>OX326999.1:10493132-20493132 GCA_946800695.1 Geum urbanum | reverse complement strand
CGATGAGATGTCATAAATGTTGATTATGACAAACATCATTTACATGCTTTTGAGGAAATTAGACTTTTTATGGAAGTTGATTTGTGGCATAGGTTGACAACCAAGATTAACTTGTGCCTTGGCCCGCAAGCTTGGATTGATTACAACTAAGGAGTAAAATATCGGATATCGAGGATATATCGACGTTCTAAAATTTAGATATATTGATGAAAATATCGATGAAATATAGATCAAGTGAAAATTCTGACGAAAACTAATAAAAATCATGGAATTTTGTAATGAAATTGTTGGATATTGTTATATGTTCAATTATCTACCTTATATGAAAAGAAAATATTGATCAAACATCAATACATATGAATTTGCTATATTACTATATGAATTAGTACGTATTAAGTGCTGATAATTATTAAAATAGAATTTAATAAATATATTTTTATTTTTTGATGGCTAAAACTTAATGAGTGGCTATCGTCTTTGGTACAATATGTTACACATCACAAAATCAAATATATAAAAACTTTAAAACCACGTAATTAAAGAACCTATGAGATTCGAAATTCACACTATTTTCTCCATCTCCCTATACATAATCATGTGCGTATTGTGAACAATAATCATTAAATGATTTTTCTTCCATGTAATTCTACATGTATTTGACATGCCACATGAAGGATGGATTGGACATTGAGTTTTAGGAGATTTTTGAAACAAGCCGATCGAATTTCCGATTGGAATTCGGTGTCACCGTCGGACGGCGGTGCTCCGGCCATGGGGGAGGCCGGGGTTAGGGGGAAATGAGAGAGGGGATGAAGGAGAGTGTTTTGCTGGTGGTCTAGGTGGGAAATGAGTGGTGTCGTCGCCGGAATCACGCCGGAAAGTCACGTAGGCGATTTTGGGGCCGGCGGCTTTCGACTGAAATTCCGGGCGGCATGATGAGAATTGGCCTTAGTGGTAGAAGGGAAAAGGATTGAGCTTGGAGAGTGGAAGAGATTGAGGGGTCAATCGCCGCCATCCATGGTGGTTGGCGGTGGCCACCGCCGTCGACGGTGATGATGATTTTGACATCTTCCCGGCCGATTTGGCCTCCAGCAAAGAAGGAAGAATTGTTGGGGTGCATGTGGGGAGGCTACCTGTGGAATTTGAGCCTCGCCGGAGGCGGCGCGTGGTCGCCCGCGGTGGAACTTCGGTGAAGGTAAAATCGTAATTTTTCAAGAAATTTCTGGGGTCGTTTCTAAGTTGATTTTCGCACATTCTATCAAATTCTGATATTAAATGTATGTGTTATTTATTCAAGAGATCGTGATCGAGATTTTGGCGAGGGAACTTCCGCCGGACCACAGAGCTAGCCTCTGTACTGTGAGTGGACATTTTATTTTTACTGTTGTTATGCAAGTCTTTAGTTATACAGTTTACAGTTATGTATTTATTAAGTATGCATTTACAGTTATGCATTTATGATTATGTATTTTCTTTTGGAGGCATGTATATGAGTTGATTTTACATTGAGAAGTCACTGAGTTGCATCGATGCACTGCCTCTCGGCTGATCCCCGAGATGCTCCGGGAAGGCCAGGGACCTGAACCGAGGATTTATTGTGCACCCAGGATGGCCAAGAACCTGACCTGGGAAGTATTAGGAATTGAGGTTGGGTGACCCGAGTCGTAACCTCCACATATTTTATAGTACACATGAGTACCTGGATGATCATATTTTTATACTCACATTATTTTTATATACATTATTCACAAAAGGCATATTTTTTCCATCCACTCACTCTAACAGTTTATTTTATTTTCTATGCCTTTCCTGGGCTTTTCGGTTTTCTCTGCCTAGTTTGTAGTTGTTATCCTGTGGTTGCACGTCGGAGACGGAGGCATAAAGTTTGTGTTACTATACTCATCTAGTAGGTTCCTACCTTAACCTGCTAGTCTTCTGTAATATGTACGTATATTAGAAGTCGCTCTGTATACTGTTAGAGTTTGACCTTGTTATGTTTTATTTTCCACACAGTTCTCGGATTTCTTATCACCTTCTGTAAACAGTGTATACTTATAGTAAACTTATAATTTGGTTGATTTGAGAAATCCGGATGGGATTTGGGGCCCACTGTTTGTTTTTGTGGACATTTTTAGAAGTGTGTTTTCCCCTGTAGGTCTTTGAGGTTTCTTGATTCTAAAAGAAATTCTGGCAAAATTTTTGTTGACTCAGGTGTCGTTAGGGCTTAATTCCAATTTAGGAAACTAAATCGGGATCGGGTCCTTTTAGTTGGTATCAAAGTATTAGGTTATAGGTTCTATAGACTTCTGCAGTTGTGTTACTAAGGACATTTAAGAATACACAGCAGTTCTGGAGTGATTGCCCGACCTGCCCGCGGATCCCCATCAATGATCACAGTGTTATGTGTTTTTAATGTTTAAGGTTTCATTACTGTATCCTTTGTGTTTGTTAACTAATGTGTTTTCTCATCCATAGGAGATGCCTCCTAGACGTGGTACCCGCGCTAATAGGGCTAAGAATCGTGATAAGGATCAAAGAATGCGTGACTTGCTTATGCGAGTTTTACAATTAGATGAGCGTTTTGATTCTGTAGCAAAGGCAAGAACAGCTGGAGTAACTACTTTTTCTGATGCCACAAATCCTAAAATTTGTGAGGCGTGGATAGTCCAGCTGGAGCGTGTATGTGAACGACTTCACTTCACTCCAGAGCAAAAGACTGTGGCAGCTGTTGGGTTACTGGAGTCACATGCTTACTTTTGGTGGGCCAGCACTGAGAGGGTTCTTGTTGATACACCATGGCCTACATTCAGGGAATTGGTCATGCGCCGATATTTTAATCAGGCTACTCAGCAGCGAAAATATGAAGAGTTCACCAATATGAGATAAGGCAATATGTCAGTGCTTGAGTACCGAGACACATATACTCAGTTGTCTCGATTTGCATGTGATATGGTGGCGAGTAAGGGAGCCAAATGTAGGAGGTTTGAGCTGGGTTTGAATTTAAACATCAAGGGGACATTGACAACTATGCCTCGGGATAACTTTGATGAGTTTGTTAGTGCATCCATCAGAGGCGAGGATGTGGAAAGGGAGAAACAAATGCAGTATCGGTCTCACTGCTTTGAAGAGGGTGGACCCAATCAGGGACCTCCAAAGAAAATGAGCTCAAGTACTTCGGGGTCAACATCTTCTTCTGGTAGTGGACCTTATAGATTTCCTGCTGTCACATCTTATCAGAGTAGAAGCCAAAGATGGAGGAGGAATCAACCTCAGAGGCAACAATCAAGTGGGAGTTCTAATGGGTCAAGTTACCCTCGACGCCCATATGTTACACCGGCTGCACTGAGAGAATTTCCATTGTGCAATATTTGTAATAGGCATCATTTAGGTCGGTGTCAGCAAGGCATCAATGGTTGTTAACATTGTGGCCAGGAAGGTCACTTTGCCAGGGAATGTCCACAGTTAGCCAATTTTGGTAGTTCAGCAACCCAGAGTTCTGGTAGAGATCAGGATACCACTTCTAGAGTTCGGCCAGCACAGCCTACAGAACAAGCAAATTAGCAGAACCGCAATCAGCGTGGACGACCCGCTAGACAAGCCCGAGTGCATGGCATGACCCTGCGTAAGGGCCGAGCTTCCCCTGAGGTTATCATCGGTACGTTATATGTTTTTGGTTATTCAGTCCTTACTCTATTAGACCCAGGGGCTACGCATTCTTTTATGTTGTATAGATTAGCATCTTTGGACACTATGCCTGCCACTCCACTTCCGGGTATATGGCGAGTATTATATCCGTCCGGTGAGGTTGTGTGTGTTGGATGGGTATATATGGACTGTGAAATATTCATAGGAGATCATGGGCTGGCTACAGATTTAATGTTGTTGGATATTGTAGATTTTGATGTAATTCTGAGGATGGACTTCTTAGAGACTCATCGGGCAGTTTTTGATTGTCATAAAAAGGTGGTAGTCTTTAAAAGTCCAGGTATAACAGAAATCTTACTTCGGGGCGAAAGAAATATTTCTCCCCCTTATATGATTTCAGACACGAAAGCAGAAAAGATGCTAAGGAAAGGATGTGAGGCGTACTTAGCACATGTGATTAATACTAATGTTTGTATGCAGAGCATTGGGGATATTCTAGTAGTCTGTGAGTATCCAGATGTCTTTCCAGAGGACTTACCTGGACTCCCTCCAGTGAGGGAGATTGATTTTACTATCGAATTACTTCCGGGTACTGGTTCTATTTCTCAAGCACCATATCGAATGGCTCTAGTAGAATTGAAGGAGTTGCAGGTTCAACTACAAAAGTTGATCGACAAGGGTTTTATTCAACCCAGTGTTTTACCTTGAGGCGCGCCAATGTTGTTCGTGAGGAAGAAGGATGGTTTAATGAGGTTGTGCATTGACTATCGGAAATTGAATCAAGTCACGGTGAAGAATAAGTATCATTTACCGTGGATTGATGATTTGTTGATCAACTCAAGGGAGCAACAGTTTTCTCGAAGATTGATCTTAGGTCAGGATACCACCAACTTCGGATTCGAGAATCATATATTTCCAAGACGGTTTTCGATCACGTTATGGGCGTTATGAATTTCATGTTATGACTTTTGGTTTGACAAATGCCCCAGCGGCATTTATGGACCTCATGAATCGAGTCTTCAGGCGATATTTGGATAAGTGTGTCAATGTATTCATTGATGACATATTAATATATTCCAATGATGTGAAGCCACACCGGAAGCATCTACGTGATATTTTGCAAACCTTGCGGGAATCTCAGTTGTATGCAAAGTTTAGCAAGTGTGAATTCTGGTTGGATAATGTGAAATTTCTGGGACATGTGATTTCAACTGAGGGAGTTAGTGTTGATCCAGATAAAATCGAGGCGGTGTTGAATTGGAGAAGACCTACCAGTGTAACTAAGATAAGAAGTTTCTTGGGTTTAGCAGGTTATTATCGCCATTTTGTACAAGATTTCTCACGGATTACGACTCCGCTTACCGGATTAACGAAGAAGGGGGTTAAGTTTGAGTGGTTTGATGCTTGTGAAGAGAGTTACTTGACATTGAAGGAAAAGTTGACCACGGCACCGGTGTTGACATTACCTGACGAAAGTGGGGCATATGTTATTTACAGTGATGCTTCAAAATTGGGCTTGGGCTATGTTTTGATGCAGCATGGCAAGGTCGTTGTGTATGGTTCTAGACAACTGAAACCCCATGAAGTAAATTATCCCACACATGATCTGGAGCTTGCTGCCATTGTGTTAGCATTGAAGAGTATGAGGCACTACTTGTATGGAGCGCAATGTAAGATTTATACTGATCACAAGAGTCTCACTTACCTGCGTACTCAACCAGATTTGAACATGAGGCAACGAAGATGGATGGAGTTAATTAATGATTATGAATGTACTTTCGAGTACCATCCAGGGAAGGCCAATGTTGTAGCAGATGCTCTTAGCAGGAAATCTGAAGCCTCTTTATTTCATGTACGAGTCGCACGGATGTCGATGTTAACCAAGTTGCGAGCTACAAGAGCAGAATTGGAATGGTGTGATGATGGAGCTTTGTTAGCCAGTTTTCAAGTCCGATCAGTGTTGTTTGACAAAGTGCGAGAGACTCAGGATGCGGATCCCTATCTGTTGAGTAAGAAGAATATGATTCAGAATGTTCAACGAACAGAGTTTCGACTAAGGGATGACGGTACTTTAATGTTCAGAAGAAGACTATGTGTTCCTAGAAATGACGAGCTGAAGAAGGAGATACTTGATGAAGCCCATTGTTCTGCCTATGCTATGCATCCGGGCAGTACAAAGATGTTTCGGACACTTAGAGCTTACTACTAGTAGCGTAACATGAAAAGAGAAATAGCAATGGTAATACTGACATTTGGGTAATTAGTGACCGCCTTACGAAATCATCTCATTTCCTAGCTCTTCCAGGAAAGATCTCTGTAAGAAAATTAGCAAAGTTATATATGGAGGAGATTGTAAGGTTACACGGAGTGCCTGTGTCTATAGTTTTCGATCGGGATACTCAGTTCACATCAGAATTTTGGGGAGCGTTGCAAAAGGTGTTGGGGACCAGATTACATTTTAGTACAGCTTTCCACCCTCAGACTGATGGCTAATCGGAGAGAACCATTCAGACTTTAGAAGACATGTTGCGTTTCTGTTTGTTGCAGTTCAAAGGAAATTGGGATCATCAGCTTTATTTGATTGAATTTGCGTACAACAACAGTTATCAGGCCAGCATCAGAATGGCTCCATATGAAGCTTTATATGGAAAACAATGTCGAACTCCGTTGTGCTAGAGTGAAGTAGGAGAAAAGTGGCTTATTGATCCTGATATAGCGAAAGACACTGTTGAGGACATTCAAATTATTCGAGACAGGATGAAAGCTGCACAAGACCGACAAAAGATTTATGCTGATATAAGGAGGAAGGAACTTGAGTTTGAGGTTGGTGATTGGGTATTCCTGAAATTATCTCCTTGGAAAGGTGTTGTGCGCTTTGGGAAACGTGGCAAACTCCGTCCACATTATATTGGTCCGTATGAGGTTATTGAACGCGTGGGTGCAGTGGCGTATAAGTTGGCACTACCTTCTGAGATTACCAGAGTACATGATGTGTTCCATGTGTCTATGTTGTGGAAATAAATTTCTGATCCATCTCATGTTCTGACATCTTATCAGCTCCCTATACAGGAGGATTTGACTTATGTTGAAGAAATAGTTCAGATTCTTGATCGAAGAGTCCAGGAACTTCGTCACAATACCGTTCCACTTGTGAAGGTCTTGTGGAGAAACCATGCAGTTGAGGAGGCCACTTGGGAACTTGAGTTGCAGATGCGAGAGCAGTATCCCTACCTCTTCGATTAACAGGTATGAAAATTTTGAGGAAGAAATTTTTATTAGGGGGGTAGATTGTAACAACCTGAACCAAAGTTCACATATAAATCAGGACGAAATTGTATTATCGCAAATTAGTCGTATCACGTGAGTTATTAACGAATTTTTCATCGGGCAAGAATTTGACTTGATTTCCTTCACGAGAGTTGTAGAATATTTAATTTTGAGCTCGTATGAATTTTCGGGGAATTTTTCTGATTTGCAAGCTATTTGTCATGATTTTTGAAAGTTTTTGGTTGTTGGATAACTATCGCGATATTTATCGGAAATTGTCGTAATGGATAAATCGAAAAGAAACTTGTTTTTATCGGTTAATTATTGGCCGTACGATCGCGATATAGTCGATTAATGGCCATTGATCGATTGAGGAGCTTCCTCTATAAATAGCAAGTTTCTGAAATTAGTCAAGTTACCCGAATTAGAAAGTCAAAATGGGAGTTGTTCTGGCGTTGACCCACTGTTGACCCGACCCGGTTGCCGTTTCCTTGACCCACCGGAATCTTCACCGTCCAGACACCAATTTTTGAGTTTGAGGTATGAAAATTCATCTTCTCTTGCCTATGAATGGCTTGGCATACTTAGATTTGAGTTTTGGGAGAATTTTTAAACAACCCGATCGAATTTTCGATTGGAATTCGGTGTCATCGTCAGACGGCGGCGCTTTGGCCATGGGGGAGGCCGAGGTTAGGGGGAAATGAGAGAGGGTATGGAGAGGAGTGTTTTGCTAGTGGTCTCTGTGGGAAAGGAGTGGCGCCGTCGCCGGAATCACACCGGAAAGTCACGCCGGGGATTTTGGGGCCGACGGCTTTCGAGTGAAATTCTGGCCGGCGTGATGAGAATTTGCCTTAATGGTAGAAGGGAAAAGGATTGGGCTTGGAGAGAGGAAGAGATTGAGGGGTCAATCGCCGCCATCCGTGGTGGTTGGCAGTGGTCGCCGCTGCTGGCGGTGACGGCGATTTCGACATCTTCCCAGCCGGTTTGGCCTCCGGTGAAGAAGGAAGAATTGTTGGGGTGCATGTGGGGAGGCTACCTGTGGAATTTGAGCCTCACTGGGGTTGGTTGCCAAAGGCGGCGCGTGAAAGGTGTTGTTCGGGAAAGATTGAAGGGTGCACAGGATCGACAAAAGAGTTTTGCTGACGTGAAACAGAAGGACCTTGAGTTTGAGGTTGGTGATTGGGTTTTCCTGAAACTTTCTCCTTAGAAAGGTGTTGTTTGTTTCGGGAAGCGCGGTAAACTTCGTCCATGATATGTTGGCCCATATGAGATCACGAAGCGAGTCGATATTGTAGCGTACAAGTTGGCATTACCTTCTAAGATGACCAGGGTACATGATGTGTTCCAAGTGTCTATGTTACCGAAGTACATTTCCGATCCAGCTCATGTGTTGACACCGTATCAGCTTCCTATACGGGAGGACTTGACCTATGTGGAGGAACCAGTTTAGATTCTTAATCGGAAGGTCCAGGAGTTGCGACACAAAGCCATTCCTCTTGTGAAGGTACTGTGGCAGAATCATTCAGTTGAAGAGGCTACTTGGGAGACCGAGCAACACATGCGGGATCAATATCCTTTCCTCTTCAGTTAGCAGGTATGTAAATTTCGAGGACAAAATTTTTGTTAGGGGGATAGATTTGTAACGACCCGAACCGAAAATGGTATGTTAATTGGCTTGATTTGCACATTTCACGATTGGTTGCAATTAGTCGTAATTGGTCGATATGGCGGGTTTGTTCACGACTTAATTATCGGACACGAATTTGGTTTGAGTTCCTTCGCGGAAATTGTAGAGGACTTGATTTCAAGTTTGTAGGAGGTTTTAGAGGATTTTTCGGACAATCAGAGAATATAAAATGAATATTTGAAATTATCGTCGAGTTAGTCGTACTTATCCTTTTGGGTTTGAGTTATCCGAATAGTGATTTTGGTCTGTTCATGACGTATAAATATCGAAATAGTCGTAGAATTGTCGAAAAGTCGCATTTGGGCCGAGTTGACCTGTTTGACTGAGCCAGACCCGAGTTGACCAAGACACTGAGTTGACCCGCCCGAGTTGACAACTCGCCGTCGAGTTGCTTACTAGAAAATAGCACGGTTGCCGGAAATAAAGGTAGGGATTTGAAGATCTCCTTTAGGGCTATTGATTGATGTATTCATTGGGTTGTTTTGTGTTCATTTTGGTGGTGAATTTTGGAGGTGAAGTTGGACAGAATCGGTGGGTTTGGGGGGAGGTTTTCCGGCGGTTTTTTGATGGGTTTTTGGGGTGGAACAGGTTGGGCTTGAGCTAGGGATGGAAACTCTTGAGTTTGGGAGGACGTGGTGGCTCCACGGTGGAGTATTTCACCGGTGAAGTTTTCCGGCCGATTTGAACACCATGGATTTCGAGCTCGATTCCGGCCACAGTGGTGGTTGGATGGTGGTGGTCCTTTGAGGAAAGATTTTGGGTTTGAAGAAAGGAAGATTTTGAGGTATGGGTCGTCGGAGAATGTCACCGTTGACGCCGCGGCGGCGGCGACTACGGTCAACGGCGGAGCTTCGGCGAGGTTGACTTTTGGGACGTTTGGAGATTTTTATACCATTTTGTTCGTAATCACGTCCCGACCATAGTCGTGAGGTTTTTGAGTTGATGTGAGTATTTATTTTGGGACGAGGGTTGTTTGGGTGTATTTTGGCAATTTTGTTATCCTCGTCGATATTTCGAGCGATACGTCTTTCGAGAACGCGGGGTTCTTGACGTATTAGCTCCGTATGTTGTTTTTTAATATGTATTGATCGTATCCCTGTTATTCAGGTGATCGGGATCGAATGTTTGGCGAGGGATTTTCAGCCGGACCTCAGAGTTAGCTTCGTACTGTGAGTGGACATTTTATTTTCACAGTTGAATTTCGAGTCTTGATTTATGCATTTTATGAGTATACATTTATGATTATGCATTTACGTTATGCATTTATGATTATGCACTTTACGATTATGCATGTGCATGGAAAGTATTTATGATTTGGTTTACACAGAGTACAGTCTCGGATATAGAGGTATGCATCGATGCTTTAGCTTCTTGGCTGATCCCCAAGATGCTCTGGAGGGGACAGATATCCTGACCCGAGGTCTTTCAGACTTATATTAATCACGAGGGGGTCTAGGATCCCGTGATTAGACTGTACTATGCGGAGGAGTCCATGAGTGACCCCGCAGGATTTTAAGTGCATATTTATGGATCAGGAAAAATGTACCTGGTCGTGATTTTCATGTGCATTGACTCGCATTATGCTTTTATGAGCATATATTTGGGAAAGACATATTATTTTTTTCGTCCACTCACTCTAACGATTTTATTTGTCTTCCCTTGGGCTTTTCGGTTTCCTTTGCCCAATTTACAGTTTGAATTTCGGGGTTGCACGTCGACGGTGGAGGGGTAGAGTTCAGGTCACACTTCAGTTCGAGTAGGTTCCTTGTTCGACCTACTAGTTGTATATGATGTATATAGGCACCGCTCTGAATACTTATGTTTGTTTTCAGTTGAGTTTACTCCTGAATGATTTTGGTTTTCTTGTAAACCTTTTGGATTATTATATATATGATGTTGAGAAATTCGGATGGGGAACGGAGCCCCACGGTCTGGATTTTGTGGAATATTCGAAGTGTGTTTCTTTGAAGGTTCTAATATTTGTTCACGTGTTTCAAAGTAAACTCTGGCAAAAAAAAATTTAAAGTCATATTTTTGAATGGGTTTGATTCAGTTTAGGCAACTAAATCAGAGTCGGGTCCTTTCAACCGTCACTAATATCAAATTTTTATAAACATGTATTAATCCATAGGAACTATGGCATAAAAAGTAAATCATGGTATAATAAACCTAGATTTAGGGTGTTGCGGTAGTTAAGTTTTGCAACCTAATCTCTAAATCGAAGATTGTTAGAAAATTTATCTCGAGGATATTATGGTCGGTATGAAAAACTTGTAAAACAAGGAGGAAGGAACCATGAAATCTGGCGGCGACAGAGGAAAGCTTTCGGTGACGGTGATGGTGGTCGTAGGTGGTGTAGCTTCCGGCGATTGGTGGCCAACAGTGGTGGTTGTTGGTGATTTTTAGGGTTTTTTATATTTAGGGTTTAAGGTGATGGTTATCAACTCAAGAGTTGCTGATAACGTATTGAAGGAGAAAATTGACATACAATCAATGTATATTGAAACTGTACTTTATTCATTGGTAGATGAGCTTAAATATAGGTATTACGATCTGTTATAATCAATATCCCTGTAAATAGGATTGAAAAAATATCTGCTTCTATTCTAATTAAGATAAAACACACACCAAAATATCAAAAATATTTTTCCTAAAAAACAACAACTATTGCTTGTGGTCCTGAACTCAATTAGCAGAGTCTCGCATAAAAGCAAAGCATTCAAAATAAAATTTGAGTGATGGTGATGAAGGTGGGCGCCACCAACTTCCAAGATAAGAGGAGGTTAGGCCATCTCCAGTCCTACGAGGCTATATAATTTAGCCATTCAAATATATTATTTTAATCAATAGTAAGACCTATATTTTGTGCCGTCTCCAATCTATAAGGGCTATAATTTTAATTTTTATATTATTTTATTAATTTAAACTTTTAAACTTATTTATGTGTATATATTCAATGGTGGAGATATTTGGAGAAAGAAAGAGAATATGGGAGCAAGGAATAAGAGGGGAAATATGAGGAATAATATGGAAATAAGAGCGGTGTATTTATTGAAGAAGAAAAATTACCGTTGCATTTAATTTAGTTGTTAAAAATATTATTTTTGATAATTATACTAATGTTTTAATTGCATTGTATTTATTATATTCATTTATAATTTATTTCACAAATAAATTATAATTAATATTTTAAAATGTTATATTATTTTTATTTATTTACTATATTACCGGTGCATATACTATATTTACTGAAATTTAAAAAATATATATAATATTTTTAAAGTATTACACATGATAAATTTATTATTTTGATTATATTATTTTAAAAAATATTGTGATTATTATTGGAGTTAAAAAAATTGATTAATTAAATATGTCATCATAACGTTTAAATTGACATGGATACTAATTAAAATTAATATTAGTCATTAAGAACATCAACTTTTTTAGTGTTCAAGTACAATTGTGGTTTCCAAAAAAATATAGTCATTGGCTATACCAAGGGCTATATATAGCTCAGCCTTTGGTCCGCTCAGACTATTTTATCAATTTTTGGCATAGTCCAACTCTGGATTGGAGACAGATTTTTGCTGATTTTATGGCTATATCAAGCCCTTGGCCTGGACTGGAGATGACCTTAGTTGTCAAGTGTAGGTCTCATCATTTGGCCCTTCGGCCTCAAGCCTCATTCTAGCCCGCCCAGCCTTTAAGGCCAAAGCCTAATCTAGCTTTAATCGAGGTCAGGCCGGTCCAACCTCTTTTGAATTAGGGTAAGGTCTGAGCTATATATTTGAAGCCCAGCCCAACCTCTCGACCCATCCCATTTGAGCCTCTTCGGCCTATCCCAGTCTCGGCCTCAAAAGTCTCGTTAAGTCCATACTCTTTTTAAATAAAGAAAATCATTAATATATAAATATATTTATATTACTTCAAATGCTTTGATATCAAGCCTAATCCGGCTCATTTTAGCCATTTTTATTAGAAAACATATTATAATTTATGATTATCATATTTTTTCTTGATACTTTCATTTTCTTCTCTTATTTTCCTTAATGTTCTCTTCGCACAAAAATATATATTCAAAATAAATATCATACATCAATAATAACAATATATTAAACTTTTTATATATTATTTTTTCTCAATTTAAGCCCATCTTGGCTGGGCCCGGCCCGACCTCTTTAATCTCATTTGCCTAATCTTAATAGGTGGGCTAAGGCTTCAAAATTGTGGCATCAGCCCAGTCCAGCCTAGCCTCGTTATGGTTGACCATTGACCAAGACTCGCTCAACTCAACCCTAAAGTCTTAAATTTAGGGCCGAGGTCAGCCCAGCCAAAATCATGATGACCCTAGTCAAGTGGGATCAAAGAGAAATAACGCAAAAAAAATCTAATTAAGGTATTAAATTATCAATTTTTTTATATATTTATAGGATTGGATAGGACAACCAAAATCGACGCTGACAATGGTTCGTACTGTCTTGGCTCACCATTGGCTGAAAGAGCCGCGCAAATCACAGCCCCTTCCAGCCACCGTAAGCGGTGGGCCCCTGCCTCCCGAGTCCTTGGCTCCTACTATTTTGATCTCATTGATTCCCCTTGCTCCTCTGCTCCCACTTGTCGGATTTCCTATACTGCCCCTATCCCAACCGCCTCTCCAAAAGCCCCCTCCTGCCGAAAGGTTCCCAAAGGCTCCGCAAGCTTGCTATATACTGCCCAAATTGTCCGTATTACCCCGTCTTGTCCTTTACCGTTTTACTTCAGTAGATGTTTTTTAGGTTCAAACGTTTGGACTGAATGCCATTCTTTGGTTTGTGTTCCCCTTCCAAGATCTGGGTGGAGAGTTTGAACGATCCAAGCTACGTACCTAGGAAGTACCTAGGAAGTACCATGAAGTGATGCTCACCAAACGTGGGAATATAACTGTTTATGAAAGTTTGTGATATACAAGTATACATGACTTGTTTTTGACTTTGTTTTACGTTAAATAGTATATGATATTAATAGCACAAATTTCTATAACCCGCACTATCTACTTATCTAAAACAATTTATCAACCTCTAAAAAAAACAATTTATAAAAACGCTCCATATAATTAAATATAAGGAAGCATGGTTTATACTATCTGCTCCACATAATAGCAATATCTTTGGGACATGAAAATGAATCTTATTATCTCTGATATCTATATAACAAGACGATGACCGGATGAGTAGAATTTTACTGACCAGAAGTGCACATGTTAATATGAAGTTGAAGATGTAGTAAGGCTACGTTTGACAATGTTTTTCTTTTAAGAAAAACTAATTTTTTTTCTCATTCAAACAAGTTACTTACTAGAAAAGGAAGGGGGTACAAGTTACTTACTAGAAAAGGAATGGGGTGTTTAGTAATGTTTTTTCTTAAAGGACTTTTGAAAATATAAATGTTTGATAAATCTAAAAGTAAAAGTCACAGGTACATTTATTTTTTATTTTGTTTTTCTTTTCTTTTCTATTGATTTTATTTTGATTGAATATTGCTTATATATAATAAAAAAAAGTAATAAAAATTATATACATTTTTGTTGTCATGCTCGATATTTTAAATGATTGATACCAACTGAAAACACATGTCTCGGATTTAAATGTTAAATTAATTGTAGGACATTTTCATGTTTAAAAGCTTTACATTTTCTGAAGGAAACTTGTACCGCATGAAATTGCAAAGCATGAGTTGCCTTGGATCTAAGCACTGGAACTCTGAAAGTTCAATCAAACAATTACCCATTTGAGAATTCCATACACCTTCAGCAGTAAAACTTGCATCTACGATTCTAGTCCAGAAAGGCTACATGGATCAATAAGAAAATTCTAATAAGAGATGATAACTCATCCTAATTTTTGTAGATAACACATGTGCTAGGGTAAAAAGTACAAGTAAATTCTACCTCATGGAAACAATCATACACCGCCCCGATCCGGACAGCGAAGGATACAGAGCTACACAAACAATTGTGGCCAACTTTGTTTCTAACTCGGTCTTGATTCCCGATTCTGCAATTGGCTGACTCATTGATGATAACTCTAGGAAAGAGTTTATACTGAAAATTGTATGTTAATTCTTCCCCCAGACCTATCTGCTCAGAGAGTGGAAACGCAATATTAGCATTCTTCTTGATATGCGTATTACTAGCAGTATGACGTCATTTCATGCAAAACAATCATCATAAAGGATGAACTTTCAACAAAGCTTCATTTAGGACAACTTCGTCACCAACCGTATAATACCTTACTGACCATCTCAAGATGATAGATATCTTGAAAAACTATATCAACAATTTAACCCCACCATCCCATGCCTCGTCATATGCACAAAGATCATGAGAGAAAGGATAGAGAGCTTACATCTTGATTAGCATATAGACCGATATGTGCACATTGACTATCCATGCCATCCACAAGAACTTGGTACTTCACAAGATTAGGTGAACAGCTACATAAATGACAAAAGACAGATGTAACGAAAGATTAAAAGACATCAAATATGTCTAAATAACATAAAATAGAGCAAAATCACAGTTGACAGTTACGGGGAAGAATTGTTCAAGTGATTTGCTTTGTTTTAATTTGTAGCCTTGTGATTTTCCGTTAGACATTTCATGAATGACTGGAAAACTGTATGCATAGACAGCGAAGTCATCATGTTACATATTTGTTCGTATTAAATTATATGTCTACCTTGCTAAGTAACCTAAAACTACCAATTTGATTAACAACTGGCAAATATTAACAACCTTCAGGACAATAACTGTTAGCTAGCCTGGAGAAAAATGGTTAATGAACAAGGCATCTATGTATAACAATTTAAAACCACCTCCATCAGAAAAGGAATAGCAATAAATATATAAAACAGCACTTGGTAGTTTTCATTACCTATGATTGATGAACCGTGACACGTTTCCGTATTTTGTGGAGTCGATTACATATCCGGCCTGTCCTTCTATCAATCTGCTCGTATCATTAATATGAGCATCAATTTCATACATATAGCCGTAACCATCTTCAATATACCTAATAATTCACAAGTAACCATTCAGAATATGGCTTATAATCTGGTTAAGTAATTTACAAGTATTTTCTGTTTCTCTTGAAAAAAAAAACCTTTTTCTCTGTCTTAAAGACTTCCAATTTCACTCATACTCCATTCTGCAAAACCCTACTAGGCCAGGATCTGTTGCAGCTGCACATTTGATTGCATTCATAAACGGTAACCTTCCTGCCAATTTCAGTAAAAGAGCAACAAATTATGTGCTTGTAAGTTTATAATTATCAGTTACAAATGTGACTGTTTGTGACAGGATCAACAAAGTGGCATTATCTATTGCTCACAGGGTAGAAGCAGCAGTGTGATTGCAGAAGACAAAACCGTAACTATCAAGTAGAACATTCAGGCCTCCAAACACAAATCAATATAAGAGCATCACATGTTTTGGAAATGACCCAAAATCCCAAAGAAGTATGGAAAAGAATAAGAGCAGATAGCTGATTGCTAAAAAATAAATAATCATAAAAGGAACGGTGTGAAGAATATATTTTCTTAATTGATACAGAATGAGTTATAGGCTATATATCCAACCTCTATACAATAGATCCACAATTATTGTCTAACTTTGAGTGTGTACAACTAACTAACAGTAATACATGAAATCTGCTAACTAATGTCACATATCAATCTTCTAAAGATTTGGTGGGACTTGAATCCTTTCCTTTTACACTTCCCCTCAAGTTGGAGTGTATGTTAATCACACCCAACTTGCTGAGCAATGTATCAAACTGTTTCAAACTCAACGGCTTGGTAAACATATCATCTAGTTGCTCTTTTGTTCTGACATGCACTGTTTTCACAACTCCTCTTTGCACTTTTTCACGCACTACATGACAATCAATCTCTATATGTTTTGTGCGTTTGTGGAAAACTAGATTTGAGGCAATATGTATAGCAGCTTGATTATCACAAAATAGCTTGACAGGCTGTGTGTGATTCACATTCAAATCTTTCAATATATTGAGTAACCATGTTACCTCACAACATGTAGTGGCTATAGAACGATATTCTGCCTCTGCACTTGAGCGAGTCACTGTACTTTGTTTCTTTGTTTTCCAAGAAATCGGTGCTTGTCCAAGTATAATGCAGTATCCGGTTACAGACCTTCTTGTATCCTTGCAACGTTCCTAGTTAGCATCGCAAAATGCTTTCAATTCCAATGTACATGTTGAAGGGAGAAGAATTCCTTGACCAGGAGCTTGCTTGATATATCTTAGGACCCTGTGTGCTGCCCGAAGGTGTGGTTGTCTAGGCTTGTCCATAAATTGACTTAATACATGAACAGCATAAACAAGGTCCAGTCTTGTAATGGTGAGGTATATCAATCGGCCTACAAGTCTTCGGTATTTAGATGGATCATCCAAGAGATCACCATTAGTTTGTGTGAGTGCCATGTTTTGATCAATAGGATAAGTTGAAGGCTTTGCACCGAGAAAACTTGTATCTTCAAGAATTTCTAGGGCATATTTCCTCTGACATAATACAATTCCTTGCTTTGACCTTGCTACTTCTATCCCAATGAAATATTTAAGTTGCCCCATATCCTTTAGCTTGAATTGGTTTGAAAGAAATTGTTTGGTTTCTATAATATCCTTCAGACTATTTCCTGCCAAGATTACATCATCAACATAAACCAACAATGTTGTGAATCTACCTGGACGATTTCGGACGAATAATGAATAATCTGACCAAGATTGATGAAACCCTGCAGATTTAAGAGCTGTTGATAATTTAATGAACCACTGATGGGAAGCTTGCTTTAAACCATAAATGGATTTATGCAACTTGCAAACTCGAGTCTCCTCCTTTTGTCTGAATCCAGGTGGAATCTGCATGTATACCTCCTCATATAGATCACCATTGAGAAAAGCATTATTGACGTCTAACTTGTGTAGATGCCATCCTTGCAAGGCTGCAAGACTGAGGAGTACTCGTACTGTTGTCAATTTGGCAACCAGTGCAAAAGTTTCACGATAATCAATCCCTTCAACTTGACTGTATCCTTTAGCAACTAACCGCGCCTTGTAGCATTCAATTGTGCCATCTAGATTGAGTTTGATTTTGTATACCCATTTGCAACCAATAGGTTGTTTGTTAGGTGGTAGACGCACCAAACTCCAGGTGTTATTAGCTTGAAGGGCTTAAATCTCGTTTTGTATAGCTTCTCTCTATTGAGGATATTGTACTGCTTGTTTAAAATAAGTAGGCTCTTTCTGGATGGTAAGCTTAGTGGTGAAGACTCGATGATTATTAGAGAGTATCATAGGATAAACATTATAAAGAGAATGAGCAGTACCTTCAGTGGTGACCAAGTACGGTGAAGATGATGAAACAATCTGTGAAGGGAGAGTTGCTTCAACATGAAAGTCCTACAAAAATGTTGGAGTTTGGTAGGTCTAGAAGAGCCAATGGGGTTTTATAAAGAAGCTGTTTCATGAATAGCCAGTGCTAGATCACAGATTTGATGAGAGTAATACAAGGAAGTGAGTTATAAGTTCCATAACTTGAACTGCCAAGCTTTGTTCAATTTCAGATCAATTTCAGGAAAATTCAATTCATCATCTTGGAAGTTTTGTTCCATTACATCTAAAAGGCAGTCAGTAACGATGAATTTAGGAACAACATCTTGGTCTTTGTTTGCGGTAGTCTAGTAGGTACATCTGATGCTTTAAGGATGGGATCACCCATATCAACTCCAACCTATATTTACACGAATAATTAGCTAAAGCAACTGTAAACATGCAACACTAAATCAAGTTAAGGTATCCAGTGAACTAGGGTGTACAGTGTATCATACTTTAAAAGTTGCACTGCTTTGCAATCATTTGATGCATAGTGCACTAGCTACAAAATAATCTACTTAAACTCAACAATGGGGTTAATTCACTTCTTCCTGATAACAAGTGGAGTGTTTCGGCCTGATAATGAGTGAACCTCATTGATCACGAAGCTGTAAAGATTAAAACTCTAATGCCAAGAAACTCTAATTCAATTTCAGGGCCATAGCACTTCCTTTCCAATGTTGTCTCCAAAGTTTGATGTATTCCAAACCTTTGTCAAATAACTTTCATTCTAATTAAACAAAAAGAATCATACAAAAACAAAGGTTCTAGTTCTTTCTTCCACTCATCATCATATCATCTCAATAAATTAAACAAACATGAGTTATAAACCTAGTGTATAAACACACACTCATCATCTCATTAAAAACTAGGAATCGAACAAGACCACACATGAGCTATTTACTCCCGGAAACACAACTCAAGTGCTATATTTTCTCTTCTTGTTGTTCTTCTGGGTTTAGATCACTTCTGCAAAACCTTACTTCCCATTGCATACGAAAATAAAATTGAAGAATCTAACAACAAAACCAGCAAATCTATCAATTAAAATCTATAATAGAAACTAAACTAGTTTGACGAACAAGTTTGAACAAATCAAATATAGTATTCCAAACTCACAGATTCACAACTTGAACAAATTAAAAAGCCTAGATTGAATCCATGTATAGAACAATGACAAGGAACAAACAAACCTATCATCAAAATTTAATAAGTTTGATGAATGAGATTGAGGAACTTACTCGAATTAATTAATTCGATGAACACCCAATAGTTCCCATGTGATTCTAGAGAGGCATAGCTTTGAAGGAGAGAACTTGTGTTTTCATGGAAATTTGCTTCAGACACTTTTCTGCGACGAAAACTTACGGAAGAGAGAGATGCAAAGAGATGAGTTGGGGAAATCCGTCAATTCAAAATTGTATAAGGGTAGTTTAGAAAATACGTAAGTTTCATTAAAATACACTGTTCACGTGAAAAGTTAGCTAAAAATAGCTCGAGATGTGCTTTTCGAAATAGTTAAGAAACCCCCTTTTTTATAAAGCTTCTACAAAAAAATCAGTTTGCCAAACACTACTTATTCTAAAAGTTGATGGAAAAACTTCTTCTCTTAGAAGAGAAGCTTTACCAAATGCAGCCTAAGCCGATGACGAAGCTGACCGAATCAGAAATATCTCTCACATTCATATCATCACCTTAACTTCACTCAGTTTAAGTTCTGAAAATGGAAACATAAATCCGCAAAGAAAAGTTACACATATAGAATTGAACATATATTTCCTATATAACAAACGTGAAGCACGTTGTTCATTTCCCCATTCACAGTTAATGTTCACCATATTGTTCACATTTTTGGTTACTGTTCACGAGCATCCAAACCGTACGAGCTATTTCTTTTTTGAAATCGGACCCTCCCACTCTCTCCTCTCTCACACAGCCATTATTCACCCACTCTCTCTCTCTCTCTCGCTAAATCACAATTGCAACAACCTCACTTCCTTCGATATCCATTGATCGAATCCCCTCACCGATTCCACTGATCCCATCATCCACCAAATCCACTAATCCCATCATCCACCGATTCCAATTTCACTTTTTGATCTAAAATTTTGGGTCGATCTACTTTCGATCATCATTTCACTGTCTGGATTCCTGAGGTGTACGTGGATTTGGGTGTTTCTAAGGTTTGGATTTGGGTTTTTTTATCTCTCCTTAAAGTTCTTTTACTTACTATGTTAGAATTTGTGGGTTACAGATTTTTTGGATTCTCCCGATCGCGTCTTCCATATCCGTTGACCGTCATGACTACCTCTATAGCAACGAACAATCATCACCGATCACGACTAGGTATTGCAATCTCTCTCGAAATTTATCACATATTTTGGGTTTTATTCTGTATTGATATATGATGGGTTTCAAGAGGTAATAAAGATGCGGTCTACTTTACTGGAAAACATAATTGATTTCTGGTAGCTAAGATCCAGCTGATATTGGGTCGCTGATTTTGGCAGCCATGGGTGAGCTGAGTTTTAAGGAAGGTCCAACTTGATTTGGGTTAATGTAAATATAGAAACATGATTATATTACCCAATCAATTCGAAGGTGATCACAAAAAGTTTGACACAGGAGATGATTGTGAAAATAATGTCAACTAATTGCCCACAACAAAGTGGATATATTATTGTCCTTCATGAGACTGAGTGTTTGATGTCCATCATGATTGACCTGTGTTAATAGTCTATGATTTGCTCCTTCTATCACGTATGATATAGATACATGGTTATTGTCCACAATGGAGTAGATACATTATCTAAGTTAAATTACAAATAAGCTTGAACTTCCAATTGATTTGTTCTTGATTGTTCTTTCAAAAGTTTTTATTTTACATTTTGGATTGGGTGAAGTAAGCATTGTAGGGTCATTTTGAGACCGTCATATGCTACATTGTAGGAAGGTTATAGGTAGATAATATGAAGGAATAAAGAGCAACAATCTAATTAAGCTATGATATGTTAAGAGCTAACATATACTACGTCGTCTCATAACTGTTCATTAAGCTTCATTAATCCATTTATCAGCTCATTCTTAGGTTAGGAGCTTCAGTCATTGCCATAATCGAAGAGCTTGATTTTTTCTGTGTTAAGTCATGTTTAGTTCAGAAGAACCCATACACTACGTCGTCTCTTAACCTCTAAACCTTATCGACTCATATTTATGAATAAGTTTTGATCTTTAAAGGTTATCCAATTGCTTTGAGTTTTGTGTTTAACAGGTTTTTGCATCAAAACCAGAATCGAAGAGCAATCACAGAAGCAAAAAGGTATCAAATTTCTTTTCTTTTCTTTTCTGCATCAGTTTTAATTTGTTCAGGATCTTTTCTTTTTTTCAATTTCAAGTTTTGGATGTGTAATGCACTTTTGTGTTTGTGGGGATATTAGACTCAATTCATGTGTGTTTTGGAATTGATGACGACTTGGTGAGCTAGGTTGCATAGGATTTAGTTTATTTACTGTACTTTGAGCATTGTAAGAAAACTATATGCAGTTTGTTTCGCTGGTTGGGTCGGTCTAAAACTAGACATGGGACTTGGGGTAGTAGCATCTGTTGTATAATTTGGTAGACTGAAACCCAATTGAGTTTCAAGCACAACCAAATCAATTAGAACGTATAAGCTAGATATACTATTCTTCCTAAATCCTTATCATTTAGATGAATTTACCAGAATATCCAAGAACACGTTGTAATCATCAACAATATCCAAATCCAACAATACTCTTATACCCATAATAGATATTCTTTCACTTCTGTTCTTTGAGCATTTCGAAAAAAGGTATTGTACTAAAAGTTCTAGGCTTTCCTCAGTTTGTTAGTCTACAATTTTTTATGCATCAGTAAATGCTAGCTTAAGCACCATCTTGGAGTTGCTACTATCTCAAGTTACACAGCAACATCATCAAGCCCATGTGAATTATTTTTTTAATATAGGTGTTTTGCCCAATTGATCTGCAGTGTTTACATGTAAATATGATTGGTTTGGTTTTCTAGAAGAGGATATTGGATTTTTGAATTGGTTTCCAAGTAAATAAATTAATTTTGGGAGCAATTTTTGTGTTGAGCATTATATACTTACTCCTCTGTTGCAGGACATTTGGATCCTTGGTTTCAGGATTCTATATTTAACAAAAGTCTTTTGTTTACAGTGATTGGATCTCCCAATTTCAGCAACGTATAAAGTTTTGTTCGTGGTTTGGACTTTTACTCTTTCAAGGTACCAATTCTTGGTCAATATTATGGTGTTTAATTAAGGTCTGTTAAGAGATATGTTAGATCATATGGTGGTGATTCGGTTTTTGTTTGAATTTTGTACTTACTATAATCAATATGGTATTTGGATACATGGTAGTTTCATGTTGATAATCGGAAATTATTATTTTTTAGTTCGGTTTGTTGTTGATTTAAGGCTTGAATGGTCTTATATTATTACTTAGATATATGTGGAGGAATGTGACTGTATATATTATTGATTTTTGTATGTGTGAGTTTGTTGGTATTTGATCACTTTTTGTCTATTTCTCTTTAGGTACTTTATTTACAGACATCAATTTTAGAATTTTGGATTCTTTGTTTCGTTATTATTTTCACTCTGTCGAGTGTTCAGTTTTTATTAACTTTGAAGGTGTTAGGGTTCTAATTCTAAAGCTATCTGGTTATTTTTCTTTAGATTCTGATGAGTCACTTTTTGAATTTTTTTATGAGCTTTCTTGTATTGAAACTGTGTATGTGAGCTTCTCTACTACTAAAAGCGCCGTGTCGTAGTCTTTGGCATGCAATGTTTGTTTCTCCATATACACCATGCCATAAACATCTTTATATCAATACTTATGTCATCTTCATTAAGTATTGTTCTCTGGGGATATAAGTGGTTTATCTTGAATATTTTTTCCTTCTTTTTTTTTTTTGCAGGGTTCAGAGGTTATATGCAGAAGATACTTTCTTGTATCTTTGTGTTGTTGTTTCTTTGGCAATTGTTGTCTCCATTTTTAATTATTCCACAGCAGTCAGGTTTGTATTTTCCTGGTTAATATTGCTTCTCATAATGTGTCATTAAAAAAAATCCTCATTTTTAATAGTCTTGTTTAAGGTATGCGGTGCAAAAAGAATACTACAGCATCATTGGAGTCCATTGCAAGATCTTCACAAGACAAAAGATCTTCGAGCAGGAGACAGAGCTTTTTTAAAGGCATGTCTGAAGAATTCTCGAGATGCAAGGGTCTAGAAACAACAGCACTTGACAGTAATTATGATGGAGATCTTTGCCAACTTATCTCAGATGGTGTACAACACGAACTGTTTTTCTATCATGTTTTGATAGAACTGACAAAAATGAAAAAAAAAACTATTTCTTAATTCTTAGTAGTTTTGTCTAAAATTTTCAGAATTTTTATTTTTTTTCTTTGGATTGGGAATTCTTTCGATTATAGAATAACCTATTAATATATATTTTGTCTGCTTCAGCAAATTCTCAAGAGAGCATTTCTTTGAGCAAAAGACAGTTCTTTTTCGGATCTATTTTTGAAGACGCCTCCCTGTGCCATGGTCCAGAAAATAATGATGAAGATCTTCAAGAAGTTATCACAAGTAGTTCACAATATGGACAGTTGTTATGTTATATTTCAATAGAGCTATTAATAGTAGGTAATATAGTGTTGTTAGATTATCAGCTTTTTTTTGTCCATTGTAGAACATGCAGCCTTATTATTGTTCAGTTTTAGAAATCAAACATGGGTTGCAGGTTATCTTTACCAACTTATGTCAGGTCATATACGCATACGGTGACTTATAGGGTTCTATGAATTATTGGGTTGTGTTTTGAATTAATGGTCTATTTCTTTTCACTAAAGTCAAACTTCTTCGTGGAATAAAATTTGTTCCTCAGTGTTAGTAAGGTGAATGGTCTCTTTTTTGAACATTTTCTGGTTAATTTTTTGCTTCGTTGATTGAATTTTGTGCACGATGTCTATCGATTTTTGAAATTTGTCTCTTTTTTCTTCTGAAATTGGTGTTTAGATATGGTGCGGAAAAGGAACCATGACTCTATCGATGAGAGGATAGAGTTATACCAGGCCGAACAGTCATTCGGTAAGAGACAATGCTTACCTTAACCAGTTTCAGAAATTGGAGATAGTAACCACAATGAAGAACTTATACCAGCTATTATGAGTTTATATCCCTGAATTCAACTCTTTTTGGCTTTGAATTAGTTAGGTCTCAATTATATAACAACCTGATCATATCTATTTTGTGTCTGGCAGAAAATTACCAAGATAAAAGATCTTTAAGCAAAAGGCAGTGCCTTTTCCAATCTACATCTGATGACACATTCACGTGCCATGATCTAGAAAATGATGATGAAGATCTTGACAAACTATTGTATAACATAGATTGTCGTTACATTATATTTCAATAAAGCTCTTAATACTTGCTAAAATAGTGTTGTTAGATTACTAGGTCTTTCTTTTAGATTATAGAACATGCAGGTCTACATATACAGTAACTTATTGGATTGTATGAATTTTTGTGTTGTCTTTTGAATCAATAGTAAGCCAGTTTTTCATATAAAGGTCAAAATTTTTGATAAAAAAATGTCTTCCTTAGTGTTTAGTAAGGTGTAGGGTCCCTTTTTTGGATGTTCTTGAGTTACTACTTTTCTTCTTTTATTGAATTCTAGAATGAAGAACTTATGCTAGCAAGTATGAGTTTATGTCCCTGAATTTGATTCTTTTTGGCTTTGAATTAGTCATGTCTCTCAATTATAGAACAACTTCATCATATTTATTTTGTGTTGTAGGATATTCCCAAGCCAAAGGGTCTTTAACCAAAAGATAGTGTTTTTTCCAATCTACATCTATTGACACATTCGTGTGCTATGATCCAGAAAATGATGATTCAAATCTTGATCAAACTCTCACAGGTACTGTACAATATGGACAGTTACATTATATTTCAATAGAGTTTTTAATACTAGCTAAAATTGTGTTGTTAGATTACTGGGTCTTTCTTTTGGATTATAGAACATGCAGGTTTATTATTGTACAGTCTTGGAAAGTAAGCATTTGTTTTCGTATTATCTTTACCAAGTTATGTCAGGTGGTCTACACATACAATAACTTATTGGGTTGTATGAATTTTTCTGTTATTTTTTGAATCAATGGTCAGCCAGTTTTAAATAAAGGTCAAACTTTTTGGTATAAAAATGTCTTTCTTAGTGTTAGTTAGGTGGAAGGTCTCTTTTTTGGATGTTCTTAAGTTAACTATTTTCTTCTTTGATTGAAATTTGTACACGGTGTCTTTTAATTTTTGAAATTTGTTTTCTTTGTTCATTTTGATGTTTAGATATGGTGCGGAAGAGGAATTGTGAATCTGTGAATGAAACGATAAGGTCGCACGAGACAGTACCTGCTTCTTAAAATTGTTCAACGTCGCATCAGTTAGACACAGAAATTGCATACAGTAGCGACGCGAGGAAATTATACTAGGTATTGTGAGTTTACGTCAGTTTATTAGGTAGTATAAATATTGCACTGTTTGTTTGAATAAATCTAACAGTAATGCTTTTCTATCAATTACAGCTCCTGGTAAAACAATCTTTGGGTATGCTTCATATCAATAAACCCATGCAGGTGAGAAGAAACTTCAATATCAATTATCTAATCATAAAAATTCATTATCAATCATTATTTTCTAACACAGATTTTGATAACTATAATTGCGGGTCGCATTGTGTATTATAATGATGTTGGTGATGATGCTTACACATGCAGTCATTGCACTGCTCTATTTTGGTCAGTTGAAGTATTGAAAAGAAAAGAGAAAAATTAATTCATATATACTCATTATTGTGAAAAAGGTCAAGTCCAACTTCCAATCTCATATCCAACTCTTGATTTTCTTGCTGAACTATTAAATCCAGATAATGGTCGAAAAAGTGTATTATTTCGTGATAATATTAGAGTTTATAATTTCATGTTTGCTTTTACTTCTATGAGGGCTAAAATTGAGCATAGCATAAAGAATAGAGAAGCTCCTTGTGTCTTTAAAATATGTAGACAAGTTTATCATTTGATGAGTTCTATTTTACCTTCGGAAGGAGAATGCCCTAAGTACACTCAGTTATATGTATACGATACTCAAAACGAGATTGAAAACCGAATAAACGCTATTGATCCAAATAGAGATTGATTTTATATTGTTAAAGGATTGGTGGAATTGTTAGATCAGTGTAATGAATTAACCAAAGTGTACCGATCTATAAGAGATGATTTTGAGAATCAATCATTGTTCAATTTTGATGTGATTATACTTGATCGTGAAAAGAATGACAACAAACAATATGAATTACCTTCTGCTTCTGAAATTGGTGGATTAACTGTGGATGACATAGGTGAATTTAATTCTAATAGAGATATAATTATTCGATCAAATGAAGGGCTGCTTAAACAAATATCTAAAATTCATCCAAAGTTAATGCCATTACAGTATTCGCTTATTTTTCCATATGGAGATGATGGATTTAAAATTAAAATCAAATTAAAACCAATTGCAAACAAAAGTGGCAATTAAGATAGAAAATTAACAATGAACAAATTTGTATGTTATCAAATTCATGATAGAGCAAACCAATTAAGTACTTTGTTAAAAGGTGGAAGATTATTTCAACAATATTTAGTGGATTCGTATGCAACTGTTGAAGAAAATCGTTTAGATTATATATGATATCATAAACCAGAACTGAGATGTGAAACATGGAATAATATATCAATGTTTGTTTCGAATGGAATTGTCGAAGGTTCTAATGTCGGAAAAGAATTTTTCTTCCTGATTCTCACACAGGCAGCCCAAGAGATATGATAAATAATTATCAAGATGCAATAAAAATTTGTAGAGAATATGGTAATCTTGATTTGTTCATTACTTTCACGTGCAATGTTAAATGACCATAAATTCTGAGATATTTCTGAAAAAAAATCAGGCTACAAACCAGAAGATCGTCTTGATATTATTTGTCGAATCTTCAAAATAAAAATAGATGATATGATTACATATATTAAAGACAGTGAATCCTTTGGAGAAGTACATGCTCATGTATATACTTTTGAATTCCAAAAGCGATGATTACCACATGCTCATTTGTTATTTTGGCCTAAAAATAAATACAAATGTTATACAGCAAACGATGTAGATTCCATAATTTCAGTGGAATTACCAGATAAAAATATTAATCCAGAGTTGTTTGATATAGTTGGCCAGTTTATGATTCATGGCCCTTGCGGTCAAAGTAATCCATCTTCTTCGTGTTGCGAGACAAAATATGCACAAAACATTTTTCGAAATAATTTATTCCTCACACAATTTTTCAAGCAATCAAATCTCTTCAATATAGACGCTGTGATGATGATTCACGTTTTGTAATTAAAAAAATAGTTCATATTGGTAATAATTATGTTGTTCCATACAATGCTAATTTGTTATTGAGGTATAAAACTCATATAAATGTTGAATCATGTTCTCAGTCTATGTTGATAAAATATTTATTCAAGTACATAAATAAAGGACCCGATAGAGCACGCGTATTGGTTTGTGATAATATAAATGATGAAATCTAAAATTATTACAACTGTCAATATTTAACTCCTCATGAGTCTGTCTGGCGTTTATTTGTATTTTTCATTCATTCTAGATATCCTGCAGTTCAATATTTGAATATTCATTTACCCGACGAACAAAATGTTTGTTTTCATCAAGCTAATTCTCTTGAAAATGTCTTACAAAGTCTAGGTATAGAAACTATAATGTTGACTGCTTGGTTTACTGCTAAAAAGACTTATAAGAAAGCAAAGAAATTAACATATACTCAATTTCCTGCAAAATTTGTGTGGAATGCTGATAAAAAATTATGGACCCGAAGGAAACTATTCTCTGTAGAATAGCACATGTGCCACCAAATGCAGGTGAATTATACTATCTTATAATGCTTTTGAATGTTCAAAAAGGATGTATCAATTTTAATGCAATAAGAACGGTCAATGGAACAGTATACTCTACTTATCAAGAGGCATGTCGAGCTTTGGGATTACTAGGTGATGATAAAGAATGACTCGTAGCATTGTTGGAATCTACTTTTACTGTCACTTCTCCTCAAATTTGTTATTTATTTGTTACGATTATTCTATTTTGTAATGTCTAAGATCCTCGAGCTTTGTTTGATGCATATTGGATTAAGATGTCTGATGACATATCACATAGAATGAAATTAAATTTTAATATGCCAAATCTTACCACACTCAATGACGAATTAAAGAATATTGTTCTAGATGAACTTGAAAAATTGTTTAACATGTCGTCCAGTAGTTTAAAAGGCCATAAATTACCAATGTCAAAGACACAACAAATACATCAACTCGACAATAGGCTTATCAGAGAGGATTTAGATTTTGATTGTGAAGCAGTGAAACAAGAACATTCTGACTTGATCGCCAAACTAAATAATAATCAAAAATTTATATACGATGAGGTAATCAAAGCCGTAGAACAAAAGAACCCAAGGTCATTTTTTGTTTATGGTAATAGAGGTATAGGCAAAACTTTTTTATGGAATATTATAATTTCAAGATTGAGATATGAAGGTAAAATTATTTTGGCCATTGCTTCGTCAGGCATTGTTTCATTATTACTTTTGATAGGCAGAACAACTCATTTGCATTTCAAAATAAAGCCGATTATAGACAAAGCTGCAAATTGTAATATAAATAAATTAACTCATCTTTCTGATTTAATTGAAAATGCTGAATTAATAGCTTGGGATAAAGCTCCTATGTACAATAAATGATGTATTGAATCGGTAGATAGAACACTGCGTGATATTTTGTCAAACAAAGAAGAGCCATTTGGAGGAAATACAATTTTATTCGATGGAGATTTTAAACAAACATTGTCGGTGATACAAGGTGGTAGAAAGAACAAATCATTCAAGCATCGTTTAATAATTCATATTTATGGCCTAACATTACAGTATTTCATCTAACTGAAAATATGAAATTATCGACGATTGGTTTAACTCCTCTTGAAAAAATTGAAATTAAAGATTTTGTTGAATGGATGTTACAGATAGGTGAAGGTCGATTGGAATCTAAATTGTCCATGGATGATCCCGATGTGAGTTGGATTGATATACCAAAAGATATGTTGGCCGATGCCATAGTTGAACCCATAAAATCGATTTTTGATTCAACGTATCCCAATTTTGATACCAAATACAATTATTCAAATTATCTAAGAGAACGTGCTACTGTGACTCCCAAAAATGTAGTTGTTCATAAAATCAATAATTATGCGATTAAATTAGTACCCGAAAATAACAAATCATATTTTAGTTCGGATTTCATTTCATATAATTCAGGAAGCAGCGATAATATTAATGTTTTGTATCCCATGAAATTTTTGAATAAGCTTGAATTTAGTGGTTTCCTGACACACGAACTTATATTGAAAATTGGTATGCCTATTATGTTATTAAGAAATTTAGATCAGATACAAGGTCAGTGTAATGACACAAGGTTAATTGTGACAAATTTTTTCTAAAGGTTAATAGAAGCAAAAATACTTACTGGGAGTAACGTTGGAGAAAAAGTACATATTCCAAGACTAGTACTACATGCAACTGAAACTAAATAGCCTTTTACATTTAAAAGATGTCAGTTTTCTGTTAGACCATGTTATGCAATAACAATCAATAAGAGCCAAGGTCAATCATTAAATCAAGTCGGAATATATTTGTCGGAACCGGTTTTCACCCACGGACAATTATTTGAAGCAATGTCGAGGGTGACGTCAAAAAAAGATCTTAAGATAGTGATAAAAAAAATGGTGACGATATGCCTAATAACTATACGAAAAATATTGTCTACAAAGATGTATTACAAAATATATGACACAATATATAACACACAGGATGATACATAAAAAATATATATTTTAGCTATGTATCAATAAAAATACAAATGATTCATTTTAATTTAATAATTCATTGTTTGGACTACGACTTGAGATAGCCCAGTCAAGGCTTCATTTACATGAGCCACAGCCTTATCATGGGCTCATTTCCTATATAAGAGATGTGGGTTCTATTGTTCATACTTGAACAAAAATATGACTATGACAGTAACTCACGTGTGTTATCAGCCTCACACTCCGATCAAAGAAAGGAGAGCTTCTCATCACTCTTGACCACCTTGAAGCGACCCCGATCCGTGAGGGCGTGCGGAGGGCTCCGATCGTTTGTTCGGTCTCCATCTCTCTATATCTCTGGAGTCATGCTTCGATCGGGTCGCGATCAAAGTACATGAATATCAATTTTGGGTCACGATCGAAGTACATGAATATCAATTTTGGGTCACGATCGGAAGTACATGATTCCCAGCCTCTTGATCAAGATGAAGAGATCGTGGTGAGAAAGATGAGTAATTGATTTATGTAGTTAGGTTTTTAGTTTTGCAACTATGATCAATTTTGGGTTCAATATTGTAAGGGATTTCTGGGTTGGTTTTGATCTATAATTGATTGGAGCAATTGGGTGCATGCAGATGAAAAATTATGGGATTGATCTGGAACGAACCAGAAACAAACGAACTACAGTTTTTGTCACAAAAATCCTTTCCGTCATCTGCGTTCTATGGCCAAAATCTGCATATAGAATTTGTTGTTGCACTCGGTGTTGTCATGAAAGTTTCTCAGAATTGTGTCGTCTATGCCATACTCAAATTTTGTGATGATCCAATATAATGGTGCAATCGATCCAAATCAAGGTAAATCTGAACACTGTTTGTTAGAATTTCTGTTTTGGGTAAACATCGAATTTGCTCGAATTTGAGTTATTTATCGTTTTCTTCTTTCAATTTCCCTAAATTTGAGTTGTATGTCGTTTCTATAAAAAGTAAATATGCACTGCTTAAGCTATGAAAGATGTGTTCACCTCTAGACCCTTCAGAAATAGAATTAGTCTCTAAGGATCTCACACCTTTATTTTTGAATGAAGCCTGTTTAGAATGTGTACTTCTTTTGTCTGCTTATTTGGATTTTGTTTACATACGAATAGGTAGTGTTGATAATTATACTAAATTAAATTCATGTTGTCAACTGGCCATCCTTCAATGAGTTTATGTTTAAATTTGTCATCTTTCCTTCCTCTGCTTACGCCAGCAAGCTTTTGCTCAGTGGGCTCGGGTTATCATTGTCACAAAGCTCACTACTATTTGTTAGCTCTCCATCTTAAGTCATAGTCAAATAAATTGATATCTAACTATAGCTTCAATGACCAAATGGAATCCTATTTTCAGATCTCTACAAGAGTTTCAATCTCAGAAAAAACACAAGATCAACATGGATGTTTCACAATGCAGACGTCTTGGTAATCATCTCATCCCCTACTATTTAGATAAAATTGCTTCCCTCCATTTTACAGCAACTTCACTTTATTTTATTTTTGTATGTATTCATTCTCAGAATTGTTAGAAATGGACATCACAAACATCAGAGACATCCGATCTTATATGATCAATATTAGAATCAGAACTCGAGCATCAAGGAAATGGAGACCAAATAAATTCGAAAGTGATGAGTATGACGGCTTACACTACCTTTTGATAGATGACCAAGTGAGTAAAACATCATCAATCAGTCAATAATTTTGTACTAATTTGTGTGATACTGAGGACACCATAAAAATACAGGGAGGGAGAATCCATGCCGTCATCAATGAAATCTACTATCCTTACATGCCAAAGATAATGGAAGTAGGAGAATATATGATATCGGATTCTTTGCATGCAAGAAGGATTATGCAAATTAAACCACAGAGTTCCCATGCACAAGACAACACTTTCTTTCACGAAAAAAATCTTATCTGAGAGAGTAGAGGAACACCTTCCTCAATTTCCAGAACACCCTTTCCGCCTCTTGAAACTTGAAAAGCTACCTGATAAAATTGATAAACAGACAATCTAGGCAGGTAAATAAACTGGCCTATAAAGAAAGTACTAATCTATTGTTTTGATTGCCACATCTCTTTAATGCAGCTTTAATCGATCCTCTGCATTCGTATTATTAATAGATCATTATTTTCCATATATCCACAAATCTCTCATACTCTCTTTCATCTCATCTATTATTTATATTCAGGTACTACTACTCGCCGAAATAGTAATCAGGTACTACTATTAGCCGAAACAGTGTTCAAGTACTATTACTCAATGAAACATTAGTGATAACACCGTACCAACAACGCAGGCAACCACCTAATAGGAGATAGTTATTCATGTCACACCACAGAGACCGAGTACTAATTCATTTAGCTAGAAAGAACCACCGACAAAACTCTTCATCTTTCTCTCTTTCATTTCTTTAAGAAGTGAGAACGAAACAGAGAAAATCATGTGCCGTTGGCGTCTGAACAAAACTCGCCGGACATAAATTCCGGGAAAGAAAAAGAAAGGGACCCTAAAAAAACCGTACATGATCATGATGAGGATTAAACATTACACGGCTTAAGGGAACAAGTTGAGTAACTTTATCTCGGACCTGGTCTGGTTGTACTCCTCGGCGAACCCGGTCGAGTCGAAGCACGTGGTGACCACGGACTCCTCGGAGTTCATGGACGGCGTACCGGGTCGTCGGGTCGCGGGTTTGGGCTTCGGTCTAAACGCCAGCGTGGGAGTCAATCGGAGGTCCAGATCCGCGTGCCGCATCACCTTCACCAACGACGACTCGTCGTCCGGTCTCTTACGTTTGGTCGTCGTCGGAGAAGTAGAAGCCGCGTCCGGTCTCTTACGTTTGGTCGTCGTCGGAGAAGTAGAAGCCGTCTTGGTGCGTGAGCTGGTGAACCGGGAAGAAGAACCCGAATTGTGAGCAACCGGGTCTCGGAGCCTCCACATGTCCGTACAGTTGGTTCCATCTGCAGCCTCGGATGCCTCGTCGGGAGTCAAACCCGAGACCAACAGCTCCGGAATCGGTCGGAGTGTCCCGCCTCGGAGAACGGTCTCGACCGCCGCCTGGCACACCTGCCAGTTCCCGGCCCAGAGCAACCCCACGGCGCCGTTGACCGGGTTGACCGTACGGCCGCAAGCCTCGACCAGCAGAGATTGAAACAACACTGAAAAGTAAGAGAAGATATGTTAGAAAACATGGACAACAGGAACATGTGGAGTCAGAGGAGATGAGTTTAAGAGTTAACTTGGAACTGGTTAGGGAAACAAACCTGGTCGTTGGGATTCGGGTATGGCGGAGATGAAGGACATGAGGCCGGCGCGGCCGAAGAACTTGGCGACGAAGACGGTGGCGTAGCCCTGGGCTTCGGGGGTCTCGATCCACTGCAGACAAGGACGGAGGATACAGGACTCGCTGCAGCCTTTGCGGAGAACTCGGCAACCGTTGCAGCTCATGATGATGATGATGATGATGATGAAATCGAAACTGTGAAGAGTAGGACTCGATTTACATGAAAGGAAAGAAAGAGCAGGGGGAGGGATTGGAATTTCTTTGGGCCCAAGAAAGGTGGCGAGCGAGGGAGAGAGAGAGAGTTGGAGAGGGAGCTAGCAGGTGAAGGAACTCAAGGGAGGGAATGGAAACTAATTAAGGTGCCAAAGACGAGGAGGAGAAGTGGTATTTAAAAGGGAACAAAGAGCTTGGAGGAGAGAGAAAAAGGGGAAGAGGGTTTCGAGTTTTTATTTTTATTTTTTAATTTATTTTAATTTATTTTTATTTATTATTAACTAGGAAAGAGGAGGACTGTGGGACTGTGGGGGAATAGGTGGTGTTGGGGGATGAGGAGATTCCAAGGTGTTGGGCGAGGACTAGCGGCTCCGTGTTTCCGCGCAGGATGTTCCTCCACCGTTGGATCGGTGATGGATTTGTGGATATGTTCATTATATTGTATAAGGTTGATGTGGAGGTGCATTCGTTTTCTGCATTCATAATTTTCATTTTCGTTTTCATTTTCATTTTCAATTTCCTTTTCCTTTTAGTATGTACAAATACCAGCTTCTCTGCTTGTGGAGGTTGCGTCATACGTTAATTAATCATGAGTTTGTGGCAGATCGGATGCTATAGTTTACCAAAAACCCCTCGATTAAGTATAATTAGAATATCTCCCATGATATTTCCTATATTTTTAATAAATTTGTTGAAAATATAGTTAAAACTTAAATTTTTAGGAAGCAAAGAAATTTGTGTTCTAACCATATTAATGAAATAAAGAACATAAATGTCATATTTACGGTAATTTTATTGCAAAACAAACTATAATGTAAGTTTACTTAATGTCTTAGCAGTCTTTAAGAGCTCCCTAGATTTATGAGCTCCTAGCATCTTACCTAAGACGAGGATAATAGGGAGTGTGAGTGGAGTAAATTTTTTTTTAACTTTTCTTTAAAATTTGATTAAGGAACTCTAATAGGGAGTCCCATTAAAGATGCTCTCAGAGCTTACAACACTACAAGAAAAACGGACTTAGACCACGGAGCATTTCCGTCGTCTAAGTACTTAGACGACGGAATTTCCGTCGTCCAATGTCCGTGCTCCAAGTGCTGTCGTCCAAGCACTTGGACGACGGATATTTAGTTCTCCGTCGTCCAAGTTCACTTGGACCGCGGACGTTTTCCGAGGCCCAGGTAAACACCTGGACGACAGAGAACTAAATCTCCTGGACGACAGAGAACTAAATCTCTGTCGTCCAGGTGTTTACCTGGGCCTCGGAGAACGTATCAATAACCGTGGCCCAGGTAGCCACTTGGACGACGGAGAACTAAATCTCCGTCGTCCAAGTGGAAATTTAATTTAAAAAATAAATAAATTGTAATTAAATAATATTAATTTAATTTATTATTAATTGAATTTAAATAATGAAAAATGCCAAAATTAATTAAATAAACTAAATTTTGAATATTACTTAATTATTAAATAATTAAAAATAATTTGTACATACATGAATAATCGAAAAAACTCATAAATTAAAAATTAAAATATTGTTCGGAATGCGGAAAGAAACGAGATAATAAACTACTAGCTAGCTAATACACTGGAGGAGCAGATGCGCCGCCGAGTCCTCCGCCTCCAACCGGGTCGTTGTCATCGGGGTGTGGGTTCGGAGGAGGTTGACATACTTCTCGATTTTGTTGCATGAGGGCGATGAGTTGGGCTATTTGTGCTTGTTGTTCGTCAAGTCTTTGCCGCATGGATTGATTCTCCTCTCGTGCCAGTCGAGCCTCTTGAATGGCTGCTTCGACGGCCGCAGCCTGAGTCCTTCTCCGCTGGCCCGAACCTCCCGTAGATGATGAGTCGGAGGTCGTCGACAAATCTCGTACCACCATAGGCCCGAAGTGCCTAACCTCCTTGCCAGCTCTACGACCGTAGACCTCATCGGCGATTGCAATTTGGCTCTCTAAGGATAGAGGAGGCAGGTCTTCCGGCGGCACACTGGGAACGCAAGCTGAGTGTTAGCCAACTCTTCCTGCGCACGCTCTATCACCCTTGCCTACAAAAGAATAATTAATTTATTATAATGAAATAATATTTAAATAATAATTACTATAATTAAAAGCACATATATATATATATATATCACTTACGCCGCATTGACTGACTTCATTATCGAGCCCAGGCGTCACGTACGCGCTTATACTTGCATCAAGATAAGGGTGTTTGGAGCCCTTATCCTTGTGCTCCTTGGCTATTTGAATGAACTGCTTGGCGCCGGTAGTATGGTGTTTGTCCTTCTTCCCCCGGTTGGCTTTGTTGACACCGGAGAATTTCTGTTACGCAACATAATTAAATCATTAAAAAATTATTAACTAAAATTTAAATAATTCAATTATCTTAATTGAAATAAAAAAAGTAAATTAACACCTTAAAGGAGTCATCGGCAAAGTGGTTACACAACCACTCCCACTCATGGGAGGCGAGGGACCGTAAGTTTGGAAGTACTGATGGAGCCTGTACTTCAAATCTTTGTAGATTGAGTGGGCGGTTTGGTTGATATGCCTCAACATCACCGGTGTCGGATCCACCGCAAATTGTTCCTATCAAAAATAAATAGAAAATTATAATCGTATATATTATGAAATTATAACTAATATTAACAATATTATATAATAACTAAATTGGACGTATTACGTACCGAAAGATCTTTAAAGACTTTCGCCTTTTCATTATCCGGCGCCTCCTTCCAAGTAGGGGCAGTGAGACGAACTCGGCTACGGACGATTGACCCTATGCTATGCGCCGAGAGACTTGCTAGCTGAGCTGTGGGAGGGCCACCGGTGAATTCGTCGTAGGGCAAGTCGATCTTTTTCCCAGTCGCCTTGCAAATTTTCTCCGCTTTGCCCCCTTTAACTAGACCTCGAGTCCTTTTCGGTTCCGAGTCAGTGGGGGCACTCCTTTGCCTACGCCGGGCGCTAAACATGATAGATTCGGCGGTCGATGACGCCTGAGTACTTCCCGTTGAATAGGTACCGGGCGTCGGAGATTGGAAGGGGTCGACGTCATCACCGCTCGAGATGAATGGGGGAGCGGGAATTTCCCCAGAGGGCGCTACGGACGGACCAGATGAAGGGTCCGGATTGAGGGCGTCGTTGCCCTCCGGTGGTAATTCCCAACCGACTTGGTCCGCCAAGCGGCGGAGCATGGCATCTTCTGCCTCTTGTTGGGCTTTCTTCTTGCCGGATGGAGCCATTTAAACCTACGAGTACGTTGTTAAAATACCTACTTACCATTATAATTACAAGTGCAAAATTTACGCTAGTTAAGTATGGTTAAGATTTAAATAGAGTACACTAGCTTGGCTTTTTCTGTCGTTCAATGGACGTGCGACCCGCGCGATAAAGTGTAAATTTTCAATTAATCAGCCTTGGTTAAATCGAAAAACATGGCCAGTTAGGGATAAAGATAACGCGAGAGGCAGGACTAATTTCGACAAAAGTCTTTCTTAGTCCAAATCCTGTCACCAGTCATAACCCGTTTCTAGACACCATGTCCGACATTCGGCCAATTTTTCGGCCAATTTTTCAAAAATTTACACTCCCTCAAGTCCTTTGCAAACTCCGCCCTCAACCTCGTGTCCATAACTTCACTTAGGTTATGGTGTGCGGTGATGAAATCCACACATCACGAGGGGTTAAGGAGATAAGCTAGGAAAAAAGGCGCCATCTATTCCAAAGAGTGCGACTTAATAAACCAAGCCTATGTACTAAATTTAAATCGAAGACGTACTACCATGCAATTTACTAGAAAATACACGTAATTATCAATTAATTAAAACAATAAATAATTACAATAATGAATTATTATTTAGCATGCATTTAATAATAATTATTCATTTACCAATATAATTAATTATTATTAACAATTATTATTATTACTATTATTTAATTTTAACTAATAATTATTCATTACCAAATAATTAACAACTAATAATGATTACTAATTAGCAACAAAATAATTATTATAATTAATTACAACTATTTTGAATTTAAAACCAATAAATTAAAATTATTTAGAAATTAAATAATTAATTAAATAAATAAAATGTTAAAGAGTTAAAAAAATAGAATTATTACCTCGTCGGAATTTCGCCGGAATATCGGAAGAGTAGAGTCGTCGGAGAGGGGGAACCACGCTGGAAATTTGGTCGTCGGAGCGTCGCCGGAGGAGGATCGCCGGAGGAGAGGAGAGGAGGAGAGGAGATGAGATGGAATGAGAAAAGGAGGGGGTGAGCAGTCCTATTTATAGGCTTTCACTTAGACGACGGAGAACTAATTTCCGTCGTCTAAGTGCACTTGGACGACGGAAACAGTGTTTTCCGTCGTCTAAGTGAAGGGTTAAATTTTTTCGAAGCGGCGCGTAATTAATGGGCGGGACGTTTCACCCGCCATAAATTTGGACTTAGACGACGGAGAATTGATTCTCCGTCGTCTAAGTGGAAATTCAAGCGGCGCCGAAAATTGAGGCGGTAAATCGAACCGCCATGATTTTCGACTTGGACGACGGAGAACGTCATCTCCGTCGTCCAAGTGAAATATTTATTGGAAAAAAAAATTTAAAAAAAAACGAACCGCCATGGAAAATTGAACCTGGACGACGGATAACGTCATTCTCCGTCGTCCAGGTTCAATTTACGTTAAAATTTTTTTTAAAATTAATTCGCTAGGAATTTAGCGATCTGTCATTCGAGTGAAATAATCGTCCAATATCGATGAACACATCGTATATATGAACAGTTAAATTTGAACCGACGAATAATTTTTCGTTTTGAAAGTTGTGTAGTATCGACTAATCCTTACAACTTAAGTGTTCATGAGTAGGGGCTCATTTGCAGCAGAGTATTAACGAAATTGAATTTGGACAAAGCAACCGTTGGATATGTTCGTCGTAACATAATACATAATTGTCTTCAAATGACCATAAAATAATAAGTTCAGGAAGGGTTTCATCGGCACAGTTAACCGCAAAATCGAGAATTTAACAAACCGGAAACGTGGATACAAGGCATTTCGCAACTCCGATTTTCGAACCGTCGAAGCTCACACACCAAGAATTGTTTACTCTAAAGTCTTGACGAAGAGAATATGCATTGGAAGAAGGTCTAGATGGTCGTTGTCTTAGAAAAATTTACGATATCTTCACCTGGACGACGGATATGAGATTTTCCGTCGTCCAGGTAATCACCTGGACGACGAAAAATCTCATATCCGTCGTCCAGGTGTATAGACCCTGAATTCAAGGGTTAGGGGTCCTTAGGGTATAGGGTATATTGTTTAACACTTGAACGACGGAGAAGGTCATTCTCCGTCGTTCAGGTACACACTTGGACGACGGATAATGACCTTCTCCGTCGTCCAAGTTCTAAACCCCGAATTCAGGTGTTAGGGCCTTAGGGTTTACGGTTTAGGTCGTCCCCGGTCATTTGTGTGTCCGTTCAACTATTCTGATTCAAAAATATAATTAAAAAATTGATCGATCGATCCGATCTGCTAGATTTAGGGTCCAGGATTTAGGGTTTGATATGAGATTGAGATTTGGCGGAGCGCCAAAGGTGAAAATGGCGGGGGACCTAATATAAACGTTGACGGAATATCTCATCTCCGTCGTGCAGGTGTATAGACCCTGAATTCAGATGTCCGTTCAATTATTTTGAATCAAAAAAAAAATTAAATAAATGATCGATCGATCCGATTTGCTAGATTTAGAGTCGAGGATTTAGGGAGATAGCCAAAATACCCAAAGGCGACAACCTGCAATTAATTTCTCCGTTGTCGAGGATATATAATTCGGATTAATTAATTACCGTAAACCTGCATCGATCATATATTACAATAATTACAATAATTAATTACCAATTAATAATCCTCGTCGTATGACCGTACTCTTCGTCATAATCGTCATCGTCCTCAACCCCGTTAGACGACGGCTCATCCTCGTCATCGTACTCAACATCGTCGGACGAATAACCTGAGTCCTCGTCCGCGTCCTCTTCCTCTTCCTGCTCGTCTTCTTCATCTACCTCATCGATAATCTCATCTTCAGTTAGATCTGTACAACCATCAGGCATGGGTAACCGTTCACCATCTTGAACCAGGTCCATTATATCGGAGCGGATGACAGAAATATTAGGCTCTTGATAGGCAGGAATGTCTCTTTCTGGTTCAGCAGCATCTTCAGTCGTCGCCGGTGTCCCTTCAATTGTCTCTGTATTCCATATTCCTCGGTGAGAGATATGGTTAAATATTTTCCACCCTTCACCAGCTTTCGGATCGTCGAGATAGAACACCTGCCGAACTAAGGTGGCGAGAGCGAAAGGCTCATCCTCATACCAGCTAGAGTTTGTATCGACTGATAATAGTCCCAGGTCTTCCTTTGTACGCTTGAACCATCTGCACTTGAATAGGAAAACGTTGACATCATTCCCGTAACATAGCTGAACCACATATACAATAGCCCCGTAATATAGATCATTGTCTTTCCCAACCGCTACCCTACTGTTTTGTGTTCTTCTTCCTTCGTCTCGGGCCAATGAATGAAACTTTACACCGTTCAAAAAACATCTGGGATAAATATAGTATTTAACCGGCTTCCCTGCTAGCAAGTGCTTTGGCCATGACCACCACCCCCCGTGATTTTTAGATTTTTGCAGATCAATCATCTGCAAAAAAGGGCAAATTAATATAAGGGTTTAATTTGGACTTTCTCCAAACATGATCGATATGTACGTATATAAATTACTAATTAAATACCGAGAGGTAAGTACGTACCCATTGGAAGAAATAATCGGGAAACTTCTTCTTAACCATTTTCTCAATCCACGCCGAACTCTTGTTTTGATTTAACGCCTGAAGCCTCTCCCTGTATGACATCATGTACGGCTCAACTTCGTCACAGTCTCGCAACACTACCCAATGTGCCTCAATAAGTTCTTCCCGTGTTAACGATTCCTTTAATACTCCTCTAAACGGTCGGACGACATTGGTGACGACAGAAAGATTGATGCGGGCACTGCGATCGGAGGCAGTGGGAGGTGGTGGATCTTTGAGGTACCTGTTGCAGTAAGTAACACACTCATGCATTAGGTATGTCTCTGCTATGGAGCCATCCGGGGCCGACCTGTTTTTGACGAATGACTTATACTGTCCAAGCTGTCTGCAAAATCAAACGTACAATAAGAATAAGTACATATAGCTAGCTAGTAATCTCCAGTGGAACAAATTAATTAGTTGTACGTACCTTTCTTGAGGATACATCCAAGTGTACTAGACCGGACCAGAAATGAGCACCTGCTCGGGCAGGTGGATCATTAGGTGAATCATGATGTCAAAGAAAGCAGGGGGAAAAATCCTCTCTAGTTTGCAAATGATGTGCACAATTTGTTGTTGCAATTCCACCACATCTGACTTCTTTAATTCTCTGGCGCATAACCTCTGCCACCACCTGCACAATGCCACAATTGGTTCTACGACGTCACGAGGCAAGTATGGTCGAATTACCACTGGAATCAGACGTTGCAGCATAACGTGATAGTCATGTGTCTTTAGACCCACAAACTTGTGTTGCACCTCGTCCACTGCTCCAGTTCTAGTAGCTGCATACGTAGCCGGATAACGAACGCCCTTAAACCAGTGAAATACAAAACGTCTAAGCGTCGGCTTCACTGTATAAGGTGCAGCTGGCATCTTGTTGTACACTCCTTTCCTATCCCTCCTCAACCACAAGGGACGACGTAGATTCATTGATTCCAAATCTTTGCGCGCTTTGGGAGTATCTTTAGTCTTGAACTTAATACCGAGAATTGTTCCCACCACGCTGTCGCACACATTCTTTTCTATATGCATCGCGTCCAAGTTGTTCCTCAGCTTCAACTTCGACCAGTAAGGGAGTTCAAAGAATATACTCTTGTGATCCCAATAGCTCAGATCATGTGGAGGAATTGGATTGCATTTCTTTACATCCGCGTCATTGCTCAACACACCAAAGTCGAAATAGCTCAACCTCTCTAAAATCTCTTCGCCCGATCAACTACGAGGTTTAGGATTGTTCTCTATTGTTCCGTCGAAATTAGCTTCATCCTGTCGCCACGGGTGGTCGTGAGGAAGCCATCTACGGTGACCCAAGTAACAGGCCTTCCCCGCGTGCCAACTAGAGTTCACGTCGTCCAAACATATAGGACATCCATTATATCCTTTTGTCCTGCAGGCTGCCAACATCTCATACGCTGGAAAATCGCTGATCTTCCACATTACGGCAGCCCTCATCGTGAACATCGTGTCAGTGAATTTGTCATAAGTTGGGACTCCATTTTCCCACAACAGTTTCAGCTCGTCGATCAAAGGTCTGAGGTAGACATCTAAGCACTTCCCTAGAGATTTAGGACCTGGAATTAGTACAGTAAGGAAATTAAATTCCTTGTTCATGCACATCCACGGAGGCAAGTTGTACGGCATCATAATAACTGGCCAAGTGCTGACGGCGGAGCTATTACTTCCCCAAGGATTTAATCCGTCTGTAGATAGGCCGAGTCTAACATTTCTAACCTCTGCAACAAAGTCTCCAAATTCTCTGTCGAAATGTTTGAAACCCTCCCCATCCGCGGCGTGTCGCAGGACATCGTCATCTATTCGCTTTTCTGCGTATCATCGCATCGCCTCTGCTGTGTGTAGAGACATGTACAGGCGCTGCAATCTGGGAATCAAGGGAAAATATCGAACAACTTTCACAGGAATTCTCTTTTTCGAACTCTTTCTATTCACCTGGAATCTGCACTGGCCACATACGGGACAATAGTCCAAATCTTTATACTCTTAGTAAAATAGCACACAATCATTCGGACATGCGTCAATTATCCTGTACTTTAGGCCGAGGCTGCTCAAGATATTTCTAACCTTATAATGAGATTTAGGAAGATTGTGATCATCAGGAAGCAACTTACATATTTGCTCCTGAATTTCGTCAAAAGTACTCACTGACATTTTGTGCTTCACTTTTATCTTCATTTGCTCCATCACATATTGCAACACATTCTCTCGACATCCAGGGAACACCGGGGTCTGCGCTTCAAGTAGCATCCGGTTGTACTTATCCATCTCACTGGTGTCAGTGTCCAAGCTAGCATCGGGGAATGTGTCATCATGCTCATTAGTGGTACTGTAACCTCCGTCTTGGTGTTGGTGTCCACCATGACTACATCCCGGAAACGCATCATGGACCAAATCTGCAGTTGGGTTGCAAGCTGGGGGTCCGGCACCACTCCCGCTGGATGAGGCACCATGGTAACTGTACCCTGAGCTGAAGTCTGTTGCGCTGAACTCTACTGCTTCACCGTGCTCGCTCCATGTAGTGTAACTCCACATCATACCATTTTCGTACAGGTGTTGCACCATAACATTAACCTCCGCATACTGACAATTAAGACATTTCTGATACGGACACCTGAAACGTTTCTTTCCCTGACCATGTTCTATCGCAAAATTCACAAATTCGCTAATTCCATCCATATACCGGACATCACATCTATTATTCAACTTTATCCAACTCTTGTCCATACTGCTACAAAATATTATAATTAATTAATTATTACATATATATATATATATATTAGTCAATTAATTTACGCTTAATTATACGTACTCGATCTACATCGATCCATCAATTACGTACGTACGTAATTTAACCTGTATATATAGCTAACATCCATGCATGTATGTACGTACGTACGTTTTCACTAAATATATATTAAGCAAATTTTAACTGCGTACGTACGTACCTGCTGGCCTTCTCGATATCTGTTAATTAAGCTAGCTAGCTAGTCAACGGAGATCCCTTATATATCCTGATCCGGCCTTCTCGGCCTTCTCCATTCTCCTTCTCCTTCTCCTTCAATTCTTCTTCGAATGGAATGAAGAGAGGATCAGATGGAATGAAGAGAGCTCGAGTTTGGCATCGGGCTTATATAATGCTTCACTTAGACGACGGAGGTGTCGGTACGTCGTCTAAGTGGAAGTTACTCGGACGACGGCGTGTCGGTCCGTGGTCCAGGTGATCACCTGGACGACGGAGAATACCATCTCCGTCGTCTAGGTGATCACCTGGAGGACGGAGAAAACTCCGAGGTCCAAGTGTCCATCTGGACGACGGAGATGGTATTATCCGTCGTCCAGGTGATCACCTGGACCTCGGAGTCTTCTCCGTCCTCCAGGTGATCACCTGGACGACGGATAAGGTATTCTCCGTCGTCCAAGTGTCACTTGGACCACGAAACAATTACGTTTCCGTGGTCTAAGTGCTGTTTTCTTGTAGTGCAAATTACTCTATATATATATAGATTGTCAGTTATGTTTGATACAATTACGTACAAATGAGTGTCGAAACTTTAATATATCCACTATTGTCGTAAATAATTATGTGATACATCATTGTTGTACTTCAAGTTTTGAATAGACAACACGACAATGTTTCACTTATCTAATTTGAATTTTGTTATTTCATATTGAATAGATTTCTTCCAAATTTAGTAAGGCACATTATATGAAAAACTATATTCAAACACTAAAGGTTTAATCTCATCTGAAATTAATATATATATATATATATATATTGTTTTTTGAATGAGAACTGGGCAGGAAAACAATACATCCCCATTCTTAGATAGTTAAATATATATACATGATATATGGACTTACCAACACGTTATAATATGTACCTCTGATAATTGAAGATTTGGAATCCGTCCAATGTTAGTATGTAATATGGTCCGACTACATATGTTTAACCACTAAATGTAATCATACCGCCTAGACTTAATACAGGTTCGCAGTAAGAGCTACAAGTTTGTTGACTGAATCAACCTATAAGGTTAGTCATGTGCCCAATACGAAAACATTAGTATCGGGACTAGAAGGTGGACTTGTCTCACATCGAAGAAGGAAGTAACATCACTCCATCAACCACTTATATAGGCAGGTCATTTATGACTACGGAATATACTCTGATTACTCTACTCACTAACGCTGTTATGTTTGATACTTATCCTGATTTAGACATTAGAGTGTTGAAGGTAGACCGTCTTCGTCAAGACTTCTAATGTTCGTTTGTGTATTATTCCTAACCGCAACTTAACGGAGTGATAACCACATGCGAATATGTCCATCGCCAATCAACATCCTTGTTTCAATTAGTAAGCTAAGGAAACCAATAGAAACATCCAATATCATACATCAAATAGGAAATATTTTGGGTATATAAATTACCATTGTCCATGACTCAATTGCATTTGTATGGTACGGCGTGCACATGTAGGGCAAATATTCAAATTGCATCATGATTTGTTAATTAGGGCAGGGAGGTTGTTCATAAACTATGGAGTAAATCGAAGATAGTATTTGCTAGTGGGGAAAGGCTGAGAGGATATGGTACTTTAAACCTCCCTTAATCATTGGTGTGAGATCAGGAAACACAAGCCATTGGCATTTCCATTGGGGCAGTCTACCCAAGAAGTAGCAGAAGCTTTGGAATTAGATTGAAAATTCTGCAGATAGATGTATAATATGGGTTGGGATTCTGAGGTGCAATCTAAACGAAGCATGTAAGGCATTGCTCGGGTTGCGGTGGTACGGGGTTCATGTTGCTTATGGATGCTTTTAATTTATATAATACATAGTATTTGTTTGGATTATATATGTCATGCTAGCAAACATGGAGTAACATGGAAGGGGTGGCATAGGGTTTAGATTCTTTAAAACTTTGGGAAAAGCTTGTTGATGCTTCGACGATTTTCAAAGTCAATTTATTCCTTTTGAGGTTTTCAAGTAGTAGCATTTAATTCTCTGCAAAAAGAAAGAAAATTGTGGTATAAATATTTTCCATTTCTGGCCATGGAAAAAATAATTTTGAAGAAGTGGCTCACACTACAAAAAATAATTTAGACTTCAAAAGAAGTGGCTCACACTATAATTATTGGGGTTGCTTCGTTGGTCAAGGCATAGAACTTATCCGCTTACGAACTAGGTTTGAATCACAATACTCCCTATTTGAAAAGTATTTTCCCTAAAAATAGCAAATATATTGAAAATTTGGGTTGCTTCATGGCCAAGGCCTTGAACTATCTACTAACGAGACAAGTTCAAATCATAATACTCTCTTTTATCGTCCAAATTCTAGACAGGAAAAATGGGTAGGGTTAGAGTTTTTACTCTCCTCTTGCTCTAGCGGCAGCCTCTCTTGGGATTGCCTCGTCGATCAAGCTTGCTAATGAGATCCTCCCTTGTCATGCCTATATGTTGAGTCCCACTGTGCACTACCAGAAAAAACTCACTTAGGCGACGGAGAAATTTCGTCGCGTAAGTGGTGTTTTTTGTCGCCCAAGTACTTAAGCGACGAAACTTTCGTCGCCTAAACTTAGTGGCCTAACAATCATAGCCTAAGTACTTAAACAACGAATCTATTTTGTTTCATCGCCTTAGTATATTTCGTCGCCTAACTGCTTAGACTTCAAAAAATTCTTTCTCTAAACAACGACACCGTTCGTCGTCTAAGAGATATCATAGCCGACGAAAATGAATAATCGTCGACTAAGTATTACAACGTACGCGACGATTTATTTTTGTCGTCTAAGTGATCTACTCCAATGACGACCTATTCTTTATCATCTAGGTCTAACCACTTAGACGACAAAGATCAATGTTCTTTGTCTAGGGTTTCAACCAGGACGACGAACCATTCGTCGTCTTAGTGAATAACTTAGACGTCGAAACAAGGATCATCTATATATGTTCAAATTTATATATATATATGTATTTTTTGAATTATAAATTAAATATAAAATATAAAATTAATTAAATTAATAAAATATTCATTAAATATAAAAAGTGTACGTACATCAATCAAAATAATACAAACGAAAGAAACTACGAAGGAAAACCGAGGGTAGCACTACCACATTTCTTCCCATTGCCACTACCACAAATTGAAACATTACCGGCGAGATTCCGGCTAACAAGGCCGGCGACCGGAAAAGTCGTCGGTAATGTCCATCATTACCGGCGACTTACTCCGTCGCCGGTAATGTCGCCGGAATTTCGCCGGAAATGTGTGGCTAGACATTGCCGGCGACGGTTGGAGTCGCCGGTAATGTTTTGGAACATTACCGGTGATTTTCCGGCGTAAAGTTGCCGGTAATGTCTTCATTTCCGGCGACTTACTCCGTCGCCGGCAATGTGTCTTATATTAGATGTCGGATGCGGCAGCTCGATCATTCAATCATTTTGATCAAAAAAAATCCAGAGAAATCGAAAGAAGGAAAACGTACGCTCTGAAATCGATCATTCGGTATATTGTCAAAATTAAGGCGCGCGTCGAAAAATCGATCACTCGGGAAGCTATATATATAGGTAGGTGTATATATACGTATATGTGTATGTATATATATATGTGTGTGTGTTGATCAAATCCAATTCGTGAGATATATATGAAATGTTGTTGATGTCACCGAAACGAGAAAACAGCTTGTAATTAATCTTGTGTCTGAATCAACGACTGGTATTATCGTATTGTTATCGGAGCTAGGCTTAACAGAGCCTCCTACCCAGTCAAATACGTTTTGAATTGAAAAAAGGAGAATACCATCATCGAGTACTGAATCGAATTCAGAGATTAGATCGATATATATATATATATGCATGCATGCATGTGTTGATTTAATTAGAGTTGAATTGAGATATCGCGTCGATTATTAGTAGTGAATGTGTTTATATATATATAATTAATACGTAAAATTGTTAGAATTTTCAGGATGGACAAGAGTTGGATGAGCCTCGAAAGATGGGATGTCAGATATCACGAGGGAATTAGGAGTTTTGTGGATTTTGTAAAGGCTAATTGTGGAGACACTACACTTCATTATTGCCCGTGTAAAGAATGTAAGTGTTTCAGCGATCGATTTCGATTTCCCATTGATAAAGTCCAGAGGCACCTGAGTAAATACGGGTTTTGGGATAAGTACACTTGTTGGATTTATCACGGTGAAACATCGGTAGCGGGTCCGCATGATCATGGACAATTTGGTGAGAGGGCCAGTCCACGCTATGATCATGGAGATTTTGCTGAGAGGGGCAGTTCATCCTATGATCCAACATCGATGTTAATCAATGATATGTTTCCTCATGAGAGCGGTGTATTTGCTGATGAAGCACCAAATGTCCCTCCCGTCGTTGAGGGTTTCCCCCATATCGAGCCAGTCGAACCATTACCTGGAGCTCATGTCAACACAAGCGGTATGGACAAGTACAACAACCTGATTGCATTGCAACAGACTCCGTTGTACGACGGTTGTAGTAAGACTGTTCTTGAAAGTGTGATGGGAGTGATGCAGCTCAAAATGGAGAACAAAATGTCTGTCAAAGCTGTTGATTCTTGGTTGAAGTGGACTGCTTCGCTACTGCCACCCGGTCATCGTCTTTCTACAACTCATCATAAGGTGCGACATATCCTGAAAGATCTTGGGCTTTCCTACATCAAAATCCATGCATGCAGATATGATTGTATTCTCTTCTGGGGAAAAGATCTCGAAGACCTTGAAGCCTGCCCGGTATGTTTTACAGAAAGGTATAAGTTGACTCCTGCAGGCAACAAGAAAGATGTGAAGATACTTCGATATTTCCCGCTTATTGATAGGCTGGAGCGGTTGTTCATGTGTGCTTTCAAGGCCGAGGCAATGAGATGGTGGGCTGAGAGGAACTTGCCTGACGATGACACACTTATACACCCTTCCGACGGAGAGGCTTGGAAGCACATGGTCAGGGAGTTTGATCATTTTGCAGCAGAGGTCCGAAATGTTTGGCTAGGGCTCTCATCTGATGGATTCAACCCTTTTGGCAACATGAGTCTTCAATACAGTATATGGCCAGTTATTTTGGTACCATACAACCTTCCACCATGGATGTGCATGAAGAAGGAATACAATATGCTGACTCTGTTAATTCCGGGCCCGGGTTATCCAGGAAAGTGTCTCGATGTGTATTTGAGGCCTTTGATTAAGCAGCTTAAGTACCTGAGTGAGTGTGGCCACCCCACTTATGATAGGTTCAAAAAGGAGATGTTCCAGATGCATGCCATGTTTGTTGGCACCATCAGTGATTTTCCTGCCCGCGGTATGTTGTCGGGCAACGTTACCAGGGGTTACAGGGCTTGTTCAGAGTGCATGACGGTTGATTGTTGCAGTCCTCATTGCAGTAAAATTGTTCAGATGCGTCACCGTTGTTGGCTTCCATATGATCACCCATTTAGGCAGGATCCATACGCGTTTGATGGGACTGTGGAAACATGTGTGGCACCCAGGCGATGGACAGGGGAAGAAATTTTGGAAGTGTTGAATGAATATGATTTTGGCCAGCTGAGCAATCATCCTGACATAGTGGCGTCAATTCCAGACAAGCCCGAAAGGTATAAGTTTTGGACACACAAGAGCATATTCTGGGAACTCCTCTACTGGCCCAGGTTGCCTATCAGAAATTACCTAGATGTCATGCACATAGAGAAGAATATGTGTGAAAGTGTGGTGGGCACAGTTCTTAACTTGGAGGGGAAAACAAAAGACATCCCTAAGGCACGTATTGATCTGAAAGCTATGGGACTGCGGAAACATTTGTGGTTACGAGATGGTAAGAGAAAAATGCCGCAAGCTCCTTATACCGTCAAGCCGAAGCATAAGCATGAAATTTTTCGGTGGCAGAGTAATGTCAGGTAAATATTCTTATATATGACTATGCAGTACGGAAATTGGTTTGCCTTTAATTTTTACCGGATTATGGTGATATGCAAGAAATATAATTGTTGCCTATGGCTATATATATATATACATGCAGGTATCCTTATGGCTATGCAGGAAATATAAGCAGCTGTGTTAACTACCGGGACAATAAGATGTACGGATTAAAGAGTCATGACTGCCATGTACTGCTTCAACGTATTTTCCCTATTTTCATTCGAGGGTACCTGCCCAAGGAGGTGGTGGAGCCGTTGGTGGCCTTGTCAAGATTCTTTCAGAAGTTATGCATCAGGGAAGTTAAAAAATCAGATCTCAGGGAGATGCAAGATGACATCATTTTTATCATGTGCAAGCTTGAGAGGATATTTCCGCCAAATTTTTTCGACATCATGCCTCACCTAATGATCCATCTTCCCGAACAATTGTTGCTTACCGGTCCCGTACACTACACTTGGATGTATCCCATGGAAAGGTACATTTGGTTTGCCTCTATTTTTATATGTAAAGTCTTATTTTTACCTTAGTTAACATGCACTTGTTAACTTGTAGACAATTGGGAGCCTACAAGGACTATGTGAAGAATAAATATGCACCTGAAGGGTGTATCGCTGAAGCATATGTTGCGCACGAGTGTGTCACGTACACCAAAGTGTATTTGGGAGCGCTTGAGGACCCCCAACAACAGATGCCGATAGATGAACCTCAGTTCAACCTTTCTATCATCTCCAATGATGTTGTAGTACAGGAAAGCTTGCCAAAGTCGTACAAGTTGGATGAAAATGAGGTAGTCATTGCCCACTGGTCGGTACTGATTAACTGTGAAGAAGTACAATATTGGAAAAATTATCATCTTCACTGCCCTGCTATTGCCGGAAATGTTGATTACCACAACAGGACGTTTGCAAACTACTTTGGTCCATGGATAAGGGTATATGTGTATATGTCTTTTTTTTATTGCCATTTTCCTTATATAGCATGTGTGTACGTACGTGGTTTTGTGGTTTCTATGTTCATAATGTCTTGTGTGGTTTCTTATCGTTTTCAGATGAACCATGTAGCAGATGATGGTTACCCAGAGTGGTCAAACGAATTGAGGGTCCTTACGATGAAACCGATAGCTTCAAAAGTTTACTCGATGTGTCAGGTCAATGACGTGAAATTTATATGTGAAAATAGAGACGACCGACTGAAAACACAGAATTGTTGGGTGATGGTCCATGGTGGGCAGGATGGCGTTGACTATTACGGTGTCCTTCATTCAGTTGTTGAACTAATTTATGGGAACCGCATGAAAGTGCACTTGTTCAAGTGTAGATGGTTTGATACTAGCCCGGAGAACACAAGGACCGATCAGCACGGAACATTTTCGGTGAATACTGCTACTACCTGGTATGAAGAAGACCCTTTCGTTCTTGCCTCATCAGTAAAACAAGTGTTTTACCTGGACGATCTTCTTAACAAAGTCCCGTGGAAGGTGGTTAACCATGTTGCTCATAGAAACATATACAGTGCTGCCACACTTGGTGATACCGCAGATGATGAGGAAGTTACTGCATACCAAGAGCCGAACGCTTTTGACATTCCGGAATCATCTACGATTCGCCTTAATAATGTGAGATCTGGGAGTGTGGTTCGAATTACTGGAGCAGAACTTCTCGATGTTAATCCATATGAAGTTGACGCTGATTCAGATGACGAGGAGAGGCACATATTGCCAGAGGTTACCTATGAAACCGAGTCAGACTCAAGTGATGACGATGATTACGATTATCATCCTTAGTACGTTAATGATGTAGTCGGAAATTGTTGTCGGAAATATGATGTAGTCGGAAAATGTAGTCGGAAATAGTAGACGGAAATTGTAGTCGTTAATCGTAGACGGAAATTGATAATCGAAATTGTAGTCGGAAAATGTAGCCGGAAATCGTAGACGGAAATTGTAGTCGTTAATCGTACGTAGACGGAAATTGATAATCGAAATTGTAGTCGGAAAATGTAGCCGGAAATCGTAGACGGAAATTGTAGTCGTTAATCGTAGACGGAAATTGATAATGGAAATTGTAGTCAGAAAATGTAGCCGGAAATCGTAGACGAAAAATGTTGTTGGATATTCTTCGGGAAATAATGACATTACCAACGAGTTATAAGCAACTCGTTGGTAATGACATTACCAACGAGTAACTCGTCGTTGGTAATGTCATTACCAACGAGTTGAAGTCGTTGGTAATGACATTACCAACGAGTTATAAGAAACTCGCCGGCAATGTTGTCTGGATAGAAACTACCCAGTCGAGCCCGAGCCTTTCATTTCTTCTCCTCCTCCTCTCCCTCTCCTCCTCCCCTCCTCTCCTCCTCCCAAATCGGTCCGACGAGTTCAAACTAGCTCACCTCTTGCTCACCTCCTCCTCCTCCTCTCCCTCTCCTCCTCTCCACCGATCTGGAATCCTCTCCTCCTCCGAAAATCTCCTCCTCCCCTCCTCCCCTCCTCTCCTCCCCTCACCATTGTAGTCGGCAAAGCATTGTAGGTGGAAATCCATGGCAGGTCCGATCCTCTCTCTCTCCCTCTCTCTCTCTCAATTTTTAATTATTTTTGTGTATGTGTATGTGTATGTGTATGTGTATGTGTATGTGTATGTGTATGTGTATGTGTATGTGTATGTGTATGTGTATGTGTATGTGTATGTGTATGTGTATGTGTATGTGTATGTGTATGTGTATGTGTATGTGTATGTGTGTGTGTAAATTAATTAGGGTGCTAAGTTGGAAATTAGGGTACGTGATAAGTTGTAAATTTATATGCAATGTATATATATGTGTGAAAAATGTGGAAAATTAATTAGGGTTTGTGATTTGGATGAATATGTGAAAATTAAATTTGATTAAGATGCATGATGTATATATATATACATCGAAAATGTATATATGTTAATTTAGGTGATATAGTTGTTAATTAATCGTATAAATGAAGGTGGAAATCGGGATCGGAACGGTTTAGAACCAGAACGGTTTTAAATCGGAACCGCGTGGAACCGGAACCCTTTGGAACCGGAACTGTTTGTAACCGGAACCGTTATGTTACAAACGTTTCCGGTTTCTAACGGTTCCGGTTCCAAACCGTTCCGGTTCCGATTTGTTATAGAACCGAAACGGTTTGGAACCGGAACCGTTTGGAACCGGAACTGTTTGTAACCTTTCCCGTTATGTTACAAACAGTTTCGGTTACAAACAGTTCCGGTTACAAACAGTTCCGGTTTCTAACGGTTCCGGTTCCAAACCGTTCTGGTTCCGATTTGTTATTGAACTGAATCCATGACTATTACGGTGTCCAGGAGGTTTTGCGGCTAATTGGCTTCGGAGAGGTTCCCGAAATAGTGGAGAGAACAGTAGTCAAGCTTCCTCCTCGCCCGCAGTTAGCAACACGCCCAGTGGGCCAATGATGACTGCTCGCACGAGAGCCTTGCTAGAGGCGCGAGCTGAGGAGGAAGCTGCACGATCAAGAGCCGTGGAACCGGAAGTCGAGGCTCGAGCCTCAGTCTCCAGACGCTCAATCAGCAGACGTCCCTCCGGTGGCAGAGCCTCAGACGAGCGACAGTCAACGGGGGCATCAGAAACTCCCTCAATCCGAATGCCCCATATTCGCCTGGTGCCTACTCCCGTTTCACGGGAATCATCTGAGGCACATGGTGGTGCTGGCGCCTCATCGTCCAGGCCTCGTCTATCTCCGCCGTCCGGTCTCTTCTTACCCGACGAGATTCCTGTCATCCCTGAATTCGATGATAGGGGGATGCCTGTTTATGTTGACGGACGGCCGGAGTTCCTGACCGTGGAGGAAGCGTATAACTTCCTCCCGTTCGACCCCGTGTATCTTTGGAGTGTGAGGTGCACCAACCAACAAACGGACGATGCAGGTAATTTTATTTAACATCAGATTGATTACTTAATTATTACTTAAGACTTGCGATAGGTTCAATTAATGATATCAATTTGTTGACATTGTATTATTAGGCAATTTCGTTAATGGGACTGGAAAACGGAAAGGGGCTAGAGGCACCTGCACCGGGAAGAGACTTGAGCAGGCCACCGGTGGAAGGAAAACGCCCATAAGGGCCAATGAGGATGGCGAGGTGATCGAGGCATTCGATACCACGCGCAAATATGTCAGCATGGCCGGTGCGATCGTGCGGGACAAGGTCCCAATGCTTTGGCCAGATTGGGAATCTGTGCCTATCTACGTGAAGATGCAAGTGCATAATGCACTCAGTGTGAGTAAAATTATATTTTCATTACGTAAATTTTACATTTATTAATTAAGTCCACTTAAATATATAATTTTACCTTTTATATATTCATATTGCAGGTGTGGTTTGACGTGGATGAAGTTCTTATTCACACGTGGGTAGAGCGTCAACTACATATGAGGTGATGTGCTTCGACTTATTTGAATATATATCGAGTTAGATTTTTGTTTATCAAGTGTTTTAATATCTCTAACTTTTTTTCCTTGTTTTAATATAGGTATAAAGAGTGGAAGAACGAGCTTTCTTCCCATTACACTGTATACAAGGAGCTTGGCCGAGGTTCTACCCCTAGCGAATTCCGGTTTAGGGAGTACGAGTGGCTGTGGCTGATAGCCCACTTCGAGCACCCCAAAGCGAAGGTATGCATCCTTAATATATCTTACAAGCCGTCTGTATCGTATCAGATTGAAATAGTTAGTTACTAATTTTTTTCCATATGTTTATCAAACAAGGCGATTTCGAAGACGAATCGGGCAAATAGATTGAAAAACACCAGGGCCCATCATGCAGGTTCACTCAACTACATGGGTTGGTCGACTAAGGCGCAGCAACAACAAGAAGTGAACCCCTTGGTGTATATTCATTAGAAGTTCTACCCGCAGTGCCCTGACGAAGCGGTAAGTCTTTCGCCTCTCCATGTGTTAATAAAACTATTTTTCGATATTAATAGATTTTGTTAGTTAATACGTTGTTCATTTTCGCTTTTCAATTAGGCGAGAATGGAGGAGGCGACCGCAGAAGTGACCATGAGTATAGCTCGGACTAACCATCCTGACTGCTCCGAGGAAGAAGTCACCCAGTATGCCTCTCAGATCGATCCGCTTGATCCCCCGATAGCGGCTCAGATCATGGCAAAAGCATGCGGGACTGGAAAGAATACCTACTACTGTAGGGGAATGGGCTCGGCGGGCAAAGGAGTATTGAAAACCACTTCACAATACTCTACTGGGTCAAGAAGTTCAACTTCTAGTCGTAACCTCGCAGCGAAGCTTCATAGGACTCAGAGGGAGTTGGAGGAGCAAAAGAGGCAGATGGCCGAGTACCAAAACATGGTCCAGCAGCAGACACAGATGCAGGCTCAGATGTACACATGGATGCTGAAGATGTACGAGGCTCAGATTACCGGACAACCGTTCCCCACACCTCCCCCGGTCCCGGTCCCTCCGTTCCCTAGCTATCCACCACCACCACCGCACCAGTCAACGCCAGAGCAAGACCAAGGTAGCCACCGGAATTCAAATCAGTACATGGATTACTTCGACCCTGACCCGCAAGTTCCTCGACCCTGACCTGCAGTTGTAGTTAATTTTCGTATCGTCGTTGCTATTTGTACTGTACGTTGGACATTTATGTGTACTGTTGAACTTGTATGATTGTACGGTTTATGTCTTTCAATGCAGGTTCTGGAATCGGGCCCAATCCAGAACCGCGTTTTTTTTCAAAATTTTTCCAGACATTGCCGGCAACATGGACCTCAGTCGCCGGCAATGTCTGAGATTCCGGCCACGGCTGCGCTGCCATTGCCGGTGACGGCGTCGCCGGTAATGTCCGAGACATCACCGGCGACTTGCGTCGCCGATAATGTCTTGACATTGCCGGTGACTCAAGTCGCCGGTAATATCTTCACATTGCCGGCGACTCAAGTCGCCGGTGATGTCTCGTACATTACCGGCGACGCCGTTTCCCGTCGCCGGCAATGTTAACACCGGCGGGGGATTTCCGGCGACGTCATTGTCGCTGGTAATGACAATTCCGGCGAAAAAAATAGACAAGACCGGCGACGGGAGGTCGCCGGTAATGTCTCCATTTCTTGTAGTGTGCCCACGAAATGGGAAAACAAAGTCCGACGATATCATATATCGTCTGCTATAATAAGTATTACCAACGAAATTGTCACTCGCTGGCAATTTTTTTTCCTCATCGCCGGCAATGACATTATAGCCGACGACTCGTCGGCAATAACATTCTCGTCGCCGGCAATAATGTGTAGTATGGCCGACGATGGTTCGGCCGGAATACCGATGAGATAATCTCTTTATAGCCGACGATTTAATGAATCGTCGGCTATAACTCTTATATCATATCTACTCTGCAGCAGTTCATTCATTTTACAAAAATCGGGTGACAAAGAAGGAAAATGCTCTGAAATCGTTGGGTATTGTCAAAAGGCGTCCAAAACCCGCTCGTGAAGCTATATAGCAAGGTACGTATATATATATATATATGTGTGTGTGTGTGTGTGTGTGTGTGTGGATGTATATGTGTGTTGATTTAGATATATGTGTGTTGATTTAGAGTTTAGATTAATGGTTTGATATGCAAATATAGTTGATATATTGTTGATTTTGAGTGATTGACTGTTGATTTTGAGTTGATTTGAGATGATTTCGATGAAAATATGCTTGTGTGTATATATATATATGTATATAAATTTATTTTGTGATTAATTGTTAATATGTGTATATATACATGTAAATTTGTAATTGGGAATTGTTGGTATATATATATATATTTTTCTTTTATATGCATGGGTCAACTTTTGTTTAGGGAGATATATATATATATATAGATGAAGAATTAATTAAATTAGTGTAGCTAGTTTAATGATAGATATATATATAGATGCATGTAATGATGAATTTTTAATTAATTAGTAGTGAATGTATATACATAAATATATAAAACTGTTAGAATTTTCAAGATGAACAAGAGTTGGATGAGACTTGAAAGATGGGATATGAGATATCACTACGGAATTAGGAATTTTGTGGATTTTGTGAAGACTAATTGTGGAGACACTACACTTCATTATTGCCCGTGTAAAGAATGTAAGTGTCACGGCGATCGATTTTGTTCTCCCATTGATAAAGTTCAGAAGCACCTGAGTAAATACGAGTTTTGGGATAAGTACACTTGTTGGATTTATCACGGTGAAACATCGTTAGCGGGTCCGAATGATCATGGACAATTTGCTGAGAGGGCCAGTCCATCCTATGATCCAACAATGATGTTGATCAATGATATGTTTCCTCATGAGAGCGGTGTATTTGCTGATCAAGCACCAAATGTCCCTCCCGTCGTCGAGGGGTTCCCCCATATTAAGCTAGTTAAGCCATTACCTGGAGCTCATTTCAACACAAGAGGTATAGACAAGTACAACAACCTGATTGCATTGCAACAGACTCTGTTGTATGACGGTTGTAGTAAGACTGTTCTTGGAAGTGTCATGGGAGTGATGCAGCTCAAAATAGAGAATAAAATGACTGTCAAAGCTGTTGATTCTTGGCTGAAATGGACTGCTTCGCTACTGCCACTCGGTCATTGCCTTCCTACCACTCATCATAAGGTGCGACATATCCTGAAAGATCTTGAGTTTTCCTACATCAAAATCCATGCATGCAGATATGATTGTATTCTCTTCTGGGGGAAAAATCTTGAAGACCTTGAAGCCTGCTCGGTATGTTTTACAGAAAGGTATAAGTTGACTCCTGCAGGCAACAAGAAATCTGTGAAGATACTTCGATATTTCCCGCTGATTGATAGGCTGGAGCGGTTGTTCATGTGTGCTTTCACGGCCGAAGCTATGAGATGGTGGGCTGAGAGGAATTTGCCTGACGATGACACCCTTATACACCCTGCCGACAGAGAGGCTTGGAAGCACATGGTCAGGGAGTTTGATCATTTTGCAACAGAGGTCCGAAATGTTTGGCTAGGGCTCTCATCTGACGGATTCAACCCTTTTGGCAACATGAGTCTTCAATACAGTATATGGTCAGTTATTTTGGTACCATACAACCTTCCACCATGGATGTGCATGAAGAAGGAATACAATATGCTCACTCTGTTAATTCCAGGCTCGGGTTATCCAGGAAAGTGTCTCGATGTATATTTGAGGCCTTTGATTGAGGAGCTTAAGTACCTGAGTGAGTGTGGCCACCCTACTTACGATATGTTCAAAAATGAGATGTTCCAGATGCATGCCATGCTTGTTGGCACCATCAGTGATTTTTCTGCCCGCGGTATGTTGTCGGGCAACGTTACCAGGGGTTACATGGCTTGTTCAGAGTGCATGATCGTTGATTGTTGCAGTCCTCATTGCAGTAAAATTGTTCAGATGCGTCACCGTTGTTGGCTTCCAGATGATCACCCATTTAGGCAGGATCAAGACGCTTTTGATGGGACTGTGGAAACGGGTGTGGCACCTAGGCGATGGATAGGGGATGAAATTTTGGAAGTACTGAATGAATATAATTTTGGCCAGCTGAGCAATCATCCTAAGATAGTGCCGTCAATTCCAGACAAGCCCGAAAGGTATAAGTTTTGGACACACAAGAGCATATTCTGGGAACTCCCGTACTGGCCCAGGTTGCCTATCAGACACTACCTAGATGTCATGCACATAGAGAAGAATGTGTGTTAAAGTGTGGTGGGCACAATTCTGAATTGGGAGGGGAAAACAAAAGACATCTTTAAGGCACGCATTGATCTGAAAGCTATGGGACTGCAGAAACATTTGTGGTTGAGAGATTGTAAGAAAAAAATGCCCCAAGCTCCTTACACCGTCAAGCCGAACCAGAAGTATGAAATTTTTGGGTGTATGAATGTCAGGTATTCTTATGGCTATGCAAGAAATTAATATAATTGTTGCTTATGGCTATATGCAAGAAATATAATTGTTGCTTATGGCTATATATGCAGGAATCCTTATGGCTGTGCAGGAAATATAAGCAAGTGTGTTAACTTCCGGGACAATAAGATGTTCGGATTAAAGAGTCATGACTGCCATGTACTGCTTCAACACCTTTTTCCTATTTTCATTCGAGGGTACCTGCCCAAAGAGGTGGTGGAGCCGTTGGTGGCCTTGTCAAGATTCTTTCAGAAGTTATGCACCAGAGAAGTTAAAAAATCATACCTCAGGGAGATGCAAGATGACATCATTTTTATCATGTGTAAGCTTGAGAGGATATTTCTCCCAAATTTTTTCGACATCATGCATCACCTGATGATCCATCTTCCCGAACAATTGTTGGTTACCGATCCAGTACACTACACTTGGATGTATCCCACGGAAAGGTACAAATGATTCATACATTTGTGTTTGCCTCTGTTTTTATATGTAAATTCTTATTTTTTAAGTATCATAACATGCACTTGTTAACTTGTAAACAATTGGGAGACTACAAGGACTATGTGAAGAATAAATCTGCACCTGAAGGGTGTATCGCTAAAGCATGTCTTACGCACAAGTGTGTAACGTACACCAACTTGTATTTGGGAGCGCTGAAGGACCCCCAACAACATATGCTGATAGATGAACCCAAGTTCAACCTTTCTATCATCTCCAATGATGTGCTAGTACATGGAAGCTTGCCAAAGTCGCGTACAAGTTGGATGGAAATGAGGTAGCCATTGCCCACTGGTCGGTACTGATTAACTCTCCAAAAGTTCAATATTGGAAAAACTATCATCTTCACTGCCCTGCTATTGCCGGTGATGTTGACTACCACAACAGGACGTTTGCAAACTACTTTAGTCAATGGGTAAGGGTATATGTGCATATATATATTTTTATATCCTTATATAGCATGTGTGTACGTGATTTTCTTTTTCTATGTTCATAATTTCTTGTGTGGTTTCTTATCTTTTTCAGATTAACCATGTAGCAAATGATGGTTACCCAGAGTGGTCAAACGAATTGAGGCTCTAGGCGATGAAACCGATAGCTTCAAAAGTTTACTCGATGTGTCAGGTCAATGGCGTGAAATTTATAATTGTGGGGTGATGGTCCATAGTGGGCAGGATGACGTTGACTATTACGGTGTCCTTCATTCAGTTGTTGAACTAATTTATGGGAACCGCATGAAAGTGCACTTGTTCAAGTGTAGATGGTTTGATACTAGCCCGGAGAACACAAGGACCGATCGGTACGGAATATTTTCGGTGAATACTGCTACAAGCTGGTATAAAGAAGACCTTTTCGTTCTTGCCACATCAGTAAAACAAGTGTTTTACTTTGACGATCTTATGAACAAAGTCCCGTGGAAGGTGGTTAACCATGTTGCTCATAGAAGAATATACAGTGCTACCACACTTGGTGAGACCACAGATGATGAAGAAGTTACTGCATACCAAGAGCCGAACGTTTTTGACATTGCAGAATCCTCTACGATTCGCCTTAATAATGTGAGATCGGGGAGTGTGGTTCGAATTACTCGAGCAGAACTTCTTGATGTTAATCTAAATGAAGTAGACGATGATTCAGATGACGAGGAGCGGCACATATTGCTAGAGGTTACCTATGAAACCGAGTCAAACTCAAGTGATGAAGATGATTATGATTATCATTCTTAGTACGTTAATGATGTACGTATTTTAGTATATATAAACGTGCATGTATGTTTGTTATGACCGACGAGTTGGTAAGAAACTCGTCAGAAGTACTATCACTGGAATAGAAGAACTCGACCAGCTTCGTAAATTACAAAAAGGTGGCCAACGTCATATCGATCAGCCACATCAGTGTTTATACTACATTAGACTTAAAAGAAGATGACGAAGCTAAAATGTCGGTACGTCTCAGGGAAAATGAACACAAAGCCTTCGATAATGGCGTTATTTGTTGAAGAAATTTGGGAATTGATCTATGCATTTTATGCTTGATTCTTAACGTCTTTCTCTTTACATTTAGCTTTGTTTTGACCTTAGTACTATCATTTCTTACTTACTTTATGCTTTTAGGTAGAAATAAAGGAGAAAATAATAAAGGAGGCGTTTTGGAGCTAAAAGCGTGCTAAGGAGGAAGTTCCTAATTTCGGAGAAGAAATGGTCCGAGGAATGGTCTTCAAATGGTTACTAAAATGCTTTCCCACATGGTGTCAAGAATTGAAGACCAAATGCCAAAATAAATGGATACCAAAATGGTGGACAAAAAGATGAAGACATTTCTCCTGCGCGACCCAGGAAAGAGCAAATATGGCGGAATATATGGAGCATATAATGGACGAATTTTGGAGGATATTCCATGAAGATAAATACCTGATTTGAGGGCCAAAATATGTGCAAGAATATGGTATATTCGGCCAAGAATTATTAGGGAATAAGGAATGCAAGATTTGAAGATATGAAGATTTCCTTTTCCTTGAAGAAGAAGAAAACAGGGCAGCCAGGTCACTTAATTTCTAAAATCCGTAGTAAATCCAATTCAATTCAAAATATGGCGTTCATTATATGGATTTTATAGCCCTTTGAATAAGCTTTCCAATGAAACAAGAATCGGAATTTTCCAAGATCTGAAACTCCGGGAAAACGCATTTTAAGACAGACTGTCAGATTTGCCCGGGTACATAAGGAAAGTCTTGTTTTGGTAGGAAAAACCCTACTCTTCTCCTATATAAAGGGGAGCTCGACTCATTCATTCTCATCACTCATTCTAGACTTCTAAGCTTGCCAAAGATCAGCTCCTCAACCTCCAAACACTCGGCCATCCCCTCAAAACCCGAAACACCACCAAACTTCATCCCGTAAACACTCTCCTCCACCTCAAGAAGGACTTTGCTCGCTTTGGCTGGGAATTCTTGGGCTCGTCATCAACTAAGGAGTAGCTACACTTGAAGATTTGCGGGCGCTTTCACGGAATCTAAAAGTGTAACATGACCCCTTTTTATTTTGTTTCGGTTTTTGTTTGGATTTCCTTTGTTTGTATTTTGAGAACAAGTTTTGATAAGAGGCTTTATATTTCTAAATTCTTCTAAGTTTCTTCCATGTGTTTTTAACTTTGATTCGAATACATGTGTGTGCTTATATGTTCTTAATGCTTGAAACTGTTTTTAAGTAGATACTCGCTTTGGTTCTCTTTTAAGCATGTTTCACGAACTAATAACAAAGATAAAATTGGATTAGAGAGTTAGCTCGCTTTGGTTGCTGTCTTGTTCAATTATAAGCATGTGTGTGTGTTTTGATTAGAGTTAAGAATTTCGTTGACACTTAGGAAGTCTAGGTATAAAACGGCAAAGGATGAAAGAATGAGTCGATCACATGTATATAATAGTTTAGTGTTTATTTTCGGTTTAGTAAGCATGTTTAGGGTTCTTTGTTCTTGTTTGTTTTCTACTTGTCTATGAGTGAAGCATGATAGAACCTAGGATTTCTCTATATGTTTACTAACCATTTTCTTTCTTTATTTTCGTAGATTATAAATAACCAACTTTCAAACCCCCCTTTCAAACCTTAGCGTAAATATGCATGCACCCTCAATCCCCGGTTAAGAACGATACCCTATTTACCAATGCTACATCTACACAAAAGGGTTTTAATTGTCTACGCGTTTTTGTTGATTGTTAAGTGTTAATTTAATGGTTGCAAATGCGTGTATCAATTTTGGCGCCGTTGCCGGGGATTGTAAAGAATTGTGTGTTTATGCTTGTAAATATGTGAATACGTGTAAATAAGTGTGTATATGTATATGTAAAGTGTCGAAAATTGTTATACATGTTCATAATAAGTTTCATTCTAACCTTTTGTTTTGCAGCCATGTAAATAGGTACATATTAAAGGAAGTCTTCGATTTACATTGAGTACGCAAGTTTGGTTGATTAAGTCTCACTCATTGGAATAGATGGCGCCTCTTTTTCTTGTTTATCTCCTTAACCCCTCGTGATGTGTGGATTTCATCACCGCAACCTAAGTGAAGTTATGGACATGAGGTTGAGGGCGGAGTCTACAAGAACTTGAGGGAATGTCTTTCTCGAGATTTTGGCGCCGTTGCCGGGGAAACTCCAACGTACGCCACAATCCAAGAGCTTGATAACTTCCTTCTTCACAACTTCCATCATTGGTGGATGGAGTCTTCTTTGAGCTTCTCTCGAAGGTTTAGCCCCATCTTCGAGTAGAATTCGATGCACACAAGTGGCCGGATTGATGCCTTTGATGTCGGCAAGGGTCCATCCAATTGCTGTTTTATGACGTTTGAGCATGTTGATGAGCTTGCCTTCTTGTTCTTCCTCCAATGAGGATGAAATGATAACCGGCAAAGTGTCATTCTCTCCCAAGTACGCATACTTCAAATGAGCCGGTAACACTTTGAGTTCTAACTCCGGTGCCTTAATCACGGATGGAACAAGCTTGTTTTCTCCATAGGCCAACGGAATTGGAGGTGGCCTATTTGCAATCCGTGGAGCTTCATTGAGTGCCATAGCCATCGCGAGGATCCTTGGCTCCAAAATTTCGATGAGTGCATCAAAAAGGGCTTCATTCCCGAGTCGAGTCAGCCCCGCTCCTTCTTGTATGGCAATGTCGAGCACATCATCTCCAATGGTGTCTAAGTGTTGTTGAGCAGCTTCTTCTACCATATCCATCGAAAATATTGCATTGACACTTGCCGTGGGAACCTTCATGGCATCTAAGATGTTGAATTCAATCTTTTCTCCATCGATCTCCATGGAAAACGTTCCTTCGAAAACATCAATCTTCGTTCTTGCAGTCCTCATGAAAGGGCGTCCAAGAAGTAATGGCGTGGTGTTCAATGAACTCTCTTCCATGTCAACAATGTAGAAATCAGCGGGAAAGATTAGGTTGTTGACTTGCACAAGAACATCTTCAACGTATCCCCTAGGATACTTATGCGAACGGTCGGCTAGTTGAATGATGACGTTGTCTTGTTTGAGCTCGCCTAAATCCATGGATGCATATAAGTAATAAGGCATTACGTTGATGGATGCACCAAGATCTAGCATAACATCTTCGAATTTGTTGTCACCAATCACGCAAGGAACAGAAAAGCTCCCCGGATCCTTCAATTTGGGGGGTAACCGACGTTGTAAAACCGCTGAAACGGTTGCATTCACCTTCACAACCTCCTTCGCTCTCGTTTGCCTCCTTTGGGTGCATAACTCTTTGAGAAATTTTGCATATATGGGCACTTGCTTTATGCACTCGATCAAGGGCAGATTTACTTGCACCTTTCGAAAGATGTCCAAGATGTCTTCGTATTGATCATCTCTCTTAGATTTCGTCAACCTATGTGGGAAGGGTGCACGAGCAAACGAAGCATTAGTATTAACCGAACTTGAAGGGATAGGGTTAATACCTTTGTTTGGGGCTGATTGTGATGATGAGGGTTGTGCCTTAGTGGCGTGAGGAGCCACATTCTTCTCGGCTTCTTTAGTGGCCAGATCTTCTTCTAAGTCTTCCTCTTCAAAAATGGTGTGAGGAGGTGCCGAGCTTGTCTTTGGTAAAGGAGATGCCAAAGTTCTTCCACTCCTCGTAATAATTGCACTCACATTCCGATTTGGTGGTTGTGGTTGAGGTGGAAGATGGCCGGAATCTCGAAATTGGCCCATAAAGTCCACGATTTGGCCCATTTGTTTCTTCATCTCTTGTATGTCTCGGCCATGGCCATCCAAGGTCTCCTTTTGCTTTGCTTGTCCCTCCAAGAGAACTTGTGTTGAAGCGGACAATTGTGAGAACATCTTGTCATAGTCCGGATTTGTAAATTGTTGGACCGGAGGAGCTTGGTGCGTTGGAGCTTGATGAAATGGCGGCCTAGGTTGAAATGGAGCACGTTGGTAGCCTTGATTAGGTGCCGGAGGGTTTAGACATCCCTCAGTGCTACTCCATTTGAAACCCGGATGATCTCGGTTGCCAAAATTGTTGTTGTTATAGTTGTTGTAACGTTGGCCACCTTGATATCCTCCAATTGCATTGACTTGCTCTGGATCTCCATTTTGTTCCACCACATTAGGGCATTGATCATTATAGTGCCCTTGCATTTGACATACTCCACACGTTGGTCCTTGAGCTGCTTTGGCTCTCTTTGTCTCTAGCTCGAGCACTTGTTCTAGCATAGATGCTAGTTTGTCAATTTTCTCGTCCTTCACTTGTGTTGAGCTAGCTTCATTCACTTGTTTCCGTGGAGCCATCCCATATTGAGCATCATTATTGGCTCGGTTTTCCAACAAAGTTCGAGCTTCCGTCTCATCTAAATCCATGAATGCTCCATTTGCAGCGGCATCGAGAAGCTCTCTATCCATCGGCTTTAAACCATCATAGAAGTAGTTCATGAGGTTTGTCTCGGAAAAACCATGGGAAGGGCAGGTGGCGCATAGAACTTTGAAACGGTCATAATACTGGCCAAAGGACTCATCCGATGCTTGTGTAATTCCCGTGATCTTCTTCCTCAAAACAGTGATCTTGGAGGCCGGAAAGTACTTAGCCAAGAACAGGTCCGCAAGTTGCTTCCAAGTCGTGATGTGGTTAGGCGGGAGTTCCAAAAGCCAAGATTGAGCTCTATCAATCAAAGTAAACGGGAATGCCTTAAGCTTGAAGAGTTCTTCATCGGCATCCGAAGGTTTCATACTCATGCAAATGAACTGAAATTGCTTGAGATGCATGTTTGGATCTTCGTTGGATAGCCCATGGAAGATTGGTAAACGGTGTAAGAAGCCACTCTTCAACTCAATATCCTTCTTGTCCTCTTGAGGATTTGGAAATCGAATACACGAAGGACCGCTACTCCACTCGGTGGAGCAAGTACGTTGGCGAAGAGATCGCCTCTCGTTGTTGGGAGGATTCGGTGGGTTGTTGTGTGCCATGTCTTGCTCTTCTTCTTGTGAGTGCTCGGTGGAGTGATGGGATGAACGTGGAGAGTCAGAACCGTCCTCAATAGTAGGTTGGTCTAAAATGATCTCGGACGTTTGTGCAGAACGACGTGCTTGTAGTCGAGTGTTGTAATGTACGTTGAGATCGTTCATACGTTGAAGCTACACCACCACTAAAGAACAAGTGTTAGTATCAAAAGAATACACAATGAATGCATGATACTTCACCAAAACGTGGAAAACAAAAAAGAAAGGAAGAAAACACACAAAAACACACAAAATCATAAAACACATAGAAACAAAGTGCACATTATATAAATATAGGACATAGATTGTATGAAATGGATGTGATGCTTAGATATATAGATGCAATGTCTAGAATATACACGAAATGCATAGAATGAATTATAAACACATATTTATAAGTTAAGTGACCTGGCTGCGGCGCCAAAATTGATACACGCATTTGCAACCATTAAATTAACACTTAACAATCAACAAAAACGCGTAGACAATTAAAACCCTTTTGTGTAGATGTAGCATTGGTAAATAGGGTATCGTTCTTAACCGGGGATTGAGGGTGCATGCATATTTACGCTAAGGTTTGAAAGGGGGGTTTGAAAGTTGGTTATTTATAATCTACGAAAATAAAGAAAGAAAAATGGTTAGTAAACATATAGAGAAATCCTAGGTTCTATCATGCTTCACTCATAGACAAGTAGAAAACAAACAAGAACAAAGAACCCTAAACATGCTTACTAAACCGAAAATAAACACTAAACTATTATATACATGTGATCGACTCATTCTTTCATCCTTTGCCGTTTTATACCTAGACTTCCTAAGTGTCAACGAAATTCTTAACTCTAATCAAAACACACACACATGCTTATAATTGAACAAGACAGCAACCAAAGCGAGCTAACTCTCTAATCCAATTTTATCTTTGTTATTAGTTCGTGAAACATGCTTAAAAGAGAACCAAAGCGAGTATCTACTTAAAAACAGTTTCAAGCATTAAGAACATATAAGCACACACATGTATTCGAATCAAAGTTAAAAACACATGGAAGAAACTTAGAAGAATTTAGAAATATAAAGCCTCTTATCAAAACTTGTTCTCAAAATACAAACAAAGGAAATCCAAACAAAAACCGAAACAAAATAAAAAGGGGTCATGTTACACTTTTAGACTCCGTGAAAGCGCACCGCAAATCTTCAAGTGTAGCTACTCCTTAGTTGATGACGAGCCCAAGAATTCCCAGCCAAAGCGAGCAAAGTCCTTCTTGAGGTGGAGGAGAGTGTTTACGGGATGAAGTTGGTGGTGTTTCGGGTTTTGGGGGGATGGCCGAGTGTTTGGAGGTTGAGGAGCTGATCTTTGGCAAGCTTAGAAGTCTAGAATGAGTGATGAGGATGAATGAGTCGAGCTCCCCTTTATATAGGAGAAGAGTAGGGCTTTTCCTACCAAAACAAGACTTTCCTTATGTACCCGGGCAAATCTGACAGTCTGTCTTCAAACGCGTTTTCCCGGAGTTTCAGATCTTGGAAAATTCCGATTCTTGTTTCATTGGAAAGCTTATTCAAAGGGCTATAAAATCCATATAAGGAACGCCATATTTGGAATTGAATTGGATTTACTACGGATTTTAGAAGTTAAGTGACCTGGCTGCCCTGTTTTCTTCTTCTTCAAGGAAAAGGAAATCTTCATATCTTCAAATCTTGCATTCCTTATTCCCTAATAATTCTTGGCCGAATATACCATATTCTTGCACATATTTTGGCCCTCAAATCAGGTATTTATCTTCATGGAATATCCTCCAAAATTCGTCCATTATATGCTCCATATATTCCGCCATATTTGCTCTTTCCTGGGTCGCGCAGGAGAAATGTCTTCATCTTTTTGTCCACCATTTTGGTATCCATTTCTTTTGGCATTTGGTCTTCAATTCTTGACACCATATGGGAATGCATTTTAGTAACCATTTGAAGACCATTCCTCGGACCATTTCTTCTCCGGATTTGAGAACTTCCTCCTTAATACGCTTTTAGCTCCAAAACTCCTCCTTTATTATTTTCTCCTTTATTTCTACCTAAAAGCATAAAGTAAATTAGAAACATATTTATTAAGCATAAAACAAAGTTAAATGTAGAGAGAATTGCGTTAAGAATCAAGTATGAAATGCGTTGATCAAAATCCCCCACACTTAAACTTTGCTAGTCCCTAGCAAAAACTTAAAATAAAGGAAACGAGAAGGCAAGCAACAAAATTCCAACGATGAGGCTAGCCTTTACGTTGAACAAAATTCATGGACTCAAATAAAATAAAAACAACTTCTAAGCCCTTAGCAAAATTTGTCTCAGAAATTTTCTTAAGTATATGGCGATGGAATCACACGATTTTAGAATTTAAAGTTCAACAATTTTCGATAGATAAGAGAAATATGATCATGTCATGAACAAGTAGGACTTGGAGAAAACAATGGTGAAGTTAAAGCTATGCATGTTTCGAAAAAGTTTAAATCAATCTCACATGGATGCACTCATCATATTTTCTCTCATGAAAAGAGGTTCACTCAAAATATATATGCATTTTATCGAAATACCTCATAATTACTTGCACAAATGAACCAAACCATATGCTTACTCATGTAACTTACTCAACCAATCGAAGGCTACTCATCTTAAGGATCATAAAGGACTTTAGAAAGGTTGTAATGGGGCTAAGGCTAAGGCATTCGAAATTTAGATAAGTGGTGGTGTAAAAACGTTCAAAAGACTTAGTTTAGCACTTAAAACTTCTTGAATTCGTGGCTCATCCTTTCTACACTTCTTTATGTGTCAAACTTCAAGATCGGGGGCCAATTTTCATCTTTTTGGGCCCTAACTTCATTCTCAACTTCCTTTGAGTTTTATGAACAGGACAAATGCCATATTTCTTCACTTTTGGGCCTTCAATTCATAGTAATCTCCAAATTCATAAGTATAGGGGACATTAATCCAAACTTATACAATCTAAACACAATGCCTCGAGATCTTTATACATTTTTTCTTCTTTTTCTTTCTTTTTTTATCTCGAAAATTTTGGCATTCAAATACAAAATTTGTTGGACAAGTCTATCCCTATACACACATCTTTTCTTCATCTTCACGCCACTTTCATTGTGCTAGCTTCGAAATTCTTCACCAAGTCTTTAGAACAAGGGTAGGAACTCTACACTAGGCTAAGTGTTTAGATATAATGTGGTAATGAAAGAAAGGCTAAACGTGGGCTCAAAGGGGTTAATCTAGGGGTGTCGCAACTCGTGCGCACAATGGGACACATGGCCATTTGGTTTAAGTGGTGGTAACCTAATTTGCCTTTAATCATATCCAAAATCAAAGTATATATATCAACGTAAAAGCTTTGCAAATCTACATGAGTAAGTTCTAGTAATCTCTAGTTCATTAAAATCTATGGCAAGTAATTAGATGAAGCATGTTTTGTTTTTGAGACATCATATGCACGGAATTCACTCTCAAATGAAGTAATGTAGGCTCAAAAACTCACTTTTAGGTTTGTATGATTTAAAACTTATTCTAACATGCGAAATCTGTACCATGTTTAATCAAACCATATCCACTACATGTTATGACAATCAAAATATCTCACTTATCACACGAAAACAGTTTAGTGCTTATTCATCGCCATATGTATTCTTTTTCGGTCCATTTTCATCATAGACTAACTAAGGGCATCCTAAAAATGAAAAAAAGACTCTTTAAAAACCTTAAGCTAAATAGAAAGACATAAAATAATTTTTTTTAGGGCATCATCCGCCGGAAAGTTCCATTGTCCGCCCGGTTTTATGATTTTAAGACTCAAATAAAGTTGTAAACCCCTCCCCCACACTTAAACTCTACATTGTCCTCAATGTATTTAAGGGAATCATAGAATTTCGTATGAAGGGAGAGACCCACGAAAATTTTAGCTAAGGAAAGTAAATAAGCAATGAAATTAAAAAGATAAGGGAGGAGAGAACAAATCCTTGGCGATTTCCTCCATTGGGTTGCCTCCCAAGAAGCGCTTGTTTTTTAACGTCTTACAGCCTAGACGTGATAGTTCTTCATGTGTGTGAGATGGCTGGATCTTCTAGCTTATCTTCTTCTCAACTTCCATCATCGGTGGATGGAGTCTTCTTTGAGCTTCTCTCGAAGGTTTAGCCTCATCTTCGAGTAGAATTTGATGCACACAAGTGGCCGGATTGATGCCTTTGATGTCGGCAAGGGTCCATCCAATTGCTGTTTTATGACGTTTGAGCATGTTGATGAGCTTGCCTTCTTGTTCTTCCTCTAATGAGGATGAAATGATAACCGGCAAAGTGTCATTCTCTCCCAAGTACGCATACTTCAAATGGGCCGGTAACACTTTGAGTTCTAACTCTGGTGCCTTGATTACGGATGGAACAAGCTTGTTTTCTCCATAGGCCAACGGAATTGGAGGTGGCCTATTTGCAATCCGTGGAGCTTCATTGAGTGCCATAGCCATCGCGAGGATCCTTGGCTCCAAAATTTCGATGAGTGCATCAAAAAGGGCTTCATTCCCGAGTCGAGTCAGCCCCGCTCCGTCTGGTATGGCAATGTCGAGCACATCATCTCCAATGGTGTCTAAGTGTTGTTGAGCAGCTTCTTCTACCATATCCATCGAAAATATTGCATTGACACTTGCCGTGGGAACCTTCATGGCATCTAAGATGTTGAATTCAATCTTTTCTCCATCGATCTCCATGGAAAACGTTCCTTCGAAAACATCAATCTTCGTTCTTGCAGTCCTCATGAAAGGGCGTCCAAGAAGTAATGGCGTGGTGTTCAATGAACTCTCTTCCATGTCAACAATGTAGAAATCAGCGGGAAAGATTAGGTTGTTGACTTGCACAAGAACATCTTCAACGTATCCCCTAGGATACTTATGCGAACGGTCGGCTAGTTGAATGATGACGTTGTCTTGTTTGAGCTCGCCTAAATCCATGGATGCATATAAGTAATAAGGCATTACGTTGATGGATGCACCAAGATCTAGCATAACATCTTCGAATTTGTTGTCACCAATCACGCAAGGAACAGAAAAGCTCCCCGGATCCTTCAATTTGGGGGGTAACCGACGTTGTAAAACCGCTGAAACGGTTGCATTCACCTTCACAACCTCCTTCGCTCTCGTTTGCCTCCTTTGGGTGCATAAATCTTTGAGAAATTTTGCATAGATAGGCACTTGCTTTATGCACTCGATCAAGGGCAGATTTACTTGCACCTTCCGAAAGATGTCCAAAATGTCTTCGTATTGATCATCTTTCTTAGATTTCGTCAACCTATGTGGGAATGGTGCACGAGCAAACGAAGCATTAGTATTAACCAAACTTGAAGGGATAGAGTTAATACCTTTGTTTGGGGCAGATTGTGATGATGAGGGTTGTGCCTTAGTGGCGTGAGGATGAAGAAAAGATGTGTGTATAGGGATAGACTTGTCCAACAAATTTTGTATTTGAATGCCAAAATTTTCGAGATAAAAAAATAACACTTAAATTAACACGCATCAATGGAGATTTTGGCTGAATGTCGGACATGGTGTCTAGAAACGGGTTATGACTGGTGACAGGTTCTGGATCTAAGAAAGACTTGCATCAATGGAGTATATACCAATGATCCGGTGAGTGGATGAAAACTTGTCTTTTAGTAAGAAATCTTTGATAACTTGGTGTCTAGAAGGTGACGGTTTCTATGACGGGTTCTGGATCCGAGATCTCAAATCGGTCCTGCCTCTCGTGGTCTCTCTTGCCAACTGGCCAAGCTTATTAAAGTTGCCCAAAGAAGACAAGGACTAAATCTACTTTCCATGATCGGTAAGCCTCGGGATGCATCGTCGAAATTAGTCCTGCCTCTCGCGTTATCTCTATCCCCAACTGGCCATGTTTTTCGATTGAACCAAGGCCGATTGATTGAGAATGTACATTTTATCGCGCGGGTCGCACGTCCAATGAAAGACCTAAAGGCCAAATGAACGTATTCTCTTTAAAATGAAGGCGAAACTCAATGAACAAAATACTTGTGCATATTACTTGTAAATTTCGTGTGCATTCTAACTTGTAAAGAATTAACCACGTTGCATATAGCTTGCATAACCTGCCGGCGGCTTTGTGATACTCGGATTTCATCACCGGGTACCCTAACCTAAGTGAAGTTAGGGACATGAGGCCAAACGTAAGGTCACGTTTGCATCATGTATTTAGCACGTAACTTTGTGTGTTTTCTGCAGGTTCTAACATTTTCTCTTATGCATTCACTTCATATTTCACTTAGGTTCTTGTTTGATGCATTTGAATGACGATTTAATTGTTTTGAGCATGAATTTGAATGAAACGTGGTGTGCTTGCATTACTCTACTTGTATATATATATATATATATATATATATGTTTCTAAATCTTTGCATTGTAAATATGCCTAATTTTGCAGAAAACGTGTAAATTGAGTCTTAACTTATTCTATCAACTTTGCATTCATTTTAGGGAGTCTAAAGCCTTGCATTCACGTTTACAATTCTTGAAGTGTCTTAACTTAGTGTTTTATAGCTTTCGTGTGTTTTTGGTGTGTTTTTGGTTTGTTTTTCTTCGTGCGATTTGTTTTGGTGTGATTTTGTGTGTTTTTATTGCTTTCTTTTAATTTTCAACGTTTTTGGTTAGTGTCTTGCATTACTTGTATATTTTTTTGATACTAACACTATTTTGAGGAGGAGGACTTAGAAAAAGATCCGGCTACTAAAGATGCCGAGAAGAAGAAGAATATGGCTCCTCACGCCACTAAGGCACAACCCTCATCATCACAGTCTGCCCCAAACAAAGGTATTAACTCTATCCCTTCAAGTTCGGTTAATACTAATGCTTCGTTTGCTAGTGCACCATTCCCCCATAGGTTGACGAAATCTAAGAGAGATGATCAATACGAAGACATCTTGGACATCTTTCGGAAGGTGCAAGTAAATCTGCCCTTGATCGAGTGCATAAAGCAAGTGCCTATCTATGCGAAATTTCTCAAAGAGTTATGCACCCAGAGGAGGCAAACGAGAGCGAAGGAGGTTGTGAAGGTGAATGCAACCGTTTCAGCGGTTTTACAGCGTCGGTTACCCCCCAAATTGAAGGATCCGGGGAGCTTTTCTGTTCCTTGCGTGATTGGTGACAACAAATTCGAAGATGTTATGCTAGATCTTGGTGCATCCATTAACGTAATGCCTTATTACTTATTTGCATCCATGGATCTAGGCGAGCTCAAACAAGACAACGTCATCATTCAGCTAGCCGACCGTTCGCATAAGTATCCTAGGGGATACGTTGAAGATGTTCTTGTGCAAGTCAACAACCTGATTTTTCCAGCGGATTTTTACATTGTTGACATGGAGGAGAGTTCATTGAACACCACGCCATTACTTCTTGGACGCCCTTTCATGAGGACTGCAAGAACGAAGATTGATGTTTTCGAAGGAACGTTTTCCATGGAGATCGATGGAGAAAAGATTGAATTCAACATCTTAGATGCCATGAAGGTTCCCGCGGCAAGTGTCAATGCAATATTTTCGATGGATATGGTAGAAGAAGCTGCTCAACAACACTTAGACACCATTGGAGATGATGTGCTCGACATTGCCATACAAGAAGGAGCAGGGCTGACTCGACTCGGGAGTGAAGCCCTTTGTGATGCACTCATCGAAATTTTGGAGCCAAGGATCCTCGAGATGGCTATGGCACTCAATGAAGCTCCACGGATTGCAAATAGGCCACCTCCAATTCCGTTGGCCTATGGAGAAAACAAGCTTGTTCCATCCGTGATTAAGGCACCGGAGTTAGAACTCAAAGTGTTACCGGCTCATTTGAAGTATGCTTACTTGGGAGAGAATGACACTTTGCCGGTTATCATTTCATCATCAGTGGAGGAAGAATCTCTATTTGAACCGGCCACATCAAATGAATGAAGAACTTTACGTCTAGGCTGTAAGACGTTAAAAAACAAGCGCTTCTTGGGAGGCAACCCAATGGAGGAAATCGCCAAGGCTTTGTTCTCTCCTCCCTTATCTTTTTAATTTCATTGCTTATTTACTTTCCTTAGCTAAAATTTTCGTGGGTCTCTCCCTTCATACGAAATTCTATGATTCCCTTAAATACATTGAGGACAATGTAGAGTTTAAGTGTGGGGGAGGGGTTTACAACTTTATTTGAGTCATAAATTGTTAAAACCGGGCGGACAATGGAACTTTCCAACGGATGATGCCCTAAAAAAAAATTGTTTTCAAAGAGTCTTTTTCGTTTTTAGGATGCCCTTAGTTAGTCTATGATGAAAATGGACGGAAACAGAATACATATGGCGATGAATAAGCACTAAACTGTTTTCGTGTGATAAGTGAGATATTTTGATTGTCATAACATGTAGTGGATATGGTTTGATTAAACATGGTATAGATTTCGCATGTTAGAATAAGTCTTAAATCATACAAACCTAAAAGTGAGTTTTTGAGCCTACATTACTTCTTTTGAGAGTGAATTTCGTGCATATGGTTTTCAAAAACAAAACATGCTTCATCTAATTGCTTGCCATAGATTTTAATGAACTAGAGATTACTAGAACTTACTCATGTAGATTTACAACGCTTTTAAGTTGATATATGCTCTGATTTTGGATATGATTAAAGGCAAATTAGGTTACCACCACTTAAACCAAATGGCCTTGTGTCCCATTGTGCGCACGAGTTGCGACACCCCTAGATTAACCCCTTTGAGCCCACGTTTAGCCTTTCTTTCATTACCACATTATATCTAAACACTTAGCCTAGTGTAGAGTTCCTACCCTTGTTCTAAAAGACTTGGTGAAGAATTTCGAAGCTAGCACAATAAAAGTGGCGTGAAGATGATGAAAAGATGTGTGTATAGGGATAGACTTGTCCAACAAATTTTGTATTTGAATGCCAAAATTTTCGAGATAAAAAAAAAGAAATAGAAGAAAAATGTATAAAGATCTCGAGGCATTGTGTTTAGATTGTATAAGTTTGGATTAATGTCCCCTATACTTATGAATCTGGAGATTGCTACGAATTGAAGGCCCAAAAGTGAAGAAATATGGCCTTTGTCCTGTTCATAAAGCTCAAAGGAAGTTGAGAATGAAGTTAGGGCCCAAAAAGATGAAAATTGGCCCCCGATCTTGAAGTTTGACACAAGGAAGTGTGTGGAGAGGATGAGCCACGAATTTGAAGGATTCTAAGTGCTAAACTAAGTCTTTGGAACGTTTTTACACCACCACTTATCTAAATTTCGAATGCCTTAGCCTTAGCCTCATTACAACCTTTCTAAAGTCCTTTATGATCCTTAAGATGAGTAGCCTTCAAATGGTTGAGTAAGTTACATGAGTAAGCATATGGTTTGGTTCATTTGTGCAAGTAATTATGAGGTATTTTGATACAAAACATATACATTTTGAGTAAACCTCTTTTCATGAGTGAAAATATGATGAGAGCATCCATGTGAGATTGATTTAGACTTTTTCGAAACATGCATAGCTTTAACTTCACCATTGTTTTCTCCAAGTCCTACTTGTTCATGACATGATCATATTTCTCTTATCTCTCGAAAATTGTTAAACTTTTCACTATGGAATCTTGTGACTCCATCGCCATATACTTAAGAAAATTTCTGAGACAAATTTTGCTAAGGGCTTAGAAGTTGTATTTATTTATTTGAGTCCATGGGATTTGTTCAACGTGGAGGTTAGCTCTAACGTTGGTTCTATATTTTTAGTCTTTCTTTTATTTAGTATTTGCTAGGGACTAGCAAAGTCTAAGTGTGGGGGAATTTGATCTATGCATTTTATGCTTGATTCTTAACGTCTTTCTCTTTACATTTAGCTTTGTTTTGACCTTAGTACTATCATTTCTTACTTACTTTATGCTTTTAGGTAGAAATAAAGGAGAAAATAATAAAGGAGGCGTTTTGGAGCTAAAAGCGTGCTAAGGAGGAAGTTCCTAATTTCGGAGAAGAAATGGTCCGAGGAATGGTCTTCAAATGGTTACTAAAATGCTTTCCCACATGGTGTCAAGAATTGAAGACCAAATGCCAAAATAAATGGATACCAAAATGGTGGACAAAAAGATGAAGACATTTCTCCTGCGCGACCCAGGAAAGAGCAAATATGGCGGAATATATGGAGCATATAATGGACGAATTTTGGAGGATATTCCATGAAGATAAATACCTGATTTGAGGGCCAAAATATGTGCAAGAATATGGTATATTCGGCCAAGAATTATTAGGGAATAAGGAATGCAAGATTTGAAGATATGAAGATTTCCTTTTCCTTGAAGAAGAAGAAAACAGGGCAGCCAGGTCACTTAATTTCTAAAATCCGTAGTAAATCCAATTCAATTCAAAATATGGCGTTCATTATATGGATTTTATAGCCCTTTGAATAAGCTTTCCAATGAAACAAGAATCGGAATTTTCCAAGATCTGAAACTCCGGGAAAACGCATTTTAAGACAGACTGTCAGATTTGCCCGGGTACATAAGGAAAGTCTTGTTTTGGTAGGAAAAACCCTACTCTTCTCCTATATAAAGGGGAGCTCGACTCATTCATTCTCATCACTCATTCTAGACTTCTAAGCTTGCCAAAGATCAGCTCCTCAACCTCCAAACACTCGGCCATCCCCTCAAAACCCGAAACACCACCAAACTTCATCCCGTAAACACTCTCCTCCACCTCAAGAAGGACTTTGCTCGCTTTGGCTGGGAATTCTTGGGCTCGTCATCAACTAAGGAGTAGCTACACTTGAAGATTTGCGGTGCGCTTTCACGGAATCTAAAAGTGTAACATGACCCCTTTTTATTTTGTTTCGGTTTTTGTTTGGATTTCCTTTGTTTGTATTTTGAGAACAAGTTTTGATAAGAGGCTTTATATTTCTAAATTCTTCTAAGTTTCTTCCATGTGTTTTTAACTTTGATTCGAATACATGTGTGTGCTTATATGTTCTTAATGCTTGAAACTGTTTTTAAGTAGATACTCGCTTTGGTTCTCTTTTAAGCATGTTTCACGAACTAATAACAAAGATAAAATTGGATTAGAGAGTTAGCTCGCTTTGGTTGCTGTCTTGTTCAATTATAAGCATGTGTGTGTGTTTTGATTAGAGTTAAGAATTTCGTTGACACTTAGGAAGTCTAGGTATAAAACGGCAAAGGATGAAAGAATGAGTCGATCACATGTATATAATAGTTTAGTGTTTATTTTCGGTTTAGTAAGCATGTTTAGGGTTCTTTGTTCTTGTTTGTTTTCTACTTGTCTATGAGTGAAGCATGATAGAACCTAGGATTTCTCTATATGTTTACTAACCATTTTCTTTCTTTATTTTCGTAGATTATAAATAACCAACTTTCAAACCCCCCTTTCAAACCTTAGCGTAAATATGCATGCACCCTCAATCCCCGGTTAAGAACGATACCCTATTTACCAATGCTACATCTACACAAAAGGGTTTTAATTGTCTACGCGTTTTTGTTGATTGTTAAGTGTTAATTTAATGGTTGCAAATGCGTGTATCAGGAATCAAACAATCACCGACGAGTTAATAAGAAACTCGTCGGTGATAACCCTGTCTTTATATCCCAGCCCGACGGGGCACTGAGCCATTTCTTCAAACTCGAGCTAAACCCTAGAATCGCCCCCCTCCGCCCCTCGCCGCCGACCGTGCCGAAATCACCTCTCTTCGCCTCCCCTCTCCTCCTCCTCTCTCGCCTCTCCCTTCCTCCCCTCCCCTCTCACCTCTCCCCCCAAAAAAACCCCAAATCTCCTCTCCCCCAAAAAACTCCAATTCATAAATTACCCCCTCCCCTCCCTCCGGCCGCTGGAAATCGAGCACCATCGCCGCCCTCTCTCTCAACCCAAAGAATGACAGGTCCCCTCTCTCTCTCTCTCAATTCGATTTTATCATCTTCAATTTTAATTACATGAAATTCTCCTAATTATTGTGTATGCATTTTAATTAAGTTGGTGTTGGTATAATTTTTTTGTGTAGAAAATATTTTGTGTAGAATATGATTTTGTGTAGGATATTTTTTGTATATATGTAGAATATATTTTGGTTAATTGATATTTTTGATATTGGTAATGATATTTTTGATAATGATATTGGTAATGATATTTTTGATATTTTGGTTAATTGATATTTTTGATAATGATTTGGTAATGATATTTTTGATAATGATTTTGGTAATGATATTTTTGATATTTTGGTTAATTGATATTTTGGTAATGATATGTAGGATATTTTGTGTATATATATTTGTGTTGGTTATTTTTGGCATATAAAATATATTTTTGGCATGTATATACTGCTGGTTTAATTAGTTGGCAATTTATTTTTGCATAAACTTGATGTATAAAGGTCTATATATATAAGCAAATTTTTTGCTATCAACATGTTGTTTTGTTATTGTTGTTGTCACGGATGTAGTTGTTGAATTGTTGCTGTTCTATTTAATTGTTGGATGTGCAGGAGGTTTTGCTGCAAATTGGCTTGGGGGAAACAAACGGAGAGCGACTAGATCCAGTGGAGGGAGCAGTAGTCAAGCATCATCATCTGCAATCAGCAACACGCCCAGCGACCCTATTATGAATGCTCGCACACAAATTTTTCTACATGCGCGAGAACAGGAGGAAGCTGCACGATTCGGATCCTTGCAACCCTCAGTCCAGCCTCGACCCTCAGGCAGCAGACACTAAGGCGAGCGACCCTCAACGGGCGCATCAGAAACTCCCTCCATCTGAATGCCCCCTATTGGCCCGGTGCCTACTCCCCTTTCACGGCAATCATCTGAGGCAGATGGTGCAGGCGCCTCATCGTCCAGGCCTCGTCTATCTCCGTCGTCCGGTCTCTTCGTGCCCGACGAGATTCCTGTCATCCCTCAATTCGATGCTAGGGGGAGGGTTATTTTTATTGAAGAACAACCGGAGTTCCTGTTCGCGGAGGAAGCGTATGTGTTCAAGCCGTTCGACCCCGTGTATCTTTGGAGTGCGAGGTGCATGAACCAGCAAACGGACGATGCAAGTAAATTTTATTTAACAAGATTGATTACTTAATTATTACTTAAGACTATAAATAGTGTCAATTAATAATTTCGAATTTTTGACATTGTATTATTAGGCAATCTCGTTAATGCCAATGGAAAACGAAAGACTAGAGGCCCCTGCACCGGGAAGAATCTTGAGCAGGCCACCGGGGGAAAGAAAACGATCATTAAGGCCAATGAGCGTGGTGAGGTGATCGAGACAGAAAACACCACGCGAAAGTATGCCAGCATGTCTGGGGCCGTCGTGCGGGACAAGGTCCCATTGCTGTGGCCAGATTGGGGTGCTGTGCCTCGCTACGTGAAGTTGCAAGTGCATAATGCACTGACTGTGAGTTAAATCTTATTTTCATTACGTAAATTTTACATTTATTAATTAAGTCCGAAGAAATATATAATTTTACCATTTATATATTCATCTTCCAGCTGTGGTTTGACGTGGATGAATGCCTTATTAAGACTTGGGTAGAGCGTCAACTACATGTTAGGTGATGTGATTCGAGTTATTTGAGTATATATCGAGTTAGATTTTTTTTTATCAAGTGTTTTAATATCTCTAACATTTGTTTCTGGTGTTAATATAGTTATAAAGAGTGGAAGAACGAGCTTTCAAAACATTACACAAAGTACAAGGATCTAGGCCGAGGTGCTACCCCTAGCGAACTCCGATTTAGGGAGTACGAGTGGCTGTGGCTGGTAGCCCACTTCGAGCACCCCAAAGTGAAGGTATGCATCCTGAATATATTTTACAACCCTAATGTATCGTATCACATTGAAATAGTTAGTTACTAATTTTTTGACATATGTTTATCCAACAAGGCGATTTCTAAGATGAACAACGAGAACAGATTGAAAAACACCAAGTCCCATCATGCAGGTTCACTCAACTATTTGGGTTGGTCGCGTAGGGCGCAGAAACAACAAGAAGTCAACCCGTTGGTGTTTGTTCATCAGAAGTTTTATCCGCAGTGCCCTGAAGAAGCGGTAAGTCTTTGGCCTCATTATTTTGTAGTTCACATATGCATGTGTTAATAAAACTATTTTTCTCTATTAATTTATTTTTTGTTTAATAATACGTTATTCATATTCATTTTTCAATTAGGTGAGAGTGGGGGATGCGATCACAGAGGTCACCATGAATATAGCTCAAAACAACCGTCCTGACTGCTCGGAGGAGGAAGTGACCCAGTATGCCTCTCAGATTGATACGCTTGATCGCCCTATAACGGCTCAGATCATGGCAAAAGCGTGCGGAACTGGGAGGAATATCCACTACTGCAGGGTAATGGGCTCGGCGGACGAAGGAGTATTGAAGGGCACTTCAGAATACTCTAGCGGGTCAAGAACTTCTTCTAGGAACTCTAACCTAGCAGCGGAGCTCCAGAGGATACAGAGGGAGTTGGAGGAGCAAAGGAGGGTGGTGAAGGAGATGCGGCAATTGCCCAGCAGCAGGCAGCCAGAGAGGCCGAGCACTGGACGATGGTCGAGCAACACCGAGTTATGGTCGAGCAGCAGACACAAATTATGACATGGATGCAGACGATGTACGAGTGCCAGACTACCGGACACCCGCTCCCCACACCTCCACCGATGCCTGTGTACCCCAGTGTTCCACAACCGCAGCCGTCGCAGCAAGACCAGGGTAGCCGCCGGAGTTCAAATGATTTCGTAAACATGGATTTCGTCGACACTTAGTGTAGTTGTATTTTATTTTTGTATTGTTGTTGTTTGTACTGTTGGACAAATATGTGTGTACTGTTGGATGTGTATTTGTACGGTTCGTGTTTTTCACTGCAGGTTCTGGAATTGGGCCCAATTCAGAACCTGCTTTTTTTGTAAAATGTCACTGGGTATTGCCGATGAGATGGACCTATCTCATCGGCAATAACTCCCAATTTCCAGCGAGATTCTTGCTTATAGTCGACGATTTTTCGAAGAATATCGTCTGCCATAAATGTGGCGGTCAATATGTTGACCCCGGCGGAGCTTTATCACCGACGACGTAACTCGTCGGTAATGCTCTTTTTCATTGCCGGCGACGAGATATCATCGGTGATGCCTTGGAAGTATCACCGACGATATCATCAATATCTCGTCGGTGATAGTATCACCGACGGGTTGTTTCCGGTGACCTTATAACCGGCGACATGTCGTCGGTTAGAAATATCACCGACGATATATTAAGAAAGGCCGACGACTTTAAGTCGTTGGGAATGCGAAGAAATGTGGTAGCGTAGACGTGCCAGCCGGCGAGTCCCCCACCTCCGTTCGGATCGTTGTCGTTAGACCTGGGGTGGGGGGACGACACTCATCATCAAGAATGGGCAACCCCATGCTACTACACATCGCAAATAAGGCGTTCATCTTATTGTTTTGCGCGTCAAGCTGCTGCTGCATTGACCTCGTTTGCTACCAAACCTAATCGGTCGATTGGTGTGTCAATCGACCCTGCTCAAAGGCGGCTTGGAGCACCTCAGCATCCTCCCTACTGTGCCTAGTCAACAATGCAAATGATGGGGACAAATCTCTCTGGACCGTCTGTCCAAACTCATTAACCTCCTTGTCAGCTCGGCAGCCGTAAACAACATCAACAATAGTGATCTGGCTCTTTATCGATAGAGGAGGAAGCACTTTAGGCGACATCTCCGAATTTTATAGCTGAGTGTTCGCCAATTGCTCCTGGGCCATTTCTATCAACCTCGCCTGAAATTAATCATGTGAACAATACGTAAATATTAATTCGTAAAAAAAATTCGCCATAATTTCTCCTAAAATTGGAGGAAACTAAAAACCTACAGGAAAGAAGACACTTCGAATAACCAATTCCAACAACACAAATTCACCGTGGGCACCGATTCCCATCCGGATTTCTCAAGTTGAAAATCATAATTTAACCAACTAAAGCATAACCTAACTTAAGTTCAAAATCATATTCCAAGAGCACAACCTAACTAATGCAACCTAACCATCAATTTCTTAAAAATGCAATTAACATTATACTAAATTTTGATACATTTTGGAAGTACGATTAACGTCAATAAATTTAGGAAAGATGAGTTACTTATGCCGCGTTTACTCGCTTCATTAACGACCCCAGGCTTGACATAAGCTATGACGTTGGCATCCAGGAAACAATGCTTCGAAGCTGCATTTTTGTACTCCTTTGCGATGTAGATGAACCCTTTTGAGGTCAAAGAATAGTGGTCAGTCTTCTTATCACGAGTTGCCTTGTTGGCCCGCGACCTTGTCTATTTCACAACAAAGATCATTAAATAATAAATACATAGTTAAAAAAATTATTCAATTTTCTCAATTTAAAGGAAATGAAGACGAACCTTATGCTTGTCGGACTCAAAGTGTCCGACCAACTATTGTCACTCCTCTTCCCTTTCGTTTCGCAGCTCCTATGGGGTAGGCGAGGTGCCGTGTCTGAGATTGTACTTGTGGATGTCGTACTTCCAATCCTTGAAAATGTTCATGTTCGTGGCATCGATGTGCTCCATCATCTCAAGTCTGCCATCAATATCAAAATGTACCTAGGAAAATAAAATAAAAATTAAAAACCTATACATTATGCCTTTATGCTTTGTAATTAATTATAAAATTAGATTAAATTAAATAGTATTACCGAAATTTTGCGGTATATCCTCAACTTTTTGGCTTCTGGTAGCTTCTTCCACAAATGGGCAACCATACGGATGTTGTTCCGTATGATTGAGCCGATGTTGTGCGAGGTCACACTACCGAGCTGCGAGGACGGAGGGCCTTAGGTAAAATCGTCAAATGGCAGCTCGATCTTCTTCTCCGTCGACTTGACTATGCGCTCGCCTTTGGCGCCTTCCCAAGTCCTCGAGTCCTTTGGGGACCGAATCTGATGGCTGCCTCCTACGCTTGCGTTGGGTGTTGTACAGAATTGATTTGTCGACTGATTCTTCCGCATCTTCTGACGTCGCCGCTGAAGCAGTGACGGGTGGCTCTTCTATATAGGCACTGGCTGTCTCATTTGGAGCATGAGGGATAAAGCCAGTCACTGAAGCCGAAGAATTTGGAGGACCCGAAACGGCCTCCTCCGAGGTTTGCCTCCAACATATTTTTTGTGCAATGGATTGGAGTTCAGCATCTCTATTTTCTTGCGTGCACCACTTCCTTGGCGGCATCCTAATTAAGCTGCAAAAAAATCAAATATTAACAATATAATATTCATTGGCATCATAATTCATCCAAATTACGTCATTTCGCAAATTCTTATACATATCACCATATTTTGAAATTGTATCCATATACATATATTATCATCAAATTATATGTCTAATATACATATATCATCGCCAAAGTAATCCAATTTCATTTATACAAACCATTTCCAATATCCACATCCAATATTTAATAGTCACCAACTTTATTTAAAAATTATAAAAATCCACATTTCATATTCAATATCCACATACAATTCCATTATAATATCCACATACAAGTTTCATTTATATATATAGAAATATATAAATATATATATATATAGAGAGAGAGAGAGAGGAGAGAGAGATACCGATGAGGTGATGGAGGGTATGGGGAGGCGGCGGCGTGGTAGACCCGACGGGGCTGCGGAGGTGACGACAGAGGGAGACAAAGAGAGGCGGAGGGGAGAGAGAGATACCACGGTGAGGGGGGTGGCAAGGCTAGAGAATTCGGCGAGGCTGAGCGAGGTTGGAGAGCTCGATCGATCGATCGATCGATCGAGATCGAGATCGAGAGAGAGAGAGAGATCGAGAGAGAGAGAGAGAGAGAGAGAGAGATTCATCGTCTAAGTTGTTTTTAAACATGCCCAAAAAATTTTGGCAAAAAAAAATGAACCACCAAAATTTTTGGTGTTAGGCGACAAAAATGCATGATTTTGTCGCCTAAGTAATATTTTATTTAATATTTTTGAGATATTATAAAATTAATTTTTGTCTATATGCTTAATAATAGGAAGAAATTAGTCATCAGATATAATCATTACGTTTGTATCATAGTTTAAAAAAATTGACGAAATTTCGGTAAAGTTTGGTATTCAATCGATACAGTACGTTTTGTGAATATCGACAAAAGTTTAAAAGATAGAAACAATTGTAAATATTAATAATCGTAAAACAGTTTCGATTCGACGTGATGGTCATTTTGTAATATGTCAAAACTTTATATATATATTAATTACATTTAAATTAATTAAAATTTGATTAAAAATATAAATTGACGAGTTAATACTCGTTATCCATTCCATATACTAATGTTGAATAACTTATGTATTTGTATGTCTGTATATCCATATTAACGAACTCGAATTCTGAAAAAACAACTGTTAGATATGTTCATCGCCATTTAATATGTGAGTAGATGAGTTTTCATTCATTACAAAGTTATTTAAGGGTTTCTTCGGTGTAGTCAACCATGCATGCATACACACACACACACACATATATATATATAACTAAAATTAATTAATTAATTTGACCAAAACGAAAAAGTATGTTGATAAAATTTATGAATCTTCGTAAATCCAATTTTTGATCAGTTAACGCAAAAGTAGAGGTTAGATTATGAAAACCTACTTACACGACGCAAGAGGTCATTTTCGTCATTTAAGTAGCACTTAGACGACGAAAATTTACCATGCCATTTCGTCATCCAAGTGCGACTTAGGTGACAAAATACCTTCGTCGTCTAAGGGTTTTACAGTTTAGGGTAAGAGATTAATGTTAGGGTTTAGGGTATTTCGTTGTCTAAGTCACACTCAGACGGCGAAAATGCATAAATTCGTCGTCTAAGATGTCATCTTTATAACAGAAAATGATCTTGCATTTATTAATTCTAAGTCATTCTTGTTAGTCGACATAACTAATATTTATTTATATTCTTTAATTAAATATATTTAATTAATTAAAGAGTAAATATAATTAACTAATTATTATCGAGTATTTCGTATATGTAAATTAAAAACACATATCACTCATCATCTTCATCTTCATCCTCATAATCATTATCATTTGAATCATCATCTTCCTCACTATGAACTGAATGCTCTTCATCATCATTATCTCCATTGTCTGAATCGTATCCGACGTCAACGTCATCGTCGTCGTCATCTTCCTCCTCAATATACTCTTCAGGGGCATTCTTCTCTAAGTCATCAATCTCTTCTTGAGTAAGATATGTGGCGCCATCAGGCATGGCTAAGTGTTCGTTAGACCGAATCAGTTCCCTTATGTCGGGGATGATAGAAGTATTAGGCTCTTGATATGCATTATCATTCTCTTCTTCAGTGTCAGCCGCTGACTTCCCTTCAAGTGTGGTGACACCTCATATTCTTCAGTGAGACAAATGGTTAACAATTTTCCATCCTACACCAGCTTTCAGATCATTCAGATAGAACACATGCCTAACTAAGGTAGCAAGAGCGAATGGCTCATCCTCATACCAGCTTGAATTTGTATCTATTGATAAAAGGCCCAGATCTTCTTTCATAAGCTTGAACCATTTACACTTGAATAGAAAAACGTTGATATAATTCTCGTAAAGTAGTTGCACGACATTAACAAGAACCCCATAATATACATCATCGTCTTCCCCAACCACAATCCCACTGTTTTGTGTGCTTCATCCTTCATCTCTATCCACTGAATGAAACTTTACACCATTGACAAAACATCCGTCATAAATTGAAAGGACCCAACCCGATTTAGTTGCCTAAACCGGAATCGAACCCCTTCTGAAAACGTGAACCAACAAAAACCATCAAAATTTCGGCAGAGTTTCGTTACTAACGCGAAATTACCATTACCTGCACCCGGAAAATACACTTCATCCTATGCCACAAAAATCAAACCGTGGGCACCAATCCCATCCGGATTTCTCAATATATCAACAGTAATGTAAAGTAGTAAATATAACTACACTTTACAGAAATCCGTGGAAAATCGTATAAGAATATACATCAGAATACTCAGAGCGACTTCTAGTATACATATACAAATAGTAGGCCAAACTAAGAACCTACCATAAAAGAAACATCGCTCGAATACTATGCCTCCGACCACGACGTGCGACACCAGAATCCGAACTGCAAACTGGGCACGGAAACCGAAAAGCCCAAGGGAAAGGCAAGTAAAACGTTAGAGTGAGTGGACGAAAATAAACATATGCCTTTTACCAGTTATATACATAATCAATGTAAAACAGTGCCAGTTCGGAAAGTATATATATGAAGGTTGTCAGGCGAATCTCTCAAGCCCGACGTCAGGTGAATCGCTCAAACCCGACGGTGATAGGCCAGGGGAATCTCTCAACCCCGATGGCATACAGGGGAATCTCTCAACCCTCCCCAGAGGAATCTCTCAACTCTAGTCCAGAGGAATCTCTCAACTCTGGCGAACTACCGGTGATCAGCCGAGTAGCCGAAGCATCGATGCAGTAATGCCATCACCAATAAATATAAAATAATACATCCGAAAATAACATATATCTCAACATCGTATAAAGTAAATACAGAAATTCACGTAAAATCACGAACTCGCAAACAACTGCGAAAATATAAAAATGTCCACTCACAGACTAGTGTAACGCAGTTCGCGTTAATCCCGTGATCCGGCGGAAAATTCCTCGCCAAACGAACGATCACGAACCCCTGAATAATCATAAAATCCATTTCTCAAAATCATAACTCGACAACTCAAATCAAATCACGAGAAACAACCGTTCTCGGAAACACATAGTTCAATTACGACGAATTGTCGAAAATCCGATAATCACATCTCAAAACCTCGATATAATTTCGGACGCTCAAATCGAGAAACAAACCTCACCACTGCGATCGGGGCGCGATTCCGAGCGAAATGACATGCAACTTGTCGAAAACCCCGAAAAGTCAAACTTTGACCATCGTTGACCGCCGCCACCGGTGGCGGCGCCACCAACCGTGAAATTTCTCGGCGGAGCAACCCCTATTCCACTCAAAATCACCCAACAAGCAACTTCCATAACTGCACCGAAGTCCAATTCTCACTCTAACTAGGTCAATTTCAAGCAAAACCGAATTGTCATCCAAATTTCAATTCAAGAATTCACCAAGCACAAATCAAATTGGAACACCAAACTTACATGGTAGCTTCATGGTGATGAGGGCTTCAAAACCCAGTACTTTTTAGAGCTCAAATCGGCCGGAATCTTACAACCCGAAATCCCCAATTTTCTTCCATTTTTGGCCGAAATTTTCTCTCTCCACCGTCCACCTCGCCGTGAACGGTGGCCGGCACGAAGACAAGGGCACCGAGGTGCATCGAACAAGACATATCCCGTGCCTTGGGGTGGCCGGACGGCGCTCGCCGCCGGCGAGCCGTGGAGGGCCGTCACACCTCCTCCTCCTCCAAGTTTGACTCGGTCAAACTAGTCAACTACATAAATGCACATGGTTGACTTGCCCAAACAGGAAACTTCTATATATAGACTTTCTATTTTTGGAAACTTCTAATTACACATTTCGGTAAACTTTGAACACCCGTAACTTCCGCGTCGTAAATCCGATTTCGATAATTCTCGCGGCAACAAACTCATCTCGACATGATCCTCAATTACCTCCCGAATTCAAACGCTTGACAAATCCGATAAAAAGTCAACGGTTCAAACCAACTCATGCTTATCCGATTAAATAATCAACGGTCGTAAATATTCGTAACTTAATCCTCGCAACTCGGAAAAATCCTCCGAAAGTTCCCACGAGCTTGAAATTAAATTCTCTACATCTTCCGTGAAGTATCCGAAATCAAATTCTCGTCCGGTAATTTAGTCGCTAAGAAGGTCGTCATTTAAAACCGATTATGTCGAAACTTCAAATATTCACATTTTATTCCTCGGTCGTCCAAATAATGATCCAGAACCGCCCACGAACTCGAAATCACGCGTACAACAACTCTCGAGAAGAGACTCAGCTCAAATTCTCGGCCAATAATTTAGTCGTGATCAAACCTGGCGAGTAAATCAATTATCGGAAATCTACGATGATACGCCAACTCGCGAATTAAGCTGATTACTCTTACTGATTCTGTTCCGGGTCGTCACATAAATATAGTATTAAACTGGTTTATGTGCCAACAAGTGCTTTTGCCATGACCACCACCCCTCGTGGTCACCAGATTTTTGCACATCAATCATTTGCAAAAATGTTAAGAAGATATATAAATGTGTATTTAATTTCTACCAAAAATTTGACATAGTTTTCTCTAAAAAAAAAAAGAGTAACCAAAAACCTGCAAGCAGAAACTAAGGCAATCCACTTTGCATAAGCAAACACCACATGTCATTCGAATTTACTGTGGGCACCTATTCCCATCTGAATTACTCAATTTCATAAAAAAACTAATTAATCACAAACTTATATGCATGCATGGTTTTAATTAATTAAATATACGTACATATTTGAGGAAATAATCAGGGAACTTCTTATTGAATACTTTTTCAACCCAGTTAGGACTCTTATCTAGTTTGGCTATCTAAATTTTCTTCCTGTAAAACTCCATGTACTGGTCGATCTCATCACAGTCTCGCAACACTACCCAATGCGCTTCAATAAATTCTTCTTTAGTTAGTCTTTCATTTAATACTCCTCAAAACGGTCGTACACTATTTGTGATGACTGAAAGATTATTGCGGGCATTTTGATTGGAAGAGGTGGTCTGGACTGGATCCTTGAGGTACTTTTCACAGTAGGTAACACACTTGTGCATTAGGTATGTCTCTGATATGGAGCCATCCGAGACAGATTTATTTTTCACGAATCATTTATATTGTCTGAGTTATCGGCAAAATAGTCAACAATTCATTATATGAATAATAGTAGAAACACTTGAAAATATATATGTAAATGATGAAAAATCGGTTATAAATAATTGTACCTTTCTTGAGGATACATCTAAGTGTAGTGAACCAGACCAGAAAACAACACTTGTTCAGAAAGGTGGATCTGGGGTGAATCATGATATCAAAGAAAGTAGAGAGAAAAATCCTCTTAAATTTGCAAAGGATGTATCGTAGTTCAACCACATCTGACTTCTTTAACTCTCTAGCGCATAACCTCTGCCACCATCTACACAATGCTATTATTGGTTCGATGACATCAGGAGACAAATATGGTCGAATGACCACTGGAATCAAGCGTGGCAGCATAACATGATTGTCATGAGTTTTTAGACCTATGAACTTGTGTTTCTCAACGTTGACATCACCAAATATATTCGCAGCATAATTAGACAGATAACGAACACGCTTAAACCAGTTAAATACAATATCCCTTTGTGTAGGCTTCACTGTGTATGGTGCATCTAACATCTTGTTATACACACCATTTTCATCTCTCTTTAACCACAAGGTACGGTGGATCTTGCAAATTTCAAGATCTTTTTGGGATTTGGGACTATCCTTAGTCTCGAGCTTAATACCGAGAATTGTTCTCACCACGCTATCACATACATTCTTTTCTATGTGCATGGCATCTAGGTTGTTCCTGAGTTTCAACTTCAACTAGTGAGATAGTTAAATAAAGATACTCATGTGGTGCCAATACTTATACTCATCTGGAGGGACCAGATTAAGCTTCTTCACATCATCATCATTGCCCAACATACCGAAATCAAAGTCGATTAAACTCTCAAAAATCTCTTTGCCATACCACTATCTGGCTTGCGGATTATCCTCTATAGTTTCGTCGAAATCATCCTTAGCCTGTCGCCAAATGTGACCATGAGCAAGCCATATATGATAACCCAGGTAGCACACTTTCCCCGTGTGCTAACTAGAGTTGACGTCATCCAAGTTGACAGGACATGCCTTATATCCTTTGGTTGTTCAAGATGCCAACATCCCATATGCAGAAAAATCGTTGATGGTTCACATTACAACTGCTCTCATCGTGAACATTGTGTCAGTGAACTTGTCATATGTTAGGACTCCATTTTTCCACAACAGTTTCAACTCGTCAATCAATAGTCTGAGATACACATCTAAACATTTTCCTGGATATTTAGGACCTGGAATTAGCAGAGTAAGAAAATTAAATTCCTTGTCCATACACATCCACTGAGGCAGGTTGTACGGCATGAGAATAACTTGCCAAGTGCTAACGGCAGCGCTATTACTACCCTAAGGATTGAATCCATCTATAGAAAGTCCAAGTCTAATATTTCAAATCTCTGCTGCAAAGTCTTGAAATTCCTTGTCAAAATGTTTTAAAACTTCCCCATCTGCCATGTGTGTGAGCACATCGTCGTCTATTCGTTGTTCCGGGTACCATCCCATCATCTCTGCTGTGTATAAAGACATGTACAGATGCTGCAGTCTGGGAATCAACAAAAAATACCTAAGCACCTTCATAGGTATTTGCTTCTTTAAACTCCTCCCTCTCCCCCAATTCAAATATCTACACTAGTTGCATACATGATAGTAGTCCAAATGTGCATACTCTGTTTAAAACAGCACACAATCCTTTAGGCACGCGTGAATTTGCTTGTGCTTTAGGCCGAGGCTGCTCAAGATCTTTCTAACCTTATAATGGGTATCCAAAAGTTTGTGACAATCAAGAAGCAACTTACATATATGCTCTTGCATTTCGTCAAAAGCACGCTCTGACATTTTGTTCTTCTCTTTTATCTTAATTTCCTCAATTACATATCGTAACACACTCTGGACATCCAGGGTACACCGGGGTCTGCGCTTGAAGTAGCATCATGTTGTACTTATCTATCTCAATAGTGTCACTAGCCAAGGAAGGGGGGACTGTGTCATAATGAGGAGTATCGTAACCTCCTTCTTCTTATTGGTGTCCACCATGACCAAATCCTGAAAAAATATCATGGACCAAATTCACAGTGGGGTTCCAAGAAGGGGCAACACTACCGCTGGATGAGGCACCCTGGTAACTGTACCCTGAGTCGAAGTCTGGTCCTGAGTTGAAGTCTACTACTTCACCGTGCTCACTCCACGTAGTGTAACTCCACATCATACCGTGGTCATACAAGTGTTAAGACATAACATTAATCTCCACAAACTGATGGTTAAGACATTTTCTATACGGACATCTGTAACGTTTCTTTCCCTAACCATATTCCAGCGTAAACAACATAAACTCTCTAATTTCGTTCATATACCGTGCATCACTTCTATTCACCAACTGTATCTAGCTCTTGTCCATATTTCTGCGTAAGTTAATAATTATCATATTATATAATTTTTTAAGAAATAGTTAATTAATCTAATATACTATATATATATATAGTATCAAAAGACACATAACACAATTAATTAAGTAGCATATATATGCTATAATCAATCTTATACTATAACTAATCTAGCTAATATTATATTATATTATTAACTTTATATAAATGCTATAATTTACATATTATATATATTTCAACTAATTATTCTAACATATAATAACTATTACCTTAACAAATCCCTAAACAAAAAATTAACTTAATTAAACTATTAATTAGCTTTACAATTAAAATTAGCTTAATTAACAACATATTAAATATACATGCAATTAATTAAGCTTAACTACCTAGCTTAAACCATTTATTTAACAATTAAATAACTAATTAGCTTAATCTAACATGTTTTAAATAGTTAATCAAATTAAACATACTAACTAACTAACTAATTAGCTTACAATTAGATTAACAATGAAATACAACAAGTAATTAAGCTAAGGTCACAGGAAAGTACTATATATTTGCCAAAAAAATTAATCGCCGTACGTAATTTACATACGGTATTAAATTCAAAAAAATTAATCAAGAGAAACGAGATAATATCTTCACCAATAAGAAGAGAAGTGGGTAAACTGGAACTAAGGGGGTTACAAAATTGATATTTGAATAATTTTTTCTGGCCAGTGGAGGTTTGGTGGGTGTTGTGTTGAGTGAGGAAAGAGAGAGAGAGAGAAGTTGAGAGAATGAGGATGAGATCAGATAGCTCGAGGAGAAAAATGAATCTAATCTTATTATTGAGTTTTCTTAGCCTAAGTGTAATTTTTTGTCGCCTCGGTTTACACTTAGGCGACGGAAACAGGCTCACTTAGGCGATGAACCACATATGTCTTTGTCTAAGTGTGAACCTACGCGACGAAACTGCATTTCGTCATCTAATTTATTAAATATAAGACTACGATTTGAAAAATTCATCGTCTTAGTGATCACTTAGACGACGACACACGTTTCGTTGTTTAAGTGTGTCATACTTGGCCTATGAAAACAATTATATGTCGTCTTAGTGTGAATCTTAGGCGACAAAAAATAATAAGCGTCGTCTAAGTACACATTTAGGGGATGACTTATGTGATCCGCCTTCTAAGAAATATTTTAGGCGACGAAGATCTTGTTTCATCACCTAAGTGGTATTTAGCCGAAGAAAAATATTTTTGGGGGATGAAAAAAAATATTTTGTCGACTAAGTCTCACTTAGGTGATGAAGACTTAAAGATTTCATCACCTAAATGTGTATTTCTGGTAGTGGTGGACTCGAGGAACCCATTCTCCATCATTCGCTCATCCTTAGCTTGGGGTGATTGTTTGATTCGGAACAGGGTTTGTCCATGGACAAGTATCATTGGAGTTACAGACTCACTTTAAAAGTGGGATTCTGGATCCTTAGGGTGTTGGTGGCTTGGTTGGTCTCAAGGAAAGGTTTCAAGATTTGGCAACCGGGGAGAAGCTTCAAAGGTCGAAGGCGTAATGGTGAATAGTTTCCATGTGAGGTCGATGTGGGCTCATCGTAGATCAACTTCGACTGGGGATGGTCGTGGTTTCCCAAGGTACAAGACTCCTTGTAGCGGTCTTGGTGTCATTCCCTAGATGATGGGATCAACAGATGGAGGGTGCGACGATGGTGGAGGCTAGGGTGGTTGCATGCTCAGGCCATTCGTAACAAGGCATGGTGATTGACTGCTAGGTCAAACGAGGATGCTGGCATTCACTGGACTTGTGGGATTAGGCCAGTTTTTGGTGATAATTGGGCTTCATAAGTAGAGCCGTATGACATTTGAGTCATATGTTTGAGTTGTGTTGCAGGGAAGCTTTGGATTCGGGTTTGGGATCCAGGGATTGTGTCCATATACAAATTGAGCTACTATCCAAAGTAGTTTTTAATTTTAATTTTAGCAATTTACGTTCTGTCAAATAAGTTGAATTTGGAGTAGGTATTTCTTATCGTCCTCGATTCAACAAACGTAGCTGGTTACTTGTTACGGTGCTTATTGTTAGGATAAAGATATTTGTGTAGGTTAGGTGACTTAGTTGCTTAGTTTACATAGGTTTTGACTTTCTTGTATGTCATCGCCCTTAAATGGACAGTCAAGGCTGTATTCATATCTATTTTTTTCTCAATGGGATTGACCTCTCTTGTCCACCTTTCAAAAAAAAGTGGCTCACACTACATGACATTTTGTACAGTTAAAAAAGAAGAAAAATATCCCTTTTTTAAACAAAATGAATAATCAATAAATAAACAATCATGTTTAAATAATATTTTTTGTTTGATCCCAAGTCAAATATTTTGCAAATTATTAACTTCGTTAAGTAATACTTTTTCCTGGTCCTCCTACCTTGGGATTAGATCAACTTTGTCAATCTTAGCTTGTGAAAATAAAAACTTCACTATGTTTTCCTAAAGCAGAGCTCTCCTCTGATATTGGGTAATTAGATTGGAAGTCATCGGCTAATACATCGCTAATTGAGTTCTATGACATTGAATACTTTCAAAAGTATATATATAAAGGCTTCTTGTGAATAATTGTGTTGAATTGCAATGTTCATAGACGTTAGGGAGAGAGAACGCCAATAATATGAGGACCGGTTTGATGCAAATATAGGTAGTCGATTTAGCAAAGTACTTAAGTGATTAAGGTCCGGTTCAATTCTCTTAATATCTGTGGGCATAGTCATTTTCTTTGAAGCACGTCAAACCATTTTACATAAAGATTGGAGGGATGCAAGGCTAGGCCTGTGTGGGCGGTCAAATTTTGACAAAGTATCCAAGAGTATAGGTATAAATGTATAATATATTGAGTTGGGTATCAAAATTGATAGGACGAGTTAGAAATTATGGAATACTCTTCGAGCCAATTGTGTTCTTGTTGCTATGCTCTAGTTTAATGTTTTTGGCTCTTCGTTCGGCGTTTGATTACTTTGCTTTCTGGGCTCAATTCTTCTTAATAGCAACCAAGAGTAATTTTTCTGCTCTCCCTTCATTTTCTGACGGACAGGAACTTTTCTTTTCAATTATTGAGTCTACATAGAGGTTAATTAGCATCTAATTAGAAGTAGAGTGTCGAATCTTGTTAGAGCATCTGCACCCGTTTGAGAAATTCTATTAGCCCAGGAATTTTTATTTTAGGAATTTCTGTCACTATTCATCAAATATGATGTACTATTAATGTTTTTTGCGCAGCAATGCTACAAATAAGAATTTCTATTACTATTCATCAATTATAAAAACTTATTTTATAATCTGTTGTTTATTATGTTTGAATATAATATGTTTGAAGTTCAACATAAATAAATAAAGTGTATTTTTATTTCTTGAAAATTTAGATTAGTATAATGACATACCAAATATAGATTTATTATTAAGATAAACTAAACTAATTACTAAAATCAAGGTTGCGGGGGCGATAACAATTTGTGAAGCTTGTATCGCCAACTTCTTCCTCATCGTCATCCACTTGCTTAAGGATTTCCGCTTTTCTCTTCATGAAGTACTTCTTTGAATTTGGGGTCATGGCCTCGAAATTCATTGTCATGATCTTTGTTTCTTCCTCTTGTGCCCTCAAATAGTAGGTTTTCTCATTGAGTATTCGTTGCTTTTCTTTATTTGCCTTTTGCCAATAGGAGAACATTTTTTGATTAACCGAAATGTTTTTCAAAGCCTCATCTCTAACCTCATTCGTAGGTGTCATGGGTTTATTTCCCCTTCTTTTTGCTTTCTTGGCTGCCTTCACTCCTTGAGGTCTAGGCAGACTTCAGGTACCTTCAAGGTTGCTTTATGGTGTCGGAATCCTATCGTCTTCATTCCAGTTCACGCTAGGAGGCTCTTCACTAATGGGAGGAGTAGCTTCGAAGTTGGAATGATAAGAAGGTGGAGTGCTAGTTTCGACGACTCTAAGAGTAGGATGATCCTTGACCGCTTCCCAACTCGCAAAGTGCGTAAACTCTTTCTTTTTTTTGCCCACATAAAACGTTTGAGTTTTCCTTAACTACAAAAAAAAATTACGAATTAATATTTCACATTTTATATTTCATAAAATTAATTAAAATTGAGAGGACCAACATAAATAAATCTTTACCTCATCTTGTAAATTTCCACCGGATTCCAGATTCCTTCTTGTGTATGCAAGCGCCGCTTTCCATTGTGACAAGTTTGGCTTCAACTTAGCAAAATGGGAGGTAAGTGCATTTTGGGCCCTAGGTTTTGCCCTCACTTCACCTTGACCCATCACCCATCACCCAATTTTTTTGGTAATCGGCATAGATTTTTTCTCACAATTTGTCGACCTTTTGTTTGTCGCCGGAGATAGGGCACACACTATGACGACAATAAGATATGCACAATTGTACATCTTCGAAAATAAGCCAATTTGTAGACATTTTTTTTTGCAAAAACTAAAGGGATTGAGAGAAGTGGGAGAGAAGAGAGGGAGAATGATGATAAATTTATTGTGCATAAATTTGTGTGAAGAGTTTAGAAAAATGAAGATAGTATTTATAGAAAAATAGTAGGAGTTATTAGAAATTTTTTGGGATTTTTTGGGATCTTTTTCGGAGTGTTTTTCCTTGTAATTTTCAAAACCACAGGTAGCCGTTGTCTTTGAATGAGGGTCGTATGATTCAATTTCCTATTCAAAATGGACGACGCAAATGTACTTAGCCATTGGCTTCAGTGCTGGCCAACAACCTGCCACGTGGCAATCTATCATTGGCTGGTAAATCCCAATAAAAAAAATATTTTTTAATGGTGAGGGTATTACACTCGCCAAATTGAAAGAAAAAAAATTCCCACGTGTGTGGGCTCTGCCACGAGGATTTCTTTGTGCTGGTCGATTTCAAGACGCCGAAGAGGAATTCCTCTCCGTCAACGTCCGGTTTTGCCCCCCCTGTACCACTACACTCCCCGATCGCCCAAGAATTCTTATTTTTCTGGCTAGGTCCCGCTAGAGGAATTCCTATCCGACGAGAATTCTTCTCCCAGTGCGGGTGCTCTTAGTGGTTATGGCTGCAAACGAGTACTTTACGCGCTGAAAAGGTAATGGCATCATATTATAGTGTTGATTTGAAAACTTAATGAATCTCTTCTAAAAAGATATGAGAAATAAAGCAGGTTCATTTCATTTGGGAGAAGAAGCCATTTGATTCCAAAAACATGAATTACTAATAATTGTGTCCTTCTCTCATAAATTATTGAACCCGTTTTTTTTTTCAACTTCAACTATATCAACTCTATAATTATATACAGTCCGAGTTCGTACGAATAAGTCTTTTAAATGTATTGCTTAAATGGACTCAAAGTTATTATAGAATACAGTTCAATCTTTTCATTAGCTAGCTTACTTTACAAGTTTACATAATGATAAACCTCATAAACGAGTTAGTTTGGAGTTCTATATCTAGGTACATATTGTATATATATGCGTTTGATGTATTATATATAGACAACAAACACGATGCATCTACAATACAAACAAATGCAGGCAAAACATGCAATTCAATTCGATCGATCGAGAGACCAATCACTCTTCTCAATATGTACCAAGATGTCCCCGTAACGCACAAAACATGAGTGATATATCGAGCTAGCTCAACATACAATACAAATGGACAAGTACGCCATGTGAATGCTTTAACATGTACCTAGCTATGGTTGTTTGATTCATAGTTTTGGACATTATCCGCCAAATATTGCAACACTACTTTATGGATCTTGTTTGTGAACAACAAATATTTGCGGGCTGATCGACATGTACCGAAGAGGCAATAATTATGGTACGTCTAGTTCGATCTGTAGTGAAAGATGTCCAATTTCGTAGGTATAAAACATGCCGGAATTTGGACAATCTAGTAGTGTATGCAATATGCTGGAGAAATTTTTGCATGGTCTGTCAAATTATGTAATTTGTTTGACGTCCTTATCAACAGATGACACGTGGACAGATAAAAATCTAAGTAATAAAATTGGTAACCTCTATTAAATGGCTGTTAGCCACTCATCTCTTTTCGAGATTGTAAATTGAGCTCACTCATGAACCATGTTATCCTTCAGAGTTCGGAGTAAGCTTTCAAACCTCCCATAATAAGAATTAGAAATTGATACATTAAGGAACTATCAATGCTCAGTTGCTCACACAAATATATTTTTCTTTTTGCTTTCACAACTTTTTTTTGCTTATCGTAAGAGGTTAACAGAACTCAATTGAAAGTCATGTTTTCTTGGGCAACAAATTATTAGTGAAGAAGAATATTTGTCGATAAACAAGTTTATAACCCATATCTGATTAGATTTTAGAATCACAATTTCACATGGTACAGAGTTCAATATATTGAAACGTTCAAATGAGTATTAATACTAGCTAGAAACCCAGGTTTTCTTATATATATAATCGATTGATCTTATTCAAATTTTCATTTTCTATGTTTCTTCTGGGCCCTTGCTCATCTTTTCCAAACCTATACCACATTTAGTCATTAATTAAGTCTTTATTTAGTTCTATTACCCAAATTTTCTTGGGTTCCAATGTCAAAGTTTAATCCATGAAAATGGTGGAATGTGAATTCAAGGTTTTTTGTTCATGACAGTATTATATATACTGAAACTCCTATTTTTAATGCAGTTTCACTACCACATAATGACTCATTGCCGGCGACTTAAAAGTCGCCGGCAATGTTTTTTAACATTACTAACGATTTTTTAACATTGCCGGCGACTTAAGTCGCCGGTAATGTCTTTTTTTTTTTTTTTAGACATTGCCGGCGACATAAATGTATGTCGCCGGCAATGTCTCGATGGTAATGACATTGCCGGCGACTTAATTTATGTCGCCGGTAATGTCTTTTTTTTTTTTTTTTTTTTACATTACCGGCGACAAAAATGTATGTCGCCGGCAATGTCTTTTCCGGCAAGACATTACCGGCGACTTACATTTATGTCGCCGGTAATGTTAAAAAAAAAAAAAAAAAAGACATTACCGGCGATTTTTCCGGCAAAAATCGCCGGTAATGTCCAAAAACATTGCCGGCGACATAAAAGTCGCCGGCAATGGGAAGAAATGTTGTAGTGTTTATACACTGCTTACTTTCATTCCATTAGCTTTCGTTGGATCTAACCCAGTATCCTTTGAAAGAAACAAAGACTTATTAGTCAACCTTAAATGTCCTACCTTAACTCAGTTCAGGTGGTATAAAGATGTATTCTTATCCAAAGTTATGATCAGGACAGACGCCAATGCTGACTTCTGGAAAGAGAAGTTCATTGCAGGCATTCCTACTCTCTTTGCCCAAAAGGTCAAAGACCGTATTTTGAGAAAATATAGAGGTAACTCCATTCTTTATTATGAATATACCTATGGTCAACTTATCAGTGAATGCGTTGTTGAAGGTTTATCCATTTACAATGATATTAAACTAAAAGCTCAATTAAAACGCCAACATCTGACTGGCAAAAAAGAAATTGGAGAATTCTGTGACCAACTTAGTTTTGATCTCCAAATCCCGAATAAGCATAAACATAAGGGATTGGACTCAAAATCCTATTTAAAGAAAAAGAAACGTTTTATCAAGAAATCTTCTCCCCCTTAGGAAAAGAAGAAAAAGTGAAATTCAAAACCATATTATAAGAAGAATTATTCCCAGAATTCTTCCAGTACTATTATTTGCAGAAAATGTGGTAAAACATGTCACTATGCTAATAGATGCTGGACCAAGAAGAAAATCAATGAAATTTCTGATGAAGGTCTAAAAAAGCAACTTTTAGAAATATTTCTAAACCCTTCTGACAGTGAATCAGAAGAACAGGTCAACATTATTGATCAAGATTCCGACAATTCTGATTCTGAGTCTTCATCCTCATCAGACTGCGGTTGTAATGCAGATCATTACAAAGCTATTTTTGAGATGAACGGATTAAGCATAAATGTGCTTACGTCCTAAGAAATATCTATTCTTGACTTGATTAATGGGATCCAAGATCCTGAAACCAAGAAAAATATGATCGAACATTATTTAGAAACAATAAAAAAGGAGAATAAACCTAGAAATTCCCCTTACATTCCAAATGAGTCATACTCCTTAAAAGAAGTTTTTGATGGATTAAAAACCCACTCTTCCAAGAAATTATCTATTTCAGACTTACAGAAAGAAATTAACTCCATAAAAATGGAAGTAAATATTATCAAAGAAAGAGAAACTTCTATTTCTGATCTAAGAACAGAAATAAATAACTTAAAAATAGAAACTAAGTTTCTCAGAGAAGTTATTAGCAAAACTATTCCTGAACAAGGAATATCTTCTATTATTCCAGAACAAGGAGAATCTTCTATTCCGGATGAAGAGAAATTTCTCAACATCATTAACCAAGTAACATACCAAAAATGGTATTCTAATGTTACTATTGTCATAGACAAAGGCTATGTCTTAAAAGGGATCGCTTTCATTGACAGTGGAGCAGATCTAAATTGTATCAATGGAGGGGTAATCCCTATGAGATATTATGATAAATCATCACAGTCGTTGAACACTACTGATGGTTCAAGACTAAAAATCAGGTATAAATTATCTAATGTCTATATTTGCAATTCGGGCATGTGTTTCAAAACCCCCTTTGTTATGGTCAAAGGTCTAACACAACAAATTATTTTGGTAACTCATTTCCTTAGTCTTCTTAAACCCTTTATGAAAACAAGGGAAAAGAGTTACCAAAATAATTTGTTGTGTCAGGCCTTTGACAATAACAAATGGGGTTTTGAAACACATGCCTGAATTACAAATATAGGCATTAGATAATTTATACCTGATTTTTAGTCTTGAACCATCAGCAGTGTTCAACGATTGTGATGATTTATCATAATATCTTGTAGGGATTACCCCTTCACTGATACAATTTAGATTTGCTCTACTGTCAATGAGAGCAATCCCTTTTAAGACATAGTCTTTGTCTATGACAATAGTAACATTAGAATACCATTTTTTGTATGTTACTTGGTTAATGATGTTGAGAAATTTCTTTTCATCCGGAATAGAAGATTCTCCTTGTTCCGGAATAATAGAAGATATTCCTTGTTCAAGAATAGTTTTGCTAAAATAACTTCTCAGAGAAACTTAGTTTCTATTTTTAAGTTATTTATTTCTGTTCTTATATCAGAAATAGAAGTTTCTCTTTCTTTGATAATATTTACTTCCATTTTCATGGAGTTAATTTCTTTCTGTAAGTCAGAAATAGATAATTTCTTGGAATATTGGGTTTTTAATCCATCAAAAACTTCTTTTAAGGAGTATGACTCATTTGTAATGTAAGGGGAATCTCTAGTTTTATTCTCCCTTTTTATTGTTTCTAAATAATGTTCGATCATATTTTTCTTGGTTTCAAGATCTTGGATCCTATTAATCAAGTCAAGAATAGATCTTTCTTGGGATGTAAGCACATTTATGCTTAATTCGTTCATCTCAAGAATAGCTTTGTAATGATCTGCATTACAACCACAGTCTGATGAGGATGAAGACTCAAAATCAGAACTGTCAGAATCTTGGTTAATAATGTTGACATGTTATTTTGACTCACTGTCAGAAGGGTTTAGAATGATTGCTAAAAGTTGCTTTTTTAGACCTTCATCAGAAATTTCATTGATTTTCTTCTTGGTCCAGCATCTACTAGCAGAGTGGCCTGTTTTACCACATTTTCTGCAAATAATAGTACTGGAAGAATTCTAGGAGTAATTCTTCTTATAATATAGTTTAGAATTTTGCTTTTTCTTCTTTTCCTAAGGGGGATGGAGAAGATTTCTTGATAAAGCATTTATTTTTCTTTAAATAAGATTTTGAGTCCAATCCCTTATGTTAATGCTTATTCGGGATTTGGAGATCAAAACCAAATTGGTCACAGAATTCTCTAATTTCTTTTTTGCCAGTCAAATGTTGGCGTTTTAATTGAGCTTTTAGTTTAATATCATTGCAAAGAGATAAGCCTTCAGCAACGCATTCACTGATAAGTTGACCATAGGTATATTCATAATAAGAAATAGAGTTTCCTCCATGTTTTCTCAAAATACGGTATTTGACTTTTTGGGCAAAGAGAGTAGGAAAGCCTGCAATGAACTTGTCTTTCCCGAAGTCAGCATTGGCGTCTGTCCTGATCATAACTTTGAAAAAGAATACATCCTTATACCACCTAAACTGAGTTAAGATAGGACATTTAAGGTTGACTAATAAGTCTTTGTTTCTTTCAAAGGATACTGGGTTAGATCCAACGAAAGCTAATAGAATGGAAGTAAGCAGTGTATAAACTGCATTAGGAATATGAGTTTTAGTATATATATATATAATACTGTCCTGACCTTGTTCATCTTTCATGGTCACTAGTGTTTGAATAATTTTTGTTGCATTTTAGACTTTGTTGCTATTGTTCTGGGGAAATAATATTATCCCACCAACCACGAAGTTGGCCAGCAGATCCTGCAACAATGTATTCGAATTCTGCAATATGTTTATCTGTATTATGAGTAGATATACAAACAGTAGAATACATAGTCATTCTATGGAGTAAAATGATTATCTGGTATTCAGACAATCCATCAATATTTCATTCATAAATGGTTCTAGCACTAAAGCTAGCTGCAATATTAAAATTTTCTTTTTCGAATAATAAGTCCTGAGGAGTAGGATGAGTATAATAATGTTTGGTTAAAGCAGTAGGAATTGATTTTCTGCCAAACGCAGTACTTCTTCCCAAAACATTTTGATTTATACTAGGAGTCTGACCAGTATGATCCTTTTTAAGGTCATCTTCCATTGCAAGAATTTTCTTTTCAAATTCATTAATATCTGATTTGTTATCTGAGTCAGAGAATGTTTCTGAGATAGTAGTTATTTAAGTTTTCTTCTCACCAGATTTATGATTACCAAGTTGTAAAGATTCTAACTGTTGAGTTAGAATGGATACAATATCAATATCTTTTTTGTTAGGCATAGTGATATTGATACTTGGCTTTAGAATAGAAGGTTCTACTACTTTTGGAGTAGGATGAATAATAGATGAGGATAATATGGATTTAGTATCCTTTAATACTGGAGGTTATGTAATTTTTTCTAATTTTTCCTCCATTCTCTCAAGTTGGGAGCACATAGTTTGTAGGGTCAGGTTTGTATAATTATGTTGTCTTTCATGGCTGAAAGCAACTGACTCAACAATAACCTCTCCTGCCTTTATATTCAGATGTTCCGAAGGCAGATGAATAGAGGTAATCACATTCTCTTTTGTTGTGGTCCAATCCTTTTCCAAGGATTTAATCACATTTAAGCATGGGGAATTCTCATTGATAGAATAATCTAGAAACCAGATAGGGAAAGAAATGACTTTCCTTTGAGCATCAATAGTGCCATAATAAAGAGTTTTATAATTTTGTTGTTCTTCTTTTGTGAAGTTAGAGAAGAACCATTTTTTGAAAGACAAATATTTGTCTTGCATAAAATCTTTAACGCAAGTTTGTTGATCATAAATAAAAGGAATAGAAATGACATTTATTGAAGAAATATCATTGAATTCAGACAATGTCTCAGGTTCTTCATGGTAAATTTCTTGAAGAATATGTTGAGACGAAGTACAAGTTCCGTCAAAAACCAGATTAGGAACCTTGGTGCCTGATGAAGAAGCTTTCATAGATTGGTTTGGAGTATAAAACCTCTGAGATTGAGTATTCTCACCTTTTTTTTTATGAAATAGAAGAGAAATTAGTTCATTTTTGTAAATTTTCAGTCAAAATAATGATTGTTAAGGCATTTAAAAAATAATTAAAATTTATAAGTATGAATGGTTTAGATTCGACAGATTTGGTCCGTCCCTTAATTTAATCTTTCGATACCTTAACGATCACTATTTTAACTGTAAAATTTACATGATTGATCTACTCATGCATATAGACCCAATATATGAATTATGAAGATGTTAATGTGATCAAAAAATTGGTGTAATGACCTATATCTGAAAATGTCAACAACAAAAAAATGATACCTGAGTGGATATACTCAGGTGATCCACTTAGGCCCTTCATGTCTTGAAACTAAAACCAAAAACCATAACCTTAAACCCTTTGATCGCCAAAACAACTAACAATTTAAACGTTTCCTTGGCTGCAATAATTCTTACCAAGTAAACTAATAAAGCTGAGTAGATATACATAATACATGCATGCATTATAGTATCTCCAACAACTCTTATATAAAATCTCTATTATAGAAAATCTCTATAATATTTTGGCTCAACTCCAACAGCTCCTCTATCTTATTCTTTAAAAATAAATGCTTCTCTCTATAATTTAATGAGCTTAAAAATATTTCTCAAATCAAGTCAATAAATTGTGGGAGAGTGAGAAAAAATGATGTTTTTTCATTCATATTTTGAGGAGAGTAAGTGAATTGTGTAGGTGAACAATAAAGTTTAGAGATTTTTGGATGGCTATACAAATTTTGAGTTTTTTTTATAGATATAAGAATTCTCTCTTCTTTTTTCATTTTCTATGAAATAGAAGATGGTTTGCAAGAGCTATTGGAGTCAAAAACATGTGTTTTTCTGGTAAAATAGAGATAATTGTAGTTTTATAAGAGCTGTTGGAGATGCTTTTAGTATAAAAATTAAGATAATTGATCGACACTTTCTCAAACCCGGTGGCTGATCCATATAGGGGCCAATTTTGACTTTCCCTTTGATTATATGGGTTTGATATTACTAGTTATGGCAAAAAAAAAAGACAAAAAAAAAGACAATGTTAGAATTTTAGTAAACTGGGAAGATGATGATGAACAGTAGGATTTTCAGGTCATAGAAGATGGGTTCGATGTTGTTTCTCACTTAAAATTTGAACCAAACGACGACGTTGTTGTGTATAAGAGAAGTGTCTACAGTCCACTAATTAGTGTAATTACTATTGCCAATTACAATTGTGGACTAGGTCCTACCGTCCTTCATCTAATAAGTGTTGGTTTAGTTTTTTTTTTCATGGATGGGTTATTTCAAGGATACTTCTTTTTATTATTTTTTAGATTACAAGATTTAACTTTTAAGAATAGGTTAAATTTGAACACTAACTACAAAGTCTTTAAAAAATGCTCTTACTTTGTTGTAGTGAGAAACAAAGTTTGGAATACAATGAATTTTGAATACTTGATTTTTTATGATTGTGAATATGTATTACATATAGTTTGATGTAAGTTTCTAAAAATAATTTTACTTTTTTTTAAAGGACAAATAACCTTACTTTGTATTTAGAGAAATTATATTCACATAATCCCAATTACACACCCTCTCCTTTTGTAAATTTTTAAATCCCTACTTTATCCCTCTATGTAACTAAGACCTAGCTCCCAATTTAGTTGTCGTTAATTTGCTTGCTTGATTTTGGCAGATCTTGCTTGATGGTTCTGAGTTTTGACCACCACCTTTAATTGTTCACAAAAACTTAGATCAATCAATCACTGAACAATTTAATAATTGCATTTGCCGGAAGTTGTGTGCATATTTGTTGTCTTTTAAATCCCTATTTTGTTGTTCATCGATATCATTTTCTGAAAAAGGATGGAAACATGGCCGGAAGTGTGCTTTGCGGCGGTGAGCGTCGGGACTTATGTACGTTGCGACGTGGTCAACGGCTCCCACGGTAGTGTGGCAGGGTTGGGCAACTCTCGATTTGGGCTCTTGAGAGAGAGAGAGAGAGGGAGAGAGAGAGAGAGAGAGGCGAACAATATTTCCGTATTCGTATACAACTAATACAAGAAATTTGGAGCAGGAGAGATCCGACCATGCCACTTCTCAATTCACAATGGCTTCATTTCCGGTGCAGTGGAATTGAGAGATTGAATTCATCATGCATGTGTTGAACGCATATTTGATAAGTATCATAAGCCGGTGAATTGGTGATCAAAAGCAAGAGCATTGTAGACGGTTTGCAGACCAAGAGAGGAAACGAGAAAGGGTAGTTGTGGAAAAATAAAGGTAAAAAATAATATAAAAAAATTGAGGGGTGTGTATTAAAAGCTTTTAATGGGATGCCCGAATAAAATTACCCTTGTGTTTATTACTTTATTATTATTTTTACTTAAATTTAATCTTGCTCAAACCCGCGCATGCACTTGGGTTGAATTTCAGGCTCATCGATTTGGGAAGCCAGAAGCAGTTTGCATTTGAGACAAAAGTCATAGAACGATATGCCTGCTCGATCTTGTCGGTTGATCAAGTTTGCCATATATGCAATGATAGTTCTCGAATCTTATGGGCTCGATCAAACTCTAATTGGACTGGAAGTCTGGAACAAATTTTTCTCACAAATTTTTCAAGCGCGCTCGACCAGCTCGATCTCCTGCAATGGTTTTCCGAAGCTCTCCACAAGAGAGTTGTATGCATGGTTCGACTTATTGACCTCATTATAGATATAAGAGCAAAAGCTCTACTTTGTTTTCACTATTCCAGACGTCTTAGACCTAATAAGAACAATGATGATCTGCGATTCGAGATATCAGGGGACCTATTATGTGATCTTGTCAGCCGCAAATAAAGGCATATCGAGAAATTTCGATCGAGTGGGTAGTGGGGACTGTTGCTGCTATATATGCATGCATGTCTCGATCTGTACGTTGGTCAGTCGCAACTCGCCGCAACAAAACAAACCAACTTTTCAACTCTCGCCAGCTAGCTTGGGCAGAAAGATCGATCCAATTTTGACGAAAATTCCAATCCGTACGTACATCTATGAATGGTGAAATTCACAATAAGGTCCGATCCGAATGCATTTCATCGTCCAATATCCTTTGAGGTAGGCTTTCTAAGTTTCCACACAATACAATACAACATGTTTAACCAAATTAATCTAACCGTTATGTTTATGTTGAGATTCAAAAGAAATAAAAAATTTGAAAGGGGAGATCTAAAACTTTTAGTAAAATTGAGGAACTAATATTTCACTTGCTAAATTGAGGACTTGATTTTAGCAATCTAAAAGCATCTCCAACAGCTTTTGTAATTTTCTTTTAGGGGAAATGAAATAAAGACTCATTTGTAACGTTCTCTTTCCTTAAAAATTCAGCATATATTTTTTATCCTAAAAAGACTAATTCTATTTTTAAATATGTAACAGACATTTGTTTTCGTCATTTTTACATAATTTGTCACTATCTATCTTTCACGTAGTACATAACTCAATCATGTCAATTTTTATTTCACATATCTTTCTCTCTCTTCGTTTGAAAATCGCCTCCGTCGTGTTACTTCTCGCCGCCGTCATTTTCGCGTCTTGTCGTTCTGTTCGTTCTCAAAGTCTTCGTTGGAGTTCATATTGTTTTCTGTAAGTAGTGAAATTTCCGTTCGGAAACCCTAGATTTTTGTTTTTCTCTGTTCTAAGCAGTTTGCATGGTCCTTTTCGTGTTTCTTTATGTTTTTTCGGTTGTTGTTGTTGATTTTCGGTGTTTTTTCACTTTTTTTTTCATTATTTTTGTAGAATATATGTGATGTAATGTGTTGTGAATGCTATTTGTTTGTTACAATAGTTGTTGTTTGTTGTTGTGTTTGTGTTTGAAGGCTTTTTGTCAGGATATATCTAAGTATATGTATGTGTATCTGTATGTGTATATGTCTGTGTATCTGTCTAGGTAATTTTTTGGGTATTTGTTTAGGTATCTATAAGTATCCGTGTTGGTATCTGTCTGAGTACCTGTTTATCTTACTATTTTTGGATATCTGTTTTTGATTTTTGTCTAACTACATGTGTGTTGATCATTTACATTTATTCTATAATCAATGGCGAAACGCAATAGAGCAGTCCAAGATTCATGCATTGAAGATGAAAGAAGTCCTAGAAATCGTAGATCATCTAGAAAGAGAATAAAACAGTATGCTCAATCATCAGAATCTGATGAGCCTTCGTCTTCATCTTCTTTTTCTTCTTTCGAGGAGGAGGAGTAGATTGTTTTAAAGGAAAAGGACTCGAAAAGAGTCAAAAGGAACAGGGGAAGAAGAGTGGCTTCCTCTTCATCTCGTTCTGCTGTTCCCGATGATCAGTTTACTAAGATTAAAGATCATGTTGCCAAGATGGTTAGGGAAAGTTTAAAGCAGGAAAAGAAAAGGAAGAAGGAGAAGGAGAAGGAGAAGAGGAAGAAGAAGAATACGAAGAAGAAGAAGACCAAGGTAATGAAGAAGGAGGAGATCAAGGGGAAGGGCAAGAAAAAATTGAAGTCTGCGGACAAAACTGAATCAACTTCTGATTTTGATTCAGAGACAGATAGTGATGACGATGTGTTAGTTCCGGTACTTGTTAGACAACGACAGTGAGTAGTAGATCATCCTAAAGTTGTTCAGGTGGTGAAACGAAACTGGAAATGTCAGTTACGGTGCTATTTGCTGTATTTCCATAATTTCATTGCTAAAAACTGGGATAATATCAACGAATATGTGAAGAATAGGTTGAAGGAGACACCGCTCAATGATCTACTGCGAGCATTCATTGACGGTGATATTGATCAATGTGATTTCTTTAAGTCGAATGATGCAATTGCTGTTATGGCTGACGCATACAGGACGGAGAATATGGAGTTTCATTTCTATCCTTCTCGTGTTCACCATATCACTCCTGATTATGTCGCATCTCTGTTGGGTTTGAGCACAGAAAGAAATCTAATTCCATTAAATGACAAGAATGTCAAAATTTCAGGGTGGCTGCTTAACTTGTTTTGGGACAAGGCAATCAACAAGGGCCATATCTGCTCTTTGTTGGAAGGAACATTTGGTAAGAAAGAGATGGTTGACGAATGTGTTATTCTATTGGTGTTACTTCTTATGGCTTGTGTTCTCCTGTCTAATTCAATAGGAACTTTGGTGGTTGGTTTTACAAATTGTGTGACCAACATTCAACAAATGAAGCAGTTTTCATGGGCAACTATTGTCCTCGACAAGCTGTTCGATGCATTGGACACTTATGCAAACCAAGAAAATGATGAGGATGAGGATGATAAAAAGCTTGAGAGAAGCAATGTGATTAATGTTGGTGCTTGCAGCATTATTATTTCGGTAAATTTTCTTGAGTATCTGAGTATCTTTCTGAGTATTTATCCCTTATTTTTGTTTTCATTGTTGTTTTTTGTATCAGTTTTATCTTGCTTCAATCCTTGATATTGTCAAACCAAGAAAATGAAAGGAACATTTTGTGGTTGGAATGGTCAAGTATAGCCTCTGTGATATAATGGGTCATTTCAAAAACATTAGAAGCTTGGAAATGCTGAGGGTGAGTATCTAACTATTGTGGGTGGATCTCTTTTTCACAGACCATATATTTTTTGAATTCGTGGACGAAGAAAATTAAAGCTGATAAAGCTGATGACATAGTTCCTGTCCTGGAAAGTATGAATGATATGGCCAATAATGACATAGTTCTTATCCTGCAAAGTATCAATGATATGACCAACAATGACTACTCAAATTTTGAAGCCGAGTTGCGTGCCAAGGAAGATGAGTTGAAAGATAATCAAGAGCTTGCTGAGAAGTTGCAAGAAACTATTAAGGAGATGGATTTAATTGTTATTAGTTGTTGTGTGTTTTGATCTTTATAATTGAATCAATATCCTATTTAATTAATAAAGTTTATGTTTCGTTATCTTCTGTTCTTCATTTTATGTTTTTCTTTGAAATGATCTTGGAAGACTAAATGTGTGTATGAAATGATTGAATCATAATCCAAGTCAAAACAGATTCTAAAACAGCTACGAAGACAGATACATAGTCAGATACTTAGATAGATACTCAGATAACTATCCTTGAATCTTTGCAGAAACTTATGCAATAAAATCTTAAAATCTCTTTTTCTTTCTTTCTTTTACCATGCAGTATGAAACAAAACAACAACAAAAAATCAAGAGACCCGAAAGCAACCTCAATTTTGTGTTTGTATTTTGCAAGTAACAAGTTGCAGATCTGAAATTCTTATACAAATATCTAGATAGATACTTATGCAGATACTTTGATAGATATCCAGACAAATATTTAAACTTTTAAAAAATTATTTGGAAAACATCTTCAATAAACCACACAGACATTTATGTTTTCAATTGATAAGGTTGTTACAGGTTCTCCTGTTGTGACCAGTGTGGTAACATCTTGAGCATTAGCATTATTTCTTTTTCTCCCTTCTTCTTCATTCTCTTCTTTTTTGGACTTCCCGATTATTTCTTTGTTAGTGGAGGCCGGACACCCGGTCTGTTTTGTGACATGTCCTGAATGGATTTCTCAATGATTGGCACTGGATTGAGTGTGAATGAGTAGGTTTGCTTATAATACTGAACTTTGTACAATTTGTCCACGTAATCGTAAATATTTAGTCATTTCTCTTGAATGACAACAAGAGCATGGGCACAGGGAAATCTCAACAACTGCCACTGTCTACATGACCAGATCCATGTCTCCATATTGACTACACTGCTGTATTTGTCAGCTTGAACTTCGTAGACAAAACCACTGGAGTGCATCACTTTTCAATGTCTTCCCTTTTTAAGTGTTTCATTGAGCTTTTCTTCCATTCTTGGTCTCATTACAGTGTACCATTATTCTGATTCTTATCTTTTGCTTGTCATCCTTTCCATCACCTTTCTCATGTGAGAGTAGTAACAGAAAAGAAAAAAGAAGGAATTAAACAGTGCATTATCCTAGAAATAACAGAATGAATCAGTTTTTGTAAATGGTTGAAATGTAACCAAAACAATAGATACCCAGACAGATACTAAGTCAGCTACTCAGACAGATACTCATGATATTGTTTTCAGACACAGTGCATTTTTACAGATATCTTAGAAATAACCCTTTAGAATTATTAGGTTGTAATGAAAATAAACTTTAGAATTATCCTATAAATAATGAAATGAATCAGGTTTTTGTAAATGATTGTAATGTAACAAAAAAAATAGATACCCAGACATATACTCATTTAGCTACTCAGACAGATACCGATGATATTTTTTTTTTTCAGAAACAGTGCATTTTTACAAATATCCTCGAAATAACCCTTTGAATTAATCAGGTTGTAATGTATGACCTGATTTCGTCTGCAAGGTAGAAGACAGGCAGTGCACGGAGATGTACTATCCAGCTGTTGAAGCACTCTGAGATGTTGTTTGTCATTTCGCCATACCTATCTCTTCCGAAGAATGCAGCACACAATTTTTCTTTTGGGAGATCCTTGAAGAATTCTGTTATCTCTGCATATCCTCATTCTAGCTTAAGCTGGTTAAAAAGGAAGTCATATTGCCTCTCACTTCTGGCATATGCACATTGCATGAAGAGTTCAGAAATTCTATCTTTGGCGTGTCTTCTGTAGTTGTCTTTGAGGTTAGCAACCAAGTGTCGAAAACAGTAGCCGTGCTCATCATTGGGGAATACCTCTGGAAGAGAACTCATAATTTTATTATGAGGATCGGAGATGAATGTTATTTTCTTCCGAGTATTAGTTTCCTGATTTATGTTGTGTCTGTCTATCTCACCTCTTAGGTTCATCAACAACCACCTCCAGTTGCTGTCATTTTCAGCAAATACTATCGCAAATGCATTTGGATAGTCCTAAAATGAATTGAAAAGAAACAAAAAGCTAAGGTTCATATCTAGTTGTACATAAAGTACTTAAATCTAGTTTATAAAAGGAAAAATAGACAGATACCCAGACAGTTATTCAGACAGATACCCAGACAGTTATTCAGACAAATACTCATATAGTCCTATCATTTCATTTGTCTACATTACCTTGATTTTCATCTTTTGCAGAGACCCCTATGATCTGTCCTTTGTATTTATTCTTGAGAAAACTTGCATCAACGAAAATCATGGGTCTGCAGTATTGGAATCCCTGCATGTAGGCACCAAATGACACAAAATGGTGGTGAAACCTTTGTGTTTTCGGATCAATATCTACAATAACTCTGGAGCCCGGATTTGTCTTCATAAACTCGTCTCAGAACCAAAGAAGGTTTGTGTATGATTTTGCTTCGTTTCCATGCAGTGAGTTCATTGCCAATTCCTTTCCATACCAAACCATCTTGTAAGGGATTTTGAGGCCAAAACTCTCTCTAATTTCTATCTGTAAGGCCTTGGCTCCCTTGTTCGGGTCAGCGTGCAGTTTGTCTTTAACGATTAAGCTGGGTATTGAATAAATGATAAGTTTCAAGTATAGAAAATAATATCTTTAGACTCCAATTTTTTTTTGGAGAAGCAGCTAGCCAGTTATGTTAGAAAAAACGTATCATACCTGACAATAGAAGATCTCATCTTCTCACTGGTCTGTTTCTGGAATTTTTCTTTACATGTATGATTATTGTTTATTTCACTGATGTAAAATGATCCATTCGCGCAGAATAGTCTTGCCTTCACAAACCACTTGCATTTATCGCACCCTTTGTATCTATAATGTACATTTATGCGTGTGGGCTCATTCTTCTCATATATAAACTTGAATCCACTTTCGATTGAGTACTTTCTGAGTTTCAGCCTTAACTCAGTTACCCCACTTAAGAATTTCTTCTTTTTTTCTTGTATAAGTTTAGCCCATGGTTTTGTCAAGTAATCATTTGTCTCTTCTTCTCGAAAGCATCCAAAACCTACGTCTGCAACATTACATATTTTCAAGTAGCCATCCATCTGCTCATCGTGGCTTGAGTTTTCATTATGATTGCTATAGACTGACAATTGCTTGGAACTGATGTTTGTTGTTTGCTGGGAAAGGGAAACGTATACATGTTTTAGCTTGACATAATATTGCAACAGATATTCAAACAGATACTCAAAATTTGTTTTTGGATGTTCTATCTCATTCAGGTCCGTGATTCTAATCTCAATATATTTTGAATTGAGTCTTTGGATAGAAAGCATCATCAAAAACACGTCATGGTCAGTTTTCAGGAAAATGTGTTCATCCTCTGGTGGGATACAATATTTGTACGTCAAGACTGAGTTGTTAAGTGTTTTGAATCGTTGACGAACAATATCCTCAATGTCAGCAAATGAGATATCATCACTCAAAATATCCATCACACATTCTTGACCATGAATATATTTCACAATGATTGGAGAAGGTGTTGTTGCCATTAAACATACCTACATAAGAGTTGCATAAACGCATGTAAATGCTTTGGTTAACTGACAATAAGATCTGATACTTTTAACAGAATAAATAAAGTTCCAGATACTCAGACAGATACGTTGGCAGATAGGTTGACAGATACTCAGGTAAATAAGTTGACAAATACTCAGATAGATACAAATATAGATACTTAGACAAATACTATAACATATACTAAAACTTATTTTTAATACCAAAATCAGATCCAAACGTAATTAAGTAGATTTCGATATCACAGTGCATATAGTTCGATTAATACAACTACGAACGGAAACAGATTCGTGCAACAACAATTTAAATTGTCTATCATATAGAAAAACAAAGTGAAAAACAGAAATGAACATATAAATTCATCAATTTCTGTACAGAGATGACGAGAGATACCGAATCAGTGAGATAAATAGACAGAGATTTAAAAATTACAATGCTTGAAATTTCCTACGACGTCGAGATCGAACATAGTTTTTGTTGCGGCAATTTTTGAGAGAGAGAGAGAGGGAGAGAGAGAGATTTACTTTACCGGCAAAAAAAGAAGAGTGAGAGAGAGTCGCAGCTCTCTCTCATAGACAGAATTCAAATTAGGAAAGAAGGGCAAAATCATCAGAAAAAATGGGTTTTATAACTTATTGGGCTTTTTTGGGAGAAACTGATGTCAGCTGAGTTTTTTGGAAAAAGAGGTGTCATAAGTTGGATCTTTTTTACCTTGGTGTCGTAAGTTGTTTTTTTTTTTTGAAAACTTATCTCTTTTTGGGTTTCTAAATAATTTCTTTTTTTATTATACAAAATAAAAACAAAAAATTTGTAAAATAAAATGAGCCAAACTCCAACAGCTCTGCTATTCTACTATACAAAATTAAATGGTTTCTTGTATAATTTAATGAATCTATTTAAATATTATATATCAAACTGAAAGTTCCATATTAAAATTTGCTCTTTTGAAGAGAGAGTGAATTATAGTAGTTGAGCAATAAATTTTAAAGGTTTTATGAGGAATATACAAATTTTGAGAATTCTATAGATATCTTCTTCTTCTTTTCATTTTTTCCATTTTCTATAGGATATAAGATGGTTTACAAGAACTGTTGGAGCTAAAATGAGGTATTTTTCTGCTAAAATAACAATTTTTGTGATTTTACAGGAGCGGTTGAAAATGCTTATAAATACCAGTTAAATGTTAAGATAATTACCATAAATTTTCATCAAATAAAACATCGATAAAGTATCAATTAAGATTAAATCAATGAACTTACTAAATTTTACGAACTTGAACCATTCATTATCGATTAATCATGATTATGCATGTGTTTTTTATTTGGTTGAAATTTTGTAGCAATCATCCGCTCATTTATCTCTAAACATCTAATGTTGGATTTTTTTATGTGATTGAAAAGTGACTCACAAAAATATATTAATCGAAAGCTCCTCAAGACCTCTACTAATCCTCATTATAGAGGTTTTCAATAAATAAAAAAGCACCATGTTTAAGACATAATTTTCAGAAACAGTATATGCATGAGAAATACCATAATTAATTAAGTTGGTGAATACATGCATGCATGTAAGCTGTAGACTCAAATATCTATACAAGCAAAATACACATCTTTCTCTGGTACAGACTCTAGGAAAGTGCTAGACCGCACTATCAGAATTATATTGGAATAGCTCGGTGATTAGTCTCATTGATGAAATCAATCATGCAAATAATACCATCACTAATCTCACGATCAAAGACGGTCGATAGTCGATACATCATAATCCTATGAAATTGTTAAAGGAACCCTACAAACAGCTGTAATCGGGACCATCTACCCTAAAGTAAAAAAAAAACGGTAACAAATTTTCCCCGTAAGAACAAACCTAATTAAGCTCAAGTCATCATCAGAAACCGTAACCAAAATCCTAAATACTCCGATTTGAGAATGGTTTTCCAGTTTCAAGCCAATGCAGGTTTCAAAAACCCGCACTCTTTTATAGATAGCCGCAGCGATTAATTCATCCCTAAAATGATGGCAAAAATGTAGCTACAGACCGGGTATGGTGGGTTACAAGCCTCATTTTCAATTTTAAAATTTTTTTATTTGTAATTTAATTTTTAGTGTTAAATTTTAAATTTTAAAAATTAGTCTCCTAACATTTGTACAAATAAATTTATTTAAAAAAAATTTAACCTATTTCTTTATAAAATTCTAATTCCGCTCTTGAATGATGTGATTCAGGCTGAGGATGAACCTGAGAATAAAATACGGTACGTACAATTCGATGCGATATACTTCTATTGCGCTATCAAAATAAGGTCCTAGAGATAAATAAACTCGAACTAATTTAATTAAGAGATAGATTCTCAAGTACATGCACAATTTCTAATTCAGAAAAAGCTTATTATTCCCGCCCCAAAAATTGCGACAAAATTTCAGTCACTTCAAATTGGTCCACCACGCACTTGAAGTGAAACAAATTAAAGTGGCACCTATCATGGCTGTCAACTCAAATTTCAGTCCTAGGATGACAGCTTTGCGTAATTGCATATCTATGATCGGTCATTTCAACCACAACAAGGAATCTTCAATCTAAAACCATACCTTTCCTCACCTTCAAAGGAACAGAAAATGGCTTCTTCCTCTTATGGACCGAGACTGATGGTGCCGATAGATGTGAAAAGGAAGCTAGCCAAGGGAACAGAAGCTTCCACTTCACAACTGGTGGCACCCGAAAATACCCCCTTTAGCAGAAGTACAGTTAATGAAGTTTTCCGACTTGAGATGGTCGATTTCAGCGGTGGCGGTATCACAAAAGAGTACACTCCGGAGGACATCAAGAATGCCGATCCTTTCAACCGTGAGTTTCCCATATTCTAGTTGGTGTGTATTGCATGTTCACTTCTATTATTGAGCAGCTGCAACTTCAGTTCTCTAGTAAGCACCTAGTAGCACAACAGTGGTTTCAACTTTTCAAACCATCAGTTCCATATATAATTGAACAGGTTTATATGTGCTTATACCAGACTCCACAAGATTTTCAGCAAGTTTCTCATCAGACACCAAGACTTGAACAAAAAGTTACATAATTTACGATAAAGAAAATCAACAAGGCTATTCAATGTCCATAAAACTAACTCCCAAACAACGATAATTAATCATCTGCAAAATTTTGATGCTTGATCAATCAGTTATACTAAAAATAAGTAAAGTCTGTTATGTTGTACTTGTCTCCCATCCAAACTTGTCATCTAACTAATGTATGGACATCAACAATGCCGTTCCTCTTCCCCAATTGATGCTGTTCATGAGTACTATAAATTAGAACATACTTCCTATATGTGCTTCCTGTATTCCCACTAGTTCAAGTTATTCAACCATGGCTCCACAATCTCCACGACTAGTGGTTCCGATAGACTTAAACAGCAAACCATGGCAGCAAAAATTACCTCTTCACAACCGTTGGCACCCTGACATACCCCCGGTGGCGGAGGTCAAAACCGATGAGTTGTTTAGAGTAGATATGGTAGACTGGACTGGAGGTGCTGTTAAAGATGATGACTCTGCACTAGACATAAAAAACATTAACCTCTCAACTGTAAGTATCTATGGTTCGATCCTATGTTCCTAGTTAATGAGACTTGTACTAGCCTTACCAAGTTTTAAAGACCAATGAGAAATAACACAAGACATTAACTAGTACTCTTGAACAAGAACATCAGTGTCCAGTACCAGTAGCTATCATATGATGTAAGAAAATAAAAAGTTTAGTCAATTCTACATGCAGGTTCATTATCTAAGCGGACCGATTAGGATTTCAGACAAGGATGGGATTCCAGCACAGCCAGGTGATCTTCTGGTAGTTGAGATATGCAACTTGGGTCCTTTGCCAGGAGATGAATGGGGTTTCACGTCAACTTTTGACAGAGAAAATGGAGGGGGGTTTCTGACCGACCATTTTCCATGTGCAACCAAAGCAATTTGGTATTTTGAAGGAATATATGCCTACTCTCCTCAAATACCAGGTGCATTTGATCTCTCAACCGTTCCTACATCCTTTTTGTAGTCTTCTATCTAGTGTTTGGTAAGCTAAACAACAAAAACATGTACAGTATATGAACTGTAGGAGTGAGATTCCCGGTTTTGACACACCCTGGAATAGTTGGAACAGCACCATCAATGGAACTCTTGAAAATATGGAATGATGGGGAGAGAGAACTTGAAGGAAATGGAGTCAAGTCTCTGAAACTATGTGAGGTTGTGCATCAACGACCATTGGCTAGTCTACCATCGACAAAAGGTTGCGTCTTTGGAGGGGTAAGCTACTTTAAAACTTGTCTGATGAACAAATGAAGAGCTTTAGCAAGACTGAATAATAGAATTACTTCTGAATGCTACTTTTTTGAATATAGAATAAGGTTTCTATTTCTTATTAGGTGTGACATCATGAGGAGTGGAATGAAAGAGTACCTTACCCCCCTGGGGCCGACTCCTCTTCATGTCAATCCAATCTTCGAAATTGGCCCCGTCGAGCCAAGATTCTCAGAATGGTTGGTGTTTGAGGGCATGAGTGTTGATGAGAGTGGGAAGCAGCATTACCTAGATGCAACTGTTGCTTTTCCTAGATGCAACTGTTGCTTACAAGCGCGCTGTCCTGAATGCCATCGATTACCTCTCTAAGTTTGGATACTCCAAAGAACAGGTTTATTTCTTCCACATATCAATAACCTTAAATTACTGTAGTCTTCTTAACTGCTGATCTAGGACCTGCCTGCTTTCAAACAATCAGAGTTACCTTCTGATGTCATGCTGTCCATGTGAGGGAAGAATTTCTGGGATCGTCGATGCTCCCAATGCTGTTGCAACCCTAGCGATCCCAACAGCTATCTTTGACCAGGTACTATATATCACTGGGCAAGCTTCATAGAACTTACCGTTTCATGATCAAAATATAGCAATAGTCAATAGAGGCTCACTCCATGATCTGAGTTCTAATTCATCAAAACTATGGCACGTGTACATAGAAAGATTCTAGTAAACAGTCACTCAATATCGTAAAGCCTAATGAGTCTGTACTCCATCTTCTCTGAAAATGAAAATCTGTCATGTGCACAGGATATTCGACCAAAAGCGAACAAGGTGCCAGTTGGTCCCCGAATAGTGAGGACACCAGGTGTCCTTATATGTACTTATGACGGAAATTTTCCAACAACAAGGAACCCTAGCTCAACAAGACAGCAACATAACTGTTGTCGAAGGTGCTCAGAAAACTAAAGCAAAGTCATATAGACACTAGAACTGGAATACATGTGGAAAATCATTCACATCCTGCCCTCCTGCATTTGCAGCCCAAGCACATTGCCTGTATTATATATATCACTTCAGGTTTTGAATCTCAAAGACTAGCTACAGCATCAAGTAAGTTGCAGATAAAATGGAACTGTAATAGTAACCAACTTCAAACTAATATATGTTCTCTTTAATGAAAATATAGATAATAACTTCAGAAAATAAGACTTAGACTTGATAGGAAATCAAAGCTAAGATACAGACACCAGTAGGAGTCGGGTTGATATTCACAGCAACACCATTCCCTTGGAAAAACAATACTGACTATTAAACTTTTACTGATTATGAGGTCAATTTCCAAATGAACACCACACCAGGTATTTCACCAGGTATTTCTTCGCATCAAAACAGAACTTCTATGATAGCATCAAATTAGATAGTAAGCTACTGTCATATTCCATAGGCATCAATTGTTCGCTAAAACAGATGCATATTGTAAAGAAACTCAGTTCAGTTAGGAACTACATTGGACCCTGCAAAATTTGAAAGCAGCAAGCTTTCAAAAGTGAAAGGAGGATGCCAGAACTTGTTCATCCGAAAACTAGCTGAAAACTTCAAATCCATCTTCCTAGCAGTATATGCTGTAGTCACACTCAATAATATATAGAGAGTGTTCGGTGGTGTTGCAAAGCAGGACATTGAATGCCAAACGACCACAGTATTGGTATGACATAATTGGCACTCTCTCAAAAAACATGGATAACATGCATAAGCAATATTAACAAGTTAAACCAATGGACTTTGATTTAATTAACCATTGTGAAAGGTAAAAAAATGCATCATTAACAATTAAACCTTGCTTGTTATTTCATCCAAAACTTTTGTGATGGGAGTTGTTAAAAACTTTACCTACAAGCTTTGCTCTTCACAACTCTCTCACTCTACTTTCCGGTAGGTAAAAAGGAGTAGGTATCTCTCCTTATTTTCATGGAAGCAAACACTCCAAACACTCTTGCATGTCCCGGTTGGACAAAACCAAAATGAAAAACCTTACCTTCTCACTTTAGGGTAGGTCTCTCTCATTCATGAAATGGAGTCAGGTTTTTCAGTTTTTTTTTCATTCTCCTTGTTGTCCCGTTTGGTAAGGTTCAACATGTCTCTTTGCTGTTTCAGTTGTTGATTTTCAGCATGACATTCCTCCCTTTCAAGGAGAACCTTTTGATTCATCTTTTGATGAAGGGCTAAGATCATTTCTTGAGCCTCAACTTGCTATAACCGATTGGCTATAAATACCACAAACTTAGAAGCCATTCGGTACTTGAAAAACTTAGGAAGAGTTATAGTGTTTGTCTCTTCTTTTCAAGTCAGTTTTATCTCTTGTATGTGCAAGAGTTATCTTGTTTTCCAAAGAGGTTTTCGGTTTGTCAAAACTAGTCTAAAACTCTCTTTTGTTCCTACATTTGTTAGGAAGTTTATAAAACAAGTGGGATTTTATATCTTCATAGGAAAACATATCAAACCATCTTTCAAACTTGCATATTGTCATATTGCATATCATAGGTGAGATGATGGTGCAATTTCGTTGGAAGCATTCTAGAGAGAACTAGTCGGTCGAGTACTAAGTTCTAAGAGAAGCTTCATAGCCACTGATGTCAAAAGTGCTTTCCTATATGGTGACATCAAATAAGAAGTGTATCTGGAACAAACCCCTGGTTTTCCAAGCCTTACACACCCAGAACATGTATACCGCTTGAAAAAGGTCGTGTATGGACTTAAACAATCACATCGGGCTTGGTATGACAAACTATCTTCCTACTTGATTAAAAATGGCTACATCAGAGGTTTCATTGACCTGACACTGTTTGTCAAGTGTTCTGCTAAACATGTCATTCTTGTACAGGTTTATGTAGACGACATTGTTTTCGGATCTACCTCAGATGAACTGGTGAAAGAATTCACCACAATGATGACAAAAGTGTTCCAAATGAGCCAATGTGGAAAATTGAACTATTTTCTTGGGTTGCAAGTCCAACAAAGAAAAGATGGACTTTTCATTTCACAAACTAAATATGCATTGGACTTAATTAAAAAATTTGGAATGGAATCCTCTTCTTCTATTCGGAATCCTATGGGAACTTCATGCAAAATTAATGCTGATCTGACTGGTGTCAGTACTGATCCTACTTATTATAGAAGTATGATTGGAAGTCTCCTTTATCTAACTGCTAGCAGGCCTGACATCTCTTACAGTGTAGGAGTGTGTGCCCGATATCAAGCCAACCCAAAGGAATCTCATGTCAAATCTGTCAAATGCATCTTGCGATACATCTCTGGAACAACTAATTTTGGCATCTATTATTCCTTTGATTCTGGCATTGAAATTGCAGGATATTCTGATTCTGATTGGGCAGGAGATGCTACCGATAGAAAAGGCACTTCAAGAGGAAGGTTTTTCGTGGGAAATAATCTTGTTTCATGGCACAGTAAAAAACAAAATTGCGTATCCATTTCCACGGCTCAAGCTGAGTACATTGCAGCAGGAAGTTGCTGTACACAAATGCTATGGATGAAGCACATGCTTCACGACTACGGTTTCCCACAAGGTAAGCTCTCCCTATTTTGTGATAACACTAGCTAGTGCTATAAATATCTCCAAAAATCCAGTTTTACACTCTCGCATCAAGCACATAGAAATTCGTTATCATTTCATTAGAAGACTGGTCGAAGAAAATTTGCTTGAACTGGTGTTTATTCCCACTGAAAAATAATTTGCAGACATTTTTACCAAACCACTTGATAATCATCGCTTTGAAAGCTTAAGGCAATCACTCGGTGTGTGTTCTGCATCTTGATCATCTCTTCAAAAGAAAATTTATATTTTCTGTTTGTAAAGTTTTTTTTTTCTCTAAAAAAAATAAAAATTATTATATATATTTTGGCTTGTACAAGGTAAAACCGAGTGGTTATGGATATGCTTACCTTTGTACTCATAAATGCCACTACAAGAAAAGAGGACTTAGACGACGGAACAGTATTAGTTCCGTCGTCTAAGTTACACTTAGACCTCGGAGATTTCTCCGTGGTCCAAGTAACACTTAGACGACGGAGATGTAATTCTCCGTCGTCTAAGTGTTACTTGGACCACGGAGAAATCTCCGAGGTCTAAGTGTAACTTAGACGACGGATGTGAAATTTCTCCGTCGTCTAGGTAAGTACCTGGACCTCGGAGACGTATCCGTCGTCCAGGTTATCACTTGGACGACGGAGAATTACATCTCCGTCGTCTAAGTAACATTTAGACCTCGGAGCTTTCTCCGTGGTCCAAGTAAAACTTAGACGACGGAGAATTACATCTCCGTCGTCTAAGTTTTACTTGGACCTCGGAGAAGTGATCACCTGGACAACGGACCGACACGTCGTGGTGTAAGTTCCACTTAGACGACGTACCGACACCTCCGTCGTCTAAGTGAAGCATTATATATATAGGCCATGCCAAACTCTCTTAGCTTCGATCATTCCATTATATTTTCTCCCGTGGGGAATTTTTGAGATCGAAGGAGAAGGAGAAGGCCGGATTAGGCTAGGCCGGGGCTAGAAATTAATTAAAGGATCTCCGGTGTTCGATCACTAGCTAGCTTAATTAACTGCAGATATCGAGAAGGCGAGCAGGTACGTACGTACGTACGTAGGCAGTTAAAATTTGCATGATTAAATATATATATATATATTTAGGGAAACCGTACGTACGTACATACATGCATGAATGTTAATTAGCTATATATACAGATTAAATTACGTACGTAATTTGATGGATCGATGTAGATCGAGTACGTATAATTAATGGTAAATTAATGGACTAATATATATATATGTAATAATTAATTAATTATAATATTTTGTAGCAGTATGGACAAGAGTTGGATGAAGTTAAAGAATAGATGTGATGTCCGGTATATGGATGGAATTAGCGAATTTGTGAATTTTGCGATAGAACATGGTCATGGAAAGAAGCGTTTCAGGTGTCCGTGCCAGAAATGTCTTAATTGTCAGTATGCGGAGGTTAATGTTATGGTGCAACACCTGTACGAAAATGCTATTTCGACTTTGGTGTGTTGACTAACGACGCGGATGTAAAGAAATGCAATCCAATTCCTCCACATGATCTGAGCTATTGGGATCACAAGAGTATATTCTTTGAACTCCCTTACTGGTCGAAGTTGAAGCTGAGGAACAACTTGGACGCGATGCACATAGAAAAGAATGTGTGCGACAGCGTGGTGGGAACAATTCTCGGTATTAAGTTCAAGACTAAAGATACTCCCAAAGCGCGCAAAGATTTGGAATCAATGAATCTACGTCGTCCCTTGTGGTTGAGGAGGGATAGGAAAGGAGTGTACAACAAGATGCCAGCTGCACCGTACACAGTGAAGCCGACACTTAGACGTTCTGTATTTCACTGGTTTAAGGGCGTTCGTTATCCGGCCACGTATGCAGCTACTATAACTGGAGCAGTGGACGAGGTGCAACACAAGTTTGTTGGTCTAAAGACACATGACTATCACGTTATGCTGCAACGACTGATTCCAGTGGTAATTCGACCATATTTGCCTCGCGACGTCGTAGAACCAATAGTGGCATTGTGCAGATGGTGGCAGAGGTTATGCGCCAGAGAATTAAAGAAGTCAGATGTCGTGGAATTGCAACAACAAATTGTGCACATCATTTGCAAACTAGAGAGGATTTTTCCTCCTGCTTTCTTCGACATAATGATTCACCTAATGATCCACCTGCCCGAGCAGGTTCTCATTTCTGGTCCGGTCCAGTACACTTGGATGTATCCTCAAGAAAGGTACGTACAACTAATTAATTATACAGGTTTTTCGATTCATAATTTGTTCCACTGGAGATTACTAGCTAGCTATATGCATGTACTTATTTTTATTGTACGTTTGATTAATTTTGTAGACAGCTTGGACAGTATAAGTCATTCGTCAAAAACAGGTCGGCCCCGGATGGCTCCATAGCAGAGACATACTTAATGCATGAGTGCGTTACTTACTGCAACAGGTACCTCAAAGATCCACCACCTCCAACTGCCTCCGATCCCAGTGCCCGCATCAATCTTTCTGTCGTCACCAATGTCGTCCGACCGTTTAGAGGAGTATTAAAGGAAACGTTAACACGGGAAGAACTTATTGAGGCACATTGGGTAGTGTTACGAGACTGTGACGAAGTTGAGCCGTACATGATGTCATACAGGGAGAGGCTTCAGGCGTTATATCCAGACAAGAGTTCGGCGTGGATTGAGAAAATGGTTAAGAAAAAGTTCCCCGATTATTTCTTCCAATGGGTACGTATTTAGTGATTTATATACATATTGAGATCATGCATGTTTAATTTGTAGAAAGTAAACCCTTACATTTTTCCATTTTCGCAGATGATTGATCTGCAAAAATCCGAAAACCACGGGGGGTGGTGGTCTTGGCCAAAGCACTTGCTAGCAGGGAAGCCGATTAAACACTATATTTATCCGGGATGTTTTGTGAACGGTGTGAAGTTCCATTCATTGGCGCGAGATGAAGGAAGAAGAACACAAAACAGTGGGATAGCGGTTGGGAAAGACCCTGATCTATATTACGGAATGATCGTATATGTGGTTCAGCTATGTTACGGGAATGATGTCAACGTTTTCCTATTCAAGTGCAGATGGTTCAAGCGTACAAAGGAAGACCTGGGACTTTTATCAGTCGATACAAACTCAAGCTGGTATGAGGATGAGCCTTTCGCTCTCGCCACCTTAGTTAGGCAGGTGTTCTATCTCGACGATCCGAAAGCTGGTGACGGGTGGAAAATAGTGAACCAGATCTCTCATCGAGGAGTTTGGAATGCAGAGACAATTGAAGGGACACCGGCGACGACTGAAGATGCTGCTGAACCAGATAGAGACATTTCTGCCTATCAAGAGCCTAATATTTCTGTCATCCGCTCCGACATAATGGACCTGGTTCAAGACGGTGAACGGTTACCCATGCCTGATGGTTGTACAGATCTAACTGAAGAAGAGATTATTGAGGTAGATGAAGAAGACGTGCAGGATGAGGACGATGACGACGACTCTGGTTATTCCTCGGACGATGTTGAGTACGATGAGGAGGATGAGCAATCGGATAACGGTGATGATGATGATGATGATGACGATTATGACGAAGAGTACGGTCACACGACGAGGATCATTAATTGGTAAACCCTAATTTATTATTGTAATATATATATGATCGATCGATGCATCGTAAAAAGGTGAAAGATTTCTATTATGTCGAGACTTTAAGATTCCTCGTCCAGCTTTGGTTGGTTTTATTGTTTTTAAATACTATTTATGTATAAATTGGATTAATTATGGGTCCCTATATATGATTATATATATTGACTTGTGATAGTATTATTGAGAGCACAAATTTTGTACGTAGTCTCGGCCCCTCTCTTTGCTTTCAACTTCATCGGTGTATTCTCTGATCTTATTAAAAGTAAGCTGAAGCTGCTCTACATTTCGCTCAAGCAGCCCTTCAAACCCTAAATCCTCGACACTAAATGTAGCATGATCGGATCGATCGATCATTTTTTTAATTATATTCTTGAATGAGAATAATTGAACGAACATACAAATGACCGGGGACGACCTAAACCCTAAACCCTACGGCCCTAACCTCTGAATTCAGGGTTTTACACTTGGACGACGGAGACAGTCATTCTCCGTCGTCTAGGTACACACTTGGACGACGGAGAATGACTGTCTCCGTCGTCCAAGTGACAAACCCTATACCCTAAACCCTAAGGACCCCTAACCCCTGAATTCAGGGTATATTCACCTGCACGACGGATACGACATTCTCCGTCGTCTAAGTACACACCTGGACGACGGATATTAGAGTCTCCGTCGTCCAGGTGTGTACTTGGACGACGGAGAATGTCGTATCCGTCGTCCAGGTGTAAATTTCGTAATTTTTTCTAAGACAACGACCATCTAGACCATCTTCGAATGCATATTCTTTTCGTCAAGACTTTAGAGTAGTATATTCTTGGTGTGTGAGCTTCGACGGTTCGAAAATCGGAGTTGCGAAATGTCCTGTATCCACGTTTCCGGTTTGTGAAATTCTCGGTTTTGCGGTTGACTGTGCCGATGAAACCCTTCCCGAACTTATTATTTCCTGGTCCTTTATAGTAATTATATATTATGTTACGACGAACATATCCAACGGTTGTTTTGTCCAAATTCAATTTCGTTAGTACTCTGCTGCAAATCAGCAACTACAAGTGAACACTAAAGTCTTAAAGATTAGTCGATACTTAACAACTTTCAAAACGTAAAATTATTCGGCGGTTCAAATTTATCTGTTTATATATACGATGCGTTCATCGATATTGTACGACTATTTCACTCGAATGACAGATCGCTAAATTCCTAGCGAATTAATTTAAATATTTTTTTTTGCATAATTTGAACCTAGACGACGGATACGGTCATTTTCCGTCGTCCAAGTGTTCACCTGGACGACGGAAAATGACCGTATCCGTCGTCTAGGTTCAAATTACCATGGCGGTTCGAATAAAATTTTTCTTATTTTTCGATGTAAATATTGACTTGGACGACGGATATGTCGTTTTCCGTCGTCCAAGTGAACACTTGGACGACGGAAAACTACATATCCGTCGTCCAAGTCGAAATAACATGGCGGTTCGATTTGCCGCCTCAATTTTCGGCGCCGCTTGAAATTCCACTTAGACGACGGAAAACACTGTCTCCGTCGTCTAAGTCAACATTTATGGCGGTGAAACGGCCCGCCCATTTATTTGGCGCCGGTTCGAAAAAATTTGACTCTTCACTTAGACGACGGAAAACACTGTTTCCGTCGTCTAAGTGCACTTAGACGACGGAGAATAGTGCTCCGTCGTCTAAGTGAAACTCTATAAATAGGCCGAGCCTCATCTTCTTTTCCTCATCCCTTACAACTTTCTCTCCTCCATCTCCTCTCTCTCTCTCATTCCGGCGATTCTCCTCCGGCGACGCTCCGACGACATTATTTCCGGCGTGGTTCCTCCTCTCCGACGACACAACTCCGGCGATTTTCGCAGAAAACTCTCGAAAAACTCCGATTCGGTAAATTTCTATTTTTCCCTTATTAAAATAATTTTTTTTTAATTAATTAGTTTTAAATATTTCTTAAATGATTATTTTAATGTTATTTATTAATTATTGCTATTAATACTAATTAAATGAATAATTGTAAATTTATTGTTATTAATTATATTTAGATTAATTATTGTTATTAATTAAATAAATGATTACATATTGTTATTAATTAATTAAATGGTAAATTATTGTTATATATTAATAATAATTAAATGAATAATTGTAATTACTTGATAATTTATGAAATGAATAAATATTATTGTAATTATTTATTAATTAGTTGCATAATTAAATAAATATGAGATTAAATTAATTAGTAGTACGTGTTCGATTTAAATTTAGTACATAGGCTTGGTGTAATTAAGTCGCACTCTTTGGAATAGATGGCGCCTCTTTTCCTTGCTTATCTCCTTAACCCCTCGTGATGTGTGGATTTCATCACCGCACACCATAACCTAAGTGAAGTTATGGACACGAGGTTGAGGGCGGAGTTTGCAAAGGATTTGAGGGAGTGTAAATTTTCGAAAAATTGGCCGAATGTCGGACATGGTGTCTAGAAACGGGTTATGACTGGTGACAGGATTTGGACTAAGAAAGACTTTTGTCGAAATTAGTCCTGCCTCTCGCGTTATCTCTATCCCTAACTGGCCATGTTTTTCGATTTAACCAAGGCTGATTAATTGAAAATTTACACTTTATCGCGCGGGTCGCACGTCCATTGAACGACCGAAAATGCCAAGCTAGTGTACTCTATTTAAATCTTAAACGTACTTAATTAATTAGCGTAAATTTTTAAGTTGTAATTATTATGGTAAGTAGGTACGCGTATTTTAACACCGTACTCTTAGGTTTAAATGGCTCCGCCAAAGACCACATCCGGCAAGAAGAAAGCCCAACAGGAGTCAGAAGATGAGATGCTCCAAATGTTGGCGGCCCAAGTCGGTTGGGTTCAACCGCAGGACGACGCCCTCAATCCGGGGCCTTCTGGGGAAATTCCCTCTGCCCCATTTCTCTCAAGCGGTGATGACGTCGACCCCTTTTCAACTCCGACGCCCGGTACCGCTTCAACGGGAAGTACTCAGGCGTCTTCGACGGCCGATTCTATCATGTACAGCGCCCGCCGTAAGCAAAGGAGGGCCCCCACTGACCCCCAACCGAAAAAGACTCGGGGTCTCGTTAAAGGTGGAAAGGCGGAGAAAATTTGCAAGGCGACCGGGAGCAAGATCGCCTTGCCCTACGACGAATTCACCGGTGGCCCTCCCACACCTCAGCTAGCAAGTCTCTCGGCTCATAGCATTGGGTCGATTGTTCGTAACCGGGTTCGTATCACTGCCCCTACTTGGAGGGAGGTGCCGGATTCGGAGAAGGCGAAAGTCTTTAAGGATCTTTCGGTACGTAATACGTACAATTTTAGTTATTATATACTATTTTTAATATTAGTTATATATAATTTTATAATATATACGATTATAATTTCCAATTTATTTCTGATAGGAACAATTTGCGGTGGATCCGGATCCGGCGATGTTGAGGCATATCAACCAAACCGCCAACAACATCTTCAAAGATTGGAAGTACAGGCTCCATCAGTACTTCCGAACTAACGGTCCCGTGCCTCCCCCCGAAGAGCTGCGTGGGGATAGAGAAGATGAGTGGGAGTGGTTGTGTAACCACTTTGCCGATGAGCAATTTCAGGTGTTAATTTACTTTTTTTATTTCAATTAAGATAATTGAATACTCTAAATTTTAGTTACTTATAAATTTTTTAATGATTTCATTATGTTGTCTAACAGAAATTCTCCGGTGTCAACAAAGCCAACCGGGGGAAAAAGGACAAGCACCATACTTCCGGCGCCAAGCAACTCATTCAAATTGCCAAGGAGCACAGGGATAAGGGCTCCAAACACCCTTATCTCGATGCAAGCGTAAGCGCGTACGTGACGCCTGGGCTCGATAATGAAGCGAGTCAACGCGGCGTAAGTCATATATATATATATATATATATGTGTGTGCGCTAATAATTATAGTAATTATTATTTAAATATTATTTCATTATAATAAATTTATTATTCTTTTGTAGGCAAGAGTGATAGAGCGTGCGCAGGAAGAATTGGCTAACACTCAGCTTGCGTTCCCAGATGTGCCGCTAGAAGACCTGCCTCCTCTATCTGTGGAGAGCCAAATAGCAATTGCGGATGAGGTCTACGGTCGTAGAGCTGGCAAGGAGGTTAGGCACTTCGGGCCTAAGGTGGTTCGAGATTTGTCGACCTCTGAGTCATCATCTACGGGAGGTTCGGGGCGGCGGAGAAGTTCTCAAGCTGCGGCAGCCTATGAAGAGGCTCGAATCGCACGGGAGGAGAATATTGCCATGCGCCAAAGAATGGACCAGCAAGACGAGCGAATAGCCCAACTCATCGCCCTTATGCAACAAGCTCAAAGACAATGTCAACCTCCTCCGAACCCATTCCCCGACGACGACGACCCGGCTGGAGGCGGAGGACGAGGCGGCGCATCTGCTCCTCCAGTGTTTTAGCTAGCTAGTAGTTTATTATTTCGTTTCTTAATTTCCGCATTACGAACAATATTTTCATTTTTAATTATGGGTTTTTTCGATTATGTATGTACAAATTAATTTTAATTATTTTATTAATTTAGTGTATTTAATTAATTTAATTATTTTTTTTTCAATTAATATTAATAATATTTTTGAATTTAATTTTTTTTTAAAAATTAATTTTTCACTTAGACGACGGAGACATTAATCTCCGTCGTCTAAGTCCCCACATGGGCCACGGACGTTGTTAGCTTGTCCGTGGCCCAGGTGGTGACTTAGACGACGGAGATTAATGTCTCCGTCGTCTAGGTTACTACCTGGGCCACGGAGAAGTTAACAATCTCCGTGGCCCAGGTGGTGACTTAGACGACGGAGATTAATGTCTCCGTCGTCTAAGTTACTACATGGGCCACGGAGATTGTTAACTTCTCCGTGGCCCAGGTAGTAACCTAGACGACGGAGACATTAATCTCCGTCGTCTAAGTCACCACCTGGGCCACGGAGATTGTTAGCTTCTCCGTGGCCCAGGTAGGAACTTAGACGACGGAGATTAATGTCTCCGTCGTCTAGGTCACCACCTGGGCCACGGACGTTCTCCGTGGTCCAAGTGAACTTGGACGACGGAGATGAAATTCTCCGTCGTCTAAGTACTTAGACGACAGCACTTGGAGCACGTACCTTGGACGACGGATTTTCCGTCGTCCAAGTACTTAGACGACGGAGACTGTCACTTAGACGACGGAAATGCTCCGTCGTCTAAGTCACTTTTTCTTGTAGTGTGCATAATTATGCATTATATTATTTGTGTATCACAAATGGTCCCAACATCCAATTTTTCATGCATACATCGATATGTGGTATGGTTAAGTGAAACTTATTTTTTTTGTGGCACGGTTTACGCTTGAGTTCCTCTTTAAGCAAAAACTTGAGTTAGCCCAATTCAGTTTCTCTTTATATCAAAAAATTGGATAATTATTATTGATTATTTTTGCTAGTCTTTGCTTGAGTTTGAAGTCCCTTATCATTTGGAGCATCCTTGTTATGCTTAGTACCCTAAAATCATCTAATTTGGGAGCTACTGATAAGTTCTTCGCTACATATTCTCAAGCAACGATCCCTGAAATTTATTCTATCATTCGATAGATCCGAGATGGTAATCCTTTGAGTGTCCTTGTTACACATATTGCCCGAGGTCAATTGACCTTGGAGTCAATGATTACCCTCTTGCTACATAGATCTAAGAGGACGATTTTTCAGATGAGCAAACAAATATTGTGCAAAAAATGGGAAAAAGGAGAAAAAAAAATTTGTGGCTAATTTTAATATAAAAAGGGGGAGATAATATATCTCATCAAGGAACAATCTTGCTACCCCATGGAAAAATGATTTTCCCTTTACTATGCCACATGCATTCATCCTCCCTTACTTTTTATGGACCACATGTGATACATTTATAATATGATGAAAAATATGCCTATGAATACCTATGTAAGTGGGTCTATTCTCCGATTTTACTAAATATAGGCTTGTTATATTTTTCACTCAAAACATCTTAAAAAAAAGGGGAATTTATTTTTAATTTATGTACTTTTGTACTTATTTCCTTTTGAAGGGATCATCACTTTGCTTATCATCACTTCATGCAATAATTATCAAGTGGTCTATTATGTTTGTTAAGCAAAATCAAGTTACAAGCTTAACTTGTTTTTCAAGGTAATCATGGGATTAATCAACCCAACACTTTGGTATTAAACACCATGCCTTGTATGGGAGGGATTTTGAAGCTTGACCACCTTGTTTGGTTATGTTTGACCAAGTACATATGTACTTGTTATGAAAAGAAAAGCTTTCTTTTCAGTTTGGGCATTGCACATCATTAGTCTACATGGTGTGTTAACCAAATCTTTGGTTTACCTCTCCATAACAGTGACGTTATGGAAGACTAATTTTAGCAGAAAAGTTGGTAGCTTTCTACTTCCAAATCTGGTCTGTTCCTTTATGGCTTCTCTTTATGAACTTGTGTTCATTACTGATGGTGATGGTCTTTTGGTTTTAAACCAACTCAGTTATTTCCCCCCCCCCCCCCCCCCCCCCCCGCCGGGGACCTCACACAGCCAAAGGTCCAACTCAATACTGAGAACCTGCAAAAGAAACTTGACCGTCGATCAAATCACCCTAGGAAAATGAAATCTACAGCTGGAGATGCCACAAGTATAACCAGTTTCAGATGCAGAGCAAAAGAAGTCATTTTGGTGGGAACAGACATGATGCAGACATGCCCGACACTGAAAGATTAGTAATTTGAATGCTTGAGCAGATAAATGCACAGCCATAAGTCTAAACTTCACGCTCAAAAAATAACAACCCAAGCACAGCAGAGAATAAGCCGTTTGGCAGTAGTCCAGACAATAGTGTAAACCATACCTTCCTCCCCAACTTTTTACTGATCAAGTCCTTCATTCTCTCCACGGCATATGTTGAGCAAGCCCGTGGTTCAACTTCCTCCTCACTACCTGCATCTATTTCACTATTATTTTCAATTATGCTGGCAAGGGCTTCACTATATTTGAGCACACCCAGCTGCCGAAGCACAGCTGGAACAATATAGTCAGCCATAATGGTTATTGAAGCAATGTCATAAAATTCTCCGTATCCTTTGCCACCATATGCACCCCATAAATCTGCAGCAAGTATCTGAGCTCTTTTATACAAGAATATCTGGTGGCCTTTGTATACTGAGTGGTCACGAAAGCCTGGAAAAGTTGACTAAGTCAAGTAACTGTTTCCAGATGAATAAACACTGCAACCTATAAACTTATGAAGCAACCATATAAGGTGTTTAACCCAAATAATATACCAGGAAAGTGACGAGTAACCAGAGCTACAAGCTTAATAGCTGATTTTCCACAGGACTCCACAACATTGGATGCTTTTCCATCAAAGCTTCTCTTCAGCTCGAATCCAACCTAGACAGCAAAAATTAAAACCGCATCATAACTTTCAGTGTCAAGTAATAAAAATATCAAAATCAAACTAACTTGATGTATATTCCTTTTGAAATTGAAGAAGCTGAAAGCACTAAAACTTATATATGTATATACAAACTCCACCTGTAGCAAGCGAACTCTCTCATCCTCCAAAGGCAGTGGCCTAGGCCATTTCCACAGCTCCCTTAGTTCAGGACCTTGTAACATAAATGGTTTTGATTAAGCAAGGAATCCAATAGAAGTACATTGCCTAAAAAAATAAAGGACATAAGAGGTGCTTGACATGTACTCAAAGCTCGGGTTCTTGTCTCTGAACTAAACCTCTGTAAGAGTCCAATGTCTGCCCAATATTTGAACTCTATAAATTGGGGCAAGAAAATTAAATCTCAATGGACATGGAGATATGTGTTCAAATAGATAAGTACCAGTGTACTTCTGGAGCCGATCAGCATCAAATGCCGATTTGTCATTTAGTAGAGCTTCCTTCAGACCTGCTGCCAAATTGTCATAATTTAAGTCCTCATCTGTTTAAAGGAAAACAATCAGTACACTGAGCTTAGTAAATCAAACGACAAACATTTGCAAGAAATAAAATGCGTCTACAAACATTGTCACTTAATTTGGATGACATCTTAAGATGGACTCAGAAAAAAAAAAATTAGACTTGCAATACTGAAAGCTGCACATAGCTTAAGCAACAGATATGCTAGTTTCATAATACATCCTAGCTTACTGCCAGGAAGTAGTAGTAATATTGCCTTTGCTGACTAAGCATAAACGAGGCCATTTTCTCAACATGATATATAAAAGACCTCTGGCTAAATACATTTTATAGTTACCTCAAAAGAAATCCCTTATAGCTCGTTTCAGGATTCAATTTTTTTGTTTTACAATCGCAAATTCCCTTTCATAAAGCAAACTACTACCAAGTAGTTAGAATTCAATTGATAACCAAAAGTCTAAGTGTAATAAGCCAAAAAAATGATGATTATAGTATGTTTCTAACAGTAAAAATACACCTATTTCGTCTATTTCCCAAACATCTCAGTCGGCCTTTCCAAAACTTACACTAGTGAAACTCTACCCTTTAAACACTACAAGAAAAATGCACTTAGACAACGGAAACAATGTCCGTCGTCTAAGAAGAACTTGGACGACAGAACAACTTTTTCCGTCGTCCAAGTAACCACTTGGACAACGGACCGATACATCGTGGTCTGAGTGGCCACTTGGACGACAGGGTCTAGGTCCGTCGTCCATGTATCCACTTGGACGACGGAAACTACCTAAGTCCGTCATCTAAGTGGTCACTTGGACGACGCGCCTACGCTCCGTCGTCTAAGTGAAGCATTATATAATGTCCATGGCGAACTTTCTTCCTCTCCACTCGCTCGTCTCAACTTCATCTCCATATTTATGTTGATCATTCAATTCTCTCTCTCTTGATCAGACTCTCCTCACGCGAACGTACATGCATGGCGCATGCAAATTCTAGCTAGCTAGCACTATATCCGAGCATCAATTTGCCATATATCAAAGAAGGCTAGGTACGTGCGTACGTAGTTAATTTCCCAACACCATTAACGTATATATATATAATTAATTGTACTTTTGATTGATTGCAATGTTAATAATTAGTACGTCTAATATATATTTATAATTAAGTTAGGTAATTGATGATATATATTAGTTAATTAATATAGATCAGTAGTACGTATATATGCATCAATGTACATTTAAAAATTTGGTTAATATTTAGTTAAAACGTACATGCATGTTAGACATATTAAAGTAATTGATGTAGAGTACATATATTCACCAATAATTAATAAAGGTAATTATTTAAGGTAATTAATTAATAATTTAATTTAATATATTAAGGTAGTTGAAAATTTGTGTATATATATAAAAGTTTCATATATAATTACTTGAAAATCTGTATATATATAGAATAGTTGACTAATATGATAATTAATTATTAAATTTCGTAGAAACATAAACAAGAGTTAGATGAAGTTGCGGAATAGAAGTGATGTCCAGTATGTGGATGAAATTAGCGAATTTGTGAATTTTGCGATAGAACATGGTCAGGGAAATAAGTGTTTCAGATGTTCGTGCCAAAAATGTCTTAACTTTCAGTATGTGGAGGTTAATGTTATGGTGCAACACCTGTACGAAAATGGTATGATGTGGAGTTACACTACGTGGAGCGAGCATGGTGAAGTAGTAGACTTCAGCTCAGCAGACTTCAGCCCAGGGTACAGTAACCATGGTGCCTCATCAAGCGGTAGTGGTGCCGGCCCCCTGCTTGGAACCCAACTGCGGATTTAGTCCATGATCCGTTTCAGGGATTTAGTCATGGTGGACACCAACACTAAGAGGGAGGTTACAATACAACTCATGGGCATGATGACACATTCCCCGTTGCTAGCTTGGCCACTAACACTAGTGAGATGGGTAAGTACAACATGATACTACTTGAGCGCAGACCCCGGTGTACCCTGGATGTCGAGAGAATGTGTTGCAATATGTGATGGAGCAAATGAAGATAAAAGTGAAGCACAAAATGTCAGTCAGTGCTTTTGACGAAATTCAGGAGCAAATATGTAAGTTGCTTCCTGATAATCACAATCTTCCTAAATCTCATTATAAGGTTAAAAATATCTTGAGCAGCCTCGGCCTAAAGTACAGGATAATTGACACATGTCCAAATGATTGTGTGTTGTTTTACAAAGAGTATAAAGATTTGAACTATTGTCCCGTATATGGCCAGGGTAGATATGAGCTGAATAGGAAGAGTTCGAAAAAGAGAATTCATGTGAAGGTTCTTCGATATTTTCCATTGATTCTCAGATTGCAGCGTCTGTACATGTCTCTATACACAACAGAGACGATGCGATGGTACGCAAAAAAGCGAATAGATGACGATGTGCTGAGACACGTCGCGGATGGGGAGGCTTTCAATCATTTCGACAGAGAATTTGGAGACTTTGCCGCAGAGGTTAGACATGTTAGACTCGGAATATCTACAGACAGATTCAATCATTGGGGTAGTAATAGCTCTGCTGTCAGCACTTGGCCAGTTATTCTAATGTCGTATAACCTGCCTCCGTGGATGTGCATGAACAAGGAATTTAATTTCCTTATTCTGCTAATTCCAAGTCCTAAATCTCCGGGGAAGTGCTTAGATGTCTACCTCAGACCTTTGATCGACGAGCTGAAACTGTTATGGGAAAATGGACTCTCAACTTATGATAAATTCACTGACACGATGTTCACGATGAGAGCTGCCGTAATGTGGACGATCAATGATTTTCTAACGCATAGGATGTTGGCAGCCTGCAGGACGAAAGGATATAATGGATGTCCTATATGTTTGGACGACGTGAACTCTAGTTGGCACGCGGGGAAGGTGTGTTACTTGGGTCACCGTAGATGGCTTCCTGACGACCACCCGTGGCGACAAGATGAAGCTCATTTCGACAGGACGATAGAGAATAATCATAAACCCCATAGTTGGTCGGGCGAAGAGATTTTAGAGAGGTTGAGCTATTTCGATGGTGTGTTGACCAATGACGCAGATGTAAAGAGATGCAATCCAATACCTCCACATGATCTCAGCTATTGGCATCACAAGATTATATTCTTTGAACTCCCTTAGTGGTCGAAGTTGAAGCTGAGGAACAACTTGGACGCGATGCACATAGAAAAGAATGTGTGCGACAGCGTGGTGGGAACAATTCTCGGTATTAAGTTCAAGACTAAAGATACTCCCAAAGCATGAAAAGATCTGGAATCTATGAATCTACGTCGTCTCTTGTGGTTGAGGAGAGATAGGAGAGGAGTGTACAACAAGATGTCAGTTGCACCTTACATAGTGAAGCCGACACTTAGACGTTCTGTATTTCACTAGTTTAAGAGCGTTCGTTATCCGGCTACGTATGCAGCTACTATAATTGGAGCAGTGGACGAGGTGCAACACAAGTTTGTTGGTCTAAAGACACATGACTTTCACGTTATGCTGTAACGTCTGATTCCAGTGGTAATTCAGCCATATTTGCCTCGTGACATCGTAGAACCAATAGTGGCATTGTGCAGATGGTGGCAGAGGTTATGCACCAGAGAATTAAAGAAGTCAGATGTGGTGGAACCGCAACAACAATTTGTGCACATCATTTGCAAACTAGAAAGGATTTTCCCTCTGCTTTTTTTGACATTATGATTCACCTATTGATCCATCTGCCCGAGCAGGTGCTCATTTCTAGTCTGGTCCAGTACACTTGGATGTATCCTCAAGAAAGGTACGTACAACTAATTAATTCTACAGGTTTTTCGATCCATAATTTGTTCCACTAGAGATTACTAGCTATATGTACTTATTCTTATTCTATAATGTATTAATTGAACGTTTGATTTTGTAGACAGCTTGAACAGTATAAAGGATCCATCAAAAACAGGTCGGCATCGGATGGCTCCATAGCCGAGACATACTTAATGCATGAGTGTGTTACTTACTGCAACATATACCTCAAAGATCCACCGCCTCCGATCCCAGTGCCCGCATCAATTTTTTTGTCATCACAAATGTCGTACGATAGTTTAGAAGAGTATTAAAGGAATCGTTAACACGAGAAGAACTTATTTAGGCACATTGGGTGGTGTTGTGAGACTGTGACGAAGTTAAGCCATCACATGATTGGGTACAGGGAGAGGGTTCAGCCGTTAAATCCGGACAAGAGTTCGGCGTGGTTTGAGAAAATGATTAAGAAAAAGTTCCCCGATTATTTCTTCTAATGGGTACGTACGTATGTCTCCGTATTTAGTTTATATACATATCGATCATGTTTGTAGAAAGTAAACCCTTTAATTATATATATATTTCCCATTTTTCCAGATGATTGATCAACAAAAATCCGTAAACCATGGGGGGTAGTGGTCCTGGCCAAAGCACTTGCTAGCATGGAAGCCGATTAAACACTATATATATCTCAGATGTTTTGTGAACGATGTAAAGTTTCATTCATTGGCTCGAGATGAAGGAAGAAGAACACAAAGCAGTGGGGTAGCAATTGGGAAAGACAATGATCTATATTACGGGGCTATTGTATATGTTGTTCAGCTATGTTACGAGAATGATGTCAACGTTTTCCTATTCAAGTGAAAATGGTTCAAGCGTACAAAGGAAGACCTGGGATTTTTATCAGTCGATACAAACTCAAGCTGGTATGAGGATGAGCCTTTCGTTCTCGCCACCTTAGTTAGGCAGGTGTTTTATCTCGATGATCCGAAAGCTGGTGAGTGGTGGAAAATAGTGAATCATATCTTTATCGAGGAATATGAAATACTACGACAATTGAAGGGACACCGGCGACTGAAGATGCTGATGAACCGAAAAGAGACATTCCTGCCTATCAAGAGCTAATATTTCTGTCATCCGCTCCGACATAATGGACCTGGTTCAAGCTGGTGAACGCTTACCCATGCCTGATGGTTGTACGGATCTAACTGAAAATGAGATTATTGATGCAATTAATAAGGTAGATGAAGAAGAGGCGCATGATGAGGACGAGGACGACGACTCAGGATATTCGTCAGACGATGTTGAATATGATGAGGAGGAGGAGCAATCGGATAATGGGGATGAGGATGATGACGATTATGACTAAAATTACAATATAACGACGAGGAATATTAATTGATAATTAATTATTGTAATTATTTTAATGATGCATGATCGATTAATTAATATATATATTATGAGGAGGAGTATGTACAACTATTAATTTTGTACTCAATTAATTTAATAACCAATTAAATCCCGTGGTCGGTTCCACCGACATAAATTAAAATTAATTAATTAATCCCGAGGATAGAATCGATCAATAATTGAATCACATTAATTTTCACAAAACCCTAACACGGAGATGAAAGAATGACTTTTCGTAGTCCGATCCATACTAATTAAGGTAATTAAAATAATACTTAGACGACAAAAAAAGGTCAAACCGTCGTCTAAGTATACCCTAAACCCTAAACCCTAAGGCTCTAACCCTAAATTAAGGAAATCATCACTTAGACGACGCAAATACACGTTTGCGTCGTCTAAGTAAGTACTTAGATGAAGCAAACATGTGTTTGCGTCGTCTAAGTGAAGATTTCGTAATTTCATCTAAGACAACGACCATCTAGACCATATCGCGATGCATATTATTTTCGTCGAGAGCATAGAGTAAACAATTCTTGAAGTGTGAGCTTCAACGGTTCCAAAATAGGAGTTACGAATTTTCGTGTATCCACATTTCCGGTTTGTAAAAATTTCGGTTTTGCGGTTGACTGTGCCGATGAAACCCTTCATGAACTTAATATTTTATGAAAATTATTCTATTTATATATTGTCTCATGACGAATGTATCCAACGGTTGTTTTGTCCAAATTCAATTTCGTTAATATTGATATGCAATGAGCCTATACTTAATAACACTTAAGTTATACAGATTAGTAGATACTTAACAAGTTTAAAGACGTAAGATTATTCGTCGCCTTAAATTCAATTGTTTATATATACGATTCTTTAATCGATATTTTGCGAATATTTTATTCGAATGACAAATCAGAAACTTCCTTGCGAATTATTCTTAAAAATTAATTTTACGAAAATTTCACCTGGACCACTGAGATGGTCTATCTCCATCGTCGTCTAGGTTGAAAATAATGGCGGTTCATTTTCCACCGCCAATTTTTTGGAGAACGGTTCAAATTTCACCTGGACGACGGAGATGACATTTTTCGTCGTGTAAGTGAAATTTGAAACGTTCCCCAAAATTAAGGCAGTTAATTCCCACCCGCCAAATTAATTGGGTGTTGGTTCCAAAAATTGAAACGGTTCACTTAGACGATGGAAATTGGTGTTTCCGTCGTCCAAGTGCATTTAGACGACGGAAAACAGGGCTCCGTCGTCTAAGTGAAACTCTATATAAAGGAGTTGGCCGAGCCTTTTTCCTCATCTCATTCTCAAATCATTCCTCCTTTCCTCTCTCTCTCTCTCTCTCTCTCTCTCTCTCTCTCTCTCTCTCTCAAAAATTCGGCCTCCCTCCCTCCGGCGACTCCCTCCTTCTGGTGACTCCGCTTTCCTGCGACTCCTCTTTTCGGTAAATTTTAAATTTTTTAACATAATTATAATTTAATTAATAAATTGGTAAATTAATTAATAAAAATAATAAATTAGTAATAATTGATAATAATAATTATTAAATAGTTAGTAAATGCATGATAATTATTATTGTAAATGCATGGTAATTAATAATTAATTATTGTAATTATATAATTGGTAATTATTATTGCATATAATTATAATTTGTAATTATTGTTGTAATATTGTAAATTTGTAGTAAATATGTTAAATTATTGAATTATTAAAAATAATAAATTGGTAATTATGACAATTTTGTAATTATTATAATAAATTATTTGTGAATATGTGAAATTGTGTAAATAGAAAGCATGTGTATATTCGAAATTTACATACTTATTTATAATTCAATACTTGTTTATACTTACAATTTAATTTTATTTTTCAGTTATACATGTTAAATGTAGTCTTTGATTTAAATTTAGTACATAAGTTTAGTTGATTAAGTCGCACTCTTTGGAATAGATTGCGTCTCTTTTCCTAGTTTATCTCCTTAACCCCTCGTGATGTGTGGATTTCATCACCGCACACCATAACCTAAGTGAAGTTATGGACATGAGGTTGAGGACGGAGTTTGCAAAGGACTTGAGGGAGTGTAAATTTTCGAAAGATTGACTGAATGTCGGATATGGTGTTTAAAAACGGGTTATGACTGGTGACAGGTTTTGGATCTAAAAAAGACTAACACCAATAGAGTATATACCATTGACCCGGTTAGCCTCGGGATTTTTTTTCGAAATTAATTCTGCCTCTCGCGTTATCTCTATCCCTAACTGGCCATGTTTTTCGATTGAACCAAGGCTGATTGATTGAAAGTTTATACTTTAACGCGCAGTTCGCACGTCCATTGAATGACCTAAAGATCAAGCTAGTGTACTCTCTTTAAATCTTAAACGCACTCAATACTTGTAAATAATTATCGTAAATTTTTATATATAATTGTTATGGTAATAATATTTTAACAACTCCTAGGTTAAAATGGCCCCGTGGGGAAAGAAAATGGCCTAAAAGGGGGCCAAATATGCTCTACTCTGATGCTTGGCAAAGCAAGTCGGTTGGCAGTTAGAGGAGGACAACGTCGCGCCTCCTCCTGACCCTTCAGCTAGTCCTTCGACAATGGCGACTGGGGAAATTCCCACTGCCCCAACTATCCCGACCAATGATGATGATGCCCATTCCAGTCCGACGTCGATGGAAGAAAGTGCTCAAGTGTCATCGACCACCTCTGAGTTTATCCTCTACAGCGAACGACACAAGGTCAGGAGGGCTCCGACAGACCCTCAACCCAAAAGGTCTCGCGGGCTCATAAAAGGCGGAAAATCTGAGAAATTGTTCAAGGCGACCGGGCAAAAGATCCAGTTTCCGTACGACGATTTCACCGATGGTCCTCCCACCTCTCAGCTAGCTAGTCTCTCCTCGAACAGCATCGGGTCTATCCTTCGCAACAAGGTTCGTATAATTGTCCCTACCTGGAAGGAGTTGCCAAAGGAAGAGAATGCGAAAGTGTTTAAAGAACTTTTGGTATGTAATACGTACAATTTTAAATTTATTTTCTAATAACCAATAAAAATCGTAATTTCATAATATATACGATTATAATTTTTTATTCATTTCTTATAGGAACAATATGAGGTGGATTCCACACCGGAGATGCTCATGCACATCAACCAAACCGCCAACGCCATCTACAGTGATCGGAAGTACAAATTCATAAGTATTATGAAGATATCAGCCTCGTGCTTACCCTCGTATAGCTGCGTGGGGATAGGGAAGATGAGTATGAGCGGTTGGTCACCAATTTCGAAGCAGAAGAATATAAGGTGATTATTTTTTTATTTAAATAGAGGAAATTGAATTATTTTTATTTTAGTTATTTATTAATTTTTTAACGATTTATGTTGTCCAACAAAAATTCTCCAACATCATCAAGACCAACTGGGGGAAGAAGGACAAACATCATACCTCCGGCTCCAAGCAGATGATCCAAATCGCCAAGGAGCACAGAGATAAGGGCTCAAAACACCCTTATCTGGATGCTAGCATCAACGCTAACGTGACGCCTGGGGTCGACAATGAAGCGAGTCAATACAGCGTAAAAGTTGTATATATTTCTTTTTAATTAGCGTAGTTATTATTTAATTATTATTTATTAAATTTTCATATAAATTTATAATTATTTAATTTTTATTATTATTTTCAGGCGAGGTTGGTAGAATGGGCCCAAGAGGAATTGGCCAACACGCAGCTTGCACATCCAAATTTACCGCCAGAAGACCTGCCTCCTCTATCGATGGAGAGCCAAATTGCAATCGTCGATGAAGTCTACGGTCGTCGAGCTGGCAAGGAGGTTAGGGGGATGTGACGCAAGGTGCAGCGAGATTTTTCCTCTGACTCATCTACGGGATGTTCAACGAGGAAATGTACTCAGGCTGCGACCGTCCAAGTCCTTCAAGAGGCTCAACTCGCACGGGAGGAAACACAATCTATGCGTCAGAGGCTTGATGAGCAACAAGCACAGATAGCCCAACTCATCGCCCTCATGCAAAATCAGACTCCACAACAGTGTCAACCTCCTTTGAACCCATACCTTGATGACGACGACACGGCTGGAGGCGGGGGACTCGGCGGCGCGTATGCTCCTCTTGTATTTTAGTAGTTTGTATTCTAGGTATGTAGTTTATCATATCGTATTTTCGATTCCAAACAATTTAATTTCATGTATGTACAAATTTTAATTATTTAAATGGCAATTTAGTATTTTAATTCATTTATAAATATTTAATTATTTAACTGAGAATTTAGTATTTTAATTCAATTATTAATATTTTATTTAAATTCAAATTTTAATTAAAATAAATAAATAATCACTTAGACTATGGAAGATATTCATATGCATGGTTTAAGTGTTCACTTAGACTATGAAATTTAGCTAGATATCCGTGGTCTAAGTATTCACTTAGACTACAGAAAATAGATATCCATAGTCTAAGTGAACACTTAGACCACAGAGTTTTTGCGTGGTGAGTTAGACAGCGGAGGTTTTACGTCGTCCAAGTGCACTTGGACGACGCAAAACCTCCGCGGTCCAGGAGGCCGCTTGAACGACAGAAACGTTCTTTTTCGTCGTCCAAGTACCTAGTCGACAGTACTTGGAGGAAGTACCCTGAACGACAGAGAGTCCGTCGTCTAGGTACTTGGACGACGGAAAAGGGCACCTAGACGACGAAAATGGTCCGCGGTCTAGATGCGTTTTTCTTATAGTGAAACTAAAAGAATTAATTAAAAAAGATAGTCTGAATTATGGGGTTGTTTTCATTTTAGTACTTAAGTATTAAAAATTTATATTTTACTACCTAACATTATCTTTGTCTTGCATCTTAGTACCCCAAAAAACTTTGTTTTATGCTGACATGGCATATATGAGTCCCACATACGTCATTTCACACTGAAAGTCTGAGGTCATTTTCGTCATCTCATTCACTTTGATTTCCCTCTACTCTTCGATACCCACCGAGCCCAGAAAATCAAGAAACACTTTATTTACTCCATTCTGGGTTGAATCAAAACCGACCTCGTCCGCCCTCGTCCGTTGTCCTCGCTCGTCACCATTCTTGATCCACATATGTGTGCTGTTTCTCCATGTCCGCGTCCTCGTCTGCAATCGTGCTCCTTCGTGATAACCTCGGTCACGCCGAACCGATTTTGACCACTATGAAAACTATAAAAAAATCGAAGCCCAAATCTCTTTCATCTTGTGATATAATTACTTGAGCTGGGCAAGCTAGAGCACTTGAGTATTTGTGAGTTAATTTTTTTTTCAAATTAATTTATGGGATTAGTTTGTATGAACATGTAATTAATTCAACTGAGGCTACTGAGCTACCACAGTTTAAATTCTTGGTGGATTTGATTAGGTTCGATAGTTACTGTGTTCTCTTTTGGTTGAAGGATGTTCTTGGGTTCTTCTATTGGTTGAAGTAAAGTAAATCACTCACTCTGATTTTTTTATAGCAAAACCCGAAGAAACCTTGAAAACATTGATGGAGGGAGTCAGTGAACAACATGAGCCCAAGAAAGGAACAAAGAAAAGTTCGAAGGAATTATGGAGAAACTCGGAAAACGAAGAAGATTAACTGAGCGAGATGACAAAGTCGCCCTCGGGTTTTCAATGGGAAAATGCGCGTGTGGGACCTACACATGCCATGTCAACATAAAACGGAATTTTTTGACGGACCAACTAACAGATGTACTAAAATGCATAAGACAGAGATAACGTTAGATAGTGAAATACAAATTTTTGATATTTAAATACTAAAATAAAAATGACCCCATAGTGAGATAACGTTAGACAGAGAAATACAAGTTTTTGATAATTAAATACTAAAATAAAAATGAGGCCATAGTGTTCAGAGTGTCTGTTGTAATTAATCCAAACTAAAGTAGCCAGCAATCAACATTAATCGATCATCTCAACATCAACAATATCAACACAAATTAACAACTCAAATTAATTAAATTAATTCTTCTATATATTCGTAATTACAAATTAACACACATACATATATATATATATCAACAATTTACTCAAAATCAACTCACCTCAACTAAAACACAACAATTAACTCAAAATCTTCACATTCATTCATATCTATATATATAATCAACATTAATCAAATCTAAATCAACAATATTAACACACATATATATATATACATACATACCTATATATATGTATAGCAGGAGAGTATCACAAACTCTTTTTGGGCAGCTTCCAACGAAACCCACGATTCAAGAGCGTTTTGGGATTTTTTGGGCAATTTCTTTTCAAATGGTCGAGATGCTGCCCAGATCTGTATAAAAGGAACTATAATCGACGACTTCATTAAAGTCGTCGGGTATAGTTGCATCACCATAGCCAACAACTTAGAGGGTGGTCGTCGGCTATAGTATCATAGCCGATGACTATAGCTGTCGTCGGGTATAGTTTTAACTATACCCGACGACTTAATTGTGTTGTCGAGTAAAGTGACCTATACCCGACGACTTGACCAGTCGTCGGCCTATTTTTTTTAAAAGTCGTCGGCTATAGTACTTGTTCTGGTAATGAATGCAACACCTAGACAACGAATTCTGTCAGTTTTTTCGTCTAAATGGTGCATCTTAGACGAAATGTTGGTTTCGTCATCTAAGTGTTACATTTTGCGACGAAATATTTCGGCGTTTTAGTTCATCATATTTCGTCGTCTAGAAACTTGAACGACGAAACTTTTTGATTTCGTCGTGTACTTAGGCAACGGCACTTAGACTACTTTGTCGTCTAAGTCTGTTTTTCTGGTAGTGAAAAAGGAATTGTTGAAACCCAACTTTCTGATTTGGCGATTTTCGACCTGTTGAGAGCTTCTCTTGTAATACCATAACCTTTTTATATAATTGTTAATATTAATGGATATTTTTTTATTTTGATTTACCGGGTGTGGTAAATAATTTCACTATCAGTAAATGTCGAGCAATATTGGTAGACTTGTTATAGGGATCACTACATCGATTGACTTTAGGTGAAAATCTTAATATTTGTCGAGACGAGTTCGTCGGCGCACGAAATGTCGAAAATGGAGCTACGACAAGAAAGTTATGATTAACAGAATTATCGAAAATTACCTTTCCGAAAATCGTAATGTTTGTCTTATATCATACTGATTGTTTCACCGTAATGGCTTTATCAAGAGAGTCTTCAATTTGATTAGTCGAAGTTGTTTTCGGATCGAGTAGTTCCTTGATTTACCTGTTTATATTACGATAATTAATTTGGATCGAGTCGTCACATCTCTCGACCTGTCGAAGATTAGTTCCTGCATCGATCAGAGTAGTCCCTTATTTTGAGACACAAAATGATGTATTGGTAGGATTTGCTGATGTTGGGGATCTTTCTTACCCGCATAGAGAACGTTCTCAAACTGGTTATGTTTTCACCATTGGGAATACAACAATTTCTTGGATATCTACAAAGTAAACCCTTGTTGCTACTTTCGCAAATCATTCAGAAATCATAGCTCTGCATGAAGCTGTTAAAAAGTGTGTCTGGCTTAGATCAGTAATACACCATATTCGAGGGTCTAGTGGATTACCATCTACTACGACAACACCAACTTGCATCTTTGAGTATACTGTAGCTTGCATTGAGCATGTGGAGTTGGGGTTATATTAAGGGTGACAATACTAAACACATTTTGTCTAAGTACTTCTTCAATTAGCAACAACAGCAGTTACTGAATATCCATGGGAGCCAGATTAGTTTTGCAGATAATGCTATGGACTTGTTCATCAAGTCACTACCCTAATCTACATTTGAGAAACATGTAGAGCGCATTGGTTTGCGAAGCTTATCCGAACTCCTAGATTGAGTTAGCAATCAGGGGGAGTTATTTTGGTAGACATCGGGAGGAGTCTGCATCTCATGTAGTATCATTTGTAGGTTATGCGTTGTACTCTTTTCCCTTCGACCAAGTATTTTTTTTTGCTCATGAGATTTTTGTTTACTTGACAAGGTTTTTAGTGAGGTAACAAGTTATGTATCATATATTAGGAGCTAGACACAAGGGAGAATGTTTAAGGAAAGTATATTCCATATCTTCTGGTGTGTCTTGTCCTAATTATATTAGAAGTAGATATTCTAGTAATCCCTGATTTATCGGAATACTAATTGTATTGATTGCAATGTTTGTATTTAAGGCATCTATGAATGAATAAAGACACAGTTTTTAGTCTACAGTTATTGTGTACTTGTTTATCCTTCAATAGTTACCTATAATTCATGTTTTCTGTATAAGAATAGGAGATAAAAATAGCATAAAATATAGGGATTATTTAAAATAGTTAATAAGATAAGGGAGCTGTTGGAATTGATTTTAAAGAAAAATCATTATATTTTTGTTATAAATAATATATAGGAGATCTGCTAGAGTTTCTCTTAGGTATTCTCTTATGCTTCTTAGTTCTTAGTTAAAGAGACATAAATCTCCCCATTAGTAATGTGGGGAATGCTATGGTGAGTTAACACATATCATACATCAACTTGTAAATTTATTCAAAAAGTTGTAAAATGAGTATTTTTCTTGTAATTTTAGTTCAAAAGTAGTAATCATATAATCAAAAATAGTTTTACAACTTTTAGAACAAAATTACTAGTTAAACTACTCATTTTACAGCTTTAAGAACTAATTTAAAAGTTGAAATATATCATGTATTAAAACATACTAAAATTTCCCTTTTTTTTAACAAGAGTAAAAATTTCCCTTAGTAATAGGTGAGTCTCAAAAGCTATGTCTCCACATATTAACAAACTCCCTACTTTGGGGATAAACTGCCGTTTCTTAACTTTCCTAGATAACTCCGCAAGAGCATCATGCTTATGTTCAACACTGCGACCTGGCTCAACAACAACTTCCACTCAAATGCTTTTTTTTTGGTTTAGAATGAAAATATTGTATTCATCACCAACCAATTACATCATGGAATATTAGGTCAAGGTACTAATTTTTAGGGATAAATTTTTTAATCCAAATATGATTGTTTTTCAAAGTACTAATTTTCTCCGTCTCTTCCAAGAGGCTAATATAACAAAGTCTCCTTCTGTAACTCCAAATCCTACAATTAAATGGAAAGCACCTCCTTGGCCTTCTCTGAAATTAAATTTTGATGGCTCAATTATTCTTAATTCTCAAGCTGCTTCAAGTTTTGTTATTCGAAATCATTTGGGACACCCGATTCTTGTTAGTGCTAATAGACTAGGTCGTTCAGACATTTGGATAGCAGAAGCTACGGGTTTGGGTGATGGTCTTCATCAGCTATGTACATCTTTTCATAGTGCTGAAGACTATCCTCCGTTGCTCATTGAAGGTGATTCCAATACTTTGATTGATTCCATATATTGGATAGTCGAGATGCCATGGAAAATCCTTCCACTTATTCGGGACATTTTGGTGGTTGGCTCAACTATTTTCATAATTGTCTTTCAGACACATTTTTCGCGAAGAAAACTTCTTAGTTAATAGTTTGGCAATAAAAGGTCATACAGTCAACACAATTATAATTTGGTGTCAAAGTCTACCTTAGTCTGCTTCTTTTGCGTTCAATTTTGATTTAGGGAGTACAAGTTGTCTTAGGGGTTTTTCTTTCTAATTGTTCTTTTCGTATCGAAAAAAAAATCGGTCAAGGTACTAATACCAAGACACTTATTCCGCCTAACATTAGAACCTAAAGGTTCCTCATAACCTCCACTCAAACGCTACACTGATTTAAATCCACCAACGAATCACTATACTCCATAATCTATTTAATATCATTCAAATCAAACTCAACCTAATTTGATTTGTAATAGACAGTCTCTAATAAGTTTCACACACATGTATATCATTTTATTGGCACAAACAATACATAAAAATAAAGAGGATTTTTATTGGGACCTCTTTATTTGCTCAATTGACTTTCTTCTCAATTTTATTTCAAAATTTTTCTATTATACCAGAAAAAGGAAAAAATAATCAAATTTGTGTGATATCCATTCAGAGGAACGAGGGAGGATAAGCATCAGCTATCTCCTCTGTCACACCCCCAAATCTGGGGCCAGTATTATACTGAAATATGGTGTAAGGATTTGTGATGTGAATAAGAAACCCAAATAATTTCAAAAAAATCAAGGTGTCTGAATAGTACATTTATTGAAAAGAGAAAGTGGTAATATTACAATACCGAAGTTTTTGAAAATAATAGTCATTACATTTATTCAATTCAAAATACAAGTAAAAAAAATAATTTGTTTATTTAGTAGGCGACGTATCCCATTTTCCCCAAGCATTCTACTCATCACCTGAAAAAGAGAAAGATGTAGTATCATGAGTCACACTGACCCAGTAAGTACAACTTACAAGCATATACTAAATTATCTCTAAGAAACATCAAACCGAACAACCAATTCGAAAAGGTGAAACCGGTTATTCTTCCATACTTATACTTGCGTCTTTGTAATATATACAATTAGGTACATAATATATATACTTGCACAACTTCACATCTACACACAAACACGCCAATACTTCTGAAGTGAATTCTTTTAGATTAACTGGTAATTACTCAAAAAATTCATGTGCTTAGTCTCACAATACCAACACACATATAAAGCCATAGCATTCTAAGGCCACCTGCCAATGCATGAATACTCCCGGTTTGACACAATTCATTCCTTAGAGTATAATAGTGCACTATCTGTAAGGGACTAGGGCCCTTGGCTAACTCCCACAATAACAAAACAATTTACCAACAATTCACTTAAGCACGAGTTAATTCGTACTATACACCCGACTTCACACTTCAACCATAACGATCACAACAAGTCTTTAATTAAGACTATATATATAGATCATAGAGTATATATTTACATCATAATTTTGTAATGAATATATACGTAATAGAATTTGTAAAGGAAGAAAGATCAAACTTAAACGTATTTCATTAATTAACAATTTTGGTCCAAATGTTTCATTCGGCGGTAGTCCGCTCGAAATCCCCCATTTGTTCCAAATTATATTTGAGAGTAAATAGATAGAGCGATTAAGTAGATAAACTTGAAATAAAAATTAGTTATCATTGGTTCAAAAGTTTCATTCGGCGGTAGTCCGTCCGAAATCCTCCATCAGTCCCAAATCAAACTTAAGAAGTAAATAATGCGAGTAAGTAAATAAAAATAAAGTACAAATGCAGAAAATAAAATTATTAATCCTTGGACCAAAAGTATCATTCGGCGGTAGTCCGTCCGAAATCCTCCATTTGGTCTGTTTTATAATTAATCCATATTATGTCCAAATCAAAGAAGTGAGTATACCATCTCAAAGTGTTTTTCGAGAGGAATCCAATGGCAATAATCACAAAGTTCGGTAGGGAGTTCTCAAGTCCAGAAACAAAAATGTTCAGCAACTGTCCAGAAATGGTTACGCTCGCTATTAAACTCATTTGCACGAATTAATTAGTTAGTAAGTATTAATTAATGCTTTTCAAACTTTTCAGATTGATAGTTGAACTCCTAAGCTTCGTTTTGATATAAAGAACACTAAATTTGGTTAAGAAATGAGTGAGATATGAATATTTCAAGTTAAAAGCACATTAAAAGGTTTCGAATATGATTAAGGAAAAGATTAGCAAAACTTGTTTTAGCCATAAATTTCTCATTACTTAACTTTTTAAGTGATTCAAAAGCCAAAGTTGAATAACTTTTTGTGTAGAATCTGAATGTGTAAAAATATTTGACTAATTAAAACTTTAACAGAAATAAAAATATTAAATTTATACTAAGTCTCATTATTTCTCTTTTATTCTTAGCCATGCACTTTGATGTAATCTTAAAGATAAAGAAGTATAGAAATGTACTCATGTACTTACTCAAGAATTTTAGTAGGTGATGGAGGTATTTGATTAACTCAAGTGACCCTCTTGAAGTAAATGAATTAACTACTAAAGTACTTGGAAGAAAGGTAGTTTGGTGTGAGATTTTAGGGGAGTTGCATTGCAACTTTGGGAGAACTTCAAATCAGTACGTAAGGGGAAGATTGAAGTGGTGCAAAAATCAGATTGAACTCAAGGGTGATTTATATAGACATGGGAGGAGACATGGGAAATAAATTCATAACCATTTTTGTAGACTTTTGTAGACAAGTTGACAATGGAATAGTTGAGCTACTAATTCTAGGGTTAAAATGCACTTGTAAAAACAATAGTAATGTGGTTGGAAATCTGATTGAAATGTTGAAATGTGATTATGTATGCATGTGAATGCAATACGTAATGTGGTGTGTGAAAATGTATGGTTTTACTAATAAAGTGTAATGTAGTGTAATATATATATATATATATATATATATCAACCAATAATAATTAGCACCAAATTGATACATGAGAATGACCTTTAAAAGTATGAATTGCAATCTTAAAATACAAAATTCGATTCGGAGAAGAGATTCGAACAAAGAAAATTTGGTCGTTTTGCTAAAATTCCATTTCCGAAATCGGCTAGTTGGAATTAGAGTTTCTTACCGTCTCTAACTGGAGTAAAATTATTTTTATTATTTTTACTAACCTATAAAATGGAATGTTTCACGATTCCAGCTCGTGGTCTCGAAGCCAAGATCAGGGAGTACCTGACTTGAACTTGAGTATCCATTTGACCATTTGCCCCACTCCGTTAATATTTCTCTAAAGCTCGTTTTTATACATTTTCTTGGCCAAACAATTTTTTTATCAAATTTCTAAAACCTCTAAGGTCAAACTAAATTATGGTGATTTCTAAGTTTAACAAGTCATACAATAATCTAAACTATTATACTAATTCGGGGTATTACATCCTCTCTCATTGATTTTGCGACCTGTATTGATTAACAATAATTAACTATCTATATCCAATAAGAATCGGTCTACAACCCCTCTCTCATCCATTCCAATTTACAAAGGAGGGTTTTAAGGAAGTTTATGCACAATCCTGATTAATAATCGTTAACTCTCACTGGTAAGGAATTTCAATTCTTAAGACCTAGAAATAGGAGATCATATATGGCATAGCTATTGGTTGGATTGCATAACACTGTTATCTCCGGCCTTTCAATTATATATTAAATATGAGAACGATTTGATGGTTATTCTCTCTCTACGATATTGAAGGAAAATCAGAAAGAGAGGTACAAAATATAAATACAATTGAAATTTTTGAGAGTACTATTGGAAGTTAGAAGAAAAAATATTGGAAGGAGTTGTAATGAGAAAATTAGGAGGCCTTGATAAAAATTCTCAAAAATAATTTTTTTATTTCACTCGTGCTGATTTTCCATACACATGTACACATAATATACTCCGTCACACCTCGTGCTCATGTATCTTATTATTCTTATACGACAATCATTTCACAAAAACATTATAGCAGATAAGGTTGACATAAACATCATCATCAAAACATCATATGCAAACTTTACTCCATAAACAAATGAGAAAGAATTTTAAAAAAAATACCCCAGAAACAAAATTCAATTTTGGATTCCTCTCCCTAAAAATTAAAAGAGAAAGAAAAGAATAATAAAAAGAAAGAACAGGGGGTGAAAAACAAGGAGAGAGGGGGAGAGAGAGAAGAGGCACTGGCTGGGTGTGGGGGGCATCATCGGTCACTTTAGATGATGATTTTCTTGGTTATTCGGGGGGCGATTTGATTGATGGCCATAAGGCCTTCCTTGGAATTCACCGTCTCCAACAACCACCACAACCTCCTCCTCTCTCGTTTCCTCCTCCCTCCTCTTCTTTCTTTCTCTTTCTGTTTCACACCGCCGCTCCTCCGCCGCCACTCCTCCTCCGCGACTCCGCTCTCCCGCCCTCCCTACCCTCACCACAACCACAACCAACACCGCCCTCATCGGCCGTCTTTCCCGCCGCCGGAAACCCTGGCGCAGAAGATCTGTAAATCGATTCGCCGCCCCGGCGCCGCCTCCAAGGCCCGGGTCTACTCCGATGTCAACGTCGTCCGCCCCAAGGAGTACTGGGACTACGAGGCCCTCACCGTTCAATGGGGGTACCTAAATTACCTTACTACCCTCCCTCTCCCTCTTCTCATTTAATAGATGGAATCTGCTTAATGTTTTAAGGTGTGATTGTTTGCAGGGAGCAAGATGATTACGAGGTCGTGAGGAAGGTCGGAAGAGGAAAGTACAGTGAGGTTTTCGAAGGCGTTCACTGTACTGATAATGAGAAATGCGTTATCAAGATTCTTAAACCTGTTAAGAAGAAGAAGGTGACCTCTCCAAGTGCATTGCTTTCTTTCGTAATTAGATAGAGATGAACTTGTGTTTTGTAATTTCGGTGTAAGACTATTGAAATTGTGGATTTTTTTATGGACTGTATTTCGTGGTAGTTAGATTAAGCTTGAGCTGGTGAATGTAGAGCGTTCTTTGCGTGGTATTTGATGTTTTATTGTGTGTTGAGCGCAGATTAAGAGGGAGATCAAGATATTGCAGAATCTTTGTGGAGGGCCGAATATTGTGAAGTTGCTGGATATCGTCAGAGACCAGCAATCAAAGACTCCGAGTCTAATTTTTGAGCATGTGAATAATACAGACTTTAAAGTGCTTTATCCGACACTCTCAGATTACGACATACGATACTACATCTATGAACTTCTCAAGGTAGGGTTGCTAGTCTTGCTCTGCAATTGATATCATTGGTGATTCACTTAATATATGTATCTTCACTGCTCGAGTGTTCTTTGCTAATTTATTTTCTGCTCACTTTACACTGGAAAGAATGAAAATTTGATGACTATGGTTGCGCGGATTTAACTGTGCATAAATTTGGAGTATAAAAGTGGACTTAAATATAGACAATATTGGATTTTATGCTCCGTTTGATGTTGAGATGTAGGTTTATATTAGCGTTAGGCTGGCTGCTACATAGATTTATGTACCTTTGGAAACTGAAACATATGCTGCTTAGCATGTTCCAATGGTTGGAAAGAAAAAGACGGTTGTAAGATCATGGTGATAGGAGAAGAAGAGGGTTTATGCAGAATGTGGCTGAGGGGTTTATAGGACTTGAAAATTCAGGCAGAATGGTTTGAAACTGACTCTGATGTTTTATATTATATCTAGCTTGGAGGCTGGTTCCTTGAACAACAAAAGAATTGAGTAAGATTTCATAGGTGATCTCATGCTTAAGGTATTATGAGTCTTCAAGAGTTGCAGCTCAGTTCCTCTGGAAGTAGTTTGGAGATCTAAACAATGAAAGATGAGAATTCATTTTGGTCTAAGATGCAATCAATCCTATATTCAGATGTTTACCTTTAAGTATATGGAGGTCTCCTCATGATTTTAGTCTTATTTTTTTATTTGAACCAATTGGTGTGATGGTATCCATGTCTCTTTGGTAGTGCTCCAAATGTGCTGTTATTTTCCAACTAAAATTTAAGCTCTCCAGCGCATAAATACTCTTCAACTCTGTCGTTTTGGATCTCTTTGCGTAGGCTTTGGATTATTGCCACTCACAAGGTATTATGCATCGAGACGTGAAGCCCCATAATGTCATGATTGATCATGAGCAGCGTAAGCTTCGTCTCATAGATTGGGGCCTTGCAGAGTTCTACCATCCTGAAAAAGAGTATAATGTTCGGGTTGCTTCGAGGTTATTATCTATTTCTTCTTTTACTGCAGAAAACTATATCAAGTTTGTTTGCATAGCATTAATCTTGTCTGAAGCTTGTGTGCGTTTAATTTTTTGGTTTCTTTTAAGAGACTTCCATCTTTAAATTTGATTCGGTGTTCAGATAAAAATATCCAATTTGATATCTGAAGTCACAAGTATGTCAAACCTGAAGGGATCCCAACCTGTAAACTATTTATACACTATTGAAGGGATTGCTTTCAAATACATATCATGTAATGTTGGTACTTTATGTACAAGCACTGCAAGTTGAGTGCATCTTTATACTTTATTGATAGCTGGTTTCATGCACCCATGTAGAAAGAGAGAAATGATGCTTTTGACTGATTCAGTAAATCACTAAATAGTCTTTTTCATTTAGTTAAAATATGTCCTGGGAAATGTTACTGCCTTAATTTAGCAATGTAGCTACCTGCCATTGGTATTAATGTTGATCTTTCTTGTTTATAGTCTGCCTACAACTTTTACATTTCTACTACTATTTGATACTCATGGCTTTGAGTATACCCCAATTGTTCCTGTTCACATTTACCTTATGTTCTCCCTTATTTGCACGTTGTGCAGGTATTTCAAGGGTCCCGAGCTTCTTGTTGATTTACAGGATTATGACTATTCTCTGGACTTATGGAGTCTTGGTTGTATGTTTGCTGGAATGGTAAGCATTTCCTCACACACAATTTTTTGTGTAGCAATCTCATGTATCAGATTCCACTGTATGTGGGGGTGATATAATAAATCCAATTGCTTTTATATCCGCAATTTGTACTTTAGATGGAAAGGGTAAATCTTTTCATAGTGATTCAAAGAATGTGAATCTTGGATCTGTTTGCCTTCATCTATGGTTGGCACATGGCATTGAGGTTCATAATTTGAATGAAATTGCTCTCCAATGATGCTTATGCTTGAGCCTTATTTTATACAGATATTCCGTAAGGAGCCATTCTTCTACGGACATGATAACTACGATCAGCTAGTGAAAATAGCAAAGGTATGTATGCCTAAAGAAGGTTCATTTATCTGTCTTGTATATTTTCTGTGTTACTCTTCTCCCTCTGTGTTTTCCTATATCTTCATGTGCTGGGATTCATTTATGTCTTTGAGAGTTTTTTTCTTTTTTCTTTTTGGGTATGTACAAGGTATCTATTATCTAGTGCTGCTTTCAGCCACAAGATAGTTATATTCTAATAAAGTCCGGTCTTTTTTAAAACAGGTACTTGGGACAGATGAGTTAAATGCTTATCTGCACAAGTATCGCATAGAGTTAGATCCGCATCTTGCCGCTCTTGTGGGAAGGTAGTGGCTTATCCTTTGTTATCTCCTTAAATTTACTTGTTATGAGTAGCAATAAATTGTTAATTGTTTGCTTTAAATTTCTGTAGACACAGCAGGAAACCTTGGACAAAATTCATCAATGTTGATAATCAGCATTTAGCGGTTCCTGAGGTAAATCTTATAAATGTGTCGAAAGATATTCTCAGTCCTTTTAATTTAGAGATTTCAAAAGCCTTTATTATGTGTCATCTCTTTTTGTAGGCTATTGACTTTGTGGACAAGTTGCTACGCTACGATCACCAGGAAAGGCCAACTGCAAAAGAAGCAATGGTATGATACTGGTCCTTGTCTCCCCTATTCTGGTCCACTACTTGTCTTTGACAGACTTGTTAGTTCAGCAGCCGCTAGAGTCTAAGCTTTTGGTAGTGTACTTTTGAAGTTGGGGTTCTGGCTGGCTCTGTAGTTTTGTGTGAAGTGGCAAGAGCTTGTCCAAATCTCATGTTCATAATTTATAAAGCATGCTAATACTTGTATTATATACTGTTCTATTGAAATCTCAGTTGAACAGATGCTAAGCAAACCTTACTTATGTCATGCAGGCCCATCCTTACTTCTACCCAATTAGAAACGCAGAAAGTAGCAGAACTCGCACCCAATAGATCGAGTTCAAGATGCTAGTCGAATCATGCCATCTTCGTCGTGGTCCAATCTTCCCTCTGTAATTTTTGCCCTCGATTTTTCTTCTGGTGGTTGAGTTCAGATATAGGGTTTTCAGTGTTTGGGTTTCCATAAACTAGTTTTTGACCACATTTATTGTTTTTAGATTCTGTGTACTTGCTTGCAAATTCAATTTTGTGTGTGCTCCAAACTGTGAATGTATTTTATTGATTTGATCTCAGGCAGGATCCTGTAAATTTCATTCCTTTCGAATTATTCAAAGATCATGGTATGCTTTGTCAACTCCATTATTTGTCAATTGATGAATGATCTTTATTATCTGAATTGGGGATTGCATTGAACGAGATTGTTATGTGCACTTCAAATCTTGGGTCTCAGGTGTATTGGTCTGATCACCTATGCTTTGTCAATTTGTTAATTTCTTTCCAAAAGATTTCTAACCTTTATTTGTTACACCATCGACCCTGAAGATATGGAGTTTTCCAGTTGCTTTGAGAATTGTCTCGTGAATCTGTGCAACACAATGACTAGGAAGCCTCTCCCTTGACGGATTCATGGACTATGATAACTCTTATGTAACCGAAACTTGGAAGATACAAATTTTATTACGCAGATGCATCATGCACATCTTTCTTTATACTAGTAACCTAGCCATTGGCAATTAAGGGAGCTTTTCCATTGAGGACTTTTATGATGAGAATTTTTTATATAATGGTTTATAAGACTTAATTTTTTTTATCATATTTTGATATATCAACAGGTAAATGTTTAGCTATATATGAGTAGATTATTCTTGTAAATTTTCAACTAAATCAAAAATTGTTAAGGGATTCAAAATTATGGTTTATCAATTATAAACATGAACGGTTTGAGTTTGATAAATTTAGAACGATCATTTATTTCATCTTGTTCGAGTCCTTAACAATTTTTAAATTGGATGAAAATTTATATAAATTATCTACGTATATGTAACTACATATACAACGGTTGATCTTTCAAAATATTATTGAAAAGTATGACTTATAAGAAAAGATTCACCAAGTCTTCACAATAAAGGTCATCAATGAAGAATTTTCCTAGCAATTAATCAGGTTTTGGAGGTTTCTTCATGAAAATTGCTGACCGGCACTAGAGAACAAAGTTGCAAACGCAATAGGTGCAACGTTTCTGGGATCAGATTGCAGATATGCCATTAATTCATTTGCAAGTTGTTTAGCTAGTGGTATCGAGAATGGTTGTATTGGAGAAATAGAACTATCTAATGATATTATCGCATTACATAGTAAGGTCTCTATGCATGGTTATACTAAGGCCCTGCTTTTAGCGGCTTAACTTAGAACTTAAAGTCGCTTAAGTTTAAAGTGTTTGATAGCTTATTTCAAAAATTATATAAAAAATATATGTTACAACAGCTTATAGAAGTTGACAATATGCAACTTCTATAAGTTATAAGCTACAATCTCTGTCCGAAAACTCGGCCGAATCAGCTAAGTACTCAGCGTGTATTCAATACTCAGTCAAAAAACAAACAATTTTGGACCTACTCCCCCTTCCTGAGCGGTAGTTGAGTAATTCCCAAATAAGCCCCTATCAGCCACTTAATTAGCCTCTCTTTTTAAAAAAAAAAATCTAATTTCTAAAACTTAAAACATCCAAAAACACAAAACGAGACCTAAGTTTTAATCCGAAGTTAAAGAAAATTAGGACACATTTGGAGGGTTTGACAATATGGAGTAATTTTTTATTTCGAAATACACTTTTTTATACTTTTATTTGAATATTGAACTATGTTATTTAATAATTTTGATAACCTGTCATTTTTATTTTAATTTAATTATTTTATATATTGTAATTAATGACATTTTATATACATATATAATATGAAGGACTCCCCGAGGTTTGTCCGGGTGGTAATTAGCTAGTTTTTGTCTTGTTTTAGTTTTTTACGTGTTAAAGAAGATCGATGATCGATCATCCTTTCATCCAGCTGTAATGCTAAACAAACAGTGGACCGACTAGGACAAACTAAATCTTGATATCAACTCGGCTGTGCTTTGTATGATCAGGTTAGCAAAAACTGAGTCGATGAATTATTTTCTCTGCTACAGATATATATAATCATTATAATGTACATCTCTAATATTCTTCCAACTTGGAATGAGCTGCCAAATCTTGACTAGCTAAGTCACCTAGGTATTTTTTTGATTGTGTGATACAAGAATCTTTGCAGTAATAAGGTGAACATAACTGGGTGACAAATTAATACAAAAGGCAAGGGTTTGATTGCAAGGAAAAAGTGTCTTGGATTTGATTTATTCGAGCTAAATACTGCCACATTTCAAAAATGTGCAAATACTCTTAATTAAGTAGAAAACATATTATCATTAGACACATATACAGTAATTTACTCTCATTTCTAATCTTCCACTCATAATTAATGGAACTCGATCGCCTAAATGATCGATCCGGAAGCAGATCCACATTAATCTATCTTCATATCATCGATCACCCTTCGAGTTGTTTTTTAGCCTGAGAAGTCCACACTACAAGTCGCGAAATTCAATCGCTTTCACGCACCATGCGTCCATCAGTCGGTCCATGCATGGTTGGATCCGAGTTGCATCCAGCAATGCCCTCAATCAGTTATATACAGGTTCTCTGACTTAACCTTAGCTTCAATAGCTTGTGACAGAGTGAACCCATTATAGTTCATTGTTTTAATTAGTTGTGATGGAACGAAAGATCTTGTCAAAGGATGAAGACGTAGCTTAACAGAAATAGATAGACCGAACCATGGAGAGAGAGAGAGAGAGAGAAGGAGAGAGAGAGATGAGGATATATATATATATATATATATATATCTGGTATATGAATATGAGGTCGAGATGCATATGGCTAGCTAAGTCAAGCGATTTGAATGAGATGAAATCGAATAGGAGAGGAGACATGGTCCAGTCTAAAAAACAAAATGAGGAGACATGGGATTTGGGACATTTGGCTGAGCCAGTGCAGTATCCTAGTGTCGGACTCTTGCCGTACAATCATGCCCTAAAGAAACAAATGCTCGAAATGACAGCTCCTCAAATACACCCCCCTCCACTCATGAATCGATCCAAATAATATCTATATCCTTTATCTCCTCTTACCCGATATCGCTTCTAAATCTTAACCCGATCTCTCTGCCTTCATTGTCTCCCTCTTCCTTCCAATTAACCTTGTAATATTCAAGGCAGTTAGACAAATAGACGGACAGCTAGCTAGCTTGGTTTGGAACTGATCGATGAGAGTCAAGAGTCTCAAGAATACGATTTAACTATCGTGCAAAACAAGTATAAGTAACCCCGCTATGTTTCTGCAGTAATTTTCTCATGATCAAAATCATATAGAAAGCGGATCATATTTTGTAAAATTAGGGCTAGTGGCAGTGGTGGAGTCAGAGTTGAACTTCAAGGGAGGCCAAATTGAAAGGAAGGAAAAAAAACTCGAAAATTTTGGATCCAACATGAAAAGAAAGAGCAGAAAATGAAAAAGAACATTTTTCACATGTCTGGATTTCAAACTTAGAATAAGTGTGTGCACAATCAGCTTTAAAATCACTACACCATCATCACACTTGTGACATATTTAGAAAAACAAAAAATAATTATGTAAACTCAGCAGGGCCTGGCCCTACGTGGCTTCGTCACTGGTTAGTGGGTCTTCGTTTTTTTTCGTCTACTCTTCATTGGGTTCTGATCGTAATTACAAATCGTATTAGGTATAGGTCATCCATCATGCCTCACGAGGGCACAACAGGGCGAGCCTCTCGCTTACATGTCACCGACCATAGAACGCATGTTATGAGAAGAGAACAACAACAAGGGTTGGCTATTATGACTTTAAATAATTTGGAATTCGGTAGATCTTTCAGACCCGAAAATCCAGTTTTGCCGGGGTCAATTTAAGGTCTCGATGCCAAAGAAAGTAAGAAAGCTAGACTGGTTGAGCACCTTGACCCTGTCCAAGAATCAAACGAATAATGGTGGCCACATTTATACAAATAGTTAAGCACGTACAATCACTATCAAATAACCGATTGATAGTGATTGAGAAGAACCTCATAACAAAATCTCAACATGTAGTAATCGATGTCATATTCTCTGTCCAATGTTTTAAAAGACGTTAGTTAATTGGAACTAGATCAGTCCAAAGACAAAATAATTAGTCGACAATTAGTCAGAGATTAGTCGAATTTATTATTTTTTAATTAAATTTAATAATAACCATACAAATAAATGATAGAAATTAAAAATATTTAAGTAAAATTAAACAAGAAAATAATATCTATACACATAAACCGAAGAAATAAAGTACTTTTGAGTCTAGATAAGGTCTTCTCCAATTTTTTGACTTGTGTATTCATTTTTTCTTTACAAAGTTAAGCACCTTAATAAAAATTATTAAAAAATAAATAAAAAATTAACTGATTAGTCGGATCAACCCGACTTTGACCGACTTTTTGGTGTTGGCTAACTTTTCCAACAAACTTGTTAAAAATTGTTCGAATTTTAAAAATTACTGATTAATCAACCAGACTAACTTTTACAACACATACTTACAATATTCCTCGAGCCACGTACGTGCACTAATAATTTCCTCTCCAGCTTCTTTATTTGTTTCTTTAATCATAGAGTAATTATTGGACATATAAGTTTCACAACAATTGTTCCCAAGAATTTGCTATTGACCTATTGTTGCATCTTGGTCTTATGAATTATCTTTTAGATTTTGGAAGCTTAAAACGTGAGAGCTAGCTAAATTCTTGACCATATGTTCTAAACTCCTACTTATTTATACATACTCTACAATAAATTACCATCAAATTCGATCATGATGCTGGTCACAAGTTAATAACAATCTTCGTGTACGTGACTTAAAAATTCACTCGACATGCATATGCATCAAGAATACTCTCTCTTTGATTACTAAATAAAGTAGTTGAGTCAACGCGTCAAATTACTCCTTCTCTCCAACAGTCCAACTGTCGCAATTACTTTAATCAACCCCGGATACAACTTTGTTATTTGATGACTTGGTCTATCCCATTGGGCAAGAAAAATTTGAAAGACCATTTTCGAACATGTTTGCCTAATTGACTCTTTTTCTATATCACTTAGGGTGTCCTATCTAGCCTCTAATATGCTCGTGCGACATCCAAAAGATGAGACACAACCTAATATTGTTGCGACTTGTTCGGCATCGGCCCTACAATGTTGGTTGTGCTTAGCTTCACAACCCTTTTCCAAACTCGCAAAAATGATTTTAGGGTAGAATGAACATACGGAGCCTAAGTGTAGTCGCAATGAAAGGGAACAAGATCCCTAAACAATATAATTTCGAGGCATTTGTCCTGCAATTTGTCTCTTAACTTTTTTCAACACCTCCGATTATATTATCGACTTGGTGAAACATGTAAACATGATACGTGTCGCGTACCCATGTTCTTCTTTTTGACCAAGCCTATTTAATCACCAAATTTTCGACAGTGGTTTTGTAATTTGCCCATGCATTGTGGTCCTGCAAGCCCTAGCTAGGGTTCCATTGGCCAAACCAGAACAACATTTTTGATCCAATATCGATCTAATGAAATTTATAATCCCCTAATGCTCAACCAAACAAACAAAAGCCAAAAACTTCGCAACAAATCATGTGTACCATTTATATTATACATTGTTAAGTTTTGCGCATATATACTTATATAAGCATGTGTATGCTCATGCATGATCGAGCATCCATGCAGTGGTGGAGTTAGGATTGAATTGTTATTCAGGCTAATTGTAACTCAACAATATTCTATGTATCTCAATTTTTTTTTAAATTTTTTGTCACTTCACTATGATAATTGAATTTTAACATAGTAAACTAAGAAAAAAATGATAGAATCTTACAAACATAAAAAACCAAAGTTTTAAACTTTAAAGTTGAACAGACTAAAGTAAATACCGAAAACAGGATAAAAAATCAAAAATAAATGCTTTAGACAAGCATTGAATCCTTAATTTTGCGAAAACCTCGTGTATTTGGATGATGGAGAAGAAATACACTACAAGAAAAACTCTCTTAGACGACGGAACAGTAAATGTTTCATTGTCTAACTAGAATTTAGATGACATCAATAAATTGTGTCGTCTTAAACATTTTTCCGTTGTCTAAGTGTCATTTAGATGACAGAAATCAATCTGTGTCGTCCAAGTCAGAGATCAGACGACGTATCGACACACTGTCGTCTATGTGACCACTTAGACGACGCAGCATCAGTGCGTCGTCTCATGTACTACTTGGACGACAGAAACTACGCACAGTCCATCATCTAAGTGACTACTTAGACAACGAAAAAATGTTTAAGACGACACAATTTATTGACGTCATCTAAGTGATGCATTATATATTGTGCATGACAGATTCTTTTCCTCTCCGGTCGCTCATCTCATTTTCATTTTCATTCTCATTCTCTCTCGATCAGACTCTCCTCACACGTACATATATATATATATATATATATATATCTCCGGCTCCGACCATCGATTTGCCATATATCGGAGAATGCTAGGTACGTACGTAGTTAATTTTCGACAATCTTAACGTTTATATATATAATTAATTGTACGTTTGATTGATTTCATTGTTAGTACATCTAATATTTATAATTAAGTTAGGTAATTGATAGATATATATATATTAGTTAATTAATTAACTAGTATGCATGGATGTTTTAAAATTTGGTTAATATTTAGTTAAAACGTACATGCATGTTAGATGTATTAAAGTAATTGATGTATAATATATTCACCATTAATTAATAAAGGTAATTAATAAATATTTTAATTAATTATACGTTAATAATTAAGGTAGTTGAAAATTTGTATAGATAATAGTTTAATAATTACTTGAAAATATGTATATATAATTGTTGACTAATATGATAATTATTAAATTTCGTAGAAGTATGGACAAGAGTTGGATAAAGTTGCGGAATAGAAGTGATGTCTGGTATATGGATGGAATTAGAGAATTTGTGAATTTTGCGATAGAACATGGTCAGGGAAAGAAGCGTTTCAGGTGTCCGTTAAATGTCTTAACTGTCAGTATATGGAGGTTAATGTTATGGTGCAACACCTATACGAAAATGGTATGATGTGGAGTTACACTACGTGGAGCGAGCATGGTGAAGCAGTAGACTTCAGCTCAGCATACTTCAGCTCATAGTACAGTTACCATGGTGCCTCATCCAGCGGCAGTGGTGCTGCCCTCCCTGCTTGGAACCCAACTACGGATTTGGTCCATGATGCGTTTCTGGGATTTAGTCATGGTGGACACCATCACCAAGAGGGAGGTTACAATACCACTCATGGACATGATGACACATTCCCCGCTGCTAGCTTGGCCACTGACACTAGTGAAATGGATAAGTACAACAGGATGCTACCTGAAGCCTAGACCCCGGTGTACCCTGGATGTCGAGAGAATATGTTGCAATATGTGATGCAGCAAATGCAGATAAAAGTGAAGCAAAAAACGTCAGTCAGTGCTTTTGACGAAATTCAGGAGAAAATATGTAAATTGCTTCCTGATGATCACAATCTTCCTAAATCCCATTATATGGTTAGAAATATCTTGAGCAGCCTCGGCCTAAAGTACAGGATAATTGACTCCTGTCCAAATGATTGTATGCTGTTTTACAAAGAGTATACAAATTTAAACTATTTTCTTGTATGTGGCTAGTGCAGATAAGAGCATAATATGAAGATTTCGAAAAAGAAAATTCCTGTGAAGGTTCTTCGATATTTTCCATTGATTCCCAGATTGCAATGTCTGTACATGTCTCTATACGCAACAGAGGCGATACGATGGTATGTAGAATAGCGAATAGATGACGATGTGCTGAGACACGCTGCGGATGGGGAGGCTTTCAAACATTTCGACAGCGAATTTAGAGACTTTACCGCAGAGGTTCGAAATGTTAGACTCGGGCTATCGACAGACGGATTCAATCCTTGGGGTAATATTAGCTCTGCCGTTAGCACTTGACCAGTTATTCTGATACCGTACAACCTACCTCCGTTGATGTGCATGAACAAGGAATTTAATTTCTTTACTCTGCTAATTTAAGGTCTTAAATCTCCGGAGAAGTGCTTAGATGTCTACCTCAGACCTTTAATCGATGAGCTAAAATTGTTGTGAGAAAATGGAGTCCCAACTTATGACAAATTCACTGACACAATGTTCATGATGAGGGCAGCCGTAATGTGGACGATCAATGATTTTTCAGCTTATGGGATGTTGGTAGCCTGCAGAACGAAAGGATATAATGGATGTCCTATATGTTTGGACGACGTGAACTCTAGTTGGTATGCAGGGAAGATGTGTTACCTGGGTCACCGTAGATTGGTTCCTAATGATCACCCGTGGCGACCGGATGAAGCTCATTTTGCCGGGACGGTAGAGAATAATCCTGAACCTCGTAGTTGGTTTGGCGAAGAGATTTTAGAGAGGTTGAGCTATGTCGACTTTGGTGTGTTAACCAATGACAAGGATGTACAAAAATGCAATCCAATACCTCAACATGATCTCAACTATTGACATCACAAGAGTATATTCTTTGAACTCCCTTACTGGTTGAAATTGAAGCTGAGGAACAACTTGGATGCGATGCACATAGAAAAGAATGTGTGCGATAGCGTGGTGGGAACAATTCTCGGTATTAAGTTTAAGACTAAAGATACTCCCAAAGCGCGGAAAAATCTGGAATCTATGAATCTACTCATCCCTTGTGGTTAAGGAGAGATAGAATAAGAGTGTACAACAAGATGCCACCTGCACCTTACACAGTGAAGCCGACACTTAGAGGTTCTGTATTTCACTAGTTTAAGAGCGTTCGTTATTCGGCTACGTATGCAGCTACTATAATTGGAGTAGTGGACAAGGTGCAACACAAGTTTGTTAGTCTAAAGATACATCACTATCACGTTATGCTACAACGTCTGATTCCAGTGGTAATTCGGCCATATTTGCCTCGTGACGTCGTAGAACCAATAGTGGCATTGTGCAGATGGTGGCAGAGGTTATGCGTCAGAGAGTTAAAGAGTCAGATGTGGTGGAACTGCAACAAAAACTTGTGCACATCATTTGCAAACTAGAGAGGATTTTTTCCCCTGCTTTTTTTGACATCATGATTCACCTAATGATCCACCTACCCGAGCATGTGCTCATTTCTGGTCCAGTCCTGTATACTTGGATGTATCCTCAAGAAATGTACGTACAACTAATTAAATATACAGGCCAGATTACTTTCTATATGTACTTATTCTACAATTAATTAATTATTTTGTAGACAGCTTGGACAATATAAATGATTCGTGAAAAATAAGCCAGCCTCGGATGACTCCATAGCAGAGACATACCTAATGCATGAGTGTGTTACTTACTGCAACATATACCTCAAGGATCCACCACCCCCCATCGCCTCCGATCCCTTTGCCCGCATCAATCCTTTTGTCTTCACAAATGTCGTACGAATGTTTAGAGGAGAATTAAAGGAATCGTTAACAAGAGAAGAACTTATTGAGGCACATTGGGTAGTGTTGCAGGACTATGATGAAGTTGATCCTTACATGATTGCGTACATGGAGAAGCTTCAGGCGTTAAATCCGAACAAGAGTTCAGCGTGGTTTGAGAAAGTGGTTAAAAAGAAGTTCTATGATTATTTCTTCCAATGGCTACGTATGTTTACTTATTTAATTTATATACATGTTTGTAGAAATTAAACCCTTTAATTATATATATTTATATTTAATTATATATTCTTCTCATTTTCACGGATGATTGATCTACAAAAATCCGATAACCACGAGGGAGGTGGTCTTGGTCAGAGCACTTGCTAGCGGGGAAGCCGATTAGACACTATATTTACCCTAGATGTTTTGTGAATGGTGTAAAGTTTCATTCATTGACCCGAGAGGAAGGAACAAGAACACAAAATAGTGGGGTAGCGGTTAGGAAAGACAACGATATATATTACGGGGCTCTTGTATATGTCGTTCAGCTATGTTACAGGAATGATGTCAACGTTTTCCTATTCAAGTGCAAATGGTTCAAGCGTACAAAGGAAGACCTGAGTCTTTTATCAGTCGATATAAACTCAAGCTGGTATGAGGATGAGCCTTTCGCGCTTGTCACCTTAGTTAGGTAGGTGTTCTAATTTGATGATCCGAAAGTTGGTGAAAGGTGGAAAATAGTGAACCATATCTCTCATCGAGGAATATGGAATACCACGACAGCTGAAGGGACGCCGGCGACTAAAGATGTTGAACCGCAAAGAGACATTACTGCATATCAAGAGCCTCATCTGTCATCCGCTCCGACATAATGGACCTGGTTCAAGCTGATGAACGCTTACCCATGCCTGATAGTTGTACGAATCTAACTCAAGATGAGATTATTGATGCAATTAATGAGGTTGATGAAGAAGAGGCGCAGGATGACGACGAGAACAAGGACTCAGGATATTCGTTGGATGATGTTGAGTATGATGATGAGGAGGAGCAATCGGATAATAGTGGTGAGGAAGATGATGACGATTATGACGAAGAGTACAATGTAACGATGAGGAATATTAATTGGTAATTAATTATTGTAATTAAATTTTTTTGATGTAATGATGCATGATTAGTTATATTATGAGGAGGAGTATGTACAATTATTAATTATGTACTTAATTTAATAATTAATTGATTAATTAATTATAACACCAGAACTTTTTTGCATAATTAACTTCAAATTAATTAAAGAGCGAGGTCGTTTCAACGGAAATACAAAATTAATCCGTACGACCAAGTGTCACATTTTTCCTAAACTCTAAAACCTAGCCGTTGGAACGACTTTTCGTAGTCCAAGGTAAACACAATTAATTATATAACCATAAATCCTAAAACTTTATCTTAGACGACGCAAACGGGTCATTCCGTCGTCTAAACCCAAACCCTAAACTTTTAACTTAGACGACGTAACGACACATTTGCGTTGTCCAAGTATTCACTTTGAAGATGCAAACTTGTCATTACATTGTCTAAGTGAATACTTGGACGACGCAGACATGTCATTATGTCGTCTAAGTGATGATATCGTAATTTCACATATAAGACAACGACCATGTAGACCATGTCCCAATGCATATTCTTTTCGTCAAGACCATAGAGTAAACAATTCTTGGAGTGTGAGCGTCGACGGTTCCGAAATAGGAGTTACAGATTTTCGTGTATCCACGTTTCTGGTTTGTAAAAATTTCAGTTTTGCGGTTGACTGTGCCGACAAAACCCTTAACGAACTTACTATTTACTGAAAATTATTCTACTTATATATTGTCTTATGGTGAATGTATCCAACGGTTGTTTTGTCCAAATTCAATTTCTTTAATATTGATGTGCAGTGAGCCTATACTTAATAACACTTAAGTTATACACATTATTCGATACTTAACAAGTTTAAAGACGTAAATTAATTCGTCGTCTTAAATCTCACTTTTTATATATATGATTCTTTAATTGATATTTTACGATAATTCCATTCGAATGAAAGATCGGAAACTTCCTTACGAATTATTTTTAAATATTACTTTTACGAGAAATTGTACTTAGACGAAGGAGTAGGAGGACTCTCCGTCGTCTAAGTGCTCACCTGGACGACAGAGATGGCCATCTCCATCGTCCAAGTTTAAATTTTGAGCGGTCCAAATTTCACCGTGATTTATTTTGGGAACCGCTCAAAATTTGACCTGGACGATAGAGATGGCCATCTCCATCGTCGAAGTTAAAATTTTGAACTGTTCCAAAAAATATGGCAGTCAACTTCCACCCGCCAATTAATTGGGGAAAAATCGATATTGACTTAGACGACAAAAATAGTTTTTCGTTGTCTAAGTGCACACTTGGACGACGCAACATCAGTTGTCGTCACCTAGGTGAGATCATGGTCACTTAAACGACGAAAATGGGCCTCCTTTGTCTAAGTGAAACTGTATAATTGCAGTTTCAAGGTAGTTTCTCTCTCTCTCTCTCTCTCTCTCTCTCTCTCTCTCTCTCTCTCTCTCTCTCTCTCTCTCTCTCTCTCTCTCTCTCTCTCTCTCTCTCTCTCTCCAGCTCCGGCAAAAACTTTTCCCTCACTCCGGCAACTCCCACTGGCCGGCCTCCAGCTCCTCCGCCGCCTACCACCTCGGGCCTCCACCTCCTCCACCGTACAACACTCTCCTCCCTCCCTGCACCGCGTACGGCGTCTCCTCCCTCCCTAGCTTCACCGTCGGCCGACCTCCTCCCTCCCTCCTCCTCCGAAGCTTCCCACTGGCACCGTCGCCCCCTCCCACTGCCCCTCCACCGCCGGCAAAACAATTTTTTTTTTACGTACGTACATATTTAGAATTTCTTTATAATATGTATTTAGGTATAATACAATGTATTGTGTATAATTGTAAATTAGTAAATTGGTAAATATGTAAATAGGGTAAATTGGTAAAATTGTAAATTATTATAAATTAGTAAATATTGTAAAATGGTAAAAATAATATATTTGTAAATATTTTGTAAATTAAGTAAATATTTTAAATTGTTAATTATTGTAAATTAGAAAATATTATAAAAAGGTAAAAATAATATATTTGTAAATATTTTGTAAATTAAGTAAATTAGTAATTATTGTAAATTCATAAATATTGTAAAATGGTAAAAATATAAAAATTGAAGGTAAATATTAAAAATGATAAAATTTAAAAATACTAAATATGAAAAAAAATTATAAATTGAAACATGATAAAACCAAATAGTAAATAATAAAAATAGTAAATTGTTAAAAGAGATAAAAATTATAAATAGTAAATATTAAAAATGGGTAAATATTAAAAATGATAAATATTAAAAATGGTAATATTAAAATTGAAAAATATTAAAAATAGTAAATTTTGTGGTAAATATGAAAAAGAATAAATATTATAAATTGTTAAAAATAGTAAATGGTAAAGTAGTTATAATTAATGGTAAAATATGTTTAATAGTTAATTTTTACAACTCCTAGGTTAAAATGGCCCCATGGAATAAAAAAAAGGCACAAATGGGTTGAAGATGCTCAGCTCTGATGCTTTGCAGAGCAAGTGGGTTGGCAGAGCTTGGAGGACAATGTCGCGCTTCCTCCGGACCCTTCATATGGTCCTTTGGCTGCGGCGACTGCGGAAATTCCTAATGCCTCAGTTATATAAACCGATGAAGATAATACCCCTTCTGGCCGATCATCGATGTCAGAAAGTTCCCAGGAGTCGGCCTCCGAGTCTATTCTCTAAAGCGCTGCGCAAGGTTAGGAGGGCTCCATCAGACCCTCAACCGAAAAGGACCCGAGGACTCGGAAATGACGAAAAATTTGAGAAGTTGTTCAAGACGACCTGGCAAAAGATCCAGCTGCCGTACGACGATTTCACCGATGGCCCTTTCACCTCCCAGCTAGCTAGTCTCTCATCACACAACATCGGAGCAATTATTCGCAACAAGATTCGTTTGATTGCACCTAGCTGGAAAAAAGTTGTTGGACTTGCAGAAAGGGAAAATGTTTAAAGAACTCTCAGCACGTAATACAATTTTAAATTCATTTTTCAATAACTAATAAAAATCGTAATTTCATAATATATATGATTATAATTTTTTATTCTTTTCTTGTTGGAACAATATGCGGTGGATGGCACACCGGAGATGCTTAGGCACATCAACACCACCGCCAACACCATCTACCATGATTGGAAGTAAAGACTTCACAAGTATTACCTCCAATTCGGCCGCTCGCCTACCTCCGTAGAGCTGCGTGGGGATAGGGAAGATGAGTAGAAGTGGTTGGTCAACCACTTCGAAGAAGAATTTTATCAGGTTCGTATTTTTTTAAAATTAAATTGACGAAATTGAATATATTTTTTAGTCAGTTATTAGTTTTTTAATGATTTATGTTGTCGAACAGACGCAATCGAATGTAAACAAAGCCAATCGGGAGAATAAGGACAAACACCATACTTCCGGTTCCAAGCAAATGATACAAATCGCCAAGGAGCATAGAGATATGGGCTCCAAATACCCTTATCTGAAAGGTAGCGTCACCGCTTACGTGACGCCTGAGCTCGACAATGAAGCGAGTCAAAGCGGCATAAGTGCCATATTTATTTCTTCTCAATTAACGTAATTATTATTATTATTAAACTCTCGTACAAATTTATAATTATTTAATTTTTATTATTATTTTCAGGAGAGGTTGGTAGAACTGGCGCAGCAGGAATTGGCCAACACGCAGGTTGTACACCCGAATTTGTTGCTGGAAGACCTGCCTCCTCTATCGAGGGAGAGGCAAATTGCAATCGCTGATGAGGTATACGTTCGTCGAGCTGGGAATGAGGTTAGGGGGTTGGGACGCAAGGTGCAGCGAGATTTATCCTCTGACTCATCTACGACACGCTCAGCGAGGACAAGTGCTCCGGATGCGGCGGTCCAAGCAGCTCTTGAGGAGGCTCGACTTGCATGGGCGGAAACGCTATCTATGCATTAGAGGCTTGATGAGGAAAAAAGTGCAAATAGCCAACCTCTTCGCCCTCATGCAAAACCAGGTTCAACAAGATTGTTGTACTGCTCCGACCCCACACCCCGACGATGATGACATGGCTGAAGGCGGGGGACTCGTCGGTGCGCCTACTCCTGCCGTATTTTAGTAGTTAGTAGTTTTTAATATTTCGTTTTTTCCGAACGATATCGATGTATGTACAATTTTTAATTATTTAAATTAAATTTAGTATTTTAATTAATTTATTAATATTTTACTTTAAATTCAAATTTTAATTAAAAAATAAAAAATATATATTCACTTAGACTACAAAAGCATTTACGATTTTGTAGTCTAAGCCCTTACTTAGACTACAAAATCATATATGCTTTCTTAGTCTAAGTGATGACTTACACTACAAAACATATATACATACGTGGAATTGCGTGGTCTAAGTGATGACTTGGACGACGGTATGATGTATTTCCATCGTTTAAGTGCTTAGACTAGGGCACTTGAACGACGGAGATTCCGTAGTCTAAGTACTTAGACAATGGATACTCTAACCTAGACGACGGAATAAATTCGTGATCTAAGTGAAATTTTCTTGTAGTGATAAGCGGTGACTTAAGGAGAGTAAATGTTATGAAGACACAAAAAATAACAAAATGAATTAATAAATGAAATTCTCTCATAATTTATTTTTTAATTTGAAATAGTTATTTTTTTTTACTTCTAAAAATTTACCTGAACTTAAGCCCAAGTAATGCACCGCGGTGCATCCATGTTATCATTGAAATCCACTTATGGAAAGCAGATCAAAGCCTAATTGGTGCGTAGGCATTATGCAATGAGATTAAGAATAAAATCGCGATTAAAAGACGTTAATCCCTCCCAAAGAATTATTCCAAAATGAAGTAAACAGTCAAATATCCAAAAAAAAAAAACAGTCAAATATTCAAAGTCTTTGCACTTTGTGCTAAATCAACACAGTCCAAATATTTTTGTATGATTCGTATTATTTCAATGGGGAGCTCCACGATTAAATTAATGGACAGAATGATATGCATTGCGGTCAATATACATCCGTTGTTTCACTTGTTTGAGTCCTTATGAATTAGTATTAGTGAGTAAGATCAGAATACCATTACATCATTCTCGCTTTATTCTTAGTTTTTCTTTTAAGGGTATACCCTATATGCATATGTAAAGGCGTAGTTACACACAAGTTACTGTGGACTACAGTTTCTCTTAAATTTTAGAAAAGTATTATTTGTAACTTAATTATTAGTGTAAACTTTCAAATTTTGAAACTTAACCCCTTCTAAATTTGTATACCTAGCTCCAAAAACATTAGTAAACTTATTTACGAAAAATTTAGCCCTCCTCGCATTATGAAATCCTAGCTCCGCTCTTGTGCATATGTAATATGCTTCTTCTATTTGACTAGCCATTTTCTATTTCTGACTGATTTAATTCTTAAGAAAAACTATTTAGGTTTCTAATTAGTGTCTTTTTATCCATCTAATTAGTATGTGTTTGTTGTTTAGCCATTATGAACAGAATAATAAAGAAATACCATTAAGATTTAGATGATAAAACATACATAACAAATTGGAATGTAGTGTTTGAGGAGATTTAGAAAAGAGATGCGTAAATTAAAAAAAAAACATAAGGAGGTGAATCAGAACGTATCATTAGCATATATTTAGTTTCAATTTATTTTCTTTTGTTTGTTAAGGACATGTAATGGGTATATCATTAGCCCATCAAAAAGACAATGGGGGGTAGATTTCTTCGGTTTACATCGTGTAGAAAACAACATTATATATATATATATATATGTTGATTTTGCATGAAAAGATACTAGGTTGCGCGGAGCCTTGCAGGGAGGTATTAACAAGTTTAAGAGTGAAACTGGTTAGTAACAAATCAGAATAGATGCGATCATGCGAACCAATCCCTATATGGATGCAGTTATATGTGCGACATATGAACGGGACACTTATTACAATTACAATTTTAGACTTAGGTGAATAGTTGTTTTATTTGAAAGTAATTTAGATCATAGATTATTTCTTATATATTTGTGTTTTGCCTACCATAGAATTTCTTCTAAAAGTACCTCAAAACACTATATTCTAATGGAAAATTTTATCAAACAGTATCTCAATTTTTGTTTATTCTAAATATTCATATTTCAACTTTATAAAATATCATAACTATACCATAACTTTTTGATCTCGACCCAAAAACTATATCTACCGTTACCTGTTTCGTTTATCACCGTTAATTCTTATATCATTGAAATTATGCAATTTGGAACAGAGTAAGACGGAATATATAACGACATGTATTGTTCTTGGGTTGGGGTCAAAAATTGGGGTTTGGTTATGATATTTTGTAAAGTTGAAGTATGAATATTTAGATAGAGTAAAAGTTGAGATATTGTTTGTTGAATTTGTCCTATTCTAATATAATTATTTTCTCTCAATATATTTAGGGGTGAGATTCGGGCGGTTTGGTTTAGTTTTTGGTAAACATCAAAACCAAACCATAATATTTTTTATCGGTTCGGTTTGATTTTTTTATTTTTTAAAAGAAAAACGACGATGATTCTGTTTGGCTTAGTTCGGGTTTATTTTCGGATCTTTTCGGTTTCTTTCGATTTTTTACATAATACATAAAAACTAACTTTTAAATAAACTAAATAAAAAGTTCCTTATAAAACACTATTTTTTTAGTCGACTAACATTTTTATTCGTCACCATATGTGAAAGAATTTGACAAGGATTGTGTATAAAAAAATTATGATTTTTAGAGTTTAAGGTTTTTATTTTACATATATTTATATAATATAGTACAAAATATCCAAAATAATATAACTTTTTGCGTATTTCAATTTTTTGATTCGGTTCAATTTTTATTCAGTTCGATTTTTCTCGATCACAACTCAATTTTGGTTCAATTTTTTTTTATCAACTTTTGATTACAATGTCCCTCCCCCAAGTATACTTAAAACAAGCTGACCATGTCTCCACGAAGAAAATTGTTGCAACCTTCCCCGTGTCTCAAAAAGCAATAATTTTGAGCAGGTTTCCAATGGTAGACAGATCCAAAATTAGAATCATTGATCTCAAAACCAACCTCCACTTGCCACAACCATAAGCCTCGAGCAGACCACACAGAGATGCACCTAAGTTCTAACCAGAACCAAACAAAGCAAAGGTCCCATTACCTCTTTTAATCAAATAATTTGTCTCTTTACACGTTAAATTTTAACAGCGATAAAACCCTAAAATTATATGTATATGCACTCTCTTGGGCTAACAAAATATGTCTTTATATGTCTACACATATATTAAGATAGTCTAGTACTAGTGTACATAATAATAATAATAATAATAATAATAATAATAATAATAATAATAATAATAATAATAATAATAATAATAATAATAGCAGTAGTAGTTTTTATCATAAATGATACCTCACAAATGGATCATTCATCATTTCGGTACTTCACTTTTGAAATCTATCATTAGTACCTCACTTTTAAATCTCTACCTAAAATCAGTATTTGCTGTTAACTTATCAAGAAATTATTGAAAAAATGTGAATTTTTAAGGAGAAGAAAAATTAAAAATGTAATAGAAAAAGAATAGAAAATAAAAATTAGAAAGACAACAGTTGACATTGAAATTTATCCCTTAAGATTTGATATTTTTTCAGAAAAAATTTCAATAAATTGACAGTGTTAGTAACGACAGGTACTGATCCTTAGTAAGGATTTAAATGTAAGGGACCGAAGTAATAGTATTCAAAATTGAGGTACCAAAGTGATGAATGGTCCATTTGTGAGGTACCATTGATGATAATTCCTCTATTAATAATAATAATAATAAGGTGGAGTTATATCTACCCCACAAAATACTTTCTCTCAACCTCAAAATCTTTTAATTATTAAAAGACTAATACATCCATATACAAAATTACATTAAAGGACTATATGATTTGTGAAATTATTATGTGTTTGCTTATTGCACCCCTACACTGGTTTTGCGTTAAAATTTAAAGAAAAATTCAACAAATAGTACCTTAACTTTTGCTCATTCTAAATATTCATACCACAATTTTACAAAATATCATAACCATACCCAAACTTTTGACCCCGACCCAAAAACCATACTTGTCATTACTTATTTCATCTTACTCCATTTCTGATTGCATAATTTCAATAATATAAAAATTAACGGTGTTCAATGGAATAAGTAACGGTATGTATGATTGTTGGGTTTAGATTGAAAGTCGGGGTATGGTTATGATATTTTGTAAAGTTGAGGTATAGATATGTAGAATGAACAAAAATTGAGGTACTGTTTGATGAAATTTCCCAAACATAAAACATAGAATACTAAGCCCTAAAACAAACTTATTCTTCTTCAATGGACTTGTGTCGACCTAACAACTTTCTTTTCTTCAATTTATATCTTTCTAACACATATAGAGACACAATCACTACCAGAAAACTCACTTAGGCGACGTAGCAATTTCGTCGCCTAAGTGGTGTTTTTCGTCGCCTAAGTACGACGAAACTTTCATTGCCTAAATTTCGTCGGCTAACAATCGTAGCCTAAGTGACATCTTATGCGAAGAACCAAATGTCATCGCCTAAGTACTTAAACGTCGAAATAATATTCCTCTAAACGGCAAGATTTTTCATCGTCGAAGTACTAAGACTTAGATGACGACTTGCTTTCGTCATCTAAGTGTTTCACTTAGACGAAGGTGGCTGGTCGTCCCCTAAGTGGATACATTTATACGATGACGTGTCCGTCGTCGAGTAAGTGTAACCACTTAGGCGACAAAATCGTTGTTTGGTCCCCTAAGTGATTCACTAGAACGACGAACCAAGATGTTTCGTCGCCTAAGTAGATTTTTTTAATTTTGTTTTTTTTCTCAATTATAAATTAACTTGAATTTAAAATATATAATAATATATTAAAAATTAATAATATATTAATTAATTAAATATTAATTAAATATAAAAAGTGTACGTACATCAATAGAAATAATAATAAAATAACGAAACTAACGGTCATCTTACGGTTGTGAGCTTTAAACCACGCCTCCACAGACCTGGAATGCTCCCAGGCACGATCGACTGACTCCTGTGCCAATCGACCTTGTTCAAGGGCGGCTCGGAGTGCCTCGGAATTGTCCCTTCCGCGACGAGTCGACGATGCGGATGACTCAGACAAATCTCTCTGCATCATCCGTCCAAGCCCAGGAACCTCCTTGTCAGGTTGGAGGCCGTAAACAGCATCGGCAATAGCCAGTTGTATCAACCTCTCCTGAAATTAATCATGTGAAGAATACATAAATATTGATTTCTAACAAAAATTTGGCATTGTTTTCCCTAAAATTGTAGAAAACTAAAAAATATGCAGGCAAGATTACACTTTGAATAACCAATTCCAACAACACAATCCGGATTTCTCAAGTTGAAAATCATAATTTAATGAACTAAACTAAAGCATAACCTAATTCAAGTTCAAAATAATATTCTGATAGTACAACCTAACTAAATCATATCCTAATCATAATTCAATTTCTTAAAAATGCAATTAGCATTATACTAAATTTCGATATGCTTTGAAAGTACGAGTAAATTCAATTGATTTTGGAAAGATGAGTTACCGACCATGAGTTGACTCGCTTCATTAACGTCCCTGGGATTGAAATAAGCTTGCACACTGGCATCAAGGAAGCAATGCTTCGAACTCGCATCTTTGTGCTCTTTCGCGATGTAAATGAACCTTTGCGAGCCCAATCCATGGTGTTTGTTCTTCTTGTCCCGATTTTCCTTGTTAGCCTCCGACCTTGTCTGTTACGTACACAACAAAGATAATTAAATAATAAAATAATGGTTAAAAATAGTAATATATGCAATTTTCATTACATTAAAGAAAATGAAGACGAAACTTATACTTGTCGAACTCAAAGTGTCCGACCAACCATTGCTACTCCTCTTCCCTGTGGTTCCGGAGCTCCAGAGGGGTAGGTGATACTTCCAGTCCTCTTCGCTGGTAGTACTTGTGGAGGTCATACTTCCAATCCTTATAAATGCAGGCAGCCGTCTTCTCTATATCCGCCATCATCTCCGCTCAGCCGGAGATTTCAAAATGTGTCTAGAAACATAAATAACAAATGAAAATTCTAGAAATTATGCATTTATGTTTTGTATTACTTATAAAAATAAATAATATTAAATATTATTACCGATAGTTTGCGGTACACTCTCAACTTTTCGAGTTGGGGCAGTTTGTTCCACGAAAGGACAACCATACAGATGTTATTCTGTATGATTGAGCCAATGGTGTGCAAGATCAGACTCTCGAGCTGTGCGGACGGAGGGTCTCGACATTTTAGGGTTCTGGGAGAGGAGAAAAGGAGGCAACAGTGTTTTGGAGGATTTAGGATTTAGGTAGGGAGAGATATCGAGAGAGGAAATGTGAGAAAACTAGATCGAAGTCGATCCAAATTTGGGATATATCGATTCACTTAGGCGACGAAAGTTGTTCATTTCATCGCCTAAGTCGTTTTAAAATGTTCCCCGAAAAATTTGGCGCAAAACACTGAACCGCCAAAAAAATTAGTCTTAGGCGACGAAATGAGTGGGTTCGTCACCTAAGTACTCACGTAGACGACAAACGTGAGGTTTTGTCGTCTAAGGTTTCAGGTTTTAGGGTAAAGGGATTAGTATTAGGGTTTAGGGTTAGAGTTTACCTAGACGACGAAGACGTTTTAGAGTCGTCTAGGTAGTGGTACTTAGCCGACGAAATAAATATTTTCGTCATCTAAGTGAACCTAAGATGACGAAATAATCCATTTTTGTCGGCTAAGATTCATTTATATTTACTTTTCATTTTTTTCTAATTCTAAACATAATTTTATTTCACTCATAACCATTTGGCCTTTTTCATGTGACTCCTTCCGATTTATAATCCTATAGAATTCGAAATCAAAAGCCGTTTCCAATATCTCTTCCGATCCCTCTGTAGACTTCCAGTTCTCCTTAGCACAATGATACGATTGTCGAGAAATACCAAAAAAATAATTTAGTTAACACGAATAAATAGACACATATATATAACCCGGCCACATTCCTACGTACCAACACACGTTGAGAATGTTTCGGTGGTGCACTTACAGTCTTTCGCTATAGGCATGCTGACCTCGAAGAATATTTTATTTATTTGGCTCTTTGCATGTACGTACACAAATCATCAAATGCACCATTTAATTCAAAAATATAAACCTCTTTATATATATAATGACTTTAATTAATTAATTTCTAATATAAATAGTAATCCGGCCTCATATGAATCTTCATTCTCATAATCATCATCATCTGAATCATCCTCCTCACTATCATTTGATTGCTCCTCATCATCATACTCTGAATTGGATCCGACGTCGTCATCGTCATCCTCCGGCTCCTCGGCATCTGGGGCATTCTGCGCTAACTCTCTAATCTCCTCTCGAGTAAGATCTGTGACGCAATCAATCGGGGGTAAGCATTCGTTATGCCGAACTAGTTCCATTATGTTGGGGATGACTGCAGTATTAGGCTCTTAATATGCATCGTCTCTCTATGCTTCAATATCTGTCGCTGACGTCCCTTCAAGTGTCATGGATCTCCATATTCCTCGGTGAGACATATGATTTACTATTTTCCAACCTTCACTAACTTTTGGATCATCTAGATAGAACACTTACCTAACTAAGGTGGTAAGAGCGAATGGCTCATCCTTATACAAGCTTGAGTTTGTATCGAATGATAAAAGTTCTATATCTTCCTTGTACGCTTGACCATTTGCACTTTAACAGAAAAACACTGATATCATTCCTGTATAGCAGCTCAACGACATGTTCAAGAACTCCGTAATAGACAACATCACCTTCCCCAACTGCGATCCCACTATTTTATGTGTATCTTCCTTCATCTCGGGCCAAGGAATGAAACTTTACTGTGTTCACAAAACGTCGGGGTAAATATAGTGCTTAATCGGCTTAAGGGCCAACATGTGCTTTTCCCACGACCACCACCCCTCGTGATTATTGGATTTTTGTTGATCATTCATCTGCAAAAATTTGAAGAATATATAAATGTGTATTTCATTTCTACCGAAAATTTGACATAATTTCCCCTAAAAATAAAGGGAACAAAAAACCTGCATGCACAAACTAAAGCAAAACCTTTCGCATTAACAAACACCAAATGTCCTTCTAATTTACCGTGGGCACCTATTCTCAAATCTAAATTTATCAATTTCAATTAAATAGCCTAATCACATATGTACTATACATGTGAGAAAGAGTTTTAAATTAATTAAACATACATACCGAATGTCGAGAATAATTGGGGAACTTCTTCTTAAGCACTTTTCAACCCAGGCAGGACTCTTGTCTGGTTTCATCGTTTGAATGTACGCCTTGTATTCCTTCATGTAATGATCGACCTCAACACAGTCTCACAACACTATCCAATGCACTTTGACAAGTTCTTCTCTAATTAATCTTTTCTCTAATACTTCTCGAAACGGTCGTACAACATTTGTGACTACTGAAAGATTGAGGCGGACATTTGGATTGGCCTGGACCAGATCCTTGAGGTATCTACTGCAGTAGGTAACACACTCATGCATTAGGTATGTCTCTGCTATGGAGCCATTTGAAAAAGATTTATTTTTCACAAATCTTTTATACTGTCTGAGTTGTCTGCAAAATCATAGAATTAATAATGTGAAGAATAGTAGAAACAAAAAAAAAGAAATGCAAATGATGAACAACCATTATGAATAATTGTACGTACCTTTCTTGAGGATACATCCAAGTGAAGTGAACTGATCAGAAAGGAGCACATGCTCGGGTAGGTGGATCATGAGGTGAATCAAGATGACAAAGAAAGTAGGGGGGATAATCCTCTCTAGTTTGCAAAGGATGTGCATTATTTCGTATTGCAGTTCTAGGACATCTAACTTCTTCAACTCTCTAGCGTATAATCTCTGCCTCCATCTACATAATTCTACTACTGGTTGGACGACGTCACGAGGTAAATATGGTCAAACTACCACTGGAATCAGACATTGCATCATTACGTGATAGTCATAAGTTTTTAAAACAATGATATTTTTTTGCGCCTCGCCAACTGCTCCTTTAATATTCGCTGCATACGTAGACGGATAACGAACACTCGTAAACCAGCTGAATACAGAATCTCTATGTGTCAGCTTCACCGTGTAAGGTGCATCTGGTATCTTGTTGTACATTTCTCTTCTATCCCTCCTCAACCACAAGTGAGGGTGCAAATTCATAGATTTCACCTTTTTGCGCTTTAGGAGTATATTTAGTCTTCAACTTAATACCCAAAATTATTCCCACCACACTGTCGCACACATTCTTTTCTGTGTGCATGACATCAAGGTTGCTCCGGAGTGTCAACTTGGACTAGTAAGGCAGTTTAAAGAAATACTCTTGTGATGCCAATAGATGATATCATGTGGAATGTGTGGATTGGGTTTCTTCACTTCTTTCTTGTTGGTAAAAACACCAAAATAGAAGTTGTTCAACCTCTCTAAAATCTCTTCGACAGACTACTGTCGGGGTTTAGGATTATTCTCTACCGTCCTGTCAAAATGAGCGTCATCCTGTTGCCACGGGTGATCGTGTGGAAGCCATCTACGGTGACCCATGTAATATACCTTCCCCGCGTGCCAACTGAAGTTGACGTTGTCCAAACAGACAGGGCAACTATTGTATCCTCTAGTTGTGCAAGATGCCAACATCCCATATGCAAGAAAATCGTTGATTGTCCACATCATGGCTACTCTCATCATGAACATCATGTTAGTGAACTTGTTATAAGTTGGGACTTCATGTTCCCACAACAATTTTATCTCGTCGATGAATGGTTTGAGGTAGACATCTAAACACTTTCTCGGAGATTTAGGACCTGGAATTAGCAGAGTAAGGAAATTAAATTCCTTGTTCATACACATCCACGGAGGCAGGTTGTACGGCATGAGAATAACTGGCCTAGTGCTGACGGCAACGTTATTACTACCCTAAGATTGAATCCATCTGTAGATAGGCCGAGTCTAACATTTCAAACCTCTGCTGCAAATTTTTCGAATTTCCTGTCAAAATGTTTAAAAGCTTCCTCATCTCCTGGGTTTCAGAGCACATCGTCATCTACTCGTTGTTCCGCGTACCATCATCATCATCTCTGCTGTATATAGATACATATATAGACGCTATAATCTGGGAATCAATGGAAAATAGAGAAGTACCTTCAAATAAATTTTCTTCTTCGAACTCATCCTATTCCGGTTTTGATATCTACATTGGTTATATACAAAACAATAGTCCAAATGTTCATACTCTTTGTAAAACAGCACACGATCATTTATGCACGCGTGAATTTGCTTGTACTTTTGGCCGAGTCTGATCAAGATTTTTCTAACCTTATAATGAGTATCCGAAAGTTTGTGATGATCAGGTAGCAACTTACATATATGCTCCTGTATTTCGGTAAACGTACTATCTGAAATTTTGTTCTTTACTTTTATCTGATCTTTCTCCATTATATATTGCAACACATTCTCTGGACATCCACGGTACACCAGGGTCTGGGTTTCGAGTAGTCTCTTGTTGTACCTATCCATCTCTATAGTGTCACTAGCCAAGCTAGCAGCGGGGAATGTGTCATCATGAGTAGTATCGTAACCTCCCTTTTGGTGCCGGTGTCCACCATGACTAAATCTTGAAAAAGTATCATGGACCAAATTCACAGTTGGGTTCCAAGCAGGGGCGCCACTACCGCTAGATGAGGCACTATGGTAACTGTACCCTGAGCCGAAGTCTAGTCCTAAGCTAAATTCTACTACTTCACCGTGCTCGCTCCACGTAGTGTAACTCCATATCATACTGTGCTCATACAGGTGTTGAGTCATAACGTTAGACAGAACAAGCTGATAGTTGAGACATTTTCTGCACAGACACCTGCAATGCTTCTTTCCCTGAGCATGTTCTAGCGCAAAATCTAAAAACTCTCTAATGCCGTTCATATACCGCACATCACTTATATTCGCCAACTATATCTAACTCTTATCCATATTTCTGCGTAAGGATAATAATTCGATCTGTTAATTATATAATTTTTTAACCAATAATTGATTACTTAATCTAATATACTATATATATATTATCAATTCAAATGCATGACATATAACACAATTAATTAATTAATTAATCAATCTTATACTATAATTAATCTATTATATATATTATATTATTAGCTTTAAATACTTTACAATTAGCTTAATTAACCATATATATTAAATTAACATACATGCCATTAATTGTGCTTAATTACCTAGCTAGATTAAAATCATTATCTTAATTAATTAATTAACCAATTACCTTAATCTAACATGCATGTTGTAACTAATTAATCAAATTAAACGTATATACTAATTAATTAACTAACCAATTAGCTTACAATTAGATTAACAATGCAATTCAACAAGTAATTTAAGCTAAGGTGCCGGAAACTACTATATAGTTGCCGGAAAAATCAATCACCTCACTGTATTAAATTCAAATAAATTAATCAAGAGAAACGAGTTAATACATTCACTGATAAGGAGCTAAATGGGTAACACTAGAACTCCGGGGCTTGAAAAATTGAGTTTTGATGAAATTTTTGTCGGATGTGATCGGAGGCCATCGGTGGGATTTTTAAGTGAGGAGAGAAAGAAGTGAGGACGAGGACGAGGATGAGATAGAAGGAATCTGATCGATCTAACAATTGAATTTTCTTAGGCGATGAATCATTTCGTCGCTTAATTTATCACCTAGACTATGGAAGCAGGTTCGTCACCTAGGTGAGAACTTAGGCGACGCAAACAGGTTCGTCATCTAAGTGTGGCATACTTAGCCGACGACAATAAATGACCGTCGTCTTAGTGTTTCTCTTAGGCGACGAAAGATGAAAAACGTCGTCTATGTTCACATTTAGGCGACAACATACATAAACCGTCATCTAAGAAATCACTTAGCCGACGATGATCATTTTCGTCGCCTAAGTGTAATTTAGCCGACGAAAATATTTTTTGGGCGACGACAAATTATTTTGTCGCCCAAGTCCTACTTAGGCGACGAAACCGCCTAAGTGAGTTTTTCTAGTAGTGAATACACTAATTTAGAGCATGAAAATAAGGTAATTTTTATTTTTTTGTATCATTTTTTTTATCGATTTAATTGTTTTGCTGGTTTTTGCTTCTTCGGTTGGGTTGTACTAAAAACTTGACAAATGTCAGGAGTCCTGCAGAAAGTATTGACAAATTTCAACATGGTCCTGCTGAAATTTCTATCTTTTTTCAGCATACCCTTACTGTAGCTAGGTCTTGTTGAAAAAATATTGACAAATTTTAGCAAGGTCCTGCTGAAATTTTTGATTTTTTTTAGCAAATTCTTACTGAAAAAAAAATGTCTATTTTCAGTAAGTCTATGTTGAACTTCGAAAAAATAGAGGATATTTTTGGTACTAAAATGGGTGAACTCAGAAAAAGAAAAAAAAAACCAAAATTTTAAGAGGTGAAGATACCAGGCAGCAAATGGGGTGAAGATAATATTTTGTGGGGTGGAAATAGCTCCACCTAATAATAATGTCACATATAAAATGCTGGCAATTACAAACCTCGCGGGCCTATGATGGACTTCACAATATCAAACTAGGGCTCGTCACTGGGCCGCCCAAGCCCGTCGGGCTTGGGTAGGGTTGGGCCAGGTTTTATTACAACGTCTCCAAAATTCGAGTCGAGCCAGGTTTTTTTGAAAATTTGAAGCCCACGGGCCGTCTATGAACTTTTTGGTCCCCGGGCCTTAACGAGCTTTTTGGGTCGGGCCAGGGTAGACGGGTTTTTTTGGTACTAAATAAAAAAACTTAGAAATTAATAGTGTTTAACTATAAAATCTATCAATAATTATATACACTAAATAATTAGTATATGAATGAATGATATTAAGGTAAATTAAAGAGTTTAGGAGTTTATATTGATAAAATAATCTATAATATATACAATTGATGAGTTAAACGGGATTTGGTAGGACGGGCTTTTTTGGGCTCATAGGGTTTAGGACCTCGGTCCGAGCCCAGCCTTATGCCCTTAGGACGAGCTTTTTCAAGCCTAAATTTGGACCAGGCTAAGTTTGCCTCGGATTGTCCACGGACTTTTTAAACCTATGGACCAAATGATGACCCCTATATCTGACCTCGTAAGTTCAATACTATTATTCCATTACCGTAAAATATAGAAATATACAAATTCACACTAATCATATACCCTCCCCACTTAAACCCGCTAGAAAACAACATTTCTGTTCATCAACTAGTTGGATGTTATTGGTAAGTATATGGATATAATTGTGAGCCAATGTATGTTGTAGATCGTAAATGAACATCATATGAAGTGTCAGTTAAATTTTCATCTAGACCAAAAAAAAAAGAGTTAAATTTTCATTGATATAAGTGAGCATAGGGTCATTAGAGGCATTTTTTTGGGGTGATCAAATGACTAATGCACTCTTTTCAAGTGTTAATTATAGAAAAAGAATGATGTATGATTAGTAATCAAACAGAAAAAATGAGAGTGAACACCACATAATTAAACCCGCATCAAAACTTAATGAACGTCGGGTATTTAGTTTAATTGAGCATTGGATTTGATCAAGTTGGTCGAAGTAGTGTATCATCTTCTCTTCTCTAAATTGCCCTTGAATCATAATAAAAAAAGAAGTGAAAATTCATATATGTTTTAGGAGAAATATTCCAGGTATGGTATCTCTGTGTGTATCTTGTTCTGATTAGAATAGAAGTAGATATTCTCTCAATCCTTGATTTATAAAGATATTACTTATATCATATTGTAATGCGTATTTTAAGATCATCTATCAATGAATAAAGTATAGTTTTAGATCTATTTCTTGTGTATCTATTTTCTCATTCAACACGTTATCAATAGCTCTTGAGTTAATAACCATCATCACCAAAAGAAAAATACCACTACAACATTTTTTAGTATTGCCGGCGATTTTTCTCCCAAAAATCGTCGGCAATACTTTTTTTTTTATTATTATTATTGCCGGCGATTTTCCTCCAAATCGCCGGCAATAATTGGCCGGCAATAAAAAAAAAAAGTATTGCCGGCGACTTCCATGCAAGTCGCTGGCAATACTTTTATTTATTTATTATTATTGCCGGCGACTTGCATGGAAGTCGCCGGCAATACTTTTTTTTTTATTACCGGCCAATTATTGCCGGCGATTTGGAGGAAAAATCGCCGGCAATAATAAAAAAATACTAAAAAAAAAAGTATTGCCGGCGATTTTTGGGGGAAAATCGCCGGTAATACTTGAAAACTATTGCCGGCGATTTTAAATCGCCGGCAATACTAAAAAATGTGGTAGTGTACCCTAACCCCTAAACTCTTAAACCTCTACCGCCCGAGTCACTTCCACCGTCAGAGCACCGCCGTCACCAGAACACCACCGTCGTCCATCGCCGAATTTTGCTTTTTGCTTCAAACTTCTTTTCGGCGAAGTTTTCATACCGAGCATAACACCCTATAGGTAAATCGATTAACCCTCTTCGATTTAGAATTAGGTTGCAAAACATAACTACCGCAACACCCTATATCTAGGTCTCGATTTAGGTTGAACTTTCATATCGTGGTTACTTTTTTCCTAGTTCCTATGTATTAATAAATGTTATAAAAAGTTGAATATTAGTAACGGTCTTGGGGAGTCACGCTTATCGATAAATATCATAGTTAACTGTGATTTCACATTGAAAAAATGGAAGTTGTCTTTGTGATTATTTGACAGTCATGGTTTTCTGAGGAGTGGTATGAAGCCACCAGTTTTACATCAATTTTTGTGACCATACATCATGGATAATGTTTCTTATTCCTTAAACTTGATATTAGTGATCGTGGTTTTTCGATCGGTAAACTAATTACATCTCTTGTTTTTTTATAGATGACTGAGCCAGCAAGGCTAGAATTTAATATCCTTAATATTCAAGGAGAAGAATACCATAGATGAGTATCAGACGTTAGGAATACAATTCTTGGTAAACGTCTCACTGATACCATCCAATCACTACCACTTAGCACTGAAGCCAATAAGGAAGCCCTAGCTTGAACAACTCAAGCTCTCATGTTTCTCAGGAGACATATTCATCATACTTTGAGGAAACAGTGCTTGTTAAAGGATGACCCCGTGGATTTGTGGGTAACTTTGCAAGAACGGTTCAACAATGTGCATGACACACAACTTCCAGAGCTCATAGAAAGATGAGATAGAATTTGATTATTGGATTATCCTAAGATAAATAAATTTTATTAAGATATGCTGGAACTACAGTCTGAGCTTGCCATTTGTGGCTTTGTAAAGACTAACCAAGCAATGGTCAAGAAGTTTTTGAGCACCTTTCCTACTTCTATGGACACCCTTGTACATCAGTGCACATTGATTATGAGTAAGGAAGACTTCGATCATTAAGTAATCTTATGAGTGTGATGGCCAAGAAAGAGAGGGATCATGAGATTCTTCTCCACAACAATACTAGGTCAGCTGGTACAAAGAAAGTCCATGAAAGCTACAACACTAGTGAGAATGCATGAAAGGATAAGGGGAAACAACGTTCTTAACCTTATCAAACTCGTTGTAGTAGAGGAAGACTTGGTAGAGGTCATGGTAGAGAAAGAAATAGTCAGAATTTGACTTAGAATCACCATGACAACAACCACAACTCCAACAAGAATCAATCCAATTTTGGTTTTAGGAATGGGGGAAATTCTTTACATCCTACATTACTTCTCCCATGGCACCTTGCTACAGGTGCGGTGCGACTAATCATATGCACAAGTAATGTAGAGGTCCAAAGAATATTCAGAATACCTACAAGATGTGTTAAAAATACCAAGCAAAGTAAATGGAGGCATACTTGCTGACTACGAGAAGCCAATCTAATTGTAGCAGAAATCCCCCTAGCAAATATAGAGACTATGAATTTTACTTAGTCTATGTATTAAGCTTATGGATTATGCAATGTAATCAAGTTTAGTTTTGTATTTTAAATCTGGTTGTAGTCATGATTATTGAATAAGAACAATCTTCTGATATAAGTTTTAATGTTGGAAAAGTAATAAAATTTCTTCCTTTCGAAGTTTGAAAGTGTTAAGAATGGTTATTTACATACATATTGCTTAAATGGTTTGAATTCTACAAAACACTATGGCATTATAACATCAAAATAGCATAAAAACGAACAAAAGAGATGATGGTTTGATACTGGGAATTCTCGACCCGTTGGGGTTTTTCCTCGACCCATCGATGGTAACCCACTATATCGGTTTTAGCACTTTTTGAGCCATCAAACAATAGTGTACTAAATCTTTTGACCCGTTGAAAGATGGTCCTCAACCAGTTATTTAGCTACTTCGACCCGTCGATGATGTTAGAATATGCCTTGAATCAAGTATGTATGTCGGCGGCATACGAGGGTCTAGCTAAATTAATCGGTTACGTTGGACTATGGTTTTCTGTTGAGCCTACCATTCAAGAGTATTTATATATCCTTTAGGTTATTAACCTAGTGTGGTATTTTGTAATCTAAAATTCATTTTCCTCAAGGATTAATAAAACTATTCTCCCCTGCATGTGGACGTAGCTAACATATTGTTAGTAAATCATGTAAATATGTATTCTTTCCTACATCCGTTATAACAGATGAAAATGCTTTACCCATCGACTGCACGTTACATTCTCCTTAATGTCACAATTTCGACCCGTCAAAAATTCTTGAACGACTCGTCGAAAAAGATATCGGAAAATCGATATTAATTTTAGGTTTTATTCGACATGTCGAAGGGTCTACCTTGACCCGTCGAATGTCAGCCACTATGACAAAAATTTCAATTTTCGACCCGTCGAAAATTGTTATCGAAAAAATCAAAGTTTATTATAGGTTATTCCGACTTGTCGTAAATCCTCCCCGGACGCGGTACTTTTGATGTATTTTACATCGGTTTTACCATGTCATATCAACACTCTTTAAAGGTCACAACCATTTGATATATTTTGAAGTCTTTACTTTAAGTGTTCAACAAGTTTTAAAGATTAATTAATTAAATTTCTTTTGTAGATGTTTGAAGGCAAGATCGAGTATCTAGCAGATAGCGGTACTACTCATACTATACTTCAGAATATGTAATTATTTATAGATCTTGTGTCATACACATCATCAGTGAGAACCATGATTGGTTCTGCGCCGGTTATACAGGGTGTGGTTTAGCACAATTTTTTCTGCCACATGGAACAAGAATTCATATCATTGATGTTTTGTATGCGCCAAATGTCAATCGAATTTGCTAAATTTTAAGGACATTAGATTCAACGGTTTACACTTGGAAACTCATTATGAGAATGGAAAATAATTCTTATGCATAATTACTGAGGAGTGTGGTAGAAAACGCTACTTGAAAAAGTTAGGGGCAATTCGTAATGGATTATATCTTACTATGGTTTGGATTATTGAATCAAATGTTATCACACTTACTACTATGTGTAATACGGCCTCATACAAGTTTTGACATTATCGACTGGGACACCCAGGTCGTGATATGATGATCAAAATATTGAAAAACTCTCATTATCATCCATTTTTCAAAGGCAAGAAGCATGTGAAAATTCCCAAAATCATTGGATTAGATGGAGTGGATGAGATTAACAATCTCAATCCGGTCTCAATACCTAGTGTTATTTCACAAGATTTCTTTATAGCAATCTCTGATGTTCATCGCTCATTTTGTAAAGCTTGCTCGTTAGCAAAGTTGCAGGCTTGCCATTCCTTTTGCGGTTGAGAACAAGAAAAACATACCATTCTTACAAAGAATCCATGGTGATATTTGTGGACCTATCAAACCGAAATACGGACAATTTAAATATTTTATATTTTTGATAATACATTAACGAGATGGTCACATGTCGCTTTGCTATCCACGAGGAATGTTGCATTTGAAAAACTCCTAGCACAGATTATTAAGTTTTGAGCTTACCACCCGGATAACCCAATCAGGTCAATTACAGTGAATAATGCAGGAGAATTCACATCACAGGCTTTTGATGACTACTACATGTCAATTGGGATTAAAGTTGAACATCACGTCCCTCATGTTCATTCACATAATGGCTTAGAGAGGCACAAATTAAGCGGTTACAGCTTGTGGCCAGAGTAATGGTTATGCATACAAATTTGTTGGTATCTGCTTGAGGATATGCAATATTACATGCAACAATGTTTCTTTGCTTGAGATCTGTAGCATGCCAACAATTCAGTAAGTACTGGTTGATAACTGGATACAAGCCTGACATTTCATTTCTACGCATCTTTAAATTGTGCAGTGTATGTGTCAATTCCGCCTCCACAACACACTAAAATAGGTCCTTAACGTCAATTATGCATATATATTGGTTATGAATCTCCAACTATTGTCCACTACTTAGAACCTTCGACAATAGATCTCTTTACTAACAACATTTGTAGAGTGTAACTTTGAAGAAACATACTTCATGACGTTAGGAGGAGATAGGAATGTCTCAATTCTAGTTGAACATCATGAATTGACGTGAAAAGCTCCTCCCACTATGTTTCCGGAAGATCCGCGCACATCTCAAAGTGAGATTGAAGTGCGACGTATAATTGATCTTCAGAAGGTAGCAGACTCGATGCCTGACTCCTTTACTGATATTGTCAAAGTGACGAGATTAGACATTCTTATTACAAATGTTCATGCAAAGTTGAAAGTCCCTAAAAGGCAGTATAACACAACTCTAAGGCAGAGTAATGTGCCTCTTACCCATGTGGATGAAGTAGCATTGGCCTCAGCTCCCACCAGTAGTGAGGGAGACCTAGAAAATCCACAGATAAGCTGCCGGCAAAAGGCAGGCCATTCAAGCACAAACTAATCCTTTTGTCATCAACGTTGTGAACTCCACACATGAGATCATTTCTCACTACAGTTATGTCTTAGAATCACAAATGTATCTCTAGAAGACGATTCAGACCCATATGTGATATAAGAGAACGGTGAAATCTTATTAACTAACAATGAAGCGTGCATTGTTATGGATAGTTCACCCAAGGTAGTTGATGATGCTTTTTCTTATTCCATCGCATAGGAGATCATTGATGACGATGAAGTGGAACCTCGCTGGATTGCTGAATGTCAGTAGAGAACAGATTGTCCAAAGTGGAAAGATGCAATGCAGGCCGAACTAGACTCTCTGAAGAAAATGCATGTTTTTGGTTCGGTAGTGCTATGCCCACAATATGTGAAGCCGATAGGACAGAAATGAGTTTTTGTTCGGAAGTGTAATAAGAAGAATGAGGTCATGCTATATAAATATAAACTTGTGGCGCAATGATTCTCTCAACGTCCTGACATTGATTATGAGGAGACATACTCACCGGTTATGGACATCATTACTTTCTGCTACCTTGTCAATTTGGTAGTGTAAAAAAAAAACTAAACATCCAGCTTATAGATGTGGTGACAACATATCGCTATGAAAACCTTGATTCAGAGATATACATGAAAGTGACGAAAGACGTGGTCATACCCAACTCAAGTAACTCTACACCACGAAGTGCTCATATGATTAGATCGAATTGTTCAGTATATGGATTGAAACAATCCGGTAAGATGCGGTACGTATGCCTAAGTGACTACTTGATTGGGAAGGGATACAAGAATAATGATTTATGCCCACGTGTATTTATTAATAGAACAAAATCAGAATTTGCTATAGTAGCGGTCTATGTTGATGATATGAATATCATTGGGTCTCTTGATTAAATCGATGAGACAGTTAGCTATTTGAAATCCAAGTTTGAGATGAAAGATCTTCGTAGGACTCGATTTTGTCTTGGTTTGGAATTAGAACATCGAGTTGGTGGAATACTTATTCACTAGTCTGCTTATGTTCAAAAGATGCTCAAGCGATTTAATATGGACATAATACACCCTCTTAGCACACCAATGATCGTTCGCAGTCTAGAATCTAATAAAGATTTGTACCGTCCTAAAGATGATGATGAAGAACTATTGGGAGCTGAGGTACCATACCTTTGTACTATTGGAGTTTTGTTGTATTTAGCTCAATGAACAAGACCAAATATTGCATTCTCTGTGAACTGGTTAGCTCGATTTAATTCTGCACCTACACAACGTCATTAAAATGGTGTCAAGCACATCTTCATGTACTTGAAGGGTTCCATAGACTTGGGTTTGTTCTTTCCCTACAAAGAATATAGAGAGAAACTTGAAATTCTCAAAAAAGAAATGGTTGAATCACAACATGCATGTTCCAAGAATTTCGACCCGCTGAAGAAACTCGTCGACCCATTGAAGAAACTCCTCGACCCGTCGAAGGTTGCACCCTGGACGGATCAGAACCATTCATTTGACCCACAGAATAAGATGCTCGACCCATCGAACAATGACTTGGCTGCAAGCATTAAACCTCAGTTTAGTGTGGTCCCCTACTCAAAGATACTTTGTGATGTCTTAGTTGGTTTTGCTGAGGTTGGGCATCTCTCTGACCCACACAAAGAACATTCCCAAACAGATTATGTATTCATCATGAGGAACACGGTGATTTCTTGGAGATCAAGAAAGCAGACAATTGTTGCTACATTCTCGAATCATTATGAGATTATAGCTTTGCATGAAACGGTTAAGGAGTGTGTCTGACTTAGGTCAATCATAGACCATATTCGAGGATCTAGTGGATTATCATCCACTACTACCTCACCAACTTGTATTTTTAAGGATAATGCGGCTTGCATTGAACAAATAAAGTTGGGATACATCAAGGGTGATCATACAAAGCACATATCACGTTAAGTTCTTCTTTAATCAGCAACAACCGCAGTTATTGAACATTTATGTGAATCAAGTTTGTTTTGTAGATAATGATGCAGACATTTTTACCAAGTCATTGCCCAAATCTACATTTGTAAAGCATATGATGAGACAATGCAAAGGTTATCTGAACTCTAAGATTGAGTTACTGATCAAGGTGAGTTCCTTTCGTAGACATCAAGGGGAGTCTACATCACATGTGGTCACATTTGTAGTTGATGCATTGCACTATTTTCCCCTTAGATCAGACTTTTATTTTTACCCAAGAGATTTTTTGTTTGTTTGACAAGGTTTTTAGTGAGGCAACATGTTATGCATCATACATTAGGATCGCGACATAAGTGAGAGTGTTCTAAGAGAAATTTTCCTGGTATCTCGGTGTGTATCATGTCCTGATTAGAATAGAAGTAGATATTCTCTCAATCCCTGATTTATAAGGATATTGATTGTATCATATTGTAATGCCTATTTAAGGTCATCTATCAATAAAGAAAGTATAGTTTCAAATTTATATCTTGCGTATCTATTTTCTCTTTAAACAATATAGGTTTAATTTAGAAAAGGTTTTTTTGTGAAAGATAGAGAGAAAATGATTATCTTACCAAATAAGGAGAGAGGAAATGATTAGATTAATCAGAGCCCATATTAAAGCTTTCGTTAATGCAACACCTAATTGTATTACTACTTTACTTTACTAGAGTATAGGCACACCTAATAGGTTGTGAGATGTGGGAAGTTTTTTTTTTCCTTCTAAAAATAGAAAAAACGAAAGAGAAAGAAAGAGAAAGAAAGAGAAAAAATACGAATACGAATAGGAATTGTAATTGTAATTGTAATTTTCTCTTTTATTTAATTTATTAATTTGCTCCAATTACAATTTTAGCTTTTAGTTTATTCATTCTTTTTATTCTCAACATATATAAATCAGATAATTTTTGGTATTTAGAATGTTTGATCATTAATCGTCTGATAATTATAAAATATTTTTTGATATTTTGAATGTTTGACCATCAATTGTCTGATAACTGTAAAAGAGGTTAGAGCATCTCCAACAGCTCTTGTAAAAGTTCTCTATTATAGAAGATGAAAACAGAAAATCTCTGAAATAAAGAAACCACAACTCCAACAGCTCCTCTATATGATTCTCTAAACTTTAATAGTTTTCTCTATAATTTAGTGATTCTAATATAATTTTTTTATTAGGTTTGTATTTAATTAAACCATAAGATGTATTAAGTTTGATGAGAGAGAATACCTAATATGGAGAAAAGATGAAATAGAGAAAAAAAACATATGAAAACATTAAATTTTAGAGATTTATAGATGGATATACAAATTTTGAGTTTTCTATAGATATAGAGATTCTCTATCTCATTTTTTAATTTTCTGTAGAATACAAGAAGTTATATAAGAGTTGTTGGAGCTGAAAATGCGTGTTTTTTCTCTAAAATGAAAATTTTTGTTAGTTTACAAGAGCTGTTGAAAATACTCTTAGAGCATCTGCACCGACGGAGAAATTCTACCCAAATCGGATGACCCTTGCATGGAGCCCGCTGAAAATTGAAATTCCTCGCCCCAAAATAGGTGCAGCGGTGCTTATAGAGGCCGACGACCAGACGTTGACAGAGAAGAATTCCTTTCCTACGTTCGGCAATCGACATCGGTAGAGGAAGCGGGGCCTAGTGGAGCCCACACACTTAGGTGACACCAGTGCATGTCCATTTTTTTTCAATCTAGCTTGTGTAATACACACGACGTAATAAGTGACGTTTTTATTAACCGGATTGTTACTAGCCAATCACAGCTTGCCACATGGCTGAACTTTCTCCCACCTGCTGTCCAATGACCCTCTTTATCTGGGACGTCCATTTTGAATCGATTTTCAATCTGAAGGCCCAAATTCAAACATAATGGCTATTTTAGGTTATAACGGGCTGATTTGCATTTTTTGCTTCAAAAGCCTACAAATTTGCAAAACATCCCAAAAAATTTCAAATAGCCCCCTGCCATTTTTCTATAAATACCACGTTTATTTTCCTAAACACCTCACATCAATTTGTGCACAAAAATTTTATCATCCTTCTCCATCTCTTATTTCTCTCTTCTCTCAATGCTTTTAGTTTTTGCAAAAAAAATATCTATCAACTGGTTTCTTTCCGAAGATGTGCAATTATGCATATCTTATTATCATCAAAGCGTCAGTCCTATCTCCGACAACAAACAAAAGGTCGAAAAATTATGGGAAAAAATTTATGCCGATTACCAACAAAATTGGGAGATGACTCATGGTGAATCAAGGGCGGAGACTAGAACCCAAAATGCACTTACTTCCCATTTTGTTAAGTTGAAACCAAACTTGACACTTTGGAAAACATCGCTTGCATACGCAAAAAAGACTCTGAAATTCCGCGAAAATTTGCAAGATGAGGTAAGGATTTATTTATGTTAGTCCTCTCATTTTTATTTCATTTTATGAAATAAAACATGCCAAGTCCATTTTATTTGATATTATTGTGACATATCAATTTTTTAATTTTTTTTTTGTACTTAAGGAAAGCTCAAACACTTTATATGGCAAAAAAAAGAAAGAGTTTACGAACTTTGAGTGTTAGGAAGTGGTGAAGAATCATCCTTTTTTAAGACCCGTCAAAACTACTACTCCACATTCTTACCATTCCAACTTCGAAGCTACTCCTCCCATTAGTGAAGTGCCTCCTACCGTCAACTTGAGTGAGGATGAAGTGATTCCAACACCACAAAGCAACCTTGAAGGTACCTCGAGTCCGGCTAGATCTCAAGGAGTGAAGGCGGCCAAGGAAGCAAAAAGAAGGAGAAAAAATTTCATGACACCTACAAATGAGGTTAGAGATAAGATTTTTAAAAGCATTGTGGCAAATAAAAAATAAAATCGCGGATTGAAAAAAAGGCAAGTGATGAAAAAAATGAATCCTTGATTAGAAAAACTACAAATTGAGGGCCCAAGAGCAAGAAACAAGGATCATGATAATGAATTTGGAGGCTATGGGCCCATTGTCAAAGAGGTACTTCATGAAGAGGAAAACAGAAATCCTTAAGCAAGTAGATGACAATGAAGAAGAAGATGGCAATGCAAGCTTTACAAATTGTTATCGCCCCCACAACCTTGATTTTAGTGAATAGTTTAGTTTGTCTTAATAATAAATCTATGCTTGGTGTCAGGAGCCGCACTCTACTGACATGCCGTGCGGCCTCCCGACAGGTTGTAAGGCCATAAGCAAGCTTGTCCAGGGTCATGAGTTAAGCCCGTTTCTGATTGCTTGTGTGCCAGAGTTAGAATAGTATTTTTTTTTCTTTCATTAAGACTCCTCAAACATTCTAATGTTTCCTTCTGCAAAGTGAAGTTACGTAAAATATCATATATAGGGAGGGGTTCTTAGTCGACATTACTGTTGGACTCAAGAACTAGTATAGGTAAGCACATGTACTTTTGCCTCCCTAAACGTCTTACCATCAATAAAAGATGAGATTCAATCACATGTGCATTGTGAGATTGTCCCATTCGATTCTTAAATTATTTGTTCATTGTTGTGTTCTTTGTTGACGCTTAGCCTACACGGTTGCTTGCTCGCTTGCTCACTTGCATGCTTGCTTGCTTGCTTGCTTATTTGCTTGTCCCTTACATTATATTAATATCGTGTAGATTATTGCTACTTGAAAGGTACTCATTTGGCTGACTTTCTAACAGGCAAGTTTCGTACGATCCGTTTTGTCGCTTCTGAAAGTCGGCCCGTGACAGTTGATATCAGAGCCGACTCGGCTCACTAGCTTGAACTAGATGCCTAATATGACGACCGCACAACTATTTAGCTGGATTGAGGACCAACTTAGAGAACTTGCGGGAATCCCTGACAGATTGATTGATTTCACAGCACTTCTTGACCGTGTCAACCTAGATGAAATGGCGGCACGAGTCGATGAGATTGAAGATTTGAAAACCCGAGTTGGGACCCTTGAGAAGAGGAAAGTCCCAAGGGAAAGAGCCAGAGACCTCGAGGAGAGGCCTCTTCAAAAAGAGCAGATTAGAGCCATGAGTGATGCTTTTGACACCATGTAGGTGACTATGGACTCGATGACGGAGGACGTTCGAGCCACTATTGATGCATTCAAGAATGAGTTGTTGGAAATGAATTCCAAACTCAACTTAGCCATCCGTGCGATGGGAAACCAACCTGTGACGGACTACAGGAAGGTGAAGATACCAGAACCTCAAGCATATGGAGGGGCGCGAGTAGCCAAAGAGCTTGAGAATTTCCTATTTGATATGGAGCAGTACTTCCGAGCTGTGAAGCCTGACTCTGAGGAAGTGAAGGTGAACATGGCAACAATGTATTTGTCAGGAGACGCCAAGTTGTGGTAGAGAACCAAGTACAACGACATCCAGAGGGGCGTTTGTACTATCGCCACTTGGGAGGAACTAAAGAAGGAGCTTAAGGCCCAGTTCTATCCTGAAAATATTGAATACGTTGCCAGGCGACAATTAAGAGAGCTGAAACACACCACTAACATCAGAGAATTCGTTAACAAGTTCTCTGTACTAATGTTGGACATACCAGACATGTCTGAGAAGGACCGGTTGTTCTACTTCCTAGAAGGCCTAAAGCCATGGGTGAGAACCGAACTCCAGAGGCAAAGGGTGTAAGACTTGGCAGCTGCCCAAGCTATCGCGGAAAGGCTAACTGATTATACTTTTGATGAGAATCCCAACAGAAAGCCGCCACAACCTTCACATGTGAACACCAACAAAGGAGCGTGACCTGCGCCAAGTAAAAGTGGGGGAGCGGAGTCCAAATCTTCGAGCTCAAGTGGGGGAGATCGAAGAGTAGGAAACCCTAAGGATTCTGCAACTTCCAAATCAGCTGGCTCTACAGGCGCCTTCATGCCTTGAAGCTTCAATTCCCAAGGCTACACTCTTAAACCGATCTCTTGCTTCTTATGTAGAGGGCCTCATAGAGTTAATGAGAGTCCTCATAAAAGTGCTTTATCTGCTTTACAAGCATCTACCCAGTCTCAGAGGAGTGATGAGGATGAAGAGCAAGCAGCGGAGACAAGTCATATAGGAGCGTTGTGGATCTTGGGGGCTATGGAGAAGAGATCAAATACCCCTATGAAGCTCTAATCGAAAGGGTTGATGTTCATAGATGCAGTCATTGAAGAGAAACTTGCCAAAAGCGTGATGGTTGACACTTGAGCCACCCAACTTCATCTCGGAGGCAGAAGCAAAGAGGTTGGGGTTAAAGACGGGAAAGGATGTAGGCCACATGAAAGCTGTGAACTCAAAGGCGGCATCTACAGTGGGGATTTCAAAAGGAGTACGCCTGAAATTGGGATAGTTGGAAGGGAAAACTGACTTAGTCGTAGTGCAGATGGATGACTTCGACATCATATTGGGAATGGAGTTTCTGCTGAAGAAGAAAGCCGTCCCCATCCCTACTGCCCAACATTTTTTCATCATAGGGGAGAGCCCATGTGTAGTACCCACAAGAATCAAGCAGCCCACCGATCCTTAACTATTGTCCGCTTTACAATTCAAGAAGGGTGTGAAGCACCAAGAACCATCATATGTCCTTGTTCCCTTGACAAAAGAGGACAACAAAAGCGGAGTAGTGTCGAAGGAGGTCGAAAGGGTATTGATAGAGTATGCAGATGTGATGCCTCCGGAACTTTCGAAGCAGTTGCCCCCGAGGAGAAGTGTGGACCATGAGATCGAGCTACTGCCAGGATCAAAGCCACAGCATTAGCACCCTATAGAATGAGTCCCCCAGAGCTGGTGGAGCTTAAAAAGCAGTTAGAAGCGATGTTAGAGGCAAGGCAGATTAGAACGGCAAAGTGGCAGTTTAGCACACCTGTGTTGTTTTAGAAGAAACATGATGGGAGTTTGAGGATGTGCGTAGACTACCGAGCTCTTAACAAGATCACAGTATTGAACAAGTATCCAATTCCTCTGGCTGCAGACTTGTTTGACCAACTTAGTGGTGCCCAATATCTCACAAAGCTAGATCTTCGCTCAGGGTACTATCAAGTTTGCATTGCCGAAGGAGATGAACACAAGACAACATGTGTAATCCGTTATGGTGCTTTCAAATTCTTGGTGATGCCATTCGGGTTGACAAACGCCCCTGTAACTTTCTGCTCACTAATGAACCAGGTGTTCCACGAGTTCCTTAATAAATTTATTGTGGTCTACTTAGATGATATCGTTGTTTACAGCTCTATACTCTGGGAGCACACGGAGCATTTGAAAATGGTATTTTAGAAGCTGAGAGAGAACCAACTCTATGTGAAGAGGAAAAAGTGTGAGTTCGCACAAACCACGATCAAATTCTTGGGTCATATCATCGAACGGGGTCACATCCGAATGGACATAGAGAAAGTAGAGGCCATAAAACAATGGCAAACTCCTAGGAATGTGCGAGAGTTGTGTTCTTTTCTTGGGTTAGCCAATTACTATCGAAGATTTATCCACAACTACTCGAAGAAGACCACTCATCTGACTAAGCTTTTGAAGAATGGAGTAGAGTGGGTATGGAGTGGCGAATGTGAGACTACCTTTATAGAGTTGAAGAAAGCAGTGATGGAAGATCCGGTACTGGCTCTACCAGATGTTACTAAATCCTTTGAGGTGCAGACAGATGCCTCAGACTTTGCCTTCGGGGGTGTGTTATTGCAAGAGGGGCACCCCGTGGCGTATGAGAGCCACATGTTATTAAAAGTTGAGAGGAAGTACACGGCCCAAGAAAAAGAACTTCTGGCCGTAATCCATTGTTTGAGAACATGGAGGCATTACTTGTTGGGGTCCAAATTTGTTGTGAAAACAGACAACTCAGCTGTGAGTCACTTCCTCACCCAACCGAAGTTAACTCCTAAGCAAGTTCAATGACAAGAGTTTCTCGTGGAGTTTGACTTTCACTTTAAGCACAAGGCCGGTCACACTAATCAAGTGGCAGATGCTCTTAGCCGCAAGGCTGACCTCGCTGCCTTAAAGATTTTAGCAAGTTTGTCCAACAGTGTTGTTGTCATGACAATCAAACAAAAAATTCAAGAGAGTTTGGAGAAGGACCTTGTGGCTCAATCTCTAGTGAAACTTATTAAGGAAGGGAAGAGTCGTCCCTTTTGGTTGGAAGATGGACTCTTAATAGCAAAGGGATGAAGGGTGTTTGTTCCGAGAGCAGATGGCATACGTAGGATGTTGATGAGGGAATGCCATGACACTCTTTGGGAGGGACACCCTGGATGGCAAAAAATTCATGCTCTTCTGAAGCAGGGGTACTACTGGCCGCAGATGAAAGATGATGTAGCGGAGTATACCAAGACTTGCTTCATATGCCAGCAAAACAAAGTCGAGTGACAGAAGGCACCAGGGCTGTTGCAACCCTTATCACCACCCACACGACCATGGGAGAGTGTATCGCTCGACTTCATTACAAACCTTCCTAAAATCAGGGACACCTCAGGTATACTAGTGGTGGTGGACAGATTCTCTAAGTATGCCACGTTTGTGCCAACACCAAAGCATGTTCCGCAGAAGATACATCAAACCTCTTCTTTAAACACGTAGTGAAGTATTGAGGAGTACCTCAAAACATAGTCAGTGACAGAGACATTAGATTCACTGGCACCTTTTGGACGAAATTGTTCAAGTTGTTGGGGTTAGAGTTGAACATCTCATCAAGCTATCACCCTCAGACAGATGGGAAAACTGAGAGGTTTAATGGGATGTTAGAGGAGTACTTTAGGCATTTTGTTCATGCCAATCAGAAGAATTGGGTGGCATTAATCGATGTCGCCCAGTTTTGTTTCAATTCGAAGAAGAGCTCTGCAACTAACCAAAGTGCCTTTGAAATTGTCACAGGTTAGCAGCCTCTCCTACCGCACATAATACACAAAGTCTATCGAGGAAAGAACCCCCGCGCATTCAACTTTACTAAGGAGTGGAAGAACAATGCAGAGATTGTTCAAACCTATCACAAGAAGGCGGCCAAGAGAATGAAGAAGTGGGCAGACTAAGGTCGAAAGCTCCGTGAGTTCCAACCTGGAGACATGGTTCTTGTCAAACTTCTCCCGGAGCAACTTAGGTTCTTGTACACCAAAGACACCCGGCTTTCAGAAAGTATGAGGGGCCACTTCCAGTCATTTCTAAAGTGGGGAGCTGCTCTTACAAGTTAGACGTCCCTGCCTGGTTACGAGTTCACCCAGTTTTCCATGTAAGCAACCTCAAGCCTCACCACCCCGATACTGAAGACCTTACCCGCAACCAGTCAGCACGTGAACAAGTAGACATTCGACCACCAAAGCCGAAAGAAGTAGAGCAATTTCTTGTCGAGAAGATGATAAAGGTAGGAAGGTACCCGCGACAATAATTTCTAGTCAAGTGGAAAGACCTTAGAGACGAAGAGACAAGCTGGTAGAATATGGATGCATTGAAGAAGTTCCAATAAAAGATCAAGGATTTCAAGCGGAAAGAGTCGTTGAGGGCGTCGACAGCTTAAGTGGGGGAGGATGTCAGGAGCCGCACTCTACTGACATGCTGCGCGGCCTCCCGACAGGTTGTAAGGCCACAAGCAAGCTTGTCCAGGGTCATGAGTTAAGCCTGTGGCTGATTAGTTGTGTGCCAGTGTTAGAATAGTATTTTTTTTTCTTTCATTAAGACTCCTCAAACATTCTAATGTTTCCTTCTGCAAAGTGAAGTTATGTAAAATATCATATATAGGGAGGGGTTCCTAGTCGGCATTACTGTTGGACTCAGGAACTAGTATAGGTAAGCACATGTACTTTTGTCGCCCTAAACGTTTTACCATCAATAAAAGAGGAGATTCAATCATCTGTGCATTGTGAGAGTGTCTCATTCGATTCTTAAATTATTTGTTCATTGTTGTGTTCTTCGCTGACGCTCAACCCACACGGTTGCTTGCTCGCTTGCTCATTTGCACGTTTGCCTGCTTATTTGCTTGTCACTTACATTATATTAATATCGTGTGGATTATTGCTGCTTGCAAGGTACTCATTTGGCTGACTTGCTAACAAGCAAGTGCCGCATGGTCCGTTTTGTCGCTTCTCAAAGTCGGCCCGTGACACTTGGCATGTCATTATGTAATTTAAATTTCAAGAAATAAAAACGCATTTTATTTATTAAGATAAACTTTTCAAATACATTACATTAAAACATAATAAATTGCACTCAAACAACATAAAATGCAAACACACAAAATTAAAACACATTATTTAGAGTTGTTCACCTATTTCAAGAAACTAGTTGTGCTTCACTAAGTCCTTTTGAAGCTCTCCATGGAGACAAACTGATTGGAGATCGACGAGAGGTTGCTAAACCGTTATTGATTTTGATATCTTCCAATGTGTTTACGGGTAGAATATCAAGTGACTTATAGATGATGTGAGTATACAAAGAGTCATAGATAATACTATTATAGAAAATTTCATGTAATTTGATCACTACAACATTTTTGCTCATTATCGGCGATTTGGAAACTAAGGCTGACGATTTAAAAATCGTCGGCAATAGTTTTCCATTATTGCCGGCGATTTTTCCTACAAATCGCCGGCAATAATTGACCGGTAATAAAAATAAATAAATAAAAAGTATTGCCGGCGACTTGCATGAAAATCGTCGGCAATACTTTTTTTTATTTTTTATTACCGACCAATTATTGCCGGCGATTTTTCCTCAAAATCGCCGGCAATAATGGAAAACTATTGCCGACGATTTATAAATCGTCGATCTTAGTTTCCAAATCGCCAGTAAGGAGCAAAAATGTTGTAGTGGATGTTTGAAGATGAATACGTGAATCACATCCTTATTAGTCAGAAATCTTCATCAATAATTTAGACGATAACGACACGTGGATGTGACACATGTCACATCATAACTGGTTAGAAATCTTACTATAAATCTTCATAAATAATTTAGACGATAATGACACAAGAAAGTGACACATGTCACATTACGAGTGGTCATAAATTTTATTGAAAATTTAGATCAATAATTAGACGATAATGACACATGTCGTCTTGTTATTGAATACAAATATTACTAAAAATAAAAATTAAATATTTATAATTAATAAATAATAATATAAAGTCTTATTTTTTAGACCGCTCCAAATAAAACATGAATAAAGTCTTTTATTTGATAAATAGTAATTAAATTCCTTGACCAATAAGAATTATTAGAGAGAGGGTTTGTTAAATTCCTAGACCAATAAGAATTATTAGACGAGTGCGGATCTTATATACCAGATTTATTTTTGGTAATTGTAAACCCGTGAAAGTGATAAACGGGAACGTGGCCCCACCTATCTGAACTATCCAATCATTGTCGAAACCGGTATTTAGCTAAGCAATCACATTCTTCAAAGTTGCAAAGTCTGCTGCGGCAGTCCATCATATCTCGATCGACCTGCCAAGATCGACTTGACGGTTTGACCTTATCAGATTAAAATGTCTAGCTTGTATAGGGCGCAGATTCATCAGAGAGCAGAGTAGGACTGCGCCTGCAGAACTTTAGGTGGTTGCCCTAAAGATGAGTTAAATCGTAGCCGTACATCTAGACCTGGTGACTAGTGACTGTTGTCCCCTCCCCCTTACAACCAAAAAAAAAATTATGTTGATCGTAAATGATAAAGATGAATGCGCAGGGCTTTCGCAGGACCCCAAGAACCAAAAGCACTTCTATCATCAGCAAGGAGTAAAATATCGGATATCGAGTATATATCGACAGTCTAAAATTTTGATATATTGACGAAAATATCGACAAAATATCGATTCACTGAAAATTCTGACGGAAATATCAGAAACTAATAAAAATATATGGAAATTTGTAATGAAACTTTTGGAGGTTGTTATATGGTCAATTACCTACCTTATGTGAAAAGAAAATATTGATCAAACATCAAAACATATGAATTTGCTATACTACTATATGAATTAGTACGTGTTAAGTGCTAATAACTATTAAAATATAATTTAATAATTCTATTTTTATTTTTTTGATGGCTAAACTTTAATGGGAGGCTAGGCTATCACATTTTTGTACAATATGTTACACATCACACATTACAAAATCAAATATACAAATACTTCAAAACCACGTAGAGGACCTATGAGGTTCGAAATTCACACTATTTTCCTCATTTCTCTGTGCAGAATCATGTGTGTATTGTGAAGAGTACTCATTAAATGATTGTTCTCCCGTGTAATTTTGCACGTATTGACTTACATGCCAACCATATGGGTCAGGAGACGGTCTTTGAAGATTTTGGAGCTCATAGTATGAACCAGGCATTGCTCGACTTTCTTCATTGATATCATCATTTGAGGCATTTGTTTGTGATTGTAATGATGAGTTATCACTTGTTGGAAGACCATAAGGCATGGCATATAAAGGATAAGGCATTGCAAAATTTTGACCATAATAATAGGGTTGGTAATTACCATCTCCAACACATATTGAGCCAAAAGTGGTGGATAACGCATCTTCAACATTCCTTGATAAAGTCTCTTGACCCATTTCTCTTGGATTATATTCACTTCTTCTGCCTCCTCCACCGTATCCATGACCTGCTCTTCTGTCACCATGGTCTTCATCTTGGGTTGCATGTGTGAAATTTTGTTCCTCTATCAAGTAAAATGGTTCATCTTCACTGTAACCACCATATCCGCTGCCACAACCACCGGCTCCAACACTCTGCATTCTGTTGTCTCCTCCTCTAGTGCTTGATGAGCTTCTAGATCTCGTACCTAAGGTATCCCTCCTCAACCGTGGAGGTTGGGAAGCATGTGAACTTCTAGGCTTTGGATTAGGTTGAATATTGTCTTGACTCATGAGAGATTCAAATGAGTCATTCTCATCAACATGTCCTATAACCTCTTCACGAAGTACCTGCTCAACATTTATTCCTTCAGCACGGGCAGTAGCAGCAATTCTCTCAGCTGGATTTTGTTTCTCATCATCCAAGTGTAGTGGTCTAATCCATTGATAAAGTTGATCTCTCTCTTCATCATCAAATTCAGTACCAATTTCAAACACATCCAATGGATCTCTGGCCTCAACATTTGCTTTCTCTGCTACTTTATCTCGGAGCATAAGCTTCATGTTATAATGGTAATAGACCAATTTCTCCAGCCTAGTATATCCCAACCTGTTTCTTTGTTTTGTATGAATTAGAGCAAATGTGCTCTAATTTCTTTCACAAGCTGATGCTGAAGCAGTTTGCGATAATACTCTAATGGCCAATCTTCTTACGGTAGGTGCACTTGTCCCGTACATCATCCACCATTCAGCTATCATATAAGAAAAAAATTATTAATTTTCCTAATCAAGTTCAATTTGTGATTAATGAAAGAGTACATTAATTATAACTATATACTATATATACATACCAGGAGCCATCTTTTCTCTAGAAGCAACTGCCGCTGGCATGACAAAATTAAGCTTTGAATCTTTGAAATATGTGAGCTGAATGTAAAAGATGAATTATTTCATTGTCACAATTTTAAATGATAGATTGTAAAAATAATTCGTTATAAGCCAAACCTCTCTTCCAAAATCGCCTAGTGTCGGACAATCAGGGTCCAACTTAGAGAATACATTATGCACAGTTTGAATAAGCATGGGGTCATCTTCAACGCCTTGTTTATAATTGTAACGAGGATTCAAATAATAACCTACAAAAAAAATACAAATACAAAAATTTATTATACATTATAATGTTAATAACTTATGGTTAAGTAAAACTAGGAATGAAAAATTAAGTTTATTATTACCTATAGCATGCAAATCATGTCTTAAAGTTTTAAACCATCTGTCATTGATAATTTTCACAACCCATTTTGCATTTGGCTTTTTTTTTCCAGCTGCTCTTTCATTACACGCATCAACTCATAAACTGCACCCATAGTCAGATAAACTTCTGTATCCACGACACGTAATACTTTGTAAAGAGGCTCAGATAGTTCACACACATGTTCTGCTTGACTCCAAAATAGTTGATCAAATACTAAACTTTCAACAATACGACTGTGTTTGGTAAGGCAAAAGTTGCTAGTGCTCCACCAATCACTTGTGAACAATTGTTTCAACCCAGACTTCCTCTTGAGTAAGCTCTCTACTGAAATGAAGTTGGTGGCAAATCGAGTAGGTGCGGCACGAACAATCTCCCCCTTGCAAAATTCACGCATCTTTGCTAACAATGTATTATGATTATAAAGGTAATTTGAAATAGCTTTACCCTTATCAATCACATCCTTGACACTCTCTCTTTTCCCCATCTCTTCAAACATGAGATCAATACAATGAGCTGCACAAGAAGTCCAGTAAACATTATGGTGCTTCATCAACTTCTTTCCAGCTTTAACATAATTGGATGCATTGTCTGTCACCACCTGAATAACATTATGCTCCACAACCTCCCTAATAATGTTCTTCAATAATATATATATATATATATATATATATTCATGATCCTTTTTATGCTTAGAAGAATCAACAGACTTCATGAATACAGTGGTACCTTTGCAGTAGACCATGAAATTTATGATAGACAATCTTGTTGGACCAGTCCATCCGTCACACATGATCATGCACCCATACGTCTCCCATTGACTTTTCAATGTGGCAACATGTTCAGTAATCTCTTTGAACTCTATATCCAAGTACTTGTGCCTGATCTCATAAGGTGTGGGGGGTTTTATTCCCTCTCCGGCTCTTTGGCATCCAATTACCATATTGTGGAAGTGAGGAGATGCGGCTTTTGATGGAGGGACATTTTCATATATGAAAAATTTGCTTATTAAACGGCTCATTGCCTCTTTCACTGAACCGCCTGAAAACATATTCTTGAGACTCTTTTGCCGTGCTCGAGTTGATTTACTGAGGTTTGGCGCCAATGGTGCCGTTGGTTGTGATTCTTTAAAGCTCTGGGCTCGTTGCACATTACAGCCACTACTTTGTCCTCTGTTAGGGAGTTTGTGGAGATGCTCTCTTTGCCATTGGACTTCCTTAGACGCTCGTATTGCTTATCGTAATTGTGCCCTTTCCTCATGCCCCATGTCATCACCGTCATAGTCTTCGTCCTCACTTGTATCTTCAAGCTGCATGATCGGATCTCCACGTAGTTCAGCTCGGATGTCGTCGATCATATGAGATTTTTTGGTCTTTTCTTTTTGTTTACTCTTCATTATTGAAGTGATTAATTGCTTGACTGCATCTGGAACTGATTCACATCTTTTGACGTTTGAACCGGGATCAAGTCTACTCAGATGATACTTTAAACGTGTGACACCTCCGCTCTTCATCACAAACCCACAATATTTGCATATAGAGCCATTCTTGTTTCCAGGAATTGAATCACCGTGCTCCCATACTGGATCACGTCTACTTGACCCACTATCCATTGCAATAATTTAATGAACTCCTACATATAATTTTTTTTTTTACATGATCAAATCTTAATCAATATGGCATCAATATCACATTATTAACGTAGCATGCATATAATTAAGTACTTTAACATAAATACATTTAACAAGAAATATTAGAACAATAATAATATATTTATCAACATAGAAAGGACTAAATAATAACATACTTGATTGGGTAATCTACTATAAATTGTTGAGAGAGTAAAAGAGAAATTTGTTAAGAGAGTGAGAGAGAAGTTGTGAGAGAGAAGGTTTTGTTGAGACTTGAGAGAGTGAGAGAAAAGTGAACGGTGTAATGAATTCAACCAGAAACTGAGAATGCAAATATGTATATATGTATGAGAGAGAGAGAGAGAGAGAGAGAGAGAGAGAGAGAGAGAGAGAGAGAGAGAGAGAGAGAGAGAGAGAGAGAGAGAGAGAGAAGTAGTAATTGTGCGATAAATTTGATAGCTTCAATTGATTTTTTATATTTTACAAAAGTCTATAAACGATCAAGCTACTCGGTGGATATGAGGATATCTACTTTACAGTGTAAAATTTTTTAACCTATTATAAAATCTGACATAGGTTGGGGGATATATATATATATATATATATATATAAAGCATCGGCTGTGGTTATAAAATCTGAAATAGAATCATAGATATAAGTATTATATGATTTATATACACATAATGTACTTTTGGTTTTGTGACTTTTGTCAAGGAGTACAAAACCGTTTTGTTTTTTAGTATAAAGATTTTCTATTTGGGAAGCATAGCAACGTGGGAAGCCTGCCTGACGTGATGATGGAATGATGGATTGATTGACAAATGAGTGAATGACAAGCCATTTGACAAGTTTTGTTAAATTTAAAAAGTTAATGAAAATTTCGAAAATTTCGGTAAATATCGGAAAATATCGGAGAAATATCGGAAATATCGAAAAATTTCAGAAAATTTCGAAAAATTTGGGGATATATTCAAGGATTTTTCAGGTAAGTTCAAAAATCCGAAATATCGCCGATAATTTCGATTTTGCATTCCTTGATCACCAGTCACTGGACTTCAATAGTCATAAACTTACCTACCAAGAAAAGAAAAAACAAACGGACGGCCGTGAAAATAAGGCGTCGCTCAACCGTAAATCTCCGTCACGGAAATTCTATACATATAGACATATCATGCGTGAGTCATACAGCATGAATGCATGATGCTGACGGTTATGTCATGCATGGTGTGTAACGATGTATATTTGTATGCGGAGGGTTTGGAGTTAAAGGGATAATGATTACGAATGGGGTCATGATGGCAATGCCTCCGTTCTTCTTCTTTTTTCCTCCCAGAAAATTAAATGATTAAAATCCCGATATTAACACTGCTTAAACAGTTGAGCGCAGCCATCCGCCGCCATTTCCTTTTTCTTTTGCTATTTTCTTTCTTTCTTTGGTTCTATTTTTGGTGTTAATTATTAGAATATTTTCGTACTATTTACTATAGTGGGAGTACTGCGTTAGGAGAGAGAACGGAAAGGGCTTAAAAGAGACAAAGACAGAAGAGAAAAGAGGATAAAATCCCATCGAATTTAATATAAAGGTCGCTGTATTGGTTTTCAATATTAATGTCTGTGTGTGTCTTAGAGCAAATAATAAATAGAAATTTAAACATAAAATGGAGTTTCGAGAGAGAGAGAGAGAGAGAGAGAGTTTTAAATCAGGTATTTATTTCTCCGCAATGATGAGAAACGAAAACAAAAGCTCAGACGGCCCTCTCCTTCCGAGTTCCATCCCCAACCTTTCGATTTTCTTTCTCTTCTTCTCAAATTTCATTTTAAAATTAAACATGGAAGATTTTATAAACCGGGACCCTCATCAGCCCTCATCAGCTTCTGCACTATATTCTTTCAGTGAAAGCTTAAAAACGAGTATTACATGAACTGTGCCTTTTCCCTCGCCAGATTTCGAAGCTCCTCTCGATCTAGCTAGCTCACCCTTTTTCTTCCAACTCACGTTTTACGTGAGCTCCCTAGCTATATAAACCCACCATACTCCACTCTCATTTCCTCAACCTCCAACTCTTCCTTCCTCCACTTCTCTCTCTTTATCTAATTCGGTTACCTATATTTTCTGAACTCGTTGAGTATTAGTTCACTGGTCTGAAACAAACAAACATGGTGGAGTTTAAGAACAGAACACTTTGTAGTTCTAGCACTAGTATAGTTGTGAGAGAGTTCGACCCGAAAAAGGACTGTTCCAGCGTCGAAGACGTGGAGAGACGGTGCGAGGTGGGACCCAGCGGCGAGGTCTCCCTCTTCACCGACCTCCTCGGCGACCCGATTTGCAGAGTCCGCAACTCTCCTGCTTTCCTCATGCTGGTATGTAATTAAACTAATAATCACTAACTAACTGTTCTTCACCAACACATATGTTAAGTGTTGTTCTTCACTGATCACCACAAGACGTGTCGTTTGCTCAATATTTAAACTCTGGATTGATACAGGTGGCTGAGCTGGGTGAAGAGAAAGAGATAGTGGGAATGGTCAGAGGATGCATCAAAACCGTTACATGCGGCAAGAAACACTCCCGAAATAGCAAAGCCGTTATGGTTAGTAGCCACTGCAACAATGACGACGACGATAATATCATCATCAAACCGGTCCCGGTCTACACCAAGCTCGCTTACATCTTAGGCCTCCGAGTCTCTCCGTCGCACAGGTTCGTACACAATCCCACTATTTTTATAAATATTTACATATTTCATTTATTTAATTTTTTTTTACTAATGATTAACATTTGATGCATGGAAAATACAGGAGGATGGGAATAGGGCTGGAGCTAGTGAATAAAGTGGAGAAGTGGTTCGAGGAAAACGGCGCCGAGTATTCGTACATGGCTACCGACAACGACAACCAAGCTTCGGTCAAGCTCTTCACCGAGAAATGCGGCTACGCCAAGTTCCGTACCCCCGCGGTTCTAGTCAACCCGGTCTTCGCTCACCGAGTCAACGTCTCAAAGTCAGTCACTATAATCAAGCTCACTCCCACCGACGCCGAGTCGCTGTACCGCCGCCGCTTCTCCACCACCGAGTTTTTCCCGCGAGATATAGACTCCGTGATCAACAACGCCCTCTCCCTCGGGACTTATCTCGCTGTGCCACGTGGCACATTCACTAATGAGACGTGGACCGGGTCGGACTCGTTCCTTGCCGACCCGCCGGAGTCTTGGGCCGTGGTCAGCGTGTGGAACTGCAAGGACGTTTTTAAGCTCGAGGTCCGTGGCGCGTCGCGCGTGAAGAGGACGCTCGCGAGGACGACTCGGATAGTGGACCGGGCCTTGCCCTGGCTGAAGCTGCCATCTGTCCCCGATCTCTTCACTCCCTTCGGGTTTCACTTCCTCTACGGGCTGGGAGGGGAAGGCCCACGCGCGGTTAAGTTCGTCAAAGTGTTGTGTGCCCACGCGCACAACTTGGCGAAAGAGGGCGGGTGTGAGGTTGTGGCGACTGAGGTTGCCAGTCGCGAGCCTTTGAGGGCGGGTATCCCACACTGGAAGAGACTGTCGTGCGCGGAGGACCTGTGGTGCATCAAGCGGCTCGGAGAGGGCTACAGTGACGGCTCTATCGGTGACTGGACCAAATCGCCACCTGGCTTGTCCATATTTGTCGACCCCAGAGAGATATGATCATCGATGTTAGCTACATAACCTAGCTAGCCTTGCGGACTACGTAAAGAATCTGTACTAGTAGCTTTTCTAGTTTTATCTTTCCTTGGTTTTTTGTAGATTTTGAGGGCCCTCTGGGTAGGACTAAGCTGCTATATTTTGGGGCCCTCTGGGCAGAAACTTAAGATATGATTGGGTTTAAGTTGAGAAAAGGAATATCCAATCCAATCCAATCTTAATGTTTTTCTTTGTTCTTGTTCTACTTCCTCCCAGCTTTTGTAGAAATGCAAATCGCTTTTTGAGATGATTAGATCCTCCATTTTCTCTGGACTTGGTTATCATGTGGTACCCCTATCTTTGCATTGCCCAGTCTCCTCCTTTATTTAGAAAACAAAAGGGTTTGATTGCTATGATCTTTGTAATGTGAATATGTGATCGGCATCAAATCGAAATCGAAATCGAAATCGAAATCATGTCATTCAAGAATATTCACCCTAAGATCGTGATCCAAATTCGTGCATGCAGAGAAAACAAAGGGCATGCAGGGGAAATCGCCTTGTGGGCATATACCATATTACCATATTGATTATACTAGCAAACTGACCCGCGCGCGTTCTTGCGGCTTAAGTTTCGCTTTCTTTATTTATTTGTTTGCCTTTGATGCATAGAGTAATTGTGTAAGTGTGCGCAACTCGTTAAATGAAATTTGAAAATAAGCAAGTAAAATGAATCATAATCAAGTTTCTACACAAACTATACTGGAGATCATCATTTGAGTACAATTGACTGCAGGACAATTTGTAAAAAAGAAATTGTAATGCATTGTTCCCCCATGCCTCGCTTTACTTCTGCTTCACTTTATAATCTTAAATTTTACTTGTAATGCATCATTGCACTGATTCTCTCGAGTGAGCTATAAATTCTGTTATTTTGTAGTAATAAAAACAACGAAGATTTTGGTTAGTACGTGACAACAACAACAAAAAAACACTTTAGATAGTTTATTTGGAAAATAAATAAAAAACCGCCAAATGAGTTACGTTTAGCACACAAAACCAATAAACTTTGCCACTAAAATTTGTTCTTGAAAGATATGTTTGCTTATCTTCCATGTATATTGTAATGTTAATGCCTAAATAATAAATACTACAATGTTCAGTAGTATAATATGTTGATATGAGATGAACAATGTGAAATAGGTCATAGGAAAGTGAAATAGTTCGTAGGAAAGTAGTACTTAAATTGCTGGAAAATGGTATCTTTGAGCAGCATGACTATTCTCGGCAAGGCAACGATATGAAATAAAACAAATTGATTTCTCTTCCAATGTGACAAAGATATAAGCTTTTATATATGTTTAAGGCTATATTACATCAATGTGCCAACTTTTGAGTATACTAAGAAGGGAAAACAATATATGGCAAATGTCTTAGCACAGAATTAGCAGGCCACATATCCACACAATTTTTCTAAGTGACGAAACACAAAATTAACACCTCTAACCGAGCTAGCTAGACACTCTTTCCTATCCAGATTTATCAGCTATATCGCAATTGTTAGATCATTTTGGTAAGCTTCAACATAAGCATAAGAAATCTAATTTCTAGTCCAAAAAAACTTAACTGAACTATTGTGTAAATTAAACAATCTGGAAGACAATCACTGAACAAATGGGGAAGGAGCATAGAGAAAATGAAAACTTTCTACTATGGTCTTCCTTCTCCTCAAACTTAACCGAATTGTTCTGATATTCTATAATCATAGTCTGATACTATCATTTACTTTTGTTTGATAGCTTCCGATCAGATCCCTATCACTTACACACTAAATCAGATCCAATTTTACCAACAACATATACAATCTAGTTTAACTAATCGAAGTGATCCAGCACCTAAGAGCAACTCCAGCAGATTCCCTATAAATCATTTTTAGCTAAAATATAAAGATTTTCTCTTAAAATTCACTCCAGTAACTCCCCTATCTTATTAGCCAATTTAGGGATTCCCTATATTTCATGTTTTCATCCCCTATTCCTATACCGAAAACATAAATTATAGGTAACGAAATATTCAATATTGTAATTAATACTTTCCTTCTAGATTGTAAATGTAATTAATAATTATATTAATAATTATATTAATAAATAAATATTTTATTATCAACCAATCAAAACTAAGCATATGTTTAAATGTAACTACATTTTAAGTGATATTGTTGGAGTAAATTTATACAAGCGATTAGCTAAAATAGGTTTCGGCTTCATTTTTGAACAAAATAAGCAAACTTTCTGTGATATTGTTGGAGTTGCTTTAAGGAAACCCATTTCGGAATCAAAACAGTAACTGAACAATCACATATTCTATAATCGAACCGAAAACCAACATCCCACATCATTAAAGTCATAATCGAAAGCAAAGCAATACTCGTGTAATCACCTGTTCTGCGAGGCAACGCGAGGAAGCAACGGAGGCGGCCTTGATTTTGGGATTTTAGCGATGATGTTGAAAAAGAAGGGAGATTAGTTGTAGTCATTGACGGGGATTACAGAAGAAGGCAACGTATCATAGAAGAAAGTGAGAAAAGCTAAAATAAAGTTCCGATAGAAAATATGTCGGTAGCACAAAACATAATTATATCAAAAAGTCTAGATAAGAATAGAAAATTACTGTGCTTATGAACGGTAAACTGTGTTTTCATGGTAAGACCCATGCGCTGCCGTGGAATATTACATTGAAAAATAAGTTCATTTGCGTTTGAATTAGAGGATGATATAGATTCTTAAAAGAATGCAATGCTTTCTAATAATATAAAATAATGTACATGCCCGACGTGTAGAGATGAAAACCATATCTATCTATCTCTACTAATATAAAGCCAAGAGTGACTTTTGGTGTCATCCCATACCAAATTATGGAAACCTGAAAATATCCCTATGAAAAAATAAAAACATCTCCAAGAAAATATATATTTATATATATATATATATATATAAATGGAGGACATTGTTGTAATGCACCAAAAAAAAAAAGAATAAGAGAAGAAAAATCAGGCGGGAGACAAAAAAAAGTGAACAACAGAGTTGTCCAGCAAAAATTATCATAGAAGTTGATATAATAGTGGTTGATCTAATTTCACACGTGTGTACACACGGGTGGTTAAGCTAGTACTATAATAAAGTCTAGTGTTTTTTGGTGTCATCAATTTTACCAAATTTTAAATTTCTAAAATTATCCTTTATAATAATAAAAATAATAAAACAAGTATAAAAATAAAAATTAACCTCCACACCTATTTCCATTTTCCGTAGTTCCACCTCCATACCCATTCGGTGTGAATTTTTTCTAATACAAAAATAGCTACTTGCTAAAATGCGTGAGGCCACATAAAATTCCAAATGGAAATTATACATCGTCTCCATTTCTACTTTACTCTTTAATTTTGTTAAAATGGAGATGCCTTCATTCATGGTCTTTCATTCTGTTCACTATCAACAATGAATTCAATAACACCATTTGTACAAAAACTAAAATTACACAAACATATATTCACCACATATGATCAAATTACCCTCTGAACTCCAATCTTTTTAGCAATAATAATGTAATTAAGTCTCTTGGAATGAGTATTTTGACTAATAAATCACAATGTTTGTCACCAAAAATCATTATAACTTACTTTTTTTGTCATGTGATAAGGAAAGCTAATTTTGTGACTAATAAATAGGTAGCTCATTACTGGTACTTCCTTCCTTCTTTTTCTCTATGGTGTAATCTCGTCTGCATTTCTCCCCGATGGTGTATTTGGATGGAGGACATATTTAGAGAATTAAAAGAATTCCAGCAATTCACAATTCTTTCTCTGAAATTTCTCTGTTTGGATAAGTTTCTATAGAATTTTGCAAATTCTAATTTTTAAAATCTGGGAAAATTGGAGCTCTCAATTCGCTTGTTCAATTCCTTCAAAATTAGGTATCATTCTATAATTTCCTCTATTTACATATAAAAGTTTGAATTCCTTTATCATTTTTAATCTTTTTATGAGTAAATCCAACCCTAGAATTTGTAAATAGTTACATTTAAAATCATGAAATTATCATTTTCATTATTTATGAACTTTAATAAAAATTAAAAATATTTTATCCAAACATACGTGAATGCTTTGTTATTTGATTAAGAAGGAAGATGTTGTGGTAGACCGTAGAGGTTTTGCTCTTTAATTTCTTCTGAATTTGAATAAAAAATAGAATATATAAATCACGTGTAAGTCACGTGATACTTAGATGGAATAGATAAGGAGCAGTATGTCTAGCTTCCTCCTTCTTTGAGCAACACAGCGAAGGACTAAAACACCTGACCAGTCCATCCAACACTCTCATGACCTCTACTCTCTAATTTTTTTCTCCCTCCCTTTCTCTCCCTCCATTCCTCTCACTACCAGCAAAACCCTAATCCTTATAGCCATGGGGTCCAAGATCCTTCCTTAGGTACTCTCTCTCTCTCTCTCTCTCTCTCTCTCTCCAAATTATGGATCAAAATTAGAATCCCCAAAAAAATCGAATCAATAAGAATCTAATTAGACGTTGGTTCATATCAAACTGAAAAATCTAACGGCAATAGAGAGATGTATCGATTTGATGCTATAGTTGATCGATATGAGATTGGAGGATTAGCTGAAATGTCGGAGAGAAGAGAATAGAGGTGGGTGTATATGCTAATTGGATTGTGACGCTTTGGGTACATCTTTGGCAAATAATCAAAGAAGAAATTACATATAAGGTTAACTAGATATCATATTTCACAAATAAGGTCATTATAAATTTTTTACACACATAAGATCATTATCTCTTCCCTAATATATTTGAGTTTTCAAAATTGCCCTTTTTTATAAAGAGAGCTATATTAGTTCTATTTTTTTTTGTAACATTTTAGTTCAAATTCAAAATTCCACTGGCAACTTTTAGAGAGAGAGGGAAGCAACCGTGCTAGAGAGAGAGAGAGCTACATTAGCTCGATTCTTTCCACATTAGCTTTCTGTGTTTTTGTGTGTGTTTTTGTTTGTTGATGTTGCTCATCTCAAGGGAAAGTACAAGGGATACATGCTCTATGCCACTGGAAAGAATGGGAACGAATGTTCATTTTTCAGTTTCTGGATAATGTGCAAAACTAGTAACAGTAGTAATGTCAAACAACTAGAGTAGTACTTTGTAAAAACTACAGTAGTACTTTCAATAAAGTTTTAGTTAAAATGCATCAAGTCCCAGTAGACTGTCCAACAACTAGAGTAGTACTTTGTAATACTTTCAACAAAGTTTTAGTTAGAATGCATAAAGTCCTAGTAGAGTAGTACTATCCAACAACTAGAGTAGTACTTTCAAAAAACTGTTGTAGTGTTTTTCATGAAACTGCCAAATGGTGTTTTCTGCAACATTCTCACTGTTTTTTGAGGCAATTTTTTATGAAGTTCACCCATGACTTTATAAAAGCCTCTTAATGTCAATCTTATTTGGACTTTGGGTTTCTCAGGGTCTTCTATTTGTGCCATTTCTACAAAACAATAAAATAGACCATCAAAACACTACATACTACTCACATAAATTCTATATACTACTTCAATTCTATATACTACTACAAAGTACACTATATACTACTCACAGAAAACACTACTTACTACTCACAGACAACACTACATACTACAACAGAACACACTATATACTACTCACAGACAACATTACAAATTACTACAGACAACACTACAAACTACTACAGAGCACATTACATACTACTACAGAATACACTACATACTACTCATAGACAACACTACAAACTACTAAAAACTACTACAAAGCACACTACAAACTACTACAAAGCACACCACAAACTACTATAGAGCACACTACATACTACTCACAGACAACACTACAAACTACTACAGAGCACACCACAGAGTCATATAAACACTACCACAGATTATTGTAGACACTACTGCATAAAAACCAAAGCACACCAATATGTATACACTACTACAAACTAACAAAAATACTACCACAAACTATTGTAGATACTACTACGTACGTAACAACCAAAACACAACTTTTGTGTAACAACCAAACCAAACCAAAGCAAATACTACCACAGACTATGCTCCAACACTTTAGGGGAGAGAGAGAGAGAGAGAGAGAGAGAGAGAGAGAGAGAGAGAGAGAGAGAGAGAGAGAGAGAGAGAGAGAGAGAGAGAGAGAGAGAGGACCTTGTTGAAGCGAGGAGTGGAGTACTTGAGGCACTTAGGGCTACGCTTAAAGGAAAAAGTTAAGATGCGAAGTCGTCATCGAGGTTTAAGAGCGTCGTCAAAGAAGACAAGGCTTGAGGAAGAGGAAGAAGAAGAGGAGGAGGCGATAAGCTTAGGGTTCGCCGATGAGAAAGATGAAGCAAAGTCGCCGTCGTAGAGTTTCGTCAGAGAAGAAGATCGGAGGAGGAGGCTCTGCTAGGGTTTTGGGAGAGAGAGAGTAGAGAGAGATTATGAGGTTTATATATTAATGAAATACTTGTAAATAAGTCAAATTTTTAGGTTTTTTTGTTTGTTTTTGATTTTATGTCAGTGATCTTATTTGAGATAAAAAAATGTAGAGTGACCTTATGCAGTATAGGTCTTATCTATATGATTTTATGTGTAATTTACCCAATCTAGAATTTGAATACTTAGATCAAGAATATAAAAGCACTTCTTTTATTAGCTTTAGAAACTGACTCAAAACTAAAGCTCCTTAATCTCTTTCTCAAATCTCTTAAGGTTTACCACAACTTGGCAACTCTTTATATAGAGAGGTTAATCCTAATTCTAATGGGAAACATATATTTAGACAACTCCTAAATATTTTAAACTTAATCCTAATTCTTTTGATAACCATAACTCGGTAGGATTAGGATAACTTCTAACTTAAGCTATCTTCAAGCTTATCCCAACATTCTGCCCCTTAAGCTTGAAATCCTCCTTTGGCAAACCTTGAATTCCAATGAGATCCCTTATCTCTTTGAACTTGATTCTTCCAAGTGCCTTAGTTAAGATATCGGCCTTTTGTTTGTTACCGGGAACATGTTCTACCTCAACTTGATCATTCTCAACACATTCACGTATGAAATGATACCTTCGATGGATGTGTTTACTTCGTCCGCGAAATACTGGATTTTTAGTAAGTGCGATTGCGGATTTATTGTCAACTCGAATTGTCACCTTTTCACATGTTGTTCCAATGACTTCAGCAAAAAGTTCTTGGAGCCAAATGGCTTGTTTAGCTGCCTCAGTGGCTGCCATGAACTCAGCTTCACAAGAAGATAATGCCACAACTTCTTGCTTTTGTGAACACCATGTGATAGGGCACTCATTAAGATAGAAGATGTGACCTGTTGTACTCTTTCCATCATCCATATCCACATTATGGCTGCTATCACTATAGCCTACCAATCTCGATTTGATTCCTCGCTTAAAGTAAAGACCATGAGAGAGCGTTCCTTGAAGGTACCTTAAGATTTGTTTCAACGCAGCTCCATGTGATTCCCTTGGCTCTTGCATATATCTGCTCAACACGCCAACACAAAAGGAAAGATCTGGCCGAGTATGAAGTTAGTATCTAAGGCACCCAATATTTCTTCTGTAATCAAGTTCGTTGATGCGCTTCTCATCTTGTGCTTTAGAAAGCTTCAAACCAGAATCCATTGGTATGTGGACCGCATTGCACTTACTCATTCCAGCTTCTTCTAGAATTTTCTTTGCATATCTCTCTTGCCTCAACATGATCCCATCCTTTTCTTGAAGAACTTCTATGCCAAGATAGTAGGTGAGCTTACCAAGATCACTCATTTCAAATTTTCCTGCCATACCTTTCTTGAAGTCAAGTATTAGATCCAAGCTAGAACCTGTGACAAGCAAATCATCCACATAAACTGCCACAACAAGAAGACACTCCACCTCTTGTTTTCTGTATAACGAGGGTTCCTTGGAACACTTTACAAAGTTTAATTCTCTCAGAATTTTATTTAACTTAGTGTTCCATGCCCGAGGTGCTTGTCTTAGTCCATAGAGAGCCTTGTGTAGTTTATAAACCTTCTCTTCACTTCCTTTGGTTACAAATCCCTCAGGCTGGGTAACATAAACATCTTCCTTCAATTCTCCATGGAGAAATGCAGTTTTTACGTCTAGATGATGCACCTCCCAACCGTTTGAAGCCGCTAAAGCAATAATGAATCGGATTGTTTCAATACGAGCTACCGGAGCAAATACCTCATCAAAGTCTACACCGTGCCTTTGTACATAGCCCTTTGCCACAAGCCTTGCTTTGTACTTATTTATGCTACCATTAGAGTTTCATTTTATCTTAAAAACCCACTTCAATCCGATTGGTTTGCCTCCGACGGGAAGATCAACTAGACTCCATGTTTTGTTCTTTGTTATTGACAGGATTTCTTCTTCACAAGCATCTCTCCATTCTTTCAACTTGTTTGCCTCTTTAAAATCCCATGGTTCTTCATTAATTACTAACAAGAGATGTTCACCTTCGAGCTCTGCTAATAGGACATAATCGTTTAGGTAGCTTGGTTTTGTGCCTTGTCTTGTTGATCTTCTTAACACTTGCTGAGATTGCTGAGATTGCTCTTGTTCCAACTTTTCGGTTTCATCAAGAACATCTTCTTCGACAGTATTATCATCATCTTCTCTGTTTTCCTCTGTTTCTTCGGTGGCTTCACTCTCCCTAACTCCATTGTTTCCAAACTCACCGGAGCTAAGTGAAAACATTTCTGGTTCTTTATGAGTTTCTATATCCAAATTGTTCCACTTCCAGCTCTTGCGTTCATCAAAAATCACATCCCTGCTTACTATGATTTTGCGATTTGTTGGATCTAGAAGCCGGTAAGCTTTCGAACCAGGTTCTGTTCCAAGATACACAAGCATCTGTGACCTATCATCCAGTTTTTTCAGATGTGGAGCTTCGATCTTTGCATAGCTAATGCATCCAAACACTCGTAGATGCTCAACATTCGGCTTCTTGTGTTTAAATGCTTCATATGGTGTTTGGACAGCCAAGGCTCTTGTTCCCACTCTGTTTATGAGGTAGGTCGCATGTCTTACCGCTTCTCCCCATAGATAATTAGTCATGCTCATGTGTTTCAAGATGCTTCTAGTCATCTCCAAAAGTGTCCTATTTCGTCTTCAACTACTCCGTTCTGCTGAGGTGTATAAGGAGCGGTTAGGTGCCTATTGATACCTTCTTTTTCACAGAATGCTTGGAACTCTTGAGATATAAACTCTCCTCCTCTATCTGTTTTGAATGTTTTGATAGTAGCTCCGGTCTCTTGCTTAACTAATGCTTTGAACCTTTTGAACTTCTCGAATGCCTCACTTTTTTCTTTCAAAAGAAGTGACCACATGTAGCGAGAGTGATCATCAATCAACACAAATATGTACCTCTTTTTCGCAGCTGTAGGAGGTGAAATAGGTTTGCAGAGATCCCCATGGATAAGTTCTAGTGCTCATGATGCGCGGTATGAGGTTGCTTTTGGAAAGGCTTGCCTCGCTTGCTTTCCGAGCAAGCATGATGCACATGTTTCCTTTTCCTTTGGAGCCCTAGATATCCCGACGACTAGTTCCTTTTCCACCATCGATTTTATGGTCTCAATGCTAATGTGTCCTAGTCGGGCATGCCATCTTGTTGAGTCGCTTGATGCCACAAGCTGCATACACTTTGTGTTTTCAACCTCCAAGTTTACTTTGTACAACCTATTCTTTGATCGATTTGCTCTCACTAGTAAATTTCCATCATGATCATGCAGGGTCAGGTAATCCTCCTTCATCCTGACATCACATCCTGATTCAGTAGCTTGTCCTAGGCTTATAATGTTGCTCTTAAGGTCTGATATGTAATAGACATCAGCTAGTATTTTTCGTTCACCGCCTTTGCTCACAAATAAGATCGAGCCCTTTCCTTTTATGTCAATGCGTAAATCGTCTCCAAACCTTACTTTTCATGTGATCCTCTCGTCGATTTTGGAAAAACAAGCACGATTCCCTGTCATGTGATTACTAGCACCATTGTCTAGATACCAAACTTTATCTGAGCGTGTCTCAAAATCCTTTGGCTTCACATTCCTCTCATTAAGATACACCACCTCGTGCATCATAAGCGATTCGACCTCATAAGTGTCATCTTCTTCATTCTCTTGTGTTTCTTGAAGTTTAAGTAGTCGATCCGGACAGTTCGAAGCATAGTGCCCTTTTTTGTCACACCGGTAACATATCACCTTGGATTTGTCCCTCTGTTGGTTACCAAATCGTCCACGACCTCTTCCACGGCCACGACCTTGTCCTCTTCCTCTGTCTCCTGGCCTCCTTGAGGTTCTGAGTATGACTGTGAATCTGTGTTAGCATACATAAGTTTGCCTTGGTCATCTTGTGAATCTTCTTCATCACAAATTCGTTCTTCATAAGTTTTTAATCTTCCTACAATGTCTTCAAAGCTCGTTGCATTGAGATCAAGAACTTGTTCGAGAGCTGCAATTATATGTATGTATTTCTTCCTTGGCAAGCTCTTGAGAAACTTATTAACAATTTTCGGTTCTTCAATGTTCTCTCCCAAGGATGCTGATTTTGTAGATATTTCTGAGAGTTTGCCGACAAAATCATCGATTGTGTCGTTTTCCTTCATCTTTAATCTATCAAATTCAGCCATAAGGGTTTGCAGTCTTGCTTCTCTTACTCTATCAGCGCCAATGTGTCTCGCTTTTATGGAGTCCCAGACAGCTTTTGAGGTTTCGAGGTTACCGACTTGTAGGATTAGTGTCTCCGGTATGGATTGAAACAGGAGAGCTTGGGCCAAATCGTTCTTCTCTACGTCGTCAGATCCGGGATCAATTGTCTCCCGAAATTTATGTACTCGGAGCGCAACCCTCATTCTCATGGACCAAACGGTGTAGTTGGTGTTGTTTAGCATTGGACATTGTATGGATGATGGTCCTCCTTCCTTTGGTTTGTTGGTTGTTGCGACTACTTCACCCATGCTTCGAAGAATCTTCGTGTTTGCTCACGTTTTGATATCGAGCCTGATTGCTCTGATACCAAATCTAGAATTTGAATACTTAGATCAAGAATATAAAAGCACTTCTTTTATTAGCTTTAGAAACTGATTCAAAACTAAAGCTCCTTAATCTCTTTCTCAAATCTCTTAAGGTTTACCACAACTTGGTAACTCTTTATATAGAGAGATTAATCCTAATTCTAATGGGAAACATATATTTAGACAACTCCTAAATATACGAACTTAATCCTAATTTTTTTGATAACCATAACTCGGTAAGATTAGGATAACTTCTAACTTAAGTTATCTTCACGCTTATCCCAACATACAATAATAGACACAGCTAGAAAAATTAGATATTATTATTTGTGGGTTAATCGGTTACGTGTCTCTTTTTTAGGCCTATATCATGATATGTATATGTATAATACACACACCCTAAAGAAGATCTGAAAACCTTTTTGCATGAAAGTGATCGATGTTGTATTTGTACAATATAATTTGTATGGCACGCACGCCCCCTGTGTTCTTAGCACAAGTGCTTCAAGATTTATTGGAGCGAACTTATATATACTAGCAAAAATCTGCACCCATTGGCTGCAGATGTAAGACTCGGGTGGAGGTTACATTTTTTATTTTATTAAATTTTGTTTTTATTTATTTATTATTAAAGATAATTTAGATATTTTAAAATTTGGTGAAACTTTTTTACGCTTAGAGATCGGTAATATTGCTAGCTGGTCATTATCATGCATATTTAATAAATATTGTTAGCTAGTGTCTTAGTTGAAATGTAACTAGTTAAGCATACTTTTTCTGTTGAAGATATGATTGTGGAGGGATACTGCAAATTGGGTAGTTTAAAATCTGACCTACAAATCGATCGCCGTCCATCATTTGTACTAACTTATAGAAGATCGGGCTAGTGTTAAACGCACGGAAATGTCGATATCCGATGATGATAGATGTATGCAATTTCCATGAGCTAACTCTTCAAGAAACCTGTCGTGATCGTTAACCTAGTTTGTTGTTTGTAAGGTAGAATTGAGAGCGTGGTTAACATTATTCGGGAGTACGTACGTGCCATGAAATAGGATAAGGGGGCGATTAATTGAGAAGCATTAGGTTGTGCATGCAATTGACGCCAAGGAAGCAAAAGATAGGCAGATGACTTAGACTTAGATAGGGTGGGATATATAGGGCTTTTGAATGAGTTGATGAATCTTGTGAGCTTCACGGGGTTTGTGACTTTGTGATGTATATAAAGAAGATATCATATGTTTGTGAATTATGATGTTCGTAGTCGCAATAAGAATTCATTGCAGGAAATTGACATGGAGAAATACGTTAGTTCTCACTACGTGCTATTAATTTGTTATGTGTTCGTGATAGGGACTAAATAGTTGAGAATACTTGGTTTACGAAATATTAACTAATGTAATTGTAACTTATACACATACGTTGCTTTTGTATCTAAGATTGGTTATCGACATCTAAATCTGAAGTTTGAACTAGGTAAATACATAGTCCTGTAGAAGTGAAAAATGTAAGTCAAAGTTCGATTCTAACCGGGCTAGTTGCTTAATTTCATTGATATGATAAATCACACATGTCAAAGAAAAGCAAATTAATTAGCCTAAAGATTTTCAGCATGTTTCGATCTAAAGCTAAAGTTAGAAGGTGCCGATCAATATCGACATCGAAAAGGCTAGGAAATAGACTGAATGGAAATGATATATAGTAGCCTTTGCTAATGTCTTTTTGGATTAATTGACGTACGCACTTCGAGTTTTTGGGTTAGAGGGTTTTGTGACTTTGTCAATCTCGATCAATGAGTGGCATGAATTTGCCGGAGCACGGGCGCAAAAGTTTTCAAGAGCACGGGAGTATATGACAAATGTAATGAAAGCCCAAATTTGCCGGTGGAAGGGCCCAAAATTTCAATTTGCATTTTGAAAACACGGCAAATGAAAGCCCAAAATGATGCAGAACAAACTCAACAAAGCATCATAAGTTTCTCATCATGTACCTGATGTACGTGATTTAGTCCATGGCAAAAAATATTTAAAAAGAGAGAGTTTCATCCATGGAGTGAAACTTATCATGACATATCCATGATGTTATCATCATTCCATGGAAGAAGCCTGCTAGTTTGCTCCATTTATTTATTTATACAAAAACACAAGAAATAAACTCTACAGATCAGAACCTTTTGGACGACCAATATTTGACTGATCAAAAGCAATAACAGATCCAGCAACAGAAGGTAAAAAATGATACCAAGTATGAATATTTTAGAGGTCATGTCTATAATTGGCTAACTTTCCAGCAACAAAGTTTGTTTCTCGAAAGACATGCTTGAAATTGATGTTCTCAAAATGATCAGCAAACTTTCTTATGTCTTCGATGAATGTTCTGAGTCTCCAAGGGATATGAGTCTTCCTATTAATACAATTTATGATCAAAAGGAAATCTCCCTCAACCACAACATTGCTAAAATCAAGGCAACATGCATGGTGGAGAGCATCCCTCATAGCAGTGGCTTCAGCAACAAGAACACTAGTGTCTCCAAATCTTCTAGCACCGATAAAGATTGATTTTCCCTCGAAATCTCTGACGACAAACCTCTAACAGCACTCCCCCCCCTAGTGAACCACAGAGCCATCAAAGTTGATATTTTGAGGTGTTAGGAGGGCCAGGGAGGGTGCCATTTGACAGAAGTGGGGCTTGGACTTTGCTTCAATTTATGTGGCTCTTGAGAAAAGCAGCAACAACAACCAAAATACTCGAATGATTTGGCTGCACATTCCTGAGAATAACATCATTTTTTGCTTTCCAAATATACCGACATGAAGTAAGCAATTTTTCAATAACATGATCAATAATATTGGCATTCTGTAAGATCAAGCTGCAAATTAAATATGATCATAGAAGCTGTCATTCTCATTGAGACAATTGAGATTCATTAGTCTCCGAACATTCTTCACAATTGGACAAGAGCAAAAAACATGGTGAGTAAATTCTTCTGCATTAGAACATAAAGGACAAACATTAGTATCAATCATTCGAAATATATGCAGTCTATCTCTTGTTTTTAGTCTCCCTTTAATGAGGATCCAATATAAAAATTTTACTTTTGGAGGAAGATTCAGCATTTAAATTTTATTCAAAACATCTACTATTTCATGTTTCTGAAGATTGATCATTTTGCAATCAAGTTGCGGATTTAACAGAAAATAAGACATTAGGGGAATACCCCCAAACAAATTATAGAAGCATCAAGAACATTGAGGAGGTTACCTTTATTCCAAGCACCATTCTAAATATAATCATTCACCTTTTCATCAAGATTAATGGAAATATTATCTGCATCAATTATATCCTTGAGAGGAAAAGGCAACACCCAATTAAACAACCAAAAATTAACATCTCTTCCATTACCTATGATCAATTTCATCCCACTTGAGAGGAGAGATCTATGGTCAAGAATCCCTTTCCAAGCCATTGACTCATTGCCACATTTTTTAACAATTAAAAAGGAGAAACGTTTAAGATACATTTTAGTTACCATATTAACCCACCAGTTGAGAGGTTGAGCAATAATTTTCCAACCAAACTTAGCAATGACAACATTGTTAAACTGAGCAGCTAGTCTAACACCAAGCCCACCCTTGTCCTTAGGATAGCAAAATTAACTTGGCTCTAAGCCACTGCACTGCATTTAAAATTCAGACCATAGACACTACTAGAAAACACATTTAGGCGACGAATTTTCGACGCCTAAGTGGTGTTTTTCGTCGGCCAGGTACTTAGGTGATGAAGATTTCGTTGCCTAACAATCATAGCCCAAGTACTTAGGCGACGAAATTTTTTTGTTTCGTCGCCTAAGAAGTTACTTAGGCGACGAAAGATGGTTCGTCGTCTAATCACTTAGACGTCGAAAAAATCTTCCCCTAAACGACGACATTGGTCGTCATCTAAGAATCATCTTAGGCGACAAATAGCTAGAGTCGTCGTCTAAGTGTTTCCACTTAGAAGATGACTTGATTTCGCCGTCTAAGTGAGAGCACTTAGATGATGATAATTGGTCGTCGTCTAAGTGATGCACCTACACGACGATCTGTTTGTCGTCGTGTATGTGTGACCACTTAGGTGACGAAACCGTTCGTTGTCTAAGTGTACACTTAGGTGACGAACGGTCAGTCGTCTTAGTAATTCACTTGGACGATGAAACGAAGAGTGTTCGTTGCCCAAGTTGAATTTTTTATTTATTATTTTGTATTTTTTATTTGAATAATAAAATAAATTTAAAATATATAAAATCTATTAATTAAATTAATAAAATATTAATAAAATATAAAAAGTGTATGTATATTGATAGAAATAATAAAAAATTAAAAAAAAACTACGAAACTAAACCAAGGGTAGACATGTTGCTAATTCCCCCGCCGCCGCTCTGATCATCGTCGATGGGGCCTGAAGTGGGGCCAGGGGGACCACACTCGTCATAAAAGATCAAGAACGGGCAATCCCATTTGCCTGCATACCTCGTAGAAGGCGGTCATCTTACAGTTGTGAGTGACAAACCGCGCCTTCATCGACCTTGAATGCTCCCAGACGCGATTGGTCAACTCCTGTGCCAATCGAAGGTTGGCTCAGCGCCTCAGTATCTTCCCTATCGCGCTGAGTTGACGAAGCTGATGAAACGGACAAATCTCTCTGCACGGTCCGTCCAAACCCATGAACCTCCTTGCTAGTTCGGTGGCCATAAGCAGCATCAACAATAGCGATCTGACTCTCCATCGACAGGGAAGGCACCTATTTAGGCGTCGTCTCCGGGTTGGCCAATCGGGTCACGACCAATTACTCCCCGACCATTTGTATCAACCTCTCCTAAAATTAATCAAGTGAAAAATACATAAACATAATGTTAATCTAACAAAAATTTGGCATAATTTCCCCTAAAATTTGTCAAAAACTAAAACATATACAGGCAAGATTACACTTCGAATAACCAATTACAACAACACAATTACACTGTGGGCACCGATTCCCATCCGGATTTCTCAAGTTGAAAATCATAATTTAACCAACTAAACTAAAGCATAACCAAATTTGAGTTCAAAATCATATTCCAATAGTATACGCTAACTAAATCATGCACTAATCATAATTCAATTTCTTAAAAATATTATTAGCATTATACAGAATCTCGATATGCTTTGAAAGTACGAGTAAATTCTATTGATTTTAGAAATGTGAGTTACTTACCCCTTGTTGACTCACTTCATTGACGATCCCGGGCTTCACATAAGCTTGGACACTGGCATCCAAGAAGCAATGCTTCGAACCCGCATCTCTGTGCTCCTTCGCGATGTAAATGAACTTTCGCGAGCCCGATTTATGGTGTTTGCCCTTCTTGTCTTGATTTGCCTTGTTGGCCTCCGACCTTATCTGTTACACAACAAAGATAATAAAATAATAAAATAATAGTTACAAATAATAAATTATGTAATTTTCATTAGATTAAAGAAAATGAAGATGAACCTTATACTTGTCGGACTCAAAGTGTCCGACCAACCATTGTCACTCCTCTTCCCTGTCATTCTGGAGCTCCAGAGGGGTAGGCGAAGCGCCTTGTCGCTGGTAGTACTTATGGACGTCATACTTCCAGTCCTTGTAAATACGGCCAGCCGTCTCCTCTATATCCTCCATTATCTCCGCTGAGCCGGAGATTTCAAAATGTGTCTAGAAATATAAATAACAAATTAAAATTAATTATAGAAATATTGCATTTATGTTTTGTAATTACTGAAATAATAATAATAATAATAATAAATAATATTACCGATAGTTCGCGGTACACCCTCAACGTTTTAGATCAGGGCAGCTCGTTCCATGAAGGGGAAACCATATAGATGTTGTTCCGTATGATTGAGTCGATGGAGTGTGAGGTCAGATTCCTGAGCTACGAGGTTGGAGGGCCTCGGGCAAACTCGTCGTACGGGAGGTTGATCTCCTTCCCCGTCGACTTCACTAAGCGCTCGTCTTTGGCACCCTTTCCAAGTCCTTGAGTCCTTTTCGCAGGCGCGTCTGATGGCTGCTTCTTGACCTTATGTCGGACGTTGTAGAGAATCGAGTCATCGACTGACTCATTCGGACCGTCTGACGGCGCAGTCAATGGGGCTCTGTTTGGCTCAAGTGGAGCATGAGCGATTTGGCTTGTCACCGAAGCCAAATATTTATGCGGAGAATTCGTAACTATTTCCTCCGAATCTTGCCTCCAATCCATTGCTTGCGCAATGGCTTCGTGTTCGGCCTCCTTGTCTGCAGTTGTGCGCCTCTTCCATGGAGTCATAATTAAGCTGAATAAATGAAATACCTTGGCATAATTCATCCAAATATATCCAAATTTCATCAAATATATCCAAAAATTCAAAGTTCACAAATATATCAAATGTATCCAAATTTCACAATACCCAAATTAATCAATTAATATTATATATATCATTATACCCAAATTAATCAAAATACATTACGTATATCTAATTAAATTAATCCAAATACAATATATTCAAATTAATTCACATATAATATATCTAAATATACTGAAATTAATCCAAATACACATTTAATATATTACTTCACAAATTATTTTTCAAATACAATATACCCAAATTAATTCACATCTAATATATGAATCCAAATCTACTATATATAATTAAACCATTTTTTATATCAAATATACATATATATAATTTATATATATAATCATTAATCTAATTCACACACACACACACACACACACACACACACACACACACACACACACACACACACACACACACACACACACACACACACACACACACACACACACGTACGGGGAGAGGAGAGAGATAAATTGATGTGGGGGGGGGGGGGAGGGGAAGAGAGGAATACGGCGGCGGAGAGAAAGAGAGTTAGGCGGGAGAGGAGAGGAGTCCGGCCCGAGGAGAGAGATAATCCGGCGGGAAGGAGAAAGCAGCAGAGAGAGAGAATCCGGCGGGGCTTTGGCTGGATAGGCGGCAAGGTAGGCGGCGGAGAGAGAGAGAGAGAGAGAGAGAGAGAGAGAGAGAGAGAGAGAGAGAGAGAGAGAGAGAGAGAGAGAGAGAGAGAGAGAGAGAGAGAGAGAGAGAGAGAGAGAGAGAGAACTGGATCGAAGTCGATCCAGCTTTTGGGATATATCAATCGACTTCAGCATACTCTACATCTTTTGAATTGTATCCGACGTCGTCGTCGTCCTCAGGCTCCTCGACTTCTAGGGCATTCTGCTAACTCTTTAATCTTCTCTGGAGTAAGATCTATGGTGCCATCAATCGAGGGTAAGCGTTCGTTATGCCGAACCAGTTTCATTACATAGGGGATGACTGAACTATTAGGCTCTTGATATGCATTGTCTTTACACTTCAATATCAGCCGTTGATGTCCCATCAAGTGTAGTTGCAGTCCATATTCCGCAGTGTGATATATGATTTACTTTTTTCTAGCCTTCACTAGATTTCGGATCATCCATATAGAACACTTGCCTAACTAAGGTGGCAAGAGCGAATGGCTCATCCTCATACCAGCTTGAGTTTGTATGGACTGATAAAAGTCTCATATCTTCCTTGGTACACTTGAACCATTTGCACTTTAACAAAAAAACGATGATATCATTCCCGTATAGCAGCTTAACGACATGTTCAAGAACTTCATAATTGACAGCATCACCTTCCCCAACTGTGATCCCACTGTTTTGTGTGCTTCTTCCTTCATCTCGAGTCAATGAATGAAACTTTACACCGTTCACAAAAAAGCTGAAGTAAATATAGTACTTAATCGGCTTATGGGCCAACAAATACTTTTCCCACGACTATCACCCCTCGTGGTTATCGGATTTTTGTTGATCATCCATATGCAAAAATGTGAAGAATATATATGAATGTGTAATTTAATTTCTACAGAAAATTTGGCATAGTTTCCCCTAAAAATAAAGGAAACCAAAAACCTGCATACACAAACTAAGGCAAAACACTTTGCACAAATGCCATACACAATATGTATGAGAAAAGAGTTTTAAAATAATTAAAAATATGTACCCATTGTTGGAAATAATTGGGAAACTTCTTTATAAACATATTTTCTACCCAAGAAGGAGTCTTGTCCAGTTTAATCGTGTGAATGTACTCTCTGTAGTACTTCATGTAACGGTTGACCTCATCACAGTCTCACAATACTACTTAATGCACTTATTCAAGTTCTTCTTTAGTTGATCTTTCCTTTAATACTCCTTTAGAGAGGTCGTACAATATTTGAGATGACTGAAAGATTGTGGCTGACATTTGGATTGGCTTGGACTGGATCCTTGAGGTACCTATTGCAGTGGGTAACACACTTAAGCATTAGGTATGTCTCTGCTATGGAGCCATGTGGGACAGATTTCTGTATGAAATTTCTACAAAATCATACAATTAATAATTTGACGAATAGTAGAAACACACAAAAAAAGAAATGTAAAAATGATGAACAACCGTTATAAATAATTGTACGTACCTTTCTTGAGGATATGTCCCAGTGTAGTGGACTGGACCAGAAAGGAGCACCTATTGGGGTAGGTGGATTATGAGGTGAATCATGATGTCAAAGAAAGCAAGGGAAAAAATTCTCTCTAATTTGCAAAGGACGTGCACTATTTCGTATTGAAGTTTGAGGACATCTAACTTCTAAAATTCTCTGGCGCATAACCTCTGCCACCATCTATACAATACTACTATTGGTTCGACAACGTGACGAGGCAAATCTGGTCGAATTACCACTGAGATTAGACATTGCAGCATAACATGATAATCATGAGTCTTTAGACCAATGAACTTGTGCTGTACCTCGTCAACTGCTCCTATAATATTCACTGCATAAGTAGACAGATAACGAATAGTCTTGAACCAGCTGTATACAGAACCCCTCTGTGTCGGCTTCACCATGTAAGGTGTATCTAGCATCTTGTTGTACACTCCTCTTATATCCCTTCTCAACCACAAGTGACGACGCAAATTCATAGATTCTAGATCTTTGCGCGCTTTGGGAGTATCTTTGGTCTTCAACCCCAAAATTGTTCCCACCACGCTATCACAAACATTCTTTTCTATGTGCATGACATCAAGGTTGTTTCGGAGTTTCAACTTGGACCAGTAGGGAAGTTCAAAGAAAATACTCTAGTGATGCTAATAGCTGAGATCGTGTGAAGGGTGTGGATTGAGTCTCTTCACTTCTTTGTCGTTGGTCAACACACCAAAATAGAAGCTATTCAACCTCTCTAAAATATCTTCACCAGATCACTATCAGGGTTTAGGATCATTCTCTATCATCCCGTCGAAATGAGTCTTATCCTGTCACCACAGATGATCATGAGGAAGCCATCTACGGTGACCCAGGTAACATACCTTCCCCGCGTGCTAATTGGAGTTAACGTCGTTCAAACAGATAGGGCGACTATTGTATCCTCTGGTTATGCAAGATGCCAATATCCCATATGTAGGAAAATCGCCGATTGTCCACATGACGACTGCTCTTATCATAAACATCGTGTTAGTGAACTTGTCATAAGTTGAAACTCCATGTTCCCACAACATTTTGAGCTCCTCAATCAATGGTCTGAGGTAGACATCTAAAGACTTTTCTAGAGATTTAGGACCTGAAATTAGCAGAGTAAGGAAAATAAATTCCTTGTTCATGCACATCCACGGAGGTTGTTGTACGACATGAGAATAACTGGCCAAGTGTTGACGGCATCGCTGTTATCACCCCAAGGATTGAATCTATATATAGATAGACCAAGTCTAACATTTCAAACCTCTGCTGCAAAGTCTTCGAATTCCCTATCGAAATATTTAAAAACCTCCCCATCTGCTGTGTGTCGGAGCACAACGTCATCTACTCGCTTTTCTGCGTACCATCTCATCGCCTCTGCTGTATATAGAGACATATATAGACACTACAATCTGAGAATCAACTAAAAATAAAAGTACCTTCACAGAAATTTTCTTTTTCGAACTCTTCCTGTTCCGATTTTGATATCTTCACTGGTTGCATATGGGAGAGTAGTTCAAATGTCCATACTCTTTGTAAAACATCACAAAATCATTCATGCTGGCATCAATTTTCCTGTACTTTAGGTCGAGGTTGCTCAAGATCTTTCTAACCTTATAATGACTTTCTGGAAGTTTGTGATGATCAGGTAGCAACTTATATATATCACTACAAGAAAACTGCACCTAGACCACGGACCATTTCCGTCGTCTAGGTACAGTTTTCCGTCGTCTAAGTACTTGGACAACGGAATCTCCGTCGTCCAAGGTCCGTGCTCCAAGTGCTGTCGTCCAAGAACCTGGACGACGGAGATTTAGTGCTCCGTCGTCCAAGTTCACTTGGACCGCGGACATTATCTGTGGCCCATGTATGCACCTGGACGACGGAAACTCTAAGTCTCCGTCGTCCAGGTGACTACATGGGCCACGGAGATTGCTCGTTTCTCCGTGGCCCAGGTGTTCACCTGGACGACGCAGAATTAGCGTTTCCGTCGTCCAGGTGAACACCTGGGCCACGGAAAATGGCAGGGTTTAGGGTTTAGGGTTTAGGGGTTAGGGGTTTAGGGTTAGGTTTAGGGTTTGTGTACCTGGACGACGGAGAACATAATTTCCGTCGTCCAAGTGAATATTTAATATTAAAAAAATAAATAAATTGAAATTAAATATTATTAATTTAATTTATTATTAATTTAATTTAAATAATGAAAAATAGTCGAAAATTATTAATTAAACTAAATTTTTAATATTAATTAAATAATTAATTAATTTGTACATATATACACATCCAAATTAAAAACCCAGAAAAATTATATAATATTGTTCGGAAATAAAGAAACGCGATAATTAACTAGCTAGCTAATACACTGGAGGAGCAGATGCGCCGCCGAGTCCTCCGCCTCCAGCCGGGTCGCTGTAGTCGGGGTGTGGGTTCGGAGGAGGTTGACATACTTCTCGATTTTGTTGCATGAGGGCGATGAGTTGGGCTATTTGTGCTTGTTGTTCGCCAAGTCTTTGCCGCATTGACTCATTCTCCTCTCGTGCCAGTCGAGCCTCTTGAATGGCTGCTTCGACGACCGCAGCCTGACTCTTTCTCCGCTGCCCCGAACCTCCCGTAGATGATGAGCCGGAGGTCGTCGACAAATCTTGTACCACCCTAGGCCCAAAGTGTCTAACCTCCTTGCCAGCTCTACGACCGTAGACCTCATCCGCGATTGCAATTTGGCTCTCTAATGATAGAGGAGGCAGGTCTTCCGGCGGCACATCTGGGAACGCAAGCTGAGTGTTAGCCAACTCTTCATGCGCACGCTCTATCGCCCTTGCCTACAAAAGAATAATTAATTTATTATAATGAAATCATATTTAAATAATAATTACTATAATTAAAAGCACACATATATATATCACTTACGCCGCATTGACTCGCTTCATTATCGAGCCTTGGCGTCACGTACGCGCTTACGCTTGCATCAAGATAAGGGTGTTTGGAGCCCTTATCCTTGTGCTCCTTGGCTATTTGAATGAACTACTTGGCGCCGGTAGTATGGTGTTTCTCCTTCTTCCCCCGGTTGGCTTTGTTGATACCGGAGAATTTCTGTTACACAACATAATTAAATCATTAAAAAATGAATAACTACAATTTAAATAATTCAATTATCTTAATTGAAATAAAATAAATAAATTAATACCTTAAATTGTTCATCGGCAAAGTGGTTACACAACCACTCCCATTCATCTTCTCTCTCCCCTTGCAGCTCTACCGGGGGAGGCACGGGACCGACATCTTGGAAGTACTTATGGAGCTTGTACTTCCAATATTTGTAGATGGAGTTGGCGGTTTGGTTGATATGTCTCAACATAGCCGGTGTCGGATCCACGTCAAATTGTTCCTATCAAAAATAAATAGAAAATTATAATCCTATATATTATGAAATTTTAGGCCGAGATTAACAATATTATATAATAACTAAATTGGACGTATTACTTACCGAAAGATCTTTGAAGACTTTCGCCTTCTCATGATCCGGCGCCTCCTTCCAAGTAGGGGCAGTGATACGAACCCGGTTACGGATGATTGACCATATCCCATGCGCCGAGAGACTTGCTAGCTGAGCTGTGGGAGGGCCACCGGTGAATTCGTCGTACGGCAAGTCGATCTTTTTACCGGTCGCCTTGCAAATACGCTCCGCTTTGCCCCCTTTAACGAGACCCCGAGTCCTTTTCGATTCCGGGTCAGTGGGGGCCCTCATTTGCCTACGGCGGGCGCTGTACATGATTGATTCGGCGGTCGAGGACGCCTGAGTACTTCCCGTTGAACCGGTACCGGGCGTCGGAGATTGGAAGGGGTCGACGTCATCACCGCTCGAGATGAATGGGGGAGCGGGAATTTCCCCAGAGGGCGTTACAGACGGACCAGATGATCCGTCCGGATTGAGAGCGTCGTTGCCCTCCTGTTGAACCCAACCGACTTGGGCCGCCAACATTCGGAGCATGGCATCTTCTGCCTCCTGTTGGGATTTCTTCTTACCGGATGTCGTCTTTGGCGGAGCCATTTAAACCTAAGAGTACGGTGTTAAAATACCTACTTACCATAATAATTACAACTTAAAAATTTACGCTAATTAATTAAGTACGTTTAAGATTTAAATAGAGTACACTAGCTTGGCATTTTCGGTCGTTCAATGGACATGCGACCCGCGCGATAAAGTGTAAATTTTCAATTAATCAGCCTTGGTTAAATCGAAAAACATGGCCAGTTAGGGATAGAGATAACGCGAGAGGCAGGACTAATTTCGACAAAAGTCTTTCTTAGTCCAAATCCTGTCACCAGTCATAACCCGTTTCTAGACACCATGTCCGACATTCGGCCAATTTTTCGAAAATTTACACTCCCTCAAGTCCTTTGCAAACTCCGCCCTCAACCTCGTGTCCATAACTTCACTTAGGTTACGGTGTGCGGTGATGAAATCCACACATCACGAGGGGTTAAGGAGATAAGCAAGGAAAAGAGGCGCCATCTATTCCAAAGAGTGCGACTTAATTACACCAAGCCTATGTACTAAATTTAAATCGAACACGTACTACTAATTAATTTACTAAAAAATACACGTAATTACATGCAATAATTTATTTTCCATTTAGCATGCAATAATCAACCATTTAATTAATTAATAACAATAATTATTCATTTAATTAATTAATAACAATAATTAATTATTTATTTAATTAATAACAACAAATTTACAATTATTCATTTAATTAGTATTAAATAACAATAATTATGATTTAATTAATTAATAACAACAATTAATCATTTATTAAATATTTAAAACTAATTACTAAATTAATTTCTACTAATTAATTATATTTAGAATTTAATTAATTAATAAAATGAAAATTATTTAAATAAGGAAAATTATTTAAATAAGGGAAAATTATTTAATTACGATATCTGCACCTGGACGACGGATTTGAGCGTTTCCGTCGTCCAGGTTTATACCTGGACGACGGATATGAAGTTATCCGTCGTCCAGGTTAGAACCTGGACGACGGAGAATGACGTTCTCCGTCGTCTAGGTGTATAGACCCTGAATTCAAGGGTTAGGGCCTTACTGTTTAGGGTTTAGGGTTTGTGAACTTGGACGACGGAGAATGACCATTCTCCGTCGTCCTAGTGTGCACCTGGATGACGGATAATGACCATTATCCGTCGTCCAGGTGCATAGACCCCGATTTCAGGGGTTAGGGCCTTAGGGATTACGGTTTAGGTCGTCCCCGGTCATTTGTGTACGTGTCCGTTCAATTATCAATCGATCCGATCGAACTGCTAGATTTAGGCCGGCTAGGGTCAAGGATTTAGCTAGGGTACGTTTTATATGAGATTGAGATTTGGCGCCAATATTTATTAATTTCTCCGTTGGCCAGGATATATAATTCAGATTAATTTCTTACCGTAAACCGGCATTGATCATATATATATATTACAATAATTACAGTAATTAATTACCAATTAATCTCCCTCGTCGTATGACCGTACTCTTCGTCATAATCATCATCGTCCTCATCCCCGTTAGTCGACGGCTCATCCTCGTCATCGTACTCAACATCGTCTGACGAATAACCTGAGTCCTCGTCCGCGTCCTCTTCCTGCTCGTCTTCTTCATCTACCTCATCGATAATCTCATCTTCAGTTAGATCTGTACAACCATCAGGCATGGGTAACCGTTCACCATCTTGAACCAGGTCCATTATATCGGAGCGGACCATAGAAATATTAGTCTCTTGATAGGCAGGAAGCAAAGTCTGAAGCAAAGTCTCCAAATTCTCTGTTGAAATGTTTGAAACCCTCCCCATCCGCGGCGTGTCGCAGGACATCGTCATCTATTCGCTTTTCTGCGTACCATCGCATCACCTCTGCTGTGTGTAGAGACATGTATAGGCGCTGCAATCTGGGGATCAAGGGAAAATATCGAACAACTTTCACAGGAATTCTCTTTTTCGTACTCTTCCTATTCAACTGGAATCTGCACTGGCCACATACGGGACAATAGTCCAACTCTTTATACTCTTTGTAAAATAGCACACAATCATTCGGACATGCGTCAATTATCCTGTACTTTAGGCCGAGGCTGCTCAGGATATTTCTAACCTTATAATGAGATTTAGGAAGATTGTGATCATCAGGGAGCAACTTACATATTTGCTCCTGAATTTCGTCAAAAGCACTCACTGACATTTTGTGCTTCACTTTTATCTTCATTTGCTCCATCACATATTGCAACACATTCTCTCGACATCCAGGGAACACCGGGGTTTGCGCTTCAAGTAGTATCCGGTTGTACTTTTCCATCTCACTGGTGTCAGTGGCCAAGCTAGCTGCGGGGAATGTGTCATCATGCTCATTAGTGGTACTGTAACCTCCGTCTTGGTGTTGGTGTCCACTATGACTACATCCCGGAAACGCATCATGGACCAAATCTGCAGTTGGGTTGCAAGCTGGGGGTCCGGCACCACTGCCGCTGGATGAGGCACCATGGTAACTGTACCCTGAGCTGAAGTCTGCTGCGCTGAACTCTACTGCTTCACCATGCTCGTTCCATGTAGTGTAACTCCACATCATACCATTTTCGTACAGGTGTTGCACCATAACATTAACCTCCGCATACTGACAATTAAGACATTTCTGACACGGACACCTGAAACGTTTCTTTCCCTAACCATGTTCTATCGCAAAATTCACAAATTCGCTAATTCCATCCATATACCGGACATCACATCTATTCTTCAACTTTATCAAACTCTTGTCCATACTGCTACAAAATATTATAATTAATTAATTATTACATATATATATATATATTTGTCCATTAATTTACGCTTAATTATACGTTCTCGATCTACATATCGATCCATCAATTACATACGTACGTACGTAATTTAATCGATCTGTACATATATATATAGCTAACATCCTTGCATGTATGTACGTACGTTTTCACCAAATATATATTAATTAAGCAAATTTTAACTGCGTACGTACGTACGTACCTGCTGGCCTTCTCGATATCTGTACGTTAATTAAGCTACCTAGCTAGTCAGCGGAGATCCCTTATCGATCCTGATTCTTCTCGGCCTTCCAGCTAGCTAGCTCCCTTCTCCTTCAATTCTTCTTCAAATGGAATGAAGAGATCGAGGAATGAATTCAGTTTGGCATCGGGCTTATATAATGCTTCACTTAGACGACGGAGGTGTCGGTACGTTGTCTAAGTGGAAGTACGTTACGTACTCGGACGACGGCGTGTCGGTCCGTCCTCCAGGTAATCACCTGGACGACGGAGAATACCATCTCCGTCGTCCAGGTGGTACTTGAACCACGGAGTCTTTTCCGTGGTCCACTTGGACCACGGAACAATTACGTTTCCGTGGTCTAAGTGCTGTTTTCTTGTAGTGTATGCTCCTTTATTTCGTCAAAAGCACTATCTGACAATTTATTCTTCAGTTTTATTTGAACTTCCTCCATTATATATTGCAACACTTTCTCTTGACATCCAGGGTATACCGAGGTCCGGGCTTCGAGTTGCATCATGTTGTACCTATCAATCTTTGCAGTGTCACTGACCAAGCTGACAGCGGAGAATGTGTCATCATGGTGTTGGTGTTTACTATGACTAAATTTCGAAAAAGCATCATGGACCAAATTCACAGTTGGGTTCCAAGTAGGGCCGCCGCTACCGCTAGATGATGCACCATGGTAAATTGAGCTGAAGTCTGGTCCTAAGATGAAGTCTACTACTTCCCTGTGCTCGCTCCACATATTGTAACTCCACATTATACCATACTCATACAGGTATTGAGCCATAACGTTAGACGAAACAAACTGATGGTTGAGACATTTTATGCACGGACACCTGAAATGTTTCTTTCCCTGAGCATGTTCCGTCGCAAAATTCACGAAGTCTCTGATGCCGTCCATATACCGCACATCACTTCTCTTCGCTAACTATATCTAACTCTTGTCCATATTTCTGCGTAAGGATAATAAATCGATCTATTAATTATATAATTTTACAACCAATAATTCATTAATCTAATATACTTTATATATATATATATTATCAAATGCTTCGCACATAACACGTAGTTGTAATGAATTAATTAATCTTATACTATAATTAATCTAGCTAATATATACATTAATTATATATATATATATATTATATTATTAACTTTATATAAATACATGCATTAGTTATATATGTATATTTCAACTAATTATTCTAATTCTAACATATATATATATTAACTATATATATATTACCTAGCACATGCATGTTTTAATTAACTAATTAATCAAATTAAAACATATGTACTAATTAATTTATTAAATAATTAATTAACAAATTAAGATATATCTTAAAATTAGCTTAAGAATGCAATACAACAATTGAAGTAATGCTAAGGTCGCCGGAAAGTACTATATTATCGCGGAAAAAATCAATCGCCGTACGTAATTACGTACAATATTAAATTTTAAAAATATTAATCGAGAGAAAGAAGTTAATACCTTCACTGATAAGGAGATAAGTGGGTAAAACTAGAACTCCGGGAGTTGAAAAATCCGGTTTTTATGAATTTTTGCTCAATATTATTTAGAGCCATTGGTGGTGGGTTTTTTTGAGTGAGGAGAGAGAGCTAGCTGAAAGGGAGAGAGAGATAGAGAAGTGATGAGGAGATAAGGAAATTTGATCGAGAGAGATCTAATAATTGACTTTTTTTAGACGACGACATATTTCGTCGCCTAAGCTTCATGTTTCGCCGCCTAGGTTATCACTTAGGCGACGGAAAAGTTTTCGTCGCCTAGGTGGTCAGTTAGGCGACGAATGACTCAATTCGTCGTCTAAGAAATTCGTCGTCTAAGAGTTCACGTAGACGACGAAATGTGTATCGTCGTCTAAGTGTGTAATACTTAGATGACAACAACAAATGACCGTCGTCCGAGTGTGCATCTTAGGTGACGAAACGATATTTTTTGTCGTCTAAGTGCACACTTAGGCGACTACGTGTGTGAACCGTCGTCTAAGAAAATACCTAGGCGGCGAAGAAATTTTTCATCGCCTAAGTGTTTCTTAGCCGACAAATTTTTTTCTTTGGGCGACGAAAACTATTTCGTCGACAAAGTCTCACTTAGGCGATGAAACTATAAAGTTTTCGTCGCCTAAGTGCAGTTTACTGGTAGTGAGAAAAACTTTTTAGATTTTTTATAAAGTATATTGGTTAATTTAGAAGGACACATAAAGTAAGACATTATATACTTTGGCATACCTGCAACACTGGACTTAAGAGCACATGCACCCGGGGAAAAAAGTGGGCAAACCGGACGTTCGATCGATGGGGCCCGCTGGAAATTGATTGTCCTCGGCCAAAATTCGGTGCAGTGGTGAAAATATACTGTGGTGACCGACCATTGATGGAGGGAACGTCCTCGACAACGATCGAATAAGCGAACATCTGCTCTGGTGGAGCCCACGCACGTGGGTGATGCCATAGCGCGTTGTAATTTTCTTTAAACCCGGTGCGTGTAAAACAGTAATTTCAGTTTTTTAACGAACCAATGACAACCCGCCAAGTTGCGAGGTTGTCTAGCAGCTAGGCTCCAACGGTCAAATCGATCTGGGCTGTCCATTTTGATTTGAAAATTCAATCCAATAGCCCAGATTCAAATAGAACGGCTATTTTTTTTGTTATTAACGAGAAAAACTCAAATATTTGCATAAAGATCCCTTAAAATTGCAAAAAAAAAAAATCCTAAAAAATTGCAAATAACCCTTTTAAATTTTTGTATAAATACTACCTTCATTTTATTTACATCTCACACCAATTTGTGTACAACAAATTTATCATCTTCGATTTCTCTATCTCTTATCCCAATCCTTTGAGTTTTTGTAAAAAACGGCTACCAAATGACTTATTTCCGAAGATGTACAATTGTGCATTTCTTTTTATCGTCAAAGTGTTGATCCTCTCACCAAAAGCAAATAAAAGGTTGAAAAATTGTTGGAAAAAGTTTATGTCGATTATAAGAAAAATTGGGAGATGACACATGATGAATCTTACCTGAAATCTTCATACATAATTTAGACGATAACGACACGTGGATGTGACATGTGTCATATCATAATTAATCGGAATTCTTACCGGAAATCTTCATCAATAAGTTAGACGATAACGACATGTACAAGTGACACATGTTACAATATGACTAGTCGTAAATCTTATCAAAATTTTTGTTCAATTATTTAGACGATAGTGACATATGTCGCCTAGCTAGTTATTGGATGAAAATATTACCAAGAAATAAAAAATTAAATATTTATAATTAATGAATAGTAATAGGAAATCATATTTTTTGCACCGCTGTAGGCAAAACATGAATAGAACATCCTATTCGATGAATAATAACTGCACCTCCTCAAATAGGAAGTTCTAGGCCAATTAAAATTCCTATATGGGTACATATACTCTAATAAGTGTTAATCTGCCTGCTCTAGAGAGAGTGTTCTACTTCCAACCTGCGAACTTGTTTGAAATCTTATTTAAAAACTCTTTGAAATTTAAAGAATCTTTCCAACAAATAATATTGTGAATACCAAGATATTTCCTCATGGTATTTTTATGTTGAATATGCAAAACATTTACAATATCATTCTTAATTAATATTATTCTGAACTTTAGGAGAGAAATAAAGAGAGGACTTATAAAATTTAATCTTCTGACAAGAAGCTTTTGAAAACGCATTCGTACATGTAAAACATTTTCAGCTGCTTTGGTTGTTGCCTTGTAGAAAATAAGCCAGTCATCCGCAAACACTAGATTAGAAACTCTTAGGCCACCTGAAGAAGAGAGCAAAATCAACATGAGACTTGGTTGTCTTAGTTAAAATATTCAAATGTCTAATAAGAGGCTCCATGCACAAAATAAGTATATAAGGGGAGAGTGGGTCTCCTTGTCTAATTCCTCTAGTGGGATTAAAGAACCCTTCAACTTTACCATTAATCAACAAAGAAAATGACACTGATGTTATGCATTCCATCACCAGATTGACCCAGTTCTCACAAACCCTAAATTTTTCCAAACAAGATATGATATAATTCCAATTAATCATGTCATAAGCTTTTTAAAGGTCTAACTTGATAGCCATTGAACCTATTCTATCTTTCTTTCTTTGGAAGTCAGAGAAGAATTCATGAGCAATTAAAATATTATCCTGGATAGCTCTTCCAGACGTAAAAGTTCTTTGATTATGAGAAACACATTTTTCAAGTAAAGGTCTAAGCCTTTTAACAATAATCTTGGTAATAATTTTGTAACACACATTACATAAGTTGATAGGTCTAAACTATCCAACATCTCAGGATTCTCAACCTTAGGTATTAAGGCAATGTTAGTATGATTTATATTTCTCAAAGAAGTATTACCTGCACATAACCTTTTAATCATTGGTATGACAAACACCTTTGACTTCATTCCAAAAATTCTAGTAGAACACGACATGAAGGCCGTTTGGACCAGACACTTTCAGGGCCGCTATTGATTGAACAACATCCTAGATTTCTTCATCCACTACTACAAAAAGTGTTCGAGATAACTGTGGACAGACAACTGAAATTTCAATGTCTGTTGTCCCAAAAAACAGACAACTAAGTATGTTTTTTTTCAGTTCTCTGAAGACATTTTGAACTATGGATGTATCATCTGAAAATATTTTGAGATTTATGAAAGATTACAAACAACTGAAATAAACATTTCAGTTGTTTGAAATTTCTGATGAAAACATTGAGACAACTTATTACAATTCAGTTGTCTGAGATGCTATCATACTTAAAATATTCAGACAACAAACGTAAGGTTAAGTTGTTCGAGTTATTAATAGACAACAAAAATAAGTATCAGTTGTCTGATACCAAGTTATGTCGAGTAAGAAAAAATCTAATGTTGCACGTGTTAATCATTGGAGTTAGGTAAGTTTTAAAACTTAGAAAAAAAACTAAACACTTCGATAAAACCTACCAAGAAGCTAACAACCGCCTCTCTCTCAACCCCAACCTTTCTCTGAACAGCATTTCGACACTTTCGCCTCTACAACTGCGCCTTTGCCTCAGTCCGCCTCGCTCTCGCTGTTGCAACACCTTGAGCTCCGCCTACCTCGACCTCGATCTCAAGCTTGATCGCCGTGTGCTTGCAATTTGACCAGTCGTCACCTCGTCTTCTCCTCGTCCCGGAGCCTTTTATTATGTGTGTTCATTAAGAGTGTTTAATTTTAGTATGTGTTTTAATTTATTGTGTAATAAATATTCTTTAAATTTCATATTAATAAATAAATTACATTTTTATTTCTCAAAAATTTAAATTACATAATGACAAGCCAAGCCTAGATTTATTCTTAGTACAATACTATAACTATTATGGAAAGAGCACGCGACTTGGGTGATAACAATCCGAATATGTTTCATTGGTTGTTTCATCGGTAGCTTGATCTTGACTAGGTTCTCTTTCATTAAGGATTGCTAGTTTCCTCTTGTTAAAATACCTTTCGAGATTGGGGTTATAGCCTCTAAATCCATTGTCATGATTCTTGTTTCCTCCTCTTGTTTCTTGAATTGTAACTCTTCATTTGCCCTTGCTTCCTTCCGCTTTTGAATTTCTATGTACTCTTTGTAATAAGTAAGCTCACTTTCATTATGCATCTTCCTCGAGGTATGCCAAGATGCTTGATCACTTGAAATGATATGCAAAACCTCAACTCGTTGCTCAATAAAAGTCTTACCTTGTTTCTTTTGCCGCATTGCTTTCTTTGCCACCTTGGTTCCAATTGGTTTAGTCGGACTCGAGGGAGTGACCATGTTGCTTTGAGGTGTCTCATTCACTTCTTCGTCACCCAAATTGATGGTTGGAGATGATTCGGTTGCGGAAGGAGTAGCTTGGTAATTACTTGAATATGGAGATGGGGTAGTTGGTAGCACCACAACGAAAAGTGGATGGTCCTTAACTGCTTCATAACATACAAAGTGTGTAAACGGTTTCTTCTTGGCCGCATAATAAAATGATTGAACTTGCTTGACCTAATGAAAAATAAATATTAGCTATTTCACAATACTACATATTTAAACAAATTAGATATATATATTACATAATTTAATTCATATGATCGAATAAAATTTATATCATATATGATAAAAGAATATAAATTTACTTCATCCAATATCGAAGTGCCGCTAGCTATATGTTGCTGTGTATTGTGTAAACATTCACCCCATTTTTGCAAGAGTAACTTGAACTTGTTATAGGGACACGAAAGCGCGATTTGGGTCCTTGGCTTCTTCAGGAGAGTTTCACTTTGTGCAAGCTCCCAATTTAACACACAATCGACATGAATTGACTCCCATAATTTGTCTCTCTTTTGTTTGTTGTTGTCGTATTCATCAACATTATAACGTACGAAAAAGATGCACATTTGTAAATTTTCGGAAGGAAGTCAATAGATGCCCATTTTTTTGAAAAAAATGCTCAATGAAATGATAGAAGAGATTAAGGAAAATGTGAAATTTGTTGTGCAGAAATTAGTGTGAGTTGTGAATAAAATGTAGTATTAATAGGAAAACTAATAAGCGTTCTGAAATTTTTGGAATTTTTAACAATTTTTTTAAATTTTTCCCGTTTATTTCTGTTAGTAGCAATAACTAGTCGTTCTGATTAATTCTAGACCGTTGAATCAGATTTCAAATTCAAACTCAAAGACGTAGATCAAGTGGATCGTTGCATTCAAATTTTTACCCGACCCGAACACGTGTCGCTCTCCCATTTGCGCGTCAAAATCCCTTTTCACCATTTTACTAGCAGGTGCACTGCACACATCTTAAATAAAAAAACAGATCGGGTCTGATGTCACCCACGTGCGATGGGCTCCGCTAGGCGCACAACAAATGCTAGAGCAAAGTTAAATCAAGCGAATGCTTGATCGTTGATTTGTTCGAGCACCTCCTGGCCCTCCCTCATCGATGCATCGCCGATTTGCTCTTGCTCGAGCTTCTGCTGGCCGAACCCACCACTTGCTCTAGCACCACCCTCACCGGTGCAGATAATCTAAGGCCCCCGCGCCTCTGACTTGGTCATCTAACTGAGATAGAAAGCAAAATGAACTTACAGATGAAAATGTTCTAGTTCATTTACAGAAAAATAGACAAAGTGTATAGTGGTCAGATCAGTTCTACACAAAAAAGTCCAGCTATATATACACTTGCACAAATAATAGCAGTGAGATTGGTTGCAGCTCGATCAACGTATTCATCAACATAAAGCTGCAAAAAAATAGAAAGAATCGTTCTTTCTTTTTTCAGCTGGTGTGAGCCTGATAATGATGTTGTTGCATCTCTTGCTTCCCTGCAAATGTAACAACGGTAGATTAATGTTCCATAAGTAGCACCAAGTGAAGGCTATAACATGTAGTAATGAAATAATGTAAAAACGGTAAAAATGCAGTACAAAGAAGGTCTTCATTATAAATCAGTGGATACCAATTTTTTTTTTGGCAGATGAAAAATCAGATGTACTCAATAATAATAACCAAATAGAATCTAATCTGGAAATCTATATTCCGGCATCCAACCAATTCATCCCAACTCTAATCACATAAATATCAGTATAGCTGTACCTAAATGCAATGAAGATGATAGTCAAGTAAAAAACATTAACAACAACAACATACACTCACTAAAAGGTAGCAACTTGCAACATGAAAGGACCTATGTACTAAAATTTTGAAGAATACCAGTTTAAGACTTATTACTGGAACTATTAAAGGGCTGTTAAGTGCTCACCTATCAAGATGATTACTACATTTTAGCAACCATGTCCGCAGTATTGATTAAAATCCCAAGCCATATACTTATAAGAATATAATGATGCTTCAATTGTTCCTCCCAGACGTTTATATTAGCAAATACTAAAATAGTATAAAATATAAATTAACAAATAAAAAGATTCAAACCAAAAAGATATTGACGAATAGATTACTATATCAACAACTTTAGCAGTGGATCACGACAATCCATTCACTGGCCATTTAAGTTAGTAAAAAGAAGCTGTTGCAGAATGTACCATAGAATTCACGAAATTTCTTGCAGCTAAAAACTAAAGTAAGTCTATATGAGTACATCTGCTGAAAAAAAATATATCTATGAATTTAAGTTACAGTGAGCCATGAAGTAGATAGTATCTTCAGAGTCTTGAAAACAAAAGAGATAAGCTACAAAATCAACTGTTTAGTGATAAAAATGAGGCAAGAGTCGCAAGCATGTTGAAAATATAAATATTTATTAGTGAGATAAAATGAAATATGTTAAAACCTTCAGAGAAAAAATTACCATGGTTGTTGCTGTTGCTAAGGCTTCTTAGCTGTCGACGACGAGGAAAGACACAGTCTCAGAGATGGTGAAGTTAGATCGCCAGGAGAACCCCGGTTTTTAGAATATCAATCAAACAGAGGACGATTCTTTGAATGCTGGGTTTGAACAACAAAAGAGATATTGAGGTTGCAGTGATCTCCAGAGTGTGAGGGTTGGCGGAGACGAAAGCCGCGAGATTGCAGTGAGAGATCAGATGGCGGAACGCAGTGACGGAAAGACGATTTGGGAGAAATTGCAGAGATGAGGCAGATTTATTTTTGACCCGCTGAAAATCAGGCCAGATAAGACCGACAAAAGACGAAAAACCCAACGCATAAAAGCAAAATAATGAAAAAGACTGTGATGGAACAGTGAAGCAGTTGAACTCAAATTTAGTAAGTGTCTATAATTTAAGAGAAAAATCTCCATTTAATATTTGGACTATAACCTTTTGTACATTTTAATGTCTAGGCTTTAAAAAATATCTAGATGGTATCTAAATTTATAACATATGTTTTTATATAATACTTATGTGATTTATTTATTTATGTTTACTCCAATATGTCATTGGTATAATAATAAATACTAAATGAAAGAAAAATACCCATCAAAATAAAACAAAACAAGCCTTCGTCAAGTCACGAATTTACCTATAGGCCTCAACTTTTATGGGTTACTTATGCAGACGAACTCACTCCTGAATGCTTCTTTTTAAGGGTGATTCTTCTCTGAACTAAGTTAATATTTAAGATATGGAAAGTTACTAGAAACATGTTTAAATAACAAACAACTCATATTTTTCACATTCTGGGCGGTAGTCCGTCTCCTAGGGGATCATAATGAGTATGAACAAATATAAACAACTCACTTTCTTCCTCCTTCTAAGAGGTAGTCCGTCTCTCATGGGAGTTTTAATGAGTGTTTATGAATATATATATATATACACACACACACATATGCAACAATTTGACAAAATTGTGTGGGAAATCATAGCTTATTTATTCAACAGAATTGTAGACTAAACATCTAGAACCTCACTCTATGGTAAAGCTACTCATACTAGTAGACATACTTACTTGGAAATAGAGAAGCTAAACAGTTTCGACTCTGTCTCTCGACTCACAAGCTTGACTCTCAGGCTTTTTACTCTTAGATAGATCTCTTCTATTATGATTTTGATGCCTAGAACTAAGACTCATAGCTCTTTATATAGGGAGCGGAACTCAAACTGGAATTGAAATATGCATAATTAATAGTAGTTGATCCACTAAAAATGGTGACCCCACGTTGATAAGGTTCTCGCTTTCCTCCATTGTCTTCTTTTGAAAAGCAGATTTCTTATTGATAAGAGATGTTCCCTCCTTCAGAAAAAAGACGATACGAATTTTCATGTCTTTATATGTCATCGTATATTCAAATTCAAGTCTTCTTCTGATTCCATTTTCTTTCATGTCTGTATCTTCTTACATCTTGTAGTGCTCGTCATTCTCGATCTTTTCGAGCCACTGAGCACATGCAAGGGGGGAATCAATTTTTTTTTCTTTTGAGAGAAACAAACAAGTCACTGGTAACGAAATTTGGGTGATTATAAGCAGTAAAAAATATTTTCTCTCCTAAAGAAAGAAAAGTAATCCCTTAATTTTCTTTGATTATTTTCTTGATGTATTCCAATGTCATGGGTTTCATCCATGGGTTACTAGATTTGGAATTCCATTGTATCTATTACAGGTTGGTTCTAGATACTGACCTTGGATGATTATGACATAGTGGTATGGAGAGATGTACTCAGTTTGTTTCTTACTGTTGGTTTTCTGCACTCATTCTGGATGTGTAGATCTGAACTTAAGTCTCAGAATGCAGTGAGACTTCCGTACATGTTTAAGTGTATTGTAGATAATAGTAGACAATCCTTTAAGGTCCATAGATTATGAACAAAGCCATTCTTGACTAACCATATTTGTGCTCCTGCGGATGCTCGCTTTGAACATTCACCATGTACCTTCTTGGGAATGGTCTTGGAATAGTAAAAAGTGTATCAGGGAGAATTGTCTTGATTGAGTGTCTTTCAATAGTGTTGTGAAATTTGAACCACTCTGGTTCTTTTAGCGTCTGAATTTGTACTTTTGCGCTTTCAGGAGTTCTGATGTACTGCACCACTAGTTTATTAACAACACTTTGTTGTTTTCCCTTTTAGTTCAGTTCTTCTGCTAAGGCATTCATGGCCTCTACCATAAGCCTTTTGTCTTGTTCCTGAAAGGTGAACATCAAATTGTCCAGCAAAACCTTCAGATGAAAAGTTAGACTTGGATCATTTTGGAAGACTAACTCAGAGAAGATGTTAAGTTGATACTTGAAAATGTTTATGAACCCTATAGGAATGACTCTGCTTTTTGACAAAGCAGCAGCCTTCAACGATCCTGAAAAGCCTTTACCTTATACTGTTTGAGATGGGCTTGCCAATTGTTTCCCCTGAAATTGGTCAGTTAAGGCTGGTCTTTTAGGGCACAACAAGAATTTTTTAAGAACCTTCTCAATGGACTCCTCCTGTTGTTTAGGTTCTTTTCCTAGTCTCCTGCTCCTAGGATTCTGATCTTTGTTGCTCTTTTCGTTCCTTTAGAACATCGTCATTTCTCTTGTTAAAGCGTATAAGAGATAGTTCATATTTTCTGCAATTAATTCTACATCATAATCATATTTGTTGAGAGATAATTTCTAATTTGCTAATCTACCCCTATCACTACAAGAAAACTGCACTTAGACCACGGACCATTTCCGTCGTCTAAGTGCAGTTTTCCGTCGTCTAAGTACTTGGACGACGGAAACTCCGTCGTCCAAGGTCCGTGCTCCAAGTGCTGTCGTCCAAGCACCTGGACGACGGAGACTTAGTGTGTCCGTCGTCCAAGTGTACTTGGACCTCGGAAATTATCCGTGGCCCAGGTGTTCACCTGGACGACGGAAACACTAAGTTTCCGTCGTCCAGGTGAACACCTGGGCCACGGATAATGGTAGCAATGTCCGTGGCCCAGGTGCTCACCTGGACGACGGAGACTTATTGTTTCCGTCGTCCAGGTGAGCACCTGGGCCACGGACATTGCTTGTGTGTCCGTGGCCCATGTGTTGACCTGGACGACGGAAACACTAAGTCTCCGTCGTCCTGGTGAGCACCTGGGCCACGGAGAACGACAGGGTTTAGGGGTTAGGGGTTAGGGGTTAGGTTTAGGGTTTGTGCACCTGGACGACGGAGCACATAATCACCGTCGTCCAAGTGAATATTTAATTTTTTTTTAAAAATAAATTGAAATTAAATATTATTAATTTAATTTATTATTATTTTAATTTAAATAATGAAAAATGCTAATATTAAATAAATAAACTAAATTTTGAATATTAAAATTAATAACTTATATATATATATAATTATTAAATAATCAAAGTAAATTAATTAATTTGTACATACGAAAAAACCCATAAATTAAAATATTGTTCGGAATGCGTAAAGAAACGAGATAATATACTACGTGCTAGCTAATACACTGGAGGAGCAGATGCGGGGCCGAGTCCTCCGCCTCCAGCCGGGTCGTTGTCGTCGGGGTGTGGGTTCGGAGGAGGTTGACATACTTCTCGATTTTGGTTCATGAGCGCGATGAGTTGGGCTATTTGTGCTTGTTGTTCGTCAAGTCTTTGCCGCATTGACTCATTCTGCTCTTGTGTCCGTCGATTCTCCTCTCGTGCCAGTCGAGCCTCTTGAATGGCTGCTTCGACGGCCGCAGCCTGACTCATTCTCCGCTGCCTCGAACCTCCCGTAGATGATGAGCCGGAGGTCGTCGACAAATCTCGTACCACCCTAGGCCCAAAGTGCCTAACCTCCTTGCCAGCTCTACGACCGTAGACCTCATCCGCGATTGCAATTTGGCTCTCTAAGGATAGAGGAGGCAGGTCTTCCGGCGGCACATCTGGGAACGCAAGCTGAGTGTTGGCCAACTCTTCATGCGCACGCTCTATCGCCCTTGCCTACAAAATTATAATTAATTTATTATAATTTTGTAATCATATTTAAATAATAATTACTATAATTAAAAGCACATATATATATATATCACTTACCCCGCATTGACTCGCTTCATTATCGAGCCCTGGCGTCACGTACGCGCTTACGCTTGCATCAATAAAAGGGTGTTTGGAACCCTTATCCTTGTGCTCCTTGGCAATTTGAATGAACTGCTTGGCGCCGGTAGTATGGTGTTTCTCCTTCTTCCCCCGGTTGGCTTTGTTGACACCGGAGAATTTCTGTTACACAAGATAATTAAATCATTAAAAAATGAATAACTACAATTTAAATAATTCAATTATTTTAATTGAAATAAAAAAATAAATTAATACCTTAAATTGTTCATCGGCAAAGTGGTTACACAACCACTCCCACTCATCTTCTCTCTCCCCTTGCAGCTCTACAGGGGGAGGCACGGGACCGACATCTTTGAAGTACTTATGGAGCCTGTACTTCCAATCTTTGTAGATGGAGTTGGCGGTTTGCTTGATATGCCTCAACATAGCCGGTGTCGGATCCACGTCAAATTGTTCCTATGAAAAATAAATAGAAAATTATAATCGTATATATTATGAAATTTTGAACCGAGATTAACAATATTATATAATAACTAAATTTAACGTATTACGTACCGAAAGATCTTTGAAGACTTTCGCCTTCTCATGATCCGGCGCCTCCTTCCAAGTAGGGGCAGTGATACGAACCCGGTTACGGATGATTGACCCTATCCCATGCGCCGAGAGACTTGCTAGTTGAGCTGTGGGAGGGCCACCGGTGAATTCGTCGTACGGCAAGTCGATCTTTTTACCGGTCGTCTTGCAAATACGCTCCGCTTTCCCCCCTTTAATGAGACCCCGAGTCCTTTTCGGTTCCGGGTCAGTGGGGGCCCTCCTTTGCCTACGGCGGGCGCTGTACATGATTGATTCGGCGGTGGAGGACGCCTGAGTACTTCCCGTTGAATGGGTACCGGGCGTCAGAGATTGGAAGGGGTCGACGTCATCACCGCTCGAGATGAATGGGGGAGCGGGAATTTCCCCAGAGGGCTCTACGGACGGACCAGATGATCCGTCCGGATTGAGAGCGTCGTTGCCCTCCTGTTGAACCCAACCGACTTGGGCCGCCAACATTCGGAGCATCTCATCTTCAGCCTCCAGTTGGGCTTTCTTCTTGCCGGATGTGGTCTTTGGCGGAGCCATTTAAACCTAAGAGTACGGTGTTAAAATACCTACTTACCATAATAATTACAACTTAAAAATTAACGCTAATTAATTAAATACGTTTAAGATTTAAATAGAGTACACTAGCTTGGCATTTTCGGTCGTTCAATGGACGTGCGACCCGCGCGATAAAGTGTAAATTTTCAATTAATCAGCCTTGGTTAAATCGAAAAACATGGCCAGTTAGGGATAGAGATAACGCGAGAGGCAGGACTAATTTCGACAAAAGTCTTTCTTAGTCCAAATCCTGTCACCAGTCATAACCCGTTTCTAGACACCATGTCCGACATTCGGCCAATTTTTCGAAAATTTACACTCCCTCAAGTCCTTTGCAAATTCCGCCCTCAACCTCGTGTCCATAACTTCACTTAGGTTATGGTGTGCGGTGATGAAATCCACACATCACGAGGGGTTAAGGAGATAAGCAAGGAAAAGAGGCGCCATCTATTCCAAAGAGTGCGACTTAATTACACCAAGCCTATGTACTAAATTTAAATCGAACACGTACTACTAATTAATTTACTAAAAAATACACGTAATTACATGCAATAATTTATTTTCCATTTAGCATGCAATAATTAACCATTTAATTAATTAATAACAATAATTATTTATTTAATTAATTAATAACAATAATTAATTATTTATTTTATTTAATAACAACAAATTTACAATTATTCATTTAATTAGGAAACAATAACAATAATTATGATTTAATTAATAAATAACAACAATTAACCATTTATTAAATATTTAAAATTAATTACTAAATTAATTTAGAATTTAGAATTTAATTAATTAATAAAATGAAAATTATTTAAATAAGGGAAAAATAGAAATGTACCGAAGCGGAGTTTACGGGAATTTCGCCGGACTTGAGTCGTCGGAGAGGAGGAACCACGCCGGAAAAAATGTCGTCGGAGCGTCGCCGGAGGAGGATCGCCGGAGGAGAGGAGAGGAGAGGAGAGGAGAGGAGAGGGAGAGGAGGAATGATGAGAAAATGAGGGGGGGGTGCTGTTCTATTTATAGAGCTTGACTTAGACGACGGAGCACTATTCTCCGTCGTCTAAGTGCACCTGGACGACGGAAACAGTGTTTTCCGTCGTCCAGGTGGCGGTTTAAAAAATTTCAATCGGCGCGTAATTAATCGGCGGGACGTTTTGAACCGCCATGGAATTGGACTTAGACGACGGAGAATGGATTCTCCGTCGTCTAAGCGAAAATTCAAGCGGTGCCGAAAACGGAAGCGGTAAATTGAACCGCCATAATTTTGGACTTGGACGACGGAGATGGTAAGTTTCCGTCGTCCAAGTGAAAATTACACGAAAAAATTAAACATAAAATTATTTGAACCGCCATGATTTTTGAACCTGGACGACGGATAAGGTCATTATCCGTCGTCCAGGTGAACACCTAGACGACGGAAAATGACCGTCTCCGTCGTCCAGGTTCAAATTACGTAAAAAAAAATTTTAAAAATAATTCGCTAGGAATTTAGCGATCTGTCATTCGAGTGAAATAGTCGTACAATATCGATGAACGCATCGTGTATATAAACAGTTAAATTTGAACCGACGATTAATTTTACGTATTGAAACATGTTAAGTATCGACTAATCTTTACGACTTAAGTGTTCATGAGTAGACGCTCATTTGCAGCAGAGTATTAACGAAATTGAATTTGGACAAAACAACCGTTGGATATGTTCGTCGTAACATAATATATAATTGTCTTCAAAGGATCATAAAATAATAAGTTCGGGAAGGGTTTGATCGGCACAGTCAACCGCAAAACCGATAATTTCACAAACCGGAAACGTGGATACTAGGCATTTCGTAACTCCGATTTTCGAACCGTCGAAGCTCACACACCAAGAATTGTTTACTCTAAAGTCTTGATGAAAAGACTTTGCATTGGAAGAAGGTCTAGATGGTCGTTGTCTTAGAAAAAATTACGATATCTGCACCTGGACGACGGATATGAGAGTTTCCGTCGTCCAGGTGATCACCTGGACGACGGATCTGAAGTTCTCCGTCGTCCAGGTGCATAGACCCTGAATTCAGGGGTTAGGGCCTTACTGTTTAGGGTTTAGGGTTTGTGAACTTGGACGACGGAAAATGACTATCTCCGTCGTCCTAGTGTGTACCTGGACGACGGATAATGACCATCTCCGTCGTCCAGGTGTAAAAACCCCGAATTCAGGGGTTAGGGCCTTAGGGTTTACGGTTTAGGTCGTCCCCGGTCATTTGTGTGTGCGTTCAATTATTCTGATTCAAAAATATAATTAAAAAATTGATCGATCGATCCGATCTGCTAGGTTTTGGGTCCAAGATTTAGGGTTTTATATGGCGCCAAAGGTGAATCTGGCGGGGGACCTAATATAAACGTGGACAGAATTCAGGTGTCCGTTAAATTATTTTGAATGACCATAAAAAAATTAAATAAATGATGGATCGATCCGATTTGCTAGATTTAGGGTCGAGGATTTAGCTAGGGTACGTTTTATATGAGATTGAGATTTGGCGCCAATATTTATTAATTTCTCCGTTGGCCAGGATATATATATAATTCAGATTAATTTCTTACCGTAAACCGGCATCGATCATATATATATATATATATATTACAATAATTACAGTAATTAATTACCAATTAATCTCCCTCGTCGTATGACCGTACTCTTCGTCATAATCATCATCGTCCTCATCCCCGTTAGTCGACGGCTCATCCTCGTCATCGTACTCAACATCGTCCGACGAATAACCTGAGTCCTCGTCCGCGTCCTCTTCCTGCTCGTCTTCTTCATCTACCTCATGGATAATCTCATCTTCAGTTAGATCTGTACAACCATCAGGCATGGGTAACCGTTCACCATCTTGAACCAGGTCCATTATATCGGAGCGGACCATAGAAATATTAGGCTCTTAATAGGCAGGAATGTCTCTTTCTGGTTCAGCAGCATCTTCAGTCGTCGCCGGTGTCCCTTCAATTGTCTCTGTATTCCATATTCCTCGGTGAGAGATATGGTTCACTATTTTCCACCCTTCACCGGCTTTCGGATCGTCGAGATAGAACACCTGCCGAACTAAGGTGGCGAGAGCGAAAGGCTCATCCTCATACCAGTGCGAGTTTGTATCGACAGATAATAGTCCCAGGTCTTCCTTTGTACGCTTGAACCATCTGCACTTGAATAGGAAAACGTTGACATCATTCCCGTAACATAGCTGAACCACGTATACAATAGCCCCGTAATATAGATCATTGTCTTTCCCAACGGCTACCCCACTGTTTTGTGTTCTTCTTCCTTCGTCTCGGGCCAATGAATGGAACTTTACACCGTTCACAAAACATCCGGGATAAATATAGTGTTTAACCGGCTTCCCTGCTAGCAAGTGCTTTGGCCATGACCACCACCCTCCGTGGTTATCAGATTTTTGCAGATCAATCATCTGCGAAAAAGGCCAAATTAATATAATGGTTTACTTTCTACAAACATGAGCAATATGTATTTAAATAATTAATACCGAGTCGTACGTACGTACCCATTGGAAGAAATAATCAGGAAACTTCTTCTTAACCATTTTCTCAATCCACGCCGAACTCTTGTTTTATTTAACGCCTGAAGCCTCTCCCTGTATGACATCATGTACGGCTCAACTTCATCACAGTCTCGCAACACTACCCAATGTGCCTCAATAAGTTCTTCCCGTGTTAACGATTCCTTTAATACTCCTCTAAACGGTCGGACGACATTGGTGACGACAGAAAGATTGATGCGGGCACTGCGATCGGAGGCAGTACTGGGAGGGGGTGGATCTTTGAGGTACCTGTTGCAGTAAGTAACACACTCATGCATTAGGTATGTCTCTGCTATGGAGCCATCCGGGGCCGACCTGTTTTTGACGAATGACTTATACTGTCCAAGCTGTCTACAAAATCAAACGTACACATTACATAAGTACATATAGCTAGCTGGCTAGTATATATATAATCTCCAGTGGAACAAATTAATTAATTAGTTGTACGTACCTTTCTTGAGGATACATCCAAGTGTACTGGACCGGACCAGAAATGAGCACCTGCTCGGGCAGGTGGATCATTAGGTGAATCATGATGTCAAAGAAAGCAGGGGGGAAAATCCTCTCTAGTTTGCAAATGATGTGCACAATTTGTTGTTGCAATTCCACCACATCTGACTTCTTTAATTCTCTGGCGCATAACCTCTGCCACCACCTGCACAATGCCACTATTGGTTCTACGACGTCCCGAGGCAAGTATGGTCGAATTACCACTGGAATCAGACGTTGCAGCATAACGTGATAGTCATGTGTCTTTAGACCAACAAACTTGTGTTGCACCTCGTCCACTGCTCCAGTTATAGTAGCTGCATACGTAGCCGGATAACGAACGCCCTTAAACCAGTGAAATACAGAACGTCTAAGCGTCGGCTTCACTGTGTAAGGTGCATCTGGCATCTTGTTGTACACTCCTTTCCTATCCCTCATCAACCACAAGGGACGACGTAGATTCATTGATTCCAAATCTTTGCGCGCTTTGGGAGTATCTTTAGTCTTGAACTTAATACCGAGAATTGTTCCCACCACGCTGTCGCACACATTCTTTTCTATGTGCATCGCGTCCAAGTTGTTCCTCAGCTTCAACTTCGACCAGTAAGGGAGTTCAAAGAATATACTCTTGTGATCCCAATATCTCAGATCATGTGGAGGAATTGGATTGCATTTCTTTACATCCGCGTCATTGCTCAACACACCAAAGTCGAAATAGCTCAACCTCTCTAAAATCTCTTCGCCCGACCAATTACGGGGTTTAGGATTGTTCTCTACCGTACCGTCGAAATGAGCTTCATCCCGTCGCCACGGGTGGTCGTGAGGAAGCCATCTACGGTGACCCAAGTAACACACCTTCCCCGCGTGCCAACTAGAGTTCACGTCGTCCAAACATATAGGACATCCATTATATCCTTTTGTCCTGCAGGCTGCCAACATCCCATAAGCTGGAAAATCGCTGATCGTCCACATTACAGCAGCCCTCATCGTGAACATCGTGTCAGTGAATTTGTCATAAGTTGGGACTCCATTTTCCCACAACAGTTTCAGCTCGTCGATCAAAGGTCTGAGGTAGACATCTAAGCACTTCGATGGAGATTTAGGACCTGGAATTAGTACGGTAAGGAAATTAAATTCCTTGTTCATGCACATCCACGAAGGCAAGTTGTACGGCATCAGAATAACTGGCCAAGTGCTGACGGCGGAGCTATTACTTCCCCAAGGATTGAATCCGTCTGTAGATAGGCCGAGTCTAACATTTCTAACCTCTGAAGCAAAGTCTCCAAATTCTCTGTCGAAATGTTTGAAACCCTCCCCATCTGCGGCGTGTCGCAGGACATCGTCATCTATTCGCTTTTCTGCGTACCATCGCATCGCCTCTGCTGTGTGTAGCGACATGTACAGGCGCTGCAATCTGGGAATCAAGGGAAAATATCGAACAACTTTCACAGGAATTCTCTTTTTCGAACTCTTCCTATTCAACTGGAATCTGCACTGGCCACATACGGGACAATAGTCCAACTCTTTATACTCTTTGTAAAATAGCACACAATCATTCGGACATGCGTCAATTATCCTGTACTTTAGGCCGAGGCTGCTCAGGATATTTCTAACCTTATAATGAGATTTAGGAAGATTGTGATCATCAGGAAGCAACTTACATATTTGCTCCTGAATTTCGTCAAAAGCACTCACTGACATTTTGTGCTTCACTTTTATCTTCATTTGCTCCATCACATATTGCAACACATTCTCTCGACATCCAGGGAACACCGGGGTCTGCGCTTCAAGTAGCATCCGGTTGTACTTTTCCATCTCACTGGTGTCAGTGGCCAAGCTAGCTGGGGGGAATGTGTCATCATGCTCATTGGTGGTACTGTAACCTCCGTCTTGGTGTTTGTGTCCGCCATGACTACATCCCGGAAACGCATCATGGACCAAATCTGCAGTTGGGTTGCAAGCTGGGGGTCCGGCACCACTGCCGCTGGATGAGGCACCATGGTAACTGTACCCTGAGCTGAAGTCTGCTGCGCTGAACTCTACTGCTTCACCATGCTCGCTCCATGTAGTGTAACTCCACATCATACCATTTTCGTACAAGTGTTGCACCATAACATTAACCTCCGCATACTGACAATTAAGACATTTCTGACACGGACACCTGAAACGTTTCTTTCCCTGACCATGTTCTATCGCAAAATTCACAAATTCGCTAATTCCATCCATATACCGGACATCACATCTATTCTTCAACTTCATCCAACTCTTGTCCATACTGCTACAAAATATTATACTTAATTAATTATATATTACATATATATTAGTCCATTAATTTACGCTTAATTATACGTACTCGATCTACATCGATCCATCAATTACGTACGTACGTAATTTAATCTGTATATATATAGCTAACATCCATGCATGTATGTACGTACGTTTTCACTAAATATATATATTAATTAAGCAAATTTTAACTGCGTACGTACCTGCTGGCCTTCTCGATATCTGTTAATTAAGCTATAGCTAGTTTGGAACCCTTATCCTGATCCTTCTCGGCCTTCTTTCTTCTCCGATATATCCTAGCTTCTCCTATCCTTCTCCTTCTCCCTTCTCCTTCAATTCTTCTTCGAATGGAATGAAGAGTTTGGCATCGGGCTTATATAATACTTCACTTACACGACGGAGGTGTCGGTACGTCGTCTAAGTAGAAGTTACTCGGACCACGGCGTGTCGGTCCGTTGTCCAGGTGGCCACCTGGACGACGGAGATGGTATTCTCCGTCGTCCAGGTGATCACCTGGAGGACGGAGAAGACTCCGAGGTCCAGGTGTCCACCTGGACGACGGAGACGGTATTCTCCGTCGTCCAGGTTCCCACCTGGAGGACGGAGAAGACTCCGAGGTCCAGGTGATCACCTGGACGACGGAGATGGTATTCTTCGTCGTCCAGGTGGCCACCTGGACCTCGGAAAAGTCTCTGTCGTCCAAGTGGCACTTGGACCACGGAACAATTACTTTTCCGTGGTCTAAGTGCTGTTTTCTTGTAGTGTATGAATAACTTTATAAAGTTTGAAATTCTTGAAATGTTTTACTCTGTCGCAATCTGTTCTCACAATGAATAGTTTCCCTAAAAAGGCGGGAGAATTTTCAATTATTTTTTTGATTGTCTTAATTTCTTTTTCCCATGTGGGATAGTTCTGTTATGCAGTGTTGAACTTCACACTGCAAAACTTTAATTTTTTTTTCTTTATTTGTGCTTGGTACTCTCGCTAGCACTATATCTGCCCAAAAACTATCACTAGCATCTGTCTAAAGAATGATCTCATCATTTTCTTTAGATTGATGGAGAGGAGGCAAATTTTTGCAAAACTCCTTGATTTGCCTAACGACATTTTTCATCATCCTCAATAAATTTTCTAGCTCTCTTAGAGCTTGTTTTTGGGGGTAATTTTGCTATTAGTCCGGCAATTTTGGGAAGGAAGTCTCTTCCATAGTTTATGACTCCTAAAAATCTTTGTAGACTTTTAGCGTCAGGGATTATGTCTGGAAATTTTAGACCTTTTATAAAATATGAGGTTGAAGCTTTATCACTCCATTTCTTATGTTAATCCCTATGAAGTTAATTTCATCTAGGATGAGAAAGACTTTAGTTTTTGCTAGAATGATTCTATGTTGTACTATGAGTTTAACTACCTCATAGAGATGATTCATGTGTTCTTCTTTGTTCTTCGAAAAGACTAACATATCGTTGATATAGATGACACAAAAGTCTGTAACCTATTTGAATATGTTGTCCATCTTTCTCTGAAAAATGGATGGAGCTTGTTTAAGTCCAAAAGTCATTACTAGCCATTCGTAGTGTCCTGTAGAGTTCCGTAGATAGTAAGGGAATGCTATCAAGATGCATTTTGACTTGCCAGAATCTTGATTTTGAATCGAACTTTGAGAACACCTTGGCTCCTCTGAGTCTGTTGATTATCACTCTTGCCTGTGCTATTTGATAACTGTGTTTTACGGTTTTCTTACTGACATCTCTACAGTCTACCACCATTCTTGCTTTTCTGCGGACTTCTTCCACATGATTTCTAACATAGAATGCTGAAGCGTGATGATAACTATTTGACGGTCGTATCAACCTTTTTCCAAAAGATTAGTTATGTCTTTCTAGAATTATTTCTAATATTCTTCCTTGTACCGAGGGATTTCTTTTACATGAAAAATAGAATTCATGTCTTGTAGCTTGAGCTTATAGACCACTGGATCATTTTTCCAAAATTTCAGAGGTTTGATGTCAATATTTTGTGTCAGCATTTCCTTGATCTCTCCAAGGGTATACATCTTCTGTTTCTCAAGGTTGACCTTAAAGTACTTGAGACTATGCTCTTGTATGAAGGCAACTTCGGTTGTCTCTTCATCTTCTTCTTCGTCCTATGATAATTATTCTATAATAAACTCTTCTTGTTGCTTGTATTGCAATATTGTTTTGTACTTTGGTGTATATATACCACTATTCTGCTGCGACCTCTGATATTGCTCTGTAAATCCGAGACCAACAATATTTTTTGCTTGTTTTAGTCGCTCCGTCCAGAAGATCTTGTCATTCTTTTTGAAGCTCAGTAAGTTCACTTCTGGCCAATGAGTAAAATATCGGATATCGAGTATATATCGACCATAAAAAATATGGAAATTTTGACAAATATATCGACATTAATAAATTTTTTGAGAGATATTAAGGAGATTTAAATATAAGAATGAGGTCTTTTCTTCCATATCTTATATCCATAGATGAGTAATAAACCAAAAATGATGCATAACAGGCTTATGTTTGGTGCGCAGGTCACGAAAGTTTGAATCCCTTGGTGGTGGTGAGTTTTTGGTTGGAATTTTCTTCAAAATATCAGAACCTGGGCTTGGGCTTCCATTATCGTGCGGGCTTGTTGTTATAAACCTACAATTTCGACAAAAAACGTGATATCACCTATATAACCCCTTAATTGTAGCGGGATGTCCAAAAAACGATAATTTTGACGAAATTTCGCCGAGATTATTGATATTGCACACCTTGCTTCTGGCTTCTTGATGAATGTTTGCTGTAAGAGAAAATTATTGCCAATAAGTATATCAGAATCTAGGCTTTTTGATTGTCAAAACTCTTCAATTACAAAGGTTCCTCCTCCAATCAAGATTTGCTTCTTTTTGGCAACTGTATTCATGAAGATTTTTCTTTCTTCTACAATTTTCCCAATTGAACCTATTTTTGGATTAGTAATCCAGAGTTCTTTCAGGTATAACAAAAAAAAATTCTAAGTTGAAGCCATAACTATTATCTACATAGGCATGTAGATGATACTTCTTGTATCCTAGAAATTTTAATTCAATTTTCATATAGTTCATGAACTTACTTGTAGACGCTGTTGCAACCTTGTACAAATTCTGTTCTGAAGAACCTTCTTCTTTTACTATTTTTGTGAAAGGACTCAACGTTCTTCTTCACAAACCGCGCTTTTTGTAGATACTACTTCTTCCTTTTTAGTAGTAGTATCAAAGTTCATTCTTTCTAGGTCTCTTTCTAGAATTTCATTTCTTTCTTCTATCTCATAGAAGTAGTCTTCATATTCTTGTTCAATAATAAGATTTATTGAACTATTCTTTGTTTTTCTCCTAGCTTCAGCTATGAAACATTCTTTGTGATGTTTTCTCTGATGCTTCACAAAACATAGGAAGACCATCTTTCTCATAGCAATAACAATAGTCACAAACAAAGGATCTAAGATTGACTTTATGAGAAGAAATATTTTATTCTTTAGTGCTTTCTTCCTAATTTTTTATTTCAAGAAAATAAACCCCTCTAGGTTCATATTCTTCTTCAGAATCTATTTATGATTCTTCTGATGATTCATTTTCTATCCAGGCCGAATAGAGAGACATACTATCATCTTCATCTTCTGAATAGATTACCTCGTAGCCTTTCATATTAGCCATCTCTATGACCTCTTCATATTCTCTCAAAAGAGCTTTTAAATTTCTCTTATCCTTTTTAGGACACTCGTTAGCATCGTGCCCTTTGGCCTTGCATAACCAAGGTTCTGTTCTTTTTTGTTTCTTGAGAGAACCTTTTCTTCTTAAAGAATATTTTTCTTGGATTTTGTTTCTCTCGTCTGTAACTGAAACTTTTCTTAAATCTCCAATTCTTCCTTTCGTTTCCTCTGAAACATTTATGGAAGTGCCTCCCTTTATCTTTATGCTTGTTTTCGTCGCATTCCCAGTTGGTTGGAATATCGCCAATTCTGGTGCAGAAATTGTCGGTTCCTTTAAGATGCTTCTTTGCAGCTTTTTCCCTTGCGTTGGTTTTGCATTGTTCACGCATTAGTTGTCTAATTCTTTCTGCAACTCCCCCTATTGAAAAAATTTCTAGGAGTTTTTCTTCTATGCTTTCCCTTATGGATGTCCTCCAGGGTTTAGGAAGCTTTCTATACAACAGATATATTAGGTCGTTATTTTCCAACTCTCCTATTGTACAGTAATATTATGGGAATTTATTCACATATTCCCCGAAATACTTTATGTTGCATATCTTGAAAGCATATGTGTTGATTTTTGCTAACTCTTTAGCTTTGTTTCAAATATACGAGATATCTCCACAGGATTGGTCATAGATCAGAGTTGCAAAGATGTATGGAGACTTGTCAGTCTTAATTTTCTCCAACCATTATTGTCCCCTAGAAGTTTGTTTGAAGGAAAAATAGAACTTTTTTGTCATTCTTGTGAGAGCCGATTCATAGATTCTTTGTAGGTCAGGAGCTTCAAACTTTCCATAGGTAGTACATGCTACCATGAATAAGCTAGCAGCCCAATAATCTATGGCTTTCTTCTTGTCTAGGGATTTGTCTAGATCAAGCCTTATACCAAATTGAGTAAATAACACTTTTGGTGTATTTTCTTGTGGAATGAATTTTTTGGAACTTATTTCCCCCTTCTTTCCAGTACGTCCTTTCATGTTTGGAAGTTAATTTTGTATTTCCACCGATTTTGATGATGGTGGTAGCTCCCAATGACTCTCCTTCTTCCATTTTTACTTCTTGATAAGGAAAGACTATGCTTTCTTTTTTGAATGTGAAACTTACGATCTCTTTGATCAATTGTTCCAGATGAAATGGATCTTTGCACTTTTCTGCTTCTTCATAGAGTGCAAAGAACTTCTCTTCTTTTGGCTTTTTAGATTTTAAAATGTTGATATCTCTTTCTAATTCAATATCTAAATCTTCTTCAATCATTGGGTTAACCTCTTCCCTTATTGAAATTCTGATACTTCTAGTACTCTTTACTCTAGAAGAGTTGCATCTTTTGAATGCTCTAGAGCTATCACCGCTCAATCTTTTGAGGGATACATCATTGCTTCTGTGTCCAATAAAGTTTAGGTTAATGTCTCCAGTTCTTCTACTCTCATATACTGCTTCTCTTACACTTTCTTACATTTCTTTGGGGTAAAACAATTTCCATTCTAATGGAAATGTTACCTTATCCCATATAACCTTATGAATCTGCTTCGAATGATTTTTTGGATTTGTAAGGGATCCATTAGTATCCCAGGAATATTATTTATTTTGGTATTTGATTCTACTGTTGTCCTCTTTGAAGTAGATCCTATAAACTACAACAAGCTCTTGCATTCCGTCTTTCATTTAAGTGTCATCTGTTTTGACTCCTAGTCGTAAGCAGTGGGCTGCATTAGTCATGCTAATTGAAAAGTTTGGGAAGCAATTCAAATATGCAACTTAGTTGCACAACGATGCTTGGAGGGTTCCTAGTAGATTTTTCTGGAAATCAATCAGTCTATTGTCTTGTACGACATATAAGACTGAGCAATTTATACTTGCTCTGGCAAATAATTTTATGCCGACTTGGACTATTCCAATGTGCATAAATTTTTAGTTTTTTTTTTCTGGCTTTAGCAACTTCCTCATGTGTTATCAAAAGGAGACTTGTTTCTCCTATTGTTACTAGAGTGGTAAATTCAAGGATTTTGAACTGATGGCTATCCAACATGTAAAAATTTCCTCTTTTGTAAATTTGATTGAATTCAAATTTTAGAATTGAAGAATTTCGAATATTTTCCTAAATTTCATTGAACTCGAATTGTTCAGAATTGAGTAGCTGTACTGCTTTTTTCTTTCCTGAGATGTTCAACATATTTATGTTATGAACATCTTCAGTTTTGGATTCCTGAAATCTGATGCTTGACACATTTGTTGTTGGATCCAAAAGAAACGGCTTTGACGAAGGGTTCCCTCTTGGAACTTCTAGTGATTTAAAATCATTAATTTTCTTTATGACTGTTGGAGGTGGATTGTCTCTTTTCTTCTTATGTTCTCAAGCTATCCTTTTAGCATAGTTAAGAATCTTCATATGTTGAAGATTTAGTTCATCAATTTTATTATTAATCTTTGTTAATAATTCTCTTTTTTTTTTCCGGTGATTTAGGATATAATCTATTTTAGTTTTCAATTTCTGTAATTGGTTACTAATTACCGGAAGTATCTCTAGATACTCTCTGTTTCTAGAGATTTCTGTTAGAGACTCTTGATGCGTTGCATCAATTGAATTTAATAGAGAATGTAGTTTCCCTATTATTTTCTCAGAAGGTGTTCCCATCTTTGGGAATTTTTTGAGCTATAGCAAGCTCTGATACCGGTAAAATTATAGATTTAACCAACAAGCTCAGATGAATAATCTATGTAAGTGAAGCTCTGCTTTAGCCTTATCACGCAAACAAGCAACTATAAGAGAATGTTGTGTAGCAGCGGATCTAACCAACAAGCTCAGATGGATAATCTATGTAAATAAAACTCTGCTTTAGCCTTATCACGCAAACAAACATCTATAAGAGAATGTTGTTTAGCAATTTTAATGTCAATTTTTTCCAGGTCTTGAGGTCGAGATAATCTTTTTAGTCTCTCTAACAATTTAATTTTTTTGTTTTGCATTGTCAACAAAGTCCCGAATCCACTTAAATTTTTTTACTTAACTCTCGAGAAACTGGAAAGTGAGAAATTTTTATAATAAGAAATCACTATACGTTTACCTTCGAGTACTGATGATAGATTTTTAGTTGCAAGTGTTAGAACAAACAAATTATAGGCTCACTATATTTCACAAATACATAATAGAATGTAAATATATATATAAATATATAAAAAGAATTAAAAATGATATTTTGACAATTTTACCCTTCAAAAAATACTATTTTGAGCTACACTGCATAAGTACATGTATTGTCTGAGTAGTTTTAAAAGACCAAGTACCAAAATATAAATTGAGTGATAGTCTAGATACATTACATTCTGACATTATTTGGCTATGAGTCACTAGGATGGATAAGAAGAATCTCTCCTCTAGGTTAGATAACAAGTCAAAAACTGCATGATGTAATATTGGACGGTTCATGAACAAGTATTTATTGGAAAGATTATTTCAAGGGGGATAAATCTTGATTTTATATTGTCATGATTCTATGGAACTTCATTTTTTTTTTTTAAAGTAAGCTGGCAGTGTAGCACCCCTCAAGTCTTAACTAATGAGAGTGCAGAATACATAGGGGGGACATAAAACCTAAACCCCATATTACAATAAGCACATATAGAATATCTCGAATAATAACAAGACATCCTACAAAAACTACGTAAACTAACATGCACCACATAACAGAGAATAACTTCTCAATGGTTATTCTATCTGTTTCTTGGTAATACTGATAGATTGGAAAGATCGAACAGCTTTCCAGACAATTCAGAACGATGAAGCTTCTCCGGCAAAAGCAATGTATCAGCACCCAATCTGGAACAACTTTCTCAACCTGCTGCCAGCAAACGTCGACATTTTCTCTCATCCGACCACTAGGTGGTAACAACCATTTGAAAATAGTCCGTCCCCACTATCGTGTTTAGACTTTAATGGGGTCATGAGATGTAGGTCTCAAATTCTATATGATATATTTTCTTTATCCACATCATTATTATTTTGACATATCAACTCAACCCAAAAGACGATCATACCCTTTATATCTAACGGTTGTTAATTTTTCATATTAAAGTTTTTAAAAGTTATCTATAACAATTCTTTGTATGACAATGACTTTACAAAGAGATTAATTAATGTTTATCGAAAAAATCTAGTTAATATTAATTTCTTAATTGCACCATTAAATCCATTAATTGTGTTTGATTCAAATACAAACTTTAATTAGTTTAATTTATGCCATACAAAATTAAATGTATTAAAAAAGGTAATGATTATATAAGGAAACTTAATCCACTTTCTTTCATGATTTTTTATATGATTTACTCAATATTTTGATTAAAGTATATTGAATTATAATTATAATTATATTATTCGATTGTAAATATATTAAATTATTGTAGAATAGAAACTTTCATGATTTTTTTACGTGATATTAACATACAATGATTATAATATGATTTATTTGAAATACTCAATTTATATGTTTCAAATCAAAGCTTAAATACAAGCGAGAAAGTTACTATTGTGATCGAATAACTATCTAGTACGTTCTGAATTTGATTGAAAAAGAGTGCTCCATCATATATGTTTACCTGCATGGCATGATAATCATGTTAGTACGTATATTGAGGAGTGCTCGATCAAATGTTCATATAGCACAATGACAAGCACATAATTAAGTAGAGTTAGTAGATAACATCTTATTGAAAATATATCAAGTGATAGTAATGCACGTACTTCATCTTCATCTAAATTAGATTTAGACGATTTTTGAGATGATAGATTAATGTTTAAGTTTTAAAGTTCATAGTTTATGGTTCAATGTTGAAGTTTAGATTATATATATATATATTGTTTAGAGTTGACGACTACATATGAGATTTTATTTTCTTAACATATTAGTTTAACTTAATACCGATCAAATCTTGAAGTTTTTATGTTTGGAGTTTAGGGTTTAGATTGTGGGGATTGGTGTTTAGAGTTTAAGGCTTAGGGACAATTTAGGATTTTACTTAAAGGGTTTAGGGTTTATCAATTTGATGATATTATGTTTTTGTTTTGATTAAGTAATATATTATAAATTTAATTAAATATGTAAAATGATAAGATTGAATTTGTAGGTTAAATATTTTCTCATGAATTAACAAAGAAATCAATTATAAATGTGACATGCCATGCCATATCAAATTGAGGCCTACACCTCATGACGCCATTAATGCCCTCTAGCGTTACTCTTGTGATGTTCTTGTTCTCGGCATCTATTCTAAAATACATTATGCATGAGGCAACAGAAAATAGTAATGCAGTTGCTTTGCTCATAATGTACCATTGATAAGTGCCATGTTCCGGTACGTATTTGGAAGTCCTAACGTACAAATAATGATAAATTACAGTCAGAAACTATTACTTCTCTAATATCAGGATGAAGCTTGAATCTGAACCCGAATTAAGATTAAGAAGCTACCAGCATACATTCTAAAGAACAAAACGAGATAATCCACTCAACTCCAGGAAATGAAGTATCTGGTCTCTATTGCTCAACATGTACTCTCTTCTTCCCAAAACCCCAGAGAAAAACCAGGGGAAATGAAGTATCTGGTCTCTATTGCTCAACATGTACTCTCTTCTTCCCAAAACCCCAGAGAAAAACCAGCTAAAACATGTCAGTTATTCTAATCTCCTCACATCGAACGAGCAAGATGATTTTACAAGTCGACAGTGTATACTTCGCAACTACTAACGAACGTTCATGTCATGTATAACTAAGATAACGAACGCCTTCTACTCCTGGAATGGGATTTTGTCTCTTCAGCATTGACAGAACTAGGGCTCTCCGATGTATCTGAACTGCTTTCGCCATTCCTTTCTTTGTTTGACCAGAGCTTCGAAAATATCTTCTTTGACATGAGCAACCCTTTCATTTTGTTGGCCGCAGCTTTTTCAGTATTGTTTTTGGCACCATGAGTATCATTTCTATCATTGCCAGCTCCCTCATTACCTAACCTCAGATTAGAAATCTCCCCTTTAAGAGCCGTGATCTCCTCGGCGGTTGGCACAGCATCCCAGTCCCCTTCTGTGTTGGTTGTTGTAGATCTTGAGCTTCCATGAGACCCACCGGGGAGTAACGCTCTGATGGACCCATGTAGATCAGGTGTACTGTTTCCACCAGCTGAAGACCTAGCCTGTTCAAAGAAAAGAACTTGCACAACGACTCTCAAGGGAAGCCGCTGATTTTGCACAGCATGCGTGCAGGCTTCTGCTGATAGCTTTCTACAGTCCATTAATTTGCATATTCTCTTTTTTCCGCTCTTACTGATCCCCGGGTGTTCCTGTACCAACACATGGTGCATCAGAAGTGGGTTCAATCAAAATCGTTTTATAAAATAGCTTGTACATTGGTCATACTTAAAATAGAACTGTGATCAATAATGCTGATATATGTCATAAAGATTCTTGGTTGTTCAAAGGTGAGCAATTATTGGCAAATGTGAAATTTGGACAGTTATATCTCAAGGCCAATGACTAAGCAAAATGCAATTTGATAAGTCAAGAACAAACCTTTAGAAACATGTCAATGGCACGGTAAATCCCATCATGAGATGATCGTGAGAAGCTTGAAACCATTTCAGCAATACTGACAAACTTTGACACAGGTAAGTTGGGATCATGGGCAACTTCGGCAAGGTAGCCGTCAACCAGCTTTGCCACCTTCACTTTTGAAGCTTCTGTTAGAAAGCTGGGGGTTCTGATCTCCTCGAATTCCGATTCCATCGACGGATCAGTCCGAGTACTTTGATCAGGACACATGAACTCTTCAATTAGCCGTTGCACTATATCAACTTCATATATCATTTCTTCCTCAGCTGGGGCTCGAATTAAAAGATCAGAAACTGAAGCCTCCTCAAGCTGATGGCTAATTCTCTTCATCAACTCGCATTTTTCTATTTCTCCACAATCTAGCATAATGGCTGCTTTTAACAGCTTAAGCAAGAAACTGCAAGGGACACTGCCTTTGGGAAGTAGGTGGACGATAGTCTCCACCATTGATCTATTCTTTACAACATCACTGCCTTGAATCATACCCTTGCCAATACCTGATAACCTTCTCACAGTATATGCATTTAAGGCTTCGCCAATTACGTCCGCAGAGATTTTTCCTTTGGTCTTGATTATTGTTATCACCCTCTTGAATAAATCAAGTTGAAGGTCTGAGAGGTCTTCAACCCACCAGTCTTTCGGAACCGTCTGTTGTTTTCCTACACCATTCCAGAGTTGATCATTCCCATTCTCAGATGGCAGCTTTTTATGGTTATACGAATATGACCATTCCACCAGGGAAGTATCGATGGTAGCCTTGGATGCAATAGAGTCTAGGCAATGGCTGACCACCTTAAGTTCCTCAGCCCAGGGAAGAAGAGACCTTGTTGTCTGAAGAACAATTATCGAGTCTTTCCAGCTTCTGAAGATGCTAGAGCTTAGGAAGACGTCAACCTTGTAGACAAGGTTTCCTTTCTCTACAGTTTCATACATCTCAAGGTACTCTGCTGCACAACGAGTTGCAACCACATTGTATGCATTGAGAGTCACAGTCATACCATAACAGAACTTGGCGCATATTTCAAAAGCAGCAGGTCCACCTGGAATATCATGGACGTTGATTTCATCACTGTTTTCATCATTTGTGTCTGCCACGAGCTTCTTCAGGCGTGCGCTCTTGGACAAAAGTGGGAACTGCATAAACATCACAGGATATAAGTATAAGAGGTTGAACAATGACATATGAAATGGAAGTTTGGCTGGTTAAGCAGGTTGAGCTTTTGATAAATGACATTGAGCCCTGACTGTGAGGGTGAGCACATGACTTAAAACATTAATGACAATTTGATTCAATTGCCTCAAAAATCATGGCGGCTTTAGGAAATTTGAGGTAACAATGTTATAGTAGATAACTCGTGCGGCAGTTTTGATATTGAAACACATCAATCCATTAATTCGGATGGCTGTGTTAAGAATTTGGAAACAGAAAATATTTACTGACAAATGGATCTTGTTTTAGATTAAGCAGGTTTCATACCTTGTGCAAATAAAATTTTACATCTCCAACATTTATAGCAACGTCTGTTCCCAGCTCTGTTGACACGTACCTGGATTCACAAACTTTAATGAGAACTATGTATTTAACATCTTAAAAAAACTGTGCAAATGCATACAACAGTAAGTTAATCAGCTATGGTCAGTGGAAAGTAGCAAAAGATTATACTTCTACTAACAAAAAATTGTGAAAGTTCATTCATGAAACCTCCCTGGATGTTTGATTGTATCATATTGCAGTCGGATGGGGTGTGCCCAATCAGGAAAGTCGATGCATATGAACTTATGAAGCATACATAAAACTGTAAAGCTATATATATTCAGAGATAGTTGAATACAATCAAGGTAAATGATAGCGTGATTCTTACCCCCAAAGGCTCAACCAAATGCAACATTAGAACCACAAACTTAATACAACAGTAAAATGAATGGATCTAAGTACGCACATAATTACATATAACCTAATCCATAGTTCCATACTGAGAAAATTAAGGTGAAAAGCACATTAAAATCAGAAGTTTTACCCCCTCACCTTGTGCATCCACTAAAGCGTTTCAGGAAGAGTACTAAGAACACATCTCTTAAAAAAATGGCACATAATACATCTCAAAGCGAAAAAATGAAGAGGGGCTAATTACAGAAGAACATATATCATAGAACAAAACGTAAACAAAAATAATCATGTCTCTAACAAGCATACTCACCTTATATTATCCCCCTCAGTCTGAAAGAAATCAGGTCTGGATCCAAGTTTCATGAACTTCATCTTGGCAAAGAATAGATCTTTTCCTCTCTGCTATTGATATCAACAAAGCCTACAAATGTTTGCACCACTACAGCCAATTCGGAACAAGAACTCCCCAGAAATATCAAGAAAACCGAAACTGAGGATGGAACAGCAGCTTAAAATAGATGCTCAAGGTAAAAAAGAAACCAAAATAGATCTCAGAAAACTTTGGTGTCTTTCCTAGTTAGACCGAATCTTCTCCACAAACCATGGCTTGGAGAAAGTAAGAGTAAATGGGATCAAGTGATTTTTAACAAACTGTTCACTTGAATGCAAAGAGACCAAAAGAAGGGAGTTGCTTCCTGGATTGGTAACAGAAACCCAATGAGTCCGGAGAAACAGGGCCAGCTCAGGAGACACAAGACATCACCAACAGACCATGCCAAACATATACAATTCTCAAAGCCAGAAAACAATGAGAGAAAATAATCCCCCAAGTTGCTTATAACTGACACCACCGCCCTCCCCTCATTTGTTTATCCTTCTTCTTTGTTAGAGATACTTGCCTCTTCCTCACTCCTTTGTTTTAACAACGGTCAAACACCGCCAAAAAAAACACCAAACCCTTCTATTGGCCCACAGCAGTGTTTTACATACCCAAAACCCACAAATTCACATTCCTTTACAACATTGTTTCATTCTTGGCCCTCTTTAAAGTTTGAACACTGCAATTGGAAACCACAACATTTCTTGGTTAGAGTTGAACTAAACACCATAGAAGTAGACAAAAGCATCAGTCTTTGGTGACAAGCAAGAATCAGTATCAATTACCAACAAGTTTGTCTCGAACAACTAGTGGAGCTAGCTAAGACTCATCAAAATTAGAAATTAAACACAAGAATATCCCATATGCTAGATTACCCAAAAAAAAATTTTGAACTTTCAACCAAATATGTATCCGAGATGTCATATTTTACAATAAACACTAGAAGTCAAACACAACTCGACTGAGTTAAAACAGCACAGAACTGAAAACCCACCTCAACTCCTCAAGTAAAGCTAAGCAGACCAAACTGGACATAAATAGAGGAAAGTGAAGTAAATGAATCCAGCTAAGCCAGAGAAAGAATTGAGTTTTTGAAGAGAACCCACCTTAAAAACTGAACGGGGAGCAGTGGGATGGGCTTTGGTTCAGTTTGTGTTAAAACTAAAAAGTACCAGGAATCAGAATCTGTGGCGCAACAAAACAAACACAATGTTCTTAAGCGAGACAGTGCAAGAGTGAGAGAGAGAGAGAGAGAGAGAGAGAGAGAGACCACCCATAAAAAGATGAGCTGTTTGCGTTATCTTTGACAGCCACCAGAGCTACACAAACACACAAAATGCCAAGGGCTTCAGTACCCTTTTGAATCAGCACCCATCGCAGCCCCCACCAACACCTCAATTTCCGTCCCCACACGTCAAGATCAGACGGTTAATACTTGGGGTCTTGGGGACATGGTTTTATTTTTTTATTTATTTTTATTTTCATTTTAACGGAGCCATTTTGGTGATAGATACGTGACATCATAAAATGGTCAAAGAATGAGTACATTCCCCACTTACCATCAAGCGTGAGCACTGTGGTAAAAGCATGCGAGCATCTTCTTCCCTTGCACGTCGAGTGGATCTGTCAAAAGTTAATAGTTAGTTGCCCACTTACCAGTTTCACGTACAGTTTTAGACCGACTTCAATAATATTAGTTAAAATTTGTTTATTTCGTTAAAAAATAGAGTTGAAATCTGTTTTAGTTAATCAATTTTATAAATTTATTCTAACAACATCATTTAAAATATAGTTAAATCTGAATAAATACTTAATTTTATTTGGTTGATAATAAAATATTGTTAAAGGAGAAAAATAAATGTTATAATAATATTACTTAAAATTTGTTTATTTTGTTAAAAAATATAGTTGAAATCTGTTTTAGTTAAACAATTTTAGAAATTTACTCCAACAACAAACATCACATAAAATATAGGTAAATCTGAATACATACTTAATTTTATTTGGTTGATAATAAAATATTATTAAAGGAGAAAAATAAATGTTATAACTGTAAATTGAAACTGTATCTTTATTTATTGATTGATAACCTTAAATATAGACATTATAATCTATATCCATATAAATCAGAAGTCGATAGAATATCTACTTCTACTCTAATTAAGACAAGATACACACTGGGATACCATAAATATACATTCCTTAAATACTCCCACTTATATCGAGCTCCTAATGTATAATACATAACATGTTATTTCATTAAAAACCTTGTCAATCAAACAAAAACTCCATGGACAAAACAAAAGTTTGATCAAAGGAAAAAAAATTACAACGCATCAACTATAAAATCTACCACATGTGATGTAGACTCCTCCTGATGTCTACCAAATGTAACTCCCCCATATTGGTAACTCAATCTTGAAATTCAGATAATCTTCGCATTTCAATTCGTTTCACATATTTCACAAATATAGATTTTGGAAGTGACTAAGTGAACAAGTCCGCAACATAATTCGCCGAACCAATCTTGCTCACATGAATATTCAATAACCGCTGTTGTTGCTGATTCAACAAAATGTGTTTAGTATGATCACCCTTAATGTAACCCAACTTCATTTATTCAATGCAAGTCACATTATCCTCAAAGATACAAGTTGATGTTGTCGTAGTAGATGATAATCCACTAAACCCTCGAATGTCGTGTATAACTGACTTAAACCAGACACATTCTTTAACCGCTTCATGCAAAACTATAATCTCAGAATGATTCGAGGAAGTATCAATAAGTGTTTGCTTTGTAGATCTCCGAGAAATCGCCATGTTCCTCATGGTGGAAACATAACCAGTTTAGGAACGTCTTCTATGCAGGTCAGAGAGACACCCAACATCAACAAATCTAATCAACATATCACACGGTGTCTCGGAATATAGGACTACACTGAATAAAGTATTAGTGTTCACAGTTTGTGCATCCTTCGAAGGGTTGAAGGTATCTCTCGACGTGTTCTGTTCGATCTAGGAGCTATAATTCGACAGGTCGAGCTCCATGTTCGACGGATCGAGCTGGGCAGAATCAGAAAGCTGCGTTTCAACCATTCATTTTTCTGGAATTTCTAGTCTCTCTCTTGTTTTTTTGTAGGGAAAGAATAGACCCAAGTCAATAGATCCCTTCAAGTACCTGAAGATGTGTTTCGATGGGTGACAGAAGCATCCATTCGTCAAAAACAAGCCAAAAATGATCCAAGGGATATGTCTCGATGGGTCGAGATGCCTGGGATCAGAACGTTCTCTCTTTTTCTGTCTTGTTTTCCTGGTATTTTTGGTGTCATATTGCCATATAACATTATATATTTCGAACCATTCATGCATAATGAAGTAAAATATCATTCTCAACACTTTCATATACCGAAAGAAAGAAATTTTATCACTCTGCCAACACAAAACTTACATCAAAGATGTCTTATTCCAACAAAGACTTAGAGTAAAGTCTCAAAACATGACTAAAATAAGCCAAAAACAAACTAAACTTGATTATATAACAAAGAATAACAACCTAATACATAAATTAATCAAAATTCGGAGTCTCAAGATGGTCATTCTTGTCATCTGCTACAATAAGATTGACTTCACCGTCATCTTCCATCTCATAGTCTCCCCCCAGCAAAGTTAGACTCTTGTGCTAAATATTGTTGGCACATCTTGTAGGCATTCTGGATATCCTTGTTTGCACGACATTGCTTGTGCATATTTTTGTAAAACCACGCCTATAGCAAGGGTAAAAGCCTGATGGAGAAGAGCGAGAAGAATTTTCATCATTCCAAGGATCAGAATTGGAATAATTCTTGTTGGAGTGACTAGGGCCTGCGTCTTGGCGAGTCCAAGTTAAATTCTGACTATGACCTTTATCACGCCCTCTACCTCGTCATCCTCTCCTACCACGTTTGTTGTAAGGCTCAGAACAATTGTTCTTCTTGTTCTTACGTGCCTTTCCACCAGTGTTGTAATTCTCAGGTATTTTCTTGGTCTTAGTATGCCTTGCATTATTATTGACAATTATCTCATGATACCGTTCTTTTTTAGCCAGAAAAATCATAAGACTACTGAAAGTAGTAATTCTTCCTTGCTCATACTCGATTCGGTACTGATGAACTAATAAACTCATGGAAGAAGGGAATGTGTTCAAAGATTTCTCGATCATATCCTGATTGGTCTTGAAAACTCCATAAAAGATCATATCTGATTGTAGCTCTAACATAATTTGGTTGTAATTAACAACCTTTGGATAATCCAATAACCAAATGATGTCTCATCTCTCTGTCAATTTTGGAAGCAGTGCATCAGGCACATTGTTAAAGCGATGCTCATTGGGATCATCCTTTTGTAAATATTGCTTCTTCATAATTGGATGGATATACCATCTCAAAAATATGAGGGCTTGAGCTTTGTGGGATACTGATGCTGGTTTGATTTCCACGTTCTCACTAGGACTTGCAATAGTTGGATGGTTGTATCAATGAGATCTTTTTTATGAATGTATTTTTAACATCGAAAACCCAATGATGATACTTCAATCGGCATCAAGGATGTCAAATTCATGTCTAATAGGTCCAATTGACATAGTCATATACAAGAGAGAAAAAGGAGATGATTAGTTTAACGATCGAAAAACTACGATCACTAATATAATGTTTAGAGAATAAGAACCAAGATGTATGGTTACAAAAATTGATGATCGATAAACGGTGGCTTTATACCACATCCAAAAATCGTGACTGTCAAAATCTGACACAAATATCGATTTTTTTTACGTACCGTGACTCCCTCAGGACCGTGACTAATATCAAACTTTTGATCACATGTATTAATTCATAGGAGCTAAGGCATATAATTGAAATAAAAATCACTATAATAACCAACTTTAATTTAGTCCTAGATCTAGGGTACTGCGGTAATTCAGTTTTGCAACATAAGTTTTAAATCCAAGAAGGATAAAAAATTTACCTTGAAGGTGTTATGTTCGGTATGAAAAAGATGTTGGACAAGGAGGAAAACAAGCCACGAGGATGGTCGACAATCAGTGGAAGAATCCGGCGATGGAGGTGGTTGTTAGCGGTGGTGAAGAGTCCGGCGGTGGGGATGAAGGTTTTAGTTTTTCTTTTTCTTTTTAGGGTTTGGGGTGATGAGTATTAACTCAAGAGCTGCTGATAACGTGTTAAAGGAGAACAATAAATGCTATAACTGTAGACTAAAACTATATTTTTATTCATTGATAGATGACATTAAATACAAGCATTACAATATGTTATAATCTTTATCCCTATAAATCAGGGATTAATAGAATATCTACTTCTACTCTAAGTAGGACAAGACACACACCAGGATACCAAAAATATACCTTCTTTAAACAAATATTTATTTATATTAGTTATTAATTACATTGCAATCCATAAAGGAAAGAATCAATTATAGTATTGAATGTTTTGTAACCAATAATTCATGTTTTTGGTAGAGGAATATGTGATGAAAACATAAAGTATAGGGAATCCCTAAACTGACTAATAAGATAGAGGAGTTGATGGAGTGAATTTTAAGAGAAAATCTTTATATTTTAGCCAGAAATGACTTATAGGGGATATGCTAGAGTTTCCCTTATGTGTTTAATCAAATTTAGGGTTTAGGTGGAGTTGTTGGAGTGAATACTATCTTGCCTAGTTGCCACATCATCTTGCCTATCAAATTTAGGGATAGGAGAGTTGCTGGAGTGAATATTATCTTGCCTAGTTGCCACATTATTTCAGCAAAAATTAGTTTCACCGGTAGAAAGTAACATAATTTAGTAATATTTGGTCGTTGGGAACAATAATCGACCTAGGTGGTGACTCAATTGTCATGTGACTTAAAAATTATAATGTTTCTTTTTAATTTCCATAACATAGTCTAATAAATAAATTTTTGGCTTTGATCTTGACCTTCAGTCCTTAACCTTAACCCAACTGGTACAAACAACTATCAAACGCAAATGAAACGTTCACTGACTTAATAACCTAAATTCCTAAACATTTTGATCGAGTGACTTAACTTACGAATTTCAGAATAGAACTGTGATATCCTCCCGACTTTCTATGAGCAAAAGTTGCAAAATTTTCATAAAATTTAAGAGATAAAATTGTAAATTAGTAAGATGTTTTTAGGATTTTCTGGTTGATTCTATATCCAAAAATACCGCACTCTTCAAAATTATCTCTCATAGCTTATATTTGGGTCAGCAGTTAGAAGTATGTACTCTTATATATGCCCATAGTTTTGAAGCTTTGAATCTCTCTTGTTTAGCTATTATATATATTTTTTTGGATAAGAAATGAGACTTTAGGCCCCCACACCCTCTTAGATCATGTTGAAGTGCCAAGGCCGCATTTTCTGGAATAAAATCTTCCTAGACTTGCAAATTACTCTGCTTGTGTCATGTACTTGCAATAACATCGGCCACAAAGTTTGCTTCCCTAAAAGTATGCTGAAATTTTATGCTTTTGAAGTTGTTTGCTATGCTCCAAATATCTTCAATTGTTTCCTTGATACGCCAGGGAATAGTGCATTCACCATTTATGCATCTGATCACCAGTTGTGAATCACCTTCGACTATGAGATTGTCCAATCCTTTCCTTTAAGCTTGGAGAAGGCCTTGTTTGAGTGATAGAGTTTTAAAAAGGGAGATGATGATCTTTCTGAAATTCATAGAGCCAACAACAAGGGGTTGACCACTGTCGTCTCTAATGATAAATCCCTCTGCAGCATTACCAATGCCTCCATCAAGAACTGAGCCATCAAAAATTTAGTTTAATTAGGCCAGTAGGTGGTGGAAGTCATTTGATCAAGGCAGGCGGGAAGGAATGGCTGGTTGATTTCTGGTTCTGTTCCCTTGTACTGACTCTAAACAGTTGCTACAACTATTGTCACCTCATTGTAATTGAATTCTTTGTTCTTGAAAATATGGAGATTTCTGGTTCTCAAAATTTTCTAGCAAGTGACTAGAGTTTTCTCTAACTTTTCTATTGCATCAGTCCCACTTTTAGCAATATCTCATAATTGATCAAAGATATTTTTATCTGCTGCTAGAGAGCAGTAATCCAAATTCTTCCATACCATGCTAGTAACTCTACAATCAACAGAGAGATGATCAAGAGTTTCCTTCTAATTGTTACAGCAAGGACAAACATTATAGGTAATCATTTTGAATTTAAAAAGCCAACTTTTGGTGTTTAACCTTTTGTGCATAAAAAATCAGGCAAAAACTTTGACCTTACTTGGACTACATAACCTCCATACTTTATGGATCAAGTCTTGATTTCTTGAACTGTCTTGTTTTTCATTTTGCAACCAAGTTGCAGTTTTTATGGAAAATGTACCTTTAGGGTTAGTCCCCAAACAACTTGGTCATCACCTTTCCTACTAGAAATAGGAATACCCAGAGAATCTGGTCAATCACATCTTTTTCAAAGAAAACTTCAAGCTTAGTAATATTCCAATCTCTTTCACTGATAAAGTCTTTCACATTATCAGTCCACACAATATTATCAACTGCACATGTTTTTACCTCCCCTTGGAGAGGGTGAGGTAAAGCCAAGTTATGGTTCCAGAAGCTAATGTCTTCACCAATTTCCACAATCCACCTCATACCCTTAGTTAAAACCTTCTTGGCCTCTAAATACCTTTCCAGGCATCAAAATAAGCAAATTTCTTTTATGCATTAAGGAAATCTATCTTCCAGAAGCTAATGTCTTCACCATTTTTCACAATCCACCTCATACCCTTAGTTAAACCCTTCCTGGCCTCTAAAATACCTTTCCAGGCATCAAAATAAGCAGATTTCTTTTATGCATTAAGGAAACCTATCTTCCTCAGGTACTTTTTCTTCACAATATCAACCCACCAATTATCTGGTTTTGTTAGGACTTTCCATCCTAACTTTGCCAGAGAAGCATTATTAAAATTTGCAGTAGATCCTACCCCAAGCCATCCATGATTTTTAGGGCTACACACAGTTTTCCAGCTGATAGGGCTAAATTTTAAGTCCTTACCTCAGAAGAAATTTCTGGCATGCTTATCAATCTCTTTGCAAATTTTGTCAGGACACTTGTAGCAAGATATGACATGGTTTGGCATGCTAGAGAGGCTGGTTTTGATTAACACCAATCTGCCAGCTCTAGATCTAGAGAGAGAGAGAGAGAGAGAGAGAGAGAGAGAGAGAGAGAGAGAGAGAGAGAGAGAGAGAGAGAGTCATTTTCAGCTTGTAAGCTTATTGGATATTCTAGTAAGGAGCTCTTTTGAGTTAACTGGCTCTTTTCAGGCTTCAATATTATTGATTCACAGGTACTTTTCAATGGATGTCTTGTGTTGAATCCAAAGGATACCAACAATTTTATTTTTTGTACTTGCATTGACTATATTAGAGAACATAATGGAAGACTTATGAAAATATATTTTTTTGACCAGAGGCCAAAGAGAAATCATTCAGAATTTTTAAAGCATTCCTTGATACCTTGGGAGAAGCCTTGCAGAAAATCAAATAATCATCTACAAAGAAAAGGTTAGAAATTCTGTGACCTTTTGGGGAAGAAAGAATTCTCAAATGGCTCTTTGAATTCAAAGCTTTTTTGTTTAAGTGTCTTATCAAAGGTTCAGTACACAAGATAAAAATGTAGGGAGAGATAGGATCACCTTGTCTGATTCCCTTGAAAGGAATGAAAAAGCCCTCAGGCTTGCCATTGATTAAGACAGAAAAGGAGGCTGTAGTGATACAGTCCATGACCAGGTTTATCCAAGATTGATTGAATCCAAATTTGTTCAGGCATTCTCTTATGTAATCCCATCTTAAGAGGTCACAAGCTTTTTCCAGATCAGTTTTGATAGCCATGGATCCAATCCTACCTTTTTTCTTCCTGAACTCATGAAAAATTTCATGAGCAATCAGGATACTATCTTGAATAGATCTCCCTGGAGCAAAAGCTTCTTGGTTCCTTGAAATACATTTATCAAGCAGAGGTTTTAACCTCATAACTAAAATTTTAGTTAGAAATTTATAAGAAACATTGCATAAAATTATAGGTCTTAGTTGGTTGACACAATCAGGTTCCTCCACTTTAGAAATTAAAGCAATGTTGGTGTGGTTGAGAAAGCTACAAGAGCTTTTACCTACAAAGAACTGTAAAATCATGTCTTTAATTTGGGTACATACTTCATTCCAATTATTCTGGTAGAGAAAAATATGGATACCATCTAGCCCTGGAGCCTTTAAAGCTCCAATTGGTCCCACAACATCTTGGATTTCAGCATCTAAAGTGGGCTTGTTCAGCTGAAAATTATCCTCCTCATTTATACAAGGTTCAATTATTTGTAGGAACTCAGCTACTTTCAGAGGATTCCGCCTTCCATCTGCTTGGAACCTTTTCCTGAAATCACCAACAACGGTGGACACTATCTCCTCCTGCTTAGTAATCCATAAACCATTTGCATTTGAAGTTTAGTAATTCTACCTTTTTTATTTCTTATTGTGGCCTGGGTGTGATAATAGTCAGTGTTACTGTCACCAAGGGTAAGCCAGTCCACCTTTGCCTTTTGTGCCCAAAAAATTTCCTCTTTAATGAGTATCAGCTAGTTGCTTCTCAAGTTCTCTATTTTTCTCTTTTAAATTACTTAAGTTAGGATCAGCCATCATTTGTTTTTGGATGATTTCACTCTCATCTTGTAAGTTTTTCAGTTTTGTGAACAGATCTCCAAAGACATTCTTATTCCAATCTTTGGCTTTCTACATAAAGCAACTAGTTACTGCTTTCCAATTCTTCATGGGATCATTATCAAGCTTCTCAGACCATATATTTGCCAAAAACTCTTTGAAGCAAGGGTGATTTTGCCACATGGCTTCAAATTTAAACCAATTACTTTTCTTGTTTCTTACCTTATCTATAGTAAGATAAATTAGACTATGGTCTGAGCCATTGATAGACATGTTGACCACTTTCATATCAGGGAAATTGTTCAGACCTACATTATTAGTACAAAATCTATCAAGCTTTTCAAAAACTAAAGTATTATCCTTGTGTTTGTTTGACCATGTGTAGGGGACTCCCAAACTATGAAATGAAATTACACCACAATTGTTTAAGAAGTTGTTAAAATCCATTATGTATTTGGTTTCCTCCCCACTTCTCTGTGAGGTCAGTGATCATGTTATAGTCTCCTGCAATGAACCAGCCTTCATGATTAACAGGCCTAAATTTTTCAATTTCAGTTCACAGTTCTTTTTGTTTCCCCTTCTTTGGATATGCATAAACAAAATTAAAGAAAACCATCTTATCAGAGCTTAAGATCTTAATACAATAGTGAAAAAAACGATCATGGATAAAGATAACATTTAAATTGACTATTTTAGAATTCCACAACAAAAAAATTCCTCCACACTTGCCCAAAGAGGGAATTCCACCAGTGATTGATCAAAGCAAAAATTTAGAAACAATCTTATTTTCGTTTTTAAAGCCGGCTCTGGTGTCTAGTATACACAGAACATCAAGGCACAAAGAAGAAACATAGTAGTTGGCTTGTGACTTAAAGGCAGACCAGGAACTCCCCTGGCTATTCTAAACAGCTACTTTCATTTAACAATTTTTGAAGTACCAACAGCTGCCTCCATGGCATTACTCTGACTCATCTCCCATTCTGTAATCATCTCCCTTGTCCTTTTCTTAGGACGCTTATAACCTTAACTAACTTCTATGAACTCATTTTCAATGGCCTTGAGCCTTCCTAAGTTATCAGCACAACCAATAGGCATGTTCTTATCCTCAGAGAAAATAGGACCCACAACATCCTCATACTTCTCTTGATTTTTGTAATTGTGATCACAAAACAAGTAGTTATAGAAACCAACAGTTGTAGTTGGGGAATAATCACTTATAGGGTCCATGTCATGGTTCAGGTCTGGTATTAATGGTGTTTTTAATAAGTAGTCTATAGTTGTGAGAGAAGAAAAAGACAAATCATATTCTATATCTGAATCAGAAAAGTCACTCACCATATCATTTGAACCAGGTGATCTAATCAGAGGTTCCTTAGATATCTTGGTACTCTTATTTCCTCCAATAATGATCGAACCCCTACAACTCTTGCCACCCATAGTAACCTCCTTGGACAAAACTTCTTGTCTTACATAGTTGTTGAATCTGCTTGGCATGCTTCTCATACCAGTAGTCGCCCTTCTAGCTCCATTGCTACCAGTATATGTCTTGCCTCTTCCAAAGTTTCTATTGGGGTTCGCAGTTGTCTCTTTTCCTTTTCCTTTGACACCATTCTCGTTGGCAGATTCACCATGGCCATGGTAGTTGTACAAAGTCAAGCTTGGGTAGGGAAACATAACCATAACATTGCCTTGAACCCTACTCTTGATCTCATGTCCTACTTCCTTGTCTATGGGGAACACGCCTTCATCATCAGAGTCTCTCTCCACAAGTAGATAGTCCTCACCACTTGCTTTCTTTGGGTGGCGTCTTTGTTTGTGTTTAGTTTTTCCACAGTAGAAACACACCAGGAAGAGGTTTTCATACCAAACCAGAACCTCCACAAGCTTGGTTACAACATCATTTGAGTGAACCACAACAATACGGGGGAGATGGTACCTGAGATCAAACTCAACATAAACCCTAGCATACATGCATTGAGTACACATTTTAGTCTCTTCATCCATACCTAGGTAGCCACTAATGGGTTTACAGATATCACACAACTTTTCAGTCCAGTAGTTCAGGGGTAAATAAGGGAGCCTCACCCAACAGCGCAGAAAATCTATGGTCTCATAAATGGGATTGAAGTTTTGCTTCCACTGTTGAACATGAAAGATTCTCTAGTTGATGATCTATGGGCCATTGTTGAGAATGAAGTACAGGTCTTCTTCCAACGTAAATTACAGCCTGAACCAACCATTGATCAGCTTATTTATAGGCAGGGTACCTTCAACATCCTTAAAAAGCTCTGTAGATTTCTCTAGGACAAGGTCATTATCAACTGACTTTCCAAATATACGTCTAACTAGACAGTATCTAGAGAAGTAAAGAACTCGAGCAAGCAATAAATCTTGGTATCTGGGTATAAGTGTGAGTCTGTTTATTCACATTGCCTCCATTTATAGCGCTCAGAACTCCCGACATGCAACAATGCAGAAAGGAATAAGCCAGGTGTCTTAAAACCAGTTTGGTATGAAGCGAAACGTTTACACTCCTTATCATCGGGTAGCAACTAAGTCTAGGGTTTGGGAATCTCACACTCACTCCACAGCCTAAAGCTAGGGAAATGATTGTTTGAAGTCTAATAAATCCTATTACATGTTGAAGTTGAAGAGAACGTACATGGCTTCCTCGATATTGCATAGTAATGATGCCTCCTCTATTTTTGCCAATAGCTCCAGCAACTTTGATCTCGCTAATAGAATTCAAAAGGGTTTTCAGCTGATGATTAAGATTTACTATGTTAAGTTCTTTAGGGAAGATAGAGGGTTCATTCTCGAATGATGGCAAGATAGGTTTAAAATGCATGCTGTGGTTTGCCAAAAACTTTAAGGATTTGTCGGAGAGGACCAATGAGGATTTGTTTTGGATTGGGGATGGGATTAAGGCATGATGATTATGAATAGTTGGCCATGGTAGATGCAATCAAAAAATCTAGTCGAGGAAGATGAGGAGCTGAAACCCTAAGAGGATTTTAGGGCTGATGGTGCTCGTGCATGAGGCGCGTTCCAATTTTTCATCCATATGGGTTATTGTTTAATCTCCTAGATATTATATAGTTCAACAATGTTTTTCGAAAGACCTTTTCTCAATATTCTTTCTCTATTTTCCTAATTAACCCTAAACCTAGCGCTGAACACTTCTAATATTTTGATCTCATTGTTTCCTACTCCAATTCAAATTTCCCCATCAGATTTGCATTCCCTTTCTTTTTATCTATCAACTGGTACCATTGTATGCGGGATCCATGACGTTTCTCTCAATGAACAATGTCATTCTCGTCTAGGTCGAGAGTGCCATTGTTGGAAGTTGATATTTCTCCTGGTGCGACGGAGGAGGAGGATGAGTTCGGCTTTGCTGTTATTCATGTCTTCTCTCCAGATGCTTTATCCTAGGAGAGGGTGAAGTTCCTTAAGAATTGGCTACTTCATATATGCCGCGTTCTAGCGGGTTCGAGCACCATTAGCATATGGCGAAGATTTTACGATCAGTTTGTGGGGAGGTTCACGGATAAGGCAATGCTTAAAAGGGCGGTGGAGCGAGGCCCTCAGTTCTTCAAAAACATAACGCTAATGGTGGAACAGTACAATGATCATGCCCCAATTCAAATTATTGAGGCGGTGTCACACCCTGACCCGAAAAATAGTCAAAAAATTTGAGTCCGGGTGTGACGGTTTGGAATGTAAAAATAAAATAAACGAAACGAATAACACTGTGGTTGAATTATAATTTCGTTACAAAGAAGAAATACATTATTTGATCTAACTACAAATATCCGCGTTGCTTCTTTCCTCAATTATTTTGTCACGTGAATCAATAATCATAAGGGGTGAGCTGTGCTCAGTAGAGCTTTCAACCTTGTGCACATTCTATTTAATAAAATGCATCTGAGATGCTAACTCGATCATCATCTCCTGATCACCCATTCTCAGTATTTCTCATTTGTTAGTACTCTTGGATTATTCTCGGTCGCCAATGTCATCTGCCTATAATTATATCATCAACATTTAGTTGAAAGAGTTTTTCTCCCCATTCGTATATATACTTTTTAGGCTGGCAAAGTTGGTACTTTACGAGCATAGTCTCAACTACACAAATAGAATTCTTTTACTCACACTCTATTCTAGTATGTATATCCCCAGTTCCTTACAATGCATGTGTAAAATTGATTCAACATAATTGCACTACTACATATTGCTATTACACATGCTTTATAAATTAATGATAAAGAATAATATATAAAACCATAACAAAATTGTAAGAAGGTTTCCCCGAAATCTCTACCTTAAAATCCAATCATATACAAATTTGTACCAATATATGAACCTTCTGTATTTGGAACACCTCCTGACTATATTTAAAACTTTGCATATGATCATGAACTACACCAGTTCACCATCATCTTGCATATTGTTTGTATGTCATGCGCTAAGTCATAAAAAACATACCATATTTAGCACCCAAAATCAATTATCAAAGAAAGTTGAAAGGGTACAAAGGAAAAATTACACCCGGAGAGTACGCAATATGCGCGCGGCACCACAGTACCCTACACGTGTCAACTGGCCGTTTTGCGGTGCAACCCTCCAAAGGTCCAAACTGCCCTCCCTTATACCAATAAGGAATGCTCACGTCAGCCCCACATCGAGGACCACAAGAAGTTGTTATCCTCAACTACCTATATAAGGAAGGTATGTGTGATAAGGAAAAGGTAACTTATCCCTTCCTCATTATTCACCTAATGCTTATTGTCATTACATCATCTGACTTAAGTATCAGAGAGTTGAAGGTGGGTCTATCCCGTCTTAACTTCCTGATCAGTGGAGTTGAGTGGTTACCAACCTGAGTGCTTATGTGCGATCCTAACCCAATATCTGTTGTACCTCTAGGAAGTCCCTTATGAATTTCGGTAGAAACAATTGGTGCTATCTAGTGGTCTCGTTTTCTCCACCCATAAAAAAATTTTTCTTCCCATACTTTCTCCACTTCGTTATGCCTCTCCCTGAGAATAATGATTTTAAGACTCCGGCTGGGGTTCACCTGCGTTCCTTCAACGACATTCTAACTCCCAATCCTTCCCCCACTGGAACTAGCACTAAGAATGATGGCATGACCAATGCCATTCCAGGTGAGGCTAACACCGTCTTCTCCAGAAGATGGCTTAGCTCCGAGCAGAGAGTGACGCTGAGCATCGTACGAACGAGAGCCTACAGAAGGACCTCACTACTCTCCAAGCCCAACAAGTGGAGTTGGCCAAATGAGAAGAGCACCGCAACATCATCTATATGAACACCCAGCTGGTCAACCCTTAGCTACCGGGAGATCCACCACCTCTAGATCCTCAACAACAGGCACCCAACGCCACCACCCAGATTTTGGCCCGCTTGGCCTATATTGAGGGCGAACTTTGCCATGTGCGTCACCCAGCCACAGCCAGCTTTCCGTTCACACCACGCACAACACCGTGTTCTCGGGCTATGACATATGTTGGGCATGACATGCACGCCAAATCATTAAAGGATGAGCGCTATGCTGGACGAGGAGACCCCGGTAAGCACGCCAAAAAATTTATGTCTACCATTACAAGGCGTCAGGACGACGATGCGACACTGTGTTATTTGTTTCTCGAGACGCTCACCGACAAGACGCTAAATTGGTTCTTTGACATCGCATCGGGCTCTATTGACTCTTTCTTTGACCTCAAAGAAGCGTTCCTCAAGTACTAAAGGTTACAGGGTCGTCACCATAATGCCAACTCATTGTTCTCCATCCGCTATAGTGGCTTCGAGCTTCTCTTCACATACATCAACTATTTTCGCACATCCGCCTAGCTCTATCAAAACCTGGACAAGCTTATGGCTCTGTCTGCCTTAATCGAGGGGCTGCAACCTTCCTCATTTAAGTAGAAAATTATCAAGAGTTACTACTTGACCTATGAGGAAGTTGTTGATATGACCGTCGAGAAGGTGGGCGTTCATTATAGAGTTTAGGGCCACATAGCTCGCAATCCACAAGGGTGTGTCTCACTACCATCCCTCAAGCAGGTTTCCCAGCCTAAGACGAGGCGCGCCTCACCTCCTCGACACCGCCAGTGGAACAAATGACCCAGGTCCCGAACACCTGAACGCCGACGCTCTCCTGCCCGGAACACTTCTAGTGCCTTAATGGCATAGGAAATTTGGTTCACAACTAATGGTGACTTGAAAGGATCACGAATTGGACACGCATGTGTGAATCAGATTAAACTTATAACTTGGACATTGTTGGTACATTGAGTTGGCTAGTGGTGACATCTCTAGCCAACCAAACATTTACATTTTGTTTTGCTATTACTTTATGTTTTCACTTAATTTAGTTAGTAGTAGACAATTAATCAATCTTTTGTTTAACCACTCATTTTAGTTCAACCATCCCTCGCAATGCTAAAGCTCCAAAGGACTTAGTTTTATGAGATACATTTTCACATCTTGCTTTAGTTTTAGTGTCATGTCTTGTCTCTAGTTAATCCGTGATTTAAAGAGCTTAATCGAGTCAAGCTAAAGAGTTTAAGTGGTCAATCCTTATGGGTTCCACACTTGGCTTCCTCACAAATACTATAACTTGACTCCATATATTTACAGGTAAGAGAAATTCACTTGGTCTTAGACTAATCAATAGTCAAAAGGTTGGGGGTAGAAATCTCATCAACATTTTTTTGGCGTCGTTGTCGGGGATTGATTTCACTTTGATTTGTTAGCTTTTGTTAGCTTTTGATTGCGTATTATCCGGACATTCTTGTGACATTTATTTTTTTAGCTTTATAGTTTATCTTTCTTTTTCCACTTAGAACTTTATTTTTTTGTCTTTGATCTCTAGAATACTTTGGTTGATACTTTGAGGTGAAATTATGCTAGAATTTGTGCTTCTAACCTTTTTACAGGACATATTTTTGATCCATTGAAGGATCACCTTTCGATCCATCGAAGCATCGTTGCATAGGAGACCCGGGCTCATCCTTTGATGCATCGAGAATTCTTCTCGATTCATCAAAGTGTAACCTGAACTTCATACCCGGGCATTGCCTTCGATGTATCAAAGCCTTTTATGTGATTTAGGTTGTTTCACTTACCTTCTATCTCTTTTACCTTGAGTATTTATATTCTTGGGAGCATATCTAAGTTAGTGTTTTATAGAGTCTTAAAGTTTCACTTCAAAGGTTGTTGGTGACTCATTGTTGTGAGGAACTACAATCTTTAAGCATTTAACGTTTTTAGCTTTGTTTTTGTTTGTTAGTTTTATTACCTTGAACCATGGCTGAATGGTATAATGGTTGGGAAAATTCAAGTGGTTTTGGGGAACAAGATCCATACAATGAAGGCTATCAAGATTGGAATTATCAAGTCAAAGAGCCGATGTTCTCTTATATTGAAGCTTGTGCTCTATGTGTCACTTGATCCAGTAGGTGTTGCCTGATTGAAGGATTCCTTTTAGAATTGATGAAGGAGTATCATTTAGACAATGCAATCAATTTTTTCTTAAAGAATCATTTGTCAAAGTAACGTAGTAGAAACGTACTGGGAATATAAAAATGCACTTTAGTATTCTTCACTATAGAATATGTGAATTGTGATTCACAGAGAATCATGCTAGCCTTCCTGAGAAGTTACTGGGTTTCCTCTCATTAAGGGAGATAGTTTCTTTTGGGTATAAGACTCATTGCTCAAGTTCATTTTTTTATGGTTTCAGTGGAGTTGTTTGAGTCATGAATTATCTCCAGAAGTTAAATAGATTTCTCATATAAGTCCCAATAAACCTCTTAGCGTTGGATAGTAGTAGAATCAATTATCGTGCACTATTAAGTGCTCAGATCTGGTACGGTACAAATTGTTTCTGATTGAGGTACTTGAATTGTGCAAATAGTCATAGTAAGTTCTGAGACTCAACCTATTCATCGCAGCTAGATGTATAGCTTGTCAGGATTACTCAGACCTCCGATGAGATACAAAATCTTATCATTTATTTTTGCAATGAATTTTCCTGTTCCTTGGATACCACAACATTATGTTCCTCTGGTTAATTAGTTATTGTTGGATAAGCACCAGTGTTAACGGATTTAGGAATATCCATAATAATACAATGAGGGAAGTTGTAGCAATTTAGTTAATCAATCCATTAATGGGTATGGGTAAGTAAATTAGTATTTTATTGTTTTACCACTTCAAGTGGAAAAATATTTCTAGGCATACATTTATGTGTAAGAAGAAGCCTATGTTTATTTCCACTGAATCTTTCAGCATTGAACAGTAATAGATACGTTGATGTGTGAGCTATTGATGCTCAAATATGGGTGCGATATTTGTCACAGAGATTGTAGTACGTGAGTCATGAGGCTGGTGATAATGAGTTTTGAGACTCAAGTTATGCATCGACATTACTTTTTCATCCCTGTTAGATACCTAGTTAACATGATTAGTTAGACTTTGGAGGAAATGTAAAGTTGTTATCTCTATATTAGAGTGGGATTAGAGATCACATACAGTTTGACTATTTAGAGTCCGCTCGTAGTTTTGGACATATTTGAGGCAAATCTCAGTGACTTCTTATGTGCCTCGCTAAATTATAGTTATTAATTTTGATATTTGAGTTAGTCCGGTTAGTGTATTGAACAGAAGTTTTTGAGATATTTGGTATTGCAATCATTATGATACATAAATTCGGATGAGTATTAGTGGTTTATGTTCATAGTGTTGTTCAGTTTGATTATGAGAAATCTGGATGAGATTCGGTGTCCACGGTTTGTTTTTGAGTTTTGGTTATTCGAAGTGTTCTCCTTATGCAGGTTTTTGGATTCCTTGAGTTTTAGGGGAAACTATGCCAAATTTTCATCGGAATTTTCAGGAATAAAAGAATGGAGTTAGGTCAGAATATTTTTTGAGATCGGTCAGATGCTCACTTATGTTATGGCTTTAGAATAGTCAGTCTGGGTCTTCAATTTGTTACATTTGTGGCAACGAGGATCACTTTTATACGAGATAGTTCGTGCAGGGACACCTCTGGTAAGCTTGTGCAAGGTTTAAGTGGTGATCAGGAGCCACCTTAGAAGATTGAGCCGCACCGTCATCTAGACAGCTAGCATATCAGGACCGCAAATGAAGGCTGGACTAACCGGACATTGCCCAGATCATTAATATTACTTGCCAATAGAGTTGCCATGGATATCATATGTTTTAGGTGTTATGTTACAGAGTTTGCATCAAGACCCTTTTCATGTATCAGGCTTATAGTGAGTAGTTGTTTAAGACTCTTGATTACCAAAACAAGATTTCTTAATAAAGCGATATATGGTGAAGGTATTACGAATAACCCCTTTCAGTTGTGGATGTTATTGGAAAGCTAAAAGAACTCATACGGCAGTAGTACCCATTAGTGCTTTACTAGTATGTGCGTAAATTTCAAGGACAAAATTTTCTTAAGGAGGGTAGATTGTAACATTCCATCCTGAAAATGCTCTTTTTAAGATTTGTTTAGTTAACCAAGAGAATCCGCCCACACACCAGCGAGCACCCAGACGATATTCCCCTGATAAGGCTGTGTACACTATCACAAACGCTACTTACGCAAAAATCTTCACCAATAATAAACACTTGATTCCCCCCGCCCAAGCCAAAAACCAGAAAAGCCCCCCCTCCCCTTAAAAACATTGGCTTTTGGTGAAAATACCACGAGTTTGAAACACAGCCGAGGCTACGTGGCATCCTCAAGTAGATAATTTAAGACCTATTCAACAAGGGCGAACTGAGTTAGTACAAAGTTGAGGCTGGTGGCGCTTATCGTGAGTCACAGGGTTCAACACTATTTTCGGAGGCAAGTGCAAGGCTAGCGCCTATGCTCATGAAGTATTCTTTGTCGCTAGTGAGTCAGGCAACAAAACGCCACGTCGCTTATGGCCGATCACATTCTCGAAAGACGATGAGCACGGGGCCCCTGCTACAGACGCCTTGTTCATTATCGATGTGTTGATCGTAAGATGTTAAGTGCAACGTGTCTTGATTGACTCTGGTTCAGCTGCTAATTTCATCTTTTACAACACCTATGCACAACTAGGTAGACCCCAGGAGCAAGCTAACGCAGGATAATGAGTCCCCGATGAGTTTCTAGAGCGATGTCGTCTACCCTATTGGCAACAACTATATGCGCTTGTGCTTAGGCGCTATTGGCACACCCTAAAAACAGGTTTACAAAGATTTTATCGTTGTTGATTTGCATTCCTCTTATAACGTTATACTTGGCATGCCAGCTATCAAAAAACTGAAGAACATCCTCGCCAGCCATATACTCTACCTCTAATTCCCAATAGATTTTGTCACAGGCTCTATTCAGGGCTATGACTTTGTAAAGCGCCTAGTCAACCCCAAAATGGGTAATGTAGCAAGGCAGAAGATCCTTAAAATCAGGGAAGCTACCGCTTAGTCCACTTCCCTTGACTATCCCAGGGATGGTGTCAATGCCCTCAGGCCAATGGATAGTGGGGACTCCCTCGTTGAGGTTGAGCTTGATCCTGCTTATCCCCATTGCAAAGTCAAGATTGGGGCCCCTAGCTTGATCCCGTTATAGCAGCGGAGCTAACGCAGTTGCTCATTGAGTATCAGGGGGTGTTTGTTGGTCCTATGCAGACATGCCAGGTATATCTACTAATTTAATTTCCCATAAGTTAAGTATTACCCTTAATACCAGACCTGTCAAGCAAAAGCGGTGCTCATACGATGAGGAACGCTACGCCGCCATGCACGCTGAAGTAGATCGCCTGCTCAAGATTGGTTTTATCCGCCCAGTTCATTACCCCAAGTGGATCTCAAATGCTGTCAAGGTAAAGAAAAATAACAGAAGTTGGTGAATGTGTGTTGACTACACAAACCTCAACAAACCCTGCCCCAAGGACAGTTTCCTGCTCCCGCGCATCGATCCATTGTTAGACGCCACGACTTAGCATGAGCTCCTCTCTATTATGGACGCTTATTATGGATATAACCAAATTCTCATGCACCCAGATGACCAAGAAACAACCACCTTCACAACTGACAAGGGCCTCTATTACTACAACGTTATGTTGTTCGGCCTCAAGAACGCTGGATCTACCTATCAGGGCTTCATAACTTACATCTTTTGAGACGTGAACGGTACAATAATGGAGGTCTACATTGATGAAAGCTTGGTCAAGAGCACGACCACCAAGGGCCACACGGTCAATCTCCGCATCGTTTTCCAAATTTTAATGGAGCATGGCGTCCTCCTAAATCCACCCAAGTGCACGTTCGGTGTTACCGCCAGCAAGTTTCAAGGCTACATTGTTAGCCATCGGGGCATTGAAGCAAATCTTGAAAAGATCAAGGCCATTATGACCATGAAGCTACCCACCACGAAGAAAGATCTCCAGACCTCATAGGTAAACTGGCTACGCTAACAAATGTGAGCCTTTTTCAAAGCGCTCTGCCTCACTAGCAAGCACATTATCGGCTGTATAGCTGCTTGTGAGAACGTTTTCAGCTGATAAAACTTTATTTCACTTCTATTCCTATTCTATCTCAACCTATCAAGGGGGAAACACTGTATCTATACCTTGCTATCTCGCTCAGAACTGCCAGCTCCGCCCTCGTACGGTATGATTGTGATAATGAACTCCCCATGTTTTTTACAGGCAAAGGATTTATAAGCGCCAAGAAATGTTATCCAATGTTCGACAAATGGGCGCTGGCTCTGGTCATGGCCCCTCGGCATCTTCGCCCATACTTCTAGGTGCATAAAATCCAAGTCCTCACCTACCTCCCGCTTCGCCAAGTTCTCCAGTCCCCTGACCACAGTGGTCGCCTGAGCAAGTGGGCCATCGAGCTCAATAAGTTTGATATTGACTACAAACCCTGTACTGTTGTGAAGAGACAGGCGGTGCATACTTTATAGCTGAGTACATGGAAGTATAGGACGAGTGCGCCTAACAGAAACCCACACAGCCTACCACTACCAACCTACAGTCTCTCCGGCACCTATATGTGGACAAGTCAATTAACCAATCAGCCAGTGGCGCTAGTATTATCCTCACAGGACCTAGGGGCATTCATGTGGAGTACTTATGCAAGTTCCACTTCAAAGCCTCAAACAATGAAGCTGAGAATGAGGCGCTCATTACAGGTTTACAACTAGTGAGCTTATCAGATGCCTCTGATATCAATATATACAACGACTCATAGCTGGTCCTTAACCAGATAATTTAGGACTTCGAGGCAAAAGGGGGATCTATGGCTGCTTACCTAGCACACACTAGGCACTACCTTTCCAAGTTCAAGTTCTTCAATATTACTCAAGTGCCTCGTGTCCAGAATGCCAAGGCCGACGCGCTAGCTCGCCTTTCCATCATGCCATACCCTACCTCTATTAATCAAACCAAGGTGGAAATCCTTGGAAAACCACGCATTTCCAAGAGCTCTTCTGAGATCCTCCCTATCACGCCCCCTGACCCCAGTTGGTTGGATCCCATCTTTGCTTACAAGACAAGGGGCACCGTTCCAGCCAAAAAGACAGAGGTCAGAATGATTATGGCACATGCCACAAACTTCAGTGTGCGAGACAGACAACTTTACAATCAAGGGCACACATGGCACAACCTCAAATGCCTCACAACAAGCGCAAGGCATTCACTCTTGGAAGATGTTCATATACACTACAAGAAAAAATGCAATTTGCAACGGCAGCTTGCCGTCGCAAAAAATTGAAACTTTGTAGCAAATACTCTTTTGCGACGACAAATTGAGCATTTACGACGTCATCATTTCTGTTGCAATAGCCATCGACGCAATTGCTAATAGCAACGGTATTTACCATCGTCTGCATCCTTCTGCATCCTTTTACGGCAGTATCACCATCGCAAAATTGGTTGATGTAGCATGTTATTTTAAGTTTTTGTGACGGCAAGTTGCCATCGCATAAGTACTTTTGCAGCAGGACAGTTGCAGTCGAGAATATCTATTCCCGCCAAAAAAATTGCTCCATTTCTTGCGACGACAACTTGACCATCGTAAAGAAATGGAGCTGATTTTGTGCAAATCACCTATTGTATTAACCCATTGTTATCATGAGTAAAGTATACATCTACATAGTCATTCAAGTTCACATGATCAACTTAACTGAGATGCTAAAACTAGAGTTTTCAAAAGTAAAAAAAAAATAGCAACGTAGCATCCCCTACGGCCAGTTCTGAGCTGTCCACTCACACGAAAGCCCCGGCAGTGACGAAGACCACAGTCAATCCTGCTCAATAAGAACATATTAGTTACAATATTCATAGTCATCTAACACAGCAAATAAGTTAGATAAAATGTAATAATACAACATTTGACAATCAATGAATATGAATTACTAGGCAGAGAGCCTGCGCCTAGTAGCGAATTTGCTATAAATTATTTTGATATTAAGCGAGACAACTTGCTTTGATTACTGAAATCATAACAATATTGATGATTAAAGTGCTTCAAGCATCAGAAAACCTCGAAGAAAAATGATTCTCAGACATTAAAAAGAATGATCATTATACTTTAAAACCACACCAGAAATTTCTATAAGTCTTTTGGGGTCTCAAGAAACAAATGGAATGTTGTACGTACTCTAGTGTCACACGTCTATGCAAGTGCAAGTCCTTGGATTTTTAGCATAGCTCTCAAATCTATGGATTTTGAGCTGTTTTCCCAGAGAGATATCTGTTGGCTCTGCCTATGAAAATAGTAAACATGGAAAATGGTTAACTTCTCCTTATACCCTAACAATTCAAAATTCAAAATTTATAGACAAAAACGAAGAGAATAAAGGTTTAATCGAGAGATTGAGGAATCAAGTAATCATACGCTATCCTAAATAACCCTAAGACAAATGCACAATACATCGATTTGGTCTTCACTTTGACTAAATACACCTTGAATCTGCTTACTCGAACTCATATCAAATGTGCTCTACATCAGACCAAAAAAAAAATAACAGACAAAGAAATTGAATAAAAAAAAATCAATTTAAGAATCTATAAAATAGATAGGTTGGAACCCAGAAACCAACTCAATGAAAAACCATAAGAAAAGAAGATTTACCTTCTACTTCAATACTACAAAATCAAGAATGCATAATCATATGAAACAACAATCTCAAAGCTTCATTAGTACAACATGATCAGTAGGGGACACTAGATTCAAGATCCTGATTTAAGTATGTGTTTTATTAATAACATAGCTCATTATACTGACTTGAAATAACCACATGGTACTGTTCCCACCTTAGTAATAAACAAATGGAGTTGGTTCAAATGCAATATATAATCGTTTCACAACAACATCTTTGAACCCAAAATTCAAAATGGATATAAGACAGTTGCATTTACAAAATCCGGGCAATCATAAGCAAACCCACATTTGTTTTTACAAGCCAAACCCACCACCCTTGCATCAAAAGTGTGTATATTCAAAGTATTATGATGATCATTAAGAGAAAGCAAGACCAAAAGGGTGGAGTAATAACCTGAAAATAGGAATATGAATGATGATGACAACAAAATAGATAGACGAAGCAGCAAGGGATATAGTATTTTCCATCATTATAATTCTTCTAATGGTTGAGAAACCAGTCTAGATGTTGAACTCTTTCGGATTCTGCAGAATATGCATCAACCTATTTGAATTAGACAGCTCTGTAGCCCTGCATCATCAACCACATCCACATTAGCGTCAATGGCGTTAAACAACTCCACAAGTTGAGCAACTTTCAACCTCTAACAAATCTGAAAAGTAAAATAGGCAGGAACAATGCAAACAATTACAATAAACATGATATTGATGATTCAGAAATCTGAGAGGACATATAGACCATAACTAAATAATTACATTTCTCCATTCCATAGTAACCAAGTTCCTTCTTAATATCCGATACAACAACACCTATAACACCAAAGTAATACGAAGCAGCTCAGCAAGAATATAAAATTAACACATACACAAGAGCCTACCCCAGAAACTCCGAGTTACTAAACCTTGCCATTGGCTTCTTCAAGTTTATTGCAAACCTCTTTTAAGTAAGACAACAAAGACATAAGAACATAAGTAATTATAGATACATTTTAGGACTTAAGGCCACAGACAAGTCCTTTATTAAACATGTTTTACAACTCGATTACTATCTGTTTCAATGTATTATTCAATGCTAAGTACCAAAAGATAGAAAAACAAAGAATTTATTAGGTAAATTCAAGGTCCACTTTACATACCACATAAGATACAGATTTTCCACAGATTTTCGTTAGGAAAATTCTGAAAGGTCCCAACCCTTTTTTAACTAATAAACTAGGATTAAGCCCTAACGACTGACCATAATCCAGGAATTTCAACGAAAATTTTGACCTAATCTCCCCTGAAATTGAGAGAACCAAAAACCTGCATCAAAATACACTTTAATTCCATCCATATTTCTCAACATAAGTCATGAACAAAACCATAACTCAACTCAAGAATTTAAAAGCATATTTACAAAGTACTGGTTCTTAATACAAAGGAAAGTAACTCAATGACCATAAGAGAAGCTGACTCAGCTATTTACATGAACATCATTGAAATTAATATATTACAAACAGTATTCAGAGCAATTTCTACTAATATATACCACATAAGATACAAACCGATAATGAGCTGAGACATACACCCGAAAAGATGATTAGTGGACTCAAATCCTTCGACGATACTAAGCACTTCTAGGATATACATTGCAGCCTGGGCAGCGGAAACAAAAAATCCCAAGGAAAGAAATTAAAATCTAAAATGATAGCGTGAGTGGACAAAAATAATATAATCAGTGTAAATCAATAAAACTGATCTATCAGGCCTTTCCGCTAATTTTTGTGAAATAATGCGAGTTCAAATCTAATAAACTGAAATGCAATGAAGGTGGTCGTTCAAGGTATTTGTCCTAACCCGGAACGCTTGTATGTATGAAAAGTACGGTGATTAGACCGTCTAGGGTGTTTTTCCTAACCCGAGACAATCAAGGCCGAACAAGGTGTTTGTCCTAACCTGGTCCGACCAGCTATCCAGTAATCAGTCGAATAACTAAGGCATTGATGCTACTAAATTAAACTATAAAAAAATAAACCTCCAAATAAATGTTCTGAAAACATACCATAAAGCATAAAGCATAAAAATATGAACTTGCTATCGACCGTGAAAATATAGTCCACTCACAAGTCTACGACTATTGCTGGGGTCCAGCATAATTTCATTCTTTGCTAGGGTCGCGATCACGATGTCCTGTACAAAAGGATAACATAATATCAGAACAGGTAAAACTATGAAAATATTTTCTAAAAATAACCCCGAAAGTCTAGTCGAAGAATTCCACAAACTGTCTCGCCGGAGCTCTGCGGTGGACGGTGGCGCGTAGCCCACATGTTCCTCTACAGTCGGCGGTGCGTGGGTTACACGTGCCTCTAGTAAATCTTTTCCAATGGGGGCTTTCGACCCCTCATTCATAAGCTCTCCATGAGCCCTAACGCTTCCATAACTGGACTGAGGTCCAACTCACCAGCGATTGGCCGAAAATAACGTAAACAGACTAGAAAATAAATTTCCAGCGGCCGCCATCAACGACGACAATTGAACCCTCAAATTGTTCCTCTCGTCAAGCCCAATCGTTCCCATATACCTATGTGCTCCAACTCGAGACCAACTCCCCCAAAAATTGATCGAAACGAACCGGCCAAAATCCGCCATCGAACCCTCTGTCAACGAAGCTCCACCTTGGAGCTTCGACGGACCAAATGACCTATCCCATAAGACTCAGGGGGCGGAGAGGTTCAATACCCCTCGACTCCTAACCCCACAAACACGCCGGAGCACTGCCACTGACGGCAACAACTCCCACGGGTAAACCCGATTAGATGCCCCAAAAACCTTCAAATCTATAAAATAAAAACACAACAATGCAACAAGAAATCCATAGGCTTCAATTTCCTACCTGCTTCATCGTCAGAGGTGGCAAAAAATGGTGTGTCAATTCAGAAAGCGGCGCAGGTCGGCGAGGAAGAAAATGGGTCGAGCCCGATGAAATTTTCAGATTTTCTCAAATAAAAATCCAATAAATCCCCTATTTATGCCCCAAAAATCTGATCAGATCAACAATTCACATTTGATTTGATCAAGATCGGACAACTAGATTTAACCGACTAAAACTAATTTCCTCTTAAATAATTCCTCACACCGACTTCCGATAAATTTATTGAAAATTTATACGAGCTTGAAATTAAATACTCTACAACTTTCCCGAAGAAAGTCAAATCAAATTCTTACCCGGCGAAAAAGTCGTTAACAAATTCGATAATGTGACTAATTCGTGATAAAACTTAATACGATTCAATAAGTGTATAATTTCATTCGGGTTGTCACAAATTCACTAAACTGACAGACTAAGTATGAGTTTCATTGTTAGGCAACCATCTCTTAATTATGACATATAAAAAAGTACACCAAAAGAAAAGCACTTGCCTCGACCCAATAACGATCCTTCCAACCCAAGCTTTTATCTGCCTGCATATATACCAACCAGAATTAAACATACAAAAGTAAAGAATTGAGATCATAAACAACTTTTGCACAAGTAATGCAGACTGCCTCACAAGTAAACACTGGGATTCGAGGTTCTTCACCATGTAGTGGAAGTTCTTCCCTTCGATGCCGAGCTCTTTCATGAGATGATTCTGAGTAATTACATTCATCCTGCACACTCACGAGGACAATAGAATAAAAAATTGGAATGAAACAAAAATGGAGAGATAGGGTTTTGAAGTGGGACCTATCTACCTGGCCATGGTCTCTCACTGGAGGGTGCAGTGCTTGACGGAGGAGATGTTGGAGTCGGTAGAGTGGACATTGTAGAGGCCCATGAAGTGGTGGTGGAGGGCTGGGCGGATGAGATACTGATGGGGCTGGGCGATGAAATCCTTGGAGCGGTACGAGGCAAAGGTTCCTGAGGCAAAGGGAGGGGATCTAGAGGTCGAGCGATGTCGGTGCAAGAAAGCTGAGGATGTAGTGTGAAATCAATATTTTGGGACGAAATTGAATCGGAGGTGGGTGTAACTGTGTAATGAAACTTAGGTTTAGAGAGAGGTGGGTTTGGGTGTAGACTAAAGTAAAAGAAAAAAAATTCAACTTCACCAAAAAACATCATTGGTATGGCAAAAAAAATATTACTATATTCTTTTAGGGTTTAGGGTTAGGATTTAGGGTCTAGACATTAGGGTTTTAGTTTAAGTTCAACTTTTTATATGGTAAGATATGAACAGCACGAGAATGTGTGAATAGTTTTGTCTCAAAGTATTTTTGACGATATGACAAATCACATTTTATTGTTAATTAAGGACAATATGGTGATAATGTGACCTTCGAATCCCATAATGTAATAACCGGATTGAAGGTCAAAAGGCAGAAACCTGCAGGGAAACTACAGCCACTTGAGATTCCGGTTTGGAAGTGGGAGCACATTACGATGGATTTCGTCTATCAGTTGCCGCGTACTTTGGCTGGCAACACTGGTATTTGGGTTATTGTGGATCGATTGACGAAATCCGCACACTTTCTTGCACTTCCGGGGAAGATAACAGTGGGCAGATTGGCCAAGTTGTACTTATCAGAGATTGTTCGCTTGCATGGTGCGCCTGTGTCCATTGTTTCTGAATGAGATAGTCAGTTCACTTCTGAGTTTTGGCAGGCGTTACAGCGCTCTTTGGGCACGAGGTTGCGATTTAGTACATCTTTTCATCCTCAGACTGACGGGCAGTCCGAGCAGACCATTCAGACTCTTGAGAGGATATGCTGCGATCACGTGTGTTGCAGTTTCGCGGAAACTGGGATCAGTAGTTACATTTGATAGAGTTTGCCTACAACAACAGCTATCAGGCCAGTATTGAGATGGCACCGTACGAGGCTATGTACGGGAAGCAGTGTCGCACTCCATTGTGTTGGAGTGAGGTGGGCGAGCGTTGGTTTATTGGTCCTGATTTGGTGAAGAGTACGATGGAGGACATACAGGTTATCCGGGATCGATTGAATTTCGCCCAGGATCGGCAGAAGAGTTACACGGACGTGAGGAGGAAGAGCCTCGAGTTTGAGGTAGGTGATTGGGTCTTCCTAAAACTATCTCCGTGGAGGGGAGTTGTGCGTTTCAGGAAGCGTGGCAAGCTTCGACCGCGGTACATTGGTCCGTACGAGATTACAGAGAGGGTTGGAGCTGTTGCTTACAGACTTGATTTTCCAGCTGAGATGGCTCGTATTCATGATGTCTTCCATGTTTCAATGTTGCGGAAGTACATCTCAGATCCTTCACATGTGTTAACCCCACAGCAGTTGCCGATCAGAGAGGATTTGACGTACGTGGAGGAACCCGTGCAGATTCTCGATTGTCGTGAGCAAGAGTTAAGGCACCGTGTGATTCCGCTAGTGAAGGTCTTGTGGCAGAACCATTCAGTTGAGGAGGCCACCTGGGAGACTGAGCAGCGTATGCGGGAACAGTATCCTCATATGTTCACTTGACAGGTACGTAAATTTCGAGGTCAATTTTTTTTTAAGGGGGGTAGATTTGTGACGACCCAAACCAGAATCAGTTGTGTATTCTGCACGATTCACGAGATTGGTCATAGTCGCAGTTTTACGATAAATGTATGGTTTGCCGATTCTATTCGGGACTATATTTTCGGCCGGGAACTTGAGTTGATTGTTTTCATGGAAGTTGTAGAGTACGTGATTTCGAGCTCGAGGGCGGTTCCGGATGATTTTTTCGATAACCGAGGAATATAATACGATTATTTGAAGTTTCAGTTTTCGACGAGTTTATCCGATTGTTTTGTGTTTATCCGAATCGTGATGGTTATCCATTTCGAATCGTCGACCGACCCGAGGTGCGAGTATAAATATCGGAAATAGTCGTAAAATTGCCGAAAATACTGTTTGACGTTGACCAGACCGTTGACTTTCCAAAAATAGAAGTTTGACCGTTGACCGCGAAGGGGGAAACTTTCCCGATTGGTTTCGCCGTCCGACGACCCTTTTCCGGCCACCTCCGACTTCGGCAAGGGTATGATTAGCTTCACCTTGAGCTCCTTTATCGTTTTGTAATTGGTTTGGTTGAAATTGGTTGCGTTTTGCTTGAACCCGAATTTGGTCGGTTTGAAGTTTGTCGCCGGTGATGGTTGGCCGTGTTCCGGCGAGCCTCGGTGGTGGAGGATAGGGGGGTTCGACTCCCCTTGACCTTGTGAGTCTCCCCATGTGTTTATTTTGGGCTGAGGATGGATTTTTGGTTGAACCCGATTAGGTCACCGGAAATTGGGATTCCGTTCAGTTCGAGCTGAAATTGGGGTAGTTCCGGTTTGATTGGGATTCCGTTCAGTCAACGGCGGAGCTCCGGCGATGGGTTGACCTTTTGAATTTTAGTGTTCTTAATGTCGTTTTTCTCGTAATTGCGCCCTGATTATCGTCCAGAGGTTTTCAGATTGATTTGGGTAGCCGATTTTCAGTCAAGGGTTTCGAGTGGAGATTTCGGGAATTTCGTTAATCATTTTGCACTGCATTGTTTATTTCCGGGAACGGTTGGTTTCCATGGTTAAGTACAGAGTTGTGGATTATATTTTTGATCAGTTATGTTATGAATGTTCAGGAGATCCAGATCGAGAGCGAGATCGTGCTTCAGGCGAGGGATCTTCAGCCGAACCACGAGATTAGCGCAAGTGCGCGTTTTGCTCACATGTGAGTGGACAATTTCTTTTCACGGATTGTTTGCGAGTCTTATTACACGTTTTACAAACTTGAGCATGCATACGAGATTTCGATTTACATGAGCATGTGTTATACGATTATGCTTATATTAGTATATATTACGTATATGCACTTATATATTGATTCATGCATTTGCATCGAACTATTTATGATTTGATTTACACAGAGTACAGTCTCAGTTATGTTGTTGTATCGATACATTTGCCTCTCGGCTGATCCCCGATGGTAGGCCTACCAGGAGGGGCGTTACCCCGACCTGACCGGCGAGGGGCGTTTCCCCGGAACCGAGGCCTTTCTGGCTAGAATCACGTGTGGACTAAGGACCCCGTGATTCGCACTGTACTAGCACGGACGTGTCCACGAGTGACCCCGTGAGATTTTTATGCATGCTCTGTACGCGTGAGGAGTTAGAGTCTCCCTCGTGTACCATTTCTTTATTTATGCATTCAGACTCGCATATATTTTTATAACTTGTATATTATCCGGAGAAAGAAAATTATCTTTTCGTTCACTCACTCTAACGATTTTCATGTCTTTCCCCTGGGCTTTTCGGTTTCCGTGCCCAGTTTGCTGTTCTGGTTCTGGTATTTCACGTCGCTATTGGAGGCTAGTGATCCGAGCTACCTGTGTTTTCCAATAGGTTCTTGTTTCGCCTACTGATGTGTATATTGCATATATTTACACTAGAGGTCGCTCTGATACATTCTGATACATGTTTATACGGATTTTCTCGGATATATTATATATAGTACAGTATGTTTACTGTTTATTGTTTATATTATGATATTGAGAAATCCTGATGGGATTGGTGCCCACGGTTTAGCTTTTGTGGCATAGGACGAAGTGTTATTTTCAGGGTGCAGGTTTATGCAATTCCACGTTAGTAACGAAACTCTGCCGAAATTTTGAATGGTTTTTGTTGGTTCGTATTTTCAGAAGGGGTTCGATTCCGATTTGGGCAACTGAATCGAGGTTGGGTCCTTTCCGCTTGGTATCAGAGCATTAGGTTGTCAGATTCTGTAGACTCTTGTAGTTGTGATGCTTAGGGTATTTGAGTTTGTACAGCATGACTGGAGTGATGACCCGACTGGCCAGCAGTACTCATCAATACTTCGGGTGTTGTGTGTTCTCAAATATCTGCGGTTTCATGATTACGTTCTTTCTGCTTGTACCTAATGCTTGTCTTGTATCAGTAAGATGCCTCCTCGACGTGGTCCCCGTGTTGATCGAGAAGAGGATCCTGATGAGGATTGCCGAACGCGCGACTTGCTGATGCGAGTGCTGCGTTTGGAAGAGCGCTTTGACCCTGTGGTCAAGGCTCGTACTGCTGGTGCTACTGTGTTTTCGGGTTCAGTTGATCCAGAGATATGCGAGGCATGGTTGGTTCAGATTGAACGTGTTTGTGAGCGTCTGCAGTTTACTCCTGAGCAGATGACAGTGGCAGCAGTCGGATTACTTGAGGGTGATGCATACTTTTGGTGGGTTAGCACTGACAGAGTTCTAGCTGATACTCCGTGGACTTTGTTCCGTGATTTGTTTATGCAGAGGTACTTTAATCAGGCAACCCAGCAGCGCAAATATGAGGAGTTCACGAACTTGAGGCAGGGCAGTTTGTCTGTACTTGAGTACTGGGACCGGTTTACCTGTTTGTCTCATTTTGCGCGTGATATGGTGGCTACTGAGGAAGCTAAGTGTCGCAGGTTTGAGTTGGGATTGAATCTGAATATCAAGGCGACTATGACTACGATGCCTCGGAACAACTTTGATGAGTTTGTCAGTGCAGCACTCCGAGACGAGGATATTGAGCAGGAGAGGCAGCAGAGGTACCAGCCGAGACGGTTTGAGGAAGGTGGACCGAGTTAGAGGCCTTCAAAGAGGCAGAGTTCTGATACTTCCGGTTCAGCTTCATCCTCAGGCGGTGGATCATATCGACCACCAGTTAGTGTACCTAGACAGAGACCGAGATGGAGGAGAGATCGACCGCAGCGACCACAGGATGGTGGAGGTTCCAGCGGTTCCAGTTATCCTCGGCGTACTGGTGGCACATTTCCTGTTCCGAGAGACTATCCATTGTGTAGCTTCTGCAACAAGCGTCAGCTTGGTATATGTCAGCGGAGTACTGTCATTTTTTATAGTTGTGGCCAGGTGGGTCACTATTCGAGGGAGTGTCCTCAGTTGTATGGTGCTGAGGGACAGGCGGCCCAGAGTTTCGGAGCTGAGCGAGGTGTCACTTCGAGAGCTCGACCAGCACAGTTGCAGGCCAGGGCAGACAATAGGGACAGCCTCAGCGAGGACGACCAGCCGGACAGGCGAGGGTTCATGCTATGACTCTACGTGAGGGCAGAGCATCACCGGAGGTCGTTATTGGTACGTTACATATCTTTGGTATTCCAGTACTTGCATTGTTAGATCCAGGTGCCACACATTCATTCATATCATTTAGACTATCATCATTAGCTACGGTACCTGCATCTCCACTTCCGGGGTTGTGGAGAGTGTTATATCCGTCAGGTGAGATTGTGAGTATCGGTTGGGTGTACAGAGACTGTGAGGTGTTTATTGGTGGTCATGGATTAGCCGCTGATCTGTTATTGCTTGATATTGTGGATTTTGATCTGATCTTGGGTATGGATTTCTTGGAGACGCATTGGGCCAAGTTTGACTGTCACAAGAAGGAGGTCGCGTTTCGACGACCAGGGTTACCCGAGATACTGTTCCGTGGCGAGAAGAACACTTCACTACCGTGTTTGATTTACGCGATGAGGGCAGGTCGGTTGATGAAGAAGGGTTATGTTGCTTACTTAGCCCATGTTGTGGATACTACAGCAGTTGTACCGGACCTTGGTAGTATTGAGGTTGTGTCTGAGTTTCCGGATGTGTTTCCAGCGGAGTTACCTGGTATACCCCCTGTGCGGGAGATTGATTTTACTATTGAGTTGTTGCCGGGTAAAGGACCGATTTCCCAGACACCGTATCGGATGGCGCCAGCGGAGTTGAAGGAGTTGCAGATTCAGCTCCAGGAGTTGTTAGAGAAGGGTTTCATTCGACCGAGTGTTTCTCCGTGGGGTGCTCCGGTGTTGTTTGTGCGGAAGAAAGATGGGTCCATGCGATTGTGCATCGACTACCGGAAGCTGAATCAGGTGACGGTGAAGAACAAGTATCCGTTGCCGCAGATTGATGATTTGTTCGATCAGTTGAAGGGTGCATCAGTCTTTTCGAAGATTGACCTTCGATCCGGTTATCACCAGTTGAGGATTCGGGATGCGGATGTGGCCAAAACAGCTTTCAGGTCGCGGTATGGGCATTATGAGTTTTTGGTTATGCCGTTTGGGTTGACCAATGCCCCCACAGCTTTCATGGATTTGATGAATCGGGTGTTCAGACGGTTCCTGGACAAGTTCGTGATTGTATTCATTGACGATATTTTGATCTATTCCAGGAGTGTGGGCCAGCACAAGAAGCATTTGCGAGCAGTATTGCGGATTTTGCGGAACCATCAGTTGTTCGCGAAGTTTAGCAAGTGCGAGTTTTGGTTGGATAGTGTGAAATTTTTGGGCCACGTGATTTCGGCCGAGGGAGTTAATGTTGATCCTGACAAGATCGAGGCCGTGCTGAACTGGAGTAGACCCACTACTGTGCCGGAGATCCGGAGTTTCTTGGGGTTAACAGGCTATTATCGGCGGTTTGTACAGGATTTCTCCCGGATTGCTACACCACTGACCAGATTGACGAAGAAGGGCGTCAAGTTTGAGTGGTCTGATGCGTGCGAGGAGAGTTATTTGTTCCTGAAGGAGAGACTGACTACCGCACCGGTTCTGACATTGCCAGACGACAGTGGTGAGTTTGTTGTGTACAGTGATGCGTCAAAGTTGGGGCTTGGCTGTGTGTTGATGCAGCATGGTAGAGTTGTGGCCTATGGTCCAGGCAGCTGAAACCACATGAGGTCAACTATCAGACGCATGATTTGGAGTTAGCCGCTATTGTGTTAGCGTTGAAGAGTTGGAGACATTACCTGTATGGAGCACATTGTAAGATCTACACCGACCACAAAAGTCTCACTTACTTGCAGACGCAGCCGGATCTGAACATGAGGCAGCGCCGATGGATGGAGTTGATCAACGACTATGATTGCACGTTTGAGTACCATCCAGGGAAGGCCAACGTTGTGGCTGATACACTTAGCCGGAAGTCTGGAGCCTCGTTGTTTCATATGTGTGTGGCCAGAGTGTCGATGTTAGCCGAGCTTCAGGCTACAGGTGCTGAGTTTGGGTATGACGATGATGGAGCTTTGTTGGCCAGTTTTCAGGTTCGACCCGTATTGGTTGAACAGGTACGAAAGGCTCAGGATTTAGATTCCTATTTGTTGGGCAAGAAGACCATGATACGGAATGATGTGCCTACAGAGTTTCGTTTGAGCGACGACGGTACGTTGTTGTTCAGAGGCAGGTTATGTGTACCCAGAGATGAGAGCTTGAAGAAGGAGATTCTGGACGAGGCCCATAGTTCAGCGTATGCGATGCATCCTGGAGGTACGAAGATGTTTCGTACACTTCGAGCGTACTATTGGTGGCGCAACATGAAGCGGGAGATTGCCGCGTACGTGAGTCGATGTTTGATCTGTCAGCAGGTGAAAGCGGAGAGGCAGAAACCTGCAGGGAAACTATAGCCACTTGAGATTCCGGTTTGGAAGTGGGAGCACATTACGATGGATTTCGTCTATCAGTTGCCGCGTACTTCGGCTGGCAACACTGGTATTTGGGTTATTGTGGATCGATTGACGAAATCCGCACACTTTCTTGCACTTCCGGGGAAGATATCAGTGGGCAGATTGGCCAAGTTGTACTTATAAGAGATTGTTCGCTTACATGGTGCGCCTGTGTCCATTGTTTCTGACCGAGATAGTCAGTTCACTTTTGAGTTTTGGCAGGCGTTACAGCGCTCTTTGGGCACGAGGTTGCGATTTAGTACAGCTTTTCATCCTCAGACTGACGGGCAGTCCGAGCGGACCATTCAGACTCTTGAGAGGATATGTTGCGATCACGTGTGTTGCAGTTTCGTGGAAACTGGGATCAGCAGTTACATTTGATAGAGTTCGCCTAAGCAGTGTCGCACTCCATTGTGTTGGAGTGAGGTGGGCGAGCGTTGGTTTATTGGTCCTGATTTGGTGAAGAGTACGATGGAGGACATACAGGTTATCCGGGATCGATTGAAGATCGCCCAGGATCAGCAGAAGAGTTACGCGGACGTGAGGAGGAAGAGCCTCGAGTTTGAGGTAGGTGATTGGGTCTTCCTAAAACTATCTCCGTGGAGGGGAGTTGTGCATTTCGGGAAGCGTGGCAAGCTTCGACCGTCGTACATTGGTCCGTACGAGATTACAGAGAGGGTTGGAGCTGTTGCTTACAGACTTGAGTTGCCAGCTGAGATGGCTCGTGTTCATGATGTCTTCCATGTTTCAATGTTGCGGAAGTACATCTCAGATCCTTCACATGTGTTAACCCCACAGCAGTTGCCGATCAGAGAGGATTTGACGTACGTGGAGGAACCAGTGCAGATTCTCGATCGTCGTGAGCAGGAGTTAAGGCACCGTGTGATTCCGCTAGTGAAGGTCTTGTGGCAGAACCATTCAGTTGAGGAGGCCACCTGGGAGACTGAGCAGCGTATGCGGGAACAGTATCCTCATCTGTTCACTTGACAGGTACGTAAATTTCGAGGTCGAAATTTTTTTAAGGGGGGTAGATTTGTGACGACCCGAACCAGAATCAGTTGTGTATTCTGCACGATTCACGAGATTGGTCATAGTCGCAGTTTTACGATAAATGTATGGTTTGCCGATTCTATTCGCGACTATATTTTCGGCCGGGAATTTGAGTTGAGTGTTTTCATGGAAGTTGTAGAGTACGTGATTGCGAGCTCGAGGGCGGTTCCGGATGCTTTTTCCGATAACCGAGGAATATAATACGATTATTTGAAGTTTCAGTTTTCGACAAGTTTATCCGATTGTTTTGTGTTTATCCGAATCGTGATGGTTATCCATTTCGAATCGTCGACCGACCCAAGGTGCAAGTATAAATATCGGAAATAGTCGTAAAATTGCCGAAAATACTGTTTGACGTTGACCAGACCGTTGACTTTCCAAAAATAGAAATTTGACCGTTGACCGCGAAGGGGGAAACTTTCCCGATTGGTTTCGCCGTCCGACGACCCTTTTTCGGCCACCTCCGACTTCAGCAAGGGTATGATTAGCTTCACCTTGAGCTCCTTTATCGTTTTGTAATTGGTTTGGTTGAAATTGGTTGCGTTTTTCTTGAACCCGAATCGGGTCGGTTTGAAGTTTGTCGCCGGTGATGGTTGGCCGTGTTCCGGCGAGCCTCGGTGGTGGAGGTTAGGGGGGTTCGACTCCCCTTGACCTTGTGAGTCTTCCCATGTGTTTATTTTGGGTTGAGGATGGATTTTTTGTTGAACCCGATTAGGTCACCGGAAATTAGGATTCCGTTCAGTTCGAGCTGAAATTGGGGTAGTTCCGGTTTGATTCGGTCTTGGTGGTAGTTATGAAAGAGGTTAGGCTTGTCAAGATCTTGAGTTCTGGAATTTTTCGCGGTGGAATTCCACCGTTGACGGCGCGCCGTCGGCGGCGGCGGCGGTCAACGGCGGAACTCCGGCGATGGGTTGACTTTTTGGATTTTAGTGTTCTTAATGTCGTTTTTCTTGTAATCGCGCCCTGATTATCGTCCAGAGGTTTTCAGATTGATTTGGGTAGCCGATTTTCAGTCGAGGGTTTCGAGTGGAGATTTAGGGAATTCCGTTAATCATTTTGCACTGCATTGTTTATTTCCGGGAACGGTTGGTTTCCATGGTTAAGTACAGAGTTGTGGATTATATTTTTGATAATTTATGTTATGAATGTTCAGGAGATCGAGATCGAGAGCGAGATCGTGCTTCAGGCGAGAGATCTTCCGCCGGACCACGAGATTAGCGCAAGTGCGCGTTTTGCTCACCTGTGAGTGGACAAATTCTTTTCACAGATTGTTTGCGAGTCTTATTACACGTTTTACGAACTTGAGCATGCATACGAGATTTCGATTTACATGAGCATGTGTTATACGATTATGCTTATATCAGTATGTATTACTGATCTACGCATTTTAGGCGTATTAATTAATATATTTTCTCCACATTTTTACTTTGTTATCTACTTAATTTTGTTAATTTTATTAGCTTTTACTTATTTTTGTTATATTTTTAATTGTAGGATAATTAGAGACTAAAGAAGCTTAATTACATGGTGCATGGCATATATGGAGCTAGCTTAATGGCTTGGCATGCTGGAACGGTTATGACATAATTGCATGGATGATAAGGATGTCATATGGATGGTTTTGAGATGTCATGGATGTACCACATGGAGACAAAATGCATGGAACTTAATTGAGCAAAACGGCATGGTTAATTGCACATGGCTGTAATGTATGTATAATTGGAGCAAGTGGTCATGGTGCATGGCATATATAAATGGCTGGTACGGTTTTGATGTGAGCATAACGGAGGCTTAATTGCATTACAAACGGAATTGTAATTGCATGGACTAAATGACAGAACGGTTTTGATATAGCTGAATGGTTGAAACAGATTTGAATTGCATGGAGTTTATTAGCTGAACGGTTTTTGGCAATGGAGCTTAATTGCTTGCATGCCAAAACATCTCCTATATAAAGAGAGCTTTGGGGAAGAGAAAGGGATCGCACACTCACCGAGCCGAAGCCTTGTCTAAACACTAACCCCTCTCATACTTAGCCAAAATCAGCCTCTCTTAGTCGAAATACCATCTCCACCACCTCATAGACACCCTTCCTCCATCCGTGAGTTTTCTCTCGCTAGATTTGGCTTTGAACACTTGCGTAGCCATCATCCACCAAATGGACGTGCGCTCGGAGCTTGCAGAGAGACGAATTCCTCGGAGTAAAAAAGTGTAACATGGCCTCTTTGTATTTATTTCGACTTTGTATTGGTTTGTTTTTTTAAGGCTTTGTATAGAAAGACTAATGTTTTGGTGTAAAGATGATTATTTCTAATTTGTTTTGAATTCTTCCATGTGTTTATAGGTTGATTGGAACGTGTATGTATGCTTGCCATGTTCTTAATGCGCTGGAATTTGCTTAGGATGACACTAGATGATTTGGTTCACCCTATGCATGTTCTACCGATCTAATCAAGATAAAATTGGGTTAGGGAGTTTGCTAGATGATTTGGCTGCCCTCTAATTCGATGCAAGTGTATGTTTATGTTCTAATTAACATGTGAATTTCGTAGGATTCAACCAAGGAGGGAGTAATCGGCCTAAGCAACATGATGTGATGATCACTTGTAAATAATAGACTTAGGAACTTATTTTCGGCTAGATGCATGTTAGGATTATGTGTTCTTGATTGTTTGCTTGTCTATGATTTTAAACATGTTAGAACTTGTGATTTCTTGATATGTATCTACCCATCTTCTTGTTTTATTTCGTAGGAACTTAGAACAAACAATCTTGCACCCCCCCTAAACAACCTTAGCATAGTTATGCATGCACCCTCAATCCCCGGTTAAGAACGATCCCTACTTACCAATGCTACATCTACAAAGAAGGGTTTTAATTGCTTTCGTGTTTGATTGAGTGTTTAAATTAAGTACTTGAAAAGATGCGAATCAATTACGTATATGCACTTATATATTGATTCATGCATTTGCATCGAACTATTTATGATTTGATTTACACAGAGTACAGTCTCAGTTACGTTGTTGTATCGATACACTTGCCTCTCGGCTGATCCCCGATGGTAGGCCTACCAGGAGGGGCGTTACCCCGACCTGACCGGCGAGGGGCGTTTCCCCGGAACCGAGGCCTTTCTGGCTAGAATCACGTGTGGACTAAGGACCCCGTGATTCGGACTGTACTAGCACGGACGAGTCCACGAGTGACCCCGTGAGATTTTTATGCATGCTCTGTACGCGTGAGGAGTTAGAGTCTCCCTCGTGTACCATTTCTTTATTTATGCATTCAGACTCGCATATATTTTTATAACTTGTATATTATCCGGAGAAAGACAATTATCTTTTCGTTCACTCACTCTAACGATTTTCATGTCTTTCCCCTGGGCTTTTCGGTTTCCGTGCCCAGTTTGCTGTTCTGGTTCTGGTATTTCACGTCGCTATTGGAGGCTAGTGATCCGAGCTACCTGTGTTTTCCAATAGGTTCTTGTTTCGCCTACTGATGTGTATATTGCATATATTTACACTAGAGGTCGCTCTGATACATTCTGATACATGTTTATACAGATTTTCTCGGATATATTATATATAGTACAGTATGTTTACTGTTTATTGTTTATATTATGATATTGAGAAATCCTGATGGGATTGGTGCCCACGGTTTAGCTTTTGTGGCATAGGACGAAGTGTTATTTTCAGGGTACAGGTTTATGCAATTCCACGTTAGTAACGAAACTCTGCCGAAATTTTGAATGGTTTTTGTTGGTTCGTATTTTCAGAAGGGGTTCGATTCCGATTTGGGCAACTGAATCAAGGTTGGGTCCTTTCAGATAATAATTTAATGCATGGATTGAGGTCAAATTAAAGTCAAACAGCTCATTTACAGCATCCTCAGATTTGTTTGATCATCTCATCCAACGGTTAAATTTACTAATTGAATACTTTTTGTGATTTAGTTTCATAAAGATTTATTTTTGCCTATAATCAACAAACAATGTTGACAACATTAGTATTCATATGAGAAATTTAACGAGTACAGGAAACCGAAATAGTCTAACGAGAATTGAGTCCATATACACGTGTCTACCTCGTAGTAAAAATATGATAATGAGCCAAAAAAATAAACTCGTCGGAATTTATTTAGAACCCGGTCAATGAGGTCAAGTAATACAAAAATATTAAAATACCATTTTTATATAATTTGCTCATTCTCCCTATGGGAGGAATAGCTTAATTGATATTTTTATCATTTTCTTGACATGGTAAGATATATATGAACCTCACAAAAATGTATGTGTGAAACTTTGTCTGAAATTAATTTTTTTACATAATGGCAAATTAAGTTTTAGTCTAAATTAAATCACCTGAGAGTCACAACGGTTCAACACACGGATCGATGTTGAGATCAAGTTAGATGGTTATAATTTTCTAATAGCGTGCTTAAATTATTCTAATCATCACATCTAATGGTCACATTTGTGAAAAAAATTATTCGTCGCTGAAATATATTTTGCGGCGACAAGTTTTTTCAGTTGCAATTGATGAAACCAATTGCAACCGCGTGAAAATGTCGTCGCAAATAATAAGTCGGTTATTGATTTTGCGATGGCAAATATGTTGCCATCACAAATGGTGAAAATAATTGCAATGATGTGTGTTTGCCGTCGCAAAAAGTCTTCACATTCGCGACGACAACAATGCCACCACAATTGTTAGGTATTTTCTACGGTCACCATGCGGGCGCTCGGTTCATCGCCCACAAAGTCCCGCGCTATGAATTATGGTGGCCCATCATTCATGCTGATGCCAACATGATCACTAGCATTTGCAAGGCCTGTCAATTTCATGCACACTGTCCCCGAAACAGATTAAGGTAGAAGAGCAATGGATATTGGGTAGATTGCTATTGAGCGTTCAGACGTTAATCATCGAATGCTCTGCTATTTTGCAAAAAACAAATAATAAGCGTTAGGAAGTTGAGACGAGATTGTTTTGCCTTCAACGCACCAATGTTTAAGTCAACACTTGATATGACAGAAAGCATAAGTGAACAGTGGTTCTGATGTTAGATCCCTTTGTCTTGAAGCAAATACCTTCTTATTATGAGTAGTTGAGATTGACAATACCTTGTGGTCCATACGTGGGGTGGCTGACGCGCGTGATGCTCTATATGGCTGAGAGCATGCGGCACACATTCCACATATGGATTCAATGAATTGCCCTTGGTTGTTCCTTTGCAAAGCTGTTTTGGCTATTTTGAGTGCTAAGTAAGGTATGCTTTTCTGGGGTTAGCACATGGCATACTAACAAGTCCCCCAAGTCTCTGAGTCAAGGATATTGAACTTGATTGGGGAGTTCAATGAATCAACATTCATAAAGCATTCTTACTTAGCACTGTCACTGGGACAATGCAATGTACCCCGGAGTCCCCTCAACTCCTTGATATTTGGCAATCCCCTTCAGTCATGTGCGTTCATCGCCCAACCCTTGGATGATTACCCGTCATGGGATGAATGAGGACGAGAGGATACCGATCATCCAGGAGTGTTTAAATGAGGGAACTTTAAGAGCGTTAGATTGTTAGGGTGTGAACACGAACGAGTGAACGGCGTGTGACGTGCCAACATGCGTTTGAGCCGTTTGAGACCACCTGTCGGGAAGCGATCGCGTTAGGGATTTTATGGGCCCGAGGAAAGTTTAAATCCTCAGGTAGCCAATGTTATTAGGTCGGGTTTCCGCAGTAGAAGGATCAGTCTTTGGGGAGGTCTGTATTTTGGGCGGCGTGCAAAAATCAGTGTGCATCCTGGCTACTTGGGGCCTTCTGACGATCAACGAGGCTAAGAATTTTTTGGGCCCAAGAGGAGTTTATGTCCCTAGGTAGCCAATGCCACTAGGTCAAGGATCACATCAGAAGACGTCGTGTTTAGAGTGATCGACCACTGAAAGAGTCCCTATTGATGGTTTGATTAGCGTCCATAGGTCATTGCGTTTAGACGTTAGGCTGGGTGAACGATAAGTAGTTAATGGGCATATTGTGTTGTAGTCTTCCGTAGTGAACAAGCACATGACGAGATGCATATCGAGGTCGTTCGAGCGGCATAAGTGAGTGAGCGCAGAGTGGTATCTTGCACGCGCACGAGCGTGAGGTTGATGTGTGGGAGTAACCGTTAGGCTATGCCTCTACATGTGTGACATCCATCAGTCAATGTTGGTTTTGAAAGGTCGAGGGGTAGGTGTAAAGCATGTGTCATAATGATGTTATTACTGAGGTTCGTGAAGAGACGTTTGCGTTTCAAATTTGAAACAATGTAGGACACGTGTTGCAAATCGACAGTCTGTGAGGTGAAAGCGTGGATGGCCAGGATGTACGAGGGTTATCCGTTTCTCTAGTATAAATGACCTCTTTAACTTGGCCGTAATATACTTGGAGTTTTTTGAAGATTTTCTGCATTCTAGGGAGCTTTTGACTGCTGTTAGGCCCATAATTATGCTCTAATTATGTCGCTAACCCCATGCTTATTGCTTACTTTTTATTAGTAAAACATCATTTTTACTATGTTTCCTTATTATGCTAGGAAATGAGGGATTGACAAGAAAAAACTCTAAGAGATGAAATCTAATATCTTTTTGGAGAAGCCGAGCAAGTTTTTTAAGCCTTTGGAGAAGATGGAGCAAAATTGAGAAAATGATGAAAAGTCAATGGCCTGTCAACGGTCAATGGTCAACTATGGCAAGTCTTCGCCGGTCAATGACAATGTCAAGTCAAGTTGGGCCAAGGCCTCAAGACCCAAGCCCACTTGGGAGATATTTTGAGAAGATGGGTGCACATGTAAGACACATGACTTGGGGTGAGTCACACCTCTTGGACCACTTAAAGCCTAAATTTGTGGATCATGTCTAAGTATATAATTTTGAAGAGACTCAAAATATATGTATGAAGAGACTCAAAATGGGACCTTATTTGAATTAACTACTCACTTAAGGCTAGATGAGCATGTAAACATGATTATGGTCTATTCCGAAAGGGTTTACCTTGAGGTTTGGTTTTCTTAGCACTAAACAAGGACTAGGGCATCCTTGAGTCTCAATAGACTTGAGAGACTTTAGTTAAGAACACATTGAATCGAGAGGTTATTGTGGCTACTAGTTGGGTCTTTCGATTTGTAACTCAAAATGTGTGGATTGGGAGATTCACTTAGACTTTCTCTCAGGTCCTCCAAAAGAGGTCCAGGTTGGGAAATCTTCCACAATTATCACATGTATGCTTGTTGACTTCACTCACATGATATACGGTCAAGATGTAAGCCTAAAAAGGCTTAGGTCTTGATACCTGGTTCACTAAATACTTCAAGGTTGAGCTCAAGTCGTCTAGAGTCCAAAATGACCTAGGAATTTTGGTTCAAAAACAAACATGACTAAAAAGGTCACGATTTGGACATCAACTTGTGTGAAACGGACTCTAATAATCCACGTACATAAACTGGGACATTATTTATTGTGAATTCGTTGAGATTTAGTTTCCTTGCTTTAGTATAATCAATCAATCAACTTTCGGATAATCACTCATCGTAGTCTAAATCACCCCTCGCAATGCTAGGTCTCCAAAGGACTTAGTAGCGTGAGATATACATCCTTGCATTTCATTTTAGTTTTAGTGTCGAGTTTAGTGTCTAGTTAATCTGTAATTTGAGTCCCTAATCAAGTCGAGCTAAGGAGTTATAGTGGTCAATCCTCGTGGGTTCGACACTCAGCTTCTTATAAATACTATAACTTGACTATGTATACTTACGAGTAAGAGAAATTTACTTAGCCTTAGACTAATCAATAGTCAAAAGGTTGAGGGTCTAAATCTCTTTGAACATCTGCGCTCGAAGTGAAGAATTTACAGTGAAGGAGAGATCTCACAGCGTTTGAGTTTCTTCAAGTCTTCGATCTTTCCTAAAGGTGAGGATGTTACATTCTTGCTTGATCGTTGTAGTGCATGTGTGTAGATAACTAGTGTTGGTGGTCTATTTATTTTTGGTTTTTCTGGGTTATTGTTCTTGAGGAATGTATACTGTGTTTTGAATGCTTCTGGGTTTGCCAATGTCGAGATGCTTTCCTTTTATCGCTTCCATTTCATGTATGTTGATGTCTTTGTACTACGTTCTTTCAAGTTGCTTATATATGGTAATGGGGGACTTCATTACCTTGATATTTTTGTGGGAATAAGCAGTCTTTCGGGCGTTGTTGTTGAATCTGGGTGGGATGTGTTGAGGGAGAGTGTTCGATGGGTTCGCGGTATTCGACATACTCTGGTCTTGATATAAGTGTTGTCTTTGATAGGCCTTAGACGGATCTCTCTCCTCCGGCCACGGAAACCCTCAAGACCACTTGGAAAAGCTTCCTTGGCTCGAGGCTAACAAAAGCCCTCAAAGCTCCACCATCAACTTGGCCGGAAAAGCCACCTCCGATTACCCCAAAGTTTCGCCGGAAAATACCAAACTTCAAAACATCATAACTTCTTCATCCGGCAACCAAATTGAACGATTGACCTATCAAAAGAAAGAGGAGCTCAAGCCCAACAACTTTCATGAAGACACCACGGCCAATCGTGGCCGGAAAAGGGCCCAAAAACTGTGAAAACCGAACAGCAGTTTTGGGGGTAAAACGGGTCGCCCACCTTGACCCGTGGTCAACGCGGGTCAAGGCCCAGTTTCCTGTTTTGGAAAGTTTCCAATTTCGGCAAGTATTCTTCCGTGTTTATACCGTACGCGTATCGAACCCCAATCAGATAAATACGACAATATTCGACGGACGAAAATATTCACAACTTATTCTTCGTAACTCGGAAAAATTATCCGGAAGTTCCCACAAGCTCAAAATTAAATTCTCTACAACTTCTACGAAGGACCCCAAATCAAATTCTCGCTCAAAAATTTAGTCGCGTACAAGGCCGCCATATTAAACCGATTACGTCGAAATCACGACAATTCGCGAAACTCGCAAATCAAGTCGATAACCATACCAATTTCAATTCGGGTCGATCAACGGTCCAAAACGGATCACAATCACGATTCGGATAGACTCGAATACGAACGGATAAACTCGAATACAAACGGATAAACTCGACGATATTCCGAAATTTCAAATATTCATATTATATTCCTCGGTCGCCCAAATAATGATCCGGAACCGCCCACGAACTCGAAATCACGCATACAACAATTCTCGAGAAGAGACTCAACTCAAATTCTCGGCCAATAATTAAGTCGTGATCAAGTCTCGCGATTCAATCAACTATCGAAAATCTGCGATTACGCATAACCTCATGGCTTAAGCTGATTAACACTACTGATTCTGTTCCGGGTCGTCACACCTAGGCAAAAATAAATCATCAAGCGGGGTTGGTGCTCTCCTTGTTCCAATCGCTTCTTAGAATATCAATAGCAACGGTGCGAACAACGTTCAACGTTCTACCTCACAATAGTGGCACACTTTGCATACATATACACACATTAAAATAGACAATTTGAAACTTCTCCGGCTCCTAAAAATTCTACAGCCAGAGGGTTTTGGTGCCCAGAAATCAAGCTTGTTGTTACAACGTAGAGATTTGTAAATGTGCTCTCTGATTCCATCACTTATGTTAGCAAGTAGCAACCGAAAGAATTGTGCAAATGGTACATTCCTAGTGAAAAATGGTGAAAACGAAATCCTGTACTCCATTCTTGAGTTTGGGTTTCCTTTTACATTCAGAACTTGTCTAGGGCAGCAAGCCATGCCAGGTCACAAGGCACCAACAGAATCAACCAATCAAGAAGCTCAAATCCAATATTTTCTTCCCCAAATACTCCCTGCAATAGTCATGGACTTCCCGAAATGCCATTAACGAAACTTACGTATCAGTTGCCTATTGGATACGGTCCTACGAATCTTGTCCTATGTTGTCTCTGCTCTTACGTGCGCGACTTGCCATTCGAAAAGCAAACTAGAGAACTTGTTATAAAGCAAAGATGAAGCTTAATCTACAACTCGATCATGGGAGGCATGCACTCTATTTCATTTTCTTCATTATAATGCGGCTCGATGAAGCCGGCCGTCTTGAGTTTGGTACTTTATTCCTACTTTAAGTAGTTGCTCGTAAATCACATCGATCTGTCAAGAAGTCGAGATTAGACAACAATATTCACAAGGCACTTAGAAAATGAAAAGTTGGAATTGCTTGCCAACTAGTGGTCGATCTCTGCCCTAGCTAGCTAGCTAAAAAGTTCAGGAATCTGGAATCTCTTTCTTCATATATTTTATTCGTTAGAGTGAGTCGTACTCTTTGTATATTTAGAAGGTGTATATTCTGTAATTAAATAGGATTTTGTAATTCATTAGGTGTAACTAGTTATCTTTTAGAACCGTAAGTATGCTTGTATATATACTTAATTCAGAATTGATCAATATATATATAAAAAATTCAAACACTTATGTTCTCTTTGACTTGGTATCAGAGTCTAGGTTTGATCCTAGAGATCTTGAAGACCTGACATGTTTCTGCTGCAAATCTATTCTTATTTCTTGTTTAAATCTGTTTTGTTCACCTGTTTTTCTTGCTGATCTGGTCAAGTGTTTGAATTTGTTTGAAGATTTGTTCTTGTTCCTTGTTCAAGATTGTCTGGTCCTAAATTGTTCTTGTCATGACCAATAGACCCATCATTTTTCTGATTTGTTCGTTACTTGTCTTGTTCGCTTGTGAAAAAATTGTCATGGCTTTGGATATTTCGTTGTTTGAGGAACCTGTTTTCTGTGGTATGGAAAGTCAAGATCACATGGAAGGTATTATTTTTCTCATGGAGAAACATCAAGGTAAAATTGGTATTGCTTTGAAAGTTTCTAACTTCACTGGTGGTGATACATGGATAATTGATTCTAATGCATCTGATTATATAACTTTTGATAAGTCCTTGTTTTCGAGTCTGTCATCTTCTCCTGTACTTGAAGTGTCTAATGCAAATGGTGTGTCTTTTCCGGTCTTAGGTATTGGGTTAATTCAAGTTACTGGGTCAATCCAAATGCTCTGTCACATTTTATCATCTGTATGTGGTATTTCAGGATCTATATACTCATGCAATAATAGGCATGAGAAATCGAAGGGGGAGACTGTTTCACTTGGATTTCATGTATAACGAGGAAACAAAAGCGCCATCAAGACATATTGCTTTGACATTGAATTCTCATCGAGGTAGAGGAATTTAGTTATGGCATCGCCGGTTAGGTCATCCGTCCTTTGGTGTTATGAAGAACTCCATGATATCCTTGTTTTGGGGAGTAAAAGATTCTAGTCTTCATTGTGAAACCTGTGTGTTTTGTTGTAAGTCATAAGTTCAGCTACTCTCCTAGTTTTCACTATAGTTCAACACTATTTGATGATTTTACAAGACTGACATGAGTTGTGTTCCTGAAAAATAAGGATGTTGTGTTTTCTGCCTTTACTGCATTTCATAATCTAATTCGAACTCAACATGATGCTTGTGTGAAAGTATTTCGGTCTTACAATGGAGGGGAGTTTGTCAATTAATCTTTCCAAGATTATTTTCAGCAGCATGAAATTATTCACCAGACTACTTGTCCTTAGACACCGGAGCAGGACGGAGTTTCTGAGAGAAAGAATCACCATCTCTTAGACATGGGAAGAACCATCTTACTTAGTGCCAACATGCCAAAATATCTTTGGGGTAAAGATATATTATGTGCCTCTCATCTCATCAACCGCCTAGCATTTGCCGCTCTTCATAATCGAATTCCCTTTGAGATACTGTCTAACATATTACCATCCCGTCTCTCAACAAGCTTCCTACTCGTGTCTTTGGTTGTGTGACTTATGTTCATCTTCATAAGAATCAGAGATCTAAATTGGATGCCCGAGCTCTCAAATGTATGTTTATTGGTTATAGTACCCATCAGAAAGGTTACTAGTGCTACCATTCTCCTTCTCAACGTTTTTATGTCATCATGGATATCACATTTAGTGAAGACTTATGTTATTTCTCCCCTATGGCATCTTAGAGTGAGGAGGAGAAGAATATATTTTACGAAGACCAGTTTGAAGGACTAGACGTCACTGTTACAGTAGAAAGTACCCCAGCCGGAGAACTTGTTCAACCTATCGAGGAGGATTCTCGACCCATCGAAAACAGTACACAGAATCATACAGAAGGTGAGTTTCGACCCGTCGAGGAAGGGTCTTGACCCGTTGAAGGCAGTTCCCAAGAAACTCCAGTTTCTGAAGATCCAGTTCGACCCGTCAAGACAGACAATCGACCCATCAAATGAGACACTCTAGACCCTCTCGTAGTTGTTCCTCTACCCGTCGAGGGTATGGTTCGACCCGTCGAAAATACCCTAGCAGAAAGTGACAGGTTTGTTCCGAGTTTGGAAAGTGTTCGACATATCGAACTAAGTGTCTGACACATCGAAAGAAGGAGAATTAGTCAGTAATCAGCAGCTAGTTATTAAAGGTGTACATGCAAGTCCAATATCTCTTAACATGTTATCACTTGAGGTATGTAGTAGTGTTCATTTGTCAAATTCTAGTATACCTGAGTCTGGAATAGTCTTGTCTGCTAGATCAACCTGTGGTCAACCTTCGACAAATTATGAGTCTCTCTTGTCAGCTAAAGCCAAGTATCATGTATCTAACTATGTGTCAACCCATAGATTGTCTAAGCCCTATGTAGCCTTTGTAAATCAATTATCTATTGTGTCTCTTCCTAGTAAAGTGCAAGATGCAATCAAGGAGGAGAAGTGGGCCAAGACAATAGAGGTTGAGATGGATGCTCTCAACAAGAATTGTACTTGGGACTTGATACCTTTACCACCTAAAAAGAAGACTGTTAGGTGTAGATGGGTTTATACTGTGAAGCGTAATGTAGATGACTCAGTTGATAGGTACAAGGCTAGGCTGGTTGCAAAAGGATATATTCAGAAATATGGAGTGATATGATGAGACATTTGCACCAATGGCGAAGATCAATACCATTCGAGTCCTCATGTCTTTGTCAGCTAATCTGAATTGCCCTTGCAACAATTTGATGTTAAGAATGTATTTCTTCGTGGAGATTTGAAGGAAGAAATTTACATGAATCTTCCTCCAGGGTATGGTACTTCTACATGAGAGAAGGTGGTGTGTAGATTGAAGAAATCTTTGTATATATTGAAAGAATCTCAAAGAGCTTGGTTTGGAAGGTTCACAACTTACATGAAAAATATTGGGTATAGACAGAGTAATTCAGATCATACTTTACTCCTGAAGCACCGACAGGGTAAGCTGACAACTTTGATTATTTATGTGGATGACATGGTTGTGATAGGTGATGACTTCGATGAGATCAAGAGATTACAAGTTCAGTTGTCTTCTGAATTTGAGATGAAGGACCTTGCGAACTTAAAATATTTATTGGGTATTGAGGTCGCTCGGAACAAGGACTACATTATGTTGAGTAAAAAAAAGAATGTTCTAGATTTGTTAGCAGAGACTGGCATGCTTGATTGTAAACTAGTGGATAAACCTAAAGAAAAGAACCATCGAATTGCAGAGTATCCTGATCAAGGTTCCTACACACAAATCTCGGTATCACAGGTTAGTTGGAAGGTTAATTTACTTGTCTCACACTAGACCTGATCTTGCATATGTTGTTAGTGTGGTGAGTCAATACATGCACAATCCTAGTGAGGATCATATGAATGTTGTGATAAGAATCTTGAGGTACTTGAAGTCTGCTCCTGGTAAAGGCTCGTGTTTCATAAGCATGGAGAATTGGGGACTAATGGGTACACTAATGCAAACTAGACATGTAACATTACTGACAGGCGTTCCACTTCTGGCTACTTTATATTTGTTGGTGGAAATTTAGTTACTTAGAGGACCAAGAAGCAGAATGTGGTAACTCGTTTTAGTGCAGAGGCTGAGTACAGACGTATGGCTCAAGGTGTTCATGAGATATTATGGTTGAAGTATTTGCTTAGGGATTTGGGGTTCAAGCATAAATGGATAATGCCTCTTTGTTGTGACAATACTACTGCAGTTGAGATTGCACATAATCCTGTTCAACATGACTAGACGAAGCATGTGGAGATTGATAGACACTTCATCAAGGAGAAGCAAGATGAGCGTATTATCTCATTTCCCTTTTGTTCATTCAGATGAGCAGTTAGCTGACATTCTTATCAAAATTGTTTCGTCCACGACCTTCAGTGACTCACTTGACAAGTTGGACATTCGAAACTTGTATGCTCCAAGTTGAAGAGGAGTGTTGGAGTGAGTCACACTCCTTGTATATTTAGGAGGTATGTATTCTGTAATTAAGTAGGATACTGTAATTGATTAGGTGTAAGTAGTTTCCTTCTAGAACTGTAAGTATGCTTGTATATATACCTATTTCAGAATTGATCAATATATCAGAAAATTTCTCAAACACTTGTGTTCTCTTTGACAATTCCGTGAAGATCTTATGTCTTTTGCACTTTTGCTTGTGATTAATGTAAGCATAACCTTGATCTCTAAACTGCCTTGACCATCTGATTGATATGAGTAGAAACTTTATATCTATATCATGCACGTGTAATGAGTTTAATGAAATAATTCTAGGGGTGACATTCGGGACGAACATTTCAGTTTTTGGTAAAAACTAGAACCAAAATTAAAACTAAATTGAAATATTTTTTCCGGTTCGGTTCGGTTCAGTTTTTTATTTTTTAAGAGAAAAACCGTGAATATTCAATTCGGTTCAGTTTGGATTTTTTCAGTTTCTTTCGGTTTTTATTTAATGCATAAAAAATTAACTTTTTAAAAAGACAACTAAAAAAATTGTCTATAAAAGACTATTTTTTTTAGTCGCCTGACATTTTGATTCTTCTCTACGAGAGAGTTTGACAAAGATTGTGTATAAAAAAATTATGAGTTTAAGGTTTTTATTTTGCATATATTTATATAATATAGTACAAAATATCCAAAACAATGTAGTTTATTGCATACTTCAGTTTTTTGGTTTAGTTCGGTTCGGTTCAGTTTTTAGAAATCAAAAACTGAAACCAAACCATATATTTCGAGTTTTTTCGGTTTCGATTTTTTTCGATTTGGTCTGTATCAGGTTCGATTTTTCTCGGCCACGGCTCAATTTTTTTTCTTTTCAATTTTCACTTATAATGTTTTAGCCCTAGATAATTCCCCTGAAATTTCGTATAATAATATGGTACATGCAGTATGTGTTGTTAACTTGCAATGAACCGTTTAGACAAACAAAATGGAAAAACACATACAATTCGAAAGGAGAACCACATATGGAGGGATTGAGATATTAGAGATGATTAAAAAAAAGATAATAGAAAATCCCATTTAGTATGTGTCAAAAACTTGTTACCAATTAGCCAACAGAACTCACTGGAACCAACGTTAACAAAAACAACTCAAACGGACTTGAGAGGATCCTAATCAAATGAGCCCATCGATTGCTAAAACATTAACCAGAAGAGGTTGATGGGCTATTGACCCAAACAGAATTACACAATCCAATTTGGCTTAATCAGCAGAGCCATTAGGGAGTCAATTTGCCGAGAGACATAGTCAAGAAGTTTGGAACAACAATGTTACTCATTTAAAAAGGGTAGATTCTCCAAGCGGCCAGCTGAATGACTTTGCTTAAATCTTTAAACAAATGATTCAACTCACTCTCCACTTCTCCATTAATAAATTTGCAAATTGACGAATTTTTGAATAAAACATTTGTGTCCTCAATTATTAACAAATATTTGTAATAAAAATACGTTTTTTAACCAAAACAAAATTATTGGTGATTTTTATGTTTTTTCAATAAAAAATGTGAATTAAAAAAATATTTTTTATTTTTTTAATTATTTTTATCATAATTTCCTAGAACTCTTACTCTAAAAAAAATTTAAAAAAATTTATGGCCAAATTTTTATGAATTTTATTCATATAAAATTATTAAATTATACAAACACATATTTTTAACATATAATTCGGGTACCATTTTTTACTAACTAAACTCCACTTCTACACACTTCTGTTGCCGACCTATGAATTTCGTTGTTGATTTACAGAAGTGTTGTCCAACTTTAAAAATCTACAACTAGGAGTCTAGGACTGAAAACGCTTTTGGGCTTTCCATTAGGCTTTAGGTTTTACAAAGCCCAACACCCATTAAACCGGCATGAGCTCCTCCTTGTTAGGAATATCAAGGGGTATTAGAGTCATTGTCTAGTCACATATATAAGCTTGTAACAAACACCGTTCATTATAATCTGAGTCACAATGTAGTCATACGATTTACTCTCGCTTTCTCTGTTCTTGTCTCTTTCCTCATTCTCTTTGTTTGCTCTTCTTCTTCAATAAGCCATGGATTCCTAACACTCCTTCCCTCTAATTCTGCGACTCTTCTACGTTCTGTTCGCGTACCTTCGATTATCGTTCCTCGCCTCAACAAGACGCTCTTCTGTCGCCGTGTACTTTGCATATCCGCTAATCTGCAGATAAAAGGTTCAGACTTTGGTGATAACTTTTCCAATCCCCGTAGTTTTGATAGGTGAAATTTGAAACTTGCATAGAACTATTACTGCAATCGCGAAGTCTTTAAATATGGATTGTTGGATTTGATATTGATTTTGGGTCTGCGATCCCAAGGGTGGCATATTTACTTCAAATTTTATTAACGTTCTTAATCATGTTGTAATCACTGTTTGAAAACTTGGGAATTACTGTAATACGTCTTTGTAAGATTTTCAATATAGGGTTATTGTAATCCATTCAGCCCCCAAAGAATAATATAGTCTCTTCAAGATTGTTTAGAATTCGGATCTAACTTACGGTGTAGTTTCTGAAGCTGTGAAGTTTATTATATCTGTGCTGTTACGTTGGAGTTCTCATTTAAATGTTTGAGTTTACAAATATCATAGTGTACCAAAATGGCAAAACTGTTCTTACTAACTCCGGTGTGACCTATAAACTATCAAAAGGGCCCTAAAGTTGCAATCTTGACTTTAACAGATCACTGTGTGCAATGGATCCTGGAGACCTGGGAGAGATGTTGAAGTAAGTTCGTTGAATTGATTTCGTTATATGTAAGTGATTTTTACAATGCTGCATGAATTTTATGTAATATAATCTTGTTTTAATATCAATGTGTACAGGCATTTGGAGACGCAGAATGAGCTCCTTAAGAAAGCAATGGAAACCGTGCTACAAGAATTGTCTACTCTTCAGGTTTTTGTTTGAATCCTATAATTGCTATTATTATTATGTCAATGACCTCAGATCGTAGTAAGTCAGTCCCGCTGTTGTTGCACTAAAAGCTCTAATTGTACAATCTGCAGGGAGAAGAAGAAATGATGATGTGCAAGTATTATGCCATTTTGTCGGAGCATAGTAAAGTTAAAAAGGTACATCTCTTTCTCTATTCGACCTGTATTGTGCTCTTCTAACATGGATATCTGAGTTATAAACCAACTGGTTTCGAATTTCTATATAAATGAGAACCTACAGAACCATTAATAAGGGTGTAAGAATTAGGGGTATCATGAGCATCATCCGCAGATGAATTTCTGAAAGTCACTATTTTGTTTTGCCTTTTGGAAATACAATTTCTTGTGCTGTACTTAACTAATAATCCTTGATATCATAGCCATATCTTTAATGTCATAAGTATGTTTGGGAATGAGAGCAATAACATAACTGAGAGGACCTGCAATAGATTATCAGTTGATCAGACACATAATATTGAGTTAGAACTTACTGATATAGATGAGAAACTGTTTGATCTTGTCGGCTAGCATCTAATTTTGTGTTGTAGGTTATTGTTGCATATGTTCATGTGTATATTCAACCTTTTCGTTTAAGTTGGCTTTTTGCTTTTTTCCATGGTCGATACTCTTGATTAGTCTTGTTAGTTTGTTTGATTTGTTTTGTTTTTTTTTCCTTCTTTGGTTCTTTTTCACTAGGTTCATGAACTTCATGAGTTCTGGCAAAAGCATGGCTACGGAAAAGTTTCAGCTAACACTGAAATGGGAAACTCTGCTGCTATAGTCTCAGCGACTAGTAAAGATGAAAATCAATGAGAAGTGATGCTTTCATGTTGTCAGATGACTTGCATATACAAGATGGCACTTGCTACATGTTACCTCCTTTCTACAACTTGAATCCAACTTGTGTGTGAAAGTTATACTGTATGAAGCTGATAAAAATGTTTTGAGTACAGAATGCCGCATTGAAGCTTCATGAATCATGATCCAAACAGCTTCTGTTCATTATTTTATCTATTGGGAAACTTGATTTTGTATGTGTCATATGATAGACAGGAACATTTTGCTGACATTCAACAACAAAACTATGAATTGAATTGCTCGAGTTAGGGATCTGTGATCTCCTTCATGGCATGGGTAGCCTTCGGTGTATGCAGTGCAAGATTTTGAGGTTATAATCGCTCTCCTACCCAACAAACCCATCTAACAAACCCATGTCCGTTGTACCATGGCGCCACATGGCCTTACTGGGTAGATTAAAAGTCTAACGGTCTAACGGTCAAGTGGTTGTGGACCGTCTATTTTGAATCCAAAAATCTGATCGGACGGTTGAGATTCAACCGAAACGGCTATTTTAGGAATAACGGCTAAATTGATATATTTTGCAAAATAAACCTTAAAAAGTTGTAAAAAATCACAAAAATTGCAAATAACACCTACAATTTTTCTAGAAATACTTACCTCTCACACCAATTTGTGCACAACAAATTTATCATCTCCTTCCTCCTCCTCTCTCATTCCTTTGTATTTTAGTTCCCAAAAAATCTCCAATTACCCTTATTACAAAGATTTACAACTTTGTATTTCTTATTGTCGTATTAGTGTTTGTCCTATTACTGGCAACATGCAAAAGTCCGACAAATTGTGGAAAAAAGTCTATGCCGATTATAAGGAAAATTGGGAGATTGTGCATGATGAATCAAGGTCGGAGCATAGGACCCAAACCGCGGTTTCTTCTCGTTTTACAAAGTTGAAGCCGAATTTTAGAATTTGGTGTGCCGCTCTTGCATATGCACGAAGGAATGCACAATCCGGCTCAAATTTGCAAGATGAGCTAAGTGTTTATAATTTTGTCATTTCTTTTTTATTACATTTATTTAAATAAATGTTGACATCTCCATTGCCTAGATATTATTTTGACATATAATTTTTTTCTAGATAAGAAAAGCCCAATCATGGTATGTGGTACAAAAGAAGAAAGAGTTTACGAAGTTTGATTATGGGAAGTGATGAAGAACCATCCAAATTTTCGACACGTCGAACCTAGTATACTACCTCCTTCATATTCCAACTCCGCAACTACTCCTCCCTTTACCTTAATGCCTCCCACCATTGAGGTGGAGGATGATGAACTCATTGCAACACCACAAAGCAACGAGAAAGAAGTGTACTCGAGTCCGGTTAGACCAATCAGAGTGAAGGCGGCCAAGGAAGCTAAAAGAATAGGAAAAAAAGGCCATGACTCCTACAAATAAGGTAAGAGATGAGGTTTTGAAAAGCATGGCGAAAAATCAAAGATTGTATCTTGCCGGGCAAAAAGCAAGTGATGCCACCGAGCTAGCTTTATACGAAAAGCAACTCGCCCTTAAGGAGAAGGACTACAAATTGAGGGTTTAGCGGAGGAATCAAGGATTAGAGCAATGGATACAGAGGCTATGACCTCAAAATCGAAGAGGTATTTTTCGAAGAGAAAAGTGAATATCCTTAAGCAAATGGAGGAAGAGGAAGGAGATGGTAGCGATAAAGCATTTTCAAATTGTTATCGCCCACTTTTTCAATAGTTTGGTATTTGTTTGCCATTATGACATTATGTACTTTAAATTTTCAATAAATCTAGGCTTTGATTGATATTGTGTACTTTAAATTTTCAAGTAATAAAATTGTGCTTTTTTTATGCCATCAAAGCTCACACACATTACAATAAAACACAGTGACTTAAAATCAAACACACATCATTCAAACACCCAAAACAAAAAGGAAAAACAAATAAAGAAAACATAAAGCAAACATAGTTAATTAAAATTAAACACACACATCATTTAAAGTCGTTTGTCGGTCTCTAAATATCAGTTGTGCTTAACTAAGTCCTTCTGCAACTCTCCATGGATATAAGCAGATTGGAGATCTACAACACGGTCATGAAATCGTTGTTCATTTTGTCCATCCCTTCGAACTAGCTCAGAATGAATGCGATTACCTTGCTCATCCACTGGTCTACATAAACTGTGAAAGCACTTAATGAGTTCTGTAGATCTTCTTCTTCGTTCTCCTCAAACTCCTCCTCCACAAATTCTTCCTCAACAATCATGTTATGCATTATGATGCACGCCAACATGATGCTCTTCAATGTCGATTGATGGTGACACCTAGCTGCATGCCGAATAATTTCCCAACAAGATTGTAAAATGCCAAAGCACCTCTCTATATCTTTGCTGTATGCCTCTTGTTTCTTTGCGAACAGCTTATGTGGTAGCTCCTGGGGATTGGAGATTGTTTGACAAACGATGAGTACCTGAGATATATTCCGTCAGCTAGATAATAAGTGTTGTGGTACGTCATGCCGTTGACTTTATAAGTTGCACTTGGACTGTTTCCGGCACTGAGCGAATCGAAGATGTCCAATTGGTAGAGCACGTTGATATTATTTTGTGATACGGGTACCCCAAAGAAGCTGTGCCATATCCACGTGCCATATGACTGGAATGGAGGCCGGAATCGAGCTCAACGAAGGCAAACAAAATTCGGCCTGGAATGGAGAATAATGGCTGGTCAACCCGAGTTCACTCGGTTAACACCCAATTCTAACTTACCCAAAAAGGAAACTCACTATTTATACTTTCCATTTTTGGTAACTTCCATATTTATTTTACGACAAACTTTGATCGAACCTAACTTTTGCATCGTAACTCCATTTTTAACGATTCTCGCGTCTACGAACTTATCTCGACAAATTCTTCAATTTCCACCTGAAGTCAACCAACTTCGACAAATCTGATAAAAAGTCAACGGCTCAATTCAACATAAGCTTATCTGATAAAACGATCAACTGTCTAAAATATTCACAACTTATTCCTCGTAACTCGGAATAATCCTCCGGAAGTTCCCACGAGCTCGAAATTAAATTCTCTACAACTTCCGTGAAGAATACCAAATCAAATTCTTGTCCGATAATTTAGTCGTTAAAGAAGCCGCCATATAAACCAATTACGTCGAAATCGCGACTAATCCCGAAATTCGCAAATCAAGTCGATAACCATTCCAATTTTGGTTCGGGTCAATCGACGGTCCAAAACGGATCACAATCACGATTCGGATAGACTCGAATACGAACGGATAAACTCGACGATATTCCAAAATTTCAAATATTCATATTATATTCCTCGGTCGTCAAAATAATAATCTGGAACCGCCCACGAATTCGAAATCACGCGTACAACAACTCTCGAGAAGAGACTCAACTCAAATTATCGGCCAATAATTAAGTCGTGATCAAATCCGGCAAATCAATCAATTATCGAAAAACTGCGATTACGCGCTAACTCACGAATTAAGCCGATTACACTATTGATTATGTTCCGAGTCGTCACAGTATTAAACAAAAGATTAACTAAAGAAGAACTTATTGAAGCGCATTGGGTAGTGTTGCGGGACTGTGACGAGGTTGACGTACATGCAAGCTTACAGGGAGAAAATTCATACAGCCAAACCGAACAAAAGTCATAACTGAGTTGAAAAAATGCTTAAGAAGAAGTTCTCTGATTATTTCCTCAAATGGGTATGTTTAAACCATATAATTTTGTGATTTATTTATTTTGAAATTGAGAAATCCGGATGGGAATATATGCCCATGGTAAATTCAAAGGACATTTGGTGTTTGTATATTCGAAGTGTTTTTCTTAATTTTTTCATGCATGTAGGTTTTTTGTTTCCTTTTTGTTTTAGGGGAAACTATGTCAAATTTTTGGTATATATTAAATACACATTCATATATCTTCTTCACATTTTTGCAGATGATCAATCTAGAAAAATCCGGTAACCACGACGGTGGTGGTCATGGGAAAAACATTTATTGGTCCATAAGTCGGTTCAATACTATATTTACCCTGGAAGTTTTGTCAACGGTGTAAAGTTTCATTTATTGGACCGAGATGAAAGAAGAAGAACACAAAACGGTGGGATCGCAGTTAGGGAAGTCGTTGATGTATATTACGAGGTTCTTCTTAATGTCGTTCAGCTACTTTACAGGAATGATATCAACATTTTTCTATTCAAGTGTAAATGATTCGAGCGTACAAAGGAATATCTAGGCCTTTTATCAATCGATACAAACTCAAGCTGGTATGAGGATGAGCCATTCGCTCTGACCACCTTAGTTAGGCTTGTGTTCTATCTGGATGATCCGAAAGCTGGTGAAGGATGAAAAATAGTAAACCATATGTCTCACCAAGGAATATGGAGTGCCACAACACATGAAGAGACGTTGGCGACTAACACTGAAGCGCATAATGACAATGCATATCAAGAGCCTAATACTTCTATCATCCCCGACATAAGAGAACTGATTCGGTCTAACGAACATTTATCCATGCTTGATGACACCACAGATCTTACTTAAGAGGAGATCAACAACCTAGAGAAGAATGTCTTTAAAGAGGAGCTGGAGGATGATGATGACGACATCAGATATGATTCAGACAATGAAGATTATGATGATGAGGATTATTCAGTTGAGAGTGAGGAGGATAATTCAAACGATGATGATTATGATGATGATGAGTGATTGATATAAATTAATGTATGTAATACTTAATAATAATTAATTAATAGGTGAACTTACACGACGAAACTACAGAAGTTCGTCGTCTAAGGGTGCACTTAGACGACGAAAATATCTTATTCATTGAAGAACTACTTAGATGAAGAAAATATTGATTTCTTTGTCTAAGTACATGTACAAACCCTAAACCCTTTTCCCCAAACCTGAAAGGTGTTAGATGATGAAAGTAGTATATTTCGTCATCTAAGTGCTACTTATACGACGAAATTCTACCACTTTCATCGTCTAAGTAGAGTTTCACAATTTGACCTCTATGAGTACAATCATGTGTACCATGTTAGATTGTGGATTATATTCATCGAGGTCATAGAGTAAACAATTCTTAGATTGTGGATGTTGACGGTTCGAAAATCAGAGTTACAAAGATTCGTATATCAACGTTTCCGTTTCGTTGAAATTTTGGGTTTATGGTTGACTACACTGATGAAACTCTTAACAAACTTCGTATTGAATGAAAATTCGTCTACTTACATATTAAGTGGTGATGAATATATCTCACGGTTATTTTGTCCAAATTCAATTTTGTTAATATGGATGTAGAGTAAATACAGACATATGAACACTTCAGTTATACAATTAGTATTAACTCGTCAATCTAGTTTTTATGGTAAATTTTAATTAATTTATATCTAATTGATATATAAAATTTTGACGTAAGTGGAAATGCACGTAATGTTGGAAACGGTTTTACGATTAATAATATTTACGATCGTTTTCGTCTTTGAAACTTTTGTTGATATTCACAAAAATGTGTCGATTGAATACCAAACTCTACCAAATTGGCATCACTTTTTTTCTAAAATATTATATAAACGTAATGATCACATTTGACGGTTGATTTCTTCGTATTTTATGGAAGGTAGCCAAAAAAAATTCAAATATCTCAAAAAAATTAAATAAATGATCACTTAGATGACGAAACGCCTAGGTCTCGTTGTCTAGGTTCCTTCTTAGATGACAAAATCGTATTATTTCTTCGTCTAGCCCCAAATATTTGGCGGATTTTGTTTTTGCTCCAAATTTTTGGTGAATTTTTAAAACAGACTTTGATGACGAAATACCTAGAGTTCCTCGTCTAAGTGGACTTAGGCGACAAAATTCTACGTTACGTCATCTAAGTTGATAGATGGAATCGATTAAATTGGGACACATCCCTAATTTGTTCCATTTCATCTCTCTCTCCTCTCGATCGATTTCCTAGTCTTTCTCTCCTCGCCTCCATCACCTCTTTCTCCTCTCTCCTTCCTCGCCCGCACTCCTACTCCGCCACACCGCTTCCGTCCTCTCCCGGTCAATCACTTTCTCTCTCTCTCTCTCTCTCACTGCTGCGTGTATATATATATTATGAATATATTGAAATTTGTGGTATTAATTGTATGGAAATTAGTTATATATATGATGAATATATATGATTAGTTGAAATTTGTATTGAATATATTATGAATATATATATGAAATTAGTTATTGTAATAGTTGTATTGAAATTAGTTGTGTGTGTGTGTGTGTATATATATATTATAAAATTAGTTGTATTGAATGAATTTGCTGGATTGTGGATTGTAGGATTGTTGATGGAGATTATGGATTGATGAATTTAGGAGTATATATTATTGTTGATGGAGATTATGTAGACTTGTTGAAGGAGATTAGGTAGAATTGTGTTTCGATTATGGACATCATTGAGATTATGGTGATTATGTTTCGATTATGGAGTTTATGTATAATTGTTAGTGATGATCCTTTAATTATGTACTTTATTGAATGAAAATGGATAAGGCATGAATGAATAAGGAGGAACATATAATGAGGCATACGTTGAATATGTATTGGATTAGATGAAATTTTTGTTTTTTGGTATGGATGTGTTTTGATGAATATGGTTTTGTTGAGTAAATGTTAATTTTTGATGTTGTATAGCTTATTTAAGATGCCTGGCTATAGGAAGAGACGCACTGCACAAGAGAAGGCTGCCAAATTCCAATCCAATCCATATGACAACAGTTGGGTTGCGGTCAAACCTCTTAGAGACAGTTACGACTCCTGCAGGTTCTGCAACTTCTCAGACGATACTAAATAATCCAAATAAAGCGGCTACAATCTATACAGTTGAGCCAGAGATTTCCGCTTCGACGATGTCGCAAGGTCCCCAAGAATCTATCGACGATTCAGTTTTTTATAGCGCCCGACGCAAAATGAAAAGGAGGGACCCCCTCAGCCACTGTCCCCAAACGCACTCAGGGACTTGTGAAGGGAGCTAAAGTCGAGCATCTAGTAAATTCAAATGGGAAGAAGATCGAGGTGTCGTTCGATGAGTTCACCAGATGTCCTCCGACGCCAAAGCTGAGCAGTTTGTGCTCGCACAATATCAAATTTATCATATGGAACAACATACGTATGATGGCCCCTTCTAGGGATGAGCTACCCCAAGTCGAAAAGTTCATGGTGTACCTCGAACTCTCGGTAATAGAGTCTATTTAATTTCATAATTAATTACAAAGCATAGAGGTATAGGGTCTAGGAATATAATTTTTTATTTATTTTTTCCTAGGTACATTATGACTATGAAAGCAGATCAGAAATGTAGGAATTTGTATAGGAGATGACTACCCGCATTTACAAGGATTGGAAATACAACCTGCACAAGCATTACAAGAAACAAAACGCCTCGCATGTCCCAGGAGAGTTGCGGACGGAAAGGGAAGATAAGTGAGAATGGTTGGTCGGGCACTTTAAGTTCGAGAAGTTTAAGATCCGTCTTCCTTTTCTTTAATGTAATGAAAATGAATAATTTCTTACTTTTAAATATTTGTTTATTATTTAATATCCTTTGTTGTGAAATAGATAAGGTCGGAGGCCAACAAGGCTAATCGTGAGAAGAAGACCAACCACTATATTTCTGACTCCAGAAAGATGATCAACATCGCAAAGGCTCAAAGCGGCAGCGGGAGAATGGGCTGGATCCATACTCCCGATTTAGTTTCGTAGTTTATAATTCAAAAGAGTCTTGGTCTACTGCGCTCACAGCACATACACTACTTAGATGGCTACTTAAGAGTTGAGATTAACATCTCTATCATCAATTGCCCACTACTAAAACTACTGTAGTGCCAAAAAATTAGCCATTAGGGGTAGCAAATTCAAGATTCCCTCTCATAATTTAATTAGATTCACATAATGAAATCCTACCCTAAAAGATAAGCCGATTGGCCTCAGCTACGCATCTTGATGCATTCAGGTAATAACAAAACGGCAGAGCTGATAACCTGCAGTGGCAACAACATGCAATACTGTATAAGCAACATTGCAAGGCTAAACCAAAACAATTAACAGTGCAAGGGAACTCTTCAATCAAAATTCAAAGAGAAAGAGCATTCTATATGGATCCAATAAAACAGAGGTCTTCATGTTAAAAGTAAACCAAATGCAAAATGTGGCTTAAATAGAGTCACCTCAACTCTCAAAAATAAGGAACTCAACATTTTCAGAAATTGCAGAACTAAACATTATCTGTTTCAAAAAAAGAAACAAACATAATCTAAAACTGAAGAACTACACATTTCAGCAAAGAATCATACTAATAACAAAACTTCAACAACAACAAAAATATGGAGATGGAAGTGACACTATTTTGGGTCTTATTATGAACAAAACACGTCGCCATACAAAATATTCATAGAACAAGTAATCATCTTTCTACACAATATTCGACACTTACTTGGGTCACTGTTGATGAGCATAGCAGTACCACCGAAGCTGCAAGTGCCTCCACTCCTCTTGTGCTTCTGCCAGTAGCTGTTGAAAGCATAAGAAGCATGCGCCACAGCGGAGTCAAGATAGTAGCAGTTTCCACTCGGCATTATCTCCTGACAATCAGCCCCGCCAGCTCCACAAGCATAGTCCACCGCCTCCTGCAGCGTCTCCGCCGGAATAGTAGGCTTTGCCACACACCACAGCTTATGCACAACACCAAACGCAGGCCCCGGGGCATCCGATCTACACGGCGGCAGGTCGAAGCCGTAAGAGGGAGGAGTGGCGTGGTGGTGGTAGTTCATAACAGGGGAGATTTCAGGGGTTTCAGGGAAGGACATTTGGACTGGTGGTGAGGCTGTTTGGGCTGGTGCTGGTGAGGTGGTGAATTGGGATTGTGGGGGTTGAGGTTTTTTGGCTACGTTGGCCGGAGCAGAGAAGCCAATAGAGGAGTGGAGTGGAGAATCTGAGGTTGTGGGAAGTGGGTTTGGTCTGGTTGGGAATGGATCAATGGAAGAGAGTATCGATTCTCGGCTTGCGCCTGTAGAGAGACAAATCCCAAGTATAAATAAAAAAGAGTTCAAATGTGAAACATGAACAGGCAAAATCGAAAGACACGAAGAAAATAAGAGTAACACTGCAAATATGTAAAAATGGAACATAAGGCTCAAAGTGGGTTGGAAGCTCATTTACCAGAAAGACCCAGAAGCAGGAGGTGGAAGAAGATGAGCGGCACCATCTTCAACATTGCTCAAACTCTACAACTCTCTGTTCTCTCCTCTCTCCTCTCTCCTCTCTCCCTTTCTCTCTCTCTCTCTGCAGTTGGCTTGTGTATTAGTGAGAGACCAGTGAGTCAAAAAATTAGTGTCCTTCCATGGTCTAATGAAAAGAAAAGACCAAAAAGAAAAGAGAGAAAATTGGGAAAAGCTGTCAAGCATACATAGCACTGATCCAGAGTGATAGCAGAGTATCCTAGAGAGCGAGAGAGAGAGGAGTCAAAGTCTAAGCAAGGCGAGGAATGTAAAATCGAATTATGGGCGATATTTCGCAGATATTTCAGATTTTTGATTTTATCTAAAAAAATTTTGAATATATCTCCAAATTTTTTGAAATTTTTCGAAATTTTCGATATTTCTCCGATATTTTTTGATATTTACCGAAATTTTCAAAATTTTCATTAACTTTTTAAATTTAACAAAACTTATCAAATGGTTTGTCATTCACTCATTTGTCAATCAATCCATCATTCCATCATCACGTCACGCAGGCTTCTCACGTTGCTATGCTTCCCAAATAGAAAATCTTTATACTAAAAAACAAAACAGTTTTGCACTCCTTGACAAAAGTCACAAAACCAAAAGCACCATTATGTGTATATAAATCATATAATACTTATATCTATGATTCTATTTCAAATTTTATAACCACAGCCGATGCTTTATATATATATATATATATATCCCCCAACCTATGTCAGATTTTATAATAGGTTAAAAACTTTTAGACTGTAAAGTAGATATCCTCATATCCACCGAGTAGCTTGATCGTTTATAGATTTTTGTAAAATATAAAAAAATCAATTGAAGCTATCAAATTTATCGCACCATTACTACTTTTCTCTCTCTCTCTCTCTCTCTCTCTCTCTCTCTCTCTCTCTCTCTCTCTCTCTCTCTCAAACATATATACATATTTGCATTCTGAGTTTCTGGTTGAATTCATTACACCGATCACTTTTCTCTCACTCTCTCAAGTCTGAACAAAACATTCTCTCTCACAACTTCTCTCTCACTCTCTTAACAAATTTCTCTTTTACTCTCTCAACAATTTATAGTAGATTACCCAATCAGGTATGTTATTATTTAGTTCTTTCTATGTTGATAAATATATTATTATTGTTCTAATATTTCTTGTTAAATGTATTTATGTTAAAGTACTTAATTATACTTTCTATGTTGATAAATTTATTATTATTGTTCTAATATTTCTTATTTCTTGTTAAATGTATTTATGTTAAAGTACTTAATTATATGCATGCTACGTTAATAATGTGATATAGATGTCATATTGATTAAGATTTGATCATGTAAAAAAAAATTATATGTAGGAGTTCATTAAATTATTGCAATGGATAGTAGGTCAAGTAGACGTGATCCAGCATGGGAGCACGGTGATTCAATTCCTGGAAACAAGAATGGCTCTATATGCAAATATTGTGGGTTTGTGATGAAGAGCGGAGGTGTCACACGTTTAAAGTATCATCTCAGTGGACTTGATCCAGGTTCAAACGTCAAAAGATGTGAATCAGTTCCAGATGCAGTCAAGCAATTTATCACTTTAATAATGAAGAGTAAACAGAAAGAAAAGGCCAAAAAATCTCATATGATCGACGACATCCGAGCTGAACTACGTGGAGATCCGATCGTGCAGCTCGATACAAGTGAGGACGAAGACTATGACGATGATGACATGGGGCATGAGGAAAGGGCACAATTACGATAAGCAATACGAGCGTCTAAGGAAGTCCAATGGCAAAGAGAGCATCTCCACAAACTCCCTAATAGAGGACAAAGTAGTGGCTGTAATGTGCAACGAGCCCAGAGCTTTAAAGAATCACAACCAACGGCACCATTGGCGCCAAACCTCAGCAAATCAACTCGAGGACGGCAAAAGAGTCTCAAGAATATGTTCTCAGGCGGTTCAGTGAAAGAGGCAATTGGCCGTTTAATAAGCAAATTTTTCATATATGAAAATGTCCCTCCATCAAAAGCCGCATCTCCTCACTTCCACAACATGGTAATTGGATGCCAAAGAGCCAGAGAGGGAGTAAAACCCCCCACACCTTATGAGATCAGGCACAAGTACTTGGATATAGAGTTCAAAGAGATTACTGAACATGTTGCCACATTGAAAAGTCAATGAGAGACGTATGGGTGCACGATCATGTGTGACGGATGGACTGGTCCAACAAGATTGTCTATCATAAATTTCATGGTCTACTGCAAAGGTACCACTGTATTCATGAAGTCTGTTGATTCTTCTAAGCATAAAAATGATCATGAATATATATATATATATATATATATTATTGAAGAACATTATTATGGAGGTTGGAGAGCATATTGTTATTCAGGTGGTGATAGACAATGCATCCAATTATGTTAAAGCTAGAAAGAAGTTGATGAAGCACCATAATGTTTACTGGACTTCTTGTGCAGCTCATTGTATTGATCTCATGTTTGAAGAGATGGGGAAAAGAGAGAGTGTCAAGGATGTGATTGATAAGGGTAAAGCTATTTCAAATTACCTTTATAATCATAATACATTGTTAGCAAAGATGCGTGAATTTTGCAAGGGGGAGATTGTTCGTGCCGCACCTACTCGATTTGCCACCAACTTCATTTCAGTAGAGAGCTTAGTCAAGAGGAAGTCTGGGTTGAAACAATTGTTCACAAGTGATTGGTAGAGCACTAGCAACTTTTGCCTTACCAAACACGGTCGTATTGTTGAAAGTTTAGTATTTGATCAACTATTTTGGAGTCAAGCAGAACATGTGTGTGAACTATCTGAGCCTCTTTACAAAGTATTACGTGTCGTGGATACAGAAGTTTATCCGACTATGGGTGCAGTTTATGAGTTGATGTGTGTAATGAAAGAGCAGCTGGAAAAAAGCCAAATGCAAAAAGGGTTGTGAAAATTATCAATGACAAATGGTTTAAAACTTTAAGACACGATTTGCATGCTACAGGTAATAATAATCTTAATTTTTCATTCCTAGTTTTACTTAACCATAAGTTATTAACATTATAATGTATAATAAATTTTTGTATTGTATTTTTTTTGTAAGTTATTATTTGAATCCTCGTTACAATTATAAACAAGGCGTTGGAGATGACCCCATGCTTATTCAAGCTGTGCATAATGTATTCTCTAAGTTGGACCCTGATTGTCCGACACTAGGCGATTTTGGAAGAGAGGTTTGGCTTATAACGAATTATTTTTACAATCTATCATTTAAAATTGTGACAATGAAATAATTCATCTTTTACATCCAGCTCACATATTTCAAAGATTCAAAGCTTAATTTTGCTATGCCAGCGGCAGTTGCTTCTAGAGAAAAGATGGCTCCTGGTATGTATACATAGTATATAGTTATAATTAATGTACTCTTTCATTAATCACAAATTGAACTTGATTAGGAAAATTAATCATTTTTTTCTTATATGATAGCTGATTGGTGGATGATGTACGTGACAAGTGCACCTACCGTAAGAAGATTGGCCATTATAGTATTATCGCAAACTGCTTCAGCGTCAGCTTGTGAAAGAAATTGGAGCACATTTGCTCTAATTCATACAAAACAAAGAAATAGGTTGGGATATACTAGGCTGGAGAAATTGGTCTATTGCTATTATAACATGAAGCTTATGCTCCGAGATAAAGAAGCAGAGCAAACAAATGTTGAGGCCAGAGATCCATTTGATGTGTTTGAAATTAGTACTGAATTTGATGATGAAGAGAGAGATCAACTTTATCAATGGATAAGACCACTACACTTGGATAATGAGGAACAAAATCCAGCTGAGAGAATTGCTATTGCTGCCCGTGCCGAAGGAATAAATGTCGAGCAGGTACTTCGTGAAGAGGTTATAGGACATGTTAATGAGAATGACTCATTTGAATCTCTCATGAGTCAAGACAATATTCAACCTAATCCAAAGCCTAGAAGTTCACATGCTTCCCAACCTCCACGGTTGAGGAGGGATACCTCAGGTACGAGATCTAGAAGCTCATCAATCACTAGAGGAGGAGACAACGGAATGCAGAGTGTTGAAGCCGGTGGTTGTGGCAGCGGATATGGTGGTTACAGTGAAGATGAACCATTTTACTTGATAGAGGAACAAAATTTCACACATGCAACCCAAGATGAAGACCATGGTGACAGAAGAGCAGGTCATGGATACGGTAGAGGAGGCAGAAGAAGTGAATATAATCTAAGAGAAAGGGGTCAAGGGAGTTTATCAAGGAATGTTGAAGATGTGTTATCCACCACTTTTGGCTCAATAGGTGTTGGAGATGGTAATTACCAACCCTATTATTATGGTCAAATTTTTTACAATGCCTTATCCTTCATATGCCATGCCTTATGGTCTTCCAACAAGTGATAACTCATCGTTACAATCACAAACAAATGCCTCAAATGATGATAGCAATGAAGAAAGTCGAGCAATGCCTGGTTCATACTACGAGCTCCAAAATCTTCAAAGACCGCTCCCTGACCCATTGGCATGTAAGTCAATACGTGCAGAATTACATGGGAGAGCAATCATTTAATGAGTACTCTTCACAATACACACATGATTCTGCACAGAGAGATGAGGAAAATAGTGTGAATTTCGAACCTCATAGGTCCTCTACGTGGTTTTGAAGTATTTGTATATTTGATTTTGTAATGTGTGATGTGTAACATATTGTACAAAAATGTGATGGCCTAGCCTCCCATTAAAGTTTAGCCATCAAAAAAATAAAAATAGAACTATTAAATTATATTTTAATAGTTATCAGCACTTAACACGTACTAATTTATATAGTAATATAACAAATTCATATGTTTTGATGTTTGATCAATATTTTCTTTTCACATAAGGTAGGTAATTGACCATATAACAACCTCCAAAAGTTTCATTCCAAATTTCCATATATTTTTATTAGTTTCCGTCATTTCCGTCAGAATTTTCAGTGGATTGATATTTCGTCAATATTTCTGTCGATATACCCAAATTTTGAACTGTGGATATATTCTCGATATCCGATATTTTACTCCCGGGAACAAGGAGAGCAAGAAACTACAAATTACGGGGGGGGGGGGGGCAATTGTCCCAAATCTTGTAAACGCGTGTAAACAAGAACAACAGAGGGTGTGGCCTTGGAAGTGTAAATAAGGGGGGGGGGGGGGGGGGGGGGCAATTGTCCCAAATCTTGTAAACGCGTGTAAACAAGAACAACAGAGGGTGTGGCCTTGGAAGTGTAAATAAGAGTGACATTTAAGTAAAAGAGTAAAAGCCCTATATCCAACAAAGAACACAGAGAGTTTTGTATTCTGTACTACAACGGTCACATGGAGGGGAGAGAGACTCAAAAGAGTAGGGAAGGCAAAGTGGAACGGTGTCGTACTGAGTCCAGGAGTCCCACAAGACCGATGAATAGATGATGACTGAGAGAGAGGCACAAGGCTTGCCTTTTGGGTGGGGACGAAAGACTAAAGGACAAAAAGGAGTTGGTTTCTGGGGTCCCCTCATAGATAATCATACCGATAAAGATTCACCCCACTGGCTAAGACTTTTTTGCTTTCTTCTTGTTCATAAACAAGCAAACAAGGATCTACTGTTGGCTTCTACGACAGTAACGTTGTAATGGTCTAAACAATTCATTTTCAGTCACAATTATTGCTAATATCCATAGTGAAGAGTAAATGCACCATTCAGCAATTGCTCAAACAATTTTTGAAACTGTTTAATGTGAGCAAGAACAAAATAGAATACAACAGTTCATAAACTGCTTGAGCAGTTACCATTTAGTGACCGAATGAGGGCATGACACGTATCATCTCCGGATACGATATAGACGAAAGAATTGGACCCGATTGTCTGTGAGATTTCTGACCACTGAGGATGTGATACTTATCATCTCCGGATAACGATATCGACGAAATAATTGAAGCCGATTGTCAATGAGATTTTAATTATTAGATTATGCCTTGAATCAGGTTTATATGTCGGTAACAGGGTCTCGCTGAATTGTAATCCGTATTATGCTGGAATTAGGTTTTCTTCCGTTTGATCAGATTTTAGGTTCAAAATCAACGACCCAGATCAACTGGCTCGTTAGTTTTCTTTTCCAACCGGTGCGCCACGTCTCATCCTCTCATTGGCGCACAATTTTTTTTTTTTTTACTTATTACCGGCGCGTGTATTACACACGTCTGGGTTAAAAAAATTATAGCAGCTGGTGTCATCCACGTGAGTGTGGGCTCTACTAGCTGATCGAGCTTCAGCCTAACCTAGAACAGCTCGAGCTCGGGCTCGAGCTCGTTGACCGGCGATTTTCTCGCCCTGTTTCCTCCCTGGTGCATCACCAAAAAACGTCTTGCTCGAACAGCTCCGGCGTGTCCCTCCACTTGCTCGATCAGCCAAACGGTTTTCAGCATCCCCGGTGCGGATACTCTAAAGCTTGATGAAGATGAAAACTCTGTGCATTTTTATTGATGAGTAAAATGTAATGTGTACAAGAGAGAAGCTACTGTGAGCAATATATACTCACGTGTTACAAACATTGTTACAAACAAACAGCTGGTATACAAAGCTGTAGGCCACTACTCTAATCTCAATTACATTAAAGCAGACTTAACATAACCTAATTAAGCAATTAAGCTAATTATGTCAACACTTCCCCTCATCTGAATGGGAGGGAGGACCGAGCATCAAACTACTACACAAATATGTATGATGCGAGCACAGGTCCTTAGTGAATTAATTTGTATGTTGATGCGAGCACAGGCCATTGGTGAACAAATCTGTATGCTGATGCGAGCAAAGGCCCTTGGTGAACAAATATATCATTTGTTCTTTGGAAGTAATGAACTGTAGTTTAAGAGAACCATCTTTCACACGTTCTCGAGTGAAATGAACATTTACTTCCACATGTTTGAGTTTAGAGTGGTATACTGGATTGCTGGCAAGTACTAAGGCTGATATATCGTCAAAGTGTAACAATGGAACATCATAGAGAACAATATGCAAATCTTGAAGCATATGAATAAACCACTGAATTTGAAATGTAGTGTCAGCCATGCTACAACACTCAGCTTCAGTGGATGATATTGAAACTGCATTTTGCTTCTTAGTACAAGAAATAGGAACATTATTGAGAAGAATAACAAAACCAGTAGTAGATTTATGATCATTGGGATCACCATCCCAATCAGCATCACAGAAGGTTGTAAGAGCATGAGATAACTTGCCAAAACCTCTCTGAAAATGAATACCATAATCTATGGTTCCTTTAACATTTCAAAGTATACGTTTGGTGGCAATAAGATGAGCTTCTGTAGGACAATAGAGGAACTTGCAGACAAAATTGACACTAAAAGCAATGTCTAGTCTTGTAAATGTCAAGTATTGAAGACATCCCACCAAGCTGCAAAAAAGAGAAGTATCTGCTAGAGAAAGAGGAGGATTGCCATCCTCATAAAGTTTTACACCATGTTGACAAGGAGTAAGATGAGTGTGACAAGCACCAAAGCCCGCTTTGTGAAATAGATCACGAGCATATTTTTGATGAGAAACAAATAGACTAGAAGGAGTATGTTGTATTTCAAGACCAAGAAAATCATGAAGTTTGTTGAGATCTTTCATATTAACACAACTATAAGAGCATGCTTGTCTGATGCAATGATGGTCTATGAGTTTGTGATGATAATGTTATGAACATAGAGCAAAAGATACATTCTGGAATCACCTGAAACTTTGATAAAGAGAGATGGATCAGCATATGAGGTTTTAAAACCTAGTGATGGCAGAGAGGGAGTAAAATGTTCATTCCATGCTCTAGGGGGTTGTTTCAAGCCATATAGAGATATGTTCAATTTGCAGACATGATGAGGATAGTTGGAGTCCTTAAATTCTGGTGGTTGAGACATGTAGATCTCATCTTGCTACAAACCATGTAAAAAGGCATTTTTAACATCTAGCAGTGAGAGTGACTAATCATTATAGGCTATGAGACCAAGAATCAATCTCACTATTGTATGTCTAACTATAAGAGAGAAGGTTTTCTCATAACCAATGCCATATTCTTGACTAAAATCTTTATCCACAAGTCTTGCCTTATGTATTGCTACTAATCCATCATCATGCCTCTTTGTTTTAAAAATTCACTTATAAGATACTAAGTTTTTGTTAGGAGAAAGAGTGACCAAAGACCATGTCTGTTAGTGCATTTAAGCATCATATTCTTCTTTCATGGCAGCAACCTAAATAGGATCCTGGAGAACTCTTTTGTAGCTGGTTGGTTCAAGATCAAAGTATGGAGTAGATGATGAAATAGATAGAAAACACTTATTCTTCACAATGCTATATTTTTCCCTGGTTAGCATTGGATGAGAGTTCACAACTATTGGAAAGAATACCCTTAACAGGATGGAGAACATGTCATTCTGGGACTTGATGCCTAGATCTTTAAGGAGTGTATTCAATGGCTAAAGAAAGACCGGTGTCTTCAGAGGTTTGAATATTTAGATCTCCATATGTCTCAGTGAATTGTATTTGAGTGTGCAGAGTGGGACTGAAAGCTTGAAACATAAGGGAAGCACATGGTGAAACAAGTATTGGCAATGAAGATGCAAGAGAAGCATATGGGTTGATAGATGTTGCAACACTAGGCACAGATACTGAAGGTGGAGACCTGCATTGTACTGAGGGTAAATGAGAAGAGGACTAACCTTATGAGTTAGGACCACTATTGTGTAGGATAGGAGATATGACAAGAGCTTGTGGATAGTAAGACTGAGCAAAGCATGGTATCATAGATGAAGGTGATAGACTAACAGTAGGAACAACAACATTTACATGTGATGTCCTTGTCTGAGCATTAGCACAAGGGAAATGTTTTTCATCAAATAAAACATGGTGTGATATCACATATTTGTTTATTATAACAAATAAAACCTTTGTAGCCAAAAACAAATCCAATAAAGACATACATTGTAGTCTTTGGTTGCAACTTATATGACTTGTAGGCAGCAAGTAATGGATAACAAGCACACCCAAAAACTTTGAGAATATTGATGGATGAAACTTGAGAATACAAGACCTCAGATGGAGACTTAATATCCAAAACAGATGTTGGCATGCAATTTATGAGAAATGCTGAAATAGCACATGCATGATACCAAAATTTGGGTGGCAAGGAAGCTTGTAGTAACAATGTGACTGTTGTTTCTCGAAGATGCATGTTCTTGTGTTCACTAACACCATTATGCTCTAGTGTGTGTGGACATGTGGTATGATGAATGATACCAGATATAGTAAGGAACTCTTTAAATTTTCCACTGTTATATTCCCCTCCCCCATCAATTCTTAGGGTCTTAGTAGTTGCAGAAAATTTATTTTTAACAAAGACACATAGAGCTTGAAAATAGAATAAAATTTCGTGTTTATGTTTCATAGGGAACATCCAAATGTAACGAGTACAATCATCTACAAAAATTACAAAATATTTATAGCCATTAATAGACAAGTATGGAGCGGGACCCCAAACAACAAAGTGGATAAGAGTGAATAGTTTAGTTCTTTTGGTAGTGGATGTAGTAAATGAGAGCTTATGAAAATTTCCTTAAAGACGAGCTTCACACAAAGAAGTAGAAGATGGTGAACCACACTTGATTTTACACTTTGCCAACATGTTATTAACAATTTCTGTAGATGGATGTCCAAAATATTTGTGCCAAAGAGAATGAAGAACTAACTTGCTAGTACATGTTGTACCAACCACTGTACCATTTTGAGATCTCATAGTAGACTGTCCTTGCTTTATTTGTTGTTGAATATCAAATGGCAGTGGATACAAACCATACTTACTCAGTCCTCTGAACAATATGTCCCATTTCACCATGTCCTGTATAACACAACAAAACTCATCAAATTTCATAGAGCACTTATTTTGCTTGTATAGCTCAGATAAGAGATGAGCAACTAATTTAGGAATAAGTAACACATTCTTAAGAGAGAATGGACCAAGAGTAGTGTGCCCAAGATGGTTAATCGTGAGTTATTTACCATTCCTAACTTGAACTATATCTGTTGCAGATAAGAAGCTACATTGTTGAGCAAATGCACTTCATTGTTCATGTGGTTAGTTGCCTCAGTGTCAGCCAACCAATATTGAGGTTCATGAGTCTGTATAGCAAGCATAGCTTAAGCCCTTTAAGAAAATGGATTGAAAGGACCCAACGCTAGATTAACTAGTAATGTATGATCATGCCCTAACGACAAGACTTAAACTACGGATTTCTGTAAAAAAACTTTGACATAATTACCTCTACGAAGTAGATTACACTTTAGATTGTTCACAAACGACACCGTAGACCACCGATGTCCATCCAGATTTCTTAATAAAGTGCGAAAAGTAAATTAATTAAAATTCTGGAAGAATAATATAAGAACTAAAAACTCATAATCCAACAATACTAACAATTCACTACCAACACTGAAAAATATTTACAACACTAGTGTTCAGAGCGACTTTTAGGAGTAGAATAAAACATATGAAAATACACTGGTAGTGAGCCGAAACCTACAAAAAGGTATGATAATCCGGTGGACTCAATGCCTCTAGGGATCAAAATCTAGCTAAGGAGAAGCACTGCAACCTGAGCCTACAGATAAAAACATAAAAACGTTAGAATGAGTGGACAAAAACTCAAAATAAGTGTAAAACAATAAAATAGTCTATCTATGCCTTTCCGACTAGTCAAAGCATCGATGCTGAAAATAAACCATCACAACCATACTTTCAAACTCGACTGTAATAAAATACAAGAAACTGTAAATCTGCATAAATATGAACTCGCATCAATTATCAACAAGCCCAACAACATTCATGAAGAATACAGCATCAAAATCAAACCAAAAAACCTCCAAATGGCCTGAAAACTAAAAACCCTACCATAATTTCAATTTGCTCGATTGTCGCCGTCCGGCCACGACAAGGGTCGAGACGTGTCGCATTCATCTAGTCTTATACTGGGCTTCAAAACCCCCTTAACCTCGTCGTCAAACGCCATCGAGAAAAACCACCCAGAATTTGTCACTTTCTTGGCCTCGATTCTCTCTCCTCCGGCCACCAACGTCAGAGATGCACCCACCAATCGATATAACAGAAGAAACCCAACCGTTTCCACCAAGAATCAAGGTCGGAGGTGGCCGGAATTTGTCGCACTGCCACCGTCGCCTTCGGCGGCGATTTTGACCGCTAGAGGTCGAATCAATGCGGGTCAATCCGCTTCCAAAAATGGAAATTCTTGACTTTCTCAGAATAGAAACTCTTATTTATACCTGCGATTTTGCGATAAAATGTTTTCCGATATATTCATAAAATTTTCGCTGACCATAACTTTTTTGTCGTAACTCCGATTTCAACATTTGACGTGACCACGACCTCGTATCGACAGACTCTACAACTTTATTCAAAGAAATTTCTTGAAAAACAAAATCAATAAAATCTCGACGAAATACCGTCAAAAATTAACAACGGTAAATACTAATTACCATTGGCAATTAAGGTAATAAATTAGTGACATAAGTTTTGATTATTGTATAATGATGTTCTAGGTCATAACATGGATTCACTTGAGCATTAGGAACTTGAAAAGTATTTCCTTGACCAACAACAAATAGATCTTGAACAGCTTGAATATTGTTTCTAGTAGGAACAACAACATTGTTGTTATGATAGGGAAATCCAATTAATAAGCCAATGTGAAGTAGGAATGGCATGATTGTTTTGCTACAAATATCACATGGATAAACTCCTAGAGCATTATAGGTACGACAATTCCTGGCAGTATGACCAGCTCTATTGCATAGTTGACATACAAAATCAATAGCATTAAATATAAAAGCTCCATTGATGTTTTGATTATGAGTCACAACATTGAATGACATAGCATTAGGAGCAGCACCAAACATTGAATGACTTAAGCTTCAAATTTTCCCACATTTGTTAAGTAGATTTCACTACAAGAAAACAGCACCTAGACCACGGACCATTTCCGTCGTCTAGGTGTCGTTTTCCGTCGTCTAAGTACTTGGACTACGGAATCTCCGTCGTCCAAGTACCTGGATGACGGAAAATTATGTCTCCGTCGTTCAAGTGAACTTGGACCACGGACATTATCCGTGGCCCATGTATGCACCTTGACGACGGAAACACTAATTATCCGTCGTCCAGGTGAAACCATGGACCACGGACATTGCTCGTTTCTCCGTGGCCCACATGTTAACCTGGACGATGGAGAATTAGTGTTTCCGTCGTCCAGGTTCATACATGGGCCACGGAGAAGCTAGAAGTCTCTGTGGCCCAGGTGTTCACCTGGACGACGGAAACACTAATTCTCCGTCGTCCAGGTTAACACGTGGGCCACGGAGAATGGCAGGGTTTAGGGTTTAGGGTTTAGGGGTTAGGGGATAGGGGTTGGGGGTTAGGGGTTTAGGGTTTAGGGTTAGGGTTTGTACACCTGGACGACGGAGAACATATTCTCCGTCGTCCAAGTGACTATTTAATTTTAAGAAAAAATTAATCGAAATTAAGTATTATTAAATTATTTTATTAATAAATTAATTTAAATAATGAAAATAGTCGAAATTAATTAATTAAACTAAATTTTTAATATTAATTAATGTATTAAATAATTAATTAATTAATATTTAATTACATACACATCCAAATTAAAAACCAATAAAAATTATAAAATATTGTTCGGAACTCGGAAATAAAGAAACGCGATAATTAACTAGCTAGCTAATACACTGGAGGAGCAGATGCGCCGCCGAGTCCTCCGCCTCCAGCCGGGTCGTTGTCGTTTGGGTATGGGTTCGGAGGAGGTTGACATTCTTGTCGATTTTGGTTCATGAGCGCGATGAGTTGGGCTATTTGTGCTTGTTGTTCGTCAAGTCTTCGCTGCATTGCCTCATTCTCCGCTCGTGTCAGCTGATTCTCTTCTCGTGTCAGTCGATTCTCCTCTCGTGCCAGTCGAGCCTCTTGAATGGCTGCTTCGACGGTCGCTGCCTGACTCCTTCTCCGCTACCCCGAACCTCCCGTAGATGATGAGCCGGAGGTCGTCGACAAATCTCGTACCACCCTAGGCCCAAAATGCCTAACCTCCTTGCCAGCTCTACGATCGTAGACCTCATCCGCGATTGCAATTTGGCTCTCTAAGGATAGAGGAGGCAGGTCTTCCGGCGACACATCTGGGAACGCAAGCTGAGTGTTAGCCAACTCTTCTTGCGCCCGCTCTATCACCCTTGCCTATAAAAGAATAATTAATTTATTATAATGAAATAATATTTAAATTTAATTACTATAATTAAAAGCACATAATTACTATATCACTTACGCCGCATTGACTGGCTTCATTATCGAGCCCAGGCGTCACGTACGCGCTTACGCTTGCATCAAGATAAGGGTGTTTGGAACCCTTATCCTTGTGCTCCTTGGCAATTTGAATGAACTGCTTGGCGCCGGTAGTATGGTGTTTCTCCTTCTTCCCCCGGTTCGCCTTGTTGACACCGGAGAATTTCTGTTACACAAAATAATTAAATCATTAAAAAATTAATAACTACAATTTAAATAATTCAATTATCTTAATTGAAATACAAAAAGTAAATTAACACCTTAAAGGAGTCATCAGCAAAGTGGTTACACAACCACTCCCACTCATCTTCTCTATCCCCACGCAGCTCTACGGGGGAGGCACGGGACCGACATCTTCAAAGTACTTATGGAGCCTGTACTTCCAATCTTTGTAGATGGCGTTGGCGGTTTGGTTGATATGCCTCAACATGGCCGGTGTCGGATCCACCTCAAATTGTTCCTAACAAAAATAAATAGAAAATTATAATCGTATATATTATGAAATTTTAACTAATATTAACAATATTATATAATAACTAACTTGGACGTATTACGTACCGAAAGATCTTTGAAGACTTTCGCCTTCTCATGATCCGGCGCTTCCTTCCAAGTCAGGGCAGTGAGACGAACCCGGTTACGGACGATTGACCCTATGCTGTGCGCCGAGAGACTTGCTAGCTTAGCTGTGGGAGGGCCACCGGTAAATTCGTCGTAGGGCAACTCGATCTTTTTCCCGGTCGCCTTGCAAATACGCTCCGCTTTGCCCCCTTTAACGAAACCCCGAGTCCTTTTCGGTTCCGGGTCAGTGGGGGCCCTCCTTTGCCTACGGCGGGCGCTGTACATGATTGATTTGGCGGTCGAGGATGCCTGAGTACTACCCGTTGAATGGGTACCGGGCGTCGGAGTTTGGAAGGGGTCGACGTCATCACCGCTCTCGATGAATGGAGGAGCGGGAATTTCCCCAGATGGCCCTACGGACGGACCAGATGATCCGTCCGGATTGAGGGCGTCGTTGCCCTCCTCTTGAACCCAACCGACTTGGGCCGCCAACATTCGGAGCATGGCATCTTCTGCCTCCTGTTGAGCTTTCTTCTTGCCGGATGTCCTCTTTGGCGGAGCCATTTAAACCTAAGAGTACGGTATTAAAATACCTACTTACCATAAAAATTACAACTTAAAAATTTACGCTAATTAATTAAGTACGTTTAAGATTTAAATAGAGTACACTAGCTTGGCATTTTCGGTCGTTCAATGGACGTGCGACCCGCGCGATAAAGTGTAAATTTTCAATTAATCAGCCTTGGTTAAATCGAAAAACATGGCCAGTTAGGGATAGAGATAACGCGAGAGGCAGGACTAATTTCGAAAAAAGTCTTTCTTAGTCCAAATCCTGTCACCAGTCATAACCCGTTTCTAGACACCATGTCCGACATTCGGCCAATTTTTCGAAAATTTACACTCCCTCAAGTCCTTTGCAAACTCCGCCCTCAACCTCGTGTCCATAACTTCACTTAGGTTATGGTGTGCGGTGATGAAATCCACACATCACGAGGGGTTAAGGAGATAAGCAAGGAAAAGAGGCGCCATCTATTCCAAAGAGTGCGACTTAATAAACCAAGCCTATGTACTAAATTTAAATCAAACACGTACTACTAATTAATTTAATCTCATATTTATTTAATTATGCAACTAATTAATAAATAATTACAATAATATTTATTCATTTCATAAATTATGAAGTAATTACAATTATTCATTTAATTATTATTAATAACAATAATTTACCATTTAATTAATTAATAACAATATGTAATCATTTATTTAATTAATAACAATAATTAATCTAAATATAATTAATAACAATAAATTTACAATTATTCATTTAATTAGTATTAATAACAATAATTAATAAATAACATTACAATAATCATTTAAGAAATATTTAAAACTAATTAATTAAATAAAAATTATTTTAATAAGGGAAAAATAGAAATTTACCGAATCGGAGTTTTTCGGGAGTTTTCGGGAAAATCGCCGGAGTTGTGTCGTCGGAGAGGAGGAACCACGCCGGAAATAATGTCGTCGGAGCGTCGCCGGAGCAGATTCGCCGGAATGAGAGAGAGAGAGGAGATGGAGGAGAGAAAGTTGTAAGGGATGAGGAAAAGAAGATGAGGCTCGGCCTATTTATAGAGTTTCACTTAGACGACGGAGAACTATTCTCCGTCGTCTAAGTTCACTTGGACGACGGAAACAGTATTTTCCGTCGTCTAAGTGGCGGTTTAAAAATTTTGAAACGGCGCGTAATTAAGGGGCGGGACGTTTTGAACCGCCATGGATTTGGCTTAGACGACGGAGAATAGACTCTCCGTCGTCTAAGTGGAAATTCAAGCGGTGCCGAAAATTGAGGCGGTAAAACGAACCGCCATTATTTTCGACTTGGACGACGGATATTGACGAACCACATATCCGTCGTCCAGGTGAAAAATACATTGGAAAAAAAAGAAATAAATAATCGAACCGCCATGGTAAATTGAACCTGGACGACGGATCTTGTCATTCTCCGTCGTCCAGGTGTTTACCTGGACGACGGAAAACGTCATTCTCCATCGTCCAGGTTCAATTTACGTAAAAAAAAAAGTTTAAAATTAATTCGCTAGGAATTTAGCGATCTGTTATTGGAGTGAAATAGTCGTCCAATATCGATAAACGTTTCGTATATATGAACAGTTAAATTTGAACCGACGAATAAATTTTCGTTTTGAAAGTTGTTAAGTATCGACTAATCCTTACGACTTAAGTGTTCATGAGTAGAGGCTCATTTGCAACAGAGTATTAACGAAATTGAATTTGGACAAAACAACCGTTGGATATATTCGTCGTAACATAATATATAATTGTCTTCAAAGTACCATAAAATAATAAGTTCGGGAAGAGTTTGATCGGCACAGTCAACCGCAAAACCGATAATTTCACAAACCGAAAAAGTGGATACAAGGCATTTCGCAACTCCGATTTTCGAACCGTCGAAGCTCACACACCAAGAATTGTGTACTCTAAAGTCTTGATGAAAAGACTTTGCATTGGAAGAAGGTCTAGATGGTCATTGTCTTAGAAAAAATTACGATATATGCACCTGGACGACGGAAATGAGATTTTCCGTCGTTCAGGTAATCACCTGGACGACGGATTATGACGTTCTCCATCGTCCAGGTGTATAGACCTGAATTCAGGGGTTAGGGCCTTACTGTTTAGGGTTTAGGGTTTGTAAACTTGGACGACGGATAATGACCATTCTCCGTCGTCCTAGTATGTACCTGGACGACGGATAATGACTATTCTCCGTCGTCCAAGTTCTAAACCCCGATTTCAGGGGTTAGGGCATTAGGGTTTACGGTTTAGGTCGTCCCCGGTCATTTGTGTATCCGTTCAATTATTCTGATTCAATAATATAATTAAAATTAAAATTGATCGATCGATCCGAACTGCTAGCTATTAGGGTCCAGGATTTAGCTAGGGTTTTATATGAGATTGAGATTTGGCGACAACCTGCAATTAATTTTTCCGTTGTCCAAGATATATAATTCCGATTAATTTCTTACGTACCGTAAACCGGCATCGATCATATATATATTACAATAATTATAGTAATTAATTACCAATTAATCTCCCTCGTCGTATGACCGTACTCTTCGTCATAATCATCATCGTCCTCATCCCCGTTAGACGACAGCTCATCCTCGTCATCGTACTCAACATCGTCCGACGAATAACCTGAGTCCTCGTCCGCGTCCTCTTCCTGCTCGTCTTCTTCATCTACCTCATCGATAATCTCATCTTCAGTTAGATCTGTACAACCATCAGGCATGGGTAACCGTTCACCATCTTGAACCAGGTCCATTATATCGGAGCGGACCATAGAAATATTAGGCTCTTGATAGGCAGGAATGTCTCTTTCTGGTTCAGCAGCATCTTCAGTCGTCGCCGGTGTCCCTTCAATTATCTCTGTATTCCATATTCCTCGGTGAGAGATATGGTTCACTATTTTCCACCCTTCACCGGCTTTCGGATCGTCGACATAGAACACCTGCCGAACTAAGGTGGCGAGAGCGAAAGGCTCATCCTCATACCAGTGCGAGTTTGTATCGACTGATAATAGTCCCAGGTCTTCCTTTGTACGCTTGAACCATCTGCACTTGAATAGGAAAACGTTGACATCATTCCCGTAACATAGCTGAACCACGTATACAATAGCCCCGTAATATAGATCATTGTCTTTCCCAACCGCTACCCCACTGTTTTGTGTTCTTCTTCCTTCGTCTCGGGCCAATGAATGGAACTTTACACCGTTCACAAAACATCCGGGATAAATATAGTGTTTAACCGGCTTCCCTGCTAGCAAGTGCTTTGGCCATGACCACCACCCTCCGTGGTTATCAGATTTTTGCAGATCAATCATCTGCGAAAAAGGGCAAATTAATATAAGGGTTAGCTATTACAAACATGAGCGATATGTATTTAAATAATTAATATCGAGACGTACGTACATACCCATTGGAAGAAATAATCGGGAAACTTCTTCTTAACCATTTTCTCAATCCATGCCGAACTCTTGTTTTGATTTAACGCCTGAAGCCTCTCCCTGTATGACATCATGTACGGCTCAACTTCGTCACAGTCTCGCAACACTACCCAATGTGCCTCAATAAGTTCTTCCCGTGTTAACGATTCCTTTAATACTCCTCTAAACGGTCAGACGACATTGGTGACGACAGAATATAAAAATTTCGTCGGCTAAGTAATTTGCAAACTTTTTTGACTCAGACGACGAAATATAATAGTTTCGTCGCCTCAGTGATTTGAATTTTTTGTAAAATTTTGCAAAAAAAAGGCCATTTTTTACTTAGACGATGAAACCTAATAGATTCGTCGTTGAAGTGTTTTAAATTTTTGGCAGTAAAAATTAATTTTCAGATATTTTTTTTAAAATATACAAAAAATTAGTTAGGCGACAAAATTATATAGATTTCTTTGTCTAAGTGTTTTAAATTTTCCCCAAAATTTTGGCGAAAAAAATAATTTTCAGATATTTTTTTTGAAAATAAAAATAAAAAATATATAATTCGCATAGGCAACGAAACCTATATAGTTTTCTCGCCTAAGTGGTACTTAAGCGACGAAACTTGTATATTTTCGTCGTCTAAGTGATTTTTTTTTAAATAAATATCTGAAAAATTATTTTTGGGTAGTTGTTTTAAAATCATCAAAAATCAACCGTCAGATTTAACCATTACATTTTATACAATATTGTAGAAAAAATTTCAACCTAATTTGGATTAGTTTAGGATTCAATCGATTGAATTTAGTGATTATCGAAAAAATAGTTAGAAGACGGAAACGATCGTAAAATATAATTCGTAAACTTGTTTCCGAAGTTACAAGTGTTTGTCTTATCGTAAAAACTTAATTTATCAACTGGACGAAAATTGATTGAAATTTGACATAAAAAGTTGATTTAAGACTAAAAACTTGTTATATATCTAGTAATGTTGTATAATTTAAGTATTTGTACGTCTATATTTACTCCACATCAATATTAACGAAATTGAATTTGGATAAAACAACCGTTAGATATATTCATCACAACATAATATGTAAGTGGAAGATTTTTCAGTAAATACGAAGTTTTTAAAGGTCTGATCAGCATAATCAACCATAAAACCAAAATTTCAACGAAACGGAAACGTTGATATACAAATTTTCGTAACTCTAATTTTTGAACCGTCGAAACTAAAAGTCCAAGTTGTTTACTCTATGCCCTCAACGAAAAAAATATGCATTTTAAGATGGTATACTTAGTCGTGCTCTTTGATCAGAGGCAATGAAATTCATCTTAGATGACGAAATGGATATCGTTCGTCGTTTAAGTAACACTTAGATAGACGAATATATATATATATATTCGTCTATCTAAGTATTTATGGGTCAGAGTTTAGAGGTTAGGGGTTAGTGTTAGGGTATGGATTTAGACGATTATACAGATTTTCTTCGTCTAAGTGTTTATGGGCCAGGGTTTATAGGTCAAGGTTTAAGGGTTGGGGTTTAGTGTTAGGTATGGAGTTAGACGACGAATTGGTAAGAATTTTGTCGTCTAAGTACGATTACTACGACGAAGAAATTTTTCGTTGTTTTAAGTTTCATGTAGACAACAAAAAATTTTAATTAGGCGAAAATTTCGGATTTGGTCGTCTAAGGATTTCCTAAATGAAATTTTTTTTCTCTCTTAGACTACACTTTTTTATTTCGTCCTCTAAGTGTTACTTAGATGACTATTTTTTTCTATCTTAGGCGACATTTTTTGTTTCGTTTTCTTAGACAACAAAATTTTTGTCTTAGGCGACGAAGTCTGATTTCGTCGTTTGAGACACACTTAGGCGAAAAACTCTTAATAATTTCGTGGCCTAAATACTTTTTTTTGGTAGTGACAACGCCACATATCGACCTGAGATCTTGATACAATGATAGCCATAGCTAGAGCTTGATGAAGAAGAAAACTCTTTGTATTTGTACTGAGGAGCAAAATATAATGTGTATAGGAGAGAAGCCACCATGAGAAATATACTCACGTGTTACAAACAGAGAGCTGGCATACAGCTGTAGGCCATTATCAAACTCTAACCTCAGTTACATTAAAGCAGACTTAACATAACCCTAATTAAGCTAATTATGTTAACAATATCCAATACAAGGGCGTAATTTTTTTATATTTTTTTATAGCGAGGCTGGGACTAAATCCATGTCTCAGCTCAAAATTTTATTGATATAACCAAATCAATGGCCAAAAAGTATAAAGTTGGGGGACAAAAAAACTAAACCAACTTAAAAATAAAGCATCACAAGCTATACCTTGTCGTAATTGTTATCCTGCATATTTGGGATCCTACAGATCATTGTTTAGCAAACTATTCTTAAGGACACTTTGAAGATATCAAACACACTTAAAACAAGGTCTTTTATTTTAAACAATAACGAACAAAATTTTACTATTAAGGATAATTTAACCTGGCGCTGACACGTGTCTCAAGCATAATTACTAATTTACCCTTCAGGAAATACTATATAAACTCTGTTTCTAAACAACAAAAAAAGCAAACACAACACCGGAGCTTGAAGCATACGGAAGCTCTCTCGATCACTCATTGGGATCGATCTTCCACACGTCCCAATCCCGAGCTTGATATCTGGATTTTGTTTTATCCTTGTTGGATTCTCTCCTTGAATCTGGAGTCGCATTCGAAGAGGCTTGATATTCACGATCCCGAGTTTGGATTTATTGTAGCAGTTGATTGATTTTCATGCTTTCGATCTTCGAAGCTCAAATCATCAATTCTGGATGAGTTTTGTGATGTGTTTGTTGTGTGCTATAGGTATGTTTTTTTGTTTTAATATTGCTATATTGGTTTCAGTAGCAGTTTATATTTTTTTGTTATTATGTTGTGATGTATGATGTTTAATTCATGATTATGTGTTTGATCAAGTTTTAAGTTTTTGATTGTGCTTCGAATCATGTAATTGCGGTTACATTTTAAGTGGCATATTTAGTTGTTATTGTGGTTATTTTAGCAGTAGCAGCGTGATTTTTAGTACAATTGCATAGTTTCAGTAGCAGGTGATCATTTTTTTGTTGTGTTGTTGTTGTGATGTCGTAATGCATGATCTTAACTTGAGTTTGTTTTCAGTAGCAATTACTCTAGTAGTTTTTCAATAGTAGTTGCTTTTTTTGCTTTTCAGTAGCAGCTGCTTGAGTTTCAGTATCATGTACTTATTATTTTGATTAATTTAGTAACTGATGTGATATGTTCATCACTTTGTCTATTCTCTCTTTTATTGTTGTATTTTAGTAGCTAATGCTTAAAATGAAAATATAGAGGTATGTCTTCCGGTGCTTTATTTTTTGGAATATATTTTTTAGTAGCATCATGTTTTCAATAGCAGTTGTTGCATTATTTTTGTGTTGTAGTTTTTATGCAGTATCAAGGACTCATTGTTTTGATATTGTTGGAACTTATTTGATATGTTCATCATGTTGTTGATTCCACTTTACGTTTATGTTTAGTAGCAATTGTTTAAAAATATGATGTAGAGGCATGGCTCGTGGTGCAACGGCACGCTATTTTTTATTTTTATTTTAGCGACTCGTATTAAGCCTTATCGCGGATTAATTGCATTGCTGAAGTTGTTAAAGACTTTTTCATCGGGCGAGAATTTGACTTGACTTTTTTTCGCGAAAGTTGTAGAGTATTTTATTTCTAGCTCCTAGGAATTTTCAGGAAATTTTATGGATAAGCAAGCTAATTTTTATGTTTATCAAAAGTCTGTGCGAGAAATAAATAAAAAGAAATTGATTTTTAGTTGGTTTAATTTCGACCGTTTGATCGCAAGGAGATTGAATTTGGGCCGTCGATCTATCGAGTAGCTTAGATGTATAAATAGGCATTTTTCAAACAATGAAAAGAAAAAAAAACTGTACGGGCTTAACTCGTTTCTCTCCCCGTTGACCCAAAACCTTCGAGCCGACCGGACTGCCATTTTCCGGCCACACCTCCAAAGTTAATTCAGGTAGGAAGTTGAAGCTTTAAGCTTCCATTATTGTTTGGGATTTGCAAGTGTTTGGAGGTTACCCAAATCGGGTTTACACTGTGGGAGTCACCGTCGTCGGTGGCAGTGCTCCGGCTAGTTTTGGGGATCGAGGGTTAGGGTTTTTTAAAGCTCTCCCCCTTCTGAGTCTATCTAGGTTCGTTGTGTGGACCGTCGAAGCTCCACGGCGGAGCTGCATCGCCTTGAAGCTTTACGGCCAATTTCAGGCCATAGCTTTCTAGGACGATTTTGGCCACGTGAGGTTGAGTGAGGGTGCGTGAGGTTTGAAGTTAGGTTGGGCTTGCTGAGATGAGTGTTTTGAGGGGCCAATCGCCACCATTAGTGGCGGCCAGCGGAAATAGGTTTTCCGGCTTGTTTGAGGTAATTCCAGCAAAACGCCATAGAATTGGACTCTGGCTCAGTTACAAAAGTTGTTGGTCTCATTGAGAGATTCCCAACGAGGTATTAACCTCCGGCATCTGAGCATTTTGTCCATAGGCGCGTGAGACCCACGCACCGCTACCTTGGTGGCCCCTGAGGGCCACGCGCCACCATCCATGGCGGAGCTCCGGCGAGGAAGGTTATAGGATTTCACAACAAGTTTTTTAGGGTTATTTTTAGAACATATTTCCATAGTTTTACCTATTTTGATATTATTTGATCCGGATGACCAGGACACCGTGATCGCGATCCCAGAAGTGAAAGAAATTCTGCTGCACCGTAGTGGTAGTTGCAAACTTGTAAGTGGACTTTTATTTTCACAGTCAATAGAGAGTTCATATATTTATGCATTACGCTTTACGATATGTTTTCAGAACGTTTATTTGGAGGTTTATATTGTGATGGTTTTATTTAGTAGCCGGTCGTGGGTCTTACCCTTAACTATTCGGCTGATCACCGGATAGCCGGTTGGACCAGGTTAGGATACCTAGATTGTCTCGGGTTAGGAAAAATACCTTAGACGATCTCATCACCTTACTTTTCATACATACTGGCATTCCGGGTTAAGACAAACACCCTGAACGACCACCACAATTACATTTCAGTTTATTAGATTTGAACTTGCATTATTTCACAAAAATCAGCGGAAAGGCATGATAGATCAGTTTTTTTGGTTTACGCTGATTATATTATATTTTTCCACTCACGTTAACGTTTTATATTTTAATGCCTTTCCCTGGGCTTTTCAGTTTCTGTCACCCAGGCTGTATTGTATATCCTCGAAGTGCTTTGTATTGTCGAAGGCTTTGAGTCTACCAATCATCTTTTCAGCAGTATATGTCTTAGCTCACTGTCGGTTTATATCATATGTAATATATTCTAATAGAAGTCGCTCTGAATATCGTTTGTATTATGTTACTTCCAGTGATGTTCATTTAAATAGCTGATTCAAATTCTCTTGTGATCAGAGTTACGTTCCTTTGTACTCAGAACCAGTACTTTGTAAATATGCTTCTAAATTCCTGAGTTGAGTTTTGGTTTAGTTTATGACTTATTTTAAGAAATCCGGATGGACATCGTTGGTCCACGATTTGTTTGTGGGATTTAGTCTCTGAAGCGTTATCTTCATGCAAGTTTTTTGGTTATCTCAGTTTTAGGGTAGGTTATGTCAAAATTTTCGCAAGATTTCCTAGATTTGGTCAGCCGTTAAGGCTTAAACTTAGTTTAGCTAGTAAACTAGGGTCGGGTCCTTTCAGTTTTGTATCAAAGAATTTGGTCATAGATTCTGTATACTCTTTTGTCATTGCAGTACAGGCATTTGACAGTGCACAACACTCCCCGGAGGATGGTCCGACCGGTCGGTGAATCCCTATTACTCCAAGTGTTATGCATTATTGGATTTCTAGAGTCTCTTAGTTGAGCCAGTTTGTGACTTCTATCAGTGAGCTAATCTGTTTTTGAACTTGTAGGTCATTATGCCTCGACAACCACCCCAACGGGATGATACGAAGTCCTTGGCTCAGAAGATGCGTGAGCTAATTTCACGCATGATGCCAAGACTACGAGAGGATCTAATTACCAGGGCTAAGACGGCTGGAGCACTAGTGAGAATTGGCTTGTAGAGATCAGACTAGTTTGTGATCGTTTGCGTCCCATGTTGACTCTTAAGCAGAGGACCGATATAGCTGTAAGTCTTTTGCAAGACTATGCATATCACTGGTGGCAGAGGACTTGGAAGAATGAAGCCATCACTCCGTGGACAAAGTTCACATAATTGTTCATGAGTCGCTTCTTCAGCGAAGCATAAGAAGAGTGACAGTATGAGGAGTTTATGAATCTTCGACAGGGAGACTTGTCTATGATGGAGTATCAGGATCGTTTCATTCGCTTGGCTCATTTTGCACAACATTTAGTCAGCCTAGTGAAAGAAAAGTGTTGAAGGTTTGAGCAAGGTTTGTGGTCAGAGATTGTCCCGTACTTATATAGTGTGCTACGTGCTGATTTTGATGAGTACTTTAGTGCTGTAATAAGATGCGAGGATAGGCTTCGATCTGAGCCACACCAGACTCGATGATTTGAGAAAGGTGGGCCTAGTCATAGTCCTTCAAAGAGGGGAAGCTCAAGTACTTCTGGTTCCATTGCATTTTCGAGCGAGGGATCTCACACTCTTGCTCTTATTGCACATCATCTGAGTCATTTTCAGAGATGGACTAGGATTTGTTGATCTCAGAGGCAGGGGGTTTGAGGACAGTTCCAGTGGGTCTCGTTTTACTCCATTAGTGCCTAAAGATTTCCCTTTATGTAATCGATGTCATACGCATAATCTCGGGTAGTGTCAGTTTGGGAATTCAGCTTGTTTCAGTTGTGGCAAGACGAGTCACTTTGTGAGGGAATGTCTGCAGAGAGACCCTCAGATGGATTTTCAATGTAGAGTTCTGGTGGTGATCAGGGAGCCACTTTCGAGGTTAGAGCCGAACCACAACACAGACAGCCAGCTTATCACGACTGGAGCAAGAAAGGGTGACCAACTTGTCAAACTAGACATGGCCGATTACATTATATGACTCTTCAAGAGGGCAGAACATCTGCAGAGGTAATCATTGGTACATTATATGTTTTTGGTTATGTTGTTTATACTTTAATTTAACTGTGGGTGACACACTCTTTTATCTCCATAAGATTATCATCAATAATTAACCTACCTGCCACTTCCTTATCGGTGATTGAATTTGGGCCGTCGATCTATCCCTTTGAAACTTTCTGGCCAATTTCAGGTCGTAGCTTTCGATGGCGATTATGACCACGTGAGGTCGAGTGAGGGTGCGTGAGGTTAGAAGTTAGGTTGGGCTTGGTGGGAGGAGTGTTCAATTACTGTCGTTGGTGGCAGCCACTGGAAATAGGTTTTTCGACCCGTTTTAGGTAATTCTGGCAAAACGTCGTCGAATTGGACTCAGACTGAATTGATTTTTAGTCAGTTTAATCTCGACCGTTCGATCGCGATAAGATTGAATTTGGGTCGTTGATCTATCGAGGAGCTTAGAGGTATAAATAGTCATTTTTCGAAAAAATGAAATAATAAAAAAAAATGTACGGGCTTAATCCGTTTCTCTCTCTATCGACCTGAAACTGTTGACCCGACCGAACTGCCATTTTCCGACCACCTCCGACGTCGATTCAGGTAGGAAATTGAAGCTTGAAGCATTCCTGATTGTTTGGTATGGATCTCTTTGGGATTTGCAGGTGTTTGGAGGTCATCCGAATTGGGTTTATACAGTGGGAGTCACCGCCGTCAGTGGCAGTGCTTTGGCTAGTTTTGGGTGTCAAGGGTGGTTTTTTTAAGCTTTCCCCCTCCTGTGTCTATTTGGGTTGGTCGTGTGGACAGTCGATGCTCCACGGCGGAGCTGCATCGCCTCGAAGCTTCCTGGCCAATTTCGGGTGGTAGCTTTTGATGGAAATTCTAGCCACGTGATGTCAAGTGAGGATGTGTGAGGTTAGAAGTTAGGTTGGGCTTGGTGAGAGGAGTGTTTTCAGGGGTCAATTACCGTCGTTGGTGGCAACCGCCGAAAATAGGTTTTTCGGTCGGTTTTAGGTAATTCTGGCAAAATGCCGTCAAATTGGACTCCGTCTTAGTTACAAAAGTGGTTGGTCTCATTGAGAAATTTAAAACGAGGTATTAACCTTCGGCATCAGAAGATTTCGGGTGGAGGCCGCTTGTGGGGGCACATGTGGGCCACTCGCCACCGTACACGGCGGAGCCCCGATGATGATGGTTATAGGATTTCATGACGCGATTTTTGGGGTTATTTTTAGAACGTATTTCCATAGTTTTACCTATTCTTATATTATGTGATCCTAATGGAGAGGCACCATGATCGCGACCCCAGCAACAAAGGGAATTTTGTTGGACCCAAATATTAGTCGTAGATGTGTGATAGGACTTTTATTTTCACAGTCGAAAGCAAGTTCATATTTTTATGCATTACGCTTTACATTATGTTTTCAGAAATTTTATTTGGAGGTTTATTTTGTGATGATTTTATTTAGTAGCATTGATGTCTTAGCTCTTCAGCTGATCACCGGATAGCCGGTCAGACCGAGTTAGGACAAACACTCTGCCTGATCAAGATTTTCTCGGGTTAGGACAAACGCCCTAAATGATCAAATCACCTTACTTTTCATACATATAGGTGTTTCAAGTTAGGACAAACACCCTGAATGACCACCTATATTACATTTCAGTTTATTAGATTTGAACTCGCATTATTTCATGAAAATCAGCGGAAAGGCATGATAGATCAGTTTTATTGATTTACGCTGATTATATTATTTTTGTCCACTTACGCTCACGTTATATATCTTAATGCCTTTCCTTGGAATTTTCGGTTTTCGTTGCCCAAGCTGCAGTGTAAATCCTGGAAGTTATTGGTATCGTCGAAGGATTTGAGTCAGTTATCTTTTCCGCATTATGTCTCATCTCACTGTTTGTTTTTATCATATATAGTATATGGTAGTAGAAATCACTATGAATACTGTTTATATTATGTTACTTCCCGTGATGTTAATGTAAATAGCCGAGTCAACTTCTCTTGTGATCGTTAAGTTACGTTCCTCTGTATTCAGAACCAGTACTTTGTAAATATGCTTTTAAATTCCTAAGTTGAGTTCTGGTTTTGTGGATGACTTATTTTCAGAAATCCGGATAGATATCGGTGGTCCATGGTTTGTTTATGGGATTTAGTATCTAAAGTGTTATCTTCATGCAAGTTTTTTGGTTGTCTTAATTTCAGGGGAGGTTATGTCAAAATTTTCGCAAAATTTCCTAGATTTTGGTTAGTCGTTAGGGCATAATCTTAGTTTAGCTAGTAAACTAGGGTTAGGTCCTTTCAAATACTATCTTTGACACAGATGAAGACATTGTTTCGATGTTTGAGGTATACGAATATCTACCTGCTTCCAAATGGATAGAGATCCATGTGTTAGATGTTGGGGCAGGTTGTTTTGGTGTTGTTAAAGAATCATTTGTTCCTGATACAGTTGCGACTGATGTTTTATGTATTGAGTATCAAAATGAAGAAGATGTCAGTATCGATGATTCAAACTACAAGGAGGAAAACTACTTGATTATGGGAAACTTTGTTAGTAAGAGTAACAAGAGAAATTTTTGCTGTGTTAAGTGGGGTGAATACATCAGTAACGTTGGACAATTTTTTAGTGGTGGGGCAGGTGAGTTTAGGGAGAAATTGTTTAAGTACTCTATCAAGAAAGGCTTTGAATTCAAATATATCAAGAATGATCGTTTTTCGTGTTACAACATGTACCCAAAAAGGGTGTGAGTGGTATGTCCATGGTTCTTTATGTGAAACTCACTGCTACTTCTACATGAAGAAGTTGAATAATGAACACCCATGTATCACTGTTGCTTCTCGTAAAAATCCTAGAAGGTTAAGGAGTAAAGTTGTTGCCCCAATCGTAGCCGACAAAGTATGATCCGACCCTTTGCTGAAGCCAAAAAAGACTATGAATGACTTTATTGCAAATTTTGGTGTAGATATTCAGTACCACAGCATATGGGGTTAGGTCAGTTGCCAATCATTTTTTTAAGGGCAGTGAAAGCACTAGATAAGCTTAGCCGCCATGGTATACTGATGCTTTGAGACGAACCAACCCTAGTTCACATGTTGTTCTCGAAGAAAAGGATGGGAGGTTTCAGTGTTTGTGACAAGACCCACCCCAGATTACCCAAGTAATTTAAAGATAAGTCTTGCGAGTCCCGTGTTAAGGTCTCTAGCACCGACTAGTCGATACCAGCTGCCTTAGCATGAGCAACCCTAAACATTGCTATGATACTACACTGAGAAAGAATAAGCTGTGAACTGTCATGCCTCAAACTCTGGATGGTCACGACTTCAACCTGCTATCCTACAAACTAGGAAATTGAAAATAAAGGGCCCAGAGAAAGACATAAATCATAAAGCGTTAGAGTGAGTGGACAAAAATTAGTATCATACAATAATCATAAAAACTGAAATTAACTGAATCTGATGCCTTTTCGCTGATCTGTATAAAATAAAGCAAGTTCATCTACTCTATGGAGGCGACCGCTCAGGGATTTTTTCAAACCTGAGTCAACAAACTGTAAAAGAAACTATGGGTGATGGGCCACCCTGACTGGACTATCCGGTGATAAGCCGAATAATGAGTGCATCGATGTAACTAACAAATGTCATCACAAGAAAAACCTCCAAATTTAAATTGTTCTAAAAATATACTGTAAATTAAACTGTAATGCTGAAATAAAATGAACTCGCATAACTGAAGTATTAAAATTCTAAAAATTGAACTCGCTATCAACTGTGAAAATAAAAAGGGTCAACTAACAGTACTGTGTCGTGATCTCCAATCAACCAAGCACATCTATCGGCATCTCTATACATCTGTCACTAGCTACTAATATGTCGTCCTGAAGTAACGATTAATATGTAAAAACTAATCGTCGAAAATCATATCGAATAACCAAACTCGTTACCAACGAGCAATACCATCTAGAATATCGCATTCTCGAAAATCACGCTTCCCGAAATAATACCGAGCTCTAATCTAATTCCAAATTTCAATTTTCAATTCTTGAATCCTTTTTAAAATTGCAACATAAACCTTAAATGTTAAGGAACTCGAAGTCGAATCGATAATCAATGCAACTATCGATCAATAACGTAAAAATATTTAATTATTATCCGATTAGCTATACGTCTTGACCAAAAATGTACAATTCAATTCAGTAACTTCATTATTATATTCAGTACGTAATTACGAACAAGAAGATATAAAATTAAATGCCCTCGCCGGAGCTCCGCCATGAAACATTGCTGCCGGCGTGGCGGCAACGGGGACTTTTCCCGGAGAACAGAAGCCCAACATAGAGAATCTACCCAACAAAAATATTCATCAAATAACCAACCTTTAATTCCGCCCCAATCGACTGGAAAGGCCCTCCAAACTCTCTGGCCGAAAAATCCTTTCCAACAACCGTTCTTCGCCATCAAGCTACCTCATGGCTTAATGCATACCCCAATCAACTCAGTGTGATGATGGGAGCAATTACCCCATCACCCCGCCGTCCAATTCACCGTCGAGCACCACCCACGGCGTCGACCCGAACCACCCTCGCCGGAGCCAATTATATTCCTACAATTCCCATCGATTTACACCACATCGCATAAAAAAAACATACCAATACAATCTAGGATCAAAACCCAATCCAATTATACCTGAAAAGTGGCCAGATATCTCGCCGAAGCCGACACCGATTCACCCATGAAACAGTGACCTTCACGGTGTCATTCCTCCTTCCTCTGCCACCAATTCCTGTAAAATCACCCACCAACAAGTAAAGGAGGTTGAGGCGCAACTTTTGACACCAGCCCCACCATTTTGGCGGTCGTCCGGTCATTCTCCAGCGGTGCGGTCGACGGAGGGAGAGAGAGAATGGGAGGGAAGAGAGAGAAAAGGAGAAAAAGGAAATTATCAAAACAGGGAAAAAGTTGACTTTCCATTTACAGAAACTTCTATTTATAGTCAAATTTTGAGACTAAATGTATCGTAACCTCGTACAAAACATTGTTGACTATAACTTCTGTGACGACCCGGACCAGAATCAGCAGTATGATCAGCTATATACGTCAGTTATTGCGTAGTCGCAGAGTTACGACAGTTGTTTAATTGTCAGTTTTGTTAACGACTTAATTATTGGCCAAGAATTGGAGCTGGGTCTCTTCTCGAGAGTCGTTGTATGTGTGATTTCGAGTTTGTGGGCAGTTCTGGATCGTCATTCGGAAGACCGAGGAATAAATTATGAATAATTGAAGTTTTGACGGAAACGGGTTTAATTGGTGGCTCTCTTAACGACTAAATTACCGGTCTAGAATTTGGTGTCGGCTTCTTCACGGAAGTTGTTAAGCATTTAATTTTGAGCTCGTGGGAACTTCCGGAGCATTTTTTCTGAGTTACGGAGATTAAGTTATGATTATTTCCGATTGTTGATTTGAGCATCCGAATTTACAGCGAGGTATTGAGGTGTGATTTCTAGATTTCCGACAGTTTGTCGTAAACGGATTATGTGTTTCCGAGAACGGTGGTTTCTCGTGATTTGTCTTGTATTGTCGAGTTATGACTTTGTGTAATGGACATTGTGAATATTCAGGTGTTCGTGATCGCTCGTTTGGCGAGGGACTTTCCGCCGGATCACGGGTTAACGCGTATCGCGTTACGCTAGTCTGTGAGTGGACAATTTCTTTTCACGGAATTCTTGCGAGTCTTTTATATGATTTACGAACTTGAGCATGCGTATGAGATTTCGGATTACATGAGCATGTGTTTTACGATTATACGATTATATTTATACGAATATACGTATACGAATATACATACACTTATATGTTGTTTCATGCATTTGCATCGAACTGTTTATGATTTGGTTTTCACAAAGTACAGTCTCAGTTACGTTGTTGTATCGATACACTTTGCCTCTCGGCTGATCTCCGATGGTAGGCCGCCAGGAGGGGCGTCGTCACCCCGACCTGACCGGTGAGGGGCATTTCCCCGGAACCGAGGCCATTTCTGGCTTAGAATCACGGGGACCAAGGACCTCGTGATTCGGACTGTACTAGCACGGGTGTGTCCATGAGTGACCCCGTGGGATTTACACTTGCATGCTCAGTACGCTGAAGGATTATGGTTTTACCTCGTGTACTTGTTGTTTTTATTTACCTGGACTCGCATATCTTATTTTAAACATATATATCAACTGGTGAAAGACATTTATTTTCGTCCACTCACTCTAACGTGTTTCATGTCTTTCCCCTGGGCTTTTCGGTTTCCGTGCCCAGTTTGCAGTTCAGGCTCTGGTGTCGCACGTCGTGGTCAGAGGCATAGTGCTCGAGCTACCTTGTTTCTTCCAGTAGGTTTATTGTTCTACCTACTGTGGTATACTTATATGTTTATACATTAGAGGTCGCTCTGAGAAATCTGTTGATTATGTTATACGATTTTACACCGGATTTCAGTAAAGAACTATTATATTTATTGTTTTACTTTACTGTTGATATATTGAGAAATCCGGATGGGATTGGTGCCCACGGTTTGATTTTTGTGGCATAGGATAAAGTGTATTTTCCGCGTGCAGGTAATGGTAATTCCACGTTAGTAGCGAAACTTTTCCAAAATTTCTACGGTTTTTATCGGATTTCGTGTTTTCGAAGGGGTTCGATTCCGGTTTAGTGAGCTAAATCGGGGTTGGGTCCTTTCAGCTTGGTATCAGAGCATTAGGTTATAGGTTTTGTAGACTTCTGTAGTCGTGTTTACTAAGGATATTTGAGAATGTACAGCATGTCTGGAATGGTGACCCGACCGGCCGGCGGATACTCATCAATATTCCGGGTGTTGTATACTTTCAAATATTTAAAGTTCCATGATTACGTTCCACTTGTTGTGAATGATGTTTTATTCATTAGGATGCCTCCTTGACGTGCTTTCCGTGTCGGTACGGTTGTGGATCCTATTAAGGATTAATTGACGTGTGATTTGCCAGTGAACTGTGAATTTGGATGAGTATTTCGAGTTCAGTGAACTGTGTGGCACGGTTTGCCTGGTTGTTGTGTATGAGTGTCTACATGTTGCCTCAGAGCTGAGAATTGTGGCAGTTGATATGTTTGCCTGAGTCAGATTATTGTATTTGGTGGGCTGATATTGTGTGAGTTCCTGTTGCGACTCCATGGCCTACATTCAGGGTGTTGTTTATACGGTAATGGTTTTATCAGGCTACCCAGCATTCGAATGGGGAGTGTTTATCCACCTGAGGCAGAGATGCATTGTCCACATGTTTGTTTCTATTTGTACGTGTTATGTGGCTTCAGAGGGAGCTATGCACGAGGTTCGAGATGAGTTTGAATCTGAGCATCAGAGAGAGTCTGATTGTTTTGCCTCGAGATAACCGTGAGGAGCTTAGTGTGCTGCACTCAGTGGCGAGGCTATTGAGAAGGAAAGGTGTACGCGGTTTTCGATGTGATGGTTTGAGGAAAGTGGACTTAGTCGAGATTTTGATGAGGTTGAGTTCCGACACTTCGGGATCAGTGACTTCATCAGGCTGTGGTCTTTTCGATTATGTTGAGGGTCATCAGATTAAAGCAGAGGATCCGTTTGGTGATGTTGGAGATCACAGAGTAGCGGATTTGTTCCTGTGGCATGAGTTTGCGCGATCGTTGGTGATCCTATCACGCAGCAGGTGTTGCGGTGATTTGTGTTCGTGGAACACTTTCAGTTGCTGTTTCGGTGGCCAGGAGGGTCACGTTGCGAGGGGGCGCCCTCAGCCGATTTGTCATTTGTGTTTGTGGACGGCGGTCAACGGCGGCGGTCAACGGTCAAAGTTTGACTTTTTGGATTTTCGGCAAGTTGCATGTCATTTGACTCGAAATCGCGCTCCGATCGCAGTGGGGAGGTTCGTTTTTCGAGTTGAGTGTCCGAACGTAAAGCGAGGTATTGTGGTGTACATATATGGATTTTCGACGATTTGTCGACTTTGAGTTATGTGTTTCCGGGAATGGTGGTTTCTCGTGATTTGTCTTGCATTGTCGAGATATGATTTTGAGATATGGATTTTGTGAATATTCAGGTGTTCGTGATTGTTTGTTTGGCGATGAACTTTCCGCCGGATCACGGGTTAACGCGTATCGCGTTACGCCAGTCTGTGAGTGGACAATTTATTTTCACGGATTGATTGCGAGTCTTTTATTTATGATTTATGAACTTGAGCATGCAGCATGATTATGGTTTTACGAGCATGAGATTTCATACGAGATTATGTTTATTATGAGCATGTGTTTTACGATCATACGGATATACTTATACGAATATACGTATACGAGTATACATATACTTATATGTTGTTTCATGCATTTGCATCAAACTGTTTATGATTTGATTTACACAGAGTACAGTCTCAGTTACGTTGTTGTATCGATACACTTGCCTCTTGGCTGATCCCCGATGGTAGGCCACCAAGAGGGGCAGTACCCCTACCTGACCGGCGAGGGGCAGTACCCCGGAACCGAGGCCTTTCTGGCTATGGATCACGTGGTAGTCAAGGACTCCGTGATTCCGACTGTACTAGCACGGATGTGTCCATAAGTGACCCCGTGAGATTTTCCTTGCATGCTCTGTACGTGAGTGGTAGTCAGCGTCCCCTCACGTACTATTTAATTTTCATGTATTTGACTCGCATATGATTTTATATGTATATATTATCTGGTGAAAGACATTTATTTTCGTCCACTCACTCTAACGTGTTATTGTCTTTCCCCTGGGCTTTTTGATTTCCGTGTCCAGTTTGCAGTTCAGGCTCTGGTGTCGCACATCGTGGTCGGAGGCATAGTGCTCGAGCTACCTTATTTCTTCCAGTAGGCCAGGTTTATTGTTCTACCTACTGTGGTATACTTATATGTTTATACGATAGAGGTCGCTCTGAGAAATCTATTGTTATGTTATACGATTTTACTTCGGATTTCAGTAAAGTATGTATATATTTATTGTTTTACTTTACTGTTGAGATATTGAGAAATCCGGATGCGATTGGTGCCCACGGTTTGATTTTTGTGGCATAGGATGAAGTGTATTTTCCGCGTGCAGGTAATGGTAACCCCGATTTATCTAGTAACGAAACTCTGCCCAAATTTTGAAAAGTTTTTGGTTGTTCGTGTTTTAGGAAGGGTTTGATTCCGATTTAGGAAGCTAAATCGGGGTTGGGTACTTTCAGCTTGGTATCAGAGCATTAGGTTATAGGTTCTGTAGACTTCTGTAGTCGTGTTTACTAAGGATATTTGAGAATGTACAGCATGTCTGGAATGGTGACCCGACCGGCCGGCGGATAATTATCAATATTCCGGGTGTTGTATACTTTCAAATATTTGAAGTTCCATGATTACGTTCCACTTGTTGTGAACGATATTTTATTCATTAGGATGCCTCCTGACGTGCTTTCCGTGTCGGTACGGTTGTGGATCCTGTTGAGGATCAATCGACGCGTGATTTGCCAGAGAACAGTGGATTTGGATGAGTATTCAGAGTTCAGAGATATGTGTGGCACGGTTTGCCTGGGGATGTGTATATGTGCGTCTATATGTGGCCTCAGAGCAGAGAATTATGGCAGTTGATATGTTTGCCTGAGACAGATTGTTGTATTTGGTGGGCCGATATTGTGTGAGTTCCGGTTGCAACTCCATGGCCTACATTCAGAGTGTTGTGTATACGGTAATGGTTTATCAGGCTACCCAGCATTCAACTGTGGAGTGTTTACCCACCTGAGGCTGAGATGCAATGTTCATATGTTTGTCCCTGGTTGCACGAGTTATGTGGCTTCAGAGGAAGCATTGCACGAGGTTCGAGATGAGTTTGAACCTGAGCATCAGAGAGATTCTGATTGATGTGCCTCGAGACATCCATGAGGAGCTTAGTGTGCTACACTCAGTGGCGAGGCTATTGTGAGGGAAATATGTGCGCGGGTTTCGATGTGATGGTTTGAGGAAAGTGGACTTAGTCGAGATGTTGATGAGGTCGAGTTCAGACACTTCGGGATCAGTGATTTCATCAGGCTGTGGCCTTTTCGATTATGTTGAGGGTCATCAGATCGAGCAGAGGATCCGTTTGACACTGGCGGAGATCACAGAGTAGCGGACTTGCTCCTGTGGCATGAGTTGGGTGATCGTTGGTGATCCTTTCACGCAGCAGGTGTTGCGGTGATTTGTGTTCGAGGAGCACTTTCAGTTGCTGTTTCGGTGGCCAGGAGGGTCACGTTACGAGAGAGCGCCTTAGCCAGCTGATCTAGCGGTTCGGTAGCCCAGAGTTTACGAGGAAATCCTCATGTTATTCCTGCGGACTGACCAATGTACACTTTTGACGAGTTCTTCAGCAAGTCGCATATGACGTGGGCGACTAGTTGGGCATGTTGGGGTTCGTGCCAGGACCTTGTTTGAGGATAGATTTTTCTCCAAGGTTACTGTTGTTTGATATCCATAGCTATTGTATCTACATTACCACTTTCGAGTGTTGCATCCATCCGGAGGTTGCGAGATCCTTGTTGGAGGATATGGTTTAGCCGTGGATTTGTTATAGCTGGACATCGTGGTTTTGATGTGACTATGTGTATAGACTTACTGACGACGCATTTGGCTGTGTTCGAGTACCTCGAGAAGGTAGTTGTGTTTCGACGACCAGAGTTTTCCCCGAGGTATCGTCTCGCGGTGAGAAGAAAATGTTGTTGCCATGTGTGATTTCAGTAGTGATGGTCAAGTGGATGGTGGAGACGGATTATGTTGTTTGCCTAGCTCATATTGTGGATACTATGGTTGCTGTGTCCGACATTGGTGACATTGTGGTGGTTCCCGAGTTTCCAGGTGTGTTTTGGAGGAGTTACCAGGTGTTCCTCCAGTGCGGGAGACCGACTACACCATTGAGCTTGTACCAGGCGCTGGACTCATTTTACCGGCATCTTGTCGTTCGGAGCCAGCGGAGCTGATGGAGCTATAGTTTCGACTCCAGGAGTTGCTTGAGGAGGTTTCAGGAGATTTCATACGATCCCGCGTATGTGCGTGGTGTGTTCTTGCATTGCGTGTACGGATGTTGGACGATTTGACGAGGTGGTGCATTGACTACCGGAAGCTCGATTTGCTTCAGAGGAGAGTGAGTATCCTCCGCTTCGGATTCACGAGTGGTTTGGTCAGCCTGTGAGAGCTTCAGTCTTTTTGAAGATTGATTTCAGATCCGGATACCATCAGTGGAGGTTTGATGAGTCAGATGTGGCTATGTTGGCTTTCGGATCTCGGTGTGGACCTCATGAGTTCTTGGTCACGCTGTTGGGTTGACCAATGCCCCGTAGATCATGTGGATTTGATGGACCAGGTGTTCAGATGATTTCTGGACAAGTTTGCGGTCATGTTTGTTGGCAGTATCCTGATTCACTCCAGGAGTGTGGACCAGCACCTGAGGAAATTGTGAGTGGTTTTACGGACTTCGCGAGTTGATCAGCTGTTTGTAAAGTTCAGCCAGTATGAGTTTTGGTTGATTAGTGTGAAGATTTTGGGTTGTGTGATGTTATCCAAGGGAGTTGGCGTGGATCCTGACCGGATTGAAGCCGTGTTGATTTGGGGTTGTCCTACCATTGTGCCAGAGATCAGGAGTCTCTTGGGTTTAGTAGGCTATTACCGACGGCTTGTGCAGGATTTTTCCGGATTGCCACTCTACTTTCCGGATTGATGAAGAAGGCGGCAAGTTCATGTGGTTCGATGCCCGCGAGGAGAGTTACTTACTCTTGCAGGATGGTTGACCATTGTTTCGGTTTTGATCTTACCTGACGATCGTGATGAGTTCGTGGGTTATGGCGATGCATCGAGGTTTGGATTTTGGTTGTGTTTGGATGCTGTGTAGCAGAGCGGTGGCTCATTGTTTCAGGCATTGGAGACTTTATGTAGCTACGTATCCTGTGTATGATTTGGGTGTACCTGTCCTTGTGTTTGCACCAGAGAGTTGGAGATACTACTGCTATGGTGTACAGAGCAGTGTGGGATGTGCACTGATCATTTGAGTTTCCTCCACTTGCATTTTCGGCCAGATTTGGGCTTGAGGCAGTGTAGATGGATGGGGTCAACTCATGACCATGGTTGTACCTTTGAGTTGTTCGGAAAAGTTAGTGGTTGTACTTTGACCATCCGTTTGGGATGATGTTGTTGTTTATGCATTCAGTCGAGAGTTAGGAGCTTCAGTATTACATGTGTATGTGTGGCTCGAGTTTCCGTGTTAGCAGAGTGTGGGCTACGAGAGCTGAGTTCGAATATGATGATGTTAAGGCTCGTGGTTTTACGCACATTTGGCGCTAGTGGTGCGGAGATGTGTTTGATACTTCGAGTTTACTACTCGTGACACAATCTGTAGAAGAATGTAGCAGCTTGTGTGTGCGCAACATGTGTGTGCAGATGCCACATTTGTCAGCTGGCCATGGCTAAGGGGCGGAGATTTGCAGCGATGTATCAGCCATTCGAGATTTCCAGTTGGACGTGGCGTTTGTCGCTGTGACCTTGTGTGTGTTTGTGCGCATTTTGATTTATGATACTAGTTGTCAAGCCATTGTGGACCATTTGACGGACTTGGTACATTTCCTTGTACTTTCGGGAAAGGATTTCAGTGGCAGACTAGCATAGCTGTGTTTGACGAAGATTGGCCATTTACGTGGTGTACCTGTGTCCCAATTTGCTGGTCGAGGTAATCAGCTACAACTGAGAGTTGGCGAGCTTTGTAGCGAGCATTGGGGACCAGATTACGAGTTAGTACCGGTTCTTACCCTCAGATTGGCGAGCGATCTTCGAGGATTATCCAGGCCTTGGAGGGCATATTGTGGACCTCGGTATTGCAGTTCCGGAGGATTCGGGATCAGTAGTTCCACTTGTTTGAGTTTGCATGCAGTACCAGTTTGTGGACCACTGTGATTTTGATGTTGCATGATGTCGTTTTGAGGAACGATGTTGTACTCCATTATGCTAGAGCGAGTTTGGTTTGAGTTTGAGTTGATGTTTGATTTGGATGTTGTGGAATGTGCTACCACAGACTATCAGATTAGCGGAAATTGGTTGATTATTGCCCGAGTTCGATGTTTGAGCTATGCTGATATGAGTGTGTGAGTTATATTGATGTGTGAACTGAGTTGTGAATTGGCACATTGTTTTGATTTGTGTGTGGCCATAGGCGAGTTTATGTTATGCCGTATGGTTCGGCACCGGCTATAGTGTTGGCTTTTGTGTGTGTGTTGTGTTCCGCGTGGCGGAACTATGTTTCAGGTTGTTGCGTGTTGTGTACCCTATTTGTTCCTTATGTAGGAACACTTGGCGATTGTGTGAACCAGTTCAGATTTGTGATTTGTGGATACAGAGATTTCAGCACGGAGTTATCTCCTATTGTGGAGTTTGTTATTAGAGTTTTTCAGTCGATATTGTCGCTGGAGAGTTGAGCAGTATGCAGAGGCAGTGCTCCTACCTTGTAGTTGGCAGATTCAGAAATTTTGAGGTCGAAATTTTTCTAAGGGGGGTGGATTTGTGACGACCCGGACCAGAATCAGCAGTATGATCAGTTTGATTGATGAATTACTGCGTAGTCGCAGTTGTTCGACAGTTATTTGAATCGCCAAGCTCGTTAACGACTAAATTATTGGCCGAGAATTAGAGCTGAGTCTCTTCTCGAGAGTCGTTGTACGTGTGATTATGAGTTCGTGGGCGGTTCCGGATCGTTATTTGGACGACCGAGAAATTAGTTATGAATATTTGAAGTTTCGACGGAAATGAATTTAAATGGCAGGTTTATTCGCGACTAAGTTATCGGACGAGAATTTGGCTTCGGATCCTTCACGGAAGTTGTTTAGAATTTAATTTCGAGTTCGTAGGAACTTCCGGAGCATGATTTTGAGTTACGGAGTTTATGTTGTGATTATTTCCGTTTGTTGATCAATTAGTCGATTTAAATGTGTGTTTGGTTGAACAGTTGACTTTTTATCCGTTTGGCCGATGTGTTTGACTTCAGGTAATATTGGAAGAGTACGTCGAGACGAGTTTGTGACCACGAGAATTATCGGAATCAGAGTTACGACGCGAGAGTTATGGATATTTGAAGTTTGTCGTAATTAATTGGGAAAGTTTCCCTTTTTGGCAGGTATATAAATAGAAGGTTACTAAAAAGGAAAAGTCAAAAGGATGTATTGTTGAGTTGACTCGGTCAACTTGGTTTGACCGAGCTGTGGAAGTGGAGGCCGACACCGTACGGTGCTCACCGGCGGTGGGATTTTTCCGGCCACCCCACGGCATGTCTCCGGTCCCATTCGAAGCGCCTTGATGTCCTCGACCCCATGCCAGCCTCCTCTCGTGGTGGAGCTCACGGTGCAGAGAGAAATTTGGAACCAAAGTTTGGGATTTTTGGGTTTAATGGTGGTTTGTGATTTTGGCCGAATTGAGCTACATCAAGCACTGGGTTTTGTAGCCCTCATCTCCATGATTCTAACCATATAGGTATGGAGTTCTAATTTTGATTGTGGAAGGAGAATTTTGGATTTGAAATTTGTGTTTCAATTCGGGTTTTCATGAAATTGAGCTAGTTAGAGTGAGAATTGGACTTCGGTGCAGTTGACAAAGTTGCTCAGTGCAGGATTTTGAGTGGAATAGGTGCAGCTCCGCCGTGAAATTTCACGTCCGGCAGCGGCGCCGCCGTGGACGGCGGTCAACGGCGGCGGTCAACGATCAAAGTTTGACTTTTTGGATTTTCGGCAAGTTGCATGTCATTTGACTCGAAATCGCGCTCCGATCGCAGTGGGGAGGTTCGTTTTTCGAGTTGAGTGTCCGAACGTAAAGCGAGGTATTGTGGTGTACATATATGGATTTTCGACGATTCGTCGACTTTGAGTTATGTGTTTCCGGGAACGGTGGTTTCTCGTGATTTGTCTTGCATTGTCGAGATATGATTTTGAGATATGGATTTTGTGAATATTCAGGTGTTCGTGATCGTTTGTTTGGCGAGGAACTTTCCGCCGGATCACGGGTTAACGCGTATCGCGTTACGCCAGTCTGTGAGTGGACAATTTATTTTCACGGATTGATTGCGAGTCTTTTATTTATGATTTATGAACTTGAGCATGCAGCATGATTATGGTTTTACGAGCATGAGATTTCATACGAGATTATGTTTATTATGAGCATGTGTTTTACGATCATACGGATATACTTATACGAATATACGTATACGAGTATACATATACTTATATGTTGTTTCATGCATTTGCATCAAACTGTTTATGATTTGATTTACACAGAGTACAGTCTCAGTTACGTTGTTGTATCGATACACTTGCCTCTCGGCTGATCCCTGATGGTAGGCCACCAGGAGGGGCAGTACCCCTACCTGACCGGCGAGGGGCAGTACCCCAGAACCGAGGCCTTTCTGGCTATGGATCACGTGGTAGTCAAGGACTCCGTGATTCCGACTGTACTAGCACGGATGTGTCCATGAGTGACCCCGTGAGATTTTCCTTGCATGCTCTGTACGTGAGTGGTAGTCAGCGTCCCCTCACGTACTATTTAATTTTCATGTATTTGACTCGCATATGATTTTAAATGTATATATTATCTGGTGAAAGACATTTATTTTCGTCCACCCACTCTAACGTGTTATTGTCTTTCCCCTGGGCTTTTTGATTTCCGTGCCCAGTTTGCAGTTCAGGCTCTGGTGTCGCACGTCGTGGTCGGAGGCATAGTGCTCGAGCTACCTTATTTCTTCCAGTAGGCCAGGTTTATTGTTCTACCTACTGTGGTATACTTATATGTTTATACGATAGATGTCGCTCTGAGAAATCTATTGTTATGTTATATGATTTTACTCCGGATTTCAGTAAAGTATGTATATATTTATTGTTTTACTTTACTGTTGAGATATTGAGAAATCCGGATGGGATTGGTGCCCACGGTTTGATTTTTGTGGCATAGGATGAAGTGTATTTTCCGCGTGCAGGTAATGGTAATTCCACGCTAGTAACGAAACTCTGCCCAAATATCGAAAAGTTTTTGTTGGTTCGTTTTTTCGGAAGGGTTTGATTCCGATTTAGGAAGCTAAATCGGGGTTGGGTCCTTTCACATAAACCTTAAAAATTAAGGAATTGGAAGTCAAATCGATAATCAATGCAACCGTTGAGCAATAACGTAAAAATGTTTAATTATTATCTGATTAACCATACATCTTAATCAATAATATCCAATTCAATTAGTAACTTTATCATTAGATTCGGTACGTAATTACGAACGAAACAATGTAAAATTTCTGCTGAAAAACACCCTCGCCGGAGCTGCACTGTGAACCACCGCCGATGGCGGCGCGGTGGCAAACTTTTCCGGCAAACCGAAGCCCAAGTTATAGAGAATCTACCCAAAAAAAAAATTCATCAAAGAACCAAACTCCAATTTCACCCCAATCGACCATAAATGCCCTCGAAACTCTCTGGCCGGAAAATCCTTTCCGGCGACCGTTCTCCGCCATCAAGCTACCTCGTGGCTCAAAGCATACCTCAATCGACTCAGAGTGACGAGGGGAGCAATAACTCCATCACCTTGCTGTCCTATTCATCGTCGACCACCACCCACGACGTCGACCCTCCAACCACCCTTGCTAGAGCCGATTATATTCCTACAATTCCCATTGATTTACACCACACCACATCGCATCAAAACAAATATACCAATATAATCTAGGATCAAAACTCAATCCAATTATACCTGAAAAGTGGCCGGAAACCTCGCCGTAGTTGACACCGGTTAACCCATGAAACCGTGACCTTCATGGTGTCATTCCTCCTTCCTCTGCCACCAATTGCCGTAAAATCACCCACCAACAAGTAGAGGAGGTTGAGCTGTAACTTTTGACACCAGCCCCGCTGGTTTTGGTGGTCGTCTGGTTGTTCTCTAACTATGAGGCTGACAGAGGGAGAGAGAGAATTGGAGGGAAGAGAAAGAAAGGAGAGAGAAAAGGAGAAAAAGAATTACCAAAACAGGAAACAGCTAACTTTCCATTTACATAAACTTTTATTTATAGTCGAAATTTGCGACTAAATGTATCGAAACCTCGTACAAAAATTTTGTTGACAATAACTTCTTACTCGTAATTCCAATTTAAACTCTTGATGTAGCCACGAACTCGTCTCGATAAACTCTATGAATTTTCGTAAAGAAATTCCTCGACAAATGTAATCGATAAAATTATGATAAATACCATCGATAAATACCAACGGTAAAAAATAATTACCATCGACGATTACCATTAAATAAATCGTAAATAAAGAATGCTAAGAAATGGATTCACAGTTTGTGTGTTGCATATCAAGTATCCATTGTAGGGTTTAGATTCTTCCAACCAATGCTTTTTCCAAATGGGACATTCACAAAAAATAAGTACAAAGAGATGCTTTTGGGTGCTAGTGCAAAAATGGAACAAAGGTACTGCTTTTCTATTTTCAGTATCAGTTATAAGATTTGTACTTTTTAGTAGCAGCCACTAGGAACTTTGTTGCTTTTTTGTTATGTATTTTTAGCATCAGCACTGCGAATGTTTGCTTCATCGATTTGTTATCATAAGTAGCAGCATTTAGTGCTTCACTGGGAGCTTTGTTGTTTTTTTTATATGTCTATTGTTCTGTGTGATTTTGCAGTAGCAACATTAGCTATAATGTGACTTGTGTTTTACATTTTTTGTGTAATTTGCTGAAATTTTTCCATTTACATTTTCTATTGTTGATTCAGGAAGCAAAGACAATTAGACTTAGTTTCTTGATCAACTGGAAATTATGTTGAAGGATGATGCTTGCCCCTCGAAGGCCAAGGACTAGAAGAAAGAAGTCATTTGGTGATGGTACTTAATACAAACATTTTGTGAGATGATGTTACGCAAGGTACCTCCTATCGGAATTTCTATGATGCATCATAAGGTACCTTATATTAGACTTTCTGTAATCCAAACACTACAAAAAGGTACCATCATTTCACAAGGTACCTCCTATTAGACTTTCTGTTACAGCTTTAGTTTTTCAGTAAGTGTATGAGCAAAACTTGAGTAGTGCTTTATTTTTCATGAAGTAGCAGTGTTGATCCCTGTTCATGTATTAGTACGAAATAGAGTTAGGGGACTGTGGTGCCGCGGCCTGCTGCTTAATCAAAAAACAGGAGTATCATATTTGTTTATCGATCTCATCAATAGTGTGTTTTTTGAATGCCATAGCAATTCTTGTTTTCAGTAGCAGCCCCTTAATTTGAAAGCAACGTTTCTCTTTTAAATAGTAATGCATCAATAACAGTGTTACTTATATCAATTAAAAAACAACATAAAGTACATTCAATTTTCTCAAAACTTTTACTCAGTAGCAGTGCATCTTTCTTCTTATTAAACTGAAATATCATTCTTAAATAAATAACACATGATAGAAGAAAACATATCTCAAGCATAAAAATATTAGTATCAATAGCAGTTGTTTTAAGTAGTATCAGAGTACATAACATATATAGACCTTAAATTTCATTAACATTACATTATTCACCAACTTCTAAACCCTAAACCCTATTCTCTTTGACACACTACCAAAAATAGCCACTTAGGCGACGAAGAGATTTCGTTGTCTAAGTGGATATTTTCGTCGCCTAGGTTTCATTATCTAAAATCCGTAGCCTAAGTACTTAGACTACGAAATTGTTTGATTTCGTTACCTCAGTACCATCTTAGGCAATGAAAACTACTGTGTTGTCTAAGTACTTAGGCGTTGAAAAATTGTCCCTCTAAGCGAAGAAACATGTTCATCATCTAAGAGACCTCTTAGACGACGAAACATGTTCATCGTCTCAGAAACCACTTAGACAACAAAACGTGTTCGTCGTCTAAGTGAATACACTTAGGCGACAAAACATGCCTATTTCGTCGCCTAAGTTAATTATGTTTTTTTTTGAATTAAATAAATAATTAATAATAATTTTAAAAATTACAAATTAATATAAAAATTAATTATATTAAACTATGTGGGGGGGGGGGGGGTAAACAGGCAGCCTATTCCGCCGTCATTGGTCTGATCGCTGTCGTTGGGCCCGTGAAAAGGGGGCGACAAGCGTCCTCAGGAACGGGCAGCCCCATGCGTGCACACATCTCGAAAAACTCGGCCATGTTTTGGTTTTGCGCGTCCAGCTGCCCCTGCATCGATCTGGTATGCTCCCAGGCCCGATCGACCGACTCCTGTGCCAATTGAGCCTGCTCTTGTGCGGTTCAGACCGCTTTGGCATCAACCCCACCTCGCCTACTGGACGATGATCCGAAGGACTGGGATGAAAAATCTCTATGGACCCTCCGTCCAAGCCCACGAACCTCATTGCCAGCTCGGCGGCCGTAAACAGCATCGGCGATGGCAATTTGGCTCTCCACCGATAAATGGGGCACCTATTCGGGTGTCATACCCGAGTTTTCCAATTGGGTGTTAGTGAACTGCTCCTGGGCCATTTCTATCAACCGCACCTGAAATTAAAAATGCAATTACTGTTATAATAAATTTCAATACATTTTGGGAGTACGATTAAATTGAATTGAATTAGGCAAGATGAGTCAATTACCCCTTGTTGACTCACTTCATCGTCGACCCCAGGTTTGACATAAGCCGAGACGCTTGCATCCAGGAGAGAATGCTTCGAACCCACATCCTTGTGCTCCTTTATAATGAACATGAAGCATTTGGAGCCCGAAGTATGGTGTTTATCCTTCTTCACACGGTTTGCCTTGTTGGCATCCGATGTTATCTGTTTGACAAAAAAATTAATAAATAATAAATAAATGGTTAAAAATAAGATATTATTTAATTTTCTCAATTTAAAGGAAATGAAGACGAACCTTATACTTGTCGGACTCAAAGTTTCCGACCAACCACTCCTACTCATGTTCCATTTCGTCCCGCAGCTCATGTGGGACAGGTGTGGCGTCGTGTCGGATATAGTACTTGTGGAGATCGTACTTCCAATCCTTGAAAATGTTCTTGGCCACAGTGTTGATGTGCTCCATCATCTCCGGCGTGCTGTCGATATCGAAATGTAGCTAGAAAAAACAAAATTAGAGCATAAACATTATGCCTAGCTTCGTGGTTGGTAATTAATTATAAAAATATAAAAATTTAAATAGTATTACCGAGAGTTCGTGGTACACCCTTAACCTCTCGGATTTAGGAAGGTTGTTCCACGAAGTGGCAACCATACGGATATTATTCCGTATTATTGAGCCGATGGTATGCGACTTGAGGCTACCGGGTTGCGAGAACGGAGGGCCTCGGGTGAAATCGTCAAACGGCACCTCGATCTTCTTCCTGGTCGACCTGACTATGCGCTCGGTTTTCGCGCCCTTCCCAAGTCCTCGACTCTATTTTGGGTTCTGATCTGATGGCTGCTTCCTCGCCATGTGCTATAGTGAACGGAGTCGTCGATCGACTACATGGGACCTTCAGACGTCGCCGATTAAGCGGTGACGAGTGGGTCGTCGGTATGGGCAGTAGCCGCCTCATTTGGAGCATAAGGGATTGGGCCAATCGGCATACCCGAATGATTTGGAGGAGCTGAAACGGTCTCCTCCGACTCAGTTTGACTCCAACCCATTGCTTGTGCAATGGATTGGAGTTCGGCTTCCCTCTCTTCTTGCGATGCCCTCTACTTTGATGCCATCGATCGTAATTTATTAAATGAAAAAGTTATTTATTAATAATATATATCCAAATTAATTCATCCAAATTAATCCAAATTTTCACCAAATTTCATCAAATATAAACATATCCAATTTATCTAAATTTCACAAATTAACATATCCAATTTATCTAAAAAAAATTAAAAAAAATCGAATTTATCCAAATTTCACAAATAACATCAATATACGTACGATTAAATTAAATTAAATATATATTACCAATTTACAAATAAATTCAATTCGATATATATTACTAATTTACCATCCAAATTTTACAAAATTATCCAATTTATATACATTTTATAAATGTATCCAAATTTCACAAACATATCCAAATTTATCTAATTTATTCCAATCACACCAATATAATTATCCAATTTATTTCGTGGCATTTATATTACCAATTTATAGTACAAATTTATATTAACAATTTATTTATCCAATTTATATCACCAATTTACCAAATAATTAACATCAATATACTCAAAACTATATCTATACATTATATATTCAATACTAAATACATTATATGTACTAAATACATGCATTACCAAAAATCTATATATACAATATACACAATTAATATTTCATTTATTAATTAACAATATATCCAAAAATATATATATACAAAATCTATGTACACAATATATATACAAATTAAATCTATATACACAATATATATATATGAAATACATACACAACATGTATTATACGTACACATATATATATAGAGAGAGAGAGAGAATGAGAGATATATCGGCGGCACAATAGAGGGGAGGAGGGCGGCCGGAGAGGATCGGAGAATGTGATCGAGGAGGCCGGGCGGCTGTTTTTGAGGAGAGGAGTGAGGGAGGGGGGGCGGACGGCGAGAGAGGGAGAGTAGAGGCGGGGAGGCAGCAGCGACGTGGTTGCAGGAGGAGGATGCAGGGCGACGACCTTTAGGAGAGAACGTAGAGAGAGTGGATCGAGAGAATGAGAGAGATTGGAGAGAGAGAGAGAGATAGAGAGAGAGAGAGTGGTTGAAATGGCTACATTTTCTGGATATACACATTCACTTAGCCGACGAACCAATTTTTTCGTCGCCTAAGTGGAATTTAAATATCACCCAAAAATTCAGGCACACAGAAAAATGAACCCCACTTAGACAACGAAAGGGTTTGTTTCGGCACTTGAACTCTAAACTGAGGCGACGAAACCAACCCTTTCGTCATCTAAGTGATATTCAAACGTGGCCCAAAAAATAGGTGCTCAGGAAATTGAACCTCCAAAATTTTGGTCTTAGGCGACGAACATGAGGTATTTTGTCGCCTAAGTCATTCTTATTTTTGGCCTAAAATTTTTGGCTCACAAACTGAACCACAAAAAAATTTGGTCTTAGGCGACAAATCAATGTGTTTTCGTCGCCAAAGTGCTCACGTAGGTGACGAAAACACCTTGGTTCATCGCCTAAGTGAATATTTTAAAAAAATTGTATGAAAATTATTTTTGTGTAGTTACTTATAAATTAAAAAAATTAACTATTAGATATAACCATTATTTTTGTACAATATTTTTTTAAAAAAATTGAACCTAATTCGGATTAATTTAAGTTTCGATCGAATGAATTTAGTGATTATCGAAAAATAGTTAAAAGACGGGCACTATCGTAAAACTAATTCATAAACCCGTTTTCGAAGTTACGGGTGTTTATCTCTACGTAAGAACTTAATTTATCAACTAAAAAAAATTAATTAAAATTTAATAGCCAAAATTTATTATAGATTAAAAAACTGTGATAAATTTACTAATGTTGTATAACTTAAGTGTTCGTATGTCTATATTTACTCCACGTGAATATTAATGAAATTGAATTTTGACAAAACTGCCGTTAGATATATTGATCATAACATAATATGCAAGTTCATGAATTTTCATTGAAAACGAAGTTCGTTAAGGGTTTGATCGGCGTAGTCAACCATAAAACCAAAATTTCAACGAAATAAAAACGTTGATATGCGAATCTTCGTAACTCTGATTTTTGAACCATCGACACTCACAGTCCAAGAACTGGTTACTCTATCCCCTAAAGGAAAAAAAATTTGAAGATGGTATGCATGGTCGTACTCTTAGAGGTCAGATTGTGAAAATATGACTTAGGCGACGAAAACAGTTACATTTCGTCGCTTAAGCTCATTCTTAGGTAACGAACACAACTGGTTTCGTCGCCTAAGTCATTTCGGGTTAGGAGAAAGGGTTCAGGGGTTAGGGAAAATGGTTTAGGGGAAAGGGGAAAGGGTTTAAGTGTTTAGGGTATGTAGGGTATGGCTTAGGCGACGAAAAGAGTTTCTTTCGTCGCTTAAGAAGTCACTTAGGCAACGAAAGTAGTTGGGTTCGTCGTCTAAGTACCTTCTTAGGCGAAAAATTAACTATGTTCGTCGCCTAAGTTATACCCTACATACCCCAAACATATAGGAAATCTATTGTACCTAGCTTAATTAAACCATTAATTAGAGCGCTTATAGATTACCAATTAGCTTAATCTAACTAGCTAACATGTTTCAACTAATTATATAATATATATATATTATACTATTCATTATTAACTAATTAACCAATCACCTTATAATTACGTACATTAACAATATAATACAATACAATACGTACAACAAACTAGTAATTAAGCTACCTAAAATCGCTGGAAACTATATATTCGCCGGAATATTTCACCGTACCGGATTTACGTACATACGGTATTAAATTCAAATAAATTATTTGTGGAAAACGAGTTAATACGTATCTTCACCTAGAAGGAGAGCAGGGGTTGATGAAAAATCGCAATCGATCGATCGATATTTTGTAATGTTTTTTTCCCGGTCGGGATCAGGCTGCTGGGTAGAGTGAGGAGAGAGAGAGAGAGAGAGAGAGAGAGAGAGAGAGAGAGAGAGAAAGAGAGAGAGAGAGAGAGAGAAGTTGAGAGGAGAGGGTGAGATAGCCCGAGGGGAAAAAGAAACTTATTAAGCTAATAATTGATCAGTTTTGCCGCCTAAGTGATACGTTTCATCGCCTAAGTGGCCACCTAGGCAATGACCACACTGTCGTCGCCTAGGTGACCACTTAGGTGACGAAAAGAGTATGTCGTCACCTAAGTGACGACCTAGGCAATGACCACACTGTCATCGTCTAAGTGACTGACATTACGTCATTTTAGGTTTTTTCTTAGGCGACCGAATGATGATTTTGTCGTCTAAATTGCCACTTAGGCGACGAAATAAGTGGTTCGTCGTCTAAGGTATAACTCAGGCAACCAAGTAAATGTTTGTCACCTAAGTAAACTTTAGGTAACGAAACCGTAAAGATTCCGTCGCCTAAGTAGACTTTTTCGGTAGTGGTACATAGCTTTTTGTGTCGTCCATGAACTTCTTGATGATTTTTGTTCGATACTTAAGCACATCTGGTTTTGCAAATTTTTCAGTAACTAGATCATTCTTTAATAGTCTCTCTATGAAGTTCAGCACAAAAATTCCATAGCCAAACCTAGAGTACCAAAAAGGAAAAAAAAAACACCATAAATTTAGTAACAGCAAGGTTGAATTATCTAGAGAAAGAAGGATGCAGTAGCACCAGCAAAGTTGAGGCTTTCAGTAGCGCAAGTATGTATTTTTATTTACGACAGGTTTTGTGTGGCGCACTTCTTATCATTTGTGATTTGAAAAACGAATGTATGTGTATCATCCAGATAGTCCAAGCTAGCCAAGTTTTCAGACTCATATTGTTAGGCCCAGAAGCATTCAATTACGTCTTTTTGCAATGTTAACATTTATTAAATATATTTTTTATATTATTGTAAATAAAGTTAAATGTACTACAAAATGTATTTGATACATACCACGATTGTTGTTCTTTCATAATCCAAGTTGTTCATAGTTTCATCAAGAGGCCTCAGAGAGTTGTAATGTGTCCATATTTTAGTCCTCATATCAAACACTAGCAGGATGTAGTGAAACGCTTCAGACCCATGATATGCTAGGAAAAATAAAAACTGCTTCCCTTGCAAATTAGTCTTCATCTCCTCCCAAAGCATAGTTTTACAGTTTGCTTCATACCTCTCCAAGTCATCGCAATGTTGGAGCATCTGCCGAAAAAGAAATTAGTATTACTTATGCAACTTATTCACTAACACCCAATATATAACAGAAAAAATTTCTGTAGCAGTCCCCTAAACATAGTACAATCCTTAGGAAACACAAAAGCATTTTTTGGAAACACAGTTGCATATTTTTGGGAAATGCAGTTTTGACCACCAAGTTTCAGCGAAAGTGCTTTCAAAATCAGAAAACTTACTGTGAAATCACATTTGATGTAGAAACACTGAATTGTCTCTCTTCTGCAGATGAATTCCATGTATGTGTCCACGATGGAGATTGAAATCGTGCAATCCTTTAGCAATTCCTCCACATCAGAATGAAAGCACCCGGAATGAAAGGTAAGTTGTGAAATAGAAAGACAAACATCGACATCATTAACATATATATAGTAATGATAATATTTTTAGTTCGACTATACTTCACTTACCTCAACTCCTTTATTTTCCAGTATTTTTTTAAGATTGACTGGTGCTCCTCATCCAAATATTTGAAGACCTTATATTTTTTCCAAGCTAGAGTGTTCTCCCTTCATGATGTTTTGCATCATGGTTATCTCCTGTATCATCGATTGCCTTCATCTTCTTGCGTACCTTAGTGATTTCAAAACTAGGCAACTCCTTCTCTTTTCAGTCTTTTCTTGTTTTGATCCTTTTTATTATAGACTATTGTTTCCCCGATGTATCATTCTCCTCTTCCCTTAGGTGTACCACATTATCATTCTTCCTTTTGCATTGACATTGCAGCTCTTTCAATTTTTTGTCCTTTTGAACAATAATGTCTTGGTAAACTAGAATCTTCCTCTTGTAATGCTCCTTCTCGGCCCACAACTTTTCAATGTACTTGCTCTTGATTCGATAAGACTCTATGGCAGACAAGACCATTTCTTGCTTCAGCAATGCTAAGTCTTTCCACTCCTCAATTGTGGTCATCTTTTCCTCGTCGTCAGTACCACAAAATGGGAAATCTAGGTTGACATCTTCTCTAAGCCGCTGCTCACAATCATCAAAGTCATCTTTTGTGTATCTAGGCTGGTAATTTTTTGTGAAGTCGACGTTTGATGTGGCATGAGCAGTTTGCCCCTTCTTGTTGTTCTTGTGAGGATATTGGCATCGGATTTGGATGTACCAAAAAAAAATTGTAGTCAAAGGGTGACAAATCCTCGTCCGCCTTGCTCGCTTCATGAGTATCAACAACATCCTTGTTCATTTGTTCCTTTGTAGCCTCTTTAGTATCATTTCTTGATGCACCATTTTCATTTTGCTGCGTATGAGTCTCATTTTTGAATGCATCAGTTGAATTCTTCTTCAGAGTTGCCTTAGGCTCATCAGTAGCATTGCCTTTTCCCTTCCTTTCATCAAAGTTTGAAGTTGTTTTTGTAACGAGTGCTACTTCTTCTACTACTACTGTCAATGTTCCATGCAAAGTGTCATCGTCTTGCTACAATGGCTGAACAACATTTCGTCATCCATTTTTTCCTCCTCAGTAGCAGCTTCATGTGGCTGGTCGTCCTTACTGTCATTTTCCTTCTCAAGATCATTGAGTAGATGCATAATTAGTTCATCATGTTGAGTATCATCACTGCCTACATTGTACGTTGAACCCTTTTCAGCAGCATGGTTGATTATCTTCTGATTGGCTAAAACATGATTCATTGAATCTAAGTCGAAACTTTCGCCGGTGATAGGTGCAACTTTTGCAAGCTTATCCAAGTTGAATTCAGGGAATACCGATGCATCATCATCATCATCCTTGTGCTCCTCTGCTATACTTTGTTGCTCAGTATCAGTTGCATGATCTTCAGTTATTTTCTTGTTCGGATAAATGTCTGATATTGTTTGTTCTTCATCACTGTTATCATCATCAAACCATTCATCATCATTCTCATCTTTCTCAATATCATGTTCTTGATTGCCTTCAGGAATGAATGATTATGGTTGTTGATCATCAAGTTGCACATTACGCATTTAGGATTGAGGATATATAAACTATATAGTAGCAACAACATTAGTGGAGAATTGTAATGCGCTTACCCATACTGCTAGTATCAATTCCATTGACCCTTTGGTTTTTTATGGGTGTTCTGTGCAATTTATACAGTAATGGTCGGATGAGTACAAACATAAAATGAAACATTGCAGTAGCAGTCTATAGTACTTACTAGAATACGTGCTTCTTGACGATTCTTTTTTTCCTTAACCTTCATTGCTTTCATTATTGATTTTTCTTCCTTTGCCATTGCTGCTTTTTGTTTTTTCACTGCTGGAGTTTGAAAATCATCATCCACATTGTCATCTTGTACAGTAGCAACATTCTTGGTTGGTTTTTTGATTGCTATGTTGTGGAGCTTATATTTAAACAGTATCAATAAAAAGTTGCATTTTTCTTTTTCAGTAATATATACCTGGATGTGATTAAGATTTGTGTTCTTAAGTTTTTTCCACAATTCTCTCACATTCCACTTTACAAAAGCTACTTCTCTTGGTAGCTCTCCTTTTCGTTCAGTAATCAAGTTATTGTTCTCGCAAAGCCAGTACTACAGTTAAAGAAAAGAAGAAAACATATTAGTTGAATATTATGTTTTTTCTTTTTTGCAGTAGTAGCACATGCTTTTTTGTCTATTTGAACACGAAGTTACCAGTACTAGATGAAGACACATGCTCAGACTTTTTCCTTTGTGAATGGCTTTCAAGAAGTTTAGTAAGTATGCAAGTACTGCTTCGGCCCAGTTGTAGTCTTCCAAGCTGTCCAGATCGTCTATGCGTTTGACAAAGCACTACGCTGTGGTTGATCCAGAGCTGGCAAAGAGGAATGTGACAAACAGATATAGTAGTATCATTTTTGTTGCGTTCTCCACCCAGTTTAAGTTTCTTTTCCTACTTGAAATCACGAAGTCTAATTGATAACCAATTAAATACCTTCCGACTCGACTTTGCTAAAGTATCCATCGACAAACCGACTATCTGTAAGCTTACTAGTTTCATCCACTGGGACCAACCACCCTAATGAGAAAGAAAGAAGAAAAACATAAACATAATTATCAAGAATTCAATAGCATAAATCAAACAAACATGAGCAGTTATCAAGGTTTCAGTAGTAGTTTATCAGCAAACGAAAATGTCATGATACCTACCAGAGTTTCATAATCCTAAAAGGTGTTTCACATTTGTGGTTCATATTTGACTGATCTACGTGCCAAACTTGAACATCCTATGGTGTTCTTCATGGGTAGCAAGAACCATTCGCAATAATTTATTCGATTTGTTCACATAATCAACTTGTTCATTATAAAACACATCAAGGACTTTTTCAAATGGTGTGCTATCCAATCTTGTCTTCAAGATTGTCGATGCTAGTTTGTCTTCTTGTAACGAACATTTAATGCCAATGAAAAGATCTACCATTGCATTTGTGTTGCTTCTTAACTGCGGTAATTGTGGTTTATTTACGGTAGCAATGTTTGTTTCTTTTTTTTTGTTTACTGCATTGTTCCTTGTTAGACCTTTTGCAGCGACTTTTTGTCTTTCTTTCGGTGCCATAATCTAATTAGAATAAAATCTCAATTCTTGGTATCAACCCTAATATATCAACTGTAAGTAGCAATAAGTTCACCAATAGCAACACCATTGCAAACATCAGTCGGAATATTTCTTTAAAACACAGTATCAACTACAACAAACCCACAAATGAATCGAGAATACACCAAAATCTAAATTTTCAGTAGCAAGTCTAGTGATTATTTGGGGAAAAATAACAAAGCCCTAATTCATTAATCAAAAACACAGTACCACGTCAAAACAAAACCTAATCAAAAATCACAAACACAGTAATAACACAAAACTGAGAAATCAAAACCCAACTGAGTACGAAAAATCAAAAACGAACTTGTAGTAAAAATGCGACTCGAAACCATAACTGAAAAAGATGGATTTCTCATCGGAGAAACATAGTAGCAGTTCATACCTCTTGTAGAATATAATGAGGAAAGAGATTGTAGAGGCACGAAGCGTAGTTTATGTTGTTTTCCAGATGATGAAGCGTGGTTGAAGACAAAGTGGAGCATAGCAATGGCAGTAGCAGTTGAGAATTAAATGAAATGGCGTGATTGAGCGGTTCTATTTCAATTCTATATAAGGGGTTGCATCATTTGGGCTTTTGATAGGTTGGGGCTTTTGTTTTTGGGCTCTGGTCCATGTCATTAGTTTATTCAGTAGCAGTCTTGAAATAACATTCGTTTTATTCAGTAGCACTATGCTATTGTTATGCTAATTGGAAAGAAACGAGGACAGTAGCAGTCTGATTTCTTCAATAACATTGCTCCCTTTTTTTTCCAGTTTCATGAACTTTTATTCAGTAGTAGTTCATTTCTTAAATGTAAATGAAGAAACCATGACTGAAGACTAAATAACATAGTATTAGTAGCAGCTATTTAAGTTTACATAGCAAATGAAAGGACCCAACCCCGATTTAGTTTCCTAAACCGGAATCAAACCCTTTCTGAAAACACGAACTAACAAAAACCATAAAAATTTTGGCAGAGTAACGCTACTAACGCGGAATTGCCATTACTTGCACCCGAAAAATAACACTTCATCCTATGCCACAAAAATCAAACCGTGGGCACCAATCCCATCCGGATTTCTCAATATCATAACAGTAATGTAAAGTAATCAATAAAACTATACTTTACAGAAATCTGGGGAAAAATCGTATAAAAGTATAACATAAGAATGCTCAGAGCGACTTCTAATATATATATATATATATACACACACACAAATAGTAGGCCAAACTAAGAACCTACCATAAAAGAAACATTGCTCGAATACTAAGCCTCCGACCGCGACGTGCGACACCCGAATTCAAACTGCAAACTGGGCAAAGAAAATGAAGAACCCAGGGAAAGACATATAAACCGTTAGAGCGAGTGGACGAAAATAAATGTCTTTCACTGAATAATAAATGTTATAAAAACATATGCGAGTCTAAATAAGTGAATATAACATAGTACACGAAGGAGACTCAAATTCTTCACACGTACGGAGCATGCCGCGTAAAACTCTGCGGGGTCACTCATGGACACGTCCGCGCTAGTACAGTCGGAATCACGGGATCCCAGACCCACACGTGATTCTAGCCAGAAAGGCCTCAGGTCAGAGGTTCCCCCCCCCCCCCCCCGGGTAAAGGCCTCGGGTCAGGGGTCACAGCCTCCCCCGATAAACATCCTTGGGGATCAGCCGGGATGCAAGTGTATCGATACAACAACATATACTGTGACTGTACTCTGTGTAAACCAAATCATAAATAGTTATATGCAAATGTATAAAGCAATATGTAAATGCATATACATAATATATAATTGTATAGGCATAATCGTATAACACATGCTCATATAAATCATAATCTCATATGCATGCTCAAGCTCATAAAACGTGTAATAAAGACTCGCAATTAATCAGTGAAAATGAATTGTCCACTCACAGATGAGCTTAACGCGATACACATTAATCCCGTGATCCGGCGGAAAATCCCTCGCCAAACGAACGATCACGAACCCCTGGATAATCATAAAATCCACTGCTCAAAATCATAACTCGAAACCTCAAATCATATCACGAGAAACAACCGTTCCCGGAAATATATAATTCAATAACGACGAAATCGTCAAAATCCGATAATCACACCACAAAACCTCGCTATAATTTCTGATGCTCAATTCGAAAAACAAACCTCACCACTACAATTGGAGTGCGATTCCGAGCAAAACGACATATAACTCGTCGAAAAACACGTCGCCGGAAAAGTCGCCGCCGCCGACCGTCGGAAATTCAAACCTGCCCAGAAAAATTCAAGCTACACATAGATGTGAAGATCTCGACATTTCCAACAACTTTCCAGTTCAAAGTTAAGGCCAATTTTGATCGGAAAACCTCCAAAATTCAACTCAAAGTTCCAAACCCTTACCGGAATTTCAAACCGATCGATCTCTCTCCTCCGGCCACGGCAACCTCCCAAACCACTTCCAATAGCTTCATTTCCTCATGGCTAACAAAACCCCTCAAAGAGGAGCCACCAAATTGGCTGGAAAAATCACCTCCGACCACCGGCGAATTCGCCGGAAAATCACAAACTTCAAAACGTCATAACTTCTTCATCTGGCAACCAAATTGAACGAATGACCTATAAAAAGAAAGAGGAGCTCAAGCCCAACAACTTTCATGAAGAGACCACGGCCAAAAGAGGCCAGAATCGAGCTCAACAAAGGCAAACAAAATTCGGCCTGGAATGGAGAATAATGGCTGGTCAACCCGAGTTGACTCGGTCAACACCCAATTCTGACTAACCCAAAAAGGAAACCCACTATTTATACTTTCCATTTTTGGTAACTTCCGTATTTATTTTACGACAAACTTTGATCGAACGTAACTTTTGCATCGTAACTCCGTTTTCAACGATTCTCGCGTCTACGAACTTATCTCGACAAATTTTTCAATTTCCACCTGAAGTCAACCAATTTCGACAAATCCGATAAAAATTCAACGGCTCAATTCAACATAAGCTTATCTGATAAAACGATCAACGGTCTAAAATACTCACAACTTATTCCTCGTAACTCGGAATAATCCTCCGAAAGTTCCCACGAACTCGAAATTAAATTCTCTACAACTTCCGTGAAGAATCCCAAATCAAATTCTTGCCCGATAATTTAGCCATTAATGAAGCCGCCATATTAACCAATTACGTCGAAATCGCGACTAGTTGCGAAATTCGCAAATCAAGTCGATAACCATTCCAATTTCGGTTCGGGTCGATCGACGGTCCAAAATGGATCACAATCACGATTCGGATAGACTCGAATACGAACGGATAAACTCGACGCTATTCCAAAATTTTAAATATTCATATTATATTCCTCGGTCGTCGAAATAATAATCCGGAACCGCCCACGAACTCGAAATCACGCGTACAACAACTCTCGAGAAGAGACTCAACTCAAATTCTCGGCCAATAATTAAGTCGTGATCAATGCCGGCAATTCAATCAATTTACTAAAAACTGTGATTACGCGCAAGCTCGTGGATTAAGCCGATTACACTACTGATTCTGTTCTGGGTCATCACAGCAAAGTTCCTAAATTTCATCAAATATACATTGTTCACTAGCGCTTCTTAACCCGAAGCCTTCTTTTTCTTGATTGATACCCCATTATTTTCGACACAAAGCTTTCTTCATCTTCCATGAACTCCTTGATGATATTTGCCTGATACTTGAGCACATTTATTTTCAAAAACTTTTCAAGAATTGGTTCGTTCATTGATAATCTCTCTAAGAAGTTCAGTACAAAAAGTCCACAGTCCAACCTACAATACTACAAACACATAATTCAGTAGCAATAAGTTTTCATTATCAAAAGAAATAATAATGTAGTAGGATCAGAATCACAAATACAAATCAATTTTTATACAAATATGTATTTCTATTTTTACTTACGTTAGACCTTGTCTTACGCACTTCAGATCATTTCTGATTGGAAAAACGAATGAGTGTGTATGATCTAGTTTGTCATAGCTTGGGAAGCCTTCATTGTAGGAACCAGCATCTTTCAATTACATCTTTCTGCAATGACAATATTTCATTATTTGTTTGTTTTACTTTTCTACAAATAAAGTTAAATATTCTTCAAAACTATTAAGATACATACCACAGCCACTGCTCTTTCGTAATCCAAGTCTTTCACACTTTCTTCTATAGGCCTCAAGGAGTTGTAATGCGTTCATTCTTTAGTTCTGACATCAAATACTATTAGGGTGAAGTGGAAGTCTTCCGGCCTGTGAAGCACCGGGAAAATAATAATTTGCGTCTCTTTCAGACTATCCCTCATCTCGTCCCAAAGCATTTTTTTGTAGGTCCATTCATGACTCCCTAAATGTTTGAGATGTTGGAGCATTTGTAGAAGAGCGAATGAGTAGCAGCTACATTTATTATTTATCAACAAGTTTTGAGCCAGTAACATATCAGAATAAGTTTCTGTAGCAGTCCCCTAAAACATGGTACCATCTTTAGGAAACACAATAGCAATTTTTCAAAAACATAGTTGCATCTTTTTTTTATAAACAAGTTTTATATTTTTCAAAAACATAGTTGCTTAAAAAAAATCAGAAAACTTACCGTGAATTCAAACTTCATGTAGAACCATTGAATTTTCTCTCTTATGCAGATGCGTTCTATGTATTTGTTCACTATGAAGTTTGAAATCACATCATCTGTTAGCAATTTCTCCACATCATCACGGAAGCACCCCAATAAGAAACACATCATGTTAAATACAAAGATGAATATATATATATATTTATACAGGAAGCTTCCACTCATGTATACCTGAGTGGAAACTTTTTCAGGTATGTGGCATTTACGCCAACCTTTTGATCATATTTTACCATCTTCACCGTCCAACTACTAGGTTTATATGAGTATATCATTTTTGTAAATTTTTAGCCAAAATAGTGATCGTTAAGGTATCAAACTTGTTCAAATCAATGGATGAACCGAATCTGTCAAACCTGAACAGTTTATACTTATGAACTTCTATTGCAGTTTTGAATACCTTAACAGTCACAATTTTGGCTGAAAATTTACATACTTGAACTACACATTAGGACCTAAACTCTGAACGGTGGAGATGATAAAATATGACCGAAAAGTTGGCGTAATGTCATATATATATATATATATATTCATCTTTGTATTTAACATGATGCCTTTCTTACCGGGGTGCTTCCGTGATGATGTGGAGAAATTGCTAACAGATGATGTGATTTCAAACTTCATAGTGAACAAATACATAGAACTCATCCGCATAAGAGAGAAAATTCAATGGTTCTACATGAAGTTTGAATTCACAGTAAGTTTTCTGATTTTTTTTAAGCAACTATGTTTTTGAAAAATATAAAACTTGTTTATAAAAAAAGATGCAACTATGTTTTTGAAAAATTGCTATTGTGTTTCCTAAAGATGGTACCATGTTTTAGGGGACTGCTACAGAAACTTATTCTGATATGTTACTGGCTCAAAACTTGTTGATAAATAATAAATATAGCTGCTACTCATTCGTTATTCTACAGATGCTCCAACATCTCAAACATTCAGGTATACCTGATTGGAAACTTCATATGTATATATATATACACACACACACACATTAGTGACGAATATATAGTAAAGTACCGAAAAGAGATGTAATCTAACTCAACTTTACTTACTCCAACTCTTTCCTTTTTTAGTAATCTACTAAGATTGACTTGCTCTCCTTATCCAGATATACCAGAAGACCTTAAGCTCTTCCAATCCAGTGTTTCCCCTACATTTGCATCCCCCTTATCACCATGTTGTTTTGTTTCAATACCAGTCTCTAATTTTTCTGCAGTATCAGCAAACTTAGTTAAACGATCCTTGTTGTCACTGCCCCCAAATGATATAGCAGAACGATCAGATTTTCTTTCATCCAATTCTTTGCTAGTGTCCACCACATCATCATTCTTATTTTTGCAATCCACCTCCTTTAGAATCGCCACCATCACCAATCGTTGCAACCCTTTAAATGTTTTATCCTTCTCAACAATCATTTTTTCGTAATCTAGAATCTTCTTCTTATAACTCTCATTCTCAGCACGCAGCTTTTCAATGTACTCAGTATTAGTGGCTTTCTTTGGGGAGTCCACCTCGCTATCACCACCCTCGTTCTCCGAATCAGTTGTTTCCTTTAGGCACTCTACGTCGTCGTCACCACCCTCATTTTCAGAATTAATGACTTCCTTCAAGGACCCCACATCATCATCGCCTTCCATTTTTGTCTTTTTGTTGTCTTTTCTTTCATTGACATATCTTTCCTCTTTCGCAGCTCATCTTCTGTAGTAGACACCACCACCTTGGGTGCATTTCCAATTGCTTTGCTCTCAAGCTTGTATATTGGTAAAGTAACAATACCAATATGCAAGAATCAGTTTCAGAAAACACAGTACTAAGTTTTAATTCACTACAATAAAAAGTGCTTTTATACAACATTGTATACACAACAATTTTAAAAAATATGTTGTGTGATAGAAAAAATGTGAATAAATTATATCATACATCGGTTGATATATTGTACCATTGTCTATAAAATATGAAACCATTTTCAAACAACAATTTGTATTATATGTGTTGTATGATCATCAATAAATGACTTGCTATTCTACTTCAATTTTTAGGTGTCAAGGGAGTCTGAAAATAGCATTTTTCCCCTTCAATTTTTTTAACTTCTATAATCTTAGAACTTTCACACAACATATATTATCACATTTCATGGTCTGAAAAATGTGGCACAAAAGTTTGTATGTCATTTCATATGCCATCTTTATTCACACAACAATGCTTATAACAAAATGTTTTATGTTGGTGTCAAACTACTCATGTCAGTAAGGAGCCCTCAGATGTAATTTTTATCACACAACAGATGATATATACACTTGTTGTGTGATGAAAATTTTGATGATATGTCAGTTGGCATCCACTTTTGTCATACAACATGACATAGATAACCATGTTGTGTGAAAGTCAAACATTGAATGTCAGTTTTGCTCCCTCAGAATTCTCTTTACTTATACAACAAATCATACAACAAGTTGTTGTCTGATTAAAATGTTAGTGCCAAAATGTACATGCCAGTATGCATCTCTCACATGTGTCTTTTTTCATACAACATAATACATATGTAGGTGTTGTGTGAAGAAAATATGAGTCAAACTATGTATATCACTTTGTTATCCATGCCAAGTGTCTCATTTTGACACAACGAGCTATATAACAATACTGTTGTATGGAAAAAAAAATTGGAGTGTCAAACATTGGATGTCAACTTGCATCCCCTTAATCTCGTTCTTTCAGACAACAAAGTCATATCAAATTGTTGTGTGATAGAAATGATTGTCAACAATTGCCATTTGCTTCTTGTCATTTTGAAACAGTCACACAACATAGGGTCTAATATGCATTGTGTATCTATTTTACAATTCAATCATTGTTTAGGGTTTAGGGTTTCATTTACATTAGGTAAATTTTTTTACCAATTAACCCTACACAGTAAAAGAGTAAAAAATAATGGATGGTTCACATTAGATCTTGTAATTTTCAATGGTGAGAGTTCAATTGAGATTTTGTGAAATGACATCAATACCCTTCTCTTATATATTGCTTATTTTCCTATGGGGAAACTAGGTAAACCGATTTTTTATGTCAATTTTTTTGATACTGTGAGATAGATATGTAATCTACAAGAATGAATGTCAAAATTTTGATCTTAAAAGATCAATTTAGGGAGGGATAACTTAAGTTTTAGTGGTAAGGGTACTTCGGTCACATTTGGTAAAACGCATGGATCGAGGTCGAAATCTAATCCAAAATTTATAAAACTTTAACGGTGTGCTTAGAATACTCCGACCAATCAATCTGACAGTCAATTTTGTAAAATGATTACGCATTATCGATTTAGTTTCACAAAGCTCTTTCCTTCCATATAACCAAGGAACAAAGTTAAGAACATTAGTATACATATGGAGAATTCAAGTAATATGAGAATTAAAAATGTTCTACCGATAAACGAGGCGATATAGAATGGTCCAACTTGTAATAATATACATCACACGTAAAAATTAGCCTCATCGGAGTACGTTTAGACCCCGGTCAATGCAGTCAAATAAAATGTGTGAAAAGACTAAAATACCCTTTTCTTATATTTATTTTCCTATGGGGGAGTAGGTAAATCGATTTTTTATGTAAATTTTTTTGACACTATGAGATAGATATCTAATCCACAAGAATGTGTATCCCAAATTTGATCTAAAAAAATCACTTTAAGGAGGGGCTGTTGATGAGTCTATGAATACAGTTAAGACTGGGGGGGTGCAAAAGTTGTTGAAGCGGCATGCTGTGACGATGCGAAGTGTAGTGTTGTTTGATTGGAAGGGAACTCAATGTGGCAAGGTAGCAAAGCAAATAAAGTCATACATAGGCATTCTAGCTTACAGAAAAGTACCAATAATCAGAACATCTTGGAATGGAGTCAAGAATGAGAAGAATGATCCAGCTGGTGATGAAGAGAAGGAGAAAATATGGAGCCGTGTGAAGGTAACTTCTACTTGGTCAATACATTATACTAATTTTGAGACCTCTGTGTAAATATAATGCATTCCCATATGTTTAAATTTTACTGATTTATTATGTATGTGTTAATGTGCACATATATGTAGCATTCACGATAGGGGAAGAGGCCAAGAAGAATGTATTGGAATCAACTGCATGTAGATGGAGGGAATTTAAGTGCATGCTGACCATAAATTACGTTATACCATTCATTGGCGATTAGAAAGCTTTCTGTTATCCCTCTGAAGATTATCCATTCATCCTTCTAGAACATTAGACCACATTTGTGGACGAGAAGACAAGTGAGAAGTGGTTGGTGAGTTTCAGTGACCGAAATCTTGTAGGTAGTGGTTAGTATCAACTCTAAATCATTTAAAAAAAATTCAGGCCAAGCGTAAGAAGCAACAAGAGGCGCATGCAAAGAATAAATATCAACACAAAATATCCAGAAAGAGTTATGTTGGATTAGAGGAAGAACTAATTAGTACATGGCTTCATTTGGGCCTTGTTTTAATGTATATGTATGCTGGTATATGATGTACACTAATCAGAGTGGCTTATATTTTATGTAGAGAGAGAAAATGTTGGAAGCAGAATTTGATAGAGCGGATATGCGGATTGAGGGAAGGCTTAACAAGGATGGAACCTTTGGTGATGAAGAAACAAAGAAGACTGCTAGAAAAAATAGTAAATAGACAATTATTAAATTACTGTAAAGCTTCAAAATTATAAAAAATTCAATTTTGTGTATATGTATTCTCAGAAAGACTTGAAGAGGAAGGCTAAGAATGGAGAAATAAACATAAGCAGCAGTGATGATGTTTCGACTATGGCATTAGGGACAAAGGAGCATGGAGGAAGAGTGCGCGGCGTTGGAGGATTTGTGACTGCCACATCCTACTTTCACTTGCTGAGAAAGAAGTGGGAGACAATCGAAGATGCGGTTAAGATCAATGTGGCAAAATATATCAATGAGGCACATGAGAAGATGATGGAACTGGCAGCAACAAAAATTATTGCAGCAGCAGCTTCACAGATAATTGAAGAGATAGTACCAAAGGTTATAAAAGAGAACTATGCAAGCTGAGAAATGAAGATTAAGCAGATTGTTGATAGATTAGACCCGGATAATGTTGCAAAATCTGCTTTTCAACATTTATTCGAACAATCTCAGAAAATTCTGATGAAGCAAGCTGCTCAAAAACTATGGGTGAAGCACCACTGGATTGTAATACCGGAAAGACAAAGGCCAATGTTGAAAATGTCGAGGAGGCTGCTGATGATATTTTTGAGGAGACTCAGCCTTTAGAGAATGTTGTGGCTGTTGAGGCTGCTATTTCAAAGGTGCAACAACCAATCATTATTGAAGAGCAAAATAGTATGGATTTCTCATCCATAGTACAAGCATCTAAGGTATGTTATTTATTGAATTATTGGGATATATGTTTGTATCTATCTATTATCCTAATTTCAGTCTTTCATGTCTTTTGCCTTTGTAAATGTCAGCGTCGAGGGGCTGAAGTCAGAGCTAAGCTAGCAATAGGCTCAATATACAATGTTGTAGCCAAAGGAACATTTATGGATAGTGATGATCCATCACAAACTGTGCATAATCTACCACTTGGTGAAGATAGACTTCGTGTTTCAATAGATTAGGTTGTTGCCTGTCATGAGAAAGACAATCTACCTTTTCCTGTTGGTGATCATATTATGACTATAAAAAAAGCAATGTGGAGTTGGGTAGTATAGCCTAAGGAGCTGGTCATTAGAGAACATGATGAAGAGGAAGTGGTACTTGGTTTCTCAGTTTTTAGCAGTTATATATATAAATAATTTGAACTTGAAATATTTAAGATAAACTAATGTACTTTCACATTATTGATTTTGCATAGGAACTTGACTGTGGTCCGAGAAAGAGAAGAAGAAAGGTTACTGAAAAACTGCCCATGAGTATCGACTGGGATGCTATCTTAAAATCTGACATACCATCTTCTTTATCGATGTTATACACGTGGATGAAGGACAACATAATAGATGGTAAAAGAATTAACACTATGGCATAGGCAAAATTGTTCGGCAAACAATGGAAACTATATCTCTATGACACTAATGTTCAGGCCTTTGCATCAATGTGTGAATTAGGAATCATGTACCAAAGGTATATATCTCTCAGTATTCTGATGTGCTTTTACAATTTTAAAATCTTGTGCACTATTGTAACTGAGGGAAAATGATGTTTATATATCTTAGTTGCCTATTTGATGTGCTGGTGAAAGCAAAAATAGAGAATATGATTGCATTTGTCGATCCGCATGAGATCAGTGGGGAAAAGAGTGATCGGGCTAGGAGATCTAGATTCATAACGGATAGGTTGGTTACTACAAAACTAGGACAACTCTTCTTTCTGCCCTATAACCCAGAGTAAGTATACTATATAACTTAAGGTTTGCCTAAGTCTTACGTGTCTTGCTTTTAACCTTATTTTCTTATGGTAACTGTTACTTGCCTAACTGAATTGTCATAAATTCTTATTCGTAATACCCATTGGATGTTGAATATTTTTGATCCAAGCAAAGAAATTATGTACCACTTGGACCCTATAACAAGGCGTATTCCTTGTGGAGAATGGATAGACACGTAAGCTACCACTATTTTCTTAACTTAATTACATATGCATCTGTGTTGAATAATTTTGTTACATTTAGCGTTTTTTTTGTATGCTTTCAATAAACACAGACACAACCAATCATTATATCTATTTGTTGGTTAATTTAGCTTATAATGTGGTTATTTTGGATCTAATTTGGAATGTTCGATTATTTAGTGTTCATCTGTATGTTGTAAGTTTCTCATTTGTGATGTTGCAAGTGTTTCTAATTTGGTTATTTTATTTTCAAGTGCAATGGTAATGTATAATGCACATTGTACCAAGAAAGGTCGGGTTTCACCTACTTGGAAACCTTTATCGGTACAGTTCTTTTTTCAAATTTTTCAGAGAACAAATTTATATCAATTGTTTTTGTTGTTTTTCTCTGTTGACTAACATATGATGTACTGGCCTCAGGGTATTCCTAAACAACCTTCCAATATAAAATGTGGCTACTTTGTGATGCTTTAATGAAGGAGATAATTGAGGACAAAGATCTATAATTTATGCACAAGGTAAACACACACTGCTTTAATCAAACTTGTTGTCGACTTGCCAAATTCAGCATTTATATGCATCTGCCAAATTGACTATTTCTTGAATTTGTATTTAGTAGGGGAAGAGATCTAAGCCTAAGCTCAAGTATGACCAAGCTGATATTGATGGCATGAGAGATCAATTTGCCAAGTTTGTTCAATCCAAGTTCTGTTAGAGCAGGTATAATGTAGTAGGAAGAGGTTTTTTTTTGGATATGCTAGTTGTTGGCAGATATATATATATATATCTTGCAATGTTCTGTGACGACCCGGATCTGAATCAGCAGTATGTTCAGCTTGATCGATGAGTTACTGCGTAGTCGCAGTTGTCCGACGGTTATTGGAATCGCCGAGCTTGTTAACGACTAAATTATTGGCCGAGAATTGGAGCTGGGTCTCTTCTCGAGAGTCATTGTACGTGTGATTACGAGTTCGTGGGCGGTTCCGGATCGTTATTTGGACGACCGAGGAATTAGTTATGAATATTTGAAGTTTCGACGGAAATGGATTTAAATGGCAGGTTTGATCGCGACTAAATTACCGGACGAGAATTTGGTTTTGGCTTCTTCACGGAAGTTGTTCGGAATTTAATTTCGAGTTCGTAGGAACTTCCGGAACATTATTCTGAGTTACGGAGTTTAAGTTGCGAATTTTGCCGATTGTTGATTGTTTGGTTGATTTAATTGTGTGTTGCTTCAAAGGGTTGACTTTTTATCCGTTTGGCCGATGTGTTTGACTTCGGGTGATTGTTGAAGAGTACGTCGAGACGAGTTTGTGGCCGCGAGAATTATCGGAATCAGAGTTACGACGCGAGAGTTACGGATGTTTTAAGTTTGTCGCGAAATGTATTTATGAGGTTTCCTTTTTGGGAAAGTCTATAAATAGTAACTTCTCCTTTAGGAAAGTCAAAGACTGAAATGGAAGGTTGACCTTGTTGGACTTTGGTTGACCGTGGTGGAGGGGAAGTCACGACGGTGACCGGTGCTCCACGGCGGTGGTGCCCGTCCGGCCACCTCCGGCCACGGGGATGGACTCTATCGACGCGTCTTGGCCACCCCAATGTGCCTCCGGCCTCCTTTCACGGCAAGGCTCGCCGGAGGAGGAGATATTTCCGGCCAAAATTCAAGGAAAATTGAGGTATTCGGGTTTGGTGATTTGAACCGATTCGAGCTGAATTTTTTAGTGGGCTTTGTAGCTCTCATCCTCTTGAAGCTACCATGTAAGTTTGAAGCTTTAATTTTGTTTGAGTTTGGAGAATTTTGGATTGGAAAATTTGTGTACAATTCGGTTTATCATGAAATTGGATGTGTTAAAGTGAGAATTGGACTTCGGTGCAGTTATGGAAGTTGCTCAGTGGGTGATTTTGAGTGGAACAAGGGTTGCTCTGCCGTAAATTTCTCCGGTCAACAGTGGCGCCGCCGTGGACGGCGGTCAACGGCGGTCAACGGTCAACGAGTTGACTTTTTGACTTTCGACAAGTCGCATGTCATTTGACTCGAAATCGCGCTCCGATCGTAGTGGGAGGTTCGTTTTTCGAGTTGAGCGTCCGAACGTAAAGCGAGGTATTGAGGTGTTATATACGGATTTTCGACGATTCGTCGACTTTGAATCACGTGTTTCCGAGAACGGCTATTTCTCGTGATTTGTATTGTATTGTCGGATTTTGACTTTGAATATTGGACGTTGTGATTATTCAGGGGTTCGTGATCATTCGTTTGGAGAGGGGCATTCCGCCGGATCACGGGTTAACGCGATACGCGTTACGCCAGTCTGTGAGTGGACAATTTCTTTTCACGGAAATCTTGCGAGTCTTTTATGTGATTTATGAACTTGAGCATGCAGCATGATTATGGTTTTACGAGCATGAGATTTCATACGAGATTATGATTATATAAGCATGTATTTACGATTATACGAATATGTTTATACGGATATACGTATATGAATATGCATACACTTTTACATTGTTTCATGCATTTGTATCGAATTGTTTGTGATTTGGTTTTCACAGAGTACAGTCTTGGTTACGTTGTTGTATCGATACACATTGCCTCTCGGCTGATCCCCGATGGTAGGCCATCCAGGAGGGACGTCGTCATCCCGACCTGACCGGTGAGGGGCGTTTCCCCGGAACCGAGGCCATTTTTGGCTTAGAATCATGGGGACCAAGGACCTCGTGATTCGGACTGTACTAGCACGGTGTGTGTCCATGAGTGACCCCGTGGGATTTATACTTGCATGCTCAGTACACTGGAGGAGTATGAGTTTTACCTCGTGTACTATGTTATGTTTTTTATTTACCTGGACTCGCATATGTTATTTTAAACATATATATATAACTGGTGAAAGACATTTATTTTTTTCCACTCACTCTAACGTGTTTATTGTCTTTCACCTGGGTTTTTCGGTTTCGTGCCCAGTTTGCAGTTCGGACTCTGGTGTCGCACGTCGTGGTCGGAGGCATAGTGCTCGAGCTACTTTGTTTCTTCCAGTAGGTTTATTGTTCTACCTACTGTGGTATACGTATATGATTATGTATTAGAAGTCGCTCTGAGCTTCCTGTTAAATATGTTATACGATTTTACACCGGATTTCAGTAAAGTGTAGATATATTTATTGTCTTACTTAACTGTTGATATATTGAGAAATCCAGATGGGATTGGTGCCCACGGTTTGTTTTTTTTGTGGCATAGGATGAAGTGTATTTTCCGCGTGCAGGTAATGGCAATTCTACGCTAGTAACGAAACTCTGCCCAAATTTCGAAAAGTTTTTGTTGGTTCGTGTTTTCGAAGGGGTTTGATTCCGATTTAGGAAGTTAAATCGGGGTTGGGTCCTTTCAGCTTGGTATCAGAGCATTAGGTTGTAGGTTCTGTAGACTTCTGTAGTCGTGTTTACTAAGGGTATTTGAGAATGTACAGCATGTCTGGAACGGTGACCCGACCGGCCGGCGGATAATCATCAAATTCCGGGTGTTGTATGCTTTCAAATATTTGAAGTTCCATGATTACGTTGCACTTGTTGTGAACGATATTGTATTCATTAGGATGCCTCCTGACGTGCTTTCCGTGTCGTTTCGGTTGTGGGTCCTATTGAGGATCAATCGACGCGCGAGTTACCAGAGAACAGTGGATTTGGATGAGTATTCAGAGTTCAGAGAATTGTGTGGCACGGTTTGCCTGGGGATGTGTATTTGAGAGTCTACATGTTGCCTCAGAGCTGAGATTTGTGGCAGTGATGTGTGCCTGAGTCAGTTTGTTGTGTTTGGTGGGCTGATATTGTGTAAGTTCTGGTTGCGACTCCACGGCCTACATTCAGAGTGGTGTGTATACGGTAATGGTTTAATCAGGGTATCCAGCAATCATATGTGGAGTGTTTACCCACCTGAGGCAGTAATGCATTGTTCACATGTTGTCCCTGTTTACACGGGTATGTGGCTTCAGTGGGAGCTATACACGAGGTTCGAGATGAGTTTGAACCTGAGCATCAGAGAGAGTCTGATTGATGTGCCTCGAGACATCCGTGAGAAGCATAGTGTGTTGCACTCAGTGGCGAGGCTATTATGAGGGAAAGATGTACGCGGTTTCCGATGTGATGGTTTGAGGAAAGTGAATTTAGTTGAGATTTTGATGAGATTGGGTTCCAACACTTCGGGATCAGTGACTTCATCAGGTGTGGCCTTTTTGATTATGTTGAGGATCCTCTGCTGATCCATTTGGCGATGGCAGAGTTTACAGTGTAGCGGACTTGCTCTTGTGGCATGAGTTTGGGCGATCGTTGGTGATCCTTTCACGCAGCGGGTGTTGCGGTGATTTGTGTTCATGGAGTACCCTCAGTTGCTGATTCGGTGGCCAGGAGGGTTACATTGCGAGGGAGTGCCCTCAGTCAGCTGTGTTGGCAGTTTAACAGCTCAGAGTTCACGAAGGGATCATGATGTTATTCCTGCGGACTGACCAATATACCCTTTTGACGAGTTATTCGGCAAGTCGCAATTGACGTGGGCGGCTAGTTGGGCATGTTGAAGTTCGTGCCATGACCTTGTTTGATGACAGATTTTTCTCCGAGGTTACCGCTGTTTGTTGTCCATGGCTATTGTACCTGCATCTCCACTTCCGAGGTTTTGGAGAGTATTATATCCATCCGGAGGTTGCGAGATCCTTGTTGGAGATTATGTGTTGGCCGCGGATTTGTTATAGCTGGATATTGTGGTTTTGGTGTAGTTGTGAGTATGGATTTACTGACGATGCATTTGGTTGTGTTCGAGTGCTCGAGAATGAGGTTGTGTTTCGACGACCAGATTTCCCCGTGATACTGTTTCGCGGTGATGGTCGAGTGGATGATGGAGACGAGTTGTGTTATTTGCCTAGCTCATGTTGTGGATACTGTGGTTGTTGTATTTGACATTGGTGATATTGAGGTGGTTCCCGAGTTTCCAGGTGTATTCCGGAGGAGTTACCAGGTGTTCCTCCAGTTCGGGAGACTAACTACATCATTGAGCTTGTACCAGGCGCTGGACTCATTTTACCGACGTCTTGTCGTTTGGAGCCAGCGGAGCTGATGGAGCTATTGTTTCGACTCCAGGAGTTGCTGGAGGAGGTTTCAGGAGATTTCATGCGACCCCGCGTATTTGTATGGTGTGCTCTTGCATTGTTTACACGGATGTTGGATGATTTGACGAGGTGGTGCATTGACTACCCGAAGCCTGATTCGCTTCAGAGGAGAGTGAGTATCCTCCACTTCGGATTGACGAGTGGGTTGATTAGCTTGCGAGAGGTTCAGTCTTTTTGAAGATTGATTTCAGATCTGGATACCATCAGTGGAGGTTTGATGAGTCAGATGTGGCTATGTTGGCTTTCGGATCACGGTGCGGATATCATGAGTTCTTGGTCACGCTGTTGGGTTGACCAATGCCCCGTAGATCGTGTGGACTTGATGGACCAGGTGTTCAGACGGTTTCTGGACGAGTTGCGGTCATGTTCGTTGGCAATGTCCTGATGTACTCCGAGAGTGTGGACCAGTACCTAGAGAAGTTGCAAGCGGTTTTGCGGACTTCGCGAGACGTTTAGCTGTTGTAAGTTCAGCCAGTGTGAGTTTTGGTCGATTAGCGTGACGATTTTGAGCTGTGTGATGCTAGCTGAGGGAGTTGGCGTGGATCCTGACCAGTTAGAAGCCGTGTTGATTTGGAGTTTGCTCTACTATTATGCCAGAGATTCGGAGTTTCTCTTGGGTTTGGCAGGTTATTACCGACGGCTTGTGCATGATTTTCTCGGATTGCCACTTCACTTTTCCGGATTGACAAAGAAGGCGTCAAGTTCGAGTGGTTCGATGCACGCGAGGAGAGTTACTTACTACTGCAGGATGGTTGACCGTTGCTTCGGTTTTGACCTTACCTGACGATTACGACGAGTTCGTGGGTTATGGCGATGCATCGAGGTTTGGATTTGGTTGTGCATTGATGCTGTGTAGCAGAGCGGTGGCTCATGGTTACGGACAGTGGAAACCTTATGTAGCTACGTATCCTGTGTATGGTATTGGGTGTAGTTGTCCTTATGTTAGATACTACTGCTATGGCGTGCGGCGTGGTGGAGGACGTACACCGACCATTGAGTGTCATCCACTTGCATTTTCGGCCAGATTTGGGCTTGAGGCAGTGTCGATAGATGGAATCGATTGACGACTTTGGCCGCACATTAGAGTTTGTTCGAGAAAGGCTAGAGGTTGCACTTTGACTATCCATTTGGGATGTTGTTGTTGATGCATGCAGTCGAGAGTCGGAGCTTCAGTGTTTCATGTGAGTATGGCTTAAGTTTCCGTGTTAGCCGAGTGTGGCTACGGGAGCTGAGTTCGAGTGTGATGATGTTGAGGATTGTGGTTTTGCGTGCGTTTGGCGCTAGTGGTACATAGATGTATCAGATACTCCGAGTTGTCTACTCGTGACGCCACCTGTAAAGGGATGTAGCGGCTTGTATGTGTACAAACGCCACATTTGTCGACTGGTGATGGCTAGGAGGCAGAGACTTGCCGAGAAGTGTCAGCCATTAGAATTCCCGGTTAGACGTGGCGCTTGTTGCTGTGATTGTGTGTGTTTGTATGCATTTTGGTTTGTGATACCAGTTGTCAGACTTTTGTGGACCATTTGATGAACTCAGTACAGTTCTTTGTACTTTTCGGAGATGATTTCAGTGGCAGGCTGGCATAGCTGTGTTTGGCGGAGGTTGTCCATTCATGTGGTGTACCTGTGTTCCAGATCGCTGATCGAGACAATCAGCTACAACTATGTGTTGATGAGCTTTGTAGCGAGCATTGTGGACCAGATTACGAGTTAGTACCGGTCCTTGTCTTCAGATTGGCGAGTGATCTTTGAGGACTATTCAGACCTTGGAGGGTATATTGTGGACCTCGGTATTGCAGTTTCGGAGGATTCGGGACCAGCAGTTTCAGCTGTTCGAGATTCGAGATTGCTTGCAGTACCGATTTATTGACTACTATGATTTTGAGGTTGTTTGATGTTGATTTGAGGTATGTTGTTGTACTCCATTGTGCTGGAGCGAGTTTGGTTTGATTTGAGTTGATGTTTGATTCTGATTTTGTGGAATATGCTACCACAGACTGTCAGATTAGCGGAAATGGGTTGATAATTGCTTGAGTTTGATGTGTAAGTTGTATTGTTGTGTGTAGATGAACTGCGAATTGCCATGCTGTTTTGATTTGTATGTGGCCATAGGCGAGTTTCTGTTATGCCGTATGGTTCGGCATCGCCTATAGCATTGGCTTTGTGTATGTGTTGTGTTCCGTGTCGCGGAATTGTGTTTTAGAGGTGTTACGTGTTGTGTACCCTATTAGTTCCTTATGTAGGAACACTTGGCGATTGTGTGAGCCAGTTCAGATTTGTGATTTGAGGGTACAGGGATTTTAGCACGGAGCTATCTCCTATTGTGGAGTCAGTTGCCAGAGTGGTTCAGTTGATATAGCCACTGGGCAGTTGAGCAGTATGCAGAGGCAGTGCTCCTACTTTTAGCCAGCAGACTTGGAAATTTCGAGGTCGAAATTTTTCTAAGGGGGGTGGATTTGTGACGACCCGGATCTGAATCAGCAGTATGTTCAGCTTGATCGATGAGTTACTGCGTAGTCGCAGTTGTCCGACGGTTATTGGAATCGCCGAGCTTGTTAACGACTAAATTATTGGCCGAGAATTGGAGCTGGGTCTCTTCTCGAGAGTCATTGTACGTGTGATTACGAGTTCGTGGGCGGTTCCGGATCGTTATTTGGACGACCGAGGAATTAGTTATGAATATTTGAAGTTTCGACGGAAATGGATTTAAATGGCAGGTTTGATCGCGACTAAATTACCGAACGAGAATTTGGTTTTGGCTTCTTCACGGAAGTTGTTCGGAATTTAATTTCGAGTTCGTAGGAACTTCCGGAGCATTATTCTGAGTTACGGAGTTTAAGTTGCGAATTTTGCTGATTGTTGATTGTTTGGTTGATTTAATTGTGTGTTGCTTCAAAGGGTTGACTTTTTATCTGTTTGGCCGATGTGTTTGACTTCGGGTGATTGTTGAAGAGTACGTCGAGACGAGTTTGTGGCCGCGAAAATTATCGGAATCGGAGTTACGACGCGAGAGTTACGGATGTTTTAAGTTTGTCGCGAAATGTATTTATGAGGTTTCTTTTTTGGGAAAGTCTATAAATAGTAACTTCTCCTTTGGGAAAGTCAAAGACTGAAATGGAAGGTTGACCTTGTTGGACTTTGGTTGACCGTGGTGGAGGGGAAGTCACGACGGTAACCGGTGCTCCACGGCGGTGGTGCCCGTCCGGCCTCCTCCGGCCACGGGGATGGACTCTATCGACGCGTCTTGGCCACCCCAACGTGCCTCCGGCCTCCTTTCACGGCAAGGCTCGCCGGAGGAGGAGATATTTCCGGCCAAAATTCAAGGAAAATTGAGGTATTCGGGTTTGGTGATTTGAACCGATTCGAGCTGAATTTTTTAGTGGGCTTTGTAGCTCTCATCCTCTTGAAGCTACCATGTAAGTTTGAAGCTTTAATTTTGCTTGAGTTTGGAGAATTTTGGATTGGAAAATTTGTGTACAATTCGGTTTATCATGAAATTGGATGTGTTAAAGTGAGAATTGGACTTCGGTGCAGTTATGGAAGTTGCTCAGTGGGTGATTTTGAGTGGAACAAGGGTTGCTCCGCCGTAAATTTCTCCGGTCAACAGTAGCGCCGCCGTGGACGGCGGTCAACGGTCAACGAGTTGACTTTTTGACTTTCGACAAGTCACATGTCATTTGACTCGAAATCGCGCTCCGATCGTAGTGGGGAGGTTCGTTTTTCGAGTTGAGTGTCCGAACGTAAAGCGAGGTATTGAGGTGTTATATACGAATTTTCGACGATTCGTCGACTTTGAATCACGTGTTTCCGAGAACGGCTGTTTCTCGTGATTTGTATTGTATTGTCGGATTTTGACTTTGAATATTGGACGTTGTGATTATTCAGGGGTTCGTGATCATTCGTTTGGAGAGGGGCATTCCGCCGGATCACGGGTTAACGCGATACGCGTTACGCCAGTCTGTGAGTGGACAATTTCTTTTCACAGAAATCTTGCGAGTCTTTTATGTGATTTATGAACTTGAGCATGCAGCATGATTATGGTTTTACGAGCATGAGATTTCATACGAGATTATGATTATATAAGCATGTATTTACGATTATACGAATATGTTTATACGAATATACGTATATGAATATGCATACATTTTTACATTGTTTCATGCATTTGTATCGAATTGTTTGTGATTTGGTTTTCACAGAGTACAGTCTTGGTTACGTTGTTGTATCGATACACATTGCCTCTCGGCTGATCCCCGATGGTAGGCCATCCAGGAGGGACGTCGTCATCCCGACCTGACCGGTGAGGGGCGTTTCCCCGGAACCGAGGCCATTTCTGGCTTAGAATCACGGGGACCAAGGACCTCGTGATTCGGACTGTACTAGCACGGTGTGTGTCCATGAGTGACCCCGTGGGATTTATACTTGCATGCTCAGTACACTGGAGGAGTATGAGTTTTACCTCGTGTACTATGTTATGTTTTTTATTTACCTGGACTCGCATATGTTATTTTAAACATATATATATAACTGGTGAAAGACATTTATTTTCGTCCACTCACTCTAACGTGTTTATTGTCTTTCACCTGGGTTTTTCGGTTTCGTGCCCAGTTTGCAGTTCGGACTCTGGTGTCGCACGTCGTGGTCGGAGGCATAGTGCTCGAGCTACTTTGTTTCTTCCAGTAGGTTTATTGTTCTACCTACTGTGGTATACGTATATGATTATGTATTAGAAGTCGCTCTGAGCTTCCTGTTAAATATGTTATACGATTTTACACCGGATTTCAGTAAAGTGTAGATATATTTATTGTCTTACTTAACTGTTGATATATTGAGAAATCCGGATGGGATTGGTGCCCACGGTTTGTTTTTTTTGTGGCATAGGATGAAGTGTATTTTCCGCGTGCAGGTAATGGCAATTCTACGCTAGTAACGAAACTCTGCCCAAATTTCGAAAAGTTTTTGTTGGTTCGTGTTTTCGAAGGGGTTTGATTCCGATTTAGGAAGTTAAATCGGGGTTGGGTCCTTTCATGTTCATTATGACCATGATGAGGCATTGCTAGTCCTGTATATATGTATACAGGCTAAGAGATTGTTAGAAGTAGCTGAGGTTTAGGTATAATGCATTATGACAATAGGAAGGTGCTCCTATTTTGCTACTTTTGAAATTGTTAGAAATGTATTTCAAATGTGGTTATGGTCAGAATGTAGCTAAGGCTTAGGGGCTTAGGTATTAATGCATTATGGTCAGAATTGCGGAATGAATGATAATGAATCAATTCAATGTTGTGTGAGGATAGGCAAAAAAAGCTTCACACAACTGAAAAACAATCCCACATAGAACATTAAATGCAGGATATTTACCGTTGTATGGGCCTATAAGCGCAAACTGACACAACATTTGGTCTCATACATTATACTATTGTATGTTTGTCTCATATACACAACAGTTGATTATATCAAACTTTTGTTGTATGTTGGATCATAGGTAGACATATCAAGCAACATAATTTATAAATATATTGATATCTGAACAATAAACAACAAAGTTTTACGATGATATATAATCTAAAAATGTTGCATGAAGCCATTTTCTTCACTGAAATTTGTTGTCCAAATGCAATGCAATGCCATGCCGAATGTCATGCGAGTGCTGAATGACATGCCGAATGTAATGCGCACGCTGAATGCTATGCCGAATGTAATACGCATGCTGATTTTTATGCCGAATGTCATGCGCGTGTTGAATGTCAAGCTCGCATGGTGGCTCAAGCAAACTGGCATGTTTCATTACACAACAGGTTTTAGATAACAATCGTTGTAGGAGTTTTATCATACAACATTTAAATCACCGTCATCTGATGCTATCATCAGACAACATGTAGTAACACAACAGTTTTTGACCCCTGTTTACAATAGTTATTCCTAGTTATGTGATGCATCATGTGTATTAGTGATTTTTAATTTTGGTGGTTTTTGTTTTACCTTAATGTTATCTATCTCCGTATTACTTAGCTTTTTCTAGAGATTTTTGAGATCTCACTTCACGAATGCAGTTTCCTTCGAAAAGTTTCCTTTTCGTGGAGAAACCAAGTTGGTGTTCTCACAGAGCCAGAACTACATTGCAACAGTATCAGAGAAACAAACATGTTACTTCAATATATATGTTCAAGTAGCAACACTTATTTTTTTATCTATTCTATTTTTTTTATAGTTATTTCAGTAACAGTACTCACCGGTATTAGAAGAGTACAGCCACTCGGACTTTTATTTTTCCACCAAGTAGCTTATAATGTACCTGCACACTTCTTCTGTTCAATTATACATCCGCATGTTGTCTAAATCACCAACTCGCTTCACATAGCACCATGATAAGCATGATCCAGAATAGGCAAAAAAAAATATGCAAAAGAGAAACAATATTATCATCTTTATTGCGTCCTCCACCTAATCCTTATTTTTCTTCCGCCTTAAAATGATTAACCCCAATCGATATGAAATGGTTTGCCTTATCACTCAGTTCTTATTGCCAAAATAACTATCTACAAACCTACTTCCAATTGGTCTGGAAGACTTAGTACTACTTAGTGTCACCAGCAGCCATGATGACAATGCATTATCAAAACTAAAGTATCAAGTATTATGTAACAATTGAGATATTTAGTTTCAACTCTAGACTTTATTGATACAAAAACAAAAACAAAAAATGACATGCTACCTAAGTTTTTTCTACGTATAAATTGACCATGCCTTCAGCTCTTAACTAACACATTTCTTTGCTGATACTGAACATCTGTTGGGTTTTGTCAAAGCTGCCAACAAGCTTTTCCATCATGTAAGATTTACATTTGTGTTATTTTGAATCCACATGTCCTCCAATAAACACTCTAAAAATGTGCTTGAATGGTGTTTTGAACAATCTTGTTTTCAATTTTTTCCATGCATCTTTGTCTGTTTTTAAACCATCTGCAACTTGGGTGATTAATTCTGCTATTGCATATATGTTACATCTGTATTACGGTCCCACTCACATTTTGTTGGAGTCATATCAGCCTAATGTATTTACACAAACATCTTTTCAGTATCATCCATTCGAATACAATATTAAAATCAACAAAACTCAGCAAAAGCAACATTTTCAAGTGTCAGTCATTTACAAACAACATTAAAACATTACGGCATCAAGTGAGTGCAAAAAAAACAAAGTAGCAGTGAAACTGTGAAACATTAGCCATTGAAACTAGGAAACAAACACACTACCGCTCCATCAAATGCACCAAAAGACAAAACTCAACACAGTATCATCTCAAAATTCCAATAAAAAACTAATTTATGATTCAAAAGCATAGTATCAACTCAAATTAATTACAAGGAAGCCCAATCTCTATTGATATACAACAAACAACACTAAACACAGTATCATCCCAAAACTAAACACAATATCATCTCAAAATCAACCAAAACAAAGTCAAAATGTTTAGAATTTCAACAATCCAAACGTAGTAGCATCCTGAAATAAATCATAACTGAAAAAATCTATCGAAAATCGATTTCTTAGTAGAAAAACCCAGTGACAGTGCAAACCTTTTGTGAATCGAGCTTAATATTGTGATTGAAACTACGTCGCGGTGCAAGTCATAAAGCAAAACCTTTAAAACTACCGAAATGGAGCAAGTCGAAACTATGACTTATGAGCTTGAACAGCTTGTACAAAATGGTGCCGCATACTCAGAACTCAGATCTCGAAATTGATGACCAAACTCTGATTCCATGGTCATTTAGTCATTTGGACCAAACTTAGGAGATGAGTTCGCATGGTCATTTGGTTCCCGTAATATGTGGTGATAAAATTATAGACACACTAAAATATATGGAAAGAAAGAGCAATTTGAGCGGATGTAAAAACTTTTGAGATCGTGGAGCTGCTCGGCCCAAAGTGGACCCAAATCTTTCAGTCCCAAGTCCCAACCATACTACCTTGTACGGTTGTACCTAAAGATTGACAAACAAGCCGGCCCGTTCAAAGTAGTCTGTTAGGGATTTCGTGCTCGGGTCAGCCCATCCAAGAAAACATGAGGTCCATCTAAGAATTCATTTTTGTTTTTGTTTCAGATGCATCTATTCTTACCTCTAAAATTAATATTCACGCATATTTAAACCTCCATTTTATTTTTTAAATAATAATAAAGCTAAGTACACCTCCTTATTTTTACTAAAATACCCTCTTCTAGTTTTACATCAAAATTAATATTTAGACCTTCAATTTAATTTTGATAATTTAATAATACTAAATACACCTCTTTTATTGGAGTGTTATTTTTACATCAGTATTGGAATTAAGCTTTTTGTTCTTACTTGTTGTTGTAAGAAGTTGGATCAATTCAGTGGCCTATCCTTGCCATATGGTATATTAGATTGGTACCTCCTACATTTCTTACATTTATAATATAAAAAAATACCAAAAGAAGAAGGGCTTATGTGGCAAACTGATGTGGGTGATGCTTTGATCATTATGTTTAGACTAAGAAGATGTTGTTGAAGACCAACACAAAATTGTAGAAATTGGATGATGATAATTCGTAATAAGAGGAAAGCTATCACGTAACATGCATATCTTTTTTGCACAATTACACTATCAAGAAAAGAAAAGAAACAACAAAAGTACTTACTATTGTATCATTCTCATTTTCGTCTATAAGACTAACGTAATATGCTATTTAGGATTTGTCATTGAGGTAGAAGAAAGAAGATCGATGAGTTGAAAGTGAAGATCCGATGTTTTTTTTTTCTTACTTAAATTTGTTCTTAAATGTCTTTTTATAGAAATTGAAAAATCAACGACGGTTGGAAAAAAATGAGGTGTGATAATCGATTTTAAAAGTGTGAATAGACGCACCTTTTTTTTTCCTTTCTAGAAAGAGAGATCGTAAAATTACAACGACGGACTCATCAACCCAACTATGAGCAAGAAACATGTGAGACCAGCATGTACGTATGGCTACTTCCCCAAATGGTTAAATGGTTAAGAAGTGTGTTCGTGAAGAGAGATTATGCATATCACAAATTCGTAAAACGTAGCTAGCACTTGTATTTGGCAATCTTCCAAACCAATCAAATGAACCCATCTCAACCTTAATCATGCATAATCGAAAGAAAAGACGGACATACTTGGCGTGTGTGTTTAGTCGTTTCGTGAATGATTAGTGTTCATGTTTGTGCGTGGTATGATTAGTGGGAAGCTGTTCGATACATTGCCACTCCATATCCCTAGCTAGCTCTCTACGTACTGCTCATTCACTTTATGAACATCTGATTGCATGGGCATGAAGCAAAGCTATATCCTTGACTTGGTTCATGAGATTAGAACCTCTATATCTCTACTCTAGTGAACCAAAATTTTGGATTTCTCTTCTGCATGCTTTGCGAGTCTAGTTTGTCTGCTCACAAAATTGGCATGGGTACCCGAGCTAGCTCAAATATGTGAAATTTTGACTAATTGTCCCATACAGAAAGCAAAGGAGCTTGATTTTTTTTTTACCAATAACTCTAAAGTAACATACAGTGCTCCATTTTAATTAAATAAAAAAAATGTTAAAGAGATCACTCATGTTTGATAATTAAGACGGATTGATTACTCATGTTTGATAATTATCGAATTGGTCACACTCATGTTTGACATTTTATTCAGATTGGTGACTTAGTTTGTTTTAGATGTTAAAAAAATATTTTTTTATTTGTAAAGTGCCTATAAGCCAGTTTATTAGCATGACAATAACAAAATTATGCATTTAAATAAAATACATGTGTTTACATGTGCAATTTTTAAATCAATTTAAATGAATATTTCAAATATGAGTGACAAATCCAATATTTGTCAAATATGAATGACAAATCCGTCTTCATTATCAAACATGAGTGATTTTCATAAAACTGTTTATAGAACTGTTAGATAAATTACAACATCTATTTTTTTTTCACGAGTTATAGAACTGTTCATTGCAAACTCAACATGGATAAAGTGTTCGTCAAATACAAACTTGATATTGCTTATCAGACAACATGGATCCAAATGGAAGTGGAAAAACCACTCTGAGTTGGTTGGCTTCTATCCAGCATTCCAGCACATTCCATTCCCCAACTACCAATTATTTCATGTCAATAAGGCAGAAGAAGAACTCATACAACGTACAGGTGGAGTTGTCGGTCAATAGGATCTTTCAAGGAAACGGATATGATGGAGCCAAATCATTGGTATTACGTACTGTCCTCCTTGCCTCAACAATTACTCAACATACTTGGCAAAAAAAAAAAAAAACAATTACTCGACATACTATGTTAACCGTATGAGATTTTGGTCTAAATCTTTCCAATTATACGATCAAATGCAATAATTCTCATTTCAAATTTTATCCAACTATTATGTTAACCGGATTATTTTTGGATTTGTTTTTTTCTTTTTCATTTTCAACGTATATATACATGTTTATTTAACATTTTTTAATTTGATATTATAAAAAAAAAAAGAACATGCATGTTTATGTTTAGATGGTGACATTTTATGCGATTTTTAGTAGTTGATGGGATTGTGTTTATTAACATTATTACATAGTCTGTGCAGAATATGTCTTAATTCCGTGACATATATGTTGCGTAGGGTATGCTTATTGAGCTAACAAATTAACAAGTCTGTCAAGTCATATGTGTAAACGTAGCATCAATGGAAGTTGGGAAGTCTCTACTGTAGTTAATTAGTAAGATTAATTAATATCCAGACATGTAAATGGCGTTTTTCTTTTGACAGAGTAAATGATTCAGATAAACATTTTATGGTAAGGTGCGTATGTAATTCGGAAGCATACAACGACCGACATTTCATTTAAAACAAGATTAACTGCATTAAGAAGCCAAGTATATGGGGGAAGGCCCAAGTTTTATTCGAGTACAGCATGTAGCATCTATTCAATATTTGGTGGTATCGGGCATATGGCTGTTGAACCCTGCGAAGGGCTGCCCTTGTGCATGCATCGGAAAGTGTTAAATTATGCCTTGAATCTAGTATGGCGTCGGCGTACGCAGGTCTCTCTAAGACATATGTCTTTGATGAGAGGGTCGCAAGGAAGAATCTCTGGCGAGAGAGTTTTTGGCGAGGAGAGTTAGAGTCTCTGGCGAGCAGGACTACTACTCAGGTTTCAGTAAGGAATAGAGATTCCTCAGTCATTCTGGTTTAGGTTTCCTCAGACGTTTGAGTTTGGGATTCCTCTAATATTCAGGACTCTGTTAGGCTCTATACATATATATATACACACACACACATACACACACAAGGGTATTAGCTAAGACAGGTCTGGGTGAATGAAATCTGGTTCTATCCTGTAGATTAGACTTAATCTAGTGTGGTAAATATTCTGTATTCTGTAATCCTCAAGATAATAAATTTGTTCTCCCTCTGTCGTGGACGTAGCTAACTCACGTTAGTGAACCACGTAAATCTGTGTTTGTTCTTACATTCAATTGCTTCCGCTATAACAGAAAGCGCTGGGGTTTGGGGTGTGTTGAGATGTTTGTGTTGTTGGGACAAGGATGAGGAGGTTTGGGGGAGATGGAGATCTCGAGGATGGTGGTCTCGGTGGAAGTCAGCCAAGATGGGGCTCTTGGTGGGCTTTTTTGCCGGAGAGAGCTATGTAGGTGGTAATGGTCGGCCAAGACGAGGTCGACTCAAACTGATGGTGCGAGGGCGAGTGGAGGCAGTCGGCATGGATTGACGACGACTAGGCGAAGAAGCAGTGGGATCGCTCCAGGCCCGCCTCGAAGAATTCAAGGCCCTCGGCAGAAAAAAAATTGGGCTCTTTATAAACAAATTTATTTTATTAAATGTGTTGGAAAAAATTCAATTTGGCCCCAATTCATCCAAGTCGGCAAAAATATTCTCAATTATCAGAATTATGTGTTGAAACTGAAAAATGGGAATTGATATTGAAGAAAAGAAGAGTAAATAAGAAGATTGATTCGACGGACGACAGAGAAAGACTAAGAGAGAAAAGAAATTGGAGAATGAGTGAAAAACTTGTGAAGTGAAATCCAATTTAAAGAGGAAAAATTTACCGTTATATGAAGAAAATCAAGAATCTCCATTTTTCTCTCGGTGATAGTAGATTTTCAACAACGAGTGTATGATGTGATTGATTGAAGAATATGAAAATTGGAAGAGAGAAGCCGAAGTGGACCGATGGTTATTAGGTTATCACAGGCACAAAACGACGAAAGCTAAGTCATTTAACCGTCTAATATATTTTTTTTAATCTCATACTAATGTATGTATGTATATAAAAAGGGCCCATCAATAGTTTGGGCCCTGGGCCGTAGCCCACTCCGCCCTAGGCCAGGGCCAGTCCTGAATCGCTCCTGGGCTGTTCGGCGGTCCCATCCCGAGCGGGATTAGGTGACGACGGCGGACGATGGTCTCTTCTTTCGATGGCAAATCTATGTGGTAGATGCTAGGCTGCGGCTGACAGTGACCAGGTGGTGGTGACGACTTAGCGGCAACCATTGGCTGCCTGAAATATGGGAGAGGCGTGGCTCTTGATGTTTGGACTACTTTTTGTGTTTTTAGTGTTTCTTGTGTGTTTAGGGCCTTATCACACTTGGGCCTCCCACAAAAAAGTAGGGTATTGGGCCTCTTCTAGTGATTGGGATCTTTCTAGGTTTCTCTGGGCCACTTTGACTTGTGGCTTAGAATAAGAAGTAAGTCAATTGTAGTGCATTTTTGGTTCAGATTTTGGGAAACTGGTATTGTCCAAGATAGCGTTATATGTTATCCCGTGCAAAAACATCCGGTCTCATGAAAAATGGTGCAGACCGATAAGCGGCACAACACGTCTTAATTTTGGGGCGCATAATTAGATAGAATGTTGGGCTCAAATTTATTTTAGTCATTTTCCTACGTCTAATCCGTCTAGTTATGTAATGGTAGTCTGTATTGAGCATGTAATAGTATAAGTTATTTTAGAGAGTTCTTTCTAATGAACGAATAATCAGTATTCTCTTTGTAACTTATTAACCTTAATAAATTATATCGCTTCTTCTAAATATAAAATAAATAAAAATTAGAAGCATACAATTAAGTGTCGGTAAGTAAACCAAGCCACCAAGTTACATAAAAACAAAGGTTGAGATTGTTGAGAACTTTCAGATTTGAAGGATCAATTCGACAGCCTTTAACCATGTGGGGATTTGGACAATGGTCCAATAACAAATCCGAAGGAAGTATTTTATTTAACAATCACATAGATTTTTAACATTTAACGAGGAGGATAACACCTTTGAGGAAAAAGGAGGAAGGAAAAGTGATAAAGCATATGCCCTTGGGCGTATGCATGTACCCCCACAAATAAAGGGACACATAGAGAGGGTCGGTGTGGATCAATCTATCACCAAAAGGAAGCTAAGAAAAGCACAAGGAGCAAAACGTTAACTTAGCTCTCCTAGATTGTCCTCTTAAATAATTGACACAATATGACACTTGTCCTACTCTACCATATATGTGTATGATCATTAGGATTTTACCTTAACATGAGTTGCTTAACCGCGCGAGGCGCGGGAGTCAATCATCTAAGTTAGGACCATAGCAAGGATTTATGGAGGCCGACAGATGTCAACTATGGATTTGAATGTGTGATCGTTTTTGCGAGAGCAGGCACCCCGCAGAGTAAGTCTGTAAAATGGGCTCGGTTTGAGAGGTATCGACTATGGATTTGAATGTGTGATCGTTTTTCCGAGAGCCGGCACCGCAGAGTAGGCCTGTAAAATGGGTCGGCTAAGCCTGGTTCGGGCCCTAAGACATGTAACCCGTGTACTGTCCGGCTCTGGACTTTTTAAGTCCTAATATAAAATGGACAGGACAGGGTCGACTATATAATTAATTTATGAACCCCAAGTCATGTCCATTGGTCAATAAAATGCGGGCCTATTATGTCCGTCTGTGGCCCGTCCTAATTTTAAACTTATACTTTTCAGGAAATTATGTGCATTATTGTTCGAAAAATGGAATTAAGTTTACATCTATAAGTCTAAACTTTATAGTAAAGGTGGTTTTTTTTAGATGAATCGATACAATTTATCAGAGCTGATAAACAAGGAGAACATTGATTTTCGGCTCATTAAAAAGAAATCTCAGTAACCTATATAATTACATGCTCTTAGTTGCCTAGTTGTTTTCAAGCTAATTATCCACTAGACCACTATGATTACATTACAAAGTAATCAATCAAGTGTTAATTATTTTACCTAAAATATGTGATCAATTACCTAAATAGGTGATCAACTAAATATGAATCATATATAAATGATGTAATCATGCATATGGCCGTTGAAAGTTGATGGAGTTTCATTGTTTTAGAATCCAAAATTAATTAAAATGTTGATTATTAAATTGTAATCTTTGTAGTTTAATTGAATTTTATTTCTTCATTAATCATCACTTATTATATATATTTTATTTATAAATTATATATTTATTTATTTTTGGGCCGGCCCGGCCGAGCCAGTATTATTTCTGTGGGCATGGCTTTGGGCATGTCCAGGACTTCAAAAACATAACTCATACCCTACCCTCTCCAAGATGGGTTGGGCAAAGTCCGCCCTGTAGGTTGGGCCGACCAGCCCAAAGCCCAAAAAATAGGGTTAGGCATGGGTGGGCCGATGGGCATTAGGCTGAATTTATAAGCATACAACATATACAATACAATGAGATGAAGAGTCGCGGAAGCCCAAGGGGCTGGACGATGATTAAAATTAGAAGACAAATATTTTAAGGGGATGGAATGCACCAATTGAACTTCACCCCAAAGTCTAATTTCTTTTTTTGACACGTGTCAAGATCTTAACGGTTGTTTTGTTAAGCTTTTTTAGAGTTTGATTGAACTTATGATAAACTCAGTCTATGTGATCAATTACCCACCACTCTTTCTTCTCCACCACGACTCCGCCAAATATCGCGAATTTCGCTGCACCCTCTCCTTCTCTCTTCTCCCTCTCTTCTTGGCGCTCATCTTTTCCTCATCAACTCTAGACACCTAGATCTACTTTGGGCAGTGGGCACCAAGAGTATCTCACAATCAAAGCTAACGAGATTGCCTTCTCAGCTTGCAATCAAAGCTCTTCGATTGGACTTGAGATTCGGTTGTGACTGGAGTCTATCTCGGTTTCCACGGTCGTCTTTGTCTCGACCTCATGTCATTGACCTACCCTTGTATTGAATTCGCTGTCGCCGAATAAGTTGACCAAGCAAGGCAATCATCGGCTGTGAGTTGAGGCTTGTTGTCGTTGTTGAGATCAGTGTGGGTACGTGTAAGGAAGGTGGTGGCAGAGGTAGTGGGTGCCCGAAGTATATTTGGGTTTTCAAGTAGAGGAGGAGAGGGCGATGGCGAGAGAGAGAGAGAGAGAGAGAGAGAGAGAGAGAGAGAGAGAGAGAGAGAGAGAGAGAGAGAGAGAGAGAGAGAGAGAGAGAGAGAGAGAGAGAGAGAGAGAGAGGTATTAGGTAGGTGGCGGCAAGGATCTCAGCGATGTCAGTTTTAGGCGGCTTCTTCTCTGGTGTAGAGGAGATCGCATAACTGTCTTTATCATAAGCTCAGTCAATTAAAAAAATAATTGACAAAATAGACGATTAAGATGGTACAACGTGACACTGTAAAGAATAAATCCTTGGGTGTTTAACTCTATGATGCATTCTAGAATTATCCATCTTTTGAATCGGTTACGTTGTACAATGTTAAATTGAGGGGTGGGCTTTAATTTATGAAGACTAAAAGATGCAACCGGAGAGAGGGGCTAAGAGATGAGGGGAGATGGAAAATTAAGAGAGAAAGAAAAAAGGATAAGGCAAGCGTGCAACGAACAAATTATTGGTAAGCGTGATAATTATGAAGGCTTCAACTTGAAAACACGATTTTGCCATGAAAAGAACAGTGGAACAGTTAACCCAAATTTATTATATAGGAAATTATACGATGTAATATTAGTTAGCTGAATATGTTATATTTGGTTGAACTGACAAGGCTAGACTATTAGAAAATTAGGATTCACTCATAAAAAACACTAGAAGTCGCAACCGAAGAGTAGGTGTCGATGGTGTGAACTTGTTTTATTGAGAATTGATCTCTATTTTATTTTTCAAATTAGATAGATGATTGATATTTTCTTTCAATTTTATTTTAGTTCACGATGAACTGGATAATCATTATACAGTACTATAAATTTAGTAGTATATATATAACCAATTTCTGCTCATGAGAAATGAACCAATAGTCCAATACCAATGGAAATTTCTTAACAAATGTGAGGCACTCTCTGGGTCTCTCATCCAAATGTCTGTTCCTCTCGTGTGGTGCCAGGATTGGCAAAGAAATACGGGTTAAATATACTCAATAGAAATTTAAGAAAAAAATGCATAAATGATGTCTAAATTTTGAGTGTCTGCACAGTTTGTACCTAGATTTTCAAAGTTAATAATTTGGTATTTAAACTCTTATTTTGTAAACAACAAGGCTTTTCCATCAAGTTGGTGACATGGTACTTCCCAAAAAAATAAAACAAGAATAAATGACTTTTTTTGCTCTTAGAATTAATTTTTTTAATTTTTTTTCTATTTAATATTTAAAGGAGATTTTTGTTTTTTGTTTTATAACCTAATCAAATCTCTTTCTATCATTTCAACCTAAAAAAATAACCAAATCGAATAATGTAACATTCTCGCGGGAATCTACCCGGTCCCCAGACCAAAAATAATAAAAGAACTAAATACCTAGAAATAAAAATTAATTCAAAGTGTAAAAGTGTCATTTAATCTTGTTTTTTTTAAAGTGCCACATCATCAATTTAACATGTTACTGACTGAAAAATAATAGTAGGCACCTCGTTGTCAACAAAATAAGAGTCTAGACACCAAACTGTTAACTTTGAAAGTCTAGGTACCAAACTATCTCGACACTCAAAGCTTAAGCACCATTTGTGCATTTTTTTCCAGAAATTTATCAAAAGTGGCAGATTTTGCAGCGTCTATATATATATTAACTATTCATTAACTTTCTACAAATTTCTAACATAAGTTTCTTTCATGAAAAACTCTAAAACCTCTAGCACCGTTTTGTACATCGGCCATTTTTGTCCCAATTCTCCGATCAGCTACCATGCAAGATTTAAAAATCCTGGCTTACAATTGTAAGGGTTTGGTGAATACCGAAACTCAGAGTGCCCTCATCTCTTTGATTAAGAAACACAATCCCAATCTTAACAAACTCTGGGTTTGTGTATGAATAACATAGTAGGTAATATGAATTGGTGCTTGGTTTTGAGGAAGACACATGTGTTTGATGAGTTTCGATCTAGGAGTGGTATAGGTTTTAAACATAGGTTGATAGGTTTAACAAGGAACATGAAGAACATGATGAACATGGAAGGGGAAAAAGGGAATGGGTAAATCCTTGGCAAAGTGAAAAATGTAGGGTTTTGTAGTTTGTAGAAATGAGCGGGTGTGATGTCACTAAGGCGGCCTAATGACTAGTGTTTTTTTTTGTCAGGCAATGCCTAGTGACCATATGAACAATGAAGAGGCAATAGAGATTTGAAGTGGCAAGTCACATATAATAGTGGATGGGAGAAAGCATTGCCTAAAAGAAAGAAAAAAATATCCTTTACAGAAATGGGGTTAGGGTGTCTTGGTCTTAGATGATATAGCGAGAGTGTAACATCTACATCCTCATACTTGACGCCTAGTATAAGTAGCATGATGGCACTTAATCGAGGAGATGAAGCTAATGCTTCACTCCTCTTATTGTTAGCACCGACCAACATGGATATGACGAACATTGAGGCCTACCTGAAGAACAAACCGAGGCTGCCCAAGCAACATGTGAACAACGCAGACGTGGGGACATCTATGGCTAATGTGGGTGGGGAGTCATCGAAGGTACCTAGGAAAGGAAAGAAGCAGTGAGTGGGTAGGACTAAATTTCCCCGTATCTGCCCAATTTCACAAGTAACACCTGCTGCAGCATTGCCCGTGTTTCGAACAGGTGGTCCGTGTTACATGCGTTTAAAAGATAGAACCACAACACAAGAACCAGTGGGTGTGATGAAAGTTAAGAAAATTGGGGATGCGTACAAAGACTTAATATCCCGTCTTATGTGAAACTAAGGCTCCTGAGGGAAGGGGAATTTGCAACCAATCTACCAGCTCGGTATACTTGCATGTACGTATATCAATTCCGTCATGGACTGACATTACCACTTCACCCGTACATGCAGTATATTTTGGCGAGATTGAATATATCCCTTAGGCAGTGTGGGCCTCTCATTATCAAAGTGCTACAGGCCTTCCATTCAATCTTTAATTTATCTGGGCTAGGACATCCTACTACTGCCGATGTGATGTCAGTGTGTGAATTAGGCTATTCGGGGCATGTGGGGGATAGAGGGACCGTTACATTCACTAACAAGGGGAACATGTGGTTTTTTAACAACATGCCCACCTCTATTCTCGTATGGCGTCAAGGCGCTGTATTAGTGGGGGGTGACTGGGACTATGACCTAGAGGTGAGCATGGCTGAGAGAGTGAATAAACAACGAGTCCCCACTTCTTTCCAGGCAATAGATGGGTAGAATAGGCGGGTATGGGTGTTGCTCGTTATTTTGGATGTAGTGAAATGGTGATTCCCAATGTGAAAGGAAAAGAAACGTCACCTGAGAAGGATTTCATACTCTTGGGGAGGAGGAGAGAACTACCATTCCATTTGGGCTTTGACACATTTGGACGTGCTATTTCCTTATGTTAAATTGTTCAATGTCTGAGACAAAAAATTAATGAGCACTGTTATTATGTTAAATAAATTACCAAGAACCTCAACAGTAAAGCAAATTGAAGGAGTGGAGAATGAACTGGAGAAGTTGATGATACAGGCGCTGAAGGCAAAGAAAGCACAACCAAAAGAAGGGGGCATATTCACTGATGGTCAACAAGAGATTGAGACACCAGTTCCAAATGAGGTGGAGCAAAAAGAGTCGGAAGTGATCCCTAATAGCCTCGTGCAAGCTGAGGAAGGACATGGGGAGGGACAGTTAGGGAGGGAAGACGAGGTGGTAGTGGAAGAGGAAGAGGAAGAGGAAAGTTGTTAGTGCTCTATAGGTGTGGAAGAGATGAGTGATCGAGCTGGAGAAGAAAATGACATTTGAAAAGAGAAGGGCAAAAAGGAAACAGGCTCATATTAATGATAAGTTGAGGAAGAAGACAGAGAAACTACAATCCCGCTCATCTAAGTCGTCGCTTCGTACCTTGAAAGTGCTAAGGCTAGACAGAAATGTCAATGTGATAGATGTAGATTTGGATGACGTGACTCCTACATCAAGGAAGAGGCATAACCTGTTCATCGGAAGAGCATTAGAGTGACCTACCATCGCCTGTGAAGGGGGAACTACCATCTGATCAACATACATCAAACATGTGATGTAAGCCATGGATGGTAGTACATCCATTATGCATCAAGTGCAGACGTGATCAACCCCACCTAGGGATAACCTTCACGACATTCTGTCAAAGCACATTTAAAGGAGGCATATGCTGTATTTGGCTCTGGAAGAAGAAGCGAGTGAATGAGTGTTGACTGTACTAAAAATGACATGCTGTAAGGCAAACTGAAGAAGGCGAAGGATGCGGAGAGACATTTGGAAAAGAAGTTGAAAAAGGCAGAAAATTGCATCGAGAAGCTGAAGGGTGATAAAAAATTTACAGAAGAGGACGCCGCTTAAGCCAACAAAGAGAAGAACGAAGCAGGCCTGGCTTTGAAAGAGAAAATGATAGACCTATCCAAGGAGCGGGAAGAGTGGTTAGTGGAGACGAGAAGCTTAGAAGCAGAGATGTAATCTCAGCATGTGCGGATAGAGTAGTTGGAGGCTTAAGCGATGGATGAAGAGGCGAGGAAAAGACTGAGACAAGAGGCGATAGAGATGTATAAGGCGTGCGAATGACAATCAGAGAAGAAGAAGATATGGGTGGAGGCTCAAGCTAGTTTTTTTTTTAAGCAAATGGAGGAATCGTTGTACTTTAACTAGGCACAGTTCATAAAGGACAAGGGTTTTTAAATGCCTCCTTTAATATTTTATGTTTATGTAATATTTTATGTACTTTGGCAATTTTTAAATTTTTAAAGGAACAAGCTATGATCCCATGGTGGCGTATGAAGTATTTTGCAATTTATCCTTGATGACTGTGATAGTTTGTGATCCTCTTATGCCTTGCTTTTATGTGAAAGACATTTAACCAATGAATATGTGATCATGTCAAGATACCGCCTAGTTTTGAAAGGTTTGAAAATTTTTGAGCGAGTTTTTCTTTTTATAGAAAAACTAACGAATGATACAGACGTCATTGATAAAATGTGAATTCATTACAAAAGAGGAGTGAACTAGAGATAGTAACAAAACGCATGCTGTGGTAATAGTCCCCAGTGTGAGGACACACCATTATGGCTACAACCGTTCACAATCAATGGTAGTATTTGTGAAGGTGCGTTGAATTCCAAGGTTGCGATAAGATACGTCCATTAGTACCTTTCATATAGAAGGTGCCCGGTTGGACTTCCTCCATGATCTGATAAGGACCCTCCCAGGATGGGTGAAGGCTTTTTATCGGTGTCTGGATTGCTTTCATGACCCAATCCCCTACATGTAATGGGAGGACACGCACATGTTGGTTGTAAAGTTGAGCAACCTTTCGCTTATTTGCGGCGTTGCGTAAGTGAGTGGCATCTCGACGTTCTTTGAGCAAGTCGTTGTCTAGGCGGAGGCCACCTTAGTTGGTTGTTGGATCGAAAGCTGCGACTCGAGGGCTTTCATGGGTGATTTCATGTGGGAGTAATACCTATGAACTAAATGTCAAGGCAAAAGGGAGTCTCCCCTATTGCGGTAATAGCAGTGGTGCGAATGGACCATTAGATTCCAGGTAACTCATACACTCATCTACCGAATCTTGGGCTGCCCTTTTTGGTGTCATAGATTTGTTTCTTCAATCTATCTTTGATAATTTTGTTTGCTACTTTGACTTAGCATTGCACTGAGGGTGGGCGGGAGAAGAGAATATAATGTAATCCCTAATTTTTTGCAGAACTGGATGAACTGATTGTTATTGAACTGAGGTCTGTTATCAGTAATGATGTTGATATGGGTGTCGTAGCGACAATAAAGTGTGCATCGTAGGAACTTGAAGATTTTCTCAGTGATAACCTTCACCAATGGTTCCGCTTCTATGATAGGCAATAATGACCACAATAAACTTGTACTGTCCTCGTATCTTAGGCAATTCTCCAATGAGATCCAGTCCCCACTGGGACAAGGGAATATGCGACACAATATAGAAAGTGGGATAGCGGGCATGTGATTTTTATGGGCGTGCAGCTGACACTCGTGACATTTCTCCACTATATCTGTGACGTCTACATGAATTTTTGGCCACTAGAACTCACTACAAAGTACCTTGTGTGTGAGGGACTGAGTGCCAACATGATGGCCACATATTACCTTGTGAATCTCTAAAAAAAATGTTGCGCTCAGTTTCCAGAGAGACACATTTTAGGTTTGGCCACGTAATATCATGCTTGTACAACTGCCTGCTTTAGACGCTGAAGTTTGTTGCCTGAGCAATGATAGTGTATGCCCCGATCTTGTCGGCAAGGAGCATGTCCTTGGTTTTGTTAAGAAAGATTAGATCCATCCAACTTGGTTTGGTAGAGGCAATCTGTAGGAGCTCAGCGCAAGTGCGAGTGGTATTGGGTTTGGCCAAGGCTTCAACCTGCGAGCCTGAGAGTGTGGATTCGCCTGGTCTAGTTGCTAGACGAGTGAGGGCATCGACTTTGAAATTTTGAGCACGGGGAACTTACATGATGTTGAAGTGTCTGAAATTTCCCAATAGATATTTGGCAAGCGCTAAGTAAGCGGTCATATGCTCATCCTTTGCTTCGAAGTCCCCTTTGGTCTGATTCACTACCAACTAAGATTCACTAAATATGTTGATGTCCCTAGCATCCGACTGGTGGGCTAGATGAAGGCGGCGATGAGGGTTTCATATTGTGCTTCATTGTTGGAAGCTTTGAATTCAAAGCGAAGGACATATATAGCATGAACGCCACTAGGTCCCATGAGGATTACTCATGCACCCCTTGCCATCTGGTTTCTTGATCCATTCATATATAGGTTCCCTTTCGACTGTGGTTGTGTAGCATTGGAAATGGGTCAGACAAAAGTAGGAGCGGGAGGCTCAGAATCTATGCATTCAGCTATGAAGTCAGGGACAACTTGATGGCAAGGGGTGCATTCGGTTTTGTAAAGAAAGATTGGATCCATCCAACTTGGTTTGGTAGAGGCAATCTGTAGGAGCTCAGCGAAAGTGCGAGTGGTATTGGGTTTGGCCAAGGCTTCAACCTGCGAGCCTGAGAGTGTGGATTCGCCTGGTCTAGTTGCTAGACAAGTGAGGGCATCGACTTTGAAATTTTGAGCACGGGGAACTTACATAATGTTGAAGTGTCTGAACTTTCCCAGTAGATATTTGGCAAGCGCTAAGTAAGCGGTCATATGCCCATCCTTTGCTTCGAAGCCCCCTTTTGTCTGATTCACTATCAACTAAGATTCACTAAATATGTTGATGTCCCTAGCATCCGACTGGTGGGCTAGATGAAGGCGACGATAAGGGTTTCATATTGTGCTTCATTGTTGGAAGCTTTGAAATCAAAGCGAAGGACATATTCAGCGTGAACGCCACCGGGTCCCATGAGGATTACTCATGCACCCCTTGCCATCTGGTTTCTTGATCCGTCTATATATAGGCTCCCTTTCGACTGTGGTTGTGTAGCATTGGAAATGGGCCGGACAAAAGTAGGAGCGGGAGGCTCAGAATCTATGCATTCGGCTATGAAGTCAGGGACAACTTGACCTTTGAGGGCAGTGCGGGGTTTGTACTCCAATTCTTGTATAATATTCCAAATACTATATGACAATGGTATCAATTATATTCAAGTATACGAAGAAAGATCTCGGCCTTTTATCAGTCGATACAAACTTAAGATGGTTTGAAGATGAGTCATTCGTTTTTGTCACCTTAGTTAGACAGGTGTTCTATTTGGATGATCCGAAAGCGGGTATAGGCTAGAAAATAGTTAATCGTATGTCTCACCAAGGAATATGGAGTGTCATAACAAGGGACGTCAGTGACATACACTTAACGGAATAATGTCAATGCATATCAAGAATCTGATACTTCTATCATCCCCGACACAAGGCAATTGATTCGCTATAACAAATACTTACCCATGCCTGATCGGGAAACAGATCTTACAGAAAAGGAGATCAAGGACCTAGAGAATAATACCATTGAAGAGGAGCTGGAGGATGAAAATGACATCGCATACGATGATGATGAGGATTAGTCGTTAGTTGAGAGTGAGAAGGAAAATGTTGATGAAGACTATGATGATGGAAGTGATTAATATATATATAAGTATATGTAATACTTAATTATAATAAATTAATTAATAGATCGAAAGAATTCGATTGCATTCAAACTTAATTAATTTATTAATAAATTTGTACACGTACAAATTTGATCGATGATCGATCGATCAAATTACAAGGGACTAATAAAAAGAGGTTCAAATGGAGTGTTTGTCATACTTGTTATGTCTTACAGGAATGAGTTTAGAATAAACGAAATGAGAATGTTTCTTTATTAAAAATGAACTTAGACGACGAAATTGTAAAGTTTCATCATCTAAGAGCACATTAGACGACGAAAAAGTGAACATTTCGTCGTCTAAACACTACTTAGAAGACGAAACTTTATCATTACATAGTCTAAGTTCATTTCTAAACCCTAAACCGTAAACCTTGAAAATGGATGACGACAAAATTATAATGTTTCATCGTCTAAGTGCTACTTAGACGACGAAATTCAACAACTTTCATCGTCTAAGTAGAGTTTCAGAATCTGACATATTGTCAGCACAAGATCATGTGTACCATATTAGATTGCGGATTATATTCATTGAGGGCATAGAGTAAACAATTCTTTGACTACGAGTGTCGACGGTTAGAAAATTAGAGTTACGAAGATTCGTATATTATCGTTTCCGATTTGTTAAAGTTTCGGTTTTATGGTTGACTATGCTGATCAAACCCTTAACAAACTTCATATTGTCTACTTACATAGTATGATGTGATGAATATATCTAACGGTTATTTTGTCTAAATTCAATTTCGTTAATATTGGTGTGCAGTGAATACAAACATACTAACACTTAAATTATACAACATTAGTAGATGTATAACAAGTATTAACTCGTTAATCTACTTTTTATGTCAAATTTCAATTAATTTATATCTAATTGATATATAAAGTTTTGACATAAGTGAAAATGTTCGTAATGTCAAAATTAAAATAGTTTTACGATTAATAATTTATGATCGTTTCCGTCTTTTAATTAAACTTTTCTCGATATTCACAAGATTATATCGATCGAATACGAACACTTTCCAAATTGGCTTCAATTTTTTTCTACAATGTCATATGAATCAAATGGTTACATTTGACGGTTGCTTTCTTATAAGGTTCATGCAGGTATCCAAAATTATTATCTCTGATTTATTTCAAAAATAAATAAATTTAAACTTAGGTGACAAAATCGCTTGTATTCGTCGTCTAGGTGGATGCTTAAACGACAGAAGTATATAATTTCATTGTCCAAAGTCAATTATTTGGCGATTTTTCCTACCCGCCAAATATTTTAGCAAAATTTTAAAAACGACTTTGATGACGAAATTATAATGTTTCGTTGTATAAGTAATTTTGAAACCACTTAGACGACAAAGTGGATGCCTTCGTCGTCTAAGTCCTTCAATAAGATTGACTCCGTTGATAACTTTCCCCATAATCCCCAAATCCCTAACTCCCTCCGACCCCGCCTCGCCTCTTCGACTCTCTCTCTCTCTCTCTAACTTGGCTAGACGCCTCCTCCGACTCTTTCACTACCGATTTCCTCTCTGAAGTCTGTCTCGCACCGCCATGAGAGACACCACCGTCAGCCCCCAAACCAGCTACAACTAACCCACACCAGCTCCGGGTTCACTCCAACACCACTTCCGGGCTTACTCCCACAATACCTTTGGGTTCACTCCAAAACCATCGAGGTCTCTCTCTCTCTCTCTCTCTCTCTCTCTCTCTCTCTCATTAATTCGATTCTAATTTTAGGATTTTGGTGTGAATTTCTGCAATACTGTGTGTTGATCAATCTGTATACTTGTTATGTGGGCGCTACTGTAGAATTGTGCTATTGTGTGTTGGTTATTGATTATGTAGTTAGTGATATGAAAGTTTCATGCTTTAAGCTAATGGTAGATTGTGTTGTAGTACTGTGTTAAATTTTATGTAAGTGTGTTGATTTATGATGAAAGGTGGGTGTTGATTGATGTTGGAGATTTGTGTAGAATTGTTGTTGATGGTTCCTTTATGTACCGTGTTGAATGAGAATGGGTAAGGCATGAATGAATAGGGATGAGAATGCCAAATTTAGGTTGTGTTTGATGATTTAGGTACCAGTTGTGTTGGATGAATTTAGGCATGTAATTAGGCTGTGTTGAATAGATACTGGATTGGATGAATTTGTCTGTGTTTTGAAGAGTATGGTTGGTTTTGTGAAGTAAATGTTGCATATATGGTTTCGGTTGTAGCGCTTAAGATGTTTAATGGGAGGAGGGAGGCACACCAAATAGAATCAAAGGGCCTCATTGCAATCGGCATTCGAACAATTGGGTTGGGTTCAATGGTCACATGAAACTGTTACGGCTCCTGCGGCTCCTTCCAAGTCAGCAACCATTCCGAATGATCCTAATGTCCAGTCGACTGACTACGAGCCAACGAATCCGTTTTCATATGTCGTGCATCCTCACAAGATCCTTAGTCTTCCAGAAATTATGGTTGTTATAGCCTCCGACGCAAAGCAACCAGTAGGAACCCCTCAGCCCCAACCCACAAAAGCACTTGAGGAATTGTGAATGGAAAAACATTTGAGAAGCTATGCAAGATAACGGGGAATCAGATCGGCGTGCAGTATGATAATTTCACCAAACGCCCTACGTTGAAAGAGCTCTCCAGTTTGACCACGTCTCAAATCGGAAAAATTTTACTGGGCAACGTACGTATGATGGCCCCTACTTGGGATGGTCTGGAGGATGCTAAGAAGCTCAGAGTTGTCCACGAACTCTCAGTAATATGGTCTAGTTAATTTTATTTATTTCATAAGTAATTACAAAATATGGGGTTTAGAAATTTAATCTTTTTTATTTTTTTTCTTAGGTACACTTTGACTTGGAGCAAAGTACGAAGATGTTAGAAGCCGTACATAAGATGACCTTGGATACGTATAGGAGATTGAAGAACAGCCTGCATAAGCACTACGAGGAACACGGCGCCTCTAGTTTCCTAGAGGAGTTCAACGAAAGGAAGGATGAATGAGATTGGTTGGTCGAGCACTTTGAGTCTGACCAGTATAAGGGCATGACCCCTTTGCCCTTCTAGCAGCCGAATGTCCCTCCCTGAGATTCTGGACCCAATGATGACGATCCAAACAATAGAGGAATCGGCGAGGTTTAAACTCCCGCCAATGTCGATATTTTTGTCTAGTTTCATATGTACGCAATTTATATTTCAATCGAAACGATAAAAAAATTAATTACAAATTTTATATTTAATATATATTCAATGAGTATTTTTATTACTTTACTATTTAATTTTTAATTCAATTTATATTTCTGAAATAATTATTAAAAAAATATACCACTTAGATGATAAAATTTGAAGATTTCGTCTTCTAGGTTAACACACTAAGACGACGAAATAGCTACCACTACCAGAAAAAGCACTTTAGCTGACGAAATTAATCAAAACAGGCCGACGAATTTTTTAGTATATGAATGGATGATATTAAGATAAATTAGAGAGTTTAGAGATTTATATTGATGAAATAATCTATAATATATACAATTGATGAGATTGACGGGGTTAGCCGGCCAGGTTGGATTTTTTTTGGCCCGTGGGCTTTGGGACCTCCGTTCGATCTTGACCCTATGCCCATAGAGCCAGGCCTTTTCGAAACTATATTTAGGTTAGGTCGGACTTGGGTTTTTCGGGGCTCAGGTTGCCCACGAACTTTTTGGACTTATGAACCAAATAATCACCCCTATGTTAAGTTTCAATAAAATAAAAATAGTCCAATACCAATCAGTCAATCACCTAATCACCAAGTCCTCCATCAAGATTACACATAGGTGTTTCTCCATGGACTACTTGTTTCCTGGACAAGCATCGTACTTGTAGGGGATTTCAACACATTAACTTGGGAGTTCTCAGCTAAACACTCTTCAAAGTGAAGAGGCTTGATAACCACACATAAAATGAGAGTAATTTGTCTTGGTGGACCACAGGGGCGTAGGTGTCTTCAAGTCAGCAGTGTCAAATGACACGACTAACTTCTATATTACAGCCAACAATCAATGCAAGAGTTAGAACTTTCAAACTGATTTTGTGTATTATTTTAGCAATTGACACGACTGGATATAAAACTGGTTTGATTAAAATCCCAAAATTGATTAAGAAACTGTTAGTTCATTATCTAAGAGATGAACACGTTTGACGTAACAAAAACCAAAATTAGATTATTAGTCTATTTAAGTATGTTTTATTTCATTCTTTATCGTATTTATTAGGTTTTGATTGCTATTAGCCAATATATATGGAATAAAATTCAATTACACCTTAGAATCAATACATATGGAGAAGTTTTTAGGGTTTAAATTCAATTCAAATTTACATTTTGTGGAAGAATTTAGATATAAGATTCTTCGAAAACAGTTATTTTATATTAAAATTTAGTATGTTCTTGGATTAATTTTTTTTTTGTATTATTCAATAAAAATTGTATTAATCAATTTAATTTTGACACCGTTGATCCACGGGTGGACCCCACAAACATTCGCAAAGGGAAAAAAAAGTTCACCGTGCAGGTGAGCCGTACCGTTAGCTCGGGGACTAACTAACAGTTATTAAAAGCAGCAGACGTAAAGAAAGGATTTATGATCCAACGGCATGTCGTACGAGCTACAGTAGTAGGCAGGAAGTGGAAACATTAAAATGGGAATATGTGCCTGCCTTGCCTTCCGGCCTCGGCCACAGCAAAAGAGAAGGATAAAAAACAATTTAAAAATAGGGCTGGGAGAACACATTAACGTGGCTCCTCTTTTGATATAGATCACCCACTAACATGGTCATCGTCGGCGCCATTTATTTCTATACCCTCGCAGACTGGCATTCTTTCAGTAACAACTGTTAAATAAAAAGAAAAGAACAAATGTTAATTAATCTATGCTATCAAACATAATTAATTATGGAAATCAGGTTGATCTGGTTTCTATCTTTCAGAAAATTCATGTTTAATTGATAAGTTAGCGAGTCTATGCTGCACAAATTTCAATTGTTTTTGGTACGTTAATACGTCCCGGACTAATGGTTGTCTTGATTCATTCATCAGGAAATTAAAGGTGATTTTTATTTTTTCGATCGAATAATAAAAGTTGTTGTTTAGCTTATTATTTGGAGTTAAATTTACGAAATGATATGTTGTTTAGCCTATTATTTGGAGTTAAATTTATGAAATGATATATTTGTTTTAGTACATGTAATGTTGTTTGCTTAAAATGAAGCAATATGAGATGATAATATCCCAATATTTTTCCGTGGAGTACGACTTAACAATTCTACTATTGCACTAGTTCTTCTTTCAACCATACATACATTATGAATCATTTTTACTTTATAAATAATATATTTATTTAAATTTGGGTGAATTCGACACTATTTAAAAATATAAAAGATATGTAATTGAAATATGGGGTGCTAATTTCTTATTTTGGTTACAAAATGTGGAGTGCTAATTTCACATTCTACTAAATTATTATTGCCGGATTATTATTTTCAATTTCGCGGGTGGATGTATAAACTTTTCTATAATAAAGGTCACAGTAAATGCATTGCCATGAAAGATGAATGATTAAAAAGGAAGTTGATGGGGTTTTGGGTAACAACCGTAACATCCCAAAAGTCTGTGGACAGTAAAGTATTTATGTAATTTCGTAATAAACAACTGTTATATTAATATTAATGATTGTTTTACACAGTAATTAATAAAGATAAAAAATAAACACTAAATTATTTACAGTAATTAACAATTATTTAAGATTAATTCACGACCCAACACCACGTACGTAAGTTGAAAAACAGAACAGCGAAAAAGCGGCTACTAATGGTGACGTCAGCAGAAGAGATCAGCCTGAGCTACTTGGGCAATCGTACCGCATCCCAGATCTCCTTGCAGCCAAAAGAAGCTTCCTCACTGCGTCTCTCTCTCTCCGAAATTCCAAAAGGCTAAACAGAGAACAAAAGCCAGAGAGACATGAATTGCGTGAAGAAGCAGAAGATGAAAACTATACTAGGAAGCCATTAGACAAATGAGAATATGATCAAAATGAGAGCTCAGTTTCTGTGCTCCTGCATTTTACTTCTACTCTCCATCACTCTCACCCGTTCTTCTTCCGACGCTCATCACCAAATTAACCGGAGGATTTTACATCAGCCGCTCTTTCCAGAGAACTCGTCTCCGCCGCCGGAGCTTCTCTCTCCTCCTCCTCCTCCGCCGCCGGATTCCCCAGACCAGCCATTCTTCCAAGAGCAGCCGAATGGACCGGCCACGCCGGATCAGAGTCCACCGCCGTCGGCCGTGTCGATAAACAGCTCTGTTCCGCTGCCGCAAGCACCGCTGCCGACGAAGTCGACGAAGAAAGTCGCGGTCGCCGTCTCCGTCGGAATCGTGACTCTCGGAATGCTCTCGGCGCTCGCCTTCTTCCTCTACCGCCACCGAGTCAAGCATCCGTCGGAGTCGCAGAAGCTAGTCAGCGGCGGCGGAGGAACCAACTCGCAGCGGTTCGCCGACGACTCCAGAGCAGCGGCGCCGTCGAGCTTCCTCTACATCGGCACAGTCGAGCCGAGCCACGTCTCCCGGAGCAGCGACGCCGACGGCGGAGCGATGCCGGAAGTTAACCGGTCGCCGTACCGGAAGCTGGAGTCAGTCAAGAGATCGGATCGGTACCGGCCGAGTCCAGAGTTGCAGCCACTGCCGCCGCTCGCGAAGCCTCCTCCTCCGCCACCGACGACTCGGCACCTCGATTCGCCGTCGCCGATGTCGTCGTCTTCCGACGACGACGAAGAGAGCCACGAGACGGCGTTTCACTCGCCGCTGGGCTCGTCGGTCAGCTACGACGACAACTATTACAACACTCCCAAGCAGAGCAGTAACAGCAAGACGATTAGCAATGGCGGTCACTCACTTTCGTCTCAGAATTCCAGCATTAATTCGGTTGCTCACTCGAAACGAACCTCCCCGAAATCTCGGCTCTCGGTCTCCTCAAACCGCGCCGCTCCGTCTCCACCGCCTCCTCCCCCGCCGCCTCCGATGCCGATAATTCAGGACTTCCATCAAACGACGTCGTATTCTCATAAGAGGCCCAAATTCTCAACCCCGCCACCACCCCCAAATATGAGTCTGCTCCAGTCAATTGCCAACCCGACCCGCCAAATCTCTAGTGCCCCGGTCCCACCTCCACCGCCTCCGCCACCCCCACGAAGAGTTGACGATTCGGAAACGGTTATTGATGCTAAGCCAATCCCAGTATCATTTCCAGTGTTCTCATCCGCATCAACAACACCAAATGGCACGTGCGAGATTGGGACCAAGCCTCTTCAGCGAGCTGAGAAAAGCTTAGGGTCTTCAGAGAGTTTAGAGAACGATGATAGTGGAGGAGCAAAGCCAAAATTGAAGCCTCTGCATTGGGACAAAGTCAGAGCAACTTCGGACAGAGCTACAGTTTGGGACCAGCTCAAGTCAAGCTCATTTCAGTGAGTAGATTATTCAGTTCAGATGACATTGACTGCATCTCATATACAAAATTCTGATTTCCAGTGATGTATTTGTTTTTGCAGATTAAATGAGGACATGATGGAGACTCTTTTTGGCTGCAATTCGGCAGCTCCGGTCTCCAAAGAGCCTACAAATAGAAGGTCAGTTCTGCCTCCTGTTGAGATGGAAAACAGAGTTTTGGACCCAAAGAAGTCTCAGAACATAGCAATTCTGTTAAGAGCACTCAATGTAGCAAGAGATGAAGTCGTTGAATCTCTTTCAGATGGTAAGTGGTTTCTCGTTTTTCCGTTTTTGTTCAATCAAATTCAGTTTAGATATTGTTCACCATATTGTAACCGTGTATCATGAATGTCTAAGCATATTAGGATTCAGAATTCAGAACAATGAACAAGAAATCTCTATCAGCACAAACTGTTGTACCTTGATCACTTTTGGGAAAGAAAAAGGGATGAAATAATGGTGGATATCAAAAACAGGAATGAGTGTCGAAAACTTAGCATAGAAGTCATCATTTTTTATTTGGTAGAGAAGAATGTAGTTTTTTAACAGTATGATTCCACAAATTCATTTCATCAGTTTTTAATCATAAGCTGGAGACTGAAATAAGGTTAGGTGAATACTTGCAAGACTAGAAAAAGGTAGTGAGAATACAATGCATCCCTGTGAAATGAATCACTAACATGGGGTCATCATTGATGGGATCACTGATGATGGTTCCAGATCCTACCACTAACATTGACCATAATATGGTCATCTGCTGCTAATTCTTTTTCTATCTTGAAAGTTGACATTGTTATAAACTTGCAATTTATTGACATAATTTTTGCATCCCCTGCATCCTCCCTTAAAATCTTCAATTTGAGGCCAAAAGTGGTTCATGTTTCCATGGACGATCAATGGTTTCAAAATTATTTGCCAATTGAATTGTTTTCTCCTAATCTCATTTATTTGTGGGGTATACTTTTGCTACATCATTTGCATTTTGTGTTATGAAATAATAGGTAATCCAGAAGGCTTGGGCGCGGAGCTTTTGGAGACTCTTGTTAAGATGGCACCAACAAAGGAAGAAGAAATTAAACTTCGTGAGTACCAGGGTGACATCTCAAAGTTAGGGTCTGCTGAGAGATTTCTGAAGGCAATGCTTGATATCCCATTTGCTTTCAAAAGGGTGGAGGCAATGCTATACAGAGCTAACTTTGATACAGAAGTGAAATACCTGAGGAAGTCTTTTCAGACGCTAGAGGTATTTTTCCTGTTGAAATGTTTGCTCCTTTACTACCTAGTTTCATGAATATTGGCATACAAACTCACCACAATATCTTATTCTCATCTATATTCAGGAAGCAAGTGAAGAACTAAAGAACAGTCGGTTATTCCTAAAACTCCTTGAAGCTGTTCTCAGGACTGGAAACCGAATGAATGTTGGTACCAATCGTGGTGATGCTAAAGCTTTCAAGCTTGATACACTATTAAAATTGGTCGACATAAAGGGAACAGATGGAAAGACCACACTGCTTCATTTTGTGGTTCAGGAGATTATAAGATCTGAAAGTCCAGGTTCTGAAACAAAGGAGAACGTTCAAAAGATTCACATCAAGACCAAGGAAGGTGATTTTAAAAAGCAAGGATTGCAAATGGTAGCAGGGCTGAGCAAAGATCTTGGCAACGTCATAAAAGCAGCAGGAATGGATTCGGATGTTCTAAGTAGCTATGTGTCAAAGCTTGCAATGGGGCTTGAGAAGGTCAGACTGGTTTTGCAATATGACAAGGCAGGTTTAAATGGAAAATTCTTTGACTCGATGAAGCTATTTATGAAAGAAGCTAAGGAGGAAATTCTTAGGATCAAGGCTGATGAAAAAAAGGCTCTATATCTGGTGAAAGAGGTTACGGAATACTTTCATGGGGATACAACAAAGGAGGAAGCCCATCCTTTCAGAATGTTCATGATTGTAAGAGATTTTCTAAAAGTGTTGGACCATGTGTGCAAGGAAGTTGGGAATATGCAAGACAGGACACTGGTGGGTTCTGCTAGATCATTCCGGATAGCTGCCACTGCTCCTCTACCGGTTCTGAACAGGTATAACGTGAGACAAGAAGATAGCTCCGATGATGACAGCTTTTCTCTTTAAACCTATGTGCATATGAAGCCCATACCTTTAGGAGGAAAACTAAAATAGACCAAACTACAACAAGCATGATCTATGGATACATTCAATTGAAGCAGCACCACCAGCATATTTGTTTCTTTTGTTACAAGCATGTCAAAGGAGTAGAAGAATGCAGAAGGGAAGGCACTTTTGTTAAAAGTCTTCCAATAAAATTTCCGATCAAGTTAAACAGGTACGCTCCCAGAGAAGATACAGATTTTGTTACAGAAGAACTGAAAAAATGTCATGGGTAAGGGGCTTCAAAGAAGAACAATTTACACATAAATATTTAGGTTTTGCAATTTTTGGCTATTCTGCTCCGAACACACATGCCCAATATAGTTAGGGTTAGGTTTCTTATATAGGTCCCCAGAAGTCCCACTTCTCATTTTGAAGGCAGCAGAATGTTTTGATGGTGGTCAATATGATGTCGTGGTTGGTTCTGCATTTATTTTAAAAATATAGAAGTAATAAGTGGCTATTCTTCACCATTGTCTTGTTTCTTTTCTTTTCTTTTTCTCTACCCCACTTCAATAATGTGTGAAAGTTAATTGCTAGAATTGCATAAGCAGGGACACACTCAAAATTTTCAGGTAATCAAACTGTAAGGACCAACACACTTTAAGGAAAGCCAACAGAGACTACTATCTTGGTAAACAAATTTAGTGAAAGAAACCTACCAAGTACTAAGGGCTGTATTGTATTTAGACCTTTTAGATTTTTTTATGTACTTTCAAAGATGTTAAAAGTTCAAGGCTATTCAATCAGAATTTATTAAGACTTTTAAAAAGTTCATGAAAATCGTAAAGTATTCAATTTGAATTTCTAGATAAAGATTTCAAGTCTACAAAATTTTTGGGATATTCAAAAAGTCTCTACGAATTTTATGAAATTCTTAAATACTGGATTCTTGTAAATTTTAGAATTCAATTATAATTACAAAATCCTAATACAGATTCAACCTCCAAACCAAAGTTTTTTATAATATTTTTATTTTTTTGTTACAACTTGGTTTTTCATCAAATTATTTTGCTTCTTCACCATAAATATTATAAAATGTTCCAAAAAAACTCTACTTTATATCATGCATCATAATTAAGCTTTATACTTGTGAGCTCTTTTTTTGTTATTGAGAAACCAATTGACCTTGTAAAAACCACATTTACCGATCATCATTTTTTTCATGTTGCCTTTTTTTTGTATAAAATAAAATAATTAGTTTTTTAGCCATAGCAACACATAACCACAAAAACCATATCTCGTCACCATTACTATTAGCTTCTAATTCCTTCCCATAGATTCGACATTTGCAAATATAGAATAAGGGCATCTCCAACAGATACTCTATTTCAAAAAAAAGTTAAAATTTAACTAGTTTTATAACTTTTTCTCTCCCAACAACTACCCTATAGCTAAAGTTAAAATAGCTTTTGTTAAATTTTGTAGCTATATATGCTAAAGTGGAGAGAGATAATAACTCTTAGTTAAAAAAATTTCCTCCTTTTTTTCCTCAATTCTAACATACATTTTTTGAATTGACATTATTATAACTTTTAATTGCTGGAGTAAAAGTTAAATAAACAGAAGTTTCTTTTAGCTTTTAGAGAATTTAACTTGAAAATTTAACACAACTGTTGGAGGTGCTCTAAGGAACCCTATGGAATAATATAAACATTTTTTTATCGCTTATTCATTTGAATTTTGGGTTTTGACATGTTTAGACATAGGTTTATGACCTTATGATATAAAAATAAAATCTATCAAAGTCTAGCAAAATTCATAGAATTTTTTTTTAAACTCTGTCAAATGTCTTCAAAAAACTAGCTTACAAAATCCGTAGATTTTTGAGATTTTTAAAAATTCTATACAATCCATAAATATTTTAAAAATCCATCATTTGAAAAAAATCTATCTGAATTCAAATACGATACACCCCTAAAACTTCAGGAAAAGAGGATGAGATGATGAGAAGTTGAGAATTCTCTTTCTCCCCTCTGTATTCTTCAATATGTAACTTTGCATCCGAACTGCACCAAACCAAGCGAAAGTAGCGTAGGTCTTGCTCGTTAGTAGTAAGGATGTGATTAGGGATGTAGTGTAGGCATGTAGCGAAATTTCGTTTGTTGTGGGGACTGGGGAGACGGTGTGGAGTAAGTGAGACGAATCAACAAATCGTTCTATGAACTTCTATCGTGGTTGGCTTTGCTGATTTTCCTTCCAATTATAAAAGAAATATTGAAATCGTGCTTGGAGAAATTGTGGAAGACGAATTTGAGATTTGATTTATTGAATTAAGTCTTAAAAGTTTATAATTGTTCATATATAAGACTAGCTTTATTTGTTACCGTATAAAATGAACTTTTTTTTTATTGTGAAACTACAATTAATTGAAAAACTCAAACTAAAATACTCCAAGGTTTGAGAAGCTAAGGTTTGGTTGCACACATATATCTTTGTCAAAGTTGAGATTTTGAGAGCAGCTGCACCGGGGGCCGGTTTTGGTCGAGCAACCGGCGAAAATAGTGAGGGCCAGCAGCGATAGCACGAGCAAGGAGGCAGAGAGAGGTGCAGCGGTGTCGCCTCGTCCTGGCGACCGGACGTTGACGACGATGAAGAGTAGCTGCTCGAGCAGCTGTTGCTCTTGGGAGAGGGCGAGCAGCCTGGCAGAGCCCACGCACGTGGGTAACGCCAAGTTGCCGTGTAATTTTTTTTCCGTAAAAGTAATTTTTTTTACAGTGCTGCACGGACCAATTCGAGCACGACACGTGGCGCCCATCAGATCTACCATCACCCACAACGGTCAGTTACTCTGAGCCGTCCATTTCAATTACAAATTTGAATCTGACGGCTTAGATTCAAATGCAACGGCTAAATTGGGATTTTTATACAACCCTAACGGGCAGACCAGATTTACAGCCAAAAAAATTCCAAAAAAATTCTAAAAAATTACAAACACCCCACCCTACAATTTTCCTATAAATACTACATCAATTTTACAATTATTTCACATCAATTTGTGCACAACAAGTTCATAATCTCCTTCCATCTCTTCTCTCATTCATTTGTATTTTTTTCTCCAAAATAATGTCGAATTGGCTTGCTTCGGAAGATTTTCAATTATGCATTTCTTATATGCATGTTAGCATTGATCCTTTCACCGGCAACAAGAAAAAAGTCGACAAATTGTTGGAAAAGATCTATGCCAATTATATCGAAAATTGGGTGATTGGTCATGGTGAATCAACAAAGGAAGATCGGACCCAAATAGCCATTTCATCTCGTTTTACTGAGTTGAAGCCGGTTTTCAATCTTTGGGGCGAAACTCTTAGTTATGCACGAAGAAATCCACCACCATCCGGTACCTCTCCACAAGATCAAGTAAGTTCTAGAAATTTTTTCATGTCTATTATTTTGATTTTATGAACTAAATGTTGTCATCTCCATTAAACATAAATAAATTGTGACATAGAAATTTTTTAATTTTTATAGTTAAGAAAAGCTCAAATGTGGTTTGTGTCGAAGACAAAGAAAGAATTTTCGAAGTTTGAATGTTGGGAAGTGGTGGAGACTCATCATATTTTAGGGAAACCATGGCTACTACTCCACGTATTTACAACTACGAAGCTACTACTCATACCGTTAGCGAAATGTCTCACACCGTCAACTTGGATGATGATGAGGGGATTGCAACACCAATGAGTAACCGCGAAGGTCCTTCGAGTCCCCCTAGACCACCGGGGGTGAAGGCGGCAAAAGAAGCAAGAAAAAAGGGGAAAAAAAAGTATGACTCATACAAGTGAGCTACGAGATGAGGCTTTGAAGACCATTGCGACCAATTAAGCCATTTGGGCCGCCACTCAAAAAACAAGTGAGGATAACGATTTTGCTTTACACAAAGTGCAACTCATCCTTCAAGAGAAAGACTTCAAATTGAGAGCTATACAAGAAGAAACAAGGATCATGACAATGGATATGGAGCAAATAACCCCAAATTCAAAGAGGTATTTCACGAAGAGGAAAGTGGAAATCCTTAAGTAAGGAGAAGGAGACGACAACGAACAACAAGATAGCGAAGGAGCCTTTTCAAATTGTTATCGCCCACTTTTTCAATAGTTTGACTTTCGTAATAAATCTAGGCTTGCCTTGTCATTATGTAATTTAAATTTTCAAGAAATAAAAATGCACTTTTTATTTAGAGACGTTGTTATAAATAACATTACGATAAATCCGAGTTTAAATCCACCAAATTCAAATACACTAAATTAAAATACACTAAATTAAAATACACCAAATTGAAACAAACATAATGCAAAAACATATAATTCAAACAACACACGGTCACAAAGATAATGCAAAAACATTTTTAGATATGTTCACCGGTCTCTAGAAACCAGTTGTATTTCACCAAGTCCTTTTGAAGCTCTCCATGGATATAAGAAGACTGAAGATTAACAACAGGGTCACAAAACCTTTGTTCATCCGGTCCATCCCTTCTAACTGACTCAAATGGAATCCGATTCCCTTGTTCATCCACTGGCCCATCATAATTTGCGAAAGCCCACATAATACTTTTTATTACCCCTGTGTGGTGAGACCGAACTGCATGACGAATCATTGTCCAACGAGATTATAAAATGCCGAAGCACCTATTCACATCTTTGCGATATGCCTCTTGTTTCTTTGAGAACAACTTCTGTGGTAGAGTATGAGGATTGAAAATAGTTTTCACAAATGACAAGTACCTTGGATAAATTCCATCAACCAAATAGTAAGTGTTGTGGTATGTCATATTGTTGACTTTAAAACTCTTTTGTGGGCTACTTCCGGTAAGGAGCGAATCAAAGATATCCAATTGGTGAAGAACGTTGATATCATTATGTGCTCCAGGTACCCCAAAGAATCTGTGCCATATCCACGTGTCATATGAGGCCACCGCCTCCAAGATAATAGTGGGACTCTTAGAACGGCCTGAGTATGCCCCTTGCCAAGCTGTTGGACAGTTCTTCCATTCCTAGTGCATGCAGTCGATGCTTCCGATCATACCTGGAAATCCCCGATGTCTGGCCCTCCTTAGAAGTCAGCTGCATTTGGACTATGGAGATAAATGTCACCGTAAAGCTCATGCACTTGGGTGCACCACTTCTTCATGCATTCTAGTGTGGTTGATTCATCCATCCTTGTGTATTCAACACACTGATTTACGGCTGCGTCGTATGCCAACATTCGGAGAGCACTGGTCATCTTCTGTTGTGGAAGAAGTCCTTGCATTCCAATGGCATCTGCTCTTTGATGCCAAAATGGATAGTTGTTGCAGAGATCCGTGCAAATACGGTTGAATAAGTTCGAACTCATTCGGTACCTCCGACGAAATGTTTGCTCGTTGAAGACCGGGCGTTCGATGAAGTAATCTTCCATAAGATTCTGTCCCATTTGCACCCTCAACCTTTCTTGGTTTGGACGGCGACGAGGTGGTCCATCATTGAACGTTGTAGCTACCACGACCGCTTCAGTGACGAAGGTGTTAGCTATTTCTGTATTTTGCTGACGTTGTTGTCGTCTTCTCGTGAAAAAAGTGTTTAAACTAAAAGGATCCATCTTACTGATGCTGGAATGTGAATAAATGTTGAAGAAATAGCATGAAATTTGTAGATGGTGTGAGAATATATGAAGCACGATGATCCTTTTATAGCCGATTTTAGGTTATCTGAAATTTGATGATGACGACATGTGACATCACTAAACTGGTCGGAAATCTCACTGAAAATCTTCGGCAATTATTCACACGACAATAGCACATGAAAGTGCCACGTATTGCCAAGTGATTGATTGAGAATCTTATCGAAATTTTTGTACAATTATTTGTAAGATAACGTTATGTCGGTGTGACACGTGTCAACTCATCATTGGTCGGAAATTGTACCTGAAATCTTATTCAATTATTCATGCCGACAATGACACGTGTTGTCTATGTATTGGTTGAAAAACAATTATTTAAAATTTTAAATTAATTTATGAACAGTAATAGGAGGTGCTATTTTTTTGCCCCGCTACACGAAAAACAGGAACTGCACATTCTATTTAATGAATAGTGTCTGCTCCACCTCAAACAGTGACCGCTCCTCCTCAAATAGGAGAAGCAAAGCCCTCCCATAGGTGCATATGCTCTAAAGAGTACCCCCAAGCTCAAAGTTTGAGAAAGTACTGCAAATGTACGTCGGTTGCTCCCAACATATAATTTTGATTGCACGTATTATTTGTCTGATTATGTTTGAGTAAACCTTCAGTTTCTCACTTTCTTGTCTATCAATGCTATTCATCAAGCTGATGTTGTTGGAACCAAATTTTTGTTGACCCTCTGAAACATAATTTGTTCATGTTCAGAAGTGAAGAAAGCTTAGTTTATCTCTTGACAAGTAAATTGTTAATCTAGAACTGTTGTGATTAACTTGTAAGTGCAACTATTTACTTTGTGAATATTTGAGAACAAGAAATTTGATTACGTACTGTGATGAACCGGATGGGTTGCCTGGGGCTTTAACCCTACCTCACGATGGTAAGGAGGACTCACAAGCCATACCGCGGCTTCCGTACGTTAATGTTATCACTGTGAACCATCAACCATGTGTGGCAAGAACTCAAGAAGGTTAATTTGTTGTTCGGAGATTTTCCGGTAATGATTAACATCGACCAGGACCCAACATAACGCTCTTTGGGACTTTGGATCTTCTCTAAAAGCCACTGAATGAATTAGACTTCAAAGTGAAGCATATCACTGGAAAATTCTACGTCCATCGTATGAATATATTGCTTGTACGTGTTGGATATATGTGATAGATCAGTCTATCAGCTAGCCCCGGTATTCTAAGAGAAAGAAATTAATCAAAGCATGCAAATGGAGTACTGCACGGTAGAAAGCTAGCTAGTTTAGATCAAATTTTCTCTCATGTTTACAATCATGGATGTAAAATGGTCCATTGTAAATGAGTAAACTTTTCTATCGTTCAGTTTTTACAAAAGAAAAAATTGATCAAATGGTCACTCATATTTTTCGAAAACGACAGTTTGGTTACTATCGAATGTCATGTATCAAAATAGTCACTCATCTTGAATCAAACTATATCAAAATGGTCACTCCGTCATATGAGACATTAAAAAAAGTCATGTGACATAAATGTGTCAAATTTAACAAGTCATTTTTGGTCATCTCTCTCCCTCTCTCTGAAATCAATCCAAGCTTTCAACTCACTGTCAATTCGATTCAATCTAATTCTATTCTCATGTATCCATACCTTTCATTCTTACGATTTCTTTTAGAATTGAGCTTGCTCTTGCTCTGTTTATGTAAATTTCGATTGTCAGGCTCGATTATTCTTTTCTCAAATCCTTTGTTAGTTGGGTTTTTATTCTTGGTTCATAATTTGGGAATTTTGCTCGATTTGTTCAGTGTATCAGTAATGTGTTGGTTCAATTATACAAACTCTCAATTCAGTTTGATGGTAGCTATATCTGTTGGTCACTCAACTCTCTTTAGTGACTTATGGTTTATGGAATTGCTCCTTAAGGAAAATTGGTTATGAGACTAGACTAGAGATTAAATTGCTTTACTGGTTTACAACTACATAGCTCTTCTCTAAACCGTTATAGAACTGTGAGCTCGATTGCCTCGGCCTCGTTGCCACCAGTTTGCCACTGCCCTTGGCTTGCCAACGTCATTACCTGCGCTGCCCTCGTCGTTGAGACGCATCTCCCGCTGATGCCTCTTGATTTGGACGAATATGCAAGTCGATGTTTTTTGGTCGTATTTGCAAATCAATGGTTAGATGGACAAATCAACGCTCCAGATTAAAGATTTTAAAAACAAAAGAAAAAATTAAAATAACTATTAGAAAGACGCAAATATCCTTAAAAATAAACGGAATATTTTTTTTAACGTCTGTTTGAACTCGAATGACCAATTTGAGAGTGAAACGTTAAGATGAGTGACCATTTTGATATATGACATTCAATAGTGACTAAACTGTCCTATCGGGGTAAACATATGACTATTTGATCAATTTTGCCTTTACAAAAATTATATTGCAAGCAACTAATTAGGTTCGATAATGAAAGTATGTACGAAGGTTAAATAGTTTCTAAATGAGCAAGTATTCAAGCTCTCAGTTTTTCATATATCAGCAGAATCGTACTGATATGGTGATCGATACATGTCATAAACCAAAATTTCTAGAGTATTACAGGAATGCTTATTTCATTTTTCTTCATTCTATCTTTACATCCGCATGAACAGTGTGTTCATGTCAAACGCATCATATATCCATGCTAGTCGATAAAAGAAAGAAATATGTTAAGACTTCATACTTCTGGAATATGAAGCAAACTCTAGAAGTCGGTCAAATCTGTTTTGATTTGCACAAATATAATTTGTTCCGTAGAACTACATAATGACATATTGGAGCAAATTACATTGTTTTATATCGCTCTTTGCAAAATAATTGTCAACCAATGATAATATTTGTGCAAGTGTAGGTAGATAATTGGGGCCGGAACAAGTGTTCGTTATGTTTCTGCACATGATCATCAAAGTAAGCTAAAGTTGAATATAGGACTATTGTTGAATGAATCTTTTCCGAGTAACAGAAGATGAGACTACGTAACAGGCTGAAATGTACTTCCAGAGTTCAGACTTTGATCATGGATAAACAATAAACACTAAGTGTACGTTTGGAATTTCAGTACTGCATACACTTATTTCCAATATTAACACAACTCTACACCGTTTTGATTCTCTCATCTGGAACCTTGCTGCCATCGATGCTTATGTAACTACATAACTTGGTGAAAGGCTCCCAAAAGTACAAGTTTGTAACAGATTGAATATCTTAGATAGGCCTCATTGAATGTCCTTGAATCAAACATCATAAACAAGAAGTGATTCTCTGCATCTTATTCATCACAGATTTGAGATGGTACAAACATCAGAACAAATGTACAATTAGTTCATGTTCCATGGGAACAAGACATCATTGCAACAAATATCTGACAACTTCAGATGATACGAAAGGTGCTCCTGCAATTTTTTTTGTTCTCAAAATCTTTTTCACCAACATTTTCCACCTATTCTCGTCTTTCTTACTCTGTTTCCTATTTCTCTCCTTGAAGTTCCTGCAACAAATTTCTTCCATAGTTCGTTATAACTTGAAAGTTCCTGAAGCTTGTATACAACATAGAATATAGCCCATAAAACAAGTTAACATGGGAAGTATGGAAGAGGGAAAAAAAAGGGTTCAAGAGGCAGACCTGCATAAAGGAACCTTACAGACATGAGAATCAGCGCAGAGGCGGGAGTGTAACTCCAACAGTTGCCACATTCTCTTGCAATGAATACAACCGCCAGGGACTCTCAATTTGCATGCAGCAAAGTGACGAACCAGCAGTTCGAGTCCCTTACAGGCTACATATCTGCAAGGGTCCTTATTCTCTTTAAAATCCTTATCACATGGGCCAATTGTTTGACACCCATCTCTGTATATGTGTACAAGGGCCTCCATCGCATCATATAATAGCAGATATATTTTTCTCTCATTTATCTTGTTGATCCTCTCCTTTCGCCTCTGAAAATGAGTTCAAAAATCGGTTTCATTAGTTAATGAAGGGCATCGCTGGTGCAACAAGCAAGAAGAAAATAAAGACGATTAATCATAGGTTACATTTTCTTCTACAATTGCAGACTCCAAGATTTCCTTTTCTAGTGTTGGGTGGCTCTGCTTCATAACTTTCCATCCATCAGTATTAGAGACAGCTTTGAAGTTCTTTAGGATCATACGGTGACAAAGGAGGCTAAGCCGTGGGGCGTCACACAGTAATGCAAGTTGAAAAATATCAACCACATTCTCTGAGGTAAGCAAGCCATGTTCCAACTTATGCTCACACTCTTGCTTCAGTGGAGAAACTGCATACAGATGTGAAAGCACTAACAAGGGCACAACAAACTCCTCCATTTCTTTCTCTTCATAGCTAAAAGAATAAAGCAGAAACAATCAACGTACACGCAGTGGCATTGTGCTAGTTCAGAAATATACCATATTTCTCAGGCCAATTAACTGAAAAAAGTTATATCATAATTTGGAAATTGCAGATAAACAACAACTTAATTCCGGATAACGTTAACAATAGTTTGCAAATACAGCAGAAGTTTTGAGTTTACAGTAATACTTCTAGTGAAGAAAATGTTATCATTAGGGTAGAAAATGTTACCATGAAGAGTATAAGAACCGAACAAAAACTCTAATTGTATCATATGGAAATCCTTGGATAGCAAGTGGTTGTGGACGACCAGACCTTTTTGGTTGCTTCAACAAGCCTCTGAATACAGGAGAAGCCATTCCCTGTCAAAAAAGTATCCAGATACATTGTTAACATGTAAACACTTCGATCTGAGAAGTCATGTTTACTTAGACATTAGGAGATGGCTATTGATCAATTACAAAAACAAGTAACTAACAAAATGTTGTCTTTAAAGAATGACATTGATTGTCCACTGCAAGTTCCTAGATTGTTCCTGGATTAGGATATATCTTAAAGTAACATATATAGTGAGCAATTGGTGGATCAAGTAAAATTATGTCATTTCAGGTTAGAGATTGCCTCCATGTCTTATACGTATCACAGGAATTCAGCACCACTTTTTTCTGCTCGCATAATTTGGCCTTTCTCACTAGAACTTCTTGCATCAATACTTGAATTAAGGCTCAAAATGTTGAACCGATTATATACAAGAGTTTTATCATCTTAAATCCATGTTGAATATATAAACTTACTAAAAGGTTAGCATGCGCATAGATAATGCCACCATCATCAGTATGAATAGCAACATCTGCCTTGTAACATTCGTCAAAGAGGCGCTTCCGTAAATCTGTCGTTGCTTTGGAGACGTAGTTGCACCCCCTCGCTGTTGCTTCATTCAACGATAATCCCTCACGACAAGTATTTTTCACCGGACCAGGCCATGGTGGAAGTGGAACCATTGGATAACCTTTCTTGTCGACTGTGGCAACTGTGACTGATTCCTTGTGGATATTGTCCACCTCACATTAGTATCTGCAGAAAAGTACCGGATCGAGTCAGTTTACACTTTAAAGCCCTTGATCACAAATTCTTTTGGCATCTATAATAGAAGACACTGGATCTCAGGAAATATTTACTTAAGTAGCTAGGTGGTATGTATATATATTTCGCTTGTCATAAAGGAACTGCTGACAAAATTTGGAGGATCACGACCAGGGGCGGATGTAGGATGAGAAATTTTGGGGAGCTAATTTTACGCTACATTTTTCTTTCGTTTAAGATTGCTATTGCTTCCATAATTTACACAATATTTTTTTTTGGAGAAGGTTTTTAGAGAGTACGTTATCATAAGAATATTTAAGTTTTGTACGATTAAAGAAGAAATTGTTTGTTATAAAATATAAGGAAAATAGTTGAAATGATCAATCAATTTTGTCACAATCGACAATTTAATCACTGAATTTTAAAAATATCAAAAAAGTCACTGAACTTTAACTTTATCTATCAATTTGATCATTTTGTTTATCGGACATAAATCACATAATAACTAAATTGATAGTAAAAATTAAAGTTCAGTACCCTTTTTGATATTTTTTAAACTTCAGTGATCAAATTATCGATTTTAACAAAGATAAGTGATCATTACGGCTATTTTCCTAAAACATAAAACAAACAATGACATTGCTTAAATGAATAGAAGAATAGGTGAAGAAAATAGAAAAAACATTGGAAAGTAAAGAGGAAGATGGAAAGCAACTTAAAAAAGAGGAAAATAAAATAAAAAAAGTATTGGAAGCTGGAAAGTAAAGAGGAAGAAGAGAGAAAAATGAACTTAAGAAAAGTTTATCATGAGAATCAAACCATAGACCCATAGACAATTCCAACTATGGTTCTTAGCCAATTGAACCAAAACTTTCAATTATCAACATCTACAACATAAATTTGTTATATCCCAAATCTCATCGGGGCTTAATTAAGCTTTATTGAGCTAGTACATAGATCCGCTCTTAATCACGACTAACCATGGATCATACTTCTGAAAAACTAAGATTTCCTCAGTTATTAAAACCCATAACCATACAAAAACAAGGCAAAACCAAGCATAACATTGGATTAAATCATTTTTATAAATTGTTTTCCTTACCAAAATAAGATCTCTAGCCAGTAGGAAAAAAAATAAATACGTTGAAGCAACTAGGGAATTCAGGAGCAACAATGATATAGAGTCGATGAGCTAGTGCCCAATATTGATCAATTCTGGGATTTAACAGATGGAGCCAATAACAAATATGATTTAATTCTCCTAGTTGATTAATCATTCAACATGTTCCAGACAGAGTCACTTCCATTTCGATTGCGCAACTGAATTGCTAATATAATGCAACATTTTTCCCATTATTAAATTCTAAATCAAAAACTCGCAAAAACTCACGTTTCAGAATAGATCTGGATGACGTACCCTAATCGACGAAGCAGAGAATCACTTCCTGACGATGTCGAGCAAGGCAGCCCTAATCAGCGAGTTGAAGCACGGTGGAGATAGAATGGAAGAAACCACCGTGCGTACCTAACACCTGCGACGGCGTCGTTTCCCTCGGGGGGGTTGAGGGAACGCACTCACTCGACACGAGAAAATTCTACCGACGTTCAACTCTTCCATATATATAACCGCAGTTTCATGTAGTAACGTACGTGATCAACATGCTCAACTGCAAGTCTTAATGGGAGCCCAAGAACTTCGGACGATGAGCGACACATGACGCCAACGACGTCGTTTTTGACGGGGTTGAATTATTTATGACTCCCACGTGCTTGTTCCCGTGGTTTTGCGTTTAAGCGCCAGCAACTAGTACCTACTTTTAACGGTCATAATAAAAAGTGCGGGCTAACTTGCTTATTTTTCGTATTGTTAAAGGAGAATAATTGATAGACCGAAAGTTGTAACTCTTTTATTGATAAAATTTCATATATATAGGATGATACAATCTGTTACAATCAATGTTCCGATATAATAAGGATTCTCTGAATCTATATCTAATCTAATATGTATCTAATTAGGACAAAAAACATACCGGAAGTTACGGGGAATAAATCTCCTTAAACACTCCTCGTGTCGATAGTTTAATGAATGATGCATGACCTATTGCCTCATTAAAAACCTCGCCAAGCAAACAAAAATCTCATGCATAAAATAAAACATTGGTCTAAGGGAAAAAGAGTACAAAACATTAACTACAAATGCTACTACATGTGTCGTAGACTCCCCCTGATGTCTATAGAAATGTAACTCCCCCTGATTGTAAACTCAGTCATAGAGTTCAGATAACCTGTGCATACCAATGCGTCTCACATGTTTCACAAATGTAGATTTAGGTAATGACTTGGTGAACAAGTCCGTAACATTATCCACAGAACCAACCTGGTTCACATGGATATTCAACATATGTTGTTATTGCTGATTGAAAAAGAATTTTGCCAATATATGCTTTGTATTGTCACCCTTAATGTAACCCAACTTCATTTGTTCAATGCATGCCACATTATCCCTATAGATGCAAGTGGGAGCTATCATAGTAGATGGTAATCCACTAGACTCTTAAATGTGATGAATGACTGATATAAGCCAGACACATTCTCTAACCGCTTCATGCAAAGCAATAATTTCTTAATGATATGAGGAAGTAACAACAAGGGTTTGCTTAGTTGATCTCCAAGAAATCGTCGTGTTTCCCATAGTGAAAACATAACCAATCTGTGAACGAACTTTGTGTGGGTCAGAGAGATACCCAGCATCAGCAAATCAAACCAATACATCAACCGGTGTTTCAGAATAGGGGACTAGTAAAACTGCTCACAACAGGGAAAGAGTTCGACGGGTCAAAATTCTCACTCGACGGGTCGAACGAATGGTTCTATTCGATCTAGGGTACTGGTTTCAAAGGGTCGAAACCTTTCATCGACAGGTAGAAAAACGCCCTCGAGTTATCACAGATGGCTCCCTTCGACTAGTCGGATGATTTACTTGATGGGTCAAAGGAGTCAAAATTTATGTGTTGTGACTCAACGATCTCTTTTCCAGAAATTTCAGATTTCTCTGTGTACTCTTTGTAAGGGAAGAAAAAAACCAAGTCAATGAAACCCTTCATGTATCTGAAGATTTGTTTTACTCCATTCTAATGACGTTGCATAGGCGTAGAGCTAAATCTAGCCAACAAGTTCACTGAGAAGGCAATATCTAGACATGTGCACTAGGCTAGATACAAAAAAGCTCCAATACCACTAAGATATGAAATTTAAGCTCCTAAGATTTTCTCATCGTCATCTATTAGACGAAATAGATCTTTCTTGGGGTCCAGACTGCGAACAACTATTGACTTGCTAACAGGGTGTTCTTTGTCCATATTAAATCGCCTGAGCATCTTTTGGACATAAATAAACTGGTGAATAAGAATTCCACTAACTCGATGTTCAAGCTCTAATCTGAGACAAAATCGAGTCTTACCAAGGTCTTTCATCTCAAATTCATATTTCAAGTAGCCAACCCGTCTCATTGATCTCATTAAGAGTCTTGATGATGTTTATATCATCTACATAGACAACACTATAGCAAATCCTGAACTTGTCCTTTTAATGAACATGCAAGGACATAAGTCATCATTCTTGTATCCCTTCCCAATCAAGTAGTCACTAAGACGTGTGCACCACATCCTACCGGATTGTTTCAATCCATATAGTGAATGTCTCAATCTAATTACATGAGCACTCCGTGGTTTAGAGTTACTTGATTTAGGCATAGCAATGCTATCTGTCATTTTCATGTATATCTCTGAATCAAGATCCCCATAGAGATATGCAGTAACCACATCCATAAGCTGCATGTTTAGTTTCTCGGAGACTACTAAACTAATTAGGTAGTGAAAGGTGATGATGTCCATGATTGGAGAATACGTTTCCTCATAATCAATCCCAGGGCGTTGAGAGAAACCCTGCGCCATAAGTTTAGCTTATAACACAAAACCAGATTCTTCTCATTACACTTCCAAACAAAGACCCATTTATGTCCTATCAGCTTAACATTTGGTGGGCATAGTTCAGCTTAACATTCTTCTCATTGCCTTTTATTCAGGGAGTCTAGTTCAGCTTGGATTGCTTCCTTCCATTTCAGCCAATCTACTCTATGTTGACATTCATCAACTGAGCGGGGTTCCACTTTTACGTCGTCAATAATCTCCTGAGCGATGGAATAAGCAAACATATCATCAACTAACATGGAAGATCTATCCATAAAAACATGTGCATCATTTGTGCTAAGTGAGATTTCTGAGTTCTCTGATATCACAAAAGGTTCTGGAGCATCCCTAAGAGATGTCAATTGTGATTCAAGGACATAACCATAATCAGAGACAATCTCATGTGAAGGATTCACAACGTTGATGATAAGTCGATCTTTTGGTGCCTTGATAGCCTGCCTTTTAACCGGCGGCTCATCTGTGAATTTCCTTGGTCTCCCCCTCTTCCTGGTGGGAGCCGAGGCCGAAGCAACACCATTCACGTGAGCAAGAGGAACGCCTCCTTACCCAGTGTTGCTATTAACGAATCCCTTTACCGGGATTTCCAACCTTGCAGGAACATTAGTAGCATGTATATTTAATCTTGTCACTTTAGTGATATCAGCAAATGAAGCAGGCACGGAGTCTGCCACTTGCTGAAGATCGAGTATCCTACGCACTTCCATCTCACTCTGAGATGTGCGTGGGTCATGATGAGACACAGTGGGATCAAACCACGTCAATTCTTGACGTTGAACTAGAATAGAACTATTCCTATCTCCCTCTAACGGCGGGAAATATGTCTCATCATATTGACAATCTGCAAATCTAGCAGTAAAGAGATCTTCTGTCGAAGGTTCAAGATAGCGGATTATCTTGGATGATTCGAAACCAACATAAATGCTCAATCTTCGTTGAGGACCCATCTTAGTACACTGTGGAGACGCAATAGGCACATAGACCGCACAACCAAAAATGCGTAAATATGAAATGTCAGGCTCATATCCAGTTACCAACTGGTATGCACTTAAGGGTTGACGGGCAACAAGTGTAAAACGAAGGAGCATTGCTGCGTGTAACACTGCATAACCCCAAGCAGAGATCAGTAAAATTGTATGCATTACTAAAGCTCTAGACACAAGTTGTAACCGCTTGATATGAGCCTCTGCGAAACCATTCTGAGAATGCACGTGGGGAACGGGATGTTCAACATCAATCCCAAGAGACATGCAGTAATCATCAAAACACTTTGATGTAAACACTCCTGCATTATCCAATTGAATAAACTTGATTGGATGGTCCGGGTGGTGAGCCTGGAGCTTAATGATTTGAGCTAAGAGTTTTACAAACGTAGCATTCCTTGTGGATAGCAAAGCAACGTGTGACCATGGCGTTGTTGCGTCTATCAAAACTATGAAATATTTAAATGGTTCGCATTCAGGTTTGATAGGCCTACAAATATCACCTTGGATCCTTTGTAAGAATGGAATATTTTCATTGTTATCAACAGCAAAAGAAGGACGAGCCGTCAATTTTTCTAAGGAACAAGTTTTGTAGAACGAGCGATGCGCATCAGAGATGGCAACGTAAGAATCCGGTGGGATGACGCACGAAGCTCCAACAGTATGTTGTTGGGAAGGTGCTATACTTGTCGTAGAGACCAAGTTTGGATTGAGATGGGTAGTCTCATCCTCACCATCTAAACCAATGGAAATAGGTAATCCCACTTGTTTCTTGGCTCTAAAGAACGGATGACCATGAGTATTTTTTAAGACTTTGATCATCATATCACGACCTGGATGTCCCAGTCGTACATGCCAAAGCTTATATGAATCAGAATCACACGTAGTAGTGTGAGTCACGGCATTGGATTCAATGATCCGAACTGTGGTTAAGTACAAACCATTACGAATTGCCGGAAACTTCTCTAGAATGCGCTTGCGGCCACATTCAACAGAGGTTATACACAAAAATTCTTTTCCATTCTCACAATAGGTTTCCAAGTGAAATCCGTTGGCACGAATATCCTTGAAACTTAGGAAGGTTTGATTGGCCTTTGGTGTATATAAGGCATCAGTGATATATTATTTTTTACCATGGGCAGCAGAAACTCTGCACTACCACGCCCCTGAATAACGGACGCTGCACCAATCATGGTTGTCACTAAGAATTTGTATGGAAAAAGATCCACAAACAATTGCCTATTCCGCAGAATGGTATGAGTAGTACCACTATCTGCTAGACACTCAATTTGACTTTGATACATCTACAAAATCAATGTAAACAAGTAAGTCTTTGTAGCAAAGATGAGGCGAACACTTCAAGTATACACTCGAAGATTTGAGAAGGGTGTGACCCTTGTTGAGTGCTGATATGGCATGGCGTAAACTGATGTAATAACAACATCTGGTGTTGAAATCCAAGTTGGTTGAATAAGTAACATCATGAGCCAATGAAACAGATGAAAAACTAATCTAAAAACATCACATTCAGAGTGGATTTTTGAGGGGTCGAAGAAGGGCTTCGACCGGTCGAGAAAACCCAAAATAACTTATGATTTTCCGATACCAGATTTCGACCGATCGAGAAAATTTTCGACGGATCGAAAATTTACCAATTTTGAGACAGAGTCGTGGCATCGACTGGTCAAAAATTGTTCAGTTCAAATTTTAGACAAGTCAAATTCGGACCAATGTCAAACAGAAGCATGGCGTCGACCGGTCGTAAATTGTTTAGTTCAATTTTTCGACGGGTCGAAATCGAGCCACTTTCGGACAGAAGTAAGGCATCAACCAGTCGAAAATTGTTCAATTCAATTTTCGACGGGTCGAAGCTACTCTGTGCACTGCTTCAAGATTACAGAGACAACTACCTTTTACATAGGCTTAATCAAAATTCGGGGTAGCAAGTTCTTTCCCCTTGTCATCTGCTAAAACTAGGTTGGTGTCAACCTCCATCTCATATTCTCCAGTGTAATTTGACTCTTAAGCCAAATACTGTTTGTGCTTCTTGTAGATATTTTAGATTTCTCTACTAGCATGACACTGTTTGTGCATATGTTTAGCAGAACCACACTTGAAACAACCAAGTTTACCAGATTGTTGATACCGTTGACCATCAAGAACCAAACCAGACTGGTTCTTTTGAGAATGGGCGTTTTAAACTCTATGCCAAGTCATATTTTGGCTGCGGCCTTGGCCACGCCCACGCCTTCCTCTTCCCCTACGTGGAGCATGTCCACCACGATTATAAGGTTCTGAACGAGCAACCTTCTTATCTTTTCGAGCCTTTCTTCCCATATTATAATTCTCAGACTTTTTGGTACCAGCCGGTCTTGAGTTATTATTCAAGATGATCTCATGATGCTTTTCTTTAGTCGCAAGACAGTTAATGAGATCACTGAATTCGGTAATCCTCTCTTGCTCGTACTCAATCTGGTACTGATGAGCTAGAAGACTCATAGATGTGGGGAAGGTTTGTAATGCCTTCTCCATCATGTCTTCCTCAAATTTTTCCACACCACAAAAGCTTAGTTCAGACTGCAGATTGAGCATAGCTTGGTTAAAAGCATTGATCTTTGGGAAATCCACCATTCTGGTGTTGTTCTATTTCGTAGTCAACTCAGGAAGCTGTGCATTATGCACATTATTGAACCTCTTTTTTAGAACATCCCACAAAACCATGGGATCTGTCTTGTTCAAGTAATGCTTCTTCAGAGATGGGTGAATATGACGCCTCAAAAATATGAGGGGTTGAGCTTCTGTCTCTTCAGTAGGTGGGAGGAGGTTTGTTCTAGGTCCAGAGGGTTTGATGGTTTTGGTCAGTCTCTTTCCAATGAATGTGTTCTCTACGTCAGAGACCCAACAATGGTACTCCTTGCCTTCAAGGTCAAGGATCTTGAATTCCAGCCTTGCAGACTCATTCGAACTCATCTACAAAACACGCATAGATGTTTTATTAGAAACGATCAAGTACTACGATCACAAAACTTTCAAGTTTAATTGAATAAGAACGTGATCCATGGTGCATGGTCACAAATCGATTATAAAACGGTGGTAAAAACCATACCCAGCGACCGTGACACAACAATCACATAGAATCGATTTCCCTTTTCTTTTCATTTCTTTTTCTTTTCCAAACCGTGACTCCCCCTGGACCGTCACGTATACTCTATGGATATATGTCCATAGGAGCTAGGGTATAAACATGTAATATTCACAACTAATATCATAGTTATCATCAACTTAGATCTAGGGTTTTGCAGTAAGTAAGTTTGCTAGATCTAGAGATTGACGGTTTAGAAAAGTTTACCTCAATGGGTGTTATTCTCGGTATGACCGCTATACTTGTTGATTGATTTGAGGTAGAAGCCATTCTGAAATGATTCCTCGAAAGACGAGCAATCTTGATACGATTTGAAGAACTTGTGCTTGAGTGAGGGATGCCGAGATGAGAGAGAGAGACCGACGGTGGAGCAAGGTGGCCTGCGGCGGTGGTCGGCGGTGGTCGGTGGCTTTCTCCTAGTTTTAAGTTTTTCTATAAACTCTAAGAGTCGTGCTGATAACGTGTTGTAAGAGAAAGTAGAATAGACAGAAAGTTGTTTTCTTCTCATTGATAGAATGCCTTTAATACAGGTTGATACAATAAGTTACAATCACTATCCCGATATAACAGGTATTCTTTGTATCTATCTAATCAATATCTATATCTAACTAGGACAAGACACACACTGGGATTAACGGAGAATAAATCTCCTTAAACAAAGAGGATATTTGTTATGTGTCCAAATGATTTTGTTTTAGAGTATCTATCATAAACCAGCACTACCACATTTGTTAACATTACCGGCGAGATCACTGGAGACAAGGCCGACGACCGGAAAAGTCGCCGGTAATGTTGAACATTACCGGCGACATACACCGTTGCCGGTAATGTCGCCGGAAAATCGCCAATAATGTTCCAAAACATTACCGGCGACTCCAACCGTTGCCGGCAATGTCTAGTTTCACATTTCCGGCGATTTTCCGGCCGAAATTTCGCCGGTAATGTGAAACTAGACATTGCCGGCGACGGTTGGAGTCGCCGGTAATGTTCCAAAACATTACCGGCGATTTTCCGGCGAAAAGTCGCCGGTAATGTCTTCATTTCCGGCGACTTACTCCGTCGCCGGCAATGTCTCTTATATTAGACGAAGATTGCATCAGCCCGATCATTCTTTCATTTTGATCGAAAAAAATCCAGAGAAATCGAAAGAAGGAAAACGTACGCTCTGAAATCGATCATTCGGTATATTGTAAAAATTAAGGCGCGCGTCGAAAACTCGATCACTCGGGAAGCTATATATATAGGTACGTGTATATATACGTATATGTACGTGTATGTATATATATATATGTGTGTGTGTTGATCAAATCCAATTTGTGAGCAGATATATATATATGAAATTTTGTTGATGTGATCACCGAAACGAGAAAACTGCTTGTAGTTAATCTTATCTTGTGTCTGAATCAATGACTGGTATATATTATCGTAGTGTTATCGTTGCCAGGCTTAACAGAGCCTCCTACCTAGTCAAATACGTTTTGAATTGAAAAAAGAAGAATACCATCATCGAGTACGTACTGAATTGAATTCAGAGAATGTGTGAATTGAATTGAGATATCGCGTCGATTATTAGTAGTGAATGTGTGTATATATATATAATTAATACGTAAAATTGTTAGAATTTTCAGGATGGACAAGAGTTGGATGAGCCTCGAAAGATGGGATGTCAGATATCACCAGGGAATTAGGAGTTTTGTGGATTTTGTGAAGGCTAATTGTGGAGACACTACACTTCATTATTGCCCGTGTAAAGAATGTAAGTGTTTCAGCGATCGATTTCGTTTTCCCATTGATAAAGTCCAGAGGCACCTGAGTAAATACGGGTTTTGGGATAAGTACACTTGTTGGATTTATCACGGTGAAACATCGTTAGCGGGTCCGCATGATCATGGACAATTTGGTGAGAGGGCCAGTCCACGCTATGATCATCGAGATTTTGCTGAGAGGGGCAGTTTATCCTATGATCCAACATTGATGTTAATCAATGATATGTTTCCTCATGAGAGCGGTGTATTTGCTGATGAAGCACCAAATGTCCCTCCCGTCGTTGAGGGTTTCCCCCATATCGAGCCAGTCGAGCCATTACCTGGAGCTCATGTCAACACAAGCGGTATGGACAAGTACAACAACCTGATTGCATTGCAACAGACTCCGTTGTACGACGGGTGTAGTAAGACTGTTCTTGAAAGTGTGATGGGAGTGATGCAGCTCAAAATGGAGAACAAAATGTCTGTCAAAGCTGTTGATTCTTGGCTGAAGTGGACTGGTTCGCTACTGCCACCCGGTCATCGTCTTCCTACCACTCATCATAAGGTGCGACATATCCTGAAAGATCTTGGGCTTTCCTACATCAAAATCCATGCATGCAGATATGATTGTATTCTCTTCTGGGGAAAAAATCTCGAAGACCTTGAAGCCTGCCCGGTATGTTTTACAGAAAGGTATAAGTTGACTCCTGCAGGCAACAAGAAAGCTGTGAAGATACTTCGATATTTCCCGCTTATTGATAGGCTGGAGTGGTTGTTCATGTGTGCTTTCACGGCCGAGGCAATGAGATGGTGGGCTGAGAGGAACTTGCCTGACGATGACACCCTTATACACCCTTCCGACGGAGAGGCTTGGAAGCACATGGTCAGGGAGTTTGATCATTTTGCAGCAGAGGTCCGAAATGTTTGGCTAGGGCTCTCATCTGACGGATTCAACCCTTTTGGCAACATGAGTCTTCAATACAGTATATGGCCAGTTATTTTGGTACCGTACAACCTTCCACCATGGATGTGCATGAAGAAGGAATACAATATGCTCACTCTGTTAATTCCGGGCCCAGGTTATCCAGGAAAGTGTCTCGATGTGTATTTGAGGCCTTTGATTGAGGAGCTTAAGTACCTGAGTGAGTGTGGCCACCCCACTTACGATAGGTTCAAAAAGGAGATGTTCCAGATGCATGCCATGCTTGTTGGCACCATCAGTGATTTTCCTGCCCGCGGTATGTTGTCGGGCAACGTTACCAGGGGTTACAGGGCTTGTTCAGAGTGCATGACGGTTGATTGTTGCAGTCCTCATTGCAGTAAAATTGTTCAGATGTGTCACCGTTGTTGGCTTCCATATGATCACCCATTTAGGCAGGATCCAGACGCGTTTGATGGGACTGTGGAAACAAGTGTGGCACCCAGGCGATGGACAGGGGAAGAAATTTTGGAAGTGTTGAATGAATATGATTTTGGCCAGCTGAGCAATCATCCTGACATAGTGGCGTCAATTCCAGACAAGCCCGAAAGGTATAAGTTTTGGACACACAAGAGCATATTCTGGGAACTCCCCTACTGGTCCAGGTTGCCTATCAGACATTACCTAGATGTCATGCACATAGAGAAGAATGTGTGTGAAAGTGTGGTGGGCACAGTTCTTAACTTGGAGGGGAAAACAAAAGACATCCCTAAGGCACGCATTGATCTGAAAGCAATGGGTCTGCGGAAACATTTGTGGTTAAGAGATGGTAAGAGAAAAATGCCGCAAGCTCCGTACACCGTAAAGCCGAAGCATAAGCATGAAATTTTTCGGTGGCTGAGTAATGTCAGGTATATATTCTTATGGCTATGTAGGAATTTGGCCTTAAATTTTTAGCGGAGTATATATGGTTATATGCGAGAAATATAATTGTTGCATATATATTGCTTTATCTATATATATGCAGGTATCCTTATGGCTATGCAGGAAATATAAGCAGGTGTGTTAACTTCCGGGACAATAAGATGTACGGATTAAAGAGTCATGACTGCCATGTACTGCTTCAACGCCTTTTCCCTATTTTCATTCGAGGGTACATGCCCAAAGAGGTGGTGGAGCCGTTGGTGGCCTTGTCAAGATTCTTTCAGAAGTTATGCACCAGGGAAGTTAAAAAAGCAGACCTCAGGGAGATGCAAGATGACATCATTTTTATCATGTGCAAGCTTGAGAGGATATTTCCCCCAAATTTTTTCGACATAATGCCTCACCTGATGATCCATCTTCCCGAACAATTGTTGCTTACCGGTCCCGTACACTACACTTGGATGTATCCCATGGAAAGGTACAAATGATTCATAAATTTGGTTTGCCTATGTTTTTATATGTAAATTCTTATTTTTTAAGTAAGTTAACATGCACTTGTTAACTTGTAGACAATTGGGAGCCTACAAGGACTATGTGAAGAATAAATATGCACCTGAAGGGTGTATCGCTGAAGCATATCTTGCGCACGAGTGTGTAACGTACACCAAAGTGTACCTCGAAAATTTAGAGGACCCCCAACAACAGATGCCGATAGATGAACCCCAGTTCAACCTTTCTATCATCTCCAGTGACGTGGTAGTACAGGGAAGCTTGCCAAAGTCGTACAAGTTGGATGGAAATGAGGTAGCCATTGCCCACTGGTCGGTACTGATTAACTGTCAAGAAGTACAATATTGGAAAAACTATCATCTTCACTGCCCTGCTATTGCCGGAAATGTTGATTACCACAACAAGACGTTTGCAAACTACTTTGGTCAATGGGTAAGTATATGTGTATATGTCTATTTTTATATATATCCTTATATAGCATGTATGTATGTACGTGGTTTTGTGGTTTCAAGATGACATAATTTCTTCTGTACGTATTAATATATGGACGTTTTCAGATTAACCATGTAGCAGATGATGGTTGCCCAGAGTGGTCAAACGAATTGAGGGTCCTGGCGATGAAACCGATTGCTTCAAAAGTTTACTCGATTTGTCAGGTCAATGGCGTGAAATTTATATGTGAAAATCGAGACGACCGACTGAAAACACAGAATTGTGGGGTGATGGTCCATGATGGGCAGGATGGCGTTGACTATTACGGTGTCCTTCATTCAGTTGTTGAACTAATTTATGGGAACCGCATGAAAGTGCACTTGTTCAAGTGTAGATTGTTTGATACTAGCCCGGAGAACACAAGGACCGATCAGTACGGAACATTTTCGGTGAATACTGCTACTACCTGGTATGAAGATGACCCTTTCGTTCTTGCCTCATCAGTAAAACAAGTGTTTTACCTGGACGATCTTCTTAACAAAGTCCCGTGGAAGGTGGTTAACCATGTTGCTCATAGAAACATATACAGTGCTGCCACACTTGGTGATACCGCAGATGATGAGGAAGTTACTGCATACCAAGAGCCGAACGCTTTTGACATTCCGGAATCATCTACGATTCGCCTTAATAATGTGAGATCTGGGAGTGTGGTTCGAATTACTGGAGCAGAACTTCTCGATGTTAATCCATATGAAGTTGACGCTGATTCAGATGACGAGGAGCGGCACATATTGCCAGAGGTTACCTATGAAACCGAGTCAGACTCAAGTGATGAAGATGATTACGGTTATCATCCTTAGTACGTTAGAAATTGTAGTCGGAAAATGTACTCGGAAAATGTACTCGGAAAATGTACGTAGTAAAATGTAGTCGGAAAATGTACTCGGAAATTGTATGTAGTCGGAAATTGTAGTCGGAAATCCTAGTCGGAAATTGTAGTCGGAAAATTGTAGTCGGAAATTGTAGTCGGAAAATGTACTCGGAAAATGTACGTAGTAAAATGTAGTCGGAAATTGTAGTCGGAAAATGTACTCGGAAATTGTATGTAGTCGGAAATCGTGTTGGAAATCGTAGTCGGAAATTGTAGTCGGAAATCCTAGTCGGAAATTGTAGTCGGAAAATGTACTCGGAAATTGTACGTAGTCGGAAATCGTACGTAGTCGGAAATTGTATTTATATATGGTCGACTAAATGTTGTCGGAAATTATGTAGTCGGAAATTGGTCGGAAATTGGTCGATCGAATAATAGTCGACAAATAATGACATTACCAACGAGTTAGCAACTCGTGGGTAATGTCATTACCAACGAGTTGCTTATCAACTCGTGGGTAATGTCATTACCAACGAGTTGCTTATCAACTCGTTGGTAATGTCATTACCAACGAGTCAAGTCGTTGGTAATGACATTACCCACGACGTTGACCTAACTCGCCGGCAATGGTGGCGGTATAGGCAGCTCGAGCTCTCCTCCTCCCCATTTCTCTTCGGCCGAATTCGAATCTCTCTTCCCTCTTCCCTCTCTTAGGACGAAATTCTCACCTCTCCTCCCTCTCCTCAATCCTCTCTTCTCTCTTCCCTCTCCCTTCTCTTCCTCTCCTCCCCTCTCTCCTCCTCCCCTCCTCCTCTTCCTCCTCCCCTCACCTCCGTCGCCGGCACAGTTGGATCGAGCTCCACCATGCCAGGTTTGAGCTCACTCTCTCTCCCTCTCTCTCTCCCTCTCTCTCTCTCTCTCATTCCACAATTTTTTTTGTGTATTTTGATTAATTAATTTTTGATAATTGTGGGATGTATATATGTATGCATGTGGAAAATATTTGTAAAATGTAATTAAGGTATGTTTGAAAATTGTGGGAAAAAAATGTGGATAATTGTGGGGTGAAGGAGCAATATATGTGATGTATATATGTGAAAAATTAATTAATATATATGGAATGTATATATATACGTATGTTTGAAAAATTTGGAAAATTAATTAGCTAGGGTGAATTGGATTAATATGTGATGTATATATATATATGTGTGTGAATTAAGGTGAAATTAAGATGAATGATCGATGTATACAAACTGTATATTTGATGTATATATATGTGAAAAGTTTAAAGCCGGAAATGATGTATGTATATATGTTAAGTTAGGTGATATAGTTGTTAATTTAACGTATAATAGGTGAAAAAATTGTTCGGAATTTAACGTATAAATTAAGGTGATATAGTTGTTAATTTAACGTATAAATTAAGGTGAAAAATCGGAATCGGAACAGTTTGGAACCACAATGGTTTGGAACCGGAATGGTTTGAAACCGGAACTTTTTGTAACCGGAACCGTTTGTAAAATAACGGTTCCAGTTACAAACAGTTCCGAATCCAAACCGTTCCGGTTCCAAACTGGGGTTCTATAACAAATCGGAACCGGAACGGTTTGGAACCGGAACTGTTTGTAACTGGAACCGTTATGTTACAAACGGTTCCGGTTACAAACAGTTCCGGTTTCAAACGGTTCCGATTCCACACCGTTCCGGTTCCAAACTGTTATAGAACCCCAGTCGGTTCTGAACCGGAACTGTTTGTAACCGGAACCGTTTGTAATATAATGGTTCCAGGTTCCAAACGGTTCCGGTTCCAAACGGTTCCGGTTCCGATTTGTTATAGAACCGAATCCATGACTATTATGGTGTCCATGCCAGGAGGTTTTGCGGCTAATTGGCTTCGGAGAGGTTCCTGAAATAGTGGAGGGAACAGTAGTCAAGCTTCCTCCTCGCCCGCAGTTAGCAACACGCCCAGTGGGCCAATGATGAGTGCTCGCATGAGAGCCTTGCTAGAGGCGCGAGCTGAGGAGGAAGCTGCACGATCAAGAGCCGTGCAACCGGAAGTCGAGGCTCGAGCCTCAGTCTCCAGACGCTCAATCAGCAGACGTCCCTCCGGTGGCAGAGCCTCAGACGAGCGACAGTCAACGGGGGCATCAGAAACTCCCTCAATCCGAATGCCCCATATTCGCCCGGTGCCTACTCCCGTTTCACGGGAATCATCTGAGACACATGGTGGTGCTGGCGCCTCATCGTCCAAGCCTCGTCTATCTTCGCCGTCAGGTCTCTTCCTACCCGACGAGATTCCTGTCATCCCTGAATTCGATGATAGGGGGATGCCTGTTTATATTGAAGGACGGCCGGAGTTCCTGACCGTGGAGGAAGCGTATAACTTCCTCCCGTTCGACCCCGTGTATCTTTGGAGTGTGAGGTGCACCAACCAACAAACGGACGATGCAGGTAAATTTTATTTAACATCAGATTGATTACTTAATTATTACTTAAGACTTGCGATAGGTTCAATTAATGATATCAATTTGTTGACATTGTATTATTAGGCAATTTCGTTAATGGGACTGGAAAACGGAAAGGGGCTAGAGGCACCTGCACCGGGAAGAGACTTGAGCAGGCCACCGGCGGAAGGAAAACGCCCATAAGGGCCAATGAGGATGGCGAGGTGATCGAGGCATTCGACACCACGCGCAAATATGTCAGCATGGCCGGTGCGATCGTGCGGGACAAGGTCCCAATGCTTTGGCCAGATTGGGAATCTGTGCCTATCTACGTGAAGATGCAAGTGCATAATGCACTCAGTGTGAGTAAAATCGTATTTTTATTACGTAAATTTTACATTTATTAATTAAGTCCGAATAAATATATAATTTTACCTTTTATATATTCATATTGCAGGTGTGGTTTGACGTGGATGAAGTTCTTATTCACACGTGGGTAGAGCGTCAACTACATATGAGGTGATGTGCTTCGACTTATTTGAATATATATCGAGTTAGATTTTTGTTTATCAAGTGTTTTAATATATCTAACTTTTTTTCCTTGTTTTAATATAGGTATAAAGAGTGGAAGAACGAGCTTTCTTCCCATTACACTGTATACAAGGAGCTAGGCCGAGGTTCTACCCCTAGCGAATTCCGGTTTAGGGAGTACGAGTGGCTGTGGCTGATAGCCCACTTCGAGCACCCCAAAGCTCGGGTATGCATCCTTAATATATCTTACAAGCCTAATGTATCGTATCAGATTGAAATAGTTAGTTACTAATTTTTTTTCCTATGTTTATCAAACAAGGCGATTTCGAAGACGAACCGGGCGAATAGATTGAAAAACACCAGGGCCCATCATGCAGGTTCACTCAACTACATGGGTTGGTCGACTAAGGCACAGCAACAACAAGAGGTGAACCCGTTGGTGTATATTCATCAGAAGTTCTACCCGCAGTGCCTTGAAGAAGTGGTAAGTCTTTCGCCTCTCCATGTGTTAATAAAACTATTTTTCGATATTAATAGATTTTGTTAGCTAATACGTTATTCATTTTCGCTTTTCAATTAGACGAGAGTGGAGGAGGCGACCGCAGAAGTGACCATGAGTATAGCTCGGACTAACCATCCTGACTGCTCCGAGGAAGAAGTCACCCAGTATGCCTCTCAGATCGATCCGCTTGATCCCCCGATAGCGGCTCAGATCATGGCAAAAGCGTGCGGGACTGGAAAGAATACCTACTACTGTAGGGGAATAGGCACGGCGGGCGAAGGACTATTGAAGAACACTTCAGAATACTCTACCGGGTCAAGAAGTTCAACTTCTAGTCGTAACCTCGCAGCGGAGCTTCATAGGACGCAGAGGGAGTTGGAGGAGCAAAAGAGGCAGATGGCCGAGTACCAAATGCAGCAGACACAGGTGCAGGCTCAGATGTACACATGGATGCGGACGATGTACGAGGCTCAGACTACCGGACAACCGTTCCCCACACCTCCCCCGGTCCCTCATATCCCTAGCTATCCACCACCACCACCGCACCAGTCAACGCCAGAGCAAGACCAAGGTAGCCACCGGAATTCAAATGAGTACATGGATTACTTCAACCCTGATGACCCGCAAGTTCCTGGACCTGACCTGTAGTTGTAGTTAATTTTTGTATCGTCGTTGCTATTTGTACTGTACATTGGACATTTATGTTGAACTTGTATGACTGTCTTTGCTATGTGTACTGTTGAACTTGTATGATTGTACGGTTTATGTATTTCAATGCAGGTTATGGAATTGGGCCCAATCCAGAACCGCGTTTTTTTTTCAAAATTTTTCCCCACATTGCCGGCGACATGGACTCGAGTCGCCGGCAATGTCTCACATTCCGGCCACGGCGGCGCTACCATTGCCGGCGACGCCGTTGCCTGTAATGTCCGAGACATCACCGGCGACGGCGTTTCCCATCGCCGCCAATGTCAACACCGGCGGGGAATCTCCGGCGACGTCATTGCCGGCGACAAGTCGCCGGTAATGTCAATTCCGGCGAAAAAAAAAGACAAGGCCGGCGACGGCAGGTCGCCGGTAATGTCTCCATTTCTGGTAGTGCAGCATAGAAGTCCGAATTTAAACTTAAAACCTTGAACTTCGCTACAAATGATACATTTTTAGTGAAGACCCATCCATCGATCTTACGAATTCAATAAATAGTACATGATTGAAACACTAATACTAAGTCATCACAAGAACAGTAGAACTTCGATAATTTAATACTCAATTAATTAATGATCTCACTAAAATAATATTTTTTTTGCCGGTCCCGACTTAGAGACAACGTGCTAAATTAATAATTCGCTAAATTTATAAGATAATAAAAATTCGAGAATTCATATAGACTCCATGCATTAATAATGTCTTAATACATATAATTATTTATTTATTTGTGATGACTTCATGAATAATGATTTGATTGTGACTTGTTACTTCTTCAAATTGATATGACCTTGAATCTCATCTTGGACTTTTCTTAATATTATAAGAATTTTTGGCGCTGTCTTTTCATAACACATTTAATAATGTATACAAAATAAATTAAAAAATTATGTATATTGAACAAGGTACAACAACAATAATTTTATAAATTAATATGTTATTAATTAGGGAATACATTAATAATTTATTTATTATTTAATTTTTTGTTAAATTAATAAATTTTATTAGTCCCGAGATTATTAATTTATAAAAATTTAACCGTAGACATACCCCTTTCAAAAAAGAGAGGACGTTATATTACATTAGAACTTAAAAGTTAAAACTATCGACCTTGTGTATAACGTCTAATGTATATACTAGGGACAGACCCCTGCTAATGACAAGAAAATTAATTAACCGAATAAAGCAAGTTTACCCAGCTTGTCTTTGGACTTTGAAGTTATATTAAAGTTGAATTAGTGGCAAAATTTTGACCAATTATTTTCTCTTTGGAGAATGAAACCAAATAAACAACTTAAGCCAGGAACCCTAACATTGCATTTGAGGAAGTATTTTACAGTGGCCGGTGATGTTCAAGCTAAGGTAAGCTTAAAGAACGTATGTAATTATGTGGAGAGTTTGGCATGATATATATGGACATGATTATGTGAAAGCCTATATTCGACGCCACCCAAGAGCCGTAAATAGGGGTGGGCACCTAACGGACATGGTCTATTTTTTGTCGTCTCTATTTCTATTCTGAATGGGAGAGGACATGACGGGATGGGATGAAATATTTTAAAAGTCCGTCATGCTGATTTCGAAATCCAAAGGATGGGATAAGACGGAACAAAACGAGTCCAATTTAAAATGAATATTTAATAGTGTATTTAACAACAAAAATTCGAATGAGACGAGACGAGACGAACCAAATTTGGGTTCAATATAAGATAAACATAATTTGATAAGACTTAGAAGTCTACAATTACACAAAGTAATACCGTTTTACTTAATATTTAATTAAAAGAAATAAAACTAAAAATAATTTTATTTCATATTTAATTGATACATTTAATTCATATTACAAGTAGTGTAATACTTAGATTATTATAGGGTGATTTTATTTTTTTGTTGAATAATTTTAATTGTTTGATAATTTAATATGTCAACTTTTAATAAAATAAATGATAAAACAGACAAAATATATTATGCGGAACGGGACGGGTCTATCTGGATTTTAAAATTAAGACCCGATCCTGTCTCTAAAAAAAGGAACGGGTTGGGACGGGACGAAATAGTGAAAATTTTATTTTTCGTCCCGTCACGTCTTGAGCGGGATCGGGTCGGATTCATCGAGACGGAATTAGGTCGGATTTATTGGAACGAGATTGGGTTGAATTTGAGATTTGCAGGATTCGTGCCCACTCCTAATCCTAATGGAACCCAAACAAGAGAAACAAAACCCTGGCCTATAAGCTAGTAGACTGTTGCACACCGTTAATTGAGATCGTTCATACGTACTCAGCTTGATCCATGTACTGTTTAGTTCACCATGATTAAGTACGTACGTACGTTGAGAGTTGCATGAATGTGAATAGTATTCTAGCTTTTATAGGTTGCGAGTCTTTTCCTCGTCTTTGATCTATAGTCCAATTTGTATTGACCGTTATGATGTATTGGAAAAACGGTGGTTTTTTCACTATTTTATTGAAACAATTTAAACAACAAAATTATGTGAGATACACTTAATATTAGTGGAAGAAAAAATATGGATTTGTGTTCGCTTACAAGAGTACTTGAAGATTATGCATTCATTTATTTAAATTGATTAAGAGGTGAATGAGAAATTGTCACCCTAAATTGATCACTTTTGTCCCATATGAGAAAACTAGAAATGGTAAATGTCTTTAAATAGGATTCCACTTCTCTAGTTCTTGAGTAAGAGAGCAAATAGGCTTCTGCTAGGCATGAGTTTCCTTTGTACCTAGAAATCTATTTTTAGACCTTTGCTTTTCACATTCCTATAGATACAATAAAACTTTAGGCCTTTCAACTAACATATGTTATGGCTGATAACCTTTGATCTTTCAACAAACATATGTTATGGATGAATTAAAATGATCAATTTTAATGGTTTGTAACTGAAAAATCTTTTGAAAGCCAACATTCACTTTCCTACATCTGTAAATAGTGCTTCCATCCTCATTCAGAAAAGTATCTCCTCCTCTCAAAGTTTCATTTCAAAGAGTTTTAATTAAGTTCTAGTTTCGGTGATAGAGAAATGTGTTCTCTAGTTCGTCTAGGAGTTGTTGTGTAGTGCAAACACAAAACTCAAGTAGTTGTTGTATTCTGGGAGACGTACGTACGCCAAGCAAGCATAGTGCACCTATGTAAGCGGCGTAAATGTTATTAAGGAAAGCGTGTGGTACGCGTGACTCGACTTTCCTTCCTACTCAGATTATCATCATTAACCCTTCGGTAACAAGTTCATAGTTCCTTGAATTTTGATTTTTTTTTCTTGAAATATTGTTTAATCTAATTAATTAAATTAATTAGTATTTTTCAAATTTGGTCAATATTATTACTTATTTCTTACAATCTTAAGAACGTTTATATGTGACATTGACTGACGTGGTTTCCAAAACGAAGTGGTTGCCTAAACAAAATTGTTGTCTTACGGTATATTGCCTTAGGAAAATGGCTAGTTTAAGAAAATGGTTATCTTTGGAGTTGTGTTGTGAAACATGAAACGTTGCCTACAAAATTTAGACTCCAAAAGAATTAACCAATAAGCTACCTACGCTAATGGGAGTTTCCAAAGATAATGGAAGGTTTTCCTTGGAATAAGGAAGCAGTATGATTTGGTTACATGCCAAATTCTAGTGAATGAATATTGAGATATTCAAAAAGAAATTCCTTGTGCATTTTACCAAATAATCAATAAAAAAATAATATTAAATATTATCTATTGAGTATTATTTGTTGATTACGAAAATAACATGTTGTTGTGTGTATTTTCATAAATGGTAGTTGAAGGTGTAAAGGCACCAAATGAGGAAAAAGTCGCATTGAGTCCTTTAGTTGAAAAGGAGGATGTGAAAATGAGTGTTGATAGTGTTGAGGTGACTGTCAAAATTTACCCAATTCGGAAGGATGAGACAAAAATTTCGGTAATACAAGTGAAAGATGACAATATCATGGAAATAGATATCACTACCAGAAAAACCGACTTAGACGACGAACCAATTAAGGTTTCGTCGTCTAAGTAATTGTTAGACGACGAAAACAAAAATCGTCGTTTCAGACAAACATTTTGTCGTCTTGATTCCACTTAAACGATGAAACACAGATCCGTCGCCATTTTTGTCATTTAAGAAACATTTTAAACGACAAAGTCGGCATTCGTCGTATAATTCGTCGTCTAGGAAAACTTAAGACGACAAAAAAAGGGTTTCATCGCCTAAGTAGTGTAAGCTAGACGACGAAAATACTATTCGTTGTCTAAGTAATATGATTTAGATGACGAATAACTCTTTCGTCGTCTCGATTATATTCAAGACGATGAATTGTGCTTTCGTCGTTTTATTTTATACTTAGACGACGAAATATGACTCTTAGACGGCAAAAGTTAATTCAATTATTTAGATTAGTTTTCAATTCCAGATCAAATATTTTATCTCTCCCTCTCCATCTCTCAATACCACCTCCGGCTACAATTTTGATTCATAATGGTGAAGGTTCGATTGAGGCCTTCTAAAGCTAGCTTACCCACCTCTCTTATTATCGATGAATGTGTAAACTCTTTTCTCTCAATTCTTTTTTTCAAATTATGTACGGTACATACGTGTTGTGAGTTTTCTGGCGAATGATTTCCGTCATCCCTTGTTTGAGATAACATTGTTTGTTAACTATATTGGTTGCATGCATACATGTGTTGATTATATATGATGAAATGTTAGATTAATTAGTTGATAATTATTAATTTGTGGATTTAAATAATCCAACGCATATTATTGTGTTATCTAATTAAATTATTAAGTGTTAGAATGATAAGATGATTCCTTATGTTTAATAATTAGCTTCCGTAATTAGAATTTCCTATGTTTAATTATATATGGTGGTGACTTAAAACAGAGCTAGCTAGTTAGGTTCTTCCTTAATTAGAATTTTCTAATACTCCCAAAATTAGCTAACTTGTTAATCGATGACTCAAAATTAAGTAGCTACGTTCTTTGTAATTATTCGAGAATCATGCGTGCATGTTGCCTACCCATTTCGACGATTTTTTGCTAACTTCTGACATATTTAATTATTATTTCGTTCATGATAACTTACACAGAATATGGACAAGAGTTAGATGCAATTGGATAAAGGTGATGAGAGGTATATGAACGGAATCAACAAGTTTGTGTTGTTTGTGACAAAACATGATCAATGAAAGAAGCGTTACAGGTGTCCTCATAAAAGATGTTGTAACCATGACTTTATGGAGATTAATGATATGGCTCAACAATTGTATGTGAACGGTATGATGCATAGTTACACTCAGTGGATTGAGTACAGTGAAGTACCAAACTTTAGCTTAGAGTATAGTTATCTGGGTGCCTCATCCAACGATATTGCCATCCCTTCTTGGAACCCCATTATGAAATTGATACATGATGCTTTTTTGGCATATAGTTTTGATAGACACCGACACAAAGAAGGAGGCTATGATACTTCTCATTATGATATAGTTCTAGTATACCCCAGATGTCTAGAGAGTATTTTGAGAACCATTATGACACCGACACAAAGAAGGAGGCTATGATACTTCTCATTATGATATAGTTCTAGTATACCCCAGATGTCTAGAGAGTATTTTGAGAACCATTATGACACCGACACAAAGAAGGAGGCTATGATACTTCTCATTATGATATAATTCTGGTATACCCCAGATGTCTAGAGAGTATTTTGAAAACTATAATGGAGAAAATGGAGATAAAAAGGAAGAACAAAATGTCGACTGGTTGTTTTGACGAGATCCATAAACATACCTGTAACTTGCTTCCTCATGATCACAAGCTTCCAGATAACCATTATAAGGTAACAAAACATCTTGTGCAAGTTTGGTCTTGGTTACAGGAAAATTCATGACTGTATAAATGATTGTGTCCTATTTGACGAAGAGCATGCAGAACTGGACTACTGTCTTGTATGAGACTCGGACTGCATTAAATCTTTTGGCAGGGAATTTACAGAGTTTGCTTTAGATGTTCAAAATGTTAGACTCGGACTGTCTACAGAAGGATTCAATTCTTGGAGTAATAATAGCTCCTCGATCAGCATTCGGTCATTTATTGTCATGCCATACAACCTGCCTCCATCGATATGTATGAACAAGGAATTCAATATCCTTGCTCTACTAATTCTAGGTCTGAAGTCTCCAAAAAAGTGTTTGCATGTGTACATGAGACCTTTGATTGACAAGCTAAAATAATTGTGGGAAAATGGAGTCATAACTTATGATAGGTTCACTGAAACAATGTTCATGATGAGAGCAGCAGTGATGTGGACTATCAATGATTTTTCTGCTTATAGGATGTTTGCATCTTGCACAAATAAAGGGTACAAGGCTTGTCTGGTTTGCTTAGACGATGTTAAATCTAGTTGGCACGCAGAAAATGTGTGTCACATATGTCATCATAGATGGCTTCCTGAGGATCACCAGTGGCGATATGATGTAGGGAAGTTCGTCAGGACAGTAGAGAATGATTCCAAATCTCGACAATACGTAGTCTGGTGATGATATTTTTGAGAGGTTGTTAGGCTTCCATTTTGGTGTGTTGAGCAATGACAATACTATGGAGGCCCACAATCCATACCATCTAGAAATACCTCGATACTGTACTCACATAAGTATTTTCTTCCAACTCCCTTACTGGTCAAAGTAGAAAATCAGGAATAACCTAGATTTTATGCACATAGAAAAGAATGTGTAGGACAGCGTGGTATAAACAATTCTCGGTATTAAGTTCAAGACTAAAGATACTGCCAAAGCTGGTCAAGATTTGGAATATATGGGTTTACACCGTCACTTATGGTTAAAGAGGGATAGAAATAAAGTGTGCAACAAGATGTCAGATATACCTTATACAGTGAAGCCAACATTGAAGGATAATGTATTCAACTGGTTTAAAGGTGTTCGATATCCGTCTATTTATGCAGCGAACATATATCAATGTGTAAAAGTTGGGGAACACGAGTTCAATGGTATAAAGACTCATGAATGTCATGTTATGCTACACCATCTGACTCCAGTGGTAATTTGACCATATTTACCTTGTAACATCGTCGAACCAATAGTACATTTGTACAGATAGTGGTAGAAATTATGTGCTAAAGAATTGACGAAGTCAAATATGGTTGAATTGAAAGAAAAGATTGTTTGCATCCTTTGAAATTTAGAGAGGATATTCCCTCTGCTTTCTTTGACATCATGATTCACCTCATAATCCACCTTCCCAAACAAGTATTGCTTTCTGGTCCGGTCCATCACACTTTGATGTATCCTCAAAAAGGTACAATACTTCATGTAAAGTAAATTTTTAAACATGGTTTTCATCAATTATATCTATTATTGTCTTACATATATATAAATTTGACCATTTTGCAGAAAACTTGGACAATATAAAAGATTTTTCAAAATTCATCTATAATAGGCACATACATAATACACCATGTACCTCAAAGATCCAGTTCAGACGGCCGCTTCCACCACCTCTAATACACTTGATCGCTATAATCTTTCAGTTGTACGACCTTTAGGAGCAGTATTAAATGAAAGCTTAAAAGTGAAGAACTCATTGAAGCACATTAGGTAGTGTACAAGACTATGATGAGGTCGAGCAGTACATGGCATATCATAAGTCCAAAATTAAGACAGCCAATCCGAACATGAGTCCTAACTGGTGTGAATCCGAGCATAAGAAGAAGTTCCCTGATTATTTCCTCAATTGAGTATGTTTATTAATTATTGGTTTAATATTTCATTATTTTGAAAATGAAAACTCCGGATGGGAATAGGTTCCCACGGTTTGTTATTTTGGTATTTGGTTATTCGAAGTGTTTTTTCTTCTTGCAGGTTTTTGGTTTCTTTCAGTTTTAGGGGAAACTATGTCAAATTTTTGATAGAATCAGACATTCATATATCTTCTTAACAATTTTGCAGATGAGGAAACTAGAAAAAGGCCCTAACAGCAGGGGGTGGTGGTCATGGAAAAGATCTTATTGGCTAGTAAGTCATTGCATTTATTGGTGGTCATGGAAAAAGCACAGATATGTTGTCAACGTGGTAAAGTTTCTGACATTAAAGCGAGATGAAGGCAAAAGAATACAAAACAGTGGAATCGTGGTACAAGAAGACGATGATATATTTTATGGGGTTTTTGTTAATATTGTTGAGCTACTATATGTGACTAGAATGCCTGTTGTGCTTTTCAAGTGTAAATGGTTCAAGCATATGAAGGAAGATTTTGGCCTTTTATCAATCATTCCAAACACAAGTTGGTATGAAGATGAACCATTCCCTCTTATCAATCATTCCAAATCGAAAAGCCCAGGGGAAAGACATGAAAACTGTTAGAGTGAGTGGACGAAAATAAATGTCTTTCACCAGTTGATATATATGTTAAAATAACATATGCGAGTCCAGGTAAATAAAATTAATAAAGTACACGAGGTCACTCATGGACACGTCCGTGCTAGTACAGTCCGAATCACGGGATCCCAGACCCACACGTGATTCTAGCCAGAGAGGCCTCAGGTCAGGGTATCTGTTTCCACCTGGAACTACATCGGCACAAGAAACAGACATCTGTACCCACCCGGAACTACATCGGCACAAGGTACAGAAACCAGTACCCACCCGGAACTACATCGGCACAAGGTACGGTACCCCCCCTGGTAAGCACCCTCGGGGATCAGCCGGGATGCGTGTGTATCGATACAACAACATGAACTACGACTGTACTCTGTGTAAACCAAATCATAAATATTTCGATGCAAATGCAATAAACAGCATATAAATGCATATACGTAATATAATTGTATAACACATGCTCATAATAAATCATAATCTCTTATGCGTGCTCAAGTTCGTAAAACGTGTATAAAGACTTGCAATCATTCCATGAAAAGAAATTGTCCACTCACAGGTGAGCAAAACGCGCACTCACGCTAATCTCGAAGCCCGGCGGAAGATCCCTCGCCAGAAGCACGATCTCGATCTCGATCTCGATCTCCTGAACATTCATAAACATAACTGATCAAAAACATAACCCATAACTCTGTACTTAACCACGGAAACCAACCGTTCCCGGAAATATACAATACAGTACAAAATGATTAACGGAATTCCCGAAATCTCCACTCGTAACCCTCGACTGAAAATCCGCGACCCAAATCAATCCGAAAACCTATGGACGATAATCAGGGCGCGATTATGAGAAAAACGACATTAAAAATGTCGAAAACCAAAAAGTCAACTCCTCGCCGGAGCTCCGCCGTCAACGGTGGAATTTCACGACGAGATTCTCCAGAATTTAAGGTTTCCTCGAGCCCAAGCCTTTCCTCAACTAGTACCAAGGCCAAATCTCACCGGAACTAGGCCAATTCACCTCGAAATAGTTCGAAATTTCCAACTCCGGTGACCAAATCGGGTTCCACCAAATCCACAACCAAACCCACAACAAACCACATGGGGAGCATCCCTAGACCAAGGGGAGGCGAACCCCCAACCTCCCAGCCACCGTGGCTCCCCGGAGAGCCACCCCCCATCACGGCGAAACCCGGAATCCAAACCCGATTCGGGTTCCATCGAAACCTCATCAAACTTCACAAAACCAAACACCAATCAACTCTAAATTGCAAGGAGAAGCGAACCATACCTTCAACAAGGTCGGAGGTGGCCGGAAAATGGACGTCGGACGGCGAAGACCAAACTGGAAAGTTCTCCTTCGGTCAACGGTCAACAGCTTCCTTTTTTGGAAAGTCAACGCAGGTCAAAACTCAAACAGTGTTTTTCGACGATTTTACGACTATTTCCGATATTTATACTCGCGCCTCGACGGTCCAAACAGGTCAAAACTCAATCGACGGTCCAAAATAAATAATCAAAACGATTCGGATAAACACGAAACAAACGGATAAACTCGTCGAAAACCGAAACTTCAAATAATCATATTATATTCCTCGGGTATCGGAAAAATCATCCGAAACCGCCCTTGATCTCGAAATCACGTACTCTACAATTTTCGTGAAGACACTCAACTCAAATTCTCGGCCGAAAATATAGTCGCGAATAGAATCGACAAACCACACATATATTGTAAAAACCGCGACTATGACCAATCTTGTGAATCGTGCAAAATACACAACTGATTCTGGTTCGGGTCGTCACAAATCTACCCCCCTTAAAAAAATTTCGACCTCGAAATTTACGTACCTGTCAAGTGAACAGATGAGGATACTGTTCCCGCATACGCTGCTCAGTCTCCCAGGTGGCCTCCTCAACTGAGTGGTTCTGCCACAAGACATTCACTAGCGAGATCACACGGTGCCTCAACTCCTGCTCACGACGATCGAGAATCTGTACAGGCTCCTCCACGTACGTCAAATCCTCTCTGATCGGCAACTGCTGTGGGGCTAACACATGTGAAGGATTTGAGATGTACTTCCGAAACATCGAAACATGGAAGACATCATGAATACGAGCCATCTCAGCTGACAACTCAAGTCTGTAAGCAACAGCTCCAATCCTCTCTGTAATCTCATACGGACCAATGGATCGTGGTCGAAGCTTGTCACGCTTCCCAAAACGCACAACTCCCCTCCATGGAGATAGTTTCAGGAAAACCCAATCACCAACCTCGAACTCTAAACTCTTCCTCCTCACGTCCGCATAGCTCTTCTGTCGATCCTGGGCGATCTTCAATCTATCCCAGATAATCTGAAAATCCTTCATAGTGCTCTTCACCAGATCAGGGCCAATAAGCCATCGCTCGCCCACCTCACTCCAAAACAACGGAGTGCGACACTGCTTACCGTACAGGGCCTCGTACGGTGCCATCTCAATACTGGCCTGATAACTGTTGTTGTAGGAGAACTCTATCAAATGTAACTGCTGATCCCAAGTCCCGCGGAACTGCAACACACATGATCGCAGCATATCCTCAATAGTCTGAATGGTTCGCTTGGACTGCCCGTCAGTCTGAGGATGAAAAGATGTACTAAATCGCAACCTCGTGCCCAAGGCTCACTACAACACCTGCCAAAACTCAGAAGTGAACTGACTATCTCGGTCAGAAACAATGGACACAGGCACACCGTGCAAGCGAACGATCTCTGATAAGTGCATCTTGGCCAATCTGCCCACTGATATCTTCCCCGGAAGTGCAAGAAAGTGAGCGGATTTCGTCAGTCGATCCACAATAACCCAAATGCCGGTGTTGCCAGCCGAAGTACGCGGCAACTGATAGACGAAATCCATGGTAATATGCTCCCACTTCCAAACCGGAATCTCAAGTGGCTGTAGTTTCCCTGCAGGTTTCTGCCTCTCTGCTTTCCCCTGCTGATTGATCAAACATCGACTCACGTATGCGGCAATCTCCCGCTTCATGTTGTGCCACCAGTAGTACGCGCGAAGTGTACGAAACATCTTTGTACCTCCGGGATGCATCGCATACGCTGAACTATGGGCCTCATCCAGAATCTCCTTCTTCAGGCTCTCGTCCCGGGGCACATGATTCACGTCTTTTCAAGCACTTAATTAAACACTCAAAGAGACGCGAAAGCAATTAAAACCCTTCTTTGTAGATGTAGCATTGGGAAGTAGGGATCGTTCTTAACCGGGGATTGAGGGTGCATGCATAACTATGCTAGGTTATAAAGGGGGGTGCAAAGTTGGTTTGTTTTCTATAATCTACGAAATTAAACAAGAAAAATGGTTAGAAACACATCAAGAAATCACAAGTTCTAACATGTTTAAACTCATAGACAAGCAAACAATCAAGAACACATAACCCTAAACATGTTTCTACACCGAAAAAAAAACCTAATTCTATTATTTATAAGTGATCATCACATTTATTCAACCTAGCCGTTTACCTCATCCTTATTTGATCCCAACGAAATTCATAGCTCAAGTTAAAACATACGCACATGTATACATCGAAAGTAGGGAGCAACCAAATCGAGTTAACCACCTAAGTCCAATTTTATCTTTAATTAGTTCATTAAAACATGCGAGGATGAACTGGATATTCGAGTATCATCCTAACAAGCTCTAACGCATTAAGTGTTGGTATACTAGCATGCATATTCGAACCTAAGGCTATGAACACATGGAAGGTTTCAAACAAATCTGAAAATAAACATCTTACAACAAAACATAATCTCACTACACAAAGTTTGGAGAATTCCTTACAAAACCGAAGCAAATTACAAGATATTGTTACACTTTTTGATCCGAGGGATATTCGCTCCGCAATCTCCAATGTGTAGCAGCTCCTTGATGGTTGATGAAGTCGCACGAACTCAAAGCCAAATCGAGCAAGAGAGGCCGCGGGTGAAGGTAGGTTTATTTGGAAGGTGGTGGAGATGGTGTTTCGGTTTCTTGAGAATTCTCTTGGCTAAATGTGAGAGGAGGTGATGTAGAGACAGGGGTTCGGCTCTCTAAATGTGTGATCCGCCTTGAAAGAGTCGAGCTTCCCTTTATATAGAAGAAGATTAGGAAACTTCCCACCTTCTGAAAGCTGTCAAATCTGACCCTTCTGTATTAAAAGCTACGTTTCGGACGTTTTACAACTTCAAACGGCGTGATTCTTTCGGCACTAGAAAATAGACTCCCAGGGATTTCCAGCTATGTATTAATTGTGCCATAATTCCTCCTAACGCGCCTTCACTGCCCATTTAAAGCTGTTACGCAGAATGACCTGTATCTACTAAATCCGGGATTTCTGAATATCTACACATTGTAACGGCATGATTCCAGTGGGGTTGGAAACTAGACTTACATATCTTTCTAAGCATGCCTCACATGTGTCCAAATTCGTTTTCAAATGATTTTGGTGGCCTGTTGAATTGGGCTGATCTGCATCGACAGATTTCTCGATTTCTAACTTTCGATCAATCTTCTTCTTTTGGGCTTCTTTCTCTCCAATTCTTCATTGGCCGAAAATACCATGTAATTGCACATATTTTGGGCTTTAAATCATATCCAAATCATCTTGGAATATTCTCCACAAATGTGGCCCAAGTATCCTCCATGAATTCGGCAAGAACATGCTTTCCATGATCGCGCAGGAGAAAAGTTTTCATCTTTATTTGCACCATTTTCATTTGTCACATGGTTTCCAATTCTTGATGGAATTTGAGAATACATTTTAGAAACCATTTGAAGACCATTTCTCGTACCATTTCTTCTCCGGATTTAGGAACTTTGTCCTTATCCCGCTTTTAGCTCCAAAACGCCTCATTTATTGTTCCACCTTTATTTTCTACCTAAAAACATAAAATAAGTTAGAAACATATCTACTAAGCATAAAACAAAGTTAAATGTAGAGAGAAAGACATTAAGAATCAAGCATAAAATGCATAGATCAAATTTCCCCACACTTAGACTTTGCTAGTCCCTAGCAAATACAAAACAAAACAAGGACTCAAAGAAAAACAATAAAGGGAAAAATAACAATGGGAAAAACGTCACACTTATATGTACAAAACACTTAGAAGTCTCAATGTTTCAAAGCCGCAAATTTTCATGTTATCATGTTTGAAAACGTAAGAGATACTAAGTAAAACAACACTAAGCCCTTAGTCAAAATTTGTCTCAGAAATTTCTTAATGTATATGGCAATGGAATTACATAACTTCAAATGATAACCAAGATATGATTCATGCAATGAACAAGTAAGACGTGGTGTAAACAATGGTGATGTTAAAGCTGTGCATGTTTCGAATAAAGTTCAAATCAACTCACATGGATGCACTCATCATATTTTCACTCAAAAATGGATAGAAATAATTGAAAACCTCATGAATGAAATACTTGCACAAATGAACCAAACCATATGCTTACTCATGCAACTTACTCAACAGATTAACTGCTACTCATCTTAAGGATCAAAAAGGACTTTCGAAGGGTTGTAATGGGGTAAGGCTAAGGCATTCGAAAATTTAGATAAGTGGTGGTTAAAAACGTTCCAAAGACTTAGTCGAAATATCACAAACTTTGTAAAACCAGACTCCTTCATCTTTTCCACGCCTCCATGGTCAATCTTCTATAAACAAGGGCCAAATTTCATTTTGTTGGACCCTAACTTCATTCTAAACTCTCATTGAGCTTTGTGAACAGGACAAATGCCATATTTCTTTATTTTTTTGGGCCTTCATTTCGAAACAAACTCCAAACTCACAAATATGGGGGACATTAATTCAAACAATGTACATTTAAAACCTATTGCCGGAGAGCTTTATTTTCGGCAATTTCTATTTTAACAAGCTATTTGAACAAGTCTATCCCCATACATACATTCTCCTTTGTGTTTCACACGCCAATCTTATGTACTTAGCTTCAAAAATCCCACCAAGTCTTTATAACAAGGGTGTATGGACAATCTACACTAAATTTAAGTGTTTAGATGTATATGGCAATGAAAGAGAGGCTTAATGTAGGCTCAAATGGGGTCATCTAGGGGTGTCGCAACTCGTGCGCACATATGGGACACATGGCTATTTGGCAAAGTGGTGGAAAACCTAAGTGCCTCTTATCATATCCAAAATCAGAGTATATGTCAACTATAAGCTTTGCAAATTCACATGAGTAAGTTCTAGTAATCTCTAGTTCATTAAGATCTATGGCAAGTAACCAAATGATGCACATGCATAGTTTTGAGACTAATATGCACGAAATTCACTCAAAAGAAATGTATAGGCTCAAAACTCACGTTTAGGGTTCATATGACTTAAACTTATTCTCACATGCGAAATCTGTACCATGTTTAACTATCCATATCTACTACATGTCATGACACTCAAAATAACTCAATTAACACAAGAAATCATGAATGTAGTGCCATATGTATGTTCAAATTCAGTCCATTTTCATCATAGACTAACTAAGGGCATCCTAAGACTCTTTAAAACACTAAGTTAAACAAAAAGACTCAAAATACACTAAGTATGACTCAAAACAAAATTTTTTTTTTTTTTAGGGCATCATCCGTCGGAAAGTTCCATTGTCCGCCCGATTTTATAATTTATGACTCAATAAAGTTGTAAACCCCTTCCCCCACACTTAAACTCTACATTGTCCTCAATGTACCAAAGTAAAGTCATAGAATTCAAACATGAAAGAAGGAACTCACGAAGATCTAACTAATTAAACAAAAGTTACGAAAATTAAAAAGATAAGGGAAGAGAATGCAAATCTGTTGTAGACTCCTCCATTGGGTTGCCTCCCAACAAGCGCTTGTTTTTTTTTAACGTCTTCCAGCCTAGACGTGATGCTTTCTTTTATGCTCAATGAACAGCCTGAACTTGGAGGTGCATCGCCTCCATTTATTCTTTCCATTTTTCAGCTTCCTTGTTCTGACCTCTGTACCTTTAAGCTTGAATTACCAACGATGTAGAGCTCAAAAATTTGTGATCTTTACATGGATGAAAACTAGACGTCTTGAGCTTTCCAACCATATAAAGAACTTGATCTAACTCCAAACGAGCTGAAAGTTATGGCCTTCAGAAGTTGACTATTCTGTTTGGACAGAAGCTGCGAATTTATCCAAATATTTGGAGCATGTTCCTCCAACGTATCCTTCAAAACTCAACAAACATCAAATCCAATGCAAATGCATGAAATGTATTATGAGGTTGCATGAAATGTATTATGAATATGATGCAAAATGATGCAATTATGTAATGCAAGAAATTGTTATGCAAAGATATGCAAAGATGCGAAACTATTCTAAACAAAAATCGAGCAGCCTGAGCATGACTACTTGCATAATTTCTCTAGAATTAATCACACGTTGAAACAAGCTGAAAATTTGCGAGCGAGGACTAGACACATAAAAAAACACTTCCTAAATTTTCAGAATTTTTCGATACATGTAACTACGTCAGAAAAATCACACAAACAGCCCATTGCCCAGCTCCGATTTGACTCTCTAAAACTAAAAATAAAAAGTAAAGTGTGGTTACCTCATGTACTTAGTTCCTGCAGGGATTAGTTGTATAATTACTAAGTCAAAAACGTCATATACATAAATTGTCACTCAAAAAATGCAAGCACACCATAGTCCACGAAATTCATGCAAGAATTCATTCAAACTTTCATTCAAAGTGCATCAAGCAAGAACCTAAGTGAAAGATGGAGTGAATGCATAAGAGAAAACGTTATGCAAGCTACAAATGCAAGTGGTTAAGTCCTTTACACGTTGGTTACAAACAACACGTTGGTTACATACAACACGTTGGTTTTATGCACAAGTAGGGTTCATTGTGTTGCGCTTTAGATTTGGAGAGAGTACATTTGCTTGATTTTTAGGTCGTTCAAAGGACGTGCGACCCGCGCGATAAAGTGTACACTTTCAATCGAATGGTCTTGGTTCAATCGAAAAACATGGCCAGTTAGGGATAGAGATAACGCGAGAGGTAGGACTAATTTCGACAATACACCCCGAGGCTAACCAGACCAATGGTATATACTCCAATGGTGTAAGTCTTTCTTAGATCCAAAACCTGTCACCAGTCATAACCCGTTTCTAGACACCATGTCCGACATTCAACCAATCTTTCGAAAATGTACAACTCCCTCAAGTCCAATGTAGACTCCGCCCTCAACCTCATGTCCATAACTTCACTTAGGTTATGGTGTATGGTGATGAAATCCATACATCACGAGGGGTTAAGGAGATAAACACGGAAAAGAGGCGCCATCTATTCAACAATGAGTGCGACTTAATCAACTAAGCTCATGTACTCAATGCAAATCTAAGCTTCCTTTAACGTTACAAGTGTTAGTAAAAAAAAATCTCGAAAATTTACAAGTATATATGCACAAAATTTCACATATTCACAAAGGACATATACAAATTCCAGGTTCGCGCAAATTGCGCGCAGCTGCTCGTAGATTTTCAGAAAAATTATTGGTTAATCCGATGGTGCTGAAATTTTACAGACACAAACTAGACACATAACCAAACAATCCTGCAAATTTTCATATTTTTAGGAGCTATGTAGCTACGTCAAAAAATTTACCCAAAACTGGGCAGTGTGCAGCCCTGCAAAACAGAAAGTTATTAACATAATGTACAAGCATAATCACACAATTCTTTTCAATCCCCGGCAACGGCGCCAAAATTGATTCGCATCTTTTCAAGCACTTAATTAAACACTCAAAGAGACGCGAAAGCAATTAAAACCCTTCTTTGTAGATGTAGCATTGGTAAGTAGGGATCGTTCTTAACCGGGGATTGAGGGTGCATGCATAACTATGCTAGGTTATAAAGGGGGGTGCAAAGTTGGTTTGTTTTCTATAATCTACGAAATTAAACAAGAAAAATGGTTAGAAACACATCAAGAAATCACAAGTTCTAACATGTTTAAACTCATAGACAAGCAAACAATCAAGAACACATAACCCTAAACATGTTTCTACACCGAAAAAAAAACCTAATTCTATTATTTACAAGTGATCATCACATTTATTCAACCTAGCCGTTTACCTCATCCTTATTTGATCCCAACGAAATTCATAGCTCAAGTTAAAACATACGCACATGTATACATCGAAAGTAGGGAGCAACCAAATCGAGTTAACCACCTAAGTCCAATTTTATCTTTAATTAGTTCATTAAAACATGCGAGGATGAACTGGATATTCGAGTATCATCCTAACAAGCTCTAACGCATTAAGTGTTGGTATACTAGCATGCATATTCGAACCTAAGGCTATGAACACATGGAAGGTTTCAAACAAATCTGAAAATAAACATCTTACAACAAAACATAATCTCACTACACAAAGTTTGGAGAATTCCTTACAAAACCGAAACAAATTACAAGATATTGTTACACTTTTTGATCCGAGGGATATTCGCTCCGCAATCTCCAATGTGTAGCAGCTCCTTGATGGTTGATGAAGTCGCACGAACTCAAAGCCAAATCGAGCAAGAGAGGCCGCGGGTGAAGGTAGGTTTATTTGGAAGGTGGTGGAGATGGTGTTTCGGTTTCTTGAGAATTCTCTTGGCTAAATGTGAGAGGAGGTGATGTAGAGACAGGGGTTCGGCTCTCTAAATGTGTGATCCGCCTTGAAAGAGTCGAGCTTCCCTTTATATAGAAGAAGATTAGGAAACTTCCCACCTTCTGAAAGCTGTCAAATCTGACCCTTTTGTATTAAAAGCTACGTTTCGGACGTTTTACAACTTCAAACGGCGTGATTCTTTCGGCACTAGAAAATAGACTTCCAGGGATTTCCAGCTATGTATTAATTGTGCCATAATTCCTCCTAACGCGCCTTCACTGCCCATTTAAAGCTGTTACGCAGAATGACATGTATCTACTAAATCCGGGATTTCTGAATATCTACACATTGTAACGGCATGATTCTAGTGGGGTTGGAAACTAGACTTACATATCTTTCTAAGCATGCCTCACATGTGTCCAAATTCGTTTTCAAATGATTTTGGTGGCCTGTTGAATTGGGCTGATCTGCATCGACAGATTTCTGGATTTCTAACTTTCGATCAATCTTCTTCTTTTGGGCTTCTTTCTCTCCAATTCTTCATTGGCCGAAAATACCATGTAATTGCACATATTTTGGGCTTTAAATCATATCCAAATCATCTTGGAATATTCTCCACAAATGTGGCCCAAGTATCCTCCATAAATTCGGCAAGAACATGCTTTTCATGATCGCGCAGGAGAAAAGTCTTCATCTTTATTTGCACCATTTTCATTTGTCACATGGTTTCCAATTCTTGATGGAATTTGAGAATACATTTTAGAAACCATTTGAAGACCATTTCTCGTACCATTTCTTCTCCGGATTTAGGAACTTTGTCCTTATCCCGCTTTTAGCTCCAAAACGCCTCATTTATTGTTCCACCTTTATTTTCTACCTAAAAACATAAAATAAGTTAGAAACATATCTACTAAGCATAAAACAAAGTTAAATGTAGAGAGAAAGACATTAAGAATCAAGCATAAAATGCATAGATCAGCACACACAACCTGCCTCTGAACAACAACGTACCATTGTCGCTCAAACGAAACTCTGTAGGTACATCATTCCGTATCATGGTCTTCTTACCCAACAAGTAGGAATCTGAATCCTGAGCCTCACGCACCTGATCAAGCAATACGGGTCGAACCTGAAAACTGGCCAACAAAGCTCCCTCATCATCATACCCGAACTCAGCACCTGTAGCTCGAAGCTCGGCTACCATCGACACTCTGGTCACATACACATGAAACAACGAGGATCCAGATTTCCGGCCAAGTGCATAAGCTACAACATTGGCCTTCCCTGGATGGTACTCAAACGTGCAGTCATAGTCGTTGATCAACTTCATCCACTAGCGCTGCCTCATGTTCAGATCCGGCTGCGTCTACAAGTATGTAAGACTTTTGTGGTCGGTGTAGATCTTACACTGAGCTCCATATAGGTAATGTCTCCAACTCTTCAACGCTAACACAATAGCGGCTAACTCCAAATCATGCGTCGGATAGTTGACCTCGTGTGGTTTCAGCTGCCTGGAACCGTAGGCCACAACTCTACCATGCTGCATCAACACACAGCCAAGTCCCAACTTCGACGCATCACTGTACACTACAAACTCACCACTATCGTCTGGCAATGTCAGAACCAGTGCGGTAGTCAATCTCTCTTTCAGAAGCAAATAACTCTCCTCGCACACATCAGACTACTCAAACTTGATGCCCTTCTTCGGCAATTTGGTCAGTGGTGTAGCAATCCGAGAGAAATCCTGTACAAACCGTTGGTAATAGCCTGCTAAACCCAAGAAACTCCGGATCTCCGGTACAGTAGTAGGTCTACTCCAGTTCAGCACGGCCTCGATCTTGTCAGGATCAACACTGACTCCCTCAGCCGAAATCACGTGGCCCAGAAACTTCACACTATCCAACCAGAACTCGCACTTGCTAAACTTCGCGAACAACTGATGGTCCCGCAAAGTCCGCAACACTGCTCGCAAATGCTTTTTATGCTAGCCCACACTCCTGGAATAGATCAAAATATCGTCAATGAACACAATCACAAACTTGTCCAGGAACCGTCTGAACACCCGATTCATCAAGTCCATGAAAGCTGCGGGGGCGTTGGTCAACCCAAACGGCATAACCAAAAACTCATAATGCCCATACCGCGACCTGAAAGCTGTCCTGGCTACATCAGATCGGATCCTCAACTGGTGATATCCGGATCGAAGGTCAATCTTCGAAAAGACTGCGGCTCCCTTTAGCTGATCAAACAAATCATCAATCCACGGTAATGGATACTTGTTTTTCACTGTAACCTGATTCAGCTTCCGGTAGTCGATGCACAAACGCATGGACCCATCCTTCTTCCGCACAAACAAAACCGGGGCACCCCACGGAGAAACACTAGGTCGAATAAAACCCTTCTCCAACAACTCCTGGAGCTGAACCTGTAACTCCTTCAACTCCGCTGGCACCATACGATACGGTGTCTGGGAAATCGGTCCTGTACCCGGTAACAACTCAATAGTGAAATCAATCTCCAGCACAGGGGGTATACCAGGTAACTCCGCCGGAAACACATCCAGAAACTCAGAAACAACCTCAATACTACCAAGGTCTAGCACAGTTACTGAAGTATCCACAACATGGGCTAAATAAGCAACACAACCCTTCTTCATCAACCGATCTGCCCTCATCGCGGAAATCAAACACGGTAGTGAAGTGTTCTTCTCGCCACGGAATAATATCTCGGGTAACCCTGGTCGTCGAAGCACGACCTCCTTCTTATGACAGTCAAACATGGCCCAATGCGTCTCCAAGAAGTCCATACCCAAGATCAAATCAAAGTCCACAATATCAAGCAACAACAAATCAGCGGCTAAACCATGGCCTCCAATAAACACCTCACAATCTCTGTAAACCCAACCGATACTCGCAATCTCCCCTGACGGATACAACACTCTCCACAATCCCGGAAGTGGAGATGCAGGTACCGTAGCTAATGATGACATTATATATGATATGAATGAATGTGTGGCACCTGGATCTAACAATGCAAGTACTGGAATACCAAAGACATGTAACGTATCGATAACGACCTCCGGTGAAGCTCTGCCTTCTCGTAGAGTCATAGCATGAACCCTCGCCTGTCCGACTGGTCGTCCTCGCTGGGGTTGTCCCTGCTGTCTACCCTGGCCTGCAAACTGTGCTGGTCGAGCTCCCGAAGTGACACCTCGCTCTCCCCCGGAACTCTGGGCTGCCTGGTCACCAGCACCAACCAACTGAGGACACTCCCTCAAAAAGTGACCCACCTGGCCACAACGATAATAAGTGACAGGGCCTCGCTGACATGAACCAAAATGATATCTGTTGCAGAGGTTGCACAATGGATAGTCTCTCGGAATAGGAAATGTGTCACCGATACGCCGAGGATAACTAGAACCACTGGAACTCCCACTAGCCTGTGGTCGCTGCGGTCGATCTCTCCTCCACCTCTGCCTCTGTCTCGATGCACTAGTTAGTGGTCGATAAGGTCCACTACCCGAGGATGAAGCTGAACCGGAAGTATCAAAACTCTGCCTCTTTGAAGGCCCCTGACTCGGTCCGCCCTCCTCAAATCGTCTAGGATGGTACCTCTGCTGCCTTTCCTGCTCGATATCCTCGCCTCGGAGTGCTGCACTGACAAACTCATCGAAGTTATTCCGAGGCATCGTAGTCAGAGTCGCCTTGATATTCAAATTCAATCCCAGCTCAAACCTGCGACACTTGGCTTCCTCAGTAGCCACCATATCATGCGCAAAATGAGATAAGCGGGTAAACCTGTCCCGATACTCAAGTACAGACAAACTGCCCTGCCTCAAGTTCGTAAACTCCTCATATTTGCGCTGCTGGGTAGCCTGATTAAAGTACCTCCGCATAAACAGATCACGGAACAAAGTCCACGGAGTATCAACTGGAACTCTGTCGGTGCTAACCCACCAAAAGTATGCATCACCCTCAAGTAATCCGACTGCTACCACTGTCATCTGCTCAGGAGTAAACTGTAGACGCTCACATACACGTTCAACCTGAACCAACCATGCCTCGCATATCTCTGGATCAACTGAACCCGAAAACACAGTAGCACCAGCAGTACGAGCCTTGACCACAGGGTCAAAACGCTCTTCCAAACGCAGCACTCGCATCAGCAAGTCGCGCGTTTGGCAATCCTCATCAGGATCTGCTTCCCGATCAACACGGGGACCACGTCGAGGAGGCATCCTACTGATACAAGACAAGCATTAGGTACAAGCAGAAAGAACGTAATCATGAAACCGCAGATATTTGAGAACACACAACACCCGAAGTATTTATGAGTACCGCTGGCCAGTAGGGTCATCACTCCAGTCATGCTGTATAAACTCAAATACCCTAAGCGTCACAACTACAAGAGTCTACAGAATCTGACAACCTAATGCTCTGATACCAAGCTGAAAGGACCCAACCCCGATTCAGTTGCCTAAACCGGAATCGAACCCCTTCTGAAAACACGAACCAACAAAAATCATTCAAAATTTCGGCAGAGTAACGTTACTAACGTGGAATTGCATAAACTTGCACCCTGAAAATAACACTTCGTCCTATGCCACAAAAGCCAAACCGTGGGCACCAATCCCATCCGAATTATTCAACATCATATCATAATCAATAAACAGTAAACATACTGTAATATATATAATATATCCGAGAAAATCCATATAAAACAAGTATCAGAATGTATCAGAGCGATTTCTAGTGTAAATATATACAATATACACATCAGTAGGGGAAACAAGAACCTACTGGAAAACACAGGTAGCTCAGATCACTAGCCTCCAACCGCGACGTGAAACCCAGAACCTGAACTGCAACTGGGCACGGAAACCGAAAAGCCCAGGGGAAAGACATGAAAACTGCTAGAGTGAGTGGATGAAAATAAATGTCTTTCACCAGTTGATATATATGTTAAAATAACATATGCGAGTCCAGGTAAATAAAATTAATAAAGTACACGAGGTCACTCATGGACACGTCCGTGCTAGTACAGTCCGAATCACGGGATCCCAGACCCACACGTGATTCTAGCCAGAGAGGCCTCAGGTCAGGGTATCTGTTTCCACCCGGAACTACATCGGCACAAGAAACAGACATCTGTACCCACCCGGAACTACATCAGCACAAGGTACAGAAACCAGTACCCACCCAGAACTACATCGGCACAAGGTACGGTACCCCCCCTGGTAAGCACCCTCGGGGATCAGCCGGGATGCGTATGTATCGATACAACAACATGAACTACGACTGTACTCTGTGTAAACCAAATCATAAATATTTCGATGCAAATGCAATAAACAGCATATATTGCACGCCGTCAACGGTGGAATTTCACGGCGAGATTCTCCAGAATTCATGGTCTCCTCGAGCCCAAGCCTTTCCTCAACTAGTACCAAGGCCAAATCACCAGAACTAGGCCAATTCACCTCGAAACAGTTCGAAATTTCCAACTCCGGTGACCAAATCGGGTTCCACCAAATCCACAACCAAACCCACAACAAACCACATGGGGAGCATCCCTAAACAAAGGGGAGGCGAACCTCCAACCTCCCAGCCACCGTGGCTCGCCGGAGAGCCACCCCCCATCACGGCGAAACCCAGAATCCAAACCCGATTCGGGTTCCATCGAAACCTCATCAAACTTCACAAAACCAAACACCAATCAACTCTAAATCGCAAGTAGAAGCGAACCATACCTTCAACAAGGTCGGAGGTGGCCGGAAAATGGACGTCAGACGGCGAAGACCAAACTGGAAAGTTCTCCCTCGGTCAACGGTCAACAGCTTCCTTTTTTGGAAAGTCAACGCAGGTCAAAACTCAAACAGTGTTTTTCGACAATTTTATGACTATTTCCGATATTTATACTCGCGCCTCGGGTCAATCGACGGTCCAAAATAAATAATCAAAACGATTCGGATAAACACGAAACAAATGTATAAACTCGTCGAAAACTGAAACTTTGAATAATCATATTATATTCCTCGGGTATCGGAAAAATCATCCGGAACCGCCCTCGAGCTCGAAATCACGTACTCTACAATTTTTGTGAAGACACTTAACTCAAATTATCAGCCGAAAATATAGTCGCGAATAGAATCGACAAACCACACATATATCGTAAAAACCGCGACTATGACCAATCTCGTGAATCGTGCAGAATACACAACTGATTCTGGTTCGGGTCGTCACAAGTACTACAGAGACTGACACTGAAGAAAATAATGTCAATGCATATCAAGAGCCTAGTATTTTTATCATTCTCGACACAAATTAAATTTTTCACCTTAATGAACACTTACCCAAACCTTAAGGAGACACGCATCTTTCTCCATTTGAGATCAAACTTCTAACGAATAACTTTAATGCCTCTGAAGAGGAGCTGGAGGATGACGATGTATATAAGGATAATGACTCAGGTGAAGGTAAGGAGGATGATTTAGAAGATGGAGATTATGCTGGTAGTGATTGATAATTAATATATTATTAAATGTATGTAATACTTATAATTAATAAAGAGCAAGTTTGTAATAACATTAAGTGTTTGTGTAATACTTCTAATATTTTTCAATCGATAAGTGTTTTTGTAATAATTATAAAGTCTTATAGGAATTAAAAGAGGTTTAGGCTATTTGTAATACTTGTAATGTTTACAAGAATGATTTAAGAATAATTGTAGATGGTTGTTTGTTTACGAGGACAACTTAGACGACGAATTGATGAAATTTGTCGTCTAAATGCCTCTTAGATGATGAATTAATGAAATCTTCGTCGTCTAAGAGCCTTCCCTAAACCTTAGTTCCTAAACCCTTAACCCTTACCTCTAAACCTGGAACCTTTAAAGACTTACTTAGACGATGAACTTCGACCAATTTCGTTGCGTAGGATGAGTTTCACAATCTGACATCTAAGAGCACGATTATGCTACACCATGTTAGATTTACAAATTTCATTCGTTGAGGGCATAGAGTAAACAATTCGTAGTCAGTGAGTGTCAACAGTTCAAAAAACATAATTACAAAGATTCGTTTAAGAACGTTTCTGTTTCGTTGAAATTTCAGTTTAATGGTTGACTACGTTGATCAAACCCGTAATGAACTTTGTATTGATGAAAATTTTGTCTACTTACAAATTATGTTGTGATGAATATATCTAGCAGTTGTTTGTCCAAATTCAATTTTTTTTACAACATTAGTTACTTGGACGATGAAATATTATGGTTTCGTCGTTTAAGTAAAAAATTATCGGGGGGGGGGGGGGGGGGGGCGGAAGAGATTATTTTGGGGAAAAGGCTAGATGACGAAATTTAGTGACTTAGACGATGAATTGACCCTTCCCCAATTCTGTCAGTTTCTACCAATCCCTGATTTCTTCCCTCTCTGATCTTCGATCTCCTCTTCCACCTCTCTGACGCCGACACACCTAACCTCCTCTACTTAACACCCATCGAGCTTGTCAATTTGTGTGAGATTTTGTTTTGTTTTATTTTGTTGTTTCTTACTAATTTTGCAATAGTTTTCTATTTCTGAGTTGTGTGGAATTAAGCATTCTATGGTAGAGAAATTGAAAAATGAAAGAGTGAATATATGAATTTGTATTATAATTGTAGATGAAGAATGACGCATCATGTTGTTTATCCAGCTATAACCAAGTTTCTTGCTTGTATTGTGCTTGGTAAAGTGTGATGGTGTGCTTAGGTGTGAAATTGTGATAGGGTGTCAATGCGAAATTGATAGTGTTTCGTTGTAAACATGTCAGTGTGATATTATTTCGGTGTGAAATTGTGATAGTTTTTTGACGTCTAAGTCGTTTTAAAGATATCGACTTGGTCGATCTTCCCCAATTCTGTGTAGTCTGAATTTATAGGCTTTACTGTAAGTTGAGACTTTGATTCAAATATCGGGACTTTTATAGGTTTAGATAGGTTTTGGATTCCCAGTTTGTTTAATTGTATATGTATGTTATTTTTATTTTTTTTAGGTTTAAGCTTTTGTTTGGGACCTAATAGAGTTAGATAAAATTTGCAGCAATGCTATCTATCAATGCGGTTCGTATCATTACACTATTTGTTCTTCATTGATATAGCTTACTTATTTGTCATTTTCTTTGTGGTGTTGTGTTGATATAGTTTACTTACTTGTCATTGTTTTTATAGTGTTGTGTTTAGTTGTAGGAGAAAATTGTGGTTAGTTGTTGTGTTTAGTTGTTATCAAGATTGATTTGATTTATTGTTTATTGAAATTTGTTTACTGTTTTATAATTAACTGATAAGGATGCTTGGCGGAAAGAAGAGGCAGACCCAACAAGAGAAGGATGAGGAATATCAAACATTGTGTCGGCGTATGGGTTGGATTTTCGTGCTAGATGACTCCTTCCAAAGGGCAACAATTCCTCCTCGTGCTCCCTCTTAAGCGACGACAGCAGCGTCAGTGACATCCTCCTCGACCTTGCCTGTGATAACCTCATTGGAAGCTTTGTTGTCACAACTTGCAACATCTTCCGATGAATCTGTGTGCTTTAGCGTCCAGCGCAAATTGAACATGGACACCTCAAGACGGCCCTTGAAACACAGTCGCGGGTTGGTGAAGGGGAAAAAAGCCTAGGCAATGGTAAAGTCAACTAGACATAAGATGAATGTGTCGTACGACAACTTCACCAGAGGCCCTCCGATGCCCGAGATCAACAATTTGCTTACGAAAAGCATTGGGTCTATTTTACGGAACAAGATACCTATGAAGGCAGCAACTTGGAGAAACCTGGAGCAAGAGGACACGTACACATTATACCACAAACTCTCGATAAAGGTTTCGGTGTATTTAATTTAAATTTACTTTAATTTAATTCAATTTAATTTTAGAATTCATTACAAATTATAGGGTTTAGGAATTAATAAACTTTTTTTAATTTTATTTTTATTTTTTTCGTAGCTTCTATTTGACATTGCTCAACTTGAGGAGATGCATGGGTTCATAGACACGACTGCTAAGAAGATTTTCTCCAAGTGGAAATGTGAGAGAAGATTGTGATCTCCTTCAAACTTTCTCTTTCGTGAATCTATGAAACAAGTCGAAGCACGGTATGGGACCATGCTTAGACCCTCTGATGCTTAAGTCAAATACTTTCTTGAGAATCCAAGAGTGAGTAAAGTATGATATGACCTACATATAGAGATCATACTAGGTCTAAGCATAGACCTTGTTCGAATCAAACTACATTACTTTCGGAGATGAGGAATCAATTAAGGAATGAACCTCCATATCCAGGGTCAATCACGCCTCATAATTATCACAGACCCTTTGGTACAATCCCTCTAGGATTCGTACAAATCTTACCAATTCCTTCAATGATTTTGTCAATCCCTCGAGATCTGCGTTGTATCCTGGGATTGTCACACCATCTTACGAATATTCTAGAAGCTTCTACATCATTCTAGATACTTAAAGAATTCTCTAGGTAACTGATTTCTACTCAGAATCCTAATCGTACAGGCCCAAGCCCAATATTCTAATTATCAGACCTCGAGGGCTCATAAAACCCAAATTCTATGTGGCCAAAACCGACTCCTATAGGAAGTACTCGCTGCATAAGCACTACCTCAAACACGACTCCGTGAGTGCCCACAAGAGTTGGTGGAAAGGCGTGAAGAATAAGATTACTTAGTCGTGTACTTCGAGTTTGATGAGTCTGAGGTAATAGTTTTTTTTATATGGTAATGAAATATTAGTTTTTAAATAATTTCTTATTATTATTTAATTTTCTTTGTTGTAAAACAGAAAAACTCGGCAACCAACATAAGAAGTCAAGATAAGAAGGCGATGTCGCATCAGATGGGCACACACCTGATCATCTACGCGGCAAAGGCTCACAAAGAGAAGGGTTTGAAACACTGTTATGTTGATGCCTACGTGATTGCGTATGTGAAGCATGGGTGAGATGATACTACGAGTCAAAATTTTGTAAGTAACCCTTTATTAGAAGTTTAATTAAGAAACTAATTCAATTCCTATTTTAGAAGTTTAAAAAACTACATCAGTTTTGGGTTCAAACCAACTAGCTAATTAATCCAACTGCAAGACCCAACATAGTACTGAATCGGAGTAGCATTAAGAAAGGGAAATTTCCTAACAAAATAGATAGTACATATGTTATGTTCATATAAATATGTCCAATATCCTAATTAGATATATTAATTAATTTAAAATATACCTTGTCCATCATAGACACATTGATTTGTGCAAAACATTGATAGAGCAATAGAGCAATGTTTAAATACTTTTTTTATTATTCTCAACTTGAGAAATCCAGATAGGAATCGGTGTCCACGATTTGTTAATTTAGAATTTGGTTATTCAAAGTGTTTTCTTTAGTGCAGGTTTTTTGTTTCCTCCAATTTTAGGGGAAACTATGTTAAAGTTTTAGTAGAAATTGACATTCATATCTTGTTAACAATATTAATTTTTTATTAAAATATTATGTAAATGATTATTTTATTACAGGAGAAGATGAAATAATTGGCCGATGAGGAAATGATGAGCATGCAGACAGAGAACCCGAAGATGACGCCTGATGAGCTACATCCTCTACCCTTCGAGACTCAAATCGAGATTTACGAATACTTTTTATGTAGAACAAGACGATGAGAATATTAATTCTGCTATTATATTAATTTTGGTGAAAAAAAATTAATACAACAAGACGACAAAAGTCAACAATTCGTTGTTTAAGGAACGAACGAGACCCTCCCAAGGAGACAGTTTCAAAAACACTCAATCACCAGCTTCAAACTCAAGATCTTTCTTCCTTGTGTCAGCCTAGCTTTTATGTCGGTCTTGTGCAACCTTCAATCTATCCCAAATTATTTGAATATCCTCAGCTGTGTCTTTCACTATATCACGACCAATAAGCCACCTTTCACCTACTTCACTCTAGCACAATGGAGTTCGACATTGTTTTCCATACAAATCTTCATACGGAGCCACACCGGTTGCCTTGAAAAATATTATTGTAGGAAAACTCTATCAAATCAAGCTGTTGATCCTAACTCCCTTTAAATTGTAGAACACAAGATCATAACATATCCTCAAGAGTCTGAATTGTCCTTTTTGATTGACCATCAGTGTGAGGGTGGAAGACTGTACTGAAATGTAATCAGGTTCCCAACGCCCTTTGCAATGCTTTCCAAAATTATGATATAAATTGAGAATCTTGATCGAAAACGATAGACACTGGCACCCCCATCCAACTTCATAATCTCCTTCATATACAATTTTGCTAATTTGCTAATCAAAATTTTTTCAAGAAGTGAGAAGTTGTGAGGCGATCCACAATCACCCAAATACCAGTATTACCCTCAGATGAATAAGGTAGCTGATAAACAAAATCCATAGTAATATATTCCCACTTCCAAATTGGAATCTCTAACAGTTACAATTTTCCAGAAGGTCTCTATCGCTCTGCTTTCACCTGCTGATAAATAAGACACTTGCTCACATAGATTGTTATTTCTCTCTTCATATTCCGCCACCAGTAATATTTTTTAAGTGTCTGATACATCTTCGTATTACCCAGATGCATAGCATAAGCTAAACAGTGACCTTCATCTAGTATTTCATTCTTCAGCTCTTCATTCCTTGGGACACACTGTTGGTTCACCATTCTGAATCATACACATTTTACTTAATAAATAGGGATCTGCATCTTATACTTCACGTACTTGATCAACCAACACTGGTCAGATTTAAAAATTGGCTAACAGTGCCCCATCTCCCACATCCAACATTGCTCCTGTAGCACGCAATTTAGCCAAAAGTGGTATCCTTGCAACATTTATATGGAATAAAGAAGCTCCAGATTTCCTGCTAAGAGCATCCGCAACATCAATGACTTTTCCCGGGTGATACTCAAAAGTACAATCATAATCGTCAATCACCTTCATCCATCTTCGTTGCCTCATGTTAAGATCCGGTTTAGAGCGTAAATATGTGACACTCTTATGATTGATAAAAATCTGACACTGCGCTCCATATAAGTAATGCCTCCATCTCTTCAATGTAAACATAATAGCAGCCAACTCAAGGTCGTGCGTTGGACAATTTGCTTCATTAGGCTTCAATTGCCTGAAACCATACGTAACAACTTTACCCTGTTGCATCAAGACGCAGCCCAAACCCAATTTCGAAGCATCACTTTAGATGGTATATTCTCCACTATTGTCAGGTAGTGTTAACACTAGTGTCAGGGTTAATCTCTCCTTTAACGTCAGAAAACTCTCTTCACAATCATCGAACCACTCAAATCTGACTCCCTTCTTCATTAGTCAGGTAAGTGGAGTAGCAATTCGCTAATTTTTTTGTACAAATCGGCGATAGCAGCCAGCTAGACCAAAGACACTCCTTATCTCAGTCACCCATGTGAGTCTACTCCAATTCAGCACCGCTTCTACTTTATCTGGATCCATATTAACTCTTTTAGCAAAAATCAAATGACCCAGAAATTTCACAATATATAGCCAAAACTTACATTTAATGAATTTCGCATATAGATGTGAATCTCACAAAGTTTTCAAAACAGCATGTAATTGTTTCTTGTGTTGCCTCGTGTCTTTAGAATATATTAAGGTGCCATCGATGAACACAATGACAAACTTATTCAGGTATCGCCTAAAAAATCTATTCATGAGGTCCATAAAAGTTGTTGGGGCATTTGTCAAGCCAAATGACATAACAAGAAACTCATAATGCCCATAGAACGATCGAAAAGCCGTTTTAGGGACATCTAATTCCCTAATTCGAAGTTGATGGCATCCTGACCTTAAATCTATCTTTGCAAAAACTGTTGCTACTTTCAGTTGATCGAATAAATCATCAATTTGCGGGAAAGGATGCTTGTTCTTTACCGTGACCTGATTCTGTTTCTGATCATCAATACATAACCTCATAGAACCATCTTTCTTCTTTATAAACAATACCAGAGCACCCCAAGGTGAAACGCTATGCCGAATGAAATCCTTATTGACTAAATCCTATAATTGCACCTGTAACTCGTTCAACTCTGCTAGAGCCATTCGTTAGGGTACTAGGAAAATAGGACCAATACTTGAAAGTAGCTTAATGGTAAAGGAAATCTCCCTCGTTGGAGAAAAATCAGGTAAGTGCTCCGAAAATATATCTGGATACTCACAAATCACATGAATGTTCCCGATATTTGACATGCACACATTTGTGTTAACTACATGTGCTAAGTATGTCACACAACCTTTATTTAACATCTTCTCTTCTTGTACATCCGAAATCAAACAAGGTGGAAGAGTACTCCTCTCGCCGCAAAACAAGATCTCTGGCATTCGAAAACTCTTGAAGACTACCTCCTTTTTATGACAATCAAAGACTGTCCAATGTGTCTCTAAGAAGTCCATCTCCAGAATTATGTCAAAGTCTACAATGTCTAGCAACATCAAATCTGTGGCTAAACCATAACCTCCTATATATATCTCACAATCCCTATACACCCATCCAACACTCATTACCTCACAAGATGGATATGTTACATGCTACATTCCCGAAAGGGGAGAGGCTGGTATAGTGGTCAAAGATGCCAACCAATACGACATAAATGAATGCATAGCCCCCGGATCTAGTAAAGTAAGGATTAGATAACACAAAAATATATAACGTACTGATAATAGCCTTCAGGGAAGCTCTGCCCTCATGCAGGGTCATGGCATGTACTCGAGCTTGTCCAGTCGGTCGTCTCTTCTGGTTACGATTTTTCTGAGTAGTCTGTCCTGCAGCTGGTGTCGTACGAACTCCAGAAGTGGCACCCTGATCTCCACCAGTACATTGTGTTGCTAATTTACCACGAGTGCCCCCCTGTGGGATCACAATTCCCGATGGAAACTTTAATTACGATGGCTCTTCTTTAATTCCGTAGTTTAGATTTCGAAACAGTTTTTATGTACCAATTAAATGTTTATTATTTTTAATAAATATTTCCTTAATTAAATATTTTTTAATAAATCTCTTTATATTCAATTGTTGATTCTATAATTATATTAATTTTGGCGGAAAAAAAATTGATACAACAAGACGACGAAAGTCAACAATTCGTCGTTTAAGCGGATCATTTTCGGACGACAAACACAATATTTTTCCTCATCTAAAAGGCAAATCATTGGAGAACGAAATAGTTTTTGTCGACTACAAGGGAATAGTTAAATGATGAAACACATACGTTTCATCATTTTAGTGTTTCCACTTAGAGTTTCGTCATCTAGGTGGGTTCACTAAGATGATGAACACTTTGAGATTTAGTCGTTTAAGTGTTTTCACCAAGCCGATGACGCGTTTATTCGTCATCTAAGTGGAAACACTTAAACGACAAACATTTTGCTTCGTCGTCTACGTCCTATTATGCGACGAAAAATTCCGTCATTTTGTGTTACAATGAAACCTATTTCGTCGTCTTAGAGCTGACTTAAACGACGAATCCTTCAACTTTTGTCATCTAAGTACCTAGACGACGCCACTTATACGACGAAACTTAAACGACGAATTTCCCCATCAAAGTACCTAAACAATGAAAAGTTGCACTTAGACAGCGAGTTGGTTCGTCGTCTAAGTCAATTTTTTTGGTTGTGTATAGAGCTGAAATTCCAAATCAACACCCAAGACATCACAATGGAATAAGTGAAGATTGCAGTAACACACAAAGTTGTTGCTTATTGGGCAAAAGATTTATGGGAGCATCCATTTGAGTAATACACTTTGATATGGAAAAATTCCAATGGTGAGTCAATGTTTGCACCATTAGTCAGTTGTAGTGCAAGATATACTCACTTTTGGAAGACATTATCTATGTACACATGCTAGTGGTAGTCTGGTGAAGAAATGACATTGTAGCCTGAAACAAAAAAAAATGTCATCATCATTATTAAATGAAGTTGATCAAAGTGCACAAGCAAACTAAGACTTCTAGATGAAGAGTTATTGAATGGACTCAATCCCTATTTAACTAGCAAACCGAGATCAAATCCTAACGAGATAAGAAAATAGGGAAATTCTACCAAAAATTCGGCATAATCTCTCCGTAAACTGAAGGCTACCAAAAACACCGGCACTGAAAAACACTTCTAAACAAAAATCTCATTAGCCAAACCGAGAGCCATAGAGGCTCATTTGAATTCTCAACTTAATAAACTACTCACATTAAGTACTAAATTCCAAAAGATACAAAATCTATTATTTAAGAACACAACACAAACGAAAGCAAACTACGACATAGTATTCCAAACGACATCTAAGTTACATAATACACAGACTAGTAGGTTAAGTCAGGAACCCACTAGGGAAGAAGTGTGTCTCGAACTCTAAGCCTCCGACGATGATGTGCAACCAAAGGATAGAAACTGCAAATTGGGTATGAGAAACCGAATGGCTTAGGAAAATGCATATAAAACTTAAATACTGTTAGAGTGAGTGGACGAAAAGTAAATTTTGTAATGAAATGAATGACTTAACTAAAATGCCTTTCACCGATGAACTATCACAAAATAGTAGCAAGTCTAAAATCATAAATATATGTGGAGGCTATAACTAGAGTCGCCTGGGTCAGGTGTTTGTCCTAATTTTCCTAGGTACAATGTGAATCACCGGTCAGGTGTTTGTCCTAACCCTCCGGGAGCGTCTCGGGGATCAGCCGAGAAGCCAATCCATCGATGCAATACTTACTAAACAAGCGTGCATAAAAGCATAAACAAAGGTGCCTCCGTGCATATGCATAAACATAAACTAAATCATAGTAGCGTTGCGTAACTGAAATGATATGCATAAAAATAGACTTGCAAACGACAGTGTAAACCAAAATGTCCACTCATAGTACACAACTAGCTTTGAGATCTGGCGAAAGTTTCCTTGCCCAAATCTCGATCACGGTCTTCCGAATCAACAATAACAAACACATTCAATACAGTAATTCGATAAAGTATGCGGAACTAGCTTAGAAACTACCCCGATAACCTGCTAAAAAAAAGTTTCTGCCTCGTCGGAGCTCCGCCGTGAACGGCGGCGCAAGGCAGTCACGCGCCACCTTCGACGATTTTTTTGGGGACCCCAAAGCTCACACATCTAACTTCCTCTTGACAAACCCAACAACTTTTCCTTCTTCACCGAAGTGAGACTAAGTGGTGTTATGGCCGAAACCACCGCCACAGCCGCGAACCACCACCTCTGGCGACAGCAACCAACGACAATGACTAACCACCCAAATTGTTCCTCTCTCCAAGCCCAATAACTTATCCTAAATCACCATCATCTAACGACACCTAACCTAGCCGAAATTTGGCTCGAAAGTTGACAAGGCCGAAAACCCTAAAAGTATTCTCAGCGTCAGAGCACCACCGATGAGCCTTCATGGTGCTCGAGTTCAGACCCAAACAATGCAGGAGATGAATGGCTACCAAAATCCCCACCTCCATCGACCAAAAATGGTTAGAGCACCGTTGCCCACGGCGACAGTACTCCGATGGCATAAACCTCGTCGATTACCTCACCTCACCACTTGAAACGCTCAAAATAAACCCAGAAACATAATCAAGAAGTCAAGAGGTTCAATTTTATACCAAGGGTGTCGCGAACGGAGGTCGACTGACCAAATTTCAGGCGGATTAGTCTACCGGGTCAGGTCCGGCGACTATGTAGGTCGCCTCTGCCTAAAAGGGTCGAGCCCAATCAAACTTATAGTTTAGGATAGCCTAAAATCATTTTTATACCCAGAATCTCCTCTCTAAATCAACGACTGAGATTTGTTCTCAGTTGAATGCAACGGCTGAGATCAAATCACCAAATATAATTTCTTTTTCTTATTTAAAATTTTCCTAACTTTAGATATTCACAGAAATTAGCTCGATTATCCGAAAAATTGCCCCAAAAATTCTATGATCTCAAAATAAAATTCTCTACCACTCACTCGAAGAAACTTAAGTCAAATTCTAGATTAATTAAAAAGTTGTTAAATGGGCTATCATTTATGACTAACTAATGATAAAACTAATATGAGTCATTAAGTACGTCATTTTGGTTCGGGTTGCTACAGTTATGCAAGTTGTGAGTGCCTTATACCTGATGACATCATCAATGACGGACCAGACATGGAAGCAATCAAAGATGATGACTCGGGGATGAAAGACTTGGAGGGGTGGTATGACCAAGCCAAGTTGGATGAATAGTCAAGAGTCATCAAGTAAGGAGATTCAAAAGTTGATATCTAGAAATGAATTAAACAATGTATTGTATGTTCCGAAGGACTGAGCCGAGACCCAGTGAAGATGGCTTTGGTTTATTATTAAAGCAAAATAAATTATATTTTTTTAACATATAATGTATGTTGGTAATACAACCACAAGTGGTGGAAATTTCAAATTGAAATATGATAACCATGGTCAATGATATGAATAAAGCTAGCACTTCTACCTTTGTGTCTTCTAATGTATGGTATGGTAGGCAACAACATGTTAATTATGATACTCTGCGGATGTTAATTAACTTGAAAAGTTTATCAATGTTTCAAGCATAAGTGTGAAACTTGTGTTGAGACAAACCTAACGAAATCATCTTTCAAAAGCACTGAAACAATCAATGAACCTCTTGATTTTATCCATAGTGATATATGTGATTTTAAATCAATACAAACAAAAAGTAGTAATAATTATTTTCACTTTTCTCGATGATAGTACAAAATTGTTATGAGTACCTCATAAAAAATAAAGATGAGCCTATAGACAAATTTATTCTCTATAAACACGAGGATGAGAATCAACTGAAAAAGACAATAAAAGTCATAAAAAGTGACTGAGGATGTGAGTATGAATCTCTATTTGCTTACTCTTATGCTCAGCATGAGATCATACATGAAAAAACAGCATCTTATTTACCACAATAAAATGGTGTGGCTGAACGAAAGATCATACCTTAAATGATATGATGAATGCAATGTTGTTAAGTTCTGGGTTACCTCCAAGCATGTGGGGAGGTGCCATTTTATCAGCTAATTATCTTTTAAATAATATACCCAAAAAGAAAGAAGAGAAAACTCCATATGAATTATGAAAAGGAAGAAAGATTTCCTACAATTACTTGCGAGTGTGGGGATGACTTGCCAATGTGACAATACCTAAACCCAAAAAGATGAAAAAATGGACCAAAAATTTTTGATTGGATTTTTATTGGGTATGCAAAGAATGGTTCCACTTATCGGTTCCATAGGCGTAAATCAAAATCTCTGATATACGTGAGAATATAACAAGGGAATCCACGAATGAATCATTCTTTGAAATTGTTTTTCCATTTAATTCTAGAGAAGAATCAAGTTCTTCCAAACAGACATATGAAGCCACTATGAAAAATGGCCAAGATTAACGATCTGAGTCTTAGGTAGAACCTAGATGAAGTAAAAGAGTAAGGACAGGAAAATACTTTGGATCAGATTTTCTGATGTATATGCTTGAAGGTGAACTTCGAACCTTTAAGAAGTATGTGAAATCCACATATAGTTCTTGGTAGTAAGAAGTTATAAAAAGTGAAACTAATTCCATTGTACAAAACCACACTTGGAAACTGATGTAACTTTCACCTGATTACAAACCTTTAAAATCCAAGTAGACTCTCAAAAAGGGGAAAAGAATGGAAGTCATTGTATGGCTTGAAACATGCACAAATCTGTGGCATGGAAATTTGACAACAATATGATCATTGAATGTGATAAATGTGCATATGTCAAAAACATAGAGAATGGATATGTCACTATGTGTTTTTAGGTAAATGACATGATTATCATTGGAAGTAATGATAAGATGGTCAGATATGTTAAGGATACGTACTTAATTTGCAGTGTTTATGACTCTACTTTCTAATAGGGCTCACCTAAGTAACACATAATGTCTAGAAAATGAGACATTCAATAACAGTGTACTTGAGCAGACCTTATCCTACACCTACATCGATTTCTCCTAGCCTAGTTATAAGTAAAAAGAGTTACCCAAATGATTAATATATGTCATAATCACTAGGAAAATCAACGATATACTATTTGGGATTGCAAAAGTATTTGAATCCTTGAAAATCATCACAAGAATTTGAAAAGAGCTGATATTAAATCAAACACATTATTTTAGAATATACTTGAGAAATATGACAAGGAGAATTCTGGAGTTGCCAAAACTCTGGTAGATATAACTCTTTATCTTTCAAAGAATAAAGGAGATAGTATTTCTCAACTAGAATATTGTAGAGTCATCGAAAGCCTAATGTACTTAACAAGTTGTATAATGTCAGATTTAGCTTACTTTGTGAATAAGCTAATGAGGTACACAAGTAATCCTAGAGGAATGCAATGGAAAATAATTGCAAGAGTACTCAATTATTTAAGGTATACTCGTACCTATAGGCTGCTCTATATGAGATATTATTTTTTCCTAAAAGGATACATCGATTCAAACCGAATATCTTATATGAATGACTCAAAGTCTACTAGTGGATACGTGTTTGCACAAGGTAATGTCTTCAAAATCCTCAAAACAAATTGTCATAACCAGATCCACGATGAAATCTGAGTTTATTTCCCTAAACAAATGTGGGGATGAGGCATAATGGTTACACCAATTCATGAAGAAAGCCTGTGCCTGCAATCTGCATACATTGCGACAATGAATCTGTAATTGGCACGGCACAAAATAATATGACAATGGTAAGTCAAGACACATTCGTGAAGATATAATAGCATTAGACAACTACTCTCATTTGGACTTATCTCCATTGACCATGTTACGTCAAAATATAATATAACAGATTCGTTGACCAAAAGGTTAAACAAAGAGTTAGTTGACAAGTCATCAAAGGGAATGAGACTACAGCTCATAAGTCAATAAAGTCTTAACAGTGGATACCCAACCTAGTGAATGAAGATCCCATAATCTAGGTTCAAAAGGGACAACTAAATTGTAGAGACTATGTCGGATCACTGTGGGGGGTGGGTTTTTCTCCATGTCCATTCTTATGATGAAAACAGTGATACCCGTAAGGAATGAAGTTAAGTTAAAAGTGTTTAATGATTTTTATGCGTCAATAATCTAAGCTAAGTAATACAAGTTACTCTTAATGAAGAAATTACCTATGTAAGAGAGAAGTGAGGACGCTTCTAAGAGAATTTTTCAAGGCACAATTCTTGTTAAGCTCTTACAGAACCAAGCACGTGTCCAGGGCCAAAATAGACACAATAATGAGAATTGAAAATATCAAGAAGATACCTATGTGAGGTATGTCATTGTTACACAAATGGCGAACAATTCAAAGACATCGCGTCTACTATTTAGTCAGTAAGTAAGCATAAATTCACAAGAGAAGGTTCAAAGGCTTACCCATACCTATCATATGCAGGTTTTCACCGTCTAATGGTCACTTAGATGACGAAACTTTTAATGTTTCGTCGTCTAAGTGTAATTTTCTAGTAGTGGCGAGCTACTCTTCACCAGTCCATCCATCAAAATCGATGCTCTCCACCTCCTCTATCATCCCTAAGCCATTGATTTCCTCGTGCATGCATCGATGATGAAGTTAGGGTATGAGACTGATTCGGCCTTCGCCGCCAGCGACTTCTCCGGCGTATTTTAGCCGCCGCCTCATGGGGGTTTTGATCCCAACCCTTCAAGGATTCGAACGCCACTAGCCTCATGGTGTATCTTATCCTAACGATGTCAAATGACCATTAACGAATTCCAGCACCTTTCGAGGTACATTTTGGCCACTTCTATCCTAATTGAATCAGTTATAGGTTGCTTCGTGAATGATGTTGAGCTTCCTGTGATCTTCAATTTAATATGCATGTCGAGCGCGTCGGAGCAGATCGGTTTGGCCTCCGTCAATGGTGGCACGTGGGCCCCACGCGCCACCGTACACGGCAGAGCTCCGGCGACCAGAAACCTTATATTTATCGATTCTTGCGTTGTATTCGTGTGGGACTATTTTCATGAATTTTGGCTAATGTTCAGATTCGAGGCACCGAACTCGATGTTGAGTTTTACCCGATGACAATAAGGAGAAACGCGGACGCCTATTTGTGTCATTTATCAGATCATAGAAGAATCATTTTTGACATATATGTAAATTTGAGTTTTCGATTGACATTCCGTCTCAGATTACTTTATCCACTCTAGTCGCAACGTTTTATTAATTAATTTTTAGACATTCAATTTGGCTTAGGAACATCGAGTTAGATTCCCTAGCTAGGTGACCGACGAGTACATAGTAGGCGATCCAGGTGAGTGGACCTTTCCTTTTCACTGTCTCATATGCAAGTAACACCCTTAAATTTTATGGATGATGCTAGTACTTTGAATAGTTCTAAGTTTTCAAAATCACTTCGATTAAGTTTAGTGTGACATCATCTCAGTTAATTCGAATTTCTCGCCTCATGGTTACGATTTCGAGTTCTATTACGATCTACCTCCATGGGTTATACTTAAGGTTTCTGCTCAGTTAACGCTTATGCTTGGCATTTCAATTCAGTTAGTGCTTCCATTTGTCACGTCAGTTCATTAGTTCATTTCTTGTGTCTTCTTGGGAAATGAGAGAGTAGTCATGGAGGCTATTTAAATTAGAGATTTTTTTTATATATGCACATATATGTTACCTGACTGACCCTCAAGTAGCCATTCCAGGGTTGTACTTCACTACCGATGCATTATCTAGGGTTGTCGTTCACTACCAGATAATAGGGGTGACTGTGATTGTAGCTCACCACCAGTTATCATCGCCTCCTTATTTCTTGAGTCACAATAGTCGCATGTCGTCCTGGTTGCTAGGCTTCTAAATGACAGTCGGTGACTAGAGATGTCAGATTCCTCGGTCTTTCCTTTCAGATGATTACAATTCATATTCAATTCTCAATTATTTGACTCAGTTTCTGATGTCTTGAGACGTCGAATACCTCAGTCATCCTCAGTTGATTCTTTTCTTCAGTTTCAGTTCTCAGTCAGCCAGTCATTAATTTTGATGACTAGATATGCAAACACCTCAGTCATTGTTCTGTTAGGGATTTCAGTTTTAGACAATCAGTTCATATTTAATTCTCAGTTAGTCGATTTCATATCTCGTGTTAGACATTTGAGTTCATATATCCATCTTGTGGTTGATCTCAGCTATTTAGTTTCGTCGGTAAGATTTTAAGTACTCGCATACTAGTTTTCACTGAAATTATGCATAAGGGCATAAAAGAAATTTCTGGTCTTTTTCTTATGTTGCTACAAACTTTGTCCACTCACTCTAATAATTTTTTATTTTTGAAATGTCCTTCCCTGAGCCATTTGGTTTCAAATGCTCAGGTTTGCAGAGTTTCTGTGGAGGTTGGGTGCGTACACAGTTCGACACATAGAAGTACCCGACTTTAGGAACCGTGGTTGATCTTACAGGTTTGTAGCTTAGTTAATTAGTTAGTTTAAAATATATAGCAGTTTCTGGTGTCGAGCAGTCTTCTTTAGTTGTGAAGATTCTTATTTTGTTAATTTTGGTAAAGGTTGAGTTTCAGTTTCATTTTTGCTATTTACGAGAAGTTTTATTTAGAAGGTTAATAGGAAGTTCAGTTATTAGCATCATTAGGACCTAATCTTGGTTTAGGTAGCTAAATCGGGGTCGGGTTCTAACATTGTTGGAAAATGGTGGCTTTTTATTATTTGATTGGAATAATTTAAATAAAAAAATTAAGTAAGATACACTTAATATTAATGGAAGAGAAACATGGATTTGTGTTCTCTTACAAGAGTACATAAAAATTATGTATTCATTTGTTTAAATTGGTTAAGAGGTGATTTAGAAATTTTCACCCAAAGTTGACCACTTGAAACATAAAGAAAATAAGTTTGTTCCATATGGGAAAACTAGGAATGGTAAATGCTTTAAATAGGATTCCACTTCTCTAGTCCTCTAGTAAGTGAGCAAAGATGCTTCTGCTTCTATTAGGACTCGTTCGCACGAGTTTCTTTTTGCACCCATGAATCTATATTTTGACCTTTAGCTTTTCACATTTCGAATAATGACAAGACACCATACAAAAGATATGTAAATAAACATGCACCAATTAACAGAGAACAACTCATCAACGACTATTCTCTCTATTTTGAGATAATAGTGACAAATCAAAAAGAAAAGCGATGGATCAGTATTCAGTCTGAAACAGCTTTCTCAATCTGCTATCGACAAACGTGGACACTTTCTCACATCTGACTACTAGAATGGAGCAACCATCTGATCAAAGCTAGCCACTAACTTAGGGTCAACAAAACACTAAATGTGCACACATAAACAGATTGACTCAATCACCCCACACATTTTACTACTACTATAAGTGGTCAATTATTTTTGACAAACAAATATCAACGAAAAATAAAAATTTAAACAAAAGGAAATACACATATGGGCCTAAGGTTATTCCCATGATCAATAGAAGGAATAAATATCTATCTGTTTCTGTTTGTTTGCTTATTTATTGAATTGTTAGTTTTGAATCTCTATTTCACACTTTCACGCATGGCATAAAATCAGCTTGATAGAATGCAACAATTACCCATATAAGCCGCATGGGCATTAGTTTAGATGAAGAAGAAAGTGCTTTCGTTGCCAGCAGAGTTAGGTCCCAACTAATTTGGTGTGCAAATGAGCTTTGCGACCTTGTCTAATTTCTCCGTTCGATCAATGCTTCGTGAGAAGGAAGCCAAATTTTTACTCTATCCAACGTAGAATATTACGATCCTAACAGATAATTTTACGCTCGTATTTGCAATACGCGAATAAAATAAGGGAGGAGAGCAGACAAAACGATAACCAATGATTATGAAACAAGCAAACACAAAATTTCATGGTAAAAAAACCCTGGCCTTGGAACTATAATTTTCCCCACCTCAGTCTCTGCATGTGTAAGCAAATGAAGCTCAACTCTATCAAACAAGAACACAATGATCATGAGGGTAAAGAACGGTCAAAGCTCCAGTTGCTGACCATCTTGGGCTCAGAAGAGAGTTGGCTTTTTTTGCTGAGTCAAATAAGGTCTCCTATTCCCGGTAGTAGTCGTCCTCGAGCAGTTCTTCTATCAGGCTGCCCTGTCACCTGTTCGATTAGTTTCGGAATTACATACTCAACATACAAGGACAATATGAGTAAGAGGTTTTAAAATGGTGTCTTCTCATTGATTGACCTCGTGACCTTGCCACATCATCATTTCCCACCGAAGAACTGGCCAGTCGTCCTCAGTCCTCACTGCCTCTGCACCAGGGCCCACCAGGACCTAAGTTTTCTGCAAGCCACCTCGCAAAATCTGGCAATATCATATGGTACATGTTTAACCCCTTCATTTCTTTCCCTGATGGACTAGAGTCACTAGACTAGGAGTATTGTGTGAATGAGTGGATGGCAACTTTGAATACAAATAATAGATCTAGATAGTAGAGGAGCGTCTTCTTCTTGATCTTCTTCGATCATCTTCCTCGTGCGTGCTCCTCTAACACTGACCGACTTCTTGTTTAATTAGTACGTAGTGGGAGTCGTGGTCCAGCCTTTTGGCATGTGAAGACGCTCCTCCTCCTTACCTGGCCTCCCAGTCCCTTCAACTGTGAGTGAGATATTTATTTGATGGTGCGAAGTATAAAAACTACCATAGATTAAGTTTCTTGATAATTACTCTCTCATACATTGAAAAATATTAGATCAAAATAAATACACGCACGATTGCATGAAGCCTTCATTAGATCTCAATTTACAATCTAAAATCAAATCGGAAAATATTAAATATATCTCGACGAATTGATTACCATTGCCTTCATTCTCATGTATGCAAGTGTAAATGTTTCACCACATGTTAAGTGGTATAAGCACCTACCTAATAAGTAGCCTATGAAGTCTGAGTTCGATTCACTAAGGAGTAAGACTCAGAATTTTAATCTCTTAAAAAAAAGAAGTGAGCCTCCTTTAGACTTCTTGGATATATGTATTTTACACTTTTACCATAACAATAATCTGCTAGGGGCATTACTGCCATCGTAAGAGAGGCAGACAATCATTTCAGTTGGTACAAATGTACCAGGACTAATTAAGTCAATAAGGTAAATTAGAAAAAAAAAGAACAAAAGAAAAAGGAGAGAAAGAATGAAAGTGTATTAATGTATCTCTAAAAGGCTTAACTTAAGATAGATGAAAATGGAAGGGGGATTTTTTTTAAATTTGTATATTAATTTGGTCATTCCGTATATTTTGAATATAAAAATTAATACGTGCAACACATGTGCTTTAAATTGAGGAATGATTAAGTCATTTTCCATGCCCTTTCACTTAACAGCTAAAAGGAAAAAAAAATTAAAAATCTCCCAACTCCAGGTAGACATGTCGTTCTCCATGACGACCTGACCCAACTTGAAAGATTTGCGTAAATCGAAGACGTACTCAATTTGAAATTAACTTTAACTTATCTAGCCGAAGATCATTTTCGACTAATCCGTAACGATATAAGACACGACTAATTTCTCCATCGACAGCACCGTCAGTAACAGTGACATGTGTCACCACCGCCTACCCATTGGGTTGACAAAGTCTAAACATTAAATAAATCTCACGACTATGTTAGTATTTTCAATACAAACCTAACGACATATAATACGATAAGTTCAAAAATAAAAATCCAGTCAGATGCGCCGCCGACGGCACTGACTAATACACCAATTGTAAGATCTTTTCGAGCCCAACATCTTTTCTTATACCAAATTTAAAATCTAACATTTGAATGCCGAAGTTGGCCAAAAGGTCAGCGCAACAACGTCGTCAAGCTGCTACAGATCTCGGGTCACTAACAATCAATTCGCCATGGAGAGAGGGACTGAAACCCCTTAGCTCTCTTGCCCGAAACCACTGGCAACCGCCTATTATGGCGGAGGCCAAAACAAATTCAACATGCGAACGGTTTCCTCGAATTGCACCTACAAACTTCAAAGTCTCATCACGAACACAATCTACACAACAAACCTACTCAATTCATACTTAATTTTTCGTTGAAGGAGTCACCAGTTTTGGCGGTAGGTTTACCTCGAAACCCTAAAACTTATACTTTTCAATTTGGTGTCCACAGAGGTCCATTGCCGGAGCTAAGGCCCTAAAAATGTGGAGCAGGAAGAGAGCTTTCAAACATGACCAAAATCGATCCCTACAGAGAAGGAATGCATCTCACTGCTGGCCGGAACCTCGGCGACAATTTCAGTCGCTAGAGCTTGGTTAACATGGGTAAACCAAAGCCAACCTCAGGATGGAAAGTCTTTCTTTCAATTTTGTGTAACACCGTATACATACTCACATATTTACGTTTCCGAAATGGAATCATTCCGAATTTTCTGTCAAACTTATGTCGACCATAATTTATTCGTTGTAACGTTCGTTTTAGACACTCTAGAAGTCTATGAACTCGTCTTGTTGAATACTACAACTTTCATCAGAAATCAATTAATATAATCAACTTATGAAAATGTCATTCGGAGATCACTCAACATTTATCGATGGTAAAAATTACTTCCCACGTCTGCTAAATCAAATTTGAAAATATCTGTAATTATTAACGATTATATGAAAAGATCAGGGTACTACATTCTATGACACTAGCAAATCCGAAAACGTGATTGAAATCTATGCATCAATACCTCCCTCGCTGACTTCGACTGTCTGAAGATCCACTGTGCCGACTAGATTTTTCTGTTCCTCGAAGATGGCAACGAGAACGTCGGGTCACCGTTGAATGAGGCTAACATTGCTAAATTTATGCTTGTAGATGAGCGTCTACCGCCCCGACATGAACTTCACCAGAGCCGAGCTTGTCGACCATATCAATTGGAGGCATCAGAAGATCGAAAACATCGATGAGTGGAAGCCAGAGTGTTTGAAATGCATAACATCATCTTCAGCTCGATGTCGTTGCTCCCCTACGATCAACTTCATTCCTTCATGATAACATCAGTCTCCTTATGTTGGCATTTTGTCGAATTGTTGAATGCTGCAATGGTCAAACTGGGTGATGTTGATGTCGAAAAATTCGTTGTCGACTTTGTCACGCCCACAAGACTATTTTGATTGGAGTAGACACTCGGCCATTGATCGATGAATATGATTATGAACTCAGGAGTCACCAAAAACCATGAGGGGAAGGGTACCTGCAAAAGAACAAACATCCCGACGCCCAAATTAGAATTTTCTTTAAATGTTTAGTAATTCAAAACTAGAACTCACTTACCATTCTTTTCTCCTCTTTTTGTAGTCATTGTATGGTGAGTAATCTAATTAGGCTCATTTAACTCTGCTCATCATCTATTTATAATAGAGCTTACCGAAGTGGTGAGTGATTCAACCAGTACTTCCACCAAGTTCGTGGGTTTTTGTCTCCTCGCCTTCACTTTCTCCACGTACAAGTTATGCTCCCACTTTTATCACTATGCCCACTTTCACCACTACGCCCACTTTTCACCTGCGTGGACACAAGAATTCAAAAATACCTTAACTAGACCAAGTCAAAGTATAACCATCATCTCCTAAAAATAAGAGTTGAATTATAACACGACCTTCAATCCTAAAAAGTAGTGGGTCGAAACATTGGGTCTTTCACTTAGTCAAAGCCCATAAATTTTACCTCTCATAGGTGCCCAAAACAAAATAATTGGGTGCCACATCCAATAATTGGGTGCTGAGATTATTTAGAGTAAGAGTCAAAATCTCCCTTAGAATTAATGTTTGTTTTAGTTTAAGTGACCAAACTGATTGATAAAATTACAATCAAGGAAAAACCCTAAAGACACTCTCTGTGCATAGCGCCACGCTATACAAAAACTCAACCTTTTTTCCGATAAGGCTTAGAGTGGGTCGAAATGTAATTTCGATGACTCGGCTCTGGATGCACTATGATATACAAAGGATTGATGACCGAGGTTTGGCGATGGAGAATCGTAGTGATGAACGATTCCGATCTGAGATTCCTGGTGGTGGTCGAACGAGAGTTGTTGGTGGCGCAGGAGGTGGTGTAAGGTTTAGAGATTGGAGGAATGTGATTAACGCGGGCCGGGCTTATTTTTTGCTGTTTGTTAGGCTCCAAAAGCCGGCTTGGGATAAAACACATGGCCTCGTATATTTTTGATTTCAGTAATGTTATGTTAATTTTTTTTCTTTCTGTTTTTAGTTTGTTTAAAAATAAGTCAATACCAGTTTGTCGTAGGAAGATGTGGGCTTTGTTCAGGGCTGTGCACCTTTGGTGTCTTATTTGCCCTAGGTAAGTTTTTGTTCGTTGAGTGAGCGCATTCTCCTAGTGGAAAGATGAGATGTAGTGCCGACGGAAGATCTGTTTGGCAACATAGTGAGAAAGTTGGTCAAAGTGAATCGATGCATCGTCATGTGCATGTTATCTTTTTGCGTCTATGTCACCGTAATTGTAAAGCAAATGAAGTAGTCAGTGTTGCACTCTTTGTTAAATGATATAGTTTAGAATACAATGTTTTAGTTGAGTCGCCGGATAATATTTCAAGTGTTTCTCTTCTTATGAGGTTTAAACTTTATGCCCTTCCCCCTTGTATTCTACTATTTTATTAATCGAGACTCAAGGGTAGCCGCAAGCCCTTACTTAAAAAATTACAATGATCTCTTTCAAAAAAAAATAATAAACTGTAAAATGTGAAATGGCCGAATAACTTTTAAGTTCAAATTTTTACCTAAATAAAAAACTTATGGTTAACTTGATTTCCTTTTTTGCGGGTTCTGCAAGCTTAACTTGCATCCTAAACACGAACATACATGCATTTTGTGATTTCTGTCATTCCCCAATATATCTCCAGTCCTCCGGAGTCTAGACCCTCCCGGTCTGTCTTTAAAGGAAAGAAAATAAAGCATCCATATAGACGACAGGTAAGAGTTGTCGTTGATGATGAACATTGAGTTAGGACCCAGAAAACCCAGTGAGATCCTCACTCAGATGGGATAAAACTTTTTATCCAACGGTTGTCCAAAACCAACGCTGCCCCAGTTGAATATATGCATAAGGGCATACATATAAGTGTATAACCAGAGTATACCCAAGTACATTATCATTCGAACCTCAACTTCTTCTTCGAAATAATACCATGACCGTTGTGATAATATTATAAAATAATCACCATATCTGATCAAATCGATAAGAATATTGAGAGCATCTCCAATATATATTTCTAAACTCGGTTAACTTTAATTTAGAGTAAAAATATCATATTTTTGCTCCAAACAGATACTTTAAACTATTATCTATAATAGAGAAAGTGGGTGAAGAGAGAAATAAAAACTTCATATCTATAAAAAACAAAAATTATTAAAACTCTCTAAACTTTAATGCTTAGCATTCAAAGTTCATAATTTTGTCTATTTTCTCTCTCTCTTTTTTTGAATAATTCTCAGTCATTATTTTCTCTTCTTGATCATTCTCTCTCTTCATTGAAAACACCAATAAACATATTTCTAAATTAAAATATGGATTGATTCATTAGATTGTGAATAAAATATTAAATTATAGAGAATAAGATAGAAAATCTGTTGGAATTGAGGGCTAATTTTTATAGAGATTTTCGATTTTGCTACCACTACCAAAATAAATACTATGGCCGATGACTTTTGAAAAAACAGGTCGACGACTGTTCAAGTCGTCGGGTATAGTGATCTATACCCAACGACTTAATTGTGTCGTCGAGTATAGTCAAAAATATACCCGACGGCGACTAAAGTCATCGGCTATGATACTATAGCCGACGACCACCATTGAAGTTGTCGGCTATGGTGATGAAACTATACCCGACGACCTTTAAAGTCGTCAGGTATAGTTTGACTATACTATACCCGACGACTTCAGTTAAGTCATCGACTATAGTTCCTTTTATACAGATCTGGGCAGCAACTCGATCATTTGAAAAGAAATCGCCCAAAAAATCCCAAAATGCTCTAAAGTCATCGGTGTCGTCGGGAGCTGTCCAAAAAGAGTTCGTGATACTCTCCCGCTATACGTATAGGTATGTATGTATATATGTGCGTTAATATTATTAATTTAGAGTTGATTAATGTTGATTATATATATAGATATGAATGAAAGTGAAGATTTTGAGTTAATTGTTGTGTTTTAGTTGAGTTGAGTTGATTTTGAGTTAATTGTTGATATATATATATGTATGTATGTGTGTTAATTTGTAATTAAGAATATATATATATATAGAAGAATTAATGTAATTAATTTGAGTTGTTAATTTATGTTGATATTGTTGATGTTGAGGTGATCGATTAATGTTGATTTTGAGTTATTTTTGAGTTGACTAGAGTTGATTTTGAGTTGAATTCAATGAAATTATGTATATAAATATGTTAATCATTGATATATATATATGTATGTGTGTTAATTTGTAATTAAAAATAGAATAATTAATGTAATTAATTTGTAGGTTAAAGAGATTTATAGATATAATGTTGAATTTTTAATTAGTGCATGTATATACTAATTTATGTATATACAGTAGGACTTTTGAGGATGGACAAGAGTTGGATTTTCCTTCCAAAATGGGATCGAAGATATGACGTTGAAATGTGGAATTTTGTGGAATATGTGAAGTGGAATGCGAAGGAGAATACAATTCATTATTGCCCTTTTATGCAATGTCAGTGTCGCAGCGTTTTGGTTCGTTTTCCCATTGATATAGTATGGGAGCACCTGAAGAAAAACGGGTTTTGGAATAAGTACACATGTTGGATTTATCACGGTGAAACATCATCAGCGGGTCAGCATGATCATGGACAATTTTTTGAGAAGGCCAGTACATCCAATGATCCAACAACGAGGTTGTTCAACGATGTGTTTCCTTATGAGAGCGGTGTATATGTTCAAGTACAAGATATCTCTGCCGACGTTGAGGGCTTCCCTTTTATTGAGCCAGTCCAGCAATTATCCAAAGTTGTCAACACTGCCGGTATTGACAAGTACAACAAGCTGATTGCCTTCCAATAGACCCCGTTGTATAACTGGTGTAACAAGACTGTTCTTGAAATGGTCATGGGAATAATGAAGATCAAAGTGGAGAACAAATTGAGTGTCTAGGATGTTGATGCTTACCTAGAGTTGATAGCTTCGGCGTTGCCCCCTGGTCATCGTCTGCCTACCACTCATCGTAAGGTGCAACATAACCTGAAACATCTTGGTCTTACCCACATCAAAATCCATGCATGCAGATATGATTTCGTTCTCTTCTAGGGTGAAGATGCTGAAGGGAATGATCTTGAAAACCTTGATGCATGTCCGGTATTTTACACCGATAGGTATAAGTTGACTCCTGCAGGGAATAAGAAAGTTGTAAAGGTACTTCGGTATTTCCCGTTGATTGATAGGCTGGAACGGTTGTTCATGTCTACACACACGGCCAAAGCTATGAGATGGCACGCGGAGAGGGATTTGCCTGATGATGTTACCCTCATACACCCTGCAGACGGAGAGGCTTGGAAACACATGGTTAAGGAGTTTTCTCATTTTGCATTAGAGGTCCGAAATGTTTTGCTCGAGCTCTCATCTGACGGATTCAACCCTTTTGGCAACATGAGTCTTCAATACAGTATATGACCAGTTATTTTGGTACCGTACAACCTCCCTCCATGGATGCGCATGAAGAAGGAATACAATATGCTGACTATGTTAATTCCAGGGTCGGGTTATCCAGGAAAGTGTCTCGATGTGTATATGAGACCCTTGATTGAGGAGCTTAAGTACTTGAGTAACATTGGTCATCCTACTTATGACAAGTATAAAAATGAGATGTTCCAGATGCATGTCATGCTTGTTGGCACCATCAATAATTTTTCTGCTTGCGAGATATTGTCGAGCAACGTTACCAGGGGATACAAGGCTTGTCCAGAGTGCATGACTGTTGATTGCAGCAACCCTCATTGCAGGAAGATTGTCCAGATATTGTAAATCTTATGCCCTTATAACTTAATTAACATATTTGCTTATATTTCCTAAATTTTTTACGTATGTTTATTGGTCCAATTTATTTTTTTTCCTTATCAATTACGCGAGAGTGTAAGAGGTGACTCCGGAGGTATCGACTCAGATCGTGAGAAAATAATGGTCTGAGACCCAGGATTCGGACCTCCCCCAGGCCATCTCTCAGATTGATCAATATGACCCGCTTGTAGCGGCGAGGATCATGGGTGAGGTTTTTTCACCACGGGGAAGCCGCTACTACTGCAGGGGTCTAGGACAGAAGGGGGACGGGGTCTTAAAGAACACTCCTAGATTCTCACGTAGGTTAGTAAGCTCGAAGTCTTCTCATCTACAAGAACAGCTCCAGAGGGTGACGAAAGAGCACTAGAGGCAGGCGGCAGAGCATCAGAGGGTGCTGGAAGAGACTCAAAGGCGGATGGAGGAGATGGAGAGGGCGAGATTAGCCGAGAAGTATGCGATGACTTCATGGTTTCAGGATTGAACTGTACATCTCCAATCATCTAGATTCCCGGTCCTGACTCCACGTGCATTCCCTTTTCCTGCCACGATTCAAACGGGTTTATTTTTCTAGATGCTCTACTCTACACACCCCTGCGATTCTTCTATGTTGTTTTCCTCAATTGCTTGCCTCTTTTCTCTTCTGTGTAAATTACTGTCTCATATGTTTCTTCTTAAGCTTAAAATGATATGGGGTGATTATAAACAATGAAAGCCTCAGATTCAATATTAGTTTTCTCGGTTTGTTCTTCACAGATATGGTTGTTCAATCTAATCCATGTTTGTGGAATTAAAAATATCAATTTCGACTTTTTTGTTGTGGTTTAGAGAATATCGATTCAAGATTTTGATCTTTGTTTCTTGATTTGGATTGAAGAAATCACCCAAAACTTGAAAGTGCTCAACCAAAAAATCTACGGTGAGGGGGGGGGGGGGGGGGGGGAGTTCAATGTGTTGTGTTAAAAGACAGAAAAAAGAGCAAAAAATGAATCGTGGCTATTGAATAATGATGGACGACATATATAGCTATGCTTGACAAATACTCTGTAAGTAAATTCTCGGAGAGGATCCGAGTCATATTCGATATCTTAACGACTTTCAATTTAAATAAAAATTTGTATAAATAATTGACTCATCAATATCTAATCATCTAACAGTTAACTTTGTAAAAATATTATTAAAAAATAGTTCTTACAACTATTAATTGAAATGTATCATTGTAAGAGTACTCAAGAAAATGAAATGATTCACTATGGAGAATTAATTTTAGTCTAGAAAATCTTTAAATAATCGTGTGATCTTGAATTCTTGATAAAAAAAAAGTTATTATAGGATAACACACATTTTGCAGGAATTCTGTTAGCCAAGAGATATCGTTGACCAAGGATCTCCGATATTCGTTGTTGTTTTTTTTTTTTTACTTTTCTCGTTGATTATACGTAAATTTACGTACAAAGTTCAGTGAACGTACTAAGTCAACTGTACGTACACAGTCAAGGTACACAGTTTACCGTAGACAATGTAAACTGTACAGTTAACTGCTCATTTAAGCCTCTATATCTCATCCGCTCAGTTTTGGCGGCACCAAAACCGCCACCCACATTCGACACTCCAGTCTCCACTCTCTCTCTCTCTTTCTCTCTTTTCTCGACCCACTCTCCCTATTAACACTTCGCACAATCCTAGCCCCGTGGATTTAGCAGTTGATTAGTGCCGTCAATGAGTATTCTGCTCCTCCTTGTTTTGTAATATTGACTCTTTCTTTCTTTCTTTCTTTCCCTATATCGTAGATATAGATGTTCAAACAGACTGAGGAGAATAATGGAGGACTCTGAGAATACCGATTCATTATTCTCTAACCTTCTCTGCCAAGAACATGAGACGTGCTTGATCGATCGAGTCGAAGATGGTGATTATTCAGAGAAGATTTCGATAGATTTCCTTCAGGTTATTGCTTCTGACGATCAAGATGAGTACATTGGGAGATTGATCCGGAAAGAGAGTGATTGCTTTGGATCCCACCGATTTGCACCCTTTAGTCATTGCTCTGTCACGAACTGGTTCCAAGCAGCTCGCTTGGACTCCATCGATTGGATTCTCAATGCAAGTTACTCCTCTAAATCTCTCATTGGTTTTGTTGTTGGCTTTTCATTTTTCGCGCAATCCAAAGTTTACTGATTTACTTTTGTGATTCAGGCAAGGGTGGAATTTGGTTTCCGATTGCAAACGGCGTACTTATCTGTCACATACTTTGATCGGTTTATTTCGAAGCGATCCATTGATGTAAGCTATTGTTTTGATGTATTCTACAAATGGCTTTTGAATGTGATCTTTGTCTATCTTGTGTTGAACTGGAAGTGTTGTTGATTTGTGTAGGATGGGAAGCTCTGGGCTGTTAGACTATTATCGGTGGCATGTTTATCCTTGGCGGCTAAGATGGAAGAACTCAATGTACCGGCTCTATCTAAATTTCAGGTCCAAGGTTATGATTTTTGTAGCAGAACGATTCAGAGAATGGAGTTATTGATCTTGAGCACTTTGGAATGGAAATTGGGTTCAATTACTCCTTTTACTTATTTGCATTACTTCATCAGTAAGTTCTGCCATGAATGTGAATCTACACCAAGAAGACTTGTTTCTGGTGCTACAAAACTCATTATGGCAATGACCAAAGGTAACCGATATTAGTATACAATCATAGTAATGATACTCCGAATTCAAATCAATGAATGTGCATTTGTTGTGTATCCTAATCAGTATGCTTTTCTGAACTGCAGAGATTGAGTTAATGGATATTCGGTCATCTATTATCGCCGCAGCTGCAGTATTAGCAGCAGTTGATGGTCCATTAAGTAGACAAAATTTGGAACTTAAGATGAGCTTGCTCTCGCTCTGGCATTCCCAAGATTATGTGAGTCTGCTAGCTACTTCAGTTTGGTCATTGAGATCATCATTTGTGGACTTAAACTCGATAAAGAATTGTAATTCAATTTACTGAATTTCATCTAACATTGCCATTGCAACAGGAACATATATATTCCTGTTATAATCTAATGCAGGAAATATTGGAAAGGAAAGATAAGACACCGCCCAAGTGTTCAATTTCTCCCCTTAATGTGTTATCAATACATTCAAGCTCAACTGATGTGCTTGAAAACTCAGTGGGCACTAAGAGAAGGCTTACTTTCAGTGACTCTGATGACCTCAGTTGCCCAACAAAGAAAACTCACATGCCATAGTTAGCAGGGTTTGTTTCTTTCTACAGAGAAATTTTTTATTTGTGTTCATTGTTTAGCTTATAGAGTTCATAACATTTGCCGAGAAATTATTCTTGATATCAAATGGGTGGATAGGTCTGATGAGGGTGTGTTGCTGTCTTTACCAATTTATGGTATGAGAAATGATTTTAGGCCTCAATGAGGCCATGAGGTGTAGGCCTCAAATCCTACATGGCATGTTACACTTGTATAGATCATTATCACATCTCCACATATAATGGCTATTAATCTTATAAAAGATGATGAGAGCTAGTGAGCTATAGTGAGAAGAAGCTGACTGAATTTCAGAAGTCATTGAGAAAGGGGATGAGCTTGAAGGCCATGAGAGTTTGCTGCAAGGCCATTGCTGACCCTTTTGTCTACGAGTAATCTTTAGCAGTATTTGCTCTCGTGTAGGTGTTACTATTGCTTACACAATTCTTTTCCAAATTGGTGTATTTTTCATTATGTTTCATGATATAGAACATCAATTGATGTACTTATACTGTATAAGTTATACATCACGTGCAACCCTACTTTTTATAAGGGAGCTTAGGATGCTTCCTTTATGTCTTTCAAAAGGCTGAAAGCCATGAGGGAACGGAGAATTGTTTTGTTTGATGCCTTAGAGATATATGTATCTGTGCTGCATTTGAGACCATATTGCCTTGGAAAGTATATAAAGGTGAGTGGGATCATATTTGCTGGGAATGTTGTGTTTCCTTTTGATGAGTGGGAAACTTCTATCATCAATAGGAAAACACTTCCCTTTGGCTATTAAGGTTGCAAACAACATTGACAAATAAGTTTCCCTTGGGTGATCACATACTAATAGTTTGGTCGTCAAGCCGCACTTGAAACCTGAAAATCTGAAACTCTGTTGGTAAGGCATTCTACGAATAGCCTCAATGAAACTGAAAGAACATTTGGCAAAGGGAATTTGGTATAAGGACTGTTGTACTCAATATCAAACTCTTGTTGTGGATACGAGGAAAAAAACTTCAACTGGAGATCTACCAGTGTCGAGTTGATATTTCCTAAACACACAAACACATCATAGGACCATTGCTTTCATCAAGCAAATGCTACTGCTGATATTTCAGGGTACCATTTTCAGTTTTTCACTGATGTCTGTACGACCCACATGAACTATCATCATGAACATAGTGACCCTGATTTTTAGGGTGGGACGGTGGGATTGGGGTATGAGATTCATGGAAAATGGTGTCAGAAGGCTCCACTCGTCCACATGTTTTCTTAGGGTTCATAGACTAGTCTGGCTTAGTACCACCATTGCATTGTATTCTAGCCTGAACTAGTAACCCCTCTGCTTCCCAGTAAACAGTGAACATGAATATGTTATACTCTTGTGCGTATCTCTTTTTTCCCTCAGGAGCCAAAAGCCCCACTCCCAACTGCATCTTGGTCTTAAAGTGATAGAGATTATTGTACACAGAAAAGCTGAGAAGTGAGCGTCGGGACAGAGTTAGAGCTTCCGCACTCATTTTATGGAGAGGAAGTCCTATTTTGAAAAATTTCTCACCCATTTGAAGAAGTCATATTCCTGTTTTTCGTGCAGCGGTGTCAAAAATAAAATTTTCTATTACTATTTATTATTATTTAAAATTTTTATTTTTTATTTTTGGGTAATATTTTCAACAAATAACTAGTCAACACGTGTCATCTTGATGCTTGTCATTATTATCTGAAAAAAATAGAAGCGTGTTAATATGCTTTGAATCAATTTTGTATGCCAGTAACATACGGGGGTCTCGTTGGTGGAGGCCCTGGTGGGGGCTCGGGAGCAATGCCGCCGGAGTTAAATGTAATCCGAGTCATGTTGCACTTAGGTTTTCTGTTGGGCCTACATTTGTTATAACAACGTGTTTATTATGATTCTTTATTTCGTCGCGATTCAAAATTGACATTTTTTTAAGTTATGATTTTTGACTCATTTTCTTCACGAAAGTTATGGAGTACATTAATATAAATTCGTCCGTATTTTTATTGAATATTTAGGACGTCCGAGCTATTTATTATGATTTTTTTAAGTTTCAGAGTAAATAGTTTATTTAAAATATTACAAATGATCAATATTTCTCAGCCGTCGGATGGCTTAGATTCGTTCGAAATGGACGACTTAGATCAACTTAGTCGTTAATATGTCTGTTGCCTAGGAGCCGCCACGTGTCGCCTTCTTATTCGCCAGTATTTTTTTTTTACTTTTTCACCAATGCGTGTGTTACATGCAGGTGGTAGGGAAAAAAATTACGTCAGCCTGGCGTCATCCACATGAGTGGAGCCCACCAGGCGGACGTTCCCTCGTTCTTCCTCAACGGAGGACGCCGTCGAGGACGTCCCTCCGGTCAACTCGCGGTCTCCCTCCCACTTTTCTCCCGCTACACCTCCCGAGCTTGCCGGACGTCCTATTTTCGGCGGGGCCCACGCCGGACGTCCCCGAAAGCCTCCACCGCTGCAGCTGCTCTTACAGGCTCATGAAGACTCAGCTGGTTGAAGAAGAGAATTAACCAACTTATGGTTAAATTTCTATGTAAAAAGGTTTCTGTTAGTTTTAGTCTAGTCAGAGTTAAGGTTGTGATTATGCAATTATGCATTCCATCTTTGCAGAAGTGCAGTCTAGGATGCTCTGAAATGCAGAAAGACCACACTTTACATTTACATCTACATCATACAGATGGATGTGCTTGGTTTATGCCATAAAACAACATTTCACTGCTTTTCACGGAAAATGAACTAAAGGCCGGCGTGGGTAAGAAAAGGGAAAAAGAAACATGTTGGACATAGCCAGTTTCAAGATACAGAGCAAGAGCATGGTAGTTGGAGAAAATCAAAAGTTACTTTCACCTTGAGCAGCTTAATTAAGATGGAACATCATCGACCATTTTTTTTATAAGGTTGTCATAGCAATTTAATTTTGTTTTCTATTCTCACGTCCGTGATGTCTAAATAATTGATGCAAGCTAGGCATATATTGCAAAACAGTGTTAAAAGCCTTGAATCCAGTTATGGTTCCATGACTTCCATCATCGCAATTGCCCCATCCAAGCTAGCTCCTTGAACTGACCACAAACCCCATGGATTAATTGGAGTTATATAGGGCATGCTAATAAAGCATTAATGTTAGAATATCTGTACAATGAGAGCGTATTTTATTCATGAGTTGGGAGTGGGTACATTACAACTCTTATATGGTTTAATGGCTGGAAAGCAATCCGTGGCTCGCTGCTGCATGAATTGAAGTTCAAGATCAACAAACCAAAATAAAACTTAGATAATTTAATATTTGATTAATTAATAATTTCGTTAAAATAGTATTTTTTGTCGGTCTAAACTTAAGAACTCGAATATTAATTTAATACTCGATTAATTAATAACCTTGTTAAATTAATAAATTTATCAATTCTAAAGTTACTAATTTATTGAAGGTACTGCAGTTTATTTCTTCAACTCCATATATACATTATTTAGACTGTAATTTGAACATTTTCAAGCAACCTTTCAGAGCAGTGATTAATTGTATTTATTCAAATTCTTAATTACCATCGTACTTCATTTACGAAGTTACGATCAGCAGTAACGTTAACATTTTGTATAGGAAGAGTGGTCATTATTCTAGCTTGTCTCGGTAGTTGATAGGTGTTCTCCGATTCAAATGCCACAGAATGTCTTGATGTTGATCTCTTTAAATTCTTGTCCATCATCTACCTGCAGCGTTCTAAGATACTTGGCCTGATCCAAAGGATTATACTTTAAAGGGTGATCTGTGTTCACAAACTCCTTGGGTATGGTTGTTACTTCTTTCATGAATTTGTAGAGCCCAAACGAGTAGCTTACTTGATCTGGGTCACTCAGGTAGACTCTGTGTCTACACGATCTGATTCTGTCATTGCTCCAAACCTAGTCATGCCGGACCATATATGTTGATTATTGATAATTATGGTAAATATGTAGTCCGTAGTTGTTTAGGATTCAACTTAAACTTTGTTAAGAATATATTTCCTAGTTAGGAACTACTTTGTATTCTTCTATATATACTTTATGCTGGGATGAATGTAACACACCACAAGCACACCACATGTAACACAAGCACATCACAAATACACATCATTCCACACAAATTATACTTTTCTAGTTGGTATTAGAGCAAAATCCCGAGACCTACACAACACACCCACACCTCGTTATGAAGAGGGTGCCGGTGTTGCACACTACCACATCCCAAATTAAAAATTCCGCTGTAAATTTACATCATCGACATATGGAAGATGATGACACACCCTCACGTACATCACACCCAGGTTTTAAGACTTGCATAAGCACATGTACACACACGCGTGCGCGCGCGCGCAGAAGTACACCCGCATGCACACCTTCTTCTCGGCATTATGGCACACCTCATTCTTCAACACACACTGGCATCATCATCACTAACATTCACACTTACACCGGAAACAACATCAGCATTATTAGCTCAACACACCCCACACCACATGAGTTTCCAAAAAGATGTTAAGTTGGTTGCGCACATCGATACCAAGCGTTTAACAAGATGTTACGTTGTTCCACAGACCAAGACTCGATGTGAATTTCGAACTTAGTTGCACATGTTAACCAAGTAGTTAGGTTCCATATGGGGGGTGGATTATACTTTTCTAATATATATATATATATATATGCACCAAGTAAATATCATTCTGATTCACAAGTATATATGTATGAGGCTTTAATTTGGAGTACTAGCTAATAGAATTGCAAGCGAGCTAGAGAAAAACGGTTACCTGAAATACATCAGTTGCTAGGAAAAGGAAGGATGAAGGTACAATATGAGGATCGAAACGAATCCACTCGCCATCCTTTGTAGAAATCTCGAGGCCTTTGACATGGTTTTGATGAGCAATGGTGGAGAAGTTCTTATCTGTATGACCCACTAAACCCATAGAAGGTCCATCTTCCTTGGACTCCATTTGTTTCTCAAATTGAAGACAATAAAAACTCGATTCAATGTGCCCATCGTAGTACTTCTCTACACCATAGTTTTCGAAAACCATTCTGGTCACAACTTGATCCAGTTCTTTCAGCATGTTTGCATACAATTGAACAACATCACTGCATGGCAAATTAAGCCAAGAATTACATTATGTGAAAGAAATGTAATTTACGTAATACTTTCGTAAACGAACTGGGATCCACAGAATTCAGGAACGTACCAAAACTGATCGTTTCCATCAGCCCAGAAAAGATGTGCGAACTTGCGAGCTTCTTCAGGGTTTGAGGGATCATAAATGCCCAAACCTTCATAGGCATCACCTGCTTTGAACTGACCACAAAGGCCATTTCTTGTACTTATTCTAGAGCTTGATTTCGTCTGGAGAATCATACCAGTACACGGCATCAAAGAATGTGTTGTGAAGCTCCAAAGTGAACTTGTCGGACAATATTGTTGCTGTGAAACAATCAAACTCATCCAGTGCATTGCAAACTTGGTTGCGGACCGAGTGCCATGAACTTGTTTCTGGCTTCAGGTACGGATGAGATTCGGACGGTTTGGTTTGGTTTTTGATAAAAATTAAAATTAAATCGTAATATTTTATTCAGTTCGGTTTTCATTTTTTAAAAGAAAAATCGCTACTATTTGAATCGGATTTTTTTTTTTCCGAATTTTTTCAGCTTCTTTTAGTTTTTCACATAATGCATAAAAAAACCAACTTTAAAAAAAAACTAAGAAAATTTTTTTTCCTATAAAACACTCTTTTTTGAGTCGCCTAACATTTTGATTAGTCTCTATGAGAGAATTTGACAATGATTATGCATAAAGAAATTAGAATTTTAGGAGTTTAAGGTTTTTATTTTACATATATTTATATAGTATATTACAAAATACCCAAAATGATGTCTTTTTTGTGTACTTTGATTTTTCGGTTCGGTTCGGTTCGATTTTTATAAATAAAAAATCGGAATCGAACTAAGTATTTCAGATTTTTCGGTTCGATTTTTATCGGGTTCGATTTTTCTTGGCCACAGCTAGAGTTTTTTTTTTTTTTTTTGATTTTCAGTTACAATATCCCACCCCTAGCTTCAACCATTCAAGATATGAGAAATCTACTACTGAAATTTATATAATATATTACAAAATACCCAAAATGATGTATTTTTTGTGTACTTCTATTTTTCGGTGCGGTTCAGTTTTATAAATCAAAAACCGAAACCAAACCAAATATTTTGGTTTTTTTTTAGTTTCGATTTTTTCTGTTCAGTTTGTATCTGGTTCGATTTTTCTCGGCCACAAGTCAATTTTTTTTCAGTTTTCGGTCACAATATCCAACCCCTAACTTCAAGCATTCAAGATCTGAGAGATCTACCGCTGGAATTTTGGTCATCCTGGTCTGGTTCTTGAGCCTTAGTATGTTGTTAGCCAGGTATTTATTCTATATATATATATATCACACAGGGCCAACCAGCCTCATTAATTGCAATGTGTGCATTAAACGTTTGTTTGGCATAAGCTTTTCCAGTTTAAGTCAGCGTCATGCCGTTTATGCGGGTAATTGCACATACGTGCATGCTCAGTTTGGATAGGTCTCATCAGTTAGCTTGTGGGCCTCCGCTCGTAAGGTCCGAGAGGTCCCATTTGGAAAAAATCCCGCAATAGGCTCGATCCGTCGAGTCGTGAGTCAGGTTTGGGTTTAGTGTCTCATGTCCGGTCCGGCTTGTAAGAAGCCTGTCTAGTCCGGCCCGGGCAGAAAGCTCGTCTTGTATTTAATTTTTTAATTTAAATGATAGATTACAATTTATATTTATATATAAAAAATTACAATAAGATAAGAAAACAATGCTAGCTCAATCTTCTATTTATATAAGAAAACAAAATTGTAAAAAATCTGCAATTAGATAAGAAAAAAAAGGCTGCAATAAGATAAGAAAATAAGACTACAACATAACACAAGGATCCTGACTACAACAAATTACTAGTTCAATCTTCTCTATATTGTAGTTACTCTTTAAAGTGAGAACAAGCTCAAGTTTGTTTTTCTTCATACTGCACTCTTTTTGTCTACTTGGATAATTGGATTTGCTCTTAGATTCGTAGCTACTTAGCTTTAATTAATAAATTTAGTTTTATATAAAGAAATTTTTTATACATTGTTTGAAAATGGTATATGATTTTTGAGTTGATGTTTTAGTATTGATCTAATATTTGTGACTAGTGAGTTGAGAACTTATTTTTAATATAGAAAACAATTTGGTCCGGCCCAGCTCGACCCGACTTATAAGGCCCTATTCCATGGGTCGGGCTTAGACTTCACAATTGTGCTTAAAACCCAGCCCGAAGCCTGCAAGGCCCGAAAAAAGTTTTTAAAGATTCTAGGTAGGGCATTTGCCCTACCTTGCCTATAGCAGGCTCCACTCCTGGATACAATGGAACTCCAAATTCTAGTATCCCATGGATAAAAGCCATGACATTGGACTACATCAAGAAAATAATTGAAGAAGATCGAGAGATTACTTTTCTTGCTTCAGGAGAGAAGATAATTGTCACTGCTTATAACCACCCAGAGGCTGTTACCAGTGACTTGTTTGTTTCTCTCAAAAGAAAAGATATTGATTCATCCCTTGCATGTGCCCAGTGGTTCAAAAAGATTGAGAATGACAGACACTACAAGATGCATGAAGATATAGATGTGGAAGAAAATGAAACCAGAAGAAGGCTTGCATTTGAATAGTCCTATCTTGGAGGACATTCAGAAATATACAATGACATGTAAAAACATGAAAATTTGTATCGTCTTTTTCTGAAGGAGGGAACAACTCTAATCAATAAGGAATCTTCTTTTCAAAAGAAAACAATGAAGTATAGTCAGAACCTTATCAGCATGGGGTCACCTTTATTAGTGGAGCTATTGTCAATAATGCATATTTCATTTCCAGTTTGAGTTTTGCTCCCTATAGAAGGAGCCTTGTGTCTTAGTTTTAGGCATCGAAAATCAGAATAGAAGAGATCTATCTAAGAGTACAAAGCCTAAGAGTCAAGCTTGTGAGCAGAGATAGAGTTGAAGCAAACTGTTCAACTTCTCTATTTCCAAGTAAGTATGTCTACTAGTATGAGTAGGTAGACAACTTATAAATAGATAAACAACTTCTCTTTATAGTTATTTACCAGAAAGTGAGGCTCTGGATATTTAGACTGAAATTATATTAGAATAAATAAGCTATGGTTTCCCATTACAATTCTTTCAAATTGTTACATATATATTCATTAAAACTCATTAAAACTCTCATGAGAGACAGACCATCGCCCAAAAAGAGGAAAAAAGTGAGTTTTTTTATATTTGTTCATCCACTCATTATGATCCTTTAGGAGGCGGACTACTGTCCAAAAGGTGAAAAATATGGGTTGCTTGTTATTAAGAATCTCTCTAGTAGCTTTTCAATTCTTAAAAATTAACATAGTTCAAAGAATAATCACCTTTAAAAAGAAACGTTCAGCAATGAGTCTGTCTGCATAAGTAAGTTAGGAAGGCTGAGGCCTATAGGTGAATTCATGACTTGACGAAGGTTAGTTTTGTTTTATTTTTGGGGGTATTTTTCTTTCTTTTAGTATTTATTAATATACCAAGGGCATATTGGGTAAAATATAAATAAATAAATCACATAGGTACTATATGGAGACATATGTTATAAGTAGAGGTACTATCTGGGTATTTTTCAAAGCCTAGGTATCAAAATGTGCAAAATGCTATATATAGTCCAGGTACTAAATGAAGATTTTTCTCATCTTTTAAATTTGGGCTAGTGACCCTTACTCAGTCCGCTAGTGATTGTACTATATACGTACCTGACGGTGATGACATGTTCATGGGCGGATTTAGGAATTTGAAATAGGGTGCGCTGTATTGTGCAACGCACAATTTTATTTTTAGTTTTTTGGGTTTGTATCCCATTAGGAGACTCATCCTCACGCCTATATTATTATAATATTAAAAAAAATATACATCAATGGCAGAGAAATATAAAATTAAATTTCGAGAGTAGAAAATTTTACCACTACCAGAAATTAGCACTTTAGACGACAAAATCTTAACCGTTTCATCATCTAAGTAGGAGTTAGACGATGAAAAAAATAATTCGTCGTCTAGGCTAGACTTAGACGACGAACATTCAGTTTCATCGCCTAAGAGTTCCTTTAGACGATGAAACATGTATTTGTCGAACGTTTTGTCGTCTAAGAAAAATCTTAGATGATGAATAAAAGTTTTGTCGTCTAAGTATAACTACTTAGACAACAAAAATATTATTCGTCGTCTAAAAATTCAACTTAGACGACGAATTATATAATTTGTCATCTAAGAGCTAACTTATCTTCGTCATCTAAGTTTGTACTTAGACGATGAAGTGTTATACTTAGATGACTAATTATTTCGTTGTCTAAGAAAACTCAATTATTTAGATCAGATTCCATTTCTAGATAGAGCATTTCATCTCTCTCTCTTCTCTCAATATCTTTCAAAACCTCTCAACACCACCTCCGGCCACAATTTCAATTTATACGGTTTTCCCACCTCTAGAGTTGTATTTTACCCACTTATCTCCTTATCGATGAAGTTATTAACTCGTTCTCTCAATTAATTTTTTTGAATTTAACTACTTACGTAATAACGTACAGTGATGGAGTTCTCTGGTGAAATACTCCGGCGAATCATTCCGACGACCTTGCTTGTTTGCATACTGCATTAATTAATTATTTAATTGTTAGCTAATTGCATGTATGTGTTGATTAAATATATATATGATTAAATTTTAGATTTATTAGTTAAAAAATTATATATAATATGTAAATGCATATTGTTGTGTTATGTAATTTAATTATATAGTATTAGATGAATATTAATGTAAGTTAAGAATGATAAGATGATTCCTTCTGTACATAATTAGATGAATTTGACTATAAGTTAAGAATGATAAGATGATTCTTTCCATACGTAATTAGATGAATATTGTAAGAATGAATTTTTTTTTCTAACTAATGGATTATTCGATAAATTTTTGTTTCACTCATGATAATTAATTTACACAAAAATATGGACAAGAGTTGGATATAGTTGACGAATAGAAGTGATGAGAAGTATATAGAAGGAATCAGAGTGTTTATGTTGTTTGTGATACAACATGGTCAAGGCAAGAAACATTAGAGGTGTCCGTGTAGAAAATGTTCTAACCATCAGTTTGTGGAGGTTAATTTTATGTCTCAATACTTGTATGACCACAGTATGATGTGGAGTTATACTACATAGAGTTAGCACGGTGAAGTAGTAGACTTCGATTCAGGACCAGACTTCAGCTTAGGGTACAAGTACCAGGGTGCCACATTCAGCGGTAGTAGCTCTCCTTCTTGGAACCCCATTGTGGATTTGGTCCATGATGCTTTTCCGGAATTTAGTTATGTTAAACATCAATATGAAGACGGAGGGTATGATACTCCTCGTTATGACACAGTCAATGCAGCCTTGTCGGACACTGACACTATTGAGAAGGATAAGTATAATAAGATGCTACTTCAAGTCCAGACCCTAGTGTACCCTGGATGTGCAGAAAATATATTGCGAGCCATAATGACTGAAATGGAGTACAAAGTGAAGAACAAAATCTCGAATGGTCGTTTTAACGAAATTCAGCAACAACAAGAGCAAATATCTCATGTGATGGAGAAAGAATGTGCAATTTGTAGGAATTCCTCTATCTAATGTTTTGTTAGTTGAGAACTATATAGAAGTTGCATATTTGGTTTACTCGGTATCTATTCACTTTTGATATATGCGTAAGAGGGAGATTTTGTATAGTGATATCTAGCTAAGAACTGAAAGCTGCTACTTTATTTTAATTACCATACATTTCTACTACACAATGCTTAAGACTACACACATGAGACTAGATAAATAAGCATGATAAGGTTAACACTTTTACATTGGAAAAGCATAGAAGTTTGGTTAAGTCTTTGATGTTTGGTACCTTTACTAATTATGTAAACTTTGCGTGTCTAGTATTTTTCTCAGGAAAGTGATTCTCATACTCCCATTTTCTCTCTCCTCCTTATTCTCACACTCCATTTTTCTCTCTCTTATTCATTTTATTATTTCTTTTTTAATTATTTTTTATTATTTACCATAACTACCCTTGAATAAGAGAAGTTAAGAAGACAAAGAGTAAGGATAGTTTGGTAAATAATAAAAAATAATTGAAAAAGAAATAAGAAAATGAAGAGAGAGAAAATGGGAGTGTGGGAATCACTACCCTTTTCTCATATCTGGTTCTTTTGCATGTTTGCCACAACTTATTACTGAATGTGGTTGAAAGGACCCAACCCCGATTTAGTTTCCTAAACCGGAATCAAACCCCTTCTGAAAACACGAACTTGCAAAAACCATAGAAATTTCTGTAGAGTTTCACTATATCGCGGAATTACCATTAACCTGCACCCAAAAACACACTTCATCATATGCCACAAAAGCCAAACCGTGGGCACCAATCCCATCCGGATTTCTCAAAATCATATCATCATAATATAAAGTGATAAGCAAAACTGTAACTTCACAGAAATCCGGGATAAATCATATGAAAATATGAACATCAGAGTATTCAGAGCGACATCTAGTACATATATACATAAATACACAGCAGTAGGCTAAACAAGAAACCTACTGAGAAAGAAATGTAGCTCGAACACTAAGCCTCCGACAGCGACGTGCGACACCAGAATCAGAACTGCACACTGGGCACGGAAACCAAAAAGCCCAGGGGAAAGGCAAATAAAATCGTTAGAGTGAGTGGACGAAAATAAACATATGCCTTTCACCATTTACATAACATTAAAATGTTACGAGTTCTAAAAATAAATGGAGGTGTCGGGTGAATCTCTCAAGCCCGACGGTGATAGACTAGGCGAATCTCTCAAGCCTAGTGGGCACATCAGGCGAATCTCTCAAGCCTGGAACTGGACTACCGGTGATCAGCCGAGTAGTCAATGCATCGATGCTAAGCAAATGTCATCACCAATACAACATAAAACAATACCTCCAAAACAATAAATAATCTCAATATTATACTGGAAATAAATACTGAAACCAAGAACTCGCTACGACAGTGTAAATAAATGTCTACTCACAAATAAGTACAGCGCGCACACGCTCTAATCCTGAGATCCGGCGGAAGATCCCTCACCCAACGTACGATCTCGATCCCCTGAATAATCACAAAATATCACTGATCAAAATCACAATTCATTACTCTAAACCACACATCGGGAACCAACCATTTCCGGAAACATATAACTCGGATAACAGAAAACCCGACGAAAACCCCAAACACTCCACATAAACCCTCGACTAAAAATTCGGCATCCAAATCAACTCGAAAACCTCAAGGCTACGATCGAGGCACGATTACGAGCAAAACGGCATAAAACTTGACAAAAATCCAAAAAGTCAACCCTTCGCTGGAGCTCCACCGCCGCCGGCGACGCGGCGTCAACAGTGGTGGATTCCGGCCAAACTTTCCATAAATGGTCTACACCTCAAGCCCAACACATTCCTCTTCTACACCAAGCTCCAATTCCAATCCCACTGATCGGAATTGAGCCCGAAACCTCACGGAATCCATTGATTCCGGCGAGCTTCAAACGGCAACCAACCTCAAAATTGTTTCACCCAAAAGCATCACAAAGATTAGGAGAACCTTTCCCCCCACCACCCCGGCCCCAAAAGTCGCCGGAGCGCCACCCCCGACGACGGCGAAATCCCTAATTTTCTTCGAACTCGTTCTCCCCCAAAAAATCATCAATCACACAAATCCAAGCTCTAAACCATAGGAAATCAAGAGATGATTCTAACCATACCAAAATTATAGCCGGAGGTGGCCGAAAACCAAAATATTGGCTACAAACACAATTCTGACATCTCGGATAACACCTCACTACAAAAAAAATAACTTAGACGACGAACCATATAAGGTTTCGTCATCTAAGTAGGGGTTATACGACAAAAAAATTAATCATCGTCTAAGAAAACATATTCGTCATCTAGACATGACTTAAACGATAAAACCGATATTCGTCGACATTTCATCGTTTAAGTATAAGCTTAAACGACAAAATGAACTTTCGTCAAAAACTTTGTCGTCTAGAAAAACGTTAGATGATGAAAATTCTGTTTCGTCATGTAAGATATACAACTTAGATAACAAAATTGGAGTTCATCATCTAAGAAGATTACCTAGGCGAAGAAATTAACATTCGTCGTCTCGAGATTATTCTCGACGACGAATTTAACGTTCGCTGACATATTCTTCGTCTAAGTAATAATTTAGACAACGAATCATAATTTGTCATTTTAGGTTTCATGCCGACAATGAAATATGTCACTTAGACGACGAAATATTTCGTAGTCTAAGTGAACTCAATTATTTATATTTGTTTCCAATTTCGAGATCGAAAATATTTCAACCTTTTATCTTTCTATCCTCTCCCCACATCTCTCAAACACATCTCCGGCTAAAATTATGAATCATAATAGTGAATCTTCGATTGAGGCCTCTTAAAGCTAGATTACCCACCTCTCTTCTTATATTTTAAGGTATAATTTTTTTTCCGGCAATTATGTTGTTCAATTTACGTACGATACGTATGGTGAGTTTTCCGGCGAATGATTTCCGTCAACCCCGTCTTGTTTGCTATAACATTGTTTGTTAACTATATTTCTTATATTGCTTGCATGGTGGCTAGCTAGCTAGCTTATGTTGATTATATATCGTGAAATGTTTACTTAATTAACAATTAATTAGTTGATAATTATTGTGTTATATAATTTAACTATATCTTAATTACATTGGATGAATATGGTAAGAATAATAAGATGATTCCTAATTTTTGAGGATATGTGGCATATGCACGAATGTGCGATGACTAGATAGCTAGGTTCTTGAATTGTCCAAAAATTATATATGTAGAATTTACTAATAATTCCTAAAATTAGCTAGTTAGCTAGGTTGTTAATTATTGTTTCACTTACGCAGAATATAGACAAGAGCTGGATGCAGTTGAATGATAGATGTGATGCAAGGTATTTGAACCGAATCAACGAGTTTGTGTCTTTTGTGAGGGAACGCGGTCAAGGAAAGAAGCATTTCAGGTGTCCATGCAGAAGATGTTATAATAACGAGTTTATGGAGATTAATAATGGGTCAACACTTGTACATATGCGGTATCAAGTATACTTACATAGAGTGAATTAAGGACGGTGAAGTATCAGACTTCAGCTCAGGGTACAATTACCAGGTACTTCATTATGCGGTACTGCTGCCCCTCCTTGAAACTCCACCATGAAATTAGTACATGATGCTTTTCTAGCATTTAGTTCTCGTAGACACCAACACGAAGAGGGAGGTTATGATATTCCTCATGATGACATAATCCCTCCACCCTTGTCCACCGACACTATTGAAATGGATAAGTACAACATGATACTACTTCAAACCCAGACCCTGGTGTACCCCGGATGTTCAGAGAATGTCTTGCATGCCATAATGGAGGAAATAAATATAAAAGTGAGGGAAAATTGTCGAATGGTTATTTTGACCAGGTCTAATAACATATATATGCCTTGCTTCCTCCTCATCACAATCTTTTTGATAATCATTATAAGGTAAGTAAGATCTTGACCAAACTTGGTCTTTCTTACAAGAAAAATTACGCATCCAAAAAAGATTGTGTCATATTTTAAAAAGAGCAGACAGAGATAGACTATTGTTCTATATGCAAAGCGTGCAGATGGAAGAATAAGAAGAGGAAGTAGTCTCTAGTCAAGGTGCTTCGCTATTTTCCATTGATTCCTAAACTACAGTGTTTGTATATGTCTCTATACATAGTTGAGACGATGAGATGGTACGTGGAACATAGGACAGATGACGATGTACTTAGACACGTGGCAGATGGGGAGACTTTTAAAGATTTTGACAGAGAATTTCTAGACTTTGCAGCAGAGATTTGTAATGTTAGACTCAGCCTTTCTAAAGATTGAGTCAATCTTTGGGGTAATAATAGCACTGGAGTCAGTACTTGGCCAGTTATCCTCATGTCGTACAACCTGCCTCCCTAGATGTGTATGAACAAGGAGTTTAATTTTCCTACCCTGCTAATTCCAAGTCCAAAGTCTTCTGGAAAGTGTTTAGATGTATACCTAAAACGTTTGATCGACAAACTCAAACAATTATGGGAAAATGGGGTCCCAATTTATGACAGGTTCACTGGAACAATGTTCATGATGAAAGCAGCAGTGATGTGGACCATCAAAAAATTTCTAGCTTATGGGATGTTGGCATCTACCACAAATAAAGGGTACAAGGCTTGTCCTGTATGCTTGGACGATGTCAACTCTAGTTAGAACACGGGGAATGTGTGTTTCATGGGTCACCGTAAATGGCTTCATGAGGATCACGAATGGCGAAAGGATAAGAATAAGTTTGACAGAACAGTAGAGAATTATATGAAACCTCAACAATGGTCTGGTGATGAGATTCTTGAGAGGTTTTCTGGCTTCTAATTTGGTGTGTTGAGCAATGATGAATTTGTGACAATCTACAATCTATAGCCTCCTGAACATCTAAGATATTGGACTCACCAAAGTATTTTCTCTGAACTTCCTTACTAGTCAAAAGTGGAAATCAGGAATAACCTAGATGTTATGCATATAGAAAAGAATGCGTGCAACAGTGTTGTTGGGACAATTCTCGGTATTAAGTTTAAGACTAAGGATACAACCAAAGCGCTTAAAGATTTGGAAATTATGCATTTACGCTATCATTTGTAGTTAAGAAATGGGGACAAGATGTCAGATGCACCTGACACAATGAAAAATACATTGAGGGGAGAAGTATTCAACTAGTTTAAAGGTGTTCAGTATCCGTCTGATTATGCGGGGAATATAGTTTCATGTGTAAAAGTTAGCAAACACAAGTTCAATAATATAAAGACTCATGATTATCATGTTATGCTACAACGTCTTATTCTAGTGATTATTTGAGCATATTTTCCTCGTGACATCGTCGACCTAATAGTAGCATTGTGCAGATGGAGGCAGAAGTTATGCGCTAGATAATTGAAGAAGACAGTTGTGGTTGAATTGAAAGAATAGTTTGTTTACATTCTTTACAAATTAGAAAGGATTTTCCCTCTTACTTTCTTTGACATCATGATTCATCTCATGATCGAACTTCCTAAACAAGTATTGTTTACTGGTCTAGCACACTACACGTGGATGTATCCTCAGGAAATGTACAATATTTTATGTAAAGTAAGTTTTTTAACCATGTTTTTCATCATTTATATCTATTCTTGTCTTACATATTACTTTAACAATTTTGCAAACAACTTGGACAATATAAATGTAACGACCCAAACCAAAATTATGCACAAATCGGCATGAATCAGGTTTATTGCGAATTAGTCGCATCATGAGATTTGTTAACTACTTTTTCACCGAACAAGAATTAGACATTATTTCTTCATGGAAGTCATAGAGTATTTTATTTCGAGATCAAATTTTCAGTGAATTTTTCGTATAAGTGAGCTATTTTTTTATGATTTTTAGAAGTCTGCTTGAGGAAAGTATTAAAAAGGTTTTTTTTAGGTCGGTTTAATCTCAACCGTTGGATTTTGATTAGATAAAACCTGAGCCATTGGTCTGATCAGATTTTTGGGGTATAAATAGCATTTTCCACATAATTGAAAATCAGAATAACATTTTGGGTTTGACCCTTTTGGCCCAAGTTGACCCGCGCCGCCTCCGTGTTGACTCGTTCAGTTCACCATTTTCTAGCCACTTCCGACGACGTTTAAAGTAGGGAAATGAAGCCATATATTTCCTTGTTATTGTGCTATAGTTTTTTTTTGGAAATTTGCCGGTTTGACGACCACCCGATTCGGGATAGTTTCGGGGGAGTCGCCGTCATCGGTGGCAGTAGTCCTGCTAAAATTGGTGGTCGAGGGTGGGAGGCTTTTGAGGCTCTCCCCCTCCTGAGTCTTTCTAGGTAGGTCATTTTATCTAACGAAGCTCCATGGCAGAGCCTTGACGCCTCAAAGTTTTCCGGCCGATTTCAGATCGTTGCTTTCGAGGGAAATTTGGTCTCGTGAGGCTGAGTTGGGGCACGTAGGTATAGGGGATTGGTTGGACTTGAGAAGAGGAATATTTTGAGGGGTCAATCGTTGTCGTTGGTGGTAGTCACCGGAAATGGGTTTTTCGGTCTATTTCAGTAAATTCCGGCCAAACGCCGGTGAATTAGACCTTGGTCCAGTTATGGAAGTGGTAGGGCTCATTGGGAGCTTTCCAACAAGTGGTCAAATACCTCAATTGGAGGAAGTTCACCAGAGGCACGTGTGACCCACGCATCGCCGTCTATGGAACATAGATCGCCACATCCTTCTCCATCTACCGACAAATCAGTGTACATTAGCGCACGACGTATAGTTTGGAAGGACACCTCAGGACCAGCCCCAAAACGCACTCAGGGCTTTGTGAAGAATGATAAACTTGATGCGTTGGTAAATTCTTGGGGGGGGGGGAGCTTAATCTGCAGTACAACAAATGGCTTAGAGGCCCATAAACGTCTTATATGAACATTTTGTTTACGAAAAGCATCGGGTCTATCGTACGGAACAAGATACCATTGAAGGAAGCAACTTGGAGAGATCTGGAGCTGAATGATAGATTCTCATTATACCACAAACTCTCGTTAAGATTTTCAATTTATTTAATTTAATTTCTAAATTATTTTTAATAAATGAAATCTCAATAAGAATTAATAAATTATTTTTTATTCTTTATATTTTTTTTCATAGAATGCATATGAGATTGGTGAAAATAGGGAGCTTCATAACTTCATAGAGGATGAAGCACATAAGATTTACAAGCAACGGAAGCACAATCTACATAAGTTCTACATCGAGTACGACTCCAGAATAGTCCCAACTGAGTTGAAGGAAAGGCCTGAACAGTGGGATTGGTTGGTAATGCACTTCCAGTCTGATAAGTTTAAGATAAGAGTTATTTTGAAGGTAATTAATTACTAGTTTTAAGATAATATATTATTATTTAATTTTTTTTGTTGTGAAACAGAAAAGGTCGGAGGCCAACAAGCGTAACCATGAGAAAAAGACATTACATCATCAAATGGGTCCGAAATCGTTCCCCTACATGGCAAAGGCTCACATGGAGAAAGGTTCGAAGCACTGTTTTGTTGATGGCTACAAGACTGCGTACGTGAGGCCTGGTGTAGATGATATTGTGAGTAACCATATTTTACAAGTTTAAGAAAACTGATTCAATTGAAGTTTAAGAAACTACATAAGCTTTCTGTTCAAACCAACTAGATAAATAATTCAACTACAAGACCCAACGTAATACTAAAACAGAGTAGCATTAAGAAAGATAAATTTCCTAACACAATAGTATTTTTTCATTATTCTGAACTTGAGAAATCTGGATGGCAATCAGTGCCACGATTTGTTGTATTGGAATTTGGTTATTCGAAGTGTTTTCTCTCGTGCAGGTTTTTTATTTCCTCTATTTTTATGGAAAAATATATCAAAATTTTGGTAGAAATTAATATAAAAATATTATTTTAATGCAGGAGAAGATGAAACAATTAACCCAAGAGAAAATTAGTCGCAAACAAGCAGAGAATCCGAAGATGATGCTTGATGAGCTGCCTCCTCTACCCGTCGAGACTCAAATCCAGATTCACGATCAAACACTTGGTCGGCGATCAGGGAAGGAGATTTGTGGCTATGGACGGGCAGGCATGCGATATTTGAGCCAGTCGTCCAGTGCGATGGATGAGCCGGTCCAAGCGGCCGAGGAGAAGACTCGAGTGGCCCAGGAGAAGACTGTAGCGCTGAGGGTGACGATCAATGGAATGCACGAATTTATCACGAGTTTGGGCTGGATTCCTCCTCAAACTTATCATCCAATTGTCACGCCTCAGTGGTCTGGGACACGATGATCTCGATCTGACTAGCGGGGGAATTAGTGGGATCGTAACTCTCGATACGGCTTCAATTTAGTCCCATAGTTTATATTTTGAAACTTATGTTCAAATTAAATATTTCTTCATTAAATATTTTTATTTTATTTTTTAATATTGTTAATTATGCAATTATATTTTTTCAATATTAATACAATAAGACGATGAATGTAAACAATTAGTCGTCTAAGTGGGACATTTCAGACGATGAACACTGTATTTTTCGTCGTCTAAGAGACAAGGCATAAAATACGAAAGAAAATGTTCGTCGTTTCCAAGGAAACGTTAGACGACGAATGTAATACAATTCATCGTCTTAGAGTAACCACTTCAACGACGAACTGAATTCTTTCGTCTTTTAAAAGTTTAGACCTAGATGAAAAAATCTTTACTTTTGTCAATTAAGTGGTAAACACTTAAACGAAGAATGATGGTTTTCATCGTCTTAGATCATTAATGTGACCATGATTTTCATTGTTTTGGGGTTAAACTTTTCGTCGACTTGATTGTTAAATGACGAATCATGTTTCGTCACCTTAGGTCTGACTTAAACGATGAAACAATTATATTTTGTCATCTAAGTACTTAGCCCACGATTTTTATACAATGAAACTTAAACGATGACGATTTCGTCGTATAAGTTGTTAGACGACGAATTACCTCTCGTAAATAACGATTTTTGTTCGTCGTTTAAGTTGAATTTTTTTGTAGTGCCTCCTCATTCACCCTTCGTTTCATTCGCTATAAAGGAACCATCAATGTTCATCTTAAGCTCGTTTTCAACAGGAGGAGACCACTGACGCCGATTAGGAGCCTAAGACTTTGTTTCTCCAATAGCAATTTTGCCTTAAGCTTGTGAGTACTCCTCTAATCTAGATACTGTCGCTGCTACTATCACATTGCTAGGCTTTGATGAATCGTGCCAAAGCTTATCATTCTGATTAGATCATAAACTACAAATCATTAATAATTGAGCAAAGTAAGCCAAAGACAAAGTGGAAACCATACCTAGCATCCATTCTTTGAACACAAAAGAATGAGAGACTGGAAGTGTGATCAAAACTTCCAAGCAGCTAAATGATAAGACACATACGATCCCAATATTGCCAATGATTTTTTTTAGTAGCTAGTGCAAATGATTTGTCCTCTTATGATTTGTAGAATTGCACTAGCTTATCCCTCCTTTTTAGTAAGACACATACGATCCCAATATTGCCAATGATTTTTTTTTGTGTGTGTGTGTCTTCAAAACTACCCCAAAAGAACTGACAACACAATTGTTGAAGGTCATCATATAAACCTTTTGGAAGGAGATAACAACTCATGGCATAACAAGGGATCATTTGTGCAACTGCCTTTATAAGAATTTCTTTCCCCGCCAAGCTAAGAAGTTTTGCTCTCCAATTGACTACTTTACTGGTGAGCTTCTCCTAAAGATATGCAAACATTGCAGTTTTTGACCTCCCCTCATGAATAGGTAACCCGAGATAATGCCCATGTTCCGCTACACATTTCACTCCCAAAATGGCTGCCAAATCCGCTTGTTTCGACTCATGCACATTCTTACTAAATACGACACTGGACTTTTCAAGATTTATTTTTTGGCCTGAGGATCGTTCGTATAGCTGAAGTATCTCTCGTACCTGGTAACATTTAGAAGCAGTCGCCTCTCTAAATAAGAAAGCGCCATCGGCAAACAGCATATGCTACAACACAGAAGCTCTCTGACACATACTCAGGCCCCCCTCTAATCCCCAATTTGAACCGCATCTTCAATCAAAGCAGGTAACCCTTCCTCACAGAAAATAAATAAATATGGGGAGAATGGATCACCTTGTCAAATGCCATGGCTTGGGACAATATATCTTGTAGGATTATCATTTAGAACAGAATAACTCACAGTTTGAAGAGTATTCATAACAATCTTTATCCAACCGGAAGCAAAACCCAATCTAGTCAACATAGCTTCCACAAAAGACCATTCAAACCTGTCGTTGGCTTTACTGATGTCCATCTCAAGGGAAAAACAACCTTCTCCATAACTTCTCATGAGCTGATGCATGTAATGTGTAGCCTTTGTAGCTTCAAGAGTATCGTCTAAAATAATTCGACCTGGGACAAAACCACTTTGCAGATCGAGGAGAAATAATACTAGGAAGACACTGTTTCAAACGATTTGTTAAAATCTTCGAACCAATCTGTAGACAACAATAAAGAATGCAATTGGCCGTAAATCTCTCGTTGTTTTAACGTATTCACCTTGGGAACCATAGTCATATGAGTAAAATTTGAGGCATTTGGGATCACACCCATCGTAAAAAATTCACGAACTGCTAAACAAACATCATGGTGAACAGTGCTCCAATATTTTTGAAAAAATAACGGAGACATACCATGAGGTTCGGGAGCCTTTGAAGGGTGCAACTGAAAGAGCGCTTTTATTATTTCTTCATCCGTGTAAGGTGATGTCAACTATGCATTCCTGTCTTCTGTAACACAAGGTTGCACTACAGTTAACACTGCCTGGAGAGCAGCTTCATCAACTGGAGTCGATTTAAAAATGTCCTCATAATACTAATTAAGAACTCAAGCAATTTGTGGATGTTTATCTTGCCACACCCCCATGTTATCTTCTAGTCCAAGAATACGGTTTCGGCTGCGTCTATTTGAGGCTTTCCGATGTAAATAAGCTGAGTTGTTATCTCCATTTTTTAGCCAGAGTACTCTAGAGCGCTGTCTCCAATAGACTTCATGTTGTGTCATAGTTAAAGCTCATTATAACTACTTTCCAGTATCTTTATCTTGTCATACACTAAAGAGGAATGTGGTTGATTTTGAAAAACCAAAATCTAATCTTGCACCAATTTCATCTCAGTTTCACGTTGAGCAAACACCCCTTTATGCCTGCACTGCAACAACATTTGTCTAGTATAATTAATTATGACACCAACTTGTTGGAGATTATTGCCCATGAAGGGTAAGAACCACCCTTGATCGATCAGAGCCTTGTAATCTGGAGGAAAAGCCCACATCTCCTCAAATCAGAAACGGCGAGAATCTCTCGTCCAAGTGAAAAGTGTAGCATGAATCACTAACATAATAAGGTTGTGGTCATACCGACTCAAAGGAAGAGTAACTATTCGAGAGTTGGGATACATAGATGGATAGACCTCCAAGACTCAGTTTGAAGAACTCGATCCAACCTTTCCCGAATTTGATGATTGAGTCAGGTAAAGACATTACCACAAACTCCCATATCATGAATTCCACAATACACCAGACAAGACCAGAACCTTTGCATCGCGGCGAGACTACGAGGAGCACCACCCAACTTTTCTGAATGCAGCAAGATGTTAAAATCTCCTATAACAATCCAAGGAATAGACATCTACCCCGCTAGGGTTCGAAGAAGATCCCAAGTCCAAATTCTATCACACTTATTTGCATAGCCATAAATTTCGGTGAGTCGCCAATGTTCGTTTGTGCCCCGGTGTGTAGCCTAATTGGGATATCTGTTGGAGTAGTGTCAAAGGTGCCATGTGCATCTGTCCAGATTTCTACAAATAAGACCTAGTCTTTAGGGATTTGTTTACTGCATTTGAATTATTCAAGTTATCTTATACCACTAAGTCGATATTGGTGCTAAGTGGGCTGTTTTCAGTTTTTCCTGATAGTGCAAGGCTAATATAAAAGCCGTCTGTTTTCATTCAATAAACTAGATCATTCCAGCCAATTCGTTTGTGTTCTTGTTTACTTCTGAACTCTAACAATTGGTATCAGAGCTTGTATTGGGCCTGGGGAAAGAGAGCCGCAGCTTTTGAGTGATCTGTTGTGAGAATGAGTGAAGATAAAGTATTCTCACAGATACCTCACTTCGATGGACACTACGACCATTGGAGTGAACTGATGGAGAATTTTCTAAGAGCAAAAGGGCTTTGGAGCTGTGTGGAGAATGGCTTTGCAGAGCCAAACGAGAGAGCAAGGCTGAGTGAGGCGCAACAGGCTCAGCTTGATGATTCCAGGAGCAAAGACTGCCAGGTAAAACACTATCTGTTCCAGGCCATAGACAGATCTGTGTTCCAACAAATATTGGATCGCCGTACAACAATGATTGTCTGGGATTCTATGAAATCAAAGTTTGGAGGAAGCAAGAAGGTGAAGAAATCTCTCCTCAACTCCTTGAGAAGAGAATTTGAGATACTGGCTATGAAAAATGATGAGATTGTGACAGAGTATTTTGCTAGAGTCATGACTGTTGCAAATAAGATACGGAGCAACGGAGAGATTATGGTTGATTCAAAGATTGTAGAGAAAATTCTTCGAACTTTGACAGAAAAATTCACCTATGTTGTGGTGTCTATTAAAGAGGCGAAGAACACTGATACTATGTCAGTCGATGAGCTACAGAGCTCGTTGATGGTACATAAGCAGAAGTTTCGGAGACAAACTTTTGAAGGGGAGGATCAGGTTCTAAAGATAGAAGGAAGCTCGGGAGTAAGAGGAAAAGGCAGAGCGTTTCCGATGGTGTCTAAAGGCAGGGGTCGAGGTCGAGGAAGATCATCTTTCCACAAAGCAACAGTTAAATGCTTCAAGTGTCACAACCTAGGGTACTTCCAGTATGAGTGTCCCACTTGGAACAAGGAGGAGAATTATGCAGAACTGGAAGAAGAAGATGAATTGTTACTAATGGCATATGTGGAAGAACATGAAACCAAGATGAGCAATGCGTGGTTTGTGGATTCGGGATGCTCTAACCACACGTGTGGTGATTCTGGTATGTTATCAAGTCTAGACACTAGTTTTTCACACTCTGTGAAGTTAGGAAACAATACTAGAATGAAGGTGGCTGGTAAAGGAGTGGTGAAAATTGTGTTTAATGGGGTTAGTTATGTCATAGGAGATGTGTATTGTGTGCCAGAACTGAAAAATAATCTCCTGATTGTTGGTCAGTTTCAAGAGAAGGGTGTAGCTGTACTTTTTCAAGATCGTGTGTGTAGTATATATCATCCTCAGAAGGGAAAGATGGCTGAATCTGTTATGAGTGCCAACAAAATGTTTATTCTGCTAGTGGAAACACCTGGAGCAGATGGAGAAAAATGCCTACAAGTTAACACATCTGACCAATCCAAACTTTGGCACCATTGTTTTGGTCACTTAAGCTATAGGGGGCTGAGTACATTGCAGTCTAAGAAAATGGTACTAAATCTTCCACAAATTGAAGCTCCAAGTGATGTATGTGGAGGATGTATGAAGGGGAAGCAGCATCGAACACCAATTTCCAAAGCAAGTCGGTGGAGAGCATCTGAAAGATTACAACTGATTCATGCGGATCATTGCGGCCCCATCTCACCAATGTCGAGTGGTAAAAAGAGGTACTTGTTTTGTTTTATTGATGATTATTCACGAACGGCATGGGGATATTTTTTGTCTGAAAAATCAGAAGTTTTTCATCACTTCAAGCGCTTTAAGATACTTGTTGAAAAAGAGACTGGTTTGTCTATTAAATGTCTTAGAACTGATAGAGGTAGGGATGGGGAGTTTAACTCTGGTGAATTCGATGAATTCTGTAGGCAACATGGAATACAGGGAAAATTGACCACCTCTTATGCTCCGCAACAAAATGGTGTGGTTGAACGAAAGAATCGCACAGTAATGAACATGGTGAGGGCTATGCTTTCAGAAAAGAAGGTCCCCAAGATTTTTTGGGCGGAAACAGCTAGGTGGACAATTCATGTTTTGAATCGTTCACCCACATTGATAGTGAAAGACATGACTCCAGAGAAGGCTTGGAGTGGAGAGAAACCATCAGTGGAACATTTCAGGGTGTGTGGAAGTTTAGGGCATGTACATATTCCTAATGCTAGGCGAATCAAACTTGATGATAAGAGTATAAGTTGTGTTCTTATTGGTTACAGTGAGAATTTCAAAGCTCATAAGATGTATGATCCAGTGAAAGAGAAGGTACACATCAGCCGGGATGTTATGTTTGAAGAGGATCGTGGTTGGAATTGGGAAGCCAGTAATGAAAAAGGAGAGTCAATAGAGTTAGAATGGAGTGATGGTGGAGAAGTTGTAGCTGAGATTAACCAGGAAGAAGAAGGGGCCCGAGTTGGTGATGCATCTGAGCCGAGTTCGCCATAGAGGGAAGAGAATGTGATAGTAAGGGAGGGCAGAGTCCGTCGTCCTTCGGTTTGGGCAGCTGAACAACATTTGAGGAAGCTACAAAGAGGGCAACTTGGAGGCAAGCCATGAATGAAGAGATGGACTCCATTGAGAAGAATAAGACATGGAGTTTAGTTGAACTTCCAAAAGGTGCAAAGAAGATTGGAGTAAAATGGATTTACAAGACTAAACTCAATGAACACGGTGATGTGAACAAATATAAGGCAAGACTGGTAGTGAAGGGTTATTCTCAACGATATGGTATTGATTATTCTGAGGTGTACTCCCCAGTAGCAAGGATGGAAACTGTGAGAATGATCATTGCTCTAGCTGCTCATAATGGATGGAAGCTTTATCAGTTGGATATAAAATCAGCTTTCTTACATGGAGAGCTGAAGGAGGATGTATATGTTGAACAACCAAAGGGCTATGAAAAGTTAAGAGGTGAGCATTTGGTGTACAAGTTGCATAAGGCTTTATATGGCCTGAAACAAGTACCTAGGGCTTGGTTCAGCCTAATAGAGACTTACTTTATGAAGGAGGGTTTTGAATGTAGTCCGAGTGAGCAAACTCTCTTTGTCAAGAGAAAGGAAGGGAAGATTCTCATTGTTAGCATATATGTTGATGACTTGTTGTTTACTAGTAATTCTGATGAGCTGTTACAAGACTTCAAGTGCTCCATGTAGAGGGAGTTCGAAATGATAGACCTAGGAGAGCTGAAACTCTTTTTAGGAATCGAAGTTTTACAAGGTTCTGAAGGAGTATTCATTTGTCAAAGAAAGTATGCGGCTGAAGTCTTGACTAGGTTTGGAATGGCAGAGTGCATTGCAGTTCATAATCCAATAGTTCCAGGTCAGAAGATGGATAGTGATGAAGATGGAGAAAGATTGGATGCCACATTGTTTAAACAAATAGTGGGGAGTCTGATGTATCTCACAGCGACTAGACCTGACATTATGTATGTTGTAAGTCTTATCAGTCGTTACATGGCTAATCCTACACAGCTTCACTTCGCTGCAGCAAAGAGAATCTTAAGGTATTTGCAAGGAACTGCAGATTATGGAATTCTTTATAAGAAAGGAGGAACCGGTGAACTGATAGGCTATACTGATAGTGACTATCCCGGGGATATTGAAGATAGCAAAAGTACTTCAGGGTACGTTTTTATGTTGAGTGGAGCTGCAGTTGCATGGTCTTCTAGAAAGCAACCTATAGTCACTTTGTCAACTACAAAAGCTGAGTTTGTGGCAGCTGTGGGTTGTGCCTATCAAGCAGTTTGGATGATGAAAATTTTGGAGGAAATCAGTCATGATCAAGGTGAAGGTACAATGATAAAGTGTGATAATACTTCAGCTATCAAGTTATCCAGAAATTCTGTTTTTCATGGGCGTACTAAGCACATAAGGGTATGTTATCATTTTCTTCATGATCTCACCAAAGAGGGAGTTATTCAGATGGAGTTTTGTGGAACTCGTGATTAACTTGCAAATATTATGACCAAGCCACTCAAACTGGAGGTGTTTCAGAAGCTAGGAAAGGAGATGGGTGTATGCAGTGCTGAAAGGACCCAACCCCGATTTAGTTTCCTAAACCGGAATCGAACCCCTTCTGAAAACACGAACTTGCAAAAAACATAGAAATTTCAGCAGAGTTTCACTATAACGTGGAATTTCCATTAACCTGCACCTGAAAACACACTTCAACCTATGCCACAAAAACCAAACCGTGGGCACCAATCTCATCCGGATTTCTCAATATCATAACAATAATGTAAAGTAATAAGCAAAACTGTACTTTACAGAAATCCGGGCAAAAATCATATGAGAGTATAACAGTAGAGTAATCAGAGCGACCTCTAGTGTATATATACAAAAATATAAAACAGTAGGCAAAACAAGAAATCTACTGAAAAAGAAAGGTAGCTCGAACACTAAGCCTCCGACTGCGACGTGAGACACCAGAATCCGAACTACAAACTGGGCATGGAAATCGAAAAGCCCAGGGGAAAGGCAAATAAAATCGTTAGAGTGAGTGGACGAAAATAATCATATGCCTTTCACCATTTATATAATATAAAATAAACAATGCGAGTTCTTAAAATGAATGGAGCCAGGCGAATCTCTCAACCCCGACGGTGATAGACTAGGCGAATCTCTCAAGCTTAGTGGGCACATCAGGGGAATCTCTCAACCCTGGAACTGGACTACCGGTGATCAGCCGAGTAGCCAATGCATCGATGCTAAGAAAATTCCATCACCATATAAAATATAAAACAATACATCCAAAAATAATAAGTAATCTTAATACTGTACTGGAAATAAATACTGAAATCAAGAACTCGCTACGACAGTGTAAATAAAAGTCCACTCACAGATAGCATAGCGCGCAAACGCACTAATCACGAGATCCGACGGAAGATCCATCGCCCAACGTACGATCTCGATCCCCTAAATAATCAGAAAATATAACTGATCAAAATCACAATTCATTACACTGTACCACATCTCGGAAACCAACAATTTCCGGAAACATATAACTCGGATACAAAATAATCGATGAAAACTCCCAAATTCTCCACATAAACCCTCGACTAAAAATACGGTATCCAAACCAACTCAAAAACCTCAAGGAAATGATCGGGGCGTGATTACGAGCAAAATGACATAAAATTTGTCAAAATCCAAAAAGTCAACGGGTCGCCGGAGCTCTGCCGTTGACCTCCGCCGTCGCCGGCGGCGCGCCGTCACCAGGGGAATTTCCCAGTGACCAAGACCACCATAGCTTCTCCTCCTCAAGCCCAACACATCTCACAACTACACCAAGACCCAAATCGGACGGCAACTGGCCCAAAACCAGCCCGAAAAGTCCACGGCCAAGAATCGCCGGAAAACTTTCCCGGCCGATTCCGGCGCCGTCATGCCACCAAAATGTTTCAAACCAAGGGGGTTTTCACCCTTGGCTCGAACCCAGTCCAAACCACCCCAAGAACCAACCGGAAAGTCACCGAAACGTCATCCCCCATCAAACCCGATTCCGGCCAAAATTTAAGAACTTCACCGAGCTCGTTCTTCCACAAATCGAAATCAATTTCCTCCAAACCAAGTTCTAAACACTTGCAAATTTCAAGGAGAAGCTAAACATACCTAAATCAAAGCCAGAGGTGGCAGGAAATGGAAAGTCGCCGGCAAGTCAAACGGTGGTACGGTTTGAACTCGGTCAACGCGGTCAACGGTCAATTTTCTGGTCAACGACGGTCAAACTTCCCAAGATAGTGTTTTCGACAATTTATCGACTATTCCGATATTTATACTCGCGGCTCGATACGATCGACGGTCCAAATCGAATCACATCCATGTTTCGGATAACTCAAACTTAAATGGATAAACACGACGAAATTACGCGATTTCAAATATTCATAACATATTCCTCAGTTATCGAAACAATTATACGAAACCGGCCATGAACTCGAAATCACACATACTACAATTCTAGTGAAGAGACTCAACTCAAATTCTCCCCCGATAATTAAGTCGCGAACCAAACCGCCAATTCAATTAATTTACGAAAAATTGTGATTACTCGTAAACTCGCGGATTAAGTCGTTTAACGTGCTAATTCTGATTCAGGTCGTCACAAGTGCACCAGATATGAACTGATTGTTTAGGACATTCAGTTCAAGGGATGGAATGTTAGAGTAGTGTCAAAAGTGCCGTGTGCATCTGTCCAGATTTCTAGGAATAAGACCTAGTCTTTAGGGATTTGTTTACTACATTTGAATTATTCAAGTTATATTATACCACTAAGCCGATATAGGTGCTAAGCGGGATGTTTTCAGTTTTTCCTGATAGTGTAAGGCTAATATAAAAGCCGTATGTTTTCATTCAATAAACTAGATCATTCCAGCCAATTCGTTTAAGTTCTTGTTTACTTCTGAACTCTAACAATATCCTTCTTCCAAAAGTGGGAAAGACCTCAGGAGTCATCACATCGTTCCTTATATTATATATACTCCATCGAAACCTAGTTTCACACGGAGACCTTCAATATGGCTAGCCAAGGCTAGGGTTTCTGACAAAAAAACCAGACTAGGTTTGTAGATCTTAACTATCGACATAAGGGCATCTTGCATTTCTCTGTTGACAATTCCATTCTATTACTTTGAAGTCAAGCATGCTGGATTTGATAAGGATATGTCAAAATATGATAGGGTATTACACCAATTTTTAGATCATATTTTGACATCAGAACAATGGAGATGTCAAAATATGATCTAAAAGTTGGTGTAATGCCCTTTACTTGAAAATGGACAAAAAATGGGATGTATGAGTGGAATGACCATATATATATATATATATATATATATATATATATAGAGAGAGAGAGAGAGAGAGAGAGAGAGAGAGAGGCAATAAGTAAACTTTGAATGCGAGCAAAAGGCAGCGAAGCATGTTTGGTAAGTCCACCGGTCAAAAAAGTTAGTGGTCGCCAGAGTCTTCCCCAGAATTACATCTCTCTCGAATGGTAGGATTTCGGGATGACAGAGGGAAGTACATTCAAAGCCATAAATCTACCATCCAGAGTGGTCCTGGTTGATTGAGGTCGAGTTGCAAGAGCACAATCCACCTTAAGCTGTTGTACATGCTTGCGAGGATAGACTGTGCAAGACCCAATTTTGTGCCCTCGAACAGACGTTTGGCGAGGTTGGTCTAGCATTTATTGACCTTCTGCGAAGAAGGGCAGAAAATATATTTGGATAACCAGAATTCAAGGAAAGTTATCCCTCCTTTATTGGTTTGGTTGTTGATGAAGGTGTTGGTCCAGGCAGAGTATGTAGCGGGGCGATGAGAATCAGCGTGAATGGTGCATTCGATGTGATCACCTTGTTTCTAAATGGGGTTGGCTATAGGAATGCCAAATATAACATAAAGATTTAGGAAGGTAATACTTGCATTACCACAAGGAAGGCAGAAGCACTTGCAAGCTGAGTCCAAAAACACATGGCGGTGGCGAAAGGAGCGTGATTTCCACCACTAGGGAGTGCGAAGCAGAGGTCAAGAAGTTGATCAACATCAGCCTCTTGCCATCCAATTAAGTCCAGTTCTCGGCAGTTGGTGTACAAAGCACGGTCCTTCTCGGTGGTGTTGGGCCATTTGCCGATTGAGCAGAAGGTGTCCTTCTTCGTCCATCCCTCAGGGTTAGCTTTCGGGTTGTCTTGAAAAATCAGTGCTAAGTTGCAATAAGGGCGATGGAGCACAGAGGAAGAGCTCTGAGTTTATTGGTGTTTTGAGGAAGGGGCCTAGGCGGCCGGTGCCTTTGGAAGTGACTCTAAGAGCTAGAGTAGCACCTGGTTGTCTGCGAGCCGTGACAACACAAATATCGGCAGCAATGCGGTTTGCTTCGGTTTGGGTGAGATCTGAGAATCTTTCTTTGTGAGGAGGCATGTTGAATAGTTGTAAATTGACGACGGCAAAGAGATAGAAAGGTTGGCTTTTGAGGGAAGCTTAAAGTTCGAATGAAAGGAAGAGTTTGTGTTGGAAGTGAGGACTGACGCGAACGTGCACTTTTATATGACGTTAGCCGAAGTGGCACAGCTTTTCAGAAGAGAAGAAACGACGTGGTGCATGTGTATAAAGTTATCGTTTGGTATTATCGACATGTTATTTGGTAAACAAGCCTTTTCGTTTGCATTGAATTTAATCTCAAGGCTTGAGGGGCCATGTTTGGACTCAAAATAAGATATATCTTATTGGGATTTGAGAGCTGGATTAGGCGAGCTGCCCGAATGGATTGTGCAAGTCTTGGTTGTAATGGGCTTGAAGGAAATAATGTTAAAAGCTAATCCATGCGGCTTGTTTTTATCTAACCTTGTCCATAGTGGTTAGGACTCTGTTATGAGAGTTATTAATGAGTATTGGATGAGCTTTATGGATTACTTAGAGTTTTGTTGTGAGTCTAACTACCAATACCAAAGAGTTTCAAGTGAAGTGGAATACGGCTACAATCTTCTATATAAAGAGTTGAAGAGAAATCGAGGAAAAGATCCTCGATCAAATACATATTATGCTCCCAGCAAACTATCATTCTCATCACAAGAAAACCCTTGTAACCAACGATCAAGAGAGTTGTCACCCAAAGAGTGTGAAATTCTTGCCATTCAAGGACGCAAAAACCTGCAACCGGCAATCAAGAGGCTTGCCACCAGGAAGAGTGAGAGTTTCGAGGTTCAAAGACGCAACACCCTTGTGTTCTCAACACCGCATCAAGAAGATTGCTCTACTTTGCACCAGGAAAAGTGTAGAGTATCAATTTCCGTGACTCATTTAGAGACACGAAAACAGCAAGTCCTAGGTCACTAGGCAAGAATGATCCATTCAGGCGAAGTTGGTGCTCTCCTCGTCTAAATCGCTTAATAAGAAGTCAGTAGTCGTTAGCCTACAATTCTACATTCCGTCGCGAGACGGTGGCACGACAGCGCATGAAGCACAATCGAGGAAAAGAGACAATTTGCAATATCTCTCGAGTCTGCTAAGAGAATTTTTGTGTCAAACAATTGTGTTCAATAGTTTTCTTAATTTCTGGGTTTTCCCTAGGTAATTTAAATGGTGAAGCTGTTATGGATGTTTGAAGGTGATCAATGACTATTGTTTCTATTGTTGGGTTTGACTGGAAGAAATGAGGGTGTTATAGGTTGTTTTCCATTTTTCTTTTGTTAGTGATTGAACATTTTTTTGTGAAGTTGATCAATGAAATCGAGAAAGAATATTTCATATTGGGATTCAAGCATAAAGGCTTACCAATCATGATATAATTGTTTCTTTGCCCAATTAAAGGGTATTGATTTTTGTATACATTTTACCTGGGTATATTTTCTTTGGCTTGAAGGTTTTGACCTAATCAAGACCCAGAGACCCAATCAAATTTCAATATATATATATATATAGTCTATATCCATAGTGGAGTTCTTCTTTGAAAAAAACGGAGCAAAATTTTGATTTCCACAAGATTGATAAAGTTACTCGACGATTGAAACAAATCTTTTAGATCATCACCGGAGGACCATGCTTGTAAAAATTCATCCCAATCGGAGATGATTTTGCCATTTGATCATCGCATTCAACTTTTGATGAGCATAGTTCATCCGATATAGCTTAAAACTTCAATGTAGATATTAAATGGTCAAATCACCTCCGATTTGGCTGATTTTTTGTAAGCATGGTCATCTAATTGTAATCTAAAAATTGCATGGTTTCAATCGTCGACCAAGTTTGTCAATCTTTTTAAAATCGAAACTTTGCTCCTTGTTTTCAAAGCAGAGCTCCGCTCTACATACATACGAACTATATATTTAATATATATGTATATATATCAAACGGACATATGCATGTTTGCTAACATGGTATCCAAGGTGGTACATACCATTATCCTAAGGAATCAACTCTCTGCTGGCAATGAAAACAACTCTAATTTTCATAAGCCAACTCCTTTCTTCAATAGCCAATGTTTCCTCTCCGCAACATAACTCTTGCAGCCAACACACATCTCAATCCAAATAATCTCTTAATTAACCAATAAAAAGGCTACCACGTTAGCATGTTTTAAAATACAAAAACTATAGAGAATATTTCGTCATTCCGGAAAATATAACAAAAAAATTACTATGAACTCACGGTGATGTTTAATTTTTAGTTTCTACCTCAAAACTTAATTTTTGTTATATTAAAAAAATACCGGATTTTACACATATATACACTCAATTGTCCAATATGTTTGTGATTTCTCGTTCGTTGTTGATAATCATTTTCTTTGATTCCCTTTTCAGTGCCTCTTGGGCGCATAGTGGATGCGCCTGGGCAGGGGAGCCTGGGTGGGGGCGAGGCCTCTAGGGGCGCATAACGGATGTACCTGGGTGGGGGAGCCTAGTGGGATAGGCCTGGCTTAAGTGACGTGTTGTACTTAAGAAGTATGTTTCTAACTTTCTATAGCAATAGTACGTTCAAGGGGCCTCAACCAATCCTGAGTCCTCACTACACAAACACCTGAAGAAGTTGGGCTACTAAGTATCGTTCTATTTTTAGATGCAATGACCTCACATTCCAATATCCAAATGCAAAGACCTCAAGGCTCAAACTCGCCTAACAATAAATTTTCCAAAAAATAAAAAATAACTCACCTAATCAATGACAGAACTAGGATTTCGAAATTGGGTGGGCTAAATTTTATTTTTCAAAAATAGGTGGGCTAAATTTTAAAATTTTGGGTGGACTAATATTTAAATATTAGTATATTAACCTACAATTAAGCTAGAAAATATATTTTTTTTCAAAATTTGGGGTGCGCTATAGCCCACTTTAGTCCTAACGTAGGTCCGTAATTGTACCTAATAAATTGGACAAGTGGTAAGTTGGCCACTAAAGTCGTGTTTGGTACATTTTACAAAACAGTTTTTGGTAACGTTTTACAAAAATAAAGTAAAAATATTTTTGGTACACTGTCATCAGAAAGAGAAAACGTTGTAAACATATGGGCATGTTTAGTATAACTTTTAAAAGCACTTCCAACCATTAAAAAAAATTACTTTTATCAATTTCATGGTATTTGGTTATAACTTAAAGTACTTTGAGAAAATTTAGAAAATTATTTATAAGTCTTAAAAGTAGATTTTTAGGAAGCAAATTGGAGATGCTTCCTCTTAAAAGTGGGTTTTTTGGAATGACATTTTCACTGTTTTTGGAAAACACGTCCGTAAAAAAATTAAAAATCTATAATCAATTTTTATTGAATTAGGCATACTGATTTAATCAATTTCATTTGAGATTTTGAGATCCAACGTATTTAATTCATAACTTTTTAGATTTTATACATGTATTATACGCGTTTATTAGTTTCATTAAGAAAAACCAGTTTCGTAATCTACCCTAACAGGCACATTTTTTGTATCTTCAAAATATAGAATTTGATTTCCCATTTTTTACTTTTTAAAAAAAAAATTTATTTTTAAAGAAGTGTTTCATAAGACAATATTAAACGCGGCTTAAACATTTAAGAAATAGGTTACAAGGCATGTTTCAGTCGGAAATTAAGTTTTATTTCCAAACAATAACTTTGAAATTTCATCAATAACTGACCCAAAACTTGAACGTACAATAAGCCTTTACGAATGAAAAGAATGTCGAAGGCTCTGCTAGGGTTTGCGAGCCTCCAATGTGGTTATCACTCCAACACTCTGCTTTTCCCCCGATCGCACCCGTCAGCAACTCCTCTCCAGATGTCGAGCATCACTACACTCTCGTGTGTGGTTTTCCCTTCGCCACAACTCTCTCGGGGATGGGTTGCACAATAATCAGGTTCAGTGCTTCAATCGGCTCGAGGTTTTTGTCCGACGTGACTCTTCTTTGATCAATCTGGGTGTTTTTGCAGGGGCAGCCCCTCTCTTTTGGCAGGTAAGGTACTCAGCTTATGTTAGGGCCAGGGTGGGTGCCTGAGTGGATTGGGTATGTTCCTTGGAATAGATCTGATATTGACCATCCTATTGGTGAGGAAGCCAATGTGGCGTTCAAGCATGCGACACTTGTGCATGCTACCTTTGTGCCAACCTCAACAGGGAGAAATGTGGAGCTCTTGGTGGGCAAGAGGTGATGGAGGTGGAGGAGCCACCGAACATTGTGTCACTGGTAGGGGTTGTTAGACATGGGCCGAGACGCAGGCCCAATAGTATCACCGATACTGTCCCTGACTTAATCACCACATTGGGTGCGAGGTTTTGGACTCAAAAAGTTTTCTAGGAGTAGAGGTACTCGGTACTCCCATAGTTGGGCCTATTAGGGCAAATCTATGTACAATGTAACTTTACCCATTTGTGTTAATCTGACGAGTATTTTGATTTTTTTTTTTTAAAAAAAACAAACTTGTACATACAAGTTCTTATTATTGGATAACATTAATTTGTTGGACCAACTTTGACAGTCATACCACATACATGTGTCAATGAACATGATTATCTTTCAATTTTTATTAAACTAGCTTCTATTTGATACGAGAAAATAACTCTATATCTTAATCAATTTGATCATGTATATGAAATAATATAATTATAAATTTAAGAGTCCGACTACAACTTTATTTATAGAGAACTCTTGTTGATAATTGTCTCACTCACTCACTCCCTTTGGTAAATCGAGCTTATTTCAAACTCCAAAAGTTCTAATGATGGCAACTTACTTGTGTTGAATTATCTACCATTATTTGGTACATAATGTATCTTATGAAGCTAAAAAATTGATTGACTCCACAAATAAAGTGAAAATATAAGAAAATAGTCAAAATATTGAGAAATTTTGATATATGTCCTCTTTTAGGCCTTCAAAATAGTTTTTGACTAAGTTTTTGTAGGTTATTGATAAATGCTCAAATAAGAAGTTCAAAAGTCTTAAGTACTTTATTACGATCCAGATTGCTGAAAACCTTGTCTTCCCATCTTCTGTTTACACGATCAAGTCGCTCAGTTTACCCATAAAGGCCACACAATACACCGACTCGATTTCACTTAAACCACTTAAACCATAGTTATTAATATTACTCCCGCAACTGTACTAGCATCCTTGATTGCCCCACTACTGGAGGAAGGAATCGGGGCGACGTAGTTACATTTCTACGTCGCTCCGATTTTCAACGAGGCGACGTAAAATACCTTTGACAAAAATTACGTCGCTTCAAAAAATTGAGGCGACGTAGATTGAAGTACGTCGCTTCAAAAAACTGAGGCGACTAGTTTTTCTTTCCAAGTGACCAAACTAATCTACGTCGCTTCGATTCAAAACGAGGCGACGTAGATTGATCAATCTACGTCGCCTCGTTTTGAATCGAAGCGACGTAGATTAGGTTGGTCACTTGGAAAGAAAACGAGGCGACGTAGATTGATCAATCTACGTCGCCTCGTTTTTTTTAAATCTGGATCTACTCTTCTTCTTAAAGTCAACCCGTTCATAAAGTGAGAAGTTTAGAAAAACAGTTTCATTTCGTTCTGCAGCTGTTTTGGGCGATTTTGGGGAGAAATTAGAGGAAATTGAGAAAGAAGGTTGTTCTTGCCATTGATTTGATTCTTGAGTAAGGTTAGTTTGATTTGTATCTCTTTAACCCTCTTTATGACCATAATATGTTAAATTAGAAGTGAAATTGAAGTTTTGGTGAAATGTTTGAAGTTGAATTGAATTTGGTGTTATGTTTTGGTGAAATGTTTGAAGTTGAATTGAATTTGGTGATAAATCATGTTATGGGTTCATGATTAATGTTTGAAATTTGGTTAAATTTAGTGAAATTAATTGATGATTAGTGTAGATTATGTGTATTCGAGCCTTAATTAGTAGTGTTATTAGTATTATGGCTATATATAATTGTGGTGTTTATCAACTTAGAACTCCCGTTTGAGAATCAACAACTCATCTAGTTGATCGAGTTGAGTTGTTGATTCTCGAATTGTCCCATTTTTGGACACTTTAGGTGAACATGACTTTGTTGATCCTTTTGCTATTCGTGTGATTTCAGTTTCAGTTTTGGGATATGGTTTCGACAGTGTCTCCTTTAAATGTTCCCGGAGTGCAAATTAGGTTGTTTAGATATGCGTGCACTCGGGGAACTGTAGGGAGATGCTGCCGAAATTTCCCTAAACTGGAGCTGAAACGCATGGGTGCAAAAGCGTTGACAAATGTCGTGTTCCCCTGAAGGGGATAGGACCCAACCCGGAGGCATAAGGCGAAGAAGTGTGGGGTTTTGGTTGAATCGCAACTGTGGCGTGGTAACTTTGTTCATATTGATTGTATATGTTGACAGGAAACATGGACGGACTCCCAGACAAAACTTGGATGACATATCATCGTGCTGATCCAAGGTACATCAACGGCATATTCGAGTTCATGAATTTTGCCCTGCTACATAGTAACGGAGCCGATTATCACTACTGCCCGTGCAAACGTTGTAAGAACGGTCCGTTCAAGGTTACTATGGATCAGATGTATCATCACTTATCACACAGTGGTATGAGTCCTACTTATACAGTCTGGCACCTTCACGGGGAAGTTTCTGGTGAACCGGCAATGCTCAGTCAACGAACACAGTGGCTTCAAGACAGAGTCGGTCCTTCTAGTGGTGCCGGTCCTTCAGTGAACCCGCAGTTGGAGATTCTACATGATGCATATCCCTATTATCCTGGATACCATGCAGATGCACCCCAACAATTTGTGGAAGATAATTCGGGCATGAACTTCAATGACATGGTAGACGATGATTATGAAAAGTACGATAGATTATTGAAGGAGTCACAGACCCCATTATATGAAGGCAGTGAGGAAACTGTTTTGAGTGCCATATTAGATGCAATGGAAATGAAAAATGAAAATGGATGGTCGGACACAAGTGTTGACTCTTTATGTATTTACATTAATAAACTTCTTCCTAAAGGGCACACATTCCCCTGTTCATACTCGAGAATAAAAAAAATCTTGAGTGATCTTTCACTGGGTTACGAAAGAATTCATGCGTGTGAGTTTAACTGTGTGTTGTTCAGGGGGGCGCTCGTAAACGAGAGAATTTGTCCAGTGTGTTATTCTGAAAGATATAAGCCAAATACGAATGATATTCCCAAAAAAATAATTCGTAACTTCCCTCTAACACCAAGGTTGAAGCGCTTGTTTATGTCCCCACACACTGCCAAGCATATGAGATGGCTGGGGGAGCGGATATGCGTGGCTGGTAGCCTCAGTCACCCAGCTGACGGAGAAGCGTTTCAACATTTTGACAGAACTTTTCCAGGATTTGCACAGGACTGCAGGAATGTGCGCCTTGGAGTAGCAACAGACGGTTTCAATCCATTCGGAACAATGGGAACTTTGCATAGTACATGGCCCGTTGTTGTGATGCCGTACAATCTACCACCATCAATGTGCATGAAGAAGGAATATAACATGTTATCAGTGTTGATTCCAGGCCCTAAATCTCCCGGAAAGTGCCTTAGTGTACTCATTGAGCCGATGATCGAGGAGCTAATACATTTATGGGTCGTTGGAGTCCATACTTTTGATCGAGTAGACAATGAGGTATTCTTGATGAAGGCAGCGGTAATGTGGACTATTAGCGACTTTCCAGGTTTAGGGATGCTTGCGGGGTCAACCGTGAAAGGGTACAAGGCATGTCCAATCTGTCTAGATGAGCTAACTTCAGAGCATATATGTGGGAGGATAGTTTATGAAGGTCATCGAAAATGGCTCCACCAGGATCACCCTTGGAGATTGAGCAAGGCATTTAACGGGAAGGAGGAGTTTGGCGGAAAACCCTATCGTAAGAGTGGAGATGAAATTTTGGAGGACGTTAGGTCAAACGTTTACCCTATTCTTAGCCAACATGAAGACTTGAAGGTGCCGTACAATCCGAATAACAGACAATGTTGGACTCACGAAAGCATATTTTGGAAGCTGCCGTATTGGTCATCATTGAAGATCAGACATTGCCTAGATGTCATGCACATTGAAAAAAATGTGTGTGACAACATCCTTGGAACCATTTTTTCGATTGAATCGAAGTCTAAGGATGGTCCAAAAGCTCGCGCTGCTTTGAAGAAGAGGAATGTGCGAAAAAACCAGTGGCAAAGAGCGGGTGACTTGGCTACGGGGAAAGTTCCTCATGCACCTTTTTTAGTTAAAAAGGATGATCTAGAAGATGTGTTCCAGTGGTTCAGGGATGTTAAGTATCCTCTTGGTTATGCAGGTAGTTTGAGAAGTAAGGTGAAAATAAGTTCCCAGTCACAGTTTTATGGATTGAAGACGCATGATTGCCATGTCTTGCTTCAACGTCTTCTTCCTGTGGTTATAAGAGGGTTCCTGCCAGAAAACGTTGTCAAGCCATTGATAGCACTGTCAAATTGGTTTCATCAACTATGCAGTAGGGAGCTTAAGAAGGAGGTTGTGCGTGACATGGAAACTGAGATAGTGATGATTCTCTGCAATTTGGAGCTCATATTTCCTCCACATTTTTTACATCTATGGTTCATCTCATGGTTCATCTGCCCGAACAAGTATTCCTTACAGGTCCAGTCCACTATACATGGATGTATCCAATTGAAAGGTAAAATTTTGACTGAAGCCTCGCTAATATTAGGAAAATATGTTTGTACTAATATTATTGTACTAATCTTGTGTAATATGTCGGCAATTAGGGTTTATTGTACTAATCTTGAGTGGTGTTTTTGCAGGCAATTAGGAAAATATAAAAAGTCAATGAGGAATACACGTTACCCGGAAGGTAGTATTGCTGAACAGTACCTCGTACATGAGTCGGTGACGTATTGTAAGGCTTATCTCAGACGGATGGACAACGAAGATATCGACACTTCCATATCTGGGTGGAATGTCAGCTGTGTTTCACTCTTAGTAAGACCAGATATTATCGAGACTCGTCGCCAGTTCAGGTTGACTGAGTCAGAGACTGCTGAGGCTCACTGGCAAGTCTTGGTGGAAACAGACGAAGTCAAACCTTACCTAGAAGAACATCTCAGAAGGTTCGAGGCTAAAAATGGTGAAGATTTCGACGAGCGGCAGCGGAGGAGGAGTTTTCTTCGATGGTTCTTAACATGGGTACATATGCCTATTAATTCTTGTAAGGTTCTTTGAGGGTTTATAACACTTATCTTTAACTCCTCTTAACACTTATCTCTCAGGTGTCCCTTAAAGAAAAAAACTCGGACCCCAGCTTGGTTGCAGGAATAAAGTCATTAGCTCAAGGACCTCAGCAATGTCGGGTTTATAAGTCGTGTTATGTGAACGGTGTCAAGTTCACATCGTTTGATAGAGATCAAAGAACCGTGACTCAAAACAGCGGTGTCATGATAGACATGGGTTCATCCAAGTTCTACGGCCATGTTAACTACGTGGTCGAAGTATTATATGCAGGCCGTATGCCAGTGGTGTTGTTTAAGTGCACATGGCACAACTCCGAGGACCCTGAAGATCTTGACACCCTTATAAAAGATCATGGACTGATATCAGTGAATACAAACAACAGTTACTATGAGGATTCACCCTTCATAATTGCAACCAAAGCAAAACAGGTATTCTACATAGACGATCCAAAGGCTGGTGGTACTTGGAAGGTAGTACAAGAAATGTCGCACCGCAATGTCTACAGCGCCGAAGTTCTGGCCATAGATGAAAACATATCGCGTACAGGAGATCATATCTTCGAGCCTTACCAAGAGGACACTCCCACGGTGATACAATTTTACCCAGATTTTCAACTACTTTTGGACGAAGAAGGAGACGAGGACGAGGTCGAGGACGAGGACGAGGTCGAGGACGAGGACGAGGACGAGGACGAAGACGAGGACGAAGACGAGGAGGACGAGGATGAGGACGAAGACGAGGAGGAGGAGGAGGAGGAGGAGGACGAAGACGAGGACTAAACTAATATTATTATCTATTTGAAACCTAAATTCGTATTTTCTTTAAAGCATAATTTATTCATACGAGAAAATATTACTAACTTTATAATTGTAAACTTCATTTATTAAAAAAAAAACAAAATCGAAAATTAAATAGAAGGAAGCGACGTAGATTATTCAATCTACGTTGATCGCCTCATTTATTCATAAAAACAACAAAATTAAAAATTAAATACAAGTAAGCGACGTAGATTTATCAATCTACGTCGCCTCATTTATTCATAAAAACAACAAAATTAAAAATTAAATAGAAGGAAGCGACGTAGATTGATCAATCTACGTCGCCTCATTTATTCATAAAAACAACAAAATCGAAAATTAAATAGAAGGAAGCGACGTAGATTGATCAATCTACGTTGCCTCATTTATTCATAAAAACAACAAAATCGAAAATTAAATAGAAGGAAGCGACGTAGATTGATCAATCTACGTCGCCTCGTTTATTTATAAACTTCATTTATTCTAAAAATCAATATTAAATATTAACTACAACTCAGCGACGTAGATTGATCAATCTACGTCGCCTCGTTTATTTAAATAAACATAACTTTTAATATTAAAAAAAGTTAAATATTAAAAACAAGACATCGAGGCGACGTAGATTTATCAATACACGTCGCTTCGTTTATTCCAGGAAAAAAAATTACATATTTAACAAAATTAAATATTGATTACAACGAGCCGACGTAGATTGATCTATGTACGTCGCCTTGATTATTCCAAAAAAACAAAATAAAAATTAAATACAAGGAAGCGACGTAGTAAGAGCAATCTACGTCGCCTCGTTTATTGAAAAAAAATAAAAATAAAGATTAAATCGAAGCGACGTAGATACCAATGTACGTCGCCTCGTGGGCTTTATAATCCCAGAATCACAGTTTCAATCTGCTTCTTTTCATTTCGTTTTCCCTTCTTCTTCTTCCTCGCGCCGCGCCCCCAAAGCCAACGACCCAACAATCCCTAACCCCTAATCGACCTGTTGATAAAACCGAATCCCTAACCCCATCTCATCTAAACCCCTCCATCTCAATCCCTTCCATCTCATCTAAACCCCTACATCCCTAATCGTCGAATCCATAATCCCACAAATCCATAATCGCATTACAACCTATTGGAGCTCAATCTGTGGCCATCAATCTGTGTAACCATCACACTGTAAGCATCCGACCTCGTTCAATTTTCAATATGTTTTCATCTTAATGAGTTAGTGTGTTCAATTTTCAATCTGTTTTCATCACACTGTGGCCATCAATCTGTTTTCATCTTAATGTGGGTTTTGTGATGATGATGACTTTCTTAATGTCATTTGCTCTGGTTTTAGTTACGGTTTTTCTTGTACTGTGTTTATGCTCTGAAAAAGAAGATGGTGGATATGTCATATGTGATTATATATATGGTCTGGATATGTGGATATGTTGTTATATATGGTTATATCTATGGGGATATGTGGAATGAGAAGTCATGTGTGTGGCACGCCAATGACTATGCTGACGGTGAATATAAGCAAGAGCTTTTCTGCATTCGATTCGCTTCGATTGAGAGTGAGTTTTGTTTTATCTAATCTAATCTAGTACCTAGATATTGTACTGAATCTATATTCGCTGTCGATGTCTTGCTTACGATGTAAAGGTTGAATCAAAGTAAGTATTGGAAGTGGTATCATACTTTGGATTCATGATGGATTGGGCTGTGACGTGAAATCTTAATTGCTTTTAGAATACATTGATCACGTCACCTGTTGAAGTTTTGTTGCTGCACACTAATGAGTACTAATTGTAGAGGGGGAACTTGAACATGATGATTTTAGTGTGATCAATTGATCTGTCTTGGATTTTGTTGATAGGTGGGAGCAACATGTGTCTAATGAGACTGCCTGGTCTTGTTTCAAAATAGGAACAAGCTCCTTGAATCGGTGCTATTTTCTAGGCTTATATTGACTGTATGGTCTTGTTTTGATTAGGTTGCAGTTGGCAAGATGGAATTGTAATTTGAGCTATAATGATTCATGCTGCGTATTGATCTTCTTTAGACAAGTTAGACTAGCGATGGTTATTATAGTTGTTTCTTGTACATGGTGAGAGTTGAGATGGTTTTTTGATACGATTGGTATTGTGAACTGTCAAAAGCAAATATGAACTAAATAAGTTGTTAAGATCCAAGCTTGTAGGTAGGAACTTCCTGAACTTGTAAATTTATTAGCTGAGATCTCATTTTCTTTAGAATACTGTGATCAATTTCTTTATTCTTTTTCTTGAAGTTTAATGAATATGTGACATTAAGCTAGCATGTGTTATTTGAAGTAGCTAATATGTTGTAAATCTGTTTTCCTCCTCCAGTAGCTAAAGCAACCGAATCCGAGCCAACTCCGTGTAGCTAAAGCAAACGATTTGAGGCAACTCGAGAAGGTACGGAGCTTTGTGTTTTATACTGTGCCGAATGTGTATTGTGATAATGATTCCGAATGTGTTTTCAATATGTTTTCATGTAAGTATTGTGTTTTGTGATGATGATGAAGTCTAATGTGTTTTGTGATAATGATTAAACGCCAGTTTGGTTATATGAAAACATATGCATAATGATTAAGGGTTTGTGTTTTATACTGATTCTTACTTTTGTTTGTTAGTAGTTATTTCTGGGATATTAGGATTGATGAAAGAGCACGTGTTACTAGTACTTGACAGTTCAATATTGCCTGCATGTATAAAAGAATGTTAGTTAAATAAATAGTCATTTGTAGAAAACAACAGAGCCGATGTAAGAAGGTGTTTAGTATGTTTCTTATCCAACCATTAAACGTATGTAGCTAATCTGTTTTATATATGAAGATCATCTTCTGGTTTACCTGTGAAATTAGTTCTATATATGAAGATCATCTTCTGGTTTACTCTATTGAATCCCAAAAAGAATAGTTTAGTTTTAACATCTAATTAAAAATAACAGTTTAGTAATAAAAGAATGGCTCCCGGAGATACTGCATACAAGAGGAGGAAAGCGTTGATGCAGCGTCGTGAAGCGGAAGCGGCGGCCGCGGCGGCAGCTGCGGAGGCGGCAGCTGCGGAGGCGGGGTGGCGAGCATTCAGCCGAGATGGGGCTTCCGGGTCTGGTTGCCCCACGGGACAATCGGCGACCCCGTCGATTGCAGAAGCTCCCATTTTAACGCCCGCCCCTCCACTTGAGGATGCGATTCCGCAAGGAGCGGATGACAGCAGCGACGCCACTACGGCGTCACAGCACCCTCCCGCCCTCAGCATCCGGTGCAAGAAGACCAAACTCCCCGACATGGTCGACATGGCAACCGGAGACCCGACGACGGAACAACGCGGAGTCGTTGTCGGGACAAAGACGGAGTACCTCGTCCGGATGAACAACAATAGGCGACTACAAGTCGCTTACTCTACGAGGCATGCGGGGCCGGCGACGAGGGAAATGCGGAGTCTGATGTGCCGAGACATCGGTAGCATCATCCGCGGAAAAGTTCCAATGCTTGCATCTAGCTTCTTGGGACTTAGCGATTTGCATCGCGATATCGTCGGCCAGAGTCTTGAGGTATACTTGCTGGACTCCGAGCTTACTTACATACCTGTAGTAAATGTAAATATAATTTTTACATAACGGAATTTAAATGTGTTGTGCTAGACGAACTACGACATCCCGGCGACTGATGTGGAGATGTGGAACTTCATTGATAGGACGGCGCAAACAATCTATAAGGATTGGAAGTACGATTGCCATCAACATTATCTCCACGTCAGCCAGGAGACTCCGGCCGAGTTTCTCGGGAGGGAAGACCAATGGGCGTGGTTAAAAGCCCACTTCGAAGACCCTGCTTACTTGGTGAGTTTCATAAACGAACCTACAGTTTTGGTCAAACGTTCGAACAATATGCATGTTTTAGTGTTCTTATTTTAAAATGATTTTTGTGTGTGTGTGGCAGCGATTGTGCGAACGGAACCGAGGGAACCGAAACAAGAACAAGGAGCAGCAGATCAACCACCATTCGGGATCCCTCGCCCTCTCGTACCGAAGCGAGGTGTTGGAGAAGGAGGGTCATCCAGCGCCCGCCGTCCAGACGTGGATTAACGTATACCAGCCGGAGAGGAATGCGGCTGAGAAAGTGGTAAGCTCAAATAGGTTCACGTTACGTTATTTCAATTATGTTTGTTTACTAAATTGTAATATTATTTATTTTATCTATTTTAATTGAGCAGGCGGCAGTGAAGCGTCGACTCGATGAAGTCTTGTCGCAACAAGATAGTGCTGCGGGCCCAGTTGACGGCGAAGAGGTTTCCCAACCCCAGCCTCTTCCTCTTGATACACAAATAAATATCATAGAGGAAGAGGTGGGTTCAAGGCACGGGACCTCTATAAGAGGTAATAAATCTCCAAAACGATTCCGTCGATGCATATCTCGATTTACGTTTTGCTTCATTTTGGTTTACGATATAGTTTACTAATATTTGTTCTTGTTCGACGTTACAGGGGTGGGGCGCGCTCTAACACGCGACCCCAAACCGAGAGGAGGGGCCCGGGTAAACCAGGAACGCCAAATTCAAATGCAAAAGGAGATCGATGAAGCCAAAGAGGCGGCGCGCAGATCGAGCGAGGTGGCGCAGAAGGCCATAGCGGAAGCGAGTGCGATCGCCCAAAGGATGCAAGAAATGGAGGCCATGATGCGATCATTCCAGGCTGCGAATCAACAACCGCAAGCTCCTCCACCACCTCCCGGCTCGTAAACTGTATATAGGATTTGTATAAACTTGATTTGTGTAAACTTGATTTGTATAAACTTTTAACGTTTTGATTTGTGATTGAATGCGTTTTTTTGGTTGAATGCGTATCTGCAATTTGAATGCGTTTTTGTGTTTGTAAATTGCGATAGGTCGTGACTTGGTACAATAATATTTAATTTTTATTTTTTTTTTATTTTTTAATAAATGAGGCGACGTAGATAGAACATTGTACGTCGCCTCATTTATTTTTCTAAATGAATAATAAATAAATATTAAATACGTTGAGGCGACGTAAATTGCTCTATATACGTCGCCTCATTTATTACAAAAATAAAAAAAAAATTATTTTTTAATAAATGAGGCGACGTACATTGATCAATATACGTCGCCTCAATGTATTTAATATTTATTTATTTTTTATTTTTTAATAAATGAGGCGACGTACAATGTTCTATCTACGTCGCCTCATTTATTAAAAAATAAAAAAAAATAAAAATTAAATAAATTTAGGCGACGTATATTGATCAATGTACGTCGCCTAATTTATTAAAAAATAAAATCAAATAAATATTAAATAAATTGAGGCGACGTATATTGATCAATATACGTCGCCTCATTTATTAAAAAATAAAAAAAATAAAAATTAAATAAATTTAGGCGACGTATATTGATCAATATACGTCGCCTCGTTTATTAAAAAATAAAATCAAATAAATATTAATTAAATTGAGGCGACGTATATTGATCTTGTACGTCGCCTCAATGGATTAAAAAAAAGAAAAATAAATTAAAAAAAAATAAAATTGAGCGACGTAGATTGATCAATATACGTCGCCTCAGTTCAAGCGACGTTATCAATCTACGTCGCTTCAATTGAAGCGACGTAACATTATTTACGTCACGTGAAATAAACTAAGCGACGTAGATTGTATCTACGTCGCCCCAATGGTGGCGTGATGAATCTGAAGCGACAAGACGAGGCGACGTCGTTTTGGTCACAAGAAATCGAGGCGACGTAAAATTGAGACGAGGCGACCACCTTTCTACGTCGCCCCGATTTCCTCCTCCAGTAGTGCCCTAACTCTCTCAATTTCAACCCTCTCGATTTGGTCTGACTCAACACCACCAAACTTCTCTTCGTCGTGAACTGCTGGCTCAAGTGAATGTTGCTCGACCCGCATCACAAAACGGATCTTCTGGACTAAAAAGCACTATCGGACACCGACCTCTCCGCCATAACAGAACTCGATCTTGACTCTATTACTGTCCTCTTTCATCTATGTGGAAATGGTGTGTAGAAGGGAAAAAATAACCCATTTTAACTATTTTATTCTATCAAAGAGGAATTTCGAACCAGTGCGTAGAAGGTGTTTGCTCACGGCTGTCATCAGCTAGCTACCATGACTCCAGAACCAGATCTTTCATTCCAACTTCACCGATTAGAATTGGGTCCAGTTGATTTCAATATATATAAAGTGTTCTTTACCCGTAGAGAATATGTTATATACTTATATGTAATTAGCTTATTTATAGTCTCATACTGTCGGGGCGGACACTTGATGTTCTTTAGTAATGTAATTTGTTTTTGATATTCATTCATGCATGGTATGATTCTTTAGCACTGTGGTAATGTGATTGGCAACTCCATGTCTCCATCTGTGGTTTACACGTACTAGTGTTGTTCTCATATTGCTACAGTTACATGTTCATATATTCTGGTGACTGAAATTTCATTTTTCTTTGTACAAAACTCTCAGTAAGGAAGAAGGCAACAAATCTGTTTGAAAGAGGTTTTTTTTTTTGGTCTGAAAGAGTTTGACGATATGAATTGTAATAAGGGGATTACTTAAGACTTTTGAACTCCTTATTTGGGCATTTTTCAATAGTCTTCAAAAACTTGGTCAAAAATCATTTTGAAGGCCACAAAGAGGGTATTTATCAAAAGAAAAAAAATTCATCACCAAGGTCTAACTTTCGCCCGAAACTTTAAAGAGAAATTTTGAAGAATACCCTTATTTGAGGACTCAAGTTGATTTTTGACCTTGTTTTAGTAAAATATTGAAAATTAACCATAAGAAGGCATAAAAAGTCTTATATAGCCTCAATTGATTGACCATCGTTTTTTATGCCCGTCCCTCCTCGGATAGTGTTGAGTGGTGAGAAGAGAACATGAGACTCAACTGTTCGAGGCCTTGAGCTCTTCATTCTTCAATTGCAACCTATCTATAATAATCACACTACTAACTAACTAACAAACCAAGCCATGATCTGCATTGCATTTCCATGAATGAAAAGAACAAAAGAAGGAGAAAGTGATGGAGCCACCGCACTCGTCGTCTTTGCCGGGAAGTTGATCGTGGAAAAGCCTGCCAACACGAGCCACAAAGTCAACGAGGACGACGGCCTGTGCTTGATCGGTGCACTCTAAGCAATTTAAGTATTATGCTTGATCGGTGCACTTTAAGCAATGTAAGTGGAGATGTTGTGCTTGATCGGTGCACTCTACGCAATTTAAGTGGATATGTTCTTGTGCTTGGGAAATTTGTTCAGAGTCATAGATTCAATAATATATCCTTGATATAGGAAACCTGTATCGATCAGTGGTTCACTGTGCTCATATATGTTCGGAGTAAGCCAGTAAATCAAGGATCCCAAAATCATTGCTTCTCTCTTTATATCGCTATCCCTATGTTTCTTCTCGAATTCTGGGCATGTATGCGGAAAAAAACAAAAAAAAGACATTTGAAGGGGAATGAGTGCAGTGTCGTGGACGCTCCTTGATTTTGTTTTTGCCACTATCGTGTTAAACGATCAGATGAGCTAGAAAACATCAAAGTTAATCTGATGAGGGTATAAAAGATTTTTTTTGTCCCTTTATATGATAGTTTTCAACTATTATCAAAATAAAGGTTAAAAATCATTTTGGTGACCTGAATATAGGCATTTTTTTTACAAAAAAATTAACTTTAAAAATTATTAAAATTATACCTGAAATTTTAAAATTATATTTCCGTGATACTTAGATCTATTTTTTGTCACATAACTATTTATGTCGCTGACGACATGACACTTTTTCTTAACACAGATGAGAAAAAAATTTAATACTCTCATTTTTTTAATTATTTTAATTTTTCTATTTTCTATTTTTTTTCCTTTCTCTCACTTGTGCAGCTAAGCACCTATGCAATCCCTCCGCCTTCCTCTATTCCAATGCCTCAATCGCAACTCCTCACCATCCACCTTAACAATAAGACTCTTCTCCCAAATTCGACTCCAAACTCATCGAGGATACCTAAAGTTTTGATGATATCACAACAAGGCATGATGCAATTTTCTAAGATTAGTGAACCACCGAGAGAGAGTTGAAAATTCTGATGAGAGTTCCTTTACTGCTTGCGGTGGCCTCTACAGCAGGGTAAGCCATGACGGGCCATTGGGCCTTGTTTTTGTCGGCCTCAGGAAATACCGGAAGAGGCGCCGAACTTGTAACCGAAACTGACCGTCCCTTTCGATCTCCCTTTCGGAGTAACCACCGCTTAAGTCATGGGCTTCTGGTTCTTCTCTTCTTTCCCGTAATTCACAAACAGCTCCTTGACCGGAACCACGGCTTCTCCGATGACGGAGATGAGCTTGATCTTTAGCCTCAGGCGACCTCCTTGCTCGAGCGCCGCGTTGTCGAGTGTGAACTTGAAATGGTCGTTCCACTTAGGGTTTGTGTCGCTGTCCTTGTGCTCCGGCGACCGGAATTTTTGCTTGGGCTTTGCGCCGGAGATCGAAACGACGACGTACACGTCCATCTTGGTTAAGAAATTCACGTCCTTGATGTCGTTCGCTGCATACAGCATCACCTCCAATGTCCTGCAATCCATTCTCAATGGCAGGGCAGGAATATTCGAGCGAAGATGGCGGGGTCGGAGGGTATGACGACGTCTTTGGATCGGACTCCGGTGACCAGGTCGTCGGAGGGCGAAATTTTATGGGTTTGGTGGAATTTCTCGATCCGGCCGGATTTGTACACCCGAAAGAAAATTAAAAATTAAAAAATACGAAGAATATTAAAAAAATTTCTTTTCTGTTTAAGAAAAAAAATTATCATATTAGCAAAAAAACATGTGACGGAAAATAAGTCTCGGTGAATTTTTTCTCTATCAAAATTTCTCCAAAATACTGCTTACGACTTTGTCATAGGATTCGACGGCTGCCAAAAGATCGAATCAGCAGAGGACACCACAGTCGTCGATGTGACCACGAGCTCGCCACCACGAAAATAACAAACCCGTCCCGTTACATTTCTCATTTCCTTGCCTCTTTCTCCAAGTCCGTGGTATCAGCGACCGAAGATGAGCAAGGGACCTGGACTCTTCGCCGACATCGGCAAAAAGACCAAAGGTATAAACTCTCTCTCTCTCTCTCTCTCTCTCTCTACTGTTTTTGAGCAGATTTCGATTCTGTAGTTTGCGTCTAAAACGCTTCGTTTCGGCTTCGTTTGCAGATCTTCTGACCAGAGACTACAATTCCGATCAGAAATTCAGTGTCTCCACCTACAGCACCGCCGGTGTGGTACGCACTTTTTACCTCTCTAATTTCACTCGCATTCGCACATATGCGACTTAATTGTTATAGAAATTTCTGGAATTGAATCGATATCTGGGGTTTCCGTACGATCATCTGCTGCCTATAGTGATAAATCGCATGATATTTTGATTGTGTGTTCGAAAATGGAGGACATTATTTTGTATGCTGTAGCTGTACTGTGTCTGAGGGAATGCTATGTTGTATCAGTCCCTCAGATAAAGAGTTGTTTGAGTTTGAATTTCATATTCTGTGGTTGGAGTACTGAGTGATAGTGTGTTTTGCTCAATTCTGCTAAAACGATTTTGTTTAACTTTGTGACCTCATCTTTGTTCTGAAATGGAAAAGGATGAGTACTGTTTTCATTGTGATTTCATTTGTTGTTTACCTCATGCTGTAACCACATTCATCTGCATGAGTATGTTGTAGTACTGTAGATCCTTGCAGTTTTAGTATGTTATTCTGTCTTTCTTTTTTGTTGAGCTATTATTTTGTTGTTTTAAGAGTTAAACTTAGTGTTAAAATGATCAAGTAGAGACTGGAAGATGGCTTGGAGTCTTATATTTATATTAGTGGTTGCAGAATATTCATAAATTGAATGTTTTAGCTTATCAGTAGGCACTTGGCTGCATAGTATGTGGACTACTGAGTTGATTGATTTAGTAACTGTTAGAGTTTTAAGATCCGGGTGAACGGGACATTTCTTGAACTGATTTTGGTATAACTTAATGTATGCCACTTCTGAAATTTAAATGTCAGTTTTGGAGCACTAGTTTCTGTATCCATGACTTTCATTACCCCTTTTGTTCTTTAGGCTCTCACTTCAACAGCAGTGAAAAAAGGAGGATTGTCCACTGGGGACATTGCTACACAATACAAGTACAAGAATGCAGTGGTTGATGTCAAATTTGACACAGAATCAAACGTGGGTTGCATCTTTTTCTTATAATATATTAAACAATGCTATTATATTGTTCAATTAATTAGTTTGTATTTTTGTCGTGTGGGACAGATTTCAACAACCTTCACAATTACTGATATTGTTCCATCAACAAAGACTATTGCTTCATTCAAAGTGCCTGACTATAATGGGGGCAAGGTATAGAAAATCGAATCTCATGCTATAGTATACATAGTATTACTTATATATAATTGTGGTATTGACTCTTTATGTTGTTTTGTATTTGTTCTTTAGTTGGAGTTTCAGTACTTTCATGACCATGCGACGCTCACTACAGCTGTTGGTTTGAATCAATCCCCAGCCATTGATTTTTCCGCTACCATTGGAACCCCAAGCATTGCATTTGGTGTGGAAGCTGGTTATGACACCACTTCTGGAAACTTTACAAAGTATACTGCTGGAGTGAGCGTGACACAATCCGTATCCAATGCTTCAATTATTCTGTAAGCAATTGTACCATAGCCATGGTCAATGACAATAATAAGCTCTAACTGTCGTTTCTGGTATCTGGAATGCTAGGAACTTATGTCAGCATCTAATTAGCTGTGGCTTTCTCTCTTTCCAGGGGTGACAAGGGAGACAGTATTAAAGCATCGTATGTGCATTATCTGGATCTGTTGAAGGCGAGTGCTGCTGTCGCAGAAATCACTAGAAGGTTTTCCACAAACGAGAACACTTTCACAGTGGGAGGCCAATATGCTATTGATCCCTTGACTGTAGTGAAGGCAAAGCTCAACAATCACAGCAAGCTGGGAGCCCTCCTGCAGCATGAAGTGATACCAAAGTCTTTGCTGACAGTATCTGGTGAGATTGACACCAAGTCTTTGGACAAACATCCCAAATTTGGATTGGCCATCGTCCTCAAGCCTTGATGTTTGTCGTTGGAAACCAGTACCTGGTTCATTTTTTTGGCTGGCTCTCAGAGGAGCAATTAAAAAGTAGTTCGACAAATATACGTGTGGATGTGGATGGATTGTTTGATGCTTGAGCTCGATGCAGTTTCCTTTACCTCTATTCTTTTGGTTTTTAATTGTAGGTCTTTCAATGCATTCAATGTTAGCACATTCTAGTCTCCTTGTATGGAGAGAACCATAGAATCTGATTGATAGAGATTTTGTTCACATATGGCAAGCGGGTATGTTACTATCTGTTTTGAATGAATGCACCCTCCATGAGGGACTGCCGGTGTTTATATATGCAAGATTGATGCATTGCGTTTCTATTTTACCAGCGTCATTTTTATTAACACTGCTTGTTTTCATCGTGAATCCCAAATTCAAGTTCAGTAACATAATGAAAATTTTACTTGAAGATGGAATGAAGGCATAAGCCGCATAACCCTTGCTTTTTTTCATAGCTCCTACCATAACATCTTGTAAATCAGTAGCTTCTTTCATAGCTCTTCCTTGTTATTGGAAGAGTTGATAGCTGATTAATGTGTGAAGATTAAGTGTATAGACATCGCCCTTGTTGCCTCGGTTCATGTGGATAGTTATTTGACTAAAAAAGAGAGCACAGGGCATGGCATACAATAAAAAATCCAACGGGAATGAAAAGAGTGGGATCAGCAATAGAAAGGGTGCAGATAACCAGGTGAAGGAGAGGAGTAGCATTTGTGGCTCGAACACATTCGATCTATTCCAGCCTTAATACTCAATAGCAAATTAAGCCAGCTGAGTCAAGGTATTAATACACAGCAAGAAAATGATCATGATTACCGGATGATACCTATCAAAGAAAGGTACAAATGTAGAACATTGCATCCAACAGCAAATAAAGATGATTATCACCATAAGTCCTAGGGGATGACTAGACAAAAAGATCAAGAGGGAGAATAGCAACAGCATACAAAGAAGACATTTAAATATCTTGCATGTCTAGTTGTCTAACAATCCTTTCGTCAAATTCCAGCATTACCAACTCATCAAAATGCCAATAGAAGATCAAACAACTCAAACTGCTGTCCTGCACAAGCTTACTATCAAAATGACAACTCCAACCTACATATTGCATCAGATCGACATCATACTTAATCCAAAGCCAAAGATCAGTCTTCCCCAAGTAAGCAAGACTAATGTTGCTCTTCGACTCAACAATAACCCAGTTCAGATGGCAAACATAACATCTATCCACAAAGAAATCACACAGAGACCAATAATGCAGACAAACCAGAGATTACATCCAGTACATAGGAGAATATAATAGCATTATGTCCATCACAACATCCATACGATCCAATACATAAAGCATTAAACATAAATTATGGTTCCCAAATCCATCCATTCGTAGCTTTAAAAAAAACTAGAGAACATATTAAAGCCTCCTCATATACTTATGACTACCAAAATCAATCCAAAAGAGACGAAGGACCTGGCTGGGTGGGCTTAATCGACATTCTGCATGATGTCCTCAGCAGTGAACTTGGTGCCCTTGTCCTTGTCGGCGGCGGCTCTCCCCTTGGCCTTACGGTCGAGCAGTGACTTGCGGTCCTTGTCGAGCCTGAGCTTGGTGATGAGACACTTGGATGGGTTGATTCCGACGTTGACCGTTGACCCGTTCACCTTCTCGCGTGTGATGCGCTCGATGTGTATCACCCACTTCCGGCGGTACACCTGGACGACTTTGCCCTCGCGGCCCTTGTAGGTCCCACGCACCACCTGGACTTCGTCGTCTTTGCGCACCGGCATCGACCGGACGTTGTACTTGGAGCGGAGGTCCGACGAGAGAGGGGCGCTCATGAGGATGCGGCGGACGGAGGACGGCGCCGTGAAGTGGGCCTTCCGGCTCTTGCGGCGGGAGCTCGACACGCGTGGGTTTCTCTTCATCTTCGCTCTCTCTTTTGCTCTCTCTCTCTCTCTCTCTCTCTAGGCTTTCCTCTCAGTTTCTCTCTCTCTCTGCCGCTCTGTGACTGCAAATGAGGCAGCGAGGTTTTAACCAGAGAAGAGCTATCGAGTTGATTATGTTGCGAAACGACGTCGTTGTCTTTCTAGGATGATTAGGGTTTTGGATGTGAGGCTGGGCCATGGCTGTGGGCTTTTCTGTTTTTATCAGTGCTCCGCAAACTCGTTTAGGCTTCGTACGAGGGCCCAACTAACTGAGAGCTCAGTTGTTGAGCTTTGAGCTTGAGAAGAGAGAACAATGGAGGAAGAAAGAGAGAGAAAAAGATATCTAATATATTGAAAATATCTGGATGTGGTTAAAACGTAGCTTACAGACAAAGCAGCTAGTACAACTATTTATACAAAAGAAACCTAGTGAAGCTACAGATGCATGACACACGTCACACATCTACACGGTGATCATAAGAACATAAGCAAGAGCAATTAATCAGTAATCACACTAATTAGCTTAGATAGAATTATATGCTTTAACACCCCTAGCCTCCTCAACTGGATGGCGGAGGAACCACTATCAAGTTGCTGCAAAACACATTATGTTTGGGAAAGCACAGCCTTTTTGTAAACATGTCTGCAAGTTGTGCCTATGAGTTCACAAACTGAAGGGTGATTATACCTACTTTAACCTGGTTTCTCGTATAGTGGACATCTACTTTGATATGTTTTAGTTTAGAGTGGTAAACTGGATTAGTTGCAATAGCTAAAGCAGAGATATTGTCACAGTGGAGTGTAGGCATAGTGGCAAGAGGAACTTGAAGGTCTTTTAACAAATAAGATTGCCATATAAGTTCTGAGGTGGTGTCAGCCATGTTGTGGTATTCAACTTTTGTGGAGGACCTTGAAACAGCATCTGCTTCTTACTATACCATGAGATGGGACAATGATTCAGCAAGATCACAAAACCAACTGTGAACTTTCTGTCATTTGGATCCCCTGCCCAATCAGCATCACAATAGGCATCTAAGAACATATCCACACCTTCAATCTGTGAGAAAAAGATACTAGAATCCAATGAACCTTTGACATACTTCAATATCCTCTTTGCTGCCATGAAATGTTCTTCAGTTGGACAATGTAAAAAACTGACAAACTGAGTTGACACTGTATGTAATATCTGGTCTTGTTAAGGTTAAATATTGGAGACAACCAACAAGACTTCTGAAAGTTGCAGCTTGATTTCCTTTGAGTGGAGTACCAGAATCCTTCAAAAGTTTGAGGCCAGATTGACAAGGTGTCAAATGAGAATTGCCTGCTTCCAATCCAAACTTGTCCAATAGATCCTTGGCATATTTAGATTGAGAAACAAACATACCATTATGCAGATACTTGATTTCTAAACCAAGGAAGAAATCTAACTTGCCCAAATTCTTCATATCAAACTCACTTTGCAATGCACCTTTAATTTTATACAGCAGCACATCATTATCTCCAGTAAGGATGATATCATCCACATATAGAAGAAGATGAGCAATAGATGCACCAGTGGCTTTAACAAACAAGGATGGATCAGCAAAAGAAGGGACAAATCCAATTATTGGAAGAAATTGAGTAAACCTTTCATTCCAGGCTCTTGGAGCTTGGTTTAAGCCATAAAGAGATTTTTTAAGTTTGCATACATGAGTTGCTCCAATGTGTTCAAAACCACTTGGTTGAACTGCATATAAACCTCTTCATTTAGAATCTCATGAAGAAACGCATTCTTCACATCTATTTCATAAAGAGTCCACTTCTTGGATGCAACAATAGCAAGAATTAACCTCACTGTAGTGTGCCTAACTACAAGAGAGAAAGTTTCATCATGGTCAACGTCATGCTCTTGACTGAAACTCCTTGCTACTAACCTAGCTTTATGTCTTGCAATTGTTCTATTTGTATTCCTTTTAATTTTGAAGATCCAGTTGCATGAAACTAAGTTCTTTCCAGGTGGTAATTCCATAAGATCCCATATGTTTTGTTTAATTAAAACATCATAGATCCCATATGTTTTGTTTAATTAAAACATCATACTCCTCTTGCGTAGCTTATTTTTAAACTAGTGTCTTCATAGCATTCTTATAATTGACTGGTTCAATTTCACTAAGATCTTGAGATGGATCTGTCATAATGGACATAAAGCATTTTTTTTTACTATACCACGTTTATTTCTTGCTAACATCTCATGATCATTGACAATGGTATTAGTTAAACCATCAACAAGATGCAAGATATTAACATTAGATATCTGAGAAGTAGGCCTACTTGAATCACAATCAAATACAATATATACCACTTCCTTGATTGGCAGTGACATCAAGGGTGCCTTCATTTTCATCAAATTGTATACTAGTACGATGATCAGGATTAAAGACATGACTATCTAAATGATTGATAGAATCAGAAGGAGCAGACCATATTAGAGTAAGTGGTATGTGTGTAGATGCAGCTTCAAAAGTGTCAGGTATAAATGCAGCAATTGGGTTAGTTGAGATATTTACACTAGCGGGACTAGAGGTTGAAGCACAGGACATAGGTAAAGCAATTGATACCTGAGAAGCAAGCATGAAGTGAAGTGGCTGAAGATAGGTGCTGGACATATTGGTTATGTCAGTATTGACTTACTGTGATGATCTAGCTGATGAGACTTGTGACATTTGAACCCTTTGAGCATAAGGGAAGGAGTTTTCATCAAAGAAAACATGGCGTGATATAATGTACTTCTTAGCCATCACATTGTAACAAATGTAGCCTTTGTATCCTGCAGCCATGCCAAGAAATACACATTTGATGGTTTTAGGTTGTAACTTATTATTGTGGTAAGGAGTTAACAAGGGATAACAAGCACACCACAACCAAAACTCTTAGAGCATTCCCACCCATGGAAGATGTGAGGAAGCTCCATTTTGAGGAATTCCTCAGAATTTTGAGGAATTCCTCAGAATAGGAAGTCCTCAAACAGTTTTTCGTGCAGCGGTGCCTGTTTGAGGACTTCCTATTACTATTCACGAATAATTAAAAAAATTAAATTTTAAATATCGAATATTATTTTCACCCAATAACTAACCGACACGTGTTATCCCAGAACATATAAGTGGTTACGGATTTACGATAACATTTTCGACAAGTTATTTTGAGACACGTGTCATGTATACGTGTCGGTGTCGGCAAAATCATTGATTAAGATAGGACAGTAATATTTCCTGTAAGATTGCGGTCCAACGAGAATGAGACACGTGTCAGTGTCGGCAAAATTATTGATGAAGATAGGACGGTAATATTTCTTGTAAGATTGCGGTCCAACGAGAATGTGACACGTGTATTGTGTACGTGTTGGTGTCGGCAAAATAATTGCGAAAGATATTCGGTAAGATTTTCAACCAACCGACGGTCGACACGTGTCGTTATCTAATCTAATCTGGTTCTTCAAAATGACTATAAAAGAATGAGCTATGGGAGTGGAAGAACTCACACCAACACTTCTTCACATTTCTTATCATCCTCTCTAAACACTTCATCACATTTCCCTTTCCTCAAGATGAATCCTATGGGTTTCACTAATTTTTTCAATAGGAGGCGACAACAACGCCGACAAAATGCTGAAATTGCCAATCAATTCGTTATCGACGCGGTGGCGGTTGATGCAGCATTCGATGATGATTCAGCACCACGCCGCCGTGCAAATCAACCAAGGCTGAGGGATGAGAGGGGCCATAATCTTATGGAAGATTACTTCATCGAACGCTCGGTCTTCACCAACCACGACTTTCGTCGGCGGTTCCGAATGAGCCGACATATATTCAACCGTTTAATGACGGACCTCTGCAACAACGACCCATTTTGGCATCAAAGAGCCGACGCCACTGGAATGGTCGGACTTCTTCCCCAACAAAAGATGACCGGTGCTCTTCGGATGTTGGCATACGGCTCAGCTGCAGATCAGTGTGCCGAAATCACAAGGATGGGGGACTCAACAACTATGGAGTGCATGAAGAAGTGGTGCACCCAAGTGGTTGAGCTTTATGGTACTCGTTACCTCCGTGCTCCAGATCAGACAGACATCACTCGGCTTCTAAGAAGGGCTAAACAACGCGGATTTCCTGGTATGATCGGCAGCATTGATTGCATGCATTGGGAGTGGAAGAACTGCCCAACTGCTTGGTCCGGGGCGTACTCAGGGAGGAAAGGTCGTCCAACAATCATCTTAGAGGCAGTGGCCTCATATGACACGTGGATCTGGCATAGTTTCTTCGGGGTACCAGGAGCTCAAAATGATATCAACGTGTTGTATCAATCAGATGTATTCGATGCAGTGCTTGCTGGAAGAAGTCCATCTGTGACTTATAAAGTGAACGGTATGACATACCGTAACACCTATTACCTTGCTGACGGGATATATCTGAGGTACTCTTCGTTTGTCAAAACAATTTCTAATCCTCAAGAGCTTCCACAAAAGCTTTTTGCGAGAAAGCAAGAGTCATACCGTAAGGATGTGGAGAGGTGCTTTGGCATCTTACAAGCTCGTTGGGGGATAATTCGTCATGCAGCTCGGTGTCACCGCCTTTCGACGTTAAAAGACATCATGTTGGCTTGCATCATAATGCGCAACATGATCGTTGAGGACGAGTTTGTGGAGGATGAGTTTGAGGAGAACCAAGAAGAAGATCTCCAAAACCCATTTACCACATTCACTGCTTATGATGAGCCAGTGGATGAAGGGGGGAACCGTATTCCATTCGAGCCAGTTGGAAGATATGAAAATGAACAACGGTTTAATGAGCGTATTGTAGATCTCCAATCAGCTTACATCCATGGAGAGCTTCAAAAGGACTTAGTTAAGCACAACTAGTTTCTTGAGACCAGTGAACAACTATAAGCTTGTTGTCTTAATTGTTGTATTTTTATTACGTGTGTTTGCATTGTTGTGTGTTTGAATTATGTGTGTTAAATAATTTTTGTAATGTGTGGGAACTTGATGGAAATAAAGAAATTGCATTTTTATTTATTTTAATGGGAAACTACATAATTTAAATGCTTGAAGGGAAAATACTTGAAAAAAATACAAGTGGGTAATTTAATTTAAGAGCTTGGAAAAAGGGGGCGATAACAATTGGAATAGCCTTCTCCGCTTGCTTCATCTTCAACCTCATCCATTTGAGAAAGGATTTCGGCTTTCCTCTTGGTAAAATACTTCTTGGATTTAGGAGTCATAATTTCGGTATCCATTGAGATGATCCGAGTCTCTTCCGCCAAAGCTCTCAAATCGATATCTCTTTTTTGAAGCGCGATTTGCTCTCGAAGAAGGGAAACCTCAATTGCATCATTATCTTTTTGATTGCGACCATAAGCTTCTTGATTTGTCGCAATCCTATTCAAAGCCTCGGCTCTTTTATTTGTTGAATTCATGCCTTTTTTTCCTTTCTTTTTCCCTTCCGTGGCCGCTTTCACTCCCATAGGACGCTCCGGAGAAAAGGGAGCTTGATTGCTCATTGGTGTGGGAAATGCATCATCCTCATCCAAGTTGACGGCGGTGGCGGTTGAGCTTGCGGGATGTGTTGATGAGTAAGGCGGAGTAGAGGATATGTAAGGTGGAGGTGTACTAGCTTCGACATGGATGAAGTATGGATGATTCTTCACCACATCCCAACAAGCAAAGTCCTTAAACTCTTTCTTCCTTTTGGCAACATAAAATGATTGAGCACTTCTCATCTAAAAAATTAAATAATTAAAGAACATGCCATAAAGAAAATTAAATAAAATGGACATAACTTATATTAAATATTTTTTCAAAAATAACTTGCAAAAAAATGGAGATAAAAAACAATACCTCATCGTGTAAGTTGGAGCCGGAAGATGCATTTCTTCGTGCGAAAAAAATAGCACTACCCCAAAGTTTCAAATTCGCCTTCAACTTTGCGAATCGAGAGGATAATGCGTTTTGGGTCCTAGTTTCCGGCATTGATTCACCATAACCTAGCTCCCAATTCGCCTTGAAATCGCCATGAATCTTTTCCCATAATTTGTCGACCTTTTAACGATTTCCGGTAATCGAATCAACACTAAAACGACAATAAGATATGCTTAATTGCACATCTTCCGAAAGAAGCCAATTTGTTGACATTTTTTTCCCAAAAAATAAACAAAGGATTTAGAGGATAGATGGAGAGATTGAGAGGGGGAGAGAGTGAATTTGTTGTGCACAAATTGATGTAAAAAATGAATGAAATGAAGGTAGTATTTATAGAAAAAATATAGGGGGTGATTTGCAATTTTTTGGGGTTTTTTTTGCAATTAATTGATTTCTGGCCGAAGTGGCCGTTGGATATGAATTTGGGCCGTCGGATCAGTTTAGATCCGTTTGAAATGGATGGCTGAGATCAACATATATGTTGGTCTGTCAGCCTCCCAGAAGCTGACACGTGTCAGCTTCTGGTTGGCTGACAGTTTTAACTTTTACTGTTTTACCTTTTTCTTTTTACCCTAAAAAAAAAAGGTGTCATGCTGACGTCACCCACGTGGCGTGGGTCCCGCCAGCGGGATGTTCTGCTTCGCGTGCTCGGCCGAGGACGCCGCTCCGGATGATCCGTGGGTCAACGGTCGGTCGTCGCTGCTCCTTCCCCCCGCTGCACGCTCGCCGATCGCCGGACGTCCCCGAAATGGTGGGCCACCCCCCCGGACGTCCTCGCCGTTCGGTACCGGTGGGAATGCTCTTAAGAGGTTTAGAGGAGGATTCTTCTTATGCAAAGTTTCAAATGGTGACTTCATATATAACACCTTGGTTGGCATTTTGTTGATTAAGAAGCAAGCCAATGCGCAAGCATGGTACCAAAATTAAGCAGGCAGATAGGCAGTGTGTAGCATATTTACTGCAGTTTCTCTAATATGCCTATTCTTTCTCTCACTCACTCCATTTTGTTGAGGAGTGTTGGGACATGACACCTGAAGTAAAATTCCCTTAGATTGAAGAAAACTTTTGAAGGCATTACTGCTATATTCTCCACCACCATCACTTCTCAAGGTCTTTATTGGTACAGTAAAATGAGTCATAGCAAAGGCACTCAAGGTCTAAAAATGTCCTAGTACTTCTCCTTTTGTTTTCATAGGAAAAATCCATGTGTATCTAGAGTAGTCATCAATAAAAAAATACAAAATACTTGTAACTATCAATGAACACATTAGGAGAAGGTCCCCAAATATCAGAATGTATTAGTTCAAAAAGTGTAGAACAAAGAGTTTCAGAACAAATAAAAAGCAGTTTATGAAACTTGCCAACCAAACAATTCTCACAAATGCTTGGATCTTGATCTGAACTTCTCACTATTTTATTCTGATGTAACATAGGACTAACAACCTCATTAGAGGGATGACCAAATCTTTGATGCCATAGAGTCTTGGTCACAAATTTTCCCAAAAAAGCAGTCTGAACTTGAACTCCTGATGTTGACTTGTAGATAAATTTCATTGCTTCATTATATCTGGAATAGCTACTATAGTGAGATTATTCTCTTGCTTCATTTAGTTTTCTCAATAAGCCTTATTATTTGTAGTAGTAGAATGCAAAGATGGTAAATCAAATGGTATGGGATAGAGACCCTAGTCACTCAGTCCCTGAAATAGGATTCTGCCCATCACCTTGTCCTGAATCACACAAATGAACTCATCAAACCACATTCTACAATTATATTGTTTACATAAGTGATAGATATAGAGAAGATAAGCAGCCAAAGAAGGTATTAGAAGCACATTATCCAATTTTTTTGTGAACTTAATAAGGTGCTACCAGTATGTGTAATTGAAGGATTATCACATTTACCAACTTGAACCTCATCAGTACATCAATACCAGTGTACTTTAAAAGATTAGAAAGTAAATTATTATCACTTGTCATATGGCTAGTAGCACTTGAGTCAGCTAGCCAAAACTCTGGAGAGTTGGTTTGAGCAGCAAGCATGGCCTGCATCACTTGTGCCACAGCTTGATTGAGATCATTAGCTAAGACATTTTGTGTAGCCATTGCAGCCATTTGATGTTGAGGAGAAGATTGAGTACGCCAAGTCTGTTTGCCTTTACCTTATACCTTGGTGGAAAACCAACCAGATAGTAACATGTTTCCACAGTATGAGTGTCTCCATGACAATATATGCTTGTTCCCTCATCAGCTCTGAAGCTTTAAGCAATAGTGAAAAGCTTGCAAGTGCGAGCAATATGTCTTGTTCTTCCACATAACTGGTAAGGATTAACATTATGATTGACATTGTCTGCAACAGAAGGTGAGCCAAGAATAGAGTTCCCACCATTAGATATCCCACTATTGTTGGTGCTAGAGAAGACAGGTTGCTGGCCAAAATGATCATTGCCTCGGCCATTGTCATTGTTAAAACGACCTTGACCAACATAGAAAACATCAAGCAGAGCTGTTGAGAAGTCAGAGGGCACTTGAGAAAGACCACCACCAATGTTAGGCATAGATTTTTGTGCAAAACCAAGAGGCACAGTAGGTGATGTAGAATAGGAGTTGCATACATAACCAGTAATAGATTGAGGACTAGACGTCTGACTTTGGATTGATCCCGCAATGGAAGGAGGACCAGGACATTGAGCTTGGTAAGAGGAACCATCAATATGGTGCTTAGGCATCATGGAAGAGAGAGGAACAGAAGAGTGATCATCATAATCACCCTTCAAATCAGCTTCAGCAGCAAGTAACTCAACCTTAACATCATCAAGTGAATTACTAGCAAGATTGTGTAGATTAGACTTTATGTAATTGTGCTCTTTAAGTAAACCACCAATTATGGACACCATCACATCCTCATCTTCCATGTAATCCCCAACAGTTCGTAGAGTATCACGTCCTTCTTTAATCTTGTCAAGAAAAACCTTAATAGAGTCATTCCCCTTCTTGATATGCTTAAAACTCTCCTTAAGTTGTAGGACATGTTGCTTTGTTGGAGCAACAAACTTCCTGTGCAATCTATCCCACATCTCATTGGAAGATTTAGAATCCACAACACCTTTCACAGCCATATTAGACAGGGTTTGACCAAGGACATGCACAATATATTGATCTTGAATCTTGCAAGCAGGGTAAATAGGATTAGGCTGAACAATGCCATCAAAGCCTAGAATAGTATGTGGAGGATATGAAATAGAGCCACCTACAAATCCATACAAGTTCTGACAAAAATGACTCAACTCGGAACAACCAGGCAGGATAATTGGTACTATCCAACAAAATATTAGGAAGAAACATTGCATTCTGAGTAGAATATGATGAGGAAGTCATGATATACAGAGCTAGGGTTTCAAACACATCAACACTTCACAGATACAACAAGACAATCCATAGATACACAGAGTAACACAAGCTCCAAGGCATAGTACGAGCAGTAGACGATAACAAACACAAGCTCCCCTCTTATCTTTTCTAGGTTGCTTCTCATTTTTTCACTCTCGCTCGCTTTATGCTTCAACCTCGCCTCTCACGTACTTTGTCAACATCGTTTCTGTCTCGATCTCGCCTCTCAATCGAACTCACCACTCTTCAACCATTTTTATTTGACCTTGAGGTGAGTACCGTGAATACTCTCGCGTAGGATTGATAGGATCTTCTAATCTCTTACATATATGACTACAAGTATTATTAGCTTCTTAGTTTTGAATAGATTGTTATGGGAATTCGTAAGTTGTGAGGCACTTTCTTTATGAACACACGCTGATCGCTACCGCTCTCTGGTTCTGACTTTAATTGTTCTACTATAGGTCATTTGGAATTTTGATCAAATTTAGTTTGTAACTTAATTAGATTTTCGGATTGCTCGGATGCTAGTTGTATAGCTCTTCTGCATATGTATTAGTGTTGGTAGATTCAATTTCTATCTATATATGATGCAAGACTCAAGAGCATCAAGGTTGTCGTGGTTATTCAAAGTTTCTCTAAAACTTTGTCTTAGACATTTCCTTATATGCCAGATTTTTTAATCATTTGAGATTCTATTGGTATTTCTAGATCTGGTAATCATTCCACTGATTCCAGTTTTTAGTTTTTCAGAGCAAATTTTTTTTTTTTCAATAATAAAAGATGAAGAAAAAATTAGACATGAATCTTGTGCTGAGCCCAGCCCGTCTTGAATCTAAATGGGACAGGCCTTCACGGGTTTAAGTTTAAAGACCTTTTGGCCCGTTCTGTCTCGGCCCGTAATAATAAAACATGATGATATGGTGTTTTTGTGAAGGCCTCTTCCATCCTATCCCGTACCCAGCCCTTAATGCTTCTACCTTTTGTGTGATAATGTCTAGCATGTCGCATGTCGCATATATGATAGTGTATAATTCACACTGTCCACAATTGAAATTTGATCAATGTGATAGTATATAGCTATAGCATGCCGCATGTCGCATCTATACGGTCTATACATTCAATGAACTTTCATAATCGTATAGGTATGGAGTTCAATATGGATTTTTAGGTCGAAAAGCATCAATCTCCTCCCATTGAAGTATCAAATGAAAGGTAATCAATGTTCCAGTTAATTAATTTTTTTTCCCGAGGTAAACGTAAATGTTCCAAATTAATTAATTATCATCAAATTTCACCAGTTCACTGTCATAATCTCTATTAATTAAAGCAAAAGTACTTAAGGCAGTTAGGAAGATAGAATATTATAATTTTTGAAAATGCCCTTAAGAGATATAAGTCTATCAACTTAGCAAGTACATAAAACAAGGATAAGAAAATAGTTAAGTTGGAGAAAACCATATACAGTGAACATATGTGTTGAGGCCTGCCACGTTTAACCCAAATCCGAATTTGATTTGTTTAGTTACCAATCTAACATCTTCAAATAACACCACTATCACAAGATACTTGCGAATTGCGATGCAGAAGGACAAAGTATCCGCTCCTTTTCGACACTCCCGGGCTCTATTTGTTTAGAGGTAAGGAAGTCATGAATAATTTCTGTGTGTTGCGTAAGATTCTTTAATTTCTTTGACTTGGTTTTAATATGTTGATTTTAATCTACTTCTATAATTTTTGTTTTAGAGATTGAGATTGAGATGAATCTGAGTGAAGAATTGGAAATGGGAGAGAGAGAGATATATAGAGATAGAGAAGGAGTAAAAAAGAACCAATTTCAGGCTTTAGAATTTCTGAGAACCAACATCATGCAAAGTGTGTCCTCGAATTTATAGGTTAATTCCCTTTCCCCTTCAATTTCTGATTAGTTTTGCATTCTATATAGGGTTAAGTTCTCTGCAAGAGCGTATGTTTCCAATAAAATAAAATAAAAAAAGGTGGTGAGGTGTGAGTAGTAGTGGGAGAGTCGTCTACTTCGATATAAGCATAGGCAAGGAACTAAAAAGTTGTTTACAATGATCAAAGATTCATTATGGATTTGGTTTACTTAATGAATGGCCTACATTCTTTCGGCTCAGGTCTTTGAATTAAGGGTTTTTGTTAGTGCCATTTTAAAGAGAAAGAAAGTAATGTCTTCATTTAATTATAACTGATGTGTGGGATAAGCTTATAATTCGTTTAAAACTTTTGGTAGCGTTTCATACAAAATTTCTCTTATACAGTTGTGAGCCATTTCTAATTTGAATCATATTTCAGATTCACAAATTACAAAGAGAAAGAGGGAATGAAGCATCCATGTTTTAACACATCTTATTCACATGGAAGCAAGGAACACTAGCTGCAACAGACGGGGGAGACATTGGCGGTCGATTGGGATAAGAATGAGGCAGCAACAAGCGAGCCCATGCAAGTGTGGTGTATGCAAGTGACACCCGAGAGGAAAAGGAGATTGCGATGGTTCCTATTCCCTACGAGGAACAGAAATTTTGCAACAAGGATTATGGTTTCTCTTTTTTCCATAGAACCAGATATTAAACTTAATATTTTCATTTTCTTTAATCAATTACAGTTTTCTTTCTTAAAGTTCCACTGAACCCAGTACATTTATGCGAAGAAGTAGAGACTACTCATTATATCATTTAAAGATGTTTTGAGTGTAAACAGAACTGGGGAGTGGGGGGTGTGTGTGTGATGTCGTATGATGCAAATGAGAATTGTTTACATCTTACGTGTATAGTTCCTCCATTTTTGCAAAATAAATGTTCAATTATAATATTAGCTGTTTTAAGATTCTTCGTGGACTTTTTTTTTTTTTGTTAAATGTTCATGGCATCATTCCTGTTTTGCAAGAGTTGACAAAAAGAAAAGCTTAAGGTTTATCCTAAAGTTCCTTTCCAACGTACTTCAAATCATAGTAGCAGCGAAGGTGTTTACCAAACAAGATGAAATTGAGATAATCGACATATGGTTGAATTTGAAGAAAATAAAACTTTATTCAAGCAGGTGATTTGGAAACAAAGAATTAGTAGTCGTTATTTGTTAAACAGTACAAAAACACAATGTTCTCGAGCTACTATTTCTTCATTAAAAAGAGATTCGAAAAAATATGGAATAAGAAACGTGTGTCCAAAACAAAAAAATACGGGTTGAGAAGGAGGAGTTACCAAAGTTAGACATTTTACTAAATACATAAAACAATATAATTGCATAGAGTTCTATATATTCTGGTGGTCAGTCGTGATCAACTAGCGTTAGATCTGTATCCAACGATAGGTAATTAAAAAATAGTTATAAGACATTTTAATATCACCTGTTGGATACAAATCTAACGGTAATTGATCATGAATTCACTGATCACTAGAACAAGACTGTAATTGCACAACCTCAGTAAAGTACACCAACAATTCATACGCGCAAGCGCGATGCCTTCCACACGCTCATAGTATTTCATAAAACATTGTAATTACACAACCTCAATAAATACACTAATAATTCGTACGCGCGAGCGCGGCGCTTTCTGTATGCTCGTACGTGCGTGCATGAAGGCTCATTTTAATTAAGATAAAAATATATATGCCAATTTTTGGAAAATTTGAAAATAATATATTTTTGAAAATATATATACAAATTTTTGGAAAATATTAGTATGGCAAACAAGAAGCCAATAATTAACCGAAACATTGATCCAATTTTACTTTTTTTAGCAAATATTAGGATTTCCTACATTAGGGATTCGACTATAAGAGCATCCGCAGCGTTTGCATGCCCGGAGGACGTCCTCGCCGTTTTCAGTGGTGGCCCGCCGGAAATCGGACGTCCTCGGCGTTTTGGGCGTGCAGCGTGGCTAACGTCGGGGGTTGACCGCACGGCGACGAGGAGAACGTCCTCGAAGACGTTCGCGAGGAGCACGCCGGAGAGGAGGTTCCCCTGGCGGAGCCCACGCTCGTGGGTGACGTCAGGCGGGAACTGATTTTTTTTGAATCTGGCGCGTGTATTACACGCGCCAGTTAAAAGGTAAATTTTTTTTTTACCGGACAGTTACCAGCCAATCACAGACTGACACGTGTCAGCCTGTCGGGCCGATCAATCTGGGCTCTCCATTTTGAATTCAAAATTCAATCGGACGGCCATAATTTGAATGCAACGGCAACCTGGTATTTTTCAGAATTTTCTGAATTTTCAGAACGGGCAATTGAAATAATTCTCAAAAATTTCAAAAAAATTCCAAAAAATTTATAAAAAATCCCTACTACTTTTCTATAAATACCACCTTCATTTTCTAAAAATTTCACACCCATTTGTGCACCACTTAACATCTTCTTCCTCCTTCTCTTCTCTCCCTGTCTCACAATCCTCTTTCATTTTTTTCCAAAAATGTCGACCAATTGGCTCATGTCCGAAGATGTACAATTATGCATTTCATATTGTCGGCATAGTGTGTGCCCTATCTCCGGCAACAAACAAAAGGTCGACAAATTGTGGGAAAAAATTTACGCCGATTACCAACAAAATTGGGTGATTATAGAGGGGGAAGCGAGGGCGGAACCGAGGTCACAAAGTGCCCTTGCATCTCGTTTTGCTAAGTTGAAGCCAAACTTGTCGCAATGGAAAGCAGCGCTCGCATACGCAAGAAGGAATCCGGAATCCGGCGGAAATCTTCATGATGAGGTAGTAATTTATTTATGTTGGTCCTTTCAAATTTTATTAATTTTTGGAAATATATAATGTGAAATATTAAGTCGTTACCTGTAATTTATTTTGTAGTTAAGAAAAGCCCAAACGTTTTATGTGGGGAAAAAAAAGAAGGAGTTTGCGCACTTTGCGTGTTGGGAAGTGGTCAAAAATCATCCTACCTTTAGAATCATCGAAACTACCACTCAACCTTCTTATTATAATTCACACTTCGAAGAAACACCTACCGTTAATGAAGTATCTCCTAGCGTCAACTTGTATGAAGATGAAGTGATGCCAACATCACAAATCAACCTTAGAGGAACCTCAAGCCCGCCTAGACCTCAAGGAGTGAAGGCGGCCAAGGAAGCAAAAAGAAGGGGAAAGAAGGCCATGACACCATCGAGTGAAGTTAGAGATGAGACTTTGAAGAGCATTGCGGCTAATCAAAAAATGTTTGCCGATTGGACGAGGGCAAATGATGAAAGTCAACGAATACTTGATGAGAAAAACTACCAATTAAGGGCACGAGAAGAAGAAACAAGAATCATGACAATGAATTTCGAGGCTATGACCCCAAATTCAAAGAAGTACTTCATGAAGCGGAAATCAGAGATCCTTCAGCAAGTAGATGACGATGAAGGAGAAGTCGGCGATGCTAGCTTTACCGGTTGTTATCGTCCCCGCAATCTTGATTTTAGTGATTAGTTTAGTAATTTCAATTCATGTAATTTCAATTCATGTAATTTCAATTCATGTAATTTCAATTCATGTAATTTCACTTCATGTAATTTCAATTTCAAGAAATAAAAACGCACTTTATTTATTTAGATCGAGCTTCAAATTTAAATTCATTGATTATTAAGGGAAACACACATACAAAAGGGAAACACACATACAAAAGGGAAACACACATACAAAAAGGAAACACGCATACAAAAGGGAAACACACATACAAAAGGGAAACACACAAATTGCAAACACACATATTTAGAGATGTTCACCGGTTTCAAGAAACCAGTTGTGCTTCACTAAGTCCTTTTGAAGTTCACCATGGAGATAAACTGATTGTAAATCGATGAGCCGGTCGCTAAACCCAGATTGATGATGTTGATCTCTTCCCACTGGCTCAAATGGAATTCGGTGACCATTTTCATCCACCGGCCCATCATACAGTGTGGATGCAGTCACTGGGTTTTGTAAATCTTCTTCCTCATTCTCCTCAAAATCGTCTTCCACAAATTCGTCCTCGACAATCATGTTATGCATTATGATGCAAGCCAACATGATCATTTTTAATGTCGATTTGTGATGACACATGGCTGAGTGACGAATGATAGCCCACCGAGATTGTAAGATGCCAAAGCACCTTTCCACATCTTTACGATATGCCTCTTGTTTCCTTGCGAACAGCTTCTGTGGTTGATCTTGCGGATTGGATATTGTCTTGACGAACGAGGAATACCTGGGATAGATTCCATCAGCTAGATAATAAGTATGGTGGTAAGTCATACCATGGACTTTGTACGTCGCTCGCGGGCTTCTTCCGGCAAGGAGTTGATCGAAGACATCAGAGGAGTTGAGCACATTAATATCATTTTGTGCTCCAGGCGTCCCAAAGAAGCTGTGCCATATCCACGTGTCATATGAGGCCACCGCCTCTAAGATTATTGTCGGACGAGCCTTCCGCCCCGAGTATGACCCTTGCCAAGCTGTTGGGCAATTCTTCCATTCCCAGTGCATGCAGTCGATGCTTCCAATCATACCAGGAAATCCCCGTTGCCTGGCCCTTCTTAAAAGTCGAGTTATGTCAGCCGGATTTGGAGCGCGGAGGTAACGGTCCTTGTAGAGCAAGACTACTTGTGTGCACCACTTCTTCATGCATTCCAACGTCGTTGACTCCCCCATCCTTGTGTACTCAGTACACTGATCTGCGGCTGCGCCATACGCCAACATTCGTATAGCACCGGTCATCTTTTGCTCGGGGAGGAGTCCTTGCAATCCAGTGGCATCTGCTCTTTGATGCCAAAATGGGTCGTGATTACAGAGGTCTGTCTTGATCCGGTTGAACAAGTGCGTGCTCATTCGGAACCTCCGGCGAAAATCTTGCTCGTGGAAAACAGGGCGTTCCACGAAGTAATCTTCAAGCAGATTCTGACCCCTAGGTTCCCTTTGCCTTGGATGGTTTGGAAGGCGGCGGCGGGGTGGCTCATCATCAAACGTGGCAACTATCATGGTTGCATCATTGATGAAGGAATTCATCATTGTGGTAGCTTGCCGACGTTGTTGGCGCCTCCTCCTGGAAGACTCTTCGTAATCGTTGTGATTCATCTTCTGGATGAGAAAAACGGCAGAATTGTGTTTTGGTGTAGAATCGCAAGTGACTTATGAGTGTTGTGAGGTTTCATGTATTGGAGCCAGCGTGGGTGATTTTATAGCAAAATTATGATAATATGATATTGAATGATGAGTACACGTGTCACATCCTGATTTGTCGGAAATCTATCCGGAAATCTCATCAATAATTTAGCCGACAGTGACTTCTGGATGAGTACACGTGTCACATCCTGATTTGTCGGAAATCGCACCGGAAATCTTCAACAATAATTTAGCCGACAGTAACACGTAGATGTGACACGTGTCGCATTATCATTTGTCGGAAATCTCACCGGAAATATTCATCAAAAATTTATCCGACAGTGACACGTGGATGTGACACGTGTCACAATATGAGTCGTCGGAAATCTTACCGGAAATCTTCGTTCAATAATGTACATGATAATGACATGTGTCGCCTAGTTATTGGATAAACATATTAAAAATAATTAATTAAAATTTTATTTTATGATTATGAATAGTAATAGGAATTCCTATTTGTTGCACTGCTGCGCAAAAAAACTGAATAGGAAGTCCTATTTGCTGAATAGTAACAGGAAGTCCTGAAAATAGGAATTCCTCGAAATAGGATGTCCTAAACGGGTGCGGATGCTCTAAATTAATGTCACTACGAGTTGCTTTGGTTAAGAAAGTAACCAAATATTCATCACACTATGATTAATGGCACAATTCAACCTATGCTATAATTGTTAGAGTTATTCTAATTGTGAACTTGTCGTAAAGTCTTAAAGTATAACAATTATTATGAATTTTGCAGACCAAGTAACTAAGATTAATTGTAATTTTATTCCAGTAAATACGTTATTATTTAATCTGATGATTATCGTATTGGAGGCTTATCATATTTCTTATCTATTAAGTAATAGAGAATATGAGATATAGTAGGACTCTGATATTTCTTATGGAATATATATTAGAGTCGTCGACCAGTATATATAGAGGTCCCTGCAGGAGCTCTCATATATCGTGAATACAGTCTCTTCCCATCAAGAGTCATAGAGAGCATTCTGCAGAAAATGTCTATTCTGTTTTACCAATGGCAGCTCAGATGAACAACTAAGTGATGCAACAAGGTAATAGTTCTTAATCGATTAGTTCATGATCTTCTTGTATTGCTTGTTGTGTTTAACTTGTGTGATTATGCTTATGACTAACACATGGTTTATAGATGCAGGCAATATGTGGTATCAGAGCGATACCATGTGTTTCATAAGTCAATTTTTGTTCAACGATTTGATGTTTGCTTGTGGGTTTTTTGTTGTTCGAAACAACAAGCATGAAGGAAAAATTAACCGGTCAAATACTTTTGGTTGGGCCCTGCATACTTTTAAGCTTGAAATAAAACTCACGGGCTTGAAGCTCATTCTCTTCTCTTAAACTAATCAATCAAGATAACAAAAAAAAATGGGGATATTTTTGGAGAACAACACAGCCGCATCCCACTGAAACCGGCAGCCCCATTTTCTTTTTCAAACGAAAATTCCAGAATTTCCTTTTGATTCGACTATGGTTTCAACAAAAGTTTCTTCCTTATTCGATTCAAGTATATATGTCGTACATGTGTGCTCTTATACATATATATATGGCTTTGATTGATTTTTGAGCTTAAGTTTTGGTCGGCAGTCTCAAACCCAGTTTTGCAGTTTTTTTTTGAATTTTGAGTTTTTTAGGTGTTTAATTGAAGGACAATTGATCCTGATCTAAATTTGATTGAATTAATTTGTTATCCGCGTTCGTATGCCTACTCAAGTATGTTTGGTTCTTCATTTTAGCATGTTATATCTCTGTTTACTAACCTTGCAGCGTTGGAGCATTCCGGGTATGTTTTCTGGGATGTGTATGTAATTTTGTGAGATTATATGTGAATAATGGTTTCATACCTATGTGTTTCTGATGACTGAGTGTGCTTAAAATATATGAAGCTTGTGGAAAACTTTCATTCACCTGTGTATATTGTTCTCCCAAAATATATGACTGTGATGAATTTACTTTTCTAAGAAAACAAGCATGATTGAATACAGTAAAATCAATCAATGATCTTTAACTAATTGGATGTTTTTAAAAATATATGCTTCCACAACAGACTGTTTTGAAAGATTTTCTATTGGTTATAAAGGAAAAAAGGTCTAAATTTGCATCTTTGTATGTAAAATATGATAGTTACATCCACAGATGCTTATACTTACATGTTTTAATGTATGAAATTAATGGTGGTTTTGAATATGAATGTGTGGTCATATAAAGCATAAAAATATGTCTTTTATTTTTGTCCACATGTACTGAAAAGCTCTAACTATAAACTTGATCATATTTTTGCGGTTCAATTGAAGGAAACTAAGGAATGAGTTGATGTTTTGTCCACGGGTAGCTTAATTCATTAACTAAGGAAATGAATCCAAAAGAAGAGTCTGTAAATGTCTTTTGATATGTTTTTTCATTGATTTACAGATGTTCTTGGTGTGAGTTTTGGATTACACGTTTTGTTCATATGACTTGTATTCTCTGATTTCTTTCTTTTGAAATGAATTTCAAGTTGGAACTGAAAAACTTAGCAAGTTTTATTTTGTTTCAGCTATGGTAGTACCCACATTGAGTATATATTGGCACAATTGCTCCTCTCACTGGGAGTAATTATAAGAAGTGGAGGGTAGACATATATCTTTATTTAATGAGTCAATATGTTGAGTGGTGTCTTATTGTCCAAACCCCTGAGGAACCACCTGTAAATGGTGTAGAATATGATCATTATCTCAACTGGGTAAGGGAAAATAGGATCTGCAAGCTATCTATCCAGAGGAATATTTTTGATGCAATCAAGAGAGGAATTCCTGATCTCCTTCATGCTGGTCAGTATTTAGAAGCCATTGTTGAGCGGTTCATAACTAGTGAGAAGGCTGAAGATTCCATGCTTATGGATAGCTTGTTGAACATGAAATATAAGTCGTCCATGAATATGAGAGAGCATTTGATGTAGATGATAGACATTGCAGGGCAGCTTTCAGCTCTCAACATGCCACAAGATGACCATTTTGTGGTTTATCTTGCCTTGAAGTCACTCCCTGCACATTTTGATCAACTGAAGACCACCTACTCAAAAGGATAAGTGGACCATTAATGAGCTTATAACCATATGTTGCCAGGAAGATGAGAGGCTGAAGAAGAGCAATGATGTATCTGTTAACCTTGTCTCCAAATCTGAGGGAAAGAAATGAGGGAAGAAGAACTACAACAAGCACCTTGGGGTAGAGAAGAAACCAATGAAGGACAAGGATGGGAAGTTTAAGTACTTCTTTTGCAAGAGAGAGGGACCTATGAAGAATGACTGTTATAGATACAAAACTTGGAAAGACAAGCAAGGAGCTGCTGCCAAAGGAGGACCTTCTGCCAAAGATGGAGCCAACAAAAAGTGAGACCAGAGGCTGTTTTTGCTATGGAATCAGACTAGAAATTGAAGTTTAGAATTTGTTTTTGATTTTTTCAGAGTTCAGGCCTGGTAGTTTTCTTCTGTTTTAGACAAGTTTCAGATTTATGAAATGTTTATTTTCTGGTTATTTTGGCTTAGGACAAATGTATTAGATTTATTGATGCATTTGGAATGAAGTTTAGTAGGTTTTCTGGATTTTATCTTGTTTTGCTATGATGTTTTGTTATTTTTTTTATTCTGCTGTGATTTCTATTAAAGATATGTGAAACTTGATAGCTAGGTGTAAGGTGGCTAATCGAGCTACTAGTTCTTGATTATTTATCATGTGACTTGGGGCTTCAAATCTTTTCCGTAGGAACTCAACTACAACATATATGCAGTGTATATATATGAAGGACCTAGGCAGCTCTGCTGGAAACTAAAGTTACTTATCTATCTCTTGTCTCAGAGTTGTTGGTGATGTCTTGATTTAAATTTTTTACTCTTCTTTTAGTACCTTAGTGTCATTTTTCCTATTGGGCTCCAGCTCATCATTCTATATATGATTCTTGATAGTAACATCGATCAGCAGGTTTAGCTGTCTCTTTTACTTGTTTTTTACAATTGGTTTTTTGATCATCACATTTGTGAAATGTTTTATATGATAAGTGATTAAATTCTACAATTCTATATTTCTCTGTCTTGAATAAATTAATACTTCTCTGCAGATTAATAACTAGTGTTAAAAGTATGCTATCAATTTCTTAGTTTCTAACATGTCTAAAATTTATTGTAACTGAGGTAGAACGGTATTGTATGATTATTACAATGAGATTAAAGAAAATGGGGAAGAGTATCATTCTTATGGAAGAACTTGAATCATTAAGTAGTAGTAGTAGTAGTAGTAGTTTTTTCAGTTTTACAATGTACTAGAAATTCCAGTTTTATGTCAATATCATTCTCTTATTTTCAGTAGCAGACTTCTATTAAACAAATGCATGAGTATGCATGAGCTTTTGTATTTTATGGCATGCTACTCTTGTCAAGTAATTATCAAGGTTTCCACTGTAAGTACATATCATATGGGATATGTTTCTCAGTAAATGTGTTTAGTTGCATGATTGTATGATGCAAGTGTCCACCTAGAACTATCTTTTCTAGCACACCGTGTATAACATGAAAGCTTTTATACTACTTGTTATTGTCACATCCTATTATATGTTGATATAGGTTGACAGTAATGTATGACATACTTTTGTGTGGTTATTTGGAATATATTTTTACGCGTCGTCTCAAGTTTTTTGTGTTTAATAGTTGTCGGTTTGCTAGTCTGTTTGGTTTACTAAATTATCTTGAAAAATTTCAATTTTGATAGAACTTAAGTTTGATGTACGAAGTCAGCCCCTTGAACTATATTTTATTGGTTTTCAGTCATAGTTTGCTTATGCTCAGTAGGAGTTTAAGTTTATTCAAGTTGTTTTTGAATACCATGGATCTGTGGGAGTTTTACAATTTTCAGTTTTCAGTAAATTCTAACGGTATGTTGATGTTAACTATTATGATTTTCAATTTACAAGAATTCTATTGTTTTGTTGCTATTTTTGGATATTTTGAATTATGAATGAGTTTTTTCATGTTATTGCAGTTTTAAGTTTATCATTTTTGATAATAAAATCAGTTTTGAGGTTTGAATAATTATTTTGTTATACTCAGAAATGGTGTATATAAGGAAAATTGAGCATGTAATTGTGTTACTTGCTGTAAAGGAATGCATACAGTTTTTTTTTTTTCTGTTTTGAAATTATGCATTCAGGTTCATGCATACAGAACCATAAGGAGGACCATGTTGTATTTGTGTTCTATTATAGATTTATCCGAAGAATCAAATGTAAGTGTAAAGATTGATATCTTATTCGATCATGTGTTGCGTGGCTGTAGTGTTAGTGGTTTTGAGATTGCTATATTTTGTTAAGTGTAGTTCATTTCGTAGCTCTGCATTATTTCTACATGATGACAGATTGATGTGTTAAGTTTTTGAGTTATCTTTAATCTCATTGTACAATAAGAAGTTGCTATATCCGATTCCTTGTAATTTCTTGTTATAGACATTATGACAGTTCAAGTGAGAGATTGTTAGGCTTATTCTAATTGTGAACTTGTCGTAAAGTCCTAAAGTATAACAACTTTTACGAATCTTGCAAACTAAGTAGCTAAGATTAATTGTAATTTTATTCCAGTAAATACGTTATTATTTAATCTGATGATTATCGTATTAGAGGCTTATCGTATTGCGTATTTATTAAGTAATAGAGGATATGAGATGTAGTAGGACTCTGATATTTCTTATGGGATAGATATTAGAATTGTACGTCGACCAGTATATATAGAGGTCCCTGCAAAAGCTCTCATATATCGTGAATACAGTCTCTTTTCATCAAGAGTCATAGAGAGCATTCTGCAGAAGACGTCTATTCTGTTTTACCAATGACAGCCCAGATGAACAACCAAGTGATGCAGCAAGGTAAAAGTTCTTAATCGATTAGTTCATGATCTGCTTGTATTGCTTGTTGTGTTTAACTTATGTGATTGTGCTTATGACTAACACATGGTTTATAGATGCAGGCAACAATAATCGCCTACTATTTGAGCTCAAAGACTCATATTAGACGTATACACACCACCTGATCCCACATCCAGATCCAAATCAAACCTGAGTCAATAATCTCACCTAAAGGCCAAACCTAACTAGGCATAAAAGAACGAACCCCTAGCATGAGGATGTTGGGGAAAAAAGCCCAAACTCTACAGTTAGGCCCAACACATTGATGCTAAAGTTGGGGATGCCAAACCACATACGTCATTGCACGACACCTCCACCAGACCAGAGACACCAGCCTTTTTCAAAAATTAGATCAACACCTTCATGTCAATGCCAGCCTCCGAACTCATAGAAGCTTAGAGCCAACCAAGCAAATTGGTCAGCCCACCCTGAGCCTACAACAACTCGAACATAAACTCCAATCGAGGACTATAAAATGCTACCACCGTCTACTGATCCCATCGATCATCGTCTACATCCTTCAAATGAGCTCGTGCAAGTCGCGACCTCGCCAAACAACCCCGACATCGCTAGAGGAAACTCAGATTTCAACCATTGGGACAACGAATAGAAGCCACAAAGTTTTCTATTCCTTTTTATTAATTTTTTTTATCACTGGTGTAGTGATAATTTGATATTATATATTACAAAAAGATGAATTTTTTTTTCCAGATGTGGTTGGTAATCTATGGATAAAAATGGTAGGTCACAAGGAATACATATACTGATATACCAGGTAACTCAGCACGATGAAATTGAATGCCTACAAGCTAGCAATAGTTCAATCAAGTACACTTACATAACTTGACGAACTAAGTGTAGAAGGAAATCAAAAATAAATAAATCAAGTCCTATGCCCTATCGAATGATGCACCTTAAATCTACACTAACGTAAGGTGCCGCTCCTCGGCCTTCAGCTTTTCCAAAGCCTCCATATCTAGTGCAACTTTCTTCTCAGGGGACTCATGCTTAAGAATCCCTTTTTGTCTCGGTTTTCCGCCCTACCCATCTGAAATTGATAGTTTAGGCTTCTTATCTCGTTGGGTATCTAGCCTATTTTTACGAGTTTATTTTTCAGTTATGCACTCGTGCGGCCTTAGCACTTCCTTTATATTAAGTCAGCCTAACTCTCTCGAACGCTTGACTAAAACAACCAAAAGAACAAAGGGAGAAGAACTTTGAAAGAAGAAACTTGTATTGCTGAAAGAAAGCTTTACAAGAGTACTTTGATAGCTTGCTCCTAAATTACTTGCTTTATCCCCTGAGCTACCTCTAAGCTACCTCAAATGGGAGGGATGGTTGCCTATTTATAGCATTCTCCTCCAAGCCTAAGTGTTCTAGAGAAGTCTAGGATATTTACAAGTATAGACTATTCTAGAAATATCTATACAACTTTAAGATGTACCTTGAAAGATCTAGAGTTCTCCGTAATAGTCTTGACTCTTGACCCCATGAGCCTCTCAAGTATTCTAGAGAGTTCAAGACTTGCCTTGATGCTTCTCAAACCTTCCGAAGACTTCCGCGACCTTCCGCGACCTTCTGTGACCTTCCACGGTCTTCCGGAGACTTCCATACTTCCATGATGTTCCGGAGGACTCCATGATGTTCTGGACCCTCCCGAATGCCTCCGTAATATTTCGGACCCTTCCGGAACCTACCATGATGTCCTGGATGCTTCTGGAGATGCCCCCGACTACCTCTGGCTGCCTTCAGGTGCCTCTAGCTGCTTCTGGCTACCTCTGGATGCTTCCAAGATGCTCCAAACTCGTTCTTGAGTCATGCTTATCTCGAAAATGCTCAAGGCGACCCTTCGAATGTTGATGAGACGTGACACTATGCTAAATACTAAGAAAAGATGTCGTCGCGTTAGATTCACCTCCCACAATCTTCGGGGTTTGTGCGCACACGAAGTCAAAATCGAAGATGATCGAGATGTTTAGGAGTTAAAGTTAGCTACCAAAAATAATTTAAAAACAAGTTTAAGTAACATTTCTGTCTACACTATTCCACGCCTATGAAGTCAAAACCAAAGAAAATGAATAAAGGATTCAATGCTGATGTACCTGTTTACTAATTTGTCCCACTGTTTAACATCCAAGCTTCTAGCTAGCTAGATCTAATCATAGTCAAAATTAACCAAACAAATCAGTGGAGAGGTCTTGATTTCAAAATTTCAAATCAATCAATAATTGATCCAAAAAAGAGAATATTTGTCAGGAAACCGAAACTGCATCCATATCAAGAGAGTAAATGCTAAGTAGAATGCATTTATGAGTCATCACATGCACCACAAAACAATGTAACCAAAATTGAAAGCTGTAGGGGAATGCCTCACCAGATTCACCAGATTCAAGTTAAAATCCCTAATGCCAATAAAAGCGGCAGGTAACAAAAAACAAAATACTCCTCAGAAAACAAGAAGAAAGAGAAAGAACTGTGCTTCTTAAGTAAGAACAAGAAGAAGAGATCGAAGAAGAGTAGCTAAGTAAAGAGTCAGGAGTGGTGTGAGTAGACTGGTAGCTAGGGCAGAATGAGGAATTGGCATAATCTAGGGTTTGTTGAGACCATCTATGAGGAAGAAGATGACTATGAGTTCTCATCTGCCTCTCCTACTCTCTCCCCAGCAATCTATTCTCCTTCTACACCTCTCCATTCTAGAGTAGATTCCTGGTAAGGGCCGGCGTTAAGTAATTAATTATATCTTCCTAGCTTTTTCTATTATTGTAATCAGATATTTGATTCAAAAAACAACTGTAATGGAGTTTATATACTGGTTCAAGGTCTCAAGCAACTGGGCACAATACTGAAGTTTCGATTCGAGTTCAGGGAAAATGTTTTCGTCTACACAAGGTTTGTCGATACCCTAATCATAAGTTGTGCGTTTTCTGCATTTTGATCTTCTTTTTGTTTTCGGGTTTATGGCCGTTGTTAATATCTATGTATTTAAATGAGTTTTGGTTAATTACAAACTGGAACGGTGGATTGGAATGGAACTTTTAGTTATGCTTTTGTGATTTCAAATCTCTAGACAAAACTTTTCATTTCACACAAACTGATTCACACGGATTTTCATACGGAACAAATAATCATTACTGATTTAGTGAAAATTCTAGCTAAATTGATCGTACCATTCTTGTTCTTGAGATTCATGATTTTACAATGTAGCTAAAACCTTCCACGTTCGTACGGTGTAGATGGCTAAAACCTTCATACTTAAGATGATCGATTGATCAACTGCATGGTTTAATATGGAAATAAAGCTGTAATTGGAGTTTCGTTTTGTATTTACTTCTTTTCTGTTGGCTAAAAATGAAAAGATGCAATTAGAATTATAAATCACTGAAATCAGTTCTCTTTTCATGTTTTTTTCTTTTTATATATCTCATTTTCCGTTACATATATTCATCTTAGGATCCACTGACATCAAGAAGCACATATTTAAAGCGCCAACTAACGGCCTTCGTCTCGGACTTCACGCTGCCGTTAAACATCTCGGCCGAAACGTTCACCCTCGTAGCCGATTTCTGCTACGGGGCTCGCCTCGTCATAACGCTCTTCAACGTCGCGGCTCTTAGAACCGCAGCCGAGTTGCTCGAGATGACAGAGACTAACGACGATGACGACCACAACTTGCTCCACTTAACGGACGCCTACTTCCGCCAAGTCGTCGCCGTCAACAGAGACTACGCCTCTGTTGTGTTTCGTTCTTGCATGGCGGTACTCCCCGAAGCCGAAACGGCGGCGTTTTTGGTCAGCAGGTGCATCGAGGCGTTGGCTCTATCGGGTGACGGCGACAGCCACGTGGATTGGCTGCATGAGGTTATAACTGTGTCTCCCGAACATTTTCAGATAGTGGTTGAGGTCATTCAACGTCGTTTCGGAAGCCACGACGTCATTTACAAGCTTGTTGATCTTTACATCATGGTACGTTACATACTCATTAGCTTGTTAGTACGTTAACAAATAAAAATAGTTAGGGGTGAGCTTCAGGCAAAACGGTTCGGTTTTTGGTAAAAATCAAACCAAATCATAATATTTTTCTCTGTTTAGTTTGGTTCGGTTTTTCTTTTTTTACCAAAAAAATCTCAACTATTCGGTTCGGTTTGGTTCGAATTTTTTTAAGAATTATTTCAGTTTTTTATACGATGTATAAAAACTAATTTTTTAAAAAAATAAATAAAGAATTCTCTAAAAGACCTTTTATTGTATCGCCAAATATTTTGATTCGTTCTATGAGAGAATTTGATAAAGATTGTGCCTAAATAAATTAGAATTTTAGGAGTTTAATATTTTTAGTTTGCATATATTTATATAATATATTACAAAATATACAAAATGATGTCACTACCACATTTTTAACAATGTTTTTTTTATCATTACCGGCGATTTTTTCCCCAAAAATCGCCGGCAATGTCTTTTTTTTTTTAACATTGCCGGCGATTTTTCCGGCAAGTCGCCGGCAATGTTCCGCCGGTAATTAAAAAAAAAAAAAGACATTGCCGGCAATGGTTAAAAATGTGGTAGTGTGTCCTTTTTTGCATACTTTGATTTTTCGGTTTGGTTCGATTTTTGTAAATCAAAAACCAAAATCAAAGCAAATGTTTCGGTTTTTTTTTGTTTCAATTTTTTTCAATTCGGTTTGTATCGGGTTCAGATTTTTTCGGTCGCGGCTCGATTTCGGCTCGATTTTTTTCGATTTTCGGTTTCAATATCCCAACCCTAAAAATAGTCATGCTCCGGAGTGTGATAGAATGTTTCAATTTCAGAGATACAGTGGCAAAATTACAGAGGAGCAGAAGTCACAGATATGCAGCTCCATAGACTGCAGCAAGCTCTCTCCACAAGTGCTTCTAGAAGCGGTGCAAAACCCGATAATGCCACTGCAGTTCGTTGTCCGAGCCATGCTGATCGAGCAGCTCAACACTCGCCGGACGATTCTCACCGCGGCTGCTGATCCCCTCACCCAACAACTCTTACAGCAACAACATGACGAGGACTTGAGCAAATTTGATGAGCCAGCCGCTGATGAGGTTACAACACTAGGCTCCCTACTCCAACGTGACACAATGTTCCGTCAATCAGCACAGCTCAAGGCCACCATGGCCGCAACGAGCGCGAGGATCAAGACCCTAGAAGAGGAGCTGCATGGAATGAAAAATTTGCTGGAGGAATGTCACAATGAGAAGAATGAACGCAGCTTAATGGCGGAGGCCGGTTGCGGGCGTAAGTCTGCAAGCTTTCATTTTGGGAGTAGTGATGGCAACAGTAATAGTATGATGATTACAAGGAGGGATAGAGGTTCTGCTTCTTCGTCTAGTTTTCGGTTCATCACTTTTAGAGGGAAAGAAAGAACGGAAGAGGCTAGTTGGTGCAAAGAGACTCCCGTGTCAACGAAGAGTATTAGCCAGAGGCTGATTAGCGGATTGAAGAAAGCGTTTCGGGTTTCGGGTTCGAAGAATGTCTCGGATAAGAAAATCGTGAACTGTGTGGATAATGGTGGTGATAACAAGGAAATCGTTGTGATCGAATAAGTTCGTTTATGCTTTCTGGTGTAATTTATGCAAGACGATGAGGCCACTTAATCTGCGAAAGGGACTTTGATCGATTGTTTTGTTTTAGGTGTTCAACTAATTTTGGTCTGATGATTTATATTGATATTTCCATTAGATTTATTCGGTGCGAATGATATACCGATTCATTCAAGTAAATTGTGAATCAACGATCGATCTATATATAACAAATTAAAGACAAAGCTAGCAAGACGTTCAAAGCCCACAGGGCTGACTGGCTCAGGAAACTCATCATACATGCAGTTATGCAACATCGATCTATCGAAGTTTCGGATTATTGTGAGCTCGATCAGGATAGGTGCACAACCATCACTTCCTCTAACGACCCAGCCTGCCAATCGATGCATGCACCCCTTTTCGAAATTGTGAGCATCGCCATGCATGTTAGTATTGTCGCGTGGAATTAATGATCGTTCTTATAATAAAATAATGGCCTCGATCAAACTCAAGATTCAAGAATCTTCATGTACGTTAATCGGAAATTTTGAGTTTTTGACATCTTGATCGTCAACAGCAAGAATGAGTACTACCGGATTAAGACACATTGCCGGCGACTGGCCTTGTTTTTTTTTTCGCCGGTAATGACAAGTCGCCGGCAATGACGTCGCCGGAAATAGTCCGCCGGTATTAACATTGCCGGCGACGGCGTTTCACGTCGCCGGTCGCCGGTGATGTTTAGAGTCGCCGGCAATGTCAGCGCCGCCTTGGCCGGAATTTGAAGACATTGCCGGCGACTTAGGTCCATGTCGCCAGTAATGCTTGGAAAAATTTTGAAAAAAAACGCGGTTCTGGATTGGGCCCAATTCCAGAACCTGCATTGAAAGACATAAACCGTACAATCATACAAGTTCAACAGTACACATAAATGTCCAACGTACAGTACAAATAGCAACGATATGAAAATTAACTACAACTACACGTCAGGGTCGAGGAACTTGCGGGTTAGGGTCGAAGAAATCCATGTAGTCATTTGAACTCTGGTAGCTACCCTGGTCTTGCTGTGGAGGTGACTGGTGCCGTGGTGGTGGTGGATAACTAGGGAACACAGGGTGCGGGGGAGGTGTGGGGAACGGTTGTCCGGTAGTCTGAGCCTCGTACATCATCCGCATCCATGTGAACATCTGTGTCTGCTGCTGGACCATGTGTTGGTACTCAGCATCTCTGATTGCCTGCTGCTCGGCTATCTGCCTCTTTTGCTCCTCCAACTCCCTCCGCGTCCTCTGAAGCTCCGCTGCGAGGTTACGACTAGAAGCTGAACTTCTTGACCCGGTAGAGTATTCTGAAGTGTTCTTTAATACTCCTTCGCCCGCCGAGCCCATTCCCCTACAGTAGTAGGTATTCTTTCTAGTCCCGCACGCTTTTGCCATGATCTGAGCCGTTATAGGGCGATCAAGCGGATCGATCTGAGAGGCATACTGGGTGACTTCTTCCTCGGAGCAGTCAGGATGGTTAGTCCGAGCTATATTCATGGTCACTTCTGCGGTCGCCTCCTCCACTCTCGCCTAATTGAAAAGCGAAAATGAATAACGTATTAGCTAACAAAATAAATTAATATCGAATAATAGTTTTATTAACACATGGAGAGGCGAAAGACTTACCGCTTCTTCAGGGCACTGCGGATAGAACTTCTGATAAATATACACCAACGGGTTCACTTCTTATTGTTGCTGCGCCTTAGTCGACCAACCCAAATAGTTGAGTGAACCTGCATGATGGGCCCTGGTGTTTTTCAATCTATTCGCCCGGTTCGTCTTCGAAATCGCCTTGTTTGATAAACATATGAAAAAAAATTAGTAACTAACTATTTCAATGTGATACGATACATTAGGCTTGTAAGATATATTCAGGATGCATACCTTCGCTTTGGGGTGCTCGAAGTGGGCTATCAGCCACAGCCACTCATACTCCCTAAACCGGAATTCGCTAGGGGTAGAACGTCGGCCTAGCTCCTTGTATATAGTGTAATGGGAAGAAGGCTCGTTCTTCCACTCTTTATACCTATATTAACACCAGGAAAAAAAAGTTAGAGATATTAAAACACTTGATAAACAAAAATCTAACTCGATATATACTCAAATAACTCGAAGCACATCACCTCATATGTAGTTGACGCTCTACCCACGTGTGAATAAGAACTTCATCCACGTCAAACCACACCTGTAATATGAATATATAAACGGTAAAATTATATATTTATTCGGACTTAATTAATAAATGTAAAATTTACGTAATGAAAATACGATTTAACTCACACTCAGTGCATTATGCACTTGCATCTTCACGTAGATAGGCACAGATTCCCAATCTGGCCAAAGCATTGGGACCTTGTCCCGCACGATAGCCCCAGCCATGCTGACATATTTTCGCGTGGTGTCAAATGCCTCGATCACCTCGCCATCCTCATTGGCCCTAATGGGCGTTTTCCTTCCCCTGGTGGCCTGCTCAAGTCTCTTCCCGGTGCAGGTGCCTCTAGCCCCTTTCCGTTTTCCAGTCCCATTAACGAAATTGCCTAATAATACAATTTCAACAAATTGATATCATTAATTGAACCTATCGTAAGTCTTAAGTAATAATTAAGTAATCAATCTGATGTTAAATAAAATTTACCTGCATCGTCCGTTTGTTGGTTGGTGCACCTCACACTCCAAAGATACACGGGGTCGAACGGGATGAAGTTGTACGCTTCCTCCACACTCAGGAACTCCGGCCGTCCTTCAACATAAATAGGCATCCCCCTATCATCGAATTCAGGGATCACAGGAATCTCGTCGGGTAGGAAGAGACCGGACGGCGGAGATAGACGAGGCCTGGACGATGATGCGCCAGCACCACCATCTGCCTTAGATGATTCCCGTGAAATGGGAGTAGGCACCGGGCGAATAGGGGGCATTCGGATTGAGAGAGTTTCTGATGCCCCTGTTGACTGTCGCTCGTCTGAGGGTCTGCTGACGGAGGGACGTCTGCTGACTGAGGCTCGAGGCTCGACTTCCGATTGCACGGCTCTTGATCGTGCAGCTTCCTCCTCTGCTCGCGCATCTAGCAAGGCTTTCGTGCGAGCATTCATCATTGGCCCACTGCGCGTGTTGCTAACTGAGGCTGAGGAGGAAGCTTGCCTACTGCTCCCTCCACTATCACTACAAGAAAATGAGTCATCACCGGCGAGATTCCGGCCAACAAGGCCGGCGACCGGAAAAGTCGCCGGTAATGTCCATCATTACCGGCGACTTACTCCGTCGCCGGTAATGTGGCCGGAATCTCGCCGGTAATGTGGCCTAGACATTGCCGGCGACTCCAACCGTCGCCGGCAATGTCTAGGCACACATTACCGGCGAGATTCCGGCCGGAAAATCGCCGGTAATGTGCCCTAGACATTACCGCCGGAAATCGACGGTTGGAGTCGCCGGTAATGTCTAGGCCACATTACCGGCGAGATTCCGGCGTAAAGTCGCCGGTAATGTCTTCATTTCCGGCGACTTACTCCGTCGCCGGCAATGTGTCTTATATTTGATGCCGGACGGGGCAGCTCGATCATTCAATCATTTTGAGCGAAAAAAATCCAAAGAAATCGAAAGAAGGAAAACGTACGCTTTGAAATCGATCATTCGGTATATTGTCAAAATTAAGGCGCGCGTCGAAAACTCGATCATTCGGGAAGCTATATATATAGGTACGTAGGTGTATATATACGTATATGTGGTATATATATATATATGTGTGTGTGTGTTGATCAAATCCAATTCGTGAGATATATATGAAATGTTGTTGATGTACGGTCACCGAAACGAGAAAACAGGTTGTAGTTAATCTTGTGTCTGAATCAATGACTGGTATTATCGTATTGTTATCGGAGCCAGGCTTAACAGAGCCTCCTCCTACCCAGTCAAATACGTTTTGAATTGAAAAAGGGAGAATACTATCATCGAGTACTGAATCGAATTCAGAGATTAGATCGATATATATACATATGCATGCATGTGTTGATTTAATTAGAGTTGAATTGAGAGATCACGTCGATTATTAGTAGTGAATGTGTGTGTATATATATAACTAATACGTAAAATTGTTAGAATTTTCAGGATGGACAAGAGTTGGATGAGCCTCGAAAGATGGGATGTCAGATATCACCAGGGAATTAGGAGTTTTGTGGATTTTGTGAAGGCTAATTGTGGAGACACTACACTTCATTATTGCCCGTGTAAAGAATGTAAGTGTTTCAGCGATCGATTTCGATTTCCCATTGATAAAGTGCAGAGGCACCTGAGTAAATACGGGTTTTGGGATAAGTACACTTGTTGGATTTATCACGGTGAAACATCGGTAGCGGGTCCGCATGATCATGGACAATTTGGTGAGAGGGCCAGTCCACGCTATGATTATGGACATTTTGCTGAGAGGGGCAGTTCATCCTATGATCCAACATCGATGTTAATCAATGATATGTTTCCTCATGAGAGCGGTGTATTTGCTGATGAAGCACCAAATGTCCCTCCCGTCGTTGAGGGTTTCCCCCATATCGAGCCAGTCGAACCATTACCTGGAGCAGAACTTCTCGATGTTAATCCATATGAAGTTGACGCTGATTCAGATGACGAGGAGCGGCACATATTGCCAGAGGTTACCTATGAAACCGAGTCAGACTCAAGTGATGAAGATGATTACGATTATCATCCTTAGTACGTTGGAAATTGTAGTCGGAAAATGTGCATAGCTGGAAATGGTACGTACGTATACGGAAAATGTAGTCGTTAATCGTACGTATACGAAAATTGATAATCGAAAATGTAGTCGGAAAATGTAGTCGTTAATCGTACGTATACGGAAATTGATAATCGAAATTGTAGTCGGAAAATGTAGCCGGATATCGTAGACGGAAAATGTAGTCGTTAATCGTACGTATACGGAAATCGTAGTCGTTAATCGTACGTATACGGAAATCGTAGTCGTTAATCGTAGTCGTTAATCGTACGTATACGGAAAATGTAGTCGTTAATCGGACGTATACGGAAAATGTAGTCGTTAATCGGACGTATACGGAAAATGTAGTCGTTAATCGTACGTATACGGAAATCATTAATCGAAAATGTAGACGGAAAATGTAGTCATTAATCGTACGGATACGGAAATTGATAATCGAAAATGTAGTCGGAAAATGTAGCCGGAAATCGTAGACGGAAAATGTTGTCGGATATTCTTCGGGAAATAATGACATTACCAACGAGTTGAAGTCGTTGGTAATGACATTACCAACGAGTTATAAGCAACTCGTTGGTAATGACATTACCCACGAGTTAACTCGTCGTTGGTAATGTCATTACCAATGAGTTGCTTATAACTCGTTGGTAATGTCATTACCAACGAGTTAACTCGTTGGTAATGTCATTACCAACGAGTTGAAGTCGTTGGTAATGACATTACCAACGAGTTATAAGCAACTCGCCGGTAATGTCTTCTGGTTTGTGATTTTATCCAGCCCGAGCCTTTCATTTCTCCTCCTCTCCCTCTCCTCCTCCTCTCCCTCTCCTCTCCCTCTCCTCCTCCCAAATCGGTCCGGTGAGTGTCCTCCTCCTCCTCTCCCACTCCTCCTCCTTATCCTCTACTCCTCCTCTCCCTCTCCTCCTCTCCACCGATCCCCTCTCCTCTCCTCCTCCGAAAATCTCCTCCTCCCCTCCTCCCCTCCTCCCCTCCTCTCCTCCCCTCACCATTGTAGGTGGAAGAAAATGGCAGGTCCGATCCTCTCTCTCTCCCTCTCTCTCTCTCTCTCAATTTTTAATTATTTTTTTGCATGTGTATGTGTATGTGTATGTGTATGTGTATGTGTATGTGTATGTGTATGTGTATGTGTATGTGTATGTGTATGTGTAAATTAATTAGGGTGCTAAGTTGGAAATTAGGGTGATAAGTTCTAAATTAGCATGTATGTATATATGTGATGTATATATATATTTAGGTATGTGAATATGAAGTGATGTATATATATATGTGAAAATTATGTATAAATGTGGTTTTGATGAATATGTGATGTATATATATACGGAAATTAAACCTAATTAAGATGCATGATATATATATGTGTGAAAAATGTGGAAAATTAATTAGGGTTTGTGATTTGGATGAATATGTGATGGATAAATTTAATTAAGATGCATGATGTATATATATATACACATCGAATATGTATAGTCGTTAATTTAGGTGATATAGTTGTTAATTAATCGTATAAATGAAGGTGGAAATCGGGATCGGGACGGTTTGGAACCGGAACGGTTTGGAACCGGAACTTATTGTAACTGGAACCGTTATGTTACAAACGGTTCCGGTTACAAACAGTTCCGGTTTCAAACGGTTCCGGTTCCACACCGTTCCGGTTCCGATTTGTTATAGAACCGGAACGGTGTGGAACCGGAACTGTTTGTAACCGGAACCGTTATGTTACAAACGGTTCCGGTTACAAACAGTTCCGGTTTCAAACGGTTCCGGTTCCACACCGTTCCGGTTCCGATTTGTTATAGAACCGGAACGGTGTGGAACCGGAACTGTTTGTAACCGGAACCGTTATGTTACAAACGGTTCCGGTTACAAACAGTTCCGGTTTCAAACGGTTCCGGTTCCACACCGTTCCGGTTCCGATTTGTTATAGAACCGGAACGGTTTGGAACCGGAACTGTTTGTAACCGGAACCGTTATGTTACAAACGGTTCCGGTTACAAACAGTTTCGGTTTCAAACGGTTCCGGTTCCACACCGTTCAAACGGTTCCGATTTGTTATTGAACCGAATCCATGACTATTACGATGTCCAGGAGGTTTTGCGGCTAATTGGCTTCGGAGAGGTTCCCGAAATAGTGGAGGGAACAGTAGTCAAGCTTCCTCCTCGGCCGCAGTTAGCAACACGCCCAGTGGGCCAATGATGACTGCTCGCACGAGAGCCTTGCTAGAGGCGCGAGCTGAGGAGGAAGCTGCACGATCAAGAGCCGTGGAACCGGAATTCGAGGCTCGAGCCTCAGTCTCTAGACGCTCAATCAGCAGACGTCCCTCCGGTGGCAGAGCCTCAGACGAGCGACAGTCAACGGGGGCATCAGAAACTCCCTCAATCCGAATGCCCCATATTCGGATGGTGCCTACTCCCGTTTCACGGGAATCATCTGAGGCACATGGTGGTGCTGGCGCCTCATCGTCCAGGCCTCGTCTATCTCCGCCGTCCGGTCTCTTCCTACCCGACGAGATTCCTGTCATCCCTGAATTCGATGATAGGGGGATGCCTGTTTATATTGAAGGACGGCCGGATTTCCTGACCGTGGAGGAAGCGTATAACTTCCTCCCGTTCGACCCCGTGTATCTTTGGAGTGTGAGGTGCACCAACCAACAAACGGACGATGCAGGTAAATTTTATTTAACATCAGATTGATTACTTAATTATTACTTAAGACTTGCGATTGGTTCAATTAATGATATCAATTTGTTGACATTGTTTTATTAGGCAATTTCGTTAATGGGACTGGAAAACGGAAAGGGGCTAGAGGCACCTGCACCGGGAAGAGACTTGAGCAGGCCACCGGCGGAAGGAAAACGCCCATAAGGGCCAATGAGGATGGCGAGGTGATCGAGGCATTCGACACCACGCGCAAATATGTCAGCATGGCCGGTGCGATCGTGCGGGACAAGGTCCCAATGCTTTGGCCAGATTGGGAATCTGTGCCTATCTACGTGAAGATGCAAGTGCATAATGCACTCAGTGTGAGTAAAATCGTATTTTCATTACGTAAATTTTACATTTATTAATTAAGTCCACTTAAATATATAATTTTACCTTTTATATATTCATATTGCAGGTGTGGTTTGACGTGGATGAAGTTTTTATTCACACGTGGGTAGAGCGTCAACTACATAATCGGTGATGTGCTTCCACTTATTTGAATATATATCGAGTTAGATTTTTGTTTATCAACTGTTTTAATATCTCTAACTTTTTTTCCTTGTTTTAATATAGGTATAAAGAGTGGAAGAACGAGCTTTCTTCCCATTACACTGTATACAAGGAGCTAGGCCGAGGTTCTACTCCTAGCGAATTCCGGTTTAGGGAGTACGAGTGGCTGTGGCTGATAGCCCACTTCGAGCACCCCAAAGCTCAGGTATGCATCCTTAATATATCTTACAAGCCTAATGTATCGTATCAGATTGAAATAGTTAGTTACTAATTTTTTTCCATATGTTTATCAAACAAGGCGATTTCGAAGACGAACCGGGCGAATAGATTGAAAAACACCAGGGCCCATCATGCAGGTTCACTCAACTACATGGGTTGGTCGACTAAGGCGCAGCAACAACAAGAAGTGAACCCCTTGGTGTATATTCATCAGAAGTTCTATCCGCAATGCCCTGATGAAGCGGTAAGTCTTTCGCCTCTCCATGTGTTAATAAAACTATTTTTCGATATTAATAGATGTTGTTAGTTAATACGTTGTTCATTTTCGCTTTTCAATTAGGCGAGAGTGGAGGAGGCGACGACAGAAGTGACCATGAGTATAGCTCGGACTAACCATCCTGACTGCTCCGAGGAAGAAGTCACCCAGTATGCCTCTCAGATCGATCCGCTTGATCCCCCGATAGCGGCTCAGATCATGGCAAAAGCGTGCGGGACTGGAAAGAATACCTACTACTGTAGGGGAATGGGCTCGGCGGGCGAAGGAGTATTGAAAACCACTTCACAATACTCTACCGGGTCAAGAAGTTCAACTTCTAGTCGTAACCTCGCAGCGGAGCTTCATAGGACGCAGAGGGAGTTGGAGGAGCAAAAGAGGCAGATGGCCGAGTACCAAATGCAGCAGACACAGGTGCAGGCTCAGATGTACACATGGATGCGGACGATGTACGAGGCTCAGACTACCGGACAACCGTTCCCCACACCTCCCCCGGCCCCGGTCCCTCCGTTCCCTAGCTATCCACCACCACCACCGCACCAGTCAACGCCAGAGCAAGACCAAGATAGCCACCGGAATTCAAATGAGTACTTTGATTACTTCGACCCTGACCCGCAAGTTCCTCGACCCTGACCTGTAGTTGTAGTTAATTTTCGTATCGTCGTTGCTATTTGTACTGTACGTTGGACATTTATGTGTACTGTTGAACTTGTATGATTGTACGGTTTATGTCTTTCAATGCAGGTTCTGGAATTGGGCCCAATCCAGAACCGCGTTTTTTTTTCAAAATTTTTTCTGACATTGCCGGCGACATGGACCTCAGTCGCCGGCAATGTCACAAATTCCGGCCACGGCGGCGGAACCATTGCCGGCGACGCCGTTTCCCGTCGCCGGCAATGTTAACACCGGCGGGAGATTTCCGGCGACGTCATTGCCGGCGACTCGTCGCCGGCAATGACATTTCCGGCGGAAAAAAAAGACAAGGCCGGCGACCTCCCGTCGCCGGTAATGTCTCCTTTTCTTGTAGTGTATACCTCTCCGTTTGATTCCTCCAAGCCAATTTGCCGCGAAACCTCCTGGACACCGTAATAGTCATGGATTCGGTTCTATAACAAATCGGAACCGGAACGGTTTGGAACCGGAACCGTTTGAACCTGGTAGGGTTTGGAACTGGAACCGTTATGTTTCAAACGGTTCCGGTTACAAACAGTTCCGGTTCCAAACGGTTCTGGTTCTATAACAAATCGGAACCGGAACGGTTTGGAACCGTAACCGTTTGAACCTGGAATTGTTTGGAACTTGAACCGTCCAGGTTCAAACGGTTCCGGTTACAAACAGTTCCGGTTCCAAATGGTTCCGGTTCTATAACAAATCGGAATCGGAACGGTTTGGAACCGGAACCGTTTGAACCTGGAACCGTTTGGAACTGGAACCGTTATGTTTCAAACGGTTCTGATTACAAACAGTTCCAGTTCCAAACGGTTCCGGTTTAAAACCGTTCTGGTTCCAAACTGTTCCGATTCCGATTATTCACCTTAATTTATACGTTAAATTAACAACTATATCACCTTAATCCAAACACGTTAAATTCTGATTCCGATTTTTCACCTATTATACGTTAAATTAACAACTATATCACCTAACTTAACATATATACATACATCATTTCCGGCTTTAAATTTTCCACATATATATACACATCACATATACACTTTGTATACATCATGCATACCTTATCAATTATCCACATTAATTTTCCACATTTTCCACATATATATACACATCACATATACACTTTGTATACATCATGCATACCTTATCAATTATCCACATTAATTTTCCACAATTTTCACATATACACATCACGTATATATATACATTGCATACAAATTAATTAATTTTTCACATATATACATCACATATATTTCTCCTTCACCTCACAATTATCCACATTAATTTTCCACATTTTTCAAACATACCTTAATTACATTTTCCAAATATTTTCCACATGCATACATACATCCAACAATTATCAAAAATTAATTAATTGTTGGTTAATTAAAATGCATAAAAATAAAATGTGGATTGAGAGAGAGAGAGAGAGAGGGAGAGAGAGAGGAGGAGAGAGTGAGCTTGCACCTGCCATGGTGGAGCTCGACTAGACTTTTCGGCGACGGAGGTGAGGGGAGGAGGAAGAGGAGGAGGGGAGGAGAGGAAATTGATATTTGGGGTTTTTTTTGTGGAGAAGGGAGAAGGGAGACGAGGTGAGGGGAGGGGAGAGAGGAGGAGAGGAAGAGAGGATTGAGGAGAGGGAGGTGAGGAAATTGATTGAGATGAAGAGAGAGGGGTTTTAGGGTTTGAGAGGGAAGAGAGATGTGAAGAAATGGGGAGCAGCTCGAGCTGCCCTGGAAATACCGCCACCATTGTCGGCGAGTTACGTGGTAACTCGTTGTCGGCGAGTTACGTGGTAACTCGTTGGTAATGTCATTATTTCCCGAAGATTATCCGATCGACCTATTTCCGACCAATTTCCGACTAAATAATTTCCGACCAATTTCCGACTAAATAATTTCCGACCAATTTCCGACCATATATAACTACAAATATTTCCGACTAGAATTTCGATCCAACTACAATTTACGACTACAATTTCCGACTACAATTTCCGACGAGAATTTCCGACTACAATTTCCGACTACAATTTCCGACTATAATTAAAATACGTACATCATTAACGTACTAAGGATGATAATCGTAATCATCTTCATCACTTGAGTCTGACTCGGTTTCATAGGTAACCTCTGGCAATATGTGCCGCTCCTCGTCATCTGAATCAGTGTCAACTTCATATGGATTAACATCGAGAAGTTCTGCTCCAGTAATTCGAACCACACTCCCAGATCTCACATTATTAAGGCGAATCGTAGATGATTCCGGAATGTCAAAAGCGTTCGGCTCTTGGTATGCAGTAACTTCCTCATCATCTGCGGTCTCACCAAATGTGGCAGCACTGTATATGTTTCTATGAGCAACATGGTTAACCACCTTCCACGGGACTTTGTTCTGAAGATCGTCAAGGTAAAACACTTGTTTTACTGATGAGGCAAGAATGAAAGAGTCATCTTCATACCAGCTAGTAGTAGTATTCACCGAAAATATTCCGTACTGATCGGTCATTGTGTTCTCCGGGCTAGTATCAAACCATCTACACTTGAACAAGTGCACTTTCATGCGGTTCCCATAAATTAGTTCAACAACTGAATGAAGGACACCGTAATAGTCAATGCCATCCTGCCCACCATGGACCATCACCCCACAATTCTGTGTTTTCAGTCAGTCGTCTCGATTTTCACATATAAATTTCACGCCATTGACCTGACACATCGAGTAAACTTTTGAAGCTATCGGTTTCATCGCCAGGACCCTCAATTCGTTTGACCACTTTGGGCAACCATCATTTGCTACATGGTTCATCTGAAAACGACGTACCAAACTTAGAAACCACAAAACCACGTACGTACACACATGCTAGATAAGGATATATATAAAAAATAGACATATATACATATACCCTTACCCATTGACCAAAGTAGTTTGCAAACGTCCGGTTGTGGTAATCAACATTTCCGGCAATAGCAGGGTAGTGAAGATGATAGTTTTTCCAATATTGTACTTCTTGACAGTTAATCAGTACCGACCAGTGGGCAATGGCTACCTCATTTCCATCCAACTTGTACGACTTTGGCAAGCTTCCCTGTACTACCACGTCATTGGAGATGATAGAAAGGTTGAACTGGGATTCATCTATCGGCATCTGTTGTTGGGGGTCCTGAAGCGCTCCCAAATACACTTTGGTGTACGTTACACACTCGTGCGCAACATATGCTTCAGCGATACACCCTTCAGGTGCATATTTATTCTTCACATAGTCCTTGTAGGCTCCCAATTGTCTACAAGTTAACAAGTGCATGTTATGATACTTAAAAAATAAGAATTTACATATAAAAACATAGGCAAACCAAATGTATGAATCATTTGTACCTTTCCATGGGATACATCCAAGTGTAGTGTACGGGACCGGTAAGCAACAATTGTTCGGGAAGATGGATCATCAGGTGAGGCATGATGTCGAAAAAATTTGGGGGAAATATCCTCTCAAGCTTGCACATGATAAAAATGATGTCATCTTGCATCTCCCTGAGGTCTGATTTTTTAACTTCCCTGGTGCATAACTTCTGAAAGAATCTTGACAAGGCCACCAACGGCTCCACCACCTCTTTGGGCAGGTACCCTCAAATGAAAATAGGGAAAAGGCGTTGAAGCATTACATGACAGTCATGACTCTTTAATCCGTACATCTTATTGTCCCGGAAGTTAACACACCTGCTTATATTTCCTGCATAGCCATAAGGATACCTGCATATATATATATAGCCATAGGCAACAATTATATTTCTCGCATATAACCATAATCCGGTAAAAATTTAAGGCCAAATTCCTGCATAGCCATAAGAATATATACCTGACATTACTCAGCCACCGAAAAATTTCATACTTATGCTTCGGCTTTACGGTGTAAGGAGCTTGCGGCATTTTTCTCTTACCATCTCTTAACCACAAATGTTTCCGCAGACCCATAGCTTTCAGATCAATGCGTGCCTTAGGGATGTCTTTTGTTTTCCCCTCCAAGTTAAGAACTGTGCCCACAACACTTTCACACACATTCTTCTCTATGTGCATGACATCTAGGTAGTGTCTGATAGGCAACCTGGGCCAGTAGGGGAGTTCCCAGAATATTCTCTTGTGTGTCCAAAACTTATACCTTTCGGGCTTGTCTGGAATTGACGCGACTATGTCAGGATGATTGCTCAGCTGGCCAAAATCATATTCATTGAACACTTCCAAAATTTCTTCCCCTGTCCATCGCCTGGGTGCCACACCTGTTTCCACAGTCCCATCAAAAGCGTCTGGATCCTGCCTAAATGGGTGATCATATGGAAGCCAACAACGGTGACGCATCTGAACAATTTTACTGCAATGAGGACTGCAACAATCAACCGTCATGCACTCTGAACAAGCCCTGTAACCCCTGGTAACGTTGCCCGACAACATACCGCGGGCAGGAAAATCACTGATGGTGCCAACAAGCATGGCATGCATCTGGAACATCTCATTTTTGAACCTATCGTAAGTGGGGTGGCCACACTCACTCAGGTACTTAAGCTCCTCAATCAAAGGCCTCAAATACACATCGAGACACTTGCCTGGATAACCCGGGCCCTGAATTAACAGAGTGAGCATATTGTATTCCTTCTTCATGCACATCCATAGTGGAAGGTTGTACGGTACCAAAATAACTGGCCATATACTGTATTGAAGACTCATGTTGCCAAAAGGGTTGAATTCGTCAGATGAGAGCCCTAGCCAAACATTTCGGACCTCTGCTGCAAAATGATCAAACTCCCTGATAAGGGTGTATAAGGGTGTCATCGTCAGGCAAATTCCTCTCAGCCCACCATCTCATTGCTTCGGCCGTGAAAGCACACATGAACAACCGCTCCAGCCTATCCATAAGCGGGAAATATCGAAGTATCTTCACAGCTTTCTTGTTGCCTGCAGGAGTCAACTTATACCTTTATGTAAAACATACCGGGCAGGCTTCAAGGTCTTCAAGATCTTTTCCCCAGAAGAGAATACAATCATATCTGCATGCATGGATTTTGATGTAGGAAAGCCCAAGATCTTTCAGGATATGTCACACCTTATGATGAGTTGTAGGAAGACGATGAGCGGGTGGCAGTAGCGAAGCAGTCCACTTCAGCCAAGAATCAACAGCTTTGACAGACATTTTGTTCTCCATTTTCAGCTGCATCACTCCCATCACACTTTCAAGAACAGTCTTACCACAACCGTTGTACAACGGAGTCTGTTGCAATGCAATCAGGTTGTTGTACTTGTCCATACCGCTTGTGTTGACATGAGCTCCAGGTAATGGCTCGATTGGCTCAATATGGGGGAAACCCTCAACGACGGGAGGGACATTTGGTGCTTCATCAGCAAATACACCGCTCTCATGAGGAAACATATCATTGATTAACATCGATGTTGGATCATAGGATGGACTGCCCCTCTCAGCAAAATCTCCATGATCATAGCGTGGACTGGCCCTCTCACCAAATTGTCCATGATCATGCGGACCCGCTAACGATGTTTCACCGTGATAAATCCAACAAGTGTACTTACCCCAAAACCCGTATTTACTCAGGTGCTTCTGGACTTTATCAATGGGAAAACGAAATCGATCGCTGCGATACTTACATTCTTTACACGGGCAATAATGAAGTGTAGTGTCTCCACAATTAGCCTTCACAAAATTCACAAAACTCCTAATTCCCTGGTGATATCTGACATCCCATCTTTCGAGGCTCATCCAACTCTTGTCCATCTTGAAAATTCTAACAATTTTACGTATTATATATATACACATTCACTACTAATAATCGACGCGATATCTCAATTCAACTCTAATTAAATCAACACATGCATGCATATATATATATATATATCGATCTAATCTCTGAATTCGATTCAGTACTCGATGATGGTATTCTTCTTTTTTTAGTTCAAAATGTTTTTGACTAGGTAGGAGGCTCTCTTAAGCCTGACTCCGATAGCACTACGATAATACCAGTCGTTGATTCTGACACAAGATAAGATTAACTACAAGCAGTTTTCTCGTTTCGGTGACATCAACAACATTTCATATCTCACGAATTGGATTTGATCAACACACACATATATATATACATACACATATACGTATATATACACGTACCTATATATATATATATAGCTTCCCGAGTGATCGAGTTTTCGACGCGCGCCTTAATTTTGACAATACCGAAGGATCGATTTCAGAGCGTTTTCCTTCTTTCGATTTCACCGGATTTTTTTCGATCAAAATGAATGAGCTGATGCGATCTGCATCTAATATAAGAGGCATTGCCGGCGATTCATTAAATCGCCGGAAATGGAGACATTACCGGCGACTTTACGCCGGAATTTCGCCGGTAATGTTTCAAAACATTACCGGCGACTTCCTCCGTCGCCGGCAATGTCGAGCCAAGCATTTCCGGCGATTTTCCAGCCGGAATTTCGCTGGCAATGTTTGGCTTGACATTGCCGGCGACGGAGGAAGTCGCCGGTAATGTTTTGAAACATTACCAGCGAAATTCCGGCCACATTACCGGCGACGGAGTAAGTCACCGGTAATGATGAACATTACCGGCGACTTTCCCGGTCGCCGGCCTTGTTTTTGGAAATCTCGCCGGTAATGTCTTCAAACGTGGTAGTGGCTAGTGCTTGCTGGCGGATTTAAGATCAAAATGTCACGAGGGTTAATTTTTTTCGTCATAAAATTTTGATCATATGCGAAAATTTTATTAATTGTAGACCATAAAAAAAAATTATGTTAGCCTAAAATCTACTATGACATTAAATAAAAACTTTATCGTAATCTAGATAAGAGAAAACCTCAAACTTAACCAAAGTTTAATTACTAAGACAAATTCGTGTAAGTGTCCAACCAACCAGTTTAGATAAGAATTTGAATTTCTCAAGTCGTGCTACTTCTCAAATTATGACTTTTTCATTTGTTTTACTTTGATCAAAAGTTGATACTAAACCTATATGCATATTTTTTTATGGAGACTAGGCATACATATCATATTTTATTATTAAACTCTTGATACTTCTACTTTTTCTTGCTTATAAATTAACCATAACAAAAATGGGGGACTACAACACAAATGGTACACAACTCCAAGCCCTCCATCGAACCTCCCAAGCTGTTGAGTTATAGTCAAAAAACCAAGCATTTACAAAAATCTCCCATCATAAACCAACCTCTGTCTCCATCTTATCTCAAAGACACTCACTGACCACTACAAAATCTTCATATTTTCATCATTGCAGTGGAATAAACTGCAACAAACCGTTCTCATCTTATGTAACTCATATGTTCTTAGCTTCCACGCCACAGGCATTCTTGCAAGTCTTTTTTGACAAACATTACTAAAAAAGAAAAAGTTTAAACATCATAACATACAACAACTCTAATATCCAGATCACAAGAACCATGCAATTGCAGCAAGCCATTATAACTGCAGTAGGCCAACCATCACTGCAAAGGAAGCTTCGACAGAGATACAACAGAGAGTGAAAAGCTTTGTGCCTAGTCTTGAACCTCAGAAAGGGGTGATAGAGGAAATCAAGTCCACCAAACAATCGTACCAGCCTCTATTCTTTCATGCTCTTCTCCATGCTTACACAATATCTACTATATCTTTTCAAAGAAGATCTTCTCATCAAACAAACCTGATTTTAGTACAAAACAAACAGTTGTTTACAACACAATATCTACTATATCTTGTCCCTGCTCACACAATATCTACTAGATCTTTTCGAAAAACTCTTCTCATCAAGCAAGCTTGATTTTAGTACAAAACAAACAGTTGTTTACAGCACTAGGGGGCTTTACTCGAGCAGATTTTATGAAAATGCTAGAGGCAAAAACTACTAGATCGATCTGTCAAAAATCAACAAAGATTTTCAATAGTACATTAATACTCATGCATCTTCAATACTCTTATAAAAGAGGAATCAAGAAATTCTTGAACTCGTCTCACCTTAAAACATTCATGAGCTACAACTCATCACAACCCAGTCATCATACAACTCAACAATTCGTCCCATTAAATATTTTAAGCTTTATATTATCACCTGGAGATCCTCAACAATGGAGTTGAATGATTGATGAATCTCAACAAAGTTGATGCCCGTACTTCAAACCTGGCTTCTATGCATAGGCGATTATATATATGAAAAAGCTAACATATGGATACTTGTGTTGGATCAACAAGAGATACATATTTCTACAAGCAAACTGCTAAGGTTATCGTTTCCATGTTTTTGTACAAATGTATTCATTACTCAAAGTGAGAAGAAGATTCAGGCCAATACTAAAGGGTATAGATCTCAAATTTTAAACTTTGATGTCACATACTATTGCAAAGAGAAAATAGACTGCCATGCTTATGCTAAACATTGAGCAAGTTCCCCAAATTTATGGGGAGATCATCGCAACTCGAATCACATTTGCTTCTTTAAGTCCAGTATTGAAGTTTGATTTTCAATAAACATTGAGCAAGTTTCCCAAATTCATGTGGAGATCATCGCAACTCTAATCACATTTTCTTCTTTAAGTCCAATATTGAAGTTTGATTTTCAATAAAGCCATCACTTTTCGTTTCTCAATCAAAGCTACAATACTCCAGCACTACATACAAATATCCAAAAAAATAATTTATCACCACCCTATTCATATCAATATCCCCATAGCATCAAGCTATTTTCAGTCATATAACTGCACTAGAAAATAAAGACACCTAGTTTTGTAGTCTTTGAAAAACCCCTTACTATCTCAACTCTCTCTCATTTACCAATTCATTTTCGGCAAGTACCAGACTTTAAACTTGTGACGACCCAGAACAGAATCAACAGTGTGATCAGCTCACTTCATGTGTTACTGCGTAGTCGTAGAGTTCCGACAGTGTTTGAATCGCCAGATTTGATAACAACTAAATTATTGTACGTGTGATTTCGAGTTCGTGGGCGGTTCCGGATCGTTATTTGGACGACCGAGGAATAAGTTATGAATATTTAAAGTTTCGATGTAAACGGGTTTAAATGGTGGATTTCTTAGCGACTAAATTACCGGTCGAGATTTTGGTTTCGGCTTCTTCACGAAAGTTGTTGAGAATTTAATTTTGAGATTGTGGGAACTTCCGGAGCATTATTCCGAGTTACGAAGATTAAGTTGTAAATATTTCCGACTGTTGATTATTTAGTCGGTTTAAATATGTGTTTGGGTTGAATAGTTGACTTTTTATCCGATTGGTCGATGTGTTTGACTTCGGGTGATATTGGAAGAATGTGTCAAGTCGAGTTTGTTGCCGCGAGAATTATTGGAATAGGAATTTCGACGTGAAAGTTACGGATATTTGAAGTTTGTCGTAAAGTTATTTTTGGAAGTTTCCTTATTTGGCAAGTATTTAAGGGGGTTAGGGAAAGTCAAAGTTGGTCTTTATTGAGTGTTGACCGGTCAACTTCGCATGGAGGAGAGAGGTACGACGCGGTGCTCCATGGCCACCGGCGACGAGGCCCGTCCGGCCACCTCCGGCCTCGGCTAGGAGCGCAAACGACTCGGCCTAGCTTCCTCAAGCTGTTTCCGGCCTCCTATCACGGCAAGGTTGCCGGAGGAGAGAGTAAATTCCGGCCAAAAATGGAGGGTTTTTGAGTGTATTCGGGTTCAATGATTCCGGCCGAATTGAGCTGCAACAAGGACTGGGTTTTGTAGCCCTCATCACCATGAAGCTACCATGTAAGTTTGGTGATCTAATTTTGCTTGTGTATGGAGAATTTTGGAGTTGAAATCTTGGTTGGATTTTGGTCTTGTGTGAAATTGAGCTAGTTAGAGTTTGAATTGGCCTTCGATGCAGTTGACAAAGTTGCTCAGTGGATGATTTTGAGTGGAATAGGGGTTGCTCCGCCGGGAAAGGTTCAAGTTGGTGGTGGCCCCGCCGGCGGCAGCGGTCAACGGTCAAACTTTGACTTTTGGAGTTTTCGACAAGTTGCATGTTATTTCACTCGAAATCGCGCCCCGATCGCAGTGGGGAGGTTCGTTTTTCAAATTGAGCGTCCGAAAGTACAGCGAGGTATTGAGGTGTGAATATCGGATTTTCGACGATTCGTCATATTCGGATTATGTGTTTCCGAGAACGGTGGTTTCTCGTGATTTATCTTGAATTGTCGAGTTATGACTTTGAGTAATGGATTTTGTGATTATTCAGGGGTTCGTGATCGTTTATTTGGCGAGGGATTTTCCGCCAGATCACGGGTTAACGCGAACTACGTTACGCTAGTCTGTGAGTGGACATTTCTTTTCACGGATTGATTGCGAGTCTTTTATAAATGATTTACGAACTTGAGCATGCAGTTGATTATGAATTTACGAGCATGTGTTTTTACGATTATGCATATACGAATATACGTATACGAATATACATACGTACATATTATGTTTTATGCATGTGCATGAAAAGGATTTATGATTTGGTTTACACAGAGTACAGTCTCAGTATATGTTGTGGTATCGATACACATTGGCTTCTCGGCTGATCCCCGAGTACGCTCCGGGGGGGACAGATATCCTGACCCGAGGCCTTTCTGGCTAGGAATCACGTGTGGGTCTGGGATCCCGTGATTCAGACTGTGCTATCGCGTGGTAGTCCATGAGAGATTCCGCGATATATTTACGTTGCATGCTCTGTACGTGGGTGGTAGTCAGCGTCTCCTCACGTACCATTTGATTTTCATGCATTTGACTCGCATATGATTTTATACGTATATATTCTTGGTGAAAGACATTTATTTTCGTCCACTCACTCTAACAGTTTTCATGTCTTTCCCTTGAGCTTTTCGGTTTCCGTGCCCAGTTTGCAGTTCGGATTCTGGTGTCGCACGTCGTGGTCGGAGGCATAGTGCTCGAGCTACCTTGTTTCTTCCAGTAGGTTTATTGTTCTACCTACTGTGGTATACGTATATGATTATACATTAGAGGTCGCTCTGAGTATTCTGTTGTATATATTATACGATTTTACTCCGGATTTCAGTAAAGTACAGATATATTTACTACTTTACATTACTGTTGATATATTGAGAAATTCGGATAGGATTGGTGCCCACGGTTTGATTTTTGTGGCATAGGATGAAGTGTATTTTCCGCGTGCAGGTAATGATAATTCCACGTTAGTAACGAAACTCTGCCAAAATTTTGTTGTTTTTTGTTGGTTAGTGTTTTCGAAAGGATTTGATTCCGGTTTAGGGAGCTAAATCGGGGTTGGGTCCTTTCAAAACTCTCCATTGTGATAATACCTTTACAGATAACAAGTCTTCTAGTTGTAAAAATCAGCTATAAGACCGCCCTTTTTCTTCTTAAAAATGAGTTTATGCCAGGGCCATTCAACACCAATGATACCCACCTTGAAGAAATGAAAGAATAATTTCAAGTATTTTGGTAACATATGGGCTTCTGACCACACTCGAAGGAGGCATTCAAATAGAAAGCAAAGCGACTCATTCATCATACAGAATAACATTTGTGAAGGATTTACCATGCCTACACCAAGTTAAATCTTATCATTCGCAAAAGTATCGTCTCCTTTATGTGTAAGCCATGAAATTTCAAGCAAAACATGATGCATGCCACAATGAGGTTTTACATAAGAGAACAAAAAAAATAGATCATTCGAGGAAAGAGAGCATTTGTTAGTTTAGAAGAAACATACCAAGCAATTCACACAGTTCTGTATTCACAAGTTATGTAAATCATCAAGCAATTTAGTAAATGAAAACATACTCTATCTAACCCAAAGAAGCTCCAATTGACTTCTTAAAGCCAAGCATCCCAAGGACATTTACAACATATGAGGCGAAGTCTATATCAAGCAAGCCACTGAACAAAGTTTATGAAGATCTTAACAAATGTGTAAAGAATTCATGCAAGCATACTTAGCATAGTGTATAGAATTAAAATAGCATATGCATCTATATGTACTTAGTTAATGAAGATCCAAACTAGAGCTAGATAAAGAGGTTAGATGAAGTGCCAAACACAGAGTTGAAATACTCCTTAAACTTAATCTCTTAGACTTGTATAGCTCTAGCATGAATCATGCACAAGTCTAAGCTAGTCGATCAACATGCATACTGACAAAAGAAAGTAATCAATCCGAGCAATACAAGCTCAAGCAGAACAAACTTAGTGCCAAGCATGTCATATTACAACATCATGCCACAACTTCCAATTAGTGCAGTACTAATTAACAATATCACTCTAGCAAATACTGCTCATGTACCAATGCACACACAATTGTTTCCCTAATAAGTATGAGCAAAAAATAACAATAAAACGCTGAAACTCACCATCGATACATGCTCACAAAGTAAAAAAAAATGCAACAATCATAGCCCTACAGACCGATGTGCACACAATTTCCCCTCTAATAAGAATGGGTGAGGGACAATAAAGTCATGCTAAGTCATAGTAATCAATGTAAAAACTATGTCAACCAAAACACAAGTAGCAACATGCCAATACAAGCCATAATATTAAGCAAAGCACAAGTCAACCAAACCCAAACTAAGATATGACACATGAATTGCCATGCTTAATACAATAATATACACATGCCTCAAACACTATGTTCAAAATAAACAAAAAATGGGCTATCAAACTCTGATAAACCAAGCGAGAAAAATCTTACATCCTCCGTCTAATTAAGCAGTAGAAAGAATGACAGATTCCATTATCTCTACATGCCAAGATAATGACCATAGGCTAAACAAACTACAATAAAAACTGGAAGACTAAACTTTTCATACATACAAGAACAATTTAGTTAGATGCATGACTGAATCTAGTTCGGGATAGTCACTGGATTTGTATTTTCATGCTATTGTACTCCTTTCTTTGAAGGCAAAAGTTATTGAGCAAGTCTAAGTCATGCAAACCCAAAGAAAAAAACAAGAGGAATCCAAGACAAAGGGACCAGGGACGAAGAAGCAAGCAAGTAATTATTTTAGTCAAACCTATCTCAAATCCAGAAACTACTCGACATGCTAAACCTACCAATCAATTTCACCAAAAACAGATTCCTAGCTTCTTAGTCATATTAGCTACCATTTTCTTACAACCAATATAAGATGCAATGGCCAAAAGAAGACTTTGATAAAGCCATATACACCAAACTAGAGATTCATAACACCCACAAGCTTCTCGTTTAATATATTACATTGACCAAGCAAGAAGATCAATCTTATAAGAAATTACCATCGTATACAATATGAGACATACTAGATTTGCCACAAGCATTTGATTATGATCATAAGCTAAAGAAGAAGAGATTATGTATAGTCAAAGGCAAGTCACAATATATAGAAGCAAGGAAGGACTGATCTAACGAGGAGGCTGGAGTTAAGGATATGCTTCAGTGATTCTAATTGTTGTGACATTAAACATACAATCCAACAAATCAAAGACAATTTCCTAGAGACTATGCGGTACCAGCTCAGAAATATATCCTTCAACTCATATGGGAACCACCATGAAGGAACGAATGCCGTTTTAAACCGAATTCAGAGTCAAAAGCAACAATCAAGCAAGCATCATGTGTAACTTTAGGATGAAAGCTATTGTGACATATCTCAACAAAAAGTGATGCCCTTGCTACGGACAAAAGGCCCCCGAATCAGAATACTGCAAGACTTCTCATTTCTTTATTGATTGAAATCGCTCTGCAAGACATTGCAATGGCATGAATAGTTGACTACTATGACTTAAGCCCTTTCACAATTATTGATCATGTGGCCCATTTTAAGTATTCATTGCCCACGTAATCAAAGGGGCTAATGCTGATATCCAAAAAAGCACAAGTCATGCCTAATGCATATTTCAGGCCCATTATACAAAAATACATCAATAATATTGAAAATATGCCACAAAATGTGTATATTCGTAGAGTATCATGCCACATGCGTGGACCCAAGCCACACTTTTGAGGATTACAAGATTGGGTGTGGTGTGGAAGGTTACGGGAATACATGAGACCCATTATAGATTTTCGATTATTGACAATTTTGGGCTTGGGACTAAAATTCATGCCCAACAATCTTAAATCTTTAAATAGACATGCAAAGATGAGAGAATATAAACCCATAAGCCCAAACATTTCCTTCTACTTTGACCACCGAACCAATATTCTTATTTTTGTCATCTTCTCCTTTGTCCAAAGAATTTATGTCAAATAGATGTTCATATTTTAATCATATAGCCAAGCACCTATATGCATATTTTATTATGGAGACTAGGCACATATATCATATTTTATTATTAAATTCTTGACACTTCTACTTTTTTTTCTTGCTTATAAAAGCCTCTTGTCCTAGAAAAAATGGGGGACTACAATACAGATGGTACACAACTCCAAGCCCTCCATCAAACCTCCCAAGCTGTTGAGTTCTAGTCAAAAAACCAAGCATTTCCACAAATCTCCCATCATAAACCAGCCTCTGCCTCCACCTTATCTCAAAGACGCCCACTGACCACTACAAAACCTTCATCTTTTCATCATTGCAGTGGAATAAACTACAACAAACCCTTGTCATCTTATGCAACTCGTATATTCTTAGCTTTCACACCACATGCCTTCTTGCAAGTTTTTTTTGACAAACATTACTAAAAAAGAACAAGTTTAAGCATCATAATATACAGTAACTCTAATATCCAGATCACATGAACCATGCAATTGCATCAAGCCGTTATCACTGCAGTAGGCCAACCATCACTACAGAGGAAGCTTCGACGGAGATACAACAGAGCATGAAAAGCTTTGTGCCTAGTCTTGAACATCAGAAATGGGTGATAAAGGAAATCAAGTCCACCAAACAATCCTAGCAGCCTATGTTCAAAAATACCCCAACATTAACCATAGCCAACATCAGTCGGTTAGTCATTTTCTTCATATGAGTATCATCACAACAAGTCTCGTCCTTGACTACTTCTAAGACAAATGGATTATGTACTCGAATTTGTTAAACATCAAAGATTAAGGCTTTTTTTCTTGCTTTTATCAATAAAAGATAGGGGGATCAAATATCTACTTTACTAATTGATAACTACATATATATAATTTTTTTTATCCACAAAAGCTTACAAGGGTTGCAGCCCTAATAGCCATCAAGTAGATCTGCATATGCTTGCTATGTACTAGTGAAATATCTGTAGACCTCTTAGGCAAAAATGAAACGTTCCAATACAATATTTCACGAGAGGTTTATCACATGTGAAATATAGACATCTAGTGAAATATTGTATTGAAACGTGTCATTCTTGCCCAAGAGGTCTATCAAATATTTCACTAGCAAGTAGCAAGATGCTCATTCTTGTCCTTGACGATCTAGAAAAAACTCAAAATTTCCAATCAAATGCTTGAATCATGACTCAGATTGAGGTGAAAAAAGAGCTTTCAATACAATTTTTATATGTGGATTACAATATTTTATTACATAGAATTGTGTGTAGAAAAGTCAATTCACTCAGATTTTAGATAAACCAAGACAAATTAATTTTCTGTGCACTTTGCTCACGGGATCACTGCTCAGATGATACGGAAACTTAAGCCTGTGTGACAATACATGTGAACCCCACCTCTAATTGTCACATCTGTGTCACTAGCAATTCACACAGATTTTTGTGATATTAATATGCTTTTAGGACAGAATTTCATTACAATATCTAGGGGTGGGACATTGTAACCGAAAACCAAAAAAATATGAACCGAAACTGAGCCGTGGTCGAAAAACAATCAAATCCGATACAAACCGAACCGATAAAAACCGAAACAAAAAAAAACCGCAGCCGCCGCCGCCGGACCAGGACCAAGGAGCCAATAGCGATCCGTTTGACCACATTTACTTAGGAAACCCATAGTACCTGTAGTACGTATATGTATATAGATTTGAACGATTTCGGTTTTTTTATTTTATTTACGTGTATAGTTTCAATGTTTTTGGATTTTAAATGTGAACAATATTGGTGGCTTTTTGGAAATGCAGGTTCTGGGATGAAACCCAGAATCTGCAAAAAAAAATTAAAATATCACACACTATAGCCGACGATATACATATATACCGTTGGCTATTGTTTCCTCCATAGTCAACCAGTTTGACTTGGGGAGGAGGTATGGCCGACGACAAAGTCGTCGGTTATAGTATGGAACTATAGCCGACGACCTTATCTCGTTGGCTATAGATCCATACTATAACCGACGACAACCCTATCTTGTTGTCGGCTATAATATTACCGACGGTCTATTACCGACGATACTATATTCGGCGACTCCTCGTCGGCTATAGCTATAGCCGATGATTTTTGGGGACAGACCAACGACTTCATGTCGTCGGCTATAGTGTTTCTGCTGGTAGTATAAATTTTAAATAAGTTAGACTTGTATTACTAGTATTTAAAAAATTGTTGCATGAAATTAACTTATATTCTTTGGATTAATGAATTTGTTTATAATAATTTTTTATTTATTAAGTGTTTAAGGAGATTTATTCTCCTTTAATCCCGGTGTGTGTCTTGTCCTAGTTAGATACATATATTGATTAGATAGATACAGAGAATCTCTGTTATATTGGGATAGTTATTGTAACAGATTGCATCAGCCTATATTTAATGCATTCTATCAATGAGAAGAGTAACTATTTTCTGTCTATTCTGCGTACTTTCTCTTGCAACACGTTATCAGCACGACTCCCAGAGTTAATAAAAAAAAACCTAAATCTTGGTAAAAGTTAGATTACAGCCGACCACCACTGCCACCAGCAGCTCACTCCACCGTCAACCTCTTTCCTCTTCTTCAGCCAAAATCAAGCCTGTGCAGTTAAGCCAACTTCGACAGAAGATTGTGAGTAGTTCAAAACAAACCAGAGAGCTATATTCATATTCACAGAAAGCCCTAGATGTCTAGTTTCCAGAACATCTAGAAAATCTCAATTCGGAGGTGTCTAGAGAAAGTTATAGGTATTTGAGTGCACGAAGGTCAGTCTGCCCGAAAAGAAGAAAAGAAGAAGAAATCCTCCTTCTTGCTGGAATTTTCGTGGACATGTTCCCTCTCTTCAAACTTCTTTCACAACAAAGTTTTCATGCCGAGCATAACACCCTCGAGGTAAACTTTTCTAAACCGTCAATCTCTAGATCTAGCAAACTTACTTACTGCAAAACCCTAGATCTAAGTTGATGATAATTGTGATATGAGTTGTTAAATATTACATGTTTTTACCCTAGTTCCTATGGACATATATCCATAGAGTATACGTGACGGTCCTGAGGGAGTCACGGTTTGGAAAAGAAAAGAAAATAAAAATCGATTCTATGTGACAGTTCGTCACGGTCGCTGGGTGTGGTTTTTACCACCGTTTATAATCGATTTTGTGACCATGCACCATAAATCACGGTTTTTGGAAACTTGAAAGTTTCGTGATTGTAGCCTTCGATCGTTTCAAATAAAACATCATGTTCCTCTATGTTGACATTCATCAACTGAGCGGGATTATAATCGTGTGTGACAGTTAGTCACGATTGAAAATCGATGTTATGTGACAGTTAATCACAGTTACTTGGTGTGGTTTTTGCCACCGTATATAATCGATTTTTGTGACCATATATCATGGATTAAGTTCTTATTCATTGAAACTTGTTATTAGTGATCGTAGTTTTCAATCGATACTAATCAACATCTCGTGTTTCTCTTGTAGATGACATTTTTTTTAGCCGATAAGGCTTGAATTTGATATCCTTGATCTTCAAATAGCAGAATATCATCGTTGGATGTCAGATGTTTCGTATACATTTCTTGGTATGAATCTGACGGTTACAATCTAACCACTACTACCACCTGGTACTAAGCCACCAACTCTAGTTCGCAAAGCTCAAACTCTCATGCTTTTGATGCTTTTGAGGCATCATATACATCCAGTTCTAAAGAAACGGTATTTGTACAAGAATGACTCCACAGTTTTGTGAGTGACTTTGCAAACCAAAATTCAACAATGTGCATCATGCACAACTTTATGAACTGGGAAAAGGATGAGATTTTATCCTGTTATTGGATTATCCAAATATTTTTGATTTTAATCAAGCAATGTTAGAGCTTCAATAAGAGTTGAGCATTTGTGGAATTATAAAAACTGATTAGGCTATGATCGAGAAGTCTATTAGTACACTTCCTACCTCATCGGTGGGAAGACATGTAAGAAAAAAATGGAATAGTCGTTTTGAGCCTTACAAATAACTATGGTGGAAGAGAAGGACATGACAATTTTCATGGTAGAGAATATAGTCGAAACTTGACTTGGACTCCCCATGACAATAGCTTTTACTCAAATATCCATCATTCCAATTCCGGATCTAGGAATGATGGGAATTTTTCACATTCTGCTTCTACTATTATGCTTATCATCTTGCTATAGATGTGGTTTTACCAAGCACATGCACAAAAAAAAAATGTTGTGCACCCAATGATCTTCAACATGCCTACAAGAAGTGCTAGAAAATATCTGGCACATGAGACTTCATTTCACTGAAGTTTATGAGATGGAAGATTGCTCTGTAGCAAATCTTATTATAGCAGACAATACAAAAGCAAGTCTGGTGACTTCGATTTTTGAGTAGTCTATGTATTTGGCTCATGTCTTTGCTATGTAATCCAATTTCATTTTATTTTTGACTTGGTTTTAGTCATGTTTTGAGACTTTATTTTAGTCGATTTTGGAATAAGAACATCCATGATGTAAATGTTATTTGTTGGCAGTATAATGAATATTTCTCTATTTTTTCGGTATATGAAAGTGTTGAGAATGTTCTATTTCATACAATTCTTATGTATGGTTTGATATTTACACATATGGCAAAAAGCAAGCCAAGATACCATTTTGACAAAGAAAAAAAAAATTGAAGTAGTGCACAGAGCAACTTTCACCCGTCGAAAAATTGAGCTGAACAATTTTTGACCGGTCGATGCCTCGATCTGTCTGAAAGTGGTTCGAACTCGACCCGTCGAAAAATTGAACTGAACAATTTTCGACCGGTCGATGCCACGACTCTGTCCCAAAAATGGTCCATTTTTGACCCGTCGAAAATTTTCTCGACCGGTCGAAATTCTGGTATCGGAAATTCACAAGTTCATTTTGGGTTTGCTCGACCGGTCGAGGCCTTTCTTCGACCCGTCGAAAATCCAATCTGAATGTGATGTTTTTAGATGAGTTTTTCATCTGTTTCATTGGCTTATGATGTTGTTTATACATCGGTTTTATTGGAAAACATCGAAAAAAATTCAAAATTTTCCGTTGAAAAATTGTTGGTCTAAAACGACCAACCTGGATTTTAGCACCAGAAGTGGTGTTACATCCGTCTATGTCATACTATTGAAACTTCAAATACAATGGTCTTCTTGATCGATATGATGTTGTTATACATCGATTGAATTTAGGTATTATAATACCATATCAGCACTCAACAAGGGTTAAATATTTTTGAAATCTTTAAGTATTCACTTAAAGTGTTCACCATGTCTTAGATTCAAAGACTATTTTATCGACATTGTTTGGTTGATATATGATGGCAAGATTGAGTGTTACCATTCGAACCTTACTCAAATTTGAAAAATTTCGTGCCAACGTTCTTCACTTAACATTGTGAGAATGAAAGAGAGTTATGTGTCTAAATCTCCGTAGACTGTTGCCAACGGCGCAATCTGGAGAAGTTTATGAGGCATTGTAGTTGTTTATATCTTACTACGGTTTGAATCGTTGAATCCAATACAGTCACTTATATTACTATGCGTGACTTAGCCTCATATAAAATTTTGCACTTTGATGATCAACCTATTGAGAAATTCTTTTGGTGATATCTTCTTAAGAGCAAAGAAGCATGTGTGAATATTAAAACCATCGGTTTAGATGGAGGAACTGAGATTACTCCACTCAGTTTAAGGTCGGTCTCTAAGACGAATGCAGCACCATCCCGGCAAGATACTGTTGAGGCGTTGTCCGTTATCCCACAAGACTCATATGTTGTGATCTTTGATGCACATTGCTTGTTTCGCAAAGCTTGATTACGTTTGTAATGTTGTAATACTGTTTACACGCATGACACTATTTGGTTAATGACACATCTTTCTTTCTCTATAGATTCCAAGAATCTATTTGTGGATCAATCAAACCAATATGCGAACTATATATCTATGGTCTTGATTACAGCATCGACGCATCATGCACACGTCTTTGAAATCCACATGCTACGCTGCATCTCAAAACTCCTAGCATATATTATTCAGCTTCGGGCTCACTACCCAAACGTTTCAATCTGGTCATTCAGATTGGTTTAATATAGGAGAGTTTACATCGACATACCTTGTTGATTATTGCATATTGATTGGGATTGTTGTTGAATATCCAGTTTTCCCGTGTTCTTTCCTAAGAACGGGTTAAGCAGAGGCACAAATCAAGCGGTTCAAGCTTGTGACCAGAATTATGGTAATGAATGTTAATTTACCGGTATCTGCTTGGGAATATGCAATGTTATGTGCAGCTATGCTTATTCGCTTGATACCCATAAAATCTCAACCATTTTGTGTGTACCAGTTGGTAACCGGATATGAGCCTGATATCTCACATCTACATATCTCTGGTTGAGTGATACATGTGCCTACTACGCTTCCACTGTGTATGCAAATGGGTCATCAACGTTGATTAAGCATCTATGTTGGTTCACCAACGGTTGTCCGCTATTAAGAACCTTTGACAGGAGATCTCTTTACTGCTAGTTTTACAGATAATCACTGTGATGAGGCATACTTTCTCCCGTTAGGGGGAGATAAGAATGGTTTCATTCTGGATTAATGTTGGAAATTGGTGTGGTATATCCCCATTATGTCTCATCATGATCCCTGCACATCTCAGTTTGAGATTAAAGTGCAATGTATTCTTGATCTTTAGAAAGTAGCAGATTCACTGTCTGACTTCTTTACTGATATCATGAGAGTGACGAGATCGTTTATACATGCTGCAAATCCTGCAATGTTGAAAGTCCCTGATATTGGGCAAGTTAAACGCAACACCCGGGTAAGGTAGTGTTTTCTCCTACCCATAATGGGGGTGTAGCGTCGATCAAAATCCACTGATGAGTTGCCAGTGAAAGGCAAACCATCAAGACACAACCATTCATCATCAACACATGAGATTGTTTCTGACTACAATTGTGTCTAAAAGTCGACATTGACATACACTGGGGGACACCTCAGAGTTAATGACGATGTCAGAAAACAAAGAAATCTCACAAAGTGAAATAAATGCTAGCATTATTATGGATAGTTCTTCCATGTTGTTTGATGATGTGCTTACTTATTCCTTCGCTCAGCAATTGACGACGATGAAGTGGAATATTACTCTGTTGCAGATTGTCAACAGTTAATGTAGAGCAAATTGATCGATATGGAAAGTTGCAATCTAGGCTGAACTAGACTCTCTTACAAATGGCAAGTTTTCAGTATGGTAATAATATAATCATCGAATGATATGTCGGTTAGACACAAATGAGTCTTGTTTGGGAGCACAATGAGAAGAACTTGTGGTGCAAGGATTCTCTCAATGTCCTAGTATTAATTATGAAGAGATGTATTCTCTGGTCATGGACATCATTACTTTCTGCTACCTTATCAGTTTGGTAGTGTCCAAATTACTGAGTATGCAGCTTATAGATGTAATTACTGTATATCTCGTTGGGGATCTTAATTCAGAGATATACATGATAGTGCCGAATGGCATAGTTCTACCCTCAAGTAACTCTGAACCATGGAGTTCTCATGTGATTAGATTGAGACGCTCACTATAAGGATTAGAATAATCTAGTTAGATGTGGTATACATGTCTTAGTGACTACTTGATTGGGAAGGGATATAAGAATGAAAAGTTATGCCCATACGTGTTCAGTATATGAACAAATTGTTTGAGATGATAGACCTTGGTAAGACTCGATTAAGTCTTGGTCTAGAGACGGTACATCGAGTTGGTTGAATTCTTTTTCACCAATTTGCTTATGTCTAATCAGGCTATGAACAAAGCAGACCCTATGTATACACCAACGGTTGTTTGTAGTCTAAAAACCAAAATGATCAATTTCATCTGGAAAGATGATTATGAGGAACTTTTGGAACTGAGATTCTATATCTTAGTATGATTAGAGCTTGATTGAATTTAGCTCAGTATACATATCCAGATATGTATACATTCTCAGTATGCGCCAACGCAAAGTCATTGGAATGGAGTAAAATAAATCTTTAGGTACTTGAAGTGATCCATTGACTTGGGCCTATTCTTCCCTTATAAAGAATACAGAGAGAAGCATGAAATTCTTGAAAAAGAGAAAGTTGAAACACACTCTAGGGATTTCAACCCGTCGAGGATTTTCCTCGACCCGTCGAAAATGCACCCCGGATTGACCAGTGTGACTTCATCGACCCGTCGAAAAATCGTCATGTTTCGGACAAGTTTTCATGCTATCCCTTATTCCAAAACACCGGTTGGTGTGTTGGTTGGATTTGCTAATATTGGGTACCTCTCTGACCCATATATAGAATGTTCTCATACATGTTATTCATCATGGGAAACAGGCTGTTCCTTAGAGAACAATAAAGTAAACCATTGTTGCTATTGCCTCGAATTATTCAAAAAAATTAAAGTTTTCTATAAAGCTGTTGATGGGTGTGTCTGGTCTAAGACAATAATACACCACATTCGAGGATCTAGTGGATTATTATCTACTATGACAGCACTAACTTGCATCTTTGAGGATAATGCATTTGCATTGAGTCAATGAAGTAGAGTTCCATTAAGGGTGTCATACTTAGTTCTTTTCGCCAAAGTATTCCTACAATCAGCAATAGCAGCGGTTATTGATTATCCATGTGAACCGGTTTGGTTCTGTTGATAATGTTGCGGACTTGTTTACAAGTCACTTCCTAAATCTACTTTTGTGAAACATGTGAGAGACATTGGTATGCAAAGATTATCTGAACTCCTAGACTAAGTTTATAGTCAGGGGGAGTTCCATTTCTGTAGACATCAGGGGGAGTCTACATCACATGTAGTATATTTAGTAGTTGGTGCGTTGTACTCTTTTTTCCTTATACTAAACTTTTGTTTTACCCATGAGGTTTTTGTTTGCTTGGCGAGGTTTTTAATGAGACAACAAGTCATGCATCATTTTTATGGTCATCGACACAAGGGTGAGTGTTTAAGGAGATTTATTCTCCATTAATCCCGGTGTGTGTCTTGTCCTAGTTAGATACAGATATTGATTAGATAGATACAGAGAATCCCTGTTATATCGGGATAGTTATTGTAACAGATTGTATCAGCCTATATTTAAGACATTCTATCAATAAGAAGAGTAACTACTTTCTGTTTATTCTATTTTCTCCTGCAACATTGAGATATTTTTAAATATCCTAATATCCAACGGATATGGTAATACCTAATATAATATATTTGGTCGGATATAAATACAGAATATAGAATATTTTGATATTTGTAACCTATTGATCCTACTTTGATTACAAATTTATTTTCATCTCTCTCTCTCTCTCTCTCTCTCCACAACAGACACGTACATAGCAGAGTTGATTGTCTTTGCTCGCCGATGGTCCACCTCCGCCGCCGCCGTCCACCACAAACACCGATCTGATCGTGTCGCAACCCGCTGCCGTCCACCATCGATCTCGATCATGTCGGCCGCATCTCCTCTTAAAAAGATGTATAATTGATTCGTCAGGTCGTCAAGCTCCTCGCTCTCTACTTCGTCGGCGCCGAATTCAAGGTCCATTTCTACTCCTCTCTCGTTCGTTAAATCTATGGTTTCACAATTTAATTGGACAATTGAGAGCTTCTCATATATAATCTGTTTGAGAATTACACTGTTAGTATTGGCAAGCTATATTATGTGATATTTCATGTATGGTTGATTGGTAAGCTGCAAAATGAAGCAAGGGTCACTAGAAAGTCACTATAGGGTAATTATAGGGTTGAGTGTAGGGGTATCTGTCTACTTAATTGTTTATAGGAATCAAATCCAATGAGAATATATGCTTTATCTTGTAGTTATTTCGAATACGAAGTCAGAGGCGGAAGAGAAGGAGTTTGAAAATGTATGAGATTTCATCTAATCAGTCTTGTTTATGGTTTTGATTTTGGATGCAAAATTTTGTGTTGATAAGTGTTTGGATTTTGTGAGTTCTGGTGAATCTATAATCCAAGAAATTTGTGTTTGGAATTTGTTAAGGAATTGTGACTCATTTGGCTGTTTTGCTTAAAATTTAGGTGAGAAGTAAGGTGGTGGAATCCAACAGGCATTTGTGTCGTTGATTTCAAGAGTCGTGGAGATGGTGTGGACTCTAGGTCTGTACTTGGCTACTTTGATGTGCGACTGCTTTGTTGGAAAGGATCAAGAAGCTGTACACCCACCTTGGAGAATATGAGGTTCGTGTCTGCCTTTGCTCTCACCTTCGAGGCAAACGAATTTATGTTGAATTCAGATAGGCATTGATAGAGATTATAGTTTCCAGTCATGGTGGGTGCTTCATTGTTCTATAAACTGTATACCATACAGTGTAAGCCTATTTCAGTATTTCACGAAGGAAACAAATGCTACTTTTCAAATTTGTCATAGAAGCTTTTGCTCCCGTTTCTATGCATATGTAGTTGACAATCTATTCTTGGTTTAGATTCAGTAATGTTATATTAGAACATAAGTTTAGTCTCAGTTTCTTGCTTCATTGTTCGAATTTTGCTTCTTCAGTACTTTAATTGTGATATTGATAACTTAAAATATACTTGTTTCTTCTATGTTGCTTGTTATTACGACACTAAACTTCTCTCAGCTCCATGAAAACTGAAATGTTTGCTTGTTCAAATGCTTTATCTTCTTTGGTAATCAATTAGTTGTGATCTTTGATAATGATTGATTATTTGTTATGCTTTATTTCAGGTCTGCATATCTAAATATCGACGACAAAAATCAGAGATTGGCAATAAATCCAAGGCGTAGTGGAAAGTGTTTCATTTTGTTAGTAAGAGCTAGAAACGGTTATTGTCTAATACACTAAGCCAGTTCTTGATGCTTGCATCTGTTGCTCATGTCTAAGACTAATGAGTTGAATTAGATTTTGTAAGAAATAATAGATTTACGTGATAGAGAATATTGTTGACATTGTTAGTTTACTCTCATGGTATCCCAAATGAGACAAATTTCAATATACAGGTCTACTGCCTATTGTGTCTCAGTTGCTTGTTTCAGACTAGTATATCTCGGGGCTAAAATTGCGGTACACCCTGAACCCAGCCTGTTTTCTTCATAAAAGGGGAGCATGTGCTGCACAGCTTTTTAGAGCCCCCTAAAATTGGCACTTGTAACCCCAACCCCCCCACAATCTTTATTTGTACTTTCCATCTTTGTTTAGTCGGTTGGTCTCCGATTCTGATCAATGGTGACAGGTCTGTTACAACGCAAGATTCACACTCCTCCGACTTGCAGATCGACGCGGCGGTCCCAAAAGCCATCGACGCCTCAAAGGTGAAGACATTCCCGATCTACTTGATGATCGAAAAAGATATACACTATACAGTTGTGTACATGGCATGAATCTGATTCGAGCAAAAAGTATTGATCAATGTGGTGAGTTTCAAAACTTTGATTAATGGGTTCTTCATATTTTAATTAGGTAGAGGAAGTTTCAGAATGGGATTGAGATTGCTTATGAACTGATTGAGTTTGTCTGCAAGTCGAATATGAATTGCAAGATTTTAGTTGATGGGCTTTGTAGGGAGGCCAAGGTTTCCGGAGGTGTGTGAGCTCTTGATTGATTGGGGAAAAAAGGTGTAACTCAGTAGACTGTATGATTAATATGAAATTGTTTAAGAGCTTTGTAGGAGCTTATATTTGAGCAGAGCATAGGTAGTTGTGGAGGAAAAGAATTATTCCCAGCTTGAAGCTAGCTTGTACTACTTTGGTTAAGAGTTTGAGAGGTCAGCGAGAATTGATGAAGATGATGGCAAGGGCTATTGGAGTGATACAAAACAGAGTGAACAAGACGGAGAACAGAGCTAGATTGCATAGAAACGGGTGCAGGTACTTGGAAGTGAAGGTTTGAAATGTAGAAATATTTTTTTTCAAAAATTGTTGAAAGTGGGGACGCCAAAGAAGCGTGAATAAAATAATAAAAAATAATATATTTTTTTATATAAGTAAAAAAATATGATTTTTAACCCAAGCTAGTCATCTTATAAATTACATTGATGGTCTTTAACTAATTGCACATTCGGACTTTATGTTGATACTATTCAAGAACGTATGCGTAATTGCAAACGTGTATCATGGTCAGGCGGTCAAACTAGATCCATCTCTCTATCTCCTCTCTCTTCTCTCTCATAGTCGCCGTCGTGCTCCACCTTCCCAACGAGATCAAGAGTTCCAGGTCATAGAAAGAAGTCAAAGAACAAAGATGAGATGGAAAAGTTTGGAGGAGCCAAGAAAGAGCCAAATTTGGATCTGCAACTCCGATGCTCTCTTTTCTTCAACCAAATCATTTCTTTGATTTTGAAATATAACTTCAATTCAATGCTGCTCATATCGATATACGCTTCCAAACATCTATAATTACGCTTCCATTTCAGAAACGTACGTTTCGAACGCGGTTTTATTTTGAACTTTTCTGGAAGCTCGATTGCAGCCCCTTCCCCACGCTTCGTACCCAGGTTCTGCTTCGGAAGCGTAAGACGTCACCTCTAGCACGCTTCCGTACTTCCTAGGAACAGAGAATGCATCAGAGGGAGAGAGAGAAATCAAATGAGGGTATTATTAGAAAGTATAAATATAAAGAGTGAAAGGGGGTGTGAAATATAAAATTGAGGGTGTCAATTTCAGCTCCTTGTATGTAATGCGAATGTAATGGAACTTAGTGTTATCACACTAAGGTTCTTAGCTCCCAAACGTTGTGATGATATATGTTATAGAATTCATTGTTAACACCAAATTATCCGTTGGAGTAACAACAAGGTTTAACATCGAATTAACATTAACTGTGGGTTAATTGTCGAATAACTACGGTTTACTATGATAGCCCAACAGCTACCCACAGTACACACTACAGCTACATACAGGTAGTGGCGAAGCCAGAATTCAATGTTAAAGGGAACCAAAAATGTGTTCGTCAAACTTAAAAATAAACACATTAATATTATATCGTGCTCGTAAAAAGTATTAACTATTACGTCATATTCGAGGTTCTATATTTAGAAAAGATTTTGTAATAACTTCATCGTCATTTAATATAACGAATATGTATCCCGCTCCGATCGATATTGAATTTAAAAAGATGAATTTTCGATTACAGGATTTACAAGGTTTTTTGTTTCCTTTTTCTTTTGAAATTAAATTTCTCTCCATACTAAAAGTATTTTGATATTAACAAGGTCGTTAGAGAAAACTAATATATAAGCTATAAAAGCCCTAAATTTAAATTAGTTTAATGGTCTATCTATATAAAAAATAAAAATAAAAACCCTTTCATAATTAGATAGGAGGGTAATTTGTAATCGGTGTTGTCTTCCAAACCTATCATACTTCTATATAATACAAAATATAATACAAGTAATTAACACCACTTCTTATTTATATTCATATATATTATATTTTACACTAATTACCTGGTGGTGTTAGTTGTCTGTGGATACGGACTTGGACAATTCTTACACTATTAATTGTTTAATTATAACTGACAGAATATATGGTATACCACATATATATTTTTGTGTTTCTTGAAGTCAGGGGGGGCCATAGCCGGGGCTCGCCCCAATGTAGCTCCGCCTCTGCATACAGGTACCCCAATAGTAACCAATAGCTACCCATAGTTCACCTGACAATTATCAACTACTTACCGTTACTCATAGCTACCCAACAGTGACCAATAACTACCCGTGGTGAATCACAATTAATTTATTATTAACTCACAACATAGATATTCATAATAAACTTTCACATCTACCCACAATGAACAAGGAGTTAACTCAAAACTACCTTACATTATATAATTGATTTCTTCGACATCTAACCAGAAAGGAAGTGAGGTCTACGATGAACGCTCATACTCCAACTACTGTCTCTAATCATTGATCTTGAGTAGTTGTCGACTTGTTGAAAAATTTGAATTAAACCAATAGTTACCTACAACTATCAACAGTTAATATGACAATTACTTATAGTTACTACAATTAATCCAACACGTAACTACCTACAGTTAACTCACACACAACTCTCACAACTACATATAATTAACTCACACACAACTCTCATAGATACCTACAACTACACAGTGAACTCTCACGGCTACCTACAGTTAACTCACACACAACTTTCATAGCTACCCCAAGTGAATCATTGTTAACTCACAATAATCTCTCAACTACACATAGTGTACCATAGTTAACTCAAAGTGAGTCCCATAATTATCTCACAACGCATGTAACTCACAACCACCTATAGTTACTCATAGTGAACTCTTACAGTTAACTCACAAAAACTCTCACAGCTACCCCAAGTGAATTATTGCTAACTCGTAATGAACTCTTATAGATAACTCACAAATAACTCTCACAGCTACCCCAAGTGAATCATTGCTAACTCACAATGAACTCTCAACTACTCATAGTGAACTATTGTTAAATCACAGTGAGTCCCATAATTAACTCACAACTCATGTAACTCACAACCACATATAGCTACTCACAGTGAACTCTCACAAGTATCTACAGTTAACTCACACACAACTCTCGCAACTACCTCAAGTGAATCATAGTAAACTCACAATGAACTATCAACTACCTACAATGAACCATAGTTAACTCACCGTGAGTCCCACTATTAACTCACAGCCACCTATAACTACCCAAAGTGAACTTTCACAACTAATGATAGCTAACTAACAGTTAACCCAAACAATTATATATAACGACCAATAACTACTACATATCACTAACACATACAGTCAACAACAATTACTGACAATTAACTCATTCAGCTGCCTCTAGCTAATCCATACGGTTATCTAGCACTAATTATAATTAGCCATAGTTACCTATAATTAATAGCAGTTAACCCAAGCAGCTATCCATAATTATCAACAGTTGCATACAATTACCCACAACAAGGTCTCACATCTAACCACAGTTAACTCACGTCAAAACTATCACGTATCTACCTACAACTATCTACAATTATCTACGGGTATCCACAGTTAACTCACAAAGCTATATGCAGTTGACCACAATCAACTCATAGTGAACCACACTTATTTCATATGGTTAACAACACACATATACATACACACACACAAAATCATCTATATGCATTTTAAAAAACCATATGTATTTGAACTACCCATTGACCGATCAAGCCACCTAAAATAGTAGAAAATCATAGCAATAGGAAACGATGAATAGAAATAGAATCACTATGCTGATAGTTGCAAACAAAGCCAATCAGCTAAACCTCTAGTCAACAATAAGCTAATCTCACAGAAGATAATTGTATTTCTCATAACAATAATTCTTAATGTGACCAAAATTGAGCCCGAATGTCCTGAAAAGCCAAAATTCAATCCCAATTACATTAAATTGTTGTTTACCGGCTACAAGTATTACTTGACCTTCATAGATGATTGTACTAGATACATGTGGGTTTATCCCTTGATCATTAAATCAGATACTTTTAGCATGTTTACCAAGTTCTATGCTTTTGTGACAAATTAATTTGGTTACTCTATTCAGATTTTGCAGATAGGTGGAGGTGATGAGTACAATAGCACTACCAACATAAGCACTTTAGGCAACGAAATTGAAAACAACGCGCAACGACTAGGGAATTTCGTTGCCTATAGTTTACAATAGGCAACGAAATGGATTTTCGTTGCCTATTGTAAACTATAGGCAACGACATCTTTGCCTATAGTAATAAAATCGTTGCCTAAAGTCCATTTTATAGGCAACGAAAAAAATCGTTGCCTATAGTTTTCGTTGCGTAAAGTTTGGTTATAGGCAACGAAAAAATCGTTGCCTATAGTTTTCGTTGCGTAAAGTTTGGTTATAGGCAACGAAAAATAATTATAGGCAACGAATTACTATTTCGTTGCCTATAATTAGTATTATATCAGATCTAGCCAGCAGCTATTCAAATCAAAATCGGTGGAAAAATCTGAAACGTTTTGGAATCGGCAGTACATTTCAGGATGGACAAGAGTTGGATGAGGCTGGATAGAACTGATGCAAGATATGGGCAGGGAATTAGGAGATTTCTGGAATTTGTGGCGGCTAATTGTGGAGAGTTGCCAGTGCATTATTGTCCATGTAAACAATGTCGGTGTCGCGGCAATCGTTGTCCCATTGCTACAGTTGAGCGACACCTTCATAGAAACGGATTTTGGAATAAGTACACCCGTTGGATTTATCACGGTGAAGCATCAGCAGCCGATCCGCATGATCATGGACAATTTGCTGATACTGCGAGGTCATCCAATTATGATCCCACCAGGAGGTTCATCGACGATATGTTTCCTCATGAGAGCGGTGTATTTCATGATTCTGAAGCACCCGTATATGTTCCTCCAGAAGTTGAGAATTTCCCTCACATTGAGCCAGTCCAGCCATTACCTAGAGTTTATGTCAACACACGTGGTATGGACAAGTACCACAACCTGATTCAGATGCATCAAACTCCGTTGTACCACGGATGTCCTAAGACAGTCCTTGAAAGTGTGATGGCAGTGATGCAGCTAAAAGTGGAGACCAAGAGCACCGTGGCAGCGGTCGATAGGTGGCTTCAGTTGACTGGTGATCTGCTGCCCCCCGGTCATCGTCTTCCCCCCACTCATCGTAAGATACGACATGTCCTCAAAGATCTTGGACTTTCGTACACCAAGATTCACGCATGCATGTATGATTGCGTTCTCTTTTGGGGTGTAGACGATGACGGGAAGGATCTATCGAAGCTTGAATACTGTCCGGTGTGTGGTACGGAAAGGTGGAAGTACACTCCTGCAGGAAACAAGAAAGCAGTGAAGATACTTCGGTATTTCCCACTTATTGATAGGCTGGAAAGGTTGTTCATGTGTGCATTCACGGCGAAAGCTATGAGATGGTGGGCTGAGAGGACTTTGCCTGACGATGATATCCTTAGACACCCTGCTGATGGTCAGGCTTGGAAGCACCTGGTGAATGTGTTTCCTGATTTTGCAGCTGAAGTCCGAAATGTTTGGCTGGGGCTATCGACTGACGGATTCAACCCCTTCGGCAACATGAGTCAGAAGTACAGCATATGGCCCGTTATATTGGTACCGTACAACCTTCCTCCGTGGATGTGCATGAAGAAAGAATATAATATGCTGACTCTGTTGATTCCAGGGCCGGGTTATCCAGGAAAGTGTCTGGATGTGTACATGAGGCCATTGATTATAGAGCTTCAGCAGTTGAGTACAGTTGGTCATCCCACTTACGACAGGTTTAAAAATGAGATGTTCCGAATGCGTGCTATGCTTGTGGGCACAATCAGTGATTTTCCAGGTCGAGGGATGTTGTCGGGAAACCCAACCAAGGGGTACAGGGCCTGTCCAGAGTGCATGACTGCCATGTTTGGACAAGCTCATTGCTCGAAGATTGTCCATATGCGTCACCGATGTTGGCTTCCACGACATCACCCATTTCGCCAGGACGCCCAGGCTTTTGACGGCACTGTAGAAGAAGGTCTGCAACCCATGGGATGGACTGGAGATGAAATCTTAGAAGTCCTGAATGAGTATAATTTTGGGCCATTGAGCAATCATCCTGAGGTTGTTGCGACTATACCGAAGATACCCGACAGGTATAAGTTCTGGACACACAAGAGCATCTTCTGGGAACTCCCGTACTGGCGGATGTTGCCTATCAGGAACTATCTAGATGTCATGCACATAGAGAAGAATGTGTGTGAAAGTGTGGTGGGCACCGTTCTAAATTGGCAAGGTAAAACCAAAGATGGCCCTAAAGCTCGCGTTGATTTGGAAAAAATGAAACTGCGGGAACATCTGTGGTTGAAAAAGAAGGGGAGAAAGATGCCCCAAGCTCCTTACACGGTCACGCGTGACGAGAAGCATGAAATTTTTGTGTGGATGGCTAACGTCCAGTATCCTTATGGGTTTGCTGGAAATATAAGTCGGTGTGTTAACTACAGGGACAATAAGATTTATGGATTAAAGAGTCATGACTGCCATGTACTACTTCAACGCCTCTTCCCTATTATGATTCGAGGGTACTTTGATGATGAGGTGGTAGAGCCGTTAGTGGCGCTGTCAAGGTTCTTTCAAAAGTTATGCACCAGAGAAGTGAAAATGTCAGACCTCGAAGAAATGCGAAAGGACATCATTTTTATCATGTGCAAGTTGGAGAGGATTTTCCCCCCAAATTTCTTCGACATCATGCCTCACTTGATGATGCATCTTCCCGAGCAATTGATGCTCACCGGTCCCGTTCACTACACTTGGATGTATCCAATGGAGAGGTATATACCCCGCATTTGTATGATGTTTGCTAATTAAGTCTTTATATATTAATTTATTCTTGTTCTACGTACAACAATAATAACAAGCTGTTTTCATCATTGTAGACAACTGGGAGAGTACAAAGGGTATGTACATAATACATCTGCACCTGAAGGGTGTATCGCCGAAGCATATCTTGCGAACGAGTGCGTAACGTACGTCAAACTGTATTTGGGAGCGCTTGAGGACCCACATTCGAATATGTCGGTAGATGAACCCCAGTTCAACCTTTCTGTAGTCTCTAATGATGTTTATCCACAGAGTAGGTTGCACGGGGAGTGGGAGTTGACACCATATGAGTTAGACATTGCACACTGGTGTGTACTCATTAATTGTAAAGAAGTTAAATATTGGAAAGACACACACCTTGGAAGTCCAGAGGTTCGCGGGGATGTTGCGTACCACAACCGGACCTTTGCAAATTTTTTTGGCACATGGGTGAGTATATATTCATTTAGTCATAATATATATGACGTGTAAAAGCAAATTGTGACGGTTATTTATATGAAATGTCGTATCTAATGTTGACGGTTATTTATTTCAGATGAACTATGTAGAAGATGATGGTTACCCACAATGGTCACACGCATTGAGGCTCTTGGCTATGAAACCTATATCATCAAAAGTTTACGCGATGTGTAGGGTCAATGACGTGAAATTTATGTGTCAAGAAAGAGACAATAGGGTGAAGACACAGAATTGTGGGGTAATGGTGCATGGTGGGGATAACGACCCTGACTACTACGGGGTACTCCATTCAGTGGTTGAACTCATGTATGGTGAGCGCATGAAAGTTTACTTGTTTAAGTGCAGATGGTTTGATACTCGTCCGGAGACCGTTCGCATCGATCAATATGGATACATTTCCGTGAATACTGCCACAAGTTGGTATGAGGAGGATCCTTTCGTTCTTGCCACATCGGTCAAACAAGTGTTTTACCTTGACGATCTTATGAACAGACCCCCCTGGAAAGTAGTAAACCATGTGCAAGCTAGGAATGTGTACAATGCTGCCACACTTGGTGAAAATGAAGATGACGAAGAAGTTGCAGCATACCAAGAGGGAAATGGAATTGACATTCCGAAATCCGATACAATTCGCCATTATAATGTTCGACCTGGTATTGTGGTTCAAAATTCTGGAGCAGCACTTCTAAATGTTAATCCAAATGACTTTGATGAAGACTCGAGTGACGAGGACGAGGAGCGACACCTATTACCAGACTTCAACTATCAAACTGCGTCAGACTCTAGCGATGATTCTGATTATCAGCCTTAGTTAGAGATGTAATTGAGTATAGTCTTCGAGCTTGTATTCAGTTGATTAACTCCTAAATGTATATATGTGTTGATCGAATCGAAGTTTACTTGTGTAATTTGATGGATTAGTTTAACGGTTATTTTCATGTATGTTGTGGAAAACATAAATTGAATTTCGTTGCTTATAAATTGAAGTTCGTTGCCTTTAACATTGATTTCGTTGCCTTTAACATTGATTTGGTTGCCTTTAACATTGATTTCGTTGCCTTTATCATGGATTTCGTTGCCTTTATCATGCATTTCGTTGCTTATAGTATAGGCAACGAAAATTTCGTTGCCTATAGTATATGCAACGACATATTTCGTTGCCTTTAGGGTGCATTTCGTTGCCTAAAGTATAGGGAACGATACACTTCGTTGCCTATAGTATTTATTTCGTTGCCTAATGTATATGCAACGAAAAATTCGTTGCCTATAAGTCCTCCTCGTTGCCTATAGTATAGGCAACGATGCCACCATTTCGTTGCCTATAGTCCTGGAATATATTCCCAGCTCGCGAACAGCTCCGCCGCAACTAGCATTCTCTCCGCAAACCTCGCCGGATTTCTGCCCTCTCCGCAACCCGAAAAGTACGGTTCGCATTCTCCCTCTCTCCTTACTTGAATAAACAACGTGATTTTAGTTGGATTTGTGTTGGGTTGTTTGTTGGGTTGATTTTAGATGGATTTGTGTTGTGATTTAGGTTAGGTTGTGTTGGATTTGTGTTGGGTTGTTTGTTAGATTGATTTTAGTAGGATTATATTGTGGATTAGAGGATTATATTGTGGATTATATTGTGGAGTAGGATTATATTGTGGATTGTGGATTAGGATTATATATATTGTGGATTATATTGTAGATTATATTGTGGATTGTGGATTAGGATTATATTGTGGATTATATTGTGGATTGTGGATTAGGATTATATTGTGGATTATATTGTGGATTAGGATTATATATATTTAGTTTATGTAATTAGAATTGGGAATAATTAGAATTGGGAATAATTAAGTGTGATTTTAGTTTGGTTATTTAGTTTAGGTAATTAGAATTGGCCGGGAATAAGTGTGATTGTTAGTTTGGGTTGTTCATTTTAGTTAGACAAAATTTAAATTTAGGTTATTGTTGCCTCAATTGTAAGGTATTCATTATGTTATTTTGTTGCAGACATAAATAAAAATGTCCGTGTTCAAAAGATTGATTCCCGGGAAAAGTGGGAAACAAAAAGGAGCTTCCTCCTCGTCACCTCAAGGAGCGACACCTCAAATGTCCTCCGGGTTGAACCCTCAAGGACCCAGGAGTGGGTCTAGGTCCGTTGGTGGGAGTTCTGGAAGCACCGTACCGGACAGTCTTGAGACCGTCTATGTACATTCCAATCGTCATCTCCAACTTCTTGCCACATCCCAGGATCCCCAAGGTCCACGTCACTCGGTGTCTCATGAACGACCCTCCCGCAACAGCAGCCGAAACTCCACCACGGAATCCGGTCGTCACTCAGTCAGCGGCGAACGCCCAAATAGTACGAGGGTACTATTTGGGCGTTCGCAGCAGGACCCACCGCGTATGCCACCTCTTCCTCCCAATGCGGCGACGCCACAACCTAATTCCGGATCATCTGGGCCATCCGGCAGTGCATCCCGCACGGATTCTGTGCACTTATGCCCGCCAAGGGACTTGTTCTTCCCTACGGTTATTCCGAAGATACCTCAGCTCGACCCTAACAACGTGGCCGTCTATGATGAGGACCCGTTCACGACGCCTGAGGAAGCATACACATATGAGCCGTTCTCTCAACCTCTGTTGAGTGTGAGGGTTAAGGGTCAGCTCACTTACGAGAATGGTAAGTTTATGTTCATTTACTAGATACAGTACATTAAATTAGGTTCTATTTCTTAATTTCCTTCTTTTGTACCGTGTCTTAGGCACCGTCGTCAACCCTAAAGCTAAACAGAGCAGAGGTACCACAACCGGGAAGGGTATTGAAGATCGAGTCGGTGACAATCGGGCTCATATTGATTATGAAGATGATGGGGAGGCTATCGAGTATGCTGACAAAGGGATGTATGCTAGCCAAGCAGGATTTGTCATACGTGATTTCGTCCCGATGTTGTGGGATTCGTGGGGTTCAGTTGATGCTGAAGTGAAGGCCCGAGTGCATAATGCACTGTCGGTGAGTTAAATTTACATTAATTTGTCATAAAAATAGACGTTCTTATATATTATTGTAAGGCACCAAACATACATATTTATGAGGCTAATTATGTATACGTGTATTGCAGCAATGGTTTATTATTGACGATCGGCTGAAGGAGCCCGGGGGGTGGTGTGAACGAAAGCTCACGTCTAGGTGATGTGATTTTGGATTTATATAAGGCTAAGTATCCTTATATGATTTGTGAATACGTTAGATTTGTGAATATAAAGTGTTGGTTATATGATATTTTTGTTGCATCAATATAGGTATCGAGAGTGGAAGTCTCACTTGAAGAAGTTCTGGGAGGAGAACATAGATAAAGGCCGAAATGGCACTCCAAGTGAGTTCAGATACCGGGAGTACGAGTGGAACTGGCTTATAGCCCACTGGAAGCATCCCAAGCTTGTGGTATGCACATGAATTATGTTGCGTACCTAAATCTAAACTAATATTATTATTATTATTAATTTACCTACATTTTATGATATATTATTTTATATACGCAAGAGGTAGTAGGTAAATCTCTATCTATGTTATTAATTTAATATGTAGGTAAATCTCTAATATATTGTGTAGGTAAATTAAATTATACAATTTACATTGTTTATACGAAGTAAAGATAGTGAACTGTATTAGTGATTGAGATGCTAGAAATTAAAACCAAAAATAACAAAGATTAAATTATTTCCCTGCAGAATAACATGAAAAAACCTAGAAATTAAAGGAAACAATTCTAGGTCCGAGGACTAAATATGTGAAAAATAAATGGGTTGGATTTTAATCAAAAAAATTAATGTTGCGAGGATATTCTCTAATTTATGCTATATATATAATTGGCTAATAATTGTGCACATTTTCTTTTTCTACAAGCACATTTCGAAACAAAATGCTAAAAACCGAGCGCAGAACGTGAACCCACATCATTGCGGTTCCCGAACGTATGAGAGATGGACTCGACGTGGGGCAAGGTTGGAACCAGAGACTGATCCTCTCGTGTATTCCATCCGACATGGGTATCCGAACAACCCTGAATATGTTGTAAGTATCTAATAAATATTTGTCCATATTTGATACATCTCATGTTTAATTAATTCTTGTATTTTACTCAATTATTAATGCGTCACCGATTTTGCATTGTCTATTAGGAGAGATTGGTTGAGTCGATCCCAAAGGTGCGTGCTAAAGTAGCTCGAGAGCTGCATCAGGGGTGCACGGAGGAAGAGGTGACCCAGTATGCATCTCAGGTTGACCACATGACGCCCATTAATGCGGCGAGGTGCGTGTCAGATGCGATTCCCGTTGGAAAGAACAAGTTTTGGGCCAAGGGGATGGGTTACAGAGGAAATGGAGTCTTGAAGATGACTCCAGAATTCTCCAGCGGGTCCAGCAATTCTAGGTCGTCCGGCGTACAAGAGCAGATTCGGAGGCAGGATGAGCAGATTCGGAGGCAGCAGGAGGAGTTGGAGGAGATGAGGCGTGCCAGGGAAGCCATGGAGCAGGAAAGAGCCCGTGAGAAGGAGCAGCACGACCAAATGTGGGCATTCTTTCAATCTCAGCAACCTCGGGAGGCTTCGCACCCGCACCCACAGACTCAGCCAAATCTGTTCACGCCTACAACACAGCCGCAGTATTTTGGGGGTCACCAGCAGCCGCCGTTATATGGGGACCACCAGCAGCCGCCGCAGCAGCATCAGTTTTGGACGGGTGCCGAGCAGCCGCCGCCTCCGCCGCCGCAGCATCAGTTTTACGGGGGTGACCAGCAGCCGCAGCTTCATCAGTTTTATGGGGATGACGACCAGCAGCACCAGGAGGGTTCACACGAGGACTTCCTCAATTCTGTTAACTTTGATCAGTAGCACGTAGCTAGTTTTTGATTTCGGTTGAAATGTGTACGCTGTTGTGGTTTGAACTCATGTAAATGTTGCAGATTCTGGAATTGGGCCCAATCCAGAATCAAGTATTTTTTTTAAAAATTACACACACTATAGGCAACGAAATGGACCAATTTCGTTGCCTATAGTTTGCCAGAAATGCAAAAATTCAAACTATAGGCAACGAAATCCAAAAGTATAGGCAACGAAATCCAAAAGTATAGGCAACGACGTCGTTGCCTATAGTTTGAGAGGTGACCTGTCAGTTTAGGGTTTAGGCAACGAAGAAGTCGTTGCCTATAGTGAAACTATAGGCAACGAATTAAGCTGGGGTCGTTGCCTATTGTTGAAAACCCTAACCCCTAAACCCCGAACTATAGGCAACGAATTGGTTATTGATTTCGTTGCCTATAGTATAGTCAACGATGTATAGGCAACGAAAGTATAGGCAACGAAAATTCGTTGCCTATAACTATAGGCAACGAATTTTGGACTATAGGCAACGATTTGAAATCGTTGCCTATACCTGTTATTCTGGTAGTGTAGTCCAGGTTTAAGGCATTTTTAGAGAAGAATGGAGTTCAACATTTATGTGACATTTCTGTATACCCCACAACAAAACGACATAGCTGAGAGAAGAAATAGACATCTTGTTGAAACTGCAGTCATTCTCTTATCTGCTGCTTCTATTCCAAAACCATTTCAGTTCCATGCCATATCACATGCAGCTTACCTTATTAATATAATGCCTTGCAAGGTATTGAAGATGGACTCTCCTTTTCTCATGTTGTTTGGCAAAATTCCAGATGTTAGTGGCTTAAAGATTTTTTGAAGTGCCTGCTATCCCTATCTCAGACCGTACAATTTTGATAAATTGGCTCCCAGGACACAACAATGCTCCTTTCTTGATTATGTTGCTGATCATAAATGTTTACTTTGTTATTGTAGAGCCTCTAATAAGTTGTATCTTAGTAGACATGACATTCATGATGAAACTATTTTTCCTTTCTCCTCTCCTAATCCAATTTCTAGTTCCTCCTTTTCATCTCCTTCACTATCCACTATATGTTCGTTATATCCCTCTTCATATTTCTCAATCTTCTTCCATTTTTCTTTCTCCATCTCCTCCTCCTCCTTCTTCTATTCATGTCCATACTGAGAATGTGCTTCCTGTTATTGATTCACATCAGCTACATGTTGATTTGCCTATTTATTCTCACTTGGAGTGTATTCCTCTGGTTGTACAGAAATTCCATCTGATAGTGTTGAAAGCAGGAATAAGAGTAATGATGTGAATGGGAATCAAAGTGGGAAAGTAACAGTGGTGATAATAGAAGTAATGAGAGTAGTGCTGACTCCAAAATAGAAGGTGTTCATAGTGAAGAGAATTTTAATTTTCAACATGGAAGAATAGTGATGAATCAAGGGGGAGAGTTGGATGTTCATAGTTTACCTCATGAGTTGCAGTTTATTGCTGACCAAAATTATAACAAATCATTCTATGCTCACAAGAGCCAAGAATGGAATTGTGAAAAAGAAGAGCTTTCATGATTTATGTTCATATTCATCTATTGTTCAAGCCAAACAGTATGAACACTTTCCTCACTTTAGTGGTTTTTCTGCCATAACAAATATTCATGAAGTGTCTGAACCCAAGAATTTCAAAGTTGCAGTTAGAGTCCTAGAATGGAATGCAACGATGCGAGAAGAGATTGATGCTCTCAGCAAACAAGGCACATGGTCCTTAGTAGCTTGTCCTCCAAGAAAGAATATAATGGGAAGCAAATGGATCTATAAGGTCAAGAAGAATCTTGATGGGACTGTGTCTAGATACAAAGTCAGATTAGTTGCACATGATTATCGTCAGTCAAAAGGACTTGGCTATGAAGAAACATTTAGTGTTGTTGTGAGACATAGCACAGTGAGAATTATGCTTGCTCTGGTTGCAATACATGGATGGCAATTGAGACAGTTAGAAGTTTCTTCATGGTGATCTAAAGGAAGAAGTATATATATATGCATCAACCTCAAGGGTTTGTAGATCCACAGTTTCCTCATCATGTATGCCTCTTGAAAAAGTAATTGTATGGTCTAAAGCAAACTCCAAGGGCATGACATGAGAAGTTCACAAGCTTCCTTCCAAGTTTGGGATTTCAATTCTCTCAGTCTGATCTAAGTTTGTTTGTGAGAAATTCAGAGAAATGAGTTGTGGCATTTCTACTATATGTAGATGATATAGTTGTAACTGGTTCAGATAATGAGGGTATTACTACTGTGATCACAGAGTTAAGTGATGTTTTTGACATGAAGGATCTTGGATCCTTGCCATACTTTCTAGGGTTAGAAGTGAAACAAAGTAACAAAGGGATTTTCATAAGTTAAGGAAAGTATGCTTGTGATCTTTTAGCTAAATCTGGAATGAGTGCCACTAAGTCATGTACTACACCATGTTTTCCCCATATTCAGATGATGAAAAATGAGAGAAACTTGCTCTCAGATCCAACACAGTATAAGAGCATTGTGGGAGAATTACAGTATCTCACTTTTACGAGACCAGATATAGCATGTTAATACAGTGTGTCAATTCATGACTCCACCCACTGATGTGCATTTTGGAGCAGTTAAATGTATTTTGAGATATCTACAAGGTACAACAAAGAAATGTATTATGTTCAGTGCCTTAAACAGTATACAAACTTGTATTACTGCATACAGTGATGTTAATTGGGCTGGAGAAATCAATGAGAGAAGGTCAACTACAGGTTTTGTGCACTGTCCCATCTCTTGGCAATCTAAAAAGCAAGGTTCTACATCTCAAAGTTCAACAGAGTCTGGGTACAGGGCTCTTGCTAATCCGTCTCGAAGTTCATGGATTAGGCATATCATGTGTGATCTCCATATTAAGATTCCTCAACCTCCCTTACTCGAATGTGACAATATGTTTGTTATTGCTTTGGCTACAAACCCTGTCTTCCACTCAAGAATAAAGCATTTGGACAATAATTTTCATTTTTTCAAGGAATGAGTTCAGAAGATAGATTTGCTCTTCCAATATGTTCCTACACAAGATCAGATAGCAGATATCATCACCAAAGGTCTTCATTCACTTGTTTACAACTATGATAGTATCAATCTCAGGTTGGTTACCCTAACTGAGATTGAGGGAGAGTGTTGACGGAGCTAAAATTTCCTCTGAAAATATCGATTGCTTTATCCACACATGGCAAGCATTGTGTGGTGACCTTGTGATTCTAGTTGGCCTAGATACTTTTCATTGCTCACAATGTTAACTTAGCCTCTCTTTGTCTTTCTCTTTAAATAGCCAAGCTTTCCTTATGTACTGTTGTGCTCTTATTACTGTAGTGAAGCTCTGTCAAAATTGATACTCTGAGGTTAATAGAAAAAATTGTTTTTGCAATTCTGAGCTTGATTCTTTACTTAGTGCTTTACTGGTACCATGTTATCAGACGACAAGCTAGGTGCGGCGAGCACGGCAAGGTCGAGCGGAGAAGAGGCTCGCGTGGAAATGCGAGGCCGAGCAGGGAAGAGACTCACGTGGAGGCACTTAGCTTGAAGGCGGCAAGGTCATGAGGCCGTAATGCGGCGACCAGAGGCTGAAGTCAACGGCGAGGTCCGAGTAGAGGCGCTACTACTGGATTTTCTCAGAGAGAGAGAAATCCATTTCAGAGAGAACAATCGAGCAAGCCTCTTATGGGCAATTTTGAAAGAATAAAAAAGGTTTTGGAAAAGATTGGGTTTTTTTAGAATAGGTTTATGAATTTTGGTGTTTTTAGAAAAAATACAAAAAGTACTAGGTTTTTTTAGACCTTGGAAAATATTTTGGTTTTTTTAGGGAAGGGTCCCTTAAAATGAGTTTTTTTTTTTCATTTGCCTATATTATAATGTGGGTCTAGGCATACTTATATGATAAGGATATAAATTCTGCTATAAATATATGTGAGTTTCAAAATTTTAGTAGACTTAAATTTCGTGTGATTTGCTATTTTTTTTTAGCAGTGACAATACGAAATCTATAGAAATATTGTATCACACAAGAAACTTTTTGAACAACTTCCCTAAAAACAAAAAATTTTATCGACATGAATTCATGTGCACGTAGCTGTATTTCCAACTTTGATGTTGTGTAAGAGCAGCGAGACCATATAAAATTAGTTGGTTAGCACGTGAAAATGAATTATCGATTAAAGAAATTTGGATAATCACGAGTGTATAATCACGGTACAATTAGTACGTGCTGTCAACGTCAGTTACCACTACGATCGCAAACAACAAAATGCCGATTAGTAGTACGTACCACCAACAAAATGACGATTAGGAAATAGTTGCAAGAGGATATTGATGTACCACTTCGGAAGTAATTGAGATAGGAATCAATTTATTTATGAAGGCTTAATACGCGTACCCACTAATGGAAATAGTTGAAAGATATAGTCGAATTGGATTTCCAAATCTGAGGTAGATTAGTAGTTTAAGACTTTAAAGATGTTTAAATGAAGTTTGCGAGCTAGATTTCATAAAATAAGTATCTCATACACTCATTTGTTTTCTCGCAAGAAAATGTTATATACTTATAAAAAAAGTGGTATAAGTGGTATGATTTAATTAGATTGTCGAAAAGATACATTAACTTGTCTAAGATCTATTGACCCCAAGAAAATGTAGGAAATATTGATCAAATCTAAAAAATACTAATTAATTAGATTAAGCAAAATTTTAAGAACAAAATTCAAGAAACTATAAATTTGTTACCGAATAGTTGATGATGATAATCTGAGTAAGAATGAAAGTCGAGTTAAGTGTACCACACGCTTTCCTTAAAATGTTTACGCCGCCTACTTCGGTGCACTAGACTTGTTTGACGTACGTCTCCCATGATTACTTGAGTTTTGTATTTGCATTACACAACAACTCATAGAAGAACACTTCTCTCTATCATCAAAATTAGAACTCAACTAGAACTTAAGTAGAACTCTTTGAAATGAGACTTTGAAAAGAGGAGATGCTTTTTTAAATGAGTGAGTGAAGAATGAGGAGGAGAAAACCACCTTTTATACATGGAGGAGATGAGTAGGAGCAAAATTGCCAGCAAACAAAGGGTTTTCGATTTTGTACAATTAAGTAGCCAAATTAATTCCGATAATAAGTTTATAACTGAAATAATGTTAAAGACCAAAAGTTTTGTTACAAAAAGAATGAGGAAAGTCAAACGCCAATATTCCTGGGTGCAAAAGGATACTTGTGCAAACCAACCTAAATTGGGGCACACATAAATTCATATTGTGAGCCCGGTCCAACTGAGACTATTTACTTGCTTTCTCAAAGCATAGTAAAGTGAAATATTATTTAGAAACATCCACATTCTTTGTTTCTCCTATACGGGACAAACTCATTTCTTTATGTTTCAAGTGGCCAAATTTGGGTAATAATTTCTCATTTACATTCTAATTAATTTAAACAAATGAATACATAATCTTTATGTATTCTTGTAAGAGAACCAAAAATCCATGTTTCTCTTCCATTAATATTAACTGCATCTCACTTAATTTCCTTGTTTAAATTGTTCCAATAAAATGGAAGAAACACCATTATGTTTCCAACAAAAAACTAGAGTTTTCTCTGTTTTCTCTTCGCAAAGAATCATTATTGGCGGCTTGTACGTTGATCTCACCTCTCGTCTGGTGGAGGCTCGATCATGGGCTAGTCTTTTGGCCACGTCTCTGCGGTATGTCTCGTTGTCCGACGAGAAGCTAAGGCCGAGGTGGTTGTCTGAGATGGTTTAGTTCAGCAACTTGTCTTTCCAAATCTTGGATATGAGGCTCGGGGCACGATGAGTTTCAAGGTGACTTCAGCATCATTCAGAGTTGTCAATTGGGTCTTCTCGAATGGTTAAGGTCGGGCATGCTTCGTTTGGGGATATGTCTTTACGTCGGTTGTGGTTTGTCTGGACAGTTTTGTGGCAACGTGGGTTTTGGCTGGACGAGGATGGCGGTTGGGACAAAGTCGGCTTTGCTGTGTAGAACACATGGCGATAGGTAATGGAGGTGCATCAAGGATGTTCTGGTCAATTTTTTTGTGGCAGTTTTTTCCTGGTTTAATGGCTTAGTTTTTGGTTTGGACTTGTATTTGGGCTGGCTTCTTTGGGCCACTGTTAGGTTTTCTTCTGGGTTGTTTTCTCTCTAAGCCCAACTCAAGGTTTTATTTTGTTGTTTTTAATTTCTAGGTTATTTTTAATTAGTAGCTAGCACATATTTCTATTTAGGGTTTTGACTCTTTTACACATTATCGAGGTCTTGTGTCTTAATTCTATTCTTCTCGATCTTTTGTCAAATTGAAAAGAGCAACTTACTCTTAGTGTGCCTTAGCCCATTGTGCAGAGGAATTATTCTGCCTACCATAATTGAGTGCATTGGGGTAGATAATTCTCTAACTTCCTGTATAATGTGGTATGACACATTGTTAGGAAGCTTGACTTTTTTCGAGCTTAGTGGTGTTTTTTATGTTGCTAAGTTTAGTGGTGTTGAAATAATAGTATTTGTTTCATTAAAAGGGATTGTAATGCATTGAGTATTCCCTATAGTCACAATGTATGTACTGTTTCGGCTGAAAATTTCTTAATGAAAATCGGTCAACTCACAACACTCCTAACAATGTTTCTCTCCAAAACTCACATCCTCATTTTGATGCCTCCCTCTTTCTCTTCTCCCTTGCTCTACCTTTTTCTAAACTCAATCATTCTCTAGTCTCGAATCAACATCATACATTATAAAGCATCTAATCGAACCCATTTTTTGTCAAAAACTCTTAACTTATTTGATTAGCCAAATCCGATTGAGAAAGCTAAAGTATTTTTGAAGTAGATTGATTGAAGAACTCAAAGTCATTTAAGGTATGAATAAAGTAGCTTGCTTTGACATGCAACCCCTTGCTTGCCCCACTTGAGCTCTTGAAAAAGAGTTTTTCTATTGGGATCTCTAAATTTGCTCAATTGACATCCTCTTGTTTTCTATTAGATAATTACATAATTATTCCAGTACAAAATGACAGATACGGACTTAAAATAAAATTCTAATTAACTTTCTCATTAAACCTCCATATTTAACTTTGTTTTTAAACTGTAATAAATTATATATTCACATGATATTGTTTTCTTCCTTTGTTCTTCAAATGATTACATAATGATTATATAAACCTACGAAACTAATAAGTTATCTCAAAAGTTTTTTTTCCAACTGATAGCTCTACGAATTGCATAGTTGCTTTTATTGAATTTTGGATTGCGGCAATGTAGTACTCGTCTTTAATAACTTGTTTGTAACATCTGTTTGATTTTTCCTTTTGCTTACAATCAAATAAAGTAGTGTATTATAACTGATTATTTATAATATTTAGAGAATAAATATGTTTAAGATCGATCTTTGTATTCCTAGCTACATTGTAAAAATATACAATTTTACTTCAAAATAATTCAAGATCGGTTATTATTTTATTGTTAAATGATGTGATAAGTGCTTTGTTCGGAATAATAAAAAAAAATTATGATCGTTTATATCATCGATGAAATATTTATTTGATTTTTTTATCTAAAAATAAAATATGGATTAGAGTGTAGTGAGAAAATAAGAGGTATAGTGAAAAATTTAATGGGTTAAAAATTACACAAATAAGGTTAAAATGAGTATTTTATGAGAGGTCTAGTGAGAAATTTCATATAATCAAAATAAAAGTGGAGGTGTGAAGTGTAAAGAGGTGTAGTGAGCAAAATAGGAAGTCCCAATAGAAATTTTCCTTCAAAAAGCATAATAAAATCTGTAGGCACTACCAAATTTTTAGGTATTGCCGGCGACTTTAAGTCACTGGCCTTTGTTTATAAGTTGCCGGTGATAGTCATTACCGGCGACATGTCGCCGGTAATACTCTCACCGGAAATTAGGCGTCGGTGATAGTATCACCGGCGACTTATTGTGGTAGTCGCCGGCAATGGGGGTCATCACCGGCGACTTGAGCCGCCGACAATAGCTTAGTCATCGCCGGCAATGAACAATCTCATCACCGGCGACAACTCGCTGGCAATGGTGCTCCGCCGTGGCCGAAAAGTGGGAGTTATTGCCGACGAGATTGGTCCAACTCGCCGGCAATACCCGGTGAAATTTTACAAAAAAAAACCGGTTCTGGATTGGGCCCAATTCCAGAACCTGCACTGAAAAACAGAAACCGTACAAATACAAGTTCAACAGTACACACATAATTGTCCAACGTACAGTACAAACAGCAACAATACAAAAATAAACTACAACTACACTAAGGGTCGAGGAAATCCATGTTGACGTAATCATTTGAACTCCGGTGGCTACCCTGGTCTTGCTGTGACGGTGACGGCTGTAGTGGTGGAACACTGTAGAACACAGGGATCGGGGGAGGTGTGGGGAGCGGTTATCTGGTAGTCTGGCACGCGTACATCGTCTGCATCCATGTGAACATTTGTGTCTGCTGCTGGACCATAATTCGGTGTTGCTCGACCATCACCTGGTGCTCGGCATCTCTGACTGCCTGCTGCTCGGCCAATTGCCGCATCTCCTCCACCACCCTCCTTTGCTCCTCCAACTCCCTTTGCGTTCTCTGAAGCTCCGCTGCTAGGTTAGAGTTCCTAGAAGAAGTTCTTGACCCTCTAGAGTATTCCGAAGTGTTCTTCAATACTCCTTCGCCCGCCGAGCCCATTCCCCTGCAGTAGTAGATATTCTTTCCAGTCCCGCACGCTTTTGCCATGATCTGAGCCGTTATAGGGCGATCAAACGGATCGATCTTAGAGGCATACTGGGTCACTTCTTCCTCCGAGCAGTCAGGATGGTTGTTTCGAGCTATATTCATGGTGACTTCTGTGATCGCATCCTCCACTCTCACCTAATTGAAAAGCGAATATGAATAACGTATTATTAAACAAAATAAATTAATAGAGAAAAATAGTTTTATTAACATATGCATATGTGAACTACAAAATAATGAGGCTAAAGACTTACCACTTCTTCAGGGCACTGCGGATAGAACTTCTGATGAACAAACACCAACGGGTTGACTTCTTGTTGTTTCTGCGCCCTACCCGACCAACCCAAATAGTTGAGTGAACCTGCATGATGGGACTTGGTGTTTTTCAATCTGTTCTCCTTGTTCGTCTTGGAAATCGCCTTGTTTGATAAACATATGTAAAAAAATTAGTAACTAACTATTTCAATGTGATACGATACATTAGGGTTGTAAAATATATTCATAATGCATACCTTCGCTCTGGGGTGGTCGAAGTGGGCTACCAGCCATAGCCATTCGTACTCCCTAAACTGGAATTCGCTAGGGGTAGAACCTCGGCCTAGCGCCTTGTACTATGTGTAATATTTTGAAAGCTCGTTCTTCCACTCTTTATACCTATATTAACACCAGAAACAAATGTTAGAGATATTAAAACACTTGATAAAGTGAAAATATAACTCGATATATACTCAAATAACTCGAATCACATCACCTGATATGTAGTTGACGCTTTGCCCACGTGTGAATAAGGCATTCATCAACGTCAAACCACAGCTGCAAGATGAATATATAAATGGTAAAATTATATATTTCTTCGGACTTAATTAATAAATGTAAAATTTACGTAATGAAAATACGATTTAACTCACACTCAGTGCATTATGCACTTGCAACTTCACGTAGCGAGGCACACATCCCCAATCTGGCCACAGCATTGGGACCTTGTCCCGCACGACGGCCCCGGCCATGCTGGCATACTTTCGCGTGGTGTAAAATGTCTCGATCACCTCACCATGCTCATTAGCCCTAATGATCGTTTTCCTTCCCCCGGTGGCCTGCTCAAGATTCTTCCCGGTGCAGGGGCCTCCATTGCCATTAACGATATTGCCTAATAATATAATGTAAACAAATTGATATTATTAATTGACACTATTTATAGTCTTAAGTAATAATTAAGTAATCAATCGAACGGGAAGAAGTTGTACGCTTCCTCCACGCTCAGGAACTCTAGTCGTTCTTCAATATAAATAGGTCTCCCCTATCATCGAATTCAGGGATCACAGGAATCTCGTTGGGCACGAAGAGACCGGATGGCGGAGATAGACGAGGCCTAGACGATGAGGTGCCAGCACCATCTGCCTCAGATGATTCCCGTAAAAGGGGAGTAGGCACCAGGCCAATGTGGGGCATTCGGATGGAGGACGTTTCTGATGCGCCCGTTGAGTGTCGCTCGCCTGACTGTCTGCTGACTGAGGGTCGAGCCTGGACTGAGGGTTGCACGGATCCGGATCGTGCAACTTCTTCCTCTTCTCGTGCACGTAGCAAAATTTGTGTGCGAGCATTCATAATTGGGCCGCTGCGCGTGTTGCTGACTGCGGCTGAGGAAGCTTGACTACTGCTCCCTCCACTAGATCTAGTCCATCTCCGTTTGATGCCTCCAAGCCATTTTGCCGCAAAACCTCCGGCACATCCAACAATTTCATGCATACATACATAATTAAAATGCATACATACATAATTAAAATGCATGTATACATAATTATCACAAATATCAACATCACCCAAATCGTAATTAACCAACTACATATATAATTAAAATGCATATATACATAATTATCACAAATATCAACATCACCCAAATCGTAATTAACCAACTACATATATAATTAAAATGCATATATACATAATTATCACAAATATCAACATCACCTAAATCGTAATTAACCAACTTAATTAACCAACTACATATATAATTAAAATGCATATATGCATAATTATCACAAATATCAACATCACCCAAATCGTAATTAACCAACTACATATATAATTAAAATGCATATATACATAATTATCACAAACATCAACATCACCCAAATCGTAATTAACCAACTACATATATATAATTAAAATTCATATATACATAATTATCAAAAACCAAATAGAGAGAGAGAGAGAGAGAGAGAGAGAGAGAGAGAGGGAGGGAGGGAGGGAGGGGTCCTGTCATTCTTCGGGTTGAGAGAGAGGGCGACGGTGGTGCTCGGATTCCGGCGGCCGGAGGTAGGGGAGGAGGTAGAGGAGGAGGGGAGGAGGAAAGGAGATTTGGAGTTTTTGGGGTTTTTTTTGGTGGAGAGGGGAGAAGGGAGGAGAGGGGGGGGGGAGAGGGGAAAGGGGAGGAGAGATTTGAGGAGAGGAAGAGAGGTTTTTGGGCGGCGAGGTGAGGAAGAGATCGATTTTTAGGGTTTTTGGGAGCTCGGTGAAGAAATGAGGGGCTGCCCGATGTGGCTGGGGATTTAAAGGACTATTACCGGCGAGTTGCTTACTAACTCGTCGGTAATACTATTACCAACGAGTTGCTACGAGTTGATAAGCAACTCGTTGGTAATAGTATTACCCATGAGTTAGTGTAACTCGGTGGTAATACTATCACCAACGAGTTGCTCGTCGGTGATAGTGATTCCCATTTTCTGGCAAGTTTATACCATATATCTAATGGCCTTTTTTAATTAAGTGTTCGATCATGGTCTTTTTTAATTAAGTGTTCATTAAGTATTAATTCATAAACACCGATCGATATGACGACGTTGGCCAAATTTTTATAATTTACGACTATAAATACGTACATGCACATTTATATAACAAACATACATGCACGTTTATATATACTAAAATACGTACATCATTAACGTACTAAGGATGATAATCATAATCATCTTCATCACTTGAGTCTGACTAGGTTTCATAGGTAACCTCTGGCAATATGTGTCGTTCCTCGTCATCTGAATCAGCGTTTACTTCATTTGGATTAACATCGAGAAGTTCTGCTCCAGTAATTCGAACCACACTCCCAGATCTCACATTATTAAGGCGAATCGTAGATGATTCCGGAATGTCAAAAGCGTTCGGCTCTTGGCATGCAGTAACTTCTTCATCATCTGCGGTCTTACCAAGTGTGGCAGCACTGTATATGTTTCTATGAGCAACATGGTTAACCACCTTCCACGAGACTTTGTTCAGAAGATCGTCAAGGTAAAACACTTGTTTTACTGATGTGGCAAGAACGAAAGGGTCTTCTTTATACCAGCTTGTGGCAGTATTCACCGAAAATATTCTGTACTGATCGGTCCTTGTGTTCTCCGGGCTAGTATCAAACCATCTACACTTGAACAAGTACACTTTCATGCGGTTCCCATAAATTAGTTCAACAACTGAATGAAGGACACCGTAATAGTCAACGCCATCCTGCCCACTATGGACCATCACCCCACAATTCTGTGTTTTCAGTCGGTCATCTCTATTTTCACATATAAATTTCACGCCATTAACCTGACACATCGAGTAAACTTTTGAAGCTATCGATTTCATCGCCAAGACCCTCAATTCGTTTGACCACTCTGGGTAACCATCATTTGCTACATGGTTCATCTGAAAAAGATAAGAAACCATGTACACCATAAATTATGAACATAGCAAAAGAAAACCACGTACACACATGCTATATAAGGATATAAAAAATATATATATATACACATATACCCTTACCCATTGACTAAAGTAGTTTGCAAACGTCCTGTTGTGGTAATCAACATTTCCGGCAATAGCAGGGCAGTGAAGATGATAGTTTTTCCAATATTGAACTTTTGGACAGTTAATCAGTACCGACCAGTGGGCAATGGCTACCTCATTTCCATTCAACTTGTACGACTTTGGCAAGGTTCCATGTACTACCACGTCATTGGAGATGATAGAAAGGTTGAACTTGGGTTCATTTATCGGCATATGTTGTTGGGGGTCCTCCAGCGCTCCTAAATACAAGTTGGTGTACGTTACACACTCGTGCGCAAGATATGCTTCAGCGATACACCCTTCAGGTGCAGATTTATTCTTCACATAGTCCTTGTAGGCTCCCAATTGTCTACAAGTTAACAAGTGCATGTTATGATACTTAAAAAATAAGAATTTACATATAAAAACAGAGGCAAACACAAATGTATGAATCATTTGTACTTTTTCATGGGATACATCCAAGTGTAGTGTACCGGACCGGTAAGCAATAATTGTTCGGGAAGATGGATCATCAGGTGAGGCATGATGTCGAAAAAATTTAGGGGAAATATCCTCTCAAGCTTGCACATGATAAAAATGATGTCATCTTGCATCTCTCTGAGATCTGATTTTTTAACTTTCCTGGTGCATAACTTCTGAAAGAATCTTGACAAGGCCACCAACGGCTCCACCACCTCTTTGGGCAGGTACCCTCGAATGAAAATAGGGAAAAGGCGTTGAAACAGTACATGGCAGTCATGACTCTTTAATCCGTACATCTTATTGTCCCGGAAGCTAATACACCTGCTTATATTTCCTGCATAGCCATAAGCATACCTGCATATATAGCCATAAGCAACAATTATATTTCTTGCATATAACCATAAGTAAAAATTATATTAATTTCCTGCATAGCCATAAGAATACCTGACATTACTCATCCACCGAAAAATTTCATGCTTCTGCTTCGGCTTGACGGTGTAAGGAGCTTGAGGCATTTTTTTTCTTACCATCTCTTAACCACAAATGTTTCTGCAGTCCCATAGCTTTCAGATCAATGCGTGCCTTAGGGATGTCTTTTGTTTTCCCCTTCAAATTAAGAACTGTGCCCACCACACTTTCACACACATTCTTCTCTATGTGCATGACATCTAGGTAGTGTCTGATAGGCAACCTGGGCCAGTAGGGGAGTTCCCAGAATATGCTCTTGTGTGTCCAAAACTTATACCTTTCGGGCTTGTCTGGAATTGACGCCACTATCTCAGGATGATTGCTCAGCTGGCCAAAATCATATTCATTCAACACTTCCAAAATTTCATCCCCTGTCCATCGCCTGGGTGCCACACCTGTTTCCACAGTCCCATCAAAAACGTCTTGATCCTGCCTAAATGGGTGATCATATGGAAGCCAACAACGGTGACGCATCTGAACAATTTTACTGCAATGAGGACTACAACAATCAACAGTCATGCACTCTGAACAAGCCCTGTAACCCCGACAACATACCGCGGGCAGGAAGATCACTGATGGTGCCAACAAGCATGGCATGCATCTGGAACATCTCATTTTTGAACCTATCGTAAGTGAGGTGGCCACACTCACTCAGGTACTTAAGCTCCTCAATCAAAGGCCTCAAATACACATCGAGACACTTTCCTGGATAACCCGGGCCCGGAATTAACAGAGTGAGCATATTGTATTCCTTCTTCATGCACATCCATGGTGGAAGGTTGTACGGTACCAAAATAACTGGCCATATACTGTATTGAAGACTCATGTTGCCAAAAAGGTTGAATCTATCAGATGAGAGCCCTAGCCAAACATTTCGGACCTCTGCTGCAAAATGATCAAACTCCCTGACCATGTGCTTCCAAGCCTATCCGTCGGCAGGGTGTATAAGGGTGTCATCGTTAGGCAAATTCCTCTCAGCCCACTATCTCATAGCTTCGGCAGTGAAAACACACATGAACAACCGCTCCAGCCTATCAATCAGCGGGAAATATCGAAGTATCTTCACAGCTTTCTTGTTGCTTGCAGGAGTCAACTTATACCTTTTTGTAAAATATACCGGGCAGACTTCAAGGTCTTCAAGATCTTTTCCCCAGAAGAGAATACAATCATATCTGCATGCATGGATTTTGATGTAAGAAAGCCCAAGATCTTTCAGGATATGTCGCACCTTATGATGAGTGGTAGGAAGACGATGACCGGGTGGCAGTAGCGAAGCAGTCCACTTCAGCCAAGAATCAACAGCTTTGACAGACATTTTGTTCTCCATTTTGAGCCCCATCACTCCCATGACATTTCCAAGAACAGTCTTACTACAACCGTCGTACAACGGAGTCTGTTGCAATGCAATCATGTTGTTGTACTTGTCTATACCGCTTGTGTTGACATGAGCTCCAGGTAATGGCTCGACTGGCTCAATATCGGGGAAACCCTGCACGACGGGAGGGACATTTGGTGCTTGATCAGCAAATACACCGCTCTCATGAGGAAACATATCATTGATTAACATCGATGTTGGATCATAGGATGGACCGGCCCTCTCAGCAAAATGTCCATGATCATAGGATAGACTGACCCTCTCAGCAAATTGTCCATGATCATGCGGACCCGCTAACGATGTTTCACCGTGATAAATCCAACAAGTGTACTTATCCCAAAACTCGTATTTACTCAGGTGCTTCTGGACTTTATCAATGGGAAAACGAAATCGATCGCTGCGACACTTACATTCTTTACACGGGAAATAATGAAGTGTAGTGTCTCCACAATTAGCCTTCACAAAATTCACAAAACTCCTAATTCCCTGGTGATATCTGACATCCCATCTTTCGAGGCTCATCCAACTCTTGTCCATCCTGAAAATTCTAACATTACGTACTATAAATATATATATATACATTCACTACTAATTAATTAAAAAATCATCATTAATTACATTCATCCGATTAATTAACAAAAGTTGATCCATGCATATAAAAAAAAAAATATATATATACCAACAATTCACAATTACAAATTAACATGTATATATATACACATATTAACAATTAATCACAAAATAAATTTATATACATATATATATACACAAACATATTTTCATCGAAATAATCTCAAATCAACTCAAAATCAACAGTCAATCACTCGAAATCAACAATATATCCACTCTATTTGCATATCAAACCATTAATCGATATCTCAATTCTAAATCAACACATGCATATATATAGCTAAATCAACACACATATACATCGATCCACATATATATACATACGTATGTACCTAGCTAGCTATATAGCATCCCGAGCGGGTTTTGGACGCCTTTTGACAATACCCAAGGATTTCAGAGCGTTTTCCTTCTTTCTCACCAGATTTTTGTAAAATGAGAACTGCTACGGAGTATATCTGATATAAGAGTTATTGCCGGCGATATTCAGGTCAAATATCGCCGGAAATAAAGTGAAATTATTGCCGGTGATATTCTCCGTCGCCGGCAATAATTTATCATTATTACCGATGATATTCCGGCCAAAATATCACCGGCAATGGTGGAAAATTATTGTCGGCGATGGTCCATCTCGCCGGCAATGCTTATTATTGCCGGCGCCTTTCTTTGGCCTAATCGCCGGCAATACTAAAAAATGTGATAGTGAGGTTCAATTAAAGTAGTTAAGTCTTAATACCAATCGAGTGCTTTTTCAAAAGAAAAAAAATCTACCAAGTGCAACCAAAAAATCAAATTACCAAAATTTTGGTAAACCAAAATCTTAGTTCGATTTGAGTCATAAATTTGGACAATTCTAAAATATTCCAATTTGATTTCTATGGGTGCAAAAGTCAAAAGAGATTGTTTGTTTATTTTAAAGGTTAGATGATAATTGATGTTTGGTAAGATTCGGACACATAATTTCATTGATCACCGTCTTAGAGAATATATTTCATACACACTATTGCGTTTACACTGTCTATATGTCAAATTTTTAAATTTTTATTAGCTCAAAAGTTAAAATAAATTAAAAAATTTGAATAAAAATTAATTAAAAAAGTTAAATTTCTATGTTATTCTTAGTTTTATTTATAAACAGTGCGGTGCACCGCGTGTATAAGAATAATTAAGTTACACCCATCGAAATTCGAAAGAGTCCCGATTTGAAAAACGAGTACAATGCAACCGTCGGACAAACCTAACGGTCGACCTACCTCCCGCGAAGGCGGAGGAGTCTTTGTTATATTGACCTTACCCTACCAACTAGTAGACCCACACCACCCCTAAATTATCTAAAACGATTGCCAGCTGATCGAAAACAACGTGATGCATGATCGCCACGTGTCCCGAAATTCTCTCTTCCAGAGCGTCGCGCAAGTGAGACAAACCAGGTACCCCCCATATAATTACAGACCTCCCAGCTGCTTCTTCATCTCCTAGTAGAAGTAGTACTAGCAGTAGTAGAGAGAGAGAGAGCAGAGCTGAGAAAAATATGTGAGAAATGGAAGCAGTGCCATTCGTCCTAATACCTATCTCTCCCGCCAACCACAACCAGTCAACACCTTTCTCTCCATGCGAGCCTCCCATGGCTCATCTCTAATTTTACTTCAACCAAAAAATACAAACAAACAAAAACTCTGTGAGCCGTCAACTACTTTCCCAACGCATCCATTAATTCAGCGCCGATCAAGTCGGCGTGTTTCTCTTTCGAAATCTTAGCATGAATTTGGTCAACGGAGCAAGACCGCCGTCGATTTGCGGCCTCCATCCGCCGGAAGCCGACTCAGGACTGTCGGCGGCGGCGAGGCTAGGGTTCGCGAAGGAGAATGGAAGCAATGCGAGCCAGAGATTGGAGCTGAGGACACGATCCAGGGTTTTAAAGCCGATTAAGGCCGCGGAGGATCGAACCGTCTCAGTGAGGAACGATCGCGCTGCCATTAGTGGTACCATTTCTGTCAATCTCAAGCTCTGCGTCTCTGATTCTACAGATAGTTGGCATTGAAAGTTCTAAATTTATCTATTCTGGAATTTTTTGTTTTTATTTTTTTTTTGTTGGATGCGTAATAAATTTGGTGCTTCTAGTCATCTTTTTTGGTGTTAGTAGAATAAGTGGTTTTAGCTGAGTCATACTACTCATTGGATGGTTGTTAAGGCGTTTGCTTAACCTATATCTATGCTTTTGTCAACTCCTCTTTGCCACACCCTTCGTTTCGTTTTGAGGGAAATCGGAACATTTCAAGCGACTCCGACAAGGTTGATCATTCAGAAATCGTAGAATCTTGATTGTTTCTTTCTGTTTTGGCTCCATGATTGCCCTTAGATTCAGTGCTGCTAGTAGAATATTCATACTTGTGTTTTCAAATTGATTGTCAGATGACGGATCTGGTGGGTTTTTTGAATGCTTGGAGATTTGATTCAATTTGGTTCTCTCTTTTGGAAAATTGGTAAATGTACATGCTTTATAATTAAAGCTTTGATGAAATTAATGGATGTTAAATATAAGCTTAAGAATAGTTCTCAGCAGATAGAAATTTGTGTTATTTTTCTCCAATCTGCAAATGATTTGATTCTGTGTTTGGAGCTATTGTTCTAATTTAAACCATCGATCTAACTAGGTAAAGGTCTTCGTCAGATGTCAACTGTGGGGAATTCAACGAACATCGTGTGGCATAAATGTGCAGTGGAGAAAGTGGATAGGCAGAATTTACTTCAGCAGAAAGGCTGCGTGATATGGATAACTGGTCTTAGTGGCTCAGGTTTGTTGATTCTACTAAGTTATGCTACGTAAAATGCTAAGAAGTGATTATGTAAGCAATGTTGAGCTAAGTGTTGTCTTTGTAAGAATATCATTTGATTCATCGATCAGTGGTTGCTCAAAAAGAGTAATAAGTAAAGTTATGCACATAAACAACACCACGGTCCACACCAAAGTTTCATCCATAGTAGAAATGATTTGAGGTACATTTATAGTAATCTGAGACTTCATGTCATGAACTATTTTATTGAGACTGGACTTGCCGTTAGTAGTCATACTTGCATATGATACTCATGCAGTCATGCTCATGAATTCTGGCCTTGCACATCTCAATTGCCAGAAGGAAAGTTCATCAAGATATAGGTGTTATCATATGATTAAGGCTTTCCTTTCAGTAAATATGTGAAAGTAAAGAGAATGAATGTGACATGGAAAGAGTGTGTAGGCTTCTCTGTCATTCATACACATGAACATACAGTGGCCTAGAAAACTATTTTTGAATGTGTTGTGTTGACGTGTTGTATGTGTTTACAAAGTTAAACATCAGAATACCCTGTAATATTGACCCTGGAGGTGGGATTGGTTAGCCTTATTTTTGCCCAAGGGGTAGTTTACCTTGCCCAAACTCTTCTTTTCCACTGTTGGATAAGCATTAGTCATTGTTTAATATTAATTTTCCTTCTCTCTCTATGTCTCTGCCTCTCTATATTCTTGATTTGTGTATGTCATCCTTACCAAAAGGATTTTCAATTTTTCATGCCTTAGCAGTATCATTTTAGATCAAAAGTGGTTACTGAATGATACACTGTTAAAGAAGAGCTATCAGACATGAAAACAAATCTATAACACTTCGACCTAACCGTAACATTTCTGTATTGTTTACAACTTCTCGTACTCCCATTGGCAATCCTTCCATTTAAATTTGGTATTCTTGACTGCTTACCAGTCTTAATAAGTCTCAAGTATCAATCTCTGTTTTTAGGGAAAAGCACTGTGGCGTGTGCTTTGAGTCACAGTTTACACTCTAGAGGAAAGTTAAGCTACATTCTTGATGGTGACAATGTTCGGCATGGTCTAAATCATGATCTTTGTTTCAAGGCAGAAGATCGTGCAGAAAATATACGAAGAATTGGTGGGTGTTTTATATTAGTTTTGAAGAGTTTTCGTTTTGTTTGTTATTTTAGATTTCCTTTTGACTGATATTATGATATACAAAAAAAAGCTGAGGTAGCTAAGCTCTTTGCGGATGCTGGCATCATTTGTATTGCTAGTTTAATATCTCCTTACCAAAAGGACCGAGATGCCTGCCGTGCACTATTTCCAGAAGGAGATTTTATTGAGGTATGTAAAGCCTTTTCTTTTTGGAGGTTCACGTTTGGGTTGTGTCTTTATGTAATATACTTTTTTCATTCGCAAGAAGAGACAACAGCATGTGTTCGATGGTTGGTGATGAGCTGACAAAGCTAACATTTCTTAGGTATTCATGGATGTGCCACTCAATGTGTGTGAGTCTAGGGATCCGAAGGGTCTCTACAAGCTTGCACGAGCTGGAAAAATCAAAGGTGGGTTCTAGGGTTCTGAATAGATGGGCAATGCTGTTCCATTCCATTCCAGGGCCTGTGTTTTGTTTTAGTTCGCGTCCCTTGAATTTGTTTGTCATAGTGAGAGTTCATTATTCCTATCACTTTGAAGTCTGAAACGCTGAATTATCACAATTCTTCTTCTAGGAATGAGGAAATGTGATTTTTATTAGGCTTATAGATACATGCGATGTTTTAAGGTATTATGTTCCGTTTCTTGCCCTATGCACAATAGTTCTCAGCTATAATTTCTTGGCACTGTGCAGGGTTTACGGGAGTGGATGATCCATATGAGCTGCCATTAAATTCTGAGGTATATATGTTGTGTTAGATCATGCCCATTCTGCTTCTGTGAAAGGTAGCACCACTAAGTTTTGTATTTTAGTACTGTTCGGCCTTTATCATTCATGTAATCATGTCCGGATATCCTTGTTTCAAATGGTTGTTTGTTTTCGTAGTTAATTTCACATCTTGATGTTTATGCATAAACTGAGATTGCTAAGTTTGCAGATAGTGTTGGAGCAGAAAGAAGGGGACTGCGTCTCCCCATGTAATATGGCTGATACTGTTATAGCTTACTTAGAGGAGAAAGGGTATTTGCAGGCCTGATAGCAGAGAGGCTTCCACTCTTCAGAGTGCCAGAGCTGCTCTTACTTTGTAACATAGTATGCCGCAAAACATTGTTTTCTTGAGCTAAAAGGAAAAAACTTGAAAATTAGAGTATCTCTCGTTTCACCGCCACTAGGAAATTGCGCATTCCGGCTCCAGTATATTAGTTAATCAATCGATTAATCAATTTAAGTTGTTTGAGAGCTATCTTCTGAAATGTGGCTTAAGTTGGTGGAACCTGGGAAAGATGAGTATTGTTTCATTTTCATTTTTTATTCTTTGATTTGGTCATGAAATCTGGAATGTAAATGTTCATGCAATCTTTATTCTGTAAAGCGTATTGTATCACTTGTATGGGATCTACTGGGTGAATAAAACAAACTTCAGTTAACTTTGGCTCAAACATCACGGTTTAACAGAACTTCACTCCATGCTTTAGGTAGATGTAAGATGTGATGACGCAAATGGCTGCATTTTACAGCAGTTTTATCTGAATCTTCAAGTTAATAACCAAGAATGACGCTGGTGGAGATTGCATAATACAGGGGCGGATCCAGGAATCAAAGTAGAGTGGAACTTGAATTTTTTATAATTTTTTTTCCAAGACATAAAGGGTATGAAATTTTGTATGTAGAACTATAAAGTTCAAATGGATATCTATATTAAATTAGAGAACAAATTGAAAAAATTGTATAAGAAAGATGATTTGAATGAATCTTGACACAAATGAGTGAATAAATGAGTGAATAGGTAATGCAAGTTAAATTCTTAATTTAATAAACAGTAAATTATAAGTTCAATATAAAAAGATAATTTTAGTATTTACCCCAATATACAGTTTTCACTAAAAAAACTATATTATACATAGATTTATAACTTCACAATTTTATGAATGAAGAAGAAAATTAAAAATGTAAGACTAATTTATATGATAGATCAACTAAAGATCTCAAGTTAGTTATAAAACAGCATGTACATTACTTTTAAATATTAGAGAGAAAAATAATTCTCAAATTTATTTGTAGACTCAACGTCTTAATTCAATTTTTCATTTTTTTATATAAATATATGTATAACCATGTATGTTTTTTTCCCCAAATTTTGGGTGGGACAGTATAGTGTGGTTCCGCCCCTGCATACGAATCAGATCCTGGTTAAATCATGAAATGGTGATTTATAAATTTATAAAAGGCTGAATAAATCCATACAGAAGCATGCAGGCAGGTGAAAATGGTGAATCAAGCAATGTTTAATCATACGTAAACAATACCCATTTCTGCACCTCCATCTTTGAAGAGACAAGAAGCACAAGTCGGTGGATCTCACAGCGGTGAAAGTGGAAAAGAACCGTCGCTCCTGAAGACCCCAAAGAGTCCTTACAAACCCTCCGAGCACATCCACCACCATTGCCACCACGTACATGCGCCATATCTCTAGAATTCGTAACCGATCGAGCACCTTTTAAGTGCTTATAACTCACTCTGGAGCTAATCCCTTTATGTTTTCAGCAGAAGATCAAAGATGGGGCTGAATGAGACGCTGAGACATCATCTTTTGCTCTTTTTCATCAAAGGAATTCAGTGATGGGGCAGCTAGCTAGCTACTTTGAAATAAAGAGATAGTTGCTACTACATAGGAGTGGTAATGCAAAAGGCAGAGACTAGCTAGAGCCTAGAAGCAGCAGCATGGGGTTGCCTTGTATCTATCTAGTCTAGTTTGGGAGAGCAGTCGGCACATAAAAAACAAAGAGACCACATGCTGATTTAGGGCCGGGACTTATCTCTCTGGCCGGCCTGGTAACCATTATTACTCGTTACTATTATTGATGCTGGAATGGAGGGATAGCTAATATAAACGAATTATTACAGCAACATTGGAGAAAACACAGGGCAGATCTTTCATCTTTGTGTAAGAGAGATTTACCAAAACGTTGAACCCAATATCAGCATTAGATATCTGTTGGACTAATTCGTTTCCGGTAATAGAGAAATGTACAGAGAATAGAGAAGCTACTTTGAGATTAAAGAGACTGTTGCTTCCTGTTCTTTGAAACGAGTGGTAATGCATAGGCAGTTCGGCAGCACGAGGTTGCCTTAGTACTCTGTAGAAGTAGCTAGTCTAAAACCAAGTGACGCCATAAATTTGGGGGCCTTGTGTTTCTGCTTTTGAGTTCATATTTGGCACCAGGATTCTTTGCTATTATTATATAGTTACATGCCAAAATTTTAGGCAAGTACCTGACAGTAGATATGATCATAGCTTAGAATGGTATGGTAAGGAGGCAAGAGGCATCAGTGAAAGAAAAAAAAACAGTACTTGCATATCCATATCAAGTTACTGATGTACGTTTTTAAGGTAGTTTCATAACTCCCAATTTTCAGGGATTAGCATCCATCCAGAAACAGATAGTTCTTCATAACCAGACTTACATGGCAGACTGATATGCTCGTAAGCCTGAACAATGAACTGCCGCGCTCTTAACTGAATGCATTATTTAATTTGAGCTAAAAGGTTGGATAAGTGACGATTAACTGTCAAGTAGAGCTGACTATAACTACAAAAACATATGAAAGGGTCCAATCTGATGGCAATTCAATCTCAGTATCATGCGAGCAAAAACCATGGGAAATTGCAGGTGAATATCTGTCTACATTTGTTTGTCTGGGAAACTCTGCACCACTGAACAAACACAAACGAGCGAAGAGTGCAGGAAGACGATACACGAGTGTGTGTCAAATCAAAAAGATTGTATCATCATCATCATCTGTGTACGACTTTATGCTGCATTTCTCTGGCAATAGAAGGTAGCCATCTTTCTCCCCTAACTTTTTTGAGCTGTGCAACTCTTTCCTCTTCTCTTTTGGCTGCTTCTTTTGCAGCTGCATCTTTAGCTTCTAGCCTAGACAATGCTCTTTGACTCCGGGCTATTGCTTCAGACACTATGTCATTCTCATCAACAGCAACAGATCGAATTTGTCGTTTAAACTGTTACCATTCACACAATTCCAACCCTTTAGACGAATAACAAAAGTGAACACATTTCTGTATACAAACATGATAGCTGCAAACGAACCTTCTTTGATTTCTGGTCAATATCTTGTCCCGGAAGAATTCTTGGTCTCCTTCTCGGCGCTCGTTCCTCTGGCATCAATCACAAACTACATTAACATACTCTGCATTCTAAAAAAAATTTGGGATTCTTATCGTAATTTTCTTCGACACATCATTGTGTGCTATAAGAAGTTCTTACAGAGAGGGAGTTACTAACCAACATGATCAAACAATATTCCAGGTGGAGCATTTTTAAACAATCGAACGCCTTTGTCTTCATTAACCACAGGTTCATCATCAATTTGATTCTGCACTATCTCTAGTGACTTCCCTATGATATCATCCAAAAGCTTCTGTGCCTGCAACAACCAATTAAGTTTATAAATATGGCACAAAGGAACACATGGTTGATACTTTTAGCTTCAAATTTATATACCCAATCATTTAAGAGAAGAAAAAGAAAACTGACCTTGATCTGGTAGTGTTTGGGCAGCTGCTGGACTTTGCTGGGATTCGAATCTTCGGCGGCGTCTGGTTTGGCGGCGGAGAGGCCGTTGATATAAGAAGAGGCAACTTCCGCGGCGGAGCTTATGGCGGCTTTCCACGCGGCGTCTCCGTCTTCCTCACTGCTGCTACTCATTTTCTTCGAGTGACGACTTCAGGGTTTTAGATTAGCTGCAGGGTTTTAGTCAAAGGGATTCCGTTGGGCTTTGGCAATTGGGAGGGATGGCCTTAGTGACCCGACCCACCCCGCCACCCGATTAATTTGATTACAGTACCATTTGCTTCTCCATTTTTGCCCATTTCTATTGCTAATTGCTTATTTGTTGGGTTGAGAGAACGGTTTGTCAAAGTATCAAAAATATTGTTAAAATCTCAACGATATCAACACTAAAACTATAACTCTTGCCAATGTGATAAGATCCGATTATGTAATCGGTGTAGACCATGTAATCAAATATTTGATTTTAACTAACAAATTCGAAATACGCACATTCAAACTATAATAATTTTTACGTTAAATAGAATTAAATCTCTCAATTAGATCGATCTATGTTTTAAGACATGAGAGAGCACTTTTGACATAAATCTTAGGCACTCCAATTTATTGTTGGTAACAGTGATGCACGATATGATTTCTCACCTGAGCCGGATTCAGAATTTTAAAATATTACTATGCATCACACGATATATATAAATATATATATATATATTGAGATTTATAATTCAGCGGGAGGTTTATCCTCAGATCTTTACTTCACATTTTGATCCCTAATCCTTAGTTTAGATTACAGTATAGATCTATCCTAATTATCATGCTTGATTTACCAAAGAAACTATTGATGCATTGTGCGTGCTATTACAATAATAGAGATAAACAATTACAAGATGATGAAATACATGACTGAATTCAGTAGAGTTTAGATTTGGAATGAACTTAACAGCACCGGATCGATTGAAAATTCGAAAAAACTTCTCATTTTAACAACATCAAAACAATATAAATCAAACCCTCTAGCAAAATAAAAAACAGCAAACTAAGAATCAAATATACTTAAGGACAAAACCTCTTATTTTAGACAATAAAAAACAAAATTTTACTATTAAAGACAAAAATCTCGTAAATTAACTCGTGACAACAACAAATTTATATTTTTATCCTTTTATTTATACTAGAAATACACTGTAATTCTCTCTCTCGTGACAGTAACAGCTCCACCTCAACTTCCGGCGACGACGCATCCTTGCGGCTTCTCGGTCCGCCGGAGCTCAGCCTCCCGCGTCGTGCGAATCTTTACAGAAGACGCCTTGTAGCCACTCCAACAACGCCGTCAGCTTCTTTTCGACCCAATCCCTCTCTCTAGTAGCAGCACCGCAACTTTGCGATCTCCAGTGGCCTCTAGCTCATTATCGTCGATTCACGGTGCCGCAACCTTCATCTCCCCTCTCGCACGATCAAGGAGAAACTCAGCTTAACTTGTCGCCCGTCGGGGCCTGTGCCTCCGTCCTCAGCTAAGAGGCGTCGTTCAGCCCGTCATGCTACTGCATCGATCTCCGACATCATTGTCTGTGTTGTTGCCACATATCCATTTGCAAAACAAGTTATATGAAAATCGACGAAACTGAAGCTCTGCCTCATGTGGATTTCCATTTCAGTTCGTCAATTTTTTTTTCCATTGTGCTATAACATTAGTAACATGTCTTATTGTAATTATGAAGGTACTGCTTACTCGTACTCTTTTCATTTAATTTTCAATTCCAAAAGTGTGCTACTATAGCCTTTGCAAAGGTTAATAGATCAAATGGTTGATTTTTCTTTGCATGAACTAAAGAGATCGCACTTCAAAAATAAAAAGGATCACATGGTTTTTTTTCCAGTATATTTGAAAATATATTTGAGTGTTGAAACTAAAGATGGGTGGATGCTGCTACAACATAGAATGTTGTTATTGCATCGAATATTGTTATTTCATGCATGGGGATGTTGCTATTTGTCTTTTTCTTAGTATTAATGTGTTTTGGACTGCTTATTGTGCTATGCTTTTTGAGCTCACCATTGTACTTTTAAAACTATTATTTTTTTCCAGTTAATACTGTATTTGTTTCGAAACTGATACTGTGATTGTTTCGAAGATGTTACTATGTTCATTCAAAGCTGTTTTTGTGTTTGTTTCAAAGTTGATATTGAGTATGTTTTCGAAGATGCTACTGTTTTTGTTTTAATTTGTTTTTGTGTCTATTTCGAAGATGCTATATGTTTGTTACTTTGTTTTGAAGCTGATACTGAATCACTTAATGTGTTGTTATTGAATTATTCTAGAAGTGATAAATCATTGCCGAGATGCTACTGATTTTGTGCCTTCAACCACCTCGCAATGTGTAATAGAAGACCGATGTTGCCCCTCCTTGCATTCAACCACCTCGCCACGCCCACATCAATTCGTTATTCAATACGAGGCTTCAGTAGAAGTTCCTGTTTTTTCTTCAGTGTAGAGGTCATTTAGAAGATGTCTTACAGTAGCAATCCTTGCTTTTTTTAATAGCAGGTCGTTTAAACGATGTGTCTTAGTTGCTTTTATCATCATAGCTTTTTTTAAAACTTTTTTCTTATAATGTTATGAATTTGTGCGACAACTCGAATCGAAATTACGCGCTTATAAGATGTATTAAGCTTTATTGTGAATTAGTCGCATTGTCGAGTTTGTTAACGACTTTTTCACCGGTGACAATTTGATTTGACATTCTGCGCGAAAGTTTTAGAGAATTTAATTTCGAGCTCGTAGGAATTTTTGGGAAATTTTCCAGATTTGTGAGCTAGTTTTTATGTTTATCGGAAGTTGGAGCGAGAAATAAATAAAAAAGAAATTATTTTTAGTCGGTTAATTCTCGACCGTTTGATCACAATAAAATTAAATTTGGGTTGTCGATCTGATCTAAATTTTGAGGTATAATATGACGACCCGAACCAGAATCAGCAGTATGATCAGTTGTATACATGAGTTACTGCATAGTCGCAGTTTGTCGGCAGTTATTTGAATCGCCAGGCTCGTTAACGACTAAATTATTGGCTGAGAATTGGAGCTGGGTCTCTTCTCGAGAGTCGTTGTACGTGTGACTACGAGTTCGTGGGCGGTTCCGGATCGTTATTTGGACGACCGAGGAATTAGTTATGAATATTTGAAGTTTCGACGGAAACAGATTATAATGGCGAGCTACTTAACGACTAAATTACTGGATGAGAATTTGGTTTCGGTTCCTTCACGGAATTTGTTCAGAATTTAATTTCGAGCTTGTGGGAACTTTCGGAGCATGATTTTGAGCTACGATGATTTAGTTGTGATTATTTCCGTTTGTTGATTATTTAGTCGATTTAAGGTGTGTTGCTTTGAAGGGTTGACTTTTTATTCTGTTGGCCGATGTGTTTGACTTTGAGTGATTATTGAAGAATATGTCGAGACGTGTTCGTGGCCGCGAGAATTATCGGAATCGGATATACGACGAGAAAGTTACGTGGGTTTGAAGTTCGTCGAAATGGATATGTATGAGTTTCCGTTTTGGGAAAGTATTTAATGAGCTATAAATAGTGACTTACTAAAAGGGGAAAGTCAAAACAGGAATTAAATGGTTTGACCACGTTTGACCGTGGTGATGAGAGAGAGAGTTCGTCGGCCTCCACGGCTCGCCGGCGGTGAGGTGTTTCCGGCCACCCCACGGTGCGGCACCCGTCCCATTCTCTTCGTCCCACCTTCCTCTAGACGTTTTCGGCCACCCCTCACGGCGAGGGTGGCGGTGGAGGGTGATATTCCGGTATGAAAATGGAGGGTTTTTGCTTGAATTCGGGTTCACTTTTTCCGGCCAAATTGAACTGTAAAATGGAGTGGGCTTTGTAGCTCTCATCACTAGCAAGTTACCATGTAAGCATGGTGTTCTAATTCGATTTGTACATGGAGAATTTTGGATTTGAAATTTGTGAGATAATTCGGTTTTACATGAAATTGACCTAGTTAGAGTGAGAATTGGCCTTTGTTGTAGTTGACAAAGTTGCTCAGTGGGTGGTTTTGCATGGAATAGGGGTTGCTCTGCTGTGAATTCTTCCGGTCAACAGTGGCGCCGCCGTGGGCGGCGGTCAACGGTCAAAGTTTGACTTTTTGGACTTTCGACAAGTTGCATGTCATTTGACTCGAAATCGCGCCCCGATCGCAGTGGGGAGGTTCGTTTTTCGAGTTGAGCGTCCGAATGTAAAGCGAGGTATTGAAGTGTTATATATGGATTTTCGACGATTCGTCGACTTTGGATTACGTGTTTCCGAGAACGGTGGTTTCTCGTGATTTGTCTTGTATTGTCGAGATATGATTTTGATATATGGATTTTGTGAATATTCAGGTGTTCGTGATCGTTCGTTTGGCGATGGACTTTCCGCCGGATCACGGGTTAACGCGATACGCGTTACGCCAGTCTGTGAGTGGACACTTTATTTTCACGGATTGATTGCGAGTCCTTATTTATGATTTACGAACTTGAGCATGCAGATTGATTATGATTTTACGAGCATGTGTTTTACGATTATGCTTATACGAATATACGTATACGAATATATACATATACGTACATATTATGTTTTATGCATGTGCATGGAAAAGATTTATGATTTGGTTTACACAGAGTACAGTCTCAGTATATGTTTTGGTATCGATACACATTGGCTTCTCGGCTGATCCCCGAGTACGCTCCGGGGGGGGACAGATATCCTGACCCGAGGCCTTTCTGGCTAGGAATCACGTGTGGGTCTGGGATCCTGTGATTCAGACTGTGCTATCGTGTGGTAGTCCATGAGTGATTCCGCGATTTTATATTGCATGCTCTGTACGCGTGAGGAGTTGGAGTCTCCCTCGTGTACCCGGACGCGTGAGGAGTTGGAGTCTCCCTCGTGTACCATTTCTTTACTTATGCATTTGACTCGCATATGATTTTATACGTATATATTACTTGGTGAAAGACATTTATTTTCGTCCACTCACTCTAACGTGTTTCATGTCTTTCCCCTGGGTTTTTCGATTTCCGTGCCCAGTTTGCAGTTCAGGCTCTGGTGTCGCACGTCGTGGTCGGAGGCATAGTGCTCGAGCTACCTTGTTTCTTCCAGTAGGTTTATTGTTCTACCTACTGTGGTATACATATATGTTTATACGATAGAGGTCGCTCTGAGAAATCTGTTGTTTATGTTATACGATTTTACACCGGATTTCAGTAAAGTACTATTATATTTATTGTTTTACTTTACTGTTGATATATTGAGAAATCCGGATGGGATTGGTGCCCACGGTTTGTTTTTTGTGGCATAGGATGAAGTGTATTTTCCGCGTGCAGGTAATGGAAATTCTACGTTAGTAACGAAACTCTGCCCAAATTTCGGAAAATTTTTGTTGGTTCGTGTTTTCGATAGGGTTTGATTCCGGTTCAGACAACTAAACCGGAGTTGGGTCCTTTCATATAAATAGGGGAATTTTAGAATTTTATTTTCAGAAAATCAGGACAATTTCGTCAGTGGACCCGTTTTTCTCCCCGCTGACCCATGTCGCTTCCCGTTTTGACCCGCTATTTCCGGCCACCTCCAGCGATGTTTAAGGTAGGGATTTAAAGTACATGGCTTCCGTAATTGCTTGGTGTGTATATTTTTAGGAATTATGCAGGTTTTAGTGCCACCAGAATCGGGTTTAACCGTGGGAGTCGTCGCCGTCGGTGGCGATGCTCCGACGAGTTTTGGAGGTCAAGGGTGGGGGGCTTTTGAAGCTTTCCCTCTCCTAAGTCGAACTGGGTAGGCCATGAGGTCCATCGAAGTTCCACGGTGGAGCTTCGTCGCCTCGAAGTTTTCTAGCCAATTTCAGGCCGTGACTTTCGAGAGCGATTTCGGCCACATGAGGGCGAGTTGGAGAGCGTTGGTCTAGGGGTTAGGTTGGGTTCGACAAGAGGAGCATTTCGAGGGGTATTCGCCACTGGAAAGTGGTTTTCCTGTCTGTTTGCGTTATTTTCGGCCAAATGTCGATGACTTGGACTTCAGTCCAATTATGAAAGTGGTAGAGCTCATGGAAAGCTTTACAACAAGGGGTCAAATGCCCTCATTGGAGATGGTTCACAGGAGGCACGTGTGACCCATGCGACATCGTTTGTGGAGGCGCGTGTGGGCCACGCACCGTCGTCCATGGCGGAGCTCCAGCGAGGCAGTTTGAGGTATTCTTCAACTGAACTTTCGGGGTTATTTTTAGGGTCGATTTTCATAATTTTACACATATTCTGATATCGTATGATCCTTATTTACAGAACATCGTGACCGCGACCCTAGTAGCGAAGGGAATCCGTTGGAGCCCAGCAGTAGTCGCAGACTTGTGAGTGAATCTTTTATTTTCACAGTCGAGCAAGTTCATATTTTTATTTTGTATGCTCTATAGTTTATTTAAGAGCTTTTAAATTTGGAGGTTTATTTGTGATGGTTTGTTTAGTTGCATCGATGCTCTAGCTATTCGGCTGATCACCGGATAGTTTAGTCAGGTGAGGTCAGGTGACCTCGTCTGACTCAGATTGGCTCGTTAGGTGGCCTTGGGATGATCCAGTCACATTTATTTATTTATTTTTCTTATAGCTAGCCGACTCAAGTTTGGTGGCATGGGCGAGCGCCTCCATTTATATTCCGTTTTTAGTGTTTGAACTCGCATTATTTCAAGGAAATCAGCGAAAAGGCAGGATATGGCAGTTTTATCGTTTTACGCAGATTATATTATTTTTTTCCACTCATGCTAACGTTTTATATTTTATTGCCTTTCCCTGGGATTTTCTGTTTCCGTTTCCCAGGCTGCAGTTTATGTCCCCAGAGTGCTTGGTATCATCGAAGGTTTTGAGTCCATTAGTCATCCCTTCAACAGTATGTTTCAGCTCACTGTCAGTTTCTGTCATTTGTAGCTTATGTAAATAGAAGTCGCTCTGAATACTAGTCGTATGATGTTAGTTCTGTAGGGCCCGTGTAAATAGAGTGTTCATGTAAATAGTTGAGTCAGCTTCTCATGTTATCGTAGAATTACTTTCCTTTGTATTCAAAAATAGTACCTTGTAAAATGCTTTTAAATTCCTGAGTTGAGTTCTGGTTTTTGTTATGTCATTTGTTGAGAAATTCAGATAGACATCAGTGGTCCACAATGTGTTTATGGGATTAGTTTTGAAGTGTATCTTCCTGCAGGTTTATGATAGTCACAGTTTCAGGGGAAGTTATGCCAAAATTTTCGTAGAATTTACTAGAAAGTCAATCGTTAGGACTTAATCTTAGTTTACTAATTAAACTAAGGTTGGGTCCTTTTAGTTTGGTATCAGAGAATTAGGTCACGGATTCTATAGACTCTTTGGTCATGTCAGTATATTTATTTGATAGTGTACAACACTCCCAGGAGGATGGCCCGACTGGCCGGCGGATCCCTATCACAGCTCCAAGCATTGTTAATTGTCTAAAGTCTCTCAGTTGAGCCAGTTTGTGACTTCTTTTAGTGAACTAATCTATTTTTGGACTCAGGTTACTATGCCTCGATAGCCAGCCCAACAGGATGGTACACAGTCTTTGGCTGAGTAGATGTGTGAATTAATTCACGCATGATGCTAGGACCACGAGAGGATCGTGATGATCTTATTACCAGAGCTAAGAAGGGTGGAGTAATTCCTTTTACTGGCTCCCATGACCTGAGACTAGTGAGAATTTGCTTGTGGAGATCGAACGAGTTTGTGATCGTCTGCGTCCCCAATTGACTCCTGAGCATAGGACTGAGGTAGCTGCAAGTCTTTTGCAGGACCATACATATCGCTGGTGGCAGAGGAGTGGGGGAATTAAGCCATCACTCCCATGGACAGAGTTCATATAATTTTTCATGAGTCGCTTCTTCAGTGAAGCATTAGAGCAGCGAAAGTATGAGGAGTTTATGAATCTCCAACAGGGAGACATGTCTATGATGGAGTATCGGGTCAGATGGGTCATGTGCTAGGGAGTGTCCAGATGGGTCACTTTGCTAGGGAGTGTCCGGAGAGGGACTCTCCAGGTGGATTTCGAGTGTAGAGTTCTGGTGGTGATCTGGGATTCACTTCCGGGGTTAGAGCTACACCGCCAACTAAACAGCCAGCCTATCAGGATCGGAGCCAGAGAGAGCTACCGGCTGGACAAACTGGGCAGGCCCGACTTTAACATATGACTCTTCAAGAGGGCATAACAGCTCCAGAGGTGATCATCGATACATGGATATTTTTGGTTAGGTTGTTTATGCTTTAATTGATCCTGGGGTGATACACTCTTTTATCTCCGTGAGATTAGCATCAATAATTAACGTACCTGCCACTCCCTTATCGTTGATGTGGCGAGTAAATTATCTCTCCGGTGAAGTGATTTTAGTCGGGTTAGTTTATAGAGGTTGTAGTGTTATAGTTGGAGGTTTTGGGTTGTCTGCCAACCTCATACCTCTTGATGTCGTGGATTTCGATTTGATTTTGGGGATAGACTTTCTGAGAAATCACCAAGCTTTGGTTGATTGTCATCGTAAATATGTTGTGTTTCGAAGTCCGGGTTTGCCAGATATTTTATTCTATGGAGAACGAAATGTTCTTTCTTCATGCCTTATTTCAGCTGTGAAAACTGAGAAAATGTTACGGATTGGGTGTACTGCATACTTGGTGCATATCGTGAATACTTGTGTTTCTACCCCTAACTTGGAGGAGATTGTTGTGGTCAAGGAATACCCTGATATTTTTCCAGAGGAATTACCTGCTCTACCTCCAGAAAGGGAAATAGATTTCACGATTGAGTTACTTCCGAGTACAGGTCCCATAGCTCAGGCGTCATACCGTATGGCTCCAGCTAAATTGAAGGAGTTATAGGTTCAACTTCAGCAACTGCTTGATAAAGGTTTCATCCGTCCTAGTGTATCTCTGTGGGGAGCTCCAGTTTTGTTTGTGAAGAAGAATGATGGGTTTATGAGATTATGTGTTGACTATCGACAACTAAACCAGGTAACCGTGAAGAACAAATATCCATTGCCTCGTATTGATGATTTGTTTGATCAATTGAAGGGAGCTATGACATTCTCAAAAATTGATCTTCGATTGGGATACCATTAGTTGCGGATTAAAGAGTGTGATGTCTCTAAGACCGCGTTCCGATCTCGCTACGAGCACTACAAGTTTCGTGTGATGTCATTCGATTTGACAAATGCACCTCTTGTCTTCATGGAATTGATGAATCAAGTATTTCGGGCTTATCTTGATAAATTTGTCATTGTATTTATTGACGATATCCTGATTTACTCAAAGGATGTGAGGCAGCATGCGAAGTATTTACATGTAGTCTTGGAGATATTGAGGCAACTCAATTATACGCCAAGTTCAGGAAATGCAAGTTCTGGTTGGATAATGTGAAATTTCTTAGCCATGTGATTTTGGAAGATGGTGTTAATGTTGATCCTGACAAGGCGGAGGCGGTGTTCAATTGGAGCAGACTTGCAAGTGTGCAATATGTCATAAATTTTTCAGGTTTAGCTGGTTACTAGTGTCAATTTGTGCAGGACTTTTCACGAAATTGCAACACCTCCTACAAGACTCATAAGAAAGGAGTTAAGTATGAATGGTCGGAAGCTTGTGAGGAGAGTTTCCAGACTCTGAAGACAAGGTTGACCACAGCCCCAGTGTTGACACTACAAGATGATAGTGGGGAGTTTACTGTTTTCAGTAATGTCTCTAAGTTAGGTTTGGGTTGTGCATTGATGCAGAATGGTAAGGTGGTTGGGTATGGATCACGATAATTGAAACCTCATGAGGCAAACTACCTCACTCATGATATGGAGTTAGCAGCAATATTTTTCGCATTGAAAATCTGGAGATATTACTTATATGGTCCCAGATGTCGGATTTTCTCCGATCATAAAAGTCTTACATACCTCCTCACACAACCATAATTGAACCTAAGGCAGAGAAGGTGTTGGTACATGATCCCGTAATCATATAATGGTCGCACACTTAGTCACTCCAAACGGGTCAACACAACCCAGACCAAACGCAAGACAGCAATACAGGCTTCAACTTTAAACAAGGAAACAACACCATCCGAACGTCCACGCATTCGGAATGACAAATGGAAGGTACCAGGACAGGTCATGTACAAAAAAAACGGATCCCACATCGAAGAACAACAAGAGACCACACACTCAACCAACAATATAAGCAACAAATTTGTGACAGATACAAGGTACGCTCGTTACTCTACCAATACTATTGTTACGCTTCATACACTAACTTGAGCATCGGAGAGTCGAAGGCAGGAACAACCCGTCAAGGCTCCCAACGACCGTTTGGTGTATTACTCTTAACAGCAGGTAAAGGACGACATACACGCAATAGCTCAGGTCATCTGAATTGACCACATCTGCACTTCTATTGGAATTCCTACGGAGTTTGGTAGAAACAATTGGCGCCGTCTGTGGAAAGCGAGCAATTGTAAACCACTCGAAACCATAGCAGCAAAGATGGCAACTGACCACATTACACCCGAAAGCCGAAAGACGAGAGACTCGCCCGTCGACACGATCAGCAGCATCAACGACATAACGGAGGACGAAGCAGCAGCCCACCTAGCGAAGGAACTTCAAACGGCCCGAACCGAAAGAGACCAGGAATGCCAAGCCCGATAGCGCTTAGAGGATCGGCTTGACGCGTTCATCTGGAGCCAGGAGACCCAACGAGAAGAATCAGGACCAACGGAGGAGCCAGGAACGAGCAGGCAAGCCGTTAGGATCGACCCACCATGGGGACTGCAAAATAACCGGCTCCCGGGGCCTCCACCACCGCCCGAAAGAACATGGGAGTACGATGACGAGGAACCTACCACGACAGTTGGGAACGCCATGCTCCGACGAATGGTAGAGATGGAGGCCGAAATCATGTCACTCAAGAAAAGCATGCACACCGGGCCAAAAGGAATGTGCACTCCCCGTGTGAGCCCCTTATCGAACGATATCCTGGCGCAGGGCTGGGATCCGTATTCCAAAACCGTCAAGATCAGTAGGTTCAACGGGAAGGGAGACCTGCGAACACACATTGACGAGTATCAATCCGCTACCGCAGGTACCCGGTACACGGATGCAACCCTCTGTTTTCTGTTCCAGGAGACACTGGAGGAAGAAGCAGGAAACTGGTTCTACGAGGTGCCCACGAGATCCATTCACTCGTTTGATGAGCTCACGGAGTGCTTCCTCAAGCGATACCGGCTACAGGGCAAGTACAACACTGCCAACACGCTCCTAAAGATCCGTCAGGGGGACAATGAAAACCTATCTGGCTTCATCAATTGATGGAGGGCCCTTGAGAACACGTGCAGGAACCTCGACAAGAACGTCGCAAAAACGGCGCTATTAGAAAACTTGACTGGAACCCCGTTCGTGGAGAAGATGGTCAGAAAGGACCACCTCGGGTATGACGAGATCATCGACCTAATCGTCCAAAAGGCACTAGTGGAAACCCATGTGTACGAAGCGCAAGGCCCAAGCACAACACTAACCTCAAAGACACACAACTACACACAAGATTGCCCGCCATCCCCCTATACAGCCAAAAATTCGCCACCAAAAGCACAGCCCACCACGTATCGCAAGCGCGAAGACCACTATCGCGAACACAGGAACCATAAACAGTATCAGAAAACGCCTCGCGAGTGTTCACCACCGCGAAACCCACCACCCAGAGTTCCCCACCAGCGACGCACAGTCTTCTCTATCACCCAGGGCACAAAGGAGGAAGTGCTCAAACAAAATAAAAGACAAATTCGCATGCCCATGCCTATTGCGCCCGACATCGCCCACATGCGGAACAACAGGGGAACATGGTGCATATATCATGATTCGAATACCCACAACACCAATGACTGCGAAATCCTAGCCAAAGAAATCGAACGACTGCACACGGAGGGAACGCTGATCTTCCGAGCAACAAACGCGGAATGCCCTGCTACGGATATACGAACGAGGGGCACCATCAACAACATCACAGGGTAGTGTCAAGAAGGATTGGCCTCAAATCACCTTCACCTACGAGGAAGAAGGCAACCAGAGCAGCACGCTCCTGTTCGTCATCGATAGAATGGTGGACCGATACCTAGTCAAGCGCATCCTCATCGATAACGGAGCTTCCGTCAACATCATCTTCCGGGAGACATACGAAGGCCTCAAGCGCCAGAAATGCAAGATGACGTAGGACCATGAGAGCATTGCCAGCTTCTCAGGTGAGACCACTTACCCCCTCGGTAGCGACTACATGCAATTCGGCATTGGTGCGCCAGGAACCCCCCATAGCGAGATCAAAACAGACTTTGTTATCATAGACCTCCACACGTCCTACAACATGATCCTCGGATGACCGGGTATCTCGAAGCTGAGGTTGATCATTGCAGGCCATATGGTCATGGCAAAGTTCCTGACAAACTACGGAGTACGATTTCGTGGAAAAAATTGTTCGACCAGACAAAGACAACACATGATTGGAAGTACTCGCAGTGGCGGAGTGCTCCCCTGAAGAGCAGCAACCTGATGACCCGCATGACGGATTGAACACTATCCGGCCCGCCGAAGAACGGGAAGGGCAACGTACGATACAACTATCCCGTGAACACCCAGAGCGCATGATCCGCATCGGCGCACAGTTAGAGCCGGACATGGCGCCTGGCTAACCCAGGTCCTAACAAACTGCCAACATGTATTTGCATGGTCTTACACGGACATGCCTGGAATCACCCTAAGCATCATCTCCCACAAACTCAGCATCAGCTTACTTGTAAAACCGATAAAGCAGAAATGGCAGGCGTATGACCAGAAATGATATGCGGCTATGCACGTAGAGGTTGATAGACTGCAGAAAATCAGCTTCATCCGAAAAGTCGACTACTCGAAATGGATCTCCAACGCCGTCATGGTCAGGAAGCACAATGGATTTTGGCGCATGTGCATAGATTACAATAATTTGAACAAGGCCTGTCCGAAAGATAGTTTTCCGTTACCCCGGATCGATCAGCTCATAGACGCCACTGCCGGGCACGAACTACTGTCAATGATGAACGCATACTCGGGGTATAACCAGATCCTCATGAACCCCGAAGACCAGGAGGCCACGTGCTTCATAACGGACAAGGGGCTCTATTATTACGTAGTCATGTCGTTTGGCCTGAAGAATGCAGGCTCCACATACCAAAGGTTAATGAACATCATATTTGACGGGCTGACGGGCGAAATCGTAGAAGTCTACATCGATGATATACTGGTCAAGAGCACCAAGGCAACGGATCACCCCGAACACCTACGAATCGTACTCGAACTCCTGATCAAGAACGACATGCGATTGAACCCGGTCAAATGCACGTTCGGCGTAACAACAAGCAAATTTCTTGGATACATCATCAGTAATGGGGGCATCGAGGCCTTAGCAACAAAGGTCAAGGCAATACTAGACATGCAACCCCCCACGACTAAGGCCGAACTCCAAAGCCTAATGGGAAAACTGGCATCCCGCAATCTCTTCATCTCCCGCTACTCCGATAAATGTGCACCGTTCTTCAAAGCCCTCCGAATTACAAACAGGCGAAGCGTCATTTGGACAACTGACTGTGAAGCCGCGTTTGCATCAATCAAGCAGTACCTCGCCTCAATCCCTCTCTTGTCCAGACCCGTAAAGGGAGAAACCCTGTATCTGTACCTACCCGCTTCCCTTACGGCCGTCAGCTCGGCCCTGGTCAGAAGAGAAACAAATTCCGAATTGCCAGTTTTCTTTACTAGAAAGGGCATGACACCTCCCGAGACCCGTTACCCTACAATCGAGAAGGTGACACTTGCACTCGTCTCAGCAGCAAGGCAACTCAGGCCATACTTCTCAGCCCACAGCATCCACGTTCTTACCAATGTCCCATTACGACAGGTATTGCAATCACCCGACCATAGTGGTTGTCTGGCGAAATGAGTCGTCGAGCTAAGTGAATACGATATCCATTACGCGCCCCGAACAGCAATAAAGGGCCAGGCTATCGCGGACTTTATAGCCGAATACACGGAGGTCGAAGGCGTGACACAGCCCATCCGCGACGCGCCACACACCAGCACGGAGCCTCTCAAGAAAGAACCCCCAAAACCCGAATCACCATGGAACCTTTATTTGGACGGGTCATGCACCAAGAACACCAGTGGGGCTGGGATCATCCTCACCGGGCCCGAGGGCGTACGAGCAGAATACGCGCTAAGATTCAAATTCAAAGAAACAAACAACGAGGCCGAATATGAAGCCCTTATCGCTGGTCTACAACTGGCCTGAAACTCAGAAGCCCCGAGCATCAACATCTTCAGCGATTCACAACTAGTCGTCAACCAAATTCGAGGCGACTTCAAGACGAATGGCGATATGATGACGGCATACCATGACCACGTATGCACAATGTTGAGCAAGCTCAAGTTCTTCAACATCAACCACATCCCAAGGGGAAGAAACACCAAGGCAGACGCACTCGCCCGTTTAGCAACATCGCCCGTACATACGGAGCCAGGGCAACGAGTAGTGGAAGTTCTAAAGAGACCAAGCATCACGAAAAAGCCAGAAGAAATCTTTACGATCGAGCCACACATTGCTAGCTGGATGGACCTGATCATCAAATACAAGACAAGGGGCGAACTACCGTAGACCGGGCACAAGCGCGAAACATCATAGCCAGAGCAGTCAACTTCAGCATCCGACACGACAACCTTTACAAACAAGGGAAGACGTGGGCCAACCTCAAATGCGTCACACTGGAGCACGGCGATAAGATACTCAGGGAAATCCATTCGGGCGTATGTGGCCACCACGCAGGAGCATGATCCATCGCACAGAAGGCACTCCATTGTGGATTCTGGTGGCCCTCCATCCACGCGGATGGAACCGCGATCACTACGACCTGCCATCAGTGCCAACTCTACGCACACAAAAATCACGCGCCCGCGGTCCCCCTATCAATTCTCACCTCCCATGTTCCGTTTGCACAATGGGGACTCGATCTCATCAGAGAACTTTCGAAATCCAAGGGCCAATATCGATACATCATAGTAATCATTGACTACCACACCAAGTTTATTGAGGCAGAACCGATGGTCAAGATCACGACCGAAAGGTGAAGAGATTCTTATGGCGTTTCCTCTACTGTCGCTATGGCACCTCGCTCAACATCAAAGCATTCTGCAAACGGCAAGGCACCAATCTAATATTCGCGTTGCCAGCGCACCCCCAGACAAACGGACAGGTAGAAGCATCAAACAAAATCATCAAGGAAGGAATCAAGAAGAAGATCGAACTCATCAAAAAAGGAGACGTTTGGTACGGACGTTGGCCCACATTACTCCCTGAAATACTATGGTCAATCCGAACTACGGCGACAGCAGCAACAGGTGAAACCTCGTTCAGCCTCACATTTGGAACGGAGGCCGTACTACCACTTGAGTTCACATACAGAAGCCCAAGAATCGAAAGCTACGACCCTACCACCAACTATGAAGGACTCAGACTCGACAACGACCTCCTCGAAGAAAGGCGTGACACGGCACACCTTCACAACACCGCAAACAAGCAGCGAGTCGCTCGACTATTCAACCAACACGTGAAGAAGCGCCTGCTTCAACTGGGGGACTGAACAAAGCCGAAAGGCGTACGCCCGTCATGGGAATGTCCGTATGTCATTGACGCAGTCATAGGCCCGGGTACATTTTACATCAAGGACATGTTCGGGAGGAGGATAGGCAATCCCTGGAACACACAACCCTTGAGGAAATATTTTCACAAGTGTTCACGTTTTGTAACCTAACGCGCGTACATCTAATGATTGTAAACGTTTGCATATGTACGATAGCACGTTTTGTTTTGTGCCAGTAATGATATAGGTATACATCAAACGCATTCAGACAAGCAATGTAAACGAAACAAAAGGCACTTAGATATATTTCCCAAAAATAGTTGTACACAGGTCATTCACTAAACGCACGCAGGCGCAAGAGTACAAAGCAAAAACAAAAGAGAAAGTGAAAATACAAGATAACTAGCTAGCCCCAGCAACAACATCAACCCCACCCTCCTCTAGCACCGGCACCTCACCCTTGGCTTGAGCCCCGACTTCAGGCTCTTCAAGTGAGTGCTTTAGCTTCTTAGCCTCAGCGGCTTGCCATGCCTCGAACTCATCCACCTTCACAAACGGAAGAACGAGCGAGGAGAAGTCCTCACATTGGACGTTGGCCTCAGCAGCAACCAAGTCCTCAAACTCTTCCGAATCCTTGAAAGCTTGGACCGCGTCAGCCCTGACCTTCTCGAATTCGGAAGATGCCTTGTACTCGGCCACCGCTTGTTTCGCAATCCTCTGACGGTCTTCCTCCGTCACTGCATAGGCTCTGGCCTCCGCAAGCTCGCGCTCCAGCTCTGCTATACGCTCACTACGGGACAACCGGAGGGTGGCAAGGTTGGTCTCCAGGATGGCAACCCCGGATTGCGCTTTCCCTAGATCCTTCCTTAGCTCATCGGCCTCACGCACAAGCTCGTTTACCCAGGCGATCTTCCGATTGGCTATGTCGGTGGACTTGGTCAGAGCCTGCTGCAGCTTGCCCACGTCGGCCTGCAGACGCTGGTTCTCGGCCTTCGCCTTCGAGAGCATGGTGGTCTGTAGCATCGACCCCTCGAGCCCTTTGATGAGGAAGAGCGGATGCTGGAGCTGCGTGCAGGTATCAAACGTCGCACTAAGGGATTCGCTCGGATCGGCGCCCAGCTCACGCCACTTTTGAAGGGACTCAATACCCGCTCCCATGGAGCACTGGATACGGGCAATGAACTTCGAGGAGAGCGCCGTCTCGCCCACCATCGCAACAGTAACGACAGTGAAGGCCTCAGTGGACAGACCTCGAGAGCGCTTCAACGGACGGCTAGAAGTGCCTTGGCTATCCGGCCTCCTCGCCGAGGCTTGAGACTGACGTGCATCCGCTTCTCCAGGCTGGCGGATGGGGGAGATCTTGAACAAACTCCTGGAGGAGCCCGTATGGGTAGAAGAGGACTTGCCCTGGCTCGCACGCCTGTCCACGAGCTCGACGCGACGCTCGCCAAGCTCCTTAATGTGCGTCTCCTTCTCCTGTCGGAGGCGCTCCCTTTGAACCTGCTCGCCCTCTCCCCTTTGTGTATTAGGGGCAACTTCTTCAGCCCGCCCCTCAGGGATAACGTTCGGGACTCTGATAGCCACGCTCACGGCTTGGACCTCCTCATCCCTCTCCGGTACAGAGTCAAGGTACTCATTGCAGTTAGGAGGGTGCAGCACGCCCTGAGGAGTGTCGCTCTACACCAGATGGCCGCTCGCATCCTCGATGACCATACGGGCCTGCCGGGCCCTCTCCATAAGCACCAATATGCGTTGGTGGGCTGCATCCTGCTTGGTGGAGGATCTGGACTTCTTCATCTTGGTTGAAACGATACAAGGGTTAGCCCGACAACCCACACAAATGGAATAATCAAACGCACTGAACAGGAAAGATACATACCGGGGGGCGTGAGAGACCGCAACGCTCGACGAGCTCCCAGTGGTTGGCTGCCCAGAAGTTTTGCATGTTCGGATGGGGGTCAAAGGCGAACATGATACACGCTAACCGTTTTTCCTCCAAACGGGTGAAAGGATACAAAATTTGGTCTGCAAAAGCACAAACATAATAGCAAGCACGAATACAAACTTCAAACAAAGAAAACGCCGTTAGTCAACACTACAACACCACACCTAGCAGTTGAAAAGACTTTGGGACTCGGTGAATTTGATCGCGCCCGCACGATAGAGGACCATCCGGCTTGTCGAACTCTCACTCGCCTCCAACAAGGCAATGATACATACGCCAAGCTGTGGAGGAGGAAGGGGGCTCCGTTAACCACCACTTCGTTCGGGGCTTGATCGTCATCGTACCCTTATCCTTAATACGAGGAGAATACTTCAAACGGAAGAAATGCCCGATCTCCGCCCGTGTGGGGAATTGCAGCCCACTCAGCTTCTAGATGTTGTGGAAGGCAATCAGCACGCGCATCAACGTCGGGTGGAAGGCAATCAGCACGCGCGTCAACGTCGGCCCGCATTGGCCTAACGTGATATTGAACAAGGTGAGCGCATACTGGAAGAATGGATGGAGGGGAAGCTTCAGCCCTGCCTTCAGCTCAAACTCGCTCACGCACACGTAGCCGCTCGGGGGGCATGTGAACGACTCGCCCTGACGGAGTGCCCTCAGCTTCACCGTACGAGGGATATGGTAGTCCCGGTACCACTACTCAATCTCGCGCACTGACGGGGACCCCTCCGGCTCCTACACAACTTGGTCGTCCGCCAGTCGCCATAGTACTGGCCCGCCCTGGGGAAGCACGGGAAGAGCAACCCCAGACGCCCGTTCACCGCGTGGGAGCACAACGTATCCATCTGATCCCCCGAAAGAAAAGGACTCTTCACCACTCGGCACGATCAATCCAGGTTGCTCCATGTTCGGCACTGACAACCTACGCAAAGCACTACTGGCATTAACGGATAGTGGGGAGACGCTCAGTACGCTATCAGACAAAGAGTTCGAAACACTATACGATGAACCACGGGACCCTATACGGAACCTAGGGGTTGGCGGAAGAGACTCGTCACTGGATACAGCTACCAATTCCATGGTCCTAAGAGAAAAGCAAATGGGGCATAAGCCAAACGGCGAACGCGTAGACTGCCGCAACCCCAATCCCTCAGCAAAAATAATTACCCACTTTTCGAAAAACCCAAAAACTGATCAAAAACCCAAAAAACAGCAAAAACCTTAAGAACTTGAAGCTGTTCTTCTCCACGCACCTAGAAAAGCCCAGAAATTCTTTTAAGCACCAACACAAAGGAAAACCACAAAACCCAGAAATTTACCCCAAACAGTAACCAAAACGAGTACAAAAGCAACACAAACCACAAACAATTTTCAAAAAACAACAAGAACAAAGAAACTACCTTTGAAGAGATAAGAGGAAGATTCACGAGATAACAAAGCAAGAAACACTCCAAGTTGATAGTAAGCAGATTCGAGAGCACGTTTACGCAGAGTTTCAGTTTGAACAGCAACAGTGTAAAAGGTGAAAGTGAAAATACCATACTATTTATAGGCAGCGAAACTAACCTTAGGCAAACGCCTACCGTTTATTTTTAACGCTTCTGACCGCAGGATGACGACACGTGTCCCACGCACCTCACGCGCTCCCCTCAAAATTAATTACCCTATCGCTTCGAATTCGGCGCGCCACGCGTTACGCATGCAGCAAACAACTGAAATAAACCGTCTGACACACGATCACTCCAAGCGATAGATAACCGTTATGAAGACGAAAAAGTTAGAATACGAAAAGACAAGAAGGGCCCACTTCGAAAACAGCAACACCGTTTCGGAGTCCACCTGATAGGCAAGTGGCAGTTATGCTTGCGCTATCATGGGCACGGTTGATACCATCATGACCTGCGCCATGGATCGGGGCTAACTGACTGAGGTATGGGACCTCCCGTTACGTATCCACCTGATAGAGCAATACCTGATAGGTAAGTGGCAGTTATGCTTGCGCTATCATGGGCACGGTTGATACCATCATGAACTGCGCCATTGATCGGGGTTAACAGACTGAGGTCTGGGACCTCCCATTACGCATCCACCCGATAGAGCAATACAAGATAGGCAAGTGGCAGTTATGCTTGCGCTATCATGGGCACGGTTGATACCATCATGACCTGTGCCATGGATCAGTGCTAACGGACTGAGGTCTGGGACCTCCCGTTACGCATCCACCCGATAGAGCAATACCCGATAGGCAAGTGCCGGTTATGCTTGCGCTATCATGGGCACGGTTGATACCATCATGACCTGAGCCATTGATCGGGGCTAACAAACTAAGGTCTGGGACCTCCCGTTACGCATCCACCCGATAGAGCAATACCTGATAGGCAAGTGGCAGTTATGCTTGCGCTATCATGGGCACGGTTGGTACCATCATGACATGCGCCATGGATCGGGGCTAACGGACTAAGGTCTGGGACTTCCCGTTACGCATCCACTCGATAGAACAATACCCGATAGGCAAGTGGCAGTTATGCTTGCGCTATCATGGGTACGGTTGATACCATCATGACATGCGCCATTGATCGGGGCTAATGGACTGAGGTCTGGGACCTCCCGTTACGCATCCACCCAATAGAGCAATACCCGATAGGCAAGTGGCAGTTATGCTTGCACTATCATGGGCACGGTTGATACCATCATGACCTGAGCCATTGATCGGGGCTAATGGACTGAGGTCTGGGACCTCCCGTTATGCATCCACCCGATAGTGTTATACCCAATACATAAGCGGCTCCAAACATCACTTGTCACCACGTAAGCGTCTTCAAACAGCAACATCAGGTTTCAGAATCCACCCCAATAGCAGAACAGCAACAAACATCCGCACTATCGCGGGACGAGGCCCCACGACACGACACTTCGACATTCAACCTCAAAATCAGCTCTTCATCGGAGAGTTGGGGGACTCGGGGTTGTCAGGGTGCGTCCCCCCTCCTCCTCGAGTGACCACGTGTGCAAATCTGGACAAAGCCTTGCAACTCCCCAATTAAGAGCTGATTCCCTTGACTTGGGGACTTGGGGGACTTGTTGGTACATGATCCCGTAATCATATAATGGTCGCACACTTAGTCACTCCAAACGGGTCAACAAAACCCAGACCAAACGCAAGACAGCAATACAGGCTTCAACTTTAAACAAGGAAACAACACCATCCGAACGTCCACGCGTTCGGAATGACAAATGGAAGGTACCAGGACAGGTCATGTATAAAAAAAACGGATCCCACATCGAAGAACAACAAGAGACCACACACTCAACCAACAATATAAGCAACAAATTTGTGACAGATACAAGGTACGCCCGTTACTCTACCAATACTATTGTTATGCTTCATACAACCTGTCAAGGCTCCTAACGACCGTTTGGTGTATTACTCTTAACAGCAGGTAAAGGACGACATACGCGCAATAGCTCAGGTCATCCGAATTGACCCAATCCGCACTTCTACTGGAATTCCTATGGAGTTTGGTAGAAACAGAAGGTGTATGAAGTTGATAAGTGATTATGAGTGCACTTTTGAGTATCACCTTGGAAAGGCGAATGTTGTTGTAGACGCTTTTAGCCGAAAGTCTAGAGTTTCCTTGTCTCATAATCAGATGGTTTGTGTACCTCTGTTTTCTGTGCGAGCCACTGGTGCAGTGTTGTACACTGATGAGAGCGAGGAAGGAGTTTTATTCATCAATATTCAAGTTCGACCCATTCTGATTGACCAAGTACATGAGTTACAGGATTCTGATCTGTCACTTTTGAAACTAAAAGGGAATAGTGCATGACAGTGACAATTAGATTTCACGGTAAGGAGAGATTAGTATTCAAGAATAGACCTTGTGTTCCAAATAACGAGGAGTTGAAGTGAAAAATACTCGACGAGCCTCATTTTTCAACTTATGCTATTCATCCGGGTAGCACGAAGATGTATCGCACTCTCAGAGAATACTATTGGTGGTCTAATATGAAGAGGGAGGTAGCGAATTATGTGAGTTAGTGCCCTATTTGCCAATAGGTAAAGGCTGAGCGACATAAACCTTCAGATATGATGCAACGACTAGAGATTCCAGTTTTGAAATGGGAGCATGTCACTATGGACTTTGTATACAAACTACCTCATTCATCTATAGGTCATACAGGTGTTTGGGTGATTGTGGATCGCTTTACAAGGTCTGCACATTTTATACCAGTATCAGAGAAACTTTTTGTGAGCAAGCTAGCTATATTGTATATGCAGAATATCGTGAAGCTGCATAGTGTACCAGTATCCATTATATCATATCGAGGTTCCCATTTTACTCCACAATTCTAGGGAGCTTTACAGGAGGCTTTGGGAACCAAGTTACGATTCAGTAGAACTTTTCACCCTCAGATTGATGGCCAGTCTAAGAGAACAATCCAGACACTTGAGGATAGGCTGAGATCCTATATGTTGTAGTTTCTGGGGAAATGGAATAAGTATCTTTACTTGATGGAGTTCGCGTATAATAACAGTTTCCACTCTAGCATTGGAATGTCGCCATATGAAGCCTTATATGGCAAATAGTATAGGACCCTGCTGTGTCGGAGCAAAGTTGGAGAAAGGAGCCTCATTGATACAGACATAGTTCAGGAGACGGTAGAGAATGTGCTAATCATTCAAGACAAACTGAAGATCGCTCAAGATAGATAAAAGAATGTTGATGTCAGATGAAAAGATCTTGAGTTTGAAGTGGGAGACTGGGTATTTTTGAAGCTGTCTCCGTGGAAATAGGTGATTCGTTTTAAGAAATGAGGTAAACTCCAACCCCATTACATCAGTTCCTATGAGATTATTATGCATGTAGGCGTTGTGGCTTATCGCTTAGAGTTACCCTCAAAGTTGGCATGAATTCATGATGTATTCCACATATCCATGTTGCGGAAGTACATTCCTAATCTCTCTCATGTCATCGTGCCTCAACAAATTCCACTACGAGAGGACTTGGTTTATATTGAGGAACCAGTGGAGATTCTTGACCGTAGAGAACAGGTTCTCCAAAACAAGACCATTCATTTAGTGAAAGTATTGTAGAGAAATCATGTTATATAGGAAGCCACTTGGGAACCAGAGCAGTATATGAGGGAGTAGTACCCTTATCTCTTCTAGCATATATGTAAATTTCAAGGACATGATTTTTTAAGGGGGACAGATTGTGACATCCCGAACCAAAATTATGTGCTTATCGGATGTATTATTCTTTATCGCGAATTAGTCGCATTATCGAATTTGTTAACGACTTTTTCACTGGAAGAGAATTTGATTTGACTTTCCTGCGGAAGTTATAGAGCATTTAATTTCGAGCTCATAGGAATTTTTGGGAAATTTTTCGGATTTGCCAGCTAGTTTTTATGTTTATCGGAAGTTGGTGCGAGAAATAAAAAAATAAAATTTAGTCGGTTAATTCTCGACCGTTTGATCACGATAAGATAGATTTTGAGCCGTCGATCTGATCTAATTTTTGAGGTATAAATCAAGGGAATTTTGGAATTTTATTTTCAGAAAATTTCGTCGGTCGACTCGTTTTTCTCCCCGCCAACCCATGCCGCTTCCCGTTTCGACCCGTTATTTCCGGCAACCTCCAACGATGTTTAAGGTAGGTATTTTGAAGTCCATGGCTTCTTTAATTGCTTGGTGTGTATATATTTGGGAATTAGGCATGTTTTGGTGCCACCTGAATCGGGTTTAACCGTAGGAGTCACCGTCGTCGGTGGCGCTGCTTCAGCGAGTTTTGGATGTCAAAGGTAGGGGGCTTTTGAAGCTCTCCCCCTTCTGAGTCGAATTGGGTAGGCCATGAGGTCCATCAAAGTTCCATGAAGGAGCTTCGTCGCCTCGAAGTTTTTCGACCGATTAAGGCCGTGATTTTTTAGAGCGATTTAGGTCACGTGAGGGCGAGTTGGAGCACGTAGTCTAGGGGTTAGGTTGGGCTCGACGAGAGGAGAATTTTGAGGGGTCAATGGCATCTATTGGTGGTGGCCGCCGGAAAGTGGTTTTCCGGTCTGTTTGCATTATTTTCGACCAAACGCCAGTGAGTTGGACTTCGGTCCAGTTATGAAAGTGGTAGAGCTCATAGAGAGCTTTCCAATGAGGGGTCAAATGCCCCCATTGGAGATGGTTCACCGGAGGCACGTTTGACCCACACACCGCCGCCTATGGAGGTGCGTGTGGGTCACGCGCCACTGTCTAGGGCCGAGCTCCAACGAGGCAGTTTAAGGGATTATTCGACGGGACTTTTGGGGTTATTTTTAGGGTCGATTTCTATAATTTTACACATATTTTGATATCATATGATCCTTATTTATAGAACATCGTGACTACAACCCTAGTAACGAAGGGAATTTCGCTGGACCCCGGCAGTAGTTGCAGACTTGTGAGTAGACATTTTATTTTCATAGTCGAGTGAGTTCATATTTATATCTAGTATGCTCTACAGTTTATTTAAGATCTTTTAAATTTCGAGGTTTTTATTTGTGATAGTTTATTTAGCTACATCAATGCTCTAGCTATTCGGCTGATCACCGGATAGTTTAGTCAAAGGAGGTTAGGTGACCTCGTCTGACTTTGATCGGCTCAGGTTAGGTGGCCTGTGGACGATCCCATCACAATTATTGATTTATTTTTCTTATAGCTAGCTAACTCAGGTTAGGTGGCATGTGCGAGCTTCTTTATTTATATTCCGTTATTAGTTTTTGAACTCGCATTATTTCACAGAAATCACCGGATAGGCAGGATATGGCAGTTTTATCGTTTTATGCAGATTATATTATTTTTGTCCACTCACGCTAACGTTTTATATTGTATTACCTTTCCCTAGGCTTTTCGGTTTTCGTTGCCCAGGCTGCAGTTTATATCCCTACAGTGCATGCTTGGTATCGTCGACGACTTTTAGTCCAAGAGTCATCCCTTCAGCAGTATGTTTCAGCTCATTGTCGGTTTCTGCTATTTGAAGTTTATGTAAATAGAAGTCGCTCTGAATACTAGTCGTATGATTTTATTTCTGTAAGGCTCGTGTAAATAGAGTGTTCATGTAAATAGTTGAGTCAGCTTCTCATGTTATCGTAGAGTTACTTTCCTTTGTATTCAGAACCAGTATCTTGTAACATGTTTTTAAATTCTTGAGTTGAGTTCTGGTTTTGGTTATGTCATTTTTTGAGAAATTCGGATGGATATCTGTGGTCCACGGTGTCTCTGTGTGATTAGTTTGTGAAGTGCCTCTTCCTGCAAACTTATGGTAGTCATAGTTTCAGGGGAAGTTATGTCAAAGTTTTCCTATAATTTCCTACATTATGGTCAGTCTTAAGGCTTATTCTTAGTTTACTAGTTAAACTAGGGTTGAGTCCTTTCAATTTGTTACTCAAAAAGATCTGTATACATATTGCATATCGTATTATGAATTCTATACTGAAAACCTTTAGTACCAGCATTAGTTGCAACCGCTACTGTTATGAAAATCAAATTTAACGATCAATATTTCTTCCAAGGCATATTCAGTATTAGGTATAATCAGTAACACCTTTAATCAAAATTAATATCAGCTACTGTAATCAAAATCAAACCTAACACATCACTATTTCTTCCAAGGCATATTCAGTATCAAGTATCATCAATAGCACCTTTAATCAAAATCAATATCAAATTTATTGATGGAAATTTTGTAGCATTTTGGTTTCTTATGTTCAATAGCATATATTTACACATTTTTAGTAGCAATGTTAAACAAATTTAATTTCACTTTTTAATTTGATACAAATACAATAAATAGAATTACTAAAACAATGTAGAAGCAACTCAAGAAAACTTTATTAGCAGCTTGACTATTGATTCAGTAGCAGTCCGATTGACAATTCAGTAGCTTTATCGTAAAACTATTCAGTAGAAATTCGGGAAGGATTCAACAGCTGCTCGACGAGACTTTAGTAATACTTCAGTAGCAGCCTGGTACAAAAGCAGTTTCAATGTAAATTCAGTAGCAGCCCAAAAAATGCAGTAACGCCAAACCAAAATTGCAGTAACAATCCTAAAAATTGCAGTACTAAACCCAAAATGCAGTAACAATCCAATAAATACATACAGTAGCAGTACAAAACATTACAATAGTAGTCCTCAAACTACAACACCTACTCAAAAATGCAATAACAATCCCTTAAATACATTGACAGTCATGAAAATGCAGTAGCAATTCCCAAACTGAAAATGCAATTCTCAAAAATGCAGTAGTAGTTTTTGAACCAAAAATGTAGTAGCAGTCATTAAAATAAAAATACAATAGCAAACCGCAAAAATGCAGTATCAGTTTGAAACCGTAGTATCAACAATTTGAAAAACACAATAGCAACCATTTAAAAACAAGCAATAGTAGATTCTAAAGTTGTATTAATACCATGAACATAACAATAACAAAATTTGCATGCTCATATTGACGAAAAACTAAAACCATCAACAAAAACAGTAGCACCTAAAGAAAAACAAAAATAGTGTCTTTTTTCTTCACAAATGCAAAGGCATAAAAGAAAATTGATGCAGTGGCATCAGTAACACCATCTCAAACTGCAAACAAAGTACCAGTAGATCAAACACACTAAATATCATCAGTGACCTTCTGCTACTATTGGAGAAAAAAATACAGTAGCACATAACTTTAGGCATTTCTTGATGTGTTGCAACAATTCTTGCGTAGCATTTCATCTTAGTAGAAACATAACCTTTGACCTCTCTTCTAAAAATCAACTATTACGTTCTCATTTTCTTCTAAAAACAAAAAGGAAAACAACATTATTCATGCATCTACCACAAACAAATTCAATGTAGTAGCAGTGCCAACTACATCATGTATGAAAAAGACATGGATATTCACACCAGTGACAAAATTAACATCACAAGAATTCATCAAAAGACCATAACTCAACATGAGCAATTAAGCATATTGTTACACAATCAAATACACTATCTACACCCAAAAAAAAACATACAAAAAATAGAACTGTTTGGCGTCGGTTTTACTCCTATCAGGCTGCTGCGAGTGAGAGTACCACAAACCATCTCTTTTTATTCGATGATGTAGTGCTGTGTGTGTGGCGTGCTACTGCCGATGGCAGCATGTTGTTGTGAAGAGCACCGTGTCTGTATCTTGCTTCTTGTTCAAGCGATTGGAGCAAGGAGAACAACAACCTTACTCGTTGAGTCCTACTTGTCTTGATATATTGCAAGATGTAAGCTTCGTGTCTCTGTGCAGAGCCACAAAGAATCGATACTTTATATTCTGTGCGAATACAAAGCAGAGCAATCCTAAGGACAAAGTGTCAAGCACAATGGATAGGTTGACTTCGTAGATCTTTAAAATCCCATTGCTCTGTCGGGTGGCCTGGATTCCTCCGATTGTCGTCGTCGATGGTGTAGCTTGAGTGAATCTTTAAATCTCCACGCTCTTTCGGGTAGCCTAGATCATGAATTCGCTATCGCTGGTTGTTTACTCGCTGAGGGAGTAAGTACTTGCTTGTGCACAAATATGTACGTATGTGTAGTTGTCTTGAATTCTTTGACAAACCTCCTATATATATAGGCTGGTGCTCCCCATTTCTTGGCTCGACAAGGGAATTTTGATGTTTAGGAAAGAATAGATATCGGATTACTCAGAATTTCCCTAAAGTAGCTATGAATCGCATGCACGTATTTCTTTCTTGATTCTCGTAGCTTTATTTTGGGCCGCATGTGGTCGGTCTTCTTTATTTTTTAGGCCCAAGGTACTTGATAAAATACTTAAGAATATTTTGGGCCCAAACATTGCCCCCATACCTTGAGATTAACCCGTGGGTAATCGAAGAGGTCGTTTTGAAGCGTTTGGATGTGACGTGTCGCCTTCTCAAGCAACGGCTATGATAGCCTCGCATTGGCTAATTGAATGTTTTTCATTAAAAGTCGCGCCTCCTTTCTCTAACCCTTTATATACTCTAGTCGTGTTTAACCTTTTCACTTAATTTCCTTTCAAAGCTTTCTCAAAAAGATTTTTGATTCTCAGTCAATCTCAAGAATGGCCCCTCACCAGAATTTTTTCCCAGAGGTCTCTGAGAAGGATGTGGAGGCTTTTCGTGCTCATATGACCCGTCTTCTTCACCAGGATCAGGGCTCTCCCTATGAAAAGCTCGTACTCACGAAGGGTGATGAGATTATACTGGGTCCAACCACCAATACTACCAAAGCTTCCTCCGTCCTTGAATCGGCCATACGTCGTCCCTCATTGATCGCGCATGGTGAGGTCCATTCTCCTCTCCAGTGGGATCAAAAGGAGCTTGACGTAAAACTGGGAAAATGGCCAAGTACAAAAGCCGAAGAACTTCAATGGTACCAAGAGCGGAAATCTCTTGATGAAGAACTCTGGAAAAAGGTTGGTATAACCATGCACTGGATTTATTTTTTCATCTTCCCCAAAGTGGGAACCGTGCTGCTGCAGTTGCTGCATTGTGTTATTGGGAGACCAGTAGTAATAGCTTTGTTCTTCTATTCTATCATCTAGGAATAACCCTACTCGATATTGTCACTATAACTGGTTTACCCACTGCGAGTGAGCCCTTTGTTCCTAGTGCTATAGATAACATGTCTTTCCCTCTTTCATCGGACCCTGCACGTTCGACTGTAAGCACTGCATATTCCAACTGGTGCAAACACTATAATACAGTAGAATTTAATACCACTCATGCGTCTGATGAACAACGAGTGAAGAATGTGTATGGTGTAATTACTTTCTTGGAGTTTCGGCTTTGCCGATATGTATTCTGCGTTGCTGCAGACCAAATTTCCAATAGTTTTGCCAAGGCGGCTGAGGCACTGTATAATGGCCACTGTCTTGACCTTGCTTAACCTTTATTAGGAGCACTATATCGTGGATTGGGATGGATTTCGTTGAATTCCTTTAAGTTTAAGTTTCAGGTCCCGTTTGGATCTTGTCTCTATGGCTGCAGGTTTACTTTCCTGAACTTCGCAGCCCTCACCACAAAGATTTTGATTATGAAGAGCTATTGGGTAGGTCTTTGATATGTGTTGGAGAAACATAATGCCCTAAGCTATTTGCAGTGTTTCAACTATCTCTGGGGTCAGTATCTTTTTCCCAAGGATATGGCAGAGTTTGTGGTAACATGAAGATTTCCCACTGAATTGTCTATCGGCTTCGCAGTCACTCCACAACTGGCTCCTGCTACGAGAACGTTTTTTGCTCAATGTGTCTTTTGTGCGGATATCGTTGTTCCTGACACCGTTCTGTGGGTTAAGCTGTATGCTCCCAATCACTTTGCTCGTCAGCTTAGATGTAAACAGGGTCTACCCTGCTCGTTGATAGAATCCTGCAATGGTTACACCTCATGGAGGACCTGTGTAGAGAAACCTTCTGTATTGACTCTCCAAGACTTTACTGTTCCCACGTTTCCTATCCTGGACCTGTTAGATTTTCGTCTGTGTTCCCTCTTCATAACCTATACTACTATTGATGATTACTATGAGTGAAATGAGCGTCATTACGATCATATTTTGAAGCAGTCTAAATCTGGAGTTTTTCGAACCATCTTTCCATCCCCCTTCCTTGAATATTTCAAGAGACCTGTGGATAGACAGGCTGTGGGGTCTAAAGAACAAGGGGACAAGGGCCAGAAGAGGAAACAACAAGAGATTAGTACTTCACTGATCTCTTTTTCAAAATGCAACAGGCTTCTGAGTGCAAGTTTTATTGCTGCATCTCCCACTGCGAAGAATGCTGCTGCTGCGAAGAAGAAGCAGAACAAAAATATTGTGGCTTGAGATCATGAAGATGGGGACTCAAATGAACAGGCTCCTTTGGTAATTCTTTTAGGAGCTTTATTTTTCTCAGCTTGCCTTTAACTCCTTCAATATTTTATGATCCTAACCCATGCTCTTATGATTTAGTCCCATCGCTTTCGCAGTCAAGCTGCCAGGCCACGAAGGCAACGGGTTGAAGATGAATTGAGTATGACTTCTCCTTCTATTGAGCAAGTCCCTGGCAGCGGGGCCTCTAACGATAATCTAGTCATTCAAGCAGTGCGGAACAAAGGGAAGCAATTTCAACCAGCCGCTACTCCTGAATCTTCCTCGAGTACTGTGAATGAAGCTGAGGAACCCCCTCCTTTAGGCCCCTGGGTACGGGTCCTTCCAGTGCTGCGGATGAAGAAACATGTATGTGTTTGGAAGATCAACAGATCCTTGAGCAGGTTTATGGACAACCTTTTCATCAATTAGTTTTCGCTGCTATGAATTCCACTGTGAAAGGTGTAGCTGCCATCGTGGTTGGCGAGAAGCCTCTGGGAATGACTACTGAGGCCCAAGGAGGAGTTCCTGATGCTGCTATTCCACAGACTACTACTACTACTGCTGAGGTACTCGTTGTTCTGACCTTGTCGCTTTATGGAATACTGTGTTTCTCTAACCACTATTTTTGGTTGTATAGCCCCAGGAAACTGCCCATGAATCTCAAGTACACACTTCCACTGCTGCGAACTTGGTTCCTATTCTGGCTTCTAAGACTGGCCACGTGGAATCAACCATACTACACTTCTTTTGAATTCCTGAATCTGGTTTGCTATTTTTAGGCGGATTTTAACCTTCAGTTGTTCTTTGCAGTTCGTTGTTGATGTGTCCTCATTTCTTCACATGAATGTTGCCCTGCTATACGATGATCAATCTCCCTCTCATCTATCCCAGGTATAGTCTTGACTTTACTTGTGTATGATTCTTTGGTGTAAGCCTTTTGATCATCTCATAACTCTCTGGGTATAGGTTTTTCTGAAGAAAAGTCTAGGTACCCAGAAGTTATCTCTTACCGAGGGCCAACGGATGCTTAGGGAATTTTTGAACATCCTTCGTAGCTGCAGCGAGACTGCTACCCCCAGTCTGCGATTCTGATCCTGCCAACACTTCCAGCTCCTGCCAGGGGTAACAAGGGAATGGGAAAGACCATACGAGAGGTAGTGCAAATCTACAAGGACTTAACTCTCTCTGAAAGGGATCCTCCTGAAGTCCAGTTTGTCATTGCCTACCTACATGATCTCTAGACCCTGAATTTTGAGAACGAAACTGTTCGTCAAGAGTTGGCCGTCCATATTCAAACAGCTCGCTGTGCCATGGAAGGAGTAGATCATGCCGTCCTGGATCAAATGGAAGGGATACTGCGGGAACTCCCCAACCTTCAAAGCACCGTGGTCTCTGTTACCCAAGAGCGAGACAAAGCTATCTCCAATCGTGTAGACCATAATCATAAGTGGAAGAGTGATATGGAGAAAATCACAACAATGGGGAAGAATTATGAAGATGAGTGGGTAGACAACCTGGCCACACGTGCGGAAATTGCAAAACTCCAGGCCAAGCTGTGTCAGCAGAAGGATGATTACTTTAGAAAGGGGCAAGATGATATTATTCTTCTCAATGATGGGAAAGCTCTTTTCGAAAGTGTTCAACATGTTCGCGCCGCAGCTTCGGATGTTGAGAGGGCTTAGACCGCTGCAGAGACCTGGTATCTTCATGCGAAAACTAATCTGCGTGCTCTTGGTAGCTCTGTCTTGAAATATCCTTAGATGTTTAGTCTTTCATGGACCTATCCCCTGTTTTGAGCTTTTATTTATTTTTAAAAACCTTATTTAACTTAAATTTTCAACAAGTGGCCCATGGCCTTGATAAATTCCTGTGAATCTCTGCCACTGAATTACTTTGCGCCTCCAAAAATTATGCTACGTTTAGAATAACCATCTGCTTTTATTGCTCCATAATTTTTATCCTCGAAACGATATGTTTTCATCTTTCAAGAGATACGTAAATCGGCGTGGAACGTTGAACTTCCTTAATTACCGTATTGAATTGATGCAGCACTTCTCGTCCCTTCGTTTGGAGCCTCTTAGGGTTAGGCAGCTATAAATATCTTGCCACCTCTTCCATTTTATTCCAAAGAGTTTTCTGTAGAGATAGCCAAGATGTTGCCTTTAGCCTATAGTTTATGTTCCTGTTTGGCGTCGGTTTTACTCCAGTCAGGCTACTGCGAGTGAGAGTATCACAAACTGTCTCTTTTGTTCCGCTGATGTAGTGCTGTGTGCGTGGCGTGCCATTGCCGAGGGCAGAATGTTGTTGTAAAGAGCGTCGTGTCTGTATCTTGCTTCTTGTTCAAGCGATTGGAGCGAGGAGAGCACCAACCTCGCTCATTGAGTCATACTTTTCTTGATATATTACAAGACGTAAGCTTCATGTCTCTCTGCCGAGCCACAAAGAATCAATACTTTAAATTCTATGCAAAGACAAAGCAGAGCAATCCTAGGGACAAAGTGTCGAGCACAATGGATAGGTTGACTTTGTAGATCTTTAGAATCTCCACGCTCTGTCGAGTAGTTTGGACTCCTCCGATTGCTATCGTTAGTGGTGTAGCTTGAGTGAATCTTTGAATCCCCACGCTCTGTCGGGTGACCAAGATCCTAAATTCGCTGTCGCTGGTTGTTTACTCGCTGAGAGAGTAAGTACTAGCTTGTGCGCAAATTTGTACGTATGTGTAGCTGTCTTGAATTCTTTGATAAACCTCATATATATAGAGGCTGGTGCTCCCCATTTCCTTGCTCGACAAGGGAATTTTAATGTTTAGGAAAGAATAGATATCAGATTACTCCAGATTTTCCTAAAGTATCTAGGAATCACATGCACTTATTTCTTTCCTTATTCTCGTAGCTTTATTTTGGGCCGCATGTGGTCGGCCTACTTTGTTTCTTAGGCCCAAGGTACTTGATAAAATACTTAAGAATGTTTTGGGCTCAAACAAGAACAGTGGCTTTACTGAGAAAGACGAGGGGAAAGAATTAGCCGAGGGCAGCGACACGGTGCACTGATACTAAATCTATGAGAAAGAGATGGTCGAGACAATATTCATTGCAATTCTCAATACATCAATTCATATAACCTCTCGATCTGAGATGCATGCAATTTTAATGGCTCCAATCTTATAGTCCTTAATCCAAAATAAAATTCTAAACTAGTCAAAACAGTAGTAAAACAAAACACATCTGCAATAGTTAATAAGAGACAGGAATTGATGCATTAGCATCATGGTTGTAGCCTTTCAATGAGTCGGTGGCAAAAACACTGAAAAATAACATATTTGTCCTAAAGCACAGTAGCAATTCCAAGTCACTCATCAATTCTTCGAAATAATGCTTAAACACAATAAACTAAAACTACAAATTCGAACTTCAAATCATCTAGCACTACTACATAATGTTTTTTTCCTTTTCATTTTTTGTGAAATTAAAATATCATACAATAGCAGAGCACATACAGTAGCAATCCCATACCTATTGAAACTGAGGTCAAGGCAGAGTGTGTTCTTTCCATGTCTGGTGTAGTGCTACTGAAAATGTAGACAAAATTAAATTTGGTGGTGGAGCCCAAGACTCGATGCTGGATCTGGTGGATCTCAAGGCGAGTTGAGGCCCGCGGAGGACAGAGAGCGAGACTAAATTTGGTTATGGTGCTGCGGCGAGCTGCATCACGTGACGTGGTAGCGGTGCAGCGCCAAAGCCAGTGAGGGTCAAGCGCACTACGCGACTGAGCGGCGGAGGGTGATGACGCCAGGTGGTAACCCAAAAATAGGCGGCGGTAAGGTCATAAGTTGACACCGGCAGAGGAGGCGGATTGCTACTATAATTTCGTGACAAGCCGCAGCGATTTGAAGATCTGAGCCAGCGGATGGGAGCAAGGCGCGAGCAACATGGCGGCATGAAAGGTGCCGTTGCTGGAGGCGGCGCTGCAGTCAAGACCTCGTCATTGAGGAGTGGAAGAGCAACGAGGAGGTCGAGGACGGGCTAGGCGTGGAGCAAACGTTGAGGTTGCGAGGCGGCGATGGAAGGCCGAGCAGCGGGTCAAGGGAGTGGAGACGAGACGCGGGGTTAGAACTCGTGCGACGATGGCGGAAGATGGAAGTTGGCGGAGAGGTCTGAGTAGAGCCGCTGCTACTACATTTTTCGATTTTTCCCGCAGAAAGAGAGAGAAGAGTGAGTTGAGAGAGGAAGAGAGAGAAAATAATTTTGTTTTCAGAATGTGTGGCTAGTTTTTTTTATATAAAGAAGGGTCATATCGTACTTTGTTGTGTTTAGTGGATTCTGTTTATTGATATTAGATTTTGGGCCTTGAGCTCGTGTCTTGGGTTGTCGAAATTTTAGGTGGTTGATTTTTTTATATTATTAGTACTAATATTATAATTGTCTTTGTTGTTTTTTTTTTTCTAAATAAAAAACATCAATCAAACCAAATAATTTGACCAGCATATTTCGTTGATGCATTCGCTATAACAATTTGAACTTGAACCCAAATTTTATATATGTATACAATTTGAACTTCATTTCTTGATTTGTTTCATTTTATAGCTGCATTATTTTCGAAAAGTCATATATATGTATATGAATATGAACCCGACAATCAAATTGAACCAGCTAAATCATATGCAAGAATCTAAACTAAACCCAAGTCATTAACAAAATCAATCCACACAAAAACAAGAAGCACAATTAAATCCTTTTGCATCTTCTAGAATCTAGAGAAATTGAGAGTTTGGGAGCTGAGATGTGAGCTAGAGAGGGCGAGGGAGTGAGTCTGAGTTGGTCGGATTATGTGAGAGACTGAAGTAGAGTAAACATCGTGTGGGTGTATCCTACACAACCTTAGGTGTAGATCCGTCTCTGTTTCTCACACTATAAATTATTGTACGTTGATTGACAATACAATCATCAAACGTGTTAACTTATCCATATCGTGAAGTAATTTTTTTTTTAAAGGCGTTAAGTATCATTTTAGAAGAGAAAGATCCACTACAATACATGAAAACTAAGCTTATAAAAATTTATATTTGCTGTCAAATTTGGAGGGAAAAATATTAAAAGAAATAACTATAAAAAAGAAAGGAAAAAAAACTCATATCCAGCATAGGATTTAAATTCGGGTCCCCATGCGGATCCGGATCCAAACCAGAAGTCTATTACGGATCTTTAATAAAACCAGGAGAGACCCCCGACCAGAGGCGGTGCTCTTCCCCTCTTAAATCCTCCGAGCACCATAATAAGCTCCAGTAGCGCGTCTCGCCGTCTCAGTCTCGAATCAGGTCAACAAAACCATCATCGTGACTTTCCGATTGACTGGTATATTCGCCGGAGTTAAAACTCAATTGCTGAAGAGCAAGTAAAACCCTAAAAGCCGCCGCAATGGGAAAGAAGCAGCACAGCAAAGACCGAATGTACTTGACCAAAACGGAGTGGGCCACCGAATGGGGCGGCGCCAAGGCCAAGTCCACCTCCACTCCTTTCAAGCGCCTCCCCTTCTATTGCTGCTCGTACTCTCTCTCTCTCTCTCTAATTTCTCTTAAGATTTCAACTTTGTTAACTCTTATTGAAACTGTTTCGATTCCGATGCAGACTTACATTTGTGCCGTTTGAAGATCCTGTTTGCACCGCAGACGGCAGCGTTTTTGAGATACTGTGAGTTTCTCTCATTTATGAAGGAGCACATTAGATTTTTGAATTTTATTTTTAAATTTAAGGATTTATGTGGTGCTGTTTAATTCTGTGATGCAGGAGTATAATTCCGTATATTAGAAAGTTTGGGAAGCATCCGGTGACTGGAACTCCGCTAAAGCAGGAAGACCTTATTCCATTGACGTTTCACAAGAACAGTGATGGTTTGTGCTTGTCAACATTACTTTTGTTTTTAGGTTTTTAAGAATTTTGTGTATATCGGATTAGAGTAGATGGATTTGGAAATTATAGTTGTAAAGAAAAATGAGGGATAGGAATCATAAGCTCTCTTAGGTTTTAGTGCTGGAACTTGAGTAATGAGCTAGAAGTATGATGATAGATTGAGTTGCTTTATACGTATTCAAACTTGTGCTGAGAGAACTTAGTTGGGTGGAGTACATGACCTATTAAACAGCAATTAAGTAGCTAATTTTACGCATATAAAATCCTTAGCCTATGAACTAGAGAATCAAGTATTTGGTGCAAATGATGTATTGTTTACACTTCATTCTTTTAGTGACTCATTGAAAAGTGATCTTGAAGATCGTTTAGGGGAAGTGGTAATCACATTCCCAGGATATAATGCCAACATGACAAGGAAAAGATACTGCAATGCTTTACAAGTCGAGAACTTCTATCATATGAGATGCATATATTAAGGTCTTTGTATTTAACTTTCTGTAAAGAAAAAAAGGATCATAAGTTTGGAGTAGTTAAGAAATAGCAAATGTTCCTCACTTCGTAGTTCCAATATCAATATTTTGCAGTTCAGTCTTTTGCTTTGTTTTTCAGTTATCGATTCTTGGATGATGGAAAACTTACACTTGCTGTTTGTGTAGGAGAGTTTCAGTGCCCTGTTTTAAACAAAGTTTTCACCGAATATACCCACATAGTTGCTGTGAAGACAACAGGAAATGTCTTCTGCTACGAGGTTTGCTATCCTCCTGTTATGCACAGTTATTATCGTAGTTTTCTTTGTGCTGTATACTATTTGTTTCTTCAAAAAGAAGCCTAATGTAGCATCCATCTTATCTATACTTCAATTTTACTGCGTTTTAGGCAATTAAAGAATTAAACATCAAGACCAAGAACTGGAAGGAGCTCCTCACAGATGAACCATTTTCTAGGGAAGACTTGATAACCATTCAGGTAAACAAATTTTTTTCAGAAAATTACTGTTTTGTTGTGTCAAAAGTTTGTATAATTAATTTTTCTTTGCTCAAATACTAAAAATATTATATGGACGCACTTTGTAGAATCCAAATGCACTTGACAGCAAGGTCCTTGTGGAATTTGACCATGTTAAAAATGGTTTGAAGATTGATGATGAAGGTGAGCTAGAGCCTTCTATATCATTGTAGGTCAGATGTACTTTCATATCCCATCTAATTTTTGTTGCCTGTTATTTATTTTAAATTCTATTTTTCAGAGTTGGATAAAATGTCTTCGGATCCTACCTATAACATCAATGTGACGGGAGATATCAAACAGATGCTAAAAGAGCTTGGAACTGAAAAGGGAAAGCAAACTGCAATGCATGGAGGTGGTGGGTCGAAGGCCCAAAATGAACGGGCTGCTGCACTTGAAGCCATTTTAGCTGCAAGGGCACATATCAAAGAGGATCCCAAATCAAAGTCAAACGGGGAGTCTCCTCAAGCATATAGTATTGTAGATGCTGCTTCAGCTTCCGTACATGGAAGAAGTGCTGCTGCCGCAAGAGCCACATCTAGTGATAAGACCGCTGCTCGAATAGCTATGCACAAGGCGGGTGAGAGGGCACCAGTAAACGCAAAGATGGTTAGTTAATCTTATTTGTGACCTCTCCTACTGGTTAAATAGTATTCATCATCAGTACAATAACTTATTTCGTCCAATAAAAAATAGAATTTTTGTCAAGATTACTATCTTTCCAGCATCAGTCATTTTTGCTTATGTTGATCTGACACACGTATAAAATGTAGGTGAAGAGCAAATACACCACTGGTGCTGCTTCAAGATCCTTTACTTCAACTGCCTTTGATCCAGTCACTGAAAATGAATTCGAGTATGTGAAGGTTGAGAAGAATCCAAATAAAAAAGGATATGTACAGCTTCATACGACTCATGGCGATTTAAACATTGAGCTTCACTGTGATATAGCACCCAGGGCTTGTGAGAACTTCATCACACTTTGTGAACGGGGCTATTATAACGGAGTAGCTTTTCATCGAAGCATTAGGTATGGTGAAGAGTTTTTAGGTTAAGTTTTGTAATTATTTCTAAACTTTATTGTAGTGGTTAATGTTAGAGATTCATCATTATCTTTTTTTTTTTTAGGAATTTTATGATCCAAGGTGGTGATCCTACTGGTACTGGGAAAGGAGGTGAATCCATATGGGGAAAGCCTTTTAATGATGAATTGAACTCCAAGTTGGTTCACTCTGGAAGAGGTGTTGTTAGTATGGCTAACAGTGGGCCTCACACAAATGGTTCCCAGTTTTTTATCCTTTACAAATCTGCAAATCATTTGAACTTTAAGCACACAGTTTTTGGTGGAGTAGTTGGTGGCCTGACCACACTGGCAGCTATGGAGAAGGTTCCTGTGGATGATGATGACCGACCTTTGGTATGTCTTTTCTTTATTACTTTATTATACATTTTTCAGTTCTAAATAGTCTTTTATTACATTATTGCTATTTTGTTGTATTCGTATCTCTCATTGTGACTTATTATATATTGTTGAAAACTACTTCAGGTTTTTTATTCTGTTTGTGTACATGTGTCTGGCTGTGTGTGCACCTCTTTTCACAGAGGGCTGCATAAATGTCTGTAGTTTGTCATCATGGGTTTCAAATACGATGCTTGGTGCAACAAATAAGATGTTGGATGATGTGATACTTTTGAACTGAGATCAATGCTTGGGAATTTCCTCATTTAAAAAAAAATATTTGGTATGGTGCAGGATGAGATAAAGATAACGAGTGTCACAGTTTTTGTTAATCCATACACAGAGCCTGATGAAGAGGAAGAAGAGACTAAAGAGAAGGAAGCTGTGGATGAAGATAATGTATGTCAATTAGACCCCTAAATATATACTTGTGCTTTTATAATGTGTTGCGTATTCTACAGTAGGTATAACCAATCATCTGTTACTTTCAGGATAAGGTTGGGTCATGGTACAGCAATCCTGGCACAGGAGCAGGATCCGGCAATGTCGGTGGTGCTGGTGTCGGGAAGTACTTGAAAGCCAGGACTGCTCTACCAGAATCTGCTACTATTGACATTGCTCCAACAGAGCCTGCTGTGCCAAAGAAAAGGAAATTGGGTTCTGCTGGACAATTCCAGGATTTTTCAGCATGGTAACCTCCAATTTCATTACTAGTGTATTGTACCAATAGTAGATAATGTTCTGTATGAGTGATGATGCGCATTGTAATCAAATTTTGAATTTTTGAGGCAGGAAAAAGAAAAGAACAAATAAAAATAAACAGTAGATCGAAACTTAGAAAGTGTCTTGTGCGACATTTCCGTCAAAACTTGATGGGCGTAGAAGATGGAACGATCAGATTTTAGATTAAAATTTTCATTGGGAATGTCTGTCAGAGGCAGCACCAGATTTTGTTAAAAGTTAATCTGCAAAAAATGTTGGGAGATTTCTTCTCCCCATTCCGCGCTAGTATCTCCCCATCTTCGGTGTTCTCTTCAGTGCTCTCTATAGCTGTCCAAGTGTTGGTGCCATACTCCCAATTTTCATTTTTCACGTCCAATGCTTGAAATAAGTCTCGTCGCTCTACTACGAATCCTATCGAATTAATCCAATTGATATGTGAGACGGCCTTCAGCTCAATGTTGGAGAAGAGAGGTAGGACTCCCAATCTTCCCTCATTTCATTGAAACCCTGAAGTTACCTGCTATTAAAGTTCCATTTGGGATATTAACATTTTGGTTCGGAAGGGGTGATCTAACTAAGCGCACATGCATTTTGCTTTGCTTGTATACCGAATCCTGATGACAGAGGGCAGAAAAGCATGGGATTACCTAGAACATTTTTCTGAATCGCTACAAGGATTGAAAGAATATCTGATTTTCAGAACTAGAAATCTATAAAATTGATGACAAGGACGCACGAAGTTCTCCAGTGAACATAGTTCATTGTGAACGAAGATAAAAAAATTTAAAAAATAAAAATAATCATTCATCGTCTATGTAATCTAAACGGTAAGATTAAAATCGGTTCACGGTGAACTTGGTTCACACAGGCTATACCTCAAAGTTGCACCGATAACAAGAACATCTTTGAAACAAAAAGAACAGCGCATATGAACAGTTTCTAATACTCGGTTTTTTTTTGTTGAGGGAAACTAATACTCGGTTTATAGTTTTTCTGGCGTTTCATCCCATTTGTGGATTGTGATTAACAGCATACTGTACGTTCATTAAAAATGTCATAGTCCAATGACTACAATTCTTTATGTTTTAGTAGAAATTAATCGAATGGAGATCATTAAGCATCTATGTTTTAGCTTTTTTTGTCAATTGTCCGATACTTTTCTCTAGTTTATACAGTACAATAGACAAGGATATTGAATTGTTTTTTGAAAAATAAAAAAAGACATTGACCGGATAAATGAATCAACGCTTTGTTTGATGCCCTAGAGCAATCGTAAGCGAAAAAAAAAACGTCCGTCAATAACTAGGCAACGTTCAATATGTGATGGTTTGAGTTAACAAACATGATATGTGTATGATGTAGACTGAAGAGCTCTAGCTTTGAAACAATTTAAATGGGAGCTCCAAAATGAGTATAGTACTAATCGAATAATTTGGTTTAACAACTGTTAATTAACGGGGGCGGTAGGAGCCCCAGAACATCATCAACGAAGAAAAACTATACTTTAGTAGAATGGTTCCCTAATAAGGATTAGGAAAGAGGGAAAAGACATCCATGCCAGGACCATGACTACTACCCAATTGTACAAAAATACAAGCAGATAGTCTGAAAAGCCTCATTGCTGTTAAGTATGTTGGTCTAAACTCACTTTATATTGTCATTCCTTCAACATCTTAATCTAGGTGTCTTTTTAAACTAGACAAGATAATGGTTTTTTACTTCATGACAAAATTAAACCAACCACACTAAAAATATAATAGCTAGTCCTAATCCGCCACAATTTAATTTAATTTGATTTCTTATTATTGTTGAGGCAGTGACATTTCATCTAGATAATTCTTGTTATAAGAGCATGTGCACCCATGTTTTGGGTGAGGAATTCCTATTTTGAGGAATTCCTCACTTATTTGAGGAATTCCTCAAAATAGGAATTCCTATTCCTGTTTTTCGTGCAGCGGTTTTCAAAATAGAACTTCCTATTACTATTCATTAATATTTAAAATATTTTACATTTATCTTCAAATAATACTTTCACCCAATAAGATGCCGACACGTGTCAATCTGGATCGTGTAATTGGTAGCGGATTTCCGATAAGATTTTCGACCCGTAATTTTGAGACACGTGTCATGTCTACGTGGCGGTGTCGGCAACATTATTAATGGAGATATCCGGTAAGATTTTTGGTAAGATTACAAACTAATGAGAATGAAACACGTGTCATGTCTACGTGGCGGTGTCGGCAAAATTATTGATGGAGATATCCGGTAAGATTTTCGGTAAGATTACAAACCAATGAGAATGAAACACGTGTAATGTCTACGTGTCGGTGTCGGCAAAATTATTGATGGAGATATCCGGTAAGATTTTCAACCAATCGACAGTCGACACGTGTCGTTATCTGAAAAATCTGATTTTTCAAGATGGCTATAAAAGAAAGAGCTATGTGTGTTCGGTAGACTAACACCAACTACGCATCACTTGTAGTTTACTCGTATCTAAGCCACCATAAACACTTCTTCCCTTTTTCCTTTTCATCAAGATGAATCCCATGGGTTTCGGTACCTTTTTCAATCGGAGGCGACAACAACGCCGGCGAAATGCAGAAACTGCCAATCAATTCGTCATCGACGCGGTGGCCGTTGATGCAACTTTTGATGATGAACCACCACCACGCCGCCTTCCAAATCAACCAAGGATGAGGGAGTCCAGGGGCCAAAATCTTATGGAAGATTACTTCATCGAACGCTCAGTCTTCACCGACCATGACTTTCGTCGACGGTTCCGAATGAGCAGAAATACATTCAACCGTGTAATGACGGATCTCTGCAACAACGACCCATTTTGGCATCAAAGAGCTGACGCCACTGGAATGGTCGGACTCCTTCCCCAACAAAAGATGACCGGTGCTCTCCGGATGTTGGCCTACGGCTCAGCTGCTGATCAGTGTGCCGAAATCACAAGGATGGGGGAATCAACAACTCTGGAGTGCATGAAGAAGTGGTGCACCCAAGTGGTAGAGCTTTATGGTACCCGTTACCTCCGTGCTCTAGATCAGACAGACATCACTCGACTTCTAAGCAGGGCTAGACATCGAGGATTTCCTGGTATGATCGGAAGCATTGATTGTATGCATTGGGAGTGGAAGAACTGCCCAACTGCTTGGTCCGGGGCGTACTCAGGGAGGAAGGGTCGTCCAACTATCATCTTAGAGGCAGTGGCCTCATATGACACATGGATCTGGCACAGTTTCTTCGGGGTACCAGGAGCTCAAAATGATATCAACGTGCTCTACCAATCAGATGTCTTCGATGCAGTGCTTGCTGGAAGAAGTCCGGCTGTGACTTATAAAGTGAACGGTATGACATACCGTAACGCTTATTACCTTGCTGACGGGATATATCCGAGGTACTCCTCGTTTGTCAAAACGATTTCGAATCCTCAAGATCTTCCACAAAAGCTTTTTGCGAGGAAGCAAGAGTCCTACCGCAAGGATGTGGAGAGGTGCTTTGGCATCTTACAAGCTCGTTGGGGGATAATTCGTCATGCAGCTCGGTGTCACCGCCTTTCGACGTTAAAAAGCATCATGTTGGCGTGCATCATAATGCACAACATGATCGTTGAGGAGGAATTCGTGGAGGATGAGTTTGAGGAGAACGACGAAGAAGATCTCCAAAACCCAGCTACCGCATTTACAGCTTATGATGGGCCAGTGGATGAAGGGGGGAACCGAATTCCTTTCCAGCCGGTTGGAAGAGATGGACAAAATGAACAACGGTTTAATGACCGTATTGTTGATCTCCAATCTGCTTACATCCATGGAGAGCTTCAGAAGGACTTAGTTAAGCACAACTGGTTTCTTGAGACCGGGGAACAACTCTAAAATATGTTGTTTTAATTGCATTGTTGTGAGTTTCAATTACGTATTTCTATTATGTGTGTTTCTTTATTTTGTTATGTGTGAGAACTTGGTGAAAATAAAGAAAGTGCAACCTTGTTTATGTAAAAGGGAAACTACAATGTTTATTTAAAGTGCATAAATTAAACTACATAGTACATAATTTAAAGTGCATAAATTAAACTACCTTGTACATAATTTAAAGTACATAATTTAAATTACATAAACCATAATTTAAGTGCTTGGAAAAAGGGGGCGATAACAATTGGAATAGCCTTCTTCGCTACCTTCTTCTTCAACCCCATCCAATTGAGAAAGGATTTCTGCTTTTCTCTTTGTGAAATACCTCTTGGATTTAGGAGTCATGCTCTCGGTATCCATTGACATAATCCGAGTTTCCTCTGCCAAAGCCCTTAATTGGATGTCTTTCTTTTGAAGGGCGATTTGCTCTCGGATAAGGGAAACCTCAATTGCATCACTTTCCGCTTGATTGCGACCATAAGATTCTTGATTTGCCGCAATCCTATTCAAAGCCTCGGCTCTTTCATTTGATTGCGTCATACCCTTTTTCCCTTTTTTTTTCGCTTCCTTTGCCGCTTTCACTCCCATAGGACGCTCCGGAGAAGAAGGAGCTTGGTTACTCATTGGTGTGGCAAATGCATCATCCTCCTCCAAGTTGACGGTGGGAGGCATTGAGCTTGCGGGATGTGATGAAGAGTAAGACGGAGTAGATGATAAAGAAGCCGGAGGTGTACTAGCCTCGACATGGATGAAGTAAGGATGATTCTTCACTACTTCCCAACAAGCAAAGTCTTTAAACTCTTTCTTTTTTTTTGCCACATAAAATGATTGAGCACATCTCATCTAAAAATTAATAATAATAACATGAAATAAATAACTTGTAATTCATAAATAGCAAGTGAAATAAATAACATGTATTTCATGAACATAAGTTGAAACAATATGGTAAAAAATGAAATAAATATTGGAGATCAAAAACATTACCTCATCGTGAATGTTGGAGCCGGAAGATGCATTCCTTCGTGCGAAAGAAAGAGCACTTCCCCAAAGTTTCAAATTTGGCTTCAACTTTGCGAAACGAGAGGATAATGCGTTTTGGGTCCTAGCTTCCGGCATCGATTCACCATAACCTAGCTCCCAATTCGCCTTAAAATCGGCATAAACCTTTTCCCACAATTTTTCCACATTTTGTCGATTTCCGGTGATGGAATCAACGCTAAAACGACAATAAGAGATGCTCAATTGTACATCTTCCGAAAGAAGCCAATTTGTAGCCATAATTTCCAACAAAAAAATGAATTTTGAGGAGAGATGGAGAGAGGGAGAGAATGAATTTGTTGTGAATGAAATGTTGTGAGAAATGAATGAAATTAAGGTAGTATTTATAGAAAAAATGTAGGGGCTCATTTGCAAATTTTTGGGGATTTAATTGCAATTTTTTGGGTTTTTTTTACAATTTATTCAAAATTAACTGATCTGGCCGTTGCATTTAAATGCAGGCCGTTGGATCAGTTTAGATCCGTTCAAAATGGACGGATGAGATCAAGCTAGCCGTTGCTATCAGATCAGTTCTGGACGCGCCACGTGGCGCAATCCCATTGGTTTGTAATTTTTTTTTTTACCTTTTACCCGGCGCGTGTAATACACGCGCCAGGATTAAAAAAAAAAAAAAAAAAGACGTCAGCCTGGCGTCACCCACGTGCGTGGGGCCCACCAGGCGGAACGTCCTCTCCTTCTTCCTCAAACGAGGACGCCGGCCCGGACGTCCTCGTGGTCAACCGTCGGTCGCCTCCCCCATTCCCTCCCGCTGCACCGATCTTCCTCCCCGGACGTCCTCTCCAGGCGGGCCACCCCCCCCCGGACGTCCTCGCCGTCCCGTGCCGCTGCAGATGCCCTAATAGCTTGTAGCTAAAGCCAACAAGGAAAGGCATGCATGCATCACAAATGGAAACAAAACCATCCTTCAACAATTTAATAAACGAAAATAGTCACAGTCAACATTTAACTTTATCATAATCGATAATTTGATTACTGAAATTTATAAAATTTTAAAAAAAAATCATTGAACTTGAATTTTTACTATTAATTTAGTCATTATGTCAAATACACGAAGTGATCAACTTAATAAATAAAATTAAAGTTTAGTTACTTTTTAAATATATTTTAAAGTTCAATGATCTAATTGTGAATTATGACAAAATTGAGTGATTATTTCAACTATTTTCTTATTTAATAATATAGGGTGACATGTTGATACCGTTCTAATTAACAGTTTTTACCATACAGTTTTGGCAGTGAGGGGGAATATTTCCACAGTTAAATCTTGGGAATTGAGCATCTTTCCCGAGGAGAATGCTCGACTGTTGGCTATAATCGGATATGGGGAAGATGACAAGATTCTTATGTTCACAAAAGAGAAAAATATAGCTCCCAATTAAGAAAACACTTCCTTACGTTTTCACAGAAAAGGGACAAAGAATCCAAGCAAGGAATTTATCTCATGATTCATTCATGAAACAACCCAAGAAAAACCAGAAGAAAGTATGTAACTTCCCACCAATTGAGTCCTAGCCTTGACATAGATAGAACATTAAGAATCGAATAAGAAAATCCAAGAGGGATGCACTAAGTTAATTTCCTGATCTCAATAATATAAGAAGTCGAACTTTGATGAGAGAGTTGAGGCTCCAAGGAGACAAAGATGTTCTCTCTGGAGGGGAAGGAATTAGTGTTTGAGAATGAAGACAGCAAGATTAAGACAATGAACAATCAAGTTGGGGACTTGGGTTGCAATCATATATATAGAAGCAGATTGGCTAAAGCTAGGACAGTTCATCAAGACTCGGTCTTTAATTAGCTAGTGGGATATGATCTATCGGGGTCTTAGATTTTTTAGACAGGACGCACCAGAAAAATAATGAGCACCTTAGTGTGCTCACTTTGAACCATGCTAGCTTGGACTAAAATCAAGACAGAAGGCCTAGCTAATGTCTTTAGCTAGGGTTATGGAGTGGCCTGGTGAGATTTTAGAGTGCATGTGGGTTTTATAAACCAGGAGAGCCTAAAGTGAGAACTGGCCGGGAAAAGAGTGAAAGGCATGCCCTGGATTTTGGTGAAGGATTATAGTACATAAATACTTTGGTATTATCTATATGTATATGATGAGGTTTCTATGACATTGGTGTATGGGGGTTTATAATTTTACAGCTAAGGAAAGGGAAAAAGTGGTGAAGTTTTGGCAGGGTTTGAACGAGCATAGTCTGCATAGATCAGGCTCAGGAAGCAAGAAATAATGTTAAGAGCAAGTTTAATAGATTAGTCAAATTAATTTTGTCTAATTTAAATTTGAATACTAATTAAGTAACATGTAATTTTGTCAGATTTCATGTCTAGGAATTATGTCAAAATAAAAAGACACAAATATTAAAATAAAAAAATTAAATGTAAAAAAATGAAAGATAGAAAAAGAGTGACATATTAATTTTTTAATATCAAATTTAACATTTTAGTAAGATATATGATCAATTGGATTTAAAATATGAATTAAAGAGACTAAAAATATCAAAAAAATTGGCCAAAAATTGCGAGTATCATGTAAATTTTAGCATATCCATTATACTTTTTATAAGGAAGTAATATATAATAGTATATATGTTTTTTCCATCAGATATATATGATTTGTTTTTTGAAGAGTGATCAGATATATATGATGGTGCTGGCTTTGATGATGATGATGATGATGATGAGGCACGCCGGCAGCAGCTTTACCTGTGTCTCGATCTCTCCTCATCTTCCCAAACCCAATTGGCACGCCTGCTCCCACTCAACAATATATTCCCAATCCTATTTGATTTTCTCTCTCTCTCTCTCTCTCTCTCTCTCCCATGTATTGTTTCTCCCTCGCACACAACGCTACGCTACGCAACGCAACACAACACAACACAAATACGAACACATGCAGTGAAACTGATCGAAATAGAATTTGAGAGAGAGAAAATGAAAAAGCTAATCCACTCACCCATATGGTGATCTAGACCTGCTCATTTAACTTTTTTCTTTTTCGTTCTTCTTTCATCTTTTGTCAGGAGGAAATTACAATCCAAGACCAGCTAGTAGTCTATTCAACATTCTATGTCGAGCTTTTGGAGAGAAACTTATAATTAGTGAAGAAGAAAAAAGAAAAAGAAAATTGTAATGAAAACAGAAGAATCTAATTTATTCAGTCAGTTTTGGTCTAATATAAAAGTTACACAAAGAATAACAAGCTATAAGCTAGAACAATTAAAGAAACCAACTCCACTGATCCCATATTCCTTATCGATTACCCCAAAAGAAGGTAAATGCTAAGCACTTTGAGTTGCAGGTACCCCCACCTCTCTAATCCATCGACGTTTACAAGGATTATATAGTTGTTGGTTTTTGCTAATTAAATTTCATAAGAGTCCGGCATTATTATGTTGAGACATGATCCACTATCAACATGCATGTCACGAGCAAATTTGAACCATTGCTATGCTTGATACATCTAACGACCAAATTAAAATGTTATTCTACAATAACTTGTAGCCTATAGCTCAAGGACGTGATCAGACACTGTCAACAAAAAACGCAGATAAACCAAGACTCAAGTCTAACTTTTTTTTCTTTCTTTTGAAACTGACTCAAGTCTAACTTATTTCCACAACTTACAAAACTCTATCAAAACACTGCTAAACCATCAAAATTGTTAAATCGAGTTGAAGGATAAAACTCAAAATTGGATCATATAGATCAAAGCCCTTACATTAGAGCACCTGCACCGTACCCAGCACGAGCAGGTCGAGCAAGGTCGAGCAGGTGGTGGCCCGCCGGAAAACAGCACGAGCAGCAGCTAGGAGGCGTGCAGCGGTGCTTCACGTCGACGGCGACCGGTCGTTGACCCGCAGGTGGAGCAGCTAGTCGAGCAACGATAGCACGAGCTCCTGCTCGAGCTATGCTGGCGGAGCCCACGCACGTGGGTGACGCCGGCCGGCTCTTTTTTTATTTCTACCTAGCGCGTGTAATACACGCGCTAGTAAAAAGTTAAAAAAAAATAACAGACGAATGGGGAGGCGCCACATGGCAAGGCGGCTGGTCAAAAATTTCTAACGGTCAGATTGATCTGGACCGTCCGTTTCAAATCAAAAATCTGATCGGACGGCCCAGATTAAATCAACTATATTTTTTTGTTTAAAATTAAAATTGACTAATACATCTGAAATTCATAATTAATAGTTCGAGTGTCCGAAAAATTATGCGAAAATTTCTATGCATGAGATCGGAATGAAATACTCTACAACTCTCACGAAGAAAGTGTAGTCAAATTTATTTATGAAAAATAGTCGATTTTAAAAGCTTGTATGAAATGACAAATTTGTCATTATCACTAATCGCGTAACGACGAAATTGACAAATATGTGTTGTCTTATTGGAGAAAAAATTTATTAGTTTTTTTTTATAAAAAAAATAATAATTTATGAACAGTAATGCTATGGTTTAGTGACACCGCTGCGCAAAAAACAGAAACTGCACCTCCTATTCGATGAACAGTGACTGCTCCACCTCAAACAGTGTCTGCTCCTCCTCAAATTGCTCGAGCAAGAGCAAAACACCGGTGCAGGTGCTCTTATAAATTTAGAATTTTTAAACAACAATTAGAGAAAGTCTTTTTAAGTAGATTTAAATATATCTAATCATCATGCATACATATTAGTTTGAATATATGCAATAGTCTAGTTTCAACATTCTTTTTTACTCTTTTCACCAGAATAATATTCCTTTTACTTACCCACACAATTCCCTGCTGCTATACCTATGTTTTTTCGAAATTAACCCAGCTAAAATCCAACCTTGAAGATCCTCTCTCCCCCCTTCTAATCATTTTCTATCTCCTATTCCTCACAGTTAAAAACACAAAGACCCATCGCACCTGTCCAAACGAACAACCAAGCAAAGACTAGACTTCTCTCTCTTTCTTTCTCCCCTCAAAGCTTATTGATGTGGGTCTTTGTATAGGTTAAATGGATACCTTGTTTAGGCTAGTCACTCTTCAACAACAACAGCAGCAACACCAGCAACAATCTGATCAATCTTTCAATTCATCCACCAGAACCACCACCACCACTTCCAGCAGCTCCAGATCCTTCACTCACCACCAACAGAACCACCACCAACACTACCCCCACCAAAACGACGTCGAAGAATGCTTCAACTTTTTCATGGATGAAGAAGACTTCTCCTCATCTTCTTCCAAGGCTCACTACTACCCCACGCCACCAACCCCAACTCCTCCGCCGCCTCTCACCACCACAACCACCACTCCCCCGCCGACGGACTTCTCCTTCTCCCCCGCCCACGACCTTGTCAACTTCGAATTCTCCTCCCCCAAGTGGGCCCCTGACCTCCTCATAGAAACCGCCCGGGCCATCGCTGACAAGAACAGCGCGAGAGTCCAGCAGCTCATGTGGATGCTCAACGAGCTCGGCTCTCCCTACGGCGACACCGACCAGAAGCTCGCCTCCTACTTCCTCCAGGCCCTCTTCAGCCGCATGACCGACTCCGGCGACCGCTGCTACCGCACTTTAGTCTCCGCCTCCGAGAAGACCTGTTCTTTCGAATCCACCAGAAAAATGGTGCTGAAATTTCAAGAGGTCAGCCCGTGGACGACGTTCGGTCACGTCGCTTGTAACGGTGCAATCATGGAAGCCTTCGACGGCGAGGCCAAGCTTCACATAGTCGACATCAGCAACACTTACTGCACGCAGTGGCCCACTCTCCTCGAGGCTCTTGCCACCCGAACTGACGAGACGCCGCATCTGCGTCTCACAAGCATCGTCGTCAGCAGAGCCGGGGACGCTGACTCTACTGGCCTCGGGTCAACGCAAAGAGTAATGAAGGAAATCGGCGCGCGAATGGAGAAATTCGCGCGCTTAATGGGCGTGCCGTTCAAGTTCAATGCGATTCAGCACTCCGGCGACTTAGCCGAGCTTAACTTGTCGGAGTTGGACGTCAAGGACGATGAGGCCTTGGCTATAAACTGCGTCGGATCATTACATTCAATCGTGGCCGTCGGAAACTGCCGTGACTATTTGGTCTCGGCTTTCCGGAGCCTGAAGCCGAGGATCATTACTGTAGTCGAAGAAGAGGCTGACCTAGACGTCGGCGTTGACGGGTTTGACTTCGTTCAAGGGTTTCAGGAGTGCTTGAGGTGGTTTAGGGTTTACTTCGAGGCTTTGGACGAGAGCTTCGCCAGGACAAGCAACGAGCGTTTGATGTTAGAGCGAGCCGCCGGCAGAGCCATCGTCGACCTGGTGGCGTGTGCGCCGCCGGACTCCATCGAGCGGCGCGAGTCAGCCACGCGCTGGTCGAGGCGTCTGCATGGGGCCGGGTTCAGTCCGACGACGTTTAGTGATGAGGTGTGCGATGACGTGCGGGCCTTGTTGCGGAGGTACAAGGAAGGTTGGGCAATGACGCAGTGTGATGGGGACTCTGCCGCCGGAATATTCTTGTCGTGGAAGGACCAGCCGGTGGTTTGGGCCAGCGCTTGGAGGCCTTGACGACGGTGGTCTGTCGCATTTTTCACATAAGGGATTCACACGTGCGATAGGTTTTTTCTGGCACGTGCGTAAAATTGTGTTTGTGGGGGTGGTGGGAGACTGGTCGCGGTGGTTGTGGAGGGACTTGGGTGTTTGAAAGAGGAAAGGAGGGAGTAAGCTTTGGTTTGAAATAGAATTTAATTAAGTAAATTAATTTTAATTGTCATCACTACCATGCCATTTGTTATTAGTTCTGTGATTGATTCAAACAGGTTATGTTTTCAATTTGATTACTCTATAGGCAAAATCGCAAAATTTTAAATTTTCCCTTAAACTTAGATTTTTTTTTTACTATGTATATTCTATCTAACATATATATATATATATTTTATTACAACATTTCAAGCTATACATTAGTTATACATTTGTTTTATATGATTATAAATTCCGACGTCTAGGTCAAACGTTGACCGGAGTCGGCTATATCTAAAAATCAAGAGAAATAAAAAATTGATACATTGCATCAAATCATTTTTCTTTTCTTTTCGACGCATGGAACCAAAATTGAAATGTTGTAGCTTAATTCCTATTTGGTGTGTTCAATTTAGGATGATATCAGCAAAACTTACAAAGTATTAAGAGCTAATAAAACATGGTGCATAATAATACTAAACGTGAGGCGTGTTAAATTAATAAATTGATTAAACCCTTAAACTAGAAAAGGGTCGTTATCTAAATTTGGTGCGATGGAATCTTAGGACGGCAATGGAGCTGGGTTTGTGTGTTTGGGAATCTCTTGTATAAAAGGTGCCTGGTCACTAGTGGCATATAAACACATAATAAATAGAGATTTAGTGGCCAGCATGCTCTGTGTTTTGGATACTTGCTTTGATATGGTCCTCTTTCAAAATTTCCTTTTCAAAAAGGTTTATAGAACACTCCCGATTTTTTCTTTGTGCCACCAGCACACCCACTAAAGCCACCAGCACCACCACACCGGCTCCATCAAATCAAACACTTTGTGGTAAAAAGGAAAACCAAATAATAATGTGAAAATTATTAAAGAAATAAAGTGGGAGCTTCTTTTTAAGAGCTTTGCCTCCTATCTTAATCCTTTTGATAAGACTTGCCCCCTTCCCACCTTCATTTTCTTTGTTCTATCCAGTCTGCGAAAAATAAGAATTATTGATCGGGAATGTGTGTTTTTCTGAGTCGGGTATTTTAAAGAGAGGTGCTTTGCCCATGGTAGGTGGCCCATGCTCTTCTTTCTGTGTGTGTATATATATGGTTTTCACTTTTACCTTTGCCTTTTATCACATCGATCGCCAATGGTGTCTGGTTGCTTTATTCTTCTTTTACTGGAGGTGGCTCAGCTTGCAGAGATCATATCATTCATAATAAGAGCAAACACGCTTCAACGCTATCTTGGAGGAGAGTTCATGGAGCCTAGTGGGTCAGCTGCTCAGCTATTTTATGGGAAGGAGACTATTCTTGCTTATTTGGATTCCTATTGTTTTTAAGGCACTTAGGATATTTCCGTACGTGAGGTTGTACTTAGGATAGTCCGTACTCTTTTTATTCATGATCACTTGTGTTCGACTATCAGTTTTTTTAAAATGGTGCTCGACTGTTATTAGTGTTATTGGACGGTGAAGACTAAAATAAAAAATATTTTTTTACAATTAGATTTAGATTTAAGAGCTGTCAAACATGTTTAAAAGACAGAGCTAATTAACGATTAATGATATGATGCCGACAGCCAGAGAGCAGAGGTGGGATGTTTTATCGAAAAATCGAACCGAAAATCAAAATAAATCGAACCAAAATTTGTTGGACCTGAAATTCGTGGGACGGATTAATCTAGAAATTGAACTGAACTAATTCTGAACCAAATGACTTTTTATGGTATGGTACTGAATAAAATTGAACCGTTCCGAAATGATATATGTGACAAAATTGTGTTTATTTCTTTACACAAATGAATATACACTCACCCATTTTGAATCTTTTTTGGACATATATATAGAAAAAAACTTACAAAAATACTCTCATTCTCTCACATTTCTTCACTCTCTACAGTTTTGCCTTTCTCAAACAATAATTAACATAAACAATTGTTTAAGCCTAGAAATTTTTTTCTTCGAAAAACTGATCTGAAACCGAAATATAACGATCCGAAACCCGTTGGCCCAAAACTCGTGGGACGGGCTTGCCAAAAAATTGAACCGAATAGGATCCAAACTGAATAATTTATTTATGGTACGGTACGGTACGGGTTCTACTTAATACCGAACTGATCCCACTCCTACTAGAGAATGTTCTCAATTAGGGTTTCGTTGTCTTCACTATGGTTGGCCACGTACGTTTCATAGCTCTGCCACCCTCTATGGGTCCAGGAGAAAGAGTCTTGGGGTCTCTCAAGGCTAAATTGCCTTCGATCTTTCAACTACGAAAGAGGAGATCGTCGAGTTGGAGCATTCCTGTGAAGTTGGAAGTGGCGATTGTTGCCCGAGTTATAGGTGCACGGGGTCTGGGCGCGGGGATCAAACGTTTTTTGCTGGTAAACATTGCAACTAGGGTGGCGATTGTCGAAAGATACTACATGGAGAGGTTTAATCTACTCAGGCGAAGCACTCTACCTGAACTTTGTCTGGTCAGGCTTATGATTGGACAAGGAGGATTAAGATTTGCTTTGGTCATCGCAGGAGAAGGGAGTGTGGGGATGGTGGTTCCATACAATTGTGCAACATAGCTGTTGTCCTAGGGCTAGGGGTCTCAAATTGGGTTTTTGGCTGTGCTTGGATGGATATGGCTTGGATGGTCTTAGGCTAAGACATTCAGTCCATAAGTAGGGGGAAGAATGAACTTGAGAGGAAAGGTTCGGAGGCTTCTATTCTAGAACTTGAGATGGTGACATCGGAGGATCTTATTTCGGTGATTGTTGTGACGGTTCCAGAGGTCTCTATTTTGGAGTCATCAATGGTTGTGCATGGTGTATGGTGCCACTGAGGCACATATCAATTGGTTCTAGGAATTGGTTTTTGTTGTCGAGGCCTGGTGGTCTTGCTCGCCCCAACAAGGTCTTCAATTATGGTCACATTACTTTTTTGCTTCATTCTACATGTATACAATTTGATCTAGATCATGTTAGACCGCATACACTACCACATAACTTCTCATAGCCAACGACTTAGAGAAACAAAGGCCGACAATTTTTGAAGTCGTCGGCTATAGTGTACTATAGCCGACGACAACACCAAAAATCGTCTGCTATAGTACTATAGCCAACGATTTTTGCAACAAAATCGTTGGCTATACTCATTGCCAACGCTTTATAGCCTACAGGACTATGGCCGACAATTTTTACGAAGTCGTCGGCTATAGTATAAAACCCATGTATGCTATAAACCGTTGGCTATAGAATATAGCCGATGATTTTTGATATTGTCGTCGGCTATAGTACACTATAGCCGAGGACTTAAAAAATCGTCGGCCTTTGTTTCTCTAAGTCGTCGGCTATGAGAAGTTATGTAGTAGTGATGGGTCGGGCCGACCCTGAGATTCGAGGGGACCTAGACAAAAAAAAATAGGGCTCGTGCTCATTCTTTTACTGCAAACAAAATAGATAAAGAAATATCGGTAACAGAAACAAATAAGAAAGTATTTCATGCAATAAACAATTCTAGCACATGTACACTTGGCATGAGAAAATAAGTAGAACAAAGACACATACTTGAGGAAATTCATCAACGATCTGAAAAGAGAAACTGAAAAATACCATGAAATGAGTTTGGCTGTTGGGAACTTAGCTCATGATCGACTGACATTATGTGAAATGAGATATTGATACAACAGAAAAATGTTTCAGTTTTGAATTTTGATAGAGAAAAACGCTACAATTCAAGAGTTAATTGCAATTATAATACATGTTTACTATAGAAATTTTGGGCCCTTATAGGTGGGGAGCCCTAGACCTATGCCTAGCTTACCTACTATAAGGAGCCCTAGACCTATGCCTAGCTTACCTACTTTTTGGGCCGGCCTTGTGCATAGATTCTTTAGGAATATTGATATTCCTTCAGTTGTGTTATTTGGGTGGTTCTATATATAATGCAACCCATTATTTATTTTAAAGTGACAAATATTTTGTTTAAGAAAAAAACAGTTAAACACAACTCATCCAATATGTACTCCAACAACGACCGATACCAATTACAATTTTTTTATTTTATTTTTGAAAGGGAGCAAATTATAAGTTTTTAATTGAGCAGTTCAACATAAATTAGAAAAAATTTAAATTTAGTTTGAGATTAAAGTGAAAATATTTAATTTAAAAAAAATAGTTCAGAAAAAACAAAAATTCATTTGCTTTTCTCTAATCATGATTTTTGAACTAAAAAGTTAAAAATAAATAATTTTTATTATTTTATTAAATACTAATTTAATCAAATTAATTAAAAATAATTAATTTTAAATCATCAAACATAATTCTAAATAGAACCTTAAGCGAACATAGATTTTGATTATACACGTACGAATTCCTCCGTATATAGGCCAACTTTTGAGGGATCAATAATTTTTTCTTGTACTGCAATACTGCATCTGCATGCTCAATTTGTTTTCTTCTCTATCCTCGGTAGCATGTTGCATGCTTCCCTGGCTAGTTGGATTCGATAGCACTGAGACATAATACATGAATTTATTAAAGGCTCGTCCCGACCTTTTGCAATATATGATCGATCTGCCTAGCTACGTACGCTGGGCTACTATATATTATTAGACCCAAATAATGCGGGTGCGTTCAAAAGTTGGCCGCGCCGAGACATCTGAACTCAGAGAGCTAGCTCGAGTATTTGACCATGCTACTGCTGGGAGTGCTAGCCAGTTGTCAATGAAAAGTAAACAGAGAAAGAAACTCGACTCGGTTGATAGTCCCAAATATATGAAAAAAATTTAGATTTAAACTCAATCGGATGTTAAGATATAAATATGATTAGTTTGGACGTTAAGCCTAATTGGATATCAAGGTATAAATATAGTTTGAACATCCAAATTATTCATATTTGTACAATTTTTGATTTACAATTTTATAATTGAAATCACCTATTTTATAGATTATAGGTTGAATATCAACTCACTCAAAAATAAATTAAAATGAAGATCGTTTAGGTATCTAATTTTATTAAATAAATGAACATTTATTATAAATTTTAATATTACATTAACAATCGTTAATTTATTTTGCAAAACTTGATGAACAAACGATTTCTGATTTAATCAAATTTTTACATACATAATCATTACGAAATAAATTGTACTTTGGATGATCTAGATTATAAATTTATTAATCAAAATTTATATAAATAAGAATAATTTAGACCAAAAGCTTTCCCCCAATATATTTGTAGAAGTGTCGCCGGAGACAACATGCATATGTGGAAGTGGCATTGTTGAAGGACGGAGTATATCAGCTTTGTTTGGTTTTAGGGTGGCTAACTACGCAAAGTTGGAAGAGTTGTGGAAAATGCATGGTAATGCACGGAATAAAGTTTGTTAATGGATGACCTGTTGAGACTAGCTTTTACAAATACTAGCTGGTTTGTAGCTACAGATCGATGTCCATTTTCTTCATTGCTCCTTTTTATCTTGATAAACTAACAAACAACATTAACACAGCTAGGTGTCATGCCCCGTCAATATTCCAAGGGTTGCGTTGAGCATTCGCGAGAGAAGCATGGCTCAAGAATAGGATTGAAGCACCCTGAAAGCATCTGAGGGCAGCTAGGGGCACCCAGAGGGGGCTGCCAGAGGCATCCGGGGGCTACCCGAAGTAGCCAGGGGGCTGCCAGAAGCACCCGGAGGCAGCCGGGTGGAAGCCAGGGGGCTGGTAGAAGCTGCCAGAAGGAGCTAGGGGACTGCCAGACACACCCAAACAGGCCTGGGAGGTTCCAGAAAGGTTCGGAACAACGGGGTCGGTTCCAGAAGGGTCTGGAACATCACGGAGGCATCCGGAAGGGTCCGTAACTGTATGGAGGTGGTCACCCAGGCATTTGCCCTAACCTGAGTTGAAAATATATGAATAACAGAGGTGATGTGATCATCCCAGGGGTTTATCCTAACCTAAGCCGATTCAAGATTAGACGAAGTGTTTGTCCTAACTTTCCATAACCGGACTATCCGATGATCATCCGAATAGTCAAGGCATCGATGCAGCTAATTAATACCACCACAAAATAAACCTTTTAAATTTACAATCTCTAAAAACTACTGTAAAGCGTAATGCATAAAAATATACGAACTAGCAAGCAACTGTGAAAAATAAAACTCCACTCATAGTATTGTGTCGTGATTTCCATCAAGCCAAAACATGTCTGTTGGCGCTTCTATACATCTGTCACTGGCTGCTAACATGTCATCCTCAATCAATGATTATTATTTACTGTGACAAATAAATGTCCACTCATAGTACTGTGTCGTGATTTCCATCAAGCCAAAATATGCCTGTTGGCGCTTCTAATCATCTGTCACTGGCTGCTAACATGTCATCCTGAATCAATGATTATTATTTAATAACTAATCGTCAAAAATTATATCGAATAATCAACCTCGTTCACCAACGAGCATGACCGTCGAGAACATCGCATTCTCGAATAACATGCTTTCTATTTTCTAAATCTTGAATCCTTTTAAAAGTCGCAACACCTTCCTTGAACTTTACACGACTTGAGGTCGAATCGACGTTCCACTCAACCGTTCATTACTATCGTAAAATCGTTTAATTAATATCCGATTGAACACAAGTTTTAATCGACTATGTTCAAATAAATTCAATAACTTCTTCAATACAATCAATACGTAATTACGAGCAAAGCATTATAAAAAATTCTGCCAAAATTCCTTTGCCAGAGGGCCGTTGTGAACCACCGCCGCCGTCGACTTTTTTCAAAGAACCGAAGCTCAACCTGCTCAATATCAACCCAACAACAACTTTCATAACTACACCAAAGTCCAATTCCAACTATAACTCACCGAATTCCATTTTAAAGCTAAGAACACCAAAACCTTTAAATCGTCGATTCTTGCTCCTTGGGACAAATTGGACCGTGACCATGGTGTCTATAGCTTTGTGTTGATGAGGCCTACAAAGCCCAGTGCTTTTTGCTAGCCAATTTGGCCTTGAAAAGAACAACTCCTAAATTCTAGGGTTTTTATCCGGCGAGCCTTCTCTTCCATTTTTCGGCTACTACAATGAGGTATGACTTTGAGGGTAGGGTGGAGATTATAGAGGGAACCAAGAAGAAATTTTTAAGACGAAAATCACTTAGTTTGGTGGCTCGACCGGCGAGCTTTTAAATGGAAATTTTTGACTTTCTATTTTCAGAAAGTTCTATTTATACTTGCGACTAATTGAATTTGTAAAATCGTAAAAAAATTTTGCTGATCGTACTTTCTTCATCGTAACATCAATTTTAATACTTGACATGACTACAAACTCATCTTGACGAGCTCTACAATTTTACTCAATAAAATTTCTCAAAAAACTTAACCAATAAAATTTTGATAGAAAAGCCATCGATAATCACCGACGATAAAAACTAACTATCTTTCTCAATTAACCTTAATCAAATCTTAAAAAGAAAATTCTCGGGATGTTACATGCACTGTCGCTAGATCCCCAGCAACAGTTGCCCAACGCGACTGCCCAGATTTTGGCCTGCTTGGCCGATATCGAGGGCGAACTCCTTCATGTGCATCACCCTACCACAACCAGCCTTCCGTACACACCACACACTAGCACGTTCTCTCAGGCTATCACACATGTCGGGCGCAACATGCACACAAAACCTTTAAAGAACAAGTGTTATGGTGGGCGTGGAGACCATGACGATGTGACACTGTGTTACTTATTTCTTGAGACACTTACCGGTGAAGCACTAAATTGATTCTTTAAGCTTGCACCTGGCTCTATTAACTCTTTCTCTGACTTCATCGAAGCATTCCTGAAGTGCTATAAACTACAAGGCCGTCACTATAACACCAACTCATTATTCTCCATCTGCCCAGGTGACTTCAAACCATTCTCTACCTACATCAACAACTTTCGTACAACCGCCCAGCTCTCTCAAAACCTGGACAAGCAAACGACCTTGTCTGCCTTGACCGAGGGGCTGCAACCTTCTTCATTCAAAGAGAAAATCATCAAGCATGACTGCTTGACCTATTAGGAAGTCGTTGATATGATCATTGAGAAGGAAGACGTTCATTACAGGATATGGGGCCACAAAGCTCGCAATTTGCCAGGGCGTATCTCACCGCCAGCCCTCATACAGGTTTCCTCGCCTACCACAAGGTGTGCATCATTGCTTCGACACTGCCAATGCACCAAACATCCCAGGTCACGTACACCAGAGCACCGTCGAACTCCGGAGCACCAACGCTGTCCTCTCAGAAATATTCCCAGACACCAGCGAGCACCCAAATGATATTCCCCTGATTAGGCTGTATACATTGTTACAAACGCCACTTATGAAGAAATCTTCGCCGACAATAAGCACTTGATTCCCCCACCTAAGACAAAGGCCAAAAAAGTCCCACTTAAAAACACTGGCTTTCGGTGCACATACCACTAGTCTGAGACATATAACATTGAGGATTGTGGCATCCTCAAAAAGATAATCCAGGTGCTATTTGAAAAGGGTGAGTTGAGTCAATAGAGAGCCGAGGATCTGAGGCAAGTGGCGCTCATCGAGGCTCGCACGGTCATCAATACTATTTTTGGCGGCAAGCGCAAGGGTAGCTCCCCTCCTCATAAAGTATTATCTGTCTCTAGTGAGTCAGGCGCCAAAGCACCACGTTGCTCGTGGGACCTGATCATATTCACGGAAGCCGATGAGCGTGATGCCCCTACTACGGACACCCCATTCATTGTCAATGCACTGATCGACAAGTGTCAGGTATAGTGCATCCTGATTGACTCTAGTTCAGCCCCTAATGTCATATTTTACAAAGCCTATACCCAGCTAGGTAGACCTTAAAGTAAGCTAACGCAGGATAATGAGTCCCTGATGAGTTTCTCGAGCGATGTCGTCTACCCCATTGGAAGCGACTACAAGTGCGTGCTTAAGCACCACGGGCATACCTAAAAAAGAGGTTTACACTGATTTTATTGTTGTTGATTTTCATTTCTCTTATACTGTTATATTTGGTAGGCCAACTATCAAAAACCTCAAGATCATCATCGCCAGTCACATGCTCTACCACTAATTCCCTACAGATTTTGGCAATGGCTCCATTTGAGGCTATGATTTGTAGAGCACCTTGTAGATCCTAAAATAGGTAACGTAGCGAGGCAGAAGGTCCTTAAATTTAGGGAAGTTGCCACCTAGTCTGCTTCCTGCGATGATCCTAGGGATGGTGTGTGACGACCCGAACCAGAATCAGTAGAGTAATCAGCGTAATCCACGAGTTAGTGTGTAATCGCGGTTTATCGACTATTGTGTGGTTTGCCGGTTTCGTATACGACTTAATTATCGACCGAGAATTTGAGTTGAGTCTCTGCTCGATAGTTGTAGTACACGTGATTTCGAGTTCGCGGGCGGTTCCGGATGACTTTTCCGATGACCGAGGAATATAATATGATTATTTGAAGTTTCGGTTTATCGACGAGTTTATCCGTTCGTATCGAGTTTATCCGAACCGTAATGGTTATCCGTTTTGGACCGTCTATCATCCCGAGGCGCGAGTATAAATATCGGAAATAGTCGAAAAATTGTCGAAAACACTGTTTGGGAAGTTTGACCGTCGTTGACCGAGAGTTGACCGTTGACTTTCTTTGACCGGAGGAGAAAAACTGACCGTTTGGCTTCCGTCGCCGGACTGGCTGATTCCGGTCATTTCAGGCCACGACCCTTGAAGGTAAAATGTTCTCCTCGTGATTCTAAACAGTTTAGAACTTGGAATTGCTTGATTTGGTTTAGATTTGAGGGAGATATTTCGATTTGAAAATTGGGAATTTTTGGCCGGAATCGGCCTCGACGGAGGGAGGTGCCCCGGTGACTTTCCGGGATGGATCTTTGGTGGGTTTTTTTTGGTTTTGGATTGTGATCATTTCCCCTTTGGTTTGGAGGGACGAGGTGGAGCAACGGCGCCGGAATCGGTCCGGGAAGTTTTCCGGCCAGTTTGGACCACCGTGGCTTTCGAGCTGGATTCCGGCCACGGTGGTGGTTGGATGGTGGTGGTCCCTTTTTAAAAGTTGTTCGCCTTGTTATGGAGATCATTGTGGCAGCTCGGTCGCCGGGAAAACTCTCCGGTTGACGGCGCGCCGCCGGCGGCGGCGGCGGTCAACGCCGGAGCTCCGCCGACCCGTTGACTTTTTGGATTTCGATGTTTTTAATGTCATTTTTCTCGTAATCGCGCCCCGATAGTTGCCTTGAGGTTTTCGAGTTGATTTGGGTGTCGGATTTTCAGTCGAGGGTTTCGAGTGGAGATTTCGGGAATTTCGTCAATTATTTTGCACTGTGTTGTATATTTCCGGGAACGGTTGGTTTCCGTGGTGTGGTTCAGTGTTGTGAGCTATGATTTTGATCAGATATATTTTTATGATTATTCAGGGGATCGAGATTGTTCTTCGGGCGATGGATCTTCCGCCGGGCCACGTGATTAGCGCGAGTGCGCGGTTTGCTAGTCTGTGAATGGACATTTCTTTTCACGGATTGACTGCGAGTCTTTTATATAAATTTTATGAGCTTGAACATGAAATTATGATCATGATTTAAATGAGCATGTGTTTTACCATTATGCACTTACGAATATGCATCTATGAACATATATACACACTACAAGAAAACAACACTTAGACCACGGAAAAGTAATTGTTCCGTGGTCCAAGTGCCACTTGGACGACGGAGACTTTTCCGTGGTCCAAGTAACACCTGGACGACGGAGAAGTCTATATCCGTCGTCCAGGTTCCCACCTGGAGGACGAAGAAGACTCCGAGGTCCAGGTATCCACCTGGACGACGGAGACGGTATTCTCCGTCGTCCAGGTGATCACCTGGACCTCGGAGTCTTCTCCGTCCTCCAGGTGATAACCCGGACGACGGAGAATACCATCTCCGTCGTCTAGGTGGACACCTGGAGGACGGAGAAGACTCCGAGGTCCAGGTGATCACCTGGACAACGGACCGACACGCCGTGGTCCGAGAAACTTCCACTTAGACGATGTACCGACACCTCCGTCGTCTAAGTGAAGCATTATATAAGCCCGATGCCAAACTCTCTTCGATTCATATTCCATCTCCGATCCGATCCTCGATCTCTTCATTCCATTCGAAGAAGAATTGAAGGAGAAGGGAGAAGGAGAAGGCTAGGAGAAGCTAGGATCGGAGAAGGGAGAAGGCCGAGAAGGATCAGGATAAGGGATCTCCGCTGACTAGCTAGCTAGCTTAATTAACAGATATCGAGAAGGCCAGCAGGTACGTACGCAGTTAAAATTTGCTTAATTAATATATATATTTAGTGAAAACGTACGTACATACATGCATGGATGTTAGCTATATATATACAGATTAAATTACGTACGTACGTAATTGATGGATCGATGTAGATCGAGTATGTATAATTAAGCGTAAATTAATGGACTAATATATATGTAATATATAATTAATTAATTATAATATTTTGTAGCAGTATGGACAAGAGTTGGATGAAGTTGAAGAATAGATGTGATGTCCGGTATATGGATGGAATTAGCGAATTTGTGAATTTTGCGATAGAACATGGTCAGGGAAAGAAACGTTTCAGGTGTCCGTGTCAGAAATGTCTTAATTGTCAGTATGCGGAGGTGAATGTTATGGTGCAACACCTGTACGAAAATGGTATGATGTGGAGTTACACTACATGGAGCGAGCATGGTGAAGCAGTAGAGTTCAGCGCAGCAGACTTCAGCTCAGGGTACAGTTTCCATGGTGCCTCATCCAACGGCAGTGGTGCCGGACCCCCAGCTTGCAACCCAACTGCAGATTTGGTCCATGATGCGTTTCCGGGATGTAGTCATGGTGGACACCAACACCAAGACGAAGGTTACAGTACCACTAATGAGCATGATGACACATTCCCCAATGCTAGCTTGGCCACTGACACCAGTGAGATGGATAAGTACAACCGGATGCTACTTGAAGCGCAGACCCCGGTGTTCCCTGGATGTCGAGAGAATGTGTTGCAATATGTGATGGAGCAAATGAAGATAAAAGTGAAGCACAAAATGTCAGTGAGTGCTTTTGACGAAATTCAGGAGCAAATATGTAAGTTGCTTCCTGATGATCACAATCTTCCTAAATCTCATTATAAGGTTAGAAATATCTTGAGCAGCCTCGGCCTAAAGTACAAGATAATTGACTCATGTCCGAATGATTGTGTGCTATTTTACAAAGAGTATAAAGATTTGGACTATTGTCCCGTATGTGGCCAGTGCAGATTCCAGTTGAATAGGAAGAGTTCGAAAAAGAGAATTCCTGTGAAAGTTGTTCGATATTTTCCCTTGATTCCCAGATTGCAGCGCCTGTACATGTCTCTACACACAGCAGAAGCGATGCGATGGTACGCAGAAAAGCGAATAGATGACGATGTCCTGTGACACGCCGCAGATGGGGAGGGTTTCAAACATTTCGACAGAGAATTTGGAGACTTTTCTTCAGAGGTTAGAAATGTTAGACTCGGCCTATCTACAGACGGATTCAATCCTTGGGGAAGTAATTGCTCCGCCGTCAGCACTTGGCCAGTTATTCTGATGCCGTACAACTTGCCTCCGTGGATGTGCATGAACAAGGAATTTAATTTCCTTACCCTACTAATTCCAGGTCCTAAATCTCCAGGGAAGTGCTTAGATGTCTACCTCAGACCTTTGATCGACGAGCTGAAACTGTTGTGGGAAAATGGAGTCCCAACTTATGATAAATTCACTGACACGATGTTCACGATGAGGGCTGCCGTAATGTGGACGATCAGCAATTTTCCAGCTTATGGGATGTTGGCAGCCTGCAGGACAAAAGGATATAATGGATGTCCTATATGTTTGGACGAAGTGAACTCTAGTTGGCACGCGGGAAGGTGTGTTACTTGGGTCACCGTAGATGGCTTCCTCAAGACCACCCGTGGCGACAGGATGAAGCTCATTTCGACGGGACGGTAGAGAACAATCCTAAACCCCGTAGTTGGTCGGGCGAAGAGATTTTAGAGAGGTTGAGCTATTTCGACTTTGGTGTGTTGAGCAATGACACAGATGTAAAGAAATGCAATCCAATTCCTCCACATGATCTGAGCTATTGGGATCACAAAAGTATATTCTTTGAACTCCCTTACTGGTCGAAGTTGAAGCTGAGGAACAACTTGGACGCGATACACATAGAAAAGAATGTGTGCGACAGCGAGGTGGGAACAAATCTCGGTATTAAGTTCAAGACTAAAGATACTCCCAAAGCGCGCAAAGATTTGGAATCAATGAATCTACGTCGTCCCTTTTGGTTGAGGAGGGATAGGAAAAGAGTGTACAACAAGATGCCAGATGCACCTTACACAGTGAAGCCGACGCTTAGACGTTCTGTATTTCACTGGTTTAAGGGCGTTTGTTATCCGGCTACGTATGCAGCTACTATAACTGGAGCAGTGGACGAGGTGCAACACAAGTTTGTTGGTCTAAAGACACATGACCATCACGTTATGCTGCAATGTCTGATTCCAGTGGTAATTCGACCATACTTGCCTCGGGACGTCATAGAACCAATAGTGGCATTGTGTAGGTGGTGGCAGAGGTTTTGCGCCAGAGAATTAAAGAAGTCAGATGTGGTGGAATTGCAACAACAAATTGTGCACATCATTTTCAAACTAGAGAGGATTTTTCCCCCTGCTTTCTTTGACATCATAATTCACCTAATGATCCACCTGCCCGAGCAGGTGCTCATTTCTGGTCCGGTCCAGTACACTTGGATGTATCCTCAAGAAAGGTACGTACAACTAATTAATTAATTTGTTCCACTGGAGATTATATACTAGCTAGCTATATGTACTTATTCTTATTGTACGTTTGATTTTGTAGACAGCTTGGACAGTATAAGTCATTCGTCAAAAACAGGTCGGCCCCGGATGGCTCCATAGCAGAGACATACCTAATGCATGAGTGTGTTACTTACTGCAACAGGTACCTCAAAGATCCACCACCTCCCACTTCCTCCGATCGCAGTGCCAGCATCAATCTTTCTGTCGTCACCAATGTCGTCCGACCGTTTAGAGGAGTATTAAAGGAATCGTTAACACGGGAAGAACTTATTGAGGCACATTAGGTAGTGTTGTGAGACTGTGACGAAGTTGAGCCGTACATGATGTCATACAGGGAGAGGCTTCAGGCGTTAAATCAAAACAAGAGTTCGGCGTGGATTGAGAAAATGGTTAAGAAAAAGTTTCCGGATTATTTCTTCCAATGGGTACGTACGTACGTCTCGGTATTTAATTAGTAATTTATATACGTACATATCGATCATTTTGGAGAAAGTCCAAATTAAACCCTTATATTAATTTGCCCTTTTTCGCAGATGATTGATCTGCAAAAATCTGAAAACCACGGGGGGTGGTGGTCATGGCCAAAGCACTTGCTAGCAGGGAAGCCGGTTAAACACTATATTTATCCCGGATGTTTTGTGAATGGTGTAAAGTTCCATTCATTGGCCCGAGACGAGGGAAGAAGAACACAAAACAGTGGGGTAGCGGTTGGGAAAGACAATGATCTATATTACGGGGCTATTGTATATGTCGTTCAGCTATGTTACGGGAATGATGTCAACGTTTTCCTATTCAAGTGCAGATGGTTCAAGCGTACAAAGGAAGACCTGGGACTATTATCAGTCGATACAAACTCAAGCTGGTATGAGGATGAGCCTTTCGCTCTCGCCACCTTAGTTCGGCAGGTGTTCTATCTCGACGATCCGAAAGCCGGTGAAGGGTGGAAAATAGTGAACCATATCTCTCATCGAGGAATTTGGAATACAGAGACATTTGAAGGGACACCGGCGACGACTGAAGATGCTGCTGAACCAGAAAGAGACATTCCTGCCTATCAATAGCCTAATATTTCTGTCATTCGCTCCGATATAATGGACCTGGTTCAAGATGGTGAATGGTTACCCATGCCTGATGGTTGTACAGATCTTACTGAAGATGAGATTATCGATGAGGTAGATGAAGAAGACGAGCAGGAAGAGGACGCGGACGAGGACTCAGGTTATTCGTCGGACGATGTTGAGTACGATGACGAGGATGAGCCGTCGTCTAACGGGGATGAGGACGATGATGATTATGACAAAGAGTACGGTCATACGACGAGGATTATTAATTGGTAATTAATTATTGTAATTATTGTAATATATGATCGATTCATCATCGATCAATAATTAATATAAATGATATATATAAGGAGGTAATATATGTACGTACGTACGTATATCTTCGACTTTTTTTACTTGATTAATTAATAATTACACGTGTTCATGCTCGAACAGATATATCGGATCGACCGACGTACGTAAACTAAATTAAATTAATTCATTAATCCGAGTTATATATCGTGGACAACGGAGAAATTAATTGCAGGTTGTCGCCTTTGGGTGTTTTGGCTATCTCCCTAAATCCTCGACCCTAAATCTAGCAAATCAGATCAATCGATCATTTTTTTAATTTTTTTTTATTCAAAATAATTGAACGGACACACAATTGACCATGGACGACCTAAACCCTAAACCCTAAGACCCTAACCCCTGAATTTAGGGTTTTTACACCTGGACGACGGAGATGGTAATTATCCGTCGTCCAGGTACACACTAGGACGACGGAGATGGTCATTCTCCGTCGTCCAAGTTAACAAACCCTAAACCCTAAATAGTAAGGCTCTAACCCCTGAATTCAGGGTCTATATACCTGGACGACGAAGAACGTCATTCTCCGTCGTCCAGGTTAGCATCTGGACGACGGATACCTTCATATCCGTCGTCCAGGTGATTACCTGGATGACGGAAACGCTAATATCCGTCGTCCAGGTGCAGATATCTTAAATTGTTTTAAGACAACGACCATCTAGACCTTCTTCCAATGCATATTCTTTTCGTCAAGACTTTAGAGTAAACAATTCTTGGTGTGTGAGATTCGACGGTTCGAAAATTGGAGTTGCGAAATGCCTTGTATCCACGTTTCCGGTTTGTGAAATTATCGGTTTTGCGGTTGACTGTGCCGATCAAACTGAAAGGACCCAACCTCGATTTAGCTTCCTAAATCGGAATTAAACCCCTTCGAAAACACGAACCAACAAAAACTTTTCGAAATTTGGGCAGAGTTTCGCTACTAACGTAGAATTGCCATTACCTGCACGCGGAAAATACACTTCATCCTATGCCACAAAAAAACAAACCGTGGGCACCAATCCCATCCGGATTTCTCAATATATCAACAGTAAAGTAAACAATACACATATATATATACTTTACTGAAATCCGGTGTAAAATCGTATAACATAACGACAGATTTCTCAGAGCGACCTCTATCGTATAAAGATATATGTATACCACAGTAGGTAGAACAATAAACCTACTGGAAGAAATAAGGTAGCTCGAGCACTATGCCTCCGACCACGACGTGCGACACCAGAGCCTGAACTGCAAACTGGGCACGGAAACCGAAAAGCCCAGGGGAAAGACAATAAACACGTTAGAGTGAGTGGACGAAAATAAATGTCTTTCACCAGATAATAAATATGTTATAAAAACATATGCGAGTCCAGGTAAATATAAACAACATAGTACACGAGGTAAAACTCATACTCCTCCAGTGTACTGAGCATGCAAGTAAAATCCCACGGGGTCACTCATGGATTCCACCGTGCTAGTACAGTCTGAACCACGGAGTCCCTGACTACCACGTGATTCTAAGCCAGAAATGGCCTCGGTTCCGGGGAATACGCCCCTCACCGGTCTAGTTGGGGAAACGCCCCTCCAGGCGGCCCTCCGTCGGGGATCAGCCGACGAGGCAAGGTGTATCGATACAACAACGTAACTGAGACTGTACTCTGTGAAAACCAAATCACAAGCAAATCGATGCAAATGAATGAAACAACATATAAGTGTATGCATATTCGTATACGTATATCCGTATAAATATAATCGTATAATCGTAAACACATGCTCATATAATCATAATCTCGTATGAAATCTCATGCTCGTAAAACCATAATCATGCTGCATGCTCAAGTTCATAAAACGTATATAAACGACTCGCAATCAATCCGTGAAAATAAATTGTCCACTCACAGACTGGCGTAACGCGTATCGCGTTAACCCGTGATCCGGCGGAAAGTCCATCGCCAAACAAACGATCACGAAGCCCTGAATAATCACAACGTCCAATATTCAAAGTCATAATCCGACAATACAATACAAATCACGAGAAACAGCCGTTCTCGAAAACACGTGATTCAAAGTCGACGAATCGTCGAAAATCCGTATATAACACCTCAATACCTCGCTTTACGTTCGGACGCTCATCTCGAAAAATGAACCTCCCCACTGCGAACGGGGCGCGATTTCGAGTCAAATGACATGCGACTTGTCGAAAGTCAAAAAGTCAACCCTGACCGTTGACCGCCGTCCACGGCGGCGCCGCTGCCGGCCGAAGCATTTCACGGCGGAGCAACCCTTGTTCCACTCAAAATCACCCACTGAGAAACTTTGTCAACTGCACCGAAGTCCAATTCTCACTCTAACATGGTCAATTTCATGAAAAACCGAATGAACACACAAATTTCAAATCCAAAATTCTCCTTCCACAAACAAAATTAGGATCCCAAACTTACATGGTAGCTTGATAGTGATGAGAGCTACAAAGCCCAACCAAAAATTCAGCTCGAATCGGTCTAAAACCATGCACCCGAATTCACCTAAAAATCTTGAACTTTGGACGGAAAATACATGCATCTCCGACGAGCTACGCCGGAAAAGGAGACCGACAATGAACTCGGGAGGCCGAGACGAAGGAAGAGGGACAAGCCCCGATGCCTAAGGTGGCCGGAAGTGGATCGTCGCCGGCGAACCGCCGTGGAGCACGGTGGGTGTCGCACCACCTCGGTCAAACTGGGTTGACCCAGTCAACTCAGTTAATGCCCAATCTTGACTTTCCAAAACAGGTAAGTGCACTATTTAAAGCTTCCCCAAAAAGGAAACTCATGCTTATCCATTCCGACGAACTTCAAACACGCATAACTTCCTCGTCGTAATTCCGATTTCGATAATTCTCGCGACCACATACTCGTCTCGACATATTCTTCCAATATTACCCGAAGTCAAACATATCGGCCAACCTAATAAAAAGTCAACCCTTCAAAGCAACACACATTAAATCAACTAAATAATCAACAAACAGCAAAATTCACAACTAATTTCTCGTAACTCCAAATCATGCTCCGGAAGTTCCCACGAACTCAAAATTAAATTCTGAACAACTTCCGTGAAGAAGCCGAGACCAAATTCTCGTCCGGTAATTTAGTCGCGAACAAACCCGCCATTTAAATCCGTTTCCGTCGAAACTTCAAATATTCATAACTAATTCCTCGGTCGTCCAAATAATGATCCGGAATCGCCCACGAACTCGTAATCACAAGTACAACGACTCTCGAGAAGAGACCCAGCTCCAATTCTTGGCCAATAATTTAGTCGTTAAGAACTCTGGCGATTCCAATATCTGTCGAAAATCAGCGACTGCGCTGTAACTCACGAATCAAGCTGATTATACTTCTGATTCTGGTCCGGGTCATCACACAAACCCTTCCCGAACTTATTATTTTATGATCATTTGAAGACAATTATATATTATGTTACGACGAACATATGCAACGGTTGTTTTGTCCAAATTCAATTTCGTTAATACTCTGTTGCAAATGAGCCTCTACTCATGAACACTTAAGTCGTAAGGATTAGTCGATACTTAACAACTTTCAAAATGAAAAATTATTCGTCGGTTCAAATTTAACTGTTCATATATACGATGCGTTCATCGATATTGGACGACTATTTCACTCCAATGACAGATCGCTAAATTCCCAGCGAATTAATTTTAAACTTTTTTTTAACGTAAATTTCACCTGGACGACGGATAATGACGTTATCCGTTGTCCAGGTGAACACCCGGACGACGGATAATGACAAGATCCGTCGTCCAGATCAATTTACCATGGCGGTTCGATTTTTTTTATTTTTTTTTCAATGAATTTTTGACTTGGACGACGGAGAATGACGTTCTCCGTCGTCCAGGTGTTCACTCGGACGACGGAGAACGTCATTCTCCGTCGTCCAAGTCAAAAAATATGGCGGTTCGATTTACCGCCTCAATTTTCGGCGCCGCTTGAATTTCCACTTAGACGACGGAGAATCAATTCTCCGTCGTCTAAGTCCAAATTTATGGCGGGTGAAACGTCCCGCCCATTAATTACGCGCCGCTTCGAAAAAATTTAACCCTTCACTTAGACGACGGAAAACACTGTTTCCGTCGTCCAAGTGCACTTAGACGACGGAAAATAGGTCTCAGTCGTCTAAGTGAAAGCCTATATATAGGCCGTGGCTCATCTTCTTTTCCCCATCCCATACATTCTCCTCTCCTCTCTCTCTCTCTCACTCCGGCGATCCTCCTCCGGCGACGCTCCGACGACCAACTTTCCGGCGTGGTTCCCCCTCTCCGACGACTCTACTCTTCCGATATTCCGGCGAAATTCCGACGAGGTAATAATTCTATTTTTTAACTCTTTAACATTTTTTTATTTAATTAATTATTTAATTTCTAAATACTTTTAATTTATTAGTTTTAAATAATAAATAGTTGTAATTATAATAATTATTTTGTTGTTATTATTATTATTTAGTAATCATTATTAATTGTTAATTATTTGGTAATGAATAATTATTAGTTGTAATTAAATAATAGTAATAATAATAATTAATTATATTGGTAAATGAATAATTATTATTAAATGCATGATAAATAATAATTAATTGATAATTATGTGTATTTTCTAGTAAATTGCATGGTATTACGTCTTCGTTTTAAATTTAGTACATATGCTTGGTTTATTAAGTCGCACTCTTTGGAATAGATGGCGCCTCTTTTCCTAGCTTATCTCCTTAACCCCTCGTGATGTGTGGATTTCATGACCGCACACCATAACCTAAGTGAAGTTATGGACACGAGGTTGAGGGCGGAGTTTGCAAAGGACTTGAGGGAGTGTAAATTTTCGAAAAATTGGCCGAATATCGGACATGGTGTCTAGAAACGGGTTATGACTGGTGACAGGATTTGGACTAAGAAAGACTTTTGTCAAAATTAGTCCTGCCTCTCGCGTTATCTCTATCCCTAACTGGCCATGTTTTTCGATTTAACCAAGGCTGATTAATTGAAAATTTACACTTTATCGCGCGGGTCGCACGTCCATTGAACGACCGAAAAAGCCAAGCTAGTGTACTCTATTTAAATCTTAACCGTACTTAATTAGCGTAAAATTTGCACTTGTAATTATAATGGTAAGTAGGTATTTTAACAACGTACTCGTAGGTTTAAATGGCTCCATCCGGCAAGAAGAAAGCCCAACAAGAGGCAGAAGATGCCATGCTCCGCCGCTTGGCGGACCAAGTCGGTTGGGAATTACCGGAGGGTAACGACGCCCTCAATCCGGACCCTTCATCTGGTCCGTCCGTAGCGCCCTCTGGGGAAATTCCAGCTCCCCCATTCATCTCGAGCGGTGATGACTTCGACCCCTTCCAATCTCCGACGCCCGGTACCGGTTCAACGGGAAGTACTCAGGCGTCCTCGACCACCGAATCAATCATGTACAGCGCCCGCCGTAGGCAAAGGAGGGCCCCTACTGACCCGGAACCGAAAAGGACTCGGGGTGTCGTTAAAGGGGGCAAAGCGGAGCGTATTTGCAAGGCGATCGGGAAAAAGATCGACTTGCCCTACGCCGAATTCACCGGTGGCCCTCCCACAGCTCAGCTAGTAAGTCTCTCGGTGCATAGCATAGGGTCAATCGTCCGTAACCGGGTTCGTCTCACTGCCCCTACTTGGAAGGAGGCGCCAGATCATGAGAAGGCGAAAGTCTTTAAAGATCTTTCGGTACGTAATACGTCCAATTTAGTTATTATATAATATTGTTAATATTAGTTAAAATTTCATAATATATACGATTATAATTTTCTATTTATTTTGATAGGAACAATTTGCGGTGGATCCGACACCGGCCATGTTGAGGCATATCAACCAAACCGCCAACTCCATCTACAAAGATTGGAAGTAAAAGCTCCATCAGTACTTCCAAAATGTCGGTCCCGTGCCTCCCCCCGTAGAGCTGCGTGGGGATAGAGAAGATGAGTGGGAGTGGTTGTGTAACCACTTTGCCGATGACTCCTTTAAGGTGTTAATTTATTTTTTTTATTTCAATTAAGATAATTGAATTATTTAAATTTTAGTTATTAATTTTTTAATGATTTAATTATGTTGTGTAACAGAAATTCTCCGGTGTCAACAAAGCCAACCGGGGGAAGAAGGAGAAACACCATACTACCGGCGCCAAGCAGTTCATTCAAATAGCCAAGGAGCACAAGGATAAGGGCTCCAAACACCCTTATCTTGATGCAAGCATAAGCGCGTACGTGACGCCTGGGCTCGATAATGAAGCGAGTCAATGCGGCGTAAGTGATATATATATATATGTGTGCTTTTAATTATAGTAATTATTATTTAAATATTATTTCATTATAATAAATTAATTATTCTTTTGTAGGCAAGGGTGATAGAGCGTGCGCATGAAGAGTTGGCTAACACTCAGCTTGCGTTCCCAGATGTGCCGCTGGAAAACCTGCCTCCTCTATCCTTAGAGAGCCAAATTGCAATCGCGGATGAGGTCTACGGTCGTAGAGCTGGCAAGGAGGTTAGGCACTTTGGGCCTAGGGTGGTACGAGATTTTTCGACGACCTCCGGCTCATCATCTACGGGAGGTTCGGGGCAGCGGAGAAGGAGTCAGGCTGCGGCCGTCGAAGCAGCCATTCAAGAGGCTCGACTGGCACGAGAGGAGAATGAGTCAATGCGGCAAAGACTTGACGAACAACAAGCACAAATAGCCCAACTCATCGCCCTCATGCAACAAAATCGAGAAGTATGTCAACCTCCTCCGAACCCACACCCCGACAACAACGACCCGGCTGGAGGCGGAGGACTCAGCGGCGCATCTGCTCCTCCAGTGTATTAGCTAGCTAGTTAATTATCGCGTTTCTTTATTTCCGAGTTCCGAACAATATTATATAATTTTTATGGGTTTTTAATTTGGATGTGTATGTACAAATTAATTAATTATTTAATACATTAATTAATATTAAAAATTTAGTTTATTTAATTAATTTGGACTATTTTTCATTATTTAAATTAAATTAATAATATTTATTTACAATTTAATTTTTTTTTAAAATTAAATAGGCACTTGGACGACGGAGATTATGTTCTCCGTCGTCCAGGTACCCAAACCCTAAACCCTAAACCCTAACCCCTAACCCCTAAACCCTAAACCCTGCCATTCTCCGTGGCCCATGTGTTCACCTGGACGACGGAGAATTCGTTCTCCGTCGTCCAGGTGAACACCTGGGCCACAGAGATTGTTAGCTTCTCCGTGGCCCATGTATGCACCTGGACGACGGAGAACGAATTCTCCGTCGTCCAGGTGAACACATGGGCCACGGAGAAGCTAACAATCTCCGTGGCCCAGGTGTTCACCTGAACGACGGAGAATTCGTTCTCCGTCGTGCAGGTGCATACATGGGCCACAGAGATTGTCCGCGGTCCAAGTGAACTTGGACGACGGAGAACTAATTCTCCGTCGTCCAAGTACTTAGACGACGGAAAACTGCACCTAGACGACGGAAATGGTCCGTGGTCTAGGTGCAGTTTTCTTGTAGTGACATTTACATTATGTTTTATGCATGTGCATGGAAAGGATTTATGATTTGGTTTACACAGAGTACAGTCTCAGTTATGAGGATTGTATCGATACACATTGGCTTCTCGGCTGATCCCCGAGTACGCTTCGGGGGGGGGGGGGGAGGGATATATATCCTGACCCGAAGCCTTTCTGGCTTGGAATCACGTGTGGGTCTGGGATCCCGTGATTCTGACTGTACTAGCGCGAGGGAGTCCATGAGTGACCCCACGGTATTTATGATGCATGCTCTGTACGCGAGTGGAGTCAGCGTCTCCTTGTGTACCATTTGATTTTTATGCATTTAGACTCGCATATGTTTTTATAACATATATTATTCGGCGAAAGACATTTATTTTTGTCCACTCACTCTAACTGTTTTCATGTCTTTCCCCTGGGCTTTTCGGTTTCCGTGCCCAGTTTGCAGTTCAAATTCTGGTGTCTCATGTCGTGGTTGGAGGCTAGTTGTTCGAGTCACCTGTGCTTTCCAGTAGGTTTCTTGTTTCGCCTGCTGTTGTATATTTTGTATATATATACACTAGAGGTCGCTCTGATACGTTCTGATACATGTTTTATACGGTTTTTCTCGGATATACTATATATTACAGTTATGTTTACTTTTTACTGTTTAATGTTATTGTTATGATATTGAGAACTCCGGATGGGATTGGTGCCCACGGTTTGGCTTTTGTGGCATAGGATGAAGTGTTATTTTCCGGGTGCAGGTTATGGCAATTCCGCGTTAGTAGCGTTACTCTGCCGAAATTTTAATGGTTTTTGTTGGTTCACGTTTTTAGAAGGGGTTTGATTCCAGTTTAGGAAACTAAATCGGGGTTGGGTCCTTTCATGGTGTCAACACGCTGAAACCACTGGATAGTAGAGACTCCCTCATTGAGATCGAGCTTAGCCCCACTCATCCTGATTGTTGCCGAGCTTGATCCAGCTATAGTGGCAAAACTACGGCAACTGCTCATCGAGTTTCAAGGGGTGTTTGCTTGGTCCTATGCAGACATGCTAGATATATCCACTGATTTAATATCCCATAAATTAAGTATCGTTCCTAACACTAGGCCTGTCAAGCAAAAGCAGCCCGCATACGATGAGGAACGCTACGTTGTCATGCACGCAGAGGTAGACTGTCTGCTCAAGATTAGTTTTATTCACCCGGTTCATTACCCCAAGTGGATCTCAAACACTGTCATGGTCAAGAAAAGCAACGGTAGTTGGTAAATGTGTGTTGACTACACAAACCTCAACAAAACCTGCCTCAAGGATAACTTCCCGTTCCCGCGTATCAATCAATTGGTTGACGCCATGGCTGGGTATGACCTTCTCTCTATGATGGACACTTACTCTGGATACAACCAAATCCTCATGCACCCAGATGACCAAAAGGTAATAAAATTCACGACTAATAAGGACCTCTATTACTACAACGTCATGCTGTTCGGCTTCGAGAACGCTGGATCTACATACACTACAAGAAAAACGCACCTAGACAGCATATCATTTCTGTCATCTAGGTGCACATCTCCATCGTCCAAGTACCCAGACGATGGAATCTCCGTCGTCTAGGGTACGTCTTCAAAGTACTGTCGTCTAGGTACTTGGATGACCGAAAAGGACGTTTCCGTTGTCCCAGTCGCCTCTTAGACCACAAAGGTTGGTACTTGGACGACGCAAATGTTATGTGCGTCGTCCAAGTGCACTTAGACGACGCAAAATCTCCGTGGTCTACGTGCCACTCGGACGACGCAAACTCTCCGTCGTCCAAGTGGTCACTTAGACTAGGGTGTTTTTGAGTGGTCTGACCCTTAGACCATGCAAAAACTCTGTGGTCTTAGTGTTCACTTAGGCCACAGATATCTAGCAATATTCCGTAATCTAAGTGAACACTTAGACCACGCATATGAATATCTTCCGTACTCTAAGTAATTATTTATTTTTTAATTAAAATTTAAATTTAAAGTAAAATATTAATAATTTAATTAAAATTCTAAATTCTCATTTAAATAATTAAATATTAATAAATTAATTTAAATACTAAATTGTCATTTAAATAATTAAAATTTGTACATACATCAAATTAAAATTGTCATTCTAAATTGTCACGTAAGCGCTGACGCTAGCATCCAGATAAGGGTGTTTGGAGCCTTTTTCTCTGTGCTCCTTGGCAATTTGGATCATCTGCATGGAGCTGGAGGTATGATGTTTGTCCTTCTTCTCCCGGTTGGCCTTGTTGATGTTCGAGAATTTCTGTTGGACAACATAAATCATTAAAAAAATTAATAAATAATAAATAAAAAATAATTCAATTTCGTCAATTTAAATAAATAAAATAATCATCTTATATTCTTCTGGTTCGAAGTGGGTGACCAATCACTTCCACTCATCTTCCCTATCCTCACGCAGCTCTACGGGGGTAAAAACTCGACCGATATCTTAATAATACTTATGAAGTTTGTGCTTCCAATCACGGTAGATGGCGTTGGCGGTGGTGTTGATATGCCAAAGCATCTCCGGTGTGGAATCCACCTCATATTGTTCATATAAGTAAAGAATAAAAAATTATAATCGTATATATTATGAAATTACGATTTTTATTGGTTATTAGAAAATAAATTTAAAATTATACGTATTGCATACCAAAAGTTCTTTAAACACTTTAGCCTTCTCTTTGGCTGACAACTCCTTCCAGGTAGGCGCAATCATACGAATCTTGTTGCGAAGGATTGGCCCGATGCTGTGCGAGGGGAGACTAGCTAGCTATGAGAGCATTCCCACCGGTAGGGAACGGCGAGGACGTCCGGGGGGGTGGCCCAGCAGTTCGGGGACGTCCGGCAAGGTGGAGGCGTGCAGCGGGGGGGTGGCCGTACGTGGACCGGACGTTGACGGACGGATCGTCCCAGGCGGCGTCCTCGGCCGAGCACGCGAGGCGGATCGTCCCAGCTGGCGGGACCCACGCCACGTGGGTGACGTCAGCATGACCCCTTTTTTTTTTTTTTAGGGTAAAAAAAAAACAGTAAAAGTAAAAACTGTCAGCCAACCAGAAGCTGACACGTGTCAGCTTCTGGGAGGCTGACAGATCAACGGCTCTGTTGATCTCAGCCATCCATTTCAAACGGATCTAAACAGATCCGACGGCCCAAATTCAAATCAAACGGCCACTTCGGCCAGAAATCAATTAATTGCAAAAAAAATCCCCAAAAATTGCAAAAAAATCCCAAAAAATTGCAAATCACCCCCTATATTTTTTCTATAAATACTACCTCCATTTCATTCATTTTTTACATCAATTTGTGCACAACAAATTCACTCTCTCCCCCTCTCAATCTCTCCATCTATCCTCTAAATCCTTTGTTTATTTTTTGGGAAAAAAATGTCAACAAATTGGCTTCTTTCGGAAGATGTGCAATTAAGCATATCTTATTGTCGTTTTAGTGTTGATTCGATTACCGGAAATCGTCAAAAGGTCGACAAATTATGGGAAAAGATTCATGGCGATTTCAAGGCGAATTGGGAGCTAGGTTATGGCGAATCAATGCCGGAAATTAGGACCCAAAATGCATTATCCTCTCGATTCGCAAAGTTGAAGGCGAATTTGAAACTTTGGGGTAGTGCTATTTCTTTCGCACGAAGAAATGCATCTTCCGGCTCCAACTTACACGATGAGGTATTGTTTTTTATCTCCATTTTTTTGCAAGTTATATTTGAAAAAATATTTAATATAAGTTATGTCCATTTTATTTAATTTTCTTTATGGCATGTTCTTTAATTATTTAATTTTTTAGATGAGAAGTGCTCAATCATTTTATGTTGCCAAAAAGAAGAAAGAGTTTAAGGACTTTGCTTGTTGGGATGTGGTGAAGAATCATCCATACTTCATCCATGTCGAAGCTAGTACACCTCCACCTTACTTATCCTCTACTCCGCCTTACTCATCAACACATCCCGCAAGCTCAATGCCCTCCGCCGTCAACTTGGATGAGGATGATGCATTTCCCACACCAATGAGCAATCAAGCTCCCTCTTCTCCGGAGCGTCCTATGGGAGTGAAAGCGGCCAAGGAAAGGAAAAAGAAAGGAAAAAAAGGCATGAATTCAACAAATGAAAGAGCCGAGGCTTTGAATAGGATTGCGACAAATCAAGAAGCTTATGGTCGCAATCAAAAAGATAATGATGCAATTGAGGTTTCCCTTCTTCGAGAGCAAATCGCGCTTCAAAAAAGAGATATCGATTTGAGAGCTTTGGCGGAAGAGACTCGGATCATGTCAATGGATACCGAGATTATGACTCCTAAATCCAAGAAGTATTTTACCAAGAGGAAAGCCGAAATCCTTTCTCAAATGGATGAGGTTGAAGATGAAGCAAGCGGAGAAGGCTATTCCAATTGTTATCGCCCCATTTTTCCAAGCTCTTAAATTAAATTACCCACTTGTATTTTTTTCAAGTATTTTCCCTTCAAGCATTTAAATTATGTAGTTTCCCATTAAAATAAATAAAAATGCAATTTCTTTATTTCCATCAAGTTCCCACACATTACAAAAATTATTTAACACACATAATTCAAACACAAAACATTTTTATAGTTGTTCACCGGTCTCAAGAAACCAGTTGTGCTTAACTAAGTCTTTTTGAAGCTCTCCATGGATGTAAGCTGATTGGAGATCTACAATACGCTCATTAAACCGTTGTTCATTTCCATATCTTCCAACCGGCTCGAATGGAATACGGTTCCCCCCTTCATCCACTGGCCCATCATAAGCAGTGAATGCGGTAGATGGGTTTTGGAGATCTTCTTCTTGGTTCTCCTCAAACTCATCCTCCACGAACTCGTCCTCAACGATCATGTTGTGCATTATGATGCAAGCCAACATGATGTCTTTTAACGTCGAAAGGCGGTGACACCGAGCTGCATGACGAATTATCCCCCAACGAGCTTGTAAGATGCCAAAGCACCTCTCCACATCCTTACGGTACGACTCTTGCTTTCTCGCAAAAAGCTTTTGTGGAAGCTCTTGAGGATTAGAAATTGTTTTGACAAACGAAGAGTACCTCGGATATATCCCGTCAGCAAGGTAATATGTATTACGGTATGTCATACCGTTCACTTTATAAGTCACAGATGGACTTCTTCCAGCAAGCACTGCATCGAATACATCTGATTGATACAACACGTTGATATCATTTTGAGCTCCTGGTACCCCGAAGAAACTATGCCAGATCCAAGTATCATATGAGGCCACTGCCTCTAAGATGATTGTTGGACGACCTTTCCTCCCTGAGTACGCCCCAGACCAAGCAGTTGGGCAGTTCTTCCACTCCCAATGCATGCAATCAATGCTGCCGATCATACCAGGAAATCCGCGTTGTTTAGCCCTTCTTAGAAGCCGAGTGATGTCTGTCTGATCTGGAGCACGGAGGTAACGAGTACCATAAAGCTCAACCACTTGGGTGCACCACTTCTTCATGCACTCCATAGTTGTTGAGTCCCCCATCCTTGTGATTTCGGCACACTGATCTGCAGCTGAGCCGTATGCCAACATCCGAAGAGCACCAGTCATCTTTTGTTGGGGAAGAAGTCCGACCATTCCAGTGGCGTCGGCTCTTTGATGCCAAAATGGGTCGTTGTTGCAGAGGTCCGTCATTAAACGGTTGAATATATGTCGGCTCATTCGGAACCGCCGACGAAAGTCGTGGTTGGTGAAGACCGAGCGTTCGATGAAGTAATCTTCCATAAGATTATGGCCCCTCTCATCCCTCAGCCTTGGTTGATTTGCACGGCGGCGTGGTGCTGGATCATCATCGAATGCTGCATCATCATCGAATGCTGCATCAACCGCCACCACGTCGATAACGAATTGATTGGCAATTTCAGCATTTTGTCGGCGTTGTTGTCGCCTCCTATTGAAAAAATTAGTGAAACCCATAGGATTCATCTTGAGGAAAGGGAAATGTGATGAAGTGTTTAGAGAGGATGATAAGAAATGTGAAGAAGTATTGGTGTGAGTTCTTCCACTCCCATAGCTCATTCTTTTATAGTCATTTTGAAGAACCAGATTAGATTAGATAACGACACGTGTCGACCGTCAATTGGTTGAAAATCTTACCGAATATCTTTCGCAATTATTTTGCCGACACCAACACGTACACAATACACGTGTCACATTCTCATTGGACCGCAATCTTACAAGAAATATTACCGTCCTATCTTCATTAATAATTTTGCCGACACTGACACGTGTCTCATTCTCGTTGGACCGCAATCTTACAGGAAATATTACCGTCTTATCTTAATCAATGATTTTGCCGACACCGACACGTATACATGACACGTGTCTCAAAATAACTTGTCGAAAATGTTATCGTAAATCCGTAACCACTTATATGTTCTGGGATAATACGTGTCGGTTAGTTATTGGGTGAAAATAATATTCGATATTTAAAATTTCAAAATTTTAATTATTCGTGAATAGTAATAGGAAGTCCTCAAATAGGCACCGCTGCACGAAAAACTGTTTGAGGACTTCCTATTCTGAGGAATTCCTCAAAATTCTGAGGAATTCCTCAAAATGGGGCTTCCTCACATCCTCCATGGGTGGGAATGCTCTGAGGTGGGAGTGCCATCGGTGAAATTGTCATACGGCAACTGGATCTTTTGCCTGGCCTCCTTGAACAACTTCTCGGATTTCCCGCCACTTACGAGTCCTCGAGACCTTTTGGGTTGAGGGTCTATCAGGGCACTCCTGATCTTGCGCCGCGCGCTGTAGATGATATACTCGGAGGAGGCCGACGACGCCTGAGCACTTTCTAACATCGATGTCGGATCAGAAAGGGCATCATCATCACCTGTCGGGATAGCTGGGGCAGCGAAAATTTCCCCAATCGCCGCTGTTGAAGGACCAGCTGAAGGGTCTGGAGAAGGCGCGATGTCGTTGTCCTCCTCTAATTGTCAACCGACTTACTCTGCCAAGCGTCGGAGTAGAGCATCTTCGACTTCCTTTTGGGCATTTTTCTTATCTCACGGGGCAATTTTAATTTAGGAGTTGTTAAAATATAATTACCATAATAATTATATATAAAATTTACCATAATTACTAAATTAGGTAAAATATTCAATTTATTATTTTTAATAATTAAATAATTTATTATAATAACTAAATTACCATTATTACAAATTTATTATTTTTAATAATTAAATAATTTACCATAATTATTACGAATTTGCAATAATTACAAATTATAATTTCTAATAATTACAATAATAATTATCATTTAACATAATTACAACAATTATTTATTAAATGACCATAATTATCATAATTTACTATAATTACCGATTGTTATTAATTATTATTACCAATTATTACTAATTATCAATTTATTATTTTTAATTATTAAATAATTTATTATAATAATTACTAAATTTCTATAATGACCAAGTTATTATTTTTAATAATTCAATAATTTACCATATTTACAAATTTACAATAATTACAACAATAATTATAAATTATAATTACATGCAATAATAATTACCAATTATAATAATAATTCCAACAATATATAATTACAATCATAATTATAATTTTAAATAATTAAAATAATAATTATCATGCATTTACAATAATTTAAATAATTAATTACTAAATTAATCATAATTACAATAATTTACTATAATTACCAATTTACCAACTATTATTAATTATTATTACCAATTTACCAATTATTACAAATTTATTATTTTTGCTAATTAATTTACTAATTTATTAATAAAATTATAATTATGTTAAAAAATTTAAAAATACCGGAAAGAGGAGTCGCGGGAGAGCGGAGTCGCCGGAGGGAGGAAGTCTCCGGATTTTGAGTCGACTGAGGGAGGCGGAATTTTTGAGAGAGAGTGAGAGAAGAGGAGGGAGAGGGATGATGAAAAAAGGATCGGCCTCTCTCCTTTTATAGAGGTTCACCTAGACGACGGAGGTGTTTTCTCCGTGGTCTAAGTGCACTTGGACAACGGAGACACCCGTGTCCGTCGTCTAAGTGAACCGTTTCAATTTTTGGAACCGACTCCCAATTAATTTGGCCGGTGGGAGTTAACCGCCTTAATTTTTGGGAACGTTTCAAATTTCACTTAGATGACGGAGAAGCCTATTTCTGTCGTACCGGTGAAATTTGAACCGTTCCCCAAAAATTTGGCGGTGGAAATTGAACCGCCATATTTTTCAACCTAGACGACGGAGATGGACCATCTCCGTCATCCATGTGGTCACCAGGATGACGGAGATGGTCTGTTTCCATTGTCCAAGTGGTCACCTGGATGACGAAGATGGTCTATCTCCGTGGTCCAGGTGAAATATCCGTAAAATTAATTTTTAAAAATAATTCATAAGGAAGTTTCCGATCTGTCATTTGAATAAAATAGTTGTAAAATATTGATTAAAGAATCGTATATATAAACAATTGAATTTAATACTACGAATAATCTTACGTTTTTAAAAGTATCTACTAATCTGTATAATTTAAATGTTATTAAGTATAGGCTCATTGCATATCAATATTAACGAAATTGAATTTGGACAAAACAACTGTTGAATACATTCTCCATAAGACAATATATAAATAGAATAATTTTCAAAAAATAGTAAGTTCGTTAAGGGTTTCATTAACACAGTCAACCGCAAAACCAAAATTTTTACAAATCGGAAACGTGGATACACGAAAATTCATAACTCCTATTTTGGAACTGTCGATGCTCACACTCCGAGAATTGTTTACTCTATGGTCTCGATGAAAAGAATATGCATTGGGACATGGTCTAGATGGTCGTTGTCCTAGATGAAATTACAAAATTTTCACTTAGACGACGCAAAAACAAGTTTGTGTCGTCCAAGTAAGCACTTAGACGATTCAAAAACACGTTTGCATCATCTAAGTGCTTACTTGGACAACGTAAACTTGTCTTAGTGTCGTCTAAGTGAAAATTTCGTAATTTAGGGTTAGGACCTTAGGGTTTAGGGTCTACTTAGACGACAGTTTGACTCTGTTGCGTCGTCTAAGTGCTCTTTATAGGATTTAGCTAGGGTTTTATATATGTATAATTAATTACTATTAATTACCTTAGTATGGATTATGAAAAGTCATTTTTTCTTCCCCATGTTAGGGTTTCGTGAAAATGTGATTTCACGATATAATATCTATCCGATCCTCCAGATTAATTAATTAATTTTAATTTTCGTCGGTCGAAGCGACCTTGGTATTTAATTAATTATTAAATTAATTAAGTACAAAATTAATAGTTATACATACTCCTCTTCATAATATATATAATTAATCGATCATGCATCATTAAAATAATTACAATAATTAATTATCAATTAATATTCCTCGTCGTTATATTGTACTCTTCATCATAATCGTCATCATCCTCATCCCTATTATCTGATTGCTCCTCCTCCTCATCATACTCAACATCGTCCGACGAATATCCTGAGTCCTCGTCCTCGTCCTCATCTTGCGCGTCTTTTTTATCTACCTAATTAATTGCATCAATAATCTCATCTTTAGTTAGATCCATACAACCATCAGGTATGGGTAAGCGTTCACCAGCTTGAATCAGGTCCATTATGTCGGAGAGGATGTCTGAAATATTAGGCTCTTGATATGCAGGAATGTCTCTTTCCGGTTCATCAGCATCTTCAGTCGTCGGTGTCCCTTCAGTTGTCGTAGTATTCTATATTCCTCGATGAGAGATATGGTTCACTATTTTCCACCCTTCACTAGCTTTCGGGTCATCGAGATAGAACACCTGCCTAACTAAGGTGGCGAGAGTGAAAGGCTTATCCTCATACCAGCTTGAGTTTGTATCGACTGATAAAAGTCGCAGGTTCCTTTAAACGCTTGAACCATTTGCACTTGAATAGGAAAACGTTGACATCATTCCCGTAACATAGCTGAACGACATATACAATAGCCCCGTAATATAGATCATTGTCTTTTCCTACCGCAACTCCACTGTTTTATGTTCTTCTTCCTTCCTCTCGGGCCAATGAATGAAACTTTACACCGTTCACAAAATATCCCGGGTAAATATAGTGTTTAATCGGCTTCCTTGCTAGCAAGTGCTTTGACCAGGACTACCACCCCCGTGGTTTTCGGATTTTTGTAGATCAATCATCTGGGAAAATGGGAAATATATATATATATAATTAAATGGTTTACTTTCTACAAACATATATATAAACTAAATACCGAGACATACGTATGTCTCAACTTCGGACGGCTCTCCATGTACCCAATCATGTACGGCTCAACTTCGTCACAGTTTCGCATTACTACCTAACTTACCTCAATAAGTTCTTCTCGTGTTAACGATTCCCTTAATACTCCTCTAAACGGTCATACGACATTTGTGACGACAGAAAGATTAATGTGGGCACTGGGATCGAAGGCGGTGGGAGGTGGTGGATCTTTGAGGTACCTGTTGCAGTAAGTAACACACTCATGCATTAGGTATGTCTCTGCTATGGAGCCATCTGGAGCCGACCTATTTTTGAAGAATCCTTTATACTGTCCAAGCTGTCTACAAAATCAAACGTTCAATTAATACATTGTAGACTAAGTACATATAGCTAGTAATCTCTAGTGGAACAAATAATGGATCAAAAAACCTGTATAATTAATTAAGTGTACTGGACCGGACCAAAAATAAGCACATGCTCAGGCAAGTGGATCATTAGGTGAATCGTGATGTCAAAGAAAGCAGAGGGAAAAATCTTCTCTAGTTTGCAAATGATTTGCACAATGTTTTGTTGCAGTTCCACCACATATGACTTCTTTAATTCTCTGGCGCATAACATTTGCCACTATGTGCACAATGTCACTATTGGTTATACGATGTCACGAGATAAATATGGTCGAATTACCACTAGAATCAGACGTTGCAGCGTAACGTGATAGTCATGTGTCTTTAGACCAACAAACTTGTGTTGCACCTTGTCCACTGCTCCAATTATAGTAGCTGCATACGTAGCCGGATAACGAACGCTCTTAAACCAGTGAAATACAGAACATCTAAGTGTCGGCTTCACTGTGTAAGGTGCAGCTGGCATCTTGTTGACGTAGATTCATATATTCCAGATCTTTGCGCGCTTTGGGAGTATCTTCAGTCTTAAACTTAATACTGAGAATTGTTCTCACCTCCCTGTCGCACACATTCTTTTCTATGTGCATGGCGTCCAAGTTTTTCCTCAGCTTCAACTTCGACCAGTAAGGGAGTTCAAAGAATATACTTTGTGATGCCAATAGTTGAATTCATGTGGAGGTACTGGATTGCATTTTTCTACATCCTTGTCATTAGTCAACACACCAAAGTCAAAATAGCTCAACCTCTCTAAAATCTCTTTGCCCGACCAACTATAGGGTTTAGGATTATTCTCTACCATCCTGTCGAAATGAGATTCATCCTATCGCTACGGGTGATCGTGAGGAAGCTATCTACGGTGACCCAAGTAACACATATTCCCTGCATACCAACAAGAGTTCACATCGTCCAAACATATATAACATCCATTGTATCCTTTTGTCCTATAGACTGCGAACATCTTATACGCTGAAAAATCGCTAATCGTCCACATTACGGCATCCCTCATTATGAACATCGTGTCAGTGAATTTGTCATAAGTTTTGACTCCATTTTCCCACAAAAGTTTCAGCTCGTCGATCAAAGGTTTGAGGTAAACATCTAAGCACTTCCCCAGAGATCTAGGACCTGGAATTAGCAGAGCAAGGAAATTAAATTCCTTGTTCAAGCATATCCACGGAAGCAAGTTGTACGGCATCAGAATAACTGGCCAAGTGCTGACGGCAGAGCTATTACTACTCCAAGGATTGAATCAGTCTGTAGATTGTCTGACTCTAACATTTCTAAACTCTGCAGCAAAGTCTCCAAATTCACTGTTGAAATGTTTGAAAGACTCCCTATCTGCAGCGTGTCTCAGCACATCGTCATTTATTCACTTTTCTGCGTATCATCGCATCGCCTCTGATGTGCATAGAGACTTGTACATACGCTACAATCTGGGAATCAATGGAAAATATCGAAGAACCTTCACAGAAATTTTCTTTTTCGAACTCTTCCTATTCAGCTCATATCTACACTGCCTACATACAGGACAATAGTCCAAATCTTTATACTCTTTGTAAAACAACACACAATCATTTGGACATGCGTCAATTATCCTGTACTTGAGGCCGAGGCTGCTCAACATATTTCACCTTATAATGGGATTTAGGCAGTGAAAGGACCCAACCCCGATTCAGTTACCTAAACCGGAATCGAACCCATTCTAAAAATACGAACCAACAAAAACTTTTCAAAATTTCAGCAGAGTTTTGTTACTAACGTGGAATTGCATAAACCTGCACCCTGAAAATAACACTTCGTCCTATGCCACAAAAGCCAAACCGTGGGCACCAATCCCATCCAGATTTCTCAAAATCATAATTAATATAAACAATAAACAATAAACATACTGTACTATATATAGTATATCCGTGAAAATCCGTATAAACACGTATCAGAGTGTATCAGAGCGACCACTAGTGTAAATATGTACAATATACACATCAGTAGGCGAAACAAGAACCTATTGGAAAACACAGGTAGCTCAGATCACTAGCCTCCAACCGCGACGTGAAACACCAAACCTGAACTGCAACTAGGCACGGAAACCGAAAAGCCCAGGGGAAAGACATGAAAACCGTTAGAGTGAGTGGACGAAAATAAATGTCATTCACCAGTTGATATATATGTTTAAAATAACATATGCGACTCCAGGTAAATAAAATAACAAAGTACACGAGGTAAAATCATACTCCTCCAGCGTACTGAGCATGCAAGTAAAAATCCCACGGGGTCACTCATGGACACATCCGTGCTAGTACAGTCCGAATCACGGGATCCCAGACCCACACGTGATTCTAAGCCAGAAAGGCCTCGGTTCCGGGGAAACGCCCATCGCCGGTCAGGTAGGGGTAACGCCCCTCCTGGTAGCCTACCATCGGGGATCAGCCGAGAGGCAAGTGTATCGATACAACAACGTAACTGAGACTGTACTCTGTGTAAATCAAATCATAAACAGTTCGATGCAAATGCATGAAACAGCATATAAGTGTATGTATATTCGTATACTTATATCCGTATATGTATAATCATAATACACATGCTCATGTAAACCAAAATCTCATACGCATGCTCAAGTTCGTAAAACGTGTATAAAGACTCGCAAACAATCCGTGAAAAGAAATGTCCACTCACAGGTGAGCAAAATGCGCACTCGCGCTAATCTCGTGGTCCGGCGGAAGATCCCTCGCCTGAAGCACGATCTCGATCCCGATCTCGATCTCCTGAATATTCACAAAATATAACTGATCAAAATCATAGTCCACAACTTTGTACTGAACCACGGAAACTAACCGTTCCCGGAAATATGCAATGCAATACAAAATGATTAACGGAATTCCCGAAATCTCCACTCGAAACCCTCGACTGAAAATCGGCTTCCCGAATCGATCCGAAAACATCTGGACGATAATCGGGGCGCGATTACGAGAAAAACGACATTAAAAACGTCGAAATCCAAAAAGTAAACTCCTCACCGGAGCTCCGCCGTTGACCGCCGCCGGCGGCGGCGCGCCGTCAACGGTGGAATTTCACGGCCAAAATTTCCAAAACTCAAGATCATTCCAAGCCCAAACCTTTCCTCTTCTACCACGAAGTCCAAATCTCACCGGAACTAGGCCAAATCACCTCGAACAGATCGGAATTTCCAACTCCGATGACCAATTCGGGTCACTCCAAAACCTCCACCAAAATCAAAATAAACCACCCAAGGAGCTTCACCTAAGCAAGGGGAACTGAAACCCCAACATCTCCACCCTCAAAACTCGCCGGAGCACCACCTCCCAACTTCGGCGAATTCCGGCCTCATAACCCGATTCGGGTTCCATAAAATCTCCATCAATTTCCATAAATTTAAACATCAAACAACTCGAAATCAAGAGAGGAAGCTATCCTTACCCTTCACGTGGCCAGAGGTGGCCGAAAAGTGGACGTCGGACGGCAAGAACCAAAACGGAAAGTTTTCTACTTCGGGTCAACGGGTCAAACTGCCATTTTAGGAAAGTCAACGATGGTCAATGCCAAATAGTGATTTTTGACGATTTTACGACTATTTCCGATATTTATACTCGCGCTTCGGGTCAATTGACGGTCCGAAATGAATATTTTAAATGATTCAGATAAGCTCGAAACAATCGGATAAACTCGTCGGAAACCGAAACTTCAAATAATCGTATTATATTCCTCGGTTATCGGAAAAATCTTCCGGAATCTCCCACGAGCTCGAAATCACGTACTCTACAATTTCCGTGAAGACACTCAACTCAAATTCTCGGCCGAAAACATAGTCGCGAATAGAGTCGACGAACCACACATATATCGTAAAACTGCGACTATACTCAATCTCGTGAATCGTGCCGAATATTCAATTGATTCTGGTTCGGGTCGTCACAGGCAGATTGTGATTATCAGGAAGCAACTTACATATTTGCTCCTGAATTTCCTCAAAAGCACTGACTGACATTTTATGCTCCACTTTTATCTTCATTTGCTCCATCACATATTGCAACACATTCTCTCGACATACAGGGTACACTGTGGTATGCGCTTCAAGTAGCATCCTGTTGTACTTATCCATCTCACTAGTGTCAGTGGCCAAGCTAGCAGTGGGGAATGTGTCATCATACCCCATGAGTGGTATTTTGACCTCCATCTTCGTGTTGGGGTCCACCATGACTAAATCCCAGAAACGCATCATGGACCAAACCCACAGTTGGGTTGCAAGCAGGGGGGCCGCCATCACTGCCGTTGGATGAGGCACCATGGTAACTGTACCCTGAGCTGAAGTCTGCTGAGCTGAAGTCTACTGCTTCACCATGCTCGCTTCACGTAGTGTAATTCCACATCATACCATTTTTGTACAGATGTTGCACCATAATATTAACCTCCACATACTGACAGTTAAGAATTTTTTGGCACGGACACCTGAAACGCTTATTTCCCTGACCATATTTTATCGCAAAATTCAGAAATTCACTAATTTCATTCATATACCGGACATCACTTCTATTCCACAACTTCATCCAACTCTTGTCCATACTTCTACGAAATATTATAATTAATTATCATATTAGTCAATTAACTATTCTATATATATACAGATTTTCAAGTAATTATTAAACTATTATATATACACACAAATTTTCAACTACCTTAATTAAATTAAATTATTAATTAATTACCTTCAATAATTACCTTTATTAATTATTGGTGAATATACGTACTCTACATCAATTACTTTAATATGTATAACATGCATGTACGTATGTTTTAACTAAATATTAACCAAATTTTTATATATCCATGCATATATACGTACTATTGGTCTATATTAATTCACTAATATATATCATCAATTACCTAACTTAATTATAAATATATATTAGACGTACTAATTCATTAACAATGCAATCAATCAAACGTACAGTTAATTATATATATAAACGTTAATAGTGTTGGAAAATTAACTACGTACGTACCTAGCCTTCTCCGATATATGGCGAATTGATGGTCGGAGCCGGAGATATATGTATATATATAGTGTTAGCTAGTTTGCATGCATGCATGCATGCATGTACGCGTGAGGAGAGTCTGATCGATCAAGAAAGAGAATGATCGCTATATATGAGGATGAAGTTGAGACGAGTGAGCGGAGAGGAAGAGAGTTCGGCATGGACCTTATATAATGCTTCACTTAGATGACGGAGTGTCAGTGCATCGTCTAAGTGACCACTTAGATGACGGTCTTACGTAGTTTCCGTTGTCCAAGTGGATACATGGACGAGGAACCTAGACCCCGTCGTCCAAGTGGCCACTCAGAACACGGTGTGTCGGTCCGTTGTCCAAATGTGTCTTAGACGACGAAAATTGTTTCTGTGGTCTAAGTGTGTTTTTCTTGTAGTGATACCAGCGCTTCATGACCTACATCTTTAGAGATGTGAACGGTACGATAGTGGAAGTCTACATTGGTGACATCTTGGTCAAAAGCACAACTGTTAGCAGCCACACAACCAATCTCTGCGTCCTTTTCCAAATATTAATGGAGCATGGCGTCCGCTTCAATTCAACGAAGTGTATAATTGGCGTTATTGCCAACAAGTTTCAAGGTTACATTGTCAGCCTGCGGGGAATCAAAGTAAATTCTAAAGAGAACCAGGCCATCATGACAATGAAGCCACCCACCACTTAGAAAGATCTCCAAAGTAATACAGGTAAACTTGTTTCTCTAAACAGGTTTATCTCCCGCTACTCAGACAAATGTGAGCCTTTCTTCAAAGTGCTCTGCCTCACCAACAAGTGCACTATCAACTGGACACCTTCTTGTGAGGATGTTTTTCAGCAGATAAAATTTTATCTCGCATATATTCGTACTCTATCTTGATCTATCAGAGGAGAAACACTATATCTATACCTCGCTATCTCACTCACAGCTGTCAGCCCCGCCCTCGTACGGTGTGATTGTGATATCGAGCTCCCCGTATTTTTTACAGGCAAGGGATTTACGGGCCTTGAGAAACATTATCCAACATTCGACAAGTGGGCACTGGATCTGGTCATACCCGCTCGGCGTCTTCATCTATACTTCTAGGCGTACAAAATCCAGGTCCTAACCAACCTCCTTCTTTACCAAGTCTTCCAGTCCCCTGACCACGGTGGCCGCCTGAGTAGGTGGACCATCGAGCTCAGCGAGTTCGATATTGAATACAAACCCCAAACTGCTGTGAAGGCACATATGGTGGCAGACTTTTATAGCTGAATACATGGAAGCAGAGGACGAGTGCACCTAACTAAAACCCGGACAGCTCACCACCACCAACCCGCAGTCACTTTGGCTCTTGTACGTGGATGGGTCAACGGACCAATCGACCAGTGGCGGTGGAATTATCTATTACAACCCATACCTAATTTAAACCTTTTTACGAATCAAGTAAAGTTTAGTCGAGTGTGGTAAATAGTTTTTACCGCGGGTGATTAGTGAAGGTCTTGTAATCACACTTCTTTTGGGTTTAGTAGCTCAAGAAATCTTCTTCATGAAAGTTGTTGAGCTCCTGGACATGAGTTTGTGGACTCGTGGAACTTTTTTAATTAGAGTTACGACGAAGAAGTTTTGGTCAAAAGAAGTTTTTCAAAAAGTTACATTTCGGTAACTGTGCAAGTATAAATAAGAAGTTTCCGAGTGTAGAAAGTCAGAAGTTACCATTTTAGGCTAATTCTTCTCTTCCTTTCGTCACTTTCACTCTCTCCTCTCCCCTTTCTCTCGTCTCCCTCTCACTGTCGCTAGTAGTCTATCATCGACCGGCCACCAAATCGAACAATCAAGGTGTCGAAATCTTCTTCTTGCTCTCCTCTACCATCTTAACCACACCGACGAACCCATTTCTCATCATTGAATCTAAAAATCAAAAGAACCCGAATCAAAAATCCAAGAACCGTAGAATTTGGGGGTGTTTGTTTTCGAGCTCAAATCTGTTAAGGAGACCCACTAGGCTTTATAGCTCTTGCCACCTATACATTGGTTGCTTCCCAATTCAATCGGAGGTGCAAGAATCAAAGATTTGAAGTTTTTGGTTTTTTTGACTTCGAAGGTAAATGGGACGATTTAGCTTGTGAATTGGATGTTTGTGGCTTTGGAATGAAATGTTGCTTGCAAGATTTTGAGTGTTTTTAGGTTCAGGTCGCCAAAAAATAAGGGTGGTGGCGCCGCCACCGGTGGTTCATGGCATTGCTCCGGCGAAGGGATTTTCAACAGAAGTTTTATATCATCTTGTTCGTATTAACGTATGCCGAATGAGGATTGTATTGAAGATGTTTTCGAATTGATTTTTTTTGTACAAGTATTAACGGATTTAAAGTTGACCTAGTCGGATTGTAGATAACGTTAATACGAATTAATGAATTTATCAAGTTGAAAGTCAATTCGATGTAAAGCTATTTACTTTTTTAGGAACGTATGCCAATTTTTTTATACGTTAGGGATATTTGACTTATGATTAGTTAGAAACTTGTTGGGAATTCATGAATCACATAATTCGAGTATATAATATTCTCGACAGGAAAATTTATTGAGTGAACGAGTTAGTTATTCGATATTGTTTTCGATAAATAGTTATTATATAAAGTTCGTTGTTTCAGGACAACGCGTCGAATCAGCAGCGACGAAGAATTCTATTAGGCAGGAGACTTAAGCTTATGAGTGGACTTTTATTTTCCTTGAAAAATATGCAAGTAGTTATAAGCTTCATTCACAATAAATTTATATGCTTTATTTTTGCATAACTCAGCTATTCAGTCTTAGTCAGAATCAGTTCAATTATAGTTTCAGCTTCCGAGTCGTGTTAGTTAGTTAATTCTCTACTCGATCGGTATGATACTCCCTGGTGATTACTTATTATATTATTATATGTATGCATACATCAGGTCACTATGCTTGGCCTCCGAGTGTCTAGCCCGATTAGTTAAGAATCGGGAATTGATCATTATGATCCAGCTCCAGAGAATGTACTATTTAATAGTATTGTTTCAGCGGTGACTAATGCATATGCATCCCTTTGTCACTGATCCCTTCTATGGTTATACGTTGATAGCTATTTCAGTCCATTGCATGCTAGATTTTTAAATGTCAGGAATTGTAGAAATGTAGATTTAGTATTCGTTTAAATTTCAGTTTATTTATTTTGTCGATTCACTCTAATATTTTTAAATTGCATTTCCTGGGCTTTTGATTTACGTTGCCCGGATCGTAGATTAGACGGCTGAAGGTGTGTCCAACTAGTTGATGAGGCTTAGTATCTTCACTGCTTCCGTTTTGCTCTAAGTAGGTTATCTTATAACCTACTTATGTTTTATATTTTCCCATTCGGTTTGTCTAGATGTTCTGATTACCGACTTTGTGTAAATTTTGTCGCTAAGTTGTAAACTCTGCAGTAGACCTTTGTGTTTTGTAAATTTAACAGTTAAGTACTTAATTTTGAGACTTTTTAAATAGTATTAAAGTTGGTTTCTCTCTAAGTTCAAGTTTTGGGTAACTCGTGTTGGGTTGGTCGCTATATTTACAGTGTGAGCTAGCATGATGTGGATCCCACATGACTTGTCTCGGGTGACCTCAGGTATTTGGGGCGGGTCCTGTCATTATCCTCCCATGACCTAGGGAGTTCATCTTCAAAGCAAGCTGAGTATGAGGTGCTCATTGAAGGTCTACAGCTGACAAGCTTATCAGACGCCTCTGACATAACCATATACAACGACACACAGTTGGTCGTCAACTAGATAATCGAGGACTTCGAGGAAAAAGGGGGATCTATGGCTGCTTACCTGGCGCTCGCTAGGCACTATCTCTTCAAGTTTAAATTCTTCAATATTACACAAGTGCCTGGTGCCCAGAACGCCAAGGCCAACGCCTTAGCTCGCCTTGCCACCGCGCTATTCCTCACATCTATTAATCAAACCAAGGTGTAAATTCTTTACAAACACTACTGGAAATTGAGTCATTGCCGGCGACTTGTAAGTCGCCGGCAATGTTTTTGGACATTACCGGCGATTTTTGCCTGAAAAATCGCCGGTAATGTCTTTTTTTTTTTTTACATTACCGGCGATTTTTGTCGCCGGTAATGTCCGTCGCCGGCAATCTCTCGATGGTAATGTAAAAAAAAAAAAAAAAAAAGACATTACCGGCGACTTCATTTATGTCGCCGGTAATGTCATTTTTTTTTTTTACATTACCGGCGACATAAATGAAGTCGCCGGTAATGTTAAAAAAAAAAAAAAAAGACATTACCGGCGATTTTTCCGGCAAAAATCGCCGGTAATGTCCAAAAACATTGCCGGCGACATAAAAGTCGCCGGCAATGGGAAGAAATGTTGTAGTGAAACCAAGCATTTTCAAGAGCTTATCTTAGATCCTGCCTATCACATCCACTAACCGCAGCTGGCTGGATCCTATCCTCGCTTAAAAGACAAGGGGCATCCTTCCAGCCAACTAGACAGAGGTCAGAACGATTGTGGCACGTGCCACAAACTTCAGTGTGCTGGCAAACAACTATACAAGCAGGGGTGCACATTGTGATAACCCGAACCTAATTTTAACCTTTTACTATTCGAAGGTCAGTCGTGGATGGTAAATGACTTTTACCGTTAATATTTACCAAGATTCTTTATTTGACATTTTATACGATTGATATCTGACGAAGCTTCCTTGGAGAAAGTCGTAGAATTCGTTGAGACGAGTTTGTGGACAAGTAGAAAGATGAAATTGGAGATACGAGAATAAAGTTATTGAAATCAGAAGTTTTATCATATTTTTACTTTACGGTAATTTTTTTAATATAAATAGTGTTGTAAATTGTGGAAACCAACTAGTTTCCATTTTTGTTTGATTTTCTCTCCTTCTCTCCCGACTTTCTTTTTCTCTTCTCCGTCTCTCTCTCACGGCGTCGATCTCGCCGGAGACAGCCACCACCAAAGGTCACCAATTGGAGAAATTGATAGGTCAATCTCTTCATTTTCATTTCCCCTATCATTTCTCAATAATTCCAGCAACCATATCTTCTTCTTTTTTTCTTGATTTTGGTATTGAAATTTCGAAAACATCAAGAACCCTAGAATTCTGGGGTCGATTGATTCGGCTTCAATTCGGCCAAAGGGACCTATTGAGATTTGTATCCCTCGTTCTTGTGACTCTATATATACCAAGAACACGTCTTAATTCCATCCGAAGAAGGAAAATCGAAGATATGAAGTTTTGCGGATTTTTGGGTGTTCTTGACTTTAAAGGTAAATTCGACTATTTTCATGATGAATTAGACATAGGTGTAGTTGAAAAAATTGTTATTGGGTTGATTTTGGAAAGGTTGAGCTTTGGGTCGCCGGAAAACAGAGTGGCGTCACTGCCGATTGTGGTTCACGGCAGTGCTCTGGCGGAGATTTTTTGGAAGAAGTTTCATATGGATTCACTTGTAATAGCGTGCTGATTATAAACAAGAGGTTGTTGCTTTAATAGGACATAGTTTAACATAGGGTTTTGACTTAATTGGAATTAACTAACATTTTACGATTTAAACAAAACGCTTGAGTTGAATGTTGATTTGATTCTGAGTCACGTTACACTCGAAAAGTGTTATGTTTCGAATGAGTTACTGATATTCTAAATATGTTTAGTTTTGTAACTCATCGGAATTTAGGAAATCACAAACTCGAGAACGTGATGTTCTTGTCGGGAATGTTCGTTGGCGAACGAACTTGATTTTTCGATATCGTTTACGATGAGTAGTTATTAAATAATGTTCGTTGTGACGTGAACCCAGTACTGGTGAGTGGACTTCTGTTTTAAAATAACATATGCATGCGATCATGAGTTACGTTTAAGTTATGCTTTTAGTTCCAGAATCAAATATCTCAGTTTTAAGAGTTCAGTTTGAAAATTAATCTTCAAGTTAGTTACTCAAGTTATGATGTCAGTTTTTGAATTTAGATTCAACATCAGTTATACTATTTTATTATGTCATTGGAGTTATGACATAATTTCACTTTCTCATATTATCCATTCCTATGCTTTTGGAGTTTTGTCTCCGTGTCAATTTTCCAGTCATATGTTATCGAAATTTTGTTTCTGTGTTAGACATTCTATATCATGTTTATGGAAGTTAGCTCAGCCTTATGTTTCAGAATTCAGTTTCAGTCATAGTCTATCAGTTTACGATTTCAATTGGAAATTACTATTATATTGGCTTATATGTATGCAGACATGTAATGCCTCACTTGGCCTGTCCTCCAAGTTACTGGTCTAATGCGTTGGAACATCAGAATTTTGATGTGTTGGATCATCGGAACCTCGATGTGTTGGAATGTCAGGACCTCCAACCAATGAGTTGGATCATTGGGATTTTCATATATCCAGCTCGATGAGTTGGATCATCAAGATTATTAGTATGTCCAGTTCGATGAGTTGGATCATTGAGTTCATGTTTTTGTTGAGTTCAGTGGGTAAGTTCATCAAGATAGTTAGTATGTCTGGTTCGATGAGTTCAATCATCGAGATAGTTAATATGTCCAGAGTTTCATATGTTGAGTCTGATGAGTTGGATCGTCAAGTTCATGATTATGTTGAGTCTGGTGTGTTAGATCATCGGGAATCCACGACTTGAGTCTAATGATTTAGAATGTTGAATTTCATTTATATGTATCGAGTCTGACATGTTGAGTTGTCGGAGTCCCAAGGTGTGAGTGAAGTGTTGTATTATGATTTCTCGTCTAATCGCATGACAATTTCAAAGTTAGCTTATTGTTGGAAGTGTAGAGTCAATCGTTATCCGTTTTCAGATTATTTATTTTTGTCCACTCACTAATATTTTTTAAACTACATTTTCTGGGATCTTTGGTTTATGTTGCCCAGATCTCAGGTTAGACGACCGATGATGTGTCCATCCAGTTGAACTCCACTACTTCCGTTTTGTTTCAAGTAGGTGCTCTAGTAACCTACTTATGTTATATTTCAGTTCGGTTTGTCTTAGATGCTCTGAATACCGACTTTTGTAAATTATGTTTGTCAACTGTAAGTTGTAAAGTTTGAGATACTTTACACTTTATAAGTTAATGGTCAAGTATTTCTAAAGTCGGTTTTCTTTAGCTCATGTTTGGGTAACTCATGTTAGGTTAGCCACTGTATTTACGGTGTGATCTATCCTGATGTGGGTCCCGCAGGGCTTGTCTTGGTTGACGTCAGGTATCAGAGGTGGGTCCTATCACACATGGCCCAATCTCAAATGTCTCACAACAAGCACAGAGTGTTCACTCTTAAGGAGGTTCACAATGGCGAATGCAGACACCATGCGGGCTCTTGATCCATCACCCATAAAGTCTTACAGTAAGGGTTCTGGTGGCCCACCATTCATGCTGATGCCAACGAGATCACTAGCGCTTGCAAGGCTTGTCAATTTCACAAACACAAAGTTCACTCCCTTGTTGTCCCCCTCTCCATCATATTCTCGCCTATCCCTTTTGCCCAATGGGGCTTGGATCTTATTAGAGACATTGCTAAGACCAAAGGGAAATGCCGCTACGTACTAGTCATCATCGACTACCACACAAATTTTATCGAGGCAGAGCTGCGCATAAAAATCACGACTGAGAAGATCACCAAATTCCTTCGGTGTACATTATTCAGTCGCTATGGCGTCATAATCAATATCATTACAGATAACGACACTCAGTTCAATAACGTTGAGTTCATCACATTCTGCAAGTAGCAGGAAGCCAATGTTCCTTTCTTTTCTCCTGCTCACCCCTAGAGCAATGGGCAGGTTGAGGTGGCCAACAAGATCATTAAGGACGGCCTCAAGAAGCAATTGACCGCTATGATAAAAGGACACCCCAATTACAGTTGTTGGCTCGAGCTACTCCCTGACATACTTTGGTCCATCCAAACAATTGCCACAACGGCCACATATAAGGCGTCGTTCAGCCTTACATTCGGTACTGAGGCGGTACTCCCACTTGAGCTCACTCATAAAAGCCCAAGGGTGGAGGCATTCGATCTAGCCACCAACAATGTAGGACTCCGCTTAGACAACGACCTCCTGGAGGAAAAACGAGATGCCCCTCACTTCCGCAACACTACTGATAAGGAAAATATCTCTCGCCTCTACAACCAGCGTGTCTATGCATGTTGGGAAGGTCATTCAAACCAAAGTCAAGAGCCTCCGCCCATCTTGGGAAGGACCATACAAGATAGTGGACATCGTCATCCCTAACATGTTCTACTTGAGTGACAAGGACGGCACCGTCCGCCCTCACCCCTAAAACTCCGGCCACTTACAGAAATACTAACACTAGAGAACCCTGCTCAGGTTTTGGTTTATTCGGTTGTAATGTTTTTATTTCATCTATGTACTGTAGTGTACTATGCTTTCTGTAATGAAGTAAGTATGCACTTATGCCTATATTGTGTTATTTCTATAAACACTCCGCTAAAAATTACTTCAATCACTAGCAGGCTACGTTTGAATAATACTTAGCAGACGCAATCATTCATAAGCTTACTCTCATCTAGCTAACGCAACAATGACTATTTCTACAACAAACAAAACACTACACAACCATATTTTCATAAAGCGTAACACCATCACAGAACATTCAGAAAAAGCGTCAATTACTCATTACTTCAGCGAAAAAAAATTTGTACTCATACATCAAACTACGAAAGAAAAATGCAAAGTGATAGATAACAAACATTGTTCCAAACTACATCAAACAAACAATTGTATAAGCGCCCACGCTTAACCTTGAAAACCCACCACTTTCCCCGCCTATTGGTCTGCCTCATACTACTGCCAGTTGAAGTAAGGACTCTCCTTGAGCACATCAAATGTCATGGTGATACTCGCTGCCGCAGTTTCTTCCATTATTTTCTTGAACTCGGCAGAGGCCTTGAACACAGCAATTACATCCACCTCTAGCTGGCACTTAGCTGCGTCATCCATCACTTGGGATTTAAGGGACCTAACTTATGCTCTTAAGGTCTCCACCTTAGCTAACACTTGATCCAAGCGCTCTGCCTACTAAGTCTGCAAATCTTCGAGCGATCGCTTTTCTGCTTGCAGCAGATCCCGTTCGACTATAAGTTCATCATGCTTCTTTTGTAGCTCTTGTTTGGCCCTCAAGGAGGCCTCGATGCCTTGCTTGAAGATGTTCTATTCTTCTCAAAGCTCACCCTCCAAACGACTATACTTTATTAGCTTTGTGTTCGTCGTCAGTAGCACCGACTCTTTGGCCTTCAAATTCTTCTCTATCCTTCTAGTTTTGTCTTTGATGACTGTGATTTCCTCTGGACCACCATCTAGCTCATCGAGTAGCAACATTTTATGAAGATCGTACACCCACCACGCCGCTTTAACGCATAGACGCTGGTGATTGGTGCGCTTATCCAGTGTAAGCGCTCGCTTCCTCTGATACACAACCATATCCAATGGGACCAAGTGCCGAGAGAACTTGACAAACCTCTCCAACAGGTTTCTCAAGTCTTCCTCGAACATTTCTGGCACCACATGGATTTGCACTCATCTTTCTGTGCATGGCCTTTCATCCCTGGCAGGCAGCGTTGAGGTGGAGACCTGTTAGGCATCTGAACTGGTGAGCGCCCTGGAGAGTTGAGCGGCATTTACTCCTCATCTTCGGTTTCCTCTTATTCCTCGACAACCATCACATCACTATTGTTTATGGAGTGGGTTGTGATCTCTTGAGGAATATCTACTCTTTCTTGGTGGAAGGCCTGGGGTCCCGCCCTGCAGTTTTGCTTCTCTTTCTTTTATACTCTGGGCGCTTCCCAACAACGCGCTTCCTGATTCTGGCTAGCAGGGTGATACAGGCCGCCTCAGATTTAACTTAAATCTGGGAAGCCGTAGGTTTCTCAGCTACACTTGAGCACCCATGCAGGGGCATAAGACCACCGTCACCTCATCTTATTTATCATCGCTCGCCCAATCATCTCTTGAATGGTGCAATGAGTACCGCAGATTCCGCAAGGGCCGCTTCCGCTCTTCTCCAGGTCGTATGACTTCAACCTCGTGTGTGTCTGCTGCCACAAGCAGACTGGCATCGATCGTCGGCTCCTTGGAGCCAAGTCTTGCCCACTTTTGGCACCAAGTGTGCGGTGTTAGATGCTTGCGCCATCAACTGACCAATCAGCCCAACCACTTTCGCCCTCTCCATTCGATTGTCTGGCTAACGGCGGTGCTCTTGGCTACGAGGAAATGGAAGTAACACATACATATCAGACCACGCCAAAAACCACCTAACGCATTTCAGGAAAGCAACACAACAAACAAGGACACACCAAGTTTATGAAATATCCCTATTTGTTCCACAATGTCTGAATAGTTGAGCGCCCAAAAGTCATGACACGATTCAGAATGGTCCCAGTAATATAAAATCTTGGACAAGTGCTCCTTCTCCCTCGTTCCCGAGCGGAACTTGTTGTGACGACCCAGAACAGAATCAGAAGTATAATCAGCTTGATTCGTGAGTTACTGCGTAATCGCAGATTTCTGACTGATGATTGAATCGCCAGGCTTGTTAACGACTTAATCATTGGCCGAGAATTGGAGCTGAGTCCCTTCTCGAGAGTCATTGTATGTGTTATTTCGAGTTCGTGGGCGGTTCCAGATTGTTATTTGGACGACCGAGGAATTAATTATGAATATTTGAAGTTCGGATTTAAATGGTGGTGCTCTTAGCGACTAAATTACCGGTCGAGAATTTGGTTTCAGCTTCTTCACGGAAGTTGTTAAGAATTTAATTTCGAACTCGTGGGAACTTCCGGAGTATTGTTCTGAGTTACGAAGATTAAGTTGTGATTATTTCCGATTGTTGATTATTTAGTCGGTTTAAATATGTGTTGGTTTGAACAGTTGACTTTTTATCGGATTTGCCGATGTGTTTGACTTCGGATGATAATTGAAGAATACGTCGAGTCGAGTTTGTTGCCGCGAGAATTATCGGAATCGGAATTACGACGAGAAAGTTACGGATATTTGAAGTTTATCGAAAATGGTGTTTGAAAGTTTCTATTTTTGGAAGGTCTATATATATAGTAGTTACCTGTTTGGGCAAGTCAAACATTTCCAGATTGGGAGTTGACCGAGTCAACTCGGTGGAGAGAGAGAGATTCATGACGGCAAGGGCGGCCTCCACGGCGGCGATGGGATTCCGGCCACCCCACGGCTTGGCATTGGGCCCGTTCTCTTCGCCTCGACCTCCTCGTCCCAACCCCGGCCACCTTTCACGGCGTGGCTCACCGGAAAGAGAGGAAATTCCGTCCAAAGAATGGAAGAAACTTGGGGTTTTGGTTGGTTTCGATTTCGGTCGAATTGAGCTACAAATTGTAGTGGGCTTTGAAGCTCTCCTCACCATGATTCTAACCATGTAAGTATGAAGTTCTAATTTTGATTGTGCTTGGAGAATTTTGGATTTGAAAATTTGGTACCAATTCGGTTTTGCATGAAATTGACCTAGTTAGAGTGAGAATTGGCCTTCGATGCAGTTGACAAAGTTGCTCAGTGGATGATTTTGAGTGGAATAGAGGTTGCTCCGCCAGGAAAAGTTCAGTTTGGTGGCGGTCAACGGTCAACGACGGTCAAAGTTTAACTTTTTGGGATTTTCGACAAGTTGCATGTCATTTCACTCGAAATCGCGCTCCGATCGCAGTGGGGAGGTTTGTTTTTCGAGTTGAGCATCTGAAAGTACAGTGAGGTATTGAGGTGTGATTTCGGAATTTCCGACAGTTTGTCGTAATCGGATTACGTGTTTCCGAGAACGGTGGTTTCTCGTGATTTGTTTTGAATTGTCGAGTTATGATTTTGAGAAATGGATTTTGTGATTATTCAGGGGTTCGTGATCGTTCATTTGGCGAGGGACTTTCCGCCGGATCACGGGTTAACGCGAACTGCGTTATGCTAGTCTGTGAGTGGACAACTTCTTTTCACGGATTGTTTGCGAGTCTTTTATATACGTTTTATAAACTTGAGCATGCGTATGAGATTTCGGATTACATGAGCATGTGTTTTATGATTATACATATACGGATATGCGTATACGAGTATACATACACTTATATGTTGTTTCATGCATTTGCATCGAACTGTTTATGATATGGTTTTCACAGAGTACAGTCTCAGTTATGTTGTTGTATCGATACACTTGCCTCTCGGCTGATCCCCGATGGTAGGCCGCCAGGAGGGGCGTCGTTACCCCAACCTGACCGGTGAGGGGCGTTTCCCCGGAACCGAGGCCTTTCTGGCTTAGAATCACGTGGACTAAGGACCCCGTGATTCGGACTGTACTAGCACGGAGGTGTCCATGAGTGACCCCGTGGGATTTATACTTGCATGCTCAGTACGCTGGAGGATTATGGTTTTACCTCGTGTACTTTGTTATTATTATTTACCTGGACTCGCATATGTTATTTTAAACATATATATCAACTGGTGAAAGACATTTATTTTCGTCCACTCACTCTAACAATTTTCATGTCTTTCCCCTGGGCTTTTCGGTTTTCGTGCCCAGTTTGTAGTTCAGATTCTGGTGTCGCACGTCGTGGTCGGAGGCATAGTGCTCGAGCTACCTTGTTTCTTCCAGTAGGTTTATTGTTCTACCTACTGTGGTATACTTATATGATTATACATTAGAGGTCGCTCTGAGTAATCTATTGTATATACTATATGATTTTACACCGGATTTCAGTAAAGTATAGATATATTTATTGTTTTACTTTACTGTCGATATATTGAGAAATCCGGATGGGATTGGTGCCCACGGTTTGATTTTTGTGGCATAGGATGAAGTGTATTTTCCGCGTGCAGGTAATGGTAATTCCTCGTTAGTAACGAAACTCTGCCAAAATTTCTACGGTTTTTGTTGGTTCGTGTTTTCGAAAGGGTTTGATTCCGGTTTAGGGAGCTAAATCGGGGTTGGGTCCTTTCACTTGTACCTCATTATACCACAAAACTACAGTGTAAGAAAAGACATAAGCGGCCTCAGCTTGACATATAAGTACAAATTAAATGAGCTCACAAAAATACAACAGTTGGACAATGACATACATCACCTGGCAGTTGAAAGGAAGTGGGAATTGACGGCAGCTCTTCAATATCCCTCGCTGGATGATTTCCAAACTCTCAGTTCCTGCTTGCCAAGCACACCTTACGATGCCACATGGTGACCAAAGATGACATTTCAGAAAACCACCATTTCTTTGCCGTCTTGGCCGTCAGCATTATCGTCCCATAATCCCACTCCCGTTTCACATAACTTGTGTTGCAAAAATAGGTAATTTCCACAATTGTGGGGTATCCGAAGCATGATTGGTTGAAAACATTATAACCCATTATCAGCACCCTCGTCATCATAGTCATGCACTGACCCAACGTGATGTGAAAATGAGACAACACATATTAAAAAAATGGATGAAGCGGTAAATAGATTCTATTACGCAGATGCCACTCGCTAACGCATACATGGCCCTCTAGCGGATCAGTAAACGACTCCCCAGGACCTAGCGACCGCAGATGAACAAAGCGAGGTATATTATATTTCTAATATAAACTCTTACACTCCTTAGCGCTACTAGACGCCAAGGGCTCCTGCACCGCCTCTCCATCCTCAAACAGCCTCAATACAAGACCACTCATGTACACTGGCAACGCTCCCTTAACTGCCCCTGACACCACAGACGCTGACTCCCCACTCTCCCTTCTCGATGAATCTCCCTCCACCATATCTGTTAACGATCGAATCCTACCTTGTCTCTTCGATGTCATATCTGGCACTATAATCAAGAATAGGGTTGGAGCGTCAGCAGAGGTATAAACATCTAATGGTTCTAGACTCGACTCTATACTACGCCTAGATGATGAGAACATTTGGCTAACACTAAAGGAATCAAGGTATATACTGAAGTGTCCGCTTAATTCCCTCATAGACACAAGTTCCTTCTTACGCCGCCTCTTCCGGTCTACAATTATATACGACACCTCACTCGATATCTCCACGGGCACTGATGTATCCATCATGTTAGCTCAAACGGCCTATCAAACAAAAGATATGCGTCAAGACTTAAATGTGCTACCACCATACACGTACCAGCAGATGTGCTTCCCCAGATACCTCTCCCTCAAATAGTAACTTAACCTCTATTTTACCAATAAGGCGACATAACCTGCACTTAGTTCATCCTACTCAACAGTAAATAAAGCGCCTTACGAAGCCTTTTCTAAACATCTACAAGGCCTCATATCTACTCATCTACCTAAACTACGTATCGATACTCCATTCACAGGAACAACATTACAAAGACCCAAAAAAGCAACAGTACGCATGCATACCATTCTAGAACACTTAAAGAGCCCAACACAAATCAACAAGCAGTAAAGTTGGAACACAGATTCAAGCCTCACCTTTCCACGAGATGGGAATCGAAGACTACAGCTAAGAAATTCGGATTTCGTAAATCCTCCTCTCCAAACGTTGTCAAAAGCGTCTCCAACAAACCCTACAAATCCTTAAAGTGCAAAATGAAAAAAAGTTGAGGTAAAAAGGCTTTATATACCACAACGTCAAAACCCTCAATGTTTCCTGATTGTCCACGCATATTTGTCAGCCACCGCTGATGAATGCCACTCGTCCCACACCATTGGAAATTCAAAACCGCAAACGTCTTTTTGCGGACCACAGTTATGACATCATCAATGCATATGCCCACCAGTTCGTTTGGCTCTTCGAATCCAACATGGTCCTACAGGTGTCACACATGCAGCTATCGCTCTTGACACATGCCTTAGAATTATAATATTCATTGACATCAAGTGAACCAATAATCCATTCACGCTCCCGCACGCCTCATACCAAGGCGCCACTCACAGGTGCCACTACTTAGCTTACAAGGACGACAAGCGTCACTTTCAAACATGCTTCCTAACTTAGTCAAGCTCTAACGGGCGCCCGCCAACACAAACCATGCTAGGAATACGGTAGACCACAGCGGTACACTCTGCCTGTCTTAACACAACTTGTAGGCGACTGGTTCTCAGAACCCATCGCTCACACACACAAACTCCCTTAACCGATCACCCTAGATAAGATGTCCCATGATGTGGTCTTTGACCTAGTGGCATTAGCTAAACTCATCTCGGGCCGAAAAAAGCCCTAGCGTCATTGTTACCTGTCAAGTTGCCTCAAACAGCCCAGGCGCACGCTGCATCGTGCACGTCACCCAAACATAGACCTACTAGCGACTAATCCTCTTAGGTGCGTCTCCTAACATAACCCTCGACTTAGCAGTATAGGCTACCTGGGACTTAAACTTCTCTCGGGCCCAAAAAAGCCCTAACAATGTTGGGCCCGTCAAGCAGCCTCAAAAATGGCCATAACAGAAGTTGCTTAACATATACTGCCTCACAACTCCCAAACGGCCATCAACCTAACGACATCAGCTACTCGGGAACTTTGACTCCCCTTCAAAAAAAAGCCCTAGCTTCATTATCACCCGTTGGGCAGCCTCAAACGGTCTGAATGCACACTGCCCTAGTGCACGTCGTCCCTTCTTTAATGCTCGTTGCTATCATGTGCGATATTTCAAACTTAACAAATGTTGACCTCAAGAGTGTTATTTACGCTACTGCGACTGCTACTCTAAACGTACTTCGCCAAGCGCTACCTACCAAATTTTAGGCAATGTCTCACTAATGTATATTCTGTGCAAAAGATCACCCTTGATCACGGAGTTGAGGGGAATCTGGGATATGCTACACTACCCCGGCATAGCGGTGCCTAGTATGGGTGCTTTATGCATGGATCTTGGATTCTTCAACTCTCCAATCAAGGTCAATTTCCTTGACTTGGGGACTTAAGGGACTTGTTTGTATGCTATGCGCTGACCCATAAAACATGTCATACTTAGCACTAAAAATCAATTATCAAAGGGAGCTTAAAGGGTAAAAAAGAGAAATCACACCTAGGAAGTACGCCATATGCGCTCGGCGTTACGACGTGTTACGCACATGTGCCAACCAAGGTGGGGTGCGACCCACCAAAGGTCCAAACTACCCTCTTTTACACCAAAATCAGAATGCTCACATCAGTCCCACATCAAGAATAACGTTGACTTGTCACTCTCAACCACCCTTATAAGGAAGGTATTTATGACAAAGCAAAAGGAAGCGAATCTATCCTACCCTTAATTGTTAGTGTTTACGGTCATTAAATGACTTGACTTAGGCATCAGAGCATTGAAGGCGAGCCAATCCCATATCAATTCCCTGACGCTAGTCTACTAATTTTGTAGATAAGCAGAGCGCGGGAGGTCATCAACCCAAACGCTCAAGACCGATCCTCCATCAATATCTACAGCTCTTCTATTGGAATCCCTTACGAATTTCGGTAGAAACAGAGATATATAACCACATCCATTGGTTGCATACTCAGTTTTTCAGACACTACCAGATTGATAAGATAGCGGAATGTAATGATGTCTATAACCAGAGAATATATCTCCTCATAATCAATACTAAGCGTTGAGAAAATCGTTGCGTCATAAGTTCTTCTCATTTTGCTTCCAAACAAAGACTCATTTGTGTCTAACTGACTTACCATTCGATTGTCATAGCACTACCATACCAAAAAAATTTCATTTGTAAGAGAGTCTAGTTCAGCCTAGATTGCAACTTTGCATATCCGTCAATCTGCTCTACGTTAACCAATCCGCAATAATCTGAAATCTATTGGTGAGATTTCTTTGTTTACTGACATCGTCATTCACTCTGAAACGTCACCCAGTTTTTGTCAATGTGGACTTTTAGTCACATTTATAGTAAGAAATAATCTCATGTGTTGATGATGAACAGTTGTGCCTTTATGGTTTTCCTTTCACCGATAACTCATTAGTGGATTTTGGCTGAAGCTACATCCTAATATGGGCAGAAGAAACGCTACCTTGCTCAGGTGTTGTGTTAACTTGCCCAATTCCAGGGACCTTCAACCTTGCAGGATTTGCAGTAGGTATAACCAATCTCGTCACTTTTATTATATCACTAAAGAAGTCAGGCATCGAATATGCTACTTTCTGAAGATCAAGAATACATTGCACTTCAATCTCGCACTGAGATGTGCAAGGATCATGATGAGACATAGTGGGGACATACCATGTTAATTTTTGACATTTAACCATAACAGAATCATTCTTATCTCCCTCTAATGGAGGGAAGTATGTCTCATCAAAGTGACATTCTGCAAAACTAGCAGTAAAGAGATATCCTGTCGAATGTTATATAGCAGACAATCGTTGGAGAATCATAACTAACATAAATGCCTAATATCATTGAAGACCCATTTTTGTAAGCAGTGGAGGTGTAGTAGGCACATGTACAACACAACTATAGATGCATAGAAGTGAGATATCAGGCTCATATCCAATTACCAACTGGTACACACTGAATGGTTGACGAGTTATGGGTCTTAAGTGAATAAGCATAGTTGCATATAACATTATATATCCCCAAGTAGATACCGGTAAATTTGTATGCATTATCATAATTTTGGCCACAAGCTGTAACTGCTTGAGTTGTGTCTCTGGAAGACCATTTTGTGAATATACATTTGGAAACTCCTGCATTATCCAATCTAATAGACCTGATTGAATTATCCAGATGGTAAGCCCGAAGCTTAATAATCTATGCTAGGAGTTTTACAAATGCAGTGTACTATATGGATTGCAAAGACGTATGACCTATGCATTGATGCAGCAATCAAAACCATATATAAACAGTTCGCATACCAGTTTGATTTGTCCACAAATATATTCCTTAAAATCTATGGAGGAATGAAAGTTGTGTCTGCAACAAAAGACTATCATTCATGTAAACAATATTACAGACATGAACGAGCTTTACAAACTGAGCGATATGCATTGAATTTTGCTATAAATGCATCCAGTAATAAAAATGCACGAGATTGTGTTGCACTCGTCTTGGAGACCGAGTCTAGACTGAATGAAATAATCTCACTCCCCCCATCTAAACAGATAGTTTTAGATATTCTCACATGCTCTTTGCTCTTAAGAATTGAAGACCATGAGAATTTCTCAACATCTTGATCACCATAATGCGAAAGCTTATATGAGTCAAAGTCACATATAGTAGTATGAATGACTACATTGGATTAAATGATTCGAACCATGGTAAGATATAAACCACTACAAATCCTCATAAACCTCTCCAAATTATGTCATTGGCAGCATTCTATAGAGATTACACATAAAATTCTTTTTCATCCTCACAATATTGTTTCAAATAAAAACCGTTGGCAAACGTTTTTGAAACTTAGCATGGTTCGATTAGAGTGCTGATCATAGTAACATCCAAATCCGATGTAAAACAACATTTGTTCGGTTGAAATGACACTTGTAGATTACATTTCATGGCATGACAAAATCTATGTAAAACCACATCTGATGTAGATTACCAGGTGCAGAAGTTCATATTGGTCGTTATTTATCAATAAAACTGTTGTAAAACACATCAAGAACACCAATTCTGGGTATATGTTTCGACGGATCAAGAAATACACTCGACGGATCGAAATAAACCCAAAAAAATTCATGTTTCTAATATTGATTTTTGACTGGTCGAGGAAAGCCTTCGACGGGTCGAAAATCAACAAATTTCTGGATAGTAGGTTACCTTCGACTGGTCGAGATAAACGTTCGACGAGTCGAATGAAAACCTAAAAAAAAATTAATTAATTTTCCAATAACCATTCTCGACGAGTCGAAAAACGGAAAATTTTGAGACAGTTGCTTGGAATCGACAGGTGAAGAGAATCTCTTGCGGGTTGAAGGGCTAAATTGTGTGGCGAAGGACCACTTTCAACAGGTCAAAAAAAAACCAAGCATAATTTTTGACTGGTCGAAAAAAGTGCAAAAACCAATACAGTGGGTTACCATCGACGAGTAGAGGTAAAATCCCGAAAGGTTAAAAATTCTCAGTATCAAACCATCCTCTCTTTTGTCTCGTTTTATACTATTTTGGTGTCATAATGCAATAGAATTTTGTAGAATTCGAGCCATTCAAGCAACACATATGTAAATAACCATTTTAACACTTTCAAATACCGAAAGGAAGAAATTTAATTACTTTGCCAACATCTTAGTCAGTATAATGTGTCTCTTTCTGCTTTGCTTGGTACTGTTGACAAATCTTGTAGGAATTTCAAATATACTTGAGAGGTCTACATTGCTTGTGGATATTATTAGTCACACCATACCTATAACAAGATGCTAAGCGAGAAGTAGAAACAGAATCTGAAGAATTCCCCCCATTCTTTGAACCGAAATTGGATTGATTCTTGTTGGAGTTGTGGTTATTGTCATGGCAAGTTCAAATCAAAATCCGAGTGTTTCCTCCTCTACCACGACCTCTACCACCACGAGTTTGATAAGGTTCAGAACGTTGTTTCCCTTTATCTTTTCGTGCATTTCCATCGATTGGCCAAGCATTATTTTGGAGAAGGATCTCGTTATGCCTCCTTTCTTGGCCAACACACTTATAAGATCACTGAATGATCTAAGTTTTCCTTACTCATAATTAATGTGATATTGATGTGCAAGGGTGTCCATAGAATTAGGGAATGTGCTCAAAGACCTCTCAACAATAGCTTGGTCGGTCTTTATAACGCCACAAATGGCAAGCTCAGATTGTAGCTTTAGCATATCCTGATAAAAGTCATTGATCTTAGGATAATCCAATAATTGGATTCTATCCCATTTTTCTAGTAGCTCTGGAAGTTGTGCGTCATGCACATTGTTGAAATATTCTTGTAGAGTCACCCACAAATTCGTGGGATCATCTTTTAGCAAGTACTGTTTCCTCATAGCAGGATGAATATGTCTCCTGAGAAACATGAGAGCTTCAGCTTTTTGAGCTAGGATGTCCTTGTTGGCTTCAGTGCCAGGTGGTAGTGGTTGGATGGAATTAGTGAGACGTTTATCGAGAAGAGTATTCCTCGCGTCAGATACTCATATGTAGTATTCTGCTCCTTGAATGTCAAGGATATCAAATTATGGCATTGCCGGCTCAGTCATCTACAAAAGACAAGAGATGTAATTAGTTTACCGATCAAAAAACTACGATCAGTAATATCCAGTTTATGGAATAAGAAACATGATCCATAATGTATGGTCACAAAAATCGATACAAAACCAGTGACTTCATACGACTTCCCAGAAAACCGTGACTATCAAATAGTCAAAAATATTTACTTTCCTTTTGTTTACTATGAAATGAGCAATGAATTTGGAGAGCCATGACTTTAGACTCCACAATTGCTTGCACAAACTACCTTTTACTCTCTTTTCTTAATCATATTTCTTATATCTCCAATAGAAGAATCAAGATCTTCTTGTTTTTTGGCACACGTTCAATACCCTCTTCAATCATCTCTTACTTTAGATCCTTGACTCTCCGTTCATCTTCTTCTTTTTTCTCTTTTACTATGGTTGGTTTCGAGTTTTTCAAGTTTTAAATTTTATACATAATATGGAGGTATAGACTGCAAAAGTATATGGATAAAAGTGAAAGTTCAATAGATAAAAATATATAAGAGGTACGAATAACAAATTTATAGATATGAATAGATGCACCCATATATAAACTCTTTTTTCCGGACCGGAAAACTAATTAAAAGCCGCGCCGTTAGTGATACATATCACCCACATGTACTGTACGTTCTCTAGCACAATATATCCTGGTCTGCGACACTTCCTCTCACTGCTTTTATCTTGGTCATTCTGTTAGCATTTGCATTCCACTCCTGTGCATGCATGTGAAGAATTTCAATTAATTAAGTTCAATTCTGATGGATATAAGCATGGTCAATGATTGAGACATAGTAGGCCGGTCTCTATGCATGTCAGCTCTATTCTCAAATTTGAATCAGTGGTCAAGAAGTAAAACTAGCTAGGGTTATATGTCCTGCGGTCCATCCCATAATAATGGAATTCGAAAGTAAATTAAAACCATTATTGAAGACTTGAGGAGTTGAAGTTATAACCCCTTCGTTTTTTGTTTCCATTGGAATCATCATATACCCTTCATCAAGTCACACTGCATGCAAAACCGCAACCTAGCTCAATCATCAGGCCTCTCCCTTAATTTGACAATCTTACGTACCCTTTATATCAAGAATGTTTTATGAAACTTCCATTGCCCTAACTATATGCAACTCCGATACTCAAATACAAGTTTGTGTAACTCGATCATGTTTTTCCAAATTAAAAACAAGCAGGTCATATTTGCTGTGCCTATCTACAGTAATTGTAAACGCAGGTGAATATTAGCAGTAACTTTTGGCCCAATAAAATAATGCCCAACTCGTACAAGAATAACCAAACGATATAAGCCCACTGCACCCCAAAGCCGGCAAACCACCCTTCTGCGTTATAGCTCCTCCCTAGTAACTGATCTTCTTCTTCTTCTTCGGTCTTCCCTCGGCTCCCTTCCTTCAGGTATTTACTCTTTTTGTTTTTAATTCAGATTTTCATTAGGGTTTTATTCGTGAGCTTCAATTTTTGTGTTTTTTTGCTTATGAATTGAAATTTGATAGGGTTTATTGCTGGATTTACTTTCTTCGTTCAATATTATATAAGTTTCTATTGAGAATTAGGATCAAATATCCTGACTACGCGTTTCAAATATGTAAGCACCGGTCGCTAGAAGCTTGTTCAGCTCGAAACAATGGTGAGTAATTTCATCTTTCTTGCGGTTTTGTGGTTGAATGATATGCGGAAGCTGTACACGTTGACACTTTTGTCTTTCTAAATCGCAGGCTACTCTGGCTGATTCGTTTCTTGCCGACCTCGAGGAACTATCCGATAACGAAGCCGATGTTCCTGTGAGTTTTTGCTGCTATTGTCTTACATCCTTTATAAGCTAGTCAGTCAAGTGTTAAAATTTCCATATGAATGTTGAAATCGGCACTAATCATTACGAATATGCTCTCTCTCTTTTCAGGTCGAAGATGATGACAATGTTGACAACATGGGCGAAGATCTTGATGGCGACTTGGCAGACTTGGAAAAACTTAACTATGATGATCTAGATAGTGTTTCAAAATTGCAGAAATCGCCGAAATTTGCTGATATAATGCAGGTGTGTTTCCATATGAATCTCTTACGGCAAACTTTTAGTTCAAAACCTTAGGGGAGTGTCCTCAAATTCATTCTTCCGCTTTTTATTTAATGCATTAACATTTTGGAGGAGTGTCTAGTGCATAACAACATTCGTTTACTTGAGTTGAATTGTGTCCTCAGTCCTCACAAGATTGGATAATGTATTTGGTGTCTACCTATCTTTTTCGCAAATCGTGAGCAACAGAACAGCATGAATGGATAGATTAAACAAAGCTAATAGACGTTATAAACTTTGAATAGATTTAGAAGTATGCATATGCTTCCCCTCATATCTTACATAATGTGAAACTAAGAGAACTTAATCAAAGCTCTTTGTGTTTTTTATTGCTGCTTCTTGTGTTTCTGTTTTATTACTGGAATGTGTCTATTGACGTGTAGGTAATGGGAGTAAGGTGTCTAAATTGCAGAAAGTGAAAGATGCACTTCAGGACTCTGATATGTCATATCATGGACTAGTATTGGAAGATGATCCAGAATACCAGCTAATTGTGGACTGTAATGCTTTGTCAGTTGACATTGAGAATGAACTTGTCATCATCCACAACTTTATTCGTGACAAGTACCGACCAAAATTTCCAGAGCTCGAGTCGCTTGTTCATCATCCAATTGATTATGCTCGAGTGGTTCAGAAAATTGGGAATGAAGTTGATGTAACCCTTGTTGATCTGGAGGGGCTTTTACCATCTGCAACTATTATGGTTGTGTCGGTTACAGCTTCAACTACGAGTGGGAAGCCACTTCCAGAGGACGTACTGGAGAAAACAGTTGATGCATGTGATCGGGCCCTTGCTCTAGATTCAGCTAAAAAAAGGTTCTTGATTTTGTTGAAAGTAGAATGGGTTTTATTGCACCAAATCTTTCTGCTATTGTTGGGAGTGCTATTGCAGCGAAACTTATGGGGATGGCCGGTGGTCTTTCAGCCTTGGCTAAAATGCCTGCTTGTAATGTTCAACTTCTTGGTGCTAAGAAAAAGAACCTGGCTGGGTTTTCCACAGCATCATCACAATATCGTGTTGGTTATGTTGAGGAAACGGAGATATTTCAAACAACACCCCCTTCTCTTAAGATGCGTGCCGGTCGGCTCTTGGCTGCAAAATCAACCCTTGCGGCACGGGTGGATTCCACAAGAGCAGATCCCTCTGGGAACACTGGAAAAACATTCCACAAGGAGATCCGTAAGAAAATTGAGAAATGGCAGGAGCCTCCTGCAAAGCAACCTAAACCACTTCCAGTTCCTGATTCTGAACCTAAGAAGAAGAGAGGTGGACGTCGACTAAGGAAGATGAAAGAAAGGTTCTGATGCTCTTCTAGTGCTTTTTATTTTGCTTATCGATTTCGAGTAATATACTGATGTTTACTTTTACAGATATGCTATAACGGACATGAGGAAGCTGGCAAACAGGATGAAGTTTGGCACACCTGAAGAGAGTTCCTTAGGTAAGTTTTTGTTGTCTATCTTCCTTGGGTAATTCTGATATTTGTATGTGTTGCATTCATCTTTTTATTATTTGTGGTAGTCACTTAAGTTGATTGATTAGTTATTAAGTTGCTAATTAAGTGGGGAAATGTTCTGACATGCACAGGTACATAATGTAACATACACAGTCACAGTTAAGAAAGCAACTTTGTGACATTTTTACTGAATTGTCGACACAGAAATAAAATTTATAAAGTGACTCGTAACATTTGAACTCAATTTAATGAAATTATAGGGAGAATTGAACTCGTAAAATTTACTAGTTGTCTTTGAAGTTAGATTTATTTATTTTTCTCACATGTGAACCATGTTGTGGCGTGCCGATGTGGGCCCAATTCCACGAATGCATTGGGATCAACGCAATGCATGAATTGTGACAATGATGAGTTATAAACTGCATCTCATTTCAGCTTTTGTTGCGTTTCTTGCAAATAGGTGATGGACTGGGTGAGGGATATGGAATGCTCGGTCAGGCTGGGAGTGGCAAGCTACGTGTATCAATGGGTCAGAGCAAACTTGCCGCCAAAGTTGCTAAAAAGTAAGAGCCTTTTTATTTATGGCTATTTAAATGATCATTTATTTATGGCCTGGTGAGCAAGCATCAATCTGACAAATGTTTAATGGGCATTTCCGTGTCTCAATAAAGATTCTAGTATGAGCTGCATATCTCTCTCTGATATCATGAGCTGCTTATCTCTTTCAGGTTTAAGGACAAGAATTATGGAAGCACTAGTGGTGGTGCCACATCAGGACTGACTTCAAGCTTAGCATTTACTCCAGTGCAGGTTGACTTCACTCTCTCTCTTTACCTTTGAGATAGTTGTAGTTATTCACATTCCATGCATTTCCTGTGAGATAAATTTGGTTAGGAACCTCAGTAACAATTGACATACTTCCTACAGGGAATTGAGCTCTCAAATCCTCAGGCCCATGCACAGCAACTTGGCAGTGGAACACAAAGCACCTACTTCTCTGAAACAGGATCATTTTCGAAAATCAGGAGGATTTGAGCAGTACTGGAGAAGTACTCTTATACTAGTTGGCTTTTTTAAAATCACGGAATACTTTAGTCTGAATGTCTGTAATATGCTTTATGGGGCGAAGTCCTTTTGTTGCTCCATCCTCCTAATGTACGTTATTCGCTTGGTGAATATTGGTGATAGAGGCAGGATGCAGCTTCGGAGATATGGGCTGGGTGTCTCTTGGCTTTTTGTTTTCTTTTTAGCGTTACAAAGATTTCAGTATATGTACTCTGTAAGTATCGTTTTTCTTTTAAATGTTTCTCATGAATCTCCAAGCTTTACATCCGGTGCAATGATAACCACATCAGAGTTGGCCTAGCTGTCTTGGTCACTATTTTTCTTACTAAAAGTAACAGATGCATAGAGTGGGCATTATGATGGGACAAATATGGTAGAGATGTGAAAGAATCACATATGTACACATTGACATTTCATTTGGGTATGCGAATAACACGTCTCAACTCAATAATAAAAGCATGTACAGATAATAGGAAATCTCACTCCGCAAGCACTCTCTTCTCCGATTCTCAAAGCTAATATGAACATAATCTAACTGAGACAAGTTAACGGGCAGTGTCAAGAATGAGTATCCTCTACTCCCTAAAGTGTAACTATATGCATGTTCTGATGTGCTGTTCATTTACAGTAATGAAACAACCATGGCAAGCCAGTTAAGAAATACACATGCTTTCACATATGGCACGCGGAAGAATCAAAAACCTATATCACTTTCGATCCACTCCATCCCTGAGGAAGTCTCCACTTCCTATGCCAATATATTGACACCCTTGACCACAATGGGAACCCAAAATTGTAATCAAGGGGGCGATCAACTGGTCCCCCAACTATCAACGGCAACCATACATATCTTGAGTCCTTCAAGTCCGCCGGATTCCATCGGTCTGCCATGAATATAAATGAGCCAGGATATCCTGGCAAAGGTATCACAAATGTGCTTTGTGCAAAAAAGGTTGTAAGTCGAGACATCTTGTTTCCCCCAGTACAGGGGTTTCCCATGGTCTCCCATGGCCCCATGATTGACTCTGATGCATGCGCGAGTGCTTCATTTGGAGCCCATCCTGTGCAGCCTGAAGTGATCATATAATAAGTTCCGTCATGCTTGAATAGAGCTGGTGCTTCGCGATGTTGTCCTATAAGAATTCTTCTCATAATGTTCGTAACATCACGATAGTCTTCTGTTAGAGGTCCAATGTGGAGTTCACTGTTATCCTCAGACGAGTATATTAGATATGCAACACCATCATCATCTTTGAAGATAGTCATGTCCCTGCTGTCAAACCCATGGGGTCGTTTGCTATAGAGATAAACAAAAGGGCCAGTTGGATAATCACTGATGGCAATGCCAACAGAAGCTTTGGTGTAGTTGACATCATCAATATGCATCCACATTACATACTTTGCTGTCTTCTGATTGTATATCACTTTTGGCCTCTCCAGAACATTGGACTCATGGAGATCATGTGTTTCATTTGTTTTTTCTGCTGCCAGTACAATACCTTCATTGTTCCATTTCCACAAGTCCTTGGAAGAATAACAGCCAACTCCTAAGATGTCGACCTGAAGACGAAGTAGAGATTAATCATTTGAATTGAAATGAATAAGGTATGCAGCACATGTGTTACTGAAATACTGCCTATGAAAAGAAATTTAAATGATAGAACCATTTTGTTCCAACAATTTGTTAACATATTTCTTTCGAGCACCACCAAATCCAAAACTAACTGAGATTATTAGCGTAGTCTAAAATCCAGATGCCACTTCTGTTTCTGACAGTAGAATATTGAAAATGTACCCCTAAAGTTCCAATAATATCCAACTAGGACACTGGAGTTTAAAGATCACACTCTATACGAGAGATACTTTTCGTCACTCTTATAGAAGGTTAATCCACAATCTCCTACTTTCCCCCGGTCGCTGGAATAGCTAATTCCTATCACCAATGGCTTCAACACGAACAAAAAGAGTATGTTGAAGATAACAAGTAATGTATTTATTGTGTATGAGGTGACCGATCAGTTAAAGATCTCAATGAAAATCTACATAGGTGCTAGAAACTAACTCGCCATAGAGCGCCAATATCAAGTAATAAAGTATGTTCAGGATGAACAAAATCTACTCCCAAGGTTAAAATGTGCAAAGAGAAACAACCAATTATATAGCAATGGTCTACAACTAGCAACAGTTACATGAACCGGGTGCATCCAAATGAATGTAGCAGTTAATGTGTCGGCATCTCAAATGAGAGAAATTGAGAGCATAAGATTATGCATAGGTGAAGTAAAACACTTACCCGGGCTGCTCCTTTTTTGTGAGCATGGTATGTTGGCCCATCTTTATACTCCCCATACCAGTAGTATGTTCCCGATATTTCATCATACAGAATACCACCTCCATGGGCTTGAATAGGATTTCCTTCTGTATCCATCCAAACCCTTCCAGGGAAATAGTAATAGCTATCATTACCTGCCTCCTTCGTTGGATCTGCAGCATACTTCTGATCAGGAAAGAATACATGTCTAATTTGAGAATTCTCATCAAGAAATTCATCAACTATTGTTGTGGATGGTCGCTTAGGTTTTCTTTTTGCAGCTCGTGGGGATCGCTTTCTTGGTGGAGGAATGTGGATACTTTCCTCTTCCACTTTCTCAAGTTCTAGTAACTGTGGGTAATGACTTGCTCGAAACTGAATATTCCTGCCCGTCCTATCCTTCTGGTGAACAAAGTAATATAAATGGAACATAAGAAGACATCCTACCAAGCTCCACACAACAGCAGATGTTGAACATCTGCTCCCTGCATTGCAATGGAAAGTGGTTGGTTTCCTGTATTTGTTCTTCATCCTCATTTTCTCTTCCTTTTTATAATCTCCAAGATAATGCTGCAATTAACAAAATACAACCTATGGATATCCAATGAAACCCAATTAAATATAAGTCGCGGCCATGCTTACCTAAAAAGCTATAATGCACAGAGGTACTCAGCTATACGAACGGGGAAGAAACTTCAGCACAAACGATTACGAATACTCCTATTTAATAAGCGCTATATTGAATTTCCATAACCGCATTAGGCAACCTTAAATCTAGTCCAAACATTCAGGAATGAAATAATCATGTTGAACTTATCAAACCACAACGTTGTATTCACTCTAATGCAACTCAACAATCTACTAACAGAGCAAATTTGCAAATGAAAAATCCAGGAATATACAATTAGAACCAATGACACACACCCATTTCAGTACCAGTATGAATCAACCTAACGCTCCAAACTTGTATATCAGAAACCCAAACCCCCATGACCTTTCCACATAAACAGTTTAACAATCTAGAAAAGAATAAAAATGTACAGGATTCCAGATATGGGTTTGGCAGAGCAAGAACAAAGATCTCTACTTTAACACCACCCATAAGCTGAAAGTTGATTTAAGTGAAACCAATACTTACCTGAAAACCGCTTAAACATTAGCTATGCTCAACCCGACTTGGCTTCTGCTACTGATGATGTTGCAGCTTTAACAAATTGGGAACACCAAGCAATCAATCCAGAGCCTACAGCAACAGTCCACAGTGTTGGGTAGGTTATTTTTTTGGGCTCAAATTGATCTGGGATTAAACGGCTGATGATGTTGACTAGGGAACAAAAGCTATCTATTCTTGTATTGTATGAGTCTTCGAGATATAGAAATGCCAAATTTATATCTTGAAGCTTTTCTGTATTGAAGGGTAACTTTAAATCCTTTTTAATTTCTATCCTTGCTGATGTGATAAGTTACTGGAATTACTTATGAAAATCTAGTTAGAATCTGACAGCTGCTTGCTGCGCCATTAATAGTGAGATCACATTCTCTGGGCATGTTCAAGATAATAAAATACAGTTATGGCTTTAGACGCTATTCATTATTAATTTTTATACTGTGTCGATCATCCAGAAAAAAAAAAGATTTATGTAACTTTTTCTTCAGGTCACCATTTTTTTTTTGAAAAAAATAACTCATATTAATCAATTAAGATCGTTGGAGATTACACCTGGTAAGTAGACTACAATCAAAAGGAAACTAATGCAATAATGCAACAAAATAAAATAACTGGAAGCAAATCAACTCTAGACTGAACACGGACATCACAAGACGCAAAATGTTAACAATAGGATGTCAGCCACATACCAAAAGGCAATCGGTAGTATGATCACTCACGCGTACTCCATAGAATTGAATCCATCGAATAGAGACTAATCTTCTACCATAAAGACCAGAATAAAAAAAACGACTTCTAATAAAAAAATGCCAATAAACCTCACTCGGATCCCAAAAACCCCGAGCTCTGATGCCCGGATCCCAGATACATGCAGCAACCCTTAAGCCAAAAAAGATCTCACAGACCTAACTCAACTACCCTAAGAAGGCACCCAAAGCTCGGACCCAAACAGGACCAGGCCCAAGTTGAACTCCAAGAGCTAGGGTTGGGGCATACCAGGTCAACCTAGCTATCCCACTGCTTTTGACGCACCGCCCACAAGAACCCTGTCATCGGTTGGCTAGCTTGATCCCAGGTGACCGGAGCAACTGCAAGGAGTAGCACAGGAACACTCCTCCCGTTCTTATGTCGACTGACAAGAGTCGCTGACTTTGATAGGAGTCCCTCTGTTGCATCAGTCGACACCCAGGACTGTGTCAGGTTTTTGGAACCCAGATTTAGAATCGCAACCACCGATGTGTAACCCATCGCCGATCGGCTGCCGGCTACCGATACACACCGAAGTCTGTCCCATCATCAGCACTCAGGACCATACCGACATCTTCCTCCTCTCGGTTGCTAACCCATCGCATAGAACTCCATTGCAAACAGTTTACCCCGCTTGCGAACTTCATTCAAGCCCGACTTGGTTGGCACTGCCACACCTCTAAACCTTGACCTACCCTATCACTGTTGAAACCCGAAGGTAGTAAACCACCATGAATGAACACTCACAGTGACCAAGACCTCCCATTTTGGAACGCACTCCACCCTCAAATGGGAGAAGATGAAGACAAAGGTGAAGCAACAACTAGGGAAGCGCTTCGGTCATCTGACACCGGTGAAAATGCCAAATTGGTGACCCATCGAAGATAGGAAAATTTGGAAGAGAGGCGACCAACTCTCAACCCTAGGAGAGAAAGCATTGTTTTCTCTTTTGTAAATTTTCTTCTAGTCACCATGGTAGAACTGTATTTTTGGCAAGAGGCACCTTACTCTACCCTGGAGTTGCGTTATACATCCCTTTAGGGACTTCCAACCTTCTAGGAACATTTGCAGCAAGAATGTCTGATCTCGTCACCTTGGCAATATCAGTAAAGGAGTCAGGCATCGAGTTTGCTACCTTTTGAAGATCAAGAATACGTCGCACGTCAATCTCACTTTGAGATGTGCGTAGATTTTCTTGAAACATAGTGGGAGGAGTAGTCCACGTCAATTCCTGACATTCAACCGGAATGGAGGTATTCTTATCTCCCCCTAACGTAAGGAAGTATGTTTCTTCAAAGTGACAATCTGCAAATCTTGCAGTAAAGAGATCTCTTGTCGAATGTTCAAAGTAACAGACAATAGTTAGAGATTCATAACCAATATATATGCCTAATCGACGTTGATGACCTATTTTTAGTGCATTGTGGATGCGCAATTGGTACATACACTACACAACCAAAGATGCATAGATGTGAAATATCAGGCTCATACCCAGTTACTAGCTGGTACGCACTAGGCGTGCTATAGATCTCAAGTGAAGAAGCATTGTAGCATGTAATATTGCATATCCCCAAGCAGATACCATTCAATATTATCGTAAAATCATATAATTAATATTTAATTAATCACATGACTTAATCAACTATGTCCAAATCAATTCAATAACTTTTTTATAATAATCGGTACACAATTACGAGAAAACGATTTAAAGCTTCTACTGAAAATCCTCCGTTGGAGTGCCACCGGAGGAGGTGGCGCGACGTCGACGACGACTTTTTCTGGCGAACTAAAGATCAACCTGCTCAAAATCAATCAATCAACAACTTTCTCAGCTACACTAAAGTCCAAATCAATCTCTAACTAGTCCAATTTACGTTAAACTAAAAATCCTCACAAAACTTCAATCCTTTGATTTTCCGAGCTCCGATTGAATTAGAATGTGTTCTTGGTGTCAATAGCTTCGTGGTGATGAGAGCTTCCAAGCTCAGTAGGTTTCAATGGTCAATTCGAGCTCGAACCCTCCACCCAAAAAACTTAGGTTTTCGGTTCGGTTCCATCTCTCTCACCGTCATTACGTCTCTAAAGAGGGTTGGGGAAGAGGTAGAGTAGGTCGTGATGGTCATTTTGACACCAAGACCGACCATTTTGGTGGCCGACCGAGGAACGTTGTTGGCGAAGCCGATGAGGAGAGAGAGAGACCACGGGAGAAAGGAGAGAGCAAGGTAAGAAAAAGGTCTGACCCAAATGGAAAGTTTTGACTTTCCATTTTGGGTAAGTCATATTTATACACACGACTAATTAACTTCGTAAATTCGTTTAAAACTTTCGATGACCATAACTTCCTCATCGTAACTCCGATTTTAACGCTTGACGTGGTTACAAACTCGTTTTGACAAACTCTACAACTTTCCCTAAAAAATTTTCCCAAAAAATTAACCATTAAAATTTTGATAAAAAAAGCCATCAATAATTATCGACGGTAAAAACTAGCTACTATCATCGATTAACACTTAATCAGAATCTAAGATGTTAATTTCGGGTCTGGATGTTACACAATTATTCTTTTTCAGTTCTTGTTGCTCTTTGTCTACCTCTATTGAGATAAATGATGCTTGACCAGATTGCCTACATATGATTTTAAAGAATTAAGCATTATACTAATTTTGTCAATTGTAGAGTAGAATTAACTATGATTGCACTTATATCCTGATTTTCTTCTTAGATTCTGATGATAACAATGTTCTAGTAGAAGATTTAGTTGTACGCTTTCTTTCATAACGAATCATGTCAAGAGTTTGCATGATCAGCTCATCATTATCTGTCATGCCATTACTCTTTCAATTCCAAAGATACAACTTGAGAACCAAAACAAAAGGCAACAACAATGGCACAACTAGTAATCCAATTAGCTGCATATGTATGTGTATCTTTATCAACTACACTAATCTCTAATGTGTTGTAATCCAACGTAGCAAGCGAATATGTAACACAAAATGTATAGAAAATCAGAATGTGATATGGAAATATTAAGAGTATCAAAACTCATTACCGATGCTTATAAAGACCCCCATTACTGATGAAATCAATTAGCAAAATATTGAGCCATGTACATCAATATGTTCTACAACCAAAACTTAAATTGGTAACCGAAATTCATACAGAAGGCAAGTTCATTTACAATTAAAAAGTTGTCTTGACATGGGAAAGCCTAACTAAAATCTATTAAGAGATAAGAGAGAATCATACATCCAATGATTTAGACTTCAATTGATGTCATCTTGAATTTCTTACACTTCATCAAAATAGATTGCCTCCATGTTATATCTATGATGTATAACACCAAGTCAATACAAATGACGTCAGAAATAGAGACAATAGAAATCCATGAGCCATTGACAATAAAATTTTCTAACATAGAGCAAACAAAGATACACAGACATTATTACATTTAAATCAGAGTAGAATTTACTGTGAAAGATAAGTGTCTAGAATGGAGGTGAGCTGTTTTCCAAAACCTGGTACTATACCACTTTCGACAGCTTATTCCTGCCAACCAATCCTACATCATGCTTTCGATAGCTTCTTCCTGCCAACCAATCCTACATAATGCTCATTTCAGTCCTTGCCAATCACATTTTCACAATCAAACCATATATATAATGAATTATCTGAATAGACATAGATACATACCTCATTAAAGGTCAACTAACTGAATATTCATCAACGATCTCTTCACACCGGATAGTAACAACCATAACTTGATGAAAGTATATATATACCAGTCATTTAATATATTAAATGCATATGAGAAGTCCACAACTTAAACTAATGCATATGTGAAGTCCAGAACTTATACGAAATTGTGATGGAAAAAATTCTCATGAGTAGAAAAATACAGGTCATTGTTCTCTATACTATTTTCCAAATATGTTGTGCACTAAAAGAAATTCCTGAGGCAAGGACAACCATCATCCATCACCAGAAAAAATTAGGAGATACACTAAATTTTTGATTAAATAGATAGCAAATCTCACCTGGCATGTTAATCAGAAAACTATTATTCAACTTCGGTTTTCCTCTGCTCCTCCTTCTCTGTGCCTGAATGATTGTTTCTGTGCATACCTCAAGCTACCAAATTAAACCAATTAAGCCAACAAATGGTGCTAAAATTGAATCCCATGATTTACAGTAATGATCTCATATTAGGCAAAACACCAGATTTAGTAATTATAATTCTCAATCTCATGTTCTTAAGCTGAAATTCTCCTCTAAATTGGAAAAGAAGTACTTCAAGTGTTAAAATTTCTTCGTAGTTCTATCTAAAGTTTTCTAGCTATAATGCTTCTACAGAGGACCAGAAGATCAATCAAATCAAACCCTGAGCTCTTAATGCATTCAAATAATTTACTCAAAAGCCACTTATAATCCATCTCTACTTAATCAGGAAATAAGTTTGAAATTTCAAGATATTATGCATTCGTACTCACATCATAAAACTTCTTATAATCAACATTACTTCTCTGTTTGTGGCTAGAAACGGTATCCTCGTCAGTAGATTCATGTGAACCAATACTGTCGTAAGTTGACAATCCGTCATATGATCCATTGTCATCACTACCTTTTCTGCTGAGGCTACAACTCTTTAAATTTATATCAGGATTATAATCATCATCAGACTCATCTGAAGGCTACTCTTCATCTAGATTCAATAAGAGGTTTCCACCATTAAAAAAAGAAGCTTCTTATTTGAAAACATCTTGTAACGTAAATTACAATAGTTAAGCAAAGCTTCTTTCTAAATGTTTTAGCACCAACTGTTTTGAAATCAAAAGAAGAACACATTAGTTAGCTAAATGGTTGATGCCTCGTACAGAAATGAGTTTTTGAAAATTGACCCACCTATACATAATGATTTTCTTTGCCTAATCGATTAAAGGTCATGCTTACATTCGACTGCAAATTCTCAAAACGAACAAAGCCTAATGTCACAGACACAGGATTTGTTTTAACCGAAAAAGAATGAATAGGTGAAAAGTAGAGTTTGGCTAACCTTCAAACCACCAATTTTATTTGTCTTAACTCATCGCAGAGCTTCATCGCTGCTCCAATTCATACAACAACATAATATCCATCAAGTAAAGCTATACTGACAACAATAAAATTGAAAATTTGTGGAATGATTAGCCCTAAAATTGATTGATCAAGAAACTGAATTTGGGGAAGAATGAAGCTTACCTAGATAGTGAGGGCAGACTCCGACAAAGTATTTGTGATATACATCTCGATCGTAATATTTGCGGTTCGCCTCCTAAACGTCCCTCGCCGTTTGGATTCGCCCTCATGAGCTGGTCCAACTGCTGTTTGTGTACGTTTTGGTTTATTGAGATTCAGTTGAATAAGTCCTAGTGGTAGTGAACTGGGAGTTTATTGTTTTACCTAGTCTTTAGGAATTCCATGATGTTAGGGAGTAGTTGGTAGCTAGTTGTTCCAAGTTTTTAGCTCAATCTGTTTTTGTACACTCTATTTAACAGAGCTTGTTCTCTCAGTTATTTATCAATACATTCCAGCCTCAATACTCTCTTGCTTTTAGGTTTTGCTTACTCTAACAATCTGGTATCAGAGCCCCCACTGGGCCTGAGGTGAAAAGCAGCAGCTTTGTGTGTGTCTTGCAGCAGCAAGGGTGATGGCAGAGAACAACAACTATGTGCAACTCTCCATTCCACGCTTTGATGGTCATTACGACCACTGGCGTATGTTGATGGAGAATTTTCTGAGATCGAAGGAGTATTGGAGCTTGATTGAGACGGGTTTTTCTGAGCCTGCCGCTGGGGAGACGCTGACAACAGCACAGAGGAGGACATTGGATGAGATAAAGCTGAAGGATTTAAAAGTGAAGAATTACCTCTTCCAGGCGATTGATCGCACGATTTTGGAGACTATTCTTCAAAAAGAGACTGCGAAGCAGATCTGGGAGTCTATGGAGAAGAAGTATTCTGGGAATGCGAGAGTGAAACGCGCTCAGCTCCAAGCACTAAGAAGGGAGTTTGAAATTCTTGAGATGAAGGTTGGTGAGTCCATTACAGATTATTTCTCCAAAGTCATGTCTATGGCAAATAGAATGCGAACTTATGGTGAACAGATGCAAGACAATGTTGTGGTGGAGAAAATACTTCGATCATTGACTGAGAAGTATAACTATGTAGTATGCTCCATTGAAGAGTCGAAGAACATTGAAAAGATGTCAATTGATGAGCTGCAGAGCTCGTTGCTTGTTCATGAGCAAAAACTCAATCGACACAAAGGGGAGGAGCAAGCTGCTTTGAAAGCAACAACAAATGGTGGTGTTGGCAGTTCGACAACAAGAGGAAGAGGTCGTGGCACCTGGAGAGGAAGAGGCAAAGGGCAAGGATGGAGGTCTGACCATCAAGCCTCAGACTCACAAGGCAGAGGCAATAGAGGAGGATTCAGAAGTGATCAGCAATCCTCGGATTTCCAAGGAAGAGGTAGAAGAAACTTTGACAAGTCCAAAATTGAATGCTTCAGATGTCATAAGTTTGGCCATTTTCGTGATGAGTGTTATACAAAGCTTCACAACAATAAAGAGAAGAATGGGGAGCAGACCAACTTTGTGGAGAAAGGAGAAGTGGAAGAGGCGACACTTTTGATGGCTTTTCATGAGAAGGAGAAGCCTGAAGCAAACACATGGTATTTAGACTCCGGGTGCAGCAATCATATGACTGGTAGTAAGTCATGTTTCTCTATTTTGGCTGAAACATATCGTAGTGTTGTGAAGTTTGGTGATAACTCTACTGTTAGTGTTATGGGGAAATGTGTCATTCCAATTAGAACAAAAGCAGATCATGTTGAGGCTATTTCAAATGTGTTTTATGTTCCTGATTTAAAAAGTAATTTGTTGAGTATTGGCCAACTTGAAGAGAAGGGGTATGTGTGCACTCAGAGAGATGGTGCTTGTGAAGTTTATGATCCTAAAAGGGGTCTAATTGCTCTTGCTAAGAGGACATCAAATAGGTTGTATCCGCTGCAGATCAAGGGAGCTCATTCGTGCAATTTGGCCGAAATAAAGGATCCAACATGGCTGTGGCATTTTCGCTATGGTCATTTGAACTTTAATGGATTGCAAACACTGTATCAAAAGAAGATGGTTACTGGTCTTCCCCAAATCAGTCTTCCCTCCAACAAAGTGTGTGAAGAGTGTTGTGTTGGGAAGCAGCATCGTGAGTCATTCCCAAGAGGAAAAGCTTGGAGAGCTCGTGCACCCCTTGAGCTAGTTCATTCTGACATATGTGGCCCCATCTCTCCGGAATCAAATGGTAAAAAGAGATATTTAATTTCTTTTGTTGATGATTATAGTCGGAAAACTTGGGTTTATTTTTTGTCAGCAAAATCGGAGGCGCTTGCTACATTCAGAAGCTTTAAGGCTCTAGTTGAGAAGGAGATTGGCAGACATATCAAGATCTTGAGGATAGATCGTGGTGGTGAATATAACTCTCAAGAGTTTGTGAGTTTTTGTGCTTTGCATGGCATAAAGAGGCAGCTCACAGCAGCGTATACACCACAGCAAAATGGTGTGTGTGAAAGGAAAAATCGTACTATCATTAATATGGTACGAACTATGCTTGCAAGAGGAGGAGTTGAAAAGTCCTTTTGGCCGGAGGTAGTTAACTGGAGCATCCATATATTGAACAGGAGCCCTACATTTGTTGTTCAAAACATGACTCCTCAAGAGGCATGGAATGGAGGTAAACCTATTGTTGATCATTTCAAAATCTTTGGTTGTATTGCTTATGCTCACATTCCAGATCAGAAAAGAAAGAAGCTTGATGACAAGGGTGAGAAGTGCATATTTCTTGGAGTAAGTGAGCAGTCCAAAGCCTATAAGTTGTATAATCCAGTCACTAAGAAGATTGTGATCAGTCGGAATGTGGTGTTTGATGAAGAAAAGATATGGAAATGGAGTGATGATGGCTCTTTGCAGCAAAATACTTATATGCCTCTTGAAGAAGAACAATATGAAACTCATCAGCCTCATTCACAGCAGCTCCATTCAATACAGCCACCAATTGAGCAAAGTGAAGTTCAGACATCAGATCCTCTTGTTCCTCGTTCAAGAAAAAGGCCAGCATGGATGATTGACTACGAAAGTGGAGGTGAATTCTCTTCTGGTTCTGACAATGATCAACTTGCTCACCTCATCTTATTTGCAGACTGTGATCCTCTAACTTTTGAGGATGCAGTCAAGGAGAAGAAGTGGAAGGATGTTATGGATGCAGAGATAAAAGCAATAGAGAAGAATGATACTTGGGAGCTTACTGATCTTCCTAAGGGGCAGAAGAGCATAGGAGTAAAATGGGTGTTCAAAACCAAGTTGAATGCACATGGAGAAGTGGAGAAGCACAAAGCTCGCCTAGTAGCAAAGGGATACAAGCAAGAGTTTGGTGTTGATTATAGAGAAGTCTTTGCTCCGATTGTGAGACTTGATACTATCAGGTTAGTGATCTCTATGGCAGCTCAAAATTCTTGGCCCATATATCAGTTGGATGTAAAATCTGCATTTCTACATGGAGAGTTGCAAGAGCAGGTGTATGTTGAGCAACCTACTGGTTTTGTGCAAGAAGGGAGTGAGAAGAAGGTTTACAGGCTGAAAAAGGCTCTTTACGGGCTTAAACAAGCACCTAGAGCTTGGTATAGTCGTATTGATGCCTACTTTTCTGAAGCCGGGTTCAAGAAGTGTCCATATGAGCACACTCTTTATGTGAAGAATGGAGATACAGGGAAGTATTTGTTTGTGTGCTTGTATGTAGATGATTTAATCTATACCAGAAACGATGAGCTGATGTTTGATGAGTTTAAGAGGTCTATGATGAAAGAGTTTGATATGATAGACCTAGGATTGATGCACTACTTTCTTGGCATTGAAGTAGTACAATCAGCTGCTGGAATCTTTATAGCACAGAAGAAATATGCACTGGAGGTATTAGAGAAGTTCGAAATGAAAGGCTGCAACTCTGTTGCAATCCCAGCAGAACCTGGTATGAAGCTGACTGATGATTTTAAAGGCAAGAAGGCTGACAGTACATTTTTCAAACAAATAGTTGGCAGTCTAAGGTATCTCACAGCTACAAGGTCTGATATAATGTTTGCAGTGAGTGTTATTAGCAGGTTTATGGAGCATCCAACTGAGCAACATGTCCTTGCTGCAAAAAGGGTCTTGCGATACTTGAAAGGTACGATTGACTTGGGTGTTTTCTATAAGAAGGGAGAGAAGTCTGAGCTTATGGGATTTACTGATAGTGATTATGCTGGGAATGTGAATGATAGAAAAAGTACTTCTGGTTACATGTTTGTGATGGGAAGTTGAGCTGTTTCTTGGTCATCTAAGAAGCAGCAAGTTGTGTCTTTATCGACAACAGAGGCTGAATTCATTGTTGGAGCATCATGTGCTTGTCAAGCAGTATGGTTAAGGAGAATGCTTGGGGAATTAAAGTTTCCACAGTTGGAGTCTACTGCAGTTTTTTGTGATAATAGCTCAACCATCAAGTTATCAAAGAATCCAGTTTTACATGGGAAGAGTAAACATATTGATGTAAGGTATCATTTTTTTCGTGACTTGACAAAAGATGGTGTTATTGAGTTAATTCATTGTAGAAGTGAAGATCAGATTGCTAATATCCTAACCAAGCCTCTGAAGATTGCTGCATTCAAGAGGCTATGGGGACTGCTTGGTATGTGTTCCTTAAAGGAAGTTGTTGGTAGAGTTGATGATGCTCGTGGATTAACTTGCTGGAGTTTTTTTTATGTAAACTGATGTCTTGAAGACTATCAGTTTAAGGGGGCAATTGTTTGTGTACGTTTTGGTTTATTGAGATTCAGTTGAATAAGTCCTAGTGGTAGTGAACTGGGAGTTTATTGTTTTACCTAGTCTTTAGGAATTCCATGATGTTAGGGAGTAGTTGGTAGCTAGTTGTTCCAAGTTTTTAGCTCAATCTGTTTTTGTACGTTCTATTTAACAGAGTTTGTTCTCTCAGTTATATATCAATACATTCCAGCCTCAATACTCTCTTGCTTTTAGTTTTTGCTTACTCTAACAACTGCTAACTCATCGCATCAGAGAGAGAGAGAGAGAGAGAGAGGAGACATTGGATATCAGATGGAGAGAGGGAAGTTAGCCGAGGGAGACATGGTACTGATCAATGAAACATATCAAAAAAATATATCCAACTAATCAATTGAACATAAACGAAATAGATTTGCAGAAAAACATCCAAAAACATTGCTTGCTTTTTTCTTACTAAGCTTTCATATCAGATTACAAAGAGACTACACAAATGAACATGCTTTTGTTCTCCATTACTCAGTCAGGCTTCAAAATATTTAGTCACCATACAAATACAAAATATGTTGCAACTTAGTATCACTATTAGACTAACAACAACAAACGCCAAACCTAACCAAAATCCCTAAATTGCAAACCCTTAGCACAACAAAACTACGTACACCAAACTGAAATGAAAACAACTCTAGGCTAAGCTCAGATTCAACATAAACAAACATCAAAACCACTACATATACAATCACAATTAGAACATTACCTCTCTTTCTGCGCCGTCGTCGTCGTTCTCTGACATAACCGCGGCCTCATCGTCATCGAAGTTGTAAGAATTGTCCTCGGTAGTCTCCTCCTCCTCGTTGATCAGCTCTTCCTCGGAGGAATTGGACACCGCCTCGTCGAAGGACACCTGCGGCTTCGGTGCTCTTGCCATGACTCTCTCTCCTCAGATCAAGAGTTTGGCGAATAAGGAAAAAGAGAGTACTAAGTTAAAGACCGAGGAAGAAGAAGACTTGGGTATGTAGTGTAGGGGTAATATTCATGTGAGGACTACAGTGGCGTGTAACCAAAAAAAGGACTACAGAGGTGAAATGGAAGGCTCCGCCTAATTGTGAATTTGTGATGGGGCCTTTTCATATGATTAAGAAGGAAGAGAGGGAGTGTTGTGTGATACTTCGTGATATCGACGGTGATGAGTGAGTATGTTATTTGGTAGTAGACTGTATGTATACTTGGCAAAATAACAAAAAAAACACATAACTAAAACAATTCATTCAATAACAAACTCAGCTTTACAAAATTTATATCAATCCATTGATTCCATTAAAAAAACCAAAGCTTTAATCGATGAAAACTCAAAGGCAGACAACTAAATTAGAATTAAACCCATAACAATAAAACAAAATGGAAAGGAAAAAATAAATTAACAACAATGTCCTTAAAAAATGTGAAGCACATGCCTGTTCCAGGAAAGCTTACAAGTTCTTCAACTTTAAACAATTTCTTCCACTTTAAACTTCACTCCTAGTGGATCCATGATGAGGAGGTCGGCCGATTACTGCTTCTGCAGAATAGCTAAAACGTGGGTAAATAGATTAAGTTGAAACATATATATACAAATCCATCCCAATCTGAAATTGATAACAAAAAGAAGCATGTACTGATAATTCACTTATGGAATCAAGATTACAACAAAAGGAATCCAACATAAACCAAATGAATTCACACAAAAATGAAATGGATAAATTCAAACAACAAAAACCCTAACATCAACAAAACCACAAACATTATTCCTCTGCAAAGAAAACATAACCACAAACATAACGAATCGATCGAACAAAATATCGAACAGATCGATCGAGCATCAGAAACTAAACACATGTTCAATCATTAAAGAACAACCAATCTCGAAATCCTCACTGACCTCGAAGATGAGAAGGAGAACAGGAGATGAAATGCTCCTTAAGTTTTTTTTGTTTTGTTTTTGTTTTTACATTAATTCCTCTCTTCTTAGAATTTGTAACAACCAGTGACGCCAGTATATGATACCAGTTATAAGTGGTTTGTAGAAACCCATGCATATATAGTTTGCTTACTTCAGGTAAATTTTCGATCGTAATGCGCCTATTTTGGCAAAGTTCTGGTCCTCCACAGAAAGGATTGCATACACATAGAAATTCAGAGTCATCATTTTGTTCCTTCATTTCGTCCAACCTAGAAATTTCTGTTACTTTAGAATTCAACTGCATGCAACACAGACCAAAATAATAATCATATATTTATATGTTGGCGAAAACTTAAGTGTATAGTTATATAACTGATCGACCAATTTTAATGATACATTTAGATACCTTATCAACGGAATTATATAGTGGAGCCAATTTCAGCCAGCAAAGCATCTGAGTTTTCTAGATCCAAGCATGGAAGGACTGAGCTTAGACTACTGTTGTTATCGTTTCGTTCAAATTGTCGTTTCGTTCAAATTGTTTCGGTGCTGACTGCTGAGCATGAATCAATTGCAAAACTGTTTGAGCTGGTTTGGCATCGGTTTTACTCCAGTCAAGTTGTCGCGATTGGAGATGTCGCAAACTGTCTCTTTTGGTTCGTTTGATGTATGTATGCTGTGTGCGAGACACGCCACTGCCGAGGACAGAATGTCGTTGTGTAGTGCGCCGCGTAGTCTCTGCTTCTTGTCAAGCAATTGGAGCGAGGAGAGTACTAACCTCGCTCGTTGAGTCCTACTTGTCTTGATGGTACGCAAGACGTAAGCTTCGTGTCTCTCTGCCGAGCCACAAAGAATCGATACTTTACACCCTCGGGCAAGTATAAAGCAGAGCAATCGTAAGGACATAGCGTTGAGAATACAGGATAGGGTGACTTCGTAGATCTTTATAATCCCCACGCTCTGTCTGGTGGCCCAGACTCCTCCGATTGCCGTCGTCGTAGCTCGAGTGAATCTTCGAATCTCCACGCTCTGTCGGATGGCCTAGATCTTGAATTCGTTGTTGCCGGTTGATTAGCTTGAGTGAACCTTCGAATCTCCACGCTCTGTCGGATGGCCTAGATTCTGAGCTCGTTGTTCGCTAGTTGTTTACTCGTAGCGAAGTAAGATTTGCTGGTGCACAAATTGTATGTATGTATGAAGATGTCCGCAAACTGCTTTGATTCTTCTATTTATAGATGTTAGCACTCTGACTTCCTTCGCTTAACAAGGTAACATTATTGATTAGGAATAGTATCTTATCTCTAGATTCCCCTACATTATCAAGGAATTGCATAGATATATTCTTCCCAATTTGCAACTTCAATCAGGTCGCATGTGGTCGGCCCATTTTATCTCGGATGCCCAAAAGTATTAAAATAAATGTTATGTTTATTTTGTCCCAAACATTGCCCCCCAGACCTTGAGATTAACCCACGGGCAATCGAAGAGGTCTTTTTAGCAGCATTTGAATGTGATGTGTCACCTCCTGGTCGGCGGTTTGAAATAGCCTCGCACTAGGCTACTCAAGTGCTTTTTCTTCAAAAATCATGCAGCATATTCTCCACCCTTTTAAGCTTCTTCAGTCGTTTTCCCCCTTTTCACTTTCTGAAGTTTTCCGTTAGCCGAGATTTTAAATTTTCAATCACTCTCCAAGTTCCTACCTTCCTTTCTCTTCCTCCCTGAAAATGGCTCCTTATCAAAGGTTCTACCCGAACGTTTCTGAGAAAGATGTGCAAGCCTTCCGTGTTTATATGGACAAACGCCTCCATCGAGATCAAGACCTTCCTTATTCATGGATCGATCTAACGGAGGGAGATGAGGTTATACTGGGTCCGACTAGCAATACTTCGAGGGCCTCTTCCATTCTTGATTTGGCTGTGCGTCGTCCTTCATTGGTCGCGTGAGGTGAAGCTGCTGCTCATCTTCAGTGGGATCAGAAGGAGCTTGAAGTAAAATTGGGGAAATGGCCCAGCACCAGAGCCGAAGAACTTCAATGGTACCAGGAGCGGAAGTCACTTGATGAAAAACTCTGGCAATATGTTGATATTTCGCACGCTCTAGACTTATGTTTCCATTTTCCCCAAGGTGGGAATCGTGTTGTTGCCGTCACTACTTTGTGCTATTGGGAAACCAGTAGCAATAGTTTTGTCCTCCCATTCGGTCATTTAGGAATTACTTTACTTGACGTTGTCACTATTACCGGTTTACCCACTACGGATGAACCTTTTATTTCTAGTGCTTTGGATAGTAAGGACTTCCCTTTTTCTACGGATCCTGCATGCTCGGCTATCAGCACCGCTTACTCTAATTGGAGTAAGCACTACAATACAGTGGAATTTCAGGCTACTTCTGCATCTGATGACCAGCGGGTAAAGAATGTCTACGGTGACATTGCTTTTCTAGAATTTTGGCTCTATCGCTATGTATTTTGCGTTGTTGCGGACAAGATTACCAACACCTTTACTAAGGTAGCTGAACCATTATACAATGGCCACTATCTTGGCCTTGCACATCCTCCTATATTAGGTGCTTTGTACCGTGGTCTCGGGTGGATTTCGCTGAATCCATTCAAGTTCAAATTTGCAGGGCCTGTTTGGATTCTATCTTTGTGGCTACATGTTTATTTCCCTGAATTTCGTAGTTCCCACCACAAGGAATTTGCCTCTGAGGAGCTGCTGGGGAGGTCCTTGTCTCTTGCCGGGGAAACAGAACCTTTGAGCTACCTGCAGTGCTTCAATTATCTCTGGGGTCAGAAGCTGTTTCCCATGGACATGGCTGAATTTGTAGTAACGAGGAGATTCCCTGGCGAGTTGTCTACAGGATTCGCAATGACTCCCAGTCAGCCTCCTACTGCGAGGAAGCTCTTTGCAGAATATGTCACCTGTGCAGACATCATTGTTCCCGATGCGGTTTTGTGGATTAAGCTATACGCACCTAATCACTTCGCTCGTCAACTTGGGTGAAAACAAGGTCTTCCCTGCCCTTTGATAGAATCTCGCAACGGCTACACTTCGTGGAGGACTTGTGTAGAGAAGTTTTCTGCAGTGATTCTTCAAAACCTTGCTACTCCAACCTTCCCCTTGCTGGACCTCTCAGAGTTTGGTCGGTGCTCCCTCTATGTAACTTACTTTGCTGTTGAAGATTATCATGAGTGGAATAGGTGCCATTATGGTGATATTTGGGTGTAATTCAAATTCGAAGTCTTTCGCACCATCTTTTCAGCCTCTTTCCTTGATTATTTCAAGAGAATTGTGGATAGGAAGGCTATTGGCCCCAATGTCCAAAAGAAGACGGGCCAGAAAAGGAAGCAGCGAGAGATTAGTACTTCTCCTGCTTTTGTCTCAAAGTGTAACAAGTTTATGGGTGCGAGTTTCCCTGCTGCCTTTCCCGCTACGAGAGATGTTGCGAAGACTACTGCTGCCAAGAAGAAGAAGAAGAAGAAGAAGAAGAAGAAGAAGAAGAAGAAGAAGAAGAAGAAGAAGAAGAAGAAGAAGAAGAAGAAGGATACCGTTGAACCATGGGACCATGTGGACGGAGACTCCAATGATGAGACTCCTTTGGTATGGCTTTAATTTGTCCAAAGATTCTTAATTTTTAACCTTCTGTCTTTTGACTCTAACCCTGTTCTTTTATGGTTCAGTCTCGCTACCCCCATCGTCATGCCGTCAAGGAACACGGGCAGCTATTGGAAGATGAGCTAAGTGGGAGAATCTCCATTGAGCTCATGCCCAACAAGTGATCCTTCGGACGAAGACTTACTTTTCTGAGCTGTGTGTAACAAGGGGAAGTGTATCCAGCCATTCGCTACTCCTGAGTCCTCTCCCAGTACTGCGAATGCATTTGGGGAGCCCCATCTTCCTAGACCTCTCGGTGTAGGTTCTTCCAGTGCTACAGATGAAGAAGCTCTGCGCTGGGAACTTGTTGAGCAAGTCTATGATCAACCCTTTGATAAACTAGTCTCTGCTGCTGCGACCGCCACTATGAATAAGATAGCTATCACCATGGTTAATGAGGAACCTCTGAAAAAGGTTGCTGAAGCTGAAGGAGGTATTGGGGCTCCTAACGTTGCTACTGTACATACTACTTCTGTTGTTGAGGTATCTGCTCTGACCTTATCTTTTTTTGGAATACTGTGTCTTTTTAACCACTATTTTTAGTTATATGGTCCCAAGAAACTGCTCAAAAAACACAAGCACATGCTGCTGCTACCCGAACGGAGGTGATGAAGAACAACCCCATGTTTTGGACGCTCCTTCCATCATTCTTGTCACTGGGACTGGCCACGTGGAAGCTACCGTACTGCGTTTCTCTTGAATTTTGCTCAAGCTGGTTTGCTTATCTTTAAGCAGATTTTAACCTTTACTTGTTCTTCGCAGTTTGTTACTGAAGTGTCCTCTCCTCCTTGTATCAACACTGCCTTGTATGATGATCAATCTCCCCCTCGTCTGTCCCAGGTATATTCTGACTTTACTCATGTGAGATTTCTTCATGTAAGTCTTTTGAGCATCTCATGACTCCCTAGGTATAGGTTTTTCTGCAGAACGATCCAGATACTCAGGAGCTATCTCTTACCGAGGGTCAACGAAGGCTTGGGGAATTCTCTAACGTCATCCTTAGCTGCAGCAAGTCTGCTACCCAGTCTGCGGCTCCAACCCTTCCACCTCCTACTAAGGATATCGAGGGTGTTAATATGCCTTGAATCAGGTTTGTATGCCGATAGCATACGATAGCTAAATGTAATCCGAGTCACATTGGACTTAGATTTTTTCTGTTTGGCCTACCATTCGGGGTGTGTGTATATATATATATCCTAGGTTATTTAACCTAGTGTGATATATTCTCTAATTTGTAATCTGTTTCCTCAGGATAATAAATCTGTTCTCCTTCTGCCGTGGACGTAGCTAACATATCGTTAGTGAACCACATAAATCTGTGTTCTTTGTTACATTCGTTATAACATAAGAAATGGCCAAGACCTTGCGAGTAGCAGTGCAAATCTATAAGGACTTGGCTCTTTCTGAAAAAGATCCTCCTGAGGTCCAACTTGCCATTGCCTATTTTCGTGATTTATGGACTCTAAATTTTGAGAACGAGTCCGTTCGTCAAGAGTTGGCTATTCATATTCAAACAGCTCGTCGTGTTATGGAGGGGTTAGATCATGTTGTCCTTAATCAAATGGAAGAACTACTGCGAGAACTCCCCAACCTTTATGACATTGTAGTCTCTGCCACCCACGAGCGAAACAAAGCCATCTCCCATCGCGTAGATCATAACCATAGGTGGAAGCATGACTTGGAGAAAATTACGACGATGGGGAAGAGTTATGAAGGTGAATGGGTCGACATTCTGGCCATGCGTATGGAGATCACAAAGCTCCAGGCCAAGCTACGTCAAAAGGAGGAGAATTTCTTTGGAAAGGAGCAGGCTACTATCGCTCTTCTTAATGTCAGGAAGACTCTTTCCGAAAGTGTTCAGCAAACCCGTGTTGTGGCTGCGGATGCTGAGAGGGCTTAGGCCATCGCACATGCCCGATATCTCCAAGTAAAGACCAGTCTACGAGCTCTCGACAGCTCCGTTGTGAAGTTTTGAACTTTATTGACTAACCCCTACTCTTGGGCTTCATATTTTATTTTTTATGAACTCTTGCTAGTTTAATTTATGTTTTATGTCCTATAGCCTTAATCACCTACCGTATAACTCTGCCATCAAATAACTTCGCGCCTCCAAAAGTTACTCCGAGTTTTGGAATAACTGTCCGCTTTTAATGGCTCATAATTTTGTACCTCAAAATGGTAAGTTTTCATCTTTTGAGAGATACGCAAATCGGTAATTGAATGTTAAACCCCCTTAACTGTTGTGTTAAATCGATACAACGCTTCGGGTCCCTTTATTCAAAGCCTCTTAAAGTTTTTAGGCTTATAAATAGCTTGTCACTTCTCCTTCATTCGACAAGATCTCTTTGTAGCAAAAGATGGTGTCTCTAGTTCATAGTATGTTCCTTTCTTACTTTAAGGTAAAGCCTCTAGATCTTGTGTTCTGCTAGACGTTTTTATGTCGAAGTACCAAAGCTCAAACCTGGCTTAGGTCGTAGTACCAAAGCTCGTGTCCTTCGGTTCTAGGTTAATTCTCAAACCTTCGAGAAATAACAGACAATGGTTGATATCGGCACTCACTAACCCCATCTCTGAACCTGATCATCCTAGTCTGTTGCTCATTATTGTTGCAGCTCTCCTTGCTTTCTGAGTGGAGCATCTAAGATTATGATCAGAGGGACAACTTTGTTGAGCCACAAATGTTGGGCAAATGCAAGTACCCCAAAGTCTTCCAGAGCTGAAGGTAGATCTATCCCCTAGTCAGTGATCGTCCACCGACGCAAGCTGAGGGCCTTGTTGTGGCTGGTTGGGATAGATCTAAACCACTTCCTACGATTGGTTTTTTTAACAGGAGATTGTTCATTCGATGTATGGTATCAGAGCTAGAGGCCACAAAGCCTCATATTGTACTCTTTATTTTGATCAAATGAAACTTTGTATTTTCTACTGTTTTTGTCTTGTCTTTGTAAACAACGAGAATACTATCTCTATTGATTTAACCACTGGAATTTGGTCGAAAGTAATTTGTAACACTTGAAAGAACCACAGAAATTGGATCCATGTTGAAATTATTTTTGAATTTTGCAATATTTTGGCCACATGAATTGGCTTTGGACATACTGGTTGCCCACCTAGTTTTACATGAAGAGCAAGCCTCTATTACAAGCTACGAATAAGTACAAAACTAAGTTGCTGATCCTTTAGTTGTCTCGTATCCCTAAATAGGCTGGCGGTACTTCTTCAGAAATCGACCATTAATTGGGTTACGATGGACCTCCCCATCAACGTCTCGCAACTAGAAAGCTCCCTTGCCTAAAATTCTGTCAATGATGAAGGGTCCTTTCCACTTTGCAGACCACTTACCACGTCCTTCCTTCTTTTCTCCCAATGGCAACACTATTTTCCAAACCAGCTCTCCTTCTATAAAGCTAAGTCTACGAGTACGTCGATCATAACAGCGAGCCACTTTCTGTTTCTCTGTGAGTAGGTTAGTCAAGGCGTTGATACGCTTGTCATCCAAATCCTCTAACTCTTGCCATATTGCTTACACATAATCTTCCCTAATCAATTAGTGTTGATCCATGATTCACAGTGACTGAACATTGATTTCCAATGATAGAACTATTTCATGCCCAAACATTAGCGCATATGGAGTAGTCCCGGTTGGACTGCGCTTAGAAGATCTGTATGCCCACAGCGTGCTGAATAATTCCTCGTGCCAAAGTCTAGGATTGTCTGTGAGCATGCACTTGAGGATGTGGAGGATCAATTTGTTACTTTCTTCGGCTTGGCCGTTAGACTGTGCATAATATGGTGAAGAATGCAAAAAATTGATCCCAAAGTTTGCCATGAGCTCTTCTACTTCTCCGAACATGAACGATTTGCCCCTATCTGAAACAAGGCACTCTGGAATTCCAAATCGGCAGATGATACCCTCGTATAGGAACTTCCTAATCGCAGCGGCATATGCCACTTTTAAAGGCCTTGCTTCCACCCACTTGGTGAAGAAATCTGTTGCGACGATGATGAATTTGTGTTGCATGGAGGAATGAGAATGAATTAAACTGATTAGATCTAACGCTCATCCTTGCGCTGGCCACAGTTTGATGATTGGTTGCATAGGAATGTTCAGTATATGGTTGACTGGTCCATGAGCTTGACAATCCTCGTATCCCCAAAGGTTATACAATCTTTTAACACCGAAGGCCAAAAGTATCTGTATCTCTGCAGGAGCCATCTCATCTTTGGGCCAGATTGGTGAGCTCTACAGACCTTAAGATGTACTTCGCGCAACAATCGTTTGGCCTCGACTCCGAATACACAAACCAAGTCCACTCCCTTTTCTCCACGTCTGAACAACTCATTGCCTCGGAGAATGTAATTTGGAGAAAAGTCCTTGATCCTCTTGTCTGCTGTAGAACTAGGATCTTGTAAGTACGTGATAATTGGCTGTCTCTAATCATCATTGATTATTCCCAGAGCTGTGACATACCATTCATCTTTTTCCTCCTTTCTAGTCATGAAGGATGGGAGAGTGCGAACTTCTACCTTCATTAGCCTCTCATGTACATCGTCAACAAGCTCTATCCCTGTAGCAAGCTGAGCTAATTTGTTTGCTGCAAAGTTCTCTCTTCACGGGATGTGAGTTAGGGATACATCTGTGAATAATTACAGAAACTCGCTAGCCTTTTTTTACCTATGGCTCTAGGATTAATCCTATTTTGAATGTGGCTTGGATTTGTCTAATTACGAGTAGCGAGTCTCCCCAAACTTGTATATCTGTAGCACCAAGGTCCCATAATAGTTCCAATCCGATGACTAGGGCTTCGTATTCTGCTATATTGTTGGAACAGTTGTACTTGAGTCGAAAGGAATGGGCAAATGTTTCACCTTGTGGATTGGCCAACGTTATCTCTGCTCCTGCAAAAGCATTCATACTGGAACCATCAAAATATAGTTTCCAAGGAGCCAATGAGATGTGTGACAATTCTAACTCCTTCTATTCTGGGATTTCCTCCATAGGGTGATATGCGAGGAAATCGGCCACTGCTTCGGCTTTCACTGCCTTCTGCGGGACATATTGTAGTGAAAACTCGGACAGTGCGAGAATCCACTTCCCTATCCGTCCTCGAAGTATAGGTCGGGCTAACATATATCGGACTAAATTTGTTTGTGCTATGACGCATATAGTGAAGAAAAGCATATAATGCCTCAACTTGCAGCCTGAGAAGTAAAGAGCAAGGCATAATTTTTCCATCAGTGTGTATCTACTTTCGCAGTTTGTGAGAGTCCTGCTTAAGTAAAATATTGCTCTTTCATCCTTCACCTCATCATCTTGTGCCAGCAAGCTCCCTATGGATGATTCTGTTGCTGAAATATAAAGTTTAAATGGTACTCCTTTTCATGGTGGCACCAAGATTGGAGGGTTAACCAGGTACTGTTTGATCGTGTCAAATGCTTCTTGGTGAACCGGCTCCCACACAAACTCTTTCTCCCTCTGTGATTTGAGTAGAGGTGCGAAAGGTTTGGTCTTTCCCGCAGCATTTGCAATGAACCTTCTTAAGAAGTTAACCTTCCCAAGTAACTGTTGAAGCTCTCGTTTGTTTCTTGGAGGAGGAGCCTTTATGACCGCTTCCTTTTTGTCATCTAGTACCTCTATTCCTCGTTGATGCACCCCAAAAACGCACTTGGCAGGATTCATTTTTAAGTTAATGTTTCCTCATTCGCGTGAAAACCTGTCTCAGATCCTCTACGTGGCTTGACCTTTTCTTTGATTTGACCATAACATCATCAATGTAGACTTCCATCGTATCACCTCCTAGGTCGTGGAAGATATAGTGCATGTCTCGCTGATATGTTGCCCCGACATTCTTCAATCCAAATGGGATATTGACGTATTCAAATACTCCTAACACCTCTGGGCATCTAAATGCAGTTTTGTGCCTGTCTTCCTTAGTGACGGGGATTTGATGATATCCCGCCGTGCCATCCATGAATGAGAGCATATCATGCCTTGCTACTGCATCAATAAGTAAAACAGCTACCGGCATTGGGTAAGTGTCCTTTGGAGTAGCCTGGTTCAGGTCTCTGTAGTCCATGCATACTCTAATCTTCCAGTTCTTCTTCTGCACTGGGACTATGATCGATATTCATTCTGTGTCCTTAGCCTCTTGGATGACTCCGGATTTCAACATTTTCTCGATTTCTTCCTTGACCAATGTCGCTGTATCTAGATTCATCCTCCACATCTTTTGCTAGATTAGCTTTCTCGCTTCTACGATTGGAAGTTTATGGACAACCAGTTCTAGTGAAAGACCTGGCATATCCTCAAACTTCTCTGTGAAGCAGTCTTTGTACTCGAACAACAAGTCAATGAGCCTTTTCCTTTCCTTAGGCTCTAAGAAAGTATTGATAACCACCTCCATTGGCTCATCCAGAGTTCCGAGATTAATTTTCTCAGTTGAATATCTTACTTTAGGTGGTGTATCATCCAAGGTTGCAGGCACGAGCTGGATGATATCCTCCTCAATTTCTTCCTATTGGACGTCCTCATTGATACATTTTTCCGTGGCTATGGTTGGTAGACAATCGTAGGCTTGCGACTCTATTACATAAGTTTTCAATTTTGCATATAGAGAAGCACAAGCCTTCACCTCCTCGTCTGTGGATGGTCGTATCATTGATGGTTTATGAAAGCTAGCTCAAGGAAATAAGGTCGTGCTTTGTCTTTTATTGCTTGCACTATTCCCCACCAAGCTAATTTTGTGGGTTGTCACCTCAACAGATCGACCCTTCTTATCGACGCCACATACTTCCAATGGTTGAAGATTGCCATTGTAGTAATCGACATCTAGCTCATTCGCAAAGACTAAGTATGGTCGTGGATCAGCGTTGACTATGTGCGATTCTGAATTACCAGAATTAGTCCTTGAATTAGTGCCAGAATTAGTCCTTAGATCGCTCCTCTGGTTCTTCAATTTCTGCCAGAATTAGTCCTTGAATTGCCTTGCTCACGACGGACACATGCTTTGCCATGACTGTTTTGGAAAATTTGGCCGATAGTAGATATACCATGCCTACGTGTATGACTTTTGTGTAGACCTCTTCTAAGTCCTCACTGTCTTCCCCGTAGTCGACTAATTGTTCATCTTCGGCGTTATCTGCCTCAATCTCAACTAATAATGGCTCTTGTTGTTGATCCTCGATACGAGGGTTTTGTGGCTTTCTTACATAGACCTCTTACTTAGGCCCTATAGAGAAATCTACCTTCCCTATGATTTTTGACTTCCTTGATTCTAGAGCTAGACAAAGTGCTAGTGAGCTTCTTTTGCTCCTCAATTACCAAAGACTTTGGTCTCCATCACAACACTGGCTTCTTTCTCGGCTCAGCGACTTGTTCTACCTTAGATTTAATGCGCTTGAAGACTGATTTCTGCACTGGCTTGTCTTCAACCATCTCTTGAGCTCTTTTTGGTGCTCGTTGTGCTTCTACATTAGGTTTGACCATGTCTATGCGGGAAAACACACTTGGTCTGGTTGATCGCACCTTCGATCTGTTAGAACCCTTGTCAAACGTAATCATCGGGGTAGCCGCAAGCCTATTCATCCTTCTTTGAATCTGTTCTGGTGACTCCACTAGCTACTCTGGTTTGATCAAACCTTTGTCTAAGGCCTCCAAAGTCCTCTTTGCAGCCCCGAACTGACATTGTAGTTTCCTTTTCCTGGTGGGGTAATCTCCACAGTCTTTCCTCCTGACTTGACGTACCATACGTTTTCCTTAATCACAAATCTGCTTGCTAAAGGGAAGTAAGGTTTGCTCGATTTTTTGTTGTTGTGTATCACCAATTGCGCCAGCCTTCTTCTCTACCATTAGTATTCATTTGAATAAATTAGACTCCTTGGCAACTGTGCGTGGTTCCTTCGGGCTCGCTGGCTAGTAGCTCTCAGGTGAAGACTTGACTGATGATCTTGCTCACACTGCCTCTACAAATTCTTCATAGGTCATCTTGAGGCTATACTGCCTTACATCGAGTACAAAGCACTAGCGGAGTTGCTTCTCTACAAACTTCTTTCTGCTCCCCTTTGGGGTCTTCTTTGTTACTACTGCTAGAGACTACTTCATTGGTGGTTTTTAGATCCAATGTTTACTTCCGCTTGACTCCTCCGCGCTAAGACACTTCTAGAGCACCAACCATGAATGATCCTTCAGCAATTTATTCTCCCTCGCAGCCTGGGAGGACGATATCCCCTTCATCTATCCACTTATGGATCTGTTCTCGCAGAGCTGCACATTGGTTTGTATTGTGTGTCCAGGCATGATGGAACTTACAATATAATCCCTTTTATGGAGATGAAGTTATGGGGTTAGGTACATTTTTGACGCCTGTTTCGATTAATTCATCAAGGATTTCCTCCACCCTATTGCTGCGAAACGTACCGATGGTCTTTGGCTTTACGAGCTCCACTGCTCTTACCGAAGTATTTGCGAAAGGTTGCCAATTGAGTAGAGCAATCTGCAGTGATGCATCAATCGCAAGCCTTCATTCGTTAATCCACTTCTGGATTTGATCATTCAGTTTGATGCAATCTTTGGTAGTATGGTTCCACATGTTGTGAAACTTACAGTATTTCTTTTCTTTTAATTGCTCCGCTGTAGGGTATGCACCAAAGTCAAACCTGGTTAGCTTCCTATCAATCAAGTCTTCTAAGATCTCATGTGCTGTGTTTGCATCATAGGTATATGACTCGAACTCTGACTTTGTGAAAGCACTGGTCAAAACTTGTACTTTCCCTTTTAAGGAATTATTTTCTTGGACTAAACCGTATTCTTGGCTGTTAATTCCAGACAAGCTACTGTCACATCATTTGAATCATATCCATCAGATTCCTCTTCTTCTTGCACTGCTGCAATGATCTTAGGACGTTCTCGGTACAGAATTTTTGGAGTGTATGTTCCTCTGGATGCATTGCGCCTGTTGTCGGCTTTCTCGTATGCAGCATGTGTTTGAGCTACAACATCGATAAGAGCACTTAACGATGTGAACTTTGCATCTACATACTTTGTATGCAGACGTTCTTCGAGTCCTCCAACCGCGATGTCCACCAATTCCTCCATAGTGCATGAAGTTCTGCTCTTGGTGTACTCGGTCATAAACCTATGCAAGTATACCCCTGGAGATTCGCTTCGCATTTGCACCATTTGGCATAACTTCCCAAGCTTCACAGCCGATTCAAATCCGCCAAAGTGTTCGGAGAACAATCTTTCCATCATCACCCAATTGCAGACCGAGCCTTGTGGTAAGTTTGTGTACCAGTGCAGTGCTGCTCCTAACAATGATGATGCAAATACTCTCAGTTTAAACTCGCCGAGCCTTCCCCATGGTATGCACTCTGCCCTGAATCGAGCAATGTGGGTAGCAGCTGGTTCGGCTCCCTCACCGCTGAAGCGAGTGAACGAGATGGGTCGCTAACCCTTTAGCCACTTCCATCCTAATGCTGGTGGTGAGAATGGCTTGTTATAGGCTACTGGAGCTCTTCCTGCACCTGGCAGCCTTTGATTAATGATGTAATTAATTCTTTCCTCCAATTCTCACTCGAAGTTTGGTGGGAGAGGAGGTAGAGCTGGTATATCATCGACCTTGACCTCTTCATCATCATGGAAGAGATGTTCTCACTCTTTGAGTCTATCGTTTATTAAAGTGAAGTTAGCTGTCATAGTGTTAGTGAGATTCTCGAGAGCCACTATGAGAGTGTCAAACTTTTTGTTGTTGTCGGCCCGTTTGATCTCTCGAGCCTCGTGAAGGCTCTCCAGTTTTTTGTGAAATCTGGACACCACCTTATTGCTGGCCTCCATGTTGTTCAGTATTCGCTCGATGCTAGTGTTTCTTCGTTGTTCTTGCTCAAGCGAATAATCTATGTAGGCCTCAAAGTCCATGGCCTTGATTTCTTTGATAGTTCTAGGTTTTGATGATGAAGACGATGGTGATCTACCTTTATTCATTGTTACTCCGAACCTCTGTAGTACTTCCTCGTTGCTTAATCCCCTACAAGTGGCTGAGTTGTGTTTCCAGAATGTAGGCGTTGGGTGTTTAAGGCAAATTATGAACGTTTTCTGATACAGATCAATGATTGAAAGACACTAAACCTGAGTCCCACTGGGCGTGCCAAAATGTTTGGCTTCGATTTTACTCCAATAAGGTTGTCACGATTGGAGATGTCGCAAACGGTCTCTTTTGGTATATTTGATGTAGGTGTGCTGTGTGCGAGGCATGCCACTGCCGAGGGAAGAATTCGTTGTGTGGTGCGCCGTATAGTCTTTACTTCTTGTCAAGCGATTGGAGCGAGGAGAGCACCAACCTCGCTCGTTGAGTCCTACTTGTTTTGATGGTACGCAAGACGTAAGATTCGTGTCTCTCTGCCGAGTCACAAAGAATCGATACTTTACACCTTCAGGCAAGTATAAAGCATATCAATCCTAAGGACGTAGTGTTGAGAACACTGGATAGGGTGACTTCGTAGATCTTTAGAATCTCCACGCTCTGTCTGGTGGCCTAGACTCCTTTGATTGCTGATGTCGTAGCTCAAGTGAATCTTCGAATCCCTACACTTTGTCGGGTGGCCTAGATCCTGTATTCGTTGTTGTCGGTTGGTTAGCTTGAGTGAACCTTCAAATCTCTACGCTCTGTCAAGTTGCCTAGACCCTGAGCTCACTGTTCACTAGTTGTTTACTCGCAGTGGAGTAAGATTTGCTGGTGCACAAATTGTATGTATGTGTGAAGAGGTCCGCAAATTTGCTTTGATTCTTCTATTTATAGAGGTTAGCACTCTGACTTCCTTCGCTTGACAATGTAACATTATTAATTAGGAATAATATCTTGCCTCTAGATTCTCCTAAATTATCTAGGAATCGCATAGATATATTCTTACCGATTCACAGTTTCAATCAGGCCGCATGTGGTCGACCCGTTTTATCTCCGAGGCTTAAAAATATTAAAATAAATGTTATGTTTATTTGGACCAAACAGAATGACCCAAAAAATTTCAGAAAAACCATTTATTGAGCCTCATTTATTAAGCTAGCTCAACGGCTCTACTACGTATATAATCGTAATTTGAGCAATACACATAATGAATCGTGCAGTTCGTATCATAGTATAGTATAGTAGATTATGAAGACAGCTTCAAAGACTTCTAGCATTTAATTTGGAGATGAAAAGTATGGAGAGGAAAGTTTCTTACTTTAAATACCGAAAATAGATTTTGATTAAAGCAACTAATTAACAATGGTTATGCTGCATGTGTAAGTCTCCCTTCACTTCTTCTGTGTCACAGAGAATTGAAATATATAGCTAGTAAGAAGAAACTACTCACTTGTGAAGAAAGAAATCTACACCTGCCAAGAACCAAATTAGAGCTGTTAATATCCAGCACAGAATGACTACACTGAAATAAATGGACGAGCCATTAGTAGCATAATCAAATTACAAGAAAATAAGATTAGATTAAGTGAAAACATAACTTACGTTACACATCCTGGGTAATGCATAAAGAGAAGGACTGACCAAATATGCAGCAATTCGAAAAACATAGTTTTTGTTACATTTCCATATTTTAGATAAGAAAAAACCGAAGAAGTAAATTATGAATATAAAAGAAAATTATAAATTGCCACAGCGAGTGCCGCAATATTGACCGGACAATATTTGGCTGCCCACACATAGGTAGTTAAGGCTGTCCACACTCAATGAGAGTTGGACATGTGTCATTTTTTTTCTCTTTATACTTGAGTTCAACTCATTTTGAGTCTTACTATTTGGTTTTGAGTTTTATGAGAAGGATTCTTCCCACATTGTTGGTTGTCATCCAACTTACTCTTCTCTTTGATTGCACTACAAGGTTGTTGTTCTACTTCAGTCACTCCTATTTGATTAGAGAGCTTGGAACTTTGGATCACTAGAAATTTGAAGATTGTTTTATCAAAGAACAAAGAAATTGAGAAACGAGGGGAGACGAGAAGATGTGTTAAGCACAAGAATAAAGAGAAAAAATACATGTCCAACTCATTTTGTGTGAACAGCTTTAGCTACCCATGTGGGGGCAGCCAAGTACTATCCATATTGACCACAACAATCACAAAATGTTCTGTACATCTACAACGTACAAGTGAAAAGCCAAAGTCTTAGATAGATGTTTAGTCTTACAACACAAGCAATTCAACCTCATAATACTGTCAAGTGCATGTTAACTATATATGCAAATTGATAATTAAGGTTGAGAGAAAATTATTTACGGCACCTGAATGGCAAGGTTTATGGTATGGCTGTGGTTGTCAACCATCTTTTGAATCGAATGCAATCCTTTTCCAAGTTGATGGGAGGTTTTATTCAAGCTCATAGACATGCCTTTGTCATAAGCGAGTAAAATGTATTCCATTTTTCTCATTACCTTTGTGACTTGGTTGATTTCTTCGCGAGCATTTTCAGCCAGGCCGAATATGGTTCCCTTCAATTTCTCTGCTCTTTTCGTAGAGATCTGATTTAGTGCCAGTGCTGAACTTGATGGAACTCTAAAATTACAAGGTTGTTAAATTAAATTGAGATAGTAAATTCATACAAATTGACGTAGATATAGATAGAATTAATACAAGACTTGCATGGCTAGAAAGGTAAAGAGAATAACCAACAAGAACGTTAAGATAGAGTGACGATCCAAAAAGTGTTTGATGCGCCAGTTCCCTATGTTTGGATGCTTGAGGGTTAGGAAAAGTGCAAGTCCGATACCCCATAGCAACCAAAGCCCTGCAATTACGTACCCGTAGAGTCCTGTAAATGCCTGAGACTGGAAAATATGAGAAGAAACATTACGACATATCAAAATCGCGTACACGTGCACATGCGTGCACACGTAATTATTTATTTCTTATCATACAGCCTAAATTGATGTTGTTGCTTGATATTTATAATGGATGCTCACGTATTCGATCTAATCACAAGACGTTGAACTGCACAGATGCTGGGGAAGACATATTTCAGGGCCGGGCAACCGCCAACTACCAAGCTCTTAAGATTCGGGAAGATTGCATGAGGCAGAACAGGGCCATAGCATATGTAGGTTAATTTGGAAAGTTTGCTCAAATGAATCTTGCTCAACTTTGCAAAGATGATCTCATCCGATCAGTTCCAAACACATTCTATATTATATAGTTCTTTACATAGTAGTTCTTCCAGATTTCCTAGTCTCTTCAACAAATTGGATGACAAAAGTATATTCTCCAATAATAAATATCAAGCACTCTGAACTTCAGATTGAAGAAAGACCCCTTTGGTAACTCACCAACACATTATTCCACGCAGGGGAAAGATTCCACATGCAGCTCTTCTAAGTTATACAGTAACCTCCCATATTACTGCGTTCATCATCTCACTCCATTCAAAATCATATTCGCCTACTAATACAGTGAGACACTTGACTGCATGTAATTTCCCAGTGACGTATTCCTAAAGAATGTTTCACTCTTCTCCGACATACCAGTACACCAGTAACTCTGTTCTCTCTGTCACCACCTCGTGAAACCAATTCGGCAAGTTAGTGATCGTTGTGCCATAAGCAAGGTTTTTTTGCTCTTATACAGAGGCATATACATATACGGACTCTCATATAACATCACATTGATAGCAATATCAAACTTTTCCCAATGCGGATTGAACTTAACAAATTCAGGCAAACATGCTACATCATCTATGCGAACCTTCAAATGGTTTTAATTGGTCAATCCAATAAACTCTTCACAGCAAAGATCAGCTTGTTGACCTTCTATTCCTTCGTTATCTTTACGCCCCCAAATAAACATATCGTCCATGTACAATTCTTCCAAATTAATCAACCTAGATATCACTTGAGGTGGAAATCTGTCATGTGCGGAGTAGCTTATATCCAACATCCTTAGTTTGCTCAAATTTCCCAATTCTTTCGGAAAGTCCATCTTAAAATTTGTCAAACAATGAATCTCAAGCCTCTCAAGCTCTCCAAGAATGGAAAACTCAAACATCAGTAAAATCTATTATCAAAACTCGAAGACTGGTTAAGAAATTAAATGTTTTTGGTAGTACACAAATATCTGTATTGCTAAGATCCAAAATCCTTAATTCATTGTGTTTGGAAAAAGGTTTCTGGGAATTCTCCAATATCAGTATTTGTTAGTAACAAAATCTGAAGTAGTTTAGGACATACCAAACCTTCCGGAATCTTGTGAATGTTGTTGTCCATCAAAGAGATTGCAGAATAGTTGATATTTGCATCAATTCTCGGCCAATTTGTTAGATCCCTACCAGATTTCACAAACGTCTGCTGGTCATCTTTGGATGCTATTGATATAGCTACCTCTCGGATCACATCATGCATCTTTACGTGTCCCTGCAAGTCACTGACCAAAAGCATGCTAGAAGCTATCAGGGACTTCACCACCGAATCAGCTCTGGCTCTGGCTTCTAACATTGTGCAAGATATTTGGAACAGCCATTTCCCAAACCCATACATGAACAAGTCTTCGATGGAAATATCAGAATCTTCTGGGAAGAGGCAGCAAAGTAATAAGCATGACTTGACATCGCTGGATTTCAAGTTATCATAGCTTAACTTTATGCAGTTGAAGACATGCTTCTCGTCTTCAGGGTCAGCAGGCTGAGACGCCTGTAGTCGTTCAGCTGCTTCCTTCCATTCGTCTAAATCTTTATCACCAAGTGCTCTGCCGACTGCTACTAGTGCAATAGGTATACCTGCACATTTTCTTGCTACCTTGCTTGCTACTTCATAGATTTCAGTCGATTCTGCAACTCGTGCTTTCTTCAAGAACAAACTCAAGGAATGCTTTTCAGACAGGGTATAAAGATTGATCTTTGCTTGGCAATCCATTTGCGCACACACATTCCTCATCCTTGTTGTGAGGAAGACTTTGGATTTGCATCTCTGAAGCTCCTCTTTGTTAGGAATTCCTATTCTGGACAATTCTACTTTACTCCAAATGGCATCCAAGATTATGAGAAGTTTGTTTCCTCTCATTATTTTACGTTTCAGTACATAGGCGCTTCCTGCTTCTTCTGTGTCTCCTCCCAAATCTAGGCCCAGCATTTGTGCAAGTTCTGCTTGAATCTTTTTCACGTCCAAACTTTGAGATACTACAGCCATAAATACCTTGTGAAAACGCCCATTTTCTAGGGCTTTTGCACCAATATGGTTCACCAGAGTCGTCTTCCCGACGCCACCCATACCGTACACCCCAATGACAGTAACCTCAACACCTCGTAGCTCCTCCATGACCTGTCCATGGCCAGTTTTGTGGCTTCAGATGCTTCAAAATCTGTCGAAGGTGAATCATTTTTAATACGGACTCGATGTACTTCACTCCACACAAGTTTCGCAATATGTTCGACTAGTTCTTCATCCAACCTACATCAAAGACATGCGAAATGATGATCCAAGTTGTTTCAAATTAAATTGACTTGCCAAACAGGAAACAATATCATAAGCATATATAGTGAAATCAGTAGATCTACAAATTAATGCTATATCTGCAGTGGAGGAACTCAAATGCAGTGTATCATGTGGATTGCAAGGATGTGTGACCTACGCGTCAATGCAGCAATTAAAACCATATATAAACAGTCCACATACCGGTTTTATTGGTCCACAAATCCTCATACACCTCTCCAAATTGCGTTGTGAGCTCTATGGAGATTTGACACAAAATTCTTTTCCATTCTCACAATATTATTCTAAGTGAAAAACCGTTGACACAAAAGTTTTCAAAACTTTACATGGTTCGATTAGAGTGCTGATCATAATAACATCAAATAACTGATGTATAACAACATCTGATTGGTCAAAATGACCCTTGTAGATTAAGTTATATGACATGACAAAAATCGATGTAAAATTACATTTGGTGCAGAATTTTAGGTTGGTCAAAAAATTTCTAAACCTTTATTTTTTGAGAAAACCAATGTAAAAACACCAAATCCGAGTACAACCTTCGACGGGTCTAGAATTGTATAATTTTGTCACAGAAGCCGTTCTTGAGGGGTCGAGAAAAATCTTTGATGGGTCAAAATTGTGATATTTTGGAGACATAAGCTATCCTTCGATGGGTCGATACAAGTCTTCGACGGGTTGAAGGTGTAAATATGTAACCTGAGTACTATATTTGATGGGTCAAAAATTTGTGTACAAATTTTTGAAGGGTCAAAAGAGTGAAAAACCGATCCAGGAGCCTTCCTTCGACGGGTCGAAACCTTCGATGGGTCAAAAAAATCCTAGGATCAAACTATCCTCTTATGTTTGTCTTGTTTTCATAATATTTTGGTGTCATAGTGCCATAGAGATATGTATAATTTGAACCATTAAAGAAATAGGAAGTTGTGTAACCATTCTCAACACTTTCAAATATCGAAAGGCAAAAATTTTATTACTTTGCCAACATCAAAAAATTGTTCAATAACCATGACTACAACTAGAGTCAAATACAAAATTAAACTTGATTACATAACAATGACATGAGTCTAATACATAGACTAACTAAAAATCTGAAGTATCAAGACTTGCTTTCGTGTTATCTGCTATAATTAGATTTTATTCAGCGCAATCTTCCATCTCAAAATCATCGATATAGTTGGTCTCATGCGCCAAATACTGTTGGCACATCTTGTAGGCATTTATAACATCTGTGGATGCACGACACTGTTTGAGCATATGCTTGGTATAACCACACCTAAAATAAGGTGACAAGCTAGAATGAGAAGACCAAGAGGAATCTAGATCATTCTTGAGACCAGAATTAAGCATATTTTGGCTATTATCTTGGCGAGTCCAAGTCAAGTTCCAACTTTGTGCTCCTCTACCATGGCATTTTCCATGTCCTTTTCTACCACCAAGAATATTCTAAGGCTCAGAACGACCGTTCTACTTTTCCTTACGTGTCTTTCCATGAGTGTTATAAGTTTCATGGACTTTCTTTGTACCAGCTGGCCTAACATTATTGTGGAGAAGGCTCTAATGATGCCTCTGTTTCTTGGCCAGCACACTCATGAGATCACTGAATGATTTAAGTCTTCCTTACTCATAATCAATGAGATATTGATGTGCACGGGTGTCCATAGAAGTAGGGAAGGTGCTCAAAGACTTCTTGACCAAAGTTTGGTCGGTCTTTACAATGCCACAAATGACAAGCTCAGACTGTAGTTCTAGCATATCTTGATAAAAATCGTTGATCTTAGGATAATCCAATAACCGGATGCTATCTCATCTTTCTATGAGCTTTGGAAGTTGTGCATCATGCACATTGTTGAACCATTCTTGTAAAGTTACCCACAAATTCGCGAGGTCATCCTTTAACAAGTACTATTTCCTCAAAATAAGATGAATATGTCTCCTAAAAAACATGATAGCTTGAGCTTTTCGAGCTAGTGTGTCCTTGTTGGCTGCAGTGTCAGGTGGTAGTGATTAGATGATATCAGTGAGACGTTTACAGAGGAGAGTATTCCTCATTTTAGATACCCATATATGGTATTCTACTCTTTGAATGTCAAGGATATCAAACTTTGGCCTTACCAGCTCAATCATCTACAAAAGACAAAATATGTAATTAGTTTGCCGATCGAAAAACCACGATCACTAATATCAAGTTTAGAAAATAAGAAACACGATCCATGATGTATGATCACAAAAAATGATGCAAAACCAGTGACTTTATACCACACCCTAGAAAATTGTGACCGTCAAATAGTCACAAATATCGATTTCCCTTTTGTTTACTATAAAATCACAATTAACTGTGATATTCACTAATAACCGTGATTCCCCCAAAACTGTTACTAAGCTTAAAATTTGAGGAAGAGGTGATTAAATCCCTTCACTCATACTTGCATTAATCCATAGGAACTAGAGGCATATAATAATTCACGGTATTCAAAACTTAAATCTAGACCTAGATTTAGGGTGTTGTGCTAATTAAGTTTTACAACCAAATTCTAAATCAAAGAAGGTTAGTTGATTTACCTCGAGGGTGTTATGCTCGGTATAAAAACTACGATGAAAGAAGTTTGAAGCAAAAAACAAAAATCCAAAAATTCCGGTGTCGGTGATCAGCAATGGTGGTGATTCTGTCAAGGAAGGAGGTCGGCGGTGAAACTTTGGGTGATTCTGCTACTGATAACGTGTTGAAGAAGAAAATAGATACGTCCGGAAGATATGATCTGAAACTGTATTTTATTCATTGATAAATGATTTTAAATAGACATTATAATATGTTACAATTAATATATACTTCTATGCTAATTAGGACAAGACACACACTAAAATATCAAGAATATTATTTCCTTTGACAATGTCAAGTTTTCCAAGGAAACCTACTAAAAAAGACTGACTAGTTTGCTCAACAGTATACTTCAGACCAACAGCCCACCAGTCCTTGGGTCACACTGCTTTTGAAAGTACAATATCAGCGAGAAGAAATAGGCCCATTGGGCTACAAATTTGACCAATCTGGTCACCAGCCAATGCGGCGTGGCCACGTTTTTCAACGGAACCCACTATGATTTACTCCAACAGCGTGGAATCTCCACTCTGATTGGTCCGTGTAGCCGAAACAAACGGTCCAGCGATAGGCTACTCAGTTCAACCCACTCCACACCATCCATTCGACAGCCCACCTCTCCAATTTCAACGGTCAAGATCTCGTCAAATATATTTTCAGAATTAGACCAAATGGAAAAATTAATAGGTGTGTGTGTGTGCATTTTATATGATTGATTGTTGGTAGGAAAGAGCAAGGAGGGAAAGGAACAAAAAAGCCTCTTCTTCATCCGAAACTCGATTTGCAGAGACTGTCTGTGTGTCAGAGCTGCAAGGACTACTCAACAAAACCCACGATTCCTTCCTCGTCAATGGGTTTGTGGGAGGCTTTTCTCAATTGGCTCCGTAGGTATATATATATATAATAAAAATTGTATAGATAGCTTACATCTATATGATGAGTCTTATCTCTTATCTCAGCATATTTTGATTCTGAACGTTTTGGTTTTCTGGGTTTTGGGATTGGATTGTGCACATTTGCTTATTGCTTTGTGATTTGGATTTGAGAAAGTAACAATCTTGAGTATAATTTGATTTAGTTTTTCTTCTTGATTGTACTGTGTTGAAGTGCTCAAGTTGGTTTGATTTTGAGAAATGAGGCTCAATTTGGAGTCTTTTCGCTACGTTGTATTGATTGGAATGTGTATTTGTTAGCTAAGCAAATGAAATCTTTGCTCAGAGTTTAGTCTTGTGGATTTACTGACAATTGTCTCTTGTGGTTGGTAATGACTAATGAGTTATTTAATTATGGTCATCGTGGTTTTGAATTTTTGAACTGAAATAGGTATCTAATTTTTGTAGACATGTGCTTGAAAGGAGCGGTCTTACAATGTTCTTCTGTGTTTTGTGCAGCTGCTTTGACAAAACAGAGGCTTGACTTGAACTGCAAAATGATAGATATAGGGAAATGAAAAAATGAATTGCACTAAGATCTTCGTTTGGAGCTTTTAGATTGAGCTTATATGCTCAAATGCTTCAAGTAGGCACTATCTGTAGGTGTTACTCATGACAATGCCTGATTAAATTAACAACAGAACAAATCAACCAAAGATGAAGTTAGGAAGGATAAATTCTCAGTCTTCAACTTGTATACAGTACTACATTGGCAATAGCCGTAAGGAATGCCTTTTTACTGCTGTCTGGAAAAATCCCATTTTAAACAGCTTAGGATGCACATGTTTTGTTGTATTGAGATTGAAAGTAAGTTTTGATGTCAAATATAATGCAATAAATGAATAAAGCTCGATCTCTTATACAAGTACAGGGTAAAATGATTGAACAAACTAGGTTATTGTTTACTTATTGACTTATTGTGCGTCATGTGTAGAAATATGTGAAAACAATGTTGCAGCTCTTATCTATCTTTTTTTGCTTTTGCGTATGAGATCATTGAGGGGTAATGCTTGATACACATTTTTAGACCCAATCAGAATTTCTGCCGGTGTGTTGGGATGTTTGGGTGACGATTTGCTGTGTCAGTAAGTATGAGGAATACAGATAACAGAAGGATAAATTTTGATGAATATGGTGTTTGAGAAGTTTAAGTCTAGCTTTGACTCTTTTATTTTTTAAACTTCTATTACGGGAGTCTGGAATATTTTGAATTGAAGACTTGTATATCAGAGATTCAGGGCTTTTCTTGAGGAAGCTCTTTATGAACCTAATTAACATTGGACAACTACTGAACTAATGCTTGCAGATGAAAATGTATTAGAGAGCTATTTTTCTTATTCTTTGATGATTAAATTTGTTGGGTATGTCTTTTGATATTTATTTTATTTATAATCAATGTATCAGCTGTTCACACTGCCTGCACTTACTCTATTGTACATGTGATTACAGCCTCTTTTTCAAGCAGGAAATGGAGCTATCTTTGATAGGACTTCAGAATGCTGGAAAGACTTCTCTTGTAAATGTTGTTGCAGTAAGTAGATAAGGACCATGATTATAACTATTGTTTTGTTCCTTTCGTCTACTTTTTTGGACTGAGGCACTGAAACCTTAACTTTTCGTTTCAGACAGGCGGATACAGTGAGGACATGATCCCTACGGTGAGTTGATTGGTTGTGAAAGATTTTAAATTTTTTAGCAATGATTCTTTGACCAAATTCTTATACAACTTATCAAGGTCTTTCTGATTATTCAAGCTAATCAATGTCAGCGTGGGTGCATGATTCATTTTCAGGTAGGATTCAATATGAAGAAAGTAACCAAAGGGAATGTCACAATAAAGTTGTGGGATCTTGGAGGTCAACCCAGGTTCCGTAGCATGTGGGAAAGATATTGTCGTGCAGTTTCTGCTATAGTGTATGAAACACTCACACCTCTCAAATGACTTTACTTCTGGATAACTGTCTAATATTGAAAAGTCTTCTCAATGGCCACGTTCAATTACATTTCTAAATGAGTGAACCTTCTCCATTTTCTAAAGATGTTTATCAGTTTTCCATATATAACTTACCACCACCAAATCCAGAAAACCTTTACCAGATTATCTCCTAAATCATTAAGTTCTTTCCTGTAGCTATGTTGTTGATGCTGCTGATCTTGATAACTTGAGCACCTCCAGAGGGGAGCTTCATGATTTGCTTAGCAAATCCTCACTCAGTGGTATCCCGTTGCTGATTCTGGGCAACAAGATTGATAAACCGGGAGCTCTGAGTAAACAAGCTTTGACTGATGAGATGTAAGACAAATTACTGTTTGATGAATTAAACTCAATTCTTTATAGAAATATTCTCCTTTATTATTTACATGATTCCTTCTTTATATCTGCTATTCCAGAAAGAATACTTGACATCTTCTTGTGGAACTGAAAAGAGAAACTGTATTTATGCAGGGGGCTCAAAGAAATTACTGATAGAGAAGTTTGTTGCTTCATGATCTCATGCAAGAACTCAACCAACATAGACTCAGTTATTGATTGGCTCATAAAGCATTCCAAATCAAAAAGCTGAGTGTCTTCTTCTCTTTGGCTTTGATTTCTGTGTGCTATAATATTACAAATGATTCATGTATGGGTTGTTGTTGGCGGGAGTCACTGGTCTAACGTGATTGCTGATCGGCTGAAGTGTGTAATTTTTCCTGCATCATTTCTGATTGCAGACGCTGGGGTTGATATTTTGATCTTGAATCCCTCCTTTCCCAGATGTCTGCCTAAATTCATAATATTATTCAGAATTCAAGGAAGTTTGAAAATTAAGCGTTTTCCCTTTGCTTCTGATAAGAGAAATTACTAAATTGTTGTTTCAACTTAGAAGATTGAGAATATATGTTTCTTTCTAGAAAAAGTGTACGACGGTTCGAATAGCTTTGATACATGAGAATGTACAAATGCCAAGTTCAACTCTAAACTCTTAAGTAGTAAGAGGAATTCTCCTTCAAGTTAAGTCCTTCGACAAAGATTTTCCAAGGACCTTAACCATGGATGCATCAGCTTTGCACTCCCAAGTTTAGTGCTGAATTAATCATTGGTTGCTCTGGAGCCAGGTAGATACTTTTAGAGCATGTATGCATAAACAGGTAAGCATTCACCTTACTCGTGACACCATCCAATGAACTGAACCAAGTTCCTTTTTTCCCGTAGGTTATATGCGGCTTAGATTTTCTGTTAAAGGGTAAATTACATATAAAGTTACTTATGTAAGATTTATTCCATATCAGGTCATCTAACATTTTTATCCAAAATCAGGTCACCATCCTAATAATATAATCTTAAAATTCACACTATTTATGACCGTGCCATTCTTCTATACCAGACCAAACTTTCTTACATATTTCACAATTCAATCAAGACCAAGTCTCTCTCTCTCCCTTCCTCTCTCTCTCTCTCCAAAACCCAAACTTCCATTGCTGCCGCCCTTGCCGCGAGCTTTCTCAAGCCATCCTCATTACTGTTGATAGCCCTCTCTGGTCTCCCTTGCTGCCACATGTTTCCCTCGTTGCTCCCTCACCACCGCGAGTTCTCCCTCGTCGTTACACTCCACCTATAGCTTGTTGCCTCGCTCCTTCTCCCTTAGGTCGTCGTCGCTCCACACCACTGTCATAGCACCTCGTCATCGAAGCTCCGGCTACTGCCTCTCTTCTCTCTCTCTCTTTCACTAGATTCGTCGAATCTCTCTCTCTCCCACTGCCGCTAATCTCTGTAGTCAACATAATCAGTGTGATCATCTATAACCGTAGGTACTTCTCTGCTTCATATATGCATGAATTTTTATTGTTCTGGTTTATGCATGAAGATATGTGGTAGTGTGGTTGAAGAGGGCACTGAATATATGTTTGTATGCATGAAGTCGTATTTTTAGATGAGAAAGATGTTAGTAGTGTGATTGATGGTTTACAATAGTATTTTTGTAAGCATGAAATAGTATTTTTATATGTAATGATAGTAGTAGTGTATTTGATGATCTCTGGTAGTGATGATGGTAGTAGTGTGATTATTGATCTGTGGTAGTGTTTTTGTTGATCTGTAGTAGTATGTTTGCTGTTGCGTGGTAGCATTTTCATAGACCTGTATTTTTTTTTATTTGATGAACTGAGTAGTATGTTTGATGGTTTTTGGTTCTCAAGTAGTATATGCCGGTTTGATGATTTTGTAGAATGTGTGATGGTCTCTGGCAGAGTGTTTGTACTTCTGTGGTAGTGTGATTGAGGTCCCAAAGTAAGACAAATGCTGATGCGGCTGGAACAAGTAAGGAAATCACCTTCTTCCTTGGTCAAAGGTGTGAAGATGAAAACAAGGAAGATGACGACCAACGACATGCATTTCAACAACATAACATGAAAAAGTCTACCAAAAGTAGCAAAGTCCAAGAAGTAGTGTGTTTATCAGACAGAAGTAGTGTTTTCTATTGTGAAGTAGTGTGAGAAACAACATTAGTCTTCGTTGTGTTTATCAAATAATAGTGTTTTTGTTGTGATGTAGTAGTGTGTACAAGAAACATTATTAGTATGTTTAACAATGAGGAACTACATTAAATATTTTGAAGTAGTGATATAATGTGGTAATACATTGTAGTGTGCTTATTATACATGAGTAGTGTTTTATCTTGTAATGTAGTAGTATGTGTGAGAAACAATATTAGTTTTGGTTTATGTAGTGTTTATCAAATAGTAGTGTTTTCGTTGTAATGCAATAGTGTATAAGAGAAAGAACAGTAGTATGTTTAACAATTATGAACTACATTGAATGTTTTGAAGTAGTGATTTAATGTGTGGATACATTGCAGTGTGTTTATTAGCAAACACAGTTTACTCAGCAAACTACCACAAATTTTTGAAAACACTACCATAGGTAGTTGAAAACACTACTACAAGTTGTTGTAATCACTACTCTGCTGGAACTTGAAGACACTAACAAAGAGTAAAAAAAGACATGACAAATCATTTTTATCATAATACTATCACAGTATCTTCAGGAAATTACCACAAGTTGTTGCAAACACTACTTTGCTAGAATTTGATGACCTCTAACTAAAAGTTTGATGAGTGTATTACTATTGTTGTTGGATAGTACTACTATAATTAGTTTCACACACTACAAGTGACCGGAAAACACACACTCTGCCCACAATCCTTTACCACAGAGGCTACATCAAGTTTGATCATAGTTTTCATCATCAACTTCAAGTCTTTATCACGTACCGGATAACATAAAATTTGAATAACGTGGTAATGAGAAACCAAGAGTAAATGAATCCAGACTCAAATCAGGAAAACTCGACGACACCTCCATCACCACATCAAAGAAAGTTGTAGTAGGCATAAGGAAGAACATGATTGTCTGGTTGTTGTAGGTGTACTTTGCATACAACTCTGATTCCATAGTTACTTATCTGTAAATAAAAGAGAAACTGCTCACAGAACAGAAGTAGTGTTTAATAGTCCTCAATAGTATGTTCAGTCAACACAGGTAATACTGTTACATGTACAACATAGTAGTACTGTTACATGTACAACATAGAGGAAACTTCTTGAACAACAAACTAGTATTCTCATAGGCTTGCAGTAGTGTATTCACTCAACAAAGGTAGTATTATTACATGTATAACATAATAGAAATTTACAGAACAATAAACTAGTATTCTCAAAGGCTTGTAATAGCGTGTTCACTCAACACAGGTAGTACTGTTATCTCATACTTTATACTAATTGCCAAAAAACATAAATCAACAACCTCAAGCACACAAAAATACATGAATCACAACAACAACAACCATACAGTAGTATCATTATGATGCATTGATCCATCATAAACAGTACCAGAATATGAAATAAATGAAATCGAAAAATCGAAAATTGAAATTGAAATGCGAGATGAAAATTCAAAATCACAACTCAAACAAAGTAAGATTGAACAACACAAAACATAAAACATCTACAGAAACGAAGAATTGAAGCTTCACATGTAATGAACAGTGACAAACGATATGTTAAAAGTGTTATAATATGCATATGTAAATTGACGAGTCTTTAATCAAATTGATTGCTCAAAATTGAAATTAGAGAAAAGAGGGGAGAGGTTTGGTACCAAATGTCTTCAAGGAAGCCATATTTGATGAACTCCTCGTTCTTGAACTTGTCAAGGCCCATGAAGATTGTGAAATCGCTAACCTCAGGGCAAGCTTTGAAGTAGAATACAATCATCGTTCTTAGAATTGCTGAGATTTGGGATGAGAAGCTCTAGGGCTTCATTTCCGCCTTCAAAGCTTCACAAATGGTGAAACAAACCTTAAAATCAGCGCCAAAGAAGTAGAGAGCGAGGAGTTTGACGGCGTGGAGAGGCATGGCTACGGAGGTGGTGATCTCATCTTCATTGTCGAGGCAAGACCAAAATTCGAACTGACCGGCGTTGCATCTCTCCCAAAATCTGATCTCATCGTCCATGATTTAGTTTACTTCGTTCTGTGCAACGCGGTGGAGTCGTGGTCCTCTCCGACGTCGCGATCCTCGTCGGCACCACAGTGTTCAACGACATCTATCTCCCTTGTCGACGTCTCTCTCTCTCTCTCTAGAGATCTGGTTTATGCATGGGTTTTGAAATCAAATCAAGCCAAGCATGCATGTGTATGTAAATGATATATTTGGAAGGCTAGAAAACTGAAGTGACCTGATTTGTACAAGATTTATTAAATGACCTTATTGGTGAAATTGACCCTCTAACCGACCTTATCTATAACTTTCTATATAATTAATGTGTTCTCGTAGTGCATGTTGGATTCTGCATATCATGATTCTCTTCAGTTCAACCACACGGACAATATTGTATGATCCGTTTTTAAGCTTGTCCTGATACTACTTGGCCTATCTGGCCTTCTCCTGTCTGCAATCCGGCTTGTCGCTGCAACTAGTTCTTTATAAGTTTAACTGTATTGACAACTTGACAAGGCCTAGCTAGGATCTGAAGATCTATGGAGGGAACTCAGGGAAGTGCAACAATGGAGTGAATGAAGTCTTCTTTCATTTCCGCGAGGATTCCTTGTTTTCTGCTTCCTTATTACCACCCACCAGTAACCAGTTTATGGCCAGAAAGAGAATCAAAATGAAGGCAAAAGCTACTACAACCATGGCCATAATCTTCCGGATTTTCTTCTTCGCATTCTTCTTACTTAAGCCTAACTCAGTTCCGCTGGAGTTGAGTGGAAACAGAAAGTGAACCGGAACTAAAAGAAATAAATCCACTCCGAACACTCCAAACAGGGTAGTGTTCGGAGTGTCAACAATGAAACAGAAGTTGGTATGTCGTCAAGTCTCCAAAATGAGACTGTTCGTGTTGGTGAGCAATTAATTACACCTGTGTCCTGAACTTAATAGAAAGTATACGTCAAAAATTAATAGGGTGGAGGCGATATGGACATATGTAGCATATATATACGATGGTCCTAATATTTGAATGAGCCAATGAATCATTTAGAGTTTTAAACAAGTCTACTTGCTACTTATATTCTGAAATTTGAGGACTAGCTAAAAGGAGAATGGTCCTGGCTCATATATATACATTAGAAATGAAGCATGTGCCGGAATGAAAGAAAATTCAGAAATCAAGGGTAAGTGATATTAAGATTCAGGTAAAAAAAATTAATTAAAAGATAAAATCGTACAAAAAAATGAAAAACTTAAAGTATAAGCAAATAGTCCACTGTTAAAAAACAAAGAGTAGAAAGTAAAACGATTAAAAAATGTGTGAATATTAAAAAATAAAAACGGTTAGAAAGTAAAGTAAAAAAATAAAAAATAAAACTGTAAAAAAATGGATAAGCTAAAACAGAAAAACATAAAATTGTAATAAAGAAGACAAAAAAACGAAAAACATCAAGCTGTTAAAAAAGGGGAAAAGACTAAAATACCCCCCCTTATGAGCAGTATTAATTGCTCTTTGTTATATAAAAAATATATACCGAGGGGAGTGAAGAACAACCGTACGTTATTGATTGACTTGGTTGTAGTCCACCCGTAGTAATCTTGCCTCTTAATTTTGAATATTTAAATGGAAAAATTGCTCATATGGTCACTCATCTTTGTCAAGATAGACACTTTAATACCGGATGTTTGACATATATTAAAATGGTCACCTAACTTTCGTTCACGTATATCAAAGTGGTCACTCTGACTTAACTGTCCGTTAAATAACGAATATTCGAGAATATTTTGTTTTCTCCCAGGGTAATTTTGTCCTAGATCCTTGGCGCCATTTTTGATGGAGTCTCCGCCAAAGCTACAATATTTTCCCCTCCAAATTAAAGCTTTTCTCCCAATTCTCTCACATAAAATGTGAAATTCAGGGCATCTTCACTCAATTTTTTCTTTCTCAGTTCCCATTTCATCTTCTTCTTCAAACAAATTTCATCGAACCCTAAACCCTGAAACAGATTCATCAAAGGCACTTTATCAAAGTTTAGATTCACCAAGGTCCTTTTCAAGAACTCAATTAGCTTCTCTGTAAGGGATGTCACGAGGCCACGCTCAAATAATTTGTTACTGTGGCCAACCAACTCAAATCCAGTGTTCTTGGAGGGAATGGTTAGCATGAAGAAGGTTTTTATGAGTGTTATCCAAGCCAAGTTTGTATGCCTTACATTTTCACTCCAAATGGATTCTCTATTGGTTTGCAGTTGACTAATACCCTACTTGGATAATGTTAGGAGCCTAAAAATTGTAATTTCTTTGAATGGTATGACTCAGAAATGTGTCATAGGTCGCTACAGGTCATTCCTGGTTTGATCCGAAAGAAAAACATGTTGGAAGGAACTTTGGAACATTTGGAGGCAGAGAATGCAGAAATGGTTCTTGCTCAGCAAAGCATGGAGATTGAGTTAAAGACAATGAGGAAGATAGTCAAGAAGCTTTGGATGATTATTGCATTTTTGTGTAGGTATATTGCTTTTTGTATGCACAATGGAAAGACAACAGATTGATGGATCCCTCTAAATGATGTAGCCATTGTGATATGTTTTCTTATGTAAGGGATCATGTTTTAGTTCAGTTGTGGTTGTTGTGGTAATGAATCATCTTTTAGTTTAATTATGGTTGCTGTCGTAAACTTTGCACCCAAATAGTTAAGTTTGGTTCATATCAGTTCAACAAAACAAAATTCATAACAAAACAGAACTTGAATTTGACAACATTCCAACCTGTATTCATAACAACCCAACCATATCATCCAGATGGACTAATCCACATACATAACACAAAGGGACACAAATCCTAATAAGTTACATGGTCTTGTGTTACAAGCCATACAAAAGTGGCCAGAATGCAGAATGCATCATCTTCTACATCATTGTGCATAATTGTTGTGTTATACAAACAAAAATGGCCAAAATCTCATTACATACTAAATAAAATGCATCCAAGTTGAAGAAATAAGGCCTCCACACTCTTGAAGAACCTCCGGTCCTCCCTGAGTTCCTCCTTCCAGTCTTCCCAGCACCTCTGCCTTCTCTTGCAGCAATTGGAGTTGGTTGGCTTGATGAACCAATCACATCATCACCCTGTGACATCTGAACTACATTTGAAACTGACTGAGATGAAGTACATAATGGAACCTGAAAACATATATGCACAAGTCAAAAATAAAACATTAAGCATAAGTCTGTGATCTACACATATTTACATTTACATATATGAATAACATACTTATATTTTCAGTTGGTGCATGATCAGTTTGAGATGAAGTTCCTAGGCTAGATCCTCTTCCTCTTTGGGATCCTATTCCTCTTTGAGATCCTCCACTTTTAGATCCCCTTCCACGTTGTTGCTAGTGTCTAGCATAAGTTATTGCATTGAAGTGAAAAGGGGAGGAGATGAAATGGGTGTAGGAGGATGACATTGAAGTGAAAGATGAGTGGTTTAATGGGGAGATAGGGTGTGGGACCTGGCCAAGAGGAGGCAGCAGCGCGGCGAGGGCGAGGTGATTCAGTTTCTGGTGGATAGGTCTGTGTTGGGGTTTTGGCAGTGGTTTTAGAATGGTGATTCAGTTGATGATTTTTTTTATTGGGCTTAGTGCTACAGAGTTTACGATGAGAGACTGGAAGCTTTCGAAGATGATGAAACAGTCAGGGTTGGAATTCACTGAGGGTCAGCTTCTTAAGATACTTAATGGACTTGGTGCTAAGAAATGTTGGAAACAGGCAATGTCTGATGTGGAAGGGGTTTATAAAGACAAGGCTAATAAACACTGCAAAAGCAGGTAACTTCAAATGGTGAAAAGCTTGAGTTTGTTTTTTCCAGTGATGTCTGTTTGTTTCTTCGGTGATCTATATTTATCGTCTAGGCAAGATTGGCTGAAATGGACTAATAAAGGATTTTGTCATTTCGAAAATCTAATGACAAAGAAGCTTGCTTAACTGTTATAAGAATGAATCTTATCCTGTACATGCCTAAGTATTTTTTTTTTGGGATCAATTTCCAACTCATTTGGGAACCATAGCTGAAAAAAATCTGCCCATGCGATTTCCAACCCGTTAATTGACAGATCAATCTGGACTTTGGATCATGAAATCTTGTAATTTATAGACAGAGCAATACTATAACAAGTGTAATTGTTCTGATATAGAAGGCAGTTATCTTGTACAAGCTCCCTAAAAATTACTTCTTCTTCTTTTTTTGGAATTTTAACCATTGTGAAAATTGGTGTGAGTTATACTTGTAATTCCAATGAGTTGTGCTTGATATACTCATCTAAATTGTGTTGGAAAATTGATGCATATTTTAGGTTTGTATACACGAAACTTCTGGCAATTCTTGGGAAGGCACGAAGGCCACAGGAGGCTCTTGTCATATTCAATATGATGCATGTGATGTCTTGATCTTTTTAAACTTGACCTTGCTAATCTTCTTCGGTATTTTGCTGTCCTGTTAACATATTTATAATTGGACTTATGCAGGGAGAAAGCTATTTATATCCTGATAGTGCTGCCTATCATAGCATTGCTGTGACACTCGGTCAAACTGGTCATCTGAAGGAACTGCTAAAAATTATTGAGTACATGAAGCAGAAACCTTTCAATATAGAAAAAAATATGTTTCGCAAGAACTGGGACCCCACCCTTGAACCGGATGTTGTTGTGTATAATGCCGTAAGAGAGAAATTTTGTGGATTTCACTCATCATTTCTTTCTAAATCTCTATCGTGCATCTTGATGTAATCTTATCTTTGTTCACATTGTTTGCCAGATACTGAACGCTTGTGTTCAATCCCATCAGTGGAAGAGTATATATTGGGTGTTCAACCAGTTGAGAAGAATGGTCTGAAACCTAATGGAGCGACATATGGGCTTGCCATGGAGGTAGAACTAGATTATAACACATGTTAGCAAGTAACTGTTCAAGCAGAGATATTTGTTATTACAACTAAAAATAAATATATTTAATTCAACTCAGAGGCAGGAAATATGAAAGTAGATCAAAAATGCAAAAGGCTAGTTGTTCTTAAATTACAGTATGAGCCTTATAGGATATGGCTGTTCTTGTTAGGTAATGCTGCAATCCGGAAAGTATGAGCGCTCCTGCATGAGTTATTTAGAAAAATGAAAAAAAATGATGAAGCTCCAAAAACTCTTAACAACAAAGGTATTTTGGTTTATGTTGTATGTGTAATAGAAATGGATATATCATCTTTTGTCCCTTACTGTATTTTTCAATTGCAGCTATTGTTCGAGCTTTATGGTGTGAAGGTAAACTGAATGAAGCTGTGGAAGTAGTCAGGGATTTGGAAAGAAGGGGAGTGGTTGGGATAGACAGTGTGTATTATGAGTTAGCATGTTGTCTTTGCAATAGTGGTAGATGGCAGGATGCTCTGTTGCAGGTAATTTCTGTCTGTAGAGTTTTGAGCATAGGAACGGGCTCAGTTATCTATGCGTGGTGCATTTAAGCCAAGTTGATACTTTTGGATGACATAGTTTGGTTCCAGTACTTACATGACTCGAACAGTTTCATATAATGGATGCAATTTGATTATTTGAAGGTTAAAGTGAAATCATGAACATATGGTTATCCAAAAGACAATTCAGAATTTATTGTAGTTCACATGTTTCTCAGTTCTCATGCTAGACCATTTAGGTCAAATGGTATTGATTTTCATTTTTTAACTGTTAAGTCTTCACCTAGCTATATTATGTTTTAAGTAAACCATGACATTGAATGGTGTTGATATTATGCTTACCCCTTGAGAAGATGAAAACCCTATCTAATACCGAACCTTTGGAGGTCACCTTTACAGGCATGATAAGGTCTTCCATGGAGGGTGGACATATTGATGAGTGTATTTCTATATTTGAACACATGAAAAACCACTGTACCCCTAACATTGGGACGATAAATACAATGTTGAAAGTCTATGGGCGCACTGATATGCTTTCCAAAGCTAAGGACTTGTTTGAAGAAATTAAGACTGGTAACTCTGATTCTGACCCTGCACTGGAAGGTGGTGTTACTGCCCTTGTGCTTGATGAATACACATATACCTCAATGCTCAAGGCATCTGCCTGCGCTTTGCAATGGGAATATTTTGAATGTGTACAAGGAGATGGCCCTATGTGGATATCAAATAGATCAACGTAAACATGCATCAATACTATTGGAAGCATCCAGAGATTGGAAGGTAAAAGTTAATATGAGAAACAATAACCTTATCTTTACTTGCCTTTTTTTTTTCTTTTTAAAAATTCAATCCACCCGGAAATCAGTTTTTTTTTTTTTTTATGAATATTAATCCAGTTTATTTTTACCTTCCCCCCCTTTAGGATTGTCACTTATTATAAATTTGGCATTTAGTCTTTCACTCAATGAATGAGTCAAGCCCTAGGAACTTATGGAATTTTTTTGATGTAGGGGTATCTCCTTGAGCATGCATTTGACATGGCATTGGAAGCTGGTATAATCCCCATTAGTTGTTCTTTATTAAAATGGTCGTTCAAGCTACAGCTCAACATGATTATAAAAGAGCAGCATCTCTGATCAACACAATGGCTTATGCTCCTTTCCAAGTGAGTGAAAAACAGTGGACCAACGTTTTTCAGGACAATAAAGACGGGATGAGTCGGGAATGTTTAGAAGAACTTCTGCATGCTCTACAGCATTGTGAAGTAACATCAGAAGCCACACTCTTAAACTTAGAAAGGTCTTTGCAGAACCTTTGCCAGTCGTCTACATTGAGATGCTTCCCAAGTTCTGTATCAGTTTCTTCCCAGGATGATATAGATGAGGGATCTGATGGTGATGAAGTGTTAATTATGCCAAATCACTCTTTAGAATATGTAGATGGTAAGCCCGAGCCTGGTACTGATCCTCCTGATGACAGTAGAGATGCTCCTTCAAGTAAATTTCATAATTGCGATAGTGCCAGAAGAAATGTTGCCGCTGTTATGGAAACAGTTTCTAGGCCATGGGATTATATTTCAGATGAAGATGGAGGCTCAACAGAAATCGATGAAGAAATTGAAGCGCTGATAAATGAAGTTGAGGATTCACACAGCTCCGGCCCACCTTCAGCAAATGAAATAATGAAAGAATGGAAGGAAAGAAGGAAAAAGGATGGGATACTTCTGCCCTCTCGGCTAAGCCAAAAGTTCAAAGTTAAATCAATTCACTCTTTTGACATCTATCATCTAGCTAGTTGCATCTTCAATCGTGCTTTGAAATTGTTTTAGTATGGAAGTGGTGGCAGATGTTTCAGTTGTACATATAACGATTAACCCGACATTTTAAAAATATTCAGTATCATTATGTATTTTGTTTTTACTTAAAACATGATTGATAATTAATTTGGGACACGTATCCATGGTTGATATAACTCATCAGATTAGATACTACTATCCGAAGTCAATCTATATATAAGCTAATTTGGTTAACTAGAAGATTGGAAGTCATAGACGTGCTATATATGATGTTAGTATAGTTCTTAGAAGCTTGTGTTCCTAGTTTCCACAGTGAAACAGGTAATTTATCAACTGTCAGTTCATGTTTTATTTGACACCGGGGAAAACTAAAATTTCTGAAATAATGGCATACATTCATGAGATGTGCGTAGAAGTGAATAAGAGTGAACAACAAAATCAGATATGAAGCTTAATATCAATACCATCGATCCTCTGGCAAAACTGGATGTATCTCATGTTTGGCAAAAACCATTAAACTCACCCTAAAACTTGAAATCCTTCTTTTTGTTGGATTTGCTGTCCTTGTCCTGCATCTTACGTTTCCTATTCTTCACATTCTCATGGTTAGCAACCATGTCAGTGAGATCCTCAGGCTGACCTTGCAGCTTCTCTTCCTCTCTTGCTTGTTCATACTTCTCGGGCAAGACATTCTCCATAGCATCTAATTCTTCAGGTTGTAGAGTGACATCAACTTCATCTGCTTTCTGACCTCTGAGAAGATCCACCCTTTTGGCTCCTGCTTTCTCTTGGGTGTTGGGTGCTGCTTGCAACAGCATATGTGTGAGTTGTTCAGGACTGTGAAACAAAGGAATAGTTACCTGTAGGACATCTCAGCAGCAAGTCGTCGATACATCCTCATTCATCCAAAATTAGATTGGGGTAGCAGAAGCATGGCTATTACTATTGACATGGAGACAACAAAAAAAGCAGTCATATTATAAATTGACAATCCTGAAGATATGCAGATTCAGTGTCCCTGACCTCTATGAACTCTGTGAGTTGGGACTTAGGAGTGCAAGAACTTATGTAGTCAAAACACCAACCCAATACTCACTTATGAATTTAACATATAGTAGAAAGGGGGTAAAACTACTTGAGGTGATAAAAAATTTAACATCTTCGCTTGACCTATGAATTTCTGTTATCAAATCCAGTTACTTACCATAAACAAATAGAGAAGATAAGTCCAGTATTAAAACTTTAATCTGCCTACCCACAATAGATAAGCTTCAATTTCTAAACATAAGACTCAATATTCATGTACATCTCTATCAGTTACAAATCCAACAATCTACCACTTAAACTTTGTATCTTCTGCATTTGATAGACAACAAATTCTAGGGATATGACAGTCTACATTGAAAAACAATGTAAGAGATCAAAGATGCAAGTTCTAAATCCATCCCCAACATCTACATTGAAAAACTGGGTCCTCAAATCCAATATATTATCATTCTCTCTTTTGAATTCTTATATATATATATATATATATATATATATATCCAGAAACTGAATTTATATGAATCCCTTCCAAAGCTAACATCTATCACTAACTTAATTTTTGAACCAAGGGACAAACAAATTGTTCAATCACCAAACTGGAAGCAAAATGCTTTCGGTCCTTCGATCTCGAATACAATATGAGTCCAACAGAAAAAGAAACCAAAAGAAAAATGAATCAATCTCACCGATTTTGATAAACTACCATTCTCTGCAAGTTTACATGCAATTTGCAGATAATCTGCAAATTCGAGAACCCAATCGGAAACTTCATATCTTTTGGACAAAAACATACATGCAACCCATGATATAGAACAACTTACCCAGATTCTGATTTAGGTATCAAAAGAGAGTGAGGAGGTGGATCGGGGCGATCGAATAGATATTGGAACATATCAGAATTGCTCAGGGATAACATCATAAATGAGTACATGGGAAATATCAGAAACGTTCAGGGGTAAAATAGGAACATAACTGTTCACGCTCGCGAGGACCATATCTCTGCATATTAATGAGCCATGGGGGAGGAGCAGGAGCACCATCTGCCATACCAAGAGCTTTCTTTCAGTTCATCTGACAGCATTCCGGCTTCTTCATCTCCCTTAATTTATTTACCTCAAACTCTTTTCCTTCATGGTACAAATCACCAAGTGTTGTGACTTGTGAGCTTCGGCTTAGTCTGGTACTTGAAAAAGGCATCATGAAGAACCTGATAATCTATATCCATTTTGCTCCCCATCTTTGGCTGCATACGTTCTCTTTGCTTTTGTTTTAACTTCTTAGTATCTTGTTTCTCAACGTATGCCTGTCGAAGTTTCTCAATTCCAGTTGCGGAGATGAAATCAGGAAGCCGAAACGGTTGCTTCTTGACACCACGTTTACCCTGTACAAGTTTTCTTTTGCGGCACCAATGCCTTGGCACCGGGACAGTATTCTGATACAATTTCAAAAACACCAGCAACTTGGGATCAGCTGCAGTAACATCCCACACCTCAACAACATCAGGCCTTTCCGCAAACATCTGTTTCAGCTCTGCTAAATTCATTCGCCTTCTTCGAAGCTTTTTCTTCTTCTCTGTCCGTTGATCATCTTGTTCAGAATCTGAACCATCCCTTTTTGGCTCATGTTTCTTTTCATCTTCATTCTCTTTGAATGCGATTTTTTCCATAATTCTTCTGAACTCCTCGTCCATGCCTTGGTCGTCTTACTCAGCTTTCTCCGGAATATCCTCGATTTCAACTTGCTCAACAACCTGTTAAGGATCGTTGACGGCACCGTTCAATGGCTGCGAGAGTGTTTCGGCGGTCATTATTGGGATTTGGGGAAGAAGAAGAAGAAGAATCGCTCGAAGATAGAAACGCGATCGGAGGAAATATAACAGAGTGCATTTTACCTAGTTCATGTTGGATATATATAATGGAGTTTCCTAATTCAAATAGGACATTAAGAGCTGCAGGGGTATGGATGACAATAATACCCATCAGGTAGGGTATCCATTGGATATTCGACCCTAACGGGGACAATTATGGGTAAAAACGGATAACGGATACGAGTCTGCTGGGCTGTTGCAATGGCCTCGTTCTTCTAACTCTTAAAGAAAACGAATTCCATATTGGAACCCAGCAACCGGATACTTTGAAGAAATTACCGGCCCTTGTTTTTTGTCTCGGAAGAAGAAGAATGATATATGGAAAAGTTGCGGTCTTGGGCCGCCACTGATGAATACAAATTCATCTCAACATATCGAGGCAGTGTCGAGATGTTATCTTTGAGAGCCAACAATTACAATCGGAGAAGGATTGAAGTCCCTCTCGAGTTTCAAGATTACGCGGGCTCCGTGTCAAAGGGGTCTCTTCTATATGAGACTCTGCATTGGCTCCATACATCGGCGTTGTTTGCATTCGATTTGGCAAAGGAGTTAAGGAGGAGTTTCGTCAAGTTCCGCTGCCTACTCTGGAACAAGGTTGGGCCTTTCATTATCCTTTGGGGGGTTCTAAATGGGAATTGGGAAATTATGTCTCCCTTCGTGGATTAAGTTTAATGATGCAAGACAGAACATTGAATTATGGGTGATGAGGGAATATGGTGTCCGTGAATCTTGGACTAAGTTTGAGATTGTCAAAAGGACTTGTCTGTTCGCGTTTCCAGTGTTCTATTCAGAGACGGGTATATTTATGAACCCATGGTTGGCCAAATGCTTGATATGGTACGACTATAAAGAAGATGAGCCTTACAAGGTTGATTGTTCCGGCGGAAGTATTGTTAGGGGGATTCTGCTTGACGTAAGCGAATATGATGAAAGTCTAATTAGCCTTGATGAACATCTTCAAACTTCTGAGGAGAAGCACAACTGAGGACAAGTCAGTTCTACCCACCATAGAGCCGGAGAACACATAGTAAGTCAGTTCTAACTTCAGCTATATATTTACTTCAACTGTTTGCTCAGACGTGTTCAAAACACACTGTTACTATTGAACTCATGTGGAATGAAACGCATTGTTCTTGGCAAACCAAACACACATGTAAGTATTCAATTGATACATATATCTGAAATTATGTTCTTATAACCACTGCTACACGAAGTATGAATTGAAGGTGCAGTTTCAAGCGGCCGGAACTTCTCAGCAAATTAAAGGGCAAATTTCAGTTAACCACTCGTAATTTGGGTCAAACATCAGGTAGTGAAGTGTTGATGGCAAACCACAGATAGGTAAACTGGAATTTTCCGTTAAGTTAAACATCCAAGATTTCATCTACTAGGGCATGATCACCTGTTATTTTTGTCTTCCCGAGCATACAATAGCTTCCCTATGAAGGCAAACGTTCCTTCCTGAAATAATAAAGATGACATGCTTAAGTTAAGACATCATATAAGGCAAAGTTTGATTTCAAATAACTTTTATGACCAGGATTTCAGGATCGAGAAATTAAAGATGGAACCTGTTGCAACGCACCACTTTTATCAGCTGGAGTGGCTGCAAGCGTATAGTTCTCCATAGCTTTTCGAATAACACTAAATCTTGACAACATCATTGCCTACCCTCGTAGAAACTGGTATTCTATTGGTGTTCTATCAGTTTGTTTATTGTAAGTAGATGATAAATGACTGTTGAATCTCATTGAGTCATTGTTTGCACTATTTCATTCTCCCAACTCCACATTCACCTATCGCCAATTAGTCATGCAATTACTCTCTTTTAACTCTTTTTCAAGTTTGTTTATTGTGTAAGAGAGAATTGCGGTAGGAGATAAAACCAAGATGTACGTAATCGAGTGGGAGACTCATACCGTGATTATTAAGACTATATGTTCGAATTTTATCAGACACCAATTATCATCTAATATTAAAAGAATAGTACATTTCTCTCTATTATACTTGCAAAAGATAGTATAGGACCAATCATTGGAAATGGCCTAAGTTTCTTTAATGACAAGAATAATTAGGAACTCGTTTCTTTTTCCTCGTATTTACAAGTAAAATATAGAGGATGTACTTTAATTTGGCTAAGAAGCTCAAATAGGGATCCCATTGGAGATGCTTTTATCTTTACTTGCTTGGCAATAAGGAAACTATGACACTGTTAGTATGTCATGTGCTATCCCCAAAAACATACCTTACTTAGCACCTAAAAGGACCAAGTGTTGAAAGAGAACTAGGGGCATTTAGGCAAGTCTGCATGTGAGACGTATGTCGCACGCACTCGACTGCACGATGCGTTGCACGCGTCAGCTAACCCCCATAAGGGACAAATTACCGAAAAACCAAAACGCCCTCCTTTGCATAAAAGTGGAATGATTGCATCACTCTCTTATCGAGGATCACAAGGTGTTGTCACCCTCAACTACCCATATGAGGAAGGTATTCATGTCAAGACCAAGGTATCAAATCTCAAAACCACTGTGCACTTACACTTTCTGTCATAATATATACTGACTTAAGCATCAGAGTGTTGAAGACGGGTCAATCTCGTTTCAAACTAGATCTTCATCTTTTGCATGCCCCTCTAATAATCAAGTTTAATTCCTCTACGAATTGGGGAAACTTGCCTATGCATCTTTTGGATTCACATTCCATATTAATTGTAATTATGTACTCTGGCTACCCTATAAAAAAGACGGTCAAACGATCAAACCTATGGGTTAAATACACACAATCAATTCAGTTTTTCTCTCTGGTTTTCGATATGTTTTCCAAAAGATGGCCAGAAACCAGTATCTCCCTGAAAAGATTATACAGCACATCCTTACCATGTTGCCTGTCAAGTCTTTAATTCAGTTCAACACAGTTTCAAAACTCTGGCATCATATATATGGTATTCGATGACCCAAAATTTGCCAAAGTTCACTTGGCCTTGGCCTTGGCCTTAGCCTTTCGGAAGAAAACCCTCGGTCACAGATTGTTGTTTTTCAACGACACTGAAATTTTGTCCTTAGACTTGGACAACAAGCTTCCGCTTGGAGACAAGTCCACGGTCAGAAAGCTAAACGCTTTCCCATTCAATAAATGTTATTACAAATGGTATATAACAATCTCAAATGCTTGAATGATAATTCCTTATTGAAACAAACGAAGCTAAGGCTTTTAAATAGCCATGACACGAAACAGAAAGAGCTAAAAAGAAGCTCACGTCTTCAACAACCTAAAGAACGCGAATCCTTTCTTAAGAACAGATATATCAAAGCAAAGACAAAATCAAACACTAACAGCACTATCCTATTAACTAGGACACTTATTAACAGAATTAAAGACTAAATCAAAAGGGGCTAACATCATCACCAACGGTCAAACAATTGCTCCCCTAAACTGAACATGCCTGAAGCATTTCAGTTTACCTCCTCAGCTGACTTTACCCCGAGTGTTTCCCTGAATCTTTCGAACAGCTCCAACCTCATAGGCTTAGTCATGATATTGGCCAACTACTCACTTGTACCACAATGTTTCATATCAATTACTTCATCCTTTGTGAGATTCCTCAAGAAATGGAACCTCACATCAATATGTTTACTTCTACCATGGAAAACTGGATTCTTGGCAAGTTTTATTATAGAGGAGTTATCACACAGAACCTTGACATACTTACTTTGAGTACCTCCAATCTGCTTAAGTATCTGTTGCAACCAAATGCACTGACATGCACAAGAAGCAGCTGCCACAAACTCCAATTCGGTGGTTGAAAGTGTCACTACTGGCTGCTTCTTTGATGACCAAGCCGCTGCTCCTTTACTTAGCATGAAAACATAACCAGAGGTGCTTTTTCGATCATCCAAGTCCCCTACATAGTCATTGTCTGTATAGGCTAGCATCTCATCTTCACATTCCCTTTTGTAGAATACACCAAGCTCAGTAGTAGCTCTAATGTATCTGAGAATTCTCTTGGCCGCCATCATGTGAGCCTCCATAGGATTGGCCATGAAACGACTTACCAGACACACACTATAAGCCAAATCAGGTCTTGTGACTGTCATGTACATCAAGCTTCCCACCATTTGTTTGAACAAGGTTGTATCTACCTTCTTGCCATTTTCTTGTTTTGTCAGTCTATTACTCCCTGAAACCATGAGATTCTTAACTCCATTGCAACTCTCCAACCCAAACCTTTTCAGAATTTCTTCAGCATACTTCCTTTGACCAATGTGGATGCCATTAGAGCTCTGCCATATTTCAACTCCCAAGAAATACTTTATCTTACCAAGATCAGTCATCCCAGACTCCCTTTTCATAGACTCTTTGAACTCATTCACCATAATTGAATCATTACTAGTAAAAATGAGATCATCAACATAGAGACTTACAATTAGGATCTTGTTCTTCTCTTTTCTTTTGATGAACAAGGTGTGCTCATAGCTGCTTCTCTTAAACCCCTCCTTAATAAAGTAGCCTTCAATTCTGCTAAACCATACTCTTGGTGCCTGCTTTAGACCATATAGCACTTTCTTTAGTTTGTAGACTTTCTTCTCTTCCCCCTTAACCACATAGCCTGGAGGTTGTGCAATGTAGACATCTTCATTCAGCTCACCATAAAGGAAGGCGCTTTTGACATCGAGTTGAAAGAGTGTCCATCCATTTCTTGTTGCCAAAGCTATCACCGTACGGATTGTGTTCCATCTAGCAACTGGAGCAAAAACTTCGTTGTAGTCTACTCCCTTCTCTTGCGCATAGCCCTTAGCCACAAGCCAAGCTTTGCATTTATCTACCTCACCATTCTCATTCAACTTGGTTCTATAGACCCACTTCACTCCAACTACTTGACTTCCTTTGGTGCATCAATAAGCTCCCAGGTTTCATTCTTTAAGATGGCACCAATCTCCATATCCATTGCGTCCCTCCACCTTTTTGTTTTCACTGCTTCTTCATAGTAAATAGGATCATCAAAAACCATAAACAAAACTAAATTTTATACCTCTTCTTCTTCTTCTTCTTCTTCTTCTTCTTCTTCTTCTTCTTCTTCTTCTTCTTCTTCTTCTTCTTCTTCTTCTTCTTCTTCAGAGAGTCCTTCTCGGCTTGTATAATCTTGAAGATAAGCTGGAGCTCGAGTGACTCTTCTTTCGGGCAGTGTAGATGCTGTAGCATTACTGGATATGCCACTGTGACTAGTTTCTCCTTCTTCTTATGAGTCTTCACCTTCATTTTCTTCATCACTTGAGGCATATGTGTCTTCATCATCTTCTCCCCAATCAAGAATGTTATTCTTGGCTTCTTCTTCTGTCCTTCTCTAATCCCAGCTTTTCTCTTCTTCAAACACAACATCTCTACTGATTATCACCTTCTTTCTGATTGGATCGACCATTTTGTATCCTTTGGACTCTTCACTATGCCCTAACATCACACACTTTTGACTTCTAGCATCCAACTTCAACCTCTTTTCATTTGGTACATGCATATTTCCTATACATCCAAACACTCGAAAATGATCAAAACTAGGCTGGATTCTACTCCAGCATTCTTCTGGTGTCTTGTTCTTTACGGAAGAGGTTAGACTTCAGTTGAGGATGTGGCACGTCCACTTCATAGCTTCTGGCCAGAACTAAGCAGGCATCTTCTTCTCTTCTAGCAAACGTCGCACCATGTTGAGAATGGTACGATTTTTACACTATTTAACCCCATTTTGTTGAGGGGTGTAGGCTGTTGTCAACTACCTCTTAATGCCTTCAAGTCTACAAAACTCTATCATGAACTCTTTGGAGGTGAATTCCCCTCCTCTATCTGTTCTTAACCCACAAATAGATAGATCAGACTCCTTCTCTACAACCTTTTTAAAGCTTTTGAATGTTGTGAAAGCTTCACTCTTCTCATTCAGAAAGTAAACCCAAAGTTTGCGGCTCAAGTCATCAATAAAGGTTAACAAGTACCTTTTGTTGCCGTGTGACTCTGGAGTGATAGGTCCGCAAATGTATAAATGTATAAGTTCCAGCTGCTATGTTGCTCTCCACTTGCTTTTCTTTGGAATGATCTCCCGATGTTGTTTCCCTTTCATGCAGCTTGTACATACATTGGTTGGAACCTAAAACTTGGGAAGTCCTCGGACAAGATCCTTTTGTTGCAACAAAATCAGACTTGTGATGTTCAAGTGACCATATCTCTTATGCCACAACTCACCAATATCATCAATGCTCACACTTAGACATGTAGGTGATGCATGCAACACAACATTAGTCAATACAAACATCCTATATGATGTCATCTGTGTGTGCATGATTAGCCCCCTTCTAGGATGATAGACTCTACATTCTCCATTGTGTATCAAGATAGCCAAACCTTTCTCTTGCAACTGGCCAATACTTAGCAGATTGTTTTTTAACTCAGGAACATAATAAACCTATGATATTACCTGAGTTGCACCTTCTACTTCAAGTCTGATGTTTCCTTTCCCTTTCACTGGAATTCTGAGATTGCTTCCAAGTTTTACTGAATGACTGAATTGTTCATCTAGTTCCACAAACCATTGCTTATTTCCTGTCATGTGGTTAGAGTAACCAGAATCAAGAAACCATACTACCTCTTTTTTTGAATTGTTGAGCTCAACATAGGACATCAATAGAAGTTCTTCCTCCTCATCCAACTCGACATAATTGGCCATTTTCTCCCAATCAGGACACTCAAATTGGAAGTGCCCCAATTTATGACATTTGAAACATTCAACCGTAGTCTTGTTAAAAGCATGTTTACCTCGTCTTCCTCTATTCATGCATCTACCTCTTCCTCTGCCTGATCTCCCATCATAGGCCACTTTCAACACCTATTCCTCTTCCTGATATCCCTGCATCTTAATTTGTTCATGGACAAGCAGGCTTCCATGCAATTCATCAATGCTCAAGACACTTAAATCATTCGACTCCTCTATTGAACAAACAACATAGTTGAATTTGGAGATCAATGATCTAAGTATCTTACCAACCACTGTGCTTAATTTGCTCCATCACCTCACCATTTGTCTTCATTTTGTTGACTACTGTTAGAGTCCACCCCAAGAAGCTGTGTACTCTCTCCTTCTTTCATGGCTAGTAACTCAAATTTCTTCCTCAAAGCTTGAAGTTGTGCTCTTCTCACCTTCGTGGACCCTTGATACTTCTGTTTCATTGAATCCCAAATAGCCTTTGATGTTCTCTTGTCGAGAATTGTTTCCAATATTTCTCTGTCAATGGCTTGAAACAAGAAATTTTTCACCTTCAAATCCTTGAGTCTAGCCTCCTCCACACTCTTTCTCTGTGCCTCACTTGCTGGTGCGTTTCCAACTGCCAGTGCTGGAATTCCCTCGTCCACCAACTTCCACATCTCCTTGCTCCTGAGAAAATTCTCCATTGTCATTGACCAGTAATCATAATGACCATTGAATCTTGGAATGGTCGGCTGCACGAAATCCTCTGAGGTTAACATCTTGATCTCTCTGTGTTTACTCACACTCTCACACACTTAAGCTCTCGTGTTTGCCCTAGACTTCACACGTTCTCACACTATCAGGCCCCTTTCGGAGCTCTAATACCAAATGTTATTACAAATAGTATAGAACAATCTCAAATGCTTGAATGATAATTCCTTATTGAAACAAACGAAGCTAAGGCTTTTAAATAGCCGTGACACGAAACAGAATGAGCTAAAAAGAAGCTAGCTCACGTCTTCAACAACCTGAAGAACGTGAATCCTTGCTTAAAAACAAGTCTACCAAAGTAAAGACAAAATCAAACACTAACAGGACTATCCTATTAACTAGGACATTTATTAACAGAATTAAAGACTAAATCAAAAAAGGCTAACATTATCACCAAAGGTCTAACAGTAAGGTTAAGTTGAGATATATCAGGACGCTAGGCTGTTGCCATGGTTTTGTTTTTCTAGCTCTTAATCATCACGGCGACTTGCATATTTGGAACCCATCAACCAGATACTTGAAGAAAATACCGGATCCTCGAAAGAAGTATATATGGAATTTTGGTGGTGTTGGTTATGTGTCGGCCACTGAAAGTCATCATAATAATATCAACGCACAGTCTAGATTTTGTCCCTGCGAGCCAACAATTACAGTTGGAGAAGGATTGAATCCCCTCTTGAGTTTCAGCGTGGTCTTTTGTCTTCGAAGGAAACTCTTCTATATGAAAGTCTTCATTGGCTCCATGGTCTCTCATCTTTTGGAGAACCGCTGTTGACCCACACTATTGACACTAGATTTGGCAAAGGAAGAGTTTCGTCGAGTTTTGTTGCCTACTCTGGAACAAGGTTTCGAATTTCATTATCATGTGAGGGTTTTATATGGGAAATGTCTCTCTCTATGTCGACTAGGAACAGGTCTGGTCATGGAACATATATCATTCAATTATGGGATTTATGGGAGATGAAGGAATATGGTGTCCATGAATCCTTGACTAAGCTCTTTAACTTTGAGATCGTCCAAGAGACTCCTCTGTCTGCGATTCCAGTTTTCTATTCAAAGACGGGTATTAGAGCATCCGCAGCGGGGATTCCTATTCGTAGGAATTCCTCCCAAAAACGGTGGTCCCCGCCAGTAAATAGGAATTTTGGACCTCTTTTTCCTCTTGTAATTCCTATTTGAGGAATCGGGAGAGGAATTCCTTGTCCCCGCTGCAGATGCTCTTATAGTTATGAAGTTTTTAAGTATCATCGACCAAGATTTTGAAACATGGTAGGCGCGCACAAATATATTTTTTTAAGTTTGTATCGTATTATGAGACTCATCCTCACGTATTTATTATTATAATATATAATATGAGAAATATATACGTAAGTGGCATAGAGACATAAACTTAAATCCCAGAAATATAATTTTTTATATTGATATTAATCAACTATATCTCATCATTCGAGATCTGCTTACATGAAAATCAACAAAAATTAAATCATTATTAATATATACCTGGTATATTATCTTTCAATATAAAGACAGTGAGTGTGCATGTATGATCTTTGTTGTTTAATATATAGGGATTAATTAATGGGGTAATCAGGCGATGATAATCGAGTGAGAGCCGAAAAAATAGAAAAATATATTTCTTTTGTTATTTTTTAATAACATTTTATAAATGAATATATATCTAAAAAATTTATCAGCTACAAAATTGGGTGGGCCGCAGCGCAACTTGTCCAAGGGTTGGATCCGCTCCTGAATGATGGAATTCGAACCTGCTTGATAAGGTGTGAGTCCGGAGCCTGCGTTGCACGGAAGCTCCGGGAGGGCAGCGATTCGCGCTTCCGAAGCGGTAGTGTGGTGGAAGCGTCATGGAATCCATCGCTCGGAAGCTGCTCCAAACCCGCTTTCTTAAAAAGCTGGTGTGGGAGCGGAATGGAATCGTGAGATTCCAAATCGGAAGCGCGAGTGGCAAATGAGTAGGAAGCGCGACCGCACGAGCGTCACTCACTTGCAAATTCTTTTCAGCCTCCATTGCAACTGCGCAAGACACAATCACGGTCTCGGTACCCAATTGATTTGGACACCCAAAACCTTTACTTAATTACTTGGCATCCATGGCAGTCGATGGAAGGGTTTGAGTTGGGTAAATCTGGGTCTTCAAGATTTTAGTATCTTGATGGGCAACAGATCTGTTTATTGTAAATTCATGCATTTCCTCCAACCCAAATCAATCTAGTTGATTAAGTAAAACAATAACCTGCGAACTTTGGCTCTATCAATTATAAAGGGAATTAAGGCCACGACATAGAACTTTGAGTTGGCATCCACTGCCATAAAAGCTCAGAAAATTGAGACGAGTGTTTCTGTATCGATGATTCTATGTAGAGAGAGAGAGAGAAATGAAGAGTTTTTTTTTTAATCTCGGCCATTCAGTTTTAATAAAACCAATCCAATGGCTGAGAAGTTATCCCTCAAAATAACCAAAATAAAAGATTTTGCCCTGATATATGTATTGGGCAGTCCTGCATTTACATTTTGCACTCCACTAACCCTTTTATCATTGAATTTTCACCTCCGCCCATCTCTCTTTCCTCTGTACTCCGACTTGAACCATCGGCACTGACATGGCTGGAAAATGAAGAGAGATGCAGCTTGGGGAACCAAACATATCACCAATTGGAACATCTGTAGGAACCCAAACATATGTATATAACGACTACCCATTTCACCTATTGCATATTGAAATGCTTTTTGGTCGATCACTTTCGATTCTCAGGTGGCCGGTGAAGTAGAATACACAGGATGAGGAGCTTGATGCTCGCACAAGAAATGACAGAAAACAGTTGCCTATGGATTACTATTCCAAAAGGGAATGAGAACGATATGAATGGCTTCTTAGCTCATAGAACATGAGTTTCAACATTGGATTTCAAAGTCTCAAGTTCGTTTCAGATTCGAAATTTCCATTAATGGACAACCATGGTCCTACAACATGTAAGTGGCCGGAGAAGAAGCGACCCAACCAAGACGACGAAACGACGATTGGTACAGTTATCGACGAGTTTATGAATCCGAGTCGATCCGATCTGATCTGTAACCCCATACTTGCCTTAGAAAATTTGCCGCAACGGAGTAGATTCATGAGAGATAATAGGTACAGACGAAGCTAACGAAGAAGAGAAGGGTGGTCAGGGCATAAATGGAAATTCAATTACAAAAGAGTTAGTGGGAGTGCCCAACGTAAATTAGGGAGTGTTAAAATCACTGCTCTATGTGTGTATATTATTATTTTATTTCGACACTTCCAAAACGCATCCCCGCTTTCAGAAAAAATTGAAAAAAAATGTTTTCGCGTTTTCAAACGCTTCGTTTCCACATATTCGCATCCGATTCTATGCAACCTAGGGTATGACCTTAGAAAAGATGAGCATCGATTTTTGTGACCATACATCTTGATTCTTATTCCTTAAACTTAATATTAATGATCATGATTTTCAAGGATACTAATAAATCTTCATTGTCTCTTTTGTAGATGACTTCAACTGAACTGATTAGGTCTGAATTCGACATCCTTGATGCCGATAGAAAATAGTACCATTGATGGGTCTTCGACGTTAAAAATACATTAATCGGGAAAGATCTCACCGATACAATCATCCCACCACTACCCACTGCCAATCCTGGCGAGAACGTGGTCATCGAACCACCATTTAAAGCTCGCAAAGCGCAAGCCCTCATGTTTAAAGAAGCATATTCATCCTTTTCTGAAGAAACAATACTTACAAAAAGATAATCTCAATGTGCATGATGCATTGCTTCCGGAATTAACAGAGAGATGAGACACAATCCGATTATTGGATTATTCAAAGGTTGCTAATTACAACCAAGCTATGTTAGAGCAACAATCGAATATGAGTTTCTGTGGCATTTTCAAGACCGATCAGGATATGATCAAGAAGTCTTTGAACACATTCCCTTCTTCTATGAGTTTATTAGCTCATCAGTACCAGATTGAGAACGAGCAAGGAAGAATTTTAACCTTCAGTGATTTCATGAATATTCTCGCTAAAAAGGAACAATATCATGAGATAATTCTCAACAATAATGCAAGGCTCGCTGGGACCAAGAAAACACTGATGGGAAGGCATGTAAGAAGAAGAGGAAAAATTGTTCTGAGCCTTACCCCAAACGTGGTGGGAGAGGAAGACATGGTAAAGGGCGTGATAGAGGTCATAGTCAGAACTTGACTTGAACTTGCCAAGACGCATGCCCTAGTCATTCCAACAAGAATCAATCTAATTCATGTCCTAGGAATGGTGGAAATGCTCCTAGCATTTCTCCATCTGGCATATACCCTTGCTATAGGGGTGATACTACAAAGTATATGCACAAATAAGATCGTGCAAACAAGGATATCCAGAATTCCTATAAGAAGTGCAAGCAATACCTCGCACAAGAGACAAATTTTACAGGAGATTATGAGATGGAAGATGGCGGTGAAGCAAATCTCATTGTAGCAGACAACAAGATGGAGAACGTTGAGACCTCGGATTTTGAGTAGTCTATGTATTAAACTGTTATTTTTGCTATGTAGTCAAGTTTAGTTTGTTTTGGCTTGTTTTAGTCATGTTTTAAGACTTTATTTTAGTCTTTGTTCTGAATAAGACATCTTTGATGTAAGTTTTGTGTTGGAAAAATAATGAAAATTATTTCTTTCGGTATATGAAAGTATGACAAAATGATACTTTACTTCATTATACATGAATGGTTCAAAATATACAAAGTTACATGGCATTGGTATGCGACATTTATCTGAACTCCAAGATTGAGTTTTCGATTAGGGGGAATCATATTTTATTAGACATCAGGAGGAGTCTACATTACATGTAGTAACTTGTGTAGTTGATGTGTTGTACTCTTTTTCCCTTCGATCGAACTTTTATTTTACCAATGAAGTTTTTGTTTACTTGGCAAGATTTTTAGTGAGGCAACGTGTTGTGCATCATACATTAGGAGCTCGACACAAGGGGGAGTGTTTTAAGAAAGAATATTCATGATATCCCGGTGTGTGTTTTGTCTTAATTAGAGTAAAAGTATATATTCTCTCAATTCCTGATTTATAGAGATATGAATTATAACAGATTGCAATGTTTGTATTTAAGATCATCTATCAATGAATAAAGATACAGTTTCAGTCTACGTTTATTGTGAATTTATTTTCTCCTTCAACAATATATTCATTTTTCATTTCGATTTACGACAACACCCCTTGTATTTAGTTTTCTTGGTTTTATCATTATGTATGAGTATATTAGGGATTTTATAATGGATAAAATTCACCCATGGTGCCTGAACTCTTCGGATCATGTCAAAAAGGTGCCCGAACTACTATCAATATGATGCCTAGACTCTTAAAACGCTCTAAGTGTAGTGCCTCGAACCATTTTTCGACAATTCTCTGGCTCCAGTGATGACATGGCATGGTGATAATTTGAAATTAGGAGTATTATTATCATTTAATACAACATGTCAGTTATATCCCAGATGAAAGTCATTTTCTTTCATTTCACCTCACTCTCTCAACTAACCTCATCATAACCTGCATACTTTACCCGACCAAATTCTCGGTTTAGAGAGAGAGCAAGAGAGAGATTTGGTGCAATCATTCAAACGAATCTGATTAAAAGACCCAGAAAACAACTCGCAGACAACGACGATGGCGGAGCATTGGAAACTCTTCAGATTGGGAGAGCCCCAACCAGAAAGTAAGTGGTTTCTCACTATTAACTTAAACCTCTATATAAGTGTTGTTCCACATGGGTTGTCTACAAATAGAATCTTTTTGTCGTTTTGGACTCTTGTGCTTATGGATATTAAGGCTCTGGATATGTGTAGATGAGATTTAAATATGGCTTAGGAATTGAGTTGATGTAATTGATTAGGGTTTTATAATGAAAGTTATTGATTGACTGGAAACAATGTCCTTGATGCTGTGGTTTGTTATGATTTTAGTTTGACTATGTTGTTTGCTGGTTTTTGTAGTCCCTCCAAATTTTTATACAATGGAAATTCACCATGGAGGATGGTTGATAAACAATTGGATGGTACCATGAAGTATAAGGTGGCTAAGTGGAGAAAACAACTATGTAAGAAGATCTACCTTAATGGATTAGATCCTGATTTGATTTCTTGACTTGAACTACACAATATTTCTTGGGATCTTGGATATAGGGAGAAACTAATTAGCTTCCATTTCAAAAGGCCTAAGACATTGGCTGGTGATGGTGGATTCTAGTCACAAATGATGGGGATGCTAAGGAAATGGTAAAGTATCTAGGGAAGAAGAGGCAGATTGTTGTTTACATAACAGAGGGTGGTCCCAGGAAGAAAGAATTGGCAGAGGTGGAGGATGGGTTTCCTGATGCATTTGGGAACCCTTTAAATTTGATAACCCCTGAAGAGAGGGCCAAATTTTTTACTGATGCCAATGTTGATGCCTTCCAACTAAACTGTGAAAGGAAATATGGAGGATCAAGCAGAGCTATGGAACCTGAGGCCGTAGTAGAAAGGGAGAACACCCATCATCAAAGCCAGTCCATATTTGTTGGCTTAGATGACATCTTGAATGATATATTTACACAGGCAAGTGAGCTGAAAAAGGAGAGTGATGGCCAGAAAGATACAACAATGGAGGAGGAAACTGAAGTAGAGGAGATGAGGACTAAAGTGGAGATGGGTTCCAAAGAGGTAGTTGTGGCCCAAAGAGAGATACGCCACTTTGGTATTGGCCCAATAAGCCCAATAAGGGCTAAACATGTGAGGTTGACCAACCCACATACCATTTTTCTCCAAAAAGAAAAGGAGAAGCAACAATAACAATAAAGAGAAAAGGAGCAGTTGAAACAGCAAGAGGCAGAAGTTGAAGCTGAGAGAGATAGAACTGCAGCTGAAAGAACTCAGAGAGAGAGATAAAGTTAGCTACCAAGGTATTTGAAGAGAAGCAGCATGCAACATTCACCAAAAGGGCTGCTGAAATAAATGCCAACTTGAGGAAGAGAAATGCTGCAACTGAAGAAGCTTTGAGGAGGAGGTGTGTAGTTCCAAATCAAAAGAAGACAACTCCATCTAAAGGAACAACATATCAGGATAAGGGAAAACCTAAGGCACTGCAACTGCAGTTGAAAAGGGTAAGTTTAAGGTGAAAGAGCCAAAATATAGTACTAAAAGTACTTCCAAGAATGTTTATGATGAGGATACAGAAGAAGATGATGCTGATGGTGAAGAATCAGTAGGCCTTGATGATTTTTATAGTGACAATAACTATGAGTTTAGGCCTGAAGTTGAAAGAGATTCAGATGATTGCAGGGATTTTGATGAGAATGTCACAGATCCAGCCAATGTGGAGGAGTTTGAAGATATGAGGTATAAAGAACACTACTCAGATGACAGTGGAGAGGAGGATGATCTAAGAAGCCTATCTGATTCTGATACTAAACTTGATGAATTATGTTACAAAGAAGGTGTCAAAAGGATTTACTCTTATACCTTGGAATATGGATGTTGACTTGAAGAAGATAAAGTTTAGATTAGGACATGCATTTCCTGATTTAGAGCATCTAAAAGAAGCAGTTAGGGAGTATTCCATTCGCAAGCAGAAGGGACTGTGGCTTCAGAGAAATACAAAAGTTAAGATTGAAGTCAGGTGTCAACTAGGTTATCCTTTTTGGTTGTATGCATCAAGACTCGCAGGAGAAGGTACCACTCTATTCATCAAGACTCTTAATAATCACCACATTTGTGCCCCACTCCTGAAGTCACATTGGTTCAACTATAATAGAGTTTGTTTAGAAGTTAAAGATGACATGTTAGTTGATGATAGCTTGTCAAGGAAGTTGGCCCAAGAACAGATTCACAAGAAGTATAAGCTTGATGTGAATATACAGACAGTGGCAAGGGGAAGGAACAAGGCAAAAAGGATGAATGAGGAACACTTAATACTCCAGTACAAAAATCTGATGGCATACAAAGCTGAGTTACTTGAATCCAATCTAGGAAGTACAGTTGAGATTAAGACTACAATGGATGGAGATGTTAGGAGATTTCAGAGGATTTATATATGCTTCAAAGCAACAAAAGAGGGATTGATTCAGGGATGCATGCCTATCATTGGATTTGATGGAACTCATCTGACCAATAAACTGCATAAAGTCCAGATTCTTACCATAATTGGAATTGATGCCAACAATGAGATGTATCCCATTGCATATGTTGTGGCAGAAATTGAAAATCAAGAATCTTGGATGTGGTTTTTGGAGCTGCTGAAGTATGATTTGAAGATAGAGAGACCAGAGAGCTATTCCTTCATATCTAACAAGCAGAAAGGTCTGTCTAATGCAGTGAAGTATCACTTTCCAGATGCTGAACATAGACACTATGTGAGACACTTATACAACAATTTTAAGGGAAAACATCTAGGTGAGGGCCTTAAGCAGACTTTGTGTGCAACGGCTAGATCCAGCACCAAAGTTTGGTTTGATAGGCATATGGAGTCCATGAAGATTCAGGATGTCAAAGACTTCAATTGGTTTGCTGAACATGATAGGCATCCAGATCATTGGTGCAAGGCTTACTTTAATGAGGATGTGAAGAGTGATTTGTTGCTTAATAACCTGTGTGAAAGTTGGAATGGTATTTTGAAAGAGTTAAGGGACATGCCAACTATCACTTTGCTTGAAAAGATCAGGATGGACATGATGATCAGATTTACAAACAAAAGAGTGACGTATGAGGTGGAAACATCATATAGGTTCAAGGCCAGTAAAATTAGTGAATAAATCCATTGAGTGGTCAGCCAATTACACTGCATACTCAGTTGGACAACATGAATTTCAAGTAATTGGAAGTGGGGAACAAGGGAGTGTTCATTCAGCTAAGTTGGACCTTCAACAGTGTTCTTGCAGGAGGTGGTAATTAAGTGGCATTGTTTGTGCACATTGTGTGTCAGCCATTAGGAACAAAGGGTAGAACCATTATGATTTTTATGATGATTTCTTCAAACCTTCTAAATACATGGATGCCTACAACCCTGTAATCCATTCAATTCGTGGGCAGAAGGAGTGGTCAGTGGTTGACTATCTAATAACTCCCTCTCCTTACAAAAAGCAGGCAGGGAGACCCTCAACGAAAATGATCCTTGAACCAGGAGAGAATGTAGCACCACCACCAGGAGAGGGAGCAAAACTGAAGATGACCTATGTAAGGATGAAGTGCCAAAAATATTTCAATGATTGCCACAATAGGCTTGGATGTTCAATCACAAAACCTGAGAAAGCAGTTGCTCTAAGTATGCTTTTTGTGTTCATGGTGTTGCTATGATTATGTCTATATATCATTCATGTGTTTATGCTATTGATTTGATCATTGATCACAGGGTGAGGGAACATCCAAAATGAGGATTAGACCTACTCAAAGATCAATCGGTAAGGCTGACCTAGATGCCCCTGATTTGACTGTGAGGTCTAGAGCTTCATTTAAAAAGGAAAAGGAAGCATGTGCAAGGCTGCAGCATGTGATAGCTCAGAGTAGTCAAAACCCAGCTGAAGCTGCACAAACCCAGGCTAGTCAAAACCCTGCTGCAGTAACCAGAAATTGAACCTTTAATTTCAATAGTCTCATTTTCATGTGTTGTTGTTGATGATGGAACAAAACTGATGTTCTTTCTTTTGTTATTGTGTTTGGATCAACTTGCATTTGTGATTGTTGGATCAGACTTCATTTTCTTTTGTAATAGCCCCTATAATGATCCCAAACTATTTTGATGTTGGAACTGATGGTATGGAAGTTATTTGTTGTTGTATTGGAAGTTATTTGTTCTGTGTTGGTATGACATGAGATTAGAGGTGTCACAAATGTGTGTTAATTGTGCCAAGATGAAAGCCAAATTACACCAAAACTATGTCTCATTTTTAGTTGCCCAAAGTAATGATGCCAAATTTTTCAAAACCGTATCAAAATTGTGCCCACGGTTTTGTGAACTTATCAGAATGATACCCAAAGTTTTGAGACCTTATCATAATGATGCCCACAATGTTATATCTTTTTCAAAATGATGCCCAGAGTGGTATGATCACTGTCATCACATCATCATAACCACAAGGCCAACATCACACATCAACAAAACAACAACAAATAATATCATCGTTCATACCATGTAGTTCATACAAAATTAAAGTAGACTCCATATTAATCAAAGTCAAGAATTAAATGTTGCAACAAAAAAGGAGTAGTTTATTCAACATCAAAGAAACCACACAAAAAAGAGAGGATAAAACCTAGTCCGATAGACAAAGAAAAGAAATATTAACTTGAAAACTTAAACAGAGGATGAAGTAGAGGAAGAAACCACCACTGGTACCATAGCATTTGCCCTATTTCCAGCACCATGTGCCTTATTTGCAGAATGTGTCCCATTTTCAGCTTGTTATGCATTTGCAGCCCATCCCGCTTGATAATCCTCACGAATAAACACTATAAGCTCTTCAAAACGCATCCGACTCATGTGAATCAACTCTTCCATCCTACGAAATCCATCATTCATAGTCATGTCGAGCAAACCGAGCCAAGAGTGAATGGATGAGTTTGCACAACGAACAGAAGCACAACGAATAGCGACGGCGTCGGCTTGGGATTGTCTTGCATGACGAGGACACAAGGTTGCACAACAAGAGGAAGCTTCAATTGCAGGGGACATCTTGTTAGTGTGTTTGTGTGTGGGGGGGGGGGTGTGAAGGTGTTCAAACGACCCAATCTTCTTGGAGTGATGGGACTAAGGCGGGGTGATCGTCGAATAGGGGTGGAGAGCAGCTACTTCATCGTCTTCGTCTTGGCCATGGTGAGAAAGCGGGACAATTGAAGAGTCATTGTAGTAATTGGGAGGGAGAGGAGTATTTTGGGAGGAAAAGTGATGAGGCAAGGTGAAAGTGAAAGTGATTTGTGGCTGTAATTCAATGTGGGTATATATAGAGCCCGGTCCATAGAAACGAAACGACATAGCCTAATCAAAACACCTCCCATCTAAACGACATCATTCTTGCAACGGTCACCTGTGCACCATTATTGCATATGACATGTCATTAAATCGAAAATTCTAATTCTCAAAGAGGCGCCTGCGCTTCTGGTTCAGTTATCAAAGAGGTGCCTCGACTTTTGGTTCTATTCACAAAGAGGGGTCTGGGCCTCCGTTTTGGTTATCAAAGTGTATCCCATCTCAATCAAACACATACAGTAACGAACACAGTAAATAAAGTGGCCCAAATTGGTCCAAAAACATAGAAAAATTCATCACCTCTCGAGCATTGCATTCACACCCATATGTTCTTACATTAGCATCCATTACAACACTTAAAACACTTTAAAACTGAACTGATTACACCATTAAAGCTGATAGTAGTAAGCATATCAATACAAACAGAGCAATCCATAGATGTTTCTCCATTCTTTTCCTCATCGCCAGCTCCATCTCAACTTCATTAACCCTCATATTAGCCTCCTCCACTCTATATTGGGCATCACCACCTAATAAAATGAGATTCTCAAATTCTTCATCGTTTCTCATCAATCGAATCAATAGCACAACAACAAGAGCCCAGATCTTTAGGTGCGTCTCTTTCATCTTAACCTCCATCCATTCTGCACTTCGAATTTCTTCCTCTAATCTCGATTTTGCAGACACCAAGTCCTAAATAACTTGTTGGGATCTTTCATTATGTGGAGGATCGATACAAAACATAAAATTATAGTGAATCTACATGAAAACATGTACTAAAAATTAAGAAATTAATGATCAACCACACCGATCAACAAAGCCGAAAAATCAGAAAATTCATCACCTCTCCAAGTCGACCGCAGCGCCAGAACCTCCTTCCATACTCACCACCAACTCCATCATACACAAAAAGCTCAACCTTCCTCCCATATCTACATGTATTACCAGTATTGAATCGGAGTCTCACCTTCTTTCTCTCTCTCTCTCCCTCTCTCTCTCTCTCTGTTTTCTGTTTTCTGTTCTAAAGGAAATAAAACTCGACCATACATAAGTGGTGATAAGGTCAGGGCATTATTGTCATTTAATATAGTATAACCGAGACTTGGCGGTATAACATAATGAGACTGACTAACCAGGATTGGCGGAAAAATACATCCTGAGGGGTATAAGAGTATTTTTATGCAAAGACAGACGAAAGAACCATGCCACATCATCATTAGAGCCGGAGAATTGCCAAAAAATAATTCGAGGCACCACACTTATAGCGTTTTAAGAGTCTGGGCATCATATTGATAGTTTTGAGAGTTCAAACACCTTTTTGACCTGACCCAACGAGTTTAGGCACCATGGATAAAATTTATCCTTTCATGGTGGAGTCGATGACATCAAACTCTTGACTTCATTATAATAGAGATATCTCATGAACTTTAATCGTTTGCTCATACGTGTTTAAAATTAAAATGCATTGTTACAATGTTACTATTGCATGTACTCCATTTGGAATGAAACTATTAACTATTAATTTCAAACCAAACACACACATAGGTATTATGCAGTTTCAACTACGTCTATCTGAATATACAGTAGAACCTCGATTTAAGAATACTCTATATAAGAATAACCTCTTTATAGTGATAAAATATTTCAGTCCCAACTCGAGACCAGTTATAAATCTACATTGTAATAAGTTATAAGATTTTTTAGTCCCATATATAGAAAAGTTACCTCTTTAAAGTAATAATTGCTAATAATTTTAAAATATAATGTAATTTACGAAGAACTAAAATATTTTAAGACGGTAATTTAAGTTTTATCGTTGTTATCGCGTGTTAAAGTTTGAGGGTATGTAATAACTCATGATTATGCTTTATATGTTAAATTAGTTGTTGTTATAAATATATTATTTACTTCATGTTTTATTTAGTTTTTAGACCCTAAATTTTATTGAAGCTCTATTAAGGAATAAGCTTTATATAGGAATAAATTATGTCGGTCCCAACAATATGATTGTATAGAAGTTTTATTGTACTACGTTCTTGTAACCACTGCTACGCAAAGTATATCAATTTGAACTGCAAGTATATCAATTTGAAGCTGCAGTTTCAAGCGACCGGAACTTTGCAGCAAATTAACAACCAAGATTTCATCTACTCCGATCACCTGTTTTTTTTGTCTTTCCGAGCATATAATAACTGCTTCCCATTCCTCCCTGTAATAATAAAGATGGCATGAATAAGTTAAGACATCATTTTCACAAAAGTTGGATTTAACTAAATTTTTAGGCCGGGAATATTTCAGTAGAAAAGATCAAACATGTTGCAACACACCACTCTTATCAGCTGGTGGCTGCAAGCATATAGTTCCCACAGCTTTCCGAATAGCATTAAATCTTGACAACATCATTGCTGGCCCTCGTAAAAAATTAATGATTGATCGCGATATAACAAACTGGTACTCTATTTGTGTTCTATCAGTTTGCGAAAAATTGTTATTTTTCATTGTTTGCACCATTTCATCTCCCAACTCCACGTTTACCAATTAGCCATGCAATTAGAGTATTTTCCAACATTGTGCTGGTACGAAATGATTTGTGTAGTTCAAAGTTTTACAGTGGGAGTGTAAATAGTTTGCCTATTTAACATTGATATTGGCTTGCAGTTAGCCTGATTTTAAACTAGTCTAACCCAGTACCTGGATCCAAGTGTGTTAAGTGTAATTGACATCATTTGTGCCAAGTTTTATTGTCAAAGAAGCAGGGGCTTACCTTTTCAGAAAAAAAGAAAAGACAAAAAAAAAAGGAAGCAGGGGCTGGAAGCCGCCAAGAAGAATGCCGAGAATGGAAAGCTAATCTGCAAAATATCCAAGCAGTACACTCAGAAGTACGCACAGAAGCAAAACGAGTTGAAGCGTGAGGCAAGGCCGAAGGGAGGTTTCTATGTTGAGGCGTTAAGCCAGTTGGCTTGTCTACAAATAAAGATTGCCGGAACAAAGATTTCAATCTATAGCCCACTGTATTCCAGTGTTGGTGAGTACTGATACACCTTAATGCCATTGGTTTTACTGATACACGTCTTCATTGTTTAATCCAAAAATGGGAACATCTCTAAGCTCCTTACAAAATGATGTCCGGAAGGTTGGAACTGAAAAGGAGAACAAGAAAATACAAAACATACGATGTTTCCAAGCTCCAGATTCTGAAGCTCAGTCTATTTACACTAGCAGACGTAGCTGCACCAGCATATACCATTCCATGCATGATTTCTTGCTCAACAACCAAGTTACCCACGTGCGAGTTTCATATCAAGATCTGCGAACATTTGCAAAGACATAACCATAAGCGGCTTTAAGAGACTAGATGAGCTATACTAGAGTAAAGATTCAAATAAATGGACCATGGACAAATCCTTGCATAGATCACCTCAAATCTAATACATAATCGAGTATTATAGCATCCAAAATATAACATTTCAATCTCAACTGTCATGCGAATTGCACAAGAGAACTTTACCAAGTCTTCTACATTTCAATGCTTTCATTGCTGCTTTTGCAAAAACTTGTGCTGCTTCAGCTTCAGCTTCTGCCACCTCCGCCTCCCTTGCTGCCTCATCAGCTGCTGCAATGGCGGCTTCCGCCTCAGCAACTGCTTGCGCAGCGGCAGCAGCAGCTTCTTGGGCAGTCATGCTCCTGATCATGGTAAGATCTGCGTCAACTTGCGATTTAGTAAGAATGCTGAGCACATTTTTGTCTCCTCTTGTAGAATCCTTCTGCTTTCCCCCTGAGGGCAATGCTGAAGAGCTTCTTCTTTTTTCAGATGTCGCGGAACTTGGTGGAATTCTGTATCTATGCTTTACCTGTCATAACAAGAGCCCAAAAATATAACCCATTATCGTATACCGATAAAACAGCAGTAGCCACAGATATGATTCTCTATATTCTGTCCTAAATTGCACGTTTGATACATGCCAATTTTTGAAATCCCAACTCATTTTGGTAATATTGTAGCCTTGTAGGCGATTTTTCCCTAACCTTAGTCTATGCCCAATCTTTTAACTCATTAGTGCAATGACGCACTTCATACTCATTGTAATTGTATATATCTGTCATACTTGAGATCTCAGTATAACCTCAAAGTTTACAAATATCTTAAGCACAATCTGCAAGTTTGAGCACAACTATGTGCATGATGCTTTACAATGCCAAACCTTGAGAAAGTAATTACCTTAACAAGTTTCCCATTGGCTGTCATGTGCTTTAACTTTGTCGACAGTAGCTTATTAAGGTTTGGTGGTGCCCAATATTGATCCTGCAAAATGAACATTGGCAACGTCATGATCATGCAATTTGTGAAATGCACCACCAGAGCTCTCATGACATTCACATTTTTTGGAAAGGGGCATAAAATCGCATGTGACCTAATGAGGGATTCATGTATGGCACTACTTAACATCAGAGGTCTCTCCCCAAAATATTCTACCATAACCTGTTATACACATTCTCATCCAGACACAGAAAGTTGAGCTTTAATGTGACCTTAATATTAGTTATGTTTAGAGTTTGTGTTTATTGTTTAGCGACCAGGAGTTGTAAACAAAGACATTCAAATATGCATACCTCTATATACATAGTAATTGTAGCCCTGTCAGAACCCCTAGGCTCCTTCAAGTTTGTAAGTGCCTCATATATGAGATGATCCAGCCTACAACCCAGTGGGAGTTCCCAAAAGAACAAATCAGGAACCATGTTGATATAAGATGATAGACTTTTGCAAGATTCTAGTTATAATTGGTATTAAAATAACTTGATCATACAATTGCATCATATAGCTAGCACATAAAAATCCTAAAGTCACGATCACCAAATATCATACTCAAATGAGACTAAGATATTTCAATATCCATATAGTAAACAGTGATCTAACCTTGCAATTGGTGGCTTTGACTCAGTAGTCTGCGCTTTTCCACCGGAACTGCCATGGGGCATAGCATCAACAATTTCTTCGTGGCTTTGATCAATAGTGCTCACTGCCAAAGGGCTGTTGTCCTGCTTTGGGGTTGGTACGTTCCTTTTTAGTGCAAGCTTAGCCTTCTGCCTGGATCCCCATATTGCTGTCACATTTATATTTCTCCACTTGTCCTATACAATGTAACAACTACAAGCATGAATATACCAAAACACAATACATAAATTGCCTACCAACCTAATGATAGAACTCTAACACAAACAGAACTGCCATCCATTCAAATCAAATAACAAATGTTACAATTAGGAGACATCATCATAAAGCGACGTTTACCATAACTGTAGAAGTCCAGGTTAATCACTATGCTAAAGTTTTGAAAATAGACACCTTGAGATCCACATTTGAACGCAGATGCAAGACAGCCCCAAACTCTTTGTCTGAAAGTATTGTTCGCCATTTGCCCGCCCCATGTTTGAGTACTCCAGCTTTCAGGGCTGCTTCCTCTTCTGCTGTCCACTTCTGCTTAGGAGCCCCCATCGACAGAAGTCCAAAAGTCTTCAGCCCACAAACTTCACGCTTACATTACCACACCAAATCAGTACAACAAATTAGTTTATATCATTTAGTCAAACAAAATAACATGAATAGCCTAATTGTAAAATCTTGAAAGCACAATCCCTATAGAATCTTGAATTCACTGGCTAAATAATACTTCATTATGAACATCATGTACTCCAGTTCAAAGTTCGACCTAACAGAAACGTGCTTAAGCTTTTGACGCAGGTTTAACTCGTATACTGCCCAACACATTTCCAGCCTAAACTAAGCTTCACATATGCTCAAAACAACAACAAACTACACCTCCATCTCTAATATTCTTCATTTCAATCTCAATTTTGACTCGAAGTACTTTAAAACATGTCAAACTGTCTTCATTTCTCTAACTAAACCACCTCCAATTCTCAAATTTCAAAAGGAAGCGAAAATTAGAATCACAATTCGAAACCTTTGCGAGTCACATCAAATCACATGAGTAGCAGCAACACACGCCCATGCATATCTTCAATTCCTGCACAGAAACAAACCGCATCGGAACACAGTACGCAAATTCTCATCATTTTGAAAAATGAGAGAGCAAAGCAAAGAGAAAGCGAAGAAGCTGGAAGCGGAGGAGTACCGGATCGGAGAGATTGAGCCGACGGGGAATGTGGACGGTGAGATTGATCGGAATATACGAAGCTCGGAGAATAGAAAATTTAACAGGAATTTTTTTTTGGCTTTGGGGTAGTTTTGGTTTTATCTGTAATTTTTTGTCTGAAAATGAGAAAGAGGGAGAGAGAGAGAGCCGCTCGATCTCCTCCCGGACTCTTGTTTAGAGGAGCTGGAAAGACTGACGACCTCCAGGGGTGGAGGATGGGTCCACCACATAGTAACTGCAAAAGAAATCTTCTTACCTTCCATAATTCTCTCTCATTTTCACCTCTTTTTTTCTTCCTTTAAATTATTGTTTTAGAGCGTTAAATTTAACCAGTTTTCATCAAGTGCGACTAAAATTTCGGTGTGAAATTGTATTTTACATAAAATTGAAAACATATTTCGATAATCGAAGTCAATCATCTTTTAGATACATATGCAAGGATCGCGTATGTAAAATTTCAGCTCAATTGGAAATGTTTTAACCATTTGATCGTGACATTATTTAACAATACACACAAATTGTCCGATTTAGCTCAAAACTTGAATGTGGTGATCAAATGGTTAAACGATCTTCGATTGAATTGAAATTTTGCATTCTCGATCCTTGCATGGGTATCTAAAACTTGATTGACTTCAATGATCAAATTATATTTTCGATTTTATGTAAAATGCAACTTCACACCGAAATTTTAATGTGAAGTTTCGCACTTGATGAAAACTAGTAAATTTATTTGATTTGAAATGTCACTTATGTAAGATTGTAGGACTTATGTAACTACACAAATGGTCGATTAATTTTTTTTTTTGATTATAAATTAACTTCTAGTTCCTCGTAAGTTGGACATTTGCCTTGCAATAATTAACCACCATTTTTGAGATTGCTCAAAAATATAATTTTTATTTTGAAGAAGACGAAAATGTAAACTATGGAGAGAAAGTTTATTTCTCTATAATTAAACGTAAAAATTTAAAATTTAAAATGTATAATCTATAAGAACAATTTTTTTCTATAAGAAATTGTAAGACTATATTTTACACCAACAAGTCAAAAGGACATTGTCTTGAATTACACCATTTAACTCCATGCTATTGATTGAAAACTACTCAGAAAGAGCAAACATTCCAAGCTTATGATGAGCTGACATTTTCGCTTCTGTAAACATGGTGCACATTTGAACAACAAATATGAAGGAACTCCGTTATGCTGCCTACCAATTACTAAACTAAATAGTCATTACTCCTCTCAGCCCCCAAAATCTATACTAGCAATAGACAATCCATACCAAGAGTCGAGGCACGATTGCGAGATAACACACAAATAATACGCAAAACCAGTATTTCTACCAGAAAAAAGAGACAAATTAAAATTAAAATTAAAAACATTCACCTCCATCATAACTCCATATGCATGCCTAATCACCACTTTCAATCCCTCTCGTTGAGAAGTTGCATAAAATTCTCGGTCATAGGCCTCATAGTTAGCCTCTAGCTAACCTTGACTAGGTCTGCTCTATACCTACACATGAACATCTAGGTCTAAGTTAACCAGTTCATAGGTTGAGTCGTCATATACATAAAATATTGACTAGCCCTGAAAGAACAACATTATTGTTATGCGAGTAAATTCGTGATATGCATAATTAAGGACATTGGCAATTTAAAATTCTCAAATAAAATTCTAAACATTTCTACAGATAATTTGGCGATTTTCACCAATAAGATGAATAAATAAACATGATACTGTACATTGATACAAGAAACAACTTTTTTAAAAATGGAATAAAACAAAAAAAATATTATTATTTAAAAGAATGAAATAATTTATACAGTACCTAACTAAAAATGTTACAAAGAAAAATCAGTAATACGAAAAACCCAAAAGAGGATGAAAATTGAAACAGTAAATCAAATAAGTAAAAGTTACTGTAAAGGACAAACAACATCTTTGACGATTAACGATGTCAAAGTACTTCTCTTTCTCTTCGCCTTTGGTAAACGACGAACTACATCTTCTATTTTCACTTGTGCGACAGAGTTTGGCTTCTTCTTCTTTTGATTCGTCAACTCGGCTATGGCGAGCTCTCTGCAACGCATCTCGAACCAGGCGCGTCTTCTCCGGACCACTATCGCTTCTGGGTCCAGACCATTCTCGGCGGACGCTTTGGTCCAGTACAGTCCCGGCGAGATCGGAAGAGTCTCCGGCATTCCCGATGAGCATCTTCACAGAAAGGTACCATCTTTTAAATCCCCATATTCAAATATAATCTGGGCCCTTTTGAAAATTTGACATTACTTCTCACTTGGGTGATTACCCAGTTCGAGTTTTGGAGTTTGGGAATCGAATTGGGGCACTGGGCTTATCTGCAATTTGGTCTATTAGGGCTGAGATTGATGTTTTGAAGTGAAAGCTGTAAGTATTATTTTTTTGTGGTTACTTTTTGTGGCAGGTTGTGATATACTCACCTGCAAGAACTGCGAGTCAACAAGGATCAGGGAAAACTGGCAAGTGGAAGATTAATTTTGTTTCCACACAGAAGTATGCTTTTGGTTCGAATTTGGTTACGGAAATTGGAATTAGTTTTTGATTTTCGTGATTAGGTTGTGTGAGAGACTTGGGCTTCTGCTCAACAATGTGAATAATGGCATTTATGTATGGTACTGACTAGTGAGCCTTTTGTTGAAATGTTGTTACACAGGGTGAAGTGTTAGACTAACTCTTTGCATTCGATGTTAGACCAAACTGCTTATATGTGTCTAAAAACGATGATAACTAAGCAGGTATTTAACTGTTCTGGGATTATCAGTGAACGTCCATTTGTTGATGAGTCTGAACGACAACATGATCTTTCTAGCAAAAAAAATGACTACATGACCTGATAATGTCAGGGATTTGTCTAGAAGATATATTGCAGGTCATTTCAGAGTTAGGTTTTGAGTTTTTTTTCTGGTGTTTATTAAAGAATTAGGTTTTTGTTCTCAGTATATTAAAGAATTATTGTTTGTTTCCATGAGTAGATAACTGATAGATTCTCTTCATAATCTGCCTAGGTGGGAGAATCCATTGATGGGCTGGACATCCACTGGGGACCCATATGCCAACGTTGGTGATTCCGCACTGGGTTTTGACAGTGAAGAAGCTGCTAAGTACTTTGCGGAGAACCATGGTTGGGAGTACACGGTATGTTTTCTTATTTCTTGATGCAGCTTTAAATAATCCTTTTTCTTCTGTCCTTAAGCTACTTGATAGTAATTTAACTGGAAGAGAAACAAAATCATGCTTCAAAATCCACTGATTCCTGATATATAGCTATTGTTTCAAAACAAAAATGTGTGGATTGTTTCGACCGATCAAGTATTAACAAAGGTTCCTGAACTCATCTACAGGTTAAGAGGCGTCATACACCATTACTGAAGGTATGTGGTTCTTTTTCATGCTTATTAAATTTATTTCAATGTTATCTGATGACTCTTTTTGTACTTGCATATGGGATCGGGGTAGGAGTGTAGGGCACACACAATTTCAGTATTTCAGACATTTTTTTTCATTTGGTGATAGATAATAAACCTACCATGAACTTTTCATGATTTTCCACTGTTTGGTGTCTTGCAACCTGTGTGTGCTAATTAAATTTGAACTTGGTCTGATGGTTTCACATATGATTCTTAAAACCAAGCTGCACTAAATCTAGCCTCCTTAGAAGTTTTCATCGTCAACAGAAATGGTTTGTTGAGTCTATTATGCCCTGTTGCATTCCTGAAAGCTTTTTGTGTGGTAAGCAAAGATTGCTTTCTGGTTGCATAATTTGAAATGGCATACTGATTTCTTTTTAAGTAGGTACATTTGTAGTGAAGAAACATTTGAAAAGCAAGATGAAGCTGCCGGCTTGAGATAAAATTTTGAATATAATGGTGACTTTGCTTTTTTTTGAAAATTGCCGGTTTTCTATTAAGGCTTCATCGTGCTCCTTCTTTTTGCATGTTTCGATTGTTTTTGCAACAAATGTCTTCGCATGAATTAGTTTTTTTTTCTTCACTATTTTCCTTCTGAGGTGTAAACAAGCTCTGTCTTGAATCATTTCTCTAGTTTATTTTTCTAACCCTGTCTATGGTTGCAGGTGAAGTTATATGCAGACAACTTCAAGTGGAAGGGCCTCCCCAAAACTGAATAGGCATGATTTGTTTCATGGCTTCTGTTTCTCTCTTTCATCACAAGAGGGTGACAGTGCAACACAACTTGCAGCCTACTATGTCGTACTTCATTGAAATAGTTTACTTGATAAAAGTGAAGAACTCCTTGATCGTATAATAAAACAAAATTCATGTTGTTATGGTTCTCGATCAATGAAAATATCCTTGATTCTGGTTATTTATCTGATATAAATACCCATATTTGATATTCCTGTATGGTGAGATTGAACCTTCTCGCTGATCGTCAGTTCTTGACTACAGAAGTGTTGTGAGATTGCTACCGGGTTTGACTCCATAAGGCTAGAATTATATTTGTTCTTTTTGTTAGTGAGATTGAAGTTGCAACAGAAATTGGAATGTGAAATACTGGTTCTGGAATTTATCCTTGTTTGTTGGAAGATTGAGCAAACCTCTAGTTGATCACGTTTTAACGATCAATGTATTTGAGCAAACCGCTAGTTTTATATGTTGGGAAATATGGAAGTCAAGATGTGAGGCTATGTACCAGGGCGCGGTTACTTCTCCGGTGTACACAATCTCGAAAGCCAGCGATCATTGTATGGAGTACTATGCTGCAACAAAGGTTATGGTTGGATCTCCCAATTTAAGTAGGACTCTTTGTACTTGGCAGAAACCTCCCAGTCTTTATTTTAAGTTGAATTGTGATGCTGCTTGGAGTAAAGTCTTTAAAGGCAGGGATTTGTGTCATTGCAAGAGATGAGTGGGGTCTTGTGATTGGTGGCATTGCAACGGGTTGCTATTGTTCATCAGTTGAAGTAGCAGAAGTTGAAGCTATTAAAGCTGGAGTCATTTTCGCAATGGAGTTCAAGCTAGATAAGGTAATTTTTGAATCTGATTCATAGGTGGTAATTGATTCTTTGAACAGCAAAAGCCAGAGGGATAGGGGAAATTGGAGGTTATTCCCAATTCTTTCAGTTATTTGGAGAAGATCAGAGGCTAATTTCTCTGACTGCAAATGGAGTTGGACTCCAAGAAAAGCGAATTGCGTCGCTCATGAGGCTGCATCTTTAGGTAATAGGAGGGTGGATCTCTTGAGATGGGTTCAACAACTACCAATCTTAGTTAGGGTTCTAATGAATGATGGGTGTCTTTGCCCTTATGGTATGTAATTTTCTTGCTTTTCTATCTTCCTCCTTGCCCTGGCTGTGTAGCTTAGGTGGAGTTGAAGTACAGACTTTGGTTGTTATGGTTGTTGGTTCCTAGCTTCTTTTCGGCTAGAGTTTAATTGCACTAAGACTTTACTTTAAAAAATGTATTTTCATTTGTAGCATTGTTACAATTTTATTTCCAGCAGAGATGAAGTTTCGTTTCCGAACAGCACAGTGAATTCAAATATGAAATTACAAAGAAACTGTACATTAATTCTACAAGTTACGAACAATGGATTGAGAGACCACGTAGTCTAGCACCAGTGGCGGAGCCAGCATTTACTGTCAGAGGGGGCACCCCAAAACACAAGAAAAAAATAGAAGAAAAAAATGTAACTATCACCCAAAATTTGGGGAAAGGAAAAATGAAATTAGACCAAAGTACAGCTACAAAGGCTCGAACTTTGCACCAATTAGATATCAAGTACATTAATTACCACTGCACCAAGGTGATTTCTTGGTTATTCAAAGACAAAGAAGCTACTTATTTAAATCCGATGGTGGGACATGACCTTGGCTCGCCCTAACATGGCTTCGCCCCTGTCTAGTACTATTTACTACTTGAAAATCTTTCGTAAATTAGTTGCAGTAACATTAGCATAGACTTGATGTTCTCTGGCGTCTCTATAATCCTTGTGGTCTCCATCACTGCTTCTGGAGGAGTAGACGTGGTGGAGACTTGATTGTTGTCTTCGTCCATCTCCAAAATTGTTTCATTCTCCTTCACTTCTTTCTCTGGAGGAGGATGAGCATCAGCAGTAGCAGCAGAGGCACGATCGGTGGCTTTTGTCTTGCATCTTCCAATAATCTCTTTCACCAACACCAGCCAAGAATCCAATTCTCTCATCTTCAAAATCAATTCAGTCTCCTTGACAGGATTAACGGATTTTTGAGCATCCATCATAAATGTGTCATTTTCTTCTTTTACCATCTCCAAAACCGTTTCTTTTTCCTGTATCACTGCTTCATCAACATCAACAGAGTTTTGAACAACATTCCTTATATTAGTTGACATACTACTACTCTCTGCCCCCAAGTCGTCTTCCTTTTCCAACATCCATTCTGTCTCCTCTACTTCTTCATCTTGATCATCATCATAAACCTCTCTGCACAAGTAGAGATTCACAACTTTCCATACCTTACAACACATCTCCCTTAGATTTCTCTACGAGTCATGTTCCTCCACTTATCCGCCATAGATCCCCTCGTATGCAAACCAAGGATAAGACCGAATTCGGGATCTTCTTGGATGGTCCTCCACTCGCTCAACCCATATTTCGCAACTCCGGCCGCTATGGATTCTTCCTAGTCCACCGTCCATTGTCTTCCAATTGCATCCTTCTCTTATCTCCTAGCCATAGGAGAGCTTTTCTTATCATGAATGGTCTCAATGTGAGCAGTCACAACCTTCTTCACTTTGGGAGACATAGTCTTTATTTTCGCATCGGAAACCCTAGATGTCACAACCTTCTCCACATGAATGGTTTCAATGTGAACAGTTACAATCTTCTTCATCTGTGGAGACAGTCTTTAGCTTCACATCAGAAACCCTAGATGTCAAGTTCCTCCACTTGCTTCGTATCACCTTCAGTGAGTACTTGTGAGCCAAGTAACGAGAAAATTTGGGACATCGGAGGATTGGAGGATGGAGCTCCAGTTTTTGGTGCCGTACTTATGGACTCTGGTTGCTAGCGCTTCTTCCTCCTTTGTCGTCCAACACTTTAACTCCCTCATACTTCTTACAATCCTGATTCTTGAACTCTCTCAAAAAAAAATTCTTTCTACATTTAGATTGTAGTGGTGTCGAGGACCATTCACTACCAAAAAAAAATACTTTAGCCGGCGAAAAAAATTCGTCGGCCTGTTAGACATTTTCGTCGGCCAAAGTAAAAGCCGACGAACGTTTGTCGGCTTAAGTGTAATCGGCTAAAAGTCGTCGGTCATACTTTAGACGATGACAATAGTAGCAGTCGTCGACTAAAGTTATCCGCTGTCCAAAATCATATCCCAGCACTTTTAAAATTTTATCCTCTGTCCATCTCCTGGGTTGCACATCCTTTTCTACAGTCCCATCAAATGTCTTGTCATATGCCATCTATAAGTGATCGAGTTCAAGCCAACAACGGTGACGCATCCGGACAATCTTCATGCAATGAAGTTTGACGCACTCATTAGTCAAGCACTCTGGACAAGCCCTGTATCCCCTGACAACGTTGTCCGACAACATCCCGCGGGTAGAAAAATTACTGGTGATGCCAACAACCATGAAATGCATATGGAACATCTCGTGATTGTACTTGTCATAAGTGGGATGACCAACGTTCCACATAAACTTAAGCTCCTCAATCAAGGGTATCAAATACACATTGAGACACTTTCCTGAATAATCCGGCTCTATAATTAACAGAGTCAGCATATTGTATTCCTTCTTCATGCACATCTATGGAAGAAGGTTGTACGGTACCAAAATATCTGGCCATATACTATATTGAAGACTCATGTTGCTAAAATGGTTGAATCCGTCAGATAAGAGCCCGAGCCAAACATATCGGACCTCTGATGCAAAATGAGGATACTCTTTAACTATGTGCTTCCATACCTCTCCGTCAGCAGAGTGTATAAGGGTACGTATCATCATCAAGAAAATCCCTCTCTGTGTGCCATCTTATTGCTTTAGCCATGTGTGAACACATGTACAACCGTTCCAACCTATCCCTCAGCGGGAAATACCGAAGTACCTTCACAGCTTTCTTATTCTTTGCAGGAGACAACTTATACCTATCTGTGTGACATACCTGACATACATCAAGGTTTTCAAGATCATTCCCTTCAGGATCTTTACCCCATAAGATAACACAATCATACATGCATGCATAGATTTTGATGTACGTAAGGCCAAGATCTTTCAAGATATGTCAAACTTTATGATGAGTGGTAGGAAGGCGATGACCAGGGGGTAGGCAACATCGAAGCAATCAACTCCAGATAATCATCAACAACCTTGACACTCAATTTTTTTCTCCACTTTGACCTTCATTACTCCCATGACACTTTCAATAACAGTCTTATTACACTCATTGTACAACGAGGTCTGTTAGAAGGCAATCAGCTTGCTGTACTTGTAAATACCAGCAGTGTTACCAGCTCTAGGGAATTGCTGGACTAGCTCAATAGCAGGGAAACCTTCAACGGCGGCAGAGATATCTTGTGCTTGAGCAAATACACTGCTCTCATAAGAAAACACATCGTTGATCAACCTCGTTGTTGGATCATTAGATGTAATGGCCCTTTCAGGAAATTGCTCATGATCATGCTGACCCGTTGATGATGTTTCACCATGATAAATCCAACATGTGTACTTATCTCAAAACCCGTTATTCTTCAAGTGCTCACATACTATATCAATGGTAAAACTATACAAATCGTTGTGACACTGACATTTCGTACACAGGTAATAATGAATTGTATTCCTGTTAACATTAGCCTTCACATATTCCACAAAACTCCACATTCTAATGGCATATGTTTGATCCCATTTTGAAAGGCAAATCCAACTCTTGTCCATCCTAAATATATATATATATATACATGCACTAATTAAAATTCACCACTATATTATATATATCTTTAAACTATAAATTACATTAATTCTTCTACTACTTAATTACAAATTAACACATACTATATATATGCATAATATCAACAATTAACATATAATTATATATATTTTTATCGAAATCAACTCAAAATCAACAAATAATAAATATATATATAACACACATATATATATATGTAGCGGGATATAGCTTCATGAACTCATTTTGGACAGCTTCAGACGACACCCAACTATTTGAAAGCGATTTGAGTTTTTCTCACCGTTTTTTTTTTGAATGAATGAGCTGCTCCCAAGATCTGTAAATTTAAAGAACTTTAGCCGAAAATATTATTATTTCGTCGACTAAAAGACATAATTTTTGTCGGCTAAAGACAAAATTTTCGTCGGCTAAGATTTGACTTTAGCCGACGATATTTTTTATTAAAACTGACGACATTTTTTTTTTCATCGGCTAAAGTATAGTATAGTCGACGAAGAAAAAATCATCAATGTACCTATTTTGTTTACTTTCATCAATTAAAGTATTTTTTTTATAGTGATTTATAATATAGAAAATGTTATCCCAACTCCTCAAGGGAAACCTACTCCGCAAGGTATTGGTCCGCAAGGTCACGTGGGTCATCATAGTGAAATCCTAATCGCACATGGATTAGGGTTAAGTAACTACATTTTCCTTGCATCTGTTTATGGGATTTTTTCTTTTAGTTGTCACATGGCATTATGGCAACCAAGTTAATCAAATTAAATCAAAGATGCTAGCACGGTAACACTGTTCGAGATTATTTTTTTTGTTGAGGCAACTTAAAGGTTTTTTGAGCCCATAACATATTTTTGGGGCCATGTGAAATGATCAATTTTTTTTGAATAAGGGGTTTCGGCTACTCTTAGACTTCGATTAATGAAATTGTAGAATACATGGATGGGGAACATAAAACCTAAACCTAATAAGAAGAGAAATATCTGAAATACTATCAGCCGACTCAACTAATACAATGTATCATAAATTACATCAATTAGCAAAAAGTGTAATATTAGCTACTTCATTTACTTTACATTTATGGTGACATAGTACCGGAAAGACAACGCGACGCATCAATTCACCCTGATAAGTTTTCCAACTATGTTGCTGAAAAACACTGTCGACACTACATCTCATCCTGCCACTAACGGGCGCACCCGTGTGACGAACCAACGAGCGCCATAACCTAGAGAAGACAAAGCACCAAAGGTGCACAATCTGGGACAAAGCCCACATCTGCCAATCTCAAACGAGTATTGGTTTATTTGCGAAAAGACAACTAAAACCAGAAAATGTAGATACCTAAACTTAAAAAAATTAAATAGGGTGTAGGTCTGACCCAACAATTGAGCCCAAACCCAAACCATTATTATGAAAAAATAAATACCCAATCGACCTATGAACCTAACCTAACCAGGAAGCATGACACAGTCGCAAGTGAATCATCGTCGTTGCCACAGCCGAGTCATCCATCGTTATTCATGACTCGCGCGTTGCCTGGGAGGATAAAATCCACTCACCATCAGTCGGGGATGCAGCCCAGAATTGAGCGACCTGCCCAATCCAATTAGGAGCAACCCAAGCATAAAACCGAGACCAACGACACCCAGTTCTGCCACCCACGACGACCCTTCGTTCAACCTCCTCTGTAACTTGACTATCACCACACGAACCTCAACGAGTGACCTAGAGCATCCTCCAAAGTCAAGTCCAAGTCGAGTCGTCGACCATTGCCTATTCGCTCGAATTCTCATATCTCCATACCAAAGATCGAGGAAACAGCTACCGCTAAAACCCAGCCCAACCAGATACGCGGTGAGGCCAAGGTCAGTGCCAAATGTCGGGTCGTCCGACGAGACATAAACTGCTGATGAGAACAGTTTATGTCGAGCGTGTATGCGTGTTCAACTTTGCTAGGTTTAAAGTATAGGTTTAAATTATTACGAAATGGTCAATTTTACTTTGTCAAGGATAACTCAAAGACTTCCTAATCTCATAATAGATTTCTCGACTCATATGAAATGGTCTAACTGTGCAATGCAACACAATAACCACAGAGCACTTGAAATGGTTAACTGATCGAGCTTTTGTTCCATGTCATAAATAGACTAGGCACCCAGACGGGTGAAAAACTTGGTTTTTAATTTTCTTAACATTTTGGGGGTGTGGCCGGTGACTAGGCTGAAAAGAAGGATGGTTCTCAGGTGAACTGGGTTCACCGTGAACCTAGTCAAATAGTGTTTTCTTTGTGAAATGTAGTGGGCCCATAATTTTTTTGTTCTAACACTTGCATCTAAAGATCTATCCTTAATACTCCAAGGTAAACAGTTATCCCTTATCATAAAAATTTCTCATTTTCAAATCACTCTTTTCTTAGGAAGAAAGATTAAATTAATTCGAAGATTTATTGATAATAGCAAACAAAAAGTCTAACTTCTAGAAAAATTAAGAAGGGAAATTCCTCCTCAAGAAAGAGTAAAAGTTGAAAGAAGAATTGCAATAGAGCAATCTTTTTTAGCTGCTTGTCAAATTTGAAGAACAATTACATAAACTTTCTATCTGAGCTTTTAGTTAGATCCGCAGTTTACTGGTATCAGTCTTGCTATAGCTCAAAAATCTTATAGCTCAAAAATCTCAAAGATTGGGATTACCATCTGAGAGGATAATAGAGAAACTAAATTCTCTATTAGACTTAACAGATGCAAGCAAGAATCTTTATCAGAAATTTCTAAATGCATAGAGTATCTAGAAATTTGTCTAGCAATTAATATCCAATTACAGGAATTGGAAACTAAAATGGATTACATCCAGAATAAGCCAGAAGAAAAGAAAGAACTATTAACAAACTTTAATAGTAAAATCGAGGGACTAAATCTTCAACAGATGAAGATCCTTGATTATGGGATAGCCCGAGAACATAAAAAATCAAGTGATAGTCCACCTCGAACAGTCATTAGAAAAATTAATGACTTCAAACCACTATAAGTTCCAAAAGGGAACCCACTTCCAAAAAATCTGTCAAGTATTAGATTTAGAGAACATAAAAATGAAGATACTCATGACATGTACATGTTAAGTATCTTCAAGAAAAAATCGGTACAGCTGTTGAATTCAGAAGAATTTGAATTCAACGAAATTCAAAATAATGTCAAAAATGCTTCGATCCCGAAGTTTGAATTCAATCAGATATACGAAAGAGGAAATTTTGACATGTTGGATAGCCATCAGTTCAAAATTCTTGAATTAACCACCCCAACATCAACATGAGAAACAAATCTTCTTCTGGTAACACCTGAAGAGGTTGCTAAAGTCAAAAAAAGAAACTTCAAATTTATGCATATTGGAGCAGTTCAAGTTGGAATAAAATTACTCGCTAGAGAAGGCCTAAACTATTCAGGTCTATGTGTCTTACAAGACAATAAGCTGATCTATTTTCAGAAAAGTCTACTGTGAACCCTTCAAGCATCGATATGCAATCAGGTTGCATACTTTAACTGCTTTCCAAAATTTTCAACCAGCTTATCTGATGTTGCTCACTGTTTACGATTAAAAGTCAAAACAGATGGCACGTCCATGAAAGAAGGCATGCAAGAGCTTGCAATAGTTTGTACAATATACTGTAAACTAATTAGCACAACGGTAGAACCAAAAACCATGATAACAAATATCCCCGGTCTTACTACTGGTTTGCTTACAAATCCCAAAAACTATTCAGAGAAAATTCACAATGTTATATGGGATGAGGTAACTTTCCCATTGGAGTGGAACTTATCGGGTCCTAAGAAAAAATCAGAAAGTATGAAGGCAGCAGTCTATAAAAACAGGAGAACTGGAGATGTTAACCTCAAATTCAAAGGACACAGAAACAATGATGTTTCCCTCAAAAGCTTCAAAGGCGAAAGCTTTAGATCACTCAGAAGATGCAACTCTACCAGAGAAGCTGGTACCAAAAGTACAACAATTTTGATAAGAAAAGAAGCCAATCTAGTAATTGAGGAAGACTTAGATACTGAGTTAGAAAGAGACATCAGCATGCTAAGATCAGAAAGCTCAAAATTGGAAGAACTCTTTAAGCTTTATGAGGAAGCAAAAGAGTGTAAAGATCCCTCTCGTCTGGAATAATTTATCAAAGAGATCGAGAGTTTCACATTCAAAAAGGAAAGAAAAGTCTTTCCTTATCAAGATGTGGAGATGGAAGGAGAGCCTTCAGAAACCACCATCATCAGAGTTGGTGGAAATACCAAACTTCCACAAGGGAAAGGTCCTAGTGCAATAAGGGAGAAAGAAGCTCCCACAGATTCATTCCATAGGAAAATACACCAAAGGTGCCAATCACACGATTTGAAGTATGGCTTGATCTTGAAAATTCTCTAGACAAGAAAAAACTTTATAGATGAATGGGATGCTAGCCTAGTCATGGAAGCCTGCACCATCTATGGAAAGTTTGAAGCACAAGACTTGCAAGTAGTTTATGAATCAACCCTCTTGGGAATGGCAAAGAAGTTTTATTTTTCCTTCAAAGAAATTTTCATAGGAAAGGAATGGTTGGAAAACATAAAGATGAATAAGAATCCATATACTTTTGCCACTCCACTATATGAATAATTCTGCGGAGATATCTCATATGTTGGAGAAAGAACTAGAGAGATAGCAAAACCCAACATATATGCTTCCAAAATATGCAATATGAAGTATTTTGAGGAATATATGAATGAATTCCAAGAATACTATTGCACAATAGGAGAGTTGAAAAATGTCGTCTGGGTACACCTCCTACATAGAAAGCTCCCTGAACCTTGGAGGACAGCTATGAGAGAAAGCATAGAAGAAAAACCTCTAGAGAGGTTTTCGGTTGGAGGAGTCGCAGAAAGAATCATGCAGCTGATGCGCGAACAATGTAAAGTCAATACTAGAGCAAAAGCAGCCAAGAAGTAGCTTAAAAGAACAAGTGACTTCTGTGCTCAAATGATAAATGCTCCAACCAACTGGGGATGTGATGTGAAAAGGCAAAAAAGAAAACACTTCCAAAAACATTTCAAAGGAAACAAAAGGAAGAATTAGAGGTTTAAGAAAAGCTCCAATTACAAAAGAGAGAAGAAAAATCCCATAAAGAGATTTTTCAAGAAGACAAGATTCCCTCGAGAAACAGAGAAGAATAAAAAATGCAGATGTTGGTTATGCATGACCGAAGGGCACTATGCTAATGAATGTCCCAAGAAAGAAAAAAGAAGTTTGAAAGCTCTTCTTAGGGAATATGAAGGAGCTATAGAGATGGTAAACATGAAAGACTACGAGGGAGTTTACTCAGAAAAAGAAGACGATGTATCTGTCTATTTAGTCTGGACAGAAGATGAATCGTCAGAAGAGTCAAACAAATTCTGAAGAAGAATATGAACCTAGAGAGGTTTATCTTCTTGAATAAAAAATTGGGAAGAAGACATTGAAGAAGAAAAGATTTCTTCTTACAAAGTCAATCCCAGATCATTTGTTTGTGACTACTATCATTGCTATGAGAATGATGGCATCCCCATGTTTTGTGAAGTGTCAGAAAAATCGTATCACAAAGATTGCTTCATAGCTGAAGCAAGGAGAAAAACAAAAAAATGTTAAATAAACTAGATTATTGAACTTGAATACGAAGATTACTTCTATGAGATAGAAGAAAGGCAAGAAATTCTAGAAAGAGATCTAAAAATGACGAAGTTCGATACTACTACTAAAGAAGAAGTAGTATCTGCAGAAAGTCCAGATTGTAAGGAGGAACAATACAGTCCTTTTACAGAAGAGGAAGAAAGTTCTCTAAAACAACATCTGTGCAAAGTAGCAACTGTTTCTACAAGTAGATTCAGTAACTAAATGGAGATTGGATTAAAAAATTTAGGATACAAGAAGTATCATCTACATGTCTTTGTAGATAATGGTTCTGGTTTCAGTCTAGCAAAAAGGTTTTCTATACCAGAAGAGTTATGGATAACTAATCTAAAAAGAGGTGCAATTGGAAAAATTGTAGAAGGGAGAAGAATCTCCATAAATGCAGTTGCCAAAAAGGTTCAGATCTCGATAGGAAGAGGAACATTTGTCATTGAGAATATATGGAAAGCAGAAGGCCAAGACTCTGATGTGTTAATCGGCAATGATTTTCTTCTACAACAAACTTTCATCCAGAAGCCAGAAGTGAACTTATTAGGTTTCGAAAATAATTATAAAATCTTCTGGACAGAGAGGCTAAAGGAAGCAAAAAGTGTAGTTAGTATATGATTCACAGAGCAATATCAGATATCACAGTAAAACAGTGGTGGATATACACCAAAATTCAAAACGATACTGCAATATAAGCAACAAGAAGAGTTGCTTATTGAGGAATCATCATCATCAGAAGAAGATTCTGATAGTATGGAGTTCTGTAGGTTCCATGGCAATAGAGAATTCAAGCATCCTAATGCTCTATCTCATGCCCCTATCAGAATCCAACTTAAAGAACACACTATCTACAGCATTCTCAAGAGATATTGTGACAAGTGTAAACAACAACAAATCTTCAAGAAGAAAGTGAAGAATTCCAAGAAGCCTTGTATGAAAACAAGGTTTGAGAATGGAGATCCTACCATTGCCTCACTTCATGATCAAGACAAGCACTATTACTATGTGTCTTATAATCATACTGATAATCATCACATGCAACAAGAGTTGTCTAGCGAAGAATTATCAGAAGACGAAGGAGAATAGACGATTGAAGCCACCTCATAAAGGAACATAATCTCAAGTATTTCAAAGCTAAACTTGAGAAACAGAATAAGCATACCCTTGGAGAAATCAAAGAAATGCTCAAACAAAACATTGACATTAATCCTCTAAAATTCTGAGAAAAAGACCCAGTGGTCTGTGAGCTCAAGCTACATGATATGAATTTCATCTGCCATGTAAAGGCAATCCCTCAGTACAAAGAAGAAGATCAAAATGAATTCAGAAAAGATATAACTGATCTTTTATAGAAAGGATTGATAAGACCATCAAATAGTCCTAATCATGCTCCAGCTTTTTATGTTAGAAATCATGCGAAAGAAGTTCCCGAAAAAGCAAGAATAATGATAGACTACAGAGACGTCAATAAGAAAATCGTAAAAGACGGTTACCAGATAGCACAAGCAAGAGTGTTAATCAACATGCTTAGAAGAGCCAAAGTGTTCTCAAAATTTGATGCTAAATCAGAATTCTGGCAAGTAAAAATATATCCTGACAGCATTCCCTTTACTGCATTCGGAACTCCATATGGACATTACGAATAGCTAGTAATGCCTTTTGGGCTAAAACAAGCTCCATCCATTTTTCAGAAGAAAAAAAAAATGAATGACATATTCAAGCAAGTGGTAAACTTCTGTGTCGTCTATATAGACGATATGCTAGTGTTCTCAAAGAACAAAGAAGAATACATGAATCATCTCTTTGAAATAGTCAAACTCATCGTCCAACATGGAATCATCTAGGAGAAAAGAAAGTCTTTCTTGTCTTAGATGAAATTGATTTCTTAGGGATCAACATAAGAAATGGGGTGGGTTATCAAACTTCAGCCTCATATCTTAGAGAAGTTCTGGAAATTTTTAGACAGAATTCCTGACTCTAAAAGTCTACTGAGATTTTTAGGAGTCATAAACTATGGAAGAGACTTCCTTCCTAAAATTGCTGGATTAACAGCAATATTGTCGCCCAAAACAAGCTTAAAGAGAGCTTGGAAATTCACAAAAGATGTGGAAAAGATCATCAGGCAAATCAAAGAACTATGCAAGAATTTGCCACCACTACATCAACCTGAAGAAAATGATGAGATCATTCTTCAAACTGATGCTAGTGATAACTTCTAAGAAGGTGTAGTGCTAGCAAGAATGCCAAGCACTAACATTGAAAAGATTTTGAAATTCTATAGTGAAAAGTTCAATTATGCATAACAGAATTATCCTACAGGGGAGAAAGAAATTCTGGCAATCAAAAAGACAATTGAAAATTCTCCCGCCTTTTTGGGAAAACCATTCACAAAGAGAACAAATTGCGCTAGAGTGAAAATTTTCAAACTTGATAAAGCTGCTGATTTGGGAATATTAGCGAATTGGCAATTATTTCTTAACCAATATGATTATGATGTTGAATTAATTACAGAAAATAAAAATTATCTTCCATACGCTTTGACAAGAGAGATGATAATGTTCTGAAGGAATGAAAAGGACGAGGAAGGTCGAAATCTCAGGAGCAGAAGGCCAGGAAAAGAACCAAATCAATAAGAAGAGTCTACAGAGAAAGTTCTTAAGAATTTTTTGCTGTGTCCTAAACGACCAGCCTCAACTGACCAATTCTAGGGGAAAGGATTGACTAGCCTGTCTCAAATGGCAGACGGTAAAGGTACATCAAGACCTTTGAGGGCTACTGCTTTGCCAAAAAGTAGAACATTTTCTAAAGGGTTCGTGAATATCTTCAATTACCAGCTAAACAGTTTCTCTGAATCAGTCTTCCAGACTGACCTATGTTTAGGTTTTCATCAGAAAGCGTTGTTAGACAACTTAATGTTTGCCTTCCAAGAACAAGATAAAAGACTTATGGTAGAAACCATTGATGCCTTAGCAGAGGAACTAAGTCAGAAGAAGAAACAACATTGTTGTTAATGAACCAGCTTTGCTATGCATCAGAACCCCTGAAAGTGCAAAGATACCTACTCAGGCACTGAAAGAGACAGAATGATTCAAGTTCCACAAACTCATTGACAAACATTCACCCAATTCAATTCTTCCTGATACCCTCTTCATAGTTCTAGAACCATTTCTGATAAGATATTTGGTGAATATTCAGAGTGAACATCTTCAAGAGCATAAACTGTGGCTGGTTAAAAATGGATTTATTCATAACCTGTTGACAAGGACAAATGAAGATCTCAAGGAACTACCAGCTATCATCTATAACACTATCAAGAATATAATGAAGTCTAACTGCATTCTTAGACTCAAATTCAGATCTACACCTCCAGAGTGGGTGCAGAATTCCAATAGATAAACTGAGCATATTCCTCCATACCACTATGTCAGAATCATCCAAGGTCAGTATCTAAAACCAGCATGTGTCGGATAAATATAGAGATCCAAACTCTAGTATCCTGTGGATGAAAGGAATGATATTAGAGTATGTCAAGAAAAAAATCGAAGAAGAGCCAAAGATTACTTTTCTTGCATCAGGAGAGAAAATAATTGTCATTGCTTATGACCACCCAGAGGTCGTAACCAGTGATTTGTTTGTGGCCCTCAAAAGAAAGAAAATAGATTTCACCCTTGCATGTGCTCAGCAGCTCAAAAAGATCGAGAAAGAAAGGCACTACAAGATGTATGTTGATACTGACATGGAAGTGAATGAGACAAGAAGAAGAATCGAATATGAAGAACCCTATCTTGGGGAAAACTCATAAATATACGATGACATGTAAAGACAGGTAAAATTGTATTGTCTTCTTCTTCCTCAATGGACACATATTTTATCATGAAAGAATCTGCTTTCCGAAAGAAGACAATGGAGGAAAGTGGAAGCCTGGTCAGAATAGGGTCAGTGCCCTGAGTGTAGTCACTATTAATAATGTGTGTTTGAATTCTATTTTGAGTTCCGCTCCCTATATAAGGAGCCTCGAGTCTTAGTGTTAGGCATAAAAAATCAGAATATGATAGATCTATCTGAGAATAGAAAGCCGAAAAGTCTAGTTTGTGAGAAAAGAGAGTGGAAACAACTGATCAGCTTCTCTATTTCAAAGTAAGTATGTCTATTACTATGAGTGGCTAAACAGTTTATAACAGTTTAGCAAAGAGTGAGCCTCTGGATCTATAGTCTATACTCAGGTTGGAATAAATAAGCTATGATTTCCCACTACAAGTCTTTCAGTTTGTTATATGTTCATAAAACTCCCCTAAGAGGCGGGCTACCGCCCAGAAGGAGGAAGAAAGTGGGTTGCTCTTACTTATTCATACTTATTTTGATCCCCTAGAAGGCGGACTACCGACCAGAAGGTGGAAAGAAATGAGTTGTTTTTTATAGTACCTTCATTTCATCATAGTGTGTAGTGTTTACTACTGTTCGTCAAAAAGATTATCCTTTTAAACCAAAAGATAGTCAGCAGTGAGTCTGCTCTCATCAGTAACCAGTTAGACAAGAGTCAATGCCAGTAGGTGAAACAATAGCTTGACGAAGGCTAGTTTTGTCTAGAAGTTGAGGAAGGGTAATATAAAAAAATATAAATAAATAAATAAAGAACTAGGTTCAGCGTGCACTGGGTTCACACCAGCCGTATCGTAAAAAGAATTGTTGATCTTGCTCTAACACAAGCAAGAAACTAAACAATTACAAGAGCATTCGAAAAACAAAACAAAAAAATTATTACAAAACAAAAGAAGACAAAAACAAACTTTAAAGAAAAACTTCGAGCACAACCACTTTCTATTAGATCAAACTAGCCTCAACACTCCTGTATACACACGTGTTTTTAAATACTATCCAAGTTTATTCTATATCTGATTTATGCAATTTAAGGATATTTTAGAAAGTTTATATTTTGGTACATTGATGACACTAAAGATGATGCTTCTCTTTTATTATATAGTAAAGACTGACAGAAAAGGTTGACCAGAGCATCCAGAAAACAAATTGCTAAACAACAAATGGGCCTAAATTGTGCAATTTTGTGTTAGAATGTTTCATTCTCCTTGACCTCCGACCAATAATAGATTGAAATTCAACCACTTATAGTGATGATCTATTATATGAAAATGTGACAGATTTGAATTTGGGTATGGAATTCAACACCGAAGACTCTTGTCAATTCGACCACTACTTTTTGTACTGGTTAACGCCAAACCTTCCTAACTTTCTAGGCAGCTAGATCCTCACAGTCGATAACATCATTCATATATCTCAGTGGCCAGTTGTAGCATTGACTTGAGGTCTTGTAGTGGCTTTGAAACTCTTCTTGGAGCCTCTTTTGTCTCTGCAACTCTGTGTGCTTCCTTCGACTTTGAAACTCCCTGTGCATCCTCCTCCAATGGTTGAGCAGCCATAGATGCTCTGTACTTGAGAGAAGATTTCCTCCATTTGTCCTTGAGGTTGCGATTCGAGCGGTGACTGAGAATAGGACCCAACTCGGAATCTTCGAGAATGATCATCCACTTGCCCACTCCATACTTTGCCACTCCGGCTAATAGGGCTTCCTCCTCCTCCGCCGTCCACTTTTGCCCCTTTACGCTTTCTCCATATCCCTCCATTCTCGATTTCTCTCCCAAAATTTAGGGTTTCTTTTTCTATCCCTTACTCCAAGTTCTAGACTATATCGAGTTATTATTTGGGATAAATATACGGGAGCTTTATAAATTATAATTGAAGAAAATAAGGAGTACTGGACAATGCGACTCATTTCGGTACATCAGTGAACACTTTTCACTAGTAGTACTGTAAATTATAGTTCCCTGCCTTATGTTTCAACCCCAACATAATTGTATTCCTCAGACTTTCTATTTGATCATTTTAGTATTGACCATCCAGTGTAAAGTTTTAGAGTACTACTAAATCAGCTACAAAACTTTAGTGACTACATTATCAATACATTACCCATTTGCGATGGTCACAATACAGTGTCCGACTGTACAAGCCAAAGTAGGAGTATCCTCAAAAGCTGTCTATGCCCTCAGGTTTACTCCACAGTCAGGTGTGCACCTTCGGGAATGATTGCGGATGAGAAAAGGAAAAGAAGAAAATCAAACAGAAAAGGCTGAAAGGGAAATCTAGACTTTCACTAATTCAACCACAAACAGTAGCCAAACTTAGCCACTAATCCCACATAGAACAATAGATTTGGAATGCATCACATCTAACTTTCCCTCTTCATAAACTTTCTAGACTAATTAGTGTCTTTATTATCTTACACACTATTCTAGATCTCTACCTGAAATTACATGCCTCAGAAGCCTTGATGTCCTTTAATGATACCTTATAGGAGGACACTGGTGGACTGAGACTAAGAACCTCATAAACCTGCAGGGATATGAGAGCTTCAAGAGAACACCCTATCAACAGTAATTCCACTAGTATCAGGTAACAAATGCTTCATATAATACTTGGATCTACGGGACAGATTGATCTTTTCCCTCCGCTTCAATGGTATTGATTCAATTGAACATTCAGAAAATCCGCGTCTCTTAAACCTGTACAGCAAACAACACAGCTAACTGTTCATATCATTCTATGAATTGCTTGAAGGATAGTAAGGAATATCTTCATTAATGTGACAATCTATCAGCAGAAAGGGAAGAGAGAATAATTCTGCAACCCTTGCAATGTGATGAAGACAATCTGGCTACAATCATAAGTATGTTTTGAAAATATCAAAAAAAAATTATTGACTTCCTGCTACAACCGTCTGTAAATTTCCATATCAACAATTTTGGGTTGCTTCCCTAACCAGGAACCTGAGCTACATTATAGTTGAGTAGTAAGTCATCTTCACGCACATATACATGTATTTCAAGAAACAGATACTAACCAGTCTGCAGTTCGGGTTGTTAGCAAGAAAAGCTTTTCCAACCCAATAGAAGATGTTTTTTTCTCAATATAATCTGCAAGTCCAAATCAAAGATATTATTGAAAACAACACGAGATCTCCCAAAAAGTAAACAACAACAATGCCTTGGTAATTTATCTGGTTCATCCTACACTACGAAATCATGAGCCTCTACTTATCCAGTCACTTCCAACCATAACAACATTTCCTTTGCTGATTGATACACTTGATCATATTCAAACCATATGATGCAGTAGCAAACAGCATTGGTTAAGAAGGAATTATATTCTTGGAAAGACAGATTAAACATGCTCAAAATTTGGGCATCTATGGGGATTTTAGAGAAACTATAGGGTAGTAGTAGAAGAACTAAATTAGATTTAAAGTTGCATCAAATTACTATTAGAAGTGAGTTTTTATCTTAGAAAGACTTGAGACTTTGGTGACTATATATATGCTTGCAAAATGATCAGTAATATGTATAAATAAAATTTGCTCAATAATAGTCATTATCACTACACATAACTGAACAGAAAAATAAGTTCAAAACTAAGTCTTACCGAGTAGTTTATCTCCCTGTCCTTGTCCACGACAATCAGGAGAGACAGCAATTGCAGCAACCTCTGCACATTTCTCCTCTGGGAAAGGAAAAAGAGCAGCGCATGCAATGATCTGACCTTCTCTTTCGACAACAATGTAAAAATCCAATGCTCTAAGTAACTATTAAAACAAACCATCAAATCATAAGAACACTTAATCCAAAGCAAGGAAAACAATCCATCATTTCCTGCTTATAAATTATACGCGCTAATCAAAATTATACAGCAAAAGAAAACTAAAAGAGACAAGACACACAAACCTCTTCGTCGCTTCTAGTAACCAATGTGCCAGCTGCTTCTAAAGGTTGTATGAGTTGTCTTATTCCAGAGAGGTCAGACACTCTAGCCATCCGGGTTCCTTCATAAACGTCACTAGCCACCATAGTTCCCATTCCATCTCTTTTAAATAATTCTAACAGCAAAACTCCTCCTTTGGTCCCATCCAATAGATGGACTCTTTGAACACCTCCCCTGCAAACAAAGGCTGCAGCAGCTAATTCGGAAAGATAACCATTTAGGCGACTTTGCCGCTCATGACCTCCAATAGCAAAACCTTGATCAACAGACCATAATCCATTCCCATTGTCAAAACCAACACCATTGTTAAACTTCGGAATATGTTTTTCCTTGAGAAAGTTCCCATTATGTTGACTAAAAGTAGGATTATCGTGTCCAACATAATGGAGGTTTTCTTCAGCAACAGCTTTCACATAACTAGCGGCTATTTCACTTTGCTTGGCCCGCTTACGAATCAACAAGTCTGCTTCTTCAAGAGTCAAGAAACTAATAAGATGTCCACTCTCATCAAGAATTGGACCATCTATTATGCAGATGAGCTTATCTGCTTCAATAGCCAGGGAACAAGCTGTTGCAACTTCGTAGGTGCTGAACATTTTAAAAGCATAAAACCATCATTGACCAGGCACTACTCTATCTAAGAAAAGCTAGAATCAGAATTTAATAAGCATTGATTGATAGAAACAAAATTTGAATAAGCTAAATCTCCATGGCATACTTGCAATTTAAAACTTCTCCAGAGCTCGAATAGCCAAGGTTGCTCAATAACACAATACAACCACCATCAAGCCTCTCACGCATTCTAACTACATCCACTTTCTTAACTTCACCTGTCGCCCCATAATCAACACCAGCAATGACCCCTCTCCTCTGCAGAACAATACCTAATCAACTTTCCAAAACTTGGTAACAACAGCAGAACTCGAGCATACAACTCAATAAATCAAATGCTGCATTTGAAAAAGACCCAATGTTCTTACCTTGGCTGCGAGAAAGTTACCACTAGCTACACTGACACCAACTTCATGCCAACGACTACTATCACCATGCCGACGAATATTGCATATAGACGGTCCCGGTGAAAGCTTCGCCTCTATATCCATAGAAATCTTCCCAGCAGCTTCCTTTGCGGCTGTTAGGGAATCCGGGTCGGTTACCCTATACTGACCAGTAAACTTTGGACTCTTTCCTACAACAAGTCACAACTAACACTCTAAGGATCAACATTCCAACTAGCTTAAAAAGGAATTACCAAACTAATCAAACAAAATGTTCACCTCTCTGAGCCAAAAGGGAATCAATTTCCACATGGGTCCCCGGCACAAGAACAAACTTGATCCCCAGGTGATGAAGAAAAGCAATATCCTGAAATCAAAACTGAGAACTCTCATTAAATAGTTCAGATGTATAATTTAACTCAGCCCCCAAAAAAAACACTTGTTTGTGTTGCGTGTTGAATTTGTGAGGTTAAAGGAGGTGCCTTGAGAATTGGGTCCAAGTGATTTGGACTGTTGACCATCTCGCCGGAGATGATGACGACGAAAGTGGCGCCGCGGTGGGCCCACAAGTAAGGCCAAGCCTCCCGGAACCACCGCACGAACTGCTCGTCCTCCGTCGAGTTGTAGTTCTCGCCGTCGCTCTCGCTCTCCTCCATCACTTGGCCTAACGCTGCAGCAGTACTGGCAGCCCTCTTGTGTGACATTCCCATATTGCCCTTGAAAGGCCCGCTATTTACAACGGTCGGCAGCAGCAGCCGGGAGGGTTTAAGGGTCCGGGTGGCGGTGAGGGAAAGGCGGCGGAGGGAGGAAGTGACGTGGCAGTGGGTTCCGACAAAGGTGGCGGCCATGACACGGTGTCGGAGGAGAGGAGAGGAGAAAAGAGAAGACAGTGACCTAAATGGATTCGGAGACTCTAATTCAAAGAGGTCGTGAGGAGAGTGAAGCAGTGAGGCCGCCGTGGACCCGCACCAAGTGTCTATTTACCCGCGCTACACCCGCTCCAGAATATTTGGTGCGTTTCGTATTTGCAATTTTTATGTGGATGAGTTACTCCAACGATTTTTCTCAATAATTAATCATCTTTTTTTTCTTAGGTTGTAATAATAGAAAGACTTTATTAGAATACTCGATCACATAAAATGAAATCCAAAAGGTACTATTATATAGTCATTACTTCTAGCATAAAAACCTAGATTTAGCAAACAAAGATAGCGCGGGATTAATTAAAATTCGATTGCACCATCTCTTAACTAGTTAGGCACATTTCCTACTCATTGTCCACTGCCATATCCTGTAGTGTCTCTCCAATCTGGTTGGTATCGATCTGATCCCACAGCACCAAACTACATCATGCTAGCAATGCCGCCACTCGATCATTGGTGGCCTCCCGCGCAAGTTGTTACATATCACGCTCTGCCAATTGTCACCTAGCCTTATTGAGCATATCCACCTTACATGTATGTCGCGCCATAAGATACTGTAGCTTGCCCCGTTCAAATGCAAAATACTTCCGCTTTTTCTTTGGCCGTTCCGGAGGTTTGGTCATAGCTAAGACATCCTCATCCACCCTCTTGGGTGACTCAAGTGGTTTATTATCCGAGCTCCAATTTTTCACCACAACCTCCTCCTTGTCACCCGCACCACCTTCACTTCTGGTTTCAACCCCAAATCTCTGCTTCGCCCTTAACTTCTTCCTCAGCCCATATTTTGTCTTTTTTTCTTACTTCCTCAGTCTCTTCCAACTTAGCGCATTGGATGAGACAACCATCCATGATATGACTAAAGGTGGAACAACTAGGCCTGACAAATGGGTAGGGCGGTCGGGTAACAGGGCAGGTCTTAAATGGGCTGAAATCCATTTATTATAACGGGTTATACGGATCAACCCTATGAATTTGCGGGTTAACCTAACAATTAAAATCCATTTATCTCTATCTTCTTTTATTGAAATATTTGTTTTTTTTAAATAATTTTTGTTCTATTACTTTTCTTTTCTTTCTTTATGAATTATAATTTGTATTTTTTTTATTCGAATAAAATTATTGAATTGTTTAGAGAGAGAGAGAGAGAGGGAGAGGAGAGAGCGGATGAAGAGAGAAGGTGAGTACAGAGAAGGTGTTTAGAGAGAGAGAGAAGATAGATGGAAAGCGAAGAGTGAGGGAGAGGAGAGGAGAGAGGGGGGGAGCAGAGAGAAAAGACAAAAAAGGGAGAGGAGAGAGAGACTTTCATGATTTTTTTAAATTTATTATTTTAATTAACAAGAAAATATTATGAAAATTTGAAAAATAAGATTTCATGGGTTAAACGGATCCCCGGTGGCAATCCTAAACCCGTCCAATAAATTAACGATTTTTAGCGGGTTAACCGTTAACACCCATTATGATAACGGGTGAATTCACAGACAGCTTTAAGCGGGTAGTAATGGGCGGATTCGCGGGTACCCGCCCATATTTGCAGGCCGACCAACAACCCATACAGTATCCTCGGAGAGTAATATACTCCATATCAAAAACTGCCCAAGTCTGGGCTTCAAGACCGAGACACACCTTGGTTTCCAGCGGATGTCGAAGATCCACTTCCACAAATAGCCGAATCTTGTCATCTTCCAACCGATCTCAGTCGTAGTCAATGTAATGCCCAAGATAAAACCCTAGATGTTTCCACCATTGCTTGACCTCCATGTCACTTGTAAGATCACCACCAATCACCTTAACTCATGCCCATACACGAGCTTCGGCCGTCGGAATCAGACGCCCAGGGGGTCAGACCATCAAATTCCTCCACCACAACAGTAATATCACGATAAAACTAGGGACCACGATCCACAACATGACGGCGAGTTCTCAAGTCCTTGAAACATCTCATGAAATAATCATGGGTGCAATGCCAATTGCGGATCACACTCTATCCCAAGAGCCCTTGCCAAAGATGGATCATCCATAGTCGAAAGGGACTTTGTAGTAGAGCCCAAAATAGGCTAGCGAGTGAAGACCCGAATGACGACATAACCATAATCCGCTACTTCCGCCACCGCTCCATCAGAGATATCACTCTTCAAATGAGACTAACTTGATCAGAGCGTTCATAAAGAAGAAGAGGTCAGAATCCAAATATGCAAAGTCAAACAAGTACATAGAGACATAACATAGATGAAGAGAGAGGCGAGATCTCACCTAGAGTCAAATTAGATCGAAGAGGTCTCGCCAGCGTCTCCGGCTAGTGGGTCACCAGAGGCCACTGTTTGGAAGAAAAATATAAGCTTCCATCAATGTCATGTTGTTTACGATGAAAGAATCATACTCTTTTACGAAAGCAAAAGAGGAAACTTCCATGAAATCGGATCAGAGCAATCCTATCAAGACAGACCTAAAATAGATACAACATACAACATACTGCATTACTGCTCACCTCCTAAAATAGATCCTAACATATTGCCATTTTGAATTCTGTCTCAAACAAAACAGTAATTAGTTTCCAAACTTCCAAGAGAGCCGAAGACAACTTTTTGTCCAACGGCAATGGAGGTCTCATTCTCACAGTAATCAACAAAATGGGAAGTAACAAGGGCAATCACATAGTACATCCTTCACCTCTGTTGGCAACGACATAGGTTCGGCTTAGACAAACAATTAAACTTATATGTATCATGTCCAGCCCACCTCTCAAAGCCTAAAAGCCCGAGATTAATCCTTATCCTACCACTGGTTTATAGCCATTACCCAAATTTATAGGTAAACTCACACAACATACTGAAGATGCTCACTATGTCATTATCATTTTACTAAGTAGGCAAAATTCATGAAATGGTCACTAATATTTGTCCAAAACATCAGTATGGTAATTATCGAATGACATATGTCAAAATGATCACTCAACTAGACATTTTACTATCAAACTGGTCACTCGTTCTCAAACGTCCGTTAATGAAAGGATATTCCGTTACTTTTTAAGGGTATTTAGGTCTTTTTATTTATCTAATGCTTTTTAATTTTATTATTTTCTTTTTAAATCTTTAGGCACCCAAGACATATGATTGGGTTGAGAAACAGAGACCCGCATCGACATGATCACGCCTGAGCATGGGGACACACACCATGACACGGTGGCCTAAGGTCAAACCTCACTCAAAAATTAATACTCGGGGCCGATTCTTGTGAACCGCTACTTGACAGCGAACGAGGCCATCCTTGAAGCGACGGAAGGAGCCACCAAAATCCACATAATCGACTTCGGAATAGTGCAGGGCCGGGAGTCCAATTGGCCACGTTGTTACAAGCCTTGGCTACTTCCTCCACCGAAAAGCCCATCAAAATTTGAATATACAAGATTCTAACTCCGTCGATTGGAAGTTCTTGTGCCGTAGCGCTTTTCGCCACCGACAATCGGCGAACCTTGCTTTGGAGTCAACCCGGATGAGTTCTTGGCGATCTGAGGAAGAGGGTGGTGGCAAGCCGGCGCTTGATGGCAATGTGTGAGGTTCGCGACTAGGAGTCAACACCGCGGGAGGCTAGGCATCATGGCGGCGAGGTAGTGTCAGTGTGGTGGGTTGACCACTGTTACTAACCAATTGAGAGAGAGAGAGAGATTATGATAATAATGACATTATTTGTAAATAAAAGAAGTTGATAAATAGAAAGACAAACTTACCTCTCATAAGTCATATATTTAACGGAGTGACAAAATTGATAGACAGAAGACAAAATTGAGTGACCATTTGACATATACCGTTCGACAATTACCAATTTGTCGATTTAGGCAAATATTAATGACCATTTGAAGAATTTTGTCGACTAAATAATGTAGGCAATCAAAGCACATTGCCACATTGAACACACTTTACCATCACTATCAAAATTACTAAGTGCTGTAGGCAACCAAAGCACATTGATCAGACACTGTACCAAAGCTATCATAAATAACAACACCAAACATGCACAATAGGGTCCAAAGCAAAGCAATATCCTTGTCTACTATGAGTTCTTGTCCACTGGCACTAATGCTGGGGTCATCTAATAGAAAGCTGAACCTCTACGCGTAGAAAGGAATTAAAGGAATGAACAATCCAACCCTTCCTCATACACACCAAATCATCAAATCCAACCAAGCAAAAACACAAAACACAGTCAAGTAATTCTTCAGTGATGAACAATCCATACGAAAAGAGCATCACACCAGGACAGCTAGAGATATCCAGCCACGAAAATTACAGAACAATGTAATTAGATTCATTTAGCTGAAAGAGTTGACTACATAGTTTGATTAATCCATCGAAACACAACAATATCCAAATTAACCATAACCCAACTATTATTCAATTGAAATCGAAAATCTCTAATCACCTAATGAGTCCCCATTACAGAATCCGGAACATCAATAACATGTTACCCCTACCATGAAGCCTTCTCGAACCCACGAATCGAACCGAATCGAATCCCCTCAGAAGCAAGCATCCAACATGCAACAACAGCAAAGCGCCGCTAGACTTCACATCACATATACAAGAAACAAAAAATTCAATAATGCATCAAATTTTGGCTCTAATTTAAATTCTAATCAGTATTACCATACAAATAACAATACTTGGCACACGGAATTCAACAAAAACAAAATAACACAAAACATTTGCAATCTGATTAAAAATTGATGAAAATTGAAAAGAGAGTGAAGGGTCTTACCATCCTTCAAGGCAACCAGTGCTGCTGGTCTGTTGTTGTTGAGGAGGAGGCTGAGCATATTGCGGAGGGTAGCCTTGCTGCGGCGGGTAGCCCGGTGGAGGATAAGCATCCTTGGGAGGATAACCCGTCAAATATTCAAAAATAATAATTCGTCATATCAAAATCTCAAAAGACAAAAGAGATCGCCGAAGCAAATAAACATGCAGTAAGACTGCACCTTGCGGTGGAGGAACGCCGACGGGAGCCTGGTGTTGATCGTAGTAGCTCATCTCCTCTTTAGTGAGAGTAGATTAATAAAAAAGAGTGCAAGTGGCGGTGGGTTTTTGGTGAGAGAGAGAGAAAAATTGAAAGGAGTGAATCTGAGAAGGGGGGTGTGGAGTTGTGGGGCTGTTGTTGAGAGTTGTTTCAGAGTCGGCCGGATTGTGAAGAAAGCGAGAGAAGGGAGTATTTAGACAGATATATGACATTTATTGAAACAAATTGTATCATCCTGTATTTAAGATATTTTATTAGTAATAGAGATATAATTTTTTCTGTTTATATATTTTCTCCTACAAAACATCCTTAGCACACTCTTTGGGTTGATAACCATCACCACCAAAAGAAAAAAAAAATAACCTTAACCTTCACAAAAAGCTAGCACCGTCGCTGCCGGCCACCTTGCTCTACCGTCGGCCTCTCTCTCTCATCTCGGCATCCTTCACTCAAGCACAAGTTCTTCAAATAGTTTCAAGATTGCTCATATTTCGAGGAATCGTTTCAAAAAGGATTTTACCTCAAATCAATCAACAAGTGTAGCGGTTATACCAAGCAAAACACCCATTGAGGTAAACTTTTTTAAACCATCAATCTCTAGATGTAGGATCAAACTTAGTTATCTCAAAACCCTAGATCTAAGTTGATGATAATTGTAATATGAGTTGCTTTATATTACATGTTTACCCCAGTACCTATGGATCTATATCCATAGAGTATAAGTGACGGTCCTAGGGGAGTCACGGCTTAGAAAAGAAAAAAAATGAAAATCGATTATATGTGATAGTTAGTCACGGTAGCTGGGTGTGGTTTTTGCCACCGTTTATAATCGATTTTGTGACCATATATCATGGATCACGTTCTTATTCAATAAAACTTGAAAGTTTTTGTAATTGTAGTTTTCGATCGTTATTGATAAAACATCTCTGTGTATTTTTGTAGATGAGTTCGAATGAGCTAGCTAGGCCGAAATTCGACATCCTCAACCTTCAAGGCAAGGAATATCACCGTTTGGGTCTCAGATGTGGAAACTACATTCATCGGAAAGAGATTGACCAACACCATCAAACCCTCTAGGCCTGAAACGAATCTCTTGCCCCCCACTGAAGAATCAAAAGCTCAAGCCCTCATGTTTTTGAGGCGTCATATTCATCCAACTCTCAAGAAGCATTATTTAAACAAAACAGATCTCATGGTATTATGTGATGTTCTGAAGCATCGCTTCGAAAATGTGCATGATGCACAACTTCCTGAGTTGACTGCTAGATGGGAGCACACAAGATTTGTGGATTTTCCCAAAATTCAAGAGTTTAATCAAGCCATGCTAGATCTGCAGTCAGAGTTGAGTTTTTGTGGGGTGAAAAAATTTGAGAATGACATGATTGAGTGGGCGTTACAAACCTTTCAACCTCTATGAGCATTCTCGCACATCAATACCGAATTGAGTACGAACAGGGGAGGATTACCACCTTCAGTGATCTCATCAATAGCCTTGCGAAAAAAGAACGACATCATGAAATCATCCTCAATAATAACTTAAGACTGGCTGGTACTAAGAAGCCTGAGAGTTAACAAACTGGGAAAAGGCCCGTAAAACTAAGAAGGTTGTTCGTTCAGAACCTTATGCTCGTGGAGGACATGCTCCACGTGGGGGTAGAGGAGGGGCGTGGGCGTGGCCAAGGCCACAAATGAAAGGACCCGACCCTAGATTAACAAATAATCTAGAAACAAGCCCAATCGACTGACCATAATCTACTAGTTTCTGTGAAAATTTTGACATAATTTCTCTTATAAAATAGACAACCAAAAACATGTAAGGAAAACTGACACTCCGCAGATAAACCCACAAACAATACCGTGGACCACCGATGTCCATCCGGATTTCTCAATATAAGACTGAAATTAAAACTGATACATTATCCAGAATTGGAAAACATAACTCCAGTAAATACGGAATCACATATAAAGAAAATCAATTCGACAACTATATAAGTGACGACCTATTCTCAAGAGTCTCACAAGACGATATTACGTAACTAGTATCCAAGGTGACTTCAATAACACAAGAGACATACTGACAGTGAGCAAGGACCTACTGCTGAAGGAATTGACTGGTGGACTCGACGCCCTCGACAACATCCAGCACCCTCATGATACACATTGCACTCTGGGCAAGTAAAACTGAAAAGCCCAGGAAAAAGACATATAAAATCATAAAAACCGTTATAGTGAGTGGACGTAAATCATAATAGGCCGTATAAATAAATCCAACATGCTTTTCATAATAAATGCACATAAAATCATGCGAGTCAAAACAAACAAGCCCAGGTCAAGTGCTCATAAAGACGTAACTCTCTTGGGTACTATGTGTGTGGAGGTAGTAACTTTAGTACGTTTTCCTCAAAGCTACAACATGCCCGGGTCAAGTGATCATAAAGACGTAACTCTCCCGGGTACTGTGAATCACGGGTCAGGTGCTTATATAGACTTAACCCTCCTGGAGCATCTCGAGGATCAGCCGAGAGGCCATAGCATCGATGCATCATATATCCATACTCAGTGTAAAAATAAATCACATGTACCTCCAAATCAATGTATGCTCATAAAATACATAATCATAAATGCATACTCGTAAATGCATAATCGTAAAGCATACTCGTAAAATGCATAAATCAAGACTCGCAAATCCACTGTGAAAATCAAAGTATGAAAATCAAAGTGGGATAAGGTTGCCGAGATAAACATAAAGCTGAAACCCTGTCGATCGGCACAATTATTCATCTGACACGCCCGCTAACTCAATATCCTGAAACCACGATTAAAAATAATATATGATCATCGGAGTTCATACTGCTTAGCTAAGATCATAATCTAGTGAGTAATAACATCGAGAACCCCGAATACTTGAATAACGTAATTTCCTGTTTAATCACTAACTCAACCAAATACTGAATTCAATTCTCTGTAATCCCTCACTTTAAAGACTCGTAACCACATCTCAAATATCAAATGACTCACAATTGAACGGATAATCAAAGCGTCCTTTAATATTGTCGTGAATTAAACTGATTATTTTCCGATTAAGTACTCACCCAAATTTAACAAACTCAAATCCGAATATAAACCTCCCCATGCTAGAATTCCATCGGCCCAGAAAACTTTTCCAAAATTCCACCTCGCTGGAATTCCATCGACCCAGAAAACTTCGACCTATACATGAAAATGTTCATCTCAACGAGCCCAACAACATTATAGTACACCAAAAAACCAAAAACTAACCGGAAAACCTCCAATTTGCTGGAAAACCGAAATAGTCACCGGAATTTCATTACCTCTGTTCGCCGGAATCCGGCCACGGCAAAGGTCAAGACCACTTGGGATAGATTCATCATCCCAAGGGCTACAAAACCCCCATAGCCTTGACCCCCATTGCCGTCGGTATCGCCGCCTCCGTCCACCGCCGAAAACCACCGGAAAACTCTCATCTTCATCCTTTCGAATCTTCCTCCTCCGACCACCAAATTTGATGATCCCCCTACCAAATTGAAGAGGAGACCGAGCCCAAGGATTTTCATGAAGGAACCACGGCCAAATATGGCCGGAAAAAGGCACACCGCCGGCGAGAAGTTTCAGTGAAAGAATGGGTCGATTTGACCCATGGGTCAACCCAAAAATCCCAAAATGGAAAGTTTCCTAAATTGTCTCGTATTTATACCATATATATATATCATACACATACATGCCCAAATCAATGGTTCAAAATAAATCTGATCAAGATCGGACGCTCATGATTAAATCAACAAAAAATAACACTTTTAAATATTTTCATCAACCGACTTCAAAACTCGATAAAAAATTGCTCCCTTATCCGAAAAATTCCCTAAAAATTCCCACGATCTCAAAATTAAATACTCTACAATTCTCATGAAGGAAGTCAACACAAATTCTCGCCTGATGAAATAGTCATTAACAAACCCAATTACGCGACTAATCTGCGATAATTCTAGCTATTTCGTGCTGATTAATACGTAGATTTTGGTTCGGGTTGTCACAACAGCCGAAATCTGACTTGGAATAGAGATCAAAACGCCAACTCCAACAAGGACTAGTCTGGTTTGGTTTCTGATGGTCAACGGTGTCAACATTCTGGAAGATACGTTTGTTTCAAATGTGGTTCTACTAAGTATATGCACAAACAATGTCGTGCTCGTAGAGAAATCCAGAACATCTACAAGAGGCACAAAAAGTATTTGACTCAAGAGTCAAATTATGCTGGAGATTTAGAGATAGAGGTTGACACCAATCTCGTTCTTGTAGATGACAAGGGGAAAGATCTTTCTAACCCGGATTTTGATTAAGCCTATGTAACAGGCATTGTCTCTGTAATTTTTCAAGTTTTTGGTTTCGTTTTGGCTCACTTTTCGGCCAAAATTATTAAGACGCTTGTCTTGTTTTTGATTAAGAACATCTATGATGTATTTTTGTTGGCAGTAATGAATATTTCTCTATTTTTTGGTCTATGAAAGTGTTGAGAATATTCTATTTTCATACCATTCTTATGTATGGTTTGATGTTTATAAGTATATGGAAATATGAGATAATGAGACGGTACAAACGTGACATAAAGGAGAGGATGTTATTTTGAACCCGGAGAGATTTTCGATCTATCAAAGTATTGCACTTCGATCCATCGAAACTATCCCACGGGTTGTTTTCTGACATTTTTTGATCCATCGAAAAAATGCACTTCAATCCATCGAAGCTTATCCTCGGGTCCTTTGGTTGAAAATTTCGATCCATCGAGACACTTCTTCGATCCATCAAAGAAATGCCTCAGGTCAACTTTTCGACCCATCAAATATTTCTTTCAACCCATCGAAAACTGATGTCGAGAATTCGATCTCGTTTTAGGTTCCTTCGATTCATCGAAGGAATTAATTCAACCCATCGAAGACATCATTCTGGACACTATTTTTAACCTATCGAAGCTTTCCTTCGACCCATCAAAAAATGGTATCGGAAAATCACTTTTTATTTTGGTTTTTTCGATACATCAAAAGTTTCCTTCGACATCGAAGATGTAACCCGGAAGTGATGTTCCTAGATGAGTTTTTCATCTGTATAATTGGCTTATGATGTTGTTTATACATCGGTTTTATTGGAAAATATTGGAAAAAAAATTGAACTTGGATTTCAACACCAGATGTGGTTATACATCAGCTTGTGTCATGCCATATCAGCACTCAACAAAGGTCACACCCTTATTCAAATCTTTAAGTGTATACTTAAAGTGTACGTCTAGTCTTTGTTACAAAGACTTACTTATTTACATTGATTTTGTAGATGTCTCAAGGCGAAATTGAGTATCTAGCAGATAGTGGTACTACCCATACCATTATGCGAAATAGGTAACTATTTTTGGATATTTTTTCATACAAATCCTCAATGACAACCATGATTGGTGGAGTGCCCGTAATACAAGAGCGTGGTTCTACAGAGTTTCTGCTGCTCCATGGACAAAATTATATATCACTGATGTCTTATACGCTCCAAAGGCCAATCGAACCTTGCTAAATTTTAAGGACATTCATGCAAACGGATTTCACTTGGAAACCTATTATGAGAATGGACAAGAATTATTGTGTATAAACTCTATTGAATGTGGCCACAAGCGCATTCTAGAGAAGTTTTCGGCTATTCGTAGTGGTTTATATCTAACTACAGTTCAAATCATTGAATCTAATGCCGTGACTCATACTACTACGTGTGATTTTGCATCATACAAGCTTTGGAACTTTCGACTGGGACATCTAGGTCGTGACATGATGATCAAAATCTTAAAAAAATACTCATGGTCATCCGTTCTTTAGAGCGAGAAAACATGTGGGATTACCTATTTCCATAGGTTCAGATGGTGAGGATGAGACTACTCCTCTCAATCCTAGCTCGGTCTCCAAGATGAGTGCAACATCATCCCGGTAAAATACTGCTGAGGCGTTGTGCATTATCCCACCAGATTTTTATGTTGCAATCTCTGCTGCACATTGCTCGTTTTGCAAAGCTTGTTCTTTACAAAGTAACAGGCACGTCCTTCCTTTGTTGTTGATAATAATGACAATATTCCATTCTTACAAAGGATCCAAGGTGATATTTGTGGACCTATCAAACACAAATGTGGACCATTTAAATGTTTCATGGTTTGGATAGATGCATCAACGCGATGGTCACACGTTGCTTTGCTATCCACAAGGAATGTTGTGTTTGAAAAACTCTTGGCTCAAATCGTTAAGCTCCGAGCTCACCACCCTAATCATCCAATCAAGTCTATTCGATTAGACAATGCAGGAGAGTTCACATCAAAATATTTTGATGATTACTGCATGTCTCTTAGGATTGAAGTTGAACATCCCGTTCCTCATGTTCATTCTCTGAACGGTTTAGTAGAGGCTCATATTAAGTGGATACAGCATGTGTCTAGAGCTTTGGTAATGCATACAAACTTACCGGTCTCTGCATGGGGATATGCAGTGTTACACGCAGCAATGCTTCTTCGTTTTTGACTCGTAGCCCGCCAATCATTCAGTGTGTACTAGTTGGTAACTGGATATGAGCCTGATGTTTCACATTTGTGCATTTTTGGTTGCGCGGTTTATGTGCCAATTGCGCCTCCACAGCCCACTAAAATGGGTCCTCAAAGAAGATTAGGCATTTATGTTGGTTATGAATCTCCGACGATAGTCCGCTATCTTGAACCTTCGAGAGAGGATCTCTTTACTGCTAGATTGCAGATTGTCACTTTGAAGAGACATATTTCTCGCCATTAGGGGGTATATGAATGTCCACATTCCAATGGAACGTCAGGAATTGATGTGGTTTAATCTCATTGTGTCTTTTCATGATCCTCGCACGTCTCAGAGTGAGACGGAAGTGCAAAGAATATTTGATCTTCAGCAAGTAGCAGACTTTATGCCTGACTCATTTACTGATATTGCTAAAGTGACGAGATCGGATATACCTGCTGTAAATGTTCCTGCAAAAGGGATTTGTTAGTAGCAACATTGGGCAAGGAGACGTTCCTCTTGCTCATGTGGAAGGTGGTGCGTCGGCCTCGACTCCTACTAGGAAAAGGGGGAGACCAAGAAAATCCACTGATGAGCCGCCGGTTAAAAGGCAGGCCATCAAGGCACAAAAAGATCATTAATCATCAATATTGTTAATCTTTCACATGAGATTGTCTTTGACTACAGTTATGTCCTTGAATCACAATTGGCAAGTCTGAGGGATGTTTCAAAACCTCTTGTGATGTCAGAGAATAAAGAAATATCGCTGAGAACAAATGATGCGCACATTCTTATGGATAGATCTTCCATGTTAGTTGATGATGTGTTTGCTTATTTCGTTTCTCAGAAGATTATTGACAACGATGAAGTGGAACCCCACGTTATTGTTGAATGTCAACGTAGATCAGATTGGCCGAAATGGAAGGTAGCAATCCAGGCTGAACTAGACTCTCTGAATAAAAGGAAAGTTTTCAGTCCTGTTGTGCTATGCCCACCGAATGTAAAGCCAGCTAGACATAAATGGGTCTTTGTTCGGAAGCGAAATGAGAAGAATGAGGTCTTACATTATTAAGCTAGGCTTGTAGCGCAGGGTTTCTCTCAGCGCCCTGTTGATTATGAGGAGACGTATTCTCCTGTTATGGACATCATCACCTTTCGCTACCTGATAAGCTTGGTAGTGTTTGAAAAGCTTAACATGCAGCTTATGGATGTGGTTACTGCATATCTCTATGGTGATCTTGATTCAAAGATATACATGAGAGTGCCAGATGGCATTGCTATACCCAAATCAAGTAACTCTAAACCACAAAGTGCTCATGTTATCAAACTGAGACGTTCACTATATAGATTGAAGCAATCCGGTAGGATGTGGTATACATGTCTTAGTGACTACTTGATTCGGAAGGGATACAAGAATGATGACTTATGCCTTTGCGTATTCATTAAAAGAATAAGTTCAAGATTTGCTATAGTAGCAGTCTATGTTGATGATATGAACATCATCGAAACTCTTAATGAGATCCATGAGATGGTTAGCTACTTGAAATCTGAGTTTGAGATGAAAGACCTTGGTAGGACTCAATTTCGTCTCGGATTAAAGCTGGAACATCGAGTTGGTGGAATTCTTATACACCAGTCAGCTTATGTCTAAAAGATGCTCAAGCAATTTAACATGAACAAAACACACCCTGTTAGCACACCAATGGTTGTCGCAGTCTGGACCCCAAGAAAGATCTGTTTCGTCCGCTAGATGACGATGAGAAGATCTTGGGAGCTGAAATTCCAAATCTTAGTGCCATTGGAGCTTTGTTATATTTATCTCAGTGCACACGTCTAGATATTGCCTTCTCAGTGAACTTTTTGGCCAGATTTAGCTCTGCACCTACGCAACGTCATTGGAATGGAGTAAAACAAATCTTCAGGTACTTGAAAGGTTTCATTGACATGGATTTATTCTTCCCTTACAAAGAATATAGAGAGGAGCATGAAATTCCCGGTGAAGGGAACGTTGAATCACAACATTCGAGTTCTAGGCATATTAATACAATGAACTTTGCTGACCTAAATAGGTCCTTTGATCTATCAAAGGATTTGCTCGATGCATTGAAGGATGCAACCTGGACGGATCAGAGTAACCCCTTCGATCCATCAAAAGATGGAACTGCTGTAAGTGATTTTCATGTTATCCCCTATTCCAAAACACCAGTTGATGTTTTAGTTGGATTTGCTAATGCTTGGTACCTCTCTGACCCACACAAAGGTTGTTCACAGACCGATTATGTTTTTACTATGGGAAACACTGTGATATCTTGGAGATCAACAAAACAAACCCTTGTTGCTACTCCCTCGAATCATTCTGAGATAATTGATTTGCATGAAGCAGTTAGAGAATACGTTTGGCTTAGGTCAATCATAGGTCATATTCGAGGCTCTAGTTGATTGAAAGCTACTGTTACTAATCTCACTTGCATCCATGAGGATAATGTTGCATGCATTGAACAAATGAAGTTGGGTTTCATTAAGGGTGACAATACAAAACATATGTCACCGAAGTTCTTCTTTAATCAGCAACAACAACAGTTGTTGAATATCCAAGTGAACCAGATTGGTTCCATTGATAATGCTGTGAACTTTTTTACCAAGTCAGTTCCTAAATCTACTTTTGTGAAACATATGAAAAGCATTGGTATATGCAGGTTATCAGAACTCCTAGGCTGAGTTTACAGTCAGGGGGAGTTACATTTCTATAGGCATCAGGGGGAGTCTACATCACATGTAGTAGCTTTAGTAGTTGGTGCGTTGTACTATTTTTCCCTTAGACTAAGCTTTTGTTTTACCCATGAAGTTTTTGTTTGCTTGACGAAGTTTTTAATGAGACAATAAGTCATGCATCATTCTTATGGTCATCGACACAAGGAGGAGTGTTTAAGGAGATTAATTCTCCATAACTCCCGGTGTGTGTTTTGTCCTAGTTAGATACATATATTAATTAGATAGATATATGGAATCCCTGTCATATCAGAACATTTATTGTAACAAATTATATCAGCATGTATTTAAGGCATTCTATCAATGAAAGAGATATAGTTTTTCCTGTTTACATATTTTCTCCTACAACAGTGCACTATTTTCTACTACTTAGAGCATTCGCACCCATTTAGGAAGTCCTATTGGGTGAGGAATTCTTGTCACTATTCATCAAATAAGATGTCATATTCATGTTTTTTGCGCAGCAGTGTAACAAATATGAATTCCTATTACTATTCATCAATTATAAAAAATTATTTTATTTAATTATTAGTAATATATTCATCCAATAATTAGCCGATATATGTCATTATCGTCTACGTTATTGATCCAAATTTCTGATAAGATTTTCGACGAATCAAAATGTGACACGTGTCACTTCCTCGTGTCATTGTTGGTTAAATTATTGATGAAGGTTTCGGCTAAGATTTCCAACAAGTCAAAATATGACACATGTCACATCCACGTAACGTTATCGGCTATAAATTATTGATGAAGATTTTCGGTAAATTTTTTGACCAATGAGGATGTGACACGTGTCACGGCCACATGTCATTGTTGGCTAAGTTATCAGTTGAAGATTTCCGGTATGATTTGCGACCAATGAAGATGTGACACGTGTACTCATCCTTTAACATCAGATCCTCAAAAATTTGACTCTTGGGCACACACTATGATGACAATATGAAATGCACAATTGTACATCTTCGGAAATGAGCCAATTGGTGGACATCTTGTGCAAAAAACCAAAGATATTGTGAGAGAGAGAGGGAGGAGAAGGATAATTTGTTGTGCACAAATTGGTGTAAATTGTTTAGAAAAATGAAGGTAGTATTTATAGAAAAATAGTAGGGGGTTATTAGAACTTTTTTGGGATTTTTTTCGGAGTATTTTTGGTAGTATCCGTTCTGAAATTTTCAGAACCAAACAGTAGTCGTTGCATTTAAATACCAGCCGTCCGACCTAAATTCTTTGAATTTGGGCCGTCCAGATCGAAGAAGCCGTTGGCTACTATGCTGGCCGACAGCCTGCCATGTGGCGGACTGTCATTGGCGGGATGAACCAGTAAAAAAATTACTTTCTTACCGACGCATGTATTACACGTGCCAAATTCAAAAAAAAAAATACAGCCTAACGTCACCCACGAGCGTGGGCTCCGCTAGGGGGAGTTCTCTCCGGCTTCTTCAAATTGCACGGCAAGGAGGAATTCCTCTGAGTCGTTGATCGGTCATCGGCCTCCCTCTTCACCGCTGCAAGATACCGAAGAGGGAAATTCCTATTTTTCCCGGCGGCCCCCCACCGTTTTGGAGGAATTCCTCCGAGAGGATGCAACAAGTGTGGTTGCTCTTACGTAGGGATGGCAACGGTCGGGCCGGGCCGGGTTTTAGGTACTCGAACCTAAATCCGAATTTGAAATAAACCCTACCGATCGAAACCGACTCGAATCCGAAAATTTTTATTTCGGGTTTTATCCGATCCAAATCCGTCGGATATTATATATCCGACTCCGACCCATTTACCCAAACAAAAAATAGTTAAAATAAAAAATATATAAAAAAGATTATAAATGTTACTATTTTATAATTAAAAATATTTTAAAAATTAGATAATAAATTATAAAATATAATAAATAAATTATAAAAAATAGGCAGGTCGGATTCGAGTTCGATAAATGCATATTTATACTCAACCCAAACTCGTCAATATTCGAGTCAGATTCGAATATGTAAATACTTAATATCAGATATTTTACCTTAAAAATCTAATTCAATCGAGTTTGAATCAGACGGATATTCGTTCTGCTACTATCTGTACTAGTAGGCTTTTTGGGTTTTGCTTAGCTTTGGTTGCATTACCATGTGATAACCTGATGACGCATTTTTTTTATGATTTATCATTCCCAATGTAGGAATAAACTTGTTGTATCCCCTTTCAAAAAAACAAAAAAACTTGCTGTATCTGTATAGTCCTCCCGAGTCCTTGCACTTGTTTGTTGGAGGTGGGAAATATTTCTCTAATAATGGACAATTTGGTTTCACTCGATTAGATTTTACGAAACGACACGAAATCAGTTGGCCGCGTACACGAAACTCGTATTCCGAACAGAAGACACGGTATTGGAGATATAGTGATATACCAATAAGAAACACTAGAGGTAAAGCACATAAGCTTATGGGTGTGGTATATATTTTTTTACTGTAGCAAGTTATATTTTTTATTCGATTTTTTCTTAAATGCAACTCCTTAAGGCAATTTTTTAAGAATTTTTTTTAGTTTTTTTTAAACGTAACTACCCATGGCAGATTTTTTTTGTGAAGATAACTATTGACAGTTTTTTTTCTATAAAATCAATTTTTTTTGTAATTTATTATTTACCAATTTAACCCCAAATATTTAACAAATACTAAATTGAAAAGGTTAAAAAAGTATAAAAAAATTCAATTATGGTTGACAACATAACTTTTCTTTATATATAGTATAGATAATACAACGTAAACGAAAATTATACCATAGTGAATACATTCCTTGTCAAAATAGAAATATTATGCTTTTTGGCCCTTTTCTTTCTTTTAGTAAATAGTGAATACTATCTTTTTTTAGAGTATACCATAGTTCAGCAATTATGCGATGACATTAGGTGTAACCCAAAAAAAAATGTGATGACGTTAGATCTTTGTATATTCACTACTATTGGCAACCATGGAAATCAGGAAAAAGTGAGAACCTTGTACCGTTCAATGAATCGAGATCTTTACCAAGAAAAAATACAAGAGAAAGCTAACAATTATCACTAGTCTATTGTCTATATCAATTAGATTGGATGCGTACTTCCAACCTAAATAAGGTTCAAGTATTATATAGAACTATACAATAGTTTATCCCTAAACTGATAGCCTGTTTTCAATTAGACTCGGAGTAAAATGTTTCATACAGTGTTGCTCAGATTAAACAAGTATTACAGACAACAAAACTTATCTGCCGAATTTACAACATTGTGGCAACTGCTCGACACACTAAAAGAACCACCACCTGCGGCATTGCTCATCCGTCTTTCTGCTGCTGAGGGGGGTGATGTTGATCCTATCAGCATTGGCAACCACCCACTTGCCAAAATCAGGAGAAGAAGCAAGTTCTTCCAATGCTTTCTCTGTCGTGTGTTTAGTGACACTTTCCCACTCGTGTCTCGACACCGCTCTCCTATCAGGTGTAGTGTGGATATAGGAAGGGTATAACCTTTCTGGTGGTGATGCCCTTCTGGAACCTGTAATATAAATATATAAACACAGTGGTTCACTCATTTAGCGATTAGCACAAAGAACACTTGCAAATAGAAAATAAGATGAATCAGAAAAAAACAAACCTAGGCCAGAAGAAATGCATGAAGCCAATGTAGAGTTTCTGGATCCAGGCCTCGGAAATGTGTAGTCTTCATCGCTCGGAAATTCATTGATAACTTCATCAGGAGCATATTCAGAAGGTGGAGAATCAGGAATATGTGGTCTTCTGCTCTTCTTCTTTTTAGGTGATTTCACTAATTTCCTGCAAAGAAGTTCTCGATGTCAATTTTTGCCACAACAATCAGACAACCAAAAAAACAATTAATATAATTGCATATATCATTTAAAATGTGTTATGAGATACCTGAACATGCGACGGTGACCAATCCACCTGAAGACTTCCGTCACCAAAGAGATTATACCTCCCAATATTGTAGCAATTGCCCTTATTATAAAAGAGACTACTGTTCCAAATGCTATAGTTATTGTCCTCATAAAAGAGAGTACAACTCCAAATACCATAGCAATTTGCCTCACTATAAAAGGGACTAAAGGGACTGTTATGGCTCCTGCTGCCAGTAGTTGATCTCCAGAACTCTGAAATCAAAGAATATATAAATGAGCAAATACACAAGTACACATTTACAACAACATTTTAATGAAACTGTATAGCTTACCTGTGAAAGCATTATAACAGCTACAAATCGAATGGTCCACGAAACAAACAGAGCAGTGCTGGAATCAATTGATCCATCTTCCCTGAGGGCCATTTTACGAACTGTCCAGAACCCCAACCATGCTCCAGCCAGAAAAACAAAAGCCAGAAGAAATATAGCCAACTGTAGATTATTGAGAGCACTTTCCAGTTAGTACCAACAATCACCTTGTAATCTGCAGTGTATGCTCAAAACAAATATATAAGGTGTAGAGATAAATTTTCGCCAAGTCAAGTATCAAACACAAGAAAATAGTGTCGTTCAGAGTCTAATGAAAGCAGATGTAATATTGATGAACCGTCACAAGTCCCAAATGACCCATGTACATAGCCTGTAGTGTTTTAACTATATACCACCATGACAAGCAACGGATAGTCAGGACTGAAAACCTATGCAATATGCTTTAAGGTAGAGATACTAGGGAAATCATCAGAAAAATAATCAAGGTAACTTACATACAGGATTATACATGTCTTCACTAATTCCAAGCTCTGTCAGTACTGAATGCAGTAGCCCTGGGATGTAGCTGAGTAGAAAAGATCCCAAACCAACCTGTAGATTAAAGTACTTAAATGGATCACTATCATGATTTATAAAGTTAAAGCATAAATAGGTAAATTAACTTAAGTCTGACACATACCACAGATGAAAATACAAATACTCCCAGTGAGTTCTTCCGACCTGTTGGGAGAAGCTTCATCCCCTGTAACAATCAGAAGAACAGAATGTCACATTAATCCGTTCTATTCTTCGGTTACTTATCAGTTTTTATGAGGATTTGCATTCCACTCATGTATTACAACTGATTGATAAAGTACACAGGAATATAGCAGGATATGAAATGTACATTACCTGGAAAAGGACGATTAATATCACAAGGAGCACCCCTATTGCCATTCCACTGCCATAATAGAACACTAGTGAATTGCTCAGGAAAGGCGCCAGGCTCATCAGAATGATGCCAGATACGAAGAATATTAGGCGAGATATAAAAAATTCTGCAAAACAAAAACACGGATGAAACTGGTAACTAAATGTCAGGTTACTGTAAAAAGTAAAACATATATTTATGTTAGTCTGAGAAGTTACCTTCTTCAAGAGACACTTCAAAACTTTCTAAGGATGAACCAGCTGTCCTTATATCTAAGAGTTTGTGCTCAAAAGGTGACATGGATCCAGACCATGACCCCTTGGAGACTTTCTCCCACTGGCTGTGAGGGCACATTCCTATCCCACGAGATGTATTTCTGCAAAAAATAGCAACTCTTAAGCAATACATTCCTACCACCTGACCACAACTAAACGGTTAGTGCTAAAAAAATCTTTAACCAAATCGTTTTCCTGATTCAATCTTTTAGCAAAGCAGAATTAAGTATTCTTAAAGATGAAGTTCTATATCATAGTAACACAAGAAGAACTATCAAACACAGTTACAGTTATCATATTTCATTCATGCTCTAAGCCTTGCATACAAAAACTAACTAGAACAATACTTATGACAACTCACCTGTGGAAACAAACGTCAAAAGCCCGTATGCGAAAGCTTGAATTCGTTGATATCTTCAACTTCACCGTGTTTGCAAACTTCTCCAGCTTCTGAAGCCTCGGCAATCCACGGATATGAACTCTCCCACACAAAACCATAATGCCAGGCTTTGTACCAGGCGAGTTTTCGACCCTTACACCGTCAGATAACTGCAAAGTAGTACTATTCTGACCTATAACTGCAAAACCAAAAGCTCAAAGCCATGAGAATCCCATACATATGTAATTAACTAAGTTTATCTACCTTTGCCTACACCCAAACTTAACAACACTTGGTTGCAGTAAAGTTTAAATTTTTCAACTTTATCATTGCACAAGAAGTAAAACCCTACATTGAATTTTTGAAATTCTCAAAGCAAAACAAAAAAGTTTCAATCTTTTTTTCTTTGTTTTTAAGTTATAATGAGCAGCAGAGAAGATTCAAAGTTACTGTGCACAACATCAAAACCCTAACCCTAAGAATTTACAGTTTCACGGCGAGATTAAAAGAGTGACGGAAGAGAAAGTTACCTAAAGAATGCTTGGCGGGCGATTCGGTGGAGGAAGAAGAAGAAGAAAGGAGCGTGAGGAAGAGAAGGCATAGAATGGAGGCTGAGACCCGACCCGGCTCCGAACAACCCATTATTGCTGTGGTGGTGGGTTTCGGAGTTGCAGAGAAAAGAGTGAAGGGAGGTGATATACAAGAATGAAATAAAGGGGGCGCGCGTTGAAAATACGCTATGTTGGTAAGGGTAATTTTGCGATTTTGTTAAGGGGTTTGTGTTTATATATGGCTTAGAAACACGCGGCTAACACGTGTTTTGATCTATGTTAGCATGACGGACACGGAATATGATAAAATCTTAAAAAGTAGAATATGCACACGTTTAAGACACGGTAATTTAATTTAATTAAAATAAAAATATTTAATAAATATAATAAAAATTAACCGAATAAAATATCAAAATTATCTATAAATATAAAGATCATATAACTTAAAAATCCATAACAAACTAAAAAAATCTATATGTCATTAAAACAAATACTAAACATGTAAACAAGACATAAAAGATCATGTGACTTCATGGTGTGATGATTAGTTGCACCTCGTTGCATCAATCTAAGGTTCCAAATAATACGTCATCTATTGCTGGTTCATTTAGAGAAAGATTTGCAAGCACAAGAATATTTGCACTTCCCAATACATATATATACATATAATATATATGAATAGGATTCTCATTTATTTACGTTAAAAAATATTTAAAAATATATATTATTTAATACGCTAAAGTGTCCACGGAGTTTCGCCAAGCGTCCATGGAGCCTAAGTGTCCAAAAATGAATATTTTTTTATACACCGTGTGGCACTTTGGACAAGGCCGTCCCCAAGTGTCCTTAAGTGTCGGAGTGTCCCCAAGTGTCGGACACGTGATATGACACTACAATGGAGTATCAGTGCTACAGAGGTTTTGATATTTCGACCGAGAGTCCCCTCGTCATGGTTACCCAAGACTCTGATGATTTGATAGGTCCAACTGAAGGCCCAAAAAGAAAGTGGCATCCCAGATTAGGGATGGGAATAAATATCCATCGGGTAGGGCATTCATCGGATATTCTACCCTAACGAAGAACAATTACGGATAAAAACGGTTAACAAATACGGGTGTACTCAATACTCAGTTTTTTAAATCGGGTATAAGGCGGATATGGTATTTCAATATTTGTACTCATACCACCCAATAAAAATATTAAATTTTAAAAATATTATATATATTATAGAATTATTATTATGTATAATAATTTATTTTTTATATAAATTTTTGAGGTAAACAAGTATTTATTTACCTAGTAGGCTAGTACCCTATTTATTTACTTTTGTTATAAATTTTAAATAAGCTAGACTTGTGTTACTATTATTTAGAAATTTGTTGCACGAAATCAATTTGTACGTGATATGTTACGGGTAACGGGTGGGTACAGATATCCTAGTATCTAACGGATACAGGGATCTTCACACACACAAAAAACAGATACGGGGATGAGTAATACTGAGTAATATCCAATATAATATTACGAATATCGCGATGGATACGGGTACAAAATATGAATTTGGGTATGGGTACAAAATTTTGATCTTCGTACCATACCCTACCAATTGTCATCCCTATCCCAGACCCTTTTTTTGCGATTAAAACGTCCCATTAAAAGGTTATTAGTCCTAATACTATAATTACTTTGACCATATATATACAACTCTTCGTTGCATAAACCAAAAATCTTATTATTCAATGAAGTAGATTCGGTCTAAATCTTATTATTATTAAGTAAAGAGCCAATGTTTTGTTTCTAAACACTAGGAGGGAAGACGCACGGTATGAGTGTGAAAATATTAAATGTGTCATAAATTGGGGAGAATAGAGAAAATAAAATACAGAGAGATGAGAGAGAAAGAATAAAGTGCTATGTTATTCATCTCATTGAGCCTCTGTATATAGAGGTAGAATTTACAAAGTAAGCACACAACCAATGAGTATTTGCATAGACATCCACCTAAATATAATATTTATAACACTTCCCCTTAGATGTCTACCAATGAATAATACGGTGTTGGACGCCCCTAGTGCGCCTCGTCAAAAACCTTGTCAGATAACAAAAATTTAGTGGGAAAAAAATAAACCTGGTTGAAGAAAAAGAGTACAATGTGCTTATGTTCTAGGTCGCATGCTTTCGGATGCTCCCCCTCATGAGAAACTCTCCCTAAACAATGCAAGCTTTGGATACCTTGCATAAGGAGCTCATCATTAACTTTGATTCCTACAAGATAAACAAATTAAAAATAGCACAATAAAACTACAAATGTTTTCATTTACCACTTACCATAAGTATTACTGTAATATGAAAACTTCAAGATATTAGTAAAATGCATAAACATAAAGGAACTAGAAACAAGTAATATCAAAGTTTAATATGGCACGTATAGCCATAAGTATCAATATATATACGTATTGATAGTTTCATATAGGCTTTTCAGGAGCTCTAATGAATTTATAATTTCGCAAGAGTTAGAATCTGTTACAACATTTTGATCATAATTTGAAATCGACTTAACAGTTTAATGATACTACAAATTGAGGCAAGTTTGATTTAGTCACATTGACTATGTAAATGAGTATGTATAAGATCAAGACTCGTATTCCATGAGTGAGTTATAAACTCGTTTAATTATGGAGTTGCCATTCGGGCAATTTGAATCCTCTAAGGATTGTAAATAAGTTGTTGCTTTTGGTGACACGATGTTTGATATTTTCTTATGTGCCTTATAATTGCACAATATACCCTCACAACTTGTTATAAGTCTCTTGTCAATATCGACACGATACTTATAGAAAAGTTGTCACTTAAGAGAATAACATTGATAATCTCATATTTCTACCAAAAATATTGTGTCAAATTCTTTTCATAATCTCAAGGATTAATAAGATCCATGAATCTCATCACGTTTCACAGAATATTGGAATTGCCTCTATCCAATTTGGCCAATAATATAATTTGTTGGCATTTAAAATGAAATCTGGTATGTAAGCCTTGATGATCTTTTGCTAGCTAGCATAAATATTATATCAATAATCATCAAATTTCGATCCCACATATTCGTATATGCATGCATTAGTTTTCACGAGCTCATTATTATCGGATATTCGCGCCACACTCTAGGACAATCATCTCTATAGAGGAATTAATTTCAAAATTAGGATCATACACTTAACGTCTAGTCTAAACATGGTAGGGCATGTACAATCTCTACTTTGAGAGTAGAAAATTTGGACTGAGTGAAAATATTTCACAACTGTACGCCGTTACATTAGTCTATTCTTCCCCTAACAGTGGGAAGACTATCATATTGACCATTGACTAAATATGTGTGTAAAGATGTCATGTTCCTTATAATCATTGGTGGATGGATAGCCCAAACTAAATATTTGGTCAAAATAATTGTCACTTACAATTTGCGCATAGTTGATTGACACTTTTCTCCAAATCAAATAAATATGGTGGATAATATCACATACCAATTTGAAGTGACAAGTCACAAAAAATATATGTAAATAATGGTATAAAAACCAAATCACTTGTAAGTGAGCATTGCAATTTTTACTCAAACAATGATATCATCGGTGTGACAACCCGAATTGAGATTACTTGCTTATCAGAAATATTAAATTTTATCGCGAATTAGTCGTATTATTGAGTTTGTTAACGTCTTTTTCACCGGGCGAGAATTTGATTTGACTTTCTTCGCGGAAGTTGTAGAGTATTTAATTTCGAGCTCGTAGGAATTTCGGAATTTTTTTTGGATAAGAGGGTTAGTTTTTATGTTTATCGGAAGTCGACGCGAGAAATAAATAAAAAAATAATAATTTTTAGTCGGTTAATTCTTGACCCTTTGATCTCGATAAGATTGATTTTAGACCGTCGATCTGATCTGATTTTTGTGGTTTAAATAGTGGAATTTTGGTATTTTATTTTCAGAAAATTCCGTCAGGCGACCCGTTTTCTCTTCCCCGTTGACCCGCGTTGTTCCTGAATCGGGCCACCGTTTTTCAGCCACCTCTCCCATTGAAAAGGTAAGGGTTTTGAAGCCCATGACTTCCTTGTTAGATTGGTGTGATTATTTTTGGGAATTTACAGGTTTTGGTGCCACCCGAATCGGTGTATACCCATGGGAGTCGTCGCCGTCGGTGGCAGTGCTCCGGTGAATTTTGGAGGTCGGAGGTCGGAGGATTTTGAAGCTCCCCCCCCCCATCCTGATTCAAACTGGGTAGGCTATGAGGTCCAACGAAGTTCCACGATGGAGCTTCGTCGCCTCGAAGTTTTCTGGCCGATTTCGGGCAGTGATTTTCGAGAGCAATTTCGGCCACGTGAGGGCGAGTTGGAACGCGTAGGTCTAGGGGTTAGGTTAGGCTCCAGGAGTGGAACGTTTTGAGGGGTTATTCGCCGTTGTTGGTGGCGGCCACCGGAAAGTGATTTTCCTGTCTATTTGTGCTATTTCCGGCCAAACGTCAATGAGTTGGACTTCGGTGTAGTTAGGAAAGTGTTAGAGCTTGTGGAGAGCTTTCCAACGAGGGGTCGAATGCCTATATTGAAAATGGTTCACCAGAGGCGTGTGAAACCCACGCACCCCCCGCTTGTAGAGGCGCGTGAGGCCCACGTATCCCTATCCATGACAGAGCTCTGGAAGGCAGATTGTGGAATTTTTCGACAGACTTTCAGGGTTATTTTTAGAATGTATTTCCATAGTTTTACCAGTTATGATATTATGTAATCCGTATGGCCAGGACATCGTGATCTCGACCCTAGCAGTGAAGGGAATTTCGCTGGATCTCAGCAGTAGTCGCAGACTTGTTAGTGGTCCTTTATTTTCACATATTATAGCGAGTTCATGATTTTATGCATTACGCTTTATAGTATGTTTTCAAAGCATTTATTTGGAGGTTTACTTTATGATGGTTTATTTAGTCACATCGATGCTCTAACTATTGGGCTGATCATCAGATAGCCAGTCAGACCGAGGTAAAACAAACACCCTGCCCGACCCAGATTGTCTCGGGTTAGGACAACTGCCCTAGATGATCTCATCACCTTACTTTTCATTGCTACAAGTGTTCCGGGTTAGGATAACTACCATGAACGACCACCTCCATTGGATTTTAGTTTATTAGTTTTGAACTCACATTATTTCACGGAAATCAATGGAAATACATGATAGATCAGTTTTATTCATTTACGCTAATTATATTATTTTCTCCACTCACGCTAATGTTTTATATTTTAATACTTTTCCATGGGCTTTTCGGTTTTCGTTGCCTAGGCTGCAGTGTATATCTTGGAATTGTTTGGTATTATCTAAGGCTTTGAGTTCACAAGTCATCCCTTCAACAGTATGTCTCAGCTCACTGTCGATTTCTGTCATTTGTAGCTTATGTATATAAAAGTCGCTCTGAATACTAGTCGTATGATGTTATTTCTATAGAGCTCATGTAAATAGAATGTTTATGTAAATAGATGAGTCAGCTTCTCATGTTATTGTAGAAGTTACTTTCCTTTGTATTCAGAAACAATATCTTGTAAAAATGCTTTTAAACTCCTGAGTTAAGTTCTGCTTTTGTTCATGTCATTTGTTGAGAAATTCGGATGGACATCGGTGGTCCACGGTGTGTCTGTGAGATTAGTTTGTGAAGTGTCTCTTCCTGCAGGTTTTTGGTAGTCTCAATTTCAGTGGAGGTTATGTCAAAAAAATTAGTAGAAGTTCTCAGTTTTTGGTCAATTGTTAAGGCTTAATCTTAGTTTACTAGTTAAACTAGGGTTGGGTCCTTTCAGTTTGGTATCAGAGCCTTAGGTCATAGATTCTGTAGACTCTTTTGGTTATGTCAGTATACACATTTGATTGTGTACATCACGCTTGAGAGAATGGCCCGACCGGCCCGCGAATCCCCATTACCCCAAGTGTTGTGCATTGTTGAATGTCTAGAGTCTCTTAGTAGAGCTAGTTTGTGACTTCTTTCAATGAGATAATATGTTTTGGACTCGTAGGTTACTATACCTCGACAGCCAGCCCAACGGGATGATACGCAGTCTTTGGCTCAGCAGATGCATGAGTTAATTTCATGCATGATGCCAGGACCATGAGAGGATAGTGAGGCTCTAATTACCAGAGCTAAGAAGGCTGGAGTAGTTGTTTTTACTTGCTCCCATGACCTTGAGACTAGTGAGAATTGGCTTGTGGAGATTAGACAAGTTTGTGGTCATTTGCGTCCCCAGTTGACTTCTGAGCAGAGGACTGAGGTAGTTATAGGTCTCCTGCAGGACCATACATATCGTTGGTGGCGGGACTGGGAGGAATGAAGCCATCACTCCGTGGACAGAGTTCACATAATTGTTCATGAGTCGCTTCTTCAGTGAAGCATTGGAGCAGCGAAAGTATGAAGAGTTTATGAATCTCAGGCATGAAGACATGTCTTTGATGGAGTATCGAGATTATTTCACTCGCTTGGCTCGATTTGCACTAAATTCAGTCAGGCTAGTGAAAGAAAAGTGTTGGAGGTTTGAGCAAGGTTTGCAGTCTGAGATTGCTTCGTACTTATCTGGTGTGCCACGTGCTGATTTTGATGACTTTGTTAGTGCTGAATAAGATGTGAGGATAGGCATCGAGCTAAGTGAGGACAGACTCGAAGATTTGAGGAAGGTGAGCCTAGTCAAGGTCCTTCAAAGAGGGGAAGCTCAAGTTCTTATGGTTCCACTGCATCCTCAGGCGAGGGACCTTACACTTCTGCACCTATTACACGTCGTCCAAGTCATTTTCAGAGATGGTTGAGGAGAGGTCGACTACAGAGGTAGGGATCTGGTACCAGTTTCAGTAGATTTAGTGGACCTCATTTTACTCCATCAGCGCCAAGAGATTTTCCTTTATGCAATCGATGTCACAAGCATCATCACGGGCAGTGTCAATTTGGGACATCATCTTGTTTCAGTTATGGCCAGACGGGTCACTTTGTTAAGGAGTGTCCACAGAGGGACTCCCCAGGTGGATTTTCAGTGCAGAGTTCTGCTGGTGATCAGGGAGCCATTTTCGGGGTTAGAGCCACACCACTATCTAGACAACCAGCCTATCAGGACCGAAGTCAGAGAGGGTGACCAGCTAGAAAGATTGGACATGCCTGACTATATCATATGATTCTTCAGGAGGGCAGGGCAGCTCTAGAGCTGATCATCAATACGTTATATATTTTTGGTTATGCTGTTTATACTTTAATTGTTCCAGGGGCGACACACTTTTTTATCTCCATAAGATTAGCATCAATAATTAACGTACCTGCCACTCCTTTATCGATGATGTGGCAAGTGACTTATCCCTTCGGTGAGGTGGTTTTAGTCGGATTAGTTTATAGAGGTTGTAGTATTATGGTTGTAGGTTTTGAGTTGGTTGCCGACCTGGTACCTCTTGGTGTCGCGGATTTCGATTTAATTTTTGGGGATGAATTTTCTAAGCAATCACCAAGCTTTGGTTGATTTTCATCAAAAACAGGTGGTGTTTCGAAGTCTGAGTTTTCTAGAGATTTTATTCTATGGAGAACGAAATGTTCTTTCTTCGTGCCTTATTTCAATTGTGAAAGCCGAGAAAATGTTACGGAAATAATGTATTACCTATTTGGCACATGCCATGAACACTTGTGTTTCTACCCCTAACTTGGAGGAGATTGTTGTGGTCAGGGAATATCCTGATGTATTTCCTGAGGAGTTACCTAGTCTTCCTCCAGAAAGAGAAATTGATTTCACGATTGAGTTACTAGGTCCCATAGTTCAGGCGTTGTACCATATGGCTCCAACTGAATTGAAAGAGTTGCAGGTTCAACTTCAGGAACTGATTGATAAAGGTTTCATCCATTCTAATGTATCTCCGTGGGAGCTCCAGTTTTATTTTTGAAGAAGAAGGATGGGTCTATGAGATTATGTGTTGACTATCGAAAACTAAACCAAGTAACCGTGAAGAACAAATATCCACTGCCTCGCATTAATGATTTGTTTGATCAGTTAAAGAGAGCTACGGTATTTTCCAAGATTGATTTTCGATTGGGATAGCATCAGTTGCGGATTAAAGAGTCTGATGTCTCTAAGACCGTGTTTCGATTGCGCTACGGGCACTACGAGTTTGGTGTGATGCCATTCGGCTTAACGAATGCAATCGCTGCCTTCATGACATTGATGAATCGAGTATTTCGAGCTTATCTTGATAAATTCGTCATTGTATTTATTAACAATATCCTGATTTACTCAAAGGATGTGAGGTAACATGCGAGGCATCTACATGTAGTTTTGGAGACATTGAGGCAATCTCAGTTATACGCTAAGTTCAGTAAATGTGAGTTCTGGTTAGATAATGTGAAATTTCCTGGCCACGTGATTTTGGCAGATGGTGTTAGTGTTGATCCTAACAAAGTAAATGCGGTGTTAAATTGGAGCAGACATGCAAGTGTGCCAGATATCAGAAGCTTTCTGGGTTTAGTTGGTTACTACTATCGATTTGTGCAGGATATTTCACGAATTACAACACCTCTCACAAAACTCACAAGAAAATGAGTTAAGTATGAATGGACAGAGACTTGTGAGGAAAGTTTTCAAACTCTGAAGACAAGGTTAACCACAGCCCTAATGTTGACATTATCAGACGATAGTGGGGAGTTTACTATTTTCAGTGATGCCTCTAAGTTAAGTTTGGTTTGTGTATTGATGCAACATGGTAGGGTGGTCGCGTATGGATCACATTGAAACCTCATGAGGCAAACTACCCCACTCATGATATGGAGTTAGCAACGATAGTTTTCACGTTGAAAATCTGGAGACATTACTTATATGTTGCCAGATGTCGGAATTTCACTAATCATAAAAGTCTTACATATCTCCTTACACTATCAGAATTGAACCTGAGGCAGAGAAGGTGGATGGAGTTGCTAAGCGATTATGAATGTACTTTTAAGTATCAACCTGGAAAGACGAATGTTGTTGCAGACTCTCTTAGTCGGAAATCTGGAGTTTCCTTGTCTCATATTCAGATGGTTCGTGTACCAGTGCTTACTAAGTTGCCAGCCACTAGTGCAGTGTTGTACACTGATGAAAGCGAGGAAAGAGTTTTATTTGCCAGTTTGTAGGTTCGACCAATTCTGATTGACCGAGTATGGGAATTACATGATTCTTATCCGTTACTTTTGAAATTAAAGGGAACAATACATGACGGTGGACAATTAGTTTTCACGGTAATGAGAGATGGGTTACTAGTATTCAAGAATAGACTTTATGTTCTAAATAACGAGGAGTTGATGCAGTATATACTCGATGTGGCTCGTTGTCTAGCTTATGCTATGCACCCGGGTAGCATGAAGATGTATCGAAATCTTAGAGAATATTATTAATGGCTTAATACGAAGAGGGAGGTAGCAACTTATGTAAGTCAATGCCCTATTTGCTAACAGGTGAATGCTGAGCGACAGAAACCTTCTGGTTTGATGCAAGGGCTAGAAATTCCAATTAGGAAAGGGGAGCATGTCACTATGGATTTCGTATACAAACTACCTCATACATCCAAAGGTCATTCTGGTATTTGGATGATTGTGTATCGCTTTACAAAGTCTGCTCATTTTATACCAGTCTCAGAGAAGCTTTCAGTGCGCAAACTACCTATGTTGTATATGCAGAAGATCGTGAAGCTGCATGGTGTACAAGTATCCATTATATCAGATCAAAGTTCTCATTTTACTTCACAATTCTCGAGACCTTTACTGGAGGCTTTAGGCACCAAGTTATGATTCAGTAAAGCTTTTCACCCCCAAACTGATGGTCAGTCTGAGAGAACTACTTAGACGCTTAAGGATATGCTGAGATCTTGTGTGCTGCAGTTTTCGGGGAAATGGAATAAATATCTGCACTTGTTGAAGTTTGCGTATAATAATGGTTTCCACTCAAGCATTGGTATGTCGCCAAATGAAGCCTTATACGGGAAACAGTGTAGGGCTCCGTTCTGTTGAAGCAAAGTTGGAGAAAGAAGCCTCATTGGTTCAGACATAGTTCAGAAAACTACAGAAAATATGCAGATCATTCGAGACAGACTAAAGATTGCTCAAGTTAGACAAAAGAGTTATGCAGATGTCAGACGAAAAGATCTTGAGTTTGAAGTGGGAGATTGGGTATTTTTTATGTTGTCTCCATGGAAATGGGTGATGCATTTCGGGAAACGTGGTAAACTCCAACCCTGTTACATCAGACCCTATGAGATTATTGAGCGTGTAGGTGTTGTGGCTTATCGTTTAGAGTTACCCTCAGATTTGTCACGAGTTCTCCGGAAGAAGATCATTCATTTAGTGAAAGTATTCTAGAAAATCATGATGTTGAAGAAGCCACCTAGGAACCAGAGTAGCATATGAGGGAGCAGTACCCTTATCTTTTCTAGTAGGTATATAAATTTCGAGAGAATTTTTTTTAAAGGGGGTAGATTGTGATAAACCAAACCGAGATTATGTGCTTATCGGAAATATTAAGTTTTATCGTAAATTAGTGGCATTATCGAGTTTGTTAACTCCTTTTTCACCGAGCGAGAATTTGATTTGATTTTCTTCGCGGAAGTTGTAGAGTATTTAATTTTGACCTCGTATGAATTTTTGGGAATTTTTTTTGGATAAGTGGGTTAGTTTTTATGTTTATCGGAAGTCGGCGGGAGAAATAAATAAAAAGAAATAATTTTTAGTAAGTTAATTCTCGACCGTTGTATCGCGATAAGATTGATTTGGGCCGTTGATCTGATCTGATTTTTGGGGTATAAATGGTGAAATTTTAGAATTTTATTTTCAGAAAATTAGAAAATTTCGTCGGGCAACCTGTTTTCTCCTCCCTGCTAACCCGTGCCGTTCCCGAATCGGGCCACCATTTTTTGGCCACCTGCGCCGTTTTCTGGCCACTTACTATTAAATATGATCATTCGGTTTTACAAACCATATATCTAGGAATAGTAACCAATGATTGACCGTTGGTTTGGGAATATGATCATTCTTTTTCCCCAATACATTCTATAAGCTTCTCAATTGAGTCTTTAATCCGTCTATTTGTAGAATTGTAGTGAAGCAAAACAATCCAACTTCAAGGTCTTATGTTATGCTTGAGGGATCACTACAGTTGACAATTGTGTTCAACCAAAAAAATTTTGGTATATAATTTATCTTATGCGACTTAGCATATAGACGGGACTCGCGAGAGATCAATTGTACTTAATTGTTCAACTTCTAGATTTCAAAATCAAAACTTCAGGTTCTAATATTGTTTTGTAATATGAACTTCTAGTTCAAATACCTATAATACTCAAAATCCCTTATTTGAGATTCAAGTGAAACTTCAAGCTCACTTTAGATCACATAGATCATGAATAGTAGTTAAAACAAAATATCTCTTCATCATGTAAAACACACGAACTCATAGATCAAAGTATTGGTCAAAGAAACAATTAATGTTGCATCAAAAACTCTTTGATCATCATCGACTTAGAAAATCTAGAGTAAAAGTGCTGATAACTTGTTATACACTAGGGAGAATAGAGATAGAGAAAATAGAACATAGAGAGATGGAAGAGAAAGTATAGAGTGCAATATTATTCATCTAGAGATAGGATTTACAAGGTAAGCACACAACTAATAAGTTTTTACATAGACATCCACCTAAATATAATATTTACAACAAAACGTGAATTTTTTTTCCTATACAAATAACTTCCTTGGGGAGTTTATACACAATTAGCTGTTTTCTTTTCTTTTTCATATTATTATTTTTTGTTTATATTTTACTATTTACCAGTGTGTCCTTGTTTAATTAACTCATTCATTTCTAAGAAGGTTAAGGGCGCGTTTATTCACACCTCCAAAATGGCTATTCATACCTCCACTCTTTTTTTCAATTGTTGGTGACTTTGTCAACTATTATGAAAAGACAATTAAGGACAAATCATGAGATAGCAAAAGGGCAATAGATGTATCAGTATATCTCGATCAACGACATACGTAACTTAGTTTCTTATATTTTCAACTGATCGATCTTCTCTCTTTTACCTCCCAATAAACCCTAAAAAAGCTTGAAACGGTTAGCCACATGGAAGAAGGTGAGGATGATGTTATAGCAAGTGAAAGTTACTGGAGGAAAATTATACAAATCAGTTTACATCAGACCAGGTAATCATCCCTCTTTTTCTTATTGGGACTTATAGTTGTTCATGATCGAACTCATTAGTTCATCAATTCTATATTTGTCGACGTGTATGGAGTTGCTATAAAAGAACAATCGTTTCAATGTATAACTAGATTATCAAATAGTCTAAATGCACATAACCCAACAATTGTTTCATATGAATAGTTTTCTATTTGTTTACCTAGTTGTGTTCGATACCCACCAACTATTTCATTACCTAATATATATATATGCTAGATTGCTAGTCTCCTAGTATATATAGGGTACCCTTATGTATAGAAAACTAGAAATTCTTTGAATTCTAACTATGATTCTAAATAATTCTTGTAACAAGAGGTGCATTAATATAGTAGGAATCTAACCAAATTGTTAGTTGATCTCCGATGTATTGAATCAATGGCAAAACAGCATAAAAGAAGAAATCCAAATAATATAATTTTTTTATGTAGATATTCAAGAGTAAAGAGGAACTGATTGAATGAGTATGTAAAGTAGAAAGAAAGAATAATATGGTAATTATTATTCAAAGATCGGATTCTGGAGCTGTTGGAAATAAGAAAAAGAGACGCAAAATAAGATTTTGTTATGAGCGAGGTGGTTATTATAAGCGTGTTGTCAAGTCTGATATCGATAACCTCAAACAACATGACCATGTGTCTGATAAAGAGTCGGGCAAATCGACTGATGGAGATGGTAAAAAGAAAAAACGTCCCAAAGCTAGTGGTACAAAGAAATGTGGGCGTCCGTTTGTATTGACTAGGATTAATATAGGGGATGAATGGACGTTACAAGTAACTTGTGGATTACATAATCATCTGTCTTCTTGATCACTTCATGGTCACTCATATGCTGGACGGTTAACTAATGTTTAATTTGACATGTTAGTGGACATGTTAAACATTTTGATGAAGCCCAAAGATATTTTGGTTGCAATGAAAAAATGAAATAAAGAATGTAATCACCATGAAGACGATATATATTGCCAAGAGACTACATAGAATCAAAGTTATGGTCGAGAGATCTCAAATGCAATATCTGTACACAAATTGAGGGAGCACAATTATGTTGAGCATCATAAGAGTAATGGTGATAATGTTACTCATATGCATTGGTGTCATCCGTATTGTCTTGAGATTCTATGTACTTTTTCATATGTTCTTGTTATGGATTGCACTTATAAGACTAATATTTATCGTTATTCTTTGTTTGAGATTGTGGAGGTAACATTTACTAAGAAAACTTTCAATGTCGCATTTGTTTATTTGTCAAATGAGGATGAAGAAAGTTACATGTGGGCTTTAAGTAGATTCAAGACGCTTTTGCATGATGGCTGTTATCCAAGTGTTTTTGTAACAGATCGAGAATTAGCATTGATGAACAATATTAGCAAAATATTTTCTGATTCTCGACATCTTTTATGCAAGTGGCACATTAATAAGAATATAATGAAAGAGGGTAAGAAACTGTTTGCAGCAAAACAAGGCTAGGATGCGTTTAAGAGTGCCTGGAATATTGTTGTAAGTTCTACAACTGGGGATGAGTATTGGAGAAATCTCAAGGAATTTGAGTCTAGATTTCATACATATCCCGATGCAATCCATTATGTAAAAGATAGTTGGTTAGACAAGTATAAAGAACATTTTGTGGTTGCTTGGACAAACACTTGCATGCACATTGGCACCACCACTTCAAACCAGTAAGTTCTAAATTATGTTAGCAATATAGTCTTCATATATGTATATATCATATTCCTCATCGATCAATTTTTGTGTAGAAAAAAAAGTATGCTTTTATCCTCGTTCTTTCTATTTTCCATATTATCTTGTATTTAGTTTTCTAATTTCCACCATTATCCTATGATATTCTTCCTTCTCCTTGTACCTACATGACTAGTTTTGTTAGCTCTTTCTTTGTACTGAAATATGCTTTGATTATTATTTTTATATATCATAAATGTAAACCGTCATATTCACTTATTCAAGCAAGGTGAAAGGTGCACATGCTAAGTTAAAGAAATAGCTTCGATCTAGTCAGTTGGACTTCAACATTTCATGGGATAATATACATGTCTTAATGGAGCTGCATAATACTAATATCAAGGCATCTTTTGAGAAGAGTTAGTGTTTCTTGCAATATGACTTCAAGCATGACTACTTAAAAGAATTGATAAGCTATGTATCAATCTATGCTTTGAACAAAATAATGTGTGAAGCCAACAGGTAAAAAGGTCTCTTATAATTCAATTATATATAAGAAGTTGGCTAGCTAGTAAGATGGCTGACTTGTTTGTCAAAATGCAGGTTCGGTGACATAAAAAAAAGACTTAACATCTTGTAATTGTGCCATACGTGTTACTCATGGATTGCCATATTTACATGAAATTGTTGAGTACAAGTTCTCCAATAGATCTATTCCTATTGACGTGGTCTATACATATTGGAGACAACTGGGTATCAACCAACCTACACATGCCAGTAAAACTCAAGAAAAGTTTCCAGTCAAAGATCATATGATTCGGTTACAGACGTGGGTGGAACAACAAAGTGATGAAAGAAGAAGAGAATTTTTAATAAAAATTGATGAGCTGATGAATCCAGGCAGTACGTTCCTTAGAGAACCTACAAAAATAGTGAAGACAAAAGGGCGTCCACGTAAGATTGATACTAATACTCATCATTTGTCATCTGCATGGGAGATTGATAATGCTCTTTCTAGCCAAAATAATCACAAGTCAACACTGACAATTTATGAAGTTGGTCAAGATGTTCCAAGTAGTTCTCATATTAATATTCAACCGATCATGACTTGTAGCACATCCCAAAACATTCAAAATCAGGTACTAATTCATCTGATAGGATTATAGGATTATAAAGATTATTCTATATATACATATATATGTATATTCTACTAACATTGTTAGTTTACTTCATAGAGGTCGATCGATACTAAATTTTCATTTACAGACAAGTACAATGGTCAATTTCTAGCTGGACTGCAACCTTATATTTTAGGTGCATATGATGTTGAATCTGATGGTAATTATGGTTACAGAGTCATAGCTTCATCAATGGGGTTTGGACGAAAATTGTGGCATAAGGTTCGTGTGGATTTACTGAACGAGTTAAATAGAATGCCACAGTTATATGCAAAGTTGATTGAACGATCTGATGGAGTTAAGAGGCTTCAAGAAGCACTTAACCATACTAGCTCGGGGTATGCATCTAAAAAATATTTGATGTGTTTTCTAGACATGGGGTATTTGATTGCGAGTTATTATGGTGTCGTCGTGATAAATATATCAGAATGGTAGTGCTTAACATTTCTTCCTCTACTGGGACATAATGTTGGACAATTGGCCAATGACCTCAAAGAAATTATAATTGATCATGTGAATGAAAACCATTATGTACATGTATGTAACATTCAATATGATGAATATGTTTATTTAAATTTTTTTTGGTAAGAGACTAACATATAGTTTAATTTTTTTTAGTTGAAATTGTCGTCGGGGCATCCTTTACCGAACCTTGTACCAACTTACGAAGCACATGCATATGTCAAAGTTATACATTTGCACTCTAGGTACCAGAAACATTTGGAACAATACAAAAAGTGTTGCCCTGATTACATAGTTCTAGGAATGTTCATACTCGATGACTGAGTTGTTTTTGATGTAATTCGTTTCGGTGGTTCTTCAATAGCTTTCTTTAAAATTCTAGACATATACAAATTAACATCTTGTCAATACTTATTGTTTACCTTTGAAGGAAGATACTCATAATGAATTATATACTTAAATGACTTTCAATTTGTTTAAGTTGTTTTACTATTTACAGTCAATTACTACAATATATTTATGATTATGTTGGACCTCATTATTGCATGTAGCAAAACATTCCAAGGCAAGGAATTGATCCTACATTTTAAAAATATCTTACGACCACAATTAAGAACAAAAAGCTTAATGCAAAATGTAAACATTGACAAAAAATTGAAAAAAAATGATGAATACAAGAGATGTGTTTAGCATTATTAATATTTAAAAATTAAATTGGAAGTGTAAATATAAATTTTTAGTGTAAAACTAAAATAGGGTATATTGGTAAAAAACCAAAGAGGTGTACTTGGCTTTATTAGATTTTAAAAACTAAATTGAAGGTACAAATAGTAAAGGAGGTATGCATAATCATTTTGGAGTTGTGAATAGACACAAACAAAAATAATAATAAAAAGTAGTTATGGTTGACAAATACCTCTTCTTCTTTTTTTATACAAAAAAAAAATACACTAAAACTTCTCTAGATCCTCTCATACCTTGGTTGTTCCTAATCAGAAATTCCGCAGCAGCTCTATTATTGGAATGTACTGATCCATCAAAATTAAGCTTAAAAAAACGTTTATTTAGAAGGATCGATGCCATCTAATATAAGCTTGAGCAGGATTAGTAGTGCGCTTTCCTTTAACATGTCCTATTAGTCTTTCATAGGTACCGCATGGCACAAGCATAATTTTTTCGGTTTGTTGAAGCAGTTTCGAGTATGGTCTCCTATCCTACTAATGTGCTTACCGAGGCATTTGTACGTATGAATCGAGCACTTTCTGGCAGAAGATACTACTACATATATCCCGGAAACGGCTGCGTACAAATTGAAAAACAATGAACTACGTACAAGAATAGCTTGAAAAGAAGTTAATTAACAAAGGGCCAGCATGCTAGCAGGCTTGAACATTGAACAGGGTTAGAAGTATAGACCAGTGTCCAATTTCAGCGAGTTACGTGTACCTTAACTATGAAACCCCCTAGAGCTACCTAGTAGAAACTAATCGAAAACATGCATCACTCCGATCCAACTCTCCAAGAAATGAAAGAAATACAGAATAAAGAAACAACGCATGGGAAAGAGGGTAAGGATGAGAGGGAGAGCTGCATGCTAGCTGCTTGTTTTTAATTTTTATTCGCGGGAGAATGACAGAAAAGCTAGGGATCTCTGAAATTCTGATCGAGCTTAGTACTGAGTGGGGAGAATAGTGATCGAATCTGAGTAGTGCACCATGTATATATGTTCAAGTCCCAAGCTCTGCAATGCTCTGCAAAGCTGGCCTCCACTGCCCCCCACCACCATGAGTCCTCGCCATAACTCTGCTGCTGCTGCCAACGCCACTAGTGCTGCTTCCGACTCGGTGAGCCTCCTCATGAATCATCTGCAACCCAGCAAACGATAACAAAGTTTAAGAGAAAAATATTTCATTGTGCTGAGGAATTGAGCCTGCATGTTTATTACACTTTCCACGCACAACTGCACCATGAGACACTGACAATTCATGCATGCTTATTTAGTATTCAACACAAAACGCTTTCATATATATATATGGTAAGTACTCGGTCTTTGTACTTAAAGACGGACGTGTTTTTCTATCTCATTAATTTTGTATAAAGATTTAAGCACAAAACTTTCCAGTGCTCTTCTACCGGATTCGTCAAACTCACATATTGAAGACATGTTTTTGAAGAAGGAAGAAGATTAAGCCATTTACCTATTTCAATATCCTAAAAAAGCAAGGCCTTCCCTAAACCCGCGTACATAGTGGTCACAAATTGGGTCAAATGTGGCAACAATGCCAAGTTTGAAAATCAGATGACCTTTCTCATCACTTAATTTAGCTGCAAAAACTCACTCAAGCATCCAAGTCAAAAAAGCTCCAAAGCCAATGCTGTGAAGGAGCTACCTAATAGCTACAAGCCAATTGCTAAAATTCCCAAAAACCTACAGTACATTATTTTTCCTGCAGGAAACTTCTAGCTGGGGTAAGATTCTTACTGTCTGACATTAACCTAAGAAAGTCTCTGACAAAATATAAACGTGTAGATATGTATAAACCCAAAAGCCCTCGAGATCTGGGAGTTAAAGTTGAGTTCAGGCCGAGTTCGGATTCTTAGAATTGAATTCACCATAGATAAAATCAAGTTATCTAATTCAACAGCAGTCGGACAGAAAGATGACCCATCTCTGACCTCTATAGATTCATATCTTCCCCCCATCTTTCTTTATGGGGAACATTTCATCTACATTGTCTTAATAATCCAAATGAACTTTTTGATTATGCATGGAATATTTTTGTCTCATTTTCTAAAAGATGCTTCAATCAGTTGAAGAGACATTGCCGTGTATCTTATCTCTGTAGTCTATAGTTTGCTTTAACCTTATGAAATAAAATGAAATGACACCAATATAGATTAAGTAATGCATGCATACCCCGCCCTAGCTAGCACTACGCCACTACGAAAGAAGAAAACCAAAGCTAGTCTACGAAAGTGCTTGATATCCGAGCTCCATATTCAACCAAGCAATCAAATCGATTTGAAGAACAAATTACGCCACTAAGCTTATCTTTTTTTTACAAAGATCGATGGAGAGGTAATTTGTGCTTAAGTTCATCAAACCTCATTCCCTACCAGGTGAACAATTTTAAAGATCAAAAGTGTAGCATGTGACATGTGACTCTCATTGTAATCAACTGATCAGAGTAAAGGGTTTTTGACCATCACATTTACCTTGGCGGAATTGTCATTCTGGGACTTGGAATTCGGATTAGAACCACCACCCAAGTCCTTGTCCTTCAACTCCAAGCCTAGTCCTCCACTATCCCTCAGCAACCTCCCCAGCTTCACAGACTTTTTAGCAGCAAACTCCTTCAACACATCTGTCCGTGCCACAACAAAACAGTCGTTAAAAACTGAAAACAAAATATTGAAAATAAAACTCCACGGGAGTCGACGAAGCGTTTTACCTTCGAAACTGATGAGGCGGTAAACCTGACCGATGTGCAAAGTGTCGTTCGGCCTGAGAAGCTTGAAGTGTGGTTTAGCCGGCGCGCCATTGTCGTCCTTCAGCGTCGGCGACGTCACTAGAAGCGCCACGTAGTTGCCGGGGTTTGACGTCATGATCTCGTGAGCACTCACCGACCAGTGAATCCTCTCGACCTTGTTATTCGCCGGGTGGTGAATGATCACCGTGGCCGCCTCCGCCGCTTGACAGTTGCCCATTTTACCCCCACCCCAATACGCTTGGCGAGTTGGATTTGGAACGTTATAGACGAGAGAGAAGAGGTGACGTGGTCAATAAGGGTTTGGTGGGAGAGCGGCCCCTATATATAGATATATAGTCAGCTCTCGGACTCAACACTTTTTCCAATTAATGACGGGGAGCTAGCTCTGATGCTTTTCACGTTCAGCTACGGACGTCCAGAATCGGAAGAGATTGATCGAGCCGAGGGGATGCGAGTGAGAAACTAAAACTAAATCGAAATAATTGAAAGCGGAGCGGTGGGGAGAGAGGAGAAAGCTAGGTAGTGTATATAGGTAGAACGAGAACAAAGAAATGGGGGGGGCACTGTATGGAAGTGTTGATTAGGGGTTGCGTATTAAGGTGGTCGTGTACGAACTGAACTTAGAAAGGTAATAAATTATTATGGTTTTTCTGGCAGACGTTTTAGAATTGCAAAAGCAAGGGAGAGAGGAACTGTGGGATATGATATGGGGGTTAGGAACCCATAGGGAATCTCATGGCCGGCTGCGGTTCTGTAATGAAGATTGGAACTTGAAAAGTCATACTTATATATTTACAACATGAATGTACTTGATCGGAAAATGATCTTGAGCCTTAAGATTCGCCAAACTTTTGTGGCATGCCACATCAAAGTATATTTTTCACAAATCACAGTATTCTTCTTCTTCTTCGTTTTTTAGAAAATTGACAATGAATAATATATTTCTTAATTTTCTTGCTGATTTGAAATATATTCACATCAATCAGAGAACAGTGACCTTCAACATCTGATTAAGCACGACATCTTCCTAGCATTTATGCATATATCCCACATATATACGAAGGAACAAATGAATCGTGGAGATTATTTCCAATTCGTTTTCAACACTTCAATCTTTATAGCCGCAAGTTTTCTTCATTTCTCCATTTATAAACACTAATTTAAAGACTTTCCAGTTATTATCGAAGCTATTCATATTCTGTTGTGTGTTTCTCTGAAAATTGAAGTAGTAAAATCAAGGAGTAAAATATCGGGTATCGAGGATATATCGACAGTCTAAAATTTGGATATATCGACGAAATATCGATCCACTGAAAATTCTGACGGAAATGACGGAAACTAATAAAAATATATGGAAATTTGTAATGAAACTTTTGGAGGTTGTTATATGATCAATTACCTATACCTTATGTAAAAAGAAAATATTGATAAAACATCAAAACATATGAATTTGTTATATTACTATATGAATTAGTATGTGTTAAGTGCTGATAACTATTAAAATATAATTTAATAGTTCTATTTTTATTTTTTTGATGGCTAAACTTTAATGGGAGGCTAGACCATCACATTTTTGTACAATATGTTACACATCACACATTATAAAATCAAATATATAAATACTTCAAAACCACATAGAGGACCTATGATGTTCGAAATTCACACTATTTTCCTCATCTCTCTGTGTAGAATCATGTGTGTATTGTGAAGAGTACTCATTAAATGATTGCTCTCCCATGTAATTCTGCACGTATTGACTAACATGCCAACCATATGGGTCATGGGGCGGTCTTTGAAGATTTTGGAGCTCGTAGTATGAACCAGGCATTGCTCGACTTTCTTTATTGCTATCATCATTTGAGGCATTTGTTTGTGATTGTAACGATGAGTTATCACTTGTTGGAAGACCATAAGGCATGATATATGAAGGATAAGGCATTGCAAAATTTTGACAAGCTTTTAATTTTGTTAAATTAAAAAAGTTACTGAAAATTTCAAAAATTTCGGTAAATATAGGAAAATATCGGAAATATCGGGGATATATCGGAAATATCGGAAAGTTTCGGAAAATTTCGAAAAATTTGGAGATATATTCACGGATTTTTCAGGTAAGTTCAAAAAACCGAAATATCGCCGATAATTTCGATTTTGCATTCCTTGAGTAAAATACAAGCTTCTGAGTTTCTCTATTTGCTCTTAAGCCTCTCATCCTACAATTTTATACAGAATTTGGAATGGTTGTGTGACGACCCGAACCAGAATTTGTTGTGTATTCGGCACGATTCTCGAGATTGAGTTTAGTCGCAGTTTTACGTCGTATATGTGGTTTGCCGATTCGATTCGCGACTATATTTTTGGTCGAGAATTTGAGTTGAGTGTCTTCACGGAAATTGTAGAGTACGTGATTTCGAGCTCGTGAGCGGTTCTGAAAGATTTTTCCGATAATCGAGGAATATTTTATGATTATTTGAAGTTTTGGGTTCCGACGAGTTTATCCGATTGTTTCGTGTTTATCCGAATCATTTCGTATATTCGTTTTGGACCGTTGATTGACCCGAGGGCGAGTATAAATATCGGAATAGTCGAGAAATAGTCGAGAATTTCATTTCGGGCATTGACTGAGTTGACTTTCCTATTTTGGAAACTTTGACCGTTGACCGTGGGAGAAGGACTTTCCGTTTCGGTTTCAACTTCCGGCGACCAAATTCCGGCCACCATCGGCCACGGGACAGGTACAGTTCGCTTCCTCTCATGATTTCGAGTGAGTCTAGCTTTTGTTTGATGGGAATTGGTGAGGTTTGGAGGGAGTTCGATTAAGGCCGAGTTGGGGAAGTTCGTCGGTGATGGTGACGGTGGTTCCAGTGGGTTTCGAGGGTGGAGCTGTTGGGGGTTTTGCTCCCCACACCTTGGTGAAGCTCACTGGGTAATTGGTTTTGGATGAGATGGTGTTTTAGGGTGAACCCGATTAGGGATCCGATATGAAATTCCGATTTGATTTTTGAGGTAATTGATGATGTTAGAGTTGGAATTGGCCTGTGAGGTAGAAGAGGAAGTGGTTCAAAATGTCGAGACCTTGAAATATGGAAGTTTTGGTCGTGGAATTCCACCGTTGACGGCGCGCCGCCGCCGTCGGCGGCGGTCAACGGCGGAGCTCTGGCCAAAAGTTGACTTTTTGGATTTCGACTTTTTTAATGTCGTTTTTCTCGTAATCGCGCCATGGTTATCGTCCAGAGGTTTTCGGGTTGATTTGGTTAGTCGATTTTCAGTCGAGGTTTCGAGTGGGGATTTCAGAATTTCCGTTATTCATTTCGTACTGCATTGCATATTTCCGGGAACGGTTGGTTTCCGTGATTCAGTACGGGGTTGTGGATTTTGATTTTGATCCGTTATGTTTATGTATGTTCAGGAGATCGAGATCGGAATCGTGATCGTGCTTCAGGCGAGGGAACTTCCGTCGGACCACGTGATTAGCGCGAGTTCGCGCTAGCTGATCAGTGAGTGGACAAGTTTCTATTTTCACTGTTGATTTGCGAGTTCGTAGATTTTATGATTTCCGTATTTATTTTATACGATGATTGTGATATATGTTATTTTCGGAGGTGTTATTATGTGTTATTGGTGATTGGCATTTATTGCATCGATGCTACCAGAGTTGAGAGATTCCTCTGACCCAGAGTTGAGAGATTCCTCTGAAGCAGGGTTGAGAGATTCCCCTGATTGCCGCCGGGGTCGAGAGATTCCCCTGGCCTATCACCGTCGGGTTTGAGCGATTCACCCGACGTCAGGCTTGAGAGATTCGCCCGACAACCTCTCTATATACATGTGTGTTGTGTTCCGAACTCGCATTGTTTACATTGTATATGTATATAAACTGGTGAAAGGCATATGTTTATTTTCGTCCACTCACTCTAACGTTTTTATTTGCCTTTCCCCTGGGCTTTTCGGTTTCCGTGCCCAGTTTGCAGTTCGGATTCTGCTGTTTCACGTCGCGGTTTGGAGGCTAGTGATCTGAGCTACCTGCGTTTTCCAGTAGGTTCTTGTTTCGCCTACTGATGTGTTTATTGTATATATTATATATTAGAGGTCGCTCTGATACATTCTGATACATGTTTATACGGATTTTCTCGGATATACATATATACATAGTATAGTGTGTGTATTGTTATTGATTATATTGATGTTGAGAAATCCAGATGGGATTGGTGCCCACGGTTTGGTTTTTGTGGCATAGGATGAAGTGTATTTTCCGCGTGTAGGTAATGGTAATTCCACGCTAGTAACGAAACTCTGCCGAAATTTTAAATTTTTTTTTGTTGGTTTGTATTTTCAGAAGGGGTTCGATTCCGATTTAGGTAACTGAATCGGGGTTGGGTCCTTTCAGGTTGCCCTCTTCTAGGAAAAATTGGCTTTTAGATGGTTAATTGGTTCTATTGATGTCTTGATGACCCATTCGATTTATTCTACCTACCTATAATTAATCATCTATTTTAGAATAGCAATTTTGATCAAAATGAAGGCCGTATCACCCGTGTGTATTGTATTTGATTCAATGGGGAGGTAAAGAAATATTATGGAGAATGAAGATAGTTGCAAATTTTAGGGTTCTTAGAGCATCGCCAATGATATTTTTTACTTTTTCAATAAATTTATTGAAAAAATAGCTAAAAGTTAAATTTTTAGGGAGTCAAAAATTCTGTGCTCCAACCATACAAAACAAATAGGGAACCACATTAAATGCATCAATATTTAAATGTATTTTTTTAAATAATTTCACTACATTTTTGAACTTATTTATGTTTAATAAAAACTACAAAGAAATAGCATAAATAATTTAAAATATTTTTTATTTAGAAATTGTTGATTTACAAATTTGAACTAAATATTTTTGTTTTGAAAATTATTTGATTTATAAATAATATATTTTTGACCAAAATACAAATATTAGAAAATTTAACAAATTACATTCTATAAATTGTAATAATCATCATTTTAATTATTTATAAACTACTTCTATTAATACTTCAAAAAATTTAGGAGTTTGTTTCTCTTTCCTCTGATTCAGGAGTTCATAAGGATCTTCCTATTTTAGGAGCCTATAATAGAGAGTGTGAATGATGTACTTTAAATTTGGTTTTTCTCTATTTTTTGTCTAAGGAGCTCCAATAGGGAGTCTCATTGGTGATGCCCTTACTACTTAGATCAAAGGCTCCAGACTCTAATTTGATTTCCTTTTTTTCTTTTCTTTTTAAATAAAATTCAACTAATTGGATAATAAGATTTAGGAAAAAATTCACTCGAGTTATTTGAACTCTCACGGGCATATAAGTTTAGTACTCGAACTCTCAAAACTATCAATATATGGTACCTGAACTTTGAAAACACAATGAACATGACACTTCCGTCCAGTTTTTCGTTTAAGAGCAGTCTATTTGATGCCGTGGATTTTTTTGTGAAGAAAAAAAATTGAGAAATGACCTAACTACCCCTGTTGTTGTACTAATCCCTAATTCCCACATGTTTAATATCTCTCTCACACACACACTTTTCTGAGTTAGACTGGTAGCTCTAAAACTCTACTGGAATCAACACTCTTTCTTCATCATGATCCATAATCATCTTATACTCTATGGACCCGACCCAAACAGCTTTTTTTAAAAATTTTGAAGAAGAAAAAAATAATGACGTCGATCTCTCTCCTTCTCGCCGAGCACCATTGTACCCGACCATGTACACCGGATTCTCGAACTCCACCGAAGGCTTGACCCAGTTCAACGAGGTCAGGAATGGGAGCTTCAAGACTTCTGGGTTCGTCCCGATTTGACCCTCTTCGCCGCATCGGGTAGGGATTGGAGATCACCGGGCCGGGTCTGCTGAGTATTGGGTTGGTGGTGTTCGTGGTGGTGACAGTGAGGAAATGGAAGGAAGAGAAGAGAGTGAAAAAAATTCAAGGCAGAGGGATTGTTTCCGTTTGCTTCTAATGTGAGATCGACCAACATAGGGGCTTCAATTTCTTCTTGTAACGAATCACCAATAAAAATTCAATCAATTATAATCAAAGTAAACCTGAAGATAATAATTCTACATACAACTCTTCGACATTTCATATTTCCACATTTCATAAAGGAATAACAAGAACCTAATCAACTAAACTAGACATTGAAAATTGAAACCTAGAAACTGAAAGCAAAGATAAGCTAGCTAGGATCAAACCCATTCTGAAAAACTGAAGCAGAAAACAAAGAAGCCTTAAAACCACTATGAATTGGAGAGAGTAAAGTTAAAGTAAAATGAAGAAAAGCCTTAAAATCATCTTATACTTTATAGACCATGGACACCCTCCCTGAAATCAACGGCTTAGATTCGCCCACCTCCGACGACCATGATCTCTTCTGCACTGAGCTCGACTCCCTCCGTCGATCGCACCAGATCCTCCTTTCGCAGACGGTAGCGTCGGAGGAGGAAATCCACCGCCTCTGGACTTAGAAAAGTAATGTAGACGCTCGCTCAGCCGCGCTGAACAAATCTGTCGCCGAAATCTTCGACAAGTTTCAGAAGGCCGAGGCGTTCTGGAGAGAGAAGGAAGAGAGGTTCTTATCGAGAATTGAATATGAAGTGAACAAGAACGAGGTGATATGGATGAAGAACGAGGTTCATCTCTGCAAGGAGAGAATCGAGAGATTGGAGATTGAGAAGAGATAAAGAAATGAGTTTTTGACTCGGTGCGTGGATTCGATTCGATCCATGAAGAAAGACTTGATCAGAATCATCGAAGGTGTTAGTGAAGAAAACGATGACGTCAGTGAAATTGAAACCGTCACTGAGATTACGGAGGAGGTGAAATTGTTAGACAGAGAATCCAAGGGCAACTCGACCAACTCGAAGGTGTGGTGGGCATACGCAGAGAGGAGATTATTTTCCTATTTTATTTTTATTTTTTAATTAAATAGATTTAAAATGACCACTTTATCCTCAGTTTAGAATAAAAAAACATGTCACATTATCGAGTAACGATGAAACTAACTAAAAAATGGACGAAAATATTATGTTCACCGTATTTTCAAAGTTCAAGTACCATATTGATAGTTTTGAGAGTTCGAGTACTAAACTTATATGCTCGTGAGAGTTCAAGTGCCTCACGTGAAATTTTTTTCCTAAGATTTATATTAAATGACATGGAAAAAGTTGTATTAGGTGGATTGTAAATAAAAATTGAATTTAATAACATAGCATGCCACATAAGATTAAGGCTACAAATCTTAGACTTTCCTTAAGGCCTCATAGCATTGCCCATACTTGACCACCATTCCATAACATGAATTTTTTTTTCTTTCATACAAAACTAATAAAAACAAGAGGAAACAACCAGCACCCATCTAATCGAAAGCAACAATAGAACCGACAACACGAGGCATGGCTATGAATGAACCTAAGTGTGGAGATTCTGGAGGTTGGAACCATAATTGGCTAATTTATCAGCAACAAAATTTGCTTCCCGAACAACATGCACAAAATGGATGTTCTCAAAGTGATCATCAAGTCTCCTTATGTCTTCAACAAGTGTTTAGTGTCTCCAAGGAATACAGGTCTTCCCATTGATACAATTAATTTTATGATTAAAAGGGAATTTCCCTCAACCATAACATTACTAAGATCAAGGCAGAAAGCATGGTGGAGAACATCCAACAAAGATTGGTTTTCTCTCATAGTCTCTGATAATAAAACCCTTAGCAGCACTCCCCACTCTTTTATGGAACACAAAACCATCAAAGTTAATTTTTAAAGTGATAGGAGGGGGAGGGTGCCATTTGACAGAGGTATGAATTAGGCTTTTTTTTTTAATTTATCTGGATTGTGGTCAAGGTGACTCTTGATAAAAGCAGCAACATCAGCCATAAATACCTAAAGAATTTGGTTGCACATTCCTAAAAATAAAATCATTTCTTGCATTCCAAATATACCAACAGCATGAAGTAAGCAATTTTTCAATAACATGATCACTATTGGCATTTTGTAAAATCAAGTTGCAAATGTGATAATAAAAGTTGTCATTCTCATTGAGATAGTTGAGATTCATTAGCCTCCAAACATTCCTCACATTTGGACAACATCAAATCAAATGGTGAACAAATTCTTCTGCATAGAGCATAAAGGGTAAACATTAGTATCAATTGTTCGAAATCTATTAATTGAGTCCATCTCTTGTTTTTAGTCTCCCTCTAATGAGGATCCAATAGAAAATTTTCATTTTTGGAGAAAGATTAAGCTTCCAAATTTTATTCAAAACATAAGCTCTGTCATGTTTCTAAAGCCGATCATTCTGCACCAAGTTGTGGATTTAATTAGAAAATAACCATTAGGGGAAGGCCCCCAAACAAACCTGTCCTCTAGCTTCTAAATGAGAATTGGAATTGCATTAATTTGTTCCACTATAGAACCATCAAGAACACTGAGAAGCTTACCTTTATTCCAAGCACCATCCTAAATATAATCGCTCACATTTTCATTAAGATTAATGACAACAATATCTGCATCAACTACATCCTTGAGAAAAAAAGACAACACCCAATTAAACAACCAAAAATTATCATCTCGTCCATTATCTATAATCTATCTCATCTCATTTGAGAGGAGAGATCGAAAAAAGAGAAACGTTTAATATCCTTATTAGTTATTATTTTAACCCACTAATTGTGAGGTTGTGTAATAATCTTTCAACCAAGCTTAGCAATTCCATAACACGTTTGATACGTACATACATTAAGAATTCAATGTTATCCCCATTCAACTGTTTAGAGTTAGCTTGATCAATTGATAAAAAAACATGATGTATGTATAGAGTTTTTCTCCTCAACTTCTTTTTTTAAGTAAGGTTAAAATCTTATCCTTAATGACTACCACCTATTAAAGAGTTACGTATTTTGAGCTATTAGTAAGTGTAGAGTTGTTTTCGACACTAAAAAATATGACCTATTACCGACATATGCACGTAACAAAGGTCACATGGGGCCGCTCTCCATTCTAATCCAAAATATCTTATTTTGCCGAAATGAACCGATTCCCACTTGCTTGTATTTAGACCATATCCGAACTCATCAATTATCTTTGTGGTTACTTTGATATCCTTTCCCAAAATGTTTTTGATCGAATTCGACACTATACCAGAGTCCTTGGTGAAATGAGCAGATTTTGATTTCACATTTTCTCCCCATAAAGGTCAAAGCCATTCGTTCGAGGAGTGTGGGCTAACTCTTAATAAAAAGGTAATAGGGTTTGGTACTTTGCTTCTCAAACGTGTTTTGGATGGTGAAAGACCACTTCCCTATTGAGGTCTTACCAACTTTTTTAAGCACTTGGATTATTAACAAACATAATACACCAATGACTAGATGAAGATGAGGGCCTTGAAATATAATATTGGTCATCCTCCATCTACAAATGGCAAAGGGGTCCAAGCTCATTGGGGGATCCAGCCTACCATGATCTATCAAACGTGCAAGATCTCAGGATTACTACACATTTTAATTGAAAAGTTTCAGTTTGAGATATAAAATATATATTCAGTCAAATCACGGCATAGTCAAGTTTTGTGTTTTAAGTTTTTATTTTTTGTCTATTAGAATAAGATATAAAACATGAGTACTATTGGATCTATATTGATTTCGGCCTATCATATGTTGGGTTCACATATGCTACTGCAACATGAGATTGAATGAGTGGGTTAGGCTGGCCCAGACCAGACTTGGCATAATGAAAAAGAATAGACTGACCCAAAAAAACATCTTCAATTCTTCATAGGACACTTCCTCATATCTGGCCCATTTCGTAGACTAATATTCAGGGGAAAATTTGTAAATCCATGACGCCCCTAGTCCTTGCATTTTTTTTCTGGATTACAACACAATGACTTGTGTGATGAGCGAGAAGACATTGTCTTGGCAACTTCGACCGATTCTAGATGCTCCCCTAATTTTTTCTTCTATTCGAACATGAAACTTTTTCGTAGTTGAGAGCAGCATGCCAGCGTATAGAGTAGCTTAGTTCCCGGCACTAAATAAGCTGGTTTCCTTACTAATTTGATAGCATTTAATACTGCTGGTTGAAAATCTTGGCATAATATGGTCGAACCGTTTAAGTGCAAGGAGTTTTAGTGCGCCCATCTTTTCTTACTAGTCATGAATCTCAGAAAGAGAGAAAAAAATCATTACCAAATGTATTTCCGAACAGATTAAAAGGCGAAAACGCTACCTAACACCCTAATCTAATGTATTTGCATAGTATCAAATTGTTCGATAAGTAATAACTAAACTTATCTAAGAACAAAGAGCTATTGAAAGATACAATACCAAGTTTTAAATAAATATTTGTCCGAAACTCCCAATTGTCATATCTTGTGAAATATGTGATTAACAAGTTCATCATTTTTAGGTCAAATCTTAAGAAATGTACATAAACATACGCTATAACTTGAAGAAAAGTTCTATCGATCTGGTCTTAGAGCACATGCACCGGTGCTGCTTTTCAGCACGAGCAAGCGTGGGGGCCGCCAAAGTCGTCGGCGACCGACACGGCACGAGCAGCTACTCGAGCAACAATTGCTCGAGCGAGAGCACGAGCACGGGTGGGGCCACATAGTGGGTGAAAGGGGGGAGGTGGGCCCAACCGGCGAGCAGCACGAGCAGCTCCGTGCAGCGGTAGCTGCTGTCGTCGGCGACCGCTCGTTGACGAGCTCGGAAACTGCTGCTCGAACTCGCTGCGCTGCAGATGCTCTTAAATATCACTTAAATTTCAGAGACCGCGACCGATCTCCTTGAAAATATCTTGCCAAATCTTTTTGGCCACAAAACGTGCCAAAGTTGTAAACTCTGACACTCCCCATCAACGTCCCAGCATCTCCGCATCTCACCAATGGAATCATCAATCTCTCCCTCCTCTTTTATTCCCACGTCAAAGCCTCAATCTTATTTTGATCTACCAAACTTTGTGACTCTGTCATACTCTGTCCGTCAATTTTAATTGTGCTTATTTGGCTCAATTATCACTTCTCATAATCCAATATTGGTTTCTCAGATTTACTCGTAAAGACAATTCTCTCATTTCTGATTATCACCGCCCCATTATTGGTTTTTAAAAAACAGATCGACAGCTTCAAGCGATCTGAGGAGGAGATTAATAAAAATCTCCTTCTGGGTGCTTGGCTTTGTTCTCTGCTGGTTTATTCTTCATTTTTGAGGTATGTTTTTTTTCTTCATCTGGGTTCTATTTGTCAAGCTTTTAAGTTGCTGTCATTTTAAGCCTCATTAATGTCATTAGTTTCAGATTATAGAATGCTTTGGTTTACATGAAAATGCAGTGAGGAATAAGAACAAAGACTAGATTCTTTTGTTGGGTTCTCACCAATAATAGAAAGATCGAATCAAAACCGTAGAATTCATCTGCTTGAATCGAATTTTGGATGTTTGATAATTGCATGCTCTAAAGGTTCAATTCTTTAAGATCAATGTATGTTTCTTGGTGTTTATATTAGTGAAAGATTGCAACTTTATTCATTACGTTAGTTGTGTGATCCAACTCAGCAAATCTTGTTAGTGAAAGATTTGATTTTGAGATCTGCTGGGTTCATTTTCTAAGTTGAGCATTGTGTGATTTGGATTGAACAGAGAATGGGCAGTGAAGAACAAAGCCTTGAGGATTTGAAACGTATTGGTGATGCAATGGAGAACAACAATCAGGCATGCGCATCAAAGGAAGGTAAAGGGAAACGGTTGTGGAAGAAGGTGAAGTATCAGCTGGTTGAGTACCACTCTTTGCCCCACTATTTAAGGGACAATGAGTACATTTTGGGACATTACCGGCCTGAGTGGCCGTTGAAGCAGGTCTTGCTTAGCATGTTCACCCTCCACAATGAGACACTCAATGTTTGGACGTAAGGCCCTATTATTTAGATGGTTATTAGTTTCAATATCTAGTAATAGGAAGTGTTTGGCATATATGAACTATGTGGACTGGTTATCCTGTTGAATTTGATTTAAAGTTATGGATAGTCTCGGCTCTTGTTTGAAGTTATATCCTGGTTATTATTATTTGTGTAGATCACACAGTTAAGTTCAGTTAACTTTTATTTTCATAGCTGTTGTGTTACTACATGAAATTAAGGACTCTGAGAACATGGACTTAAACTTTTGGAAAATACGTTCTTTATGACAAGCTATTACATCTCCAGGCATTTGATCGGGTTCTTCCTTTTTCTTGCCCTGACCATATACACTGCAATGAAGGTTCCAGACGTTGTTGATCTTCATGCCATTCCTGATGTGCTGAAAAATGCTGATCTGCACAAGTTGCATGAAGAACTCATGACGTGCCTCCCGTCGTTGCCCAACATGCCTGATCTGCACAAAGTTAGAACGGAGTTAAAGACTTCATTACCTTCAATGGATCTGCTTCCCTCCCTCTCTGGTTGGCATGTCATGGAACTTTTGAATAATTGTTTGCCTCAGAGGTTCTCCCATGGCAACCACACTGATGTTTGTGTTCTGGTAATGCACCATCCTTAAGCCTTTGAGAAAATGAGCCAACTTAAAATTTCTTTTGATATTCAGTATTGGGTAGTTATATATGTTTATATTTTAGTAACATTATTTATGTCAGAAATTTTTGCATTCAGTGGTCCAACTGCTTCTATTGTCATCATATGTATATGACGACATGATAACCCTTTCTTCTACTCGGTTAATGAACATGTTACTCTGTGCTTATCTTGGTTTCTGCAAAGAAAGGAGTAAGTTATTCTGTATGTTTATTGCCAATATGGTTTGGTAGTGTCATTGGAATTGCTTTGGAGTTGAAGTACTTGTTCATGCTAAAAAATATATGAGTAAAAGTAATGAGTTGGACCTTTTGTTGGCTTTCACTAACCTGTCATTAGAAATGCTTTAACTTCCAGACTTCCGCCATTCACTACCCTGTATTTGAGACAAATATCCTATATTTATATCTAGATGTGGATCTGCTTGTAATGTCAAACCAGAGCCTATCTCATATTTGATTAAGGATCTTTATGCAATCAATTGATAGTCCCTGATGTTATTTTCATTTTTATTTAAATGCAGCATAACATGAAGGAAGATTTAGCAAACATAATAGCACCATTGGTGATGAGACCAATCACACGATGGCCATTTTTCGCTTTCATGGGGGGAGCAATGTTTTGTTTGCTGTCCAGCAGTGCATGCCATCTTCTCTCTTGTCACTCTGAGCGAACGTCTTACATCATGCTCAGGCTGGACTATGCTGGAATTGCAGCCCTTATATCCACCTCTTTCTACCCTCTTGTGTACTACTCCTTCATGTGCAACCCTTTCTTTTGCACCCTTTACATGGGGTTCATTACTGTCTTAGGAGTTGCCTCTGTATTGGTTTCTCTCTTGCCCGTATTTCAAACTCCTGAATACCGCAGTGTTCGTGCATCTCTTTTCTGTGGCATGGGTTTGTCGGGGATTCTACCTATCCTCCACAAGGTTATGTTGTTTTCGGACCAACCAGAGGCACTCCACACAACTGGGTACGAGATCCTCATGGGGATTTTCTACGCGGTTGGGGCTCTGGTTTATGCAACAAGGATTCCAGAACGATGGATGCCAGGGAAGTTCGACATTGCAGGGCACAGTCACCAACTATTTCACGTACTGGTAGTGGCTGGCGCATACACTCATTACCGTGCAGGGCTTGTTTACTTGAAATGGAGGGATTTAGAAGGTTGCTGAACTAGTGATCTAGGGAGAAGATAGCAATCTAGTGTGTTCAGTTGATTGTTGTTCATGGATTAGGTGGTGTAGATATGATTTTTCCTTTTGCCCGTTGTGACTGTAAAATCAAGCATCAAAGATATGGGCGAAAAAGAACCAAAATGGTTAGTGGGAATTGTCTTGCAGTATTTGTTGGCTGGACTGTCTGGCCCATTGTAGAGAAGTCGTACTACTGTCTGTGTAACGGTGTAAATAAGGATTTTGTGTTGGTTTCAAAATCCAAAATACTGATGTAGTGAATTTGCTTCCCTTCTCTTCCTCTCTTCTTTTACAGTACTTGGTGTATCTTAGGAATCATAGAGAAAGTATGCTGTTGACATTGTTGGAAAACAAAAAACAAAAACAAAAAAAACTTTGAGATTCCATTGGATCTGGTGGGTGGACTCGGACGCGGTGTTCACGGATATGGCCTTTGAGATTTCATTGGGCCGGTATAAGAGCCACAACCTAGTGGCCCATGGTTGGCCCAACATGGTTTATGACGATAAGGAGAATTAGAGCTGGACCGGATTGAACATCGGAGTGTTCTTGATCCGGAATTGTCAATGGTCCATGGACCTAATCGAGGAATGGGCCTCAATGAGCCCGCAAACTCCAAAGTACCAAAAGTGAGGTAAAACGTTGATGTCGGTGTTAAAAGACGAGCCTTTCCCGCTCCCGGATGATCAATTGGCTTTGATTTATCTACTCTTCACGGGCAAGAAGAGATGGGGGGACAAAACTTATATAGAGAACGATTATTACTTGAACTCTTATTGGTTGGCAATGGTGAAGATGTTCGATAACCTCACCGAGACTAATAGGGGGATGGAGACGAAGAACAAGGTTTTATGGATGAGACATGCGGAGAAAGTGCAAGTAAGATCGGCTTGGGAGCGTGAGGAGTATCTTAAAGGGAGAGGAGACCATTTGTGACACATTTTACCGGATGTCAACCATGTAATGGGGAGCACAATCCACAATACAAAGGGGAAACTTGTTGGAACGAAATGAAGAAGGCTTTGAACTCTGCGGATAATCGAGTGCTTAGGAACTTTGGTTTTGTGCACCCGGATTTGAGCTCTCCGGAGATTTCTGATTTATCTAGCTAAATGGTGAGTTGTTCCTTAGAACTGATACGTAACTTAGAGAACAATGTGTTGATTGTACATGTTACTAAATGCTACCTCTGTCCGTCATTTTAAACAATGAGGGTGTGTGCCTGTTCAATTTTACTGCATTATATTGATCTTCTTTCGCTTTTATTATAAGATGCATGTTAGCAATTGTATTTTTTGGATGGATCATTTCAAACATTATTCTTCAGCCTGGTTTGATAAAGAATATTAAATCAAACATAAAATTGAAACTTTAAATATAAAGCTTATGGGTCTTAGCAATTGAAGCAAGGAATGGTTGCATGTATTTGGCAAGGAAGAATATATGCTTGTTGGACAGCTTTATCTTAGCAATATAAAACTTAAAAAAAAATCAAAATAAGTCGCCTTATAATGGATCTAGAAGATGATCAATTTGGTCTTCTTCAGCTTCTTGTTTGGATGCACTCGGCAAGGAATGCTTGTTGGACAGCTTTACATCTTTATCGTATAAACTACACTTAAAACCCTAAAACAATGATATAATTAATCTGACGATGCTCTAATATACTAGATATTGGAACTGATGCCAAATTAGAAAACATCTGATTAATCTGACAAAGGAAAAACACACATGGTTACTGTTTCCTTCATGACAATCTATCTCAAAATTTATGTCATTGGTTAAGACTATCGGGTGTATCCAAGTTAAAGTTTCCCATAAAACTATAGTAGACACTAGTCAGTGTACGAGGCAATTTGAGAATCCAAAATCGGCAACTCATTATCTTCTCAAAACTTCTGATACTGGTGGTTACAGGTCAGTGGTATCTCTGTGTTGTTCTGTTTTTATCTGCAACATTTATACTTATGTAATAAGAATATTGGGGGCACCCAGCCATTATTTTAGCAATACCTCAAGTCGCTGTTTTTCCTTGCTAAAGTAGTAATCCTTTTTTAAATCATTACTGAAGGATGGATGACAATCATTGATCTACTGCTAATACTGTCCATGTAAATAAACCATTTTCATGTAAAAGTTAATTTCAACCAAGATAAATCGTGTAAATTTAACAATAATGATAGATATTAAATGAATGACTCAATAAAGTCGATATAGTTTCAGTGTGAGAAATTTATTTCGTCCAGCTGAAAACACATGGGACTGAAGGGAGCACAGTCACATGACAATGGCTGCATCCATGTGTTTAATTTCATCATAGGTTTGGAGCATTGTCAATTTTGCATCGATAGCAATTATTGTTTGGCATAGGTATTTTAGATATAAAAAAGTGTTTTTATAAATTTTGAAGTGTTGGGTTGTATGTGAAAGTGTTTTGAGAAATTTTAAAACAATTATTTTTTAATCTTAGAAATAATTTTGTAAGAAATATTTGGTCTTGGAAGGGATTCGAGTTAAAAACGCTAATAAACGAACAGAAATCATAATACTGCAAAATAGTAAAGTTGGTGGCTTGTTCTGGATTATAAAACATGGTGAAATGAAGTTTCCATGAGTTAAAGTTGATAGATTTCTAACCCCGAAGGCCAAACGTGTCAAAAGATGATGGTTTAAGCCAGACAACGTGGGGCCCTTCCCTGCCGTCGATCACGCGGTTCGTATAGACACCGACGGTGCAACTTCATCCTCCTTCCTTTACTGTTGTCTGCTCAGCTTCCTCGCTCGGCCACTCTCTCACTTGTGTACTTCAACTCCACTCTGCTAAATATCTCAACAACACAGAAGCATCCATCACTATATTTAAAACAACAACATGGAACCCTCCTCTCAGTACTCCTCTCCGATGTCAAAGCTCAAAGCCTCCTCCTCTTGGCTCACCGACGGCTTCCTCTTCCTCGCCGGCGCATTTCTCGCTCTACTGCTCCTTCTCACTCTCTATTCCTTCATAAACCCTAGCTCCACCGATTTCGGAAGCACAGTAACTCCAAATCCGGGTCATTCCGCCCCGGGCCCGGATATGCGGTCCGACCCGCCCGACCGGACCTTCTACGACGACCCGGAGCTGACCTACACTATAGGCAGCCCCGTGCAAAACTGGGACGAGAAGCGGCAGCAATGGCTGATGTCACACCCCTCGTTCGGCGCCGCGGCGGAGAAGCGGATACTGATGGTGACGGGATCGCAGCCGTCCGCGTGTAAGAATCCTATCGGCGATCATTTGCTGCTGAGATTCTTCAAGAACAAAGTCGACTACTGTAGAATCCACGGCATTGATTTGTTTTACAACAACGCTTTCTTCCACCCGGAGATGAAGAGCTATTGGGCCAAGATTCCGGTCATTCGGGCCGCAATGGTGGCTCACCCGGAGGCCGAGTGGATCTGGTGGGTCGACTCCGACGCTCTCTTCACCGACGTCGATTTTGTACTCCCCTTGGAGAAATACAAGAACCACAACTTGGTCGTTCACGGGTGGGCCCACTTGATACTGGACACGCACAGCTGGACGGGGTTGAACGCCGGAGTTTTTCTGATCAGAAACTGCGACTGGTCTATGGGCTTTTTGGAAGCGTGGGCCGCAATGGGCCCGCAGACGCCGGACTACGAGAAGTGGGGGGAGACGCTGCGGGAGACTTTTAAGGACAAGGCGTTCCCGGAGTCGGACGATCAGACGGGGCTGGCGTATTTGATTTACAAGGAGAACGAGAAATGGGCGGACAGGATTTACTTGGAGAGCGACTACTATTTCGAAGGCTACTGGGCCGAGATAGTCGGGACTTTAGACAACGTCACCAACAAGTACACGGAGATGGAGACAAGGGAAGGAGACGACGACGTGGCGAGGCTGAGGAGGCGACACGCGGAGAAAGTGAGCGAGCAATACGGTGCGTTTAGGGAGGCGTTTCTGAAAGAGGCAGGCTCAGGCTACGGTGTCCGGAGCTGGAGGAGACCTTTTGTCACGCATTTTACGGGATGCCAGCCATGCAGTGGGGACCACAACCAGATGTACGCCGGGAATTCGTGCTGGGAAGGGATGCAAAAGGCGATCAACTTCGCCAATAATCAGGTGCTTCGTAAATATGGATTCGTGCACCCGAGCGCAGACGATTCGTCCTCCATTAAACCGCTGCCGTTTAATTACCCGGTTGTGTCGTAGAGGGACTAGAGAGTCGTTTTGTCATCATGGTCATATAGGGACTATGGGCCGTGGACTCCCAAGTGCTTTTGCTTTTGGCTTCTGGCTTTTCTGGTGTAGTTTCTTTATTGGTGGATTAATTTCTGGCTTTTTAGGGGCATAAATCTTGAATCTTGTATATGATTGGAGGTTAATTTCCAACTTTATAAAAGAGAAAAATCTTCGGTTTAGTATTTGAAAAGGTAATTTTTTTTTGCACATTTTGATACTTATGTTTTAAAAAATACTTAGGTAGGACATGAACTTATAACATATGTCTCCATATAATACCTACTAGTATAATTGCATACCTATCGGTGTGGCTGAAATATTGAATAAAAAAAGGTCTTAAGAAAAACAATTAAACCTAAATTTTGAGTATCTAACAGGGTAGTTATATTCTTAATAATAGAGACAAGAGGAACAATTGGTGGAAATTGAGGGAGGTAGTTTTCCTGTTTTCTCTCATTTTTTAAAATTTTTTTCTTTCTATTTTCTTGTTTTGTAAATTACTGCAATGTTCTTAAATTATTTAAATAAATGAATGTGAAAAGGTTATAATTGGAAAATTTGCCAAAAGAGGGGAAACAAACCCTTTTCTCTTAATAAATAGTATAAATGTGATTTATTTATTATATTTTACCTAATGTGTCATGGTATACTAATAAATACTAAAGAAAAGAAAGATACCGAAAAAACAAAACAAAATAAAACTACACATCGTCAAGTCATGAATTTACCAATAGGTCTCAGCCTTCCCAGGTTACTTATGTAGATAAACTCACTGAATGTTTCTATTTAAGGGCGTTTCGTTTCCAAACTAAGTTAACTTTTTTAGTTATGAAAAACTACTAGAAAAATGCTTAATAATAAACAACCCATATCTTTCATATTTTGGACGGTAGTCCGTCCCTCAGGGGAGTTTTAATGAGTTTTTATGAATATATATATGTGTGTGTGTAACGATTTGAAAGAATTGTAGTAGTAAACAATAGCTTATATATTCAACAAAATTACAGACCAAACATCTAGAGCCTCACTATCTGGTAAACAACTATAAACTGTTTAGTTACTCATAGTAAAAGACATACTTAGTTGAAAATAGAGAAGTTGAACAGTTTGCTTCAACTCTATCTCTCGACGCATAAGCTTAACTTTCAGGCCGGCTTTCTACTCTCAAATATATCTCTTCTATTCTCATTTCGATGCCTAGAACTAAGACTCAAGGCTCCTTATATAGGGAGCAGAACTCAAACTGGAAATGAAATATGCATTATTAACAGTAGCTCCACTAAGAATGGTGACCCCATGCTGATAAGGTTCCAGCTTTCCTTCATTGTCTTCTTTCGAAAAGCAGATTCCTTATCGATAAAAGCTATTCCCTCCTTCATAAAAAGACGATACGAATCTCATGTCTTTACATGTCATCGTATATTTCTGAATTTTCTCCAAGATAATGTTCTTCAAATTCAAGGCTTCCTCTGGTTCCATTTTCTTTCATGTCTTTATCTTTATACATCTTGTAGTGCCTGTCATTTTCTATCTTTTTGAGCCACTGTGCACATGCAAGGGTAGAATCAATTCATTTTCTTTTGAGAGAAACAAACAAGTCACTTGTAACAGCTTCTGGGTGGTCATAAGCAGTGACACTTATCTTCTTTCCTGTAGCAAGAAAAGTAATCTCTTGATCTTCTTCGATTATTTATTTGATGTATTCCAATGTCATGACATTTATCCATGGAAGGCTAGCATTTGGAGTTCCATTGTATCCATTACAAGCTGGTTCCAGATATTGGCTTTGGATGATTCTGACATAGTGGTATGGAGAAATATACTTAGATCTGAACTTGAGTCTAAGAATGTAGTTGGACTTCCTAACATTCTTAACGGTATTGCAGATGATAGCAGACAATCTCGTGAGATCATCATTAGTGTTTGTCTATAGATTATGAAAAAAGCCATTTTTGACTAACCATAACTTGTGCTCTTGCAAATGCTTACCTTGAACATTCACGACGTGTCTTCCTCGGAATAGTCCTAGAACAGTAAAATAGTGTATCAGGGAGAAATGTCTTTATTGAGTATCTTCCAATAATGTTGTAAAATTTGAACCATTAGGACTCTTTTAGAACCTGAATTAGTACTTTTGCACGTTTAGAGGTTTTAATGTACTGCACCACTGGTTTACTAACAACACTTTGTTGTTTTCCTTTTTGGTTTAGTTAATCTGCTAAGGCATTCATGACCTCTACCATAAGAATTTTATCTTGTTCCTAGAAGGTGGACATCAAATTATCTAGCAAAATCTTCTAATGAAAAGCTAGGCCTGGTTCAGCTTGAAAGACTGACTTGGAGAAGGTGTTCAACTGATATTTGAAGATGTTTATAAGCCTTTACCGTCTGTTGTTTGAGACGGGCTAGCCAATCCTTTACCTTGAAATTGGTCGGTTAAGTTGGTCTTTTAGGACACAACAATAAATTTTAAGAACTTTCTCAATGGACTCTTTTGGTTGTTCAGGGTCTTTTTTGGCCTCCTGCTCCTAGGATTCTGGCCTTCGTCGCTTCTTCTGCTCATTCGGAGCATCGTCATTTCTCTTGTTTAAGCGTCTGGGAGATAGTCCATATTTTTTGTAATTAATTCTACATCATAATCTTATTGGTTGAAAAATAATTTTAATTTACTAATCTACCCCTATCGACAGCTTTATCAAGCTTGATTCTTGGAATTTTTTACTGTGGAGAATTTTCAATAATTTTTTTTGCTGTCTGAATTTCTTTTTCCCCTGTGGGATAGTTCTGTTATGCTAAGTTGAACTTCCCACTGCAAAACTTAAGAAATTTTCTATATTAGTGCATGGCGCTCTCGCTAATCTACCTATATTATCAGCTTTATCAAACTTAAAATTCTTGAAATTTTTTATTCTGGAGAATTTTCAATTATTTTTGTTATTGCCTGAATTTCTTTTTTCCCTGTGGGATAGTTCTGTTATGCAAAGTTGAACTTCCCACTACAAAACTTAAGAAATTTTCTATATTAGTGCATGGCGCTCTCGCTAGTACTACACATGTCCAAAAATTGTCACTAGCATCTGTTTGAATAATGATCTCATCACTTTTTTTAGGTGATGGAGAGGAGGCAAGTTTTTGCAAAGCTCCTTGATTTGCCTAACGACCTTGTCGTCATCCTTTGTAAATTTTCAAGCTCTCTTAGAGCTTATTTTTGGGGACAATATTGCTATTAATCTAGCAATTTTGGGAAGGAAATTCTTCCATATTTTTTTAATCCTAAAGATCTCAGTAGACTTTTAACGTCAAGGATTTTGTCTGGAAATTTTCATTTTCTAAGATATGAGGTTGAACCTTGATCACCCCATTTCTTATGTTAATCCCTAGGAAGTCAATTTCATCTAGGACGAGAAAGACTTTCTTTTCTCCTAAAATGATTCCATGTTGAACTATGAGCTTGAATACCTCATAGAGATGATTCATGTGTTCTTCTTTATTTTTTGAGAAGACTAATATATCATCGATATAGATGACACAAAAGTCTGCAACTTGCTAGAATATGTTAATTTTTATCTGAAAAAATGGATGGAGCTTGTTTCAGCCCAAAATGCATTACTAGCAATTCGTAGTGTCCCTGTGGAGTTTCAAAGGGAGTAAGGAGAATTCTATCAGGATGCATTTTGACTTGCCAAAATCTTGATATTGCATCAAACTTTGAGAACACCTTGGTTCCTCTGAGCTTGTTGATTAGCACTCTTACTTGTGTTATTTGATAACCGTCTTTTACGATTTTCTTATTGACATCTCTATAGTCTATCACCATTCTTTCTTTTCTACGGACTTCTTCCGCATGATTTTTTACATAGAATATTGGACTGTGGTGAGGACTATTTGATGGTCTTATTAATCTCTTTTCCAAAATATCAGCTATGTCTTTCTAATATTCTTCCTTATACTGAGGGATTGCTTTTACATGATAGATAGAATTCATGTCTTGTTGCTTGAGCTTACAGACCACTGGGTCTTTTTCCCAGAATTTTAGAAGATGATGTCAATATTTTTTTTCAACATCTCCTTCATCTCTCCAAGGGTATGCATTTTCTGATTTTCAAGCTTAGCTTGAAAGTGCTTGAGATTATACTCTTGAATGAAGGTTGTTCGACTGCATCTTCATATTCATCTTCGTCTTCTGACGATACTTCTATAAGCAACTCTTCTTGTTGCTTATATTGCAATATCGTTTCGTATTTTGGTGTATATCTATCATTATTCTGCTGCGACCTCTGATATTGCTCTGTAAATTCTGGATCAACAACACTTATTGCTTGTTTTAGTCGCTCCGTTCAAAAGATCTTATCATTTTTTTAAGCCCAATAAGTTCACTTTAGTCTTCTGGATGAATGTTTGTTATAGGAGAAAATCATTGCCAATTAGTATATTTGACTACCTATATGGAGCATAGTGCAAGATTTTTACCTATCACAAGAGACTTACTTATTTGCGTACTCAACCAGGCTTGAACATGAGACAGCAAAGGTGAATGAAGCTGATTAATGATTATGATTGTACATTTGAGTATCATCCGGGAAAAGCTAATGTTGTTGCTAATGCCCTTAGCCGAAAACTCGGAGCTTCCCTATTTCATGTACGTGTAGCAAGAGTATCAATTTTGGCTGAGTTGCGAGCTACAGAAGCGGAATTGGAATGGGATGATGATGGAGCATTGTTGGCCAGTTTCCGGGTTCGACCAGTATTGTTGAATCAGGTTCATGAAGCTCAAGATGCAGACTCTTATCTACGAAGTAAGGAGAACATGATTCAAAATGGTGAACCAACAAAGTCTTGGCCTTCTAATTGTCAAAGTTCTTCAATTACAAAGGTTTCTCTTCCAATTGAGATTTGAACCTTTTTGGCAATTGTATTCATGAAGATTTTTCTTCTTTCTACAGTTTTTCCAATTGCACCTCATTTTGGATTAGTAATCCAAAGTTCTTTAGGTATAGAAAGCTGTTTTGCTAGGCTGAAACCAGAGTCATTATCTATATAGGTATGTAGATGATACTTAATGTATCCTGAAAATTTTAATCCAATTTTCATGTAGTTGCTGAACTTACTCATAGAAGCAGTTGCTGCCTTAAACAAATTATGTTTCGAAGAACCTTCTTCTTCTAGTATTTTTGTGAAAGGATTGCATCGTTCTTCTTCACAAACTAGGCTTTCTGCATATACTACTTCTTCCTTTTCAGTAGTAGTATCAAAGCTCATTCTTTCTAGATCTCTTTCTAGAATTTCATTTATTTATTTTATCTCATAGAAGTAGTCTTCATATTCTTGTTCAATAATCTGATTCATTGAACTATTCTTTGTTTTTCTCTTTGCTTCAGCTATAAAACATTATTTGTGGTGCGTTTTCTCTGACGTTTCACAAAATATGGGAATACCATCTTTCTCATAGCAATGACAAAAGTCACATATAAATTATCCGAGATTGACTTTGTACGAAGAAATCTTTTCTTCTTCAGTGTTTTCTTCCCCATTTTTTATTTCAAGAAGAAAAAAAAAACCCTCTGGATTCATATTCTTCCTCAAAATTTGTTTCTGATTCTTATGAAGATACATCTTCTGTCCATAGTGAATAGACATATATATTATCATCTTCATCTTTTGAATAGATCGACTACCTCGTAGCCCTTCATATTGTCCATCTCTATGACCTCATCATATTCTCTCAGAAGAGCTTTCAAACTTCTCTTTTCCTTTTTAGGACATTCGTCATCATAATGCCGTTCGACCTTGCAGAACCAACATCTGCTTGTTCTCTTCTTTTTTGTTTCTTGAGAGAATCTTTTCTTCTTAAAGAATCTCTTTCTTGGGTTCTGTTTTTTTCTTTTGTAATTGGAGATTTTCTTGAATCTCCAATTCTTTCTTTCGCTTCCTCTGAAACGTTTATGGAAGTGTTTCCCTCTATTTTTCTGCTTATTTTTATTGCATCCCCAATTGGTTGGAATATCAGCGATTCTAATGTAGAAACTGTCAGATCCTTTAAGCTGCCTCTTTGCAGATTTTGCTCTTGTGTTTGTTTTACATTGTTCGCGCATAAGCTATTTGATTCTTTATGCAACTCCCCTTACCGAAAAAACTTTCAACGGGTTTTTCTTCTATGCTCTCTCTCATGGTTATCCTCTGTGGTTTATGAAGCTTTCTATGAAAGAGATGTATTAGGTCACTATTTTGCAACTCTCCAATTGTACAGTAGTATTCTTGGAATTCATTCAGATATTCCTCGAAATACTTCATGTTGCATATCTTGAAAGCACATATGTTGGTTTTTGCTAACTCTTTAGCTTTGTCCCCAACATACGATATATCTCCATAGAATTAGTCATAGATTGGAGTTGCAAATGTGTATGGAGACCTATGACTTTTAATTTTCCCCAACCATTCTTGTCCCTTGGAAGGTTGTTTGAAGGCAGAATAGAACTTTTTTGTCATTCTTGTGAGGGTCAACTCATAAATTATCTGTAGGTGAGGAGCTTCAAACTTTCCATAGGTAGTACATACTACCATGAATAAGCTAGCAGCCCAATCATCTATGACTTTCTTCTTGTCTAGAAATTTGTCTGCTAGATCAAGCCATACACCAAAGTATGTAATTGTCACTTGTGGTGAATTGTAGAATAAATTTTTGGGAACTTATTTCCCCCTTCTTTTCAGTTGGACATTTCATGTTTGAAAGTTTTGTATTTCCACTGATTTTGATGATGGTGTTTTTTGTAACTCCTAAAGAGTCTCCTTCTTCCATTTTTACTTCTTGATAATTTTTGAATGTGAAATTTTCGATCTCTGTGATCAATTGTTCCAGATGAGATGGATCTTGACAATTTTCTACTTCTTCATAAAATGCAAAGAACTTCTCTTCCTTTGGCTTTTAAAATTTTAACGTGCTGATATCTCTTTCTAATTCAACATCTATATCTTCCTCCATCACTGGGTTAGCTTCTTCCCCTATTGAAATTCTAGTACTTCTAGTACCATTTTCTCTAGAAGTGCTGCATCTTTTGAATGCTCTAGAGCTTTCACCTCTCAAGCTTTTGAGGGATACATCACTATTTCTATGTCTTTCAAATTTAGGTTAATGTCTACAGTTCATCTATTCTCATAGACTTCTGCTCTTACAATCTCTGGCTTTTCTTTGTGGCCAAAAAATTTCTATTCTAATGGAAGGTTACATCATTCCTTGTAACCTTATGAATCTGCTCCGAATGATTTTTTGGATTTGTAAAGAATCCAGTAGTAAGATCAGGAATATTTGTTATTTTGGTCTTTAGTTCTACTGTAGTGCTCATTAGTTTATAGTAAATTCTATAAACCACAGCAAGTTCTTGCATGTCGTCTTTCATTAAGGTGCCATATGTTTTGACTCTCAGTCGTAAACAGTGGGCTGCATCAGTCATGATAGCTAGTTGAAGAGTTTGGAAAGCAGTTGAAATATGCAACTCTTTGTTGCACAACAATGCTTGGAGGGTTTGCAGTAAACCTTTATGGAAATCAATCAGTCTATTAATTGTCTTGTAAAATATATAAAACTGAACAATTTAAACCTTCTCTAGCCAGTAATTTTATGTCGACTTAGACTTCTCCAATGTGCATAAATTTGTAGTTTTGTTTTTCTGGCTTTAGCAACTTCCTCAGGTGTTATCAAAAGCAGGTTTGTTTCTTCTTTTGTTGCTGGAGTGGTGAATTCAAGAATTTTGAACTGATGGCTATTTAACATGTCAAAATTTCCTCTTTTGTAAATTTGATTCAATTCAAATTTTGGAATTGAAGAATTTGGAACATTTTCTTCAATTTCATTGAATTCAAATTCTTCATAATTGAGAAGCTGTACTGCTTTTTATCTTTTCAAAATGGCAAAATAGCATAAATGGTCACTAATCTTTGTCCAAAACGATGGTTTGGTCATTATCGTATGACATATGTCAAAATGGTCACTCCCTCTAATGTTTAATTATCAAATTGGTCACTCCCGTTAACTTTTTAGGGGTAAAAATGTCTTTTTATCATTAAATTATATTTATTTACAAAAATGGCATTACTAAAAATTTTAAATGGTCATTGATCTTTGCCCAAAACGACACTTTGGTCACTATTGTATGACATATGTCAAAATGGTCACTCATCTTCGTTCTCCGTCTATAAATTTAGTCACTCTATCTATTTTAGACGTTAAATACTTGATATGTAAGAGGTACAAATGTCTTTTTTATCATTTAATTTTATTTAATTTACAATAATGTCATTATTACAAGTTTTAAAAAATTATTAACTCTCTCTCTCCACCCCACAATCGCCAATCGATGAAGATTGAACCCAAGCCTGAGAACAACACGAAGGAGCCGTAAACCCTAAACTCTAAACGATGACGAACTATAAACCTCTCTTTTCCCTCACCCTCGCCGTCGCCGCCCTTAGATTCTCCACAATCGCAGTCACCTCATGGCATCCTATGCCTCCTCGCAGCTAACAAGCCTGGTCGAGGTAGAGATCGATCTATCGACAATGGATTTCGGTTGCGGTGCTACTACAAATGTCGATCGACGAGCCGTCGCTGGTGGTGGCGAGCCTCGGGGGAGGAGAGATAGAAAGGATAATTTTTTATATTTTTTAGATTTTTAGATTATTTTTTGTCAAATGAGGATAAAAAGATAAAATTACCCCTGAACATAAATGAAATATTCTTTTTGACATACGCCATAAGATAGTGACTAAAGTGTCATTTTGAGCTCGAATGACCAATTTGAAAATGAAACCTTAGCGAGAGTGACCATTTTGACATATGACATACGATAGTGACTAAAGTGTCATTTTGGGCAAAGATTAATGACTATTTATGCAATTTTGCCAAGATAAAAAGACAAAAATACCCTTGAAAAAAATAGTTTTTTTTTAACGGGCGAATGACCATTTTGATATACTTTCGAAAAAGACGAGTGACCATTTTGACATATGCCATACGATAGTTACCAAACTGTCGTTTTGGGCAAAGATGAATGACCATTTATGCTATTTTGGCTTTCAAAATTCTCAACATATTTATATTACAAACATCTTCAGTTTTAGATTCTTGATATCTGATGCTTGACAGATTTGTTGTTGGATCCAAAAGAAACAAACTTGCTGAAAGGTTCCCTCTTAGTGGTTTAAAGTCATTGATTTTCTTTATGACTGTTCGAGATAGACTGCATCTTGACTTCTTAAATTCTCGGGCTATCCTTTGAACATAGTCAATGATCTTCATCTGTTGAAGATTTAGTTTATCGATTTTACTATTAACATTTGTTAATAGTTCTCTCTTATTTTTCGGGTAATTTTGGATATAATCTATTTTAGTTTCTATTTTTTGTAATTGGTTACTAATCACCGGAAGTATCTTTAGATACTCTCTGTTTCTAGAGATTTCTGTTAAAGACTCTTGATACGTTACATCAATCGAATTTAATAGAGAATCTAGTATCTCTATTATTTTGGCAGAAGTTGTTCCCATCTTTGAAAATTTGTTGAGCTGTAGCAAGTTCTGATACAAGTAAAACTGTGAATCTAACCAACAAGCTCAAATAGATAATATATGAAAACTAAGTTCAACTTTAGCTTTATCTTTTAAACATGCAGATAAAAGTCTTTGTTGTTTAGCCATCCCAAGATCAACCTTTGCTTGATCTTAATTGATAATGAGTATGTTGGAAAAATGGTGGTTTTCCACCATTTTAGTAGGATAATTTAAATAAAATAATTAAGTGAGATGCAGTTAAAATTAATGAAAGAGAAACATAGATTTGTGTTCACCTACAAGAGTACATAAAGATTATGTATTCATTTGTTTAAATTGGTCAAGAGATGAATGATAAATTGTCACCTAAAGTTAGTCACTTGAAACATAAGAAATGATGTTTATCCCACTTGGAAAAAACTAAGAATGTGGAGGTCTTTAAATATAGTTACACTCTACAATGCTTTGAGTGAGCAAGTAGAGAGACTCTCTCTTTCGCGTAAAAAGGGGGAGGGGGGGGGGTATAACCGTTTGGACTAGGCTTGCGTTATGGACTTGTGTGTGTCCGCGTCCTGCGGACATGAGTTTCCTTTTGTACTCAAAAAAATCTGACGTGACTCTTGGTTATGTTACAACCATTTTGGCATTTCACTTTTTTTCGGTTACAAACTAATTGCTAGATTTATTTTTCATGGTTTAATTGGTTTAACTCGGATTTAAGTCGCATGGATTAATGAGGTGTAATTTGAGACCTTTTGGTGGCCGAACTTCATGGAATACTCCATATCCTACGTGTATAAATCACTACCACAATAAACACTATAACCGACGAGATCTGTAAAACTATAACCGACGAGATAAAAATCTCGTCGGTTATAGTGGAAAAAATATTTTTTTTAATTTTTTTTAAAAAAATAAAAAATCTCGTCGGTTATAGTACTATAACCGACGATAATGGCTAAAAATCTCGTCGGTTATACTATTACCGACCCCCTTTAACCAACGGACTATAACCGACGATGTTTCAGGGTCGTCGGATATAGTCCGTTGGTTAAAGGGGGTCGGTAATAGTATAACCGACGAGATTTTTAGCCATTATCGTCGGTTATAGTACTATAACCGACGAGATTTTTTATTTTTTTAAAAATAAAATTAAAAAATATATATTTTTTCCACTATAACCGACGAGATTTTTATCTCGTCGGTTATAGTTTTACAGATCTCGTCGGTTATAGTGTTTATTGTGGTAGTGAATAGAGGTTTCCTCCTCCTCATTCTTCATCCCATCAGAAAGCAGTATCTCCTCTTCTGATCTCTTATCCTCTCTCTCAAGTGTTCGGTGATAGAGTAAGGTACTCTTCTATTCGACGAGAAGTTCTTGTGTTGCAGTATAACAACTTAGAAGTTGTTTTATCTTGGGAGAACAACGGTACACAAGCCTGTGGGGGGCGTAAAAGTTCTTAAGAAGAACGTGTAAAACATGTCACTCAACTTTGTTCTTAGTTCATCTTCTATTTCTAGAATTTGTTCTTCGTTTTAATTTACCAATTAAATTACTATTTTCGTAATTTATTTAGTTTAATATCACAATTATTTTTTACAAAATATACCTTTTTAATATCTCCAGAAGTTTAATTCTTTGTTTTGTGTTGTTAATGAAGTCTTGACTTCAGTTCAATTTTTTACTCAACTCTCGAGAAGCTGAAAGATGAGAAATTTTGATAGTAAAAAATAACTGTTTATCTTCGAGTACTGAGGATAAATTTCTAGCTGCAAGTGTTAGAATAAACAATTTATGAGCCCACTATGCTTCAAAAATACATAATAATATGTAAAAAGACAATTAAAATAGTATTTTGTTAATTTTATCCCTACAAGATGCTTTTTCGGGCCACATTGCATAAGTACATGTATTGTTTAAGTAGTTTTAAAAGACCAGATACCAAAATATGAATTAAGTGATAGTCTAAATATCATTTGAGAATTTTTTCCGTTTATAAAAACACTCGATGATGGGAGCATTATGTACTTAGAGTGGATGGCTGCTTCACTATTATTTTGGAACAACAGGCATTGCCTAGTGTTGTCTTTGACTGAATAAAAGTCCTATGGAAGCCTTTCAAAGAAAAAAAAGTCTTATGGAAGAGGCTTAAAATATGGAGATGTTGGGTGATAAGCTGATAATTAATATTTCTGGGCAGATTTGAAAAACCAAAATGGCAGTAAAATTTAATCATCTACTTGTTATAAATTTATGAGCGCACTGCGTCAGTATTGTTACTGTCACATGAATCTCAGAACTATGTTACCTAACTTCTGTTTTTTAATCTCATCTGTAAAACTGTAGCTATGAATAGATGTGGCTTAATGGTTCATGTGGACATTGGAATACTAAATTACTTGTTCTCTCAAAAAGATAGGGAATTGTTAAAGCCTTCTGGTTTATTGTGAAATTAAAATGCAGATGATTTCTACCATGTCTGTTCTGGATCAGGATATTAACAGTGTTTGTTCTTGATTCTTGATCATAGGAAAACCAGGTCGTGATGGTTCAAGTTACAAAATGCACGAAGCTTCTGACGATGAACCACTATTACTTTGGTAGCAGGAGGACACTAGCTCACACAGGCTCATAGCAATGTGCAGGGATCTAATTATTTATTTCATCAAGAAATTATCTCTTACTATACTATTACTAACCTTTTCGTTTTCCGGTGCACGATTAAATGTCTATTTGAGATAGTTTTTAAAGTGATTTTCAGTATTAGCGTTTTGAGAAGGAAACACTTTAAAGTGATTTCCAGTATTAGCACATGAAATGTGTTTCCTAAAAAAAACTACTTTTAAGGCCTATAAGTGATTCTCTAAAATTTTCTCAAAGTACTTTCAATTACTGTAAAATCTCTATAATGAATAACCTCTAGACCGGAGAAAATTATTATTTTAGCGAGCCTATTATTTTATCGATAAATAAATAATTTATTAATTTATCAAGATTCTTAGATATTTCTTAGTTAATGAAAACGATACGATGATAGAATCTTCTGTTGATGAAGAGATAACTGAAGGATAATGAATCTGCATGTTGAAAATGAACATATCCATGACAATTCTACTACACCGAAAGTTTCTCCAAAGAAAGAAGGCATTTGAGGCAGTATTTACATTGAATTACTATTTGCAACAGAATGAAAAGAATTTACCAAATATGATGCACACATTGCAAAATATCAAGAACGAAGTTCAATTTGATCTAGATGCAAAGAAGAAACAAGTTATAATAGTCTTTTTCAAGAAATAGCTGAGCTGATCGAGAGACTAGAAATTTGCAACTGAAGATTTAATTTTTATATATTTTTATGAATTTTAATATTTTTTTTATGATTTATGATTTAAATTATTATTGTATATATTCATAAGGACGTAAAAGAATTAGAGAAAAATTATTATCTTATGCATTTAACGGGATATCTAGTAATATGAACTGATTTCAAGTTAGAGCCGAGAAAAAAAAAATTAATTTAACAAAATTATTAATTTATCGAACATTTATTTATTAAAATTTTATTGTATAACTAAACACCATAAAATTGATAAAAGGACTGTTTTAAGTTTGAAAGTACTCAAAAGCATCAAATCTACTTTAGTCTGTGCAACCCAATTGAACTGTGCAACCCAATTGAAACATAAATATGTCCATAACAAGATAACACCTTATGCTTTCGCGGCTATAATAATGCAGAATCTGATTTTCCCCGGCACGGTGGAAATGATCATTGCTTCTTTCTCTAGAGTAAAGGGATTATATTACTGGGTTCTTAACCCATAAGACGCCCAACAAGTCACCTATGGTGTTTCCTTTTGTTTTGTTGAGTAACAATGCTGAAAAAAAAAATCAAAATGGAACCCATATAGTGAACTGGTACAAGCCTTGTCTCAGTAGAATTCCTAACAAAAAGTCATCAATGTCGCTCACTTTCCCTGGCAAGCTTCTTGGCCTTTCTCCTTTGCCTCACCTTGTTCTTCTGATTACTGCAACCAGCTGGCTGCTGCTCCCGATCACCTATAAAAGTACAGCCACATGTATTAATTCATACTCAAGAGATCAAATTGTCAAACCCAGAGACCACAATCTAAGTTAATTGTGAGAAAATAGTCCCCTCCAGGTTCTTCGGAGGCATTAGGTCGAACACCTTGAGGGCCATCTTGACCTTGATGGATTGATGAAGGTAAAAGAGGCCCAATGAGTTGCTTGCGTCGACATGTGTCTTCCTTGAGCTTCCTCTTGCGGAGTCTCTTCCGTTGTGCTCTCGTAAGCTTCTGGGTCTCGCTGTCACAATTGCCATTCTCGTCACCGTTAGTAGTTGAAGACCCACTGCCTCTGCTATTCAACTCATGTAGCTCAAAGTCTTGGCTTAATATGTTCAAGGGTACGTCGACATCGTGTTTCGGCTGCAAGCAATATGACTAGTGATGAGTCAAAGAGAAACATAGGGAAACAGAGTAAGAAAAGGAGAGAGTAAGTACTGGTGGTGATGGTGGAGGATATAGCGTGTTGATGACAGCCTCATTGAACTTGCGTCGCTTCTCTTCTGGTCGCATTGTTGATTAAGAAACAGACCTTTGTTGTTTTGGGACTTTACCTTAGTCGGGTATAGGCATTTAGCCCTTTAGTATTGGTAACCAGTTTTGGCTTTGGCAGAAGTAGCTATCTTGTTTTTCTCTCTCATTGCTGATCGACTCGCTGGTAAAGACCACTCGAGGTAAGGACGTAAGGTCATATGTATTTTTATCTTCAATATTTTTATCAGCAGTATTTAGCTGAATGATTACCCCATCTAAATTAGACGTTAAAAATATATTATTGCTTAATGCAGTCAAGGAGGCTTTTCCGATGAGTGATTAGTCCTGAAAGGTGATCTATGTAGCATATAAGTAAATAGAAATTGGACAAATGAAGCAAGCAAGATACGGGCAATACCGTAGCATATACTCTCTGACAATTAAAGCAAGCATGCATTCTGAATACAAGAAATTAGCATTACTACAGAGTTGTGAAATGGGACTAGAGTGGGTCTTCAGAGATCCACCTTTTGAACATGGAAAAACACTCTTTAGGTTTATACTCTGGAGCCGTGTGACCTCCTCCCTGCACCACAGCAAACAATACGCGAAATGAGATCTGAGATGATCCGTTTTATTATAGATGTTGTACAAAGCACCTAGAATTCTGACCTTCACAGTTGCAAATGTTAAGTTGTTCGAGTACTCCATCCGGTATCTACACACAGCAAACAATAAGCGAAATGAGCTCCATTTTAAAAGCATATACATGTAGGGTTGTAGACAAAGCTAGCCTACCCAGCAACTTGATCATCAACCAGCCATGGTCTCCATTGATTGATGATAGTAAAGTTCAGAGACTTGATCCATGCTAAGGTTCCCAAGTATGGTATCAGCATGTCATGATCACCACTGCATAAGTACATACACTTGTCAATCATAAGCAGATCGCTTGTATATTGATCTGAATACAGGCTGGAGAACTAGGCCTAGCTAGTGAAAAGCTGAAAATTAACCTGTATATCAGAGCTCGATAACCTTTTTCTGTCAGTAATCGATGATAACTACACACACTATGGATATGTTTTGAGTAAGGCAAGCTACTGCTGTTGCATCTCAACCAAAACCTCCTCTGGCACACAAAAGGTTATAGACGAATTTTAATTTCCATAATTCTCTTCATGTTGCAAAGCATAAAACATATCTTAAAAATTACAATTGAACAATTGTGCATGTGTCTCATTCTACAACTACAGTATAACACTCCATGCACTAAATCTTACAGTTGCATAGCAGTGACTCACTTTTTTAACCTGAAGCACCTTTTGTACATTAGCATCATTTGCCCAAATATGGAGTAGAAAATTTTCATAGTTCTGCAAATTTTAGGAGGGTCATTGTTTTCGCAAAATCTATTGTTCAACCAACCAATGATAGAGCAAAGAAAAATGAAGAATATACCCTGCAACCAAACATAGGTGGGCCAACATATGGGAGACTGAGGCTAAGGTGAACCAGCTGGAGTTTAATTGCCGACTCTTCAGAGATTCCGATTGGATGTTTCTGCTGATCATCCATTGTACTAATTATAGGAAAGCCTGAATGGCACCGACGCTCCAAGATATGTGCTGGATGAATTTTATCAGTGCACTACACAGAAAAAATGGGGATTAAAAGTGTGGACATGCAATTCAATCTTGCTAAAATAGGGAAATTAAAATTGTCTCCCTACTGCTGAGATTGCCTGGAGATCCTTGGCACAATCAGTGCTGTGAACATTTCCTGTGTATTGACCTCTGCAATTCTTTTTGGTTGACTGCAAAAACATGTCCAGCCACCATTTAACATATTGTTCAGGCACCAAGTCCAGCCACTTCATACTATGATTAAAGGTGACAAATTATCAGAACTGTGAACTACTTTAAATTGGAGAAAATTCTACCAACAGTGTCTGAACTGTTTTGTGTTCATTAAGTTAGTATCCGAACTCTCAAAGTGATCAATGTAGTACTTAAACCACATTTTCGCTATATTCCTAGTTCTTCTGTCAGTTTCCGTCAGTCAAACGTTAGTTTGCTGACATGGGTTGTTTGTCTATTAAAAATAAGGGGTAAATTTGTCATTTCCCCTTGATAATTAACTTATACGCTAAAAACTTCTTTCTACTTTCTAAATTTTTGTTAAATTTACTTTAATATTCACTGATAGTAAAAATACATAAAACAAATTCAACCGGGAGACCTAATCGTTCTCCTCCGTCTTCCTTAATCTTTTGGCTGGCAGCGACCCAACGGACGTCGAGCTCTTGGGAATCAGAAATGGGCATCAAAATCCAAAGCCAGTAAAACGGGAGAGAGATGAGTGTCACAGGCTAGTGATCGGCGGCAAGTTTTGGTTCGTGAGTGGGTACGAGACTGAGAGCCAGGCATCGTTTGAGAGCGGGGCAGAGGTTCTGGATCTCGGGTTGGTGGAGGCGACAGTGGCCCTTGAAGCTATGGTTAGACCAGCATGGCATAGGTCGAGCTCGCCGGATGATATGATCCCCAACAAGAACACATCTTACAAGACCATGAGACCTAGGGGTTGCTTCATCAATCATGACCTTATCAAAACCATGAGATGCAAGAACAAGGGTTGTATCTTGATCTGGAAATGTTTGTGACTATTACCAGCAGATTGGAGGAGCAAGGGAAGTGGGATATAATACAGAAGACATTTGATAGTTTTGTTTTTAATTTTTTAATCTACTCTGCAGGCTCTTTGAAGAAGAATGGGATCTCATGGATCTGGGTTTGAACTTTGAACAGTTCAGAAATCTATATATTTTGATTGAAGAGATGAATTGAATTGAATTGTTGAGAACAAGAGTAGCAGATAGAGAAAGAAAATTGTGCAGATATGTTTTCTATTAGTAAACCCAATAAAATTTCTCCAATACACAACCCAGAAAAATAGCTCAATAAATTACGAGCAAATATTCGATTTTATATGAATTGAACTCTACATATTTTTTAGTGATACTTGGATGTTTTGCTACCAATCTTACATTTGATGTCACTGGAATCAAGATTCATTGTTTTTCTCTGAATTCATGTTTATGCAAGTTCATTGCTATGTTTTTATTTTTTATATAAATATAAATAGTGGAAATAAAATAAAATACTTAAAATAGTGGCAAGATTTGTAAATAATTTGATTTTTAAAGGGTAAAATTGTTATTTGATTCCAAAAACATATTTTTAATAACACCATATCAGCAAATTAACGTTTTGTTAACGAAAAATTGATAGAAGTACTACAAATATAACGAAAATGCGGTTTAGCTACTACATTGATCATTTAGAGAGTCCGAATACTAACTTGGTGGGCATAGAACAATTCAGACATTGTTGATGCAATTTTCTCTTTAAATTACCTTGTAGAGTTCATCAGGTATAAGGGCCATGTGATGGGCATATTTGATCCTTGAATTTTGATCAAAATTTGGATCTGTAGCTGCGTTCCCAAGAAGATAACCCTGGAAAGATTCTTAAATCAGTAGAAAACCTTACAAAAAATTGATAAATTTCTTTCAGTGAAGTGCTAAAAAGTGTTTTCTATGTTTGTAAAATACATACTTTAAGATTAATTGCTGGTACATTGCCAGCTTCGATACCTGCAGCATCATCGCAAGCCTGGTAATGTGTTCCTCCATAATCGATTACAAGAGCCATATATATGTGTCATTGAATTTTACCAAGGTTAATTTGTATGAATGGCACTACCTTTTGCTATTTTATGAGTTACAACTGGGACTATCAGGCCAGAGTAGGAGTCACCACCGATGTAGATTGGATTAGACATGAATTCAGGGTGATTGAGTAACCACTTCATATATAGAAAAAGGACACACATACATGCATGAAGTTATTGAACAAGAAACAGAAATAGCCAGAAAACCAAAAGATGCACTTGTATATTCTCGGTGCTTATGTTTGTGTTTCATTTTAATCCATTGTTCTGCTAATGTACCTTGATGAAGAAGCTATACGCATGATTTACAAATACTGTATCACTGGACCATTGCAAGCTCTTTGGATATGAGAAACCGCTACCAATAGGTGCATCTACAAATATTATGCTTGAAACCTAAATTATTAGGCAATCCAGTTATCCGAAAAGAACATCACAATACAGTATCAGGCAGGTGTTATAGAGGAGTTATATAAATGACATCGTATTAGCTATACCTTTGTCCACGAGTAGGGATTAAGAACAAAGCTCGGTAAGCTACCATTATACTCAACCATGTTGAGCTTCATTGGGCCTAACCAAAACCAAAAAATTATCACAAGCTTCTTGCAAACTAAATGTAGTGGAAATTTGTTACTTCAAAACAAAAGATGATCAAGTGTCGTAGCTAAGTTTGCTTACATACCTATCTCAAAAGCAAGTCCAGATAGAGCAGAGCAAGTAGGGCCACCGGTGAGCCAGAGCATAAGAGGATCATCCCTGGGATTCCTCTCAGACTCAACAAAGTAATAGAAGAGCTGTTCCTCATCTTTCTCATCAACACCGATGTACCTAATCAAAATCCAAACAACTCGGTGCAATGACATAGCGCATGTATCACTTAAATTACTAGTCTGGTAACTGTAACGGTATCATTGATTTCAGACAGATGTTACTAAAACATGATGGTAGAAGCTAGTTCTTATATTACTCGATCTGTTACAAAACACTGACCCAGTTTCAAGTTTGAAGGGAAGAGATCCAGGAAATCCAGGAAGAGATTTGATAAATGAGCTATCAACCAGATTTGATTTTGGCAGAAGCAACAGATATATGATATGGAAGATAATTTTGGCACCAAAGTGTCGTCCTAGCAGTAGTCTCCTCCTCTCAAAACCTGGTGCTTCCATTTTTTCTTTCTAATATCCATGGCGATAGAAGCTAGAGTGAAAGAGAATTTGGATATTGGACCAACTGCATGGCTGAATGACATGCGTCCGTTACTGTGTTTAGGTGTCTTCTCTCTGTTCATATTGATGTTGTAGGTGTCGAAGCAGGAAATTCAAAACCTATATTTACCCTTACACGACGGGTTATCCGTCACCGGATAAGCTGCCATCGGAATCAACGAGATCTTAATGGGCTACGCTGGACCAGTTAGCCCATCGGGCTCAACCCATTAAACCCGTTATCTTAATGGAATAATAATGCTAATTAAACCCGCTAGTGACCTACCCATTACGGTATTGACAGCTAATTGAAATGCTTAAATGGTCATCAATGAGAGTCCCTTAATTGAGGCAGATATAGATACCAGATCAAAAGTTCAAAACTAATGCATGTCTATCTGACCTTTTGAATGACTTGTTTTCTTTATCGCGATTCAAGCGTCACCATCCAAACTTTGGAAGTTCCACACGACTATGTATAGTGCGGGACCATCTCATCTACATAGTGGCTCCTCCAACACTATCAACTTGCATATAATTAGCATATCATTTTATATATGTAGTGACGACTTTAAAATTTCCCCATCCGAATGATCAGATCCAACCTAACGTACAACCTATCGTGTTGAAAGTGAAGGCGCGCACTCAATGGGCCAAAGTCTTGTTTTACAGAATCAAAGGATATATTGGAGTTGAATATTTCACCGTACCAACCATGCACATCGATGCACATGCAATTGGGTATGGATTTCATTATTTTCAGGTTCAGAACAAGGAAGGGCTTGCCTAATTATTCAGATTACTCGCTACCAGGAATTACATTACTGTTCTAAAAATCAGCTTAGGCGACATTTAGGCACTAGGCGGGTTACTAATTGTTGAATTTTGCTTCAAATTGGGCAAAATAAATATTTTCTCCTTCTAGGCGGGTAAATTTTTTTTTTTTCAAAAATATATAAGCATAAAATTTAGGGATCTAAACCTAAATTACAGGAAGAAAATTCAAACAGCCAAACCGGACAAGGGTCATAAATGAGTTGAAAAGGTGCTTAAGAAAAAATTCCCTGATTATTTCCTCCAATAAGTATGTTTAAACTATATAGGTTTGTGATTTCTTTATATTTTGAAATTAAGAAATCCGGATAGGAATAGGTGGCCACGGTAAATTCAAATTTAATTTGGTGTTTGCTTATTCGAAGTGTTTTTCCTTAGTTTGTGCATGCAGGTTTTTGATTTTCTTTTGTTTTAGGGGAAATTATGTCAAATTTTCAGTAGAAATTAAATACACATTCATATATCTTCTTCAGAATTTTGCAAATGATCAATCTAGAAAATCACGATAAACACGAGGGGTGGTGCTCATGGAAAAAGAACTTATTGGATCATAAGCCGGTCCAACATTATAAATATCTCGGATGTTTTGTCAACGGTGTAAAAGTTTATTCATTGGACCAAGATGAAGGAAGAGAAACACAAAATAGTGGGATCGCGGTTGGGGAAGACGTTGATGTATACTACAGAGTTCTTGTTAATGCCGTTCAACTACTTTATGAGAATGATATCAACATTTTTCTATTCAAGTGTAAATGATTCAAGCGTACGAAGTAAGATTTGAGCCTTTTATCAGTCGATACAAACTCAAGCTGGTATGAGGATGAGCCATTCGCTCTTGTCACCTTAGTTAAGCAGGTGTTCTATCTGAATGATTGAAAGCGGGTGAAGGTTAGAAAATAGTTAATCATATGTCTCACCAAAGAATATGGAGTGCCACAACACTTGAAGGGACGTTAGCGACTGACACTGAAGCGGATAATGACAATACATATCAAGAGCATAGTACTTCTATCATCCCTGACATAAAGGAACTGATTTGGTATAATGAACACTTACCCATATCTAATCACGCCACGAACCATACTCAAAAGGAGATGGACGACCTAGAGAAAAATGCCTTTGAAGAGGAGCTGGAGGATGATGACGACGATGACGTTGTGTACGATTCAAACAATGAAGATTATGATGATGAGGACCATTCAGCTGAGAGTGAAGATGATGATTATGATGATGAAAGTGATTGATATATAAATATAATTAATTAACTGATGGAGATAATTCGATCGAATTAGAACTTAATTTGTACGCACGCGTACGAATTTGAATATACATGTGCATTATAATGCACTAATTAAAAGAGGTTTATTTAGAGTGTTTGTAATACTTGTTAGGTCTTACAAGATTGATTTTAGAATAAACGAATGCAAGATGACGGAATGAATATATGTTCTTCGTCTAAGGTAAAACTTAAACGATGAAATAATAAGTACATTTATAAACCCCATACCCTAAGCCCTTAACCCTTTCCCGTAACCCTTTAAAGTATTAGACGAAAAAAATTCTATGATTCGTCGTCTAAGTGCTACTTACAAGATGAAATTTAACCACTTTCATGATCTAAGTAGAGTTTCACAATCTGATCTCTAAGAGCATGATCATGTGTACCATGTTATATTGTGGATTATATTTGTCGAGGGCATAGAGTAAAAAATTCTTGGAGTGTGAGCGTTGTCAAAAATCAAAGTTACTAAGATTTGTTATCAACGTTTTTCGTTTCGTTGAAATTTTGATTTTATGGTTGACTACGCTGATCAAAACCTTAACGAACTTCGTATTTCCTAAAAATGTGTCTACTTACATATTATGTTGTGATGAATATATTTAACTTTGTCCAAATTTAGTTTCGTTAATATTGATGTGGAGTAAATACAGACATATGAACACTTAAGTTATACAACATTAGTAGATGTATAACAAGTATTTAGTCGTAAATCTACTTTTTATGTCAAATTTTAATTAATTTATATCTAATTGATATATAAAGTTTTAACGTAAGTGAAAATGCTCGTAACTTCAGAAATGGGTTTACGATTAATAAATTACGATCGTTTCGGTATTTAAATCTTTGTCGATAATCACAAAACTACATTGATCAAATATGAAACTAAACCAAATTGGCTTCAATTTTTTTCTACAATATTATATAAATGTAATGATTACATTTGACGGTTGATTTCTTATGATTTTTAGCCAGGTACCCAATTTTTTTTTTCCGAATAGCTTTAAAAAAATTAATTAATTATAACTTAGATGACGAAAAATATGTTTCATCGTCTGAATTGCTTCTTAGACGACGAAACCATGTGATTTCGTCGTCCAACCCCAAATATTTGGTGGGTTATTTTTTCTGCCAATTTTTTGGGAATTTTTTTAAAACGACTTAGAAGACGAAACACCTTGATTTCGTCGTCTAATTCAATTAGAAAGATCGATCAAATCTCATTCCCAATTCATTTGATCTCTTTATTGTGCCCAAAATCCCTAAAATCGTTTATCTTCAAATCCAGTCGTCGTGCCACTATGAGAGGCACCACCACCGTCGCCGCCCCGAGCCAAACCGGCCACCACTGACCCACACCACCGACAACTCCAATATACACCTCTTCTCTCCAACCCCGAGCTTACACCACCGAGGCAGTCCTGACGCCGGTGTCAACGCCTCTCTCAACACCACCAATTTCCTCTCTGACCTTTCTCTCCCTCTACTGAGGCAGCCTCTCTCTCTCTCTCTCTCTCTCTCTCTCTCTCTCTCTTTACTACTTCTGTATATAGTAAGTTGCAAGTTTCATGAATTTGTTGAATGAATTTTTTAGATTGTGGATTGTTGATGGAGATTATGGATTGAGTGAATTTATGATTATGGATTATGAATTTAATGAATTTAGGATTATGTATTGTTGTTGATGGAGATTATGTGGACTTGTTGTTGATGGAGATTATGTAGAATTATTGTTGATTATGGAGATTATGTAGAATTGTGTTTCGATTATGGACATTATGTCAAATTTAGTTTGTGTTTGAGGAATTTTGGTTGTGTTGGATCAATTTAGGCATGTAATGAGGCTTAACTTGAATATGTACTGGATTAGATGAATTTTTTATTTTTGGTAGGGATGAGTTTTGATGAATATGGTTTTGCTGAGTAAATGTTGTTAATTTCCGTTGTCGTAGAGCTTAAGATGTCTGGCAGGAGGAAGAGGCGCACTGCACAAGAGAAGAATGCCGAATTTCAATCCATAAGATGACAATTAGGTTGTGGTCAAACCTCAGAGGAGACTGTTACAGCTCCTGCGACTCCTGATAGGTCACAAATGATACCGACTGGTCCCAATAAAGCGACGATAACCTATACAGTCAATTCAAGGATTTCCTCTTCGGAAGTCACAAGCTCCCCAAGAATTTGTCGATGATTCTGTTTGCTACACCGCTTGATGCAAAGAGAACATGAGGGGCCCCTCAGATTCGGCCCTCAAACGCACCCGAGAACTAGTGAAGAGAGCTAATGTCGAGAAGATAGTAAAGTCAACGTGGAAGAAGATCAAGGTGTCGTTCAATGAGTTCACCAGAGACCCTCCGACATCGGAGCTGAGCAGTTTGTGCTCGCACAACATTTAATCTATCGTATGGAACAACATACGTATGAAGGCCCCTTCTTGGGATGAGCTGCCATAAGCTGATAAGTTCAGGGTGTACCGCAAACTCTCGGTAATAGGGTCTATTTAATTTCATTGAATTTTATAATGAATTACAAAGCATATATAGGGTCATAGGATCTAGGAATTTATTTTTTATTTATTTTTTCCCAAAAACATTATGACTATGAAGCCAAACCGAAAATGTGAGAATTCTTAGAGAAGACGGCTACAGGTATTTACAAGGATTGGAAGAACGACTTGCATAAGCACTACAAGAAACACGACGTGTCAAGTATCCCAAGGGAGTTGATGACGGAAATGGAAGAGGAGTGAGAATGGATGGTCAGACACTTTGAGTCTGATAAGTTTAAGGTCCATCTTTCTTTTCTTTAGTTTAATGAAAATGAATCATTTCTTAATTTTAAATATTTATTTATTATTTTATTTTATTTGTTGTAAAATAGAGAAGGTCGGCAGCCACCATTGCTAATCGTGAGAAGAAGATGATGCACCATAAGTCGGGTTCTAAAAGGATGATCAACATCGTAAAGGCTCACAGAGATGCGGGTTCGAAGCATTGTTTTCTTCATGCTAGCATGTCTTCTGACGTCAGGCCAGGGAAAGAAGATATCATGAGTCAACGTGGGTAAGTGACCCATTTTTTTAAATTGATTGAGTTTAATCTTACTGTTGGTTTGAAGAAATTGAATCATGATTAGGACATTTATTAGGTTGTGTTATTGAAATTTGGTTATTTTTTGTCTAAATTAAACATTATTCTGAACTTGAGAAATCCGGATGGGAATCGGTGCCCACGGTTTGTTATTTTGGAATTGGTTATTCGAAGTGTTTTCTTTCGAGCAGGTTTTTGGTTTCCTCCATTTTTAGGGGAAACTATGTCAAATTTTCTTTAGAGATCGACATTCATATATTGTTCACAATAGAAATTTCAGGAGAGGTTGATACAATTAACCGGGGAGAAATTGGCGCGCGCAGATTCACAGAACCCGGAGATGATGCCTGAAGAGCTGCATCCTCTATCGAAGGAAACTCAAATCAATATTTGCACATACAGTTTTCGGTTGCCGACCTGGGAAGAAGGTTTGTGGCCTTAGACGGGCAGACGAGCGAGATTAGAGACAGCCTTCGATTTTGTTAAGTAGGCGTTCAAGTGCGACGACTGCAGAGGAACATGTCTGATTTGCCGAAGAGGAGGCTTGAGTGGCCTGAGAGAAGACTCGAGTGTTCCAGACTCAAAATGATAAGTTTTTTACAGATTCAGATGGGTCATATACTCGAGTTCCTCAAGACTAGGCAAGGCATGGATTCTGATTCTGATTGTCACGCCTTGGGATTCTAGTTTCGTATATAATTACGTTTCTATTTCGATTGGAATGGTACAATTTTTATGTAAAAATTTAATATTCAATATATTCAGTGGTATTCTTCAAAATTTACTATTTCATTTTTAAAAATTTATATTTTGAAATAATTATACAAAAAATTAAAAAATAATAATAAAATATACAACTTAGATGACTGAATTGAAGATTTAGTCGTTTATGTGGACGTGTTAGACGACAAATTTGTCAATATTTCATCGTCTAGCAAGAACATTCAGACGACAAGAAAACTTTTGTTGTCTCGAATGAAACTGCTAGACGATGAAAGATCAAGATTCGTCGTCTAGGATAATTTACTAAGACGAAATTTTGTTGTCTCGAATGAAACTGCTAGACGACGAAAGATCAACATTCGTCGTCTAAGCTAATTTACTAAAATGATGAAAAATAATTTCGTCGTCTAAGTTATAACACCTAGATGATGAGTTAGAATTTCTTAGACGACGAAACCGTTTCATCGTCTAAATGAATTAGCCTAGACGACAAACATTCGTCTAAGAAATTATACACGATGAAATTTTTTTTCGTCTTTTTCAGTAAACTTTGTCGTCTAGAAACTTAAACGACGAAAAATATTTCGTTGTCTAAGATGTGACTTGGACGACAAATTTTTTTTGTTTCGTCATCTAAGTGCTCTTACACTACGACACTCAACTGATGAAACTTAGACGACAAAAATTTCATTGTTTAAGTTTAGGCGACAAAAAATACCACTTAGATGACGAAATTACTTCTTCACCTAAGTGCATTTTTGTAGTAGTGACTGTAGTCGGTTGAGTGGGTTAACAATAGCTACACTACAAGAAAACTGCATTTAGACCACGGAATCGTAAGGGTTCCATGGTCTAAGTGGAACTTGGACCACGGAGAATTCTCCGCGGTCCAAGTGTGCACCTGGACGACGGAGAGTGATTATTCCGTCGTCCAGGTGTACACTTGGACCGCGGACCGACACACCGTGGTCCGAGTGGCCACTCAGACGACGGACCGACACCTCTGTCGTCTAAGTGAAGCATTATATAAGGCCCATGCCAAACTCTCTTCCTCTCCGCTCGATCACTCGTCTCTCAACTGTTCATAATCGATCTCTTCTTGTCTTCATCAGCGCCTCACGCCTGCATGCATGCAATATATTCAAACGACGTCCTAGCTAGCTACCTACCTAGCTAGATAGCACGCACTATATATATCTGCGATTTCGACCATTGATTAATTCGCCATATATCGGAGAAGGCTAGGTACAGACGTAGTTAATTTTTCAACGCCATTAACGTAGGTTTATATATATAATTAATATATTATACATTTGATTGATTGCATTGTTAATAATTAATTAGTACGTCTAATATATATTTATATATAATATATTAAGTTAGGAAATTGATGATATATATATATATATTAGTTAAATATAGAATGTAGTACGTATATATGTATGGATGTTTTAAAAGTTGGTTAATATTTAGTTAAAACGTACGTACATGCATGTTAGCTAGACATATTAATTAAAGTAATTGATGTAGAGTACGTACTTACGTATGTACAACTATAATTAATAAATTTAGTTGAATGTAATTATATATATATTGAAGATATTGAATTAATAATTTTTTTTAATTAAGGTAGTTGAAAATTTGTGTATATATATAATAGTTTAATTAATAATTACTTTCAAATTTGTATATATATATAGAAGTAATAGTTAATTGACTAATATGTAATAATTAATTAATTATAAAATTTTGTAGAAGTATGGACAAGAGTCGGATGAAGTTGCGGAATAGATGTGGTGTCCGGTATATGGATGGAATTAGCGAATTTGTGAATTTTGCGATAGAACATGGTCAGGGAAAGAAGCGTTTCAGGTGTCCGTGCCAGAAATGTCTTAATTGTCAGTATGTGGAGGTTAATGTTATGGTGCAACACCTGTACGAAAATGGTATGATGTGGAGTTACACTACATGGAGTGAGCATGGTGAAGCAGTAGACTTCAGCTCAGCAGACTTCAGCTTAAGGTACAGTTACCAGGGTGCCTCGTCCAGCAGCAGTGGTGCCGGCCCCCCTGCTTGCAACCAAACTGCAGATTTAGTTAATGATGCGTTTCCAGGATTTAGTCATGGTGGACACCAACACCAAGAGGGAGGTTACAGTACCACTCATGAGCATGATGACACATTCCCTGCTGCTAGCTTGGCCACTGACACTAGTGAGATGGATAAGTACAACAAGATGCTACTTGAAGCGCAGACCCCGGTGTTCCCTGGATGTCGAGAGAATGTGTTGCAATATGTGATGGAGCAAATGAAGATAAAAGTGAAGCACAAAATGTCAGTCAGTGCTTTTGACGAAATTCAGGAGCAAATATGTAAGTTGCTTTCTGATGATTACAATCTTCATAAATCTCATTATGAGGTTAGAAATATCTTGAGCAGCCTCGGCCTAAAGTACAGGATAATTGACGCATGTCCGAATGATTGTGTGCTTTTTTATAAAGAGTATAAAGATTTGGACTATTGTCCCGTATGTTGCTAGTGCAGATATGAGCTGAATAGGAAGAGTTCGAAAAAGAGAATTGCTATGAAAGTTGTTCGATATTTTCCTTTGATTCCCAGATTGCAGCTCCTGTACATGTCTCTACACACAGCAGAGGCGATGCAATGGTATGCAGAAAAGTGAATAGATGACGATGTCTTGTGAGACGCCACGGATGGGGAGGGTTTCAAACATTTCGACAGAGAATTTGGAGACTTTGCTGCAGAGGTTAGAAATGTTAGACTCGGACTATCTATAGACAGATTCAATCCTTGGGGTAGTAATAGCTCCGCCGTCAGCACTTGACCAGTTATTGTGATGCCGTACAACTTGCCTCCGTGGATGTGTATGAACAAGGAATTTAATTTCCTTACTGTACTAATTCCAGGTCCTAAATCTCTGAGGAAGTACTTAGATGTCTACCTCAGACCTTTGATCGACGAGCTGAAACTGTTGTGGCAAAATGGAGTCCCAACTTATGACAAATTCACTGACACGATGTTTACGATGAGGGCTGCCGTAATGTGGACGATCAGCAATTTTCCAGCGTATGGGATGTTGGCAGCCTGCAGGACGAAAGGATATAATGGATGTCCTATATGTTTGGACGACGTGAACTCTAGTTGGCATGCGGGGAAGGCGTGTTACTTTGGTCACCGTAGATGGCTTCCTCACGACCACCCCTGGCGACAGGATGAAGCTCATTTCGACGGGACAGTAGAGAACAATCCTAAACCCCGTAGTTGGTCGGGCGAAGAGATTTTAGAGAGGTTGAGCAATTTCGACTTTGGTGTGTTGACCAATGACGCGGATGTAAAGAAATGCAATCCAATTCCTCCACATGATCTCAGCTATTGGCATCACAAGAGTATATTCTTTGAACTTCCTTACTGGTCGAAGTTGAAGCTGAGGAACAACTTGGACACGATGCACATAGAAAAGAATGTGTGCGACAACGTGGTGGGAACAATTCTAGGTATTAAGTTCAAGACTAAAGATACTCCCAAAGCGCGCAAAGATATGGAATCAATGAATCTACGTTGTCCCTTGAGGTTGAGGAGTGATAGGAAAGGAGTGTACAACAAGATGCCAGCTGCACCTTACACAGTGAAGCCGACACTTAGACATTCTGTATTTCACTGGTTTAAGGGTGTTCGTAATCCGGCTACGTATGCAGCTACTATAATTGGAGCAGTGGACGAGGTGCAACAAGAGTTTGTTGGTCTGAAGACACATGACTATCACGTTATGCTGCAACGTCTGATTCCAGTGGTAATTCGACCATATTTGCCTCGTGACGTCGTAGAACCAATAGTGGCATTGTGCAGATGGTGGCAGAGATTATGCGCCAGAGAATTAAAGAAGTCAGATGTGGTGGAACTGCAACAACAAGTTGTGCACATCATTTTCAAACTAGAGAGGATTTTTCCCCCTGCTTTCTTTGATATCATGATTCACCTAATGATCCACCTACCCGAGCAGATGCTCATTTCTAGTCCGGTCCAGTACACTTGGATGTATCCTCAAGAAAGGTACGTACAATTTCTTAATTATACAGGTTTTTCGATTCATAATTTGTTCCACTGGAGATTACTAGCTATATGTACTTATTTTTATTGTACAATGTATTAATTGTACGTTTGATTTTGTAAACAGCTTGGACAATATAAAGGATTCATCAAAAATAGGTCGGTCCCGGATGGCTCCATAGCCGAGACATATCTAATGCATGAGTGTGTTACTTACTGCAACAAGTACCTGAAAGATCCACCACCTTCCACTGCCTTCGATCCTAGTGCCCACATCAATCTTTCTGTCGTCCCAAATGTCGTCCGACCGTTTAGAGGAGTATTAAAGGAATCATTAACACGGGAAGAACTTATTGAGGCACATTAGGTAGTATTGTGAGACAGTGACAAAGTTGAGCCGTACATGATGTCATACAGGGAGAGGCTTCAGGCGTTAAATCCGGACAAGAGTTTGGCGTGGTTTGAGAAAATGGTTAAGAAGAAGTTCCCTGATTATTTCTTCCAATGGGTACGTACGTACATATGTCTCGGTATTTAATAATTTATATACATACTGATCATGTTTGTAGAAAGTAAACCCTTAAATTTTCCCATTTTCGCAGATGATTGATCTATAAAAATTCGAAAACCACAGGGGGTGGTGGTCCTGGCAAAAGCACTTGCCAACAGGGAAGCCGATTAAATACTATATTTATCCCTGATATTTTGTGAACGGTGTAAAGTTCCATTCATTGGCCCGAGATGAAGGCAGAAGAACACAAAACAGTGGGGTAGCGGTTGGGAAATACAATGATCTATATTACGGGGCTATTGTATATGTGGTTCAACTATGTTACGGGAATGATGTCAACGTTTTCCTATTCAAGTGCAGATGGTTCAAGCGTACAAAAGAATACTTGGGACTTTTATCAGTTGATACAAACTCAAGCTAGTATGAGGATGAGCCTTTCGCTCTCGCCACCTTAGTTAGGCAGGTGTTCTATCTCGATGATCCGAAAGCTGGTGAAGGGTGGAAAATAGTGAACCATATCTCTCATCGAGGAATATGGAATACGGAGACAATTGAAGGGACACCGGCGATTGAAGATGCAGCTGAACCAGAAAGAGACATTCCTACCTATCAAGAGCCTAACATTTCTGTCATCCGCTCCGATATAATTGACCTGGTTCAAGATGGTGAACGGTTACCCATGCCTGATGGTTGTACAGATCTAACTGAAGATGAGATTATTGATGCAATTAATGAGGTAGATGAAGAAAACGTGCAAGATGAGGACGAGGACGAGGACTCAGGTTTTTCGTTGGACGATGTTAAGTTTGATGAGGAGGATGAGAAATCGCATAACGCGACTGAGGATGATGACGATTATGATGAAGAGTACAATCTTGTAGTGACGAGGGGTGTTAATTGGTAATTTATTATTGTAGTTATTGTAATATAAGATGCATCATTGATCAATAATTAATATAAATATTATGAGGAGGAGTATGTACGTACGTATGTACAACTATTAATTTTGTACTTAATTAATTACACGCGTGCATGCATGGTCGGTTCGACCGACATACGTAAATTAAAATTAATTAATTAATAGATCCGGATCGGATCGGATCGATCGATGATTTTTTCGATCGAATTGAATAAGAAGAATTGAAGGGACACACTTGGACGACGGAGACTCCATTTTTGCGTCGTCCAAGTCATGCACAACCCTAAACTCTAAACAGTTAGGCCCTAACCCCTAAATTCAGGGTTTTTTACTTGGATGACGGAGATGAGCGTCTCCGTCGTCCAAGTACCTGGACGACGGAAAAACCATTGTCCGTCATCCAAGTACTCACTTGGACGACGGAGACGCTCATTTGCGTTGTCCAAGTTCAGATTTCGTAATTTTATCTAAGACAACGACCATCTAGACAATCTCCCAATGCATATTCTTTTCGTCAAGACTATAGAGTAAACAATTCTTGGTGTGTGAGCTTCAACGGTTCCAAAATAGGAGTTACGAAATTTTTTGTATCCATGTTTCCGGTTTGTCAAAATCTCGGTTTTGGGGTTGATTGTGCCGATGAAACCCTTCATGAACTTATTATTTTCTGAAAATTATTCTAATTATATATTATCTTACGGCGAATGTATCCAACAATTGTTTTGTCCAAATTCAATTTCGTTAATATCGATATGCAAATGAGCCTATACTTAATAACACTTAAGTCATAAAGATTAGTAGATACTTAACAAGTTTAAAGACGTCAAATTATTCGTCGTCTCAAATTCAATTGTTTATATATACGATGCGTTAATTGATATTTTACGACTATTTCATTCGAATGACAAATCGGCAACTTCCTTGCGAATTAATTATAAAAATTAATTTTACGTAAATTTAACTTGGACAACGGAGATTGACCATCTCCGTCCTCCAAGTGGTCACCTGGACGACGGAGATAGCCTTTCTCCGTCGTCCAAGTGGCCACCTGGACGACAGAGATTGTGTTCTCCGTCATCCAGGTTCAAACAAGATGGCGGTTGATTGTACCACGTTAATTTTGGGCACCGTTTCAAATGTTGACTTAGACGACGGAGAATACCATCTCTGTCGTCTAAGTCAACATTTGAAACGGTGCCCAAAATTAACACGGTTAAAACCGACCCCACGATTAATTAGGCGCCGTTTCAAAATTTTGAAACGGTTGACTTAGACGACGGAAAATAGGGCTCCGTCGTCTAAGTGAAACTCTATATATAGCCACTGCTCATTCTTTTTCCCTCATCCCATATCATTCTCTTCCTCTCCTCTCACTCTCTCTCAAAAGCTCCGGCCTCCCTCCTCATGCAACTCTCCGGCGACCAAAATTCCGGCGTTTCCCTATTTCCGGTGACTCTCCACTCCGGGGACTTTTTGGCGAATTTTTTGCGACTTTCCGGTGACTTCTCTGACGACTCATCTTTTAGGTAATAATTATATTTTTTAACATCATTATTATTAAACTAATTAATTAATTTGTAAATTGGTAAATTAATTAGTAATATATTAGTAAAAATTATTATTAGTAAATGAATAAATATTAGTAATAATTATCAGTAATAATATATTAGTAATAATTATTATTGGTAATAATAATTAATTATATTGGTAAATGAATCATTATTATTTTAAATGAATGATAAATAATAATTAATTATTGTAATTAAATATTGTTTTAATTAATAGTATAATTGGTGATTATTATTGCATGTAATTATAATTTGTAAATATTGTTGTAATATTGTAAATTTGTAGTAAATATGGTAAATTAGTGAATTATAAAAAATAATAAATTGGTAATTATGGAATTTTTGTAGTAAATTGGTAGTCTTTGATTTAAATTTAGTACATAATTAAGTTTGGTTTATTAAGTCGCACTCTTTGGAATAGATGGCGCCTCATTTCCTAGCTTATCTCCTTAACCCCTCGTGATGTGTGGATTTCATTATTGCACACCATAACCTAAGTGAAGTTATGGACACGAGGTTAAGGGCAGAGTTTGCAAAGGACTTGAAGGAGTAAAATTTCGAAAGATTGGCTGAATGTCGGACATGGTGTCTAGAAACGGGTTATGACTGGTGACAGGTTTTGGATCTAAGAAAGACGACACCAATAGAGTATATACCATTGATTTGGTTAGCCTCGGGGTGTTTTGTCGAAATTAATCTTGCCTCTCGCGTTATCTCTATCCCTAACTGGCCATGTTTTTCGATTGAACCAAGGGTGATTTATTGAAAGTTTACACTTTATCGCGCGGGTCGTACGTCCATTGAACGACCCAAACACCAAGCTAGTGTACTCAATTTAAATCATAGGCGCACTCAATACTAAGGTGTAATTATCGTAAATTTTTTTATATAATTATTATGGTAATCAGGTATTTTAACAGCTCCTAGGTTTAAATGGCTCCGTCAGGAAAGAAAAAGGCCCAACAGGAGGCCGAAGATGCTATGCTCCGACGCTTGGAGGAGCAAGTCGGTTGGGATTTAGAGGAGGGCAACGACGTGCTTTCTCCTAACCTTTCAGCTGGTCTGTCAACAGCGCCTACTGGGGAAATTTCCGCTGCCCCAGTTATCCCGACCGGTGATGACGACGCCCATTCCGGTCGGATGCCCGGTTTAGCAGAAAGTAATCAGGCGTCATCGACCTCGGCCTCCTCTGAATCTATCCTTTATAGCGTCCGGCGCAAGCTGAGGAGGGCCCCGACTGACCCGGAACCCAAAGGGACTCACGGTCTCGTCAAAGGCGGAAAATCCGAGAAAATTTTCAAGGCGACCGGGAAAAAGATAGAGTTGCCATACGACGAATTCACCGGTGGCCCTCCCACAGCTCAGCTAGCTAGTCTCTCAGCGCACAGCATATGGTCAATCCTTCGCAGCAGGGTTCATATGACTGCCCCTACTTGGAAGGAGTTGCTGGATGAAGAGAAGGCGAAACTGTTTAAAGAACTTTCAGTATGTAATACGTACAATTTTAAATTTATTTTCTAATAACTAATAAAAATTGTAATTTCATAATATATACGATTATAATTTTCTATTTATTTCTGATAGGAACAATATGAGGTGGATCCCACACCAGCGATGCTTAGGCATATCAACCAAACCGCCAACTCCATCTACCGTGATTGGAAGTACGTACATGCTTCATGTGTATTATGACAATATCGGCCCCGTGCCTACCCTCATAGAGCTGCGTGGGGATAGGGAAGATGAGTGGCAGTGGTTGTGTAACCATTTCCAAGATGAAGAATATAAGGTGTTTACTTTTTTATTTAAATTAAGAGAATTGAATTATTTTTATTTTAATTACTCATTAATTTTGTAATGATTTATGTTGTCCAACAGAAATTGTCCGAAATCAACAAGACCAACCGGGGGAAGAAGGACAAACACCATACCTCCGACGCCAAGCAAGTGATTCAAATAGCCAAGGAGCATAGGGATAAGGCTAGGGCTCCAAACACCCTTATCTCGATACTAGCATAAGCGCGTACGTGACGCCTGTGCTCGAGAATGAAGCGATTCAATACGGCGTAAGTGATATATATGTGCTTTTAATTAGCGTAGTTATTATTTAATTATTATTTATTAAATTTTCATATAAATTTATAATTATTTTATTATTATTATTATTATTTTTTAGGCAAGGTTGGTAGAACGGGCGCAGGAGGAATTGACCAACACTCAGCTTGTACACCCGGATTTGCCGCCCGAAGACCTGCCTCCTCTATCGATGGAGAGCCAAATTGCAATCGCCGATGAGGTATATGGTGGTAGAGCTGGAATGGAGGTTAATTAGGGGGATAAGACCTAAGGTGATTCGAGATTTGTCCTCCGACTCATCTATGGGAGGTTCGGCGAGGAAAAGTACTCAGGCTGCGGCCGTCCAAGCAGCCTTTGAAGGGGCTCGACTCGCACAGGAGGAAAATCAATCTATGTGTCAAAAGCTTGATCAGCAAGAAGCGCAGATAGCCCAACTCATCGCCCTCATGCAAAATCAAGCTCGACAACAGTGTCAACCTCGTCCGAACCCATACCCCAACGACGACGACGACCCGGCTGGAGGCGAGGGACTCGACGGCGCATCTGCTCCTGCAGTATTTTAGTAGTTTGTGTAGTTTATTATATCATTTTTTTCCGATTCCGAACGATATTTAATTTCATGTATGTACAAATTAATTTTTTTTATTTAAGTAATTAAAAATTGATTATATTTAATTAATTTTAACATATTTAATTATTTAAATGAGATTGGAGTATTTTAATTAAATCACTAATATTTTACTACAAATTAAAATTTAATTTAAAAAAAATAAATAATCACTTAGACCACGGAGAATTGATCTCCGTGGTCCAAGTGAGAACTTAAACCGCGGAGAATGCCCAAAAACTCCGCAGTCTAAGTTCTCACTTGGACCACGGAGAAAGTCCAAAAATTCTGCGGTCCAAGTACACACTTGGACGGCGGAGAATTGACCTCCGTGGTCCAAGTGAGAACTTAGACCGCGGACATTCTCCGTGGTCCAAGTATGCACTTGGACCACGGAGATCAATTCTCCGTCGTCCAAGTGCGTACTTGGACCGTGGAGAATGTCCGCGATCTAAGTCGCACTTGGACCGCATAATTTTTCGTCTCCGTTGTCCAAGTGCTTGGACGACAGCACTTGGAGTACGGAACGTACTCCACGGAGGTTCCGTCGTCTAAGTACTTAGACGACGGAAAATCTCACCTAGACGACGGAAAAGGTCCGCGGTCTAGGTGAGTTTTTCTTGTAGTGATATAGAGTAAACGAGCTAGGATGTAATTCTACAACTATTTTTAATTAAAGAGAAAATAGTTAGAATGATCACTGAACTTTATCACAATCGACAATTTGATCAATGAATTTTAGAAAATATTAAAAAGATCACTGAACTTTAAATTAGTCTATCAATTTGATCACTTTGTATATTTTTAAACATTAAAAATTTTCAAATGAGTTCCTTACATAGATATGATTGTGAGGGAAATGTACATAACATAAGCAGAAGAAGTGTGAAAACCGATAAGGAAGACAAAAAATTGACATCCGAAACAGGCATAATGACCAAATTGATAGATAAAGTTAAAATTCAGTAAACTTTTTGATATTTTTTTAAGTTTAATGATTAAATTGTCGCTTGTGACAAAGTTGAGTAATCCCTAATTTTCTCTTAATTAAGACACATTACATGTGTGGATCGAATTGCTATATGTAGCTCTTAATTTTCAGACGTAAACATACATGCCGTAACAATACCATTTCTAAACTACATAACTCTCAGCTCGTAGCCAACATTGTCAGAGGATCGAAATGATGACGTATTGGCTTACATACGTACATGATCTGTAATTATGCATGGTATACGTCGTAGTCATCTTATTCTAGGAATTGAAATAGTTTAAAGTTACAAAAAGATATGAAATAGTTTATAAAGTTATAAAAAGATATGGATCGATATAATCTGAAAGAGTATAATACAAAATGGTGAGCACCAAAGAGACAATATCAGGGTACCTACATATATAGTGCCACTCATGCTTCATAGCTCATATCGAAGTTCTTATTTTTAACAAACAATATAGACTACATAGTTACATTTGACAAACACAATAGTTACCGAGCGGGTACACATACTTGAGACTAGAGGTCGAATTTTTTCTTCTTCTTTCTAACCAAACATGTCCACTTGCACACTTGAATTGAATCCCAAAACAATAAAAAGAATATACATGCACATATATGCACAGAATTTCGTTCAAAATATTTTGGACCTAAATAACTGATAACCTCCCATAAATCAACCTAAAACCTACGGGAAGAAACGAAGAAGCAAATTGACTTTGAGATAAATGTTACCATACGATTAGCTCGTTGTTCTCCTAGTAACACCAGAGCTTCTTTTTCTTGGATACATCTTTTTGTTGACCTTGACATCTTCTTCACCAAACTCACAAGCCTTGTCTTCATCAATCCTTCCAATCCCAACGCTGCGACTACGATTCGTCATCATAGTGTCATTGGCTCCGGTAATAGTATTGGTTGACTGCGGCTTTCTCCCAAGATCAAGCTGCTCCATTTTGTTGTTGTAGGCAAGTGTGCTTCTAGCAGAAGCAACTCTCAGGAGCTCTCTGTAATCGTCATTCTTGCTGCTGCTTGACGACTGGACGGAGCTGGTGCTGAAGCTTCTAGGCAAAGCACTTGGGACTTGAGCAGTAGGGCACCCCATGGCCATTCCACCGAAGTCGACTCGAGTGGAGCACTCGGTCAAGCTCTTGATGTAGAAATCCCTCGCCTTCCTCAAAACTCTTATTGGTCCCTTCATGAACCTTCTGAATCTGCTTCCCTTGCTACACTTGATATCTTTCTTCATCATGAAATCGCAACAACAAAACCTCATATGTTTTTCGAACAGTGATTCTGTCACCACTAGGAGAAAAAATTGGAATCCCCCACCGGGATGTCATGGTGTTGGGTATTCTAAGATATATAGGGGTTCATTAGTTCATATATAATTGAAGTGTTGGCTGAGGAAGAGTGACCGGGTCGATCTGCTTAAATATTTTGCTATCCAGTTGGTTGGTAACTTGGTATATATAAAATATGGGGGCAGAGGAGGTAAGGAGGGACTGGGCAAATATTTATATGAGGAGAGAGACTTTGTCAAATACTCAAACAAAGTAAAGCTGGATCGATCAGAATTTATAAAGAATATATAAAATTACTTTGGTAGGAACAACGGTACACGAACTATTGATTTAGCTACTGGCCGGATTCGTTAAACATATTGAGTTAATCATAGGAAATTAAGAATGAATTTGAAGAAGTCCTGGGATGATAGCTGGCTACGTATGGGCTGATCGAAGTGCTTCATTTTTGTTTCCTTTTCTATATATCTAATGGTAAATTTATATGGGTTTACAACCAAAACTAATGAACAATGATAAAAGGCCGGCTAGGTGACTCAAATCTTTAATTATAAATTGCATGCATGCATGGATAAGTTTTTTCAGTATACACTCATGAGATTCTATCCCTAAGCCAGTACAATTCACAACATCTAATATAGATAGCTAACGTACATTTAGGTTTTGATGACTTATTCTCGATCAATATATAAGAAGAATCTTAATTAACTTGGACAATATATACACGTACGTCGGAATGATCATAAGCCACCCAGCAGCTGCCAGCTGGATTGTGAATTTGTGATCGAGACAACGTTTAAAGTTTAAACACATTGAACTGTGTAACATTGCTAGAATGCCAATGGCTATTAGTAGTTAGAATTTGTTTCTAACATCGGAGAAACCTTCTAATATATAAAATACCCTGCGACTCTATGAGTTAATTAACTGGATCGATTAGATGATCATCTATAGTGCAAGCACGTCCATTTCAAGTTTATGACATTGCTTTAGCTAGTTGACTAGTTCCGAGTTATTTTCAATAGAAAAGCTGACCAGTAAACTGAAACTGATGATCCATATATATATACAAGGTTTCTTTTCGAGTTCCGCTTTGAAAAAATAAAGCGAAACTTTAATCTTAAAAAAATTAACAAAGTTGTTTGACAATTGAAATCATTCATTCTTCAAATTATTATTAGACAATCATACTTACAAAAAATCAGCTAAATCAGAGATGATTTTGCCATTTGATCATTGCATTTAACTTTTGATGAATACGGTTAATCCGATATAACTTAAAATTTTAATGCGATGATTAAATGGTCAAATCATCTCTGATTGGACTGATTTTTTGTAAACATGATCGTCTAATAGTAATCTAAAGAATGAGTGATTTCAATTGTCAAACAACTTTGTCAATCTTGTGAAAATTGAAATTGTGCTCTATTTTTTTAAAATAGAGCACGGCTCTAGATAAGAACTGCGCACACATATATGGCTTGCTCAATTGATCGATCGATCGGTTAGTATAGTACACCCAGTGCAGATGAAGCACGACCGGCGACCAAAACCTCTGCCGCCCAGCCCCAACAGTGGTCGCCAATGAAGGGCGACGTCACACAGGAGCGACCGCAAGGGGAGTAGACTGCATGAAATCACACAACACTGTACAGTCGCTATTCGCAGCGGCGCTGTGTTCCAAAAAACTACTTATGCTAGGGTCTCAACGGGTGCTATGGATTTACCGGAGCTCTGAAGTTCTCTACTTCTCAACTTTTCTACACAGGCGGTTTTTGTTCGCGGCTATTTTCAACTTAGAATTATTTGGCTCCTGGCTTGCTTTGCATTACATTAGTCCACCAATTTGGTGTCTTGCAGGCTACGAGACAAATGGCTTTATAGTTAGCTTCCATCTTATGAATAAAATGCAAGTGAAAGTACTATCGTTCGGATAGGAAAAATGTTGGTGGATTGTCCCGTAAAGGGCTCAACATGAGGGTGCAATTTGCCAATTTCGTAGACACTGCTTTGCTTTTTACGAGTATTGTATATATAGTCGGGGATTGAGCTTCGTTGATTTCTCTACGTAACGGATAAAGTTTAGCTGGTTCACGTACTCTTTCTTTGGTACGTGGAGTTGTTTGATTATGTCTTCTCGCTTTAATTTTAGATTGGTTTTGGTCTTGTGCCCTCATCACTGTTCTGTTACCTAAATCAAAAACCTTTTAATTATCACTAATTTTACAGTAAAGGGCAGGAAACTATGTTTTGAATAGTTCCATTTGTTTACATCATATAATTTCACTTAGATCTTGAATGTTTTACTTGTGAAGCTTGCTTGCAGTTAGAATTGACCTAGCCATGGCAATAACGCAACGTTCAGGGACGCTTTAAAAACAGTATTCTAATCGCTCCTACATTGAGTAATCAAGGTCTGTCAAAGAATATAAAACTATTTCTGCCGAGTCATTAACACAAACATTAGGACAAGAACATGGCAGTTGATTACAGTTTTTTGAGAGAACATGGCATGGTATGAGATTGGCATTACAAGAGAACATGGACGAATTCTTTACGTCCTGATGATGCGGCTTAGACTACAATTTTTTTATATAATTGGGATGTTGAATGCCTTGGGACTCCTCTTGTAATTTTCGTTTTTTCAGCAAAATAAACTAACATTAGTTTTTAGGCAGTTCCAAATTAGTGTAAACTAATTTCAACAAAATCTTGTGGCGAGAATTCGGGTAAGGACAGATTGTAAAAAGTTAATAATTTAAAGTACATGAAAGGATAGAACACACTACAACAATAGTGAGCAAAAACCACCCACTCATGTAACCAAAAAAAAAAAACCACTCACTCAAATGTGGCAATTTTGGGATAAGCCACTAATCTTTGTGGGTATTTGCCTTGGCTACAATTGCAGCCACGAATGCTTTGTCTGTGCTCGAAAGAAGCGTGGCAAGGTTTTCCTATTCAACATGTTTGTGGCAATTTGGGCATGTTGGTGGCAATTTGGGATAATGAGAGCAGTTGGGTCATGATCAAAGAAAGAAATATCGATAATATCTTCGATATTTTCGCAATATTTTTGTTTCTTTGACTTCTTGATATTAATCCTATATATCAATATCTTTTGTAGGATATTTTCCGAAATATTCGATATTTTTCGATATATTGCTGAAAACCTTAATATTTTCAAATTTATCCGAGATTTTTGACTTTATATATATGTTGATCGCACTAAATCAAAAGCACAAAACCCTCCACGTCAATAACCCAAAAGTTCAACCAAATAATCTCTGTAAATAATCAACAAAATACAACTTACAAGTTTCAAAACACATATTGATCATATAAGAATCTCATAATGTTCAAATACAAATTTTCATGTCACTACCGCCGCAAATACTATAGCCGACGATATATGTAAAACTATAGTCGACGAGATAAAAATCTCGTCGGCTATAGTGGGAAAAATGAATTTTTTTTATTTTTTTTAAAAACTCGTCGGCTATAGTACTATAGCTGACGATAATGGATAAAAACCTCGTCGGCTATACTATTACCGACAGGTTTTAACCAAAGGACTTTAGCCGACGATATTTAAAGGTCGTCGGCTAAAGTCGGCTGGATAAAACCTGTCAGTAATAGTATAGCCAACGAGGTTTTTATCCATTATTGTCGGCTATAATACTATAACCGACGAGTTTTAAAAAAAAAATAAAAAAAATTCATTTGTTCCACTATAGCCGACGAGATTTGTATCTCGTCGGCTATAGTTTTACATATATCGTCGGCTATAGTATTTGCCGCGGTAGTGTGTATTTATCATAATTTTCGTCAATTTTTTATTAAATCGATATTTTCGTCGAAATATCCGTATTTTGGACAGTCGATATATCTTCGATATTCGATATTTTACTCCTTATACATATCAATATCTTTTGTCAGATATTTCCTGAAATAATCGACATTTTTCGATATATCGCTGAAATCTTTGATATTTTCAAATTTATTCAAGATTTTTGACTTTACATATATGTTGATCGCACTAAATCAAAAGCACAAAACCCTCCACGCCAATAACCCAAAAGTTCAACCAAATAATCTCTGAAATAATCAACAAAACACAACTTACAAGTTTCAAAACACATATTGATCATATAAGAATCTCATAACACTACCAGAAATTGAAACATTACCGGCGACCTCCCGTCGCCGGCCTTGTATTTTTTTTTCGCCGGAATTGTCATTCCCGGCGACAAGTCGCCGGCAATGACGTCGCCGGAAATCCCCCGCCGGTGTTAACATTGCCGGCGACGGGAAACGGAGTCGCCGGCAATGTCAAGACATTCCCGGCGACTCAAGTCGCCGGCAATGGTAGCACCGCCGTGGCCGGAATTTGTGACATTGCCGGCGACTGAGGTCCATGTCGCCGGCAATGTGTGAAAAAATTTTGAAAAAAAAACGCGGTTCTGGATTGGGCCCAATTCCAGAACCTGCATTGAAAGACATAAACCGTACGATCATACAAGTTCAACAGTACACATAAATGTCCAACGTACAGTACAAATAGCAACGACGATACGAAAATTAACTACAACTACAGGTCAGGGTCCAGGAACTTGCGGGTCAGGGTCGAAGTAATCCATGTACTCATTTGAATTCCGGTGGCTTCCTTGGTCTTGCTCTGGCGTTGACTGGTGCGGTGGTGGTGGTGGATAGCTAGGGAACGGAGGGACCGTGACCGGGGGAGGTGTGGGGAAGGGTTGTCCGGTAGTCTGAGCCTCGTACATCGTCCGCATCCATGTGTACATCTGAGCCTGCACCTGTGTCTGCTGCATTTGGTACTCGGCCATCTGCCTCTTTTGCTCCTCCAACTCCCTCTGCGTCCTATGAAGCTCCGCCGCGAGGTTACGACTAGAAGTTGAACTTCTTGACCCGGTAGAGTATTCTGAAGTGTTCTTCAATAGTCCTTCGCCCGCCGTGCCCATTCCCCTACAGTAGTAGGTATTCTTTCCAGTCCCGCACGCTTTTGCCATTATCCGAGCCGCTATCGGAGGATCAAGCGGATCGATCTGAGAGGCATACTGGGTGACTTCTTCCTCGGAGCAGTCAGGATGGTTAGTCCGAGCTATACTCATGGTCACTTCTGCGGTCGCCTCCTCCACTCTCGACTAATTGAAAAGGGAAAATGAACAACGTATTAGCTAACAAAATCTATTTCCATCTTGAAAAATAGTTTTATTAACACATGGAGAGGCGAAAGACTTACCGCTTCTTCAGGGCACTGCGGGTAGAACTTCTGATGAATATACACCAACGGGTTCAGCTCTTGTTGTTGCTGCGCCTTAGTCGACCAACCCATGTAGTTGAGTGAACCTGCATGATGGGCCCTGGTGTTTTTCAATCTATTCGCCCGGTTCGTCTTCGAAATCGCCTTGTTTGATAAACATATGAAAAAAAATTAGTAACCAACTATTTCAATCTGATACGATACATTATGCTTGAAAGATATATTAAGGATGCATACCCGAGCTTTGGGGTGCTCGAAGTGGGCTATCAGCCACAGCCACTCGTACTCCCTAAACCGGAATTCGCTAGGGGTGGAACCTCGGCCTAGCTCCTTGTATACAGTGTAATGGGAAGAAAGCTCGTTCTTCCACTCTTTATACCTATATTAAAACAAGGAAAAAAAGTTAGAGATATTAAAACACTTGATAAACAAAAATCTAACTCGATATATATTCAAATAAGTCGAAGCACATCACCTCATATGTAGTTGACGCTCTACCCACGTGTGAATAAGAACTTCATCCACGTCAAACCACACCTGCAATATGAATATATAAAAGGTAAAATTATATATTTATTCGGACTTAATTAATAAATGTAAAATTTACATAATGAAAATACGATTTTACTCACACTGAGTGCATTATGCACTTGCATCTTCACGTAGATAGGCACAGATTCCCAATCTGGCCAAAGCATTGGGACCTTGTCCCGCACGATCGCACCGGCCATGCTGACATATTTGCGCGTGGTGTCGAATTCCTCGATCACCTCGCCATCCTCATTGGCCCTTATGGGCGTTTTCCTTCCGCCGGTGGCCTGCTCAAGTCTCTTCCCGGTGCAGGTGCCTCTAGCCCCTTTCCGTTTTCCAGTCCCATTAACGAAATTGCCTAATAATACAATGTCAACAAATTGATATCATTAATTGAACCTATCGCAAGTCTTAAGTAATAATTAAGTAATCAATCTGATGTTAAATAAAATTTACCTGCATCGTCCGTTTGTTGGTTGGTGCACCTCACACTCCAAAGATACACGGGGTCGAACGGGAGGAAGTTATACGCTTCCTCCACGCTCAGGAACTCCGGCCGTCCTTCAATATAAACAGGCATCCCCCTATCATCGAATTCAGGGATGACATGAATCTCGTCGGGTAGGAAGAGACCGAACGGCGGAGATAGACGAGGCCTGGACGATGAGGCGCCAACACCACCATGTGTCTCAGATGATTCCCGTGAAATGGGAGTAGGCACCATCCGAATATGGGGCATTCGGATTGAGGGAGTTTCAGATGCCCCCGTTGACTGTCGCTCGTCTGAGGCTCTGCCACCGGAGGGACGTCTGCTGATTGAGCGTCTAGAGACTGAGGCTCGAGGCTCAACTTCCGGTTGCACGGCTCTTGATCGTGCAGCTTCCTCCTCAGCTCGCGCCTCTAGCAAGGCTCTCGTGCGAGCACTCATCATTGGCCCACTGGGCGTGTTGCTAACTGCGGGCGAGGAGGAAGCTTGACTACTGTTCCCTCCACTATTTCGGGAACCTCTCCGAAGCCAATTAGCCGCAAAACCTCCTGGACATCGTAATAGTCATGCATTCGGTAATTAACCGAAATGGTTTGGAACCGGAACCGTTTGAAACCGGAACTGTTTGGAACCGGAACCGTTTGTAACATAACGGTTCCAGTTACAAACAGTTCCGGTTCCAAACCGTTCCGGTTCCAAACCGTTTCGGTTCTATAGCAAATCGGAACCGGAACGGTTTGGAACCGGAACCGTTTGAAACCGGAACTGTTTGGAACCGGAACCGTTTGTAACATAACGGTTCCAGTTACAAACAGTTCCGGTTCCAAACCGTTCCGGTTCCAAACCGTTCCGGTTCCAAACCGTTCCGGTTCCAAACCGTTTCGGTTCTATAACAAATCGGAACCGGAACAGTTTGGAACCGGAACCGTTTGAAACCGGAACTGTTTTGAACCGGAACCGTTTGTAACATAACGGTTCCAGTTACAAACAGTTCCGGTTCCAAACCGTTTCGGTTCTATACCAAATCGGAACCGGAACGGTTTGGAACCGGAACGGTTTGGAACCGGAACGGTTTGGAACCGGAACCGTTAGAAACCGGAACTGTTTATAACTAGAAACATTTGTAACATAACGGTTCCGGTTACAAACAGTTCCGGTTTCAAACGGTTCCGGTTCCAAACCGTTCCGGTTTAAAACCGTTCTGGTTCTAAACCGTTCTGATCCCGATTTCCACCTTCATTTATACGATTAATTAACAACTATATCACCTAAATTAAGAACTATACATATTCCATGTGTATATATATATATATACATCATGCATCTTAATTAAATTTATCCATCACATATTCATCCAAATCACAAACCCTAATTAATTTTCCACATTTATCACACATATATATATCATGCATCTTAATTAGGTTTAATTTCCAGTCCCATATATATACATCACACATTCATCCAAACCACATTTATACATAATTTTCACATATATATATATACATCACTTCATTTTCACATACCTAAATATATATATACATCACATATATATACATTGCATATAAATTTAGAACTTATCACCCTAATTTCCAACTTAGCACCCTAATTAATTTACACATACACATACACATACACATACACATACACATACACATACACATACACATACACATGCACATGCAAAAAAATAATTAAAAATTGAGAGAGAGAGAGAGAGGGAGAGAAAGAGGATCAGACCTGCCATGGATTTCCACCTACAATGCTTTGCCGATCGACTACAATGGTGAGGGGAGGAGAGGAGGGGAGGAGGGGAGGAGGAGATTTTCGGAGGAGGAGAGGAGAGGGGATCGGTGGAGAGGAGGAGAGGGAGAGGAGGAGTAGAGGATAAGGAGGAGGAGTGGGAGAGGAGGAGGAGGAGGTGAACTCACCGGACCGATTTGGGAGGAGGAGAGGGAGAGGAGAGGGAGAGGAGGAGGAGAGGGAGAGGAGGAGAAATGAAAGGCTCGGGCTATCATGCATCTATCCAGAAAACATTACCGGCGAGTTTCTTATAACTCGTTGGTAATGTCATTACCAACGACTTCAACTCGTTGGTAATGACATTACCCACGAGTTAACTCGTTGGTAATGACATTACCAACGAGGAGTTAACTCGTGGGTAATGTCATTACCAACGAGTTGCTTATAACTCGTTGGTAATGTCATTATTTCCCGAAGAATATCCGACAACATTTTCCGTCTACGATTTCCGGCTACATTTTCCGACTACAATTTCGATTATCGATTTCTGTATACGTACGATTAACGACTACATTTTCCGTCTACGATTTCCGGCTACATTTTCCGACTACAATTTCGATTATCGATTTCTGTATACGTACGATTAACGACTACATTTTCCGTCTACGATTTCCGGCTACATTTTCCGACTACAATTTCGATTATCAATTTCCGTATACGTACGATTAACGACTACGATTTCTATATACGTACGATTAACGACAACATTTTCCGTCTACGATTTCTGTATACGTACGATTTCCGGCTACATTTTCCGAGAACAATTTCGATTATCAATTTCCGTCTACGTACGATTAACGACTACAATTTCCGTCTACAATTTCGACTACATTTTCCGACTACATCATATTTCCGACAACAATTTCCGACTACATCATTAACGTACTAAGGATGATAATCGTAATCATCGTCATCACTTGAGTCTGACTCGGTTTCATAGGTAACCTCTGGCAATATGTGCCTCTCCTCGTCATCTGAATCAGCGTCAACTTCATATGGATTAACATCGAGAAGTTCTGCTCCAGTAATTCGAACCACACTCCCAGGTCTCACATTATTAAGGCGAATCGTAGATGATTCCGGAATGTCAAAAGCGTTCGGCTCTTGGTATGCAGTAACTTCCTCATCATCTGCGGTATCACCAAGTGTGGCAGCACTGTATATGTTTCTATGAGCAACATGGTTAACCACCTTTCACGGGACTTTGTTAAGAAGATCGTCCAGGTAAAACACTTGTTTTACTGATGAGGCAAGAACGAAAGGGTCATCTTCATACTAGGTAGTAGCAGTATTCACCGAAAATGTTCCGTACTGATCGGTCCTTGTGTTCTCCGGGCTAGTATCAAACCATCTACACTTGAACAAGTGCACTTTCATGCGGTTCCCATAAATTAGTTCAACAACTGAATGAAGGACACCGTAATAGTCAACGCCATCCTGCCCACCATGGACCATCACCCCACAATTCTGTGTTTTCAGTCGGTCGTCTCGATTTTCACATATAAATTTCACGCCATTGACCTGACACATCGAGTAAACTTTTGAAGCAATCGGTTTCATCGCCAGGACCCTCAATTCGTTTGACCACTCTGGGCAACCATCATCTGCTACATGGTTCATCTGAAAACGTCCATATATTAATACGTACAGAAGAAATTATGTCATCTTGAAACCACAAAAGCACGTACATACATACATGCTATATAAAGATATATATAAAAATATACATATACACATATACTTACCCATTGACCAAAGTAGTTTGCAAACATCTTGTTGTGGTAATCAACATTTCCGGCAATAGCAGGGCAGTGAAGATGATAGTTTTTCCAATATTGTACTTCTTGACAGTTAATCAGTACCGACCAGTGGGCAATGGCTACCTCATTTCCATCCAACTTGTACGACTTTGGCAAGCTTCCCTGTACTACCACGTCACTGGAGATGATAGAAAGGTTGAACTGGGGTTCATCTATCGGCATCTGTTGTTGGGGGTCCTCTACATTTTCCAAGTACACTTTGGTGTACGTTACACACTCGTGCGCAACATATGCTTCAGCGATACACCCTTCAGGTGCATATTTATTCTTCACATAGTCCTTGTAGGCTCCCAATTGTCTACAAGTTAACAAGTGCATGTTAACTTACTTAACCACAAGTCATTACATATAAAAACATAGGCAAACCAAATTTATGAATCATTTGTACCTTTCCATGGGATACATCCAAGTGTAGTGTACGGGACCGGTAAGCAACAATTGTTCGGGAAGATGGATCATCAGGTGCGGCATTATGTCGAAAAAATTTGGGGGAAATATCCTCTCAAGCTTGCACATGATAAAAATGATGTCATCTTGCATCTCCCTGAGGTCTGCTTTTTTAACTTCCCTGGTGCATAACTTCTGAAAGAATCTTGACAAGGCCACCAACGGCTCCACCACCTCTTTGGGCATGTACCCTCGAATGAAAATAGGGAAAAGGCGTTGAAGCAGTACATGGCAGTCATGACTCTTTAATCCGTACATCTTATTGTCCCGGAAGTTAACACACCTGCTTATATTTCCTGCATAGCCATAAGGATACCTGCATATATATAGATAAAGCCATATATATGGACCAATTATATTTCTCGCATATAACCATATATACTCCGCTAAAAATTTAAGGACAAATTCCTACATAGCCATAAGAATATATACCTGACATTACTCAGCCACCGAAAAATTTCATGCTTATGCTTCGGCTTTACGGTGTACGGAGCTTGCGGCATTTTTCTCTTACCATCTCTTAACCACAAATGTTTCCGCACACCCATTGCTTTAAGATCAATGCGTGCCTTAGGGATGTCTTTTGTTTTCCCCTCCAAGTTAAGAACTGTGCCCACCACACTTTCACACACATTCTTCTCTATGTGCATGACATCTAGGTAATGTCTGATAGGCAACCTGGGCCAGTAGGAGAGTTCCCAGAATATGCTCCTGTGTGTCCAAAACTTATACCTTTCGGGCTTGTCTGGAATTGACGCCACTATGTCAGGATGATTGCTCAGCTGGCCAAAATCGTATTCATTCAACACTTCCAAAATTTCTTCCCATGTCCATCGCCTGGGTGCCACACCTGTTTCAACAGTCCCATCAAACGCGTCTGGATCCTGCATAAATGGGTGATCATATGGAAGCCAACAACGGTGACGCATCGAGACAATTTTACTGCAATGAGGACTGCAACAATCAACCGTCATGCACTCTGAACAAGCCCTGTAACCCCTGGTAACGTTGCCCGACAACATACCGCGGGCAGGAAAATCACTGATGGTGCCAACAAGCATGGCATGCATCTGGAACATCTCCTTTTTGAACCTATCGTAAGTGGGGTGGCCACACTCACTCAGGTACTTAAGCTCATCAATCAAAGGCCTCAAATACACATCGAGACACTTTCCTGGATAACCCGGGCTCGGAATTAACAGAGTGAGCATATTGTATTCCTTCTTCATGCACATCCATGGTGGAAGGTTGTACGGTACCAAAATAACTGGCCATATATTGTATTGAAGACTCATGTTGCCAAAAGGGTTGAATCCGTCAGATGAGAGCCCTAGCCAAACATTTCGGACCTCTGCTGCAAAATGATCAAACTCCCTGACCATGTGCTTCCAAGCCTCTCCGTCGGAAGGGTGTATAAGGGTGTCATCGTCAGGCAAGTTCCTCTCTGCCCACCATCTCATTGCCTCGGCCGTGAAAGCACACATGAACAACCACTCCAGCCTATCAATAAGCGGGAAATATCGAAGTATCTTCACAGCTTTCTTGTTGCCTGCAGGAGTCAACTTATACCTTTCTGTAAAACATACCGGGCAGGCTTCAAGGTCTTCGAGATCTTTTCCCCAGAAGAGAATAAAATCATATCTGCATGCATGAATTTTGATGTAGGAAAGCCCAAGATCTTTCAGGATATGTCGCACCTTATGATGAGTGGTAGGAAGACGATGACCGGGTGGCAGTAGCGAAGCAGTCCACTTCAACCAAGAATCAACAGCTTTGACAGACATTTTGTTCTCCATTTTTAGCTGCATCACTCCCATCACACTTTCAAGAACAGTCTTACTACAACCGTCGTACAACGGAGTCTGTTGCAATGCAATCAGGTTGTTGTACTTGTCCATACCGCTTGTGTTTACATGACCTCCAGGTAATGGTTCGACTGGCTCAATATGGGGGAAACCCTCAACGACGGGAGGGACATTTGGTGCTTCATCAGCAAATACACAGCTCTCATGAGGAAACATATCATTGATTAACATCGATGTTGGATCATAGGATGAACTGCCCCTCTCAGCAAAATGTCCATGATCATAGCGTGGACTGGCCCTCTCACCAAATTGTCCATGATCATGCGGACCCGCTACTGATGTTTCACCGTGATAAATCCAACAAGTGTACTTTTCCCAAAACCCGTATTTACTCAGGTGCCTCTGGACTTTATCAATGGGAAATTGAAATCGATCGCTGAAACACTTACATTCTTTACACGGGCAATAATGAAGTGTAGTGTCTCCACAATTAGCCTTCACAAAATCCACAAAACTCCTAATTCCCTCGTGATATCTGACATCCCATCTTTCGAGGCTCATCCAACTCTTGTCCATCCTGAAAATTCTAACAATTTTACGTATTAATTATATATATACACACATTCACTACTAATAATCGACGTGATCTCTCCATTCAACTCTAATTAAATCAACACGTACATGCATGCATATGTATATATATCGATCTAATCTCTGAATTCGATTCAGTACTCGATGATAGTATTCTCCTTTTTTCAATTCAAAACGTATTTGACTGGGTAGGAGGAGGCTCTGTTAAGCCTGGCTCCGATAACAATACGATAATACCAGTCATTGATTCAGACACAAGATTAACTACAAGCTGTTTTCTCGTTTCGGTGACCGTACATCAACAACATTTCATATATATATATATATATATCTCACGAATTGGATTTGATCAACACACAGACATATATATATATATACCACATATACGTATATATACACCTACGTACCTATATATATATAGCTTCCCGAGTGATCGAGTTTTCGACGCGCGCCTTAATTTTGACAATATACCGAATGATCGATTTCAGAGCGTACGTTTTCCTTCTTTCGATTTCTCTGGATTTTTTTCGCTCAAAATGATTGAATGATCGAACTAATATAAGACACATTGCCGGCGACGGAGTAAGTCGCCGGAAATGAAGACATTACCGGCGACTTTACGCCGGAATCTCGCCGGTAATGTTCCAAAACATTACCGGCGACTCCAACCGTCGCCGGCAATGTCTAGGCAGACATTTCCGGCGAAATTCTGGCCGGAAAATTGCCGGAAATGTCTCCCTAGACATTGCCGGCGACGGTTGGAGTCGCCGGTAATGTTTTACAACATTACCGGCGAGATTCCGGCGACGGGGTAAGTCGCCGGTAATGATGGACATTACCGGCGACTTTTCCGGTCGCCGGCCTTGTTGGCCGGAATCTCGCCGGTAATGACTCCTTTTCTTGTAGTGTAAGTTCAAATACAAATTTTTATGTATTTATCACAATTTTCGTCGATTTTTTATTATATCGATATTTCATTGATATTTCCGTCAAAATGTCCGTATTGGACAGTAGATATATCTTCGATATTCGATATTTTAGTCCTTGGCCATGATACATTATTATACCAAAATGTAAGTGGCTTGTTTATTTAAATAATGGTATTAATAATTTATATATGTTGAAAGAGAAAATTGATATGCAGAAGATGTGATCTGAAACTGTACTTTATTAATTGATAAATTACCTTAATTAGGCATTACAATTTTTTACAATCAATCTCCCTATAAATCAGGGATTGAGAGAAAATTTACTTCTATTCTAATTAAGACAAGACACACACCGAGATACCAGGAATATTTCTCCTGAAACACTTCCCCTTGTGTTGTGATCCTAATGTATGATGCATAACTTGTTGTTTTACTAAAAACCTAGTCAAGCAAACAAAAAACCTCTTGGGTAAAAATAAAAGCTTGGTCTAAAGAAAAAGAGTACAATACATCAACTACATAAGCGACAACATGTGATGTAGACTCCCCTGATGTATATGAAATGACCTCCCCCTAATCAGTAACTCAATCTTGGAATTCAGAAAATCTTCACATTCCAATGCGTCTCACATGCTTTACAAATGTACATTTGGGCAATGACTTGGCAAACAAGTTTGCAGCATTTTCTGCCGAACAAACTTGATTCACATGAATGTTCAATAGATGTTGTTGTTGCTAATTGAAAAAAAACTTCGGCAAAATGTGTTTCATGTGATCGCCCTTGATGTATCCCAACTTCATTTGTTCAATGCAAGCTGTACTGTCCTTAAAGATACAAGTTGGTGTTGTAGTAATGGATGGTAATCCACTAGATCCTCAAATGTGGTGTATGATTGATCTAAGGCAGACACACTCCATGTAAAGTAATAATCTCAGAATTATTCAAGGAAGTAGCAATAAGGGTTTGCTTTGTTGAGCTCCAAGAAATCGTCGTGTTCCCCATGGTGAATACATAACCTATCAGGAAACGTGCTTTGTGTGAGTCAAAGAGGTACCCAACACCAGCAAAACCAACCAAGACATCATAAGGTATCTCTGAGTAAGGAACCACACTGAATTGAGGTACAATACTTGCAGCAAGAGGAGAATTCGACGAGTCGAAGATTTCACTCGACGGGTTGAATGATAGCTTCGGGTCAATCCAGGGTGCATCCTTCGACGGGTCGAGCAATACTTTTGATGGGTCGATCAACACATTTGGGTTCATCCAAGGTGAAATTTTCAATGGGTAGAAAGATCCATTCGATGGGTCGAAAATCCTAGGACCTGCATGCTGTGATTCAACCATCCATTTTTCTAGAACTTCAAGCTTCTCTCTGTATTCTTTGTAGGGAAAGAACAAGCCCAAGTCAATGGAACTCTTCAAGTACCTGAAGATGTGCTTTGTACTAGTCCAATGACATTGTGTTGACGTAGAGCTAAACCGAGTTAACAAGTTCACAAAAAATACAATATCTGGTCTTGTGCATTAAGCTAAATACAACAAAGCTTCAATAGCACTAAGGCATGGTACCTCCCAAAAGCTCCTCATCGTCATCTTTCGGATTATGGATCTTTATTGGGTGAAAGGACCCAACCCCAACTTAGTTACCTAAATCGAAATCGAACCCCTTCTGAAAATACGAACCAACAAAAATTTTCGAAATTTCGGCAGTGTTTTGTTACTAGCGTGGAATTGCATAAACCTGCACCCTGAAAATAACACTTCATCCTACGCCACAAAAGCCAAACCGTGGGCACCAATCCCATCCGGGTTTCTCAACATCAATATATGAATCATAAACAGTAAACAATACTGTATATATATATATCTGAGAAAATTCGTATAAACAAGTATCAGAATGTATCAGAGCGACCTCTAAAGTAAAATATATACACTATACACATCAGTAGGCGAAACAAGAACCTACTGGAAAGCACCGGTAACTCTAATCACTAGCCTCCAAACCGCGACGTGAAAACACCAAAACCTGAACTACAACTGGGCACGGAAACCGAAAAGCCCAGGGGAAAGACAATAAACACGTTAGAGTGAGTGGACGAAAATAAATGTCTTTCACCAGTTGATATATATGTTTAAAATAACATATGCGAGTCCAGGTAAATAAACATAACAAGTACACGAGGTAAAACCATAATCCTCCAGCGTACTGAGCATGCAAGTAAAAATCTCACGGGGTCACTCATGGACACACACTGTGCTAGTACAGTCAGAATCACGGAGTCCCAGACTTCCACGCAATTCTAGCCAGAAAGGCCTCAGGTCAGAGGTCTGCCTCCCCCCGATACAGGTCACGGGTCAGGAGTCACAGCCTCCCCCGGTACACATCCTCGGGGATCAGCCGGGATGCGAGTGTATCGATACAACAACATATAACGACTGTACTCTGTGTAAACTAAATCACAAACATTTCGATGCAAATGCATGAAACAACATATAAGTGTATGTATACACGTATACGTATATTCGTATAAGTATAATCGTATAATTGTAAAAACACATGCTCATGTAATCCGAAATCTCATACGCATGCTCAAGTTCGAAAATTATATAAAATACTCGCAAGAATTCCGTGAAAAGAAATTGTCCACTCACAGGTGAGCAAAACGCGCACTCGCGCTAATCTCGTGGCCCGACGGAAGATCCCTCGCCAGAAGCACGATCACGATCCCGATCTCCTGAATATTCACAAAAACATAATTGATCAAAATCATAGTCCACAACCCTGTACTGAATCACGGAAACCAACCGTTCCCGAAAATATGTAATGCGGTACAAAATGTATAACGGAAATTCTGAAATCCCCACTCGAAACCTCGACTGAAAATCGACTAACCAAATCAACCTGAAAACCTCTGGACGATAATCAGGGCGCGATTTCGAGAAAAACGACACTAATTTCATCAAAATCTGAAAAAGTCAACTCCTCCGCCGTTGACCACCGTTGACCGCCGCCGCCGGCGGCGGCGCACCGTCAACGGCGAGATTCACCGGCGGAGAACTTCCAGTTCACAAGGTCTCATTCATCCAAACACTTTTCACAACTGGTACACAAGCCAATTCGAACTCAAACCTCACCAATTTCATCCAAAATCAATTCGGATAACCCACCGGAAAACCTAATCGGGTTCGAACCAAACCTTAACCAATCCCGAAATAAATCACATGGGAAGCTTCCTTGGGGCAAGGCGAGTCGAAGCCCTCACCCCACCGCCACCAAGGCTCACCGGAAAACCTCCCCCCGTTAATGGCGATTTCCGGCGACATAACCCGATTCGGGTTCAACCAAAAACTCACCAATTCCCAACAAAATACACATCACTCAACTCGAAATTATACAAGGAAGCTAACTATACCTGTCCCGTGGCCGGAGGTGGCCGGAAAGTAGGTCGTCGGACGGCAACTCCCAAACGGGAAACTTCCTCTTCGGTCAAACAGGTCAACTTGCTATTTTTGGAAAGTCAGAGTTCGGTCAACGGTCCAACAGTGTTTTATGACTAATTCTCGACTATTCCGATATTTATACTCACGCCTCGGGTCGATCGACGATTCGAAATGGATAACCATCACGATTCGGATAAACTCGAAACAATCGGATAAACTCGTCGGAATCCGAAACTTCAAATAATCATAAAATATTCCTCGGTTATCGGAAAAATCTTCCGAAACCGCCCACGAGCTCGAAATCACGTACTCTACAATTTTCGTGAAGACACTCAACTCAAATTTTCGACCGAAAACATAGTCGCGAATCGAATCGGCAAACCACATATACGACATAAAACTGCGACTAAGCAGAATCACGAGAATCGTGCTGAATACGCAACAGATTCTGGTTCGGGTCATCACAAATCTACCCCCCTTAAAGAAATTTCGACCTCGAAATTTACGTACATGTCAAGTGGACAGATGAGGATACTGCTCCCGTATACGCTGCTCGGTCTCCCAGGTGGCCTCCTCAACCGAGTGGTTCTGCCACAAGACCTTTACCAGCAGAATCACACGTTTCCTCAACTCCTGCTCACGACGATCGAGAATCTGCATTGGCTCCTCTACATACGATAAATCCTCTCTGATCGGCAACTGCTGTGGAGCTAACACATGTGAAGGATCTGAGATGTACTTCCACAACATCGAAACATGGAAGACATCATGCACACGAGCCATCTCAGCCGGTAACTCAAGTCTGTAAGCAACAGCTCCAACCCTCTCTGTAATCTCATACGGACCAATGTACCATGGTCGAAGCTTGCCACGCTTCCCGAAACGCACAACTCCCCTCCAAGGAGATAGTTTCAGGAAGACCCAATCACCAACCTCGAACTCTAAACTCTTCCTCCTCACATCTGCGTAACTCTTCTGCCGATCCTGAGCAATCTTCAACCGATCCCGGATAACCTGTATGTCCTCCATCGTGGTTTTCACCAAATGAGGACCAATAAGCCAACGCTCGCCCACCTCACTCCAACACAATGGAGTGCGACACTGCTTCCCGTATAGGGCCTCATACGGTGCCATCTCAATACTGGCCTGATAACTGTTGTTGTAGGCGAACTCGATCAAATGTAACTGCTGATCCCAGTTTCCTCGAAACTGCAACACACATGATCTCAGCATATCCTCAAGAGTCTGAATGGTCCGCTCGGACTGCCCGTCAGTCTGAGGATGAAAAGTTGTACTAAACCGCAGCCTCGTGCCCAAAGCTCGCTACAAAGCCTGCCAAAACTCAGAAGTGAACTGACTATCTCGGTCAGAAACAATCGACACAGGCACACCATGCAAGCGAACAATCTCGGATAAGTACAACTTGGCCAATCTGCCCACTGATATCTTCCCTGGAAGTGCAAGAAAGTGTGCGGATTTCGTCAATCGGTCAACAATAACCCAAATGCCAGTGTTGCCCGCCGAAGTACGCGGCAACTGATAGACGAAATCCATCGTAATATGCTCCCACTTCCAAACTGGAATCTCAAGTGGCTGTAGTTTCCCTGCAGGTTCCTGCCTCTCCGCCTTCACCTGCTGACAGATCAAACATCGACTCACGTATGCGGAAATCTCCCGCTTCATGTTGCGCCATCAATAGTACGCTCGAAGTGTACGAAACATCTTCGTACCTCCGGGATGCATCGCATACGCTGAACTGTGGGCCTCATCCAGAATCTCCTTCTTCAAGTCCTCGTCCCTGGGTACACATAGCCTGCCTCTGAACAACAACGTACCGTCGTCGCTCAATCGAAACTCTGTAGGCACACCATTCTGTATCATTGTCTTCTTGCCCAACAGGTAAGAATCCGAATCCTGGGCCTCTCGCACCTAATCAACCAGTACGGGTCGAACCTGAAAACTGGCCAACAAAGCTCCATCATCATCATACCCAAACACAACACCTGTAGCCCGAAGCTCGGCTAACATCGACACTCTGGCCACACATATGTGAAACAACGAGGCTCCAGATTTCAGGATAAGTGCATCTGCTACAACATTGGCCTTCCCCGGATGGTACTCGAAAGTGCAATCGTAATCGTTGATCAACTCCATCCATCGGCGTTGCCTCATGTTCAGATCCGGCTGCGTCTGCAAGTAGGTGAGACTCTTGTGGTCAGTGTAAATCTTACACTGAGCACCATACAAGTAATGTCTCCAACTCTTCAACACTAACACGATAGCGGCTAACTCCAAATCATGCGTCGTATAGTTGGTCTCATGTGGTTTCAGCTGTCTGGAACCATATGCCATGACTCTACCATGCTGCATCAAGACACAGCCAAGTCCCAACTTCGACGCATCGCTGTACACAACAAACTCACCACTGTCGTCTGGCAATGTCAGAACCGGTGTGGTAGTCAATCTCTCATTCAGGAGCAAATAACTCTCCTCGCACGCATCAGACCACTCAAACTTGACGCCCTTCTTCGTCAATCTGGTCAGTGGTGTAGCAATCCGAGAGAAATTCAGTACAAACCGTCGATAATAGCCTGCTAAACCCAAGAAACTTCGAATCTCCGGCATAGTAGTAGGTCTACTCCAGTTCAGCACGGCCTCGATCTTGTCAGGATCAACACTGACTCCCTCAGCTGAAATCACGTGGCCCAGAAACTTCACACTATCCAACCAGAACTCACACTTGCTAAACTTCGCGAACAACTGATGGTCCCGCAAAGTCCGCAATACTACACGCAGATGCTTCCTGTGCTAGCCCACACTCCTGGAATAGATCAGGATATCGTCAATGAATACAATCACGAACTTATCCAGGAACCGTCGAAATACCCGATTCATCAAGTCCATGAAAGCTGCGGGGGCGTTGGTCAACCCAAACGGCATAACTAAAAACTCATAATGCCCATACCGCGTCCTGAATGCTGTTCTGGCTACGTCAGAGTCTCGGATCCTCAACTGGTGATATCCGGATCGAAGGTCAATCTTCGAAAAGACTGCTGCTCCCTTCAGCTGATCGAACAAGTCGTCAATCCGCGGTAACGGATACTTGTTCCTCACTGTAATCTGATTTAGCTTCCGATAATCGATGCACAAACGCATGGATCCGTCCTTTTTCCTCACAAACAACACCGGAGCACCCCACGGAGAAACACTCGGTCGAATGAATTCCTTCTCTAACAACTTCTGGAGCTGAACCTGCAACTCCCTCAACTCCGCAGGCGCCATACGATACGGTGTCTGGGAAATCGGTCTAGTACCCGGCAATAACTCAATGGTAAAATCAATCTCCCGCACAGGGGGTATACCAGGTAACTCCGCTGGAAACACATCCGGAAACTCAGACATAACCTCAATACTACCAAGGTCCGGCACTGCAGCTGTAGTGTCTACAACATGGGCTAAGTACGCGGCACAACCCTTCTTCATCAACCGATCCGCCCTCATCGCGGAAATCAAGCACGGTAGTGAAGTGTTCTTCTCGCCACGGAACAGTATCTCAGGTAACCCTGGTCGACGAAATGCGACCTCCTTCCTGTGGCAATCAAACATGGCCCAGTGCGACTCCAAAAAGTCCATACCAGATATCAAATCAAAATCCACGATATCAAGCAGTAACAGATCTGCGGCTAAACCATGGCCATCGATAAACACCTCACAATCTCGGTAAACCCATCCAATGCTCACAACCTCACCTGACGGATACAACACTCTCCACAACCCCGGAAGTGGAGATGCAGGTACCGTAGCTAATGATGACAGTCTAAATGATATGAATGAATGTGTAGCACCCGGATCTAACAATGCAAGTACAGGAATACCAAAAACATGTAACGTACCGATAACGACCTCCGGTGATGCTCTGACCTCACGTAGAGTCAAAACATGAACCCTCGCCTGTCCGGCTGGTCGTCCTCGCTGGGGTTGTCCCTGCTGCCTACCCTGACCTGCAAACTGTGCTGGTCGAGCTCCCATAGTGGCACCTCGCTCAACTCCGGAACTCTGGGCCGCCTGACCGTCACCGCCATACAACTGAGGACACTTCCTCGCGTAGTGACCCACCTGGCCACAGCGGAAACAAGTGACAGGGCCTCGCTGACACGGTCCCAAGTGATGCTTGTTGCAGAAATTGCACAATGGGTACTCTCGCGGTACAGCAAACGTGCCACCGGTATGCCACAGATAACTAGAACCGCTGGAACTCACACTAACCTGTGGTCGCTGTGGTCGATCTCTCCTCCACCCCAACCTCCGTCTAGGTACACTCGCTGGTGGTCGATATGACCCACCGCCTGAAGATGAAGCTGAACCGGAAGTATCATAACTCTGCCTCTTTGAAGGCCCCTGACTCGGTCCACCTTCCTCAAATCGTCTCGGCTGATACCTCTGCTGTCTCTCCTGCTCAATATCCTCGCCTCGGAGTGCAGCACTGACAAACTCATCAAAGTTGTTCCGAGGCATCGTAGTCAATGTCGCCTTGATGTTCAGATTCAATCCCAGCTCAAACCTACGACACTTGGCTTCCTCAGTAGCCACCATATCCCGCGTACAACCAGACAAACGGGTAAACCGATCCCGATACTCAAGTACTGACAAACTGCCCTGTCTCAAGTTCGTAAACTCCTCGTACTTACGCTGCTGGGTAGCCTGATTAAAATACCTCCGCATAAACAAATCACGGAACAATGTCCACGGAGTATCAGCTGGAACTCTGTCGGTGCTAACCCACCAAAAGTATGCATCACCCTCAAGTAAACCAACTGCGGCTACTGTCATCTGCTCAGGAGTAAATTGCAGACGCTCACAAACACGTTCAATCTGAACAAACCATGCCTCGCATATCTCTGGATCAACTGAACCCGAAAACACAGTAGCACCAGCTGTGCGAGCCTTGACCACAGGGTCAAAACGCTCTTCCAAACGCAGCACTCGCATCAGCAAGTCGCGCGTTCGGTGATCCTCATCAGGATCCTCGTCCCGATCAACACGGGGACCACGTCGAGGAGGCATCCTACTGATACAAGACAAGCATTAGGTACAAGCAGAAAGAACGCAATCATGATACCGCAGATATTTGAGGACATACAACACCCGAAGTATTGATGAGTACCGCTGGCCAGTCGGGTCATCACTCCAGTCATGCTGTATCAACTCAAATACCCTAAGCGTCACAACTACAAGAGTCTACAGAATCTGACAACCTAATGCTCTGATACCAAGCTGAAAGGACCCAACCCCGAGTTACCTAAATCGGAATCGAACCCCTTCTGAAAATACGAACCAACAAAAATTTTCGAAATTTCGGCAGAGTTTCGTTACTAGCGTGGAATTGCATAAACCTGCACCCTGAAAATAACACTTCATCCTATGCCACAAAAGCCAAACCGTGGGCACCAATCCCATCCGGATTTCTCAACATCAATATATGAATCATAAACAGTAAACAGTACTGTATATATATATATATCCAAGAAAATCCGTATAAACAAGTATCAGAATGTATCAGAGCGACCTCTAAAGTAAAATATATACACTATACACATCAGTAGGCGAAACAAGAACCTACTGGAAAGCACCGGTAACTCTGATCACTAGCCTCCAAACTGCGACGTGAAAACACCAAAACCTGAACTACAACTGGGCACGGAAACCGAAAAGCCCAGGGGAAAGACAATAAACACGTTAGAGTGAGTGGACGAAAATAAATGTCTTTCACCAGTTGATATATATGTTTAAAATAACATATGCGAGTCCAGGTAAATAAAAATAACAAGTACACGAGGTAAAACCATAATCCTCCAGCGTACTGAGCATGCAAGTAAAAATCCCACGGGGTCACTCATGGACACACACCGTGCTAGTACAGTCAGAATCACGGAGTCCCAGACTTCCACGCAATTCTAGCCAGAAAGGCCTCAGGTCAGAGGTCTGCCTCCCCTCGGTACAGGTCACGGGTCAAGAGTCACAGCCTCCCTCGGTACACATCCTCGGGGATCAGCCGGGATGCGAGTGTATCGATACAACAACACATAATGACTGTACTATGTGTAAACTAAATCACAAACATTTCGATGCAAATGAATGAAACAACATATAAGTGTATGTATACTCGTATACGTATAATCGTATAATCGTAAAAACACATGCTCATGTAATCCGAAATCTCATACGCATGCTCAAGTTCGAAAATCATATAAAAGACTCGCAAGAATTCCGTGAAAAGAAATTGTCCACTCACAGGTGAGCAAAACGCGCACTCGCGCTAATCTCGTGGCCGGGCGGAAGATCCCTCGCCAGAAGCACGATCACGATACCGATCTCGATCTCGATCTCCTGAATATTCACAAAAACATAACTGATCAAAATCATAGTCCACAACCCTGTACTGAATCATGGAAACCAACCGTTCCCGGAAATATGCAATGCGGTACAAAATGTATAACGGAAATTCCAAAATCCCCACTCGAAACCTCGACTGAAAATCGACTAACCAAATCAACCCGAAAACCTCTGGACGATAATCAGGGCGCGATTTCGAGAAAAACGACACTAATTTCATCAAAATCTGAAAAAGTCAACTCCTCCGCCGTTGACCGCCGTTGACCGTCGCCGCCAGCGGCGGCGCGCCGTCAACGGCGAGATTCACCGGCGGAGAACTTCCAGTTCAGAAGGTCTCATTCAGCCAAACACTTTTCACAACTGGTACACAAGCCAATTCGAACTCAAACCTCACTAATTTCATCCAAAATCAATTCGGATAACCCACCGGAAAACCTAATCGGGTTCGAACCAAACCTTAACCAATCCCGAAATAAATCACATGGAAGCTTCCTTGGGTCAAGGTGAGTCGAAGCCCTCACCCCACCGCCACCAAGGCTCACCGGAAAACCTCCCCCCGTTAATGGCGATTTCCGATGACATAACCCGATTCGGGTTCCACTACCACAAATTGAAATATTACCGGCGAGATTCCGGCCAACAAGGCCGACGACCGGAAAAGTCGCCGGTAATGTTCATCATTACCGGCGACTTTACGCCGGAATCTCGCCGATAATGTTCCAAAACATTACCGGCAACTCCAACCGTCGCCGGCAATGTCAAGCCAAACATTTCCGGCGATTTTCTGGCCGGAATTTCGCCGGAAATGTGTGGCTAGACATTGCCGGCGACGGTTGGAGTCGCCGGTAATGTTTTGGAACATTACCGGCGATTTTCCGGCGTAAAGTCGCCGGTAATGTCTTCATTTCCGACGACTTACTCCGTCGCCGGCAATGTGTCTTATATTAGATGCCGGATGCGGCAGCTCGATCATTCAATCATTTTGATTGAAAAAAATCCAGAGAAATCGAAAGAAGGAAAACGTACGCTCTGAAATCGATCATTCGGTATATTGTCAAAATTAAGGCGCGCGTCGAAAACTCGATCACTCGGGAAGCTATATATATAGGTAGGTGTATATATACATATATGTGTATGTATATATATATGTGTGTGTGTTGATCAAATCCAATTCGTGAGATATATATGAAATGTTGTTGATGTCACCGAAACGAGAAAACAGCTTGTAGTTAATCTTGTGTCTGAATCAACGACTGATATTATCGTATTGTTATCGGAGCCAGGCTTAACAGAGCCTCCTACCCAGTCAAATACGTTTTGAATTGAAAAAAGGAGAATACTATCATCGAGTACTGAATCGAATTCAGAGATTAGATCGATATATATATATATGCATGCATGTGTTGATTTAATTAGAGTTGAATTGAGATATCGCGTCGATTATTAGTAGTGAATGTGTGTATATATATATAATTAATACGTAAAATTGTTAGAATTTTCAGGATGGACAAGAGTTGGATGAGCCTCGAAAGATGGGATGTCAGATATTAAGAGGGAATTAGGAGTTTTGTGGATTTTGTGAAGGCTAATTGTGGAGACACTACACTTCATTATTGCCCGTGTAAAGAATGTAAGTGTCGCAGCGATCGATTTCGTTTTCCCATTGATAAAGTCCAGAAGCACCTGAGTAAATACGGGTTTTGGGATAAGTACACTTGTTGGATTTATCACGGTGAAACATCGTTAGCGGGTCCGCATGATCATGGACAATTTGGTGAGAGGGCCAGTCCCCGCTATGATCATGGAGATTTTTTTGAGAGGGGCAGTCCATCCTATGATCCAACATCGATGTTAATCAATGATATGTTTCCTCATGAGAGCGGTGTATTTGCTGATGAAGCACCAAATGTCCCTCCCATCATTGAGGGTTTCCCCCATATCGAGCCAGTCGAACCATTACCTGGAGCTCATGTCAACACAAGCGGTATGGACTAGTACAACAACCTGATTGCATTGCAACAGACTCTGTTGTACGACGGTTGTAGTAAGACTGTTCTTGAAAGTGTAATGGGAGTGATGTAGCTCAAAATGGAGAACAAAATGTCTGTCAAAGCTGTTGATTCTTGGTTGAAGTGGACTGCTTCGCTACTGCCACCCGGTCATCGTCTTCCTACCACTCATCATAAGGTGCGACATATCCTGAAAGATCTTGGGCTTTCCTACGTCAAAATCCATGCATGCAGATATGATTGTATTCTCTTCTGGGGAAAAGATCTCGAAGACCTTGAAGCCTGCCCGGTATGTTTTACAGAAAGGTATAAGTTGACTCCTGCAGGCAACAAGAAAGCTGTGAAGATACTTCGATATTTCCCGCTTATTGATAGGCTGGAGCGGTTGTACATGTGTTCTTTCACGGCCGAGGCAATGAGATGGTGGGCTGAGAGGAACTTGCCTGACGATGACACCCTTATACACCCTTCCGACGGAGAGGCTTGGAAGCACATGGTCAGGGAGTTTGATCATTTTGCAGCAGAGGTCCGAAATGTTTGGCTAAGGCTCTCATCTGACGGATTCAACCCTTTTGGCAACATGAGTCTTCAATACAGTATATGGCCAGTTATTTTGGTACCGTACAACCTTCCACCATGGATGTGCATGAAGAAGGAATACAATATGCTGACTCTGTTAATTCCAGGCCCGGGTTATCCAGGAAAGTGTCTCGATGTGTATTTGAGGCCTTTGATTGAGGAGCTTAAGTACCTGAGTGAGTGTGGCCACCCCACTTACGATAGGTTCAAAAAGGAGATGTTCCAGATGCATGCCATGCTTGTTGGCACCATCAGTGATTTTCCTGCCCGCGGTATGTTGTCGGGCAACGTTACCAGGGGTTACAGGGCTTGTTCAGAGTGCATGACAGTTGATTGTTGCAGTCCTCATTGCAGTAAAATTGTTCAGATGCGTCACCGTTGTTGGCTTCCATATGATCACCCATTTAGGCAGGATCCAGACGCGTTTGATGGGACTGTGGAAATAGGTGTGGCACCCAGGCGATGGATAGGGGAAGAAATTTTGGAAGTGTTGAATGAATATGATTTTGGCCAGCTGAGCAATCATCCTGACATAGTGGCGTCAATTCCAGACAAGCCCGAAAGGTATAAGTTTTGGACACACAAGAGCATATTCTAGGAACTCCCCTACTGGCCCAGGTTGCCTATCATACATTACCTAGATGTCATGCACATAGAGAAGAATGTGTGTGAAAGTGTGGTGGGCACAGTTCTTAACTTGGAGGGGAAAACAAAAGACATCCCTAAGGCACGTATTGATCTGAAAGCTATGGGACTGCGGAAACATTTGTGGTTACGAGATGGTAAGAGAAAAATGCCGCAAGCTCCTTACACCGTCAAGCCGAAGCATAAGCATGAAATTTTTCGGTGGCTGAGTAATGTCAGGTAAATATTCTTATATATGACTATGCAGTACGGAAATTGGTTTGCCTTTAATTTTTACCGGATTATGGTGATATGCGAGAAATATAATTGTTGCCTATGGATATATATATATATATATATGTATATATATATATATACATGCAGGTATCCTTATGGCTATGCAGGAAATATAAGCAGGTGTGTTAACTACCGGGACAATAAGATGTACGGATTAAAGAGTCATGACTGCCATGTACTGCTTCAACGCCTTTTCCCTATTTTCATTCGAGGGTACCTGCCCAAGGAGGTGGTGGAGCCGTTGGTGGCCTTGTCAAGATTCTTTCAGAAGTTATGCACCAGGGAAGTTAAAAAATCAGATCTCAGGGAGATGCAAGATGACATCATTTTTATCATGTGCAAGCTTGAGAGGATATTTCCGCCAAATTTTTTCGACATCATGCCTCACCTAACGATCCATCTTCCCAAACAATTGTTGCTTACCGGTCCCGTACACTACACTTGGATGTATCCCATGGAAAGGTACATTTGGTTTGCCTCTGTTTTTATATGTAAAGTCTTATTTTTACCCCTTTTAACATGCACTTGTTAACTTGTAGACAATTGGGAGCCTACAAGGACTATGTGAAGAATAAATATGCACCTGAAGGGTGTATCGCTGAAGCATATGTTGCGCACGAGTGTGTCACGTACACCAAAGTGTATTTGGGAGCGCTTGAGGACCCCTAACAACAGATGCCGATAGATGAACCTCAGTTCAACCTTTCTATCATCTCCAATGACGTTGTAGTACAGGGAAGCTTGCCAAAGTCGTACAAGTTGGATGAAAATGAGGTAGTCATTGCCCACTGGTCGGTACTGATTAACTGTGAAGAAGTACAATATTGGAAAAATTATCATCTTCACTGTCCTGCTATTGCCGGAAATGTTGATTACCACAACAGAACGTTTGCAAACTACTTTGGTCCATGGGTAAGGGTATATGTGTATATGTCTTTTTTTTTATTGCCATTTTCCTTATATAGCATGTGTGTACGTACGTGGTTTTGTGGTTTCTATGTTCATAATGTCTTGTGTGGTTTCTTATCGTTTTCAGATGAACCATGTAGCAGATGATGGTTACCCAGAGTGGTCAAACGAATTGAGGGTCCTTGCGATGAAACCGATAGCTTCAAAAGTTTACTCGATGTGTCAGGTCAATGGCGTGAAATTTATATGTGAAAATAGAGACAACCGACTGAAAACACAGAATTGTGGGGTGATGGTCCATGGTGGGCAGGATGGCGTTGACTATTACGGTGTCCTTCATTCAGTTGTTGAACTAATTTATGGGAACCGCATGAAAGTGCACTTGTTCAAGTGTAGATGGTTTGATACTAGCCCGGAGAACACAAGGACCGATCAGCACGGAACATTTTCGGTGAATACTGCTACTACCTGGTATGAAGAAGACCCTTTCGTTCTTGCCTCATCAGTAAAACAAGTGTTTTACCTGGACGATCTTCTTAACAAAGTCCCGTGGAAGGTGGTTAACCATGTTGCTCATAGAAACATATACAGTGCTGCCACACTTGGTGATACCGCAGATGATGAGGAAGTTACTGCATACCAAGAGCCGAACGCTTTTGACATTCTGGAATCATCTACGATTCGCCTTAATAATGTGAGATCTGGGAGTGTGGTTAGAATTACTGGAGCAGAACTTCTCAATGTTAATCCATATGAAGTTGATGCTGATTCAGATGACGAGGAGAGGCACATATTGCCAGAGGTTACCTATGAAACCGAGTCAGACTCAAGTGATGACGATGATTACGATTATCATCCTTAGTACGTTAATGATGTAGTCGGAAATTGTAGACGGAAATTGTAGTCGTTAATCGTAGAAGGAAATTGATAATGAAAATTGTAGTCGGAAATCGTAGACGGAAATTGATAATGAAAATTGTAGTCGGAAAATGTAGCCGGAAATCGTTGACGGAAAATGTTGTCGGATATTCTTCAGGAAATAATGACATTACCAACGAGTTATAAGCAACTCATTGGTAATGACATTACCAACGAGTTAACTCATCGTTGGTAATGAGTTCCTTCAACTCGTTGGTAATGTCATTACCAACGAGTTGAAGTCGTTGGTAATGTCATTACCAACGACTTATAAGCATGTCGCCGGCAATGTCTTCTGGATAGAAACCCCCCAGCTCGACCGCGAGCTGTATTTCTCAAAATCCTCTCCTCATCCCCTCCTCCCCTCCTCTCCTCCTCCCAAATCGGTCCGGCTTCACCTCTATCTCACCTCTAGCTCACCTCCTCATCCTCTCCCTCTCCTCTTCCTTATCCTCTCCTCCTCCTCTCCCTCTCCTCCTCCGAAAATCTCCTCCTCCCCTCCTCTCTTCCCCTCACAATTGTAGTAGGCAAAGCATTGTAGTGGTTAACCATGGCAGGTCCTCTCTCTCTCTCTCCCTCTCTCTCTCTCTCAATTTTTAATTATTTTTGTGTATGTGTATGTGTATGTGTAAATTAATTGTGTATGTGTATGTGTATGTGTATGTGTAAATTAATTAGGGTGCTAACTTGGAAATTAGGGTGATAAGTTGTAAATTTATATGCAATGTATATATATGTGATGTATATATATGTGAAAATTAAACTTAATGAAGATGCATGATGTATATATATATGTGTGAAAAATGTGAAAAATTAATTAGGGTTTGTGATTTGGATGAATATGTGAAAATTAAATTTAATTAAGATGCATGATGTATATATATATATACATCGAAAATGTATATATATTAATTTAGGTGATATAGTTGTTAATTAATCGTATAAATTAAGGTGAAAATCGGGATCGGAACGGTTTAGAACCAAAACGGTTTTAAACCGGAACCGCGCGGAACCGGAACCCTTTGGAACCGGAAAAGTTTGTAACCGGAACCGTTTGAAACATAACGGTTCCAGTTCCAAACGGTTCCGGTTCCGCCTGGTTCCGGTTCCGATTTGTTATAAAACCGTGTCCTTATGACTATTACGGTATCCAGGAGGTAATTTTGCGGCAAATTGGCTTGGAGCCAAATTACGGAAAGGTTCCCGAAATAGTGGAGGGAGCAGTAGTCAAGCTTCCTCCTCACCCGCAGTTAGCAACACGCCCAGTGGGCCAATGATGAGTGGTCGCACGAGAGCCTTGCTACAGGCGCGAGCTGAGGAGGAAGCTGCACGATCAAGAGTCGTGCAACCGGAAGTTGAGGCTCGACCCTCAGTCTCCAGACGCTCATTCAGCAGACGTCCCTCCGGTGGCAGAGCCTCAGACGAGCGACAATCAACGGGGGCATCAGAAACTCCCTCAATCCGAATGCCCCATATTCGCCCGGTGGCTACTCCCGTTTCACGGGAATCATCTGAGGCAGATGGTGGTGCTGGCGCCTCATCGTCCAGGCCTCGTCTATCTCCGCCATCCGGTCTCTTCCTACCCGACGAGATTCCTATGATCCCTGAATTCGATGATAGGGGGATGCCTGTTTATGTTGAAGGACGGCCGGAGTTCCTGAGCGTGGAGGAAGCGTACAACTTCATCCCGTTCGACCCCGTGTATCTTTGGAGTGTGAGGTGCACCAACCAATAAACGGACGATGCAGGTAAAACCCATTTATCATGTGCAAGATTGATGACTTAATTATTACTTAAGATTTACGATAGGTTTAATTAATAATATCAATTTGTTGACATTGTATTATTAGGCAATTTCGTTAATGGGACTGGAAAACGGAAAGGGGCTAGAGGCACCTGCACCGGGAAGAGACTTGAGCAGGCCACCGGGGGAAGGAAAACGCCCATAAGGGCCAATGAGGATGGCGAGGTGATCGAGGCATTCGACACCACGCGCAAATATGTCAGCATGGCCGGTGCGATCGTGCGGGACAAGGTCCCAATGCTTTGGCCAGATTGGGAATCTGTGCCTATCTATGTGAAGATGCAAGTGCATAATGCACTCAGTGTGAGTAAAATCATATTTTCATTACTTAAATTTTACATTTATTAATTAAGTCCGAATAAATATATAATTTTACCTTTTATATATTCATATTGCAGGTGTGGTTTGACGTGGATGAAGTTCTTATTCACACGTGGGTAGAGCGTCAACTACATATGAGGTGATGTGTTTCCACTTATTTGAATATATATCAACTTAGATTTTTGTTTATCAAGTGTTTTAATATCTCTAACTTTTTTTCCTTGTTTTAATATAGGTATAAAGAGTGGAAGAACGAGCTTTCTTCCCATTACACTGTATACAAGGAGCTAGGCCGAGGTTCTACCCCTAGCGAATTCCGGTTTAGGGAGTACGAGTGGTTGTGGCTGATAGCCCACTTCAAGCACCCCAAAGCGAAGTTATGCATCCTGAATATATCTTACAAGCCTAATGTATCGTATCACATTCAAATAGTTAGTTACTAATTTTTTCCATATGTTTATCAAACAAGGTGATTTCGAAGACGAACAGGGCAAATAGATTGAAAAACACCAGGGCCCATCATGCAGGTTCACTCAACTACATGGGTTGGTCGACTAAGGCGCAGCAACAACAAGAAGTAAACCCCTTGGTGTATATTCATCAGAAGTTCTATCCGCAGTGCCCTGACGAAGAGGTAAGTCTTTCGCCTCTCCATGTGTTAATAAAACTATTTTTCGATATTAATTTATTTTGTTAGCTAATACGTTATTCATTTTCGCTTTTCAATTAGGCGAGAGTGGAGGAGGCGACCGCAGAAGTGACCATGAATATAGCTCGGACTAACCATCATGACTGCTCCGACGAAGAAGTCACCCTGTATGCCTCTCAGATCGATCCGCTTGATCGCCCTATAACGGCTCAGATCATGGCAAAAGCGTGCGGGACAGGAAAGAATACCTACTACTGTAGGGGAATGGGCACGGCGGGCGAAGGAGTATTGAAGAACACTTCAGAATACTCTACCGGGTCAAGAAGTTCAACTTCTAGTCGTAACCTCGCAGCGGAGCTTCATAGGACGCAGAGGGAGTTGGAGGAGCAAAAGAGGCAGATGGCCGAGTACCAAAACATGGTCCAGCAGCAGACACAGATGCAGGCTCAGATGTACACATAGTTGCGGACGATGTACGAGGCTCAGACTACCGGACAACCGTTCCCCACACCTCCCCCGGTCACGGTCCCTCCGTTCCCTAGCTATCCACCACCACCACCGCACCAGTCAACGCCAGAGCAAGACCAAGGTAGCCACCGGAATTCAAATGAGTACATGGATTACTTCGACCCTGACCTGCAAGTTCCTGGACCCTGACCTGTAGTTGTAGTTAATTTTCGTATCGTCGTTGCTATTTGTACTGTACGTTGGACATTTATGTGTACTGTTGAACTTGTATGATTGTACGGTTTATGTCTTTCAATGCAGGTTCTGGAATTGGGCCAAATCCAGAACCGCGTTTTTTTTTCAAAATTTTTCCAGACATTGCCGGCGACATGGACCTCAGTCGCCAGCAATGTCTCACATTCCGGCCACGGCGGCGCTGCCATTGCCGGCGACGGCGGCGCCGGTAATGTCCAAGACATCACCGGCTGCCATTGCCGGCGACGGCGTCGTCGGTAATGTCCGAGACATCACCGGTGACGCCGTTTCCCGTCACCGGCAATGTTAACACCGGCGGGGGATTTTCGGCGACGTCATTGCCGGCGACTTGTCACCGGTAATGACAATTTCGGCGAAAAAAATAGACAAGGCCGGCGACGGGAGGTCGCCGGTAATGTCTCCATTTCGCCTTGATGTTCAGATTCAATCCCAGCTCATCAAAGTTGTTCCGAGGCATCATAGTCAATGTCGCCTTGATTTTCAGATTCAATCCCAGCTCAAACCTACGACACTTGGCTTCCTCAGTAGCCATCATATCCCGCGTAAAACGAGACAAACGGGTAAACCGATCCCGATACTCAAGTACAGACAAACTGCCCTGTCTCAAGTTCGTAAACTCCTCGTACTTACGCTTCTGGGTAGCCTGATTAAAATACCTCCGCATAAACAAATCACGGAACAATGTCCACGGAGTATCAGCTGGAACTCTGTCGGTGCTAACCCACCAAAAGTATGCATCACCCTCAAGTAAACCAACTGCGGCTACTGTCATCTGCTCAGGAGTAAATTGCAGACGCTCACAAACACGTTCAATCTGAACCAACCATGCCTCGCATATCTCTGGATCAACTGAACCCGAAAACACAGTAGCACCAGCTGTGCGAGCCTTGACCACAGGGTCAAAACGCTCTTCCAAACGCAGCACTCGCATCAGCAAGTCGCGCATTCGGTGATCCTCATCAGGATCCTCGTCCCGATCAACACGGGGACCACGTCGAGGAGGCATCCTACTGATACAAGACAAGCATTAGGTACAAGCAGAAAGAACGCAATCATGATACCGCAGATATTTGAGGACATATAACACCCGAAGTATTGATGAGTACCGCTGGCCAGTCGGGTCATCACTCCAGTCATGCTGTATCAACTCAAATACCCTAAGCGTCACAACTACAAGAGTCTACAGAATCTAACAACCTAATGCTCTGATACCAAGCTGAAAGGACCCAACCCCGAGTTACCTAAATCGGAATCGAACTCCTTCTGAAAATACGAACCAACAAAAATTTTCGAAATTTCGGCAGAGTTTCGTTACTAGCGTGGAATTGCATAAACCTGCACCCTGAAAATAACACTTCATCCTATGCCACAAAAGCCAAACCGTGGGCACCAATCCCATCCGGATTTCTCAACATCAATATATGAATCATAAACAGTAAACAGTATTGTATATATATATATCCAAGAAAATCCGTATAAACAAGTATCAGAATGTATCAGAGCGACCTCTAAAGTAAAATATATACACTATACACATCAGTAGGCGAAACAAGAACCTACTGGAAAGCACCGGTAACTCTGATCACTAGCCTCCAAACTGCGACGTGAAAACACCAAAACCTGAACTGCAACTGGGCACAAAAACCGAAAAGCCCAGGGGAAAGACAATAAACACGTTAGAGTGAGTGGACGAAAATAAATGTCTTTCACCAGTTGATATATATGTTTAAAATAACATATGCGAGTCTAGGTAAATAAAAATAACAAGTACAGGAGGTAAAACCATAATCCTCCAGCGTATTGAGCATGCAAGTAAAAATCCCACGGGGTCACTCATGGACACACACCGTGCTAGTACAGTCAGAATCACGGAGTCCCAGACTTCCACGCAATTCTAGCCAGAAAGGCCTCAGGTCAGAGGTCTGCCTCCCCCCGGTACAGGTCACGGGTCAAGAGTCACAGCCTCCCCCGGTACACATCCTCAGGGATCAGCCGGGATGCGAGTGTATCGATACAACAACATATAACGACTGTACTCTGTGTAAACTAAATCACAAACATTTCGATGCAAATGAATGAAACAACATATAAGTGTATGTATACTCGTATACATATATTCGTATAAGTATAATCGTATAATCGTAAAAACACATGCTCATGTAATCCGAAATCTCATACGCATGCTCAAGTTCGAAAATCATATAAAAGACTCGCAAGAATTCCGTGAAAAGAAATTGTCCACTCACAGGTGAGCAAAACGCGCACTCGCGCTAATCTCGTGGCCCGGCGGAAGATCCCTCGCCAGAAGCACGATCACGATCCCGATCTCAATCTCGATCTCCTGAATATTCACAAAAACATAACTGATCAAAATCATAGTCCACAACCCTGTACTGAATCACGGAAACCAACCGTTCCCGGAAATATGCAATGCGATACAAAATGTATAACGGAAATTCCGAAATCCCCACTCGAAACCTCGACTGAAAATCGACTAACCAAATCAACCCGAAAACCTCTGGACGATAATCAATGCGCGATTTCAAGAAAAACGACACTAATTTCATCAAAATCTGAAAAAGTCAACTCCTCCGCCGTTGACCACCGTTGACCGTCGCCGCCAGCGGCGGCGCGCCGTCAACGGCGAGATTCACCGGCGGAGAACTTCCAGTTCACAAGGTCTCATTCATCCAAACACTTTTCACAACTGGTACACAAGCCAATTCGAACTCAAACCTCACCAATTTCATCCAAAATCAATTCGGATAACCCACCGGAAAACCTAATCGGGTTCGAACCAAACCTTAACCAATCCCGAAATAAATCACATGGGAAGCTTCCTTGGGTCATGTTGAGTCGAAGCCCTCACCCCACCGCCACCAAGGCTCACCGGAAAACCTCCCCCCGTTAATGGCGATTTCCGGTGACATAACCCGATTCGGGTTCAACCAAAAACTCACCAATTCCCAACAAAATACACATCACTCAACTCGAAATTATACAAGGAAGCTAACTATACCTGTCCCGTGGCCGGAGGTGGCCGGAAAGTAGGTCGTCGGACGGCAACTCCCAAACGGGAAACTTCCTCTTCGGTCAAACAGGTCAACTTGCTATTTTTGGAAAGTCAGAGTTCGGTCAACGGTCCAACAGTGTTTTATGACTAATTCTCGACTATTCCGATATTTATACTCGCGCCTCGGGTCGATCGACGATTCGAAATGGATAACCATCACGATTCGGATAAACTCGAAACAATCGGATAAACTCGTCGGAATCTGAAACTTCAAATAATCATAAAATATTCCTCGTTTATCGGAAGAATCTTCCGGAACCGCCCACGAGCTTGAAATCACGTACTCCACAATTTCCGTGAAGACACTCAACTCAAATTCTCGGCCGAAAATATAGTCACGAATCGAATCGGCAAACCACATATACGACATAAAACTGCGACTAAGCAGAATCACGAGAATTGTGCCGAATACGCAACAGATTCTGGTTCGGGTCATCACATTGAATTCTAGACTACAAACAACCATTGGTGTACCAAGAGGGTATGCCTTGTCCATGTTAATCGTCTGAGCATCTTTTATACATAAGAAGATTGGTGAATAAGTATTCCACCAACTCGATATTCTAATTCCAAACCTAGACAAAATCGAGTCCTACCAAGGTCTTTCATCTCAAACTCGAATTTCAAGTATCCAACTGTCTTGGACGATTTGTCCATAACAATGTGTGCATCATTATTAGTTAGTGAGATTTCATTATTCTATACCATTATATATGGATCTGAAGCGTCCTCTAGAGATGCCATTTGTGATTCTAGGACATAACTGTAGTCAGAAACAATCTTATGCGTGGGATTCTCAATGTTGATGATGAAAGGATCAGTTTGTACCTGGATGACCTGCCTTTTCGCTGGCAGTTTATCTGTGCATTTTCTTAGTCTCTCCCTCTTCCTGTTTGGATCCGATGCCGATGCTACTCCATCCACATGGGAAAGATACATTACTTTGCCCTGGAGTTATGTTATATTGCCCTTTAAGAACTTCCAACCTTCCAGGAACATTTGTAGTAGGTATATCTGATATCGTCATATCAGCAATATCAATAAAGAAGTCAGGCATCAAGTCTGCTACTTTTTGAAGATCAAGAATCTGTCGCACTTCAATCTCACTTTAAGATGTACGTGGATCCTCTTGAAATACAGTGAGGGTATACCACGTCAATTCCTGACGTTCAACCAGAATAAAAGCATTCTTATCTCCCCCTAATCTCGGGAAATATGTTTCATCAAAGTGACAATCTGTAAATCTTGCAATAAAGAGATCTCATGTCAAAGGTTCTAAGTAACAGAGAATCGTTGGAGATTCATAACCAACATATATGCCTAGACGACATTAATGACCCATTTTAATACGATGTGGTGGCGTAATTGGCACATATACCACGTAACCAAATATTCGTAGATGTGAAATGTCAGGCTCATACCTAGTTAGCACATTGTATGCACCGAATGGTTGGTGCGTTACAGGTCTCAAGAGAATAAGCATTACTGTATGCAATACTGCATATCCCTAAAGATATACCAGAAAATTAGTATGCATAATCATTGCTATGGCCACAAGCTATAACTGCTTGATTTGTGTCTCTGCTAAATCATTATGTGAATGAAATTATGAGGGACAAGATGTTCAACTTCAATCCCAATTGACATACAGTAGTCATCAAAAGTCTTTGATGCAAATTTTCCCACATTATCCAATCTAATAGACCTGATTGAATTGTCCAGGTCGTGAGCTTAAAGCTTAATAATCTATGTTAGGAGTTTTTCAAATGCAACATTCCTTGTCGATAACAAAGCTACATGTGACTATCACATTGATGCATCTACCAAAACCATAAAATATTTAAATGGTTCGCATTTCGGTTTGATAGATCCATAAATGTCACTATGGATTCTCTGTAAAAATAAAATATTTTTAGTATTATCGACCGCAAAGGAAGAACGCGCCTACAACTTTACTAATGAACAAGCTTTACAAAATAAGTGGTGAGCATCAGAGATTGCCATGAAGGAATCTTGTGAACTAACACTAGATGTTGTAGTCGGCCTAGAGGCTGAAACTAGATGAATATTGTGAATCTCATCCACCCCAACAAAATTGACAGGTATTTGCACATGCTTCTTTGATTTGAAAAATGGATGACCATGAGAGTGTTTCAAGATTTTTATCATCATATCCCGACCAGGATTTTCCAGTCTGTAGTGCAAAAGCTGATATGAGGCCGAGTCACACACAGTGAGAGAGGAACTGCATTGGATTTAATGATCTGAACCGTAGTCAGATATAATCCGCTACAAATTGTCCATTACTTCTCCAAAGTGTGCGTTCTACCTCACTCCTCTGAAGTTATGCATAAGAATTCATTACCATTCTCACAATGAGTTTCCAAGTGTAAACCGTTGGCTCTAATGTCCTTAAAACTTAGCAAGGTTCAATTGGCTTTTGACGCGTGCAATGCATTAGTGATATAAATTCTTGTTCCATGTGGTAGCAAAAATTGTGCTGAACCACGCCCTCGTAAAACCGGCGTGGAACCAATCATGGTTGTCACTGATGAAGTGTATGGTAGAAGATCCATAAACATTGCCATTCCGTAGTATAGTATGAGTAGTACCACTATCTAGTAGACATTTGATCTCGCCTTCAAACATCTACAAAGAATGTGAGTTGATTAGTCTTCAAGACTTGGCAAACACTTTAAGGAATTACTTAAAGATTTTTCAAAAGGTTGTGACCCTTATCGAGTACTGATATGGCATAGTAAAACCAATATAAAACATAAAAAAAATACCAATTTTAGGTACCATCTTTGACTGGTCGAGAAAATCCAATCGACAGGTCGAAGAAACCCAAAATGAAATTTGATTTTTCGATATAGTTTTTTGACGGGTCGAATATAATTTTTGACAGATTGAAAATTAGGAAAATTGTATCCAGGGAGACCTCTTCGATGGATCGATAAGGTGACTTGACGAGACAAAGAAAAATATAAAACTAATATGAATTTTTGATATCTTTGTCAATGGGTTGAAAATTTCCATTGACCGGTCGAATTTGGAAAAATTTGGAGACAATAACATGCTTTTGACATGTCAAGATGATGCTTCGACAGGTTGAAGGTACAAAAACGTGTGACCAAGGACCATTTTTCGACAGGTTGAAACAAATAAGGAAAAAATTTCTACAAGTCGAAATAGTGCCAAAAACGATACAATAGGTAGTCTTCGACGAGTCGAGAGAAAATCTCGACAAGTCAAAAATCCTCTAGATCAAAATAGTCCTTTGATATTTGTCTCATTTTATGGTATTTTGGTGTCATAGTGCCATAGGGCTATGTATAATTCGAACTATTCAAGCAATATGTATGAAAATAGCCATTCTTAACACTTTTAAATACTGAAAGGAAGAAAATTTTATTATTTAGCCAACATCAAAAGATTATCTTATTCCAAACAAAACTAACTACAACAAGTCAAAATAAACTAAACTTAATTACATAGAAGAACCACGAGTCTAATACATAGATTAATCAAAATCTGTCGTTTCTAGGCTTGCTTTGGGGGGATCTGCTACCATTAGATTGGCTTCACCGCAATCATCCATCTCTTGATTTTCAATACAATTGGTCTCATGCGCCAAGTACTGCTTGCATCTTTTGTAGGCATTCTGAACATCCTTAGATGCACGACATTGTTAGTGCATGTTCTTGGTAGAACCACACCTATAACAAGGTGACAAGCGAGAAGTAGAAGTAGAAATTAAAGAATTTTCACCATTCCTAGGACCAAAATTGGATTGATTCTTGTGGGAGTTGTTGTGGCTATTGTTTTGACGAGTCCAGGTCAAATTCTGATTGTTTCCTCCTCTGCCATGACCTCTACCATTCCCTCATCTACCACCATGATTGTTGTAAGGTTTAGAACCATTGTTCTTTTAATCCTTACGAGCTTTTTCACTAGTGTTGTATGTCTCATGGACTTTCTTTGTACTGGCCGACCTAGCATTGTTGTTGAGAATAATCTTATGATACCTCTCTTTTTTTGGCTAGCACATTCATGAGATCACTGAATAATCTTAATCTTCCTTGCTCGTAATCTATACGATATTGATGTGCGAGTGTGTCCATAGAAGTAGAGACAGTGGTCAAAGACTTCTCAACTATAGCTTGTTCGATCTTCACGATGCCATAAATGGCTAGCTCTGGTTGTAGCTCTAACATTACTTGATAAAAAGTATTGATTTTAAGGAAATCTAACAATCGGATTGACTCCCACTTTTCTGGTAACTCTTAAAGTTGTGCGTCATGCACATTGTTAAACCATCCTTGCAAAGTCACCCACAAATCCGTGGGGTCATCCTTTAGCAAGTACTGTTTCCTCAAAATTGGATGAATATTTCTATGCAGAAACATGAGAGCTTGAGCTTTTCGAGCCTTCTGTACTAGGTGGTAGTGGTTTGATGGTATCAGTGAGACATTTTCCAAGAAGAGCATTCTTAACGTCAGATACCCATATATGGTATTCAGCTCCTTGGATGTCAAGGATGTCAAATTCAGACTTTGCCGGCTCAGTCATCTACAAAAGATAAGAGATATAATTACTATCCGATTGAAATATCTATGATCACTAATATTGAGTTTAGGGAACAAGAAACGTAATCAATGATGTATGGTCACAAAAATCAATGCATAAATCGATGGCTTCACACTCCCCAGAAGACCGTGACTTTCATATTGACTTCCTTTTTTTTTAAAATGTGAAATCACAATTAACCGTGATATTCACTAATAACCATGACTCCTCCTGGATCATTACTAATAACAAAATTTTTATAACATGTATTAATTCATAGGAACTAGAAGTATAAAAAGTAAATCACAGTATAATAAACCTAAATCTAACCTAGCTTTAGGGTGTTGCGGTAACTACGTTTTGCAATCTAATCCTAAAATTGAAGAGGGTTAGTTGATTTACATCGAGAGTATTATGCTCGGAATGAAAAACTTAATTTTTTTTTTAGAATTTGTAAAATCCAGCAACGAACGACAGTGGTGCTCTGGCCGTGTAGGTGATTCCGGCAGTGAAAGTTTTGGTGTTAGGGTTATGGTATTTTTCTTAGGTGGTGATGGTTATAAACTCAAGAATTGTTGATAACGTGTTGAAGGAGAAAATAAATACGCAAAAAATATAACCTGAGACAGTACTTTATTTATTGATATATAATTTTAAATGTGCATTAAAATCTGTTTACAATCAATCTCCTTATAAATAAAGAATTGTGAGAATATATACTTTTATTTTAATTACGACAAAATACACCGAAATATCAGGAATATTCACGATTTTTGTAATCAAACAATAATGATACATTGCCCTTTGTAGTTTCTTTAATTATTTAGTAATCCATATTAGAAAATGTATTTGCTGCTAATTAATACCGGAACATTCAAATAAAGCATCAAAATAAATTATTCATCAAATTACATTACAATGAAGATTTGTTCCGGTGAGCATAATATCATAATCAAAATATACTATTCACTAGATCACATTACAACGAAGATATGTTCCAGTGAGCATAATATCAAAATCTGTAAAGATTAAAAGGTTACATGTACATGTTATAGATATTGACAAAGTATAAATTGTGAGGTATAAATGGCTCATTTGACCATTCGTTATCATTTTTCAAGATTTTATTAAAAAATTTCTCTAGAATATATTAAGGTCAATGATGCGTGGTACACAAACACACTCATCCGTACAACTTGTTCTTTTTCTTTCCAATATATATATATGACCATCAATATGGAATGTTTCATATAGCACCAACAATCCCCCTACGCCAACTTGCAGATTATTCTATCATTTAGATCCACATGCTAACTATCAAGTATCAACAACACTTGACTAATCGTCTAATCTGAAGGCTGCATGTTGCAGCGTGCAGGTTTCTTTTGTATATGTGATCGTGACGTACGATTGAAGATTGAAAAAACCGATGCTAGCTAAGCTAGAGCAAACGCAAAGCATGTTAATCAGCTCAAATGCATTTCTTAAAGAGATACTACCAGCAGAGACTTGTACTCGATAAGTTAGCTAGCAAGATTATGCGTTTTACACAAGTACTGTACTTGTCAACGAAGGTTGTCTAAATAAACAGACTCCAACGTTGCATTAGTAACACACAGCCCAAAACAACGTAATATGGACCGAAATGTCAAGTATGATTTCTTAAGAGATGAAATTGGATGAACACATCATGGTTATGATTCAAAAATTCAAAAATTATAATCGTGTCAATTGCCTTTAATTCAAGCTGTTGAATGTGTGTATCCCTTAGGAACAGAGGCGGAGCCATATAAACTTGGATATATGCATACATTATGTGAAAAAGGAAGAAACTTGCAAAGTACCGTGGTAGGCCATTAATTTCCTATGATGAAGATGGTCGGTTCGAAACTCAAGTGATCACTACACCTTTCATTTTTTTTGGCTATCACATTATTTATATTAAAACTTTGTCATCCGGCTATGTTAACTTTTACTCTACTTTTCTTTTATAGTGTTAATCCATGTTCATTTATATTAAAACTTTGTTATCTTGATATGTTAACTTTTACTCTACTTTTCTTTTATAGTGTTAATCCATGTTCATCTTATTTTACAGTGTAGCAAAATAAAAATTAATGTTTTTTATGTTATATTATTTCAGTTTTTTTCGTCAAAGTATGTGCAACTTTTCTTACAATTTTCTCCTATAATTTTGGTCACGCCTAGATTTAGATCCTGGCTCTGTGCCCGCTTAGGAGAACAAGCCTCACCCAAATGTTACTAAGAAACCTGATAAACTTACTGGTGGTAACACATCCGGACTCTCAAAACCTTCATCGGCAAGAATTATATCTTCTCTTTCGTCTTCGACTTCATCGAGTTTTGCAGGAGTGTAATCTTGCTTGAACCATTCATCTGACTTTATGTCTGTCATCTTTATTCTGGTCAGAGGATCTGGATTGAGGATCTTTCTTCTCAAGGATATTGCACCAGGTGACACCTATTTGGGTATATCCAAATATTCCCCCTTGCAGATTTTTCGATAGAGAACAGCGAGATTTGGATCATTAAAGGAAGATAACCCGAAAGGATGACATACAAGACGACACCGCAGGTCCATATATCGACTTTGGCGCCGCCATAGCCTCGTTGACGAAGAACCTCAGGAGCAGCATATGTAGGGGTGCCACAAATTGTATTAGCAACCCATCTTTCCGGAATTGGCTGAACAAAGCGCTGAGGCCAAAATCACATATATTTACATTTCCTTTTGCGTCTAGGAAAATATTCTCTAGCTTTAAGATCTCTATGGAAAACACCCTTTTTGTGGCAGTAGTTAACGCCGTCAATTATTTGTTGGAAAATCTTCCTGCCTTCAGCTTCTCCGACTCGTCGTCTGCCGCCTGCGGCTATAATTTTGTCGTACAAGTCTCCACCGTCGAGGTATTCTAGTACCAAACAGATATCGGTTTTGTTTGTCAAGATGACGTCGTGTAATCGGACCACGTTGGGATGTTTCAAAAGCTTCAAAGTCTCAATTTCCTTGTTCATTTGGTCGACGGCTATTTTCTGATCAGAAGTTGTCTTGCAGCCTATAATTTTTACGGCAAAAGTTTGGCCCGACTCCACATTGGTAGCAAGCTTGACTTTGCAGAAGTAACCTTCTCCCAAAGTCTTTCCCAACTCATATTTTCCAGCCACTCGTTTTTCATTATTTTTTATCAGCGGATGCATCATGCATGACCCAGCCACGTACGTATCACTCCTAATTTCAAAGTCGGATCTCTCTGTTTTGCGTTCTATATATGATGGGATTGGATGGTAGAACTCCGATCCAAGGTTGGATTATGAACAACAACAATATATACGTATACGATCAAAGACTACAAAAGCTGTATTCTCCAAAATGTAACCACAATCATATCCAACACAACATCGAAGTCCGAGTCCCAAATGGACAAGACTAATTAGCTAGGCAGGTTACTCTTGATCCAATATAGTGGCGAAAGATGGAGTGTGCGATCCTGTTGACATCACTATTTTTAGATCAATTACATGTTGATGAACTTCTTTGTTTTATGTAGCAAAATTTAATACGGTCGTCAGAATCTCATTTTATTATCTAGATCTTTCTCTAAACGATTTGGTTTTGTTACGTTTTGCCCACCAGATTGATTTTTCTTGCAACATTTTATGTCATAGAAACAAATGATGTCTGTCTGCTAGCCTTAATGTCGTCTTAGGGATTGCAGAATCCATGGGATCTTCATCTATCTGGATGTCTGCTGTTACTTATCTGTTATTTTTTGGTTCTCTAATTGGTATGTTCAATATTTTACACATTCATTCCAGTCCATTAATTACCATTTACTAGTTATGGTTTCTTGAAGGCATTACTTCTATCTTCAAGCCATTGCTGTGTGACTGACCAAGTATTTGGATCAGAAAAGAGTAGCGTAGATGTGCGTTTTATAATTTTATGCTAGCATTGATTCTTAATTGAGGGTAAATCTAGTTGACATAGATTCTAAGAACTCAGTATGAAGTTACTTTTATATTTACTTCTTTTTTAAGGGAAGACGTCAAATTTTATTCAGGTAGAAAATCATATGCACAACTCAAGGACATGCTCTTGAATCTGGTTGAGGAGGGCTCCTATCCAAGAAGAAGAAACTTGTGAAAGTAAAGCAAACCTAACTAAGCGATGTGCCACACAATTGGCCTCGTGGTATACATGTCTAACGAGGGCATTAGGGAACCCTTTTAATAAGACTTTGACGTCTTCAATAACCTGTCCTATAGCAGAATCATCTTCGCCAGCCTCCTTAATCGCATTGACGAGCCCTAAGTAGTCCACTTCAAACTCCACATGCCACCATCCACGTTCCTCTGCATTGACACATGCAAGACGTAACGCTTAAGCTTCAATCAATTTGGGAGATGCAGCCCTAGCAAAAAATTGACATCCACTTGCCACGACATCACCACCATCGTTACGGCACACAAAGCTTGCAGCCCTAGTCTTTAAGTTCCAATCCAAAGCACTGTCACTATTGATTTTAATCCATCCCTTACTTGGTCTCTCGCATACTTGCTTCAAACGGAGCCGTTTAGCTACCTTGACAGGTTGCACCTGGAGATAAGTAGAGTACGCATTGTATGCCAAGAAACTTACTCTGTGAGCCTGCATATATTCCCCAATCCATACTTGTTTGTTCCTTTCTTTCCAACAAGACCAAACCATGAATCTCAACATACCACAGTCAGCTAATGTTAATGAATTTAAGCAATCAGTCCACAATATATTCATCCACCTAAGCTCAAAGTGATCAAGATAACTGACTAAGGAAGGAACCCCTTGTATAACATTCCAGACAAAATCACAATCACGACCAATATGTTCAATGCTCTCCTCAACGCCACTATTGCATAAAACACATGCAGGAGGTATCAACACCTTCTTCTGTTTCAAACTCAGCAGAATAGCACAAAAAAAATTTCAAAGGAAAATACGAACCTTTTGTTCAACTGGTAACCGCCAAATTGTCCTCTATGGTAGCATCGTACCACTTGATGAACTCGGTAATTCCACTGCATGCAATAGCTCCTTCGCCACAACTCTATAGGTTCTAGCCATGGAGTACTTTCCAGAGGGAGTATAAAACTAGGCCTTACTATCGTGCCCTTGTCTAGAACTCAAAGGAATTGAAAGAATCAAATCAACTGTTTTGAACTAAAGTAGTGTCCCATTGTCCGGAGGCCGTGATGAGATCACTTACCATATGAAAGAGGGATTCCTAGGTGAGAGAGGTTTAAACATTCCGGATCTCGGCAACTAAGAGTCCTCCCTGATTCTGATGTTTACTCCCCTGCCAACATGCCACATCATTCCTTTATGTAGTAGCTTCAATCCCTCAAAGATTCCTCTCCAGCTTTGAGAAGGAGAAAAGGTCAGCATAGCCTCTTTCACTAAACCCGAAGGAAAGTATCTCGCACAAAGCATGCGTGATACAATAGAGTCAGGGTGTTTAATCAAACGTCATCCTTACTTCCAAAAGAGCTAAATTATTAGCATACAAATTCTTGAACCCCATACCGCCTTCTCCTTTTGGGATACAAAGATTTTTCCAAGATAACCGGTGAGTTTTCTTTTATTCTGTAGTAGAACCCCACCAAAACTTTGCACAAAGTTGATGGAGAGTGTCGCAAAACTTCTTAGGAATAAGAAAGCAATTAATCACGTAGGATGGGAGGGCCTGAGCAATAACTCTAAAGAGAATTTCCTTACCAGGACTACTTAATAACTTCCCCTTCTAACCTTCTACTTTCTTTGTCAATTTCTCCTTTATAAAGGCAAATGTTTCCATTCTCTTTCTTCCAATGTAAGTGGGAAGTTCGAGATACTTTTCATGCTTCTCCATCATCTCTACACCCAGCGTTTCGAAAAGTAAGTATTTTTGATCTAACGACATGCCTTTGATGAATGTTATGCTACTCTTTGCAAAGTTAACCTTCTGACCAGGCACTAATTCATAATCCAGTAGAGCTTGATGAATATTTAAACACTCCTTATTCGATGCAATACCAAATAACAAGCTATCATCAGCGAAGAGAAGATGATGAATGGTAGGTGCTCCATCACATATCGTAACCCCTTTCAACTGACCCTCCGTAACCTTGTTTTTCAGTATAGTCGAGAAGGCTTCTGTCCCCAAAAGAAAAAGAAACGGTGATTGTGGATCACCCTGTCAGATACCTCGCGTTGGAGCTAAATAACCCTTAGCTTTACCATTCACTAAAAAGGAATAGTAAACTGTGGTCACACACTGCATAACCATTTTGATCCAGGCATCTGCAAACCCTAGCCTTCTCAATACCAACTCTAGGAATTTCCATTCAAGCGTATCATATGCCTTACTCATGTCAAGCTTCAAAGAGAACACCCCATTATATTTAGAAGTGTTTGTATGAATAAAATGTGATACCTCATTGGCAACCAAAGTATTGTCTGAAATCAATCTTCCAAGAATGAAGGTGCTTTGGTAGGGAGATATAACCTTCCCCAAGATCTTCTTCAAATGGTTGGTGATAACTTCTGAGAAAATCTTATATATCATGTTGCACAAAGCAATAGGTCTCAAGTCCACCATCCTTGTCAGCTTAGGAACTTTGAGAATCAGGAAGATATGAGTGTAATTAATCTACCCGAGTAAGTTCCATGTACGAAGAAAGTTTTCAACTGCCTTAACCATATCAGGACCTATAGTATCCCAATATTTTTGGAAAAAAAATGGGGGCATTCCATCCAGTTTATAGAGTGAAATCTTGAGATGCTTTCAGTTAATTTCTTTTAGAATTTTTTTCTCTCTATTATTATGGTTAGAATAAGAAATGCTTGAGTACGTATCTTTTTCTCCTGTTTTAATGGTTTTATGTGCACTGGCCAGGATGTTAATGGAGACCAGCTCACTGAATTATGTGGTTGTAGTTTATCTTGTACAATTATACATTGTCTAAATTGTCAATGAAATATTTGATCTTAAGCCGTTTGCTGTCGAAGATGGCTACATCTCTGGATCACCCTGTCGGATATATATATATATATATGTGTCACTTTCACTCAGGTCTCTATTTTTTTGTCAATTTTTAGGTATAGAGCATTACACCAATGTTTTAATCACATTTTAACATTTTCACTGTCCAATTATTAGGACTATATGAGTAGATCATTCCTATAAATTTTCAGCCAAAATGGTGATCGTTAAGATATCGAACTAGATTAAATCAAGAGACAGACCAAATTTTTCAAATTTGAACCGTTCATACATATAAATTTCAATTGCAATTTTGAATGCCTTAACGATAATCAATTTGGCTGATAATTTGCAAAAGTGATCTACACATTAGAAACTAAAATCTGAACAGTGGAGATGTCAAAATATGATCTAAAAGTTAGTATAATGCCATATACCTGAAAATGGACAAAAATGGATACCTGAGGAGAAAGGAACTGTACATATATATACACACACGATGTAATTAAAGAATTCAGTGAAGACCTTATGGTGGAACAGATTCCTGGAAGGTTGCTGATCGATGAACTTGTGAGGGGTAAAATATAATACTTTCATTCACTCCCAAATTGGGTATATATAAATCTTTACAATGACATATTTCTAGTGGGTAGAGAATATCTACAATAAAAAATAAACCAATTCTAATTACAATAGAAATTGAAAATATCTACAGGATCAATACTTGTCAACACTCCCCCTCAAGTTGAAGCATAGATGTCAATTATGCTTAACTTGTCTAACCATTTATTAAAATCATCATGTGACAATCCCTTAGTAAGAACATTAGTTAATTGTTCCTCAAATGTCATAAAGGGGAACTGAATAGTTTTCTTGTCAAGGGTGATTCCTTATGAAATGTCAATCAATTTTCATATGTTCAGTTATGTCATGCTGTATTAGGTTATTAGCAATCTCAACAGCAGTTGTATTAGCACAATGCAAATCCATAGGCTTCTGACGCTTGAAACCCAATTCTTTCATAACATTCCTGATCCATAACAATTCACGTACTTCATTTGTCATCCCACGGTATTCAACTTCTGCACTTGAGCGGGCAATCACATTCTGTTTCTTACTGCGCCAAGTTGCTGAACTCCCACTAATAAAAGTAAAGTATCTAGAAGTAGAAGCCCTATTTATATGATCACCAACCCAATCTGCATCAGTGTAGCCCGAAATATACATCTCACCAGTGTAGCCTGAAACACACATCTCACCAGTGTTTTTTACAAATAACAAACCTTTACCGGGTGTGCCCTTCAGATATCTAAGAATGCGTAAGGCAATATTCATGTGCTCTATTCCAGGACTATGCATAAACTGACTCACCACACTCACAACATATGCAATACCAGGTCTATTATATGCTAAATAAATAAGTATCTCAACTAAACGTTGATACATGCCCTTGTTTGTTAGAACCTGATCCGGGCGAAGTTCCAGCCTGCAATTTTTCTCAATAAGAGTAGCAACAGGCTTACAGTCTCACAATTTTGTCTCAGCAAGAAGATCCAAAACATACATCCTTTAGGACAATGTAGTCACTTGCTTGGACCTTGCAACTTTAATTCCCAAGAAGTATTTCAAATCACCCAAATCTTTCAAGTCAAATTCCTATGACAACTGCCACTGAAGACTTGCCATCTCACATGAATCATCTCCATGTAGCAACCATATCATCAACATATACAATTAAGGCAATAGTCTTACCATCCTTGCGTTTGACAAACAGGGTGTGGTTAAAGTTGGACTGGCGATACCCAAATTTCTTCATAGTCTTAGAGAAGCATCCAAACCATGCCCTAGGTGATTGCTTCAACTATAGAGAGACTTCTTCAAATGACATATTTTTCCCTCATTACCTAGTTTGCAATTGATTCCTGGTGGAGTGTCCATGTATACTTCTTTTTCTAAGTCGCCATTCAGGAAAGCATTCTTCACATCAAATTGGTGTAAGAGCCAATCATAATGAGCTCCAAGGGCAATAAAGATTCTTACAGTATTTATTTTGGCAACAGATGCAAAAGTTTCCTAGTAATCAACTCCATATTTCTGAGTATAACCATTGGCAGCCAATCTAGCTTTGTAGCGATCAATACTTCCATCAGCTTTAAGTTTCACAGTAAACATCTAAAAATCTTCTTACCAAGTTTCATAGGAACTATGTCCCAAGTTTCACTCTTCTGCAAGGCTTCTAACTCTTTATGCATAGCTTGTTTGAAAGGACCCGACTCCGATTTAGTTGCCTAAACCGAAATCAAACCCCTTCGAAGACATGACCTTAAATTTTTTTTGCCAGAGTTTACTTTGAAATACGTGAGCCAAAATTAGAACCTGGAAAGAATCACACTTCAAATATTCCACAAAAACCAAACCGTGAGGCTCCTTTCCCCATCTGGATTTCTCAACATCATATATAATAAACTACAAGGTTTACAAGAAATCCATAAACATTCAAGAATAAACTCAACTGAAAACAAACATAAGTATTCAGAGCGATTCCTATATACATCATATACAACCAGTAGGTTGAATAAAGAACCTACTTAATCTGAAGTGTGACTAGAACTCTACGCCTTCACCGTTGACGTGCAACTTTGGAACCCAAATTGCAACCTGGGCAAAAGAAACCCAAAACCCCGGGGGAAGACAGATGAAATCGTTAGAGTGAGTGGACGAAAATAATAATATGTTTTTCCCAACATAAGTATATATGCTCATAAAAGCATAATGCAAGTCAATGCACATGAAAATCTCGACCAGGTACATTTTTCCTGATCCATAAAGATGCACATAAAATCATGCAGGGTCACTCATGGACTTCTCTACGTAGTATAGTCTAATCACGGGATCCTAGAACCCCTCGTGATTATAAGTCTGAAAGACCTCGGGTCAGGATATCTGTCCCCCCCGGAGTATCTCGGGGATCAGCCGAGAAGCCAAAGCATCGATGCTACCTCTATATCCGAGACTGTACTCTGTGTAAACCAAATCATAAATACGTTCCATGCACATGCAAATTTGTAAAATGCATAATCATAAAATGCATACTCGTATGTACATAATCATCAAGTGCATAACGTAAATGTAATAATCAAGACTCGCAAATCAACTGTGAAAATAAAATGTCAACTCACAGTACGAGGTTAACTCTGAGGTCCGGCAGAAGATCCCTCGCCAAACACTCGATCACGATCACCTGAATAATAGGGATTGATCAATACATATAGAATCACAACATACGGAGCTAATACGTCAAGAACCCCGCGTTCTCGAAAGACGTATCGCTCGAAATATCGACGAGGATAACAGAATTCCCAAAATACACCCAAACAACCCTTGTCCAAAAATAGAATACTCAAATCAACTCAAAAACCTCACGACTCCTCGGCCCTACAAACCTTAGAGGTTCTATTCCCTAGCTCAAACCCAACCTAAACTATCCAAAACCCCACCGGAAACCCGCCGGAAAACCCTCCCCCATTAACGCCAATTCCGTCCACCTTCATCTCCACATTTCTCCAACAAAATCAACATTAAACAACACAATGAATACATCAATCAATAGCCCTCGGGGAGAGATCCAAATCCATACATTTCTTTCCAGCAACCGTGCCATTTTCCGGCAAGCACAACGGCGGCGAGTCAACTCAACCAGGCGGGTCAACTCGGCCCAAATGTGACTTTTCGACAATTTTACGACTATTTTGATATTTATACGTGGCGAACCGACCAAATTCACGATTTGGATAACTCAAACCCCAACGGATAAGTACGACTAACTCGATGACGATTTCAAATATCCATTTTATATTCTCCGATTATCCAAAAAATGTTCCGAAACCTCCTATGGACTCGAAATCAAATCCTCTACAATTTTCGCGAAGGAACTCAAATCAAATTCTTACCCGATAATTTAGTCCTGAACAAACTCGTCATCTCGACCAATTACGACAAAACCGCGACTAATCGTGAAATGCGCAAATTAAGCCAATTAACATACAATTTCCGATTCGGGTCGTTACGTTGTTTCCATTTGGGATGTGCCAAAGCATCCTGTACATTGCTAAGAATAGATACTCAAGATAATTTACTAACAATAAGTGCATGAGATTGAGACAACTTATGGTGGGAGATATAGTTAGCAATATGGTATTTGGCTTTGACATCTATTTTATCCTCAAATTGTTGTTCGAGAATCCCTTAGTAATTCGGTTAGACTTATTTACCTCAGATGAAGCACTCTGAACAAAGATCTCAGTTGATGATGTAGATAAAGGAGCATGTGCTTCAGTTCTATCTCGATTTTGTATAATTGACGGTTCTTCCCTGTCAGCAGAATTTTTGACGGGTCGAGACATATCACTCGATAGGTCGAAAGCGCACTCCTGTTCCTCCAATGTAACACTTTCAAGGGGCGAGACTCCTCACTCGATTGGTCGAAGGTAAGCTCATGTCCCTCTGATGCAACAATTTAGACGTGTTAAGACACATCACTCGACGGGTCAAATGTAAGCCTTTGTCCTTCCAGAGCACCATTTTTGACGGGTCGAGACATAGAACTCGACGGGTCGAAGTTGTTTACAGGGGCCTCTATTTCAATTCCAAAATTTCCTGATCCTCCGAATTGTGCCTCCAACTGCTCCATCTTATCAAATTTTGGCAAATTATTATTTCCTTTACAACCCTCTCTCTCCCCCTAAGGGTAGACTCTGAAACTCCCCATGAGTAATAAGGTTCAAACTCTCGAAAAAAGATATCAAGGGAGACATGAGTTTTCCTGGTGAGAGGATCATAACACCGATAGCCTTTCTGAAAATCAGCATAACCAATAAAGACACACTTCACAACACATGGATCAAGTTTACCCCGAAGAAGCTTGTGAATATGAGCATAGACAGTGCAACCAAACACACGAGGCTCAAGAATAGGAAGGGAAGGAACATTCAGCAACTCTTGTAACTTTTGGAGTGGGCTTTAGAACTGAATAACATGGGATGGAGTACGATTAATCAAGTAAGCAGTAGAAATAACAGCTGCACCCCAATAAAACCAAGGCATGTTCTTGCCAAACAATGAAGCACGAACATCCTCCAGTAATGTCATTTTCATACGTTCTGTCAAGCCATTCTATTGAGGAGTATAAACAATAGAGGTTTGGTGACGGATCCTATGAGAGGCGAGATAAGTAGACATTGCGCCATTAACATACTCACCTCCATTGTCTAATTGAAGAACTCGAATAGGCCGCTAGTACTGGGTAGTCACCATCTTATGAAACTCAGTGAAGCGAGAGAAGACATCACTCTTGCTAGTCATCAAAGAGACCCATGTCATTTGGGTACACTCATCAATCAAAGTAACAAAACAACGAGCTCCAGTGGGGTATAAATTCTAGCATGACCCCAAACATCAAAGTGAATTTTCATAAAAGAAACATAGCATTTATTCAAACTTGGGGAATAAGTAATGTGGTGGCTCTTAGCCAGTTCACAAACATCACACTTTAAATCAGACTTATCAACACCAAAAAAACAGATGGGGTTGTAACCTCCTAAGATAACCAAAAGAAAGATGACCAAAACGACTATGCCATAACTAAATGATTTCCTTGGCTTTATTTAGACTGCTCTTTATTCAGACTGCTATCACTGTTGGCTTGACTCAACAAACTCGGCTGTTTTTCTCCACTGGATGTCAAATCGAGATAGTACAGCTTCCCCAGTCTAGTACCATAAACAAGAATTTGTCGAGTCAGAATGTCTTGAAATACACAAAAAGAGAGAGGATAAAATGTGATAAAACAAGAGAGGACCATGGTGATTTTTCTAACATATAGAAGGTTACATGCTAGAGAAGGGACAACTAAGAGAGAATCAATAGTTAAATGTGGAGAAAGAGTAATAGAGCATTCACCAACAATAGAAGAAGATGAACCATTAATAGTAGATACCCCAGGTAAAGAAGATGGACGAATAAAATGAACTAAGCTAAGGGTATTGATTATATGATCAGATGCACCAGTGCCAATTATCCAAAGCATTATTCCCAGAAAATGTAGCAAGAGAGGCTTTACCAGACATACCTGATTAGACTACATTAGCAGAAGCAACAGATGTACTTTTGGAAGAAAGGGTCTTGCGTGGGCGATTACCCCACTAGTCAAGATATCCAATAGATGGAAAGTAATTATCTTTGGATTGACCATTATCCTTGCACAACAGACAGATAGAGTTGGCATAAGATTTTGGAGGACGAACACCAAACCGGGAGGAGTCAGAGGAGTGGGAAGAGGGAGGCCGTAGGTGATCCACGACGGCCTCAGCATCTGAGGCCGATGTGGGTAGAAGTGGTGGTGGAGATATGGTGGTGGTGGTGGTGGTAGTCATGACCGCAGGCTGAGCAGAAGTAGTATTGTAGGTAAGACGGTCATTGTGAGCCCGAAGAACATAAGCATATGTCTTGTCAAGACTCAATAACTCCTCACAACGAAAAAGCTCCCCTCAAATTTGATCAAACTCAGGGTCCAAACCTCCCAAGAACATGTGAACCCGGAACATAGATTTGTAGTTGTTGTCTTGGACAACTGTGGTCACAGTATTAGAAAAAGAAGCAACATCCTTATCAAGTTTCTCAAGCCATGCGACCAATTCATTGTAGTAGACAGAGAGGGGTCGTCCTGCTTGTTTGGTGGTGAAGCAGAGGCAGTGCAACTTATAGATCCTGGTGAAGTCCGAATCAACATAGTAAGTTTGATGTAAGACACTCCAAATTTCTGCAACAGTCTTGAGATGAAGATAACGGTTGATGATGGACGAAGATATCTTGTCAATCAACCAACTCTTGACATTTTCGTTGTCAGTGGCCTAAGTAATATAGTCAGGTGAGCTAGCAGGAGGACCAACCCACACTACAACATTTTTGCTTATTACCGGCGATTTAAAAATCATCGGCAATAGTTTTCTATTATTGCCGGTGATTTTTCCAATAGTTTTCCTCCAAATCGCCAGCAATAATTGGCCTGTAATAAAAAAAAAAGTATTGTCGGCGACTTCCATGCAAGTCGCTGGCAATAATTAAAAAAAAAAGTATTGCCGGCGACTTGCATGGAAGTCGCTGGCAATACTTTTTTTATTTTTTATTACCGGCCAATTATTGCCGACGATTTAAAAAATCGTCGGCCTTAGTTTCCAAATCGCCGGTAATGAGCAAAAATGTTGTAGTGCCAGGGAAAATAATTTGTATCATTCAAGAGATCTCTAATGGAAAAAGAGGAGTTTTGTTGATGGTAGTGGACGGAAGGTGGAGGTTGAGTTTAAGGTTGGGGAGAAGAAATCATAGCATAGTCGGATTGTCCCTCTATGATAGCGAAATTTAGGTATAGTAGGTGATAAAAAAATAGGATTTTATCGGTAGGTCTACGAGATTGGTTCTGATGTCAAGTAGAAAAATATAGGTAAAAGTATTTAGGGTAGACTATGATACTTTCATTCACTTCTAAATTAAGTATATATATTTACAATGACATATTCCTAATAGGTAGAGAATATTTATAATAAAAAAATAAATCAACTCTAATTATAATACAAATATAAAATATCTACAAGATCCATATTTGCCACCATTATTCATGAGTTTCCGGGGAGAAAAGATAGATACCGTCTGACTGTCTCACATTTCAATCACTAGTTCTGAGCACGTATCTATTGTTCATAGTTGGGTTAATTCTACAATTGCAAAGACTGTTAGACAGATTGAGTCATTGAGATGCTGTCTGCGATGCATGAATTTGCTATTTATGATTTTATCAGGCGTGTGGGAGAGTACATGTTTCCATATTGGCTTTTTTCTTTCTTTCTGAATTTAACAAGGAAAATAAAGCTTCAACTTTGAAAGATTTCTACTCGTACTGGTGTATTCTTACCTCGCCTCTCAGTTTTACTGGATTCCACAATTTGGAAAATCTTGGAATGAAATTTGCAGAAGTTGCTGAAGATTTTATGCCATCACTACTATCCAATTCTGGCTTACCACTTGGAGTCTTGGGCCTGATAAAGTGCCAGTTGCCCTCAAATTTAGAGATTGTAAATCCATCCCTTTGACACTTGCAGCTAGCTGAGTGATGGCAATATTAACCTCAATGTTGATATCATAAATTTGAGAAAATCTTGTCCCGTGATGCTCCTCAGTTGACAGAGGTTTACTTCCACAGACTGGCAGAGGATAGACAGATTCCTCATTGTCTTGATACATGACAGAATCCTTCAATGGAAAGAAACATAATCCCACATTGGAATCTTAAGAAGTTGGAGTTGACTGTCGAGAGTATCGATTTTGAACAAGGTTGAGCTCTTGTTGGGATCTTAAGCAGTTGGAATCTGAAGTAGTTGGAGCTTGAATTGCTTTCCTGATGGCTTGTCTGTATCTCCAAAAACTTATTTGAGGGTGAGTCTGCATACACAAACCACACTGACATTGCAACTGAAGTGCTATAAATTGATCGCTTTCACTCAAAAAGTTGTTTCAGGTTACGTTTTGTCGCTTAATTTTGTTGTTATGCAATTTTATAAACTCCATTTAAAACTCAAACGGCTACTCAAATTAATCCTGACAGCTTTTATTGTCGTATTATTTTTTGCAGCGTTTGGCATCTGATCGTGACCCCTATGTTAATGCAAGTGAACGTGAAAGATGAGAACCCCAGAACCAGAAGTCAACTGAAATTGAAAGTGGGAAACCCCAAGAATTTAGCCATAGTGAACTTAAAGAAGTTAAAGTTGCCAATGTATAGGCCATTGGTGAGAGATAAAGTTCGCTATTGATAGGATAAAAAAGTGTGCAATGCTATGTTATGTTACACAGACACAGGGACACAGATACGTGGAGACATGAGACATGACAAAATCTTAAAAAGTAGGATACAAACATAACATGGATACAGCAATTACAAATATAAATACTATATGTATCAAGAAGCTATACTTGAGTGGAAGCATTTTCAGGTATATGACATTTACGCCAACTTTTCGGTTATATTTTTATCATCTTCATCGTTCAGATTTTATGTCCTAATGTGTAGATCAAGCCTGTAAATTTTCAGCCAAAATGGTGATTGTTAAGGTATTCAAAACAACAATTGAAGTTCATAAGTGTAAATGGTTTAGGTTTGACAGATTCGGTCCGTCCATTGATTTGAACAAGTTCGATACCTTAATGATCACCATTTTGGCTGAAAATTTACAGGAATGATCTACTCATATAAACATAGTAGTTGGATGGTGGAGATTATAAAATATGATCAAAAAGTTGGCGTAAATGCCATATACCTGAAAAAGTTTCCACTCAGGTATACATGAGCGGAAACTTCCTGCTATATGTATAATTAACAAATTTAAGTTGAGTTAAATAATCAAAATTATTCATAAACATACAAACAAGAAGTACATATCATGTAAGTCCATTATTCAATGAAAACTAGCACTTTCATTGTCATCAATCTAAGATTCCAAATTGTACGATCTTTCTTGTTCATTTATTTAGAGAAAGATTTACAAGCTCAAGAATATCTACAGTTCCTACTCCCTTTGAATCATGTTGACCTCTAACAATATCCCACATATTCTAAACCAGTTATCGTAATACATATAATACAATCTCTTAATTCTTTGTAAACAGGGTTCCTATTTATTTAGGTTAAAAATATATAATATATGCATATATATTATTTAATATGCTAAAGTGTCCCAAGTATCCATAGAGTATCCAAATAGTAATATTTTAGGACATGCCATGTGACACTTTGGACACGGTGTCCCCAAACGTTGAACACGTGACACAGAACTAACATGGAGTGTCGGTGCTACATAAGTGCAATGTCTTGAGAAAGTGGTATTAAACCATCCAAAAGTGTATACCAGACGGAGGAAAGCTTTGTATGATTGACGTTCATATGCACCAGAGTCATGCGACTTTTGGCAAGTTTTTGTTCAGGAAATGGGGATGGTTCTCAAATGAACCTGGTTCAAGATGAACTAGGTCAATTTAACACACAAAAGAAGTGGACCCCTATTTTTTCTCCATGCGGGTCTCACCTTTTATGCGTTAAATTGACTTGATTTAACTTGAACCAGCTAGGTTAATGTAAACCGTACTCGAAAAATAGTCCTTAAAATGGTCAAAGTGAAGTTCCTACAAGTGTAAAACTTGTATTGTTATAATGGCCACCTTCAAGAGTCACCGAGAAGGATTCGAATCACATTTATCCTTCCGTCCTGCATTTGGTTTTTAACTAAGATTATTGTGCACAGGGGCGGACCCAGCCCAAGGGCAGGATGGGCTGCAGCCCACCCCATTTTTTTGACAATTAAAAAAAAAATTGACCATTGACTAGGTCTCGGGACCTCTCTCTCTCTCGCTCATTTTGGTACCCTGGAGTTTGGACCACCTATATTCTCATCCTCTTCTTCTCTTGGCTTCTTGTTCTCTCCATCTTCGGCTGCTCTCCTGGGTTGGCTTGGACCATAGTCAATCTCACTCATTTCATCGTATGTCTCTCTTACTACTGTGTCTCTCACTCATTTCTTGTGCGCAAATGCTCAATTGGGTTCTCAGTTTCCTTTAGTTTTGTTGAGCCTGTGTTTGATTTTATAGTAGCTTTGGTCTGGATTGATGATAGGACTTGTTTATGGTTTTTATGTTATGTTTTCTGCAGTGAGTTTTTGAGCTGCTGGATAATTTGGTACTCTAGCTTGATAACAAGGTGTATATGGTATATGGATATAGGTTCAATCAAAACTTAGTTCTGTTAATAACCTAACTTTAAGGGATGAGAATAAACTGTTATTACTGAGATGTGTTGTGAGACTCTGTTATGTGTTTTGTTTTGTTAAGTATAAAGGCCATGTAAAGTTTCCTGACTTTGCTTATCTTAGGTTATTCGTGTATTTGTCAAGTCTGATTGTTTTTGGTTGGGGATCTTCTCGCAACCTGGTTCTGTTTGTTTCTTTGCCATTACTCATTCTGCATCTTTTCTGGGACTTGGGAACATGGGAATAGTCGGTATGAATGGATACTAGGTGCTTACTCTTTGATTTGAGGTCTAGTGTTTAGTGTTTACTGCTGTTCTGATGTCAATGCATATACATGTTTTAATATAAACTTTTCATTTGTTATTAATCCCCCATATATCAATACAAGCTAATTGTATCAACATTTTCGGGAACATATATCAGGTGCTTTGGTTTAGAGCTTTAACTCACTTAATGGTGCCAATACTGAGGACATGATATGATCTGTTACACTTGCTAGGTCATCAAATCACAAGGGTCACAAGGGGATCAATATATAGTTGCTCCAGCCAGTAAGAGCTTATACTTTTACTATATATGTTTTGTATAGTGTACCCTTTGTAATATATTTTCAAGTTTCTAATAGCTTTTGTCTGAGTATATGTGGAAGTAATATTGGTTTTGTTGACAGAGAAGCAACAACCACAGGAAGATGACAGCATGTATGATGAAGGTAATAAAGCAGTTACATTTCTAAGTTAGTTGGTCAATCTGAACATGGAATGAGAATGAAAAACAGATCTGTAACTTGGATTGTGAGCTGACTAAAAAGTATTATGCTAATGATCTGTTCTACACTATCTAGCTACTGATGCTACTCAGGACCCAGAGGAAGATGAGCAACAATTTTTGAGGATAAAGGACTGGATCAGTAGCCTCCATCTTATCACTGTTGAATTTACTGATCTTCTCTCGAATTTCCCAGATATCTCACTGGTAATAATTTTCAACTGTTCAATTCTCTCCTGATATATGTTCCCGAAACTGTTGATACAATACAAACCTCAAAAAAAAAAAAAATTGTGCGTTGCACAATAAATTACAGCCCACCCAAGATTGAAATCTTGAATCCGCCTCTGATTGTGCACCTTTTGGGTCATGTTAGATTATTAGTCTGTCCAGAAATGTCTATCTGATTTTGTGTACAGAATTAATTTTAATTCCAGGTGTCTTATTTATTTTTTGGTCTCACAGAGTCATACTTTAATTAGAAAAAAATATATAAGAGGGCAATGAACATTTAAATAGTACTAATAAATCAACCGCACTAATATTTAAACCGCACTGATATTTAAACAACAAAAGACATCAAGTAGGACCAAAAGCATAGTAACAGAAGTCCGGACCAATCCCCTCTCTCTCCAGAATATAGTAACAGTGGCAGAACTATTCAACCCACTGCTGCCTCATGACCTCATCACCGCCCGTTGTCGACCTTGCCGCCGCACCCTCTTGGCTTCCTCGGTGCTCTCAGGCCGCCGCGCCCTTTCACCATCGTGGCTTCAGCTTTCGCCACTGCCACGTCACCCACTGTTCAGCCTTGATCTCCAGCCTCCCATTGCATGGCACCCCACTGCCGTCGCTTTCTTCTCGCTGTACCTCGCGGTGCACAGCCGCACATCTCGCAGTGAAACCGCTGCATAGACTTAACCCGTTGTCGACCTTATCACACTGGAAAACTGCCTGCTGCCTGGATAAAAACCTCATCGAGCAAGCTCTCCTCTTCTCACAACTTATAAAACTGTCTGCTGCTTGAAAAAACAATTTCTTTTGTCTATCAGATCTGGTTGATCTAATCCACAAGTATTGCTCAAGTGATGTGTAGCAACCTTTTTTTTTTCTTTCTCTTTCTGAAATAAAAATCACACTAAATTTCAGCATGAGGTGCTATGGTGTTTTCGAGGACGTAGTGGTATATTAATTATGTTACAATTTTTGAGGTTGTATTTTTTTTAAAGTTTCATTTGGTTTTCCAAATGCATTAGTTTTGAAATTGTTTGTGTTTTACAAAGTTGAAGCTGTTACTGCATATTTCAAATTATGATTTTTGAAATTGCTATATATTGATATATTGATATTTTTTGAGATTGTTACTTAATTTTTTTTAGAACTGTTACTGTGTTTTACAATATTACTAATGTGTTTTTTAAACTTATTATTGAATTGGAATTTGTTTTGCTACTGTATTTTTCAAATTATTGTTACTGCGTTTTTTAAATTGCTGCTACTAAATCATAGGTCAAGTTGCTACTAAATTGTTTTTCAAATTGTTGTTGCTAAATCGTTGTTCAAGCTGTTACTGAACTATTCGTCTAACTGCTATTGAAGTTTCGAATAACTGCTACTAAATCCTTCGTCGAGCTGCTCTTGAAGTTTTTTTGAGCCATAACTGTACCGTTGAAAATTTTATTATATTAAAATCGAAAGTGATATGGAAATTATTTTTTAATACTACTACTGAAACAAGTGTTGTTAAAGGTAAAGAACCGAAATGATATTGCACGTAATAATCAAAAAAAATAAAATATTATTTTTTTCAGATTCTTATTGAATTTGGGACTTCTACTGAACTTTTAATGAGTTGATAATAAATGGAAAATAATTCTATCGAAAAAAATATGAACAAATAAAAATTATAAAGTTTCAACATATATTAATAATTGAAAAATTAATTTTTTTTAATTAAAAATGTATATATTAAACACTAAAAAACAAGGAGAAAAAAATATATAAATTTATCCCTGCCACATGGCATCTTATAAAGTTTTTGTCCTTAAGTATAATATTTTGTCATTCCTTGTCTAAATAAAAGTATCTAGTCCTTAAGTGTATATGACATCTCTAACTTGTCATTTATTATAATTAATTTGCTATACTTTGATCATATAAATATGATTCATATACAGTAGAACCTCGATTTAAGAATACTCTATAAAGGAATAACCTCTTTATATTGATAAAAAATCATAGTTCCAACTTGGAACCAGTTATAAATAAAAAAAACATTTACATTGTGATAAGTTATAAACTTTTCTGGTCCCATATATAGGAAAATTACCTCTATATAGTAATAATTGTCAATAATAATAAAAAAATTATTCAAGAGGAATTAAAATGATTATCTATACTAGTTTGAGACAATGATTTATGCTTGATTGTTGCAATCATGTTTTTGAGCAGGGCCGAACCTAAGATGCCGAAAATATCACGAGGCACTGGGATAAATACATTTATAGTGCATACTTAGACTCAATTTTGGGGCCTATTCTTAGTGGGGGTTCTAGGCGCAAGCCTATAAGGCCTATACTTAAGGTGCATAGTAATTCGTTAGCATAAACACTTTGTTGTTGAAGCCAAAATGTTTCCAACTTCTCAAGCATGTCTATGACTTCTTTAATCAAAACTTTTGGTAGTTCTACACTCTCGTCCTCCGGATTATCTTCTTCTTCTTCTTGTCTAAGTGTTGTAATAATTTCCTATTCTGTTAAAGGGTACACAACTTGTTGCTCATTAGGATGATGAAGAAATACGTTGATATCTATTGGACTAGTTTTCTCTATTAATCATATAAGTCCCATTTAAATTGCAAATATATTACTTTCCTAATATTTGTGAACTAATTTATAAGTAAACCTTGTTGAAAGAGAAAATATTGATAGACTAAAATTGTATCTCTTTCATTGATAGAATGCCTTAAATATAAGCTGATACAATATGTTACAATAAATATCCCGATACAATAGGAATTCTCTGTATCTAATCTAAACTAATCTGTATTTAATTAGGACAAGACACATACTGAAAGTTACGGAGAATAAATCTCCTTAAACACTCCCCCTTGTGTCGATGGCCTAAGGAATGATATATAACCTGTTGCCTCACTAAAAACTTCGCCAAGCAAACAAAAACCTCATGGGTAAAATAAAAACTTGGTCTAAGGGAAAAAAAGAGTACAACGCATCAACTACAAATGCTACTACATGTGTCGTAGACTCCCCCTAATAGTAAACTCAGTCATGGAGTTTAGATAACCTGCGCATACTAATGCGTCTCACATATTTCACAAATGTAGATTTAGATAATGACTTGCTAAACAAGTCCACAACATTATCCGCCAAACCAACCTGGTTTACATGGATAATCAATAACCGCTGCATTGTTGATTGTTGGAGTACTTTGGTGAAATGAATTAAGTATGACACCCTTATCATAACCCAACTTCATTTAACCAATGCAAACCACATTATTCTTGAAGATGCAAGTTGGTGTTGTCATAGTAGATAATAAACCACAAAACCCTTGAATATGGTGTAAAGCTGTCCTAAACCATACATACTCATCAATCGCTTCATACAAAACTTTAATCTTTAGAATAGTTAGAGGAAGTAGTAACAAGGGTTTACTTTGTTGTTCTCTAAGAAATCACCATGTTCCCCATGATGAATACATAACCTGTTAGGGAATGTCCATTATGTGGGTCAGAGAGGTACCCAACATCAGCAAATCTGACGAACATATCAACTGGTGTTTTAGAATAAGCTAGGGATTGTAGTAAAACTGCTCACATCAGAGGAGGAACTCGACAGGTCAAAATCCTCACTCGACGGGTCGAATGAAAGGTTATGTTCGATCCAGGGTACCAGTTTCGATGGGTCGAAACTTTTCTTTGATGGGTCAAAAGACGCTCTCGGGTTATCACAGATTTCTCCCTTCGACGGGTCGAAAGACCTACTCGACGAGTCGAAGGAGTCAAAACTTGTATGCTGTGACTCAACCATCCCTTGTCTGGAATTTTCAGATTTCTCTCTATACTCTTTGTAAGGGAAGAATATATCCAAGTTAGTGGATCACTTCAAGTACCTGAAGATGTGTTTTACTCCATTCCAATGACTTTTCATAGACACATACCGAGAAGGTAATGTTTGGATGTGTGCACTAAGCTATATTTAATCAAGCTCTAAAAGTACTAAGATATGAAATCTCAGCTCTAAAAGTTCCTCATCAATATCTCTTCAGATGAAATGGATCATTTTGGTTTCCAGACTATAAACAACCATTGGTGTACTAATAGGGTGTACTTTGTCCATTACCTTATTAGACATAAGCATACTGGTGAATAAAAATTAAACCAACTCGATATTCCATCTCAAAACCAAGACTTAATCGAGTTCTACCACGGTCTATCATCTCAAATAACTTGTTCATCTACTAAACACGCAGGGGCATAACTTTTCATTCTTGTATCCCTTCCCAATCAAGTAGTCTTTTAAGACGTGTATACCACATCCTACCGGATTATTTCAATCCATATAGTGAACGTCTCAATCTAATTACATGAGCAGTCCATGGTTTAGAGTTACTGGATTTGAGTAGAACCATGTCAATCGGCACTCTCATGTATATCTCTGAATTAAGATCCCCATAGAGATATACTGTAACCACATCTATAAGCTGCATACTTAGTATTTTGGACACTACCAAACTAATAAGGTAGCAGAAAGTAATGATGTCCATGATCAGATAATCCATCTCTTCATAATCAATATTAGGGCGTTTGAGAAAATATTTGCGCCACAAGTCTAACTTTATACTGCATGACTTCATTCATCTCATTATGCTTTCGAACAAAGACTCATATGTGTCTAACTGGCATACCATTCGATGGTTATATCACTACCATACCAAAAATTTGCCATTTGTAATAGAGTTTAGTTCAACCTAAATTGCAACTTTTCATATCGGTCAATTTGCTCTACATTAACTCTTGACAATTTGCAACAGAGTAATGTTCCACTTCATCGTCATCAATTCATGACCGATGGAATAAGTAAATGCATCATCAACAAACCTGGATGTACCATCCATAATAACGCTAGCATTTGTTTAATTTTGTGAGATTTGTTTGTTTACTGACATCGCCATTGACTCTAAGGCATCCCCTAGTGTTTGTCAATGTAGACTTTTAGACACATTTACAGTCAGAAACAATCTCATGTGTTGATGTTAAATAGTTGTGCCTTGATGGCTTACCTTTTTATCGGCGGCTCATCAATGAATTTTGACTGATGCGACACCCCAATTATGGGTAGGAGAAACACCACATTGCCTGGGTGTTCCGTTAACTTGCCCAATTATAGGGACTTTCAACCTTGCAAGATTTGCAACATGTAAAATTGATCTCGTCACTCATATGATATCAGTAAAGAAGTCAGACATAGAGTTTGCTACTTGCTGAAGATCAAGAATACATTGCACTTCAATCTCATATTGAGATATGTGAGGATCATGATGAGACATAGTGAGGACATACCACGTCAATTTCTGACGTTTACCTAGAATGAAACCATTCTTATCTACTCCTAACAGCGAGAAGTATGTCTTATCACAGTGACTCTCTGCAAAAAAACTAGCAGTAAAGAGATCTCATATCAGAGGTTCGAAATAGCAGACAATCGTTGGAGAATCATAACCAACATAAATGTATAATCGTCGTTGATGACCCATTTTTGTATGCAGTGGAAGTGTAGTAGGCTTTGATGTGCGATTGTGGCTATAACTGGGACTAGCTATACTAATCATGCATGGTCAATTTTCTCATGGCAAGAAGAAGAGTGCACCTTCTCATGTTAAATTTTACACTAGCTTTGTCATGTGCAAAACACATAAAAAGAAAACTTAATGCAAAACTTAACCCGCACACCACTGGGCAACACATTGTAGAATTGCTCAAGAAGAAGTTTGAAGAAGATGATGAGTTCATTTGACCTTGAATTTTTTTAAAGACGGTGGTCGGTAATCAATTAATGAAAATGATAGGTATTAAAAAATCTAATGGGATCCAAGCACGATAGAAAAAAAACTCCCTAAAGTAATATATATTAAGCAGTTTAAGTAAGTATGTACCTAACATAGTTGAACGTATTATATGTAAAGCAAAACTAAAAATTCTCCCGAACTTCACACCCTTTTCAATTATGCCACCTAATTTACATCAGCATCAAGCGCTGCTCCTCTTGTGTTGACTGCGCATTTGTCATCGCTGCAGAATCACAAACAACCTTCTTTTGAGGAGACTCATGATTATGAGCTCCTTTCGGACGACCTATGAGCTCCTTTCAGACAACCATATGTAAAGACTTAAGAAATTATATTTGTCTACCTCTCTGCAAGAATTTTAAGAGGGTGACTGGTGAACTGCAAAGAGAAGTTGAATCGGTTATACATTTTAACTTGACTCATTTTTTTTTTTTCAAATCTCAATAGTGATGAGCCATTTGGATTAGACCAACTTGTCAACATAAGCTTGAGAAGATCATAGGCGTACGTAACTACATAGTGCATGGCTTACCGGAGGTTAAAAAATTTACTACTCTTTACTTGAGATAAAAAAAAACCCTCAATTTAATTAACATGTTATAAGCTGGGGAGAAGAGACATCCAGAGAAAATGAGAAACACAGAGAGGTGAGGAGGAGAAAGTGTAAAGTATTGTATTATTCATCTCAATGGGCCTCTATATATAGAGGTATGGTTTACATGATTGCTACATAACTATTGAGTATTTTCATAGATATCCACATAAATATAGTATTTAAAACACTCCTCCTTGGATGTCTGCCTATGAATAATACGGTATTGGACGTATCTAGTGCTACCTCGTTAAAAAGCTTGTCAGGTAACAAAAATCCAGTGGGAGAAAAATAACCCTGGTTGAAGAAAAAAAAGTACAACGCGCTTATATCCGAGGTAACATACTTTAAAATGCTCCCCGTGATCGTTGCAAGTTTAAGGTACCATGCATATGAGGGCTCATCATCAACTTTGAATCCTACAAAATAAACAAGTTAAAAATAGTACTATAAAACTAAAAATATTCAGTAACCACTTAACATAAGTGTTGTTGTAATTTAAAACCTTTAAGACATTAGCAAAATACAAAAACATAAATAAATAAGAAACATATAATATCAATGTTTAATATGGCACGTATAGCCATAAGTATCAGTATCTATACGTATTGATAGTTTTATATAGGCTCTTTAGGAGCTTTGACGAATTCATAACTTCATGAGAGTTAGAATCTGTTGCAATATTATGATCATAATTTGAAATCGACTTCATAGTCTAGTGCACACTACTCACCGATGCATTTTAATCAAGTATTGTTGACTATAAATGAGTATGTATGAGATTTAGACTGTGTTTCCATGAATGATCTTTAAGCTCTTTTAATCATTCATGGAACTACTTTCAAACAATATGAATCCTCTAGGGATTGTAGATAATCATTTTCTTATGATCACACAATATTTGATACTTTTTTATGTGCATTATAATTGCACAATATACCCTCACAATCTGTTATAAATCTCTCGTCAATATCGATACGGTATTTATATAAAAGTTGTCACTTAAGGGAATAACATTGATAATCTCATGTCTCTACCAAGAATTCACCACGTTTTGCAAAGTATTGGAATTTCTTCTTTTCAATTTGACCAGTAATATTATTTCGTCGACATGTAAAATGAAACGTAGTATGTAGGCCCTTGATGATGTTTCACTAGCTAGCATAAGTAATATCCATGATCATCAAATTTCTATCCCACATATTCATATATCCATGCATCAGCTTTAACGAGCTTATTATGATCGGATATCCGTGCCACACTATAGGGCAATCATCTCTATAGAGAAATTAATTTCAAAATGTGGAGTTTACTCAACGTCTACACTAGACGTGGTAGGGCATGTAAAATCTCAACTTTGAGTGTAGAAAGTTAGGACCAAGTGAAAATATTTCACAACTTCATGCCGTTACATTAGTCTATTCTCCCCCTAACGGTGGGAAGACTATCATATTGACCATTCACAAAATATGCATATAAGGATATCATGTTCCTTATAATTGTTGGTGGGTGGCGAGCCCAAGTCAAATAGTTGGTCAAATTAATTGTCACTTATAATTTGCGCATAATTGATTGAGATTTCTCTCTAAATCAAATAAAGATGGTAGATAATATCACATACCAATTCAAAGTGACAAGTCGCAAAAGATATGCATAAATAATGGTTGAAAAACCAAATTCCTAGTTAGTGAGATACTCAAACAATGATATCATTGAACATTTTGATGATCTTACATATTGTAGTAGATCTAGTGAACTACTAGTTCATCTATACATCAAATGTAGAGAAATATACACCCATTTTGGCCAAAAATATGTCACAAAGATAACATAATATAAGCTCTTCCGAAACTATCAATAAAGATCTATCCCTCATGGGATAAGAGTTACATTAGCTTTTATAAACATCATAGTCAAAGATCAATAATAATCTTTGAACATCAAAAACCTTAATCTCTTGCTTTTATAGCGGTGAAAGCAAACTTTAGGTTTGGTGCATACATATAGGCTTCACAAATAGATCCGATATATTATGAACTCCAAGCCATATAAGCATTTTGAACTTCAGGCCATAATGCACTCGAGTTTCGAGCTTTAATATTTAAGACTGCCAATCCATTTGAACAAAATAATCGTAACGAAAATAAATAAATAAATTCATGTAATGCAAGAAAAGAAATTGAATAAAATTAAGCATTAGAAATAAACATGGGAATTTCTGCTCCCTTTATTGAAGAAAGTAGACAAATCTTCTTGTCTGCTTAATCCTCAAATATATGATAAATTTATATCATCCTCAAATGTATAGTTAGAAAGCTTCAGGTTTCAACTAATAAATTATATTCGATAAAGAGAAATCCCAAATAATATTGAGGAACTTCAAGTCCTTGTGGGATTAAGAAATATATATTTTGTATCGAATTGGAAAAATGTAAAGGATTTTCTGGTCTTTATAATAGAATTAAATGTGAGAACTTCAGGTCTCAATCTTTGATTATTGTATAACCACTCATTCGAAACTTCAAGTTCGACTTTATTATAAGAAAATAGGTTATGAAAATTGGTATTAGAAACTTCATATTTACAATAATTTTACACTCGAAACTTCAGGTTCGAGTAACAAATTTCAGTTTAAGGAACTTCAGGTCCTGCCTCGCATATAACATAAATCTTTAGGTCTATATGTTTATTGCAAAGTGTTACATCCCTTTTATAGGAGGATGTGATGAACCTATAATGAATACAGAAATGATGATAGATGACCGTTACATCGGTTACAAAGTTGTTATGTCAGTTATGTACTCCACATAATATACAATGATGACAGGAGTTACAACCATCACATTAGTAGTGTACTAAGTATGACTTATACCATTACTAATTGTACCACTACTAATTGTAGCAGAACCTTGAATCACCTTGGGTCTAGATTTTTTCAATGTTAATTAGGAACTTCAAGTCCCTAAATCCTCCATAAGCTTAACAATTCTAGCAATGATTTGATCAGTCTATTTTGTAATGGAGTAAAAAATCTAAGCCATGATCTTACGATATACCATAAGTATTCATAGTTGATGACCTACATATTCGGCAAAAATTATTAACATATTCATCATATGCAACTTAAGCATATGGATGAGATCGATCAGGGAATCATTTGTACTTGAAAATTCAAGTTAAAGATCTAAAAATTAGAACTTCGGGTTATAATATTGTTGATAATATGAACTTTTGATTCAAATACCTATTATACTCAAAATTCTTTTTTTGAGCTTCAAGGTGCATCTCAACATCAAGAACCCATGACATGTAATTCTTCCCAAAGATATCGAGGGTGACAAAATCAAGTTTGTCATTTTTTCTTGTAGAAAAGAGAGAAAATATGAAGATCTAAATATCGAAACTTCAGGTTCGAATATAGTGAACAATTGATTACATGCACAAAACTTCAGATTTATGCCATGTTATTAGAACTTCAGGTCTAATATCAGTTTTTGAACTTCAGGTTCATAATCTCGAAACTTCAGGCTCGAGTATTATTAGTGAAACGTTAGGCTCACTAATATAAACAATTGTAAACGAAAATATGTAAATTACAAGCAGATTAGATTACTCTATAGATCATAAGTGGTAGTAAAAATAAAATATCTCCTCATCACCTAAAACGAACAAACTCATAGATCAGAGTATTGGTCAAAGCAAATATTGATGTTGCACAAAAAACTCTTTGATCATCATCGAATTAGAAAATATAGAGCGAAAGTGGTGATAACGTGTTATAAACTGTGAACAAGAGACATAGAGAGAAAATGAGAAACACAGAGAAATGGGGAGGAGAAAGTGTATAGTATTGTATTATTCATCTCAATAGGCCTCTATATATAGATGTATGATTTACATGATTGGTACATAACTATTGAGTATTTGCATAGATATCCATATAAATATAATATTTACAACAAACATATTTAATTAAAATTCCTCATTCTCTACACTCGTCAAGTCGTATAATATTCTATGTCGAGTTCGTCAGTACTAACGAGTTGCGAGCTAACTTAAAATACTCTCTCCAACATGAACTACTATATAAAATTGTAGATTCTCTCCATCGCATCAATATGTATCATTAGTTTACAATTTGTAACTGCAATAAAAGACTTAATTTTTCTTTCGATTTTATATATTTTAGGTAGCTAGTCAGATTTAATATTGTCTTACTTGATTACTTAAATAAGCAAGGGTAGTCATAAAAATTATCCGAATTTGAAGGTTGAAATAAGGTGTTTGAGAGGTGGTTAATCCTAAAAGAAATAAATAAAAAAAGATCTCGTACCTTGAGATTTAATTAGGCCTACCAAAAATTTAATCGTGGATTCTCAACTGGAGAGGATGTGGAATTCACAATGTAGGTATTGAGTTGTGGTGCTTGTGCATTTCCCAGTGTTTGTTTCTGGTGGTAAGTCATATATATGGTCATTTGTTGTTTGATTTGCATCAAGCGGTAGACAATTTAATATCATATATTGAATGTAGATTTAACGATAATTGACTACGAACTCATTATGAAAGTTTTTCAAAGGTGTGTATTGTGTAGTTGAATTTAAAAAAAAAAAATTTAGGTGTGCAATATATGAACATATTGGTCATTCTTGTAAATGTGCGGGTCACGTGCACCATTTTTTTTTCCGTTGAGAAAAGAACAAAAACACACAAATTATAAGGAGAAGTCTCAAACACAATCACCTATCAGATCAAATTGAAAGGCCTGATTGGCAGAGGGCGGAGTACTATAACACCAAAGCGTCCACGTGCAACAATTTTTGTTCGGCTATTTTTGGACTTATTTGCATATGTTTAATCTATACTATTTATTGAGAAGATTCTTTTTGTCAACCAAAATTAATTTTTTTTTACCAAAAATCCCTTTAAATATTAAAAATATTAAAAATCTTAGATGGTTAAATGGTAAAACAAAAAAATTTGAGAAAAAAGAAAAACAAAAAAAATTGTTAACCACCTCCAAGCCTTACCGATAACTCCTATAGCCATCATCCTTCTTAAGGAAAATATTTATTAACCTAAAAAATAATTATTACTCAATTCAAAAAAAAAATATAACTTTCTTATTCCCAAAATTGTTTGGGTTAATTCTCACTAGTCCAAGAAAAAGAATTTTAATTTCTATTAGCCCAACAATAATTTTTTAATTTTTGGTAGCTGAGTATGACAAATATACATTCAATTTAATTTATGAATTACCCCATGCTATTACTTTCTCATATCCTCTTTATTGATTAATGATCATTGGCCTGCAACATTGACTGTTGACCGGTGATCAGATTTCGACGACCTTGGTCGGATTCCAATAATTGATGACTGAATTCTGACAATCGTTGAGTGTCAATTAAGATTCAACTGAGTGTCAATTTAAGTTTAACTGTGACGCTGAGAGTTAGTTGAACTTGTCACTCAAACCTCATCAAATGAACTTCTACCCCTGTAGTCTTACCTTGCAAATAATAGTGCACCAACTAAACACCTAGATAATTTCCAACCGTCCTCGCCCTTTTCCTGTCACTTCCTTCTATTCTTCACATAATCCGACATTGAGTATCAAATCCTCTCAATATAAACAACACACAACTTTTCAGCTCACTCAACTCTAAACTCTTCCAACTGAAAGCAAATACACAAAGGGGTTATGTCGTGACAAGAGAAATAGAAAGATTTTGGGGCTTGAACTCAGAGGCGTGAGTGAGGGAGGAAATCTGAAGCAAAGTGAGTGAGAGGGAGGCAGAAGGATGATCATCCAATCTCGAGGCCTGACTCCAGTCGAGCGAGTCGATTGCATGGTGACGCGAGTAAAGCTGGCGGCAGAGCGATGCGATTGTGCAACGCGAGTAGATCTAGACTCGATCAGGTCGCGGCGGCTCTCGAGGTGTGAAGCAGTGCAGCGCGACGGCGCTGACATGATCGGCTGGAAGCGTGGATCTCTGCGGTCGGAGGCGCGGATATAGATCGAGGAGTAGAGTCGAGCCGGAATGTGCGGTGGTGACAGCGACTTGTTGGTCGATGTTCACAATGACGAGGGTGGAGTGGACGACGACGCAAGGTCGGCTGCTAGATACGGCAGCGCAAGGTCGTGATGGGTCGCGACGGATGCCTAACTGTTTCGGATGACTTCTATATGTTTGGAGAGAGATTGGGACTTGGTGAAAATGGGTAATTTTGTAATGAAACAATGATAGATGTTTATACGTATCTTAAGCCTAGTTGGCTAGTGAAAATATCTAATATTTTTGTTGGTCAGCAAATTTTTTTTTTTAAATTGGGGTTGGCGAGAATTCTTTTAAATTGTTTTAAAGATGAATTTCAAAAATTTAAATTTAATATTGTTTTTAAATTGTTTTAAAAATCTAATATTTAATACTTAATTTATTATTAGGGAGAAATGATTAAAAAAAATTAAAAACACATTTAATTTTCAGAAAAATAACTTATTACACCGTGATATAAAAGACTCAATTTATGGCTCCGTTTTTTAAAAAAACTCCAAACTAATATAATTTTATCCAACAAAAAATCCTAAAACTTAAAAAGTTTATTTTTAATATTTCAATTTTGTTCCTAAAACATTGGTCGAATGTGAGCTTAGAGCATCTCCAGTGGTTATGTCAAAAATCAGCTAAAGAGGGCTCTACACTACCACGTTTTGCAACATTACCGGCGAGATTTTCAAAAACAAGGCCGGCGACCGGGAAAGTCGCCGGTAATGTTCATCATTACCGGCGACTTACTCCGTCGCCGGTAATGTCGCCGGAATTTTGCCGGTAATGTTTCAAAACATTACTGGCGACCTCCTCCGTCGCCGGCAATGTCAAGCCAAACATTGCCGGCGAAATTCCGGCCGGAAAATCACCGGAAATGCTTGGCTTGACATTGCCGGCGACGGAGGAGGTCGCCGGTAATGTGTTGAAACATTACCGGCGAAATTTCGGCGAAAAGTCACCGGTAATGTCTCAATTTCCGCCGGCAATGTCTCTTATATTAGATGCAGATCGCAGCAGCTCATTCATTTGGATCGAAAAAAATCCGGTGAAATCGAAAGAAGGAAAACGCTCTGAAATCGATCCTTCGGTATTGTCAAAATTAAGGCGCGCGTCGAAAACTCGATCACTCGGGAAGCTATATATATATATAGGTACGTGTATATATACGTATATGTGTATGTATATATATATATGTGTGTGTTGATCAAATCCAATTCGTGAGATATGAAATGTTGTTGATGTCACCGAAACGAGAAAACTGCTTGTAGTTAATCTTATCTTGTGTCTGAATCAACGACTGGTATTATCGTAGTGCTATCGGAGTCAGGCTTAAGAGAGCCTCCTACCTAGTCAAATACTGAACTGAAAAAAGAAGAATACCATCATCGAGTACTGAATCGAATTCAGAGATTAGATCGATATATATATATATATGCATGCATGTGTTGATTTAATTAGAGTTGAATTGAGATATCGCGTCGATTATTAGTAGTGAATGTGACTATATATAATACGTAAAATTGTTAGAATTTTCAGGATGGAAGAGTTGGATGAGCCTCGAAAGATGGGATGTCAGATATCACCAGGGAATTAGGAGTTTTGTGAATTTTGTGAAGGCTAATTGTGGAGACACTACACTTCATTATTGCCCGTGTAAAGAATGTAAGTGTCGCAGCGATCGATTTCGTTTTCCCATTGATAAAGTCCAGAAGCACCTGAGTAAATACGGGTTTTGGGATAAGTACACTTGTTGGATTTATCACGGTGAAACATCGTTAGCGGGTCCGCATGATCATGGACAATTTGGTGAGAGGGCCAGTCCACGCTATGATCATGGAGATTTTTTTGAGAGGGGCAGTCCATCCTATGATCCAACATCGATGTTAATCAATGATATGTTTCCTCATGAGAGCGGTGTATTTGCTGATGAAGCACCAAATGTCCCTCCCATCGTTGAGGGTTTCCCCCATATTGAGCCAGTCGAGCCATTACCTGGAGCTCATGTCAACACAAGCGGTATGGACAAGTACAACAACCTGATTGCATTGCAATAGACTCCGTTGTACGGCGGTTGTAGTAAGACTGTTCTTGAAAGTGTGATGGGAGTGATGCAGCTCAAAATGGAGAACAAAATGTCTGTCAAAGCTGTTGATTCTTGGCTGAAGTGGACTGCTTCGCTACTGCCACCCGGTCATCGTCTTCCTACTACTCATCATAAGGTGTGATATATCCTGAAAGATCTTGGGCTTTCCTACATCAAAATCCATGCATGCAGATATGATTGTATTCTCTTATGGGGAAAAGATCTTGAAGACCTTGAAGCATGCCCGGTATGTTTTACAGAAAGGTATAAGTTGACTTCTGCAGGCAACAAGAAAGCTGTGAAGATACTTCGATATTTCCCGCTTATGGATAGGCTGGAGCGGTTGTTCATGTGTTCTTTCACGGCCGAAGCAATGAGATGGTGGGCTGAGATGAATTTGCCTGACGATGACACCCTTATACACCCTTCCGACGGAGAGGCTTGGAAGCACATGGTCAGGGAGTTTGATCATTTTGGAGCAGAGGTCCGAAATGTTTGGCTAGGGCTCTCATCTGACCGATTCAACCCTTTTGGCAACATGAGTCTTCAATACAGTATATGGCCAGTTATTTTGGTACCGTACAACCTTCCACCATGGATGTGCATGAAGAAGGAATACAATATGCTCACTCTATTAATTCCGGGCCCGGGTTATCCAGGAAAGTGTCTCGATGTGTATTTGAGGCCTTTGATTGAGGAGCTTAAGTACCCGAGTGAGTGTGGCCACCCCACTTACGATAGGTTCAAAAATGAGATGTTCCAGATGCATGCCATGCTTGTTGGCACCATCAGTGATTTTCCTGCCCGCGGTATGTTGTCGGGCAACGTTACCAGGGGTTACAGGGCTTGTTCAGAGTGCATGACGGTTGATTGTTGCAGTCCTCATTGCAGTAAAATTGTTCAGATGCGTCACCGTTGTTGGCTTCCATATGATCACCTATTTAGGCAGGATCCAGACGTGTTTGATGGGACTGTGGAAACAGGTGTGGCACCCAGGCGATGGATATGGGAAGAAATTTTGGAAGTGTTGAATGAATATGATTTTGGCCAGCTGAGCAATCATCCTGACATAGTGGCGTCAATTCCAGACAAGCCCGAAATGTATAAGTTTTGGACACACAAGAGCATATTCTAGGAACTCCCCTACTGGCCCAGGTTGCCTATCAGACACTACCTAGATGTCATGCACATAGAGAAGAATGTGTGTGAAAGCATGGTGGGCACAGTTCTTAACTTGGAGGGGAAAACAAAAGACATCCCCAAGGCACGCATTGATCTGAAAGCTATGGGATTTCCGAAACATTTGTGGTTAAGAGATGGTAAGAGAAAAATGCCGGAAGCTCCTTACACCGTAAAGCCGAAGCATAAGCATGAAATTTTTCGGTGGCTGAGTAATGTCAGGTATATATTCTTATGGCTATGCAGGAATTTGGCCTTAAATTTTTACCGGATTATGGTTATATGCGAGAAATATAATTGTTGCCTATAGCTATATATATATATGCAGGCATCCTTATGGCTATGCAGGAAATATAAGCAGGTGTGTTAACTTCCGGGACAATAAGATGTACGGATTAAAGAGTCATGACTGCCATGTACTGCTTCAACGCCTTTTCCCTATTTTCATTCGAGGGTACCTGCCCAAAGAGGTGGTGGAGCCGTTGGTGGCCTTGTCAAGATTCTTTCAGAAGTTATGCACTAGGGAAGTTAAAAAATCAGATCTCAAGGAGATGCAAGATGACATCATTTTTATCATGTGCAAGCTTGAGAGGATATTTCCCCCAAATTTTTTCGACATCATGCCTCACCTGATGATCCATCTTCCCGAACAATTGTTGCTTACCGGTCCCGTATACTACACTTGGATGTATCCCATGGAAAGGTACAAATGATTCATACATTTGGTTTGTCTCTGTTTTTATATGTAAATTCTTATTTTTTACGTAAGTTAACATGCACTTGTGTACTTGTAGACAATTGGTTTTATTCATTTGTGTACTTGTTTTTATACATTTGGTTTGTCTTAGTTTTACCCCTTTTAACATGCACTTGTTAACTTGTAGACAATTGGGAGCCTACAAGGACTATGTGAAGAATAAATATGCACCTGAAGGGTGTATCGCTGAAGCATATGTTGCGCACGAGTGTGTAACGTACACCAAAGTGTATTTGGGAGCGCTTGAGGACCCCCAACAACAGATGCCGATAGATGAACCCCAGTTCAACCTTTCTATCATCTCGAATGACGTGGTAGTACAGGGAAGCTTGCCAAAGTCGTACAAGTTGGATGGAAATGAGGTAGCCATTGCCCACTGGTCGGTACTGATTAACTGTCAAGAAGTACAATATTGGAAAAACTATCATCTTCACTGCCCTGCTATTGCCGGAAATGTTGATTACCACAACAGGACGTTTGCAAACTACTTTGGTCAATGGGTAAGGGTATATGTGTATATGTCTATTTTTTATATATATCCTTATATAGCATGTGTGTACGTACGTGGTTTTGTGGTTTCTATGTTCATAATTTCTTGTGTACGTATTTCTTATCGTTTTCAGATGAACCATATAGCAAATGATGGTTACCCAGAGTGGTCAAACGAATTGAGGGTCCTGGCGATGATGTAGTCGGAAAATGTAGTCGGAAATATAGTCGGAAAATGTAGTCGGAAATTGTACGTAGTCGGAAATCGTAGTCTGAAATCGTAGTCGGAAATTGTAGTCGGAAATCGTGTTGGAAATCGTAGTCGGAAATTGTAGTCGGAAATTGTAGTCGGAAATCGTGTTGGAAATCGTAGTCGGAAATCGTAGTCGGAAAATGTAGTCGGAAATTGTAGTCGAAAATCGTGTTGGAAATCGTAGTTGGAAATCGTAGTCGGAAATCGTAGTCGGATTGTAGTCGGAAATTGTAGTCGGAAATCGTGTTGGAAGCTGCACGATCCTAAACCCTATACGTATGTACGTATGTACGTATGTGGCCATGTGTATATATAAATGTATGTGGAAATTAAATTTAATTAGGGTTATTTGGATTAATTTATATGCAATGTATATATATACCGGTAATGTTTGAAAAATGTGGGAAATTAATTAGGGTGCGTGATTTGGATTAATATGTGATGTGTATATATATATATATATATGAAAATTAAATTAAATTAAGATGCATGATGTATATATATGTGTGAAAAATGTGGAAAATTAATTAAGGTGCGTGATTTGGATTAATATGTATATATTTAAGTCGAAAATGATGTATGTATATATGTTACTTTAGGTGATATAGTTGTTAATTTAACGTATAATAGGTGAAAAATCGGAATCGGCATTTAACGTGTTTAATTTGGATTAAGGTGATATAGTTGTTAATTTAACATATAAATTAAGGTGAAAAATCGGAATTGGAACAGTTTGGAATCAGAACGGTTTTAATCCGGAACCGCATGGAACCGGAACCGTTTGGGTACGGAACTGTTTGTAACCGGAACCGTTTGAAACCGAATGGTTCCAGTTCCAAACGGTTCTGGGTTCAATCGGTTCCGGTTCCGCCTGGTTCCGGTTCCAAACGGTCCGGTTTCGATTTGTTATAGAACCGAATCCATGACTATTACAGTGTCCGGGAGGTTTTGCGGCAAATTAGCTTGGAGGCATCAAACGGAGAGGTTCCCGAAATAGTGGAGGGAGCAGTAGTCAAGCTTCCTCCTTAGCCGCAGTCAGTAACACGCGCAGTGGGCCAATGATGAATGCTCGCACACAAGCCTTGCTAGCTGCGCGAGCAGAGGAGGAAGCTGCACGATCCGGAGCCTTGCAACCGGAAGTCAAGCCTCGAGCCTCAGTGAGCAGACGTCCCTCGATCAGCAGACCCTCAGACGAGCGACAGTCAACGGGGGCATCAGAAACTCCCTCCATCCGAATGCCCCAAATTCGCCCGGTGCCTACTCCTGTTTCACGGGAATCATCTGAGGCAGATGGTGATGGCGCCTCATCGTCCAGGCCTCGTCTATCTCCGCCGTCTGGTCTCTTCCTACCCGACGAGATTCTGGTGATCCCTGAATTCGATGATAGGGGGATGCCTATTTATGTTGAAGGACGGCCGGAGTTCCTGAGCGTGGAGGAAGCGTACAACTTCATCCCGTTCGACCCCGTGTATCTTTGGAGTGTGAGGTGCACCAACCAACAAACGGACGATGCAGGTAAATTTTATTTAACATTAGATTGATTACTTAATTATTACTTAAGACTTACGATAGGTTCAATTAATGATATCAATTTGTTGACATTGTATTATTAGGCAATTTTGTTAATGGTACTGGAAAACGGAAAGGGGCTAGAGGCACCTACACCGGGCGGCGACTTGAGCAGGCCACCGGGGGAAGGAAAACGCCCATTAGGGCCAATGAGGATGGCGAGGTGATCGAGGCATTTGACACCACGCGAAAATATGTCAGCATGGCCGGGGCGATCGTGCGGGACAAGGTCCCAATGCTTTGGCCAGATTGGGAATCTGTGCCTATCTACGTGAAGATGCAAGTGCATAATGCACTGAGTGTGAGTTAAATCGTATTTTCATTATGTAAATTTTACATTTATTAATTAAGTCCGAATAAATATATAATTTTACCGTTTATATATTCATATTGCAGGTGTGGTTTGACGTGGATGAAGTTCTTATTCACACGTGGGTAGAGCGTCAACTACATATGAGGTGATGTGCTTCGATTTATTTGAGTATATATCGAGTTAGATTTTTGTTTATCAAGTGTTTTAATATCTCTAACTTTTTTTTCCTGGTGTTAATATAGGTATAAAGAGTGGAAGAACGAGCTTTCTTCACATTACACTCTATACAAGGAGCTAGGCCGAGGTTCTACCCCTAGCGAATTCCGGTTTAGGGAGTACGAGTGGCTGTGGCTGATAGCCCACTTCGAGCACCCCAAAGCGAAGGTATGCATCCTGAACATATCTTATAAGCCTAATGTATCGTATCACATTCAAATAGTTAGTTACTAATTTTTTTACATATGTTTATCAAACAAGGCGATTTCGAAGACGAACCGGGCGAATAGATTGAAAAACACCAGGGCCCATCATGCAGGTTCACTGAACTATTTGGGTTGGTCGAGTATGGCGCAGCAACAAGAAGAAGTGAACCCGTTGGTGTATATTCATCAGAAGTTCTATCCGCAGTGCCCTGAAGAAGCGGTAAGTCTTTCGCCTCTCCATGTGTTAATAAAACTATTTTTCGATATTAATTTATTTTGTTAGATAATACGTTATTCATTTTCGCTTTTCAATTAGGCGAGAGTGGAGGAGGCGACCACAGAAGTGACCATGAATATAGCTAGGGATAACCATCCTGACTGCTCCGAGGAAGAAGTCACCCAGTATGCCTCTCAGATCGATCCGCTTGATCGGTCTATAGCGGCTCAGATCATGGCAAAAGCGTGCGGGACTGGAAAGAATACCTACTACTGTAGGGGAATGGGCTCGGCAGACGAAGGAGTATTGAAGAACACTTCAGAATACTCTACCAGGTCAAGAAGTTCAGCTTCTAGTCGTAACCTCGCAGCGGAGCTTCAGAGGACGCAGAGGGTGTTGGAGGAGCAAAGGAGGCATATGGAGGAGATGAGGCAGATGGCCGAGCAGCAGGCAGCCAGAGATGCCGAGTACCGGGGGATGATCGAGCAACACCGCCTCATGGTCCAGCAGCAGATACAAATGTTCACCTGGATGCAGACGATGTACGCGGCTCAGACTACTGGACAACCGCTCCCCACACGTCCCCCGGTCCCTGTGTTCCCCAGTTTCCCCAATTATCCACCACCACCACCGCACCAGTCACCGCCACAACAAGACCAGGGTAGCCACCAGAGTTCAAATGAGTACATGGATTTCTTCGACCCTGACCCGCAAGTTCCTCGACCCTGACGTGTAGTTGTAGTTAATTTTCGTATCGTTGCTATTTGTACTGTACGTTGGACATTTATTTGTACTGTTGAACTTGTATGATTGTACGGTTTATGTCTTTCAATGCAGGTTCTGGAATTGGGCCCAATCCAGAACCGCTTTTTTTTTTCAAAATTTTTCCAAGCATTGCCGGCGACATGGACCTAAGTCGCCGGCAATGTCTTCAAATTCGGGCCACGGCGGCGCTGGCATTGCCGGGGTGATGTTTAGGACATTACCGGCGACGTGAAACGCCGTCACCGACAATGTTATCTCCGGCGACGTCATTGCCGGCGAGAAAAAAAACAAGGTCGGCGACTTAAAGTCGCCGACAATGTCTCTTAATCCGGTAGTGCTAACGGGAAGAATTGGCAGTAGAATGTCCCTTTTCGACACCTCCAATAAACCTATCAAAGCCACCGTGGAAGGCATATGAGTTCTAATCTGCCAAATTTGACAAATTGAAACCAGTTTGCCAAATCTTTCTTTATAGTTTTCTTTCTTCTTCGTCTTCCGCTCACACTCTCTTAGTTTGCTTCTTCTTCAACTCTCATATCTCCATTTCATCTTACCCATAATTGTCATAATACCATCGAGCCTAAACCTTCGAAAAGAAAAACATAGATTACACCATTCCATGACTAGATTGAGTCACAAATCAATCAAGGATAGAAAGTAAGAGCTAGGTCGCAAACTTTGGACTAAATTGAACTCTACACGATCGAGTTTTGACCAAGGATTTGAGTTATCCAACAAATGAATTTGTTGAAGACAAAGAGAGCGAACTAATCGGGATTGGAACTAAGCTCTTCGAGATCAAGATTTATAGACGATTTGGCATTCCAACAAATGAAACAACTGAAAATGAAGAGAGCTAGACAATTAAGATTGTGATTGTGCACTATTGAGGTATGGGTTTCATGGATCGATGTCACTCTCTTGAAAGAAGATCAAGGGAACCAGACTCTCTTAATAAAATTGATAAAATAATATTGACAAATAATAAAATAACTTTTATTTTTGATATAATTATTAGAAGCAAGTTATGTCAATATAGGCAAATACCATGTCACACGTCAAATTTAAATGTGAGAAACAAAATTTGGCATACCCGTTGGGGTTGCTCTTAGACACTAATTCCTCTCTGTTGTTCCTTTTCCAAATCAATCTCTGAACCACCTGGCTGTCCCCACATGGACGGCAGCGATCCTCTCATCATTGAGGCGACGAGGCTACGTCTGATCGAATGCGGCGACAACAGCCGCGTCTACTCTCCGTGCTCCGACACCACTGTGGCCAAGTCCGACGGCTTCACCTTTGGGATCGCCTTCGCCTCCAAGGACTCGTTCTTCCGAAATGGAGCCAGCGCCGCGTCACAGCTCTCTACGTGCGACTCTAGACTCTAGACTCTCGCTCTCCAACTCCAACTCTCAGATCGCACTTTTTCTGCCAAAAGTTGACGAGATCTCTCCTCTCCGTCAACTCCTCCTCCTCCTTCTCCCCGGTTCGTAATCCCTTCCTTCGTTTTTATGCTATATCTTAGCTCTTTTTGTAGTAATGTGTTTTGAATTTACCAAGATTGGTATTAGATTCTTAAAATTTGAATTCGAAATTTGCAGGATAATATGCTTCATCAGATGAGCTGGGTTTTCTTGATGCAGGAACCAAATCTCAAATCTCAAATCTCAATGCTCAGCTGATAATTTGCCAAATTTGGTTTATGAGGGTTGAACCTTGCCAGTAATTTTCTGCTTTGGATTACCCCGTACTGATGTTGCTTGGGCATTTTTGATTCCAGGAAACAGGCAGGTTCTGAAGCAGAAGAACTTTCCGAATTTGGTCCCTGATTCTAGTTCTTACAGTAGTGGCTCTACGGGCAAAGATCCGGTGAGCTTAAATTGTAGTTGTGTTTAGTGAGTAGTAATTTTATGATTTTACCTTTTCTGCTCATTTGTAACGTGATCAGTGAGTGATTTTTCTATATTGAGATAGGCCATTAGTGTCTCTTTCGCCGATTTAATATTTATGTTGAAAGAACAATTACAAAGTTGACATTTTGAATCTGATCAAGTGTATTTTGGGTTTACAGTTGACGTTCGAGTCGGGGTGGAGATCTTCAAAACAAGCAGTTGGAGCTCCAATAAAGAACTTATTAGCTTAGGAGATGTTGAGAGAAACTGAATCCAGAAGAAGATGACGAGTGTGATTGCAAAATTGATGGGTCTTGATGGGATGCCACCCCAGCCGCCAGCAGCCCACCGCTCATAAACAACAAAAAAGCATTCTAGAGAATCATCATCAGAGTGCCAGTTCAACAGAGAAAGAGCACAGAAGTGGTGTGCGTTACGCCCGCCGGTCTTCTAGGAAGAACTCCACCAAGGAGCAACAAGAATTTTAAGGATGTGTTTGAAGTTTTGGAAAGTTCGAAGGTGGAAAGTTATAGTTACTCGACACGAGCAGCTTCTAACTATAAGCTCAGTGATGCTGATATGACTTTTGTTCAACAGAAGTTCATGGATGCTAAGCGTCTTTCAACTGATGAGAAGCTACAAGACTCAGGAGTTCGTTGATGCACTTGATGTGTTGATTGTATCTGTATTATTAGATGATCCCCGCTTAATGTATATGTAGTGCAACAAGTGAATTTTTCGACATTGTTTCTTCACAACATGGTACAACTGCAACCATGTTGGTGTATGCTTCAGGAGCTATTACATATCTGGATTCCCATGTAGTGAATGAGACAATAGTGTTACCCTATAAGAATACACATGTTAATTCCTTGAATAATATATCAATTTGGCTTGGCCCAATTAGAGCTAGAAGTAGTTCTGTACTATTTGCTTCCTCGTTTTATTTGAAGAGCCAAAATCAGTAGAGCAACACCAAGAAATGGCTAGTAAGTCAAGTGTTTGTACAAGTACCTTGGTTTTATTTTTATTTTCTTAATTGAAAGTGAAGATCTTTGGGATTTATGTGTGTGATTGTGTTAAAGATTTGAGTGTTGTATATTACAGTGTCATAGGCATGATTCGATTCCATCAGATGATAAGTATCGTTCATCGCGGAACATAGCTATCAGTTTGTACAGGCGGTACAAGAATGTGCTTGACCGCAAAGCACTTCAGGTTCAAAAATAACACGCTCATTATGTTCAGGCGGTACAAGAACATAATGACATGCTAAAAAATAACAGGCTCATTATCAGTTTGATAGCTTTAAGTACTTCAGGTGACCATAGCTATCAGTTTGTTCAGTTCGTTCATCTAGTTTTGGTTTTAGTTTCGTTTCGTTTGAGTATATGTATTGTTCTTCATTTTTTATTTTATTATTATTTTACAATGTGATAGCAACGATATTTAAAAGGTTGTGTAACTATTTTGATCTAATATATAGATAAATCTAACATGATCTATCACATTTCTGCCAAACTTTCTATTAAGCAATCTGCCTGAAAAAGTGTCAACTAATTTCTATTTGGATATCTAACAAACTAGATGTCATATATCTGTCTAACTATCTATCACATATATATCTAACTATTTGTCATACTGAAAACACCCGATCCCGATTTAGTTGCCTACCCCGGAATTAAGCCTTAACGACAACAGAATCTACAAAAAATTTGCTAGAGTTTCTTCAGAAATTCAAGAAACCCAAAAACCTGTAAAGAAAACACACTTCTAAAATGTCTACAAAAAGAAATCGTGGGCACCAAATCCCATCCGGATTTCTCAAATCAACCAAACACTGAATCCACTAGAAATATAAACTGTTTACAAAAGGTGATAAGAAATCCGAAAACTAAATGAAAAATACAACACAATGGAAGTAAACTCTATACAGTATTCAAAGTGACTTTTAATTTACATACTACACAGGACTAGCAGGTTAAACTAGGAACCTACTAGATGAGGACAGTGACACGAACTCTATGCCTCCATCGCCAACGTACTATCTCAGGATATAAACTGCAAACTGGGCGGAGGAAACCGAAAAACCCAGGGAAAGACATATAAAATAATAAAACAATTAGAGTGAGTGGACCAAAAATAATATTTCGTTTTAAACTGAAAAGATAACTCTATCATGCTTTTCTCCAATGAGTATATCAAAAATGATACGAGTGTAAAAATATACAAGCCCAGGTCAGGTGTTTGTCCTAACCCTCCTGGGTACTGTGTAATGTGTGGAGGCAGTAACTTGAGTTCGTCTTCCTCATGTTACAAGAACGCCCAACTCAGGTGCTTTTCCTAACTCTCCTGGGTACTGTGTATATCACGGATCATGTCCCTCTCAGATTCTCCCGGAGCATCTCTGGGATCAGCCGAGAAGCCAATGCATCGATGCAACAACTGTGAGTATGCTCTGTGTAAAACAAATCACATGTGCCTCCATGAAAATGCATAATCATAAATACATAATCATAAAATGCACAATAATAAAATACATATAATAGACTAGCAGATCGACAGTGAAAATGAAGTGTCCACTCACATGTGCCTCCATGAAAATGCATAATCAGAAATACATAATCATAAAATGCACAATAATAAAATACATGTAATAGACTAGAAAATCGACAGTGAAAATAAAGTGTCCACTCACAGTACACAGCTAGCTCCATGGTCCGCCGGAAGTCCCCTCGTCAAAATCTCGATCACGGTCTCTTGAATAAATAACATATTTATTTAATACTGGAATTCGATAAAACGTGTGAAAATAAACTCAGAAACTATCCTGAAACCCCCCAGTCAATTTTTTGTTTTCGCCTGGCCGAGCCCTTGCCGTAAACGGCGGCGGGTGAGTCACACGCGCCTCTAGTGCAAACTGCTCCGATAGGAGGGTTTGACCCCTCGTTGGAAAAATCTCAACGAGGCCAACAACTTTTCCAACTAGCCCAAAATCCAAATCGGCACCATTTGGCTGAAAATTGACCCGAAAACCCACGGCCCGAAAATCATCGGAAAAAGTTCCTGGTCGAATTTGACGCCGTCGTCGCTCCTCGGTCCCCCAGAACAAAGGGGTTAGAATCCTAGGGTGAAACCCAACCATTTCCACCCCTCGCCGTTGCCGAAAAGTGGCTGGAGCACCATCGACGAACAAAACCAAAACGTAACTATAAAAACTCTTCGATTCAAACCCAAAATCAACCCAAAAATCAACAATCAAAAGAGAAGAGAGAGAGCTTCAAAACTGTACCACGAGTGCCGACAACGGTGACATTTTTCGGCAGGTTCGAAATCGGGTCGGATCGGACAACGATACGGGTCACAGAGCATTATGGGTCGAGCTGAGGTATTTCTGATTTTCTGAATTATTTTCAAAGTATAAATACCATATTTATACCTCCAAAGCACCTGATCAGATCAACGGCTCAGATTTGATCTGATTAGGATCCAACGGTCCATATCAAACCGACTTAAATAAATTACTTTTTAATATTTTCTTCACGCAAACTTCTAAAAATTGTAAAAAATAGTTCACTTAACCGAATTCTTTTTCGAAAATTCATACGCGCTCGAAATAAAATACTCTACGACTTTTGTGAAGAAAATTAAGTCTAATTCTCGCTCGGTGAAAAAATCATTAAAAAATCACACGATACGATTAATTCGCGATAAACCTAATTCGTGCCGATTTGTGCGTAGTTTTTTGTTCGAGTTATTAAAATCTACTCCCCTAATAAAAAAATTCGTCCTCAAAATTTATATACCTGCTAATCGAAGAGATAAGGTACTCCTCTCACATTTGCTGCTCTGGCTCCCAAGTGGTCTCCTCAATTGCATGGTTTCTCCACAAGACCTTCACAAGTGGAATGGTCTTGTGTCCCAGTTCTTGCACTCTTATCAAGAACTTGAACTGGTTCTTCCACATAAGTCAAATTCTCCTGTATACGGAGCTGAAAAGATGTCAGAACATGAGACAGATAAGAAATATACTTCCACAACATAGACACATGGAATACATCATGGACCCTGGCCATCTCAGAAGGTAATGCCAACCTATACGCCATCGCACCCACTCGTCCAATAATCTCATATGAACCGATATAATATGGGCGGAGTTTGCCACGTTTCCCTAAATGCACAACACCTTTCCAAGGAGACAATTTCAAAAATACCCAATCACCAACTTCAATCTCTAGGTGTTTTCTCCTTATATCAACATAACTCTTTTGTCAGTCTTGTGTAGCTTTCAACCTACCTTGAATGATTTGAATGTCCTTTGCGGTGTCTTTTACTATGTCAAGACCAATAAGCCACCTTTCTCCTACTTCACTTTAACACAACGGAATTCTACATTGTTTTCCATATAAACCTTCATATGGAGCCATCCCGATGCTGGCCTGATAACTATTGTTGTAAGAAAATTCTATCTGATGAAGCTGTTGCTCCCAATTTTCTTTGAACTGTAGAACACAAAACCGCAACATATCCTCTAAAGTCTAAAGGGTTCTTTCCGATTGGCCATCAGTCTGAGGGTGAAAAGCTATACTAAAATGTAATCTGGTCCCCAGCGCCTTTTGCAAAGCTCACCAAAATTCTGATGTGAACTGAGTATCCTGATCAGAAACTATAGACACAAGCACTCAATTCAACCTCACAATCTCCGCCATATATAACTTTGCTAATTTACTCACAGAGAGATTCCCTGGAAGAGCTAGGAAATGAGATGATTTCATAAAGCGATCAATAATTACTTAAATGTCAGTATTACCATTGAATGTATGAGGGAGCTAATATACAAAGTCCATGGTAATCAGTTCCCACTTCTAAACTGAAATCTCTAATGGTCGCAATCGTACTACCCGGGTGCATGGCATAAGCTGAACAATGAGCTTCATCAAGTATTTCCTTCTTCAGCTCATCATTCCTTGGGACACACAGTCTTCCTCTAAACATTAATATAACGTCATTCCTTTGTCGAAACTCTGTTGGTTCGCCATTCTGAATCATATTCTTTTTACTCAATAGATAGGAATCCGCATCCTGGGTTTCTCGCACGTGGTCAAACAATACTGGTCGGACTTGAAAACTGGCTAACAGTGCTCCATCATCTCTCCATTCCAGTTCTACTTCTGTGGCTCGCAACTCAGCTAACAGTGATACTCTTACGATACATACATAAAATAGAGAGGCTATAGATTTCCTACTAAGAGCATCAGCCACAACATTGGGTTTTCCTGGATGGTACTCAAAAGCACAGTCATAATCATTAATTAATTCCATCCATCTTCGTTGCCTCATGTTCAAATCTGGTTGAGAATGCAGATAAGTGAGACTCTTGTGATTAGTGTAAATCTTGCATTGTGCTCCATATAAGTAGAGCCTCCACCTATTTAGTTCCAACACTATGGTGGCTAGCTCACGATCATGTGTGGGATAATTAAGTTCATGGGGCTTCAATTGTCTAGAACCATATGCAACAACCTTGCCATGTTGCATCAAAACACAGCCTAGGCCCAATTTCGAAGCGTCACTATAAATAACATTGAAAGGACCCAACCCCGGTTTAGTTGCCTAAACCGGAATCAAACCCCTTCGAAAACACGAACCAACAAAAACCGTAGAAATTTTGGCAGAGTTTCGTTACTAACGTAGAATTACCATTACCTGCACGCGGAAAATACACTTCATCCTATGCCACAAAAAGCAAACCGTGGGCACCAATCCCATCCGGATTTCTCAATATATCAACAGTAAAGTAAAACAATAAATATAATAGTACTTTACTGAAATCCGGTGTAAAATCGTATAATGTAAACAACAGATTACTCAGAGCGACCTCTAATATATAAACATATAAGTATACCACAGTAGGTAGAACAATAAACCTACTGGAAGAAACAAGGTAGCTCGAGCACTATGCCTCCGACCATGACGTGCGACACCAGAGCCTGAACTACAAACTGGGCACGGAAACCGAAAAGCCCAGGGGAAAGACATGAAAACTGTTAGAGTGAGTGGACGAAAATAAATGTCTTTCACCAAATAATATATACGTATAAAATCATATGCGAGTCAAATGCATGAAAATCAAATGGTACGTGAGGAGACGCTGACTACCACTCACGTACAGAGCATGCAACGTAAAATATATCGCGGAGACTCTCGTGGCTTCCACGCGATAGCACAGTCTGAATCACGGGATCCCAAACCCACACGTGATTCCTAGCCAGAAAGGCCTCGGGTCAGGATATCTGTCCCCCCCGGAGCGTACTCGGGGATCAGCCGAGAAGCCAATGTGTATCGATACCACAACATATACTGAGGCTGTACTCTGTGTAAACCAAATCATAAATCTTTTCTATGCACATGCTTAAAACATAATATATACACATGTATACTCGTATACGTATATTCGTATATGCATAATCGTAAAACACATGCTCGTAAAATCATAATCAATCTGCATGCTCAAATTCGTAAATCATAAATAAAAGACTCGCAATCAATCCGTGAAAATAAATTGTCCACTCACAGACTAGCGTAACGCGATACACGCTAACCCGTGATCCGGCGGAAAGTCCCTCGCCAAACGAACGATCACGAACTCCTGAATATTCACAAAGTCCATTACTCAAAGTCATAACTCGACAATTTAAATCAAATCACGAGAAACCACCGTTCTCGGAAACACGTAATCCGAATACGACAAATCGTCGAAAATCCGATATGTACATCTCAATACCTCGCTATACTTTCGGTCGCTCAAATCGAGAAACGAACCTCCCCACTGCGATCGGGGCGCGATTTCGAGTCAAATGACATGCAACTTGTCGAAAATCCCAAAAAGTCAACATTGACCGCCGTTGACCGCCGCGTTGACTGCCGCCCACGGCGGTGCCACCACTGACCGGAGAATTTCACGGCGGAGCTACCCCTATTCCACTCAAAATCATGCACTGAGCAACTTTCATAACTGCAACGAAGGCCAATTCTCACTCTAGCTAGGTCAATTTCACGATAAACCGAATGAACACACAAATTTTAAATCCAAAATTCTCCTTCCACAAATCGAATTAAAGCTTCATACTTACATGGTTAGAATCCTTGAGAGGAGAGCTACAAAACCCAGTCCAAATCATAGCTCGAATCGGCTCGAATCACCAAACCCGAATCACAAAGTTTTCCTCCATTTTCTTGCCTGAAATTCTTCCTCCACCGTGGACCATGCCGGAAAATGAGGCCGGGGCTAGACTCGTGAGGTTGAGCCGAGGAGAACGCGACGTGAACCAAGCCACGGGGTGGCCAAAAACCCCTCGCCGCCATGGAGGCCGTGAGCCACCGTCGAACTCTCCTCCACCACTCGGTCAAACAAGGTCAAACAAAGTCAACCTTCCATTTCAGTCAATGACTTTCCCAAAGGGGAAACTGCTATTTATAGACTTTCCCAATTTGGAAACTCATAATTATCCATTTCGACGAACTTTGAACACCCGTAACTTTCTCGTCGTGATTCTGATTCCGATAGTTCTCGCGGCCACAAACTCATCTCGACATGTTCTTTAATAATCACCCGAAGTCAAACACATCGGCCAAACGGATAAAAAAGTCAACTGTTCAACCAAACACACATTTAATTCGACTAAACAATCCACAAACGAAAATAATCACAACTAAATCTCCGTAACTCAAAATCATGCTCCGGAATTTCCCGCGAACTCGAAATTAAATTCTGAACCACTTCCGTGAAGGAACCGAAACCAAATTCTCGTCCGGTAATTTAGTCGTTAAGGAGGTCACCATAGTAATCCGATTCCGTCGAAACTTCAAATATTCATAGTTAATTCCTCGGTCATCCAAACAACGATCTGGAACCGCCCACGAACTCGAAATCACACGTAGAACGACTCTCGAGAAGAGACCCAGCTCCATTTCTCGGCCAATAATTAAGTCGTTAACGAGCCTGGCGATTCAATCAACTCTCGGCAATCTGCGACTATGCGATATCACTGCTGATTCTGGTCTGGGTCGTCACAAACATATTCCCCACTTTCGTCAGGCAATGTCAACACTGGTGCTGTGGTCAATTTTCCCTTCAACGTCAGATAACTCTCTTCATCAGCATCAGAGTACTCAAATTTGACACATTTCTTCGTCAATCAGGTAAGCAGAGTCGCAATCCACGAAAGTCTTGTACAAAATGGCGATAATAACCTACTAAACTCAAGAAATTTCTTATCTCAGTTACACTTGTAGGTCTGCTACTCTAGTTCAACACCGCTTCAATTTTATCTGGATCAACACTATCTCCCTCAGCTGAAATCACATAACCCAAAAATTTCACATTATCCGGCCAAAAATCACACTTGCTAAACTTTGCATACAATTGAGAATCTTGCAAAGTTTACAAAATATCACGTAGATGCTTCCGGTGTTGCTTCTCATCCTTAGAATATATTAAGATGTCATCGATAAATACAATGACACACTTATCCAAGTATCGCCTAAAAACTCGATGCATAAGGTCCATAAAAGCGGCTGGGGTGTTTGCCAAGTTAAAAGGCATAACAGGAAACTCATAGTGCCCATAGCGTGATCGAAAGGCTGTTTTAGAAACATCTGATTCTTTAATCCGAAGCTGATGGTATCCTAACCTGAGATCAATCTTCGAGAAACTGTAGCTCATTTTAGTTGATCGAACAAATCATCAATCTGCAATAAATGATACTTATTCTTCACCATGACTTGATTCAATTTTTGATAGTCAATGGACAACCTCATTGAACCATCATTTTTCCTCATGAACAATACGGGAGCACCCCAAGGTGAAACACTGGGGTGCAAATCGATCAACTCCTGCAGTTGAACCTGCAACTTCTTCAACTTTGCTGGGGCCATTCGATATGGTGCCTGAGAAATTGGACCCATACCTGAAAGTAATTCAATGGTGAAATCAATCTCCCTCATCAGAGGCAAACCAGGTAAGTTCTCTGGGAATAAATCCGAATACTCACAAACCACTGGAATATCCCCAATACTCGGCATACAAATTTTTTTATTGATCACATGTGCCAAGTATACCTCATAGCCTTTCTTTAACATTGTCTCTGCTTTCACTGCCGAAATCAAACAAAGTAGATCGGAGAAGTATTCCTTTCGCTGCGAAATAAGATTTTTGGCCTTCCTAGATTTCTAAAGACTTCCTAGATTTTTATGACAATTAAAGACTGCTCAAAAAGCCTTTAAGAAGTCCATCCCCAGAATTACATCAAAACCTACAATGTCTAACAACATCAAATCAATAGCTAACGCATAACCTGCTATGAATATCTTACAGTCTCTATACACCCATCCGACACTCACAACCTCACCGGATGGATATATAACTTGTCACATTCCAAGAAGTGGAGAAGCAGGTATAGTGGCCAAAGATGCCAATCTATACGACATAAAAGAATGCGTAGCCCCCGAGTCTAATAAACTAAGGTCTATATAACCAAAAGAACATAAACATACTGATGATAACCTTTGGGAAGCTCTACCTTCTCGCAGGGTCATGGCATGCACTTGGGCCTGTCCAACTAGTCGTCTATGCTGATTGTAGTTCTGCTGATTTGCTTGTCCTGTGGACTGCGTTGGATGAACTTTAGAATTGGTACCATGAACTCCACCTGAACTCTGGGCGGTTTAACTACCAAAAGTGCCCTTCTGTGAACACTCCCTAGCAAAATGACCCTCCTGGCCACAACGATAAAAAATGGTGGTGCCCAGTTGACATGAACTGAAATGCCGCTTGTTACAAATGTTACACAATGAAAAATCTCTCGGTGCAGCATATATGGACGCCGAGGGTAACTTAATCTACTAGAACTCCCACTTCATTATTGCCTCTAAGGTCGATTCCTCTTCCATCTATGGCTCCTACTCTGACCAGATGTGCTAGTAGGAAATTTATAAGGTCCACTGCCAGAAGAAGAGGTTGAGCCTGATGTACTTGAACTCAATCTCTTTTAAGGACCCTAGCTAGTCCACTTTTCTCAAAGTGGCAAGACTGAAACTGCAGTTGTTTCTCCCTTTCCACATCCTCGCCTCTGATTGCTGCACTATTAAACTCATCAAAGTTATCCCAAGGAATAGTTTTCAATGTCCCTTTAATGTTCAGACTGACCCATCTCAAACCTTTTACATTTGGATTCCTCACTCGCCACCATATCACACTCAAATCGAGACAAACAAGTAAATTTATCTTGATACTCAAGCACTGACATACTGCCTTGCCTCAGGTTGGTGAACTTTTCATATTTTCGTTGCTGGGTAGCCTGGTTGAAGTATCAGCGCATAAACAATCCTATGAATGCAGGCCATGGGGTGTCAACAGGAACTCTCTCAGTACTAACCCACCAGAAGTAAGCATGTGACTTAAGTAAACTAACTGCTGCTATAGTCCTCTACTCTGGAGTGAAGTGAAGTCGTTCACATACTCGCTCCAACTGGACTATCCATGCGCCACATGTGTTAGGATATGTGGAACCAGAGAAAGTGGTTTCTCCAGCTGTTCTTGCCTTTGCTACAGGATCAAAACTCTCATCTAACTGTAAAACTCGCATACGCAAGTCTCGCGTTCGTTGATCCTCATCATGATCCTCAGCCCTATTAACGCGAGCTCCACGTCTAGAAGGCATCTCCTATGGATGAAAAAACACATTAGTCAACAAAACACGAGGGATACAGTCGTGAAACCTTAAACATTTAAAAACATACGACACCGATGGGGATCCGCCAGCCGGTCGATCCATCGCTCCGAAAATGTTGTACATTCTCAAATGTCCTTAGTTTCACAAATGTAAAAGTATACAGAACCTATAACCTAATGCTCTGATACCAATTGAAAGGATCCAATCCCGATTTAATTGCCTAAACTGGAATTAAGCCCAAACGACAACAAAATCTACAAAAAATTTCCCAGACTTTCTTCAGAAATTCAAGAAACCCAAAAACCTGCAAAAAAAAAAACACACTTCTAAAATGTTCACAAAAATAAACAGTGGGCACCAAAACCCATCCGGATTTCTCAAATCAACCAAACACTGAATCCACTAGAAATATAAACTGTTTACAGAAGGTGATAAGAAATTAGAAGACTGAATAGAAAAATACAACACAACAGAAGTAAACTCTATATAGTATTCAAAGCAACTTTTAATTTACATAATACACATGACTAGAAGGTTAAACTAGGAACCTACTAGATTAGTACAGTGACACGAACTCTATGCCTATGTCGCTGACATGCTATCTCAGGATATAAACTGCAAATTGGGTGGAGGAAACTGAAAAGCCGAGGGAAAGACATATAAAATAATAAAACTGTTAGAGTAAGTGGACGAAAATAATATTTCATTTTAAACCGAAAAAAACTCTATCATGTCTTTCTCCAATGATATAAAGAATGATGCGAGTCTAAAAATGTACAAGCCCAAGTCAGGTGTTTGTCCTAACTCTCCTGAGTATTGTGTAATGTATGGAGGCAATAACTTGAGTTTGTCTTCCTCAAGTTACAAGAATGCCAAAGTCAAGTGTTTGTTCTAACCTTCCTGGGTACTATGTATATCACCGGTTAGGTCCCTTTCAGACCTTCCCGAAGCATCTAAAGGATCAGCCAAGAAGCCAATGCATCGATGCAACAACTGTGACTATGCTCTGCGTAAAACAAATCATATGTGCCTTTATGCAAATGAATAATCATAAATGCATAATCATAAAATGCATAACATAGACTCGCAAATCGACAGTGAAAATAAAGTGTCCACTCACAGTACACAGGTAGCTTCGTGGTTCGGAGGAAGTCCCCTCGCCAAAATCTCAATCACGGTCTCCTAAATAAATAAAAGATTCGTTTAATACTAGAATTCAATAAAATATGCGAGAATCAACTCAGAAACTATCCCGAAAACCACTCGACCAATTTTTGATTTTCGCCTCGTTGGAGCCTTATCATGAACGGCGGCGCGTGAGTTACACGTGCCTCTAGTATAAACTATTCTGATAGGAGCATTTGACCCGTCGTTGGAAAGATCTCAACGAGGCCAACAACTTTCCAAACTAGCTTGAAACCCAAATTGACATCATTTGGCCAGAAATCGGCTCGAAAACCCACGACCCGAAAATTGCCGAAAAATTTTTTGGTCGAATTCGACACCGTCGTAGCTCCCCCAGACCAAAGGGGTTTGACTCCTGGGGTAAAACCTAACCATTTACACCCCTTGCCATTGCTGGAAAGTGGTTGAAGCACCATCGATGAACAAACTCGAAACCTAACTATAAAAACTCATTCGAACCAAAAATCAACCCAAAAATTAACACTACATATATGAATCAAATGAGAGGATAGAGAGCTTCAAAACTGTACCAAGAACGCCTACAATGATGGTGTTTTTCGGCGGGTTCGAAATCGGGTTGAGTCGGACGACAATACGGGTCACAGAGCAATATTGGTGGAGCTGAGATATTGATTTTGCTGAATTATTTTCTAAGTATAAATACCTTATTTATACCCCCAAAGCACCTGATCAGATCAACGACCCAGTTTGATCTGATCAGGATCCAACGTTTTAGATCAAACCGACTTAAATAAATTACTTTTTTATATTTTCCTCACATAAAATTCTAAAAATTATAAAAAATGGCTTGCTTAACCGAAAAATTCCCTGAAAATTTCTATGAGCTAAAAATAAAATATTCTACAACTTTCATGAAGAAAATAAAATCTTATTCTTGCTCGGGGAAAAATTCATTAACAAATCATACGATAAGACTAATTCGTGATAAACATAATTCGTGCCGATTTGTGCGTAATTTTTGATTCGGGTTATTACACATACTATCTATCTGAAAGTGTCAACTATTTATCTTCTTCAAATTTGAGAAGTGTCATTCATTTGTCCAACCATGTGTCACATAACTGTCCAAACTATCTGTGAGAGTTTCAACTAACTTCCATTTCAATGTATGTCTAACTATTTATCACATATCTATCAAATTATCTTTCAAACTATATGTTTATGTATTTATTCAAGTTTCAGAATTATCAAAAACTAAAGGAAAACGCTTCCAATTAGATGTCCGTCCAACTATCTGCCAAACTATCTGTTTAAGTATTTGTTCAAATTTCAGAATTATCAAAATTTAAAGGAAAAAGAGTAATATAAAGAATAATTTATCTTACACCTTTCAACTTAGTTGTTTGTTTAAGAAAAAAGGAAAATGTTCAATCTAATTGGTAAATCTATTAACATGAGAAAAGATGGTCAACCATTATTACATAAAAAATAATTCACTAGAGAGAAAGGGTGTTCTGATCTATCAAAAAAGCAAAGCTCAATCTTATTGATCAAATACCTAGCTAGTAAAACAAAACTCCTTTTCTTTTCTACTTTTTCATTCCCCTCTTTCTTCAAAGTATACCCTCATGGTTTAAGTTGATCCTTTGTATCGAACTGAATTGAAAGTAGGCTATCGGCTTCAAAATCTAGTGGGATAAGACATCTGAAGAGATGCTTACGATGCCTGACAATGTTCCTGAATATTGAAGGTGTAATTGATCTCCAAATAGCACATATTATCGCCATCAACAAACTGAAACACACATAAAAGAACATTGTAACTCAGTATGCTAAAACAAACTCAAATAAGAAGTTTGTGATGCCTAGTGGCCTAAAAACCTTCGATCTAACCAACTAGCTATCACATATTTGTCGAACTATTTGTCTGAAAGTGTCGACTATTTATCTTCTTCAAATTTCATAAGTGTCACACATCTGTCAAACTATTTGTCACATAACTGTCCAACTATCTGTTAAACTATATGTTTAAGTATATGTTCAAATTTCAACTACTTTCCAAACTATTTGTTGAAGTATATGTTAAAACAAGTATATACCAGGTGGGGTAGTGTCCTTAGGAAAAACACGTATGTACGGCTCTAGTTGTGGACTTAAGGTTGCGAGCATCACTTTTGAGCTATCAACTACAATAATGATAATTGAAACAATGATCCGTGAGAAGAAAAACATTCAATCCAATAGCTCATATAATGCTTATTTACCCAATTACATAAATAGCAGCAGAGAAAGAAAGAATTACCCTTCATAGCAGTTTTCTAGACTATGTTAGTGTATGTGAGACCCGACACAATGTTGTCGCTGACCTAGAATGTGAATTGTAGGTTGTATTTGCTACCTTCTTTCAAAGTGAACCACAAGCTCTTGGGAAATTACACTCTCCAGATTGAGATGAACTATATGAGGTCTCACAGAGATTTAATTGCAAGAGTCAAAATCTTAACATCTGGTTCTAGAGATTCTGCATAAACACAAACTCTTTCCATCAGAACTAAAAAATTTGCATCCATTTCTACCTAAATTCAGCACCGTACATAACTAAGGCTACATTTCGAATATCTATCAAATATCTATCATAATATATGTCAAGTATCTGTCATAACATCTACAATGTATAAGAAAGACTTATGCAAAATGAATGCAATAAGCCGTAGGACAATTTTAGGTTACTTCAAAATCAACATCATCAGTTCAGACATACAACATCAGTTCAAATCAACATCCACTAGTGGGGAAGAGATTCGAGGCGACGAAACTTGATGGTCGCCTCGGATCATTTTCTCGTCGCCTCGATTAGATGTGACCAACCCTTCGTCGCCAACCCCACGTCGCTTGAGATTCATCCCTTCACTATTGGGGCGACGAAGATTGATAAACTTCGTCGCTTCATTTTATTTGAAGCGACAAAGACAATCTTCGTCGCTTCGAATTTATGCTGCGAATATAGAAGTCGTCGCTTCAATGAAAATGGGGCGACGAAGATCGATCAATCTTCGTCGCTCCATTGAGTGAAAGAGAAAAAAAAATTAAATATTAACGTACCAAGTCACGATAGTTCACAATTTAAAAGCACAAGAACTCATTCAACCACAAATCAAGTTATATTGAAAAATATGCCACAAATCAAAAGGTACACAGTTTATACAAAGCCTAAATACTATTGTTCGATTCACACAGTATACTCATGCTCGGGGACGGCGATGCAACTCGATTATGTGCCAGGAGGTGGTGGAGGAGCTTGAGCTTGTTGACTCCCAACCTGGATTGATCGCATGAAGGCCTCCATTTGTTGCACCCTTTGGGCGAGGTCATTATAATCCTCTCTGGTTTTGCGCGCCTCCTCACTCGATCTGCGTGTCGCCTCACTCGATCTGCACGCCTCCTCTCTGGCTTCAGCGACCTCCCTTTTCAGGGATTGGGTTTCCTCTACTCGGGCCCCTCCTCTCGGTTTGGGGTCGCGAGTGAGAGCGCGCCCCACCCCTGTCAAGTCGAACAAGAACAAATAAATATGTTTGAATAGTACACAAAAATGGAGCAAAACGTAAATTGAGATAAACGACAAACAAATTTTATAGTATTACCTCTTATAGAGGTCCCGGGCCTTGAACCCACCTCTTCCTCTATGATATTTATTTGTGTATCAAGAGAAAGAGGATGGTCTCGGGAAACCGCATCGCCGTCAGTGTCACCCGCTGCACTATCTTGTTGCGACAAGACTTCGTCTAGTCTTCGCTTCATTGCCGCCTGCTCAATTAAAATATATTAAATAAATAATATTACAATATGGTAAACAAAAATAATTGTAATAACGTAACGTAACATATTTTCGCTTACCACTTTCTCAGCCGCATTCTTGTCTGGCTGGTATACGTTAATCCAAGTCTGGACGGTCGGCGCTCTATGACCCTCCTTCAGTGGTTGAGCTGCTGCTCCTTGTTCTTGTTTCGGTTTCCTCGATTCCGTTTGCACAATTTCTGCCACACAAAATAATCATTATAAAATAAGAATAGATAAACATGTATATTTTTAAATCGTTGGCTACCAAAACTGTGCGGATAGTTCATGAAGCTTACCAAGTAAGCAGGGTCTTCGAAGTGGCCTTTTAACCACGCCCATTGTTCTTCCATTCCTAGGAACTCGGCCGGAGTCTCCTGGTTGACGTGGAGATAATGCTGATGGCAATCATGCTTCCAATCCTTGTAGATTGTTTGTGACGTCGCATGAATAAAATTCCTCATCTCCACATCGGTCGCCGGGATGTCATAGTTCGTCTAGCACAAAACATTTAAAATCCGTTATGTAAAAGTTATATTTACATAAACCGTAAAGTAACAAAGTAAGCTAAGGGCAGTAAGTATACATAAAATCCTCGTCCTCGTCTTCGTCCTCGTCCTCGTCCTAGTCCTCGTCCTCGTCCTCGTCCTCGTCCTAGTCCTCGTCCTTGTCCTCGTCCTCGTCCTAGTCCTCGTCCTCGTCCTCGTCCTAGTCCTCGTCCTCGTCCTCGTCCTAGTCCTCGTCCTCGTCCTCGTCCTAGTCCTCGTCCTCGTCCTCGTCCTAGTCCTCGTCCTCGTCCTCGTCCTCGTCCTCGTCCTCGTCCTCGTCCTCGTCCTCGTCCTCGTCCTCGTCCTCGTCCTCGTCCTCGTCCTCGTCTCCTTCTTCATCCAAAAGTAGTTGAAAATCTTGGTAAAATTATATCACCGTGGGAGTGTCCTCTTGGTAAGGCTCGAATATATGATCTCCTGTATGCGATATGTTTTCATCTATGGCAAGTACATCAGCGCTGTAGACATTGTGGTGCGACATTTCTTGTACTACCTTCCAAGTACCACCAGCCTTTGGATCGTCTATGTAGAATACTTGTTTTGCTTTGGTTGCAATTATGAAGGGTGAATCCTCATAATAACTGTTGTTTGTATCCACTGATATCAGTCCATGATCTGTTATAACGGTGTCAAGATCTTCCTCGTCGTCAGAGTTGTGCCATGTGCACTTAAACAACACCACTGGCATACGGCCTGCATATAATACTTCGACCACGTAGTTAACATGGCCGTAGAACTTGGATGAACCCATGTCTATCATGACACCGCTGTTTTGAGTCACGGTTCTTTGATCTCTATTAAACGAGGTGAACTTGACACCGTTCACATAACACGACTTATAAACCTGGAATTGCTGAGGTCGTTGAGCTAATGACTTTATTCCTGCAACCAAGCTCGGGTCTGAGTTTTTTTTTCCTTAAGGGACACCTGAGAGATAAGTGTTAAGATCAGTGAAAGATAAGTGTTATAAACCCTCAAAGAACCTTACAACAATTAATAGTTGGATGTACCCATGTTAAGAACCATCGAAGAAAACTCCTCCTCTGACGAAGATCGTCGAAATCTTCACCATTTTTAGCCTTGAACCTTCTGTGATGTTCTTCTAGGTAAGGTTTGAGTTCGTCTGTTTCCACCAAGTGAGCCTTAGTAGTCTCTGCCTCAGTCAACCTGAACTGGTAACAAGTCTCGATAATATCTGGTCTTACTAAGAGTGAAACACAGCTGATATTCCACTCTAGGGAAGTGTCGATATCTTCGTGGTCCATCCGTCTGAGATAAGACTTACAATACGTCACCAACTCATGTACAAGGTACTGTTCAGCAATACTACCTTCCGGATAACGTGTATTCCTCATTGACTTTTTATATTTTCCTAATTGCCTGCAAAAACACATAGAGGGTTAGTACAATATTTTCCTAATTGCCGACATATTACATAACGAACATAATATTAGCAATGAAAAACATTTTACCTTTCAATTGGATACATCCATGTATAGTGTACTGGACCTGTAAGGAATACTTGTTCAGGTAGATGAACCATGAGATGAACCATAGATGTAAAAAAATGTGGAGGAAAAATTAGCTCCAAATTGCAGAGAATCATCAATATCTCAGTTTCCATGTCACGCATAGTTGACGAAACCAATTTGACAGTGCTATCAATGGCTTCACAACGTTTTCTGGCAGGAACCCTCTGATAACTACTGGAAGAAGACGTTGAAGCAATACATGGAAATCATGCGTCTTCAATCCATAAAACTGTGACGGGGAACTTACTTTCACCTTACTTCTCAAACTACCTGCATAACCAAGAGGATACTTAACATCCCTGAACCACTGGAACACATCTTCTAGATCATCCTTTTTAACTAAAAAGGGTGCATGAGGAACTTTCGCCCTCCCCTCGTCACCCGCTCTTTGCCATTGGTTTTTTTCGCACATTCCTCTTCTTCAAAGCAGCGCGAGCTTTTGGACCATCCTTAGACTTCTTATCAATCGCAAAAATGGTTCCAAGGATGTTGTCACACACATTTTTTTTCAATGTGCATGACATCTAAGCAATGTTTGATCTTCAATGATGACCAATAAGACAGCTTCCAAAATATGCTTTCGTGAGTCCAACACTGTTTGTTATTCGGATTGTACGGCACCTTCAAGTCGTCATGTTGGCTAAGAATAGGGTAAACGTGTGACCTAACGTCCTCCAAAATTTCATCTCCACTCTTCTGATAGGGTCTTCCGCCAAACTCCACCTTCCCGTTAAATACCTTACTCAATCGCCAAGGGTGGTCTTGGTGGAGCCATTTTCGATGACCTTCATAAACTATCCTCCCACATATATGCTCTGAAGTTAGCTCATCTAGACAAATTGAACATGCCTTGTACCCTTTCACAGTTGACCCCGCAAGCATCCCTAAACCTAGAAAGTCGCTAATAGTCCACATTACCGCTGCCTTCATCAAGAATACCTCATTGTCTACTCGATCAAAAGTATGGACTCCAACGACCCATAAATGTATTAGCTCCTCGATCATCGGCTCAATGAGTACACTAAGGCACTTTCCGGGAGATTTAAGGCCTGGAATCAACACTGATAACATGTTATATTCCTTCTTCATGCACATTGACGGTGGTAGATTGTACGGCGTCACAACAACGGGCCATGTACTATGCAAAGTTCTCATTGTTCCGAATGGATTGAAACCGTCTGTTGCAACTCCAAGGCGCACATTCCTGCAGTCCCGTGCGAAACCTGGAAATGTTCTGTCAAAATGTTGAAACGATTCTCCATCAGCTGGGTGGCTGAGGCTACCAGCCACGCATATTCGCTCCCCCAGCCATCGCACATGCTTGGCAGTGTGTGGGGACATAAACAAACGCTTCAACCTTGGTGTTAGAGGGAAGTTACGAATCATTTTTTTGGGAAAATCATTCGTATATGGCTTATATCCTTCAGAATAACACACTGGACAAATCCTCTCGTTTACAAGCGCTCCCCTGAACAACACACAGTTAAACTCACACGGACCAGTTCTTTCGTAACCGAGTGAAAGATCACTCAAGATTTTTTTTATTCTCGAGTATGAACAGGGGAATGTGTGCCCTTTAGGAAGAAGTTTATTAATGTAAATACATAAAGCGTCAACACTTGTGTCCGACCATCCATTTTCATTTTTCATTTCCATTGCATCTAATATGGCACTCAAAACAGTTTCCTCACTGCCTTCATATAATGGGGTCTGTGACTCCTTCAATAATCTATCATACTTTTCATAATCATCGTCTACCATGTCATTGAAGTTCATGCCCGAATTATCTTCCACTAATTGTTGGGGTGCATCTGCATGGTATCCAGGATAATAGGGATATGCATCATGTAGAATCTCCAACTGCGGGTTCACTGAAGGACCGACACCACTAGAAGGACCGACTCTGTCTTGAAGCCACTGTCTTCGTTGACTGAGCACTGTCGGTTCACTAGAAACTTCCCCGTGAAGGTGCCAGACAGTTATTTGGACGACCGAGGAATAAGTTATGAATATTTGAAGTTTTGATATAATCGGTTTTATATGTCAGATTTCTTAACGACTAAATTACCGGTCGAGAATTTGGTTTCGGCTTCTTCACGGAAGTTGTTGAGAATTTAATTTCGAACCCGTGGGAACTTCCGGAGCATTATTCCGAGTTACGAAGATTAAGTTGTGAATATTTCTGATTGTTGATTATTTAGTCGGTTTAAATATGTGTTGGTTTGAACAGTTGACTTTTTATCCGATTGGTCGATGTGTTTGATTTTGGGTGATAATTGAAGAACATGTCGAGTCGAGTTTGTTGCCGCGAGAATTATCGGAATCGGAATTACGACGAGAAAGTTACGGGTATTTGAAGTTTGCCGAAAAGTGAATTATGTGGTTTCTATTTTGGGAAGGTCTATATATAGGGGTTTCCTGTTTGGGAAACCTGCCATATTGGGAAAGCTGGGTTGACTGGGTGGGTTGACCCATTTGGGCTGATTTGGGGCTGATCGGTTTCTTCATCGTGGAGGCTTACTCCGGCCATATTTGGGTATGGTTTCTTCACGAGATATGTTGGGATCGTGCTCCTCTTCGGATTGGTAGGTGGATCACCTCCTATGGTGGCCGGAGGAGGAAGAAAAGTGGCGGCGAAAATGGGGAAATTCCGGCGAGTTTTGTTCGATTCGGGTGGCGGCGTGGAGGCCGCTATGGTGGCTCCTCTTTGAGGGGTTTTGTTAGCCTCAATGAGAGGAAGCTATTGCAAGTGGTTTGAGAGGTTGCCGTGGCCGGAGGAGAGAGATCCGTCGAATTGAAATTCCGGTAAGGGTTTGGAACTTTGGGTTGATTTTTGGAGGTTTTCCGGTCAAAATTGGCCTTAACTTATAACTGGAAAGTTGTTGGAATCGTCGAGATCTTCAAAACCATGTATGCCATGTATTTTTCTGGGTAGGTATGGATTTTCCGGCGGCGGCGATTTTTCGCCCGGCGTAGTTTTCGACGAGTTATATGTCATTTCACTCGAAATCGCGCCCCGATCGCAGTGGTGAGGTTTGTTTTTCGAATTGAGCGTCTGAAATTATAGCGAGGTATTGTAGTGTGATTATCGGATTTTCGACAATTCGTCGTATTCGGATTATGTGTTTCCGAGAACGGTGGTTTCTCGTGATTTGATTTGAATTGTCGAGTTATGACTTTGAGAAATGGACTTTGTGAATATTCAGGGGTTCGTGATCGTTCGTTTGGCGAGGAACTTTCTGCTGGATCACGAGTTAACACGAACTGCGTTACGCTAGTCTTTGAGTGGACATTTTCTTTTCACGGATTGATTGCGAATCTTTTATATACGTTTTACGAACTTGAGCATGCAGTATGATCATGGTTTTACGAGCATGAGATTTCATACGAGATTATGTTTATTATGAGCATGTGTTATACGATTATGCTTATATCAGTATATATTACGTATATGCACTTATATATTGATTCATGCATTTGCATCGACTTGTTTAAGATTTAATTTACACAGAGTATAGTCTCAGTTACGTTGTTGTATCGATACACTTGCCTCTCGGCTGATCCCCGATGGTAGGCCTACCAGGAGGGGCAGTACCGCTACCTGACCGGCGAGGGGCAGTACCCCGGAACCGAGGCCTTTCTGGCTATGGATCATGTGGAAGTCAGGGACTCTGTGATTCCGACTGTACTAGCACAGATGTGTCCATGAGTGACCCCGTGAGATTTTCCATGCATGCTCTGTTTACGAGTTGGAGTCAGCGTCTCCTCGTATACTATTTGTTTTATTTATATTTCGAATCGCATATGTTTTTATAACATATATTACTCGGTGAAAGACATTTATTTTCGTCCACTCACTCTAACAGTTTTCATGTCTTTCCCCTGAGCTTTTTGGTTTCTGTGCCCAGTTTGCAGTTCGGACTCTGGTGTCGCACGTCGTGGTCGGAGGCATAGTGCTCGAGCTATCTTGTTTCTTCCAGTAGGTTTATTGTTCTACCTACTGTGGTATACGTATATGATTATATATTAGAGGTCGCTCTGAGTATTCTGTAGTATATTTTATACGATTTTACTCCGGATTTTTAGTAAAGTACATATAAATTTACTACTTTACATTATTGTTGATATATTGAGAAATCCGGATGGGATTGGTGCCCACGGTTTGATTTTTGTGGCATAGGACGAAGTGTATTTTCCGCGTGCAGGTAATGGTAATTCCACGTTAGTAACGAAACTTTGCCAAAATTTCTACGGTTTTTGTTGGTTCGTGTTTTCGAAGGGGTTTGATTCCGATTTAGACAGCTAAACCAGGGTTGGGTCCTTTCAGTAGTAGACACCCTTACTATGATAATGAGCCACCACATAGTTGCTGAAAGTATTGCCTCGCATCATTTTCACGACGCTTCCCTTGGTGAACCTATCAATCAAACTACATGTCAAACTTTCAGTCCTAAAAAAACTAGTCTTGACAACGGTCCCCAATTCAAACCTCACAATTTTGTCAAATAATTCTCCTCCAGTCACAAACTCTATAACTATATATATCTTTGTTTGTCTACCTAAAACCTTAAAATTCCTTAAAAACACAACACAAACATAAACTTACACAGCAAATTTGATGTATTAACATCGAAAAGTTTCAACAAAATGAAGGTAAGTTACCTCATGCAAACCTTACTATGTTTGGATGCCTGAAAATTTTCATGATGGAGATCTCTGTTTTGATCTGATACAAATCTTAACAAAAACAAACGTTACATTAGCCTAGCCGGATTTCAAAAAACTATAAAGTATAAACATCTTAAATTGATTTCAATTCAAATTTGATCAACAAAATCAAAATTTACATACCTGTTCAACCATTCTCTGATCCCTCATAGTGGTTTGAGCATTGACCATAATATTTTCGTCCGATAGTTCCTAGTTCATATTTTCGTCCCGCATAGTAAGACGAGATTTTCGTCCGGTAGTTTTTGATTACATGATTTTGTGAAATAGGAAATTTTATTAGATTTAGAATTTTCTAATTTTGAAAACTGTGTTGAATGTCTTAGAGGAAAAATGACGAATTTGAGAAAATTTAAGGCAAAGAGAAGTGAGGTATTACTGGAACTGATACACATTGATATTTGTAGTCATTTTCCTCTAGACACAATTTGTGAAAATTGTTATATCACCCTTATTGATGATTTTTCAAATGTGCTATTTTATCTATCTAATTTTTGAAAAATCACAAGCTTTGGATTGTTTAAAAAATTTTAAAACTGAAATTTAAAGGCAAACAATTAGACTTATTACAATGGTCAGATAAGATAGAGGAGGAGATTTTTATGGTAGATATTCAGAGAAAGGGCAACATAAAGGTTCTTTTGCCTTATATCTGGAAGAATGTTGAATTTTGGCTCAATATACTACACCATGTAATCCATAGCAAAATGATGTTTCAGAAATAAGAAATAGAACTTTGATGAACATGGTAAGAAGTATGATTGTGAAAGGCGGTCTTCCAAGATTTCTATGCGGGAGAGGCATTAAAGGCTATAAATTACATATGTAATAGAACTCTAAGCAAAGCAGTTTCAACAACTCTTTTTAAACTGTTGTGTGGATACAAACTAAGTTTGAATCACCTACATGTTTGGGGATGCAAAGCTGAGGCCAGAATTCATGTAAAAGACGATCGTAAGCTTGATTCACGTTTAGTAAGTTCCTATTTCACTGGATATTGTGATAAATCTAAACGATACAGATTTTATTGTCCAATAAGAGCAACTAGGATTGTGGAATCTCATAAAGCTATCTTTTATGATGAATTAATTGAGAAAAATGAGATAATTGATGATGCAGACACTCAGCTAGACATATAGATACTTGGTTTATAAAGTGGAGACTGTTGCAGAAGATAATATAAATGCAGAAATAATTTTTCCAGAATAGATGAACATTCCTGAAGTTTAAGAATAGGACAACAATGAAAATGCAGAAAATATTATGCAAGAAAATGTGCAGATACAAGCAAATTAAATGTGAAAAATGCAGAAAATGACCAAGGTAATGCAGCCCTGAAAAGATCAATCAGAGAAAGGAGACCTGCAATTACTGATGATTATCATGTTTATTAGATCATGGAAGATTCAAAATTTAATGAAGTAGATGATCCAGTGACGGTAAAGGAGGCAATGGAATCACATAATAGTGAAAAATGGAGATTAGCCGTAGAGGATCAACGACAAAGATGTATAAGAATGATGTGTGAGAGCTGGTTGATAAGACTGCAGATTTCAAACCTATAGGATGCAAATGGGTTTTAAAAACTAAAAGGGATGCTGATGGAAAGGTTGAAAGATACAAAGTAAGATTGGTGGCAAAGGATACAATCAGAAAGAGGGCATTGATTATAATGAAACCTTCTTTTCAGTTTCTATAAAAGATGCATTCAGAGTGATTATGGCATTGGTAGCACATTTCAACTTGGACCTGCACCAAATGGATGTGAAGACTGCATTTTTGAATGGAGAATTATTTGAAAAAATTTACATGCTTCAACATGAAGGCTTTGTGGAGGATCTGAATAAAGTATGCAAGCTTAAAAGTTCCATTTATGGCCTTAAACAAGCTTCAAGGCAGTAGTATTTGAAGTTTGACACTGTGATCGCCAAGTTTGGTTTTGAGGAAAGTTGGATGAATGCATCTACATTAAGACCAGTGGGGGTGAATTTATCATTTTGGTCTTATACGTAGATGACATATTATTTGCTAGCACTAGCAGTGCATTACTCAGAGCTAGAAAGAAATTTGTGTTGGTAAAGTTTGATATAAAGGATATGGGTAAAGCACATTTGTCCTTGGCATTGAAACAGTGAGAGACAGAACATAAGGTATCCCGGAAATTTCTCAGAAATATTACATTGAGAACATACTGGATCATTTTAATATGCAGAATTGCAAGAGTGGATCTGACCCCGATTCAGTTGTCTAAATCGAGATTTGGCTCTAATGACACTGTTACCCTAAGTGCAACATGTAATAATAAAAAATTTAATCGAACCTCTAGCTCTCAAAATCATAAATTGATCAAAATTATTTACTAAAACAAATAATAATTCATATTTGTAAGTTGAAGCGAAACATGATATGACACCAGAGCCACAATGCTCTCAAAACTACCTAAGATAACCAAACACTAATCCGTAGGATCAACCTCAGATCCTACAATGGATACTACTATGCCTCGATATGCGTGGGCATCCGACCTCAGCCAAAACCCTGCAACCTGGGTAGTTGAAATAAAAGGGCGCAGGGGAAAGGCATAATAAAAACATGAAAACTGTTAGAGTGAGTGGACAAAAATATTAATCTTGTAATAACATAAAATAAAGTATTTTTGCCTTTCTACGAAAAAAAGGACAATAAAAACACAGTGAGTCTAAGAGATAAAATAGCACGTGTGTGGAGATCGTCATATCGTACTCGCACTTGTAGCTGGTTTAGGACGTGAAGTGTCCCGCCGGAGGCCACTCTCGGTGGTCATCTGGATGACCTTTGTATTGATGCATTATCATATACATAACGTGCGCGTAAATTGTAAAATATAATATAAGTGCCTCCTTGCATAAACATAAACGTAACCATGAAATCAAAAGCCCTAAGGTATCATTGTCCAATTTCGACTGTGACACTGTCCTCGGTGATGGCAGTGGTCACCGCGAAAACAACTCATTGATTTCCTCTCTACATCTCATGCATGGCCCAAACAAGGATGTGAAAGAAGAGGAGGGGAGGAAAAGCTTTGATTTGGGATGGTGAGGCGAGGAAGGCTCGCCGGTGACAACGTCGTCACATAGACGTGAATAAGGAGAGAGAGAGAGAGTCGAGTCGCGAGTACTGAGGTTACCCGCTAATTAGATGAAAAACCCACTAATTACCCAATTAGATGAACGGCCCAGATCAAAAGCAGTGAAAATCCAACGGTCCACACAATTCAACCAGTGGTAGATTTCCGATTTAATTAGTTTTTACCATAAATTTCTAAAATTTGTAGAAATTAGCTTGAGTCTCTGAAAAATCCAATTAAAGTATCGACACGCTCAAAATAATTTTTCCTACAACTTCCATGAAGAAAGTGAGCCTAAATTCATAATTTATAAAAAAAAAATCAATTTTTTAGTCGCGATGAATCTCGATAAACATGACATATGATTCTTAGCTCATTAATTAGAGTGATTAACGATGATTAATTCACGAATCAAGGTTCGGGTTGTTACAATCTACTCTCCTAATAAAAAAAATTCCTCAAAATTTACATCACGAAAGGTCAACGTAGTGAGAATGCAATGTCATAATCGTTGCTTGAAAATTCACCGTAAAACTTCTGATATACCATACATTCTCGACAACACCGACATTAGAAGAATGATTGATTATGAGAATACAACACTGAATTCCCCGACATGGACATCATATCCTACCCCATACGGCCTGAAGTTAATCAACGATATGCTCTCAAGCTCAAGACAATAATACGAATCCTCAATACTTCCTGAAATCTTCACGCCCATGAAAAAAAAACATTGAAATGCTAAACCGTTAAAGTTAGATTTATAACCTCTAGACACAGCTGCATCGCCAATATAATGACCACCATAATGTAATTAAGGAGGACGAGCACCTCGTAACTTCGTAAATTGAAGTACTAACCGTTAGTCACACCATGTCTAAAATGTTGCTACGATCCGTACAATAAACTAACCATATAATTGACCTATTGTGGAGTTACATGAAAATAGCATTTAGACGAGAGTCGTAATCATAGAATAGTCTCGAACCCAGACACTACAAGAAAATATCACTTAGACCACGGAAGCGTAATTGTTCCGTGGTCCAAGTGACACCTGGACGACGGAGACTTCTCCGTCGTCCAAGTACTACCTGGACGACGGAGATGGTATTCTCCGTCGTCCAGGTGATCACCTGGACAACGGACCGACACGCCGTGGTCCGAGTAACATCTACTTAGACGACTTACCGACACCTCCGTCGTCTAAGTGAAGCATTATATAAGCCCGATGCCAAACTCTCTTCATTCCATCCTCTCCCGCGGGAAATTTTAAAGATCGAAGAAGAAGGAGAAGGGAGAAGGAGAAGGAGAAGGAGAAGGAGAAGGAGAAGGATCAGGATCTCCGCTGACTAGCTAGCTAGCTTAATTAACTGATATCGAGAAGGCCAGCAGGTACGTACGCAGTTAAAATTTGCTTAATATATATTTAGTGAAAACGTACATACATGCATGGATGTTAGCTATATATACAGATTAAATTACGTACGTAATTGATGGATCGATGTAGATCGAGTACGTATAATTAAGCATAAATTAATGGACTAATATATATATATATAATAATTAATTAATTATAATATTTTGTAGCAGTATGGACAAGAGTTGGATGAAGTTAAAGAATAGATGTGATGCCGGTATATGGATGGAATTAGCGAATTTGTGAATTTTGCGATAGAACATGGTCAGGGAAAGAAGCGTTTCAAGTGTCCGTGCCAGAAATGTCTTAATTGTCAGTATGTGAAGGTTAATGTTATGGTGCAACACTTGTACGAAAATGGTATGATGTGGAGTTACACTACATGGAGCGAGCATGGTGAAGTAGTAGAGTTCAGCGCAGCAGACTTCAGCTCAGGGTACAGTTACCAGGGTGCCTCATCCAGCGGCAGTGGTGTCGGACCCCCAGCTTGCAACCCAACTGCAGATTTGGTCCATGATGCGTTTCCGGGATTTAGTCATGGTGGACACCAACACCAAGACGAAGGTTACAATACCACTAATGAGCATGATGACACATTCCCCGCTGCTAGCTTGGTCACTGACACCAGTGAGATGGATAAGTACAACCGGATGCTACTTGAAGCGCAGACCCCGGTGTTCCCTGGATGTCGAGAGAATGTGTTGCAATATGTGATGGAGCAAATGAAGATAAAAGTGAAGCACAAAATGTCAGTGAGTGCTTTTGAGGAAATTCAGGAGCAAATATGTAAGTTGCTTCCTGATGATTACAATCTTCCTAAATCTCATTATAAGGTTAGAAATATCTTGAGCAGCCTCGGCCTAAAGTACAGGATAATTGACGCATGTCCGAATGATTGTGTGCTTTTTTATAAAGAGTATAAAGATTTGGACTATTGTCCCGTATGTTGCTAGTGCAGATATGAGCTGAATAGGAAGAGTTCGAAAAAGAGAATTGCTATGAAAGTTGTTCGATATTTTCCCGATTATTTCTTCCAATGGGTACGTACGTACGTCTCGGTATTTAATTAGTAATTTATATACATATCGATCATGTTTATAGAAAGTAAACCCTTATATTAATTTGCCCATTTTCACAGATGATTGATCTGCAAATATCTGAAAACCACGGGGGGTGATGGTCATGGCCAAAGCACTTGCTGGCAGGGAAGCCGATTAAACACTATATTTATCCTGGATGTTTTGTGAACGGTGTAAAGTTCCATTCATTGGCCCAAGATGAAGGAAGAAAAACACAAAACAGTGGGGTAGCGGTTGGGAAAGACAATGATCTATATTAGGGGCTATTGTATATGTGGGTGGTGGTCATGGCCAAAGCACTTGCTAGCAGGGAAGCCGATTAAACACTATATTTATCCCGGATGTTTTGTGAACGGTGTAAAGTTCCATTCATTGGCCCGAGATGAAGGAAGAAAAACACAAAACAGTGGGTTAGCGGTTGGGAAAGACAATGATCTATATTAGGGGTTATTGTATATGTGGTTCAGCTATGTTACGGGAATGATGTCAACGTTTTCCTATTCAAGTGCAGATGGTTCAAGCGTACAAAGGAAGACCTGGGACTATTATCAGTCGATACAAACTCAAGCTAGTATGAGGATGATCCTTTCGCAATCGCCACCAAGCTAGTATGAGGATGAGCCTTTCGCTCTCGCCACCTTATTTAGGCAGGTGTTCTATCTCGACGATCCGAAAGCCGGTGAAGGGTGGAAAATAGTGAACCATATCTCTCATCGAGGAATATGGAATACAGAGACAATTGAAGGGACACCGGCGACGACTGAAGATGCTGCTGAACCAGAAAGAGACATTCCTGCCTATCAAGAGCCTAATATTTCTGTCATCCGCTCCGATATAATGGACCTGGTTCAAGATGGTGAACGGTTACCCATGCCTGATGGTTGTACAGATCTAACTGAAGATGAGATTATCGATGCCATTAATGAAGAAGATGAAGAAGTCGAGCAGGATGAGGACGCGGACGAGAACTCAAGTAATTCGTCGGACAATGTTGAGTATGATGAGGAGGATGAGCAATCGGATACCGGGGACGAGGATGATGACGATTATGATGATGACTACTTAACTAAGACGAGAAAAATGAATTGGTAATTAATTTATGTAATTATTCTAATATATGATCGATGCATCATCGATCAATAATTAATATAAATATTATAAGGAGGAGAATGTATATATGTACGTAGATCTTAATATTTTTGTACTTAATTAATTAATTACACGCGTCCATGCTCGATCAGATCGAATCGACCGACGTACGTAAATTAAATTAAATTAATTCATTAATCCGAATTATATATCCTGGACAACGGAGAAATTAATTTCAGATTTTGCCTTTTGGGTATTTTGGGTTTTGGGTAGTAAAAAAGGGACGTGAAAGCTTTCTATAATTATGTCCAAGAAGCTTCCTCAAGAAGCTTTCGTTCGTTTATTTGTTTTTAAATAATATTTATGTGTAAATTGGATTAATTATGGGTCCCTATATATAATTATATATTGCGAGTGATTAATGAAATAAATGTTTCAGAAATTATACTATATTATTCTATGATTGATTATATCCGTTGATCGACATGTGATAGTATTATTGTGAGCACAAATGTAGTATATATATATATATGTTGTTTTAATTACGGCGTTAAATCTATATATCATGCGAGAAGGAAAGTTCATACATAAATACCTTGAGCTATCTCCCTAAATCCTCGACCCTAAATCTAGCAAATCGGATCGATCGATCATTTTTTTAATTATATTCTTGAATCAGAATAATTGAACGGACACACAAATGACCGGGGACGATCTAAACCCTAAACCCTAAGGCCCTAACCCCTGAATTCAGGGTTTGTACACTTGGATGACGGAGATGGTCATTCTCCGTCGTCCAGGTACTCACTAGGACGACGGAGAAGGGAATTTGCGTCGTCCAAGTGTAAAACCCTAAACCCTAGACCCTAAGGCTCCCTAACCCCTGAATTCAGGGTTTTTGCACCTGGACGACGGAGATGAGCTTCTCCGTCGTCCAGGTGCAGAAACCTATGCCCTAAACAGTATGGCCCTTAACCCTTGAATTCAGGGTCTCTGCACCTGGACGACGGAGAAGCTCATCTCCGTCGTCCAGGTGCAGATTTCGTAATTTTTTCTAAGACAACGACCATCTACACCTTCTTCCAATGCATATTCTTTTCGTCAAGACTTTAGAGTAAACAATTCTTGGTGTGTGAGCTTCGACGGTTCGAAAATCGGAGTTGCGAAATGTCTTGTATCAACGTTTCCGGTTTGTGAAATTCTCGGTTTTGTGGTTGACTGTGCCGATGAAACCCTTCACGAACTTATTATTTTCTGAAAATTATTGTAATTATATATTATGTTACGGCGAACGTATCCAACGGTTGTTTTGTCCAAATTCAATTTCGTTAATGCTCTGGTGCAAATGAGCCTATACTTATGAACCATTAAGTCGTAAACATTAGTAGATACTTAACAAGTTTAAAGACGTAAAATTATTCGTCGTTTCAAATTTAACTGTTCATATATACGATGCGTTCATCGATATTGTACGACTATTTCACTCGAATGACAGATTGCTAAATTCCTAGCGAATTAATTTTTAAATTTTTTTTACGTAATTTAAACCTGGACGACGGAGATGGTCATTCTCCATCGTCCAGGTGTTCACTTGGACGACGGAGAATGACCATCTCCGTCGTCCAGGTTCAAATTACCATGGCGGTTCATTTTAATTTTAATTTTTTTTCAATGTAAATTGCACTTGGACGACGGAGATGGTCATTCTCCGTCGTCCAAGTTGAAAATTATGGCGGTTCAATGTGCCGCCTCAATTTTCGGCACCGCTTGAAATTTCACTTAGATGACGGAGAATCAATTCTCCGTAGTCTAAGTCCAAATTTATGGTGGGTGAAACGTCCCGCCCATTAATTACGCGCCGCTTCGAAAAAATTTAACGCTTAACGTAGACGACAGAAAAGCCCGTTTCTGTCGTCCAAGTGCACTTAGACGACGGAAAATAGGGCTCCGTCGTCTAAGTGAACGCCTATATATAGAACAGGACCCCCCCCCCTTTTCTCATTCCATCTCATCTCATCTCCTCCTCTCCTCTCCTCTCCTCTCCTCCGGCGATTTTCCTCCTCCGGCGACTCAATTTCCGGCGTGGTTCCTCCTCTCCGACGACTCAACTCCGGCGATATTCCCGATTATTCCGGCGAGGTAAACTTCTATTTTTTACCTTATTAACATTATTTTTATTTAATTAATTAATTTCTAAATATAATTAAATAATTAGTTTTAAATAATTAATAGTTGTAATTGTAATAATTATTTAGTTGTTATTATTAATATTTAGTAATCATTTAGTTATTATAATTATTATAATAATCATTTAGTTGTTATCATTTAATTATTTAGTTATTATAATAGATATTTGGTAAATAATAATTATTGTAATTAAATAATAGTAATAATAATTATTGTTAATAATAATTAATTATATTGGTAAATGAATAATTATTATTAAATGCATGATAAATAATAATTCATTATTGTCATTATTTATTGTTTTAATTAATTGATAATTACGTGTATTTTCTAGTAAATTGCATTGTAGTACGTCTTTGATTTAAATTTAGTACATAAGCTTGGTTTATTAAGTCGCACTCTTAGGAATAGATGTCGTATCTTTTCCTAGCTTATCTCCTTAACCCCTCATGATGTGTGGATTTCATCACCGCACACCATAACCTAAGTGAAGTTATGGACACGAGGTTGGGGGTGGAGTTTGCAAATGACTTGAGGGAGTGTAAATTTTCGAAAAATTGGCCGAATGTCGGACATAGTGTCTACAAAACGGGTTATGACTGGTGACAGGTTTTGGATCTAAGAAAGACGACACCAATAGAGTATATACCATTCATTTGGTTAGCCTCGGGGTGTTTTTTCGAAATTAGTCCTGCCTCTCGCGTTATCTCTATCCCTAACTGGCCATGTTTTTCGATTGAACCAAGGCTGATTAATTAAAAATTTACACTTTATCGCGCGGGTCGCACGTCCATTGAACGACCGAAAAAGCCAAGCTAGTGTACTCTATTTTACAATCTTAACCGTACTTAATTAGCGTAAATTTTTAGTTGTAATTATTATTGTAAGTAGGTATTTTAACAACGTACTCCTAGGTTTAAATGGCTCCATCCGACAAGAAAAAAGCCCAACAGGAGGCAGAAGATGCTATGCTCCGCCTCTTGGCGGACCAAGTCGGTTAGGTTGAACAGGAGGGCAACGACGCCCTCAATTCGGACCCTTCATCTGGTCCGGAGGCAGTGCCTTCTGGGGAAATTCCCGCTGCCCCATTTATCTCCAGGGTGATGACGTCGACTCCGACACCCGGTACCGGTTCAACAGCAAGTACTCAGGCGTCCTCGACCTCTGAATCTATCATGTACAGCGCCCAGCGTAAGCAAAGGAGGGCCCCGACTGACCCGGAACCGAAAAGGACTCGCGGTCTCGTTAAAGGGGGCAAAGCAGAGAAAATTTGCAAGGCGACCGGGAAAAAGATTGACTTGCCCTACGACGAATTCACTGGTGGCCCTCCCACAGCTCAGCTAGCAAGTCTCTCGGCGCATAGCATAGGGTCAATCCTTCGTAGCCGGGGTCGTCTCACTGCCCCTACTTGGAAGGAGGTGCCGGATGATGAGAAGGCGAAAGTCTTTAAAGAACTTTCGGTACGTAATACGTACAATTTTAGTTGTTATATAATATTGTTAATATTAGTTATAATTTCATAATATATACGATTATAATTTTCTATTTATTTCTGATAGGAACAATTTGCGGTGGATCCGACACCGGCGATGCTGAGGCATATCAACCAAACCGCCAACTCCATCTACCGTGATTGGAAGTACAGGCTCCATCAGTACTTCGAAAATATCGGTCTCGTGCCTGCCCCCGTAGAGCTGCGTGGGGATAGAGAAGATGAGTGGCAGTGGTTGTGTAATCACTTTCAGGATGACGAATTTAAGGTGTTTACTTTTTTTATTTCAATTAAGATAATTGAATTATTTAAATTTTAGTTACTTATTAATTTTTTAATTATTTAATTATGTTGTCTAACAGAAATTCTCCGAAGTCAACAAAGCCAACCGGGGGGAAGAAGGACAAACACCATACTTCCGGCGCCAAGCAACTCATTCAAATAGCCAAGGAGCACAAGAATAAGGGCTCCAAACACCCTTATCTCGATGCAAGCATAAGCGCGTATGTGACGCCTGGGCTCGATAATGAAGCGAGTCAATACGGCGTAAGTGATATATATATATATGTGCTTTTAATTGTAGTAATTATTATTTAAATATTATTTCATTATAATTTTTTAATTATTCTTTTGTAGGCAAGGGTGATAGAGCGTGCGCAGGAAGAATTGGCTAACACTCAGCTTGTGTTCCCAGATTTGCCGCCGGAAGACCTGTCTCCTCTATCCATGGAGAGCCAAATTGCAATCGCAGATGAGGTCTACGGTCGTAGAGCTGGCAAGGAGGTTAGGCACTTCGGACCTAAGGTGGTTCGAGATTTGTCGACGACCTCCGACTCATCATTTACGGGAGGTTCGGGGCAGAGAAGGACTCAGGCTGCGGCCGTCGAAGCAGCCATTCAAGAGGCTCGACTGGCACGAGAGGAAAATCAATCCATGCGTCAAAGACTTGATGAGCAACAAGCACAAATAACCCAACTCATCGCCCTCATGCAACAATCTCGAGGAGAATGTCAACCTCCTCCGAGCCTATACCCCGACGACGACGACCCGGCTGGAGGTGGGGGACTCGGCGGCGCATCTGCTCCTCCAATGTATTAGCTAGTAGTTTATTATCTCGTTTCTTTCCGCATTCCGAACAATATTTTAATTTTTATGGGTTTTTTCGATTATGTATGTACAAATTAATTTTAATTATTTAATTAAGTAATATTACAAATTTAGTTTATTTAATTAATTTTAACATTTTTCATTATTTAAATTCAATTAATAATAAATTAAATTATTAATATTTAATTACAATTTAATTTTTTTAAAAAAATTAAATAAGCACCTGGACGATGGAGATTAAATTCTCCGTCGTCCAAGTGCTTACCTGGGCCACGGAGAATGTCCGCGGTCCAAGTGCACTTGGATGACGGAGAATAAATTCTCCGTCGTCTAAGTGCTTGGACGACAGCACTTGGAGCACGGAACTTGGACGACGGAAAAACACACTTAGACGACGGAAACGCTCCGCGGTCTAAGTGTGTTTTTCTTGTAGTGAGATGATATTCCTAAAACACTTAAGCTTTTACAAATGAGTCTATTAGAAAGACACCAACTTCACAAGTTGAAAGGAAAATAGTTTACTGCTCAACTTAAGTCAATATCTTTTGTCAAGGAAGTTGAACATTTTCCTGAAACCATGAGTCCCATATAGCCCTGTGAGGTATCAATCACCTGAGGCCACATGAAAACCCGATGAAAGTATCATAACTCGTAACCTTATCAACATCCGCATAGTACTTCCATAGCTAGGACTTTCGTTATAGTACCTCAAATAATAGTCAATATGACTCCTCGGAGGCTACCACAATAGAGAAAAAAAACTGAGCCTCCAATACACACATGAGAAGTACGGTGTACCCGGAATCCCATTCACATTGTTTGCGTGTTATCATGGGACATAATGAAGATCCACGCATAACCTTGAAAAACATAACCATAATACACATCTCGCATAAATTTGGTTGCTAACTAGCGATCACGCGATAACATTCCAAATATGGTTCCACATTTGATCGCACATTTGAAAATTTTGAAGCTTTACCACAAATTCGGCAGTAAATTCCATAACCTTACACCGAAAGAATTTCTACCAAAAATTTGGCATGACTTATTCTTTTACTATTGAACCCAACACTTGCATATTTGACATATTTCTCAAATACCATCTCCACATCTTATAAAATACAATTGTCCATGATATTGTAGATAATTTCCGAGTATAAGAAGTATGATATAATACATGGCACTGATTATCAAACTATATTGATCATACATTCAATAATGATGAATGGATCCCAAACACAAGAATCAAATGTCAACCACCCTCGCCTTGAATAATCGAATTGTTGCTCATGAACAGAATTAGTTGAATGATGAAATTTTGATAAGACAAAGAATTGATAAGTCCATAACCACCATTCATGATGAGATTCCAAAATGGTTGTGACTAGAGACAACAATATCGGCGTACACAATCGAGAAGTGTTAAGTAACAAAACGGACTGAACAAACTGAAATTTCTGATACGAAGCGAGATAGCATCAATTAGAACGAAACGGAATTAGCCAAAACTATACTTGACAATTTCACCAAATAGGTATGTATGATATTCTCAAAGCTATTCTAGAGTCTCAATGTTGTTGTGATAATGCGGCTATAAATCTAGACATCTACGCCAACGATAACTTTCTGAATCACTGAAGATGATGATCGATGGTTTGGACGTAAGATAATCAAAGCATAACTTATTAGAGTGGAATGAAACAAAACAGAACAAATCATAACTGAAATGAAACACCTTTATCAAAAGAGTATGGCGGCTTAGTCCAAGTGACTATAGTGTCCAATACTAGTGGAAGCAATCTTAGCATTCATCACGCGACTTGTACTCTAGAATGACACTATCTATAGAATAATCTGGACAGTTCTTCGTCAATCAACTTTTCAATCCACATAAGGTAACTTAACATGAAGCACAAAGCTGGGAGGTTGAACGTGAAATGGAAAACTAGAAAGCTAAACAAAACACTTAAAGTTTTTAGCTGAACATGAATAAGGAAGCTACAAAACTAAACATGGTGAACAAAAGGAATTTGCGCACATGATTTATCAACATAGATAGTAATTTACTAGCTCGATGCTACACCACGGCTCATTAGGGATTGATGCATTCACTAATTGCTAACAGTCTTGCCGTGACGCTCAGCATAATACGTGATTTAACTTGGCTCATATAATATATCAAAAATTCAGCATAACCTCCCCGAATTCAAGATCAACCAAAACCTGTAGGGAGATTACACTTTGAAGATAACAAGTCCTATAAACAAATTGTTACACATCACACTCTTATCTATCGTAGAGGCGCAATCCACCAACTCGCCACATACCAAATGAAAGGCTCAAGAACTAACTTATGCTCACTTAGATGTCACAAACCTCGCTGAGCTTAACTTGGCGTGATAATCTTATACCTTCATGTCATAAAGCAACCGTGGAAGTTCAACGTATTACAATTACTTGACACCTAAAGGTACTAATAACCTTAATAGAAGACTTTTATCTTGGAATACGGATTGAGGTCGGCACACACGAGGCATAGAGAAAGGGGTACAATGACTCACAATTTAGGGTTAGTACTTGGTCACATTCACCACATGTTCGACGATGTTCAACACCTTGAGTAATCAATGGGGATCCGCCAGCCGATCGGACCATCACTCGAGAGATGTTGAGCGTAATCGAACACAAAAACAAATGCGGCCTAGTACGGTCTACAAACCTATAACATAAAGCTCTGATACTAATTGAAAGGACCCAAACCCAATTTAGTTTCCTAAACCGAGATTAATTAGGCCATAATGATATTGTTATCCTAAGTTCAACATGTAATAATCCAAAAATTTAACTGAAGATCCAGGTCTCATCAAAGAACCCAACCCCAGCTTGATTACTAAAATAGGATCTAGCCGTAATGACTGACTATAAACTGTAAAATTCTATGAAAATTTTGACATAATTTCCCTTATAACTGAGACGACTAAAAAACTGCAGGGAAATAACACTCCGTAGATAAATCCCACAAACAAACCGTGGACAACCGATGTCCATCCAGATTTCTCAACATATGGCCAGAACTAAACCAAATACATAACTCAAGAATTTAAAACATATTTACGAAATACTGATTCAGAATACAAGGGAAAGTAAACTCGAAGACTACTCGAGAACGAACTGATTATTAGAGTCCCACTAAAAATAATAATACTAAACTGGTATCCAGAGTGACTTCTATAAACATAAGATAAGAACAGATAGTGAGCTGGAACCTACTGATGAAGGAATTAAATTGTGGACTTACAGCCCTCGACGACACCCAACACTCTCAGAATACACATTGTAACCTGGGTAACGATAAACCAAAGAGCCCAGAGAAATGCAAATAAACTATAAAACGTTAATATGAGGGGAAAAATAAAATAATAATCAACGTAAAGCTGTAAACTGATATAACATGCCTTTATGCTATTTTCTGTGAAAAAATGCGTGTTCTAAACTGATTAACTGAAATATAAATGGAGGTGCTCTCCTAGGCCACCTAACCTGAGGCGTTAAACTGAAATAAAAAAATATACAAATATGTGATGGGATCGTCCCCAGGCCACCTAACCTGAGTCGATCTAGGTTAGACGAGGCCACCTAACCTTCCCTAACCAACTATCCGGTGATCAGCCGAATAGTTAGAGCATCGATGCAATTAAACAAACTATCACAAATCAAGCCTCCAATTAAACACTTTAAAACTTACCATATAGCATATTGCGTAAAAATAATGAAATCGCAATCAGCTGTGAAAATAAAGGTCCACTCACAAGTCTGCAACTACTGCTAGGGTCCAACGGAATCTCCCTCGCTGTTAGGGTTTCGATCTCGATATCCTGAAAATATGGATCATATGATATTAATATATGCGTAAAACTATGGAAATTGACCCTAAAATTAACCCCTGAAGTCCCACAAATACTTTCTGTAAACTGACTCGCCAGAGAACCGCCATGGACGACAGTGCGTGGGTCACATGCACTTCCTCGTAGAACAGCTCCAATGGGAGTGTTCCATACATGGCTAGAAAAATCTAAATGATTACAACAACTTTCCTAACTTCGGCCATCCGCAATTCGTTGCCGTTTGGCCGAAAAATTGCCCAAAACTCACGGCCCGAAAAATTGCCGAAAAACTATTCAGCCAAAACCGTCGCCATCGCTGCTCCTCGGTCCCCAAACCTTTAGGGGTTTGACTCCTCGGATGAAACCCAATCGAATCCACCCTCGCTCTCTGCCAAAAAATGGCCAGAGCGCCGTCGTGGGTTAACCCCAAAAACCAACGAGTTTACCGTATGGATTCGAACCCGAAATCAAGTCAAACCCAACAATATACCAATGGATCGAAAGAGTAGAAGGAGAGCTTCCTTTCCATACCTGGGTTGTGGTCGGAGGTGGCCGAAATTGGTGGTGCGGGTCGGGTCACGTAAAACGGGCTAGTGGAGGAATTACGGGTTGAGATTCGTACAGTATAGATACCAAAAATGGAAACTTTCCAAAAAAAGTCACGTATAAATACCGTATAAGCCACTGGCTCAAATCAACGGTCCAGAATCATCCTGATAAATATTAGACAGCTCAGATTAAATCGTCATTTAAAATTAAAATATTTTAATAATTACTTCTATTGACTTTTAATAATAATTAAAAATAGCTCGTTTATCCGAAAAATTCCCCAAAATTTCCTATAAGCTCGAAATTAAAGATTCTACAACTTTCGTGAAGAAAGTCAAGTCAAATTCTCTCTCGGTGAAAAATTCGTTAACAACCCTAATAACGCGACTAATTCTGCGATAACGCGTAACATGATCAGATAAGTGCGTGATTTCGGTTCGGGTCGTAACAATTCTTCCCCGTTACAAAAATTTCGTCCTCAAAATTTATATACCTGTTAGAAGAGATGAGGGTATTGCTCCCTCATGAACTGGTCTGGCTCCCAAGTGGCTTCCTCGATTGCATGATTCCTCCATAACACTTTCACTAAAGGAATAGTCTTGTTCTGAAGAACTTGCTCTCTAAGGTCTAGAATATCCACGGGTTCCTTAATGTAAACCAAGTCCTCACGTAATGGAATTTGTTGAGGCACGATGACATGAGAAGGATTAGGAATGTGCTTCCGCAACATGGATACATGGAACACATCATGAACTCGCGCCAACTCAGAGGGTAACTCTAAACGATACGCTACAACACACACATGCTCAGTAATCTCATAAGGACCAACGTAACGTGGCTGAAGTTTACCGCGCTTCCCAAATCGCATCACCTATTTCCATGGAGACAGTTTCAAGAACACCCATTCTCCAACCTCGAACTCAAAATCCTTCCGTCTAATGTCTGCATAACTCTTTTGTCTATCTTGAGCGATCTTCAATCTGTCTCGAATAATCTGAACATTCTTTGTAGTCTCCTGTACTATGTCTGGACCAATGAGACTCCTTTCGGTCTAACACAAGGGTGTCTTACACTGTTTCCCGTACAACTTTTCATATGGTCACATGCCAATGCTAGAGTGAAATTTTTTGTTGTATGCACATTCCATCAGATGTAGGTACTTATTCCACTTCCCCGGAAATTGCAACACACATGATCTCAACATGTCCTGAAGCACCTGGATAGTTTTCTCGAATTAGCCATCAGTTTGGGGATGAAAAGCTGTATTGAACTATAACTTGGTCCCTAAAGCCTCCTGTAATGCTCTCCAGAATTGTGAGGTGAAATGAGAATCTCGGTCTGATATGATAGACACAAGCACACCATGTAACTTCACAATCTTCTGCATGTACACCATAGCTAGCTTGCTCACCGACAGTTTCTCTGAGACTGGTATAAAATGTGCAGACATGAAGAAACGATCTACAATCACCCAAATACATGTATAACCCTTCGATGTACGAGGCAACTTGTATACAAAATTCATGATGACATGCTCCCTTTTCCAAACAGGAATCTCCAGCCGCTGCTTTTTTCTAGAAGGTTTCAGTCTCTCAGTCTTCACTTGTTAGCAAATATAACACTGACTCACATAGGTTACTACTTCTCTCTTCATATTGGACCACCAATAATACTCTCTGAGAGTACAGTACATCTTCGTGCTACCAGGATGCATTGCATAAGCTGAACAATGAGCCTCGTCGAGTATCTCTTACTTTAATTCCTTGACATTCGGAACACAAAGTCTACCTCTGAATACTAACAATACATCTCTCCTTATCATGAAATCTGGTTGTTTACCATTACGTAAGGCTTCCTTAAGCTTCGAAAGGGAAGCATTAGAATCCTGCAATTCACATACTTGATCAACAAGAATAGGTCAGACCTGCATACTGGCTAACAGAACTCCTGCCTCGCTTACATTAGTATACAACACAGCTCTAGTGGCACGCAACTCTGCAAGAAGTGGCACCCTAGCCATCCGAATATGGGACAACGAAACTCCAGATTTCCGACTAAGAGCGTTAGCTACAATATTTGCCTTTCTAGGGTGATACTCGAAGGTGCAATCATAATCACTTATCAATTCCACCCACATTCTCTGACGCAAGTTCAATTCTGGCTGTGTGAGGAGATACGTAAGGCTTTTATGATCCGTAAAAATCTGACATCTGGCACCATATAGATAATGTCTCCAGATTTTTAGCGGGAACACTAATGCTACCAACTCCATAACATGAGTGGGGTAGTTCGGCTCATGGGCTTTCAACTATCGTGAACCATATGCTACTACTCTTCCATGCTGCATCAACATGTATCCCAGGCCTAACTTAGAGGCATCACTGTAAACTATAAACTCCCCATTATCATCTGGTAATGTCAACACAGGAGCGGTCGTCAACCTCATTTTCAGAGTCTGGATACTCTCTTCACAAGCTTCTGACCATTCAAACTTAACTCCCTTCCTCATGAGCTTCGTAAGATGTGCAGCAATACGTATGAAGTCTTTCACAAATCAGCGGTAGTAACTAGCCAAACCCAAAAAACTTCTAATATCCACTACACTCACTTGTCTGCTCCAATTCAACACTGCCTCTACCTTATCTGGATCAACACTAACTCTTTCCGCTGAAATCACATGGCCAAGAAATTTCACATGATCCAACCAGAACTCACATTTACTGAACCTAGCATATAAATGAGATTCCCTTTAAGTCTTTAGCACAATATACAAGTGCCTCACATCCTTCGAGTAAATCAAGATATCATCAATAAATACTATGACGAATTTATTAAGATAACCCCGAAATACTCGATTCATCAAAATCATAAAGGCAACAGGTGCATTAGTCAAACTGAACGGCCTCACACGAAACTCATAATGCCCGTAATGTGATTGGAATGAGGTCTTAGAGACATCATACTCTCTAATCTGTAACTGATGATATCCTGATCGGAGATCAATCTTATAGAACAACGTAGCTCCCTTCAACTGATCAAACAAGTCATCAATACGAGCCAATAGATACTTGTTCTTCACCACCTGATTCAGTTTTCGGTAGTCAACACATAATTGGAGAGATCCATCCTTCTTTTTCACAAATAAAACTGGAGCTCCTCATGATGATATACTCGGATGGATGAAATCTTTGTCAATCAGTTCCTAAAGCTGCACCTACAACTCCTTTAACTCAGCTGGAGCCATATGATATGGTGCATGAGCTATGGGACCTGTACCCGGAAGAAGTTCAATCGTGAAATCAATTTCTCATACTGGAGGAAGATCTAGTATCTTCTCAGGAAAGACATCATGGCATTCCCTGACTGCTGCCATTTCCTCAAGTTTAGGAAGAATCATAACTGTTTACAACATGCACTAAATACGTAGTACATCCCCCTTCCACAATATTTGCTTGACTTCACAGCGATGATCACCTTTGAAGATACTCTACCCTACCGAGGAGCCATATAAGGAAGTCGGGCCTGTCCAGTCTGCATAGTTTGTCGTCCTCACTGGTTCCAATCCTGATAAACTGACTGCCTTGGTGGCGGTGCAGCTCTAACCCCCGAAGTAGCTCCCTGATCACGTAAGGGGTCCCTGTGTGGACACTCCTTCGTAAAGTGACCCATCTTGTCAAAATGAAAACAAGCTGAAGTTTCAGACTGAAAATGCCCGAGATAATGTTGGTCACATCTGTCACATAAGAAAATCTCTAGGTGCTGAAAGAGTAAGTCAATACTATTAGCTCTACTGATACTAGCACCAGACTCATATCTCCAGGGTCGACTCCTCCATCACTGGAAACAATTTCGACAATGTACACCAAGAACAAGAGTGTGAGATCCCTCGCCTAAAGAAGTATTGGGATCTAGAATGCTTAAACTTCCTCTCTTCGAAAAAAACTCTGGCTAGGCCCGTATCCATCAAATCTTCGAGTCTGTCCCCACTCAAATCAGAGTCTAACCTCGCATCTAATCGCATCACAGACAAATTCAACAAATTGAGTGCATGATACACGAGATAAGTATGGGGGTATAGAAGATCCCAAACCCTACTCAAATCTCCCACACTTCTTATACTTCCACTGCTCAGGTGCTTCGCTGAAGAAGTGGCTCATGAACCTTCCTGCGAACTCTGGCCACGAAGTGAGAACTTCCTTCTTCTCAGTTCCCTGCCACAAGCGACATACATGGTCCAACTATAGACCATCAACTACTACAGTTCTATGCTTAGAAATCAACTGGAAACGCAAACAATCAAAAACTTGACCAATCCCAACTAGCCAGTTCTCGCTAGTCACAGGGTTATGGTAGTATATAAAAGAAACTGCTCCTGCCATAATAACTTTAGTAACTAAATCCTCATGATCCACTCATAATCCTAGCATCATGTGTGTAATCAAATCACGCATCAGAAAAACTAGGGTTTGTGTATCATTCTGATGAGCTGGTTATCGAGGCATACTGACTAAATGACCAACGAGTCCAAAACATATTAGCTCACTAAGAGAAGTCACAACTGGATCGACTATGAGACTTTAGACATCTGACAATGCACAACACTTAGAATAATGGGAATTCGTCGGCCGGTCGATCCATCCTTCCAGGAGTGTTGTACGTTCTCAAATGTCTGTACTGATATGACCAGAAGAGTCTACATAACCTGTGACCTAATACTCTAATACCAAACTGAAAGAACCGAACCCTAGCTTAATTAGTAAAACAAGATCACACCTTAATGACTTATTATAAACGGTAAAATTTTGTGAAATTTTTGACATAATTTCCCTTAAAACTGAGACGACCAAAAACCTGCAGGGAAATAACACTCAGCAGATAAATCCAACAAACAAACCGTGGACCACCGATGTCCATCCGGATTTCTCAACATATGGCTAGAACTAAACCAGATACATAACTCAAGAATTTAAAACATATTTTACGAAGTACTGATTCAGAATACAAGGGAAAGTAAACTCAAAGACTACTCGAGAACTAACTGATTATTAGAGTCTCACTAAAAATAATAATACTGAACTGGTATCCAAAGTGATTTCTATAAATATAAGATACATATAGACAATGAGATGGAACCTACTGATGAAGGAATTGAATGGTGGACTCGCAGCCCTCGACGACATCCAACATTCTCAGAATACACACTGCAACCTAGGCAACGATAAACCGAAGAGCTCAGGGAAAGGAAAATAAAATATAAAAAATATAAGAGCTCAGGGAAAGGAAAATAAAATATAAAAAATTAGCATGAGTGGAAAAAATAGAATAATAATCAACGTAAAACTGTAAACTAATATAACATGCCTTTCTGCTATTTTCTGTGAAATAATGCGAGTTTTAAACTGAATAACTGAAATATAAATGGAGGTGCTCTTCTAGGCCATCTAACCTGAGGCGTTAAACTGGAAAAAAAATGCAAATATGTGACGGGATCATCCCCAAGCCACTTAACCTGGGTCGATCTGGGTTAGACGAGGCCACCTAACCTCCCTTAACCAACTATCTAGTGATCAGCCAAATAGCTAGAGCATCAATGCAACTAAACAAACCATCACAAAGCAAGACTCCAAATAAACGCTTTAAATATATCGTAAAGCATACTACGTAAAAATAATGAACTAGCAATCAACTGTAAAAATAAAGGTCCACTCACAAGTCTGCAACTACTGCTAGGGTCCAGCGAAATCTCCCTCGCTGCTAGGGTCACGATCTGGATGTTCTAAAAATATGGATCATACGATATTAATATATGCATAAAATTATGGAAATTGACCCTAAAAACAACCCTAAAAGTCCTGCTGATACTTTCTATAAACTGACTCACTGGAGAACCGCCGTGGACGGCGGTGCGTGGGTCACAAACGCCTCCCCATGGAACAGCTCCAATGGGAGAATTCCATACATAGCTAGAAAGAACTTAATGATTACAAAAACTTTCCTAACTGCGGCTTTCCCCAATTTGCTGAAAAATGGCTTGAAACTCGCGGCCTGAAAAATTGCCGGAAAACTTATTCAGCCGAAGCTGTCATCGTCGCTGCTCCTTGGTCCCCAAACCTTTAGGGGTTTGACTCTTGGGACGAAACCCAGTCGAATCCACCCTCGCTCATCGCAGGAAAACAGCCGCAACACCATTATTTGTTAACCTCAAAAACCGACGAGTTTACCGTATCGATTCGAACTCCAAATCAACTCAAACGCAACAATATACCTATAGATCGAAAGAGGAGAAGGAGAACTTCGTTTCCATACTTGGGATGTCGCCGGAGGTGGCTGGAATTGGCGGCGCAGTTCGGGTCGGGTCACGTAAAACGGGTCAGTAGAGGAAATATCAGTCAAGCTTCGTACAGTATAAGTACAAAAAATGGAAACTTTCCAAAAAAAAGTTACGTATAAATATTGTATAAGCTGATGGCTTGAATCAATGGTCCAGAATCATCCTGATACAGATCGGACGGTCCAGATTAAATTGACATTTAAAATTAAAAGATTTTAATAATTACTCCTACTGACTTCCGATAATCATTAAAAATAGCCCGCTTATCCGAAAAATTTCCCGAAATTTTCTATAAACTCGAAATTAAAGATTCTACAACTCTCGTAAGGAAAGTCAAGTCAAATTCTTGTCCGGTGAAAATGTCGTTAACAACCCTAATAACGTGACTAATTCTGCAATAACACGTAACACGATAAGATAAGTGCGTGATTTCGGTTCGGTTTGTAACATCTCAAAACCATAAATTAAGGGAAATTATTTAATAAAACAAATAATAATTCATATTTGTAAGTTGAAGTGAAACATGATATGACACCAGAGCCACAATACTCTCTAAACTACCTAAGATGACTAAAATACTAATCCGTAGGATCCTATAGCGGATACTGCTTTGCCTCGATCTGTGTGTATGTCTAACCTCGGCCAAAATTCTATAACCTGGGCAATTGAAACCAAAGTGCCAAGGGGAAAGACATAATAAAAACATGAAAACCATTAGAGTGAGTGGACGAAAAATAATAGTCTTGTAATAACATAAAACAAAGTATTTGTGCCTTTCTCCAAAATAGAGGATAATAAAAACACAACGAGTCTAAGAGAAAAAATAACATGTGTGTGGAGGCCGTCATATCGTACTCATACTTGTAGCCGGTTCTAGGGCGTGAAGTGTCCCGCCTGAGGCCACTCTCGGTGATCAGCCGGATAGCCTATGTATCGATGCATTATCATATAAATAACGTGTGTGTAAATTGTAAAACATAACATAAGTGCCTCCCTGCATTAACATAAACGTAATCATGAAATCATAAATCATTAACCTTTGCGAAAATAAGTGGATAATCATATTCCTAGACTCGCTACAATCAATGAAAATCAAATTGTCCACTCATCGGAATCACCAACTAAATATTCATAGAAACATAAACCCAAAAATCGTACTTGGCATCCCTAAAGTCAAACCGTAGATTAATTAATATAGTTTATGATTCACACACTAACGTAGAAAGGAAGTCGAGACAAATCGACTAAGGGAACTCACATTTATTTGCGATAATCACGAATTGTTATTCATTCTCATACTCGTCAAGTAAAATGTTTGGTCTCATCCTTCGCATTGGGCCACTTGAACTCAAAGGTGGTGAGCCTCAACTCGACACATAACGATCGGCCACGCCGAAGATGTCAAGTCGACTTAACTCTTGAAAATGAGCCGAATTATTATAAAAATGGTCGAACGAAACTAAACTACTTAAAAATGGTTACGAAAGGTCCTAGGAAACTTCCTGTTAGAAAACAAGGATTTAAGTCACCAGAACTCTGCCGCGCACGGCAGCGCTTAGGCCCCACGCGCCGCCACCGCTGGTTTCCATGACCTACCTGCACCGAAATGGTTGACCCATACATTAAAGAAACATCACAACAAGGCCATTAACTTCTAACAAAGCACCAAAGTCAAATTCTGAACAAAAACACCAAAATTTACCTCGGAAGCCGGCGAATGTTGCCGAATTTCAACTCATTGATTTCGACTATGGACTCCAAAAGCCCTAAGGTATCATTGTCCAATTTCAACTATGGCTCAATCACCAGCAATGGCAGCGGTCATCGTGGAAACAACTCATCGATTTCCTCTCTACGTCTCATGCATGGCCCAAATGAGGATGGCGATGGCGAGGCGAGGAAGACTCGTTGGCCGGCTTTGACGACAATGACGTCGCATGGATGCGGATGAGAAGGGAGAGAGAGAGAGAGAGAGAGAGAGAGAGAGAGAGAGAGAGAGAGAGAGAGAGTCGAGCTGCGAATGCTGGGGTTACCCACACCCAAATGAAAAACCCACTAATCACCCAATTAGATGAATGGCCCAGATCAAAAGTAGTGAAAATCAACCGGTCCACAAAATTTAACCAGTGGTAGATTTTCAACTTAATTAGTTTTTAACACAAACTTCTAAATTTTTTAGAAATTTGCTCGAGTCTCTGAAATATCCCATTAAAGTATTGACACGCTCAAAATAATTTCCCCTACAACTTCCCTGAAGAAATTGAGCCCAAATTCATAATTTATTAAAAGTCAATATTTCAGTCACAAAGAATATCGATAAACGTGACGTATGATGCTTAACTCATTAATTAGTGTGATTAATGATGATTAAGTCACTAATCTAGATTCGGGTCGTTCACTGTCCTATTTGAAAAGGAGATAAGTTGCATTAAGAACAATGTCCAAGGAATGCTTTGGAGAGAAAAAAACATGGAGAAAATGTCATATGCAAGACTTGTGGGTAGTTTAATGTATGCTCAGGTATGTACAAGGCTTGTGGGTAGTTTAATGTATGCTCAGGTATATACAAGGCTTGACATAGTCTTAGACGTAAATATATTGTCTAGGTTTTAATCAAATGCTGGACACAATCATTGGGTAGTTGGTAGGAAAGTTCTGAGACATTTGAAGAAGACCAAAGTTTACATGTTGGTTTACAGAAAATTAGAAGATGTGGAGCTTGATGTTACTGCTTATACATATGCTTTATATAAATCAGATATAGATGACTTGAAATCTGCATCTGGTTACTTTTTTATGTTGGTTGGTGGTGTTATTTCATGGAAGATCGACATCAAAGCAAGGGGTTGGCTGCAACTTCAACTTTTCGAGCAGAATATGTAGTTGTTGATGAAGCAACTAGACATGGCTTATGGCTGAAATTGTATTTCTAGATTGAGATTAGTTGACTCCATAGAAAGACCAATGAATATTTTCTGTGGTAATGCATCTGTAGTCTGTTTTTCAAAAAACAACAAAAGATCATCAGGATCCAGAAACATTGATGTGAAATATTATGCAGTCAGAGACAATGTACATAAAGAAGAAATTTAAGTGATTCAAATTGGAACTGATGAACAACTTGCAGATCCATCGAAAGTATTGCCAGTTTTCAAGTTCATTGAGCATTTTAAAAACATGAAAATTTTAGACAACTTGCATGCTGAACAAATATGAATTTTAATCTGTTGAATATTATCTTGCTCTATTAGATATGAATAAAGTGCTAAATCATATTACCAAGGATTCTATTTACTTCATTCATTTATTAGCTACCTTTTGCATTTTAAGTGATTAATCATTTAGTCTTAAGAAAATTTCATTAGGCAGTATCTATATGTACATATGCTTATGAAGAATCAATTTTCCAGTTATCAAGTATATTATGCTATCATATTGATAATTCATGTGATCATGTTTCGCTGCACTGTGAAATCAAAATGCTGGTGTTTTTTCCAATTCATCATGTCGTTATGATTTCCTTGTGGTACTGATATGATTGACATAATTTTTAACAGATGTTATTTTGGCTAAAGTGTACAACTAAAGATTTATATATATTGTGCATACTTCAGTTTGATCTTATAAATTATGTCAAGGTTCAATGGGAGATTGTTAGTTTGAACTTGACATAGTGATATAAAATAAATGAAGAGATGAAGTATATAAACGTATGGGTATACATGAGACAAAGATAAGTACAATATGTACAAGGAGATAGTTACAAGAATTTGAAATTCAAATGGGGCTATTGGCAAACTGTTTCTTTGTGGAAGAAACTATCATTCCTAACAACACTAAATAAGCAGATCGAAAAAGCCTTCTTATGCACAACATATAATCTTCATACAGACATATTTCCCCACTGCAGTTCATGGACATCTAAGGTGAAATCAGGATACTAATTGATTGGAAAATGTGGTAAGTACGTTGACTATAGACGCTAACCTTACAGCAAAAAAAAATGAACGCGTCACCCACCAGATCAAACAAGATATAGCAACATAGTCGAAAATATTCAACTTTCAAATAATGACCTCCAAAGATGTTCGGGTCTCCTGCAGAATCATTCGATGAAGGCGATCCTAACCTGACAATCCTGCTAGTCATCCTTCTGATCTCGGTCCTGGTATGCTGGTGGTTGGGGTGATAGCATATGTCTGACTCCCAAAGTAATTCTCTAGTCACCACAAGGACTTAGAGCTAAAAAAATGAACTACAGGTGTCCCTCTAAAGACATTCTCACGCAAAGAGGTTCACCTGACCATAGCGATAACATACTGATATCCCCAACGGGCACTGCCCATCACGATATTTATGGAAAATGTTACATAAAAGAGAATCTCTGGGCGCTGGGGAAATAAATCCAGATCCACCGAAATTCACCCAAAACTCACGTCTCTGGCATCAGCTCCTCCTCCATCACGGAAAACAACTCGAACGATAGGCACTATGAGATGAGATATGAAATCTCTTGCCAGAAGATAATGTGGAACCAATTATTTTGTTACCTCAACTCGTTGAGTATCTCTAGCGGTGTCCACCTCCTTCAAATCATCAACTAACACCTCGCACAAATCGAGGTCAACTCTCACATTACCGCAGCAGATACACATTCATCGAAGTCTGTGTATGGCCCCCTTGCCATAAACGAAGGAATTACAGGTCATAAGCCTTGCTCAAACCCCAGCATTTCTCCCTCACTGTTCTAACAGTCAGAATGTAAATCGGATTGGGCAATTAAAGCAGTCCTGATACACCATAGCTGACAAATTTCCTCGCCGTAGATTCACGAACTCTATATGCATCCTCCTCATCAGCCTTACTGGGAAGCGACACCTCTAAAAATCGCTTATCTTGGCTCACCAGATTGCAACATCCTACCTCTCGGTGCACATCCACGAACGATAGACATGGTTTTGCAGTAGCCCGACATCTAACTTTGTCCTCTGCTCAAGTGTCAGTTGAGGACGCATACGGTCGCAAACTTGACCAATCACGATAAGTCAGTTCTCATACACCACCAAGTCGTGAGAACCAGGGAAAGGCACAACACTTGCTCTACTGAAACGATTAACTAGATCACCACGGTCCTCCCGTGGCGCTAATATCATGCATACGAATAACTCACGCAATAGTTGGGTCAATGACTGCGCCTCATCCTGAAGAGCTAGTTGTCTAGACATAACGTTCTACGAGTCCACCACTACAATTAGGCCACAAAACCAGACCTAGAAAACTGGCTCAACTAGAAGACTCTGAACACTTAACAATGCACAACACTTGGAGGTGATGGGGATCCGCCGGCATATCAGGCCACCCATCCCGGGAGTGTAGTACACAATCAAATCTCCGAACTGATCTGACCAAGGAGGTTTACAGAATCTGTAACTTAATGCTCTGATACCAACTGAAAGGACCCAACCCTAGATTAACTAGTAATCTAGGATCACGCCCTAACGACAAGACCTAAAGTACGGATTTTTGTAAATTTTTTTGACATAATTTCCTCTACGAAGTGGACTACCAGAAACCTGCAAGAAAATCACACTTCGGATTTCCCCAAACAATATCGTGGACCACCGATGTCCATCTGGATTTCTCAATAAAATGCGAAAAGTATTTTAATTAAAATGCTGGAATAATAATACAGAACTAAAAACTCATAATCCGGCAATACTAACAATTCACTACCAATAATGAAAAATATTTACAACACTAGTGTTCAGAGCGACTTCTATGAGCAAAATAAAAATATAAGAAAATACATTGCTAGTGGCCGACGCCTATAGGAAGGTATGATAACCCGATGGACTCAAAGTCTCAGGGGATCCAAAATCGAACACTGCAATCTGGGCATGGAAAACCGAAAGGCCCAGGGAAAGGCAGATAAAACATAAAAACGTTAGCATGAGTGGACAAAAATTCATAAGCAGTGAAACAATAAAATAGTCTATATGTGCCTTTCCGCTGATTTCTGAGAAATACAACAAGTTCAAAGAAACTGTAAACTGAAGAAAAAAATGGAGGTGCTCACCCAGGCTACTTAACCTGAGTCGGATAGCTGTAAGAAAATAAATAAAATAAATGTGACGGGATCATTATCATGCCACCTAACATGAGTTGATATGGGTCAGACGAGGCGACCTAACCTCTATTCACTAAACTATCTGGTGATCAGCTGAATAGTTAAAGCATCGATGCAATAAAGTAAACCATCACAATAAACCTCCAAATTTAAAAGCTCTAAAATAAAACTATAGAGCACTAATCGCCGTAATAATAATCTGACACGGCCCGCTAACTTATAATCTTGAAACCACGATTATAATTAATATTTACTCGTCGATATCGAATAGTTAAGCTCGTAAACCTACGTGCAATAATGTCAAGAATCTCACATTCTCAAAATACGAATTTTTCGAATAAAATGAACTTAAATCAAATTCTAAATTCAATTCCTTACATTCCTTCATTATAAATAAAATTTGGAGTCGCAACCTAAATTTCAAATATCGAGCGACTCGAATTTAAATCGATAGTCAGATTGTCCGTTAATAATATCATAAAATTAATTAATTAATATCTGATTAAATACACGTCTAAATTAAACAAGTACAGATCCATTCAAGAACCTCACCATTGCGTTCGGCACAAAATTCTGAGCGGAACGACATAAAATTTTGTCGAAAATTTCACCTTGCTAGAGCTCTGCCACACACAACGGCGGCCAAAATCCCACCGGCTCCTAATCGAGCAACCTGTATACCAAAATATTCATCTCAATGCCTAACAACATTGCAATACAACATAACATCAAAATCAGACCGAAAATTAACGAATTCACCGTTAAAGTTCAAACCCTCGCCGAAAAATGATTTCCTCCGTCTGCTAGCTTTCGGCCATGGCAAGGGCCTAAATGGGTAGGGATCAACTCATTTCCTCCTGGACTTCAAAACCCTTATGGGTTTGACGTCCAACTCCGTCGTGAGTGCCGCCACCGTCACCGAGAAGTTTAACCCGAAATCAACCAATTTTCTTCACCTCGATTCGTCGTACTCCTACCACCAACGCCGGTGATGCACCCATCAATCGATAGAGAAGGAGAAACCCAATCGTTCCCACCAAGAATCTCGGTCGGAGATGGCCTGAATCCGTCTCGTCGTCGCTGTCGCCTTCGACGGCGATTCCAGGTCGGGGAACTTGATCAACACGGGGTCAACCCGATTTCCAAATATGGAAACTTCTGACTTTTCCAAAATAGAAACCCATATTTAAACCCGCGAGTTGCGACAAAACGTTTTCTGATATTTCCGTAAAATTTTCACTGACCATAACTTCTTTGTCGTAACTCCGATTTCAACAATTGATGTGGCCACAAACTCGTATAGACAAACTCTACAACCTTATCTAAAGAAATTTCTCAAAAAATATAATCGATAAATTGCCAGCGAAAGTTACCAATGGTAAAAACTAATTACCATTGACGATTAACGTAAATAATTAACAACTAACAGCATAAGTTCCAATTATCGCGTAATAATATTCCGGGTCGTAACAATGGTGGTGGTGATGGAGGTTCCTAGGCCTTTTTATTGTGCTAGAGTGATTTTTTGAGGTGGAGGAGAGAGCTAGAGGGTTTGGGTATGGATGATGGATATGGAGAGAGACTAAGACTATGAGAAATGAAAAAGTGAAATGTGATATGTCTATGGGGAGAGGGGATCTCAGGGAGACATTTTGGTGTTTGAAATTCAAAATAAGATGGTTAGACATGATCCTAAAGTTTAGGATTTTAGGTGGTCATAATGTGTGACTTACCCTAAGTCAAGTAACTTGCATGTGCATCAATCTCTCAAAATATCTTCTTTGTGGGTTTAGACACTTAGACTTTGGCCTAACTTGACTTGACTCTTTCCATTGACCGGTGATGACTTGCCGAAATTTGACCATTGATCGGTCGGAGTTGACCGTTGACCTGTGTTGACTTTTCGTCATTTTCCCAGTTTTGCTCTATCTTCTCAATGGTCTTGGAAATGTGCTCGGCTTCTCCAAAAAGTGATTAAATTTCATCTCTTAGAGCGTTTCCATGTTGATCTCTCATTTCCTAGCATAATAAGGAAGCATAATAAAATGATGTTTTATTAATAAAAGGCAAGCAATAAGCATGGAGTTAGGAACATAATTAGAGCATAAGTATGTACCTAACAGTTCCCAAGAATCCATCGAAGATTTTGTTTGCTATAGCTCCGGACGCAAAGTAAACAGGACCTGGCCCCCAAATGCACTCGAGGTCTTATGAAGGGAGATAAAGTTTAGAAGATAATAAAGTCAACGGGGAAGAAGATCAAGGTACAATTTGATGAGTTCACCAGAGGCCCTCCAACTCTAGAGCTGAGTTGTTTGTACTAACACAACATTAGAACTATCATACGGAACAACATACGTAAAAAGACCCCTCCTAGGACGGGCTTCCCCAAGCCGACAAGTTTAGGGTGTTCCACGAACTCTTGGTACGTAATAAGATCTATTTAATTTTATTTAATTTCATTATTAATTACAAAGCGTAAGGGCATAGGTTCTAAGATTTTTATTTTATTTTTTCCTAGGTACATTATGACTATGAAGCCAAACTGGAGATGTGGAAATTCGTAGAGAAGACGGCTATCAACATTTACAAGGATTGGAAGCACGACCTGCATAAGCACTACACGGAACATGGCGCCTCGAATGTCCCAACAGAGTTGCTAGCGAAAAGGAAAGACGAGTGGAAATGGTTGGTCGGACACTTTGAGTCCGATAAGTTTAAGGTTTGTCTTTATTTTATTTAATGTAATGAAAATGAATCATTCCTTAGTTTTAAATATTTATTTATTATTTAATTTTCCTTGTTGTGAAATAGAGAAGGTCGGCGGTCAACACTGGTAATCGTGAGAAGAGATGATGCACCATAAGTAAGGGCTCCAGATTGAATCATGATTAGGACAATTATTAGGTTGTGTTATTGGAATTTGGTTTAGTTGTCTAAATTAAACATTATTCTGAACTTGAGAAATCCGAATGGGAATCGGTGCCCACGGTTTGTTATTTTGGAATTGGTTATTTGAAGTGTTTTCTTTCAAGCAAGTTTTGGTTTCCTCCATTTTTAGGGGAAACTATGTCAAATTTTCTTTCGAAATCGACATTCATATATTGTTCACAATATTAATTTCAGGAGAGATTGATATAATTGGCCGGGGAGGAATTGGTGCACACACATTCCCAGAACCCCGAGATGACACCCGAAGAGCTGCTTTCTCTATCGAAGGAGACTCATATCCATATTGTAGATACAATTTTCGGTCGCTGACTTAGGAATAAGGTTTGTGGCCTTGGACGCCAGTCGAGCGAGATTTGAGCCAGCCTTCAGTTTGTCGTAGTGTAAGAACTTAGACGACGAATAAATATTTGTCATCTCGAATGGAACTTGTTAGATGATGAAATATTAGGATTCGTCGTCTAGGGTAATTCACTAAATTGAAGAAAACGTTTTCGTCGCCTAAGTAAATTATCCTAGACGATGAAAATCATTTCGTCGTCTAATTGTACAACTTATTAGACGACGAAAACGTATTCGTCATCCAAAAAATTGTACATGACAAAAAATTTTGTCGTCTTTTTCAGTAAAGTTTCGTCATGTAGAAACTTAGATGACAAAGTACATTTCGTCGGCTAAGATGTGTCGTAGGCAACAATTTTTTGTTTTTGTTTCGTCGTCTAATTTCTTACACTACGACACTTAGCTGACGAAAGTTTCGTCGTCTAAGTACTTGGACGACGAAAATGGCCTCCTAGACGATGAAATTGCATCATCGTCTAAGTGGTAGTGTAAGTTTATATCTTGTTGGGAAAAAATATCTTTGAAAACCTAAGGGAAAAGGGAAGGAGATTCTGAGGAAGAGAAGATGGTTGTTGGGTTTAAACCCGATCAATTTAGTTTCGTTGCCTCCGCACGTGTTGATTTGAGCAAGAAACATGTGCTACCATTAGTTTTCTTCCATGTGGCAGGGCAGGTCCATATGTTCTCTTATATTTTATAATTTTATTAAAAGGGTATGTATAGAAATAACATAGCTATTTGGGCCGTAACTTCATTCCATTGATAGTCTCCCTTTAATTGTCATTTGTGAAAGGACCCAACCCCGATTTAGTTGCCTAAACCGGAATCGAACCCCTCCGAAAACACGAACCAACAAAAACCAACAAAATTTCGGCAGAGTTTCGTTACTAACGTGGAATTACCATTATCTGCACGCTGAAAATACACTTCATCCTATGCCACAAAAATCAAACCGTGGGCACCAATCCCATTCGGATTTCTCAATAAATCAACAATAATGTAAAGTAGTAAATATATCTGTACTTTACTGAAATCCGGAGTAAAATAGTATAATATATACAACAGGATACTCAGAGCGACCTCTAATGTATAATCATATAAGTATACCACAGTAGGTAGAACAATAAACCTACTGGAAGAAACAAGGTAGCTCGAGCACTATGCCTCCGACCACGACGTGCGACACCAGAGTCCGAACTGCATACTGGGCACGGAAACCGAAAAGCCCAGGGGAAAGACATGAAAACTGTTAGAGTGAATGGACGAAAATAAATGTCTTTCACCAGTTGATGTATATATGTTTAAAATAACATATGCGAGTACAGGTAAATAAAAATAAAAAAGTACACGAGGTAAAATCATACTCCTCCAGCGTACTGAGCATGCAAGTAAAAATCCCACGGGGTCACTCATGGACACATCCGTGCTAGTACAGTCAGAATCACGGAGTCCCAGACTTCCACGCAATTCTAGCCAGAAAGGCCTCAGGTCAGAGGTCTGCCTCCCCCCGGTAAAGGCCTCGGGTCAGGAGTCACAGCCTCCCCCGGTACACATCCTCGGGGATCAGCCGGAATGCGAGTGTATTGATACAACAACATATATAACGACTGTACTCTGTGTAAACCAAATCATAAATAGTTCGATGCAAATGCAATAAATAGCATATAAATGCATATACGTAATGTATAATGATATAAGCATAATCATCTAACACATGCTCGTATAAATCGTAATCTCGTATGCATGCTCAAGTTCGAAAATCGTATAAAAAGACCCGCAAACAATCCGTGAAAAGAAATTGTCCACTCACAGACTAGCGTAACGCAGTTCGCGTTAACCCGTGATCCGGCGGAAAGTCCGTCGCCAAACAAACGATCACGAACCCCTGAATAATCACAAAATCCATTTCTCAAAATCATAACTCGACAATTCAAATCAAATCACGAGAAACCACCGTTCTCGGAAGCACGAAATCCGATTACGACAAACTGTCGAAAATCCGAAAATCACACCTCAATACCTCGCTGTACTTTCGGACGCTCAATTCGAAAAATGAACCTCCCCACAGCGATCGGAGCGCGATTTCGAGTGAAATGACATATAACTCGTCGAAAACCATACCAGGTGAAAAATCGCCGCCGCCGCCGCCGGCACCGCCTCCGGCCACCGGAAAATCCAACCTGCCCAGAAAATTTCGTGCTACACATGGTTTCAAAGATTTCGACGATTCCAACAACTTTCCAGTTATAAGTTAAGGCCAATTTTGACCGGAAAACCTCCAAAAATCAACTCAAAGTTCCAAACCCTTACCGGAATTTCAATTCAACGGATCTCTCTCCTCCGGCCACGGCAACCCTCAAGACCACTTGGAAAAGCTTCCTTGGCTCGATGCTAACAAAAGCCCTCAAAGCCACCATCTCGGCCTCCACGCCGCCACCCGAACACCACAAAACTCGCCGAAATTTCACTAACTTTGCCGAGCCATAACTTCCTCTTTGGCCACCCCACGGGACGATCCACCTACCAAATTGAAGAGGAGCTCGAGCCCAACAAGTTTTGTGAAGGAACCCCGGCCAATAGTGGCCGGAAAAGGGTCCAAAAATCACCAAAACCGAACGGAAAACATATGGTAAAATGGGTCACCCATGACCCATGGTCAACCCAGTCAACCAAACAGAAATGGAAAGTTGACTTCCCCAAATAGGAAACTTCTATTTATAGGCCTTCCCAAAATGGAAATCACATAATTCACTTTTCGGCAAACTTCAAATACCCGTAACTTTCTCGTCGTAATTCCGATTCCGATAATTCTCGCGGCAACAAACTCGACTCGACATGTTCTTCAATTATCACCCAAAGTCAAACACATCGACCAATCGGATAAAAAGTCAACTGTTCAAACCAACACATATTTAAACCAACTAAATAATCAACAATCGGAAATATTCACAACTTAATCTTCGTAACTCGAAATAATGCTCCGAAAGTTCCCACAAGCTCGAAATTAAATGCTCAACAACTTCTGTGAAGAAGCCGAAACCAAATTCTCGACCGGTAATTTAGTCGCTAAGAAATCCTCCATTTAAACCCAATTACGTCGAAACTTCAAATATTCATAACTTATTCCTCGGTCGTCCAAATAACGATCCGGAACCGCCCACGAACTCGAAATCACACGTACATCGACTCTCGAGAAGAGACCCAGCTCCAATTCTCGGCCAATGATTTAGTCTTTATCAAGCCTGGCGATTAAATCCATTATCGGAAATCTGCTATTACTCATAATCTCACGGACCTAGCTGATGACACTGCTCAATCTGTTCCGGGTCGTCACAATTTGTCCACATATATTCATTGGAAATGTCTAAGATGAGCTCTTCTAAGTTCACTACATAAATGTTTTGGAAAAATTCACAGTATTTATATTCAAGATTCATCATTTTCAATTAACTATTCATAAAAAAGGATTAACTTTCAAGTTTTATTATTTTTGACTCAAAAAACTCATATACAAACTTACCAGCGAGTATATTTGAAAAAAATAATAATAAACAACTTCGTTTCAATTTTTCTCAACAAAATTTTCATTTGTCTCCGACATTTATTATTAAAAAAATTTCGCCCACCTAAGTTTCGAATTCTAGATCTACCTCTTTCCCCAATCATATATGGTGAACTTTTTTACAAATATACTAACGATTAACATTTAAGTGCAATAAGTACACTACAGTTTGTATTATTAAATATCAAGCACATGATTTTATTGGATTATGTACAAAACGAGTGTATGACTAGATCAACTCATCAGCACAGGTCTTGTTTTATTATCTTGCACTATCACAATCGTTCCGTTATTTTCATAGATAACCTGATTTTCATTTATTTCTGGTCAAATATTGGAAGAAGAAAAGAGTACACGTGTGTCAATTCAAATGTCCATGCTGCATATATAGTATAAGGGCGGCTGGTCTACCTTGTTCTACACCTCAAGTACACAAAGAAGCAATGTTGCAGGGACACCGTATGGTAGCAATTCTCTTATTGAATAAAATATAATTCTTAAGGTAGCTGAAGAATTTAAAAACAAGATAAAAAATTAAGAAGATTTCATGGTCTCAGGTAAAACATGTATATATAAATCATAGTTTTTCACACATAAGAGCTACATTGTATCATACCCTGAGTCATTAGAGGATAATCAGATTTCTTGACAGGCCCGGTCCTGGCCCAAGGTACAGGTCCAGGGTTCAAAATACAAGGAGCCCAATTTTTTTATAAAAAAAAAAACTGAAATATTCAAAATTAGCTGTTTCTTTCTTTAAATTTTACTTATTTTTTTCAATCGTCATCTTTTCATCTTCCCTTCTTCAATATAAATAGGTATAAGATATTATCCCAAAATTTTCATCTTTTCTCCTAATCTCTCGTCCTCTCAATAACTCGATTCTCCCTCTCTCAATTATATCGTTCTGTTTGAGAATTGAGACCCAAACTTGAAAGCTCTACAGCCTCTACTGCTCTTGAGAGTTGAGACCCAAGGTAATATTTTTTTTTTTATTATCAATTATCCCTCTCCCCATTTGATTTTTATGTTATTATGCTCTTGTGGATGTGTGCATTTTTTTTTGTTTTATGACGAGCAGGACTTTCTTTAAAATTCTTCATTATGCTACATTAAGATTTGAATATTTTTGTTGATGATGATGACCAAAATTCTTAGATGATGATGATGACCGAATTGTATCCCTTAAAAAATTATTTTAAAAAATGAAAGTTTGATTATTTTGTTGCTTATATTATAGAGAAGGGACTTAAGAGTCACGTTGAGTGGGTTGTAGGTATTGGGCATAGCAGCAAAGGAATTCAACTATTCAAGCTTTTGTGTCTTTCAAAGTTCCATAATTCGCATTGAAAAAAAAATCAGGTTCTATTGTTTTATTTGTTTAATTGATATTTGTTGTTGATTAGATCTTAGTGTTATGAAAAAATACGCTTCAGGTTTTGAAAAAAGGAAAAGAAAAAAGCAGGAAGAGAATTTTATAAACTCACAAAGAGGTTCTCTAAATAATTTTATTTTAAAAAGAAGTGTTTCTTCGGAAAATCAAGGTGAAAAGGAGGTCATCGAAGAAGTTGATATATGTGAGAATGAAAATGTTCAAAGTATCGGTGAACATGAAAATGTTCAAACCGAAAATATGGAAGAATCAAATGTGCTTGAACATGAGAATATTAAAACAAATCATGTGAGTGAACCGTCACAAACTACAATACCTTTAAACATATTTGATCCTAGATTTTGGGATAGTTTAGATAGAAACATGAGAGATTTGCTTGTTGAAAAGGGTCCTATGAGAGAATTTAATATTATTTTTCTTAAGGATAAATTCAATATGAGGTTTTTTTTAGATTATTATTCCCAAAAGGTTGGGAATAATGGTGAAGTTTCCGATAGAAAATGGTTAGTTTACTCAAAAGACTTAGATAAAGTACTTTGTTTATGTTGTAAAGTTGTAAGAAAAACTCATTCTACAAGTAAATTAGCTTCCGAATGAATTGATAATTGGAAACATTTGGGAGAGAAGCTTAGAGAACATGAAAAGAGTCGTGAACATCTCTCTAACCTTAGGGCTTGGAATTAGTTGCGTGTGAGATTGGGCACAAGTCAAACAATTGATAAAGAATTACAAGAAAAAAATTAAGAAAGATACCGAGTATTGGAAAGAAGTAATTGTTAGAGTAATTGCTATTGTTAAACGTCTTGCTATGAATAATTTAGCCTTTCGAGGAACAAATAAAAAAATATTTAAGGATTCAAATGGAAATTTCTTTAGATTTCTTGAATCAATTGGAAAGTTTGATCCAATAATGAAGCAGCATTTTCAACTCATTCAGGAGAAAGAGATTCATTATCATTATCTTAGTCGTAGAATACAAAATGAATTGATAGCTACGTTGGCATCAAGTTTCAAGAGTGTGATTATAAAGAAGATTAAAGAGGCTAGATTTTTTTTGTGATTCTTGATTGCACTTCTGATGCTAGTCATCAAGAGCAAATGACTTTGATAATAATATGTGTAGATTTTGAAAGTCATCCTATTAAAATAGAAGAATATTTTTTGGAGTTTTTAAATGTAAAAGATACATCAGGCTTGGGTATGTTTGATGAACTAAAAGTTGCTCTAAGCTCTCTTGATTTAGATAGTGATAATGTGAGAGGACAAGGTTATGATAATGGTTCTAATATGAAGGGGAAAAACCAAGGCGTTCAGAAAAGATTACTTGATATAAATCCTAGAGCTTTTTATATGCCATGTGGTTGTCATTCTCTTACTCTAGTACTTTGTGATATGGCAAACTCTTGTGCAAAAGGAAAATCATTTTTTCGAGCATGTCAAACAATTTATAATGTGTTTGCTAATTTAACAAAGCGATGAAATCTTTTACTTCAATACGTAGATGAGTTAACTTTGAAATCTTTGTCGTCACTACCACATTTTGAACCATTGCCAACAATTTTTAAATCGCCGGCAATGTTTTTTATCATTACCGGCGATTTTTGGGGGAAAAATCGCCGGCAATGTCTATTTTTTTTTAACATTACCGGCGACTTAAATGTAAGTCGCTGGCAATGTTCCGCTGGTAATTAAAAAAAAAAAAAGACATTGCCGGCGACTTAAATGTATGTCGCCGGTAATGTTAAAAAAAAAAAAAGACATTGCCGGCAACTTAAATGTAAGTCGCCGGCAATGTCTTTTTTTTCTTCTTTTTTTTAATTACCGGCGGGACATTTCCGGTGATTTGCCGGAAAAATCGCCGGCAATGTTAAAAAAAAAAAAGACATTACCGGCGATTTTTTGGGAAAAAATCGCCGGTAATGATAAAAAACATTGCCGGCGATTTAAAAATCGCCGGAAATGGTTCAAAATGTGGTAGTGCGTCTACACTGTGGGAGAATCTTATTGAAAGTGTGAAAGCGATAAAGAATCAATTTCCCAAAATAAGAGAAGGTTTACTCAAACTTAATGAAGTTAGTGATGAATATGAAAATCATTCAAGTTGGGAAGCAGGTAAATTGTTTGATAGTGAATTTTCCAGCTTTGAGTTCATTTTAAGTTTGGTTATATGACATGATATTTTGCACAAAATAAACATGGTGAGCAAAAATTTGCAAGCTAGAGATATGAGTCTTGATGTTGCTACTAAAAGTTTAAAAGGGTTGATTTCTTTTTTTGAAAAATATAGAGAATGTTGATTTATTTCTGCTATGATTGATGCTAAAGAAATTGCAAGAGAAATAGATATTGATCCTGTATTTCCTCTGATGCGTAGAGTTACAAGAAATAGACATTTTGATGAAATTCCTAATACTGATAGAGAACAACAATCAGCTCAAGAAAATTTTAGAACTGATTACTTTCTTGTTTTAGTTGATATAGCTCTTTCTCAATTGAAGAGTAGATTTGAACAAATGGAAAGCTTTAAATCTATATTTGGCTTCTTATTTGATGCATCAAGGTTGGTTTCATTAGATGATGACAAAATGAAAAAGTGTTGTTTAAAATTTGAACTTGCTTTGAAACAAGGTGATGTGTCTGATATTGATGCAAAATATTTGTATTCTGAGTTAGAAATATTACAGGAAATGCTACCAAATGAAACATATGATACTGGAAAACCATGGAATTCTATTAAAATTATGGAATTTGCAAAAAAATGGACATGTTTCCAAACATTTTGGTTGCTTATAGAATTTTATTGACTGTACCTGTTACAATGGCATCTGCGGAGAGAAGTTTTTCAAAACTTAAGCTAATAAAATCTTGTTTGCGGTCAACAATGACTCAGATTGAATGACTTAGCAATTTTGAGTATAGCGAACAAATTGTTGAAGGATGTCGATGTTAAGAACATAATTGATGATTTTGCATCTAAAAATGCGAGGAGAAGTCATTTTAAATGAAATTTTTTAGTTTTAAACAATGTAATTTTTATATATTGGAGTATTGATTTATGTCTCCTCCGTTTTGTAATTTTTTTAATTAATATTTTTTTTTCTATATAAAAGGTCCAAATTTGTTCTTGGACCCTGGCCTATGAAAGCCCAGGACTGGGCCTGTTTCCTGATATCCTCAGTTTCTGCGTTTAAAAAAGTAAGTCGTGTCTAACGTCTTATGACTTAAAAGTCAGCTTGACTTATGTTTTCTTATGTAAGAACAAAAAGTATTTAACTCTAATATGTATGTCTCTAGACTTTGAGTGTAAAGCTTGTAAAAACTTTTTTTCTTTCTCACCTAATTCAAGGAAGATATTTTGCTAAGCATGAGTCTTCTTTGACAGTTTACTAAGGCATTGATAACGCGTAAAACATGCATCAAATATTAACACAAAATAGACACTCAACACATATCTCACACGTATGCAATTTAAAACCCTTCTTTGTAGATGTAGCATTGATAAGTAGGGATCGTTCTTAACCGGGGATTGAGGGTACTAATGCATGACAACGTTTGTAAACACAAAAGTAAATGTATGGGGGGGGGGGGGTTTATAAGTTGGTTTTTTAATTGGCTAATTTATTTACTAAAAACGTCAATCACATAGCAAGTATTCCTAGAACTTAAACATGCATCAACTCATAGACAAGCAAATACATAAGAAAATTCCAAAAACCCTTACCATATTTTCGACAAAAATAAATAAAAACCTAATTAATTATTTACATGTGATCATCCCATCCTACCCGCATGCATATTATACGGCTCTAATTCTCCCATCATTTTCGAAATCTACAAACCCTAATTCCAATTACATGTTATGGTTTTCTTTATCTTTTAATTAAAGTGCAATGAACAGCATATAAACACCTTAACTAAATCATCGATTCAACTAAAGGTAGGGACTAACATGCGATGAACAGCATACAAACATCCTAGTGATCCTAACCTCTACTCATACCGAAGCTTTATGCCCAACACATAACACATAAGAGAAACTAAGACTCATAAACACATGGAATACATATGGAATTCATAAAGTGTATAAAACCAAAATAAGCATTCATTCACCGGGTTTTTACACAAATAATTACAAAGACAAAGGAGACTACGGAGTAAAGAGTTCATGTTTACACTTTTAGTTCCGTGAACAGCACTGCAAACTTCGAGAGTAAGATGACCCTTTGATGGAGATGGCATCGGTTTTAGGAGGTGGTGATGGTGTAGTTGGCCTTGACTTTGGAGATCTTTGTGGTGGAGAGTGTTTGAGTATTTTGGCAGTGTGAGAGCGTAAGATAGGTGATGATTTACTTTGAGGCCGAGCTCCCCAATTTATAGAAGAAGATTAGGTCTTTTCCTACCAAAACAAGACTTTCCTTGTGTACCCGGGCAAATCTGACAGTCTGTAAAGATTTGCACTTTTCCGGAGTTTTAGATCTCCAAAAATTATGATTTTGGTGTCGTTGGAAAGAAGACTCAAATATCTTTCCAACCTTAGGTTAATCGCCTCTTAACTCCTCCTGATTCGTTCCCAGTTGTCGTTCGAAGTTGGCCCATCTGCACAGGCAGATTCTGCTTTCCTTATTCTTCATGATTTCCTTCTTTTAACTTTGGGAATCCTTTTCCTACCAAATCTTGATCTCCACAAAATTGGCTGATTGGATCTTCATATTTGGGCTATCTAAATGGTCTTCTAATTAATTGGACCCATTTTCGAATTCATTTGTTCTTCTTCAAAATCCTTCTGGAAGCTTTCAAATCCTAGTCAACATAGGAAATGTTTTCCTAGTCAACCAAAGATTTCTTTTTCTCCTCAATTTTTCTCCTTTCTTCCTTGGAATTTAGAACCAATTTCTTTTCTCCATTATTTTGCTGTGTTTTGCATGCGTGTAGACTCCTTTACTCCGTCTCTTTTGGTCAACACCTGAAATTAACAAAATAAGTTAAAACTAATAAAACTAAGCAATTATCAAAGTAAAAATGTAGAGAAAATATATTAATTAATACGCCTAAAATGCGTAGATCAGGCATGACTGTTGCTATATTTTCAGGAGATCAATTGAATGGTTGAGATGGTTCGGTCTCTCTTTTATGTGTCACCTTGTTTGACATATATAAAAAGTATCTTTTTTGTGTGGTCACCAAGTTTAACAAAATTCTTGATACTTGACTTAGGTTGGGCCGCGTCTCTCCCATCTTTTAAAATAGATTGTACATGACCAATATGTGTTGACCATCTCTTTAGATCATCATCTTGGTCTATAATTAGAGGAAGACTCCTTCATCACAATTTGGTTGTCAAGAAGTAGAAATTGTCATTGCATAGTTTTTTTTACTGATGTAGAGTCTTTAGCTATTCATTCTCTAAGTTTTTCTCTTGTTGACTGTAAATCTTAGAGTTGCATCAAAACCTTTTAGACTCATACTCATTACATGTTGCATACCATGACACCAAATTGATAGTGTAAGCAACCCAAGAAGTGTTCTAATGAACCAATTTTGTGATAGTTGGGTTATGGATATAAAGGTTTTGATATCTTCGTATTTGAAATCAAAGAAATAAGATCGAGTGCATTTCATACTAGTAGGCAAACTAGATGAGGATAGCATCTTGTCTTGTCATCCGCAGAAAGCTTTGCATGTCTAAATACTTAGATACAAGAAAGGGAGTACAATTTCTAGGGTAGTCTGAGAGACTAGAAAGGATAGCCGCATTTTTCAGTGCTATTATCCGAGTTCTAATCTTGTGAGAAGTGTATTAATTGCATGTATTCTTGGGAATCAACAATGGAGTTTAGATTCTGGGTAGAAGCTTTTGAAACCTCCATATATAAACACTTAGAGATTAAATTATGGTTCTTAGACTAGTGTGCGATACTGGTAAGGATAGACGAATGAGTTTCTATCCTGAGATCTAAAATTTTGTAAGGAGTGATTTTACATAGTGGAAATGTTTGTTCCTCTAGAGTAAGGGGCATGCAATTTTTCTTTTTGGTTGCAAGATTTCTGCGAGTAAATTAAAAACGTTTTAGTGTTATGTGTCTTTTTACTTCCTTGCACATTTTCTCTTTATATCGTTATGTATCTATTATTTAGAATAATTTCATATTGTGCTATTCCTGATAACAAACTTTTGGCAAAAAAAGTTGGTAAATGCGTATTCCCCATTTCCTCTATTTCTCAACTTGGTTAATCAACTCCATAATCTAGTAATTAAGTAGTCATCCTAACCATCATTATAACAATCATTAGAACACAAGCACAAGTTTTTTGTTAGATATATATGCGTCAAGATCAAAATAGAATCAATTAAGTCTAGATATCACTCGCATACGCGTATATGAAGTATACACTCGATCTCCATTAGCCAATACTTACGAACAAGCTAGGTTAAGTTTTACTTATTTTTAACTAATTAGTTCAAAGAATAAGGATGTTCTAATTGAATTCGGAAAGTCATATGACAATTTTAGTTGCATCATGTTGAATTCAACTATTGATCGAAGGTCTGATGATCTAGAGCTCGGCTTGAATTTACCAAAATTAGTATGTATAGCTAGGTCCAACTTGCTAAATAATTACAGTTAACTTCATTCATTTTAACCTACTGTATATGTTCCATGTACGATTAGTGACTGGACCTTCTCTTCGATTAGCTAGAACATGACAGAAGCATGAGCAGCAATTGGGTAGGGCTGCCTGACCAATCTCATGGTCAGGTTCAGCCAATTAAAATGCTTTGTTTCATAATTTGTACCTTTAATGTCCCTGTTTTTCCCTCCGTAAAACCCCAAAATACTTCCCCCACCCACCCCCTGCAAGCAATCAAGTGGCTCTCCCTAACGTCCACCTGGCAAGGCGGACGTACGGAAGAACTGCTCCAAAAGCATGCATTTTTGGTATGACCCAATATAATAACATTTACATTAAAATAATATATAAAACGGGTCAAACATAAAAGATTTGACCACATGTTATTCCTTACGTTGCGTCACACTATAATCACCGCCGACGGCTCAGGACAAGATACCACCATCCTTTTCAACGGCTTAACTTCTAGGTCGTTGCCATTCTTTACTTATTGCATCCCCTCACTCGACCTTTATATAAATACACAAGCTTCCATAGTCCAAATACAGATCTCCCACTATCTCAGGCTTCAACTCAGCTCTCTCTAGCTCTCTAGCTCACAAGACCCTCAACTTAATTACTTTCAGAAATGGAAGCTGCTTGCTCTTCATCCTCTTCCACCGCGAAGCAAGCACAGCTCCCTTACCACAATTCCTCCTCCACCTCACTCCACTCTGTCCGCAAAGCTTCAGGCAACAAGCCGTGGCGGAAGCCGGCAGTGGCGCCGCTCCCTCCGACCATGCCACGAGTGTACAAAGTCGACCCTATCAACTTTCGTGACCTAGTTCAGAAGCTGACCAGCGCACCCGAGTATCTCAGCGAGACGACTCCTCCTCGGTCGAGTAACCTACAGAGCGTTGCGCCTCCGCCGATCGAAATCCGACGTGGACCGCCGCACGTGCCTTCTCCGGTTTCGGCCAAGGTCACGTCGCCGTTTTCGGCTATGTACAAGGACTTGGCTGATACATTGGGGCTAGGTAATAGTAGTACACCTCATCATCTTCAGAAGAAGGATCACAATAACCTCATGGGGGACTCAAGTTATCTAAAGATGAACTTGTCGCCGGCTTCGCAGCATTGGTTCTCTTTTCCGATATTGAGCCCTGGAACTCTGACCAGTCTGGAACTCTAGCTAGCTCGCTACCTACCTAATTGCTACTACTGCTTATACTAGCTAGCTAGACACCCCAAAACGCTACATACATGTCAACCCAATTGCGGTTTTCTTTTCTCATGGTTTATTTTTTGTTTTGCTTTCGATCACTAGCTGGTAGTCTTCGTTGTGCAAGAAGATAAATGCACACGATAGGATCGTCATCGTAATGCTAGCTTATTAATTAGTATAGAAGCTCTTTAATTTGAAGATTTTGAATTTTTTATCATGAGAAAATATGATTGAATTGAAATAATATAATCTTCAATAATTCAATTCATGATATATAAATAGTAGTTTTTTTTTTGTTATTAATTGAAAGAACACGACATCCTCAACGGCTTTCGAGATCCATATAATTAAAAATAACTATGTCAGCGTGCACTTAGAGCAGAGAAGTTTTTTTTTTTTAAATGTGAGACGGGGGCAAATAAACCCCAGTCTAAAAATTGTATTGTTTTTAAGATTTACATTAGAGGAGAGGGACAGAGTCAAAATTCTCGATGAGGAGGGACTTAAACGAAAAGCTTAAAAAATAAAAATAATATATTAATTTAAATAATTCAAAATATTAAAATAGTGCTTGTAAAATATTATTTATTACAAGGGTAATTGTCATCGACGATGTTTCATATCCTAAAAACGTTTCATAATAACTTCATCGTCAATAGTAAGAAAAATGTCTTTTTTCAATATAAGAAATCAAACAATCATTCATCAACTCGTCACTCATTCGGCTGCGTAATCGATTCTTCACAATATTCATTGCAGAAAATACTCTTTCCACGCTTGCTGTTGTAACAAGTAGAATCAATGCCAATGTCACAAGCCGGTAAACTAGCGGATATGTTATATTTTTAGGTTGACAAGGGCCTTGTTGTAAATAATATCTTCGAACTTCTTCTTGAATGTTAGGATGATAACTTGAAATTTGCGGACGTTTAGTGGGATCCGATGGATACTTTTCTGTAATATCTTCAGCACGAGACTTTTTCAGATTGTTACTATTCTTCTTTTGAATTTTCGTGGGTGGTTGCTCATTTGATGTTGGAGTAGAAGAAGAGGGTTTTTTTTTCTTCTTTTGAAGTATCTCTCCATATCTAATAAACTTAATAAAAATGATTGTATTTTAATCTCAGGTACGGTAGAACTTTTATAAAGAAAAAAACCATAAAATCCTAAACCTAGTAACAGATTGAATCCTAATTGACCTAGTATTTGGATTTTATTATTGAAATATAATATAATAATATTCTTACAAAGTTGTTGGATTGAATTATCAATAATTGAAGTTTAGATATACTTCAAATAAGTTATAATATTTATATTATATAATAATAATATACTAATATTTTTTTCTACATTAACTCGGGGGGGCTCAGGCCCACCCTGGCCCCATAATGCCTCCGTCACTGCCGGAAGGGACGTAGGGCATGTACTCCATGCAACATATATAACTCTCCAAACATCTATTTTCAAAAAGAACGTTCTGGATAATTACACACTCCAAAACTCGTCTAAATGCGAGACACTAGCAAGATGTGCAAGACAATAAGCCACACCATTTATGTCTCATACACCTTGATTTGAATGTCTTAAGGTATGTGTGACAATCAATGACAGACCCTGAAATTTACTTATGTGAAAGCAAAATATATAGAAATACAAAAATTTGAAGGACATATACCAATTAAAATTTTAAATAAGTTAAAAAATTACATATATTTTATCATGTACCCAAAATTTCAGTGACCCGCCCCCTCACCCCTTCGTAGGTCCGCCAGTAGCGACAATCCTTCAATAAAACACCAATCTCAGAGTGATCATCTCTCTGCCCATTCAGGGCAGCAACTAATAAAGCACAATCGCTTTCGAACTCTACCTCATTCAACCAAGTTTTTCTCAAAGGTGCAGTAGCAGCAGTACTGATCGATCGAACTTCTAATAATGAATAATTAAGCAGTCATATACGTATGTAACGAATCTGTATAACGACTCCGATTAAGTTGAGGGAGAGGGAGGTTATTCCAAAATTGTCGGCATTAATTAGAGATATTATTAAGGGACAAACAGGCGGCCGTGAAAATGAGAGGGCCGGGGTCTACGGTCATCGATTTGGTTACCAAAACTAAGTTCGTTGCTGTTTTGACTTTTGACCGACTCCACATTTAGGTTGAGGAAGCAGCAAGTGCAATAATGCAGGCTATTGATCCCAGTAGTTTCTAAGCTGTGACATGTGAAGAAGAAGTTCATCCCTGCCCAAACCAGTTACACTGCTAGTCATGATCCATGGGGGATGTTGCTTGTAGTTTCAGTGATGAACTGCTTAAAATCCCGGAGATTTTCATCAGGCCTTTTACCTTTTTCTCCTTTTATTTTGTCGCACTTTGTGAAGACAAAAGTCATTGGTATCTAGATGCAGAAAAGGGAGAAAAGTCATCAAGACATGTATCATGAAGTTATATCAAAAGTATTTCATATTGGAAAGCAGACTACATTGTTTCGTGCAAGCCAATTCGCACAGTCTAGGTCAATCTTCTGAGGTGGAACACTAGCATCAACAAGAAGTAGAACAGCAACAAGATTATCTCTGTTTAAAAGAAACCTTTAGTGAATGCGGACCAATCCATTCGAGTTGCTTCGGGAGCTTTAGCAAACCTGGAACGAAATGAGCCGTCAGAGATCAGAAGAAGAAGAATAAGAGGAAAGTGTACATGTAATCGATCAGTTGAGCATATCGCTCAAGTAAATTCTCCCAAGTTCTTTCTTCAGATCCTTCAGATGCTTTACATAGAAGTTCAACAAATTGAGGATAAACGTGTTGCAGAATGAAACTTAACATATCAAGAGTCACATTCAATACAATGAATCAAACAAAAATCAAGATTAATATGTAAGGATTTCTTAGTCAGCTTAGAAAGTGTACCCGATGCAGAACCTAGAACTCCTTCACTTCCTCGTGTCATGTTGGCCATCACTCTGATCTTGAATAGCTGCTGCTATAATGCCAAGAGAACGTCTTCTGAACTCACACACACACACACTTCTGTAATGGGGCAGAACTCAATGTGTAAAAACGTGTTTGTGGCCAGGGACTTCTCCTCCTTATATAGGGACTAGAATCAGATATGTACTCATCCCATAAGGAGTCTATACCTGCTGTAGTCTGTCCATTGTAGAGACCTAAACTCATCACAACTTCTTTATTAATAAGGTGTATTAACAAAGTGAGAATCCTACTCCTAATAGCAATATACAGCTAGATAGGTAACCGGAATTAGAGTCATATTGTAAAGCTCTTGCTGTATAACCAACGTTCATCACAGAAGTGTTTAAGTCCAAATATTTTCTAACAATCTCCCACTTGGACTAAACACAGAATGTGACTATAACAGACTGAAATGATTACTGAAACAACAAATGTAGTGTGCACTGAACTTTTGCAAAACTCATATCTCACTTAGCTTGGTCAAATCACAGCAATCATGTAGAACTCAGAATCAAACCAATTCTTGATGAATAAGCCGATTAGGAATCACTAACAAGATCATTGCATTCACATAAGCTTCTTAGTGATAAGTGTGGAAATATAAAGGACAGTATATTACCTGCAATCCATTTCCATAGTCCTCTTAATGATCCTGAAAACCTCAAAATCCCAAATGACAGTAACTAAAAGACCTGTGAGTAAAGGTACTGTCTTACTGAAACTTTATGCTATATACATGATAGCTACTCACCTGTGTAACACACAAAAATATAATGAAGAACATCATAAACACTGCAGAAATAAATTTCACGAACTCATCTCTTTATTTAACTTGTCAAATTGAATTACATTTCCTAAACAGAACTACTTAGAGATAAACTTTACATCAAAAGTAAGAAATCTAAAAATGACTAATACTCCCACTGAACTCAAGGGCTGAAATCAGGTAAAATCCCCATACTTTCTATATGTCTTTTAAAGACTGCCACAGGGAGAGCTTTAGTAAATGGATCTGCAAGTTGTGATTCAGTATCAATGTTCAAAACATCCAATTCACCAAGCTTTACTGTTTACCTTACACTGTAGTACTTAAGATCTATATGTTTAGAATTGTTGGACCTCTTACTGTTTTTTCCAAAGAATACTGCAGCTTCATTATCACAATGTATCCTAAGTGCAGCTGAAAATACTGAATTTAACACTTTAGTTTGTGACAGAAAGTTTTTAATCCATAAGCCTTCACAAACTCCTTCATAAACAGCTATAAATTCTGCCTGCATAGTTGTGGTTGAAATTAATTTTTGTTTCATGGTTTTCCATGCTACAGCCCCACCAGCTAACATGAACACATATCCAGATGTTGATTTCTTTGAATCCGGATAGTGTCCAGCAAAATCTGAATCAGTAAATCCAAGTAATTCTAATTCTTTCACATGTCTATAGACCAACATGTGAGATTTTATTTTTTGTAAGTATCTGAGTACCTTTTTTCCTGCTATCCAATGTTCCTGGGTGGGATTTGCTTGAAATCTGGATAAGATTCCTACTGCAAATGCAAGATCAGGTCTGGTACAGACCTGAGCATACATTAAGCTTCCAATGAGTTGAGCATAGGGTTTGCTGTCCATATCACTCATTTTCCCCCCATTTTTGGAATTCTTATCTTTGTTCTTGGATAGTTTATCTCCTTTAGACATAGGAGTATCACTTCCAGCACAGGTTTCCATCCCAAATCTTTTTAAAATTTTTAAGATATAGTTCTGTTGGGATAGACCTAATAATCTCTGTGCTCTATCCCTTTTGATTTCAATACCTAATATATAAGAGGCTTCACCTAAGTCTTTCATATCAAAATTGCTTGATAAAAAAGTTTTGGTGTCCTTAAGTAGTCTGACATTGCTGCTGGCCAAAAGTATGTCATCTACATACAGTATAAGAAAAATGAAGTTTTTTCCTACTGTCTTAACATATACACACTTATCAACAATGTTTTCAGTAAACCCAAATGTAGATATCACATAGTCAAACTTCTTATACCATTGTCTAGAAGCTTGTTTTAATCCATATATGGATTTCTTAAGTCTGGATACAAGGTTTTCTTTTCCAGTTTCCAAAAAACCTTCTGGTTGTTTCATGTATATGACTTCATCTAATTCTCCATTCAAAAATGCTGTTTTTACATCCATTTGGTGTAACTCCATGTTATAATGAGCAACTAGTGCCATAATAATCCTGAATGAATCCTTTGTTGACACTGGAGAAAATGTTTCAGTATAGTCAATGCCCTCCTTTTGTGTAAAACCCTTGGCTACTAACCTTGCTTTATACCTCTCTATATCACCATTTTCATCTCTCTTAGTCTTAAATACCCATTTACATCCTATAGCTTTCTGGTTAGGATCAGGTTGAACTAATTCCCATACTTTGTTGGTATCCATGGATAAAACTTCTTCTTCCATTGCAACTTGCCAGTGATGAGCTTCATCACTCTCAATGGCCTGTTTATAGCTTAGGGGGTCAGTATCTTCAGTGAGGACATCTAATTCCTGCAGATATACCTCATAATCACTTTCTGGTCCAAAAGTTGGTTTTCTGACCCTTTGTGATCTTCTTGGCTGAACTTCATCTATAATAGGTTGTTCTGCATTTTCTAGCTGTTCTAGGGGAGCTGGAATAGGGTCTAAATCAGCTAGAGGTATTTGTTCTTCTGGAGCTTGATTTGGAAATGTAGTTCCTGCATTTTCCTTTCCCATTTCATCCTGAGGTATAGAAATTAAGGCATATTCTGCATTCACACTTTCTGTAATCTCATTGAGAGCTGTAGACAAGTCCTCAGGTCTTGTATTACAGTATTCTTCATCCAGAAATTTTGCCTGATTTGTTTCAAAAGTTCTGGAAGTGTGATATGGTGAATAAAATTTATAACCTTTAGATCTTTTACAATATCCTATGAAATGGCAGCTTACTGTTTTTGGATCTAGCTTCTTTGTGAGTTTGTTTGGTATTTTTTCCTAAGCTTTACATCCCCATACATGACAGTGATGAAGGCTTAGTTTTCTTCCACACCATAACTCAAACGGTGGTTTTTCAACAGATTTACTTGGTGATCTGTTGCAAATGTAATTTGCTGTCTTAAGAGCTTCACCCCATAAAAATCTTGGCAAACCTGTAGTGCACATCATGCTTCTCACCATGTTTAGCAAGGTTCTGTTCTTTCTCTCAGCAACCCCATTTTGTTGTGGGTTGTAGGGAGTTGTGTATTGAGCCTTAATGCCACAATCCTGTAGGTACTTTGCAAAAGGTCTCTTTTGTTGGCCATGCTCAGTATGTTTTCCATAGAACTCCCCACCTCTATCTGATCTTATCATTTTAATTTTTCTTTCAAGCTGCAATTCAATTTCAGTTTTATAAATTTTGAATGCTTCCAAGGCTTGTGATTTTTCAGATAGGAGATAGATGTAACAGTATCTTGAGTAATCATTGATGAAGGTGATGAAATAAAAATTTCACAAAGTGTTTTGTGATTGAATGGACCACATATATCTGTATGAATCAGCTGTAAAAGTTCCTGACTTCTTTCTGCAGTTTTCTTCCTGAATTGAGTCAACTTTCCTTTATAGCATTCTATGCATTCATTCAAATCTGTATAATCCAATGCAGGTAGAATTTTGTTCTTTTCAAGTGTTTTAAGTCTTTCTCTGGAGATATGGCCTAGTCTCCTATGCCATAGGTTAGCAGATTTGTTATTGAGTAAGGATCTTTTAGTTCCTGAGATTTTATTCAAACTATTGGTATCTGAATCAATGTTTTTAGTATTCTCAATCATTAGTACATCCTACTTTATTACAGAACAATCCAATCTCAAGTATTTATTTGAAAACATACCACAACCAATGTACTCAGAATCCTTAAATAACTTTATTCCATTAGAATCAATAACAAGTTTGCATCCAATACTGACCAAAAGACCTACAGAAATAAGATTCCTTTTTAGAGAAGGAATGAAGAAAACATTGTCCAAAAAAATAGATTTCCCTAGTCCTAAATCAAGCTCCAGGGTCCCAATTGATCTAACTGCTACCCTGGTTCCATTGGCTACGCAGACATGCTGCTCACTCTTCCTTGGCACTCTCCTGTTTGTTATACCCTGTAATGAAGTGGTAATATGAATAGGTGAGCCTGAATCTAACCAATATGTGTGACTATCAGCATTTAAGAAATTAACTTCTAGAGAAAATACTGAATTTTGAGAACACTCACCCTTTTTGATCATCCAGGCTGTAAAGCCTGCACAGTCTTTCTTCATGTGTCCTGTTTTCTTGCAAAAGAAACATTTATACTTGAAAGTTTTCCCATTCTTGTTGTCTGAAGGTTTTCCAGTATGCTTGGTAGAGGTGGTTTTCTTAACTTGGAGCTTCTTGATGTGCTTTTTTCCTTCTGATTTTCCAATCAGATTTACTGTAGGGGTAGGCACTGACTCCTTCTTGATCTTCTCTTCCTCATTAACACACACAGAAATGAGCTTGTTCAGATTCCATTTAGTATCTGAAGTGTTATAGGAAGTTCTCAGGGTACTGTATGTGCTAGGCAATGACTCAAGTTCCATGTGCACAACATGTTCATCCTTAACTCCTACACTGAGATCCCTAAGTCTGGAGTTGATGTCAATCATACCTAGAATATGCTCTTTGACTGATCCTTTTCCTGAAAAACTCATCTCATTAAATTTTCTGGACAGCCTAGCTACCTCAGCCTTGTCACTCTCTATGAATTTTTCTGAGATTGCCTCCAAATAATCTCAGGCTAGTTCAGGTTCCTCAATAGACCCTCTAATAGTTTCTGATATGGTGGTTCTGATTACACTCTTGGCTTTCCTATTGCTGTTGTACCAGTCCCGGAAATAAGTCTTCTCCTGAGTGGTGGAGCCTTCATGTAACTCAGCAGGTTGCTCCTCCATTAGACACATATCTAAGTTATTGTTTTGCATAGATAAATAAAATTCAACCTGGTTCCCCCATCTCTTAAAATTGTTCCCATTCAACATCTCAATCTGTCCTAGATTAACAATGACAGTTCCTAAAAGAAGAAATAAAAATACAAAAGTGTAAGCTGATGCTGTAAAATTGTGTGTAATGTTTATACTCATATCAGATAGGCAATCATATTATCAAACCAGAGATGAAATTGTTTAACTTAATCATAACAGTATTTAGCTAATGATCTGAAAATTCCCCAGCTGTAGTCATGATAAGTAATGTCTTTGTGACATAAAACTTACCAGCTTAAGTTCTTAATCATCAAACCATGTCAAGATAGAAAATCCTTTATTGGTGAAAACGATCTAATCTTTGGATTAAAAGTTTCAGAAATCACAATGGATATCTACTGAATGTGTGATGCTGATTGAGTCTCAAGATTACACAGTAAACATCTTCTTTGGAAGAACACAATATAAGTGCAATTTTAAGAAACAACACAAGTTTTAGTTTTGTGCTGAATGTTTTCAAAATAGTAAGGACAGTTGCTTTGTGCAACATAATCAACACTACTTTTCATGAATTTCATAAAACTAGATTCGTGTCATATATTTCCTGATGATAATGTCAAAACATACTTCAGAACTATAATTTTTAAGCTTACTGTAGAATATATAGGAGATATATGTTGTACTGAAGCAAGTGACACAGTGAGTGATGATATTATCACAATGACACAGAATAATTTCAATCAAAACAAACAAAACACAGAATAGTCATACTATACCAGGATCTTGATTTTTTGTTATAATAACTTGTTTGTAGATTTAGGTGTAACAGACATGAAACCATTTCAAGATTTACTAACCTTTGCCTCTGCTACAGCGCTGAATGAAAAGGTTAGTTTACAGACATCAACATAGCATGATTATGTTTTATATGGCTTGGTTTTTCTTTCACAAAACGGATAAATCTTCAAGCCAGTTACTGATGCTTAAAAGAAAAACTTTAAGTGAATTGATTTGTATTTGTGAGTACCAAAGCTCTGATACCAATTGTTGCAGAATGAAACTTAACATATCAAGACTCACATTCAATACAATGAATCAAACAAAACTGAAATCAAGATTAATATGTGTACCCGATGCAGAACCTAGAACTCCTTCACTTCCTAGTGTCATGTTGGCCATCACTCTGATCTTGAATAGCTGCTGCTGTAATGCCAAAAGAACATCTTCTGAACTCACACACACACACACACACACACACACACACACACACACACACACACACACACACACACACACACACACACACACACACACACACACACACACACACACACACACTTCTGTAATGGAGCAAAACTCAATGTGTAAAAACGTGTTTGTGGCCAGGGACTTCTCCTCCTTATATAGGGACTAGAATCAGATATGTACTCATCCCATAAGGAGTCTATACCTGCTGTAGTCTGTCCATTGTAGAGACCTAAACTCATCACAACTTCTTTATTAATCAGGTGTATTAACAAAGTGATAATCCTACTCCTAATAGCAATATACAACTAGATAGGTAACCGGAATTAGAGTCATATTGTAAAGCTCTTGCTGTATAACCAACGTTCATCACATAAGTGTTTAAGTCCAAATATTTTCTAACAAAACGAAATCAAGGTTAGCAATCATATAAGAAACATAAACTCTTGATTAAAACTGATGATACCCATTGGGGCCCTTACTAAAACTCTAGAAGAATGGCAGCCAAACAGGTACTTGATTGGCCATCTCTACAACTCAATTTAAGGCCTCAATAGAAAACCACCCACGAATAATGCCTTTGTCTTGTTAGACTGTATAAGGCTGAGCTCAGTCATCCAGAGTAATGGTTAAACTCTCTATTCCATCAACAAATATCATGAAAGAAATTCAACACTGTTTTATGGGCACTGAACCTGGGATCCTATGTCTTACTAATAGTAATTTATCTGAAGCCGTGTAGCCTTATAGATATGAGAAATAACAAGAAACAGAACAAACCAAAAATATGCGTGTTTGGACACCAACGTAACAAAGCCATTACCAATTTACAATGGCTTCAAAACTACTTAGATCACGTATAGCTACTTAAACATCTTGTTGGAACTTTGTGGGACTTTAGTCCCACATGGAAGATGTATAAGGACTCATACCCTTAATAAGGGATACCCCATGTTAGGTATTAAATGGAAGTGGGCTTGGGTGAGGGAATTTCTATGGGCATCATGGAAAATTCCCTTGGGCTCCTAGTGGACTATAAGGCACCTAGTGGGCTATGAAGATTATTTTATAATCAAAGACTGGGCCTTAGGCCTTGAGGCTCTTGGGTTCTGGGGACTTAGTTAAAATCAATATACGTTTTGAATACTGATCCTTTTTACGTAAACACGTAATTGTTCATCGAACAAAGACGACGTTCTGCCGAAACGGAACAAAGACGACCTTTTGTTCAAAACTCCGAACAGGCGTCATTCGTCTATAAAAGAAGCTTGAAGGATCAACATCAAACCACTGAAAATTCGAAATACATCTTCCTTACTATCAAGAGAAAAACACATATTGAAGTTCGAGATAGAATTCAAGGGAATCTGCAACACCTTGAATTTGAGAGTTGTATCCTGGGAGACAGACGTCAAGACGATTCCACAAGCAGAAGTGCAGGGACGAATTTCTGTCTTAGGACATTGCGTTAAGCGAGCCTCTCTCAAGAAACAAGTTAGTGAATTCAAATTGTTTTCTCTGTTTTGATCTCATACTTCATCCGAAGCATTCAATTCGAATTTAATTCTCTGCTATTTAGTTTCATTACATTCCGTTATAGTAATAATTACTGTGATTCATAGCTTGATCCATACTTATAATACATATTTTATAACACATCTAAGACAGAAATTCATCAATTGATCAAACTGTGAATGTGGTGAAAAGCAACTCGTATGCTGAGAAACCTGAGAAGTTCAAAGGGGTTGATTTCAAGCGATGGCAACAAAAGATGTTGTTCTACCTTACAACTTTGAACTTGGCACATGTGATCTCTCAAGAGAAACCTGTGGCAGAAGAACTTCTGATCTACGCATTTTATGCTTGATTCTTAACGTCTTTCTCTTTACATTTAGCTTTGTTTTGACCTTAGTACTATCATTTCTTACTTACTTTGTTGTTTTTAGGTTTTGAATAAAGGAGTACAATAAAAGAGGTGAAATGGAGCTTAAAACGCAGAAAATGGAGGTTTCCTAATTCGTTTAGGAAAATGGTGTTTCCTACTTTGACTAGGATTCCTACTCGGGTTAGGAATACAAATGGTTCGACAACTCGGAAAGTTTCGCGGAGCTGAAAAATGAAGTTTCCTAAATCAACTAGGAATGACGTGCCGGAATGTCCGAGACGCGCAAAATGATTGAGAAATGGTATTCGGAAAAGTTACTAAAATGGTGTGCACAAATGGTTTCCCAAATGAAGAACGAATGCATTTCTCCTAAGTGAACCAGGAAAGAAATTCGGCAAGCATTTTTGGAAAGGAAGATATGGCCGAAATATTGGAGATCATTCTTGCCCTATTTGAAGGTCAAATATCTTGAATATCAAGAGGAAATTCGGCAAGGGATATATTCCTTGGAGATCAAGAAAGAATATCTAGAGTGGAATAAGGAAAGAAAATCTCAGTACAGACCTGTAACTTCAAGAGGCCACCGAAGTCGCAAATCAACTCCAAATATGGCGTTCATTATATGGATTTTATAGCTCTCTGAATAAGCTTTCCAACGAATCCAAAATCATAATTTTCTGAGCTGTAGAACTCCCGGAAAAGACGTTTGAAGACAGGCTGTCAATTCTACCCGGGTGGACTAGGAATCCCTAGTTTGGAGAGGAAAGTTGGACTTCTTCACCTATAAATAAGAGGGCTCGGTCTCAAACTCATTAATCACTCATTCTACACACCAAAAAGCTCTGCCAAGCATTCCTCTCCACCACTATACCAAATTTCTACAAGAAGCCGCTCCTCCGTCCATAAAGAAACTCCTCCACCGAAGTCGGCTATAAGGCAAACTCCTTTAGAGGCTCTCCATATCCTAGAAGGCCGGATCACACTCTCGACGTAGGGCAAATTCCCGAGCGAAGTGTATTTCGAACCCTTCTATTTTCTTTCTTGTAAACTTTTGTTATTATGGTTGAAATAAAGTTTGTTTCGGTTCACTTCCTTGTCATCTTTGTGTTATTTTCGTGACTTATTATTATCTTAGAATTTGGTCAAGCATGTCGAGCTTAATGAATCAATTGAGGCTAAGGCAAATTCCTTGCCAAGTTGGTATGTGTCGTAGGGCAAATTCCCGAGCACTAATAAAGATCATACATGTTAACTTGATTAAAGACTTAGATATTAATAGGTTGCATATAACATGACTAGGTTAGTAAGACGTGGTGTGTGGATGAGTTGATCAATGTGTAAATATGTAATTAGACTTTATTTTCGGTTTAGTAAGCATGTTTAGGATTCTATGTTCTTGTTTGTTTTGCTTGTCTATGAGTTTAAGCATGTTAGAACTAGAAGCCAACGATGTGTTTGCTATGCCATGTTTTTGTCTTTAATTTCGTAGACTATAAATAAACCAACTCTTAAACTCCCCCCTTTCCAAACCTTAGCGTAAATATGCATGCACCCTCAATCCCCGGTTAAGAACGATACCCTATTTACCAATGCTACATCTACACCAAAGGGTTTTAATTGTTTGTGCGTTTTTGTTGATTGTTAAGTGTTAATTTAATGGTTGCAAATTCGTGTATCAACTTCCGGTTTCAAAGGAAACTTTGAATGCCATTGATGCCTGGACACATAGTTAGTTTTTATGCCGAAACTATATCCTTAATGGATTGGATGATACTCTCTATGATGTCTATGTGACCTGCAAAACTGCCAAAGAATTTTGGGAATCACTGGAGAAGAAATATCTGTCACAAGCTGCAAGTGCCGGGAAATTCATCATCGGCAAATTCATGAACTATAGGATGGTGGACACAAAGTCTGTTCTCAACCAAGTTGAAGAATTGCAGATTATAATCCACGAGTTGCACACTGAAGGGATGAACCTTGACGAAAAATTTCAAGTTGGTGCAATGATTGAAAAGCTTCCTCCATCCTGAAAAGATTTCAAGCATGACTTGAAACACATGACTGAAGAATTGTCGGTGGAAAAACTGGTGTTAAAGTTTCGAGTTGAAGAAGGAAATAGACAGAATGAAAAGAATGATGCTCCTTCTTATGAAGCCAAGGCAAACATTGTAGAAGGAGAGTCTTCTAAATCCAAGTCTAATTCCCAGAATAAAAACAAGGGAAAAGAAGGCAAGAAGAATAGTTCTTATGCTCCAAAACAGAAGCAATTCAAGACAAAAGCTGCTTGTTGGGTTTGTGGAAAACCAGGCCATAAGGCACAGGTTTGTCGCTATAGGAAGGACCAATCCGATGCTGGAAACCATGCTAACAAAATTCAGGCTAATGTGGCCATTGACTCTGATTTTGTTGGTGTGATTTGTGAAGTTAATATGGTCTCTGATACTAAAGAATGGTGGATTGACACTGGTGCTATAAGGCATATATGTTTTGACAGGAATCTGTTTGTCACCTACCAACCAATTGAAGGCGAAAATCTGTTCATGGGAAATGCTTCTACATCGGCTGTCAAAGGGAAAGGCAAGGTTTTGCTGAAACTTACTTCTGGAAAAACTTTCGCTCTTCTTGATGTGTTGCATGTTCCTGAAATTCGAAAGAATTTAGTTTCTGGCCCTATTTTGAGCAACAAAGGCTTCAAACTTGTATTTGAATCTGATAAGTGTGTAATCACCAAAGGTGGTGAATATGTAGGAAAAGGCTATCTGGCAAATGGTCTTTTTAAACTAAGTGTATTGCCAAACGATGTTTCTATTAATATAAATAATGCTCCTACCTACTTTCTTGAGTCTATTATTTTATGGCATGAAAGATTAGGCCATGTGAATTACCAATCTATAAAAAGGATGGTGAATTCGGGATTAATACCCAAATGTAATCCAAGCTCTATGGAAACACATAGATGTGAAATTTGTACTGAATCCAAGTTTGCAAAACAACCAATGAGATCGGTAGAAAGATCAACTAAAGTGTTAGGATTAATACACACTGATCTTTGTGACTTTAAGTCAACTCCTTCAAAAGGAGAGAAAAATTATTTCATCTCATTTATAGATGATTGCAGCAAATATTGTTATGTATACTTAATACAAACAAAAGATGAGGCTTTGGACATGTTCAAAGCATACAAAGCTGAAGTAGAGAATCAACTTGACAAGAAAATCGAGATTATTAGATCTGATAGAGGAGGAGAATATGAATCAAATGCTTTTTCAGAATTTTGTACCTCTCATGGAATTGTTCATCAAACGACTGCACCTTATACTCCACAACAAAATGGAGTTGCTGAACGTAAAAATAGAACGTTCAGAGAAATGATTAATTCCATGATAAACAGTTCTGGAGTTCCTCAAAATCTGTGGGGTGATGCTCTACTTGCTGCAAATAAAGTCTTAAATCGAATTCCTCATAAAAAGTCCAATAAAACACCTTATCAGGTATGGAAAGGAAAAATCCCTTCTTATAAAAAGTTGAAAGTGTGGGGTTGTCTTGCTAAAGTCAGAGTTCCTTTACCAAAAAGAGTTAAACTTGGACCAAAAACAATAGATTGTGTATTTATTGGCTATGCTGATAATAGTGCAGCATATAGATTTTTGGTTTTTAAATCAGAAATCAGTAACATTCATGTGAACACTTATATGGAAAGTGATGAGGCTGAATTATTCGAGAATATATTTCATTATAGAGAAAGAAATATCATCACCAACAAAAGAGTACGTGATGTCAGTAATATAGATCAAGCATCCTCATCTCGAGTTCAAGAGGAAGAAGACACTGAACCAAGGAGAAGCAAAAGAATGAGAGTCCCTAAAGACTTTGGACCTGACTATTTGGCCTTTGTAACAGAAGAAGAACCTCAAACCTATAAAGCTGCTATGGAATCTTCTGAAGCACCTTATTGGAAGGAGGCTATTCAAAGTGAAATTGAATTCATTATGCAGAACAATACATGGGAATTGGTTGATTTGCCTCCTGGAAATAATCCAATTGGACATAAGTGGATTTTCAAAAGGAAAATGAGACCGGATGGTACCATAGATAAATATAAGGCTCGTTTGGTAGCAAAAGGGTATCGTCAAAAGGAAGGGCTTGATTATTTTGACACCTATTCGCCAGTAACTCGAATAACGTCTATAAGAACGTTAATAGCAATAGCTGTTGTCTACAATTTGGAAATACACCAAATGGATGTAAAAACAGCCTTTTTAATTGGTGAATTAGATGAAGAAATATATATGGATCAACCCGAAGGTTTCATTTTAAAAGGGCAAGAACACAAGGTTTGCAAGTTAGTTAAGTCTTTGTATGGGCTTAAACAAGCACCAAAACAATGGCACGAAAAGTTTGATCATACTATGTTATCACATGGATATAAAATTAATGGATGTGATAAATGTGTATATATCAAACAATTCAAAGATGCGTTTGTTATCATTTGCTTGTATGTGGACGATCGATATGTTGATAATGGGAACAAACAAGGATGTGATTAACTCTACAAAGAAGATGTTGAACTCTTCCTTTGATATGAAAGACATGGGAATAGCAGATGTCATCCTTGGAATATGAATTTTACGAAATGACCTTGGTTATGTACTTACTCAATTCCATTATATCGAAAAAGTGTTGCGGAAATTTGGACATTATGACTGTAAACCAGTTGTAACTCCATTTGATCCGAATATCCACCTTATGAAGAATAAAGGTGAGAGTGTGTCACAATTAAAATATACTCAAATATTAGGAAGCTTGATGTACATCATGAATTGTACAAGACCTGACTTGGCTTATACAATAAGCCGACTAAGCAGGTACTCAAGCAATCTTGGAAAAGAACATTGGAATGCTTTAGTTAGAGTATTCAAATACTTAAAGCATACGATGGAGTATGGCTTGCACTACACGAGATATCCTCCAGTATTGGAAGGATATTGTGATGAAAATTGGATTTCAATGAACACAGACAGTAAGTCTACAAGTGGATATGTATTTACACTTGGCGGAGCTGCCATATCATGAAAATCAACCAAACAAACAATGACAACACAATCAACCATGGAAGCAGAATTCGTTGCCTTAGCTAAAGCTGCTGAAGAAGCAGAATGGCTTCGAAATTTCTTGGAAGATATTCCTTCGTGGCCTAAACCTGTAACTGCTATTTGTATTCATTTTGATAGCATGGCCGCACTCACAAGAGCAAAAAATAAAATCTACAATGGCAAGTCCATGCATATTCGAAGAAGGCACGAAACGATTAAAGACTTGCTCAAAAATGGTATTATATCTATTGATTATGTGAAGTCAAAGGAGAACATAGTCGACCCTTTGACTAAAGGGCTATCTAAGGAGCAAGTCATATATACATCGAGGGGAATGGGTTTAAAGCCAATTCAATGAGTCATTACTTGGCGGAAACCTAACCTAGCTGATTGGAGATCCCATGGTCTAGGTTCAATAGGCAAACTGGTTAAGGAAGACTCAAGGTAGCAAACACATACACATGCTCATTCCTATGATGAACGAAGTGTGTTTTCCTGTAAGTTGTCTAGGGTGAATATTATTCTTAATGATACTAATATCTTACTAAAGAGGAATATAGCAGGATATTCTCAAAATTGGTATCACCTATATGAGAGTGATGTGGGTCGCATCTATGAGAGTTATATGGCTATACTCTCTAGCGCTCTCATGAAGCCGGGAATTGTCCAGGACCAAAATGGACACAAACGAATGAACTGAAATGTGTTATATTCGATATCTGTGACACTTGTTGTCTCGGTTTACTACTCAAAGCAAATAGTTCAAGACTTAAGTTCACTACCTTGCATAGTAAATCCGATAAGTGCTCACTACGGATGGTTCAAGTCCAAAAGACACCTCTCCGGACACGTATCGATTATTTCATTTTCTCTTGAATATAAAACTCTTATTTTCTATTCAAATGTGGGGTATTATTGGAGTTTGAATAGAAAATGTGGGGTATTGTTGGAACTTTGTGGGACTTTAGTCCCACATGGAAGATGTATAAGGACTCCTACCCTTAATAAGGGATACCCCATGTTAGGTATTAAATGGAAGTGGGCTTGGGTGAGGGAATTTCTATGGGCTTCATGAAAAATTCCCTTGGGCTCTTAGTGGGCTATAAGGCTCCTAGTGGGCTATGAAGATTATTTTAAAATCAAAGACTGGGCATTGGGCCTTGGGGCTCTTGGGCTCTGGGGACTTAGTTAAAATCAGTATACGTTTTGAATACTGATCCTTTTTACGTAAAGACGTAATTGTTCATCGAACAAAGACGACGTTCTGCCGAAACGGAACAAAGACGACCTTTTGTTCAAAACTCCGAACAGGCATCATTCGTCTATAAAAGAAGCTTGAAGGATCAGCATCAAACCACTGAAAATTCGAAATACATCTTCCTTACTATCAAGAGAAAAACACATATTGAAGTTCGAGATAGAATTCAAGGGAATCTGCAACACCTTGAATTTGAGAGTTGTATCCTGGGAGACAGACGTCAAGACGATTCCACAAGCAGAAGTGCATGGACGAATTTCTGTCTTAGGACATTGCGTTAAGCGAGCCTCTCTCAAGAAACAAGTTAGTGAATTCAAATTGTTTTCTCTGTTTTGATCTCATACTTCATCCGAAGCATTCAATTCGAATTTAATTCTCTGCTATTTAGTTTCATTAAATTACGTTATAGTAATAATTACTGTGATTCATAGCTTGATCCATACTTATAATAAATATTTTATAACACATCTAAGACAGAAATTCATCAACTGATCAAACTGTGAATGTGGTGAAGAGCAACTCGTATGCTAAGAAACCTTAGAAGTTCAAAGGGGTTGATTTCAAGCGATGGCAACAAAAGATGCTGTTCTACCTTACAACTTTGAACTTGGTACATGTGATCTCTCAAGAGAAACCTGTGGCAGAAGAACTTCCGGTTTCAAAGGAAACTTTGAATGCCATTGATGCCTGGACACATAGTGAGTTTTTATGCCGAAACTATATCCTTAATGGATTGGATGATACTCTCTATGATGTCTATGTGACCTGCAAAACTGCCAAAGAATTTTGGGAATCACTGGAGAAGAAATATCTGTCACAAGCTGCAAGTGCCGGGAAATTCATCATCGGCAAATTCATGAACTATAGGATGGTGGACACAAAGTCTGTTCTCAACCAAGTTGAAGAATTACAGATTATAATCCACGAGTTGCACACTGAAGGGATGAACCTTGACGAAAAATTTCAAGTTGGTGCAATGATTGAAAAGCTTCCTTCATTCTGGAAAGATTTCAAGCATGACTTGAAACACATGACTGGAGAATTGTCGGTGGAAAAACTGGTGTTAAAGCTTCGAGTTGAAGAAGGCAATAGACAGAATGAAAAGAATGATGCTCCTTCTTATGAAGCCAAGGCAAACATTGTAGAAGGAGAGTCTTCTAAATCCAAGTCTAATTCCCAGAATAAAAACAAGGGAAAAGAAGGCAAGAAGAATAGTTCTTATGCTCCAAAACAGAAGCAATTCAAGACAAAAGCTGCTTGTTGGGTTTGAGGAAAACCAGGCCATAAGGCACAGGTTTGTCGCTATAGGAAGGACCAATCCGATGCTGGAAACCATGCTAACAAAAATCAGGCTAATGTGGCCATTGACTCTGATTTTGTTGGTGTGATTTGTGAAGTTAATATGGTCTCTGATACTAAAGAATGGTGGATTGACACTGGTGCTACAAGGCATATATGTTTTGACAGGAATCTGTTTGTCACCTACCAACTAATTGAAGGCGAAAATCTGTTCATGGGAAATGCTTCTACATCGGCTGTCAGAGGGAAAGGCAAGGTTTTGCTGAAACTTACTTCTGAAAAAACTTTGGCTCTTCTTGATGTGCTGCATGTTCCCGAAATTCGAAAGAATTTAGTTTCTGGCTCTATTTTGAGTAACAAAGGCTTCAAACTTGTATTTGAATCTGATAAGTGTGTAATCACCAAAGGTGGTGAATATGTAGGAAAAGGCTATCTGGCAAATGGTCTTTTTAAACTAAGTGTATTGCCAAACGATGTTTCTATTAATATAAATAATGCTTCTACCTACTTGCTTGAGTATATTGATTTATGGCATGAAAGATTAGGCCATGTGAATTACCAATCTATAAAAAGGATGGTGAATTCGGGATTAATACCCAAATGTAATCCAAGCTCTATGGAAACACATAGATGTGAAATTTGTACTGAATCCAAGTTTGCAAAACAACCAATGAGATCGGTAGAAAGATCAACTGAAGTGTTAGGATTAATACACACTGATCTTTGTGACTTTAAGTCAACTCCTTCAAAAGGAGGGAAAAATTGTTTCATCTCATTTATAGATGATTGCAGCAAATATTGTTATGTATACTTAATACAAACAAAAGATGAGGCTTTGGACATGTTCAAAGCATACAAAGCTGAAGTAGAGAATCAACTTGACAAGAAAATCAAGATTATTAGATCTGATAGAGGAGGAGAATATGAATCAAATGCTTTTTCAGAATTTTGTACCTCTCATGGAATTGTTCATCAAACGACGACACCTTATACTCTACAACAAAATAGAGTTGCTGAACGTAAAAATAGAACGTTCAGAGAAATGATTAATTCCATGATAAACAGTTCTGGAGTTCCTCAAAATATGTGGGGTGATGCTCTACTTGCTGCAAATAAAGTCTTAAATCGAATTCCTCATAAAAAGTCCAATAAAACTCCTTATCAGGTATGGAAAGGAAAAATCCCTTCTTATAAAAAGTTGAAAGTGTGGGGTTGTCTTGCTAAAGTCAGAGTTCCTTTACCAAAAAGAGTTAAACTTGGACCAAAAACAATAGATTGTGTATTTATTGGCTATGCTGATAATAGTGCAGCATATAGATTTTTGGTTTTTAAATCAGAAATCAGTGACATTCATGTGAACACTTATATGGAAAGTGATGAGGCTGAATTGTTCGAGAATATATTTCCTTATAGAGAAAGAAATATCATCACCAACAAAAGAGTACGTGATGTTAGTAATATAGATCAAGCATCCTCATCTCGAGTTCAGGAGGAAGAAGACACTGAACCAAGGAGAAGCAAAAGAATGAGAGTCCCTAAAGACTTTGGACCTGACTATTTGGCCTTTGTAACAGAAGAAGAACCTCAAACCTATAAAGCTGCTATGGAATCTTCTGAAGCACCTTATTGGAAGGAGGCTATTCAAAGTGAAATTGAATCCATTATGCAGAACAATACATGGGAATTGGTTGATTTGCCTCCTGGAAATAAACCAATTGGACATAAGTGGATTTTCAAAAGGAAAATGAGACCGGATGGTACCATAGATTAATATAAGGCTCGTTTGGTAGCAAAAGGGTATCGTCAAAAAGGAAGGGCTTGATTATTTTGACACCTATTCGCCAGTAACTCGAATAACGTCTATAAGAACGTTAATAGCAATAGCTGCTGTCTACAATTTGGAAATACACCAAATGGATGTAAAAATAGCCTTTTTAAATGGTGAATTAGATGAAGAAATATATATGGATCAACCCGAAGGTTTCATTTTAAAAGGGCAAGAACACAAGGTTTGCAAGTTAGTTAAGTCTTTGTATGGGCTTAAACAAGCACCAAAACAATGGCACGAAAAGTTTGATCATACTATGTTATCACATGGATATAAAATTAATGGATGTGATAAATGTGTATATATCAAACAATTCAAAGATGCGTTTGTTATCATTTTCTTGTATGTGGTCATTCTTCAAAACCTCTAGCCCTTCAATAACTTCCCTAACAGAACAGAACAAAGTACTTATCTAAAGAGCAGAACAAAGTTCACAAGCTAAAGTTCTCAATCCATACAAGTACTAACTACTCATCCATAACCAGGCAAATCCACAGTGTACCAACTCTTGTTCACCAAGAAATGATTGATCAGCTTCGTCTTCCCTACAACAATAGCCAAACCCAAACACGTACATCAAAATCTCAAAACTTAAAATAAAAAAGAAAGCACCTTTTTGACCGAAAGAAAGAAATGGAACCAAACCTGGCTTCTTAGACGTGAGCGCAACGTCTTTCTTCTTCACCAATGCATTGATAAGCGAGGACTTGCTGACATTGGACCGGCCCAATATCGCAAACTCAGGCCGGTCGTGTTTGGGGCAGTCTTTAGCTCTACTGCTGCTTTTCATGAACACAATCTCCTTGATTTTGGCGTCGCCGGCGTAGGGTCCGACGACGATGTTGGACCCGGGTAGGACAATGTCCTGGGTCACCTAGTCCGGGTCGTCCCCGGGTGGGACGAACAGGAAGGACGGGTCTTTCTCCAAGATGAGTGCGGTGGTTGTCTTCGAGGCTGAGTAGACATGGCGGGAGGGTTTTGGAGAGGTCGGGTTTGAGAAGTGGAGGGTGGAAGGTTGGGGTTTAAGAGAGGGACAAGAAGATGGTGATAAGAAGTTGGGAGTGAACTGCAAGCTCAGCATATGGTTTCTCAGTAACACTAGGGGCGTTCCCGCGCTTTGCACGGATTATGCAATATAGTTACATATTTAGTTGTTGCATATTACAATTAATGTATTTGTTCATATTACAAAATAATGTAGTTGTCAAAATGAAAGTTAGCAAATGCAGAGATGATTTGTTGTGACCAAATGCAGGAAACAATTCATCAAAACTACACAAACCACTAACAAAAGAAAATGAAACAAACAAATTAGAAAAACAAAATAAAAGACAGATATAGAAACCCAACAAACCCAATTAGATTTTTAGTTAAATGAATAAAATTTTCCTAAATCCAAATCAGCCCTAAAGATGAATAATTTGAAATGAGATCAAATCAGCTACTTCAATTCTGGTTTGGCACTGCTTCACATTATATTGGTTTGTTTACTGCCTAGAGCAAAGAAACTTTGGAATTAATTGGAATTTCCAAAGTCAACTCATGCTTGTTCTTTTCAAGTCATTAAGGTGTAAACAATAGGTTAATCTTGAACTAATTACTGTAAATCCACTTTTAAAAGACTTCTGCTTTTATGAGCCTTCAGGAGTTCAGGTATATTATATATGATCAATATATATAAATCTTAAAATAGAGAATAAACTATAGCTAGCGTATGAGGCAGATTAATATTTCATTGGTGACAAATGGGAAGCTTCACTTTGCCTGGAAAGCAAGAAACCTGTTTGTGCATTTTCTATGCTATGTAAGATAAGTTTTTGTAATCTCACCTTACCTACTCCCAAATCTAGAAGCAACATGTTACATTCATAACCCTTTACATTAAATACACAACAAAATCATCTAAACTCATACATTACACACACAATGTCTACATTCAAAGAGTATCAAACTACATTTCACCTGAGAACTACGTACTTTTATGTGTCTATGATCAATATATTCACACGAATATTGACAAAAGCACCATACTTGTACCTGAATTATGCCCTTTATCCTCCAAACTCCGCGAGTATACACCACAACATGCGAATCATCAGGATGAAGAGCCTCGACTTCCCTCGTAACATGTTCATTCCCCACATTATGATCAGTCGACAACCTCTCTGCCACCACTCTCCTCTTACTCCCATTCATTTTCCTCCCCAGCACCGCCCTCGAATCCCCGAGATTCGCCACATATAAAACATCATTCGATATCGCCCCCACCAAACAACACGACCCCACCGAAGCAATCAAAGGCTTCACCGGCCACAACCTCTTCACCAGCCCCAAAAACTCCTCCTCCGTCGCACTAAACACCTTCTTTATCACATCCGTCGACAACCCACCTTGCTCCATAGCAAATTCTACATAGCCAAAAACAAAAAACTTAATCTTATCAAAACTCTACTCAAAACCCAATACTCAAAATTTCAAAATTTAAATGATAAAAAGATGAGAAAACATAAACTTGACATACTGTGCATATAGGGGAAGAGATTGTTATTGACGAATCTCTAAGCTTCGAGACCGTCGTGACCATCGTAGATGCCGACGTAAGTTGCGGAAGGGGAAGTAAACACTTGTCCCTGATCCTCCAAACTTGAATTAGCCTGAACAAAAGCGATCGAGTAGTTACCAGAAGTGTGAGGCTTCAAGTCAGTATGCCAAAGCAACCCATCGCCGCCACCGCTGGTTCCAATTCTCAGACCAAAGCACCGCTCCAATATTCTTATTAATTGAATCAAAGCAACGCGTACACGTATTCAAGGAGAGAGAGAGAGGGAGAGAGAGAGAGAGAGAGAGAGAGAGAGAGAGAGAGAGAGATATCTAACCCGAACGAAGACCCGTTCGAGTATGTTGAGTTCGGGCGGCTCCTCGAGCTGGACGTGCCTCGGAAGCATATGCGTTGCTGATCTCGGGAGGCATTGTCCAACTGAGCAAATCGACATCTGAGTCGCTAGACTTGAGATGAACTTGAATTGAGTCAGGTTGAGGACCTGGACCGAGCTGCCGAGTTGAGTTGGTGACTTGTACCGAGTGGAGTTGTTGAGCAATGACTCGATCAGAAGCGAGTTACGATGTCACCTATTTGTGATTTGCTCCGTTGTTGATGACAAAAGTTGGGGAGAGAGAGCAATATGGAGATGAGAGATCGTCTGGGTAGGAGAGAGAGAGAGACTCAAGTAAAGGAGACCAAATACTCCCCGCACATATCGCACGCTCAAAAATTTGTGACCAAAACACCCTCCGATGAACAGTCTATGAACAGTGGAACAGTGATGTTCCACGGTTGTTATATAGTAAATTGTTTCAGTTCTTAATCTTCGAGAGGGCTTTGTTTTGTTAAAAGAATAACACTCAACAACTATTAGGCCGGTGAAACTGGGAAGCCAATTTTTTTTCATTTTTTCTATTTTGAAAAATGTTGAAGAACATTACTCAAGTTTTAAGTGTTTACTCTCGATTTCAGATTTCATTTACGATCGCTCAAGTTTATCTGCCGATTTCTCTTTAGTCACTTATGGAAAAATGAATGTTAAAATCTAAAAAAGACAAAAAAAAAAGGTTCATTTTTAGGACCCCTTTTCAAAAAAACTCAAAAAATCTTCCCTTTAAAAAAAACCCAACATTTTTGACATTTTTTTCTAAAAAAAATCAAATACATTAACCAATTTTTAAAAAATTCATTCTTTTCCAAAATTCTTATTTTTCTTTTCAGTTTGCCCTCCGTTGCCCTTTGTTTCTTTCCTTTTCAAATTCAAACAACATGTTTTATCGGTATATGTGATCCTCTCTCTCTCTCTCTCTCTCTCTCTCTCTCTCTCTCTGATATATATAGAAGATGATGATAGAATGAGCAATGTTACTGATATTGCTTTTGGTTGTTTCCGTCAAAAGGAGGCGAAGGAATATATAACAAGATCATGGTCGAATGCTCTAATATAGGAAAAGGGGCAGTGTTTTGTGGGTGGTGTGGAAGAATTCAAAGACAAACTCAGAGAGTATTATAGAGATGGGATTCAAGTACTTATTTGAAAAGAACAAACCAACGCGCATCAATGCATATTACTTTAAGAAAGAGGCAGATTTAGAGTGGAGTGTGTAGACGCGCTTATGCAATGCCAATGGTTGGTTCTAAATTACGAAATTCCAGAAAGAACACATGTGCAAAGTGATGATCCATTTTAACAAGAGCGAGATGATGAGATCTTCTGTAGTCTGGTACTTTTTCTTATCCTTTTTTTCGGGGGGTGGGGAGGGGATGAACCCTGTAAGCTTTAGGTGTACTGTTGTTATCTGTGGATAGTTGTGGTTATGTTATGGATGTGATCTTATAGATCTGTAGTTTACTATGGTTATCTGTGTCTAAATTTGAGGACTCTAATTGAACTAACTGTGGTTGCCTTTGGTTAGCTGTAGTTACTAAAGCTGTGTAGCCTTTTTGTGATGTTATCTTGTAGATCTGTTGTTTATTGTGGTTATCTGTGGCTAATTTCAATGACTCTAAGTCAACTAAGTGTAAAACTTTAACTTTTATCAGCTTTATTGTTAAAGAAAAGTTGCGAGCGGATCCTAACAAGGGTACAAAGGCTCTGCAATCAAAAATAAAGGAATCTCATGGTTTGGAAGTGTCTTACAAGATGGTGTGGTATGGAAATGAGAAGACAATGGATGCACTTCATGGAAATGAAGTTGAACCCTACTCTAATCTTCTGTGGTTTGCTGATAATTTCATGAAGACAAATCTAAACTCAAGAGTTGTTGTAGATAGTGATCATGAAACACATAAGTTTCGACGCCTATTTGTGTGCTTTGGTGCTTGTATAAAGGGCTTTCAGTTTTGTAGGCCGATGATTTTTGTTGATGCGGGCTTCTTGAAAAATAGATACAAAGAAACTATCATTGGAGCCTCTGGAAAACATGTGAATCAAGGTAACATAAGTGTTGGGTTAACTGTCTCTTTGTTGTACATCATTGTGTTTCACTATCTAACCTTACATCCTTTTCTATTTGTCTTTTTTTGTGTTTTCGGATCTTTATCCATTGGCTTTTAGTATTGTGGATTCGGAAAATGATGGTAAATGGAGGTGGTTTTTGGAGAGGCTGAGATACGAGATAGATAAGCATACAATCAATCCTGAGACTAATACTCTTAGAAAAAAATGCATTCCTATCCAATCGCCACACAACAATAATGAGTTCACTTCCTGAGATTTTCCCGAATGATGTGCACGGATTATGTTTTAGGCACTTGCTGGAAACATCAAACGTTTGTATACAAGTGTGTTCATGAAGGCTAGGATATTATAGTCTTCATGAAATGTGCTTACGCTAGAAGCGAAAGACAATATGAGTTGATGCTTGCACAATTAAGGCGATGCTAATACAATTAATGATTTCTTGAAAGATCTACCAACAGAGAAATTGTGTGCTGTATTCTTTGAAGGAGAACGATACGGTGAAATGACAAATAACATTTATGAATGCTTCACTAGATGGATAGTTGATTTTCGTACAATTCCCATATACTATCTTGCCAAGGAAATTAGGTCGGTTCTCTTTTTTTAAAATTTTTTCTTTGGATGACAAACGATAACCTTATTTATCAAGGTTTCTTTAGGTCATTTAACAAAGCATAGATGTGTAGTAGGAGTGTGGGTTGCTGTCATTGTGTTGTGGTTAGCTGTGTTGTGTAGTTATTACTATTTTTCTTTTTTAGGCGGAAGTTGATGGAAAGGCTTGCAACCAGGAATGAATTGGGAAAAAACTGGCACACTGTGATGGGACCCAAAATGAAAAAGAAGCTAAGGGAGCTAGTAAATACTGTAAGGCATTGGAGGGTGATGTCTGCCAATGGTCATCTCTACAAAGTGTACTGTGACAAGTATTCTACTGTTGTCAATATGAACACAAGGTTCTGCTCTTGTAAACAGTGGCAGTTATTAAGGTTTCAATGCTCGCACGCTCTTGCCGTCATCCAGGGGCTCGGTCATTCTCCTTACGACTACTCGGACAACTTTTACCATCTTACATCTTCCATAGATACATATTCTTTCACTTTGAATCCAATGTCGTCAATCGAGATACCGTTGTAGGACGTGTCAGAATATAGTTCAGATTTGTTGCCTCCATTGACAAGGAAGCTAGCTGAAAGATCTAGGACAAAAAGGTTAAAGTCAAGGGATGAAAAGGAAAATATTCCTAAAAGGTGCTCAAGGTGCCACAAGTATGCTCGTCACAACGAAAGGACCTACATTGCACAAAGACCTTTCATTTTCTACTTTCTTTACTTTTTCTTATTATTTTTTGTGGAACATTAATGCTTATAGGTATTGGTTCACTGAGGTTAGCTGTCGCTAGCTGTAGTTATTTATCTGTAATTAACGTGAACAAAAATTTCTTTTATAACCTCCTTTTAATCATAGTTCCCTTTGTTTTATTTTGTTGTTTTATGTTGCATGGCTTTGTTGCATGTTTATTAAAAAAACAGATAAAGATCACATGGGGATAACTGATGTTCACTATGTCCAATTGTGATTAACTGAAGCATCATTTTTCACAACAACAGGGTTCACTGTTGTTTTAATGTCATTAGTTATTATTAACAGAAAGGCTGGAACAAAGTCCTCAAGCCTGAACCATTTTTAAAAAATTTGGGAGCCAAAATGTTCTATTACAGTACATCTTAACCAGTTGCTTGCAATGAAGGGCAGTTCATATCATATCTTTTCATTCATTCACAACATATGTGGATGAGAAGCAAACTCACATGACTCATCATAAACAAGAAAGATAAATTCATTAATAGTGATAGATTCAATTATATAATGACAAAAAAAATAACAAAACACAACAACTGAATCTAAATAAACAGAAAAATACATAGAAATAGAAATAGATAAATGTTGCTGCTCAAATCTTCCTCTTTTTGCCTTTGCTGCCACTGGTGCTTGTTGTCTCAAACCTTGGAGCTAGAGAAGGCAAACAAGACAATATCATATCCACCATTTTCAGGAGGATATTATTCTGTTCAATGCTGAGCTCCACAGACTCCTTGTGGTCCTTGACTTTCCTTTCCAAGCGTTTGAGATACTTGAAAGTTTTCAATGGTTTGGGAGGTCTCTGATTGGCCTTTTTTGCAATTCTAACCATGCTTAAGATAGGGTCAGAATCAGATGATTCGATTTTGGGGATGGGTGGGTTGGATTTTGACTTGGAAAGGGAAGGAGGGGTGGGCAGAAAATGAACCTTACTTTGAACATCGGAGCCAGTGTCTGAGTGTGAGGTTGTTTGAGAACAATGAACAAGCTTTGGGGCCTTTTTTTTGCATAAAGGGCTTAGTTTTTGCAAAAAAAGGTTTGTGATAAAATTGAAGGAGAAGATGAAGATAGTTTAGGGACATCCCCTTTATTTATAGAGCATGAATTGAAAAGTGATGAGAAGGAGTGAAGAGTTGTGTTTTGAATCAAGAAAACTATAATGATGTCTGGTTTGGTTAACGAGAAGGCTGTAAATGATGTCTCCTAGGGTGAAAAAATATGTCTGTCAGAAGAAGAAACGAAAAGGGAAACGTTTAAGAGCGACGACTCTTAGGTTTCCCAAATTTTTCTGAGAATTTGAACACTCAGTTAACTATAGCAAGAGACAGCTAATGACAGCAAACCATTTCGGTTAACTGTACATCATTGTCCCTAGCTGTTGGTAACCGTAACAAAATTGTATGAAAGGTTATGTTGTTTCGATGGGTAACTATAGTTCATTGTCCTAAGTTATGGTTTGCATTTCAAATTCAAATTTTTTAGTGACGTGACCTTTTAAAATAGGCGCATGTTCTTTTATTTAGTCAAGATACCCTAAAATTTATCCCATTTCCTCACAAATTACCTTCACTCATCCCATCTCCTCACATTTACCTTCACTTCTAGGTTTTCCCTATTTGTTACTAATTTTTCATCTCCCTCTCTTTTGCTCTGTGTTTTCTCTCTATAGCTCCAAGAAGATCTGCTCATTTGAATCCAACCATCGCCACTCCAACAACAACATTAACAACCGTTGTTAGACGATCAGGCCGTCTCAACCAAACTACTTTCGCTACCTAGACTTCTTCTGCTTTTGCTCCCCACCGTCGTGCTTTTACTCCCCACCGTGACGCTTCTGGTTCTGGCAGTGCTACTGCAACTACTCTACCCTGAAGTTTTGAAACTTTAGTGACGTATTGTATTAGGTTGTTAGAGCAGCAATTGGTTAATCAGATTGAGTTGTTGAAGCAGCAGTTGGTTAACCAGATTTCTTTGCTAGAGAACAGTATAAGGAATGAACTTGTGGATCTTGGATCATGACTCGAAGAAATTGTTGTCTTTCTCCAGCCGCAAGAGGAGGAGGATCCTATGGCACCTGAGGATGAGGAGCATGTGGGAGGAGTTGCACCAACGGCTTGAAACGGTTTTTGTAGTAGCCCTCTTTTTTATGTAATGAATACCTTTTATTTAATGAACTTATGTGCTTTAGTTGTAGTTTCACTAGCGGCTTGAATCAGATTTTGTTGTCGTTTTTTTTTGTAATGTGCTTCTATTTGTTTTACTGTGTATTTAAGAGAATCTAATACTAATTGATGTGTAAAATCAAGGGATGAAAACATTATAAAAGATGCATCATTTTAGCGTGCTTTCTAAATGTAAAACAGGGTGCCCTGTCATTTCCCTGACGGTTAGGTATACTTCACTGATGGTTAGTTGTTATTAACTGTCTTTTTTTAGTTACATTAGAGAATGATGATAAAGGCAGACCATTACATAAAAAATATTATAATTCAGTTACAATATTCAACAATCTAGAGACTGTGTTCTGAACAACTAACTACGTACTAACTAATTGAGTTTATAAGTCCCTACATTGAAACTGCTAACTAAGTACTCCTAACTAGATATTGATTTGTCTCCCTTTAGTAGTCTTCTGCTTATTGCCTTTGGAGGGTTATTCTTGCACCATCCAAGCTTATGGCCAATGAAAGATTTGATAAGTTGAGCCTTAAGTAAAGAGATATCTTTGTGATCCATACAATCACTGAATGGCTCGTCCCAAGCAAACTGATTCATTTAGTAACACACAAACGTACCACAGTCCATCCTATGTAAACGGGAAAAAAATATAGTGAATTTCAAAAACAAAAACAGAAATTAGCTACCCCATGTATAACTAAGATAAGCATGTGGACATTTGTTATCCACAGCTAACCAGAAATTGAGTGAAGATATACTTACGATCTGGGAATTTGACTTGGACAGTTGTCGCATGTCATCACCATCATGGTCTCAAATGGATGTCTCTGGTTTGATCCATTCAACAGTTTTCCTCTCTCTTGCACACAATTTTATTTCCCTTATCTTTAGTTCTTTAGACGTGTTGCCTTTGCCGTCCACCAAGAATCTCTTATTATTCTTTAGCATGTCATCTGAGAGCTCGTAGACTGAGTCCAACTATAGATTGAACATGTGGATGATCTTCAGGGTTTTCTTGAAGTACGTGACTCCCATTCCTTAAATATTTTGGATTCGCTGGTTGCAATAAGTCGAAGTAAGTCTAATGCGGGGAGCATGTCTCAAGGCACAGTAGGTGGTAATAGCCGTCAGAAGTAATTGGGATGAAAATCTTGGCGTAAGAACCAAGATCCTTGAATAGCCTTTTATAGAAAAGCACATACATTGTCTTCATCACCAAGTTATCGACCCCCCACTATTTTATAAGAAGCAAAACCAAAAATTTGTAATAACAAACTGAAATTCAAAAATGAGAAATCTGAAAAGCAGAAAAGAAAGAAAAAAGGCCTTACAAAAACTTGGCTGTTTGAAATAACAGACTTCCCAAAGCTCTGGAGGTGTTGGTTCTTAGTTCTGTCCATAAGGATCTCCATAAGAGTTTATTACACCATTTGTCACTGATCCACCGTTCTAAAGCGTTGGTATGCCTTTACGCTCAAAGAATATTGATGGGTCATGCCAAATCTAGAAGGATTCCTTACATAGCAAACAAGTTCAGTGAACCCAATTGAAGAAAGTCAAGAATAACTAAGTACAGCTAGACATAGTTAACCCGATACAGCTATCCACAGTGAAATAAGAAAAAGCTAAACCTATGTTTATTGTAACATTGAGGTCATCACCGCATTTTGGCACAGAAACCGAAACTTTGAAGTTTTGAGTCGAGGGGATTACGAAGATTTTTCTGTCTTTGTCCAGTACCGCAGAAGTTTATTTTGCCTTGATTTGCTCATATACGTAAAGACTTTGCTATCACCCCATGGAACTTCTTTCAAGTCGTTGACAAAATAAGCCCTGAATGATGATTCTTTCCCTCTGCTTGGATTCATTTTTGATACAGGAGAGCTCTTTTGCTTGATCTGAAATTGAGCCAAAGGTGTCCTCACCATTTTTTTTGAAGGTGCATTTTTCTTTTGTGGTGGTCACCAATATATTTCGTCTATTTCTTAATTGGTCAAACCTTGTCTTTTTATATTTTCACAAATGAGTATATGCTGATGGTGTTCTTTGTCAACTTAAAGTTTGGACCAGGTTGTGTGATGGTTAAATCATCGTCTCTCTCCTTCTTTGTAGGAGCATCCGATGTCACCAAGTTCTCTACCACTGTAAGTGATCATTTTTTCTCAATCCCCTGAGCTACTGGTGTCACTAAGTTATCCACAATTATAGGCAATTCTTTTTGCTCAGTCCCCTGAGCTACTGGTGTCACCAAGTTCTCCACCACTTTAGGCGATTTTTTTTGCTCAATCTCCTGAGATACTGGTGTGAGGAACACATCAGAACCCAGAATATCAAAAGTTGGTGCCTCTAGTAATAAGAGAGCCTCATAAAATTGCTGTTGTAGCACCAATCACAGAACAAACAGTTTTTAGTCAGCTTTCAGTTTTAATAGTTATATGTAGTGAACCCACAGTTAACACAATCAACTAAATACAGTTAACCAATAGTGATCTACAGTGAATCCAATCAGCTAAAGACAGTTAACACAATTTTTTTCATTTTTTGCTACCATGTAACACTTATGTTGCAACAGGTGCAAACACATTTAGAAATAGCAGACAAGAATTCAAACTTGAGAAAGTAAAATGAGAATCAAGAGAATGAAACTAAACATTGTCATTTTTGAACAAAAAGGTACTAAATGTCATACAACACCAAAATGATTACCCAAAATATAGATTTAAACATGATTTTTTTTCTTTCATCTACTACTCATGCAATTTCTTTAAGATTACTACCAGCTGCTTCTTCTCCTCCCTTTTCCTCTGTTGTCCCGGCCATCTTTTTGGCATCCTTCAACTTCAAGGACAAATCTTTATGGAGACGTGAATTATCAGCATGCAACTTTTCAACTTCCCTTTTTAGCTCATCAACCTTTGCTTGCATAGCTTTGGTCTTTTCTGCTTCCTCCTCTCTGGGTTTTTTTTTTACCACTTTTTCTTTCTCCATAGCAGTAACTTGAAGTGCTTCATTCAATTCATTATAATTCTTTGGCTGAGAATATAATCTCAATATGGAGAGCTTTAATCTCCTCCAAAGAATTGAAGTCTTCCTTGTCTCCCTGCTCCTTCGCTTGAAGCCTGGCCTCAATATTGCTGCCTCTCTTGATCAAGGAGTAAATTGATTCTTGAGTAATCTTGAAGCATGTCTTTATGACCTTTTCTCCAATTTTCGATTGCTTCATCCTTCTTTTTGAATAGCTACTCCTTCTCCTCAAAGCCTCCAATCTTTAGCATTTTTCAGCAGCAGTCGCAGGAGTCTCAGAGTTTATTTGTGCTAGAATATTCGCTATATTGTCGGAGTCTTCAGTAGCAACCTCTGGCCCTCTATCTCTTCTGGAGCTCTGACTGGCCTTCTCTTCTCTTGGTAAAGTGTTAGCCTCTGGTTGGTTTTGGATGCTTCAAGTTCTCCCTATTTCAAATAAAGCAATATCTCAGCTACCAAAAATTTACCCGAATGTATAGTTAACCATAACAAGTAGACAGTGAACTACAGCTAACCCAGAAAGCTACCAATAGTGAACTATAAGCATTGAAATATCAGTGAATATGCCGTTATCACTGTCATTCTCAGCATTTTGATGTTGGTTACGTTCCTCAAATTTTGCATGATGTGCATAAACTTCCATCTCACAAGACCAGTTTTCGCCGCATCTTTCTCCGTTGTTGGTTTCATTAAGTTTGCAATACTTAAGAACAAATACAGCTCCGCCATACAGAGAAAACCATAAATAGTTAGAACAATTGACCATAGCAATTAGATAGTGAACTACAGCTAACATAGACATCTACCAATAGTGAACTACAAACATTTCAATTGCATCTAAACAAAAGAATATTAACACAATTAACCATCACTAAATACATAGTGAACTACAACTAACACAGACAACTACTAACAGTGAAATACATACATTGAAATATCATGAACAAGGGAATATACTGGAAAGCTTGGGAAGTGAGAACTTACCGGTAGGACAAGGATGCAACCGCCTATATTCTTCGCCCCACTCTCTTGTTGTTGTTGTTCTTCTTCTTCTTCTTCTTCTTCTTCTTCTTCTTCTTCTTCTTCTTCTTCTTCTTCTTCTTCTTCTTCTTCTTCCTCCCTTCCTCTTTTCCTCCTCCTTCTTTAATTGGATAGTAATTTTTGACATGCGTGTCTAACACATCGAGCAGGAGACTGATGATGCTGCTTGGCTAATCATATTCCTTTAAGTCTTCAAAATTGTTGTCCAAGTTGATTAGATTCCAACCAATGCCACAGGAAGAAATTGGCAGCACAATAACAACAAAATGAGCAAACGAGCAGTGTCCTCTACTCTGTTTGGGATCTGAAATTGATTTTTCCAGTCTATCAGTAATTATTTTCTTTGACACTGTCTTCCCCTTCCCAAACAAGTCTATACTAAATTATGCCTTGACAGGAGCCTTTTTGCATAAAGACACTGATCTCTCTCCAGAGTTTATGAGGCCAAAGAGATCCGCAACATATTATGGTTTGAGTCTATCCACCCTTGTAGGGTGAAACTGGAATGACCTCGTCGTGATATCATAGCAGTCCACTAAGAATGCCATGGTTACATCTGATTTATACAGCCCTCCAATGTCTTATATTTCTCTATCTATGATTGCCTTGATCATTATCCCAAATGAAGTTTCCAATATTTGAGCAATACTGTAACTTGATTGATGATTTTGCTCTTGTTGAATTGAATGAACTGGAAGTAGCTGATGAGGTTGCAAAAGAACTGAATCTTCCAGTTTCGTTTTTGTTTAAGCTCAGGCTTCGACTTTTCCATTTTCTTGTTTTCAACCACTTGTTCCTCTTGTTCTTGCTCTTCTTCATCTTCCTCTTCATCACCTTCCTCTTCGTCTTCATCTTCTTCTTCATTATCTTTATCATTGTCTTCATTTTCATCTTCAACATCATCTTCTTCATCCTTATTCTCTGAATTGGTGACCTTCTTTCTTGATGTCTTTTGCTTGTCTTTCTTCTGACCTTTGTTTTTTTAGACTGGTTTACTCTTAGCATTTGCTTTCTTACTCTGTTGCTGCTGCAACAGCTTCTGATGCTTGTACTTATTAGTACTACCTCATGCTTTTAAGGTTGCAGAAGAATTTGATGATTCAGTTTCAGATTCTGTTTTCGGCCTCTTCTTTTTCTCTGTCCTCTTTGTTCTCTTGAGCCATTTGGAAGAGGACTCTGGTTCATCGACATTAGGGGTGGGAGTCGGGCTGTTTGGTTCGGTTTTTGCTAAAAACCATAACCAAACCGTAATATTTTTTTCGGTTCGGTTCGGTTCGGTTTTTCAATTTTTTTAAAAAAAACCGTGACTATTCGGTTCGGTTTGGTTCGGTTTTTTCTTTCGGATTTTTTCGGTTTCTTTCGGTTTTTTACATAATGTATAAAAAACAACTTTTGAATAAATAACTAAAAAATTGTCTATAAAATTTCTTTTTTTGAGTTGTCTAACATTTTAATTAGATTCTATGATAGAAATTGAGAAGAATTGTGTATAAAGAAATTAGGATTTTAGGAGTTTAAGGTTTTTGTTTTGCATATATTTATATAATATATTACAAAATTTCTAAAATGATATCTATTTATACATACTTCGGTTTTTCGGTTCGGTTCGGTTTTTATAAATTAAAAACCATAACCGAACCAAATATTTCGGTTTTTTTCGGTTTCGGTTTTTTTTTGTTCGGTTTTTTTCGGGTACGGTTTTTTTCGGTCGCGGCTCGGTTTGGATCGGTTTTTTTTTCGGTTTTCGGTTCGAATGTCCCACCCCTAATCGACATGCTTTTTCTCTTTTGACTTTTTGCCATTTTTTCTTCTGTTTGGAAGAAAAATGTTAGCTAGTGCACTACTAACACACAGATGAGTAATAGTAGTTAACTCAAATATAATGAAGACTTCAAATAGATACAGACATTTAACACTACATTGATTCACAGTGAACCCACAATAAACAAAACAGCAACCCACAGTTAATCGCAGTTAGTTAAAACAACCCACAGTTAACACAGTTAGCCAAGACAACAACCCAAATTGAACCGTAATGTGATATCAACAAACATTTAATCCAAACATGGTAAACACAGTGAATCAACAAACAATAAAGATATTGATGTCTAATGTCTATCCACCTTAACAAAAACCACAAACACAACAAAGTGATACACATAGTGAACCACTATAAACCAAACTGCTATCCACAGTTAACCATTCATCCGATCAACAACAACAACAACAACAACAATAATAACCAGCAAAGTAAAAACTTAACATTGAACACATAAGGAAGTCACTAATAACTTATATTCAACCACAACATCAAAAACTTCTACTATCAAACTACAAAAAAGCCACAGTAATTCCTAAGATGAAATCAACACACATCCATTCTAAACAGGGAATCAACAAACAAATTTAATCACTCATAACACGTATCCATCCACAAAATCAAAAAGGGCAACCATAACCACAACCCGCAAACCCTAGATATCCAAATATCACAGCAATAATTGAAAATGATTGAATCTAAGAAAAACTATGGCAATCTAAGAACAATAACAAAGGCATAAGTACGCATAAGAGGTAGTTACCTTAATTTTTCATCAGAGTTTTTGGTGTTCTTGGTTTATGGAGGTTTGGAATGAGCGACAGGGTGAAGTGCAATCATCGGAGCTTTCAGTGTCAGGTTCTGTGGATACGGAGGTAAAGAGAGAGGTGGAGATCAAATAGAAGAGATTTTGAAGAGAGAAGCTTTGAAAATGAAATGAAACTGTTTTGTAATCAAAAGGGGAGGTGTTTGAAGATTTCAGTGGCATTTCACGTAAATAAGTTTAAATTGTGGTTATTTGTTTATGACGAAAACTTATTATGTTTTTTTAGAAATGAAAAAGGTTTTCGGTTTTTTAAAAAAGAAAAAGTTGAGATTGGGTATTTAAATAATTTTCCCAAAATATTTAGTTACACATGAGGGATAATTATGTGTGTTTATTTCCTTTATTTTTTTTATCGATTCTTTAAAAAGGAGTGACCAACGTGATACAAGAAAATAAAGTAAAGTGATCAAAGAGTAAAGACATATACCAAAGTAATCTTGAGTGACCATAGTGATATGTTTCATACTTTAGTGACCAAAATGTATGACATATCATATTTAAGTGACAATTTTAGTTATTTTTCTTTTTTATGTTTTTTTATAGGATTAGTCCCCAAGTTTATTAACTAGTAGGAAGCAAAGTACAGTGCTATTTAAACTTGATGGAGACATAACACATTAATCTCAGTTGTTAAGAAATAAATATGCAAAAAGGATATCTTGGATCCTTGTATAACCAAAGCTCACTAATGTCACCAACATTGGGAAGGTGTGCCAGCCTATGTGCAATGTCATTTGCTTCACGAGGCATTTGACCTACCTCATAATGCCGCAACAATATCCAAGCAATCACTCTCTCCATATCCACTGCCTCCATCTATGATACACTACTAGCAATAGTCCAGCATGACGGGCCTCAGCCTCAGCATGCACTGTTGAGCAGGCATAAAGAGTAGGTCAAGCTAAACTAGCGATATGCACCTCTTTCTCATCCCGCAGTAGGAATCCATATTTAGTGTCCTAAAATTGATTTATCACTTCTTGACCACGTAAAATTTTGAGTTTTGACCATAATTTTATTTTGAGAAATAATTTCAAAATGTCTATAACCCAAAACATGCCAAATTGTGCCTTTGTGAACTTTTATCGGTCCTAGACTCCTAGTTCAATACATACGGTGAAGCATAGTTGGCACAAGTCGCACAGCTAAATGTATTTCACCAAAATTAAGGGTCGGCAATGGTTATGTTGGGCTTGAGCATAATGCCTCTAAGTCCAGGCTAGGCCATTTTCTTTGTTCGAAACCTACGGGCCATCCATAGGGTGGGACTTCAAACATTTTCTGATTGGGGTAAGCCCATAATATAATACTCAACCTTTTTATGTATTATATAAAAAATATATTAAAAATTAAAACCTCAAAACTTGATAATTGGTATATGAATGATTAATGTTTAACACAAAAATCTCCTAGCGGACTTGAGTGATTTCTCAAACTGTCTCTTTTCCTCGACTATGCTTCGTGCGCTGGCGTGCCACCTTCTCACGATGGAATGTTAATTTGTAGGCTAGCGGCTACTAACTTCTTAATAAGCGATTTAGATGAAGAGAGCACCAACCTCGCCTGAATGGATCCTTCTTGCCTAATGACTTAGGACTTGTTGGTTTTTGTGTCTTTAGCTGAGCCACGAAAATTGATACTCTACACTCCTCCTGGTGTAAAGCAGAGCAATCTCCTTGACGTGGTGTTGAGAACACAAATGTGTTGCATCCTTGAACCTCGAAACTCTCACTCTTCCTAGTGACAAGCCTCTTGATCGCTGGTAGTAGGTTTTTGCGTCCTTGAATTGCAAGAATCTCATGCTCTTCAAGTGATAACTCTCTTGATCGTTGGTTGCAAGAGTTTTCTCGTATAGAGAAGGATGGTTTGCTGGGAGCAAAATATGTATTTGGTCGAGGATCCCTTTCAAACTACTCTTCAACTCTTTATATAGAAGATTGTTGTTGTATTCCACTTCGCTTGGAACTCTTTGGTATCGGTAGTTATATTCACAACACAACTCTAAGTACTCAATAAAGCTCATATGATACTTATAGATAACTCTCATAGAAGAGTCATAACCATTATAAGAAAGGTTAGATAAAAACAAGCCGCATGGATCTGCTTTAAATATCGTTTCCTTCAAGCTCATTCTAATCCAGACTTGTACACCTCACTCGAGCCGCTTGCCTAATGCAGCCCTCAAATCCCAATAAGAAATATTTTATTTCGGGCCAAACATTGCCCCTCAAGCCTTGATATTAAATTTAATGCAAACGAAAATGCTTGTTTTACCAAACGACATATCGATAACACCAAACGGTAACTTTATACCTAAGTGCCACGTCGTCTCTTCTCTCCTGAAAAGTTGTGCCACTTCAGTTGACGTCACATAAAAAGTGAACGTTCGCGTCATTCCTTACTTCCATTACAAACTCTTCCTTTCATTCAAACTTTAAGCTTCTTCAAAAGCCAACCTTTCTGTCTCTCCACCGCCGTCAATTTCTGATTATCTAACATGCCTCCTTAAAGAGAAAAATTCTCAAACCTCACCCAAACCGAGGCAAACCACCTTGCCGCCAATATTTGCACTGTCACGGCTCGCAGACAACCAAGTGCTACCCTTACTCTTAGAGTCACCTCCAAAGGCACCGGCCATCTAGGCCCTTTCCTCAAAACACCAATTGACACAAAGCTCTTCCCCGTGCTCCGTCACCCTTATTGCAACTCAACATTGCTTTTCCAAAACGACCCGAAAGCTAACCCTGCGGAATGGACACTTTCTGCTCAATCGGCAAATGGCCCAATACCACTGAGAAGGACCGTGCTTGGTACACCAATCGCTGGGAACTAGACTTAATTCGATGGCAAGCAGCTGGCATTGATCAACTTCTTGACCTCTACTTCGCACTCCTCAGTGGTGGAAATCGCTCTCCTTTCACCATTGTCATGTGCTTTTGGGACTCAGCCAGCAACTGCTTCTGCCTATCCTATGGCGATGTAAGTATCACTCTCCTAGACCTTTATATTATATTTGGAGTTTCCATCGTCAACTCCATCTGGAAACAAGGCGATCACATCGAATGTACCGTTCATGCTGATTCTCATCGCCCAGCTTCATATTCCGCTTGGACCAACACCTTCATCAACAACCAGACCGATCAAGGAGGGATAGCTTTCCTTGAATTATGGTTATCCAAATATATTTTCTGTCCTTCTCCCAGAAGGTAAATAAGTGCTGGACTAACCTCGCCGAGCATATCTTCGAGGGAACAAAATTGGGTCTTGCACAATCTAACCTTGCCAGCATTTATCATAGCCTAAGGTGGATTGTGCTCTCACGACTCAACCTTAGCCAACCAGGACCATTCTGGATGGTAGAGCTATGGCTTCAAATTTACTTCCCCATTTTCTGTCATCCCGAAATCCTACCATTCGAGAGAGACGTAATTCTTGGGAAAACTCTGACGACCACTAACTCTTTTGATGAGTGGACTTACCAAACATGCTTTGCTGCCTTTTGCTCGCATTCAGAGTTTCTTTCCACTGCGGTTGATATCATTTTGAGCCGCAACTTCCCTCGGGACCTTGACACTGGCTTCCTTCCCTCGCCAAAACAAGATAACCAGGTGAGGGTCATTTTCCTTCAAAGCAACACCTGTGGTGACCTGCTAGTTTCTGGTCCTTCTACACCTGGGCATGACTCTACGCCTTGAACCACTTCTCCAGGCAACTTGGGCTATCTCAATGTGTCCCTATGCCTCTCATGTGCTTGGTGAACCGCTACAGCATCTGGTGAGCCACATCCCGTCCAGATCCTACTAACCTGATTGATGGTCACTACGTCTTCCCTCTGGTCATGCTTCATGAATAGGATTTCGAGCATCCAATTGTGCCATCCCTTTACATGACTTCCAATTATCTAGGTTGGAAAGCCTAATTTTGGGACGAGATCAGACGCAAGCCACCACAGCCCTTTTTGTCGTCATCTGCCGTAACTTTAAGAAACACTTCATGAATGATTCTGACCGGCAACTGCTACACCTGGCTCATGAGGACACTGATGACACCCCTTGGCCAGTAGTACATAGCTATACTTACATGTTTTCCTTGTTAAACTTTTGCCACAGATGTTGGCGATATTTCTGCATTACTTTAATTCATTTTCCCCTTACTAGACCTAAATAATACTCTGAAGAACCTGGAGCCCAAGAGGCAACTGTTGATGAAGAGCCTCGCCAGAGGATGGAAGAAGAACAAGAAGAACTCCCACAAACTGTAAATATTCCATTCTCTGAATGCCTCACCATTTTAAGCCTTCAAATAATATACATATCCTGCTTTACTCCAGCGGTCTCACAAGCGGACTCGAACCGGCTCGCCAGCCAATAGTTCTAACAAATGCAAACAATGCCGCCGAGAGGCTACCATTAAGGACAACCCATAGGAATAAGTAGTGCAAGACGAACCTCCTCGCCAACCTACAATCGAGCCTACACCTTCTGTAGCAACAACAACTCTCTCGCCATTGCCAGAGACTCAATCCATCGCGGTCGTTCCATCCCCACAGATTGGTGACGTTTTTGTCGAGTAACCATATAAGCTGGTTGAAATCAACCCCTCACCTTCTTTCAAGGTAAGATAACTCAATCTTTTGACACGCTAAGCAATACTTACTTACACTTCTAAACGTTCATTTCCCTTAGGATCTGCTCACTGCTACTGAAGAGAGTCTCGTCCATAACACCGAAGTTGTTATTACTGAGAATGTTCTCGATCTTCTGGTAAACACTTTAGACTCGCTCATCTCTGAACCTACCTCGGATGCCAGACTCCCCCTATGCCAATATTTCTTGGATTTTGCTAATGAGTCTGAGGAGCAAGAAGCCACAAATGAAGGCGGTACCGCTTCCTTCTCTTATCATTCCCTGCATTATACTCTGGAGGAACAACATGCCATGTCAGAAGGGTGAGTAGTACTTTTCTTTCATCCAAAACCCTTGAGGGAGCCTAACACATCTCTGGAACAAAAGGTACTTAATATTCTGCGCTCGCCTGAATCACATATGCATGGCGAGCCTAAGGTATGCTTAGTTACGACAACCTCTTTTTCTTTTTACAAATTGCATCACTCTTTATTCTAAATCAAGTATTTCTAATAGAACTCCTGGCCTCAGATTTCATCTATTACTTCTGGTGCTCAGCCTGCATTATGAGAATGTTCAACTCCCACCATTATTGTTAAAGCAGCTCCTAGCAACCAAGAATCATCTCCATGGGCCTCGTCATCTTCATGCCCCGCCAGCCGAGTATGCGCTCTTCGAGACCAAGCTCTAAGCTTAGAAGAACTTTCCGCCAAGCTTGATGTCTTAAGTCCAATTCCACCTGACATCGCTCTTTCTCGAGTTGCTCTCAAAGAACTTTCTCTAGCCATATTTGACTCATTTGAGGATATGAACAACTCCCTGGATAAAGTGAGAGACTTGAACAGAACTGCCCCTGGAAAGCTCTTTGATACCATCTTTGAATTCGAGCAAGATCTTTGCGAGCTCCACAAATTATATAGCCACCAAGATGACTTGAAGCATCGAGTAGATCGCAAACGGGAGATGTTAGCTGAGATGGCCAATCAATTACAGCAAGATCGGGGTTGAGTGCAGGAATTCCTGAAGAATGCCTCAACCAAAAGAGAAACTCTAGCCATCAAGGAAGCTGAGCTAGCACTCCTTCAGGCTGAAATGGAACTCTTATGGGCTGATGCTAGTTCTACTCATGCTAGTACTCAACAATTTCTGGAAGAAAGCTCTTGTTGTGCGAACCAACTTGTCGGTACCGAGGATGATGCTTCAGATCTCCTAGACGCGTACAGCTTGGCTTGGACAGACTTCGAGTTCTTCAAACTGGGATTGAAGAAAAAAGCTCTTCTGTTATAGTTTCCGGGACTCTAGTATTAAGCCCAACTTTTGTATTTTAAAACCCAAAGCAAAAACTTAATTATCTTGGTACTATTATGATTCATTTAGATTCTGAATATATTAATACGCCTCAGATATAAGCCTGCTAAAAATAATCCAACAATAACTGGCCTGCTAAGGAAATTACCTGCCCTCTTACTGGTGTTGCTAAACTTTAATGGCATTTAATCTCAAATTTGAAGTCCGGAACGTGTTGTCCCATACGTCAAATCTCTATCTGTTTAACTGCCCAAAAAATCTCTAGTTATGGCACCTTTATCCTGGGGCAGATAAACCGCCCTGTTGCTCAATCCCCTATAGACACGCGTCCTTCATTAATGGCTGCGTTTTATCCCGAGAATCTTTACCGCTCTATTTTGACGCAACGGTTCAATATTTACTTCTCCTATAAAGGTCACTCCTTCTTTGCATCTATGCATCCCATCACAACCTTCTCGTTCAATGAACTCCATTTCGTTGTATTTGCTCTGGCTCTTGCCTCAAAAGAAACCTTCAGATATGATCCTCCCACACTATAGACCTTAGATAGTGATATCCATGTCCAAATCTGGGCTAGATAGTGATATCTATGTCTAGATGATTCCTTGGCAAGGTCATCATAAGTATCTTCAGGGTGACAAAGTCCAAACTCTAGGGATGACTTTGCACTGTCTTTCTTGCTAGAAACCGATCTGTTTTTCTGTGCATAGAGGTTGCAGGTCCTATGAACGTGGTTGTTTTAGAGAGGAAAGATAGGGATTCAACCAGGGTAGGGAATCACAATGCTAACTTGCTTCCAACACTCTTTTTGGGCTGCTGAGCTAGCTTCCTTGGCACTTCAAATCCTTATTCTTTTGTCTCTTAAGGTCCAAACTCCATGTACACATATTTGATATGCGTGCCCAAAGACTAGTTATCAATCGTTTGAGGATTTAGGGGAATCAATGCCATCTTCCTCTTTTTGTTTCTCTGGTCAATCGTAGCCTATCTTCATATGGTATCAGAGCTTAAGGCCGCAAAACCTTTGTAATCTTGTGTTTTAATGTAATATGTTTGTTCTATTTGTGTTTAAAGAAAAGTGTTTCTCACTACAAAATGTTGTTCGTATTGATAAACTCAAACACTATTTGTAAATGAAAATACACTTATAAATTTGGCTACAGAAATTGGCAAGTATAGACTAACAACTAAATATTGACAAAAGACTTGGCCACATAAATTGGCTATAAAAAATTAAAGAAAAATAATAAAATTTCACTCCGAAAGTTAGCCACATAAATTGGCCTTATAGCTAGAGAAGTCTCTACGTTATGCCCCTTCAGTCTATTTAAGCGAGTTTCCCTGGAGCCTGTATGGACTGAATTACTTTATTGTTGGCGGGTTGTCGTATTCCCATACTGGCTACAAATATGGCTTGAGGAAATAGCCATTGATGGGGTTAGCATGGATTATACCATCTCGATCACGCAGACGCACAGCTCCTCTCCCTTGAAAACGATCTATGATATATGGACCTTCCCATTTTTCGGACCATTTGCCTCGGCCGTTAATCTTCTAGCCAATTGGCAGTATCACTCGCCAAACTAAGTTTCCTTCTGCAAAGCTTTTGCCCCTTATGCACCTGTCATAAGCACGTGATATTCTTCTTTTCTCAGCACATAGGGTGTCATAAGCCGCCAAACGTTTCTCCTCTAAATCCTCAAGCTCCTGCCACATTGCTTGCATATAATCTTCGCCAATCAAATTGTGTTGGTCCATAATCCTCATAGACTGAATGTCGATTTCTAATGGTAGAACTGCATCGTGGCCGAACATTAATGCATAAGGAGTCATGCCAGTGGGGATTCATTTGCTCGTTTAGTATGCCCATAATGTATTAAATAAATCTTCATGCCATAAACAAGTAATGCAGGCAAGCATTCTCTTCAGTATATGGATAATTATCTTGTTGCTTACTTCAGCTTGACCGTTGGATTGATTATAGTACATGGTAGAATGAAGAAAATGTATCCCCAAGTCTTTCATTAGCTCCCTTACCTTGCCAGACATGAAAGCTGCCCCTTTGTCTGACACAAAACATTCGGGAATGTCAAATTTACAGATGATATCTTCGAACAGAAATTGGTGAATGACTTTCGTAGAGGCCACCTTTAGAGGCCTAGCTTTGACCCATTTGGTGAAGAAGCCAGTCGCAACGATGATGAACTTGTGTCCTTTTGACGAATGAGGGTGAATCATCCCGATTAAATCCAAAGACCTATCCTCGTGTTGGCCAAGGCTTGATGAATGGATGTAAAGAGATATTGGGTATATGGCTGATTGGACCATGTGCTTGACACTCTTCATAGCCTTTGGCGAACGTATTACAATCTTTGAGCATTTCTAGCCAGTAGTAACCATGATGTCAACATAACCATCTCATTTTTGAACCAGCTTGGTGTGCTCCTACTGCCCCTAAGTGAACTTCTCTTATTACCCGTTTAGCATCACATCTATACACGCATCGTAATAATAGACCTTCTTCTCCTTGCCCGTATAGCGCGTCATCTTTGAGCACATAATTGAGGGCCAGAAACCAGATCCGCTTATCTATTGGTTCATTAGGATTCTAGAGATACAAGATGATGGGCTGTCTCCAGTCAATATCTATATGACCAAGTATTGCGACGTACCATTCATTGTTTGCTTCTTGGCGAGCAAAGAAAGAAGGAAGTGTACGTCGTTCAACTTTTAAAATCCTCTCGCGTACTCCATCCTGAAGGCTTACTCCCGTTGCTGACTGTGCTAACTCGTTCGCTGCATAATTCTCCTCGTGAAGAATATGGCTCAATTCTACTTCAGTAAACAACTTGAGAAAATCACAGGCACGCTTGGCATATGACTCTGACACTGGCCCGGCCTTATATTTTGTCTTGAGTTACCTAGTCACCAACAGGGAATCCCCATATACATGTACGTCTGTAATCATCAAATCCAGCAAGAATTCCAATCCTATGATAAGTGCTTCATACTCTACTTGGTTATTTGAACATTGGAGTTCCATCCTAAAATAGTACGAGAAAGTTTGTCCACGTAGAGTAACCAAGGCGATTCTTGCCTCAGCCATAGTGCTGGTACTTGAGCCATCAGAGTATAAACACTACGAAGCAAGATCAATACGAGCTAAGTCCAATTCTGGACCTTCACGAGCGTCAATAATCAGATGGTGTGCAAGAAAATCAGTCATTGCATGGCCTTTTACTACCTTTTGTGGTACATGCTGTAGTGAAAATTCAGAAAGTGCCAAGATCCATTTCCAAATTCTGCCCCTTAGTATGAGCCGTGTGAAAGGACCCAACCCCGATTTATTTCCCTAAACTGGAATCAAACCCTTTCGAAAACACAAACCAACAAAAACCGTAGAAATTTTGGCAGAGTTTCGTTACTAACGTGGAATTACCATTACCTGCACGCGGAAAATACACTTCATCCTATGCCACAAAAAGCAAACCGTGGGCACCAATCCCATCCGGATTTCTCAATATATCAACAGTAAAGTAAAACAATAAATATATTTATACTTTACTGAAATCCGGAGTAAAATCGTATAGTATAAACAACAGATTACTCAGAGCGACCTCTAATGTATAAACATATCAGTATACCACAGTAGGTAGAACAATAAACCTACTGGAAGAAACAAGGTAGCTCGAGCACTATGCCTCCGACCATGACGTGCGACACCAGAGTTCGAACTGCAAACTAGGCACAGAAACCGAAAAACCCAGGGGAAAGACATGAAAACTGTTAGAGTGAGTGGACGAAAATAAATGTCTTTCACCAGTTGATATATATGTTTAAAATAACATATGCGAGTCCAGGTAAATAGAGATAATAAAGTACACGAGGTAAAATCATACTCCTCCAGCGTACTGAGCATGCAAGTAAAGTCCGAATCACGGGATCCCAGACCCACACGTGATTCTAAGCCAGAAAGGCCTCGGTTCCGGGGAAACGCCCCTCACCGGTCAGGTCGGGGTAACGCCCCTCCTGGCGGCCTACCATCGGGGATCACCCGAGAGGCAAGTGTATCGATACAACAACGTAACTGAGACTGTACTCTGTGTAAATCAAATCATAACAGTTCGATGCAAATGCATGAAACAGCATATAAGTGTATGTATATTCGTATACGTATATCCGTATATGTATAATCATAAAACACATGCTCACGTAATCCGAAATCTCATACGCATGCTCAAGTTCGTAAATCATATAAAAGACTCGCAAGAATTCCGTGAAAAGAAATTGTCCACTCACAGACTAGCGTAACGCAGTTCGCGTTAACCCGTGATCCGGTGGAGAATCCCTCGCCAAACAAACGATCACGAACCCCTGAATATTCACAAAATCATAACTCGACAATTCAAATCAAATCACGAGAAACCACCGTTCTCGGAAACACATAATCCGATTACGACAAACTGTGGGAAATCCGGAAATCACACCTCAATACCTCGTTGTACTTTCGGATGCTCAAATCGAGAAACGAACCTCCCCACTGCGATCGGGGCGCGATTTCGAGTGAAATGACATGCAACTTGTCAAAAATCCCAAAAAGTCAAACTTTGACCGCCGTTGACCGTTGACCGCCGCCGTTGACCGCCGTCAACGGTGGCGCCGCCACCAAACTAAACTTTTCCCGGCGGAGCAACCACCATTCCATGGAAAATCACCTACTGAACAACTTTGTCAACTACAACAAAGGCCAATTCTCACTCTAACTTGTCCAATTTCACAAAAAACCGAATGTTCATACAAATTTCAAATCCAAAATTCTCCAAGCACAAATCGAATTAGAACTCCATACTTACATGGTAGCTTCATGGTAATGAGGGCTACAAAACCCAGTCCAAATCATAGCTCGAATCGGCCGGATTCACGTCGACCCGAAACCACTCAAAACCCTTGATTTTAGGCCGGAATTTCCTTCCCCTCCGGCGAGCCACGCCGCGGAGGGAGGCCGGAAACACCACCCGTGGGCCGAGGCGCATCGATCAAGACCCACCCCGAGTCTTGGGGTGGCCGGAAACCTCAACGCCGTCGTGGAGCTCCTAGTCGCCGTCGGCCTCCTCCTCTCCACCGAGTTGACTCGGTCAACTCAGCCAACCATAATAAAGTCCAGCTTTGATTTTCCCTTTATGGCAACTCCACTATTTATAGCCTTCCCAAAATGGAAACTCCCAAAATTACGTATTTCGACAACCTTAAACATCCGTAACTCGCGTTGTAACTCCGATTCCGATAATTCTCGCGGCAACAAACTCGACTCGACATGTTCTTCAATTATCACCCAAAGTCAAACACATCGACCAATTGGATAAAAAGTCAACTGTTCAATCCAACACATATTTAAACCGACTAAATAATCAACAATCGGAAATATTCACAACTTATTCTTCTTAACTCGGAATAATGCTCCGGAAGTTCCCACAAGCTCGAAATTAAATTCTCTACAACTTCCGTGAAGAAGCCGAAACCAAATTCTCGTCCGGTAATTTAGTCGTTAAGAAATTCACCATTTTAAACCGATTAAATCAAAACTTCAAATATTCATAATTTATTCCTCGGTCGTCCAAATAACGATCCGGAACTGCCCACGAACTCGAAATCACACATACAACGACTCTCGAGAAGAGACCCAGCTCCAATTCTCGGCCAATAATTTATTCGTTATCAAGTCCGGCGATTCAAACAACTATCGTAAATCTGCGACTGCGCGATAACCTCATGAACCAAGCTAATCACACTGCTTATTCTGTTCTGGGTCGTCACAAATCCACCCCCCTTAAATAAATTTCGACCTCGAAATTTCCGAGTCTGCCGACTAAAAGTAGGAGCACTGCCTCTGCATACTGCTCAACTCTCCAGTGACAATGTTAACTGAACAACTCTGACAACAGACTCCATAGTAGGAGATAGCTCCGTGCTGAAATCTCTGTACCCTCAAATCTAGAATCTGAACTGGCTCTACACAATCGCCAAGTGTTCCTGCATAAGGAATAGATAGGGTACACAACATGTAACAAACCTGAAACATAGTTCCACAACATGGAACACACACACACAAAAGCCAATGCTATAGGCGATGCCGAACTATACGGCATAACACAAACTCGCCTATGATCACAAACGGATCAAAACAACGTGGCAATTCATAACGCAACACACTCATACCAACATAGCCCAAACATCGAACTCGAGCAATAATTAACCCATTTTCGCTAATTTGACAATCTGTGGTAGCACATTCCACAAAATCAAATTCAAACGTCAACTCAAACTCAAACCAAACTCTAACACAATGAAGTGCAACATCGTCCACAAAACGACAACATGCAACATCAGAACCATAGTGGTCCACAAACTGGTACAGCAAGCAATCTCGAACAAGTGAAATTGCTGGTCCCAAATCCTCCAGAACTGCAATACCGAGGTCCACAATATGTCCTCCAAGGTCTGAATAGTCCTCAAGATCGCCCGCCAATCTGAGGATAAGAACCGGTACTAACTGTAATCTGGTCCCCAATGCTCGCTGTAAAGCTTGCCAATACTCAGTTGTAGCTGATTATCTCGATCAGTGAACTGGGACATAGGCACATCACGAAATAGATAATCTCCGTCAAACACAGCTATGCCAGCCTGCCACTGAAATCTTTTCCCGAAAAGTACAAGGAAACATACTAAGTTCATCAAATGGTCCACAATGGCCTGACAACTGGTATCACAAACCAAAGTACGTACAAACATACACAAGATCACAGCGACAAACGCCACGTCTAATCGGAAATCCCCCAATGGCTGATACTTCTCGGCAAGTCTCTGCCTCCTAGCCATCGCCAATCGACAAATGTGGCATCTGCACACACAAGCTGCTACGTTCTTCTACAGGTTACATCACGAGTAGAAAACTCGGAGCATCTGACACATCTTCGCACCACTATTGCATATCGCACGCAAACAATGAGCTTCAACATCATCACACTCGAACTCAGTTTCCGTAGTGCATAACTCGGCTAACACGGAAAATCGAGCCATACACACATGAACCACTGAAATCCCGACTCTCGACTGAATGCATCAGCAACAACATCCCAGATGGATAGTCAAAGTTCAATCTTTAGCCTTTCCTGAACAAGCTCAAAGGTGCAGCCATAGTCATTAGTCGACCCCATCCATCTACACTACCTCAAGCCCAAATCTGGCCGAAAATGCAAGTGGATGTAACCCAAGTGATCAGTGTACATCCTGCACTGCGCTGCACGCCATAGTGGTAGTATCTCTAATTCTCTGATGCAAACATAAGGATAGCTACACCCAAATCATACATAGGATACGTAGCTACATAAGGTTTCCCACTGTCTGAAACCATGAGCCACCGCTCTGCTAGACAGCATCAAAACATAACCAAATTTAAATCTCTATACATCGCCATAACCCACGATCATGAACTCACCACAATCGTCAGGTAAGGTCAAAACCGAAGCAACGGTCAACCATCCCTCAGGAGTAAGTAACTCTCCTCGTATGCATCGAACCACTCGAACTTGACGCCTTTTTCGTCAATCCAGGGAAATCCTGCACGAGCCGTCGGTAATAGCCTACCAAACCCAAGAGACCCCTGAGCTCTGGTACAATGGTAGAGCAATCCCCAAATCAACACGGCTTCTATCTGGTCAGAATCCACACTGACTCCATCAGCTAACATCACATAGCCCAAAATCTTCACGCTAATCGATCAAAATTCACTATGGTTGAACTTCGCAAATAACTGATCATCTCGCGAAGTCCGCAAAACCACTCGTTATTGCATCAGGTGCTGGCCTACACTCCTGGAGTAACTCAGGATGTTGCCAACAAACACGACCGCAATTCGTCCAGAAACCATCTGAACACTTGGTCCATCAAGTTCGTAAAAGCTACGGGGCATTGGTCAACCAAATAGTGTGACCAAGAACTCCTGATGCCTGCACCGAGATCCGAAAGTTGTCCAAACCACATCTGACTCATCGAACCTCAACTGATGGTATCAGAACCCGATATCAATCTTCGGAAAGACTGAAGCTTTCGTGAACTGATCAAACCACTCATCAATCCGAAGCGGAGAATACTCACTCTCCTCTGAAACGAATCAGGTTTCCGGTAGTCAACGCACCACCATGTCTAACCATCCATCATCCGTACACACAATGCAAAAGCACACCACGCAAATACGCAGGGTCGCAAAAAATCTCCTGAAACCTCCTCCAGCAACTCCTGGAGTCGAAACTATAGCTCCATCAGCTCCGCTGGCTCCAAACGACAAGATGCCGATAAAATGAGTCCAGCGCCCGGTACAAACTCAATGGTGTAGTCGGTCTCCCGAACTGGAGGAACACCTGGTAACTCCTCCGGAATACACCTGGAAACTCGGGAACCACCTCAATGTCACCAATGTCGGGCACAGCAACCGAAGTATCCACAATATGAGCTAAGCAAACAACACAATTCGTCTTCACCATCTGCTCGACCATCACCGCGAAACAGTATCTCAAGGAAATCTGGTCGTCGAAACACAACTTCCTTCTCGAGGCACTCGAACACAGCCAAATGCGTCGTCAGTAAGTCCATACTCACAATCACACCAAAACCACGATGTCCAGCTATAACAGATCCGCGGCTAACACATATCCTCCAACAAGGATCTCGCAACCTCCGGATGGATACAACACTCTCCAAAACCTCGGAAGTGAAGATGCAGGTACAATAACCATGGATATCAAACAACAGTAACCTCGGAGAAAAGTCTATCCTCAAACAAGGTCATGGCACGAACTCCAACATGCCCAACTAGCCGCCCACGTCAATTGCAACACAGATTAGCTCGTCAAAATGGCTGCATTGATCAAACTCCAACAATAGCATCATGACCTCCTCGTGAACTCTGAGCTGTCGAACTGCTAAAACAGCTGGCTAAGGGCGCTCCCTCGTAACGTGACCCTCCTGGCCACCGAAACAGCAACTGAAAGTGCTCCACAAACACAAATCACCGCAACATCTGCTGCGAGAAAGGATCACCAACGATCGCCCAAACTCATGCCACAGGAGCAAATCCGCTACTCTGTGATCTCCACCATCGTCAAACGGATCCTCTGCTTGATCTGATGACTCTCAACATAATCGAAAAGGCCACAGCCTGATGAAGTCACTGATTCCGAGGTGTCGGAACTCAACCTCATCACAATCTCGACTAAGTCCACTTAATTTCCTCAAACCATCACATCGAAAACCACGTACATCTTTCCTTCTCGACAGCCTCGTCATTGAGTGCAGCACACTAAGCTCCTCACGGTTGTCTCGAGGCATAACAATCAGACTCTCTCTGATGCTCAGGTTCAAACTCATTTCGAACCTCATACTCTGCTTCCTCTGAAGCCACATAACACGTGCAAACATGGACAAGCATGTGAACAATGCATCTCTGCCTCAGGTGGGTAAACACTCCACATTCAATTGCTGGGTAGCCTGATAAAGCCATTACCGTATAAACAACACTCTGAATGTAGGCCATGGAGTCGCAACCGAAACTCACACAATATCAGCCCACAAAATACAATAATCTGACTCAGGCACACATCAACTGCCACAATTCTCAGCTCTAAGGCAACATGTAGATGCTCATACACACACAACCAGGCAAATCGTGCCACACAATTCTCTGAACTCAGAATACTCATCCAAATCCACAGTTCTCTGGCAACTCACGCGTCGAATGATCCTCAATAGGATCCACAACCGTACCGACACGGAAAGCACGTCAAGGAGGCATCCTAAGGAATAAAACATCGTTCACAACAAGTGGAACGTAATCATGGAACTTCAAATATTTGAAAGTATACAACACCTGGAATATTGATGAGTATCCGCCGGCCGGTCGGGTCACCATTCCAGACATGCTGTACATTCTCAAATATCCTTAGTAAACACGACTACAGAAGTCTACAGAACCTATAACCTAATGCTCTGATACCAAGCTGAAAGGACCCAACCCTGATTTATTTCCCTAAACCGGAATCAAACCCTTTCGAAAACACGAACCACCAAAAACAGTAGAAATTTTGGCAGAGTTTCGTTACTAACGTGGAATTACCATTACCTGCACGCGGAAAATACACTTCATCCTATGTCACAAAAAGCAAACCGTGGGCACCAATCCCATCCGGATTTCTCAATATATCAACAGTAAAGTAAAACAATAAATATATCTATACTTTACTGAAATCCGGAGTAAAATCGTATAGTATAAACAACAGATTACTCAGAGCGGCCTCTAATGTATAAACATATCAGTATACCACAGTAGGTAGAACAATAAATCTACTGGAAGAAACAAGGTAGCTCGAGCACTATGCCTCCGACCATGACGTGCGACACCAGAGTCCGAACTGCAAACTGGGCACGGAAACCGAAAAGCCCAGGGGAAAGAAATGAAAACTGTTAGAGTGAGTGGACGAAAATAAATGTCTTTCACCAGTTGATATATATGTTTAAAATAACATATGCGAGTCCAGGTAAATAGAGATAATAAGTCAACTGTTCAATCCAACACATATTTAAACCTACTAAATAATCAACAATCGGAAATATTCACAACTTATTCTTTGTAACTCGGAATAATGCTCCGAAAGTTCCCACAAGCTCGAAATTAAATTCTCAACAACTTCCGTGAAGAAGCCGAAATCAAATTCTCGTCCGGTAATTTAGTCGTTAAGAAATTCACCATTTTAAACCAATTAAATCAAAACTTCAAATATTCATAATTTATTCCTCGGTCGTCCAAATAACGATCCGAAACCGCCCACGAACTCGAAATCTCACGTACAACGACTCTCGAGAAGAGACCCAGCTCCAATTCTCGGCCAATAATTTAGTCGTTATCAAGTCCAGCGATTCAAACAACTGTCGTAAATCTGCGACTGCGCGATAACCTCATGAACCAAGCTAATCACACTGCTGATTCTGTTCTGGGTCGTCACACCGTGATAACATATACTTTACCAGATCAGTCTGTGCAATTACGAGTGGTGAAGGATAGCATATAGTGCCTCAACTTGCATCCTGAAAAATATAAGGCTAAGCATAATTTTTCCATTGGCGGTACAAGGCCAAGCCAACTCACAATTTGTCAAGGTACGACTAAGATAGAAAATAGCAAGTTCGACGCCTGCCGTTTCGTCTTGAGCTAATAGACTCCTAATAGAATGGTATGTAGCTGATATATACACCTTAGGAGAGACCCATGGTCTTGACAGGACCAAAACCCGTGGGTTCGCCAGATACACTTTGATGGTTTCAAAAGCCTCTTGATGCACAGGCTTCCATACAAATTCTTTTTGATTTTGAAGTTTAAGTAAATGCAAGAATGGCTGTGTTTTCCCTGCTGCATTTGCAATAAATCGCCTAAGGAAGTTTATTTTTCCCAACAGTCGTTGTAACTCTTTCTTATTCTTTGGCGGGACTACATTCAGGACTGCTTCCTTCTTATCATCTGAGACCTCAATTCCCCGTTGATGGACCAAGAAACCCAAAAAATATCCTGCTTGTACCCCCAAAACACACCTGGCTGGGTTCATCTTCAATTGATATTGTCTTATTCGAACAAACACCTGCCTCACGTCTTCAGTATGGTCTGTTTTGCATTTTGTCTTGACAACCACGTCATCGATATAAACTTCCATGGACTTCCCTATGAGGTCATGAAATATTAAATTCATAGCTCACTGATAGGTCGCCCCTGCATTCTTGAGTCTAAATGGCATGTCCACATACTCAAATACTCCTGCAAAACCTGGACACTAGAACATTGTCTTATGCCTATCTGTTTCTGCCACTAGAATTTGATGATATCCAGCTGTCCCATCCATGAATGATAACATCTCATGGCATGCAACTGAATCTGCCAACAAATCTGCTACTGGCATAGGGTATGCATCCTTTGGAGTTGTATTATTAAGGTCTTGGTAATCAACACAAACTCTTACCTTGCCATTTTTCATTTTTACCGCTCGTTGTATTTGGCTACTCTAATAATGCATGATTTAAGCATTTGTTCAATCTCTTCCTTGACTAGAATTACTGTTTCTGTGTTCATATGACGCATCTCTTACTTCATAGGTGTCTTGCCTTCTAGAATAGGTAAGTTATGGCACACAGGCCTGGCATGTCTTCGTACTTTTCTGCAAAATAATTTGTGTATTCCCTCAACAATTCTATGAGCTTCTGTCGTACTTCAGGTTCTAAGAAGGTATTTATAGCCACAATTATTGGCTCTTTTGAAGTCCCGAGGTTAATCTTTTCGACGGATCTTTAACCTTAGGAGGTGTATAATGTAAAGTTGTTGGAGCTAATCGGATTTCCTCCTCTTCATCTGACTTATTCAGTACGTCATCATCCACGTATTCCAATGCTGCAATCATCGGGATACTCTCGAGGGCTTGACTCTCCATAAGAAAATTATGGAACCGTTCATACATGGAGAAGCAAGCCTCGGTCTCTATGCTTGATAAAGACCCTATCATTGGAATGATTTAGGTCGTAGCTCAATGGTATAAGGTCAGCGACTGTCCTCACCTACTTGGATGATACCCATTGAGCTAATTCAGATGTCGTTACTCCAACTGGGCGTCCCTTGTTATCTACGCAACACACTTCCAGTGGCCGGAGATCACTGTTGTAATAGCTGGCGTCCAAAGCATTGGAAAATGTAGAGTAAGGACGAGGATCAGCATCAATAAATTCTACCTCGCCTGACTCCATATTCCAAAGAACCATCTATTGATGAAGAAAAGAGGGTACACAATAACTTATGCGAATCCAATCTTGTCCTAGGATTACGCTATATGGTGCTATACATTCTGCCAAAAAGAATGTGTATGTGCCTGCGGCTGGTCCCACTTGCACATGTATGAAGATGATTCCCAAAGTCTTGGAGATGTTGCCTTGGAAGTTTTGAACATTCAAGGATGTTTCTTGGAAAGCAGACTTAGGAATACCTAGTAGTGCCATTGCTTTGACGGTGATAATGTTGAAGGATGCCCCTGAATCCACCAAAAGCTTATTGATTTGAATACCATGAATCTTTCCTGTGATGTATAATGGCCGCATGTGTATGGCTATGTTCAGGGTAGGCTTTGCGAACATCATGTATGCCTTTTTCAAAGACAAGTCAACCTCTGACTGTTTGGCGAGCGACTGCTGATCGGATAATATAGTGTTCTCTTTTGTGGTCGCTAAATTGTTCACACTTTTCACTGGGTTAACGTTGACTTCTGTCGCTTTTGTTAAAGGTCTTGCAAATTTAGAGGGTAAGACAAACACCATATTAACATTAATATCTATCTCATCGTCGTATTCTTGCATGTCTTCATCATCGTCTTCATTATAGTCTACTAGTTCCTCATCGTCGTTGCCTTCAACACCTTCTTTAGTATTCTCAACATCCATGTTTGCATCGTCAGTAATATCTAAGGTGGCAACGTGTTATTCTTGAACCTCAGGTATAGGTTCTAATGTAGTTGGTTGAAACAAACCAGAACTTTTGTTTTTAGAGGTAGGGAAAGACTTGTCCAAGCCAGCCTTTATCTTCTTTTCTTCCTCAATCAAAGGCTTTGGCCTCTAACAGAAACCCTTTGTTTTGCTCATTGCAACGTGTCCTCGCATAATCTTCTTAGTTCGTTGAGGACTCTTTGCTATTCGTGTAGCTTCCTCATCAAAGTGGAGACGTTGCCTGACCGTTCTGTGTCTCCTCGGGTGGCGGGGAACCTCCGGTATAGGTTCTGGTGTCTTCTATCTGGCCCATAACTCTGGGTTACGGTAAGAAATGCTTGGCCTGGCTGCTCAGACTTTGGGTTCTCAAGATTACTTTCCAAAAACAACCACGGGATTAGCGCAAAGGCATTTAAACACCTCTGCAGCTGTTCTGGGGTGTACTTCAACTTTTCTTCCTGTACCAAACCTATCTCTAATGCCTCTAGATCTCTCTTAGCTTCTCCAAAGCGCTGTTATAAGTTGTGTCTCTTGCTTGGAGTCACCTCCACTGTCTTACCTTTCTCCTTCACATACCATACATTCTCCTTAGTGATGTTTCTTGAAGCGGGTGGAATATATGGTTTGGCGAGTGTGTCGACTGTGGCTACTTCAGATTTCTCTGATCCGCTAGACTTTTCCATAGCTCTTTTTTGTTTAAAGTCTTGAGAGGTCCTTTGACTCAGCTCCCTTGGGCTTCTTGGCTGATAATGTTCTGGTGTTGAGATCAATTCTGGACAGACTTAAACTGCTTCTTTTAATTCCTCATATGTGATCATCAACCCACAGATGAACTTGCATCGTGAACACAAAGCCAATGGCGACTCATCTTTCGGGTCGACCTTCTCCTTTCCTTTGGATGTATTGTCTTATGTTCTCCTTGAAGTACCCTCACTTCTAGTTTGAAGGTCGAGGGTTGGTTTTCTTTTGTTTGGGTTGCCCCTTGATAGTTCTATCATTCCAACCATCAACGCCTCTTCGATTGCAAGATTTGGCGAGGGTGCTGCAATCTGCACTTCTCCCTCGTTTATCCATTGCTGAATTTTATACATTAACTTAATGCATTCATTAGTGGAATGACGCCCCCATTTGTTATGGTATTGGCAGTGAGGTCGACCTTTTACATCTTCAGGATTTGGGTCTGGAGTCCCCCAATTATCAAGAAACACTTATATCCCTGCTTGGAGTAGCTCTTCAAAAATTTCTTCTCGCCTAGATGCATCATAGGGGATCTCGGCTCGCCTGGGTTGGACAAGTGCAATATTGCGCTTGGGCTTACGCCTTTGCCTTGATCTTCTCCATCTTTGAGCTAGCCCAGATGCATCGTGAGACAAGTTTTTTAGGATTGTACTATAAGGCGGTGGTGTCTTAGGATGCCATTCTACCACCCCTTCTTAGCTAACTATGATCGCTTCTCAGTTAATCAAACCTTAAATTTTTTCCTTCAAGGCAGAACACATTACTCTTCGATGTCTAAATGCGTTGTGGAACCTGCAAAAATGCTCGCTGACCATTTATAATTTAGATGTCTTAGCTTGAATACTGGCCAGTAAACGATAAGTTTCATCTCTTGCAATCCGTCTACGACTTCTTCCACCTTATCTTGTGGAAAAGATTGTTGCTAGTGGCCTAGTGCATTCTCTTCCTCAGCTCCTACTGCAAAGCTAATGGTCGGCGACCAACCGACATTTACCATGTTAACCTGAGGGACCGGGAATGGTTGAGAGTCTACTAGCGAGGTTGTCTTGGAAGCTTCTTCTAAAGCTAACTGGCCTTCATTAATCCACTTCTGGATCTGATCTTTGAGCTTGATACAGCCCTTAGTCATATGGTTCCATGCGCCATAGAACTTACAATACTTCTTCCCTTTTAGTTGTTATGTACTAGGTAATGGACTGAAGTCTGTCTTGGCGGCTCGCATACTGAAAAGCTCGTCAAGTATTTCATGAGCCATGTTGGCATCATATGTGTACATCTCAAACTCTGGCTTTGTAAAAGCCACTGTCGAGAGCTTTATATGACCTGTGTTCTACTGAAGCTTCCGGGGCTTTAATACTTTGTTTGTCTCCAACTCAACAGCTCCTACTTGTTTCTCTTCAGAATCAGATTCTTGTTCAACTTGGTTCTCTATATAAGCCACAGTTCTTGGCTTGTGTTTATCGTACGACCTTGATGCATATGTCCCCTTTGATGAGTTGCGCTTGTTATCACGCTCTTGCATGCTAATATGAGCTTTTGTTACAGCCGTGATAAGCTCATTTAAGGTAAGTATTTGTTGTTGAAAAACAAATTATAGTACTAGTCTTCAAAGCCATTTATGGCCATTTCAACAACTGCATGTTTACCTAACGGAATTCTGCATAGGTTGCCCTCGGATCAAAAACGATGAAGGAAAGCTACGAGTGTTTCTGTTGATGACCGACTCATGGCCGCGAGCTTTCCGATGATGGTTTCCTATCACGTGGTCCCAAAATGGTCAATGAACAATGCTTCCATTGTCGCCCACTCCGTGATGGACCTCTTCTCCAAACCTGTATACTAAACAAGAGCCGATCCAGACAAAGATGAACCAAAAGTTCTCAATTTGAGCTCATCGTCATCAGCAAATTGCCCTACCTGGAGGGTGAAGTACGCTAAATGTGTCGCTGCGTTGGCATTATCATCCCCTGTGAAGGTCTGGAAGTTGATCTGCTTGTAATGTCTTGGCCACTGCCAAACCTTAGTATCGCCTTTCTGACTAGGAGGAAAAGGAGTTTCGTATGGTTCGTGTGCTTTGGCGATGTGAATGTCACATTCATCTATAAATCTCTCTAAACACTCTTCCCATGTATCCGGGAAAGCCTCTGCTTGCCGTGTCCTCCTAGTGAGATCGAAGACAGACTTGGTAAGGGCTGAGATTTCTCTCTCCATTATCTGAAATTGTGTGGCCACTGCTTTGGCCTGCTTCGTGAGGTTTGCATCCAGGGTATGCATGATCTCCGCATGCATCCTATCTTGACCCTCCTCGAGGGTCACTATTTGAACCTTCAACAACTCCTGGTCTTCCAAGTCCTTATTATGTTCCAGCCTTAGCACTTTGATTTCGGTTATCGCCATGTCTGTCTTTTCACTATTGGAAGCGAGTAGGTCTGCTTGTTCTTCAAACCTCCATTCGATTGTTTCAAAGTAACATTCAAGTTGTACATCTCGACTAGCTGCGTACGCTGGATACTCTTCGTAACTTAGGTGATTAATGTCACCCTCACTTAAGAAGTTAATGTCCATACTCGAATGATATGTAGTTCTTAAGTTGATGTCAACCGCCTTCTTGGATAATGAACGATACTTAGAAGAAGTGTGTTCCCGGTACTTCGGTTGTGGATGTTTACGACACTGAGGGTATTCCTTTTTATAGGGATCCCCAATTGTATCTTAGAGACACTAAATTCTTGGTCCCACTGGGCGTGCCAAAATGTTTAACACAAGAATCTCCTAGCGGACTTGAGAGATTTCTCAAACGGTCTCTTTTCCTCGATTATGCTTCGTGCGCTGGCATGCTACCGTCTCACGACGGAATGTTGATTTGTAGGCTAGCGGCTACTGACTTCTTAATCAGCAATTTAGATGACGAGAGCACCAACCTCGCCTGAATGGATCCTTCTTGCCTAATAACTTAGAACTTGTAGGTTTTCGTGTCTCTAGCTGAGCCACGGAAATCTATACTCTACACTCCTCCTGGTGTAAAGTAGAGCAATCTCCTTAACGCGGTGTTGAGAACACAAGGGTGTTGCATCCTTGAACCTCGAAACTCTCACTCTTCCTAGTGACAAGCCTCTTGATCGCTGGTTGCAGGTTTTTGCGTCGTTCAATCGCAAGAATCTCACGCTTTTCGGGTGATAACTCTCTTGATCCCTGGTTGCAAGAGTTTTCTCGTACAGAGAATGATAGTTTGCAGGGAGAAAAATATGTATTTGATCGAGGATCCCTTCCAATTTGCTCTTTAACTCTTTATATAGAAGATTGTAGTCGTATTCCACTTCGCTTGGAACTCTTTGGTATCGGTAGTTAGATTCATAACACAACTCTAAGTACTCAACAGAGCTCATCCGATACTTATAGATAACTCTCATAACAGAGTCCTAACCATTATAAGAAAGGTTAGACAAAAACAAGCCGCATGGATCAACTTTCAATATCGTTTCTTTCAAGCCCACTCCAATCCGAACTTGTACACCTCACTCGGGCCGCTCGCCTAATCTAACCCTCAAAGCCCAATAAGAAAAATTTTATTTCGGGTCCAAACAATTGATAATAAGGTAAATTAGAGATTTTAATCTATAATATTTACATTCGATGAGATTGACATTCTTAACTTTATGGGTCGGGCCGAATTATCAACTTTAGAATCTTAGCCTAGGCCCGACCTTAATTTTTCGGGTTTATAGTCGGCTGGGTTGGATTTGGTCGCCCACGGACGTTTTGGGTCCATCAAAATACAATTTGGATATCGTTAAACGACGCCGGAGGTTGCTCTGTGTAAAATTAAGAAAAGCAATAAACGACGCCGTAAAAGGTACTCCAGATCTCTTACCCAACATCCAAGAAGACCGACTCTGAAAGCCAGACAGGACTAGCCTTGGCTCCGAAGCTTTCCGAGTCTCTCCGATCACCTCTCTCGCTATTCCACAATGTCATGGCTAGCCAAATCAATAGCCAACTCACTCAAACTCGACGACGACGACTACAACAACCCCACCGCCAACCAAAACCCTAACGCTAATGCCTCCGCTGACCCCAACTCCGATCCGCAATCCGGTTCTCCGTCTGGCGGCGTCAAAGGCGACCTCTCCGAGCTCACCAAAACCCTAACCCGCCAGTTCTGGGGCGTCGCCTCCTTCCTCGCTCCGCCGCCCGATTCGGCGCCTCCGAAGCCGTCGGAGCCTTCCGATCCCGAGCCCTCCGAGGAGGACGTGATCGCCGGAATCCGTAGCGACTTCGCGGAGATCGGCGGGAAGTTCAAGAGCGGGATCTCGAAGCTTTCGAGCAACATAACGGTGTCGGAGTTCACTAAGATCGCTTCGAATTTGCTTCAGTTCGGATCGGAGGAGGAGGCTGAGGCGGCGGGGCTCGCTCTCGGTGTGACTCAGGAGGTTCTGGTGTTCGTCAGAAACATCTCGATGCATCCAGAGACTTGGCTCGATTTCCCTCTCTCTGATGAAGAAGATTCAGATGGTATTGTTATTCTTCCTCTTGCGATTCTTCTAGTAATTTAGATCAATGTGTTTTGGATTAGTGAGAAAATTGGTATATTTGGGTTAGAGTTTAATCTGTTTAAATTTGAGTGCTTATGAAGCATTAGAGTCTGGTATTGGTGTTTCCCTGTTAGATTTTAAGTGTTCATCTTTTTTTTTAGTTGCAATCTCAGTTGAGAGCTTGTGGCTTTAAGGCTCAGAAAATTACATTTTATCTTTTGATCAAAAGTGAATACGAGAGTGGATCTTTGGTTGATTGGTAATGGGCCACATGCCAATTTGTTTCTGAGTTCAATGTAGTCTAGTATGTTTTTGCAAAATAATTCTATAGATACTGTGTGTTTCCCTGATGTATGATCATTGTGAGTTTGGTGTTCTCCAGAATTTGAATTGTCTGATGTCCAACAAGAGCATGCTCTGGCTGTGGAACGTCTTGCACCGGCATTGTCTGCTCTCAGAATGGAGCTTTGCCCTGAGCATATGAGTGAGGCTCACTTTTGGATGATATACTTTGTGCTCGTGCATCCTAGATTGACGAAACATGATGCTGAGCTTTTGTCTACACCGAAGGTAAGTTGGTTTTATGCGAAAGCGAGCCAGTACTCCTCCATTTCGACAATATTTTACTGGTTTATTTACTGTTGGAGCAAGGTACTTGCTTGACGTATTGATGTCTCTGCAGATTGTAGAAGTTAGGGCAATGTTATCTCACGAATTAAAGAAGGGAAATGTGGCCAAGCCTGAATCTGACCCTTCAGCAAGTAGCTCTGCTTATTCGAAAGGATTTACGGATTCTCCCAAAGAACAGCATCTCTCTGTGCCACCTAGTGCTCAATCTGACTTAGTGCCACCCCAAGCATCTACCATGGGGTCAGATTCGCTTCCAGAAACAGCTGATATCGAGACCGAGAAGCACCCAGTCCAGAGCAGTGAAGTCCAAATTATTGACAAGCCTGTCATTAAGGAAGGACCCATCAAAGAGACCAAATATGAACAACCACCCTCTACTTTTTCCAAAGTTATGGATGACAAATATGAGGATGATGGTGATGATTGGCTGAAAGAGGAATCAGAGATGGATGGGGAAGCTGTAGGTGGAACGTCCATCCCTATAGAGAATGATGAGGATGTATCATTCAGTGATCTTGAGGATGATGATGGAGATGTGCCATCAGGTTACAAGAAGGCTACATCAGGATCTGACTTGTCGGCCAAAGATTCAAGAGATTGGGTTCAGCTAAGCAGAAGTTCTCCTGATTCAGATAAGGACATCAACCCTGTTGAGATACGTGTTGGGTCTGCTCAGGTAAGTTCCCGCAACCCAGAGACCAAAGAATCTAATGACTGGCTTGACGTTGATGGCATTGATGTTATATGATGCTTCTATAACCCTTTTAGGTTGAAAGTGACCTACTTGTTCCATTCATCCCTTATTGTGAATAGCTTGTTGAAAGTTTCTTTAGTCTGTGTTAGGCTATGGAAACCTTAATATTGTACATAAGGTCTAATACTGGAATATCATTTCTTATGCAAGGATGTATTTATGTGTATTAGATACAACGCCGCTCAATAATCTTGATCTGCTAAGTTTATATATTTTGTTATTGTTTAACCATTCTAGATCTCTGAATGGTGGTCTTTTTCTATTTATCTTTTCTTTCTTCCTATGGGTCTTTTGTTACTAGAATACTAGTGTTTTCTTTTATGCTGGCTTTGCTTCATTGGGACAGTGAAGTGGATTAGTACACACAGCCAGTGACAGGATAGACGCTAGACGAAATTCAGTTTCCATAATTGCATATTGGTTCATAGTTTTATCCCACCTTTGCTGGGTGAACATGTATGAGGGATAGTTGCATTCTTATACTTTATATTTTTGCAAATCAGATACACTGTAGAGGCCTTACATGCAAACTCGCCCTCTTTATAAATTTGCCTGCATTAGTGTATCAAGTTTCTTTAGAACGCTAATTGCTTTCCACAGATTATCGACTCAATTAAGCAATTCTGATTATGAGATTTTACTGTAATATCCAATTGAGTAGAGCTGCCCTCTAAAAGAATTTTCCATCAAAAGCATTGACATTGTGGATGTTCAAGTCAATAAGTCGGGTTTTCGTTTTTTTGTTGAGACCCAACTTTCATTTTCATTTGCTGAGGTATATTTTCAAATCAGAACAAGATGATTTGTTCATCTTTACCCAAGGGCTGGTGGGGTTGTCAACAACTAAAAGAAGGGTTGAGGCAAACGAACAAGAAAAAGACCAAGGATCTGGATCGGGCAGCTGTGCACCCATGGTTTAAGCACCTAAGGCTAACTTTTTCAATATTACATGTGTCAAAACATAAGTGGTTGAATTTTTCAGTTTTCTTCAATTTTGACTGAGCTTATGATAAGCTCAGTCCATACAATCATCTTCTTTCACCACCAACAAATTAATCTCACTGCTGCCGAAAACTACAACAAATTTTCGCGACACTCCCTCATCCCTTTCCTTCTTCTTCTCTCTCCGCCCTCCTCTCCCATCTCCCTTGTGCTTGTGCTCTTTTCATAACCTTATCCAGAATCTTTTCATCTCAAGGTATCGTACAATCTGGGCCGTACTTTATTTTAAGATGTTAATTTTTTTAGTTGTCGATCTATTGGTGTGAGATGTCGTCATTGTGCCTGGACGATGATTCATGTGTCACCACCAATTATTGGAGGAACCGAGTGACCTCCACGCTAGCTCGTTCGATAAAGAAGAGGAGTAACATCGTTGCACCGCAAGCAGAGGTGAACAGGGAGGCGCGTCGGTGAGAAGAGGAGGTGAAGCAATCAGAGGAGTAGCTCCGCATGGCGGCACGAAAAACGGAAGTGGATGACGATTTCGATGGTCTGGAGAGAGAGAGAGAGAGAGAGAGAGAGACTGTCTATTTGGGCAAAACAGAGGATCACATGGGCTAAGTTTATCATAAAAACTTTGACAAAATTGACCAATCAGATGATGACACGTGTCATGAAGCTAAAAATTGGAATACATTCTAGCATTTTCCAAAGAAGATCAAATACGAATGGGATCTAAAATCCTGGAATCAATCAAAACATGTAAAACCTTTCCATCTAGACTTTCGAGCCTAATCCATGGCGACGTGCATATGAATCAAAATGAACGCATTTGAAGACTACCTTGCCATTCTAACAAATGGAAGAAAGAATATGGAGCATAAAGAGAGCAACCTGCAGCTTTCATGTGAGAGGCCATTTATTTACTCTCTAAAAGAGAGTAGGGAAACCAAAGGAAAAGAAGGGGATAGGAGAGAGATGAGAGAGAAGGAAGAAGAATTTGAAAGAAAGGAAATTTGACGGTCGAAGAGAGGAATGTCAAATTTGGCAGTTTGAGTTGGAGAGGTCATCCACGTGGTGATAGCATCTGTGATGGACAGGACAAAATGTCTAATTTTTTTTTGTCAAAACTTACCGTTTATTTACCAAATAGGATTTTGATCACTCTGTTAGTCTTGCTCTTAGGATCTAATGGGTCCAAAACTGCTTGAAAGGCGCTCCAGTTGAGACCAAACCAAGCTTCCAAATGAGAGCCTTGGTCTATCTTCATCTTCTACGCTCGCCTTCTGCACTCTGTGGTTTGTCCTTTTAGAACAATTAGGAGTCCAGTTATGTGGTTCGTGAACTGCAAGTACAGATTCTCCAATCTCCTTTGTAACCATTTCCACTGTGCTCATGTTCACATCTTGACCTGAAGTATCGGTGACATAGATTGACCATACTGCTCTCTCACTGTATGTTCCAATCTCGACCCTTGATATTGATAATCCACTCTCACGAAAAGCCTTGGTAACATCGGATAACAGTCCCATTCGGTTTTTGGCACATAGATCGAGTCTCAACCCCCGTGAGATCCTCCGTTCTATTGCAGCTAGGGGTGGGCTCGGATCGGTGCGGTTCGGTATTGGACTTGACCCGAATCCGAAATCGAAACAGTACCTCGGGTCGGTACGGTTCAGTTCCTTGCTTTCCAAAACTCAAAACCGATCCGATCGGATCTGAAATTTTCGGTTCAGTTTCGGGATATTTTCGGTTCCTATTTCTGGATCATCTCTCTACTCCTCAGTCCTCGCCGTCTTCCAAAACATCACTGTCCAACACTCCGCTCTTGCAAACTCTTTGCCCAAGCCGAAATCTCAAACACTTCGACGACCACTGCTATTTGCTAAATCATATACTATAACCTTGCTGGATCATCGCTTGAGCTTCCCAGCCTTCCTTCTTATCCCGCCATGGATCGCAGGTTTTCAGGCTTTCAGCAGAGAAATGAGAGAGATGGAGACGAGAGAACGAGATGAGAGAGGTCGAGAGGATGACTGAGAGATGATGAGATAGATTAAGTGTGAGCAGATGTAGGACAGTGAAGATAGAACACCACCCGATTGTCGACACGTGTCCAATTCGGATTTCGGTATTAATCGGTTCGGGTTAAGGACGGTACCGAATCATAACTTTTCGGTTCGGGCCCATTCGGTTTCGGGCCCAAAAATATGTTGATCCGTTCAGTTCGGCCCATTCGGTTTCGGTTCGGCATTTCGGGCCATTCGGCGCGGGTCAGTTTTTCGGGCCAAAAGCCCAGTCCTAATTGCAGCAACTAGACACAGAGTGAGCTTGAGCCTTTCGCTTTCCACATTCAAAGAGTAGCCATCCTTGTGCCTCACAAAATACTCCTGCATTTACATAAAACTGACATTAGCCAATGAGATGAGATAAGGATGTATAGATGAGACACTGCAATTTGATTTGTTGAATAGTTAAGCTGTACCTGATTAGCCATGGTGCCCCGGGAAGAAACCACTACATGGAACACCACGTATTGCAAGTCAGTGAGAGCACAAACAGTGTCAAACAACAGCTTAGGACGGTCTATACTTCTCACATTGACAATCCAATACCCTTTCTCCTTGCAACTCTCTATAGACACATGAGTTCGGTCATAACCCTTCTTGTGTGCTTGGCCACCGCATTCGCAACCCCGACACATCTCGAAGTCCTCATCCCGTACATCAATTGGTTGAGCCACCGCTCCGTGTGAGTCCGTCCAACCGTCGGGGTGGTCAGCCTCACGCTCCTTTTCTCACGTTCCTTCTGATGGGCTTCAATTACAGTTTCTAGCTGCTCGCGTACATGTGCCAGCCGAACTGGGTCTGTGATGGATCCGCCTCTCAGTCCGTCTTTGACGTAGAAGATACTGGCTGCTCGGGTGCTGTGAGTCGACCAAGCCACAGCGGAAGTGATGTTAGATCCTAGCTCTACAAGGACTGCTGAGATTTCAGACATAAGACCTGGTCGGTCCTTGGTGGTCATTTCCAGGGCCAAATCATCCAGTCCTGATGCCACTTCTTTTCCTAAGCATATTCTCGCCTCCTTCGCAATCTCTCGCCTCCTAGCACAAAGCGCCTGCATGCACGTACATATATACATCAGTTTATTGTAAGAACAAACGGTGGCGGAGTGAGGATTTTACATAAGTGGGGACGGAATTTTTTTAACGTGTAGTTATTTAATACCTACTTAAGATTATGAATAATATTAAAATAATATTTTTTATTATATAAGATTAATTGGAGTCAAGTGAATAAATTTGGAAGAAAAATACAAGTTTAATGATGAATAACTCAAAATTTTCAACTAGTATAAATATCTATATTTATACTATTATTAAGGGAAGTGGGTTTGTTTCCCGGTTTTGTCAAAAATAATCAGTTTTATCCTTTTTTTTAGTTCATGATAAATAAGTTGGAGATTTTATTGTAATTATCAAATTATATAAAAAAAATAAAAAAATAAATTAACCCCCTTTATTCTCTCGCCACGCGCTCTCACTCATATAACTGTTTCAAACTCCATGTTTTAATAATTTTTTTTTTCTTTCTTTCGCCCGTGTAATTTTTTTCAGTGACTTTTTCCGCCACCGTCACCGAGAACAAACTCAACGAAGTAAAAATAAGGCACTAGTGTATGAATAGTGAAACTAGCTAGAGACATTACATGAAGAAATATGATCTGGCGGGCAGCAAAAAAAAAACAAGAAATCATACAAAAATACGCAGTTTCGTGTTTATGTTCAAAACATCATTCTTGAGCAATTTAATTATAATGAAAAATTCTTTATATTTGGTTGTTTAGAACTCAACACGAAAAAGAAAATTTTGGGGCAACGAAAGAAACAGGAAAATAAGAAAATTAGAGAGACAACCTGCTGAATGTAAAGTATGATACTTTCGTCAGTGATTTTGTCGCCCAGTTGATCTGTCACATGGAACACTGCAACCATACCATGCATCAAAACAAACCCACATGAGGACCAATCTGAGTGCTGACCCAAGCATACCTCATAACACTAAAGCGACCCTCTTTCTTTTACAGAAGATTATATCACTAAAAATGAGATGACGTATTATATACATCAAGGAAAATAAGAAGAGAAAAAACACATGCCAACCATAAACCATCCACCGACGGAGGATATATACGATTTGAAAATAACAAGGTCGAGATCTGTCAAAACCTGGACCATCTCCAGTAAAATCCCGTTCTTGTTTGCACTGTCAACCTCAAACCCCGTAAAAACACGTTAAGCTTTTCAGGTTTCATGCACAAGTCATTTTCATCCCCCTTTACTCTACTTGAATGACTCTACTTGAATCAGTGAAAATATACAGAGCAATTTCCAGCTGGTCTAACGCATAAATATGTCATTTTCATCTCTCTTTGCCCTAATCAGACTTTTCAGAGTACTCAACGGCTCGATTTGTTGCACGTTTGGCAATTGGGTCCATGGTGGTTTTCCTGGTCTAGCTATATATAACCAGATGATGTCATCTGGTTAGGGTTTCCTTAGAATTTTGTTGGGTAGAGATAAAGAGGACATGGGAACCTTAAAACTTAGAAGTGACGATACCTTAAAGGACCGGAAACTGAAAAAGGTAACAGAAAATAAATGCACAAATGCTTCACCACCTCAAACGACTCAGATTCATCGATGATCTATCCATCTAGTTTATATTTGGGATCAAGGAAGTGGAATATAGAAAAGGTTTATGAACTATTAATTAAGTTGGATTTACGTAGGGTTTATCGATATCAACTAATAAATCTACAGTGTTTGGCAGCAACACATAATATGGAGGATGTTGACATGTTGTTTATGTTGATGGTTTATATATCTCTCCTGCATGATTGTATCGAAATCTATGAGTGACCCACTTGGACACAAGTAAAATTTGAAAGCAACTTCCCAACAACACCAAGATTTGTTAATTTAAGGTGGAAGAAAGTCCAAAAAACCATGTCCAGCACCTACCCACAAGATAGACAAATAATTTGCGTATATGATATTGATGATCTTTTTAAGCTGCAAACTAGCTAGAATTCACATGCTCGAATCGACTGAAAGTATGTTATCAATGTAAATCAAATTAACGGATAACCCAACCTTCACGAGCGTGCAATTTTTACATGTGTCGTTGTCGATACAAACCCTGCAAAACCAAACCAGCATCTAATTAAGTGATCGCTGATTCTACCCAGCTATTACTTAATCGAGGAGAAAACAAACACAAAGATGAATACATACCATGGAGGGTAGATTCTTTCGATGAGGCACTCGTACTCGGGGTCAATGTACAAATAATCGCCATTGATCTTCGTCGATTCTCAACAAATGTACAATACTGAGATTGTAGCTGCTTGGTTGCAGCAAGAAGATGACATTGCTGGTTTGCTATACCTGAATATATACGAAAGAACTTGTAAAGAGAACAAATCCAAAACGCATTCGAAAATAAACTAAATGCGTAGTCGATCTTTGAATAACTTGGGTAAAGGATAAGAGAGCGGCGTACGTCTAGTTTGTTTCTTAAGTTAATTGAACATAGCACCTAAAAAGAATTAATTAGAGGCACACAAACAACATGTTAAAGGACGATTTCGTGAAACTAACTAGGTTTTATTTACATCATATCATCAGAGAGAATATATAAGGAGGGTGTATTGGATTAAGATTTTAATAGACAATTTTGGAGTGTCAAGATTTTATGGATTTGTAGGATTTTAAAGACTATTAGGATTATATGGACTAGACTTTCAAGATTCTGGAATTTTTAAAAAGAGTCTTTTGACTTTATTTATAGACTATTAGGATTATCTAGACTTTATTTAAAGACTTTTTGGACTTTTTGAAATATGGGCTTTATAAATTTGCTAGCTAACACACAGGCTTGAGTTGAAAAACCCAAACTAGCTAGCAGGCCTAATCTGAAAAAACCCAAACAAGTCTAACGTCATTTTAACAGGTATATAACCTTACGATCAAAAAACCATCATACAGGCCTTATCTAATTTTATTAAAACCATATTGAACTAAATACTTCATCTAATTTTACTGATAATCAAATTAGACCAGCAAAAAACAAAAGAGGAAAAGAAGAGCAAATAAACGAACATATTCAAAATTTTTAAACCAACAAGCAAAATCAATATGCTAATATCTCTCTCTCCACATATGGTCAGCTATGTTTAGTCTCCATGCATTAACATCCTCTCTCTGCTGCTCCTGAGTTTGTGAAACTAGTTCATCAAGTTCCTCTTCAACAATCGGGGATGATGACAATGCAGATTCTCCTTCAATAGGAAATTCATCAGATCGACATTCTTTGCGAAGAAAGTTGTGGAGCGCTACACATGCCAACACTATCTCTACTTGTGTCTTAAATGGAAATGGAGGTGCCGATTTAAAAATGGTGAACCGGGATTTAAAAATGCCAAATATTCTCTCGATCACATTTCTCAAAGACGCATGGCGGAGATTGAACAATTCTTTTCCATTTTCAGGATCATTCCCATTACCTGCAAAATCTTGGAGATGATACCGCACACCTCGATATGGAGCTAAAAATTGACGTCGATTAGCAAATCCACAATCTGCTAGAAAATATTTACCTAATTACAAATACACGACCAGCAGTTATTACCCAACAGTACCACACAATAAAGCATTGGCTATTTAAAATTATATTATATTTTAAATTTTAAAAAAAACTAACATTTACCTTGTGGGACTTTAAGTCCATTCCTCCTTGATAAAGCATCATTTAACACTTTGGAATCATGAGCTGAACCCTCCCACCCGGCAAGGACGTACATGAACTCCAAATCAAAGTTACATGCTGCTAATACATTTTGAGATATATTTCCATGACGATCACGAAAACTGCTATTGTCACGTCCCATCACCGTTGCCGGAATATGTGTCCCATCAATAGCTCCAATGCAATCCTAAGATAACATAAAGCATGATGATGGTAATGATTTAGATACATGAAATACAAGAATAATACAAATGACAATTTACATATAATGAAATAGTATAATACTTACCTTGAAATAAGGGAAAAACTTTGTATTTTCCCTTATTTTAGCAGGCACCATTGGTCCGGGTTTGGCCATCATGTCTTTTGACAATGTATTCAAAGCCTTCAACATTTTGTGAAAATTTTCACTAGTCGCGAACTGTGATCGACGAAAATTATTGCGAATAACACAATAACGATGATTTTGGCCGACAATTTGTAGGAATTGTCCAAGCATTTCTTCAACACAAATAAACCTTGTATCTTCCAAGTGTGTTTTTTCTCTAAGGATGTTGCACAATTTGCAGAACACATCAGGGTACATCCTATATACTCTTCGGAATATTGCAGGATCATCATTCAATGCCCTATGTATATAGTTATATCCAAAAACATTGTTGATTCGTCGCGGGTTTAGTGGACGTTCAATTTGTCTACCAGCCTCAATAACCCTAAGCTCATTCACCACATGTATTACTGCTTGAACTGCCAACACCAAAATCTTGATGGCTTCATAAAACTCATGTATTTCATTATCTTCTTCTTCACTCATTTCATCATCATTCATTTCTTCATCCTCTAAATCATTACCTCTATACATCCTGTGCAAAAGAAAATGAAATCCATCAATGTATCAAACCAAGATCTAGTTCAACTAAATTGTAGAAAATTCTAAATAACAATTATATCAGCCAAAATATAAGGTAAACTTAAAACACACTTTCAAAACATTCGAACTACAACAATCCAAACTGGCATCATAGTTCATCAAACCCAACATCTAGTTCAACTAAAGTGTAGAAAATTCCAAATAACATTCCAAATAACTTTCAAAAAACACTATGTTGCCAACTTCAAGTTGAAGAGTATCCAAGCTGATCGTTCTTCTGGTGTCATCTTAAAAAACATGTCCTTCTTTGTTTTAGTGTTAAGCAACTCGACAGCCCTGAAACGAGTATTGTTGTCCAAATCTGGTATATCTTTTAAAGCATCCCATATTGTAGTTTCTTTCTCAATCTCTCTGTCTCTCTCTCTTTTCTCCATCAGATTGTAGATCCTTTCGAAGTTGGTAGAAATTGAATCAATGCCTATAGAAAGATTATCTAGAACCCTTGCATGATTGTTGGTCCCGTTAGAGCTTGAACTCCCTTCATACTCGGATCTGCTTCGCTTACTTTGACCTGTCTTTTCTTTGTTAAACATTGAGCCTAAAGGGGCCTCAAAAGGAGAAGAAGGTTCGAGGGGTGATGAAGGTTGGAAGGACTCGTCAAAGGTATTATTTGGTGGTGCTATGAAAGCATTGCTAGCAGCATCATATGGAAACTTTTCCATCCCAGAAATTGTATTTTCTTCATTCCCTAATATACTTGCATCAGTATCATCAGCACCTAATGCCATTGAGCCATTCCCAGTAGCAGTTCCAACCCCAACAACAAGTTGCAAGTCGTCATAATCAACACTACATTCTGTCCGAAGTTTCTTGTGGCTTGGGTGGGACTAGAAGAAAAAAAACATACATTTTGTTAATATATCAGCTACACATAAAATGTTATAGTAACTACAGGGTGCCAAAATTATTGAAAATCATGAACTAAGCTCACCTTCAAGTATTCTTCCCATACTTCATCACTAGCCGTGACTTTCTTTCCAATTGGGTCCCAACCAAAACCGGAGGTGTTACGCACCAGCTCGTTCAATTTGTTATATTGACTCTTGAACCATTTCATTCGGCTCAGGTAATTGTTATAGGTTTTGGGAAACCTAGTTTTCGCATTAAGACGAGGAAGTATGAAGTTTTCTACATTAAGCTTGCTTAAACATCCATTCGCATCACGCAACCCATTTTTCATAGCTTCAGCCAACAACCCCAACAACAAGTTGCTATCATCCATGGTCCACTGTTGATAGGTATCAGCTTTTCCCTTTCCTTTGCCATTTCCATTTTGTGAATCCCTCATTTCCATCTCAACTAGTAGTACAATATCAATTCATCCAATCATATATTTTTAGTCAATTCTGGACAACAACTAGGACCACAAGCACTAGTTTATAGACAAATTTCTTTTACAATCTCAGAAAAACAACTGCATAATTTTATAGTACATAGAACGTGACAATTGACAGTATATATGCAGGCCAAAAAACTGACAAAGTTCTATTGATATTTGGAAAAGTTGTATACTGGTAACGTGCAAATTAATATGACGAAAGGATTACCAGAAGCCATGTTGTATACTGGTAACTTGCAAATTAATATAACGTGCAAGTTGTATACTGGTCACATCCATGATAAAAAGGGATTGCCAGAAGCCATGTTAAAAGGATTAAGTAATATGTACGGTTTTTGAAAAATGACAGTAGGTCAAGATAGAGTTGTTCAAATATCCTGGAGCTATACATTCTTTGATCCGCATGTACATATCAATGATTTCTGAATATTTGTTGGATGTAAATATTTGTAAAAGTTGTTCTTTCTGACAAATATCCACTAAAATAAGGAAAACAATAATCTATTGGCAACAAAAACATGATGAGATTTTACCTTCAACGTGAATTGTCCTTTGCACCAGATTATTGAGCTTCAACGTGAACAATAGGCGCTGTTCTTCAGAAAAAAGAGTCAGTGCCTCTGCGTATGTTCAAAACAGGTAAAATCACCAACTTTGTATCAAATACACTATATTTTTCTCATAGTACAGTTAAGACTCATGTAGATGCCAATCACTCTAGCATAAAGGAGCAGTTTAGCAAAGATTCACAGTTCACACATACTTCACACACAGATTTACAGTCTAAGCCTCTTGCAAAGCGAAGCCAACAAGGCATGCATGCACACAAAACAAGCTTTGAATACCAAAAAGACCAACACAACTCAAGGATAACAACTTCAGACTAAAGCACACACTTGTACGGTTGTACTTAACATAGATGACTAACAAAACACAAGTAGACCACTTAAAAATCAAATCAAGTAATGCTGAGCTAGATAGCAAAGATTAGAGCAAGAAGGGTACCGTCAACGAACAAGAACAAAGCTTCGGCTAGGGTTTTTTGGGAACTGTGAGAAAAGAGATTCGGGATGAAGATCAAAAAGAGAGAGAGAGAGAGAGAAAGGACAGTGTTTTGTTTTACTGTATATAGGCCTCTGTTCTCTCTCTGTGGGTTTTGGTTCGGTGAGAGCCCATAAAAAAAAGTCTTGAGTGAGTATGAAAAGTCTGATGAGAAAGGGCAAGACAATTTTGGGGTCTTGGTATTTATAGTTATCACTAAAAAGTCTGAAACAATCCATTTTGTCATGAAATCCTATAAATCTTGATCTCAATCCAATACCACCAGACAATTTATTGCCTCTTAAAAGTCTGGATCCAATACCAGAAGATATTATGGACTTTTTAAAAAAATCTTAAAAGTCCTAATCGAATACCACCAGACTTATCTAATTTATTAAAAAGTCTCAATCCAATACCACCAGACTTTTACTTTCCAAAATTGTCTATTAAAATCTCAATCCAATACACCCCCCTAAAATTTGATTCAAGTTCTGTTCTTTTGTTCTGTTGGTTGGTTTCCGGTCTGCTATAGAAGATAAAGAGGAAGAAGTAGTGCTCGGTGAGTATTCAAAATAGGAAGAAAATAAGAAAGTCAAGAGAGCCATCTCTTGAGAGATGACAGTAAACCCTAGTTTTTAGGGTTTCGATAGATATCATCGGCCACCGTGTTTCACGAATCACCGGCGGTAGGTTGACGCCCTGTGCATATGGAGATCTTGTCTAGGAATATCCGGGGATTAAAAGAGGACTCGAAGCTTACGGCCTTGAAGTCCATTGTCACCAGTCATCGGTCAGCCATGGTGTTTGTGATTGAAACAGAAAGCCAAAAGCTGGAGAGGTTTGAAAAGTTCCGTTTGAGACTGATTTTTAGGCATGGTCATATGGAGCCATGCTCACCACGAGGCGGAGGAGGATTGTTTCTTTTCTGGTCCGAGGAGATTGACTTACATCTCCGAGATCACAGTCCGAGTTTTATCGACCTTGAGATTCGGAGGGATGGAGATAGAGCGTCTGATTGGAGGCTAACCTGTCTATATGGAGAATCACAGCCAACGAGGAGGTGGAAGACGTGGAATCTGCTAAGAGATCTTTCTAGGGTTTCACACTCAAACAGGTGGGTTGTGATAGGTGATGTCAATGAAATCACTCGGCAATCGGAGAAGTCTGGAGGTGATTTGAGGGCAGATTGGCAAATGCAAGATATGGTACGTTGTATGGATGATTGTGGGTTTGAAGATATAGGGTTTCTAGGGGCTCCCTTCACTTGGTATAACACCATTACTCAGACCAAAATTGATCGTTCAATGGCTACAGTGGGATGGAAACAGGAGTTCCTAGCGAGCCAGGTAATACATCTGCCTCCATCAATCTCTGATCATGTACCTATCCTTCTACATGCTCGGAGAACCCCGCTAATCCAGTTCCCGGGAAGGCGGCATTTCTTTAGATTCGAGTCAATGTACGTGGGCGGAAGATGAATCCAGCATTGGTGTAGTACAGAACGCTTGGGAAGGAACTCATGAGAGCACTGGGGTGTTTAATGCACAGTATGGTTTGATGAAGAAAATTAAGGGCAACTGAATGGGTCTGAGCTCGTGGGCGAAGCAGGTGTTTGGGATGAGGAAGGAAGAACTACAGAAGATTAGATTTGAGCTTGCCGAGTTCTTATCTAAACCCTTCGATCCAAGCCGTGTCGAAGAGCGCAAACAATTATCGGCAAGAAGAGTTACTTCATTTGGAAGCAAGGTATTGGCAGCAGAGATTAAAAAAAATCAGAAAATGCTGCATGGAGACAAGAATACCAAGTATCATCATCAACGATGTTCAAATAGAAGGAGAAAAAATCATATCTCGGGGTTGGAGGATGACCGAGGCAGTTGGCAGGCTATCATAAAATAGTTTTAAAAATTTAATTATTAACTAATTTCCCTTATTTTGAAATGGAGAAGGTCGAAGGTGAATAAATCTAATCATGGGATAAAGAAGTATCACCACGATTCGGGCTCATGCAAAATGATCAACATCGTAAACGCTCACAGAGATGCGGGGTTTGAAGCACCCGCATTTTGATGCCTCCGTGTCTGCTTGCTATAGGCCTGGGAAGGAAGAAGATATCATCAGTCAACGCGCCGTAAGTAACACTTATTCTGAAATTGAATGAGTTTAATTTTATTGTTGGTTTGAAGAAATTGAATCATGATTAGGACATTTAATTAGGTTGTGCTCTTGGATTTTAGTTTAGTTGGCTATATTAAACTTGATTATGAACATGAGAAATATGGATGGGAATCGGTGTCCATGGTTTGTTCTTTTGGAAATTGGTTATTCAAAGTTTTTTTTTTTCGTGCAGGTTTTTGGTTTCCTCAATTTTTAGGGAAAATTATGTCAAATTTTGTTTAGAAATCGACAATCATATATTGTTCACGACATTTGTTTCAGGTATCGGTGAAATAAATGGTCACCGAGGAAGTGGCGCAGGTACAATCAGAGAGCCCAAAGAGCTGCCTCCTTTATCCTTGGAGACTCAGATCACTATTGCAGATATAGTTTTCGGCCGTCGAACTGGGAAGGAGGTTCGTGGCCTTCGACGAGAGGTCCAACGAGATTTGAGTCATGTTTCGACAACTAGCTAAGTGATCGAGTGCAGCTATTGCCTTAGGAGCGGGTTCGAGCGGTTGAGGATGAAGCTCGAGAGGCTAAAGAGCATGCTCGATTTTCCCAGGAGGAGGCTAGATCGTCCCAGGAGCAGATTCGATAAGCCCAAGAGCAAACTGGTACATTACAGGCGAATGTGACTTTCATGATGGAGTACCACAGGTCTACGGGCATGGCCCCAGTGGTTTTCTGTCAGTCGAATGTTCCGCCTCAGGATTCTGGACCTGATGATGACGAATCGAACACCGGGAGAATCGTCGGGGTTCAAACTCTCGCCAATGTCGATATTTTTGTTTAGTTTCGTAATGTACATAGTTTATTTCGATCGGAACGGTATAATTTTTATGTACAAATTTTATACTTAATATATATACAATGAGTATTTTTCTTAATTTACTATTTAATTTCTAATTCAATTTATATTTCTGAAATATTTATTAAAATAAATAAAAAAATATATATACAACTTAGGCGACAAAATTTGAAGATTTCGTCTTCTAGGTTAATACACTAAGACAACGAAGTAGCTACTCTATCTGTCGTCTAGGTGTAACAACTTAGACGATGAATACTTCTAGTTCGTCGACTAAGCATCACAACTTAGGTCGCAACAACGTTTCGTCGTCTAAGTTGTAACACCTAGGCGACGAAACTTTTTTGTCGTCCAAGCTAAGTTACGCGACGAAAATTTTCGTTGCCTTTTTCCGTAAAATTTCTTTCGTCGCCTAAGATGTTATCTAGACAATGAAATTTTTGATTTTCGTCGCCTAAGTACTTGCACTACGACCTTTAAACGATGAAACTTAGACGACAAAAATTTCATCGTCTAAGTACTTAGGCGATGAAAAATGCCTCTTAGATGACGAAATTACTTCATCGTCTAAGTGCTTTTTTGGGTAGTGTTACCAGGCATGGCAGCTCCACGAGCCTATCCACATATATCTCATATATAATCATATACGAAACTTTTCTGTTTCTCGTATAGTAATTGGAGGCAGCGACACTGTTGAGCCAAGACTAGGCTCGCGGTTGTTTCAATCGAACCTCAAGGAGGCAAGGAGCAAAACCCCCTTGACCCCAACGCCTAAATCCTACCGGAATTTGTCGGTCAGGGCGGAGACCAATTCGAGATTACTGAAAATTGTTCAATTTCCCGAGCTAAACCTGCACGAAAATCAATCCAAAACACATAGACACAATACTCAAGCAAAACGCAATTGATTGACATAAGAATCGTCATCGGAAACCTCGCCGGCGATGATGACGATTAACACCGAAACCCTAAAACTTTACCTCTTTGATTCTCCTTCCTCTGACCACTATTCCTTTGATGTAGGCCATACACATAGAGATCGAGGAGGTTGAGACCTTTCGAACGAGACCATAATCACGACTAACGGTAGCCAGACGACGTTGCACCACCGAGGCTGATCTCGATGGCGATTTCACCAAGAAAGAGAGAGAGAAAAAAAATGATTTGGTCAATACTCGAAATGGAAGGTCCGACTTTCCATATTGAGTAACTCCGATTTATAGTGCACATTTACGGTAATGTAATTTCGTCAAACTTTCGGTAACCGTAACTTCTATATCGTAACTCCATTTTAACTCCATTTTAGACATTTCTCGTGTCTACGAACTCATCTTGACAAATACTACAACTCGTACCCAAAGTTAACCAATAGAATCAATATATGAAAAAGTCAATTGTAGATCCCACGATCCTTACTATCGATAAACAATATTTACCACACTCCGTAAACCGAATTAGAAATATTGTAAAAGACTAACTATATATTATATAAAAAGGTTAAGGTATTACAATTGTTACGCCTAGACTTACATACTCTATGCTGCAAATAATAACTTTACGTGTTGGAGAAACAAATTTTATAAAGTGGAGCTTTCAATTTCGGTTAGTGTAGAATGGAATGATCTCCTAAATTTGACATTACTGGAAAAGGGAGATGAATAGTGAAATTACTTAAGCCTATAAGCTTTGGAAGATGACCGATAAGGCATTATTGAGTCTTCTTATGGCAACGCTTGATAATAATACAATGGACATTATTGTTGGTTGTAAGTCCTCTGAGGGTGCTTGAAATTGCCTTTAGAAGAGATTTTGTTCTGACTCTTCATCCAACATCATAAAATGCAAAACTGATTTGTGGACAATCAAGAAGGGAAAATGAGTCTATCTAGAAGTATCTCCTTCGTGTTAAGCATATCTGTGACCAATTGAGTTATGTTGGAGTTACTGTCTTCGATGAAGACATTGTTACAGTCACCCTCAACGATCTTCCACATAAGTATGAAGTCGTGAAATTAATGGTTCCTGGAACAAAAACACCAATTACTCTTATGAAGTTACGTTCTCTAATGCTTGCTGCTGAAAGACATGGTGCATGACTTATCTACCACCAATCAAAAGTGTCAGCCATGGTGGCTTGGAATATTCACCATCAGAAATCTACTTTTAAAATGATGATAATGTTGTGAAAGTTATAAATGGTCGAGTATACTGTGGTCAGAGGAAAGTAGCTAATGATAATCTGATTAACAGGATCCCTATTGTGATTAAGGGTGGGAATGAAGTAGTGAAGTAGTTAGTAATATGAAAAGTACTGGAACTATGAGTGATGCTTACTATGGTGTAGTAAATGGTGAGAGTGATGTTGTTAGTAGTATTGGAGTTGAGAATAATGGGAATGGTGCTTATAGTGATTTTGGAGTACAAAGTGATGATGTTACTGGTGCTGAGATTCACAGTGTTGTTCTGAATGGTGATGAAGTTAATAATGTTGGTCAGCAAAATGTGACTACTAGTTTGGAATCAATGGTGAAACTAGAGCTACTTTTGAGAATGGTATTCTGCATTTGCTTCATGAAAATGTGGACGAAGCACCTTAAAGTAGTAATGGGGTGGAGGAAAATCAGAATGTGAATATGGTGGCAAAGGACACTCTGAAAACTGATTATGGTACAGTTTTTAGTAATGGTGCAGCTTTTAGTAATCTGATTGAAGACATAAATAAAGTGACCTCTTACTCTAAAGATGATAAATTGTGCAAAAGCCAACAACTGGAGAATAATGAGGGTCATAACAATATTCTTGTGGATCATTGTTTGGATGGTGAAAGAGTTCTGGTAGATTGTTGTGCACCCTTGTGTTTAGGTGATGTTGGAGATGAGAGTATTAATGATTGTATTGATGTAGCTAGAAATGGCTATGGGAATGTTGAAAATCATCATCCTGGTGATATGAATGTCGAAGCTTTGCAGCTGCTTAAAGAGTATGTTGCCAGTAGATGTCTGTGGCATTTGTTGTCTCTAGTTTGCTGTGTTGGCTTGATGGCAAGGCTGAGAAGCCGATCAACAATAAGCTGCATTCTTTTGTCGAGTATGATACAGTGCAGACTACTGAGAAACTGTTACTATTTTGAACAATGAGCTAGTCTGGAGAAATTACGTGCGTGTAAAGCTTCTTAAGCAGATGGGTATAAGCAAACAGTCCCAGAAGCAATTTTCGCATAAGTTGGATTTCATTGAAGATCAGGTGTATAATGGTCATCTCATGGTGTTAAGAGCAGAGAATGAGTTTCTGCAGCCGAAAACTTCACCAAATTCTTCAAGCTCAGTGCAGAACAAAGTTTTTGATGCCTATGCATTCTTTTCTTGCTTCACAATGACCATAAAACAGAGAGCTAATATTTCTACCAAAGGGTTACACTGTCTTCATAATGTGCACAATCTTGGAGTTTTCAAGATATATTGCCGCTATATGGTCATATGTCAACGTCTGCTACAGATATTTCTCACCAAAGCTCTCCACTTTCTTCTGTTTCAAAGAGTGAATTACAATCTGAGGTTGGTTCCCCAACTGAGCTTGAGGGGCGGTGTTAACGAAAGGTGTCTAAGATGTTGCCAACTGTCATAACAATGGTTGAGTTAAACGCTTTAGTTCTGTAACAAATACCTTTGCAATGTAATGTCTTTGATGACTCTGGTTTTATGGAAAGAAAAAAAAGGCTATGTTACTCTGCCGAGATTTCTTCCCCAAATAATTGTCTCTAACCTAAAATCTTTGCATATTTCCTAAAAGCAATGGCTATGTTATTTGAATGCATATTGGTCATACGAATTTCACGTCACCCAAATATTTTCCGTGTGTACGTTTTTGGTTTGAGATGTTGTCCCACGAGCAGGGGGATGTTGAGATATGAATCCTACATTGGAAAATTTGGATCTTGCTTGTGAGTTTATAAAGATTTGAGCTACTCCAATAATTGATAATTTGTTTTAATTGTGAACCCCAGATTACTTTATCATGGTATTAGAGTGGGTTACCCACGACACGTGTGAATGAGTTATCAGTTGCACGGCTAGTTCCATTACAATAAATCAAGACGTCAAAAATGATTTTGTGCTTGTCTTGATGGGGGGATGCATAAACAATCTAATAGATGCACCCCATTCATTTATGGAAACGTTTAAGAAGGGAAAACTCTATGCTTTGTGCGTTAAAAATATAATGGAATATCTCAACAATTGGCTTAACATAATTACAAACGAATATATTTTTAGGAGAAGATGAATTACATTTGGTTAGTAGGCTCGATGAATGCCGTCAAACTAGAAAACGAATGGAGAAAATGGACAACAACAATGTTGGAGTGTTTATGTCATGTGATGTTCTTATATGTTTGTGATTGACTGTGGTTCTCGAGATGGTGGTTTAGTGGGATTTGGCAGATCCATGATAAAAATGTTCAGTAGAACTTCGCTTCAGATAGGCTTAGTCATAAATCTTGATAAACAGAAGATATTTTTTAATGATTAATCCATGATACGTAAAAATTTCATATGTGAGAAACTTATGTTTGATTAGCGAATCTTTCAAATAGGCTTGGTCGAAACATGAGAATTGAAGGCTTGGTCGCTTTAGTGCGGCTTGGAATGAATATCAGATGAAGATCGTGTATTGGCTGTTGGGACTAGGTTTATGCGGCACGGCATGAGAAAAAGTGAGAGTGTGAGAACAATTTTTTTTTTCGTTTTCAAACTAGTACTCATTTATTTTTACGTCTTAAACCTTTTAATCTCTTAATAAATGCACGCATGTTAGCTAAAATCTCTAAATCTCCAAAACAATAATTATAGCTATTTTTTTTAACTATGTTTAGCTAAAATCTGCTTCAACATAGTAGTTATTGTTAAGTTAAATGTAGTTTTAAGCTAAAACCTCTAGCTATATTTAACTACGTTGTTGAGAGAAAATAACTTTAAGCTAGACTCACAATTAATGGTTATGGTTGATGGTTATTTGAGTTATATAAATAGAAGACGTGATTCTCCATTTAAATTTTAGTTAATTCGACTAACAAATAGAATTTTATTGTTGGAGATGCTATAAATGAGTCGGTTAGATCGATGAGTTGTAGTCTAATAGTAAGGATTTATAGCGTAATTATTGAGGTCATTTGTTTGAATCTCACAAACCACCAAAAAGTGAGGCGACGCTGGAACGATGTCTCCAAGTGTTTTCAAGTATCAAGGTGTCCCTAAATAGTGTCTCTAAGTCTTGGACATGTGACTCGATACTAAAATGGAGTATTCGTGCTACATAAGTTGCATGTTGGTGTCGGTGGACATACTAAGGAGTGCTCTTAGGTGTCAAAATAACATTACTTTGGGACACACCACATTGCACTTTGGACACAACATCTCTAAACGTCCTTAAAAATCGAAGTGTCCTTATAAGTGGAACACCAAAATGGAGAATCTGTAGGTGATCAGTATGAGTTGCAATACTAGTCAATGCTCAACAAAAAATTAATTGATAATGTGGCTAGGAAGATCTCATATTCCGGAAAATTTTGTTATAAAATAACAAAGCCTTCAAATTTGGACAAGATATATTTCATTAATACAAAGAACCCAACCCCCGCTTATTTTAGACAAGCAAGGACTGACTTTGAAGCCCAAAACGAAGTAGTAGAGACTCAATCAACCTAAATGACATATCTGCTATTCTATTTAAACTAAAAACCCTAGACATTGATTTATTTCAGCTACTCTCTCTCGATTTACAGTAGTAGCCTAAGTCAAACATAGTAACAACCCCTCTCCTAACCAAGACTTCACCATTGTCGCTAATTTTTGGCCTAGATTCCACCACCATCGCTCAATACCGAGTTCCCAACCTCGACTCCACCGCTTCAAGCCTGGCGCCACCTCCGCCACTTAGTCCCGCCCCCTAGACTCCACCTCCGCCACGCGCCGCCGCCTCGTGCCCTCACTCTCTCTACCGATGCCTTGCGACCTCGCCGTTGTAGCTTCTTGGCCTCTCCGCCTCGGTCACGAGCTCTTCTTCGCTCGGACTCGCACCTCAGATTTGCATCGCTTATCTCTCTCAGCCTCTAGCAGCAACGTGCAGGCTTCTATCAAGAGGTCGACATCTACTATGGCCTAACCGTCCATGGCCTTCTGTCATTCACGGCGTCCATACCTTGTTAGTAGCAGTGGCTCGCCGTTCAGATTTCATCGAGTTCGGCCTCTTCTCGGATTTAGTCCTACCTGGCGCGCCAGCTTTTACATCAAATGGTAGTGTGAATTCATTGTGTATTTATTCCCACATTGATCCGTTACTATAATCATATTATTCATTGTTGTGTTAACATTTGAAAATGGTGATGTGAGAAAATGGTGGTGTGAGATGTTATGTCGAATCATATTGGTTTGAATTAGGTTGATTGTTAGGGAGGACTTGTGGTGACAGCACTTAATTTTTTTTTGGTTGAAACTCACTGCTACTACATATTGTTTGTCTTTTGTTTCATAAAAATAAAAATTCACATCTAAACGTAGTTACCATCACTGCTACCATGTATTAGTGGTTATTAATGTATTTTTTGGGAATCACTACTGAAAATGCAATAGCACTACAAGATATATTTCATTAATACAAAGAACCCAACCCTCACTTATTTTAGACGAACAAGGACTGACTCCGAAGCCCAAAACGATGTAGCAGAGACTTAATCCACCTAAATGACATATTTGTTATTCTATTTAAACTAAAAACCCTATTTCCAGTGATTTTTACTATATTTTTTGTTATTTTATTTTTCTACTATTGTGTTTTTAGGGATTACTACTGTATTTGGGTTCAATGTTGTATTTTTGGAACTGTTACTGCAATTATGGGATTGCTAATGTATTTTTGTTTCGATGCTGCATTTTTTGGGAATGTTACTGTAATTTGGGATTGGACTGCTACTGTAAATTTGGGACTATGCAATATTTGACGACACGTACTGTTACTGTATTTCTATTTCAATGCTGCATTTTTTGGGACTGCTACCATAATTTGGGACTAATACTGTAAATTTGGGACTACTACATTTCTTTTTCAATGTTGCATTTTATTGGCACTGCTATTGCATTTTCAGTTTGAAAATTGCTATTGTATTTTCGGTTCGAGAACTGCTACTATGTTTTAAAGATTGTTACTGCATTTTCGGTCTGAGGACTGCTACTACATTTTAGGACTGCTACTGCATTTTCTATTCGAGGACTGCTACTATGTTATCGGGGATTGCTACTATTAATTTTTAGGGATTGAATTGTATTGGAAAATGTTATGGAATGTGAATCAAAATTGCTACTGAGTTTGTATTGAAATTGTTGCTTAATTTGTATCGAAATTTCTAGTGAATTTGTATCGAAATTACCATTAAATTTGTGTTTGAATTGGTATTGATACTTTATTGACAGTGCTACTAAAAATGAGAATAATCAATTCAAATAGAAAAAAAAATTAATAACAAAAAATTTGAATGAAAAAATAATCTAACTAAAAAATATTGAAAAGAAATTTTTTTTTTAAAAAAAAGATATATTATATATTAAATATTTTCGAATAAAATAAACATTAAAAACACACAAAAAATAGTGTATAAAAATAAATTTTTACCTGTCACATGACAGCTTATAAGTAAGATTTTGTTCTTTATTGCATTTAGCTTCTCCATGTTGTTTACTGTAGTTTGCTAAATAATTATTGTGGTCGTTGAACACAGAAATATAATGGTGGGATTGGTTCGGATCGATTCGGTATTAGGTCGAAATTCATACCGTAATAAATTATTTGGTTCAATTTTTTGGCATACCCGTCCACAAGTTTTGGACCCAATGGATTTCGGATCGTTATATTTTGGTTTCGGATTGGTTTTTCGATAAAATTTTCTAGGTTTAAACAATTGTTTAAGTTAATTATTGACTAAGAAAGACAAAACCGTAAAGAGATAAAAGAAATGTGAGAGAATGAGAGTATTTTTGTACGTGTTTTCTATAAATATGTTCAAAGAGATTCAAAATAGGTGAGTGTATATTCATTTGTGTAAAGAAATAGACATAATTTTGTCACATATATCATTTCAGAACGATTCGATTTTATTTGGTATCATACCATAAAAAATTATTCGGTTCGAATTTAATTTGGTTTAGTTTCTAAAATAGTCTCTTCCACGAATTTCGAGTCTAACAAATTTCGATTCAATTTATTTCGATTTTGGGATGAATTTTTTTCGGTCAAACATACCACTACTACCGAAATAGAAGCCGGTGATCGTCAGCCTCCTCCTCACCCATTCACAAAACAGAGAAACCAAGAAGTGGACGCATCGCTAAAGCTTTTCAACTCTCGCCTTATCCGCTGCAACGGTTTTTAGCTCATCCCTTTCTCACTCTCACAGGTCTGATTCTTCTTCCTCACTCTGATACCCAATTCGTTGTTGTTGAAATACCCAAGTGCTCATTTAGCCAGATTCTCAGTCTCTCCTCCTCAACTTTTGGAGGTTGAACGGTAAAGTTCTCATCCTTTTCTCTATCAAATTTAGAGCCTTTGGTTTAGGCTGTTGTAAGTTTGGATCAAAATCAAAATTGGGTCCTTGAAATTTATGTCCTTGATGGACCTGGAGTTGGCCATAAAGGGTTTTGGATATGCCCGGAAAAGGAAGAAGTGGCTGTTTTTAATGGCTGCTTTGGGTTTCTCTGGCTATGGTGCTTATAGGGTTTATCACTTGCCTTCAGTAACTTACAAAAGAAAGAGGCTGTTGAAGCTTATGGGAACTTTGGTGTCTGTTGCTGAAGTAGTTTCGGACTCTGCTGAGTCAATGGGAATCGTGTGCAAAGATTTGAAGGACTTTTTGCTGTCTGATACGGATGAAATTCCGAATAGCTTGAAGCAAATATCGAAAATCGCTAGGTCGGATGAGTTTTCCGGCTCTGTTGTTAAGGTCACACAAGCTGTAACCTTGGGAGTTTTGAGGGGTTATCAAGCACAAGCTAAAAGTCAGAGGTATGGTGTTGATGGAGTTAGTAATTCCAGCTTCGTGGACCAGGTTTTGGGTAAACTTTTTACAAAGGCAGGGTCTGGTTTTGTATCTGTTGTTGTTGGAAGCTTTGCGAAGAATATGGTATTGGCTTTCTTTGAGGATGAGGAGTCTGGTGGAGGATCGAATTTGAGCAGTATGGATAAGTTTGGTTCAAAGATGAATGATGTTCCAGGATGGGTGGATGTGGCTTGTAGTGAAAAGTGCAGAGACCTAATCAGTGAATGTATTCAGTTATTTGTCAGCACAGCTGTTGCAGTTTATCTTGACAAGACCATGGACATCAACACCTATGATGATCTGTTTGCAGGGCTCACCAATCCCAAACACGAAGCGAAAGTGAAAGACATGATGCTATCTGTCTGTAATGGTGCGGTGAAAACTCTTGTCAAATCATCTCATCAAGTGTTAACAAATACTAAGTCCAACGTGAGCAATTCAAGTTTTCATTTGGCTATTGATGATGGGAGAAAAGACTATGGGTGGATCAGTAAAGTGTCCTCTACCTTGGCAGTTCCAAGCAATAGGAGGCTTGTTCTAGACTTGACTGGAAGGATTACATTTGAAACAGTTAAATCATTCTTGGATGTGTTGTTGGATAGAGTATTTGATGGGATGCGAACATGTGTTAATTCTGCTTGTGTAGAAACTGTTGACAAGGGTGTTGAGATTGTGAGATATGCTGTTGCAAAGTCTTCTGTTATTGATACCATATGCCTTTCATTGTGTTTACATGTACTCGACAGTCCATGGCTTATGGCATCGACTTAGCCTGTTAAGCACATACTCATTTGGTAAGTTGAAGGTCACGTGTAAGAACATTCTTTGTCCAAGTGCTTGTTGTTGGATGCCTCTGTGTATATTATCCCCCTAATCCACAAATTTAATGGGGAACAGAAGAAGTTGGATGATTATAGAATGCAGTTTATGACGAAGGTGCACACATTAATTGGGTCCTGATTAGGTGACGGCAATGCTTGCAAGAGGAATATTTGGACTTTGTGTGGAAAGAAACTTCATTCTTCTTCTTGTGATCACATTCTTCTTGTTTATCAGCCAATTGTTAAACTGTATAGGAAGACCTGAAGTTGGAAATTCAGAACTTAGATACTTTTATTGTTTGTGAACCTGCACCGGTTATACCATGTATATATGATTGTAGACTTGTGTAGAATTGATGGTTGCAGGTGTTGATTCTTCATGAACTTAGATTTCTGTAACTGTACAGAACGTGGGTACTGGTTATAACATGAACGTGGTTCTGTGGCTCTGTGCTGATGTGCTCGGCAGAAATCCATTATGAGTTGCTATCTGGTTTGTAAGTCGTAATAAATGTGGATAGTATTACTAGATCCATACTCATTACATGATATAATCTCGGAATGGTGTCGATAACGGAACAACCCATTTTAGATGGGTTTAGACGAGTACAAGTAGAGACTTTCAGAATTTTGCATCTTTCCTGGTAACAGAAGCTGTTCCATCGATGAGTTTCAACAACTTGAAATAGTATGCAACATTTGACCGAATTGAAAAACAGGGCGAAGATATATAATCATATAATGGAATAAAAACTTGTAATCTTTTATCCATGAAGCTGCTCTTTCGGCTGCAGGAAATTTATACGAAAGCAGTTGTACTCCTGATATCAGCAAGCTGAAAAACAGTATCCTTGAATTTTACAACCCAAGTACAATTGAGCAATAGCAAGACTGACAAAGAGTTGCATCATTCTTTAGCTATGAGACCTTTGAGAAACAGTTGCCGATTGCTGCTGCCTGCCTGCCTGCCTCCATACTCTTCAGTGTACATGACTGAAATAACACAAATAAACCATCTTCATCTCCTGCCTCGCACAACTATGAAATATCGAACACAAGGGAATCCAGTAACATATTAACTATTTTGGGCTTGCATCGGTCTCCTTTGCAGCTGCTTCTTCCTTCTGCTTCTTTTTCCAGTACTCCTCAAGTGGGGTCCAAAGGTTGAGTTGCCTGAAGCAATTCCGATTCTGCAATTCCCATATAAAGTCAGCTTGAATGCCACTTAAATTTGGTCCCATCATATAAGAGTATTAGAAATTTTCAGCAAGCTGCAAAACTGAGTGCACTATAATTATATAGGATGCTGTGATACCATAATAAGGTGTCGAGGAAGATAGCATTAACCAAAAAATAATGTTAACATTCAGATTTGCACAAACCATCTAAAAAAATCCAAGTAGAAAACATCGATAATTTTCTTCCATTTCTTTTCCCACTGGACATTCAATGTGCCATTTTAAACCAAATAAGCAGATGCTGTATTGCCTATATGTTTTTTCACTTGTCTCCAACTCTTGATATCAGCTCAAGTATAAAATATATATTTCATGTTTTCTTGGCATGGTAACTGTCGCTAGATTATATAGTTTTAGACTTATAGTTTATCTTCATTCCCATTCTGCATCACATTCCAATTTTCTGGATTCTTAAAGAATTCAATAAGCACACTGGTAACAATCAACTAGATGGAAAATCTTCAGTCTCAATGTTCACGTGTTGTGCCTATAGATGTTTCCCAGATAGACAACCTTAGAGCCTAGTCTTTAGATGTTAAGGACGAAAGAAGATGCAGATGCAGTGCATCTATTATGCATAAAAGGCTTGCATATGCAGCAATTTGCAGTGGCTTTCATGTGTGGAAATTATAGTAGGACCAATGATATACATGATTGATGAAAGGTTGCTAACACCCAGACTTCTACAAATGCAAAGGACCAATTAGACAGCCCAAGGAACCAATTTGAATAGCAGGACGTAATGTCGTAATCTAGGGCGTAAAATAACTCTTGGGGTTAGCCTGATCACAGCTATCAATCTGAGTTTTTTGTTTCTAATGTCAAATAAAAATAAATAAACAGACTTGACTAAAGAAAAGCATAACAAAAGCAAAACAGCTAGAGAAGGAGAAAATGTGTTTCTACAAACAATCTTCATCATTCAAAACTTTACACGAACCCAGCCAAGCAGTCTTACAAGCATAACATTAACATCCACACGAGATGATGAATGGAGATTTACAGAAATCTAAAGTACAATGGCTAACTCTTAATGCAATTATCTTGTATAATATCAATAACCAGTCATTACAAACATTAGCAGTGAATTTCACTACTCTTTTGTAGCTAATATTTGTGAATACGCATCATTCCGAACCCATTGTCCATCCATTGATTCCATTCACTTAACATCTTAACCAACAGCCAAACATTCACACCATACAATCACGCCCATAAAGCACAGCAAAAAGATTGATGCTTTCATATTCATGGATTGGCATTAATAGTCAAAAACTCAAATTGCAGAAACTTGAGAATTAACCAACATTGCTAAACATGCATAAACAAAACAGATAGCAAAACTTGGAGAGTGCATATCAAGCTGGGCCAAACCCCAAGAGACCCAATTGGAGTATGCTTCAACTGTTCAACATGATGAGTGGCATAAACTCGATACAGTATAAATAGAATAGCTCAGTTTTGTGATAATCAAAGTCAAAGTAAGTTTGCCGGAACACAATTCTTGAATTGCAGTAAAGAACTTACATGACTGCTCCGATTACTAAAGGAAAGGAGAGGAATTTACGTCGACCAAACATTTCCAACTCAAAAGGTCTGGTACTTGTACAACTTTCGCTTCTTCTGGGTTGGTTCGTATATTTCATAGTCCGTTTCAGCGAGGCCCAATATCTAATAGACCAGAAGCCCCTTTTGGTTCTTCAAATCTAACAAAAATTCAACCTCGTTCAAGAAGAAAATATTCACCGAAACTTTATTTATTGACATCTAATCTTAAATATGTATTTTAATCTGTTATAATTAATCTTTATAAATCAAAGATTGCGAGAATATCTATTTTTATTTAATTATGACAAGACACATACCGGGATACTTGGAATATTATTTCCTTAAACAACCATGATATTACTCTCATAGGATAAGAGAACGGGGGTTTAGTTCTCCCATAAAACTGATTTCCGGGTGAATTAAATTTTTTATAATAAAAAAAATCTATAGATGAAGTTGCAACTTTAGTCATCGAATTTTGACACGCATGTGCAACACTAATACCGATAGGAAAACGATTATAGGCCTTTCGGAAGACCGAAGAATTATGGCTTTAATCCCAAGTGGCATGACATCTCATTTTAACTTCTCAATATATATTTGTCATTTTTTATACTACCATATTCAGATGTCTATTACATGATTTACATCCTCTTTTGTCTATTATATTTTATAGATTTCTAAGTTTTTTTATGTACGGAAATATATTATAAACCCAGCAAAGGGCGATTTTTCTCTTTTCTCTTTTTGCTTGTATGATTATGTGATTATGTTTGAATTACTACTGTTAATAACTAGAACCCTGTCATATATATGATTAAGATGAGAATACAAAAATTTATTGTAAAAAAAATGTGTTCCTTTTTCCCTGGAGCACTAGTAAACCCTAACATCGTTAGGGTGGTTGATTTGCGGTGCCGTTTTCCGGTGACCACCTTGTTGAAAGATCTGGTTGAGATATGGTTGTGTCAGAGGGATCTTTGCTCACTGCTTTTAATTATTCTTGCAGGGCTAGGCCGTGGAAGGTTATGGCGACGGTGAAGCAGTGTAGTGCGGGGAACTTTGTGGTGAACAGGATTTTGTCAAAGGAGACCGGAACAAGGTCGAATAAAAGCAAAGCTAACCTCCTTCTCTACGCGGGAGAGATCGTTAGCGGTGCATGTTGGATCTAGCGTCGATGGGTCTTGGTCAAATGTGCCTAGGCTCCATACCACTTCTGCGCAACTCGGCGACCTTGAAAGTTATGATTGCGGCTCAGGCAGTACTGACAGTACTATGGAGGCCGCTACCACGGTAGGCACGGCTCCGACTCGGAGGACAAAGAGATGGCATCGGCGGACCTTGGCCGATAGCCACTGGAAATTGGCCATGGAAACTGATCTCTGACCTAGCCAGCGATCCTTTTCCAGTGGCGTCAGACTCGCTCATTAGGTGGCCACTACTGGCAAGGGTTTGTCTCCGATGGTAGCAGCAATACGTCGACGAGCCTAAGATGATGGAGTGGGTAATTTTTTCCTTCGTTGGTGGTCCTGTGTCAGTGGGTACCTTGGGGCAGAGATACAACTTTGATGGCCATAATTTGTGGGAAAGTGGGCCTCACGGTGTGTATTGGAATAATACCAATGGGGGCTACTCTCACTTTAATTGGTCATTGGGTTTTCTCTAGTGTTCCTTGTTGGTATCCAATATGGGAACCAAACATTGCTCCAAAGAGTTTTCGGCGTCACTGGCCCCTCGCAAGAAATTTCGGTTGCACTCGCGAAGACCAAAGCTAAGGAGCATCGGATAGTAGTGATTTAGTTTTTTTAGGGTGCATAGCTATATAGGGTGTGGACCCCTAATTTTTTTAGTCATTGTTCTACACCTATAACATTTAGCTATGGTTGTTGGGTACCAGATTGATCATGTAATAGCATAGGTTACTTTTGGGGAGTTCTTTCTATCGTGCCGGATACTAGTTATGTAACAACCCGAATAAAAAATTATGCTTAAATCGATACGAATTAGAATTATCGTTAATTAATTGTATCGTGTGATTTGTTACTGAGCGAGAATTAGACTTTATTTTCTTTATGGAAGTCGTAGAGTATTTTGTTTCAAGTTCGTAGGAATTTTCGGATAATTTTTTGGTTAAGCGAGCTATTTTTTTATGATTTTTATAAGACCATGTGGAGAAAATATTTAAAAGTATTTATTTTAGGTCGGTTTAATCTGAACCGTTTGATCTTGATCAGATCAAACCTCAGTCGTTAATTTGATCAGGTGCCTGGGGAGGTATAAATTTGGTATTTATGGTGAAAATATGTAGAAAATCAGAAAATACTGAAGAAAAAAAATACTGAACTAGACGACCCGAATTGCTGGCGACGCGATCTGACCTGACCCGGCTATTCCGACCACCTCTGGTGACGTTCTAAGTATGAAATCGAAGCTCTTGATCTCTTGAGTAGTTTGGTGGGTTCAATTGTGCTTTTAGAGTTGATTAGGATTGAACCTGAATCGGGTTTTAGGGCTTGGAATCGTCATTGTCGGTGACGGTGTTCCGGTGAGTGTTGGAGGCCGAAGGTTGGGGGTTTCAACTCCCCTCAACCTCGTGATGCTTTCTGGGTGGTCTGTTTGGAACGAGGTGGCGTCATGGCAGAGGTGCGGCGGTGAGGGCATATCGTTCCGAATGTTTGGACCGTGGCTTTCAGGCCGTTTTCCGGCCACGGTGATGGTCGGATGGTGTTGACCCTTTAGGCAATGTTATTGGGCTTGATGAGAGCTTTCGATTGCTGTATTGAACGCTCCCATCAGAGCTGTCACCATCAGAGGCGTGTGTGGCTCACGCGCCGCCGCCTATAGAGGCGCGTGAAGGCCATGCACCTCCGTCCACAGCGCAGGTCCGGCGAGGCAAAAATCCCAAATTTCCTGTGGGGTTTCCGTGGTAGTTTCTGAATTAATTTTCGCACGTTTTATAGAATTTCAGTATTAAATGAATCTTTTATTTATTCAGGAGACCGTGATCAAGATTTTGGTGAGGGGACTTCTGTTAGACCATGGAGCTAGCTTGTACTGTGAGTGGACATTTTATTTTCACTATCGATTTACGAGTCTATGATTACGCATTTTATGATTATGCATTTTACGATTATGCATTTTACGGTTATGCATTTTATGAGTATGTATTTATGGTTATGCATTTACATGGAGGTACATATGATTTTTTTTACACAGAGCATAATCACAGTTGTTGCATCGATGCACTACCTTCTCAGCTGATCTCCGAGATGCTCTCGGAGGAATAGGACAAACTCCTGACCCGTGATTTACACAGTACCCAAGAGGGTTAGAACAAACACATGACCTGAGCATTCTTGTAACTTTGAGGAAAATGTACTCAAATTACTGCCTCCACACATTACACATGCAGTACCCAGGAGGTTTAGAACAAACACCTTACCAGGGCTTGTTTATTTTTAGACTCGCATCATTTTTATGTACATTTATAGCGAAAGGCATATTATTTATAGTTTTCAGTTTAAAGTGAAATATTATTTTCGTCCACTCACTCTAACGGTTTTATTATTTTATATGTCTTTCCCTGGGCTTTTCGGTTTCCTTCGCCCAGTTTACAGTTTGTATCCTCTGATTGCACATTAGTGACAGAGGAATAGAGTTCGTGTCATTGTACTCATCTAGTAGGTTTCTAGTTTAACCTGCTAGTTCTGTGTAATATCTAAATTAGAAGTCACTCTGAATACTTTATAGAGTTTACTTCTGTTGTGTTGTATTTTCCATTCAATCCTCGGATTTCTCACCACCTTCTGTAAACAATTTATATTTCTAGTGGATTCAGTGTTTGACTGATTTGAGAAATCCAGATGGGATTTTGTGCCCATGGTTTGTTTTTGTGGGCATTTTAGAAGTGTGTTTTACTTGCAGGTTTTTGGGTTTCTTGATTTTTGGAGAAACTGTAGCAATTTTTTTTGTAAATTCAATTATCGTTAGGGTTTAATTCTAGTTTAGGCAACTAAATTGGGATCGGGTCCTTGCAAGTAAACTCTCTTGTAACTTACCAGCTCATAATTCTATCGTTTTATCGCAAAAAACAAAAGAGACTACAAAACGACTTAAGAATTTTGCAATTATCATCACTACATAAGAAAGCATATAGATCGATCAGAGCTAACCAGATGAACCCAGTATCAACTAATACCAAATTGCCATCGATTGATGAAAGATCATGGAAGAGGACTTGAGATTTGAATAAGGATTTGAGATACAACAATATTACATACATTAGATACTAGATGCTTTCAATCACTTAAATCAGGACCCTTTTCTTCAAAATTCTTTAACGATAAGAACGAAACATTTGAAGTTCTTAGAAAGAGTTTTTCTAGGGTTCATCATTCATCCTTTTAAGTTCGACGATTTTTTTTTCTACTTTAGGATTGCCATATAAGAATAAGAAATATTAGAATTTTATTGAAGCAACAATAGATAAAATATACTTTTAAAGATTTTGATGTGGCAAGGAGAGATGACATGGAAAATTAAGGTCACATTATGCCTTCTGTAAGCCCTATAACTCAATACCGATATTCTTCTCATGAAATTCTTGAATTGCCTTTGAAACAAGTTTGATAGATATTGTAGTTTTTTTTATACGAAAGATAAAGAGCTAGTTAGAGGCAAAATCCTTTGGTACAACCATTACCACCCAAATAAAATAAAAGGGCATTCCTAGCACAACTAGGAATACAACTATTCCAAATTTGCTAGTCATTTGTTCTGTAACCCTATCTTGCAATCTTGTCAGCTACAAAGTTTGTCTCGCTGAAGATATGTCGAATTGTAACTTGGTCAAACTGCACAAAGACACTACAAGAAAAATGCACTTAGACGACGAAACCTTAAACATTCCATCGTCTAAGTGAACACTTAGACGACGGAGATGTCTTTTTTTCGTCGTCTAAGTGACACTTAGACCGCGAAGAAGTTTCCGCGGTCTAAGTGTCACTTAGACGACGGAAAAAGACATCTCCGTCGTCTAAATGAAATTTCAAAATTTCAAAAATTTCACTTAGACCGCGGAGAAATTTTCCGCGGTCTAAGTGTTCACTTAGACCGCGGAAAAAAACATCTCCGTCGTCTAATTGAAATTTCAAAAATTCAAAAATTTCACCTAGACCGCGGAGAAAGTTTCCGCGGTCTAAGTGTTCACTTAGACCGCGGAAAAAACCATCTCCGTCGTCTAAGTGAAATTTTTGAATTTTTAGAACCGGCGCCCAATTAATTTGGGTTTAGGGTTTAGGGTCTCTGCGGTGTGGGTGACACTTAGACGACGAAAAAAGACATCTCTGTCGTCTAAGTACTTTAACCCTAAACCCTAAGGCCCTTACCCCTAAATCACGAAATTTTCACTTAGACGACGCAACTGCATGTTTCCGTCGTCTAAGTGATTACTTAGACGACGCAAACGTGCTTTTACATCGTCTAAGTAATCACTTAGACGACGGAAACGTGCAATTGCGTCGTCTAAGTGAAAATTTCGTGATTTCACCTAAGACAACGGCCATCTAGACCATGTCCCAATGCATATTCTTTTCGTCGAGACCATAGAGTAAACAATGCTTGGAATGTGAGCATCGACGGTTCCAAAATAGAACTTACGGATTTTCGTGTATCCACGTTTCCGGTTTGTAAAATTTTTGGTTTTGCGGTTGACTGTGCCGATGAAACCCTTAATGAACTTACTATTTTGTGAAAATTATTCGGTTTATATATTGTCTTATGGCGAATGTATCCAATGGTTATTTTGTCCAAATTCAATTTCGTTAATATCGATATGCAATGAGCCTATACTTAATAACACTTAAGTTATACACATTAGTAGATACTTAACAAGTTTAAAGACGTAAGATTATTCGTCGTCTTAAATTCAATTGTTTATATATACGATTCGTTAATCGATATTTTACGACCATTTCATTCAAATGACCGATCGGAAACTTCCTTGCGAATTATTTTTAAAAATTAATTTTACGACTATTTCACCTGGACCACAGAGATGGACCATCTCCATGGTCTAAGTGAATTTTATTTTTAAACTAAATATCTGAAAAATTAATTTTGGAGAAAATTAAAAAAATTTAAAAATTCACTTAGACCACGGAGATGGTCATCTCCGTGGTCTAAGTGAATTTTTAAACTAAATTTCTGAAAATTTTATTTTGGAGAAAATTGAAAAATTTTAAAAATTTTCACTTAGACCACGGAGATGGTCATCTCCGTGGTCTAAGTGAATTTTTTTCAAACTAAATTTCCGAAAAATTTATTTTGGAGAAAATTGAAAAATGCTGCCAATTATTTTCACTTAGAGGATGGAAAATAAGATTTTCCATCGTCTAAGTGAAAATAATTGGCGGCATTTTTTTCCACTAAAATTTTGGCAAAAATTTAAAACACTTAGACGATGGAGAAAGTGTATTTCCGTCGTCTAAGTGAAAATAATTGGCGGCATTTTTTTCCCACTAAAATTTTGGCAAAAATTTAAAACACTTAGACGATGGAGAAAGTGTATTTCCGTCGTCTAAGTGAAAATAATTGGCGGCATTTTTTAAAAATTTAAAGTATTTAGACGACGGAAATACACTTTCTCCATCGTCTAAGTGTTTTAAAACCCTTTAAATTCATCATTTTCTCAATCTCTCTTCATTTTTTCCTCTCTCAATCCACTCTCCCTCTCCCTCTCTCCCTCTCTCCCCCCCCAATCAAACCACCCACCATATATTATCACCACCACCATCACCATCCACCATCATCATCACCACCACCACCGTCACCGCCACCACCGACATCACCACCGTCGCCGCCAACATCGACATCACCACCGTCGCTGCCACCACCACACACCACCACCACCACCTACAACGTCACCTCCACCACCACCACACACCACTAGCTACCGCCTACATTGTCGCCTCCACCACCGGCCTCCACATTTCGGCCACCACCGCCGCCGCCGCCACCACCACCACCGCCTATAATTAGTTTAGTTTTAGGTTAATTTAGTTTATTTAGGATAGATTAATTTATTATATTATATTATGAATTTTGTATTTAAATCCATAATAATTTAAATTATTTATTCATTATGAATTTTGTACGTATTATATATTATTAATAATTAACATTCAATAAATTTTGCAATATTATGAATATTGATATACAAAAATTTAAATGAAAAATTCATGAAATGCTAATTATTAAATTACTAATTAGCATTTCATGAATTTTTCATTTAATTTTTTTTTTTACAAAATCACCACTTAGATGACGGAAATGTTGTTTTCCGTCGTCCAAGTGATCACTTAGACGACGGAAATGTTGTTTTCCATCGTCCAAGTTATCACTTAGACCACAGAGATGGACGTTTTCCGTGGTCTAAGTTTTCACTTGGACCACGGAGAATTCATTCTCCGTCGTCTAAGTGAAAACTTAAACCGCGGAGAATGTCCGCGGTCTAAGTCTCATTTAGACGACGGATAATTCATTCTCCGTCGTCCAAGTGCTTGGACGACAGTACTTGGAGTACGGAACTTGGACCACGGAGGTTCCGTCGTCTAAGTACTTAGACGACGGAAAAACGCATCTAGACGACGGAAACGCTCCGCGGTCTAGGTGCGTTTTTCTTGTAGTGAGATTATCTTGATGTTTGCAATAATGGTCTTCAACCTCCACTGCATTGGATGAGTTCTTTTGACATAGATGATCACTAAACTTGAGTCCCCTTTAATGTGAATTTTATGGAGGTCCAGTCTTTTAGCATGGATTAAACCATCACTTAGCGCTAAAGTTTCTGCAATTGGAACCATGGTTTTCCCCAAGCCCCTTGCTCTTGCAGCTAAAGGTTGACCATTGTGCTCCCTGATTATGAAACCCCTACCTGCATTACCAATACCTAGACTTGGGATGCTTTCATCAAAATTGATCTTGACAAAATATTGTTGAGGTGTTGTCCACTTAATAGTATCAGGTGTGGTTCTTGTCTTCTGAGGTGTAGAGTTGTGGGATAGGTAGGCTTTGAATTATGTTATAGCAGCCGCAATAATTAATGCAAGCAAGATGGCTTCATTCCTAAAAACATAGTTGATTCTTGCTCTCCAAAACGGCTAGATAATGGTTAACACATTTTCTGTTTTCAAATTAACATTGTTATTTATCAACATGTCATGCAATTTTTCTAGAAGAGTGTCATTCTAGTTGAAAAAATTTAGATTGGAGAGTCTCCAAACCTCTTGTACCACAGTATAGTGACAAAAGAGATGATCTACATTTTCTTTTGCATTATTGCACATGGGGCACACATTTGTATTTATCAGGCTAAATCTTAGCAGTTTATCTCTAGTTTTTAGCCTTCCCCTCAAAAGGGTCCAGGCAAAAACTTTAATTTTGGACATAATCTTCAATTTCCAAATCTTATACAGTTGTTTAGCATTTGGGTGGACATTAGCATTATCATGTTGCAACCAGTAAGCAAATTTGATAGAAAACATACCTGAGGGGTTAGTACCCCAGACGAAAGAATCCTCAATGCTTAAAACAAGAAGAGGGATACTGCAAATTTGATCAACAATTCCATGGCTTAGGACTTCATTCAGTTTCTCTTTATTTCACTGTCCATTTAAAACATAATCCTTTACAGTTTCATTCCAATTTGAAATTGTGTTAATGTCATTCACCAGCCTATAAAGAGGGGTATCAAAGGCCCAGATAAAGCACCAAAAATTTATATCCTTACCATTCCCATAATGGCCTTCCCAACCGTCTTGTTTTCTTCATTCTCATCCATCATGTCCCTGTATCTCTTCATAGGACTCCTAAAATCAGAGCTGATATTCATCGTGTCATCATTAAAAGCTGCTCCCTTAGAGCCAGAAGCAGAATTCTTCAAGTAATTACTAACAGTAGCAATATTTTCAGCAGCATCATGAAACTTCTCTTGTTATTCACAAGAATTAGCATCTCCAAACATTTTACAATAAAAAGGCACTGCATAACGAGGGGAGTAATCTGACAAGGGGTCTAAAATTTCATTAATGGACATGGGATAAGGGGTTTAAACATGTTACTGAGGTCAAAGGATTCCTCTAAGCTTGTCTCCCTAGGTAAATACTCAAAGTCAACCAATTCTAAACCCTCCACATCCTTCTCAATGGTTTCAGGTAGTGACTCAGAGAATATAATAGAACTAGCAGTGAGAGATTCAAATCCATAAAGAGAAGATATTGAAGATAGTGAGGATATGTCAATATCACTCACCATATCCTGGGAGATGGGGGACATCTGCTCATTCTTTGCAGCATTGACCTCCAGATCCACAACAACATCATTGCGCCTTAGAGGGCTACCAACAACAATTCCACTACCAGGGTTGGGCCTCAAGGTATCCCTATATGACCTCTCATATCTGCCTCATCTTCCAAAACCTTCAATAACAACCTTGATGCCAACAATGGCTCTTCCTCTTCCAACATTCCCAGTGAAAGCCTTACCACCCTTACTTCTAGCGCTCACATGAATCGGATGCCATTCAGGTGAATCTCTCAAGTTGTCTTGCTCCTCCTCCTCATGTAGGTGCTAATCAATTCCAGGGAAGTAGCTTAAACTACGGCTTAGTTGTGGAAACACTATCATCACTTTTTCATTCATCAAAGACTAGATCTCTGGTGCAAGCTCCTCACTAGCAGGTTCCACATCATGGTCTCCCTGTTGTCTTTCTACAAGAATGTAATCCTCCTCCCTTACTTTGAAAGAGAACTCACGGATTTGATGCAGATGATTTCCACATTGGAAGCACACCTCTAACAGGTTCTCATAGGAGAGCAGAAGTCTGATTTCTTTATCATTATCATCATCAGTGTTGATAGTTAACACACGCTTCAGAGGTTTCGTGAGATTCAGGTCCACATAGATCTTAGGAAAAATGCAGTGTTGCACCAGGGCAGTATTTTCATCAAGCTTGATGAAGTGGCCAATGGGTCTAGCTATGTTAAATAAAGTTTCCTCTTGCCAGTAATGCAAGGGCAAGTTAGGAATGCGCACCCAGGTTCTTATCTTAGTTATCTTTGCATAAATTGGGTTAGAGGTTGGTGTCTAGCGCTGAAGGTGGAAAATCCTCTTCATCATCACCCAGGGATGCCCATCAAGCACCTTAAGCAGGTCATCCTTGAAAGTGAATTCCAATTTGAACTAGTTGTTAGCCAGCTTATTGATAGACAGTGATCCTTGTAGGTTACTCCATACCTTATCAACTTTGTCAAGGACTATTTCAGCATCCAGTCTTCGACCAAAGATCCTCCCAACAAGGAAGTATATGGAGAAATGCTCAACGGCAACAGAGCTTGGCTTCTTAATGATGAGGCAGGACTCCCCACTCTCCACCGAGAAAGTGTACTCACCAAGTTTCATGTTTATGTGGGGGACTAAGTTTGGAGCTCTAGAGTTGGAAGCATTAAAGGCTAAGGGTCTGGAGTGACCAATAAGAGCTCACGAGTTGGGATTGGTAGCCATGATCTCACACTTAATGCTTAGGTATTTTTCAGAAGGTTTAAAGCTCAAGGATGGAATGTTGTGGGTTAAACAGTTCCAAAGGAGGCTATAAATAGCCTCCAAGCCACAGGGGCATCTCAAACGATCACTAAGCCTAGGAAGATGTAACTGATAATCATCATTACTCAGCTCAGACCAAACTCGCAAGCAAGAGGCCTAAGTAGAGTAAATGACTTCATCAATAGCTTCAATGAAGTCATGTCTAGAGCTTGCATGCTCATGGGGGGCCAATATGATTAACGATTAAAGGGTAATCGATAGACAAATACACTTGCAGGGAAGAAATACTAGAAATGAGGCCAATAGAGCAATAAATTGGGAAGTCAAAGCGTACCTGCATGGTATTACTTACCATAGCCAATTGGGCGTTTTCCAAGGTTAATCTTCCTCTCAAACGTCTACGGCTCGCTATCATTGCATGAGGGTAAGCAGAGTGATGATTATTCTCCTCGGAAGTCTGAATTTTTGGGGTATCGACTCCTTTTCCAGAAAACTATTTCGGATTCCTAAGCTATTGTTCAATGGTTCTGTTCCAGGTCTCGCAATTGATTGTAAAGGGCCAAAGACTCACGCAAGATTTGGAAAACGAGAGATAAGAGTGTAAAATCAGCTCAAAATCTAGCCAAGGTGGTTTCCAATGTGTGATGATTTAGTTAAGATCATAAATTTGAAAAGATTGCCCGTTGATTGAGAAGAGCTGATTGAGGAACCCTAGAATCACACTCTTGATCAGAATTAGGGAATTTTTTCTTGGCATGTATGGCACATTCCACAAACTCACCCATCTTTTTTTTTCTTTCAAAATTGATATATATTGTAGTTAACATATAGCTAAAATTCCGAATATGGAAGACCATCTCATGGGAGCACAAATTCGGTTGTTCATATGACAGGACGATTCGTAGACTTCAAGAAAACTTCATTTATATATTAGTCATATGTTGCTCCACGTCTATCTGTTTCATTGTGTTGCTATGCCAACCGAATCCTGCCTTAGATTCTATAGCCGATTGGAATATATCTTAGACCATATGCACCGATTGTTCTTACTATTTGTCTTGTTCCTCCTCCAAAGAGCAAGAGCATACACATTTCAACAAAGAGGAGGAGAGTAGTTTTTTAATACAACAGTAAACAAAAAGAAATGACAGTTAATATTTATCAAGTTGTAAAATATTATTATATTATATCCGACCGAATATATTTTCGACCAAAAATACTGTGACACGTGTAATTATCACGTGTTGTAATAAATACAATATTTTTGATAAAAATAATTTTCAATAATGAGACGACATGTAGCATTGTTATCGTCAAAATAATCATATGTATTTTCAAGATTTTTTTATTACGTTGTGATTCAAAATCGATATTTTTTAAATTATGATTTTAGACTAAGAAAATTGTAGAGGAAATTCTTATGAGCTCGCATGTATTGTTGTTAGATTTTTTAGAAGTCAGACTTATTTATTATGAATTCTAGAAGTTTATGAATAAAAAGAGTTTATTTCAAAATTTATCAGTGGATATTATATCTTAAACATTAGATCTACTTATGGTGTAATCTGCCGTCAAGAGATCTACTTGTGTATTTTAGTGGTTTTCCAGCGACTTTTTACAGGAGGCAACGTCGGGTTGGAGGCCACTTGACAAGCGTGGGCCCGTCAATTGCTATTCCTCTTACCCGAGCAACGCCGCTCGAGCTCTCCGTCAACGATCGGTCGCCGGAGCAAAACTAAAACAGACCGCTGCATCTTGATTTTGGCTCTGCTCGAGCTCCTTTCACCAGGCCCATCTTCTGCTCGAGCTAAACTGCTCCCGCTGCAGTTGCTCTTACAGAACATATGGCGCACGCGTATTCGTCAACTAGCAGAGAGCCGCTCTATCAATCTATCATGAGAAGGAGAAGGAAAGTCAAAGTCGAGACTGGTCTTTCACATTCTAAATCTACAGGCTGCAGATAGCTAGATATATATGGTCGTTGCGTTAAATTATAAATGACGGCATGGCACACCTATTGCATGCATTCTCCAATTTTGTTCCATATTCTATTGTTCCCAAGTCATGCCAAGCTTCACTACCAAATCTTGCGATCTTCGATCCATATCCAAAATATGACCCGCCTACACAAAACATCCCACTACATACCTATCAATCTACAATCAATGTACGAAGATTTGAGTCTGATGTTTGCCATCGAGTTTCTGATCCAAAGTATTGGCACCTCCAATGTCAAAAGTGTACGTTCTCGATCAAGAGCATTAATGTATCAAATGCATTACCAAATTTAAGAATAAGACCGATGTTTGTTAAAATACTGACACAGAAATGAACATAGTTCGTGTAGGACTGTAGTGAGTATGTGATTGGCAAATTTAGAAGAAACCTAGTGGTACCATGCCGGACAGCCGGAGCATAACAAGTAGATAGACAAAGCAAACTAGTTGGCTATGAGCATGTTCCCACCCACCTCGATCAATTTCCAAAGTTTTGAGGATTCCCACTATGAGTAGCCTTGTACTCTAGTAGCTAGCTAGATTCTCCAAAAACTTAATCTTGACGTTGAACAATGATTAGGTCAATAGCAAGTTAGCAACTATGAATCGAAGAGTTTGTCTACAAATTGCATGCTATCTAATTACTTATACTTTGATAAATAACCTACTAAAATGCAGATTCAAAGTGTATAAGATCGACCTGAGCGTGCTGTATGAACAAACATAGTCAAAAAGCAAAAGTTTTAGTTGCTCATAATGAAAGTGAGATAAAGGCAGGCAACCCACTACACAGAAGCTCCAAGAACTACTACATTTCCAAAGGCTTCTTGCATTGTTTTCTTTCCTAAGTACTATAGCTATACGAAACATAAACCTTCAACAACTTGTGGCTTTTTAAAATGTTAAGAACTCTAACTGCAGATTAGTACGTCAAATTAGTTAATTTTATCCCAATGTGAACCACCTAATCGTTCTATTCTAAAGACCTCGATACAATTAAGATTAATCCACTCACGTGAAGTTTAGTTTTTAATTTCGCCATGTTGCAATATGGTATCATCCGGTTCAACATACCTTACAGACTAGGTAGCTAGAGAGATCGGCATTATAATCACAAGCATGCGGCTCAAGTTACAACCACGTACAACATTCACTACTAGTTAATTCTCTCGGTTACCTCAGCTTTCAAGTTATTAAATCTGAGAAACCTATCGAGCAGGAGTTGTCAGTTGAAAGCTGCAGCAACTTCTTCTGATTTATATAAACATGCATATAGCAACTAATTCACACGAAATATATATAAACCAGTGTATCTTTTGTATTCCAGGAAGTCAACTTCTAGATTGCTGACGTTTTATCTAAGAATCTGGTATATACATACTGTACATGTTGAAGTATTTAAGGTATACTTTTCGATGGTAAGAGAAATTAAAGGTATTCAATTCATGTTTGCATGGAAGATATGTAATCAAAGTTTGAAAGTTAATTTTTCTTTATGAATTAGACTTGACAAGTCAAGTCTATTAGAGCTTCAGTCCATTGTGTGTAATTTTGGTGTAAGAAAAAGGCCAGAATTTTCCTGCTTATGATATGGAACGATACGAATCTGTAAACAGGTAAATGGATGCGGTTGCACCGAAGATCAATAGTCCTTACTATCATGCTATTAATTGAGCTGATAATAAATCAGAATCTCACTATGCGTCTGATACTTAAATAACTTAATTTAGGCTTGGCAATTATTAGTCCGAAGTTTATACTTGCTCAAAAGTTAAAACTGTGTCCCTATGTTTTGGACTTTTGGTCATCAATTCATACTAGCATATGTAAGATTCTCATGCAAAGTGAAGCAGCTATGTATAATTTATCACCACCAGCTTTCTCATTATCATTGCTAATAGTTAAAAACATAAGACAATATAAGAGAGACAAAGAGATAATGCACCAAACGCAATTCCCCCCAAAACAGAGTAGAATAGTAGATAAGAGCCATAACTCAGAAGACTGCTGCCTATTTAAATTTCTTGTTTTGTAGCTAACAAGTTACACTTAATCACAGTAGATATAGCAGTTAACAAACGAATCAAGTTCAGGGTTTATTCTTCTGGGTATAGATGTAATCGATGTGAGCAGCCAAAGTCCTTCTCATTAAGCACTCATCTTCTCCAACACCTTCACAGCTCTGTTCCATATCAGCCAGCTCTGTTTCAGCAACCTAAATCAACACAGAACCAAATAAACCCACAAGTCAAACTCAACAAACCCTCATGACCAACCTTGATATCAAAGAAAGGCCTAGAAATTAAACTCACCGCAATTTGGGTTTTCTCAGAATTAGTTGTTGTAACTGTAAAAGCGGGTTCTGGTCTAGCTGCAGAACCTAGAGTAGAGCAAAGGATGAGGGCTAGGACGAACAGTGCTGTAGTTACTCTGGCCATTTCTGTTTAGTATGTACTATGGAAATGAGCAGCAGGTTGGTATCGAGAGCTAGCTTGGTATTAGGCACAAAGAAGAGAGAGTGAAATGAACCAATTTATAGACCTGAGATGATGAGTAGATGGCACATGTGTGAACTAAGAGGGGAAGGGAGACTTTTTGTTGCAGAGTACTTTGGACCTAAAGATTAAAATTGTACTTATATTGGACAAAACCATAATTAATCAGAGTGCACTTGTTTTTTCTCTTTTAAATTCTTGTTTAGTTCCACGGCAAACTCAAGTATAATAAACTGGTGGAAAAAATGGAGGAATTTTGTTGATATAAGTTATATGACATATGATCCAAAGAGGATTCTCCATTCATTATCAAAGACAGAAAGTTATTGCATAGCCATGAATATAAAATACAATATTTTTATGAATATTCTTAGCCGATATTTGTTATAAATCTAACGATTAAGAATATTTGATCTCTTGAGATAATATTTCTCTTATATTTTTTAATCCATCTATAACATTTCTTTTTTCAGTTATCTACCTTTATTATTTCATTCAATACTTGATTGCACGTGTAATCAAAATTTGATTTCTTTCCATATTTCATTCAATATTTGATTGTGTAATTAATATTTGATTTCTTTCTTGTTTCCTTTATTTGTGGCACTAGTGAAAGATAGAAAGTAGAAAAATAAAAGTCAAATTATAGATTAAGAAGATCAAAACAGCTAGCACATTAATGGTGCAATTAAATCATCATTAATATTTATATTATTATTTATATCCAAAATAGTTAATAATAAGTACTTTGTGTGAACTATGTTACAACCAATACCTTGAAAAGTGAGGTTGAGATGAGATTATGTTTGGCTTAAAGGGTCGCACGTATTGCATGTGTAGAACAATATATGAACAATGTTTAAAACATTACACACCAACCGTGCTTCAAGATTGTTATATAATAAATGTAAAAAAAATCATAAATGATCACTGAAGTTTGACGGTTTGTAAGCTTTAGTCACTGAAGTTATTTCGCAAATATAACTTTGGTCATTGAACTTTGACACCAACTTTCACATTGGTCACTGAACTTTGACATCATCTTTCCGATTGATCACTGGATCTATTTTTAGATGTTAAATGGAGTTAACACTCTTAACTACTAAGGGTATTGTGGTCAAACAAGCTATTTAGCGCTTTTGTCTCAATTTACAAAAAAAAAAGTTTAAAAAAATGATTTTTCTCCAATTTTTGGATTGTTTCTCTCCAAATTTGCTCAATTTTCATTGTAAACTCTCTCCATATTTTGTGGTAGATTATTTTGCGCTAAATAACATATTTGCCCATAATATCCTTAATATCTAAAAATAGATCCAACGACCAATTTGAAAGATGATTTTAAAGTTTAGTGACCAATGTGAAAATTAGTGTCAAAGTTTAGTGAAAAAAATTATCTTTGCAAAACTTTAATGACTAAAAGTTAAATTCTGTCAAACTTTAATGTCTATTTGTGATTTTTACCCGGTAATAAATATGTACCTCACAGGCTTGCATGCAGTTCACAATTCACAAAAGTCACAGCCGTAACTTTGACTATAAATCTACAATGGCAGCTGCACATGGTGTTTATGCACAACACAGAAAATCATGTCAAAATCTTAACTTTGAGGAGTCACAAGTGAAACGTACGCGTGTTGATCTTGTGTAAAATGCAATGTCTCTGCATTGCAATTGCATGTAGAGATCGAGATCGAATAGGTGTATCAGAAATTCAAATAATGAGGACATAAAGATTGAGATTCCGAAGAATATATATCAAACTAATAAATCGACTCATGGACTAATTGATTGATATGCTAATTAACAAGCTGTCAAGCTAGGTAGGACCACCAGCCTTGGTTCCAATTTAGGACTCGGCATTGGAGAGGGAATAGATCGAAGTGCTTCATGTTTAAGAAAGGATCATATTGATGATATGTATTATATATCTGGTAATTATCTCAGACGCAATATGAATTATTTGATAAATATTATTATTTATGACTATTTAGAATGATAAAGTTTATAATTAGAGGTAAATGTAGGTTAGTCATTGATGTTGTAGGTTAGTCATTGATGTTGTAACCAAGTTTTTCATTTAATAATCAAGGCTATTTATTTGATAAAAAATATTAATTATGGTATTTACATATTTGATCATTGTTGCATGATAAAATAGATACATAAAAGATATGATATAAAATTGTACTTTATTCATTGATAAATTACCTTATATATGCATTACAATATGATACAATCAATATCCCTATCAACCAGGGACTGAGAGAATATCTACTTTTATTTTAATCAGGATAAGTTACACACAGGGATACCATAAATATTTCTCCTGAAACACTCATCTTTATGTTGCGATCCTGATATATAATATATAACATGTTGCCTCACTATAAACCTTGCCAAGCAAACAAAAAACCTCTTGGGTAAAAATAAAAGCTCAGTCTAAAGAAAAAAAAAGTACAACACATCACCTACAAATGCAACCACATGCGATGTACACCCCCTCTGATGTCTACAAAATTAACTCCACCTGATCAGTAACTCAATCTTGGAGTTCAGACAATCATCGCATTCCAATGTGTCTCATATGCTTTACAAATGTAGATTTGGGCAATGACTTTGTGAACAAGTTTGCAGTGTTATCTGTTGAACAAACTCGATTCACATGAATATTCAATAATTGCTGTTGTTGCGGATTAAAGAAGAACTTAGGCGATATATACTTGTATGATCACCCTTGATGTATCTCAACTTCATTTGTTCAATGCAAGCCGCATTGTCCTCAAAGATACAAGTAGGTGATGTAGTAGTGAATGGTAATCTACTAGATCTTCGAATGTGGTGTATGATCAACTTAAGCCAGACACACTCTTTAACCGCTTCATGTAAAGCAATAACATCAAAATGATTCGAGAAAGTAGCAACAAGAGTTTGTTTAGATGATCTCCAAGAAATCATCGTGTTTCTCATGGTGAATACATAACTTTTCTAGAAACGTCCTTTGTATGATTTAGAGAAAAACCCAACATCAGCAAAACAAACCAAAACATCACAAGGTGTCTCTGAGTAGGGGACCACATTGAATTGGGGTACACCAGGTATGTCTAGGTCATCCTCATTATCACTTTCACAATTGCTTTCTTCAAAGGGGGCTTCATCATAGTAAGTAAAGCACTTCGGGGTTGCACTACAGCATTCACCACCTTAACTTGATGCTTTTGATCCTTTTTGGTGCAAGAATAGAATTCATTGGTCCTTCCGCCTTGTTGAACTTGATGTGTCTTTGCAAATTGACTTAGTTGTTCCTCCATCTTTCGAAGTGCACATTGGTTCTCATTTCGGATCTCCTTATTCTTAATCATTAAGGTCTTGAAGATATCCAAGTACATCTTCTTATCCTCCGCTAGTTGAGCTTCCAGTTTTCTTTGAAGAAGCATCTCATGTTGTGAAAATAGCTTGGTTATCAACTCCTCCAAGTTAGACTTTGACAATTCCCTTCGAGGTGGATGGACTTGTTGTGTCGGAGCTTATTATGGTATTAGACCGAAAAATGCTTGTGGTTGGTAAGAGTTACCTCCCAAAGCATTGGTAAACTCTCCTTCATGTGCTTAAAAATCACCATTTGATTGTTGAAAGCCTCCTTGACTAAAGTCTTAACCACTTGTCCCCTTTGGTTATCTTGGCTATGCTCCCCTCATGAGAAAATATGATTAGTACCTCAACCCGGATTACTTCTTTGTACACCCAATCACATGTGCTTACACTTCTTAATAATCTCTGGATAGTCTCCTTGATGAGGACAACATGGAGTCTCATGCATCACACTCTTACAAATCATGCAAGTTGGTTCAACACTAGTCTTCGCGATTTGATTTACATTGCCTCCATTCCGAGTTTTCTTTAACAAAAAGTCAAACTTCTCGTTCATGGTCTCTTTATGTTGCTAAATGGCATCCTCTTGTACATATGCGGCTCCTTTCGATCACTTCATACATACTTTCCCAATTGACTTTGGGTGGCTTCTCTCATTAATATTGCAGGTTGTTGAATATTGGGAATGACATCCCATAAGGAAGACCATTCCGATAATTTTTCAAGTAGAATATTTGTCTCCTCACAGTTTTGTCCATGAAATCTCCTCCACAGGCATTCTCAACCTTCTTTCTCGTCTTAGTACTTAATCCTTGGTAGAAGACAAACAATAGCATGTCTTGAATTTTACCGTGGTTAGGGAAACCAAGCTCAAACTCCTTGAAACGCTCCCAAGTCTCATAGAACAACTTTCCATCATCCTCACAAAATGTCATGAACCTTGTTTTTCTCTCCTTCATCTTCCCTGGTGAAAAATACTTCGTGATAAACTTACGTTGCATTGCCTGCCATGAGTGATTCGAGATAGGAGCAAGCTTGTTGAACCATATATTTTTCTTATCTCGCAAACTCGAAGGAAATACCTGAAGTTTCAATTGTCTCGGATCAATGTTCCGGATGTTGAACCTTCTACATGCTTCCTTGAACTCCAACAAATGAAAATAGGGATCAGAATTTGGATGTCCCACAAAGATTGGTAAGGTTTGAAGAAAAATATATTTGATCTCAATGGATTTGCCCGCTAATGGTTAAGAACAATGCAACCGGTATGCATTGACAAAGAAGGTAAAACACTATCCCTCAAAGGTCTTGTTTCAATGACGTCCTCATCCATGATGAGTTCTTCCTTCAAAAGAGGATTCGAAGGCATGAAACCTGAAAACACACTAAGCAACCAATAAATATTAGTCCTCCAAACTCTTAAAGCGACTCAAGGCCTTGAGGGCCTTCCATGGTACTTCTTTGACACCCATGCTTAAGGAAACATCAATGAGAACTCTAAGAGTTTGAATGTGATTTCGCTACGTGGCGTAGTGGTGTTCACTATGCAATGGACAACGAAATGAACCGAGGTAAAAGCTTACGTTATCCGATATACCGAAATCATGAAATAAGGTCATAATGGTTTAAGTGTTGCAAAAATTAAGTTCGCTAAATTTAGACTTTCTAACTAAACATGCTTCAAATAAATACACTAATTTAGATATGCTTCTTAAGGATATTAATAACTTCAAATCAAGTGAAAAAACAACTTAAGCAAACTTCAAGCACAGGAATTCTTCTACCCGTCGAACGAATGCTACTGTCTAAAAAATAGACCAATTTCAACGAGTCAAGAGAATCTCTCGACAGGTCGAATGGAGTGTCCTGAAAACAACTTTCACAAATTCAAACTAGCAAGTTCACACTTCTAGCTATCAACCAATGTATCCAAGAGACCAAAGACACTCAAACCTATAAAGCTAAGAAACAAATGTCACAAGAATGTCAAGATAATCTGTAATCAAAGGATAATCAAAGCTAGGAAATCAAAGTTAAATCAATCCACGACAACGAGGCCAAAAACTTGTTAAGAAATTTATCCCCCTAACCTTTTGACTATTAATTGGTCTAAGGTTAAGTGAAATTCTCTTACCAACAAGTATACGAGGTTAAATAATAATATAGATACTGAAATCGAGTGTCAAACCCATGAGGATTGACCACTCTAATTCAAAAGCTTAAATCGATTAGGTCCTAGACTACAACAATACCTAAACATGCAATATGACCCAAAACTAATGAATGAAAAGATGGAAATGTATCTTAGCTAGCTAAGTTCGTTGGTAACATACCTATGTAAGAGGTGGTGTAACTACAATGAGTGATTGTCCGATTGATTGGCTGATTAACTAACTAAATGTAATCATGACATAAAACAAAAAAAAATATAAATATTTGGTTGGCTAGAGATATTGCCACTAGCCAACTCAATGTACCAACAATGTCCAAGTTATGAGTTTTAGTCCAGTTTACATGCTCAAATGTCTTTTGGATCATAAGAACAAATCCTTTCATTGTCAAAATCATGCCCTCTCGGGTCACACTTGGTTATAGGCCGAAACTCCTAAGCCTTTTGGGATTCTAGAAGATTTTGGTCCAAAAGTTTTATTCTGCGATAGTCCGCCAGAAATCCTCCATTAGTCTTAAATCAAACATAAGAAGTAAATAATGCAAGTAAGTAAATGAAGTCAAAGTAAAAATACATAAGATAAAATTATTAATTCTTGGACCAAAAGTATCATTTGACAGTAGTCCGCCCGAAATCCTCCATTTGATTTATTTTATAATTATTCCGAAATATGTCCAAATTAAAGAGGTGAGTACACCATCTTGAAGTGTTTTGCGAGAGGAATCCAAGGGTAATAGTTATAAAGTCTGGTAGGGAATTCTTAAGTTAAAAAATAAAGATGTTTAGCAACTGTCTAGAAATGGTTACGCTTGATATTAAGCTCATTTGTACGGATTGATTAGTTACTAAGTATAATCCAATGCCTTTCAAACTTTTCAGATTGATAGTTGAACCTCTAAGCCTCATTTTGATATAAATAACACTAAATTTGGTTAAGAAATGAGTGAGATATGAATATTTCAAGTTAAGAGCATCTTAAGATTTTTTGAACAAAATTAAGGAAAATATTAGCAAAACTTGTTTTAGTCATAACTTTCTCATTACTTAACCTTTTTAAGTGATTCAAAAGCCAAAGGTGAATAACTTTTTGTGTAAAATCTAATTATATAAAAAATTGAATAAATAATACTTTACCAGAAACAAAAATTTTAAGCTTACACTAATACTCATTATTTTCCTTTTTTTTAGCTATGCACTTTGATGTAATCCTAAGGATAAGAAAATATATGATTGCATTCATGTACTTACTCAATAATTGTAGTAGGTGAATAGGGTGTTTGATTAAGTTAAGTGACCCTCTTGAAGCAAAGGCAATAGCTACTAAAATATTTGGAAGAAAGATTGTTTGGTGTGAGATTTTAGGAGAGTTGCATTGCAACTTTGTGAGAACTTCAAATTTGTACGTCAGAGAAAGGTTGAAGGGTGCAAAATCAGATTTAACTCAAGAGTGGTTTATATAGGCATGGGAGGAGACATGGGAAATAAATTTACACCTATTTTTATTGACTTTTCAAGGCAAGTTGATAAGGAACTATAGCCTAAATTTAGGGTAAATGTCTCACTTGTAAAAGAATCGTAATATGGGTGGAAAATCTGATTGGTTTTGGCCACTTTATAATATATTCAAAAATATATAATTATAATGTAGGTAAAAGTAAATTAATGAGTAGAGAAAATAATGTAGTTTTACCTATAGATTATAAGTAAGCAAAACATGTAATCTAAGAACAATTAGCACAAAGATGACATATAAGCATGACCATGAAAATATTAATGGTACACTCAAACACAAAAGTCTAACTCGAAGAACACATACAAACAAGGTAAAATTAGTCATTTTTCTAAAATTCCATTTCTAGAAATCTGCTATTTGGAATTAAAATTTCTTACCGTCTAGCTTGAGTAAAAATATTTTTATTGGAATGTTTCGCAAATCCAATTTCGTTGTCTAAAACCCAAGACCAGGAAATACTTGACTTGAACTTGATCGAGTATCCACCGGACCATTTGCTTCACTCCATTAATATTTTTCTAAAACACGTTTTTATATATTGTCTTCACTAGACAATTTGTTATTGATTTTTTTTTAAAAAGGCTCTATTTAAGGTTAAATTAAATTATGGTGATTTTTAAGTTCAACCGGTCACATAATAATCTAAATTGTTATATATACTAATTTTTGGGGTATTACATTACTTCCCACTCCTTTGAACTCTAAGAACCAAATCAAACCCTAGAGGCAAAGGTGAGAGGAGGAACATCAAACTAGACCGAAATGATGGTGTGGTGGTGGAGTGGTTCAACTCTTTCCTTGAAGAATGAGCTAGGTTTCTTTTGATGATCGAGAGGCGGTGGTGTTGACCTAGCTAGTAATGGTAAGAGAGAGGGATGAGAGCTTGAGAGGGTTATAGGAGAAAACTAGAGAGAAAAAGCCAGAGAAAACTTAGAAATGTGTAAAATGAAGTATGGTGTGTGTGTGTGTGTGATTGGGAGCTCGAATTTGGTTGAGAGATGGGGAAAAATCCAGACCTTGAATTATAGGAAATGAGGAGTTAGAAGATCTAAATGTTAGCTTCGAATCAAAGGAACCATGATCCACTATTTTAGGCTTTGTATGGCCAAAGTACGAAATAAGTGACATCATGTGGTCCATCTTCTTCCTCTTCTATTCAAATCAGATTGACATGCTTAATTGAGTAGATTGGGCCTCCATTGGGTTGTACTCAAAGTGTTTAGGCTGACAAGGGTGATTTGGCCGGCTGTGGGGAAATCCGGCGGGTTCCAGGCAACTTCCGGTGTAAATATTTCGTCCTTTTCCCAAATTTGCTTTAAATTCTCTAGTGACTTCGGAAATGTATACATCTTCTCCAATATGTGTGTAATTCTTCTCCTTTAATGCATTTTCGATTCAAACCATAATTTCCTGACAAGAATGGGAAACTTCATAAGAACAATGTTTTATTCATGAAAAGCAAGCAATAAACCTAATGTTAGGAGCATATTAGGCACATAATTATGGTCCTAATAAACTATCTCACACTTAAGCTTTGCTTGTTCTTAAGCAAACACAAAAGAAATTAAAACACACTAAGTTAGACTCTAAACATAAAAGAAACACAAGACCAAATACAAAAGCATGTAAGTGTCCTGCTTGGTGAACATTTCTCTCAAAGAATGATGGTTAATGGATTGAACTCCCCTTAATCACAATTAGAATATAAAATCAATGCATGTCTAATAAGCCAAACATGCTACATGTCAAACTAAATGCATGTAATGAGATGTATTCAAACCAACATGTTTCTAATCATCTAACTAACAAGATATCACTCAATGCACTCAATTGTTTAGAGGGTTAGTGTTTGCATTCAAAAAGAAAATTGGTCACGTGTTTTCCAAACAGTTCACATGTTGAAGTTCTTCTAAACTACTTTTAGGTGCTACTATTTTCTTTTTCAATCAAACTACTTCCTGAAACACTTATTCTTTATGTACAACACACACTATTTTTGGATTTTGTTTATTTTTTTCAAACACAATTCTTTTTATAGAACTATTTTATCCACTATTTAGAAAATAAGGAGTTGGAAGCTCTAAAGGTTGGCTTTGAATCAAGAGAACCATAATCCACTATTTAGGCTTTGTAAGTCTAAAGTCCAAAATAAGTGACATCATGTGGTCCATCTTCCTCTTCTCTTCAAAACAGATTGGCATGCATAATTGTGTGGATTAGGAATCCATTGGGCTGTGCTTAAAGTGTTTGGGATGACAAGGGTGGTCGTGCCTGTTGTGGTGAATTCCGGCGGGTTCCGGGCAACTTCCGGTGACTTCCAGTGAAGCTATTTCATCATTTTTTCAAAAGTTGCTCCAAATTCTCTCATGACTTCGGAAATGTATACATCTTCTCCAATAAGGGTGTAATTCTTCTCCTTTAATGAATTTTTGAGTCAAACCATTATTTCCTAACAAGAACAGAAAACGTCATAAGAACAATGCTTTATTCTTGAAAAGCAAGCAATAAACTTAAACTTAGGAACATATTAGGCATATAATTATAGTCCTAACATATCTCAGCTCCGAATTGTTCCTCATCATCATCTTTCAGATGGTACAAATCTTTATTGGATTTCAGACTGCGAACAACCATTGGTGTACTAAGAGGGTGTGCTTTGTCCACGTTAAATCACATGAGCATCTTTTGGACATAATTAAGTATACTGGTGAATAAGTATTCCACCAATTCGATATTCTAATTCCAAACCAAGACAAAATCAAGTCCTACCAAGGTCTTTCATCTCAAACTTGGATTTCAAGTAGCTAACCATCTTATTGATTTCATCAAGAGACCCAATGACATTTATATCATCAACATAGACCTCTACTATGGAAAATCCTGAATTTATTCTCTTAATGAGCAAAAATGGGCATAATTATCATTCTTGTATCCCTTCCCAATCAAGTAGTCGCTTAGGCGTGTGTACCATGTCCTACCGGATGCTTTCAATTTATATAGTGAACGCTTCAATCTAATCACATGAGCACTCTGTGGTGTAGAGTTATTTGAGTTGGGTATGACCACGTCTTCCAACACTTTCATGTATATCTCTAAATCTATGTTTCCATAGAGATATGTTGTTGTGACGACCCGGACCAGAATCAGAAGTATAATCAGCTTGATTCGTGAGTTACTGCTTAATCGCGGACTTTCGACTGATGATTGAGTTGCCAGCTTTGATAACGACTTAATTATTGGCCGAGAATTGGAGCTGGGTCTCTTCTTGAGAGTCGTTCTACGTGTGATTTCGAGTTCGTGGGCAGTTCCGGATCGTTATTTGGACGACCGAGGAATAAGTTATGACTATTTGAAGTTTCGACGGAAACGGATTTAAATGGTGAATTCCTTAATGACTAAATTACCGGTCGAGAATTTGGTTTCGGCTTCTTCACGAAAGTTGTTCAGAATTTAATTTCGAGTTTGTGGGAACTTTCGGAGCATTATTCTGAGTTACGAAGATTAAGTTGTGATTATTTCCGATTGTTGTTTATTTAGTCGATTAAAGAGTGTGTTTGGTTGAACAGTTGACTTTTTGTTGGTTTGGCTGATGTGTTTGACTTCGAGTGATAATTGAAGAGTACGTCGAGACGAGTTTGTTGCCGCGAGAATTGTCGGAATCGGAGTTACGACGCGAGAGTTACGGATGCTTAAGTTTTGTCGAAATGTATTTTTGGAGGTTTCCTTTTTGGGAAGGTTTAAATAGTGGGGTTTCCAAAACAGGCAAGTCAACATTGGTCATTAATGGCTTTGACCCGGTCAACTCGGTTTGACCGAGCTGTGGAGGTGGTGGCCAACGCCGTACGGCTCGCCGGCGGTGAAGGACATTCCGGCCACCTTTGGGCTTGGTTTTGGTCTCTTTCATTTCGTCTCGGTCTCCCGATCTTAATTCCGGTCACCTCTCATGGCTAGGCCGCTTGTGGAGAGAGAATTTTCCGGCCAAAAATGGAGGATTTAGGAGGAATTTGGGTTTCACTTTTCCGGCCATGTTGAGCTTAACCAAGTAGTGGGCTTTGAAGCTCTCCTCACCATGATTCTAACCATGTAAGTATGGTGTTCTAATTCGATTTGTGGATGGAGAATTTTGGATTGGAAAATTTGGTACCAATTCGGTTTTGTGTGGAATTGAGCTAGTTAGAGTTTGAATTGGCCTTTGTTGCAGTTGACAAAGTTGCTCAGTGGATGATTTTGAGTGGAATAGGGGTTGCTCCGCCGGAAGATTTTCAGTTTGGTGGCGGCGCCACTGTGAACGGCGGTCAACGGCGGCGGTCAACGGTCAACGGCGGTCAAAGTTTGACTTTTTGGAATTTTCGACAAATTGCATGTCATTTCACTCGAAATCGCGCCCCGATCGCAGTGGGGAGGTTTGTTTCTCGATTTGAGCATCCGAAAGTACAGCGAGGTATTGAGATGTGAATATCGGATTTCCGACGGTACGTTGTAATTGAATCGTATGTTTCCGAGGACGGTGGTTTCTCGTGATTTGTCTTGTATTGTCGAGTTATGATTTTGAGAAATGGTTATTGTGATTATTCAGGTGTTCGTGATCGTTCGTTTGGCGAGGGACTTTCCGCCGGATCACGGGTTAACGCGAACTGCGTTACGCTAGTCTGTGAGTGGACAAGTTTCTATTTTCACTGTTGATTTGCGAGTTCGTGGATTTTATGATTTCCGTATTTATTTTATACGATGATTGAGATATATGTTATTTTCGGAGGTGTTATTATATGTTTATTGGTGATGGCATTTATTGCATCGATGATACCAGAGTTGAAAGATTCCTCTGGCCCAGAGTTGAGAGATTTCTCTGAAGCAGGGTTGAGAGGTCCCCTGAGTGCCGCCAGGGTTGAGAGGTCCCCTGGCCTATCACCGTCGGGTTGAGCGATTCACCTGACGTCAGACTTGAGAGGTCGCCCGACAACCTCCATATATATATGTGTTCCGAACTCGCATTGTTTTATATTGAGTATGTATATAAACTGGTGAAAGGCATATGTTTATTTTCGTCCACTCACTCTAACGTTTTCATTTGCCTTTCCCCTGGGCTTTTCGGTTTCCGTGCCCAGTTTGCAGTTCGGACTCTGGTGTTGCACGTCGTGGTCGGAGGCATAGTGCTCGAGCTACCTTGTTTCTTCCAGTAGGTTATTTGTTCTACCTACTGTGGTATACGTATATGATTATATATTAGAGGTCGCTCTGAGTATTCTGATGTATATGTTTATACGATTTTACACCGGATTTCAGTAAAGTAGTGATATATTTATTGTTTTACTTTACTGTTGATATATTGAGAAATCCAGATGGGATTGGTGCCCACGGTTTGATTTTTGTGGCATAGGATGAAGTGTATTTTCCGCGTGCAGGTAATGGTAATTCCACGTTAGTAGCGAAACTCTGCCAAAATTTCTACGGTTTTTGTTAGTTCGCGTTTTCGAAGGGGTTTGATTCCGGTTTCATCTGTGGATTTTCTTGGTCTCCCCCTCTTCCTAGTGGGAGCCGAGGCCGATACTACTCCATCCACATGGGTAAGAGACTTGTTACTCTACCATGGAGTTGCATTATACCGCCCTATAGGGACTTCCAACCTTGCAGAAACATTTGCAGCAGAAATGTCTGATCTTGTCACTTTGGCAATATCAGTAAAAGAGTCGCGCATCAAGTCTGCTACATTTTGAAGATCAAGTATATGTTGCACTTCAATCTCACTTCGATATGTGGGTGGATCTTCTTGAAACATAGTGGGAGGAGTATTCCACATCAATTCCTGACGTTTAACCATAATAGAGGCATTCATATCTCCCCCTAACGTCGGGAAGTATCTTTCTTTAAAGTGACAATATGCAAATTTTGCATAAAGAGATCTTCTATTGAAGGTTCTAAGTAACAGACAATAGTTAGGGACTCATAACCAACATATATGCCTAATCGATATTGAAGACCCATTTTAGTACGATGTAAATGCGCATTTGGCACAACCAAATATGCTTAGATATGAAATGCCAGGCTCGTATCCAGTTACCAACTGGTACGCACTGAATGGTTTGCATACTACAGATCTCAAGCGAAAAAGCATTGTTGCATGTAATACTGCATATCCCAAAGTAGACCCTGAAAAATTAGTATGCATAACCATTGCTCTAGCCATAAGCTATAACCGTTTGATTTGTGTCTCTGCTAAACCATTCTGTGAATGAACATGAGGGACGAGATGTTCGACTTAGATCTCAATTGACATACAATAGTCATCAAAATTCTTTGATGTGAATTCTCCTACATTATCCAATCTAATTGACCTGAATGGGTTGTTCGAGTGGTGAGCCCGAAGCTTAATAATTTGTGCTAGGTGTTTTGCAAATGCAGTATTCCTTGTGGATAACAAAGCAACGTGTGACCATCTCATTGATGCATCTATCAAAACCATAAATTATTTAAATGGTCTACATTACGGTTTGATAAGTCCACAAATATCACCATGGATTCTTTGTAAGAATGGTATATTGCCATTGTTGTCAACCGCAAAAGAAGGTCTAGCCTACACCTTGGCTAATGAGCAAGCTTTGCAATAAAAAGTGATGAGCATCAGAGATTGCCATAAAGGAATCTTGTGGAATAACACTAGGTGTTGAGACCAGATTACGATTGTTAATCTCATCCCTTCTATCAAATCCGATGGTTTTAGAAATTTCTACATGCTTCTTACCTTTGAAAAGTGGATGACCATGAGAGTTTTTCAATATTTTGATCATCATATCACGACCTGGATGTCTCACTCGATAATATCAAAGCTTGTATGAGGTCGTGTTACACACATTAGTAAGTGTGACAACATTGGATTTCATAATCTGAACCATAGTAAGATATAATCTACTACGAATTGCCTCTAACTTCTCTGAGTAGCGCTTTCTACCACACTCCTTAAAAGTCATAGATAACAATTCTTTTTCATTCTCACAATGAGTTTCCAAGTCTAAACTATTGGCTCTAATGTCCTTAAAACTTAGCAAGGTTCGATTGACCATTGGCGTGTACAATGCATCAATGATATGAATTCATGTTCCATATGATAGAAAAAATTGTGTTGAACCTTGCCCTTGTATTTCCTGCGTTGAACAGATCAGGATTGTCTATGATGATGTGTATGACACAAGATCTATGAACAATCATCTATTTCGTAGTATAGTATGAGTAGTACCACTATCTGCTAAACACTCGATCTCGCCTTCAAACATCTACAAAAAATTTGAATTAATTAGTCTTTAAGACTTATTGAACACTTTATGTAAAGACTTAAAGATTTACCAAATGGTTGTGACAGTAAAACCGATGTAAAACACATCAAAAACACCAAGTCTAGGTACCCTTCTAGACGGGTCGAGAAATACACTCGACAGGTCAAAGGAACCCAAAATAATTCTAATTTCCGATAACAATTTTTGACTGGTCGAACCTATTTTTTTACGGGTCAAAAAATTGCAAAATTTTTGTCACAATGGCTGACATTCAATGGGTCGAGGTAAATCTTCGACGGGTCGAATAAAACCTAAAACCAATATCGATTTTTCAATATCTTTTTCAACGGATTGTCCAAAACATTTCGACAGGTCGAAATTGTCACATTTTGGAGACAGTAGCATGCAATTGACTGGTCGAATAATTTCTTCGACGGGTCAAAGATATCCATCTATGGTATTCTGCTTCTTGAATGTGAAGGATATCAAATTTTAGCCTTGCTGACTCTGTTATCTACAAAAGACAAGAGATGTAATTAGTTCACCGATCAAAAAATCACGATCACTAATATCAAGTTTGGGGAATAAGAAACATGATCCATGATGTGTGGTCAAAAAAATTGATGCAAAACCGGTGGCTTCATATCACTCCCCTGAAAATCGTGACTGTCAAATAATCACAAATATCGACTTCCCCTTTTTTTCATTGTGAAATCACAACTAACCGTGATATTCACTAATAACTGTGACTCCCTCAGGACCGTCACTAATCTTTAAATCTTGAGTAAGAGGTGATTAAATCCTCTTCACTCATACCTGCAATTATCTATAGGAACTAGAGGCATATAATAATTCACAATATTTAAATCTAAATCTAGACCTAGATCTAGAGTGTTACGGTAATTAAGTTTTGCAATGTAATTCTAAATCGAAGAAGGGAGAAAATTTACCTCGAGGGTATTATGCTCGCAATGAAAGAGTTAAATAGTTTTGAGAAATCGCAAAATCCGACGACGGACGATAGTGGTGCTCCGGCGGTGAGGGTAATTCCGGCGGTGGATGTTTAGGTGTGTAGGTTTTTTTTTCTTCTATTTAGGGTTTAGGTTGGCAATCAACTCAAGGGCTACTAATAACGTGTTATGAGATAAAATAGATATGATCTAAAACTATACTTTATTCATTGATAGATGGTCTTAAATAGACATTACAATCTGATACAATCAATATCCCTATAAATCAGGGATTGAGATAATTTCTACTTCTATTCTAATCAAGACAAGATAATAAGATACCAGGAATATTTCTCTTGGAACAATCATATAATTACCACAACCACAATAATTTTTATCATTGGTTGTTATTTTCGTTCTACTATACGGTATAATTTATTATAAATCTTTCATGTTTTACATGTTTATGGAAGGTGTTATATAAGAGATAACAATGTGCTAGTTAATAGGATAATCACCATTAAATGACTTAAAATCATCCGTTTGCCCAAAAAGTCACTTAGTTTTTGTCAAGTTACTCAAAGATCACCAAACTATGGTTTTAGTGACCTAAAAGTCACTTTAAAGCCTAAAATTTGAAATAAAAGCATTTTTCGAGCGTACCATTTTACCCTTCATTTTTTTGTCCAAAATTTTTTTTTCTCAAAAAAAAAGTTTTTTATTTTGTTCTTCACGACTCAGCACAAACTCAAAAACTAAGGATATCAACTCTAGTATATAAAGATACCAACTCTAGTTTATAAAGATACAAATACAAGTTCGTAAAAATACCATGACTTATTTTATTTTTCTTCATGACTTTGATACAAACTCCAATCAATAAGGATATTGTGTTGTGACAGTTGCGTTAATAAGATAGCATGATATTAGAGAGAGAGGTTTATGGTGTAGGATTTAGATTTTAGGGTGTAGGTTTAGGGTTTAGGATACCAATTTAACAACAAAAAGATAACAACACAAGTCCGAAAATGTACCAACACTATAGGGTTTAAGATATAGGGTGTAAGAGAGAGAGAGTATCGAGTTTAGGGTTTAGAGTGTAGTGTTGAGATTTTAGGGTATAAGATTTGGATGAGGATACTAACACAACTACATAAATATACCATCCTAGTGTTATAAATATACCATCATAGTGTCATAAAGATACTATGACAGTGTTTTATGAGACAACATTTTAAGGATACTATCACAGTATCATAAAGATACCATCACAACATCATAAAGATACCGTGAAAGTGTTTTAAGGATACAACATAAGGATACCATGACATCGTTATAAAGATATTATCTCAATCTTATAAAGATACCATCATAGCGTCATAAGGATACCATGAAAATATTTTAAGGATATCATGACAGTGTTTTAAGGATACCATGACAACATGTAAAGATACTATGAAATTGTTTTAATGATACAACATGACAGCGTTTTAAAGATATCATCCCAGAGTCATAAAGATACTATGAAATTGTTTTAATGATACAACATAAGGATACCATGGCAACGTTTTAAAGATACTATCTCAGTGTTATAAAGATTCTATCAAAGGGTCTTAAAGATACCATCACAGTGTCATAATGATACTAACACAACACCATACAGGTTCACAAATATGTGTTTTGTCTAGTTCGCTAAGATACTGTTTATGTTTACTAAAAATGCTGTTTACGTTTACTAAATATACTAAGTATTACAAAAAAAACTAAAATCTACTATGGGCACCCACATTTGTGGGCACCTAAATCGTGCAACCAAGAGGGCGAAGGTGATGGGAGTAGGTTTGTGTGGGCGACGCGAGGCTGGAGACATCGGCGCGGCATGGGGAGGACAACGGCGCTGCCTGGGAAGAGACAAAGTATGGCGTCGGCGAGTGAGGTCGAGCTCCATTACAGCTTCGAGCTCGTTCGTCTCGAGGGCGAGATCCAGGTGAGGACTTCGGCACGCGGTTGAGAAAGTCAGCGCAAGGTGACGGGCTTTCGGCGTGAGGCCGCAGATGGTGAATTGTGGTCGGCCGACGGTGAATTAAGTCTAATCGGTCGACGTGTGAGATCTGCCAGTGGCAGATTTCATAAATATCATGAAATTGCACAAAACATAAATTTTGCAAAATTTAAGTAATGACACACTCATAATTATTTTGAAGTTTATGTGTATTTTTCGCGTATTTTCAAATAAAGTGTCTGTTTGGTTAAAAAAAAAAGTTTGAGTGACTTACCGTTGGGTCAATGACCTAATCAATACGATAAAAGGTTTATTGAGGTGATAAAAAAAATGACCTAGTCAATATAATAAAAAAATGTATATGGTACCATGGATGCCTAAGAACTTCCCATTACGCTAGTATCCATTATTTTTTTTAGGTGAACTGAGAAAATTTGGTGTCTAATGAAATTTGAACATGTAAACTCAAGAATCACAATATGAGTCCTTACCACTGGACTACAACTCACCAACCATCCAAATTTTATTCCTTACTGGATTCAATTGTAAACAGAAAAAGGGGGGAAATATCCGGCTAATTAATGATGTCAAGAAGTTCCCACATAACAAAGTAACCCAGGTTTGGATATATGATGTCAGTAACCCATGTAACCATAAAGTATAATTAATTTGAGGGGAACTATCCTTTTCTAATTTTATAGTGCTATACAGTTTCCGGCTTTGAAGAAGATTTCTAGAAATGAGATTGAGTGATAAGCAGAAAGAAATTTAGTGGATGATAGTAGTGAAACAAAGGGGTCAATTCAGATAACTTTGAGCATAGGCAACTTCGTCATGTCAAAGTTTTAAAATATATGCATGCAAGAACTTCCGGGCGGTATACGTATTTCTAAGTTTATAGCAAAAAACTGGGTTGTTTGAATGTCTAAAAGACGTTGTACAACGGATAAGAGAAATCACTAGGAATACCAGATCCAAACAATATCAAAGATCGAGTAGAACAATTGACAGAACTATACATTGATTGAATTCGAGGGCTTGCATCAGTCGCATGGACAATAAAACTAACGGCCCCATGTATTCTACAACGCTGTATTGAAAATCTATTTTTGTTTTAGTAGATAACTCCTCGATCTAAGTCTTATATTTTCATTCATTGCTGGTATATATTGCTCAACTGGTGAGCCAAGTTTACAGTCATCCGTGACATGTATATGATGATGCATGCACTCTTCTTCTTTTTTCTTTCGATTTTCTCTCTTTTGGGATCAAATGTGAGGACTTCTGATTAGCGCAACAATAAGTGGCCAAATAACCGTTTGGATTGAGACATTGAGTTCACATTTCATAAGCAACTGCTTAAGCATACAATGATAGCTATTGACTTAGATTTTTCTTGGTCTGTTGAACAAAGTGGAACTGACCAAAAGTATCATTAACAGTTATTCTAAGAAACAGAATTAATTCATTTTAGAGTAAAAAGAGTTGTTTTTAGCTCCCACAACTATTCTAAACATCTTTATATTATAGACAGAGTGTTAAGAAAGAGAATCAAAAACTTTATATTTATAAAAAAATCACACTACAAGAAAACTCCACTTAGACCACGAAAACTTTAATGTTCTGTGGTCTAAGTGGAACTTAGACGACGGAGATGATCTCCGTCGTCCAAGTTCTACCTGGACGACGGAGATTGTGTCTCCGTCGTCTAAGTGATGACTTGGACAACGGAAATCTTTTCCGTTGTCCAAGTCATCACTTAGACGACGGAGTAAATCTTCTTCGTCGTCTAAGTGGACACCCTAAAACCCTAAACCCTAAATTACAAAACTTACACTTAAACGACGGAGATGCACGTCTCCATCGTCCAAGGGTTTACTTGGACGACGGAGAGGTGCATCTCCGTCGTCCAAGTGCATGTTTCGTAATTTCACATCTAAGACAACGACCATGTAGACCATATCCCAACGCATATTCTTTCCATCGAGACCATAGAATAAACAATTCTTAAAGTGTGAGCGTCGACGGTTTCAAAATTGGAGTTACGGATTTTCGTGTATCCATGTTTCCGGTTTGTAAAATTTTTGGATTTGCGGTTAACTGTGCCGATGAAACCCTGAACGAACTCAGTATTTAGTGGAAATTATTCTACTTATATATGGTATTATGGCGAGTATATCCAACGGTCGTTTTGTCCAAATTCAATTTCGTTAATATCGATGTGCAATGAGCCTATACGTACCGACACTTAAGTTATACATATTAGTAGATACTTAACAAGTTTGAATACGTAAATTAATTCATCGTCTTAAATCCCACTTTTTATATATACGATTCTTTAATCGATATTTTACGACAATTCCATTCAAATTACAGGTCCAAAAATTCATTACAAATTATTTTTAAAAAATAATTTTACGGAATTTTCACCTAGACCGCGGAGATGACCATCTCCGTCGTCCAGGTGTTCACTTGGACGACGGAGATTGCCATCTCCGCGGTCTAGGTGAAAATTCCGTAAAATTATTTAAATTAAAAAAAATAAAAAAATTCACTTAGACGACGGAGATTGTCATCTCTGTCGTCTAAGTGAATTTTTAATTTTTAATTTTTTTTAAAAAAAAATAATTTTAAGGAATTTTCACCTAGACCGCGGAGATGGCAATCTCCGTCGTCCAAGTGAACACCTGGACGACGGAGATGGTCATCTCCGTGGTCTAGGTGAAATTTAAAATTTTTTATTTCTAGCGGTGTTTTTCCCACTAAAAATTTGGCAAAAATTTAAATCCACTTAGACAACGGAGATGACAATCTCCGTCGTCTAAGTCAAAATAATTGGCGGTATTCTTTTCCCGCTAAAATTTTGGCAAAAATTTAAATTACTTAGACGAAGGAAATACTGATTTTCCGTTATCTAAGTGAAAAAATTGGCGGCATTGTTTGAAAATTTAAAGCACTTAGAGGACGGAAAATTAGTATTTCCGTCGTCTAAGTGTTTTAAAACTCTTTAAATTCATCATTTTCTCAATCTCTCTTCATTTTTTCCTCTCGCTCTCTCCCTCTCCCTCTCCCCCCCCCCCCCAATCAAACCACCCACCATATATCATCACCATCACCATCCACCATCCACCATCATCATCACCACCACCACCGTCGCCGCCACCACCGACATCACCACCGTCGTCGCCATCACCGACATCACCACCGTCGCTGCCACCAACACACACCACTAGCTACCGCCTACATTGTCGCCTCCACCACCGGCCAACACCACCGGCGTCGTCGCCGCCACCACCACCACTACCACCACCGCCGCCGCCTATAATTAGTTTAGTTTTAGGTTAATTTAGTTTATTTAGGCTAGATTAATTTATTTTATTATATTATGAATTTTGTATTTAAATCCATAATAATTTAAATTATTTATTCATTATGAATTTTGTACGTATTATATATTATTAATAATTAACATTCAATAAATTTTGCAATATTATGAATATTGATATACAAAAAATTAAATAAAAAATTCATTAAATGCTAATTATTAAATTATTAATTAGCATTTCATGAATTTTTCATTTAATTTTTTTTTTACAAAATCACCACTTAGACGACGGAGATGGACGATTTCTGCGGTCTAAGTTTTCACTTAGACGACGGAGAATGAATTCTCCGTCGTCTAATTGCAAACTTAGACCGCGAAGATAGACGTTTTCCATGGTCTAAGTTTGCACTTAGACGACGGAGAATTCATTCTCCATCGTCTAAGTGAAAACTTAGACCGCGGAAAATTTTGCCTCCGTCGTCTAAGTGCAAACTTAGACCGCGGAAAATTTTGCCCGGTCCAAGCGAGCACTTAGACCGCGGACATTCTCCGGGGTCTAAGTTTTCACTTAGACGACGGAGAATGAATCTCCGTCGTCTAAGTGAAAACTTAGACCCCGGAGAATGTCCGCGGTCTAAGTATCACTTAGACGACAGAATTCTCCATCTCCGTCGTCCAAGTGCTTGGACGATAGCACTTGGAGCACGGAGCTTGGAGGACGGAGCTTCCGTCGTCTAAGTACTTAGACGACGGAAAACTGCACTTAGACGACGGAAATGGTCCGTGGTCTAGGTGCATTTTTCTTGTAGTGTCAAAAGCTCTAAATTTTTACAACAGTCTCTAAAATTTAATGCTTATTTAATATTTTCACTCTTTTTCTTCATCATCTCTCTATTTTAACTCTTCTCTTTCCTAATAAATTATTTAATCTAATATAAACTTTTATTACAAATGTAGTTTATGTTAATTTCACTAAATTATAAAAAAATATTAAATTATAGATTAAAATTTGAAGTAACTGTTGGAGTTTGAGGCAAATTTATTTAGAATTTTTGGCTTTTTTTATCTCTATAATAGAGAAATTTTAAAGAAACTGTTAGAGATGCTCTAAGACAAAGAGAAAGGCTGTTCAAATTCTTGTATTTTTAACCTTCTCATGATCAAAGCCAAATTTTCTCTACATGCATAAAATGGAATACTCACTTCATTTTTTTATATGTATTTTTTTTTAGATAAAAAATTCAATTCACCTAGAAATCAGTTTTATGGGAAATTGAACATCTGATCTCTCAGCTTATGAAAATAATATCAGGGTGGCTAATCACTGCACTACCAACAGCTGGTTACTCACTTCATGTATATATGTTAATACATATATTAAGTCGTGCTCAATACCAGTGATAGATTATTACCCCAAAAAGTAATTAAAAAGATATAAGAAAATCAATGGAAAGGCTTTCTCCTATCTGCCAACTACAACAAAAGAAACTGCAAATTAAATGATATAATCACATGCTTGATGTGTGATGCACTACTTCGACACAAGAAAATATTTTGGGTTAGGATCCATGAGTGCATCTATAATGTGTGTAACACTTATCATAATCTTATTCATGTTGAGTTTGGATGAATAATACATGAGAAAAGTTAGACCATAAGTTACCCACTTACATATTTATGTTCCACACATTACAAAATTACTCTAATAATTTAAGATTAATTCTAAGTATTATATTGAGATTACGAAATAACTTGTCAATGTATTATGATAAGTGTTCGAAATGAGCTTGTCAATATTGTACCACGGTACGCGGAAGTGCCAGACTACTAGAGCTTAACAAATCAATTACTGGAACTTAATTAATTCATTAAATAAGTAGTAAATTTGACGGCACTCAAATGAAAATCAACTTTTCCCTATAAAAAATAAAAAAATGAAAATAAACTTATACATTGTTTTGAAGTATTCAATGGTGTTAGAACATTGTTAGACCACCAGATGTCGGTATCCAACTGTTTAGAAGCGCCAGAAGACTATTCTGGTTAAAATACAAATAACAATTACACCAAAAGATCTACACCATTCTTTAATTAGTTCTTTACTACTGATAGGTTGACAAAAGAAATTATATGTATTATGTAATTAGAGCCGGAGTTAGGAATTGATATTAGGGGAGGTCAAAGAAAATTTGGGGAGCAAATAAATGAAAAGAAAAAAATATTTTTAAAACAATGTTTTTTTAAGGTGCTCAAAAGTCAAACCAGGAACCTGCTACGCATAACACAACCACTTTACCTCTCTACCATCATGAATTTATTATACCTATTGTAGAAAACTAGGAATTTTATTCCGGGGGGGGGGGGGGGGGGGGGGGTTCTAGCCCTTGCTGGCCCCTTAGTAGCTCCGCTCCTGTATGCAATATGCAAAAGAATCAAAGTTTGAGTAGTTGTTTGACATGGAATTTGTGCGTCGATCAAGAAAACTCAGAAGCTAATCACTGATTATACCATTTTATGTGGATGTATCATAGTTAGTTAATTCGCGAATAATTGGCGAATTATTCGTGAATCGCCGAATTTTTGAAAAAAACGTCAATTTCCTGAATGTTTTGAAATATTCGAAAAAAAAATGCATTTTTTTACTCAGCCGAATTATTCGGGAATTATACGTTTTTTTTTGAATAAAAAAAGAAAGGAAAATGACCTAAATAATCACTCAAGTTTGTCATAATCAACAATTTGATCACTGAAGTTTAGAAAATATCAAAAATGTTACTGAACTTTAACTTTGTCTATCAAATTGATCACTTTGCCAATTTTAGATGTCAATTTTTCTTATTTTATGGTGGTTTTCATACTTCTTCCACTTATACTATGTGCATTTCTCTCATAATCTTATCTATATAAGTAAAATATTTGACAAATTAGAATGTTTAAAATAGACAAAGTGATCAAATTGGTAGACAAAGTTAAAATTCAGTGATCAAATTGTTGATTATGACAAACTTGAGTGATCACTTGGGTCATTTTTTCATAAAAATTAAAATAAAATATTATTCATTTATTTTTTTATTGGATTGCCCCAGTTTTCTTCTTCTAAAAAAGTTATTAAAAAAACTGAACGAATTTTTATGAATTTTATTTATATAAAACTATCAAATTATACACGTACGTATTTTTGACATTTAATTTGCATATCATTTTTTACTAACAGAGGGATGTATTAGATCTCATGCCAAAAAATTTAAAATGTGAAACTTTCAAAATTAACCTAGTGATGAGGTTAGGGACAAAGTCAGAAATTATTGTGAGGTGTGACAGAAGTTTAATAATATTATCGTTTACAATGATTTTGACTGACAAGAAAAAAAATATTAAGAAAAGAAATATGTATATGAAAGATATTTTGTTTACGACGAGAATATATATGATAAGAAGAGTGAAAAAGAAAAAATAAAAAATTTGCAACAAACAAATCATCAAACTAACAAGAATAAAAAAATGCCATTCTGAGTACCACTTTATAAATCAAATCAACAAAAAATCAGAAACAGTGTATCTATAAACCTATAGTTTTATGCCAAAACCTAACCATATGTCTTACATTTTAATTGGCTGGAATCGAGACATAGCTCCGCCGGTTTCTGACGAAGAGTACGTACGTGGCTAAAATGAGTTGTTAATTATCCGGATCATCAAATTAAAATTAATGTGCTTAAAACCATTTTTCATGAAAGTTTACATAGCTAACGTACAACAAATCTGTTTCAAAACTTTCCATTAAATATGCTTCAATTTCTTTTCCTTCAGATCGAGCAGGAATGCAGCATTCTTTATATGATCGAGTTGCCTGCGTGCATGGGTTTGTTTGTATCTTTACCCTTCACGGAGTTGCATGTGATCTTCATCTCAGTCCAGTTACATTGTGAGTGAGCAATTAGCACCACAGCTTTGTCCCATCATCGCGGGCATTACGACAGAGAAGAGCCGCACCGAACCAAAACACGTACATTCCATCATTTGCACCGAAAAGAGGGGCACCATACAAATCACTCAATCGATCTATGACTTAACAAAAGTATGTACTGATTAGGAGGCTGTATAAGCCAATCATGCAAACACTCCAATAATTCCGAAGAGGATCGATATTTTGAATGATTAATTGAGCTATGTAATTGCGTGAAGTATATTGCAGATGAATCTTGTATGAAAGTAATGTGAAATGCGAAGCTGCGAAAGCATAGAGTCAAAGAGGTGGGGAACCGAGTATGTGGATTTTAGTGTGAAACACAGAATTCTGCTGGTGTGGGAACTAAGAAATGAAATCGAACCAAAAGGAAAATATATGCTTCGATCTCTCCAAAATATTGCGACAAAAAAGTGCAGAGGACATTTATAGTGAAAGGGATATATAATGACAAAAGAGGCTGTATCATATGATTTATATCACTAATGAATTGACCCTCTAGCTCTATTATTAAAGCCAGCTGAAAGGGATACCAGGAATTTTAAAGATCATAAAGCTGGGAGAGTAGCTCTAGAACTTGACATATGCCACATTATTCGGGATAAGCTTTGAGCTCCATGTAAGACTAAATCAGAACAGAATGTATACATTGGGGAAATTTGGGGCAAGAATACGCGTCTATGTCTAGGAATGCTGTTTTCAAATGAGCTATCTCGCTCGTAATCATTCCAGAAGAAAATCATTGCATTTGAATGTCATGTCTATATTGGTTTCACTAATAGCAATTTAGTTGTTTTAAAGTTTATTCGTTATCTTTGTTCTAGTCATTACTAGAAAAAGGGCCTTTAGCTACGGACTAAATGGCAACGGATTTTTATTCGTGCCCATTTGTATCGCGGGTGCCAAGATTGCAACGGAATGCCTTTTGTCGGTAGTCTACAAAAAGAGAACGAATTCCGTTGTAAATTGGCAAAAAAACTTAATAAATGGCAACATAATTCCAATCCGTTTCTACAATGGACCGACTTAGTGTATATACGAAGGAACGGAGAGCCATTTCGTTGCAAATTTGGTAACCCTATGGTCCCACTTCTCTTATAAGGTATCACCTTGGAAACGAAAATGCATTTTGTTGCTACGCTTGACCCACTTATTGTATAAATAAAGCAACGGATCACTTTTCTAGGCAACGACTATAGTAGGGACCATTCCATGCATCTACCGGCACTGATAAAAACAAAATAGACATAAAAAGTTTAAAGGTTGAACCAGTTGCCAGTTTCAAGTTAAACGATGGTCAATTGTTTCACCTGAAGGAAATTACATAGTTTAAACAACTAAGCCTTGTACGATTTCACACCCAAATCTAGTTAAATTGATATCTTGGGTTCGAGTTCGAGTTTAGTTTAGCAAATAGGGTTGAAGGTGGAATAGTGGTCTCTGTAATCTCGGAGACATGTCCCAGCATCTGTTTTTTTTTTCAAGATGGACACCGGACAGTGGTTTGAAGCTTCCTTTTTGTAAGTGACAATGTCCTAGATCGAGGAAACTATTGGGCAATTAATAGTTGTTGTTGTCTGTAATGGCTAGTTATTCTTAGTGGGATCGTATCCCCAAGTTGCATATTTATGAAAATAGCAACTGAAATCAATTGATTTTGTGCTTCTGGTACCTGATTTTCAAATTTGGGGGTTTTGCTCAATCACAAATTCTAGCATTTTGTTTGTGTTGAAGAATTCCCAGCAGGTTTCAATGTTAATTAGAATTACAAAATCCATTGAAATTGTCTATTTCTAATGTTCACTACAATTTGAAAGAAATAGAAGCTGCCACAAATTAACTAGGAGGACCAACTAGAGAGGTTGATTCTCAAACGGAAAATAAAGCAGTATCGAAGTCAAACACCCCCAACTGTGAATTAGGAGAGAGGGACAAATCATAAAATGAAAGTATAAAGGCGACATGTTTAAGTTGAGAAAAAGAATAATATTGCTGGACTATTTTACCCTCTCATATAAATTTTTAATTTTCAGTACGTGATAGAAGATAAATTGTACATGTTTGAGATTGCTTCCTAGAGTTTTAGGAGCGCTTTTAAGAATTTTTTAAAATGCTTATAAACCAGAAAGCGCATATCTCATCTGCTTTTCACTTCTAAGTGCTTCAAATTCTAAAACTCAACTAAATTTTTTTTTTCTATTTATAATTAGTTTTTCTTTAAAATTCAAAAGCGCTTCTAAGTCATCTTAAAGCAATCTCAAACAGGCCATATTAAAACAAAAAGTAATTTTTTTCTTCAGATTACGTGATAGAGCTCAATAGCTCAATGATGTATGTGTAAAAATTTAATAAAATTTGAGATGTAATAATTAGATTTAAATGTATTAAAATTAGGGGTATTTTTGTCAGTTTTATGAAGTACGAGATTAGATTATACTTTTTGACTCATGGACTAATCAATTTGATCATACGGTAAAATGGTAGCCATATATTGTTTTCTTTTCCGAGTTTGCAACTAGATAGTGTTTGGTTAAGTGAGAGCTACAATTAGTTTTCATTTCACATTTATTAGTAAGAGCTTCATATGTATTAGTAATATTCAACTTGCACATAGATTTTCATCATATGAATAAGAAACATTCATTTTAACTAAAAGTAATAGTAGATTATTTTGATTGGTTCAGAACGATGAATATCTTGACCAAATTACAATGTGCACATGGAGTTAATAAACATAATACACTATATGTATATAAAAAAATCATTGAGAATCTTTATAATGAGAACTTTGTGAGTATCTTCTCATTAAACTCACTTTTTTTTTAATATTTTGGTAAATCCCCCATTGATTAGATCAATAATGATGAGTATAACACTTATGCAAAATTTCACCTAAATTGAAAATGGTCAAGTCATTCATAATCATGATTTATCACTTATGACTATGAACAGTGTATGTTTGACAATTTTGGTTTGTCCATTGGTTTGATCTTGTTCGATTCCTTAACAATTTTTTAATTTGGATGAAAATTTGTTGAAAAATCTACTCATCAATGTCTAAACATTTAATGATTAACTTTGTAATTTTTTTTATTGAGAAATGGCTCTTACAACCATTAATTAAAATGTACTCATCAAGTCTTTATTATAAAGGTCAATCACATATACGGTATATACTTACATAAGTTTGGTATATATAATCTTATGATTCACGTGATCGATCAATCACATATACGGTATATACTTACAATTAAAATGCATGAATCTACTACCTGTAACATCAAATTCGAACTATGTGAATTCACAACCAAATTGTTGAATTGTTGTGGCGTCAAAATATGTTCACCGTATGTAAAGTAAATTAAATACATTGTACATTTTAATTAAAAAAAATGAAGGATGGAAGAAAGGAATGTTTGAAAGAAAAAGATCTTGAAATTGTCTTCTCGTGCTTTATTTCCCATCGAAATGCAATTATATCGATGCTAAATTTAGTTTGATGCTAGAACATGGAGCATAGTCGGTAGAGCATATAGCTTTGCTCGTGGAAACAAAATTAGTTTTCTGACATAATTAATGCTTTAGATATGAACGAGTTGGCCAAGCTTCATGAGAATGATGTTAATATTGAGCTACAATAAAGAACCTTGAAAATGTCTCAGAACATCTATAATAGTCTTGTTAATTCAAATTTAAAGTTAAATTTGACTAATTTTTCAATACCATATTCCAAAAAATATCCTAAAAATAAGTTAAATATTATTTTTTGTTAAAAATTCTAGTTATATTTAAGAGATAATTTAACTTTGAAAGAGAGAAAATTTAAATTCTCTCTTTTCAATATATTCCTACGTTTTTAGTTTTTCACAATTATAACTAGTGAATTTGACTTTACTGTTGGGGATGTTCTTAATTATGTATAGATTATTGAGAAGGTAACAATTGATAAATGGAAACTTAAGTTTGATTTTATCGATATTTGTTTAGATACTGTTATATTAAATTAAGACTTATGTAGATTTATCAATATGAAAAGAATTCTATTTAATCGATAAATTTTTCATAAATATTTTTTTTTCTAAAATAAATAACTTTTTGAATATACGAACACGCGTCCTTAATAAATGTTCTTTATACGTTAGAAAAAAATTGTGTAAGGACTTCACATTTCCCATTGTGTAACTCAAACTCAAATAATTGATGATACCAGATACCAAGTGGTTATCATCACATTTCCCATTGTGTAACATTTCTCATTGTGTAACTCAAACTCAGTAAGGAAAATGAGTTTTTAGAATGACAAATTTCAGTGTACCCCCATCAACTTTGCCTTAAACATCAAGTTGGTCCCTATTCTTTTAAAGTTGAATTTTACTTCCCTATTGTTTCAATTCTCAATCAACCATGCCCTTACACTCAACTGCCATCCAGTTCCAATGTTCTCTGTTGAGCCATGTCAGCATGTAGGTCCTGCAAGATAGGTAAATTTCTCATACTGTCCTCATCTCTTAATACCCCCAAACTCATCTCATGAAACTAAATCTGTCATTCACGAATATTACAAAATCGAGTGTCGCAACATCTCCTTCTCCCAAACCCAGAATCTGTCCCATAGGGTGCGATTCATTTCCCCTAAACCATATGCTTCGCCAAAATCTTCATTTCGATCGGCAGCTGTGTGTTCTTGGCTTCTCATCAAGCTAATATGACAACTAATTTCGCCGCTTCACGAACTGTTTAGCAACTTCTTAGATCGACAACTTGGGCATAAGATCACAAACCACCATCTTCCATGATCCATATCCTCTTAAGATATGGATAATTGTGCCTCCATCTTTTATTAAGCTTGTCTGAGCCATATCCTCTTAATGCCTTATAGATGATTACAACAACTTCTATTAAGCTTGTATGTAATGGAGTTTGATAGTCGACCTCTAATTCTTGGAGAGACAGTGCACTATTTCTCATTTTCTCCTTATATGTAGCCACTACAAGAAAAACGCACCTAGACCGCTGAGCGTTTCCGTCGTCTAGGTGCGTTTTTCCATCGTCTAAGTATTTAGACGGCGAAACCTCTGTGGTCTACGTTCCGTACTCCAAGTACTGTCGTTTTGGTACTTAGAGTACTTAGACGACGGAGAATGAATTCTCCGCGGTCTAAGTTTTCACTTAGACGACAGAAAATGAATTCTCTGTGGTCCAAGTGAAAACTTAGACCGCGGAAAATGTCAGCGGTCCAAGTGATCACTTAGATGACAGAGAATGAATTCTCCGTCATCTAAGTGAAAACTTAGACCGCGGAAAATGTACGCGGTCTAAGTGCTCACTTAGACCGCGAAAAACGTCCATCTCCGTGGTCTAAGTGATTATTTATTTATTTTAATCAAAATTTGAATTTAAAGCAAAATATTAATAATGAATTAAAATGCTAAAATCTCATTTAAATATTAATAAATTAATTAAAATACTAAGGAGAGCGTCGTCGCCGGAGGGAGGGTCGCCGGAAAGTTGCTGGATTTTTGAGAGAGAGTGAGAGTGAGAATGAGAGAGAGGAGAGGAGGAATTAAAATACTGAGGAGAGTGAAGTCGCTGGAGAGGGGAGTCGCCGGAGAGGGGAAGTCGCCGGAGGGAGGAAATCGCCGGAGAGGGGGGAGTCGCTGGAGGGAGGGGATCGCCGAATTTTGGGTCGCAGTAAAATAATAAATTAATTTAAACTTGTGGGAGAGCGGAGTCGCCGGAGGGAGGATGTTGCCAGATTTTGGGTCGCCGAAAAGTTGCCGGATTTTTTAGAGAGAGTGAGAGTAAGAGAGAGGAGAGGAGGAATTGAGAATGGGATGAGGAAAAAGGATCGGATGGGTTCTTTATATAGAGTTTAACTTAGACTGCGGAGATGTTTTTTCCGTCGTCTAAGTGCACTTAGACCGCGGAAACACCCATTTCCGTCGTCTAAGTGAAAATTTTGAATTTTTAGAAACGACGCCCAATTAATTTGGCGGCCGGGAGTTAACCGCCTTAAATTTGGGGAGCGTTTCAAATTTCACTTAGACGACGGAAACACTCATTTCCATCTAAGTGAAAATTTTAAATTTTTAGAACCGGGGCCCAATTAATTTGGCAGTGGAAATTGAACCGCTATTTTTTTCAACCTAGACGACGGAAAAGACCATCTCTGTCGTCCAAGTGGTCACCTAGACGACGGAGATGGTCTTTTTCCGTCGTCCAAGTGGTCACCTGGACGACGGAGATGTCCAACTCCGTGGTCTAGGTAAAATAGTCGTAAAAATAATTTTTTAAAATAATTCGCAAGGAAGTTTCCGATCTGTCATTCGAATGAAATAGTCATAAAATATCGATTAACGAATCGTATATATAAACAATTGAATTTAAGACGACGAATAATCTTACGTCTTTAAACTTGTTAAGTATCTACTAATGTGTATAACTTAAGTGTTATTAAGTATAGGCTCATTGCATATCGATATTAACGAAATTGAATTTGGACAAAATAACCGTTGGATACATTTGTCATAAGACAATATATAAATAGAATAATTTTTACAAAATAGTAAGTTCATTAAGGGTTTCATCGGCACAGTCAACCGCAAAACCGAAATTTTTACAAACCAGAAACGTGGATACACGAAAATCTGTAAGTCCTATTTTGGAACCGTCGACGCTCACACTCAAAGCATTGTTTACTCTATGGTCTCAACGAAAAGAATATGCATTGAGACATGGTCTAGATGGTCGTTGTCTTGGGTGAAATTACGAAATTTTCACTTAGACGACGCAAAAGCACGTTTGCGTCGTCCAAGTACTCACTTAGATGACGCAAACGTGCATTTGCGTCGTCTAAGTGAAAAGCAGGGTTTAGGGGTAAGGGTCTTAGGGTTTAGAGTTTAGGGTTAAAGTACTTAGACGACAGAGATGTCTTTTTTTGTCGTCTAAATGTCACCTAGACCACAGAGACCTACTCTGCGGTCCAAGTAACCACTTAGACGACGGAAAAATACTTTCCGTCTTCCAAGTGTCACTTGGACCGCGGAGAAATTTTTCACGGTCTAAGTGCATTTTTCTTGTAGTGAGCTACTTTTCTTTCTTAGTTTGTTGGTAAAGTTGTGAGCTTCCCTGTTTGAGGTAATGCTCTTACTGTGTTGATATTGTTGTTTTTTTTTTCTCATGTTGGTTTTGCTTTGCCTTTGTCCCGATGTGTGGGCTTTGAATTCGATTGCTTTCTTAATTGAGTTTCCTGATAAAAAAAAACTTAGAATCGTGTTTTATATGTTTGATTTTTTTCCCTATTTTGATTATCCTTAAACCATTGAACCTAGATAGACAAACTCAATCCCAGATAGTCGATACAACCACATATTCGACTCCGCTCAGAATCGCCAAAACCCTAGTCGACACTCAAACCCTAGAATCGCAAAAGACCATCAACACTCGAACCCAAATTAGGGGAAGAATCGAAAATCCAATTTGGGGGTTTTAAGGGATAAGGACAATATGAAAAATTTACCTATTTTGTGGGATCCACATGCTAACATAGCTCAATAGAGAACATTGAAATTGGATGGCCCTTGAGGGTAGGAGCTAGCAAGGTTGATTAAGAGTTGAAATAATAGGGAGGTAAAATCTAACTTTAAAAGAATATGGGCCAATTTGATGTTTGAGGCAAAATTAATAGAGGTAAACTGAAATTTGTCATTTTTAAAAATATATCTTTTTTTATTAATGAAATAAAATAATAAAGAAGAGAAGTTGTCAGAAAACAAAATTAACAATAATGAGTTTACATATGACATTCATTTTTTTTAAACTTGTTACTTTTTACTGTATTGCATTGTTGAGTTTTGGTCTTGTGGGCCATCATTCCTTCTTTAGAACTGAAAGGCCATGCAGGTCACCCGGTTTAGAAAGTTGAATGGCCAAGATTGATCCAAAATAAATCAACTGTCTGTATGTATCATGCACCGGTGCGTAGAGCACGAAAGAATTTTTGATTTTCTATTCCCATTATGTCCTCGATATAGGTTCCACATTCTGAAATGATGTTAACCTGGCAACGGAAGCCTTATCTGTTTCCATATTCTTTCAAACTTAGTGTATCAACAAAGCAACATATAGCCATTATGTTTCCATTTTGTAGCATCTACGTCCCACATTAATGTAAGGTTGTTAACTTGGCAACGGAAGCTTATCCTTCTCATATTATTTCAACGTGGTGTACCATCGAAACAACGGATAGTCGTTCCGTTCCCATTTTATAAAAATATATTATTATTTTGTTCCTATCGTAGACCAAATTTGTGTATCAGTACAACAATGGAATGACCCCAAGTTGCGACAAATAAGTTTTATGTTGCTATAGTAAATTGAATTGGATTCCAAATTGCAGAGACAAGTTTTCCATTTCCATCGTTCTTCCTCGTACAACAACACAACTTAAAACAATAAGCATTTTTATTTTGCTATCAGACCTAGATATTGAGATGGACTATTTCTATCTCTCTGCCTCTCACAAAATCTGAACTTTCAATTGCAAGATCAAGTTGACGAATTCTTGTCGCAGAGTGTTAGAGTCGATTAAGCTAAGGAGGATGTCAGGGTTCGTCATCAGAGGGAGGTGGGGCGAACACAATTTTGGATAGACGATCGTCTTTCTATTTCAGATCTAAAGCGATGGATTTAGTGGCTCGAAGAATCAGCGGAGGTTTTTTCTAAGGGATTTCTAAGCTAATCATGCGCTGAATCTCAGTCTAGTTATACTTCCTTCTAATCTTTTCCTCTAAATTTAGTTTTCCTATCGATATTTGCTAGGTAATTATATATGTTAGTCTTCTACCTGTAGGTGTAGCTGATAGCAGTCTAAAATGGTGAGTTTTGATGTGTTCAGGTAGAATAGATAGGGCCGAGGTAGGAGAAAGAGCATTTGGGGTATAAGATGGTGTTTATTCTAGGTTGCCTATTTATCCATGGAATTTGGGGTATAAAATTCGTTGTTATCGTTGTCGGCATCAGATATTCTAGGTTGCCTATTTATCCATGGAATTCGGATTACAAAGTACATGCATTGGCTTCCCGGCTATGTACCACTTTGGGTTACCCCTTGTTTGACTCCAAAATATCTCTGGCGAGGAGCGCGTAGAGATTCTCTTGCAAACTGTCTCTTTTACTGGTTCCAGATAGTTTGATCGCAGATATCGGTTTATCTTGTATGTGCTTCGTGTGCTGGCGTGCCACCGTCTCTCAACAGAATATGAAATGTGTAAGCTGCCTGACTTCTCGATTAAGTGATTAAGACATGGAGAGCACCAACCTTACCTGAATGGGTCCTTCTCGCCTAGTGACCTAGGATTTTGGGATTTTTGCGTCTCTAGCAGAGCTTGGGCGACGAAGAAATTCTCCGCGGTCCAAGTAACACTTGGACTACGGAAAGAGTGTCTCCGTCGTCCAAGTGTACACTTGGACGGCGGAGGTTTTCCAAGTGGTGACTTAGACGACGGAGAAAGACTTCTCCGTTGTCCAAGTCACCACTTGGACCGCGGACCGACACGCCGTGGTCCGAGTGGCCACTTGGACTGCGGAGAAGTTCTCTGTCGTCCTTGTAAGCACTTGGACGACGGAGAAGTGTCCAATCCGTCCTCTAAGTGGCCACTTAGATGAAGGACCGACACTCCGTCGTCTAAGTGAAGCATTATATAAGGTCCATGCCGAACTCTCTTCCTCCCCGCTCGCTCGTCTCAAGTTCATCCTCATCGTCTCAACTCTCTTCCTATCTTGATCAGACTCTCCTCACGCGTACATGCGTGCACGAAATTCAAACGTACTATAGCTAGCACTATATATATATCTTCGGCTCCGGCCATCGATTAATTCGCCATATATCGGAGAAGGCTAGGTACGTACGTAGTTAATTTCCCAACACCATTAACGTACGTTTATATATATAATTAATTTTACGTTTGATTGATTGTATTGTTAATTAATTAATTAGTACGTCTAATATATATTTATAATTAAGTTAGGAAATTGATGATATATATATATATTAGTTAATTAATATAGACCAATAGTACGTATATATGTACGAATGTTTAAAATTTTGTTAATATTTCATTAAAACGTACGTACATGCATGTTAGACATATTAAAGTAATTGATGTAGAGTACGTACGTATATTTACCAATATAATTAATAAAGGTAATTATTCAAGGTAATTATTCAAGGTAATGAATTAATAATTTCATTTAATTAAAGTAGTTGAAAATTTGTGTATATATATAATAGTTTAATAATTACTTGATAATTTGTATATATATAGAATTAATAGTTAATTGACTAACATTACAAGAAAAACTCACCTAGACCGCGAACCTTTTTCGTCGTCTAAGTACTTAGACGACGGAACCTCCGTGGAGTATGCTCCGTACTCCAAGTGTTGTCGTCCAACCACTTGGACGACGGAGAAGGAGATCTCCGCGGTCCAAGTGCGACTTAGACCGCGGAGAATGTCCGCGGTCCATGTACTCATTTGGACCACGGAGACTGTTTCTCCGTCGTCTAAGTGATTATTTAATTTTTTTTAAATTAAATTTTAATTTGTAGTAAAATATTAGTAACTTAATTAAAATACTCCAGTCTCATTTAAATAATTAAATATGCTAAAATTAATTAAATATAACAAATTGTTAATTACTTAAATAATAAAAATTAATTTGTACATACATGAAATTAAATATCTTTCGGAATCTAAAAAAAATGATATAATAAACTACAGAAAGTATTAAAATACTGGAAGGAGCAGATGCGCCACTGAATCCCCCGCCTCCAGCCGGGTCATCATCGTCGGGGTATGGGTTCGGAGGAGGTTGACACTGTTGTCGAGCCTGATTTTGCATGAGGGCGACGAGTTGGGCTATCTGCGCTTCTTACTGATCAAGCCTTTAACACATATATTGATTTTCCTCCCGTGCGAGTCGAGCCTTTTCAAAGGCTACTTGGACGGCCACAGCCTGAGTACTTTTCCTCGCCGAACCTCCCTTAGATGAGTCGGAGGACAAATCTCGAATCACCTTAGGTCCCATCCCCCTAACTTCCCTTCCAGCTCTACGACCGTATACCTCATCGGCGATTGCAATTTGGCTCTCCATCGATAGTGGAGGCAGGTCTTCGGGCGGCAAATCCGGGTGTGTAAGCTGAGTGTTGGCCAATTCCTCATGCGCCCGTTCTACCAACCTTGCCTAAAAAATAATAATAAAAATAAAATAATTATAAATTTGTACGAAAATTTAATAAATAATAATTAAATAATAACTACGCTAATTAAAAGCACATATATATCACTTACGCCGTATTGACTCGCTTCATTCTCGAGACCAGGCGTCACATACCCGCTTATGCTAACATCGAGATAAGAGTGTTTGGAGCTAAATCACATACTTCACTCACATACTCGAAATTTTCATACACTTGCTTGGCGCTGGAGGTATGGTGTTTGTCCTTCTTCCCCCGGTTGGTCTTGTTGATTTCGGAGAATTTCTGTTGGACAACATAAATCATTAAAAAATTATTGAGTAACTAAAATAAAAATAATTCAATTCTCTTAATTTAAATAAAAAAGTAAACACCTTATATTCTTCATCTTAGAAGTGGTTACACAACCATTGCCACTCATCTTCCCTATCCCCACGCTGCTCTACGGGGGTAGGCACGGGGCCGATATTATCGAACTACACATGAAGCTTGTAATTCCAATCACGGTAGATGGAGTTGGCGGTTTGGTTGATATGCCTAAGCATCGCCGGTGTGGGATCCACCTCATATTGTTCCTATAAAAAATAAATAGAAAATTATAATCCTATATATTATGAAAATTGGTTATTAGAAAATAAATTGAAAATTGTACGTATTACGTACCGAAAGTTCCTTAAACAGTTTTGCCTTCTCTTCATCCGGTAACTCCTTCCAAGTAGGGGCAGTCATACGAACCCCGCTGCGAGCAGTGGCTATATATAGAGTTTCACTTAGACAGCGAAAAAGGGCGTTTCCGTCGTCTAAGTCAACCATTTCAAAATTTTAAAACGGCGCCCAATTAATCGGTGGGTCGGTTTCAACCGCCTTAACTTTGGGCACCGTTTCAAATGTTGACTAAGTCAACATTTGAAACGGTGCCCAAAATTAACGCGGTAGAATCAACCGCCATAATGTTTGAACCTGGACGACGAAGAAGGCCATCTTCGTCGTCCAAGTGGTCACCTGAACGATGGAGATTGTCTTCTCCGTGGTCCAAGTTAAATTTACGTAAAAATAATTTTTAAAATTAATTCTCAAGGAAGTTGCCGATTTGTCATTCGAATGAAATAGTCATAAAATATCGATTAACGCATCGTATATATAAACAATTGAATTTAAGACGACGAATAATTTTACGTCTTTAAACTTGTTAAGTATCTACTAATCTTTATGACTTAAGTGTTATTAAGTATATGCTCATTTGCATATCGATATTAACAAAATTGAATTTGGACAAAACAACCATTGGATACATTCGCCGTAAGATAATATATAATTAGAATAATTTTCAGAAAATAATAAGTTCGTGAAGGGTTTCATCGGCACAGTCAACAGCAAAACTAAGATTTTGACAAATCGAAAACGTGGATACAAGACATTTCGTAACTCCTATTTTGGAACCGTCGAAGCTCACACACCAAGAATTGTTTACTCTATAGTCTTGACAAAAAGAATATGCATTGGGAGATGGTCTAGATGGTCGTTGTCTTAAATAAAATTACGAAATCTGAACTTGGACGACGCAAATGAGTGTCTCCGTCGTCCAAGTACTCACTTGGACGACGGAGAATGGCTTTTCCATCATCCAAGTATGAACCTGGACGACGGAGATGCTCATCTCCGTTGTCCAAGTAAAAAACCCTGAATTTAGGGGTTAAGGCCTAACTGTTTAGGGTTTAGGGTTGTGCTTGACTTGGACAACGCAAAAATGGAGTCTCCGTCGTCCAAGTGTGTCCCTTCAATTCTTCGGATTCAATTCGATCGAAAAAATCATCGATTGATCCGATCCGCTCCTCGATCGATCCGATCCCAATCCATATCGATTAATTAATTAATTTTAATTTACGTACTTTGGTCGAACCGACCATGCATGCACGCGTGTAATTAATTAAGTACAAAATTAATAGTTGTACATGCGTACGTACGTATTCGTCCTCATAATATTTATATTAATTATTGATCGATGATGCATCTTATATTACAATAATTACAATAATAAATTACCAATTAACACCCCTCGTCACTACAAGATTGTAATCTTCATCATAATCGCCATCATCCTCATCCTTGTTATCCGATTGCTCATCCTCCTCATCATACTGAACACCGTCTGACGAATAACCCGAGTCCTCGTCCTCGTCCTCATCCTGCACGTTTTCTTCATCTACCTCATTAACTGCATCGATAATCTCATCTTCAGTTAGATCTGTACAACCATCAGGCATGGGTAACCGTTTACCATCTTGAACCAGGTCCATTATATCGGAGTGGATGATAGAAATATTAGGCTCTTGATAGGCAGGAATATCTCTTTCTGGTTCACCAGCATCTTCAGTTGCCGGTGTCCCTTCAATTGTCTCCATATTACATATTCCTCGATGAGAGATATGGTTCACTATTTTCCACCCTTCACCAGCTTTCGGATCGTCGAGATAGAACACCTGCCTAACTACGGTGGCGAGAGCGAAAGGCTCATCCTCATGCCAGTTTGAGTTTGTATCGACTGATAAAAGTCCCGGGTCTTCCTTTGTACGCTGAACCATCTGCACTTGAATAGGAAAATGTTGACATCATTCCCGTAACATAGCTGAACCACATATACAATAACCCCGTAATATAGACCATTGTCTTTCCCAACCACTACCCCACTGTTTTGTGTTCTTCTTCCTTCATCTCGGGCCAATGAATGGAACTTTACAGCGTTCACAAAATATCTGGGAAAAATATAGTGTTTAATCGGCTTCCTTGCTAGCAAGTGCTTTGGCCAGGACCACCACCCCTCATGGTTTTCGAATTTTTGTAGATCAATCATCTGCGAAAATGGGAAAATTTAAGGGTTTACTTTCTACAAACATGATCGATATGTATATAAATTACTAAATACCGAGACATACGTACGTACGTACCCATTGGAAGAAATAATCAGGGAAATTCTTCTTAACCATTTTCTCAAACCACGCCGAACTCTTGTCCGGATTTAACGCCTGAAGCCTCTCCCTGTATGACATCATGTACGACTCAACTTCATCACAGTCTCGCAACACTATCCAATGTGCGTCAATAAGTTCTTCCCGTGTTAATGATTCCTTTAATACTCCTCTAAACGGTCAGACGAAATTTGTGACGACAGAAAGATTGATGCGGGCACTGGGATCGGAGGCAGTGGGAGGTGGTGGAACTTTGAGGTACCTGTTGCAGTAAGTAACACACTCATGCATTAGGTATGTCTCGGCTATGGAGCCATCCGGGGCCGACCTGTTTTTGACGAATCATTTATACTGTCCAACCTGTCTACAAAATCAAACGTACAATTAATACATTGTACAATAAGAATAAGTACATATAGCTAGTAATCTCCAGTGGTACAAATTATGAATCGAAAAACCTGTATAATTAAGAAATTGTACGTACCTTTCTTGAGGATACATTCAAGTGTACTGGACGGGACCAGAAATGAGCACCTACTCGGGTAGGTGGATCATTAGGTGAATCATGATGTCAAAGAAAGCAGGGGGAAAAATCCTCTCTAGTTTGCAAAGGATGTGCACAATTTGTTGTTGCAGTTCCACCATATCTGACTTCTTTAATTCTCTGGCACATAACCTCTGCCACCATCTACATAATGCCATTATTGGTTCTACGACGTCACAAGGCAAATATGGTCGAATTACCACTGGAATCAGACGTTGCAGCATAACGTGATAGTCATGTGTCTTAAGACCAACAAACTTGTGTTACACCTCGTCCACTGCTCCAATTGTAACAGCTGCATACGTAGCCGGATAACGAATGCCCTTAAACCAGTGAAATACAGAACGTCTAAGTGTCGGCTTCACTGTGTAAGGTGCAGCTGGCATCTTGTTGTACACTCATTTCCTATCCCTCCTCAACCATAAGGGACGACATAAATTCATTGTTCCAGATCTTTGCGCGTTTTGGGAGTATCTTTAGTCTTGAACTTAATACTGAGAATTATTCCCACCACGCTATCGCACATATTCTTTTCTATTTGCATCGCGTCCAAGTTGTTCCTCAGCTTCAACTTTGACCAGTAAAGGAGTTCAAAGAATATACTCTTGTGATGCCAATAGCTGAGATCATGTGGAGGAATTGGATTGCATTTCTTTACATCCGCGTCATTGCTCAACACACCAAAGTCGAAATAGCTCAACCTCTCTAAAATCTCTTCGCCCGACCAACTACGGGGTTTAGGATTGTTCTCTACAGTCCCATCGAAATGAGCTTCATCCTGTCGCCACGAGTGGTCGTAAGGAAGCCATCTACGGTGACCCAAGTAACACACCTTCCCCGCATGCCAACTAGAGGTCACGTCATCCAAACATATAGGACATCCATTATATCATTTCGTCCTGCAGGCTGCCAACATCCTATACGCTGGAAAATCGCTGATCGTCCACATTACGGCAGCCCTCATCGTGAACATCGTGTCAGTGAATTTGTCATAAGTTGGGACTCCATTTTGCCACAACAGTTTCAGCTCGTCGATCAAAGGTCTGAGGTAGACATCTAAGCACTTCCCCGGATATTTAGGACCTGGAATTAGTACAGTAAGGAAATTAAATTCCTTGTTTATGCACATCCACGGAGGCAAGTTATACGGCATCAGAATAACTGGCCAAGTGCTGACGGCGGAGCTATTACTACCCCAACGATTAATTCCTTCTGTAGATAGTCCGAGTCTAACATTTCTAACCTCTGCAGCAAAGTCTCAAAATTCTCTGTCGAAATGTTTGAAACCCTCCCCATCCGCGGCGTGTCGCATGACATTGTCATCTATTCGCTTTTCTGCGTACCATCGCATCGCCTCTGCTGTGTGTAGAGACATGTACAGGCGCTGCAATCTGGGAATCAAGGGAAAATATTGGACAACTTTCACAGGAATTCTCTTTTTCGAACTCTTCTTATTCAGCTCATATCTGCATTGGCCACATACGGGACAATAGTCCAAATCTTTATACTTTTTGTAAAAAAACACACAATCATTCGGACATGCGTCAATTATCCTGTACTTTAGGCCGAGGCTGCTCAAGATATTTCTAACCTTATAATGAGATTTAGGAAGATTGTGATCATCAGGAAGCAACTTACATATTTGCTCCTGAATTTCGTCCAAAGCACTGACTGACATTTTGTGCTTCACTTTTATCTTCATTTGCTCCATCACATATTGCAACACATTCTCTCGACATCCAGGGAACACCGAGGTCTGCGCTTCAAGTAGCATCATGTTGTACTTATCCATCTCACTAGTGTCAGTGGCCAAGCTAGCAGCGGGGAATGTGTCATCATGCTCATGAGTGGTACTGTAACCTCCCTCTTGGTGTTGGTGTCCACCATGACTAAATCCCAGAAACGCATCATTAACCAAATCTGCAAGCAGGGGGCTGGCACCACTGCCGCTGGATGAGCCACCCTGGTAACTGTACCCTGAGCTGAAGTCTTCTGAGTTGAAGTCTACTGCTTCACTATGCTTGCTCCATGTAGTGTAACTCCACATCATACCATTTTCGTACAGGTGTTGCACCATAACATGAACCTCCACATACTGAAAATTAAGACATTTTTGGCACGGGCACCTGAAATGCTTCTTTCCCTGACCATGTTCTATCGCAAAATTCAGAAATTCGCTAAGTCTATCTATATACCGGACATCACATCTATTCCACAACTTCATCCAACTCTTGTCCATACTTCTACAAAATTTTATAATTAATTAATTATTACATATTAGTCAATTAAGTATTAATTATATATATACAAATTTTCGAGTAATTATTAATTAAACTATTATATATATATACACAAATTTTCAACTACCTTAATTAATAAAAATTATTAATTCAATATCTTCAATATATAATTACATTCAACTACCTTTATTAATTATAGTTGTATATACGTAAGTATGTACTCTACATCAATTACTTTAATATGTCTACCTAACATGCATGCACGTACGTTTTAACTAAATATTAACCAAATTTTAAAACATTCATACATATATACGTACTACAGGTTTATAATTAACTAATATATATATATCATCAATTTCCTAACTTAATATATTATATATAAATATATATTAGACGTACTAATTAATTAATTATTAACAATGCAATCAATCAAATGTACAATTAATTATATATATATATAAACCTACGTTAATGGTGTTGAAAAATTAACTACGTACGTACCTAGCCTTCAATGATATATTGCGAATTAATCGATGGTCGGAGCCGAAGACATATATAGTGCTATCTAGCTAGCTAGGACATCATTTGAATTGCATGCACGTATGCGTCAGGCGCTGATCAAGACAGGAAGAGATTATGATCAGTTGAGAGATGAGTGAGCGGAGAGGAAGAGAGTTCGGCATGGGCCTTATATAATGCTTCACTTAGACGACAGAGGTGTCGGTCTGTCATCTAAGTGGCCACTTGGACCACGGCGTGTCAGTCCGTTGACCAAGTGTACACTTGGACGACGGAGATTATTTTCTCCGTAGTCCAGGTTCCCACTTGGTCAACGGAGTATTCTCTATGCTCCAAGTGTGAACCTGGACGACGGAAAAAATAATCTCCGTCGTCCAAGTGTACACTTGGTCAACAAAATATTCTTCACGGTCCAAGTGTCACTTGGACGACGGAGATTATTTCTCTGTCGTCCAGGTGACACTTGGACCGCGAAGAATACTCCGTCGTCCAAGTTCCACTTGGACCATGGAACCTTTACGGTTCCATGGTCTAAGTGAAGTTTTCTTGTAATGTAATATGATAATTAATTATAAAATTTCGTAGAAGTATGGACAAGAGTTGGATGGAGTTGTGGAATAGAAGTGATGTCCGGTATATAGATGGAATTAGCGAATTTGTGAATTTTGCGATAGAACATGGTCAGGGAAAGAAGCGTTTCAGGTGTCCATGCCAAAAATGTCTAAATTGTCAGTATGTGGAGGTTAATATTATGGTGCAACACCTGTACAAAAATGGTATGATGTGGAGTTGCACTACATGGAGCGAGCATGGTGAAGTAGTAGACTTTAGCTCAGCAGACTTCAGCTCAGGGTACAGTTACCATGGTACCTCATCCAGCGGCAGTGGTGCCAGCCCCCCTGCTCGGAACCCAACTGCAGATTTTGTTCATGATGCGTTTCCGGGATTTAGTCATGGTGGACACCAACACCAAGAGGGAGGTTACAATACCACTTATGAGCATGATGACACATTTTTCCCTGCTAGTTTGGCCACTGACACTAGTGAGATGGATAAGTACAACAGGATGCTATTTGAAGCGCAGACCCCGGTGTACCCTGGATGTCGAGAGTTGTGTTGCAATATGTGATGGAGCAAATGAAGATAAAAGTGAAGCACAAAATGTCAGTCAATGCTTTTGACGAAATTCATGAGCAAATATGTAAGTTGCTTCCTGATGATCACAATCTTCCTAAATCTCATTATAAGGTTAGAAATATCTTGAGCAGCCTCGGCCTAAAGTACAGGATAATTGACGCACGTCCAAATGATTGTGTGCTTTTTTACAAAGAGTATAAAGATTTGGACTATTGTCCCGTATGTGGCCAGTGCAGATATGAGTTGAATAAGAAGAGTTCGAAAAAGAGAATTCATGTGAAAGTTCTTCGATATTTTCCCTTGATTCCCAGATTGCAGCGCCTGTAAATGTCTCTATACACAGCAGAGGCGATGCGATGATATGCAAAAAGCGAATAGATGACGATGTCCTGAGACACGCCGCGGATGGAGAGGGTTTCAAACATTTCGACAGAGAATTTTGAGACTTTGTTGTAGAGGTTAGAAATGTTAGATCGGACTATCTACAGATGGATTCAATTCTTGGGATAGGAATAGCTCCGCCGTCAGCACTTGGCCAGTTATTGTGATGCCGTACCACTTACCTCTATGGATGTGCATGAACAATGAATTTAATTTCCTTACTCTACTAATTCCAAGTCCTAAATCTCTGGGAAGTGCTTAGATGTCTACCTCAGACCTTTGATCGACGAGCTGAAACTGTTGTGTCGAAATGGAGTCTCAACTTATGACAAATTCACTGACATGATGTTCACGATGAGGGCTGCCGTAATATGGACGATCAGCGATTTTCCAATGTATGGGATGTTGGCAGCCTGCAGGACGAAAAGATATAATGGATATCATATATGTTTGGACGACGTGAACTCTGGTTGGCACACGGGGAATGTGTTTTACTTGGGTCACCATAGATGGCTTCCTCACGACCACCCATGGCGGTATGATAAAGCTCATTTCGACGGGACGGTAGAGAACAATCCTAAACCCCGTAGTTGGTCGGGCGAAGAGATTTTAGAGAGGTTGAGCTATTTCGACTTTGATGTGTTGACCAATGACGCAGATGTAAAGTAATGCAATCCAATACCTCCACATGATCTCAGCTATTGAAATCACATGAGTATATTCTTTGAACTCCTTTACTGGTCGAAGTTGAAGCTGAGGAACAACTTGGACGCGATGCACATAGAAAAGAACGTGTGCAACAGTGTTGTGGAAAAAATTCTCGGTATTAAGTTCAAGACTAAAGATACTTCCAAAGCGTGCAAAGATCTGGAATCAATGAATCTACTTCGTCCCTTGTGGTTGAGGAGGGATAGGAGAGGAGTGTACAACAAGATGCCAGTTGCACCTTACACAGTGAAGCCGACACTTAGACGTTATGTATTTCACTGGTTTATGGGCATTCGTTATCCGGCTACGTATGCAGCTACTATAATTGGAGCAGTGGACGAGGTGCAACACAAGTTTGTTGGTCTGAAGACACATGACTATCACGTTATGCTGCAACGTCTGATTCCAGTGGTAATTCGACCATATTTGCCTCGTGACGTCGTAGAACCAATAGTGGCATTGTGTAGATGGTGACAGAGGTTATGTGCCAGAGAATTAAAGAAGTCAGATGTGGTGGAACTACAACAACAAATTGTGCACATCCTTTGCAAACTAGAGAGGATTTTTCCCCCTGCTTTCTTTGACATCATGATTCACCTAATGATCCACTTGCCCGAGCAGGTGCTCATTTCTGGTTCGGTTCAGTACACTTGGATGTATCTTCAAGAATTGTACGTACATCTAATTAATTATACAAGTTTTTTTATTCAAAATTTGTTCAACTGAAGATTACTAGCTCTATGTACTTATTCTACAATGTATTAATTGAACGTTTGAACTTGTAGACAGCTTGGACAGTATAAAGGATTCGTCAAAAACAGGTCGGCCCCGGATGGCTTCATAGCCGAGACATACCTAATGCATGAGTGTGTTACTTACTGCAACAGGTACCTCAAAGATCCACCACCTCCCACTGCCTCCAATCCTAGTGCCCACATCAATCTTTCTGTCGTCACAAATGTGGTACGACTGTTTAGAGAAGTATTAAAGGAATCGTTAACACGGGAAGAACTTATTGAGTAGTGTTGCGAGATTATGATGAAGTTGAGCCGTACATGATGTCATACAGGGAGAGGTTTCAGGCATTAAATCCGGATAAGAGTTCGGCGTGGTTTGAGAAATTTTTTAAGAAGAAGTTCCCTGATTATTTCTTCCAATAGGTACATACGTACGTATGTCTTGGTATTTAGTTTATATACATATTGATCATGTTTGTAGAAAGTAAACCCTTAATTTTTCCCATTTTCGCAGATGATTGATATACAAAAATCTGAAAACCATGGGGGGTGGTGGTCCTGGCCAAAGCACTTGCTAGCAGGGAAGCCGATTAAACACTATATTTATCCTGGATGTTTTGTGAACGGTGTAAAGTTCCATTCATTGGCCCGAGATGAAGGAAGAAGAACACAAAACAATGAGGTAGCGGTTGGGAAAGGCAATGATCTATATTACGGGGCTATTGTATATGTCGTTCAGTTATGTTACGGGAATGATGCCTATGTTTTCCTATTTAAGTGAAAATGGTTTAAGCATACCAAGGAAAACCTGGGACTTTTATCAGTCGATACAAACTCAAGCTGGTATGAGGATGAGCCTTTCACTCTCGCCACCCTCGTTAGGCAGGTGTTCTATCTCGACAATCCGAAAGCTGGTGAAGGGTGGAAAATAGTGAACCATATCTCTCATCGAGGAATATGAAATACTACGACAATTGAAGGGACACCGGTGACTGAAGATGCTGGTGAACCGGAAAAAGACATTCCTGCCTATCAAGAGTCTAATATTTATGTCATCCGCTCCGATATAATGGACCTGGTTCAAGATGGTGAACTCTTACCCATGCTTGATGGTTGTACAGATCTAACTGAAGATGAGATTATTTATGCAATTAATGAGGTAGATGAAGAAGACGTGCAGGATGAGGACGAGGACGAGGACTCAGGTTATTCGTCAGACGATGTTGAGTATGATGAGGAGGAGGAGCAATCGGATAATGGGGATGAGGATGATGACGATTATGACGAAGAGTACAATATAACGACGAGGAATATTAATTGGTAATTAATTATTGTAATTATTTTAATATATGATCAATCAATATTAATTAATATAAATATTATGAGGAGGAGTACGTACGTATGTAGAACTATTAATTTTATACTTAATTAATTACATAGCGTGGTCAGTTCGACCGATGTAAATTAAAATTAACTAATTAATTAATTAATTAATTAATCGATCCGGATTGGAGGAGGATCGGATCGATCGATAATTTTATCTATCGAATTGAATCACATTAATTAATTTTCACGTCGATCAACTATTAAAACGGAGACTAAAAAATGACTTTTCGTAGTCCATATACCAAGGTAATTAAACACAATACTAAACCCTAAATTATACCTACATATATATATGTATTTATAAAATCCTAAATCCTAAAAATAGTATTTAGACGACGCAAAAGAGCATTTCCGTCGTCTAAGTATACACCAACCCTAAACCCTAAACCCTAAGGCCCCAACCCCTAAATTAAGGGATCTTCACTTGGACGACGGAGAAAGACATCTTCGTCGTCTAAGTGAAGATTTCGTAATTTTATCTAAAACAACGACCATCTAGACTATGTCCCAATGCATATTCTTTTCGTCAAGTGAAAGGACTCAACCCCAATTTAGTTTCCTAAACCGGAATCAAACCCCTTCTGAAAACACGAACTTTCGAAAACCATGAAAATTTCGGCAGAGTTTCGCTACTAATACGGAATTGTCATTAACCTGCACCCGGAAAATACACTTCATCCTATGCCACAAAAGTCAAACCGTGGGCACCAATCCCATCCGGATTTCTCAATATAATAATAGTAATGTAAAGTAATAAATAAAACTCTACTTTACAGAAATCCGGGAAAAAATCGTATAAAAGTATAACATCAGAATACTCAGAGCGACTTCTAGTATACATATACAAATAGTAGGCCAAACAAAAAACCTACCAGAAAAGAAATATCGTTCGAATACTAAGCCTCCGACCGCGATGTGCGACACCAGAATCTGAACTGCAAACTGGGCACGAAAACTGAAAAGCCCAGGGGAAAGGCAAATAAAATCGTTAGAGTGAGTGGACGAAAATAAACAGATGCCTTTCACCAATTTTATATATCATAAAATCAATGCAAAGCGAGTTAGGAAAATATATATATGGAGGTGCCATGCGAATCTCTCAAGCCCGACGGTCAGGCGAATCGCTCAAGCCCGACAATCATAGGCTAGGGGAATCTCTTAACCCTAGCGGTATAACAGGGGAATCTCTCAACCCTGCCCAGGAGAATCTCTCAACCCTAGCGGCATAACAGGGGAATCTCTCAACCCTGCCTATGGGAATCTCTCAACCCTGCCTATGGGAATCTCTCAACCCTGCCCAGAGGAATCTCTCAACTCTGGGTCTGACTAACGGTGATCAGCCGAGTAGCCACAGTATCGATGCAAGTAATGCCATCACCATATAAAATAATACCTCCAAAAGTAATAAATAATCTCAATATCGTATATAAATAAATACGGAAATCACGAACTCGCAACGACAGTGAAAATAGAAAAATCCACTCACAGATGAGCATAACGCAATACGCGTTAATCCAGTGATCCGGCGGAAAATTCCTCGCCAAACGAACGATCATGATCTCCTGGATAATCATAAAATCCACTGCTCAAAATCATAACTCAAAACCTCGAATCATAAACCTCACCGCTGCGATCGGTGCGCAATTTTGAGCAAAACGACATATAACTTGTCGAAAAAATATCACGGCCGGAAAGTCGCCGCCGCTGCCGCCGGCCGCCAGAAAACCTCACCGGCCTAGAAAAATGCAACCTATACATGGATTTGAAGATCTCGACATTTCCGACAACTTTCTAGTTCAAAGTTAAGGCCAATTTTGACCGAAAAAGGTCCAAAACTCACCTCAAAGATGCAAACCCTCGCCGGAAAATCAACTTCACCGATCTCCCTCCTCCGGACACGGCGACCCTTGAAACCACTTCCAATAGCTTCCTCTCCTCAAAGCTAACAAAACCCCTCAAAGAGCCACCACCAACTCGACCGAAACACTGCCACCCGAAGCCGTCGAAATCTCGCCGGAAAACGCCTAACTTCACCGCGCCGTTTCTCACTCCTCCGGCCACCTCAAGGGGCGATCCACCTCTCAAATCGAAGAGGGGCACGAGCCCAACACATATCATCAAAAGACCGCGGCCAACCGTGGTCGGAATCGGGCTCCACGGGGGCGAGACCAACTCGGCATTCCAAACGGGTCAACCCACCCGGTCAACGCGAGTCAACACATGCTTTCCTCTTTTGGAAACTTTCCAAAATTGTCACATATTCGCCCGTATTTATACCGTACGCGTATCAAATCCCAAACGGATAAATACGACAAAATCTAACGGCCGAAAATATTCACAACTTATTCCTCGTAACTTGGAATAATCCTCCGAAAGTTCCCACGAGCTCGAAATTAAATTATCTACAACTTTCATGAAGGATCCCAAATCAAATTCTTACCCGATAATTTAGTCGTTAACGAGGCCGCCATATTAACCGATTACGACGAAATCGCGACTAATCGCGAAACTCGCAAATCAAGTCGATAATCATTTCATTTTCGGTTCGGGTCTTCACATCAAGACCATAGAGTAAACAATTCTTGGAGTGTGAGTTTCGACGGTTCTAAAATAGAAGTTACGAATTTTCGTGTGTCCACGTTTCCGGTTTGTCAAAATATCGGTTTTGCGGTTGACTGTGCCGATGAAAACCTTCACGAACTTACTATTTTCTGAAAATTATTCTAATAATATATTTTCTTATTAAGAATGTATCCAACAGTTGTTTTGTCCAAATTGAATTTCGTTAATATCGATATGCAATGAGTCTATACTTAATAACACTTAAGTTATAAAAATTAGTAGATACTTAACAAGTTTAAAGACGTAAGATTATTGGTCGTCTTAAATTCAATTATTTATATATATATGATGCATTAATCGATATTTTACGAATATTTCATTCGAATGACAAATCGGCAACATCCTTGCAAATTATTTTTAAAAATTAATTTAACATAAATTTCACTTGGACCACGGAGATGGGCTTTTTCCGTTGTCCAGGTGGCCACTTGGACGACGGAAAAAGCCCATCTCCGTTGTCTAGGTTGAAAAACCATGGCGGTCCAATGCTACCGCCTTAAATTTGGGCACCGTTTCAATTATTGACTTAGACGACGGAGATGCTTATTTCCGTCGTCTAAGTGAAATTTGAAACGGTGTCTAAATTTAAGGCGGTTAACTCCCACCCGCCAATTTAATTGGGCGCCATTTCAAAATTTTGAAACGGTTCACTTAGACGACGAAAATGAACATTTCCATCATCCAAGAAAATATGGCTTCGTCGTCTAAGTGGAACTCTATATATAAGCAGTGGCTCATCCTCTTTTCCTCATCCCATACATTCTCCTCTCCTCTCTCTCTCTCTCTCTCTCTCTCTCTCTCTCTCTCTCAAAAATCAGGCCTCCCTCCTCCGGCGACCAAAATTTCGGCGTTTCCCTCTCTCCGGCGACTCTCCATTCCAACGACTTTTCGGCAACTTTCGGCTACTTTCCGGCGACTCATCTTTTAGGTAATATTTAAATTTTTTAACATAATTATCATTTAACTAATAAATTAGTAAATTAATTGGTAAATTAATTAGTAAAAATAATATATTAGTAATATATAATTGGTAATTATAATTATTAGTAGTTAGTAAATGAATAATTATTATTGTAAAGGCATGATAAATAATAATTAATTATTGTAATTAAATATTATTTTAATTAATAGTATAATTGGTGATTATTATTGCATGTAATTTTAATTTGTAAATATTGTTGTAATTAATATTGTAAATTTGTAGTAAATATGATAAATTAATTAGTAAATTATTAAAAATAATAAATTGGTAATTATGGCAATTTTGTAGTACATTGGTAGTCTTTGATTTAAATTTAGTACATAAGTTTGGTTTATTAAGTCGCACTCTTTGGAATAGATGGCGCCTCATTTCCTAGCTTATCTTCTTAACCCCTCGTGATGTGTGGATTTCATCACCGCACACCATTACCTAAGTGAAGTTATGGACACGAGTTTGAGGACGGAGTTTGCAAAGGACTTGAGAGAGTGTAAATTTTTGAAATATTGACTGAATGTCGGACATGGTGTCTAGAAACGGGTTATGACTGGTGACAGGTTTTGGATTCAAGAAAGAGTAACACCAATAGAGTATATACCATTGATTTGGGTAGCCTCGGGGTGTTTTGTCAAAATTAGTCCTGCTTCTCGCGTTATCTCTATCCCTAACTGGCCATATTTTTCGATTGAACCAAAGCTGATTGATTGAAAGTTTATACTTTATCGCGTGGGTCGCACGTCCATTGAATGACCCAAATACCAAGCTAGTGTACTCTATTTAAATCTTAGGCGCACTCAATACTTTTAAATAATTATCATAATTATTTTTATATAATTGGTATGATAATAATATTTTAACAACTCCTAGGTTAAAATGGTCCCGTCGGGAAAGAAGAAGGCCCAAAAGGAGGCCGAAGATGCTATGCTCCGACGCTTGGCAGAGCAAGTCGGTTGGGATTTAGAGGAGGACAATGACGTGCCTCCTCCGGACACTTCAGCTGGTCCTTCGACAGCACCCACTGGGAAATTCCCGCTGCCCCAGTTATCCCGACCGGTGATGATGATGCCCATTCTGGTCCGACGTCCATGGCTGAAAGTGCTCAGGCTTCGCCGGCCTCCTCTGAATCTATCCTTTATAGCGCCTGGCGCAAGCCCAGGAGGGCCCCGACAGACCCTGAACCCAAAAGGACTCGCGGTCTCGTCAAAGGCGGAAAATCCGAGAAATTGTTCAAGGCGACCGGGAAAAAGATTGAGTTGTTGTACGACGAATTCACCGATGGCCCTCCCACATCTCAGCTAGCTAGTCTCTCAGCGCATAGCATATGGTCAATCCTTCGAAGCAGGGTTCGTATGATTGCCCCTACTTGGAAGGAGTTGCCAGATGAAGAGAAGGCGAAAGTGTTTAAAGAACTTTCGATACGTAATACGTACAATTTTAAATTTATTTTCTAATAACCAATAAAAATTGTAATTTCATAATATATATACGATTATAACTTTCTATTTATTTCTGATAGGAACAATATGAGATGGATCCCACACCAGAGATGCTTAGGCATATCAACCAAACCGCCAATGCCATCTACCGTGATTGGAAGTACAAGCTTCATAAGTATTATGATGACATCGGTCTGGTGCCTACCCCCGTAGAGCTGTGTGGGGATAGGGAAGATGAGTGGGAGTGGTTGTGTAACCACTTCCAAGATGAAGAATATAAGGTGTTTATTTTTTTTATTTAAATTAAGAGAATTGAATTATTTTTATTGTAGTTACTTATTAATTTTTTAATGATTTATGTTGTCCAACAAAAATTCTCCAAAATCAACAAGAGCAACCAGGGGAAGAAGGACAAACATCATACCTCTGGCTCCAAGCAAGTGATTCAAATAGCTAAGGAGCACAGAGATAAGGGCTCCAAACATATCTAGATGCTAGCATCAGCGCGTACGTGACGCCTGCGATCGAGAATGAAGCGAATCAATACGGCGTAAGTGATATATATGTGCTTTTAATTAGCGTAGTTATTATTTAATTATTATTTATTAAATTGTCGTACAAATTTATAATTATTTAATTTTTATTATTATTTTCAAGCGAGGTTGGTAGAACGGGCGCAGCAGGAATTGGCCAATACTCAGCTTGCACACCCGGATTTGCCGCCGGAAGACCTGGCTCCTCTATCGATGGAGAGTCAAATTGCAATCGCCGATGAGGTATACGGTCGTAGAGCTGGAAGGGAGGTTAGGGGGATGGGACCTTAGGTCCAGCGAGATTTGTCCTCCGACTCATCTACGGGATGTTCGGCGAGGAAAAGTACTCATGCTGCGGCCGTCCAAGCGACCTTTGAAGAGGCTCGACGTGCACGGGAGGAAACGCAACTCGCACAGGAGGAAACACAATCTATGTGTCAGAGGCTTGATCACCAAGAAGCGCAGATAGCCCAGCTCGTCGCCCTCATGGAAAATCAGGCTCGACAACAGTGTCAACCTCTCCTGAACCCATACCCCGACGACGACGACACGGCTGGAGGCGGGGGACTCAGCGGCGCATCTGCTCATCCAGTATTTTAGTAGTTTGCATGTATTCTAGCTATGTAGTTTATCATATCGTTTTTTTCGATTCCGAATGGATTAATTTCATGTATGTACAAATTTTTATTATTTAAATAACAATATATTATTTTAATTAATTTATAAATATTTAATTATTTAAATGAGTATTTAGTATTTTAATTAAATTATTAATATTTTACTATAAATTAAAATTTTAATTTAAAAAAAATTAAATAATCACTTAGACCACCGAGAATTGATCTCCGCGGTCTAAGTGTTCACTTAGACCACGGAGATCAATTCTCCGTCGTCTAAGTGTGAACTTAGACTGCGGAATCCACATTCTCCATTGTCTAAATATTTAGACGACGGTACTTGGAGGACGTAACATAGTCCACGGAAGTTCCGTCGTCTAAGTACTTAGACGACGGAAAAGCTCACCTAGACGGCAGAAACGGTCCGCGGTGTAGGTGAGTTTTTCTTGTAGTGGGTGACCCCATTTGTGATGATATCGGCAATAAGGTAGACCCTTTACATCTTCTGAATGTGGGTCTGGTGTTCGCAAGTTATTGGGAACCACTCTTATCCCTGCCTAGAGTTGCTCTTCAAATATCTCTTCTCGCCTGGATGTGTCATAAGTTATCTCAGCTTGCCTATGTCGAACAAATGCAATATTGTGTTTAGGCTTCTGCCTTGATCTTTTTCGTCTTTCTGTGGGCTCGGATGCATTGCGAGAAAAGGATGGTTCTGAAGAAGTAGATGGCGTAGCAGAAGGCTGTGGTGCATGAAGATTTTACTGGTGTCACTCTACCACTCCCTCTTGTCTAATTACGATCGCTTCCCAATTGACCAAACCTTGAATCTTGTCTTTCAAGATTGAACACATCATTGTTCGATGACCAAACTTATTGTGGAACTTGTAGAAATGTTGGCCTGGTCGCTCATACCATAGGTGTCTCAATTTAAATACCGGATAATAAACGATAAGCCTCATTTCTCGCAGCCTGTCCAAGATTTCTTCCACCATATCCTGTGGAAAGGTATAACGTGGGAAGACCGGTATATCTTCTTCCTGAGCTCCTCCCGCATGGGTAACGGCTAGCAACCAACCGATGTCGATCATATTAACTTGAGGTGTTGGGAATGGTTTAGAATCGACTAATGCTGCTGCCTTGGTCGCTCCTTCCAATTCTAGCCTAACTTTATTGATCCATTTCTGAATCTGATCTTTCAACTTGATGCAGTCTTTCGTGATATGATTCCACGCTCCATAGAATTTGTAATATTTTTTATCTTTTAACTGCTCGGCTGTGGGGAGAGGTCTGAAATCTGCTTTGACAGCTCGCATGTTGTAGAGTTCATCCAGGATCTCATGAGCAATATTGACATCGTATGGGTATGTTTCGAACTCTGGCTTAGTAAAATCCACTGTCGAAAGCTTAATGGGGCCCTTACTCTTTGGAAGCTTGCGGGGTTTCAAAACTTTGGTTGTCGATAAATCTACTGCTCCCACTTGGTCTCCATCAGAGTCTGAATCCTGGTCATCTATGTCTTCTATATAAGCCACAGTCTTTGGCTTTGATCTGTCGTAAGACCTAGCAGTGTACGTTCCCTTGGACGCACTCCCTTTGTTGTCTCGTTCTTGCATGGTACGCTAAGCTTTAGTTATAGCCGTAATAAGCTCATTCAAGGAAAATTACTTGCTATTCAATAACAGTTGGTGGTACGTATCTTCCAAACCATTCTTGGCTATCTCTACTACCTCTTTTTTGCCTAATGGAGTTTTGTATAGATTGTATTCTGACTGAAAACGGTGCAGGAAGGTAACTGGACTTTCTGTCACTGATTGGCTCAAGGAAGCCAACTTTCCAACACTAGTTTCAGGTCTTACTGTTCCGAAGTGATCTATGAACAAAGCATCCATGTCCTTCCACTCGTTGATCGAACCCTTTTCCAATCTCGTATACCAAATGAGGGCTAATCCTGACAAAGATGATCCAAAGACTCTCAATTTGAGTCCATCGTTATCGGCAAACTGCCCTAATTGCAGTGTGAAATACGCTAAATGAGTTGTCGTATTGGAATCATAATCGCTAGAGAAAGTCTGGAATGTTTGATGTTGGTAGTACCTTAGCCATTGCCAAGCATTTGGATAGTCTTTCTGCATAGGAAGGAATGGTGTCTCATATGACTCGTACATCTTGGCGAGATGTATGTCATAATTATTCATAAATCTATTTAATCTTTATTTCCATGCAGGCGGGAAAGACTCTGTTTGTCTAGTCTTTCTGGCGAGATCAGAAATGAATTTTGTTAGAGATGCTATGTCTCTATCTGTCCTTTGAGACAATGTCACCGCGTGCCGACGGTATTCATCCAAACTTGCTCCCAAGGTTTGCACGATGTTGATCCGTAATTTGTCCTGACCTTCCGCAAGACTTGCTACTTGGGTTCTGATTGCCTCTCTCTCCTCCTGGTCTTTGTGGAGTTCCACCCTTGACGCCTGGATTTCAGCTAACGCCGAGTCTACTTTCTCGCCTTGAGTAGTTATGAGTGTTGCTTGTTGTTTAATTCTTTCACCGAGATCTATGTAGTAGTTTGTCTGATGTTCGTCGCGCCTTGCCGCGTAAGCTAGGTACTCTGGGAACGTGATTTCCATGATCTCTGCTTCGTTCAATGATTTAAATGACATATTTGAGTGAAGTTCTTTAGCGAAGATGATTTCAACCGCTTGATTACTTAATGAACGACACCGAGTAGAAGTGTGTTCACGGTATGCCGGTTGTGGATGTTTGCGACACTGAGGGTATCCCCTTATATAAGGATCCCTATTGTCACTTAGAGACACAAAAGACAGTCTCACTGGGCCTGCCAAAATGTTTGACTCCAAAATATCTCTGGCGAAGAGCACGTAGAGATCCTCTTGCAAACTGTCTCTTTTACTAATTCCGGATAAATTGACCGCAGATATCGGTTTATCCTGTATGTGCTTAGTGTGCTGGCGTGCCACCATCTCTCAATGAAATATGAAATGTGTAAGCTGCCTGACTTCTCGATTAAGACAAGGAGAGCACCAACCTTACCTGAATGGGTCCTTCTCGCCTAATGACCTAGGACTTTGGGGTTTTTTCGTCTCTAGCAGAGCCACAGAAATTCATATCTCACACTACCCTTTACGAGTGCAAAACAGAGCAACTTCTTTGACGATGTGTCGAGAACACTGCTTCCTTGGATATCCGAACTCTCACTCGATATGTGACAAGCTCTTCAATCTTCCAGTCGCGTTGCTTCCTTTGATCGCGATACTTTCACTCGATTGGTGACAAGCACTTTGATCGTCTGGTTACAAGGATAGAATCTTTGACAAGATGTCTAGGTGTTTGCGTATAGCAAAGCTTTTGTATTTGATCGAAGACCCTTTCTTAAATGCTCTTACTCTCTTTATATAATGCTCAATAGTCATCTTTCAATTTTCTTGAACGTCTTCTGCTCTTTGAATCTCAATATAACTCTAATGTCTTCCAGCACACGGGTCTTATCTTTATTAGTTTAATGTTATCACAATTCCTTTCATGAAGGAAACATAACCGAAGCAGGAAATTTATGATAAACATTAAGCTGCATAGATAAACTATCTTAACCTACAGTCTTAAATCAATATGGAAACGGACTCTGTAATTATACTTGGCCGCTCGCCAAGACTTCAAGCCCAATATGAAATATTTATTTCTGGCCCAAACACCCCTAATTCATGTTAATATAGTCTATATTGTGTATCCTTCATATATTACACTATGTGCAATTGTCGTGTAGATATGTGAAATTGTTTATTGAACTATAATGCTATACAATATCTGTATACTATAGTATTTTTCCTATTACTTGTACTTGTTGTTTCAGGAAATAGGTTTGTTCAATAAGCCATTGTATGAGAGATGTCTTACTCTATATTAAACTGCATTCGACTAGAACAGAAGTGTTCGTCTTGATGCTGGGACGTCGAAGACAGAAGTGCAGGTGGGTGCAACTTCACTTCTTCTGGTAGACTAACAACATATGCACACATATAGCACCTTCTATTGGGATAACACCTCCTATTTGAGGAGGTGCTATCACTATTCATCTAATAAGAGGTGATGTTTATATTTTTCGTGCAGCGGTGTAAAAAATAGCACCTCCTATTACTACTCATAACTTATAAAATTTAAATTGTTTATTTCTTGATAAAATTTTCAACCAATAAATAGGCTACACGTGTCATTATCGTTTAAATAATGTGACCATATTTCCGGTAAGATTTTCGACCAATGACGAGTAGACACGTGTCATTCCCATAGTACGTTACGTCTAAATAATTGAACCAAATTTCCGATAAGATTTCCGATCAATCACAGGCTGCCACGTGTCCACTCCACGTGTCATTATCATTCGAATAATTGAAGAAGATTTCCGATCAATCAAAATGTGCCACGTGTCATCATCTTTAGACATAAGATGATCTGAATTTGGCTATAAAAATCAGCAATTGATCATTGTATTCTCACACCATCTCCAATTCACTTACTATTCTACCCATACACACATTTTTTCAAATATTTCCTCACATTCCCACATCAGTAAGATGAATCCTTTCGATTTGAACAATTTTAGCACGAGGAGGCAACAACAATGTGAGCAAAATGCTGAATTTGCTAATGCCTTCGTCACTGACGCAGTCATGGTAGCTACATCGTTCGATGATGAACCCCCTCGCTGCCGTCGAAATGAAGAAATGCATAGGGAGTCAAGGGGACAGAATATGATGGAAGATTACTTCATCGAACACCCTATCTCCAACGAGCAAACCTTTCGTCGGAGGTACAGAATGAGTACGAACTTATTCAACCGTAGAATGACGAATCTCTGCAACCACAACCAATTTTGACATCAAAGATCAGATGCCACTGGAATGCTCGGCCTTCTTCCCCAGCAAAAGATGACCAGTGCTCTTCGAATGTTGGCGTACGGCTCAGCTGCAGATCAGTGCCCTGAAATCACAAGGATGGGTGATTTAACAACACTAGAATGCATGAAGAAGTGGTGCAGGCAAGTGTACGAGATTTACGGTGACATTTACCTCTACGCTCCAAATGCAGCTGATCTCACTCGACTTCTAAGGAGGGGAAGGTCTCGGAGATTCCCTAGTATGATTGGAAGCGTCGACTGCATGCACTGAGAATGGAAAAACTTCCCAACAGCTTGGCAATGGGCATTCTCGGGCCGGAAGAAACGACCCACTATTATCTTAGAGGTCGTGGCTTCATATGACACGTAGATATGACACAGCTTCTTCGGGGTACCTGGAGCACAAAATGATATCAACGTGCTCCACCAATCAGATATATTCGATTCGCTCCTTGCCGGAACAAGTCCGCAACGGAGTTTTAAAGTCAACGGTATAACGTACCACAACACTTATTATCTAGCCGACAGAATATATCCGAGGTACTCCTCGTTTTTCAAAACAATTTCCAATCCCCAGGAGCTACCACAGAAGTTGTTCGCAAGAAAATAGGAGGCATACCGCAAAGACGTGGAGATGTGCTTTGGGATCTTACAATCTCGTTGGGGAATTATTCGTCATGCGGCTTGGTGTCACCACACATCAGTATTAAAAATGATCATGTTGGCTTGCATCATAATGCACAATATGATTGTTGAGAAAGAATTTGTGGAGGACGAATTTGAGGAGAACGACGAAGAAGATCTACAAAACCCAGCCAATGCTTTCGCTAGTTATGATGGGCCAGTTGATGGTTCAGGTAATCGAGTTCCTTTGGAGCCAGTTGGAAGAGATGGCCTGACTGAAGAACGGTTTTGTGACCGTGTTGTGGATCTCCAATCTGCTTATATCCATGGAGAGGTTTAGAAGGACTTAGTGAAACACAATTGGTTTATTGAAACCGGCGAACATATGTAAATATGTTGTTTTTATTTAATGTGTTTGCATTATGTGTGTTTGAATTTTGTGTGTTTGAATTTTATATTGTTTGAATTTAATGTACTTTATTTTTTTTTGTGTGTTTGAATTTTATCTCAATAACGAAACCAACGTTTTTATTTCTTGAAAATTAAAATTACATAATGACAAGCCCAGCCTAGATTTATTATGAAGACAAACTAATTAAACTAATCACTAAAATTAAGTGGGCGGTAATAGTTTGAAAATGTTGCAGCACTATCTTCCCCTTCATTGTCATCCACTTTCTTAAGGATGTCCGCTTTCCTCTTCGAGAAATACCTCTTTGTGTTTGGAGTCAAAGCATTCATATCCATTGTCATGATCCTTGTTTCTTCGGCTAAAGCCCTTAAATTGAAGTCCTTGCGTTGGAGGGCGAGTGTCTCTTTGTGTAAAGCAAGCGCACTATCATCATTTGATTTTTGGCCGGAGAGCCAAATTTTTTGATTGGCCATAATGCATTTTAAAGCCTCATCGCGTACCTCATTTGTAGGAGTCATTCCTTTTTTCCCTTTTTCCTTGCTTCCTTAGCCGTCTTCACTCCCATTGGTCTAACCGGACTAGAGGGACCTTGGGGGTTGCTTTGTGGTGTTAAAACCTCTTCATTCTCATCCAAATCGATGGTGAAAGACATTTCGCAAACGGGAGGAGTACCTTCGAATGGAAAGGAAGAAGGTGGAGTTGTAGTTTGGATGAACCTAAAATAAGGATGGTTTTTCACCACTTCCTAACATTCAAACTTTGTAAACTCTTTCTTCTTTTGTGCCACATACCATGATTGAGCTTTTCTTACACTACCACACTTTGCACTATTGCTGGCGAGAAGTGAAAAAAAAAGGCCGGCAACGGAGCAAGTCACCGGCAATAATGAGCATTGCCGGCGATATGGACCATCGCCGGCAATGAGTTCAAAAACTCGCCGGAAAAGGTCCAAATTATTGCCGGCGACCTTCTTCGTCGCTGGTAATAATCTCTCCACCATTGCCGGCGATATTCCGGCCCAAATATCGCCGGCAATCGTGAAAAATTATTGCTGGCGACGGAGAAAGTCGCCGGCAATAAGTTTCCATAATTTTCGGCGATTTTTGGCCGGAATTTCGCCGGCAATAACTCCATTGCCGGCGATTTAATGAATCGCCGGCAATACCTCTTATATCAGATCTAGATCGCAGCAGCTCATTCATTTGGATATAGAAAAATCGTGTGAAATCGAAAGAAGAAAAACGCTCTGAAATCCTTGGGTAATATTGTCAAAAGGCGTCGAAAATCCGCTCGGGAAGCTATATACGTAGCTATATATAGGTATACGTATATACGTATCACTACCACATATTTAAACATTGTTAAAAATCGCCGGCAATGTTTTTTAACATTACCGGCGATTTTTTCCCCAAAAATCGCCGGTAATGTCTTTTTTTTTTTTTTAACATTGCCGGCGATTTTTCCGGCAAATCGCCGGCAATGTTCCGCCGGTAATAAAAAAAAAAACATTATCGGCGACTTACATTTAAGTCGCCGGTAATGTCTTTTTTTTTTTTTTTAACATTACCGGCGACTAACATTTAAGTTGCCGATAATGTCTTTTTTTTTTATTACCGGCTGAACATTGCCGGCGATTTGCCGGAAAAATCGCCGGCAATGTTAAAAAAAAAGAAGACATTACCGGCGATTTTTGGGGAAAAAATCGCCGGCAATGTTTAAATATGTGGTAGTGTATGTATATATATGTGTGTTGATCGATTTAATTAGATCGATATATATATATATATATGCATGCATGTGTTGATTTAGAGTTGAGATATCGATTATTGGTTTGATCGATATGCAAATAGAGTGGATATATTGTTGATTTCGAGTTATTGACTGTTGATTTTGAGTTGATTTGAGATTATTTCGATGAAATATGTTAATTTGTGTATATATATATGTATGTATATATAAAATTATTTTGTGAATATTAATTGTTAATATGTCTATATATATATACAGGCATGTTAATTTGTAATTGTGAATTGTTGGTATATATATATATTTTTTAATTTATATGCATGCATGGGTCAACTTTTGTTAATTAATCGGATGAATTCGAATGTAATTAATGATGATTTATTAATTAATTAGTAATGAATGTGTGTATATATATATTTATAGTACGTAATGTTAGAATTTTCAGGATGGACAAGAGTTGGATGAGCCTCGAAAGATGGGATGTGAGATATCACCATGGAATTAGGAGTTTTGTGGATTTTGTGAAGGCTAATTGTGGAGACACTACACTTCATTATTGCCCGTGTAAAGAATGTAAGTGTCGCAGCAATCGATTTCGTTTTCCCATTGATAAAGTCCAGAAGCACCTGAGTAAATACGGGTTTTGGGATAAGTACACTTGTTGGATTTATCACGGTTAAACATCGTTAGCGGGTCCGCATGATCATGGACAATTTGGCGAGAGGGCCAGTCCATCCTATGATCATGGACATTTTGCTGAGAGGGCCAGTCCATCCTATGATCCAACATCGATGTTAATCAATGATATGTTTCCTCATGAGAGCGGTGTATTTGCTGATCAAACACCAAATGTCCCTCCCGTCGTGCAGTGTTTCCCCCATATTGAGCTAGTCGAGCCATTACCTGGAGCTCATGTCAACACAAGCGGTATGGACAAGTACAACAACCTGATTGCATTACAACAGACTCCGTTGTACGAAGGTTGTAGTAAGACTGTTCTTGAAAGTGTCATGGGAGTGATGCAGCTCAAAATGGAGAACAAAATGTATGTCAAAGCTGTTGATTTCTGGCTGAAGTGGACTGCTTCGCTACTGTCACCCGGTCATCATCTTCCTACCACTCATCATAAGGTGCGACATATCCTGAAAGATCTTGGGCTTTCCTACATCAAAATCCATGCATGCAGATATGATTGTATTCTCTTCTGGGGAAAAGATCTTGAAGACCTTGAAGCCTGCCCGGTATGTTTTACAGAAAGGTATAAGTTGACTCCTGCAGGCAACAAGAAAGCTGTGAAGATACTTCGATATTTCCCGCTTATTGATAGGCTGGAGCGATTGTTCATGTGTGCTTTCACGGCCGAAGCTATGAGATGGTGGGCTGAGAGGAATTTGCCTGACGATGACACCCTTATACACCCTTCCGACGGAGAGGCTTGGAAGCACATGGTCAGGGAGTTTGATCATTTTGTAGCAGAGGTCCGAAATGTTTGGCTAGGGCTCTCATCTGACGGATTCAACCCTTTTGGCAACATGAGTCTTCAAAACAGTATATGGCCAGTTATTTTGGTACCGTACAACCTTCCACCATGGATGTGCATGAAGAAGGAATACAATATGCTGACTCTGTTAATTCCGGGCCCGGGTTATCCAGGAAAGTGTCTCGATGTGTATTTGAGGCCTTTGATTGAGGAGCTTAAGTACCTGAGTGAGTGTGGCCACCCCACTTACGATAGGTTCAAAAATGAGATGTTCCAGATGCATGCCATGCTTGTTGGCACCATCAGTGATTTTTCTGCCCGCGGTATGTTGTCGGGCAACGTTATCAGGGGTTACAGGGCTTGTTCAGAGTGCATGACGGTTGATTGTTGTAGTCCTCATTGTAGTAAAATTGTTCAGATGCGTCACTTTTGTTGGCTTCCATATGATCACCCATTTAGGCAGGATCAAAACGCTTTTGATGGGACTGTGGAAACAGGTGTGGCACCCAGGCGATGAAATTTTGGAAGTGTTGAATGAATATGATTTTGGCCAGCTGAGCAATCATCCTGAGATAGTGGCGTCAATTCCAGACAATCCCGAAAGGTATAAGTTTTGGACACACAAGAGCATATTCTGGGAACTCCCCTACTAGCCCAGGTTGCCTATCAGACACTACCTAGATGTCAAGCACATAGAGAAGAATGTGTGTGAAAGTGTGGTGGGCACAGTTCTTAATTTGGAGGGGAAAACAAAAGACATCCCTAAGGCACGCATTGATCTGAAAGCTATGGGACTGCGGAAACATTTGTGGTTAAGAGATGGTAAGAAAAAAATGCCGCAAGCTCCTTACACCGTCAAGCCGAAGCATAAGCATGAAATTTTTGGGTGGCTGAGTAAAGTCAGGTATATATTCTTATGACTATGCAGGAAATTAATATAATTTTTACTTATCTATGGTTATATGCAAGAAATATAATTGTTGCTTATGGCTATATATGCATGTATCCTTATGGCTATGCAGGAAATATAAGCAGGTGTGTTAACTACCGGGACAATAAGATGTACGGATTAAAAAGTCATGACTGCCATGTACTGCTTCAACGCCTTTTCCCTATTTTCATTCGAGGGTACCTGCCCAAAGAGGTGGTGGAGCCGTTGGTGGCCTTGTCAAGATTCTTTTCAGAAGTTATGCACTAGGGAAGTTAAAAAATCAGATCTCAGGGAGATGCAAGATGACATCATTTTTATCATGTGCAAGCTTGAGAGGATATTTCCCCCAAATTTTTTCGACATCATGCCTCACTTGATGATCCATCCTGCCGAACAATTGTTGCTTACCGGTCTCGTACACTACACTTTGATGTATCCCATGGAAAGGTACAAATGATTCATACATTTGGTTTGCCTCTGTTTTATATGTAAATTCTTATTTTTTAAGTATCATAACATGCACTTGTTAACTTGTAGACAATTGGGAGCCTACAAGGATTATGTGAAGAATAAATCTGCACCTGAAGGGTGTATCGCTAAAGCATATATTGCGTACGAGTGTGTAACGTACACCAACTTGTATTTGGGAGCGCTGGAGGACCCCCAACAACAGATGCCGATAGATGAACCCCAGTTTAACTTTTCTATCATCTCCAATGACGTGGTAGTACATGGAAGCTTGCCAAAGTCGTACAAGTTGGATGGAAATGAAGTAGCCATTGCCCACTGGTCGGTACTGATTAACTGTAAAGAAGTACAATATTGGAAAAACTATCATCTTCACCGCCCTGCTATTGCCGGAAATGTTGATTACCACAATAGGACGTTTGCAAACTACTTTGGTCAATGGGTAAGGGTATATGTGTATATATATATATTTTATATCCTTATATAGCATGTGTGTACGTGGTTTTCTTTTTCTATGTTCATAATTTATGGTGTACCTGATTTCTTATCGTTTTCAGATGAACCATGTAGCAAATGATGGTTGCCCAGAGTGGTCAAACGAATTGAGGGTCTTGGCGATGAAACCGATAGCTTCAAAAGTTTACTCGATGTGTCAGGTCAATGGCGTGAAATTTATATGTGAAATTTCTATGTGAAATTTATATGTCTCAGGACTGTGTATATATGCATTTTAATTATATTTGCATGCATTTTATTTAACTTGATTAATTAAGTTTTAGGTACCGGTGATGTTATAATTTTTGATAATTATTAGGCAAGTGTATGTATGTATATATGTAGAAAATATTTAGGTAATTTAAGGTGATTTAATTGGATTAATTGATATAGGTGATAGTTATATTGTATTTTTAAGGTGTTGCATGGGCAAATTAAGGTGATTTGGATTAATTGATATAGTTGATAATTTAATGTATATTTGTTAACTTAATTAATTGGTTAAATAAGCATTTGGGTAATATTTAATTGATATTTTGATAATTATATTCGTAATGATCCATATGATATGATGCAATTTAATTTAATGTTTTGTATGATATCATAAGCATTTGGCCTATGAAATTTAATTTAATGTTTGATATGATGCAAATATGATCTTGATGAATGACATTGTTAATTTTTCGATTTACCTTTTCAAATGGATCTTCTACGAGAACTGGAACCGGAACCGTTCGAAACCGAAACCGGAACCGTTCGGTTCCGGTTCCGGTTCTAGCGGTTATCGGTTCCAAACGGTTCCAGTTCCAGTTTTTCATAGAACCGAATCCAGGACTAATTGTTGGAACCGGAACTGTTTGGAACGGTTCTGGTTCCGGTTCTAGCGGTTATCGGTTCCAAACGGTTCCGGTTCAAAACGATTCCTATTTTTCATAGAACCGAATCCAGGACTAATTGTTGGAATCGATAACCGTTTGGAACCAGAACCGTTTGGAACCGGAACCATTCGGTTCCGGTTCCGGTTCTAGCGGTTATCGGTTCCAAACGGTTCCGGTTCTGGTTCCAAACAGTTCCGGTTCCTTAATTTTCATATAACCGAATCCAGGATTAATTGTTGGATGTGCAGGAGGTTTTGCGGCAAATTGGCTTGGAGGCATCAAACGGAGAGGGACTAGAAACAGTGGAGGGAGCAGCAGTCAAGGTTCCTCAGCCGCAGTCAGCAACACGCACAGTGGCCCAATTATGAATGCTCGCACACAAATGTTGGTAGCTGCGCGAGGAGAGGAGGAAGCTGCACGATCCGTATCCGTGCAACCCCCAGTCCAGCCTCGAGCCTCACTCAGCAGACGCTCAGTCAGCAGACCCTTAGTCAGCAGACCCACAGACGAGCGACACTCAACGGGCGCATCAGAAACTCCCTTCATCCGAATGCCCCCTATTGGCCCGGTGCCTACTCCCGTTTCACGGGAATCATCTGAGGCAGATGGTGCTGGCGCCTCATCGTCTAGGCCTCGTCTATCTCCGCCATCCGGTCTCTTCCTGCCCGACGAGATTCCTGTGATCCCTGAATTCGATGATAGGGGGAGGCCTATTTATATTGAAGGACGGCCGGAGTTCCTGAGCGTGGAGGAAGCGTACAACTTCATCCCGTTCGACCCCGTGTATCTTTGGAGTGCGAGGTGCAACAACCAGCAAACGGACGATGCAGGTAAATTTTATTTAACAAGATTGATTACTTAATTATTACTTAAGACTTACGATAGGTTCAATTAATAATATCAATTTGTTGACATTGTATTATTATGCAATTTCGTTAATGGCACTGGAAAACGAAAGACTAGAGGCCCCTGCACCGGGAAGAATCTTGAGCAGGCCATCGGGGGAAGGAAAACGCTCATTAGGGCCAATGAGCATGGTGAGGTGATCGAGACATTTGACACCACGCGAAAGTATGCCAACATGGCCGAGGCCGTCGTGCGGGACAAGGTCCCAATGCTTTGGCCAGATTGGGATTCTGTGCCTCTCTACGTGAAGATGCAAGTGCATAATGTACTGAGTGTGAGTTAAATCGTATTTTCATTACGTAAATTTTACATTTATTAATTAAGTCCGAATAAATATATAATTTTACCGTTTATATATTCATCTTTCAGGTGTGGTTTGACGTGGATGAATGCCTTATTCACACGTGGGTAGAGCGTTAACTACATATCAGGTGATGTGATTCGAGTTATTTGAGTATATATCGAGTTAGATTTTTGTTTATCAAGTGTTTTAATATCTCTAACTTTTTTTTCTGGTGTTAATATAGGTATAAAGAGTGGAAGAATGAGCTTTCAAAACATTACACACAGTACAAGGAGTTAGGCCGAGGTTCTACCCCTAGCGAATTCCGGTTTAGGGAGTACGAGTGGCTGTGGCTGGTAGTCCACTTCGAGCACCCCAAAGCAAAGGTATGCATCCTGAATATATTTTACAACCCTAATGTATCGTATCACATTGAAATAGTTAGTTACTAATTTTTTTACTTATGTTTATCAAACAAGGCGATTTCCAAGACGAACAGGGAGAACAAATTGAAAAACACCAAGGCCCATCATGCAGGTTCACTCAACTATTTGGGTTGGTCGAGTAAGGCGCAGCAACAACAAGAAGTCAACCCGTTGGTGTTTGTTCATCAGAAGTTCTATCCGCAGTGCCCTGAAGAAAAGGTAAGTCTTTAGCCTCATTATTTTGTAGTTCACATATGCATGTGTTAATAAAACTATTTTTCTTTATTAATTGATTTTGTTTAATAATACGTTATTCATATTCGCTTTTCAATTAGGCGAGAGTGGAGGAAGCGATCACAGAAGTCACCATGAATATATATAGCTCGAAACAACCATCATAACTGCTCGGAGGAAGAAATGACCCAGTATGCCTCTCAGATCGATCCGCTTAATCGCCCTATAGTGGCTCAGATCATGGCAAAAGCGTGCGGGACTGGAAAAAATACCTACTACTGCAGGGGAATGGGCTCGGCGGGCGAAGGAGTATTGAAGAACACTTCGAAATACTCTAGTGGGTCAAGAACTTCTTCTAGGAACTCTAACCTAGCAGCGGAGCTTCAGAGGACGCAGAGGGAGTTGGAGGAGCAAAGGAGGCAGATGGAGGAGATGCGGCAATTGGCCGAGCAGCAGGCAGTCAGAGATGCCGAGTACCGGGTGATGGCCGAGTAACACCAAATTATGGTCCAACAGCAGACCCAAATGTTCACATGGATGCAGATGATGTACGCGTGCCAGACTACCGGACAACCGCTCCCCACACCTCCTCCGGTCCCTGTGTTCCACAGTGATCCACCACCACAGCAGTCACCGCCACAGCAAGACCAAGGTAGCCACCGGAGTTCAAATGATTACGTCCACATGGATTTCCTCGACCCTTAGTGTAGTTGTAGTTTATTTTCGTATTGTTGCTGTTTGTACTGTACGTTGGACAATTATGTGTGTACTGTTGAACTTGTATTTGTACGGTTTCTGTTTTTCAGTGCAGGTTCTGGAATTGGGCCCAATCCAGAACCGACTTTTTTTTGAAAAATTTCTCCGGGTATTGCCGGCGACTTTGGTCAGCAATACCCCTCATTTTCCGGCCACGGCAGAGGAATATTGCCGGCGACTCAAGTCGCTGGTAATGCCCTTAATCATTGTCGGCGACTTGAATCGCCGGCAATGCTCAAGGAATCACCGGCGACTTGAAAAATAAGTCGCCAAATTTCCGGCGAGAGTATTACCGGCGACTTAAAAAGAAAGGCCGGCGACTTTAAGTCGCCGGCAATACCCTAAAATGTTGTAGTGTTAGCTACAAAAAATATACGAATTTATGTCACAATAATATTACATAAAATGGAGATGACAACATTTATTTAAATAAATCAAACAAAATGGAGATGCCAAAATTATAAGGATTTATTACCTCATCATGCAAATTTGTACCGGATTGTGGATTCCTTTGTGCATAAGCAAGAGCATCACCCCAACTTTTCAAAATTGGTCTCAACTTAGTAAAACGAGATGAAATTGCGATTTGGGTCCTAGCTTCCTTGCTTGATTCCCCATGACCAATCTCCCAATTTTTCGAATAATCGCCATAGACTTTTTCCCACAATTTGTCGGTCTTTTGCTTGTTGCCGGTGAGAGGATCAACACTATGATGAACATAAGAAATGCACAATTGTAAATCCTCTGAAGGAATTCAAGTGGCCATTTATTTGCCAAAAAATACAAAGGAAAGAGAGATGGGAATGAGGGAGATGATAAATTTGTTGTGCACAAATTGGTGTGAGAGGTTAATGAAATGATGTAGTATTTATAGAAAAAATTTTGGGTCTGATTTGCAAATTTTCCAGAATTTTTTTGCAATTTTTTAGGGTTTTTTTTTTCAAAACAATTAATTCATACCGTTATATTGAAAAGTAGCCGTTTCAGTTGAATTTAGGCCATTGGATTGGATTTTCGATTCAAAATCTACGGTCCAAATCAACTTTACCGTTCTGATTTTTTTCTGCACTGACCTGGACACGTGGTGGCTTCCTATTGGGCCACGTGTCCCCCCAGTAAAAAAAATATTCTTATTGATCCACGCGCCAAATAAAAGGGAAGCTGGCGTCACCCATGTGCGTGGGGACCACCAGCCTGCTCGAGGTGCTCCCCGTGCTGATCGAGCTCATGCTGGAGCTTCGAGTTGTGGTCAACGGGCGGTCGCCGGGGGGAGGAAGCACCGCTGCACGTCGTTTGGGCCGGCTCGTGCAGTCGCCGGGGGAGACCACCGATTTTTGGAGGCTGCTCGTGCTGTTTTTCCGATCCGGTGTACATGCTCTAAGTAATTTTATTTGTAGATTCATTATGGATTACCATGATATATTTCAGTATTTTCGGCAGGTGTTGTATACTATTATAGCTCTCATAATTGAGCCAGAGAAATAGGGCTAGTCTGCTGAACAAACGGGGTTAGTCAGAAGACAACATATGCAATGCACTTTGTTGTTGTTGCATTTTTTGTTTTTTTTTTTCTGAAATTGTCATTTACATATGCACATCATTGACGATGCCATTCGTTTGTTTTTTGACGGTGCCTATTCTCACGCATCTTCTGTTGGCACTCATTGTTACAGAACACAAAGGTATGTATCTCTATTCTTCATGTTGGCTTAAATTGACTCTTGGTTATGTTGGCACTACTTTTTTGTGTTGTAAATATGTGTATGCTTGAATTATATTTAATATGTATCAGGTTGAAGATCTTTGCTCGTGCATCTCTTAAGGCGCACCCTCATCTCCTAAAGAATCAAAGGAATACGTTTATAGCACGAGTGAGCAAGAAGATACTAGTTTGGTAGGAGTCATTACAGGTGTGAATGTCATTTCAATACTATAAGTTTTAGATATCTGATTTCAGCATTCAATGATTGTCAACTTTGTTTTGCATACTTCATGAACAAGCCGTTCCGGGAACTTATTTAGATGAAGAGATAGCAGTAATATGTTCAACACTGCGATGAGGTTGATGGATGACGTCTATTTTTTAAAATAACTTTTGTTATCATTGCCTGTGAACTTCAATTTTCTTGCGAGTTGAGGATGATTTTGTCAATTAGTATACTTTCGATCATTTAAATATTGTAATATCATATAAAGTGAGTACTAAAATGCAAATACGTGTGAATATAGTAATCCTGGAAGTTAAATATAATAAAGTTAAATTTGTGGCAGTGGAGGGAGAAAGATGAGTATTAGTAAACTGTGACTCTAGGGTAACGGAAAACCATTTCGTGTCGACCTGCAGGGACGGAGTCAGAATTCTCGGTTAGGGGGGGTCTAAATGAAAAACTTAAAAAATAGTCTCGATTAGGGTAGTCAATTCGATCTTGATCTGTATATTTTGCCAAAACAGTTTCAATGTTTTGTTTTTGGTTTGATAAAGCATCACAATTACTCACAGCCTGATTATGAGTAATATTTGATTTTCCAAAATGTGATATTAGCGTTTGTTTCTTCTTCCAATTACTAAATCCATGACCAGCACCAACAAAAGTTTCACCACCGCCTTGTTCTCCAATAGCTGGTTTGAAAAGATAACAACATAAACAAAATACAGCATCCTCTTTAATATTGTACTCTAACCAATATGAAAATTCAATAAACAAATCACAAATAAACCTTCTTTTCTTCTTCTTTTTTCTCCAAATTCCGTGAAAGGAAAAGTATGATGTTTAGGTTGACAAGGGCCTTGTTGTAGATAATATCTTCGAATTTCTTCTTGAATGTTAGGATGATAACTTGAAATTGGCGGGCTTATAGCAGGATCCGATGGATACTTTTCTGTAATATCTCTTGCACGAAACTTTTTCATATTGTTACTATTCTTCTTTTGAATTTTCGTAGGTGGTTGCTCATCTAATGTTGGAGTAGAAGAAAAGGATTTGTTTTTTGAAGTATCTCTCCATATCTAATCAACTTAACAAAAATGATTGTATTTTAATCTCAGGAATGATAGAGCTTTATAAAGAAAAAAATACCATAAAATCCTAAACCTGGTAAGAGATTAAATCCTAATTGATCTAATATTTGGACTTCATTATTGAAATAATATATAATAATATTCTTATAAAGTCGTCATATTTGAATTAGTCATACACTCATACACGTAATTGAAGTTTAGATATATTTCAAATAAATTATAATATTTATATTATAATACTAATATACTAATTTTTTTTCTCAAAAATTGAGGGGAAACAGGTCCACCCTGCCCCAATTAGCTCCGTGCCTGTCGACCTGCGTATAATTGTTAGTGGCATCTACATTCTCAGTGACCGAATACTATTCCGTTTTTACTCTTTGAAAAAACAAGCAACAGCCACGAATTTCCGTTTTCAATGGTGCTACAGCACTAAAATTCATTTTTCTAGTAGTGGGTATCGTTAAATTTGTACAGCGAAGTTCAGGCTTTACTTCCCTTCTGTGTCAAGTCTATACTTTCAATAATAATCAAGCGTGGAGTGAGCTTCTGAACATTGCGCTCAACTGGTTCTAGCTCCTGCTTATCTTGAAAAGAAATATATAATAATAATAATGTCATGGCTCTGTGTGTGTATATATATACATATACACACTTCAGACCAAGCTAGGTTTAGTGATTTGTATATACATCAAACGTCTAAAGGCGCAAAATAGTACGAGAACCTCAATCAACAATTTTTATATATAATTTTTTTTTGGTATGAACACCAAAAGGTTTGAAGTTTAGCGTTTATGACCAATTAGAACACGAGCAGTACAACAACCAAAAACCCAGAAACCTGGGATGAACACCAACAGAAAAGCAACCAACAACACAACATAATCCGTCTAGCTACAACAATCCAAACAGCCACTTCGGAGAGGATAACACCACGCCGACACCGGGAGAGATTGATGCAACCACCACGGAAAACACCCTTACTCTTGAACACCCGAAACTACAAGCCCTGTAACCTTGACGAACAATACAAGCACAAATTCTCTATGACTTCGTCGCACTCCAATAGCACAAAAGTCATCATCAACAGAACAAAGAACAAACTTAAGAGATCCAAAACTGGATCTAAAGTCCAGGTCCTCAAAAGAGGAGCAAACCTAACTCGAACATATCGAATTGGGGAAACCCCGTTCACTAACAAGCTTCGAAGAGCTAGAAGACAGGGGATGACTTCTATGAATTCAAGAAATCCAGCGGTGCTTAAGATAAACAAATTGTGGAGGGAACAAAGCAGCATGTCAGAAGAGTAGGAGGAGAAGTTTGAGGAACCGATTAGGAGACACCAACACAGGAAGCACAACAGAAGAAAAAAGATACGAATTGAAAAAGGAAAACTCAAAACAAAGAGGCACAAGGCCTCAGAGTCTGGGAGGAACCCAGAGAAGCACCACCGCAAAGGGGCGGTGAAAAGGTTTCCACCGACTCAAACCCACTGAGAGAAAACCCACAGGAGAGAGAAATGGGAAAAGCGGTGCAGTTTTCCATTTCGTATATAATTTGGACACCGAAGTGTGTTATATATGAGGATTGACTTCAAGTACCATTGTGCAGATTGACGAGAATATATTTGTATTGCATGGGGCAGCTTTTGATCCGTAAATTGATAAATGGGCGAAGTATAACTTCTAAACTACAAGTGCCAATGTGCCATGGAGTCATTCTGCAATGAGCAGCGCACAAATGTGCGGATGGCTGAAACGACAAGAAACTCCCTACCTCCTTCAACCGGTGACAGTCTAAGCTTTGTTAGCTCTTGACTGTGTGCAAATGGTAATTACATCACCATACCACAAAAACTAAGTCCTCAAAGAAAGGGTGCCTAGAGAAAGAAGAACCGATGGGGTAAGCACTGCAATACTCCCTCCATCACACACCCTTAACACAAATCCACAACATACCTGGGCCTCTCGACCTCCGCCATTCTATGATTTTTGATTTTCAAGTTCCTCTTATCTTTCAATATCTCGATTCTCGATTGATTCACGAGATCTTCAAGGACAACCTACCACTCTAAATTGAGTTGTTTCTGAATTTGTAAGTGAATCGAACTATTGAAGGAATTGATTGGTTTTGCTCAATTCTATTTCGACCAAATGTATTCCTTTTCTGGGTAATGAAGCAACAAGGTGGAGTCCTGTTTGTGTTTGAGAGAGATTTGTGTTTGTGTGATATTGTTACCGCATAATCGGTAAGACGATTTCATAGTCAAACTTTGGGATAATGGTGGTGATAGCTTTACTGGTTGACTTTTAAAATTTTTTTACTGGTTATCGATTAGGAACCATTTAGTTCCGTTATGTTCATCTTTATGTTTACAGTACATTGAACTTGAAGGAAACCTGAGATGTTCCCTTTAAGAATTGAAGAAATATATATCGTACGCACAGATCGACTCAGATGTCACCAGCGTTGGTTCATCGTCCCCGACAACTAGGCTGTCGTCGCCCGCGTCGTGGAGGCGTCCCAGTTCATAGTGGACTTCCTCTTCTGCTCTATAGTCATCTTGTTGCTTTTGGGTTTCCAATTTGGGGCTGTAATTTTTAGATCGAGTAAGAAATAAAGCAAATCGAATTCCGAAGCTAGTCTAGTGATTTCAATTTCGGGAACCTCAAATATAATTAGTTTAGTAGCTCCCCCAATTCTGGAAACCAAGAGGAGGGCTGAAGAAATGTCATTGTAAAATCTGGTGAAAAAAATGAATTTATGATTTGGGGTTTAGGTTTAGAGTCTGTTGGTAGATAAAACTCTTACTCTAAACCAAACAATAATAAATACTTTACCAAGTTATACAAAGTAAAAACTTCTTAGGTGAACAATTAATCTCTTCAAAAACATAAAAGATAGAGGGTCCAGATTAATTCCGTTGAATTTTCAATGGTTTGGTTGAACCAAAAAATTCCTATTTTTCTTATGTGTAAATGTTAGACACTATTAGTAAAGACTTATATATATACCCTTGAATTTACAATGATTATTTTTCGTAAGAATAAAGTAGGTAAATTGAATAGTCTTGTCAATTCTTTCGAGATGATGAGATAGATATAAACTCAACAAAAGTATATGCGTGAAAATTTATATCAAATTCAATTTCACGGAATGGCTAATCACGTTTTAGTCATAAGGGTAATATGATCACAAAAGTAAAAAAAAATCCAATTAAATCACAACATGCATAGATTAACTCAATCTTCGTATCCAACGGTCAAAACTCCAAAATGATTATTCATTCCCGAATTAGTTCCAAAAAGGTTTTCGTTTCTATACTACAAACAAATAAAGTCTACTACATTAGTAGTCATGTGATGAATATGAGCAATACAAGACACCGAAAATAGTCCAATGAGAAAAAAGATTGTACTCAAGCATTCAACTTACTGAATTAAGCACTTTTTGAGAAGACACTACTTTTATCGGAGTTTGTTTTGACGTCGGTCAATGAGGTCAACCCGTATGTTATTGAATTGATCAAAATGACCTTTGAATAAGCTGTGCTATTTCAAGTATCTGTCCAATTCTATTAATATGCATCTTATCCATATAAGTACTGACAACTGAATTGCATTTATCTGTATAAAAAATTAAGACTCCAGAGTCTCTTTCGATATCGTTTCGCTTAGATAATTTAACAAATAACTATAAATAAAAAGAAAGGGTAAAATGGACAAATTTGAACTATCGATCTAAACCTAAACGGTGCTGTTTTGGAGGGATCAGACCTCACCCTCACTCTACGTCTAACTAACAATATCTTTATCGCCCAAGACGAGTTGTCTTCGTAGCAAACAATAGGTCGCCTTGCAATCCAACTATCTCCACTAACTTCACTCTTCCGCACTCACTCACACTCTCCGCCCAAAGTTTCAATTTTTAAACCCCATTTCAGTTACCCACTTACTCTAGAACCCAAGTTATGGGGGTTCAGATGAGAGATTGAGTTCAAAATCGTATAATATTATGTTGTGTACTTTGGAGGTTAATGGGTTATGAGTTTGGGGCTTTGCTTGAAGATATGAAGAAGAAAGGGTACGGTGTAATGAGATGGCACTTCGGCGCCCAAAATTTTTTCTTCTTTCCAACCCACTTTTCCATCATCTTTTTTTGTTTCACTGCTCACCGGGTTACCGACTAAAACGTTAGCTTGACTTAGTCAAAAGTGAATCACGTGCACATCACATGGAGAGAGGAAACCCCGCACATCTCTGTTCGACGCACCAAAGGTGCACTCATGTGCCATGTATATATATCGTGTAAAGATTCTGTAGGAAATAATTATTGATATTGAATAAATATGAACATACAAATTAATTTTTTTTTAAATATATAACCAATGGTAAAGAACAAAATTTGGAAATTCATTATTAATTGGTTGAAGGTTGAAGATGAAGGAGTAAGTTGAGTCACGTGTATCAAGCGTTATCCTTAAGAACTTTCACGTCGTCAACAAGCTTGTATGGAGTTGTTCTCCCAGGATAAAACAACTAGTGAGTTTTATACCGTAGCACAAGAACTCTTCGACAAACTAGAAAATACCTTACCCTATCAACGAACTTGAGAGGAAGAGAAGAGATCAAAAGAAGAAAATACTTTGCTTTCTGATGGTATGTCGAAATGAGAAGAAGATGATCGCTTTATATAGGCTTCATTGGGGAACAAGCCACTTATTGTCGAGTTAATACCAAACCGTTTCTAATCATTATACTCGCCATCAATTGGCAGTTACAAGCTCTTTAATTTGTCATCATTAATGTTTATGATCGGTTACAAACAAACAATTTAGTATGTTTCAATTGTATATCATAACTGAGGTTTATGAACGATTACAAAATCATTACAAACTATTTAGTTGATAATCCAATTGCATGTCATTAATAAGGTTTATTAGTCGTCATAAACAACTTAGTCGGCAATTTGAAAATCTTTAGCTTGGTTTGGATGATAATTTCTAATTCACTCATTTAACCATTTGAAACGGTAAATATTATAATTTAATTGCCTAAAAATGGTTCATTAAAATAGTGTTAAAACACCTATTTTTTTAACAATTCCTCACATGAATGAAATTAGCTACCAAAGAATCGATGAACTTGGTGATAGATTCTGCGATTGAAAACTTGCATAGAATAGGCAGGGGTTAACCCTTTGAACCTTTCCTTATAAAAATATACTTACTTTACTAACTATGCATTAGATGCGATGTTTTTGAACGGTTCGTTATTTATATAAACGATGGCATACCCCCCACAGGTATCTCCCCGACACTTCCAATTCTCACTATTGTGTTCATTTTGGCCCTGGACACGCGTTTGGTTCTGTAAAAGCTTAATAAGAATTGCACAATGAGCAATTCCCTTAGAAGAAGCCCCACTTATCTCTTACATAAGTGATTTTTTAATTAAGAGTAACCCACATTACTTCGCTCGGATTACCGATGCATAAGAATCATTAAAAGTTTTTAGCTTAACATCATTCCTTACGAGTATCAATGTTTTCATCGTAGGAATAGACATGGGGAAGATCCCTATAGTGATCCAACACAGTCTCTACAATTTAGTTGTCTCATTTGAACCTAGAACTTGAGATCTCCAGTCAGCTAGGTTGGGTATCCACTGTAAAGATTTCAACTCATGGGCTTTAGTCACATTTACCTCGATGATGTGTCAACTAACTCTCTGTTTATCCCTCTGGTCAATGGATCCACTATGTTATCTTTTGACTTCACATAGTCAATGGAGATAACTCCAATAGAGAGTAGTTAACTAATGGTATTATGTCTTCGATGAATGTATCTAGACTTACCATTATACATATTGCTTTGTGTCTTGCCAAATGCATCGTAGTATATACAAATTGCAATCACATGCTTTGTTCATTTTAGAATATCCTTTATGATAGCTAATTTGTTGTGACGACCCGGACCAGAATTGGTATAGTAATCGGCTTAATCCGCGAGTTTTGCGAGTAATCGAGATTTATCGTAATTAATCGGATACGTGATTTTGATCACGACTTAATTTTCAGACACAAATTTGATTTGGTTTTGTTCGTGGGAAATGTAGAGGATCTGATTTCGAGTCTGTATGAGCTTTCGGAGGATTTTTCGGATAATCGAGGAATATAAAATGAATATTTGAAATTATCACCGAGTTAGTCGTGTTTATCCGTTCGAGTTTGAGTTATCCGAATTGCGAATAGAGTTGATTCGCGACGTATAAATAGCCAAATAGTAGTAAAGTTATCGAGAAAGTGCGAAAATAGGTTGTTTGACCGAGTTGACTGATTCTGGTCGAGTTGACCGAGTCAACCCATGGTTGACTCAGTGAGTCCGTGACTCCCCGTCGAGGTGGCTGCCGGAATACGGCACGGTTGCCGGATTTTAAGGTATGGTTTTGAAGCTCTCCCTTTGGGCTTTCGATTGATATATATGTGGTTTGATTTGGTGGCGATTTGGTTGGAGATTTTTTAGGAGAAAAGTGGCCGGAATCGGATTTGATGTAGGGTGGCGCTCCGGCGTGTTTCCGGTGGGTTCTTGGGTTGGAACAGGTTGGGCTCGAGCCAAGGGTTAAAACCCCCCTTGTTTGAGATGTTTTAGTGCCGTGACGGTGCCAGAATCGGCCAGGAAAGTTTTCCGGCGATTCTTGGCCGTGGAGGTTCGAGGAGGTTTTGGAGGTGTTGCCGGCGGAATTGGAGGTTGAGGTAGTGGAGAGAAGTGTTGGGCTCAAGGAGGAGGAGAAATCTGAGTTTTCCTCACCTAAAAATCTCTCCAGTGACGGCGCGCCACCTCCGGCGGCGGCGGTCAACGGAGGAGCTCCGGCGAGGCGTTGACTTTTTAGATTTTGACAAGTTTTATGTCATTTTACTCGCGCCCCGATCGTCGCCTTGAGGGTTTCGAGTTGATTTGGATGCCGGATTTTAAGTCGAGGGTTTATGTGGAGTATTTTGGGATTTTTGGAGATTATTCTGTTATCCGAGTTATATGTTTCCGGAAATGGTTGGTTTCCGAGGTATGGTTCAGAGTAATGAATTGTGATTTTGATCAGTGATATTTTGTGATTATTCAGGGGATCGAGATCGTACGTTGGACGAGGGACCTTCCGCCGGATCTCAGGATTAGCGAGTCTGCGCGTTGTGCTTATCTGTGAGTGGACATTTATTTACACTGTCATAGCGAGTTCTTGGTTTCAGTATTTATTTCCAGTACAGTATTGAGATTATTTATTGTTTTGGAGGTATTGTTTTATGTTTTATTGGTGATGGCATTTACTTAGTATCGATGCATTGACTACTCGGCTGATCACCGGTAGTCCAGTTCCAGGCTTGAGAGATTTGCCTGATGTGCCCACTAGGCTTGAGAGATTCGCCTAGTCTATCACTGACGAGCTTGAGAGATACGCCCGACACCTCCATTTATTTTAAGAACTCGCATTATTTTTATGTTATGTAAATGGTGAAAGGCATATGTTTATTTTCGTCCACCCACTCTAACGATTTTATTTGCCTTTCCCCTGGGATTTTCGGTTTCTGTGCCTAGTGTGCAGTTCAGATTCTGGTGTCGCACGTCGCTGTCGGAGGATTAGTGTTCGAGCTACCTTTCTTTCTCAGTAGGTTTCTTGTTTAGCCTACTGTTGTGTATTTATGTGTATATATATATACTAGAGGTCGCTCTGAATACTCTAATGTTCATATTTTCATATGATTTTCCCGGATTTCTGTAAAGTTACAATTTTACTTATTACTTTATATTATGATGATATGATTTTGAGAAATCCGGATGGGATTGGTGCCTATGGTTTGGCTTTTGTGGCATAGGATGAAGTGTGTTTTCGGGTGCAGGTTAATGGTAATTCCGCGATATAGTGAAACTCTGCTGAAATTTCTATAGTTTTTGCAAGTTCGTATTTTCAGAAGGGGTTCGATTCCGGTTTAGGAGACTAAATCGGGGTTGGGTGCTTTCAGCTTGGTATCAGAGCATTAAGTTTTAAGTTCTGTAGACTTTTGTAGTTGTGATACTAAGGGTATTGGAGATTATACAGCATGTCTGGAGCGATGACCCGACTGGCCAGCGGTAACTCATCAATGCTTCGGGTGTTGTATGTTTTCAAATGTCTGAGGTTTCATGATTACGTTCTTTGTGCTTTATGACCAATGTTTTTCTCTTATCATTAGGATGCCTCCTAAACGTGGTCCCCGTGTCAATAGGAATGTGGATCCTGATGAGGATCGCCAGACGCATGACTTGCTTATGCGAGTATTCCGTTTGGAGGAGCGTTTTGACCCTGTGGTCAAAGCTCGAACTGCTGGAGCAACTGTTTTCTCGGGTTCAGCTGATCCAGAGATAGGTAAGGCTTGGTTGGTTCAGGTTGAACGAGTTTGTGAGCGTCTGCGTTTCACTCCTGAGCAGATGACAGTGGCAGCAGTTGGTTTACTTGAGTCTGATGCATACTTCTGGTGGGTTAGCACCGATAAAGTTCCGGTTGATACTCCATGGGCATTGTTCAGGATTTGTTTATGCGGAGGTATTTCAACCAGGTTACACAGCAGCGGAAGTATGAAGAGTTCACCAACTTGAGATAGGGTAATATGTCAGTACTTGAGTACTAGGACAGATTTACTCGCTTATCTCGGTTTGCTCAAGACATGGTGGCTTCAGAGGAAGTCAAGTGCCGGAGATTTGAGTTGGGTTTGAACCTGAACATCAAGGGAACTTTAACTACGATGCCTCGGAACAACTTTGATGAGTTTGTGAGTGCTGCACTCCGGGGCGAGGACATAGAGAAGGAAAGGCAGATGAGATTCCAGTCTCGACAATTCGAGGAGGGTGGACCGAATCAGGGACCTTCCAAGAGGCTGAGTTCAGGCACTTCCGGATCGGCATCATCATCTGGCAGTGGACCATGTAGATCATCAGTTAGTATGCCTAGACAGAGATGGAGGAGGGATCAGCCACAGAGACCACAGTCTAGTGGGAGTTCTAACGGATCCAGCTATCCTCGACGTACCGGTGGCACTTTTGCTGTACCGAGGGAGTATCCATTGTGCAATCTCTGCAATAGGCATCACTTTGGCCTTTGTCAGCGAGGCCCTACCCTTTGTTTTCGTTGTGGCCAGGAGGATCACTATGCGAGGGAATGTTTCCAGTCTACTGGTGTTGGTGGACAGGCAGCTCAGAGTTCAGGAGGAGATCGAGGTACTACTTTTGGAGCTCGACCAGAGCAGATTTCTGGTCAGGGTGGACAGCAGAGTCACCATTAGCGTGGACGACCAGCTGGACAAGCTAGGGTTCATGCTATGTTATTGCGTGAGGGCAGAGCTTCATCGTTGGTTGTTATTGGTACATTGCATGTTTTTGGCTATCCAGTACTTACTTTGCTAGATCTAGGTGCTACGCATTCATTCATATCATATAGATTGTCATCTTTAGCTACTATGCCTGCATCTCCACTTCCGGGGTTGTGGAGGGTGTTGTATCCATCCGGTGAGGTTGTGAGTATTGGTTGGGTATATAGGGATTGTGAGATATTTGTTGGAGGTTATGGTTTAGCCACGGATTTGTTGTTGCTGGATATTGTTGATTTTGATGTGATTTTGGGTATGGACTTCTTGGAGACACATTGGGGTATATTTGACTGTCACAAGAAGGAGGTAGTGTTTTGACGTCCAGGTTTTCCAGAGATATTATTTGCGGTGAGAAGAATACTTAATTGCCATGTGTGATTTCAGCGATGAAGGCCGAGCGGATGATGAAGAAGGGTTGTGTTGCATATTTAGCTCATGTTGTGGATACAATAACTGTTATACCAGATATTGGTGACATTGAGGTTGTTTCTGAGCTTTCAGATGTGTTTCCGGAAGAGTTGCCAAGTGTTCCTCCAGTTCGAGAAATCGATTTTACCATTGAGCTTTTACCAGGCATTGGACCTATATCTCAGGCACCTTATCATATGGCGCCAGCGGAGTTGAAAGAGTTATAGATTCAACTTCAAGAGTTGCTGGAGAAAGGTTTCATATGACCCAGTGTATCACCGTGGGGTGCTCCTGTATTATTTGTTAGGAAGAAAGATGGTTCCATGCGGTTGTGTATTGATTATCGGAAGCTGAATCAAGTCACCGTGAAGAACAAGTATCCGTTGCCGCGGATTGATGATTTGTTTGATCAACTCAAGGGAGCTTCAGTCTTTTCGAAGATTGATCTCAGGTCTGGATACCATCAGTTGAGGATCAGAGAGTCAGATGTGGCCAGGACAGCTTTCGGATCACGGTACGGGCATTATGAGTTCTTGGTTATGCCGTTTGGGTTGACCAATGCTCCTGCAGCTTTCATGGACTTGATGAACAGAGCGTTTAGGCGATTCCTAGACAAGTTTGTGATCGTGTTCATCGATGATATTCTGATTTACTCCAGGAGTTTGGGCCAGCACAAGAAACATTTGGGAGCTGTTTTGCGAACTTTGCGAGATAATCAGTTGTTTGCGAAGTTCAGCAAGTGTGAGTTTTGGTTGAACATCGTGAAGTTCTTGGGTCACGTGATATCTGCTGAGGGAGTCAGCGTGGATCCTGACAAGATTGAAGCCGTGTTGAATTGGAGTAGACCTACCACCGTACCAGAGATCAGGAGTTTCTTGGGTTTGGCAGGTTACTATCAGCGGTTTGTGCAGGATTTTTCACGGATTGCCGCTCCACTTACTAAATTGACGAAGAAAGGCATCAAGTTCGAGTGGTCCAATGCATGTGAGGAGAGTTACTTTCTCTTGAAGGAAAAGTTGACTACTGCACCAGTTCTAACTCTACCTGACGACAGTGGAGAGTTTGTGGTTTACAGCGATGCATCGAAATTAGGACTTGGTTGTGTTTTGATGTAGCATGGCAGAGTGGTGGCTTACGGTTCCAGACCGTTGAAACCACATGACGTCAATTATCCTACCCATGATTTGGAGTTAGCTGCTATTGTTTTAGCCTTGAAGAGTTGGAGACACTACTTGTATGGAGCTCAGTGCCAGATATACACAGATCACAAGAGTCTCACCTATTTGCGCACGCAGCCAGATTTGAATATGAGACAGCTCAGATGGATGGAGTTGATCAATGACTATGATTGCACCTTTGAGTACCATCCAGGGAAGGCTAATGTCGTTGCGGATGCACTCAGTCAGAAATCTGGAGCATCATTGTTTCGTGTGTGTGGGGCCAGAGTTTCCATGTTAGCAGAGTTACGAGTTACAAGAGCTGAGTTAGAGTGGGATGATGATGGAGCCTTGTTGGCTAGCTTCCAGGTTCGACCGGTACTGGTTGATCAGGTTCGGGAAGCTCAGAATGCGGATTCCTATCTGTTGGACAAGAAGACCATGATTTGGAATGGTGTGCCAACAGAGTTTTGGTTGAGTGATGATGGTACATTGCTTTTGAGAGGCAGATTATATGTGCCCAGAGACGAGAGTTTGAAGAAAGAGATTTTAGACGAAGCCCATTGTTCTGCTTACGCGATGCATCCAGGCAGTACAAAGATGTTTCGTACACTTCGAGCCTATTACTGATGGCGAAATATGAAAAGGGAGATTGCATCATATATGAGCAGATGTCTTATTCGTCAGCAGGTTAAAGCAGAGAGACAGAAGTCTGCGGGAAAGTTACAGCCCTTGGAGATTCTGGTTTGGAAGTTGGAGCATATCACCATGGATTTCGTGTATCAGTTACCGCGTACTTCGGCTGGTATACTGGTATTTGGGTTATTGTGGACCGATTGACGAAATCCGCTCATTTCCTTGCACTTCCGGGGAAGATTTTTGTGGGCAGATTGGCAAAACTGTATTTGGCCGAGATTGTTCGATTGCATGGTGTGCCTGTATCTATTGTTTTTGTCCGAGACAGTCAGTTCACCTCAGAGTTCTGGCAGGCATTACATCGAGCTTTGGGTACCAGATTGCATTTCAGTACAGCTTTCCATCCCCAGACTGATGGGTAATCTGAGCGGACTATTCAGACCCTCAAGGATATGTTGCGGTCTTGTGTTTTACAGTTTAGAGGAAATTGGGACCAGCAACTACATTTGATTGAGTTTGCTTACAACAACAGCTACCAGACCAGTATTGATATGGCACCGTATGAGGCTCTATACGGGAGGCAGTGCCGCACTCCATTGTGTTGGATTGAGGTGGGCGAGCGATGGCATTGATCCTGATTTGGTGAAGAGCACCACAGAGGACATTCAGATTATCTGAGATAGATTGAAGATTGCCCAAGATCGCCAAAAGAGTTATGAAGATGTGAGAAGAAAGAGTCTCGAGTTCGAGGTGGGAAATTAGGTCTTCCTGAAATTGTCTCCTTGGCGAGAAGTTGTTCGTTTCGGGAAACGCGGCAAGCTCCGACCACGGTATATCGGTCTGTATGAGATCACAGAGAGAGTTGGTGCCGTGGCTTACAGATTGGAGTTGCCTCCGGAGATGGCGAGGGTGCACGATGTTTTTCATGTCTCGATGCTGCGGAAATACATTCCAGATTCGTCACATGTTTTAGCACCATATCAGCTTCCTATCCGACAAGATTTGACATATGTGAAGGAGCCAGTACAGATTCTCGATTGGCGTGTACATGAATTGAGGCACAGGGAGATTCCGCTTGTGAAGGTCTTATGGCAGAATCATTCGGTTGAGGAAGCCACTTGGGAGACCGAGCAGCATATGCAGGAGCAGTATCCTCATCTGTTCACTTAGCAGGTATGTAAATTTCGAGGTCGAAATTTTTCTAAGGGGGGTAGATTTGTGACGACCCGGACTGGAATTGGTATAGTAATCGGCTTAATCCGCGAGTTTTGGGAGTAATCGAGATTTATCGTAATTAATCAGATACGTGGTTTTGATCACGACTTAATTTTTGGACACAAATTTTATTTGGGTTTGTTCGTGGGAAATGTAGAGGATCTAATTTCGAGTCCGTAGGAGCTTTCCGAGGATTTTTCGGATAATCGAGGAATATAAAATGAATATTTGAAATTATCGCCGAGTTAGTCGTGTTTATCTGTTCGAGTTTGAGTTATCCGAATTGCGGATAGGGTTGATTCGTGATGTATAAATAGCCGAATAGTCATAAAGTTGTTGGAAAAGTGCGAAAATGGGCTGTTTGACTGAGTTGACTGATTCTGGCCGAGTTGACCAAGTCAACCCGTGGTTGACTCAGTGAGTCCTTGACTCGCCGTCGAGGTGGCTGCTGGAATACGACACGGTTGTCGGATTTCAAGGTATGGTTTTGAAGCTCTCCCATTGGGCTTTCGATTGATATATATGTGGTTTGATTTGGTGGCGATTTGGTTGGAGATTTTTGAGGAGAAAAGTGGCCAAAATCGGGTTTGATGGAAGGTGGCGCTCCGGCGTATTTCCGGTTCTTCTTGGGTTGGAACAGGTTGGGCTCAAGCCAAGGGTGAAAACCCCCTTGGTTTGAGACATTTTGGTGCCGTGACGGTGCCGGAATCGGCCGGGAAAGTTTTTCTGCGATTCTTGGTCGTGGAGGTTTCAAGGAGGTTTTGGAGGTGTTGCCGGCGAAATTGGAGGTTGAGGTAGTGAAGAGAAGTGTTGGGCTCGAGGAGGAGGATAAATCTAGGCTTTTCTCGCCGAAAAATCTCTCTGGTGACTGCGCGCCGCCGCCGCCGGCGGTGGTCAATGGCAGAGCTCCGGCGAGGCGTTGACTTTTTGGATTTTGACAAGTTTTATGCCGTTTTACTCGTAATTGCGTCCCGATCGTCACCTTAAGGTTTTCGAGTTGATTTGGATGCCGTATTTTAAGTCGAGGGTTTATGTGGAGTATTTTGGGATTTTCGGAGATTATTTTGTTATCCGAGTTATATGTTTCCGGAAATGGTTGATTTCTGAGGTATGGTTCAGAGTAATGAATTGTGATTTTGATCAATGATATTTTGTGATTATTCAGGGGATCGAGATCGTACGTTGGGCGAGAGATCTTCCACCGGATCTTAGGATTAGCGCGTCTGCGCGCTGTGCTTATCTGTGAGTGGACATTTATTTACACTATCGTAGCGAGTTCTTGGTTTTAGTATTTATTTCCAGTACAGTATTGAGATTATTTATTGTTTTGGAGGTATTATTTTATGTTTTATTGGTGATGGCATTTATTTAGCATCAATGCATTGACTACTCGGCTGATCACCGGTAGTCCAGTTTCAGGCTTAAGAGATTCGCCTGATGTGCCCACTAGGCTTGAGAGATTCGCCTAGTCTATCACCATCGGGCTTGAGAGATTTGCCCGACACCTCCATTTATTTTAAGAACTCGCATTATTTTTATATTATGTAAATGCTGAAAGGCATATGTTTATTTTCGTCCACTCACTCTAACGATTTTATTTGCCTTTCCCCTAGACTTTTCGGTTTCCGTGCCCAGTGTGCAGTTCGGATTCTGGTGTCGCACGTCGCTGTCGGAGGCTTAGTGTTCGAGCTACCTTTCTTTCTAATTAGTAGGTTTCTTGTTTAGCCTACCGTTGTGTATTTATGTATGTATATATATATATACTAGAGGTCGCTCTGAATACTCTGATGTTCATATTTTCATATGATTTTCCTGAATGTCTGTAAAGTTACAGTTTTACTTATTACTTTATATTATGATGATATCATTTTGAGAAATCCGGATGGGATTGGTGCCCACGGTTTGGCTTTTGTGGCATAGGATGAAGTGTGTTTTCGGGTGCAGGTTAATGTTAATTCCGCGATATAGTGAAACTCTGCCGAAATTTCTATGGTTTTTGCATGTTCGTGTTTTCAGAAGGAGTTCGATTCTGGTTTAGGAGACTAAATCGGGGTTGGGTCCTTTCATTTGCCTCCTCCCTACATTTGTCTAGGGCAACAAACTCAGATTTCATTAGGGATTTGGTTATAACAGTTTGTTTTGTGAACTTTCAAGACACTACGACACCCCCTCGTATATCCACTAGTAGACATTGACTCTTTCATGTTAGATATCTAGTTTGCATTGTTGATTCCTTCTAGGACAGTTGGATATCTTGCATAGTGCAACCCATATGTACGAGTATACCTTAAAGACTTGCAATTTCTTGTCAGTGTATTCCTCCAAGATTACTTGTGTACCTGCTTAGCTTGTTCACAACGCAAGCTAAATCTTGTCTTGTACATATAAGTATTATAGGCTTCTAATGACTATAGAGTATTCTAATTGAAAAATGTTTTCTCGCTTATTCTTCAAAAGATGAAGAGTCATGTCTATCGGAGTTCTGGCAACTCCTCCAGAATTCTGCTTGTCACATATTTTCAAGGAATTCTGCTTGTGTCTGTTTTAATATCAGTCATTTTAACACTCTTATGACGTCTTCTAAGGATTCAAACTCTTTTGCACTCCTAAATAGTACATGGACAACTTTGCTAGTAATAATAACATCTATAATTATTTAGGTAGCTTTTTTCACTCATAACTAGGCTAGAAGAAATTCATGTAGGTGGGGCAAGACCCGCTCAAGTACACTATTATCAAAATTCTCATTTTCTAAACATTATGAGTTACTAAGGTGAGCCACATTAGAGAATGGAGTCATAATCACTACAAATGAAGTACTTTACAACATTGTCTTATTTGACCATCTTATCATTTCTTCCAACGATAAGCATGTCATCTGCGTATAGACACACAGAGACATATCCACTCTCCGTGTAGTTGACATATACAAATTTAACACCTTCATTGGTTTTGAAACCATTGGTGATCATATTTGTCAAAAAATTTCATGTCACTGCATTGGGCTTATTTTAAGCCATATAATAACTTCACTGATTTACATAACTTTTCCTTTTTGACTAGAAGCTGAGAAATTCTCAAGTTCCTCTATATATATATATATATATATATATTTCTTTTTCTATATCTCTATCCAAAAAAGCTATTTTCATATCCATTTAATATACTTCAAAATTGTCCAACGTGGCAATAGTAAGTACATTCTAATGGAACTTTTTTTGTCACTAGAGAGTAAGTGTTGAGATAGTCCATGCATTCTTTTTGTCTTTAGCCTTTGATTACGAGTTTTGCCTTGTAATTCGTCTATCGTTAGATCTGCCTTCAATTTCCTCTCGAAATTCCACTTGGAACTTAATGTTCCATAACCAGGTGGAAGATCCGTCAATTCCTAAATATGATTCCGTAAAGTCAGAATCATATTTATGTTTAGTGGCTTCTTCTTAACAAGGACAGTAAACAAGGTAACTATCTCTTAAGGATTCAAGTTTTACTCTTAATCATACATATTAAGAGTCGGAACCTAAGAATTTTTCAATCATTATCTTGATTCCACCTCACACTCAGTATGTGATTAAAAAATGTCACAATTTATTATGCTTCATGGAAAAACACAACACTGATTAATACAAAACTAATTATGTGATGATGACATTTAACTCATCTATTACATGTATTCATTCAGCGGTCATAAGTCATTAAATTGATCATCAATTAACCATTAATTAAATGGTTGTTCCACAAGTTTTTCATTGATGACTATTTAGCCGATTGTTACAAGTTACTAATTTAACAGTTACACTACATCACCAACAATAAGTTGGATAATTTACTCGAAAATACATCTTCAAATAACGATGCAATTTACAAATTTCTTTATCATGTTTATTTAATTTGCACACAAAATATTGATAATTGTTACAATTATGTGCATATCATACACTACAAGAAAAAGCAACTTAAACGATGAAACAATGAAGGTTTCGTCGTCTAAGTAGAATTTAGATGACGCCAATAAATTGTGTCGTCTTAAATATTTTTTCGTCGTCTACGTCACACTTAGACGACGGAAATGAGTCTTTGTCGTCTAAGTGAGGGATGAGACGACGCACCGATACGTCGTCGTGTATGTGACTACTTAGACGACGTAGCGTCAGTGCGTCATCTCATCCCTCACATGGACGATGAAAACTACACACAGTACGTCGTCTAAGTAGTCACTTAGACGACAAATACTCATTTCTATCGTCTAAGTAAACACAATTATATATTGTGCCATATTCTTTTCCTCTTCGCTCGCTCATTCTCATTCTCTCTCAATCAGACTCTCCTCACACGTACAACTAGCTAGCACTATAAATATATATATATATATATATATATATCTCCGGTTCCGACCATCAATTCGTCATATATCGGTGAAGGCTATGTACGTATGTAGTTAATTTCTGACAATCTTAACGTTTATATATATAATTAATCATACGTTTGATTAATTGCATTGTTAATACATCTAATATTTATAATTAAGTTAGGTAATTGATTGATATATATATATATTAGTTAATTAACTAGTATGCATGGATGTTTAAAAATTTGGTTAATATTTAGTTAAAACGTACATGCATGTTAGATATATTAAAGTAATTGATGTATAGTATATTTATTGTTAATTAATAAAGGTAATTAATAAAATTAATTAATTAATTAAATGTTGATAAGGTAGTTGAAAATTTGTAAATATAATAGTTTAATAATTACTTGACAATATGTATATATAATAGTTGACTAATATGATAAGTATTAAATTTTGTAGGAGTATGGACAAGAGTTGGATAAAGTTGCGGAATAGAAGTGATGTCCAGTATATGGATGGAATCAGAGAATTTGTGAATTTTGCGATAGAACATGATCAGGGAAAGAAGCATTCAGGTGTCTGTGTAAAAAATGTCTTAACTATCAGTATGTGGAGGTTAATGTTATGATGCAACACCTATACAAAACTGGTATGATATGGAGTTACACTACGTGGATCGAGCATGGTGAAACAGTAGACTTCAGCTTAGGATACTGTTACCATAGTGCCTCATCCAGCGGTAGTGGTGCCAGCCCCCTACTTGGAACCCAACTACGGATTTGATCCATGATGCATTTCCGGGATTTAGTCATGGTGGACACCAACACCAAGAGGGAGGTTACAATACCATTCATGGGCATGATGACACATTCCCTACTGCTAGCTTGGCCACTAACACCATTGAGATGGATAAGTACAACACAATGTTACATGAAGCCCAGACCCCGGTGTACCCTGGATGTCAAGAGAATGTGTTGCAATATGTGATGAAGCAAATGGAGATAAAAGTGAAGAATAAAATGTCAGTCAGTGCTTTTGACGAAATTTAGGACCAAACATGTAAGTTGCTTCCTGATGATCACAATCTTCCTAAATCCCATTATAAGGTTAGAAATATCTTGAGCAGCCTTGGCCTAAAGTACATGATAATTGACGCATGTCCAAATGATTGTGTGTTGTTTTACAAAGAGTATGCAGATTTGGACTATTTTCTCGTATGTGGCCAGTGCAGATATGAGTAGAATAAGAAGAGTTGGAAAAAGAAAATTCATGTGAAGGTTCTTCGATATTTTTCATTGATTCCCAGATTTCAGCGTCTGCACATATCTCTATACATAGCAAAGGCGATGCGATGGTATGTAGAAAAGTGAATAGATGACGATGTGCTGAGACACACTACAGATGGGGAGGCTTTCAAACATGTCGACAAAAAATTTGGAGACTTTGCAGCAGAGGTTCGAAATGTTAGACTCAAACTATCTACAGACGGATTCAATCCTTAGGGTAGTAATAGCTCTGCCGTCAGCACTTGGCCAGTTATTCAGATGCCGTACAACCTACCTTCGTGGATGTGCATAAACAAGGAATTTAATTTCCTTACTCTACTAATTCCAAGTCCTAAATCTCTGGGGAAGTGCTTAGATGTCTACCTCAGACCTTTGATTAACAAGCTGAAACTGTTGTGGAAAAATGGAGTCCCAACTTATGACAAATTCACTGACACGATGTACATGCTGAGGGCAGCTATAATGTAGACGATCAGTAATTTTCCAACGTATGGGATGTTGGCAGCCGGCAGGACGAAAGGATACAATGGATGTCCTATAAGTTTGGACGACATGAACTCTAGTTGGCATGCGGGGAAGGTGTGTTACCTGCGTCACCGTAGATGGCTTCCTGACGATCACCCGTGGTGACAGGATGAAGCTCATTTCAACGGGACGGTAGAGAATAATCTTAAACCCCATAGTTGGTCTTGCGAAGAGATTTTTAAGAGGTTGAGCTATTTCAACTTTAGTGTGTTGACCAATGACAAGGATGTACAGAAACGCAATCCAATACCTCCACATGATCTCAGCTAGTGGCATCACAAGAGTATATTCTTTGAATTCCACTACTGGTCGAAGTTGAAGCTGAGGAACAACTTGGATGCGATGCACATAGAAAAGAATGTGTGCGACAGCATGGTGGAAACAATTCTCGGTATTAAGTTCAAGACTAAAGATACTCCCAGAGCATGCAAAGATCTGGAATCTATGAATCTATGTCGTCCCTTGTGGTTGAGGAAGGATAAAAGAGAAGTGTACAACAAGATGTCAGGTGCACCTTACACAGTGAAGCCAACACTTAGAGGTTTTGTATTCTATTGGTTTAAGAGCGTTTGTTATTCCGCTATGTATGCAGCTACTAAAATTAGAGCAGTGGACGAGGTGCAACATAAGTTTGTTAGTCTAAAGACTCATGACTATCACGTTGTCCAGCAACATCATATTCCAGTGGTAATTTGGCCATATTTTCCTTGTGACGTCGTAGAACTAATAGTGACATTGTGCAGATCGTGGCAGAGGTTATGCATCAGAGAGTTAAAGAAGCCAGATGTGGTGGAACTGCAACAACAAATTATACACATCATTTGCAAACTAGAGAGGAATTTTCCCTCTGCTTTCTTTGACATCATGATTCACGTAATGATCCACCTACCCGAGCAAGTGCTCATTTCTTGTCCAGTCCAGTACACTTGGATGTATTCTCAAGAAAGGTACGTACAACTAATTAATTATACAGGTTTTCTGATCCATTATTTGTTCCACTGGAGATTACTAGCTATATGTACATATTCTACAATTAATTAATTGAACGTTTGATTTTGTAGACAGCTTGGACAGTATAAGGGATTCGTGAAAAATAGGTTAGCCTCGGATGGCTCCATAGCAGAGACATACCTAATGCATGAGTGTGTTACTTACTGTAACAGGTACCTCAAGAAAACACCACCTCCCACCGCCTTCGATCTCAGTGCTCGCATCAATCTTTCTGTCGTCACAAATGTCGTACGACCATTTAGAGGAATATTAAAGAAATCGTTAACACAAGAAGAACTTATTGAGGCACATTGGATAGAGTTGCGAGACCGACGAAGTTGAGCCTTACATGATTGTGTACAGGGAGAAGCTTCAAAAGAAGTTCGGCATGGTTTGAAAGAGTGGTTAAGAAGAAGTTCTCTGATTATTTCTTCCAATAGGTACATATATTTACTTATTTAATTTATATACATATTTGTAGAAATTAAACCCTTTAATTATAAATATATTCATCCCATTTTTAACAGATGATTGATCTACAAAAATCTGATAACCAAGGGGGGTGGTGGTCCTGGCCAAAGTATTTGCTAGCAGGAAAGCCGATTAGATACTATATTTACCCTGGATGTTTTGTGAACGGTATAAAGTATCATTCATTGGTCCGAAATGAAGAAATGAGGACACAAAAAATGGGGTAGTAGTTGAGAAAGACAATGATATATATTACGGGACTCTTGTATATGTTGTTCAACTATGTTACGGGAATGATGTCAACGTTTTCTTATTCAAGTGCAAATGGTTCAAGCGTACAAAGGAAGACTTGGACCTTTTATTAGTCATTACAAACTCAAGCTGGTATGAGGATGAGGATGAGCATTTTGCTCTTGCCACCTTAGTTAGGCAGGTGTTCTATCTTGATGATCTGAAAATTGGTGAATGGTGGAAAATAGTGAACCATATCTCTCATCGAGGAATATGGAATACCATGACAACTGAAGGGACGCCGGCGACTGAAGATGCTAAACTGCAAAGAGACATTACTGCATATCAAGAGCATAATATTTCTGTCATCTGCTCCGACATAATAGACCTGGTTCAACTGGTGAACGCTTACTCATGCATGATGGTTGTACAGATCTAACTGAATATGAGATTATAGATGTAATTAATAAGGTCGATGAAGAAGAGGCACAGGATGACGACGAAGACTCAGGATATTCGGTGGACGATGTTGAGTATAATCATGAGGAGGAGTAATCGGATAACAGTGGTGAGGAGGATGATGACGAATATGACAAGGAGTACAATGTAACGACGAGGAATATTAATTGGTAATTAATTATTGTAATTACACTTTTTTGACGTAATGAGGCATGATTAATTATATTATGAGGAGGAGTAGGTACAATTATTAATTCTAAAATTTAATAATTAATTAATTATAACTCTTATTTTTTCGCATAATTAACTTCAAATTAATTAAAGATGTCGCTTCGACGGAATACAAAAATCCGTATGACCAAGTGTCACATTTTCCCTAAACCCTAAAACCTAGACGACGGAACGACTTTTCGTAGTCAAAGGTAAACACAATCATATAACCCTAAATCTTAAACCTTTATCTTAGACGACAAAAATGAGTCATTCCGTCGGCTAAGTAAACCCTAAATCCTAAGCCTTAACCCTAAACCCTAAACCCTAATCTTTTACCTTAGACGACGAAATGACACGTGTTCGTTGTCCAAGTATTCACTTAGACGACGCAAATGTGGCCAGTTCGTCATCTAAATCATGTTATCATAATTTCACATCTAAGACAACGACCATGTAGACCATGTCCCAATGCATATTCTTTTCATCGAAAGCATAGAGTAAACAATTCTTGGAGTGTGAGCATCGATGGTTCTAAAATAGGAGTTACGAATTTTCGTGTATCCACGATTTCGGTTTGTAAAAATTTTGGTTTTACGGTTGACTGTGCTGATGAAACCCTTAACGAACTTACTATTTACTGAAAATTATTCTACTTATATATTGTCTTACGGTGAATGCATCCAACCGTTCTTTTGTCCAAATTTAATTTCGTTAATATTGATGTGCAATGAGCCTATACTTAATAACACTTAAGTTATACACATTAGTAGATACTTAACAAGTTTGAAGACGTAAATTAATTCGTCGTCTTAAATCCTACTTTTATAAATATAGTTCTTTAATTGATATTTTACGACAAAAAAATTCGAATGACAGATCAGAAATTTCCTTACGAATTATTTTTAAATATTATTTTTAGAAAAATTATACTTAGACGACGAAGGAGTAGGACTGTCCGTCGTCTAGGTGAGCACTTAGACGACGGAGAAGGCCAAATCTGTCGTCTAAGTTCAAATTTTTAGCGGTCCAAATTTCGCCGCCATTTATTTTGGGAACCGCTCAAAATTTGAACTTAGATGACGGAAGCTGAGTTTTCGTCGTCTAAGTCATCGCTTGGACAACAGACAGGTCTCCTCCGTCGTCTAAGTTCAAATTTTGAACGGTTCTCAAAATAAATAGCGGTCAACTTCCACCCGTCAATCAATTCGGAGAAAACCCCAAAATTTACTTGGACGACGAAAAGAGGAGTTTACGTCGTCTAAGTGGACACTTGGATGACGTAAAATCAGCTGTCGTCATCAAGGTGAGGTGGGTTTCACTTAGATGACATAAAATCACATTCCATTGTCTAAGTGAAACAGTATAATTCCATATTCTAAGCAGTTTCGATTGATCACTCTCTCTCTCTCTCTCTCTCTCTCTCAAACTCCGGCTCCAACGACACCTCATGTCTCCCTCCGGCGACTCCCACCAGCTTGGCTGGGTGGCTGGCCTCCACCTCCTCAGCTGCCTCCCACCACCTCATACGTCCACCTCACTCCCTCCCTCCACCTCCGACGCCTCCTACCGGTCGGCCCCCTCCACCCGCCGCCCCTCCACCGTCGATAAATTATTATTTTTTTACGTACGTATGTATTTATAATTTTTTTTAATATGTATTTAGGTATAATACAGTGTATTTGTGTTTAATTGTAAATTGGTAAACTGGTAAAAATTATAAATTGGTAAATATTGTAAATTAGTAAAAATAATAAATTAGTAAATACTTTGTAAATTAAGTCAATATTGTAAATTGATAATTATTGTAAATTAGTAAATATTAAAAAATGGTAAAAAGAATAAATTGCTAAATATATTATAAATTAAGTAAATAATATAAATTGGTAAATTTTGTAGATTGGTAAAAATTATAAATTGATAATTATTGTAAATTGGTAATTATTGTAAATTGGTGAATATTGTAAATAGGGTAAAAAAATAATAAATTGATAAAAATGGTAAAAATATACAAATTGAAGGTAAATATTAAAAATGATAAAAATTAAAAATATTAAAAATTAAAAAATTTAAATTGTTAAAAAGATAAAAATTACAAATAGTTAATATTATAAATTGGTTATATTAAAAATTGATAAATATTAAAAATGGTAAATATTAAAAATGAAAAATATTAAAAATAGTAAAAATAGTAAATTTTGTGGTAAATATGAAAAAGAATAAATATTGTAAATTGTTAAAAATAGTAAATGGTAAAGTAGTTATAATTAATGGTAAAATAGGCTTAATAGTTAATTTTTACAACTCCTAGATTAAAATGGTCACATGGAGTAAAAAAAGGCACAAAAAGAGGCTGAAGATACTCAACTCTGACGCTTTGCAGAGCAAGTGAGTTGGCACAGTTTGGAGGACAACGTCGCGGCTCCTCCGGATTCTTCAGCTGGTCCCTCGACTGTGGTGACTGGGGAAATTCCTAATGCCCCAGTTATACAGAGCGATGACGATAACACCCCTTCCGGCCGATCATTGTTATCAGAAGGTGCCCAGGAGTCGGTTTCCGGGTCTATTTTCTACAGTGCACGGTGCAAGGTCAGGAGGGCCTCGTCAGACCCTCAACCGAAAAGGACTCGAAAATGGCGGAAAATTCGAGAAGTTGTTCAAGGCGACCGGGCAAAAGATCCAGTTGCCGTACAACGATTTCACCGATGGCCCTCCCACAGCATCAGGGCAATTATTCGCAACAAGATTTGTATGGTTGCATCTAGCTGGAAGGAGTTGCCGGACTTGGAGAAGGGGAAGGTATTTAAAGAACTCTCGGTAATACAATTTTAAATTCATTTTTTAATAACCAATAAAAATCGTAATTTCATAATATATATATATATATATGATTTTATTCTTTTATTCTTTTTTTGTAAGAAGAATATGCGGTGGATGACACACCAGAGATGCTTAGGCACATCAACACCACCGCCAACACCATCTACCGTGATTGGAAGTAAAGACTTCACAAGTATTACCTCCAATTTGGCATCTCGCCTACCCTTGTAGAGCTACGTGGGGATAGGGAAGATGAGGGAGTGGTTGGTCAACCACTTCGAAGAAGAATTGTATCGGATTCGTCTTTTTTTATTTAAATTGACGAAATCGAATAATTTATTTTTTAGTCATTTATTAGTTTTTTAATGATTTATGTTGTCGAACAGACGAAATTGAACGTAAACAAGGCCAATCGGGAGAAAAAGGGCAAACATCATACATTTGGCTCCAAGAAGATGATACAAATCGCCAAGAAGCACAGAGATAAGGGCTCCAAACACCCTTATCTGGATGCTAGCATCACCGCTTACGTGACGCCTATGCTCGATAATGAAGCGAGTCAAAGTGGCGTAAGTGTCGTATATATTTCTTCTCAATTAACATAATTATTAAACTCTGGTACAAATTTATAATTATTTGATTTTTATTATTATTTTCAAGCGAGGTTGGTAAAACTGGCGTAGCAGGAATTGACCAACATGCAGCTTGCAAACCCGGATGTGCCGCCGAAAGACTTGCCTCCTCTATCGAGGGAGAGTCAAATTGCAATCGCCAATGAGGTATACGGTCGTCGAGCTGGCAAGGAGGTTGAGATGCAAGGTGCAGCGAGATTTATCTTCTGACTCATCTACGACACGCTCGGCGAGGACAAGTGTTCGGGATGCGGCGGTCCAATTAGCCCTTGAGGAAGCTCGACTCGCACGGGCGAAAACGCTATCTATGCGTTAGAGGCTTGATGAGCAACAAGTGTAGATAGCCAACCTCCTCGCCCTCATCCAAAACAGGATTCAACAAGATTGTCGTCCTGACAAGACATCTCCACATTTTTAAGTAATTGTAGGATGGCTTTCTTCATTTCCACAATTCATATGGAGTTTTCTCTTCTATCTTTTGGGTATCTTATTTTAAAATAGTCATCTCCCCACATACTTCTTGACAAACTATAACTCAACAACATTGCACTCATCATATCTTTTATGGTATGATTCAGTCGTTCAACCACACCATTTAATTGTGATGAATAAGGTGTTGTTATTTCATGTATGATCTCATACTGCGCACAAGAAATAGTGATTCATATTCACTTTTTTTGTCACTTCTTATAACCTTAATTATCTTATTGAGTTGATTCTAAACCTCATTTTTGTAGAAAAAATTCTCTATAGCTTCATCTTTACTCTTCATGAGATACACAAAGCAATACTTTTAAAAGATAATTTCGTTAGTTTTGTCTCAACACAAGTTTCACACTTCTGCTTGAAACATTGATAAATTTTTCAAGTTAATTAACCTCATCTGAGTATCATAATTAATATGCATTTGCCTACCATATCATAAACTTTATTCATATTATTGATCATGATCATTACATTTCAATTTGAAATTGAATTTTTTACCAGTTGTGACTTTATTACTAACATACATTCTATGTTTAATCAGTAAATGAAAATCATCATCACTGAGCCTCGACTCAGTCCTCAAGAACATAAAATACATTGTTTGGTTCCTTTCTAGAGATCATCATTCAAACTTCCTTCATTGACCTTTGATTGTTCATCTAACTTGGTTTGGTCATACCACAGTTCCAAGTCTTCCATCTTATAGTCATAATCCTTGACTGCTTCCATGTCTTGTTCGTTGTTCGTGACGTCATTTATCACGGCACAGTTCCTCATTGCAAAATATTATTCGTTTTGGGAAAACCGCTCAAGGTTTAGCATTTGAGCCTCACCTCAAAAACACTCCTCGCTATGTGGAGGTGAGTCTCCACATATATGGCGCATCACCTCATCTTCTTTGAGTGAAGTGTGATCTCTCATCATCAAGTGTTAAGTCACTCATAGTTTGCATTGATCAACACTCATTATCACATCCTCCTTTTCAACCAAACGACCCAATATGACATCTATATCTTTAGTGTTTTTACACCTTCCGTTGCCTTTTCTGAAAATACACACAACGTATTATTTTCCTAATCAATAAATAATATCCTATATAATTTCTCCATTGATTACTTAGTCAAATTCATAAGAAATTTCTTATTGAATATCTCAATATTCAATCACTTGAATTTGACATATAACCAAATCATAGTGTTTCCTTATTATAAGGAAAACTTTTCATTATCGTTAAAAAATCCTTATTACCGTAGGTAGCTAATTGATCATTCTTTTGGAGTACCCTTAGACAAAGTTTTGTGTTTCGCAACACAACTCCAAAGGTAATTGTTTCCTTAAGGCAACATAATTTTGGTGTAGGCAATAAATTCCTTAAGGCAACAACCTTCCGTTAGACCACCCATTGGTCAATATCACAGATAAAAGTTCTTAAGAGTGTAAGAAATAATTAGTGATATTGAATAAATCCGAACATACGAATTAAAAAATTAGTAAACATATAACCAATTGTAAAGAATAAAATTTGAAAATTTATTACCGATTGGTTGAAGGTTGAAGATGAAGAAGTATAATGAAGAAACACGTTCTCCTTAAGAATTTTCACGCCGCTTACAGACTTGTATGAAGTTGTTCTCCCAGGATAAAATAACTTCTAAGTTTTGTAACCCAACACAAGAACTCCTCAACGAACTAGAAAGTACCTCACTCTATCACCGAATTTGAGAGGGAGAAAAGAGATCAGAAGAAAAAGATACTTTGCTTTCCGATGGTCACTATTAGAAAAATGCTCTTAGACATTGGTCCAAGACTGATGTCAAAAAAAAATTGGTCCAATGTCTTAGTAGGTGATGTAAAAGATCGAAACCACTCAAAACGATGTCTAAATTTAAGATAAACATCGACTATACTTACAAAACTGATGTAATTATCTCTATTTGGTGTATGTAGCTATTGGTAAACTTTATATTTTTAAGTTTTATATCTATTGTAATAGGCAGTCTAACACAATTATGACATGAACATTGATCCTAATTCTAAACCGTTGTACGATTATAACTTAAACATCAGTCTTTAAGTAAAAGACATCAATTTTCTTACAAAGTCGATGTCTATGCTAATCTTAGACATCAATAATTTTTTACAGTCGATGTGCAATACATTTATTAAAATTGATTTTTGTACATTGATGTTTTTTTTTTACATAGATTTTTATCACAAAACTGCTGTATAATCTTGTTCCTGACAATACATTATCATATAACAGATAAACAACAAAGCCACAATCAGAAATACATTCATTTCATACTCAAATATCAAGTACAAGATGTATTTGCTACAATGAGGTTAAAAGATTAAGCATCCTTGATCTTCTCAAACAAACACAGTTTACACATGTCTAAGTATGTGTTTATATACAATGAATATGTCTATGTCTATGTCTATGAAAACTTGTAGACAATCAGGGTCCAACACATGTGTATAAGTTCACTACTACAATAACCCATTCAGACGATACAGGATAGACGACAAATGTGGTTTTATATGTCATCTGAATTTTAGAGACAACATATACTTGTTTTATGTCGTTATTTCTTTGTTTAAACGATGTAGTTTTTCGTTTAACTTTTTTGAAGTCATAGACGACATATAGTATGTCGTCTGTGTGAAGCACATATTTTGTTGACTTTTATGAAAAATTAGATGACATATTATATGTCATCTGTGTGAAGCACATGTTTTATTAGTTTTGATGAAAAATTAGATGACATTATATGTCGTCTGATGAAATTAAGCCTGTCAATGGGGCGAATTTTGATCCGGACCCGCTCCAGACCCATACATATTAGGCAGATCTGAATCTAATTTTTGGACCCGTTGATCTGTTTGTGACCCGGACTCGTTTATTTAACGGATCGAATCTGGATCACAAGCGATTCAATCCGTTTATGATCCATCTTGTTTATTTTTTAACTTATTAAATATAATTTACTTTTATTTACGTATATGAAATAATTTTAATCTAAAACTCTCTTTTTAAAAAATAAAAAATAAATATATTTAGCGAAGTTATATAAAATTATTAATAAATTAAAAGATTAAAAACCTAAAATAATTTGTTTCTTGTCAAATTTCTCGATGTAAATAGAGTTGTTTTTTTGTCTCTCTAGTTTAGTTTAATGAAATATTTTGGTTATGTAAAGAGATCATCTGACATATTGGTAATAATTAACAAATTGATAAAAGAAAGAAATTTAGTAATTAACATATTGATAAACGGGTCCGGATCCGCTCCGTTGTTCAGTTAATCCCCCGGATCCGGATTTGATTATTAAAAATTCATCGGATAAACGGAAAGGGTCAAATCTAATTTTTCTCTCTTCTTAAACGGATTCGGATTTAGGTTGATCCGGTTCGGCTCCGCCCCATTGACGGGCCTAGATGAAATGTTATTGAGAATGAAGTCGTTCCATGTAAAAAAACAAAATAGCTAATCGACACGTGCAACCCTCCTCACTCACACTTGGTCTCAAAAACACCCCAAAAAACGATCTCTAACACACACACTCTCTCACAGAGAAGAAAAAAGAGAGAAACTAGATCCCAGCCAAGTTCGTCGGCCAACTTCTCCTCCGGGCAACCACCTCCCACCACAACAACAGACTTGATCTCTTCTTGTCCATCTCATTCGTTCCCCTAACTTCTCTAGCTCTGATTTTCACTCATATAGCCAAATCGACGAGAAGAAACCAAATTAGGTTTCCGAGTAATTGCTCCATTTTGGACAAAGTCGTGGTCGGTTGAACCCTGGGCATTGGAGCCCGTAGAGCTCGACTTTCAAACCATGCCGAGCTTTTTCTATGACGGTTCACGGTTCTAGTTGCGCCGACTTGTAGGAGGTCGCCGAGGAGGGAGATTCTGAAGCTGTGCCTCGCAGCTACTGGGGGACGCAATTTCGCCGATGAGGTCCTTTGTTTTTTTTATATTCGGACTCTTTTTTTATTTATTCATGTTTTCCGTAGAGGAAGCCGACAAGTCCGATTTCGGCATCGGCAATAAAAGACTTTGCTGGAGAGTGTGGAGACAGACATCGGTGACACCCTCGAGACATTCAACTACCAACGTCTCCAACGTCTGTCTCTCATTTTCTTTGTTTCTCTTCAAACATTATACACATGATTATTTGTAACTGAACTAAATTTAAGTGTTTGTGTTGACGTTGTTAGGCAATGTGAGAGACTGCCAATTTTGGGTTTTTATAGGTTAGCGAGCACTTTTAGTAACTCTCATGATGGAGATGCGTTCTGCTAAAATGGTCAGAATTGTGTTTTCCTTCTGGTTCTTTGTTTTGTTTTCTCTCTCTCTGTTTGTGTTCAGAAACTTAACTAGTGTTGGAACTACGAGTAATCTTCAAATTACCATTATGACATGCATACACTTGTGTTTCAAAATTTTACAACTTGGTATTGTTGATGATGGTACAATCTCAAGGGTGTATAGAGAATTGGGTATACGTAGATATAGGTTAGGCATTATGGGTTTTGGGTTTATAGTATATCTTGCCTCATCGAATTGGCTCTAGATGAATGCAAGCTTGTTTTTGAGTTTCTTTATTAGGTTTTTACAATAGTCTTCTATAGTCTAACTTCTCTTTCTCTTCGTCCCAACTACGTAGACGAGGCTAAAGGAGACTGAGAACACAGCCAACCTCCAGATTTAGCTCGGTAATATTATACTTCATACCAAGTTTCATACTTTACTTTATTTTTGTCGCTTTAGAATTTTGACTGTGAACTACTGCAACTATAAGTCTGGGTTTGCCTGCTTTGCTTTTGGTGGTTATCTTCTGGATCTGCTTTGCATTTCACTACTAAAGTTTCATGCTTAGCTAAGATTGGTTTCTGATTTATTAGGTGGGAACAAGGAGGAGGTGAGGAAGGAGACCGACCTATGCCTAACCAAGGATGGGAATTTCAAGGATTTGTATTCAAAGGTATTATTTGTAATTCTGGGGTGTGTTGAGCTTAATTGTTTGGACATGTATAAGTGATATATTTGGTGTTGTTCTGAGCAGTACAAGTTATTGTCCATGGTGAGATGATCGAGTACTATGACATCTCGGGTTGTTATATTGAGGCTATGGACTCGTCACAGAAGAATGCAACGGCATCACAGCAACAGTAGTAAAATAATGGCCTTAATATGCTAGCATAGAGTACAAGAACTACATTATTTGAGTATACATAGGCTAGCTAGATAGTAACTATTAGCTTCTTGCCTTCATCAAAGGAACAAATTGATTCGATGATGGTTTGTTGTTTGATGCATCGTTTGTACGGAATAAATTTAAATGTTCAATAGAGAACTTGTGAAATGATGGTTTGATTACAGATTGTGTATATGTGCTTAGATTTTGGTTCATTGTTATATGTGATGTGAAGTTATTTCAAAAGACATCTCTTTTAAATCGGTCATTTGGAAGTCATTCAAAAGACATATATGTCTTATGTCGTATGCCATGTTCTCAGATGACGGTTAAAAACCGTCATCTGATGACTTTTTCAGACGGCACAATGCAGAGGCATCAGACAACAGTTATTGGCTTTATTGTAGTAGTGGTTGCTTCTCCTCGAGTTGAGTGAATACCTAGCAAAGAAGTAGTTTCTTCAAGTTCTCTTGTTGCAAAATATTATACAAGTACCCTCTTGTATCTAAGACCAGGTAGATCTAGTTTTGTAGTTCTAAGAATACACAATTTACTCAGTCAAATAATCCAAGACTGAAGGTAAGGAGACCCATGTACTTTTTCCTAATCACTCATCATTCATATCAAAAGGGGAGTTCTCCAAGGGTGAGTTTGAGCATAACTAAATAGAGATTGTGATCCAGGCCTTGCTACACTGTTTTTTAAGCTCAATCGAAAGCACAAAATAGTGGAGAGAGAATTGTACACAGAGAATCACACATACATATACAAATGAAGAGAAAAATTAATACAACATATATTGTGCAACCTTTCTCGACAGCCTTCACCCTACTTAGACCAGAAAGGACATATAATCGAACCTAAATCAAATTTATCCAAAACTAACAACAATTAGAATAAATCCTACTAGACTATATATGCATACTCACCAGTCTATAACATCAAGGACTTTTGGATTTCCGTCAGACATAACCTGTAATCCAGCAGCACTAGAATCCACTCCAAAATCTGAATCACAGTAAACACATCAAGTTTCTCAATCTAAAATATCAGTACAACTTCATCAACTAATTTTCAGATCAACTTTCTATAAACACAATAGAGGAGAATCAATTGCTTGATTGCCAGTTCCTCATTTCAACACTTAAATTGGCACTCTCAAGCATTGCACCTCTTATCTAAAAGAGTTTAGATTTGCAATTTCCAACCTTTGCATTAATTATACTAAATAGTTAGCAAAATTAATCACATTTCTAATATGCTAACCTTGTCAAAAGCAAACGTTCTATCAATCTGCTTGTTAGCAATATACTGAATCGCAGCCACTTCCTTTCTACCTTCATTACAAGAAATGACCACTGGTGTATGTATCCTAATCTCTTCTTCACTCCGGCCTACAAATTTTGCAAATTCACTTCATGACTCTATGACTCAGTTAAGCAATAACTCAAATCAACTCAACTCGGACACGTAACTCAAATTCACTTCATGACTCTACAACTCAGTTAAGCAATAACTCAAATTAACTCCGACTCGTAACTCACTCACCTGCAACGTACAAGAACCTGCACACTGACTCCCTTCTCCTTCTCGTGTTTGTTACTCGAATTCGAATTGGCCGATCCCAGATCTCGCGAGGCCTTGTCGCCCGACAGCGACACCAATCCTCTTCTCTGCAGTGACTATACCGAATCCATAGCTCCAACACTGAATCCCTAAACCTTCAGTCAATCGAAAATTGACACAGTCAACGAAGATATCCTACAATAAAAACAAACGATCACACACAAAAAATCGAGCAGTGCGACTACGAAAAACAAGTCTTACCAAATCGGCGTTGCGGCAGGCTTTATGCTTCGATTGATCAATTTTGCGGTTGCAGGTGGCGACGGTGTAGTCATCAGCGGCGAGATGTACTCCTTGAGCGTCGAAAGGCACATGTTTATCAGTCCAGAGAGTTCACGCCGTCGCTTAGAAGTTTCTACCCAAATGCGAAAACAGTATGAGAGAGAGAGAGAGAGAGAGAGAGAGAGAGAGAGAGAGAGAAACCCGATGAAGCAGAACCTGTGACGACCTTGAGGTTCGCAAAGCTTCCCCCCTGGAAGCCGACTCTTCGGAAGTTCCGAGAGGAATCAGGATTCAAAATGTCATTTTTTGTCGTTCTTTTAACAAAATTCGACATTTGATAAGTTTTAATAACATAGGAGAAGAAAAGTAATGATGGAGAGAATAATGGGATTCATGATACCTGTAACAAAAAAACTGACGCGGACTTTAAAAAATTAAAAACCAGCCATTTCAAAATTAAAAAAAAAGCACTGAAAGTAATCAATCATATCTCATCCAAGTCTCCAACTGCTCTTAGCATATTGGGTCTGTGTTTAGTGAGACTGTGAGATCACCATCTCCTTAGATCAAGTCTCCAATTTTTCTTCTTCGGCTCAGCTTCCTTCTCCGCCGGCGGTCTCATCTAGACCACGGGGTCCAAGAGGGGCGAGCACAATCCAAAACGACATTGCTGATCTCAGCAAAAACTAAACAGATTTTCTGCTCTTGATTTTGACAAAGTGCCTTTTTAAATTATCTATGATTTGGGTACATTTAATAGAATTGATGCGTTGCTCATTGATTTCTTTTGCCTTAACTGTTTACTCTTGAGTGCTTTGACACTTTGATGCATGGTTTTTTATAGTATAATAAGGCTTATTGAAGTTACTTGGTGCATTCACATCTAATCTCCCACGTTGAGAAATAAAATTGTTTTCAGTTTTTATCTTTTTCTACAAACTGCATCAGTTTATCATCGGAAAAAGAAATTAAAGCACATCAGTTTATTTTTGTCAGGCAAAGAGTTCCTTCAAAGGGAACATATTGTACTTTCAATCTTTATTAACAAAACTAATCAGTTGCAGTTGTTTATAAGTTACAGTGTTTAAATTTAATATGTCTTATCACAATACAATTATACAGACCTCGAGTTTACACCTACCTTTGGAATTATATAAAGCCGGTTGCTTAGCATGCTTCACTCTAATTACTCCTTTGTTTCACTCTAATTACAACTATGAAGAAAGATAATTATGCTGAATTTGAATTCATATGAATGCTTCTGTTCTATTGGATTATGGAAGCACTACTTTGAGCTTACGCCGAATCTTATGCTTCTGTTCTTGGATGATACAGGCTTCTTTATTGATATTTTATTCATATCCTGCTGTTATAGTGAACATAAGTTGTTGGGTTGCAAAGCAGGCTACTTACACGAATTCAAATTGTCTTTTAACTTACCGTGATAATGATAGTTACTTACCAATTTTCAATTGACAAGTTGTCTTATTCTATTACAGGTTACAAACAGTCATATTCCATTTCAAACTTCACTATACAGATATAAGAGATAAGAGATAATTGATGCACTCCTAAATGGTTACGAAGTCTGTATAGTTCTACAAATATTTCGGCAATCCATTAGCTTTCTCATACGTTGAAACTTTTTGCATACAGAGCTACACAATGTCACATTCGTGTAAGTTCACCGTCACATTTTTTTTCTAAGGTAAGGTCACCATTTCAAGTCTTATTCAATTTTGATACAGATTTGATAGAATTATATCATTGATCTCAATTTTGCAGCAAACTCTCATTGTCAACTAGCTTAGTTCTTTGAAAACCTCGACTCAATCATCGATTTGTGACGACATGCATTATATATTAATCAGATAAGGAACACAATTTCTTGGTATATTTAAGTGGTGGCGACTCTCAATGGCTTATTGCATATTTCGGAACGACACATATAATACACGAGTATAAGTGGTGGCGACTCTCAATAGAAAAACTAATCCCAATAGAGAATTCACGACATGTATAATACACGAGTCAAAGATCAACGAAGGTATAGAGGGTTGTAGCGTTTTTTTTTCTCTTTTTTTTGATATTGACGGGTGATAATGATTACCTATTGATTTGTTGAGAATACAACTTTTTTTTCAATGATGCAACTTGATTTGTGTATGTGATTTGTGATTTTGTAGGTCTTTTAGTTTCTTTGTCATCTTCGTGGTCAATTGTAGTAAGGAAGAGGACATTGACAAATCGTCATATGCTAAAGCTAATTGGAGGTGAGTAATTTGATCCTACCTCAAAATATTTGCCAATCTAATGTTTATGTGGGTCTTCCTCTGAATAGTTTGAAATTCAATTTCCAGAGCTTGACAAAGGTAAAGACCCTCCATGCTAACAAATTTGTTGGGTCAGTTACAAAATGTTCCTTATTTGTGTGTAACTTTGCATAAAATCATTCTAAATATTTTGTTATTAAGCTCCAGAGGATATGGGCTTCACCTTCTTCCTTTGGTGTTTATACAATAGAACTAATACAATAGAATGACTTTGTATCCAATTTTTATATACAGATTTGATCTTGATAATCTCCAACCACGCTAGCAGTAGATAACATAAACAAAACCGTACGAAAGTGACTAATTTAAAATTCAACTTTCTTTCTCGCCTTATAATTCACTCACGTCTTACTTGCATCTTTATGTAGGTTTTGAAATACCCAATTTTGTTTGTCGCAGATCCCTTATTTTACCAAAAACTCTGTTACGATTCTCACTTCCTTTTCTTGGTATAGCTCCACTTGGTCAACAAGGGAGAGGCATACTCAGAGGTAGAACAAAACTCAATTACTACATGTATCAGTTGAATTACATACTTAAATTTTCTATGTATGGTTTTTCTTTAGGTTTTTCAAGCCATCAAAGATGTATTAACTATATATTGCCATCCAAATATGTTCATTTGTTTTTTCATTCTACGTTGGTATTTGGCTATACTTGCACTTAACGAACGAATGTATCTTTAATAAAAATACTCGCTATTTATCTAACCATGTAATTATCATCAAAGCACCAAGCACAAACAATACCAGACTTAGTCTTGGTAGAATATCTCCGACTTAACTCTACAAAAAAGAAACAACTTAGAGCTATAGTCATTTGCTTAAATCTTAGAGTCTACTAAACACGGACTTCAAAAGTTTTTGAATAAAAATAAAAGTGAAGGAAATCTACGAGTATGAGGCTATGAAGGTGACATGTTGCCCAAAATTGATAGAGAAGCGGTTATGTTGTTGAAGTTGTTTTTGTTTTTGTTTTTGTTTTTTAATTCTCTTAATCGTATAAGAAAAAAGTTAATGTTTTAACTTTTTGAAAGAAAAAAAGATTCATGTCGCTAATGAAGTTCTATAAAAAAAATAATTCTTTTTTTTGGTTAATCATGTGGCACTGCTATTTTCTCAAAAATACAAACTTTTTGTCACAGATAAAAGTATGAATCAAACAAATAGTTCAAGTGCTCAAAGCAGTAAACATGCATGTCTACAAACTTTTCTTTTTCTTTTTTAATTCCCTTAATTGTATAAGAAAAAAGTTAATGTTTTGACTTTTTGAAAGAAAAAAAGATTCATGTCGCTAATGAAGTTCTAGATACTTTTTTTTGGTTAATCATGTGGCACTGCTATTTTCTCAAATATACAAACTTTTTGGTCACAAATAAAAGTATGAATCAAACAAATAGTTCAAGTGCTCAAGGCACTAGACAATGGCAAGTGACATTGAATCCCAAACAATATCAAGCTTATTTGGCCCGACGCCAAGACCATGCTCTAGGAAAACAACCCATGGTTGAATCTATTGATTATGACCCAAATTCTCAGCCAAATAATATAAACGAACCAACCAAGGGTAATGTTGATTATGACAAGTTTTTACACTTAGTAGTGTTCATAAATTTTCTTATATATTGACATTTTTTGTTGATTATTTATTTATAGAAAGAGTGCGCTTAACTCACATTAGGCAAAGAGCACGTTCGGAAGGGATACGGATAAATTATGGTAATCAAGTACAACCTGTTACGAATGATACAAATGAAGAGGTTTCAGGTACTCCATCCTTTTACTTTATATATGAGATTTAATTAAACTTTAAATACTCTCTTTTTTGAAAAAAAAAATTTGGCCAAGCACTACAGTTGAATAATAACAAAAAGTTTGTCTATTAAATTACCATATTTCTTTATTATAAATAAGAAAATCTCAATACTATAATGATTATTGCAATGGAGCAAAATATGGTTATTGATGAAGAAATGAACGATAATGGGAACATGCTTATTGGTGAAATGCAATGTCGAGTCCGACCTGTGCCACGAACAAAGAGAGCAAGGATAAGGTCCAATGATGCAAGAAATTTTTATGAGGAAATGGGAGTACCAATATGTCAACTGCCACAACCGAGAACATTCCCCAAGTGTAATGCGCAATTTTTTTATAAAGAAACATCAAGTTTGTGTTGTTTGAACAGGGGAATTAGTCTGTGTCAAATTCAATGTCCCCAAGAAATGCTTGACTTATTCTATGACCAAACAACAATGGAAAAGAGATTTAGACAAAACATTCGTGCCTACAATGATATTTTTTCATTCACCTCGATTGGCGTTCATGTTGATGAGAGATTTAACGTTCGATCACATTACACCTTTCATGCTCAGGGTTCTATATACTATAAGATTGGTTGCCTTCTGCCGATTGATGGGAGAAGACCACGATATCTACAAACTTACATATACGATACTGACCATGAACTTGAGAATAGATTGTAAAAAAGTAGTGTTTTAGAGAGGGAAACAGTTGACAAGATACAACATATCTTGAACCAATATAACCCATATGTTCATACACTACGAAGTCTTGGACAACGTCAGGACTTGCTTAATAGCATATTGATCTTAAGAGAACAACATTTTGATCGTCGTTAGTACAACTTACCATCAACATCTCAAGTTGCTGCTGTTATAATAGAAGAGGACAATATAAATCCAAACGGAAGAGACTTCGTGATTCAAACCGCTTATGGACAACTTCAAAATATACAAGACTGTGGAATATTATGATCCTATGCAGTATCTGTTACTATTACTGCATGGGTCATATGGATGAGACATTAACACTACAGACAATAATATAAAGTCTATGAGTTGTTGTGACTATTACTCATATGTGTTACAGGTTAGTGTCTATTATTTCTTCTTTTCCTTCACAACATAGCCAACATGCCTTAAAACATAGTTAACAACCAGAAAAGGCTTCTTAGACGACGGAAGCTTATCAGATCCGTCGTCTAAGATGTCTTAAACGACGCAACTAAATGACGTCGTCCAAGATAATACTTAGACAACGAGAAATATAATTGTGTCATCTACGTGTTATCTTAGACGACGCAACTCAATTAGGCATCGTCTAAGTATTATCTTAAATGACCCAACTACATTACGTCATATGAGATTACACTTAGACGACGCAACTGAGAAGTTACATCATCTAAGTGGTTTCTTACACAACGTATTGACACCTTCATTTATTCGTCGTTTAAGAAACCACTTAGACGAAGCAATTTCTCAGTTGCGTCGTCTAAGTGAAAAATACTCAATTATATATATGAGTTTTGCCATTCTCTCCATCTCAATCTTCGATCATATCAATCGCTCACACTCTCTAGCTTCATCAATCTCGACTCTCTAGCTCTCTAATAAAATAATATATATAGCTAGCTAGCTAACTTGCTCTATATATAGCCTACGTACGTTTATACGTACCTCGATCAAGGTAGCTCGATCGATCACTTCATTTCGAACAACAACGACGTTAATCGGACGACATGTAATTATCGACGAATTAAGGTACGTACGTACATATATATAATTCTTGTACGTAACTTGCAATGGATCAATCCGATGGTTTTAATTTGTTTGCATGCATATATATAATTAATTCAATATTATTCCATAATGCATATATATATGTGGCAAAGTAGCTAGCTAGCTAGCTATATATTTCGTTTAATTAATTGAATTGGGTGCTAGCTAGGTAACTAATCATTGATGATCCAACAACACTTGCATGAAATGCATATATATATATATATATATATCTGTATTCATCGATCGATATATTAAAATCATAATTAAATTATGTTAATTAGGTAGAAATAAATTAATTAATTATTTGTTGATTAATTAGGAATTGTATGATCGAATTGAATGACAATTTTTTGTTAACTTCTAACATTAATGGTTTATTCAATAATTTAAAAGTTTCGTTTTCTAGCTTACACATGAATCGAATATGGACAAGAGTTGGATACAGTTGGCGAATAGAAGTGATGAGAGGTATATGGACGGAATAGGAGAGTTTGTAACGTTTGCGATGCAACATGGTCGAGGAAAGAAACGTTTAAGGTGTCTGTGCAAAAAATGTCTTAACCATCAGTTTGTGGAGTGGCATGTTATGGCTCATCACTTGTATGAGCACGGTATGATGTGGAGTTACACTACATGGAGTGAGCACGGTGAAGTAGTAGACTTTAGCACAGGGTACAGTTACCAGGGTGCCTCATCCAGCGGTACCATTAGTGGCGCCCCTTCTTAGAACCCTACCGAGGATTTGGTCCATGATGCTTTTCCAGATTCAGTCAACATGGTAGAGAGCAACAAGAATGGAGAAGATCTGATACTCTTAATGTTGACCAAGTCTCTACCGTATTCCCATAAATTGAGACTACTGAATTTGATAGGTACAATAGCATGCTACTTGAAGTCCGAACCTCGGTGTACGATAGATGTCCACAGACTATGTTGCACGCCATAATGATCGAAATGGAGTACAAAGTGAAGCACAAAATATCCGATGCAGGTTTTGACGAAATCCAGAAACACATATGTGATTTGCTTCCTAACAATCACAGGCTTCCACGTTCCCATTACAAGGTAAAAAGTGTCTTAAGCAAACTGGGTCTGAAGTACGAGCACATCCACGCCTGCAGAAACGATTACGTGCTGTTTTATAAGGAGTATGCAGAGTTGGACTACTGTCCTATTTGCAACCACTCCAGATGGAAGTACCCTGAAAGGAGGAGTTCGAAGAAAAATATTCCTATGAAGGTGCTTTGATATTTTCCGTTGATTTCCAGACTGCAGCATTTGTTCATATCTCTATACACAGTAGAGCTGATGAGATGGTACGTGGAAATGAGAATAGATGACGATGTGCTCAGACACGTGGTAAAAGGGGAGGCTTTTAAACATTTCGATAGGGAATTTCCAGACTTTGCAATAGAGATTCGAAACGTAAGACTAGGACTTTCTACAAATGGGTTCAATCCTTTTAACGATGGCACGTATAGCGCTTGGCCTAAGTCTCCTGGAAAGTGTTTAGATGTGTACCTCAGAGCATTGATTGACGAGCTGAAACTGTTGTGGGAAACTGGAGTTCCAACGTATGACAAGTTCTGTAACACAATGTTCTTGATGAGAGCCACGGTAATGTGGACCATCAGCGATTTTCCAGTGTATGGGATGTTGGCATCTTGCACAACCAGAGGATATAATATTTGTTCTGTCTGTTTGGACGACATGAACTCTAGTTGGCACGCGGGAAATGTGTGTTACTTGGGTCACCGTAGATGGCTTCCTCATGATCACCAGTAGAGACAGGATAAGGACTATTTCGATGGGACAGGAGAGAATGGTCCTAAACCTTGACAGTGGTTTGGATAAGAGATTTTGGAAAGGTTAAATAGCTTCAATTTCAGTGTGTTGACCAATGACAATGATGTGAAGAAACTGAATCCACACCCTCCACAATATGTTGCATATTGGCACCATGTGAGTATTTTCTTTGAACTGCCTTACTGGTTAAAATTAAAGCTGAGGAACAACCTTGATGTCATACACATATAGAGGAATGTGTGCGATAGCGTGGTGGGAACCATTCTCTGTATTAAGTTCAAGACTAAGAACACTCCCAAAGCACGGAAAGATCTATAATTTATGAATATACGCCGTCCCTTGTGGTTAAAGAAGGATAGAAGAGGTATTTACAACAAGATGCCTGTAACACCTTACATAGTGAAGCCGACAATAAGACATGTTGTATTCAACTGATTTCAGCGTGTTCGGTATCCATCTAATTATTCATCCAACATATATGACTGTGTCAAAGTAGGGGAACACAAGTTCATTGGTTTAAAAACTCATGACTGTCACGTTATGCTGCAACGTATGATTCCAGTAGTAATTCAACCTTATTTGCCTAAAGACGTCATCGAACCAATTGTTGCATTGTGCAGATGGTGGCAGAAGATATGCACCAGGGAGATGAAGAAGTCAGATGTGGTTGAACTTTAATATGAAATTGTTCACATCCTCTACAAATTAGAGAGGATTTTCCCCCCTGCTTTCTTCGACATCATGATTCATCTCATGGTCCACCTTCCCGAACAAGTCCTGCTTTCTGGTCTGGTCCAGTACACGTGGATGTATCCTAAGGAAATGTAAAATATGAAGTAGTACGTACAGAATATATATTTTGAAACACTTTTTCCATCATTTATATATCTCTTTTCTTACAAAGATCGCTGTGATTTAATAATGTAATGCATATTTTGTAGACAACTTGGACAATATAAAGGATTCGTCAAAAATAGGTTAGCCCCAGATGGTTCCATCGCAGAAACATATCTAATGCATGAGTCTGTTACTTACTACAGCAAGTACTTCAATGATCCGGTCGAGACCGCCTCCAATACACCTGTTACCTACAATCTTTCAGTTGTCACAGATCTGGTATGACCGTTTAGAGGAGAATTAACCAAAAGATTAAGTCAGGAGGAACTTATTGAAGCACATTGGGTAGTGTTGCAAGACTGTGAAGAGGTTATTGGTTAGATGCAAAGTTATAGGACTAAAATTCAGACAGCCAAACCGGACAAGAGTCCTAACTGGGTTGAAAAAATCCTTAAGAAGAAGTTCCCTTATTATTTCCTCAAATGGATATGTCACTTTAAATTATTAAACCATGCATGTCAACTTTGTGCTTCCTTTTTAAAATTTGATGTTGATATATATATATATATATATATATATATATCTGGAGCAACATTAGTATAGAGATTAATTAGTTACGTAATTTGTTATTTGATTTAAATTTGGTGTTTAATTAATGGATTCGTAGTTTTTTGTTCAAATTTTGGATGCAGGTTTATTTGTAGTTTCCTTTAGTTTTAGGGGAAACCATGGAAATTTTTTTGTAGATATTTATATATATATATTCTTAATTACATCTTGTACGTTCACATTTTTTACAAATAGAGGATCTACAGAAATCCTCTAACCATAATGGGTGGTGGTCATGGGAAAAACATATGTTGGCCCATAAATCGGTTCAACACTATATTTACTCTGGATGTTTTGTTAACGGTGTAAAGTTTCATTCAGTGGACCAAGATGAAGGAAGAAGAACACAAAATAGTGGGATCGCAGTCGGACAAGGGGATAATGTATATTACGGAGTTCTTATCAATGTCGTTTAGTTACTATATGAGAATTGTATCAACGTTTTTCTATTCAACGGTAAATGATTCAAGCATACTAAGAAAGATCTGGGCCTTTTATCAGTCGATACAAACTCAAGCTGGTATGAGGATGAGCCTTTCGCTCTTGCCACACACGTTAGGCAGGTGTTCTATCTGAATGATCCAAAAGCTGGTGAATGCTGAAAAATAGTAAACCATATGTCTCACCAAGGAATATGGAGTGCCACTACACTCGAATGGTCGTCACTGATTCACACTCAACAGGATAATGTCATCAGTGCATATCAAGAATCTGATACTTCTGTCATCCCAGACACAAGGGAACTTATTCGTCTTAACGAACACTTACCCATGCCTGATCAGGAAACAGATCTTACTGAAAAAGAGATCACAGAACTTACGATTGATAATGCATCTGAAGATGAGGAGTTGGAGGATGAAGACGACCTCAGATATGATGATAATGAAGGAGACCATGATGATGAGGACTCGCCGTCAGTTGAGAGTAGTGAAGAGGAAGATGTTGATGAAGACTATGATACCGATGCTGATTGATATATATATATATATATATATTTCGCGATCGATTGATCGACCGATCGAATTCAGTGCATTTAATTTTTAATTTGATACATGCGCGTATGCGTGGTTGAACATATATATATATTTATAAATTTGATGTATATTATTAATTAATGTAATACAATTTAATTATATTATAATTAATGTATAATTATAAATTAATTAATTATTATTTTTACTTAGACGACGGAATCATGGGATACTGTCGTCTAAGTCTAAAATTATGGCGGGCGAACAGTGACCGCCCAATTTTTGGGATACATTTCAAAAAGCACTTAGACGACGGCAACATGATGTTGCGTCGTCTAAGTGGCTTTTGAAACGTTTCCCTAAAAAATTGGGCTGTTACTTTTGACCGCCATAAATTAACACTTAGATGACGGCAACATGATGTTGCGTCGTTTAAGAGGCTTCTTAGGCGGCGCAACATCATGTTGCCGTCATCTAAGTGCTTTTGAAACGGATAAAGAGATCGATCCCCCGATCAATTTTTCTGGCGATCGCTCTCTATGTTTCTCATCTCTCTCTCTCTGATCTCTCTCGCTCTCAGTTCCAATTCCGGCGACCTCCCCTCCCTCTCCCTCACCGGCCCTCCAATCCCTCCCAATCTCCCTCACTGGCGAGACGTCCTCCTCCGGCGAGACGAGACTTCCCCGTCGCTCTCCTCCTCCGGCAAGACTCCTCCCCGTCACCCCACCTCCTCCGGTCGGCCGGTATATATATCTTAAACTTTAATTATATATAAATATGTATATATACTATACACGTATTGCATGTGTATATATACATGTATATTGGTGTGTATTTATATATTGGTGTATATTTGTGTATTTTATGTATTTTTGTATATGCTCCGATCCTAAATTTAATTAGATAAGTTTTGTATATTTATATAAATATTGTATATGTAGATAAATTTTGTATATATATGTGTGTGTGTATATATACATATTTGATTTATTTATTTTTAGATATATTTCTGTATATATTATTATAAATAAATATAAATATAAATATATTTAATTAGATAGCTATGATATAATTAATTAGATATGTATAATTCGATAATTTCATAATTTCATAATTTATATGTGTATGTTTAATTGGATAATTGGATATGTCGATATGTTAATGTGTGTATATATATAAATATATGTGTTAATGTCGGTGAGAATTAATCGATTAGATATATATGTATTGATGTGAATATACATATATATATACACACATGTAATATTAATGTGGTAATTATGAAAGAATTTATATATGCTTTTTTTTTTTAAGATTGTAAAGATACCGAAGAGGTGCACGGCAAAAGAAAAAGAATCGTGGCATTAATCTGTCTTACGATAGATGGGTTGGGGGAATCAAGTCTCTGCTAAGTCGGGTACGAGTTCGGCACCCGAGGGGGACATTCTGCACGCTTCTCCTATTGATGACGTTGCAGCTGAACAGGGCGGTTCAGGGTCGACGTTGCAGGCACCCCAATCGTCCGATAAAGATTCAGCTACCATTAGTGCGAGACGGCGATACAGGAAGGACCCCGCACTTCCACCCCCAAAACGCATTCGGAGTATTTGCAATGGAAGCAAAGCCGAGAGCGTATTAAAGACATCGGCGACCGGGAGGATCGATGTGCCTCTAAACGCATTCACCCGATGTCCTAAAGGAATGAGTTTGACTAGTTTGACAGCTCACCAGATCGGAAACTACGTACGTTCTCACGTACGTATGATAGCCCCTACTTGGGAAGAGCTCCCCGACGAGGACAAAATGAACGTGTTTCGCGGACTCATGGTAAAAAATATTTAATTAATATTATTTTTTTTTTCATAATTGATTAATTTTTTTATAATAATTTATAATAATTTTTTTAGAACAATTTTAATTATGAACAGACACCGGAGATGGTGGACTACATCAACAAAACCTCTCACCTGATCTTCAAAGATTAGAAGTACACATTGCACAAGGCAAACTCCGGAAAGACTCCGAAGGAGTTCAAAAAGGGAAGGGAAGCTGAGTGGGAGTGGTTGAAAACCCACTTTGAATCGGACTCGTATAAGGTTCTTAATTCAATCATATTCCTCCACATTCGTGTAATTTTTTGGGAAATTTTGTGTTGAATAATGATTATATTGCGTAATAATTTAAATTGTTGTGTAACGTACAGGCGCAATCTCAGAGGAACGAATCTAATCGGCAGAAGAAGCTATTGCACCACGAATCGGGCTCCTGCAAAATGCTCAACCTGGCACATGAGCACTTGCAAAAGGGTTCGAAATACCCGCTCATCACAGGCAGCGTTTCTGCATACAATAGGCCAGGGAAGACCGAACATCTCGACACTCAACACGCCGTAAGTAACATTTTTTTCCAAAGTAATAATATTTAATTTTATTAAATATTGTTGCTTCTTCACTTATACATAAAGAGATAAACTTGATAAATGAGGATATTATTTGTGTGATGCGTACATATGCATGTGTGGTACATAGGTGAACTTGAGAATTGTGAATGAGATTTTGTTTTGATGTTATTGGAAGTGTTTTGGTTTTCGTGCAGGATTTTGGTTTCCACAATTTTTAGGGGAAATTATGTCAATTTTTTTTGGACAATCTATATATATTCTTCATGTTCATTTCAGGAGAGGTTACAACAATTGGCCGACGAGAGAATTGCGAAAATGCAGTCCCAGACTCCAGGGGTCCCGCTTGAGGAGCTACCTACTCTCTCGACAGAGTCACAGATAGAAATCACAGATGCAATCTTTGGTCGTCGACCTAGTAAAGAGGTTCGTGGTCTTGGACGAGGCGTCGAGCGAGATATGAGCTAGTCCATATCGTCAGGGAGTCGGTGATTCAGTGCTGCGGGGCGAGAGCAAATGCAAGCCTTGGAGGAACAAGCTCGAGTGGCCAACGACAACGTTTTAAGGGCACAGGAGGACGCTCGTATGGCTCGGGAGGAGAATGAAGCGACTCAAGCAAGCATGGATCCTATGGCTCAATTAGTGTGCACCATGTCGCTTAAGCTCGGCCTAGATCCCGATGCTGTTTGTCACCCATTTGGCCCCACTCCTCCAGGACCAGGACCAGATGACGACGATCCGAGCGGAGGTAGGATCGGCGGGGCCCACCAAACACCTTCTAGTGTCGCTAGTTAGATTTTTTATAATTATGTACGTACTTTTGTGATCTTCATCAGAATCGAACAATACGTATTATCATTATTATTTTTGTACGAATTTTATATTTAATATATTTTTGATTATTATTGGTTAAATTATTAAATTAATTTAATGTGTAATACATTAGATTAATTATAATTAAAAATAATAATATTTACTACTTAGACGACATAAAGGCCTACTTACCGTCGTCTAAGTACAATCACCTAAACCACGGTACTTTAGCTCCGTGGTCTAAGTGGATATCAAAACCACGCAAAAAGGCGTCGTCTTATTGGACTTAGACGACGGTGTTGACGGGTCATCTAAGAGGGTACTTAGACCACGGTAACACGCGTCATCTAAGTGTACTTAGACGGCGGCAATATATCTGTCATGTAAGTACACTTAAACGATGCAGATATATGCGTCGTCTAAGTATCACTAAGACGACGCAAGTTCGAATATCCATTGTCTGAGTACCAAAACTACGGCGGTTAGACGACATCTCTTAGACGATGGAGGTTCCGTCGTCTAGGAACGTATACGACGGAAAAGCCTACTTAGGCGACGATACCTTTCCGTCGTCTAAGAGGTTTTTTCTGGTAGTGCATGACAATCTTTTACATCGAGGTGGACGTCTCTTTTAACAATATGCAGTACATAATTATGTAAAGATTGAGTCACAAAAACTTGGATATTTTCATCTGAATCAAGATAAGTTTCGGAGAGAGGCCCATCAGAGACTTCAAAACTCTCTACATGCAGGAGAAAACAATATAGGTGTGAATGCATATTATCATTAAATTTAAAATTATATAACTCCATGTAGTAATCAAAATATATTATATAGCTAACTCACCATCGTAATATAAAAAAATTCAGGTAATGTTGGTAAGAGAATCTTTTTGCCATCTTCATTTATTGGGAGCCCACGTGACATGTACCAACGGTATCAGGATGCTATGGCTTTGGTTCAAAAATATGGAAGACCAGATCATTATATCACCATGACTTGCAATCCTAATTGGAAAGAAGAGAGAGATGAACTACTCCCTGGTCAAACACCCCGGTCAAGAACGCCCAGATTTAGTCACACGAGTGTTCCATGCGAAACTCGAACATTTAAAAAAGGACATCATAAAAAAGGGAGTGTTGGAAAATGTGGTTGCTCATGCTTTTGTCATTGAATTTCAGAAGAGGGGTATGCCACACGTTCATATGTTGATCATGCTAGAAGATAGTGATAAGCTTAATAATCCAGATGAATATGACCACATTGTTAAAGCAGAGATACCCGACAAGTAAAAAGAACCTCTACTTTATGAAGCAGTACGTACACATATGATTCATGGTCTGTGTGGATCTGTAAACATAACTCCTTCATGTATGAAAGGCGGTAAATGTAGTAAAGGATACCATAAATAATTTTCAAATTACACTGTTCAGGGAACTGAAGCCTATCCTATATATCAAAAACGATCAGATCGTTTATCTATACCTCTAAGAAGACGAAGTGATGTAACAATTGATAACAGTTGGGTAGTTCCCTACAACACGTGGTTGTTACTACGATATGATTGTCACATCAATATTGAAATATGTGTGAGCATCAAAAAGTGTTAAGTATTTATATAAGTACATCTACAAGGGTCCTGACAGAGTTGCACTACCAGCTCCAGTCTATTCAAAATTTTGATGAAATTCGACAATTTGTTGATGCTAGGTGGGTATGCGCACCTGAAGCCTTATGAAGGATATTTAAATTTATACTAAACCGAATATATCCAACAGTAGAATGATTGTAGATACATCTCCCCAACATGCAACAAATAAACTTCAATGCAGATGAAAGTATGGAGGATATTTTGGAAAATGAAAATGCAGAAAAATCAATGCTTACTGAATTTTTCCATTTAAACCAAACGGATATGAATGCAAGAGCATATTTGTATCAAAAATTCCTGAAAATTATAAGTGGGATAGAAAAAAAAATAGGGCTAAAAGAATAACCAACTATAAGGCTCTTGGGTGAATATATAGTGGGTCAACGTTAGAGGGTGAAAACTTTTACCTACGGGTTCTGCTCAATCATGTTAGAGGACCAAGATCATTTCATGAATTACTTACTGTCAATGGTGTACTCCAACCAACATTTAAGCAAGCGGTTGAGAGACGGGGTTTGCTAGAGAATGATAATAGTATTTGAGATTGTATGTTAGAGGCCTCAAGAGTTACAATGCCATCATCCTTGAGAAGATGTTTTGACACAATATTGGTTTACATCCAACCAACTGGTGTTCGAAGATTGTGGGACGAGTTATATCCTTTTGTGGTGGAAGATTATCCTTCATCCAATAATTCGTTCAATATAAATAAGTTATTGCGTGATTTAGAGAGAATGATGGAACAATTTAGAAAAAACATTGGACAGTTCGATCTTCCGGCAATGACAAGTGGACTAGAAGAAAATTAAGGCATCCCAAGATGTATTGAAGATGAAATGTCGGTACCAGTCTCGGAAGTAAACATTGATGCAATAAGTCGCCTTAACAACGATAAAAAAATGCATTCGATACCATAATGCTTGCTGTGGAAAGTGACGGTGGTGCATTATTAAAAATTCCTGAAAATTATAAGTGGGATAGAAAAAAAATAGGGCTAAAAGAATAACCAACTATAAGGCTCTTGGATGAATATATAGTGTGTCAACGTTAGAGGGTGAAAACTTTTACCTACGGGTTCTGCTCAATCATGTTAGAGGACCAAGATTATTTCATGAATTACTTACTGTCAATGGTGTACTCCAACCAACATTTAAGCAAGCGGCTGAGAGACGGGGTTTGCTAGAGAATGATAATAGTATTCGAGATTGTGTGTTAGAGGCATCAAGAGTTACAATGCCATCATCCTTGAGAAGATTTTTTGACACAATATTGGTTTACATCCAACCAACTGGTGTTCGAAGATTGTGGGACGAGTTATATCCTTTTGTGGTGGAAGATTATCCTTCATCCAATAATTCGTTCAATATAAATAAGTTATTGCGTGATTTAGAGAGAATGATGGAACAATTTAGAAAAAACATTGGACAGTTCGATCTTCCGGCAATGACAAGTGGACTAGAAGAAAATTCAGGCATCCCAAGATGTATTGAAGATGAAATGTCGGTACCAGTCTCGGAAGTAAACATTGATGCAATAAGTCGCCTTAACAACGATAAAAAAATGCATTCGATACCATAATGCTTGCTGTGGAAAGTGACGGTGGTGCATTATTAAAAATTCCTGAAAATTATAAGTGGGATAGAAAAAAAAAATAGGGCTAAAAGAATAACCAACTATAAGGCTCTTGGATGAATATATAGTGTGTCAACGTTAGAGGGTGAAAACTTTTACCTACGGGTTCTGCTCAATCATGTTAGAGGACCAAGATTATTTCATGAATTACTTACTGTCAATGGTGTACTCCAACCAACATTTAAGCAAGCGGCTGAGAGACGGGGTTTGCTAGAGAATGATAATAGTATTCGAGATTGTGTGTTAGAGGCATCAAGAGTTACAATGCCATCATCCTTGAGAAGATTTTTTGACACAATATTGGTTTACAGCCAACCAACTGGTGTTCGAAGATTGTGGGACGAGTTCTATCCTTTTTTGGTGGAAGATTATCCTTCATCCAATAATTCGTTCAATATAAATAAGTTATTGCGTGATTTAGAGAGAATGATGGAACAATTTAGAAAAAACATTGGACAGTTCGATCTTCCAGCAATGACAAGTGGACTAGAAGAAAATTCAGGCATCCCAAGATGTATTGAAGATGAAATGTCGGTACCAGTCCTGGAAGTAGACATTGATGCAATAAGTCGCCTTAACAACGATCAAAAATGCATTCGATATCATAATGCTTGCTGTGGAAAGTGACGGTGGTGCATTATTTTTTGTTGACGGTCTAGGTAGAACAGGAAAGACATATTTATACCGTGCGTTATTGGCTAATCTAAGAAGAATGAATTGTATTATCTTAGCCACAACATCATTTGGAATAGCTGCAATTAATATGTTTGGTGGTAGAACGACTCACTCAAGGTTAAATATTCCACTTCATGTAGATGCATCAACCCCGACTTTTATAAATAAATAATCTGATCTAACTGAGTTGGTCAGAACTGCAACTGCAATCATTTGAGATGAGGCACCCATGACTTATCTGGTCCAGTCAAAAAAGGTCGAGGCTTTGCTCCAAAAGCTTCTGCTCCTTCTAGAAATCCAATAGGAGGAGGAGCAGTCATGACGGAGATAAGGTGTTCGTCGAGTTGGTGGGGGCTTCGGCCGAACAAAGTGATTTCGAGAGTTTGGTTCAGTTTCAATTTGGAGGAGATCAGTGTTTTTCCTCTCGAGACTGAGACTTGGTGATTTTTTTTTTCAACTCCGTGTTTTTTGATCGAAAGAGGGAGATATGCGCATAGAGACATGGTTTCGAAATAGAAGAGAGATGCGGAGGGAATATGTTAGACACTCTGGGTTGACCTAGATTTTTTTTATTTTTTAACAATTTAATTGTTTAGGGTTTAGGGTTAGAGTTTCAATTTAGGTCTAGGGTTTAAGAAACAGAAAATTTTGCCAAACTTAATTGCCAAAATTCTAAGGTAACCAACTAACAAAAAAAAAGTTATATGTTGTCTAATTCAAACCCTAATTTATAAACTCAATAAACAGACAACAAATACATCTCAATATGTTGTTTTACAAAAATGCACAAATGTTTACACTATTCATCATACAACATAACATAGAAATCAGTTGTTTGAATATTACCTGGTCAAAATCAGACCACTTTATCACACAACATATCCATTTTCCTGTTGTGTGAATCAAAAATACCAAAATATAAACAACAAATCAAAATAATTTATGTTGTTATAATGTGTCCCCAGATAGAGTCATCTTCGATAACAAAATTCTGCAGTTCAAATGGTCTTGTAACAACAGTCAACAAAACTATATGTTGTTTCTATCATTTTTTTTTCATTTTTCATGTCACACAACAGAAAACAGCTCATCTATTGTTGCAGTGGTGTTGTCTATCTACGGTTTTGTAGTAGTGCATGTCATCCACATATATAATTAAAGCTGTTAACTTTCCTTGTCGATGCTTCAGGAACAGAGTGTGATCTGAATTACTCTGCCTATATCCAATCTTCTTCATGAAAGCTGTGAACCTTCCAAACCAAGCTCTTGGAGATTGTTTCAATCTATACAATGACTTCTTTAACTTGCACACCACCTTCTCACATGTAGAAGTACCATATCCTGGAGGGAGATCCATGTAAATTTCTTCATTTAAGTCTCCATGAAGAAAGACATTCTTCAAATCAAACTGCTGCAAGGGCCAGTCCAAATTAACTGCCAAAGACAAGAGGACTCGAATAATATTGATTTTTGCTACTGGTGCAAACGTCTCATCATAATCCACTCCATACTTTTGGGTGTATTCTTTTGCAACCAACATTGTCTTATACTTGTCAACTGATCCATCTGCATTATGCTTCACAGCACACACCCATTTATACCCAACAGTCTTCTTTCTAGGTGGTAATGGTACCAAGTCCCATGTATCATTCTTGTTGGAGCATCCATCTCAACTTCCATTACTTTGGCCCATTTCTCCTCCTTAATTACATCCTGCACTTTACTAGAAAGAGATACATCAGATAATTGATTCACAAAGACTACACAGGGTTTAGACAATCTATGGGTTGACACATAATTAGCTACAGGATACTTGGCTTTAGCTGATAAGAAAGGTTCATATGTTTTTGAAGGTTGACCACAGGTTGACCTAGCAGGTAAGACTCTGGCAGAAGCACTAGAACTAGATAAAGAAATACTACTACATACCTCAGGTGATGACATGCCATGAGAGATCGTTGATGGAGAGAGAGAGAGAGACTGGACTTGCATATACACTTTCAACAACTAGTGGCTGATTACTGACTAATTATCCTCCTTTCGACGTGTTGGACACTTGTTCGACATGTTGAACATATTCAGAACTCAAAACAATCACATCTGTCTGAAAATTTTTGACGGGTCGAAAACTACTTTATGCCTGGTCCGGGGTACCATTTTCGACGGGTCGAGGAATTTCCTCAGCGAGTCAAAAACAACTTCCGGCTGGGACACTTTCAACTGAAATACAATCTTCTTGTTCTCCAAATTAGTCTTCATAAAACACATTCTTCTCCTTCTCACGAAGAGTTGTTGAAGGAGAAAAATAACACAAGTCTTCACTAAAAGTGACATCCATGGTGACATAGAACTTCTGAGATGGAGGATGATAGCACTTGTATCCTTTCTGGCGAGTACCATAGCCAACAAATACACACTTAAGGGCACGAGCCTCCAACTTAGACCTCTGATTCTTATGAGATGAACATATGCCACACATCAAAAGACACAAGCAAGAAGTTTGTTAAGAGATGGATGGGAATAAATTTAGACAATACCTCAAAGGGAACTCGATTCTGAAGAGCAGCAGATGGTAGATGATTAATGAGATGAGAGACACACAACACAGCTTCTCCCCACAGATACTTGAGTATATTGGTACTAAGTATGAGAACCCATCCCATGTCCAAGAGGTGATGATTTTTTCTTTCTGAAACTCCATTCTGCTCCGGTGTCTGAGGACAAGTAATCCGATGAACAACTCCATGCTGCTGAAAATAGTCCTTAAAAGAGTGGTTGACAAACTCTCATCCATTGTCAGATCGAAATATTTTCACACAAGCATCATACTGAGTTTGGATGAGACTATGAAAAGCAGTGAAGACAGAAAACATAACATCTTTCTTTTTCAGCAACACAATTTATGTTAATCTTGTAAAGTCATCGATAAACAAAATAAAGTATTTCATTCCTGACAGTGTTGAACTTTTTGAAGGGCCACATACATCAGAATGAATCAAGTCAAACGGTGCTGAGCTAGAAGACAGACTAGGAGAATAACTAGACTTATGACTCTTAGCAAAAACACAAGTTTCATAATGGAGACTTGACTCTTTTATTCACAAAATCAAAGATGGCATAGATTTCTTCATAACCCTAAAAGATGGATGACCCAATCAACGATGCCATAGCCAAATTTCCTTAACGCGATTAGAACTCAATGTCAAGGCAACATTTAGTGACGACACTCTTGTCTCCCCGATGTACATGCAATCCAAGTGAAACAGTCTCCCCCTTAGATATCCCTTGCCTATTATCGCCTGAGATGACAAATCCTGAAAGATGACATACATAGAAGGAAAAAAGTTACAGAGCATTTATTTTGTGAGTTCAATTCAGAGACAGATAATAGGTAATGAGATAGAGAAGGAACATAGAGGACATTATGTAACATAATAGTTGGAGTAACTTGAATTGACCCTATACCTACAACTGGGAAAGACACATCATTTGCATTAGACACCTTAGATATGAGAGATGAAGACAGACTTGAAAACAAAGATCTATCAAAGGTCAGATAATCAGACACACCAGAATCAATTATCCATGAATCACCACCAGTAAAGCTAGAGACTTTTAACGCAATACCAATTTTACCTCTGCTCTCATGAGCGCAAATACCTGTTGTGATATCTTGCCCCTCTACTCCATAGAAATCAAGTTCTTGAACCAGCTGAACTGCAGCCTTGCTACTATGATTCTTGTCATATGTAGCACCTTGACTTGCTTTATGAGGACATGAGCTCTTATAGTGTCCAAATTCCTTACAATAGAAGAACTGCACCTTACTTAGATCTGGTCCACGAGCAGGTTGAATCCGCAGCTGATTGTCTTGGTTCTTGGGCTTCCAATCTTGTTGAGGTTTTGATTGCATTAAAAGACTTGATACCTCAGTATGGACCTCCTCGGGTTGATTGGACTCATCTTTATGAACATAGGCATATGCTTGTTCCAGAGTTAGTGGGGTGACTTGTCGCAGTAGTTATCCTTTAGCTATAGCAAATTTCGAATCTAGCCCTTTCAGAAAGATGTGGACACGCATCTTATTAGTGGTCTTGTTGGGTGTAGCAGTATCAAGATCTATCACACACCATAAGGTTTGGATCCCTTTCATCCAGTTCTTGCCATATAGCTTTTAGGTTTGTGTAGTATTCTGCAAGAGGTTGATCATTCTAGGTGGATGTAAAGGCTTGGCATGTCAACTCATGTACTCTGACAAAGTCATTCACATCATAATATGTGGTTGCAGCAGCATCCCAAATGGTCTTTGAAGATGAGTAGCCAGAGAACAACATCATAACTGGTCTTGTCATAGATTTCAAGAGAGTCATCACTGTGTTGGAATTCATAGTATCCCACAAAGTTTATTTTTTGCCAGCTTCTGCAGGTCGTGGTAGAGTACCGCCACATATGACCACTTTCCACTACCACTAAGATACATCTTCATCAATCTTCACCACAACTAATAATTGGTGTCATCCATTTGAACTCCACATCCTATGTTCTAAATCTGAAGAGCCATCAATTGTTCACGAGTAACTTCAAGTTGTTCAAAGAGTGTAGATCCATGCAAAACAGGTTTAGATGTCAGATCAGATAAAAAAAATTGTCAGGAGTACAAGTTCAGATTGTCGGGTTTTGACTGGTTGAGGAAAGATTTCAAAGAGTCGAGTAAGGGTTTAGGTTTAGGTCAGACAGCAGAATTTTACGTCAGGTCAGATTATCGGGATCAACTTAGGCTCTGATGTCAAGTCAAACTGCGGAAAACATGACACGCAAACCCCCAATATAACCGATATTGTCCCAACTTGAACCACCTTTAAAGTATTGGGATTTATCTAAAAGGTCTTGGTTAATATTGGGGATGGTCTGTTCACTTATAAATCATCTTCTACTTGCCTCTTTTCCATGTGGGATCTTTCCTCTCCAACAGAGATTACTTTGAAGCTAGATTGTTTTGTATTTTAGGAAACATTCCAACATGTACGTGAAACTAATTTGTTGATCTGTTCAATAGTGAAATACAACTGCATCATTTTGGCCTTTGCCCTAGCAATGACGGCCATTTTAATTTCAAGGTCTAAACTACAATGCAAAGTGTTTTGTCCAAAAATTAAAATGTAGGAACATTATTCCGATCATATCCTTTCTTCAGTTATATTTATACCTTCTTCTATTAACTAATATATAAGCCAAGTAAACCTATAGTATAAAAAAAAAGTCACACGAGGTACTTAAATTCTCGAGGGCATATAAGTTTAGTACTCAAACTCTCAAAACTATCTATATAATATCAAACTTCCAAAACACTATTAATATAGTACTTCCATCCATTTTTCCATTTACGGTCTAAGCGATGACGTGAATTTTTTGTGCAAAAAAAAACTGAGAAATGACCTAACTACGCTGCTCATCATCTGCTTCTCTTTATTCATGTTCCAATTGTCTTCTTCATCTTCTTTGTTATCATCTTTAGGAAAGATCGCCAAAGGCCCCAGAGACCGTCGTATCTGCCTCACCGCACACACCACCATTCAGTTCTACAATGTAAAGCCAACCATGTCGTCGACCAAATCAGCGATCTCCTCCAACGAGGCAAGCTCCACAACATCATCGGAAGGCCAACCTCCAAAAAGACCCACGAGCAAGCCTTATCCTTCGAAATCCCACTCGTCGACCTTGACTCCCACCTCATCATCGATCTCGCCATCGACGACACCGATGAGGTCAACTTGCATCTCAATTTGGTTAAAGGACGACCTAGGTCCCTCCTCCATTAAAAAATGGTGGAGAGCGCTTGCCAAATTCGTGGTCATCGTCGAAGAGTCGAAGCTCGTCAAACACATATGCGACTCCGAGCTGGCTATACCGGTCAAACAATGGGAATTACATTGTGGATTTATATTTGGAGGAAGACATTAAGGATTTGAAGGCGGCTAGCGATGTGATTCTACAATTAGCTGGAGTCATGGAGCATCGGATGTTTCTGGACATGGCCACTATTGTCTAGATTTATGTTTTTTATATAATTTCTGAAAAATTGAGTTGAGAGTGTTTGGGTTGCTTCTTGGGTTTGTGAAGTTGAGAAGATTATGGTGATCAAATTGAGAAGATTGAATTTTGAATCTGGGTTTGTATGAGTTACGAAAATGTGCTGGAATTTTAATGAGAAATCAAAAGAATTTGAAGAAGAGAAATGAAGAAAACAATAGCATTTGTCTTGAATTTGAAGTGGAAAGATGAAATGAAATTCTTATATTGTTGTTGTCTTCTCGATCTGCAAGTCACATCATCAAATTCCCTTTTGATTTAGATTCTCCGCTCCCTGCAGTTGCTCGACCCGTATGTCAATCAGTCGAGTCTTTGACCCACATACGTGTTATTTGAATAGTTTTTAGCTCAAGTGTAATTCTAAAGAAACATATATTTTATTAAAAAAATGTAAGATGACAATTATACCCCTCAAGTTGAAGTTAAAAGTATGCCACTTTTGTACACAGACGACTTGTAAATGGAAAAATGGACGGAAGTACCATATTGATAGTGTTTTGGAAGTTTGGATACCATATTAATAATTTTTAGAGTTCCAATACTAAACTTATATGCTCGCGAGAGTTCAAATACCTCATATAATTTTTTTCCTATAGTATCTAGAACGTCAACCAATCTACGATACTTTCTCTCCTAGGGTTGAGAGGCAACCGCCTCTCTTCCACATTTTCCTATCTTCGATGGGTCACCGATCTAGCATTTTCACCAGTGTTAGATGACTGAAGCGCTTCCCTGGTTGTTGCTTCACCTTGAACTTCATCTTCTCCCATTTGGGGTGGAATGCGTTCCAAAATGGGAGGTCTTGGTCACTGCAAGTTTTCATTCATGGTGGTTTACTACCTTCGGGTTTCAACAGTGATAGGGTGGGTCAAGGTTCAGATGTGTGGTGGTGTCGACCTAGTCGAACTTGATTGAAGTTCCCAAGTAGGGTAAATTGTTTGCAATGGAGTGTCGTGCAATGGGTTAGCAACCGAGAGGAGGAAGACATCAGTATGGTCCTGAGTGTCGATGATGGGACAGACTTCGGTGTGTGTCGGTAGCAGGCAGCCGATCGGTGATGGGTTACACATCAGTGGTTGCGATTCTGGATCTTGGTTCCGAAAAGCCGACACAGTCCTGGTGTCGACTGATGTAGCAGAGGGACTCCTATCAAAGTCAGCGACTCTTGTCAACCAGTCGACTTAAGAATAAGAGGAGTGGTCTTGTGCTCCTCCTTGCAGTTGCTCCAATCACCTGGGATCAAGCCAGCCAGCCGATGACGGGGTTCTTGTGGGCGGTGCGTCAAAAGCAGTGGGAGAGGCTGACCTGGTATGCCCCAACCCTAGCTCTTGGGGTTCAACTTGGGCCTGGTCCTATTTAGGTCTGGGCTTTGGTTGCCTTCTTAGATAAATTGAGTTGGGTCTGTGAGATCTTTTTTGGCGTGAAGGTTGCTGTACGTACCTGGGATCCGGGCATCAGAGCTCGGAGTTTTTGGAATCTGGGCAAGATTTATTGGCCTTTTTTATTTACGCATTTTTTTAGGAGTCGGTTTCTTTTGGATTCTGGTCTTTATGGTAGGGGAGTAGTCTCTATTCGATGGATTCAGTTTCATGGATTATGCGTGAGTGATCATATTACTGACTGTCTTTTGGTATGTGGCTGACATCCTATTGTTAACGTTGTTGCATCTTGTGATGTCCGTGTTCAGTCTAGCTAGTTGCTTTGCTTCTAGTTATTTCTTTTTGTTGTATTAGTTTCCTTTCGATTGTAATCTACTTACCAGATGTAATCTCCAGAGATGTTCTACCTTAATTGATTAATATGAGTTGTTTCTTTCAAAAAAAAATATTAAATTTAAAGCTACAGTCATTCTACTCAAACAAAACTTCGATATTCAAGATCCAAATTTTAAAGTATGGTAGTTTACTACCCCAAAATTTCAAGGTCAGACACGGCCGGATAAAGACCACTACATACATGCACCAGTCAACCCTTAATCGGAGGTACAACGTGAGGGCTTGCCGTTACCTCACATGTTTGCCATTAATTTCCGCCCGGCCTTGATGATCGAGCTGTAGATTACCTTACCTAGTTGACCTAGTTTATATACATGGCCATACATTGTACATGTAATATGGTATGCAAATGGATGTACGTATGAGCATGCATGCAGTGAAAGTCGCTGCTAGATCATTTCTTATCTATATATATTGCCTATGCATTATACAACTGGCTGGTTTGAATCAATTATGGATCAAATTTGTCCCTTACCTTTATTATTTTAGTAGTTGATTGACGTGCGGTGGTCTGATTCGTCTCCTTGAGAAGTCTACTTAAAAGTATAGTGTGTGTGTATATATCTAGATTTTATAGTTGAACTAATTGACGATTAATTTCTTTGTGAAACAAGCTTAAGGTAGCTCAATCGCGCTCATTTAACACCTCTTATTTGTCTTGCACTTCCGATTTGAGCAGGTTCAATTACTATTCATCGAATAGAAGATACAATACATTTTGCTTGTGTAGCGGTTCAAAAGTAACACATTTTTTTTACTATTTATCAATTTAATTTAATTTATTATTTTAATTCTTGGTAAGATATTCGATTAGTAATTAAACAATACGTGTTTGTTAGTTTCATCATTTCGTGATTATTGTTGATGTCGAATTTGTCGTAAATAAAAAATTTTAAAATCGACTATTTTTTATACACGAAGATAATTATACTTTCTTCATGAGAGTTGTAGAATATTTTCTTGCGAGCTCGTAAAAAATTTCGTATAATTTTTCGGACACTTGAACTATTTATTATGAATTGTACATGTTTATTTGACAGTTTTAATTTTTTTTTAAATAATGTTTGGTGTAATCTGGGCCGTAGGATTGAATTTTCAAAAAAAAAAAAACCGACGGCCAAGATTGTTTAGCTAGACAGTCTCGCCACGTGGTGAGCTGTTATTCGTCTGTTAAAAAAGTTACTCTTTACAGGTGCGTATACTCCTAACAGGATAAAAAAAAGACGTGCCCTGGCGTTATCCACGTGCATGGACTCCACCAGGTAGCACTTCCTCTCCAACGAGCAATTCTTGTTCGTGTTCTTGCTCGTCTGCTCGAGGAACGAGCAATCTCACCCACTCACCATCACCGATGCACCTCGCCAAGCCTAGATCAGGCTATTGTCCGGCAGACTCCTACATATGCACCTCCTATTTCCACACCGGTGCACCAACAACAAAGCTTCTGAAATAATGGATCATATAAGGAGGTTGGGGTGGTGGTATTGTTGTAAAGGCGGTGTTTAAGATCGAGGATTAATTAAATGGAGGTTGGTATGCTCTTTTAAAGAGGTAGCCACCCTATGTCAAGATTGGAGATGAGCAATTAATTGGGACACGGTGCAGAAGAGGGCGATAGTCTTCGTGATAGTTTAATTTATTAGGTATTATATACTTGAGATAATTGTTGATCAGTAACCTATGGAAAGAGGCAATTAGTGTGGTTAAAAATGGGCATGTTCGGATCAAAGTATTTGTTAACGCCTTTTGAATTAGGTGTATGGCTAATCCGGCTTATGCCTCCAGAAGAACAGATAACAAAAACAGGACTGAAGCATGCATGCATGCATGTGTTAACCACCTACCCGGCCGGGATGAATTGAAGCAAATTTTGGAATAAGGTTCTTGAGTTCTTCTGTCAATGAAAATTTCCCATAATATTAAAGAGGATTGAATTCCTTTTCAGGTTTTCTGGCCAGTCGTAGTTAAAGTCCGCACGACGCTCTCCCTCCATGACGACGGACTGGGATACGTACGAAATAGCTTAATTAGTCATTGAATTAAAATGATAGAAGCATGTGTTAAATTATATATATTGCTTATGTTTGAAACCTTGAAGCTAGGTCTGGAAGCCAAGCACATCGATGAATTGAAGCTGCTGTAAGAAATCTATCTGTTTCAAAAAATAACTTCTATACTTGGTCAAGTTGACACCTCTTCAATCACAAGTATAGGTTTTAATTTATGTAATGTATTTCATTGACCTGTAGGCCGCCCCTCTTGTCAATTATTAGTTTCTCGAACAAATTCAGAGTCGATAAATAGCAGTCACCCACTTCACCTTTACGTGCATATCATATCGATCATGGTGATCTCTCCCATCTTCTTTGTCACATTTTCTCTCGTTCTCTCCTCTTCCTTTGCTACTGTGCAAGACTTCTGTGTTGCAGACTACACAGCTCCCCGAGGCACTGCAGGCTACTCATGCAAAGACCCTGCCACGGTTACCGTAGATGATTTTGTCTACTCTGGTCTAAGAGTAGCCGGAAACACATCAAACATTCACAAGTTCGGGTTCGTACCCGCCATTGTTGCTCAGTTTCCAGGTCTCAATGGCCTCGGCGTTTCGGTTGCACGCACGGACTTGGCAGTCGGCGGAGTCATCCCATTCCACACTCACCGTGGAGCTACAGAAATACTAATCGTTGCGGAAGGAACTTCTGTACTTGGCGCGTTCGTCGACTCGAATAACAAAGTATACATGAAAAGTATGAGCAAGGGTGACTGTATGGTCTTCCCACGAGGCTTACTTCACTTTGCAGTGAATGAGGGCGATACTCCAGCCCTAATGTATGCAAGCTTAAGCAGCGAAAATCCAGGTCTGGATGCGCTGGAAAGCCAACTGTTTAGTAACAATATACCAACTAATGTGCTAGCCAAGACTACTCTATTAGACAAATCTCAGATCAGGAAACTTAAACGTCTCCTTGGTGGTACTAATTTTAACTAATTAATGTTTTCCTTTTATGTCCGCACTCTTATGCAGGGTGTAATAACCAAAGTAATTTCTTTTTCCGTGAAAAATAGAAATTATTGGTAATTGTTTCTTGATGTATGGTTTCATTTGTCTTTGTTTCTTGCATTTTAAGATTTTTCAGTGCATGCTATCTAAGTGTGATATATCCTGGCTCGCAAAAGCATGTATATACAAAAGAATGCAATTACGAGCACTACTACATCATGAAAACCCCCTTTTACACTAACATTTTTACACAAAGGTATTAACGTGCGAAACTTTAAGCAATCACATATTGACGTGTGCAACTTTCGGTGGTCGGACACGAGTCAACCATATGCTGCAAAGAACTACCAGCCAGCCTACTAAAGATTGGGTCTTGGGGCTTGGGCTTTGATTGCTTCGGTTGCACTGTTAGCCACATCCGACCCACATATCATCCAATTTTCTGATTTGGACCCGTGATAGTGCATTTTAGCCCAATCTTTTGATCCAACCCACCAAATTGGCTCACTACTGCATCTGCTATTATCAGTCTTATGGGTTATCGCCAAAGTTTAGACAATCCCACACATTTGCAATGAAGCAAATGCTTTAAGAGCATATGCACCCATGCACCCATGGGAGGACTTTGTTCCTCCTATTTGAGGAGGAGCAGGCATTATTTAAGGTAAAGCAGACACTATTCATCAAGTAGGAGGTGCAATTCCTGTTTTTCGCGTAGCGGTGCAAAAAAATAGCACCTTCTATTACTGTTTATAAATTAATTTTAAATTTTTTTAATTGTTTTTCAACCAATACATAGACAACACGTGTCGTTGTCGTATGAATAATTGAATAAGATTTCGGGTAAGATTTTCGACCAATGACGAGTTGACACGTGTCACACCGACAGAATGTTATCTTACAAATAATTATACAAAATTTTCGGTAAGATTCCCGATCAATCACTTGGTGATACGTAGCACTTTCATGTGTCATTGTCGTGTGAATAATTGCCGAAGATTTTCGGTGAGATTTCCGACCAGTCAAGAGATGTCACATGTCATCATCATCAAATTTCAGATAACCTAAAATTGGCTATAAAAGGATCATCCTGCTTCATATATTCTCACACCATCTACAACTTTCTTGCTATTTCTTCAAACATTTATTCACATTCCAATATCAGTAAGATGGATTCGTTTAGTTTAAACACTTTTTTCACGAGGAGATGACAACAACGCCGGCAAAATGCAGAAATAGCTAACGCCTTCCTCACTGAAGCGGTCGTGGTAGCTACAGCGTTTGATGATGAACCACCTCGCCGCCGTCCAAACCAAGAAAAGTTGAGGGTGCAAAGGGGACAGAATCTTATGGAAGATTACTTCATCAAACGCCCGGTCTTTAACGAGCAAGCATTTAATCAGAGGTACCGAATGAGTTCGAACTTATTCAATCGTATCTGCACGGATCTCTGCAACAACGATCCATTTTGGCATCAAAGAGTAGATTCCATTGGATTGCAAGGACTTCTTCCACAATAGAAGATGATCGGTGCTCTCCGAATGTTGGCATACGGCATAGCCGCAGATCAGTGTGTTGAATACACAAGGATGGGTGAATCAACCACACTAGAATGCATGAAGAAGTGGTGCACCCAAGTGCATGAGCTTAACAGTGACATTTATTTTTGTAGTCCAAATGTAGCTAACATCACTCGACTTCTAAGGAGAGCCAGACATCGGAGATTTCCAAGTATGATCGGAAACATCGACTGCATGCACTTGGAAGAACTGTCCAACAGCTTGGCAATGGGCATACTCCGGCCGTTCAAAGCGTCCCACTATTATCTTGGAGGCGGTGGCCTCATATGACACGTGGATATGACACAGCTTCTTTGGGGCACCTGGAGCACATAATGATATCAACGTTCTTCACCAATCGGATATCTTCGATTCGCTCCTTGCCGGAAGTAGCCCTCAAAAGAGTTTTAAAGTCAACTATATGACATACCACAACACTTACTATCTGGCTGACAGAATTTATCCAAGGTATTCGTCATTTGTCAAAACTATTTCCAATCCTCAGACTCTACCACAGAAGTTGTTCTCAAAGAAACAAGAGGCATACCGCAAAGATGTGGAGAAGTGCTTTGGCATTTTACAATCTCGTTGGGCAATGATTCGTCATGCAGCTCGGTCTCACCACACATGGGTAATAAAAAGTATTATGTTGGTTTGCATCATTATGCATAACATGATAGTTGAGGAAGAGTTTGATGAGGTAGAATTTGAGGAGAATGAAGAAGGAAATCTACAAAACCCATCAAGTGCTTTCGCAAATTATGATCGGCCAGTGGATGAACAAGGTAATCGGATTCCTTTTGAACCAGTTAGAATGGATGGACTGGATGAACAACAGTTTCGTGGCCGTGTTGTTGATCTTCAATCTTCTTATATCCATGGAGAGCTTCAGAAGGACTTGGTGAAGCACAACTGGTTTCTAGAAACCGGTGAACATATCTAAAAATGTTGTTTGAATTATATGTTTTTGCATTATGTTTGTTTCAATTTGGTATATTTTAATTAAGTGTATTTGAATTTGGTGTATTTAAACTTGGATTTCATGTAATGTTATTTAATAACGTCTCTAAATAAAAAGTACATTTTTATTTCTTAAAAATTTAAATTACATAATGACAAACCAAGCCTAGATTTATTTCGAAAGTCAAACTATTGAAAAAGTGGGCGATAATAATTTGAAAAGGTTCCCTCGCTATCTTGTTGTTCGTTGTCATCTCCTTCTCCTTACTTAAGGATTTCCGCTTTCCTCTTCGTGAAATACCTCTTTGAATTTGGGGTTATTTTCTCCATATCCATTGTCATGATCCTTGTTTCTTCTTGTAGAACTCTCAATTTGAAGTCTTGCTCTTGAAGGAGGAGTTGCGCTTTGTGTAAAGCAAAATCGTTATCCTCAATTATTTTTTGAGCAGCGGCCCAAATGGCTTGATTGGTCGCAATGGTCTTCAAAGCCTCATCTCGTAGCTCACTTGTAGGAATCATGATTTTTCCCCCTTTTTTCTTGCTTCTTTTTCCGCCTTCACTCCTGGTGGTCTAGGGGGACTCGAAGGACCTTCGCGGTTACTCATTGGTGTTGCAATCACCTCATCATCATCCAAATTGATGGTGGGAGGGATTTCACTAACGGTAGAAGTAGTAGTTTCGTAGTTGTAAATACGTGAAGTGGTAGCCGTGGTTTCCCTAAAGAAATGATGAGTCTTCACCACTTCCCAACATTCAAACTTCGAAAACTCTTTCTTTGTTTTCGACACAAACCACATTTGAGCTTTTCTTAACTATAAAAATTAACAAATTTCTATGTCACAATTTATTTATGTTTAATGGAGATGACAACATTTAGTTCATAAAATCAAAATAATAGATATGAAAAAATTTCTAGAACTTACTTGATCTTGTGGAGAGGTGCCGGATAGTGATGGATTCCTTCATGCATAACTAAGAGCTTCGTCCCAAAGATTGAAAACCGGCTTCAACTTAGTAAAACGAGATGAAATGGCGGTTTGAGTCCGATCTTCCTTTGTTGATTCACCATGACCAATCACCCAATTTTTGATATAATTGGCAAATACCTTTTCCCACAATTTGACGACTTTTTGCTTGTTTCCGGTGATAGGATCAATGCTAACATGTATATAAGAAATGCACAATTGCAAATCTTCCGAAGCAAGCCAATTCGACATTATTTTGGAGAAAAAATCACAAATGAATGAGAGAAAAGATGGAGGGAGATGATGAACTTGTTATGCACAAATTGGTGAGGGAAGTTTGTAAAATTGATGTAGTATTTATAGAAAAATTGTATGGTAATGTTTGTAATTTTTTGGAATTTCTTAGAAGACTTTTGGGCAAAAAATGTAATGCCCGTTAAAAAAGAGCCGGTATGCTAGCAAATTGGATTGTAGCTTGTAATACCCCGAAAATTAGTATAATAGTTTAGATTATTGTATGACTCGTTAAACTTAGAAATCACCATAATTTAGTTTGACCTTAGAGGTTTTAGAAATTCGATAAAAAAAAATTGTCTGGCGAAGACAATGTATAAAAACAAGGTTTAGAGAAATATTAACGGAGTGGGGCAAATGGTCCAGTGGATACTCGAGTTCAAGTCAGGTACTCCCTGGTCTTGGGTTCGAGGCCACGAGCTGGAATCGTGAAACATTCCATTTTATAGGTTAGTAAAAATAATAAAAATATTTTTACTCCAGTTAGAAACGGTAAGAAACTCTAATTCCAACTAACCGATTTTTCGGAAATGGAATTTTAGCAAAACGACCAAATTTTCCTTATTCGAATCTCTTCTCCGAATCGAACTTTGTATTTTAAGATTGCAATTCATACTTTTAGAGGTCATGCTCATATATCAATTTGGTGCTAATTATTATTGGTTGATATATATATATATTACACTACATTACACTTAATTAGTAAAACCACACATTTTCATACATCACATTACATATTGCATTCACATGCATACATAATCACATTTCAACATTTCAATCAGATTTCCAACCACATTACTATTGTTTTTACAAGTGCATTTTAACCCTAGAATTAGTAGCCCAACTTTTCCATTGTCAACTTGTCTACAAAAGTCTACAAAAAATAGTTATGAATTTATTTCCCATGTCTATATAAATTACCCTTGAGTTCAATCTGATTTTTGCACCACTTCAATCTTCCATTTACGTACTGATTTGAAGTCCTCTCAAAGTTGCAATGCAACTCCCCTAAAATCCCACACCAAACTACCTTCCTTCCAAGTACTTTAGTAGTCAATTCATTTGCTTCAAGGGGGTCACTTGAGTTAATCAAATACCTCCATCACCTACTAAAATTCTTGAGTAAGTACATGAGTACATTCCTATACTTTTTTATTTTTAAGATTACATCAAAGTGCATGGCTAAGAATAAAAGAGAAATAATGAGCCTTAGTGTAAATTTAATATTTTCGTTTCTGTTAAAGGTTTAATTAGTCAAATATTTTTATATATTAAGATTCTACACAAAAAGTTATTCAACTTTGGCTTTTGAATCACTTAAAAAGGTTAAGTAATGAGAAATTTATGGCTAAAACAAGTTTTACTAATCTTTTCCTTAATCATGTTCGAAACCTCTTAATGTGCTCTTAACTTGAAATATTCATATCTCACTCATTTCTTAACCAAATTTAGTGTTCTTTATATCAAAACGAAGCTTAGGAGTTCAACTATATATCAATCTGGAAAGTTTGAAAGACATTAATTAATACTTACTAACTAATTAATTCGTACAAATGAGTTTAATAGCGAGTGTAACCATTTCTGGACAGTTGCTAAATATTTTTGTTTCTGGACTTGAGAACTCCCTATTGAACTTTGTGATTATTACCATTGGATTCCTCTCGAAAAACACTTTGAGATGGTATACTCACTTCTTTGATTTGGACATAATATGGATTAATTATAAAACAGATCAAATGGAGGATTTCGGACGGACTACCGCCGAATGATACTTTTGGTCCAAGGATTAATAATTTTATTTTATGCATTTGTACTTTATTTTTTATTTACTTACTCGCATTATTTACTTCTTAAGTTTGATTTGAGACTAATGGATCGAGGATTTCGGACGGACTACAGCCGAATGAAACTTTTGAACCAATGATAACTAATTTTTATTTCAAGTTTATCTACTTAATCGCTCCATCTATTTACTCTCAAATATAATTTGGAACAAATGGAGGATTTCGAGCGGACTACCGCTGAATGAAACGTTTGGACCAAAATTGTTAATTAATAAAATACGTTTAAGTTTGATCTTTCTTCCTTTACAAATTCTATTACGTATATATTCATTACAAAATTATGATGTAAATATATACTCTATGATCTATATACATAGTCTTAATTAAAGACTTGTTGTGATCGTTATGGTTGAAGTGTGAAGTCGGGTGTATAGTACGAATTAACTCATGCTTAAGTGAATTGCTGGTAAATTATTTTGTTATTGTGGGAGTTAGCCAAGGGCCCTAGTACCTTACATATAGTGCACTATTATACTTTAAGGAATGAATTGTGTAAACCGGGAGTATACATGCTTTGGCAGGTGGCCTTAGAATGTTGTGGCTTTATATGTGTATTGGTGTTGTGAGACTAAGCACATGATTTCTTTTGAGTAATTACCAGTTAATCTAAAAGAATTCACTTCGGAAGTATTGGCGTGGTTATGTGTAAATGTGAAGTTATACAAGTGTATATATATATATTATGTACCTAATTGTATATATTACAAAGATGCAAGTATAAGTATGGAAGAATAACCGGTTTCAATATTTCACCTTTTAAAATTGGTTGTTCGGTTTGATGTTTCTTAGAGATAATTTAGTATATGCTTGTAAGCTATACTTACTGGGTCAGTGTGACTCATGGTACTACATCTTTCTCCTTTTCAGGTGATGAGTAGAATGCTTGGGAAAAATGGGATACGTCGCATACTAAATAAACGAATTATTTTCTACTTGTATTTTGAATTGAATAAATGTAATGATTATTATTTTCAAAAACTTCGGTATTGTAATATTAGCACTTTCTCTTTTCAATAAATGCACTATTCAGACACCTTGATTTTTGAAATTATTTGGGTTTCTTATTCACATCACAAATCCTTACACCATATTTCAGTATAATACTGGCCCCGAATTTGGGGGTGTGACATAGCTGTTGCCTTTAAATCTGAGCCGTCAGATTCAATTTTGTATTTGAAATGGACGGCTCAGGAAAATTGACGGTTGAGGTGGAAATAGATCAGATGAGTGCCGCATGTCGCCTCCTGATTGGCCAGCACCTCACCGTAAAAAAAAAAAAACCTTTTACTGGCATGTGTATAACACGCACCGTACAGAAAAAAATCCAGGCAACCTGGCGTCACCCACGTGCGTGAGCTCCGCCAGGCTGCTCCTCCTCTGTGACGAGCAGACCTTGCTCGAGCAGCAGCTCGCGAGCTCGGTCAACGAGCGGTCGCCGGCCACCTCTCGCTGCGTTGCATCATCTTCTTCCTCTTGCTCGAGCAGTTCTTGCTGGCCCCCACCGATTTCCATGGTTGCTCGAGCAATTTTCGAGCCCGGTGCATCTGCTCTAATGACCTAATGCATAATAGGTTATCTGTGAGAACGGGAAGCATACTTTGCATGATTAATCTCATATACAATATACATTACTATGAGGTATTAACTGAGAGAGATTTGAACTTTATAGCATTCAACTTTTCATTATTCAGTTTGGACATAACAAAATCAAAATGCTGTGAAACATTGGAGGAAACTAATCTTGTCTTGTAAAATATATATGCTTTTATCTGTGAGTTGAGCCTGAGATATAAAACTCAATTACATATCACAATACCTTGGAAGATTAGTTTTGGTTTGTCATGCTTAAGTATTGGCACCATTATTGGATACAAGAATATAAGATGAAACGTACTACAATGCAAATTTCGAGTGTGAAAGTTTTAACAGTTGATCGAGTTAAATAAAGACAAATCATTGAACTCAATAATTTGCAATCTAATTCTATATTTTGAATTAAATTACAATTAAAATATTAATAAGTTTCATACATGAAGTTAATAATAATCGTGAATAAATGATAATGAAACCCTGAATAACATAAAGTTTAGGAGACGGTACATGAGTTTTAGAATTATAAAAGGTCTTGAACACGTAATTTTTCACAAGCTTGTATTACTCAACCCTAGAATATGAATAATCTCAAAAACGGTCATGAAGTCATTCAGATCAATTATATAACTATAACTGTGTGCACCTCTATAATAGAAAAGGAAAATAATACGAAAACGCAATCAAATGAAAATCAAGAAATTGAAAACACAGTTGAGCATTTCACATGCATCAAATGATTAAAATAATTGGCTTGTGCCTAAGAAGCTTTTCGGTTATCTTAAAAAAAATCAAGTTAAATACACAATTATGCTAGTATACTACTAGAGGAAGGAATCGGGGCGACGTAGTTATATTTTTACGTCGCTCCGATTTTAGATGAGGCGACGTACATTGCCTTTGATTTGTGTAAACTTGTAAACTGTATCTAGGATTTGTATAAACTTGATTTGTGTAAACTTGATTTGTATAAACTTTTAATGTTTTGATTTGTGATTGAATGCGTTTTTGTGGTTGAATGCGTATCTGCAGTTTGAATGCGTTTTTGTGTTTGTAAATTGCGATAGGTCGTGACTTGGTACAATAATATTTATTTTTTATTTTTTTTATTTTTTAATAAATGAGGCGACGTAGATTGTTCGATCTACGTCGCCTCATTGTCTAAATAAAAAAAAATAAAAATTAAATATTATTGAGGCGACGTAGATTAATTGCGCAATCTACGTCGCCTCAATTATTAAAAAATAAAAAAATAAATATTAAATACATTGAGGCGACGCATATTGCTCAATCTACGTCGCCTCAATTTATTCAAAAATAAAATAAAATAAATTTTAAATAAATTTAGGCGACGTATATTGATCAATCTACGTCGCCTCAATGTATTCAAAAATAAAATAAAATAAATATTAAATAAATTGAGGCGACGTAGATTGATCAATCTACGTTGCCTAAATTTATTAAAAAAAGAAAAATAAATTAAAAATAAATAAAATTAAGCGACGTAGATTGATCAATCTACGTCGCCTAAGTTGACGCGACGTGATCAATCTACGTCGCTTCAATTGAAGCGACGTAACATTATTTACGTCACGTGAAATGAAACGAAGCGACGTAGATTGTATCTACGTCGCCCCAATGGTGGCGTGATCAATCTGAAGCGACAAGACGAGGCGACGTAGTTTTGGTCACAAGAAATCGAGGCGACGTAAAATTCATACGAGGCGACCACCTATCTACGTCGTCCCGATTTCCTCCTCCAGTAGTGGTAAGATATAAGTGTTCCAAATAGAGCTGGACATAGATGGAACGGTTATAAGTTAAATTAAGCTTTTCAGTTATCTTAGAAAAATTAAGTTAAATACACAATTATGCTACTTAGATATAAGTGTTCCAAATAGAGCTGTACAGGTCGTCCTTACCCTTGACCTGCACGAGACAGAAAAATACAAAATTGGTGTATGCATAGTTTGTCCCGATTAGCAGGAAACCCCAACGGAACGGGATGAAACCGATCCAATTAATTTTAGGCCAATTCTTTGATGCACGATTCGAAAACCAAAACTCAAGCTTCAACATTTGAGTGATTGGCTCTATATCAAAATAAATAATCAAGTTCATAAACCCACACCTCAAAAATACCAAACGGTCTGACCTTTGAGTGAATTACTTAACACTCATTTCACAAAATAATGATCACATATCAGAAAATAACAATTCACACTCACAACTTTCCCAAAGATCAATTATCTGTCAACACCAAATTTTGGTTTGAGTAAAATTTAATAGGGCAAATTTTAATTTGTCCACTTGTGATTTAAGTCAAATATCAGTTTACTACTTCACTTTTTTAATTTGATCATTTCATTATCTAAACTCATCAAAATTTATCAGTGCAATGCCTGCCTTTTCGATTTTAAACATCACATCTAAACTTAAGAGAGGTAAAAATTGATGAAAATTGTTGAGTTCAGATAATACATTGATTAAAACCGAAAATTTAAGGTAGTACAGTGATTCAAACCGAAAAATTTAGTAAACTGAAATCGGAGGCAAGCCACAGCGAATGAAATAATCAAACTCAAAAAATCAGGTAATAAAGTGATGTTGATGACAAACCACATGTAAGTAAACTGAAATTTGTCCAATATAATAATATGGACGGGACGAGACGAGACGAGACTTTTAAGTTTCTAAAGTTTGGGCTAATTGCTATCCCACAAGAATGAGATGGATATGTTGCGACAACATAGTAAAAATTTGAATTTTGATCCTATCCTGTCAAGCATGGGTCACTACCGGAAGAAGAACTAAAGCCGACAACATAAAGTTGTCGGTTTGTTCAACTACATCGTCGGGTATAGGGTATTCCCGACGAGGCATTAATTGTCGGGTATAACATCGTCGGAAATGAAGCGTCAGTGATACTGGGTATAACAAGGTTTTGGGATATCGTCGGCTATAGTGGTGAACCATAACCGACAGGGTTTAGGGTTTAGGGTTCTCGTCGGGTATAGTGGTATACTATAACCGACGAGAACTCGTCGGGTATACTTCCTCCCTTGGTCAAATCGGTTGACCATGGAGAGGAACTATAGCCGACGACATGGACTATTCTCGTCGGTTATAGTATGTGAATTTTAAAATTTTTTATGCAGATTCTGGGTTTCATCCCAGAATCTGCATTTTCAAAAATAAAGCACCAATATTGTTCACAACAAAAAAACGTTCAAACTATATATTTATTTGTATAAAGAAATAAGCACAATTTTGTCATATATATCATTTCGGAATGGTTCGGTTTTATTCGGTATCGTACCATAAAAAGTTATTCGGTTCAGATTTATTTCGGTTCGGTTTCTAAATTAGTCCGTCTCACGAGTTTCGGGCGCAACAAGTTTCAGTTCGGTTTATTTCGGTTTTCGGTTTGATTTTTCGGTAAAACTTCTCACCCCTAACACTACAAGAAAAATGCACCTAGACCACGGACGATTTCCGTCGTCTAGGTGCAATTTTCCGTCATCTAAGTACTTAGACGACGGAATTTCCGTCGTCCAAGCTCTGTGCTCCAAGTGCTGTCGTCCAAGCACTTGGACGACGGAGATGGAGAATTCCGTCGTCTAAGTGAGACTTAGACCGCGGACATTCTCCGGGGTCTAAGTGTCCACTTAGACGACGGAGATTGTCTTCTCTGTCGTCTAAGTGAATTTTTACGTTTTTTATCAAAAAAAAATAATTTTATTTATTTTTAAAAAATTAAAATTTAAAAATTCACTTGGACGACGGAGATGCCAAGTGAATTTTTAAATTTTAATTTTTTTTTTAAAAAAATGTAAATTAAAAATTCATGAAATGCTAATTAATAATTTAATAATTAGCATTTAATGAATTTTTTGTTTAATTTTTTGTATATCAATATTCATAATATTGCAAAATTTATTGAATATTAATTATTAATAATATATAATACGTACAAAATTCATAATGAATAAATAATTTAAATTATTATGGATTTAAATACAATGAATACAAAATTCATAATATAATAAAGTAAATTAATCTAGCCTAAATAAACAAAATTAAGCTAAAACTAAACTAATTATAGGCGGCGGTGGTGGTGGCGGCGCCGGTGGTGTTGGCCGGAATGTGGAGGCCGGTGGTGGAGGTGACAATGTAGGCGGTAGCTAGTGGTGTGTGGTGGTGGTGGAGGCGACGTTGTAGGTGGTGGTGGTGTGTGGTGGTGGCAGCGACGGTGGTGATGCCGGTGATGGCGGCAACGGTGGTGATGTCGGTGGTGGTGGTGATGATGATAGTGGATGGTGATGGTGATGATATATGGTGGGTGGTTTGATTGGGGGGGGGGGAGATGGAGAGGGAGAGAGGGAGAGGGAGAGTGGATTGAGTGAGAGGAAAAAATGAAGAGAGATTGAGAAAATGATGAATTTATAGAGTTTTAAAACACTTAGACGACGGAAAATCAGTATTTCCGTCGTCTAAGTGCTTTAAATTTTCAAACAATACCGCCAATTTTTCACTTAGACGACGGAAAATCAGTATTTCCGTCGTCCAAGTGATTTAAATTTTTGCCAAAATTTTAGCGGGAAAAGAATACCGCCAATTATTTTTACTTAGACGACGGAGATGACAAATTTCCGTCATCTAAGTGGATTTAAATTTTTGCCAAATTTTTAGTGGGAAAAACACCGCCAGAAATTAAAAATTCAAAATTTCACTTAGACGACAAAAATGACCATCTCCGTGGTGTAAGTGAATTTTTAAATTTTTTTATTTTTTTTATTTTTTTAAAAAAAATTTAAAATTTAAAAATTTACTTAGACCACGGAGATGACCATCTCCGTGGTCTAAGTGAATTTTTAAATTTTTTAAATTTTTTATTTATTTTTTTTAAAAAAATTAAAAATTTAAAAATTCACTTAGACCACGGAGATGACCATCTCCGTGGTCTAAGTGAAAATTCCGTAAAATTATTTTTTAAAAATAATTTGTAATGAATTTTTGGACCTGTAATTTGAATGGAATTGTCGTAAAATATCGATTAAAGAATCGTATATATAAAAAGTGGGATTTAAGACGATGAATTAATTTACGTATTCAAACTTGTTAAGTATCTACTACTATGTATAACTTAAGTGTCGGTACGTATAGGCTCATTGCACATTGATATTAACGAAATTGAATTTGGAAAAAACGACCGTTGGATATACTCACCATAACACCATATATAAGTAGAATAATTTCCACTAAATACTGAGTTCGTTCAGGGTTTCATCGCCACAGTTAACCGCAAATCCAAAATTTTTACAAAACGGAAACCTGGATACACGAAAATCCGTAAGTCCTATTTTAAAACCGTCGACGCTCACACTCCAAGCATTGTTTACTCTATGGTCTCGACGAAAAGAATATGCATTGGGACATGGTCTAGATGGTCGTTGTCTTAGGTGAAATTACGAAATTTTCACTTAGACGTCGGAAATGCACATTTCCGTCGTCTAAGTTCTTACTTGGACGACGGAAATGCACATTTCCGTCGTCTAAGTAAAAACATGGTTTAGGGGATAGGGCCTTAGGGTTTAGGGTTACAGTACTTACAGTACTTAAATTTTTTTTAAAATAATTTTTTTAAATAAAATAATTTTTTTTATTTTTTTTTAAAAATTTAAAAATTCACTTAATTTTTAAATTTTCTTTTAAAATTTTTTAATTTTTAATTTTAAAAAATATTTTTTTATTTTTTTAAAAAAATTAAAAATTTAAAAAATTTCACTTAGACGACGGAAAAAGACATTTCCGTCGTCTAAGTGAAAACTTAGACCGCGGAAACTTTCTCCGCGGTCTAAGTGAAATTTTTAAATTTTTGAAATTTCGCTTAGACGACGGAGAAGTCTTTTTCCGTCGTCTAAGTTACACTTAGACCGCGGAAATTTTCTCCGCGGTCTAAGTTTCACTTAGACGACGGAAAAAGACATCTCCGTCGTCTAAGTGTTCACTTAGACCGCGGAAAAGTTTCCGTGGTCTAAGTGTTACTTAGACGACGGAACCTTTAAGGTTCCGTGGTCTAAGTGCATTTTTCTTGTAGTGTAATATTTGGCCTCCCAATTGAATATCAACACGTGGCCATCTGATTGAAAAAGGCTTAAGTCGACTTGACGTCGTTATGAGTTAACAAACTTAACATTGTTCTCTCATCTTTCATCGTCTCCATCATATATTTGACTCTTCTGCAAACACTTCTGCAAATATGCTCACAATAACTCGTATGGAAGTCATTCAACCTTGGTTTGGTGTTTTGTTCGATCGTTTCTATATTCAATTTCTTTAAACAACTCTCTTAAAAGAATCCAATCATGCATTCTTCTATTATACCCTTTGTACTTAAGAACAGATTAATATGAACTCTTTACAGTTTACGGGTCATGGATAGAGAACAATCTTACCCAAATCCTTGACATCTATATTTTAGGTGAATTTTTTCATGTGGATAAATCGAGCTAAAACCCAAATTCCTTGATCTAAAATCCGGATTACTCTGATATTAGTACCCAAATTGCTCGGCTTTTTCTGGGTTCTCGTTGATCCAAGTGAGCATTCAACCATATCATTCTCTTGGTTCTTTTATCTTTATTAGATCTCTAATATTAATACCTTGCATTTTCTCATATGGTGAACTTGATCCAAAACCCCGAAATCCCTCCATCGATCAGTCCACCTCTAATGAGATTGATTCAATGAATATTTGGAGAAGAAGGAGAAGAGATTGATTCAATATATTAGCCTATCAAGAATCAACATGATGAAGAAGAAAAACGGAATAACAAACATGATGAAGAAGAAAAACGGAATAATAAACGATAAAAGAATTTGGATCTTTGATGTTGAATCTGAGCTCCATCAGTTGAATATAGCAAACTAGCAGTGAGGAAAAGATAGGTGAGAGAAGGATTTGGGTTACTACTGACGAGTAACGACGTCAAGTATAAACGAAAGTAAAGACTTAATATTTACAAGTGTCAACATTTGATTTGAGTGTCAAATATCCAGACTGACAGTCACTTGGAAAAATTTCTCTCGATTGTGATTCTCATAAGACAGCCTACCACCTTCTCCACCACGCCGCACCAATATTTGGTGCGTCGTCGCCTGGATCTCCGCGTGTCTTGTCACTCGGCTCACCACTGCGAGACACTCCTTAGCTTTGCTGCCTCCGTTGTAGCCTCGTCAATCTCAAAGAAATAAAAAAGTTACAATTTTTCATATTGAAATTTTTGTATTTTGGATCATCGATATTTTCTTGACATCTGATATTTATTCCTTGGTCACAACCATAGTTAAAAAAAAAGGGTCTAAACGGTCGTTTAAACGGTAAACAGTAAAAAGATGAACTTTTTTTGGCTTGAATGGGGTATTAAACGGTGGACAGTTTCGCCATTTAAACAGTAATTAAACGGTTGACCAGATGTTTAAACAGTTTGACCTTTTTGATTTTTTTTAATTTAAAAATAAAAAGAAAATAAAAAATTAAAATAAAGTACCTGAATTTCAAAATCATATTTTGTCGAACTCTCTATCTCGTCGCTACCATTGCTGCACAACCTGCCTCCCGCCGCAACACCCCCCCCCCCCCTCTCTCTCTGGTCAAATCGCCATAGCCCGTCTTCCGAGGATGAGACCGATATTGATGAGGATATGTTTGAAGGATTTGACAATATATAGTGATTTTCTTGTTAGAAAAATATTTTGTTATGCTTATGTTGAACTATGTGTTTAATTATTTTGTGAATTTTTGTAACATTTTTTTTTTAATTTTAATGATATTTTATATTATATATATTAAATATATAAATACTTATAATATTATTTTTAAATAAAAAAATACCATTTCCGTTTAATCACCATTTAAACTAAATAATAAATAATACCAAACCGTTTCGTTCTCGTTTACCGTATTTTTGAACATTGGTCACAACTTACAGAACAAAACAAAACAAAAACAAATTCTATTATTTTAACAAATTAAAGAAAAAGTGAAGTAATAATATGGTACGTCACTTCTTGTGTTCATCACTGGTTGCCCCATTGATCATTACAATATCTCCGATCAATCATTTACCGGCTTCGTGCCTCCGACCGGCTCAGCCGAGCCCCGCGTGATCCCACCTGAGCAACCCGTCTTCAAACATTGGCTACTGGACCAGTAAAGGTATGTGCTTCTGACGCGTGTCCACCGGTGGATCCCAACCCGGTCTAGTTTCTTCTTGACTAAGCTTAAGCTCCCTAGGGCCCACGAAGGGCTTATGTCAGCTTCCTTTGAAAAAGCTCTAGCGGCCCACGGTATAGTGCCACCTGACTCAAAAGCTGAGCTGTACATACACGGCTTGCTATTTCATGACGAAAGTACCCTCGCATATTAGATGTTATTACTCGTTGTGCCCTGGTCTTGTGAGCCTTTAAATATGGGACTCTTACGCTTCGTTTCTTCCCTTTCCTCCTCTCTCTCTCCTTTAGTAAATTAATTAGAGCTTTCTCTAGCTGTTCGAGGAGATCATGTTGTCTACTATTTCTGCCATGCCGCCTTCAGACAGTCTTCTCCATTTCCCGGCGTTTGATTCCGGTTTCACTCCCGGCGGCTTTACTCCGTGGGAGTCGGAGCTTTTTCCGGACATCCAACATTCCCCACAGCCTGTAATCTCCAACCCTAGCTCCGGTGCTGCCCCAACACAATCCGAATCCCCCAGACCGGTTATTTCCAGCTCCGGTTCCGATGATGACCCGAACAGGACGATCCCCTTGACCCGGCCCGAATCAGACCATGTCGATGAGAGGTCATGCCCGATTGACGGCTCGAACCGTACGGTGGTGAACGAGCGGAAGCGGAGGCGGATGATATCGAACCGGGAGTCGGCAAGGCGGTCGAGGATGCGCAAACAAAAGCACTTAGAAAACCTGAGGAATCAGGTGAACAAGCTTAGGGTTGAGAACCGGGAAATGAACAACCAGCTCCGGTTTGTCATGTACCATATTCACGGGGTACGGACGGCCAACAATTGGCTCCTGGACGAACACACGATTCTCCAACAGAAGTTGTCGGACATACGTCAAATGTTAGGTATACCGGCAACTCCAGCACATGTCGTTTGCATGGCCATGCAGCTCCGTTATTACTGAACAAACACCAGCAACTATAACGTAATTAATGATATTTATAATTAATATAAACGTCATTAATCTCCCAAAAAATTGAGAAAACAACGAACCGCTGCTATCACTCTCCTCCCTCTAGTCACTCTCTCTAGATTTCTCTGTAAATTATATTTACTAGAAAAATTCCTTCCCAAGGTACGTGTGAGGGAAAAATTTACAATATAATTATTTATTTTAATTTTATTTATAGTTTAGTTATTATTATACAAAATATTTTTGTCAATTTTAAATTTAGTGAATTCGAAGTCTTTCCATTTGGGTTTATAATAGCAGAGATATATAGATTATAGGTGCTAAAGTAAATCGGTGGGGTTAGGTTTTTTTGGTGCGTTTTGCCACAAAAGTGGGTTTGGGACAATTAATGATGGTTTTAGCATGGCAACGACCCTGGGATGGTTACTATATATTTTGTAGAAAATTAAAAGAATAGCCTAATTATATATGTTTTGTTTATGGAAGCATTTTCTAGTTTCTTATTGTCTCTGGTAAAGCTAAATGCCTAAATCGATATTCAACTTGCCCTTGATATATTTTTCACAACAATGTCGGTTACGATCACGCTGAAAGTAATTGAGCCAATTATATCGTGCTGCGTACTTTATGTTTATGGATGTGTTAGATAATGAGCAGAATGATCGAGGGCATGCACTAATGCACTAAGCTGAAAATGGACGGAGACGTATGAAATTACAAAGGGATCTTGTAAAAAAAAAGGGTCATGAAACGAATAGTCTAAGAGTTAGGATTGTCTTTGAGACATATAGAGTAGGATTGCGATGTAAAGAGATGCCAAAATCATCCGGTCAAGAATGGTCGTCTACTTTTATTGAGTTTCACTTTTTTGAATTGTGTTTCATAATGGACGTACGTATCACGCTTATTCGTTAATCATGCATCCTCTAAATAGATTTCATTGAATCTATTAATCCGCAAGTTAACTTTCAGTTATTATAACCAATGAAACACTAATAATAACAACGGAAACAAACAAGCAATTCAATGTCTATTATTTTGTACAAGAAAGATAATGGTTATTATGGTAATATTTTTTTTCTTAGAGCTTAATATGTCATTAATTTCAAGATTTTATATGATATTTAGACATTTGTCGAGATCGAGATCGATAATATATTATTTTAAAGATAATGTTAGGAGACTCAATAGAGTCATAATGTGTAAGTCTTAATCTGACATGCAATGTCACCACAAACAATTCATTTTATATTTCAATCTCTATATTCAATATATATATGTTACATCAAATTTTTAGAAAACCTATTCTATCCTCTTTGCATATGTTTAAATTATCAATTTTCATATATACATACAACATGACATATGGATCGAGTTATAAAATTCTAATTCATGTGGATCTGATATTCACATGTCCCATCTTACTTAATCAGACTAGTCTCTTCCATTTCATCCTCACCCAACGCTACATGCATACTGCACACATAATCATAGCTTTTGCATCTCTTTGATCCTTTCTTTTCCCATAATCATATATTTTCCTTAGCTTTATCCAAACTAGTGGTACTATTTATCCAACCCATTGATTTCAATTGTTGTTCTATATTGCTTGTCAAATCCAGGTAGTACAATTTTTCTTTTCTAGCTAACATCATAACCAAGAACTTTTCGAGTCAGAAAGTTCTAAAAGATACAAAAGTCTGGATAGAAAGTTACAGAATATGCAAGTGCCGAAATTATTTGACTAACAGATAGAAAGTTATATGCAAGAGAGGAAACAACAAGAGTAAAATTAATTGACAGATTATCAGAGATTTTGACAAAACCTACACCAAGAATAGAATATGGAGAACCATTAGCAGTAGTCATAACACGTTGATGGTATAGGTTAATGGTTTGTACTAGACTAGGAGTATTCGTCATATGATCAATTACACCAGTATCAATTATCTAAGTATTATTTGTAGATAATGCAGAGAGATATGATGTCTTACTCCTCATACTTGATTCAACTATTTTAGCAGAGACAATTGATGAATGCTCTTTCATTTAAATAGTAATAGATTCATGCGATATTTTCATGTTTCAAGTAATAAGGAATTGAAGATTCAGAATTTTAAGAGTATTTTGGGTTTTCAAATTCAAGGATTTAGGTTCAATTTCAAAGGTTTCAAAGTTTGGGGTTTCAAGTGTAATGGAATAAAAAAATATTGAGTAGTGGTAATTCAGGATTTCAATTCAATTTAATTCAGGGCTTTCAAACTCCTAAGAACTCAGCTATGATGCCAAGTAAAAAAGTATTTTCAAGAAAAATTCAATGATTTCATTCATCTTAATTTTTGGGTTAATATAACTTTACAAATAATTTTTCAAAAATAAAAAATATTTATATATTTATGTCTTATCTACAAAAATTAATTCTAATTACAATAAAAATATACTTTAATTTCCAACCCAAAAAGTTTGTAAAAAAAAAAAGCAAGACAGAGATAAACAACCTACGATTATGAGCCTGTGCATTTCTCAATTATAGCCTATAAAGTCGTTTGATCCTAAAATTTGTCCAAAAGAGTAACCAAATCTATACACATCACCACCGGATAATTAAAGAGTACATCATCATCAACCTTAGAAAATTGCAGATTCCTTTTGGGTAAGGATCCTCCCTTTGACTGTTAGTTGGCCTTGTTTATCCTTGACTCTTAATTCCAATTACAAATGGAAGGAATAATAATCCTCCATGTAAACAAAAATCATAATAATTGCAGCAATGGAAATAATTCTTCGTTAACAACACTTGACGCCATCCATATCTCGTCGTTTTTGTTTCGTCTTCCTCATCTTTGTGACTTCAACTTTGCAGACTGCAAAGCTGCAACTGGAAATCATGCCAAGCTCAAACTTGAAGAGCATGAGAGCTATGATAATCAAATTAGCTTTATCAAATTCAAAACTCTCTCAACCTAATGAAGAATCAATATATATTGGTATTTCATATTTGAGGTCAGTTTCTGGATCCCGACTATATATCATTGAGTACCTAAAGATGGAGATTCCATAGCTAAAACCCACCGTCTTCTCCGGTATCTCTCATCCTTTCATTTGTTCATGAGCATATGGGATGTGCTATGTTGAGTTTGTTAGCATATCAATCTTGTGCAATATAATCTGCAATCCCACTATAAGGGATGTGCTATGATCCAACTCGGGTCTTTGGGCAATTGGGCAATTAGTTGATGCATGTATGAAATTACTACCCAGTGGGCATATCACAAGAAATAATTTTGGGTGTGTTCTCATATAAATTCTCGCCATCGATATATATGGGGTATAGAACAAGAGCAATTAAAGTTGTCCGGTATGAGAATTTCAAATTGAAGAGACCAAGATTAAGATCTAATAGTTGTTAAAATGACGGATTTTTTCAAGTTCATCTTCAAATCATCATTGCGAATTTTGCATACTGCTACTGTGCAAGTGGAGAACGGAGAAATGAAAAAGAGAAGTAACGGGGTTAAGCTTAGTTAACTGTGAAATATGAAAGTTGTTGCATTTAATATGATTTTTGTTGACGTGGAAGGTTATTAACCATTCGATTTGTAATCAACGACTGATGTTAAGAGTCAAGGATAAACAGTGCCAACTGACAGCCACGAAGAGGATCCTTGCCCATTTCTTTTTCAATTTAAGTCGATTGTGGGTTCTTCATAAAATGAAAAGATATGAGTTCGTGAAACCAGTAAGATGTGGTATGAAACCGGTTGTGTCATGTTATTTTTGAAAGAAGAACAACTTTCATCTAAACAAAATTGCATTTGACGTTTTTATCCATGTATTTAACAGAAACTTTGACGGAAGTATGAAAAAGGCTCCTAACAATAGTTGAGGTACTGTCAGGGTACTTACACTACTGGAGGAGAGAATCGGGGCGACGTAGTTACATTTCTACGTCGTTTCGATTTTCAATGAGGTGACGTAGATTGCCTTTGATAAAAATTACGTCGCTTCAAAAAATTAAGGCGACGTAGATTGATCTTAGTCGCTTCAACAAAATAAGGCGACTACTTTTTTCTTCGAAGCGACCAAACTAATTTTCGTCGCTTCGAATAAAAACTAGGCGACGTAGATTGAGGAATATACGTCGCCTCGATTTTATTCGAAGCGACGAAGATTAGTTTGGTCGCTTCGAAGAAAATTGAGGCGACGTAGATTGCTCAATCTACGTCGCCTAGTTTTTTTTAAATCTGGATCTACTCTTCTTCTTAAAGTCAAACCGTTCATAAAGTTAGAATTTTAGAAAAACAGTTCATTCGCGTTCTGGAGCTGTTCTTGTGCGATTATGGGAGAAATTTGAGGAAATTGAGAAAGAAGGTTGTTTTTGCCATTGATTTGATTCTTGAGTAAGGTTAGTTTGATTTGTATCTCTTTAAGCCTCTTTATGACCATAATATGTTAAATTAGAAGTGAAATTGAAGTTTTGGTGAAATGTTTGAAGTTGAATTGAATTTGGTGTTATGTTGTAGTTTTAGTGTTTGAATCATTGAATTGTGGTAAATCATGTTATAGGTTCATGAATAATGTTTGAAATTTGGTTAAGTTTAGTGAAATTTATTGATGATTAGAAGTGAAAATGAAGGTGATGTGAAATTTTTGAAATTGAATTGAATTTGGTCTTATGTTGTAGTTTTAGTGTTTGAATCATTGAATTGTGATAAATCATGTTATGGGTTCATGATTAATGTTTGAAATTTGGTTAAATTTAGTGAAATTAATTGATAAAATGTGTAGATTAGGTGTATTCGAGCCTTAATTAGTAGTGTTATTAGTGTTAATCATGAAATCGAGCGTATGGTTATATATAATTGTGGTGTTTATCAACTTAGAACTCCCGTTTGAGAATCAACAACTCATCTAGTTGATCGAGTTGAGTTGTTGATTCTCGAATTGTCCCATTTTTGGACACTTTAGGTGAACATGACTTTGTTGATCCTTTTGCTATTTGTATGATTTCAGTTTCAGTTTTGGGATATGGTTTTGACAGTGTCTCCTTTCAATGTTCCCCGAGTGCAAATTAGGTTGTTTAGATATGTGTGCACTCGGGGAACTGTAGGGAGATGCTGCCGAAATTTCCCTAAACTGGAGCTGAAACGCATGGGTGCAAGAGCGTTGACAAATGTCGTGTTCCCCTGAACGGGATAGGACCCAACCCGGAGGCATAAGGCGAAGAAGTGTGGGGTTTTGGTTGAATCGCAACTGTGGCGTGGTAACTTTGTTCATATTGATTATTTATGTTGACAGGAAACATGGACGGACACCCAGACAAAACTTGGATCACATATCATCATGCTGATCCAAGGTACATCACAGGCATATTCGAGTTCATGAATTTTGCCCGGCGATATAGTAACGGAGCCGATTATCACTTCTGCCCGTGCAAACGTTGTAAGAACGGTTCGTTCAAGGTTACTATGGATGTCATGTATCATCACTTATCACACAGTGGTTTGAGTCTGGATTATACTGTCTGGCACCTTCACGGGGAAGTTTCTGGTGAACCGACAATGCTCAGTCAACGAAGACAGTGGCTTCAAGACAGAGTCGGTCCTTCTAGTGGTGCCGGTCCTTCAGTGAACCCGCAGTTGGAGATTCTACATGATGCATATCCCTATTATCCTGGATACCATGCAGATGCACCCCAACAATTAGTGGAAGATAATTCGGGCATGAACTTCAATGACATGGTAGACGATGATTATGAAAAGTACGATAGATTATTGAAGGAGTCACAGACCCCATTATATGAAGGCAGTAAGGAAACTGTTTTGAGTGCCATATTAGATGCAATGGAAATGAAAAATGAAAATGGATGGTCGGACACAAGTGTTGACTCTTTATGTATTTACATTAATAAACTTCTTCCTAAAGGGCACACATTCCCCTGTTCATACTCGAGAATAAAAAAAATCTTGAGTGATCTTTCACTGGGTTACGAAAGAATTGATGCGTGTGAGTTTAACTGTGTGTTGTTCAGGGGGGCGCTTGTAAACGAGATGATTTGTCCAGTGTGTTATTCTGAAAGATATAAACCACATACGAATGATATTCCCAAAAAAATAATTCGTAACTTCCCTCTAACACCAAGGTTGAAGCGTTTGTTTATGTCCCCACACACTGCCAAGCATATGCGTTGGCTATGGGAGCGGATATGCATGGCTGGTAGCCTCAGCCACCCAGCTGATGGAGAAGCGTTTCAACATTTTGACAGAACTTTTCCAGGCTTCGCACGGGACTGCAGGAATGTGCGCCTTGGAGTTGCAACAGACGGTTTCAATCCATTCGGAACAATGGGAACTTTGCATAGTACATGGCCCGTTGTTGTGATGCCGTACAATCTACCACCATCAATGTGCATGAAGAAGGAATATAACATGTTATCAGTGTTGATTCCAGGCCCTAAATCTCCCGGAAAGTGCCTTAGTGTACTCATTGAGCCGATGATCGAGGAGCTAATACATTTATGGGTCGTTGGAGTCCATACTTTTGATTGAGTAGACAATGAGGTATTCTTGATGAAGGCAGCGGTAATGTGGACTATTAGCGACTTTCCAGGTTTAGGGATGCTTGCGGGGTCAACTGTGAAAGAGTACAAGGCATGTCCAATCTGTCTAGATGAGCTAACTTCAGAGCATATATGTGGGAGGATAGTTTATGAAGGTCATCGAAAATGGCTCCACCAAGATCACCCTTGGCGATTGAGCAAGGCATTTAACGGGAAGGTGGAGTTTGGCGGAAGACCCTATCAGAAGAGTGGAGATGAAATTTTGGAGGACGTTAGGTCACACGTTTACCCTATTCTTAGCCAACATGACGACTTGAAGGTGCCGTACAATCCGAATAACAGACAGTGTTGGACTCACGAAAGCATATTTTGGAAGCTGCCCTATTGGTCATCATTGAAGATCAGACATTGCTTAGATGTCATGCACATTGAAAAAAATGTGTGTGACAACATCCTTGGAACCATTTTTGCGATTGATAAGAAGTCTAAGGATGGTCCAAAAGCTCGCGCTGCTTTGAAGAAGAGGAATGTGCGAAAAAACCAGTGGCAAAGAGCGGGTGACGAGGGTACGGCGAAAGTTCCTCATGCACCCTTTTTAGTTAAAAAGGATGATCTAGAAGATGTGTTCCAGTGGTTCAGGGATGTTAAGTATCCTCTTGGTTATGCAGGTAGTTTGAGAAGTAATGTGAAAGTAAGTTCCCCATCACAGTTTTATGGATTGAAGACGCATGATTGCCATGTGTTGCTTCAACGTCTTCTTCCTGTGGTTATCAGAGGGTTCCTGCCAGAAAACATTGTGAAGCCATTGATAGCACTGTCAAATTGGTTTCGTCAACTATGCAGTAGGGAGCTTAAGAAGGAGGTTCTGCGTGACATGGAAACAGAGATCGTGATGATTCTCTGCAATTTGGAGCTCATATTTCCTCCACATTTTTTTACATCTATAGTTCATCTCATGGTTCATCTGCCCGAACAAGTATTCCTTACAGGTCCAGTACACTATACATGGATGTATCATATTGAAAGGTAAAATATTTTTCATTGCTAATATTATGTTAGTTATGTAATATGTAGGCAATTAGGAAAATATTGTACTAACCCTCTATGTGTTTTTGCAGGCAATTAGGAAAATATAAAAAGTTTATGAGGAATACACGTTACCCGGAAGGTAGTATTGCTGAACAGTATCTCGTACATGAGTCGGTGACGTATTGTAAGTCTTATCTCAGACGGATGGACAACGAAGATATCGACACTTCCCCTGAGTGGAATATCAGCTGTGTTTCACTCTTAGTAAGACCAGATATTATCGAGACTCGTTGCCAGTTCAGGTTGACTGAGGCAGAGACTGCTGAGGCTCACTGGCAAGTCTTGGTGGAAACAGACGAAGTCAAACCTTACCTAGAAGAACATCTCAGAAGGTTCAAGGCTAAAAATGGTGAAGATTTCGACGAGCTTCGTCGGAGGAGGAGTTTTCTTCGATGGTTCTTAACATGGGTACATCCAACTATTAATTCTTGTAAGGTTCTTTGAGGGTTTATAACACTTGTCTTTAACTTCTCTTAACACTTATCTCTCAGGTGTCCCTTAAAGAAAAAAACTCGGACCCGAGCTTGCTTGCAGGAATAAAGTCATTAGCTCAAAGACCACAGCAATTCCGGGTTTATAAGTCGTGTTATGTGAACGGTGTCAAGTTCACCTCGTTTGATAGAGATCAAAGAACCGTGACTCAAAACAGCGGTGTCATGATAGACATGGGTTCATCCAAGTTCTACGGCCATGTTAACTACGTGGTCGAAGTATTATATGCAAGCCGCATGCCAGTGGTGTTGTTTAAGTGCACATGGCACAACTCCGACGACGAGGAAGATCTTGACACCGTTATAAAAGATCATGGACTGATATCAGTGAATACAAACAACAGTTACTATGAGGATTCACCCTTCATAATTGCAACCAAATCAAAACAAGTATTCTACATAGACGATCCAAAGGCTGGTGGTACTTGGAAGGTAGTACAAGAAATGTCGCACCGCAATGTCTACAGTGCCGACGTACTTGCCATAGATGAAAACATATCGCGTACAGGAGATCATATATTCGAGCCTTACCAAGAAGACACTCCCACGGTGATACAATTTTACCCTGATTTTCAACTACTTTTGGACGAAGAAGGAGACGACGACAAGGAGGACGAGGACGAAGACGAGGACGAGGACGAAGACGAGGACGAGGACGAGGACGAGGACGAATACGAAGACGAGGACTAAACTTCATCGTTTCTTTCATATTCAGTTAGTCTGAAGAATTCAATCTTTGTTAGTATCAATAAATTTGATGCGACGAGGAATCAATCTTTGTTAGTATCTAGGATTTGAAGCGACAATGATTGATCAATCTTCGTCGCTTCATTTATTCAAAAATAAAAAATAAAAAATAAATACATTCAAGTGACGTAGATTGATCAATCTACGTCGCCTCAATGTATTTATTTTTTATTTTTTATTTTTTTCGCTCCATGAAGCGACGTAGATTGATCAATCTACGTCGCTTGAATGTATTTATTTTAATTATAAATTAAATACAATGAAGCGACGTAGATTGATCAATCTACGTCGCCTGGTTTATTCAAAAAGAAAAAAATAACAATTAAATATTCAGTTCACTTTCGTTAATTTATGAAGCGACGTAGATTCGATCTTTGTCGCTTCCTCTAATTTCAAGCGACAAAGAACTCCATCTTCGTCGCTTTAATATGTTGAAGCGACGTAGATTGAATTATTTGTCGCTTGAAATTAGAGGAAGCGACAAAGTTTGAGATCTTCGTCGCTTCAACATATTAAAACGACGAAGATGGCAATATACGTCGCCTCGTTGGCTTTATAATTCCAGAATCACAGTTGCTTTCTTCTTCTTCTCATTTCGTTTCCTTCTCACTTCTTTTCTGTTCGACCTCGCCCCAAAGCCCTAATCCCCAAACCAAATCGACCTCGCCCCAAATTGAAGCTCCCTCCACCAAATCGACCTCCCCAAATCCCTAATCCCGAAACCATCTTCTTCCTCCCCCTCCCTCACCGTCGAATCTCGAAGCCGAAACGCAATTGCAGGTTGCCCCCAAATCGTATCAGGTTTCCTCCACCAAATCCCCTCAACCGAATCGTAAACCCCCTCGATTGAATCCCTAACCCAGATTACCCTAACCCCTCCACCAAATCCCCTCCAACCTACTGTGACTCAATTTGTGGCCATCAATCTGTGTAACCATCACACTGTAAGCATCTGTTTTCATCTGTTTTCAATTTGTTTTCATGTAAGCATTGCTTGCTTCAATCTGTGGCCATCATCGCGTTGCTTCAATTTTCAATATGTTTTCATTTGTTTTGATGTAAGCATCACATTCATCTTATAAAGCAGTCCTGTAAGATATGTTTCCAATCTGTTTTCAATCACATTCGTCGTGTGTAGCTAATCTGTTTTCAATCTGTTTTCATGTAAGCATTGGCGAAATCTGTGTAGCTAAAGCAACCGATTCCGAGCCAACTCCGTGTAGCTAAAGCAAATGATTTGAGCCAACTCGAGAAGGTATGGAGCTTTTTGTTTTATACTGTGCCAACTCCAAATGTGTATTGTGTTTTGTGATGAGGATGATCTCGGTTGTGATGATAAGGATATATTGAAAATTGATAAGCTATATGCGATAACTGAATGTGATGATGCGACATTCCGAATGTGTTTTGTGTTTTGTGATGATGATGATTCCGAATGTGATGATGCTTTGTGCGAATACGATAAGCTATATGTGTTTTGTGTGTTGTGTATTGTGTTTTGTGTTCGAGGGATTCAATTCCTTCGGTTGTGATCATAAGGATATATTGAAAATTGATTGCTTATATGCGATAAATGAATGTGATGATGCTGATTCCGAATGTGTTTTGCGTTTTGTGATGATGCTGAATCCGAATGTGATGATGCTTTGTGCGAATGCGATAAGCTATATGTGTTTTGTGTGTTGTGTTTTGTGATGATAAGCTATATGTGATGATAAGCTATATGTGATGGTACTTCAGTTCATACTCTTTTTGATATCTAACCGAACAAACGAAAATAAAATAAAAGCGACTTGCTATATGTGATGATAAGCATGAATGTTTCTGTATTGTTCGATCAGTTTGTTCTTAGTCATCTACATGCTTCTTCTTTTTTTCATATGGAGAAAAACTAGACATAGTGACATGGTCAGAATTTGGTTAACTGCCTTAACTTTAACGAAACCGAAAGTGCACCAATGGAAATACTTGAACAAGAATATGCGTAACCTAGGTAACTATTATATGGATCGAATAACTTAGGTTGCAAAATGATTGCAAAATTATGATGTTCCAACTGGAAACGATGGAATTCCATGGCATTCCAAATTCCATAGCTATAAGTAATAAGTTGCCTCTTTCGCTTTATGCCGAAATCGGACCATTTCCTGTTTGAGCCGACATATTTTCCTAACGTGTCTGTTTAACGAAGGGAAGGGTAACCTAGGTCTTATTGTGAATGTTGTTTAACTAACGTAGGTTTTAACAGAATGGCTCCCGGCAGTACGAGTAACCAAAAGAAGAAAGCGGCGATCCAGCGTCGTGAAGCGACGGCGGTGGCGGCTGCGGCAGCTGCGGAGGTGGCAGCTGCGGAGGCGGCGTGGCGACCATTCAGCAGAGAAGGGGCTTCCGGGTCGGGCTGCTCCACCGGACAATCTGCGACCCCGACGATTCCATTAGTTGCTGGTTTAACGCCCGCCCCAGAGCTTGAGGATGCGAATCCAGCTACGGAGGACAGCGACGCCACTGCGGCCTCACAACACGCTCCCGTCTTCAGCATCCGGTGCAAGAAGACCAAACTCCCCGACATGGTGGACATGGCAACCGGAGATCCGACGACGCAACAGGGCGGAGTCGTTGTCGGGACGAAGACGGAGTACCTCGTCCGGATGAACAAAAATAGGCGACTACAAGTCGCTTACTCTACGAGGCATCGGGGGCCTGCGACGAGGGAAATGAGAAGTCTGATGTGCACAGACATCGGTAGCATCATCCGCGGAAAAGTTCCAATGCTTGCACCTAGCTTTTTGGGACTTAGCTATTTGCATCGCGATATCGTCAATAGCAATATTGAGGTATACTTACTGGCCTTAGCTTACTTACCTACTTTATGGTTTATGTAAATATAACTTTTACATAACGGAATTTAAATGTCTTGTGTTAGACGAACTACGACATCCCGGCGACTGATGTGGAGATGTGGAACTTCATTGATGCGACGGCGCAAACAATCTACAAGGATTGGAAGTACGATTGCCATCAACATTATCTCCACGTCAGCCAGGAGACTCCGACCGAGTTTCTCGGGAGGGAAGACCAATGGGCGTGGTTAAAAGCCCACTTCGAAGACCCTGCTTACTTGGTTAGGTTCATAAACTATCCGCACAGTTTTGGTAGCCAACATTCTAAAAATATGCATGTTTATCTATTCTTATTTTAAAATAATTTTTGTGTATGTGTGGCAGCGATTGTGCGAACGGAATCGAGGAAACCGAAACAAGAACAAGGAGCAGCAGCTCAACCACCATTCGGGATCTCTCGCCCTCTCGTACTGAAGCGAGGTGTTGGAGAATGAGGGTCATAGAGCGCCCGCCGTCCAGACGTGGATTAATGTATACCAGCCGGACAAGAATGCGGCTGAGAAAGTGGTAAGCGAAAATAGGTTCACGTTACGTTATTTCAATTATTTCTGTTTACTATATTGTAATATTATTTATTTAATATATTTTAATTGAGCAGACGGCAATGAAGCGAAGACTCGATGAAGTCTTGTCGCAACAAGACAGTGTTGCGGGCCCAGTTGACGGCGATTCGGTTTCCCAAGCCCAGCCTCTTCCTCTTGATACACAAATAAATATCATAGAGGAAGAGGTGGGTTCAAGGCCCGGGACCTCTATAAGAGGTAATACTCTAATAAACCACCGTCGTTCATCTCGATTTACGTTTTGCTTTATTTTTGTTTACTATTCCATTACTAATATTTGTTCTTGTTCGACGTGACAGGGGTGGGGCGCGCTCTCACACGCGACCCCAACCTGAGAGGAGGGGCCCGAGGACAGGAAACCGAAGCCTTGAAAAGGGAGGTGGCTGCAGCCAGAGAGGAGGCGCGCAGATCGAGCGAGGTGGCACAGAAGGCCATAGAGGATTACAGTGCGCTCGCCCAAAGGATGCAAGAAATGGAGGCCCTAATGCGATCATTCCAGGCTGCAAGTCAACAACCTCAAGCTCCTCCACCACCTCCTGCCTCGTAGTCTACTGTGTGATAGGTCGCTTTGTATCTACGCTTTGTATAACGTTTTGAGTTGTGGAATATTTTTCTATATAACTTGATTTGATGAATGAGCTTTTGTGTTTGTAAATTGCGATAGGTCGTGACTTGGTACAATGTATTTAATTTTTATTTTTTTTCTTTTTGAATACATGAGGCGACGTAGATTGATCAATCTACGTCGCCTCATTTATTCAAAAAGAAAATAAAAATAAAAAATAAATGACATGGGCGACGTAGATTGATCAATCTACGTCGCCTCATGTATTAAAAAAGAAAATTAAATAAAAATTAAATACATTGAGCCGACGTAGATTGATCAATCTACGTCGCTTAATTTTATTAAAAAATAAAATAAAATAAAAATTAAATACATTTAAGCGACGTAGATTGATCAATCTACGTCGCTAAATTTATTAAAAAAGAAAAAAAATAAAAATTAAATACATTGAGGCGACGTAGATTGATCAATCTACGTCGCTTAATTTATTAAAAAAGAAAAAAAATAAAAATTAAATACATTGAGGCGACGTAGATTGATCAATCTACGTCGCTTAATTTATTAAAAAAGAAAAAAAATTAAATATATTGAAGCGACGTAGATTGATCAATCTACGTCGCTTCCTTTGTTAAAAAAGAAAAAATCAATAAAAATTAAATACATTGAGGCGACGTAGTTTGATCAATCTACGTCGCTTCATTTGTTAAAAAAGAAAAAATCAATAAAAATTAAATACATTGAGGCGACGTAGATTGATCAATCTACGTCGCTTCATTTGTTAAAAAAGAAAAAATCAATAAAAATTAAATAAAATGAAGCGACGTAGATTGATCAATCTACGTCGCTTAAGGGAGAGAAAAATTGAAGCGACGTAAATTTGTTTACGTCGCTTGAAATCAAATGAAGCGACGAAGATTGATTCTTTGTCGCCCTAATGGTGAAGGGATCAATCTCAAGCGACATATTGAGGCGACGAAGATTTGGTTACAACAAATCGAGGAGACGAGAAATCCAGACGAGGCGACCACCGTTCTTCGTCGCCTCGAATATCTCCTCCAGTAGTGTTATAAAACATAAGGTATTGATATGTGCATTAGCCCCTACTCTAGATATCAAATAGATCGATATTTTTCTCTAAAAACAAATAATTAGATACATGTAATGCAAATAAAAGAAATTGAATAATATTAAGCGGTAGTAATAAACATGAGAACTTATGGTTCCGTTAATGAAGAAAAATATACAGAACTTCAAGTTTGTTCAACTACACAAGAGATGATACTTGTAATTTTCTTCAAACATATATAGTTGAAAACCGTGTGGTTCCTATTATTCAACCATGAACTTCTGGTTCTAAAGGTCATTTAAATAACATATTCATATATATAGAGAATTCCCACAATCAAATTGAATCGAGGAACTTCAGGTCCATGGGATTAAGAAACATAAGTTTCGAATATTCGAATGCAAAATCTGGAGGATCGATCTTCTAATCCTTGTAATTGAATTATTTTCGAGAACTTCAGGTCTCAATTTTTTTTGGTTCACTATCAGCGTAATCACTATAGCAGACGAATTTTTAAAAACTATAGCCGACGAGTTTTTTTTTCGTCGGCTATAGAAAAAGATTTTTTTTTTGCCGAAATAAAAAAGTCGTTGACTATAGTACTATAGCCGACAAAAACGAATAAAAACCTCGTCGGCTATACTATTACCGACGGGTTTTAGCCAACGAACTATAGCCGACGATATTTAGTAAGTCGTCGACTATAGTCCGTCGACTAAAACCCGTCGATAATAGTATAGCCGACGAGTTTTTTTATTCGTTTCCGTCGGCTATAATTTTTAAAAATTCGTCGGCTATAGTGATTATGCTAGTAGTGGTTGTTGTGTAATTAAGCATTACTTGAATATGCAAGTTTGAGTCTTACAATTAGAACAAGATCGAGGTTCTGAAAATATGTATTGGAAACTTCAAATATACAATAATTTTATACTCAAAACTTCAGGTTTAAATAACCAATTGATCAAATTTTTGAGGAACTTCAGGTCTTCAAATTTAATCATAGATCTTCATGTTTATATTTTTCATTATGAATTAGGATCTTCGGGCCATATTTTATCATTGAGAAATTCCGAAACCTCAAGAATTTAATCAAATCATAAAATATGAAGTTTAATATTGCTAATTATGATAATTAAACGTATTAAAGATGATAATTCGGTTACATACCTGGGATAAAAAATAAGTGATACATAAATAATTTAACAAAGATCAATATACATACTATCATGATATTTGAAGTACAATCAAGGAATCCAAGTTCAGTGTCCTATCTTGTACCCGAGGATCTCTTTACAGTCGACAATAGTGTGTCCAACCAGAAATATCATATGCAACTTAAGCATAGAGATAGAAGATTCAATTGTGCTCGATACTTCAATTTCAAGATTTCAATATTAGAACTTCGGGTTCTAATATTGTTAGTAATTTGAACTTCCAGTTCAAATACCTATTATACTCAAAATCACTTATTTGAGATTCAAGTGAAACTTCAGATTCACTTTAGATCTAATAGATCATGAATAATAATAAAATAATATCTTCTCATCATATAAAATAAAAGAACTCATCGATCAAGGTTTGGCCAAAGAAAATATCGATGTTCTCTTTGATCATCATCGAGTTAATTAAAAAATATAGAGCAAAAGTGGTGATAACATGTTATAAATAGGGGAAAAGAGATATTGAGAGAAAAGAGAACACATAAATATAAAAGGAGAAAGTATAGAGTTGTTGTTTTATTCATTTAATTAGGCCTCTATATATATAGAGGTAGGATTTACATAGTTGTCCACGCACATAAATATAATATTTACAACAATTATAGTTTATTTCACCACAACAACAATTATTATAATATATACTAGAAAAACACACACTATGTGTGTGTACGTATACATTGCAATTTTTTTTTTCGGGATAGAAGAAATAAAAAAAATTATGGAAAAATTTAATTCCAAAATTTCAAACTTAAATGGAGGAAGTTGGTAGACAAGGTGTGGATAACTTATGGTGCGTTTAGATAGAGTATTTTCACTGAAATTTACAATTCATGCAAATTAGAGTTTTATTATTTTAAATTCCGTCATTTGTAAAATCTAGTGTTTAGATTTCTACATGTAGAAATTAAAATTAAGGAGAATTACAAACTTTCATGAGCAATTTGAAAGATTTGTAGAATGATACATATTTTTGAAGGAATTAAACAAGAGAATTTAAGTCTCAAATTTCTTCAAATTAAAAAAAACAAAAATTACAAAATTCTTACAAAGCTTATCTAAATAGCTCGGAGAAATTTTTTTTAAAAATTGTGATTGCTGAATTTCGTTTAAATTTCCGTAACTTTTCCTTCATCCTATATATATATTACAGAGTTATTTTCTTATTTTTTAGTTTTATTTATATTTTTGTCCTTGTAAAAGAATATTTTATGAAGCATTTTTATTGTTATACGGTTATATTTGTAAAAAAAAAAAACTGTTATAGTTGACAACGTAAGTTTCTTTAAATATAATATAGATATAGATAATAGATTCTTATTAATCATTAATTCATTAATTACAGATGGTCGAGTCAATTAAAATTATACTTGTACGTACAGCTACACTAAATGAGTTCAAATTCTGTCGACGTATTCTGTCGACGTTTAAAATTATGCATCCATCACAGTCATTCTTGCTACATATTTTTATTTGGCTATCAAAGCCTCGTCAATCTATAATATCCAATACATTTAGATAACCAAACAACTCCTTATACATATGACACATAAAAGAGAACTCCGGCCCTATACATTTGGACGAGTAAATATTTTGCCCGTAGTCATCAGATGGATGCATGCATGTATAGTCACTACATCCTGTTATGGCCGTGGTGTGTTTCATTTTAATTTTAAGCAAAAGAAAAATCCACTCTTTCTTTGCCTCTATCGATTTGGATTTGGATTAACAAAGGTGTCCATTAGTGTTTAAATTTAAGGTGATTAACGGGGCCACAATTTGTGATGAAATTGCGTAATCCAATCAGTCCATACTCCATACAAAAGAAGGGGATCGTCACCCCAATTTAGATGAAAGCTGAAAAGTATGTGTATTTAATAGGATGAAGATATATAGTAATTAACGCTCTAGCTAACTTTGGTGTATTTCGTTGTCGTGATCGGAGCTGCAAGATGTGCAAATGAATGAAAGGCCAGAAATGACACTTCATAAGTTCATATACTATGTACGTACGACCAACACTAGCTACCAATTTAAGTCACGTATGAATATGATCAAGCTGCGTGGGGGATGGCTTTGTCTTTTACATGAGCCATGTAGGGGTGGCAATTAGCTATGGTTTACTTTGTGGGTGCATGCTAGTGTTACTGTGTTGGTAGTGTTGGATTTTAACATACTTTATGCAGACTAATTTAGCACAGAAGAACACGGCAGGCATCATTGATTTTTCAACATTACACGATTCAATTGTTACATTTTAATGAATTGACTCATTGTAATGAGATTATAAGAAACGATGTACATTATTCAACTCATATATATATTATATATATAAAAGGGCATTTCATTAAGCTATATCTTTTTTTGGTAATTTTCAAGTATAGGACATTACACAAACTTTTCGATCATATTTTACTATCTCCACCGTTCAGATTTTAGGTCATAATGTGTAAATCAAGCCTGTAAATTTTCAGCCAAAATGGTGATCGTTAAAGTATTCAAAATTGTAATTGAAGTTTATAAGTATGAACGGTTCAGGTTTGACAGATTTGGTCTGTCCCTTGATTTAATCTAGTTCGAGGCCTTAACGATCATCATTTTGGATGAAAATTTACTAGAATGATCTACTCATATAGACCTAATATATGTAATATCTCCTTCTACTTAGGTATCCCTAATTTTGTTCACTTTCAGGGATAGCTTGTTTAACCGTTGGATCTACTTTAGTACATTTTGATGACTGATATTTAGTTATCACTTCTCTCTGTCTCTCGCTTGATTTATTGTTATTGTACTCTCAACTTTCGATGGACGTCAAACTTAGGTATTGTACTCAATTCTAATTCTCATTTGTTGTTATTGTACTCTCGCTTCATCTGTCCATGCTTGTGGTGTGGGTAGGATTGCCAGTGGCTTTGCAATTCGTGATTCAGAAGGAAATTAACACCATATGTATGGGTGGTAAAAGACTAGGGAACACTACAGTTCCTATTGCTGAAGCTGCTACTTTACATGATGCCCTTATTCAAGCAAAACTAAGTGACTTTCAGAAGATTGTAGTTGAATGAAACTCTCACTACTCATAAATTGTATCAAAAGGACCTATTCAACCCCTTGGAGACGCAAAACCCTCATTGGAGACATTCATGGACTAACTCTAAAATTAGATTCAATCACAATTATCGGGAAACAAATTTTGTAACTAACAAACTTGCTAACCGATGTCATAGCACGGGAAATCTTCACATTTGAGATCGGGCTCTTCCACATTATGCGACTTTGGTTGCGACGTTTGACAAGCAAGAGACCGATTGTATGAGAGAATATTCTCTCTAGTTTTAGTTTATATTCTTTTATATACATAAAAAATAATGTAGAGGACATGTGTAAAGTTTTGTAAATTAAACGCGATTGATAGTGATTTGCATTATTATACAATTCCGTTTACTCTGAGCTTGACTGCAATACCAAAAGAGTTGGCTGTAGTATTATAGTGGGAGTAGGTATCGATAGGAACGCAACCAAATAAAAACCATCTCTGAATGGGATGATCAATGTCCGTGCTTCATTCTTTAGGGTATGAAAACGCTACCGTCGCCATCCTGTCCCTTTCATTCTTCGCTTCCAAGCTTTGAAACCCATAATACTTATTTTCCTTAACAATTGAAATGGACTGGAGGCATCACCGTAGTCGTTCATTCGATGTTGTCACTCTCTCGGCACCCATATTTAATCGTTAGAGGAATTATCACAAAGTAGGTCACAAATAGACCGTTCATTATTTCGGTATCTCACTTTTAAAATTTATCACTTCGATTCCTTACAATCAAATTTCAACTTAAGATTAATACATGTCGTTAATAGCACCGTTAATTTATTGAAAAAAATATCAATTTTTAAGGAGAAACAAAATTAAGAAAACAAAAACTAGAATGAAAACAATATAAATGATAATTTACCCCTTAATTTTTTTTAAAAAAGTTAATGATGTTAGTAACAACAAGTATTGATTCTTAGTAAAAATTTGAATGTGAGGTACCGAAGTGATAATTTTTAAAAATGAGACACCGAAATGATAAATGACTCATTTATGAGATACTATTCGTGATAAAAGCTCTAATCGTTATGAAAATAGTTGTAAGCTCATTTTAGATCACTACCAGAAATACACATTTAGGCAACGAAACCTTTAATGTTTCATTGCCTAAGTGTGACTTAGACGACAATTTTTTTTCGTCTCCCAAAAATATATTTCATCGTCTAAGTTGGACTTAGACGACGACAAACGATATTCGTCGTCTAAGAAATACTTAAGACGAAAAATTATATAATCCGTCGTCTAAGTACACACTTAGACGACGAATATCATTTTTCGTCATACAAGATGTACACTCTCTACTAGAAAAACACACTTAGGCGACAAAGCATTTTCGATGCCTAAGTGGTATTTTTCGTCGGCCAGGTACTTAGGCGACGGAGATTTTGTCGCCTCAAGTTCGTCGCCTAACAATTGTAGCCCAAGTACTTAGGCGACAAATTTTTTTTTGTTTCGTCGCCTTAGAAGTTACTTAGGCGACAAAAGATGGTCTGTCGTCTAATCACTTAGACGTCGAAACAATCTTCCCCCAAAAGACGACAATGGTCGTCGTCTAAGTGTTGCCACCTAGAAGATGAATTGATTTCGTCGTCTAAGTGATGCACCTACACGACGACTTGTTTGTCGCCGTGTAGGTATGGCCACTTAGGCGACGAAACCGTTTGTCATCTAAGTGTACACTTAGGCGAAGAACGGTCCGTCGTCTTAATAATTCACTTGGACGACGAAACGAAGATTGTTCTTTGCCCAAGTTGAATTTTTTATTTTTTTTAAAATTTTGTTTTTTATCTGAATTATAAAAATACATTTAGAAAATATAAAAATATATTAATTAAATTAATAAAATATTCATTAAATATAAAAAGTGTACGTACGTACATCAATATAAATAATAATAAAATAACAAAACTAAATCGGGGGTGAACATGTTACCAATTGCCTCGCCGCCGCTCAGATCATCGTCGCTGGGGCCAGAAGTGGGGCCGGGGGGTGACAAGGTGGGTAAACACCTCTCAAATATACCTTATTCACAACTTGGATATATCAATGTAGCAAGATAAATAGGGGTTGTTGAACACAAGGAATTGGTGAAACTAACTCCTAACACAAAACTAAAATGCTGACAGACTCGACTACAGTACACTAATGACAACGCGAGCCTAAGCTAGACAAACTAAAATGCTACGAAATTTGGACAAAATGAACTAGACACAGTGGCAGACTACCACACAAAATTTGAGGGTTTTATGAGTTGATTTGGTTACCGAAATAAATCGGCTAAACTACAGCTAATGCAGAAATCAGTAAATTACAGAAAATAAATTGTTGTATATAACCAATGAGATATGAATGTTAAGAACTTCTCTCCACCCTAGACATACTTACGACCTCCCCAATATAACTGAACTAACCATGGATGAATACTCCCCATAGAAGAGTTTTGGTTAAGTCATCTTATGTATTATACTCTCTTACTTGGCGTGAAAGAGGGAGGGACAATCCGCTCGATCTTGATCCTCACTTAACCGACTTATACATATGGTGATGTAAGCCTAGAGAACTGAAGTCATTACGTTCTAAGAATGTTTGAAGAATAACAGAGTTTCAAGGGTTGATAATGTGGTCACCCTTTCATCACTAAGGCTTGTTGCACACAAATTCATATTTGTCTCTAGAGAATATACAACGATAAGGTGGTCATATACATAATCAAAACTATAGATCCTAAGCCATGCATCTAAGTGTGCACTCAAAGAAACATGAACATAGAAATCATATGGTGAGAAAATAGTGAAACCAAACTCATCTAAATCATTAATAGAATCAAAAGGGGTTCAAAATCGTAAGCATATCTAAAGCTTCAATCAGCCCCTAACAAAGGAAATTTAGCTACACATAGTTTTAAATAATAACATTGAAGAATTCATGAAAGATGAACAAAAAAAGGAGAAGAAATAAACTCTTGATTCCCGTCGGGATCGCAGGCTCGCAATACAGCTTCTTTTTTTCTTCCACTACTACTTCTTCTTTCTTATTCTTCTTTATTTTGTCATTTTCCTCTTAATCTCCAGCCGTACGTATTGCCCCCTTTTCAGCCCAGTTGCTAACTATATATATATAAGCATGCAACTAGGTTAACTAGCAAATTGATCACATGCAAGCAAACAATTACCAATGTAAATGGATAGCCCACTCGTCAACTTCCTCTCGCCAAGCACAAATATAAGTATATAATTCCAAAGTCCAAGCTGGTCTCATACTCCTATCACACTTCTTTTAGCTAGCTCACGTGCCAAGCAATTCAAATCCCACTCAAACTCCACTTCTTTGTTTCCTACTTTGTTACGTCTCTCGCCAAGGTCTTTTAATGTATATATATAAGCTCCTCGCCAAGGCCACTCCAAATATATATCACGTGGGCAACTAGAATTCTTCTCAAATTAAGATTCCTTCACTCCGTAAGTCCTCATCTTCCACAATAACTCTTAAAATATATTATTTAACCTCATTTTCTTCATTAATCCCCAAAACACCTAAAAAAACAAATAAACATAATTAATTCACTCGATTAATAACAATAAACTTAATATAAGGAACAAATTAAATACCGAATAGACGCATAAATATGCAACTATCAAAATACCCCACACTTAGACATTGCTAGTCCTCGAGCAATACACTAAACTATGACTCTTAAAATACTCAAAGACTCTAATTACATGACTCTACCACCCTTAACAAATTGTCTCAGCAATCTTCTACAATTGTAACACCAAGATTAGAATGATTCCAAATTTATATTCCGTAAAATTTCGAAAGTTAATTTCAATGTATGACACACATGTAATATGTAGGACGAAGATATAATCATGGTGAATGTAAAACTGTAGCATGCGAAAAATTTGTCAAAATTCAACCTCACATGTATATGCTCTCAAAAGTGTTTCTCTCAAAGTATATCTAAGGTATTCACTCAACTCAATTACTTGCCAAATGGACCACACCATAAACTTACTCTTGTGACTAATCTCCACAGATCAAAGGTTGCTATCTTGAGAATCAAATGGACTTCATGAGTTGTAATGGGGCTTGGCTCATAGGTTAAAGAATAAATGGGTACGGAATTCAAATAAAATTCTAGAACCCAGTAGAGCACCAAATAAGAGACTTCTTCAAACTTTACAACCATGAACTTTCTCACTTTTGTGGCCGAATTTCATCTTGTTGGGCCTTCACATCATTGTTTTCATCAACAGTTAACTCGGGTATCAAGCTAGACATCACACTTTTTCTTTTCTTTTCATCCATTTTTTTTACACACTAGCTTGATACCCCACACTTATTTCTTTGCATCACCTTTTGACATTGTTGCCGTCTTCACATACATGTCTCATGTATAGCTCTACCAAGTCCTAGAACAAAGGTAAATATATAACTATTCTAAAGTTTAAGGTCAGAGATATGTGGGTGATGACATAAAGTTTAAACATGTAGGCTCAAAGTGGTTAACTAAGGGGTGCACATCTTGTGTATACAAAATTAGGACACATTCTTATATGGCTATGGTGGTGTCCCTTAAATGCCTTTATCACTTTCTCAATCAAAACATGTATTGACGATAAGCTTTGAAAAGCATAAGAGCAAGTTCTAGTAATATCTAGAGTCCATAAACTTAATCTGTGGTAAGCAATTGACACTCAATAAAGAAAGCATGTGTATTCACATATAGGCTCAATCGCTCACAGGTTAAATGAATCTCAACAAAGTTTAGGCATGCAAAAAATTTGTACCATGTTAACTCGTTTCTACATCCACTACACATTCGCATATGCACCATATATAAAGATTAACCAAAGAAACTTAAATAACATGATCATCTTTTAGTCACAATTACGGAAGATATAATCACATCATGGACTAGTTAAGGGCACCTAGGACTCAAAACAAGACTCTTTGTGTTGCTTTTCTTGACACTTTTTATTTTTGTATTTGGTTTTTCAAATAAGACACTAACACATACAAGAAAAACAAAGAAAAAACTCAAAAATACCAAATTCTGGCGAGGAAACCCTTCCATGACGAACTAGTTGTCGGAAAAGACCCCCTCAGGCTCGCCTGCGCACTCCACTCACCAGATTTTTATAAAATAAGTCACGCAGTGGAATGATCTGAAATTTTAAGAGTGCAAACTAGACACATTTAAAAGCATCCTTTAAAAATTTCAGAAATTTACGAGATCTCTAGATATGTCAAACAAATCACACAAAACATCAAACTGCACAGTATCGAAAAATGAAGCTCGCCAGAGACTCATCCCACTCACAATAATTTTACAGAATTAATCACACATTGGAATGAGCTGAAATTTTAAGAGCGTAAACTAGACACATGTAAAACGATTCTCTCAAAATTTCAAATAAATGACACAAAACAGTATACTGCATAGAACCGAAATAACAAAAAATTTAGACATAGAGGCTAAGGATATGATATAAACCCCACCCTACACTTGAAATTTGCATTTTTCTCAATGTAAAACAAAACTAAAACATACAATACATCAAACAAGCATGGAATGAGACACATAACACATCACAAATCACACTAAACATGGAGAAAAATAAAGCAAAGGAGAAAGATAGAGAGTTAAGAATTTCAAATCTGGTTTTCCACGCTTCTCCATCAACATGAGTTGCCTCCCAAGTAGCGCTAAGTTTAACGTCTTCAGCCAGACAGTGCACACCAATTTCAATCCTCTCGTGTAGGATCTTGAAGAGGAATCTCTTCCACGTCTCGTACTTGAGACGGCTCATAGAATGGCTTGAGTCTATGTCTATTTACCTTAAATGTGCTGCCGTCTCTTGGATTCAGAACTTCAACTGCACCATGAGCAAACACATTATGGACAATATAAGGACCAGTCCATCTAGACCGTAGCTTACCTGGAAACAACTTCAACTGCGAGTTGAATAACAACACTTTTTGCCCATTGACAAAAGTTTTTTCCTTGATCATGTTGTCGTGAAATATTTTTGTCTTCTCCTTGTAAATGTGGCTAGATTCATAGGCATTATTTCGAATCTCAGCAACCTCATTCAGTTGTAAGTTTCTATGAACACCGGCATCATCAATATCAAAATTGAATCGTTTCACTGCCCAATATGCCTTGTGTTCAAGTTCCACTGGAAGGTGGCAACCTTTTCCATAAACCATCCGATAGGGAGACATTCCAATCGGCGTTTTGAAAGCTGTTCTGTTAGCCCACAACGCTTCATCCAAGCGTTGACTCCAATCCTTCCTTGCTGGTCCGACAATCTTTTCCAGAATTTGCTTGATCTGTCAGTTAGATACTTCTACTTGCCCGCTCGTCTGAGGGTGATAAGGTGTTGCCAACTTATGATGCACATGAAACTTCTTGAAGAACGCTGCAAATGACTTGTTGCAAAAGTGAGAACCACCATCACTTATTATGTACCTGGGAGTGCCAAATCTCACAAAAAGTGATTTTAAGAACTTCAAAATAACAACAACATTGTTAGTACAAGTGGCTACTGCCTCCACCCACTTTGAAACATAATCAACTGCAAGTAGAATGTAATTATTCTGAAAAGAGCTAGGAAAAGAACCCATAAAGTCAATACCCCACACATCAAAAATCTCAACCACTAAAATTAGGTGCTGGGGCATTTGATCCTTAGGACCTAAGTTACCTGTCAGTTGGCATCTAACACATGATTTATGAAACTTATGTGTATCACCAAACCGTGTTGGCCAGAAGAATCCGCTCTCAAGTACTTTCATCGCAATCTTCTTTCCAGCAAAATAGCCTCCTGCTACATGTGAGTGACAAAAAGATAAAATGGAATGAAATTCAGTTTCAGGCACACACCTTCTTATCAGCAAGTCTGGACAGTGTTTCCACAAATATGGCTCATCCCACACATAGTACTTAGCTTCCTTGACAAGTTTGTCCTTCTGCGCTCTGGTGAAGTCTGGTGAAATATATCTACTTACCTTGTAGTTAACAATATCAGCATACCAGGGCTCCACAGCTTTAACAACAAAGAGTTGTTCATCTGGAAAGCTATCTCTGAGAGGAAGAGTGTCCTCTTCGGCTGTAGACCCATGGGTGAGTCTACTCAAGTGGTCTGCCACCACGTTCTCCGAACCCTTCTTGTCTTTGATCTCAATATCAAACTCCTAAAGTAAGAGCATCCATCGAATCAACCTGGGCTTGGCATCCTGTTTAGTCATCAAATATCTCAAAGCAGCATGGTCAGTAAATATGATAACTTTAGTTCCTAACAACTATGATCTAAACTTTTCTTGAGCAAAAACCACTGCTAAGAGCTCCTTTTCAGTAGTTGAATAGTTCAACTGTGCATCATTCAAAGTCCGGGAGGCGTAGTAGATGACATGTGGGAGTCTTTCCGGGCGTTGGCCTAGAACAACACCAACAGCATAGTCTGAAGCATCACACATGAGCTCAAATGGTAGACTCCAATCCGGTGCTTGAATGATGGGAGCTGTAGTGAGCAACTCCTTGAGCTTATTGAATGCTTGCAAGCACTCATCAGTGAAGTTGAAAGCTATGTCTTTCTGGAGCAATGCACACAATGGTCTGGATATCTTGGAAAAATCTTTGATAAACCTGCGATAAAATCCTGCATGTCCTAGAAAAGATCTCACCTCCTTCACAGTAGAAGGAGGTGGTAAAGTACGCATAATATCAACTTTAGCTTTGTCTACTTCTATGCCCCTAGCTGAAATAACATGTCCCAAAACTATACCCTGCTCCATCATAAAGTGACATTTTTCCCAATTAAGTACAAGGTTAGTTTCTACACAACGCTCTAAAACCATAGCTAGATTATGAAGGCATATATCAAAAGAATCACCAAAAATAGAGAAGTCATCCATAAATACCTCAATGATCTTTTCAACCATGTCTGAGAAAATACTTACCATGCACCTCTGAAATGTGGCAGGTGCGTTGCATAGACCAAAGGGCATCATTCTATAAGCAAAAGTGCCATAGGGACAAGTGAAGGTGGTCTTCTCCTGATCATCCTTATGTATGGCTATTTGGTTGTATCCTGAATAACCATCTAAAAAACAGTAATATGCATGACCTGCCAACCTTTCCAACATCTGATCAATGAATGGGAGCGGAAAGTGATCTTTTCTTGTGGTGGCATTGAGCCTGCGGTAGTCAATACACACTCTCCATCCCGTTTGGACTCTTTGAGGCACCAACACGTTCTCATCATTCTTTACCACTGTGATTCCTGAACGTTTGGGCACAACCTGCACAGGACTAATCCATTTGCTGTCAGAAATAACATAAATGATACCTGCACCGCGAAGCTTGATGATTTCTTTCTTGACAACTTCCATCATGGGAGGATTGAGACGATGTTAAGCTTCCCTTGTTGGCTTAGCTCCCTCCTCCATATAGATCCTGTGGGTACACAATGTTGGGCAGATGCCCTTGATATCGGCTACTGTCTATCCAATGGTGGCCTTGTACTCCCTAAGTACATTTAGCAACTTCTCCTCTTGTAACGTTGAGAGCTTGGAAGAGATGATGACTGGAAGTGTATCATCCTCCCCTAAGAAAGCATACTTCAAATGCTCGGGTAGAAGTTTCAACTCTAATTAAAGTGGGTGCCACCTGTATAGACGGAACAAAGACGTCATTTAAAATTGGAAGAGAAATGGGTTTAGAATATTTACCTTTCATACTTGGCAAGGATTTAAGTGCTTCTTCCATAGCATAATACTCTTCTTCCATTTCAAGATCCTCAGCCGAAGCTATCTAAAAAATAGGTTCAAATTTCTTCTCCTCGCCAAGCTCCAGTCCTTCCTCGCCAAGCTTCTTGACAAGCTCGCCATGTTCCAGACCTGGAACATCTTCTTTTTCGGATACCTCTATGACCTTTCTCAAAGGATCCTTCTCCAATGAATATTGAATGAATTCCTGCACAAAACTCTCAAAAGTGTCAATTGAACAACATGAATAAGCATGTGTGCACTATTTGGATGTTTGAGAGCTTCATAAATATTGAAGTGGATTTTCTCCTCAGCTACTTCCATACTCAATGATCCATCAAAACAATCTATCTTTGTACGCGCTGTTCTCAAGAACGGTCTCCCAAGAATCAATGGTATTTCTGATGGCATTGGCTCATGCTCCATCTCCAGCACAAAGAAATCTGCTGGGAATATCAAATCTCCCACCTGCACCAAAACATCCTCAATAATACCTTAAGGGTAACAGTTAGACCGATCAGCAAGTTTAATGGTGACACCTGTGGGAATAAGTTCTCCCATTTTCAACATGTTATAAGTAGTGTATGACATTAAATTAATGGAAGCACCTAAATCAAGTAAAGCACCCGTAAACCTGTGATCACCAATGGTACATGAGATTGTAAATTGTCCTGGATCACCCAACTTAGGCGGAAGCTTTCTTTGAAGCACGGCAGATACTCTCTCTCCCAAAGCCACAGTCTTAGTTCTATAGAATTTTCTATTTGTTGTGCACAAATCTTTCAGGAACTTTGCATACTGTGGTATCTGCTTGATCACATCTAACAAAAGGATGTTTACTTCTACCTTTCTGAACACATCCAAGATCTCTTTCTCTTTATCAACCTTCACCTACTTTTTCAACCTGCTAGGAAAAGGTAAATTAGGAATAATAAGAGGAGAAGGAGTAGAGGATACCTGTCCTAATTTTTGATTTGTCAGTTTTTCTGTTTCAGATGCATTTTCGACGGCTCGAATTGGGGTTCCTGCAGAATCTTCTGACGGCTTGTCCAATGGCTTGTAAGGGACTAGTTGTTCAAGCACGGGCTCCTCCCTCTTTCTCTTTGTTGACTTGGGCAGTTCTTCCAACATCTTCCCACTCTTCAGGGTCATGGAATGATCTTTATATTTTGTATTGGGATTGGGAAGAGTGTTGCTAGGAAGACTTCCTTCCTTGACTTGAGCCATTGTTTGCTGCATTTGGCTTATTTGTCTCTCAAGCAAGTCAATTGCCTTTCCTTGCTGCAGAGTTGTAGCTTTGATATCTTGGCGAAAGGCACTACTCTCCTCTCGTTCATTCTTGTTGTCAAACATCATTTGTTGCATCATGGCTTCCAAAGTAGAATTTCCTAATGATGTTTGAGCTTGAGATTGTTGTGGCTGAGGCATACGCCTTTGGCCAAACTGCTGCCCATCTCCTGTAGGCTGTCACTGCTGAAATCCAGGTGGAACAATAGAAGGATTGAGCACATTGTTTCTCCTATAACTCAACAGGTCTCTATTTCCACCATATGTGTTGGGTTGTCTTTGGAAGTAATTTGCTTCTTCCTCTTGATTAACCTCTTCATCTGCTCTGAACTTGGGACAATCTTCTGCTAAATGGCTTGTAGCTGAATATAAAGTGCACACAACCTGAGCTGCAGCAACTGTTGTCTTCTTACTCACTTTCAGACTACTCGCAATCAGAGCAATATCATTCTCCATAGAGCTTAATCTTTTTTCCATGGCTCCATCGATTGAAACTGCATTGAGAGACCGTCTACTTGCTCCCATGGATCTATCCCTTGACTGAAATTACCTTGAATTTTCTGCTTGGTTCTCAACAATTTTTGGCTTCTGTTCCAGTCATATTCCACCAATTTCCCCCACAAGCTGAATCAAGCCTTGACCTGTACGTTAAAAGAATCAAGTCTTTCATAGAAGAACTCCATTTGAGTGTTGATGTCAAAGAAGACTCTTAAACTGGCTCCAGGCTTCATGTAATTCATCACTGTCTTTCTGCCTGAATGTGCTAATTTGCTTCTTCAAGTTCTTGGTACGAGAAGCAGAGTAGAACTCTTTCAAAAATGCAGAGCACATCTTCTCCCATGTGTCCATAGATAAAGGAGCTAAGGAATTATACTATGCTTTTGCTTGCTCCTTCAAAGAGAACGAAAACAAGAGGAGTTTCATTGTATCCTCTTCCACATTAGTCGATCTCTGGATTCTGCACAATGCTGTAAACTCATTGAGATGGTCCTGAGGGTCTTCAGAAAGCGTTCCTCTGAAGTGTGGCAGATTCGATATAAGTGATGGGGGAATAGAATAAGACCCCAAATTCTCTGGTAGTACGATCGGTGAATCTGCTGCACTTGTGCCCGGTATAAAGGACTCTCTCAGCTTGGTTGCATTTGCCATTCTTTTTGGTGATGGTGGTAGTGTTGGAATACTCTATTCTTCCTCAAATTCAGATCCTGTATCAGAATGTATGTCTTGCTCAGGCTGACCACCACTGATCACGTTCATGGACCGTTGTCCCTGCTGCTTCCTGTTTTGCCTTGCTGAGCGTTCAATCTCTAGATCAAGTAATAATGGGTCAGCGCTTCTTGTGTGCCTAGTATGCATACACAATGCTCCTGCACACATAAGAGACAGTAAGACTCAAAAGAAAAACAAAACAAAATAAAACAAAACCGAAAATTAAAGACTCTATTAGGACTTAGAATTAAGCAACTCCCCGGCAACGGCGCCAAAATTTGACAAGGCGGGTAAACACCTCTCAAAGATACCCTATTCACAACCTGGATATATCAATGTAGCAAGATAAATAGGGGTTGTCAAACACAAGGAATTGGTGAAACTAACTCCTAACATGAAACTAAAATGCTGACAGACTCGACTACAGTACACTAATGACAACGCGAGTCTAAGCTAGACAAACTTAAATGCTACGAAATTTGGATACAATGAACTAGACACAGTGGCGGACTACCACACAAAATTTGAGGGTTTTATGAGTTGATTTGGTTACCGAAATAAATCGGCTAAGCTACAGCTAATGCAGAAATCAGTAAATTACAGAAAGTAAATTGTTGTATATAACCAATGAGATATGAATGTTAAGAACTTCCCTCCACCCTAGACATACTTACGGCCTCCCCAATATAACTGAACTAACCATGGATGAATACTCCCCATAGAAGAGTTTTGGTTAAGTCATCTTATGTATTAGACTCTCTTACTTGGCGTGAAAGAGGGAGGGACAATCCGCTCGATCTTGATCCTCACTTAACCGACTTATACATATGGTGATGTAAACCTAGAGAACTGAAGTCATTACGTTCTAAGAATGTTTGAAGAATAACAGAGTTTCAAGGGTTGATAATGTGGTCACCCTTTCATCACTAAGGCTTGTTGCACACAAATTCATATTTGTCTCTAGAGAATATGCAACGATAAGGTGGTCATATACATAATCAAGACTATAGATCCTAAGCCATGTATCTAAGCGTGCACTCAAAGAAACATGAACATAGAAATCATACGGTGAGAAAACAGTGAAACCAAACTCATCCAAATAATTAATAGAATCAAAAGGGGTTCAAAATCGTAAGCATATCTAGGGCTTCAATTAGCCCCTAACAAAGGAAATTTAGCTACACATAGTTTTAAATAATAACATTGAAGAATTCATGAAAGATGAACAAAAGAAGGAGAAGAAATAAACTCTTGATCCCCGTTGGGATCGCAGGCTCGCAATACAGCTCCTCTTTTTCTTCCACTACTTCTTATTTCTTTATTCTTCTTTATTTTGTCCTTTTCCTCTTAATCTCCAGTCGTACGTACTGCCCCCTTTTCAGCCCACTTGCTAACTTTATATATAAGCATGCAACTAGGTTAACTAGCAAATTGATCACATGCAAGCAAACAATTACCAATGTAAATGGATAGCCCACTCGCCAACTTCCTCTCGCCAAGCACAAATGTAAGTATATAATTCCAAAGTCCAAACTGGTCCCATACTCCTATCACACTTCTTTTAGCTAGCTCACGTGCCAAGCAATTCAAATCCCACTCAAACTCCACTTCTTTGTTTCCTACTTTGTTACGTCTCTCGCCAAGGTCTTTTAATGTATATATATATAAGCTCCTCGCCAAGGCCACTCTAAATATATATCACGTGGGAAACTAGAATTCTTCTCAAATTAGGATTCCTTCACTCCGTAAGTCCTCCTCTTCCACAATAACTCTTAAAATATATTATTTAACCTCTTTTTCTTCATTAATCCCCAAAACACCTAAAAAATAAATAAACATAATTAATTCACTCGATTAATAATAATAAACTAAATATATGGAACAAATTAAATACCGAATAGACGCATAAGTATGAGACTATCAGGGGGGGACCACACTCGTCATCAAAATCAGGAACGGGCAACCTCATTTGCCTGCATGCCTTGTAGAAGGCGGCTATCTTATGGTTGTGAGCAAAAAACCGCGCCTCTATCGACCTCGAATGCTCCTAGGCACGATCACCCGACTTCTATGCCAATCGAAGGTCGGCTCGGAGTGCCTCAGTATCCTCCTTACCGCCTCGTGTTGGAGAAGGGGATGAAACAGACAAATCTCTTTGCACCATTCGGCCAAGCCCACGAACCTCCTTGCCAGGTCGGCGGATGTAAACAATATTGACAATAACGATCTGACTCTCCATTGACAGGGGAGGCACATGTTCAGGCGTCATGTCCGGGTTGGTCAGTCGGGTCGTGACCAATTCTTCCCCGGCCATTTGTATCAACCTCTCCTGAAATTAATCAAGTAAAGGATACATAAATATAATATTAATTTCCAACAAAAAATTGGCATAATTTCCCCTAAAATTTGTCGAAAACCAAAAATTCTGCAGGCAAGATTACATTTTGAATAACTAATTACAACAACAAAATTACATCGTGGGCACCGATTCCCATCCGGATTTCTCAAGTTGAAAAACATAATTTAACCAACTAAACTAAATTTAGTTCAAAATCATATTTCAATAGTACAACCTCACTAAATCATGCACTAATCATAATTCAATTTCTTCAAAATGCAATTAGGGTTGTACTAAATCTCGATATGTTTTGAAAGCACGAGTAAATTCAATTGATTTTAGAAATGTGAGTTACTTACCCCTTGTTTACTTGTTTCATTGACGACCCCGGACTTCACATAAGCTTGGACGCTGACATCCAAGAAGCAATGCTTCGAACCCACATCTTTGTGCTCATTCACGATGTAAATGAAATTTCGCGAGCCCTATACATGGTGTTTGCCCTTCTTGTCCTGATTAGCCTTGTTGGCCTCCGACCTTGTCTGTTACATACACAACAAAGAAAATTAAATAATAAAATAATGGTTAAAATTAATAAATTATGCAATTTTTATTACATTAAAGAAAATGAAGACGAACCTTATATTTGTCGAACTGAAAGTGTTCGACCAACCATTGTCACTCATCTTCTTTGTCGTTCCGGAGCTCCACAGGCGGAGGCGAGGCGCCATGTCGCTAGTAGTACTTGTGGGGGTCATACTTCCAGTCCTTGTAAATGCGGCCAGCCGTCTCCTTTATATCCTCCATCATCTCCGTTGAGCCGGTGATTTCAAAATGTGTCTAGAAATATAAATAACAAATGAAAATTAATTTTTGAAATAATACGTTTTTGTTTTGTAATTACTTAAACAAATAATAATAAATAGTATTATCAATAGTTCGCGAAACACCCTCAACTTTTCAGATCGGGGTAGCTCGTTCCACGAAGGGGCAACCATACGGATGCTGTTCCGTATGATTGAGTTGATGGAGTGTGAGGTCAGACTCTCGAGCTGCGTGGTTGAAAGGCGTCAGATGAACTACTCGTACGGGAGGTCAATCTTCTTCTCCGTTGACTTCACTATGCACTCACCTTTGGTGCCCTTTCTAAGTCCCCGAGTCCTTTTCACAAGCGCGTCTGATGGCTGCTTCCTTTCCTTACGCCGGGCGTGTAGAGAATCGAGTCATCGACTGACTCATCCAGACTGTCTGTCGGCGCAATTGATGGAGCCAGTCCGTAAAGACTGAGGCCTCCTCACGTGGAGCATGAGAGATTTGGCCTTTTGCCGAAGCTGAATATTGTTGCGGAGAATTTGTAACGGTTTCCTCTGAATCCTGTCTCCAACCCATGGCTTGCGCAATGGCTTCGTGTTCGGCCTCCTTATCCGCAGCCGTGCTCCTCTTCTATGGAGTCATGATTAAGCTGAATAAATGAAATACCTAGGCATAATACATCCAAATTTCATCAAATATATCCAAATTTATCCAAAAATTCAAAGTCACAAATATATCCAATGTATCCAAATTTCACAATATTTTTCAAATTTATCCAAATATAGCCAAACTTATCCAATTATCAAAACTTATATTTATTACGTATATCCAAATTAATCATTTAATATTATATATATCATTATACCCACATTAATGAAAATACATTACGTATATTCAATTAAATGAATCCAAATACAATATATCCAAATAAATTCACATATAACATATTAATCCAAATATACTCAAATCTAATATATTAATCACATTATACTCAAATATAATTAAATTAATCAAAATACAATATATCCAAACTAATTCACATCTAATATATCCAAATATACTGAAATTAATCCAAATACACATCTAATATATTAATTCACAAATTATTTTTTCAATACAATATACCCAAATTAATTCACATCTAATAAATTAATTCACATATAATAGATTAATCCAAATCTACTATATATATAATTAAACTATTTTTTATATCAAATATATATGATTTATATATATAACCATTAATCTAATTCATATATATATATAAACAGGGAGAGGAGAGAGATAAACCGATTTGGGGCGGGGGGAATCCGGCGGCGGAGAGGAGAGGAGAGAGGGACAATCCGGCGGGGAGGAGAGAGAAGGAGAGAGAGAGAATCCGGCGAGGCTTTTGCTGGGTAGGCAACGAGGTAGGCAACGGAGGAGAGGATAGGAGAGGGGAGAGAGAGAGAGAGAGAGAGAGAGATGAGAAAACTAGATCGAAGTCGATCCAGTTTTGTCGCCTAAGTAGTTTTTTAAATGGGACCCGAAAATTTGGTGCAAAAAAATGAACCGCCCAAAAAATTGGCCTTAGGCGATGAAACGAGTGGATTCGTCTCTTAAGTACTAACTTAGATGACGAACCGTTTAGTTTTGTTGCGTAAGATTTTGGGGTTTAGGGCAAAAGGACTTAGGTTAAGGGTTAGGGTTCACGTAGACGAAGAATATAATGTTAACGTCGTCTAGGTAGTGAACCTTAGACAATGAAATGAATGTTTTCGTCATCTAAATGAACCTTAGATGACGAAATAATGCATTTTTGTCGGCCAACAGTAAATTTTATTTACTTTTAATTTTTTTCCAATTCTAAACATAATTTTATTTCAAGCATCACTATCTGGCATTTCCAATTCCATTCTCGTTCTTTTCATTCATAATTTTATAGTCTGGTCTATTTAATTTTATTCATCTGATATAATTAACTACTAATCCAGCCTCATATCAATTCTCATCCTCATAATCATCATCATTTGAATCATCCTCCTCACTATCATCTGATTGCTCCTCATCATCATACTCTACATTGTTTGAATTGTATCCGATGTCGTCGTCGTCCTTAGGCTCCTCCACGTCTGGGGCATTCTGTGCTAACTCTCTAATCTCCTATGAAGTAAGATCTGTGGTGCCATCAATCGGGGGTAAGCATTTGTTATGCCGAACCAGTTCATTACGTCGGCGATGACTGAAGTATTAGGCTCTTGATATGCATTGTCTCTATGCGCTTCAATATCAGTCGTCGACGTCCCATCAAGTGTTGTTGCACTCCAGATTCCTCGGTGTGACATATGATTTACTATTTTTTAGCCTTCACCAGCTTTAGGATGATCCAGATAGAACACCTGCCTAACTAAGGTGGCAAGAGCGAATGACTCATTCTCATACCCGCTTGAGTTTGTATCGACTGATAAAAGTCCCATATCTTCCTTGGTATGCTTGAACCATTTGCACTTGAACAGAAAAATGCTGATATCATTCCCGTATAGTAGCTCAACGACTTGTTCAAGAACTCCATAATAGACAGCATCGCCTTCCCCAGCTGCGATCCCACTGTTTTGTGTGCTTCTTCTTTTATTTCGAGTCAATGAATGAAACTTTACACTGTTCACAAAACAGCCGGAGTAAATATAGTGCTTAACCGACTTATGGGCCAACATATAATTTTTCTACGACCATCTCCCTTCATGGTTAACAAATTTTTGTAGATCATCCATCTGCAAAAATGTCAAGAATATATATGAATGTGTAATTTAATTTCTACCGAAAATTTGACATAGTTTCTCCTAAAAATAAAGGAAACCAAAAACCTGCATACACAAACTAAGGCAAAACACTTTGCATAAACAAACACCAAATCCATGCGTACTATATATGACAAAAGAGTTTTAAAATAATTAAAAATACGTACCCATTGTCCAAAATAATTGGGGAACTTCTTCTTAAGCATATTTTCAACCCAAGCAGGAGTCTTGTCCGGTTTAATTGTCTGAATGTACTCCTTGTAGTACTTCATGTAACGGTCGACCTCGTCACAGTCTCGCAATACTACCCAATGCTTTTCTTCAAGTTCTTCTTTAGTTGATCTTTCTTTGATACTCATTTAAATGGTCGTACAACATTTGTGACGACTGAAAGATTGTGGCGGACATTTGGATTGGCTTGGACTGGATCCTTGAGGTACCTATTGCAGTAGGTAACACACTTATGCATTAGGTATGTCTCTGCTATGAAGCTATCTGGGGCAGATTTATTTTTCACAAATCCTTCATACTGTCCGAGTTGTCTGCAAAATCATACAATTAATAATTTGAAGAATAGTAGAAACACAAAAAAATGAAATGTAAAAATGATGAAAAACTATTATAAATAATTATACGTACCTTTCTTGAGGATACATCCAAGTGTAGTGGACGAGACCAGAAAGGAGCCCATGTTGAGGTAGGTGGATCATGAGGTGAATCATGATATCAAAGAAAGCAGGGGGAAAAATCCTCTCTAATTTGCAAAAGATGTGCACTATTTCGTATTGAAGTTCGAGGACATCTGACTTCTACAACTCTCTGGTACATAGCCTCTGCCACCATCTACATAATGCTACTATTGGTTTGACAACATCACGAGGTAAATATGGTCGAATTACCATTGGAATCAGACGTTGCAGCATAACTTGATAGTCATGAGTCTTTAGACCAATGAACTCTTGCTAAACCTCGTCAACTGCTTCTATAATATTCGTTGCATAAGTAGAAGGAAAATGAACAATCTTAAACCAGCTGAATACAGAACCCCTCTGTGTCGACTTCACTGTGTAAGGTGCATCTGACATCTTGTTGTACTCTCCTCTTCTATCTCTCCTCAACCACAAGTGACGGCGCAAATTCATAGATTCCGGATCTTTGCGCGTTTTGAGAGTATCTTTGGTCTTCAAATCAATACCCAAAATTGTTTCCACCACGCTGTCGCACACATTTTTTTCTATGTGTATGACATCAAGGTTGTTTCGGAGTTTTAACTTGGATCAGTAGAGCAGTTTAAAGAAAATACTCTTGTGATGCCAATAGCTGAAATCGTGTGGAGGGTGTGGATTGAGTCGCTCCACTTCTTTGTCGTTGGTCAACACATCGAAATAAAAGTTGTTCAATCTCTCTAAAATCTCTTCCCCAGACCACTGTCGGGGTTTAGGATTATTCTCTACCATCCCATCAAACTAAGCCTCATCCTATCGCCATGGGGATCGTGAAGTAGCCATCTACAGTGACCCAGGTAACATACATTCCTGTGTGTCAACTGAAGTTGACATCATCCAAACAGATAGGGCAACCATTGTATCCTCTGGTTGTGCAAGATGCCAACATCCCATATGCAGAAAAATCGCTGATTGTCCACATGACGGCTGCTCTCATCATGAACATCGTGTTAGTGAACTTGTCATAAGTTGGAACTCCATGTTTCTACAACAATTTGAGCTTGTCGATCAATGGTCTGAGGTAGACATCTAAACACTTTCCCGTAGATTTATGACCTGGAATTAGCAGAGTAAGGAAATTAAATTCCTTGTTCATGCACACCCACGGAGGCACGTTGTACGACATGAGAATAACTGGCCAAGTGCTAACGGCAGCGCTGTTACTACCCCAAGGATTGAATCCATCTGTAGATAGGCCGAGTCTAACATTTCGAACCTCTACTATAAACTCTTTGAATTTTCTGTCGAAATGTTTAAAACCTCCCCATCTACAGTGTGTCGGAGCACACCGTCATATACTCGCTATTCTGCGTACCATCTCATCACCTCTACTGTGTATAGACGTATATAAACACTACAATCAGGGAATCAACGGAAAATAGCGAAGTACCTTCACGGGAATTTTCTTCTTCGAACTTCTTCTATTCCGGTTTTGACATGTGCATGCGGGACAATAGTCCAAATGTTCATACTCTTTGTAAAATAGCACACAATCATTTATGCAGGCGTCATTTCTTACACTTTAGGCTGAGGCTGCTCAAGATCTTTCTAACCTTATAATGACTTTCCGGAAGTTTGTGATGATCAGGTAGCAACATATATATATGCTCCTTTATTTCGTCAAAGCACTGTCTAACATTTTATTCTTCACTTTTAAATGAACTTCGTCCATTATATATTTCAACACATTCTCTGGACATCCAGGGTATACCGGGGTCTGGGCTTCGAGTAGCATTCTCTTGTACCTATCCATCTCTGTAGTGTCACTGGCTAAGCTGACATCGGGGAATGTGTCATCATGAGTGGTATCGTAACCTCTCTCTTGGTGTTGGTGTCCACCATGACTAAATTTCATAAAAGTATCCAGGACCAAATCCACAATTGGGTTCCAAGTAAGGCCGCCGCTACCGCTGGATGAGGCACCATGGTAACTGTACCCTGAGCTGAAGTCTACTACTTCATTGTGCTCGCTCCACGTAGTGTAACTCCACATCATACCGTGCTCATATAGGTGTTGAGCCATAATGTTAGACGAAACAAACTAATGGTTGAGACATTTTCTGCACGGACACCTGAAACATTTCTTTCCCTGAGCATGTTCCGTCGCAAAATTCACAAAGTCTCTGATGCCGTCCATATACTGCACATCACTTCTGTTCGCCAACTATATCTAACTCTTGTCCATATTTATGCGTAAGGATAATAAATCGATCTATTAATTATATAATTTTACAACCAATAATTTATTAATCTAATATACTTTATATATATATATATTATCAAATGCATCGCACATAACACATACTTTTAATGAACTAATTAATCTTATACTATAATTAATCTAGCTAATAAATATTTTAATTATATATATTATATTATTAACTTATATAAATACATGCATTAATTATATATGTATATTTCAACTAATTATTTTAACGTATATATATATATATTACCTAGCACATGCATGTTTTAATTAACTAATTAATCAAATTAAACATATATACCGATTGATTAACTAATTAATACAATTAGCTTAACAATGCAATACAACAATGGAAGTAATGCTAAGGTCGCCGAAAATACCTATATACGCCGAAAAAATTAATCGCCATACGTAATTACATACGATATTAAATTAAAATAATATTAATCGAAAAAAACAAGTTAATACCTTCACCGATAAGGAGATAAGTGGATAAAACTAGAACTTTGGGAGTTGAAAAATTGAGTTTTGATGAATTTTTTCCGGATATTATTCGGAGCCTCCGGTGGTGAGTTTTTTTGAGTGAGGAGAGGGAGCTAGCTGAGACGGAGAGAGAGATAGAGAAGTGATAAGGAGATAAGAAAATCTGATCGAGAGATCTAATAATTGACTTTTCTTAGACAAAGAAATATGTCGTCGCCTAAGTTTCATGTTTCCGTTGCCTAAGTGATAACCTAGGCGATGAAAGTAGTTTCATTGCCTAGGTGGTCAGTTAGGCGACGAATGGTTTAATTCATGGTCTAAGAGTCCACGTAGGTGATAAAATGTGTATCGTCGTCTAATTGTGTAATACTTAGACGACGACAACAAATGACCGTCGTTTGAGTGCGCATGTTAGGCGACGAAACGACATTTTTTGTCACCTAAGTGCACACTTAGGCGGCGACTTGTGTGAACCATTGTCTAAGAAAATACCTAGGCGACAAAGATATTTTTCGTCGCCTAAGTGTTGCTTAGCCGACGAAAAATGTTCTTTGGGCGATGAAAACTATTTCGTCAGCCAAGTCCCACTTATGCGACAGAATTATTAAGGTTTCATCACCTAAGTGCAGTTTTCTAGTAGTGACTAACACGACATATAATATTTTTCTTCGTCTAAGTAATCAGTAAGACAACGAATAACATAAAAAATCATCTTAAATTTAATCACCTAGACGATAAAAACGCTATCCGTCACTTAGGTATGCACTTAGACGACGACATATATGTTTTATCAACTAAGTGTTACTTAAACGATCAAATTGTTTTCGTCATGTAGGTGTGTACCTAGACGACGAAATATTTCACATAGGCGACAAATGATTTCGACGTCTAAGAAAACTCAATTATTTAGATCAGATTCCTTTTCCAGATCGGGCTATCTCAACCTCTCTCTCTCCTCTCTCTCTTTCTCTCTCTCAATCTCTCTCTCAACACCTACCTCCCGGCCGGCCACAATTCAAATATCAGTTTTTCAACCCCCGAAGTTCTAGTTTACCCACTTATCTCCTTATCAGTGTAGATATTAACTCGTATATCTTGATTAATTTTTTTGAATTTAATTAATACGTAATTACGTATGGTGATGAATTTTTCCAGTGAAATATTCCGGCGAATATATATTTTTTGGCGACCTTAGCTTAATTACTTGTTTTATTACATTGTTAATCTAATTGTAAGCTAAATGGTTAGTTAACTAGTATGTTTAATTTGATTACTTAGTTAAAAATTGTTAGATTAAACTAATTGTTTGTTTAATTGCATGTTAAGCTAATGTTTAAGCTAGTTAAGCTTAATTAATTGCATATATGTTTAATATATTATTAATAAAGATAATATTTAATTAATTGTTAAGCTAGTTGTGTTTATTGTATATATGTTAGAATAATTAGTTTAAAAATTATATATATAATATGTCATTTATATTAAGTTAATAATATAATATAATATTAACTAGATTAATTATAGTATATAAGATTGATTATATCATATTAACTTAATTAGTTGTGTTATGTAATTTGTTAATATAGTATAGTATATTGGATTAATTAATTATTGGTTGAAAAATTATGTAATATGATAATTATTAACTTGCGCAGAAATATGGAAAAAAGTTAGATACAATTGGCTAATAAAAGTGATGTGCGGTATATGGACTGAACCAGAGAGTTTGTGTTGTTTGCGCTGGAACATGGTCAGGGAAAGAAGCGCTATAGGTGTCCGTGCAGAAAATATTTTAACCATAAGTTTTTGGAGTTTAATGTTATGTCTCAACAATTGTATGACCACAATATGATGTGGAGTTACACTACGTGGAGTGAGCATGGTGAAGTAGTAGACTTCAGCTCAGGACCAGACTTCAGCTCAGGATACAATTACAAGGGTGCCTCATCCAGCGGTAATGACGTCCCTTCTTGGAACCCCACTGTGGATTTGGTCCATGATGCTTTTATGAAATTAGTCATGGTAGACACCAATACGAAGAGGGAGGTTATGATACTCCTCATTATGACACAGTCCCCCCTGCCTTGACCACTGGCACTACTGAGATGGATAAGTACAACAGGATGCTACTTCAACTGTAGACCTCGGTGTACCCTGGATGTCCAGAGAATGTGTTGTGATATGTAATTGAGGAAATTAAGATAAAAGTGAAGAACAAAATGTCAGACCGTTCCTTTGATGAAATACAGGAGCATATATGTAAGTCGCTTCCTGATCATCTCAAACTTTCGGATACCTATTATAAGGTTAGAAAGATCTTGAGCAGCCTCGGCCTAAAGTACAAGCAAATTCACACGTGCTTAATTGATCGTGTGCTGTTTTACAAAGAGTATGTACATTTGGACTACTGTCTTGTATGCAACCAGTGCAGATATTTGAACTGATGGAGAGGGAAAAGTTCGAAGAAGCAAATACTTATGAAGATGCTTCGGTATTTTCTGTTGATTCCCAGATTGCAGCGTGTGTACATGTCTATATACACATCAGAGGTGATGAGATGGTACGCAGAACAGAGAATAGATGACGATGTGCTTAGACACGTGGTAGATGGGGAGGCTTTTAAAAATTTCGACAGTGAATTTCAAGACTTTGCAGCAGAGGTTCCAAATGTTAGACTCGGACTTTCTACAGATGGATTTAATCCTTGGGGTAATAATAGCGATGCCGTCAGCACTTTGCTAGTTATTCTCATACCGTACAACCTACCTCTGTGGATGTATATAAATAAGGAATTTAATTTCCTTACTCTGCTAATTTCAGGTCCTAAATCTCTAGGAAAGTATTTAGATGTGTATCTCAGACCATTGATTGACGAGCTGAAATTGTTGTGGGACAATGGAGTCCCAACGTATGACAAGTTCACTGACACAATGTACATGATGAGAGCAGCTGTAATGTTGACCATCATTAATTTTTCTACATATGGGATGCTGGCATCTTGCATAACCAAATGGTACAGAGCATGTCATGTCTGCTTGGATGACATCAACGCAAGTTGGCATGCGGAGAATGTGTGTTACCTGGGTCATCGTAGATGGTTTCCTTATGGTCACTTTTGGTGATATGCTAATGATGAGTTCGACGGGACTATAGAGGATAATTCGCAACCCAGACAGTGGTCTGGTGAAGAGATTTTTGAAAGGTTAATCGACTTCGATTTTGGTGTGTTGAAAAATGACGATGATGTGAAGAAACTTAATCCGGGCCCTCCACATGAGTTTAAATATTGGCACCACATGAGTATCTTCTTTAAACTACCTTACTAGTCGAAGTTGAAACTCAGGAACAACTTAGATGTCACGCATATAATAAAGAATGTGTGATAGCGTGGTGGGAACAATTCTCGGTATTAAGCTCAAGACTAAGGATACTCCCAAAACTCGAAAATATCTTGAAATTTGCAATCTCCGCCGTACCTTGTGGTTAAAGAGGGATGGAAAGGATATGTACAACAACATGTCGGATGCAGTGTACACAGTGAAGCCTGCACAGAGGGATATTGTATTCAACTGGTTTAAAAGTGTTCGTTATCTGTCTAATTATGCAGGGAATATATTTGGTGTTGTCAATGTTGAGAAACACAAGTTTATTAGTCTAAAAACTCATGAATATCATGTTATGCTACAACGTCTGATCCAGTGGTCATTCGACCATATTTTCCTCGTGAAGTTGTCGAACCAATAGTAGCATTGTGTAGATGGTGGCAGAGGTTATGCAGTAGAGTGTTGAAGAAGTCATATGTGGTAAAACTACAATACAAAATTGTACACATCTTTTGCAAATTGTTGTCTCTAAATAAATATATTGTGTTAGTTGTTAGTCAAACTCAGTTAAAGAACTTAAGTAATTTCAAGTCAAACATGGTGTCGCAAGAATTCAAATACAATAATCCGGAGGGCGAGAGTGTAGAACTACCAAAAGCTCAAAGATGTGATTGCAACAATCAAGCTTAAATCATTGTCTGAAACTAGTATAGATAAATATTTTAATTCTTCTTGAATAATATTTTATATATTATTATTGATAATTATTACTATATGGAGGTAACTTTTCTATATAAGAGACCAAAAAAATCTTATAACTTATCACAATGTGAAGATTATAACTGGTCTCGAGTTGAGACCGATATTTTTTATCATTATAAAAAAATTATTCGTATTCTTAAATTAAATTTTTACGATAGTTACAGTAACGGTTCCCAACTATAATTTGTACCATTTTTAAATGTTAGTTTGGCCGTGCATGCTCATATTATCTCAAGTGAGTCAAGTCAAAGTGGAAATATAATATACTAGTAAGCCGCGTTCTAGAGGATATTAATTCGATAACAATGTGAATTTACAGTTTTAATCTTGCTAGAAATTTCCATGCAATGAGGTATGAAATCTAATTCACTAAAATCAAGGTTGTCTTGTTGAACTGCATACAGAATGGTTGAATACTCGAACAGTCGAACTAACCTTTTGAATGGACGTTGCAGACATCCTTTAGGTAGTGATAATACTGCTGTTTTTTAACATGTTGTAGTGAATACGTAGATTTGAGCTAAAGATTAACACTAATAATCCCATTTGAGTGTGTGTGGGGTTTGAACATCGAGTGAAAAACTTGAGCCTATCAATCGATCATGCCTTAACAATCTGGATTTTTCTTTTTCAGATTGTCGGAGTGTACCATTTATGTTTCGTTTCTTATCGACCAATACGTTGGGACCTTTTAGTCTAAAGTGCACTCACGAACGAAATTTTTTCAAAAAAATACAAAGGAAACGTAAATGATCAATGCAGCAGCACCAACAAGCAGAAACAAATCCAGAATTATACCAAAACAGGGAATAACTCTGTCAAGACTAAGAGCATGTAATTATCTTGTTTGTAATTTGGATCTTCATCATTCAACGTTTACAATTTTCCTTGTGAAATACGGAATCCGAAAATTAGAATGCAACATAGTTGTTATATAACACAAATAATATTCCAACTGGATTAGTCGTCCTTCAACAACTCCATCGGCAGTAGAAGTAACTCCCATGGCTGAATTCCAGTAAACGATGTACAGTATAATTAGATCAAAACATTCAATTAAAATGATTCCAGCAAATGTGTTCGACCCCAATTCAAATTGCCCGAGCTCAATTGTATTGGATTAAACCCGAGCTCAATTGAATCCAACATAGAACACAAACCACCAAGAAAAGAAACTGTAGATGAATATGGAGAAATCTGAGTTGTAGACATGTAGTCTATCAAGGCATTTCTAATGAAGAAGTGCTATAATGGGGTCTCATACATATCATGAGACCTTATTTAGACACCATTCATATAAGACTTCAACTATAACTCCAATGGTTGGGGCAAAGTTCTAATTTTATATATTAGAATTTTTAACACTATTCATATAAGAACCGTTCGATTAATTTCAACCTAAATTGATTACCGTCAGATTGAAAACTGGTATTAAAAAATATAAAAAATAAAATATCTGATAGTTTGAGTTATGGCCGTTGATTTCAAATGGGGATCAATATCAATGGTTCCATTATTAATGACTGTTGGGAGTAAAGAGAGCAACAACTCTCTATCAACTCACTTGGTGCGGGTCCCAGGACCATTTCTTCCCGCCTTACTTTTCTGGGTCACTTCACGCGTTGCGTGTTGCTCATATCTTCTTATTTCGTCTTTTAGCGCGACTTCCTCTCACTCTCAGCTCTCCCTCCCGTCTTTACTCTCTTGTTTCTCTCCCCTCTGCACATGCGTCTCCAGCACAAAATTATAGCACGCGTCTCATACCGAGTCTCAAAATAAGACTTGGGATGAGACCGTGTCTCATATATATATGCTATAGGACTTCCCTTTTCTACCATTGGAGCCCAAATTTTTTAGTACCTTCAAAATTATAGGGTTTAGGACCTCCTATTGGAGATGCCCTCACAACCCAAAACAATAGGATGAATGAAGACTGAAGGAAGTCATCGTCGATCTTGATGTCGATCTTGATATAACAGAAGCTTGAGTTAGATTGAAAAAACGGGTTGAGACCGACGAATCTTAGAAACAAACAAAGAACTGATATAACCGTGGGAGAAAGTAAAGATTAAAAGGACGGTTCTGATTTAGTTTTAGTCAGCCACTGTTCAACACTAGTGGTTTTAATAGATACTGGCCATTGTTCGAAAAGGCTTCCGCCTACCGCGCATAGATGCTAAAAATAACAAAAATGCATAAGTTTTGTCTTAGGCAGTCCTTTGCCCAGTCAATGCCGAGGCATTCGCCTTGGCCGCTTAATACGCTTAGGCGGCCGCCTAACTCAAAGTCAGATAAAACATAAATCTTCGCATTTTAGTATTTTGACTTATTTCGGATTGGAGATGATAGTCTTGTAGAGTCCCCAGAATATAAGTTAAAGAACTTGAAGACAATGTATACTAATGACATTTTTTGATTATTTTGGTATATATTATTCATATTACATCTATATATAATATACTAAATAATTATATAATTAATTAAAAATAAAATTATAATAATTTGTCTAGAATCCGATTAATTTCTCGACTAGGCGGTGGGGACGCTAAGCAGTAACTCTACCGTTTAATACAGCCCAGCGTCTTTTTAAACATTAATACTGACTTTAATAGATACTAGCAATCGTATCCGTGCGATGTTGTGGGGTTTAGTATTTTGTAATCAAAACTGATTGAAAATGTTTCGGGGCTTGAAAAAAAGGTTTACCGTGAGCAGATCTGTTGGCATAATATGTGTTATCTGACGCAAAAAGTTGAAAATTATATTATGAAAACGAAACACAAAGAAGTTACTCAAAAAAATTGGACCAAAAAAATAAAATTATATTCTTTGAGCAGCCCTTGACCAAAGATGCCTAATACACTGCTTTGATCGTTGTGCCAAGATGCCCAATACGCCAACTGTAATTTTCAAGCTCAACATGGCTAATACATCCATATCACTGCGAGATCTGCCATTTCTCTTGCCTATTTTTCATCTGCAGAAAAGAGGAATATAAGTTGTATTACAACAGTTGTATTATCTCATTTTCATAATTGCAATAGGAAATGCTGAAATGTAACACGCAGGTGGATAAAACTACAGAAATCTTATTGTAAATTGGACCAAATAAATAGGATATTACCCTTTAAAAGAGAGCCGGCAATCACCACTGTTTTCTTCTAATTATTACATAGCGTATTATGAATAATCATTATAATATTATACTCTCACTAATGTTAATCAAGAAACTTAACCAAAGAGAGGAATGTGAATTAAACTACACCAATTCTAAAGCAATAAGAGTAAGGACACAATGATCAAAGAAAATTTAGAAACGATCTTACAGACAGAAAGGAAAATAAAATAAAATCTCAATGAGAGGCTAACAAATTTATACTCAGTTTACAGTAGGCTCAAAGAGAAGGTTGTGGAACTTTAGTGATGATCAGTTGGAGATACTATAAGCAAGGTTGTCATGAAATTGAAGGATGTGTATTGGGTGTTCTGTGTATTGGGTGTTCTATGAAGAAAGAAGAGTAAAGGAGTTGTACTTTTGTTAGTAAGAATTGCCAAAGATGTTTACTAAGACTGCTTTGAGCCGCACTACGAATCAAAACTATTTCCTCAAACTCAAACTCAAACTCAAACTATTGCTAAGATGCAAAAGTCACGAAGTTACATTTTCTTTTCTGTCTTTTGCCTCCACCCACAATCGATTTTAGAACTACAAAAAATTGTGACATGCAGCTGCGAAATCAACAAACCCAACAACCTGCTCCTCATAATTTCATTTACTTTTCCATGTACGCAGAGGCAATTGTCTTTCATTTTGTTGATAAGTGAAGCAAGTAGTATACCAACAAAAGAAACAAATAAATTAGGAATCAATTCACCCACTCTTAAATCCATTGCAAACTATCATAGTTTTCTGCAAATGCCTACAATAATGTCTCGCCTCCACCAACAAAATGACAAATGAAATCAGATTATCAGCTGAAACAGAGGAAAACAACCATAATCAACTAAAGGAATCAAACCTAGAAACAATCAAACTCCATCGATCTTCCAATCCGAAAACAATGGTTCCTATGATTAAATAAAACTCATGTGGGTTTTGAATTCCGTAATCCCAAATTGAATTGAAGAGAAACAAAATGAGGATATGAAATTAATGGCAATAGAAGACAACAATTAGAAGCAGAGAGTGCCTTTCGAAATCAGAGTTTAATTTTTTTTTGTTTAAACCCACTTGACCAGAATTACAATTTGAAATAACTTAATTAATTTGTCAATTATAAATTGGGATTTAGGGTTCAGAGAGGCTACTTGATCATTGAAACTACTTGAGTACGTATTGCTACAACTCGATTTTCAAAAAATTGACAAAACTAATCAATTATTGAAACCACTCAACCCATAAATTACTAGGAAAAAAATTGCACAAATGATGTTTAGACTTTGAATGCCAGGAGAGTTTAGTACCTAGACTTTCAAAGTTAAAAGTTAGATACATAGACTTTTTTTTAAAGTGCCACATCATCAAGTTGACAAATTATTGGCAGAAAAATAATGGTAGACACCCCTCGTTGTCAAAAAAATAAAATAAGAGTATAGGTATCAAACTGTTAACATTGAAACTCTAGATACCAAACTATCTTGACAGTGAAAGTTTAGACACCTTTTGTTCATATTTTCCAAATTACTATTTGACAATAATGTTTAGAGCCTATTTGATAACAGGATTAATATGCGGGATATGACCAATACACAAGATCTTGAAATCCCACGCCGCAAATCCCGCGTTTGGCAAAGCTTGGATTAGAATTTGATAAAACCCAAGATTTTAGAGAGGATTTGTATGAGTGCAAATGTAACGACCCGAACAAAAATATCATGCTTAGCGTTTCGTAATTTGCGTGACCATGAATTCGTCTGATTTAAGGGATTATTATTGAATTTTAATTCCGTTGTGATTTAGATTTAACTTCCTTCACAAGAATTGTAGATAATTTTATTTCAAGTTCGTAAAAATTTTTGGTGAATTTTTCGGATACCCGAGCTAATATTCAACAAATTTTGAAGTTTAGCACGAGTAAAATAAAAGGGGAATTTATTTTTGAGGCGGTTTGATCTCAGCCGTTGATTTTGGCTGAGATCAAATTTGGAGAGGAGCTTGTGGTATAAATAAGAGTTTAAACGAAAACCCTAGCTTATTGATTTCGGGTGCTCGACTCGTTTAGCAAAGGAGTGACCCGTGCAACAGCCTGACCCAACCTGACGATCTGACCTGCCGAAATTTTCACGACCAATCACCATCGACACCGGTTAAGGTATGGAATTAAAGATCTCGATCTTCACTTCATGTTTATGGCTTGATTTATTAATATTGGTGTGGAGGAGAGAGAATTGACGAGAGAAATCGAGTTCGAGTATTGTCACCATAAATGGCGGTGCTCCGACGAGTTGTGAGCGATGGGGATTAAAGGATTGAGGAGCTCTCCTTCCCCTATGTCTTTTGGTATGGACTGTAAGCTCCATTGAGGCTCCACGGGAGAGCTTTGACATTGGGAAGCTTGGCCAACGATTTTCACTGCGTCGACTTTTAGAGTTTCCAACAGCGAAATGCCGTCGATTCGAAGGTTGGGGTATAACATGGGCTTTCCATTAAGGTATGTGTCGACGCCGTTGGTGGCGATCGCAGGCAAGGGAATCACCGCCTGTCGTGGCGGTTTGGACCTCAACGTCGCCGAATTAGGGTTAAACATAGTTGAGAAAGTTGTAGTGCTCGTTAAGAGCTTTCCAAGAGTGGATTAGATGTAGTCGTCGGAGGTGGTCGCTAGCGACCACGTGCCACCATTTACGGCAGAGCTCAGTCTACGAAGGTCTAAAAAGAACCCCGGAAACCCCTCCCCGTCAAGAGGGGTTTCCGGAGTTCTTTTTAGACCACTTGTTCATTTGTTTTTTCGGTATTAAGTAGTTTTTATTGATCAAGAAATTACGATCAGGATTTTGGTGAAGGGACTTCTGCCAGGCAGCATGAATAGTCGTATTCTATGAGTAGACACATTTCTTTTCTCAGTCGTTATGCGAGTCTTTGTGAATTAGTTATTTTATTTTTTCAGTTAAGTTATATACAGAAGCTATATATGTATTTTTTGTTTCCAGTCATGTTGGAGGTTGTATTATAGTCAGGTTGTTCGCATCGATGTGTCGGTTATTCGGTTGATCCCTAAGTAGGTTCGCATCGATGTGTCGGTTATTCGGTTGATCCCTAAGTAGGTTCGGGTTTGACTACAATAAATTCTCCCCCGACATTTGATCATCGAAAGAGCATGAAAAATGCCTAAGATGATCATGTGTTGTCCTTGGGCCATGAAAAACTCCCTGGACAACTCATAGTGGCTAAAGGTCGGAGTACTCTAGTCACTACCTTCATTTGTCTTTTATCATCTTTGGGCTACGATAAACTCCCCAGACGATATTTGTTTATTCTTTACAGATTCGTATAGTATTGTACACTGGTGGAAAGGCATGCTGAGTTACTTTCATAATTTTCTATTATAAATAGTTAATTTTCTATTATTCTTTCATGTTTTCTATTGCCTTTCTTTGGTCCTTTCGGTTTCTCGTTGCCCAGTTTACAGTATTTGTCTAGAGGTTGCTGGTTCATGTTGGAGGCTTAGAGATCGAGTCGTTTGCCATCATTAGTAGGTTCTTAGTTTAGCCTACTAGCTGTATCATATGTACATTAGAAGTCGCTCTAATTTCTATGTTTTGTTTCCGTTGTAAGTTGTAAATCATGATCAAGTACATCTTTGAGTACTCTTTCAGTGTTTGAGTTTATTTTTGATGTAGGACCTTTGGTTTATTGAGTAAAAACCTTGTGTTGTGCAATTTAAATGCTTTTAGAAATCGGGATGGGAATTGGCGTCCCACGGTTTATTTTTGGGAATTATTTTAAAAGTGTGTTTTCAAGTGTAGGTTTTGGGTTCATTTAATTTTAAGGAAAATTATGCCCGAAATTATGTGCATAATTAGTTTTCAAGTTGTTTTCATGCTTATTGGTTGTTTTTCATGAATAAAGCATTGTTCTTATGACGTTTTCTATTCTTACTAGGAAATCATGGTTTGACTCGGAAATGTGCTAAAGAATGGAAATTACACTTATTGAGAAGGCATATGTATTTCCAAATTCACTAAAGAAGATGAAGCAACTTTGGCTAGATGACAATAAAGGGTTGCCGGAGACTTGCTGGAATATTCCAAGGTTCCGGTGGTTAAGGTCGGTCAACGGGAGTCAACGCCAGCCAAGGTCTTGATCAACACTTCAACCACACATGAAAGATATTTTGGGGCCAAATGCAAATGAAATTCAAGTGAGATAAAAGCACATGACATGCACATGTAAGGTGAGTCACATTTGTGACACTTCACCTTAGGACAACATTTATCCATAAAACTGTGAATCATTTCTTAACCTTTTCTCACATTTGAAATTCAAATCAAATCTGAAAATATCTTTTCTCCATATTATTTTCGAGCTCTTCATCACACCTATATACAACACACTTCATTTTTCAAGTATGCTTGAGTCCTAATGAGCTATAGAGAGGCTCTGGTTTAGCTCATACAGGCCAAAATCTATATGGGTATTAGTTGGTTCTTTCGGTTCATATCTATGTGGGTATGGATTGGGAGAATCACAAGAACCACATCTCTTGGGTCCTCTAAAAGAGGCTCGGGAAGGAAACCTTCCAAATCGAACGCATATTGACTATCCAAACGTATTCCTTTGCAACATGTGGATAGAGTCTAGGCACCAAAAACTTAGACTTTAGTTTTTTTTCTTCCATGTGCGCTAATTTTGGTCCGAATCCTTCCAACCTATCTTGTGGTTTAGGAGCTTCGGATCACAACCAAACGTAACCCAAAAGGTTACGATTTGGACGAAAGTTGGGTAAACTGGACTAAATTGCTTTAATCATAAATTGGAGATTGTTTGCATTTTGAGTGGTTAGTGGTAACTCCTCTAGCTACCCATTTCTTTCTTTTGAATTAATCTCATGAATTTATTTCTCTTTACTTATATTTGTCACCTAAATAATCAATCAATCGAATCACATTCATCGTAGTAACATCACCTCTCACGATGTATGGTTTCCAAGGGACCTAGCATCTCAAGATACATTCTTCTATCTCATCTTTAGTCGCATTTTATGTTTGTTTGTCTTGTGTAATTGAGTTTGGAATTAAGAGCTAATAAATTAGGGTGATCAATCCTTGTGAGTTCGACATCCGATTTCCATTCATCTATACTATAACTTGACTCTGTATACTTGCAAAAATGTAAAAGGGCTACATCAATATACACACAACAAGTTTTTGGCACCGTTGTTGGGAATTGAGCTTAATCTTAATTACCTAGCTTGGTGAACCTTGATTTCGGAGGAATCTGAACATTGATGTGACATTTGCGCTTTCATTTGTAGTTTATGTTTTCTTTTATCACTTAGAAACTTATTCTTGATTGTCTTGCCCTCTTGGATACCTTGATTGATAGCTTGGAGTGTGAACTTGTGAAAAATTGTTTTCAAGACATTTCATTCGATAGGGCGAAAAAGTGGCATTTCATTTGACAGGTCTAGAAATTTTTTTGACCCGTCAAATTTGGTTCGATTTCAGAACAGTAGCATTCATTTGATAGGTCGAAGCAACCCTTCGACCTGTCGACATTCTCTAATGTTTGAGATAGTTTAATTGTTGCTTGTTCAATTTCTTTGAAGTTATTAACATCATATATAATTTAGTGTATTTGGTTAAAGCATGTTTAGTTAGAGGGTTTAGACCTAACAAACTTACTTACTGCAAAAACCTAGAGCATTAGGACATTTTATTTGTGATTTCAGTATATTGGATAAATGTAAGCCTACATCCGGGTTGCTTCGGGAGCCCATTGCACATGATGGCCACTGCGCCACGTGCCGTAATCACATTCGAACTTTTAGAGTACTCATAGATGTTTCCTCTAAAAAAGTACTCTGGAAAGCCTTCAAGGCTTTAACTCATTCTAGGAGTTTGGTGCTTGAGTGTGTTTTCAGGTTTATGTCCTTAGGTCGTGGCACACTGAGTCACGGCTTAAGATCTATTCTACAACTATCTTCTTCTACTCCGCAATCTTCTAGGTTATTAGCATCAGGATCCGATAGTGGTTTTGGGTTGAGTGCTACGCCGTTGTTGAAAGTAAGTGATCGAGAACAAATTGGGCTTCTTTTTGACGTTGAACCTCAAACTTTCTACATTGAGATAGATCCTCTCACTCGGATGGAAGGAAGCGAAGTCCCTCATATTGCTACGGAAGTGCCTATTGAAGAAGTACCTATTGAGGAGGATATCTTGGATGGACGTCCATTGAGGGAGTGTGCCTTGCCCTCAAATGCCATGCATACTGAGTGCATCGTTTTCAACCTTTGGTGGGAGATTCATTTGAGACCAAGCAGAGTTTTCTCCAAACTTTTCCCATCTTCTTAGGGCATGCTAATTCCGACTCATACTCTCACCTCTTGGAGTTTGAGGAAGCATGTGCAAGGTTAAATATAAGAAACATGGATGCAAGACAACTATGGCCAAGGGTCTTCCCATCAAGCTTGAGGGAGAAGGCCAAAGAGTGGTTCAACAAGCTCCCACCTAATTCGATCAATTCTTGGGAGATATTAGAAAGAAAGTTCATCACAAAGTACTTTCCACTAGGGAAGATCAATGAGAGAATGATGACCTAATGACTTTCCGGGAGGAAGATGGAGAGTTGTTTTACGAGGCGAACTTTTCAAACATCTAGAGCTTGGTTATCCAAACCATGGGCAAACCCAAGACATACTTATGTCTTTATTCTACCAAGGATTGAGTACATAGATAAGAGAAAGGTGAATAGTGCTTGTGGTGGTGACTTCATGGATAAGATCACCAAGGAAGCACATATTTTGCTAGAAAAGTTGTCAGAAAGGTCAACCTTGTGGGATTTAAAGCCGAGTGTGAGGAAGCCAGCGATTTCTATGAGGGAGGCTACCTAAGCTAACCATGGTGGCATTTACGAAGTCAAGGAAGCCACCCATGCATATGACGAAGCCATTAAGAGTCTTGAAGAATCAATGGACATTAAATTTGACCTCTTGATGAAGCAACGCCGAAGTGGAGGCCAAGTCAACCAAGTGTTGGAGATAAACGTAGAACTGGTGATTTGCATGATATGTGAGAGTACGGTGTATGAGACTCTTAGTTGCCCCCATCAAGAAGATTATCCGAAGATCATTGAGGAATGTAAGAGGGTATTTTATGATCAACTGAGAAATGATCATTTCTCCAATAGTTACACCCGAGTTGGAGGAACCACCTTAACTTCTCTTGGGGTGGTCAAGGCCAAAACAACCAAGGAGGTCAATGAGGTGTGCAAATACCTAATAGAGGTTTCCAAGCTCAAGGCAGAAGATATAATCAATGGGGTAACCAAGGAAAAACCAACAGATTTTTTCATCCTAGACATGGAAGAACCAAGGGGTTATGAGAATCTTCCAATTATATTCGGAATGTCATTCATGGCTACGGCCGGTACAAAGATAGATGCGAAGACTGGGGTACTCACAATGATGGTCTTCGAGAGGACTAAGACATTTAAGATCTTCCATGATGCAAACCCCATTCCTCAATTGCAAGCTTTTGTCATCAAAGTTATTGAGAAGGACATTCATGAGAACATTGAGGACATGTCCAATCAAGTTTATGTTGAGGGAAGGTTTGACAAAGCTGTTGATGCGCCATTAGTAGTGAGCTATGAAGAATCCTTGTTACGATCCACTATTTCAGGGCATGCAGATTTGAATTACATCATGACATCATAATCCATGTGATGACAAATAATCTCCTACAAGCCACTCCCATTCACCGGTTTGGGGCCAAGGTCACTTAAGGGGAACTACTATTCAAGGAACTATATGGATAAGGTGAATGTGCACGATATCATGCTTACCATCCAACAAGGATCAATATTTCTAGACCTTGAATTCAAGCAATTACCGATAACAATCAATTATGTATTCGTGGAAGAGAGGTGCAATAAGCCGGTGATTATCTCATCCTTACTAGATGAGGACCGAGATAGCCAGTTGGTTGAAGTGCTGAGGAGATACAAGGGAGCCATTGGCTACACATTGAATGATATCAAGGGGATGATCCCAACTACTTGTGAGCATTAAAATCTACACCACTATGGATGCCAGGCCAATTCGACAAGAACAAAGGTGGCTTAACCCCAGTATGCAAGAAGTATTGAAGAATGAGGTGTTGGAGCTCAAAGCTAATGGAATCATATACGCTATTTCAGATAATCCTTGGATCTCTCCTACTCAAGTAGTGCCAAAAAAATGGTGGTATGAGCGTGGTTATTAATGCTCATGTTGAGCTTATATTCCTCAATGAATTGTCAATATTTGGAGATTTTGCATTGACTATAGGAAGCTAAATGCGGTCACCTATAAGGATCATTTCCCTTTGTCCTTTATTGACCAAATGTTTGAGAAATTAGTCAGGCATGCTTTCTATTGTTTCTTGGACGGATATAGTGGATATAATCAAATAGATATCAACCTAGAGCATCAAGAAAAGACGACTTTCACTTGTCCTTAAGAGATTTTTTCTTTTTGAAGAATGTCATTTGGGTTATGTAATGCAACGACCACCTTTCAACGGTGTATGCAAGCAATTTTCTCAGGTATGATAGGAAAATTTGTAGAATTCTTTATGGATGATTTCCCACTCTTTGTAGTTAGTTTTGAAAAGTGCTTTGATAACCTTGAGTTAGTGTTGGAAAAATGTTGCGTCAAAGACTTAGTGCTCAATTGGGAGAAGTGCCACTTTATGATACAAGAGGGCGTAGTTCTCAGTCACACCATTTTGTGAAGAGGTATAGAAGTTGACAAAACAAAGGTAGAAGTGATTGAGAGATTTTCAATACCACATAATGTGAAGGAGGTACAAAGATTTTTGAAGCATGCGAGTTTTTATCGGAGGTTCATCAAAGATTTTAGCAAGATTGAGAAGTTGTTAACGAATTTGGTTGGGAAATATGCCTATTACATGATCACCAAAGAGTTTGAAGAAGCCTTTGAGCTCAAGAAAGCACTTACTATGGCTCCCATCATCATGAAGCCGGATTTGAGATTGTCTTTTGAGATTATGTGTGATGATAGTAACTACTATTTGGGAACCGTACTTGGGCAAAGAACAGACAATGTTCTTGGGGTCATTCAATACGCTTCATGTGCTTTGAATCTGGCTCAAAGGAACTATGCGACAACCGAAAAGGATATGCTAGTTATTGACTTAGAAATTATGGACAAGCCTGGAAAGCACAACTTTGTTTAGGATCACCTTTCCCGCCTCCATCAAGGATGTAGAAGATGACTTGAATAATGAGTTCCCGTATGAGCAACTCTTTTCTATTCAAAAGGTGATCACTACCAATGATCAACCATGGTTTACGGATATTGCAAACTATTTGGAAAGCAAGAGGACATACATACATTCCTACTTCAATAATAATCAATGGAAGTGATTACGAAGGATGAGCCGACAATTCTTGTGGGATGACCCCGATCTCTACAAGAAAGGAAGTGATGGAGTTATAAGAATGTATATTCCAAAAAAGGAGATCCTTAGTGTGTTTATATTTTGTCATGCTTTGGAGTGTGGTAGACATCATGGTCCATCCAAAATGGCATACAAGGTTCTTCAAGGTAGTTTGTGGTGGCCAACATATTCCGAGACTCTTATGCCTTTGTTAATATGTTATTGTTGCCAATGAGTTGGAAAAATTAATTCTAGGGATCAAATGGCATTGACTTCTATCATAGAGACGGATATTTTTGATCTATGGGGAATCGACTTCATGGGACATTTCCCTTGCTCACATGACATGTATTATATCCTTGTAGCGGTGGACTATGTGTCATAATGGGTGGAAGCCATAACATCTCCAACAAATGAAGCCAAAGAGGTCACCAAGTTTCTCAAAAGCCATATCTTCATAAGGCATGGGGTTCCAAGAGCCATCATAAGTGATGGAGGCTCCCACTTTATTACCAAAAGTTCTAGTCCTTGTTAAAGAAGTATGGGGTTCGTCACAAGGTAGCTACACCTTACACCCCCCCCCCCCCCTCAAACAATTGGCCAAGTCGAGATTTGCAACTAGGAGCTCAAAAGTATTTTGGAAAAGACAGTGAGTGCCAGCCAAAAAGGAGTGGAGCCTCAAACTTGAAGATGTACTTTAGGCATACCGTACTGCCTACAAGACTCCCATATGCCTGTCACTCTATAAACTTGTTTATGAGAAGACTTGTCACTTGAATAAGCATAAAGCCATACACACATTGAATATGAGCTCGAATTGAATTTTTGTGGAGAGAAAAGGAAGCTCGATGTGATGGAGCTTGAAGAAATGAGGCTTGAGGCTAATGAGAGTGCAAGAATATACAAGTAAAAGACGAAGAGATATCATGATAACCGTTTGAGGCATACATAGCTTGTAGTAGGAAAAAAGGTGATCTTATACAACTCTCGACTTTCACTCTTTCTGTGGAAGTTAAGGTCGAGGTGGAATGGTCTATTTGAGCTTGTAAATGTCTTTCCTCATGAAAAGGTAAACTTGAAGAATTTGAAAGATGGGAACACTTTCAAATTTAATAGACACTGGACAAATCCGTGGGAAGGAATTGAGGCGAAGCATCATGATGAAGATAGGTTTAACTCGGTGGGTCTCCTACATACCAAGAAGCTATGATGGATTGAGCTTCACCCGACCATGTTAACGTTGTTAAACTTGAACCTAGGATGGTCGGACACTATTGGTTTGGCTAAATGAATAAGTGTGAGATGGTAGAGGTCACGAATTTGTAAATCCCTAGAAGCAGTCACGACAAAATGGCCACTGAACTAGTATGGAAGGCAAGACTAAATTAGTCTTGCAAGTTAGTGATTGTTGGTGACTATGGTGAAACATATCTATTTTCAAGGGGGTGCATTTCTAACCTCTTATTTCATCTCACTTTCATTTTCTATGCTTATTTGGTTGCAAGTGTTTAGTGTTTTAGCTTTGTGTATGTGTGATTTGTTGTACGAAAGTTGGTAGGTTGTGTGACATTTTTGGGTGAAAATTTGGGAATGTTATACGGGTCAAAGGATGATTGTTCTTCCCCTTCGACCCGTCGAAAAATTGCACAAGGGGAGATAGTAGCGTCTCTTCGACTGGTTGAGAAATACTTTCGACCCGTGGAAGACTAACCTGGCTTGAAGGTTGACCCGATATTGACTTTTAAAAACAAACACCTCTTTTCTCTTTTCTTTCTTTCTCTCTGCCTCCCTCTCATATTTTCGAACTCTCTCACTCTCTTTCGAAACTCCCTCTCCCTCTTAACAACTCAACTAATCTCTAACCATAAAATCACCCAAAATCTCTAAATTTTTTTGAATTTGAGGCTTGTGTTTGCTTGTTGGTGTTGCTTGTGGGTGATTAGTTTTGAGCAATTTTTTCTCGAGGTATGGTTCTTCATCTCTTCTTGTTCGAAATTGAGAATTATTGAGAATTTGTTGTGTTTTGTATGTGATTTTGTTTAGGTTAGATCTATATCGATTGATTTTGATATATGAGTTGTGTGATTTTAACCTTTATTGAGCTGAAATGTACATGAACCCTAATTTTGAAATTTTGGAATAGGCTTGTGTTTAGTGCTAATTGAGTCAATTGCTACTTGACTAGGACTATTGGGTAGTTGAAATTTGATGCTGATAGTTGCATAAATATGCATCTCTCTTGTGCTTAATTATTCAGAAAATACTTGAATTATTTGTTTAGTTTTAAGTAATTAATTATATTTTTGTCTATTTAAGTTATTTGGAGGAAAAATATAAAAATGTGCAATAAAAGGAGAATTCTATTCAAATAAGGAATGATGATGTGGAAAGTCAGTGTGGCGATGACTCAACCCTAAATTGAAGAGGAGAGACCCAAGATCATACCTATGTAAGCATCTATTGAGGAAAAAAGTGAGGTTGTTGAATTTAAGAAATAAAAGCCTAAGAAGAGAAGAAGCGCCAGAATCAGGGAGTTCCAGCCATCATCCTTTGACCCGTCGAGATACTCTCTCGAGCCGTCAAACTGAAGCATTCGAGAATTCTAGGGTTTTTGGTTTATTCTTCCTTCTCTATCATGTTTTTTTATTTTATAATCTTAACTATGAGTAGCTAAACTTCCCTAGTTAGGGGTTGATCGAAGTCGTACACATGCTTACGATTTCAAGCCCCTCTTGATTTTAATAACTATTTGGATGAGTTTTATTTTACTACTTTTTCATTGATGATTTCTATGTTCATGCTATTTTGTTTGTAAATTTAGTTGTTTGGCTTGGGATCTAGAGTATAGGATGTGTGATTGACGCTATATTAATGCATATTCAATAAAGAAAAACACGCCTATTGTGATAACTTGTGTGAAATAATTCCTTAGTGATGTTAAGGCGACCGCTATATCGATCTTAGAAGCTTTGTTGACTTTTAAACACTCTTAGATCTCAATGACTTTAATTTATTAGATTAGGACGCCAACATATACCAATCTACCAGTTGAAGATCAAGTTAAGTTAGTACCGACATTCTGTTTAGTACGACCAATAAGAGGGTAATACAATTGATGTCCTACCGACAATGGCTTGATTAGTGGAGTTAGTCATCTATGGTTATCTAGATTAGAGTTGGGGTGAATTTTGAGTTGTCTATGGTAGAGAGAAGTTCCTAACATTCATCTCTATTTGATTTCTTCAACAATTTACTTTTTTGAAATTTATATTTTTCTGCATTAGCTGTAGCTTGGATGAACTATTTAGGCATCCAAAACATTTGAGAATACTCTAAATTTTTGGGTGGTAGTCCATCACGGAGTCTAATATTTTGTGTTAAATTTTCATAGAATTTAGTTTATTCTAGGTTAGATTCATAGTTTACTTTGTTTCCAGTGGTCGAGTCTGCCAGGTTTCTGGCTTTCGCACCTTTTTGTGTTTCTTGTATTCTTGAGTCTTTGTTTCACCAATCCTCTGTGGGTAATGATCTGTATTTTCCATTAAAACTACATTGACATAATTTCATTAGAAAATAGAAATTTTTTAGCGTGGTTTTTCACTTATCAAATGTCTATTGCATGAAAACTTATCGAAAATTTTTGGGTTGATCAAAATTTGACATGCATGTGTATAGGTCGAAAAATGTGGTTCAAGCATGTCTTGTAGTGGTTTGTTTTGGTTGTTTGAGTCGTAATATAATTTTCTATGTGAGGATTATCAAGGCTTAGGTTCAATTTGGGATAGAATTGCTAATCGGATATGTGATTGGACCACAAACTTGATGTCCTTAATGTGGCAATTGGGTTACATTGTATGTTGGTTATGTGTAATTGTTCTTTGAGACTCTCGTATGTGGATTTTGCATTAGAATTGATAAAATTGAGATGATGCAATCTATGAGAAGTCTTGAATTGATGATTTTCATGTGTTAAATGTGTGCTGTGATTTTCGTTCATGAGTCCTAAATTGTTGTCTTTTAGATGAAATTGCCTTGGAATATATGATTGGTGACAATGATTTGGTGTTTTGGGTGCGAGAATTGCATAGGCGTGTTTGTTATGAGTTCTAAGTTTTTGTACATGATGTCTTCTAGGTTTTCGAGTCTATTCATCCAATTATCATAATCATCATCATGGTTCGTAGGAAGAGTAGGTGTGACACAAGATCCCCCCTCCCCATAAGAGCCACTTATTCCTGTACTAAAGAAGAACAAGATAGTCTACCCATCCAAGAAGGTGAAGCATCCAATCCATGTGGAGCGATACCTTAACGATGCTGCCACTAGGCCCGAACTTCATGCTCTCCTCGAACTCGTGGAGCGCAATGAAATTCAAGGATTGGACACGGGACATACTGGGTATGATGAGACGTTAGTGCGAGAATTCTACGATGCGCTCTTGGCCACCGCGTCGAATGATGGTAAAGGGAGAATGTTCATGCTTAGAAGGAAAAGAATAGTTTTTACCCTAAAGCCATTGAGGAATTCTTTGGGGTCCCACCCCTTGCGGAGGCGGAGAGACAAGCCTTTGGGTAGAAATTTGATGCGGTTAGTTGGGAGGACTTTGCCAAGGAAGCTTGCATAGAGGATTAGGTCCTCGAGCATCGAAATGGTTGTTTTCAAAGTGGAGATCTCAACCCCATTTACCAAGTGCTTTGGCTCTTTGTGAAGCACAATGTGAAGCCACATTTCCACAATAGTGAGATCACAATCAAAGGGTACTAAACCATGTCTATTAGGATGAGTGATGAGGGAAGAATTGAGTTTGGAAAGATCATTTATGACTCAATCATCGGGTATGCTGAGGGTTGAGGATCACTAGTTTTCCCTTGTACCATCACCAACTTTTGTAGAGCTAAGGGGGTTAGTAGAATTTCGGCGAACTATTATGAGTTCACACCACCTCATGGTACCCTCAATGATTCCACGGTAGCCAAGAGCCTCCAGGGTATGCCCAACTTCATCCCCTTAACCAAACAAGAGGTGCCTCCACTTGGTGACCTCAAGGACCTCCCCAAGGGATGACAACGGCAATGCACGAGTACCTTGAGAAGTTTTTTAGAGAGATGATATATAATTATAGGGCCATGATGCAATTAATGCACACCCTTAGTGATCAAATGAGTAGCTTGGAACACCGATACTCCGGTGGGAATGTAGGCACATCTGGTATTGGTAATGATGATAAGGCTCATGATTATGCAGATGATGAGGATGGGATGGATGGATGATGACCTTTAGTGTTTGATTTGTTTGTGTTTTGCTTATTTGATGTAGATTGTGTCTACCATTTGATTTCAAAACTTTGTAGGATGTTTATGCTTTGGTAACTTCATATGAATATCTTGGACGCATTTAGGTTGATATCAATAATGTTATTAGCTATGTTTTTCTTTTTGTAATGATACTTGTCTTGATTGAATTCATGTGCTTATGTGATGCTTCAACGACAATTTGGATGAGTGTTTTACCACTTTCTTTGCTTGTAGTTTTAGTGTTAGTTGTGTATAATGAGTTTGTTGATTTGGAAAGCTAGGGATTTTGAGATGTGGACATGGAATTGAAGCATGCAGAACAAACCATTGAGGATCAAGTTCTGGAAATTTTCGATGGGTTAAAGGTTCCTCTTGACCCATCCAAAAGAAGCCACTATCCAGACTGGGTCACATTTTCGACCCAACAAGATAATTTTCTCGACCCGTCGAAGAGAAGTCACTGCCCAGGCCGGGTCACATTTTTGACCCGTCGAGATGATCTCTCGACCCGTCGAAAATTGTCCTGCCAAAGTGTACATATGCAGACCAAGAGCTTGGGAATTTGAGGCGTGGAGAATCTAGCAATACCATGAGGCCACGACACGCCCAAGAGCACCGTTAGACGATCTTGATCACTCTAGATGCAACTTTGGATGGTGAGGTTCTCAATGCATTTACATTTCTTTCTCACTACTCTTCTTATTTCCTAGATTTGAATTTTCTATATTTTAAGTATGATCCTATGTTAGGGTGCTTAGGGGTCATCTCTCATCCCCAAGGGTTGTTAACCTTGCCTAATCTTGATGGATCATGGTGTATGATGAGGGAGACACCTAAGTATCATTAATATATTGTTTGGAGTCATGTTAGAGTGTTGTAATCTTCTGTGATACTTGTTGAGATGCTTTTTTCTATGAACTTAATGCCTTTATAAGTTTCCGATCGTTCTATACTAAGGTGTTTGAAAGTTTTAAGTGTGAGATCCATCATGTTATATGCTTGATTACATTGACGATTTCCTTTAATTAGTATGCATGCCTCCATTGTGGTTCTTAGAGATTATATGACCCTTGAAGTGTGAATGCATACTAGTTGTTATGCCTAAGTGAACATGTGCTAGCGGAATAAAATGTTGTTTGATGATGCCTATGCTATCTCTTTTACACTTTTGTTTACTATGTGGCTTGATACAAATTAAGAACCATTTAATTTTAAAGTGTGAGGTAGTAGGCTAAGCCAATATCACTCCTTATCCTAAAACTCCATAAAAAAATTTTGAAAATTTTGAGAAAATGCAATGCAAAAATATGTGTGTTTGTGTCCTAATAATGATGATTCCCAATGATGAAATTGAATTTATGGCTAGTGGATTGCATGATTTTAAGCATGTGTGTAAAATTGAAAACAATGAATTTTTAATCAACGTTGAAAAGAAAATGTCTTTAAAATGTGTTCATTTGAGAAAGAAAAAAAAGAATTAACATGTTTCAAAGCTATCCATGCTTATGTGAGAATTTGAGCCTAATTATGCATGACTAGCTTATATAATGCATAATTTCTTTCGTGTGTGATATCAATTGGTTATGTGGATCTACAACTTGATTGAAACCGTGCAAAACATTTTTCCAAATCATGAGTACTTTTCAAGGATGATAGAGGCATTAGGATCACCACCATGGTTAAATAGTTTATAAACCTATGATGCATATATCCTTTAATGAGCCAATTTGAGCATTTTAATTACTTAGTCTTTTCTTTCATGAACACCACAAATACGTACCTAGCTTAAACACTTATCCTACCCCCTAACTCGGCAAACTAGCAAGCAATGATAAATTCCTATTATGATGCGGTTTTAGTGTTGCAAAGAATGTCAAGAGATAAGTGTGAGGTGGAAGAGGCCATGTGATGGTCATATGCTTGTTTAGTAGTTAAAAAAAAGCAGAAAAATGAAAAAAAAAGTACTAAAGAAAAGCAAAGAGAAAAAATGAGAAAAGAGTTCTACAAAAAGAGTTGCGTTTGAAAAAAAAAATGAAGAAAATACGTGTGTGTTGTACATAAAGAATAAGTGTTTTGGGAAGTGGTTTGATTTCGAAAGGGAAATAGTATCACTTAGAAGTAGTTCAGAGGAACTTCAATATGTAAATTGCTTACTAGGTTGCTTGATCTTTGATTATCCTATCCCTCTCTTTCATTAAACCCCTTCCTTAAGCCCAATTACAGCATAAATAAAAGTTCTCTTGATTTGAAACTCTTGTGTGGAATTGTTGAAGTATTTGGCTGAAAATCAAGCTTATGAAAAACATGTGACCAATTTAATTTTTGAGTGCAAACACTAATCCTCTAAACACTTGAGTGCATTGAGTGATATCTTGTGAGTTAGATGGTTAGAAACATGTCGGTTTGAATATATCTCAATGCATGCATTTGGTTTGATATGTAGCATATTTGGCTTATTAAACATGCATTGATTTCATATTGTAATTAGGCTTAAGAGGAGTTCAATCTATTAGTCCTAGTTCTTTGAGGGAAATGTTCACCATTGTGGGACACTTGCTTTGGTGCAATTGAGTGTTTCTTTCATGTTAGAGTCTAACTTAGATTTGTTTTCATTTCTTTTGTGTTTACTTAAGGACAAGCAAAGCTTAAGTGTGAGGTATTTTATTAGGACCATAGTTATGTGCCTAATATGCTCCTAACTTCACGCTTATTGTTTCTTTTTTATGAATAATGCATTGTTCTTATGACGTTTCCTATTTTTGCTAGGAAATCATGGTTTGACTCAGAAATGTACTAAACAAAGAAAATTACACATTTATTTTAGAGGGCGTTTGTATTTTCAAAGTCACACGTGAAGTTGGCGTAACTTTTGCTAGAAGACGAAAAAGGATCGTCGGAGACTTGCCAGAATATTCCAAGATTCTGGTGGTCAATGCCGGTCAACGAGAGTCAACGCTGGTAAAGGTCTTGGTCAACACTTCAACCACACATGGAAGATATTTTGGGGCAAAATGCAACAAATTCAAGTGAGATGAAGGTACATGACATGCACATGCAAGGTGAGCGACATATGTGACACCTCACCTTAGGACCACATTTATCCCTAAAATTATTGATCATTTCTTATCCTTTTCTCACATTTGAAATTCAAATCACACATGAAAATCTCTTTTCCCATATAAAATTCGAGCTCCCTATAACACTCACATACAACACACTTCATATTTCACATTTCCAAGGTTTAGCTCTTCTCTCTCCAACCCTTTTCTTTCCCAACCTTCTAAAGCTCTTCTCCCTTTCAATTTCTATCAGCTAGGCCAACCTCACCACCACACCACCACCAATAGAGACCTAGCTTTTCCTTCAAGGGAGAAGCCGAATCTCTCCTCACCTTCACCATCATTTCGATCTACGTTGAGTTTTCCTCCTCTCATTTCTATCTCTAGGGTTTGGTTAGATTTGTAGAACTCAAAGAGGTGAGAAGTAATTCAATTGCCTAAACCGGAATTAGATCCTAACAATGATACAACTCTTTTTTTTTCTTTTATAAAATTTTCGCCAGAGTTTACTTATAAAATGAGTAAACCAAAAACCTGCAATAAAAAACACACTTCCAAATAGTCCACAAAAGCCAAACGCCAATTCCCATCCGGATTTCTTAAATTCACAAACCACTGAATAACAGTAAAAATATTTCTTTACACTTATTATTCAAAATCCAATAAGTACTCGAAATGCATTACAAAGGAAAATAAACTAACATAGTACTCAGAGCGACTTCTAATATGCAAATATACAAAGCTAGTAGGTTAAACCAAGAACCTACTAGAAAAGAACGGTGATTTGAACTCTAGGCCTCCGACGACGACGCACAACCACATGATAGAAACTGCAAACTAGGCAAGAAGGAAACCGAAAATCCCAGGGAAATGCATATAAAATAATAAAAATTGTTAGAGTCAGTGGACGAAAATAAACTTTCATTTTTAAACTGATAGCAATAAATATAACATGCCTTTCAGTATATATATAAGCAAATAAACATGATGCGAGTCTAAAAACCACGGGGTCCCACTCTTAGACACCTCCGCCTCAGTACAGTCTAAATCATGGGATCCCAGACCCACTCGTGATTAAATAATCAGAAAGACCTCGGGTCAGGACTCTGTCCCCCTCGGAGCATCTCAGGGATCAGCCGAGCATGCCAGTGCATCGATGCCACTACTACCTCTGAGACTGTACTCTGTGTAAAACAAATCATATTTGTTTCCATGCACATGCATAATCGTATATGCATACTCGTACGACATATAATCATAAAATGTATAATCGTGAACGCATACTCGTACATGTATAATCATAAAATGCATAATCAAGACTCGCATGTCAATCAATGAAAATAAAATGTCCACTCACAGTATACAGTTAGCTCGAAGGTCTGGCGGAAGTTCCCTCCCTAAAATCTCTCTCGCGATTTTTCCTGAATAAATAACAGGTTTGTTTAATTTAAGAATTCAATAAAACGTGTGAGAACCAACTCAGAAACCATCCCGGAAACCCCACGGAAAAAATATGATTTTTTACTCGCCAAAGCTCCGTCACGTGCCACCACCGACGGTGGTGCGTGAACCACACACACCTCTAGTGCAAACTGATCCGATGGGAACGTTTGACCACTCGTTAGAAAGATCTCAACGATCCCAACACTTTTCTCAACTGGACCTAGGCCCAGTTCCACGATGATTGGCAGGAATTGAGCCCGAAATCCACGGGTCGAAAATCGCCGAAAAAATTTTCTGGTCGATTTCGACACAGGCGACGTACTTGGGTCCCCCAAACCAAAGAGGTTTTGATCCTTAGACCAAACTCAATCGAACCCACCAAAAACCACGCCGGGAAACAACCGGAACACCGCCACCTAATCCACTCGGATTCCGACGGGTTCCTAGCCATTTTTCAGCCACAAACCACATCCAAAACGTACAAATGAATACATGAATGGAAAGAGGAGAGGAAGAGCTTCAAATCCATACCAAGAACGCTGGAAACCGTGACATTTTCCGGTGGGTCGAAATCGGTATTTGTTTGGGGCAAAATACGGGCGATACATATTTCGTACGATTTTCTGTATTTCTACGTAAAAATCCATATTTCCACCAAAAATTTAGTATTTATACCAAAAATTTCTGATCAGATCAATGGCTGAGGTTTGATCTGATCAAGATCCAACGACCCAAAATAAACCGCCAAGAAAAATCTTTTAAAATACATACTTTCACATACGACCTTCCATAAATCGAAAGAAATAGCTCGATAACCCAAAAAATTCCCCGAAAATTCCTACGTGCACGAAATTAAATACTCTACAACTTATGCGAAGAAAGTAGGATCAAATTCTCACCCAAAGAAAAAGTCGTTAACAAAATGTCACGAGGTGCATAATTCGCGGAAAACTTAAATTGTAAAAGTTAGCGTAACTTTTTGTTTGGATCGTTACAATTCTACCCCCCTTAAGAAATTTCGCCCTCGAAATTTAACACACCTGTTAGTTAAAAAGATATGGGTACTGCTCCTGCATGTACTGCTTGGTTTTCCAGGTGACTTCCTCAACTGCATGATTTTTCCATAAGACTTTCACAAGAGGAATGGCTTTGTGGCGAAGTTCTTGAACCCTCCAATCAAGAATCTAAACTAGCTCTTCGACATAAGTCAAATCCTCCCAAATAGGAAGCTGACAAGATGCTAAAACATGAGATGGATCAGAAATGTACTTCTGCAGCATAGATATATGGAACACATCATGAACCCTGGCCATCTCGGAAGGTAGTGCCAACCTATACGTCATAGCACCCACTCACTCAGTAAACTCATACGGACCAACATAACGTGGGCGGAGTGCACCACGTTTCCCAAACCGTACAATACCTTTCCAATGAGACAATTTTAAAAACACCCAGCCACCAATTTTGAATTCCATATCTTTTCTCCTCACATCATCATAGCTCTTTTGTCGTTCTTGTGCAGCTTTCAATCTGTCCCAAATAATCTAAATGTATTCAACAATATTTTTCACCAGATCAGGACCAAAAAGCCATATTTCCCCTACTTCACTCTAACATAACAAAGTTCGACACTGTCGATCATACAGAGCTTCATATAGGGCCATACCGACACTGGCTTGGTAACTGTTGTTGTACTCAAACTCAATCAAATGTAGCTGTTGATCCCAATTTCCCTTAAACTGCAACACACACGATCGTAGCATATCTTCGAGAGTTTGAATTGTCCTTTCTGATTGGCCATCAGACTGAGGGTGGAATTGAAGTTTAGTCCCCAATGCTTTTTGCAATGCCCGCCAAAACTCGGAAGTAAACTAACTATCTCGATCTGACATAATTGACACAGGCACCCCATGCAATTGAACGATCTCAACCATATACAACTTCGCCAATTTACTCACAAAAAGTTTCCTAAGAAGTGCAAGGAAATTAGCTGACTTCGTAAGACGATAAACAATTACCCAAATCCCTGTAATGCCATTAGATATACGAGGAAATTGATACACAAAATCCATGGTGATGTGCTCCCATTTCCATACTGGAATCTCTAATGGTTGCAGTTTCCCTGCAGGTTTCTTTCGCTCTGCCTTCACTTGTTGACAAATAAGGCACTTGCTCATATATGTGCTATTTCCCTCTTCATATTGTGCCACCAGTAATAAGCTTTAAGCGTCCGGAACATTTTCGTACTACCTGGATGCATAGCATAAGTAGAACAATGAGCTTCATTAAGTATTTCTTTCTTCAATTATGCATCTCTTGGTACACATAATCTCCCTCTGAACATTAAAGTGCCATCCGTGTTCAATTGAAACTTTGTTGGTTCACCATTTTGAATCATGTTCTTCTTACTTCGTAGATAAGAGTCTGCATCTTGAGCTTCATGAACCTGATTCAACAATACTGGTCGAACCCGGAAACTGGCCAACAATGCTCCATCATCATCCCATTCCAATTCCGCTTCTGTAGCTCGCAACTCAGCCAAAATTGATACTCTTGCTACACGTACATGAAATAGGGAAGCTCTGAGTTTTCGGCTAAGGGCATTAGCAACAACATTAGCTTTTCCCGGATGATACTCAAATGTACAATCATAATCATTAATCAGCTTCATCCACCTTTGCTGTCTCATGTTCAAGCCTGGTTGAGTACGCAAATAAGTAAGTCTCTTGTGATAGGTAAAAATCTTGCACTATGCTCCATATAGGTAGTGTCTCCAGCACTTCAATGCTAATACATTGGCAGCTAGCTCAAGATCATGCGTGGGGTAATTAACTTTATGAGGCTTCAGTTGTCTGGAACCGTACGCCACCACCTTGCAATGCTGCATCAAAACATAACCAAGACCCAATTTTGAGGCATCACTGTAAACGACATACTCCCCACTGTCATCTGGTAATGTCAACACCGGTGCAGTAGTCAACCTCTCTTTCAATGTCAGATAGCTTTCTTCACAGGCATCAGACCACTCAAATTTAACTCTTTTCTTCGTCAATCGAGTAAATGGAGTCGCAATCTACGAAAAGTCCTGTACAAAACGGATACACTGGTAGTATCCTGCTAAGCCCAGAAAGCTTCTTATCTCGGATACACTGGTAGGTCTGCTCCAATTCAACACTGCCTCAATCTTGTCAGGATCAATGCTCACTTCGTCAGCCGAAATCACATAACCCAAATTTTTTACCTGATCCAACCGAAATTCACACTTGCTAAACTTAGCATACAGCTGTGTATCTCGTAAAGTTTGCAAGACGGCCTGTAGATGCTTCATATGCTGCTTAACACTTCTGGAGTAAACCAAAATATCATCGATGAACACAATCACGAACCTATTCAGGTAGCGTTTGAAAACTCGATACATGAGATCCATAAAAGCAGATGGGGCATTTGTTAAACCGAAAGGCATAACAAGAAACTCATAATGTCTATACCGTGATCGAAAAGCTGTTTTGGAAACATCAGATTCCTTAATCCGTCACTACCACATAATGACTCATTGCCGGCGACTTTTAAGCCGGCAATGTTTTTTAACATTACCAACGATTTTTTAACATTGCCGGCGACTTTAAGTCGCCGGTAATGTCTTTTTTTTTTTTTTTTAGACATTGCCGGCGACATAAATGTATGTCGCTGGCAATGTCTCGATGGTAATGACATTGCCGGCGACTTAATTTATGTCGCCGGTAATGTCTTTTTTTTTTTTTTTTTTACATTACCGGCGACAAAAATGTATGTCGCCGGCAATGTCTTTTCCGGCAAGACATTACCGGCGACTTACATTTATGTCGCCGGTAATGTTAAAAAAAAAAAAAAAAAGACATTACCGGCGATTTTTCGGGCAAAAATCGCCGGTAATGTCCAAAAACATTGCCGGCGACATAAAAGTCGCCGGCAATGGGAAGAAATGTTGTAGTGCGTAGCTGATGGTATTCAGACCTCAAACCAATCTCCGAGAATACTGTAGCTCCTTTAAGTTGATCAAACAAATCATCAATCCGTGGCAAAGGATACTTGTTCTTTATTGTGACCTGATTCAGTTTCCGATAATCAATACACAATCTCATAGAACCATCGTTTTTCCTTACAAACAACACTGGAGGACCCCATGGTGAAACACTAGGCCAAATGAAGCCTTTCTCAATCATCTCTTGCAACTGAGTCTGCAACTCTTTCAACTCTGCTAGGGCCATTCAATAAGGTGCTTATGAGATCGGACCAGTACTTGGAAGTAACTCAATGGTGAATTCAATCTCTCTCATCTGAGGTAGACCAGGTAAATCTTCAGGAAACACATCTGGGTAGTCACAAACTATAGAGATATCCTTAATTCTCGGCACACAAACATCATTATCAATCACATGAGCTAAATACACCTTACAACCTTTCTTTAACATCTTCTCAGCTTTTACTGCCGAAATCAAACAAGGTGGATAGACATTTCTTTCACCGCAAAACAAGTTTTCTGGCATTCCTGGACTTCTAAACACTACCTCATTTCTATGAAAATCGAAGACTGCCCAGTGAGTCTTCAAGAAAACCATCCCCAAAATCACATCAAAATCCACAATATCCAGTAACATCAAATCTGCGGGTAACCCATAACCTCCTGTAAAAATCTCATAGTCCTGATACACTCACCTGACACACATTACCTCGCCGGATGGATATAACACTCGCCACATACTATGGAGTGGAGAAGCAGGTATAGTGGCTAATGATGCTAATCTATATGACATGAAGGAATGCATAGCCCCCGGATCTAACAAAGTAAGAACTGGAATACCGAAAACATATAACGTACCAATGATGACTTCAGGGGAGACTCTGCCCTCTCTCAGGGTCATGGCATGCACACGAGCTTGTCTAACTAGTCATCCATGCTGACTGTTTCCACCGATTTACGTGCGGGGGCGTAAAGGGGCGGAAGCAACACGAATAAGCTTCCACGAACTCCTCTCTTCCTCCTGGTGTGACCGAGCGGTGGGGCTGCTCGGATGGGCGGGCTCTCTCTCTCTCTCTCTTCGTGCGTGCGGGCTCTCCTGTCGGGCGCTTGCTCCTCCTCTCTCGGGCGTTCGGGTGCAGCTGTTAGAAGAATACAACAATGAAACAAGCGGTCAGGGGTCAAGACGGGGTGGCCCACCTTCAATGCTCCGATGCCTAAGTTAGAAGATGTATTGTATATAACAGTCAAGCGAACATGCGAGTAGTGCGATAGGAATCGAGTGAGTCAAACTGGCTTTCGATGGGGTGTTTGTGAATGGGTGATATTGAAGATGTTGACTTCAATGGAATGATCTTACCTGTAATAAATACCTGATATATATAGGTGGTTGAGTTTGGAACCTGGTGGTGTTCTTCGATGTGGGACAACCTGTACTCCTAGTGCGTTTTGCTCGTTCGGGCGCACCTCCTCTGGGCGCGTGTGCGCTCGGAAGGGGTGGGTCCGGTGAGTGAAGTTGGAGCCTCCTTGGTGGTCTTGCGTGTGGTGTGGTAGGTGTTGATAATCTGCTTAATTGGATAAATATGTTAACTGTACAACTAATGATACAATACTAATAAGTCCCCCAAGTCCCCAAGTCAAAGAGCACTTTCTTGACTGGGGAGTTGAAAAAGGGTGTGCGATTAACAAGAATACTTATCTGGTTGAGCAGTGGTCATGATCCTGTGACCCCCCAAGTCCCCCAACTCTCCGGTCAAGAAAGGGATCGCATCACGGAGCGGGACATGGGTGTCCGAGCGTGTACCTGTTCGGTCGGTGGTGTACCTGTTCGTGTTCTGGGCCCGGCGTCCAAACTGGTCTTGCTAGTGAGGACCCGCGCACTCGTGGAGTAGTAGGTTCGTGCATTGGTGTACCTATGGGCCCGGCCTCCAAGCATGACTTGCTATATATGCTTGGGAGCCGCGCACCCGGATGGGATCGGTGTTGCAAACATACATAAGTACGACAGATATGTAAACATGTAAGTATGCAGGATATGATGTATGAATGTATGGTATGATGCATGAATGTATGATATGATGTGTGTGTAAATGTTTTTCGTAACACCGGCATTGGGATGGCGCGGTGCACCGCGTACATCAACGGGGATGCCGTTCCGTACGGTATAGCGTCAACGGAGGGATCAAGACCGCGACCTATAAGTAACGCGCTACGGAGGGGACGGACCGCATGCCCGTGCCGTTCTTCGACTTAGCACCCTAAGAGAGAGGTTCAAACCCCATGCCTCCGTTATGACAGTCGGCTTGCTTTCGCGACGGAGGGACGGACCGCATGCCCGCGCTCATCGATCTCGGGCCATTAGGAGGAGAGGACGGACCCCACACCCCCCAGCCGGAACCCGAGTCGGAGAATCGATCGTTAACGTTACGCCCACGGAGGGGAAGAACCCCACACCCGTGCCGCCCATGGAGCTTAGCTCCGCTAATTCGGCTTGTGTTTTACGATCGTCGAGGAGGGGCGCACCCCACACCCGCGTCGTGTCCGTGGCCTATAGGGGGGGACGGACCTTTCGTCCCTACTAGGGCTTAGTTTGACGTACGGAGGGGAAGAACCCCACGCCCGTGGTCGTCAATCGTGTTCAGCGCGTACAAAGAGGGGACGGACCCCATGCCTGTTGTTTGCCTAAACCGATCTTATTTCGTCAGGAGAGGGGACGTATCCCATGCCTCTGCTAGGAATGAGCCGTCGCACGGAGGGGAAGAACCCCACGCCCGTGGCGCCCATCGAGCTGTGGAACCGCCAGAGAGGGGACGAACCCCATGCCTCTGCGTTGGAATATGGCGGCGTACGGAGGGGAAGAACCCCACGCCCATGCCACCCATGGCGCGCGCAAGAGAGGGGACGAACCCCATGCCTGTTGCCGCCCATCATTTTTGGGACACCCAGAGAGAGAGCGAGCCTCATGCCTCTGGTTTTGGGATTAGCTGGTGAACGGAGGGGAAGAACCCCACGCCCGTGTCACCCTTGGCGCGCGCAAGAGAGGGGAAGGACCCCATGCCTGTTGCCGCCCATCGATTGTTTGGAACATTAAGAGAGAGGGCGAGCCTCATGCCTCTGGCGCTGAATCCGACCTGCACTTGTGCGAACGGAGGGGACGTACCCCACACCCGTTGCCCGTTGGTTCCAGGGACTGCAAGGGGAGGACGGGTCCCTTGCCTTTTCGTATAGGCAACCTGCATCTTTGCGTATGGAGGGGACGTACCCCATACCCATCGCCCGTCAGTCTCAGCACCTGCAACCTGCCAGGGCCGAGCCAGTGTGTATGGGGAGAACCCAACGCCAGTGGCGCCCATCGAATTTTACGCGCCATGCCTGTTGCCGCGTAAACCGTGTTGCCCGTTCTTACCGATGGTGTTATGCCTCGTTTGGTCGTGCGCGGGAGGTGACTTGCCTTGGATTTATTGGTGTGCTGATGATGAAACGGTTGAGGTGACAGTCCGTTTGACTTCTCCTTGGGGATCGGTGAAATAAATGCTAGCCGTCATGTTTAATGCTGGCGTGGGCCGGGCATCAAATGCTGCTGTTGTCATGATTGCCTGAAGGGCAGGCGTCGCGCGCGTGGGCGCGTGGGAGTGGTGGATGGGTGCCACGTGTCGAACCGTTGGAGGCTGTGCTAGGGTTTATTTAGGGCGGGAAGATGATGGGTTGGCACGGTTACTGAGAAGGGCAAGTGAACCGGGTTGTGCCACGTGTCCCAATCCGACGGTGGGCACTGTAGAATGGACGGCTGGTGTTGACTGGCTGACGTCGGTCGATTAGTATAAATAGGGGTGTGGTTTGCCTGTTCCAGTACTTCCATGATTTACAAGAAACTCTGCCGAAATCACTTGCGATCTGCCTCCTCGAGCTTTGCTGTATTTGTATCCTCCGTTGCCAGAAACCGTGCCTGGCGCTTGTATCCCGTTGTACCATTCCAAGCTGGTGAGGCCCTCATCCCTGATGGTTGTTTATCCCTCTCTGGTTTTTTGTGTTGTTTCTGGGCTGTTTGGGTTTTTCTGGGTTTTTGCTTGTTTTTCTTAAGAACAGGGCTTGTTTTTGAGGTGGGGTGGGTTTGATCTGTGTTGGGTGGTGTGTGGTGGGTTTTTGGTGTTTCTGGTGTTTCTGTTTGCTGCAAAGTGTTGCACTCTCCGTCCGTGGGTGTGTACGGGCGAAAGTCCCCTAGTCCGTGCGCGCCTGGCACGGGCGAGTGCCCAGCGGACGCGAGCATGCCAGTAGTGTAGTGTCCAACAAGTAGTAGGAATAAAAAAATTGTTTGAAGTGTTGTATCTGTTCGCTAACCTTTCTGCGCGTGCGTTTGCAGCGAAGAAGATGGATGAGAAGGCCAGGCGTCGAATGCTCACACTGCGGAGTGCTGGGGCGAAGGCCCTCGGTGTGGCGGATGATGGTGGTGGGCCGCTTGCTGTAGGGGATGAGGCCCAACGTGCGCCGCCAGTGGGCGATGTGGGTGCCCCTTCTCTACCCGCCCAAGTGCCACAAGCGGATGTTCCTCTCCTGCCGGCAGGAGATGTTGCTGGAGCCGAGACGCAGGTCTAGGTAGAACGTGAGCAACAGCTGGTCGTGCGCGATGGTGGTGCGGACAAGCGGGAGGTTGTTCTTGCGCTTTCGCCGTCGAGGTGTGTGCCTGCTGTGGTGCCGTCTCCAAGTCGGGTGATTGTTTCAAGTCGACCTCCTAGTCCCCAACAATACTCTTGCTTTCCAGATCCTCCTCCTCTGGGCCTGGGTGCGCCAAAGTCTCCTCCGCACGGAAAAAGTGGGGAACGTGCGCGGAAGAGGGCGCGGACGGAAGACTCCTCTCCCGACCCCGCTCCTGGGTCGGGCGATGATGTTGTGGATGAGGTGCGCCGTGCGCTGGCGGATGATGCTGCTGCGCTCGCGGCCGCGCTGCCTTCGGTGGAGGAGGCCCCTGCTGATGGGCTGGATGGGGTCTTTGGTTCGTGCGCTCGTCTGATGCAGCAGGTCTTCCGCTACCACTCGCGGGAGATTGCGGAACTTGCACGCCTCAGGGCTGGCGCGCTGGAGCACCGGAGGGTGGTGGAGGGGTTGGTGGCCAGAGCGGATAAGGCCAATGACCTGGCGCGTCGGTACGTGGCTCGTGTGGACGAGGCGAACGTCCGGGCGGAAGAAGCTGCTGCCTGTGAAACTCTGGCCAAGATTGACAGGGACAAGGCCGTGGCCGAGGCGGAGTGTCTGCGCGGTGAGCTAAGGCGCGTGCGTGCTGAAGCAGCCGCCCGGGAGGCGTTCCTGGAGTCTGAAGTTGAGAGGCTGATGGGCGCCGAAGTTCCTTCGTACGAGAGGGTGGCGGGGTTTTCCAGGGAACGTGCCGAGGCAGAGCTGGATCTGGTGGTCATGCGGGTGGAGCCGGGCGAGCAGGCGGAAGCTGAGGTGGCGGCGTCATCGGGTGAGGGGGAGTAGCTGGATCTGGTGGTCATGCGGGTGGAGCCGGGCGAGCAGGCGGAAGCTGAGGTGGCGGCGTCATCGGGTGAGGGGGAGGAGCTGGATGTAGATACGGGGGCGGAGTAGAGTAGCTTTTCCTTGTTGTAATAGAGTAGGTGTTGTAATTTTGGACAACTGAATGAAACTTCCCTTGTTTTTGTTTGTGTGCCTTGATTGATTTTTTTTTTGGCATCTTTTTTTTTGATAGCTCGCGCCAACGTGCGCGCGCCCATTCCCCTACTTTGAATGGCTGTGGGTTTCAACCAGTGTTACATTTACGCGAGTAGCCTATCCCCAGTCCCCCGAGTGTATGGGCGGGCGGGTCAAGGGCAAACGGGCGTACGAATGTAAACTAACGGAGAGAGTTCAACAAAAGTACAATATAATCAATGTAATAAGTAACAAGTACTTCCCCAAATGTTGGACACTCCATGGGCGGGGTGTCCCCTTCCGTTAGATTGTTTCCCAGTCCCCCCAGTTGGATGGGTTGGGATTTGAATGTGCTGAAGTGTGGTCCTTCGCCGCTCGTGTGTGGATCGCGCCCGTCAATCCGTGGGCCCCAAGGTGAGAACCTCCTGCCTGCCCCGGGTCTCCGTGGCTTCCTCGTGATTGTATCCTCGAATGTGCCCGATCCCACGTTCGGTTGGGAATCTTCCCAAGAGCAGGTGCCCCGCGATGATCAACTTTAGTTTGCAGATCCCTGGCCTCCCGAGTATGGCGTTGTAGGGGGAGGGGGTGTCCATGACGATGAAGTCCATCCGGATCTCGCTGTGCGGGGAGTCGAGCGCGCCAATCTTGACCCGAAGGTTGTCGCTACCGATGGGATACGACGTCTCGCCCGTGAAGCTGGCGATGCACTCATGGTCCTGCGTCATCCTGCTGGCGGGTCGTCCGAGCGCCGTATATGCGTCGAACTAGATTATGCTTACGGACGCCCCGTTGTCGACCAGCACCCTCCTCACAAGGAATTGGTCGATGATCGCGTCAATTACGAACGGTAGGGTGCTGTCTTTCGGGTTCTCCTCCTCGTCCTTTGCTGTGAAGCTGATGGTGGGCGCTTCCTTCCTTCCTGCCTTGGGCGTTCTCCCCGCCCCGATCGTCAACATTTCTCTGCCCGCGCGGTCGGGCGATGGTGCTCTCTTGCGCTTGCCCCCGGATATCGTGTTGATAGTCCCACGGGTCCTGGCGCCCGTCTGGTGCTGTTGTCCTCTTGTCCTTCATGTCCTCGAGGGCCTTCTTTAGCATAATGCAGCTGTTGGTATGGTGGGTGGCGGCGTTGTGGAATTCGCACCATACGTCCGGGAGCTGGCCAGTTGGAACCCCCACCTTCGTCATGTTGTTTGGTGGCGGTATTCGGTGTCGATGCAGGCGGAGCAGGTGCTCGGGTGACTGCCCGTCGATCGTGGAGACCTCCTGCACTGCCGGTCGGTAGCGCGGTGCTTGCCCCCGCGCCTGGTTGTAGTTGTTGCCCTGATTTCCGCGGAAGAAAGGCCTCTGGTAGTTCTGCCTGTATGTGTCTCGGTTCCTCTTGAAGCCCCCGGTTGGCTTTTCGTCGTCCGCCAGCTGTCGCGGCTGAGCGCCCATTGCTTCAGGTCTGGTGGAGCTAGGTTCAGAGGCGGCTCCGTACACCCGCGTCTCCACCAACGCCTTCTGCACAACCAGATCCATAATCTCGTCGTAGTCGAGATGCTCCTTCCTCACAAGTTTCTCTACGAATGGAGTGGCAAGCAAGTTGTCCATCAGGGCCACCTTGGCCACTCGCTTATCAAGGTCCCTGCATGTGCTTGCGAGCGTCCTCCACCAGTTGATGTAGCTCGATAGGCTCTCGTCCATCCTCTGGCGGACCTTGAGGAGGATGCCCGTGGTGTTGTACTTCCCCTGGAGCCGATAGCGCTTCTAGAAACTCTCCGCCAGCTCGAGGAACGAGTGGATGGATCCTGGCGGGATCTCGTAGAACCAGCACCGTGCCTCCTCCGCCAGCGTTTCCTGAAACAGGAAACACAAGGTTGGGTCCGAATATCGGGTCCCGTCCGTGGTGGACCGAAACTCGTCTCCGTGCGCTCGCGGATCCCCGCTCCCGTCGAACCGAGCAATCTTCGTTATCTTCGCGTGGGGATCCCTTCCCCTCTCCAGTATGCGAGCCGAGAATGGGCTGATGCAACTCCTGGATCATGCTGCTGATGCGCCCGTCGTCGTCGTTCCTGCCAGCCGCCTGTACATTCCGCTCCTGTGAGCCTGGCGGAGTCTCCCCATTGGGCGTGTTGCTGCCGTTAGTCACCGGGTTGAGCATGTGGACCTTTGGTTTCGGTGGTGTTTATACGAGGTTTGCAATTTGTAAGTTTCCCACAGACGGCGCCAGATGTTTCCACCGATTTACGTGCGGGGGCGTAAAGGGGTGGAAGCAACACGAATAAGCTTCCACGAACTCCTCTTTTCCTCCTAGTGCGACCGAGCGGTGGGGCTGCTCGGATGGGCGGGCTCTCTCTCTCTCTCTTCGTGCGTGCGGGCTCTCCTGTCGGGCGCTTGCTCCTCCTCTCTCGGGCGTTCGGGTGCAGCTGTTAGAAGAATACAACAATGAAACAAGCGGTCAGGGGTCAAGACGGGGTGGCCCGCCTTCAACGCTCCGATGCCTAAGTCAGGAGATGTATTGTATATAACAGTCAAGCGAACGTGCGAGTAGTGCGATAGGAATTGAGTGAGTCAAACTGGCTCTCGATGGGGTGTTTGTGAATGGGTGATATTGAAGATGTTGACTCCAATGGGATGATCTTACCTGTAATAAATACCTGATATATATAGGTGGTTGAGTTTGGAACCTGGTGGTGTTCTTCGATGTGGGACAACCTGTACTCCTGGTGCGTTTTGCTCGTTCGGGCGCACCTCCTCTGGGCGCGTGTGCGCTCGGAAGGGGTGGGTCCGGTGAGTGAAGTTGGAGCCTCCTTGGTGGTCTTGCGTATGGTGTGTAGGTGTTGATAATCTGCTTAATTGGATAAATATGTTAATCGTACAACTAATGATACAATACTAACACTGACTATGATTATGCTGGTCTGCTTGCCCAGAAGACTGTGTTGCTCGATCTCCGAAAGTGGTACCCTGACCATGTCTGCTACCTTGAGCTGCAACACCTTCCGAAGTAACTCTTTGTGGACAATCCCTCATAAAGTGACCCACCTAACCACAAAGATAACAATTGGTAGTGCCCCATTGACATGAACCAAAATGCCGCCTGTTACAAATATTACATAGTGGAACATCACTCGGTGCAGCTGGTGTGCCAAAACAACGTCGAGAATAACTTGATCCACTGGAACTCGTACTTGCTTGCGGCCTCTGGGGTCGATCCCTCCTCCATCTTCGGCTTCCTCTCTGACCATATGAGCTAGTAGAAAACCTGTAAGATCCACCACTCGAAGAGGATACTGATATAAAAGTACTAGAACCCAGCCTTTTTGAAGGACCCTGACTAGATCCACCTTCCTCGAAACGGTGAGACTGAAACCGCATCTATCTCTCTCTCTCAATGTCTTCGCCTCTGAGTGCAGCATTGACAAATTCATCAAAGCTCCCATGATATTTAGATTCAGGCCTAACTCAAACCTTCTACATTTTGCTTCCTCAGATGCAACCATATCAAGCACAAATTGAGACAAACGGGTGAACTTATCTCGATATTTGAACACTGACATACCTCTCTGCTTCAAGTTGGTAAACTCTTCATATTTCCTTTGTTGGGTAGCTTGGTTGAAATATCGACGCATAAACAAATCTCTGAATGTAGGCCATGGAGTATCAATAGGAACTCTCTTGGTGCTAACCCACCAGAAACAAGCATCTGAGTCCAGTAACCCAACAGCAGCAATAGTCCTCTGCTCAAGAGTAAGATGTAAGCACTCACAAACATGTTTCACCTGCACTAACCAAGCCTCACATACCTCAGGATCAGTAGAGCCAGAAAAAGTAGTTGCTCCAGTTGTCCTAGCGTTTACTACAGGGTCAAAATGCTCTTCTAAATGTAAAACTCGCATAAGCAAGTCGTGCGTTCGTTGTTCCTCATCAGGATCCCCAGCCCTATCAACACGGGCTCCATGTCGATGAGACATCCTAAGAAAACTAAACATTCATCACCAAAACCAACAGGATGCAATAATGATACCTCAAACATTTGAAAGCATACAACACCCAGAGCATTGATGATTATCCGCCGGTTGGTCGGGTCATCGCACTGGAAATGCCGTACATTCTCAAAGGTTCTTAGTAACATAACTGCAAAAGTCTATAGAACATAAAACCTAATGCTCTGATACCAACTGAAAGAACCCAACCCCGATTCAGTTGCCTAAACCGAAATTAGATCCTAACAACACTACAACTTTTTTTTTCTTTTATAAAATTTTCGCCAGAGTTTACTTATAAAATGAGTAAACCAAAAACCTGCAATGAAAAACACACTTCCAAATAGTCCACAAATGCCAAACCGTGGGACGCCAATTCCCATCCGGATTTCTTAAATTCACAAACTACTGAATAACAGTAAAAGTATTTATTTACACTTATTATTCAAAACCAAGTAAGTACTCGAAATGCATTACAAAGGAAAATAAACTAACTTAGTACTCAGAGCGACTTCTAATTTGCAAATATAGAAAGCTGGTAGGCTAAACCAAGAACCTACTAGAAAAGAACGGTGATTTGAACTCTAGGCCTGCGACGACGACGCACAACCACATGATAGAAACTTCAAACTGGGCAAGAAGGAAACCGAAAAGCCCAGGGAAAGGCATATAAAATAATAAAAACTGTTAGAGTAAGTGGACGAAAATAAACTTTCATTTTTAAACTGATAGCAAGAATATAACATGCCTTTCAGTATATATAAGCAAATAAACATGATGCGAGTCTAAAAACCGTGGGGTCCCACTCTCAGACACCTCCGCCTCAGTACAGTCTAAATCATGGGATCCCAGACTCACTCGTGATTAAATAATTAGAAAGAACTTGGGTCAGGACTCTGTCCCCCCCGGAGCATCTCGGGGATCAGCCGAGCATGCCAGTGCATTGATGCCACTACTACCTCTGAGACTGTACTCTGTGTAAAACAAATCATATTTGTTTCCATGCACATGCATAATCGTATATGCATACTCGTACAACATATACTCATAAAATGCATAATCGTGAACGCATACTCGTACGTGTATAATCATAAAATGCATAATCAGGACTCGCACGTCAATCAATGAAAATAAAATGTCCACTCAAATTATACAGCTAGCTCGAAGGTCCGGCGGAAGTTCCCTCGCTAAAATCTCTCTCGCGGTTTCGTGAATAAATAACAGGTTCGTTTAATTTCAGAATTCAATAAAACATGCGAGAAACAACTCAAAAACCATCTCGAAAACCTCATGAGAAAAATAGGATTTTTTAATCGCCAGAGCTCTGCCGCGAGTGGCGGCGCGTGGCCGTCACGCGCCACCACCAGCGGTGGTGCGTGAACCACACACGCCTTTGGTGAAAACTGCTCCAATTGGAGCATTTGACCACTTGTTAGAAATATCTCAACGAGCCCAACATTTTTCTCAACTAGACCTAGGCCTAATTCTAGGACGATTGGCCAGAATTGAGCCCAAAAGTCCATGGGTCGAAAATCGCCAGAAAACTTTTCCGGTCGATTCCAACGCCGGCGACGCACCTTGGTCCCCCAAACCAAAGGGGTTTTGATCCTTGGACCAAAGCTAATCAAACCCACCCAAAAACCACGCCGGAAAACGACCGGAACGCTGCCACCGAATCCACCCGGATTCCGACGGGTTCCTAGCCATTTTTCGGCCACAAAACACATCCAAAACTTACAAATGAATACATGAATGGAAAGAAGAGAGGAAGAGCTTTAAATCCATACCAAGAACGCCGGCAACAGTGGCGTTTTTCGATGGGTCGAAATCGGTATTTGTTTAGGGTAAAATATGGGTCGATACGTATTTCATACGATTTTTTGTATTTCTACGTAAAAATCCATATTTCCACCAAAAATTCAGTATTTATACCAAAATTTCTGATCAAATCAACGGCTGAGGTTTAAGATGATCAAGATCCAACGGCCCAAAGTAAACCGCCAAGAAAAATATTTTAAAATACATACTTTCACATACGAACTTCCAAAAATCAAAAGAAATGGCTTGATAACCCGAAAAATTCCCCGAAAATTTCTACGTGCGCGAAATTAAATACTCTATGACTTCTGCAAAGAAAGTCGGATCAAATTCTCACCCGAAGAAAAATTTGTTAACAAAATTTTATGAGGTGCATAATTCGCGCAAAACCTAAATCGTAAAAGTTAGCGTATGTTTTGGTTTGGATCGTTACAGATGATTCATGTTTTTAGTATATTTGTGTTGTGAATGAGCTGTGATGAATATATTATGTGTTTGTGGGTGGTTTATATGCTTCCAGTTATTGAATAGGTTCTATATACTTGTGTTAACCTTAACTTAGTTGATGTGGGTATTGAGGATCTAAAACATGAATTTTTGTTGAAATAGCTAATCACCTAGAGTTAGATGAGCATGTAAACATGACTAGAGTTTGATTCCAACAAACTTAGGCTCTATTGGTTGGTTTCCTCTTGAATAATAACAAAAACCCAAGTATCCTTGAGTCCTAATGGGCTTAAGAGGCTTGGGTGAAGCTCACACAGGCCAAAATCCATATGGGTACTAGTTAGTTCTTTCGGTTCATATCTAAGTGGGTATGGATTGGGAGAATCACAAGAGCCACATCCCTAATAGAGTCTCAAGAAGGAAACCTTCTACATCGAACACATATTGACTGTCTATACTCATTCCTTCACAACATATGGTTAGAGTCTAGGCACCAAAAACCTAGACTTTAGCTTTGGTTTTCCATGTGCGTTAATTTTGGTCAAAATCCTTCCAACCTGTCTTGTGGTTGAGGAGCTTCGTATCACAACTAAACGTAACCCAAAAGGTTACGATTTAGACAAAAGTTGGGTAAACCGGACTAAATCACTTTAATCATAAATTAGACATTGTTTGCATTTCGAGTGGTTAGTGGTAAAACCTAGCTATTCATTTCTTTCATTTGAATTAATCACATGAATTTTTTTCTTTTACTTGTATTTGTCACCTAAACAATCAATCAATCAAATCGCATTCATTGTAGTAACATCACTCCTCACGATATAGGGTTTCCAAGGAACTTAGCGTCATGAGATACATTCTTCCATCTCATCTTTAATTGCATTTTATGTGTGTATCTTGTGTAATCGAGTCTTGCATTAAGAGTTAAGGAATTAGCTAGGGTAATTAATCTTTGTGGGTTTGACATCCAATTTCTAATTATTTATACTATAACTTGACTTCGTATACTTGCGGGAGTGTAAAAAGGTTACACCGATTATACGCACAACAATGTCATATCCTTGTTTCCTATTATTTGGGTTTCTATATTTTGAATGCTTGTTTGCAATAAATTGTTAGGACGTAATCTACTGTAATCTAGCTTTTCCTTTTCCATTCCTTGACTTGTAGGGAACCTCTTCCTAGTGTGTATAGGTTTTCTAGGTTAGTTGTATCTTCTCTGTATATATACGCGTTTCATATTAATGAATGAATTATTCCAACCAATCTATTTTGCCATCTCTTTTACACGGTATCAGAGTAAGACTAAGTTCTTAACTCATTGCTACGTCTTTTTAATCTCCTGTGTAGTGTTAGGAACATAATTATGTGCCTAATATGCTCCTAACTTCACGATTTTTGCTTGTTTTTCAGGAATAAAGCGTCGTTCTTATGACATTTTCTCTTCTTTCTAGGAAATCATGGTTTGACTCAGAAATACTTTAATGGAAATCACACAATTATTTGATAAGGCTAAGGAATTTCAAAACTCACAAGAGAAGATTGAGGAACTTTGGCTAGAAGATTAAAAAGGGTCGTCGGAGACGCACCGAAATATTCCAAGATTCCGGTGGTCAACGCCGATCAACAGGAGTCAACACCGGTCAAGGTCTTCGTCAATGCTTTAACCACGTGTGTAAAATATTTTGAGACCAAATGCAAATAAAACTCAAGTGAGATGAAGACACATGACATACACATGCAAGGTGAGTCACATATGTGACACATCACCTTAGAACCACATTTATCTCTAAATTTGTGCATTATATCCCTAATATTCTTTCATTTTGAAATTCAAATTTCAAGCCAAATCTCTGAAAATATACCATAAAACGTAAAACATAAAAATGAGAACTCGCTATCGACTATGAAAATAAAGTCTACTTACAAGTTTGTGACTACTACTGGGGTCCAGCAAAATTCCCTTTGCTGCTGGGGTCGTGATCTGATACTCACCATTACTAAGTACTAAATTTACACTTAACACTCAACAACAATGAGTCAATTAAAACCCTTTTTGGTAGATGTAGCATTGGTACATAGGGATCGTTCTTAACCGGGGATTGAGGGTGCATGCATAACTATGCTAAGGTTGTTTAGGGGGGCTGCAAGATTTGGTTTGTTTCACTAATAACCTATGAAATTTAAACCTGATTCTACTATGTACACGTGATCATCACATCTAGTTACCTAGCCGATTATCCCATCTTTGTTTAAGTCCTACGAAATTTCTAGGTTAATTAAAACACATACACATGCTTACATCGAATTAGAGAGCAACCAAATCATCTAGTTAACTTCCTAACTCAATTTTATCTTGATTAATTTGGTGGAACATGCTAGGGCGAACCAAATCATCTAGTGTCATCCTAAACAAGTTTCAGAGCATTAAGAACTTAGTAAGCAAGCATACATGTTCGAATCCGACCAACAAACACATGGAAGAACTCAAAACAAGTCAGAAATAATCATCTTTACACTAAAACATTAGTCTTTTATTACAAAGTCTCGAAAAACCAATATAAACCGAAAATAATTACAAAGAGGCCATGTTACACTTTTTGCTCTGAGGTAGTCTCTCTCCGCAATCTCCAAGCGCACGTCCCTTTGTTGGTAATGGTGACGCAAGATTCCAAGGTCAAATCTAGCACAAGTAGGCTCACGGGTGAAGGAAGGATTATTTGGAAGGTGGTGGAGATGGTATTTCAGTTTAGGGAGAGACTGATCTTAACTAAGTATGAGAGGAGTTAGTGTTTGGACAAGGGTTCGGCTCTATGATGTGTGATCCTGATGAATGAGTTGAGCTCCCCTTTATATAGGAGAATGATAGGGTTTTTCCTACCAAAACAAGACCTTCCATATTAAAATCGGGGAAATCTGACCAGCTATAGTAAAACGCGTTTTCTCAGAGTTCCAGATCTTGAAAAATTCTGATTCTTGTTTCATTGGAAAGCTTATTCAAAGGGCTATAAAATATATATAAGGAACGCCATATTTGGAATTGAATTGGATTTACTACGGATTTTAGAAGTTAAGTGACCTGGCTGCCCTGTTTTCTTCTTCTTTAAGGAAAATGAAATCTTCATATCTTCAAATCTTGCATTCCTTATTCCCTAATAATTCTTGGCCGAATCTAGCATATTCTTGCACATATTTTGTCCCTCAAATCAGGTCTGAAAATTCATATAATATCTCCCAAAATTCGTCTATTATATGATCCATATATTCCGTCATATTTGCTCTTTCCTGGGTCGCGTAGGAGAAATGTTTTCATCTTTTTGTCCACCATTTTGGTATCCATTTCATTTGGCATTTGGTTTCCAATTCTTGACACCATATGGGAATTCATTTTAGTAACCATTTGAAGACCATTCCTCGGACCATTTCTTCACTGGAATTAGGAACTTTTCTCCTTACCCCGCTTTTAGCTCCGAAACGCCTTCTTTATTATTTCCTCCTTTATTTCTACTTACAAGCATAAAGTAAGTTAAAAAAATATTTACTAAGCACAAAACAAAGCTAAATATAGAGAGAAAGACATTAATAATCAAGCATAAAATGCGTAGATGAAATTCCCCTACACTTAGACTTTGCTAGTCCCTAGCAAATACACAACAAAGCAATGGACTCGATAAAAGAAAAATAATAAAGGGAAAACACAAAGGTAAACGTGACACTTATATACAAACATACTTAGATATTTCAACGTTTCAAAGCCGCAAATTCTCATGTAATCATGTTTGAAAACGATAGAAATACTAAGTTGAACAAAACTAAGCCCTTAGTCAAATTTGTCTCAGAAAATTCTTCAAGTCTATGGCGATGGAATCATAATGTTTTCACATGAATGTTCAATGAATTCAATAGATAATAGAGATATGATCATGTCATGAACCAGTAAGACGTGGAAAAAATAATGGTGATGTTAAAGCTGTGCATGTTTCGAATAAAGTTCAAATCAATCTTACAAAGATGCACTAATCATCTTTTTCACTCATGAAAATAAGGGTTCACTCAAGATATATATGAATTCAATCGAAAACCTCATGAATACAATGAATTACTTGCACAAATGAACCTAAACAATATGCTTACTCATGCAACTTACTCAACCAATCGAAGGCTACTCATCTTAAGGATCATAAAGAACTTAGAAAGGTTGCAATGAGGCTAAGGCTAAGGCATTCGAAATTTAGGTATGTGGTGGTTAAACACGTTCCAAAGACTTAGTCTAGCACTTAAAACTTCTCAAATCCGTGCCTCATCTTCTCCAAAACGTCACCATGGTCAGATTTCCATTTCGGGGGCCGAATATCATTATTTTGGGCCAAGACTTCATTCTAAATTTTCCTTGAGCTTTACAAATAGGACAAAGGCCATATTTCTTCATTTTTAGGTCTTTAATTTGTGGTACACTCCAAATCCGCAAATATGGGGAACATTAATCCAAACTTTTACATCTATATCACATTGCTGGAGAGCTTCTGAATTTTCTATTCACTTTTTCTTTTTGTTTTTTTAGCTCTCGAATATTTTGTTTCTTTTTTCTATTCTCAGCAATTTACACACATATTTAAGTTATTTGAACAAGTCTTTCCCCATACACACATCTTCCTCATAGTTTTCACACCATCTCTATGTACTTAGCTTCAAAAATCCCACCAAGTCTTTAGAACAATGGTATGGAAATTCTACACTAGTTTTAAGTGTTTAGGCTCATATGGTAAATGAAAGAAAGGCTTAGCATGGCTCAAATAGGTTATCTAGGGGTGTCGCAACTCGTGCGCACATATGAGACACATGGCAATTTGGCAAAGTGGTGGAAAACGTAAGTGCCTTTAATCATATCCGAAATCAGAGTATGTATCAACTATAAGCTTTGCAAATTGACATGAGTAAGTTCTAGTATTCTCTAGTTCATTAAGATCTATCGCAAGTGAGTATATGCATGATTTTGAGACCTATATCTAATATGCACGAAATTTCACTCAAAATAAGTGTTCAAGGCTCAAAATCTCACTTAAGGCTCATATGATTCACAACTTATTCAAACATGCGATTTCTGTACCAAGTTTACAAACCATATCTACTACATGTCATAACACTCAAAAGATATCTCAATTAACACAAGAAATCCTCAAGTAGTGATCATTGACAATGCCATGTAATTTTTCTTTGTTTCGCTCAATTTTCCATCATTGACTAGTTAAGGGCATCCTAAAGACTCTTTACAACACTAAGTTGAACAAAAAGACTCAAAACAATTTTTTTTAGGGCATCATCCGCCGGAAAGTTTCATTGTCCGCCCAATTTTTACAATTTATGACTCAAATAAGTTGTAAACCCCTCCCCCACACTTAAACTCTACACTGTCCTCAATGTACTAAAGTCAAACATAGAATCAATCATGAAGAATAGGATTTTACGAAAATCTAACTAATAAAAGTAAAAGCTACAAAAATTAAAAAGAGAAAAAAAGAAGAGAAAGCAAATCTGGTTTGTAGACTCCTCCATTGGGTTGCCTCCCAACAAACGCTTGTTTTTTAACGTCTTAGAGCCTAGACGTGTTGCTTTCTTTTATTCTCAACGAACAGCCTGTCTTGGAGGTGCAACTTCTCCATTTTTGTCTTCCACTTTTCAGCTTCCATGTTCTGATGTCTGTGCATTTGAGCTTTAATTTTTAACAATTTAGAAATCAGACTTTTGTGATCTTTATATGGATGGAAACTAGACGTCCAAAGCTTTCCAACCCTATTAAGAATTCCATCTAACTCCAACCGAGCTGAAAGTTATGGCTTTTCGAATTTGACTGTTCTTTTTGGACCGAAGCTGCGAATTTATGAAAACACTTGGAGCACGTTCCTCCATCGTATCCTTCAAAACTCAACAAACATCAAATCCAATGGAAAAATGCATGAAATATAATGATGAATATGATGCATGATGATGCAACTATGTAATGAATGACATGATATGCAAAGATGTATATGCATCCTAAATATTACAAAAATCGAGCAGCCTGAGCATGACTCCTTGCATAATTTCTCTAGAATTAATTACATATTGGAACTAACTGAAATTTTACGACTGTAAACTAGACACATATACAAACATGTAATAAAAGTTTCAGAATTTTCCGTGACATGAAACTATGTCAGATAAATCACACAAAATAGCCTATTACCCATCTCCGATTTGACTATCTAAAACGAAAAATAAAATTAACATTGTACAAAACATGAAATGATTAGAGTATGGTTAGTCTTATTTACAAAGTTCACTTTCGACATGTATGCACAAGTAGTGTCCAAATTGAGTGCGTCAATGATTGAAAGAGAGTACACTAGCTTAATCTTTAGGTCGTTCAATCGACGTGCGACTCGCGCGATAAAGTATGAAATTTCAATCGAATGGCCTTGGTTCAATCGAAAAACATGGCCAGTTAGGGATAGAGATAACGCGAGAGGCAAGACTAATTTTGACAAAACACCCCGAGGCTAACCGGGCCAATGGTATATACACTACAACATTCTTACCCATTTCCGGCGATTTTTAAATCGCCGGCAATGTTTTTTAACATTACCGGCGATTTTTGCTGGAAAAATCGCCGGCAATGTAATTTTTATTTTTTTTTAACATTACCGGCGACTTAAATGTAAGTCTAAGTCGCCGGTAATGTCTCGATGGTAATGACATTACCGGCGACTTACATTAAGTCGCCGATAATGTTTAAAAAAAAAAGACATTACCATCGAGACATTACCGGCGATTTACATTTATGTCGCCGGTAATGTTAAAAAAAAAAATTACATTGCCGGCGATTTTTCCGGCAAAAATCGCCGGTAATGTTAAAAAACATTGCCGGCGATTTAAAAATCGCCGGCAATGGGTAAGAATGTTGTAGTGATACTTTATTGGTGTTAGTCTTTCTTAGATTCAGAACCTGTCACCAGTCATAACCTGTTTCTAGACACCATGTCTGACATTCAGCCAATCTTTCGAAAATTTACACTCCCTCAAGTCCTTTGTAAACTCCGCCCTCAACCTCATGCCCATAACTTCACTTAGGTTATGGTGTGCGGTGATGAAATCCACACATCATGAGGGGTTAAGGAGATAAACAAGAAAAAGAGGCGCCATCTATTCCAAAGAGTGCGACTTAATCAACCAAACTTATGTACAAAATTTAAATCAAAGACTACCTTTAAAGTGTATACATGGCTGCAAAAATACAATATGAACAAGTGTTAGTACACAAATATAAACAAAAATTTCGTGGGTTTTATATACATGCTTAATATTTACACAATTTCACATATTTACAAAGAACACATGCAATTCCAGATTCGTGCAAACTTGAGCACATCTACTTGTCGATTTTTTCCAGAATTATTGGCTCAGCCGAATGCAATGAAATTTTACAAGCACAAACTAGACACGTAAAAAAATAATCCTGAAAATTTTCATATTTTTATGAGACCGGTAGCTATGTCAAATAATTTACACAAAATAGGGCAGTGCACAGTTCCAAAAACAGAAAAATATATACATATTGTACAAGCATAATCACACAATTCTTTACAATCCCCGGCAGCGGCGCCAAAATTGATACTCACCATTACTAAGTACTAAATTAACACTTAACACTCAACAACAATGAGTCAATTAAAACCTTTTTTGGTAGATGTAGCATTGGTAAATAGGGATCATTCTTAACCGGGGATTGAGGGTGCATGCATAACTATGCTAAGGTTGTTTAGGGGGGTGTAAGATTTGGTTTGTTTCGCTAATAACCTACGAAATTTAAACCTAATTCTACTATGTACACGTGATCATCACATCTAATTACCTAGCCGATTATCCCATCTTTGTTTAAGTCCTACGAAATTTCTAGGTTAATTAAAACACATACACATGCTTACATCGAATTAGAGAGCAACCAAATCATCTAGTTAACTTCCTAACTCAATTTTATCTTGATTAATTCGGTGGAACATGCTAGGGTGAACCAAATCATCTAGTGTCATCCTAAACAAGTTTCAGAGCATTAAGAACTTAGTAAGCAAGCATACATGTTCGAATCCAACCTACAAACACATGGAAGAACTCAAAACAAGTCAGAAATAATCATCTTTACACTAAAACATTAGTCTTTTATTACAAAGTCTCGAAAAACCAATATAAACCGAAAATAATTACAAAGAGGCCATGTTACACTTTTTGCTCTGAGGTAGTCTCTCTCCGCAAGCTCCAAGCGCACGTCCCTTTGTTGGTAATGGTGACGCAAGATTCCAAGGTCAAATCTAGCACAAGTAGGCTCACGGGTGAAGGAAGGATTATTTGGAAGGTGGTGGAGATGGTATTTCAGTTTAGGGAGAGACTGATCTTAACTAAGTATGAGAGGAGTTAGTGTTTGGACAAGGGTTCGGCTCTATGATGTGTGATCCTGATGAATGAGTCGAGCTCCCCTTTATATAGGAGAAGGATAGGGTTTTTCCTACCAAAACAAGACCTTCCATATTAAAATCGGGGAAATCTGACCAGCTGTAGTAAAACGTGTTTTCCCGGAGTTCCAAATCTTGAAAAATTCTGATTATTGTTTCATTGGAAAGCGTATTCAAAGGGCTATAAAATCCATATAAGTAACGCCATATTTGGAATTGAATTGGATTTACTATAGATTTTAGAAGTTAAGTGACCTGGCTGCCATGTTTTCTTCTTCTTCAAGGAAAAAGAAATCTTCATATCTTCAAATCTTGCATTCCTTATTCCCTAATAATTCTTGGCCAAATCTAGCATATTCTTGCACATATTTTGTCCCTCAAATCAGGTCTGAAAATTCATATAATATCTCCCAAAATTCGTCCATTATATGCTCCATATATTCCGTCATATTTGCTCTTTCCTAGGTCGCGCAGGAGAAATGTCTTCATCTTTTTGTCCACCATTTTGGTATCCATTTCATTTGACATTTGGTTTCCAATTCTTGACACCATATGGGAATGCATTTTAGTAACCATTTGAAGACCATTCCTCGGACAATTTCTTCACTAGAATTAGTTACTTTTCTCCTTACCCCGCTTTTAGCTCCGAAACGCCTTCTTTATTATTTCCTCCTTTATTTCTACCTACAAACATAAAGTAAGTTAAAAAAATATTTACTAAGTACAAAACAAAGCTAAATATAGAGAGAAAGACATTAATAATCAAGCATAAAATGCGTAGATCATGATCACGGTGTCTTGTTGACAAGACCCAACCCAGATTACTGTAGTAATCCAGGATAAGTCTTGTGGGACCTGCATTAGAGTATCTAGCACCGCCTGATTGGTACCAGCTACTCTAACACGAGCAACCCTAAACTTTAACTTATAACCTACCCTGATTAAACAGAAGCTGTGGGCTGTCATGCATCGTTATTTGGACGGTCACAACTACAACAAATAACTTCCTCAACTACAACAAGGTCTAATTCATCATCTAACTAGTCCAATTTAACTAAAAACTGAAACCTCACACAAATTTCAATTCATCGATTCTCCATGCTCAAGTGGAATTGAAGTGCCATACCTATATGGTTAGCTTCGTTATGATGAGGGCTTCAAAGCCTTGTGCTTCGTGCCAGTCAATTTGGCTAAAAAAGGAACGACCCCAATTCTAGGGTTTTCCAAGGTCGGTGGCTCTTCTCTTGCACACACGGTCTGATCTTCTTGAAGTAAAGATGAGGGAGAGGAGAGAGGAAAAAAAAAATCTTACCAAAAAAAATAACCAAGTGGACTTTCCAAAAATATAAATCGACTTTAATAGTTGCGAAACCAATTTCGTAAATCGTATAAAATTTTCACTGACCGTAAATTCTTCATTATAACTCCGATTTTAACACTTGACATGACCACGAACTCATCTCGATAAACTCTACGACTTCCCTCAATATAATTTTTCGAAATAGAAAGTTATATATATACTCGTCCATATTCGACTATTACATTTCCGATAAACTTCCGCTGGTCATAACTTTCTTGTCGTAACTTCATTTTCAGCATTCTTCGCGTCCACAGACTCATCTCGACAATTTTTACAACTTCCACCCAAAGTCAACCAATTCGACATACTGATCAAAAGTCAACTAAAACAACTCCCAATATTTACCGACGGTAAAGAAATTAACTACCTCTTTCTTCGATTAACCTTAAATACATCATAAAAAGAAAATTCTCAGGATAGGATATTATAATCTACCCCCCTCGATTTCTTACCTGTTTCGTCGCTAGAGGTGGCCGAAAATGGCGGTTCGGGTCAGGTCACACAAAATGGGTTGGCGGAGAGAGAAACGGGTTAAGCCCGTATAGTTTTTTTTTCTGTTTGATTTTTTTTCTTCGGAAAACAACATGTTTATTTTATACCCCTAAGCTCCTCGATAGATCAATTGCCCAAATTCAATCTCATCGTGATCAAATGGACGAGATTAAACCGACTAAAATTATTTTTTTTTAATTTATTTCTCGTACCAATTTTTGATAAACATAAAAATTAGCTCGCTTATTAGAAAAATTCCCCAAAAATTAAATACTCTACATCTTTCGCGAAGAAAGTCAAGTTAAATTATCGCCCAGTAAAAAAGTCGTTAACAATCTCGATAGTGCAACTAATCTGCGATAAAGCTTAATACGAGTCGATAAGTGTGTAATTTTGGTTCGGGTTGTCACAATCTACCCTTACAAAAATTTCGTCCATGAAATTTACATATCTGCTAGAAAAGACCACATATGCTGCTTTGGTTCCCAAGTAGCTTCTTCCACTGCATGATTCCTCCACAATACTTTCACTAAATGAATTGTCTTGTTTCGGAGAACCTGCTCTCTACGGTCAAGAATCTCCACTGGTTTCTCAATATAAACCAAGTCCTTCTGTAGCAAAAATTGCTGAGGCACGATAACATGAAAGGGATTAGGAATGTACTTCCGTAACATGGACACATGGAATATATTATGAACTCGTGCCAACTCTGAGGGTAACTCCAAATGATAAGCCACACCGCCTACACGCTCTTTAATCTCATAGGTTCGATGTAACAGGGTTGGAGTTTACCGCGTTTCTCGAAACACATAAGCCATTTTCATGGAGACAACTTTAAGAATACCAAGTCTCCCACTTCAAACTCAAGATCTTTTCGTCTGACGCCAGCATAACTCTTTTGTCTATCTTGAGCGATCTTCACTCTCTCTCGAATGATATGCATATTCTCTGTGCTTTCCGGAACTATGTCTGGACCAATGAGGCTCTTTTCTCCAACTTTGCTCCAACACAATGGGGTCTGACACTTTTTCCCATATAAGGTTTCGTACGGCGACATTCCAATGCTCCTGTTATTGTACGCAAATTCCATCAGATACAAGTACTTATTATATTTTCCTGGAAACTGCAACACACAAGATCTCAGCATATCTCGAAGTGTCTGAATAGTTCTCTCAGACTGACCATCAGTATGAGGGTGAATGGCCGTACTAAATCATAACTTGGTTCCCAAAGCCTCCTGTAAATCTCTCTAGAATTGTGAAGTGAAATGAGAACCTCGATATGATATAATGGACACAGGTACACTATGAAGCTTCACGATCTTCTACATATACATAGCTAGCTTGCTCACCGAATGTTTCTCTAAGACTGGTATGAAATGTGCAGACTTTGTAAAGTGATTCATAATCACCCAAACACCTGTATGACCTTTGGAAGTACGAGGTGATTTGTATATGAAATTCATAGTGATATGCTCCCATTTCCAAAATGGAATCTCTAGCCGTTGCGTCAAACCTGAAGGTTTTTGTTGCTCAGCCTTCACTTATTGGAAAATAAGGTATTGACTCACATAAGTTTCTACCTCCCTCTTCATATTAGGCAACCAATAGTATTCTCTAAGAGTGTGGTACATCTTCGTGCTACCAGGGTGCATAGCATAAGCTGAACAATGAGCCTCGTCGAGTATTTCCTGCTTCAGCTCCTCATTATTCGGAATAGAGAGTCTACTCTTAAATACCAGCAACCCATCTCTCCTTACTATGAAATATGATAGTCCACCATTATGTATTGCTCCCTTTAGTTTCAAAAGTGAAGGATCAGAATCCTGTAATTCACGTACTCGGCCAATAAGAATGGGTCGAACCTGTAGACTAGCGAATAAAACTCTGTCCTTGCACTCATCAGTATACAACACTACTCTAGTGGCTTGCAACTCTGTAAGCAGTGGTACTCGAGCCATCTGAATATGAGACAAGGAAACTCCAGACTTTTGGCTAAGAGCGTCTGCAACAACATTCGCCTTTCCAGGGTAATACTCAAATGTGCACTCATAATCACTTATCAACTCCATCCACCTTCTCTGTTGCAAATTCAATTCTAGCTATGTGAGAAGGTATGTAAGACTTTTATGATCGGTGAAAAATCTGACATCTGGCACCATATAAGTAATGTCTCCAGATTTTCAAGACGAAAACTATTGCTGTCAACTCCATATCATGAGTGGGGTAGTTCATCTCATGAGGTTTCAACCACCGTGAACCATACGCAACCTACTTGCCACGCAATATTAATACGCAACCCAAACCTAATTTAGAAGCATCACTGAAAATAGTGAACTCCCCACTAACATCAGGTAACGTCAACACTGGGGTTGTGGTCAACCTTATCTTCAGAGTTTGGAAAATTTCCTCACAAGCTTCCGACCATTCAAAAATAACTCGTTTTCTTGTGAGTCTTATAAGAGGTGTTCCAATGCGTGAAATGTCTTGCACAAGTCGACGTTAGTAACCTGCTAGACCCACAAAATAACTGATATCTAGCACACTTGTAGGTCTATTCCAATTCAACACCGCCTCCACCTTGTCAGGATCAACACTAACATCATCTGCTGAAATCACATGGCCAAGAAATTTCACATTATCCAACTAGAACTCACATTTATTGAACTTTGCGTATAAGTGAGACTGCCTCAATGTCTCCAAAACTTGATGAAGATGTTTCGCATGCTACCTCGCATTCCTTTGAGTAAATCAGGATATCTTCAATAAATAAAATGACTAACTTATCAAGATAAACCTGAAATACTCGATTCATTAATGCCATGAAGGCAGCTGGAGTATTCGTCAAACCGAATGGCATCACAAAAAACTCGTAATGCCCATAGTTCGATTAGAACGCGGTCTTAGTAAAAGAACCGAACCCTAGTTTAGCCATTAAACTAGAATTAAATCCTAACGATTTATTAAATTCTGAGAAATTCTACAATTTTTTTTGACATAATTCCCCTTGAAAACTAAACAACCCAAAAACCTAAAAGAGGAGCACACTTCTAAACCGAATTCCAACAAACAAATTGTGGACCACCGATTTTCCATCAAAATTTCTCAATAAATAACATAAATAAAAACAAGAAATTTAACTCAGGAATTTAACCACGTATTTATAAAATGCTGGTTGTGAATATAAAGAAATCAAACTCGACTACTATTCGAGAAACTGGAAATAACATAATACAATTGGAATTCAAAGCGACTTCTATCAACATAGAATACATATAAATTGATTTGACAGTAGACTCGAACCTACTGAATGAGTAGTTGACCGGTGGACTCAAAGTCCTCAACGACACCACGAAAATTCAGGATTTAAACTGTAGCCTGGGCGTCGGAAACCAAAAAGCCCAGGGAAAGGCATTTAAAAAAATATATAAAACGTTAGCATGAGTGGACAAAATCTCATAATAATCTATGTAAATGATAAAATATGCTTTAATTCCTTTCCTCAGGTTTCTGTAAAATAAAGCGAGTTCAAGTATAAATCTGAACTCTGACGAAGGTGGTCGCTCAGAAGTTTTTCTATAACCTGAGTCGACAAATTGTATATAAAATATAGGTGATGGGTAAGACGAGGCAACCTGGCTCCCTTGACAGCCAAACGAGGTAACCTGACTTCCCCTTACTGGACTATCTTGTGATTAACTGAATAGTGAGTGCATCGATGCAACTAATTAAAGCCATCACAAGAAAAACCTCCAAATTTAATCTATCCTAAAATATACTGTAATTAAAACTGAAATACTAAAATGCTGAAAATAAATGAACTCGCTATCGACTGTAAAAATAAAAATGTCCACTCACAACTCTGCGACTATTGCTAGGGTCCAGCCAAATTTTCTTCGTTGTTAATGTTGTGATCTCGATGTCCTGACAATATGGATCATACGATATCAAAATATGCTTAAAATTATGGAAATCGACCTAAAAAACAACCCCAGAAGTCTCTCCAAAGATTTCAAAAAATTGCCTCATTGGAGTTCCACTGTGAGCGGCGGCGCGTGGCCCTTACGTGCCTCCACTGGTGGCAGCGTGTGAGCCACACATGCCTCCAGCCAAAGTCATCCAATGGAGGCGTTCGACCCCTCGTTGGAAAACTCACAACGAGTAAAAAACATCTTCAATAGGACCGATGTCTGAATCATCGGCGTTTGGCCAAAATAAGCCGAAACAGACCGAAAAACCCTTTTCCGGCAACTGCCACCAACGGCGGCATTCGACCTCAAAAAATTTTCCTCTCTCCAAACCCAACCTATTCCCTAGCCTTACGTGCTCCAACTCGCCCTCAAATCACTGGAAAACTCTTCAAAATCTCACAGCTTAAAACCGGCTGGAAATTTCAACACGACGAGTCTCCGCCATGGAGCTTTGTCGAACCTTCCTACCTATCCTGATCGACTTAGCGGGAGTAGAGGATCACCCCGACCCCCAACTCACTTCGGAGCACCGCCACCGACAGTGGCAATTCGACGAAGTAAAATTCGATTTGGGTTACCTCCAAACTTCCAAATTTCCCAAAAACAAATACACCAAAAAATCAAGGGAAGCAAGAGCTTCATTTCCCTAACTTTTCTGTCGCCAGAGGTGGCCAGAATCGGTGAAACGGGTCGAGATGGGTGAAACGGGTCGCAGGAGGAAATGGGTCGGGGGCTTCGGGCCAATTTTCTAATTTTCTTATTTTAATTTCCAAAATTCCCCCATTTATACCCCCAAGCTGCTCGACAAATCAATGATCCAAAATCAATCATATCGCGATCGAACGGTCGAGAATTAACCGACTAAAAATATTTTCCTTTTTATTTATTTCTCGCGTGAACTTCCGATAAGCATAAGAAATAACTCGCTTATCCGAAAAAATTTCTGAAAATTCGTACGAACTCGAAATTAAATAATCTACCAGTTTTGTGAAAAAAAAATTAAACCTATTTCTCGCTCGATAAAAAAGTAGAATAACCTTGATAACGTAACTAATCTGCAATAAAGCTTAATATAACTTGATAAGCGCATAATTTTATTTTGGGTCATAACAATCTACCCTTTTTTTCAAAAATTTCGTCCTCAAAATTTACATACCTGCTAGAAAAGATTAGGATATTGTTCTTGCATGTGATGCTTTGGTTCTCAAATGGCTTCTTCTACTGCACGATTCCTCCACAGTACCTTCACTAAAAGAATGGTCTTGTTCGAGAGAATCTGCTCTCTACGGTCAAGAATCTCCACTGGTTCCTCAATATAAACCAAATCGTCACGTAACGGAATCTGGTGAGTGACAATAACATAAGAAGGGTCGGAGATGTATTTCTGCAACAAGGACACATGGAATACGTCATGAACACGTGCCAGTTCTGATGGTAACTCTAAATGATAAGCAACATCACCAATACGTTTAATAATGTCATATGGTCCGATATATAGTGGCTGAAGCTTGCCACGACTCCCAAATCGCATAACACCCTTCCATGGCGACAATTTCAAAAATACCCAGTCACCAACCTCGAATTCTAATTTCTTTCTGGGTAGCCTTTAATCTGTCTTGAATGATCTGCACATTCTCCGTCGTTTCTTGCATAATATCTTGACCACTAAGGCTTCTCTCGCCTACCTCGCTCAAACATAACAGGGTCCTGCACTGTTTCTCGTATAAGGCTTCATATGGTGACATACCAATGCTGGAGTGGAAACTGTTATTATAAGAAAATTCCATCAAATGCAGATACTTATTCCATTTCCCCTGAAATTGCAATATGCAAGATCTCAGCATGTCCTCTAGCGTCTGAATGGTTCTCTTGGACTGGCCAGCTGTCTGGGGGTGAAAAGTTGTACTGAATCGTAACTTGGTGCCCATAACTTTATGTAAAGCTCTCCAGAACTGTGAAGTGAAAGAGAATTTCGATATGAGATAATAGAAACAGGCACACCATGTAGCTTTACAATCTTCTGCATATACAACTGAGCTAATTTGCTCATAGAAAGTTTCTCTAGAACTGGTATAAAATGTGCAGACTTCGTGAAATGGTCCACAACTACCCAGATACTTGTATGACCCTTGGATGTACGAGGTAGCTTATATACAAAATCCATAGTAACATGCTCACATTTCTAAACCAAAATCTCTAGACGTTGTATCAAGCCTGAAGGTTTCTGCCGCTCCGCCTTTACTTGTTGACAAATGGGACACTGGCTCACATATGTCGTTATTTCCCTCTTCATTTTAGGCCACCAGTAATACTCCTTAAGAGTTCGATACATTTTTGTACTACCAGGATGCATTGCATAAGCTGAACAATGAACTTCATCAAGTATTTCTCATTTCAACCCTTAATTGTTTGGAACACAAAGTCTACCTTTGATCACCAAACCTTCAACGCAAAAATAATCGCTGCTAGCTCCAAGTCATGAGTGGGGTAATTCAGTTCATGTGGCTTTAATTGTCGGGAACTATAAGCAACAACTTTACCTTACTGCATCAACACACATACCAAACATAACTTGGATGCATCACTACAAACTGTAAACTGTAAACTCCCCACTATCATTTGGTAAAGTTAACACTGGAGTATTGGTCAGCCTTGTCTTTAAAGCCTGAAAACTTTTCTCTCAAGCCTCTGACCATTCTAATCTAACTCCTTTCCTCGTAAGTCAGGTAAGAGGTGCAGCAATACGTGAAAAATCTTGCTCAAATCGACTGTAGTAACCGGCTAAGCCCAGAAAGCTCTTGATATCAACCACACTTGTAGGTCTGCTCCAATTCAACATTGCCTCCACCTTGTCAGGATCAAAACTAACTCCATCTGCCAAAATCACGTGGCCAAGAAATTTAACTTTGTCTAGCCAGAATTCACATTTACTGAATTTGGCATACAACTGAGATTCTCTCAAGGCCCTTAAAATAATATGCAAATGTCTTGGAAGGTTCCGGAAGAAATTTGGAAGAAGATCAAATGCAAATAGGCCAAATTAATTAGAAGACTATTTAGAAAGTCCAAATATGAAGACCAAATTAGCAAATTTCGTGGAGAGCAAGATATGGATAGGAAAGGATTCCCATGTTAAGTAGGAAAATGAAATCATGAAGAATAAGGAAAGAAGATCTGCCTGTACAGGTAAGCCAATTTCAAACAAAAACTGGGAACAACTCAGGAGAAGTTAGACAGAGATCAATTTTTGGTTGGAAAGCGCTTCGAGTCTTCTTTCCAATGAAACCAAAATCATAATTTTCGGAGGTATGTAGCTCCCGAAATGTCTGTTTTAGTGAGGAAAGGTCAAACTAGCTCGGTTACACAAGGAATCATATTGCTCCTAGAAGAAGGCTAACATCCTTACCTATAAATACATAAGCTTGGCCAAGGATTAGATCATCTCTTATTTTATCAAAAGCTCTTCCCAAATACACTCCAACCCTCCCCCCTCAAACAAAAGCCTTCATCCTACAAGTGGATTACACCCCCATCAGCACCAAATTTTGGATCACTTGCTGTAACCATCATTATACAAGTGAAAACCATTCTCTTTGGATTCATCTCACACTTTAGGAGGTTGCCAAGCATTTAGCGGATCTTCAAAAAGCGTAACCATAAACCTTTTACTCCGTAGTATTTTTTGTTCTTGAATGTTTTGTTTTTGATATTGGTTTTTGGTTTTGTTTATTTGGATTTTTAATCCTTATTATATTCTTAGTTTCTTTGAAGCATGCTATGTTATGTTCTTAAAGCGGTTGGCAGTGTAGGATGATTGCATTTAGACTCTCGCCTAGAAGTTATTCAATGAGTCTTAAATCTTAAGGAGTGTCTCTTTAAACCACATAGCATGTTAATAATAAAACTTAGGAGAATGAATTTTGTTGGTAATATGAATGTAGAGAAAATTGGCTAGGTAAAATAGCGTGATCACTTGTAAATATTTAGATAGGTTTTATTTTTGTCATGGTAAGGGTTTTTGGGATTCTTTGTATGTGTTTGCTTGTCTATGAGTCAATGCATGTTAGAGTCTTAGGAATTTCTTGCTATGTATTTTTGACGTTTTAGGTAAATAATTTAGATAATTAAAATCAATCTTTATACCCTTTTTTTTACACAATTATTGCATGCACCCTTCAATCTCCGGTTTAGAACGCTACCCTACTTATCAAAGCTACATCTACACAAAAAAGGTTTAAATTGAATATGCTAGACTAGGTTTTAAGTTGTTAATTTAATGCTTGGTTAAAGTGTTATCATCGAGGAGAAAATTGACTTTTCTTGAGTATCGTGCTCAATTGGAGGCGGTGACTAGGGTGCTCTGACTTCCACTACAAGAAAAAAACACTTAGACGACAAAATAGCTTCGTCGTCTAGGTTCAAGTTTTCGTCGTCTAAGTACTTAGACGACGAAATCTTTGTTGTCTAAACTCCACCGTTCAAGTGCCATAGTCTAAGTACTTAGATGATGAAAATACAATATTCCGTTGTCCAAGTGAAAACTTAGACGACGCAATTGATCCGTCGTTTGAGACACTACGTAGACGACAAAATATTATTTTTTTCGTCCAAGTACACCTTAGACTATAAAATTGTTTCTTAGTCTAAGACGTCCCTTAGACTATGAAATTCTAAGTCATCACTTAGAATACGAAATCATATATGATTTATATATATAAGCGGTGACGTTGACATCCAGATAAGGGTGTTTGGAGTCCTTATCTCTGTGCTCCTTGGTGATTTATATCATTTGCTTAGAGCCGGAGGTATGATGTTTGTTTTTCTTCTCCCGATTGGCTTTGTTTACGTGCGATCTCATCTGTTCAACAATAGAAATCATTAAAAAATTAATAAATGACTAAAAATTAAATTATTCAATTTCGTCAATTTAAATATATAAAAAGACGAAGCTGATACGATTCTTCTTCAAAGTAGTTGACCAACTACTCCCACTCATCTTCCCTATTATAATGCAGCTATACAGGGGTAGGTGAGCGGCCGAATTGGAGGTAGTACTTGTGAAGTCTGTACTTCCAATTACGGTAGATGGCATTGGCGGTGGTTTTGATATGCCTAAGCATCCGCAGTGTGCCATCCACATCATAATGTACCTAGGAAAAAAGAATAAAAATTAAAATCGTATATATTATGAAATTATAATTTTTATTGGTTATTAAAAATATATAGTTAAAATTGTATTACAGAGAGTTCTCTAAACACATTTCCCTTCTCCAAGTCCAGCAACTCCTTTCAGCTAGGCGCAACCATATGGATGTTGTTGCGAATAATTTCCCCGACGTTGTGCGCTGAGAGACTAGCTAGTTGCGAGGTCGGAGGGCCGTCAGTAAAATCGTCGAACGACAACTAGATCTGTTGCCTCGTCGCATTTAACAACTTCTCGGTTTTTCCACCCTTTCTAAGTCCTTGGGTGATTTCCGGTTGAGGGTCTGACGAGGCCCTCCTGACCTTGCGTCCTGCGCTGTAGAGAATAGACTCAGAGTTCAACTCTTGGGCACCTTCTGACATCGACAATCTGGCCGCAGGGATGTAACCGTCGTCACTCACTATAACTATCGTATTAGGAATTTCTCCAGTTGTCGGAGCCGAGGGTCCAGCTGAAGGGTCCAGAGGAGCCGCAATGGTGTCTTCCAAGCGTCGCCAACCCACTTGGTCTTCCAAGTGTCGCCAACCCACTTGGTCTTCCAAGTGTCGGAGCCTAGCATCTTCGGCCTCTTTCTGTGCCTTTTTCTTACCCCATGGGGCTATTTTAACCTAGGAGTTATAAAAATAAATTATTAAACCTATTTTACCATTATAACTATTTTACTATCTATATTTTTAACAATTTACAATATTTACTATTTTTCATATTTACCACAAAATTTACCATTTTTAATATTTACCATTTTTAATATTTATCATTTTTTTAATATTTACTATTTTAAATATTTACCATTTTAAATATTTACCATTTTAAATATTTATTATTTTTTTAATATTTACCATTTTTAATATTTACTATTTGTAATTTTTACCATTTTTAATATTTATCTTTTTAAATATATTTTTACCATTTTTACCAATTCACAATATTTACCATTTTTTTTACCAATTTATCATATTTACCTAAATACACATTATTAAACAAATTTTACCTAACACTACCACATATTGACTCATTGCCGGCGACTTTTAAGTCGCCGGCAATGCGGCAATGTTTTTGGACATTACCGGCGATTTTTGCTGGAAAAATTGCCGGTAATGTCTTTTTTTTTTTGACATTATCGGCGACATACATTTATGTCGCCGGCAATGTCTCGATGGTAATGTAAAAAAAAAAAAAAGGACATTGCCGGCGACTTCATTTATGTCGCCGGTAATGTTTTTTTTTTTTTTTGACATTACCGGCGACATAAATGTGTCGCCGGCAATGTCTTTTTTTTTTTTACATTACCATCGAGACATTGCCGGCGACATACATTTATGTCGCCGGTAATGTCAAAAAAAAAAAAAAAACATTACCGGCGATTTTTCCGACAAAAATCGCCGGTAATGTCCAAAAACATTGCCGGTGACATAAAAGTCGCCGGCAATGAGTCAATATGTGGTAGTGTAAATACATATTTTTTTTACCAATTTATAATTTTTACCTAAATACACATTATTAAACAAATTTTACCTAAACACATTATTTACAATATTTACCCATTTATTAATTTTTACCAATTTATAATTTTGACCTAAATACACATTATTAAACACAAATACACCATATTATACATAAATACACATTATTATACCTAAATACATATTTTTTTAAAATATACGTACGTACGTAAAATTGTAAAATTTTGAATTTTACCGGTGGTGGTGCCGGCGGTGAGAGGGGGACGGTGGTGGTGCCGGATGCGGTGGGAGGAGTTGGAGGCGGTGGAGACCGGTGGGAGGAGGTGGTGCCGGAGGGAGACGGAGACGCCATCCTTGGAGGAGGCGTTTGATTGAGAGAGAGAGAGAGAGAGAGAGAGAGAGAGAGAGACTGCTGGAATTTGCAAAATATATAGTTTCACCTAGACGACGAATGACCTGATTTCGTCGTGTAGGTGAGTGTCAATTTAAGTTAGACGACGAACCTTAGGTTTTCATCGTCTAGGTGTCCACCTGGATGATGAAAACCTAGGGTTTGTCGTCTATGTACATCTCGGGTTTCTCCCCAATTAATTGGTGGGTGAAAGTTGACCGCCCAAATTAAGTTGGCAGTGAATTTGGGCCGCTCAAAAATTGGACTTGGACGACGAATGAGGCCATGTTTGTCGTCTAGGTGCGTACTTAGACAACAAAGATGGGCTCCTTCGTCGTCTAAGTTAGTTTTGGCAGTTCTCAAAATATATGGCGGTGGAATTTGGACGGCTCAAAAATTGGACTTAGATGACGAAGCAGGCCCGTACTTGGACGACGAAAATGGTCTCCTTCTTCGTCGTCTAAGTAAAATTTCCCTAAAATATTATTTAAAAATAATTCGTAAGGAAGTTTCCAATTTATCTTTCGATTTTTTTGGTCGTAAAATATCAACTAAAAAATCGTATATATAAAAAGTGGGATCGAAGATAACGAATTAATTTACGTCTTCAAACTTGTTAAATATTTACCAATGTGTATAACTTAAGTGTTATTAAGTATAGGCTCACTGCATAGCAATATTAACGAAACTGAATTTGGACAAAACAATCGTTGGATATATTCACCATAAGATAATATATAAGCAGAATAATTTTCAGTAAATAGTAAGTTCATCTAAGGTTTCATCGACACAGTCAATCTTAAACCCAAAATTTTAACAAAACAAAAAAGTGGATATACAAAAATACTTAACTCCTATTTTGGAACCGTCGCCGCTCACACTCCAAGAATTGTTTACTCTATGCCCTCGATAAAAAGAATAAGCATTGGGACATGGTCAACATGGTCATTCTCTTGGACGACGAGATGTGAACATTTCGCCGTCTAAGTGAAAGGACCCAACCCCGATTTAGCTCCCTAAACAGGAGTTAAACCCCTTCGAAAACACGAACCAACAAAAAATTTTCGAAATTTCGGCAAAGTTTCGTTACTAACGTGGAATTACCATTACCTGCACGCGGAAAATACACTTCATCCTATGCCACAAAAAGCAAACCGTGGGCACCAATCCCATCCGGATTTCTCAATATATCAACAATAACGTAAAGTAGTAAATATATATGTACTTTACTGAAAATCCGGAGTAAAATCGTATAACATATACAATAGGAAGCTCAGAGCGACTTCTAATACATAATCATATACGCATACCACAGTAGGTAGAACAATAAACCTACTGGATGAAACAAAGTAGCTCGAGCACTATGCCTCCGACCACGACGTGCGACACCAGAGCCTGAACTGCAAACTGGGCACGGAAACTGAAAAGCCCAGGGGAATGACATAAAACACGTTAGAGTGAGTGGACGAAAATAAATGTCTTTCACCGAATATATATAATATAAAACATATGCAAGTCCAAATGCATAAGTAAGAAATGGTACGCGAGGGAGACTCTAACTCCTCACGCGTCCGAGTACACGAGGGAGACTCTAACTCCTCACGCGTACGGAGCATGCAACATAAAAAAAATCGCGGAATCACTCATGGTACGACAATGCGATAGCACAGTTTGAATCACGGGATCCCAGACCCACACGTGATTCCTAGCCAGAAAGGCCTCGGGTCAGGATATCTGTCCCCCCGGAGCGTACTCGGGGATCAGCCGAGAAGCCAAGGTGTATCGATACAACAACATATACTGAGACTGTACTCTGTGTAAACCAAATCATAAATCTTTTCTATGCACATGCTTAAAACACAATATATACACATATATACTCGTATACATATATTCGTATATGCATTATCGTAAAAACACATGCTCGTAAAACCATAATCCATCTGCATGCTCAAGTTCGTAAATCATAAATAAAAGACTCGCAATCAATCCGTGAAAATAAATTGTCCACTCACAAACTGGCGTAATGCGATACGCGTTAACCCGTGATCCGGCGGAAAGTCCATTGCCAAAAGAACGATCACGAACACCTGAATATTCGCAAAATCCAATACCCAAAGTCATAACTCGACATTTCAAAACAAATCACGAGAAACCACTGTTCTCGGAAACACATAATTTGAAGTCGACGAATCGTCGAAAATCCATATATAACACCTCAATACCTCACTTTACATTTGGATGCTCAAATCGAGAAACGAACCTCCCCACTGCGATCGGGGCGCGATTTCGAGTCAAATGACATGCAACTTGTCGAAAGTCCAAAAAGTCAAACTTTGACCGTTGACCGCCGTCCACGGCGGCGCCGCTGCCAAAATGAAAATCTTCCGGCGGAGAAACCCCTATTCCATGCAAAATTATCCACTAAGCAACTTTGTCAACTACATCGAAAGCCAATTCTCACTCTAACTAGGTCAATTTCAAGCAAAACCGAATGTACACACAAATTTCAAATCCAAAATTCTCCTTCCACAATCAAAATTAGAACTTCAAACTTACATGGTAGCTTGCTAGTGATGAGAGCAACAAAGCCCACTCAAAGTTGTAGCTCAATTCGGTTCGAATCACCAAACCCGAATCACCCAAAATTCCTCCATTTTCTCGCCGGAAATTCTCCCTCCTCCGTGAGCCACGCCGGAAAATAAGGCCGGGGATAGACTCGTGATAGCAAGACGAAGTGAACAGGATAGGAATCAAGCCGTGAGGTGGCCGGATCACGCTTGCCGCCGGCGAGGCCGAACCGCCGTCCCACCTCCTCCATTTCAGATCGGTCAAACAGGTCAACCACCATTAATTGAAGTCTTGACTTTCCCAAAGGGGAAACTGCCATATATAGACTTTCCCAATAAGGAAACTCATACTTATCCATTTCGACGAACTTTAAACACGCGTAACTTTCTCGTCGTAACTCCGATTCCAATAATTCACGCGGCCACAGACTCGTCTCGACGTACTCTTCAATAATCACCCAAAGTCAAACATATCGGCCAAACGGATGAAAAGTCAACTGTTCCAATCAACATATAATTAAATCAACCAAACAATCAACAAACGGCAATATTCGCAACTTAGACTCCGTAACTCAAAATCATGCTCCGGAAGTTCCCACGAACTCGAAATTAAATTCTGAACAACTTCCGTGAAGAAGCCGAAGCCAAATTCTCGTCCAATAATTTTGTCGCTAAGTAGCTCGCCATATTAATCCATTTCCTTCGAAACTTCAAATATTCATAACTAATTCCTCGGTCGTCCAAATAACAATCTGAAACCGCCCATGAACTCGTAATCATACGTACAACGACTCTCGAGAAGAGACCCAGCTCCAATTCTAGGCCAATAATTAAGTCGTTAAGAAACTTGGCGATTCAACACTGTCGTAACTCTGTGACTATGCGGCTTAACTGCTGATTCTGTTTCGGGTCGTCACACTAAGTGATTACTTGGATGACAAAATGTCGCATTTTTGTCGTCTCAGTTGTGACATAGACGACGAAAATACTTCGCCATCCAATTGGTCACATAGATGACGAAAATGTCTCATTTCGTCGTCTAAGGGAAAGGGTTTAGGTTTGTATAGTTGTGTTTACTTAGACGACGGAACGACTTTTCGTAGTATAAATGAGAGTTTTGTCGTCTAAGTGAGACACCAACTTTTCTCAAAAAACTTAAAATCATTGATTCTCTTTGCTCGGGACGAATTAGGACATGGTCTTGGTCTCTATAGCTTCGTGGTGATGAGGGCTTCAAAGTACAGGGGGTCTCCTTGGTCGATTTCGGCCTGAAAAGATTCGTCCCCAAATCTAGGGTTCAAGAGTATTTTCAGACTTGCAACCTCAAAATCGAGCAAAATGAAGGACAAATAGGTGTTGTAGTGTTAGGGAAATGAAAGAAGAGATGAAAACTAAGAGATTGATACCTTGATTGCTTGATTGGGTTGCCTGCCGGTGGTGATCTACCGGAGTCAGTAAGAGGGAGACGAGAGAGAGAATCGGGGGAAAAAGAGAGAGAAAGGGAGAGGACAGAGAGAAAAGTCAATTTCCCAAAAAGCAAATACTGACTTTTCCTTTGTCGAAAGTAGTATTTATACTTTCGACTAACTGAATTCGTAAAATCGTACAAAACCTTCGTTGATCGTAATTTCTTCATCGTAAATCCGATTTAAACACTTAACGTAGCTACTAACACTACCTCCGTAGATACTATAGCCGACGAGATAAAAGTCTCGTCGGCTATAGTGGAAAAAATGAATTTTTTAATTTTTTTTTTAAAACTCGTCGGCTATAGTATTATAGCCGACGATAATGGATAAAAACCTCGTCGGCTATATTATTATCGACAGGTTTTAACCAACGGACTTTAGCCAATCAACGATATTTAAGGGTCATCGGCTAAAGTTGGCTGGCTAAAACCTGTCCGGTAATAGTATAGCCGACGAGGTTTTTATCCATTATTGTCGGCTATAGTACTATAGCCGACGAGTTTTTTAAAAAAAATAAAAAAAATTCATTTTTTCCACTATAGCTGACAAGATTTTTATCTCGTCGGCTATAGTTTTACATATATCGTCGGCTATAGTATTTGCGGCGGTAGTGTAACTCGTCTTAACAAACTCTACGACTTTCCCCAATAAAATTTCTCAAAAATCTTAACCAATAAATATCTGATTGAAAGGTCTTCAATAATTATTGATGGTAAAAGCTAATTACTTTCCCCGATTAATGTTGACAAAAAAAATAGGATTAGCTCATTAATAAACTCGACAAACAAAGATTAACTCGTTAAACTAGGTACGGGCTGTTACAACGATTATTTTCTCTTGTAATATTATTAGTATATTTTTGTGATAAGTATTTTTATTCTCTCAATATTTTCGAAGATATAAAAAAGAATCATTTGGTAGTTGTAACAGTATAATGATTTAAACAAAATACACACCGAAAAATGTATGAGGATTGGGATATATAAATTCTCCCGGCCTTGAATTTATCATTTTTCCAAACAATGCATTTACAAGATCCCTTCACTAAATTTCATAATTTCATAAGTCTGGTATTTCAAAATCCCAAGGGATTTCAAAATTTCATTGTCAAATAGGCCCTTAAGGAAAATTAACTGAATCGTAGATAAAATACTTATTTAATTACTACATTCAACTTTTTTTCTATATGGTTCGTCTGATAAAAATGGTGATCAAATTGCTGAATCATCTTTAATTTTGCTAATTTCGTACTTAATGATAATTATATATATGACACTTAATTAGGATTATGTAGTCTTTCTTTTCAGGTTTAGACATTTAGTTCGAAATGGATGATCCGGCTTTGGTATGTACAGTACATTCGTACTTCAATGATTCTATTAAGATTGTATATATACAACTTACAAAACCATGGCATACAGAACTTTATAATTCAATTGTTTTTGCAATTTTAATTGATCCTACTCCGATTTTAAAGCTTTCTTTATTAGTGTTCAATCGAAAAAAAAGTACATATAGATCCCTTCATGACGTTCTAATAAAACCGTTACTAATTTTAAGACGTTTTATATATCAAAATGATAAATACCTTAAAGTGAGAAATCCACTATTTCAAATCTATTATTCATATCAAGGACCAGGTCTCATTATAAGAAATCTAAGGCACTGTTTGGCAATGGAATTTGAAAATTTCAAGGGATTTTAAAATTACAGGATTATACAGGATTTTAACATTCTAGAATTTTTAAATTAAGTAATTTATTGAAGGGATTTTCAAAATGACTTGTTTGGATAAATGAGAATTCAAAGAAGATTTTTCAAATCTTTTTTTTATAATTCTAGTTTCTAATGTGCATTCTTTTTTTTTTTTTTTGAATTCTTCTTTTTATACAACTAACACTACAAGAAAATGAGTCATCACCGGCGAGATTCCGGCCAACAAGGCCGGTGACCGGAAAAGTCGCCGGTAATGTCCATCATTACCGGCGACTTACTCCGTCGCCGGTAATGTGGCCGGAATCTCGCCGGTAATGTGGCCTAGACATTGCCGGCGACTCCAACCGTCGCCGGCAATGTCTAGGGCACATTACCGGCGAGATTCCGGCGTAAAGTCGCCGGTAATGTCTTCATTTCCGGCGACTTACTCCGTCGCCGGCAATGTGTCTTATATTTGATGCCGGATGGGGCAGCTCGATCATTCAATCATTTTGAGCGAAAAAAATCCAAAGAAATCGAAAGAAGGAAAACGTACGCTCTGAAATCGATCATTCGGTATATTGTCAAAATTAAGGCGCGCGTCGAAAACTTGATCATTCGGGAAGCTATATATATAGGTACGTAGGTGTATATATACGTATATGTGGTATATATATATATGTGTGTGTGTGTTGATCAAATCCAATTCGTGAGATATATATGAAATGTTGTTGATGTACGGTCACCGAAACGAGAAAACAGGTTGTAGTTAATCTTGTGTCTGAATCAATGACTGGTATTATCGTATTGTTATCGGAGCCAGGCTTAACAGAGCCTCCTCCTACCCAGTCAAATACGTTTTGAATTGAAAAAAGGAGAATACTATCATCGAGTACTGAATCGAATTCAGAGATTAGATCGATATATATACATATGCATGCATGTGTTGATTTAATTAGAGTTGAATTGAGAGATCACGTCGATTATTAGTAGTGAATGTGTGTGTATATATATAACTAATACGTAAAATTGTTAGAATTTTCAGGATGGACAAGAGTTGGATGAGCCTCGAAAGATGGGATGTAAGATATCACCAGGGAATTAGGAGTTTTGTGGATTTTGTGAAGGCTAATTGTGGAGACACTACACTTCATTATTGCCCGTGTAAAGAATGTAAGTGTTTCAGCGATCGATTTCGATTTCCCATCGATAAAGTCCAGAGGCACCTGAGTAAATACGGGTTTTGGGATAAGTACACTTGTTGGATTTATCACGGTGAAACATCGGTAGCGGGTCCGCATGATCATGGACAATTTGGTGAGAGGGCTAGTCCACGCTATGATCATGGAGATTTTGCTGAGAGGGGCAGTTCATCCTATGATCCAACATCGATGTTAATCAATGATATGTTTCCTCATGAGAGCAGTGTATTCGCTGATGAAGCACCAAATGTCCCTCCCGTCGTTGAGGGTTTCCCCCATATCGAGCCAGTCGAACCATTACCTGGAGGTCATGTCAACACAAGCGGTATGGACAAGTACAACAACCTGATTGCATTGCAACAGACTCCGTTGTACGACGGTTGTAGTAAGACTGTTCTTGAAAGTGTCATGGGAGTGATGCAGCTCAAAATGGAGAACAAAATGTCTGTCAAAGCTGTTGATTCTTGGTTGAAGTGGACTGCTTCGCTACTGCCACCCGGTCATCGTCTTCCTACCACACATCATAAGGTGCGACATATCCTGAAAGATCTTGGGCTTTCCTACATCAAAATCCATGCATGCAGATATGATTGTATTCTCTTCTGGGGAAAAGATCTCGAAGACCTTGAAGCCTGCCCGGTATGTTTTACAGAAAGGTATAAGTTGACTCCTGCAGGCAACAAGAAAGCTGTGAAGATACTTCGATATTTCCCGCTTATTGATAGGCTGGAGCGGTTGTTCATGTGTGCTTTCACGGCCGAGGCAATGAGATGGTGGGCTGAGAGGAACTTGCCTGACGATGACACCCTTATACACCCTTCCGACGGAGAGGCTTGGAAGCACATGGTCAGGGAGTTTGATCATTTTGCAGCAGAGGTCCGAAATGTTTGGCTAGGGCTCTCATCTGACGGATTCAACCCTTTTGGCAACATGAGTCTTCAATACAGTATATGGCCAGTTATTTTGGTACCGTACAACCTTCCACCATGGATGTGCATGAAGAAGGAATACAATATGCTCACTCTGTTAATTCCGGGCCCGGGTTATCCAGGAAAGTGTCTCGATGTGTATTTGAGGCCTTTGATTGAGGAGCTTAAGTACCTGAGTGAGTGTGGCCACCCCACTTACGATAGGTTCAAAAACGAGATGTTCCAGATGCATGCCATGCTTGTTGGCACCATCAGTGATTTTCCTGCCCGCGGTATGTTGTCGGGCAATGTTACCAGGGGTTACAGGACTTGTTCAGAGTGCATGACGGTTGATTGTTGTAGTCCTCATTGCAGTAAAATTGTTCAGATGCGTCACCGTTGTTGGCTTCCATATGATCACCCATTTAGGCAGGATCCAGACGCGTTTGATGGGACTGTGGAAACAGGTGTGGCACCCAGGCGATGGACAGGGGAAGAAATTTTGGAAGTGTTGAATGAATATGATTTTGGCCAGCTGAGCAATCATCCTGACATAGTGGCGTCAATTCCAGAAAAGCCCGAAAGGTATAAGTTTTGGACACACAAGAGCATATTCTGGGAACTCCCCTACTGGCCCAGGTTGCCTATCAGACATTACCTAGATGTCATGCACATAGAGAAGAATGTGTGTGAAAGTGTGGTGGGCACAGTTCTTAACTTGGAGGGGAAAACAAAAGACATCCCTAAGGCACGCATTGATCTGAAAGCAATGGGTGTGCGGAAACATTTGTGGTTAAGAGATGGTAACAGAAAAATGCCGCAAGCTCCGTACACCGTAAAGCCGAAGCATAAGCATGAAATTTTTCGGTGGCTGAGTAATGTCAGGTATATATTCTTATGGCTATGTAGGAATTTGGCCTTAAATTTTTAGCGGAGTATATATGGTTATATGCGAGAAATATAATTGGTCCATATATGTGGCTTTATCTATATATATGCAGGTATCCTTATGGCTATGCAGGAAATATAAGCAGGTGTGTTAACTTCCGGGACAATAAGATGTACGGATTAAAGAGTCATGACTGCCATGTACTGCTTCAACGCCTTTTCCCTATTTTCATTCGAGGGTACATGCCCAAAGAGGTGGTGGAGCCGTTGGTGGCCTTATCAAGATTCTTTCAGAAGTTATGCACCAGGGAAGTTAAAAAAACAGACCTCAGGGAGATGCAAGATGACATCATTTTTATCATGTGCAAGCTTGAGAGGATATTTCCCCCAAATTTTTTCGACATAATGCCTCACCTGATGATCCATCTTCCCGAACAATTGTTGCTTACCGGTCCCGTACACTACACTTGGATGTACCCCATGGAAAGGTACAAATGATTCATACATTTGGTTTGCCTATGTTTTTATATGTAAATTCTTATTTTTTAAGTAAGTTAACATGCACTTGTTAACTTGTAGACAATTGGGAGCCTACAAGGACTATGTGAAGAATAAATATGCACCTGAAGGGTGTATCGCTGAAGCATATCTTGCGCACGAGTGTGTAACGTACACAAAAGTGTACTTGGAAAATGTAGAGGACCCCCAACAACAGATGCCGATAGATGAACCACAGTTCAACCTTTCTATCATCTCCAGTGACGTGGTAGTACAGGGAAGGTTGCCAAAGTCGTACAAGTTGGATGGAAATGAGGTAGCCATTGCCCACTGGTCGGTACTGATTAACTGTCAAGAAGTACAATATTGGAAAAACTATCATCTTCACTGCCCTGCTATTGCCGGAAATGTTGATTACCACAACAAGACGTTTGCAAACTACTTTGGTCAATGGGTAAGTATATGTCTATTTTTATATATATCCTTACATAGCATGTATGTATGTACGTGGTTTTGTGGTTTCAAGATGACATAATTTCTTCTGTACGTATTAATATATGGACGTTTTCAGATGAACCATGTAGCAGATGATGGTTACCCAGAGTGGTCAAACGAATTGAGGGTCCTGGCGATGAAACCGATAGCTTCACAAGTTTACTCCATGTGTCAGGTCAATGGCGTGAAATTTATATGTGAAAATCGAGACGACCGACTGAAAACACAGAATTGTGGGGTGATGGTCCATGGTGGGCAGGATGGCGTTGACTATTACGGTGTCCTTCATTCAGTTGTTGAACTAATTTATGGGAACCGCATGAAAGTGAACTTGTTCAAGTGTAGATGGTTTGATACTAGCCCGGAGAACACAAGGACCGATCAGTACGGAACATTTTCGGTGAATACTGCTACTACCTGGTATGAAGATGACCCTTTCGTTCTTGCCTCATCAGTAAAACAAGTGTTTTACCTGGACGATCTTCTTAACAAAGTCCCGTGGAAGGTGGTTAACCATGTTGCTCATAGAAATATATACAGTGCTGCCACACTTGGTGATACCGCAGATGATGAGGAAGTTACTGCATACCAAGAGCCAAACGCTTTTGACATTCCTGAATCATCTACGATTCGCCTTAATAATGTGAGATCTGGGAGTGTGGTTCGAATTACTGGAGCAGAACTTCTCGATGTTAATCCATATGAAGTTGACGCTGATTCAGATGACGAGGAGCGGCACATATTGCCAGAGGTTACCTATGAAACCGAGTCAGACTCAAGTGATGAATATGATTACGATTATCATCCTTAGTACGTTGGAAATTGTAGTCGGAAATTGTAGTCGACAAATGTACGTAGTAAAATGTACGTAGTAAAATGTTTAAGGAAATTGTAGTCGGAAAATGTACTCGGAAAATGTACTCGGAAATTGAACGTAGTCGGAAATTGAACGTAGTCGGAAATTGGAAATCGGAAATTGAACGTAGTCGGAAATCGGAAATTGAACGTAGTCGGAAATCGGAACCGTAGTCGGAAATTGAACGTAGTCGGAAATCGGAACCGTAGTCGGAAATTATACGTAGTCGGAAATTGTACGTAGTCGGAAATTGAACGTAGTCGGAAATCGGAAATTGGTCGGAAATTAGTCGGAAATCGGAAAATGGTCGGAAATCGGAAAATGGTAGGAAATTAGTCGGAAATCGGAAAATGGTCGGAAATTAGTCGATCGGATAATAGTCGACAAACCTAGACATTACCCACGAGTTGCTTCTCAACTCGTTGGTAATGTCATTACCAACGACGTTGACCTACCTCGCCGGCAATGGTGGCGGTATAGCTCGAGCTCGAGCTCCTCCTCCCCATTTCTCTTCGGCCTAATTCAATTCTCTCTTCCCTCTCTTAGCTCGAATTTCTTCCCTCTCCCCTCTCCTCAATCCTCTCTTCTCTCTTCCCTCTCCCCTCTCTTCCTCTCCTCCCCTCTCTCCTCCCCTCTCTCCTCCTCCCCTCCTCCTCTTCCTCCTCCCCTCACCTCCGTCGCCGGCAAAGTTGGGTCGAGCTCCACCATGGCAGGTTTGAGCTCACTCTCTCTCCCTCTCTCTCTCCCTCTCTCTCTCTCTCATTCCACAATATTTTTTTCTGTATTTTAATTAATTAATTTTTGATAATTGTGGGATGTATATATGTATGCATGTGGACAATATTTGTAAAATGTAATTACGGTATGTATGAAAATTGTGGGAAAAAAATGTGGATAATTGTGGGGTGAAGGAGCAATATATGTGATGTATATATGTGAAAAATTAATTAATATATATGGAATGTATATATATATACGTATGTTTGAAAAATATGGAAAATTAATTAGCTAGGGTGAATTGGATTAATATGTGATGTATATATATATGCACGAATTAAGGTGAAATTAAGATGCATGATCGATGTATATATGTGTGAAAAGTTTAAAGCCGGAAATGATGTATGTATATATGTTAAGTTATGTGATATAGTACGTTGTTAATTTAACGTATAATAGGTGATATTGGAACCATACCAACTCGGAACCGGAACGGTTTGAAACCGGAACTGTTTATAACCGGAACCGTTTGAAAACAAACGGTTCCGGTTTCAAACGGTTCCGGTTCCAAACCGTTCCGGTTCTGATTTGTTATAGAACCGAAACGGTTTGGAACCGGAACTGTTTGTAACCGGAACCGTTATGTTACAAATTGTTCCAGTTACAAACAGTTCCGGTTTCAAACGGTTCCGGTTCCAAACCGTTTCGGCAACGATTTGTTATAGAACCGAAACGGTTTGGAACCGGAACCGTTTGGAACCGGAACTGTTTGTAACCGGAACCGTTTGTAATATAACGGTTCCAGGTTCCAAACCGTTCCGGTTCCAAACCGTTCCGGTTCCAAACCGTTCTAGAACCCCAGTTCCCATGACTATTACGGCGTCCATGCCAGGAGGTTTTACAGCTAATTGGCTTCGGAGAGGTTCCCGAAATAGTGGAGGGAACAGTAGTCAAGCTTCCTCCTCGCCCGCAGTTAGCAACACGCCCAGTGGGCCAATGATGAGTGCTCGCACGAGAGCCTTGCTAGAGGCGCGAGCTGAGGAGGAAGCTGCACGATCAAGAGCCGTGCAACCGGAAGTTGAGCCTCGAGCCTCAGTCTCCAGACGCTCAATCAGCAGACGTCCCTCCGGTGGCAGAGCCTCAGACGAGCGACAATCAACGGGGGCATCAGAAACTCCCTCAATCCGAATGCCCCATATTCGCCCGGTGCCTACTCCCTTTTCACGGGAAACATATGAGACACATGGTGGTGCTGGCGCCTCATCGTCCAGGCCTCGTCTATCTCCGCCGTCCGGTCTCTTCCTACCCGACGAGATTCCTGTCATCCCTGAATTCGATGATAGGGGGATGCCTGTTTATATTGAAGGACGGCCGGAGTTCCTGAGCGTGGAGGAAGCGTATAACTTCCTCCCGTTCGACCCCGTGTATCTTTGGAGTGTGAGGTGCACCAACCAACAAACGGACGATGCAGGTAAATTTTATTTAACATCAGATTGATTACTTAATTATTACTTAAGACTTGCGATAGGTTCAATTAATGATATCAATTTGTTGACATTGTATTATTAGGCAATTTCGTTAATGGGACTGGAAAACGGAAAGGGGCTAGAGGCACCTGCACCGGGAAGAGACTTGAGCAGGCCACCGGCGGAAGGAAAACGCCCATAAGGGCCAATGAGGATGGCGAGGTGATCGAGGCATTCGACACCACGCGCAAATATGTCAGCATGGCCGGTGCGATCGTGCGGGACAAGGTCCCAATGCTTTGGCCAGATTGGGAATCTGTGCCTATCTACGTGAAGATGCAAGTGCATAATGCACTCAGTGTGAGTAAAATCGTATTTTTATTACGTAAATTTTACATTTATTAATTAAGTCCGAATAAATATATAATTTTACCTTTTATATATTCATATTGCAGGTGTGGTTTGACGTGGATGAAGTTCTTATTCACACGTGGGTAGAGCGTCAACTACATATGAGGTGATGTGCTTCGACTTATTTGAATATATATCGAGTTAGATTTTTGTTTATCAAGTGTTTTAATATCTCTAACTTTTTTTCCTTCTTTTAATATAGGTATAAAGAGTGGAAGAACGAGCTTTCTTCCCATTACACTGTATACAAGGAGCTAGGCCGAGGTTCCACCCCTAGCGAATTCCGGTTTAGGGAGTATGAGTGGCTGTGGCTGATAGCCCACTTCGAGCACCCCAAAGCTCGGGTATGCATCCTTAATATATCTTTCAAGCCTAAAGTATCGTATCAGATTGAAATAGTTAGTTACTAATTTTTTTTCATATGTTTATCAAACAAGGCGATTTCGAAGACGAACCGGGCGAATAGATTGAAAAACACCAGGGCCCATCATGCAGGTTCACTCAACTACATGGGTTGGTCGACTAAGGCGCAGCAACAACAAGAGGTGAACCCGTTGGTGTATATTCATCAGAAGTTCTACCCGCAGTGCCCTGAAGAAGCGGTAAGTCTTTCGCCTCTCAATGTGTTAATAAAACTATTTTTGAAGATGGAAATAGATTTTGTTAGCTAATACGTTGTTCATTTTCCCTTTTCAATTAGTCGAGAGTGGAGGAGGTGACCACAGAAGTGACCATGAGTATAGCTCGGACAAACCATCCTGACTGCTCCGAGGAAGAAGTCACCCAGTATGCCTCTCAGATCGATCCGCTTGATCCCCCGATAGCGGCTCGGATCATGGCAAAAGCGTGCGGGACTGGAAAGAATACCTACTACTGCAGGGGAATGGGCTCGGCGGGTGAAGGAGTATTGAAGAACACTTCAGAATACTCTACCGGGTCAAGAAGTTCAACTTCTAGTCGTAACCTCGCAGCGGAGCTTCATAGGACGCAGAGGGAGTTGGAGGAGCAAAAGAGGCAAATGGCCGAGTACCAAATGCAGCAGACACAGGTGCAGGCTCAGATGTACACATGGATGCGGACGATGTACGAGGCTCAGACTACCGGACAACCGTTCCCCACACCTCCCCCGGTCCCGGTCCCTCCCTTCCCTAGCTATCCACCACCACCACCGCACCAGTCAACGCCAGAGCAAGACCAAGGTAGCCACCGGAATTCAAATGAGTACATGGATTACTTCAACCCTGATGACCCGCAAGTTCCTGGACCTGACCTGTAGTTGTAGTTAATTTTTTTATCGTCGTTGCTATTTGTACTGTACGTTGGACATTTATGTTGAACTTGTATGACTGTCTTTACTACATGTACTGTTGAACTTGTATGATTGTACGGTTTATCCGGTTCAATGCAGGTTATGGAATTGGGCCCAATCCAGAACCGCATTTTTTTTTCAAAATTTTTTCCCACATTGCCGGCGACATGGACTCGAGTCGCCGCCAATGTCTCAAATTCCGGCCACGGCGGCGCTGCCATTGCCGGCGACGCCGTCGCCGGTAATGTCCGAGACATCACCGGCGACTTGAGTCGCCGGCAATGTCCGAGACATCACCGGCGACTTGAGTCGCCGGCAATGTCCGAGACATTACCGGCGACGACGTTTCCCGTCGCCGGCAATGTCAACACCGGCGGGGAATCACCGGCGACGTCATTGCCGGCGACAAGTCGCCGGTAATGTCAATTCCGGCGAAAAAAAAATACAAGGCCGGCGACGGCAGGTCGCCGGTAATGTCTCCATTTCTGGTAGTGTAACATGGAATTTTTTTCATGAGAAAATAAAATACTCATCACAAATATTTACTAATAATATTACAAGATATAAATACTCATTACTGTTATAAATCTTACAAGACATAAATAATATTCCAAGAAAATCGTAGTTCAAAATCTCAAAATTCTATATCTCAATACTCATCACTCGTTACCATTATACGTAACATAAATACACTATTACAATTTAAATTTTGGATGCATGATTCATTCATTCTGCTCCACTATTACTTGTTCTTGTTGCGTTCGTTGAACACGTTATATTTGATATATATATAGTCGGCAAACATTTTCAACGCCAATTGATCACGAAATGCAGTCAACTCATTAGTAGCTTCAATTGTAAGAATCTCGTGTTCATTAACTTCAATGAGCATCATTAGCAACTCCCTATCAACCAAATCTAGATGATGTAACTGTTCAGCTTATAACAAAAGATCACTGTGTTTTTCAGCCAATATGAAATTGTGCAACACACAACAAGCATTTATGATTCTAACTTGTGTTTTAATGTCAAAAAAGAAGAAGTTGTTCTTAATATGCTCCATCTTTTCTTCAACACCCCAAATACTCGTTCAGTCACATTCTGAACTTTTGAATGATGAAGATTGAAAAGTTCTCTTTGATTTTCGAGACGGTTTCCGACCCATTCTTTGAGGTGATATCTAGTTCCCTTATAAGGCGCAAAAAAACCAGGTCCGTTCGTATATTCCACATCAACAAGGTAGTATTTATCTACAAAAAGATTATACTATTATCAACTTAGTTATCTACTGAAAATTGAATAGCTACAGTTGATGTTGGAAACATACTAGTAGGAATAACCAAAATATTTCCTCTAGTCAATGCATCTTTAAGAACTTGAGAATCTGATGTCGATCCTTCCCATCCAGGCAATACATAAGTAAACCTTATGTTTTGATTGCAAACTTCTAGAACATTAGTAGAAATATCGCCTTTCTTATTTTGATATCTAGGACAGACCGTTGAGCCAACAGTCATAGAGATATAAGTCTCATCCAATGCTTCCAAACAATTCTAAATTGAAAAGAAAAAAAAGTGAGTTATGTTCTTGAAAGAAATAGTTAATGAAAGTTTCTCAAACTATCAATTGGATTAAAATTACCTCAAACCATCTCAATCTCCTTATGTTTGCACCTTGAAGAGCACAATCATGATGCTTCAAATAATCCTTACTGATTCTCAAAACCGCACGCAACACACTATTTAACTGCTTACTTATAGTTTCCTTGGAACAAGAAAACTGAAGATGAATCAATCTAAATTTCACATTATGTCCAAGGATGTATAAGAACATCACCACAGATCTTCAATGGCAACATATCTTGTTCCTTGCAATCAATCTTTATCATGTAAGACTTGACAAAGTTTATGAAATTCACTCTTGCTAACCCTCAAATTTTCCATGCACTCAACTTCGAATTCATTATACAAGCGATTCAAAAACCACTACCTTTGTTCATCCCAATTAGGTAAGGTCTCTCTTATAGTTCTAAATTTACAATGGTAACAAGCTACTATTGATGTCAAAAATCTCTGCACGGCAACCAAATAATCTTTTATTTTCTCCATCATTGCTTCCTTCTCCTCTTTTTCTACTCTAGAACGCTTACGACAAACATCCATCCTTAATTCCTGGTACCTAGATTCACAAGTTCAAAACCGACTTAGGTTACAAAATACACATATTGCATTTACATGTAAGGTATATACCAGTAAGTGGTTGTGAACCAAACATCTCAACAGTAAGTGGTAGTAAACCAAAGCAATAACAAATTTTACCATAAACCAAATCAAATTTCACTACTGGTAACTTCAGTCTAAACATTAGGAGCACGAATTCGGTTATGTAAGCAAAGTCAGAGAAATCATACTGAAACCGATATCAAATACAGAATTCATTACTACGATCCAAATATAGACGTATAGCTGTGATTAGAGCAGTTAATATTGAATTCAATCCAAGTTAGAAGAAGTGAATCTGAAGTGATTTTATGAATATCTAATTTCATTATGATCTCAAGTACCTGAAAGGACTCAGATAAAAAATAAGAATCTATTCTTTTCTGTACGAACCACCTCAATCTTTTTTGACTTAAAGTTTTTGGTACCTAATCAAAGCAGCAAAGCAAACACTAAGCACAATGACAGAAAAGCTTTCTGTTTACAAGTCTATCCTGTCTCAGAGACCATGTTGTAACATGAAAAATTGAGATGGGAAAAATCATTTTATATATAGAAGAGAAATTGCATACATTATTTAATAACTCAAAAACATCTGTAAGTATCTGCACAAGCTTTCGGTGATTCACAATGATCAGAGGGACCACATAACCAACTTGGCTATCATATTTATAGGTTAGCTTTTCTACAGATTGTACAATTTAAAAGTCAACAAAATATAGCTCAATTGAAGAGGTTGACTTCCACTTAAAACATACATAAGATGAGGACGAAAACATACATAATACTCTATATTTTTTTAAAAGTCCATCCATCAGGTAAGGCAATTGATGCCTCGTAAACAAGATTATAAAAATTGCAAATTCATACTTATATGTGTTAGATATAGGAATTCATAAAGCACAAGGGTATATTCGAACATATATTCCTACCTCATACTGCATACAAAAATCCTAGTCATGTCAGCACACAGCCCTATTCTATAGCGCATACAAAAATCACCAACTTCAGTAAGGCTTTGACTGGGGACTCTTAACTCATTAGATGTTTGATACGCTTAAAAAGTTACTCTACACTTTACATCTTACCATCAAGCCTAATTGGATCATACTCTTCAAATAAGAGGTAAATATTTCATGGCATGGAACCATACCTCTAGCTTTAAAGTTGATCCGAATAAGTTATCTTGCTAAACAAAGTGGTCATCTTTATATGCAATCTATCCAAAGAATAACTAAACTCACCAACTATAGAAGCTATAAAGCACATTAGGCACGTTAACTTCAAAATATATTTTAGATATATCAGCTTGTGCAAATTTGATTGTTTTGTAGAAATTTATGTCTTAATGTTCTACTCCTGATACCGTAAGAGTGGGAGTGCTCATCTAGTAGCATATAATAATGAGAACCCACCCTTCATATTCAAACATCAATAAAGAGAGATACTTCCTTAAAAAGTGAGAAAAGTCCAAAAACCAAAGAGAATATATGCATTGTAGATTTAAATCTCATCTCAAAGGGGAACTCATGGCAACTATAGATTTCTAGGCAGAAAATTCTATAACACTTGCAATTGGCACGATGAAAACCATGTGCAGACAAGCTAGAATTCCATATGATTCAAATTGTGCATGGATACTCATAAAACTATTATACACAGCACACAAGCACCATTAAAGAAAACAATACAAGCATGTATTTATATCGATTTAGCGTAAAGAGAAGAGACTAACTAATTGACCCTTCTAGCAAGTAAAGTGGCAACTATGTTTGAAGTAGCAATAGATAGAATTATGAAGACACAGCTCATATAATAACACATTACAGTTCTAGGGCCTAAAGTAACAAGCTCAAACATGAAGAGTGTTCATATTGTTCCTATTTGCAAACTCACACAATCTTCAAACCAATCTAGAAACCCAATTTATAGTAAGCAAGGATTCAAAATCTATAAACCCAGTTCATAAACAACAATGATTTGAAATCTATGAACCCAATTCATGACTAGCACCAAGTCCAATTCTGAAAGGACCCAACTCCGATTTAGTTTCCTAAACAGGAATCAAACCCTTTCTGAAAACACGAATCAAGAAAAACCATCAAAATTTCGGCAAAGTAACGCTACTAACGCGAAATTGCCTTTACCTGCACCCGAAAAATAACACTTCATCCTATGCTACAAAAGCCAAACCGTGGGCACCAACCTCATCCGGATTTCTCAATATCATAACAATAGCAATAAACAGTAAACATAACTGTATAATATAGAAAATCTGGAAAAAACCACATAAAACATGTATCAGTATCGTATCAGAGTGACCTCTGGTGTATATATACAAAACATACAACATTAGGCGAAACAAGGAACCTACTGGAAAAGACAGGTAGCTCGAACAACTAGCCTCTGACTGCGACGTGAGACACCAGAATCCGAACTACAAAATGGGAACGGAAACTGAAAAGCCCATGGGAAAGGCAATAAAACATTAGAGTGTGTAGACGAAAATAAATATATGCATTTCACCAATTTCATATGCATAATCAATGTACAGCAATGCGAGTTCGAAAAATATATATGGAGGTGCCAGGCGAATCTCTCTACCCCGACGGTGATAGGCCAGGGGAATCTCTCAACCCCGGCGGCATAATAGGGGACTCTCTTAACCATGCCCAGAGGAATCTCTCAACTCTGGTCAGACTACCGGTGATCAGCCGAGTATCCGAAGCATTGATGCAAGTAATGCCATCACCATAAAATATAAAATAAAGCCACCAAAATAATAAATAAGCTCAACATCGTATATAAATAAATACGAAAAATCACGAACTCGCAACGACTGTGAAAATATAAAAGTAACCACTCACAGGTGAGCAAAGCGCGCACTCGCGCTAATCACGTGGTCCGGCGGAAGATCCCTCGCCCGAAGCACGATCTCGATCTCCTGAATAATCATAAAATATATCTGATCAAAATCACAATTCACAACACTATACCACACCTCGGAAACCAACCGTTCCCGGAAACGTATAACTGATACAAAAATAATCAACGAAATTCTCGAAATCTCCACTCAAACCCTCGACTGAAAATCCGATTCCCAAATCAACTCGAAAACCTCAAGGCGATGATCGAGGCGCGAATACGAGTAAAACGACATTAAAATCATCAAATTCTAAAAAGTCAACGGGTCGCCAGAGCTCCGCCGTTGACCGCCGGCGGCGGCGGCAGCACGCCGTCAACTGGAGAGATTTTCCGGCGGCCAAGCTCACCGAAGCTTCATCTCAACGAGCCCAAAACATCTCTCAACTGTGACAAGGACCAATTCCGGCCACACACGCCGGAAATCAGCTCGAAACCCACGGGGTTCCACCATCGCCGGCAGTCTCTGATCTCCTCCGTTCTCCGTCCACGGCGCACGGCGGCCTTCGAGACCACTCCCAAAGCCACCGCCGTGGCCCCACGGTCCAAACCCCCCTAATTCCCGGCCACCACCGTGGCCGGAGAGCCACCGTCCACAAAACCCAAAACCGGCCGGAATTCCACCGTTTTCAATTCAACATTTCTCCCTCAATTCTCAACCAAATCAAGAAATTTCAAGTTCTAAACTGCTTAGAATCACGAGGAGAACATTTAGCTTCCAAAGTCGTGGCCTGAAATGGCCGGAATCGGCAGGTCCGCCGGAGAATTCAAACGGTCCGAAAATTCCTCCATAGGTCAACTCGGTCAACGCCTCCAAACTCGGTCAACGCCGGTCAAACTTCCCAAACAGTGTTTTTCGACAATTTTCGACTATTTCCGATATTTATACTCGCATCTCGGGACGATCGACGATCCAAAACGGATAACCATTACGATTCGTATAAACTCGATACGAACGGATAAACTCGACGAAATTTTGAAACTTCAAATATTCATATTATATTCCTCGGTCGTCGAAATAATCATCCGGAACCGCCCACGAACTCGAAATCACGTGTAAAACAACTCTCGAGAAGAGACTCAGCTCAAATTTTCAGCCGATAATTAAGTCGTGATTAAAACCGGCAAATCAATCAATTATCGGAAAACAGTAATTACGCGCTAACTCGTGAATTATGATGATTACTCTACTGATTCTGTTCCGGGTCGTCACAAATCTACCCCCCTTAAAAAAAATTTCGACCTCGAAATTTATGTACCTGTCAGGTGAACAGATGAGGATACTGCTCCCGCATACATTGCTCAGTCTCCCAGGTGGCCTCCTCAACCGAGTGATTCTGCCACAAGACCTTCACCAGCGGTATAACACGGTATCTCAACTCCTGCTCACTCCGATCGAGAATCTGTACCGGCTCCTCCACATACGTCAAATCCTCTCGGATCGGTAGCTACTGTGGCGATAACACATGCGATGGATCTGAGATATACTTCCACAAAATTGAAACGTGGAAAACATCATGAACACGAGCCATCTCAGTTGGCAACTCAAGTCTGTAAGCCACAGCACCAACTCTCTCGGTGATCTCGTCTGGACCAATGTACCATGGTCGAAGCTTGCCACGCTTCCCGAAACGTACAACTCTCATCCACCCAATCGCCCACATCAAACTTGAGGCTCTTTCTCCTCGCGTCCGCATAACTCTTCTGACGATCCTGGGAAATCTTCAATCTATCCCAGATAATCTGGACGTTCTCCATGGTGCTCTTCACCAGATCAGGGCCAATAAGTCATCGCTTGCCTACCTCACTCCAACACAAAGGAGTGCGGCACTGCCTCCCGTACAGGGCCTCGTACGGTGTCATCTCGATACTGGCCTGATAGCTATTTTTGTAGGCGAACTCTATCAAATGTAGTTGCTGGTCCCAATTTTCTCGAAATTGTAAAACGCAAGACCACAACATATCCTCAAGAATCTGTATAGTCCGCTCAGACTGCCCGTCAGTCTGAGGATGAAAAGCTGTACTGAAGCGCCATCTTGTGCCCATGGCTCGTTGCAATGCTTGCCAGAACTCAGAAGTAAACTGACTGTCTCGGTCAGAAACAATAGATACAGGCACACTGTGCAGTCGAACGATCTCTGACAAATACAGCTTGGCCAATCTGCCCACTGATATCTTCCCCGGAAGTGCGAGAAAATGAGCGGATTTCGTCAGTCGATCCACAATAACCCAAATACCAGTGTTGCCAGCCGAAGTACGCGACAATTGATAAATGAAATCCATGGTAATGTGCTCCCACTTCCAAACCGGAATCTCTAGTGGCTGTAACTTTCCCGTAGGCTTCTGCCTCTCTGCTTTAACCTGCTGACAGATCAAATATCGGCTCACATATGCGGCAATCTCCCGCTTCATGTTGCACCACCAGTAATACGCTCGAAGTGTACGAAACATTTTCGTACCACCGGGATGCATCGCATACGCCGAACAATGAGCCTCGTCTAGAATCTCCTTCTTCAGACTCTCGTCTCGGGGTACGCACAACCTACCTCTGAAAAGCTACGTACCATCATCACTCAACCAGAACTCTGTTGGCACACCATTCCGTATCATGGTCTTCTTGCCCAACAGGTAGGAATCTGAATCCTGAGCTTCCCGAACCTGGTCAACCAACACGGGTCGAACCAGAAAACTGGCCAACAAAGCTCCCTCATCGTCCCACTCGAACTCGGCTCCCGTAGCCCGAAGCTCGGCTAACATAGATACTCTAGCCACACACACATGGAACAACGAAGCTCCGGCATCGGCAACAACATTTGTCTTCCTTGGATGGTACTCGAAAGTGCAATCGTAGTCGTTGATCAACTCCATCCACCTGCGCTGCCTCATGTTCAAGTCTGGCTGCATCCGCAAGTAAGTGAGACTCTTGTGATCGGTGTAAATCTTACACTGGGCTCCGTACAAGTAATGTCTCCAACTCGTCAACGCTAACACAATAGAGGCCAACTCTAAATCATGGGTCGGATAGTTGACTTCATGTGGTTTCAGCTGCCTGGAACCATAGGATACAACTCTGCCATGCTGCATCAGCACACAACCAAGTCCCAACTTCGACGCATCACTGTAAACCACGAACTAACCGCTATCATCTGGTAAGGTCAGAACCGGTGCAGTAGTCAGCTTTTCCTTTAGGAGCAAGTAACTCTCCTCACATGCATCGGACCACTCAAACTTGACGCCTTTCTTCGTCAGTCTGATCAGTGGAGTAGCAATCCGAGAAAAATCCTGCACAAATCGTCGATAGTAGCCTGCCACACCCAAGAAACTCCGGATCTCCGGTACGGTGGTAGGTCTACTCCAATTCATCACGTCCTCGATCTTGTCAGGATCTACGCTGACTCCCTCATCCGATATCACGTGGCCCAGAAACTTCACAACGTCCAACCAAAAATCACACTTGCTGAACTTCGCAAACAACTGATTATCCCGCAAAGTCCGTAACACTGCTCACAAATGCTTCTTGTGCTGACCCACACTCCTGGAATAGATCAAGATATCATCGATGAACACGATCACAAATTTGTCCAGAAATCGTCTCAACACTTGGTTCATCAAGTCCATAAAGGCTGCGAAGGCGTTGGTCAACCCAAACGGCATAACCAAAAACTAGTTATGCCCATACCGCGATCTGAAAGCTGTCCTGGCCACATCAGACTCTCGGATCCTCAACTGATGATATCCGGACCTAAGATCAATCTTCGAAAAGATTGAAGCTCCCTTGAGCTGATCAAACAAATCGTCAATCCGCGGCAACGGATACTTGTTCTTTACATTGACCTGATTCAGCTTCCGGTAATCGATGCACAACCGCATGGATCCATCCTTCTTCCGCACAAACAAAACTGAGGCACCCCATGGCGAAACACTGGGTTGAATAAAACCCTTCTCCAGCAACTCCTGAAGTTGAACCTGTAACTCTTTCAACTCCGCTGGCGACATACGATACGGTGCCTGAGATATGGGTCCAGTGCCCGGTAATAGCTCTATAGTGAAATCAATTTCCCGAACTAGAGGTATATCCGGTAACTCCTCCGGAAATACATCTGGAAACTCGAAAACAACCTCAATACCACTAATGTCTGGCACAGCAGCCATGGTATCCACAACATGAGCTAAGTTAGCAACACAGCCCTTCTTCATCATCTGATCTGCCTTCATCGCAGAAATCACACATGGTAATGAAGTGTTCTTCTCGCCGCGAAATAATATCTCCGGAAATCCTGGTCGACGAAACGCAACCTCCTTCTTGTGACAGTCAAACATGGCCCAATGTGTCTCCAAGAAGTCCATACCCAAGACCAAATCAAATTCGACGATATCAAGCAACAACAAATCCGCGGCTAAACCATGTGCTCCAATAAAAATCTCACAATCTCGGTATACCCAGCCAATACTCACAATCTCACCGGACGGATACAACACTCTCCACAACCCCGGAAGTGGAGACGCAGGTACAGTAGCTAAAGATGATAGTCTATACGACATGAATGAATGCGTAGCACCTGGATCGAACAATGTAAGTACTGTATAACTGAAAACATGCAACGTACCGATAACGACCTCCGGTGAAGCTCTGCCCTCACGCAAAGTCATGGCATGAACCCTGGCCTACCCGGCTGGTCGTCCACACTGAGGCTGTCCCTACTGTCCGCCCTAGCCCGCAAACTGTACTGGTCGAGCCCCCGAAGTGGCACCTCGCTCTTCTACGGAACTCTGGGCCGCCTGTCCACCAGCACCATCAAGCTGGAAACACTCTCTCACATAGTGACCCACCTGGCCACAACGAAAACAAGTGACAGGGCCTCGTTGGCATGGACCAATATGGTGCCTGCTGTAGAGACTACATAACGGGTACTCCCTCGGTACGGCAAAAGAGCCACCAGAACGCTAGGGTAACTGGAACCGCTAGAACCTCCACTAAACTGTGGTCGCTGCGGTCGATCTCTCCTCCATCTCTGCCTCTGTCTCAATGCACTAGCTGATGGTCTATATGTTCCACTGCCCGAGGATGAAGCCGAACCGAAAGTATCAGAACTCTGCCTCTTGGAAGGTCCCTGACTCGGTCCACCCTCCTCAAACAGTCTAGGCTGGTATCTCATCTGCCTTTCCTTCTCGATATCCTCACCGCAGAGTGCTGCACTGACAAACTCATCGAAGTTGTTCCGAGGCATCGTAGTCAGAGTCCCCTTGATGTTCAAGTTCAAACCCAGCTCAAATCTGCGGCACTTGGCTTCCTCAGTAGCCAACATGTCACGCGCAAACTGAGATAAGCGGGTAAACCTGTCCCGATACTCAAGCACAGACAAACTGCCCTGCCTCAAGTTCGTGAACTCCTCATACTTCCGCTATTGGGTAGCCTGTTTGAAGTCCACGGGGTATCAACTGGTACCCGATCGGTGCTAACCCACCAGAAGTATGCATCTGACTCAAGTAATCCAACTGCTGCCACTGTCATCTGCTCAGGGGTAAAACGCGGACGCTCACAAACTTGTTCAACCTGAACCAACCATGCCTCACACATCTCTGGATCAACTGAACCCGAAAAGACAGTCGCACCAGCAGTACGAGCTTTGACCACAGGGTCAAAACGCTCCTCCAAACGCAACACTCGCATCAGCAAGTCATGCATCTGGCGATCCTCATCAGGATCCACTTCCCGATCAACACGGGGACCACGTCGAGGAGGCATCCTACTGATACAAAACAAGCATTAGGTATAAGCAGAAGGAACGTAATCATGAGACCTCAGATATTTGAGAACACACAACACCCGAAGCATTAATGAGTACCGCTGGCCAGTTGGGTCATCGCTCCAAACATGCTGTACAAACTCAAATACCCTAAGCGTCACAACTACAAGAGTCTACAGAATCTGACAACCTAATGCTCTGATACCAAGCTGAAAGGACCCAACCCCGATTTAGTTTCCTAAACCGGAATCAAACCTTTCTGAAAACACGAATCAACAAAAACCATCAAAAATTCAGCGGAGTAACGTTACTAACGCGGAATTCCATTTACCTGCACCCGGAAAATAACACTTCATCCTATGCCACAAAAGCCAAACCGTGGGCACCAATCCCATCCGGATTTCTCAATATCATAACAATAGCAATAAACAGTAAACATAACTGCATAATATAGAAAATCTGGAAAAAACCACATAAAATATGTATCAGTATCGTATCAAAGCGACCTTTAGTGTATATATACAAAACATACAACAGTAGGCGAAACAAGGAAACTACTGGAAAAGACAGGTAGCTCGAACAACTATCCTCCGACTGCGATGTGAGACACAAGAATCCTAACTGCAAACTGGGCACGGAAACCAAAAAGTCTCGGGGAAAGGCAATAAAACGTTAGAGTGAGTGGACGAAAATAAATATATGCCTTTCACCAATTTCATATACATAATCAATGTAAAGCAATGTGAGTTCGGAAAATATATATGGAGGTGCCAGACAAATCTCTCAAACCCGACGGTCAGGCGAATCGCTCAAGCCCAACGGTGATAGGGCAGGGGAATCACTCAACCCCGGCGGCATAACAGGGGAATCTCTCAACCCTGCCCAGAGGAATCTCTCAACTCTGGTCCAGAGGAATCTCTCAACTCTGGTCAGACTACCGGTGATCAGTCGAGTAGCCGAAGCATCGATGCAAGTAATGCCATCACCATAAAATATAAAATAAATCCTCCAAAATAATAAATAAGCTCAACATCGTATATAAACAAATACGAAAAATCACGAACTCACAACGACTGTGAAAATATAAAAGTGTCCACTCACAGGTGAGCAAAGCGCACACTCGCGCTAATCACGTGGTCCGGCGGAAGATCCCTCGCCCGAAGCACGATCTCGTTCCCGTGAATAATCATAAAATATATCTGATCAAAATCACAATTCACAACACTGTACCACACCTCAGAAACCAACCGTTCCCGGAAACGTATAACTGATACAAAAATAATCAACGAAATTCCCAAAATCTCCACTCAAACCCTTGACTGAAAATCCGATACCCAAATCAACTCGAAAACCTCAAGGCAACGATCGGGGCGTGAATACGAGTAAAACGACATTAAATCATCAAATTCTAAAAAGTCAACGGGTCGCCGGTGCTCCGCCGTTGACCGCCAGCGGCGCACCGTCAATCGGAGAGATTTTCCGGCGGCCAACCTCACCGAAGCTTCATCTCAACGAGCCCAACACATCTCTTAATTGTGACAAGGACCAATTCCGGCGACACACACCGGAAATCAGCTCGAAACCCACGGGGTTCCACCACCGCCGACAGTCTCCGTTCTCCATCCACGGCGCACGACAGCCTTCGAGACCACTCCCAAAGGCACCGTCGTAGCCCCACGGTCCAAACCCCCCTAATCCCCAGCCACCACCATGGCCGGAGCGCCACCGTCCACTAAACCCAAAATCGGCCGGAATTCCACTGTTTTCAATTCAACATTTCTCCCTCAATTCTCAACCAAATCAAGAAATTCCAAGTTCTAAACTGCTTAGAATCACGAGGAGAACATTTTACCTTCCAAAGTCATGGCCTGAAATGGCCAGAATCGGCGGGTCCGCCGGAGAATTCAAACGGTCCGAAAATTCCTCCGCGGGTCAACTCGGTCAACGCCTCCAAACTCGGTCAACGCCGGACAAACTTCCCGAACAGTGTTTTTCGACAATTTTCGACTATTTCCGATATTTATACTCGCGTCTCGGGATGATCGACGGTCCAAAATGGATAACCATTACGATTCGGATGAACTCGATACGAACGAATAACCTTGACGAAATTCTAAACTTCAAATATTCATATTATATTCTTTGGTCGTCGAAATAATTATCCAGAACCGCCCACAAACTTGAAATCACGTGTACAACAACTCTCGAGAAGAGACTCAACTCAAATTCTCAGCCGATAATTAAGTCGTGATTAAAACCGGCAAATCAATCAATTATCGAAAAACAGTAATGACGCCCTAACTCGTGAATTAGGCTGATTACTCTACTGATTCTGTTCCGGGTCGTCACAAATTCATCGATTGAAATGAATACAAAATAGCAGCCACGAACGCTGATAACAACTCTTCAAAATTAGAATTCGAGAGATACAGATTTCAAAAAAAAAACTCTAGATTACAGAATGGAAGGAGAACTCAATGTCTAGAACAAACCCAGAGAGCGATGATGGACGAAGATGAATTTGCATGTTTTGGCCATGAGATGGGGATTTTGAAATGACGCATGTTTAGGTAGGATGAGGAGATTCCACTTTTCTCGATATTTTTCACTACTACAAATCCCTTGCGAAATCTTGAGATTTCACAAATTCTAGTCCAAGTTTTGCCAAGCAAGGAATCTGTCACGTGGGATTTTGAGATCCGTTATATTGGTCATATTCCACCATTTGATTCTGTTGCCAAACGGACTCTAAGAACATCTCTACCAAAGTAGCTAAAAGTTATATTTTTAAAAATTTTAGCTAAAATCTATTCCAACAAAGTTTTTAAAAGTCATATACGATATTGAACTATATTTACAAGTTATATTTAGTTATAAAGGAGAGACAAAATAGCTTAACAACTAAATCTCCCACCATCTAAAAAGTAGTTTCATTATCCAACAAGTGATCCAAAGGTTTCAAGTACCATTAAGAATGACTTAACTTTAGCTACAACTACTAAAGTTGAAGTAAAAAACATGTGAGCTACATTTAATTTTGTAGTTGAAAATAGTTATAGATATAACTTTATTGTGAGAGATACTCAAATGCAACGACTATTGTTAAGGGCGGTGACTGTTGGAGAGCTTGATCAATATTATCGTTCGATCTCAACCATAATCAAGTACGCAGACTATTATTAAGCACTACCAGAAAAAAAAAACTTTAGCCGACGAAAAAAATTCGTCAGCTGTTAAATATTTTCGTCGGCTAAAGTAAAAGCCGACGAACGTTCTTCAGCTAATGTGTCGTCGGAAAAAGGTCGTCGGACATACTTTAGCCGATGACAAAAACGGTAGTCGTCGGTTAAAGTCCATACTTTAACAGACAACAAAACAAGTCGTCAGCATAAAGTTTAAACTTCAGCCGACGATAAAGTCATCAGCCAAATCTTCCCTGGTGGTCAAATTGGTTGACCCGAATTCGACTATAGCCAATGACTGGAAAAGACTATCGTCGGCTATAGTATGAAACTTGTCGGTTTATGTGAAGACTTTAGCCAACGACTTTGGCTAATGTCGTCAGCTAATGTTGCTGATTTCTGAAGAAAAAAACTACGGATTCTGGATTTTTATTCCTAGAACCTGCAATTCCACAATTTTATTTCCACAATAGCTAACAACACATAAAAGGAAAACAAAACACATATTCACCGACAAACACAAATTAATGAAACTTAAGCGTATATTAATGAAACACATATTCACCAACATAACACATAAATTAAGGGTTATCCAAATCTATGTTATGGAAAACAGATGCAGGATTACTACCATCTTCTTGCGGATCCTCCTGCTGATGTGGAGCATCCAAAGAGAGCTGGACAGATGGAAATGGAGGTGGGGTTAGGAACTGGATTTCTTGCACCTAAAGTTATGTAGATTACGACTGAAACAAGGAAGCCATCTGAGCCTGCTAGGTGGCCAAAGCATGGGTCCAAGCCTCCTGCTCCCTTCTAGCCTGCTTCATCCGTCTCTGAGACTCTTCCATCTATCTTTGATGCTCCATCGCCTGCCTTTGAAGTTGCTCCTGTAGCTGAGCTGCCTTGGAAAATGCTGACTTGTGTGAGAAATCAGGAGTGTTCTTCAAGACCCCATCGCCCTGCTGACCTAGATCCCTACAATAGTAATTGTTCCCTCATGGTGGGAAAACATGATCAATGATCCTCGCCCCTACCGTCATATCAAATTGATCAATCTAAGAGATGGTCTAGGGAAGGTCCTCATCCTACGTTTAAGGCCATTTCTCCCTCGCAATTTGAGTCAACACCTCCTCAGTCCCTTCCCTCACTCTCGCCTAATTGACAAGGAAAATAAAATAACATACTAGTAAACATATATATAAAAAAGTTAGAGAAAATACATATATAAGCAATTATGTTAACTAAATTATAAGGACATAAGACTTACAATATCTTCGGGGGACTGAGGATACACTTTCTCGTATATACACGTACAGGTTGATTTCAGGGTGTTGGATCGCCTCCTCCATATAACTCGCAAAGAGTCTAGAACCGGCATGATGGTTACTTGTGTTTTTTCTCCGGTTCGCCGCGTTTATTTTAGAAATGGTCTTGTTGGATAAACATATATTAAAAAAATATTAGAAAACTAATTTCGCCAAATAGGATACAATTAAAAACAAATATGATGTTGCATACCTCAAATTCTAGCTTGTTGAAGTGGACTTGAAGCCACTTCCACTTGTACTCCCTCTACAAAAACTCGATAGGGGTATCCGAACGCTGGTTGTCGTGCTTCTGCCAGTGCTTACGGAGCTCCTTTTTCCACTCTTTGTACCTATATGGGCAACACAAATGTGAGAAAGTGGCAATACATAATCAACTAAATATAACTCAATATATAAAATATTACTCCCACAACCTTTTTCCTTGCTTGTCATTTGCCCACGTGCATTTAAGCTGCTTTGGAACATTGAACTACATTTGCAATGTACTCATTTATGGTAATAAATAAATATATATATTATGACATAATTAATAATGGTAGACATATATAATGAATATATAACTAACTCACCGACATAGCATTGTTCACTATGTCCTCACTACAAGAAAACAACACTTAGACCACAGAAACGTAATTGTTCCGTGGTCCAAGTGACACCTGGACCATGGAAAAGACTCCGTGGTCCAAGTACCACCTGGACGACGGAGAATACCATCTCCGTCGTCCAGGTGATCACCTGGACGACGGATACGGTATTCTCCGTCGTCCATGTGATCACCTGGACCTCGGAGTCTTCTCCGTCCTCCAGGTGATCACCTGGACGACGGAGATGGTATTCTCCGTCGTCCAGGTGATTACCTGGACAACGGACCGACACGCCGTCGTCCGAGTACGTAACGTATTTCCACTTAGACGACGTACCGACACCTCCGTCGTCTAAGTGAAGCATTATATAAGCCCGATGCCAAACTGAATTCATTCCTCGATCTCTTCATTCCATTTGAAGAAGAATTGAAGGAGAAGGGAGAAGGAGAAGGGAGCTAGCTAGCTAGAAGGCCGAGAAGAATCAGGATCGATAAGGGATCTCCGCTGACTAGCTAGCTATCTTAATTAACGTACAGATATCGAGAAGGCCAGCAGGTACGTATGTACGTAGTTAAAATTTGCTTAATTAATATATATTTAGTGAAAACGTACGTACATACATGCAAGGATGTTAGCTATATATATATGTACAGATCGATTAAATTACGTACGTATAATTAAGCGTAAATCAATGGACAAATATATATATTTGTAATAATTAATTAATTATAATATTTTGTAGCAGTATGGACAAGAGTTGGATGAAGTTGAAGAATAGATGTGATGTCCGGTATATGGATGGAATTAGCGAATTTGTGAATTTTGCGATAGAACATGGTCAGGGAAAGAAACGTTTCAGGTGTCCGTGTCAGAAATGTCTTAATTGTCAGTATGCGGAGGTTAATGTTATGGTGCAACACCTGTACGAAAATGGTATGATGTGGAGTTACACTACATGGAGCGAGCATGGTGAAGTAGTAGAGTTCAGCGCAGCAGACTTCAGCTCAGGGTACAGTTACCATGGTGCCTCATCCAGTGGCAGTGGTGCCGGACCCCCAGCTTGCAACCCAACTGCAGATTTGGTCAATGATGCGTTTCCGAGATGTAGTCATAGTGGACACCAACACCAAGACAGAGGTTACAATACCACTAATGAGCATGATGACACATTCCCCGCAGCTAGCTTAGCCACTGACACTAGTGAGATGGAAAAGTACAACCGGATGCTACTTGAAGCGCAGACCCCGGTGTTCCCTGGATGTCGAGAGAATGTGTTTCAATATGTGATGGAGCAAATGAAGATAAAAGTGAAGCACAAAATGTCAGTGAGTGCTTTTGACGAAATTCAGGAGCAAATATGTAAGTTGCTTCCTGATGATCACAATCTTCCTAAATCTCATTATAAGGTTAGAAATATCCTAAGCAGCCTCGGCCTAAAGTACAGGATAATTGACGCATGTCCGAATGATTGTGTGCTATTTTACAAAGAGTATAAAGAGTTGGACTATTGTCCCGTATGTGGCCAGTGCAGATTCCAGTTGAATAGGAAGAGTTCGAAAAAGAGAATTCCTGTGAAAGTTGTTCGATATTTTCCCTTGATTCCCAGATTGCAGCGCCTGTACATGTCTCTACACACAGCAGAGGTGATGCGATAGTACGCAGAAAAACGAATAGATGACGATGTCCTGCGACACGCCACGGATGGGGAGGGTTTCAAACATTTCGACAGAGAATTTGGAGACTTTGCTTCAGAGGTTAGAAATGTTAGACTCGGCCTATCTACAGACAGATTCAATCCTTGGGGAAGTAATAGCTCCACCGTCAGCACTTGGCCAGTTATTCTGATGCCGTACAATTTGCCTCCGTGGATGTGCATGAACAAGGAATTTAATTTCCTTACCGTACTAATTCCAGGTCCTAAATCTCCATCGAAGTGCTTAGATGTCTACCTCAGACCTTTGATCGACGAGCTGAAACTGTTGTGGGAAAATGGAGTCCCAACTTATGACAAATTCACTGACACGATGTTCACGATGAGGGCTGCCGTAATGTGGACGATCAGCGATTTTCCAGCTTATGGGATGTTGGCAGCCTGCAGGACAAAAGGATATAATGGATGTCCTATATGTTTGGACGACGTGAACTCTAGTTGGTACGCGGGGAAGGTGTGTTACTTGGGTCACCGTAGATGGCTTCCTCACGACCACCCGTGGCGACAGGATGAAGCTCATTTCAACGGTACGGTAGAGAACAATCCTAAACCCCGTAGTTGGTCGGGCGAAGAGATTTTAGAGAGGTTGAGCTATTTCGACTTTGGTGTGTTGAGCAATGACGCGGATGTAAAGAAATGCAATCCAATTCCTCCACATGATCTGAGCTATTGGGATCACAAGAGTATATTCTTTGAACTCCCTTACTGGTCGAAGTTGAAGCTGAGGAACAACTTGGACGCGATACACATAGAAAAGAATGTGTGCGACAGCGTGGTGGGAACGATTCTCGGTATTAAGTTCAAGACTAAAGATACTCCCAAAGCGCGCAAAGATTTGGAATCAATGAATCTACGTCGTCCCTTGTGGTTGAGGAGGGATAGGAAAGGAGTGTACAACAAGATGCCAGATGCACCTTACACAGTGAAGCTGACGCTTAGACGTTCTGTATTTCACTGGTTTAAGGGCGTTCGTTATCCGGCTACGTATGCAGCTACTATAACTGGAGCAGTGGACGAGGTGCAACACAAGTTTGTTGGTCTAAAGACACATGACTATCACGTTATGATGCAACGTCTGATTCCAGTGGTAATTCGACCATACTTGCCTCAGGACGTCGTAGAACCAATAGTAGCATTGTGCAGGTGGTGGCAGAGGTTATGCGCCAGAGAATTAAAGAAGTCAGATGTGGTGGAATTGCAACAACAAATTGTGCACATCATTTGCAAACTAGAGAGGATTTTCCCCCCTGCTTTCTTTGACATCATGATTCACCTAATGATCCACCTGCCCGAGCAGGTGCTCATTTCTGGTCCGGTCCAGTACACTTGGATGTATCCTCAAGAAAGGTACGTACAACTAATTAATTAATTTATTCCACTGGAGATTATATATATACTAGCTAGCTATATGTACTTATGTAATGTGTACGTTTGATTTTGTAGACAGCTTGGACAGTATAAGTCATTCGTCAAAAACAGGTCGGCCCCGGATGGCTCCATAGCAGAGACATACCTAATGCATGAGTGTGTTACTTACTGCAACAGGTACCTCAAAGATCCACCCCCTCCCACTGCCTCCGATCGCAGTGCCCGCATCAATCTTTTTGTCGTGAGAAATGTCGTCCGACCGTTTAGAGGAGTATTAAAGGAATCGTTAACACGGGAAGAACTTATTGAGGCACATTGGGTAGTGTTGCGAGACTGTAATGAAGTTGAGCCGTACATGTTGTCATACAGGGAGAGGCTTCAGGCATTAAATCAAAACAAGAGTTCGGCGTGGATTGAGAAAATGGTTAAGAAGAAGTTTCCCGATTATTTCTTCCAATTGGTACGTACGTACGTCTCGGTATTAATTATTTAAATACATATCGCTCATGTTTGTAGAAAGTAAACCCTTATATTAATTTGCCCTTTTTTGCAGATGATTGATCTGCAAAAATCTGATAACCACGGAGGGTGGTGGTCATGGCCAAAGCACTTGCTAGCAGGGAAGCCGGTTAAACACTATATTTATCCCGGATGTTTTGTGAACGGTGTAAAGTTCCATTCATTGGCCCGAGACGAAGGAAGAAGAACACAAAACAGTAGGGTAGCGGTTGGGAAAGACAATGATCTATATTACAGGGCTATTGTATATGTGGTTCAGCTATGTTACGGGAATGATGTCAACGTTTTCCTATTCAATTGCAGATGGTTCAAGCGTACAAAGGAAGACCTGGGACTATTATCAATCGATACAAACTCGCACTGGTATGAGGATGAGCCTTTCGCTCTCGCCACCTTAGTTCGGCAGGTATTCTATCTCGACGATCCGAAAGCCGGTGAAGGGTGGAAAATAGTGAACCATATCTCTCACCGAGGAATATGGAATACAGAGACAATTGAAGGGACACCGGCAACGACTGCAGATGCTACTGAACCAGAAAGAGACATTCCTGCCTATCAAGAGCCTAATATTTCTATGGTCCGCTCCGATATAATGGACCTGGTTCAAGATGGTGAACGGTTACCCATGCCTGATGGTTGTACAGATCTAACTGAAGATGAGATTATCGATGAGGTAGATGAAGAAGACGAGCAGGAAGAGGACGCGGACGAGGACTCAGGTTATTCGTCGGACGATGTTGAGTACGATGACGAGGATGAGCCGTCGTCTAACGGGGATGAGGACGATGATGATTATGACGAAGAGTACGGTCATACGACGAGGGAGATTAATTGGTAATTAATTACTGTAATTATTGTAATATATATATGATCGATGCCGGTTTACGGTAAGAAATTAATCCGAAATATATATCCTGGACAACGGAGAAATTAATTGCAGGTTGTCGCCAAATCTCAATCTCATATAAAACCCTAGCTAAATCCTGGACCCTAAATCTAGCAGTTCGGATCGATCGATCAATTTTTTAATTATATTTTTGAATCAGAATAATTGAACGGACACACAAATGACCGGGGACGACCTAAACCATAAACCCTAAGGCCCTAACCCCTGAAATCGGGGTTTAGAACTTGGACGACGGAGAATGGTCATTATCCGTCATCCAGGTACATACTAGGACGACGGATATGGTCATTATCCGTCGTCCAAGTTCACAAACCCTAAACCCTAAACAGTAAAGCCCTAACCCCTGAATTCAGGGTCTATACACCTGGACGACGGAGAACGTCATTCTCCTTCGTCCAGGTTAGAACCTGGACGACGGATAACTTCATATCCGTCGTCCAGGTGATTACCTGAACGACGGAAACGCTCATTTCCGTCGTCCAGGTGCAGATATCGTAATTTTTTCTAAGACAACGACCATCTAGACCTTCTTCCAATCCAAAGTCTTTTCATCAAGACTTTAGAGTAAACAATTCTTGGTGTGTGAGCTTCGACGGTTCGAAAATCGGAGTTGCGAAATGCCTTGTATCCACGTTTCCGGTTTGTGAAATTATCGGTTTTGCGGTTGACTGTGCCGATCAAACCCTTCCCGAACTTATTATTTTATGGTCCTTTGAAGACAATTATATATTATGTTACGACGAACATATCCAACGGTTGTTTTGTCCAAATTCAATTTCATTAATACTCTGCTGCAAATGAGCGTCTACTCATGAACACTTAAGTCGTAAAGATTAGTCGATACTTAACATGTTTCAATACGTAAAATTAATCGTCGGTTCAAATTTAACTATTCATATATACGATGCGTTCATCGATATTGTACGACTATTTCACTCGAATGATAGATCGCTAAATTCCTAGCGAATTATTTTTTAAATTTTTTTTTACGTAATTTGAACCTGGACGACGGAGATGGTCATTTTCCGTCGTCCAGGTGTTAACCTGAACGACGGAGAATGACCATCTCTGTCGTCCAGGTTCAAAAACCATGGCGGTTCAAATTTATTTTTGTTTATTTTTTTCATGTAATTTTCACTTGGACGATGGAGACTGACCATCTCCGTCGTCCAAGTCCAATTTTTATGGCGGTTCAATTTACCGCTTCCGTTTTTGGGACCGCTTAAATTTTCACTTAGACGACGGAGAATTCATTCTCCGTCATCTAAGTCCAAAATAATGGCGGTTCAGAGCGTCCCGCCGATTAATTGGCGCCGCTTGAATTTTTTTGAAACCGCCACCTAGACGACGGAAAACACTGTTTCCTTCGTCCAAGTGGACTTAGACGACGGAGAATAGTTCTCCGTTGTCTAGGTGAAACTCTATAAATAGAGTTGCACCCCCCCCCCTCATTTTATCATCATTCCATCTCCTCCTCTCCTCTCCTCTCCTCTCCTCCTCCGGCGACGCTCCGACGACATTTTTTCCGGCGTGGTTCCTCCTCTCCGACGACTCAACTCCGACGATATTCCCGAAAACTCCGATTCAGTAAATTTCTATTTTTTCCTTATTAAAATAATTTTCATTTAATTAATTAATGAAATTCTAAATATAATTTAGAAGTAGAATTTAATTGATTAATTAGTTTAAATATTTAATAAATGATTAATTATTGTTATTAATTTATTAAATCATAATTATTGTAATTATTTATTATTAGTTGCATGATTAAATGAATTTATTATTAAATTTATTAAATGAATAAATTATTATTCATAATTTATTAAATGAATCAATTTTTTATTAAATGCATGATAAATAAATATAAATTATTGCATCTAATTAAAAATTATTAATTAATATTTACGTTTATTTTCTAGTAAATTAATTAGTAGTACGTGTTCGATTTAAATTTAGTACATAGGCATGGTTTATTAAGTCGCACTCTTTGGAATAGATGGCGCCTTTTTTCCTTGCTTATCTCCTTAACCCCTCGTGATGTGTGGATTTCATCACCGCACACCATAACCTAAGTGAAGTTATGGACACGAGGTTGAGGGCGGAGTTTGCAAAGGACTTGAGGGAGTGTAAATTTTCGAAAAATTGGCCGAATGTCGGACATGGTGTCTAGAAACGGGTTATGACTGGTGACAGGATTTGGACTAAGAAAGACTTTTGTCGAAATTAGTCCTGCCTCTCGCGTTATCTCTATCCCTAATTGGCCATGTTTTTCGATTTAACCAAGGCTGATTAATTGAAAATTTACACTTTATCGCGCGGGTCGCACGTCCATTGAACGATCGAAAATGCCAAGCTAGTGTACTCTATTTAAATCTTAAACGTACTTAATTAATTAGCGTAAATTTTTAAGTTGTAATTATTATGGTAAGTAGGTATTTTAACACCGTACTCTTAGGTTTAAATGGCTCCGCCAAAGACGACATCCGGCAAGAAGAAATCCCAACAGGAGGCAGAAGATGCCATGCTCCGAATGTTGGCGGCCCAAGTCGGTTGGGTTCAACAGGAGGGCAACGACGCTCTCAATCCGGACGGATCATCTGGTCCGTCTGTAGCGCCCTCTGGGGAAATTCCCGCTCCCCCATTCATCTCGAGAGGTGATGACGTTGACCCCTTCCAATCTCTGACGCCCGGTACCGGTTCAACGGGAAGTACTCAGGCGTCCTCGACCGCCGAATCAATCATGTACAGCGCCCGCCGTAGGCAAATGAGGGCCCCCACTGACCCGGAACCGAAAATGACTCGGGGTCTCGTTAAAGGGGGCAAACCGGAGCGTATTTGCAAGGCGACCGATAAAAAGATCGACTTGCCGTACGACGAATTCACCGGTGGCCCTCCCACAGCTCAGCTAGCAAGTCTCTCGGCGCATGGGATAGGGTCAATCATCCGTAACCGGGTTCGTATCACTGCCCCTACTTGGAAGGAGACGCCGGATCATGAGAAGGCGAAAGTCTTCAAAGATCTTTCGGTACGTAATACGTCCAATTTAGTTATTATATAATATTGTTAATATTAGTTAAAATTTCATAATATATACGATTATAATTTTCTATTTATTTTTGATAGGAACAATTTGACGTGGATCCGACACCGGCTATGTTGAGGCATATCAACCAAATCGCCAACTCCATCTACAAAGATTGGAAGTACAAGCTCCATAAGTACTTCCAAGATGTCAGTCCCGTGCCTCCCCCGGTAGAGCTGCAAGGGGAGAGAGAAGATGAGTGGGAGTGGTTGTGTAACCACTTTACCGATGAACAATTTAAGGTATCAATTAATTTATTTTATTTCAATTAAGATAATTGAATTATTTAAATTGTAGTTATTCATTTTTTAATGATTTAATTATGTTGTGTAACAGAAATTCTCCGGTGTCAACAAAGCCAACCGGGGGAAGAAGGAGAAACACCATACTACCGGTGCCAAGCAGTTCATTCAAATAGCCAAGGAGCACAAGGATAAGGGCTCCAAACACCCTTATCTTGATGCAAGCGTAAGCGCGTACGTGATGCCAGGGCTCGATAATGAAGCGAGTCAATGCGGGGTAAGTGATATATTAATTATGTGCTTTTAATTATAGTAATTATTATTTAAATATGATTTCATTATAATAAATTAATTATTCTTTTGTAGGCAAATGTGATAGAGCGTGCACATGAAGAGTTGGCTAACACTCAGCTTGCGTTCCCAGATGTGTCGCTTGAAGACCTGCTTCCTCTATCCTTAGAGAGCCAAATTGCAATCGCGGATGAGGTCTACGGTCGTAGAGCTGGCAAGGAGGTTAGGCACTTTGGGCCTAGGGTGGTACGAGATTTGTCGACGACCTCCGGCTCATCATCTACGGGAGGTTCGGGGCAGCGGAGAAGGAGTCAGGCAGCGGCCGTCGAAGCAGCCATTCAAGAGGCTCGACTGGCACGAGAGGAGAATGAGTCAATGCGGCAAAGACTTGACGAACAACAAGCACAAATAGCCCAACTCATCGCGTTCATGAACCAAAATCGAGAAGTATGTCAACCTCCTCCGAACCCATACCCCGACGACAACGACCCGGCTGGAGGCGGAGGACCCGGCGGCGCATCTGCTCCTCCAGTGTATTAGCTAGCTAGTTAATTATCGCGTTTCTTTATTTCCGAGTTCCGAACAATATTTTATAATTTTTGTGGGTTTTTAATTTGGATGTGTATGTACAAATTAATTAATTAATTAATACATTAATTAATATTAAAAATTTAGTTTAATTAATTATTTTCGACTATTTTTCATTATTTAAATTAAATTAATAATAAATTAAATTAATAATATTTAATTTCAATTTATTTTTTTTTAAAATTAAATAGTCACTTGGACGACGGAGATTATGTTCTCCGTCGTCCAGGTGCAAAACCCTAAACCTAACCCTAAACCCCTAACCCCTAACCCCTAAACCCTAAACCCTAAACCCTAAACCCTAAACCCTACCATTCTCAGTGGCCCACGTGTTCACCTGGACGACGGAGAATCAGTTCTCCGTCGTCCAGGTGAACACCTGGGCCACGGAGAAGCTAGCATTATCCGTGGCCCATGTATGCACCTGGACGACGGAAACGCTAATTCTCCGTCGTCCAGGTGAACACGTGGGCCACGGATAATGCTAGCTTATCCGTGGCCCATGTAGTCACCTGGACGACGGAGAATTAGCGTTTCCGTCGTCCAGGTGCATACATGGGCCATGGATAATGTCCGCGGTCCAAGTGAACTTGGACGACGGAGAACTAATTCTCCGTCGTCCAGGTTCTTGGACGACAGTACTTGGAGCACGGACCTTGGACGACGGAGATTCCGTCGTCCAAGTACTTAGACGACAGAAAACGTCACCTAGACGACGGAAATGGTCCGTGGTCTAGGTGCAGTTTTCTTGTAGTGTATTCAAATTAATATGTTTCCTAACCATCAAACTCACTAGATATCACTCAATGCACACAAGTGTTTGAGGGTTAGTGTTTGCACTCAAAAATTGCATCAATCACATGTTCTCTATAAGCTCGATTTTCAACCAAATGCTCTAACAATCCAAAAGCACAAGCATTTCAAATCAAGAGGACTTTTATTCGGGTTGTAACGGGGCTTAAGGAATGGGTTTAATTAACAAAGGGAATATGAATTTGAGAACTAAGCAACCTAGCGAGCAATTCACATGTTCAAGTTCCTGACAAAACATCTAGGTGCCATTAACTTCTTTTTTTACACCACACTACTTCCCAAAACTCTTATTCTTTATGTACAACTCATACTCTTTTTGTGAAACTCTTTTCTTCTTTCTATTTTTTTCTTAAATTTTCTTTGATAATCTTTTCTTTTTTTTTCTTTTCATTTCTTTTCTTTTTGAACAAAACACAATACAAATGAACATCAGAACGAAATCCTCCACCTCACACTTAAGCTTTTGCTAAACTTCACAATAGGTACAAACTCTAAGCACATCCTAATAGGCTTCAATATCGCTTGCTCGATTGCCTAGCTAGTTAAGGGTAGGAGTAAATATTTAGGCTTGGTAAGTATTTGTGGTATTCAAGAATTAAAGGACCAGATTGGCTCACTAAAGGATGTATGCATTATAGGGTTCAAAAGCAATTTGGTCATGGTGGTAATCCTAATGCCTCTATCATTTTTTAAAATAACTCATGATTTGGAAAACATTTTGCATGGTTTAAAGAAAATTATAGATTACACTATGATTGATCGATGTCACACATGAAGAAGTAGGTGCATAATGAAGCTATGTATACACAAAAAGGCTCAAAAATCTCACTTGGGCATGGATAGCTTCAAAAACATTTCAATCCTTCTTTTTCTCATGTGAACTCATTTTGAATGACATATGCACTTTTCAAACCAATTAAACATGTATTTTTTTTTCTATTTTTAAACATGCAATCCACTGGCCATTAGTTTAATCTCATAATTGAGAGTGGTTATTGGGCCACAAAACATACCAAAACACACATATTTTTGTATTACATTTCTCACATTTTTCAATTTTTATGGATTTTTCAGATAATGACTGATAATGACTTAGCCGCCTACCTCACACTTTCGAACCAAATTGTCCTCAATTTGCATAAAGCCACATACAAAACAAAAGTATAGACAAGATAACAAGGCTTCATCATTTCATAAATTTTTCACCCAACACATGTTCTCCTAGGCATAGTGACTAACATGCATTCACACTTAAAGGGTCATATAGTCTCAAAGAAGTAATGAAGCTATTAGAGTTCTATCAACCACAATGGGGTCATGCATACTAATCACATTTCAAATGAAAACAACATTGTAATCTAGCATGTAATACGAGGGGACCTCACACTTAGAACTTTAACATTTAGAAAGGCGTTTAAGTCATAGTAATAAGTATCACAACATGTATCACACCAAGATTACCACATGCTAACACGACGCAAACTATACACTAAGCATCATTGTTCACTATACAGATGTCATGCTAAGAAGTAAAGAGAGAGTAAGGAGAAAGATGGTGCAAACTCTTTGAAGACTGACTCCTAGCTCCAAATGTATGAACATGTTGACCAACGAAGGCCAAGTTAGGCCTCGCCATCCAAAGAGTGCATGAGTGAAGTAAGAACCAGAAAATGGCGCCCTCTCATTAAAATTGATAGCATTTGAAAGCTCAGAGGGGTCTATGGTCAAGGCCATGGCATTCGGACTCTGGGAAAGGCTTGAAAAGTGTGCATTAGGAATGGCCTTTGATGGGTCGAAGGAAACTCTTCGATTCATCGAGGCAGAGCCCCTGGATCGCAAGTGGCAATAGGTTTCGATGGATTGAGGAAAACCTTCGATCCATCAAGGTAGGCGTCTGGTTCACACTACTTCAGCATTTTTAAAAAAATTTCCCCTTTTCAAGTTCTTGACTTCCATGCCCATTCCACGATGTTTTACACTCCTCCAACCTCACACTTATTCTTCTAACATACCAATAGTGTCCAACCATTATGGGTTGTAGTTTAAGAACGTAAACATGGTCCATGAAGGGATGAGTAGGTCAAACGATCATGGTTGGGTCCTTAAAGTGATAGACCTCCGCACTCCACATTGTGTTTGGCTCAAAAGTCTCAAATTGTGTCTCATGGAGCTTGAAAGTTCTCCCATTCTTTAAATTCATCAAATGGATGACTCCTTGAGGACATAGCTTAAGAAACTTGTAGTTAGAACTCTTCAAGGGATTAAGGCTCTTCAAGGTGACCTTGCTACCAACTACCAATGCCGGTTTCTCAAGCTTGTTTGGCTTCAATTTATTTTTCTTTTCGCGACTCATGGCCATATCTGATGCCTTGAATTCTTTAACATCATTGACCTTGCTTTCCACAACATCAACACTACATAATTCTAATGCCAGAATTGAAGGAGCTTCATTGAATAAGTTGATGGCTTTTGCATGACAACTCATGATAGCTTGCGTCCTTCCATTAGCATTGGTTGGAGGAAAAGGTAAGAACCTAAGTTCATCCGGGTTCACCTTAGTCTCGGCTTGGGTCTTGATACCATCATATTTTTGCTCGACTTCATCATGATATCCAGGAGGAATTCTAGGTGCACCCGATGTGCCTACATCCTCCTCATCATCACTTTCTACCAAGGGAGCATCACCATTATCATCACATCATTTTCCAGTAGCCTACACCATATTGACCACTTGACATTGATGTTTTTGATCTTTTTTGGTATAAGACAGGAATTCATTAGTCATTCCGCCTTGTTGAACTCGATGTGCCTTAGCAAATTGACTTAATTGTTCCTCGATATTCCGGAGTGCACGTTCGTTCTCCTTCTGGATCTCCTTGTTCTCTTCCAATAAGCTTTTGAAGTTATCCAAGTATATCTTCTTGTCTTCCGCTCGTTGAGCTTCCAATTTACTTTGAAGAAGCATCTCATGTTGTGAAAATAGATTGATCATCAACTCTTCCAAGTTAGACTATGAAAATTCTCCTCGACGTGGAAGTGCTCATTACATCGAAGCTTGTTGTGGTATTGGAGAGAAATATGCTTGTGGTTGACAAGAGTTTCCTCCCATAACATTAAAATACTCTCCACTAGCTCTTGTAACTCTAGTAGCTCCATGCTTAAAATCTTGACCATTTTCTTGACCACAATGATTGAGGTATCTGACGTATCTGACGTCTCAAGTCATCAAAGGAAATTCTCAAAGGAAGATGACAGAGGTATCTGATGTCTCTAGTCATCAAAAACTCAAGTCAACCAACTGGAAACTCACATTGAGTGTCATTTAGGAGCTTCGCCATCGAGTGTATCTGACATCTCTAGTCATCGAGTGTCGTTTAGGAGCCTAGCATTCAGGATGACACGTGACTATCGTGACTCAAAGGAATAAGGAGGCGAGATGATGACTAGTAGTGAACTACAACCCTAGTCATCGCTATTATTTGGTAGTGAACTATAACCCTAGATAATACATCGATAGCGAACTGCAACCCTGGAATGTCAATCTGAGTGCCAGCCAAGTAACATATATGTGCATATATAAAAACCTCAAATATTTATAGCCTACGTGACTACTCACTTGTCTCCCAATAAGACACAACAAATTAACGTACTAATGAACTGACATATCCAAGGGAAGCAATAACTGAGCTGGAAATATCAACTGTAAGTTATAGACGTAGGTTGTAGTAGAACTCGAAATCATAAACATGCAACAAGAAAAGCTTGAATTACCTGAACTGACATAAGGCTAAAATAAAGGGAAGCAAAGTTGAAACACTTTAACATTACTAAATTTCTAGTTAGAAAGCCGAAATCGTAAAATATAATCAATTAAGGGCATGTTTGTTACACTCTCTTATATTGCTTATAAAAGAAATAGTATATTTCTTATATTATAGTGTGTTAAACATAGAGGAAGTATTTGAGGTCCTTATATACTTGGATTCATTACATAAAAGATATCATGGGCATGTTTGTTACACCTCCTTATATTAGAATTCTTAGTTTATGATAAAATAAAAAAAGCCCAATCTCATGTTTGGTACTACAAGAAACTGTTTTAAATGAGCTAATGTAAGCTCTTAGTCATGTTTCTTACATCTTCTTATTCTTAGCTTATTTTAACAATAGTCGAATCTCATGTTTGGTGTCATAAAAGACTATTTTAAATGAGCTTATGTAAGCCATTGAAGTGATGAAAATACCATTTTTACCTTCTTATATAAGGAGCCCAAAAACTTGTTTCTTATATAACACTCCTTAATATAAGAAATATAGGGCAGAAGTATGTACCTTCGTGGCCCTGAAGTTTCTTTTTTTCCGGCCACTTCTATGATTTTTCTCAACGGGTCCTCATCCAATGAGTATTGAATAAATTCCTGCACAAAACTCTCAAAAGTGTCAATTGAACAACAAGAATAAGCATCATCACTATTTGAGTGTTTGAGAGTTTCATAAATGTTGAAGTGGATATTCTCCTCCGCCACTTCCATGCTCAATGATCCATCAAAACAATCAATCTTTGTATGTGTTGTTCTCAAGAATGGTCTCCCAAGAATCAATGGTATTTCTGATGGCATTGGCTCATACTCCATCTCCAGCACAAAGAAATCTGCTGGGAATATTAAGTCTGCCACATGTACTAACACGTCTTCTATAATACCCCTAGGGTAACAGTTAGATCTATCAGCAAGTTTAATGGTGACACCAGTGGGGTTAAGTTCCCCCATTTTTAACCTGTCATAAATAATATATGGCATTAAATTTATTGATGCACCTAAATCAAGTAGAGCACCTGCAATCCTGTGATCACCAATAGTGCATGGGATCGTGAAACGTCCTAAATCACCCAACTTAGGTGGAAGATTTCTTTGAAGCACAGCAGATACTCTCTCTCCCAAAGTCACAGTCTCAGTTCCATAAAATTTTCTCTTTGTTGTGCACAAATTTTTTTCAAGAACTTTGCATATTGTGGTATTGGCTTGATCACATCCAACAAGGGGATGTTTACTCCTACCTTCTTGAACATATCCAAGATCTCATTCTCTTTGTCAACCTTCACCTGCTTCTCCAACCTGCTAGGAAAAGGCACATTAGGAGTAATTGAAGGGGAGGGAGTAGAGGATACCTGGCCTGATTTCAGTCTTGGTATAACTTTCATTCCAGGTGCATTCTCAACATGTTGAGGAATTTCCTCAACGGATTGAGTTGGGGTTCCTGAAATGATTTTCAATGGTTCATCAAACACAACTTGTTCAATAACTGGTTCCTCCCATTTTCTTCTTTGCTTCTTGATTGTTGGAATTGTCTCCAACACCTTCCCACTCTTCAAAGTCATAGCATGAGCCTCATATGGTCCCTTGGGGTTGGGAAGAGTGTTGCTAGGAAGACCTCCAGTGTTGACTTGAGCCATTGCTTGCTGAATTTGGCTCACTTTTCGCTCAATTTCAGGCTCTTCCCATTTTCTTCTTGGCATTTTGACCTCTGGTTTTGCATCCAACACTGTCCCATTTTTCAAGATCATAGCATAGGCCTCATATTGGCTTTTGGGATTGGGGAAAGTGTTGCTGGGAAGACTTCCTGGGTTGGCTTCAGAGAGTGTTTGTTGAATTTGGCTTACTTGCCTCTCTAGCAACTCGATTGCTTTTCCTTTTTGTTGAATTGTGGCCTTGAGTTCTTGGCTAAAAGCACTTATCCCCGGCAACGGCGCCAAAATTTGATAGGCTTCCGTTCTGTAAATTCTGGCTGACTTAATCCAAGCACTGTATCCAAAGTATCTTCACCCCATCCATAACGAAGATAATCCTCATCAAGATGGTCTCCCTTGTCTTGTTCCTCTTTCCCTTGCTTTCTTAACCTGCTAGGAAAAGGCACATTAGTAGTAATTAATGGTGAAGGTAGAGGACATACCTGCGTTAGTTTCGATCTTAGTTCAACTTTCATTCCAGGTGCATTCTCAATGGGCTGAGAGATTTCCTCAATGGGTTGAGTTGGGGTTCCTGGAATGGTTTTCAATGGTTCATCAAACACAACTTGCTCAATGACTGGTTCTTCCCATTTTCTTTTTTGCTTCTTGATTTTTGGAACTGTCTCCAACATCTTCCCACTCTTCAAAGTCAGAGCATTAGCCTCATATGGCCCCTTGGGGTTGGGAAGAGTGTTGCTAGGAAGACCTCCATCCTTGACTTGAGCCATTGTTTGCTTCATTTGGCGCATTTGTCGCTCAAGCAAGTCAATTTTCTTACTACGCTCATGCAACGTTACCCTCATCTCCTGCCTAAAAGCACGATTCTCCTACATGAAAGCACGATACTCCTCTCTTTCTTTCTTTTTATCCACCATTATCTGCTGTAACATACTCATCAATCGCTGCTCTGATTGCTGAGGATAGTCATAGCCGGAGTGATCATCCCATATAGGAGTGTAAGGAGGTGTATTTTAGTCACTTTGCATGGTGGAATAACTTTGATATGGAAAATATGCACATTCCTCATTTGAGTGACTTGCCATTGAACAACTTGAACAAACCACAAAATTAGAATACATAATATACAAAGGTTAATTTAAATTTACAGACTCTGTTAGGACTTAGAATTAAGCAACTCCCCGGCAACGGCGCCAAAATTTGATAGGCTGGGTAAACACCTAGTCAAAGATACCTTATTTCAACCAAGATATATCACTGTAATAGTCACTAATAAGGGTTATCGAACACGAGGAGTTGGTGACACTAAATCCTAACACAAAACTGAAATACTGACAGACTCGACTACAATACACTAATGACACTACGAACCTAAGCTAAACTAACTCAAATTCTACGAAATTTAGACACAATACACTAAACACAGTAGCAGACTACCACACAAAATTTGAGGGTATTCAGAGTTGATTTGAGTACCGAACTAAAGCGGCTAAGCTACATATAATGCAGAAAATCAAAGCTGAAAGTAAATATGCTAATGAATTAAACTATATGATTAAAGAGTTAAGAGGAATGTAATCCACCACCGTCATTCCATCTTCCTAACACATACTTAACCTAATGCACATATCCAATGAATGAAAGTTCCCAGGAAGAGTTGATCGTTACAACCACATCCTATTATCTAATCCTTATGTCTATGCAGGTTTGTCATGGACCTCCCCTACATCTATCCCTCTATTGAACCCATAGTCATGGACCCCAAGGTTTACAAAGAAGAAAGCATTAAACTCTAGAAAAGGTTTGAGAATCTACAAGGGTTCACAGGTACACTATAGGCGTGTCCTGCTAGACCTATGGACTTCAATCTCCTGACGGTAAAATCAGTGTATCACTATAGAGAATCCGGTGGAAGAAATTATCTTCAGTCGCCCGTATCTCATGAAACTAGAACCCTAGCATGCATACTAAGTTGGCCACCAAAGCAAACATACAAGAACTCATACGGTGATCATTCAGAGAAAGAAACCTCATTCAAAGAATATGCAAAACTAGGTTAAAGTGTATGCATTAAAAAGACTTCATGTACAAGGCTTCAAGCAACCCCTCAACAATGAGTTAGCTACTAAAAGACATAAGTAAATAATCAAAACAAATCATAGAGTTGAAACAAACAAACAAGATGAAGAAGAGTTCTGATCGGCCAGAATTCAACGGGTCAAGGATTATTTCGACCCGTCGAACCGAGATAGGATTGAACTCCTCCCTTGGCTGCTCTCCCTTCTTGCATGAATTGCTCTTCTAATAATCTGATTCCCTTTCTAAAAACCTAAAAATAGGTTTATATACTTCCTCCAATAGCTCTCCTAGAGTCCACGTTGGAATAGGCTTCTATAATTGCACATAACTCCTTCTTTCTTTCCGTATTGAGCTAGGAATCCTTCTTTTGTTTTCTTTTCCTTTATTTCTCCACAAAACCTATTAAAACAATAAACATAAGTAAATCACTCAATTAATAACAATAAACTAAATATAGGGAACAAATTAAATACCGAATAGACGCATAAATATACGACTATCATCGCTCCTCGGACCTCAAGACAATAGGGGTTCGACCCATGGGACAAAAGCCAGTCAAACCCACCCTCAAACGTCACCAGAAAATGGCCGGAACACCGCCGACCGTTAACCACAAAATCCGGCCGAAACATCGAATAGATTCGAGTCTAAAACTCAAAAAAAAAACCCAACAATACATACACCAAACGATAGAGGAGGAGGAGAGCTTTCTAACCATACTTGAAACGTCGCCGGAGGTGGCCAGAATTGGCGGTACGATCGAGTCGACGGAAACGGGTTGATGTACGAAAATACGGGCGGAGCTCGTACAATATTTCTGCCCATTTGGAAACTTTCCAAAAAATATCACATATTAATACCCGTATACTTAGCTTACCCAAATCAACGATCCAAATTCATTATGATCTCGATCGAACGGTCACGATTAAACCGACCTAAAACTATTTTTTATTTAAATTATTCGCCAGGTAAACTTCTGATAAACATTAAAATAACTCGTTTATCCGATAAATTCTCCGAAAATTCTTACAAGCTCAAAATTAAATACTCTACAACTCTCGTGATGAAAGTTAAGTCAAATTCTCCCCCAGTGAAAAAGTCGTTAACAAACCTGATAACGCGTAACGTGGTTCGATAAGTTTGTGATTTCGGTACGGGTTGTAACAAAGAACTTCTTTCGGATTGTGAATACCATTTTCTAGAGAAATTTATGGCTATTTTAGTACACAAATGTTAGTCCACTCGAGAATTTGACATTGACAGAAAATTTATATTCGAACGCCCAAGTCACAATGAGAAACCCAAATCTAAGAGAAATAGAAGAAGTCCAACCCACCAATCTACAATATGTTGTGCGGAAGCATGACGTAGAAACGGTGGTAAATAATTAATGAGTAACTAAATCAATTATAAACTACGCAATACAAAGATTTATAGTGGTTCACTCAATCAATGTGATTGAGTTACGTCACTCTAAGAGCTGAAGAGAAATTCCACTATAATCAATCGGAGAGATTACAACTTAATTTTACAAATAAACTCCAACTATCTTAAACTCCAATACACCTAATCTATTGTTCTCTACAGCTATAGAAGACTCTTCTCGACTACAAGGTTAATCCACCATTCTAAAACTTCTAACTTTCTACTTGGAAGCACCTTGAACTAAGAGAACAATAACTACTGTTTTGATTTTCTCAATTTTGGTTTCGTCGAAACCCAAACTCTCTTCTCATCTGATAGTCGTCAGCCTCATCTCCAGCATATATATAGGCCAAGTTAATTACCCTAGAACAATATGTTAGTCACGTGCCACTCCAACAAGGAATGTGAAGGCTGAATTAAATGTGAAGGCTGAATTCCAAAAAAACCCACAAATTAACCTCCATGGGCAGACAGAAGACCTCCCCAACAAACGACATTACCCAGCCACAAAAAGCACACAAAGCCCGTGTTTGGCTCCAACCCTCGATAACAAACCAAGGATGAAGCGGAGGATGTATCTCGATGGCGGAGATGGAGTAGGAGATGAAGACGTGCCTCACTCTCCACTCTAGCTACCTAGGTTTTTTTCAAAGTTCCAAAGGATATCCGTCTAAACATTAAAAATTTAAAAAAAATACATAAATTTTTTCTTAGGCGCTTTTTTTAGGAAGTCATTTGCCTAGACAGCTATTTTATCCCGCCTAACTCAAAAATGGGCAAAAGTTAAACCTTCACATTTCAGTTTTTGATTTCCTTCATATTAGAGAAGATAATATTGAAGAGTCCAAAAGAAAATAAGTTAGAAAACTTGAAAATAATGTATTTTGATGACATTTTCTTAATATTTTTTCTTTATTATTCATATTATATATATATATAATACACTAAATAATTATATAATTAAATAAAAATAAGAATATACCTAAAATTCGATTAATCTCCGCCTATACGGCTAGACACTAAGTAGTAACTACACCGCCAAAAGACGCTAGCGTCTTTTGAACATTGGTTTTTCGTATACTTCTATATATATAAAGTAGTGTGGTTCTAGTCATGTCATCCCCAAGTTCAAACTGCGGAGTCAGTCTCTTTCAGCTACATTGCACTTTGACGAACTTAAGGGTCTAATTGCCAGGCATGACATTTTGTTGTTCTTCTTGTTGTTGTTTTTGTTTTTCTCTTTCCAAAAAACCAATCCGGATGATCAGTTGATCACCAGAAGTTATATGACTCAAAGCTTGATTTGTTATAAGGAATGATCGATACAGGCAATCCAGTTCTGGCTTCCACCAAAAGCTTGGGTTTTGCTGATGTTTTGGCAGAGGCACAAGCTTTAAGAGCGGGTCTTCTGGCAGCTATATTTCATGGACACTGCATATTACAAGCTGAAGGGGACTCTAAAGTCCTTATTGATAGTGTCAACAACCACATCCATACTCCTTGGAAGATCAAAACTTTAGTTCAAGACAACCATAAGTTGTTGCTTCATTTTGAAGAGTTCTCATTGACACATGTTTGGAGGGAAGCAAATTTTCTTGCTGATTCAGTTGCTGATATAGGACATGGCTCCGCTGTGGCAGAAGCTTGGTATAATCAACTCCCTCCCCAAAGTGCTACTGCTTTCAATTTTGATGTCTTAGGCCTAGGTTGTTGTAGGAGTTTCTCCTTGTAACTTTATGTTTTGTTAATCGGAAAAAAAAGACTTATTAAGACCCAAAGTCGACGACAAGATTTCCGCAGCCTTGCTAATTTCTTGATGATATCCGTGAGTTGTATCTTATCTTGAATTTAAGGAATATGGACCATCTAAAGTCCAAGTGGAGATCAACCAATCGTGTAACCTATTGATCTTTTAGATAAAGTGGTGCATGTAGCCCTAAAAGTTTCGAGGAGATCACTCAAGCTAAGACAAACAAATCTTGCTTGTGAAAGTAAGCTTATATGGAAGATTTTAAAGGATTCAATGCATTAATCCTGGTACGATTGCAACCTCCTAACTCCAATTACTAAAGAAAAGTTAAACATTTCTCCTAGACTAACTCCAATCATTAACATCTGGAACCAACCAATTACTAACAAATTTACTAAAAATTAATTAGATCATTTTACTTTGTCACATTAAATAAATTCTTCAACATTCCTTTCTATTCAGATCGACTTCGACTTGCAAGTTAAAAACAAAGTGGCGGACCATCCAGGCCAGTTCGTTAACATTCGCACACGTGCTTAATTTTTTTTTTTATTTTACAAAAAAGAATAAATGAGTTATTTGGTCATTTTTAATTGTAGTTCAACTTCTTTTTTGAGAGGGTCGAAAATATCATTGAAATGTGATAAATAGTAAGGACTTCTTCGGATTATCCAGCCCGATAAATTGAAGCCCTACACACAATACTATACTAGGCATTCAATATTTATAAGCCTAACTAGAAAATCAAGATAGCACGAGAACAATCCAAATTCGGGGTGTACCATCCCTTAACTAACTATGCACATTCTCTACTCTAGTGCCAACGTCTAATTGGAGTATGTCTCTCCAATCTAGCCAGTAGGAGCTTGCTTCTCAACCTTATTATCTACAAATGTCATGCTTAACTCTGATTGTACTCGCAGTAGGGCTGTAGGTGAGGGTCTCCAGCATGCCAGTTGACTCCTAGCAATGGAAGTAACACCTGACATAGTATATCCAACAAGAGTCTTCTGAGCCTTGGGTCTAGGACCCCGCACTATGATACGGACTCCTAACTTCCGTCTCTTCTGTCAATCTTGCACAACTTCCGGGTCCGCATCCGAAACTCTCCCTTCATGTTGGTCTAGTTCCACTGTGAGCATAATGTCACCAATCATATCACCAACCATATCATCAGGAGGCGATAGAAGATCTGAACCAGCTGTTACCAACCAGTTGTCAGCCACCTCCTCATCTCGGGCGTCGGCACTGCCACATATACATACAAGAATCAGGATCTCCCGATCAATGCTCCAGATGTTAGACTCCATCTGGGTTTCATACGCTATATCCACATGTTTGGACGCATAAGCATGGTGTATAAGACAATCATGGATTAAGTGATCAAAGCTACCACAACCCTTGCAATAGCCTTTCATAGTTAAGATACTCAATATTACAATTAATCTATATATCCAAGCTTGCGGACCTAGGCACAGACTGACCTTTGTCGCCAACCTGTTCCAAAGATCAACTTCCACAAAATAGATGAATATCCTCAAAATCATGCAGACTATACTGATCATAATTCACATACCTACCTAGGCAGTTGCTTAGGGTGACCCACCACTTAGAGATTGTGATAGGACGTGTCAAATTGCCACCCACGACATACTCTCGCCCATGCCTTTGTCTTGACTACCTCAACCATGTGTACCAGAGTGAAGCCATCAAACTGCTTTACCACAATAGTTATATTCTCAAAAAATCAAGGGTCTCACGAGATAGCTCGGCGAAGAACCTCCTTATTCTTAAACTTACCCAAAAATCTATCATGGGTGTAACATGTGATACTAGTATTCGTCATACCGCACCATAAGCAAATCAACCAGTGTTTGAGAAAATTTTCCCTCTCAATTGAAAGAATCTCCGGGCAGAAAACTCAGATAACAACATAGCCGAACTCATCCTTTTCTTCTCCTACACCTTAAAAGCAACACATATTGTGATATCAATTTTTGAAGGCCATAAGTTCGACATGGTTCGGGGTAGGGACTCCTTGACGAAATCAAGGACACTAATATGGTTAAGAATGGAGACAATGGGGTTGGAATCGATAGAAAGGGAGTAGAGATTGATCAGAATAGGAAAATCCTAAGCAAAGTGGGTATCGATGTTAGGGTTTGACTAGGAAAGAGGGAGGTGGCATGGTAGGGTTCGGGAGACAAGGGAGAAAGGGTTATTCGATAATCACCATTTATTGAGCAGAATTTTAATTTAACTTAAACACAAGAAGATACTAGCATTCAAACAAAATTACAAAAGAAGATATATTTTTTTCTCCCTCAATTATAAAGGTGTTTTCAATTTCTTTCACAAGAAAAGAAAAGAAAAAGATATACATTTAACAATGGAGTACCAAGTCGCCAAAGTTCTTTCCCAACAGTCAAATCGATACCTATTTGAGCATTAGATATTAGTCGAATGACAAAGACTATATGCCACCCTGCTCACATGCATCCATATTTAAAACGCGTTTCCTCAATTATTTACTTATATAAAATAAAAAACTGAACACATATTTCTTGTTGTGGGTCGACTGCAAAAAAGGGGACTGAAAAAATCTTCTTCTGACTTTGAATTCCATTTTTCTATTTTATCACCAAGTGGTTTTCTAGCATGCATCTTAATAGATCAATATGATTATGAGGTTTTCAAGTTGTCTAAAAAGTTATGGTTAGGAGACTATATTGCCCACACTACGAGAAGGTTGAGACTATATTGCCCACACTAGGAAAAGGTTAATCTAATACTAGGGGATATGCATATCCAATGATGGGTATGAAGTGGAGATGAAAAATTGTAAATTGTCAGTTTTTTTTTAAGTATTATTTTACTTTATTTTTTTTTATTAAATTCTATTACATTCAACTTATGCATTGTTAGGGGCATTTTTTTGGAATTTTGAATGTTTCACTATTGAATTTGTAAAAGCTTCATCTCTCTTAATATATAGAGATCTTTGATCTCTCCCATCACATGAAAATCAGAAGAAATTTATATTGACCACCCTACAACTAAAGAAGGAAGATTTGATTAGGCCTGTAAAATGGGACGGTCCAGCTCTGCCCTGTCTTATAAGATTTTGTCCATGTATTGCCCGGTCCTGAGCTTTTTTTAAGCTCTAACTATAAAATGGGCAGAACAAGGCAAACCCTTTAACTAGTTTCTGAAGCCCAAGCCCTACCCGAGGGCCGATAAAGTGCAAGCCGGAAAACCCGCCCACAACGCGCCCTAATATTTCACTTATATCTCATGAAATAAATTTAATTTTATATAAAAAAAAACCTTAATTTGTCAATTTAGTGCTATCTATTTTAGTTTAGTTGAATTTTGTATATATTTTTATCACCACTTACCATAAATATCAATATTTCATATGTAATTTTTTTAATTTCTTATGTAGTTTTGGACTGGGTCCTGCCCGGCCCTACTAATACTTATATAGGCAGGACTTTGGGCATGTCCACGGTTTCAGAAGCATGACCTATACTCTGTCCTACCAAAATAAGCAGGGTCAAGTCCGCTCATTAGGTTGGGCAAGGCTAACCCAAAGCCCAAATAATAGGGCTGGATTAGGGTGGACCGATGGGCTATGGGCCAGTTTACAGGCCTAAATTTGATGTCGCTAAGTGTTCTTCTACGATGACCATACAGTTGGGGTTCACTAACTCGAGTCCCAGGCGGCTAAGTTTGCTAGGCTAGAGCATTAGTGGGCAATGGAGAAGGTGTTGGGTTTCAAGTGCTTGGGCTTTGGTTAAGCCTCTTTCGTTGACGTTGCTTAGATTCATCTGGTTCAATTATCAAGTTGATTTGGGATCCATGAGGATCGGGTATCAGGCTACACCTCCTTACCTCAGCTCCTTGGTCTGTGGATTTCTGCAAAAGATTTTCTTTTGAGCATTTTAAGAAATTCGAGCGGAATGAGTATATATTATTTATTGTCTCATTTTGCACAACATCATAATATTGGGTAATGTGATTTTCTTATTTAGTTAATTTCTTCTGAGAAATATTATTTGGGTAGGATTAATGTTTTGATATTAGTTTATCTAAGCTGTGGCCTTTTGTCTCACTCTCGCCTCTTCAATGGGTAGTGACTTCTGTAATACTCCTCATTGTATTAAATAAATGAGAGTGACACCCGCATGAGTACCCTTCAAAAAGAAAAGTATAGAAGGAAGATGAGATTAGCAATCAGATAAGGCTAATCGATCTCTAATCTTCTCAATTGCAAATGTCCTAATGTTTAGCCATGTTATATATATATATATATATATATATATATATTTCCTTCGATTATTTTGATTGCAATGTTGAAATGAGTACATGAATAGGACGACCATATGACATGAGCAGAACAAATGCGGAAATGATACACTGTACTGACTTTGCCACAAAAGGCAAATTAAAGCATCATTATCAACTAGTGACCACGTACTTCTAACTCCAATCACAACAGATGTATATATGGCTATAGGTACAAACTTAATCAATAAGCATAGTCGTTGGCTCCACTCTCTCTGTGCCCTAATCGATATATTTTGTGTTGTCGGTTGTTAAGTCATGACCATAATAAGGTAGCGTGGTTGCCTCGACGATTATGTTATTATCTACACTCATGCATCCACTGCAAAAGCGTCGATACACAGTAGTTTTTACATAAAAAAAAAGAGATATTTTATGTTGTGTTAATTGGAAATTAAAAAAAAATTGAGTAGAGACGACATATCTGTCTGGTCGCTGTAGTAAAACTACCATTTGTGCTACAGAATTTTATCTTAGAGATTGACTCTAACTGCAGACACGTTTAGACAACATAACTTATTTCCTTTTGTTGTCTGAGTTTTGGTATCAACGACTCACACAACAGAAAATGAGTTATATTTTGTTATGTTGTGTGATGAAGTGGTCTGATTTGAACCAAATAATACTTGGACAACTTAGTGGTATGTTACGTTGTTTGATGAATAGTATACAAATTTGTGACTTTCACTGAAACAACATAGAAATTGATCTATTGTCTATGTATTGAGTTCAAGTTTTTTAGCATTCATGGAAAAAAAAAACAAAGTTAAAATCTCTAAGTGCAGCAACCTAAAAAACACGCGGCTCTTTCTATTTTTTTGGTGCACTTGCCTCAAACGACCTAAACCATTATCTTACTCTTTCTCTTTCTCTCTCTCTCTTTCGGTCTCTCCTCTCTCGCCCTTGAGGCTTGAGCTCCGATCACTGCTCCACTTAATCGGCTAAAACCTAGCCCCCCCCCCCCCCCCCCCCCTCTCTCTCTCTCTCTCTCTCTCTCTCTCCCTCCCCCCCCCCCCCCCATCAAAGTGACCTAACCCTCCGCCACCACAGTTTACCTAACCATACACCACCGTCGTCATTGTCGCCTTTTTCCTCCCTCTGATTCCTCTCTTTTGCCACCCCCAAAGACGTCGTTGCTATGCAGTGCCGGCACAAATGAAGCCTATGCATTGAGCCCCAGCTCAAATGAGTCAACTCCCTCCCCCGCTCCCAACAATCTACCCAAAAGCCCCAAAACCGTCAAAACCCTAACCCTAATGCCTTGAAGCCGTCTTCGGCTAACACCCAGATCTTCCTCGACCTGAGAAAGATCCAAGACAACTTCGAGGCCTGGCCTTCCATTTCATTCCTCTCTCTCTCTCTCTCTCTCTCTCTCCCTGCTTTTGTATCAGCTTTGCTCATCTTCTTATCTATACAAATCATTCACAGGATTTCTATGAGGATCTGTTCTAGAGGCTGAGCAAATACAACCAGATCGAGAGCTTGAACATCTGTGATAATTTGGCCGACCATATGCTAATTAAACTAGGGTTCTTTATTCAGTTTTTAATTTTTGTGTGTGTTTGATTTTGCTTTGGACTGACTAAATGTGTTGTGATGTGATTAAGTTAGGAATGTGTATGTTTAATTTAGGGAGGAAGAGCACAATTTAGGAAGGAAGAGCACGCCGCAGCAGCGCTTACCAATCTCACTGGGAGGTTCTATGCAGGTTATTTTTCTGATGCTTTATCAACTTACGACTACATGTATATAGATGTCCATCCAATCTGATTTAATATTCTAGGAACTTGTTAAATTTGTGGCTGTGAGGTACGATTACTTTATTGTTCAGCTGTAAAATCTGCTAGTAGTGGTGACTTCTGCAGTTATGGTATGTGGTTTAGAGTTTAGACATTGATCTGTATAGTGTAATTAATATTGTACGAGTCTTAGTACGTAACAATAGACTGAGATTTTGCAACTCAATTTTGGTCTAATGAAGAGCCCTGAGTGGATCAGTGGTTTTGATTGCTTCTGGGGTCCGGTTCCAGAGCTTCTTGAATTCATCGATTCTCTCAGTAGGCATCGAGTTGTTCTCATCTCTACTAAAAGTTTAGTCTATATGTTGATGTGTTGCTCCTCAGTTAGTTTGTTGTTGTATATCAAATAATATGATTAAGATCCCCCTCATGCTCTACCATGTTTGATGAATATCCTAGCCTAATTAATCCAATGTATTGCTTCTTTGTTAAGCTGCTTATTCATGGTTTTATTGCAATGGAGCAGATGCAACGTGCATATGATTTCTGACCTCTTGGTAATTCACTTTCATTATAGTGTATTAATTAATTGTGTTGCTTTGATTACAGGTCTATGACACTATTGGGGAAGAGATCCGAGGCGACGAAGCTTTATGGTCGCCTCGGATCATTTGTTGGTCGCCTCGATGAGATGTGACCAAGTCGTCGTCGCCAACTCCACGTCGCCTCAGATTGGTCCCTTCACTATTAGAGCGACGAAAATTGATAAAACTTCGTCGCTTCATTTTGACTCACGCGACAAAAATATTCTTCTTCTCTTCGAATTTGTGCCGCGAAGATAGGAGTTGTCGCTCCTCTTTTTGAGCGACCAACATTGGTGAAAGTGGGGCGACCAAGGGCAACAATCGAAGCGACGAAGATTGATCAATCTTCGTCGCTTCAGTGTATATGGAGCGACAAAAATTGATCAATCTTCGTCGCTCCAGTGTAAATGGAGCAACGAAGATTGATCAATCTTCGTCGCTCCAGTGTAAATGGAGCAACGAAGATTGATCAATCTTCGTCGCTTCAGTGTAAATTAAGCGACAAAGATTGATCAATCTTCGTCGCTTCGATACTGAACTGAAGCGACAAAGATTGAGCAATCTTTGTTGCGTCATTTACACTGGAGCGACGAAGATTGATCAATCTTTGTCGCTCCATATACACTGAAGCGACGAAGATTGATCAATCTTCGTCGCTTCATTGGGTGACAGGAAAAAAAAAATTAAATATTAACGTACCAAGTTACGATAGTTCACAATTTCAAAGCACAATATATGATAAACGAACTCATTCAACCACAAATCAAGTCATATAGAAAAATATACCACAAATCAAAACGTACACAGTTTATACAAACCCTAAATACTATTGTTCACAAATCCGAGTCATGGTCGGGGACGGCATTGCCAGATGGAGGAACTAGAGCTTGTTGACTCCCAGCTTGGAACGATCGCATGAAGGCCTCCATTTGTTGCACCCTTTCGGCGAGTGCATTATAATCCTCTCTGGATTTGTGCGCCTCCTCTTTGGCTTCAGCGACCTCCCATTTCAGGGATTGGGTTTTCTCTACATTGGCTGTCACCCGGGCCCCTCCTCTGGGTTTAGGGTCGCGTGTGAGTGCGCGCCCCACCCCTGTCACGTCGAACAAGAACAAATAAATATGTTTGAATAGCACACAAAAAGTGAGCAAAACGTAAATCGAGATAAACGAGCACAGATTTTATAGTATTACCTCTTATAGAAGTCCCAGGCCTTGAACTCACATCTTCCTCTATGATATTTATTTGTGTATCAAGAGGAAGAGGATGGTCTCGGGAAACCACATCGCCGTCAACGTCACCCGCTACACTATCTTGTTGCGACAAGACTTCGTCGAGCCTTTGCTTCACTGCCGCCTGCTCAATTAAAATATATTAATTAAATAATATTACAATATGGTAAACAAAAATAATTATAATAATGTAACGTAACATATTTTCGCTCACCACTTTCTCAGCCGCATTCTTGTCCGGCTGGTATACGTCAATCCAAGTCTGGACGGCCGGCGCTCTATGACCCCCCTTTTCCAACACCTCGCTTCGGTATGAGAGGGCGAGGGATCCCGAATGGTGATTGAGCTGCTGCTCCTTGTTCCTGTTTCGGTTTCCTCGATTCCGTTCGCACAGTTTCTGGCACACAAAATAATCATTTAAAAATAAGACTAGATAAACATGTAAATTTTAAATCGTTGGCGAAAAACTGTGCGGATAGTTTATGAAGTTTACCAGGTAAGCAGGGTCTTCGCAGTGGCCTTTTAACCACGCCCATTCTTCTTCTCTCCCTAAAAACTCGGCAGGAGTCTCCTGGCTGACGTGGAGATAATGCTGATGGCAATCATGCTTCCAATCCTTGTAGATTGTTTGCGCCGTCGCATCAATAAAGTTCCACATCTCCACATCGGTCGTCGGGATGTCATAGTTCGTCTAGCACAAAAATTTAAATCGTGTTAATTAAAAGTTATAATTACATAAATTGTAAAGTAACAAACTAAGCTAAGCGCAGTAAGTATACCTCAATACCGGTATTGACGACATCGCGTTGCAGATCGCTAAGTGACAAAAAGGTGGGCGCAACCATTGGAACTTTGCTGCGTATGATGCTACCAATGTCTTGAGACATCAGACTCCTAAACTCTCTCGTCGCAGGCGCCTCGTAGAATATTCCACCTTTAGTCGCTTATTGTTGTTCATCCGGACGAGATACTCAATCTTTGTCCCGACAACGACCCCGCGCTGCGCCGTCGTCGCGTTTCCGGTTGCCATGTCCACCATGTCTGGGAGTTTGGTCTTCTTACACCAGATGCTGAGGGCGGGAGGGCGCTCTGAAGGAGTAGTGGTGTTGCTGTTTTCCACTAATGGAATGGTGTCCTCAAGCATTGGGACCGTCGTGTTGGGTTGCCCCACGGGACAATTCAGGGCCCCGTCGGGACATCATTCAGAGGGTTTTGAGGGAGGGGATTTAGGGATTCGGGTTGAAATCAAGAATTTGGGGCGGAGGCGGAGGCGGAGGAGAAATGCAAAAGTGAGATAAAGTGAGGAAGAAAGAAAAACTGAACCTATATCTGGAATTATAATCAAGCTGAGGCGACGAAGATTGATTTCTTCGTCGCCTGGAATTAATAAAGCGACGAAGAACTATTCGATCTAGGTCGCTCGGAACATATGAAGCGACGAAGAATCGTATATTGGTCGCATAAATCCATTGAAGCGACCAAGAATGAAATATTGGTCGCTTCAATGAACTGGAGCGACGGAAGTTCATTCTTCGTCGCTTCAATGGATTTATGCGACCAATATTGTATTCACAGGGTTACCTTGGGGATCCATACTTGGTCGCCTCATTGACTATTAACCCTAATCGAAGCGACAAAGTTTTCAATATTGGTCGCCTCATTGACTAACCGAGGCGACGAACTTTGATATCTTGGTCGCCTCATTTTGTGTTATTTTTACAAATTCACCATTTTGAAACTTTTCAAATACATAATGTATGCTTTAAAGAAAATACAATGTCTAGTTTTCAAATTCATAATATTAGTTTAGTCCTCGTCCTCGTCCTCGTACGAGTCCTCGTCCTCGTCCTTGTCTCCTTCTTCATCCAAAAGTAGTTGAAAATCTTGGTAAAATTGTATCACCGTGGGAGTGTCCTCTTAGTAAGGCTTGAATATATGATCTCCTGTACGCGATATGTTTTCATCTATGGCAAGTACTTCAGCGCTGTAAACATTGCGGTGCGACATTTCTTGTAACCTTCCAAGTACCACCGGCCTTTGGATCGTCTATGTAGAATACTTGTTTTACTTTGGTTGCAATTATGAAGGGTGAATCCTCATAGTAACTATTGTTTGTATCCACTGATATTAGTCCATGGTCTGTTATAACAGTGTCAAGATCTTCCTCGTCGTCGGAGTTGTGCCATGTGCACTTAAACAAGACCACTGACATACGGCCTGCATATAATACTTCGACCACGTAGTTAACATGGCCGTAGAACTTGGATGAACGCATGTGTATCATGACACCGCTGTTTTGAGTCACGGTTCTTTGATCCCTATCAAACGAGGTGAACTTGACACCGTTCACATAACACGACTTATAAACCCAGAATTGCTGAGGTCGTTGAGCTAATGACTTTATTCCTGCAACCAAGCTTGGGTCCAAGTTTTTTTCCTTAAGGGACACCTGAGAGATAAGTGTTAGATAAGTGAAAGATAAGTGTTATAAACCCTCAAAGAACCTTACAACAATTAATAGTTGGATGTACCCATGTTAAGAACCATCGAAGAAAACTCCTCCTCCGACAAAGATCCTTGAAATCTTCACCATTTTTAGCCTTGAACCTTCTGAGATGTTCTTCTGGGTAAGGTTTGACTTCATCTGTTTCCACCAAGACTTGCCAGTGAGCCTCAGCAGTCTCTACCTCAGTCAACCTGAACTGGCAACGAGTCTCGATAATATCTGGTCTTACTAAGAGTGAAACACAGCTGATATTCCACTCTGAGGAAGTGTCGATATCTTCGTGGTCTTTCCGTCTGAGATAAGACTTACAATACGTCATCGACTCATGTACGAGGTACTGTTCAGCAATATTACCTTCCGGGTAACGTGTATTCCTCATTGACTTTTTATATTTTCCTAATTGCCTGCAAAAACACATAGAGGATTAGTACAATATTTTCCTAATTGCCTACATATTACATAACTAACATAATATTAGCAATGAAAAATATTTTACCTTTCAAATGGATACATCCATGTATAGTGTACTGGACCTGTAAGGAATACTTGTTCGGACAGATAAACCATGAGATGAACCATAGATGTAAAAAAATGTGGAGGAAAAATGAGCTCCAAATTGCAGAGAATCATCACAATCTCAGTTTCCATGTCATGCACAACCTCCTTCTTAAGCTCCCTACTGCATAGTTGACGAAACCAATTTGACAGTGCTATCAATGGCTTCACAACGTTTTCTGGTAGGAACCCTCTGATAACCACTGGAAGAAGACGTTAAAGCAATACATAGCAATCATGCGTCTTCAATCCATAAAACTGTGACGGGGAACTTACTTTCACCTTACTTCTCAAACTACCTGCATAACCAAGAGGATACTTAACATCCCTGAACCACTGTAACACATCTTCTAGAGCATCCTTTTTAACTAAAAAGGGTGCATGAGGAACCTTCGCCCTCCCCTCGTCACCCTCTCTTTGCCACTGGTTTTTTCACACATTCCTCTTCTTCAAAGCAGCGCGAGCTTTTGGATCATCCTTAGACTTCTTATCAATCGCAAAAATGGTTCCAAGAATGTTGTCACACACATTTTTTTCAATGTGCATGACATCTAAGCAATGTCTGATCTTCAATGATGACCAATAAGGCAGCTTCCAAAATATGCTTTCGTGAGTCCAACACTGTCTGTTATTCGGATTGTACGGCACCTTCATGTCGTCATGGTGGCAAAGAATAGGATAAACGTGTGACTTAACGTCCTCCAAAATTTCATCTCAACTCTTCTGATAGGGTCTTTCACCAAACTCCACCTTCCCGTTAAATTCCTTACTCAATTGCCAATGGTGGTCTTGGTGGAGCCATTTTCGATGACCTTCATAAACTATCCTCCCACATATATGCTCTGAAGTTAGCTCATCTAGACAAATTGGACATGCCTTGTACCCTTTCACCATTGACCCCGCAAACATCCCTAAACCAGGAAAGTCACTGATAATCCACATCACCACTGCCTTCATCAAGAATACCTCATTGTATACTCGATCAAAAGTATGGACTCCAATGACCTATAAATGTATTAGCTCCTCGATCATTGGCTCAATGAGTACACTAAGGCACTTTCCGGGAGATTTAGGGCCTGGATTCAACACTGATTACATGTTATATTCCTTCTTCATGCACATTGACGGTGGTAGATTGTACGGCATCACAACAACGGGCCATGTACTATGCAAAGTTCCCATTGTTCCGAATGGATTGAAACAATCTGTTGCAACTCCAAGGCGCATATTCCTGCAGTCCCGTGCGAAACCTGAAAAAGTTCTGTCAAAATGTTGAAATGCTTCTCCATCAGCTGGGTGGCTGAGGCTACCAGCCACGCATATCCGCTCCCCCAGCCATCGCATATGCTTGGCAGTGTGTGGGGACATAAACAAACGCTTCAACCTTGGTGTTAGAGGGCAGTTACGAATCATTTTTTTGGGAATATCATTCGTATATGGCTTATATCTTTCAGAATTACACACTGGACAAATCCTCTCGTTTACAAACGCCCCCTGAACAACACACAGTTAAACTCACACGCATCAATTCTTTCGTAACCGAGTGAAAGATCACTCAAGATTTTTTTAATTCTCGAGTATGAACAGGGGAATGTGTGCCATTTAGGAAGAAGTTTATTAATGTAAATACATAAAGAGTCAACACTTGTATCTGACCATCCATTTTCATTTTTTATTTCCATTGCATCTAATATGGCACTCAAAACAGTTTCCTCATTGCCTTCATATAACGGGGTATGTGACTCCTTCAATAATCTATCGTACTTTTCATAATCATCGTCTACCATGCCATTGAAGTTCATGCGAGAATTATTTTCCACTAATTGTTGGGGTGCATCTGCATGGTATCCAGGATAATACAGATATGTATCATGTAGAATCTCCAACTGCGGGTTCACTGAAGGACGGGCACCACTAGAAGGACTGACTCTGTCTTGAAGCCACTGTCTTCGTTGACTGAGCATTGCCGGTTCACTAGAAACTTCCCCGTGAAGGTGCCAGACAGTATAATCCGGACTTAAACCACTGTGTGACAAGTGATGATACATGGTATCCATAGTAACATTGAATGGACCGTTCTTACAATGTTTGCACGGGCAGAAGTGATAATCGGCTCCGTTACTATATCGCCGGGCAAAATTCATAAACTCGAATATGCCTGTGATGTACCTTCACTACCAGATTAAGAGACATTGCCGGCGACTTTAAGTCGCCGCCCTTGTTTTTTTTTTTGCCGGAATTGTCATTACCGGCGACTTGTCGCCGGCAATGCCATCGCGGGAAATTTCCCGCCGGAGATAGCATTGCCGGCGACGGGAAACGCCATCGCCGGTAATGTCGTAAACATCACCGGCGACTTGAGTCGCCGGCAATGTCAAGACATTACCGGCAACTTGAGTCGCCGGTGATGTTTAGGACATTACCTTGAGTCGCCGGCAATGTCAGCGCCGCCGTGGCCGGAATTTGAAGACATTGCCGGCGACTTAGGTCCATGTCGCGGGCAATGCTTGGAAAAATTTTGAAAAAAAAACACGGTTCTGGATTGGGCCCAATTCCAGAACCTGCATTAAAAGACATAAACCGTACAATCATATAAGTTCAACAGTACACATAAATGTCCAACGTATAGTACAAATAGCAACGACGATACAAAAATTAACTACAACTACACGTCAGGGTCGAGGAACTTGCGGGTCAGGGTCGAAGTAATCCATGTACTCATTTGAATTCCGGTGGCTACCCTGGTCTTGCTCTGGCGTTGACTGGTGCGGTGGCGGTGGTGGATAACTAGGGAACGGAGGGACCGGGGGAGGTGTGGGGAACGGTTGTCCGGTAGTCTGAGCCTCGTACATCGTCTGCATCCATGTGAACATCTGTGTCTGAGTCTGGACCAGGTTTTGTTACTCGACATCTCTGATTGCCTGCTGCTGGACCATGTTTTGGTACTCGGCATCTCTGATTGCTTGCTGCTCGGCTACGTGCCTCTTTTGCTCTTCCAACTCCCTCTGCGTCCTCTGAAACCCCGCTGCGAGGTTACGACTAGAAGTTGAACTTCTTGACCCGGTAGAGTATTCTGAAGTGCTCTTCAATACTGCTTCGCCCGCCGAGCCCATTCCCCTACATTAAAAGGTATTCTTTCCAGTCCCGCACGCTTTTGCCATGATCTGAACCGCTAAAGGGCGATCAAGCGGATCGATCTGAGAGGCATACTGGGTGACTTCTTCCTCGGAGCAGTCAGGATGGTTAGTCCGAGCTATATTCATGGTCACTTCTGCGGTCGCCTCCTCCACTCTCGCCTAATTGAAAAGAGAAAATGAATAACGTATTAGCTAACAAAATAAATTAATATCGAAAAATAGTTTTATTAACACATGGAGAGGCGAAAGAGTTACCGCTTCTTCAGGGCACTGCGGATAGAACTTCTGATGAATATACACCAACGGGTTCACTTCTTGTTGTTGCTGTGCCTTAATCGACCAACCCAAATAGTTGAGTGAACCTGCATGATGGGCCCTAGTGTTTTTCAATCTATTCGCCCGATTCGTCTTCGAAATCACCTTGTTTGATAAACATATGAAAAAAAATTAGTAACTAACTATTTCAATGTGATACGATACATTAGGCTTGTAAGATATATTCAGGATGCATACCTGAGCTTTGGGGTGCTCGAAGTGGGCTATCAGCCACAGCCACTCGTACTCCCTAAACCGGAATTCGCTAGGGGTAGAACCTCGGCCTAGCTCCTTGTATACAGTGTAATGGGAAGAAAGCTTGTTCTTCCACTCTTTATACCTATATTAAAACAAGGAAAAAAAATTAGAGATATTAAAACACTTGATAAACAAAAATCTAACTCGATATATACTCAAATAACTCCAAGCACATCACCTCATATTTAGTTGACGCTCTACCCACATGTGAATAAGAACTTCATCCACGTCAAACCACACCTGCAATATGAATATATAAAAGGTAAAATTATATATTTATTCGGACTTAATTAATAAATGTAAAATTTACGTAATGAAAATACGATTTAACTCACACTCAGTGCATTATGCACTTGCATCTTCACGTAGATGGGCACAGATTCCCAATCTGGCCAAAGCATTGGGACCTTGTCCCGCACGATCGCACCGGCCATGCTGACATATTTTCACGTGGTGTCAAATGCCTCAATCACCTCGCCATCCTCATTGGCCCTTATGGGCGTTTTCCTTCCCCCGGTGGCCTGCTCAAGTCTCTTCCCGGTGCAGGTGCCTCTAGCCCCTTTCCGTTTTCCAGTCCCATTAACGAAATTGCCTAATAATACAATGTCAAAAAATTGATATCATTAATTGAACCTATCGTAAGTCTTAAGTAATAATTAAGTAATCAATCTGATGTTAAATAAAATTTACCTACATCGTCTGTTTGTTGGTTGGTGCACCTCACACTCCAAAGATACACGGGGTCGAACGGGATGAAGTTGTACGCTTCCTCCACGCTCAGGAACTCCGGCCGTCCTTCAACATAAACAGGCATCCCTCTATCATCAAATTCAGGGATCACAGGAATCTCGTCGGGTAGGAAGAGACCGGACGGCGGAGATAGACGAGGCCTGGACGATGAGGCGCCAGCACCACCATGTGCCTTAGATGATTCCCGTGAAACAGGAGTAGGCACCGGGCGAATATGGGGCATTCGGATTGAGGGAGTTTTTGATGCCCCCGTTGACTGTCGCTCGTCTGAGGGTCTGCTGACGGAGGGACATCTGCTGACTGAGCGTCTGCTGACTGAGCCTCGAGGCTTGACTTCCGGTTGCACGGCTCTTGATCGTGCAGCTTCCTCCTCAGCTCGCGCATCTAGCAAGGCTCTCGTGCGAGCATTCATCATTGGCCCACTGTGCGTGTTGCTAACTGCGGGTGAGGAGGAAGCTTGACTACTGTTCCCTCCACTATTTCCGGAACCTCTCTGAAATAGTATATACACACATATATATATATATATACACATTCCCACATACGTACATACGTACATACGTACATACACATACACATACACAAAAATAAATAAAAATTGAGAGAGAGAGAGAGGGAGAGAGAGAGAGGACCTGCCATGGTGGAGCTCGAGCTGCTTTTCCGGCGACAGAGGTGAGGGGAGGAGGTAGAGGAGGAGGGGAGGAGGAGATGAGGAGGGGAGGAGAGGAAATTCAATTTGAAATCGGGATATTTAGTGAGGAGAGAGGAGAAGGGAGAGGAGGTGAGGGGAGGAGAGGAAGAGATTTTTGAGCTGGGTTCTGGCCGGAACGAGTTGGGATGAGGAGAGGTGGAGAGGAGGAAGAGAGGATAAGCAGAAATGAAGCTCGGGCTCGAGCTGGGATCTTGCATATCCAGACAACATTGCCGGCGAGTTAGTTTAACTCGTTGGTAATGACATTACCAACGAGTTAACTCATTGGTAATGACATTACCAACGAGTTGATAAGCAACTCGTGTGTAATGACATTACCAACGACTTAAACTCGTTGGTAATGTCATTACCAACGAGCTGCTTATCAAATCGTTGGTAATGTTGACATTTCCCGAAGAATATCCGACAACAATTTCCGACTACAATTTCCGACAACAATTTTCGACTACAATTTCCGACTACAATTTCCGACTACAATTTCCGACTACAATTTCCGACTACGATTTCCGACTACAATTTCCGACTACAATTTCCGACAACAATTTCCATCTACGATTTCCGACTACAATTTCTGACTACAATTTCCGACAACAATTTCCGTCTACGATTTCCGACTACAATTTCCGACTACGATTTCCAACACGATTTCTGACTACATTTTCCGACTACAATTTCCGACTACGTACAATTTCCGACTACATTTTCCGACTACAATTTTCGACTACATCATTAACGTACTAAGGATGATAATCGTAATCATCTTCATCACTTGAGTCTGACTCGGTTTCATAGGTAACCTCTGGCAATATGTGCCACTCCTCGTCATCTGAATCAGCGTCAACTTCATATGGATTAACATCGAGAAGTTCTGCTCCAGTAATTCGAACCACACTCCCAGATCTCACATTATTAAGGCGAATCGTAGATGATTCCGGAATGTCAAAAGCGTTCGGCTCTTGGTATGCAGTAACTTCCTCATCATCTGCGGTCTCACCAAGTGTGGCAGCACTGTATATGTTTCTATGAGCAACATGGTTAACCACCTTCCACGGGACTTTGTTAAGAAGATCGTCAAGGTAAAACACTTGTTTTACTGATGAGGCAAGAACGAAAGGGTCATCTTCATACCAGCTAGTAGCAGTATTCACCGAAAATGTTCCGTACTGATCGGTCCTTGTGTTCTCCGGGCTAGTATCAAACCATCTACACTTGAACAAGTGCACTTTCATGCGGTTCCCATAAATTAGTTCAACTACTGAATGAAGGACACCGTAATAGTCAACGCCATCCTGCCCACCATGGACCATCACCCCACAATTCTGTGTTTTCAGTCGGTCGTCTCGATTTTCACATATAAATTTCACGCCATTTACCTGACACATCGAGTAAACTTTTGAAGCTATCGGTTTCATCGCCAGGACCCTCAATTCGTTTGACCACTCTGGGCAACCATCATGTGCTACATGGTTCATCTGAAAACGATAAGAAACCACACAAGCAATTATGAACATAGAAACCACAAAACCACGTACGTACACACATGCTATATAAGGAAAATGGCAATAAAAAAAGACATATACACATATACCCTTACCCATTGACCAATAGCAGGGCAGTGAAGATGATAGTTTTTCCAATATTGTACTTCTTTACAGTTAATCAGTACCGACCAGTGGACAATGACTACCTCATTTCCATCCAACTTGTACAAATTTGGCAAGCTTCCCTGTACTACCACGTCATTAGAGATGATAGAAAGGTTGAACTGAGGTTCATCTATCGGCATCTGTTGTTGGGGGTCCTCAAGCGCTCCCAAATACACTTTGGTGTACGTTACACACTCGTGCGCAACATATGCTTCAGCGATACACCCTTCAGGTGCATATTTATTCTTCACATAGTCCTTGTAGGCTCCCAATTGTCTACAAGTTAACAAGTGCATGTTAACTAAGGTAAAAATAAGACTTTATATATAAAAACAGAGGCAAACCAAATGTACATTTCCATGGGATACATCCAAGTGTAGTGTACGGGACCAGTAAGCAACAATTGTTCGGGAAGATGGATCATTAGGTGAGGAATGATGTCGAAAAAATTTGGCGGAAATATCCTCTCAAGCTTGCACATGATAAAAATGATGTCATCTTGCATCTCCCTGAGATCTGATTTTTTAACTTCCCTGGTGCATAACTTCTGAAAGAATCTTGACAAGGCCACCAACGGCTCCACCACCTCTTTGGGCAGGTACCCTCGAATGAAAATAGGGAAAAGCCGTTGAAGCAGTACATGGCAGTCATGACTCTTTAATCCGTACATCTTATTGTCCCGGAAGTTAACACACCTGCTTATATTTCCTGCATAGCCATAAGGATACCTGCATATATATATAGCCATAGGCAAAAATTATATTTCTCGCATATAACCATAATCCGGTAAAAATTTAAGGCAAACCAATTTCCTGCATAGTCATATATAAGAATATATACCTAACATTACTCAGCCACCGAAAAATTTCATGCTTATGCTTCGGCTTGACGGTGTAATGAGCTTGCGGCATTTTTCTCTTACCATCTCTTAACCACAAATGTTTCCGCAGTCCCATAGCTTTCAGATCAATGCGTGCCTTAGGGATGTCTTTTGTTTTCCCCTCCAAGTTAAGAACTGTGCCCACCACACTTTCACACACATTCTTCTCTATGTGCATGACATCTAGGTAGTGTCTGATAGGCAACCTGGGCTAGTAGGAGAGTTCCCAGAATATGCTCTTGTGTGTCCAAAACTTATACCTTTCGGGCTTGTCTGGAATTGACGCCACTATGTCAGGATGATTGCTCAGCTGGCCAAAATCATATTCATTCAACACTTCCAAAATTTCTTCCCCTGTCCATCGCCTGGGTGCCACACCTGTTTCCACAGTCCCATCAAACGCGTTTGGATCCTGCCTAAATGGGTGATCATATGGAAGCCAACAACGGTGACGCATCTGAACAATTTTACGACAATGAGGACTGCAACAATCAACCGTCATGCACTCTGAACAAGCCCTGTAACCCCTCGTAACGTTGCCCGACAACATACCGCGGGCAGGAAAATCACTGATGGTGCCAACAAGCATGGCATGCATCTGGAACATCTCATTTTTGAACCTATCGTAAGTGGGGTGGCCACACTCACTCAGGTACTTAAGCTCCTCAATCAAAGGCCTCAAATACACATCGAGACACTTTCCTGGATAACCCGGGCCCAGAATTAACAGAGTGAGCATATTGTATTCCTTCTTCATGCACATCCATGGTGGAAGGTTGTACGGTACCAAAATAACTGGCCATATACTGTATTGAAGACTCATGTTGCAAAAAGGGTTGAATCCGTCAGATGAGAGCCCTAGCCAAACATTTCGAACCTCTGCTGCAAAATGATCAAACTCCCTGACCATGTGCTTCCAAGCCTCTCCGTCGGAAGGGTGTATAAGGGTGTCATCGTCAGACAAATTTCTCTCAGCCCACCATCTCATTGCTTCGGCCGTGAAAGCACACATGAACAACCGTTCCAGCTTATCAATAAGCGGGAAATATCAAAGTATCTTCACAGCTTTCTTGTTGCCTGCAGGAGTCAACACCTTTCTGTAAAACATACCGGGCAGGCTTCAAGGTCTTCAAGATCTTTTCCCCAGAAGAGAATACAATCATATCTGCATGCATGGATTTTGATGTAGGAAAGCCCAAGATCTTTCAGGATATGTCGTACCTTATGATGAGTGGTATGAAGACGATGACCGGGTGGCAGTAGCGAAGCAGTCCACTTCAACCAAGAATCAACAGCTTTGACAGACATTTTGTTCTCCATTTTGAGCTGCATCACTCCCATCACACTTTCAAGAACAGTCTTACTACAACCGTCGTACAACGGAGTCTGTTACAATGCAATCAGGTTGTTGTACTTGTCCATACCGCTTGTGTTGACATGAGCTCCAGGTAATGGCTCGACTGGCTCAATATGGGGGAAACCCTAAACGACGGGAGGGACATTTGGTGCTTCATCAGCAAATACACCGCTCTCACGAGGAAACATATCATTGATTAACATCGATGTTGGATCAGAGGATGATTGCCCCTCTCAGCAAAATCTCCATGATCATAGCGTGGACTGGCCCTCTCACCAAATTGTCCATGATCATGCGGACCCGCTAACGATGTTTCGCCGTGATAAATCCAACAAGTGTACTTATCCCAAAACCCGTATTTACTCAGGTGCTTCTGGACTTTATCAATGGGAAAACGAAATCGATCGCTGAAACACTTACATTCTTTACACGGGCAATAATGAAGTGTAGTGTCTCCACAATTAGCCTTCACAAAATTCACAAAACTCCTAATTCCCTGGTGATATCTGGCATCCCATCTTTCGAGGCTCATCCAACTCTTGTCCATCCTGAAAATTCTAACAATTTTACGTATTATATATACACACATTCACTACTAATAATCGACGCGATATCTCAATTCAACTCTAATTAAATCAACACATGCATGCATATATATATATATATCGATCTAATCTCTGAATTCGATTCAGTACTCGATGATGGTATTCTTCTTTTTTCAGTTCAAAATGTATTTGACTAGGTAGGAGGCTCTCTTAAGCCTGGCTCCGATAGCACTACGATAATACCAGTCGTTGATTCAGACACAAGATAAGATTAACTACAAGCAGTTTTCTCATTTCAGTGACATCAACAACATTTCATATCTCACGAATTGGATTTGATCAACACACACATATATATATACATACACATATACGTATATACACACGTACCTATATATATAGCTTCCCGAGTGATCGAGTTTTCGACGCGCGCCTTAATTTTGACAATACCGAAGGATCGATTTCAGAGTGTTTTCCTTCTTTCGATTTCACCGGATTTTTTTCGATCCAAATGAATGACTTGCTGCGATCGGTATCTAATATAAGAGGCATTGCCGGCGATTCATTAAATCGCCGGAAATGGAGACATTACCGGCGACATGTCGCCGGAATTTCGCCGGTAATGTTTCAAAACATTACCGGCGACCTCCTCCGTCGCCGGCAATGTCAAGCCAAATATTGCCGGTGAAATTCGGTAATGATTAACATTACCGGCGACTTTTCCGGTCGCCGGCCTTGTCTCCAGTAATCTCGCCGGTAATGTTGCTTATTCCGGTAGTGCTTGGATCAGCATGATGATATGTCATCCAAGTTTTGTCTAGGTGTCCTTCCATGTTTCCTGTCAACATAAACAATCAATATGAACAAAGTTAGCACGCCACAGTTAGGATTCAACCAAAACCCCACACTTCTTCGGCTTATGCCTCCGGGTTGGGTCCTATCCCCTTCAGGGGAACACGACATTTGTCAACCCTCTTGCACCCATGCGTTTCAGCTCCAGTTTAGAGAAATTTTGGCAGCATCTCCCTACAGTTCCCCGAGTGCACACATATCTAAACAACATAATTTGCACTCGGGGAACATTGAAAGGAGACACTGTCGAAACCATATCCCAAAACTGAAACTGAAATCACATGAATAGCAAAAGGATCAACAAAGTCATGTTCACCTAAAGTGTCCAAAAATGGGACAATTCGAGAATCAACAACTCAACTCGATCAACTAGATGAGTTGTTCATTCTCAAACGGGAGTTCGATCTAAGTTGATAAACACCACAATTATATTTCACCATACACTCAATTTCATGATTAACCCTAATAACACTACTAATTGAGACCAATACACCTAATCATAAAAAAATTCACTAAATTTAACCAAAGTTCAAACATTATTCATGAACCCATAACATGATTTATCACAATTCAATGATTCAAACACTAAAACTACAACATAAGACCAAATTCAATTCAACTTCAAAAATTTCACATAAACTTCATTTTCACTTCTAAATTAACATGTATTATGGTCATAAAGAGAGTTAAAGAGATACAAATCAAACTAACCTTACTTTAGAATCAAATGAATGGCAAGAACAACCTTCTTTCTCAATTTCTTCAAATTTCTCCCAAAATCGCACAAGAACAGCTCCAGAACGCGAATGAACTGTTTTCCCAAAGTTTTAACTTTATGAAGGGTTTGACTTTAAGAATGAGAGCAGATTCAGATTTAAAAAAATTGGGGAGACGAAGATTGATCAATCTTCGTCGCCCCAATTTTCTTCAAGGCGACCAAGACTATCTTCGTCGCTTGGAATGAAAAAAGTGGTCGCCTCATGGTATTGAAGCGACCAAGATCAATATTCGTCGCCTCAGTGAATTGAGGCGACGTAATCTATTTCTGAGGCTACCATTCTATTCTTCGTCGCTTCATTTAGATTAGGGCGACGAAAAAACGTAACTTCGTCGCTCCAAACCTCTCCTCCATTAGTGTGAGATTAGAAAAGGCATGCCTTTAAATTACAGGTATTACACAAACAATCTTATTGTTAGTGTACGTATGAAGGGTAAAGTAAAATGTACGTGTCACTCAATTGTGTGAATGATATAAGTATATTGTGTTACATTACAACTTTTTCTCACGGTTATGCTTATCTTGAATTGTGTCATTTATCATGAAGATTAGTCATTGTTAAGCTTATTACATGGTGCACTAAGACTTCGATCGCTTATAATGCGTGCTTATGATTGAACTGCGTTCATTTCAGGTTCTATTGTTTCCATACTCAACATGGGAAGCTTGCTCTAACAGTGTCCTTTAGTGCTTGTTATTCCTTTTTGTAAACCGAGGAAACTAGTTAGCTAGTTAAATTCTTTGGTGGATAATTTGGTAGAATGATTGTGTCTTTATATGTACGGTCATTTTGCACATTGAGAAAAGTAGTTTTTTATTATGTGGTATTACCTTGATTTTTCATATATATTGTTTCCAGCATATGATTTCTGATAAATGGTCAATTATGAGCTTCTAATCTGTTACACAAAATTAGTAACAACAGATTAAAACTAACTTTGATAGCTGACAACAATTTAAACAACATATCAGAGAAAGTATAAGTTGTCTTATTTCCTTCCCAACACCACAATTGCCAAAGTTCTGGTGTTTCAATAATCAATAGATGGGGCTTCAAACTTCAGATTTATCATAAATCTATGATTTCACGTAATTTCAGACACCAGAATATAAGTCGTATGTATAGTAAAAAAATATACAAACAACAGAAATTAAATATTTGTTGTTGTTAATGTGGGTGAGAGATGACATTCTAACATCAGTCTCGTTTACATAAGTAGTTATAGGTCACATGAATTCAACAACATATAACTTATCAAATAAGGACATTTTAGTTTGTAATAAACAACAGACATTTAAAATCTTTTGTTGATGAAGACAACTTACAACAACAGAAACTATATGTGGTCCAAGAGATTATCTAACGGCAACGTAATAGACAACAAATAGGTACCTATCAGACAACAGAACTGTTCTGTTGTCTATCGACCTTTTTGGCCTAGTTATGAAGCCTAATAGTTGCTGCTCGTGCACACCATAAATATTTATATGCAGATCCTGTCCCCATCACGACTTAGGTTCTATCCATTTTATTAGCCACGCTATAGTACACTTTGGTCCCCCTGGCATTTTAACCTAATAGGCAATTTATAAAGTATTGATCTAGCTAGGCAACCATCGAATTTTCTTAAAATTGATTAGCAACTAGATTGGTGTATCGTCGAGTTTAACTAGCTAGCCACGTTATCGTTCAATTTGGTCCTCTAGCATGTTAACCTAATGGCAATATAGGGGTTTTGAAAAGTATTGATGTAAACAACCACCGATTTTCTTAAAGACTGATTAGCAACTAGATTAGGCTACCAAAGTTCTTTTTTATCTCTTGCGGGCCATGGAGGACGAAAAAGAAAATGTATACGGCCCCAAAACAGTATATTTTAAATAAACAAAAAGTCTCTATTAAAGTTTTAAGAGCTCAAGTAATCTCACCTATATGTTGCATTTTAACGTTACCTATATGTTGCATTTTAACGTTGGTAATGATTCAATGTAATTGATCATTACATTCAATTTTTGATATATATAACATGTCTGATATATCTTAAAAAATTTATGTACTATTCAAATGGTTAAATCATCATTGATTGGGCTGAATTTTTGTCAATATGATCATTGAACAGTAATCTACACAAAGAATAGTTTCATGGTCGAATAATTTTGTCATTCTTATGAATATCGAAGCTTCGTTTCGTTTTTTCAAACTAGACCTCTGCTCTAGATAGAGACTATATATATATATATTAATTATTAGAATCCTTGGCATAGTAGTGTCACTGCTGGTTAATGATGTTAATGAGATTAGCAAATCCAATCAAGCTAGGGTTACTAGCTTGATTATGCTTAAGGCTTCCGCGGCTTCCGCGTCTTAGATATAGCTAGTTTGGATATTAGTAATAAAAATTACCGAATGTCCACTACCGTTAGTCATTGTATAATTCTGCCTCGTTGATTCAAAATGGAATTAATTGAAACTAGTCATCCAATAAAAAGAAAAGGCCTTCATGTGAACTTCATTTAGTTCTGTCAGGAAATTGTGTAGCTAGGTTACAAAATGAGAAAGCAGAACGAGAAAAAAGCAGAAAGTTATACATTATTTAGGTAACAAATGAATTGCAGGAGAAAATAGAGAAGAAAGAGATGCACCAATGACACAGAGAAACAAATGGTTCACGGCATGTTGGCATCTGATGGGGAAGGGTAGGTCATCTCCTCCATGCAGTTTTTGATTCGATACTATATATGGCAGCATAGCTAGTTCCAAAAGGATACCACCCACTATGCCAGAAAACCACTACTTCATCAACTTGGTTTCGTTTTTCTAACAAAGAAAAATATACCAAAGAATGCAAGTATCTTACACTCATTGTCCTCACCAAGAGAGGATTATGCCAACATCTGTACTCGATCTACAGGTTCTATTTTCAAAAAAATAAAAGATCTTCAAGTTCACGAAATCATATAAAGTATCCCCGCCCTCTGGAAAAATATTAAATATCTAAACCCTTCCATCTAGATGACTATGTAAAATATCTAAAAATTGGAAACAGTAAACAAACGACCATGTTCCCCCACGAAGAAAAAGGACAGCATATTGCCACAAGTTCAAAACTTTTGAATCCTTCAACGACAAATTGGCACAGAATAATCTCAAAGTTCCACATATTTGATACCTTTAAACCCTATTTGTACCTTTAACAATAAATAAAAACAAATGGCAAAGACGCTAAAAAAGGCATCCACCTAATATGAACAATATATATAGGGAAAGCCAGATAAGAGTCCATCTCCAATCTCAATTCTCATATACACTTAAAGAAGCATAGATAGAGAGTGAGAGAGCAACTCACCCAAGGTTTTAACAATATGGCATGGCTACGTTGGATGGCGCACAAACCTGTATATTTTCTGGGGAGGCAATGGAACGGGATCGACATAGTCACTCTTTGCGCCCTAACAGTAGTACATCTCCTTTCTCTTCTGGCTCCATTTTACTTCACCTGGTCTGCGTTTTGGGTGAGCGTAGCACTCTACAATATCACATGTCTCGGCGTAACTCTATCCTACCATAGAAACTTAGCGCACAAGAGTTTCACCCTTCCAAAATGGCTCGAATACTTCTGGGCGTATTGCGCCGTTCATTCACTTCAGGTATGTGTTCTGCATCTTGTTCTGTTAAAGATTAGAGCATATCGATTAAAAGTAGGAATGTGAGGCTTAAGGTTTTATATTTTGCAGGGAAGTCCAATAGAATGGGTTAGCTCGCATAGGAGTCACCACCAATTTACGGACACGCAGAATGACCCTCATTCTCCCATCAAAGGATTCTGGTTTAGCCACATTGGTTGGATCTTTGATTATCAGAAACGATTCGGAAGTGTAAGTATAGATCTTTCGTTTACTCAGTCGATTTGTGGTGCAGTTCGACATTGCTTTTGAAGCTGCGGTTGGAAAAGGTCATTACAATTTGTATGTTGATGAAAAGCTCTTTTGAAAGGAGCCTATTCAAAAGCTAAAATTCAAATAGCTTTTTATCAAGGCCGTTTCCAGAGGAAAATATATACCAAACTAAGCCGAATTCAAGTATAAAGTATTGAATGATTCTATAAAAGCCCTGCTTAATATTAAGTTTGAATCTTGCAGTACGATAGGAGATTATACAATGTTGAAGATTTGAGAAAGCAGAGCTACTACAAGTTTCTCCACTACACATACCCATATCACTGTGTTGCCTGTGGAGTTGTTCTTTATTACTTTGGAGGAATGCCACATTTGGTCTGGGGACTGGTAAATATTATTCTCTAAACTCTTCTATTTGCTAAAGGCTAAATGCATCGTCCTCTGTTTCTACTTACTAATTTTATTGTAGGCTGTGAGGACAACATTTCATCTCCATGTAACATTCTCCATAAATTCGATTTGCCACATTTGGGGAACGGAGGTATGGAATACCGGTGATACGTCCAAAAACAACTGGTAAGTAGTAGTTTCTATACATGCTCTCTTTTGTGTGAACCTATATTGGGTACTAATCATAATGTGTTGTCTTGTTTAGGCTGTTTGGGATACTAGCTCATGGAGAAGGCTGGCATAATAACCACCATGCATTTGACTACTCAGCTCGACAAGGTTTCGAATGGTGGCAAGTTGATACTACTTGGTATTTGATAATGTTTCTTGAGTATCTTGGTTTGGCAACAAACGTGAAGCTACCGACGGAGATCCAAAAGAACCGGAAAGCTCTATCCAAGAAAGTGATGAATAGTACCGATGAAAAGTTGGAAGCAAAAGTGAAATAGTTCATGGAAACATAATGATGATCTCCATATAGTGATATAATTCAGGGGAAATGTGCTTATGAGTCATGGTGCTATATATTCTGTGTAGCACTCATGTCGACTACTATACAATTATTATTATGATGGTTTAATACAAATATGTGTTTTAGGAAATGCCCCAGGTCTTATTTGCTGAGTAACATAACTGACTTGTTGTTAGCTTATTGTGTATGTTCGAGATATAGCGTGCCCCCAACTACACAGCTCTAGGTTGAAGAAGGGTGTCCGTAAAGGGTCTGGCTTTTACTAATCAACAATTTAGCATGAAGCTCCCAACTAGTTGAAGGAGATTGACGTTTACACGTTTTGTTATAAAGCACCAGTTATTGAATCACATTGTTTTTCCTCTGTTCTTTTTCTTCTTAGTTTCATGTGTGTGCAACAATGCAACATCATTCAGCTCCACATGAGAAAGTCATAAACCATAAAATATAAAAAACATGCAGATTCCGAATTTACATAATCACCAAAGCTGGGTTGAGCTGCAATGCATGACTGTTTGCTCTCTAGCCTGTGTGATAAAGACAGCAGGGCCAGTGATGAATCCTAATTTTCTTTACTGGCGTAATTTGACCCGACCAGCCAGTCCGACTCGGGAAAACTTGACAACATTGTATAGCTCAAAGCCCAACACAATGTCACAATCAGGATAATACTCTGTTCAAATCCAAATTGCCAAATGAAATTCAAAGACAAAAAGTCATAAAATACATCTTTTAAAGTTGGTGCGTATCACCAGAAAACATTTTGTTTTCGCACGTTTGGCTGGAACTATTGAGACTAGGTGCGTTCCTAAGCTTTACACGGATTATGCAATGTAGTTGCATATTTACAAATATATTGTAATTGTATATGACAAATTAATGTAGTTGTTCCATATTACTTAATGATGTAGTTTTCACGATGAACGTTAGCGCAAAGCAGAAACGATTTGTTGTGATAGAATTTAAACTATTTAAGCATAAAAGAAAACTGCATTTGTTTGAATAAATCTACTATTAATTTTTCTCACAAAGAAGTTACATCTATAGACTACATCATATATAGCATGATTGAACAGTGACTCAATATCTTTCTCAAAATGAGAAAAGTAACATAATTAGTACGAATTTACATATTCAGAATTTGAAATAAAAAGCAAAATTTTCATTACTCACAACAACTGAGTGCAAGTTAGTAAACATTCCAGGATTAATATGAGTGTGGTTAGCATATGCAACACTGAGTCTCCAAGAAATTCAAGCCTCTTTCAAAAATTTAAAGGTCAGAAACTAAACTATACAAAATCAAGTGCACTATGCTTTCATTGCAAACATATTATTAATACCTCATACTATAAAGTCAAGAAAGCTTTGCCTCAATCTCTTCTGCTATATAGTTGTACATATATCTCATTCCTCAGTCACCATACATATAAAAAGAAAGTAATCATGACAAAATAAGTATAAACCAAAATAAGTAGAATTTGATAAGAGTAAAAACCATAATCTCATCTCATGTATGAACAAACAAAGCTCAACGATCAGCCACATCAAATACTACAAACCAAAATGATCAAAGTCCAGAACGATACCACAACTTAAGGACTATAATAAACCTAAGACCAATACTATTAATATTATCTAAAGCTCACAGAGATGGTTGTTATCTTGTTGACTATGCTTAGAAAACAATAGCATATCTAAGCATAAATCAAATAATCAGAACAGATTTAAAAGATTCAAAAGAATAAGCATCACTTCCTACGTTGCAATAAAGTAACTCATAGCTTAATCAAATTCAATAATTTGTATTAAAAAAAGCACCTTCATTTTTTTCAAAATTAAGTAACAATACAGGAAGAAGGGGTGGAGATAACCGCCAAATTTTTTAGTCCTAAATTTATTTATGTCAATATTCTATAGAAACATGACATGAATGTTAAAGTGCTTGAAAGTTACTTAAGGGCTTTTGTTAAATCAATCTCGGTCAATACCTTTGAGTTGATGATAAGAGATTGACTTATAACAGGGGGTGATCATCAAAATTTGACAGTGGTCCACATGAGTATCCTATTAGAAATATTATTGCCAACCTATATACCCCACTTCTAGACCAATTTGACTCTTCTTTCTTAACTTATATTGCTAAACCACTTCTGGATCAATTATGCTCCTTATGAACAGTAGCAAAAACTAATATATATACCTTAGTGGTAACAAATCAATGATAAAATTAAACCCTATAATACAAAATCAAAGCAAACAAAATAAAAAGAATAAAAAGATTGGCAATAAATCAAGCCAACCGTAAACATCAGAGAGAGAGAGAGAGAGAGGGAGAGGGAGAGGGAGGGAGGAGAGAGAGAGAGAGAGAGAGAGAGAGAGAGAGAGAGAGAGAGAGAGAGAGAGAGAGAGAGAGAGTAATATTATCTCTACAAAAAAATTTAAATCTAAAACAAAGCAATCTAAGAGAAGGTTGCAAGAGAAGTAGTTCACTAAATCTTAAACCATACGGCCAAAGAACATCACTTGAACCAAGATGGAATTGGCAACGGAAAAGTTACTTCCTATTGATATCAAATACAACAACTGTAGCATATAATCGAAGCCATGTTATTCATGAGGACATGTTTGAAGCTTTCCTCTGCGTCCACTAACTTGGACTCTCCCATAACCTATAAACACGTCCGATAATTTATGTGATCAACATATCTAAGATTTCTGTTTTGGTCCATGCATATCAACAACATCTTATACTCAAACACTTGGAAAAAGAATAGAAGTATAGAACTAATAGATGAATAGTTTGCGATGCATTGATCAAGAATCCGAAGCCGAAGCAAACCTGTTATCGAACCTAAAACCAAAGTTCAAAGGTGCAAAAATATTTATATTTGTAAGCTTTCAACTAAGCTTTCAAGTAAATATCCATTTGTAACTAATAATCAGGACCAACATGTCATCCAACTTCACAATTAGTAAAATCAAATGGGAATGTTCACCTGTCAAAACATAGCTCAAACCCTTCGCCGTATAAGTATTAGCTTTTTCAATAAGTAATTTCATTAAGTTTCTTTTGGATCGATTGCGCCTTCCCCATCAAACCAATTTTAAGAAATAGAAATTGCATCAATAAAGAACAATGTATACCTCATCTGCTTACCTAGTATAAAGCTTGTCAATGGATGAAAAAAGATGCAGGTGCTTCACCCAACAATAGAAGGCGATCATCTATTGTACTAATCCAATCAAAACTGGATAATCTATATGCACCTTAATAATGTCAAATGATACTATTATGAAACAAATGTATTTGAACTGCCCATTAAATGATCAAGCCACCTAAAAAAATTTTAGGCAAATAATTGAAAATCATAGCAATAGGAAATGATGAATAGAAAATAGAATCACTATACTGACAGTATAGTACAGTTGCAAAACCAAGCTAATCAGCTCAACCTCTTATCAAAAGTAAGCTAATTTCACAGAAGATGAACTGTAAAGACGCAAGCCATAGAGAACCAGAAGACAAAGCCACACTAATACAAGTCTTGAATTATGTGTGCTTCATTATTCAGATTAATAAAGATCGCAACGAAGCTTACCATCTCCTCTTCCTTATGTTCCACTATCTCCATCAACTGCCTATTCGATCTGTGCAGCTGCGACAACTCTGCCTTCAACATCTCTATCTTACTATCTTTATTAATCTACACAAAACCAGCACCATCGAATAACATATAAGCAAAATCAAAAATCACATTCAACAAAGTCTATGAATGAACAGCTCGATACATAAGTCTGAATAAAAATTCAAACAGGAATGGATAATCGAAACCCTAAAATCTCAACGATAATGCATAGAGAGATATCGAAATGTACGAATTGTAGATTGAGCTTGTACTTTTGAGCCTGGACCTAATCGAGCTCGGCAAGGAGAGAGCAAAACTAACTCGAGTTTCAGTTATTTACTTAAAATTAAACAGCAAACAAAATATTATCACTTGAATGTTGGAATCATCTTCGATTTTGATTCACTTCGATTCGATTGAATGTTCAAAGTATTTTTACCTTGGATTGGGAGCCGAGAAACTTCCCTTTCCCCATGAATAAGAATCGACGCCGGCGTATGGCTATTCCGAAGCGCCGAGGTGGCAGCTCACAATCTTTTGCTCCAACTTCGAGCACTGTTGCACCATCGCACCCATGCCTGCGACCTTCGGGTCGGTAAAGACACTACAAGAAAATAGGGCTTAGACGACGGAACAGTATTAGTTCCGTCGTCTAAGTTACACTTAGACCTCGGAGATTTCTCCGTGGTCCAAGTAACACTTAGACGACGGAGATGTAATTCTCCGTCGTCTAAGTGTTACTTGGACCACGGAGAAATCTCCGAGGTCTAAGTGTAACTTAGACGACGGATGTGAAATTTCTCCGTCGTCTAGGTAAGTACCTGGACCTCGGAGACGTATCCGTCGTCCAGGTTATCACTTGGACGACGGAGAATTACATCTCCGTCGTCTAAGTAACATTTAGACCTTGGAGATTTCTCCGAGGTCCAAGTAAAACTTAGACGACGGAGAATTACATCTCCGTCGTCTAAGTTTTACTTGGACCTCGGAGAAATCATCACCTGGACAACGGACCGACACGTCGTCCGTCGTCGTGGTGTAAGTTCCACTTAGACGACGTACCGACACCTCCGTCGTCTAAGTGAAGCATTATATATATATATAGGCCATGCCAAACTCTCTTAGCTTCGATCATTCCATTATATTTTCTCCCGTGGGGAATTTTTGAGATCGAAGGAGAAGGAGAAGGCCGGATTAGGCTAGGCCGGGGCTAGAAATTAAAGGATCTCCGGTGTTCGATCACTAGCTAGCTTAATTAACTGCAGATATCGAGAAGGCGAGCAGGTACGTACGTACGTACGTAGGCAGTTAAAATTTGCATGATTAAATATATATATATATATATATATTTAGGGAAACCGTACGTACGTACATACATGCATGAATGTTAATTAGCTATATATACAGATTAAATTACGTACGTAATTTGATGGATCGATGTAGATCGAGTACGTATAATTAATGGTAAATTAATGGACTAATATATATATATGTAATAATTATTTAATTATAATATTTTGTAGCAGTATGGACAAGAGTTGGATGAAGTTAAAGAATAGATGTGATGTCCGGTATATGGATGGAATTAGCGAATTTGTGAATTTTGCGATAGAACATGGTCATGGAAAGAAGCGTTTCAGGTGTCCGTGCCAGAAATGTCTTAATTGTCAGTATGCGGAGGTTAATGTTATGGTGCAACACCTGTACGAAAATGGTATGATGTGGAGTTACACTACATGGAGCGAGCATGGTGAAGCAGTAGAGTTCAGCGCAGCAGACTTCAGCTCAGGGTACAGTTACCATGGTGCCTCATCCAGCGGCAGTGGTGCCGGACCCCCAGCTTGCAACCCAACTGCAGATTTGGTCCATGATGCGTTTCCGGGATGTAGTCATGGCGGACACCAACACCAAGACGGAGGTTACAGTACCACCAATGAGCATGATGACACATTCCCCGCAGCTAGCTTGGCCACTGACACCACTGAGATGGAAAAGTACAACCGGATGCTACTTGAAGCGCAGACCCCGGTGTTCCCTGGATGTCGAGAGAATGTGTTGCAATATGTGATGGAGCAAATGAAGATAAAAGTGAAGCACAAAATGTCAGTGAGTGCTTTTGACGAAATTCAGGAGCAAATATGTAAGTTGCTTCCTGATGATCACAATCTTCCTAAATCTCATTATAAGGTTAGAAATATCCTGAGCAGCCTCGGCCTAAAGTACAGGATAATTGACGCATGTCCGAATGATTGTGTGCTATTTTACAAAGAGTATAAAGAGTTGGACTATTGTCCCGTATGTGGCCAGTGCAGATTCCAGTTGAATAGGAAGAGTTCGAAAAAGAGAATTCCTGTGAAAGTTGTTCGATATTTTCCCTTGATTCCCAGATTGCAGCGCCTGTACATGTCTCTACACACAGCAGAGGCGATGCGATGGTACGCAGAAAAGCGAATAGATGACGATGTCCTGCGACACGCCGCAGATGGGGAGGGTTTCAAACATTTCGACAGAGAATTTGGAGACTTTGCTTCAGAGGTTGGAAATGTTAGACTCGGCCTATCTACAGACGGATTCAATCCTTGGGGAAGTAATAGCTCCGCCGTCAGCACTTGGCCAGTTATTCTGATGCCGTACAACTTGCCTCCGTGGATGTGCATGAACAAGGAATTTAATTTCCTTACCGTATTAATTCCAGGTCCTAAATCTCCATCGAAGTGCTTAGATGTCTACCTCAGACATTTGATCGACGAGCTGAAACTGTTGTGGGAAAATGGAGTCCCAACTTATGACAAATTCACTAACACGATGTTCACGATGAGGGCTGCCGTAATGTGGACGATCAGCGATTTTCCAGCGTATGGGATGTTGGCAGCGTGCAGGACAAAAGGATATAATGGATGTCCTATATGTTTGGACGACGTGAACTCTAGTTGGCACGCAGGGAAGGTGTGTTACTTGGGTCACCGTAGATGGCTCCCTCACGACCACCCTTGGCGACAGGATGAAGCTCATTTCGACGGGACGGTAGAGAACAATCCTAAACCCCGTAGTTGGTCGGGCGAAGAGATTTTAGAGAGGTTGAGCTATTTCGACTTTGGTGTGTTGACTAACGACGCGGATGTAAAGAAATGCAATCCAATTCCTCCACATGATCTGAGCTATTGGGATCACAAGAGTATATTCTTTGAACTCCCTTACTGGTCGAAGTTGAAGCTGAGGAACAACTTGGACGCGATGCACATAGAAAAGAATGTGTGCGACAGCGTGGTGGGAACAATTCTCGGTATTAAGTTCAAGACTAAAGATACTCCCAAAGCGCGCAAAGATTTGGAATCAATGAATCTACGTCGTCCCTTGTGGTTGAGGAGGGATAGGAAAGGAGTGTACAACAAGATGCCAGCTGCACCGTACACAGTGAAGCCGACACTTAGACGTTCTGTATTTCACTGGTTTAAGGGCGTTCGTTATCCGGCCACGTATGCAGCTACTATAACTGGAGCAGTGGACGAGGTGCAACACAAGTTTGTTGGTCTAAAGACACATGACTATCACGTTATGCTGCAACGTCTGATTCCAGTGGTAATTCGACCATATTTGCCTCGCGACGTCGTAGAACCAATAGTGGCATTGTGCAGATGGTGGCAGAGGTTATGCGCCAGAGAATTAAAGAAGTCAGATGTCGTGGAATTGCAACAAAAAATTGTGCACATCATTTGCAAACTAGAGAGGATTTTTCCGCCTGCTTTCTTCGACATAATGATTCACCTAATGATCCACCTGCCCGAGCAGGTTCTCATTTCTGGTCCGGTCCAGTACACTTGGATGTATCCTCAAGAAAGGTACGTACAACTAATTAATTATACAGGTTTTTCGATTCATAATTTGTTCCACTGGAGATTACTAGCTAGCTATATGCATGTACTTATTTTTATTGTACGTTTGATTAATTTTGTAGACAGCTTGGACAGTATAAGTCATTCGTCAAAAACAGGTCGGCCCCGGATGGCTCCATAGCAGAGACATACCTAATGCATGAGTGCGTTACTTACTGCAACAGGTACCTCAAAGATCCACCACCTCCAACTGCCTCCGATCCCAGTGCCCGCATCAATCTTTCTGTCGTCACCAATGTCGTCCGACCGTTTAGAGGAGTATTAAAGGAAACGTTAACACGGGAAGAACTTATTGAGGCACATTGGGTAGTGTTACGAGACTGTGACGAAGTTGAGCCGTACATGATGTCATACAGGGAGAGGCTTCAGGCGTTATATCCAGACAAGAGTTCGGCGTGGATTGAGAAAATGGTTAAGAAAAAGTTCCCCGATTATTTCTTCCAATGGGTACGTATTTAGTGATTTATATACATATTGAGATCATGCATGTTTAATTTGTAGAAAGTAAACCCTTACATTTTTCCATTTTCGCAGATGATTGATCTGCAAAAATCCGAAAACCACGGGGGGTGGTGGTCTTGGCCAAAGCACTTGCTAGCAGGGAAGCCGATTAAACACTATATTTATCCGGGATGTTTTGTGAACGGTGTGAAGTTCCATTCATTGGCGCGAGATGAAGGAAGAAGAACACAAAACAGTGGGATAGCGGTTGGGAAAGACCCTGATCTATATTACGGAATGATCGTATATGTGGTTCAGCTATGTTACGGGAATGATGTCAACGTTTTCCTATTCAAGTGCAGATGGTTCAAGCGTACAAAGGAAGACCTGGGACTTTTATCAGTCGATACAAACTCAAGCTGGTTTGAGGATGAGCCTTTCGCTCTCGCCACCTTAGTTAGGCAGGTGTTCTATCTCGACGATCCGAAAGCTGGTGACGGGTGGAAAATAGTGAACCAGATCTCTCATCGAGGAGTTTGGAATACAGAGACAATTGAAGGGACACCGGCGACGACTGAAGATGCTGCTGAACCAGATAGAGACATTCCTGCCTATCAAGAACCTAATATTTCTGTCATCCGCTCCGACATAATGGACCTGGTTCAAGACGGTGAACGGTTACCCATGCCTGATGGTTGTACAGATCTAACTGAAGAAGAGATTATTGAGGTAGATGAAGAAGACGTGCAGGATGAGGACGATGACGACAACTCTGGTTATTCCTCGGACGATGTTGAGTACGATGAGGAGGATGAGCAATCGGATAACGGTGATGATGATGATGACGATTATGACGAAGAGTACGGTCACACGACGAGGATCATTAATTGGTAAACCCTAATTTATTATTGTAATATATATATGATCGATCGATGCATCGTAAAAAGGTGAAAGATTTCTATTATGTCGAGACTTTAAGATTCCTCGTCCAGCTTTGTACGTAGTCCCGGCCCCTCTCTTTGCTTTCAACTTCATCGGTGTATTCTCTGATCTTATTAAAAGTAAGCTGAAGCTGCTCTACATTTCGCTCAAGCAGCCCTTCAAACCCTAAATCCTCGACACTAAATGTAGCATGATCGGATCGATCGATCATTTTTTTAATTATATTCTTGAATGAGAATAATTGAACGAACATACAAATGACCGGGGACGACCTAAACCCTAAACCCTACGGCCCTAACCTCTGAATTCAGGGTTTTACACTTGGACGACGGAGATAGTCATTCTCCGTCGTCTAGGTACACACTTGGACGACGGAGAATGACTGTCTCCGTCGTCCAAGTGACAAACCCTATACCCTAAACCCTAAGGACCCCTAACCCCTGAATTCAGGGTATATTCACCTGGACGACGGATACGACATTCTCCGTCGTCCAGGTGTGTACTTGGACGACGGAGAATGTCGTATCCGTCGTCCAGGTGTGTACTTGGACGACGGAGAATGTCGTATCCGTCGTCCAGGTGTGTACTTGGACGACGGAGAATGTCGTATCCGTCGTCCAGGTGTAAATTTCGTAATTTTTTCTAAGACAACGACCATCTAGACCATCTTCGAATGCATATTCTTTTCGTCAAGACTTTAGAGTAGTATATTCTTGGTGTGTGAGCTTCGACGGTTCGAAAATCGGAGTTGCGAAATGTCCTGTATCCACGTTTCCGGTTTGTGAAATTCTCGGTTTTGCGGTTGACTGTGCCGATGAAACCCTTCCCGAACTTATTATTTCCTGGTCCTTTATAGTAATTATATATTATGTTACGACGAACATATCCAACGGTTGTTTTGTCCAAATTCAATTTCGTTAGTACTCTGCTGCAAATCAGCAACTACAAGTGAACACTAAAGTCTTAAAGATTAGTCGATACTTAACAACTTTCAAAACGTAAAATTATTCGGCGGTTCAAATTTATCTGTTTATATATACGATGCGTTCATCGATATTGTACGACTATTTCACTCGAATGACAGATCGCTAAATTCCTAGCGAATTAATTTAAATATTTTTTTTTGCATAATTTGAACCTAGACGACGGATACGGTCATTTTCCGTCGTCCAAGTGTTCACCTGGACGACGGAAAATGACCGTATCCGTCGTCTAGGTTCAAATTACCATGGCGGTTCGAATAAAATTTTTATTATTTTTCGATGTAAATATTGACTTGGACGACGGATATGTCGTTTTCCGTCGTGCAAGTGAACACTTGGACGACGGAAAACGACATATCCGTCGTCCAAGTCAATATTTACATGGCGGTTCGATTTGCCGCCTCAATTTTTGGCGCCGCTTGAAATTCCACTTAGACGACGGAAAACACTGTTTCCGTCGTCTAAGTCAACATTTATGGCGGTGAAACGGCCCGCCCATTTATTTGGCGCCGGTTCGAAAAAATTTGACTCTTCACTTAGACGACGGAAAACACTGTTTCCGTCGTCTAAGTGCACTTAGACGACGGAGAATAGTGCTCCGTCGTCTAAGTGAAACTCTATATAAGGAGGAGCACCCCCCCTCATTTTCTCATCATTCCATCTCCTCCTCTATACTCTCCTCTCCTCTCTCTCTCACTCCGGCGATCCTCCTCCGGCGACGCTCCGACGACCAACTTTCCGGCGTGGTTCCCCCTCTCCGACGACTCGATCAACTCCCCGATATTCCCGAAAACTCCGATTCGGTACATTTCTATTTTTCCCTTATTAAAATAATTTTCATTTAATTAATTAATAAAATTCTAAATTTAATTAATTAGTAGAATTTAATTTATTACTTAGTTTTAAATATTTAATAAATGATTAATTTATTGTAAATTTATTGTAAATTTATTGTTATTAATTATATTTAGATTAATTATTGTTATTAATTAAATAAATGATTACATATTGTTATTAATTAATTAAATGGTAAATTATTGTTATATATTAATAATAATTAAATGAATAATTGTAATTACTTGATAATTTATGAAATGTTTAAATATTATTGTAATTATTTATTAATTAGTTGCATAATTAAATAAATATGAGATTAAATTAATTAGTAGTACGTGTTCGATTTAAATTTAGTACATAGGCTTGGTGTAATTAAGTCGCACTCTTTGGAATAGATGGCGCCTCTTTTCCTTGCTTATCTCCTTAACCCCTCGTGATGTGTGGATTTCATCACCGCACACCATAACCTAAGTGAAGTTATGGACACGAGGTTGAGGGCGGAGTTTGCAAAGGACTTGAGGGAGTGTAAATTTTCGAAAAATTGGCCGAATGTCGGACATGGTGTCTAGAAACGGGTTATGACTGGTGACAGGATTTGGACTAAGAAAGACTTTTGTCGAAATTAGTCCTGCCTCTCGCGTTATCTCTATCCCTAACTGGCCATGTTTTTCGATTTAACCAAGGCTGATTAATTGAAAATTTACACTTTATCGCGCGGGTCGCACGTCCATTGAACGACCGAAAATGCCAAGCTAGTGTACTCTATTTAAATCTTAAACGTACTTAATTAATTAGCGTAAATTTTTAAGTTGTAATTATTATGGTAAGTAGGTACGCGTATTTTAACACCGTACTCTTAGGTTTAAATGGCTCCGCCAAAGACCACATCCGGCAAGAAGAAAGCCCAACAGGAGTCAGAAGATGAGATGCTCCAAATGTTGGCGGCCCAAGTCGGTTGGGTTCAACCGCAGGACGACGCCCTCAATCCGGGGCCTTCTGGGGAAATTCCCTCTGCCCCATTTCTCTCAAGCGGTGATGACGTCGACCCCTTTTCAACTCCGACGCCCGGTACCGCTTCAACGGGAAGTACTCAGGCGTCTTCGACGGCCGATTCTATCATGTACAGCGCCCGCCGTAAGCAAAGGAGGGCCCCCACTGACCCCCAACCGAAAAAGACTCGGGGTCTCGTTAAAGGTGGAAAGGCGGAGAAAATTTGCAAGGCGACCGGGAGCAAGATCGCCTTGCCCTACGACGAATTCACCGGTGGCCCTCCCACACCTCAGCTAGCAAGTCTCTCGGCTCATAGCATTGGGTCGATTGTTCGTAACCGGGTTCGTATCACTGCCCCTACTTGGAGGGAGGTGCCGGATTCGGAGAAGGCGAAAGTCTTTAAGGATCTTTCGGTACGTAATACGTACAATTTTAGTTATTATATACTATTTTTAATATTAGTTATATATAATTTTATAATATATACGATTATAATTTCCAATTTATTTCTGATAGGAACAATTTGCGGTGGATCCGGATCCGGCGATGTTGAGGCATATCAACCAAACCGCCAACAACATCTTCAAAGATTGGAAGTACAGGCTCCATCAGTACTTCCGAACTAACGGTCCCGTGCCTCCCCCCGAAGAGCTGCGTGGGGATAGAGAAGATGAGTGGGAGTGGTTGTGTAACCACTTTGCCGATGAGCAATTTCAGGTGTTAATTTACTTTTTTTATTTCAATTAAGATAATTGAATACTCTAAATTTTAGTTACTTATAAATTTTTTAATGATTTCATTATGTTGTCTAACAGAAATTCTCCGGTGTCAACAAAGCCAACCGGGGGAAGAAGGACAAGCACCATACTTCCGGCGCCAAGCAACTCATTCAAATTGCCAAGGAGCACAGGGATAAGGGCTCCAAACACCCTTATCTCGATGCAAGCGTAAGCGCGTACGTGACGCCTGGGCTCGATAATGAAGCGAGTCAACGCGGCGTAAGTCATATATATATATATGTGTGTGCGCTAATAATTATAGTAATTATTATTTAAATATTATTTCATTATAATAAATTTATTATTCTTTTGTAGGCAAGAGTGATAGAGCGTGCGCAGGAAGAATTGGCTAACACTCAGCTTGCGTTCCCAGATGTGCCGCTAGAAGACCTGCCTCCTCTATCTGTGGAGAGCCAAATAGCAATTGCGGATGAGGTCTACGGTCGTAGAGCTGGCAAGGAGGTTAGGCACTTCGGGCCTAAGGTGGTTCGAGATTTGTCGACCTCTGAGTCATCATCTACGGGAGGTTCGGGGCGGCGGAGAAGTTCTCAAGCTGCGGCAGCCTATGAAGAGGCTCGAATCGCACGGGAGGAGAATATTGCCATGCGCCAAAGAATGGACCAGCAAGACGAGCGAATAGCCCAACTCATCGCCCTTATGCAACAAGCTCAAAGACAATGTCAACCTCCTCCGAACCCATTCCCCGACGACGACGACCCGGCTGGAGGCGGAGGACGAGGCGGCGCATCTGCTCCTCCAGTGTTTTAGCTAGCTAGTAGTTTATTATTTCGTTTCTTAATTTCCGCATTACGAACAATATTTTCATTTTTAATTATGGGTTTTTTCGATTATGTATGTACAAATTAATTAATTTAATTATTTTATTAATTTAGTGTATTTAATTAATTTAATTAGTTTTTTTTCAATTAATATTAATAATATTTTTGAATTTAATTTTTTTTTAAAAATTAATTGTTCACTTAGACGACGGATACATTAATCTCCGTCGTCTAAGTGTCTACCTGGGCCACGGAGAAGATAACAATCTCCGTGGCCCAGGTGGTGACTTAGACGACGGAGAATTTAATCTCCGTCGTCTAAGTCACCACCTGGGCCACGGAGAAGCTAACAATCTCCGTGGCCCAGGTCGTAACCTAGACGACGGGGATTAAATTCTCCGTCGTCTAAGTCACCACCTGGGCCACGAAGATTGTTAGCTTCTCCGTGGCCCAGGTAGACACTTAGACGACGGAGATTAATGTCTCCGTCGTCTAAGTTCCTACCTGGGCCACGGACGTTCTCCGTGGTCCAAGTGAACTTGGACGACGGAGATTAAATTCTCCGTCGTCTAAGTACTTAGACGACAGCACTTGGAGCACGTACCTTGGACGACGGATTTTCCGTCGTCCAAGTACTTAGACGACGGAGACTGTCACTTAGACGACGGAAAATCTCCGTCGTCTAAGTCACTTTTTCTTGTAGTGAGATGGAAGCGACGTTAGTATGAGACTGAGAGGGAGAGAGATCAGAAAGTCGCGGAGGCTACAGTGAGAGAGCAAAATGGCAAGAGAGAGATGAGAGCAAAATAAAAGAGAATCTGAGATGGCGTGTTATAATGAGCCGAGCCAAGCCTTAGTAAAGAGCAGACGGTGGTGGTGGTGCTCTGGGAGATATAAAGAGCTATCAAACCTTCTTTAGATGACGTAAAAGTGGAGAACAAAGCAGAAGAGACAGAGAAGTCCATCCAAAATAGCGCCGCACGTACCACCCGCACGCTCTATAAAAATGGACGAAAATGCCTTCTATGAATATTGATATAGTAAACCCATGAATGTTATGTAGTAAATATTAGAGCTATAGATGGTTGATGCAAGTGAGGTGGAATCATTGTATATAAAATGTGGCTGCAACATAGAAGGATAGTAGGCTTGTCCAATATCCTATCTGACTAGACAAGGCATGACACCATACTTAGGTCTAAGTTAGGTCAACTTTGGTTATGAAGATTGTTATGTAAATCACATTAGTTAGCTATCATGTTGACTTTAGATGTTAGTAATGTTGTGGCTCTCCTTGTTTTATGGGAGAACATGTCTGTAATTTTGTGGCTTTCCTTGTTTCATGGAAAAACATGTAAATCTTGTTCCTTAAGTAAAGTAGTGAGAGTAGAGAGTGTTGTGAGCTGTAAATGAGTTATTGTGGCTTTAGTGTTTAGTTAGTTTGGCTATATTTCTTGTAACTTGTAAACATATGGATTATACATTCAATACAAAGAAGAAAATTATCCCAAGCTTGTTTCTCTACTCTTTTCAGTTTGTTCTTAATTTCCTCTTATAAATTTCTACATAGTATTATAGCAGAGTGGATCCTCTGCCTTGGTTCTTTCGCAAATCTTCTTCTCCTTGCTCTGGTATCATGCTATTTCATGATATCAAAACAAGACTTGTTCTTTCTCAAAATTGCTTCTACAAAATTGTTGTTTTCTTATTGAGTTCTTGTTTTTCGAACCCTTCTTCGAGAAATCAGAGCAAAACTATCCTTATTTTTGGTTTTTCGTCTTCCTTTTAGGTGAAATCAGAGCAAGACCAGTTCTTGTTTGTAGGTTTTTCACGTCTTGTTTTTGTTTGGTTTGGGATGGTTGACTTGTATCGTATCCTTCTGACTGGCATTTGTTTTTATTTTTGTGCAATTTGAGCATTAGTAATTAATGCTTCAGATTTTCGTATATCTCTTCTATTCTAATAAGGATAGTTGACATATGCAGCATCTTTTCTGTCTTAATTTCTTCCTTCCCTTTGTGGAATGGTTGTTTTGGAGGAGTTGATTCAACTACCTTCGCTCATCCCTAAACTCTAAATTTGTGGATTTTCTGCCAGTGGTGTAATACCTAAAAGGATAAGCCCTTTATGGAGTTCAACTCCCCTTTTATTTTCTAGCACATAGAGTAGAAACCTTTGGAGTTGAACTTCCCCTTTATTTTCTAGTATAACACTAAAATTTTAGAATTGTGAGCTCCCCTTTATTTTCTAGCTCCAACTCTAGAAACCTTTGGAGTTGTGAATTCACATTTATTTTCTAGTCTTATGTTAGAACTTTTGGAGATGATAACTCAATTATTTGTGTCTTCCATTTCTTTCCAGCATCAAGAAATTCATTTATTCATTTTCCTTTTCTATTATTTCTCTCTGGTCTTCAAAATCGAAAAAAATGTTCTTGATCCATTTCTGGTTTATTCATCACGAGGATAGCTGACAATTTTAGTATCCCCTTATTGATTGTTAGTGATTGAGAGATGTAGTGAGTACTTTGTAAGGGAGAGATTCTCGAGTTTCTTTATTTTTTGAAATTTTGATATTCTGTTTTTAATCTCTTTTTAAGGATGGTTGATGCCTTTCATATCCCTTTCTTAAATTTTGTTTTATTTTTCCCGTTCCCTCTTTTTCTTGCCTCTTTTCAAGCATTTTCTCCAACTCACGTTATGAGATTATTGCTCAAGCTTGGCTTAAAATTCTCTCAAATTTTTTATCCAGATTGAGGGGGAGTATTGAAGATATTAGAGCTATGGATGGTTGATGCAAGTGAGGAGCAGTCATTGTACATGAAGTGTGGCTGCAACATAAAGGGATAGAAGACTTGTCCAATATCCTGCCTGACTGGACAAAGCATGACACCATACTTAGGTCGAGTTTGGTTGTGAAGATTTTCATGTAAGCCACATTAGTTAGCTGTCATGTTGACTGGCGCTAGTAATGTTGTGGCTCTCCTTGTTTTGTGAAAGAACATGTTTATAATTTTGTGGCTCTCCTTGTTTCATGGAAAAACATGTAAATCGTGCTCCTCAAGTAAAGTAGTGAGAGTAAAGAGAGTGTTGTGAGCTGTAATTGAGTTGTTGTAACTTTAGTGTTCATTTAGTTTAATTTGGCTATATACTCTTTTTACTTGTAAACAACTCATTATACATTCAATACAAAGAAGAAAATTATCCCAAATTTGTTTCTCTCATCTTTTCAGTTTATTCTTACTTTCCTCTTATAAATTTCTACGGTATCTTCGAAAGAGTTCGAGATGGCTAAATTAGACCAAACAAAATAATTTAAATGAGAGTCGAGCATGAATTTGGTGGGATTGGTGGGTATTCACAGGCTCGATCACAGCTTAAAACCCTGCTGTTCTGATTGGCTAAACAACATTAGTTTCTATCTGATTTGAGTTGATCGTGGATATCGGTTAGTGACTCAAATCCATTCTAATTTACAAGTAATGACGCCCAAAATTTGCGTGGCCAACTCCTCCAAAAATCCCATTCTCATCTGATCATCTGAAATTCATCGATCTCAATATTCCCCGACTTTTGTATCTAGGGAGAGAATCAACTTTTGAACTCTTGACCGAGGACTTCGAGTCACTCGTCTTCAATTCAGATCCAATTACATTAGCACCATTTTTCTTCTCTTTCTCTCTCACGAATAAACACGTAAACAGACGTTTAATAGATTTATTACTTCCACTTTGTGTGCATTGCTTTTTGTAAGCCAAAAAAAAGGGTCGTGCCTGAGGGTCTTCGCCGTATTGCTTCTCTTCAGAACCTTCAGTCCACATGATGGAGGAGGCAGAGGGAGCAGCTTTATTTGAGTGTTTTGATCCAAAAACACATTTTCTGGCAGGTTTATCTTCAAGATTGCAGTTATATAAGTGGTGACTGCGGTAAGCTTGGTGACACAAACTTAAGGGAAGGGTACTCGATTTCCGTAGGACACACTATGTTTGTGACCTGTGTGAGTACTCGAGGGTTTTCTCCCCATGAATAGCGTGAGCTCATGGTCCTTCGTAACGCCATAGTGTTATTACAGAACAATGATCGAACATATATCAAGAGAGATATATTCTTTACTTAAATGAACGTACTTTAAGGCGCCGGCCAGTACTTTTATAGGACTCAAAGCCGATTATTCCTGTTCAAGAAATGTTAATTTGTGCGTAGTGATCTTTTGGAAGTAATCAAGGAAAACTGAATTCCTGACTGGGGCTAGGAAATAGTTGCGTTCTCCTAGCTCTTCCTGGTGATCATCCTATATATACTTCTTTTTGGCTCTTTCAATATTCATTTCAGCTTGGCTACTTATACAGCTGCACTGAATTGAACTACAGTACTCGATTTAGCCCATTGGTCATATAGATATTTGAAGTAAAAAATTATATATGAAGGCACGTGGACTGATGACTTGCATGCAGGGTATGAAAAACTATACATTCTTTGAATTTTTCGCACTAACCTAAGAATAAAAAAATTTAATACTCACTGTCCTACAAAAGAATTTTAATTTCCATTAATCCAGTATAACAAATATAACCTCACTTTACTGTTGAATTACTCCATGTCATTGCTGTCTCATATTTTCTCTATTGACCAATGATCGACGACGTTAATCATTAATCATTGACGTTGACCGTTAACCGGATTTCCGCGACTTTGGCTGGATTCTGGTGACTGATGACTGAGCTAGCTAGATTCCGACGAATTTAACTGTTGACTGTTGACTTTCACTGTTGACCATTGACTTTGACCTACTACCAGAAAAACAAACTTAGATGATGAAACCATTTAGACGACGAAATCATACTTCGTTGCCTAAAATAAAAATTTTGTCATCTAAATAACCCTTAGAAGACAAAATATAAAGTGTCACCTAAGAAAAAAAAATTGTCGTCTAAGAAAAACTTAGATGACGAAACCAGAAATCGTCACCTAAAAGAACAAATTTTGTCATCTAAGAAAAACTTAGATGACGAGATTCAAAAGCATCCCTAAGTAAATAATTCCGTCGTCTAAGTAGAAATTAAAACGACGAAATATTTCGTCGCCGTAGTAATTGTACTTAGACGACGAATTGGTACCCATATCGTGGTCTAAATCCATACCCTAACACTAACCCCTAAATCCTAACCCATGAACCCTGAACCATAAACCCTAACACATAAACACTTAGACGAATGGTAATTATTTTTTAGTTTTAGTTTTTTCGTTAATTTAGGTTAGCTTAGATAGGTTAATTAGTTTCATTTAGGTTACATTAGCTTAATCAGGTTAGGTTAAGTTTTTAATTTGGTTATTTTTGTTAGTTGAGGTTACCTAAATTAGGTTAGGCTAATTACGTTAATTTGATTTAGGTTAGGTTAATTTAGATTATTTTAATTTTGATTTAGGTTAGGTTAGGTTAATTTATTTTTTTAGGTTAATTTTATTTATTTTAGGTTAATTTAGTTTATTTAGGTTAATTAGGTTAATTTGGTTTTTAAGGTTTATTAATTGATAATTTTATGATAAGTGGTGTGATAATTGATATTTTTTGGGAATTTTAAGATAATATATTAGTGTGATTTTTGTTGAATTTTTGGATAATTGGTATTGTTTTGATAATTGAATTAGTTTATTAATTTGATAGGTGAAATTGACTTATAAATTATTTTTCTTTAAGGTGATCGATGGTCCGAGATGTGCCGCCTCCAAGGGAAAACGATGAGGATGATTATAGGAACGGGCTCGGCGGCACTACTCCAAATTCCGATATTGTTTATTAACTAATTAATATATTATGAATTTCGTATTTTCATATATTATAATTATTTAAATATAAAATAATTTATATTATTTATTTATTATGAATTTTGCATTTAAATTAATTAACATTTAATGAATTTTTCATTTATTTTTTTTAACAAAATATAACACTTAGACGACGAAACTACTACAATTTGGTCGTCTAAAATGCAATATCTAGACGAAGAAATTTTAGTAGTTTCGTCGTCTACATGGATCATTTAATTTTTTTTTATAACAAAATATAATACTTAGACGACAAAACTACTACAATTTCATCGTCTAAGATGCAACACCTAGACAACGAAATTGTTGTAGTTTCGATGTCTACGTGGTTAATTTATTTTTTAATTTTTATTTTTATCAAAATGCAACACTTAAATGGAAAAACTTCTACAATTTCGTCGCCTAAGATGAAACACCTAAACGACGAAAGTGTAGTAATTCCGTTGTCTATGTTGTTCATCTTTGACGATGAAATATCGGTTTCGTTGTTGAAAGTGTTTCATCTTAGATGACGAAACGTTTCGTTGTTTTAGTTCATCCTATTTTGTCATCTTAGTGTTCAATAAGATGATGAAACTTTTTTATTTCATCGTCAAAGTACTTAGATGACAACACTTAGACGGTGAAATCTCTTCGTCGTCTAAGTGCATTTTTCTGGTAGTGACCGTTGAACGTTAAAGTCTCTAGACTATAAGTTCAACTGAGTGTTAGTTGATGTTCGACTGAGTGTCAACTTGGGTTCAACTGAATGTCAGTTGAGGTTCAACTGAGTATCAGTTGAGGTTTTGAGTGTCAATTAAGGTTCAACTGAGTATTTGATGAAGTTCATGTTCATTTGAGGGTTAGTTGAAGTTATGTCACTCAAACCTCATAAAATAAATGTAAACCTCTATAGAAAAAAAGTCCGACAGTTTTTTCCAATCAAATGCTAGGTTAAGAACTCTAAGATCAACCCAATCCAATACTAACAATAAACACTATAATAACCCGAACTTATCTAGATACACACATAAAAAATTTCTCAAATCCAACACTCCAACAACATGAAACAAATCTTAAGAAAAATGAAATTGTCAAAAACTAAACACCACAATCACAATCGTCCAAGAAAGCAAGCATGATAAAGTAGAAATCATCACTCAAAAATTGAGTTTGTGTACTTTGAACACCACAATGCTTATCACCAAAAACACCCAATTAATCATGTTACACGACACAATGGAGGTAACACTGATCAAAACATATTATCTCAAACCCCAAACACAACAATACCCACACAAACCATTACTAAATGCAAAAACATTAGAATCAAGTCATTTACCAAAGGCTCAGAAGTTTTTCAAGAACATAGAATGTTGTAATATTATAAAGCTGATATAATCACAGCATGGTAAATTCATACTGCATAATTAATGAATTTGATCAAACATTTAACAATAAGCAGTACCCATCAACATTTAGAGAAATTTCAACAAAAATGAGAGTGACCCATCTCAGATTTCAGTGGCACCAAAAAGCAAAAACCATGACGAAAATATACTACAGAAAATAAAGGGAAAACAAAACCCATTGCTCTTGAAAATGTATTAACATTATTGAAAAAAATAAATTGTATTAACAACCCAGAAAACGTAAAGGTAGCTCAAGATAACAAACGAAACCAACACTTGCAGTAAATTCAAACAAGTGTTGAAGGGATATATTCACCAGAAGCTCCGCGACCACTTCAAGTAATCAAAATTCCAATAAACCACAAAATCTCCATATGAATCCAATTTATAAACCCTAGAACCTCGGACGAAATGAAATAATATTTAAGGGGCGGCGTTGCAAGCGTCTTCGTCGGAAGACTCGCCGTCGTCTTCGTCGACCTCCTCAACCTGGAGTTCCTCGAAATCGAATGCTCGAATCTGCTCCATTTGTAGCCTCTCCCAGCACGCGTCCTTCATCGTCCATCTCTCAATATTGAAAGAAAAAAATCGCTGACGCCAGAGGTGATCTACGCTTGAGATCGAGTTTGCTGCGCTCCGGCTTACGCGACCTCTTACTGCCACTACTGGAGGAGAGAATTGGGGCGACGTAGTTACATATCTTCGTCGCTCCAATTTCAATCGAGGCGACGTAGATTGCCTGAGATACTAATTACGTCGCTTTAACAAATTGAGGCGACGTATATTGATCTTGGTCGCTTCAATAATATGAGGCGACCACTTTTTACATTCGAAGCGACGAAGATTAGTTTGGTCGCTTCGAAGAAAATCAAGGCGACGTAGATTGCTCAATCTTCGTCGCCTCGTTTTTTTTAAATCCGGATCTACTCTTCTTCTTAAAGTCAAACCGTTCATAAAGTTAGAATTTTAGAAAAACAGTTCATTCGGGTTCTGGAGCTGTTCTTGTGCGATTTTGGGAGAAATTTTAGGAAATTGAGAAAGAAGATTGTTCTTGCCATTCATTTGATTCTTGAGTAAGGTTAGTTTGATTTGTATCTCTTTAACCCTCTTTATGACCATAATATGTTAAATTAGATGTGAAATTGAAGTTTTGGTGAAATGTTTGAAGTTGAATTGAATTCGGTGTTATGTTGTAGTTTTAGTGTTTGAATCATTGAATTGTTGTAAATCATGTTATGGGTTCATGAATAATGTTTGAAATTTGGTTAAGTTTAGTGAAATTTATTGATGATTAGAAGTGAAAATGAAGGTGATGTGAAATTTTTGAAATTGAATTGAATTTGGTCTTATGTTGTAGTTTTAGTGTTTGAATCATTGAATTGTGATAAATCATGTTATGGGTTCATGATTAATGTTTGAAATTTGGTTAAATTTAGTGAAATAAATTGATGATTAGTGTAGATTAGGTGTATTCGAGCCTTAATTAGTAGTGTTAATCATGAAATCGAGCGTATGGTTATATATAATTGTGGTGTTTATCAATTTAGAACTCCCGTTTGAGAATCAACAACTCATCTAGTTGATCGAGTTGAGTTGTTGATTCTCGAATTGTCCCATTTTTGGACATTTTAGGTGAACATGACTTTGTTGATCCTTTTGCTATTCATGTGATTTCAGTTTCAGTTTTGGGATATGGTTTCGACAGTGTCTCCTTTCAATGTTCCCCGAGTGCAAATTAGGTTGTTTAGATATGTGTGCACTCGGGGAACTGTAGCGAGATGCTGCCGAAATTTCCCTAAACTGGAGCTGAAACGCATGGGTGCAAGAGCGTTGACAAATGTCGTGTTCCCCTGAAGGGGATAGGACCCAACCCGGAGGCATAAGGCGAAGAAGTGTGGGGTTTTGGTTGAATCACAACTGTGGCGTGGTAACTTTGTTCATATTGATTGTTTATGCTGACAGGAAACATGGACGGACACCCAGACAAAACTTGGATGACCTATCATCATGCTGATCCAAGGTACATCACAGGCATATTCGAGTTTATGAATTTTGCCCGGCGACATAGTAACGGAGCCGATTATCACTTCTGCCCGTGCAAACGTTGTAAGAACGGTCCCTTCAAGGTTACTATGGATGTCATGTATCATCACTTATCACACAGTGGTTTGAGTCCGGATTATACTGTCTGGCACCTTCACGGGGAAGTTTCTGCTGAACCGACAATGCTCAGTCAACGAAGACAGTGGTTTCAAGACAGAGTCAGTCCTTCTAATGGTGTCTGTCCTTCAGTGAACCCGCAGTTGGAGATTCTACATGCTGCATATCCTTCTTATCCTGGATACCATGCAGATGCACCCCAACAATTAGTGGAAGATAATTCGGGCATGAACTTTAATGACATGGTAGACGATGATTATGAAAAGTACGATAGATTATTGAAGGAGTCACAGACCCCATTATATGAAGGAAGTGAGGAAACTGTTTTGAGTGCCATATTAGATGCAATGGAAATGAAAAATGAAAATGGATGGTCGGACACAAGTGTTGACTCTTTATGTATTTACATTAATAAACTTCTTCCTAAATGGCACACATTCCCCTGTTCATACTCGAGAATAAAAAAAATCTTGAGTGATCTTTCACTGGGTTACGAAAGAATTGATGTGTGTGAGTTTAACTGTGTGTTGTTCAGGGGGGCGCTTGTAAACGAGAGGATTTGTCCAGTGTGTTATTCTGAAAGATATAAGCCATATACGAATGATATTACCAAAAAAATAATTCGTAACTTCCCTCTAACACCAAGGTTGAAGCGTTTGTTTATGTCCCCACACACTGCCAAGCATATACGATGGCTGGAGGAGCGGATATGCGTGGCTGGTAGCCTCAGCCACCCAGCTGATGGAGAAGCCTTTCAACATTTTGACAGAACTTTTCCAGGTTTCGCACGGGACTGCAGGAATGTGCGCCTTGGAGTAGCAACAGACGGTTTCAATCCATTTGGAACAATGGGAACTTTGCATAGTACATGGCCCGTTGTTGTGATGCCGTACAATTTACCACCGTCTATGCGCATGAAGAAGGAATATAACATGTTATCAGTGTTGATTCCAGGCCCTAAATCTCCTGGAAAGTGCCTTAGTTTACTCATTGAGCAGATGATCGAGGAGCTAATACATTTATGGATCGTTGGAGTCCATACTTTTGATCGAGTAGACAATGAGGTATTCTTGATGAAGGCAGCGGTAATATGGACTATTAGTGACTTTCCAGGTTTAGGGATGCTTGCGGGGTCAACTGTGAAAGGGTACAAAGCATGTCCAATCTATCTAGATGAGCTAACTTCAGAGCATATATGTGGGAGGATAGTTTATGAAGGTCATCGAAAATGGCTCCACCAAGATCACCCTTGGCGATTGAGCAAGGAATTTAACGGGAAGGTGGATTTTGGCGGAAGACCCTATCAGAAGAGTGGAGATGAAATTTTGGAGGACGTTAGGTCACACGTTTACCCTATTCTTAGCCAACATGACGACTTGAAGGTGCCGTACAATCCGAATAACAGACAGTGTTGGACACACAAAAGCATATTCTGGAAGCTGCCGTATTGGTCATCATTGAAGATCAGACATTGCTTAGATGTCATGCACATTGAAAAAAATGTGTGTGACAACATCCTTGGAACCATTTTTGCGATTGATAAGAAGTCTAAGGATGGTCCAAAAGCTCGCGCTGCTTTGAAGAAGAGGAATGTGCGAAAAAACCAGTGGCAAAGAGCGGGTGACCAGGGTACGGCGAAAGTTCCTCATGCACCCTTTTTAGTTAAAAAGGATGATCTAGAAGATGTGTTCCAGTGGTTCAGAGATGTTAAGTATCCTCTTGGTTATGCAGGTAGTTTGAGAAGTAAGGTGAAAGTAAGTTCCCCGTCACAGTTTTATGGATTGAAGACGCATGATTGCCATGTGTTGCTTCAACGTCTTCTTCCTGTGGTTATCAGAGGGTTCTTGCCAGAAAACGTTGTAAAGCCATTGATAGCACTGTCAAATTGGTTTCGTCAACTATGCAGTAGGGAGCTTAAGAAGGATGTTGTGCGTGACATGGAAACTGAGATAGTGATGATTCTCTGAAATTTGGAGCTCATATTTCCTCAACATTTTTTTACATCTATGGTTCATCTCATGGTTCATCTGCCTGAACAATACATTGAAGCGACGAAGATTCCATTCTTTGTCGCTTCAATTAATAGAAGCGACGAATATTGCATTCTTTGTCGCGTCAATGTATTGAAGCGACCAATAATGCAATCTTCGTCGCTTCGTATGCTTTTTAATTCCAAACTTTATCGTTTCTTTCATCTTCAGTTCATTACCTTTTTCCATCAATATACGTCGCCTCGTATGTAGAGGAAGCGACGAAGATGTCAATATACGTCGCCTCGCATGTAGAGAAAGCAACGAAGATGTCAATATACGTCGCCTCGTATGTAGATGAAGCGACGAAGATGTCAATATACGTCGCACCGTCTATGTAGACGAAGCGACGAATATGTCAATATACGTCGCCTCGTTGGCTTTATAATTCCAAATTCACAGTTTGGTTCGTCTTCTTTTCATTTCACTTTGTTCTTCGTCTCTAATCATCTTCTCGCCCCAAATCCCTAAACCCAGCTTCAGCAAATCCCTAAACCCGAACCCCAACACCCTAAATCCCCGTCGACCTCAACCCTAAACCCCCTCCCTCCCCTCCACCAAAACCCTTTCATCGCCGTCGAAGCTCATCTTCTTCAAAGCTCCAAAGCTCTCTAATCATCTTCAAAGCAATTTCGGTAAGCATCGATCTTCTTATTTTTTCAATTTTTTTCTTTCAATTTTTTCAAATTGATTCGGTGTATTGTATCTAGCAACTTGTTTGGAAGATGTGATTTGTTTAGTATGAGTAGATGTCTTGTAACAGTTCGGTGTATGGATTCATATTAGAAGTAGTATATATTGTTATGCTACTCACTGTCAATTTGTGCATCACAATGTTGCCCACCAACTGTTCGATGAAATGTCTCTGACATTTTGGACAGTACATGTGGTTTACTATTATCTTCAAACTGTGTTGTTGTTGGGTAATGGATAGTACATGTGGTTTACTATTATCTTCAAACTGAAAATGAAGCAACTCGAATGTTGTTGTTGGGTAATGGACGAAAAGAATTTGGTTGCATTTCAATTATGTCATTTGCTATTATTATAAATCACCAGCATATGTATGCATATATACATGATGCTACGTACTGCTAAATGTGGTTTACTATTATCTTCAAACTGTGTTTTACTTGTAAAGATATGCTATATGTACATGTATTCTCTCTTATCTTCAAACTGTGTTTTACTTGTAAAGATATGTTATATGCTACATGATACTACGTACTGCTATATGTACATGTATTCTCTCTTAACACTAGATAGCTAGCTCGATTTGTGTTCCAGGTTTATATGTTATGATAAGGAAAAAGGATAGATGAACCAAGAGGATTTAGTCACAGTACTAATGATGACATGATGATCATGTTCCTTTAATTTTCATCCTCTCATGCAAATTCACTAGCTGTTTTTCTTGCATATATAACTTATATATATAGAAATGTGTAACCTGCTATAGCTAATTAATTAGCTAACTATATACCATAAAACATAGCAAAGCTGAATCGAGTATTGAGTATTGTCGATATGAAGTCTAGGTTATATTGCTGAATCGAGTATTGAGTATTGTCGAGTATTGAGTATTTTCGAGTATTGAGTATTTTCTATTGATAAAGTAAAAGAACATCTTGTAGGACTTTATTGCTTATATTGCTGGGTTTGGTTGGAATTTTTGTTTAATGTTTTAACAGAATGGCTCCCGGAAATACAAGTCACCAAAGGAAGAAAGCGGCGATCCAGCGTCGTGAAGCGGCGGCGGCGGCGGCGGCAGCTGCTGAGGCTGCGGAGGCGGCGTGGCGACCATTCAGCAGAGAGGGGGCTTCCGGGTCGGGCTGCCCCACGGGACAATCTGCGACCCCGACGATTCCAGCAGTAGGGGTTTTAACGCCCGCCCCAAACCTTGAGGATGCGATTCCTCAAGTGGATGACAGCGACGCCACTACGGCGTCATAGCACCCTCCCGCCCTCAACATCCGGTGCAAGAAGACCAAACTCCCCGACATGATGGACATGGCAACCGGAGATCCGACGACGCAACAGCGCGGAGTCGTTGTCGGGACGAAGACAGAGTACCTCGTCCGGATGAACAACAATAGGCGACTACAAGTCGCTTACTCTACGAGGCATCGGGGGCCTGCGACGAGGGAATTCAGGAGTCTGATGTCCAAAGACATCGGTAGCATCATCCGCAGAAAAGTTCCAATGCTTGCTCCTAGCTTTTTGGGACTTAGCGATTTGCATCGCGATATCGTCAATACAAATATTGAGGTATACTTACTGCCCTTAGCTTACTCTGTTACTTTACGGTTTATGTAAATATAACTTTTACATAACGGAATTTAAATGTCTTGTGCTAGACGAACTACGACATCCCGGCGACTGACGTGGAGATGTGGAACTTCATTGATGCAACGACACAAACAATCTACAAGGATTGGAAGTACGATTGCCATCAACATTATCTCCACGTCAGCCAGGAAACTCCGGCCGAGTTTCTCGGGAGGGAAGACCAATGGGCGTGGTTAAAAGCCCACTTCGAAGACCCTGCTTACTTGGTGAGCTTCATAAACTATCCGCACAGTTTTGGTAGCCAACAATTTAAAAATATACATGTTTATCTATTCTAATTCATCGATGATTTTTTTGTGTGTGTGGCAGCGATTGTGCGAACGGAATCGAGGAAACCGAAACAAGAACAAGGAGCAGCAGCTCAACCACCATTCGGGATCTCTCGCCCACTCGTACCGAAGTGAGGTGTTGGAGAAGGAGGGTCATAGAGCGCCCGCCGTCCAGACGTGGATTAACGTATACCAGCCGGACAAGAATGCGGCTGAGAAAGTGGTAAGCTCAAATAGGTTCACGTTACGTTATTTCAATTATTTTTGTTTACCATATTGTAATATTATTTATTTAATATATTTTAATTGAGCAGGCGGCAGTGAAGCAACGACTCGATGAAGTTTTGTCGCAACAAGATAGTGTTGCGGGTGACACAGACGGCGATGTGGTTTCCCAACCCCATCCTCTTCCTCTTGATACACAAATAAATATCATAGAGGAAGAGGTGGGTTCAAGGCCCGGGACCTCTATAAGAGGTAATAAATCTCCTAAACCACCGTCGTTCATCTCGATTTACGTTTTGCTTTATTTTTGTTTACTATTCCATTACTAATATTTGTTCTTGTTCGACGTGACAGGGGTGGGGCGCGCTCTCACACGCAACCTCAAACTGAGAGGAGGGCCCCGAGTACAGGAAACCGAAGCCCTGAAAAGGGAGGTGACTGAAGCCAAAGAGGAGGCGCGCAGATCGAGCGAGGCGGCGCGCATATCGGGCGAGGAGGCGCCCAGATCGAGCGAGGTGGCGCAGAAAGCCAGAGAGGATTACAATGAGCTCGCCCAAAGGGTCCAACAAATGGAGGCCCTAATGCGATCATTCCAGGCTGGGAGTCAACAACCTCAAACTCCTCCACCACCTCCTGGCTCGTAATCGAGCTGCATTGCCGTCCCCCAGCATTAGTCTACTGTGTGATAGGTCGCTTTGTATCAAGGCTTTGTATAACGTTTTGAGTTGTGGAATATTTTTCTATATAACTTGATTTGATGAATGAGTTTTTGTGTTTTTAAATTGTGATAGGTCGTGACTTGGTACAATAATATTTAATTTTTATTTTTTTTCTTTTTCACTAAATGAGGCGACGTAGATTGGTCCATCTTCGTCGCCTCGTTCAGTGAAAAAGAAAAAAAATAAAAATTAATTACATTGAAGCGACGAAGATTGATTAATCTACGTCGCCTCGTTCACTGAAAAAGAAAAAAAAATAAAAATTAAATATATCGAAGCGATGAAGATTAACCAATCTTCGTCACTCCATTTGGGTGAAAAAGAAAAAAAATAAAAATTAAATATAGTGAGGCGACAAATATTGATCAATCTTCGTCGCTTCAATATAAAACGGAGCGACGAATATTGAACAATCTTCGTCGCTCCGTTTTATATTGAAGTGACGAAGATTGATCAATCTTCGTCGCTCCGTTTTCAAATGAAGCGACAACGTTTAGTTCTTCGTGGCGAAAAATTTAAGCGACGTAATTTTTGTTTTGTCGCTTCAATGAAAATGAAGCGACGGAGTTTGGAATCTACGTCGCCCCAATGGTGAAGGGATCAATCTCAAGTGACGTATCGAGGCGACGAAGTTTTGGTGACAAAAAATCGAGGCGACGAGAAAGTGATCCGAGGCGACCATGATGCTTCGTCGCCTCGAATCTCTTCCCCAATAGTGTGCGGACGCGGTCGCGGACGTCTGTGTTGTGGCGTCTATCATTGTCTCAGATTCGGTCAAGGTCCGGTCATGCTTTCGTTCTCGGTCTGCCATAATCAGTCCATGAGAGACTGAATATGAGAGAAATTTGGGCGGAGACTGAGAACACACCTCGACTGGCGGGTAGCGAGGTTGCCGATGTCAATGTCGGTGAGAGAGACCGGAGGTAGCCAGATAGCAAAGATAGAGATTATGACAGGAGATAGAAACTTGAAGTGTAATTTCGGAATAAAAGAATGGAAGATGAGGAAAAGTTGGATAAGTGAGAATAACTCCTTAGAGTGTTATGGGAGATTTCCAATCTCGAACTCTTTTGTTGGCCAGTGAGATTTTTTTCTTCTAAACTTAGGGTGATTGAAAAATTTCCCCATTCTCTTGCGTGGTACGTAAGCCATCGATTTATATGTTGATCGAAGATCGATGCAAATGGAGAAGAGACAAGAATGCCAATGCTATTGGAAAAAATCTACTTATTGGTGGTTGTAGCGCCACCTTGGTGTCTAAGATTAACATAAGATTAACATGACTATCAGTTTTGTCAAAAAACAATATTATAGTGTTACATAGATATCAATATTTCACCCATATCTAAAGTAGTGGTTTTAAAAATCACATAATACATCAAATTAGGAATACTCAATATAGGAATAACTACTTTATATTGATAAAAAATTTTGATCTCAATTCAGAATCAGTTAATTGGGACTAGTTACAAATAGAAATAATCTCCGCATTGTAATAAGTTATACATTTTTTTCCTATTTATAGAAAAGTTACATTCATAAAGTAATAAATGTTAATAAAAAATATATATAATATGAGTTACGAAGAATTAAAATATATTTTTATAATATTTTGAGACAATAATTAATTTAAGTTCTAGAGTCGTTAGCGCGTCTTAGAGTTTGGGGATACGCAATAACTCGTGTATTGACTAGGCTTTATAGTTTGATTAGTTGCTATCACAAATTGACTACTTATTTGATATACACTATAAAATCAGGCACTATAGCCGACGACCTAAAGTCGACGGCTATAGCAAGACCAGTCGTCGACTATAGTCACAGCCGACGACTAGCCGTCAGTTATACAGTCGACGGCAAAAGGCCGTCGGCAAAATTATAGCCGACGACCTTACAGTGAGTCATCGGTTATAGTCAAGACTATAATCGATGACATGAAGTTGTCAGCTATAGTCTTGACTATAACCGACAACCGGCTAACAACCAGCGTTGACCGAGGGAGACTATAGCCGACGACTTGGTGGTTGTCGGCTATAGTATTTACCTTAGCCAAAAACTTTGAATTTTTTCATCGGCTATAGTAGAAAATCAGAAGAAAAAAAAATTACTTGAAAATGCACAATTCTAATCCCCGAACCTACAATTGCATAATATTATTGATCAAAATTGTAAAACACATTACAAATTCAATAACAAAACATAAATTCATGCATATTACACACCTACACTATGGGTGATCCAAATTGATGTTATTGAAAATATCGACGTTAATATCAGGGTCTTCGGGATCCTCCTACGACCACGTGGCAGGAAAAGGGAACGTAGGTGGAGCCGGGACCGGGAATCCAGATAACTGAAGCTGTGCAGTCCAATCCTGAAACCAGCAAGTCATCACAGACGGCTCGGCTAATCTTGCTCGCTTCATCTCTTCCACCTGCCTTCGAGTCTCTTCCAGCTCCCTCTGATGCTCTACCGCCTGCCTCTGGTGCTCTGTCGTCATCCTTTGTAGCTATTCCTGTAGATGAGAAGACCTCAAAATTACCGACCTGTGTGAGAATCCAGAAGTGTTCTTCAAGACCTTGTACCCCTTATGTCTCAGACCCCTGCAGTAGTAGTCGCTTCCCCGTTGTGGGAAAACCTCACCCATGATCCTCGCCGCTGCAAGCGGGTCAGATTGATCAATCTGAGAGATGGCCAGGGAGAGGTCTGCATCCTGGGTCTCAGGCCATTGCTCTCTCACGATCTGAGTTGACACCTCTGGAGTCACATCTTGCACTCTTTCCTAATTGACAAGGAAAAAAAATTGGACCAGTAAAGATACATAAAAAAATTTAGAGATATATAAGCAAATATGTTAATTAAGTTATAAGGGCATAAGACTTACAATATCTTCGGGGCAATGAGGATACGCTTTCTGTAGCATATACTCCGAATAGGGGGCTTCAGGGTGTTGGGCGGCCTCCTCCATCAAACCTGCAAAAGATCTCGAAACACCATGATGGTTCTTCGTGTTTTTTCCCCGGTTCATCGCGTTTATTGCAGAAATAGCCTTCTTGGATGAACATATGTGAAAAAAAAATTAATTAGGAAACTATTTTCGCCAAATATGATACAAGTAAGCACAAACGGAGTGTTACATACCTCAAACTTTGGGGTGTTGAAGTGGACTACGAGCCACCGCCACTCGTACTCCCTATACATAAACTCCATAGGGGTACCCCCACAGAGGTTGTCGTGCTTCTTCCAGTGCCATTTGAGCTCACTCTTCCACTCATTGTACCTATATATGGGAGGTATATGTTATAAATCGACAATACATGATCAACAAAATGTCTAAAATTTAACTCCATATCTCATCATCTTCTTCTTTGCACTTCAATTGCCCACGTGCATTTGAGCTCCTCCGACACAATAAACCATAGCTGCAATGTATATATAAATAAATATAAATGGTAAACATACATAATGAATACGTAAAGAATAATTATACATAATGAATATATAATTAACTTACCGACAACGCATTGTTCACACAGTCCTTCACATATTGTGGCACAGATGACCACTCTCCCTATAGAACCGGTACTCTGTCCCGTATTATACTTCCTACCATGCCGGCGTACTTCCGCGTATTCTTTTCTCACTATCACGTCTCTATTTGAATTGGTATGTATGGCCACTTTCCCACTTTTCTTGACCACCTTGTCAAGTAGTTTGCCGCTGACCGTGCCTCTAGTTGTCTTTTTTGCATTGCCTCTAATGTCAGTGTCGGCTAACAGAAGGGAAAAAAAGATTTCAACATGACCACTTAAGCGGTATATGCACTAATATTAATGAATTTCAAATTAAATACTAAGTTTGGTAATATTTATCCGATTCAGAAGTCGATGTATTTGATACCCTCGCACTATACAGAGGTGTATCAAACGGCAGATAGAAGTATGCCTCTTTCAGGGTAGTGTAACCAATTTGTCCTGGAATGGGCACTCCCCGATCATCAAGTTGCAGGTATGGATGGTATTGTATCGGGCATGAAGAGGTGCGGCGGTGGACCACCACGTGTTCTTGTAGAGAAACTATCTGAAGGACCAGCATTAGAGGTCGACGGTTGGGGCGAGGGAGTACGCGCCGTTGGCCGGGAGATGGGAGGCATACTTCTATGAACAATGTACAGTATTGGTCACCATCACATTGTACATGGTTCATCTGAAGATAAAAATAGCAACCATTAACTCATAATCTTCACATTAATTTATGAATATATAGAAGTAAATCAATTTGAAACACGTACCCAGCCGCCAAAATAGTTTACAAACTCCCTATTGAGGTACTCAAGATCACCGAAAACCGTATAGCAGTTTACATGGATGTTTTTCCAGTATTAAACTTCTGGACAATTTATCAATACCCACCAGTGGGCAACGACTAGCTCATACGGTTTCGACTTGTACGACTTTGGCAACTGTCCATATACTTCAACTTCATTCGAGAAGATAAAAAGATTGAACTGGGGTTCATCTATTGACATATTTTGTAGAGGGTCCTCCAACGCTCACAAATACATCTTAGTGTATGTTACGCACTCGTGCGCAAGATATGCTTCAGCTATACACGCTTCAGGTGCGAATTTATTAGCCACATGACCTTTGTAGTCCCTTAGTTATCTATCAAATTGTAAAGTGCATATGAGGATTATGGAAATACATAACTATATAAAAAAATCATGTCAATTTATTAGATGTTGAATCATACGTATCTTTCCATGAGATACATCCAAGTGTACTGTACTTGACCAGTAAGCAATAATTGTTCAGAAAAATGGATCATCAGGTGAAGCCTGATGTCAAAAAAATTTGGGAGAAATATCCTCTCAAATTTGCATATGATAAAAATGATGTCCTGTTGCATTTCCCTCAAATCTGATTTTTTTCACTTCTCTAGTGCATAACTTCTGAAAGAATCTTGATAACGCTACTAACGGCTCCACCACCTAACGGGGCAGGTATGATCGAATGAAAACAGGGAAGAGACATTAAAGTAGTATATGGTAGTCATGACTCTTTAATCTGTACATTTTATTATCCCGGAAGTTAACACACTGGCCTATATTGCCTGCATAGCCTAAATGATACCTGACATTACCCATTCACCTAAAACTTTCATTCTTCTGGTCAAGCTTGACGGTGTAAGGAGCTTGATGCATTTTTTTCTTCCCTTCTCTCAACCACAAATATTTTCATATACCCATTCTTTTCAGATCAATGCATGCCTTAAGGCCGTCTTTAGTTTTCCCCTCCCAATTCAGCACAGTGCCCACCACACTTTCGCATACATTCTTCTCAATGTGCATGACATCTAGGTAGTGCCTGATGGGCAATTTGGACCAGTATGAAAGTTTCCAGAATATGCTTTTGTGCGTCCAAAATTTATACTGGTCGGGTATTGGAGGTATTGCTGCCATTACATCAGGATGATTGCTGAGATGCCAGAATCGTATTCATTCAGCACTTCCAAAATTTCATCTCCCGTCCATCTCCTGGGTTGCACAAATGTTTCTACTGTCCCATCAAATGCATCATTATCCTCCCGAAATGGGTGATCATGTGAAAACCAATAACGATGACGTATTTGGATAATCTTTCTGCAATGAGGGCTGCCGCAATCAATAGTCATGCACTCTGGACAAACTTTGTATCCCCTGGTAACGTTGCCCGATAACATCCCGTAGTCAGGAAAATCACTGATGGTGCCAATAAGCATGGCATGCATATGGAACATCTTGTTTTTGTACTTGTCATAAGTAGGATGACCAACGTTACTCATGTACTTAAGCTCCTTAATCAAGGGTCTCATATACACATCGAGACACTTTCCTGGATAACACGACCCTGGAATTAACATAGTCAACATATTGTATTCCTTTTTCATGCACATCCATGGAGGAAAGTTGTACGGTACCAAAATAACTGGAGATATACGGTATTGAAGACCCATGTTGCCAAAAGAGTTGAATCCTTCAGATGAGAGCCCGAGCCAAACATTTCGGACCTATGATGCAAAATGAGAAAACTCCTTAACCATGTGCTTCCAAGCCTCTCCGTCAGCAGGGTGTATGAGGGTATCATTTTCAGGCAAATCCCTCTCCGCGTGCTATCTCATAGTTTTAGCCGTGTGTGCAGACATAAACAACTGTTCCAGCCTATCAATCAGCGGAAAATACCGAAGTACCTTTACAACTTTCTTATTCCTACAGGAGTCAACTTATACCTATCGGTGTGACATACCGGACATGCATCAAGGTTTTCAAGATCATTCCCTTCAGTATCTTCACCCAAGAAGAGAACGCAATCACATCTGCATGCATAAATTTTGATGTAGGTAAGACCAAGATGTTTCAAGATATGTCACACCTTATGATGAGTGGTAGACCAACGATGACCAGGGGGCAGCGCTAAAGCTATCAACTCTAGATAAGCATCAACAGCCTTTGCACTCAATTTGTTCTCCACTTTGATCTTCATTATTCCCGTGACCATTTTAAGAACAATCTTGTTACACCCATTATACGACGGGTGCTGTTGGAAGGCAATCAGCTTGTTGTACTTGTCAATACCGGCAGTGTTGATAGCTCTGGGTAATTGCTGGACTAGCTCAATAAAAGGGAACCCCTCAACGTCGGCAGAGATATCTTGTACTTGAGCATATACCCCACTCTCATAAGGAAACACATCGTTGAGCAACCTCGTTGTTGGATCATTGGATGTACTGGCTCTCTCAGAAAATTGCCCATGATCATGCTGACCCGCTGATGATGTATCGTCGTGATAAATCAAACATGTGTACTTATCCCAAAACTCATTTTTCTTCAGGTACTCCCATACTATATCAATGGGAAAACGAACCAAATAGCTGCGACACTGACATTGCGTACACGGGCAATAATGAATTGTATTCTCGTTACCATTACACTTTACAGATTCCACAAAATTCCACATTCCAACGCCATATCTTCGATCCCATTTTGGAAGGAAAATCCAACTATTGTCCATCCTCAAAATTCACACTGTATATACATAAATTAATATATACATGCACTAATTAAAAATTCAACATTATATCTATAAATCTCTTTAACGTACCTACAAATTAATTACATTAATTCTTCTATTCTTAATTACAAATTAACACACATACATATATATATATCAACAATTAACATATTTATATACATAATTTCATTGAATTCAACTCAAAATCAACTCAACTCAACTAAAAAATAACTCAAAATCAACATTAAATACCTCAACATCAACAATATCAACACAAATTAACAACTCAAATTAATTACATTGATTGTTCTATATATTCTTAATTACTAATTAACACACACATACATATATATATATATATCAACAAGTCACTCAAAATCAACTCAACTCAACTAAAACACAACAATTAACTCAAAATCTTCACATTCATTCATATATATGTATATATATTATCAGCATTAATCAACTCTAAATCAACAATATTAACACACATATATACATACATACCTATATGTATAGCAGGAGGGTATCACGAACTCTTTTTGGACAGCTTCCGACGACATCCACGATTAAGAGCGTTTTGGAATTTTTTTGGCGATTTCTTTTCTAATGGTCGAGTTGCTGCCCAGATCTATATAAAATGAACTATAGTCGACAACTTCATTAAAGTCGTCGGCTATAGTATAGTCAAACTATACCCAACGACTTTATAGGTCGTCTGGTATAGTTGCATCACCATAACCAACAACTTAGGGGGTGGGTCGGTTATAGTATCATAACAGATGATTATAGCCGTCATCGATTTTGACTATACCCGACGACCTAATTGTGTTATCGGTTAAAGTGACCTATACCCGACGACTTGACCAGTCGTCAGCCTGTTTTTTCAAAAGTCGTCGGCTATAGTATTTATTCTGGTAGTGATATATGATTTAATTTTTGGGCCTTGATTATTTTTCTTCTTCTGAATCTTTATTGATGAATAATCTCTATATAAGAATAATATTCATAAATTATTTGAGTCCCAACAATATGACTGTGTAGAGGTTTTACAATAAAGACATGAAATAAAACATTAATTAACCATATCATTAAATGATTTAAATCTCCAGATTTAGTTTTCTTTTGTTTTTCTTTGAAATAGTCAACTCATTTTATATTTGCACGACATTGTCTTCTTCCACTGTTCTTTAAATAATTATGCAATGATCATATAAACCTACGATAAACTGATTGGAATTAATCATCATTCATATATGGAGTCATTAGACTAGTTATTTTCAATTTTTTTTTCGTTTGAAAGATTTGCAAATTGCACAATTGCTTTCATTAAATTTTGATTTGCGGTAGTGTACCTCTTGCGATCAAATAAAGTAGTATATTATGAATGAATTGTTTGTAACATTTGGAGGGATATAAGTTTAATGTCGACCAAATATTGCATTTATACATTGTAAATATATACCATTTTACTTCCGAATTATTCAAGTCACTACAAGAAAACATCACTTAGACCACGGAAACGTAATTTTTCCGTGGTCCAAGTAACACTTGGACGACGGAGTATTTTCCGTTGTCCAAGTAAAACCTGGACGACGGAGAATACTATCTCCGTCATCCAGGTTCTCACCTGGACAACGGACCGACACGCCGTGGTCCAAGTGTCCACTTAGACGACATACCGACACCTCCGTCGTCTAAGTGAAGCATTATATAAAGCCAATGCCAAACTCTCTTCCTCTCTCCGCTCACTCTTAACTGATCGAGCATAATCTCTTCCTGTCTTGATCAGCTAGCGCCTCACGTGTGCACGCAATGCAAATGACGATCGACGTCCTAGTTAGCTGGCTAGATATATAGCACTATATATATCGATCTTTGGCTCCGACCATCGATTAATTCGCCATATATATATATCGAAGAAGGCCAGCAGGTACGTACACAGTTAATTTTCCAACACCATTAACGTAGGTTTATATATATATATTTAATTGCATGTACGTTTGTTAAAACGCCCATTGTTAATAATTAATTAATTAGTACGTCTAATTAATATATAATTAATATATTAAGTTAGGAAATTGATGATCGATATATATATATTAATTAGTTAGTTATAGACATGTAGTACGTATATATGTATGGATGTTTTCAAATTTGGTTAATATTTAGTTAAAACGTACATACATGCATAGATGTTAGCTACACATATTAAAGTACGTAATTGATCGATGTAGATCGAGTACGTATAATTAATAGTTAATTAATTGACTAATATATATGTAATAATTAATTAATTATAATATTTTGTAGAAGTATGGACAAGAGTTGGATGAAGTTGCAGAATAGATGTGATGTCCGGTATATGGATGGAATTAGCGAATTTGTGAATTTTGCGATAGAACATGGTCAGAGAAAGAAGCGTTTCAGGTGTCTGTGCCAGAAATGTCTTAATTGTCAGTATGTGGAGGTTAATGTTATGGTGCAACACCTGTACGAAAATGGTATGATGTGGAGTTACACTACATGGAGCGAGCATGGTGAAGCAGTAGAGTTCAGCTCAGTAGACTTCAGCTCAGGGTACAGTTACCAGGGTGCCTCATCTAGCGGCAGTGGTGCCGGCCCTCCTGCTTACAGCCCAACTGCAGATTTGATCCATGATGCCTTTCCGGGATTTAGTCATGGTAGACACCAACACCAAGACAGAGGTTACAGTACCACTCATGAGCATGATGACACATTCCCCGCTGCTAGCTTGGCCACTGACACTAGTGAGATGGATACGTACAACCGGATGCTACTTGAAGCGCAGACCCTGGTGTTCCCTGGATGTCGAGAGAATGTGTTGCAATATGTGATGGAGCAAATGAAGATAAAAGTGAAGCACAAAATGTCAGTGAGTGCTTTTGACGAAATTCAGGAGCAAATATGTAAGTTGCTTCCTGATGATCACAATCTTCCTAAATCTCATTATAAGGTTAGAAATATCTTGAGCAGCCTCGGCCTAAAGTATAGGATAATTGACGGATGTCCGAATGATTGTGTGCTATTTTACAAAGAGTATAAAGATTTGGACTATTGTCCCGTATGTGGCCAGTGCAGATATGAGCTGAATATGAAGAGTTCGAAAAAGAGAATTCATGTGAAAGTTGTTCGATATTTTCCCTTGATTCCCAGATTGCAGTGCCTGTACATGTCTCTACACACAGCAGAGGCGATGCGATGGTACGCAGAAAAGCGAATAGATAACAATGTCCTGCGACACACCGCGGATGGGGAGGGTTTCAAACATTTCGACAGAGAATTTGGAGACTTTGATACAGAGGTTAGAAATGTTAGACTCGGCCTATCTACAGAAGGATTCAATCCTTGGGGAAGTAATAGCTCCGCCGTCAGCACTTGGTCAGTTATTCTGATGCCGTACAACTTGCCTCCGTGGATGTGCATGAACAAGGAATTTAATTTCCTTACTATACTAATTTCAGGTCCTAAATCTCCAGGGAAGTGCTTAGATGTCTACCTCAGACCTTTGATCGACGAGCTGAAACTGTTGTGGAAAAATGGAGTCCCAACTTATGACAAATTCACTGACATGATGTTCACGATGAGGGCTGCCGTAATGTGGACGATCAGCAATTTTCCAGCGTATTGGATGTTGGCAGCCTGCAAGACAAAAGGATATAATGGATGTCCTATATGTTTGGACGACGTGAACTCTAGTTGGCACGCAGGGAAGGTGTGTTACTTGGGTCACCGTAGATGGCTTCCTCACGACCACCCGTAGCGATAGGATGAAGCTCATTTCGACGGGACGGTAGAGAACAATCATAAACCCCGTAGTTGGTCGGGCGAAGAGATTTTAGAGAGGTTGAGCTATTTCGACTTTGGTGTGTTGACCAATGACACGGATGTAAAGAAATGCAATCTAATTCCTCCACATGATCTCAGCTATTGGCATCACAAGAGTATATTCTTTGAACTCCCTTACTGGTCGAAGTTGAAGCTGAGGAACAACTTGGACGCGATGCACATAGAAAAGAATGTGTGCCACAGCGTGGTGGGAACAATTCTCGGTATTAAGTTCAAGACTAAAGATACTCCCAAAGCGCGCAAAGATCTGGAATCAATGAATCTACGTCGTCCCTTGTGGTTGAAGAGGGATAGGAAATGAGTGTACAACAAGATGCCAGCTGCACCTTACACAGTGAAGCCGAAACTTAGACGTTCTGTATTTCACTGGTTTAAGGGCGTTCGTTATCCGGCTACGTATGCAGCTACTATAATTAGAGCAGTGGACGAGGTGGAACACAAGTTTATTGGTCTAAAGACACATGACTAGCACGTTATGCTGCAACGTCTGATTCCAGTGGTAATTCGACCATATTTTCCTCGTGACGTCGTAGAACCAATAGTGGCATTGTGCACATGTTGGCAGAGGTTATGCACCAAAGAATTAGAGAAGTCAGATGTGGTGGAAATGCAACAATAAATTGTGCACATCATTTGCAAACTAGAGAGGATTTTTCCCCCTGCTTTCTTTGACATCATGATTCACCTAATGATGCACCTGCCCGAGCAGGTGCTCATTTCTGGTCCGGTGCAGTACACTTGGATGTATCCTCAAGAAAGGTACGTACAACTAATTAATTATATAGTTTTTTCGATTCATAATTTGTTCCACTGGAGATTACTAGCTATATGTACTTATTCTTATTGTACGTTTGATTTTGTAGACAGCTTGGACAGTATAAGTCATTCGTCAAAAACAGGTCGGCCCCGGATGGCTCCATAGCAGAGATATACCTAATGCATGAGTGTGTTACTTACTGCAACAGGTACCTCAAAGATCCACCACCTCCCACTGCCTCCGATCCCAGTGCCCGCATCAATCTTTCTGTCGTCACCAATGTCGTCTGACCGTTTAGAGGAGTATTAAAGGAATCGTTAACACGGGAAGAACTTATTGAGGAACATTGGGTAGTGTTGCGAGACTGTGACGAAGTTAAGCCATACATGATGTCATACAGGGAAAGGCTTCAGGCGTTAAATCAAAACAAGAGTTCAGCGTGGATTGAGAAAATGGTTAAGAAGAAGTTTCCCTATTATTTCTTCCAATGGGTATATACGTACGTCTCGGTATTTAGTAATTTATATACATATCGATTATGTTTGTAGAAAGTAAACCCTTATATTTGCTCATTTTCGCAGATGATTGATCTGCAAAAATCTGAAAACCACGGGGGGTGGTGGTCCGGGCCAAAACACTTGCTAGCAGGGAAGCCGATTACACACTATATTTATCCCGGATGTTTTGTGAACGGTGTAAAGTTCCATTCATTGGCCCGAGATGAAGGAAGAAGAACACAAAACAGTGGGGTAGCGGTTGGGAAAGACAATGATCTATATTACGGGGCTATTGTAAATGTGGTTCAGCTATGTTACGGGAATAATGTCAACGTTTTTCTATTCAAGTGTAGATGGTTCAAGCGTACAAAGGAAGACCTGGGACTATTATCAGTCGATACAAACTCAAGCTGGTATGAGGATGAGCCTTTCGCTCTCGCCACCTTAGTTAGGCAGGTGTTCTATCTCGACGATCCGAAAGCTGGTGAAGGGTGGAAAATAGTGAACCATATCTCTCATTGAGGAATATGGAATACAGAGACAATTGAAGGGACACCGGCGACTGAAGATGCTGCTGAACCAGAAAGAGACATTCCTGCCTATCAAGAGCCAAATATTTCTGTCATCCGCTCCGATATAATGGACCTGGTTCAAGATGGTGAACGGTTACCCATGCCTGATGGTTGTACAGATCTAACTGAAGATGAGATTATCGATGCCATTAATGAGGTAGATGAAGAAGACGTGCAGGATGAGGACGCGGACGAGAACTCAGGTTATTCGTCGGACGATGTTGTGTACGATGAGGTGGATGAGCAATCAGATAACGGGGATGAGGATGATGACGATTATGACGAAAAGTACGGTTATACGACGAGGATTATTAATTGGTAATTAATTATTGTAATTATTGTAATATATGATCGATGCATCATCGATCAAAAATTAATATAAATATTATAAGGAGGAGAACGTATGTACGTAGATCTTAATATTTTGTACTTAATTAATTAATTACAAGCGTCCATGCTCAGATCGGATCGACCGATGTACGTAAATTAATTAATTAATTAATTAATTAATCCGAATTATATTGGAACGATATCGAATCGGATCGATCGAGGAGCGGATGGGATCGGAGCGGATCGAATCGACGAATTTTAAAGCGAATTCAATCAGAAGAATTGAACGGAGACACCTGGACGACGGAGAATACCTTATGCGTCGTCCAAGTTAAGCAAAAACCCTAAACCCTAAACAGTGAGGCATTAACCCCTGAATTCAGGGTTCTCACCTGGATGACGGAGAAATTAATCAAAGCTTTCGCCTTTTGGGTATTTTGGGCTTTGGGTAGTCAAAAAGGTGAAAGCTTTCTATTATGTCCAAGAAGCTTCCTTAAGAAGCTTTCATTCGTTTTTCTATAAATAATCCATTTAATTTAGTTTTCCTATAAAATTAGTGAATTTTAAAAAACCTACCTTCCAAGTTCATTGTATTTTCAGTTGAGTTTCGTTTAATTGTTTTTAAATAATATTTATGTGTAAATATGATTATGGGTCCCTATGATTATTGTGAGAGATGAATGAAATAAATGTTTCAGAAATTATACTATATTATTCTACGCTTAGTTATGTCATGTGATAGTATTATTGTGAGCACGATGTAGTATATGCATGTTGTTTTAGAGAGTTAAATCTATCATGCCAGAAGGAAAGTTCATACATAAATACCTTGAGCTATCTCCCTAAACCCTAAACCCTAAAGCTAGCAGATCGGATCGGAGCGGATCAATGATTATTTCAATTATCGAATTGAATCAGAAGAATTGAACGGAGACACAAATGACCTTGGACGACCTAAACCCTAAACAGTAAGGCCCTAACCCCTGAATTCAGGGTTTCTCTACTTGGACAACGCAAATGCCCTTCTCCGTCGTCCAGGTACTCACTTGGACGACGGAGAAGGGCATTTGCGTCGTCCAAGTGTAGAAACCCTAAACCATAAACAGTAAGGCCCTAACCCCTGAATTCAGGGTTTCTACACCTGGACGACGGAGAACTCACTCTCCGTGGTCCAGGTGAGTACCTGGACCACGGAGAACACAATCTCCGTCGTCCAAGTACTCACCTGGACCACGGAGAAGCTCATCTCCGTCGTCCAGGTGCCTAATTCGTAAATTTTTCTAAAACAACGACCATCTAAACCATCTCCCAATGCATATTCTTTTCGTCAAGACTATAGAGTATAAAATTTTTGGTGTGTGAGCTTCAACAGTTCTAAAATCGGAGTTACGAAATGTCTTGTATCCACGTTTCCGGTTTGTCAAAATCTCGGTTTTGCGGTTGACTCTGCCGATGAAACCCTTCACGAACTTATTATTTTCTAAAAATTATTGTAATTATATATTATGTTACGGCGAACGTATCCAACGGTTGTTTTGTCCAAATTCAATTTCGTTAATACTCTGGTGCAAATGAGCCTATACTTAATAACACTTAAGTCATAAAGATTAGTAGATACTTAACAAGTTTAAAGACGTAAAATTATTCGTCGTTTCAAATTTAACTGTTTATATATACGATGTGTTCATCGATATTTTATGACTATTCGAATGACAGATCGGCAAATTCCTTGCGAATTAATGTTTTTCTTTTTTTTTACGTAAATTGAACTTGGACGACGGAGAATGACCATCTCTGTCGTCCAGGTGAACACCTGGACGACGGAGATGGTCATTCTCTGTCGTTCAAGTCCAAAAAACATGGCGGTTCATTATAATTTTTATTTTATTTTTTAATGTAAATTGCACTTGGACAACGGAGATGGTCATTCTCCGTCGTCCAAGTCCAAAAAACATGGCGGTTCATTATGCTGCCTTAAATTTCGACGCCGCTTCAAATTTGACTTAGACGACAGAGAATCTATTCTCCGTCGTCTAAGTTCAAAATCAAGGCGGTTGAAATGTCTCACCAATTAATTGGGCGCCGTTTCAAAATTTTGAAACGGTTCACTTAGACGACGGAAAAGCCCGTTTCCGTCGTCCAAGTGCACTTTGACGACAGAAAATAGGGCTCCGTCGTCTAAGTGAACGCCTATAAATAGAACAGTTCACCCCTCTCATTTTCTCATCCCATCTACTTTCCTCATCTCCTTTCCTCTCCTCTGCTCTCCTCTCAAAACCTCCGGCCTTCCTCCGACGACGACGCTCCGGCGACGAAAATTCCGGCGACTTTCCCTCTCTCCGACGACTCTACTCCGGCGACTTTCCGACGACATTCTAGCAAGGTAATAATTCTATTTTTTAATTAACATTATTATTATTTAAGTAATTATTTAATTTGTAAATAATGTTAATTAATTATTAATTATAGTAATTGATAATAATAATTATTAGTAATAAATAATAATTAGTACTCATTATTAGTTGTTATTTGGTAATGAATAATATATTAGTCAAAATTAAATAATAGTAATAATTATTATTGTTAATAATAATTAATTATATTGGTAAATGAATAATTATTATTAAATGCATGATAAATAATAATTAATTTTTGTCATTATTTATGGTTTGAATTAATAGTATAATTTGTGATTATTATTGCATGTAATTAAAAATTATTAATTGATAATTATGTGTTAATTTGGTAGTCTTTGATTTAAATTTAGTACATAAGATTGGTTTATTAAGTCGCACTCTTTGGAATAGATGGAGCCTCTTTTCCTAGCTTATCTCCTTAACCCCTCGTGATGTGTGGATTTCATCACCGCACACCATAACCTAAGTGAAGTTATGGACACGAGGTTGAGGGCGGAGTTTGCAAATGACTTGAAGGAGTGTAAATTTTCGAAAGATTGACCGAATGTCGGACATGGTGTCTAGAAACGGGTTGTGACTGGTGACAGGTTTTGGATCTAAGAAAGACGACACCAATAGAGTATATACCATTCATTTGGTTAGCCTCGGGGTGTTTTGTCGAAATTAGTCCTGCCTCTCGCGTTATCTCTATCCCTAACTGGCCATGTTTTTCGATTGAACCAAGGCTGATTAATTGAAAGTTTACACTTTATCGCGCGAGTCGCATGTCCATTGAACGACCCAAAAAGCCAAGCTAGTGTACTCTATTTAAATCTTAGCCGCACTTAATTAGCGTAAATTTTTTTTATATAATTATTATGGTAATCTGGTATTTTAACAACGTACTCCTAGGTTTAAACGGCTCCGTCCGGAAAGAAAAATGCCCAACAGGAGGCCGAAGATGCTATGCTCCGACCCTTGGCGGAGCAAGTCGGTTGGGAATTACAGGAGGGCAACGACGCCCTCAATCCGGACCCTTCATTTGGTCCGTCGACAGCGCCCTCTGGGGAAATTCCCGCTGCCCCATTTATCCCGAGCGGTGATGACTACGCCTATTCTAGTCCGACGCCCGGTTCAACAGGAAGTACTCAGGCGTCCTCGACCTATGAATCTATCCTCTACAGCGCCCAGCGTAAGAAAAGGAGGGTCCCGACTGACCCGGAACCGAAAAGGACTCACGGTCTAGTCAAAGGCGCCAAAGCAGAGAAAATTTTAAAGGCGACCAGGAAAAAGATCGACTTGCCGTACGAAGAATTCACCGGTGGCCCTCCCACAGCTCATCTAGCAAGTCTCTCGGCGCATAGCATAAGGTCAATCCTTCGTAGCCGGGTTCGTCTCATTGCCCCTAATTGGAAGGAGTTGTCGGATGAAGAGAATGCGAAACTCTTTAAAGAACTTTCGGTACGTAATACGTACAATTTTAAATTTATTTTTTAATAACCAATAAACATTATAATTTCATAATATATACGATTATAATTTTCTATTTATTTCTGATAGGAACAATATGAGGTAGATCCCACACCGGCGATGCTTCGGCATATCAACCAAACCGCCAACTCTATCTGCCGTGACTGGAACTACAGGCTTCATCAATACTTCGAAAATATCGGCCCCGTGCCTACCCCCGTAGAGCTGCGTGGGGATAGGGAAGATGAGTGACAGTGGTTGTGTAACCACTTCCAAGATGAAGAATATAAGGTGTTTACTTTTTTTTTATTTCAATTAAGAGAATTGAATTATTTTAATTTTAGTTACTTATTAATTTTTTAATGATTTATGTTGTCTAACAAAAATTCTCTGAAATCAACAAAACCAACCGGGGGAAGAAGGACAAACACCATACTTCCGGCGCCAAGCAACTGATTCAAATAGCCAAGGAGCACAGGGATAAGGGCTCCAAACACCCTTATCTCGATGCTAGCATAAGCGCGTACGTGACGCCTGGGCTCGATAATGAAGTGAGTCAATACGGCGTAAGTGATATATATATATGTGCTTTTAATTGTAGTAATTATTATTTCATTATTATTTCATTATAATTTTTTAATTATTCTTTTGTTGGAAAGGGTGGTAGAGCGTGCGCAGGAAGAATTGGCTAGCACTCAGCTTGCGTTCCCAGATTTGCCGCTAGAAGACCTGCCTCCTCTATCAATGGAGAGCCAAATTGCAATCGTGGATGAAGTCTACTGTCGTAGAGCTGGCTGGGAGGTTAGGGGGTTCGGACCTAAGGTGATTCGAGATTTGTCGACCTCCAACTCATCATCTACGGGAGGATCGGGGAGGAAAAGTACTCAGGCTGCGGCCGTCGAAGCAGCCATTCAAGATGCTTGACTCGCACGAGAGGAAAATCAATCTATGCGTCAAAGACTTGATTACCAAGAAGCGCAGATAGCCCAACTCGTCGCCCTCATGCAAAAACAAGATCGACGAGATTGTCAGCCTCCTCCGAACCCATACCCCGACGACGACGACCCGGCTGGAGGCAGGGAACTCGGCGGCGCATCTCCTCCTCTAGTATTTTAGCTAGTAGTTCATTATATCGTTTCTTTCCCGATTCCGAACAATATTTTAATTTTTATGCGTTTTTCGATCATGTATGTACAAATTATTTTTTATTATTTAATTAAGTAATTACAAATTTATTTTATTTAATTAATTTGAAATTTTTTTTAATTATTTAAATGAGATTGGTTTATAAATTAAATTATTAATATTTAATAACAATTTAATTTAAAAAAAAATTAAATAAGCACTTGGACGACGGAGAATTTGATCTCCGTCGTCCAAGTTCTCACTTGCACCACCGGATTAAGACACATTGCCGGCGACTTTAAGTCGCCGACCTTGATTTTTTTCTCGCCGGAATTGTCATTACCGGCGACAAGTCGCTGGCAATGCCGTCGCCGGAAATTGCCCGCCGGAGATAGCATTGCCGGCGACGGCGTTTCACGTCGTCGCCGGTAATGTCCTAAACATCACCGGCGACTCAAGTCGCCGGTAATGTCCTAAACATCACCGGCGACTCAAGACGCCGGTCGCCGGCAATGTCAGCGCCGCCGTGGCCGGAATTTGAAGACATTGCCGGTGACTTACGTCCATGTCGCCGGCAATGCTTGGAAAAATTTTGAAAAAAAAACCTGGTTCTGGATTGGGCCCAATTCCAGAACCTGCATTGAAAGACATAAACCGTACAATCATACAAGTTCAACAGTACACATAAATGTACAACGTATAGTACAAATAGCAACGATACGAAAATTAACTACAACTACACGTCAGGGTCGAGGAACTTGCGGGTCAAGGTCGAAGAAATCCATGTAGTCATTTGAACTCCGGTGGCTACCCTGGTCTTGCTGTGGCGGTGACTGGTGCGGTGGTGGTGGTGGATAACTGGGGAAACTAGGGAACACAGGGACCGGGGGAGGTGTGGGGAGCGGTTGTCCGGTAGTCTGAGCCGCATACATCGTCTGCATCCAGGTGAACATTTGTGTTTGCTGCTGGACCATGAGGCGGTGTTTCTCGATCATCCCCCGGTACTCGGCATCTCTGGCTGCCTGCTGCTCGGCCATCTGCCTCATCTCCTCCATATGCCTCCTTTGCTCCTCCAACTCCCTCTGTGTCCTCTGAAGCTCCGCTGCGAGGTTACGACTAGAAATTGAACTTCCTGACCCGATAGAGTATTCTGAAGTGTTCTTCAATACTCCTTCGCCCGCCGAGCCCATTCCCCTACAGTAGTTGGTATTTTTTCCAGTCCCGCACGCTTTTGCCATGATCTGAGCCGCTATAGGCCGATCAAGTGGATCGATCTGAGAGGCATACTGGGTGACTTCTTCCTCGGAGCAGTCATGATGGTTATCCCGAGCTATATTCATGGTCACTTCTGTGGTCGCCTCCTCCACTCTCGCCTAATTGAAAAGCGAAAATGAATAACGTATTATCTAACAAAATAAATTAATATCGAAAAATAGTTTTATTAACACATGGAGAGGCAAAAGACTTACCGCTTCTTCAGGGCACTGCGGATAGAACTTCTGATGAATATACACCAACGGGTTCACTTCTTGTTGTTGCTGCGCCTTACTCGACCAACCCAAATAGTTCAGTGAACCTGCATGATGGGCCCTGGTGTTTTTCAATCTATTCGCCCGGTTCGTCTTCGAAATCGCCTTGTTTGATAAACATTTGTAAAAAAATTAGTAACTAACTATTTGAATGTGATACGATACATTAGGCTTGTAAGATATGTTCAGGATGCATACCTTCACTTTGGGGTGCTTGAAGTGGGCTATCAGCCACAGCCACTCATACTCCCTAAACCGGAATTCGCTAGGGGTAGAACCTCGGCCTAGCTCCTTGTATAGAGTGTAATGTGAAGAAAGCTCGTTCTTCCACTCTTTATACATATATTAACACCAGGAAAAAAATTCAGAGATATTAAAACACTTGATAAACAAAAATCTAACTCGATATATACTCAAATAACTCGAAGCACATCACCTCATATGTAGTTGACGCTCTACCCACGTGTGAATAAGAACTTCATCCACGTCAAACCACACCTGCAATATGAATATATAAACGGTAAAATTATATATTTATTCGGACTTAATTAATAAATGTAAAATTTACGTAATGAAAATACGATTTAACTCACACTCAGTGCATTATGCACTTGCATCTTCACGTAGATAGGCACAGATTCCCAATCTGGCCAAAGCATTGGGACCTTGTCCCGCACGATCGCCCCGGCCATGCTGACATATTTTCGCGTGGTGTCAAATGCCTTGATCACCTCGCCATCCTCATTGGCCCTAATGGGCGTTTTCCGTCCCCCGGTGGCCTGCTCAAGTCTCTTCCCGGTGCAGGTGCCTCTAGCCCCTTTCCGTTTTCCAGTACCATTAACGAAAATGCCTAATAATACAATGTCAACAAATTGATATCATTAATTGAACCTATCGTAAGTCTTAAGTAATAATTAACTAATCAATCTGATGTTAAATAAAATTTACTTGCATCGTCCGTTTGTTGGTTGGTGCACCTCACACTCCAAAGATACACGGGGTCGAACGGGATGAAGTTGTACGCTTCCTCCACGCTCAGGAACTCCGGCCGTCCTTCAACATAAATAGGAAACCCCCTATCATCGAATTCAGGGATCACAGGAATCTCGTCGGGTAGGAAGAGACCGGACGGCGGAGATAGACGAGGCCTGGACGATGAGGCGCCCGCACCATCTGCCTCAGATGATTCCCGTGAAACGGGAGTAGGCACCGGGCGAATAGGGAGCATTCGGATGGAGGGAGTTTCTGACGCCCCCGTTGACTGTCGCTCGTTTGAGGGTCTGCTGACGGAGGGACGTCTGCTGACTGAGGCTCGAGGCTCGACTTCCGGTTGCACGGCTCCGGATCGTGCAGCTTCCTCCTCTGCTCGCGCAGCTAGCAAGGCTTGTGTGCGAGTATTCATCATTGGCCCACTGCGCGTGTTGCTAACTGCGGCTGAGGAGGAAGCTTGACTAATGCTCCCTCCACTATTTCGGGAACCTCTCCGTTTGATGCCTGGAAGCCAATTTGCCGCAAAACCTCCTGGACACCGTAATAGTCATGGATTCGGTTCTGTAACAAATCGGAACCGGAACCAAATGTAACCTGAACCGGGCGGAACCGGAACCGTTTGAACCCAGAACCGTTTGGAACTGGAACCGTTCGGTTTCAAACGGTTCCAGTTACAAACAGTTCCGGTTCCACGCGGTTCCGGTTTAAAACCGTTCTGGTTCCAAACCGTTCCGATTCCGATTTTTCACCTTAATTTATATGTTAAATTAACAACTATATCACCTTAATCCAAACTTTAAATGCCGATTTCGATTTTTCACCTATTATACGTTAAATTAACAACTATATCACCTAAATTAACATATATACATACATCATTTTCGACTTAAAATTTTTCACATATATATATACATCACATATATATACATCATGCATCTTAATTAAATTTAATTTTCACATACATCACATATTCATCCAAATCACGCACCCTAATTAATTTTACACATTTTTCACACATATATATACATCATGCATCTTAATTAAATTTAATTTTCATATATATATATATACACATCACATATTCATCCAAATCACACACCCTAATTATTTTTCCACATTTTTCAAACATTACCGGTATATATATACATTGCATATAAATTAATCGAAATCACCCTAATTAAATTTAATTTCCACATACATATATATATATATATACATTGCCACATACGTACATACGTATATATATATATGCACAAAAATAAATAAAAATTGAGAGAGAGAGAGAGGGAGAGAGAGTGAGCTTTCATGCACCTGCCATGGTGGAGTTCGAGGTGATTTTCCGGCGACGGAGGTGAGGGGAGGAGGTAGAGGAGGAGGGGAGGAGAGGAAATTTCAATTTGAAATGGGGTTTTTTAGTGTGGAGAGAGGAGAAGGGAGAGGAGGTGAGGGGAGGGGAGAGGGGAGGAGAGGGAGGCGGTCGGAACAGTTTGGGAGGAGCAGAGGAGGAGTTTTAGGGTTTGAGATAGTGAGAAATGAGGGAGAGCTCGAGTTGGTTCAACCATATTCAGTAAACATTGCCGGCGAGTTAGTTGCAACTCGTTGGTAATGTCATTACCAACGACTTAAACTCGTTGGTAATGACATTACCAACGAGATAATCAACTCGTTGGTAATGTCATTATTTCCCGAAGAATATCCGACTACGATTTCCGACTACGATTTCCAACACGATTTTCGACTACAATTTTCGACTACAATTTTCGACTACGATTTCCGACTACGATTTCCAACACGATTTTCGACTACGATTTCCGACTACAATTTCCGACTACAATTTCCTACTACAATTTCCGACTACAATTTCCGACTACAATTTCCGACTACGATTTCCGACTACGATTTCCGACTACAATTTCCGACTACAATTTCCGACTACGATTTCCGACTACGATTTTCGACTACGATTTCCGACTACGATTTCCAACACGATTTCCGACTACAATTTCCGACTACAATTTCCAACATGATTTCCGACTACGATTTTCGACTACAATTTTCGACTACTATTTCCGACTACAATTTCCTACTACATCATTAACGTACTAAGGATGATAATCGTAATCATCTTCATCGCTTGAGTCTGACTCGGTTTCATAGGTAACCTCTGGCAATATGTGCCGCTCCTCGTTATCTGAATCACCAAGTGTGGCAGCACTGTATATGTTTCTATGAGCAACATGGTTAACCACCTTCCACGGGACTTTGTTAAGAAGATCGTCAACAATTTTACAACTCTTGTCCATCCTGAAAATTCTAACAATTTTACGTATTATATATACACACATTCACTACTAATAATCGACGCGATATCTCAATTCAACTCTAATTAAATCAACACATGCATGCATATATATATATATATATCGATCTAATCTCTGAATCCGATTCAGTACTCGATGATGGTACGATATTCTTCTTTTTTCAGTTCAGTATTTGACTAGGTAGGAGGCTCTCTTAAGCCTGACTCCGATAGCACTACGATAATACCAGTCGTTGATTCAGAGACAAGAGAAGATTAACTACAAGCAGTTTTCTCGTTTCGGTGACATCAACAACATTTCATATCTCACGAATTGGATTTGATCAACACACACATATATATATACATACACATATACGTATATATACACATACCTATATATATATAGCTTCCCGAGTGATCGAGTTTTCGACGCGCGCCTTAATTTTGACAATACCGAAGGATCGATTTCAGAGCGTTTTCCTTCTTTCGATTTCACCGGATTTTTTTCGATCAAAATGAATGAGCTGCTGTGATCTGCATCTAATATAAGAGGCATTGCCGGCGATTCATTAAATCGCCGGAAATGGAGACATTACCGGCGACTTTTCGCCGGAATTTCGCCGGTAATGTTTCAAAACATTACCGGCGACCTCCTCCGTCGCCGACAATGTCAAGCCAAGCATTTCCGGCGATTTTCCGGCCGGAATTTCGCCGGCAATGTTTGGCTTGACATTGCCGGCGACGGAGGAGGTCGCCGGTAATGTTTTGAAACATTACCGGCGAAATTCCGGCGACGGAGTAAGTCGCCGGTAATGATGAACATTACCGGCGACTTTCCCGGTCGCCGGCCTTGTTTTTGGAAATCTCGCCGGTAATGTTGCAAAACGTGGTAGTGTTGGACCGTGGAGGAAGATGACATTCTACGCGGTCCAAGTAAGAACTTGGACGACGGAGATCACATTCTCCGTCGTCCATGTGTTCACTTGGACCGCGGAGAATGTTATCTTTCTCCGCGGTCCAAGTGAGCACTTGGACGACGGAGAATGTGATCTCTGTCGTCCAAGTGCTCACTTGGGCCGCGGAGATAGTCCGCGGTCCAAGTTTCACTTGGACGACGGAGATGACATTCTCCGTCGTCCAAGTGCTTGGACGACAGCACTTGGAGCACGGAGCCTGGAGGACGGAGCCTCCGTCGTCTAAGTACTTAGACGACGGAAAAATGCACCTAGACGACGGAAACGCTCTGCGGTCTAAGTGCGTTTTCTTGTAGTGAGTTTGATTCTTATTTTATTGTTAAATCACGTGATAAGTTTTTAGTTGAGTAAAAAAGAAATTTAGGATCGTTTCTATCATCGATGCAAATTTTATAGCAAACTACACTTAAGGACAATATGAAGAAGCCAAATACACTTAAAGACAATATTCTATTATTTGGATAGAGAGAATGACAAAATATTACTCATAAAGACAAGGTTTTATTGGCTGGCATGTGGCAATGAAAAAATTATTTTTTTGCCCTCCTTGTTTTTTTTTTCTTCAACTTACCACTTTTTTTCATCCATAATATAAAAAGAAAACTTCAAAAAATTTGGAGTTCAATTTTTCTTCCATTCTTATTTTCAGGTCAATTTTTTTAAAAAAACATTACGGTCCCGAAGGATTTTAATTTTAGTATCAGCCGGTATACAATTTAGTAGTAGTTTAAAAATAAATTCAATATCAACTCCAACACAAATTTAATATTAGTATCAACTAGTTTTTTTTTATTTATAAAAATTCAATATCATTTGATTCGATAAAAATTCTATAACACTTGCATTCTTTACATTCCATAACACTTGTTTTCAGTAGGAGTGTTAAAAAAAGAAGTCTAATATCACTTTCAATATAAATACAATAAATTTTTTAAAACAATCAGTAGCATCGCGATAAAACTTTAGTAGCAGTTTGACGAATGATTCAATAGCACTTTGACAATGATTCAGTAACAGCTGGATGAAACTTCAGTAGTAGCTCAACAAAACTTCACTGGCAGATTGACGAATGATTCAAAAGTAGTTCACTAATGATATAGTAGCATCTCGACGAACGATTTAGTAATTTCTTGACTAACTATTTAGTAGTAACAATTGAAAAAAGGCAATTTTAATTTAAAAAAATGTAATAACAACAATTTGTACACGCGGTAACATGTAGGAAAAAACAATTATAATTTGAAAAACACAATATCAACATATTTCAAAATTTGTTTAAAATCAGGAAACCTTAACAAAATTTACATTAATTTTTGCATTGCCAAAACCCAAAAACCATTGACTACTTCTATAGTATACACGTAACGGTAAACCAAATCTAATCCAATTGACAAATTACATCCATATAAAAAATAAAAAAACAGATCTCCTTATTCAAATTTAACCAAACAACCATCCAAAGAAAAAATATATATATACAACAAGAGTAAACCATCAAACAAAAAAGGCGAAAATCATAATAAAACATAACAAAAACCAGTAGCAACTAGTCTTCAAATTCTTATCAAAAAAATAAATTGTTTTCCAATTTCAAATGTAGTTAAGCTCATGAGGTCGTCATGGCCACTACGAGTTGCAGAGAGGTTGTGGTGGAGCATGTGATGAGGAGTAAATCGAGGCGGTGACAATCTCGAGCAGAATTGAAAGCAGCGGCAGTGACATCGAGTTGGATGAGCGAGGCGGCGAGCGAAGCTTAAACGCAGCTAGGCGATGCGAGGCCAACTGGCTTCTCAAGGTTGTGCGACGGTCTGGAGAGCCAAGGGTGGGGCATGAGCTTCTGGATTGGAGCAGCAACCATGACCCGAGGTTGCAACTTCAAAGCCTGTACTTCCATAGCCAAACCAGACGCTGCAAAAATTGTTGTAATTAACGATACCAGCTAGCACATCTGCTTGTGAATCACGCACCACACATCCTACACCTCCTAACTTTGAACTGGTAAGGAAAGCACCATCACAGTTCACCTTAATCCACCCGATAGGTGCACAGAACCATACTTGAGCATCTCTGTGGCGTTTGACCACCCTCACAAGTTGAACCTTTGTGTAAATCTGGAAAGCACACAAAGCTTGAAAACTGACTCTTGCCTCCAGTAACTCTTCATCATTCCAGACTGCGGTTCCTCTCTTTCCACACTGACCATAATAAAAAGGTAAGAAGAGCACACTCATTCAAAGTAAGTGCCTCTAAACAAGTACAAAACCACACACCAAACCTACTGCTAGGAATTTGGGACAGTTTCCTAGTCAGACTAGGATACATATCGATGACATCCTTCACAAACTCACAATCTCTGCCAATGTGCTAAATCGATTCCTCAAAACCACCACCTCACAACAAACAATTAGGATAAACATTGACATGTTTACCTCGGAGAACTAATGTTGTAGGAAGGATTTAACGACATGATTTCCACACATGAACCTTAACTTACTGTTGCCAATTTCCATAATCTTTTCCAGAATGGAATTGATGTCGAAGACGCTGATGCTTCCCCAACCGAAGAAAGTAAACTACTCACTGCTACTTTATACGCACTAGCTATAGTGAACCGACTTGAACATCTCTTCCTTGCTGACTAAGCGGAATGGATAACACAATCGAGGTTTCCTCCTCCGAAAAAATACTTCTGATCTTTCCTTGATCTCATTGTAACGCACACACTATTTTGTAAAACTTTTTTCTATTTTTTTTTTCTTTTCTTTTCTTTGGTATTGTTTCTTTTTTCTTTTTTCTTTTCAATAACTCAAAAATAAATGACCAACACAAGACCTCCTCCACCTCACACTTATTCTTTGCAATAAGTACAAAACTAAAACCTCATCCTAATAGGACTTAAGAATTGCCCACAACTAGTTTGCCGAGTTAGGGGGTAGGATAATTGTTATAAGTTATGTAGGTATTTGTGGTGTTCATGAAAGAAAATGGCTAAGTATTACAAAGACTCAAAATGGCTCACTAAATGATATATGCAATATAGGTTCAAAAATTTGGCCATGGTGGTGATCCTAATACCTCTATCATCTTTGAAAACTACTCATGTTTTGGAATAATGTTTTGCATGGTTTAAAGTAAGTTCTAGATGATCACACATAACCAATTGATATCACACAAGAAAGAATGGGTGCATTATATAAGCTAGTCATGCACAAATTAGCTCAAATTCTCACATAGGCAATGACAACTTTGAAACATGTTAATCCTTCTTTTTCTCAAATGTACACATTTTGCGGGACGTATGCTTTTCAACCGATTAAATATGCATTGTTTCCAGTTTTTGTTTCACAAATGCTTTTCAACCGATTAAATATACATTGTTTCCATAAATTCAATTTCATCATTGAGAATCATTATTAGGACACAAACACACCAAAACACACATATTTTTGAATTACATTTTCTCAAAAAATTTCAAATTTTTATGAATTTTAGAATAAGAAGTGATACGACTTAGCCTACTACCTCACACTTTAAAACCAAATTGTCCTCAATTTGCATCAAGACATACATTACACATAAGTGCACAAGTGGTACATATGCATCATCACTTCACATTTTATTCTCCTAACACATATTCTCATAAGCATAACAACTAGCATGTATTCACACTTAAAGGGACATATAGTCTCTAAATAGTAATTGAAGCTATTAGAGTCCTATCAACCACAATGGAGACATGCATACTAATCATATTTCAAAGAAAAATGACGATGTAATCAAGCACATAACATGATGGGACCTCACACTTATACAAGACTACCACATTCTAACATGACTCCAAATAAAACACTACCTGAGCATCATCCGCAAACATATCCATATCATGTAAAGAATTAAAGAAAGTAGGGATAAAAAGGATACAAACTCTTTGATGACTGACCCTTAGCTCCATATGCACAAACATGTAAACCAACAGAGACAAAGTTAGGTTTCGCCATCCAAGAGTGCATACGGATTGGTCATAATCCTCAAACGGTGTTATAGGACTTGTCTTGGTCTCAAGGGATTACTCTATGATCCATGCATCAAAGCCCCAACCTCTTGGTCTTCAAAAGTCAATTTTGGCAGGACACTCCTCTACAGGTCGAGAGATTCCCTTAAAAGGTCGAAAAAGTGACCCAGACTAGACAGTAGTTTGTAGTCGACGGGTTAAGAAGGACCTTCGACTCGTTGAGAAGTCCCAAAAATTAAGCTCCAAGTTCAAGACCACAATGCTCCATTCTTCATGTCCAATGCTCCCCCACCTCACACATATTCTTCTTGCATACCAATGATGTCTAACCATCTCGGGTTCAAGTTTAACGACGTTAACACGGTCGGGTAATGAAAGCTATGAATTCAAAGCACTATGGTCGGGTCCTTAGAGTGATGAACCTCACCATTCCACTTCATTGTTAACTCCTCTAAAGCTACCACTTGTTCTTCACGAAGCTCAAAATATTTCTCATTCTTCAAGTTTTTCAAGCGCACTACTCCACTTGTAGCATGCATCTCTTGAGGGGTCGGAGTTCTTCAATGTGACTTTAGTTTCGATGACTAGCTTGTCCGGCTTCAACTTCTTCCTTTCATGGCTCTTATTCTTATTTGATGCCTTCACATTTTTGACACTCAGTTTATAGGCTTCCGGCTCCTTGTAGTTCACATCTCCATCGTCCTTGGCTTTACATCCCTCAACTTCAATGCTCATGCTTGTAGTAAAGAGACTGGTGATGTCTTGTTAAATATCATGAATGCCCTTGTCTTCTCAAACATTGTCATGGTAAGCTCTCCGGCTTTGACATCAGTCTTGGTACCCGTCGTAGCCATGAAAGCTCTTCCAAAGATTAAGAGGGGATTCTCATGCTCTCTTATGTCAAGAATTACAAAGTCGGCCAATACTAAGCCTTTTGGATGAACTATGCTTTGATCCGCGAGTTGCAATGACATGCTCACTGGCTTCATCTTTCTCAAGCCAATGTCATTGTACACAGAATATGGCATTAAGTTAATAGAAACTCCAAGGTCCATCAAAGCTTTCTGTAGAGTTGTTTGACTCATGAATTAAACTTCAGAAGTTAACTATAATCCCCATATAATTTCTAATGAACTTTTTAGTGTTGGATAGTAGCAGATTCAACTATAATGTACTATGTGGTGCTCAGATCTGGCACAGTATTAATTATTTCGGATTGAGGTACTTGAGATGTACAGTTGTTCTTGAGGTGTACAGCTAGCTCGAGAATATAAATTTTCTAGTTATGTATGAAAATTTACGAGAAGGTAGATGAGTATAATTTGAGTTTAATATGTTGCACAACCTCCAGATTCTCACTAGACTAGTTGGAGGAGTATCATACGGATAACCTAGCGATCATCACCCTCATGGGTATATATGAGAATCATGCACGAGAATGCAAACTTCCTGTTAGTTTTGAGATGTAAGCAAGTCATTGATCCTCGATATAGCCTCATATCTAGGTGATAGAGGCATCATTAGGGAACTTTGAGATCAAGCATAATCCCACAATTTAATTTTTGACCCCGTACCAACTCTCCAAATTAATCCTTTACAAAGCACCTTACATGCCTCACTAATACCTCTCCAACATTGAGAGGGAGAGTTGTGATGAACAACATCAGGAATATTTCCTTTAGGATAATATTTATCCTTCAAAACTCTCCTATCAAGGGAATTCGTATGGCGCATCAATCTTCAACCTTGCTTCTCCAAGAGAGCTAGATTATGAGAATACAAGTGTTTAAAATTCATACCTCCTTCTTCCTTCGGAACACACAATTTATTTCACGAGAACCAATTAATCTTTTTCTTATCCGATGAAATTTTTCACTAAAATTTAGCACACATTTGTTTGGAGCGAGTCCGAGTCTAAAAACTGCTTCAGAAGGAGGAAACAACTCATTACATGGGAAGAATTTGAGCTACAACTCGTATCAACAAATCCTTTCCTCCACGTACTACTAAATAATTTCCCCTCAAACATCCTCAAGATTATATACTCCAAGAACAAAGATTCAATAATTCTTCTCTTCGTGAATCCATTAATTTTATATAGACATCTATTAATGAAAAACATATATATAATAGGCAATTAGCCCTCGATCTCAAAAAACCTCCAGGTGTCGCTGGTCACAGTGTGAGCCGTGAGGGGCTACCTCGCTTACATTAGGCTTATGCACGATGATCTTGAGGATCCACTGATGTGTTTGCACCAGTGTTCACTTTTTTATTTGTTTGCTGGTAGTTTTCTCTTTGATGCATTTTCGCATCAATATATAGTATAATTTGCTCGGTCGTTTGTTTGATCTGAAGCAGTGTTTTTGCATGCTGCTTCTAATTAGTGGATTTCATCAGACCAAAAAAATAATAATTCATATATACATTGCAGTGTAGTGTTTTTTCAACTCACAACATTGTTTTATTTAATTTATCTAACCCTTAACAATTCATTTCGAAAGAGAATAGTAGCCTCACAACGCAGAAAGGAACATGCCGCACATGCAAAGAAAACAAGGGTTTTTGTCGCCAGGGTTTGTAGCGTACGTTTTTCTGGCTTGCCTCATGGATGACGGTCCTTGGCCGCGTCGCTGCGCTGCGAGTGCAGCCAAAAGGGCGGCTTTAATTTATCTGGCATGGTAATATGTCCGGGAATAAACGATCTGATCTTGGTGTGCAGATGCAAGAGTGATTACTACAGATTCAGCTCTTCGACCTTGTCATTTCAGCGGATGGTGGCACGTCTTGGTGGCAGAGATAGATGTAGTCGTTACGCAGGGTCGCAAATTGGCTCACTTGGGCCGGCAGGTTTGTGTCGGCTATGCACATGCGCAAGGAGTTTTCCAATAGGGTATTGTTGGATCTAGTTTTATTAGATATGTTCGCTGCTTGGTGATGCTTTGATGCTCATGATTTCAGGCCAAGCGGATCAGTGATGGATTAGTCTTACGGTGGTGGACCATGAGGAGATACGGCGGCCGCCGAAATGTTGGACGTGCCGCTGTGTCAACGAGGATCTCTCTTAAGCTGGTGTACTACTGTTGTTATTGTGTAAGATTGTAAGTGGTATGGGCATTAGATTTGGACATCATTGAAAGCTAGAGTATTCTGAGTAAATTCAGTGATGTAGAGTTGTCAACAATGTAATCCCTCAAGGTCTGAATGATAGCAGAGCATCCCCTTGAGGTCTGCGACAGTAGAACACTATATCTTCTAAGGAGAAAGAATCCTCGGAATGATGAGGATTTCAGAATTCTATCGGAATATGGTCACAAATTTGGTCGAAGTACTGGCGAAAGGGCTTGTGGTAATTGAAAAAAAATCAAGTAGTTTTGAATAAGGAAAGGAATCAGATTTTTGATCTACTTCGATCTCCTTATTCAAGAAAGTAAAGACATCTCTTCATCCATTCTCTGTATAAAGAGAACTTGGGGAGACATTCCTGTAAGGCATTCAACTCGAATACATTATTATTCGAATATAATGAAAGAACCCAATCCCGATTTAGTTTCATAAACAGGAATCAAACCCCTTCTGAAAACACGAACCAACAAAAAACCATTAAAATTTCGGCAGAGTAACGCTACTAACGCGGAATTGTCTTTACCTGCACCCGAAAAATAACACTTCATCCTATGCCATAAAAGCCAAACCGTGGGTACCAATCTCATCCGGATTTCTCAATATCATAACAATAACAATAAACAGTAAACAAAACTGTACTTTATAGAAAATCTGGGAAAATCACATAGAAAACATGTATCAGTAACGTATCAGGGCGACCTCTAGTATATATATACAAAATATACAACAGTAGACAAAACAAGTAACCTACTGGGACAGAAAGGTAGCTCGAATGACTACCCTCTGAATGCGACGTGAGACACCAGAATCTGAACTACAAACTGGGCAGAGAAACCGAAAAGCCCAGGGGAAAGACATGAAAACCGTTAGAGTGAGTGGACGAAAATAAATGTCTTTCACTGAATAATATATGTTATAAAAACATATGCGAGTCAAAATGAATGAATATTATATAGTACACGAGGTGAACCCAAACTCCTCCAGCGTACAGAGCATGCATATAAAAATTCCACGGGGTCACTCATGGACACATCCGTGCTAGTACAGTCCGAATCACGGGATCCCACACCCACACCGAGGCTCAGCCGGGATGCAAGTGTATCGATACAACAATATATACTGTGACTGTACTCTGTGTAAACCAAATCATAAATAGTTCTATGCAAGTGTATAAAGTATAATGTAAATGCATATACGTAATACATAATTATATAAGCATATTTGTCGATGCATAATCGTAAAACACATGCTCGAATAAATCATAATCGCATATGCATGCTCATGCTCGTAAAACTTGTATTAAAGACTTGTGACTAATCAGTGAAAAGAAATTGTCCACTCACATGTGAGCAAAACGCACACTCGTGCTAATTATGTGGTCCGGCGGAAGATCTCTCGCCCGAAGTACGATCTCGATCCCCTGAATAATCATAAAATATATCTGATCAAAATCATAGCTCACAACACTGTACCACACCTCGGAAACCAACCGTTCCCGGAAACGTATAACGGATACAAAAACAATTAACGAAATCCCCAAAATCTCCACTCAAACCCTCGACTAAAAATCCGGCACCCAAATCATCTCAAAAACCTCACGACTGCGTTCGGAGCACGAAAACGAGTCGGAAACACATAAAAATCTCGAAAAGCCGGACCTCGCCGGAGCACCGTCGTGGACCACCGCTGGCAGCGACGGCGCGGTGGCGACGGCGCCCAAACACGACCAAACTTTTCAGAAATGCTCATCAAAACCAGCCCTACCACTTCTCTCAAATGACCACCACCATCCAATCACCACAGTGGCCGGAATTAGCCTCGAAAGTCACGGAATCCATGGATTCCGGTGACTTTCCGGCGAGCTCCAAAACGGCAACCATCCCTCAATTCCTTCTACCCAAAGCAACTAGAGGTTGAGGGGAACCTTTCCCCCCAAACACCCGACCTCAAAAGTGACCGGAGCCGGCCACCTGAATCCGGGGAAAAACCTAAACTTTCCTGAGTTCGTTCTAGCTCAAAACGGCATCAATCAAGTCAAACCAAGTTCCAATCCATTGCAAATGATAAGAGGAAGCTAACCATACCGGTCTCAAGACCTGAGGTGGCCGGAAACTCAAAATCCAATGATGGCAGTTCATTACCTGCGGTGGTCCTCCAGTCAGCCCGAAAGTCAACGATCAACGGTTGGTCAACACAGGTCAAACTTCCCGAACAGTGTTTTCGACAATTTTTCGACTATTTCCGATATTTATACTCGCGTCTCGAGATGATCGACGGTCCAAAACAGATAACCATCACGATTTGGATAAACTCGACACGAACGGATAAATTCGACGAAATTCAAAAATTTCAAATATTCATATTATATTCCTCGGTCGTCGAAATAATCATCCGGAACCGGCCACGGACTCGAAATCACGTGTACAACAACTCTCAAGAAGAGACTCAACTCAAATTCTTAGCTGATAATTAAGTCATGAATAAAACCGGAAAATCAATTAATTTACGTAAAACTGTGATTACGCGCTAACTCGTGAATTAAGTCGATTACTCTACTGATTCTGTTCCGGGTCGTCACATATAATTACTGATTTGATCGTCAAAAGGTCTTTGCGTGGTACCACACCGTGCACTGACTTTGTTTTGCAGGATTTAGAACAGAATGCTCATGAACAAATCAGAGATAGTAGTTTGTCGATCATGTACAACAACGACAAACCGGAGGAGAAAGCTCTCATTCCCTCAAAACAATAGTGAAAGTCAACTCTCCAATCCTAAAGGGCTCAAAGTTTGAGGGTTGAAAAAATTTGCTCTCACAGGTAGGTTTGGGGCTTAATCGTAGGCCTAATATCTTGTCTATTTTTTAGCTTTTGTTTCTCTGTTTCTTGTTACAAATAGATCTCTATGTAGCAAGGTATATCAGCCGCTCTTGGAAATTTTTTCATGTCTGCACTCTTTGCGTTTTGTTGACTCTAAGGTTGGTGGCGAGCTATAACTAAATGGTCGCTCCCATCTAGCGGCTAAATGAGAGAAAGTGTCGACGTATATTGGCAAGCTGTTACAGACCGGGTACTGATGAAATGCTTTTGCCGCATAAGTTGTTTTCTGGATTGCTAGTAATGCTTCTTAATCTTTCTGATTTGCTATCATTACCTAAAATTGGATAAAGCTGTCGTGGATCAAGTTGTTCTATGTTATGTGGTGCGTGTTTGTTTATAGAAATTTTGTAGGGTGGTTTGTCTTATTCGAGTTATTCTACGTGAAATTATTGTATTATGGAGTTAAAGTTCTATAACCCTCCCTTCCTCTTTCTCATGAATCAAAATTTTAGGGCTGCTACACCACTTTTATTCCCAAGATAGAATACTTAGAATAGTCTCACAACGCAACTAACGACTATTTATTCTCACAACGCAGCTAACAACCATTTATTCTCACAGCATGGCTCAATCGAACTCGACCTAACTCTTTTATAAAGCACCTCGATCTATATATGTATAGTACGTTGGAGTTGCCTAAGCTAAGAAATCATGATAGCGAAAATAACTTAATTTGACATATTACTTCGAAGTCTAGCCATGTGGATCATGAGTGTAATATACAAGACCAGCTTGCACACAGGTGGATCGAAGTAGCTCTAGGTAATCAAGTCATTTGGCTCCACTTGTATAATCTCTTTCAACGACCATGTATCTTCTTATGAATTTCTACCTTCATGAAGCCAAAGTTGTACGATTAATTACTCCATGCATGCATGACAACATATATAAACAGGAAGTGACCACCAGCACCAACCATAACCGGTCAGCAACTGGATTCCACCTGCCAAAGTTCTGTACTGAATTGCTACTTCTGGTCCGAAATATAGCCCATCTAGATAGGTAGGGTTGGGATATGGTAATCAAAAATCGAAAAAACATTCGAGCCGATATAGAAATGTCGTCGGAAAAAATTGAACACCATATAAACTGAACCAAAAAAAATTGAAACAAAAAGAAATTGAAATATTTGATTCGGTTTCTGTTTTTTATTTATAAAAACTGAACTGAACCGAAAAATTGAAGTACGGAAAAAAGTACATTATTTTGGGTATTTTATAATTAATTATATAAATGTATGCAAATAAAAACTTTAAACTCTTAAAATCTTAATTTCTTTATGTACAATTCTTGTCAAATTCTCTCATAGAAACGAATCAAAATATTAGGCAACTAAAAAAACAGTCTTTTATAAGAAACCTATTATTTAGTTTTTTAAAAAGTTGATTTTATGCATTATCACTACCAGAAAAAAATACTTTAGCCGACGAAAGTAAGCAAAACAGGCCGACGACTTTTTTTCCCGTCGGCTATACTATACTTTAGCCAACGACAACTTTGTATCGTCGGGCAAAGTTTTTACTCGTCGACTAAAACTTTAGCCGACGGGAAAAAAAATGTTGTCGGCTAAAGTTTAACTTTAGCCGACAAAAGTTTTGTCTTTAGCCGAATAAAATTATGTCTTTTAGCCGATGAAATTATAATATCGTCGGCTAAAGTTCTTTAAATTTACATATCTGAGTAGAATCTCATTCATTCAAAAAAAACGGTGAGAAAAACACAAATCGCTCTCAAATCGTTGGGTGTTGTCGGTAGCTGTCCAAAATGAGTTCGTGAAACTATATCCCGTTACATATATATAGGTACGTATATATATGTGTGTGTTATATATATTAATTGTTGATTTTGAGTTGATTTCGATGAAAATATATATATAATTAATTATATGTTAATTGTTGATATTATGCATATATATATAGTATGTGTTAATTTGTAATTAAGTAATAGAAGAATTAATGTAATTTGTAGTTTAAAGATATATATAAATATAATGATGAATTTTCAATTAGTGCATGTATATGTATATGTATATATATATATATTTATGATGGACAAGAGTTGGATTTGCCTTCCAAAATGGATCGAAGATATGCCGTTGGAATGTGGAGTTTTGTGGAATATGTATAGGCTAATGCTAACTGGATTACAATTCATTATTACTCATGTATGAAATGTCAATATTGTAGTGATTTGTATCGTTTTATAATGATGAATTTTCAATTAGTGCATGTATATGTATATGTATATATATATATATTTATGATGGACAAGAGTTGGATTTGCCTTCCAAAATGGATCGAAGATATGCCGTTGGAATGTGGAGTTTTGTGGAATATGTATAGGCTAATGCTAACTGGATTACAATTCATTATTACTCATGTATGAAATGTCAATATTGTAGTGATTTGTATCGTTTTACCATTTATATAGTATGGGAGCACTAGAAGAATAACGGGGTTTGGGATAAGTATACATGTTAGATTTATCACGGTGAAACATCATTAGCGAGTCAGCATAATCATGAGCAATTTTCTGAGAGTGCCAGTACATCCAATGATCCAACAAGGAGGTTGACCAACAATGTGTTTCCTTATGAGAGCGGTGTATTTTCTCAAGTACAAGATATCCCTCCAGCCGTTAAGGGCTTCCCTGTTATTGAGCAAGTCCAGTAATTCCCTAGAGCTGTCAACACTGCCGGTATTGACAAGTACAATAAGCTGATTGCCTTCCAACAGACCCGTTGTACAACGAGTATAATAAGACTATTCTTGAAAGTGTCATGAGAGTAATGAAGGTCAAAGTTGAGAACAATTTTAGTTTCAAGGCTGTTGATGATTATCTGGAGTTGACTGCTTCGATGCTGGCCCCCGGTCATCGCCTTCATACCACTCATTATAAGGTCTGACATATCCTGAAAGATCTTGGCCTTACCTACATCAAAATGCATGCATGCAGAAATGATTGCATTCTCTTCTGGGGTAAAGATCCTGAAGGGAATGATCTTGAAAACCTTGATGCACGTCCGATATGTCAAGTGGAAAGGTATCAGTTGACTCCTGCAGGGAATAAGAAAGTTGTGAAGGTACTTCGGTATTTCCCGTTGAGGGATAGGCTGGAATGGTTGTACATGTCTTCACACACGGTCAAAGCAATGAGATGGCACATTGAGAGAGATTTGTTTGATGATGATACCCTTATACACCCTGCTGACGGAGAGGCTTGGAAGCACATAGTGAGGGAGTATACTCATTTTGCATCAGAGGTCCAAAATGTTTGGCTCGGGCTCTCATCTGATGGATTCAATCCTTTTGGCAACATGAGTCTTCAATATAGTATATAGCTAGTTATTTTAGTACCGTACAACCTTTCTCCATGGATGTGCATGAAGTAGGAATACAATATGTTGACTCTGTTAATTCCAGAGTCGGGTTATCCAAGGAAAGTGTCTTGATGTGTATTTGAGACCCTTGATTGAGGAGCTTAAGTTTCTGTGGAACGTTGGCCATCCCACTTATGACAAATACAATCACGAGATGTTCTAGATGCATGTTATGGTTGTTGGTACCATGAGTGATTTTTTTGCCTGCAGGATATTATCGGGCAACATTGTTAAGGGATACAAAGCTTGTCTAAAGTGTCTGATTGATGAGTGCAGCAGACTTCATTGCAGATAGATTGTCCGAATGCAACACTGTTGTTGGCTAGGACTTGATCACCCATGGAAGGTGGATGACAAGGCATTTGATGGGACTGTAAAAAAGGATGTGCAACCCAAGATATGGACGGAGGATGAAATTTTAAAAGTGCTGAATGAATACAATTTTGGGTAGCTCAGCAATCATCGTAATATAGTGGCGGCAATACCTGACAGACCCGACATGTATAAATTCTGGACACACAAAAGCATATTCTGGGAACTCTCGTACTGAAGTAAGTTTTTGATCAGACACTACCTAGATGTCATGCACATAGAAAAGAAAATGTGTAAAAGTGTGGTGGGCACAGTGCTAAATTGGGAGGGGAAAACTAAAGATGGCCCAAAGGCACGCATTAATCTGAATAGAATGAGTATATGAAAATTTTGTGGTTGAAAGAATGGAAGAAAAAAATGCCTCAAACTCCTTACACCGTCAAACCTGACCAGAATAATGAAATTTTTAGGTGGATGGGTCATGTTATGTATCCTTCAGGCTATGCAAGAAATATAGGTCGGTGTGTTAACTTTGGGGACAAGAAGATGTATGGATTAACGAGTCATGACTTCAATATATCACTTCAACGTCTCTTTCCTGTTTTCATTCAATCATATCTGTTCCGTCCGCAGGTGGAGTCGTTAGTGTGTTGTCAGGATTCTTTCAGAAGTTATGCACTAGAGAAGTAAAAAATTCAGATCTGAGGGAAATGCAAGAGGACATCATTTTTATCATGTGCAAATTTGAGAGGATATTTTCCCCAAAAAAATTTGACATCATGCCTCACCTAATAATCCATCTACCCGAACAATTGTTGCTTACTGGTCCAGTACACTACACTTTGACGTATCCCATGGAAATGTACGATTCAACATCTGAAGATCAATCTGTTTTTATATGAAATTATTTTTCAATAATCATAACATGCACTTTGCAACATGATAGACAACTGGGAGACTACAAAGACTATGTTGTGATGACCCGGAACAGAATCAATAGTGTAATCAGTTTAATCCATGAAGTTATGCGTAATTACGGATTTTTGATAATTGATTGAATCGCCAGAATTGATCACGACTTAATTATTGGCCGAGAATTTGAGTTGAGTCTCTTCTCGAGAGTCGTAGTACACGTGATTTCGAGTTCGTGGGCGGTTCCGGATCATTATTTGGACGACCGAGGAATATAATATGAATATTTGAAATTTCGGTATATTGTCGAGTTTATCCGTTTGTGTTCGAGTCTATCCGAATCGTGATTGTGATCCGTTTTGGACCGTTGATCGACCCGAACCGTAAATGGAATGATTATTGACTTGATTTGCGATTTTCACGATTTGTTGTGATTTCGGCATAATCTGCTAATATGGCGACTTTCTTAGCGACTAAATTATCGGGCGAGAATTTGATTTAGGATCCTTCGCGGAAGTTGTAGAGAATTTAATTTCGAGGTCGTGGGAACTTCCGGATAATTTTTCCGAGATACGAGGATTAAGTTATGAATATTTTCGTCCGTCGATTATTGTCGTATTTATCCGATTGGGGTTCACGTACGGTATAAATACGGAAACGATACTTGCCGAATTGGGAAACTTGCCATAAAGGGAAAGCTGGGTTGGCTGGGTTGACCGGGTGGGTCGACCCATTTGGCCCAATTTGGGGCCGATCGGTTTCTTCATCGTGGAGGCTGATTCCGGCCATATTTGGGTATGGTTTTCACAAGATATGTTGGGCTCGTGCTCCTCTTTGAATTGGTAGGTGGATCACATCCTATGGTGGCCGGAGGAGGAAGAAAAGTGGCGGCGAAATTAGGTGTTTTCCGGCGAGTTTTTGAGGTGGACGGAGGAGATGATTCCGGCCGAGATGGTGGCTCTACCTTGAGGGGTTTTGTTAGCCTCAATGAGAGGAAGCTATTGCAAGTGGTTTGGGAGGTTGCCGTGGCCGGAGGAGAGAGATCCGTTGATGTGAAATTCCGGCGAGGGTTTGTACTTTCAAGGTGTGTTTTGGACGTTTTCCAGTCGAAATTGGCCTTAACTTATAACTGAAAAGTTGTTGGAATCGTCGAGATCTTCAAAACCATGTGTAGCATGAAATTTTCTGGGCAGGTCTGAAATTCCGGTGGCCGGAGGCAGCGGTGACGGCAGCGACTTTTCGCCTGACGTGGTTTTCGACGAGTTATATGTCGTTTCACTCGGAATCGCGCCCCTATCGCAGTGGAGAGGTTCATTTTTCAATTTGAGTATCGGAAATTATAGAGTGGTTTTGTGGTGTGATTATTGGATTTTTGACAATTCGTCGTTATTGAATTATACGTTTCTGGGAATAGTTGTTTCTCGTGATATGATTCGAGGTACTGAGTTATGATTTTGAGAAATGGATTTTATGATTATCCAAGGGTTCGTTATCGTTTGTTTGGCGAGGGATTTTCCGCCGGATCACGGGATTAATGCGAACTGCGTTACGCTCATCTTTGAGTGGACATTTCTTTTCACGGATTGATTACGAGTCTTTTATATACGTTTTATGAGCTTGAGCATGCAGTATGATCATGATTTTTATGAGCATGTGTTTTACGATTATGCATTTACGAATATGCGTATACGAATATACATATATATATATATATATTATGTTTTATGCATGTGCATGGAAAGGATTTATGATTTGGTTTACACAGAGTACAGTCTCAGTTATCAGGGTTATATCGATATACATTGGCTTCTCGGCTGATCCCCGAGTACGCTCCGGAGGGGAAATATCCTGACCCGAGGCCTTTCTGGCTTGGAATCACGTGTGGGTCTGGGATCCCGTGATTCAGACTGTACTAGCGTGAGGGAGTCCATGAGAGACTCCGCGGTATTTATGAGGCATGCTCTGTACGCGTGAGGAGTTAGAGTCTCCCTCGTGTACCATATAATTTTTATGCATTTAGACTCGCATATGTTTTTATAACATATATTATTTGGCGAAAGACATTTATTTTCGTCCACTCACTCTAACAGTTTATATGTCTTTCCCCTGGGCTTTTCGGTTTCCGTGCCCAGTTTGTAGTTCAGATTCTGGTGTCGCACGTCGTGGTCGGAGGCATAGTATTCGAGTGATGTTTCTTTTATGGTAGGTTCTTAGTTTGGCCTACTATTTGTATATCTATACTAGAAGTCGCTCTGAGTATTCTTATGTCATTTTTTTATACGATTTTCCCCGGATTTCTGTAAAGTATAGTTATATTTATTACTTTACATTACTATTATGATATTGAGAAATCCGGATGGGATTGGTGCCCACGGTTTGGCTTTTGTGGCATAGGTTGAAGTGTATTTTCCGGGTGCAGGTAAAGGCAATTCCGCGTTAGTAGCGTTACTCTGCCGAAATTTTTATGGTTTTTGTTGGTTCACGTTTTCAAAAGGGGTTTGATTCCGGTTTAGGAAACTAAATCGGGGTTGGGTCCTTTTGGCTTGGTATCAGAGCATTAGGTTTTAGGTTCTGTAGACTTCAGTAGTCGTGTTTACTAAGGATATTTGATCTGGAGTGGTGACCCGACCGGCCGACGGATACTCATCAATACTCCGGTTGTTGTATGCTTTCAAATATTTAAAGTTCCATGATTATGTTCTACTTGTTGCGAACGATGTTTTATTCATTAGGATGCCTCCTTCACGTGCTTTCTGTGTCGGTATAGTTGTGGATCCTATTGAGGATCTATCGACGTGCGACTTGACAGTGAGTGTGGGTTTGGATGAGCATTCTGGATTCAGAGATTTGTGTGGCATTGTTTGCCGGTTGTGCGTGTATTGGCATCTACATGTTGCCTCAGAGCAGAGAATTGTGGTAGTTGATGTTTTTGCCTGAGTCAGATCATTGCATTTTGTGGGCTAATATTGTGTGAGTTCCTGTTGTGACTCCATGGCCTACATTTGGGGTATTGTTTATACGGTAATGGTTCAATCAGGCTATCCAACAACGGAGATATGGAGTGTTTACCCACCTGAGGAAGAGATATATTGTTCACATGTTTGTCCCAGTTTGCACGTGTTATGTGGCTTCAGAGGAAGCAGTGCACGAGGTTCAAGATGAGTTTGAACCTGAGAATCTGAGGGATTTTGACTGTTATGCTTCGAGATAACCGTGAGGAGCTTGATGTGCTGCACTCAGAGGCGAGGCTATTGAGAAGGAAAGGCGTATGCGGTTTTCGACGTGTTGGTTTGGGGAAAGTGGACTTATTCCAGATATTTTGATGAGGTTGAGTTCTGGCACCTCGGAATCAGTGACTTCATCAAGCGGTGGCCTTTTTGATAATGTTGTGGGTCATCAGATCAAGCAGAGGATCCGTTTGGTGGTGGTGGAGATCACAAAGTAGCGGACTTGTTCCTGTGGCATGAGTTTGGGTGATCGTTGGTGATCCTTCCTCACAGCAGACGTTGCTGTGACTTGTGTTCGTGGAGCACTCTCTGTTGCTATTGTGGTGGCTAGGAGCGTCACGTTGCGAGGGAGTTCCCTTAGCCAGTTGTTTTAGCGGTTCGATAGCTTAGAGTTCAGGATGAGGTCATAATGCTGTTTCTGGAGTTGACCAATGCAGCCTTCTAGACGAATTAATCAGAATGTCGTAATCGACGTGGCGGCTAGTTGGGCATGACGGAGTCCGTACCACAACCCTGTGTGAGGGCAGAGTTTCTTTGAGGTTACCGTCGCTTGACATCCGTGGCTATTGTACCTGCATCTCCACTTTTTGGAGAGTGTTGCATCCATCCGAAGGTTGTGAGATCTTTGTTTGAGGTTATGAGTTAGCCGCGGATCTGCTATAGCTGGATATCGTCGATTTTGGTGTGATTATGAGTATGGGCTTCTTGACGACGCATTGGGTTATGTTCGATGGTCACGAGAAGGTGGTTGTGTTTCGACGACCAGACTTTTCCCCGAGATACTGTTTCGCGGTGATGGTCGAGCGGATGGTGGAAACGGGTTGTGTTATTGCTTAGCTTATGTTGTGGATACTACGTTGGCTGTGCCAGACATTGGTGATATTGCGGTGGTTCCCGATTTTCCAGGTGTGTTTCGGAGGAGTTACCGGGTATTCCTCCAGTTCAGGAGACCGACTACACCATTGAGCTTTTACCGGGCGCTGGACTCATATCACCGGCATTATGTCGTTCGCTACCAGCGGAGCTGATAGAGCTACATATTCAACTTCGAGAGTTGCTGGAGGAGATTTTGTACGACCCAGAGTATCATCGTGGTGTGCTCTTGCATTATTTGTGCGAATGTTGGATGGTTCGACGAGGTGATGCATTGATTACCGGAAGCTAAATCAGGCTTCAGAGGAGAGCAAGTATCCTCCGCTTCGGATTGACGATTGGTTTGATTAGCTCGCGAGAACTTCAGTCTTTTCGAAGATTGATTTCGGTTTCAGATACCATCAGTTGAGGATCAGGGAGTCAGATGTGGGTAGGACGACTTTCGGATCATGGTGTGAGCACTACGAGTTCTTGGTCATGCCTTTTGGGTTGACCAATGCCCCCGCATCTTTTACGGACTTGATGGACCAGGTGTTCAGACGATTCTGGACAAGTTTGCGGTCGTGTTCGTCGGCAACATCCTGATTTACTCCAGGAGTGTGGGCCAGCACCTGAAGCAATTTTGAGCGGTTTTGCGTACTTTGCGAGATGATCAGTTGTTTGTGAAGATCAGCCAGTGTGAATTTTGGTTGGTTAGCGTGAAGATTTTGGACCACGCGATGTCAGCCGAGGGAGTTGGCGTGGATTCTGACCAGATAGAAGCCGTGCTGATTTGGGGTTGACCTACCATTGTACCAGATATCAGAGGTCTCTTGAGTTTAGCAGGCTACTATCGGCGCTCTGGGGTAGGATTTTCTCGGATTGCCACTCCATTTTCCGGATTGACGAAGAAGGCGTCAAGTTCGAGTGGTTCCATGCACGCGAGGAGAGTTACTTACTCCTGAAGGATGGTTGACCGTTGCTTCGATTTTGACCTTACCTGACGATCGTGGTGAGTTCGTGGGTTATGGCGATGCATCAAGATTTGGATTTGATTATGCTTGATTTAGCATTGCAGAGCGGTGGCTCATGGTTTCAGGCAGTGGAAACTTTATGTAGTTGCATATCCTGTGTATGATTTGGGTATAGCTATCTTTATGTTAGCATCGGAGAGTTCGAGACACTACTGCTATGACGTGCAGCGTAGTGTAGGATGTACACTTATCACTTGAGTTTTATCTACTTGCATTTTCGGCCAGATTCGAGCTTGAGGCAATGTAGATGTATGGGGTTGAATAACGACTATGGCTGCACATTTGAGTTTATCCGAGAGAGGCAACTGTTGTTGCTGATGTATTCAATCGGAAGTTGGGAGCTTCATTGTTTCCTGTATATGTGTGTGGCTCGAGTTTCCGTGTTAGCCGAGTTACGAGTTGCGAGCTACGAGAGCTGAGTTAGAGTGTGTTAGTGTTGAAGCTCATTATTTTGCGTGCGATATGCACTAGCGGTACGGAGATGTATCTGATACTTCGGGTTTACTACTCGTGATGCAACATGAAGAATATAATAGCTTGTGTGAGCAGATGCCACATTTGTCGGCAGGCGATGGCAGTGAGGCGGAGACTTGCCGGGAAGTAACAGCCATTGGAGATTTCCGATTAGAAGTTGGAGTTTGTCACTATAGATTTTGTGTGCCAGTACGCACTTCGGTTTGTGGTACCAGTTGTCGGGTCTTTGTGGACCATTCGATGAACTCAGTACGTTTCCTTGTACTTTCCGGAAAAGATTTTGGTGGCAGGCTGGTATAGCTGTATTTAGTGGAGGTTGTTCATGTACGTGATGCGCCTATGTCCCAGATTGCTGATCGAGATAAGCAGTTACAACAGAGTGTAGGCAAGCATTACAGTGAGCATTGGGGACCGGATTACAGCTTAGTACAGTTTCTTATCCTTAAATTGGTGGGCAATTTTTGAGGACTATTCAAACCTTAGAGGGCATATTATGGTCTTGTGTATTGCAGTTCCGAGGGATTTGGGACCAGCAGTTTCAACTGTTCGAGATTGTATGCAGTACCAGTTTGTAGACCACCATGATTCTGACGTTGCAGGATGTCGTTTTGAGGAACGATGTTGTACTCCATTGTGTTGGAGCAAGTTTGGTTTGAGTTGACGTTTGATTCTGATTTTGTGGAATGTGCTACCACAGACTTTCGGATTAGCGGAAACAGCTTGATAATCGCCCGAGTTCGATGTTGAATTATGTTGAGGTGAGTAGGCTGAGTTGTGAATTGCCACGTTATTTTGATCCGTATGTGATCAAAAGCGAAATTGTGTTATGCCGTATAGTTTGGCATTGCTTATTGCGTTGGCCTTGTGTGTGTGGTATTCTGTATGGTGGAACTACATTTCAGATTTATTATATGTTGTGTACCCTATCAGTTCCTTATGCAGGAAGACTTGGCGTTTGTGTGGAGCCAGTTCAGATTCGAGATTGGAGGGTACAAAGATATTTTCCATTGACAGAGTTGTTCAGTTGACGTAGCCACTGGAGAGTTGAGCTGTATGCAGAGGCAGTGTTCCTACTTTTTAGTCGGCAGACTTGAAAATTTCGAGGTCGAAATTTTTTTAAGGGGGGTGGATTTGTGACGACCTGGAACAGAATCAGTAGTGTAATCAGTTTAATCCATGAGGTTATGCGTAATTACGGATTTTCGATAATTGATTGAATCGCCAGACTTGATCACGACTTAATTATTGGCCAAGAATTTGAGTTGAGTCTCTTCTCGACAGTCGTAGTACGTGTGATTTCGAGTTCGTGGGTGGTTCCGGATCATTATTTGGACGACCGAGGAATATAATATGAATATTTAAAATTTCGGTATATTGTCGAGTTTATCCGTTTGTGTTCGAGTCTATCCAAATCATGATTGTGATCCGTTTTGGACCGTTGATCGACCCGAACTGTAAATGAAATGATTATTGACTTGATTTGCGAGTTTCGCGATTTGTTGTGATTTCGGCATAATCTGCTAATATGGCGGCTTTCTTAGCGACCAAATTATCGGGCGAGAATTTGATTTGGGATCCTTCACGGAAGTTGTAGAGAATTTAATTTCGAGATCGTGCGAACTTCTGGATAATTTTTCCGAGATACGAGGATTAAGTTATGAATATTTTCGTCCGTCGATTATTGTCGTATTTATCCGATTGGGGTTCGATATGCGTACGATATAAATACGGAAACGATACTTGCCGAATTGGGAAACTTGCCATAAAGGGAAAGCTGGGTTGACTGGGTTGACCGGGTGGGTCGACCCATTTGGGCCGATTTGGGGCCGATCGGTTTCTTCATCGTGGAGGCCGATTCCGGCCATATTTGGGTATGGTTTCTTCACGAGATATGTTGGTCTCGTGCTCCTCTTCGAATTGGTAGGTGGATCACCTCCTATGGTGACCGGAGGAGGAAGAAAAGTGGCGGTGAAATTAGGTGTTTTCCGACGAGTTTTCGAGGTGGACGGAGGAGATGATTCAGGCCGAGATGGTGGCTCTACCTTGAGGGGTTTTGTTAGCCTCAATGAGAGGAAGCTATTGCAAGTGGTTTGGGAGGTTGCCGTGGCCGGAGGAGAGAGATCCGTTGATGTGAAATTCTGGCGAGGGTTTGTACTTTCAAGGTGAGTTTTGGACCTTTTCCAGTAAAAATTGGCCTTAACTTATAACTGAAAAGTTGTTGGAATCATCGAGATCTTCAAAACCATGTGTAGCATGAAATTTTCTGGGCAGGTCTGAAATTCCGGTGGCCGGAGGCAGCGGTGACGGCGGCGACTTTTCGCCCGACGTGGTTTTCAACGAGTTATATGTCGTTTCACTCAGAATCGCGCCCCGATCGCAGTGGAGAGGTTCGTTTTTCAATTTGAGTATCAGAAATTATAGCGTGGTTTTGTGGTGTGATTATTGGATTTTCGACAATTCGTCGTTATTGAATTATACGTTTCCGGAAACGGTTGTTTCTCGTGATATGATTCGAAGTACTGAGTTATGATTTTGAGAAATGGATTTTATGATTATCCAGAGGTTTGTGATCGTTCGTTTGGCGAGGGATTTTCCGCCGGATCACGGGATTAACGCGAACTACGTTACACTCATCTGTGAGTGGACATTTCTTTTCACGGATTGATTGCGAGTCTTTTATATACGTTTTACGAGCTTGAGCATGCAGTATGATCATGATTTTTATGAGCATGTGTTTTACGATTATGCATTTACGAATATGCGTATACGAATATACATACATATATATTATGTTTTATGCATGTGCATGGAAAGGATTTATGATTTGGTTTACACAGAGTACAGTCTCAGTTATCAGGGTTGTATCGATACACATTGGCTTCTCGGCTGATCCCCGAGTACGCTCCGGGGGGGACAGATATCCTGACCCGAGGCCTTTCTTGCTTGGAATCACGTGTGGGTCTGGGATCCCATGATTCAGACTGTACTAGCGCGAGGGAGTCCATGAGAGACTCCGCGGTATTTATGAGGCATGCTCTGTACGCGTGAGGAGTTAGAGTCTCCCTCGTGTACCATATGATTTTTATGCGTTTAGACTCACATATGTTTTTATAACATATATTATTTGGCGAAAGACATTTATTTTCGTCCACTCACTCTAACAGTTTATATGTCTTTACCTTGGGCTTTTCGGTTTCTGTGCCCAGTTTGCAGTTCAGATTCTGGTGTCGCATGTCGTGGTCGGAGGCATAGTATTCGAGCGATGTTTCTTTTATGGTAGGTTCTTAGTTTGGCCTACTATTTGTATATCTATACTAGAAGTCGCTCTGAGTATTCTTATGTCATGTTTTTATACGATTTTCCCCTGATTTCTGTAAAGTATAGTTATATTTATTACTTTACATTACTGTTATGATATTGAGAAATCCGGATGGGATTGGTGCCCACGGTTTGGCTTTTGTGGCATAGGTTGAAGTGTATTTTCCGGGTGCAGGTAAATGCAATTCCACGTTAGTAGCGTTACTCTGCCGAAATTTTTATGGTTTTTTTTTGTTCACGTTTTCAGAAGGGGTTCGATTCCGGTTTTGGAAACTAAATCGGGGTTGGGTCCTTTCATATGTGGCTAAGAAATCTTCACCTGAAAGATGTATAGCCGAAGTATATCTTGCGCACAAGTGCGTAACATACACCAAGTTGTATTTGGTAGCATTGGAGAACCCTCCACAACATATGTTGGTAGATGAACCACAATTAAATCTTACTATCCTCTCCTATGATGTTGAAGTTTATGGACAGTTGCCAAACTCGTACTAGTTGGAACCATATGAGGTAGTCATTACCCATTGGTAGGTATTGATTAACTGTCCAGAAGTTCAATACTGGAAAGACATCCATCTTTATTGTGATGAGGTTGCCGGTGATCTTGAATACCATAATAGGGAGTTTGCAAACTATTTTGGCGGCTAGGTACGTCTATATATATATTTACTACTATATATATTTATATATATAAATATCAATGTTCATATTTAAAGTTAATGGTTATGATTATTTTTTCAGATGAACCATATACAATTTTATGGTCACCCAAAATGGTCACACGAATTGAGGATTTTGGCGATGAAACCGATAACTTCAAGTGTTTATCGGATGTGTAAGGTCAGTGGCGTGCAATTTATATATGAACATAGAGATGGCAGACGGAGAACACAGAATTCTGGGGTAATTGTGCATGATGGGCGAAATGGCATTGATTATTACGGTGTTCTCCATTCAGTGGTTGAACTAATTTATGGGGAATGCATGACAGTGCACTTATTTAAGTGTAGATGGTTTGGTACTAACCCTTGGAGTACAAGGACCGATCAACACGGAATATTTTCGCTGAATACTGCTACAAGTTGGTATAAAGATGACCCTTTTATTTTTGCCACAACGGTAAAATAAGTGTTTTATCTTGATGATCTGGTGCACAAAGACGCCTGGAAAGTAGCCAACCATGTTGTTCCTCGAAACTTATATAGTGCTGCTACACTTGGAGAGGTTGCAGAAAATGAAGAAGATACTGCATACCAAGAGCCGAACGCATTGATATTCCTGAATCCTCTACAATTTGTCTTAATAATGTGAGACTGGGTTGTGTGGTTCGAATTCATGATGAAGATGTCAGGATTATTGATGTTGATCCAAAGACAACGTACTCCGGTGACGAGGAGCGGCACATGTTACTAGAAATTATCTCGGACACTAAGGAAGACTCAATCGATGATTTTGATTATGAGCCTTAGTTAAATAAAAATTTGTGAAACGTGTTTTCACATGAGCCTAATTTTTTAAAGTATTTTCATTACCAATCAGCTGCTTTTCATTAAAGGAAGGGCATGATTAAATCTATTATAGAGTAGATTATTGTTTCAGACATGACCAAATAGACTTATGTCATCGGCTAAAGTTACTTTAGCCCACGACTGAAACACGTGTCGTCGGCTATACTTTAGCCGATATTGTATTTTCGTCGGCTAAAGTAACATTGGCCGACGACTGTGACACGTGTCGTCTACCAAAGTATAGCCGACGATAATAAATGACATTTTTGTCGGCTATACTTTAGGCGACAACTTTTTTACGTCATCGGCTAAAGTCATCGTGTTTAGATCCCAGCCCAGACCGCCACCTCCTCTCTACAATTTCCAGGTTTTTCCTCTCTCTCTCTCTCTCTCTCTCTCCCAATGAGAGTTTGGCCTCCGGACTCAAGGCTAATTGGATTGACCAACTACCACAAGCCGTTTAGTGTAGTCTCTATATGTTCCGGCAACATAATCCATACTCCCTCTGAATTTTTAGAATCCCTCAAGTATTCTAATGTCTAATTATCAAGTACAAAGTCCATCAGGATTGTAACACTTATTCAAGAATATTCTAGACCGTTCTAGGTATCTCAAGATAATTCAAATTAGTCTACAAATTACCCGACTATAAGACGATCATTCAAACATATAGACCCAAACTCAAAGGATTTTTGGCTTCTAAAATGGTCTTCTAATTAAATTAGCTCATCTTGCTTTGGTCTTCCTCCAAGAATCTTTCAGAAGCTTCCCAATCCTAAACAACTAAGGAAATATTTTCCTAGTCAACCAAGAACTCATTTTTCTTCTTTATTTTCTTCACGGATTATTTTTGGCCCAAGTTTTCTCTCTAACTTTGCTGCGCTTTGCACTCTTGTAGACTCCTTTACTCCATCTATTTTGGTTAGTTAGAAAAAACAAGTTTGAATTAATAATACTAAGTTTATAACATAGTCAAATATAGAGAATAATACGTTAATTATTGTGCATAAAATGTGCAGATCAAGGCAATGGAGGTAAAGATGGATACTCTCAACAAAAATGGTACTTGAAACTTGGTACCTTTACCACTTGGAAAGAAGACCGGTACCGTTGGGTGTAGATGACTTTATACTTTAAAACATAATGCATATGGCTCAGTTGACATGTACAAGGCATGGTTGATTGCAAAACAATATACTCAGAAATATGGACTGAATTATGATGAGACCTTTGCACTAGTTTCAAATATCAACACCAATCAAGTCCTCATGTCTTTAATAGCTAATCTAGAGTGACCTTTACAACAGTTTGATGTGAAGAATGCATTTCTTCATAAAGACCTGAATGAAGAAATCTACATGGATCTTCCTCCAGGATATGGCACTTTTACAGGTGAGAAGGTTGTGTACAAATTGAAGAAGTCTTTATATGTATTGAAATAGTCCCTAAGAGATTGGTTTGGGAGGTTCATAAATGAAATGACTAAACCCTGATTTAGTTTCCTAAACCGGAATAAGGCCCTAACGACGTCACAACTTACAAATTTTTTGCCAGAGTTTACTTTATAAAACGTATAAACCTAAAACTTGCAAGAAGATAGCACTTCACAAATAATTTTCTAGACACACCGTGGACCACCAATGTCCCTCCGGATTTCTCAAAAATTCATAACCTACTGAAAACCAGTAAGAGTACCAATTACATTGCTATTCGAAATCCAGAATGTATTCGAAAAGTAATACGTAAGAAAACACATTAAACATAGTATTCAGAGAGACTTCTAATGTACAAATAATACAGATTTAGCAGGTTACACCAGGAACCTACTAGAAGGAAAGTGTGACTCAAACTCTAGGCCTCCTGCGATGACATGCAATCACGGGAAAGAAACTGTAAACTGGGCGACGAAAACCGAAAATCCTAGTGAAAAGTATATAAATAATAAAACCGTTAGAGTGAATGGACGAAAATAATAATATATCACATTAATCAGAAATATAAATCCAACATGATTTTCACAAAAAATGTACGTAGAAATCATGCGAGTCAAAACAAACAAGCCCAGGTCAGGTGTTTGTCCTAACCCTCCTGGGTGCCGTGTAATGTATGGAGGCAATAACTTGAGTACGTTTTCCTCAAGTTACAAACATGCACAGGTCAGGTGTTTTTCCTAACCCTTCTAAGTGTTGTGTAATCACGGGTCAGGTGCTTGTCATAACCCCCCCGGATCATATCGGGGATCAGCCGAGAGGCCATTGCATCGATGCATTCATATAATCGTACTCCGTGTAAAACAAATCATATGTGCCTCCAAACCAATGTATGCTCATAAAATGCATAATCATAAATGCATACTCGTAAATGCATAATCGTAAAAACATAATTATAGACTCGCAAATCAATTGTGAAAATCAAAGTGTCCACTCACAGTTAACAGCTAGCCTTGAGGCCCGGCGGAAGATCCCTCGTCAAAAAATCTCTCGCGGTCTCCTGAATAAATAACAATTCATTTAATACCAAAATTCAATAAAACGCCCGAGAAACAACTTAGAAACCATCCTGGAAACCCTACGGGGGAAAAAAATAGGATTTTTGACTCGCCAGAGCTCCGCCACAGGCGGCGGCGCGCGAACCACATGCGCCTCCAGTGACCAACTCCGATGAGAAAAACTGACCACTCGTTGGATAGATCACAACGAGCCCAACAATAAACGTAACTGGATCGAGGTCCAATTTGATGGCGATTGGCCGGAATTGGACAAAACAAACCGGAAAACCATTTTCCGATGGCCGCCACCAACGGCGGTGATTAACCCCTCACAATTCTCCTCTCACCAAGCCCAAACAAACCCCTAACGTTTCAAACCACCATAACCCAAACATGGCTGGAATTTCAATCGAAACTCACAGCCCCAAAATTGGCCAGAATTTCACCATCGTCGAAGCTCCACCATGGGGTTTCGACGGACCAAAATGCACAACCCAAAAGGACTAGGGGGAGGAGACGATCATTTCCCCCCAAATCAAACCCCCGAAAACCCACCGGAGCACCGCTCCCCGCCGGCGGCGAAAACCGAGCATAAAACCCGAATTGGGTTTACTCAAAACTTCACCAAAACTTACAATTCGACACATGAATCAATAGAGGGAAGAGAGAGCTTCGAAACCATACCAAGGATGTCGGCAACGGTGGATTATATGGATCGCGTACGTATTCCTCGTATACCAGACTCGTACAGTATTTTACCATAATTTCTGTATTAATACAAAAGGTATCTGATCAGATCAACAACCAAGATTTGATCTAATTAAGATCCAATAGTTCAAATTAAACTGACAAGGAAAATAATTTTAAAATATATATTTTTACCATACTAACTTCCAAAAATCCTAAAAATTAACTCGATAACCCGAAAAATTTCTCGAAAATTTTCACAAGCACGAAATTAAATATTCTACGAATACCGCGAAGAAAGTCGGATCAAATTCCCGCCTAAGGAAAAAGTCCTTAACAAAAATCACAATGTGAAAAATCTATAGAAAACCTAATTTTTAAAGGTTAGCGTAACTTTTGGTTTGGATTGTTACAATAACTTTCATGGAAAAGATTCGGTATCGGCAAAATTTAGATCATACTTTGTTTATGAAACACCGACAGGGTAAGATAACTATTTTGATTATTTATATGGATGACATGGTTGTGACAGGTGATGACTCTAATGAAATTAAGAAGTTATAAGTTTAGTTGTCTTCTAAATTTGAGATGAAAGACCTTGGGCACTTGAAATATTTCTTAGGCATTCAAGTGGCTCGGAACAAGAAATGTATTATGTTGAGTCAAAGAAAATAAGTTCTAGATTTATTGGCAGAGACTGGTATGCTGGATTGTAAACTGGTTGATACACATATTGAACAGAATCATCAAATTGTATTGTATCCTGGTCAAGTTTCTATAGATAAGTCTCGGTATCAGAGGTTAGTTTAGCGGTTAATCTACTTATCTCACACTAGACCTGATCTTCCTTATGTTGTTAATGTTATGAGCTAATATATACACAATCCTAGTGAGGATCACATAAATGCTATGATAAAAATTTTGAGATACTTGAAGTATGCATTTCATAAACATGGAGATTTGGAGACTAGTGGGTACACTGATATAGACTAGACATGTAATATTACTGATAGAAGTTCTACTTCTTGCTACTTTACATTTGTTGGTGGAGATTAATCTAGTTACTTGGAGGAGTAAGAAGCAGAATGTGGTAGCTCGTTCTAGTGTAGAAGTTGAATATATAGGTATGGATCAGGGTGTTTGTGAGTTGTTATGATTGAAATATTTTCTAAGAGATCTGGGTTTCAAGAAGAAACATTCATTGCCTCTTTATTGTGATAACACTGCAGCAGTAGAGATTGCACATAATCCTGTTTAGCATGATCGGACGAAACATGTGAAAATTCATAGGCATTTTATCAAGGAAAAGCTAAATGCTCATATTATCCCATTCCTATTTGTAACACCCTTACCAAAGTTGTTTTATCCAAGACCTTCAGTGACTCACTTGAATAGTTAGGCATTCGAGATTTACATGTACTAACTTGAAGATGAGTGTTGGAGTGAGTCGCACTCCTAAGAATATTAGGAGGTGTATATAATGTAATTAATTATGTGTATTATCAACACACACACACACACCCCTTCCACTCAAGTATCCCTTTTTGGGACATTTTTAGGTATAATGTTCTCAGCCGTCAGATTTGTTTTAATAAAATTCGACTGTTGAGACTAAAACAAAAATATTGACCTCTCTCTCTCTCTCTCTCTCTCTCTCTCTCTCTCTCTCTCTCTCTCTCTCTCTCTCTCTCTCTCTCTCTCTCTCTCTGGTGAGACCAGAAACTCTGCTCGGAATCTAGTCGCCTAAACTTCGCCTCGCCTCGCCGTCGTGGTGGCGCCGTCGAACCTGCTTTCCCTCTTTCGCATGACGCACGAATCTGCAATAATCACTGGGTACCTAATTGATTTAGGCACCCAAATCGTTTGCCAAAGAAATTGAATATGGTAGAGATGGAAGTTCAAATCAAAAAAGATATGCTAGAGCACCCCTTCGCACTTCAGATAAAAAACCCATATCTCTATCAAATCATACTCTCTACTCCTTATAATCAATTAAACCAAACAGAGTTTCTGGTTTCAATTGAATTTTCGTAAGATAAATCAATGTGAATAGAAGATTAGATTCTGATATGTTGGAGTAATTACTAGATTGGATTTGGATTAGAAGAAACAAAAAGTTTTGTAATGGCTTGATCAGCAAAAAGTTTATTTTTAACATTTTTTATACATGGCTTGATTAGATGCTTAAAACGTGTTTTGCGTAATAAAACTGTATAAACTAATTTCCATCGAATAAGTAATAGAATAGAGAAGTTAGTGATAGTTCATTATCAAACCATTTCACCCATGGAACAAAAGATTTGAAAAAGAAAAGATAAGGATCAACGAATAATAAATTAAAACTCCAAACCCTGTATAGCGTCCAGTAACTAACCCTAACGGCCTAACTCATCACTGTTGACATGGAAAGTTCGAAAAAAAACTCTTGTTGAAACTCCTCCATTTCTTGTTCCCATTGGGTTTAGGCAGATGGATCTTCGCCCTACTCACTGACTATCACGTCGCCTCTTCTACTGATATCAGTCGAAAGAAGCTAGATCAAATATAAAGTAAGTTTATTTTACTTGAGGGTAATATATGTTTAGGCTGGATTGTTACCCAATTAAAAATATTTAGCACGTGTCCCAACTGAAATCTTCCCGGCAGACGCTAGGCTTGTGTCCTCGTAGGGATCCGGATTCTCTCCTAACCAAGATTACCTAACATGTGCATAACCAACGAGTCTCAGCCGTATGATTTACTTTACGGCTAAGATCTGTTTTTATGTTTTCCTTCTTTTACTACCAAATTGCACAAACTCTTCTCCTTCTCCTTCTCTCTCTCTCTCTCTCTCTCTCTCTCTCTCTCTCTCTCTCTCTCTCTCTTTCTCTCTCTCTCTCAGATCCCATCTCTTACTGAAGAAGCACGCCATGAACATGGTCACATGGAGTACCTCATATCTGATTAGAGATCTATGTATCAAAAGTTCAATAGCAGTCATTGCTCATCTTAATCATGTTTTAGTATGCAATTATCAATAAAGACTAATAACATCGAGCCATTCAGTCCCAATACCCCCCAATTATTCAGTTTATGAAATCATATAAGATTAACCCAATATATAAACCTAGAAATTTGGAAGCCCGAGAGATCAATCCACCTGAAAAATGAATGTATTTAAACAATCAAACAAGAGAGATAAGACTCATAAGAGAGAAATTTGGAAACCCAAAAGTTAATACTTAATAGCAGGTTGGAGGATTTGGAGATAAGAGAGATCATCCAATCCCGAGAATGGAAAAGGGAACGTGAAGGTTGGAGGAATATTTGGATGATCTTGAACCCAGAAGATCTAATGAACCCAGAGCAAACCATTTCTACCATTTTTGTTCTCTGGAAACTTGGTAATCTCTCAAGTGATAGAGGTGTAATGATAGTGAGTTGGACTTTTCTCCCCGGTTTAGTATTTCACCCTAATTAAATAGCAGATCCCATATATGAGATTGAAATGTTCGCCATTTTTATTGAAGAATGAGAGTAGATGAGAGACCGAAAGAGGAGAGTGAGAAAGAGTTGAAGTAGATAAAGCACTGTAGTTGGTTGTAGAACAGAAAATTGTAGAAAGTGAATCTCGACCGTAGACACAAAATGGACGGTCAATATTGAAGGGTTAGACAAAGTTAGGAGGGAATGGGTTAGGAGAGGATCTCAGTCCTCCGCCTTTGGGTGAGATTCTTGTAATCTTAGTGAGTATACAACTATTCATTTTTCTTTCTAATTTTTGCTCGAGTTGCTGATGATAAAAGATTGAGATACAATCTCATATACGAGGGTTAGTTCTGAAACTAGTTGATCAATAACGCAATGAAATCCCATGAACCTAGTTTATTGAATATCGATGCACATACGTACATGAACCCAGTTTGAGGAAAACTTAATCATGATTAAACCACACTAGCTAGAATGTCTCTACACGATGTCTAGGCATCTAGTTATTGGGAGACCTTCATGAACCCCAACCCCTCAATTTGAGTTCAATCCTTCACCACCCACGGCCAAACAAAATCTTTGAATTGGAGCTAGTTTAACCATTCTTGTGCACGGTGCAATGGCATTAATTACAGAACTCATATCTATTTCCTAAATTTATAACATTTATTCATATTATGTAAAGAGTAATTTAGAACTTTAGATGTTAAAAATCAAGATGGAGGTCTACACAGTCCCAATAAAAACTCTCAAATTTTAAACTCAAGTATACTCAAATTAGATAGAAACTAATTAAAACATACATGCATAAAAAAACTAAGCATGTATAACATCCAAGCCCATATCCAAATTAACACTTAAAAGCATACAAAACACATCGATCACTGCACTACATACAACAAGCACAGTAACAAGCTATTAGGACAAATCATCAAGCACACATAAAGCAAGCACACGTACATGAGAACGAAGGTGGATTTTTCTTGAAGTACTTCGATCACGTACTCTTAACTTAATTAGCACCTTCCATAAGAATTATTTCAACTTTTCTTTGATTCTCCCCTCGATGCTATTAACTTTGTTGGATAAAGCTTTCCGGTTCTTTTGAACCTCCGTCGGCAGCTTCACGTTTATTGCCAACCCAAGAAATTCTAGAAACCTTATCACATACCAAGTAATATCGATTTGCCACCATTCGAAACCTTGTCGAGCTGAGTAGTCAAAAGTATGGTGGTTATTATGCCACCCAGTGGCGGATCCAAAAAAATTTCTAGGTTGGACAAGACAAAATATAACGGAGCATAGAAATTTATCGTAAAAGTAGCGATATAAATATGTTGAAGCACAATTAACCGTAAGTTACAAAATCGAAAAATTCTTGGAAATCTGTCTACACTATGCTTAAAATCGATAAATAACTCTTCGATCTTGATCACAAATATAAATATATCCATAAAACACAAATTAATTTGCCGTGGGCACCAATTTCCATCCAGATTTCTTAATTTCAAAATAAAGAAATCACAAAACTATATGGCTTAAATATACCCATTAGAGGAAATAATCAGGGAACTTCTTCTTAAGCACTTTTTCAACCCAGTTATGACTTTTATCCTGTGTGGCTGTCGAAATTTTCTCCCTGTAAGATTGCATGCATGTATGGGTCGACATCGTTACAGTCTCGCAACACTACCTAATGCGTTTCAATAAGTTCTTCTTTAGTTAATCTTTCATTTAATACTCCTATAAACGGTCGTACAACATCTGTGACGACTGAAAGATTGTTGCAGAGCATATGGATTGGAGGCTGTGGTCTGGACTAAATCCTTGAGGTACATGTTGCAGTATGTTATACACTCATGCATTAGGTATGTTTCTGCTATGGAGTTATCTTGGACATATTTATTTTTAACGAATCATTTATACTATCTGAATTGTGTGTAAAATGATAAAATTAAATATTTAAGAAACATAAAAATATATATAAATGATGAAAATCGTATTATAATTAATTGTATATTTCGTGAAGATGGACAACTCTAACAGTCTTATCCATCGACAATAGATGAAAGAAAGACCAGATAAGGGCCAAGCAAAGACTTCACCACGGGCAGGGGAATTCCTGCGCAGCTTCATCAATAACCAATAATTCAACTTGCGAAAGCTTTTCATGCTCATGGGCTGTATATACTGCATAGACAAGTGACAAAAACAGCTTGATGGCGTAAGCAATTTAAAATGGAAAACCCATCAAATATTTAGATTTTTTCATTAAAGAATTCTGCATACAAGCAGTTGTTGCAAATTGCTAATAAACATTGAATTACTCAGTGATTAGTCGAGCAGTCAATGCATCGATGCATTTATACATAAACGTGTGTGCATGAAATTGTAAAATCATATCATGACTTCTGTGCATATCGTATACGTATAATAAATCATAACATAAATTCATAAGAAAATCATAAGCGTAAGAGAAATCATGAACATAAAATCTAGACTGGCTAATCGACAGTGTAAAATAAATGTTCACTCACCAGGATCACCAATAATTAGTTTGCTCGTTGATTCACTAACTCCAAAAATTCTACTCAGTGCTCCTAAACCAACCAATAGATCTAAATCGATTAACAGAAGTTCAATTGTGCAACTAAAATGAATAAAGGAAACTAAGACATAATATTCGACCGGAAGCTTACATTATTTCAACAACTAATTCACGCTACATAACTCGTCCCCGCACATGATGAGTCGCAACACGATTCAGACCTCGTAGTTTATAATTTGTACGCTACCAAGCTGCCATTTTGACTCAACACTCGAATGGATGATTACGTCGGTGTGTCAAGTCACCTTGATTCTTGTGCATAGCCAAAATATTAGAAAATTGATCTGACGACACAAAACTACTTGAATACTACCCTAAATCATCGTAGAAAACTTCCCATGAAAAAAATAGTATTCTGGTTGCCGGACGGAAGACTGGCCCAGAATGCTTTGACCTGCATATCAAAAGCTTCATCTCATCAAGACCTACAACATTGTAGTACAAAGCAACCTCAAAATCACACCAAAAATCAACAAAATATGGCTTAGAAGCCCAGAAGCCTTACCGGAATTAATGTTGACCGATCAGCAACGTCCGGCCACGACAAGGCAAGAGACGGGTCCCAATCGACTCCATGGTTGATTGGCTTCAAAAGCCCCATAACAGTGCCACCCGTCGTCGGCCAAAACGGTGGCTCCTGCAACGAACCCGAATGGGGAAAACCGGGTACTTCTCGCCTCGAATCAGACGATTTCGATGCTGCATGGTGACACCATAAGCATGGGAAGATAGGAAATCACGAGTGGAGTGTCCCCCCCCCCTCCAAAAAAAACGGTGCTCAAAGTCGCCGGGGCGACTTGACAAACCGGAGAGAAGGAGAAAGAGAAGAGCTCGGGGAGAGAGAAAGAAATGCCCCGTTGAGCCTTCACCCAACCCAAGAGAAAAAAAAACATTTCAACGAAAAAAAATGGACGGCCCAGATCGGATGATTGAAAATCCAACGATCCACAACAAAACAACTATTGTAAAATCCCAATTATTTACTTTTACTAATAAACTTCTAAATCTCGTAGAAAGTTACTCGTACGTTCGAAGATTAAAATTGACGTATCGACGAGCTTGGAATAATTTCCTCAATAACTTTTGTGAAGAAAATGAGTCCAAATTCATAATTTACATAAATGTTGATTCTTAGTTCAAACGAATCTTGATAAACTTTCGATAACCAGAACTTATTCATCGTAACTCCGATTTCTACGCTTGAAGTGGCCTTAAACTCATCTTGACGAACTCTATGACTTCAAGAAGAAAACTAGAGCCAGAGACGTAACTTATAAAATATCAAAAAAAAATTATTCACGACATTCGATAAAACCTCGATAAACGTAATGTGTGATGTCTAACTTGTTAATTAATGCGACTAACAACGATTAATTCACTAATTTTAGTTTGGGTCGTTACAATCTACCCCCCTAATAAAAATTTATTCCTCAAAATTTGCATCGCGAAAAGTAAATGTAGTAAGAACAAAAAGTTGTAATCGCTGCCCGAAAGTTCACCATAAAACTCCTAAGATGCTATATTTCTTCAATTCTAGTGGTGCATGCCATATGATCGATTGCAAGGACGGAACGTATAACACTGATTTTTCGACATAAACAACTTAATAATTCGTCATCGCTTAATTAATATATCGGGCACTTTAGATTGGAAACACTAAAACGCTAACTGCTACTACCTTAGTACATTTTCTCCTCACGTAACCGTACCCCTACATCACCATATGTTACGGTATCGAAATTTTTGCTAACCCATACAAATAAGTAGATCGAGCATCCAAAATACCGCAATGACCTGTGAATCAAAAACGTTTAGTCTTCCATGAGAAGAAGTTCCCATACCAACGCTTGAGCTCCAAAGAGTGTCTTTACATGTCGTGGTAACATCGGAATAAGTGCATGAATAAATATACATCATAACTCATGTCTTGTAGGCTCGAGTTTACCCAAACATAGATCCGAGATAGTTCACTAAATATCGCGTACCAAGAAATCCGACAAGCTTAGCGTGGTTCAGAATGTAATATCACTACATTGGTAAACCTAAAGATACCAAGCAACCATGCATGAAGATAATAGTTATTTGACTCACCACGATGCTAACACGATAACAAGCCCCAAGATTCGAGTTTCTGCTAGGAAAATAAAATGCACAAACATCTTGCTTCGTTGGACTTCACAAAGATCCATTCGTAATCTCGTAGAACATACTTGGGCATAATACTCTCTAACATAACCGAATTACAAATCTTCGAAAGAAAGTTGATTTACGTATTGATGATTGGAAGAATAGGCAATTCTAACTACCGTAAATTAGAAATTTCCTACAGAAAGTTTTGCATGACCTAATTGTTTATAGTCGAACCTAGTACCTGCAAACACGGGGCATATTCCACCAATAAAATAGCAACAGTTCCCACAACGACAAATATTCAAATGTATATGATAGTCTAGAAGGACACCGCGAGTTCAATATAATTTAAAGCGCACAATTAAGTCTCACGTACTCATAAGTTCGGTATGGAGTAATGATCTCGGATCTAATATACAAGTGTCAAATCGCCCCCAATTTGAGTCATCGAAATGCTGCCCACCAAAAGAGCTAATTGAAATAACATAATCTTGAACAATCATAACATAGCAGATTCAAACAAATTATGAGCATCAGACTCATCGGAACTAAATGGAACGAGAACGAAACACCTTCATTGAGGATGCATGTGTAGAACAACCAAAATACCAATAACCCCCACAACAATAAAAGTAATGTTGACGTACATCATGTGACTACACACAGTACGACCAATTCTTGATCCATAAGTGTCACCCTTGCGCAGTGACCATGCTAATCCTCTTTGTATCATTCCAATTTTATCAGATGTCCCCGAAGGGACCACAATATGGAATGAGAATTTTGAATGGTTTCCCAGACATGACACAATGATAGGAAATTTAAGCATAAGAAGATAGCTGAAAGGTTTTACTTATCACATGAAATAAGTGGTTGATTGTAGAAGAAGAGTCCGATGATTTAAGCTTAACGAGAAAAAGAGCGCTTGAGCACAATGACTTACCGATAACATTGCGAACCAACAAACTTCGTGGTACACAGAGATTCATAAAGTGTTGATGCGATCACCATCGATCATGTCTTAATGTTCTTCCTACAATGACTTCATATGATTCCATAATCCTCGATTAAGAACTAACCAACCCTGGTAAGGTAACTGTATGTGAAGCATAAAAATGGAAAGTTTGACGAGAAATGGAAGGCTGGAGACTAAGCAAAACTCCTTGAACTTTTTGCTGAATATGATGGAGGAAGTTGCAGAATTACGCCTAGGTAAAAAGGAAAGGAAGTTTGTACACACGATTCATTGATATAGCTAATAATTTACTAGCTCGATGATATACCAATCGCTTTCCGACATTTTGAGTAATACCTAAAAATATTTGACTAGACATAGCTCAGGCAATTTACCAAAAATTCGGCATAATCTCCACAAAAACTCAAGATCAACCAATACCTACAAGGAGATTACACACTAAAGATAACAAGTCCTACACACAATCTAGGAGGCATAATTGCTCAACCAGGTTCCCCATAGTATACAACACATAATTTAATTCAAATTAGAAGTCACATGAAGGCAACAAAATAGTCACAAGAGTTTCTACGTCTGAACTTAATTTAGAACAGCACTTACGTATTATCACCCTCGGAAATACGATAATCATCATAATATCCCTCTTTTTTACCCGTATAAGTATCATAAATCGCAGAGTAGTAGTGCATCGACTAGTCACATATCACAGGGAGTCTTACTATTCAACACACGCTCGCCGATCCGACATATACTTTGTTCCTCATAAACTTGGCGTCATGTTTGATATTTTAACGTGTTAAGGCAAGAGCGTGGAAAATCAAGAGATGTCATGTATGTAAACTCGGATGTACTACAAACTTGATGAGAGAAACATTTACCTTAGACTTACGAGAAGAGAGATCGAGGTCGGCGCACACGAGGCATAGAAACAGAGACAGGCTGACTCACAAGCTTGGGTTTGCACTCAGTCACATTCTCCACGTATTCGACAACGTTCAACACCTTGAGTATCGATGGCGATCCGCCAACCAGTCGGGCCATCACTCGGGAGATGTTGAACGTAATCGAACACGAAAACGAGAGCGGCCTAGTACGAACTACAAAGCCTACAACCTAAAGCTATGATACCAACTGTGAGAACCCGACCCCGATTTAGTTGCATAAACCAGGATTAGGTCCCTAAAGACCGTTAGAACCTAAACATGCTAGTCTAAATGCCACCATAATAGGAATTCGAAAGCTGAAAATCATAAATTAAAGGGTCAAAATTTCAGAAACAGATCTACTAACAGAATTTTAAAACATTTATGACCCAGAGCTGCTAGACTCTCGAAACTAACTAAGCTGACTAATATACTAACTCGTAGGATCAACCTTAGATCCTACGGTAGATTACTGCTATACCTCGATCTGCGTGTGCACCCTACCTCAGCTGAGACTCTGCAACCTGAGCATTGGAAATCGAAGGGCTCAGGGAAAGACATATAAATCATGAAAATCGTTAGAGTGAGTGGACAAAAATTAAATATTCGATAAAATATTCGTAAGAAATCATAAAAATTACTCTGTGCCTTTCCACCGTAATCATATAGTAAAAATATAGCAAGTCAACATAAAACATATATATCGTGAATGTGTGGAGGCGTGCATAACATAATCATCTTCAAGTGTTGTTGTGTCCCACCAAAAGCCTACTCGGTGGTTAGTCAAGCAGCCAATACATCAATACAGTCATACATAAACGTGCGTGCGTGAAATCGTAAAATCATATTATGGCCTCAGTGCATATCGTATACGTATCATAAATCATAACATAAATGCATAAGAAAATCATAAGCATAAGAGAAATCATGAGCATAAAATCTAAATTGGCTAATCGACAGTGTAAAATAAATGTCCCCTCACCTGGATCACAAGTAATTAGTTTGCTCGTTGATCCACTAACTCCAAAAATTCTACCCGGTGCTCCTAAACCAACCCGTAGATCTAAATCAATTAACAAAAGTTCAATTGTACAACTAAAATGAATAAAGGAAACCAAGATGTAATATTCGACCGGAAGCTTACATCATTTTGACAACTAATTCATGCTACATAACTCGTCCCCGAACATGATGAATCGTAACACGATTCAGACCTCGTTGTTTATAATTTGTATGCTACCAAGCTGCCACTTTGACTCGACACGAGAACGGATGATTACGTCGGTGTGTGGGGTCGCCTTGATTCCTATGCATAGCCAAAATATTAGAAAACTGATATGACGACATGAAACTACTCGAAAACTCCTAAATCATTGTAGAAAACTTCCCATGATGAAAAGGTATTTTGGTCGACGGAGCTCCACAATGCACGGCGGCGCATGGGACCCATGCGCCACTACCGATAGTGGCTGAAATCCGGCCAGCCCAGAATGCTTCGACCTACATATCAACAGCTTCATCTCATCAAGGCCTACGACATTGTAGTACAAAGAAAACTCAAAATCACACCCTAAATCAATAAAATCCGGCTTAGAAGCCCGAAACCCTTACCAGAATAATGTTGACCGATCAGCGACGTCCATCCACGACAAGGTACGAGACGGGTCCAAATTGACTCCATGGTTGATGGGCTTCAAAAGCCGCATAACAGTACCACCTGTCGCCGGCCAAAACGGTGGCTCCGGGGATGAACCCAAACGGGGAAAACCGGGTACTTCTCGCCTCAAATGAAACGATTTTGGTGCTACATGGTGACACCACAGGCATGGGAAGATAGGAAATCACGAGTGGAGTGTCCCTTCCCAAAATGGTGGTCAAAGTCGCCGGTAACGTCGCCAGGGACCTGACAAACTAGAGAGGGCGAGAAAGAGAAGAGCTCGGGAGAGAGAAAGAAATGCCTCCTTGGGCCTTCACCCAACCCAATTGAAAAAAAAAACATTTCAACCAAAATAAATGGACGGTCCAGATCAGATGATTGAAAATCCAACGATCCACGACAAAACAACTATTGTAAAATCCCAATTATTTAGTTTTTACTAATAAACTTCTAAAATTCGTAGAAAGTTACTTGTACGTCCGAAAATTACAATCAACGTATCGGCAGGCTTGGAATAATTTCCTCAACAACTTTCGTGATGAAAACGAGTCCAAACTCATAATTTATAGAAATGTAGACTCTTAGTTAAGACGAATCTCGATAAACATTCGATAACCATAACTTATTCATCGTAACTCTGATTTCTACACATAAAGTGGCCTCGAACTCATCTTGACGAGCTCTATGACTTCAAGAAGAAATTGGCCTCGAACTCGCGTAATCATGCCATTGCAATTAATGAAATTAATTGCGACAGTGTCAGTTTGTCGTCACAAAAGGTCTTCACATACGCAACGGTGATTTTATCGTCGTCATTTATAGGTTTTCACTACGGTATCTAATTCCGTCGCAAATGAATGTAGAAAATTGGATTTTTTGTTGTTGTGCAAGTGTAGTGGAGTAGACTAGAAAACAACACTTGTTCGGAAAAGTGGATCATGAGGTGATTCATGATGTCAAAGAAAACATGGGAAAGTATCCTCTCTAATTTGAAAAGGATGCGGACAATTTATAACCACATCTGACTTATTCAACTCTCGAGCGCATAACCTCTACCATTATCTACACGATGCTACTATTGATTCGACGACGTCACGAGGCAAATATGGTCGAATTACCACTAAAATCAAACGTTGTAGCAAAATGTGACAGTCATGAGTCTTTAGAGAAATGAACTTGTGTTCCAGAATATTGACACATCCAAATATATTCGCTGCATAATTAGACGGATAAGGAACATTTTAAACCAGTTGTATACAATATCCCTTAGTGTCGGCTTCACTATATAAGGTGCATATGACATCTTATTGTACACTCCTCTTCTACCCCTCTTTAACCACAAGAGACGGCGTAAATTCATAAATTCAAGATCTTTTTGCGCTTTAAGAGTATCATTAGTTTTGAACATAATACTGAAAATTGTTCCCCCACGCTATCACACACATTCTTTTCTTTGTGCATGACTGTTGGAGCAAAATTTAGCCATATAGATGTTTGAGATGTTCCCCCAATGATGTCTTTTGGTTCGATGTAAGATAAGATTAGGCCTTTGGGTTCTCGTTCCAAGAATTTAGTTTTTATGATTTATTTATGGTTATTCAAGAAAGGTAATTAGTTTTATTACCGTCGGTAAATATTGAGAGCTTTTAGTTGACTTTTTATCAATATGTCGAAGTTGGTTAACTTTAGATGGAAGTTGTAGAAATTGTCGAGACGATTTCGTAGACGCGAAGAATGCTGAAACGGAGTTACGACTAGAAAGTTATGATCATCGAAAGTTTATCGAAAATGTAATAGTCGCAAATAGATATCTATAATTGGAATTTCTATCTCGGCAAATTATCTTGAGAAAAGTCATAGAGTTTACCGAGATGAGCTTGTGGCCACGTCAAGTGTTAAAATTGGAGTTACGATGAAGAAATTTTGGTCAATGAAAGTTTTTTTCGATTTTACAGAATCGATTAGTCGCAACCCGCACCTATAAATAGAACTTTCCAAAAATAAAAAGTCAGAATTTTCATTTTGGGTCACGGACCCACGTTGACTGACCTCCAACGGCCAAAATTGTCGTCGAAGGTGACGACGGCGGTTTGACGGATTCCTGCCACCTCTGGCCATGGAATTGGTTGGGTTCGAAGTATCTCGTCATGGAATTAGAGTATCAATCAAGGTTATGGCATAATCATGAAATTCAAAGTGAAGTTGTTAGTAGAAGTCAAGTTGATCATTTGATATTTTCTGGGATCATGTGTTTTATTGTGAATATCTTTTCTTGAGCCATATGTTTATTCTTTTGCTCGACTCTTGTCACCCTCACCTACTTTTATCATCTGACCCGACACTATCTTTTATAGTCGGTCACCATTGTTATCATTTAAGGTGAAACTTCTATATCCTGATTCGTATTTTGTTTGGATTGATACATGCTTTTATCATTCAAAGGGGAACAAATGGATATATCTCCGAAGGTGCTGGTGCCATGTTCATTTGTACTTTGGATGGTCATGGACATCAGGAGATTAAGAGTAACTATTTTCTGGTATGGTTTGCAATGATAATTTTATACCTGGTAAGACGGCTAATTTTTGTTGCTTTTTGGGTAAGCAGCCTTAGTCAGCTCAACAATGAGAACTTATTGTTCCTTATCGGGATTGTGTCATTAGTTCAAGACTTCATGTTTTACCATATTTGGAAATAACCCCAGCCAGACTTATCACCACCATGAGTGCATAGTTATGACTTCATTGCAGGCGCTTGATCTGATTACTTGATGTTATTGCGTAGAGCAGGAAGGTAGTAGTGGAATCCCATTGTTTCTTATTTAACTATGTTAAGGAGTTCGATAAGATTAGGATTGTTGCTGCCTCGACCTTCAGCAATTATAGTTGTTGGCAGCAAATTAAATTCATCTACCCACGTTTGAGTTATATTCAGCTTTGTTTTCCATGAAATGACCTTAGATTTTGACTTTAACATGTTTTCATTATGTGAGTTGATCGTTGCTTATTGATATCACTATCAGCGGGGAACAATTAGTTTGAGAATATATTTGATTAACCTCTTTGTAGTTAACTCGTCAAGCGGGGAGTTCCAAATTAAGTTTAGCAATGGAGACTCAATCACTATCTTGTGATTTACTAATTCAGTCTTGTTTGTCAGAACTAACTTAAAATTTCTCTACTCAAATATTTTCATGAATTGGTCGTATTCATTTTCTATCGTGAACACATTTCCCTCTATAAAGGTGTTTCAAGAAATGTGCAACCATTTTAGAAATGTAATTATCCTTGTTATGAATCACAGTGGTTCACGAGGGTGAAGACATTAACATCAAGAATTCTGGATTAGATTTATGCGTTCTACGTTGGCACAGCTAGTAACCACTAAGTTTGAGAGTCAGCAAGGCCTTGTGTATCTTGCAAGCACGTGCGAGAAATAAGTAGGACATGATTCATTGTATATTGCATGAACTCTGGTTTCTTGCTAGACTGAATATAGGAGTATCATTTAGATAAATAAACGATTATCACTCATAGAAGTATTTTTAAGAATGACAAATGGAAATACAAACTTTCGACCAGTTATTGTTTCGTGTGCGACGAAGATGTAGATTATTTCTATGGGATATAAAATTTTATCAGTGATTATGCAAGAAATTGTTCAGTCCCTTGGACTCCACAGCAGTCTAATCTTCTGATTAGTTATCGTCGGGTAAGCATCTAATGTTAAAGGAATCAGGAATATTTATGGTAGTACAACGGGGTAAGTTGTAACGATTCAGTTATTCAATTCAACAATGGTCTGAGTAAGTAAATTAACACCCCAGCGTTTTACCACTTCAGGTGGGCAAATATTATTAGGTATACATTTATGTGTAAATAGAATCCTATGCCTATTTTTCCAACAAATCTTTTAGCGTTGGACAGTATAAGATACGTTTTTCTGTGAGCTTTCTATGTGTGAGCTATTGATGCTCAGTTATGGGTGCGATATTCGTTATGCAGATTGTGGTACGTGAGTCATGTGAATGATGATTTATGTTTCGGGACTCAAGTTACACACCGACATTAAGATTACTTTTTCATCACTTTTAGATGCATATATACTATGATTAGTCAGACCTTAGAGGAAATACAAAGTTGTTATCTCCATAATAGAGCGGGTTTGGAGATTACAGTATGACTCTATGGAGTCCGCTCGTAGTTTTGGGCGTATCTGAGGCAAATCTTAGTGATTTCTTATGTGCCTTGCTACATTAAGTGATTAATTTTGATATTTGAGTTAGTCCAGTTAGTGTATTGAACGGGAGATATTTGATTATTAAGTATTAGTGACTTACGATCATTGTGTTGCTTAGTTTGATGATGAGAAATCCAGATGGGATTCGGTGCCCACGGTTTATTTTTGGGATTTGAATATTTGAAGTGTTCTCCTTATGCAGGATTTTGGTTCCTTGAGATTTAAGGGAAACTATGCCAAAATTTTAGTAGAATTTTTAGGAATGAGATAATTGATTGGGTCAGAATATTTCCTGGGTTTAGTCAGATGACCATTTATGTTATGCCTGTAGAATTGTCAGTCTGGGTCTCCAGCTTGTTACCTTAATTATGGTCACTCGGGTCACTTTTGTCTATGAGTGTCCATTAAGGAACACCGATGGTAGATTTATGGCGCAGTGTTCAAGTGGTGATCAGAAGCCACTTCAACAGGTACAGCTGCGCCATTAGCTAGACAACTGACATATCTGTACCGCAACTGAAGGCTAGACTGACCGGTCATACCGACATCTTTATTAGCATTTGCCCTTAGAAAGGCATGGATATTAGATGTTTTAGTTATTTATAGTACGGAGGTTGCATCCCGACTCTTTCATGTACCAGGCTAATGGTGAGTAGTTGTCTGAGACTCTTGATCAGGAGAATAAGACTTCATAATTAAGCGATAAATGGTGAAGGAATTACGGATAACCCCCCTCTCAGCTGTGGCTATTACTAGTGAGTCGAACGAACTAATACAGGAGTAGTACCCGTTGGTGCTTCACAAGTACTTGAGTAAATTTTGAGAATGAAATTTTCTTAAGGAGGGTAGGTTGTGACATCTCGTCTCGACAATTTACTTTTTATGATTTATTTAATTTTAATCAAGAAAGATAATTAGTTTTGTTATCGTCGGTAAATATTGAGAGCTTTTAGTTCATTTTTTATCAGTATGTCAAAGTTGGTTGATTTCGGGTAGAAGTTGTAAAAAAAATTTAGACGAGTCCGTAGACGCAAAAAATGCTGAAAACGGAGTTACGACAAGAAAGTTATGATCAGCAAAAGTTTATCAAAAATATAATAATTGCAAATGAACGAGTATAATTGGACTTTCTATCTCGGGAAATTATCTTGAGGAAAGTATTAAAATCGAATTACGATGAAGAAATTGTGGTCAACTAATTTTTTTTTTTGATTTTACAGAATCGATTAGTCGCAACTTGCACCTATAAATAGAACTTTCCAAAAATGGAAAGTCAGACTTTTTATTTCAGGTCATGGACTCGTTGACCCGTGTTGACCGACCTCTTGCGGCCAAATATGTCGCCAAAGGCGACGGTGGCAGTGCGACGGATTCTTGCCACCTCCGGCAATGTAATTGGTTGGGTTTGATGTAACGAATTGGAATGGTATGTTAATTGGCTTAATTCGCGAGTTTCACGATTAATCGCAGTTTGTCGTAATTAGTCAATATGGCGGATTTATTTACGACTAAATTATCGGGCAAGAATTTGATATGAGTTCCTTCACGAGAGTTGTAGTGTACATGATTTTGAGCTTGTGGGAGTTTCCGGAGGATTATTTCGAGTTACGTGGAATAAGTTATGAATATTTCCGGCCGTTGGATTTAGTCGTGTTTATCCATTTTGTTTCGATTTGTTTTGGACCGTTGATCATCTTGGGTCGTGCGTATAAATATTGGAATAATCGTAAAATTATCGAAAAGTCGCATTTGGACAGTTTGACCGGCATTGACCAGGTTTGACCGCGTTGACCGTGCGTTTTCCGAAGCTCCACTGCGAACCGCGAGCTGTCGCCCTCCGACCCGGCGTTTCCGGCCACCTCCAGCCACGATTTGGGTATGGTTAGAATCCTCTCGTGATTTCCTATTGGTCTGGACTTGATTTTGTGTGAATTGATTGAGTTTTGAGGGAGAACGAGCTAGGCAAAATCTAGGGTTTTCGCCACCGTCGGGGACGGTGCTCCGGCGAGATTAGGTGTCGGTTTTGTGGGGGTTTTGCTTCCCCTCAACCCATAGATCAGTTCTGGGTATTTAATTTTGGTTAAGGTTGAGGTTTGGTGGTCGCCGTGGTGGTGACCGGAGAGGAGAATTCCAACGAGGTTTCGGGTCCAATTTTGGCCGGTGTGGTTGGAATTGGCCATGATGGTAGAAGGAAATGATGTTGGGCTTGAGGAGAGGAAGAGTTTGATGTAAGGGTCGCCGGAGAATGTCATCGTCGACGCTGCGCCGCCGACGGTCAACGGCGGAGATCCGGCGAGGGTTGACTTTTTGGATTTTGGAAAATTTTATACCGTTTTTTTCGTAATCGCATCCCATTCGTAGTCGTGATGTTTTTGAATTGAATTGAGTAGGGTTAATGGGGTATATTTTGAGAAATTTGTAATCCTCGCCGATATTTCGAGCGATACATCTTTCAAGAACGCGGGGTTCTCGACGTATTAGCTCCGTATGTAGTGTTTCAATATGTATTGATCGTATCTCTATTATTCAGGTGATCGTGATCGAGCGTTTAGTGAGGGATCTTCCGCCGGACCTCAGAGCTAGCTTTGCTCTGTGAATGGACATTTATTTACACTGTCGTTGCGAGTTCTTGGTTTCAGTATTTGTTTCTAGTATAATATTCAGATTATTTATCTTTTTGAAAATATTGTATATTTTATTGGTGATGGCATGTATTTATTTAGCATCGATGCATTGCCTACGCGGCTGATCACCAGTAGTCCATCCATCAAGCTTGAGAGATTCGCTTGATATGCCGACTAGGCTTGAAAGATTCGCCTAGTTTATCACCGTTGGGTTTGAGAGATTCGCCCGACCTGCTACTCTAGTAGGGAAATCTGCCGGAGTGGCGACTTTTATGCATTTACGAACTTGCATTATTTTATGGATATAATTGGTGAAAGGCATATGATTATTTTCTTCTACTCACTCTAACGAATTTATTTGCCTTTCCTCTGGGCTTTTTGGTTTCCTTTGCCCAGTTTGCAGTTTGGGATCTAGTGTTGCGCGTTGACTGTGGGGGCATAGAGTTTGGATCACACTTCAGTTTCTGTAGGTTTCTTGTTCGACCTACTTGATGTAAATGATGTATTTAGGCGTCGCTCTGATTACTTATGTTGTTTTCAGTTGAGTTTACTCCTGAATGTTTTTGGATTTCTTGTAAACCTTCTGGTTTATATTATATATGATGTTGAGAAATCCAGATGGGGAACGGAGCCTCACGGTTTGGCTTTTGTGGAATATTCGAAGTGTGTTTCTTTGCAGGTTCTAATAATGGTTCACGTACTTCTAAGCAAACTCTGGCAAGAAAAAATTAATGTCATGTTTTCGAAGGGGTTTGATTTCGGTTTAGGCAACTAAATCGGAGTCGGTCCTTTCAGTTGGTATCAGAGCATTAGGTTTCAGGTTCTGTAGACTCTTGTAGTTATGTTACTAAAGACATTTGAGAATGTACAGCATTTTGGGAGCGATGACCCGACCGGCCAGCGGATAATCATCAATGCTCTAAAGTGTTGTATGTTTTCAAACGTTTGAAGTTTCATGATTACATCCTTTCTAGCCTATGACTAATATCTTTTATCCTTAGGATGCCTCCTTGACGTGGAGTCCGTGCTGAACGGACTGGGGATCCTGATGAGGATCAACGTACACGTGACTTGCTTATGCGAGTATTGCGTTTGGAAGAGCGTATTGATCCAGTGGCTAAGGCCAGAACAGTGGGAGCAACTGTTTTCTCTGGTTCCCCTTATCCTGAAGTGTGTGAAGCTTAGGTGGTTCAGGTTGAGCGTGTTTGTGAGCGCCTACATTTTACTCCTGAATAGAAAACTATAGCAGCAGTGGGTTTGCTTGAGTCAGATGCCTACTTTTAGTGGGTTGGTACAGACAGAGTTCATATGTATACTCCTTGGCCGATGTTTAAAGAGATGTTCATGCGACGGTACTTCAATCTAGCTACTCAGCAACGGAAATATAAGGAGTTTACCAACCTGACGTAGGGGAGTATGTCAGTGCTTGAGTATCAGGATAAGTTCACTCGTTTGTCTCGATTTGCACGTGATATAGTGGCATCAGAGGAAGCAAAGTGCATGAGGTTTGAGTTGGGTCTGAATCTGAATATCAAGGGGACTTTGACCACTATGCTTAGAGATAACTTCGATAAGTTTGTTAATGCTGCACTCAGAGGTGAGGATATCGAGAGGGAGAGACAGATGCAGTTTCAGACGCGTCGATTAGAAGAGGGTGGACCTAGTCAGGGTGCTTCAAAGAGGATGAGTTCAGGTACTTCTGGATCGGCATCATCTTCGTGTAGTGGACCTTACAAGTATCCTACCAACACTGCTAGGCATAGTCATAGATGGAGGAGGAGTCAACCACAGAGGCAGCAGTCGAGTAGGAGTTTCAGTGGATCGGGTTATCCTCGATCTTTCTTCAGCACACCAACTACACCGAGGGAATCTCCATTGTGCAACAACTGCCACAAACATCAGTTTGGTCAGTGTCAGTATGGTCCCTCTACTTGTTACCGTTATGGCCAGGTGGATCATTATGCGAGGGAGTGTCCTTAGCGTGGTACTTTTGGTGGTGTTGCGAATCAAAGTGTTGAACGAGATCAGGGTACTACTTCTGGTGATCGTGCAACACAGTCTTCTGGACAGGGTAGTCAGTATGGACGACCAGCTGGACAGGTTCGGGTTCATGCCATGTCTCTACATGAGGGCAGAGCTTCTCCAGAGGTTATCATCGGTACGTTGTACATTTTTGATTATCCAGTTCTTACTTTTCTAGATCCAGGGGCTACGCATTCATTCATGTCATATAGATTAGCATCATTGGCTACTGTACCTGCATCTCCACTCCCTAATTTGTGGCGAGTGTTGTATCCATCTGGCGAGGTAGTGTGTATCGGGTGGGTATATAGGGATTGTGAGATTTTTATTGGAGGTTATGGGTTAGCCGCGGACTTGATGCTGCTGGATATCGTGGATTTTTACGTGATTTTGGGGATAGATTTCTTGGAGAACCATTGGGCTGTTCTTGACTGTCATAAGAAGGAGGTTGTATTCAAGAGTCCAGGCATGCCGGAAATTTTGTTTCGGGGTGAGAAGAATACTACTTTGCCTTGTTTGATTTCAGCAATGAAGGCTGATCAGATGATGAGGAAAGGTTGTGAGACTTATTTAGCACATGTGATTGATACGAGTGTTCACGTACCGAACATTGGTGATATTGCGGTGGTTTGTGAGTATCCAGATGTGTTTCCCGAGGACTTACCCGGTGTTCCTCCAGTCAGAAAGATTGACTTCACCATCGAGTTACTTCCAGGTACCGGACCTATTTTGCAGAGACCCTATCATATGGCACCCGCAGAGTTGAGCGAGTTGCAGATTCAACTTCAGGAGTTGATTGAGAAAGGCTTCATTCAACCTAGTGTTTCACCTTGGAGTGCTCCAATGTTGTTTGTGAGGAAGAAGGATGGTTCGATGAGGCTATGTATTGATTATCGGAAGTTGAATCAGGTTACGGTAAAGAACAAGTATCCGCTCCCTCGGATTGATGATTTGTTTGATCAGCTGTAAGGAGCTTCAGTCTTCTCGAAGATTGATCTCAGGTCTGGATACCATCAGCTACGGATTCGGGAGTCCGATGTGGACAAGACGGCGTTTCAGTCACGTTATGGGCACTATGAGTTCATTGTTATGCCATTTGGGTTGACCAATGCGCCAGTTGCTTTCATGGACCTGATGAATCGGATTTTCAGACGTTATCTGGACAAGTTCGTCATTGTGTTCATCGACAATATTCTGATCTATTCCATGAGTGTAGGGCAGCACAAGAAGCATTTGCATGCAGTCTTGCAGACTTTACGAGATGCTCAGTTGTACGCCAAGCTTAGCAAGTGTGAGTTTTGGCTAGACAGGGTAAAGTTTTTGGGTCACGTGATATCAGCTGAGGGAGTCAGCATGGATCCTGATAAGATTGATGCAGTGTTGAATTGGAAGAGACCTACCAACGTGGCAGAGATACGAAGTTTCTTGGGCTTAGCAGGTTACTACCACCGATTCGTGCAGGACTTTTCACGGATAGCGACACCTCTTACCCGTTTAACGAAGAAAGGAGTTAAGTTTGAATGGTCTGATGCTTGCGAGGAAAGCTACTTGACTTTGAAGGAAAAGTTGACTACTGCACCAGTGTTGACTTTACCTGACGATAGCGGTGAGTTTGTAGTATACAGTGATGCTTCGAAGCTGGGTCTGGGTTGTGTTTTGATGCAGCATGGAAAGGTGCTGGCATATGGTTCGAGACAGTTGAAACCACACGAAGTTAATTATCCTACTTATGATTTGGAGTTAGCTGCCATTGTGTTAGCATTGAAGAGTTGGAGACATTACTTGTATGGGGCATAGTACAAGATCTACACCGATCACAAAAGTCTTACCTATTTGCGTACGCAGCCAGATTTGAATATGAGGCAGCGGAGATGGATGGAGCTAATTAATGATTATGACTGCACTTTCGAGTATTATACAAGGAAGGCTAACATGGTTGCTGATGCTCTTAGTCGGAAACATGGTGCTTCTCTCCTCCATGTACGTGTTGCTAGAGTTTCACTTTTGGCAGAGTTGCGGGCAACGGGAGCAGAGTTAGAGTGGAATGATGATGGAGCATTGTAAGCCAGTTTCCAAGTTCGTCCGGTGTTACTTGATCAAGTTCGTGAAGCTAAAGATTTAGATGTCTATCTGCTGAGCAAGAAGAATTTGATTCAAAATAGTGTACTGACCGAGTTTCGGATGAGGAGTGATGGCACTTTGATGTTCAGGGAGAGATTATGTGTGCCCAGAGACGAGGATTTGAAGAAGGAAATACTCAACGAAGCTCATTGTTCAGCATATGCTATGCATCCGAGTAGTACAAAGATGTTCCGGACACTTAAAGCTCATTATTTGTGGCGAAACATGGAGGGAAATAGCAATGTATGTGAGCAGATGCCTGATTTGTCAGCAAGTGAAGGCGGAACACCAGAAACCGGCAGGTAAACTCCAACCTTTGAAGATTCCAGTGTGGAAATGGGAGCATATCACTATGAATTTTGTGTATCAGTTACCTCATACTTCTGGTGGTAGTACTGGTATTTGGGTGATTGTGGATCGCCTGACGAAGTCAGCTCATTTCCTAGCACTTCTAGGAAAGCTTCCCGTGAGAAGATTGGCAAAGCTATACTTGAAGGAGGTTGTGAGATTGCATGGTGTACCTGTGTCTATAGTTTCTGATCGGGATAGTCAGTTCACTTCCAAATTTTGGCGAGCATTGCAGAAGGCAATGGGGACTAGACTACACTTCAGCACAACTTTTCATCCCCAGACAGATGGTCAGTCGGAGAGGACTATTCAAACTCTGGAGGATATGTTGTGATCTTGTATTTTGCAGTTCAAAGGGAATTGGGATCAACAACTTCATTTGATTGAGTTTGCGTAAAACAACAGCTATCAGGCTAGCATTGGGATGGCACCTTACGAGGCGTTGTACGGAAAACAGTGCCGAACTCCATTATGTTAGAGTGAAGTTGGCGAGAAATGGCTTCTTAGCCCTGATTTGGTAAAGAGTACCATGGAAGACGTTCAGATCATTCGAGACAGATTGAGGGCTACACAGGATCAACAGAAGAGTTATGCTGACGTGCGACGAAAGGATCTCGAGTTCGAGGTTGGTGATTGGGTTTTCCTGAAACTTTCTCCTTGGAAGGGTGTTCTTTGTTTCGGGAAGCGCTGTAAACTTCGTCCGCAATATGTAGGCCTTTATAAGATCACTAAGCGAGTTGGTGCGGTGGCATACAGATTGGCATTACCTTCTGAGATAGCCAGGGTACACGATGTGTTCCATGTATCCATACTGCGGAAGTACATTTCCGATCCATCCTATATATTGACACCATATCAGCTTCCTATAAGGGAGAACTTGACCTACGTGGAGGAACTAGTTCAGATTCTTGATCGGAAAGTCCAGGAGTCGCGGCATAGAGCCATTCCTCTTGTGAAGGTATTGTGGCAGAACCATTCAGTTGAATAGGCTACTTGGGAGACAGAGTAGCACATGCGAGAACAGTATCCTTACCTCTTCAGCTAGCAGGTATGTAAATTTCGAGGGCAAATTTTTTGTTAGGGGGGTAGATTTGTAACGACCCGAATCGGAATGGTATATTAATTGGCTTGATTCGCGAGTTTCACGATTAATCACAGTTTGTCGTAATTAGTCGATATGGCGGATTTGTTTACGACTAAATTATCGAGCGAGAATTTGATAGGAGTTCCTTCACGAGAGTTGTAGTGTACATGATTTTGAGCTCGTGGGAGTTTCCGGAGGATTATTTCGAGTTACGTGGAATAAGGTATGAATATTTTCAGCCGTTGAATTTAATCGTGTTTATCCGTTTTAGTTTCGATTCGTTTTGGACCGTTGATCATCTTACGTCGTGTGTATAAATATCGGAATAGTCGTAAAATTATTGAAAAGTCGCATTTGGGCAGTTTGACAGGCGTTGACCAAGTTTGACCGCGTTGACCGTACGTTGACCCGAGCTCCACCACGAACTGCGAGCTGTCGCCGTCCAACCCGGCATTTCTGGCCATCTCCGGCCACAATTTGGGTATGGTTAGAATCCTCTCATGATTTCCTATTGGTCCGGACTTGATTTTGCGTGAATTGATTGAGTTTTGAGGAAGAACGAGCTCGGCAAAATCTAGGGTTTTCGCCGCCGTCAGGGACGGTGCTCCGGCGAGATTTGCTGTCGGGTTTGTGGGGGTTTTGCTTCCCCTCAACCCATAGATCAGTTCTGGGTATTTAATTTTGGTTAAGGTTGAGGTTTGGTGGTCGCCATGGTGGTGACCGGAGAGGAGAATTCCAGCGAGGTTTCGGGTCCAATTCCGGCCGATGTGATTGGAATTGGCCTTGATGGTAGAAGGAAATGATCTTGAGCTTGAGGAGAGGAAGAGTTTGATGTAAGGGTCGCTGGAGAATGTCACCGTTGACGCCGCGCCACCGCCGGCGGTCAACGGCGGAGCTCCGGCGAGGGTTGACTTTTTGGATTTTGGAAAATTTTATACCGTTTTGTTCATAATCGCGTCCCGGTCGTAGTCGTGAGGTTTTTGAGTTGAATTGAGTAGTCTATTTTGGGACGAGGGTTAATGGGGTATATTTTGAGAATTTTGTAATTCTCGTCGATATTTTGAGCAATACTTCTTTCGAGAACGCGGGGTTCTCGACGTATTAGCTCCGTATGTTGTGTTTCAATATGTATTGATCGTATCTCTATTATTCAGGTAATCGTGATCGAGCGTTTGGCGAGGGATATTCCGCCGGACCTCAGAGCTAGCTTCGCTCTGTGAGTGGACATTAATTTACATTGTCTTTGCGAGTTCTTGGTTTCAGTATTTGTTTCCAGTATAATATTCAGATTATTTATCGTTTTGAAAATATTGTATATTTTATTGGTGATGGCATGTATTTATTTAGCATCGATGCATTGGCTACGCGATTGATCACCAGTAGTCTATCTATCAGGCTTGAGAGATTCACTTGATATGCCGACTAGGCTTGAAAGATTCGCCTAGTTTATCACTGTTGGGTTTTAGTGATTCGCCCGACCTGCTACTCTGGCAGGGAAATCTGCCGGAGTTGCGACTTTTATGCATTTACGAACTCGCATTATTTTATGGATATAATTGGAGAAAGGCATATGATTATTTTCGTCCACTCACTCTAACGAATTTATTTGCCTTTCCCCTGGGCTTTTCGGTTTTCTTTGCCCAGTTTGCAGTTTGGGGTCCAGTGTTGCACGTCGACTGTGGGGGCATAAAGTTTGGATCACACTTCAGTTTCTGTAGGTTTCTTGTTCGACCTACTTGATGTAAATGATGTATTTAGGCGTCGCTCTGATTACTTATGTTGTTTTCAGCTGAGTTTTACACCTAAATGTTTTTGAATTTCTTGTAAACCTTCTGGTTTATATTATATATGATGTTAAGAAATCCGGATGGGGAACGGAACCCCACGGTTTGGCTTTTGTGGAATATTCGAAGTGTGTTTCTTTGCAGGTTCTAATAATGGTTCACGTACTTCTAAGTAAAATCAGGCAAAAACAATTTCAGGTCATGTTTTCAAAGGGGTTTGATTTCAGTTTAGGCAACTAAATCGGAGTCGGGTCCTTTCATTTGAAGTGTCCCGTCGTCCTATATCATTTGGGACTCTATTTTCAACGATTGATGGCGGTGGAGAGAGAATCGAAGCCTTGAAAACTTGATTTTTCGGGTGAAATCAGTTGCCGACGACACCTCTAGTGACAATTAAGGTAAATTTTAAATCCTTGTGATGTGTGGAATGTCATGGGTTTTTGAAATTTTAATTTTCAGGTGAATTGTGATCAAATCGACACGATTTTCGTTCGGACGTCGTATCCAAATCATTGCCGTTGGGGGCGGCGGTTGACGGCGTCGATTGAGGATGTGAGGTTAGGGGTTCTGTAGCCCCTGTCCAGGTGAATATTTTCCGACCGGCCTCGAGCTCTGACGTGGCTTGACAACGCCAAAATCAGAATTTGAAGTTTTTGGCGAGGTTGGTTTCATGCCAGTTTTGGACCGGTTGCCGGCCGAATTGGCTGTGACCATAGTTGGATAGTGTGTTGGTCTCATCGAGAGCTTGCATTTATGCTTCGGGTCGCTGGGAAATTCGACAAGTGCCGCCGGCGGTGGTTCATGATGGCGCTCCGGTGAAGTGTGTTTTGATGTAAATTTTATGTGATTATGCTCGTACTCACGTACCGATTATAATGAAGAGATTATTAAATTATTTTGTACATTAATGATTAAGATGTGTGGTTGATTGGTTATTAACTAAATACTTTTACCATTATATTGGACGGTTGAATCAATATACTCGATTCGACCTCGAATCGCATAACGTTTGAGGAATGCGTTGCGACTTTTAAAAGGATTCAAGAATTAGAATTTGGAATTAGATTTAAAGCTTTTCAATTAATTCGGGAAGCAAATTATTTGAGAAGGCGAGATTCTCAACGATATTGCTTGTTGGTTAATGAGTTTAGCTATTCATTATGAATTCTGGCGATTTGTTATTAAGTAATAATCATTTTTTTAGGATGATGTATTAGCACCTAGTGACTGATGCATAGTAGCGCCAACAATACAGTGATTTCATCGTGTTTGGGCTTGATGGAAATCACGACACAGTACTGTGAGTGAACCTTTTATTTTCACAGTCGTAGGGAGTTCATATTTTTATTTAGTATGCTCTACAATTTATTTAAGAGCTTTTAAATTTAGAGGTTTATTTGTGATGGTTTATTTAGTTGCATCGATGCTCTAGCTATTCGGTTGATCACAGGATAGCCGGTCGGACCAGGTTAGGACAAACACTCAGCTCGACCTAGATCATCTTGAGTTAGGACAAACACCTGTACTTTTCATACATATAGCCGTTCAAGGTTAGGACAAACACCCTAAATGATCATCTCCATTTGTAGTTCAATTTATGATAATTGAACTCGCATTATTTCACAGAAATCAGAGGAAATGTTTGTTATATCAATATTATATTAATTTACACAGATTATCAGATTTTTTTCCTCACACTAACATTTTATGTTTTTATGCCTTATAAATTGCCCAGATTAGCCAGTTGCAGTCGTGACCATCCAGAGTACGATGCATAAAAACCCATAGTTTCTGATCTTCTCAGTGTAGATTCTTAGTTGAAGTTCTGGGTTGCTCGTGTTAGGGTAGCTGGTACTGATTAGTCGGTGCTAGATACTCCAATATAGGTCCTGCAAGACTTACCATGAATTACTGCGATAATCTAGGGAGGGTCTTGTCAAACGATCACTATATATATGAGACTATAACTTAGAAAAGGTAAGTTAAATGAAGAATATCAACCTTAATAAATGTTTATACCTAGTTCTATACTGACTTAAGCATCGGGGGGTCTAAGCGCAGTATCACCCGTGCTTTAACTTGTTTTATAGGCTTTCAAGGAGGAATGCTCAGGGGTAACTACACGACGGAGTCTCACATCATCAACAAACTTCTGAAGGGAGATCTCAACCTTCAACAATCGTGGATGCCAATTATCCAAGCTGGATACTAAAGGCGAGGAAGATCAGCTCTCACCAGCTTTCATTAACCAAAAAGGTGCGAGTTTGAGGGCATCCAAAATCTGCTATCCCAAATTGGTACTCTTGTTAAGAGAACTCCTGCATAGATAATTCTATCATTATTCAATGATCCTTTCATGAACAGATTTTCTAAGAATTCAGAATCTATCAAGTTTTCACCAAACCCTTGAAACCCTAAAATTTCAACAAAGAATGATGTTCAAAATTCTCAAAAAAAAAATAGAGCATCAGTTCATCAGTATTCTAGAAATTCTACAAACAACCCTAGAACATACATTGTTTGAAATCTACGGATATCAAGTTTTCAACGCATTAAATTTTGCCTCAATCGGAATTCGGAGCAAGAAGATATAGCTGACAAGGCGGTTTAACACCTCTCAAAGATACCCTATTCACAACCTGGATATATCAATGTAGTAAGATAAATAGGGGTTATCGAACACAAGGAATTGGTGAAACTAAATCCTAACACACTACTATGCTGACAGACTCGACTACAGAACACTAATGGTATGCGAACCTAAGCTAGACAGACTCAAATGCTACAAAATTTTGACACAATGAACTAAACACAGTGGCGGACTACCACACAAAATTTCAGGGTATTCGGAGTTGACTTGGTTACCGAAATAAATCGGCTAAGCTACAGCTAATGCAGAAAGTAAATGCTGAAAGTAAATATGCTAATGAATGCAAATGGATTTAAACTATATGATTAAAGAGTTAAGAGGAATGCAATCCACCACCGTCATTCCATCTATCTAACACATACTTAATCTAATGCACATATCCAATGAATGAAAGTTCCCAGGAAGAGTTGATCGTTACAACCACATCCTATTACATAATCCTTATGCCTATGCAGGTTTGTCATGGACCTCCCCTACATCTATCCCTCTATTGAACCTATAGTCATGGACCCCAAGGTTTACAAAGAAGAAAGCATTAAGTTCTAGAAAAGGTTTGAGAAGCTACAAGGGTTCACAAGTACACTATGGGCGTGTCTCGCTAGACCTATGGATTTCAATCTCCCGATGGTAAAATCGGCGTATCACTATAGAGAATCCGGTGGAAGAAATTATCTTCAGTCGCCCGTATCTCATGAAACTAGAACCCTAGCATGCATACTAAGTTGGCCACCAAAGCAAACATACAAGAATTCATACGGTGATCATTCAGAGAAAGAAACCTCATTCAAAGAATATGCAAAACTAGATTAAAGTGTATGTATTAAAAAGACATCATGTACGGGGCTTCAAGCAGCCCCTTAACAAAGGAAAATTAGCTACTCATAGTCATAAATAAAAACATCAAAGAATTCATAAAAGATAGACAGAAGATGGAGAAAGAAGAACTCTTTGCGACGTCGAGATCGGACTAGTTCGCATGCATGAAAGCTTCTTCTTCTCCCTTGCTTCTATTTTGTCTTTTTCCTTCTTCTCCTTAGCCAGCCGTACGTATGTTGTTCAGCCACCCACTTGCTATATATATATGTTTAAGCTAGGTTAATTGTCCTAGCAAGTGGAGCACGTGCATGACTCCTTGATATACTCCAATTAGGACTCTTTATTTATTGCTTCCAATTTGATTTCCAAGTCCACTTCCTCTCTCACCAACTTTGCTCGCCAAGAATATATAATTGCAATCATTAAGCCCATCTTCACTTGCATAAATTCTCTCGCCAGGCAGTTCCTCGCCAAGAACCAAAACCAACGTACGTAATCTCCTATAATCTGCTCGCCAGGCAGCTTCAAAATATATTATTTAATCTCCTTTTCTCCATTAATCTCCAAAACACCTAAAAACAAATAAACATAATTAATTCACTCGATTAATAACAATAAACTAAATATAGGGAACAAATTAAATACCAAATAGACGCATAAATATGCGACTATCAAAATACCCCACACTTAGACATTGCTAGTCCTCGAGCAATACACTAAACTAAGACTCTAAAAAGACTCAAAAACTCTAACTACATGACTCTAACATAACTCTAATGCCCTCAACAAATTGTCTCAGCAATCTTCCACAATTGTAACACCAAGATTGGAATGACTCCAAACTAATGTACCGTAAAATTTCAAAAATTAATTTCAATGCATGACACACATGTAATATGTAGGACGAAGACATAATCATGGTGAATGTAAAGCTGTAGCATGCGACAAACTTGTCAAGATTCAACCTCACAGGTATATGCTCTCAAAAGTGTTTCTCTCAAAGTATGTCTAAGGTATTCACTCAACTCAATTACTTGCCAAATGGACCACACCATAAGCTTACTCTTGTGACAAATCTCCACAGATCAAAGGCTGCCATCTTGAGGATCAAAGGGACTTCATGGGTTGTAATGGGGCTTGGCTCATAGGTTAAATGAATAAATGGATAAGGAATTCAAAAATAATTCTAGAACCCAGTAGAGCACTAGATAAGAGACTTCTTCAAACTTTACAACCATGAACTTTCTCACTTTTGTGGCCGAATTTCATCTTGTTGGGCCTTCACATCATTGTTTTCATCAGCAGTTAACTCGGGTATCAAGCTAGACATCACATTTTTTTTCCTTTTCTTTTCTTTTCTTTCTTTTTCCATTCTTTCATTCTTTTTTTTTCTTTTCTTTTCTTTTAACACTAGCTTGATACCCCACACTTAATTCTTTGCATCACTTTTCGACATTGTCGCCGTCTTCACATATCTGTCTCATGTATAGCTCTACCAAGTCCTAGAACAAGGGTAAAGATATAATTATTCTAAGGTTTAAGGTCAGAGATATGTGCGTGATGACATAAAGTTTAAACATGTAGGCTCAAAGTGGTTAACTAAGGAGTGCACATCTTATGTACACAAAATTAAGACACAGGCTTATATGGCTATGGTGGTGTCCCCTAAATGCCTTTATCACTTCCTCAATCAAAACAAGTATTGACTATAAGCTTTGAAAAGCACAAGAGCAAGTTCTAGTAATATCTAGAGTCCATTAACTTAATCTGTGGCAAGCAATTGACACTCAATAAAGAAAGCATGTGTAATCACATATAGGCTCAATCGCTCACAGGTTAAATGAATCTCAACAAAGTTTAAGCATGCCAAAAATCTGTACCATGTTAACTTTTTCTACATCCACTACACATTCGTATATGCATCATATATCAAGATTAACCAAAGAAACTCAAATAGCATGATCATCTTTTAGTCACAATTACGGAAGATATAATCACATCATGGACAAGTTAAGGGCACCTAAGACACAAAACAAAAGACTCTTTTTATGTTTTTCTTGACACTTTTCACTTTTGTATTTGGTTTTTCAAATAAGTCACTAAAATACCCTAGGAAAACAAACAAAAAACTCAAAAATATCAACATCTGGCGAGCAGCTCGCCAGACTCAGTGTACTGAGCAACACTCCTCGCCAGAATTTAAAAAAAAATAATCACTCATCGTAATGGGCTGAAATTTTGGGATCAAAAACAAGATACATATAAAGACACTCCCTCAAAATTTCAGAAAATTACGAGCCCTATAACTATGTCAAATAAATTATACAAAACAGCAGACTGTTTGCTCGCCAGATTCAAAAACTACCAACTCACGCGAGCAAACTTCCCTCGCGAGAATTTTACAAAATTCATCATACATCGTAATGAGCTGAAATTTTTCGAGCACTAACTAGACATATTTACAAACCTTCCCTCAAAATTTCAGAAAATTACGAGACCCCTAGATATAGAAAATAAATGACGCGAACAGGTTACTGCTCAGTACCGAGAACTGTTGCTCGCATAACTCAGCTCCACTCGCAAGAATTTTTCAGAATTGATCATATATTGGAATGATCTTAAGAGCACAATTTAGACACATATAAAAACATCCTCTAAAAATTTCAAAAATTTACGAGACTTCAAACTATGTCAAATAATTGACACGAAACAGCATACTGTACAGTACCGAAATAACGAAAAAAGTATACATAGACGCTAAGGATATGATATAAACCCCACCCCACACTTGAAATTTGCATTGTCCTCAATGTAAAACAAAACTAAAACATACAATACATCAAACAAGCATGGAATGAGACACATAACACATCACAAATCACACTAAACATGGAGAAAAATAAAGCAAAGGAGAAAGATAAAGAGTTTAAGAATTTCAAATCTGGTTTTCCACGCTTCTCCATCAACATGGGTTGCCTCCCAAGTAGCGCTAAGTTTAACGTCTTCAGCCAGACAGCAAGTCTCAACACTCCACACATAGAGATGCATCTCCAAGGGTTGCATCCTCAAAGACATGCTCCACAAAAGACTCATAGAATGGCTTGAGTCGATGTCCATTCACTTTAAATGTCTTCCCTGTTTTTGAACATAAAATCTCGATGGCACCATGAGGAAAAACATTAGTGATAACGTAAGGTCCAGTCCATCTACTTTTTAGCTTACCTGGAAACAAGCGTAGACGACTACTGAAGAGTAAAACTTTTTGACCAACAACAAATTCTTTTCTCTTAATATTCCGGTCATGAAAAGCTTTAGTCTTTTCCTTGTAAATCCTGCTGGACTCATAGGCATTGTGCCTAATCTCATCAAGCTCGTTCAGCTGCAACTTCCTATGCAAACCCGCATTATCTATGTCAAAATTGAACTTCTTGACAGCCCAATATGCCTTGTGTTCCAACTCCACTGGAAGATGGCAAGCTTTTCCATACACCAACCTATAAGGAGACATTCCAATAGGTGTCTTATATGCTGTCCTGTAAGCCCACAACGCTTCATCCAAGCGTTGGCTCCAATCCTTCCTTGTTGGTCCAACAGTCTTCTCCAGAATTTGCTTGATCTCCCTATTCGACACTTCCACTTGCCCGCTGGTTTGAGGATGATAAGGTGTGGCCACCTTATGTGTTACACTGTACTTCCGGAGCAAGGCATCAAAGGTTCTATTGCAAAAATGAGATCCTCCATCGCTGATAATGCATCTAGGTGTTCCAAATCTAGCAAAAATATCTTTCAGAAAACAAAGAACAACCTTAGCATCGTTAGTGCGGGTGGCTTTAGCTTCCACCCACTTAGAAACATAATCCACAGCGAGAAGAATATACAAATAACCTTGAGAATTAGGGAATGGTCCCATGAAATCAATACCCCACACATCAAATATTTCAACAACAAGAACAGGGTGTTGAGGCATTTGGTCTCTTGGGCCAATGTTACCTGTCATTTGGCATCTCTCACATGATTTGTACATGATGTGGGCGTCATGAAACAAAGTTGGCCAATAAAATCCACTCTCAAGCACTTTAAGAGCAGTCTTCTTCCCTCCAAAATGTCCACCACCTGCATGTGAGTGACAGAAAGATAGAATAGATTAAAATTCAGACTCGGGTACACACTTGCGGATGATGGCATCGGTACAATGTTTCTAGAGGTATGGCTCATCCCATACGTAATACCTGGCTTCCTTGACCAGTTTGTCTTTCTGAGCTCTGCTGAAATTGGGTGGAATGTACTTACTCACCTTGTAGTTAACAATATCAGCATACCATGGCACCAAATCTTGGAGAACAAGGAGCTGTTCATCCGGAAAATTATCTCTGAGAGGAAGATTATCCTCTTCTGCATTGGAACCATGGGTGAGTCTACTTAAGTGATCCGCCACCACATTTTCAGAATCCTTCTTGTCCTTGATCTCAATATCAAACTCTTGAAGTAAGAGTATCCATCGAATCAACCTGGGCTTGGCATCCTGTTTAGTCATCAAATATCTCAAAGCAGCATGGTCAGAAAATATTATAACTTTAGTTCCTAATAAATAAGATCTAAATTTTTCAAGAGCAAAAACCACTGCTAAAAGTTTCTTCTCTGTAGTTGAGTAATTCAACTGTGCATCATTTAAAGTACGAGAGGCATAATAGATGACATGTGGGAGTCTTTGTGGGCGTTGGCCAAGAACAGCGCCAACAGCATAGTCTGAAGCATCACACATGAGCTCAAATGGTAGACTCCAATCCGGTGCTTGAATGATGGGAGCTGTAGTGAGCAACTCCTTGAGCTTATTGAATGCTTGCAAGCACTCATCGGTGAAGTTGAAAGCTACATCTTTCTGGAGCAATGCACATAACGGTCTGGATATCTTGGAGAAATCCTTGATAAACCTGCGATAAAATCCTGCATGTCCAAGAAAAGATCTCACCTCCTTCACAGTGGAAGGAGGGGGTAAGGTACGCACAATATCAACCTTAGCTTTATCAACCTCTATACCTTTAGCTGAAATAACATGTCCCAAAACTATACCCTGCTCCACCATAAAGTGGCATTTTTCCCAATTAAGTACAAGGTTAGTTTCTACACAACGCTCTAAAACCATAGCAAGATTATGAAGACATGTGTCAAAAGAATCACCGAAAACAGAGAAATCATCCATAAATACCTCAATGATCTTTTCAACCATGTCTGAGAAAATACTTACCATGCACCTCTGAAATGTGGCAGGTGCGTTGCATAAACCAAATGGCATCCTCCTATAAGCAAAAGTGCCACAGGGACATGTGAATGTGGTCTTCTCTTGATCATCCTTATGTATGGCTATCTGGTTGTATCCTGAATATCCATCTAAGAAACAGTAGTATTCATGACCTGCCAACCTTTCCAACATCTGATCAATGAATGGGAGCGGAAAGTGATCTTTTCTTGTGGTGGCATTGAGCTTACGGTAGTCAATACACACTCTCCATCCCGTTTGGACTCTTTGAGGCACCAACACGTTCTCATCATTCTTTACCACTGTGATTCCTGAACGTTTGGGCACAACTTGCACAGGACTAATCCATTTGCTGTCAGAAATAGCATAAATGATACCTGCGTCTCGAAGCTTGATGACTTCTTTCTTGACAACTTCCATCACGGGAGGATTGAGACGACGTTGAGCTTCCCTTGTTGGTTTAGCTCCCTCCTCCAGATGGATCCTGTGGGTACACAATGTTGGGTAGATGCCCTTGATATCGGCTACTGTCCATCCAATGGCGGCCTTGTACTCCCTAAGTACATTTAGTAACTTCTCCTCTTGTAACGTTGAGAGCTTGGAAGAGATGATGACTGGAAGTGTATCATCCTCCCCTAGGAAAGCATACTTTAAATGCTCGGGAAGAAGTTTAAGCTCTAATGTGGGTGCCACATGTATAGACGGAACAAGAACGTCATCTGAAATTGGAAGAGAAATGGGTTTAGAATATTTACCTTTCATAATTGGCAGGGTTTCAAGTGCTTCTTCCATAGCATAATATTCCTCTTCCATTTCAAGATCCTCAGCCGAAGCTATCTCAAAAATAGGTTCAACTTTTTTCTCCTCGCCAAGCTTCAGACCTGGAACATCTTCTTTTCCGGATACCTCTATGACCTTCCTCAAAGGATCCTCCTCCAATGAATAGTGAATGAATTCCTGCACAAAACTCTCAAAAGTGTCAACTGAACAACATGAATAAGCATCATCACTATTCGGATGTTTGAGAGCTTCATAAATATTGAAGTGGATTTTCTCCTCAGCTACTTCCATACTCAATGATCCATCAAAACAATCTATCTTTGTACGCGCTGTTCTCAAGAACGGTCTCCCAAGAATCAATGGTATTTCTGATGGCATTGGCTCATGCTCCATCTCCAGCACAAAGAAATCTGCTGGGAATATCAAATCTCCCACCTGCACCAAAACATCCTCAATAATACCTTGCGGGTAGCAGTTAGACCGATCAGCAAGTTTAATGGTGACACCTGTGGGAATAAGTACTCCCATTTTCAACCTGTTATAAGCAGTGTATGGCATTAAATTAATGGAAGCACCTAAATCAAGTAAAGCACCAGCAAACCTATGATCACCAATGGTACATGGGATCGTAAAACGTCCTGGATCACCTAACTTAGGTGGGAGCTTTCTTTGAAGCACAGCAGATACTCTCTCTCCCAAAGCCACAGTCTCAGTTCCATAGAATTTTCTCTTTGTTGTGCACAAATCTTTCAGGAACTTTGCATACTGTGGTATCTGCTTGATCACATCCAACAATGGGATGTTTACTCCTACCTTTCTGAACACATCCAAGATCTCCTCTCTTTTTCAACCTTCACCTGTTTCTTCAACCTGCTAGGAAAAGGTAAGTTAGGAATAATAGAAAGAGAAGGAGTAGAGGATACCTGACCTGATTTTTGATTTGTCAGTTCTTCTGTTTCAGGTGCATTTTCGACGGCTCTAATTGGGGTTCCTGCAGAATCTTCTGACGGCTTGTCCAACGGCTTGTAAGGGACAAGTTGTTCAAGCACGGGCTCCTCCCATTTTCTCTTTGTTAACTCGGGGAGTTCTTCCAACACATTCCCACTCTTCAAAGTCATGGCATGAGCTTCGTATTTTGTGTTGGGATTGGGAAGAGTGTTACTAGGAAGACTTCCTTCCTTGACTTGAGCCATTGTTTGCTGCATTTGGCTCATTTGTCTCTCAAGAAAGTCAATTGCTTTTCCTTGCTGTAGAGCTGTAGCCTTGAGTTCTTGAGTTGTGGCCTTGATATCTTGGCGAAAGGCACTACTCTCCTCTCGTTCCTTCTTGTTGTCAAACATCATTTGTTGCATCAGGGCTGCCAAGGTAGAATTTTTTGATGATATTTGAGGTTGAGCTTGTTGTTGCTGAGGCATACGCCTTTGGCCAAACTACTGCCCATCTCCTGTAGGCTGTCTCTGCTGAAATTCAGGTGGAACAATAGAAGGATTTAGCACATTGTTGCTCCTATAGCTCAACAGGTCTCTATTTCCACCATATGTGTTGGGTTGTCTCTGGAAGTAATTTGCTTCTTCCTCTTGATCAACCTCTTCATCTGCTCTGAACTTAGGACAATCTTCTGCTAAATGACTTGTAGCTGAACATAAAGTGCACACAACCTGAGCTGCAGCAACTGTTGTTTTCTTGCTCACTTTCAGACTACTCGCAATCAGAGAAATATTATTCTCCATAGAGCTTAATCTTTTTTCCATGGCTCCATCGATTGCAACTGCATTGAGAGACCTTCTACTTGCTCCCATGGATCTATCCCTTGACTGAAATTGCCTTGAATTTTCTGCTTGATTCTCAACAACTTCCTTGGCTTCTGTTCCAGTCATATTCCACCAATTTCCCCCACAAGCTGAATCAAGCTTTGACCTGTTAAAAGAATCAAGTCCTTCATAGAAGAACTCCATTTGAGTGTTGAGGTCAAACTTATGATGAGGGCATTGTCGAAGAAGACTCTTAAACTGGCTCCAGGCTTCATGTAATTCATCACTGTCTTTCTGCCTGAATGTGCTAATTTGCTTCTTCAAGTTCTTGGTGCGTGAAGCAGAGTAGAACTCTTTCATAAATGCAGAGCACATCTTCTCCCATGTGTCCATAGATAAAGGAGCTAAAGAATTATACCATGCTTTTGCTTGCTCCTTCAAAGAGAACGAAAACAAGAGGAGTTTCATAGTATCCTCTTCCACATTAGTCGATTTCTGGATTCTGCACGATGCTGTAAACTCATTGAAATGGTCCTGAGGGTCTTCAGAAGGCGTTCCTCTGAAGTGTGGCAGATTCGATATAAGTGATGGGGGAATAGAATAAGACCCCAAATTCTCTGGTAGTACGATCGGTGAATCTGCTGCACCTGTGCCCGGTATAAAGGACTCTCTCAGCTTGGTTGCATTTGCCATTCTTTTTGGTGATGGTGGTGGTGTTGGAATACTCTGTTCTTCCTCAAACTCAGACTCTGAACCTGAATGTATTTCTTGCTCAGGCTGACCACCACTGTTCACGTTTAGGGACCGTTGTCCCTGCTGCTTCCTGTTTTGCCTTGCTGAGCGTTCAATCTCTGGATCAAGTAATAATGGCTCAGCGCTTCTTGTGTGCCTAGTACGCATACACAATGCTCCTGCACACAGAAGAGACAGTAAGACTCAAAAGAAAAAGAAAACAAAACAAAACAAAACAAAACTGAAAATTAAAGACTCTATTAGGACTTAGAATTAAGCAATTCCCCGGCAACGGCGCCAAAATTTGACAAGGCGGTTTAACACCTCTCAAAGATACCCTATTCACAACCTGGATATATCAATGTAGTAAGATAAATAGGGGTTATCGAACACAAGGAATTGGTGAAACTAAATCCTAACACACTACTATGCTGACAGACTCGACTACAGAACACTAATGGTATGCGAACCTAAGCTAGACAGACTCAAATGCTACGAAATTTTGACACAATGAACTAGACACAGTGACAGACTATCACACAAAATTTAAGGGTATTCGGAGTTGATTTGGTTACCGAAATAAATTGGCTAAGCTATAGCTAATGCAGAAAGTAAATGCTGAAAGTAAATATGCTAATGAATGCAAATGGATTTAAACTATATGATTAAAGAGTTAAGAGGAATGCAATCCACCACCGTCATTCCATCTATCTAACACATACTTAATCTAATGCACATATCCAATGAATGAAAGTTCCCAGGAAGAGTTGATCGTTACAACCACATCCTATTACCTAATCCTTATGCCTATGCAGGTTTGTCATGGACCTCCCCTACATCTATCCCTCTATTGAACCTATAGTCATGGACCCCAAGGTTTACAAAGAAGAAAGCATTAAGTTCTAGAAAAGGTTTGAGAAGCTACAAGGGTTCACAAGTACACTATGGGCGTGTCTCGCTAGACCTATGGATTTCAATCTCCCGACGGTAAAATCGGCGTATCACTACGACGTATGTATGTTGTTCAGCCCCCCACTTGCTATATATATATGTTTAAGCTAGGTTAATTGTCCTAGCAAGTGGAGCACGTGCATGACTCCTTGATATACTCCAATTAGGACTCTTTATTTATTGCTTCCAATTTGATTTCCAAGTCCACTTCCTCTCTCACCAACTTTGCTCGCCAAGCATATATAATTGCAATCATTAAGCCCATCTTCACTTGCATAAATTCCCTCGCCAGGCGGTTCCTCGCCAAGAACCAAAACCAACGTACGTAATCTCCTATAATTTGCTCGCCAGGCAGCTTCAAAATATATTATTTAATCTCCTTTTCTCCATTAATCTCCAAAACACCTAAAAACAAATAAACATAATTAATTTACTCGATTAATAACAATAAACTAAATATGGGGAACAAATTAAATACCAAATAGACGCATAAATATGCGACTATCAATAGCCAAAATACCGGGCGGAGGTCAAATCTGACAAAAACAACGCCGCTGTCACTGGTTTGTTTTGCGGGCAGATTTTGGCGGCCAAAATTAAATACTCAGGAGGGGTATGATAAATGGTTGGAAAGCCCTTGGGGTCTATTTTCTATATCATATTAATCGCATCAATCAGAGATCTCTAGAAAGATATGATGAAAGATCTATTGTATGTCGGAATGACATGCCTGGTAGCAAACCTATTGTGAATGGGATACCAAAGCTACAAAAACAAGGATGAGGAGGTCATCAGGGTGACTTTGATGGATTAGCAGGGGGTTGTGACACCCGTGGATAACCTCGTAATTCCATAGAGCCTACACCGTGGAATTCTAGAAAGTTGAGTTCATAAACTAGTTTTTCACAAAGCAAACCTTGGGAAATAAGTGGTCCTCTACAAGGGAAATAGCTTTCAATAATGACGGTTGTCTACTGAAAAAGTATACGAAAATAATAGCCTAAGCATGGAAGCAAATATTTTTCATGAAAAGAAGATAGCACTCTCCTAGTCAGGGGTAGGAACAATTTTTCACGAGGACATGAGCCATAAGACAGCTCTCCTGGGCGTACAATGAGAACAACCACTTTTTCAGCAAGTTGTCATCTGATGTGGTAGCAATAGCTGCCCACAAGAACTTATCTCCTCGACAAGGGTATGACGACGAAAAACTAGTGGATACACACACTCAAAGAATGGGAGATCTCGAGGGACATACACTCAACCTCTAGAAAAGATTAGGGTGGTTTTGATGAAAGGAAGGACACACTGATGAAAACTTGGATGGTGAATCCTCAAGGTTTTAAAGGGTTTACTAGCTCTGTTCTTATGATTTTCAAACCTGAAACATCATATATGTGGAGGAAAGATTAAGTCATAATCAACATCCGCACAAAGTCTAGAAATATGGTATCCCCTAGCATTTCAGAAGATCAGAATCCAAGATTTTTTGGAAATCTATGGGCCAAATGCAAAACATTGAGGGCTATATCCTAGTTATGAGTACGATCAAGTTGTACAAAGTAAGTTATGAACGAAGTTCTACAGTACGGCAACATGCATGACGACGTTTGCGGCAAGTCATGTGGTAACAAATTTGATCAGATGATCTCTCAAGAGTAATCCCACACTCAATGAGGTGCACTTGCGTATGAATAAACATCTCCATAAGAATGAATAAGTGGAGGCTTAAGGATCACAAAACCAGCATCTCCAACAAATATTAGAAGAATGAAGATCACGTAGAAAGGTGTCGTCTGATGGCAAAAAGTTGCGCAACTAGTGACCAATATCTTGTCAAACCGTGCATGAATATCTGAGTGCAACTAGAAGGCTCAATAGAATAGCCAAATGCCTAGAGGTTTGGAAGATGTATCTGAGTGCTGGAGGAAGTTGGGAGTGAATAAGAAGAAAGGGAGAAAATGAGAGGTTTTACGCTACAATTGGGAAATCTGCCTATGCAGGTTAGTTGACATCAATGGATAACTGGGAATACCTCAGGATGAGCTAGATTATAATATTTATATGCTTAGAAATCCCCAGATGTCTAGTTTCTAGAACATCTTCTAAATTGTGATTACAATGTATTTATAGAAAGTTATGACCGAATTAGTACCAGGTGGTCAGTCTGCAGGGGAATCTGACTTTTTACCTCACCCTGAAGAGGTGCTTAAGGATGACCTAGGGGAGCACTGTGACCAGGAACGGCCTTCGTAGTCAAAAGAATATTGAAAAGGTAGAGGTCCACACTCACTAAGTGAGATCGAAAAACTCAAGAATGTCAACTGAGATCCACGTCTCAACGATACTCAACAACATCAAAAATGGTTTGCATTTGAAGAGGCCACCCACACTCTCTGACAATTCGAAAAAAACACGAGGGATTTCTATGCCTACCATAAAGGGAACGGTCGTAAGACAATACAGTGAGAAATTCTCAAGCAATACTTTGCCAAGCTGGTTTACTAGAGGTATTTGACCGAAGAGTACAGGTAAAGCTCAAAGATTCGTTGAAGCCTCAAGGTAATACCAAACGTCCCAAGCATGACGGCGCCTTGCTACAACCACCCAGAGAAGAAGTACCCAATGCTAAAATATATCATCGGAGCTCCAGAATTCCATGAGGGAGATATTCTTCCAAGCACTAATAGCGTGATGGTAGAAGTCATAAAGCTGGGGGTATTCTCCAGCCCAGAATACTCGAGGACGTGGGCAAGAAATATCAAGGTATGTTGAAGCTCGAGGGAAGACCACGAAGATCAACAAAGAAGGCATCAATCACCGAATAGAGAGGCTATTCCCGAATCTCCACCAATGGATGATTTTCCAAATGTTTTGCACCATTCAATTGATGTCGGAATCCTCAAGGGTTGAAGACTCCATTGATCCACAACAACAGAGCTTGAGGGAAGCAAGCCAGGAAGGAGTCCTAAGTGGGTGACTCGTTAAAAACCTTGAGGAACATTAGTCCCTATTAGCAGGCAATGAGAGGAAGCCAAAAATAGAACGTAGAAGGGAATCCCCTTAGCTAGGGATGGACCCTCAAGGTCTCTGCAAGAAGTGACTTCGGAGCTCGTGGAGAGCTAGAGAAAAAGAATTTGAAAACCATGTATGCCCTTGTAAAGAACAGGAGGTTGCTAGGCAAAATATGATTGGTACTTTTAATGTGGAAAACCCACAACCTCAAGCTTTCCGTGAGAGCTGAGGGTGGTTTTCTAGAAAGCTCAATGTCAGATTTACAAACCTTGGGGAATTGTTCTCCTTAGCTTAAACATTGTTGGGGATAAGCTTACCAATTACCATACCTACACACTAGAGCATTGAAGGAGACCATGAGAACTTTGCAAAATTCTAGAGGAGGCCATGAAGGATATACACTCAAAATCATGAAAGCTTGTGTACACTCAGAATCAAAAAGATAATGGACTGATGCTTCCCTTTTGGAAATTTGTTGGATGATTATCAAAACAAGGATCGAAAGCACAAGGGTTTTGCATAAGGATAGTTCAAGCTTAATGCATCGAGTATTCTCAAAGGCTTAAACAATCTAGCAGAATACTGCGGGTAAGGAGTCTCTAGCCAAAAAATAGAGATAATTTACCTCGACAAGGAATTCAGTTTCTGTGCCAACATGTTCGAAGGACAAGCTAAGGGTTGCGCATCAACCTGTGAACCAGAGATTTTTGATAAAAAGCTAAGGGAGCTATCAGAAACCTCGAGGAAAGTTGAGGGATCAATTTGAAACCTTGATGTCCATGAGCTTTTGATGGGAAAGCTCAAGGCGCAAAAAGCTTAAGGGCCAGATGGCTTCAAATGGAAAGTTTGAGGTGTCGAGCAAAAACCTATGGGTAATTGCAGTCTTCTACGTTGGAGCATGTTTATGCAACTCATGCCATAAAACATGGCAAAGGTTAGTGTTCCCTTTGAATCCTGATTTATTTTGTAGATTATTTTAATTAAACATAAAGACCATGTAGAGAACGATAGAGAACATGGGCTCGAAACTATAGCAAGAGCGGGAGTATGATGATTTATATGAAGTACGATAGTTTTCTTGAGGCACAATGATCTATTCTGTTTATTTATCTATCTGATTTATATGAATTCCCCTGTGGTCGAGAAGCGGGAAAAACTTCATGCTCAGCACCAGTCTTGACATCTCGAGGTTTTTACATAAACCTTAAGGGTTTTCAAAAAAGCTTACCAGTTTTTCTGGAGAGCTCGAGGAAACCTAAGAAATTGAAGGAAAGCTTGAGGGTTCAGTTTTCCAGGTTCTCATATCACGTGGAGAAGATGTTGAAAACTGAGGGGATGCCTTTCTCATGAAGCCACACAGAGTCCTTGAGCATTCAATATGTAATTGCTAGGGGGCAATGGTGGGCGTTATATTTGGCCATCCTTGAAGCTAGAGTATTCAGAGTGAATCCACTAATGTGGGGTTCTCAGCAATGTAATCTCTCGAGGTTTCCTTGAGATAATAGTATTCCCTCGAGGTTTCCACGTCAGCAGAATATCATATCCTCTAGGGAGAAGGAATCCACGTTACAATCTCCGTGAACTATCCCTAAATTATTTTCATCCCTCGAAATGATAGATTTTATAGTTTATTTGCACAATTTATTTGATGGATTGATTATGTGTGATCAAGTACGAATGACTTGTTTTCGCAAAAATTGGTTTACAGGTGTTCGATCTAAGGACACTCATCCATATCGATGAAGCGGGCAAGCGTCTAGAAGGGGCACACACTCTTCCTAACCAATTTGGTTTTTGATAAGATTGTTTCACGAATTGGTGGGTTTAACGAGACGTGTCAAGAACTTCCTTGCTTATTCAATAACATTGTACGATTATATGATTATTCAATAAAAGCTTCTGTTTCAGAACATTGCTTTGTATTGTGTTTTTATGATTTGTTTATTGGATCTTGAGAGACTTGGTGTCCAGGAGCGTGAGCTTAAGTGGGGCAGATGAAGTTAGCTCCCATGGATGAGCTTCTACCATACAATCTCATCAGACCTTCCTTAGGAAATTCGATCCTAAAGGAAGAAAGGTTGGGGGTATCGAAACAGTTCCTCATGGTTAGGTCAAGACACTTAGAGAAAAACCCATGAGCATAGGCACTTCTGGGACGACAATCATCAAACCTAGTACGAGCAAAGAAAATATCAATACCCAACTAGGGGAAGACTTAGCCAAATTCTGGCACCAAGGGCTTCTAAATCCCAGTGTATTCACATGAAAACGCCTTAGGGATAAACCAACTACGATTTGAGTTATGTGGGAGTTCATCATAGCACACGGGACAAGTTTACTAGATAGGAAAGCTCAAGAGATCTTATGAGACGAAAAAAATTGGCTACAATAAGGCTCTAGAGTATGATAACCTTTTATACTAGGTTGAGATTAAGCTAGCAGTCTATTGTGTGAAACGGTCTCAAAATCACGAGCATTCCCTGAGGACCTCAATAAATAATGGAGTCTCTCTATAAGCCTCATCCGTGAACACTTGTACAATCCATGGGATCCAACAGGCATGCTATGGCCACAGCTACTCAGAGGCAACCCTGGTTATTTGAAAAAATTGGACGATTTGTTAGAGAAAGGTTTCTTGATTGTTTGAGAAAAGATGTGCTAGTTGTTCGAGTAAGATGTGTTCGGAAAAATGTTGAAGTTTACTATTCATAAATACCTTAGAAAGATCGATGGTAAAAAAATATATTGCTCGAAAGCTCGAGGAAAATAGATGAAATTCTTTGAAACCCAAGGGTTTCTCAAGAAAAGAAGTTATTTTCCAGAAAAATTACAGTTTTTCTTAAAGCCTCAAACTTTCTGTGAAAGCTGCGGGTGGTTTCTTGAAAGCTGGAAAAAGGTGCTAGAAAACTTGAGGAAGGTATCAAAGAGCTTATGCAAATTTCCACCATGCATTGTGTACAATCTATTCTAGAACGTGAAGTTGAAAAGTGAACGAAGAAAGTATTATTTGCTTATGCATGTTTCATGAATCATGAGAGCACGAGGAAGGATGTCAAATTCAATTTACTAGGCTAAAGCTGAATGCCTAGGATGATTCTACGAAGCATGACAAAACATAATCATGTTTGAAAGAAAGCACTCATTTTTTCTAAGGTTTCTAAGTATGCACCCTGTAGAAACCTTGAGGGTTTTCCACACCTCGAGGGGTTTTTGGAAACCCCTTTGGAAACCTTGAGGGGTTTCCAGAAACTTTGGTAGTTTTCTAGAAAGGTAATGCTTTCCACATGAAAGCTAAGGGTTTTTTCATAAACCTTGAGGAGTTTTCCAGAAATTTCATCGACGACTTTTTGTTGAGTTAATTTGCTCTATGGGAACCTAGTTATTACGAGTTATATGGTTTTGCAAGCTGTAGGAAGACTCCCATGAAGTTTATATGAGTGGATTTCCAAACAATCCTGAGCTCATCGATCATCGCAAAAAGGTAGAAGATTTCAGTTCAGAAAAGTTGCTAAACAGATTATCCTCCTTTTCGTGATTGCTAAGGTATTCTGTGGGAAACTTGTGGGAACAAGAAAAGCTCATGTAAAGAATAAGAAATCTCTCAATTTAGTTTGCTTTCTTGGAATGATAATGGCTAAGGTATATGTTTCTTTTTAAGTTTGATTAAATATGTTGAATATTATTGCTTGGATGTTTTTGTAGGCTAAATTAGCTAGAGTTAGAAGCTACACCAATTGATGCAAAGTCTACCCGATATGCCTTGGAGGTATTTGTAGGAGCCAAATTTGGCCACATAGATACTTGAGGGTGTTCCCCCAAGGATGTCTCTTGGTTCCATGTTTGAAAGATTGGGTGTTACGACCCGAACAAAAACTACGCACTTATTGAATCGTATTAAGTTTTATCGCGTATTAGTCGTACCATCGAGGTTATTAACGATTTTTTCACCGGACGAGAATTTGACTTGATTTTCTTCATGAAAGTTATAGAGTAATTTATTTTGGGCTCGTTGAAAAATCAAGTATGAATTATACACTAACAATAAAACGCAGTAGCAACTTCAAAACACACAACAACCAAACTTCAATAGCACATCGAGAATGATCTAGTAGCAGCTGCACGAAACTTCAGTAGCAGTTTGACAAACAATGCAGTAGCAATTGCTCGACAAGCAATTTAGTAGCATTTCGAGAATTATTCAGTACGTATTAGTTGGACGAAAGTTTAGTAGTAGCTCGACAACAATGTAGTAGCAACTCGACGAAACTTCAGTAACGGGTTAACAAACAATGCAGTAGTAGAGATTCGACGAAACTTCAGTAGCAACTACAGGAAACTTCTGTAGCAGCTTAACAAACAATGTTGTAGCAGCAGCTCGACGAATGATTCAGTAGTACTTCGAGAATTATTTAATATCAATTTAATAAAAATTCAGCAGCAACTCCACTACAATGTAGTAACAAATCTTGTTAGAGTAGTTGAGAGAGAGAGAGAGAGAGAGAGAGAGAGAGAGAGAGAGAGAGAGAGATGATTTTAGTTGTTAAGGTTATAAAGGAGGGAAAAACTGTACTTTCATCTTCTTTAGGGCTAGAGCTCGTACACAGCACTAATATACAGTCACGGTGCTACATAATTGTTTAACAAGTTATTGGGTTTTCCCAAGTTGGCAAATAATGTCAACAGCGTACGTCTTCTCTAAGTATTTTGGCATGGGCTCTCTTGTGATTTTTCTCTTCATCTTTTTATATAGCTGTTTCTGTTGGGTGTATCTAACTAACTTTTAGGTCATGTGTCTCACGAACAGAAAAACAAAAAAAGTCAAGTGTCCAATCGAAACTTGATTCCGAATAACAACTAGCCTACCTGGAAAAGATAGGATATGCATTTCATCCAACACGTACATTCATACAGCTACGCAATTCTAAGACTTTGTACTACCATTTCTGAAACTATTATAGGCCAAGAACATGAACTGAATCTGATCAACATATTTGCAATTACATCAAAAAAAAACATCGATCGATACATCATTATCAGATTGATCAAAAGCTAAGATTCATCATTACAAGTACCGTACCACTAATTACATTATAAAGGTGACATAAAGCTCTCTAAATTTCTGTTAACAAAGGGAGAAATTGATCAACACGAACCATCATCTCGATAAATGAATTCTGTCTCTAGGAATAGGAGGCAGCTTTACAAAATTACCATCTTTAACTTCACACGCATTCTTGCAAGTAAACATAGAGTACTTGCTCTTCAGCTTCGACCCAATCATCCCAACAGGGCCTCTCTTGTTTTTCTGAGCAACAAACTTATTATTATTACCTGGAGAAGAAGAATTCACTGCACTCTTAGTACTAGTGGTTCTGGTGCAAACTTTGAACGCCACGAGAAAAGGGTCCTCTGCCGCCTGCCGCTTGAGTCCTTTTCCGGAAGCGCTTGTGCTCGGAACCTTCAACAAACATGGCGGCAGAGGGATCTTTATGTCATTTTCATCCAATCGATTTCCTCCGCAATCTTCTGGAGGTAGTGGTGGTGGTTGTGCCAGTTCTGATGATGAAAAGTTGATGGGACGCTGCCCTGTTTTTGTAGGGTAGTCTTTGTTTGCGACCTTGGAGACTCCGGGCTTGGCCTCCCAAGAAAAGGGTATGTTCCCTTGCGAACGGATCTTTCTGTGACTCATGGTTTTTGGAGGGGAAATGAGAAAGAGAAGAACTTGTTTTGCTTCTGTTTTGATCGTGAAGAAGCTAGGGTGTTATGGTTAGAGATTGAGCTCCAGCTTTTTTCACGTAGTCTGAACTTTTTAACTGCCGGAGACAAAGCAAGTATAAGAGCACCTCCCGCAGACACTCTATAGTTAATTTTTTTTAGTTTAACTATTTTTTGGCTAAAAATCCTCCAACAGCTACCCTGTAGGTCATTTATAACGTGACCTAGAGGGAAGAAGAAGACGAGTCGGTTTTGAAAACAAACTTTCAAGAATTCCAAGAAGCCAATGAGCAAACTGTGAAGCAGTTTCCGAATTCCAACTAGGGGGTTAAAAGTCAAAACAGAGAGCTTTTGTGGTACATAAATAAATGGGAAAATGGGTTTGAGAAATTCAATGGGGAAATTATTTGAGTTGATGAAGTGGGGATATAGTGCTCATAAATAATGGATATGGCGGTTTAGGAAAACAAACAGGTTCTTTACTTTACCCCACTAGAAACTACTAGCAAAACAATAGTTGTGTGCTATGTGATCAAATAAACGTTTCCACGAGAGACTACGACATTACGTGTGAATATGCCTATGCCCAATTTCAAGACATTAGCTAAACCCCTATATGGCTATATATTAATTAGGCTCTTATCAAGCTAGGTATTGTGAGAGCAAAATCTTGTCGACTCGGTTTTTCTCACGCTAAACATGCAAATCAAAGCACATGGTACCGCCTAAAGATTTTTTGACGATTAAGTTAATGCAGATATCTGAATATTAAAGGTATGTTTACTAATCGAGAATGGAAATTAAATTTTTAGGAATGATTTTGAGAGGAGAAAGTTCATGTGTTTACTTGTGTATTTGGGGATGGGAATGGGAATGGAGTGGGACCCACCTCCTTATCAAGAATTAATTCCTGATAAACCATGAATTCGATTCCTTAGGGGGAAGATGGGTTTAGGAATCAACTCTCCCCTAATCAATTTTTTTTAACCCAAAATATTCTTATAAACATTCAAAAATTACAAATTATCAAACCCTAAAAATATATATACCATTCTCAATAGTCAGTAGATGACAACAATGAACAACGACAAAACCAAAACAAGTTGACTCCTCCATTGTACTCTGGTGAGTGATCATTGTCCTCTCTCTTCTTCTTTTTTCCTTTTTAATTTTCAATTTCATTGAAGCAAAATGTATTGTAAGCATAGGAGGAGTTTACATGAAGATCAATAGTCTTGATTTTTGACAAAAAATTTTGATTATACATTACACTACAACATTTTTACACATTGCCGGCGACTTTTAAGTCGCCGGTAATGTCCAAAAACAAGGCCGGCGATTTTTGGACATTACCGGCGACTTAAGTCGCCGGTAATGTAATTTTTTTTTTTTTTTTTTTTACATTGCCGGCGACATGAATTTATGTCGCCGGTAATGTCTCGAAGCTAAAGACATTGCCGGCGACATAAATTCATGTCGCCGGTAATGTAAAAAAAAAAAAAAAAAAAAAAGACATTACCGGCGACATAAATAAAGTCGCCGGTAATGTCTTTTTTTTTTTTTTTTTTTAAATTACCATCGAGGGATTGCCGGCGACGGACATTACCGGCGACAAAAATCGCCGGTAATGTTAAAAAAAAAAAAAAAAAAGACATTACCGGCGATTTTCCGGCGAAAATCGCCGGTAATGTCTAAAGACATTGCCGGCGACTTAAAAGTCGCCGGCAATGTCTCCAAATGTTGTAGTGTTAGTCTAATTTTTCAATGAACTTTGCTCAGTTTATAAGGAAAGAAGAAAAAAAATTCAAATAATATGGAAATATAGTACATGGTTATTTTGGTAATCAAGTTAGTTTGATTCTGATTCCATATGGTAAGTAAATGTTAACAATCGTAATCATTCACATTCTTTTTCTGATTCTAGATGGTAAGTAAACAGCTCAATCGAAATGAAATATTCTCATTTAGATTCATGTTGATTCTGATTCCTGTTGATTCTAATTCCTGATGATTCTCATTCCTGATTAGTAAACGTACCCTATAGTGTACTCGAGTAGAAGATGATGCATAAATGTCTCCTCAACTTCTCTTTATATTGAGGTGAGATGAAGAGACTCTTTATTCAGGACAAATTTAGTTTTCTCAACTACTACAACTCCTTTTGTCAATACTTGGACCAAACTCGTGACCACCCCTGGGATTATGGAAGCTTCAATGTCTCTTTGAATTCATTTTCCTCAGAGGATATGGTGTGTGTTGTTGTTACAATAATTCGGAAGGAATACTCTACTGAGAATTCCATATTAGACCAATTTTCGAGAATCCTCATTGACCCCTAAGTGGCCTAACTATGAATAACCGAGAAAACACAATCTCAAGAAAACTCTGAAAACATATTTTGCATTTGGATAGTTTTGTGAAGATCGTGAATTATATAGACCAATTTCTTTGCCCAAAAGGTAACTGTTTAGTTTTTACCAGCACATGTTCAGTTCAGAGGAACTGATGGATAGGCTGCTGGAAAAAAAAAACAATGATAACCAAGAGAACAAGTTACAGTTTCATCTATAAGTCTTTCTCTTATTTGGTAGAAGTGGTGGAGCCAAGAATTAATTGTTATCCGACCTAATTTTAACTCGGCAATATTGTGCAACGCACAATTTTATTTTTTTTCAGTGGTTTCCATTACTTCACCATGATAATTAAATTTTAACATAGTAAATTAAGAAGAAGAAAAAACTAAATTTTACAAACACAGCTCATTAAAGTTTTAACCTTTAAACTCGAAAGACTAGAGGGAGGAGAACAAACACAAAAAACAGAATCAAAGTCAAAGATAATTGTTTTGTATAAGTACTAAATCCTTAAGTTTACAAAAAGTTCATGTAATTTTGGTGAGGAAGAACAAATAGGTAGTCATGAAGAGGTAAAGTGCATGAATAAAAGAGAAAAGAAATTTCCACAAGAAGTAGTTTCTAAAATAGGAAATTATGTGTATGATATAGTGTCACATCCTTGTTAACTTTGACTAAAATAAAAAACGAGACTTGATTTAGTATTAAAATAGAAGTATATACATAATTTTTTTTTAAAAATAAAATATAATAATTTTTTTCTACCCAAAACTTTATCAGGACTTGAGCCCAGAAGTGCCAGCGGTCCGCTCCGCCCCTGTTTGATAGGTAAGTTGACCATAAAACTTGTGCAACCTTTGAAATCAAACTCGTGAAGCACAAAAACGATCGTTCTCTACTTTTCAAGCATAGAGTCACTGTTACTGACTGGATTTCCTAGTAGAGTTTTCTACGTACACGGCCATATATAACCGATATTGATAATGAAATGGAAAAAATGTTTAGAAGCTGTGGATTGATGGTTATAAATACCAGCAATTATTGTGCAGTCAAGTATAAGAAATTGACGTTCAAAAGACAAATAAGAGATTTCGACAAGATTTTAGAAATCTGGTTATTCTACATCGTCATTGTCTAACACAGGGATCTTTGTCCAATAGAGACAACTCACAGAATTGAACATGAATTTTATGTCTTAAACTAGATGTCATACAGAAAAATGAGCATCTATATAGTCAATTACCAGTATGAAATTATAGCGAAATTTGTTAAAATGTTACTTATATCTGACAATAAAAATGGATTGATCATTCGTTTTTGACAAATATCAGATTTAACACTTATGTTTTAATTTGTCATTTAAATTGATCACTTTGTTTGTTTCAACATTTAAAAAAATATATTCATTTATTTGTAAAGTACATATAAATAATTTATTGTACTATGGAATGTTAGACTATTTTCAGACTCAGTATCTGCCCAGCAACTCCATCATGCTCGTCCATCTCAATCATGTGTCCCAGATCTAATTCAGCTTCATTTTATTTCTAGGCAAAGCCGTACTGGATCAACTTTCTTCCTCCATCTTCTAAATCTTCTAGAACACCAAGACACAGAGATCAATACCATCGACCTGAAAAACTGAAAAAGGAAGCAGAATGACAGTCCCTCATGGCTGTTGTGGAAGAGATCGCATCTTCGGAATAAGATCGATGATGAAGCCTCTTTCTCCTTCTGGGCTTCTCGCTCTCCTTCTTATGCGACTGATTTTGGTTTTTTTGTTTTTTTATTTCTGTACGAGACTGATTCGATATGGTTGATTTAATCGGCTAAAAAAAATGGTTTAGTTGGATTTTTATTACTTCCGCAAGGGTTCGAATCGGTTTAGACGGAGATAAAATCGATGGTAGACTTCTTCAGATGCGAACTCCGACTCTAATTTGATAATTGGCCTTTGCATTTGATTGAATCCGAGTTGTGTATTATACTGCATATATCCTTTTCTGGGTCTGGTTTACTTTTTCTTAAAGACCACAAGTTCGGTAAGAATTTGAAGATGAGTTTAATTTTGGAAGAAAGTGATGGGTTAGATTCATTCATGCATGAACCAAAATCGAAACCAGCAAGAGATCAACGGTAGAAGCCTAGAAGGAGAATAAAAGAATCTGGAGGAGGATGAAGGCATTGATAGTATGCGGGTATGTCTAGAAAAGCAAAAGGAAGTCAAGTGAATTTATGCCATTAAGATCAGAATGGACGGGTAAGATCCACTTACTCTGCAATACTCGGTACAAAATATTCGGAGAGGATCCAAGTTCAAGTTTATTAGTTTAACAATGAGAAAATTATTTATAGTGTGTGTCATTTTTAACATTTAAAATGAACAACATGGCCAATCAGAAAGACAATGTAAAATATAAGTGATCAACCGACATTTGTCAAATATAATTGACCAATTTGTCTTACCTATCGAACATTATTTAAGAAGTTAACTAAATATCATTCTTTGGCCAACCAGCTAGGGTTGCTCATACTGAGAGCATCTGCACCGATGGGATGGTGCTCAAGCAGGAGGCGGGACCGGACAGGACAGTGCTCGAGCAGGAGGAAACGGGTCCGCAGCGATGGAAAACTGTCGGCGTTTGCTTGAGAAAAACCGGCGACGATCAACGGCTCGAGCAAACTTTGCTCGTCGGTTTGCTCGATCGCCTGGCGAAACCCACTGCACATGGGTGACGGTAGGCTCTGATATATTTTTTTTTGGTCGACGCGTGTAATTCACGCACCAGTTAAAAGTAAATAAAAAAATAACCAAGTTACGCACCACTAGGAAGCCGACACATGGCAATATTTTTAGAGCAACGGTCAGCAACGGGCCTCTAATCTGGGCCATTGGTTTTGAAAGCCAAAACTGATCCGACGGCTCTAATTCAAATACAACGGGCAATTTTGTTTTTACCAGCAAATTTCTTAATATTTGCATAAAATTTTCCAAAAATTGCAAAAAACTCCCTAATTTTTTTCCCTATAAATACTATTTCATTTCATTCATAACTCACATCAATTTGTGCACAACAAATTTCACATCTCTCTCAATCTCTTCTCTCATTTTCTTGAGTATTTTTTCAAAAAGAGGGCACATATTAGCTTCCTTCCGAAGATTTGTAAATGTGCATCTCGTTCGTACGTCATAGCGTTGATGAATACGGTGGCAACAAACAAAGAGGGAGAAATTATGGGAGTCAATTCATGCCGATTATGTGTTAAATTGAGAGTTTCCACAAGGTGAAACTCCTCCGAGGGAGCCAAGGACCCGAATCGCGCTTTCGTCTCACTACAACAAGTTCAAGCTAGTCTTGCAAAAATAGGGCGAATGTTTGCATAATGCACGACAACTTATAGCTAGCGGCACTTCGCTATTGGATGAAGTTTATATTCTTTTATCATATATGATATAAATTTTATTCGATTATTTGAACTAAATTATGAAATTTATATCTAATTTGTTTCAATATGTAGCATTGTAAAAATACTTGTATATTTATTTTTCATTAGGTCAAGCAAGCTCAATCATTTTACTATGCGGCCAAGAAATAACGTTTACGCACTTTGCATGTTACGAAGTGGTTAAGGACCATCCATCTTTCATTGTGGTGCTACCAACTACTCTATCTCCATATGTAAGTAGTTACCTATGCACTCCTTCCGCAGCCGAATCATCTCCAACCATCAATTTGGAAGACGACAAAGTGAATAAGGCACCTCAATGCAACGTGGCCGCTCCCTCGAGTCCGCCTACACCAATTGGAACCAAGGCGGCAAAAGAAACAAGGTAAGACTCCCATTGAGCAACGAGTTGAGGTTTTGCATAACATTGTAAGTGACCAAACATCGTGGCATACCAAGAGACTAATGCATAATGAAAGTGAGCTTAATTATTACAAGGAATACATAGATATTCAAAAGAGGAAGGAAGCAAGGGCGGAAGAAGAGTTACGATTGAAGAAACAAGAGGAGGATACAAAGATCATAATAATGAATTTGGAATCTATGACCCCAATTTCTAAAAAGTAATTTACAAAGAGGAAACTAGCAATCCTTAATGAAAGAGAACCTAATCAAGATCAACCTACCGATGAAACATATTCGGATTGTTATCACTCAACTTGTGTGCTTTTTCCATCGTAGTTATATTATTGTACTAAGAATAAATCTGAGTTTGGCTCGTCATTTAATGTAATTTAAATTTTCAAGAAATAAAAATACAATTTATTTATTAAGATGAAATTGAAATACACATCAACTTAAAACACATACTAAAATTAAACACATTTTTAATGAAAACACATAATAAAATTAAAACTCACATGGTAGAAAATCTTACCGGAAATCTAGTCCAATTATTTTGTCGATAATGACACACGTGGCAGTGACACGTGTCACTTTTTTATTAGCCGAAAATCTTATCAGAAATATTGTATAATTATTAAGTCAATAACGACACGTGTCACATTATTATTGTTCGTAAATAAATCCAATAAATAATTTTTTAACTTTTTACAACATATTAAAAATGAATTGCTCTAGCAAAAGATTGATAGGTGTATACAAAATTAGTTTTGTTAAAACAAATAAAGAATTTGTTTTACTTCAAATAAAATTTGCTCTTACTATATTTTTTGTTTTGTTTATAGGTGCAGATGCTCAGAACATGTGAACTCTTCTTTTTGAAGAATCGAAACAAAAACTAAAGACAGACGAGTTACTAGGTCCGCAGCGGCGAAAGTTAACCAGGCCCAAATTAGTTTTCATTTCATCTAGTGTTTGTACACTAGAACATTACATAAGAAACCACTCACCAGAGACTCATTAAGTGTGGTGGGTTTGTACTTTGGACCCAGGAACGAATAATGTTGGGTTGTTGGTATGGGCTGTGACCCAGTTGCACTTCCTATATAATTCCATGCCCGCTTATAAAGCCTTTTAGGTCTTCTATTTTGCAGAGACCCATCCGCCTCACTCTCTACTCTCTCTATACCCGCCGATCTGTTATCAGCGGCGTCTTTGACTTTGATTTTTTGAGTATGTAACATGTTCATACTGCGTTTAGCAATTCAGTCCCCGTCTCTACAAAGTTTTCATATCTGCCTTCCGAAGCTGTAACTATTAGAGGGCGATGATGATGAACGTTTCTCGATGCTGAGTTTATGTTATATAAACATGGACTAACCAAAGCTCAGCATACTGCTTTGCTTCTTGATGACTGTATTTATGCGTGTCTGAGCCTTCTGAGTTTACTGATTTCTTTTTCAGTTTTTCTTTTCTGTTTTCCGGTCGAAAAATATAGAAAGTTTGCATCTTGATTAGATATATGTGTTTCTGGAATGTGGCAGTAATTACAAAGTAAATCTGAATGCTTTATTGTGTATATATACAATTAGGTATAAGCATGACAGAACCTTTTACACCCATAGAATATGAGCCACAAAAATTTTTTAGCTCCTCCTTTATATTTCTCTCCATCTATTTTTGCTATTACTGGAACAATTTGGTAACTTACCAAGTTTTAAGCTGGTTTTGATTTTATTCCATGTGTGTATGAAGAGGTGAGAGTGATTGGAAGTTTCAATATGATATGATGAGTTAATAGAATTTACAGATGCAGAACTGGAACTCCATTACAGTTTTGGTGGTATTGCAGCCTAGAGTCCTACTAGACTGGGCAAATGGGCAACACCACAATATCATCGTTGTTGTCACTTTGGACTGTTGTTAGATGGTAAGTGCAAGCCAACAAATAAAAGTGATGAGAACAATTTTGGGCTGTATGGAAGATTGAAAGGCATGTGAATTTCCATGAGGCTACTGATTACTGAAGTTAGTAACTTGGACAGAACATCTCTTAAAGCGTTAGGTTGAGATGGACTATTAATGAGGCTATACATTGTTTTCTGGATTGAGGATGCAGGGTGTTAAGTTGTTAACTCCTCCAGTTGAATAAACCCGTCCTCCTCCAGCAACCGGTTCTGAGCCCCTACAGAAAAATCAAGTGAACAAACCATCAAATAGAAACATGTATACTCATTTCCCTTAGAGATGAATGTGGAAAAAAAAAACTATTTATTTTTTGCTATGTTGTTTCTGATGGCTCGGATTGAGCTAATCACCAGCTTCTTTCTTTTTTTCTTTTTGGTAAAATGTTTTGTACGGCTTAGCTCATAATGTTTGGAGACTCATCCTCATGTACCGATAATTTCATGTTTAGTGCACTAGTAATACAGCTTTTGCTGATTAGGTAGATAAGCTTAAGAAAGCTCCTTCACCAAAGATGATAGATTTGCAGCAAGGCAAATGCAATTTCCATGATAACAGTGAACAAGGCCCATGTGATGATAAATGTCTAGTCAACTTAGTTCAATGACTTTAATCTCATATTGGAGTCATCTAAACTCAACTTGCAATAACACTAGATGCAGCTGACCGCGCGATGCTGCGTAAGCATGCGTGTGCAAAATAAAAAATATGCGTAAACACAGTGCATACTCGGAAGGAATGGTTTTTCAATTTAATTTCATTAATATCGATTATCATCATATGCGCTTGGACAAAAATCCCAGCACATTTACAGATCAAGCGAGTTGTTCAACTCAAAGGTTTAGTAGTATATGTAGTCTACCATTACATACATTTAATCCAATTCATTAGCACCCATTACCAAATGGTTCTAAAGTTTCTCTTACTCATTGCGTGATGTGCATCCATACTCTCAAAGGATTACACGTCTAAATTAAGTTTCAAATTCTCCAAAACCACATCCACTTCACCCAAAAAAAAATTCCTCACACAACTTCACAAACGATACTAACCACATCAAATCAAACAACAAACAACAAAGAAGCTCATATCGTTAAGACCCAATCTTTGATCCATCAATTCATATTCCCATGCTAAAATGGAAAAAGATGCATGCTTTCATAATCAATTGAGCCACATCCTCAAGTGTATTTATTCCATACCAAAACGGAGATACTGATCAAAGGCTTCATCAACAGAGTGCCAAAATCCTATTACCAACTCCAAACTCTCAGATCTTCCATAGATGCAACTCACATATCTCAGTAGCTTTTGTCGGTCTCTCGATAGGCACCTCGGTATGAATTAGGAGGCTGGGATTACTACAAATTATGAAACATATATTGCCTAGAGAAATTCAGATATCTCACACTTACATGACATGAACTATTTCTTCTCAAAGCTTTATACACCACATAACGTTCTTCAAAGCTCCATCTGAGAATCCTAAACTCCTTGAATACTATAGCTTCTCTTCAGTAAAACCTTATTTGTGTTAGCCTAATTGCACAGCCGTTTCTGGGTACTATAGAACTCCACTTAATCAAACGTCACATGTGCTTCCTTGCACCTGCGTTTCGATGAGAGCTTCATTGAACATTTGCTAATGATCAAACACATATATCAAACAATGCAAAGAAATCGACCATATTTCCAATTAAAAACACAAAAGTGAAGATACCAAAGTCATTAGCTGCCAATTCTTATGGAAAACGAATTGGCTAAATCGCAAATCAACAATCCCAAATCTAGCAACATTGGTTTATATTTAGTGCCCAGAAACTTAAAACAGTACACTAACACATTGATGATGTAAAGCAAATACATTAAATGATTCAAGATATCATACCTCCATTCAGATTTCTGACCATAAAATTTCAATCCAGCCAGAATGCCTCGAAATATTGCAATTTTCACACACACACACACACACACACAAAAAAAAAAAATTCGGCAATCAAGTTAATATTTCACCAGAAAATCAGAAATTCACCTAAACTCAGCCTAAATCCAAAAACAAAGAGAGAGTATGGTGGTATGACATGTGGATTATTAATGCTACATTTCGAATACCAAAATAGACAAAATCAAACTTGTGAGAGGCCTTGAGTAGACCAACAACGAAAACTCGAAAATAGAGCCCATCATAGATCCGACTGTAAACGAAATTTACCAGCAAGCAAGACAGAAGCAGAGACACAAATTCATAATCTCATCTGATTATTATGATAGAGCAAGTATACTACGGGGGAAGACGATTGAAAAGCAAAAAGGGAATAAATGGAGGAGCAGCGCAAGCAAGCAAGTAGCGGAGCGAGAGCGACTGAAAAAGGTGAAGAGGAAGTTCACCTAGTGGCTTTTTCCGTAAATAAATTAGATAAGAGGTGCAAAATATAAATAATAAGGGTAAAATTAGAAATTAACTGTTCATAAGAACAGTTACTTCCCACTGCCCCTGAAATGATATAATTTCGATAAATTAATAAATCGTGTTTTTCATCCCGATTCCACAAATTAACAAAAATTAAGGTTCGAAAATAGGCTCAGACTATTTGTCTCTCGTTTTACAGCAGTTGATACCATCGTGGTTACTGAAAACAAGTATCAAATATGGGTGGTCCATTATGGCCCGGCCTTGGTCCCATCACCCATGGTTCATTCTTTTAAGCTCAGTAAAACTAAGAAGTCTGACTGGGATAGGGGCCCAAGTAGACCCACACTCCCCAAGTACGGGCCCATACTCAAAAGCTTTTACTCTACCATAAACAATAGTGTTGCTTGTTGGTGGACAGCCCACAAGTGTGACTCTTGTCTGAAATTCAGGGGACTCCTCCAACCTAATTTGCTATTTCTGAAAACCAGCAGCCAACTAGAGGAGGTTGAAAGGGGTTTGTCAATTAGGGTCGGGCAAAAGTTGCTTCACAAGTGGGAGTTGTACTGCATCAATTCAGAAAAGCAAAATGAAAATCGTATCGAATTACATGTGTGTAAATTTACTAACAAACCGTACTGTTATTGAATATAACGGAGTGGTTGCGGGTTGAGCAATCAAACCGTCCGAATATACTGCACCGCACCATTTTAATTATTTAATATTTTGTCTATATTTTATTGCTAATTTAAATATTTAATTTAGCTAATATTTTTCTAATTATTCTTTTTAAGTGGGAATATAACGGTATGACCAATGAAACCTAGCTTAAAACCCTAATATTTTAGTAGTATATAAGTAAGTTACTTATATACTATTAAAATAGTACCTAATAGTTACTACTTAAAAGTAACTGACAGTTTACTTCTAATAGCAAAAGAAGTAACGAAGAAAAATTTTAGCATGTGTTTGGATGACGAAAAAAGACATGGAATTTTATTTAAAATCAGAATTTGTCAAATTCTATGAAGAAAGTTCTTTGTTTAGCAAACAACTGCTAAGAAATTAAGAACTTCTGTGGAAAGATAAAAGGGAATTTAAAGACTCAAAATCCTGACTTTAAATTCCACCTTTGTAGGTGTCATTTCCAAATTCTATAATTTATCATTACATCATCATATATAAATAACATCATTTTAAAAAATCATGTGACTATCCAAACATTGGAAAACTGATAAACTGAAAATCTAAACACTAAAATTGTAATTCTCATTATTTAAGATTTACTACGAAATTTAAAACTTCTTCATCCAAACACAGCCTTATGAAATCGGCATATGTGCAAGTTATATTAATTTATATTTTCTATATTTTAGATTTTAAGGTTTGAACTTTAAGCACATTTTATTTGCGATATCATTTGACATGGATTTATTGGATTATGTAATATTAAAATTTCAAAATTTCATATTTTTCTAAATTATTAAATGTGGGTTAAAGACCGAAGCCGTATCGCTCCATACTGAAGATGTGGTGCACCAAAATGTGGGTGCACCGAATAAGTAAAACAGTTGTAATTTGTATATTTAGCAAACCGTAACATGTGGATTGGTTGTAACACCGACTTCACCCGCTCTCGGCCCTACTGTCAATGACTGCAATCGGAGGGAGGAGGGGACCCTATTTAGTATTCACAGAAGGTCAATTTGCCCTCAATGATCAATATGTGTTTTGGAAGGTATCCACTGCAAGTTTCACCTCCATCATTGATCTGCTTTGTCCCTACTATTTTAGAGTAATTCTACTGTTTTAGGGTCTGGAAAGATTTCCTCCTCAAAACAATGTACATTACATATCTCACACTCCTGCAGAAAGCTATACCCTCCCTTACCCAATAATGAGTTTATGCCAGTTTCAGTGGTATGCTTGGGCGTAGACGGAAACCTAACAGATCATGCTGGACTACAAAGCCCCGACAATGTCCAGTCTAGTATAATGCGGTGTAGTCCAGTCTGATTGGGTTTATGTTGCACAATGAGGCACATTGAGGATAATCATTAATCAGAGAGAAGGTGAGATATTAACAGAGCACATGAGAAATGATTTAGATTAACTTTAGATGACAACAAATTCACACTAGCCAGACTGGCTAATACCCTATGCAAATTGGGATGATACCAATTTCTGTAGTTTGTAACTAGAAAGACAAGATGAGATGAGAAAGAAGAAAACAAAGAGAAAATCTACAGGACCATAGACACTATGCCCCAAGTTGACCATAAAACTCCCCTGCTGTTAAAAGTCTTCAACTCCTTTGTTGTTTCTATAGGGAGGGAACTGAGGAACTTGCCAAAGATGAGCCAAGCACATCATCATATAGGCTTGCTGCCCCATCTGGACTCTTCTTGTTCTCAGTTCTTGGGCTGCTTCCTGAGCTACTGTTGGAAAGTGAACAGAATGTTGACTTTTGCAAGACACCGGTTGGGGAAGACTCTAACCGGCTGCTTCCATCCCAGCTTTCATTCAAGAGATTGAGAGGCAATGAGTTTGACGATGTAGAGTTCTTGGAGTTCACACAGCTGCTAGTATTTGTGAGGACTTCTCCTAAAGGACCTCCCATCGAACATTTCCAAGAGATAGGGGCCCAATATGTTTGCTGCTCTCTAAGTTCACTCTTGTCATTGCTCACGCCAAAATTTTGTGTTGGATCAAACTCACAAGAGAGCCTCAGCGGTGAGAGTCCCAGTTTGTCTTGTGTGGGGGAGGACGAGGATGAGGAGAAGTCTGAAGCCATAGGGATTGACATTGAGAGCTGAGTCCAGTCTGATTTCAAATCATCAGGCCAAGTAACAACTGACTGACTTGACTGGTCTTGAGGCCAATCATCAATGAACTGGTGAAGAAGATTCTGGTCTTGAGTTTCTTGATCATTGAAATCTAGGAAAGAATCACCAAAGTCTTTGGTAATGTAAGAGCTCCTTTGTGACGGGTTAAGAAGTGAATCAGTAGAAACAAGTCCAAACTCTGATTGAGAAGATTGTTCCATTGGGAAATCTAGTTTTTGCAAGTTAAAACTTGAAGCATGAGATTCCGGCTTCATGCTAGAAGCAGATATTACTGGGAGGCCCTGTGGATCTTGCATTCTGCAACACAACCTGTCATTGATTAAAAAATGCCTAATAAAGAGTATAAAGTAAAGAAGAAGCATACATTAGAAACATCATTAAGAAATATGCACAACCTTTATAAGCACATATAGTTTCAACCATAAAGATCCAAATTCAATTATCTAAACTTGTAAGACTAGTCATTCTCATGCACCAAACCAAAGATTGAAGTATGGGGTCTACATGAAAAGTAAAGGAAAAAGGGGTTGTGTCTGATTAGTTTAAATCAAAGTCAGTCTTATAAAGCGAATGAGACCTAATGAACTAAATTAGAGTAAGCACTAGTCCATATTGTTTTCACCTGTTGGCCAAGACATTAACAGATGAATTGGCCACTACTGCGGCAGCAGCAGCAGGAGGAGGAAGTGGCTCCAAGCTTTTGAATTGCTGCTGGGATGCACCGCCGACTGGAGTTGACATTGGTGCACTCACTAAAGGCGCTGTGGCCTTTGATTTTGCTCTCCTAGAAGCACCCTGGCCTGTCTGGCCTTCCACAGGCTTTCTTGAACGATGACGGCCCCTGTTAATGTGCCTCTCACAGTACTTCTGATCTGCTACAGCATCTCTTGCACACCGCCATTTCTTCCCATCCGTTCGACGACACCTCCCCGGTTCAGGATCAGCATTGCCACCATATCCCAGATGAAAAGACCCCCAACCTACAGTAATAAAAACAATGCCAAAGCATACATTCAAAGAAAAGACAAATCAGGCAAAAGAGGAAAACAAAAAAGCACGATTTCTGAATCAACAATATATACCAGGTAGTACAGTATCACATAAAACTGAATGTATCATGATCTGAGCCATAAAGTAAATCTGCTTGCCTCATACGTACTCTAATTTTTGAATTTTGAACATATATTTATATCTATCCACATATCATTTTGAATCTAAGGGAAAAAGCTTACATGAGTTGGAAGAGGAACCAGACAAGCCATAAGGGTAGAGGGACTTTTTTAGAGGAATGAGCAAATTGGAAGGCACAGGCGCATTTGCACTGAGGTACTTGTAGATCAAGGCCTGGTGCTCAAGCTCAATCCACTGTGAAGGAGTAAATGGCCCTCTAGCAGCCGTACAAGTCCCATGCATGTTGGCATTCAAGCTTCCAGACCCATAAGCTGAGAATATGAGTAAAAACAGCATAAACAACTTTGCTTAAGCATTTCTGGAAATAAAACATTTCATATCAAGTATTTCCAATTGAACCAAACAAACAGGTCTTATTTTATTTCTCTCAACCCTTGAGCGCTGCCGATTATAGATTTACCAAAAAAGAAGAAAGCAAGAAGCAGAAGATGGGTCTGTCTTTCTTGACAAGACCTCTGATTTTTCCACTAAATACCTATTTGAAAAGACTAACCCTTCAGCAACATCAGTAAAACCACTCTATTACACAAAAATGGGTCTAAAAGTCTCTCCTTTACTTGTCCATTCCCCCAAATCCCATCTCATAAACATCATTATCAACACTGACCAACAAGCCAAAAAATATAGCAAAAAAACACACACACAATACTCGAAGCAAAAACAAAACAAAACACAAAGACAAAATTAATTAATCCGTACCTGCATTTCTAGCGTAAGAGGGAGTAGGCATGCCCTGGTATTGAGCAAAATCTGAGCCTCCTCCATTTTTGCTCAAAAAACTGACTTCTGATTTGTTGGAGGCAAAGCTCAGCATTTGTTCTTGTCTTGGAGGAGCCAGAGAGTTAGATCTCATGAGCAGCTGAGAGGGAGGCCCCTGAGTCATTGGCATTGTCTCCGGCTTAGGCATTTTGGTGGCCCTCCAGTCATCTTCAAGTGGCCAGGACCTTTGTTGCTTAAAAGACAACCCAGATCCATTTCCATGACCCGGTTTGGTCTCGGGTCCTGAGACATGAGGAGGAGGAGGAGGAGGATGAGCTGGTTCCTCATCTCTATTACCCATCAAGCTTCCCATGTTCATGTCCATACCCACCGCCCCAAAATCCATTTTTTTCGACACCAACCTAGAAGAGGGTGGTCTCTCTGATGAAGCAGCATGATGAGTTCATTAGCAGCACAGGAGATGAAAACCAAGAAGTTTCAGAGAGTTTGGAGAGAGAAAATGATGAAGAAGAAGAAGGGCATCTTGGGCTTGGTTAGTTTTTGGGAGCTGAATATTTTAAAGCTTTGGTCTTTGAGAAGTAAAAATTAAATAATTGGAGAGAGGTGAGGGACAGTGAAATGAAAGAGAGTGTCTTTTTGGTCCGAGATGGAGAAGGAGGGAGACTTTTTGCTAACAGGAGACGGAGAGGACTGAGAAGGAAGCTCGAGATGTGTAGTTTCAAATACCCAAACACACACTGAGCTCTACTAGTTCTGCTTGCTTCTGAGAGACCAATGTATGCTTGGTAGCACAATATTATCCAACTATTTATATGAGGAAGACTCTTGTTTTGGAGCTGCACAGCAAATCAAAATTTGCTAAATTTCTGAAAACTTTATCTGGGATTAGTAGATTTTGTTTTTATTATCATTGGAATTAAATTTACTAAAATCACCCTCTAGAATAAACTAGCTGCTGGTGAACCTTCCCTAGCAGGATTTGAATGCCAACTCAGTCATAATTAGCTAGAATTCTTTTTTCCTATTTCCCCCTGGATTGCAGCACGTTTTTTTACTGAGCAGAAAAGTTGAATATGAAAGAGTCTAATAATGTACATATATATTGTACTCAGATATGCAGTACTAGCTAGTAAATAATGCTCAGAAGAAATGAAGTGCTGATTAAATGGTGTGGGAATATATAGGCATACTATATTATATAAGACAAGAATCAACCTATATGGTGTACTTCATGTTTGCAATAAAAGTTTTATTGATGAGTATCCACAGAGACCGTTCATGTGTTAGAAGTTTGTTAGGGAAAGATGGCCTCCTTTTCTGTGTCTTCCTTTGGGCAACAGTTCGAAAGTCCAATAGCATGTCTCATAACATATAACAAACTCATGTAGCAATCTAATATTCTAATATGATATGGGCAGGGACCGGAGCCAGCCATTGTTCCCTGAACTCAAGAACTGATTAGATTTTTTGGCAGTGGTAAGCGCAAAAGTACCTAATAAAGATAATCATATTCTCGATTCAAATATATTAATGTAGTAAATAAAAAATATGAGTCATTATCTGCAGATAATTGACTCAACCTAGAGGCAAAAATCTAATTAATTAGATAATCTATACTCAACCAAAAATTACAAAATTAAATACACACTAACTACACACGGTGGCAGACTATCACACAAATTTTGAGGGTATTCGGAGTTGATTAGGTTGGTGAAAAAAATAAACAAAACAGAAGTACTGCTGAAAATAGGATATCAAAAAGTGAATATGGATGTAAATATGAGATAAACAATAGCTAGGAACTTCTCTCCACTAGATATCACTACCAGAAATGGAGACATTACCGGCGACCTCCCGTCGCCGGCCTTGTCTATTTTTTTCGCCGGAATTGTCATTACCGGCGACAAGTCGCCGGCAATGACGTCGCCGGAAATCCCCCGCCGGTGTTAACATTGCCGGCGACGGGAAACGGCGTCGCCGGTAATGTCCGAGACATCACCGGCGACTTGCGTCGTCGGCAATCAAGACATTACCGGCGACGTAAGTCGCCGGTGATGTCTCGGACATTACCGGCGACGCCGTCGCCGGCAATGGCAGCGCCGCGGTGGCCGGAATGTGAGACATTGCCGGCGACTTACGTCCATGTCGCAGGCAATGTCTGGAAAAATTTTGAAAAAAAAACGCGGTTCTGGATTGGGCCCAATTCCAGAACCTGCATTGAAAGACATAAACCGTACAATCATACAAGTTCAACAATACACATAAATGTCCAACGTACAGTACAAATAGCAACGACGATACGAAAATTAACTACAACTACAGGTCAGGGTCGAGGAACTTGCGGGTCAGGGTCGAAGTAATCCATGTACTCATTTGAATTCCGGTGGCTTCCTTGGTCTTGCTCTGGCGTTGACTGGTGCGGTGGTGGTGGTGGATAGCTAGGGAACGGAGGGACCGGGACCGGGGGAGGTGTGGGGAACGGTTGTCCGGTAGTCTGAGCCTCGTACATCGTCCGCATCCATGTGTACATCTGAGCCTGCATCTGTGTCTGCTGCTGGACCATGTTTTGGTACTCGGCCATCTGCCTCTTTTGCTCCTCTAACTCCCTCTGCGTCCTATGAAGCTCCGCTGCGAGGTTACGACTAGAAGTTGAACTTCTTGACCCGGTAGAGTATTGTGAAGTGGTTTTCAATACTCCTTCACCCGCCGAGCCCATTCCCCTATAATAGTAGGTATTCTTTCCAGTCCCGCACGCTTTTGCCATGATCTGAGCCGCTATCGGGGGATCAAGCGGATCGATCTGAGAGGCATACTGGGTGACTTCTTCCTCGGAGCAGTCAGGATGGTTAGTCCGAGCTATACTCATGGTCACTTCTGCGGTCGCCTCCTCCACTCTCGCCTAATTGAAAAGCGAAAATGAACAACGTATTAACTAACAAAATCTATTAATATCGAAAAATAGTTTTATTAACACATGGAGAGGCGAAAGACTTACCGCTTCGTCAGGGCACTGCGGATAGAACTTCTGATGAATATACACCAAGGGGTTCACTTCTTGTTGTTGCTGCGCCTTAGTCGACCAACCCATGTAGTTGAGTGAACCTGCATGATGGGCCCTGGTGTTTTTCAATCTATTCGCCCGGTTCGTCTTCGAAATCGCCTTGTTTGATAAACATATGGAAAAAAAATTAGATCTCACACTATTTCAATCTGATACGATACATTAGGCTTGTAAGATATATTAAGGATGCATACCCGAGCTTTGGGATGCTCGAAGTGGGCTTTCAGCCACAGCCACTCGTACTCCCTAAACCGGAATTTGCTAGGGGTAGAACCTCGGCCTAGCTCCTTGTATACAGTGTAATGGGAAGAAAGCTCGTTCTTCCACTATTTATACCTATATTAAAACAAGGAAAAAGTTAGAGATATTAAAACACTTGATAAACAAAAATCTAACTCGATATATATTCAAATAAGTCGAAGCACATCACCTCATATGTAGTTGACGCTCTACCCACGTGTGAATAAGAACTTCATCCACGTCAAACCACACCTGCAATATGAATATTAAAAAGGTAAAATTATATATTTAAGTGGACTTAATTAATAAATGTAAAATTTACGTAATGAAAATACGATTTTACTCACACTGAGTGCATTATGCACTTGCATCTTCACGTAGATAGGCACAGATTCCCAATCTGGCCAAAGCATTGGGACCTTGTCCCGCACGATCGCACCGGCCATGCTGACATATTTGCGCGTGGTGTCGAATGCCTCGATCACCTCGCCATCCTCATTGGCCCTTATGGGCGTTTTCCTTCCGCCGGTGGCCTGCTCAAGTCTCTTCCCGGTGCAGGTGCCTCTAGCCCCTTTCCGTTTTCCAGTCCCATTAACGAAATTGCCTAATAATACAATGTCAACAAATTGATATCATTAATTGAACCTATCGCAAGTCTTAAGTAATAATTAAGTAATCAATCTGATGTTAAATAAAATTTACCTGCATCGTCCGTTTGTTGGTTGGTGCACCTCACACTCCAAAGATACACGGGGTCGAACGGGAGGAAGTTATACGCTTCCTCTACGGTCAGGAACTCCGGCCGTCCTTCAACATAAACAGGCATCCCCCTATCATCGAATTCAGGGATGACAGGAATCTCGTCGGGTAGGAAGAGACCGGACGGCGGAGATAGACGAGGCCTAGACGATGAGGCGCCAGCACCACCATGTGCCTCAGATGATTCCCGTGAAACGGGAGTAGGCACCATCCAAATATGGGGCATTCGGATTGAGGGAGTTTCTGATGCCCCCGTTGACTGCCGCTCGTCTGAGGCTCTGCCACCGGAGGGACGTCTGCTGATTGAGCGTCTAGAGACTGAGGCTCGAGCCTCGACTTCTGGTTCCACGGCTCTTGATCGTGCAGCTTCCTCCTCAGCTCGCGCCTCTAGCAAGGCTCTCGTGCAAGCAGTCATCATTGGCCCACTAGGCGTGTTGCTAACTGCGGGCGAGGAGGAAGCTTGACTACTGTTCCCTCCACTATTTCGGGAACCTCTCCGAAGCCAATTAGCCGCAAAACCTCCTGGACACCGTAATAGTCATGGATTCGGTTCAATAACAAATCGGAACCGGAACGGTTTGGAACCGGAACCGTTAGAAACCGAAACTGTTTGTAACCGGAACTGTTTGTAACCGAAACCGTTTGTAACATAACGGGAAAGGTTAGAAACAGTTCCGGTTCCAAACGGTTCCGGTTCCAAACCGTTTCGGTTCTATAACAAATCGAAACCGGAACGGTTCGGAACCGGAACCGTTAGAAACCGGAACTGTTTGTAACCGGAAACGTTTGTAACATAACGGTTCCGGTTACAAACAGTTCCGGTTCCAAAGGGTTCCGGTTCCGCGCGGTTTCGGTTTAAAACCGTTCTGGTTCTAAACCGTTCCGATCCCGATTTCCACCTTCATTTATACGATTAATTAACAACTATATCACCTAAATTAACATATATACATTTTCGATGTATATATATATATATACATCATGCATCTTAATTAAATTTAATTTTCACATATTCATCCAATCAGAAACCCTAATTAATTTTCCACATTTTCACACATATATATATCATGCATCTTAATTAGGTTTAATTTCCACATATATATACATCACATATTCATCCAAACCACATATATACATAATTTTCACATATATATACATCACTTAATTTTCACATACCTAAATATATATATACATCACATATATATACAATTTGCATATAAATTTAGAACTTATCACCCTAATTTCCAGCTTAGCACCCTAATTAATTTACACATACACATACACATACACATACACATACAAAAAAATAATTAAAAATTGAGAGAGAGAGAGAGAGAGGATCGGACCTGCCATGGATTTCCACCTACAATGCTTTGCCGACTACAATGGTGAGGGGAGGAGAGGAGGGGAGGAGGGGAGGAGGAGATTTTCGGAGGAGGAGAGGAGAGGGGATCGGTGGAGAGGAGGAGAGGGAGAGGAGGAGTAGAGGATAAGGAGGAGGAGTGGGAGAGGAGGAGGAGGAGGTGAGCTACTTTGAACTCACCGGACCGATTTGGGAGGAGGAGAGGGAGAGGAGAGGGAGAGGAGGAGGAGGAGGAGAGGGAGAGGAGGAGAAATGAAAGGCTCGGGCTCGACTGGGTTTCTATCCAGAAAACATTGCCGGCGAGTTTCTTATAACTCGTTGGTAATGTCATTACCAACGAGTTGCTTATAACTCGTTGGTAATGTCATTATTTCCCGAAGAATATCCGACAACAATTTCCGTCTACGATTTCCGGCTACATTTTCCGACTACAATTTCGATTATCAATTTCCGTATACGTACGATTAACGACTACATTTTCCGACTACAATTTCCATTATTAATTTCCGTATACGTACGATTAACGACTACAATTTCCGTCTACGATATCCGGCTACGTACATTTTCCGACTACAATTTCCATTATCAATTTCCGTCTACGATTAACGACTACAATTTCCGTCTACGATTTCCGGCTACATTTTCCGACTACAATTTCGATTATCAATTTCCATCTACGTACGATTAACGACTACAATTTCCGTCTACAATTTCGACTACATTTTCCGACTACATCATATTTCCGACAACAATTTCCGACTACATCATTAACGTACTAAGGATGATAATCGTAATCATCGTCATCACTTGAGTCTGACTCGGTTTCATAGGTAACCTCTGGCAATATATGCCTCTCCTCATCATCTGAATCAGCGTCAACTTCATATGGATTAACATCGAGAAGTTCTGCTCCAGTAATTCGAACCACACTCCCAGATCTCACATTATTAAGGCGAATCGTAGATGATTCCGGAATGTCAAAAGCGTTCGGCTCTTGGTATGCAGTAACTTCCTCATCATCTGCGGCATCACCAAGTGTGGCAGCACTGTATATGTTTCTATGAGCAACATGGTTAACCACCTTCCACGGGACTTTGTTAAGAAGATCGTCCAGGTAAAACACTTATTTTACTGATGAGGCAAGAACGAAAGGGTCTTCTTCATACCAGGTAGTAGCAGTATTCACCGAAAATGTTCCGTGCTGATCGGTCCTTGTGTTCTCCGGGCTAGTATCAAACCATCTACACTTGAACAAGTGCACTTTCATGCGGTTCCCATAAATTAGTTCAACAACTGAATGAAGGACACCGTAATAGTCAACGCCATCCTGCCCACCATGGACCATCACCCCACAATTCTGTGTTTTCAGTCAGTCGTCTCTATTTTCACATATAAATTTCACGCCATTGACCTGACACATCGAGTAAACTTTTGAAGCTATCGGTTTCATCGCAAGGACCCTCAATTCGTTTGACCACTCTGGGTAACCATCATCTGCTATATGGTTCATCTGAAAACGATAAGAAACCACACAAGACATTATGAACATAGAAACCACAAAACCACGTACGTACACACATGCTATATAAGGAAAATGGCAATAAAAAAAAGACATATACACATATACCCTTACCCATGGACCAAAGTAGTTTGCAAACGTTCTGTTGTGGTAATCAACATTTCCGGCAATAGCAGGGCAGTGAAGATGATAGTTTTTCCAATATTGTACTTCTTCACAGTTAATCAGTACCGACCAGTGGGCAATGACTACCTCATTTTCATCCAACTTGTACGACTTTGGCAAGCTTCCCTGTACTACAACGTCATTGGAGATGATAGAAAGGTTGAACTGAGGTTCATCTATCGGCATCTGTTGTTGGGGGTCCTCAAGCGCTCCCAAATACACTTTGGTGTACGTGACACACTCGTGCGCAACATATGCTTCAGCAATACACCATTTAGGTGCATATTTATTCTTCACATAGTCCTTGTAAGCTCCCAATTGTCTACAAGTTAACAAGTGCATGTTAAAAGGGGTAAAACTAAGACTTTACATATAAAAACAGAGGCAAACCAAATGTACATTTCCATGGGATACATCCAAGTGTAGTGTACGGGACCGGTAAGCAACAATTGTTCGGGAAGATGGATCGTGAGGTGAGGCATGATGTCGAAAAAATTTGGCGGAAATATCCTCTCAAGCTTGCACATGATAAAAATGATGTCATCTTGCATCTCCCTGAGATCTGATTTTTTAACTTCCCTGGTGCATAACTTCTGAAAGAATCTTGACAAGGCCACCAACGGCTCCACCACCTCCTTGGGCAGGTACCCTCGAATGAAAATAGGGAAAATGCGTTGAAGCAGTACATGGCAGTCATGACTCTTTAATCCGTACATCTTATTGTCCCGGTAGTTAACACACCTGCTTATATTTCCTGCATAGCCATAAGGATACCTACATGTATATATATATATATATATATAGCCATAGGCAACAATTATATTTCTCGCATATCACCATAATCCGGTAAAAATTAAAGGCAAACCAATTTCCGTACTGCATAGTCATATATAAGAATATTTACCTGACATTACTCAGCCACCGAAAAATTTCATGCTTATGCTTCGGCTTGACGGTATAAGGAGCTTGCGGCATTTTTCTCTTACCATCTCGTAACCACAAATGTTTCCGTAGTCCCATAGCTTTCAGATCAATACGTGCCTTAGGGATGTCTTTTGTTTTCCCCTCCAAGTTAAGAACTGTGCCCACCACACTTTCACACACATTCTTCTCTATGTGCATGACATCTAGGTAATGTCTGATAAGCAACCTGGGCCAATAGGGGAGTTCCCAGAATATGCTCTTGTGTGTCCAAAACTTATACCTTTCGGGCTTGTCTGGAATTGACGCCACTATGTCAGGATGATTGCTCAGCTGGCCAAAATCATATTCATTCAACACTTCCAAAATTTCTTCCCCTGTCCATCGCCTGGGTGCCACACCTGTTTCCACAGTCCCATCAAACGCGTCTGGATCCTGCCTAAGTAGGTGATCATATGGAAGCCAACAACGGTGACGCATCTGAACAATTTTACTGCAATGAGGACTGCAACAATCAACCGTCATGCACTCTGAACAAGCCCTGTAACCCCTGGTAACGTTGCCCGACAACATACCGCGGGCAGGAAAATCACTGATGGTGCCAACAAGCATGGCATGCATCTGGAACATCTCCTTTTTGAACCTATCGTAAGTGGGGTGGCCACACTCACTCAGGTACTTAAGCTCCTCAATCAAAGGCCTCAAATACACATCGAGACACTTTCCTGGATAACCCGGGCCCGGAATTAACAGAGTGAGCATATTGTATTCCTTCTTCATGCACATCCATGGTGGAAGGTTGTACGATACCAAAATAACTGGCCATATACTGTATTGAAGACTCATGTTGCCAAAAGGGTTGAATCCGTCAGATGAGAGCCTTAGCCAAACATTTCGGACCTCTGCTACAAAATGATCAAACTCCCTGACCATGTGCTTCCAAGCCTCTCAGTCGGAAGGGTGTATAAGGGTGTCATCGTCAGGCAAGTTCCTCTCAGCCCACCATCTCATTTCCTCGGCCGTGAAAGCACACATGAACAACCGCTCCAGCCTATCAATAAGCGGGAAATATCGAAGTATCTTCACAGCTTTCTTGTTGCCTGCAGGAGTCAACTTATACCTTTCTATAAAACATACCGGGCAGGCTTCAAGGTCTTCGAGATCTTTTCCCCAGAAGAGAATACAATCATATCTGCATGCATGAATTTTGATGTAGGAAAGCCCAAGATCTTTCAGGATATGTCGCACCTTATGATGAGTGGTAGGAAGACGATGACCGGGTGGCAGTAGCGAAGCAGTCCACTTCAACCAAGAATCAACAGCTTTGACAGACATTTTGTTCTCTATTTTGAGCTGCATCACTCCCATCACACTTTCAAGAACAGTCTTACTACAACCGTCGTACAACGGAGTCTGTTGCAATGCAATCAGGTTGTTGTACTTGTCCATACCGCTTGTGTTGACATGAGCTCCAGGTAATGGTTCGACTGGCTCGATATGGGGGAAACCCTCAACGACGGGAGGGACATTTGGTGCTTCATCAGCAAATACACCGCTCTCATGAGGAAACATATCATTGATTAACATCGATGTTGGATCATAGGATGCACTGCCCCTCTCAGCAAAATCTCCATGATCATAGCGTGGACTGGCCCTCTCACCAAATTGTCCATGATCATGCGGACCCGCTACCGATGTTTCACCGTGATAAATCCAACAAGTGTACTTATCCCAAAACCCGTATTTACTCAGGTGCCTCTGGACTTTATCAATGGGAAATCGAAATCGATCGCTGAAACACTTACATTCTTTACACGGGCAATAATGAAGTGTAGTGTCTCCACAATTAGCCTTCACAAAATCCACAAAACTCCTAATTCCCTCGTGATATCTGACATCCCATCTTTCGAGGCTCATCCAACTCTTGTCCATCCTGAAAATTCTAACAATTTTACGTATTAATTATATATATACACACATTCACTACTAATAATCGACGCGATATCTCAATTCAACTCTAATTAAATCAACACATGCATGCATATACATATATATATATATCGATCTAATCTCTGAATTCGATTCAGTACTCGATGATGGTATTCTCCTTTTTTCAATTCAAAACGTATTTGACTGGGTAGGAGGCTCTGTTAAGGCTGCCTCCGATAACAATACGATAATACCAGTCGTTGATTCAGACACAAGATTAACTACAAGCTGTTTTCTCGTTTCGGTGACATCAACAACATTTCATATATATCTCACGAATTGGATTTGATCAACACACACACATATATATATACCACATATACGTATATATACACCTACCTATATATATAGCTTCCCGAGTGATCGAGTTTTCGACGCGCGCCTTAATTTTGACAATCTACCGAATGATCGATTTCAGAGCGTACGTTTTCCTTCTTTCGATTTCTCTGGATTTTTTTCGATCAAAATGATTGAATGATCGAGCTGCCGCATCCGGCATCTAATATAAGACACATTGCCGGCGACGGAGTAAGTCGCCGGAAATGAAGACATTACCGGCGACTTTACGCCGGAATCTCGCCGGTAATGTTCCAAAACATTACCGGCGACTCCAACCGTCGCCGGCAATGTCAAGATCAACATTTCCGGCGAAATTCCGGCAGGAAAATCGCCGGAAATGTTCGGCTTGACATTGCCGGCGACGGTTGGAGTCGCCGGTAATGTTTTGGAACATTACCAGCGAGATTCCGGTGACATTACCGGCGACGGAGTAAGTCGCCGGTAATGATGGACATTACCGGCGACTTTTCCGGTCGCCGGCCTTGTTGGCCGGAATCTCGCCGGTAATGTTTCATTTTCTTGTAATGTATGCTTCAATCACCCCAATACAATCTAAATGATTATAGATAAATGCACTCACAGTTAAGCTAATCATTAACCGTATTACGTTCTCTTACTTGCCATGTTAAGCGAAATGTAGTTATCGACTTAACTATAGTCCCAATTAATTGATCTATGAAATGTTGGTATCTAGACCAAAATAATTGAAATCATGAAGATCTAAGAATGTTTCAGTAACAACAATAAATCTAAAGGCAATGTCGGTAATTTTAGATTACTAAGGAATCACTTCACATAAGTTTTGCAAAGAACTCGTTATCTCTCACAGAATATGTAATGATATGTCGATCATGTACACATTGAAGATAATAAATCTTAAAACATGTAATACTATTATCAATGAATAATCAGTGAAGAAATTCTCATCTAAAAGTTATATAAATTAATTGGATTCGAAATCGAAGACATATCTAGAGTTTCGATTAATCTCTAACTATTAAAAAATTTAATCACACATAATTTTAAATAAAAATATCAAATAATACATTAAAGATGAACTAAAGAAAGAGAAGGAAGAACTTTGATAACCGGCGCTTCGGGAAGAATGTGCTACGCCAACTTTTCTTTTACTTCCTCCCTTTCTTTTCGTCTCTCCTACTCTTCTATTCGTACGTATCTCCCTCTCCAAAGTCTGCTGCCCTCTTCTGTTCTCCTATAGCTAGGTTAATTAACCCATTAACTTAGCAAACTCTGTCACGTGCTCCTCTTGCCCAAATCAAGTATGGGCTGATTTCCTCTCATCTTTAGATTCATCGTACGTAACTCTTCTGCACTCCAAATTCAAAAGTCCATTTGCACAATTAATCTCTCTTTTTTATTTAATTTCAAAATATTTAAAAATTAATTGATAATAAGAAAAAATAACAAAATAACTAAGTAAAAGAGATAATTGACTTTTATGCACAATTAATCTCTCTTTTTTATTTAATTTCAAAATATTTAAAAATTAATTGATAATAAGAAAAAATAACAAAATAACTAAGTAAAAGAGATATTTGACGTAATAAAAGTCGCACAAATATGTGACGTAAAAAAAATATATTATATTTTATCTTTAAAATAAAATTATGTATATATTTCTATATCGAGTTTTTGGTATTAAATCAAGTCTCGCTATTTATTTCAATCAAAGTTAACAAGAATGTGACATCATATTATACACGTAATTTCTTATTTCAGAAATTATACACTACCATATTTTTAACCATTGCCGGCGATTTTTAAATCGCCGGCAATGGTTAAATATGTGGTAGACTACTTCATGCGAGAATTTTTTTTCTCTTCCATTCATGCCCTTTACCTTTTCACGACACCGCCCTCACACAATGACCACCTATTTATTCTTCTTCACCAAAATTACACGTGATTTTTGCAAACTAATACTTATACAAAATATTTATCTTTGACTTTGATCATATTTTTGGTGTTTGTTCTGCTCTCTCTAGTCTTTTGAGTTTAATATAGTAAACTTTGCTCAGTTTACTATATTAAATTTCAACTATCATGGTGAAGTAATAAAAATCATTGAAAAAAAATTGTGTACTCCACAGTATTGCCAAGTTACAATTAGCTCAAATAACAATTAATTCCCGGTTTCGCCACTAAATATGGGCAATGTATCTGTTGAAAATACACAGATATGGAGTTGTGTACAATAATAGGGTAAGGTGTTTGAATCTCATAGTTCAAAATATGCAAGTTTCACTAAAATGGTGATTGAGAAACTACCAAGTTTCACGTCTACTATAGTCCTTTAGTTTTCACCAATGTACTAGTGTAAAAGTACACCATGGCCTAAATAGAAATCATAGGAAAAGAAAGTGAATGATAGTTATAGTATTAATAATATAAAAAATTTAACCACGGTAAAAGACAACCCAAAGCACGGACTGAAGACTCAAAATGTAATAGAAAAGAGTGGTAAAACGATGACACTGCCTTCCGATATAAATAAATAAAAAATCATATGTTTCCATTCCATTCTCTCTCTCTCTCATAAACACAGTAGCAACAAAGATCACAGCTCGCCACTGTCGACCGACGTCGCTCGCCGCCTCCGCTCTCCATCTCGACATCAAGCCGCCACTCTTCTGCTCGGCCTCGTGTCGCACCGCTCTCAGCCTCCATCAATTCAGCCTCTCTGCATCATGCACGCCTCAGCCTCGTTCGGCCAAGCCTTCTTCTAGGTTGTACTCCATCTCCCGCAGCTGCTTATGAAAGTCGCGAATCCGCTGCTCAGTCTTCACCTCATGTAGATCACGCCTCGAACCTCCTCCATTTTGATTCGGTTGCTGCGATCGAGCGTAACCACCACCACGTTTGATCTCACTGTCGTGTTCTTCGATCGCAGCGATTTCTCGCCACCTCCAGCCAAGATGTATAGTAGCAGTCCTTGTCGCTCTGCCCAAACACGTACTTGAGGAGAGACCAATACGCGCGGGTCTACTTGAGGAAGTTGACCATTCATTTTTTTTAAAGTTAAAGCACTCTATTTTATTATTTATTCTGATGCTACTACTTTTTGTTGAACGTTGAGTGTGAATATCTTCTTTTGCAAATGCTTTTGTCAAGGACAAAAATATGATAAACAAATCGATCTGTTACTGTTTGGATTTTTTTGTTGTTGAAGTTTTGTCACTTGTTAATGCATGTGCCAGTGGGTCCATGTGTGTTATTTTTAATTGTTATTGTGTTTTTGAAACTGCAATTGCTCTAATAAAAATTAACGGAATGTTTAGAATTTATTGAGTTTAAAGCTGTAATTACTTGTATGTTTATTGGGTTTTCAGAACTTTGGGAAGTTTTAGTTTGGTTTTGTATTTTTTGGGGACTATTACTTTATTTTTGATGTAACTGCATTTTTCAGATTGCTACTGCACTTTTTTAATTGTTGCTATTGTGTTTTTAAGTGGTTGATACTGTTTTTTTAAGCTGTCACTGTATTTTCAAGTTAGTGATATTGTGTTTTTTAAGTTGCTACTATATTTTTCAAGCTGCAATTGTTTTTTCAAGTTGCTACTGTATTTTTTAAAATTTTATTGTATTTGTATCAAAACTAATCTTTCTATAACACTGTTATTGGAAAAATAAGTGTTAAAACCAAAGTGCTACAAAAATAATTTCGAAAAAAAAATTGATGTTGAAATTTTATAAAAAGCGAGCTGATAATAATATCAAATTTGCATTAAAGATGATACTGAATTTTTTTCGAGACTGCTACTAAATTTTGAACCAACTAAATATTAGAATTTTCTTCGAAATAAAAAGGAAGTAAAATTGAACTGAAAATAAGAACAAAAAAAACAAAAAATTTTGGATACTTTTGGAACAGAAAAAAAAATTATCAAACTAAAAAATATTGAAAAAGAAAAAAAATTAAAAATACTATTAAATATTTTTGGATAAAATAAATATTAATTACACACACAAAAATAATCTGCCACATGACAACCTACAAACAAATTGTTCTTATATGTAAAATTTTGTCTAAAATAAAGAACATTATCCTTAAATGTATTTGACTCTTCTAAATTGTTCTTAAGAGTAGTTTGTTATAGAAATTACTCGTTTCTTGACTTTCTTCGGCTATTTTTGTCATAATAAATGATACCAAATTATGCTTACTAAACCTAATATATTTCATGGAAAAAAAACTTAATATATTTATCTTAAACATACTGATAAATAAACGGTGATAGATAGATTTTAATTTCGATATATATTTGACAATTGAACAATGTCCCACGTGCACATGGTGCGGCCTATTATTGAGAAAGTAATGAATGTGATTTTTGTTTCGATTAAAGATATGACTCAATATTTATACCGTATCAAGATATACGATATATTTATAGAAAACTATTCTTAAGGACAGTTTAAATAAGTTAAATACATTTAAGGATAATGTTCTTTATTATAGACAATGAAGGATAAAATCTTATAAATAAAGACAAAAGCCCTATAAGCTGTTATGTGGCAGCAATAAATTTATATTTTTGCCATTTTATATCAGAAATATAAATCTCTCTCTCTCTCTCTCTCTCTCTCTCTCTCTCTCTCTCTCTCAAGACAGTAGCAGCATGTCGTCGCATCCCTCTGCCACAGGGCCTCTGTCGCTCGTTGCTGATCACCGCCACTACACATCTGTCGCTCGTCTAAGTCAACCACGTCGTGACTCGCAACCCCCCTCCTCCTCAGCCTCGTGCTGCCACGACCTCTAGCAGCAAAGTTCTCGGCCTCCAACCTCCTCGACGGCTTGCCTCGCTGTCCAGCCATGCACATCCCCACATCTCGGCCTCGGTAGTCCTAGCTCTGGTGTCGTGTTTCTTGCTGAAAACCCTAGCTCATCGCCTTACACTTCTAGCCTCATCGGTACGTCCTGTCGCTAACAGCGAACTTCGGGCTCTAAATCTTGCCGCCTCACAGCCAGTTACTAGCCTCAAGTGCCACTACAAGAAAAAGTGACTTAGACGACGGAGCATTTCCGTCGTCTAAGTGACAGTCTCCGTCGTCTAAGTACTTGGACGACGGAAAATCCGTCGTCCAAGGTACGTGCTCCAAGTGCTGTCGTCTAAGTACTTAGACGACGGAGAATTTAATATCCGTCGTCCAAGTTCACTTGGACCACGGAGAACGTCCGTGGCCCAGGTGGTGACTTAGACGACGGAGATTAATGTCTCCGTCGTCTAAGTGCCTACCTGGGCCACGGAGAAGCTAACAATTTCCGTGGCCCATGTGGGGACTTAGACGACGGAGATTAATGTCTCCGTCGTCTAGGTTACTACCTGGGCCACGGAGAAGCTAACAATCTCCGTGGCCCAGGTGGTGACTTAGACGACGGAGACATTAATCTCCGTCGTCTAAGTCCCCACATGGGCCACGGAGATTGTTAGCTTCTCCGTGGCCCAGGTAGGAACTTAGACGACGGAGACATTAATCTCCGTCGTCTAAGTCACCACCTGGGCCACGGACAAGCTAACAACGTCCGTGGCCCATGTGGGGACTTAGACGACGGAGATTAATGTCTCCGTCGTCTAAGTGAAAAATTAATTTTTAAAAAAAAATTAAATTCAAAAATATTATTAATATTAATTGAAAAAAAATTAATTAAATTAATTAAATACACTAAATTAATAAAATAATTAAAATTAATTTGTACATACATAATCGAAAAAACCCATAATTAAAAATGAAAATATTGTTCGTAATGCGTAAATTAAGAAACGAAATAATAAACTACTAGCTAGCTAAAACACTGGATGAGCAGATGCGCCGCCTCGTCCTCCGCCTCCAGCCGGGTCGTCGTCGTCGGGGAATGGGTTCGGAGGAGGTTGACATTGTCTTTGAGCTTGTTGCATAAGGGCGATGAGTTGGGCTATTCGCTCGTCTTGCTGGTCCATTCTTTGGCGCATGGCAATATTCTCCTCCCGTGCGATTCGAGCCTCTTCATAGGCTGCCGCAGCTTGAGAACTTCTCCGCCGCCCCGAACCTCCCGTAGATGATGACTCAGAGGTCGACAAATCTCGAACCACCTTAGGCCCGAAGTGCCTAACCTCCTTGCCAGCTCTACGACCGTAGACCTCATCCGCAATTGCTATTTGGCTCTCCACAGATAGAGGAGGCAGGTCTTCTAGCGGCACATCTGGGAACGCAAGCTGAGTGTTAGCCAATTCTTCCTGCGCACGCTCTATCACTCTTGCCTACAAAAGAATAATAAATTTATTATAATGAAATAATATTTAAATAATAATTACTATAATTATTAGCGCACACACATATATATATATGACTTACGCCGCGTTGACTCGCTTCATTATCGAGCCCAGGCGTCACGTACGCGCTTACGCTTGCATCGAGATAAGGGTGTTTGGAGCCCTTATCCCTGTGCTCCTTGGCAATTTGAATGAGTTGCTTGGCGCCGGAAGTATGGTGCTTGTCCTTCTTCCCCCGGTTGGCTTTGTTGACACCGGAGAATTTCTGTTAGACAACATAATGAAATCATTAAAAAATTTATAAGTAACTAAAATTTAGAGTATTCAATTATCTTAATTGAAATAAAAAAAGTAAATTAACACCTGAAATTGCTCATCGGCAAAGTGGTTACACAACCACTCCCACTCATCTTCTCTATCCCCACGCAGCTCTTCGGGGGGAGGCACGGGACCGTTAGTTCGGAAGTACTGATGGAGCCTGTACTTCCAATCTTTGAAGATGTTGTTGGCGGTTTGGTTGATATGCCTCAACATCGCCGGATCCGGATCCACCGCAAATTGTTCCTATCAGAAATAAATTGGAAATTATAATCGTATATATTATAAAATTATATATAACTAATATTAAAAATAGTATATAATAACTAAAATTGTACGTATTACGTACCGAAAGATCCTTAAAGACTTTCGCCTTCTCCGAATCCGGCACCTCCCTCCAAGTAGGGGCAGTGATACGAACCCGGTTACGAACAATCGACCCAATGCTATGAGCCGAGAGACTTGCTAGCTGAGGTGTGGGAGGGCCACCGGTGAATTCGTCGTAGGGCAAGGCGATCTTGCTCCCGGTCGCCTTGCAAATTTTCTCCGCCTTTCCACCTTTAACGAGACCCCGAGTCTTTTTCGGTTGGGGGTCAGTGGGGGCCCTCCTTTGCTTACGGCGGGCGCTGTACATGATAGAATTGGCCGTCGAAGACGCCTGAGTACTTCCCGTTGAAGCGGTACCGGGCGTCGGAGTTGAAAAGGGGTCGACGTCATCACCGCTTGAGAGAAATGGGGCAGAGGGAATTTCCCCAGAAGGCCCCGGATTGAGGGCGTCGTCCTGCGGTTGAACCCAACCGACTTGGGCCGCCAACATTTGGAGCATCTCATCTTCTGACTCCTGTTGGGCTTTCTTCTTGCCGGATGTGGTCTTTGGCGGAGCCATTTAAACCTAAGAGTACGGTGTTAAAATACGCGTACCTACTTACCATAATAATTAGAACTTAAAAATTTACGCTAATTAATTAAGTACGTTTAAGATTTAAATAGAGTACACTAGCTTGGCATTTTCGGTCGTTCAATGGACGTGCGACCCGCGCGATAAAGTGTAAATTTTCAATCAATCAGCCTTGGTTAAATCGAAAAACATGGCCAGTTAGGGATAGAGATAACGCGAGAGGCAGGACTAATTTCGACAAAAGTCTTTCTTAGTCCAAATCCTGTCACCAGTCATAACCCGTTTCTAGACACCATGTCCGACATTCGGCCAATTTTTCGAAAATTTACACTCCCTCAAATCCTTTGCAAACTCCGCCCTCAACCTCGTGTCCATAACTTCACTTAGGTTATGGTGTGCGGTGATGAAATCCACACATCACGAGGGGTTAAGGAGATAAGCAAGGAAAAGAGGCGCCATCTATTCCAAAGAGTGCGACTTAATTACACCAAGCCTATGTACTAAATTTAAATCGAACACGTACTACTAATTAATTTAATCTCATATTTATTTAATTATGCAACTAATTAATAAATAATTACAATAATATTTATTCATTTCATAAATTATCAAGTAATTACAATTATTCATTTAATTATTATTAATATATAACAATAATTTACCATTTAATTAATTAATAACAATATGTAATCATTTATTTAATTAATAACAATAATTAATCTAAATATAATTAATAACAATAAATTTACAATTATTCATTTAATTAGTATTAATAGCAATAATTAATAAATAACATTAAAATAATCATTTAAGAAATATTTAAAACTAATTAATTAAAAAAAAATTATTTTAATAAGGGAAAAATAGAAATTTACCGAATCGGAGTTTTTCGAGAGTTTTCTGCGAAAATCGCCGGAGTTGTGTCGTCGGAGAGGAGGAACCACGCCGGAAATAATGTCGTCGGAGCGTTGCCGGAGGAGAATCGCCGGAATGAGAGAGAGAGAGGAGATGGAGGAGAGAAAGTTGTAAGGGATGAGGAAAAGAAGATGAGGCTCGGCCTATTTATAGAGTTTCACTTAGACGACGGAACACTATTCTCCGTCGTCTAAGTGCACTTAGACGACGGAAACAGTGTTTTCCGTCGTCTAAGTGAAGAGTCAAATTTTTTCGAACCGGCGCCAAATAAATGCGCGGGCCGTTTCACCGCCATAAATGTTGACTTAGACGACGGAAACAGTGTTTTCCGTCGTCTAAGTGGAATTTCAAGCGGCGCCGAAAATTGAGGCGGCAAATTGAACCGCCATGTTATTTCGACTTGGACGACGGATATGTCGTTTTCCGTCGTTCAAGTGTTCACTTGGACGACGGAAAACGACATATCCGTCGTCCAAGTCAATATTTACATCGAAAAATAAGAAAAAATTTTATTCGAACCGCCATGGTAATTTGAACCTAGACGACGGATACGGTCATTTTCCGTCGTCCAGGTGAACTCTTGGACGACGGAAAATTACCGTATCCGTCGTCTAGGTTCAAATTATGCAAAAAAAAATATTTAAATTAATTCGCTAGGAATTTAGCGATCTGTCATTCGAGTGAAATAGTCGTACAATATCGATGAACGCATCGTATATATAAACAGATAAATTTGAACCGCCGAATAATTTTACGTTTTGAAAGTTGTTAAGTATCGACTAATCTTTAAGACTTTAGTGTTCACTTGTAGTTGCTGATTTGCAGCAGAGTACTAACGAAATTGAATTTGGACAAAACAACCGTTGGATATGTTCGTCGTAACATAATATATAATTACTATAAAGGACCAGGAAATAATAAGTTCGGGAAGGGTTTCATCGGCACAGTCAACCGCAAAACCGAGAATTTCACAAACCGGAAACGTGGATACAGGACATTTCGCAACTCCGATTTTCGAACCGTCGAAGCTCACACACCAAGAATATACTACTCTAAAGTCTTGACGAAAAGAATATGCATTCGAAGATGGTCTAGATGGTCGTTGTCTTAGAAAAAATTACGAAATTTACACCTGGACGACGGATACGACATTCTCCGTCGTCCAAGTACACACCTGGACGACGGAGACGCTAATATCCGTCGTCCAGGTGTGTACTTGGACGACGGAGAATGTCGTATCCGTCGTCCAGGTGAATATACCCTGAATTCAGGGGTTAGGGGTCCTTAGGGTTTAGGGTATAGGGTTTGTCACTTGGACGACGGAGACAGTCATTCTCCGTCGTCCAAGTGTGTACCTAGACGACGGAGAATGACTGTCTCCGTCGTCCAAGTGTAAAACCCTGAATTCAGAGGTTAGGGCCGTAGGGTTTAGGGTTTAGGTCGTCCCCGGTCATTTGTATGTTCGTTCAATTATTCTCATTCAAGAATATAATTAAAAAAATGATCGATCGATCCGATCATGCTACATTTAGTGTCGAGGATTTAGGGTTTGAAGGGCTGCTTGAGCGAAATGTAGAGCAGCTTCAGCTTACTTTTAATAAGATCAGAGAATACACCGATGAAGTTGAAAGCAAAGAGAGGGGCCGGGACTACGTACAAAATTTGTGCTCTCAATAATACTATCACAAGTCAATATATATAATCATATATAGTATTTAAAAACAATAAAACCAACCAAAGCTGGACGAGGAATCTTAAAGTCTCGACATAATAGAAATCTTTCACCTTTTTACGATGCATCGATCGATCATATATATATTACAATAATAAATTAGGGTTTACCAATTAATGATCCTCGTCGTGTGACCGTACTCTTCGTCATAATCGTCATCATCATCATCACCGTTATCCGATTGCTCATCCTCCTCATCGTACTCAACATCGTCCGAGGAATAACCAGAGTCGTCGTCATCGTCCTCATCCTGCACGTCTTCTTCATCTACCTCAATAATCTCTTCTTCAGTTAGATCTGTACAACCATCAGGCATGGGTAACCGTTCATCGTCTTGAACCAGGTCCATTATGTCGGAGCGGATGACAGAAATATTAGGCTCTTGATAGGCAGGAATGTCTCTATCTGGTTCAGCAGCATCTTCAGTCGTCGCCGGTGTCCCTTCAATTGTCTCTGTATTCCAAACTCCTCGATGAGAGATCTGGTTCACTATTTTCCACCCGTCACCAGCTTTCGGATCGTCGAGATAGAACACCTGCCTAACTAAGGTGGCGAGAGCGAAAGGCTCATCCTCATACCAGCTTGAGTTTGTATCGACTGATAAAAGTCCCAGGTCTTCCTTTGTACGCTTGAACCATCTGCACTTGAATAGGAAAACGTTGACATCATTCCCGTAACATAGCTGAACCACATATACGATCATTCCGTAATATAGATCAGGGTCTTTCCCAACCGCTATCCCACTGTTTTGTGTTCTTCTTCCTTCATCTCGCGCCAATGAATGGAACTTCACACCGTTCACAAAACATCCCGGATAAATATAGTGTTTAATCGGCTTCCCTGCTAGCAAGTGCTTTGGCCAAGACCACCACCCCCCGTGGTTTTCGGATTTTTGCAGATCAATCATCTGCGAAAATGGAAAAATGTAAGGGTTTACTTTCTACAAATTAAACATGCATGATCTCAATATGTATATAAATCACTAAATACGTACCCACCCATTGGAAGAAATAATCGGGGAACTTTTTCTTAACCATTTTCTCAATCCACGCCGAACTCTTGTCTGGATATAACGCCTGAAGCCTCTCCCTGTATGACATCATGTACGGCTCAACTTCGTCACAGTCTCGTAACACTACCCAATGTGCCTCAATAAGTTCTTCCCGTGTTAACGCTTCCTTTAATACTCCTCTAAACGGTCGGACGACATTGGTGACGACAGAAAGATTGATGCGGGCACTGGGATCGGAGGCAGTTGGAGGTGGTGGATCTTTGAGGTACCTGTTGCAGTAAGTAACGCACTCATGCATTAGGTATGTCTCTGCTATGGAGCCATCCGGGGCCGACCTGTTTTTGACGAATGACTTATACTGTCCAAGCTGTCTACAAAATTAATCAAACGTACAATAAAAATAAGTACATGCATATAGCTAGCTAGTAATCTCCAGTTTAACAAATTATGAATCGAAAAACCTGTATAATTAATTAGTTGTACGTACCTTTCTTGAGGATACATCCAAGTGTACTGGACCGGACCAGAAATGAGAACCTGCTCGGGCAGGTGGATCATTAGGTGAATCATTATGTCGAAGAAAGCAGGAGGAAAAATCCTCTCTAGTTTGCAAATGATGTGCACAATTTGTTGTTGCAATTCCACGACATCTGACTTCTTTAATTCTCTGGCGCATAACCTCTGCCACCATCTGCACAATGCCACTATTGGTTCTACGACGTCGCGAGGCAAATATGGTCGAATTACCACTGGAATCAGTCGTTGCAGCATAACGTGATAGTCATGTGTCTTTAGACCAACAAACTTGTGTTGCACCTCGTCCACTGCTCCAGTTATAGTAGCTGCATACGTGGCCGGATAACGAACGCCCTTAAACCAGTGAAATACAGAACGTCTAAGTGTCGGCTTCACTGTGTACGGTGCAGCTGGCATCTTGTTGTACACTCCTTTCCTATCCCTCCTCAACCACAAGGGACGACGTAGATTCATTGATTCCAAATCTTTGCGCGCTTTGGGAGTATCTTTAGTCTTGAACTTAATACCGAGAATTGTTCCCACCACGCTGTCGCACACATTCTTTTCTATGTGCATCGCGTCCAAGTTGTTCCTCAGCTTCAACTTCGACCAGTAAGGGAGTTCAAAGAATATACTCTTGTGATCCCAATAGCTCAGATCATGTGGAGGAATTGGATTGCATTTCTTTACATCCGCGTCGTTAGTCAACACACCAAAGTCGAAATAGCTCAACCTCTCTAAAATCTCTTCGCCCGACCAACTACGGGGTTTAGGATTGTTCTCTACCGTCCCGTCGAAATGAGCTTCATCCTGTCGCCAAGGGTGGTCGTGAGGGAGCCATCTACGGTGACCCAAGTAACACACCTTCCCTGCGTGCCAACTAGAGTTCACGTCGTCCAAACATATAGGACATCCATTATATCCTTTTGTCCTGCACGCTGCCAACATCCCATACGCTGGAAAATCGCTGATCGTCCACATTACGGCAGCCCTCATCGTGAACATCGTGTCAGTGAATTTGTCATAAGTTGGGACTCCATTTTCCCACAACAGTTTCAGCTCGTCGATCAAAGGTCTGAGGTAGACATCTAAGCACTTCCCTGGAGATTTAGGACCTGGAATTAGTACAGTAAGGAAATTAAATTCCTTGTTCATGCACATCCACGGAGGCAGGTTGTACGGCATCAGAATTACTGGCCAAGTGCTTACGGCGGAGCTATTACTTCCCCAAGGATTGAATCCGTCTGTAGATAGGCCGAGTCTAACATTTCTAACCTCTGCAGCAAAGTTTCCGAATTCTCTGTCGAAATGTTTGAAACCCTCCCCATCCGCGGCGTGTCGCAGGACATCGTCATCTATTCGCTTTTCTGCGTACCATCGCATCGCCTCTGCTGTGTGTAGAGACATGTACAGGCGCTGCAATCTGGGAATCAAGGGAAAATATCGAACAACTTTCACAGGAATTCTCTTTTTCGAACTCTTCCTATTCACCTGGAATCTGCACTGGCCACATACGGGACAATAGTCCAAATCTTTATACTCTTTGCAAAATAGCACACAATCATTCGGACATGCGTCAATTATCCTGTACTTTAGGCCGAGGCTGCTCAAGATATTTCTAACCTTATAATGAGATTTAGGAAGATTGTGATCATCAGGAAGCAACTTACATATTTGCTCCTGAATTTCGTCAAAAGCACTCACTGACATTTTGTGCTTCACTTTTATCTTCATTTGCTCCATCACATATTGCAACACATTCTCTCGACATCCAGGGAACACCGGGGTCTGCGCTTCAAGTAGCATCCGGTTGTACTTATCCATCTCACTGGTGTCAGTGGCCAAGCTAGCAACGGGGAATGTGTCATCATGCTCATGAGTGGTATTGTAACCTCCGTCTTGGTGTTGGTGTCCACCATGACTAAATCCCGGAAACGCATCATGGACCAAATCTACAGTTGGATTGCAAGCTGGGGGTCCGGCACCACTGCCGCTGGATGAGGCACCATGGTAACTGTACCCTGAGCTGAAGTCTGTTGCGCTGAACTCTACTGCTTCACCATGCTCGCTCCATGTAGTGTAACTCCACATCATACCATTTTCGTACAGGTGTTGCACCATAACATTAACCTCCGCATACTGACAATTAAGACATTTCTGGCACGGACACCTGAAACGCTTCTTTCCATGACCATGTTCTATCGCAAAATTCACAAATTCGCTAATTCCATCCATATACCGGACATCACATCTATTCTTTAACTTCATCCAACTCTTGTCCATACTGCTACAAAATATTATAATTAATTAATTATTACATATATATATATTAGTCCATTAATTTACCATTAATTATACGTACTCGATCTACATCGATCCATCAAATTACGTACGTAATTTAATCTGTATATATAGCTAATTAACATTCATGCATGTATGTACGTACGTACGGTTTCCCTAAATATATATATATATATTTAATCATGCAAATTTTAACTGCCTACGTACGTACGTACGTACCTGCTCGCCTTCTCGATATCTGCAGTTAATTAAGCTAGCTAGTGATCGAACACCGGAGATCCTTTAATTAATTTCTAGCCCCGGCCTAGCCTAATCCGGCCTTCTCCTTCTCCTTCGATCTCAAAAATTCCCCACGGGAGAAAATATAATGGAATGATCGAAGCTAAGAGAGTTTGGCATGGCCTATATATATAATGCTTCACTTAGACGACGGAGGTGTCGGTACGTCGTCTAAGTGGAACTTACACCACGACGTGTCGGTCTGTTGTCCAGGTGATCACTTCTCCGAGGTCCAAGTAAAACTTAGACGACGGAGATGTAATTCTCCGTCGTCTAAGTTTTACTTGGACCACGGAGAAAGCTCCGAGGTCTAAATGTTACTTAGACGACGGAGATGTAATTCTCCGTCGTCCAAGTGATAACCTGGACGACGGACACGTCTCCGAGGTCCAGGTACTTACCTAGACGACGGAGAAATTTCACATCCGTCGTCTAAGTTACACTTAGACCTCGGAGATTTCTCCGTGGTCCAAGTAACACTTAGACGACGGAGATGTAATTCTCCGTCGTCTAAGTGTTACTTGGACCACGGAGAAATCTCCGAGGTCTAAGTGTAACTTAGACGACGGAACTAATACTGTTCCGTCGTCTAAGTCCTCTTTTCTTGTAGTGTGCGATAATATTAACATGTCGTCAGATCTCGCCTCACGGTGTTGCCGCTTCTGCTCGCAGCCAAACCATAACGCCGCCTCTAGTGGCTTGCATCCAAATTTTCTCAGTATAGCTCCACCTCCAACAACGGCTTGCCTCTGCGTCGACGACACCGGTGCTCCTCATCAATGCTTTCGACTAGGTAGGATCTCTATGATGAAGCGTGGTTTGCCTAAAAAAAATTATCTACATATAAGCTACATCTAGACACTAGTACATTTAAATGTTATATTACATTCGCCACGGCTAAATTGGGTAATATAATTACATGCAAATTAGTGAGGAGTGAAAATTTAACACAAAAGAGGGGCAATTTTGGCAATAGATCTTTTAAATGTGTGTGTATATATATTGTGTTAGAATGTAACATTATAAGTGTCTTATAAGTCTTGTGTAACTGTGTTAATATATGATGTCAGTATCTAAGTTATAATTTAATTTCATGAAACAGACAATATCCGAAATTTGGAATAAAAAGAAACATACAAAAATATAGTCTATTGGAATAAAAGTTCTTTGGCTTATTCCATATAGGCTTTCAGTTTCAATGCTAATGTATCCTTCTCCTCTAGTTCCTAAATTCTTTGCATTTTATGGTCGAACTCCTTTGCTTGACCTTCTACATACGATTAACTTGAGCTAAACTTTGGCCTTAATATTATAAACCAGCAAATACAAAACAAAAAGACGAAGATACTACTTCTTGAGATCAAACCAATGAAAGCAATATCTAATACATATATTAACACATACACATCAACTAAGCATTGAAGCCTAGATTCATATTTAGGAAAGAGACTTAAAGAAGAGAACTCAATAACACCCGCCGCCAGTTTTTAAAATTAATTCGTCCAAGCTTGAAAACTCAAATTCTACATTTAAATTTGAGCACAACAACAATAATGATTGTTTAAGAAATCCACGTTTAACTTTTTCGTGTAAACTTCTACACAGAGCAAGTTTCTCTCAACATTTCTCTTCCTCCATGTAGAGATTAAGATGACATTAAGTTTGTTGTTTTTTTTCTCCTTGATGATTGAACCATCGTTTCTACAAATTTTCATAATGCAAACTGAACAGTTTTTTCGAAAATTCCTAAAACTACAGCAAACAAACTTAGTTTCATAATGTTTAAACCCATCATAACGTGGTCCAACTCCTTGGCATCATATCGAAAAAGCCAATGTTTCTCACTGTCATCTCTGATAAATGGAGATAATGTTGGCTAACATAAGGCAATGTCCTATCCGGTATAAAATTTTCCATTCCCTATGAGTTGTATTTACTTTCCCGCCAAAAACTATAATAAAAAACACTAAACAATATTAGACCGTTATTCCATGGCTTCAAATCTTTACCAAGCTTTCTAGCCAAAACCAATAGTAATGTACATGGTCTTTCTAGAGCTTGGAGGGCGGCCTAAAAGTAATGACATTATGCGACACCAATGAGAAATGGTGTGAATACATTCTATATATGTTGATGAACATAAGCACCAAAATTACATCACTAATGGGTTTATACTACATATAAGAGGCTGGATAGACATGTTACTTGTATATATATGTATTTTATGGCTTTCTATACATTATCAATTAGCTTTATTTAATTCCTAGCCCATGTTTCCTGCCTCTCCTATATAAACTTCATTGACTGAAGTCACCGAACCAATGTAGGTAGATAACCAAAGTCCCAGATATGTCAATGCAAAGGTCTTCATTTCTAGGCTCACTGCTTCTTCTACTGTTTACATTGAGAAGCAATATAGCTGATATTACACTCGGTACTTCTTTGTGTTAGTCTATGCCTTGAATCTTGAGTCGCGTCGGCGTACGCGAGGCGCGTTGGCATACGCGTGGCACGTTGGCATACGTGTGGTACGCGAGCAAGGAAGAGTCTCTAGCGAGAGAGTCTTTGGCGAGCGTTGACTTTGGCGAAAGTCTCTGGCGAGAGAGTCTTTGGCGAGCGTTGACTTTGGCGAAAGTCTCTGGCGAGGAAGTCTTTGGCGAGGAGAGTTAGAAGTCCTTGGCGAGCAAGACTTCTACTTAGGATTTCGCTAGGACTAGGATTCCTCAGGCATTAAGGAATTGGGTTTCCTTAATCATTCTGGTTTAGGTTTCCTCAGACGTGTGTGTCTGGGATTCCTCTGGTATTTAGGACTCTGTTAGGCTATATATATACCAGTTGAGTATTAGCTAATGGCGTGGTGGAATATCTCTGTAATCTGGGTCTATCCTGTAGATTAGGCTTAATCTAGCGTTGGTAGATATTCGGTATAGTGTTATCCTGTAGGTTAGGCTTAACCTAGTGTGGTAACGTCAGTAATTCCTTAAGGTGGAGTTTGTAATTCCTTAAGGTGTGATTCTGTTATACTGTTGTAAACCAGGTTCTCTCCAAGATAAAGTAATCTGTTCTCCTTCTGCCGTGGATGTAGCTAACTCGCGTTAGTGAACCACGTTAAATCTGTGTTTGTTCTTACATTTATTTGCTTCCGCTACAACAAACTGGTATCAGAGCATTGGTTGAAAATCAAACTGGGAAGAAGATCAAGAGGCTAAGAACAAATAATGGTCTGGAATTATGCTGTTCTGATTTTAATGAGTTATGCAGGAATATAGGGATTGCTAGACATCATACAGTCAGGGACACACCACCGAGGCAGAATGGTGTGGCAGAACGTATGAATCAGACACTTCTGGAGAGAGCTAGGCGCATGCTCTCTAATGCTAGTGTTGTATCAGAGAATGGTAGTGTTGAGAAACAGGTGAAGCAGCAAGATGAGGTTGAACCATAGCATGGAGATCAACACTCACATTCAGAATCAGAGCCACTAGCAGATAACCAGCATGGTTTGTCTCTTAATCGGGTTAGGAGAGCAAACTTCGGGAAACCACCTACGAGGTATGGTTTTGAGGACATAGTGGCTTATGCACTTCAGGTTGCTGAAGAGGTGGATCCTCGCGAGCCATCCACCTACAAGGAAGCAGTTACATGTACTGAGTCTGCCCAGTGGCTTGCTGCAATGGGAGACGAGATGGAATCACTTCACAAGAATCAGACTTGGGATTTGGCCAAGCGACCTCAGAAGAGAAAGGTTATCACTTGCAAATGGATTTTCAAGAAGAAGGAAGGGATGTCGCCTGCTGAGGGTTTCAAATATAAAGCTCGCTTAGTTGCAAGAAGGTTTCATCAGGAAGAAGGTGTAGACTACAATGAGATTTTCTCGCCTGTGGTCAGACATACATCTATCAGGGTGCTACTAGCCTTAGTTGCACATCAGGATCTGGAACTTGAGCAACTAGATGTGAAAACAGCTTTTCTGCATGGAGATTTGGAGGAGGAGATATACATGACTCAACCAGAGGGTTTCCAAGTTCCTGGAAAGGAAGATTTTGTTTGTAAGTTGAAGAAATCTTTATATGGACTAAAACAGTCACCGAGGCAGTGGTACAAGAGGTTTGATAGCTATATGATGGAGATTGGATACTGCAGGAGTCCGTATGATTGTTATGTTTACTACAACAAGGTTTCAAATGAGTCTCTCATTTATCTGGTCCTGTATGTAGACGATATGTTGATAGCTTCAAAGGACAAGTCAGAGATTCAGAAGTTGAAGGGTCTTCTCAGTGCTGAGTTTGAGATGAAGGATTTGGGTGCAGCAAGGAAAATTTTGGGAATGGAGATCTACAGGGATATGAGTCAGAAGAGGCTGTTCTTATCACAGAAGGATTATATTCAGAAGATATTGTCAAGGTTTGACATGTCTACAGCAAAATCCTTAGATACTTCAAGTGCAGCAAACATTCACTTGTCTACTGCGTTTGCACCTAAATCAGCTCAGGAGAAGGAGTACATGTCTCGAGTTCCCTATGGTAGTGCAGTAGGAAGCTTGATGTATGCTATGGTCTGCACTAGACCGGATCTTGCACATGCTGTCAGTGTTGTCAGTAGGTTTATGGGTGAGCCTGGAAAGGAGCATTGGCAAGCTGTGAAGAGGATCTTTCGTTACCTCAGAGGTACGTCTGACGTTGGTCTCATTTATGGAGGTGATACAGGGTGTTTAGTAACTGGTTACTCAGATTCAGATTATGCTGGGGATGTTGACACAAGAAGATCTATGACTGGTTATGTTTTCACTCTTGATGAGTCAGTTGTTAGTTGGAAAGCTACTCTGCAGTCTTCAGTGACTCTGTCTACAACTGAAGTAGAGTACATGGCATTGACAGAGGCAGCCAAGGAGAGAATCTGGTTGAAATGACTGGTTAGTGACTTGGGTTTACATCATGATCATGCTATAGTATATTGCGATAGTCTGAGTGCAATCTGTTTGGCCAAGGATCAAGTTCATCATGAGAGGACTAAGCACATCGATGTCAGGTATCATTTTCTGAGGAATGAGAAGCGGATCAGGGTGAACAAGGTGGGTACTGCCGATAATCCAGCAGACATGTTCACAAAGCCGGTTTCGCATAGCAAGTTCCAACATTGCTTGAACTTGCTGAATGTCAGAAGTTGTTAGTTGCCCGTTGGGGGCAACACTTAGGTTGCTTCTCTGGGAGAAGGCAACGTCTGGGTCCTTTTCTGGGAGAAGGGAACATCTGGGTTTGTTTTCTGGAGGAACGACATTTGGGGCAGAGGAGAAGTCTGGTACTTCGGGTACATCTGATTACTTGGGAGAGAATTCAAGTCAAGGTGGAGATTTGTTAGTCTATGCCTTGAATCTTGAGTCGCGTCGGCGTACGCGAGGCGCATTGGCATACGCGTGGCACGTTGGCATACGTGTGGTACGCGAGCAAGGAAGAGTCTCTGGCGAGAGAGTCTTTGGCGAGCGTTGACTTTGGCGAAAGTCTCTGGCGAGGAAGTCTTTGGCGAGGAGAGTTAGAAGTCCTTGGCGAGCAAGACTTCTACTCAGGATTTCGCTAGGACTAGGATTCCTCTGGCATTAAGGAATTGAGTTTCCTTAATCATTATGGTTTAGGTTTCCTCAGACGTGTGTGTCTGGGATTCCTCTGGTATTTAGGACTCTGTTAGGCTATATATATACCAGTTGGGTATTAGCTAATGGGGTGGTGGAATATCTCTGTAATCTAGGTCTATCCTGTAGATTAGGCTTAATCTAGCGTTGGTAGATATTCAGTATAGTGTTATCCTGTAGGTTAAGCTTAACCTAGTGTGGTAATGTCAGTAATTCCTTAAGGTGGAGTTTGTAATTCCTTAAGGTGTGATTCTGTTATACTGTTGTAAACCAGGTTCTCTCCAAGATAAAGTAATCTGTTTTCCTTCTGCCGTTGATGTAGCTAACTCGCGTTAGTGAACCACGTTAAATCTGTTTTTGTTCTTACATTTATTTGCTTCCGCTACAACATTTTGTATGATACTTCTTTTCTCAAGTGACGTAGTTTCCCAGCTAGAGGGGCTCACTGTTACTTTGCCCCTGCTACGTTTCTGATTAAGATCCCATGACTACAACATCATTGATTATTCAATTTCTTCAACCAAATTCAGACACAACCTCCAATCCTCGAGAGAGAAAAAAAACATACAAATTGTTAAAGTCTGAACTCTAATACAGATACAACATGCAAATAGTTAGTTAGAAATCCTAGATGCATATAGTTCATATATGGATACACCGACTCTTACTACCCATCTAGCTCTATGATCATAGTTTCTAATAAATGCTAATTTCCATAACATCTCACTCTGAAGAAGAATAAAGAGCAAAAATATCTCAAATTTTCGAACTTCTACAATTTCTAGAAAGCAAAAGAACTCCTTGGCGAGTAATCAAAAATTTGAATCATGAATGAAATCTGAAATTGGAACATAACGCGAGACGAAGCAACAGAGAGATTAGCAACAAACTTGGTAGTACAGTTTCTCTGAACAAAGTGCAACTTCCTTTGATGAATTTGCAGAAGGAACGACTTTAAGAAAACTGGAGAAAGAAAGGAACAACACATCAGCATAAGAAACAGTAACCCATAAATAGATTAATTAATACTGAAATTGAATCATTTATACTCAATAACAGGTAGCAAGGAACGAAAAATCAAACAGACCCAGAAAAAAGAAGATTAATCCCATTGAAACTTACCAATATCAAGCTAAGCTCCCCTGATCCCAATGGATAGAATTTATGGCTAAGCTCTTTCTTTTGATAAAGTAAGTTACTTGGAAAGTGGAAACAAATAGTACGAAACATTGCACCTAACTCTCTCAGATCTCAATTGAAGATTAAATCATTTGATTGATGCCTCTACTATCTCTCTCTTAATCAAATCTACCGGAATCTCTCGATAGAAAACTAAAATAGCCCTTTCTGCATGAAATATGTATAATTAGCTCTAGCTAAAATCCATATCAAATTCGTTAAAAAAAATTCAGCCAAACAACAAAGTAATAAATCCAATCAACTCCTGCAACATAACCTCATCCAATGAAACTGCTTATTCTGTCTTGTTGCATCAAAACAATGTAGGTGGTCTAACTACCCTATTTAGTTTTTCACAATATAACTTACCAAAGCACTACCATAAATGAGCTTACACTAAAGGCTTCCACTTGTGCTTTACATTTTTTACGAAACCAAACAATTAGCAACAAAATTGTATATAATGAGCTCACAAAATCTCACACGTTTTAAGTTACCCGCACAACCTATATGAAGCAGAGTCCATCCCCATCATCAATACTAGCTCCTGCTCGAAACAAACGCCTTTTAGACTGGGGATGCTCCAACGATCCTTGGCCCAGCTTTTGCAGCATAGTTTTTTTTTTACCTGTTACGCAACTCAATTAAAATACAACAAACCAAAGACCAAAGCAATTAAATAAAAGAATCCAAATAAATATAACGCTTGATAAGTATTTCAAGCAGAGCTGGAAGATATTAGTGTAGGCCCTCGCATTAAGTGGTGAATCGGGTTCTGATTGAAGAAGGTAAACATGTCCAACCTTGGTTTATCAAACGATAGAGACTATATCCGCACCAACACAAAACACATTGCCACCATTTCTGATGGCTAATCTGTGGTCACAACTCATCCAATATCAGCTTAAGCATTAAGTAAAAGAACAATAGATTTTGTTAAAGAACCAAATCAGTGGCAACAGGCAGCTAAACAGAACCACACGTACCTTGAAATAAAATAAATTCTACATTCGGATTAGCTTCCCAACTTCTATATAACTTCTGCAATTTACTTTTTGTAAAGTCAGACTTTACTTATCATAAACCCCCAACCAGACAACAAACAATAAATACAGCAAACAACTAATGTTCCCCATAATCAAATAGCAGCTAAATAACACACTTTCAGTAATTGAGTATTTGCTGATTTGCCAAAAGAGCACATACCGTGTAAAGTGTAAACCCATCAAAGCATTACAATATATAGCCCAAGTCTATAGAAACTGAAAACAATCACTGTATAAAAATATGCTAAGAGGCAAAGGTTACTAAAGCGTTCTTTTTGCCTCGCTTTACAGTTATACCTTGTTGTGAAAAAATATGCTTGAATCTTATAGCAGGACAGGACTGCCTAAGCATGGTTTCCTAGGAGGAGATGAAAGCCGCTACCAAGGTGGAAATTAAGGTCCTTTGTTTTAGCTTTATTGTCTCCTGAAACATTCATTCACATGTTAAACACAAATTTAAATCTTACGAATTCTCGTAGTATCATTGAAGTACTCAGAGGTATACCTTGAACATTGCAACACTATTTCACTCAAACATACAAAATGGACATCTAAAGAACTCAAATTGATAGCAAATAACGACCTTTAGTGCTATACTCATTCGTCAAAGACCATTCAACAGAACTACATAAAGAAGCACACTTTTCTCCAACATTGCCAACTGGGTGACTCCAACTTTAAAGAAAACGTAGTCATGGGCAAAATCGAGTACACATTACTTAATCCAACGTGAAATGGGGTTGCCTTCAATCCACGTTTGGGTACATATGCTGCAATTGGAGCCTTCTCCTTTTTCTGACCTAGACCTCTTGCTAATATTTCAGGGAATAATGTTGCGCTTAAGGGAACATCATATGTAGCTTCCACGCAAATTTGGGAGATAAGTAAACAAACGCTCATTACTTTAATGGAGGATCGAATCGTCAATATTGAAAAGCAACAAAGATTGCCACACCCCATACTATACAGTTCCAAAAACAAATGCAGATAAAGGAATCATCTAAACTCACAAACACACTTACCAGCTCTGTGAGGAGAAATATTTGCATTCATCTGCTAGGATTTCCGTGCCGGATTGAACTCACCTATACAAAATTACAAACTACATTCTTTAAAAGACAGAGACAATACACCATGATGATAGTATCAAAATTGGTATACACGCACAAAGAAGGATTCAACGGATATTGATAAGACAACAAAACCCAGTAACTCACAAAATCCAATAACCCTGTTACAATATCTAGACGCAGGTGGAGATGAAAGCCGCTAGGAAGGTGGAGATAAAAGTTGCGACGATCGATGAAGATGAAAGACGCAATTGAGAGAGACCTTAGAGCATATGCACAGGGCACCGGTTTTGCTCGAGCAACCATGGAAACCGGTGGGGGCCAGCTCGAATAGCATAAGCAAGAGGAAGAAGATGGTGCAACGCTGTGCTCGGTGGCTGGCGACCACTCGTTGACCGAGCTCGCAAGCTACTGCTCGTCGCAGAAGAGGAGCAGCCTAGCGGAGCCCACGCATGTGGGTGACGCCGGGTTGCCTGATTTTTCTTTTGTACAGCGCGTGTAATACACGTGCTAGTAAAATGTAATTTTTTTACGGTGAGGTGCTGGGCCAATCGGGAGGCGACACGTGGAACTCATATGATCCATTTCCCCATCAATGGTCAATTGTCCTGATCCATCCATTTCAATTACAAAATTGAATCTGACGGCTCAGATTCAAAGGCAATGACTACCCTACAATTTTATGCATGCCGGCTCTTTTTAACGAGCATTACACCATTTTGCCCAAAAGTCTTCTGAAAAATTCCAAAAAATTCCAAACACTACTCTACAATTTTTCTATAAATACTACATCAATTTTACAAACCTCCCACACCAATTTGTGCACAACAAGTTCATCATCTCCCTCCATCTCTTCTCTCATTCATTTGTCTTTTATTCTCCAAAAAAATGTCGAATTGGCTTGCTTCGGAAGATTTGCAATTGTACATTTCTTATATGCATGTTAGACATGATCCTATCACCGGCAACTAGTAAAAAGTCGACAAACTGTGGGAAAAGGTCTATGCCAATTATATCGAAAACTGGGTGATTGGTCATGGTGAATCAACCAAGGAAGATCGGACCCAAACCGCAATTTCATCTCGTTTTACTAAGTTGAAGCCGATTTTCAATCTTTGGGGCGAAACTTTTAGTTATGCACGCCAGAATCCACCATCATCCAGTACCTCTCCATAAGATCAAGTAAGTCCTAGAAATTTTTCCATGTCTATTATGTTGATTTTATGAACTAAATGTTGTCATCTCCATTATACATAAATAAATTGTGACATAGAAATATTTTATTTTTAATAGTTAAGAAAAGCTCAAATGTGGTTTGTGTCGAAGACAAAGAAAGAGTTTTCGAAGTTTGAATGTTGGGAAGTGGTGAAGACTCATTCTTTCTTTAGGGAAACCACGGCTACTACTCCACGTATTTACAACTACGAAGCTACTATTCCTATCGTTAGGGAAATGCCTCCCACCATCAATTTGGATGAGGATGAGGTGATTGCAACACTAACGAGCAACCGCGAAGGTCCTTCGAGTCCCCTAGACCACCGGGAGTGAAGGCGGCAACATAAGCAAGAAAAAAGGGGGGAAAATCGTGACTCCTACAAGTGAGCTACGAGATGAGGCTTTGAAGATCATTGTGGCCAATCAAGCCATTTGGGCCACCGCTAAAAAAAAAGGTGAGGATAACGATTTTTCATTACACAAAGCGCAACTCCTCCTTCAAGAGAAAGACTTCAAATTGAGAGCTCTACAAGAAGAAACAAGGATCATGACAATGGATATGGAGAGAATGAACCCCAAATTCAAAGAGGTATTTCACGAAGAGGAAAGTGGAAATCCTTAAGCAAGGAGAAGGAGATGACAACGAACCACAAGGTAGCGAGGGAACCTTTTAAAATTGTTATCGCCAACTTTTTCAATAGTTTGATTTTCGTAATAAATCTAGACTTGGCTTGTCATTATGTAATTTAAATTTTCAAGAAATAAAAATGCACTTTTTATTTAGAGACGTTATTAAACAACATTACATGAAATCCAGATACACCAAATTCAAATACACTAAATTAAAATACACCAAATTGAAACAAACATAATGCAAAAACATATAATTCAAACAACATTTTAAGATATGTTCACTGGTCTCTAGAAACCAGTTGTGCTTCACCAAGTTCTTCTGAAGTTCTCCATGGATATAAGAAGACTGAAGATTGACAACACGGTCATGAGACCGTTGTTTATCCAGTCTATCCCTTCCAACTGGCTCAAAAGGAATATGATTACATTGTTCATCTACTGGCCCATCATAATTTGCAAAAGCACTTGATGGGTTTTGTAGATCTTCTTCTTCATTCTCCTTAAATTCTACCTCATCAAACTCTTCCTCAACTATCATGTTATGCATAATGATGCAAGCTAACATAATACTTTTTATTACCCCTGTGTGGTGAGACCGAGCTGCATGATGAATCATTGCCCAACGAGATTGCAAAATGCTGAAGCACCTCTCCACATCTTTGCGGTATGCCTTTTGTTTCTTTGAGAACAACTTTTGTGGTAAAGTTTGAGGATTGGAAATAATTTTGACAAATGACGAGTACCTTGGATAAATTCTGTCATCCAGATAGTAATTGTTGTGGTATGTCATATCATTGACTTTATAACTCTTTTTCGGGCAACTTCTGGCAAGGAGCGAATCGAAGCCGATTAGTGAAGCACGTTGATATCCATTATGTGCTCCAGGTACCCCAAAGAAGCTGTGCCATATCCACGTGTCATATGAGGTCACCGCCTCCAAGATAATAGTAGGACGCTTAGACCGGTCCGAGTATGCCCCTTGCCAAGCTGTTGGACAGTTCTTCCATTCCCAGTGCATGTAGTCGATGCTTCCGATCATACCCAGAAATTCCCGATGCCTGACCATTCTTAGAAGTCGAGTGATGTCAGCTGTATTTGGACTGCGGAGGTAAATGTCACCGTAAAGCTCGTGCACTTGGGTGCACCACTTCTTCATGCATTCTAGTGTGGTTGATTCACACATCCTTGTGTATTTAGCACACTGATCTGCGGCTGAGCCGTACGCCAAAATTCGGAGAGCACTATGATCTTCTGTTGCAGAAGAAGTCCTTAATCCAATGACATTTGCTCTTTGATGCCAAACTGGGTCGTTGTTGCAGATATCCATGTAGATATGGTTGAATAAGTTTGAACTCATTTGGTACCTTCGACGAAATGCTTGCTCATTAAAGACCGGGCATTCGATGAAGTAATTTTTCATAAGATTCTGTCCCCTTTGTATCCTCAACCTTTCTTCATTTGGACGGCAGTGAGGTGGTTCATCATTGAACGTTGTAGCTACCATGACCGCATCAGTGACGAAGGCGTTAGCTATTTCTGCATTTTGTCAGCGTTGTTGTAGTCTCCTCGTGAAAAATGTGAAGAAATTTTTGAAGAAATAGCAAGCAAGTTGTAGATGGTGTAAGAATATATGCTGCCCGAGATGATCCTTTTATAGCCGATTTTAAGTTATTTGATGTCTGATGACGACGACATGTGTCATCTCTTAGTTGGTTGGAAATCTCACCAAAAATCTTCGGCAATTATTCACACAACAATGACACGTGAAAGTGACACGTGTCGTCAAGTGATTGATCAAAAATCTCACCGAAATTTTTTGTACAATTATTTGTAAGATAACGTTGTCTGTGTGACACGTGTCAACTCGTCATTGGTCAAAAATCTTACCCGAAATCTTATTCAATTATTCATATGACAACGACACGTGTTGTCTATGTATTGGTTGAAAATCAATCGAATTTTTTTTAATTAAAAAATTAATTTATGAACAGTAATAGGAGGTGCTATTTTTTGTACCATTGCACGAAAAACAGGAACTGCATCTCCTATTTGATGAATAGTATCTATTCCACCTCAAATAGTATCTGCTCCTCCTCAAATAGGAGGAGCAAAGCCCTCCCATGGGTGCATATGCTCTTAGAACCCAAACGATTTCAGAGCCGCACTGAACCTCATATTGAAGCATGACACTGAAATAATAGGATCAAGGAATCGGTGAGGGGGTTGTAGTGAGCGAGGTTGCGATGGAATAGAATTGGTAAGGAGGTTGTATTGTGCAAGGCTGAGATGAGAGGTGAGAAGAGAGTGATGAGATGTGGGAGATGATAGAGACGTGGCGTGTACTATCGCACGCCGGCGAACAATTGCAAAAAGAAGGAACCGTGTATATGAATAGTAAATTACATGTAATGCACAGTAGAACCAAACTCTGTTATATAGTAAATAAATAAATAAATTTGGCTTTTTTGTATTAACTTCAATTTTTCCTTGTTAATATTTGTGAATTTGTGAGAGTGTTGATTTGAGAGGTTTTGAGTTTAGTTAGAGAGGCATAAATTTGTGCTACTGTTAGACAGTATGCCAATCCGCCAATGTTTAGATATGAATTTTCCAGTAACAGGTTCGAATTTTCCAATAGCACTTTTGAAATACAGTTGCAACATGTGGCATATCGGTTGCTACTATATCTGTTTTCAGTTTGGGTTTTACAGTACCACCAACAAGTTTGGTATTTAAATTCTGTGTTATTTGTTTTGATACAAAAAAATTCATGAACTTTTTTTTTTTTCGATTGTGAAATTTGTTTGTGATTATTAATTGGCTCTTATTGCTCTGGTTTATGATCTTTTCGGTAGGAGCTAACCAATAGTTTTCTGTTTTTGTCAAATGAGCATGGCAATGTTGTTAAGAGTTGTGTTTTGTGTTCTTGTTAGTGCCACTGTGACGATTGTTTTTTTTTTTCCTAAATTTTTTCAGGAAAAATCCAATTACTAGGAGGGCTGATCATGATTATGCTTCTCTCCGCCACATCCAACACACAACCGCAGCATCCAAAGCGACCGCCTACAAGTTCCGCATCTCCCTCGGCTTCGTGGTTCCTCCCTCCGTCTTGCGTCACACCTCTGAACAAATGCTACCTCTTTTTGATCTTGGCCTCAGTTGAAAACACACTTGGCACGTTGCTACGGTAGGTTTTTGCTTTTTTGGGTGCATGTGATGGTTTGTAGTCTACATACGATGTATTGAGGTTTGAGTTAGCAAGTTTTGAAGTTTTGTTTTAAAATGGTTGTACACTGTTTTGATTTGTTTGATCTTTGAATATAGTAGCAGTTAGTCTTTTTTTGAAAGAGTATAGTAGCAGTAGTTGTAAAGTTTGATTTGATTAACGAGATCTGTTTTGATTTTAGACAATTACACATAAGGTCATTTAGAGACCCTACTTTACACATAAGGTTATTTAAACTTTTTATCATAATTAAGGTCACTTTCTTTAATTCATATTTTCTGTCTTTCCAATTTTGCCCTTTTATATTTATTTTGAAGATCATTTATATTTTTATCTTAATTAAGGTCATTTTTAATCCATATTTTCTGTCTTTCAAATTTTGCCTCTTTATATTAACTTTTCAGGTCATTTTATATTTTTTATGCTAGTTAAGGTCACTTTTTTTATCCATATTTTTTATGCATAAAGTTCCAGTAAAGTAGTACTATCCAACAACTAGAGTAGTACTTTCTGAAAACTACAGTAGTACTTTCAACAAATTTTAGTTAGAATGCATAAAGTCTCATAAGTTCCAGTAGAGTAGTACTATCCAACAACTAGTGTAGTACTTTCTGAAAACTACAGTAGTACCTTCAACAAAGTTTTAATTAGAATGCATAAGCCCCAGTAGAGTAGTACTATCCAACAACTAGAGTAGTATTTTCTAAAAACTACAATAGTACATTCAACAAATTGTTGTAGTGCTTTTCATGAAACTGCTAAATGGTGTTTTTTGCAACGTCTTCACTGTTTTTGGAGGCAATTTTTTATAAAGTTCACCCATGATATTGCAAAAGCCTCTCAATGACGATCTTATTTGGACCTTGGGTTTTTTAGGGTCCTCCATTTGTGCAATTTCTGCAAAACAATAAGACAAACCATCAAAACACTACATACCACTTACATAAATTCTATATACTACTCACAGACAATAGTACACACTACTCACAGACAGCACTACACACTACACACAACAGGTCTACGCACTACTCACAGACAGCAGTGCACACTACTCCGGACAGCAGTACAAACTAGTTCAGAGTAAACAACAAACTATTCATGACAGCATTACACACTACACACAACAGGTCTACACACTACTCACAGACAGCAGTGCACACTACTCAGGACAACAGTACAATCTAGTTCAGAGCAAACAACAAACTACTCAGAACAACACTACACACTACACACAACAGGTCTACACACTACTCACAGACAGCAGTGCACACTACTCAGGACAACAGTACAAACTAGTTCAGAGCAAACAACAAACTACTCATGACAGCACTACACACTACACACAACAGGTCTACACACTACTCACAAACAACAGTGCACACTACTCAGGACAACAGTACAAACTAGTTCAGAGCAAACAACAAACTACTCAGAACAGCACTACACACTACACACAACAGGTCTACACACTACTCACAGACAGCAGTGCACACTACTCAGGACAACAGTACAAACTAGTTCAAAGCTTCACAAATTAAACACCTCTCAACTCTTAACTACTAATATGTATGACATGCAATTTCATACCAAGCTCTAAAATTAGCAAAAACAATAAAGAAGCAAAACGGCGCCGTTACCTGAGCAGCCTTGTAAGACAGCATAGTGTCTTCGGCGGCGGATTTCCTCTCATCGGCGGACTTAAACTCAGCCAAGTACCTGTGGTAATCCCCTTTCATCTTCAAATAGAAGACCTTCGACTCACTCGACGCAGCCGACGGGACCAGATTCGAGTCCAGAATCCTCAAAATACTAGCACACACCTCCGTCAGCTCCGCCTCCACTTTAGATCTGTACTCCTTTACCAGCTCCACGTGTTCCTCGTTCCTCCTCCCTTCCTCCTTCTGGTCGATCGACGAAACGATCCGCCACGCGGCACGGAGGGAGCCGATGACGTTCTTGTAAGCCACGGAGAGGAGGTTGCGCTCCTCCACCGTCAGCTCTGCCGCCCGAGTCGCGCCGACGACGAGCTTCTCCATGAACTGGACCATCTCCTCGTAGCGCTCGGCCTGCTCGGCGAGCTTGGAGAGGAAGCATGTGGAATGGGATCAGAATCACAGTGAAGAGGAGAATGGAGCTCTGCTAGGGCTTGGGCACGGTTTGATTTTTGCTTTCGTGATTTCTGGTGTGAAGCAGAAAAGGGAAAAGAGAAATGGCATTCAGCGTAAATTAATCAAACTTCAAGGTTTTTTGTTTTATCAAATGGCCTTAATTATGAAAGAAAAGTAAGATGACCTTATACGTAACTATTCTTACGTAACTGACCTTATACGTAATTTACCCTTTTGATTTATGATTTGGATCTGGTTTGGTTCACTCATCCTACAAACAAAAGGAATTGTGCTATGTTTGTGAAATTGAGTTTGCACTTCGTTCTTTCAAAAAGTAGGGAAGTAATTTTTGATTTTTGAAAACTTGCTGCTGACTTAATTTGAATCGGAGGGTTAAAGGTTGCAAGCTATTGAGTGCTATTATATTTTTCAAACATGCTTCTATGTTTTACTATTGTTTATTTAGGCAGCTGCTGATTTTTGAGTAGCAGATATATTTTTTGTTTTCTGTATATGTGTTTTTTGTTTTCATAGCAACAAGTCTAGTTTTTATTATTGTTGTATTCCATTCTTCAAATCGTTGTGATTTTATTGTTCAAGTTGTTGCTACTATGTTTTTCAAATTGTACTAAATTGATAGTGAGATTGTTACTGTATAGTTTGAAACATGTTATAGAATAGGTTGCAATTTGCATCTGATGACCATTTTGTACCTTTTCCGGCACTAACCCGCTGGCTATATATAGGATTAATATCCTCATGCAACTACTTCCATATGTATGTACAGATCCTTCAATTTGTTTCTCATTTATTGGCTAATGATCAAACATAGGTTGATATGTATGCACTATCAATAAATATTCAATATCAATTCAAACACAAATTTAATAGTAATTTTGATACAAATTCAATAGAGATTTGATACAAATTGAGTAACAATTTCGATATAAAATCAGTAGCAATTTTGATACACATTTTATAGCATTTTCCAATATAATTCAATTCCTAAAATAATAGTGTTAGTCCCCGACAACATAGTAGCAGTCCTAAAACCGAAAATGCAGTAGTAGTCCCAAAAATATAGTAGGAATTCTTGAACCAAAAATGCAATAGTAGTCCCAACCTCGAACCAAAAATGCAATAACAGTCCTCAAATCAAAAATGCAATAACAGTCTTTGAACCGAAAAATGCAGTAGCAATTCCCAAACTGAAATGCACTAGCTATTCTTCAAAATGCAGTAGCAGCTCAAAAATAAAAAATGTAATAGTAGTTCTTGAAAAAAAATGTAGTAGCAGTCATTAAACTATAAATACAATAGCAATCTACAAAAAAACTGTATCAATTTGAAACCCTAGTATCAACCATTTGAAAAACACAGCAGAAGTTTGAAAAACACAGTAGCAACCAATTAAAAACAAAAACTGTAGCACTAAAAGAAAAACAAAAATAGTATCTTTTTTCTTCACAAATATGCAAACGCATCAAAAGAAACTGATGCAGAAGCAATAGTAACACAATCTCAAACTGCAAACAAATAGTAGATCAAACATACTATGTATCATCATTGACCTTTTGCTTTTGTTGAAGAAAAAAACACAGCAGCACATAACTTTCAGCATTTCTTGATGTGTTGCAGCAATTCTTCCATAGCATTTCATCTAAATAGCAACATAACCTTTGACCTCTCTTCACTTTATTTAAAAATCAACTATTATGTTCTCATTTTCTTCAAAAAACAAAAAGGAAATCAAAATTATTCATGCATCTACCACAAAGAAATTCGATGTAGTAGCAGTGCCAACTACATCATGTATGAAAAAGACATGGAAATTCACACCAGTGACAACATCAACATCACAGGAATCCATCAAAAGAGTATAACTTAACATGAGCAACTAAGTATATCACTACACAATCAAATACACAATCTGCATTACTGCATGAAATTAGAAGCCCCCAAAATCAATTTCAGAAAACATAACAAAAATCTTAGGCCATGTTCGGTAATGTTTTATGAAATGGTTTTCTAAAAACAAATTCATAGAATGAAAACAATAGATTAAACTCTCCATTTTTATAATTCAAGAGTGCGTTCGGTAATTATAAGATTTGAATTACCAGAAAAGTGAACTACAAAAACATACATGTTTGCTATATTCTTTCGGTCTTTCTCTTTTTTACTCGGTGCAATTCTGCCATATAAAGATCTCTTCGACAATATATCTCAATTATTTGATTCCTTACTAACACCTTATGTTATTGATTGTTACCCACACTTGCAATTCTTTGCCATCTCTCAATCACCTCCATATGCACATGTGTCTTTACTCATAAATCATAATATATCAATGGATCGACAAGGATTAAAGACCAGATATCATGTTCTTTCTGGATTGGCAGCCATAGTTGCTTCCTCAATTTCTTTTGACTTACCGACAAATCCGTTTAGCACACATACCCATACAAGATCAGAAAAAGCTATGGATGAAGAAAACTTCTCTAGCATGTATTTGTAGATCCGGAGAGAATTGGAGAAGGAGATCAGACAATAAGGTGCAAATGTTTAAGGAGGTAGCTAGAGAATTGTGGATGCAGTTGAAAGTAGGGGAAATCGGGAATCAATTGAAAGCCGAGCAATTAATGAAAGTTTCCTTTAAAGGTTACATTTGTTTTCTAAAAGCCTTGGAAACGGGAAAAACTCCTTTCGCAAATGCATACGAGACTTTGGGAGTTGTATCCATAAAATGGTTTCGCGTGTTTCCAAAGTTCAATACACCGAACGCATATTTCAAGCGTTTTCGTTTTCATAATACAGAAAACAGTTTTGCAAAAGGATACCGAACAGGCCCTTAAAAATTCAAAAGCAGAACTGTTTTTGCCAAAACTTCAACATATTCAAAGAGTAAAATAGCAACAACTGAAATAACACATTAAAAACAAGAGTGTTACTGCTAATTTATTCAACACACAATTTCTGTTTAACATCATCTGGAATGTAGTAGCAGCACCTTCATAAATATTGTACCATAAACAACTATCAAAATACGAAATAACAAGCAACAACAACAATAACTTAAACAACCAAGTAGCACCAACGAAAAAAAACAATAACTTAAAACAAAAACACCTATAAAAAAATTTACTAACAGTAGCGCCATGAAAAACACAAACAAAACATCACCTTAATAAACCAAAATCAATAGCACACTTGATTTAAGTAGCAAGTTTAAAAAGAAATACTATTTGACTTTTTCTTTTTAGATAGAAAAAAATATTCTATAACTATTTTGAACTTTAGAAGGTTAGTAGCATTGAAACCATCAAACAAAAGCTAGTAATTACAACACAAATTCGAGCCATAAAAAAATTCAAACGAATCAAGTTTTAGCACATATTAACAAGACAACTCTCATAAGATAAATTAAGAGAATGTATGTAAGTAATCAACCAATCAAGGAAAAAAACAGTAAGAACACAATAGCAAAGAGCAAATGTATTCTAGACCACATGATATTCGTCAAAATTCAACAGCACCACCAATAATTTCACAAGCTAGAATGTAAATTAACACAAAAATTCTTTAGTATCAGACTATCAGTACTCCACAATCTCTCTATTTTGTTTTTCAGTTTTACACGGTTTGGTCCTCGACTCGACAGCCATCCCTAGCCCCTCAATCAGCTATCATCCACAAATATTAACATTGAACTCTATAACTCCATAGTCGAAGTCTATATGATAGAGATATCCTGCAATTTCCAAATACAGGATCTATAAAAAATCCAAATAACTGACTCGATTTAATACAACAAAATGTAGAGAACTCCATACATGATTTACCATGCAAGATGGTGTTGTGCTATTGAATGACGAGGCCGAGCTTCGAGCCAACGTCGGAGCTCAACCCGGCGAGTTGGAGTAGGGGTGATGCAAATGACAATATGCAGTAGCAGTCTACGATGAGAAGCCCGCGACGGCAAGCGTTGAGCCGGAGATAACAAGGCGGCGTGCTACAAGTTGGAGAGGTTGCGTGAGGGATGTAGGGATTGACAAGAGGCGGCGATGTGATGGCCTCGACCTTGAGGTCGTGTGTGGAGGCAAATGATGCGAGTGGTGAGGCGAGAGGCGGAGGAAACGGTGTCTGGGAGGCGCCACTATGTTTCATTGCTACTGTAGCTTTTCAAGAGGTGGAGGTGCATGACATAGAGGTTTATGTTCGCGAGCCGAGGGGCAGTAGAGGAGGTTTCGAGGCGGCGGCTATGGAGATCGAAGCGCGGGTTGAGGCAGAGTAGTCGTCATGCACTGTTACTGTATCTTCTTTATCGACAGAGAGAAGATAGTGAGAGAATAGAGAAATAAGAAAATGATTTAGTGTCTAAATTTTAAGAATATATATGGGAATATTTTTGTCCTTCCAATTTTTTTGGGAGCTAGATCTGCTATGTTTTGGACCTTATATCAATGTTAATTGTTGTTTAAATGTTAAGTTGGTTAAATTTTTTGTATTATTGATATTATTACTGTGTCTTTGGTTGTTTTTGTTACTATATCTACATACCTGATAGGAATTTCAAACGATCTAATGATTATCATATTAGCATGATCAGGTAAGATTGTGTGAGATCAACAAGCATATATATATATATAGATGTATCGTTGACGAATAAAACACATATGATCACTACGTACTCCACGTATTTTTGTGTCATTCGGACAAGCTAAATTATGTCAAGATTCATGAATTACGGTTATTAGACAATATCTCACTATTATATAGTGAGAATCGATACATAATATATTACAGAAAAGTGGTTTATACCGTCTAATATCTCTTTGATGGAATGTACGTTGAAGCAATATAAGTATATATATATTTAGACAAAAATCATACAGAGTAATCAAAGTTATATGTGATTACGAATATAAAGGTTTTTGCTAATTTGCTTTTGTGGCTTATATTGATTACTCACATAAAACGATGAGTTAACCATCACATATATGTGATGAGTTAGTATATGTGATTATATGCTTTTGTGGCTTAACTGTATTCGTAAGTATATACTGATTACTCACATAAAACGATGAGTTTTGTATTCGTCACAGATATTATATACTTATATTTAGCTAAATGTATGGTAGCTAGGGCTAGCTACGTTAATTTCATGCACATACACACTTTCCGACCAATATATTGTAGTGGTTTTGATTGAATTGTATATGTTGTTTTTTTTAGAAGAAAATTGTATATGTCGTTAAATCAAGGATAGTCAAGTCAACTGACAACCAAGGAGAGGATCTTACCCTAAGTTCATACCGTTCATTTCTTCGGTCAAATAACAAATTAGTTCCAAGCCTGTTTTTGTTTGTTTTGAAAGTTGTTCCAAGTCTTCTTATAATAGCTTTCTTTCATATATTTAGGTATTAAATATAGGGGGAGTTATTTAAAAACGCAAAATTAGATTTTATTTATAAAAAAAACTCAATTTATGGGTAAAAAGTACCCAACTTATGATCATTTTTTCTTCTTTAAAAAAGCCCAGCTGACATCATTTTCTCCAAAACAAAACTCAATAAGTTATTAAACCTATTTTTTCTGTCAATTTTGCCCTTTTTTTATAATTTGAATTCTCTCTGTCGTTTTTAAGAGAGAGCTCCTCCTCATTTTTGCCGGGAAACGAGAATCTCTCTCTCTCTCTCTCTCTCTCTCTCTCTCTCTCTCTCTCTCTCTCTCTCTCTCTCTCTCTCTCTCTCTCTCTCTCTCCCTGACTCGCGATTGTTGCATATAAATTGATGATTTCATATGTTTAATTCTGTTGTACATCCAATTTTACTTTGTTTTTGTATATGATCGATGATTTGAATTAATGTTGCACGAAATTGTTTCCGTTCGTAGTTGTAATAATCGATTTCGCGATGGTATTGATCACTTTGCTCGTCAAACTATAAATATTGTAAGATCGAAAATTACTTAATTAGGTCTGAATCTGATTTTGATTCTGAAGATGTGTTTGGATATTTGTTAGTGTATATGTCTGAGTATCTGTTAATGTATCTGTCTGAGTATCTGTTTGTCTATTTATTCTGTTAAAAGTATCAGACCTATTTGTTAGTTAACAAAAATATTTACATGCTTTTCTTCAACTCTTTAACAACTTTTTAAGGTTTTCTCTACAGTATATTCAATAGCAACAACAACATCTCCAATCATTGTGAAATATATTCACGGTTGAGAAGATGTGATGGATATTTTAAGTGTTGATATCACACTTACTGACATAATGGATATTGTCCCTCAACGATTCAAATCACTGAACAACTTAATATTGACATACAATCCTTCAACTTCTTCGTCAAATCTTTGAGATGTTGCCTCCCCCACAGTCAGGTTTCGATGAAGCAAGCAGCAACAACAAGAAGAGGAAACATTGAAGAACTACAAAATTAGAATTCTATATTTGATTTTGTAGTTTATTATGTACTTTTAAATTTTTATAATTTCTATTATAGTATTTTGTTTCTTATTATCAATGAATTTATCTTAGTTTAAAGAATGAATGGTGTTGTTTGATTTTTGTCCATCAATTCTATCCTTTTCAAAGTCTACATGTTCAAGTAAATAGTTCGATCATGTATCTGTTCAAGTATTTGTCATTTCATTCAAAAATTTCAAAACGTAAGGAGTGTTTCATATTGTTCTTTATGTGTCACCAGTGCCACCATCATACAAAAGAAATGAAGAAAAATTGGAGACAAATAGATGACAACTCAGTAAAATGAACACACGCGACATAAAACGACATGTCATTTCTAAACTATTATGGATAATTGTTTAGAGAGCTGCCTAAGTAGTTGTCTAAGTATCTGTCTTTGGTTTATGAACCGTGTTTCACTACCAACTATACACCAAACTTTGAGTTGGTTTTATGTTGTAAATTACATCATAAAGTGTAAAAACAAACATTTCATTTCATAGGCTTAATACGTTAATTCAGTCATTCAACATTCCAGAGAAACACAAATAGTATTACACAGACTACTCATATGATTACATTCATGAGCTCACCAAATGTACTACTTACAAGACAGACCTCTAAAACTTACAACAATGTTCACAAAATGATCACTACAACAAAATATATATACACATTGATTACTGTCCTACACTAGTTCATGAGCTAATTCATTCCTTCTACTTGTTCTATGATACCCATGATAGATCATGATCCATAAACGATTCTAACACTTTGGCCTTGAACCGAGCCACATCCTCATGATTCAAAGCTTGCTTTATTTCCTTGCCCAGAGCTAGGTGATACATGATGTAGCAAACAAAAATTTCACAATCAAGGCCAGGAGGTTGTTGAGGACCGTTGATGATGAATTGCATATGATTTTATCAAAATCAAACTTCTAATCTTTGGCGCATTGAATGCTTTTGCGTTCATTTTTGTATATTTGGATTTTCCTCATCATTAGTTCCTTACTGGTGCTCTGAGAGTCATCTACCAACATTCAAACATTTAGTGATAAGTGATAACATATCATCACGATAGCGGCGATAACGAATACGTTTGCGGAAATTTTCAAATGTAGAGAGAGAAAACGCGTAAAGGTAGTAGGTGAGGGAAAGAGAATGACAATTAACGTAAATATGACAAAAATTATGGTCTGTTACATACTTAAAAACATAATGATTTTTTTTTGAATTGAAAACTTAAGGTGAGATTTTAAAGAAAAAAAAAGTGTAAAGTGAGTTTTTATTTATTTATTTCCCCTTAAATAAGCAATTGCATTATATTCATGAAAGGGAGGGACTTGGTCTCTCTCTCCAAATCTCTCTTTGTACCACCAAATCTTTTAGTCGAATTAATAACCTACATTGTTCATCTATTCTCTCTGTTTCTTTCTCTTTAGTTGTTTTCTTTTCCTTTTTTTGAACGATATTTTTTAAAACTAATTGAGTAATTAACACCTTTCTCCTACTGTAAATTTATGACACCAAATTTACCACTCTTTTGGGTTCCATCGAAAACAAAAAATTTGAAGGGCTTTTCTGTCACTCCGTTATAATTGTTTGGCCCCACGGATGATTACGTCATGTTTTTTGTCTTTGTGTAACGCACAGGATAGAGTGGTATGTCAGGGTATTTACAAAAACAGTCCGCCAGCGGTTTGTGATTTCAACGTTGGGACCTAAGCTGTCACTATATCTAGCCATGGAGGCTATCGCACGTGTGGTTGCATGTTGAAGACTAGAAGAAATGTTTGCCACGTGAACTTCGTAACGCCCTAAATCGTCTCCTTCTTCGAGCTCATTTCCCACCTTCGATCGCTAGTCGCTACTATCCTCGTTGAGCTCAACTATGGATTTTCTCTCAGAAGTGATTACATAACGCTTGTTTAGTCTGGCTTTTTGGTGTTGTAACGGTGTAATATAACTGGCTTAATCTTTTTATGCGTCAATGGCTCCAAACAGTTTCAGTAAAATGTGTTTAATGGCGTGAACAGAGATGAGTGATTTCTCGTTTCTTAGTTTGCGCTATTCTAGCTGACAACCAAGCCAAACTGCAGGCAAAGCAGAACCGTTACCTCGCAATGCCCAGAGCATGCTCTGGTTTTGGCATCTACTTAATTAACCAACTTTCACATTAGTATTAGTTAATAGCATCTCTAATAACATTACTTAAAATTATTATTTTATCCAAAATAAATTCTCAAAGTTATTTTAACTAATTAATTTTAAACTTTTGCTCCACTAATGTTACTTAAAATTTAGCTATTTTTCGACATATGCTTAAATTTGATTGATTATCTAATATAAATTATTAATACATGTATGTAATTTATTAGATTTATAACATAAAAGGAAATTATTAATTACGCTTTTGTTTATTTTTGTTACCTATATTCTTATTTTTTGATATAAGAATGAAGGATGAAAATGAAGTATTTAAGAATTCTCCAAAATAAAGATAAAAATAGAAAATGTGCTGGAGTTTATATTTATTCAAAATTCTCATATTATTGGTAAAACTCTCATTTAAAGAATTCCACGATGAAGCTTACAACCAGAAGATCGACAAACAATCTATGCGAGTTTCATACCCGAGAAAACAAGCCAAGATCCAAAAGCTAAGGTATTTCTTGGCTCCTGCTATTTCGTTTTTAGAGTACAGATGGTGTGCATGCAACATAATACAGCCAAACATTCTGGTCAGCCTCTTCAATGCGAAATAATTAGTCCAACCCAGATTGAATTGGATACAGTCATACAGACAATGCGAAATTGTTTGTATTGATGCCCAGTTGGTGAAGTAGTTTAATGAAGTGTTGGAGGCTCAGCTATTCAAGTATATTTGGGGGTACTTAATGTATATCTAGCTAGGTAGAGGGATATATCTTATGTTCTTCGAGGTCCACGGTCAATCTGTCTTAAAGATATATGTTAATTGTTTTAGATAGATAGATGATATATGTAATGTCAAGCTTGTGTGGCATGGCATAGCAGACGTTTTCTGAGTGGTCCTGTAATCCTACATGTATATGCATGGTACTAATTAAATTGGGGGTTAGAATTACTACATGCATATATTGAGACTTCTTCTGCAGATTGTTATAGGTGGAATCTGGTGTGGAAATTAAAGTAGTGTTCATATTATATAATGTGAGTTTGTAAAAAAAGATGTAATGATTCAAACCAAAAGTTACGCTAAATTTTACGATTTAGGTTTTCCGCGAATTATGCACCTCGTAAAATTTTGTCAACGACTTTTTTTTCGGCGAGAATTTGATCCGACTTTCTTCGCGAAAATCGTAGAGTATTTAATTTCGTACACGTAGAAATTTTTGGAGAATTTTGCGGGTCATCAAGTTATTTCTTTCGATTTTTGGAAGTTTGTATGTGAAATTATGTATTTTAACATATTTTTCTTGGCGGTTTATCTTGGGCCGTTGGATCTTGATCAGATCAAATTGTGGCCGTTGAACTGATTTGAAATTTTTGGGTATAAATACTGAATTTTTGGTAGAAATACAGATTAATTCGTAGAATTATAGAAAATTTATACGTGTACGTACGTGACCCGTATACCCATTTCGACCCGTTTTGGACTTCGATCTCGACCCACCGGAAAACGCAACGGTTGTCGGTGTTCTTGGTATGGATTTGAAGCCCTTTATCTCATCTTCCCATTCATGTATTTATATTTGATTTTTGGGATAGATTTGATGCCGTGAACCCGAGGGATTTCGGGTTGATTCGCCGGCGGCATTCCGGCCATTTTCCGGCATGGTGTGGTGGTGGGTTCAGTTGGGTTTGGTCCAAGGACCAAAATCCCCTTGGTTTGGGGGGCCGAGGTGCATCACCGGTGACGGAATCGACTGAAGAAGTTTTCTACCGATTTCAACCACCGTGAGTTTCTGGCCCAATTCCGGCCAAACGCCGTGGAATTGGGTCTAGGTCCATTTGACAAATGTGTTGGGCTCGTTGAGATCTTTCCAACGAGTGGTCAAACACTCCCATCGGAGCAGTTTGGACCGGGAGCGCGTGTGGTTCACGCACCACCGCCGGTGGTGGAGCTCCGGCGAGTCAAAAATTCTAATTTTTCCGTGGGGTTTCTGAGTTGTTTTTCGAGCATTTTTTCGAATTCTGAAATTAAATGAACCCGTTACTTACTCAGGAAACTGCAAGAAAAATTTTGGCTAGGGAACTTCCACCGGACCTTCGAGCTAGCTGCATACTGTGAGTGGACAATTTATTTTCACTGATTGAAATGCGAGTCCTGATTATGCATTTTATGATTATGCACGTACAAGTATACATTTACGATTATGCATTTATGATTATATGTCGTACAAGTACGCATTTTACAATTATGCATATGCATGGAAACAAATATGATTTATTTTACACAGAGTATAGTCTCAGAAGTAGTAGTGGCATCGATGCACTGGCATGCTCGGTTGATCCCCGAGATGCTCCGGGGGGGGGGGGGGGAACAGAGTCCTGACCCGAGGTCTTTCTGACTATTTGATCATGTGTGGGTCTGGAATCCCGTGATTTAGACTGTACTGAGGCAGAGGTGTCCGAGAGTGGACCCTGCAGTTTTTAGACTCGCATCATGTTTATTTACGTATACATTATGAAAGAGAAATGCATGTTATATTTATTGCTATCAGTTTAAAAATGAAGGTTTATTTTCGTCCACTCACTCTAACAGTTTTATTATTTATATGCATTTCCCTGGGGTTTTCGGTTTCCTTCTTGCCCAGTTTGCAATTTCTATCCTGTGGTTGCGCGACGTCGTTGGAGGCTTAGAGTTCAAGTCACCGTTCTTTTCTAGTAGGTTATTGGTTTAACCTACTAGCTTTGTATATTTGTAAATTAGAAGTCGCTCCGAGTACTACGTAGTTTATTTCCTTTGCAATGCTTTTTGAGTACTTACTAGATTTTGAATAAATAGTGTAAATAAATACTTTTACTGTTATTCAGTAGTTTGTGAATTCGAGAAATCCAGATGGGAATTGGTGTCCCACGGTTTGGCCTTTGTGAATTATTTGGAAGTGTGTTTTCATTGCAGGTTTTTGGTTTACTCATTTTATAAAGTAAACTCTGGCGAATTTTTTTAAAAGGTTGTAGTGTTGTTAGGATCTAATTCCGGTTTAGGCAACTGAATCAGGGTTGGGTTCTTTCAAAAGATTATAATTTCCTTAAAAAATAATTATAATGTGAGGGTTTTTATTCCATTAGTTGTTTATATAAAGGTTAATGCAAGGCTAGCTCCGGCTATAGATCCTTATAGACTAGCTCCGGCTATAGGCCTTATAGACCTGAGCCTAGAGTCCCAAATTGTTAGGGCCCCAAAACCCTATAATTTATATTAGTTTTTCTGCACGCGTGTACAGAAATAAATACGTTATGCTCACGCGTACGAAGTGTTTATTTATTAATTGAATGTATGAACTTATATCATTTTTCGTAATATATATTTTTTAAAATTATTTGCCCGGAATCATATTGTGAGAAATCATTTTTCGCACATATAAACCACTAATTTTTCGTATAAAAGACCGCACACTGTTCATTGAGCTTGTGCAATTATTATATTGTTTATACAATATATAATTTGACAATAACGAAAGTCACTAAATCTTCTCTTTGATAAGCTACTAACGGATGATAAAAAGTTAAGATATCCATATACACCGATTTAGTTGATCATCTTATTTAGAAAGTGCATTATCACTATAGAACAATCCAGATAAAATAAAAATAATACAATAGCAAAAATAATAAAAGCTAATTAGAGAGGTAGAGTTAAGGCACAACATAAGAGGTGACTGCGATTTTGTTCCATACATGATAGAAAATAAGCATATATTCATTAACAAATTCTACCCAATGCTTACATCAGGTAAAACTTCAAAACAACTACAATCACTAAACTTTTTTTTTTCTTGGTCTTGGACAAACCTCTCATGCTTCTTGATAATCTCCTTCTTATCTTCAACTCATCATCCTTCATGCTATATCTTGTTATAGCTTTTCAACATTTGTTGACTGAAATGCAACTGAAACTTTTAATAGCTTCTATAAAATCTTAAGGGGAGAAATAATCGATCATGAAAGCATAAGAGCCTTCATGGCTGAAGTAATATCCAACCCACCTCTCAATACATCTTATTTTGAGTTCCCTAACATCCTTCCTTCCTCTCCAACATGCGTTTAAAAAATATCTCACTTGCTGCAAATTTTCTCCATAAGATCTTTTTATCCATCACAGAAACTGATTATATAGAAAAAGTGGTACTGAAGAATGCATGTTACATTCTGATTTTTGTGGTGAAGCAAGAGAATGAATTTCATCTTGCAAAAACCTTCTTCCCTCATACTTGTAAACTTGACTACCTCATATCATAACATAGAACAAATTGAAATTCAATACCAGGAAATCAAAGTCTAGAACCAAAAACAAATCGAACCGGCATGCTTATGTTTGTGTATAAGTAAAACTGAACAGCAAGACAAACAGACTGACCAAAGAAGTAGTGCGCAACCCGTCAACATCAATCATATAAGAGGCAAGACAACTCATCACAAAAAAGATTCAAAATAGTTCAATTTCACATTTTCATCCATAACTAGAAGATTGGGAACAAAATGCCACAAACAAAGTCGAGATTGAAATATACCAAAAGATTGTAAGCATACTAGTTAATAAGAAAAAAAAAATGAAGCTAGATTACTAGAATGCAGAATAATTACCTTAGCTCCTTCAATCGATCATATTCTTCATCGTCACTACCACCCTGTGAAAATTTAAACAAAGAACAAAAGTCACTAACACTGAAAATTTCTCTTCGCTACCTTGAAAATTGCTGAACCTTAATCCGTAACACCTGTTTCAATTTGTTCTTAAACGGTAACACCTGCTTCAAACCTCTGAAGTGCCTGATAGCAGTATGAACATCGGTGTCCTCTCTCTCACTACAGTTGAGCACAACCTACAATTGAGGCCACATAACACAATTGAGTACAAGCGGATTATGTTAGATCACAAAACAAAATCTACTAAACAAAATCAATTACCACCAATGAGATCGATTGCTCTTTCCTCATATGTATGCTCCGAACAACTCCCATTCCTTCCTTGATCTTTGAAATAAAAAGACCATAAGGAAATAAAAAATTACTGATATTCAATTTCAGCCAAACCCATACCTTAGAAAGCTCTTTCACTGGTGTTTATTCTTTGCAATCTGTGTGGAAATAAAAATTGATGATGCAATGTATTGAGTTCTGTCTTTCTTTTTACCATTTTCCAACTAAGTATAGAGGATGACACAACCTGAATCGTCACAGAGTTCGAATACCTCTGACACCTCGATAACCCACAACCCGCTAGCCCTAGCCCATCTCTGATCCCACTCTCTCCCTCCTCGATGTCATGCACATTGATCGCTTCTCTGACCAAGGCCTTCTCCCTCACGAATCTGGTCGTCGCTGCCAGCAATCGAGTGTCTACTTTTCTCTTCACTCATACTCAATTCCTTTGTTTGCGCTCTCTTCACTCACATTGCATCTTCCGCACTATGTGCGGAATAAACTGACTGCCGCAATAAACTGCTGGTGTTTTTTACTCTTTGACCCTTTTATTTTGTAGAGTCTGTGAATTCAAGAATACATCAATGGAAGGTATTTAATGGAATTACAAATGTTTGACGTTTACTTCTTTGATAACTGTACTAAGGCCATCTCTCTTAATTAATAGAGACATCTGTATTTAATCAAAATCTTCATCAAATAAGCAATTACGTATGAAAATATTTGCTAATTTAAAGGATAAACTCATAAACGAGAATTTACTTTACTTTAACTTAATTAATGATTGTAGGATAAATTTCTTCAAAGTTTCGTGTTCAATTGTTTTTAAAACATGAAAATAGCGTAGAAACTTAATTTATCAATTATTAAACCCCATTTGGTTTGCTAGAGAACTACAAGGAAGAATAATTAACCTTCTTTCTACCCAAATTGGTACGTCCTTATGTGTTATTTCGTATTGGTTGATATAAATCGACTTTTTGAAAACTAAAATCGTAAAATAATTTTAGTATTTTTTATCATGAGTTTTATCATCTCAAATTTTCAATTACCTAAAATTGTTTATATACACAAAAAATCATTGTTACGAAATAGTTAAGAAGTCCCCATTTTTTCTTCACCTAGAGCCTCAGAAATCTCAGGACCGATCCTGGGTTAATGTCCTCTCCAAGTGTAGTTAAGTGTGCGTGTAACAATGTTGCATACATGGATTGATGACAGTAGATTTTGAGTTGCATTCAATTTCATTTGGGTATTGTTCTTTGTGAAAAAAAGAAAAAAACTTTACTCTCGCATTGTTTCCTAGCTAGGCTGATAAAGGAAAAAAATATTATTGGAATTTTCCAACATTGCATATGAAAAATGGACTTCACTAATGATTGTGATCAACTATTTTCCGATGATCGATCTATTAAGTTTGTTCTAAATTATTTTATACGTTCAATTAATTGTCTTTAGATTAGATTTAAACTTAGCATGACAAAATAATAAGATATTTTTCAATAACACCTTACAATCACGTCATAACAAACCAAAATTTAAAATTCATGATTGGCATGTATATATGAAGCTAATTCAAAGTAAGGCAGTAGAAACATAGAAGAACATATACCAATTACGTACCTTCAACTTTTCCTTCTTCCTATCATTTTTATATTGTAGTGTGATTTCGTACTTGAGACGGTCCATGTTTTAGATCCCCTTCAAAGATTGTTATAACCTGCAACATATGAAATATAAAAATAATTATAATTATGACATTGAAGAAACGATTCGAAACATAAATTAGAAATTAAAAATAGAAAATTAAAAAAAAGACAAGGGGAATATCAATATTATTAATAAATCAATTACTTTATTATTTAAACATCAAAATCGGAGGGAATGTTTTATCTAAAGCTTGACATGAGTAAAACTTATGACTGAATGGAATGATGTTTTCTAGAAGTTGTGCTACGAAGACTTGGTTTTATTGAATGATGGATCAAGATGATGATGCAGTGTGTTTCAACAATGCGATATTCTTTTCTAGTGAATGGAGCTCCAAAAGGGTATTTAGCGCCGACATGAGGATTGACGTAAGGGGATCCTTTATCTCCTTTCATTTTCTTGCTTGGTACGGAAGTGTTTTTAGCTATTTTGGAGAGTCGGGCGATAGTGGGCGATCTGCATGGGATCTCTATTTGTGAAGGAGCTCTTACTGTTCATTTGCAGATGATAGTTTATTGTTTGGAAGTGACCCTACTGTTGAATGTGTGAATATCCAGGCAATAAACTTTGATAAGAGTAGTATAGCATTTAGTAAAGGAGTTTTGGAGGAGATGAAGAAAGAATTGGCTACTATTTTAGGCATTGTGGTCGTCAATAAACCTGAAAAATACTTAGGCTTGCCTACCTATGTGAGGAGAAAGAAGACGGAGACATTTAGTTACATCAAAGACAAGCTTAGCAAGAAGCTTGAAGGGTGGCAAGGAAAACTTCCAAGTAGTGTCAGGAAAGATTTATTAATTAGGGTGGTCGCTCAGTCGCTTCCTACCTATGCAATGAGTTGTTTCTTTCTACCGAAGGATTTTTCAGATTCCCTACAGCAGTTGTTTGTGAAGTTTTGGTGGGGTAGTACTTTAGATAAGAGGAAAATAGATTAGTTTTCTTGGGATAAGCTCTGTGTTCCAAAGGAAGAAGGGTGGAATGGGCTTCAAACACCTATACAAGCATAATTTGGCCATGTTAGCAAAACAATGATGGTGGTTTATGCGACATCCAGAGTCTCTGGTAAGTAAAATTTTTAGAGCTCGTTATTTCCCCTCGGGTAATTTGTTGGAGGCTGTTACTGGGTCTGCACCCTCTCATTGTTGGAGAGGCATAGCGGAGGCTTGCAAAGTGCTAAAGAAAGTTTAATTTGGAGAGTGGGGGATGGTTCTTCGATTAAGGTATGGGAAGATCTCTAGTTACCAAGGGATTCTTTGTTTAAACCTTTGTCAGTTAGGAATGATACAGTGGTGATGGTGGCAGATCTGTTATTGGCTTCATGTGAGAGGGATTAAGTGAAAGTGAAGGAGATCTTTAATGAACAGGAGGCAGCTATCATATTGTCCATACCTTTGAGCAGGATAGGAAGAGTTGTTTATCAGGTTTGGCACTATACTATATCGGGTAGATTTACAGTTGCTAGTGCTTATAAAGTGGTTGTGAGTGTGGTTTTAGCTAGTGCAAGAGAAGCCTCTGGTTCACATTATTCTACCACATTTTGTAGACATCTTTGGTATTTACTGGTTCAAAGGAAAGTAAAGATACATATGTGGAAGGCTAGTCATGCTATTCTTCCAACAAACTCTGTGTTGCGGTATAAACACGTTCAAGTGGAACCACACTGTGTGTTGTGTAAGAGTGATTGAGGGGAGACCACTGAGCATATCAGTTGGGAGTGCAGTTTTGTAAAATTATCACAGGTTAGTGATAACAAATTCGATATATGGGTCAGTGACTGCTTAGAGCTCTTGTCTGTGAAGGAGGGTGCTTTCTTTGTATTCTTACTATGGTCTATTTAGAAGGAAAAAAATAAGAGGGCGTGGAATAATGAGGAAATGTCCTCGGAGAGGGTGAGTTTTCAAGCTCTGGCAGCCTTCGAGATCTACACTTAGGCTCAACCTATGAACGTAGTCAAGCAACACAGGGTGGCAACAACTTGGAAATGTCCTCTAGTAGGGTGGTCAAAGATTAATTGTGATAGTGCTTTTTCAAAGCAAGAGAGAGTTGGAGGGATAAGCTATGTTATGAGAAATGTTGAAGGACAAGTAAACGCGAGTGTTGTGGTGTATTATGAGCATGTTGATTCTGCGTTAATGGCATAAGCAATGGTGTTGCGAGAGGCTTGCACTCTTGCTCAAAGAAATGGTTTGACAAGAGTGATTTTTGAGACTGATTGCCTAGGTTTGGTAGCGACAATAGAAGTTGAAGAAGAGGATGACTCCAACATAGGTAGCATCATAAGAGACATTAAGTTATTGCTTGATGATTTTGAAAATAAGGAGTTACACCATGTCTTTCGCGAGGTGAATGGAGTTGCTCATAGATTAGCAAAGGTTGCAGTACTGCACAAAATTAGTTGTTCTTGGGTTAGAGATAGTCTAACTGTTATCAAGGACTTGGTCCTTGATCTTTGTAATTGATCCTTTTGATTTTTAATTGATGATGAATTTCTTTAAAAAAAATGTCTGCATTCAGACGAAAAAAAACAATGTCTGAATTGTTATATATAGTTGCTTGTCACCAACTCAGATGTCCTCGTTTTGATGGTGACTCGCATGGACTATGCGACTTGCAATCTTGCATACCGTTAAATTTCCTCCAGAAGTTTCATGACATTGTTACCTATTATGTTATTCAAGCGCATATATACTGTTTCTGCTCAAATTCATTGAGATGTTTAAGTAGAAGTGCAATAGTTGGGTTAGTTGTTCTGTCCAATGCATCTCGAACGAACGCGGTCAGAGAGCTTCCAAATCCTATAAAACACTGGAAGCTTCTTGGATTAGAGGTCAAGACAAGATTGATCCGTCTTCGATGCTCCGATGCCTAAGTCAGAAAACTGTTTAATTAAGATAATAGGCATCGACTAATGATGTCTATAAACTCTTACCTTGGGCATAAAATAAATGCTTCCTCATATATATAGCTGAGGGATGCATATTTCGTTGGTTTTCGATGTAGGACTAGTTGATATTCCCTCTTGTATATGTTGGCGTAAAGCAGAGGGGCAAGCCTGGTAATTGGCTGCCCTGCCCAAGTTAGCCGGGTACTGTACGCGCAGGGTGGGCTTCCGTGTGATGCGCGTGCCGCACTTGCGTATTGGGTGAAGTGACTGGTTTTTCCCTGTCAGCTTCATCCCTTGGCCATTTCTTGCGTTTGATTTACTGTTCGTTGCTGAAAGAGGCAAGCTCTACTTGGGTTTAGTACATGGTGTACTAACAAGTCTCCCAAGTCTCCGAGTCAAGGGTAGTGGTCTTGATTTGGGAGTTGAAAAACAAACCACTAAGTCCAAAGGAGCATTCTCTTTCAGCAACAGTTATTTTAGGGCAGTGTGGCTTACCTTATAGTCCCCTCAACTTCGGGATAAAGGGTGTTGCCTTTGGATCGCGGGAGGGATGGGGCGTGTGGGAGTCAGTTTTGGCCACTCGTGCTGGGACGGATGAGCTCGGGTAGAATGATTCTGGATTAGGTTCGATAAGGCCATATATGGGCCCGGGCTTGGACCATTATGAGTTCGATTAAAGACCGAATGATTTGGTGGTTTCTAGAAGTCTTTGGAACAGTGTAGAGTCTTCTGGAATGTTCGACGGGCATGAAAATCCTAAGTAAGATCAGACCTCAAGGAGGCTGGGTAATCTGACCTCAAGGGACAGCTCGATCGGACCTTGGGGGGTTGACAGAATTCGAGGAGAAAAAGGAAATATTTGTACGTATCCTAGCAGGATTATGCCAAAGGGCATGTGGTAATCATAAGATGTGATTGGCCCTGGATATGGAGATCCATTCCTTATTGGATTCCTCATATCCAAAAGTAAAGTAATCCTATTCGATATAGATTAAGCTTAGACCTAACTCAATTTCTATATATAGACCATCCCTGTATGATCCTAGGTAATGTAATTCTACCGATTCACTGTTCGATTCTTGAAATAAGTATTGACTTGAGTGTCGGAGGGTCTAAGCACAGTACCACACCGTGCTCCGACTTGTTTTACAGGTTCAAGGAGATCTAAGCTGAAGTGGAATAAATCAGCTCTCACAAATTAGTGCTTTCATTGAGAGCAGAACCCTAGGCTAACTCTCGTGAACGGAAGAACTATGGAAGACAACACTAACATAGGTAATCAACACGATAAGGAAGCAACCCCGTTGATTGGAAACAACCAGATCACTTCTGACATTGGGGCATTGAGACGCGGGAGTACCCTCACGCATCAGGTTCAACCAAGGAACCTCGTGGAAGAGGGGCATATGAGCGACGAAGACGATTCCGACCAGGAAAATGAAGAACCCAAGGGCTGGAAGGCCAAGGTTGATCAGGACTTTCACCGGACCGAAGAACGATACACGAGCCTGAGAATTGACATGGCTACGTTGCAGTAATCCACTGAGGGGTCTGCTAGGAGCACAAACGAGCTGGTGTGCACCGTTGATGCCATTCAGACCACCTTGCTGAACTTGGTAGAACTACTGAAAAACCAGGGGTTGGTCCCGCCCAATCCGCTAGCGCCGGAGGTGCAAGGAGTCCTAGTGGTCGAGCAGGACAACCAACAAGAAGTGTCGACTAACCTAGAGACCCAGGGGGTCGTAGCCCTCATGAACATGATGGATGAGTTTATGGAGACGCAGCGTACCCATAACTTTCGGACTAACCAAGAAACTGAGAGGCTGAGGAAGGAAGGGGTGTCTAAGAAGGAATCAGAAGTGGAACAAAGGGCTTGGAGGATGTCTCAGAACCCTTTGGCTCTGTTCATCCAAGATGCTGAGCCTCCCAGGAAGTGGAGTCACTCTAGGTTTGATAGGTACTCAAGGGATTCAGACCCGTACCAGCATGTTAGGAACTACCAGTCGGCTATGGCCACTAGCCAGTCGAACGTCGCCTGGATGTGTAAGATGTTTTAGGTAAACCTGAAGAACCACGCCCTATAGTGGTACGAGACGTTCCCCTCAGGTTCGATCAAGGATTGGCGGAGTTTAAAAGTGGTTTTCTTCAAAAGATATGAAAGTAACGCCGAGGGAACAAAAGAGGTGACCTATCTCACATCCCTCAAGATGAGGAGGGGGGAAGGCCTGAGGGATTAGGTCATGAGGTTTAGGAAGGAATACATGACGGTCGACTATAAAGACGATACCGTAACAGCCATGGCGTTCATTAATGGACTTGACATGGATTCGGAGTTGGCCAGTAAGTTGATCAGGAAAAGGACCAAAGACTTATCCACGGTCTATCATGAGGCCTTGCATTACGCCCGGGTGGAGGACATGAGGACCTACAACGCCAGGGACATTCCGGTGGAAAAGGCACTTGGAGGTAGAACTAGCTCCAACTCGCAGAGAGACACGACCTACAATAATGCAAGTCAAGGGAAGAGCGGCAACGGTAACAAGAGAAGGGCCCTAAGGCAATGGTAACAATAGGAGAGGACATGGTGGAAAATTGTTCGTTCCTCCCACAACAATCCCAATTTCGACCATTCTCCACCACATCAAGAACGAGCCTTGGCTTAAAAGGCCGCCACTGATGACTGACAAGGGCGATACCAGGGACTTTTGCGCCTACCATAAAGCCAATGGGCATAAGACGGTTGATGATGGAGTCCTCAAGAGGCATTTTGGGGAGCTGGTAGAACAGGGGTACTGCTGGGAATACCTAACTGATGATTACAAGAAAAAGCTCGAAGATTCATTGAGGCCCAAGGTAATGGCAAGCGTCAAAGAAACAATAGAACCTTGCCACCACCACCTAAGGGCCAAGAGGAGAAGTACCCAGTGCTAAACTGTATCGTCCAGGCCCCTAAGTACCCCAGTGATACCGCATTCCCCGACTTGAATTGTATTATGGCAGAAGCAGAGGAGTTGGGGGTCACCCTCAAGGAGAGGGATCACGAACTGAAGAAGCTCAAAGCTGAGTATCAACCCAAGGTCCGAACAAGGAAGAACGTACTCGAATTCTCAAACATAGACCTCCCTAATGAGGGGGAGGACCATGAAGATGCCCTGGTCATCAACATCAGAATAACCCACATGACAGTGGCCAATGTACTAGTCGACAATGGAGCGGCGGTGAATGTTATATTCAAGGATGCTGTAGAGAGAATGGGCTTGATTGAGGCAATCAAAGATCATCAAACGACCCTCATGGGCTTCAAAGGATAAAGGGTGAGGACCCTAGGGATTATTCCTCTCCAAGTGGGCACGCCCCTCACCAACCCGACTACATGGTTCGCTGTGGTAGACGCCCCATCCCCCCATAACGCAATCCTGGGAAGGCCTTGGCTCCATCGGATGGGGGCAGTGGCATTAACCTACCACTAGGTTCTGAAGTATCCAACCCCTGAAGGCATCGTCATCATCCTGGGGGACAGAGTTGCAGCAAGGTTGTGTACGGTGCTGGCCACTAAGGGTATAAAAAAGGAAGCAGTGGGTTTCACGCCGACATAGCAATCACAGAATGGGGATCGGGATGTCGTGAGCGATGAGTTAGATGTAGAACTCGACCCCTAAGAGCTGCTTTTCAAGGGTAAGGCAGAGGAAGATGTAGTATTTGAACCTTTCGATCAAGATCGACCATATTAGTGTGCAAGAGTTGGATCGGGCCTAAGTGGAATTGAACGTAAGAATCTGATGGACTTGTGGAGGGAATACAAGGACATGTTTTCATGGTCAGCACGAGACATGTTGGGGATTGAAAAGCAAGTGATTGAGCACCGGCTTCATGTGGAACCTAAATTAAGGCCCGTAGCACAAAGGAAAAGAACGTTTACGGTAGAACTCAATAGGATAATTGAACAGAAGGTGGAAAAGCTACTCACAACGGGGTTTGTCAAGGAAGTCCCACACTCGGAGTGGCTCTCTAATGTAGTCCTTGTCAAGAAGAAAAATGGGAAGCCAAGGGTCTGTGTCGACTTCATAGACCTCAACAAGGCATGCCCTAAAGACGGCTTCCTCATCCCCAAGATCGATCAGTTGGTAGACTCCACTACAGTTCATGAGCTCCTTAGCTTCATAGACGCTTACAGTGGTTACAACCAAATCAAGATGGCAGAGGACGATGTGGCTAAAACAGCATTCGTGACAGAGAAATGAGTCTATGCCTACGAGGTAATGCCCTTTGGTGAAAAACGTAGGGGTGACGTACCAAAGGCTGGTGTACTAGGTATTCAAACCCTTTATTGGAGATACGATGGAGGTGTACGTGGACGATACGCTAGTTAAGATCAAAAGCAGGCAGGACCACGCTTTTAACCTGAGGGGATGCTTCGATCTCCTACGCCAGCATAACATGAAGCTGAACCCCGAGAAGTGTATGTTCGGGGTAGGATCTGGAAAGTTCTTAGGATGTCTGGTGACGCAGTGAGGAATAGAGGTGAGCCCGGACCAAGTCGTATTGATTGTCAAGATGAAAACCCCATACACAGTGAAGGAAATCTAGAGCTTGAATGGAAAGTTGGCAACCTTGAGCAGGTTCCTGTCCAGATTGATCGATAAATGTATGCCATTTTTTGAGGCACTTAAAAGGACTAAGGGCGAGCTCTGGATAGAAGAATGTGAAAGGGCATTCCAAGCACTCAAGCAATATCTCGTCTCTCCCCCTGTTCTAAGCAAGCCCATGCTAGGGGAAAACATATACCTATACTTGGCGGTTTCTGACGTAGCAGTGAGCGGAGTTCTGGTTCGAGAAGATATTGGGGGGTAGCTACCCGTATACTATGTGTCTAAAGCTCTCCTCGGCCCAGAGACCCGGTACCCGAAGCTGGAGATGTTGATGCTAGCTCTGGTCATGTCGCCGCTTAAGCTTCGGCCATATTTTCAAGCTTTCAAAATCATAGTAATGACTGAATATCCACTGAAAAAGATCCTTCATAACCCAGACTCCTCGAGTAGGGTGACTAAGTGGGCCATCGTGCTGGCATAACACGATATTGAGTACAGGCCTAAAACAACTATGAAATGGCAAGCCTTGGCAAACTTCCTAGCAGAGTTCATTATGCCTGAGCTAGGGGTACAAGAAAAGAGAGAAAAGGAGGAAAAGGTGCTGGGGGTAGATCATTGGACGTTGTACATGGATGGATCATTGAAAGATAAGGGAGCTAGAGCTGGCTTGGTACTGAAAACTCCAAACGAAACGATCATGTAATAAGCCCTAACGTTGGGATGGAAGGCCACAAATAACGAAGCTGTGTACGAAGCCCTCCTGGCAGGACTAAGGCTTGCAAGGGAATTGAATGAAAAGAAGCTTAGAGTTTTTTGTGACTCACAGCTGATTGCAAACTAGGTCCTAGGGGAATATACAGCTCACCACACGTCCATGGAAGCGTATCTTAGACTGGCTAAGGGATTGGTCGCTCAGTTCGAAGAATTTTCAATCATGCAGCTCCCAAGGTCTGAGAACACGCACGCAGACGCTTTGGAAAATCTTGCCTCCAGCGTTGATTACCAGCTCAGAAGAACAATCCTTGTAGAACACCTACCTAGCCCGTGCACAAATGAGGAGGAGATTGTGGTAGTAATGGCAGTCTAGCAAGGACCCTTTTAGATGGATGAAATAATGAATTACATAGAAGCGGGCATCTTGCCAGAGGAAAGGGTGGAGGCCAGAAGAATAGTACGGCAGTGATCAAGATTCAACATCAGAGAAGGGAAGTTGTATAGGCGATCCTTCGGGGGACTGGACTAGTTGGCAGTGCACCCCAGTAGGAGCTCCACTCTGGAATATTTGGCATGCACGTTAGGGGCAGGAATCTTGTGGTACGATGCTTGACCAAGGGGTATTACTGTCCCATGATGAAGAACGATTGCATGGAGCACACAAGTGCTTGTGAAGCCTATCAAAGGCATGCTTCTCAACCCCTCTGCACCCGGGGGAGTTACACCCGATTTCAGTACCGTGTGCCTTTGCTCAGTGGGGATTAGACATGATGGGAAAGTTTCCAACCGGAGCTGGGGGTGGACTGAAAAACTACCTCCTTATAGCCACTGACTACCATTCCAAGTGGATCGAATCTGAGGCCTTATCTAAGATAAGGGGAGCCGAGGTAAAAAAATTTATTTGGAAGTTTATAATATGTAGGTTCGGAATCCTACAAACGATCATAACAGACAATGGCCCTCCGTTCAATTGCCAAGAGGCTAGGGATTACTGCGCCGATCACGGCATCAAGATCTGGTTCTCTACCTCGAGGTACTCTCAAGAAAAAAGACAAACAGAGGCTTCGAATAAAATGATACTGCAAGGTCTAAGGAGGAGGCTCTATCAACTGGCGAAGGGGCAGTGGGTCTCCTAGCTCCCAAACGTACTTTGGGAATATCGAAAGACCAAGAGGAAACCCACTGGGGGTCTCCTTTCACCCTAGTGTACGGAACAGAGGTCGCCATCCCAGTCAACCACAAGATCCCTAACCTCAAGCTGGCAGAACGGACAAATGAGAGCAATTCAGAAAGCCTAAGGCGCGAGTTGGATCTACTAGAGGAACGAAGAGAGCAAGCTCAAGTAAGGGTGGCTTCCTAACAACAAAAGCTTAAAGCTTACTACGACGGAAAAGTTTGACCTAGAGTTTTCCTCCCTGGAACCTTGGTGTTAAGCAAGGTGTTCGAAAATACCAAGGTCCCAAGAGAGGGAAAACTGGGGACAAACTTGGAAGGGCCATATAAGATCATTGGAGAAGGCTATAACGAGTCATATGAGCTAAAGAACCCCAGAATCGGAGCCTTGGTGGATAAACGATGGAACACCCTCTACCTAAAGGAGTACCTCTCAGGGCGGAACTGAAGGCTTAGGGTCTGAAGGGGCATGCGCTCTTCCTGGCCATCTTGTTTTTTGGTACAATGGTTTTACAAGCTGACAAGTTTGACGAGGCATGTGAGACATTTCCCTTCTCAATGTGATTGATATAGTACGATATGCTCGATGTGATAGATGTTGTACGATATGCTCGATGTGATAGGCATTGTACGATGTGATGAGACATTATACGATACTATACGGTCATTCAATAAAAGCCTCTGATTTATTTTGAGTACGATTCTATATGTTCGATTTCTTGAGTACGATTCTATGTGTTTGATTTCTTAAGTACGATTTTATGTATTTGATCTAAGGAGTATGATTATATGTGTTCTATAATAGCTCACGTATCGATATATATAATTAGGGGGAGCTTAAATCCCAGAAAATGCATTGAGTTTGAGCGGGGCAGATGACGTTGGTTCCAAGGGAAAGATCTTCACTCTGTGAGCTAATCAGTCCTCCCAAAGGTAAAGCATCCCGAGGGGGGAAGGATTAGTACATTAAAAAGGACGCCCGTGGATAGACCAAAACATTCAGAGTAAAACCCCGCGAGAGCTCATAGTAATCTTAGGTCAGTAAAGTCCTCGAGATTAGAATGTACTTGGTAAAATAACAAACACCCCAGTGGTGGCTTGGCCATATTCTGGCAAATTGGGCATTATAAGTCCTAAGCATACACACCTGACGACGCCCTAAGGATAAGTCAAAGTCGATGAGAAAAGAGTTAGCAAACCCCATATCGACACTGTAGACAAGCCCCCCAGTGAGATCTGAGCTCAAAGGGCAACCCTGATGTGGTCTTTGTAATAGCGTCAGGTGCTCTCATTGAGGCTAAGATCTCCCGAGATGAAGGAACTTGGTCGAGGGAAGGGTCTGAAGTATGGTGGTTTTTATACAGACCGGGGTAGACATGCATACCCACCCCCATTAGGGAGGCAATCTCAAAATTGCGAGCTCCTCCCAGGAGACCATAAGGTTACCAAGGCAATCTCCTTAAGCCTCTTCTGAGAGTATTTAGTACGAGTGGGGGTCCGAGAGTCGCACTGAGGCCATAGACAGATCCCCTAAACCCCATAAGCAAGATCGATAGGTATGGAATAAAAGCACGAAATAGAAAGTTACGAAATAGTTGAGCTCGGATGAGCTACGGTCGATAAAGAAAAGTACAATAAGCTGAAACACAAGAGGTGAAAGTATGATATTTAGTCTTGACATATAAGTTTTCTAGGCTAAAGGCCCAGGCCAAGATCAAAAATTAATTATGTTCGATAATGCAAAAGAAAAGAAACATTGTTCAATTGTTCAAAAAGAGGGTCCTAACGCTATTACACAAGCTACACCCCAAAGATAGGCTGGGGGCTTCATTCAGACTCGATCTCTGAGGCAGCAGCAGAAGGGTCATACGCGTGGATCAGCTCTGCTGGTTCCTGCTCCCAGTCCACTCGTTGTGATTCGAGTTTGAGCCCATGTGAGGTCTCCAGGGCAGCCAAATAATCTCCGTACTCTCTGTCTGTAGCATCCAAAGCCTCCTTAAGCTTGGCGTCAGCAACCTTTGCCGCTTCCCTTAACTTGGATTGGGCCCGCTCAAGCTTAGACTTCAGGGACTTAACTTCCTCCTCATGAATGGAGCAAGCGGCCTCCAGGTCCCTTTTTCCCTGGTTGATCATATGGCAAGCAAGGTCTTGAGCCTCTCCGAGCCCCTTCACATAATCCTCAAGCTCCTTGACCATCTGAAAGCCATGGTGAGAGTGGCGGAAGACTAGAATAGAGACAAAGAACGATGTGTCAGGTACGAAAGCAACGATTGAGTAAATTACACGAAAAGATATATGACGTATGAAAAGAAAGAAAGATTACCTGGTAGAAGGAGGTCCAAGACGTCGTCATCAAGTCCCCCGTCTCCAAAGATCCAAGGTCCTCGGTATCATGCTCGAGGATCATAGAAACCAGAGACGGGCATGCAATGTCAGCACGAGCCAAACCCGAGCAGAGTTGGGAGGGGATGAGCTCCCCCACACGAGGAAGCACAGTGCCCTCACTAAGGGCCTCTATCTCCTCCTCAGTAAGGTCACGAGGAGGTTGAATGATGTAGCCTGGTCCGGTTGAGACCTTTTTGAAGTAAACCCTGGGGTGGTCAGGCAAGATCCCTTCAACCACTTTCCCAATGGGACCTATATGATCAACAGTATAACAACTCCTACATATTTAGCAAGCACGACACATGCAGACAAGATTACAAAGGCATGCTAGATGATATAAGAGTTATAAGGTATGATCGATGGCATTGAGAGTATCAAAGAACGTAAGCTTACCGAGAGAGAAGTCCTTGGGTTAGGGCACCTCCGGGTCGATCCTCATATTCTTGAGAGGAGGAGACGTTGGAAGAACGGTGGTAGTAGCATTAATAGTATTGGTGGTAGCAGTAGCAGTGGAGGAAACCAGATTCTGAGCCTCTAGTGGCTCTATAGCCTGAGCCTTATCCTTGACGAGCTTAGAAGCTTTTACGAGCCTCCGCTTCCGAGGCTTGGAGCGCTCCCCCTGCTCGGTGAGAGCTTCGACATGTATGATCTTGGGGGTAGGGGCTCCCTTTCTTGTGGACCTGGAGGGCCTGAGGGACTTCGATCACCTCTTGGCGGCTTTAATGCTGAAGAGGCACGATGCCTTCCAAGCCTCCAGGTCTGAGGCGTTCCTTGCTTTATAGAGACCGTAACTTACGATACTTGGCAGAGATGGCTAGGGTGTCATTGATGAGGTCACGACAAAACCCGATGGCCCTGGTTAGCTCCTCCGATAACTTGGGAAGACGGTTGATGGAAGTGGGGACCTTAAAGCCGGCCTCTCGGTTGAGTTTCTCCCAGTCCACAAAGACGAGGATGGGAGTCTTCTTCCAGTCTTTTGGAGAGTAAGGCGGGTCGATTAGCAGAGATTCCTTAACATACATAATCCTTTGCGAGAGGTAGAATTGGTTGACCGGGGTAGGTTTGACTTGAACAAGGAGCCTGAACTCTGGCAGACCCATACGACAGTCAAACCACCGAATTAGCCGGTCAAAGCACTGGTACGCGGCTTGAGTTGCATGAAGATGGGGTCGGCTTCAACCTCTAGAATAGGAGGTTTGGCGACTTCAATCTCATTCACTTTGAAAGTGTTGGGTGATGGAGGATTTTGGGTAGGCTTTGTGAGGGGCTCCCGGGTTGATTCGGAGGCAACCAATTACGGTTGTAGGAGAGGTCTAGAGAAGGCGAGCGGCTTGGACCGGTCGATCAGTTCGACGATGCTGGGATCTTGAAGAATGGTGACTTCGATCGGGGTGGAAGAGGAAGTGTTGTTGGAAGCCATTGGATTTTTCTGGGCTTCGGAAATGGGCATTGAGAGTTTTCTGGACTTTTCTGGGGAAAACTGAAGGCTGAAAAGTTTTTGAGATCAGCTTTCTGGGTTCGTTGCGAGAATTTTGCAAGTGTAAAAAATGAGAAGGAAGATGGGACATGACTTATATACTGTGAAGGGGTACGAAGTGATACGAGGTGGAAATTTGAGGAAATAAGTAGCTTCGAATTTCAAGGGATATGATTGTTTTTTCGAAAAAGAGTTGGAAGTGGGAAATGTTGCGTTGGATAGGGAGAGCCGTAATGGTTGATGAGGAGTGATGATGCACAGGTTATGATGAAGGTGGAGCAGTGCGAGCACGTGCTTGGGATTTCGTACATTACTTGATGAGAAGGGTATGAGGCATCTCGAAGGCTGAAGAGCGTGGGAGAACAACAACGCGATGATAACACGTGTCGAACCTCACACTGCTGTGGGGGTATTTTTTGGAGTCAGTTTTGGCCACCCGAGCTAGGGACAGATGAGCTCGGGTAGAACAATTCTGGATGAGGTTCGATGAGGCCATATATGGGCCTGGGCTCAGACCATTATGGGTTAGATTTTTAAAGACCAAAAGGTTTGGGGGTTTCTAGAAGTCTTTGGAAAGGTGTAGAGTCTTCTGGAATGTTTGATGGGCATGACAATCCTAAGTAAGATCAAACCTCAAGGAGGCTAGGCAATCTGAGCTCAAGAGACAGTTCGATCGGACCTTGGGGGGTTAACAGAATCCGAGGAGGAAAAAGAAAGATTTGTACGTATCCTAGCAGGATTATGTCAAAGGGCCTATGGTAATTATAATATTTGATTTGCCTTGGATATGGAGATCCATTCCTGATTGGATTCCTCATATCCGAGAATAAAGTAATCCTATGCGATATGGATTATGCTTAGACCTAACTCGATCGCTATATATAGACCATCCCTGCATGGTCTGAGGTAAAGTAATTCTGCCCGATTCACTGTTTGATTCTTGAAATAAGTACTGAGTTAAGCGTCAGAGGGTCTAAGCACGGTACTACACTATGCTCCGACTTATTTTGCAGGTTGACGGAGATCTAAGTTGAAGCAGGATAAATCTGCTCTCACAGGGTGTAGTTGTGCTGCTCGTGCATTAGACCGCCTGGGTGAGTGTGCAGCTTAGGCATCCTGGTAGAGGGAAATTACAGTAGAGCTTTTTCGGGCCCTAGGGGAGTTTAAGTCCCTAAGTAGCCAATGCTACATAAGTTAATGTTCCACGCAGGGGACGTTCTAGGATGAATAATCATTGAGAACTTCCGTAAGGGCAGTTGGTCACTGCGCAAAGCAGTGGACGCCCTTGGCCTATGGGGACCACCTGGAGAGCGGTTATCAGACGAGGGCGGTGGGGATGAGGTTTCAAGTCCCCGAGTTGCTGCACTTGTTGATGAACCGCCGGCTAGGTGGGGGCTACGCAGTTGGGGGGGGATCAACCCCCAAATGAGTCCCCGTGTATTTTTTTTATAGGGGCCACTTCCGAGCGGCTGGCCCAAAGTGGCCGCGACGTGGTAGCCAGCTAGAGGGTGGGAACCTTCAAGTGGACGCTCGCCATGGATACCACATGGACGACGTGTGCTAGATAACCGTTGGGAAGCGGTTTGGCTGCATGTGAGCTGCGTGGTAGGCAGAGCACGATTTGGGGAGTTATGTCACACGTGCCTTTAAGGAACAATGTTGGTGGGTGACTGAAGAGACAGTTTTTGTTTTGAATTCAAATTCGAGTGGGGCAGGTGGCCGTGATCCACGGTGGGGGGAGGTTAAGCATGAACAGCTAAGATGCATTTTGCAAAGGGTGACTGACATATAAAAGGGGCTGTCTTTCTCTTTGGTAGAGTTACGAACAGTTTCACAAAGAGGAAAGTGCTTCCAAAGGAGAGACAGACGAAGCCTTTACAGTGTTTTCTGCTTGTCGCCATCGTGTATTTGCTTGGAACTTTGATCGATCGTGGAAGAGGTAAATGTCTCTTTTTTTCTTTTTCTTTTTTTGACTCTCTTGTTGTTACTTTGATAGTTGTGTAACGTATGAGAAGTAGGAGTAGATTTCTGTAATCTGGGTAGATTAAGACCTTGTAATCCATATGTGGGGATGAGTGTTGCCGGAAACTTGGTTTTGTCTTCGTCGTAGTGCCTTGCATAGGTTAGCAGGATGTATTGGGAATGCTGGGTTTCATGACCTGGAGCGGCTTAGATGTCAATTATATTGTTGTTTTATTTGTTATAGGCTGGCCGTTCCTGCGTTATGATCCCAGAAGAACCTATTAATTTATCTAATGGTGTGTCCTGCTATAGGATTGTGGATGGTAGGAGGCGGCGGCCAAAAGAGCGTATTCACATGAGTGAACTATCTCGTTAATTTGGGATGGTCCTTTCTTCATTTAGTTGTAGTCAAACATCCGATTCGTCAAGTGACTCGGGGGTAGACTCTGGGTGTTCGGCTCTCAGCTCTGTGCCGCTTAGTGTTGTGTTTCTAGATGCTCCACCCCTTTTGTTTGCTGTAGCGGCTGAAATGGAAGCACAAAATGAATCTGGGGTAGGGGCGTTTGGTGCTGCAAAACGACAGCGTAACGGAACAGCCGCATCAACTTCTGGTGAAAGTGTCAAAGGCAGTCGGGGAGGCCGGAAGCAGACGTAGAAGAAGAAGAAGCAGCAGAGCGGGCCTATTGTAAAATATTTTGGAAAGCAACCCGTGCAAGGGCTAGGGGAGTCCATGATAGAGTACCAAATTCAGAAACTACGTGATCAATGTAACATGCCGGACTCGGTGGTTATGAGGCCGCTTGGTGAGGGGGAGAGTTTTGTAGATCCGCCAGCGGGATTTACCTGCAGAGCAGAGTGGCACTTAAGGAATGGGATTAGCTATCCACTGCATCCTTTTGTTCAATTTTTCCTGGCTCATCTCAACATTTCATTGGGCCAGTGTGGCCGAAGCTGGCTAAGATGATTATGATCTTCTACAATATGTTCAGGATGTTTGGGCTGGAGCGGTCCACGATGGCTGAGTTGGCCACATTCTGGACCATGACCGTTGAGGCCAGGCTCAAGAAGAATAAATGGTGGTTGCAGGGCGTGAAATACTCATCCAGCGTGTGGAGGTGTAGAGCGTTCCTGGTAGAAGGCAATTGGGAGTTTGGGGACCGAGAGGGGGTAGATGGGCTCTTGTGAATTCCAACCTTGTTTCAGCCATTAGTTTTGTTGTGGGAGTTTGTAGTTTGATTATCGTACACGTATGTAGTGGTTGTGTTTGATAGGCGTTACCATTTCTGATGTGACTTCTTGTTCTTTATGTAGTATGTTACCGCTTTGAATTGTCCCTTGAAGAATGGGGACGCCTAGACCATTTTCGATAAGCGTGGGTAGGAGAAGAGGTGTGCCAAAATTATTAGGCTTGGATTCACCCTGAGATCAACGAGATGAATGAGATTTTTATCCATCCAGGTATATGTCCTTTGACTGGACCGTTGTGCTCTTGTTTTTATATCTGCGGTATAGCTGACATCAGTGCCCGGTCCATTGAGGAGAGGATAAACAAGGCAAATGCTCTTTTGGCTTGTCTCTTTGCTGAAGCGGTCGACGTAAGGAAGGTTGTTGATCTCTCCAATAGGGAGTTTAGAAAAGGGGCCAAGGGGGATTCAGAGATCACCATCAACACTCCTGGTCCCGAGGCCGTTGCAGCTCGAAAGGTCGTGGCCGGGGACGTGGTCCCAGAGGAAGATGAGCAGTTGGTGAGGGAGGTTCGCCAATAGCCGGGGAGTCGGGTGGAGAAGAGGAAAGGGGAAGAAAGTGGTACCACTTGGACTAGTGTTGTAGAGAAGCTGCAACCAAAGAAGGCCAGGGTTGTGATTTCAAAACGGAAGCTGGGCAAACGGAAAGAACCCCGAGTGGTACGGGTTGTTCTCCACCAAGAAGAGGAGGAATGTTCTGGGGACGGTCCGAATGATGAGGAGGCAGAGGAGGCTCAGCCGTGGTCTGAACAACGAGATGGTCACGAGAGTAGTGTCAATACGGCGGATCAGGCACTCGAGGATAACCTCCAGGGTTGTGCTAGGGAGGGAGAGGGTATGGGGCAAATGATGGACGGTCTGGCCTCCTCTCACGAACGTGTGGAGACGTCGGGGCAAGAGACCGTGGAGGTCATTGACTGCACATCTTCTCCAAATGTGGGGGAAGAGGCGATCGAGACTGATAAGGACGTCCAGGTGGGTGTGATACCCATGGAGAGTGGGAATGGAGGGCAGGTTGATGCTGGGGTCCAGGGTGACACCGCTCATGCCTTAATGAGTCCTTCTAGACCCGCAGTGAATGCAGAAACAGTGTCTCCTTTGACTATGCCCGTGGTGAGTGCCTGACTGGCAAACTTGGCCGCTCATGGCAGGAAGCGGTCAGTAAAGATACATGATGGGTCCGCTACTGATCATACAACAGTAGACGGGTATGCAGACCTGTTCGCGGAGCTGATGCGGAAGGTGGTAGATAAATATGTGATCCATCAGCTCCGCACGACAACCATGGGGAAGGCGTGGTGGATCAACGGTCAGCCATCTTTGGTGAATTGATAAGGGTGACCGCCGACTTGTATCAGTAATAGCAGCTAGAGCCTGTGTCGCTGCCCCCTCTGAAACGAGCATCTTGCAAGCTCAAGTGGAGGAGTTAAAACTAGCTCGGAACAAGCTAGAAGAATTTGTGAAGGCCGTGTAGAACAAGTGTATAAAACGTAAGGCCGAAGCGGACCAGTAAGAGCAGGAAGCATCTTGCTCGAAGTACAGGTTCTAAGAAGCTCAGAACCGAGTAGATGAGCTACTAAAGTATGGGGAGTTGATGAAGGCTGAGGGCGAGGCTATGAAAGGTGAGAAGGAGCGGTTGGAGAAGGAGCTGGGGAACCGTGATAACGCTCTGCAGGTACTGCAGGCGGAAAAAAGGTATCTTGAAGATGAGTGCCACCACCTGCGGACCGGCTGAGGATGACCGAGATGCCTATAAGATTGCTCGGGACTTGCTTTAGACTTTAGAGGTGACTGCTAAGTCCCAAGCGGACGCTCTAGCGTATGAGGACTCGAAGTATTTCAACGATGAACTTTTTAACGCTTATGTGAAGGCCAACTGCGTGGAATTACCTATGTAATCGTGCGTCATGTATTTGGCTAGATTTCTGTATTTTCATTTATGTGTTCATTATGGTTGTAGCAATCGAACATCTTTATTTTCTTATGCTGGTATTTTGGTAATTCTGATATTCCAGTGTTTAGTGAATGCATTTTTGTTGAAGACAAAAAGTTTCGTTTTTTAAACATGGCATGTCTTGACATTGTTGATGTGTGAGTCCTATTGGCCATTCTTGTATTCTTTCTTAGAAATTGTAAGGTCAAATTATCGTTGTGGCGTAGACTAGCTAGCGGTCAAACGAATAAATGACAAGAGCGTTTCAAAAGAAGACGTCTTTATTTCATAAGAGAAAGAAGTACAAAAATGAAGTTAGGAGCGGTCATGCCCTGGATGTTAACACATAATGAGCTACAATAGAGGCCGTTGTAGAAGCGAGTCATGCTAAAGATAGTATTTCCTCAGATGGGTTGAATTCCAGGGGTGAGTGAGGACGAAGTCGCTCCTGTAATTGAGGTAGAACCTGCTTGGGCTGATGACGTCCACAATTTTGTATGAATCTTCCCACGAGGGATGAAGTCTTTTGACCTTGGTTTGAATAGCATTTAGAACCTAGTCACCCACCTGCAGGGGTCGAGTGCGAATGAAAGGACCCAACCCCGATTTAGTTTCCTAAACCGGAATCAAAACCCTTCTAAAAACACGAACCAACAAAAACCACAAAAAATTTCGGCAGAGTAACGTTACAAACGCGGAATTGCCTTTACCTGCACCCGGAAAATAACACTTCATCCGATGCCACAAAAGCCAAACCATGGGCACCAATCCCATCCGGATTTCTCAATATCATAACAATAACAATAATAAACATAACTGTACTTTATAGAAAATTCAGGGAAAATCACATAAAAACATGTATCAGTAACGTATCAGAGCGACCTCTAGTGTATATATACAAAATATACAATAGTAGGCAAAATAAGAAACCTACAGGAAAAGAAAGGTAGCTCGAACAACTAGCCTCCGACCGCGACGTGAGACAACAGAATCCGAACTGCAAACTGGGCACGGAAAACCGAAAAGCCCAGAGGAACGACATGAAAACCGTTAGAGTGAGTGGACGAAAATAAATGTCTTTTGCCGAATAATATATGTTATAAAAACATATGCGAGTCTAAATAAATGAATATGACATAGTACACGAAGGAGACTCAAATTCCTCACGCGTAGGGAGCATGCAGCGTAAAACTCTGCGGGGTCACTCATGGACACGTCCACACTAGTATAGTCCGAATCACGGGATCCTAGACCCACATGTGATTTTAGCCAGAAAGGCCTTAGGCCAGAGGTCTGCCCCCCCCCACCCCGGTAAAGGCCTCGGGTCAGGGGTTACAGCCTCCCCTGGTAAACATCCTCGGGGATCAGCCGGGATGCAAGTGTATCGATACAACAACATATACTGTGAATGTACTCTGTGTAAACCAAATCATAAATAGTTCTATGCAAGTGTATAAAGCATAATATAAATGCATATACGTAATGTATAATTGTATAGACATAATCGTATAACACATGCTCATATAAATCATAATCTCATATGAATGCTCATGCTCGTAAAACGTATATTAAAGACTCGCGATTATCAGTGAAAAGAAATTGTCCACTCACAGACGAGCAAAGTGCGCACTCGCGCTAATCACGTGGTCCGGCAGAAGATCCCTCGCCCGAAGCACGATCTCGATCCCCTGAATAATCATAAAATATATCTGATCAAAATCACAATTCACAACACTGTACCATGATATGACGGAAACATGCATTTAAATTAAACACATAAATCAACCATAAACAATTTAAAACCCTATAGATGTAGTATAATATAAGCAAGTAGGGATCGTTCTAAACCGGGGATTGAAGGGTGCATGCAATTCTTGTGTAGTAAAAGGGGGGTATAAAAGAGTTGATTTTAATTACTAATTTATTTACTAAAAACGTCAATCACATAGCAAGTATTCCTAGGACTCTAACATGCATCAACTCATAGACAAGCAAACACATAAGAAAATCCCAAAAACCCTTACCATATTTTCGACAAAAATAAACCTAAGCTAATTATTTACATGTGATCATCATATTCAACCTAGCCAATTTTCTCTACCTAATTAAGCTACCTTCGAAATTCATGCTCCTAATTTTTATTAGCAACATGCCATGTGGGTTAAAGCTTAACGCCTTAAAATCTAAGAATCATTGAATAACTTCCAGGCGAAAGGTTAAAACACAATCATCCCGCACTACCCAACGCATTAAGAACTAGACATAGCATGCATCAAACAAAACTAAGAACATAAACACATGGAAGATATACTCAAGTAAGTATTAAAAATCCAAAAGTATTCACCGAAACCCAATGTCAAACAAAAAGAATACAAGAACAAAATATGACTACGGAGTAAAGGGTTCATGGTTACACTTTGAAGAAATCCCGCTAAACGCTGCAAACTCCCAAGGTGTAGATGACTCCAAGGATGGTGGTTCTCACTTGTATGGACTTAACGTGTGCAAGCGATCCGAGTGATGGTGGATGGCGGTGTAGTCACTTTGTGCTCGGCCTTGGTGTTTGAGGGAGAGGGTGGAGAGTAATTTTGCAGAGCTTAGGCCTAGAATATGTGATGTAATGAATGAGTCGAGCTCTTGTATTTATAGGTGAAGAATTCCAACTTTCCTCTCCAAACTAGGTTTTCCTAGTGTACTCGGGTAGAATTGCCAGCCTGTCTTGAAACGTCTTTTCCGGGAGTTCTAGAGCTCAGAAAATTCCGATTCTTGTTTCATTGGAAAGCTTATTCAAAGGGCTATAAAATCCATATAATGAACGCCATATTTGGAGTTGAATTGAATTTACTACGGATTTTAGAAGTTGAGTGACCTGACTGCCCAGTTTTCTTCTTCTTCAAGGAAAAGGAAATCTTTATATCTTCAAATCTTGCATTCCTTATTCCCCAATACTTCTTGGCCGAATATACCATATTCTTGCACATATTTTGGCCCTCAAATAAAGTATTTTTCTTCATGGAATATCCTTCAAAAATTCGTCCATTATATGCTCCATATATTCCGCCATATTTGCTCTTTCCTGGGTCGCGCAGGAGAAATGTCTTCATCTTTTTGTCCACCATTTTGGTATCCATTTCATTTGGCATTTGGTTTCCAATTCTTGACACCATATGGGAATGCATTTTAGTAACCATTTGAAGACCATTCCTCGGACTATTTCTTCTCCGGATTTATTGCGTTTTGCGTGCTTGTAGACTCCTTTACTCCGTCTCTTTTGGTCAACACCTGAATTTAACAAAATAAGTTAAAACTAATAAAACTAAGCAATTATCAAAGTAAAAATGTAGAGAAAACACATTAATTAATACGCCTAAAATGCGTAGATCATACCACAGCTCGGAAACCAACCGTTCCCGGAAATATATAATGCAGTGCAAAATAATCGACGAAATTCTCGAAATCTCCACTCAAACCCTCGACTGAAAATCCGATACCCAAATCAACTCGAAAACCTCAAGGCGACGATCGGGGCGCAAATACGAGCGAAACGACATATAACTCGACACATTTTCAAAAAAGTCAACGGTCGCCGGAGCTCCGCCGTTGACCGCCACCGCCGGCGGTGGCGCGGCATCAACGGTGACGGATTCCGGCCAAAATTTCCAGATCATAAGTCCTCCTCAAGCCCAACACATTTCTCTTCTACACCGAGACCCAATTCCAAGCCCACCGGCTGGAATTGAGCTCGAAACTCACGGAATCCATGGATTTCGGTGAGATTCCGGTGAGCTTCAAACGGCAACCAAACGCAAATTCCTTCTACCAAAAGCATCTATAGGTTAAGGGGAACCTTTCCCCCCAAAGCCCCGACCCCAAAAGTCGCCGGAGAAGGCCACCCGAATCCGGCAAAATCACCCAACTTCATCGAACTCGTTCTCCCTCAATTCTCAATCGAATCAAGAAATTCCAAGTTCTAACTAGTTTAGAATCACAAGAGGAAGATTTTACCTTCCAAGGTCGTGGCCTAAATCGGCCGGGAATAGAAGTTCTGATGATGAACAGTAACCAGATGAATAGTCCCCTCAGGTCAACGGGTTCAAATTTCAGTCAACGCCTCAAACAGTGTTTTCGACAATTTTTTGACTATTTCCGATATTTATACTCACGTCTCGGGATGATTAACGGTCCAAAATGGATAACCATTACGATTCGGATAAACTCGATACGAACGGATAAACTCGACGAAATTCTGAAACTTCAAATATTCATATTATATTTCTCGGTTATCGAAATAATCATCCGGAACCGCCCACGAACTCGAAATCACGTGTACAATAACTCTCGAGAAGAGACTCAACTCAAATTCTCGGCTGATAATTAAATCGTGATTAAAACCGGCAAATCAATAAATTATCGAAAAATAGTGATTACGCGCTAACTCGTGAATTAAGCCGATTACTCTACTGATTCTGTTCCGGGTCGTCACAGCGAACGCGCTGGTTATAGAGACGTGCCACTTTCTCCTTGCTTACAATGTTGTGGTAATAGGCATCGTCACGTTTCTCTTGAAGCATGTCATTTTCCAGACGGAGGCCGTCACCATTCGTGGATGGGTCGAACGCCTTCACCCTTGGACTCTCATGGGTTAGTTACTAGGGAAGGATAGCCTCAGTGCCAAATGTAAGTGCATAGGGCATTTCACCCGTGGCGGCCATTGCTATTGTGCGGATGGACCAGATGATGCTGGGGAAGAGTTCAGGCCATCGACCAAAATTAGGGGTGCCACGCCGTATAGCCTGTAGGCGTCGTTTGAGGCCGTTCTTGAATATTTTATCGGCTGCTTCGACCTGACCGTTGCTCTGGAGGTGAGCCGGGGAAGAGAAGAGAATGTTGGTGCCTTGTTGCTTGCAAAAGTCAATAAATTCAAGATTGTTAAACTACGTCCCATTATCCGTAATTATGTTGTAGGGGGCCCCGTAGCGGCAGAAGAGTGTTTGCCAGAGGAACTTGGTGGCATTGGATGTTGTAACCTTGATCAGAGGTTCAGCTTCAATGAACTTGGTGTGATAATCAATAATCAAGATCACATACCAATATTTGCCCTTGGTCTTGGGAAGCTCCCCCATGAGGTCCAATCCCCACTGTGCAAATGGTACCGGTTATAGTATGATTGATAGCGAGATGTTGGGTGAGCGGGAGTGATCAGCGTGGAGCTGATAGGCCGTGCACTTTGTAGTGATGTCTGTGGCGTTCCTGTGGATGGTGGGCCACCAAAAACTGTACTACAAGGCCTTGTGTGCTATTGACCATGCACCAGCATGGTGATCGCACTCTTTAATGTGAATGTCCGCAAGGCGAGAACGACCGGATGAGGTAGGGAGGTAACGCAGATTGGGCCAGGTGCGGCCGTGCTTGTAAAAGTCGCTGCCATGTATACTGAAGTTAGTGGACCATGCTATGATGGTGATACACGCTTTTACTAAGTACTAAATAAACACTTAACACTCAACAAAAACGCATACAATTAAAACCCTTGGTGTAGATGTAGCATTGGTAAATAGGGTATCGTTCTTAACCGGGGATTGAGGGTGCATGCATATTTACGCTATGGTTAAAGGGGGAATTTTAAAAGGTTATTATTATTTTTTACTAATTCCTACGAATTTAAAGACAGGAAATGGTTAGTAGACACATAGAGAAATCCTAAGTTCCAACATGCTTCACTCATAGACAAGTAGAAAACAAACAAGAACATAGAATCCTAAACATGTTACTAGACCGAAAATAAACCTAACTACTATATTTACAAGTGATCGACTCATTCCTTCATCCTTTGCCGTTTTATACCTAGATTCCCTAAGTGTCAACGAAATTCCTAACTTTAATCAAAACACACACACATGCTTATAATTGAACAAGACAGCAACCCAATCGAGCTAACTCTCTAATCCAATTTTATCTTTGTTATTAGTTCGTGAAACATGCTTAAAAGAGAACCAAATTGAGTATCTACTTAAAAACAGTTTCAAGCATTAAGAACATATAAGCACACACATGCATTCGAATCAAGCTAAAAACACATGGAAGAAACTTAGAAGAATTTAGAAATATAAAGCCTCATATCAAAACTTGTTCTCAAAATACAAACAAAGGAAATCCAAACAAAAACTGAAACAAAATAAGAAGGGGTCATGTTACACTTTTAGACTCCGTGAAATCGCACCGCAAATCTTCAAGTGTAGCTACTCCTTAATTGATGACGAGCCCAAAGAATTCCCAGCCAAATCGAGCAAAGTCCTTCTTGAGGTGGAGGAGAGTATTTACGGGGTGTAGTTTGTGGTGTTTCGAGTTTTGAGGGGATGGCCGAGTGTTTGGAGGTTGAGGAGATGATCTTTGGCAGGCTTAGGCGTCTAGAATGAGTGATGCTTAAGAATGAGGCCGAGCTCTTGTATTTATAGGTGAAGAATTCCAACTTTCCTCTCCAAACTAGGGATTCCTAGTTTACCCGGGTAGAATTGATAGCCTGTCTTCTTTCGAGTATTCCAGGAGTTCTAGAGCTCAGAAAATTATGATTTTGGACTCGTTGGAAAGAGGACTTCAAGAGCTTTCCAGAGAGGTATATGATCGCTATATTTGGAGTTGAATTGCGACTTCGGTGGCCTCTTGAAGTTACAGGTCTGTTCTGAGATCTTCTTTCCTTATTCCACTCTAGATATTTCTTTCTTGATTTCCAAGGAATATATTCCTTGCCGAATTTCTTCAAGATATTTGATCTTCAAATATGGCAAGTGGGATCTCCAATATTTCGGCACGTCTTCTTTCCAAAAATGCTTGCCGACTTGATCTTTCCTGGTTCACGTAGGAGAAATGTATTCGTTCTTCATTTGGGAAACCATTTGTGCATACTATTTTAGTAACTTTTACGAATACCATTTCTCAACCATTTTGCGCGTCTCGAATATTTCGCCATGTCATTCCTAGTTTATTTAGGAAACTTCATTTTTCAGCTCCGCGAAACTTTCCGAGTTGTCGAACCATTTGCATTCCTAACCCGAGTAGGAATCCTAGTCAAAGTAGGAAATACCATTTTTCCTAAGTGAATTAGGAAACCTCCAATTGCTGCGTTTTAAGCTTCATTTCACCTCTTTTATTGTACTCCTTTATTCAAAACCTAAAAACAACAAAGTAAGAAATGATAGTACTAAGGTCAAAACAAAGCTAAATGTAAAGAGAAAGACGTTAAGAATCAAGCATAAAATGCGTAGATCAAATTCCCCCACACTTAGACTTTGCTAGTCCCTAGCAAAAACTAAATAAAAGAAAGACTAAAAATATAAAACCAACGTTAGAGCTAGCCTCCACGTTGAACAAATTCCATGGACTCAAATAAATAAAAACAACTTCTAAGCCCTTAGCACAATTTGTCTCAGAAATTTTCTTAAGTATATGGCGATGGAGTCACAAGATTCCATAGTGAAAAGTTCAAAAAATTTCGAGAGATAAGAGAAATATGATCATGTCATGAACAAGTAGGACTTGGAGTAAACGATGGTGAAGTTAAAGCTATGCATGTTTCAAAAAAGTTTAAATCAATCTCACATGGATGCTCTCATGATATTTTCACTCATGAAAAGAGGTTCACTCAAAATGTATATGTATTGCATCGAAATACCTCATAATTACTTGCACAAATGAACCACACCATATGCTCACTCATGTAACTTACTCAACCAATTGAAGGCTACTCATCTTAAGGATCATAAAGGACTTTAGAAAGGTTGTAATGAGGCTAAGGCTAAGGCATTCGAAATTTAGATAAGTGGTGGTGTAAAAACGTTCCAAAGACTTAGTTTAGCACTTAGAATTCTTCAAATTCGTGGCTCATCCTTTCTACATTTCTTCTTGTGTCAAACTTCAAGATCGGGGGCCAATTTTCATCTTTTTGGGCCCTAACTTCATTCTCAACTTCCTTTGAGCTTTTTGAACAGGACAAAGGCCATATTTCTTCACTTTTGGGCCTTCAATTCGTAGTAATCTCCAAATTCATAAGTATAGGGGACATTAATCCAAACTTATACAATCTAAACACAATGCCTCGAGATCTTTATACTTTTTTCTTCTTTTTCTTTTTTATCTCGAAAATTTTGGCATTCAAATACAAAAATTGTTGGACAAGTCTATCCCTATACACACATATTTTCATCATCTTCACGCCACTTTCATTGTGCTAGCTTCGAAATTCTTCACCAAGTCCCTAGAACAAGGGTAGGAACTCTACACTAGGCTAAGTGTTTAGATATAATGTGGTAATGAAAGAAAAGCTAAACGTGGGCTCAAAGGGGTTAATCTAGGGGTGTCGCAACTCGTGCGCACAATGGGACGCATGGCTATTTGGTTTAAGTGGTGGAAAACCTAAATGCCTTTAATCATATCCAAAATCAGAGCATATATCAACTTAAAAGCGTTGTAAATCTACATGAGTAAGTTCTAGTAATCTCTAGTTCATTAAAATCTATGGCAAGTAATTAGATGAAGCATGTATTATTTTTGAGAGCCATATGCACGAAATTCACTCTCAAATGAAGTAATGTAGTCTCAAAAACTCACTTTTAGGTTTGTATGATTTAAAACTTATTCTAACATGCGAAATCTATACCATGTTTAATCAAACCATATCCACTACATGTTATGACAATCAAAATATCTCACTTATCACAAGAAATCAGTTTAGTGCTTATTCAACGCCATATGTATTCTTTTTGGTCCATTTTCATCATAGACTAACTAAGGGCATCCTAAAAATGAAAAAGACTCTTTAAAAATACTTAGTTAAACAAAAAGACACCAACTGAATTTTTTTTAGGGCATCATCCGCCGGAAAGTTCCATTGTCCGCCCGATTTTTAAATTTTACGACTCAAATAAAGTTGTAAACCCCTCCCCCACACTTAAACTCTACATTGTCCTCAATGTATTTAAAGGAAACATAGAACTAAGTATGAAGAGAGAGACCCACGAAAATTTTAGCTAAGGAAAGTAAATAAGCAATGAAATTAAAAAGATAAGGGAGGAGAGAACAAATCCTTGGTGATTTCCTCCATTGGGTTGCCTCCCAACAAGCGCTTGTTTTTTAACGTCTTACAGCCTAGACGTGATAGTTCTTCATGTGTGTGAGATGGCTGGATCTTCTAGCTTATCTTCTTCTACGGCATCCTCCTGAAGATTTTCATAGTAGGGCTTTAGTCGGTGTCCATTGACCTTGAATAGTTTCCCGTTCTCTAGAGACTATATTTCCACGGCTCCATGGATAAAAACTTGAACAACAACGTACGAACCGACCCATCTGGAGCGTAGCTTGCCCGGAAAAAGTTTAAGTCGTGAGTGAAACAGTAAAACCTTTTGTCCGGCTTCGAATGTCTTTCCACGTATCATCTTGTCATGGATCCTCTTGGTTTTCTCCTAAAAATCCATGCATTGTCGAAAGCATCATTCCTTATTTCCTCTAGTTCACAAAGTTGTAGCTTTCGATGTAAACCAGCCTCATCCCGGTCCATATTGAACTTCTTGACCGCCCACCATGCCTTGTGCTCGAGCTCCACAGGAAGATGACATGCTTTCCCATAAACTAGTCGAAAATGTGACATTCCAATGGGAGTTTTGTAAGCAGTTCGATATGCCCATAGTGCATCGTCTAAGCACTGGCTCCAATCTTTTCGGTTTGGCTTAACGGTTCTTTCTAAGATCTTCTTGATCTCACGGTTAGACACTTCAGCCATTCCATTTGTTTGAGGATGGTACGGTGTAGAGACTTTATGCGTGACACCATACTTCCTTAACAATGCTTCCACCGTCTTGTTGCAAAAATGACTCCCTCCATCGCTGATGAGAACGCGCGGCATTCTGAACCTCGTGAAAATATTAGTTTTAAGGAAATCTGCAACAACTCGCGAATCATTAGTACGGGTGGCTTTGGCTTCCACCCATTTCGAAACATAATCAACGGCGAGTAAAATGTAAGTGTAACCGTTAGACATGGGAAATGGTCCCATAAAATCAATGCCCCACACATCAAAAAGTTCGACATTAAGCATATACTTTTGTGGCATTTGATCACGTGGTCCAATGTTACCGGATCGTTGGCACCTATCACACTTAGCACAAAAAGTGTTAGAATCACGAAATAGGTTAGGCCAAAAGAATCCACAATCTAATATTTTGAGGGCTGTTTTCCGAGATCCAAAGTGGCCTCCACATGCATCATTATGGCAAAATTTAAGAATTTCTTCGAACTCACTATCCGGAACACACCTACGAATCACTAAGTCAGAACATTGTTTCCATAAGTAAGGTTCATCCCAAATAAAAGTTTTAGCGTTGAATCGAAGCTTATCACGTTGAACACTATGCATGTGAGGTGGAAACTTATTGGTAACCAAATAATTAACAATGTCCGCATACCAAGGAGTTTCCGAGGTACTTACCTGAAGTCCGAAGAGTTGTTCATCCGGAAATGTTTCCTCTATTGCCACCGTCTCCTTGTCATGTATAATTCGAGATAAGTGGTCTGCCATCACGTTTTCTACTCCCTTCTTATCTTTCACTTCTATGTCGAATTCTTGGAGTAGAAGTATACAACGAATCAGTCGCGGTTTGGCATCCTTTTTCGCCATGAGATACTTCAATGCAGCGTGGTCCGTGTACACAATCACCTTGCTTTGCAACAAGTATGATCGAAACTTGTCAAGTGCAAACACCACAGCGAGCATCTCCTTCTCGGTTGTTGTATAGTTGCTCTGAGCATCGTCCAATGTTCGAGAAGCATAGTAAATGGCGTAGGGCTTTTTGTCCTTCCTTTGCCCTAAAACAGCTCCGACGGCGTAGTCGGATGCGTCGCACATCAACTCAAAATGTAGTGACCAATCCGGCGCACAAAGGATAGGAGCACTCGTGAGAAGCTCCTTCAACTTGTCAAATGCAGCTCGGCAGTCATCATTAAACACAAAGGGAGTTTCTTTTTGTAGAAGTTTGCACAAGGGACGAGAAATTTGGGAGAAGTCCTTGATAAATCTCCTGTAAAAACCTGCATGGCCAAGAAAAGAACGTATCTCTCTAACCGAAGTCGGAGAGGGTAAGTACCGCACAAGATCTACCTTTGCTTTATCAACTTCTATTCCCCTTTTCGAAACTATGTGACCCAAAACTATCCCTTGAGTGACCATAAAATGGCATTTCTTCCAATTAAGCACTAGGTTTGTTTCAACGCATCTTTGGAGAATTAGTTCTAAGTTGTCTAAACATGCATCAAAATTTTTCCCAAAGACACTAAAATCATCCATGAAAACTTCTATTATCTTCTCTATGTAGTCGGAAAAGATTGAAAGCATGCAACGTTGAAAAGTACCTGGTGCATTGCAAAGTCCAAATGGCATCTGTCGATATGCAAACGTTCCAAAGGGGCAAGTGAACGTTGTCTTCTCTTGATCTTCCTCGGCGATGCTGATTTGGTTGTAACCAGAATATCCATCTAGGAAGCAATAATAATCATGTCCCGCCAACCTCTCAAGAATTTGATCAATGAATGGCAAGGGGAAGTGGTCCTTGCGAGTGGTGGCATTGAGCTTCCGATAGTCGATACAAACTCTATGGCCGGTTACGGTTCTTTGTGGCACTAATTCGTTTTCTGCATTCTTCACCACGGTGATTCCGGACTTCTTAGGAACAACTTGCACGGGTGAGACCCATCGGCTGTCCGAAATCGGATATATGACGCCACAATCCAAGAGCTTGATTACTTCCTTCTTCACAACTTCCATCATCGGTGGATGAAGTCTTCTTTGAGCTTCTCTCGAAGGTTTAGCCCCATCTTCGAGTAGAATTCGATGCACGCAAGTGGTCGGATTGATGCCTTTGATGTCGGCAAGGGTCCATCCAATTGCTGTTTTATGACGTTTGAGCATGTTGATGAGTTTGCCCTCTTGTTCTTCCTCCAATGATGATGAAATGATAACCGGCAAAGTGTCATTCTCTCCCAAGTAAGCATATTTCAAATGAGCCGGTAACACTTTGAGTTCTAACTCCGGTGCCTTAATCACGGATGGGACAAGCTTGTTTTCTCCATAGGCCAACAGAATAGGAGGTGGCCTATTTACAATCCGTGGAGCCTCATTGAGTGCCATAGCCATCTCGAGGATCCTAGGCTCCAAAATCTCGATAAGTGCATCAAAAAGGGCTTCATCTCCAAGTTGAGTCAGCCCCGCTCCTTCTTGTATGGCAATGTCTAACACATCATCTCCAATGGTGTCTAAGTGTTGTTGAGCTGCCTCTTCCACCATATCCATCGAAAATATGGCATGTACACTTGCCGCGGGAACCTTCATGGCATCTAATATGTTGAATTCGATCTTTTCTCCATCAATCTCCATGGAAAACGTTCCCTCAAATACATCTATCTTCGTTCTTGCAGTCCTCATGAAAGGTCGTCCAAGAAGCAATGGCGTGGTATTCAAAGGACTCTCCTCCATGTCAACAATGTAAAAATCCGCTGGAAAAATCAGGTTGTTGATTTTCACAAGAACATCTTCAACGTATCCCCTAGGATACTTATGCGAACGGTCGGCTAGCTGAATGATGACGTTGTCTTGTTTGAGCTCGCCTAAATCCATGGATGCAAATAAGTAATAAGGCATTACGTTAATGGATGCACCAAGGTCTAGCATAACATCTTCGAATTTGTTGTCACCAATCACGCAAGGAACAGAAAAGCTCCCCGGATCCTTCAATTTGGGGGGTAACCGACGCTGTAAAACCGCTGAAACGGTTGCATTCACCTTCACAACCTCCTTTGCTCTCGTTTGCCTCCTTTGGGTGCATAACTCTTTGAGAAATTTTGCATAGATAGGCACTTGCTTTATGCACTCGATCAAGGGCAGATTTACTTGCACCTTCCGAAAGATGTCCAAAATGTCTTCGTATTGATCATCTTTCTTAGATTTCGTCAACCTATGTGGGAATGGTGCACGAGCAAACGAAGCATTAGTATTAACCAAACTTGAAGGGATAGAGTTAATACCTTTGTTTGGGGCAGATTGTGATGATGAGGGTTGTGCCTTAGTGGCGTGAGGAGCCACATTCTTCTTTTTCTCGGCATCTTTAGTAGCCGGATCTTTTTCTAAGTCCTCCTCAAAAATGGTGTGAGGAGGTGCCGAGCTTGTCTTTGGCAAAGGTGATGCCAAAGTTCTTCCACTCCTAGTAACAATTGCACTCACATTCCTATTTGGCGGTTGTGATTGAGGTGGAAGGTGGCCGGAATCTCTAAATTGGCCCATGAAGTCCACGAGTTGGCCCATTTGCTTTTTGATTTCGGTGATGTCTCGGCCATGTATATCCAACGTCTCCTTTTGCTTTGCTTGTCCCTCCAAGAGAACTTGTGTTGAAGCGGACAATTGAGTGAACATCTTGTCATAGTCCGAATTTGTAAATTGTTGGGCTGGAGGAGATTGCTGCATAGGTTGCATCGTTGGAATGGGAGCTTGATGCATTGACTGCCTTGGTTGGAAGGGAGCACGTTGGTAGCCTTGTTGAGGTGCCGGAGGGTTTAAACATCCCTCATTGCTACTCCACTTGAAACCCGGATGATCTCGGTTGCCAAAATTGTTGTTGTTGTAATTGTTGTAACGTTGGCCCCCTTGATATCCTCCAATAGCATTGACTTGCTCCGGATCTCCATTTTGTTCCTTTATATTTGGGCATTCATCATTGTAGTGCCCTTGCAAATGGCAAACGCCGCAAACAGGTCCGAGGCTTGCCTTGGCTCTCTTTGTCTCGAGCTCAAGCACTTATTCTAGCATAGATGCTAGTTTGTCAAACTTCTCGTCCTTTACTTGCATTGAGCTAGCTTCATTTACTTGTTTTCGTGGAGCCATCCCATATTGAGCATCATTATTGGCTCGGTTTTCCAACAAAGTTCGAGCTTCTATCTCATCTAAATCCATGAATGCTCCGGTTACAGCGGCATTAAGAAGCTCTCTATTAATCGGTTTTAAACCATCATAGAAGTAGTTTATGAGGTTTGTCTCGGAAAAACCATGGGAAGGGCAGGTGGCACATAGAACTTTGAAACGGTCATAATATTGGCCAAAAGACTCATCCGATGCTTGTGTAATTCCCGTGATCTTCTTCCTCAAAACAGTGATCTTTGAGGCCGGAAAGTACTTAGCCAAGAACAGGTCTGCAAGTTGCTTCCATGTCGTGATGTGGTTAGGCGGGAGTTCCAAAAGCCAAGTTTGAGCTCTATCAATCAATGTAAAGGGAAATGCCTTGAGCTTGAAGAGTTCTTCATCGGCATCTGAAGGCTTCATACTCATGCAAATGAACTGAAATTGCTTAAGATGCATGTTTGGATCTTCATTTGACAGCCCATGGAAGATTGGTAAACGGTGTAGGAAGCCACTCTTCAACTCAATGTCCTTCTTGTCCTCTTGAGGATCTGGAAATCGAATGCACGAAGGACCGCTACTCCATTCGGTGGAGCAAGTACGTTGGCGAAGAGATCGCCTCTCGTTGATGGGAGGATTCGGTGGGTTGTTTCGTGCCATCTCTTGCTCTTCTTCTTGTGAGTGCTCGGTGGAGTGATGGGATGAGTGCGGAGATTCTAAATATTCCTCAATGATAGGTTGGTCGAGAACTTGCTTACTCGGAACTACTTGAGACTTTAGATTTTCCAAATGGTTTGTAAGTGCTTGGAGATCAACTATAGGAGTTGAGTGGGAACGGGACATTCATAGAGTCTGATAATCCACCAAAGATCAAGTGTTAGTATCAAAAGAATACACAAGGAATGCAAGATACTAACCAAAGTTGTAACACACAAGAAAATGCACGAAAACACACGAAAACACACGAAATCGAATCACAAAAACACATAGAAACAAAGTACACGTTATATATAGGATATAGATGGTTTGTAATGCTTAGATATATATGCAATTGCACGAAATGCATGAAATAAACTATAAACACATGTACACACGTTTTTTGCAAATTTAGACATATATACAATGCAAGACTTATAAACAAGTTAGGACACACACATATGCACACGGAAATTATGCAAGTATAACCATAATCACGTTGGATGCATTATGTAACACACTTAAAAGGATTTGAAATGCACACTTATAAGATCCTACGTGAAGATGGTATGAATGCATAAGAGAAAACGTTAGAAACCTGCAGAAAACACACAAAGTTACGTGTTAAATACATGATGCAACATGACCATACGTTTGGCCTCATGTCCCTAACTTCACTTAGGTTAGGGTACCCGGTGATGAAATCCGAGCATCACAAAGCCGCCGGCAGGTTATGCAAGCTATATGCAACGTGGTTAATTCTTTACAAGTTAAAATGCACACGAAATTTACAAGTAATATGCACAAGTATTTTGTTCATTGAGTTTCGCCCTCGATTTAAAGAGAATACGTTCATTTAGCCTTTAGGACTTTCATTGGATGTGCGACCCGCGCGATAAAATGTACATTCTCAATCAATCGGCCTTGGTTCAATCGAAAAACATGGCCAATTGGGGATAGAGATAACGCGAGAGGCAGGACTAATTTCGACGATGCATCCCGAGGCTTACCGATCATGGAAAGTAGATTTAGTCCTTGTCTTCTTTGGGCAACTTTAATAAGCTTGGCCAGTTGGCAAGAGAGACCACGAGAGGTAGGACCGATTTGGGATCTCGGATCCAAAACCCGTCGTAGAAACCGTCACCTCCTAGACACCAAGTTACTCAAAGATTTCACCTCTTTTATTGTACTCCTTTATTTAAAACCTAAAAACAACAAAGTAAGTAAGAAATGATAGTACTAAGGTCAAAACAAAGCTAAATGTAAAGAGAAAGACGTTAAGAATCAAGCATAAAATGCGTAGATCAGATGGTTATAGCCTTAGCCTTATCCGCTGGGAGGGTACCCGCAGTCTTATAGGCCAATAGTGGAGCAATCCAATCAACTTCTCTTGGAGAGACCATGCGAATTTCATATAAATTCCTTTAGATGTTGCGTTTGTCAAGTGTTTCCACTTTTGGGCCATGCTTGGAGGCAGTTGCTGAGGCCATTGCCATACGTGCCAAAGTGTCCGCGTTTGCATTCTGGGACCGTGGCACCTAGGTGATGTTATAGAATCAGAATTTTGAGAAGTATTATTGGGCCATGGAAAGATAAGTAGCCATTGTGCCTTCTTTGGCCTCAAAGTCCCCGAGAATTTGGTTTACCACAAGCTGTGAAGCACTAAAGATGTTGATGTCAGGGGAATATGAGACGCGGGCCAGCTGGAGGCCGGTAATGAGGGCCTCATACTCTGCCTCATTGGTGGATACTTTGAAGTTGAAGCGGAGAGCGTACTCAGCCTTTATGCCTTCTGGGCCTGTCAAAATGATGCCCACTCCATTGGCCTCCTTGTTAGTGGAGATATCCACTTATAGGTTCCAACAGGACCGTGGCTTACTTAAAGCGGGCTAAGGGGGTGCACGTTCTATGATAGCCATTGAGCTTTCCTCCTCCATGTATTCAGTGATAAAATCAGCGACGACATGTCCTATAATGGTCGTGCGAGGCTTGTACTCCATGTCAAACTCGCTGAGCATTTGGAAGACGATTTGGAGGTTGGTCGCATGCCCTACTGTCGTCCGACTCTTTACTAGAATGTTGTTAATGTACACTTCGACAATGGAGCCGTTTACATCCCAGAACAGGTACATCCTGAAACTCTGGTAAGTAGAACCGACATTTTTCAGTCAAAACGGCTTGACTATATAGCAATAGAGACCCTTGTCCGTGTTGAACGTGGTGGCTTCTTGGTCATCCGTATGCATATAGATCGGATTGTAGCCTGAGTAGGCATCCAAAGTAGATAAAAGTCTGTAACCCACTATAGCATCCACTAATTGGTCTATCCGCGACAGTGGAAAGCTATCCTTTGGGCAAGCCTTGGTGAGGTTTGTATAGTCTACACACATGCGCCAGCTGCCGTTGTTCTTCTTGACCATAACAGTATTGGAAATCTATTGAGAGTAGTGAACAGGTCTGATGAACTTCATTTAGAGAAGGCGTTCCACTTTGGCATTCATGGCCACGTAGTGTTCTGAGGGGTAAGCACGGTGCTTCTGCTTGACCGGCTTGGCCTCTAGGACAATGCTGAGTTTGTGGGAAAATAAGTCAGTGGAGACGCTGGGCATATCCTCATAGGACTTGGCAAAAACTGCTTTGAACTCCCGAAGGAGGGCAGTTAACTCATCTCTGACTGCTGAGTTGAGCCACTCTCCAATCTGCACTATGCGGTCCGAGAATGTTGGGTTGATATGGATTTCCTGTAATGAGTCCCCGGTATCAACCGGTTTCAAAGGGTTCATGCTGTCCCTTGGGTCATCAGGGGTAGCCGCTAAGGGGTCCTCAATTATGGCAGTATCAAGTTGCAGCCCTAACACTTCCTGCTGGACCAGGTAGCCGGTCCTGGGGTTAATAGGCCGCTCAGTAAAGTTGTAGCAGCGGACCCGGCCTGTATCGTCGACCATTTGGAATTGCATGTAAAGCATGTGTGTAGCAATGATTGCTTTGACTTGCTTGATGGTCGGCCTGCCAAGAATAAGGTTATATGAAGAACAGAGATCAACAACAATAAAATTTGTAAAGACATCCTTTTGTGGTGAGCCCATGGAGCCCACGCACAGATGAATGTAGTCACTACCCATGGGGTATACCGCATCCCCAGAAAACCCACGAGTGACTTGTTGTCCTGTAGCAGCTTGCTAATAGGATGGTTGAGCTGTTTGTAGACACTGTAGAAATTGGCGTTCGCTCCTGACCCGGAGTTGAGGCAGACGCGGCCAACCTTGCATTGGTCCACTAGGGCGTCGATAACAAACGGGGCATCCGTTGGAGCCTCGTGCTGCTCATCAGCTTTAGAGAATGTGACTAGGTCCCAGGACCACCGGTGCGCCTTGCTGTAGGAGCTAGTTCGATAAGGATAAGACCTCGCACGGTGCTTCTGATGCTAGGCGTTTGTCGGCATAGATGGTGTTGATTTCGCATTAGGAATCCACGAAAGAGACATCCCTAGGAGCACCCGGCCTATACTCAGCTAGATCACCCTTATCAAAGAGATCCTGTATGATTTGCTTCAACTGGGCACAGTCTTCTGTGTTGTGGGATTCAGTTTGGTGAAATTTGCACCACACATCATTGTTCTTCCATGGGCCCTTACATACCTTGGGTTTTGGTATCATGATCAGGTGTTTGTTGTTGTTGAGGATCTCCTACTGAGTGGCATTAGTGACCGTATAAACTCGACGGTCAGGGGAGATGTGCTTGGCCGGTCGCTGGTGGATGCTGGGTTGACGAGGGGGAGAGAAGTGACGGTCAGTGGACCGCTGTCGCCACGGGCTGGAGTGTCTGTCAGGAGATTGAGAGCGGTATCTCCTTGGACTAGAGCGTCTGTCACTATGCTTGGAAAAGTGTTGATGGCTCTCTTTGCAAGGAGGTGTGGGAGAGCGGGCCTTCGATTGAGAGTGTGGACGCTGTCCCCAGAAATTCATGAGCTCCATGTCTGCTTCATAACCCATATACTCACGTCGAACCAGCTTTCCCTTGAAGCTTGAGGGAAGCAAACCCTCTATCAGTGCGAGTAGGGCACTTTCCTTGTCCAAACTATAGCACTCTTAGCAGCCGACGGAAAACAGGTGATATAGGACGACATAGACTCGTCTGGGCCCTGGCGGATTGAATGTAGTGAGCGTGTGGTAATTTGGCAACTTTGTAAGCGTTACCGTTTCAAGAAGGCGGCCATGAAATCGTGGAAGGAATTTATAGATTCGGAAGTGAGTTTGAAATACCAATTTAGGGGGTGTTCCATGAGAGATTCCATAAAGAGATAGTAGAGAGTGGTATCGACGTGTCAGTGCCCTGTAGTCGCAGAAAGGAAGCAGTCCAGGTGAGTCCCCGGGTCGCCGCGGCCATTGTATCGATCATCCTTCCACGCCTTGGCCAGCTTGTCGTGGTCGACATTGGTGATAGCAGCCAAGAAAGGGGTGGACCGGGGGGTGTACGAGACATGTGGCATAACATGTCGCTGCCGACGAATCTCACCCTCCAGCTCAGCAAGCTGTGCCAAGATTTGCTCTGCGGCCGGCAGGGGTGCTAGTGGTGACCTAAGGGGCGATGAGGGACCATGCAAGTATTGTAGCTCAACGATCATGTGAATGCGGTTACGCCGCTCTTCCCTTCGACCCAACTCATGCTGTTGTGCCTGGAGCTCGGCGAGCCGCTGATTGAGCTGACCGTTCTGCCACTGTGTGGCATCGCGGTCTGCCCTTAGAGAAGCGATTTCCGCCAGAAGATGAGCATGACTGCTTTGGGGAGTATGCTTATTGCCCTCTCTAGCAACACTAGAGGTGGCGCGGTTAGTGTCACCTAGAGCGGTGCCGTTGGGCAGTGTGATGAGTAATGGGTCGATGAACCGGAGGGGCGGGAAAACCGGGGTGACCATGTTGAGGACGGGCGATAGCTTAGGCATCGACAGAGGTCGTGCGAAGGAGAGGCAAGTGCTTTTTGTCTCAGTATGGGCGGTTCAAAAAATTAAAAACTGCAAGACGGCGCCAATTGTTTCTACTCAAATCCATTGAGATGTTTAAGTAAAAGTGCAATAGTTGGGTAATTGTTCTGTCCAGTGTGTCTCGAACGAATGCAGTCAGAGAGCTTCCTAAATCCTGTAAAACACTGGAAGCTTCTTGGATTAGAGGTCGAGATGGGATTGGCCCGCCTTCGACGCTCTGATGCCTAAGTCAGAAAACTATTTAATTAGGATAATAGGAATCGACTAATGATGTCTAGAACCTCTTACCTTGGGCATATAATAAATGCTTCCTCATATAGGTAGCTGAGGGATGCATATTTCGTTGGTTTTTGATGTAGGACTAGTTGATATTCCCATCTTGTATATGTTAGCGTAAAGGGGAAGGACATGCCTGGTAATTGGCTGCCTTGCCCAAGTCAGCCGGGTATTATACGCGCAGGGTGGGCTGCCGAGTGATGCGCGTGTCGCGCTGCGTATTGGGTGAAGTGACTGATTTTTCCCTGTCAACTTCATCCCTTGGCCATTTCTGGCGTTTGATTTATTGTTCATTGCTGAAAGAGGCAAGCTCTACTTGGGTTTAGTATGTGGTGTACTAACATATAACTCGCATAATCCTGACTTCATTTTCTCCTTGTTCACCCCACATGGAAGTCATTGTTACTCTGCTTAGAGACAAAACAAATATTTAACTAAGATTGTGCATTATCTTCCTCAACAACGTAACAATCTCGTTCTATGGGATATGAAACAAAATGTAGGACATACGTGTTTGTAAATTGCAAAAGGCATAAGTCTAACGTACAATCACTATAATGAAAAGATCAAGTGCGAACGATAGTGATTTGTCAAATGAATTGTTCTTTTTTGTCTAAATTGCTTGAGATGATAATGAAAATAAATAGATGGCTGGAATGGTTTTCATTGAGACTCAAGATTGGGACATATACAGGGAGCATTACATAGATATTACTCCTATAATGAATGAAGGAATTTAGAAAGCCTATACATCTATACTAACAGTTAGGAATATAAAATGTACAGAATCTGTAAAGACATTAGAACGAAAAACTCTTTCTCCAAAGGTTTTATCAAGATGTCGCCCAATTGATTTCTGAACTAACAAACTTTGTAGTCACAGAGCCATCAAGAATCTTGTCTCTGATGTTGTGGAAATCCATCTCGATGTGTCTAGTGCGCTCATGAAAGACCGGATTGGCTGCAATGTGCAGAGCAACCTTGTTGTCACAATACAATGAAGCAGATCCATGATGAACAAGCCTTAATTCTTTCAATAAATGCATAAGCCAAGTCAACTCAGAACAAGCTCCTGTCATTGCATGTTACTCGACTTCAGTTGACGATAAACCTACCCAATCTGAGTCACAATAAACCCTTAATCTGAGATCACTTTTGGAGGATAAAAATAAACCTTGACCAGGTGCACCTTTCAAAAATCTAGCAACATGAAAGGAAGCTTCCATGTGAAGTTTCCAAGGCTGGTGCATAAATTTACTCAATACATGCACCGGATAAGTGATGTCTGGCCTTGAAACTATCAAATATATTAATTATTAGACTAATCTTCTATACTGACTTGGATCTTTAAGTAAATCACTTTTATCTGTCAATTTTAAACCTCTCTCCATATGTGTATCAACAGGGGCAACCCCCAACAACCCTACATCCTTAATAATTTCAAACGCATATTTACGTTGAGAGATAAAAAAAAAATCCATTCCTAGATGTAGAAATCTCAATGCCTAGGAAGTATTTCAATTCACTCAGATCCTTAAGACGGAAATGATTATCATGAACTTTTAAATTGCAGCAATACTAATAGGATCATTTCTGGTAATGAAAGGACCCAACCCTAGATTCACCAGTAATCTATGATCAAGTCCTAACGACTGACCATAATCTATGAAATTTTGTAAATTTTTTGACATAGCTTCCCTTAAAACTGAGACAACCAAAAACTTGCAGGAAGAATGACACTCTGCATATAAATCCCACAAACAAACCATGAACCACCGATGTGCATCTGGATTTCTCAGCATATAGCAGAAATTAAACCAGATGTAAAAGTCAAGATTGAAAACATACTTTACAAAGTACTGGTTCTAAATACAAGGAGAAGTAAACTCGACGACTACTCGAGTAACAATTCATTCACAAGAGTCTCACTGTAACAGCATAAGAAAACCGGTATCCAGAGCGACTCCTGTATACATATGATACAAACTGACAGTAAACTGGAACCTACTGATGAGAGGATGACTGGTAGACTCAGAGCTCTCGATGATACCAAGCACGCTCAGGAATAACACTGCAACCTGGGTAACAGAAATCGAAAAGCCCAGAGAAAGACATTAAAAATATAAAATGTTAGCGTGAGTAGACAAAAATAATATAAAAATATGGGTAAATCGCTAAACTGTAATTTCATGTCTTTCCGCTATTTTCTATGAAATAATGCGAGTTCTAAACTGAATAACTGAAATATAAATGTAGGTGCTCTCCCAGGTCACCTAACCTGAGTCGATTTGGGTTAGACGAGGCCACCTAAACTCCCCTAACCAGCTATCTGGTGATCAGTCGAATAGCTAGAGTATCGATGCAACTAAACAAATCATCACAAAGCAAGCTTCCAAATAAACGTTTTAAAAACATACCGTAAAGCATACTCCGTAAAAATAATGAACTTGCAATCAACTATGAAAATAAAGATCCACTTATAAGTCTGCGGCTACTGCTAGGGTCCCGCAGGATTTTCTTCGCTGCTAGAGTTGCGATCTCGATGTCCTGTAAATATGAATAATTCGATATCAAAATACGCATAAAACTATAAAAATTGACCCTAAAAACAACCCTGGAAGTCCTGTCGATAATTTCAAGACACTGACTCGTCGGAAACCACTATGGACGGTGGCGCGTGGCCCTCACGTGCCTCCACAAGTGGCGGCGTGTGAGCCATACGCAACTCCTAGCCAAACATCTTTAATGGGAGTGCTCGACCCCACGTTAGAAAGCTTCTTCCACAAGCAACAACTTTCCCAACTAGGACTAGCCTCGAATAACCGCCATTTGGCCAGAAAAATACCTGAAACCCCGTGGCCTTAAACTTGGTTTCCGGTTGAAATCGTCGCCGTCACCGCCCCTCGGTCCTCAAGACCACAAGGGTTCGACTCCTGGGATAAAACTCAGTTGAACCCACCTAGCCTCATTGCTGAAAAATAGCCGGAACACCACCGACCGTTAATCCCGAATCCGGCAATTTCATTGTGTCGGAAATGGCGGTTTGGGTCGGATAAAGTGAAATGGGTCATGTACGAAAATACAGGTCGAGCTCCATACGTATTTCTTCCAAATTTGGAAACTTTCCAAAAATATCACGTATATATACCTGTATAAGCTGCTGGCCCAAATCAACGGCCCAAAATCATTCTGATCTTGATTGAACAGTCCCGATTAAACCGACCAAAAACTAATTATATTTAAATTATTTGTCGCATAAACTTCCAATAAACATTAAAAATAGCTCCCTTATTCAAAAAATTCCTAAAAAATTCTTGCGAACTTGGAATTAAATACTCTACAACTTTCGTGAAGAAAGTCAAGTCAAATTCTTGCCTGGTAAAAAACTTGTTAACAACCCTAATAACGTGCATAATCCGCGATAACGCGTAACGTGGTTCGATAAGTGCGTGATTTCGGTACGGGTTGTACAATCAGCATATCATCAACATAAATCAAAAAAAGAATTAAAGGACTTGCCTTTTCTTTTGGCGAATAAAGAGTAGTCTACCCTGGATTGCACATAACCAGCTGCTTAAATGGCTGCTAAGAATTTTGTGAACAATTGGCAAGAAGCCTGCTTCAACCCATAAAGGGATTTGTGAAGGCGACAATACAGATACTCATCCCCCTATCGGCGAAGACATGTATATCTCTTCAAGGAAGTTACCATAAAGGAAAACATTGTTGATGTTCAGCTGATGAAGGGACCAGTCTCAGGCAACAACCATGATAAGTAAACATCGGACATAAATCATCTTAGCAGTGGGAGAAAAAGTGTCATGAAAATCAATGCCTTCTAACTGAGTGAATCCGTTTGCGACAAGCCGAGCATTATATCCCTCAATCGAACTATCATAATTGTGCTTCATTTTATACACCCAATGACAGTCAATCGATTTCTTTCCAATAGGGAGGGGAGTGAGAGTCCATGTACCATTATGCTGGAGTGCCTCTAACTTGGACTTCATTGCTGCCTGCCAAGTACGGTGAACAACAACTTCAAAATATGATTGTGGTTCCTTGACTTGACTGATATTGGCGATGAAGGACCTGTGATCTGGTTTGCAATGATGATAAGATACATAATTTCTCAGTGGGCAACGTGTGCCTTTTTGAGAACCTAGAAATAAAGAGAACTGATTAGAAGGATGCCGCGTGACATTGAAACATATGTAATCTTTGAGCTTGACCGACGAAACAGTCGGGGGACTAAAGTGACAAAGTGGGGCTAGATGGGGCACGAGTGAGGGTGGTGCGATAGTGGGTTCTTGTGAGGGTGGTGCGGCAGCGGGTTCGGGTTCGGGTGGTGCTGGGTTGACAACAAGATCAAGATTAAGAGGATTAGGCAGAGGCAACGGTGATGGAGGGATTTTTGGTGGCGCGGTGATCGCAAGGCGTCGGGTATAGGTGTGAATGATGGGCGGGCAAGGCGAATTTGGTGGTGGTACGGGTGGAGAAGAAGATGAGGGGCTCATGCCGGTGTTGGTGTCATTGTTTGAGACATCGACATTGGAGATAGGATAGGAAGGTGTCGAATTTTGGATGGTTGAGGAAGGAGATGGGTCAAATGAAGAGTCGAGATCATTACTGAACATAATAAGTGTTAGGGTTGATTGTTGGACTGAGGGAGGTAAAGGGAAGGTGGGCCGATCTGAGGCATATCGAAAAATATTTTCTTGAAAAATGGCATCTTGACTACTAAAAATTTTCTTTGTTAAGATATCAAACCACTTGTAAGATTTTTGACCGACGGGGTTACCAATAAAGACAGAAGGTTTGGCACGATAGTCAAATTTGTGAGACGTATGGACATTAGTTGTGTAGGCTAAGCATCCAAAAACTAGAAGATGAAAAAAAGAAGGTGGTTTGGAGTAAAGAAGTTCGAATAGAGTTTTAAAGGAGATTATTAGGGAAGGTAAGCAATTGCTAATATGAACTCAAGCCACTTGGAGGATGTGATGATGTTTATGTTCCACAACCCCATTTTGTTGAGGCGTGTAAACGCAAGAATGTTGAAAAACGACACCATTTTCTTGAACGAAAGAACAAAGTGAGAGAAACTCTCCCCCATTGTCACTGCGAAAGGTTTTAATGCAAGAGTCAAATTGAATGAAAGTATAGCTAAGAAAGCCTTTTAAAAGTGACTGTGTTTCATGTTTGTGTCGCATAAAAAATATCCATGTGAAACGGGTATAGTCATCGACAATAGTGAGAAAATAATGAGCACCAGAAAGAGAAGAATGTCGATAATGACCCCAAATATCACAATGAATAATCTTAAAAGGTTTCGTAGAAGAAATAGTACTAGTACCAAGAGATAAACGAATATGCTTGGCCAAATGACATATAGAACAAGCATTATTAGACTGAATAGAAAAGTTCAAAAAGTTTTTAGAGATAAAACTCAAATAGGAAGGAGATACACGGCCTAAACGACTATGCAAGAGATCGGTGATGGATGAGATGGTGATGTTGCAGGTTGGTGGTTTTGTGGATGAGGGATTGATCATTGATTTCTTCGTTGCCAAGGCCATCAAATAGTATAATTCGTCACGCAGCTTATTGTTGGAAGATTTATACCCCCACACTTAGTGAGTTATTTGCTAACTCATAAGTGCAAGAACGATCTTCACCCGTAAGTATACGGGGACAAGTAATAGTATAGAAAAGGAAATTGAGTGTCAAACCCATAAGGAGCAAGCACTTAGATTCCTTAGCTCGGGGTGAAAAACACAAAGACACTAGAAAGAAATAAAATGTGAAAGTGAATCTCACACCACTAAGTCCTTTGGAGACTTAGCATTGCGAGGGATGGTGAGATTAAGATGAGTGATTAACGAAGTTTGATTGCTTGGTTATTATACTAGAATGCGGAAACTAAATAACACATATTCAAGATGAGGAAAGTAGGTCGGCTAGGGAAACCCACTAACCATATGATGCATCAAACAATGTTCCGGATCATGTAATGGATTAAAGTCTATTCACACAAGTTAATGTCCAAATCGTGACCTTTTGGGTCACGTTTGGTTTTGAACCCAAGTTCCTAGGTCGATTTAAACTCTAAATGACTTGAGCCCAACATTGAAGTATCTCGTGAATCGGAACCAAGTTCCAAGCCATTTTGGAGCTTGTATCTTGATTATATGTCACGTTGTGAAGTCAACAAGCATATCATGTGAAATTGGTGGAAAGGTTCCTCTTCTCAAATCTCTATTAGAGAATCCGAGAGAAAGTCTATGTGATTCCCTCAACTCGCACCTAGTGAGTTACAAGTTAAGTAAGTCTACTATTTGCCACAATAACCTTTTGGATTTAATGTGTGCCTAACTAGAGTCCTTCAAGTCTATAGAGTCTCAAAGAAGCTCTAGTTCATGCTAAGTGCTAGGGAATCAAATCTTAAGATAAATCTCATAGATAATACCCTAATCATGTTTACACTCTCATCTTTCCTTAAGTGAGTAGCTAGTTCATTCAAGGGTCATTTTTAAGTCTTTTAACACATACATCAACCTAGCTAGAGTTAACACATGCATATGAGAACTACACAACAAGCTCAAGCATATAATTAAACATACCACAATCACACAATGAACTCATTCACAACACAAGTTTTCGTCACATACACTAAAACCATGAAACCTACATAATCTAAGACATGTTCATCACATCATATGGCTAGGGTTCAAACCCTAGCCTCCCAAAATCTACTACTCACTACCCATAACAAGCATAGAGTCTAGATACATGATTGAAATACAAAGTAGGATGAGAAATAACCAAGAGTCCCAAAAAGCTCCAAGGTCTTCTAGCTCTTCTCTCCTTCTTGCTCCAAAGCTCTAAGAGTTGAGTCACCCACCAAAAGCTAGTGGAATGGTGATGTAGATGAAAGTACGGTGGTGGTAATAGAGGTTTTCAAGCCTTTTGGTGGTGCTATGGGTGTTTGAGAGGTAGAGAAGATAGCTATTTGAATGGGGTATGGATGGAGGCTTGAGAGAGAGAGAGAGAGAGAGAGAGAGAGAGAGAGAGAGAGAGAGAGAGAGAGAGAGAGAGAGAGAGAGAGAGAGAGAGAGAGAGAGAGAGAGAGAGAGAGAGAGAGAGAGAGAGTAAAACTATGAGAATCTGAAAATTTAAGTGAGTTATGTTATGTCTAAAGGGGAGCTCGACCCTAGAGCTAAATGAGAGATATTTTGGCTTTGAAATAATTCAAAAATAACTTAAGACATGATCCATAATTTTAGGGGCATGTTGGTGGTCCAAAGATGACTCACCCAACATGTGAGTGGCACATGACTCTTCAAAATATCTTCTCCAATTGGGTGTATGGGCTTGGACTTGAAGTCTTAGGCCTTGACACCTTCTGGCAAGGATTCACCCGAATTGACCGGCCGGAGTTGACTTTGACCGGTGGTTGACTTTTCATCCTTTTCCAAATGCTTAGGAAACTTGCTTGGCTTCTTCAAAAAGTGATCAATCTCTATCTTTTAGCTCGTTTCCTCGCAAACTCTCCATTTCCTAGCATAATAAGGAAACGTATTAAAAACAATGATTTATTCTAAGAAGGCAAGCTTTAAGCATAATGTTAGATACATAATTGGAACACAATTATGGTCTTAATACTTACCCAAACCAATCGTTCTCCTTGTAGCCAGATCCTACAAAATACACCAATAAAGAAAAAATGTTACCAAGCAATTTAGGCCCCTTGTCAAATGACTAACTGACATAAGATAAACTTTGAATGTAGGCATGCATAATACATGATGCAGATAATAAACAGAATTTTAAGGCATTGTCCCTTTTGCGACAAAACCAGCTTTCTCTCCACAAGGCAACAACACGGGCAGTAATGAGCCGTTGTCATTTCTTTGCAAAAATAATTTAGATGATGAAGAGATATGGTTCATTTCCCTGCTATCAATAATCCATTTGTGGGAAGAAACCTGAGACAAACCTGGTTTGGTTACCGTATTTGCTTGAGAATTAGAACCTACATTTTGATTCTGAAGGAGTGAGAGGAGTTGCTTGAGCTGGGCCTCGGACAACGAAACAGCAAGCCTTCCTTCATTATCAAGTGACATATCAGGGACTTAGGCTTGATTGGTTGCAGAGAAACCCTTATTTGAATTTGGGCCTGAATTACTCTTTGCCTTTGGGTGGTGTGGTGGATAACCATTAAGCTGGAAACAATTTTGGACCCAGTGGCCCAAAGGGTTTTGCCAAATTTGCTCACAGTTAGAGCAGTGAGGTCGTCAGCCTCTACAAGAACCAAATCTGCCGCAACTAGAGCTATATCGATTCTTCCCCCGAATAGCTTTATGTCGGCCACTGAAATTTTTTGATGAGTTGTCTTGAAACCGATTGTTGCCTCTTCCTGCACCTACTGACGAACTAGGTTGTCCGTCGTGATTGTTGGTGTGAACAACCATGGCAGCACCGTTGGAGTTGCTCGTGGCATGCGACGTCGAACTTAAGTCTTGTTGTTTCTCTTCCTGTGAGATGGAAGAATAGGCTTGGCGAACAGAAGGGAGCGGCTTTATCAAGAGGATATGACCACGTACTGTATTGTAGGAATCATTCAATCCTATCAAAACTGCATTAATTTTTGTTCATCTGATTGTGGTGCATCGGAATAGGAGGCCAATTCATCCCATAGGTTTTTCAATTTAGTGTAATAAGTATAGATAGATAGTTGTTCTTTCTGGAGAGAAGCAATATCACGTTGTATTTCAAAGATGCGGGCTGCGTTGCCTTGACAAAATTATTCACTAAGATCTTCCCAAACTTTTTGGGCATTAGGATACTAATTCACACTGTCGGCGATATCTGATTCACAAGATTAGAGTTAACAATCCATGAATGGACCATGTCATTGCATCGAGACCAAGTGGCATAGTCTTCAGGGTTAGTCTCTGATGAAAGAGCTGTGATGAAGGAGCTGTGATGGAGCCATTGACGAATCCGAGCTTATTTTTGGAGTTTAAAGCTCGAACCATAGATCTTCTCCACCCTAAATAATTATTTCCGTTTAGGAGTTTAGAAACTAGGACCATTCCGGGATGATCAGAATGATGAGTGAAGATTGAAGGGATTAGAGACATCTGCCTTTGAGGAATCGCCAGAAGTCTCTGCATTCTTCTTGCCAAAATATTCTCCACCAACCATGATGATTGAGAAAAGAAAAGGGCTACATGAGGGCGTAGCGATGATTCAGGGACTTAGTCCTGCTCTGATATCATGAAAATAAGATAGTTGGTTGGAATGGTTTTCATTGAGACTCACGATTGGTACATATACAGGGAGCATTACATACATATTACTCCTACAATGAATGAAGGAATTTAGAAAGCCTATACAACTATACTAACAATTAGGAATACAAAAGGTACCGAATCTGTATAGATAATTCTTTCTCAATAGATAATTCGTATTTGTGTTGTGCTACTACACTGCTGGCAGTCTTCTTACAAAGTTTCAATCATAGGAAGACATTCAAATCGTTTACAAGGGGAAAAAAAATTTCTACTTGCAGGTACATTGCATTACTTATGTATATGTGCAAAGTTCGTCACAATATTACTCTTGGGGAATGATGAATAAAGCATTGCATAAGCATTTTCTCTATCCAGCTCATTCGTTGAATGATATTGAATTTTTATATGGAATCAAAGTACCAATTTAAGGAGAAACCTTATATAGAACGAATACATTGAGACGAATGCATTGAGACGTAGCCGTTGACTGAACATCTAGTAAGCACTATCCGATGAAGAAAACATACTTTATATAGGAAAGTTCTTTTTGCGACTACAGCTTCACATCCGCCAAGAGATTGATACACGTTGCCATTTTGACTTGGTAAATGCCCACAATTGAAGGTAAATGTGATATTAATTAGTGATATAAACGCTTCAATTTCACAAGTGAGCTAACTCATCGCTCAGAGCTGTAATTTATTAATAAGATAAAACAGTCATAAGATGGAAACAAAGTCGAAATTCATCTCTTTGAACAATACAAAAATCTACACACAAAAAAGAAATAAACTTTCTAACAAAATCTATAAGTGGGCATAATCGAAAGATCGATCTCGACCATAGATAGTTCGAAGGTAGGATTTTAGTCCAGCAAATAGCACTTTCGTTATCTGTTTCATATTTTGCTAATGCATCAGCCTGATCCATTTGCTTCACGATAAATATAAATCACTTTAAAATTAGTTCTCTGAATAATAAACATTCAACTTAACCAACCCATTCGAAACCTCCATGGAATAAGATTATTGGCTTTGAAATAATGGCTACAAGAGCCGAATCAAGTCCAAGCCACACCCTAGTATAACCATAGACCTCCGCAACGTGAGTAGCCTCCATGGAAACTTCAATCTCCGCATCTAGAGCCGATTGCACCACAACTTTGAAACAAAGACTCCAAAAAACATACCATTAATTATCATCACGCAAGACACCATCAAAACCTGTTCTTAAAGACGTGGAGAAAGAACCGTTAGTGTTAAACTTAACTCATCAAAACCTGTTCTTAAAAACGTGGAGAAAGAACCATTAGTGTTAAACTTAACTTACCAAAACCTGTGCTCATGTAACCCATTACATTACTATTACTCGATCTTGTTCGTCCGTCCGTTTGTTCATCTAACAGTGCATTGTAGTACATTGACTAGGCACAGTTGAACCATTTCATATGGGCCTGGGGATTTATTTTAGATCTAGAAAGCCTTTGATTTACCCCTAACAAAATAAAAAAAATAAAAATGATCTTGTCCGTCAGTTTAATATCATATAATATTTCATGTTTCATTTCATTTCGTTTAATGCATTATATATTTATTTTGATGGTACTAGAGTCAAAACCCTAGTCAACACAAAACCAGTTAGTCAGCCATCGTGAACCAGGACTCGACAATTATTGAAGTAAACCATCAACCGATTATGGTCCCTTCACTCCCCCTTGTGTTTCCTAAAGAAAAACCTTGCTATAAATACAATGGATGTGGAGAGGTACATTCTACAGGGCAGCCACTCCAGCCAGATACAGATGTACGTTCACTCGATAGGTCGGCCCATAAGCCCAGAGACTCGCAGTAGCTATCCAGACCAAAGTAGTTGAATCTGGTTCTCACAGCACAAAGCCGAATTTGAATTTTGAAAAGGTCCCGCTCCGCTCCAGTCCCTCCCATTTTTCAAAACCTAATCTTCTCTCTCTTTCTCTCTCTAGAATTCCAGAGAGGCCGAGTAGCCGTTTCACACAACTCATCCTCTTCCTCTATTTTAAATCTCTTGAAATCTCAGACTCTCTATCGCACACAGAAGACTCTGGAAAATGGCGACCAATATCGGCATGATGGACGGCGCTTACTTCGTCGGCAGATCTGAGATCCTCGCTTGGATTAACTCCACTCTACAACTCCATCTCAGCAAAGTCGAAGAGGTTTGTCTTTTCCCCCAAATTCAAAACCCTAACCCTAGCCCTAGCGTTTCAATTTCGGAAATTTCGTTTGCGTAATTCAATTTCTGGTTATTTATGTCTCCGATCTGTGTGTTTCAGGCGTGTTCCGGCGCGGTTCACTGTCAGCTTATGGACGCGGTGCATCCAGGGATGGTTCCGATGCACAAGGTCAATTTCGACGCTAAGAACGAGTACGAGATGATTCAGAACTATAAGGTTCTTCAAGATGTGTTCAACAAACTCAAGATCACCAAGGTCTGGCTCTCAATTTTGATTCTTTTTGAGTGTTAAATTTTCAAATTTGAGTTGATATGGTTCTGAAATGGATATTGAATTTCCGTTATGTTTACTTATGTTTTGATGATCTTGTTTTGTTGTGTAATTTTGGGGATTTTAGCACATTGAGGTGAGCAAGCTTGTGAAAGGAAGGCCGCTGGACAATTTGGAGTTTATGCAATGGTTAAAGCGTTACTGCGACTCTGTCAATGGCTGCTCCAAGTGAGTCTTAGATCTAATTTCTGTTGTTGTCTTGTTTTTCTTTCACTTATTAACTGAATTCTCATGCTTGTTTATCACTATATCACATCGATGTGTTTGCAATTGGCCTGTCATATGAATTTGGGTGCACTTAAACTATATTAGTTTTTCACATTGATTATCACATCGCTCTGGTAGTTCTGTTTGTTTTGAACTACCTAGTGTTTGTCTTTCTCTTATGTATAAATTTATAGTTGCTTCTTTTGATTAAAGTTTGTCTCTGGGGGAATCAAAATTAAAAATCTAGCTCGTTTAGTTATGCTTCCTCATTGCCTTCTGCAATCGATCTTATCGAAGGCAATATAAGCCTTTATAACTTAATGTTCTACATACAAAGTATAATGGATGTGACTACTGTTGTATAGTGTCCACTTGTCACTATGAGCAGTGTTTTCTTAGTTCCTGCATTTCATTTTGGTGATGGATGTATTATTGCTGCCTAGTTCACTATGATGGATGTATTATGGCAGTGTTTTCTCAATTTAAAGCTTTTGGATGCATTTTATACAAATTGAGTCCTTTTGCATTCAAAGTAGAATGCACTAAACAATTCTGCCATGGTTGTACTTTGTCAATAATAGGTTGTTTTTTGTAATATGTTCCTATTGTTTATGCTAGCTACAATGCCTTGGAACGGAGAGAAGCATGCAGGGGTGGTAAAGAAATAAGCAAGAGAGCCGCTCAGTCACAATCATCTGCTAAGGGTACAGCAGCTTCCCAAAGAGCTCATTCCTCTCACAATGCTAGAAGAAATGATGCACAGTCCTCTGGGAACTCTACAAATCAGTCTGGAAAGACCTCGAGACCATCTTCGAGTGGAGGCCCCGCTCCCCCTGAATATGATGAACAGGTACTAAAAGTGCAGGGTTGAATTATTATCACATAATATTTGGTAGTATGGTTTTATCGATTGTTTTTAATGTAAAAGCAGATCACGGAGTTGAAGCTATCAGTGGATAGCCTTGAGAAGGAGAGGGATTTCTATTTTGCAAAGCTCAGAGATATCGAGATACTTTGCCAGACACCAGAGATTGAACATCTAACTGTACTATATTCACACTCTTTTGTTTCTTTACTTGTTTCTAAAACACCTGTTCATAAATACTGTCAATTCACAATGTTATTAAATTTTAATGTTTTTGAACAGGTTGTTGCTGCTATACAGAAGATTCTATATGCTACAGATGATGATGCAACAGTGGTGGCACAAGCTCAAGCCATGTTGTCTGCCCCTTCGAAGGAAGCAGAGCCCCCTAGTCCTATTGCCGATCATTTGAGTCCTATTGCTGAGGCTTCAGATGAGAAAGCAAGTTCAGAGTCTCAGAAGAGGAAAACCATAAGCAACCTTGACGTTGATGCTGCTGCCATGGCAACATTATCTCCAAGGCACAGGGTCTCTGATGCTTCCGATGTCCATTGTAATGGGTCACCTCTGATGACTTGCTAATCTGCTACTTGTTTCGAAATGTAGTACAAGTAATGGTGCGGACATGAGATATTAAAACTGTTGTATTAAGAACATCCCCAGTCTCCTTTTTTTGTTGTAAAAGTGAGGTGTAAGAACGAAATGTTATCGTCTCTGCTTCAGGAATGTTAGTCATGGTGTTATAAGCCATTATTCTTATACCAGTAGAAGAAATTAGAAGTCTCTTCTGGATTAGCAGGTATATCTCCAGTTTTATAATAGAGTTTAACCTCGATTTCCTCAGTCATTGGTTATGGTTTTACAGTTTTACTTGCATTAGTTGCATTGGTTATGGTTTTACTTGCAGAACCGTTGATACTTCAGAATCTTCTGTCCTCCTAATCGGTGATATCAATCATTGGTTAGAGTTCCAATGGCTTTGCCTGGTGATATCAATCTCAAGTTGGAAAGGGATGGCAACCCCTTGCGGCAGAGTCCCCGGCTCATCCCATCTGGGTTGGTCTTCCTTTGAAGATGTGAATCAAGTGATAAATTGGCAGGCTTTGTCTCCTACTAGGTGAAGCCCCGCGCCAAGGCGCGGTTGAACGTTAAGGTGAAACGAAAAGTTGTTTGAGGATGATGTTATTGGGAAGGGAGGAAGATATTAAGATATGATACAGAACTTAAAATGTGTTGCATATATATATGTTACAGACATTGGAGTGCAGAGTACTTAAAATCTAAAAATCACCTATATATTACAGACATCACATTCATCACAAATAGCGTTATTGAAAAGCAGAAATTAGCCGATATTCTAGTGTTCTTAAAATGCAGAAAATCACTTATATATTACACACATTACATTTTTCCTGAATAGCGTTCTTGAAAATTAGAAATTAGACGATTATCTAGTATGCATAGTAGTCGCAAAACATGGGCATATCACATCTCAGTCAATTGCTTTCAGTGGCATCTGTTCAGCACCAAAAAGAAAGAAAGAAAAACAAACGATTATGGAGAATGTAAAACTGAATTATTTAGACGATCACAACCTACCATCAACATAATTTCAAATCTTGTTTGAAGCAAACAAACACCATGCTATAAAGCATATAATTTGAAGAAAAAAACATACTGTCAGATATAAAAATTTATATCAGATGAGATACTAAATGTCCAGATAGAAAATTTTAGTACCTTTAGCATGAACATAATCACCAACAAACTAACTCGAGTTTCAGTTATTTACTTAAAATTAAACAACAAAATTAATCTATTTAAGTACTCAGAATCAGTTGTAAAGAAAAACGTAAAAATCATGAGAATGTTCTTTTCAGTTAGTATAAACAATATAATGTATGACCTAGGTACCTGACCATTCCAAGCAGCCAAGGGTACCTGACCATTCCAAGCAGCCAACTCATTTAGATTTACAATTGTTGCAGACAAACATATGAGCTGGACTTCAATAACCTGAAAAATATCATACATGTTGCTAAGCACAATGATGATAATGTTGGGCAGTAAAGTATATATATGATGGCTAACCCTTACTATTTCTTCCCACACTGTACCCTATATATGTTGTTCAGGTAATGGACTTCATCCAAGACTATTATATCCATGTGAAAAAAAAATCCCAAGCAGAAACCCCTACGACACTGCACTAAGAAACCAAGGTAAAACACCATGCAAGTGAATTTTGCTATGTTATCGCTTGCTCCATTTGTACTATTCATGTTATAAAGAGAACTTTACAATGTATTGTTCTAGGCAGTAGAGTCTCATGAGTCATGAGATAAACACTAATTGAATAGAACTCATGTTTCTTTTATAGTTCCCTTCTTTCGTTTCAATGATAAAGAACAACATCCAAACATCCAAAGAAAATCCATAATAAATATAAGTCAATATTGAAAACAAACGTGCCCAATATGTCGGTAATATCTCTTTGAGAACTATGTAACACTAACTAAAAGAGTATAAACAAATTAAAAGATAGGTGTTTAGGCTACAAACAACAGTCTTATTGCACACTTAAACATATATCTCGATTTCGCCTTCATACTTGGACTAATGCAACAACCTTCGAATTTCTTCTTCATCGAAAAAGAAAACGTTCGAATTTCTTCTTGTAGTCCTTCATGGGTTCAGCAACATACTTACTTCACACCTTCCCCTTACTCAGTGAGTTTCAATACCAACTACACAATGTAGTCTATAACAACGTGAGTTAAAAATTACCTTAATACATAAATAAATATAGCATGTGGCAGCTTGGAATTGAGATATCAGGTTGAGAACACAGGAGAAAATATGGCAAAGAAAGACCAGACATAATTGTTTAATCTTTCAAAAAAAGAAGTGTTGATTTTAAATTGTTCATAGCAACTGACTGAATTCAAACTTAAGATACAAAATAGTTCACCTAGCAAGCCTTGCTATCTATTAAGCAATATCATCTTATTTATATTTTAGTGTCAAACTTATATCTGCACATGAAGCATAAAAATTAAAAGGTTGCAAGTAGGATACTGACACCAGAAATGGAGTAAGAAATTTTGAATATTGTTGTATCACCATTGAACATCTTATCTTATTACACTGAACTAAATCATCAATATAGGAATTAAAGGACATCTATTCTCTATTCTTATTACACTAAACTAAATCGATCATAAACTAATAGGTAAGCACATTATAAACCGAAACATAATCGTACAACAATTCAAAATGAGAATTGACTTACTGGACTTCAATGGAAGGCCAAAATAAGATTCATATATATAAACCCAGAATCCATCAACTATGCATGCATGTTCCTTATCTATTATATTTTTCTACTCAACCTCCCATTTTCATTCGTTTTCAATTTTCCTACCATATTCACCACTATATGTTGGTATTTGGCATAGTAAGTTGTTGGTTTAACAAAATTCCAAATGACATTGAACAATCATAATGATTCTCAGAACCCAAAACAAAAACAAAAATGTAATTACAAAAAATCAAAACAAATTCACAATACACTGCAAAAAGGAACAAAAGCACACTCACATGTTTGTATTGCAAACTTCACCTATCATGATAATTTTGGTAGATCTCTATACTTGCTACGCATATTTGAGATGCTTAGATTAGAACAAAAAAAAGATCATGAATTCAGAAAAATCAAATTCATTCACAATTGCTACTGATGTTTCGACGTAATCCTACTGTTAACCTTCTATTATGTGTCTGTGTACAACAACATGACCCTACTTGAGCAATTTGATCATACGCCACCAATTCCACATTCATATTCACATGTAATCCATAAACTATATATTATGAAACAACCACTATAGCATAAAGTAATGAGAAAGCAACTTCACATCTCTGACAAAGGCAAAATCACTAACTTGGCAAATAGCAGCTTCAGTTTTCTTCTGGGCTTCAACGTCAAAATGGTATGCAAAAAGAAGAGTCTGACAGCATATAGGCCGACAAAAATTCATCAAACAGAGTGATAAGAATGATAAAGCAGGCCAAATTTTAGAGATATCATAAGATAAAATCATGCAAATCAAGCCAAAAATGCCGCATGCTTGATCTACGCATTTTATGTTTGATTCTTAACGTCTTTCTCTTTACATTTAGCTTTGTTTTGACCTTAGTAGTATCATTTCTTACTTACTTTGTTGTTTTTAGGTTTTGAATAAAGGAGTACAATAAAAGAGGTGAAATGGAGCTTAAAACGCAGAAAATGGAGGTTTCCTAATTCGTTTAGGAAAAGTGGTTTTCCTTCTTCGACTAGGATTCCTACTCGGGTTAGGAATGCAAATGGTTCGACAACTCGGAAAGTTTCGCGGAGCTGAAAAATGAAGTTTCCTAAATCAACTAGGAATGACGTGGCGAAATATCCGAGACGCGCAAAATGGTTGAGAAATGGTATTCGTATAAGTTACTAAAATGGTACGCACAAATGGTTTCCCAAATGAAGAACGAATGCATTTCTCCTATGTGGACCAGGAAAGATCAAGTCGGCATACATTTATGGAAAGAAGACTTGGCCGAACTTTTGAGATCATCCTTGCCCTATTTGAAGACCAAATATCTTGAATATAATGAAGGAATTCGGCAAGGAGTATATTCCTTGGAGATCAAGAAAGAATATCTAGAGTGGAATAAGGAAAGAAAATCTCAGAACAGACCTGTAACTTCAAGAGGCCACCGAAGTCGCAAATCAACTCCAAATATGGCGTTCCTTATATGGATTTTATAGCTCTCTGAATAAGCTTTCCAACGAATCCAAAATCATAATTTTCTGAGCTGTAGAACTTCCGGAAAAGACGTTTCAAGACAGGCTGTTTCCAGCTGGCATTTCTACCCGGGTAAACTAGGAATCCCTAGTTTGGAGAGGAAAGTTGGACTTCTTCACCTATAAATAAGAGGGCTCGGTCTCAAACTCATTCATCACTCATTCTAGACTTCTAAGCTTGCCAAAGATCAGCTCCTCAACCTCCAAACACTCGGCCATTCCCCCCCAAAATCCGAAACACCACCAACTTCATCCCGTAAACACTCTCCTCCACCTCAAGAAGGACTTTGCTCGCTTTGGCTGGAAATTCTTGGGCTCGTCATCAACTAAGGAGTAGCTACACTTGAAGATTTGCGGTGCACTTTCACGGAGTCTAAAAGTGTAACATGACCCCTTTTTATTTTGTTTCGGTTTTTGTTTGGATTTCCTTTGTTTGTATTTTGAGAACAAGTTTTGATAAGAGGCTTTTTATTCTAAATTCTTCTAAGTTTCTTCCATGTGTTTTTAACTTTGATTCGAATACATGTGTGTGCTTATATGTTCTTAATGCTTGAAACTGTTTTTAAGTAGATACTCGCTTTGGTTCTCTTTTAAGCATGTTTCACGAACTAATAACAAAGATAAAATTGGATTAGAGAGTTAGCTCGCTTTGGTTGCTGTCTTGTTCAATTATAAGCATGTGTGTGTGTTTTGATTGAAGTTAGGAATTTCGTTGACACTTAGGGAGTCTAGGTATAAAACGGCAAAGGATGAAAGAATGAGTCGATCACATGTATAAAATAGTTTAGTGTTTATTTTCGGTTTAGTAAGCATGTTTAGGGTTCTTTGTTCTTGTTTGTTTTCTACTTGTCTATGAGTGAAGCATGTTAGAACTTAGGATTTCTCTATGTGTTTACTAACCATTTTTCTGTCTTTAAATTCGTAGGAATTAGTAAAAACCAACCTTTTCAAACCCCCATTTCAAACCATAGCGTAAATATGCATGCACCCTCAATCCCCGGTTAAGAACGATACCCTATTTACCAATGCTACATCTACAACAAAGGGTTTTAATTGTATGCGTTTTTGTTGAGTGTTAAGTGTTAATTTAATGGTTGCAAATGCGTGTATCAATTTTGGCGCCGTTGCCGGGGATTGTAAAGAATTGTGTGTTTATGCTTGTAAATATGTGAATCTGTGTAAATAAGTGTGTATATATATATGTAAAGTGTCGAAAATTTTTATACATGTTCATAATACGTTCCATTCTAACTTTTTGTTTTTGCAGCCATGTAAATAGGTACATATTAAAGGAAGTCTTCGATTTACATTGAGTATGCAAGTTTGGGCGATTAAGTCTCACTCATTGGAATAGATGCCGCCTCTTTTTCTTGTTTATCTCCTTAACCCCTCGTGATGTGTGGATTTCATCACCGCACACCATAACCTAAGTGAAGTTATGGACATGAGGTTGAGGGCGGAGTCTACAAGAACTTGAGGGAATGTCTTTCTCGAAATTTTGGCTGAATGTCGGACATGGTGTCTAGAACGGGTTATGACTGGTGACAGGTTCTGGATCTAAGAAAGACTTGCATCAATGGAGTATATACCAATGATCCGGTGAGTGGATGAATACTTGTCTTTGAGTAAGAAATCTTTGGTAACTTGGTGTCTAGAAGGTGACGGTTTCTATGACGGGTTCTGGATCCGAGATCTCAAATCGGTCCTACCTCTCGTGGTCTCTCTTGCCAACTGGCCAAGCTTATTAAAGTTGCCCAAAGAAGACAAGGACTAAATCTACTTTCCATGATCGGTAAGCCTCGGGATGCATCGTCGAAATTAGTCCTGCCTCTCGCGTTATCTCTATCCCCAACTGGCCATGTTTTTCGATTGAACCAAGGCCGATTGATTGAGAATGTACATTTTATCGCGCGGGTCGCACGTCCAATGAAAGACCTAAAGGCTAAATGAACGTATTCTCTTTAAATTGAAGGCGAAACTCAATGAACAAAATACTTGTGCATATTACTTGTAAATTTCGTGTGCATTAAAACTTGTAAAGAACTAACCACGTTGCATTAGCTTGCATAACCTACCGGCGGCTTTGTGATGCTCGGATTTCACCACCGGGTACCCTAACCTAAGTGAAGTTAGGGACATGAAGCCAAACGTATGGTCACGTTGCATCATGTATTTAGCACGTAACTTTGTGTGTTTTCTGCAGGTTTCTAACGTTTTCTCTTATGCATTCATACCATTTTCACGTAGGATCCCTTATGTGTGCATTTAAAATCCTTCTAAGTGCATCCATCGTGATTAATGTTATACTTGCATAAATTTCGTGTGCATATGTGTGTTCTAACTTGTTTATAAATCTTGCATTGTATATTATGTCTAACTTTGCAGAAAACGTGTGTACATGTGTTTATAATTCATTCTATGCATTTCGTGTATATTCTAGACATTGCATCTATATATCTAAGCATCACATCCATTTCATACAATCTATGTCCTATATTTATATAATGTGCACTTTGTTTCTATGTGTTTTATGATTTTGTGTGTTTTTGTTTTTTTTTTGTGTGTTTTTGTGTGTTGTTTTCTTCCTTTCTTTTTGTTTTCCACGTTTTGGTGAAGTATCATGCATTCATTGTGTATTCTTTTGATACTAACACTTGTTCTTTAGTGGTGGTGTAGCTTCAACGTATGAACGATCTCAACGTACATTACAACACTTGACTACAAGCACGTCGTTCTGCACAAACGTCTGAGATCATTCCACTACCTTTGATTTTAGACCAACCTATCATTGAGGAAGGTTTTGACTCTCCACGTTCATCCCATCACTCCACCGAGCACTCACAAGAAGAAGAGCAAGACATGGCACACAACGACCCACCGAATCCTCCCAACAACGAGAGGCGATCTCTTCGCCAACGTACTTGCTCCACTGAATGGAGTAGCGGTCCTTCGTGCATTCGATTTCCAGATCCTCAAGAGGACAAGAAGGACATTGAGTTGAAGAGTGGCTTCTTACATCGTTTACCAATCTTCCATGGGCTGTCCAACGAAGATCCAAACATGCATCTCAAGCAATTTCAGTTCATTTGCATGAGTATGAAGCCTTCGGATGCCGATGAAGAACTCTTCAAGCTCAAGGCATTTCCGTTTACATTGATTGATAGAGCTCAATCTTGGCTTTTGGAACTCCCGCCTAACCACATCACGACTTGGAAGCAACTCGCGGACCTGTTCTTGGCTAAGTACTTTCCGGCCTCAAAGATCACTGTTTTGAGGAAGAAGATCACGGGAATTACACAAGCATCGGATGAGTCCTTTGGCCAGTATTACGACCGTTTCAAAGTTCTATGCGCCACCTGCCCCTCCCATGGCTTTTCCGAGACAAACCTCATGAACTATTTCTATGATGGTTTAAAGCCGATTGATAGAGAGCTTCTTGATGCCGCTGCAACTGGAGCATTCATGGATTTGGATGAGATTGAAGCTCGAACTTTGTTGGAAAACCGAGCCAATAATGATGCTCAATATGGGATGGCTCAACGGAAACAAGTGAATGAAGCTAGCTCAACGCAAGTAAAGGACGAGAAGTTTGACAAACTAGCATCTATGCTAGAACAAGTGCTTGAGCTAGAGACAAAGAGAGCCAAGGCAGCTCAAGGACCAACGTGTGGAGTATGTCAACTGCAAGGACATCACAATGATCAATGTCCTACTATAGCCGAACAAAATGGAGATCCGGAGCAAGTTAATGCTATTGGAGGATATCAAGGTGGCCAACGTTACAACAACTATAACAACAACAATTTTGGCAACCGAGATCATCCGGGTTTTAAGTGGAGTAGCAATGAGGGATGTTTAAACCCTCCGGCACCTCAACAAGGCTACCAACGTGCTCCCTTCCAACCAAGACCGCCAATGCATCAAGCTTCCATGCAACAAGCTCCTCCGGCCCGACAATTTACAAATCCGGACTATGACAAAATGTTCACACAATTGTCCGCTTCAACACAAGTTCTCTTGGAGGGACAAGCAAAGCAAAAGGAGACCTTGGATAGCCATGGCCGAGACATACAAGAGATGAAGAAGCAAATGGGCCAAATCGTGGACTTCATGGGCCAATTTCGAGACTCCGGCCATCTTCCACCTCAATCACAACCACCAAATCGGAATGTGAGTGCTATTATTACGAGAAGTGGAAGAACCTTGGCATCTCCCTTGCCAAAGACAAGCTCAGCACCTCCTCACACCATTTTTGAGGAGGAAGACTTAGAAGAAGATCCGGCCACTAAAGAAGCCGAGAAGAATGTGGCTCCTCACGCCACTAAGGCACAACCCTCATCATCACAATCTGCCCCAAACAAAGGTATTAACCCTATCCCTTCAAGTTCGGTTAATACTAATGCTTCGTTTGCTCGTGCACCATTCCCCCATAGATTGACGAAATCTAAGAGAGATGATCAATACGAAGACATTTTGGACATCTTTCGGAAGGTGCAAGTGAATCTGCCCTTGATCGAGTGCATAAAGCAAGTGCCTATCTATGCAAAATTTCTCAAAGAATTATGCACCCAAAGGAGGCAAATGAGAGCAAAGGAGGTTGTGAAGGTGAACGCAACCGTTTCAGCGGTTTTACAGCGTCGGTTACCCCCCAAATTGAAGGATCCGGGGAGCTTTTCTGTTCCTTGCGTGATTGGTGACAACAAATTCGAAGATGTTATGCTAGACCTTGGTGCATCCATTAACGTAATGCCTTATTACTTATATGAATCCATGGATTTAGGCGAGCTCAAACAAGACAACGTCATCATTCAACTAGCCGACCGTTCGCATAAGTATCCTAGGGGATACGTTGAAGACGTTCTTGTGCAAGTCAACAACCTAATCTTTCCAGCTGATTTCTACATTGTTGACATGGAAGAGAGTCCTTTGAACACCACGCCATTGCTTCTTGGACGACCTTTCATGAGGACTGCAAGAACGAAGATTGATGTTTTCGAGGGAACATTTTCCATGGAGATTGATGGAGAAAAGATCGAATTCAACATATTTGATGCCATGAAGGTTCCCATGGCAAGTGTCAATGCAATATTTTCGATGGATGTGGTAGAAGAAGCAGCTCAACAACACTTAGACACCATTGGAGATGATGTGCTCGACATTGCCATACAAGAAGGAGCGGGGCTGACTCGACTCGGGAATGAAGCCCTTTTTGATGCACTTATCAAAATTTTGGAGCCTAGAATTCTCGAGATGGCTATGGCACTCAATGAGGCTCCACGGATTGCAAATAGGCCACCTCCAATTCCGTTGGCCTATGGAGAAAACAAGCTTGTTCCATCCGTGATTAAGGCATCGGAGTTAGAACTCAAAGTGTTACCGGCTCATTTGAAGTATGCTTACTTGGGAGAGAATGACACTTTGCCGGTTATCATTTCATCATCATTGGAGGAAGAACAAGAGGGCAAGCTCATCAACATGCTCAAACGTCACAAAACAGCAATTGGATGGACCCTTGCCGACATCAAAGGCATCAATCCGGCAACTTGCGTACATCGAATTTTACTCGAAGATGAGGCTAAACCTTCGAGAGAAGCTCAAAGAAGACTCCATTCACCAATGATGGAAGTTGTGAAGAAGGAAGTTATCAAGCTCTTGGATTGTGGCGTTATATATCCAATTCCGGACAGCCGATGGGTGTCACCTGTGCAAGTTGTTCCTAAAAATTCCGGAATCACCGTGGTGAAGAATGCGGAAAACGAATTGGTGCCACAAAGAACCGCAACCGGCCATAGAGTTTGTATCGACTATCGGAAGCTCAATGCCACCACTCGCAAGGACCACTTCCCCTTGCCATTCATTGATCAAATGCTCGAGAGGTTGGCGGGACATGAATATTATTGCTTCCTAGATGGATATTCCGGTTACAACCAAATCAGCATCGCCGAGGAAGATCAAGAGAAAACAACGTTCACTTGCCCCTTTGGAACGTTTGCATATCGACGGATGCCATTTGGACTCTGCAATGCACCAGGTACCTTTCAACGTTGCATGCTTTCAATTTTTTCCGATTACATAGAGAAGATAATAGAAGTTTTCATGGATGATTTCAGTGTCTTTGGGAAAAATTTCGATGCATGTTTAGCTAACTTAGAACTGATTTTACAAAGATGCGTTGAAACGAACCTAGTGCTTAATTGGGAGAAATGCCATTTTATGGTTACTCAAGGGATAGTTTTAGGTCATATAGTTTCGAAAAGAGGAATAGAAGTTGATAAAGCAAAAGTAGATCTTGTGCGGTACTTACCCTCTCCGACTTCGGTTAGAGAGATACGTTCTTTTCTTGGCCATGCAGGTTTTTACAGGAGATTTATCAAGGACTTTTCTCAAATATCTCGTCCCTTGTGCAAGCTTTTACAAAAGGACACTCCCTTTGTGTTTGATGATGACTGCCGAGCTGCATTTGACAAGTTGAAGGAGCTTTTCACAAGTGCTCCTATCCTTTGTGCACCGGATTGGTCCCTACCATTTGAATTGATGTGCGACGCATCCGACTACGCCGTTGGAGCTGTTTTAGGGCAAAGGAAGGACAAGAAGCCCTACGCCATTTACTATGCTTCTCGAACATTGGACGATGCTCAAAGCAACTATACAACAACCGAGAAGGAGATGCTCGTTGTGGTGTTTGCACTTGACAAGTTTCGATCATACTTGTTGCAAAGCAAGGTGATTGTCTATACGGACCACGCTGCATTGAGGTACTTGATGGCGAAAAAGGATGCCAAGCCACGACTAATTCGTTGGATACTTCTACTCCAAGAATTCGACATAGAAGTGAAAGATAAGAAGGGAGTAGAAAACGTGGTGGCAGACCACTTATCTCGAATTGTACATGACAAGGAGACGGTGGCAATTGAGGAAACATTTCCGGATGAACAACTCTTCGGACTTCAGGTAAGTACCTCGGAAACTCCTTGGTATGCGGATATTGTTAATTATTTAGTTACCGATAAGTTTCCACCTCACATGCATAGTGTCCAACGCCATAAACTTAGAATAAATGCTAAACATTTCATTTGGGATGAACCTTACTTATGGAAACAATGTTCTGACTTAGTAATTAGAAGGTGTGTCCCCGATTGCGAATTTGAGTCTATTCTTAAGTTTTGTCATAACAATGCATGTGGAGGTCATTTTGGTTCTAGGAAAACAGCCTTGAAAGTATTAGATTGTGGATTCTTTTGGCCTAATATTTTTCGTGACTCTCATGAATTTTGTGCCAAGTGTGATAGGTGCCAACGATCCGGCAACATTGGACCACGTGATCAAATGCCACAAAAGTATATGCTTAATGTCGAAATTTTTGATGTTTGGGGCATAGATTTTATGGGACCATTTCCCATGTCTAATGATTCGCGTCTTTTCAAGTACTTAATTTAAACACTCAACCAAACACGAAAGCAATTAAAACCCTTCTTTGTAGATGTAGCATTGGTAAGTAGGGATCGTTCTTAACCGGGGATTGAGGGTGCATGCATAACTATGCTAAGGTTGTTTAGGGGGGTTGCAAGATTGTTTGTTCTAAGTTCCTACGAAATAAAACAAGAAGATGGGTAGATACATATCAAGAAATCAGAAGTTCTAACATGTTTAAACTCATAGACAAGCAAACAATCAAGAACACATAATCCTAACATGCATCTAGCCGAAAATAAGTTCCTAAGTCTATTATTTACAAGTGATCATCACATCATGTTGCTTAGGCTGATTACTCCCTCCTTGGTTGAATCCTACGAAATTCACATGTTAATTAGAACATAAACATACACTTGCATCGAATTAGAGGGCAGCCAAATCATCTAGCAAACTCCCTAACCCAATTTTATCTTGATTAGATCGGTGGAACATGCATAGGGTGAACCAAATCATCTAGTGTCATCCTAAGCAAATTCCAGAGCATTAAGAACATGGCAAGCATACATACACGTTCCAATCAACCTATAAACACATGGAAGAATTCAAAACAAATTAGAAATAATCATCTTTACACCAAAACATTAGTCTTTCTATACAAAGCCTTGAAAATAAACAATACAAAGTCGAAATAAATACAAAGAGGCCATGTTACACTTTTTTGCTCCGAGGAATTCGTCTCTCTGCAAGCTCCGAGCGCACGTCCCTTTGGTGGATGATGGCTACGCAAGTGTTCAAAGCCAAATCTAGCGAGAGAACACTCACGGATGGAGGAAGGGTGTCTATGAGGTGGTGGAGATGGTATTTCGACTAAGAGAGGCTGATTTTGGCCAAGTATGAGAGGGGTTAGTGTTTAGACAAGGCTTCGGCTCGGTGAGTGTGTGATCCCCTTTTTCTTCCCCCAAAGTTCTCTTTATATAGTGGTTGATTTTAGCACTCCGTTATTAGCAATTAAGCCTCATTCAAAAACTGTTTCAGCAATGCCTTAAGCTCATCTCCGTTAAGCCTCCAATTAAGCCTCCGTTACTCCATCATTCATACATGCAATTAAGCCCTCCGTTCTGCCCAATTAAGCTTCTGTGTTTGAAGTAGCAATTATGCTTCCGTTTCAAGCAATTACACATCCGTTTCAAGCTTATTACCTCCATGCCGTTTGCTCAATTAAGTTCCCGTTATGCAATTAAGCATCCGTTATGCTCCACCATGCATCACCTACTTGCTCCATGCCGTGCCAATTAAGCTCCATTTTGAAAACTGTTTCAGTGCACCAAACATCAATTATGCCATGCATGTGCATTCATCCATCATGCAATCCATGTGCATTCATTTCAAAACCGTACATGCCATGTTTCAATTATGTTTCAATTTATGTAGGCATGTAATTAAGCCATTCACTAATCCATGCAATCCCATGCAAATAACCTTATTTAGTCTCTAATTATCCTACAATTAAAAATATAACAAAAATAAGTAAAAGCTAATAAAATTAACAAAATTAAGTAGATAACAAAGTAAAAATGTGGAGAAAATATATTAATTAATACGCCTAAAATGCGTAGATCATCTAACGGTTATACTTACATCTTACTCGCTGTTGATTATGTGTCGAAATGGGTGGAAGCAAAAGCCACCCGTACTAATGATTCGCGAGTTGTTGCAGATTTCCTTAAAGCACGGATTTTCACACGACATGGAATGCCTCGCGTTCTAATAAGCGATGGGGGAAGTCATTTTTGCAACAAGACAATAGACGCATTGATGAAGAAGTACGGCATCACCCACAAGGTTTCTACACCATATCATCCACAAACCAATGGATTGGCGGAAGTCTCCAATCGCGAAATCAAGAAGATCTTGGAAAGAACTGTCAAGCCAAATCGCAAGGATTGGAGCCAATGTTTGGACGACGCATTATGGGCCTATAGGACGGCATACAAGACTCCCATTGGCATGTCTCCTTATCGACTTGTTTATGGGAAGGCATGTCATCTTCCGGTGGAATTAGAACATAAGGCATGGTGGGCGGTCAAGAAATTCAATATGGATCGTGATGAGGCTGGTTTACATCGAAAATTCCAACTTTGTGAGCTCGAGGAAATCAGGAATGATGCATTCGACAATGCTTGGATCTATAAGGAGAAAACGAAAGTGTTTCACGACAAGAGGATCCGGAGAAAGGAGTTCCTAATCGGCCAAGAGGTATTACTCTTTAATTTGCGCCTTAGATTTTTTCCAGGAAAGCTACGCTCAAGGTGGGTTGGACCCTTCATTGTCACCGAAAATTTTCCCCATGGAGCTATAAAAATCAAGAGTCCAACAACCGGGAACGAATTCAAAGTCAATGGTCATCGTTTAAAGCCTTATCATTCGGCCCTCAAAGAGGAAGTAGTAGAGGAAGAAGATCTATTCGAACCGGCCACATCAAAGGAATGAAGAACTTTAAGTCTAGGCTGTAAGACGTTAAAAAACAAGCGCTTGTTGGGAGGCAACCCAATGGAGGAAATCGCCAAGGCTTTGTTCTCTCCTCCCTTATCTTTTTAATTTCATTGCTTATTTACTTTCCTTAGCTAAAATTTTCGTGGGTCTCTCCCTTCATACGAAATTCTATGATTCCCTTAAATACATTGAGGACAATGTAGAGTTTAAGTGTGGGGGAGGGGTTTACAACTTTATTTGAGTCTTAAAATCATAAAACCGGGCGGACAATGGAACTTTTCGGCGGATGATGCCTTAAAAAAAATTTTTTTTAAAGAGTCTTTTTCATTTTAGGATGCCCTTAGTAAGTCTATGATGAAAATGGACGGAAAAAGAATATATATGGCAATGAATAAACACAAAACTGTTTTCGTGTGATAAGTGAGATATTTTGATTGTCATAACATGTAGTGGATATGGTTTGATTAAACATGGTACAGATTTCGCATGTTAGAATAAGTTTTAAATCATACAAACCTTAAAGTGAGTTTTTGAGCCTACATTACTTCATTTGAGAGTGAATTTCGTGCATATGGTTTTCAAAAACAAAACATGCTTCATCTAATTACTTGCCATAGATTTTAATGAACTAGAGATTACTAGAACTTACTCATGTAGATTTACAACGCTTTTAAGTTGATATATGCTCTGATTTTGGATATGATTAAAGGCAAATTAGGTTACCACCACTTAAACCAAATGGCCTTGTGTCCCATTGTGCGCACGAGTTGCGACACCCTTAGATTACCCCCCTTTGTGCCTACGTTAAGCCTTTTCTTTCATTTACCACATTATATCTAAACACTTAGCCTAGTGTAGAGTTCCTACCCTTGTTCTAAAGACTTGGTGAAGAGGTTTCGAAGCTAGCATAAGAGAAGTGGCGAAAAAAGTGATGAAAGAATACAAAAGAAGGGAAGACTTGTCCAAAAGATGATTGCCGAAAATACAAAAAAAAAAAAGAAAGAAAAGAAAAAAATGTGTAAAAGCTCTCCGGCAAAAGTTCTAAGTGAAAAAGTTTTGGACAAGTGAAGTTTAGAATGAAGTTAGGGCCCAAAAAGATGAAAATTGGCCCCCGATTCGGAAGTTTGACACAAAAAGAAGTGTAGAAAGGATGAGCCACGAATTTGAAGAATTCTAAGTGCTAAACTAAGTCTTTGAACCGTTTTTACACCACCACTTATCTAAATTTCGAATGCCTTAGCCTTAGCCTCATTACAACCTTTCTAAAGTCCTTTATGATCCTTAAGATGAGTAGCCTTCAATTAGTTGAGTAAGTTACATGAGTAAGCATATGGTTTGGTTCATTTGTGCAAGTAATTATGAGGTATTTCGATGCATATACATTTTGAGTGAACCTCTTTTCTTGAGTAAAAATATGATGAGAGCATCCATGTGAGATTGATTTAAACTTGTTCGAAACATGCACAGCTTTAACTTCACCATCGTTTACTCCAAGTCCTACTTGTTCATGACATGATCATATTTCTCTTATCTATCGAAAATTGTTGAACTTTTCACTATGAAATCTTGTGATTCCATCGCCATATACTTAAGAAAAATTCTGAGACAAATTTTGCTAAGGGCTCAGAAGTTGTTTTTTTTATTTATTTGAGTCCATGAATCTGTTCAACGTGGAGGCTAGCTCTAAAGTTGGTTTTAATGTTTGTCTTTCTTTTATTTAGTATTTGCTAGGGACTAGCAAAGTCTAAGTGTGGGGGATTTGATCTACGCATTTTATGCTTGATTCTTAACGTCTTTCTCTTTACATTTAGCTTTGTTTTGACCTTAGTAGTATCATTTCTTACTTACTTTGTTGTTTTTAGGTTTTGAATAAAGGAGTACAATAAAAGAGGTGAAATGGAGCTTAAAACGCAGAAAATGGAGGTTTCCTAATTTGTTTAGGAAAAGTGGTTTTCCTTCTTCGACTAGGATTCCTACTCGGGTTAGGAATGCAAATGGTTCGACAACTCGGAAAGTTTCGCGGAGCTGAAAAATGAAGTTTCCTAAATCAACTAGGAATGACGTGGCGAAATATCCGAGACGCGCAAAATGGTTGAGAAATGGTATTCGTATAAGTTACTAAAATGGTACGCACAAATGGTTTCCCAAATGAAGAACGAATGCATTTCTCCTATGTGGACCAGGAAAGATCAAGTCGGCATACATTTATGGAAAGAAAACTTGGCCGAACTTTTGAGATCATCCTTGCCCTATTTGAAGACCAAATATCTTGAATATAATGAAGGAATTCGGCAAGGAGTATATTCCTTGGAGATCAAGAAAGAATATCTAGAGTGGAATAAGGAAAGAAAATCTCAGAACAGACCTGTAACTTCAAGAGGCCACCGAAGTCGCAAATAAACTCCAAATATGGCGTTCCTTATATGGATTTTATAGCTCTCTGAATAAGATTTCCAACGAATCCAAAATCATAATTTTTTGAGCTGTAGAACTCCCGGAAAAGACGTTTCAAGACAGGCTGTTTCCAGCTGGCATTTCTACCCGGGTAAACTAGGAATCCCTAGTTTGGAGAGGAAAGTTGGACTTCTTCACCTATAAATAAGAGGGCTCGGTCTCAAACTCATTCATAACTCATTCTAGACTTCTAAGCTTGCCAAAGATCAGCTCCTCAACCTCCAAACACTCGGCCATTCCCCCCCAAAATCCGAAACACCACCAACTTCATCCCGTAAACACTCTCCTCCACCTCAAGAAGGACTTTGCTCGCTTTGGCTGGAAATTCTTGGGCTCGTCATCAACTAAGGAGTAGCTACACTTGAAGATTTGCGGTGCACTTTCACGGAGTCTAAAAGTGTAACATGACCCCTTTTTATTTTGTTTCGGTTTTTGTTTGGATTTCCTTTGTTTGTATTTTGAGAACAAGTTTTGATAAGAGGCTTTTTATTTCTAAATTCTTCTAAGTTTCTTCCATGTGTTTTTAACTTTGATTCGAATACATGTGTGTGCTTATATGTTCTTAATGCTTGAAACTGTTTTTAAGTAGATACTCGCTTTGGTTCTCTTTTAAGCATGTTTCACGAACTAATAACAAAGATAAAATTGGATTAGAGAGTTAGCTCGCTTTGGTTGCTGTCTTGTTCAATTATAAGCATGTGTGTGTGTTTTTATTGAAGTTAGGAATTTCGTTGACACTTAGGGAGTCTAGGTATAAAACGACAAAGGATGAAAGAATGAGTCGATCACATGTATATAATAGTTTAGTGTTTATTTTCGGTTTAGTAAGCATGTTTAGGGTTCTTTGTTCTTGTTTGTTTTCTACTTGTCTATGAGTGAAGCATGTTAGAACTTAGGATTTCTCTATGTGTTTACTAACCATTTTTCTGTCTTTAAATTCGTAGGAATTAGTAAAAACCAACCTTTTCAAACCCCCCTTTCAAACCATAGCGTAAATATGCATGCACCCTCAATCCCCGGTTAAGAACGATACCCTATTTACCAATGCTACATCTACAACAAAGGGTTTTAATTGTATGCGTTTTTGTTGAGTGTTAAGTGTTAATTTAATAGTTGCAAATGCGTGTATCAATGCTCATGCATGTTCATTAAGTACTTATGATGGATGATTATCAAAGATGCCATATATACAGTAGCAATCCTACGATAGCTATAAAAAAGAAGGAAGTGGGCAGGGGGAGAAGTGCTTACATTCTCCTCTTGTTAGTTTTGAAGTACATATGGCCCCTCATAAAACTTCCTACAGTTTATTGAGATCATTTTTAACTATGACTGATACTAACTCTGGACCATTCTGTACATCCAATAAAGAGTCATAGAGTTAGAAACTTCCCTGGAAGTCCACCATTGCATAAAAGATCAATTACTGAAAAAACAAAGCCGATTGAAAGCCGAGCCCAAACACAATTGCAGAGCTTAAGCCGAAATAAAAACTTCTACTGAAGTCAATAATCAAACTAAGCAATAGACAAATCCTGCAGGCTTTTCTAATTATTGGATTTCTCAGCAACCAAACAGAAACGAAACACACACATGGCAGCTGTGGGAATTGAAACGATTTGATAATTCTAGAGGAGAAGTATTTGAAGAGCGGAAGCGGAATTCACCTGTGGGAAGATTGAAGTGATCAGAGCAGGTGCGGATTCGAAGCCATATACAGAGTAAGAGCGTGATCAGATTTGGTTGACATCCAAGCCATTGTCTCCTGTCGTCCCTGTCAATCATACAAAGTCAGTAATCACAAAACCTACTGCCTTAAAGCCACGAAACCCAAACTATAAACACCCCAATGGCTGAAGCAATAGACATAGAAAGAAAGAAACGCACCAGAGAAAGACTTCAGTGAGCTTCAACAGGGATCCCGTGTGACGACCCGGACCAGAATCAGAAGTATAATCAGCTCAATTCGCGAGTTAGCGTATCGACGTGGATTTCCGATAACGGATTTACTCGCCAGGGTTCTGTTAACGACTAAATTATTGGCCGAGAATTGAAGTTGGGTCTCTTCTCTAAAGTCGTTGTACGTGTAATTACGAGTTCGTGGGCTGTTCCGGATAGTTATTTGGACGACTGAGGAATTAGTTATGAATATTTGAAGTTTCGACGGAAATGGATTTAAATGGCAGATTTGTTCGCGACTTAATTACCGGACGAGAATTTGGGTTCGGCTTCTTCACGAAAGTGGTTCAGAATTTAATTTCGAGCTCGTGTGAACTTCCGCAGCATGATTTGGAGTTACGAGGAATTAGTTGCGAATTTTGCCGTTTGTTGATTATTTAGTTGATTTAATGTGTGTTGCTTTCAAGGGTTGACTTTTTATTCGGTTGGCCGATATGTTTAACTTTGGGTGATCTTGGAAGATTATGTCGAGTCGAGTTTGTGGCCGCGAGAATTATTGAAATCGGAATTTCGACGAGGTAGTTACGGGTAATTTAAGTTTGCCGAAAAGTGAATATTGGAGATTTCCTTTTTGGGAAAGTATTAAATGAGTATAAATATTGGAGTTACCTTTTAGGGAAAGTCAACATGTGGTTATTAATTCCTTGACCGGTCAACACGAGTTTGAAAGAGGAGGACGACGGCTCGCGGTGGCTCACGGCGGTGAGGTCTTTTCCGGCAACCCCACGACTCGGGGAATAGTTCGTTCTACTCGCCTTGGCCTTGTGAGTCTACCCCCAGCCACCACGCACGGTGTGGCTCACGGAGGAGGATAGATTTTTCGATCAAAAATGGGGTTTTTTAGAGGATTTCGGGTTTGGAGATTTTGGCCGAGTTGAACTTCAAGAGATATTGGGTTTTGTAGCTCTCTTCAAGGTGATTCTAACCATATAAACATTGTGTTCTAATTTAATTTTTGGATTGAGAATTTTGGGATTGAAATTTGTGAACCAATTCGGTTTTACATGAAATTGACCTAGTTAGAGTGAGAATTGGACTTCGGTGCAGTTATGGAAGTTGCTCAGTGGGTGATTTGGAGTGGAATAGGGGTGGCTCCGCCTTGAAATTCTCCGGTCGGCGGTGGCGCCGCCGTGGGCGGCGGTCAACGGCGGCGGTCAACGGTCAGGGTTGACTTTTTGACTTTTGGCAAGTTGCATGTCATTTGACTCGAAATCGCGCCCCGATCGCAGTGGGGAGGTTTGTTTTTCGAGTTGAGCGTCCGAACGTAAAGCGAGGTATTGAGGTGGTGTATGTGGATTTTCGACGATTCGTCGACTTTGAATTATCTGTTTCCGAGAACGGTGGTTTCTCGTGGTTTGATTTGTATTGTTGAGATATGGATTTTGTGAATATTCAGGTGTTCGTGATCGTTTGTTTGGCGAGGGACATTCCGCCGGATCACGGGTTAACGCGAACTGCGTTACGCAAGCGTGTGAGTGGACAAGTTTCTATTTTCACTGTTGATTTTGCGAGTTCGTGGATTTATTGATTTCCGTATTTAATTATACGATGATTGTGATATATGTTATTTTCGGAGGTATGTTATTATGTGTTATTGGTGATTGGCATTTATTGCATCGATGCTACCAGAGTTGAGAGATTCCTCTGAAGCAGGGTTGAGAGATTCCCCTGAGTGCCGCCGGGGTTGAGAGATTCCCCTGGCCTTTCACCGTCAGGTTTAAGCGATTCACCTGACGTCGGGCTTGAGAGATTCGCCCGACAACCTCCATATATATATATGTGTGTTGTGTTTTCCGAACTCGCACTGTTTTATATTGAGTATGTTTATAAACTGGTGAAAGGCATATGTTATTTTCGTCCACTCACTCTAACGTTTATCGTTTTATTTGCCTTTCCCCTGGGCTTTTCGGTTTCCGTGCCCAGTTTGCAGTTCGGACTCTGGTGTCGCACGTCGTGGTCGGAGGCATAGTGCTCGAGCTACTTTGTTTCTTCCAGTAGGTTTATTGTTCTACCTACTGTGGTATGCATATATGATTATGTATTAGAAGTCGCTCTGAGTTTCCTATTGAATATGTTATACGATTTTTCCCGGATTTCAGTAAAGTATATATTATATGTATTGTTTACTTTACTGTTGACATATTGAGAAATCCGGATGGGATTGGTGCCCACGGTTTGCTTTTTGTGGCATAGGATGAAGTGTATTTTCTGCTTGCAGGTAATAGTAATTCAACGTTAGTAACGAAACTCTGTCCAAATTTCGAAAAGTTTTTGTTGGTTCGTGTTTTCGAAAGGGTTTGATTCCGATTTAGGGAGCTAAATCGGGGTTGGGTCCTTTCAGCTTGGTATCAGAGCATTAGGTTATAGGTTCTGTAGACTTCTGTAGTCGTGTTTACTTAGGGTATTTGAGTTGATACAGCATGACTGGAGTGATGACCCGACTGGCCAGCGGTACTCATCAATACTTCGGGTGTTGTGTGTCCTCAAATATCTGCGGTCTCATGATTACGTTCCACTTGTTGTGAACGATGTTTTATTCATTAGGATGCCTCCTGACGTGCTTTCCGTGTCGGTTCGGTTGTGGATCCTATTGAGGATCAATCGATGCGCGATTTGCCAGAGAACAGTGGTTTGGGATGAGTATTCAGAGTTCAGTGAATTGTGTGGCACGGTTTGCCTAGTTGTGTGTATGAGCGTCTACATTTTGCCTCAGAGTTGAGATTTATGGCTGTTGATGTATGCCTGAGTCAGATCAGTGTATTTTGTGGGCTGTTATTGTGTGAGTTCCGGTTGCGACTCCACGGCCTATATTCAGGGTATTGTATATACGGTAATGGTGTTATCAGGCTACCCAGCATTCGAATGTGGAGTGTTTACCCACCAGAGGCAGAGATGCATTGTCCACATGTTTGTTTCGGTGTGCACGAGGAAGCAGTGCACGAGGAAGCAGTGCACGAGGTTCGAGATGAGTTTGAACCTGAGTATCAGAGAGAGTCTGATTGATGTGCCTCGAGATTACCATGAGGAGCTTAGTGTGCTGCACTCAGTGGCGAGGCTATTGTGAAGGAAAAGTGTATGTGGTTTTCGATGTGATGATTTGAGGAAAGTGGATTTAGTCGAGATTTTGATGAGATTGAGTTCTGACACTTCGGGATCAGTGACGTCATCAGACTGTGGCCTTTTCGATTATGTTAAGGATCCTCTGCTGATCCATTTGGCGATGGAGGAGATCACAGAGTAGCGGATTTGCTCCTGTGGCATGAGTTTGGGTGATCGTTGGTGATCCTTTCACGTAGCAGGTGTTGCGGTGACTTGTGTTCGTAAAGCACTCTCAGTTGTTGTTTCGGTGGCCAGGAGGGTCACGTACGAGGGAGCGCTTTAGCCAGCTGTTGTAGCGGTTCGGTAGCTCAGAATTTACGAGGAGATCCTCATGTTGTTCCTACAGTCTGATCAATGTACCCTTTGATGAGTTAATCAGCAATGTCGCGATTGACGTGGGCGATTAGTTGGGCATGTTGGAGTTCGTGCCATGACCTTGTTTGAGGACAGACTTTTCTCCGAGGTTACTGTTGTTTGATATCCATGGCTATTGTACCTGCATCTCCACTTCCGAGGTTTTGGAGAGTATTATATCCATCCGGAGGTTGCGAGTTCCTTGTTGGAGGTTATGACTTAGCCGCGGATCTGTTATAGCTGGATATTGTGGTTTTGGTGTGTTTGTGAGCATGGACTTACTGACGACGCATTTGGCTGTGTTCGAGTACCTCGAGAAGGAGGTTGTGTTTCGACGACCAGTTTTCCCCGAGATGCTGTTTCACGGTGATGATCGAGCGGATGGTGGAGACGAGTTATGTTGTTTGCTTAGCTTATGTTGTGGATACTATGGTTGCTGTATCCGACATTGGCGATGTTGAGGTGGTTCCCGAGTTTTCCAGGTGTGTTCCGGAGGAGTTACCAGGTGTTCCTCTAGTGCGGGAGACCGACTACACCATCGAGCTTGTACTGGGCGCATAACTCATTTTACCGGCATCTTGTCGTTCGGAGCCAGCGGAGCTGATGAAGCTACAGGTTCAACTCCAGGAGTTGCTGGAGGAGGTTTCAGGAGATTTCAGGTGACCCCCCGTATTTGCGTGGTGTGCTCTTGCATTGTGTGTATGGATGTCGGATGGTTCGACATGGTGGTACATTGACTACCGGAAGCTTGATTTGCTTCAGAGGAGTGCAAGTATCCTCCGCTTCGGATTGACTATTGGTTGATCAGCTCCTGAGAGCTTCAGTCTTTTCGAAGATTGATTTTGGGACCGGATACCTTTAGTTGTGGATCGGTGAGTCAGATGTGGCTATGTTGGCTTTCAGATCTCGGTGCGGACATCAGGAGTTTTTGGTCACGCTGTTTGGTTGACCAATGCCCCGTAGATCGTGTGGACTTGATGGACCATGTGTTCAGACAGTTTCTGGATGAGTTGCGGTCATGTTCGTTGGCAATGTTCTGATATACTCCAGGAGTGTGGACCAGTACCTGGAGCAGTTGCGAGCGGTTTTGTGGACTTCGTGAGACGATTAGCCGTTTGTGAGTTCAGCCAGTGTGAGTTTTAGTTGGTTAGCGTGAAGACTTCGAGCCACATGCTGTTAGCCGAGGGAGTTGGCGTGGGTTCTGACCAGTTAGAAGCCGTGTTGATTTGGAGTTTGCCCTACTTTGTACCAGAGATCAGGGGTCTCTTGGGTTTGGCAGGCTATTACTGACGGCTTGTGCAGGATTTTCCCGGATTGTCATTTCGTTTTTCCGGATTGACGAAGAAGGCGTCAAGTTCGAGTGGTTCGATGTACGTGAGGAGAGTTACTTCCTCCTGTCGGATGGTTGCCCGTTGCTTCGGTGTTGACCTTATCTGACGACCGCGACGAGTTCGTGGGTTATGGTGTTGCATTGAGGTTTGGATTTGGTTGTGCATTGATGCTGTGTAGCAGAGCGGTGGCTCATGATTCCAGGCAGTGGAACTTTGTGTAGCTACGTGTCCTATGTATGATTTGGGTGTAGCTTCCCTTGTGTTAGCACCAGAGAGTTGGAGATACTATTGCTATGGCGTGCAGCGTGGTGTAGGATGTACACTGACCACTGAGTTTCATCCACTTGCATTTTCGGCCAGATTTGGGCTTGAGGCAGTGTAGATGGAGGGAGTCGACTATCGACTATGGCTGCACCTTTGAGCTTGTTCAGAAAAGGCTAGAGGTTGTACTTTGACCATCCGTTTGGGATGTTGTTGTTGATGCGTTCACTCGAGAGTTAGGAGTTTCAGTATTGCATGTGTGTATGTGTGGCTCGAGTTTCCGTGTTAGCCGAGTGTGGGCTCGAGGTTTCACGCGCATTTGGCTCTAGTGATGCGGAAAAGTGTCAGATACTCCGAGTTTATTACTCGTGACGCAACATGAAGAGCAATGTAGCAGCTTATGTGTATAGAAGCCACATTTGTCGACTGGCGATGGCTAGGAGGCAAAGGTTTGCCGTGATGTGTCAGCCACTTGAGATTTCTGGTTTGACGTGGAGGTTGCTGTTGTGATTGTGTATGTTTGTATGCACTTTGGTTATGATACCAGTTCTTTGGCTTTTGTGGATCGTGTGATGAACTTAGTGTGTTTCCTTATACTTTCGGTGATGATTTCAGTGGCAGGCTGGTATGGCCGTGCTTGATGGAGATTTTCCATTCCATGGTGTGCCTGTGTCCCAGTTCATTGATCGAGACAATCAGCTACGACTATGTGTTGGCGAGCTTTGCAGCGAGCATTGGGGACCAGATTACGGGTTAGTACCGGTTATTGTCCTTGGATTGATGAGCGATCTTTGAGGACTATTCAGACCTTGGAGGGCATGTTGTGGACCTCGGTATTGCAGTTCCGGAGGATTTGGGACCAGCAGTTTCACTTGTTTGAGATTACATGTAGTACCAGTTTTTTGACCACTGTGATATCGACGTTACGTGCTGTCGTTTGGAGGATGATGTTGTACTCCATTGTGCTGGAGTGAGTTTGGTTTGAGTTTGAGTAGATGTTTGATTCTGATTTTGTGGAATGTGCTACCACAGACTGTCATATTAGCGGAAACAGATTGATAATTGCCCGAGTCCGATGTTTGAGCTATGTTGATGTGAGTGTGTGTGTTATGTTGATGTGTGTAACTGAGTTGTGATTTGCCACGCTATTTTGATCTGTATGTGGTCATAGGCGAGTTTGTGTTATGCCGTATAGTTCGGCATCGCCTATAGCATTGGCTTTTGTGCGAGTTGTGTTCCGTGTGGCGGAACTGTGTTTCAGGTTGATTTCGCATTGTGTACCCTGTCTGTTCCTTATGTAGGAACACTTGGCGATTGTGTGAGCCAGTTCAGATTCGTGATTTATGGGTACAGAGATTTCAGTACGAAGCTATCTCCTATTGTGGAGTCAGCTATCAAAGTTGTTCAGTCGACATTATCACTGGACAGTTGAGCAGTATGCAGAGACAGTGCTCCTACCTTGTAGTCGGCAGACTCGGAAATTTCGAGGTCGAAATTTTTCTAAGGGGGGTGGATTTGTGACGACCCGGACCAGAATCAGAAGTATAATCAGCTCAATTCGCGAGTTAGCGTATCGACGTGGATTTCCGATAACGGATTTACTCGCCAGGGTTCTGTTAACGACTAAATTATTGGCCGAGAATTGAAGTTGGGTCTCTTCTCTAAAGTCGTTGTACGTGTAATTACGAGTTCGTGGGCTGTTCCGGATAGTTATTTGGACGACCGAGGAATTAGTTATGAATATTTGAAGTTTCGACGGAAATGGATTTAAATGGCAGATTTGTTCGCGACTTAATTACCGGACGAGAATTTGGGTTCGGCTTCTTCACGAAAGTGGTTCAGAATTTAATTTCGAGCTCGTGTGAACTTCCGCAGCATGATTTGGAGTTACGAGGAATTAGTTGCGAATTTTGCCGTTTGTTGATTATTTAGTTGATTTAATGTGTGTTGCTTTCAAGGGTTGACTTTTTATTCGGTTGGCCGATATGTTTAACTTTGGGTGATCTTGGAAGATTATGTCGAGTCGAGTTTGTGGCCGCGAGAATTATTGAAATCGGAATTTCGACGAGGTAGTTACGGGTAATTTAAGTTTGCCGAAAAGTGAATATTGGAGATTTCCTTTTTGGGAAAGTATTAAATGAGTATAAATATTGGAGTTACCTTTTAGGGAAAGTCAACATGTGGTTATTAATTCCTTGACCGGTCAACACGAGTTTGAAAGAGGAGGACGACGGCTCGCGGTGGCTCACGGCGGTGAGGTCTTTTCCGGCAACCCCACGACTCGGGGAATAGTTCGTTCTACTCGCCTTGGCCTTGCGAGTCTACCCCCAGCCACCACGCACGGTGTGGCTCACGGAGGAGGATAGATTTTTCGATCAAAAATGGGGTTTTTTAGAGGATTTCGGGTTTGGAGATTTTGGCCGAGTTGAACTTCAAGAGATATTGGGTTTTGTAGCTCTCTTCAAGGTGATTCTAACCATATAAACATTGTGTTCTAATTTAATTTTTGGATTGAGAATTTTGGGATTGAAATTTGTGAACCAATTCGGTTTTACATGAAATTGACCTAGTTAGAGTGAGAATTGGACTTCGGTGCAGTTATGGAAGTTGCTCAGTGGGTGATTTGGAGTGGAATAGGGGTGGCTCCGCCTTGAAATTCTCCGGTCGGCGGTGGCGCCGCCGTGAGCGGCGGTCAACGGCGGCGGTCAACGGTCAGGGTTGACTTTTTGACTTTTGGCAAGTTGCATGTCATTTGACTCGAAATCGCGCCCCGATCGCAGTGGGGAGGTTTGTTTTTCGAGTTGAGCGTCCGAACGTAAAGCGAGGTATTGAGGTGGTGTATGTGGATTTTTGACGATTCGTCGACTTTGAATTATCTGTTTCCGAGAACGGTGGTTTCTCGTGGTTTGATTTGTATTGTTGAGATATGAGTTTGAGATATGGATTTTGTGAATATTCAGGTGTTCGTGATCGTTTGTTTGGCGAGGGACATTCCGCCGGATCACGGGTTAACGCGAACTGCGTTACGCAAGCGTGTGAGTGGACAAGTTTCTATTTTCACTGTTGATTTTGCGAGTTCGTGGATTTATTGATTTCCGTATTTAATTATACGATGATTGTGATATATGTTATTTTCGGAGGTATGTTATTATGTGTTATTGGTGATTGGCATTTATTGCATCGATGCTACCAGAGTTGAGAGATTCCTCTGAAGCAGGGTTGAGAGATTCCCCTGAGTGCCGCCGGGGTTGAGAGATTCCCCTGGCCTTTCACCGTCAGGTTTAAGCGATTCACCTGACGTCGGGCTTGAGAGATTCGCCCGACAACCTCCATATATATATATGTGTGTTGTGTTTTCCGAACTCGCACTGTTTTATATTGAGTATGTTTATAAACTGGTGAAAGGCATATGTTATTTTCGTCCACTCACTCTAACGTTTATCGTTTTATTTGCCTTTCCCCTGGGCTTTTCGGTTTCCGTGCCCAGTTTGCAGTTCGGACTCTGGTGTCGCACGTCGTGGTCGGAGGCATAGTGCTCGAGCTACTTTGTTTCTTCCAGTAGGTTTATTGTTCTACCTACTGTGGTATGCATATATGATTATGTATTAGAAGTCGCTCTGAGTTTCCTATTGAATATGTTATACGATTTTTCCCGGATTTCAGTAAAGTATATATTATATGTATTGTTTACTTTACTGTTGACATATTGAGAAATCCGGATGGGATTGGTGCCCACGGTTTGCTTTTTGTGGCATAGGATGAAGTGTATTTTCTGCTTGCAGGTAATAGTAATTCAACGTTAGTAACGAAACTCTGCCCAAATTTCGAAAAGTTTTTGTTGGTTCGTGTTTTCGAAAGGGTTTGATTCCGATTTAGGGAGCTAAATCGGGGTTGGGTCCTTTCATCCCGGCGCTCTTACAGCATCGAAGCCGCCGAGATCGAGAGAGTGAGATCAAATAAACTATGGAGATCGAGCAGATTGGAGAGCAAATTGTTTTAGAGCAAGAGAGAGAACATAGTGTGTGGTGAGAAAAGAGATGAGCTGATCGGATTACAATTCATGGTTGAGAATAGGAGAGGAGCAGATCAGAAGCTGATAAGCAAATCATGTGAGTTGTGCGTGATCAACAGTGAACATGGCTTGCCTACTGATGGGATCCTTCATATAAGTTGACTTCTATTTATGTACAATTTCTTAGAAGAGAAAAGTACATTATGCAATTCAAATATGTGACATTCATACACCTATGATGGATTTGAATTATGTTTAAGCTTTAAAGGATTTTGCCCTACATTTATAACGGTAAATCAATATTATTAATTTTAAGGTTTTTGGGATTTCCAATTTGCTGACTCCAATCTCATCCCATATATTGGCAGCAATTGTTATCTGATTTGATAAGGGAGGTGGTGATTCTGATTTTTCTCGAATAAAGTTATAAAAAAATCCCTATTTATACCCAAGCTCCTCTCCAAACCTAACAGCTCAGTAGTAATCCAGCGATTTGTTTTATAAAGAATGAACTTTAGCCACACTCCAAAGGACATGCCTTGCCTGCTGATGGGAGCACCTAAACTTGTATCATTTAACAAAGAAAAACCATCATCTAATCTATCTACACTGTCATCACCTGTCTTTCTCTTCTCCTTGGCTGGCTTGGTATGCAAAAATCATACGATGCTGATTTAACATAAAAATCTGAAAAAGCAGCCTAGCCAACGTATTCATGTGACAATATATCGAATGCAAATTATGAACCTCAGGAGGAGGGAGATAGGGTGTTACCAGCCATGGAGGAGTTTGTGGAGGTTGATGGTGAACTCCCTGGTCACCACCTTTTCCTTGCGTCCCTTTGTCTTCTCAATCATTTTCACACTCTCTTCTTCATGTTCAACTGTACCTGCAAAATCAAGATTCATATCCAAACTCAGAACAGAGTAAGCGGTAGAGTAATACAATGTGTGTGGGGGCGTGGTTAACATACATATCCCCAACCAATACAGAGAAGCTTATTAAGAAGCTTAAAGTTTCTACATCCAACATCACAACAAAATGCACAGATTATCAGAAACCAATGAGCTATAACTGGTCACAGAGCACAATCCTAAAAGCTAGAGCACTAACACAACCAAATGTCTACATTAAATGACTCATGTTTCACAGCCAAAACATCAGTAACCAAATAGTAACCATAACACTAGAATTCGCTAAGATAAGTTGTATATATAAAAACCCAACGTTCCAATCATCCAACAAAACCCTATGTAAACCAATATCGAAATACACGAATTCGAACAAAGCTAACCTTATCTTCAGCCAAGAGTGGAAGATGAAGAAGGATCTCAAGTGGCTCAGTGTCTGCCGCCATCACAATGAACTCAGCAATACCTCTGTTCAGGGTTTTAGTCGCTACAAAAACCAACAGAGGGAGAAGACTAACAAAGTCCCAAGGTCCACCAAGACTGTCTTTGGTAACGACAGGTACTTCCTGTAGATTACAAAAATCCCTGTACATTAGCATTAGAGGAAGAGACATATATAGAAAGTCAGCTCAATGTAAGCCTTTGATGAAGAAGAAACTAAATGGAATCATATAAAAGAAATGGCATTATTAATTTCAGTTAGATGGTCTACTACCACCTTAGCATCAGGTAGCATTGCAACAATTACTGCATCAATTGCACCTTGATTCTCCAACCTTGAAGCTCTTGCAGCTATCAGTACAAATGCATCTTTTTCAACATCTTTCGCAAAAAACCTGCAAATGACAGTGGAAGTATATGTCAAATAACCACAATGAGACATCAACCTTAAATTCATGAAAAACACTTTAAGCAGAACTGTACTAAATTTCATTGTACTGCAGGATAGAAAGTCATCACCTCTATTAGATTCTTGTCTACTGTTAACTTGTTGAGAGTTAAAGTTCCTGTTTTATCACTGCAGAGCACATCCATCCCATCCATTTCTTCAATAGCTGTCATCCTCTTTGTGATTGCTCCCTGAAAAGAAACTCAAATAAGCTGTCGCTATCTTCATACAAAATCTTAATGGCTATAAACTCGTACAAAAACAGATCTTGAAGGAAATTCAGAATATTCCTATACACGCACGTTGATCGATTAAAAGTCAGATTCGTAAACCATAGATACACAGAACATATTACAGTGACCATTTAACCCAAATTGAAACAAAACATTGGACCTAATCGATTTAAACAACAAATTAACAATAACCCAAATCAAGCAAACACATTCAAAGCAATTTCAAAACTCAAACTTCGAGATGGTCGGAGGGAAAAGAACTTGGATCATACCATGGTAGCGATCCCGCGCTGGAAGAGCTCAATAACGGGAGTGATGGCTCTAATCATGAGCTGCTTCTTCAACGTCAGAAGCCAACTTCGTCATAAATTTCCTTGTATGTTTTCCAAACATATGGTCCTATCTGAAATGAATCAGAGACCAATTACCAAAACTACAGGACCATGACTGGCCGGATTCATGGACTAAATGGAGATAAATAATAATTGAACTTCATATTAGTTTACCTTTTCATCAACAATTTTTCGCGATCCAAGCATTCAATTCTAGGATGCTCCTGAGCAGATTGACTGCAGTTGATGACGATTTTTTCTTTAATTTTACTACTAAATTTTCTTGGGAATTCAATCAATAAGCACCTGAAGACATTGATGTTTGTGATTCTAGTTGTCTCTGAAAATTGTAAAGCCAACAATTAAAGAAGGTTGAAGTTTAGATGATACATATTAGCAAACATCGAATCAAAGATTGAGAAACAAAACATGAATCCAAATGCTGAATTCGACATATTCCCATTTAGAAGTCTGTTATGATGGTGAGAAAAGTAATTGCAGCAGCCTATGAATCTGAATGATTTTAAGTACCCATCAAAATCTTCATACATACCTTATAGTTTATATCCAAAACCATGCTATCCTTGGTGCCTTACGTATTGTTGGTTTGATGCTTTGCAATGAAGAACCCATCCAACACCACCTGGAAAATGCATAGAAACCTTGGGAATTAACACCTTAGTTGATCAATAAAAGTAAATTCGATTAACACCAGCTTATTCAACACATCCCTAAATCTCAGATCTTTGAGTTCTAAAGAAATGATAAACAGACTCATTGTCTATACTTACTATAGTGAAAATTAGGTGATGTCATATCTTCAGGTAGTTTTTTGGGGCAAGTTTCTCACTTATTGGTGTATGCTTTAGTTTTATACTTCTTCTATGGCTTCTTAACCTACTCTACATCCCAATTTTCCACTGTACTCAAATCTCCAATCTTCCCTTCCTCAAATTCTCTGACCCATTTTCGCTCTTATTTTCCCCCAATTCCCAATTTCCTTTGTAACTCATTGTCTCACTCTTTCTCTTTCTCTTTTTTTCTTCCCCTTCTCTTTCTCAACTGAAAACATATATAGCTTGGTAGCACTCCTACAATAGATATATGCATCAAAGAAACATTTGTAATGTCATTACCCACATACTGAAAATACTATTTAGTAATACATAGACTACATCTATAATTTCTAACTCGTTTTTATAATCCCCTGATGATAAGCTAACAGATAACTAATGCATGCCTCATGGTGCATTCCTTTCTTGGTTATAATTTATAAACATCTTCCCGTAATCTAACTAAAGAGGCGGTAAGCAGTGAGAAGATCATAACTTAAGAGTATAACTTTGCGTTTGAAACTTCATCTCCTGTTGTATTGCTCCAACACCCAATGTGAAACCCAGTTCCCAAATTAACATGATGGACAAATCTCGTGCTTTCCTGCCCATAAACCCGATCCCCCCACATTAACTGAGCCAAGAGTCCATTCTTAATCATATCTAATAAGAACAAAGAAGAGAAATCAAAATAACCATTACAAAGAGATGAATTTTAGAACCCAGTTTCAAAGCGATGAAGCATACCCGAGTTTCTGAGTTCTGGGTCCTTCTTCTTCTGAACAAACGAAGAACACTGCTTGGTCGATTGGTTGCAACGGGAGAGAACGACGAAAGACCAATAAGACTAAAACAAAATAACACCCTCTTCGAAGTCGATGGAGATGGAAACGGGTCAAAATGGATTTGGAGAGCAGATTGAGAGATAGTGATCTGCAAATGGAAACAGTGGTGGAGAAACTGGAGATCAGAGAAAGAGAGAGATTAGGATTGAATGATGAGAGGCCAATATTGGAAACGAACCTTCGAGCAAGGACCGGGTTTTGAAGGAGAGAAGCTCGCACATGCCGCACGCGTATGAACAATTTCAGAAAAGTATGAACAGAAAAGTATGAACAATAAGACCCACAAATATTATATAGTAAATGTGCCCAGTTATGATTTATTTTCAGACAAGAGGGTTCATTATTTTCACAGACATGAGTGTTCAAATCTATTGGGATCACTATTTTTTTCCTTTTTCTTTTTAAGCAAGAGCATGAAACATGCAACACTTAAAATAGCAAAACTATCAAAGGGACTCCGACCGAGAGTTTCCTAACTTTGAGCATGATGCTAAAGAAAGGCCCTCATCCTTCGGCTAAGTAATCGTCTTCGAAGACTTGGTAAGCAACATCCAACTATGAGAAATAGATGTAATAAATTCTTTATTTACCCAAAAACATGCCGAGTAACTTAACAGTTTTACCATCACCTCCAAAATGAGTGCACAAGCACAAGCACAAGCCATCAAGGTATAATTCTAAATCCTCTCTGTACGTGCTTTAGTTATTGTTGTTTCAATAGGTTACGCGCTTTGTCATTCTTCATTTGTACGAATCACACTTCTGTCATACGTTTAGAAAATTAAGACGAGGAATGAACACGCAAATGCAAAGGAGACAAAGGTGAATACTGTAGACAACCTGTCTTCGGCGGGGAAAGACCAACAACAGAGGAATGTGCAGGTAACGCACCAATCACATCCCTCGCCGAATATAAACACAAGCGGGGGACTCCTGACCGGTGCTGCCGCCGCTGTGGCAACAACGCTCCAGTCTGCCAAGGAGGCCATCTCAAAAAATTAATTAAGAGCATTTGCAAATGTGACATACGTACATAATTATACGTACATGTATACTTGAGTAACCTTTCTGCCAATTGTATAATTGATGCAAATGTGATAAACATAATATATGTTACTGCTCGGATAATGGTGAATTGAACGATCTTAATTATAAAAGTAGATAGCAAAATATTTCTTGGTTTGATGGAGTGGTTAGGCCTTTAGTCATGTTGGTGTTGGGTTGGAGTCCTACGGGCCATAGCCTCCCCTTTTACAAATTTAAGCCTCTTTTTTTTTCATCCTTTTTTTTTGCGGACTATTTTCTTTCTTCATTTTGTCCCGTTTTAACTTTTATTTATTTATTTGTCTATATCTAGTTTTTGTTCAGTATTTTCCTCTCTTCTTTTACTTTTTTCGTCTATTTTCTTAATTTATTCCTTATGTCCAGTTTTTTATTTATTTTTTTATTTGTCTATACCTAGTTTCTTTTCTGTATTTTCCAATTCAATCAATATTCTTCAATTTTTTTTCTGTATATATGCACATTATGTTTTTAAAGTTTATTTGTATTTTTCTTCATATAAGAAACTATCTCGTTTTAAAAAAAATTATCTCGTTTTTGGCCACATTGGCATTTCATAACTTTTCTGCATCATATTGTTGCTGATTTGGACTAGAATCAATACAATGCAACAGCTCCTATGACATCAAACAATAGAGACCACAAAGTCTAAAAGCCTCAACCTTCAATCTTCTGATAAGCTTCCGATGCACATGATGGTTGATGAATATATCATAGCTAATCAATCCCATTCCAATCCCAAGGTCAGCTGTAGCATGAAAGAATGATCACTATTCCATCGTAAACCGAAAGCAAACTAGTATAAAGCTATTGTTCTTTCATGATCCAGAATCCAATTCTCTTTCCTTTATTCTCCTTGGCAGCCACTCTCCAAGATTTTCGTTTAAATATTTCTTTGTCCTCCCTATGCTTCTCCTCCTTTGAAGACATCACTTTTAGCTTCTCATTTTCGATCTTGGTATAAGAACTCTTCCATCTATCAGCTATCAATTTACTTCAAGTATTTCATAGTTTTCTTCACATGCATCATAGCAGTGGCTGAGCTAGGACTTCCGTACAGGTGGGGCAATTTTTTTCAACTCTTCCTTGATATATGTTGTAAGTACGTAATAGTATATACTCCATAAAATAGTATTCTAGTTTGCAACGATGACAAATGGGGATGAAATAATGTGACCGAGAAGTTTGTATCGATTGAAATGAGAACTTTAGAGCAAAATTAGTATGAATAAGAGCTATCGATTCGCTTCTACACAAGAAAATGCAAGTTTAACAGGTCATGAATCACATGACTGTAGTTGGTAATCTTGGTATCACACACAAGAGAATGCCAAAGATCATAAAAGTGGCCTAGAAAACCTCTATATTTTTGAGCAACGAGAATTAGCAATTTTGTATTATTTATTAAGTTAAGAATCAAACATATATGAGTTTCAAAGAATACAACAAATATATGTAATTTTTTTTTCTTCACCAAACATTCAAGAGTGACATTGGTCTTGGCTGACCTAGTGCTAGCTCCACCCAACATCATAGCTTGGTCTCTCATGTTTTTCTATTGTCTAAGGTAGGTTGAAGAAGTTGAAAAAATAGGTATGAAAATATCTAGGATTCTTAAGATTTTATTTGCAAGGAAAGAAATGAGAATACTAATGATTGGTCTTGATGCGGCTAGTAAAACCACCATCCTCTACTAGCTCAAACTTCTTTTTTCGAGAGAAAAAAAAGTTTGAGCTTCTAAAGGATGGTGATTTTACCAGTGGCATCAAGACCAACCATTATTACCATCCCAACAATTGGTATTATGCATCAAACTCCCACTTATTTTGTCTTGTTCATTTCATCTTAATTTCTACAGTTAGTTATAGTTTGAGCTTGTAGAGGATGGTGGTTTTACTAGTCGCATCAAGACCAACCATTAGTACCATCCCAACAATTGGTATTGTGCATCAAACATTTGCTTCTATGTAATTCTCTCTACAACATGTCTTTCTCACTCTCATTTTTTGTTAGTGTTGCCAAAAGTAAGGATGACAATGGAACTGGTAAAATGGATGCCAAGTAATAAAAGGAATTCTCCCAGACAAGGACAACTGAAATTGTAAAACAATGCATTTGGGCGTACCATCAAATGTCAAGTGGGATACGTTTCTTAGTTTCTGACCAATCGAAAAGCAAATTAGGCCAATGTTCGGTTCATATCCTTTTGAAAAATTCAGGATCCGGAACAGGAACCATTTTTTTTTACATTCAGTTTGGTTCTTTAACTTGGATGGTAGGATCTGAATGGAACAAAAACCGTTAGGTTTCGGTTTGGTTCATCGGTTTTTCGGTTCTCATGCAAAGATCCGTTTGAACAAAAAATATTGAAAAATCTTTTGAAATAATATATAAATCCAATTATATTGTGCAAAATTTGATATCACAATCCTTTAATTTTATGCTTCACAAAGCTGCAAATATTATCTATATATATAAATAATAGAGGTCTTGCAAACTAGACTACATGTAGTCATCAGCTCATCATTCATTAACATATTTGCATCAAGTCATCAAAATAAGATTAAGAAGTTTCACAGACCCTAGTCAAATTGTTAAAATCAAGTCATCCTTTAATTAAGAGAGACGAATTGAAGAAGTTATTTTATTTTTTCAGAAAATGAAATTGACTTTGGTCAGTTAGTCAATTGTAAAGAGAGTGTTTAAGATTTGGGTATTGGACTATTGTGCTAAGTTATATTGCGTTGGGTATTTAATATGAACTGGTTATTAATTCATTTAGATTTTTAAAAAATATATTTTTCCTAATAATACGGTTCTTACCGATCTAACAATTTAGGAAATCAGAATTCGGAACTGTGACACACAGATCCAGTTCTTTTAAAACACATACAAAATTTTAAAGATCTGGAACCGAACCGAACAGATCCGGTTCTTTCAGATCGGTTCTTCGTATCTCATGGTGAGGCTTAAAGCAAATATTTATCACCTACATAACACAATCAACAACGTTTCTAAAACCAATCGGGGAATTCCGATATGTCGACTGAGTTTCATCCATACTTCTTGTTGAACTCTGATCAATAGTTTCTCCCACGTCTTTTTACATTATCTTTTGGATAATACTTGGCTGCCCACACATGGGTAGCTAAGGCTGCCAACAACTAATGAGAGTTAGACATGTGTCAATTTTCTTCTTTATTTTTGAGTTCGACTCATTTTGGGTCTTACTACTGGGTATTGGGTTTTGAGTTTTATTACAAGGGTTTTTCCCACATCATTTGTTGTCATCCAATCCACTCCTCTCATTGATTGCACTATAAGTTTGTTGTTCTACTTCATTTACTTCCATTTGATCAGAGAACTTGGAACTTTGGATCACTAAAAATTGGAAGATTGTTTGATCAAAGCTTAGAGAAGTTGAGAAATGAGAAGATGTGTTAAGCACAAGAATAAAGAGAAAAAAGGACACATGTTCAACTCTCATTGGGTGTGGGCAGCCTTAGCTATCCATGTGTGGGCATCCAAGTACTATCCTTATCTTTTAGATCACAACACACCCACAACTCATAAATCTTCAACATTCTTAACTATATATGTCAAGATAGGGTCGATGGTCAGTTGGTCCATGATTACTCATTTGGTATTTAGTATTCAACATTAGTGTAACAATCCAAACGAAAAATTACGCACAAATTGGCACGAATTAGATTTATCGTGAATTAGTCGTATTGCGTGGTTTATTAACGACTTTTTCACTGAGCGAAAATTAAACTTTATATTCTTCACGAAAGTCATTTATTATTTTATTTCGAGCTCGTAAGAATTTTTGGGATAAGCGAGCTATTTTTATTTATTTATGATTTTTGGAAATTTTCTTGAGGAGAATATTAAAAAGTATTTTACTTAAGTTGGTTTGATCTGGACCGTTGGTTCCCGATTGGATAGGGTGGAGTCGAGTTACCCGTGGGATTTCAGGTTTGTTCGCCGGTGGTTTTCCAGCTACTTTCCAGTGATGGGATAGGGTGGAATTGATTGATTTTCACCCCAGGATTAGAAACCTTATGGGTTTGGGGACCGAGGAACAACGATGACGTCAAAATCGACCGGAAACAATTTCATGCGATTTTCGGGCCATGGTCTTTCGAGCTGTTTTTCGGCCAAACGACGACGATTTAGGGATATGTTCAGTTGGGAAAGTTGTTGGTCTAGTTGTGATTTTTTCAATAAGGGGTCGAACGCTCTTTTTAGAGCAGTTTGCACTAGAGGCACGTGTGACTCATGCGCCGCCGCCTGTGGAGGCGTGTGAAGGCCACGCGCCACCATCCACGGCGGGGCTCTGACGAGGCAAAATCCAAAATTGACCGGGGGATTTCCAGGATAGTTTCTGAGTTGATTTTTGCACATTTAATCGAATTCTAGTATTAAATAAATCTGTTATTTATTCAGAAGATCGTGATCGAGATTTTGGTGAAGGGACTTCCGCCGGACCACGAAGCTAGCTGTGTACTGTGAGTGGAAACTTTTATTTTCACAGTTTATTAGCGAGTCTATTTATTATTTATTTTCAGCTTAGTTTTCTGTTACAGCTTCAGTTTCACTTTTGGAGGCTAGATATATACATACATTCAGTATTTGCATCGATGTATTGGTTACTCGGCTGATCCCCTAGTGGCTCTAGGGAAGGGTCAGCACTTCCTCCATGGCATTCACGTCGTCTTTGTGTTATGATTCACCAAACAACTTTAGGTGGCTAGAAGTTTTGAGATTCTCTCTACCGCCTCCACTAGCACATGATACTCGAGAAGTGTCAGGAGTCCCCCTTGACGTATCTCTTATATTTTTTTTACTGTATTCTTGACTCGCTACCAGTTTCAGAAACCTTATTCTCGGAAAGGCATATTGTAGATTTTATTTTATATATATTGAATTTATTTTCGTCTACTCACTCTAACAGTTTTATTATTTTATATGCCTTTCCTTGGGCTTTTCGGTTTCCTCCATCCAGTTTGCAGTTTATATCCTGAGATTGCACGTCAGCGACGGAGGTATAGAGTTTGTGTCATTGTGCTCATCTAGTAGGTTCCTAGCTTAACCTGTTAATCCTGTTTATTATGTAAATTAGAAGTCACTCTAAATACTATATAGAGTTTACTCCTGTGGTGTTGTATTTTCCCATTCAGTCTCCGGATTTCTTATTACCTTCTGTAAATAATTTATATTTATAATGGATTCAGTGTTTGGTTGATTTGAGAAACCCAGATGGGATTTGGCGCCCACGGTTTAGTTTTGGTGACATTTTAGAAGTGAGTTTTTGTAACAACCCGAACCGGAAATGGTATGTTTATTGGCTTGATTTGCGAGTTTCGTGATTAGTCGTGATTTTGTCGTAATTGGTTAATATGGCGGGCTTGTTAACGACTAAATTATCGGGTAAGAATTTGATGTAGAGAATTTAATTTCGAGCTCGTGGGAACTTCTTGATGATTATTTCGAGTTACGAGGAATAAATTATGAATATTTTCGACCGTTGGATTTTATGGTATTTATCCGTTTAGTTTCGATACATGTACGGTATAAATACGGAAGGAGTACGTGACGAATTAGGAAACTTTCTAATTTTGGAAACTGGGTGTTGACCCATGTTGACCCGTGGGTGGTTTTGACCCGTTTCAAGCAGTGGGTTCTTCGCCGTCGTTGAGCTCGATTCTGGCCTCTTTTGGCCGTGGTGTATTCATGAAAGTTGTTGGGCTTGAGCTCCTCTTTCTTTTGATAGGTCATTCACTCAATTTGGTTGCCGGATGAAAACGTTATGGTTTGTCAAAGTTTGAGAATTTCGGTGGTATTCCGGCGAGATTTGGCGACGATGGTGGCGGAGGTGGCTGAGTTGGGGGTCAACTTGTTAGGGGTTTTGTAGCTCTTGGGGAGAGGAAACTTTTAGAAGTGGTCTTGCACCTTGCCGTGGCAGGAGGAGGGAGATCTGAGTTAATGAATTTCGGCGAGGGTTTTCGACTTCAAGGTGAGATTTGGACCTTTTTCGGTCAAAATTTGGCTTAATTTTGAACTAGAAAGTTGTTGGAAATTTCGAGATCTTCAAATCCATGTCTAGGTTGAAATTTTCTGGGCCGGTGAAATTTTCCGGCAGTGGCAATGGCGGCCCGGCGCACCGTCGTGCGCGGCGATTTTCCGGCCGAGGTGATTTTCGACAAGTTTTATGTCTTTTTGCTCGGAATCGCGCACCGATCGCAGTGGTGAGGTTTATATTTTGAATTGAGCATCGGAAATTGTAGCGAGGTTTTAGAGTGTGTTTATTGGATTTTTGACAATTTCGTCGATATTGAGTTATATGTTTTCGGGAATGGTTGATTCTCAAGATGTGATTCAAGGTTGTGAATTGTGATTTTGAACAGTAGTATTTATGATTATTTAGGGGATCGTGATCGTCTGTTTGGCGAGGGATTTTCCGTTGGATCACAGGATTAATGCGTTTTGCGTTTTGCGTTGTGCTAGTCTGTGAGTGGACATTTATTTACACTGTCGTAGCGAGTTCTTGGTTTCAGTATTTATTTTCAGTACAGTATTGAGATTATTGATTTTTTTTGGAGGTATTGTTTTATGTTTTATTGGTGATGGCATTTACTTAGCATTGATGCATTGACTACTCGGCTGATCACCGGTAGTCCAGTTCCAGGCTTGAGAGATTCGTCTGATGTGCCCGCTAGGCCTGAGAGATTCGTCTAGTCTATCACCGTCGGGCTTGAGAGATTCCCCCGACACCTCCATTTATTTTAAGAACTCACATTATTTTTATGTTATGTAAATGGTGAAAGGCATATGTTTATTTTCGTCCACTCACTCTAACGATTTTATTTGCCTTTCCCCTGGGCTTTTCGGTTTTCGTGCCTAGTTTGCAGTTCGGATTCTGGTGTCGCACATCGCAAATGGAGGCATAGTATTCGAGTCACTCTTCATTTTTCAGTAGGTTTCTTGTTTGGCCTACTGTTGTGTGTATATGTATATACTAGAGGTCGCTCTAAATACTCTGATGTTTATATTTTCATATGATTTTCCCCGGATTTCTGTAAAGTTACAGTTTTTGCTTATTACTTTATATTATGATATGATTTTGAGAAATCTGGATGGGATTGGTGCCCACAGTTTGGCTTTTGTGGCATATGATGAAGTGTATTTTTGGGTGCAGGTTAATGGTAACTTCACGTTATAGTAAAACTCTACCGAAATTTCTATGGTTTTTGAAAGTTCGTGTTTTCAGAAGGGGTTTGATTCCGGTTTAGGAAACTAACTCGGGGTTGGGTCCTTTCAGCTTGGTATCAGAGCATTAGGTTTTAGGTTCTGTAGACTTTTGTAATCGTGTTTACTAAGGATATTTGAGAATGTACTGAATGTCTAGAGTAATGACCCGACCGACCGGCGGATATTCATCAATACCCTGGGTTTTGTATGCTTTCAAATGTTTGAAGTTCCATGATTACGTCCTATTTGTTGTGAATAATGTCTTATTCATTAGGATGCCTCCTTGACGTGCCTTCTGTGTCAGTAAGGCTGTGGATCCTGTTGAGGATCAATCGATGCGCGACTTGATAAATGAGTTGTGGGTTTGGATGAGCATTTTGGGTTCAGAGATATATGTGGCATGGTTTGCCCGGTTGTGTATGTATGGGCATTTACATGTTGCTTCAAAGCACAGAATTGTGGTAGTTTATGGTTTGCTTGAGTCAGATCATTGTATTTGGTGGGTTGGTATTGTGTGAGTTCTTGTTGCGACTCCATGACCTACATCCAGGGTATTGTTTATTCTGTAATGGTTCAATCAGGCTACGCAACAACGGAAATATGGAGTGTTTACCAACCTGAGGCAGGGATGTATTGTTCACATGTTTGTTCTAGTTTGCACGTGTTATGTGGCTTCAGAGGAAGCAATGCAGGAGGTTCGAGATGAGGTTGAACCTGAGCATCAAAGGGATTTTGACTGTTGTGCCTCAAGACAACCGTGATGACTTTGTTTGTGCTGCACCTAACGAAGGATTCATCACATGAAATCTTCAGGGATCTTATGTTAGCCTTCAAAATAACCTCGAGATCATAATGTTGATCTGGGTAGGAGCTGGCGAGGGTCTCGTCCTTGCATAGTCTCTACCACTTCGAAGAACTTTGGATAAGGAGGTCATCAAACTTGGAGACCGTGGGCATATTGTTTGGATTTGCACATAGCTAGTGTGCAATGGTGAAAACCAGTGCCGAGCAGGCTCTTACCCCTGGAGGCTTTGTCACTCCGTTGATCAAAGGTGGCATGGAAGACATGAGTTTGAAGCTTGGCTTGTCTGTCCCTGCTAGTGATCTCTGTAGCTGTTCAGATGCCACTTGGAGGCTCTTCAGGCTTAGAGTGGATCTTCCTTCGCTTATGAGACTATCAAAAGATTGGGTCAGCTATGGTTCAGTGAAAAAATTGAAAGTTATTTGTTCTGGGTAAATAATTTGCAATACTTACCGATTGCCCAAAAGGATTAGACATTTTCTTCTTAAAAAATTGCAAGGCTACAGTCACGTCTGGTTCTAGGGCATGTTGTTTTTAAGAAGAAAGGGTTAGCCAGATACAATATAAGAAATTGCTAATACATGTGGCACTTTTGGATATAAGAAGTATACATGTGGCCAGGGGGGTTTACTTGTGTTCTTGTATGATTTCCCAATAACCGCCAAATCTTCTTCATTCGAAAACCTTTTGCTAAAGTCATAAAAGATGGTGGCAAAATGGGCAAGCGGTCCCTTGTGTCGTACATCTTCCCAAAGTTGGGAGCGCCAGACTTGATACGACTCAGTGACTGATTGAGAAATCACAAGTGGCTTCGTCAAAACAGGAATTACCACTGTCGAAAAGCCAAAGTGTTCATCCTACACCACTGTTGCTGTAGGATGGCTTGTTCCTCGCCAAAGGGTAAATTTGTTCACAGAACAAGCGAGGGGCATAGAAGCGTCTTGAGTGAGCCCAAGTTTTCTTGAGAAATGGTTTGGAGCATAGAGCTTATACTCGAGGCTCGCAGAATCAGGGACTGGCAGGTCCTTGCAGGTGTGACATTGAAGGAAAAAGTTCCTCGCAAGGTTATCTTGCTCTGGCGAGGGCATAAATCCACTCGCGAGGATGTCAGGATGACGACGATTCAAAATCACTTCAACTGCTGCGGTTGGAAAATCTTTATGCGAGTAGAGGTAGTTGAAGCAAACTAGATAGGACCGCGCTCTACTCCTAGTTGGTGCAGACACCAAGGATTGGCCCAACAACTTGTGATCTTCAAAGGGAGGAGTTGTTGTAGGGCAAAAGAAACGAAAGTACATCCATTACCAGAGCTCTACCATCCAGAGTGGCCCTGGTTGATTAAGGTCGAGCTTTGAAAGAACGACTCGCCTCAGACCATAGTAGATGTAGGCGAGAACAGACTCAACCAAGCCTAGTTGTTCACAGTTGAAGAGGCGTTCAGCAAGATTGGTCCAACATCTGTTGACCTTTGTTGAAGAAGGACAGAAGATGTACTTTGATAGTCAATATTCTAAAAAGTTTGAGGGGCGATTGAGGGAGGCTTGAACTGGTGTCCCAGTTTGGTGATTATGTAACCAGGAGTTTTCAAATGCTGGAACTCTAAAAAGGGTATATAAATCAAGGATAGTAATGCTCACATCACCACAGGGAAGGTGGAAGCAATTGGCGATGCAATCCCAAAATCACATGGCTGTGGCGAACAGTGCTCTATTGCTACCAGCTAGGAGTGAAAAGCACAAGTCGATGAGTTGGGTGATTCCAACCGCTTCCCATCGATCGATATCTTATCCGCGACGGTGCCGGTACCAAGCGAGATCCTCTGCGTTTGGGTGCGGCCATTTCCCAATTAAACAAAGCGTATCTTTTTGTCCATTCTTTGGGTTCTGCCTTGGGATGTTCTTGGACTATCAAGGCTGAATTACAAAGGGGATGGCGGAGAAGATTGAAAAGCTCTGGATTAATTGGAACATCCAGAAAGGGACCAAGTCGGCCAGTGCCTTCTTTTGGGTCAACGGTTAGAGAGATGATTGCCTCTGGGTTCTGTCGTCTGGCGACGGCCTTGATGTGTCTGACGAATTTCTCGGCGTTACGTTCTGAGTAAGGAATGGAGATGTCTTTACATGGAGACATGTTTTAATCAGAATGGATGAACGACGACGAGAATGAAATGTCTTAGCTTTTGACTAAGGAGGTTGAAAAATGCAGGATCAAGGCAAGTGAGAAAGTCTCGTTAGGGAATGAGATTTTGGTGATGTGGACTGGTGCTTTTAATTTATGTCAGTGGAATGACGCAACTTTTAGAGGAGTTGTGTAACGTGGTACTTACGTGCATGTGATGTTACCGTTGGGTTTAACAGCGCGTCATTCGGGTAATATTCAAGTCTTTTCGCTTGCATAGGTAATTCAAACTCAAGACTTGAGGGGCAATGTTTGGGCTTGAAATAAATATTTCATATTGGGCTTGAAAGGCTGAAGTCTTAGCAGGCGGCCCAGGATGAGCTGAAGTCTTGGCGAGCGGCCCATATTCCATAAGAGCTTGGCGAGCGGTCGAGTAAAGGAACAGAGTCCTTTTCCAGGTCAACTTAGGACTGTGGATTGGGATTCTGGATAGCTGATTCATGCAGCTTAATGTTTAACAATACCTTTTCTATTTCATATAGGTTTCTTCTAGGTGAAGGAGTTGTGATAGCGTTAGAACTATATAAAAAAACAACCCGTATGCTGGATGGTGTTAGAGTTATATTGAGATTCAAAGAGCAAGAGCAGAAGAAGTTCAAGAGAATTGAAAGACGACTACTGAGCATTATATAAAAAGAATACGAGCATTGTTGAAGAGGACCCCAATCAAACATAAAACATTTGCTATACGCAAGTACACCTAGACATCTCGTCAAGAGATTCTATTCTTTGCAACCAGCCGATCAAAGTGCTTGTCACCTATTGAGTGAGAGTATTGCGATCTAAGGAAGCATAGGGACTGGAAGGTTGAAGGGCTTGTCACGTAACGAGTGAGAGTTCTGATATCCAAGGAAGCAGTGTTCTCAACACATCATCATAGAGATTGCTCTGCTTTGCACTGATTAAGGGAGTGTGGGGTATCGATTTCTGGGGTTCTGTTAGAGACACGAAAATCCGAAGTCCTAGGTTACTAGGAGAGAAGGACCTATTCAGGCAAGGTTGGTGCTCTCCTTGTCTTAATCGCTTATCAAGAAGTCAGGTAGCTTTAGTTCTATATTTCGTTGAGAAACGGTGGCACGCCAGCATACGAAGCACATATAGGATAAACCGATACTTGCGGTCAAACTATCCGAAGTCAATAAAAGAGACTGCTTTGCGGAAGGATCTCTCCGCGGGAGATATTTTAGCATCAAACACTAGCTAGTAATTATTGTTGTGAAACTAACCAAAGATGAAACTGAGAAAGATATGTTGTAGAGAGAATTGCATAGAGGCAAATGTTTTTTTCTTGATGTGTTATAATTTCTCACATTCTTTTATAGGAGGATGTGAGGTATCCGAAAGGTTCAGAGAGATATGAGTTCGTTACATTATACCAAATGATTGATAATGCTGATAGAACTAAACAATATATCAATGGTGAGTAGTACCACATATTTAATAATATGACTAATATCAAAGATTTTACAACATTTCATATTATGGGTTTTGGGTGGCATATAATGATTTGCAGAAATTAGTTATAAAACGATATATTTTATTTGAAGTTACCTAACTATTTGAGTACAGTAAAACTTCTATAAATAAATAATATCGGGATCAAAGTAAATTATTACTTTAACAAGGTTAGTATTATATCGATAAATTAATAATTTATTAGTTTATCGAGATTTTTAGATATTTTCTAGTTAATGATAACGATACAATGATGAAATCACCTATTGATGAAGAGATAATTGAAGGATAATTAATCCGCATGCTGAAAATGATTATGATCCATATGACAATTCTGATATGGTTAATATTATATCGATAAATTAATAATTTGTTAATTTATCAATAAATTAATAATTTATTAGTTTACCGAGATTTTTAGATATTTTGTAGTTAATGAAAATGATACAATGATGGAATCGCCTACTGATGAAGAGATAATTGAATGATAATGAATCTGCATGCTGAAAATGATCATGATCCATATGATAAATCTGCTATACCAATAATTTCTCCAAAAAAAGCATTTGAGGCAATATTTACTTTGAATAATATTTTTCTATGAAATGAAAAGAATTTATCAATGTGGTGCACACATTACAAAAGATCAAGGACGAAATTAATTTTGGTCTAGATGCGAAGAAGAAACAAGCTACAATAGAGTTTTCTTCCTAAGAAATAGCTAAACTGGTCGAGAAAATAGAATTTCTCAGGTAATTTTTTAATGTTTACATATCTTTATGAATTTATATATATCTTTTTGTCTTTTAATTTTATTATTTTATATATTCGTAGAGAGCTAAAATAATTAGAGAAAAAAAATATATTATTTTATATATTTAGCGAGATTGTTAGTAATATGAACTGGTCCCGAGTCGGGACCAGAATAAAATATTACTTTAACAAAATTATTAATTTATCGAGTATTAATTTATCGAAGTTTTACTATATTTTGTTATGTGTTAAAGCAATTGTTTTACGTAAGATGGTAGAATTTCATTGAAGTAATAATTTATAAGATATCGACTGGTTACAGGTAAGATAGAAAACGATCCTCTAGAGTAAACTACATTAAGACTAATTATGCTCAAAACATGTAACTTGACAAACAGGAGTAAGACAGCGAGGGTGCCAAACCTCTGACTAAAAAAATCAGTGCCTCAGTCCCTAATCAAGCTACCTACCTAAAACAAAGGACCATGAATGTCACTTAACAACACAACAACTCAACACAAAAATACTCAACCCTATGTGGGTCTAAAGTTACCCTCAGGCCCAAACCATGCCTCAGGCTTGCAAAACAACAAGGGCCAACAGGCCCAGAAGAAGCTGTGACCCAAAAAATGCCGTCCGCAGAGACTCCAACGCCGGAAACTCTTCTCGGCTAGTGTCGAGCCACCAAGCCAATCGTGGAAGGAGCAAAGACTTCCCAGAACCCGAGAGGATCCACCAATGCAGATCACTCAGGATTCGAAGAAGACTGCTGCCCACAATCAATTGGCGGCCATCCATCTTCAATCGTCGTCGACTTGCACCAATAGTCGACCGGACGGTGACTAACGAACGCCGTCCAGAGCTCGAAGCTTCTCGCTGATTCGCTGCAATCCCACTGCTCCATAAAGCCCGTAAATGTTTATTCCTGTTCACCAACATCGCCCGTCCGGCAGCCCCTATGGCGTCAGGGCTCTACCAGAGGCCGACACGGCTGAGACGGTCGCCGAACGAGGTCCTCAGCCCATTTGAAGAAACCCTACTCGAAAAACCTCCTAGATCCTAGTTCCTAGTTCCCTTGCGGCTCACCCTCACGATATTATCAATTTGTTTTTTTTTGTGTTAAAGCAAATAGTCTCTCTTTTCTTTAAAAAAAATTAAAATCCTATTGATAATAGGAAATTAGGAAATGTGATGATATTAAGCCCAAAATGCCGGACAATATACATATCATTTATGAATTATTTCGTCCAAAACACTATTATTAAACTGGGCGTCAACGGAAGGTCATCTTTTATTTGATATGTTGCTGGATAACCAACCAAGACCTTCATATAGTCCTTGCCCAGAAGTGGCACATGCAGCTTGAATGTACCTGTCGATGTTAAACAAAACCCGAACATAAGCCTAATAATCCTACCCGGAAACGAAGGATGTTATAAAAAATTTCGAGAATAGCAGAGAGTGTTTTTATCCTCCAATAACCAGTAACGAACTTAATAAAATGCAATGAGAAGGGAAGTGATAGATAACACCTCAATGTTTTTGATAACGCAGAAAACCCTACAACAGGGAAAAAACTACATGCCCCTAACTGAGGGACAAACCTTCCACTATGTGAAAACACTTTTCTTTACAAGACAACATCTTCACAGGATACAAATACGCTCTTCTATCCTTGCTAGTATTCACGCAACTAGACTAAGACCTATCTATCTCCTCGTCAGAACAAGTGCTTACAATCCCTATGTAATACACATTTCTTTACAAGATAGTAGCCCTCAAGACATCTATCTATCCTTACTAGTATTCACGCAACTAGACTGAAGATCCAACTATCTTCTCGCCAGACAAAGTGTTTACAATTTCAGTGGCTATGAAGCTTCTCTTAAAAGTTAGTACTCGACCGACTAATTCTCTCTAGAATGCTTCCAACAAAATTGCACCATCATTTCACCTATGATATGCAATCTGACAATATGCAAATTTGAAAGGTGGTTTGATATGCTTTCCTATGAAGATATAAAATCCCAAGAAGGAAAAATCTTGTTTTATAAACTTCCTAACAAATGTAGGAACAAAAGAGAGTTTTAGACTAGTTTTGACAAACCGAAAACCTCTTTGGAAAACAAGATAACTCTTGCACATACAAGAGATAAAAGTGACTTGAAAAGAAGAGACAAACACTCTAACTCTTCCTAAGTTTTTCAAGTACCGAATGGCTTCTAAGTTTGTTGTATTTATAGCCAATCGGTTATAGCAAGTTGAGGCTCAAGAAATGATCTTAGCCCTTCATCAAAAGATGAATCCAAAGGTTCTCCTTGAAAGGGGGAAATGCCATGCTGAAACTCACCAACTGGGACAGCAAAGAGGCATGCTGAAATTCACCAAACGGGACAGCAAGGAGAGGAAATGAAACTGAAAAACCTGACTCCATTACATGAATGACAGACACCTACCCTAAAGAGAGAAGGTAAGGTTTTTTCACTTGGTTTTGTCCAACCGGGACATGCAAGAGTGTTTGGAGTGTTTGCTTCCATGAAAATAAGGAGAGATACCTACTCCTTTGTACCTACCGGAAAGTAGAGTGAAAGAGTTGTGAAGAGCAAAGCTTGTAGGTAAAGTTTTTAACAACTCCCATCACAAAAGTTTTTGGATGAAATAACAAGCACTCCCATCACAAAAGTTTTTGGATGAAATAACAAGCAAGGTTTAATTTGTAATAATGCATGATTATACCTTTCACAATGGTTAATGAGATTAATGTCCATTGCTTTAGCTTGTTAATGTTGCTTATGCATGACATCCATGTTTTTTGAGAGAGTGTCAATTATGTCATGCCAATAAGCTCCCCTTTTGGCATTCTCTACCAAAAACATATCTTCTCATCATCATGGCTTCATAACCTGCAATAATAAACTTTTTCCAACAAGGAAATTGATGACAAGATATTGTAGGTTTTCATCATAAGAAGAACCCATAAATAAGCAAGCATTAATTGTTCACACTACAACAAGGTTGAGTTTTTACAAAACATGGGAAAATATAATACAACCATGTCGAACAAACATAAAACAAAGCATTAATTGTTCATGCCAAAAGCAACAAAACCTACACTTGGTTCTCCCCCTTTGTGTGAGAGTGTGACAAAGGGTTCAAAAGAGATGTAATCTCTAGATACTTGGTCCCCCCCCCCCCCCCCGCAAAAAAGCATCGTTTTAGAACAAAAGAGGTAATAAACACACATCCTAGAATGGATAAGTAGTATATAAGCATAAAGTAGAAGAAACCTACTCGTCATCGGACTCATCGTCCCCATTCTCGGAATAATCCTCATCACCATTTTCAAGGTGGTCAAGACGCTCATTATCGGCATCATCATCAGCGGACTCATTGTTGCATAACCAGAGTCATCATCCCTCGACGAACCACCCGAAACAGCCACATTTAGCTCCCCTTCAGAACCAGCAGCAGTGGCAGCGTCAGCAGAAGGATAGGAAGGGTCAGAGCTATCCTCTGAAGAGACCAGTCCTTGCCTAGTTTTTAGAAGTTGTTGCATCTTTTTGAAGGATGCTTGCATCTCATTCCCCATGATGCAAAAAGCCTATTTCATCTCATTTTGACCACGCTTAAGAAAAATGATCTCAAGAGGCTCCACATAAACCGTGGATTGGCCAGCTGATTTGGAGATAGTGACCTTATCTACCGGGGCTGGAGAGTCAACCATAATATCACTTGAAAGAGAGGGTACATGAGAGTTTAGGCAGAGGAGGGTAATCACAGCCGAAAAGACCAACGAGGTGCCTAACTTAGTTTGGTTGTCTATAGCCGAATTCCTAATGGAATGGTAGATGTAGAATTCGGCAGGAAGTGTAGGATTCCCAGAAACTAAGTAAGCAATGAGGCCGGCTTGCCTAAATGTAATTTTGGAGGATTGAGTGTTGGGGGCAATCAACGTGCGCACCAAAAATCCCATAAGCTTATAGAATTCAATCATGAATTGGCTTTGAAAGTAGGATTCACAGAACATGGTGTTCGGGGGAGTAGAGTAAAACTGCCTAGCTAGGGAATGAGTGCTAAGATTAAAAATGAACTTCCTTACATGCTTCAGGATTTTTCTTTCGGTATTAGGAAGAGCTAGCGCATTCTTTATGGCCCTAGGAGACACATCTACGGGTTTCCCTCTCGCATTAACATAAAAGGATGCATGTGATTGTAAATCCACTTTATCCGGCATGCTGTTTGGATAATTGGCATAGAATTCCCTAACCTGAGATAAGTTAACCTAAGGGAAGGATTTCAGGGCATCTACCCATCCTAGTTTTTCGATCATGTCGTGGAAATCACTAGGTAATCCATCAAAATTAAAGGGCTTTTCTAGGATAACTGGCCTAGATATTGTCACAGCCATATAGAGGTTTTTAGCATCAACACTCTCGAAATAATGGTCCGGAGGGATAGGCAAATTCGATACCTCCATGGTGACTTTGCGAGCTCGAGGAGCTTGGCTCATCGAGGCATTCCGGGTATCCGAAGCACGTTGTGCTTGAACGGCACCGGAGGTGGAGGCCTGTGATTTATCCTTCTTTGACAGAGGATTTCCTTTGCTTGCCGGAGCTTTACCTTTCCTCTTAGGATGACTTCGTCTCACAGGTTGGGCTTCCTCATGATCTGAGTTTGGATTTAAATGAGGCAAATGTGCCACAGACTTCCTCGCTCCTCTTCTTACAAAGAACTTTGGAGCTTGATTTGAGGGGCCGAAACCGATTGGTGAGGGAGGCCGAGTAGAAGCCTAAATGTACTCCTTCTCGTAAGGATTACGAGGTTCCTTTCCCGAGGAGACGGTTGAGAGCTTCCTAGCCTTTTCCGGAGCCTCCTTGAGCAATCTCTTCCTTTTCTTCAAGGGAACATTATCGGAGTCGGAGACCGATTTCTCCAGAATGGGGTCCGAGGACTCAAGCTCGGTGGATGCAATGAAAGCAGTGGTAGTGTTCTCCGGAGGGGCTTTGAGATTGAGGTCGGGAACCACCACTTGTGGCTGAGTCGCCGGGGGTAATTTCACCGGAGAGTCCCGGCTACGTAAATGCATGGCGCATTGAGGTGGCTGCTTCAAAGCTTCTAGCCATTTGGTGGGGTTTTTACTTCTCATTTCAAAGACAATTTGGAGATGGTAAGAAGTAAATTCGAAATTGTGAGGAGATGAAATGGAGAAGATGAATAAGTGATAGAGAGAGAGTCCAAAGGGTAGAAAAAACAAAGTGAGGAGTAGGTGGTCTTGGTTACCGGGAAAACCAATGGAGGAAGCCAAGTAACTAGCTTGGTTCAAATCTAATGGGCTAGATTTGTATTGGGCATGGATCAACAACTAAGTTGGTTTAAAAACCAAGTAATCATAAGTCCATAAGGAAGTGCCCCAAAGAAGTACAAACCAGATTTGGTATAGAGATTATGGCTTATACCTACTTTCTGCTAGAATCAGTCTTCCATAACGTGATTGTTATGGAGAGATGAACCAAAAATTTGGTTAACACACCATATGCTAATGATGGACATGGCCCAAACTTGAAAAGAAAAGATTTTCTTTTCATAACAAGTACATATGTACTTGGTTCAAACATAACCAAACAAGGTGGTCAAGCTTCAAACTCCCTCCCATTTCCTAAAACATACAAGGCATGGTGTTTAATACCAAAGAGTTGGGTTGATTAATCCCATGATTACCTTGAAAAACAAGTTAAGCTTGTAACTTGATTTTGCTTAACAAACATAATAGACCACTTGATAATTATTGCATGAAGTGATGATAAGCAAAGTGATGATCCCTTCAAAAGGAAATAAGTACAAATGTACATAATTTAAAATAAATTCCCCTTTTTTTGAGATGTTTTGAGTGAAAAATATAACAAGCCTATATTTAGTAAAATCGGAGAATAGACCCACTTACATAGGTATTCATATGCATATTTTTCATCATATTATGAATGTATCACATGTGGTCCATAAAAAGTAATGGAGAATGAATGCATGTGGCATAGTAAAGGGAAAACCATTTTTCCATGGGGTAGCAAGATTGTTCCTTGATGAGATATATTATCTCCCCCTTTTTATATTAAAATTAGCCACAAAAAGTTTTTCTCATTTTTCCCATTTTTGCACAACATTTGTTTGCTCATCTGAAAAATCGTCCTCTTAGATCCATGTAACAAGATGGTAATCATTGACTCCAAGATCAAATGACATCGGGCAATATGTGTAACAAGGACACTCAAAGGATTACCATCTCGAATCCATCGAAGGATAGAATAAATTTCAAGGATCGTTGCTCGAGAATATGTAGCGAAGAACTTATTAGTAGCTCCCAAATCAGATGATTTTAGGGTACTAAGCATAACAAAGATACTCCAAAGGATAAGGGACTTCAGACTCAAGCAATGACTAGCAAAAAATAATCAATAATAATTTTTCAATTTTTTGATATAAAGAGAAACTGAATTTGGCTAACTCAAGTTTTTTGCTTAAAGAGGAACTCAAGCGTAAACCGTGCCACAAATAAAATAAGTTTCACTTAACCATACCACATATCGATGTATGCATGACAAATTGGATGCCGGGACCATTTGTGATACACAAACAATATAATGCATAATTATGCATTTATGAGTACAAAGGTAAACATATTCATAACCACTCGGTTTTACCTTGTACAGGCCAAAATATATATAATAATTTTTGTTTTTTAAAAGAAAAAAAACTTTACAAAAAGAAAATAGAAATTTTCTTTTGAAGAGATGATCAAGATGCAGAACATACACCGATTGATTGCCTTAAGATTTCAAAGCGATGATTATCAAGTAGTTTGGTAAAAATGTCTGCCAATTGTTTTTCAGTGGGAATAAACACTAGTTCAAGTACATTTTCTTCGACCAGGCTTCTAATGAAATGATAACAAATTTCTATGTGCTTGGTGCGAGAGTGTAAAACTGAATTTTTGGAGATGTTTATAGCACTAGTGTTATCACAAAATAGGGAGAGCTTACCTTGTGGGAAACCGTAGTCGTGAAGCATGTGCTTCATCCATAACATTTGTGTACAGCCACTTCCTGCTGCAATGTACTCAGCTTGAGCCATTGAAAGGGATACACAATTTTGTTTTGTGCAGTGCCATGAAACAAGATTATTTCCCACGAAAAAGCTTCCTCCTGAAGTGCTTTTTCTATCGGTAGCATCTCCTACCCAATCGAAATCAGAATATCCTGCAATTTCAATGCCAGAATCAAAGGAACAATAGATGCCAAAATTAGTTATCCCAGAGATGTATCGCAAGATGCGTTTGACATCTTTGACATGAGATTCCTTTGGATTGGCTTGATATCGGGCACACTCTCCTACACTGTAAGAGATGTCAAGCCTGCTAGCAGTTAGATATTGGCGATCTTTGTAGATGAAACATATGCTTCCGAATGCCTTGAGATGTGAAATGTTAGGCTTTCTTCCTCTCCAGAGTTCATAGAGAGTTTTGTTTGTCCCTGGTCTGAGAATGACTCTGTTCAAAGTATAACAAGCATTTGCTATAGCTTCTTCCCAGAAGGAATGAGGAAGATAAGTAGAGTTGAGCATGACTCTTCCCATTTCAACAAGAACCCGATTTTTTCTTTCAACGATTCCATTTTGCTGGGGAGTAATGGGAGCAGAAAATTCATGAAACACACCAAACTTATCACAGTAGTCAGCAAAAGATGAATTTTCAAATTCAGTTCCATGATTAGATCTTATTCTTATAATGACTTTATTTTCAGAAAGTTTTTCATTAGTAATTCTCTTAACCAGACTAAGAAATTCATTAAACGTTTCTGATTTATTTGTCATGAAATTTACCCATGTAAAACGTGAAAGATCATCTACGACTACAAGAACATAATTTTTCCCAGTCATGCTTTCAGTTTCTACTGGACCAATTAAATCAAGATGCAATAATTCTAGATATTGAGATGTTGGTTTCGCACTAAGAGAAGAATGTGAAGTACGGGTGAGCTTACCAATCTTGCAATCACCGCACATACCTTCAGACTTACCTGTGAGTTTAGGAAGTCCTCTCACACAATCCTTGGAGGATAACTTGACTATGTCTTGATGATTGAAGTGACACATTCTTCTATGCCATAATTGTAGGGCATTGATAAAAACTTGTGATCTGAAACAAATCTCAGAAGGGAATTTCAGGTTAGCAGAAACACAATAGCAATGATTTTTAGTTCTTTCTCCCTTCATGAGACTTTTACCTTTACATTCCAGAACCATGCATTTCGCATGACAAAAAATAACAGATTCATGTTCGTCAACAATTTGACTAACACTAAACAAGTTTACCTTTAGTCCTTTTACTAACAAAACATTTTTAAGATTAGGGAGTCCTGGAGTACTTACAGTTCCACATCCAATTATGTCGTCTTGAGCACCATCACCAAACACAACCTTACCTAATGGGTGTGTATCATTCATGGAAGAGAACCAGTCATTGTTCCCAGTCATGTGTTTTCAGCAACCACTGTCCATGTACCAGGAATCTGAATCTCTTGGAGCAAGAGCAGTAAAAGCGACATTGAAAATGGCAACTATGTTGCTTTTCATATTAGATGTATTGTCAATGCAAGAAAAATTCCCTACGAAGTTTTCATCATCAGAACTATTTCCACATAGATTCCAAGGCTTTTGTTGGATGGGGTTTGAGTTCGCCTGACTTTTGGATCTGTTTTTGTTGTTCCTAAAGGATCTCCTTTTATGGGGTGTAGGAGATTTGGCAGAAAGACTCTTGGCTATTTTGGAAAGATAATGAAGGGTTTTCTCAAGAGATGATTGAAAAGAGGAGAGTCTGTTCATGTGACTTGTATTCATATTTCTCCCCAGTTTTCTACAGTTAGGTCGTATGTGACCAATGATACCACAATGGTGACAAGTTGGAACAAAAGGTTTTTTAGGTTTGAAAGAGGATACAAAGTTTTCCTTTTGACTTTTTACAAACCTGGTTGGTTTCTTGGAGCTTTCTCCAGTTTCATATTCTAACCCTGTTCTATCTTTGTCAATCTTGCCTATGCCACACATTTTGGTTAATTTTTCTGATCCGAGAGAAAATTGATTAAAAAGAGATTTTGACTTTTCCAAAGTAAGTTCAAGATCAGATTTTTCTTTTGTTAAAGAAGAAACAGGATAATTTTGGCAGTCTAATTTTTCTTGAAGCAACTTGACATGTTCTTCTAGACATGATTTTTCTGGCTAGCTTCCATTTCTTCTTTAAATGAAGGAATTTTTCTTCCAGACTGTCATTATCTTCATCATCCACATAAGACTTATCTAAGTCGATTGAAGCAATGAAAGCAATTGTGTCATCTTCTTTATCGGAAGCATCCTCAGCCTCGCTGTCACTCCATGAGGCTTTCAAGACCCTAAGTGATTTAGACTTTCTATTTGCACAATCTGCAGCTCTATGTCTAAAACCAGAACACTCAAAACATTTTAGTTTACCATCAGACTTTTGAGAGGAATTAGGTCTGAAATTTTTGAAATTTCAATTCTCATCCCTTCTAAAATTCTTTGGGTTTGGATTTTGGCTGCTAGACCCTTTAGAAAAATTCCTAGAAAAAACTTTCCTATTTTTTGAGAAATTTTCCAAATTGTTTTGTTAGAAAAGCATATTCATCGGAAGAGATTTCAGAAGGTTCATCGTCTTGATCTTCCTTATTTATTGAGCTAAAAGCAATTGTCTTCTCTTTCTTCCGATTTAGTTTTCTTGCCTCAAAGGTCTTAAGATTTCCAACTAATTCGTCAAGAGAATATGTAGACATGTCATGTGACTCTTCTATTGCAATTTGTTTACGCTCAAAATAGGAAGTGACCGATCTAAGCATTTTTTGAACAATAACTTTCGGCTTAATAGGATGACCTAGACCTTGACATTGATTAGTAATGTTAAGAAGACGGCTATGAAAATCATCAATGGTCTCATCTTCACTCATTTTAATTTGTTCAAATTCAGAAGTTAAACTTTGATGTTTTTGATCTCTTACCCTGAGATTACCTTCATGAGTAGTAGAGAGTGAGTCCCATGTTGCTTTTGCCGTTGGACAGTGAAGAATTCTTCTTCGTTCCTTTTCTGAAAGAGCAGAATATAGGCTGTTTAAAGCTTTTGTATTCATTCTGGAGTTTGCTTTTTCGGCATCAGTCCAGGTGCTTCTTTCCTTCGGGATGCGCACTTTATCATCTTCAGGAGATGAGATAGTGGGAGGGCTGTATCCGTCCTCGACCATAGTCCATTGTCTTCCATCGTCTTGAGAGATGAAAAATGCCGACATCATAATCTTCCATTGGAAGTAATCATTTCCTTCAAAAAACGAAGGAACGCTAATAGAAGTGGCCGTATCACGATCCATTCTAGGATACAGAGGATCTCACTAACAAAAGTTAGTGGCTGCTCTGATACCACTTGAAGGTCCCGGGGGGGGGGGGTGAATGGGCCTTTTATAAAAAATTTCGTTGTAATGTTAATTCGAGGATAGCAGAGAGTGTTTCTATCCTCCAATAACCAATAACGAACTTAATAAAATGCAATGAGAAGGGAAGTGATAGATAACACCTCGATGTTTTTGATAACGCAGAAAACCCTACAACAGGGAAAAAACTGCGTGCCCCTAACTGAGGGACAAACCTTCCACTATGTAAAAACACTTTTCTTTACAAGACAGCATCTTCACAGGATACAAATACGCTCTTCTATCCTTGCTAGTATTCACGCAACTAGACTAAGACCTATCTATCTCCTCGCCAAAACAAGTGCTTATAATCCCTATGTAATACACTTTTTTTTACAAGACAGTAGCCATCAGGATACAAAAACACCTATCTATCCTTACTAGTATTCACGCAACTAGACTGAAGATCCAACTATCTTCTCGCCAGACAAAGTGTTTACAATTTCAGTGGCTATGAAGTGTCTCTTAGAACTTAGTACTCGACCGACTAATTCTCTCTAGAATGCTTCCAACAAAATTGCACCATCATTTCACCTATGATATGCAATATGACAATATGCAAATTTGAAGGTTTGATATACTTTCCTATGAAGATATAAAAACCCAAGAAGGAAAAATTTTGTTTTATAAACTTCCTAACAAATGTAGGAACAGAAGAGAGTTTTAGACTAGTTTTGACAAACCGAAAACCTCTTTGGAAAACAAGATAACTCTTGCACATACAAGAGATAAAAGTGACTTGAAAAGAAGAGACAAACACTCTAACTCTTCCTAAGTTTTTCAAGTACCGAATGACTTCTAAGTTTGTGGTATTTATAGCCAATCGGTTATAGCAAGTTGAGGCTCAAGAAATGATCTTAGCCCTTCATCAAAAGATGAATCCAAAGGTTCTCCTTGAAAGGGGGAAATGCCATGCTCAAACTCACCAACTGGGATAGCAAAGAGACATGCTGAAATTCACCAAATGGGACAGCAAGGAGAGGAAATGAAACTGAAAAACATGACTCCATTACATGAATGAGAGACACCTACTCTAAAGAGAGAAGGTAAGGTTTTTTCACTTGGTTTTGTCCAACCGGGACATGCAAGAGTGTTTGGAGTGTTTGCTTCCATGAAAATAAGGAGAGATACCTACTCCTTTGTATCTACCGGAAAGTAGAGTGAAAGAGTTGTGAAGAGCAAAGCTTGTAGGTAAAGTTTTTAACAATTCCCATCACAAAAGTTTTTGGATGAAATAACAAGCAAGGTTTAATTTGTAATGATGCATGATTATACCTTTCACAATGGTTAATGAGATCAATGTCCTTTGCTTTAGCTTGTTAATGTTGCTTATGCATGTCATCCATGTTTTTTGAGAAAATATCAATTATGTCATGCCAAATTCTTGCCTTCCAAGCTACTGCGATAATTAGATTACTAGAATATGTACTTATGTACCAGCGGCGCTGGCGCAGTGAATGGAGACCTAGCTTACCAGTGATCTCAGAAACACTCATGGCATTTGGAAGATCTTGCTTGTTTGCAAATACTAGTGTTGCAGTACTCTGAAACACTATTCCTTCTGTGTATAGTTCAAAAAAGAAATTGGTCTAATGAAAAGCAGCAAGGAGAAGAACTTGCTCGGACCTCACTGAGCATTCAGTGGAGCTCATCTCTAGTTTCTGTAACTCTGTCTCTATCATTGCTATCCACACAAAGATGAGACCCTGAGTGTTCTGGAAGTAGTGTCTCCAAAGTGGTCGAATCTACATAAACATGCAACTATGCAAGAACAGTGAGAACTATATAATGAGCTAGACACAGGTAAACCTCTGAGATCTACAATATACAATCAAGTGAATCAACGAGTCGAAGGAGTCAAGAAGGGGTCCGGTGAAAGTTTTAGGATATGGATAAACACTATAACTAGTTGTAGAAATCAAGATGAAATGATCAAGACAAAATAAGTGGGAATTTGATGCATAATACCAATAGTTGGGATGGTAGTAACAACCTCTCCAAGTTTGAGCTTGTAGAGGATGGTGGTTTTACCAGCCACATCAAGACCATCCATTAGTATTCTCATTTCTTTCCTTGCAAATAGCATCTTAAGCATCCTGGATATTGCCATACCCATCTTTTCAACTTCTTCAACCTAGCTTAGACAATAGCAAAACATGAGAGATCAAACTATGATGCATGTGAACAAAACTATGAAAAACTTGAAGTAAATTGATAGATGATAGATGGAAGAGTTCTTATACCAAGATCGAAGATGAGAAGCTAAAAATGATGTCTTCAAAGGTAGAGAAGCATAGGGAGGACAAAGAAATATTTAAACGAAAATCTTGGAGAGTGGCTGCCAAGGAGAATATAGGGAAGAGAATTCGATTCTTGATCATGAAAGAACAATATACTATTTTGCTTTCGGTTTACGTTGGAATAGTGATCATTCTTTCGTGCTACGAACAGCTGACATAGGGATTGGAATGGGATTTTATATTGCTGTCAAATTTTGACTAAATATACAAGAGTATAAGTATAATTGAGTTGGGTAATAAAATAGGTTAATGAAATCATGGATGATTACCTCTTTGAGCAATTGCGTTCTTGTTTTTTTATGCTTTTGTTTAATTGTTTTTAGTTCTTAGGCCTAATTCATTTATTCTCGGCTCAAGTCTTCTTAATTGCAACCAAGCGTCATTTTATGCTTTCTTCACAATCTAATTATGAGGAAAATTGTGATAGATGAGATTAAGATAGTATAATTGAGAGAGATGGGATTGTTCCCGGCCATTCGCTTTGAGCTATTAGATTTGCAATATTTTGAGTAGTATGTATCATATATCAATCTATACTCTTAGATTTCATCAATTTCTTATTATATACATATAAAATGATATCATAGACATTTCAACCAACATTAGTGCTTAGGGATTGACATGCGGATGAACCACCTAATGGGTTACGAACATTAGAAAAAAAAATCGTGTGTTGCATTGTACAACCCACTTTCTAAAAATCTTAGAGTCGCCCCTCTGTACATATATAAATTGTAATAAAAATTATGTATATAAAAATATTTTAAAAAACTTTGAGATGAAAATATTTAAGTAACTTTGTGATACATTTGAGAAAATATTGAAGGATAAACGTAAAAATAATAATTATAGACTGAAATTGTATATTATTAATTGATTTATGTGACATTACAATCAATTACAATCAGTATTCCTATAAAATAGAGATTGATATAATCTCTACTTCTAATCTAATTAGGACAAGATACACACTGAAAAGATACGAAATATACTTTCCTTAAACACTTCATATTGTGTCGAGCTCCTAATGTATGATGCATAACTTGTTGTCTCACTAAAAACCTTGTCAAGCAAACAAAAACCACATGGGCAAAAAAAAATTTTGGTCGGAGGAAAAAAAACACAACGCATCAACTACAAAAGATATTCTATAAGATGTAGACTCCCCTTGATGTCTACCAAAATGTGATTCTTCTTGATTGGTAACTCAATCTCGGAGTTCAGATAATCTTTGTCTCACATGTTTCAAAAATGTTGATTTGGGCAGTGACTTGATGAACAAGTCCATAACATTATCCGCAGAACCAATCTGGCTCACACGAATATTCAGTAACTATTGTTGTTGCTGATTAAAGTAATTTGGTGAAATGTGCTTAGGATTGTCCCCTTTAATATAACCAAACTTCATTTTTTCAATGTAAGTTGTTTTATCCTCAAAGATGCAAGTTGGTGCTATCACAGTAGATGGTAATCTACTAGACCCTTGAATATGGTGTATTATTGACCTAAGCCAGACACATTCTTTAACAGCTTCATGCAGAGCTATGATCTCAGAATGATTCGATGAAGTAGTAACAATGATTTTCTTTGTAGATTTCCAAGAAAATGTTGTGTTCCCCATGATGGATACATAACCAGTTTAGGAATGTCCTTTATGTGAGTCAGAGAGATACCCACCATCAACAAATCCTATCAAGACATGAGACAGTATCTCAGAGTAGGGGACTACACTGAAAGGTAGATCATTTCTTGCAGCCAGAACATCTTTCGACGGTTCAAATGAGTCATGTCGATTTGTGTCATCTTCGACGGGTCGAGGGAATAACTTGACGGGTTGAGAGACATACCCTGATTGATCTAGGGAGCTACCTTCGACGAGTCAAGAGAACAACTCGATGGGTCAATAATACCACAATTAGAAACTGCGTTTCAACCATTCCATTTACCATAATTTCTAGTTTCTCTCTTACTTCTTTGTAGGGAAAGAATAAGCCCAAGTCAATAAATCCCTTCAAGTACCTTAAGATGTGTTTTACTCTATTCCAATGACGTTGTGTAGATGCAAAGATAAACCTAGCCAATAAATTCACTGAGAAGGAAATGTCTGGACGTGTGCACTGAGTCGAGTTAAATACAACAGAGCTCCAATATCACTAAGATATATAACCTCAGCTCCCAAGAGTTCATCATCATCATCTTTTGGACGAAACAAATCTTTCTTGGATTCTGGACTACAAATAACCATTGATGTGCTAAAAGGGTGTGCTTTGTCCATGTGAAATTGCCTGAGAATTTTTTGGACATAAGCAGACTAGTGAATAAGAATTCCACCAACGCGATGTTCCAGCTCTAAACTGAGACAAAATCGAGTCTACCAAGGTCTTTCATCTCAAACTCGGATTTTAAGTAGCCAACTGTCTCTTTAATCTCATCAAGAGACTCGATGATGTTCATATCATCTACATAGGCTGTTACAATGACAAATCCTGAACTTGTTTGTTTAATGAACATGCATGCGTATAAATTATCATTCTGATATATTTTCCCAATCAAGTAGTCACTTAGACATGTGTACCATATCCGTCCGAATTTCTTCAATCAATAAAGTGAACGTCTAAATCTTATCACATGAGCACTTCGTGGTTTAGAGTTACTTGAATTGGGTATAACTATGCCTTCTGGCACTCTCAGGTATATCTCTGAATAAATATCTCTATAGACATATGTTATAACCACATCCATTAGTTGCATACTCAATTTTTCGGACAATACCAAACTGATCAAGTAGCAGAAAATAAGGATGTCTATGACCGGAGAATACTTTTCCTCATAATCAATACCAGGGCGTTGAAAGAATCTTTGAGACACAAGTCTAGCTTTATGCTGAAAGACTTCATTCTTCTCATTATGTTTCTAAAAAAGATTCATTTATGACTAACTCGTTTATCATTAGGTGGGCATAGCACTACCGGACTGAAAACTTGCCTTTTTCTCAGAGAGTCTACTTCAGCCTGGATTGCATCTTTCCACTTCGGCCAATCTACTCTACGTTGACAATCTACAACAGAGCGAGATTCCACTTCATCATTGTCAATGATCAACTGAGCGACGGAATAAGTAAATGCATCATCAACTAACATGGAAGATTTATCCATAATAACGCCCCTATAATTGTTACACAATGAGATTTCCTTGTTCTCTGACATCACAAATGACTTTGAGGCGTCCCCCAGAGATGTCAATTGTGATTCTAAGACATAACTATAGTCAGGAGCAATCTCATGTGAAGGATTCACAATGTTGATGATGAAATAATCAGTTTGTGCCTAGATGACTTGCCTTTTAACCAGCGGCTCATATGTGGATTTTCTTGGTCTCCCCCTCTTCTTGGTAGGAGCCGAGGCCGATATTGACGCTACACCTCTACTGGTGTGTCATTTACTCGCCCCTTACTAAAGACTTCCAACCTTACAGGAACGTTTGTAGCAGGTATATTTTATCTCGTCCACTTTCGCGATATCAGTAAAGGAGTCAAGCATCGACTCTGCTACTGTCTGAAGATCGAGAACACGTCGCACTTCTATCTCACTCTGAGATGTGCAGGGATCATGATGAGACATAGTGGGGTTTCACCACTTCAATTCCTGAATTTCATCTGGAATATAACCATTCATTTATCCCCATAAAGCTCAAAAGTATGTCTCATCAAAGTGACAATCTGAAAAATCTAGCAGTAAAGAGATTTCCTGTTAATGGTTCTAGATAGTGGACAATAGTTGGAGCTTCATAATCATTTTTAATGACCTACTTTTACACACAGTGGAAGTATAATAGGCACATATATTGCACAACCAAATATGCGTATATGTGAAATCTCAGACTCATATCCAGTTACCAACTTGTACGCACTGAATGATTGGCGTGCCACGGGTCTAAAATGAATAAGCTGAACTAGCATTCAAACTTGCATAATTCCACGCAGAGCCACAAGCTATACCCGTTTGATATGTGCTTCTGCATGATCGTTTGATACAAGAACATGGGGAACATGATGCTCAATATCAATCCCAACCCGACATGCAGTAATCATCAAAATAGACTTAATTAGATGACCCGGGTGGTGAGCCTGGAGGTTAATGATCTGTGCTAAAAGTTTTGAAAATGCAACATTCTTTGTAGATAGCAAAGCTATGTGTGACCAACTCATATAAGAAAACCATAAAATATTTAAATGGTCTGTATTCAGGTTTGAGGTCCATAAATATCACCTCAGATTATTTGCAAGAATGAAATGTTCTCAGTTGTGTTTACAACAAAAAGAGGTTATGCATATAATTTTGCTAATAGACAAGCTTTTCAAAATAAGCGATGTGCATTGGATATTGCCATAAAGGCATCTGGTGGGATAACACGCTACGCCTCATTAGTATGTCGCCAAATTTGTGTTGCACTCGTCTCGGAGAACAAGCCTAAATTGATTGGAGTTATCTCAATCCTTCCATCTAAACCAATGGTTTGAGGTATTACTACATGCTTCTTTTCTCTAAAGAACAGATGAATATGAGAATTTATCAATATCTTGATAATCATAATGCCAAAGCTTGTATGAGACAGAGTCACACATAGTAGTATGAGTGACTACATTGGATTCAATTATCAGAATTGTAGTAAGATATAAGCCACTACAAATGCTCATAATTATACTTCTCTAGAATGCGCTTTCAGCCACATTATACAGAGGTTATACACAATTTTTTTTTTCATTCTCACAATATGTTTCAAAGTAAAAACCGTTGGCGTAATTTCTTAAAATTTAGCAAGGTTAGTTTAGAGTCCTGATCATGACAATAGCAAAAAATTGATGTAAAACAATATCTAACATGACACCACTAAATTCGGAAACCATAATTTTGACTGGTCGAGAGGTGTTCTCGATAGGTCAAAAACGTTCGTAAACAGGTCTAGGATATGATCTTTGACGGGTAAAAAAAAATATGGCCAAAAATTAGCACGGGTCAAAAATATGCCAAAAACGATCCAGGGTGATAGACTCGATGGGTCGAGATCTACTCTCAATGGGTCGAGAGTGCTCGATGTTGGACAGAAGACCACCTTCAACGTGTGGAAGAAAAGAGGGCAAAATGTTTGACGGGTCGAAAAAGTACTAAAACTGTTCCAGGGTGATGGTCTTGACGAGTCAAGAGTAATTCTTGACGGTGTCGAAACCTACAAGACCTTAAGTGAACTCGTTTTTCCATGTATTTTCTGTTTTTCGGTGCAATATTGCCATGAAATATTATATATTTCGAACCATTCTTGCATGATGTAGGAAAATAACATTCTCAATACTTTCATATATCAAAAATTGAAAGGACCCAATCCCGATTCAGTTACCTAAACCGGAACCAAACCCTTTCGAAAATACGAACCAACAAAAAATTTTCAAAATTTCGGCAGAGTTTCGTTACTAGCGTGGAATTACCATAACCTGCACCCAGAAATAACACTTCATCCTATGCCACAAAAGCCAAACCGTGGGCACCAATCCCATCCGGATTTCTCAACATCAATATAATCAATAACAGTAAACAAACTGTACTATGTATATATGTATATCCGAGAAAATCCGTATAAACAAGTATCAGAATGTATCAGAGCGACCTCTAAAGTAAAACATATACAATATACACATCAGTAGGCGAAACAAGAACCTACTGGAAAACACAGGTAACTCTGATTACTAGCCTCCAAACCGCGACGTGAAACACCAAACCTGAACTGCAACTGGGCACGGAAACCGAAAAGCCCAGGGGAAAGACAATAAACACGTTAGAGTGAGTGGACGAAAATAAATGTCTTTCACCAGTTGATATATATGTTAAAAACAACATATGCGAGTCCAGGTAAATAAAAAAAACAATAAGTACACGAGGTAAAACCATAATCCTCCAGCGTACTGAGCATGCAAGTATAAATCCCACGGGGTCACTCATGGACACACACCGTGCTAGTACAGTCCGAATCACGAGGTCCTTAGTCCCCGTGACTCTAAGCCAGAAATGGCCTCGGTTCCGGGGAAACGCCTCTCACCGGTCAGGTAGGGATAACGACGCCCCTCTTGGATGGCCTACCATCGGGGATCAACCGAGAGGCAAGTGTATCGATACAACAACGTAACCAAGACTGTACTCTGTGAAAACCAAATCATAAACAGTTCGATGCAAATGCATGAAACAACATATAGTGTATGCATATTCGTATACGTATATCCGTATAAATATAATCGTATAATCGTAAAACACATGCTCATGTAATCCGAAATCTCATACGCATGCTCAAATTCGTAAATCACATAAAAGACTCGCAATCAATCCGTGAAAATAAATTGTCCACTCACAGGTGAGCAAAAAGCACACTCGCTCTAATCTCGTGGTCCGGCGGAAGATCCCTCGCCTGAAGCACGATCTCGGTCCCGATCTCGATCTCGATCCCCTGAATATATTCATAAAACACAACTGATCAATATCATAGTTCTCAATCCTGTACTGAATCACGGAAACCAACCGTTCCCGGAAATATGCAATGCGGTACAAAATGTATAACGGAAATCCCGAAATCCCCACTCGAAATCTCGACTGAAAATCGGCTAACCAAATCAACCCGAAAACCTCTGTACGATAACCAGGGCGTGATTACGAGAAAAAGGACATTAAAATTATCGAAATCTGAAAAGTTGACTTTTTCCTCGCTGTTGACCACCGTTGACCGCCGCCGCCAGCGGCAGCGCGCCATCAACGACAAGATTCTCCGGCGGAAAACTTCCAGTTTACAAGATCTCACCCATCCAAACACTTTTCATAACTGGTACCTAAGCCAATTCGAACTCAAACCCTTCCAAAACTCAACAAATCCAAACGGAATCCCAATTCCGGTGACTCAAACCGGCGACCTTCAAAACTTCATCAATCTCAAAATAAAACACATAGGGAGACTCTCCAAGGCAAGGGGAGTCTAACCCCCTTAACCACCACTGTCATAGTTCGCCGGAAAACGGCCTACGAACACCGACGGAAAACTTTGGACCGACCCGATTCGGGTCAAACCAAAACGTTATCAATTTCATTGAAATCAAGTACCATTCGACTTAAAATCAAGTGGAGAAGCGATTAATACCCTTTACAAGATCGGAGGTGGCCGGAAAGTTGATCGTCAAACGACAAGACCAAAACGGAAACTCCTCCAACTCGGGTCAACGGTCATATTTCCTTTTTAGGAAAGTCAACATCCGGTCAACATCAGTCAATGCTCAAAATGAAATCCTCGACTATTTCTCGACTATTTTTCGACTTTTCGATATTTATACTCGTCCCTCGGGTCGATCGACGATTTGAAATGGATAACCATCACGATTCGGATAAACTCGAAACAAACGGATAAACTCGTCGGAACCCAAAACTTCAAATAATCATAAAATATTCCTTGGTTATCGGAAAAATCTTCCGAAACCGCCCACGAACTCAAAATCACGTACTCTACAATTTTCGTGAAGACACCCAACTCAAATTCTCGACCGAAAATATAGTCGCGAATCGAATCGGCAAACCACAATTACAACAATAAACTGCGACTAAACTCAATCTCGAGAATCGTGTCGAATATGCATAAGATTCTGGTTCGGGTCGTCAAAAATCTACCCCCCTTAAAGAAATTTCGACCTCGAAATTTACGTACCTGTCATGTGAACAGATGAGGATACTGCTCTCGCATACGCTGCTCGGTCTCCCACGTGGCCTCCTCAATTGAGTGGTTCTGCCACAAGACCTTCACCAGTGGAATCACACGGTGCCTCAGCTCCTTCTCACGACGATCGAGAATCTGCACAGGCTCCTCAACATACGACAAATCCTCTCTGATCGGCAACTGCTGTGGGGCTAACACATGGGAAGGATCTGAGATGTACTTCCGCAACATCGAAACATGGAAGATATCATGAACACGAGCCATCTCAGCCGGTAACTCAAGTCTATAAGCAACAGCTCCAACCCTCTCTGTAATCTCATACGGACCAATGTACCGCGGTCGAAGCTTGCCACGCTTCCCGAAACGCACAACTCCCATCCACGGAGATAGTTTCAGGAAGACCCAATCACCAACCTCAAACTCTAAACTCTGCCTCCTCACATCTGTGTAACTCTTTTGCCGATCCTGGGCGATCTTCAAGCGATCCCGAATAACCTGAATGTCCTCCATCGTGGTTTTCACCAAATCAGGACCAATGAGCAAACGCTCGCCTACCTCACTCCAACATAATGGAGTGCGACACTGCTTCCCGTACAGAGCCTCATACGGTGCCATCTCAATACTGGCCTGATAGTTGTTGTTGTAGGCGAACTCAATCAAGTGTAACTGTTGATCCCAGTTTCCACGAAACTGCAACACACACGATCTCAGCATATCCTCAAGAGTCTGAATGGTCCGCTCGGACTGCCCATCAGTCTAAGGATGGAAAGCTGTACTAAATCGCAACCTCGTGCCCAATGCTCGCTGCAACGCCTGCCTAAACTCAGAAGTGAACCGACTATCTCGGTCAGAAACAATGGACACAGGCACACCATGCAAGCGAATAATCTCGGATAAGTATACCTTGGCCAATCTGCCCACTGAAATCTTCCCCGGAAGTGCAAGAAAATGTGTGGATTTCGTCAATCGGTCAACAATAACCCAAATGCCAGTGTTGCCCGCCGAAGTACGCGGCAACTGATAGACGAAATCCAACGTGATATGCTCCCACTTCCAAACCGGAATCTCAAGTGGTTGTAATTTCCCTGCAGGTTTCTGTCTCTCCGCCTTCACCTGCTGACAAATCAAACATCTACTCACGTACGCGGCAATCTCCCGCTTCATGTTGCGCCACCAATAGTACGCTCGAAGTGTACGAAACATCTTCGTACCTCCGGGATGCATCGCATACGCTGAACTGTGGGCCTCGTCTAAAATCTCCTTCTTCAAGTCCTCATCTCTGGGTACACATAGCCTGCCTCTAAACAACAACGTATAGTAGTCGCTCAATCGAAACTCTGTAGGCACACCATTCCGTATCATGGTCTTCTTGCCCAACAGGTAAGGATCTGAATCCTGGGCCTCCCGTACCTGATCAACCAATACGGGTCGGACCTGGAAACTAGCCAACAAAGCTCCATCATCATCATACCCAAACACAGCACCAGTAGCTCGAAGCTTGGCTAACATCGATACTCTGGCCACACACACGTGAAACAACGACGCTCCCGACTTCCGGCTAAGTGCATCCGCCACAACGTTAGCCTTCCCTGGATGGTACTCGAAAGTGCAATCGTAATCATTGATTAACTCCATCCATCGTCGCTGCCTCATATTCAGATCCGGCTGCGTCCGCAAGTAGGTGAGACTCTTGTGATCAGTGAAAATCTTACACTGAGCACCATACAGGTAATGTCTCCAACTCTTCAACGCTAATACGATAGCGGCTAACTCCAAATCATGCGTCGGATAGTTGACCTCATGCGGTTTCAGCTGTCTGGAACCATATGACACGACCCTACCATGCTGCATCAACACACAGCCAAGGCCCAACTTCGACGCGTCGCTGTACACAACAAACTCACCACTGTCGTCTGGCAATGTCAGAACCGGTGCGGTAGTCAATCTCTCCTTCAGGAGCAAATAACTCTCCTCGCACGCATCATACCACTCAAATTTGACGCCCTTCTTCGTCAATTTGGTCAGTGGTGTAGCAATCCGGGAGAAATCCTGAACAAACCATCGGTAATAGCCTGCTAACCCCAAGAAACTCCGGATCTCCGGCACAGTAGTGGGTCGACTCCAATTCAGCACGGCCTCGATCTTGTCAGGATCAACACTAACTCCCTCGGCCAAAATCACGTGGCCTAGAAACTTCACACTATCCAACCAGAACTCACACTTGCTAAACTTCGCGAACAACTGATGGTCCCGCAAAGTCCGTAACACTGCTCGCAAGTGCTTCCTGTGCTGGCCCACACTCCTGGAATAGATCAGGATATCATCAATGAATACAATCACGAACTTGTCTAGGAATCGCCGAAACACCCGATTCATCAAGTCCATGAAAGCTGCGGGGGCATTGGTCAACCCAAACGGCATAACCAAAAACTCATAGTGCCCATACCGCGTCCTGAAAGCTGTCCTGGCTACATCTGAATCTCGGATCCTCAACTGGTGATATCTGGATCGAAGGTCAATCTTCGAAAAGACTGCTGCTCCCTTCAGCTGATCGAACAAGTCATCAATCCGCGGGAACGGATACTTGTTCCTTACTGTAATCTGATTCAGCTTCCGATAGTCGATGCACAACCGCATGGACCCATCCTTCTTCCGCACAAACAACACTGGAGCACCCCACGGAGAAACACTCGGTCGAATGAATCCCTTCTCTAACAACTCCTGGAGCTGAATCTGCAACTCCTTCAACTCCGCAGGTGCCATCTGGTACGGTGTCTGGGAAATTGGTCCAGTACCCGGCAATAATTCAATAGTAAAGTCAATCTCCCGTACAGGGGGTATACCAGGTAACTCCACTGGAAACACATCCGGAAACTCAGACACAACCTCAATACTACTAAGATCTGGCACTGCAGCTGTAGTGTCTACAACATGGGCTAAGTAAGCAACACATCCCTTCTTCATCAACCGATCCGCCCTCATCGCGGAAATCAAACACGGTAGTGAAGTATTCTTCTCGCCACGAAACAATATCTCGGGTAACCCAGGTCGTCGAAACGCGACCTCCTTCCTGTGGCAATCAAACATGGCCCAGTGCGACTCCAAAAAGTCCATACCCAATATCAAATCAAAATCCACAATATCAAGCAGTAACATATCTGCGACTAAACCATGGCCATCAATAAACACCTCACAATCACGGTAAACCCAACCGATGCTCACAACCTCACCTGATGGATACAACACCCTCCACAACCCCGGAAGTGGAGATGCAGGTACCGTAGCCAATGATGACAGTCTAAATGATATGAATGAATGTGTAGCGCCCGGATCTAACAATGCAAGTACAGGAATACCAAAAACATATAACGTACCAATAACGACCTCAGGTGATGCTCTGCCCTCACGTAGAGTCATAGCATGAACCCTCGCCTGCCCGGCTGGTCGTCCACGCTGGGCCTGACCCTGCTGTCTACCCTGGCCTGCAAACTGTGCTGGTCGAGCTCCCGTAGTAGCACCACGCTCAGCTCCGAAACTCTGGACTGCCTGTCCACCAGCTCCATACGACTGAGGACACTCCCTCGAATAATGACCCACCTGGCCACAACTATAACAAATGACTGTACTCCGCTGACATACACCAAGGTGACGCTTGTTGCAGAAACTGCACAATGGATACTCCCGCGGTACAGCAAACGTGCCACCAGTACGCCGTGGATAACTAGAACCACTGGAACTCCCACTAGCCTGTGGTCGCTGTGGACGATCTCTCCTCCATAATGATCTCCGTCTAGGTACACCAGCTGGTGGTCGATATGATCCACCACCTGAGGATGAAGCTGAACCAGAAGTATCAGAACTCAACCTCTTCGAAGGCCCCTGACTCGGTCCACCTTCCTCCAACTGTCTCGGCTGGTACCTATGCCGCTGTCTCTCCTGCTCAATATCCTCGCCTCGGAGTGCAGCACTAACAAACTCATCAAAGTTGTTCCGAGGCATCGTAGTCAGTGTCGCCTTGATGTTCAGATTCAATCCGAGCTCAAACCTACGACACTTGGCTTCCTCTGTAGCCACCATATCCCGTGCAAAACGAGACAAACGGGTAAACCGATCCCGATACTCAAGTACAGATAAACTGCCCTGCCTCAAGTTCGTAAACTCCTCGTACTTGCGCTGCTGGGTAGCCTGATTAAAATACCTTCGCATAAACAAATCACGGAACAATGTCCACGGGGTGTCAACTGGAACTCTGTCGGTGCTAACCCACCAAAAGTATGCATCACCCTCAAGTAAACCAACTGCGGCTACTGACATCTGCTCAGGAGTAAACTGCAGACGCTCATAAACACGTTCAATCTGAACCAACCATGCCTCGCATATCTCTGGATCAAATGAACCCGAAAACATAGTAGCACCCGCAGTCCGAGCCTTGACCACAGGGTCAAATCGCTCTTCCAAACGCAGCAGTCGCATCAGCAAGTCGCGCGTTCGACGATCCTCATCAGGATGATCATCCCGATCAACACGGGGACCACGTCGAGGAGGCATCCTACTGATACAAGACAAGCATTAGGTACAAGCAGAAAGAACGTAATCATGAAACCGCAGATATTTGAGGACATACAACACCCGAAGTATTGATGAGTACCGCTGGCCAGTCGGGTCATCACTCCAGTCATGCTGTATCAACTCAAATACCCTAAGCGTCACAACTACAAGAGTCTACAGAATCTGACAACCTAATGCTCTGACACCAAGCTGAAAGGACCCAATCCCGATTCAGTTACCTAAACCGGAACCAAACCCTTTCGAAAATACGAACCAACAAAAAATTTTCAAAATTTCGGCAGAGTTTCGTTACTAGCGTGGAATTACCATAACCTGCACCCAGAAATAACACTTCATCCTATGCCACAAAATCCAAACCGTGGGCACCAATCCCATCCGGATTTCTCAACATCAATATAATCAATAACAGTAAACAAACCGTACTATGTATATATGTATATCCGAGAAAATCCGTATAAACAAGTATCAGAATGTATCAGAGCGACCTCTAAAGTAAAACATATACAATATACACATCAGTAGGCGAAACAAGAACCTACTGGAAAGCACAGGTAACTCTGATTACTAGCCTCCAAACCGCGACGTGAAACACCAAACCTGAACTGCAACTGGGCACGGAAACCGAAAAGCCCAGGGGAAAGACAATAAACACGTTAGAGTGAGTGGACGAAAATAAATGTCTTTCACCAGTTGATATATATGTTAAAAACAACATATGCGAGTCCAGGTAAATAAAAAAAACAATAAGTACACGAGGTAAAACCATAATCCTCCAGCGTACTGAGCATGCAAGTATAAATCCCACGGGGTCACTCATGGACACACACCGTGCTAGTACAGTCCGAATCACGAGGTCCTTAGTCCCCGTGACTCTAAGCCAGAAATGGCCTCGGTTCCGGGGAAACGCCTCTCACCGGTCAGGTAGGGATAACGACGCCCCTCTTGGATGGCCTACCATCGGGGATCAACCGAGAGGCAAGTGTATCGATACAACAACGTAACCAAGACTGTACTCTGTGAAAACCAAATCATAAACAGTTCGATGCAAATGCATGAAACAACATATAGTGTATGCATATTCGTATACGTATATCCGTATAAATATAATCGTATAATCGTAAAACACATGCTCATGTAATCCGAAATCTCATACGCATGCTCAAATTCGTAAATCACATAAAAGACTCGCAATCATTCCGTGAAAATAAATTGTCCACTCACAGGTGAGCAAAAAGCACACTCGCTCTAATCTCGTGGTCCGGCGGAAGATCCCTCGCCTGAAGCACGATCTCGGTCCCGATCTCGATCTCGATCCTCTGAATATATTCATAAAACACAACTGATCAATATCATAGTTCTCAATCCTGTACTGAATCACGGAAACCAACTGTTCCCGGAAATATGCAATGCGGCACAAAATGTATAACGGAAATCCCGAAATCCCCACTCGAAATCTCGACTGAAAATCGGCTAACCAAATCAACCCGAAAACCTCTGTACGATAACCAGGACGTGATTATGAGAAAAAGGACATTAAAATTATCGAAATCTGAAAAGTTGACTTTTTCCTCGCCGTTGACCACCGTTGACCGCCGCCGCCGCCGCCGGCGCGCCGTCAACGGCAAGATTCTCCGGCGGAAAACTTCCAGTTTACAAGATCTCACCCATCCAAACACTTTTCATAACTGGTACCTAAGCCAATTCGAACTCAAACCCTTCCAAAACTCAACAAATCCGAACGGAATCCCAATTCTGGTGACTCAGACCGGCGACCTTCAAAACTTCATCAATCTCAAAATAAAACACATAGGGAGACTCTCCAAGGCAAGGGGAGTCTAACCCCATTAACCACCACCGTCATAGTTCGCCGGAAAACTTAGGACCGACCCGATTCGGGTCAAACCAAAACGTGATCAATTTCATTGAAATCAAGTACCATTCGACTTAAAATCAAGTGGAGAAGCGATTAATACCCTTTACAAGATCGGAGGTGGCCGGAAAGTTGATCGTCAAACGGCAAGACCAAAACGGAAACTCCTCCACCTCGGGTCAACGGTCATATTTCCTTTTTAGGAAAGTCAACATCCGGCCAACATCAGTCAATGCTCAAAATGAAATCCTCGACTATTTCTCGACTATTTTTCGACTTTTCGATATTTATACTCGTCCCTCGGGTCGATCGACGATTCGAAATGGATAACCATCACGATTCGGATAAACTCGAAACAAACGGATAAACTCGTCGGAACCCGAAACTTCAAATAATCATAAAATATTCCTCGGTTATCGAAAAAATCTTTCGGAACTGCCCGCGAACTCGAAATCACGTACTTTACAATTTTGGTGAAGACACCCAACTCAAATTCTCGACCGAAAACATAGTCGCGAATCGAATCGGCAAACCACAATTACAACAATAAACTGCGACTAAACTCAATCTCGAGAATCGTGTCGAATATGCATCAGATTCTGGTTCGGGTCATCACAAAAATAGAGAAATTTTCATTACTTGCCAACTCAATTACATCAAAGATGTTCTATTCCTTAATGATTAAAAACAAAGTATGAAACAGAGATAACAAAGTATTAAACCCGCCAAAAACAAAAACAAAACTTGATTACATAACAGAGATAACAACTTAATACATAGACTAATCAAAATTCGGAGTTTTAAGGTTCTCCTTCTTGTTATCCGTACAATGAGATTGACTTCATTGTCTTCTTCCATCTCATAATCTCCTCTAGCCAAATTAGCCTCTTGTGGAAAGTATTGCTTATGCCTCTTGTAAATATTCTCGATGTCATTGCCTATACGGCATTTCTTATGCATATGTTTAGTAGAGCCATATTTTAAGTATGGATACTTGCTAGATAGAGCAGAGTGTGAAAAATTTTCATCATTCCATGGTCCGGAACTAGACTTATTCTTGTTGGAGTTACTGGGGCATGCGTCTTAGCGAGTCCAAGTTAAATTCTGACTACGACCTCTACCATGTCCTCCTCCCCCGCCATGAGTATTGTAAAGCTCATGAAAATTCTTCTTCTTATCCTTATGTGCTTTCCCACTAGTGTTTTAGTTTTCATGTGTTTTTTTAGTCCCAACGGGCCTTGCATTATTGTTGAGAATTATCTCATGATGTCTTTCCTTTTTATCTAGGATATTCATGAGATCACTAAATGATGTCATTCTTGCTTGCTCATACTCAAGCATGTACTGATGAGATAAAATACTCATGGAAGATGGGAATTTGTTCAAACACTTCTCGATTATATCATGATCAGTGTTGTCAACGCCACAGAAGCATAGCTCAGATTGTAGCTCAAACATAGCTTGGTTGTAGGAATCAATCTTCGGATAATACAACAAACAGATAATATCTCATCTTCCAATCAATTCTAGAAGTTGTGTAACATGCACATTGTTGAAGCATTGCTTCAAAATGTCCATTGGGATCATTCCTTTTTAAGTATTGCTTCTTCAGAACTGGATGAATATGTCACCTTAAAAAATATGAGGAGTTGAGATTTACGAGCTAGAGTGGGTTGAAGTGCATTCACACCAGATGGTGGATGAATAATATCTGTGAGATCTTTTCTGAAGAAATTATTCTCTACATCAGAGACCTAGCAATGATACTCTTTTCCTTTGGCATCAAGGATGTCAAATTCAGGTCTAGCTGGCTCAGTTGAAGACATTTACAAAAGAGACAATTGAGATAATTAGTAACTGTCGAAAACCATGATCACAAATATCAAGTTTAGGGAATAAGAACCCAGATGTATAGTTACAAAAATTAATGCTCGATAAACGATAACTTCATACCACACTCAGAAACCATGAAAATCAAAATTAGCCACAAATATAGATTTCCCTTTCTTTTTTCTCTGTGACTCTCCTAGATGTACTATGACTCTCCATCTAGAACCCAGATGTACTGTGACTCTCCTAGATGTTGGTAGTACTTTGGCCATTGCCAAGAATCTGGATCGTCCTTCTGCATGGGAGGAAACAGTGTCTCATATGAATCATACATCTTGGCCAGGTGTATGTCGCAATCGTTCATAAACCTATTTAACCGTTGTTCCCAAGCAGGAGGGAAATACTCTGCTTGTCTAGTCTTTCTAGCAAGGTCAGAAACGGATTTAGTTAGAGACACTATGTCCCTATCTGTCCTTTGTGACAGTGTCGCCGCGTGCCGACGGTATTCATCCAAACTTGTTCCCAAATGTTGTATGATATCAATCCGTAATTTGTCCTGACCCTCTAAGACACTTGCTACTTGGGCTCCAATTGCCTCTCTCTCTTTCTGATCTCTGTTGAACACTACCCGTAATGCTTGGATTTCAGCTAATGCTGCGTCTATTCTGTCGCCTTGGGTAGTGAGAAGAGTTGCTTGTTGTTCAATCCTTTCACCGAGAGCCATATAGTAGCTAGTCTGATGTTCGTTGCGCCTAGCCACGTAAGCTAGGTATTCCAGGAACGAAAGTTCCGCAATCTATGCTTCACTTGAAGATTTAAATGACATGATTGGATAATAGTCTTTAGCGAAGATAATGTCAACCGCTTGATTACTCAATGAACGACACCGAGTAGATGTATGTTCACGGTAAGCCGATTGTGGGTGTTTGCGACACTGAGGATAATTCCTTCGGTAAGGATCCCCTATTGTCACTTAGAGACACAAAGACTGTCCCACTGGGCGTGCCAAAATGTTTGAACCTAAAATATCTCCCGCGGAGAGATCCTTCCGCAAAGCGGTCTCTTTTATTAACTTCGGATAGTTTGACCGCAGGTATCGGTTTATCCTATATGTGCTTCGTATGCTGGTGTGTCACCATCTCTCAACAGAATATAGAACTAAAGCTGCCTGACTTCTTGATAAGCGATTAAGACAAGGAGAGCACCAACCTTGCCTGAATAGGTCATTCTCGCCTAGTAACCTAGGACTTCTAGTTTTTGTGTCTCTAGCAGAGCCCCAGAAATCGATACCTCACACTCCCTTAATCAATTCAAAGCAGAGAAATCTCGATGACGATGTGTTGAGAACACTGCTCCTTGGATATCAGAACTCTCACTCGTTACGTGACAAGCCCTTCAACCTTCCAGTCCCTATGCTTCCTTATATCGCAATACTCTCACTCAATAGGTGACAAGCACTTTGAGCGGCTGGTTGCAAAGAATAGAATCTCTTGACGAGATTTCTAGGTGTACTTGCGTATAGCAAATGTTTTATGTTTGATCGGGGACCTCTTCAACAATGCTCATATTCTCTTTATATAATGCTCAGTAATCGTCTTTCAATTCTCTTGAACTTCTTCTGCTCTTGCTCTTTGAATCTCAATATAACTCTAACACCATCCAGCATACGGGTTATTTCTTTATATAGTTCTAACGCTATCACAACTCCTTCACCTAGAAGAAACCTATCTGAAATAGAAAAGGTATTGTTAAACATTAAGCCGCATGAATCAGCTATCCAGAATCCCAATCCACAGTCCTAAGTTGACCTGGAAATGGACTCTATTCCTTTACTCGACCGCTCGCCAAGCTCTTATGGAATATGGGCCGCTCGCCAAGACTTCAGCTCATCCTGGGCCACTTGCTAAGACTTCAGCCTTTCAAGCCCAATATGAAATATTTATTTCAGGCCCAAACATTGCCCCTCAAGTCTTGAGTTTGAATTACCTATGCAAGCGAAAAGACTTGAATATTACCCGAATGACGCGCTGTTAAACCAAACGGTAACATCACACGTAAGTACCACGTTACACAACTCCTCTAAAAGTTGCGTCACTCCACTGACATAAATTAAAAGCACCAGTCCACATCACCAAAATCTCATTCCCTAACGAGACTTTCTCCCTTGCCTTGATCCTGCATTTTTCAACCTCCTGAGTCAAAAGCTAAGACCTTTCATTCTCGCCGTCGTTCATCCATTCTGATTAAAAAATATCTCCATGTAAAGACATCTCCATTCCTTACTCAGAACGTAACGCCGAGAAATTCGTCAGACACCTCAAGGCCGTCGCCAGACGACAGAACCCAGAGGCAATCATCTCTCTAACCGTTGACCCAAACGAAGGCACTGGCCGACTTGGTCCTTTTCTGGATGTTCCAATTAATCCAGAGCTTTTCAATCTTCTCTGCCATCCCCTTTGTAATTCAGCCTTGATAGTCCAAGAACATCCCAAGACAGACCCCAAAGAATGGACAAAAAGATACCCTTTGTTTAATTGGGAAGTGGCCGCACCCAAACGCAGAGGATCTCGCTTGGTACCGGCACCGTCGCGGATAAGATATCTCTAAGAAAATGTTTTATGTTTGATCAGGGACCTCTTCAACAATACTCGTATTCTCTTTATATAATGCTCAGTAGCCGTCTTTCAATTCTCTTGGACTTCTTCTGCTCTTGCTCTTTGAATCTCAATATAACTCTAACACCACCCAACATACGAGTTGTTTCTTTATATAGTTCTAATGCTATCACAACTCTTTCACCTAGAAGAAACCTATCTGAAATAGAAAAGGTATTGTTAAACATTAAACCGCATGAACCAGCTATCCAGAATCCCAATCCACAGTCCTAAGTTGACCTGGAAACAGACTCTGTTCCTTTACTCGACCGCTCACCAAGCTCTTATGGAATATGGGCCGCTCGCCAAGACTTTAGATCATCCTGGGCCGCTCGCCAAGACTTCAGCCTTTCAAGCCCAATATGAAATATTTATTTCAGGCCCAAACAGCTAGCACCTTCAATGATCACCACAATGAAATGAAATAATTCGATCAAACCCCTCGTACCAAATGTAGAAGATAGCAACTAAACGAGTTTAATTCTTCAATGATCACCACAATGAAATGAAATAATTCGATCAAACTGAGCTGGATTTAACATTTTGCATCATTGAATATACATGCACCATGCGTAAATGTTGATGATCATGTATTTGACATTCTTTCGAATATAGTAGCATATTTGTATGAACTATTGAGTGTGTGAATTATTTTTGACACTAGCTAATTCAAGGTATACAACATTTGCTACACATAATCCTTAGCTTAGCTTCTTCCTTCAGGCATTTCTGAGCTAAGATTGTTGCACAATTTTCGTTTCCCTGTGATTCTGTGACTCGCCAACATGCATGATTGTAAATCGAAACAAAAGAAAAGAAGAAAGAAGAAAGGTTGTATGAACTATCCTATAGATTTAACAGTGAAGCTTTCCCATTTCAGAGGGCAGCAGCTAGAAAGAAATAAGAGAGTACTGGACTTCTGGGATTTGACAATTTTTACATAAAAGATGGAGAAAACAAAAGCATTTTAGCTGTTGTCAACAACTCGTTCAACTCTGCTCTCACATGTACTTGTACAGTACATCCTGTTTCTTATCAATATCATGTTCTAAATGCAAACTCATATCAAATTGGGCAAAAAAACTCAATGTAGATGCAAACATTATTGGTCACAATAGTATTGGTCGATTGCGTGTGATGATTTGAACTCTGATAACAATGGTGATGTAGTTTGAGAAAGGTGAGAGATGAATTGGACAGAGCTTCGCTATTATTCACAAAGCTTACAAATGTCTACACAGGCTCAGGTATTTATAGAGTACTAAAAAAGAATACAGATTGAGTGAAAAATATCTAAGATGATTCGCCAGCAATATCCAGCTCATAACAGTCTAGCAACACTTAACACATGCACAAATGTATCTCGAAGCTTCATAAACACTTGGTCAATATCGCTAACACCCCTCCTCAAGCTCAGCAAGGGTGACCAGCCTGAGATTGACGCTGTGATGCTTGAACACAGGAGAGTAAAGTCCATTTGTTCAGATGTCAGCAGTCTACTCATTTGTATTCACATATTCTAGCATGAGATCACGGCGTTGAACTCATTCTAGGACAAAATGAAAATCATTGTCCAAGTGTTTAATCATCGAATGGAACACTGGATTTGATGTCAATGCTAGTGCAGACAGATTGTCACATTTTAGCAAAGGAGGTTGAGGGATGGCTACCTTCAGATCACACAAGATATGACGCACCCAGGATACTTTAGCAACTGTGTTAGCTAAACTTCTATACTCGGCTTCGGTAGAGCTCCTAGAAACCGAACTTTGTTTCTTTGATTGCCATGAGATTGGACATAATCCTAGATAGACAACAAATCCAGTAGTAGAACGTTTCTGAATAACTTCACCTGCCCAATCTGCATCGCAAAAGGCTTTAACACACACTGCATTTTTCATAGAATCAAATGAGCTATATAGTAACCTTTTATGCATAGTACCCTGAAGATACCTGAGAATTCTCTTAACAGCTGCAAAAGGAACTTCTGTTGGACTAGTCATAAATTGATATACAGTGTTAACTGCATATGCAATATCTGGTCTTGTGAAAGTCAGATATTGCAATGCACCAACAATACTTCTGTAGACTGAAGGATCCTTAAAAGGTGTACCATCATCTTTGACCATCTGTGAATGTGGTAAACAAGGAGTGCTACAAGTCTTTGTTGTCTCCATTCCAGCCCTTTCCAAGAGGTCTCAAGCATACTTTGCTTGACATACAAAGATACCTTGTTTCAGTTTTGTCACTTCTAAACCAATGAAGAATGTTAAATGACCAAGATCTTTCATGTCAAAGATTAAGCTCAATTCAGTGATTACTTCATGAATTCCTTCTGTATCAGAATCGATAATGATGATATCATCAACATATAGTAACAGAGCTACCATTCCCTTCTCAGTGTGTCTAACGAATAGGCTAGGATCAGAGTGAGAGGAGATGAATCCTAAACTTGGCAGAAAACTTGTGAATTTTTTATTCCAAGCTCTAGGAGCTTGTTTAAGCCCATATAGAGATTTCTTCAAGAGACAAACATAGTTGGAATGCACAGGATCCACAAACCCTTGAGGTTGAGCCATGTAGACTTCTTCCTTTAAATCACCATGCAAAAATGCATTCTTGACGTCTAGTTGTCTTAATTCCCAATTATTCATAGCAGAAAGAGCTAAAATAATGCGAACCGTACTATGCTTAACGGCAGGGCTAAAGGTTTCATTATAGTCCAAGCCTTTTTCTTGACTAAATCCTTGGGCAACTAACCTTGCTTTATACCTTGAAACACTACCATCAAGATTCCTCTTTACCTAAAAAACCCATTTGCTTCCAACTATGTTTTTGTTATCAGGACAAGGTACCAAAAACCAGGTTCCTTGTTTATTCAATGCCTCTATTTCCTCTTGCATGGCTTTGTTCCACTCAGGTTTTCCATAAGCAGTCTTGAATGATTTGGGTTCAATAATATCACTGATCTCTGATACAGCAGTAAATACACTGAAATAAGGATATTCTTGGAACATCTTTTGCTGAGTGATGGCAGAAAAATAGTAAAAATCCTCAAACGTCTTGGCCTTAATGATCTACGCATTCTAGGCGTATTAATTAATATATTTTCTCTACATTTTTATTTTGATAATTGCTTAGTTTTAACTTATTTTGTTAATTTCAGGTGTTGACCAAAAGAGATGGAATAAAGGAGCCTACAAGCATGTAAAATCACGTGAAGAAATGTTGCCAAAATTCCATGGATCTTGAAGAAGAACAAATGAAAATGATAAAGAATAAGACATTTTTCCTGCGCGATCCAGGAAAGCACATTCTTGCCGAATTAATAAAAGACCATTGGGCCAAATTTGTGGAAAATATTCCAAGATGATATGGATATGATTTGAAGCCCAAAATATGTGAAATTAAATGGTATTTTCAGGCGAGAAGAATTGGAGAGCAAGAAATCCAAAATTTGATGAGATCGGGATTCCTAATACTCAAAAAGAAAGGAAATCTGAAGTTACAGAACATCATACTTCTATAGGCTATAGAAATCACATATCAACTTTGATTGAGGTGATCAAGGAATATATTTTATAGCCCTCGGAAAGATCTTTCTAATGCTGCGAAAATCATGCAATTCTGGTATGTATAACTCAGGAAAATCGCGTTTTACTACAGGAGTTCAGATTTCTCCGAAATTAATGTTGACTTCTTGTTATGGTAGGAAACAACCTACCATTTTCCTATATAAGGGGGAGCTCGGCCTCAAAGCAGATCATCACCTATTCTATGTCCACTTGCTGCCAAAATACACAAAGAAGCTCCACCACGAAGTTCTCCAAGTGCTAGGCCTAAGTTACATCACCACCACCCTAAAATTTCCATCATATTCCTTCTAAATACGCTTAGTCCCTTTAGAAGGTGTGTAGCTTCCACCTTAAGCTCCATCCACTCGAGATTTTGCAAGGCTTACCGGAAATCAAAAGTGTAAACATGGAACCTTTGCTCCGTAACTCTCCTTGTATTTGTTTTATTTTGTTTGTGAAGAATACATGTTTATTTTGGTTTTATACTATTTTTGAGTTTAATTTATATTTCATGTGTTTATGAGTTTTGAGTCTTGATTGCATGTTGTGTGTCATTCTTAATGCTTTGGTTGGGTCTAAAGATGAAACGCTTAGTCAATCGCTTTTTACCCTAAATCAATGGAGTCGAGATTAGAGTGTTTGGACGCTTAGTTGCACTTTAATTCAAAGTCATGGCATGTAATCCGGAATTAAAACCTGTAGATTTCGTAGGTAATTAAATGAGATTATTTGTATAATTGCAAAGTACGTGGGATGGGATGATCACATGTAAATAATTAATTTTGGTTTGTTTTTGTCGAAAATATGGTAAGGGTTTTTTGGGTCTTTTTATGTGTTTGCTTGTCTATGAGTCAATGCATATTATATTCCTAGGATTTCTTGCTATATGTTTCGATATTTTAGGTAGTAATTAGATAGAAAATTTAGGTAATTAAACAACTCTTTTATACCCCCTCCCCCTTTTTACTACACAAGAATTGCATGCACCATTCAATCCCCGATTTAGAATGATACCCTACTTATCAATGCTACATCTACACAAAAAGAGTTTAAATTGCATATGATTGAATTATGTGTTAAGTGTTTATTTGATGCATGTTTTGGTCTTATTAATTTTTGACGCCGTTGCCGGGAATTGTTAATTGTTTGTGATTTTTGTGTGTATATATGCATGCAAGGAATGAAATATCCATAATATCTTCGATATTTCCGCGATATCTCCGTATTTTGGACTTCCCGATATTAATTCTACATATCAATATCTTTTGTCTGATATATCTCGAAATATTCGATATTTTCTGATATATCGCCGAAATCCTCGACATTTTGGAATTTATCCGATATTTTGATTTTACATATATGTTGATCGCACTAAATCAAAAGCACAAAACTCTCCACACTAATAATCCAAAAGCTCAATCAAATAAACTCTATAAATAATCAACAAAACATAATTTACAAGTTTCAAAATACATATTAATCATATAAGAATCTCATAAAATTCAAATACAAATTTTCATGTATTTATTTCAATTTCCGTCGATTTTTTATTGAATCGATATTTCATCGATATTTCCGTCGAAATATCCGTATTTTAGACAGTCGATATATCTTCGATATTCGATATTTTACTCCTTGTATGCATGTGAATATTACTAACCAATTCTTTTTGCAGGAACTTGCAATATGTACATTCTTGTTTATATTATACATGTATATATGTGACTAACGTCTTTTGCAGGTTTATACTTAGGTTTGTGTACATAAAATTATATGCTACTTTTACATAGTTTCAATTCCATACGTGTGCCATACTTTGTTCCATTTTTTTATTATTATTATTTCATTTTATTTTATTTTAAATTTTCAAAAATTTTATGTGAATAAATGTTATTGTAAATTTTAATTTTTGTAAATATTAATCGGTATATATATATTTAATAATTGTTAAGCATGTTAAAGGATAGTCTTAGATTTACATTGATTACATGCTTGATTAATTAGGTCTCACTCCTTGGAATAGATGGTACCTCTTTTTCTTGTTTATCTCATTAACCCCTTATGTTTTACACATAAGGTTGAGGGCGGAGTCTACAAGAACTATGAGGGAGTGTGAATTCTTGAAAGTTTGGCTGAATGTCAAATATGGTGTCTAGAACGGGTTATGATTGGTGACAGGTTCTGGATCTAAGAAAGACTTACACCAATAGAGTATATACCATTGGCCCGGTTAGCCTCAGGGTGTATTATCGAAATTATTCATGCCTCTCGCGTTATTTCTATCCCCAACTGACCATGTTTTTCGATTGAACCAAGGCTGAATAATTAAGAATTCATACTTTATCGCACGGGTCGCACGTCCTTAGAAAGACTGAAAAATCAATGCCTTGTAATCCTTGTAAATTTTTGGTGAACTCAATTTGGGACATGTATGTTAAAAATCTCGAAAATTGTTTGAAAATGTAAAGGACTTTCCAACGTTGCAGGTACTTAATTAGTTGCATTAACTCCCCTGCAGTTTCATGATGCTCGGATTTCATCACCGGGTACCCTAACCTAAGTGAAGTTAGGGACATGAGACCAAGGGATGAGTCATTCTATTCATGATTGTTCACATAACTTGGGTGTTTTCTGTAGGTTCTAACCATTTTCTCTTATGCATTCACACCATTTTATCATTTAGGTTGATCTTGTTTGATGCATTTAGTTAATTTCTGATTAAATAAATGTGTGATCCATGATGAATCAAAGTGTGCCATTGTGTGAAAAGTGCCTCAACATGTTCAAGCTTGTGATTTCAACGTGTGAAACAATTCTAACTTAGCTATGTATATATAATTTTTGTTTGCTTCTTATTTTTGCATCACTTACATTCATTCTTATTATATATTATGTGCATTCATGTTCCTAGTACATTGTGTCTTAGTATTTTCGTTGCATATGTGTGAACTATGTGTTGAGTGTCTACTTTGTGTTAATATTTTATGCATATTTTATGCATATCAATTTTTGGCACCGTTGCCGGGCATTGTTAATTAATTGTTTGTGATTTTTGTGTATAAATATGTTCATAGGATGTAAATATTATACTGTGCATATGTTTTTATTTTCTGTTTTCGGAACTGTGCATTGATATTTTTTGTGTAAATTATTTGACATATCTAGAGATCTTAGAAAAATCTTAAAATTTGCAGAAGTGTTTGGTTTTGTGTCTAGTTTTTATCTGTAAAATTTTATTGTATTCAGACAAGCCAATAATTCTGAAAAAATTCGACAAGAAGCTATGTTCAATTTTTCTCGATTCTGGAAATTGCATGTGTGTTTTTATGTGTTAAGTGTTTATTTGATGCATGTTTTGGTCGTATCACTTAATAATTCTATTTTTGGCTCTAGTCATCATAGAGTGTTCATTATAATTCTAATCTTAAATGAATGCAAGTTCTTGAGGTAGAGGACCATCACCAATCTGATCACCAAATTGCAATATTTGAGCGTCATTCTCTTTCACTCCAACTATGCCAAGCTCATTATTCATATGTCTTGGAATATCCTGTACCACTTTAGCTACATTATTATTCACTTCATTCATATTGAAGTCATTATGCACATGTGCATGCTCATCATTTACCCCAGCATCATTTCTGTTAACCTCTTCATGTACACCAGTATCATCAACATGCATAGTAGACACACCAAAATGATCTTCATTTCCTCCTAAAGCAGACTCATTTGCAGGTTGGATATTCTCAATCACAAAATTTCGACCAAAAAACATTGTGCTGCAAGTCATTAGAGATAATAGTATCTTCTACAATTGCATGACTCTCAAAATTAGAAATATCAGTATTACTGAAAGCATTGTTGTCTCCATCATTCCCCCTTGACACCACAGAGAGAGAGTCGCTGACAGGTCCATCTCTATGGGCAGGCATCCCTCAGGAAAAAGTAGTATGTGAGGAAGAGGGAAAGAATGTCGTTGAATGGGATGGAGAGGAGTCTGTAGAAGAAGTAAAAACAGGAGACATATAGGGAAAGTAAGTCTCATCATGAATAACATGTTTAGACATCCAAAGCTTATTCTTAGAAATACTATAACAGAACACCCCTTTGTATCCTAAAACATACCCCAGAAAAAGACACACTTAGTTGTTTTAGGATCTAATTTATTATACATGTAGGGACCTAAGAAAGGATAACAAGCTGAACCAAAGACCCTCAGCTGAGAAATATCAGGTTCTTTATGAAAAAGTTAAAAGAAGGGAGATGACATATTCAAGGCTTTACATGGCATTTGATTGATAAGATAAGCAGAATGAGCAACATTGTGAAACCATAACTATTTTGGCAAACCAGCAATGGCTAACAAGGTAATGGCTGTTTCAACCACATGTCTATTCTTTCTCTCTGCTATCTCATTTTGTTGGGGAGTGTGGGGACAAGTTTTTTGATGAACAACTCTCTTTTAATCAAGAAAATTCTTGAAGGCTTTGCTATTGAACTCACCACCTCCATCAGATTGAAATATTTGAGTATTGGCATTAAATTGAGTTTGAACAAAGGCATAAAATTTCACAAACTGAGTAAACACATCTGATTTATTAACAAGGGGAAAGATCCACAAAAATCTTGTACAATCATCAATGAAACTAAGATAGTATCTAAAACTCTCTAAAGACACATAAGGTGCAGGACCCCATACATCTGAATGCACCTTATGAAAATGCACTGAGAACTTGGAGGAAGACTCGGAAAATGGCAATCTATGAAACTTTCCTTCTAGACAAAAAGAACACAAAAAATTAGACGCATTGGGAGAAGGAGTAATCTGAGAATTGGACAAGATTTTATTGACTATAGGCTGAGATGGATGACTAAGGCACTGGTGCCATAGGGGTAGAGACAGAACAGCTCCAAGAAAAGCAGATTGGGTAAGTTGAAGAGAAGATGATAGCTGAGGTGTCTTGAACAGAAACAACCCTTCCTCACTACTCTTTCCTTGGTAGAGAATTGTTTTGGATGCCTTGTCTTACACAGCAATGTCATTTTCATCAAGAGTAATAAAAAAAATGATTGTCTCTACATAGCTTCGTGAAAGACAATAGATTCACAGCAAGATTAGGAACATGTAAGACATTAGCAAGATGAAACATATGGGATGATGGTTTAATCATACTAGAACCAGTATGAGCAACACTTAAACATGTTCCATTAATAATGGTAATCTTGTTGTCAGCCACATATGGTTGAGCAATTGTCAAATTTCTGAGATTGGATGTCATGTGGTGTGTAGCATCTGAATCACCAATCCACACTTCAGTGTTGACAGGAGAAGATGTAGAGCTTGATGCCCCATTGAGCTGAGAAGATGAAGCCCCATTGTTCACATGATAATCCCCAGAAAAACCATTAGGAAATCCAGATGAAGAGACAAAATGCTGAGTAGACTGTGGAACACCTTGATACTGTGAAGTAGAAGTAGCATTTGTCACAAAAGGACCAGAGGACTGTGCAGCCAAAGCAGTGAGTGTTGCAGGAGGATTTGAGCCTTGATAAGAAAAGTTGGTGCGATGGTTGCAATTCAATGCAACATGGCCTTTTAAACCACAAATCTGGCAAGTGGGAATAGACATAGAGAGATGTCCAGCAGGTACATCCATCCTATAGAAACAGTTAGCAGCTGTGTGACCTTTCTTAGAGCATATTTGGCATTCAGGGGATGGACTATTTGATGAAGATGCAGAAGGTCCTCCTAGAGATGGTTGTGGTTGAGATGGTTTGTACTCAGGATTCTGATAGCAAGTACTTGTGAGATGACCATGTTTTCCACAAATTTGACAATTGTGAATACGAAAGTAGGTATCCACAGTGTGACCCCTCTTTCCACAAGTTGGACATTCTGTACCATTTCTCTTGCCTACTGTCACTCTTATTATTCCAGGTTCTACCATTATTTCCCTTACCATGACCTCCTCTTGTGTCATTGCTACGAGCAACCATAGCAGACATGCTAGAGTAAAGAGAAAAACTTCCTTCAATTCTACTCTCTGCAGTGAGTAGTTGAGACCTCAAGTCTCTGAGAGATATCTGAGACTCTCTTCCTTCAATGACAGTGCGCATAGTAGAGAACTCATCAGGAAGTCCACTGAGTATGACAATGATGATGTCTTCATCTGGAATAGACACTCCTGCTGACAACAGTTGATCACGAGCACTTTTCACACGTTGGAGGTACTTATTAATAGATTCACTTCTTTTCTTGAGGTTTTGAAGTTCAGTTTTGAGCTGCATTGTGCTCATCCTTGAAACAGTAGAAAAGCATTCCTGAAGAGCAAGCCAAGCTTGTCTTGCAGTCCTGCAACCAATTATCACATCCACAATGTCTTCATCGAGAGTTGCCATGAGAAGACTTAAGAGTGCCATATCTCTTTGCTTCCAAGTAACATAAGCAGTGGTCTCCTCATTAGTCACTTCTCCTTCGATTGTCAACGCATAACGAGGTGGCATAACCTCAGTTCCATCAAAATGACCAAACAGACCATTGCCAGCAAGTGTAGACTGAAATTGGAAACTCCATTTCAAGAAGTTCCTTTCACCAAGTCTCATGGTGATAACACTCAACAAAGAATGAATACCAGATTGTAGAGCTTGAGATCCCATAGCTAACCAGACAACAAGAGCTCAAATACACTATCCCAGATCACACAGAAGGAATTTAGTAACAGCAACACTTCTTGCTTCAGGACAGCACACACAAGCAACTCTTCACAGTTCACAGAATAATACTTCTTAATTGCTCAACAGCACTTTCCCTAGAAACTTGATTTGCTCAATTTTTGCTCAATTTTAACTCAATTTTGCTTAAATCTACAATAAAACTACTCACTTTAGCTCAATTGTTCTCAGATCTCACTCAATTTTTCTCAGATTTCACTCAACACACATTCAATTTTAGCTCAATTTCACCTCAATAAGCTACACAATCTAGAAAACATACTATGAAAGGCTCTGAGATGAGAGAATTTCACCTACAGTCTCAGAAGACAAAAGAGCAAGCTTCAACGAACAGCGAGAAGATCAAGATCTGAATTTCTTCGACCAAAGCTTCGATCAGCGAAGAGAGAGAGCTTGACGGAAGATGCGGAAGTCGTAGTAGCACAGGCTCAGGAGCTAGACGTGCTCTGATTCCATGATAACAATGGTGATGGAGTTTGAGAAATGTGAGAGATGAATTGGACAGAGCTTCGTTATTATTCACAAAGCTTACAAATATCTACACACATTCAGGTATTTATAGAGTACTAAAAAATAATACAGATTGAGTGAAAAATATCTAAGATGATTCGCCAGCAATATTCAACTCATAACAGCCTGACAATGCTCAACACGTGCAGAAATGTATCTCGAAGCTTCATCAACACTTGGTCAATATTGCTAACAAACTCGTCTTCACTAAGAGAAAGTACAGAGCCTAAGCAAAGCAGAGTACATGTAATTGCTTCTTCAAAAGCACAATGAAAGTAATTTGAGCTAATTAAATTGTACGTTAATGGTGAACCTTTATGATACAAACCAGAAAATTTTCATTTGTGTGACCCATCTACAAGAAATGCAGGCTAGAATCTACTATTCTACTAGAGCTCATTAATGGAAATAAGTCAGATATCCAACCTCATCCCAGCTAAGAGGCACTCAACTTAATACAAGAGATCATGCACAAACATAAACAAGAAACATTCTCCAGGTGGAGGAGTAAATTTGGTTGATGAAATCATTTATGCATGATAAATTTGCAACCTAAAGAAATTACTCTCATTTACTTTGTTCCTACTCATGGTCCTAGTCCAGAAGGTGAAAAATTCATGGCTCTAGCTCTGCATTTCCCCCAATTACTCAATTTCCCAACTCGTTGTTTCAGTTTTTGTACATTCTGATTAGCTATTAGTCTATTATGAGTACTACATGCATTACTTAGTTTCGTACAAACCAACATGAATGTAGTCAATGTACAAGCCATAAAAGTGTTTGGTGAGATTGATGTGATAGTCATTTTGACATATGGTGGGAAACAGAAGTAGTCATTTTGACATACTTTTAAGTTGAAAGAAAATAAAATATGACCTTGACTCTCTCGAGTATCTCAGTTTAAAACAAGGCACGCCTAATTCATAACAGAAGAAAAAACAGATGCAGAAGGTTATGATTTGGAAGAATCTTGTGTTCATTACTAATAAACTTTAACCAAAAGTGAAAAAGAAGAGAAGAACTAAATTAGGCCGGGGAAGGACCACAGACAGACAGCAACAAAAAAGATGCTCGTAGTTACAATCCATATGTGCAATCCAATTTCAAAATTGTCTGGTCTTTCTACACTGATTTTCTTTTACCAACTTCGGAGAGGTTCAAAGTGTCATGTGCATCCATGAGTAGTCTATTATCCTCATGCATTTGAATTTTTCAATGTCTATTGCATACAGAACATTCCATTAATGCAAAACAACTCCGAGTACATGCACAACCACAGTTCTTCTCCTGCAATTTACTGGGATATCAAATTGATCCGTGAACAAGTCAAAAGAAGATCAAATGCTGCTAATTGGTACTGAGATCTATGTTAGTTCAATTCAGTTAACACAAAGTTCCTAATACTTTCACATATTGTTACTCCTGAGACTAGAGTTGGAAGTGAGCCAGAATCAGAGGAAATAGGCACTGCAGTAAAATAGAGGCATATTTATGTTAAAATTTATAAACCAGGTGCTTGAACTGCAGACATTGAATTCTGTATGCAAAACATGGTCAAATGGCTTATTCTCGTTACAGTTGGTAATACAATATAGGATTAATACACACAAGGAGATTAGAGGTTTGAAGTTTAGAGGAACACAAACAGCCACAATCCAATTATTGATAATGTGACAACATGAAGAGACTAAATCACTTGGACTATCAGGAGTTTAATCTATAAGGAATGAATTGTTCACAGACCTGAGCTTTACCAACACCAAAACCAATAACAGGCTATAGTAACATGTGAAAGAATCTATCTCAACCGCCGAGTCTAGTAACTTGACCACAACGTCCATTTCAAACGTGAAGCAGAATGGACAAGGCATTCCATGAACTATTATAGGTTTGAGATGATGTCAACTGATTTAGCATAACAGAAATCAAAGAACACATCATAACTCACAAGTACTAGTATGTTATACCAGAAGTACTGGTCTTGAATTGATAAACAGTTTACACATACACAAACACAAGTACAAGGTGACAATGTCATTGTCTCAAACAAATTGTTGTTAAGAAACTGATTGGCTGTCTGGAAAGACTTCTACCATTGAGTTTGATCCTACTGAAATGCAAACTGAATCAAATAATCCAGGTTTAGAATAAGCTAGCATGCACAAATTCTCATTGTTCTCCTATCTATTATTCGAAAATTCCAAAATCCTGAGTCATTGGTTTGTTCAATCATGCAGAACAACCAAAGTCTTTGTACTACACATCAATTACTTCTGTATGGTCTGATATAAATACTGAACTAGAGTTGTCCATCTCCATCTCTAGCATTTACATTGTCCTTTTCATGTTTTCTAACAAAAGATTGAACCTACACATCTAGAATCTACACTTTACTCCACCCCCACATCCCTTGAGTTAAGCTCATGGACATCTGCGGTTTAAGTTAAGGATTAAATGAAACAGATACATATAGAGGATATGCTGTGTACATTTATGGCTTTAAATTCAAGCTAAGTTACTGAGGATGTTTAAATTCTGAAGTTAATGCTGTTAAGCTAAGTTACTGAGGATGTTCAGGCTAGAGGTGTGCACTTGTACATCTATGGCTTTAAATTTAAGCTAGATATAGCACCTGTGTTCAGCTAAAGAGGATATTTAAAGTTACTATAATAAGAACAATTTAAAGAATTCCTAACATATATTCATGTGTGTTTGTGTGTGTGTCTGGAAAAAAGAGTGAAATGGATTTTGATCTGAACATCAGTTCATTTAATAAGTTTGGCTAGAAAGGACTATATCATAGAACATATTAAGATTGCACATATAGAAATAGAAGGATTGTATATACTACCATGTATAATAGTAGACAAAAGACTAAGACATCAACGAGAGCTGCTAAGCACATCAACAGATACACGATTTAACGAGGGCAGTCGCACTTGCTGTTCCTGAAGTCTGCTCCTTTTAAATCGAGGATCTGGCAAAGCTGAGACCAGCGAGGTAACAGCCAATGAATCATTTGACGTATCAGAGCTGAAAGATACATCGATAACTCCACTTGGGCTAGCAGGAACAGATGAATGCTTGCGTTTATGGCCTTCGTTTTGGACATTGCTGGCTGCTATTACAAGGATGAGCTTGTAGCATTCACTGACTGTGTCCTGTAACAGAAGCATTACATTCAACTAATTAGGATATTTAAGTTTGGATCACAGTACATTTTCAGAACCAGGACAACAGCAATCTACATTATGTATTTAGCACAAACCTTGTTGACTTTGAGTATACTCAAAAGCTGATTCTGATAATCCACAAGATTGAGTGTCTCAGTTTCATCAATAACATACAGCATTATTGCAGCAGCTAATATGGAAGGCAAATACACCATAAATTTCGAATCTGCAATTAAAATTTAACATTGAAAATAAGCACATAGTATCAAGACATATTATTATGAGTACAATCCTCTCTTTATGATGTATGTTTGATACTACTAAACTCGAATAGTAATTTGATTTCTCACCGGCAATGACTGACAGAAGGAGGCGCTCACATATCCACAGAAACTCCCAATGCAAATGAATATTCAAACCAAGCCTCCTGATAATGTGATCAAAGAATAGAATTGGGGTCACTGGATTCATCCTCCACTTGAGAGTTTTAAGCACCAAAAGCTCCATTCTTTGAATAGTCCTGGCCTCAAATACATACTTTGAATCCTCCACCTAAACAAAACAACATCAAGGAAACCCATATTGATCAGACAAGAACGAAACCAAAATAATTCAAACACCCAAATTGAATTGAAACTAAAAGCATCACATACTTGCAAATCTAAAAGAAGTGGGACTTGGGTCTCTTCCACTTTGGCAGCTAGAGAGAGACAAGCAACAGCAGTGAGCTGACTCATCCAAGGCTTGTCCTTTTGATAGACCAAGCTTGAAACGAACCGATCAAAGTAGTTCATAGCAAGAACAGTAGTCAAACAAGAGAAGCCATAGTATGATTTCACACTCATAATCCACTCCAATGCTTCTTTCCGAGCCACCATCAGTGACCCATCGGAGATTAAGTCACTGAAACAGACATGGGTTTGTTCCTCTTTTGAGATTAGAGAGACAAGTTCATCATCATCCCAAAAGAGGTCACTTTTTGACAAACCAAAAGGAGATGAAGATGACTGTTTCTCACTTTGAGCTTCAACACCATTGTCTCCCAAATCTTGAAGCTGTTGTTCTTCTGGTTCTAGCTCGAGAGGTTCTTCTTCACAGAACAAAGCGTCAAAAAGCATTGGTGGTGGGTTTTGAGCATCTTGTTCGGGCAGAGCCATCTTCTTCTGAGAAGAAGAAAGTGAAAGCTTGGCTCATTATAGGAAAAGAGAAAAGCTTAAGCCCACCATGCCCATATCCGTTTTCTGTGAATCTGTTTTTCTCTGTGGACTTTTAAGAGAGAGAGAGCGCCAAATGCAGCAAGCAGACCTAGGATTTTACCTGAGAACACACTTTCACGCCTGTCCTTTTTTTTTTCTTTTTTCACATATTTTATAAAAGAGACTAAAGAATTTATTTCCTTGCCAAAAACAAATTAACTGATTTTGGAAAATAATTTTGCAAAAGAATATGCTAATATGTCAGCTTGCTTGTGGATTGCTCTAAAGAAAGTGTGCAATGGTCAAAGAAAAGAAGAATATTTGAATAATTTTTTCAATGTTGGATAAAAGACCATACCATTGTTAATGGGTCACTACTTTAAATGGTCAATTTTTACTTAGTATTGTATTCTTGACATGTTTATCTCGTAAGACATAGTACTTACATACAAATTACTTACTTTTTTAATATTGAATTTTGACTCACATCACCTTTTTTATTTTATTTATTGGACTTCAGTTATAATTGAAGATAGGCTCAAAAATGTTACTTAAAGACTATGACCATGATAAAAACCATCCTAAAGTACTTGATGTTCACGATTTATCTTAGATAATAGCACAAGTCATATCAATTTTGTATATCATATTTTATAATTACTAAAGTTAACAAATAACGTACTTTTAAATTGTAACGATTTCTTAAATTTCTAGAATGTATGTTAAACAACGTGTCCACCATTAAAGATAACATCTCAAACATAGTGCAATACAACTACATACAGTCATTTATATATATACATATATTAATCATCTAAAAGTTACATAAAATAACTTGGAAATATATGATTAAAGTTAAAGTATCTAAGTCAAAATACATTACAATTGTATTTGTATATCAAAATCTTAAAACATATTCACCGGATTAAACAATGTAAGTGAAAAATTAAAAAATACTTTTACCACTAAAACTAATCCCACTTAGCTAGAAAAGGCAAAGCGAAATTTCCCCAAGGCATGGAAAGCAAAAATCTCGATCTTTAGCCATGTGATGTGGTGGTGATGGGGACCAGATTAGCTTAAGAAGAAGCTCCAAAATGAAATTTCCTTGGTTCCCTAGACATGCTCTGGAAGCAACCCAATGGCTAAAAAAATTCATAATGAAGAGACAGAGAGAGGTGACAACTCATTACCAGAATTATATAAGCACAGGAAGAGAGAAGAAGACAGAGAGCTATACACTAGATAGACGACAATAGATACAGGAGTGATTCTCACCCTCAATTTTTCTCTTTTTTCCTTATTTTTACATTCTACTTTTCTTTCTCTTCTTTATTTTTTTTTAATTTTAACTTTTTGTTTACTAAGATGATGCTTAAATAAATAAGTTGAAAAGTGAAAACTTAAGGATGGTTTGGTAAAAATAACTAATAATTAGTAAATAAACAATATATCACAGAGGAGAGAAAAAAAAATAACTAATAATTAGTAAATAAACAATATATCACAGAGGAGAGAAAAAAAATGTAGTGCGAGAATAACTAAATGGGAAAATGGGAGTGTGCTTGTACTTTGTACACTGTTTTCTTCTATCTGAAAAGGTTTTCAGGGTGGCAGAGGCCTAGAATCATTATAAACTTTGAGATTAATCAGATTACTCACTCGATCAAATCCCCACCATTAATCATTACCGTATTGATTATTGTAATTAAAAACTATTTGTAATTTTTGGAGAGTTTAGGGAGACAAACTAAAAGAGTTTCGACCTGCAAGTATAAGGGATTACTATTAAATTGAGAAGATTTGTTCTCCATCATTAATGTTATGGAAAGAATGAAAAATTTCAATCTCAACTAGTCGTTCAGCTTCTTTTGTTCGAAAATCAATCATCTCATTCTTCTAAAAATTATGCCGTGAGTGAAATATCCCTAGAAGGCAGTCCGAAGATGCTTAGTCTTATTTATTTCATGTTCATGCCTTCGTGTTAGGGTTCTTCATATCATTGTTAAAAAGCTGTTTTGACTTCTTTATTTGTGTCTTTTGATACATTGTATAGTTATTTTTTCTTCTTCTCTATCTCTACGAATTTTATTAGCCAAAAGAATAATCCTTAGTCCTACGAATCAACAATCACTCAAGTCAATATAAAAGAAGAGGTTAAAAAGCTCAAAATCCTGCCACCTTATCTTCTCATTTCCTTCTGAACAAAAGACTGGTATAAAGATCACATACAAAATAATGTACGTGCTTGGTTTCCATCGATTCCCAGCGTCTTTAATTAATACGATGCCCAAATTTATGGAAGATGAAATATATTCATGGCTCCATCTTTATCTGCATGCCACATAAAGGTAAAAGAACTCTGCTCGATCTCTGCCTCTGATTTATTACCATGCTTTCTGGTTTTCAACCCGATAAACGCAACGCAATATCGACAGAGCAGAAAGAGATGTATCAGATGCATACATGCACAGATATCTCGCTCATCAATTCCATTTCCGTTTTCATTTCTACATCATAAGCTCTACTGCAATATATCCTCTTGCTCTTGTTCTTGCTCTTCCTCTTGCTCTGTACCCGTTGCATTCTGGAGTCTGGATAGAAAGAAATTGATGATAATAACACCATGTTTGCCGACTATTAGCTAGCTCCCTGGCCATGCATTCTGGGTTTTTCTTAAACACCAGAATGCTGTGCCTTTTTTTTTATCTTCGATTTCCATTAATTTGGCTGTAAATTAAGCAGACGATATATATGCTAGCTTCATGGATCTAACCAGTGGTTAATTTAAACAGAGAGGCTCTGTCTGCATGCAAGATAAGCATCAGTTTGGTCAAAAGTGAAAAAGAGATCTCTGGCGCCCTAGCTGCATGGCATGAAACACAGACTCATTTGCGAACTTAATTATTACTGGTTTCTTAAACTCTCTCATTAGTCAATGTCGAGTGATCGAATCAGACAAGACAAGAGAAGCTGTTTACTGTTGAGCTCAATAAATAAATTTCTTGGTTCCATGGCTTTGCTGGGTTTTCAGGCCCAAGGGAAGGCCCATGGTTTTAACTGGATCAAGGTAGCATATGATCTCGGGAGGGGTACAAAAAATTGAGAAAGAACAAATGCAACTAGAAACATAAAAAATAATGAAAGTGTAATATAGGGATAAAAATGGATGGGCATATTCAATTACTGCGATTGAAAGTAATTAATATGATCTCACCATAATTTTTTTGTCTTTGGACCACAACCGTTGGATGTGCTCAACTCATTTTGTCCCTTAAATCTATCACCAAGGAGATCAAACCTTATATAAATAAATAGACTTAACTAAAAATAATTGGTTAGTACATAAATATATCATACATAATATAAAAAAATAAATAAAAAATCTCTAAAATAATATCACGATATCAAAAACATAATAAATTATAATTTACAGACTAAATCTTCAAAATGGTACTAGTCTTTCTTGATTAGATGTCTTTATAATTAGTTTATAACAACTTTCTTTAACTTAATTATATAGTTTAAACTATATAGTCAATAATTAGTTCGACAACATTCTTAATTTACATACATGTGTTAAAAAGTCATCTTCTATATTTTTTCTGAAGCCTAGTTTGACCATGTGTATTGACTATTTTTTCATCCCTTTGAAAAAAACAAATTCCGCACTATGTTTTTGAATTTTGATTGTTGTTGCTAGTACGTATATACAAATTTATATGTAGAGATTTATACTATATCCTAATCTAATTAGTAAATTAAGAATTATGGTTAATACATAATACAACTGAGATTAGAAATTGGAATCCTAAACGGCTAAAGCAAAACTAAAACTATATACATACGAAACTGAAAAATTATAAAAAAAAGTATAAAGATAATTAAATAATATAATAAACTCCAAGAAAACATGTGGCTAAATATATTGGTTTATAGAATGAGGGAAACCATTTTTATGGTTGATTCTTGATATATATAGTTCAGAATCAGACGTAAATTATGGGGGTGTTATGGCTCTCCTTAGTCCCTACGTACTTTTACCGTTACTAGTACATACAATATAAAAGGTAAAAAATATATAATATAAACTAGATATAACACACACGCGATGTATGTGTAATCTTTGATGAAATATATTTCATATTTTTTTAAATATATATTTCATACTTAATGATAAAAAAAAACCCACTTTGGGGGTCTGTTCTGCAAAAATATCCAAAACCTTTTCGGTTTTTTAAAAAACCCAAAATATTTGTCTGATATACAATAACTCATCACGTTTAACATATTTACGTCAAATGCAACAGAAAGTTTTAAACAATCTTCCCTTTCGAATCTCATTTCATCTCTCTCTCTCTCCGCAGCGAGAGAACAGAAACATGGTAGCAGTTTGATTCCAACATCGTCGCCTACTCGTTGTCGCGACCGCCCAACTCCGATGTCGCACTCTCTTAGCGCGCCGATCCAAGCTCTGACGTCGTCCTCGGCCTCCAGCTTCACGCTGCCGCGTCGCACCTTCTGGCCTCGCTCCTCGCGCCACCGGTAGCAAGCCTCTGATCGAGTCGCGTCGCCATGCCTCTTACTTGTCCTCCGTCGCCTGCCTCTCAGCACCTTCCGTCACCTCCCAGCGTCCTCAGCCTCGCGCCATTTTCGCAAACTTCTGGGCTTCGGGTCAAGCCACCTCAAGCAACCCAACATGTTGGCAACGAGTTCATCGTACTGGTATTCACCTTTAATTTCAGTTGACACTATTACAATTGAATCAAATAAAGGAAAAGGTATAGTTAATTTGGATGGGTTGTGATTGTTGAGCTGCATTTGTGTAAGTGTTGTTCATCTTCTTTTAGTTTAGATTTCTATGTTCTTGTATAAGTCAATTAACTACGTATGTGATGAAATTGTAGTTGAATTTGATTATTAATCTGGATTGATTCGGTTGTATTGCATTTCTGTGTGTTTGCTTAGAGTCTACTGATATTGTTGTAGTGCAACATCTTGTACCGCTCACCCTCTGTCAACATATAATTCTTGACCATTATTTTAGAACCATGTCAACTTTGTTCACGTTAAAGTAATTCACGTCATGTTAATCGATGTTTTTAGCATCGATCGACAGATTTTGACTTTGTCGTTTTTCAAATGGTAGATGCTTTGACTGCATTGAAGTATGTTGTGCAAGTGATAGATTTTCTCAAAACACTAATCTTGAAGACAATGCGAGAAAGGAAAGAGTCTGTGCTAGAGCCTTGTGTCTCTTGTGTAGAACCTTCTGATGATAACGGGCACCAGAGCTCTTTGAAATCTTCATGTGAAGATGTTGTCCAAGATAATAAAGACAGCTCGGTTGCGAAGATAATTCGTGATGGCAGTGACCGTTATAGTACTGTTGCTGAAGTTGACATTTTGGTTAAGAAAACTGAAATTGAAGGGGACTCTGGAAAGAGCAAGCCTAGTAAATTTAATGATTCATCTTTAAAAAGGGGACCTGAAAGAGTAAGTGAGCAGACTGTGGTATGGAGAACAGGACCCTTTGAGAAGGCTAGGGGAATCAGCAACCTGAGTCTTATAGATTCAAGGAACGAGATGATTGAAGCCTGGCGGTAAATGAAGATCAACACACATCGTTCTACTGATTGTATGACTTACTGTGTCCATGCAGGTTTAATCATTTTTTTAAGAGGAAGTTTAATGGTTTCTAAAATTGTGTGAAGAGTTTGTGATCGAATTGTTCATGTATTTAATCTGGTTTGCTGGGTAAGCTGCTTAGTGTGTGCATATTTCATGTTGACTTTGTAGTTCCCTATGAGCAGTTACCTCCTGTCCCGGAAAACTTCTACCAATTTGTCATACAGGTTTGATAACACATTGATTTTCTCACTTTCATATGCACTCAACCTATCTTGCAATGTTTTATTGTGCAAATTTCCTCATATCATGTCAATGAACTTTCTGTCCTGTAATCTTTAAATTCCGAATTGAGTTGGCAAAACTTGGACATGGAATTTCAGTTTTGGTACTTTGAACTAAAAAGCAATTTCCCAAGTGTATAGTCCCTGCCTCCTTGGTGACATTATTTGTGTTGCGACTGATGAGCTGAATACTAACAAACTCTATTCCCATATATTCCAGAAAATTTAATTTCAAATTACACACTCGAGCCAATATGATACCGAAGAAAAAAGATCGAGAAGTATAATGTGCTTCTGGTTTTGCTGTAAGCCATATGAAGATGATGGTGCAACTCAAGCTGCACACAAGTATTCTCTCCATGCATGTATTCAAGACTTCAAGTACATATATATCAACATAGCCTGATTCTATTATATAAGCAAATGCACACTAATGTGCAAAAGAATTGTGTTAACTCATAGTGAAATACAGTTAATCCACAATGAAATTCAGTTATTTCATAGTGAACTACAGTTAACCTATAGTTATTGAATGGTAGTTAACTCACAGTGAAATACACTTAATCCACAGTAAACTACAATTAATTTACAATGAACTATAGTTAATCCATAGTTATTTACCTTCAGCTAGCTACTCACATTCACATTGACTCCTCCGCTATTTGATCAATGACTATTGTTGCAAGTTTAAAGCTAATTCACAGTTATCTACAGTTAACCACAGTTAACTCTTAAATTAATGACAGTGAACTACAGTTAACTCATAACTTACTACTATAGTTATATACAGTTAGCTCAACTACGTACCCACAGTGAACCATAGTTAAATCTCAGAGAGTCTCATTATTAACTCACAACGCAAGTAACTCACAACCATCTATAACTACCCCCAGTGAACTCTTAATTTGACAGGTAATGACGGCTACCCATAGTGAATGACAGTTAACTACAGTGAACTCTTAACTACCCACAGTGAACCAGTCAACTCTCAGTGACTCTCACTATTAACTCACAGCACAAGTAATTCACAGCCACAGATAATTACCTACAGTGAACTATCACAGCTAATGATAGCTACCCACAGTGAATGACAGTTAACTCACAGTAAACTCTCAATTACCCACAATGAACCATAGTTAACTCACATCGGAAGTAACTCATAACCACCTATAGCTACCCCCAGTGAACTCTTAATTTGACAGGTAATGAAAGCTACCCACAATGAATGACAGTTAACTCACAATGAACTCTCAACTACCCACAGTGAACCATAATTAACTCTCAGTGAGTCTCAGTATTAACTCGCAACGCATATAACTCACAACCACTACCCACAGTGAAAAGACAGTGAAGTATAGTTAGACTTCAATTAAATGACAGTGAACTTTGTATTGCGTATAACAACACACTAAAAATTTGAATGAAGCACAGTGAAAGACATGGAAGGTACAGTTAACCATCAGTGAAACTATAATTAACCATCAGTGAAGTATAGTTAGACTTCAGTTAAATGGCAGTGCACTCTATATTGCCTATAATAAGACACTAAAAACTGCAATGAAGCACAATGAAAGACAGGGAAGGTATACTTAACCATCAGTGAAACTACAGTTAACCATCAGTGAAGTACAGTTAGACTTCCGTTAAATGAAAGTGAACTCTGTATTGCCTAACACTTGAGCGTGAACCTCCACAAAGTCTGGATCAAAAACCAGGCCAGAAAATTTGGAGAACGATGCGCGATTACAAATATATTGGACCTAAATGATACAAATCAACAACGAGAACTTATGTTTATGGATCAATAAATTATTAATTAAGCATGTAAACGATGAAATACAACATACCACAGACCTCAAAACACAATATAGCTTCGTCCCTAACACCAAGAATTGAATCACTTAACATCTGAAGAATCTAATAGTCAAGAGATGGAGAAAAAATTAAATGGATCTCATGAGTATTATAACTACTAGACATCTCTTATATTCATAGAAGAAGAATGAACATACTGGAGCTAATTAGATGACACCACGAGGAAGTCGTCATAGCTATTCAGTTCCGTCGGCGAGTCCTCGTCCTCGTCAATGTCTGTTGGGCCATGAATCGAGTTGCGACATGATTGCTTGACGAACCAATGGTGCGACTTGGAAATCGGCTCCGGCAAGGTGGAGGCGAAGCGACGTTGAGAAGATCGGGGTTGTGATGTTCATCGGAGGCTTGAGGTTGGCAGAGGCAGGTCAAATCTCTCATCGAGATCGAGAAAGAGAGAAATGGGCTTGCTCTCTTTTTTTTTTTTCGTCTAAACGAAAATCGTTGGAGGCTATTAGGGGCAAAATGGGGAAGAAAAGGCTGGGTTTCGGGAAAGAATGAGTTTTTAAATAAATGTTAATGAATTTGGGTTTTTAGGGAAAGAAATGCCGAAAGTGTTGGACTTTTTTAGATAAAAAAAAAGGTATTTGGCTTTTTAAGAAAGAGGAATTGAAAATGAGTTTTTAAATAATTCACCCATTTGTTGTTGTTTGAACATAAAAATAATAAAATATTGAAATTTAATAAAATTAAAATATTTCTTTCTTCTTCTTTTTTTTTTCAAAATTTTCTAAAAAAAGGGGGAGAACCATCCTAGTTTCTAAAGAGATATGCCAAACGGGAAGTTTTTTTTATAAGGATTTAGAGGAGGAAGTTACTTCCTAGCTAGAATATAGGCTTGTTTTTCTTTTTTGTTTTGTTTTTTTGTGTGTATTTTTTGTTAATTACTATTATAACCTTGAATTATTACCTGATAGCTATGTTAAAATGTTAAAATTGTAATAAAAAAAATAATTGTGGTTGACAAATGTGTTTATTTAATTATACCATAGATAGACAAACAAAGAAAATAGAATTCAAGATGGAAGAGTTAGGGATTGAGCTAATGACCTAGTACGTATAAAGACTCAACTATACGGGACAAAAACCTACGACTATGTCATACCACTATGTCAATTCTTTATAGATACTTAACTGCTTTCGGGAATCTAGGTTATATCTGTCCGCAACGTGACTCTACCCAGGACGACGTTAATCAAGTGTGATTAATTCAGTATCACACGTGGAAGCACCCGCTCATACACTTCATAACCAAAAATTTAGAGCGAGACTCTCTGCTTTCAGTGAGAACCCAAATTCCCAAATCCAATAAGAAGGCCCCGGCTCAATATGATACACTTTTTCGGTAACTTTCTCAACATCATAATATTTGTTTGTAAGGATTATTTCTATGCCATCATTTCATGTTTCGCAATAGTATTGTTTGAGCGTAAAATATCTCCCGCGGAGAGATCTTTCCGCAAAGCAGTCTTTTTTAACAGGTTCGGATAGTTTTAACCACAGGTACCGGTTTATCCTGTATCGTGTGCTTCGTGTGCTAGCGTGCCACCGTTCTTCAACGGAATATGGACTGACTACAGTCGCCTGACTTCTATATAAAGCAATTTAGACAGGGAGAGCACCAACCCCGTCCGAATAGGTCATTCTCGCCTAGTAACCTAGGACTTTTGGATATGTGTCTCTTAGCAGAGCGTTCGAAATCGATACCCCACACGCCCTTATCCGTGCAAAGCAGAGCAACTTCTCCGACAATGTGTATTAAGAACACTCGCTTCCTTTAAGTATCCAAACTCTCAACCTACAGGTGACATGCTCTTCAACTTTCCGGTTGCAATTGCTTCCTTGGAGTCGCAACACTCTCAGCCTACAGGTGACAAGCGTTTTGACCTTCTGGTTGCAAAGAAGATAGAAATCTCGAAGACGAGATGTCTGTCTTAGGTGTACTTGCATATAGCAAATGTTTGTTTGTATTTGATCGGGGGCCTCTTCCACGAAGCTCTTACTCTCCTTTATACTCGCATATCAGCAGTCATTCAATTCTATTAAACTTCTTATGTTCTTGCTCTTAGAATCCCAATATAACTCCGACACCAGCACACGGGTTGTTAATCCTTAAAGATATTCAATACTATCACAACTCTTCTATCAAAGAACCTTATCTGAGATAAAACAGAAATGATAGACATCCAAGCCACATGGAATCAGCTAATTAATGAATCACAGTTCTAACTGAACTCAACTTCCTATACTTGACTGCTCGCCAAGCTCCTTACAAATCATGGGCCGCTCGCCAAGATTTCAGCCATTTCTTGGGCCGCTCGCCAAGACTTCAGCCATTCAAGCCCAATATGAAATATTTTATTTCAGGCCCAAACATTGTCCCTCAAGTCTTGAACTTGAATTACCTGAACAAGCGAAAAGACTTGAATATTACCCGACTGATGCGCTGTTAAACCAAACGGTAACATAACACCTAAGCGCCACGTTGCACGACTTCTTCGAAAAGTTACATCACTCGGCTGACGCAATATAAAAGCACTAGTCTTCATCAACAAAATCTCATTCCCCAACGAGACCTTTTCACTTGCCCAAATCCTGCACTTTCAACCTTTTTGATCAAAATCCAAGACCTTTCATTCTTAACGCCGCCAACCATCTCTTCCGATCTAGAAAAATTCCTCCATGTAAAGACATCTCCATTCCTCATGAAACTCAAGACGTAAAGAAATTCTACAGACAACTTAAGGCTGTCGCCAGACGACACAACCTAGAGGCCGTCTGCACCCTTTCTATAGACCCAAACGAAGGTACTGGCCTTCTCGGTCCTTTCCTGGATGTTCCAATGAATCCATAACTGTTCGATATCCTTCGCCAACCCATATGTAAATCATCCCTGATAGTCCAAGAAAACCCAAGGGCAGACCCAAAGGAATGGACTAACAAAGACACACTTTGTCTCATTGGGAGATGGCCGCACCCAAGCGTAGAAGATCTTGCCTGATACCCGCACCGTCGCGAATAAGATATCAACCAGCGGGAAACAGTTGGCATCGCTCAACTCATCGACCTATGCTTCTCTCTCCCAGCTGGTGGCAACAGAGCACCGTTCGCCACAGCCATGTGCTTCTGGGATTGCACAGCCAATTGTTTCCGTTTCCCCTGTGGTGATGTAAGCATTACAATGCTCGATTTATACACCATCTTTGGAATTCCTGCTTTCGTGGACTCCTGGTCGCTTAATCAACATCATGGGACACCAGTCCAAGCCTCCCTCAACCGTCCTTCTTCCTACTCTTCCTGGGTGAAGCATTTTGCACAGGAGGAAAAAGACATAGACCAAGGAGGAATAGCCTTCCTAGAGTACTGGCTATCGAAGTACATCTTCTGTCCCTCTTCTGCAAAGGTCAACAAATGCTGGACCAACCTCGCCGAACGCCTATTCGATGGTGAACAACTGGGCTTGGTCGAATCCGTTCTCGCCTACCCTACTACGGTCTGAGGCGAGTCACACCTCATTTACAAGCTACAACCGTCCGTTTGATCTAATTGCTCAACATTAAATGGAATTCAATTCCGTGCTTGGAATCCATATCGCGTCAAACAATCAAAATTCTTGAAATACGTTTTACCTGCCCCAAAAACTTTCATTTATCATGCTTTCTTCGTGGGTAGATAAACCGTATCGTGGTCCAATTCCAGCTAGACGCGTGTCCTTTATTTTCGGGTGTAATTACTCTCGCAAAGCCTTACTGCTGTGACTCCTTCCTATAAAAGGTTTCCCCTTCCTTGTCTTGTGAACCAACTTCCTCGCGAGAATGAACTCCCCTCTTGTTCTTTTGCTCTGGTCTTCCTACTTAAAGAAACCTCCAGATAAAATCTTTCATATTGGCTATCCCAACTTGTGTCAGTAGAAGAAAGGAAAGCCACAATCCCGAGGTTGAAACATCCTCTTCCTCCTCCGGTGCACACGCTCGGTTTCGATATGCATGAAGGCTGCAGGCCCATGGATATGGCTTGCAGAGATGAGGAAAGACGGGGGCCTCAGACCCGGGAAAAAAGGTAACAAACGCCAAGGGAAGTGTAAAGGGTCTTTTGATCTGATTTAGGACTTCCTTGACGTTTCAGATCCTCCTCATCCCCTCGCCGAGGTCGATCTCTCTTTTTACCTTGGTGTTTCTCTAATACATCGACCCCAAGGGATGGCTATCAACTAAGAGGATTTGAAAAACAAACTGTATTTTATCTTTCTGTTATGTTGCTGATTTGTAGTTTGTTTTTCATGTGGTATCAGAGCTTGAGGCCGCAAAGCATTTGTATTCTTTCATTTGATGAATGAAATATTTTATTTGAAGCAAAGAGTGTCTTATGTAAATTTATTTGTTAAACTCAGATGTAGTTTGTACATAACTTTAGCCACAGTAATTAGCTAACACGAACTCTTTACTTAGAAGAAATACTTTTAAAATTTAGCCTCAAATATAGGCTCTAACTATCGATTTAAAATTTGGCCTCAAGTATAGGCTACTATGATGTATCTAATCCCTATGTGTTGCCCCTGCAGCTTGCTCATGCGAGCAGAAATTTAGCATGAATAAACTGGATTAAGCCATAGTTGGAGGATCATCATACTCCCAGATTGGTTGTATGAACTTCTTAAGGAAACAACAATTTATTGGATTAGCATGTATTGTACCATCTCGATCTCGTAAACGAACAGCTCCTTTACCCAAAAGGCGATCGACGATGTATGGTCCTTCCCATTTTTCTGACCATTTTCCTCGTCCTTCAGTCTTTTCGCCAACAGGCAAAATGACTCGCCAGACAAGTTCTCCTTGTGCAAAACTCATGCCCCTGGTACATTGGTCATAGGCACGAGCCACCTTTCGTTTTTCAGCACATAGACTATCATAAGCTTGTATTCGTTTCTCATCCAAGTCTTCATGCTCTTGCCATATCGCTTGTACATAATCTTCACCGATCAAGTTGTGTTGCTCCATCACCCGCAAGGACTGAACATTTATTTCCAAAGGCAAGATAGCATCATGGATGAGCATTAATGCATAAGGAGTCATTCCTGTGGGTGTCATTTTACTTGTTCTATAAGCCCACAGGGTGTTAAATAATTCTTCATGCCACAGTCTGGCATTGTTCGCAAGCGTCCTCTTAAGAATATGGATAATGATCTTATTGCTTGCTTCGGCTTGACCATTGGATTGGGCATAGTATGGAGAAGAGTGTAAAAAATGGATTCCAAGATCCTTCATAAGCTCATCCACTTCTCCAGACATGAATGCTGCCCCTCGGTCTGAAACAAAACTCTCAGGAATACCAAACCGACAAATGATATCTTCAAATAAGAACTGGCGGATGGCCTTGGCTGATGATACCCTGAGAGGTCGTTCTTCGACCCATTTTGTGAAGAAATCAGTAGCCACTATGATAAACTTATGCCCTTCAGATGAATGAGGATGAATCATTCCAATTAAGTTCAAAGCCCATCCTCGAGTTTCAAGTTGCCTGATCACTAGTTAGGAATATCCAAAGACGTGCACATCATTGATCTCCATATCTAGTAGAAGTTCTAACCCAATGATTAAGCTTCATATTCTGCTTGATTGTTTGTGCATCTGAAGTCCAACCTGAAAGAATAAGAAAAAGTTTGGCCGCGTGGAGAAACTAATGTAACTCCTGCCCCAGCCATTGTACTCGTACTTGACCCATCAAAGTATAAACACCAAGGAGCCAAATCAATACGAGCAAGGTCCAGTTCTGGCCCCTCACTAACATCCTCCATTGGATGATCAGCCAGAAAGTCAGCCACTGCTTGGCCTTTAACCGCCTTCTGGGGAACGTACTATAAAGAAAATTCTGACAGAACCAGAATCCACTTCCCAATGTGTCCAGGGAGAATGTGTCTGGACAACATATACTTCACCAGATCAGTTTGAGCTATGACACACGTGGTGAAGGAAAGCATGTAGTGCCTCAGTTTGCATCCTGAAAAATATAAGGCTAGGCACATTCTTTCCATTGGAGAGTATCTCGTTTCACAATCATTCAAGGTACGACTCAGATAGAAAATAGCACGTTCAGTTCCTGACGTATCATCCTGAGCTAATAAACTCCCAATAGAAAGGTCGGTAGCTGAAATATACAGCTTAAGAGGAACCCCTGGTCTTAGAGGAACCAAGACAGGTGGGTTCGTTAGATATGCTTTGATGGTATCAAACGCCTTTTGATGAATAGGCTCCCATGCAAAGTCTTTCTAATTTTGAAGCTTGAGCAAGGCTAAGAAAGGTTGTGTTTTTCCAGCAGCATTGGCAATAAACCGTCGTAGGAAATTAATTTTTCTTAATAATCGTTATAGCTCATTCTTACTCTTTTGTGGGACTGCACAAAGTACCGCTTGTTTCTTGTCATCCGGTATCTCAATCCCACGCCGATGAACCAAAAAACCCAGGAAGTTTCATGCCTGGACGCCAAATACACACTTGGCTGGATTCATCTTCAGTTGATGTTGCCTCATTCTGAGAAACACCTGCCGCAAGTCTTCAAAATGGTCAGTTCTGTGTTTCGTTTTAACTACCACATCATCGATATATACCTCCATAGTCTTGCCAATGAGATCATAGAAGATCAAGTTCATTGCACGTTGGTAGGTTGCCCCAGCATTCTTGAGTCCAAATGGCATATCCACATACTCAAATACTCCTGCAAATCCTGGACACCAAAACGCAGTTTTATGTCGATCTGGTTCAGCCACTGGAATTTGGTGGTAGCCAGCAGTTCCATCCATGAATGTTAACATCTCATGGTGAGCTACTGAATCCACCAGCAAATCCGCTACTGGCATTGGGTATGCATCCTTTGGGGTTGCATTGTTCAAGTCTCTGTAGTCAACACACACTCGCATCTTCCCATTCTTTTTCTTGACTGGGACTACGTTGGATAGCCACTTATTGTATTTGGCTACTCGTATGATCCCTAACTTGAGCATCTTCTCGACCTCCTCCTTGACAAGAATTGCAGTTTCTGTGTTCATCTGACGCATCTCTTGTTTTACGGGCTTCTTTCCCTCAATGATTGGTAAGTTGTGACAGACCAAATCTGGTGACAGTCCTGGCATGTCGTCATATTTTTCTGCAAAATAATCAACTTATTCTCGTAGCAATTCAATAAGTTGAAGTCTTTCTTCAGGCTCCAAGAAGGTACTAATGGCCACAGAGATTGGCTCTTCAATTGTCCCAAGGTTAATATGTTCAATGGGATCCTTGACTTTAGGAGGTAAATCGTCCAGAGCTGCTGGAGCTAACTTAATCTCTTCTTCTTCCTCCAAGTCCTGTAGAACATCTTCATCCACATATTCCAATGCTACAACCATTGGAATCTTCTCAAAGGCTTGACTCTCCAACAAAAAATTGTGGAAGCGCTCATGTAAAGAGTAACAAGTCTCGGTCTCTATACTTGATAGAGACCCGATCATTGAGAAGGTTTGGATGGTAGCTCAATGGTGCAGGGTCTTCCACTATCTTGATTGATTTGAATCATACCCCACTGAGCTAGTTCAAAGGCCGTAACACCAACTGGGCGGCCCCTGCTGTCGACGCCACATACCTCCAGTGGCCTGATGTCACTGTGGTAGAAACTGGCTTCTAATGAATTAGCAGAAATAGAATATGGACGAGGATTAGCATTGATAATCTCTGCTTCACTAGAGTCCATATCCCAGAGTAACATCTGCTGTTGGAGGGACGAAGGTCCACAATAGCTCATGTGGATCCAGTCACGCCCCAGAATTGCAGAGTACAGAGCTACACATTCTGCTACAAAGAATGTATATGTACCGGTGGCTGGACCGATGTGAACCTCCAAAAAGACAATGCCCAAAGTATTGGAAATGCTACCCTGAAAGTTTCTAACATGCAACGAGGTTTCTTGGATAGCAGACTTGGGAACGCCTAATAAGGCCATTGTCTTAACCGTGATGATGTTTACAGCTGCCCCTGAGTCCACTAGGAGTTTGTTTAGTTTTATCCCTTGGACTGTCCCTGCAACATATAACGGTCGCATATGCATGGCCATGTCTATAGTAGGCTTGGTGAACATCATCTGTCCCTTTGTGGATGAATCGAGTTCTGGTGCTTTGGTAAGTACCAAGTCTTCTTTTGACTCTAGTTCATTATCTGGTACTACCAAGTTGTTAATGCTATCATTCAAGATTGACTCATCCATTTTTGCTGGTGAAGGCAAAACATATTTGGAGGACAAAATATACACCATGTTAACAGTGATATCCTCTTCTTCGATGTAATCTTGGGTTTCTTCTTCTTCTCCTTCACTGTAATCCAACAACTGCTCCTCATCTTCACAGTTGTTGCCCTCAGCCAGTTGCATCTCGGGACTTAAATCTGTAGTGAGCTCGAGAGCAGCAACATGTTGCAAATTATCCTCAGGTATATGATCAACAGTTGCCGGCACGAGGAGTGCTGGGTCTTGCTCCATTGGAAGGGAAACGGGTTGTAGGATCTTCTTTTGTTCTTCCACAACCAACGGTCTTAGTTTCCATCGCAAGACCTTGGGCTCGCTTGGAGTTTTCTGTTTTTGAATGGTTTTCCCTTCCTTAGGAGGTGAATGTAACCCTATTGTCTTCATCGTATCATCTTCAAAAGTAAGACGTCTTCTTACTGGTTTCCGTTGTGCAACTTCACGATGATCTTCAGGAGTGAGTATAGGCTGTTTCCCTTTAGCACCTAACTCTGGGTTACGGTCAAAGACACCTGGTCTTTATGCTCTCATTTTGGGTTCGCGAGACTTTTTCCTGAAAACCACTAATGGATTTGCTGCAAGGGAATTCATCCGCCTTTGCAACGCTTCTGGAGAACACACCAGTTCTTCTTCTATGAGCAGGCCTGCTTCATAAGCCTCTAGTGCTCTCTTGGCTTCCCTAAAGCGTCGTTGAAGGTTTCTTCTTCTGCTTGGAGTTACCTCAATAATTTTTCCTTTCTCCCTTACGTACCAAACATCCTCCTTAGTGATATTTCTTGAAGCTGGAGGTATATATGGCTTGGCGAGCGTGTCAGTAACTTCTTATTTAGACTTCTGGACCGGAATGACTTTCTCTGCTGCTTGCGAGCACTTAGGAGTTGGAGTATCCCTTTGTCTTGCTTGTTGAGGTTGAGGATCCACTTGTTCAAATAATTCAGGGCATAATTTAGCTGCTTCAGCCAACTCCTCATATGAGATCTTCAACCCACTTCTGAGTTTACAATGAGCACAAAGGGCTACTGGTGACGACGCTTTTGGGTCGACCTTTCCTTTTCCTTTGTTTGGTTTCGTCGTTTGTATGCTTTGTGGACTCTCGCCAGTAGTTGGATAACTGTTGGGTTGCTTTCTTTTATTGGATTTGTCTTGTGTTAGTTCCAACATCCCAACGGTCATCGATAAGTCGGTCGCCAAACCTGGCGAGGGTTCTTGTTCTATCATTATTTCCCCCTCGTTAATCCACTGCTGTATCCTGAACTTTAAATCACGACAAGCACTTGTGGAATGGCGGCCCCACCTATTGTGGTATCGACAATGAAAGAGACCCCTAACATCATCAGGATGTGGGTCTGGAGCTCCCCAATTATCAGGAACCACTGCTATTCCTGCTTGGACTAGCTCTTCAAATATTTCCTCTCGCCTAGACGCGTCGTAAGTAATTTTAGCCCGCTTAGGTCAGACAAATGCAATATTGCGTCTAGGCCTCCGTCTTGACTTCTTCCTTCTATATGCTGGGTCAGTGTGATTGCCGTGGGAAGAAGCGTCGATGGTAGGAAGAGTTATGTCGGGAGGAACTATTGGCCTATGAGTATATAGTGGATGCCAGTCCACCTCTCCCTTGTCATTGACTTCAATCACATCCCAATTGATCAACCCTTGGATTTTATCTCTCAAGGTCAAACACCTTGCTGTTTGGTGACCAAAGTGATTGTGAAATCTGCAAAAGTGCTAGGCTGGACCTTCATACCGTAATTGTCTGAGTTCATTAACCTGGTAGAAGAAAACCAAACCCATGTCCATTAGCCTATTGAAGATATACTCCGTATGTTCGTTCTTGAAAGAGTAGGCCATAAAGACAGATCGATTCAAAGCCTCCCAACTTCCAATGCGAGAATTGGGTGATGATCCTTCTACCTCAATCATATTGACTTGAGGTGTTGGGAAAGGCTTAGAAGCCACTAATGCTGTTGTTTTGGACGTTCCCTCCAGCTCTAATCTTCCTTCGTTGATCCATCTCTGGATCTGGTCTTTAAGCTTGATGCAGTCCTTCGTAATATGGTTCCATGCTCCATGGAACTTGCAGTACTTTTTATCCTTCAACTGCTCAGATGTAGGAAGTGGTCCAAAATCTATTTTAACAGCACGCATGCTGTATAGCTCGTCCAAGATCTCATGAGCCAAATTGGCATCATAAGTGTATGTCTCAAACTCTAGCTTGGTAAAAGCCACTGTTGAAAGTTTGATTGGACCCTTATTCTTTTGAAGCTTGTGGGGCTTTAATACCTTACTTGATGTTAAATCCACAGCACCCACTTGCTCACCTTCAGAGTCCGACTCTTGGTCGTCTATTTCTTCAATATAAGCCACTGTTTTTGTCTTTAATCGATCATAAGATTTAGCATTGTACGTTCCCTTGGATGCATTCCTCCTGTTGTCTCGTTCTTGCATGGTGCTGTGAGCTTTTGTTACAGCCGTGATAAGCTCATTCAAGGAGAAGTACTTGCTATTTAGGAATAGCTGGTGGTATGTATCCTCCAAACCATTCTTGGCCATCTCGACCACCTCTTCTTTACCAAGTGGGGTCTTACATAGATTGTATTCTGACCGGAAACGGTGCAAGAAAATGACTGGACTTTCTGTCGCCGATTGGCTCAAGGAAGCCAACTTTCCAACACTGGTCTCTGGTCTTGCCGTTCCAAAGTGATCTATGAATAAGGCCACCATGTCCTTCCACTCACTGATCGAACCCTTTTCTATTCCCGTATACCATACGAGGGCTAATCCTGACAAAGACGATCCAAAGACTCCTTCATTATCGACATACTGCCCTAGTTGCAGCGTAAAATATGCTAAGTGTGTGGCTGCATTAGAATCGTCGTCGCCAGAGAAAGTCTGGAAGGTCTGATCCCGGTAAAATTTTGGCCATTTCCATGCATCAGGATCGTCCTTCTGCATGGGAGGAAACGGTGTCTCGTATGTTTTATACATCTTAGCTAAATGTATGTCGTAATCGTTTAGGAATCTATTTAACCGTTGCTCCCAAGCAGAAGGGAAAGACTCTGCTTGTCTAGTCTTTCTTACCAAGTCAGATACGGATTTGGTTAGAGACGCTATGTGCCTATCTGTCCTTTGAGACAGTGTCGCCGCATACCGGCGGTATTCATCCAAACTTGATCCCAAGTGTTGGAGGATTTCTATCCGTAGTTTATCTTGACCTTCCACGAAACTAGTTACCTGGGCTCCCATGGCCTCTCTCTCTTCCCGATCTTTACTGAAATCTACCCGTATTGATTGAATTCCGGCTATCGCCGTATCTATTAAGTTTCTCTGGGTAGTGAGAAGAGCCGCCTGCTTCTCGATTCTTTTATCAAGAGCCGCATAGTAACTAGCCTGGTGGCTATCACGCCTAGCTGCATAAGCTAGGTATTCTGGGAACGTAAGTTCCGCTATCTTCGCTTCACTAAAAGATTTAAACGTCATGATGTTGAAGTCTTTAGCGAAGATAATTTCAACCGCTTGAATACTCAATGAACGACACCAAGTAGATGTATGTTCACGGTAAGCCGGTTGTGGGTGTTTGCGACACTGAGGGTAAACCATTTGATAAGGATCCCCGATTGTCACCTAGAGATGCAAAGAGATCTCCTACCGGGAGTGCCAAAATGTTCGAGCGCAAAATATCTCCCGCGGAGAGATTCTTCCGCGAAATAGTCTCTTTTAACAGGTTCGGATAGCTTTAACCGCAGGTACCGGTTTATCCTGTATCGTGTACTTCGTGTACTGGCGTGCCACCATTCTTCAACGGAATATGGACTGACTACAACTGCCTGACTTCTATATAAAGCGATTTAGACAGGGAGAGCACCAACCCCGTTTGAATAGGTCATTCTCGCCTAGTAACCTAGGACTTTTGGATATGTGTCTCTTAGCAGAGCCTTCGAAATCGATACCCCACACACCCTTATCCGTGCAAAGCAGAGCAACTTCTCCGACAATGTGTATTGAGAACACTCACTTCCTTTAAGTATCTAAACTCTCAACCTACAGGTGACAAGCTCTTCAACTTTCTGGTTACAATTGCTTCCTTGAAGTCGCAACACTCTCAGCCTACAGGTGACAAGCGTTTTGACCTTCTGGTTGCAAAGAAGATAGAAATCTCGAAGACGAGATGTCTGTCTTAGGTGTACTTGCGTATAGCAAATGTTTGTTTGTATTTGATCGGGGCCTCTTCTACGAAGCTCTTACTCTCCTTATATACTCGCATATCAGCAGTCATTCAATTTTATTAAACTTCTTCTGTTCTTGCTCTTAGAATCCCAATATAACTCCGACACCAGAACACGGGTTGTTAATCCTTAAAGATATTCAATACTATCACAACTCTTCTATCAAAGAACCCTATCTGAGATAAAACAGAAATGATAGACATCCAAGCCGCATGGAATCAGCTAATTAATGAATCACAGTTCTAACTGAACTCAACTTCCTATACTTGACTGCTCGCCAAGCTCCTTACAACTCATGGGTCGCTCGCCAAGACTTCAGCCATTTCTTGGGCCGCTCGCCAAGACTTCAGCTATTTCTTGGGCCGCTCGCCAAGACTTCAGCTATTCAAGCCCAATATGAAATATTGTATTTCAGGCCCAAACAAGTATCAGTTGAGATTGAGATTTTTCTGTTAGCAATTTGTGAGAGGAATTTCATCTAATTAGTGTTGAGGATAAATATAGATATAATAATTGTAAACTGAAATTATATTTTTATTTATGGATAGATGATTTAAAATACACGCATTATAATTTGTTACAATCATTATCCCTATAAATTAGGGATTAAAAAAATATCTATTTCTACACTAATTAAGACAAGACACACGCCGGGATATCAGGAATATACTTTCCTTAAACACTCTCCATTGTGTTATGCTCCTAATGTATGATGTATAACATATTGTCTCACTAAAAACCTTGTCAAGCAAACAAAAATCTCATGAGTAAAACAAAGGTTTGGTCGAAGAGAAAAAGAGTACAACGCATCAACTACAAAAGACATTACATGTGATGTAGATTCCCCTGATGTCTACCAAATGTAACTCCCCTTGATTGGTAACTCAATCTCAGAGTTTAGATAATCTTTGTAAATCAATACATATCACATGTTTCACAAATGAAAATTTTAGAAGTGACTTGGGTGAACAAGTCCGCAATATTATCCGCCGAACCAATCCGATTCCCATGGATATATAGTAATCGTTATTGTTGCTAATTGAAAAAGTATTTCGGCGAAATGTATTTTGTATGATCATCCTTAATATAACCCAACTTCATTTGTTCAATACAAACTGCATTGTCATCAAGATACAAGTTGGTGTTATTGTAGTAGATGGTAATCCACTACATCCTCGAATATGGTGTATAACTGACCTAAGCCAGACACACTTTTTAATCACTCCATGCAAAGCTATACTCTCATAATGATTCGAGGAAGTAGAAACAAGAGTTTGCTTTATTGATCTCCAAAAAATTGTTGTGTTCCTCATGGTGAATACATAACCTATTTGGGAATAGTCTCTATGTGGGTCAGAGAGATACCCAGCATCAACAAATCAAACCAATATACCACATGTTGTCTTAGAATAGGGGACTGCACTGAATTGAGGTACAATGCTCGTAGCTGGAGCAACCTTTGACAAGTCGAAGATTTCACTCGACGGGTCAAATGACACCTTCGAATCTGTCTAGGGTGCATTTTTCGAGGGGTCGAATTGAGTAGAGTCAAAAAGTTGCATTTCAATCATTCCCTTTTTCGGAACTTCAAGTCTCTCTCTTACTTCTTTATAGGAAAAAGTAGGCCCAAGTAAATGGATCCCTTCAAGTACCTAAAGTTATATTATATTCTATTTCAATGACTTTGCGTAGGCGCAGACCGAGAAGACAATGTTTGGACGTGGGCACCGAGCTATATAAAAAAGCTCCAACTACACTAAGATATGAAATCTTAGCTCCAAAATTTCCCCATCATCATCATCATTGAGAGAAATTGATCATTTTGGGTCCAGACTGCATGAAATGACCCAACCCTAGTTTAACTAGTAAACTAAGATTAAGCTCTAACAACTGAACATATACTGAGAATTTCTACTAAAATTTTGACATAACCTCCACTAAAACTAAGACTACCCAAAAACCTACAGGAAGTGACACTTCACAAACTAATTCTACAAACATACTGTGGACCATCAATGTCCATCCGGATTTTTCAACAAATGACATAACCAAAATCATAAACTCAACTCAGGAATACAAAAGCATTCTACAGGATACTATTTCTGAATACAAAGGAAAGTAACTCTACGATAACATGAGAAGTTGACTCAACTGTTTAAATAAGCACTCTATTTACATGAATACTATTGGAAATAACCTCAAACAACTAGTATTTAGAGCGACTTCTAAATACATAAACTACAAATGATAGACTCAACAGTGAGCTGAGGCATACTGCTGGAAAGATGACTGGTTGACTCGAAGCCTTCGACGCTACCAAGTACTCTCAGGATAAAAACTGTAGCATGGGCAACGAAAGTCGAAAAGCCTAGGGAAAAATATTAAAATATAAAATATTAGCGTGAGTGGAAAAAATAATAATAATCAGCATAAATCAATAAAACTAATATATCATGCATTTCCACTGGTTTTCGTGAAATAATACGAGTTCAAAAATATAAAATAAAGACAAATGAAGGTGTTTGCCCAGGCCATCTAACCTAAGTCGGCTAGCTGTAAGAAAAATAAATAAATGTGATGGGATAGTCCCCATACCACCTAACCTGAGCCGATCTGAGTCAGACGAGGCCACCTAACCACCTCTGACTAAACTATCATGTGATCAGCCGAATAGCTAGAGTATCGAAGCAACTAAAAAAACCATCACAAATAAACCTCCAAATTAAAATTCTCTTAAATAAACTATGGAGCATGCTGATAAAAAATATGAACTCGCTACGACTATGAAAATAAAAGGTCCACTCATAAGTCTGCAACTACTGCTGGGGTTTAGCGGAATTCTCTTCGCTACAAGAGTCGCAATCACGATGTCCTGTCCAAACGGATTACATAATATCTGAATAGGTAAAACTATTCCATCGAAGAATTCTACAAACTGCCTCGCCGGAGCACCATCTTGGACGGCAGCGCGTGGCCTTTACGCACCTCCACATGTGGTGGCACGTGGGTCACATGTGTCTTCAGTGAACCATCTCCAATGGGAGCGTTCAACCCCTCGTTGGAAAGCTCTCCATGATCTCTACCACTCTTATTATTGGACCGAAGTCCAACTTACCAGCGTTTTGCCGGAATTAACCGAAACAGACCAGAAAACCACTTTCCGAAAGCCGCCACCAATGGTGGAGAATAACCCCTCAAAACGTTCATCTTGTCTAGCCCAACCTAAATCCTAGACCTATGCCCTCCAACTCTCCCTCTTGTCGCCGAAATTGCTCTCGAAAATCACGGCCCGAATTCGGCCGAAAAACTTCAAGGTGACGAAGATCCACCGTGGAACTTTGATGGACCTCATGGCCTACCCAGGTCAACTTAGGAAGGGGAAAGCTTCAAAATCCCCCCACCCCAGACCTCCAAAACTCGCCGGAGCACCGCCACCAACGACAACGACTCCACGGTGAAAAGTTGAATCGGGTGGCTCGATAACCTGCATAAATCCTAAAAATAATCCCACTAATCAAACAAGGAAGCCATGGGCTTCAAATCCCTACCTAAAATGTCACCGGAAGTGGCCGAAAACGGCGAGTCGGCGGAGAGAAACGGGTCGCCCAACAGAAATTTTCTGATTTTCTAAAAATAAAATTCCAAAAATCAGATCGTGATTGACGGCCCAAGTCAATCTCATCGCAAATATAACAATCGAGAAATAACCGACTAATAATTATTTTCTTTTTATTTATTTCTCGCGCCGACTTTTGATAAACATAAAAAATAGCTTGCTACTTCGAAAAATTTCCCAAAAGTTCATACAAGCTTGAAATTAAATACTCTACAACTTCCGCGAAGAAATTCAAATCAAATTCTCGTCCGATGAAAAATTTGTTAACAAACTCGATAATGCAACTAATTCACGATAAAACTTAATCTATCTGGATAAGCGTGTAATCACGGTTCTGGTTGTCACACTGCAAACAACCATTGGTGTGTAAAGGGTGTGGTTTGTCTATTGTCTGACTTAGACATAAGCAGACTGGTAAATAAGAATTTCACCAACTCGATGTTCCTTCTCTAAACCAAGACATAATCGAATCCTACCATAGTCTATCATCTCAAATAACTTGTTCGTTTAATGAACACGCATGGGTATAAATTATCATTCTTGTATCCCTTTGTAATCAAGTAGTCACTTAGAGTAGTGAACGTCTTCATTTGAACACATGAGCACTTCGTGGTTTAAAGTTACTTGAATTGGGTATAGGGTTTAGTCGTTAGGGCTTAATCTTACTTTACTAACTAAACTAGGGTTGAGTCCTTTCACAAAATAGGTCAATCATAACCGGGAAAGTATACAAGCTGCTAGATCTAAGCTTGTTGTTCGGACTATGGTCGGTTACTTCTCCTTGTCTCCGGTCAGTCTCCCTCCATCCATGTGATACTGGCGACCGATAATAGGGAACCTTAAACGTGGACCTCAATACTGCTAGAAAGGGTCATACTCGACCCACCAGGTTGACCCGAGTATCTCGTTTTCTCCCTATTTCAAAGTCGCCACCACCTCGTCCTCCATCGGGATCCCAAATCATTCCTCCAACAACCACCTTGTCTTGCCTGCGTATCATCGCCACCCGTACAAAAGATTCCATGGTCCTTGCCCCCCCTGGTTCATTTGGGATCCCAATCCTCCTTGCTCCTCTCCCTAGGACGATGCTCTGGACAACGTCGAGATCTCCCGCGCCTCCCGATCTCATTCCATAGTCCCACCTCAACCTTCAGCCTCCAACGTTGTCAGTGTTCCATCGAAAGCCACCCCCATCTCACCTGCACACTTGCCCCTTGGCCCAAGAACCATCACCGGAAGAATCCAGCGCCGATGCAACCAAAAATCTGGGCCTTGCGGTGCTAGGGTTTAGTGTGAGTCGTCTCCGCTTTTGGCTGGGCTAGAAGACGTCCGTTTTTCTATATTAAGTTAAGTGACCAAAGCATTCAAGTTAGATTTTAATAAGTTAATTGTAGTCCAGATAGATTGCTTTGGATTTGAGCAACCACGTACTAAATGATTAGAAACCAGTATTATCCACTAAAGCCGTGACATACCAATCATAGAGTCCACCTTTAATCTAACAACTGATTTGAGTTCTCTAATCAAACTGCAACGTATAGATTTATTAAATTAAAGGATTAACTAAAATGCCAAAATGGGAGCTCTATCTATAATTCTATATGGAGGATAAATTAGCTAAAATGTCAAGCTCAATGTTTGTCCACTATAACGAGTCAAAGGGAGCAAGGTTTGGGGCGAGTTTAGATATGGCCTGCATCTACTTCAGCTCTCATGTGACCTCCAGCCTCCAAGACATTAACGCTCTGACGCTTGCACTTGATCCAAGCCCCAAAGTTAATCCTTACTCTACAGTCTACATGGTCCACAAAATCGTCATTGAGCAACAAAATCTGCATGATTCACTATTTAGAAGAATCTATATCCTTCGGATCTAACAACTTCAAATAAAATGTGGAAGTTTTTTTTATTTTTTTTGCTAAAGATAAAATGTGGAAGCTTTTGGTTCGAATGTTATTTCTATAAAATGAGTGCACCAAATCGTTTATCTTTCTAAAATTCCAAATTTTGTGTTATATTTTTGAATTTTTTATGCAAAACGTAAAATTATTTATATATAATGTTATGGAGTCATATGGAGTGTATTCAATTATGAATTTGGTAAGATTGTTTTGTATTTTAGAAATTCTTTAAAATTTTGATGTATTCAATGTGGATTTTAAACAATCCTTAAAAAATTTGAAGTATTCATTTTGGATTTTAAACAATCCATTAAAATTCTCTCTCTCTCTCTCTCTCTCTCTCTCTCTCTTCTACATACGTCTTCAAAGCGTCATCCCTCCCTAAATTTTTTGTTCTATATACATCTTTAACATTTATCTTGGTGTCACAACAAAGATAACGTTCTTAATCGTTGTTTTCATTACCATTTCCTCATGGTTTGATTTCATTAATGACTTCAACTACTATACTTTCAATAATTAACTTTTATAGGGTATAAACTTTGGTCTAATTACTACGACTTTATAAATATTATTAAAATGGTTCTCAAAATCTTATTTTATAGCAATGAGATGTCTTCGTTATTTATCGGTCTCTTCTAATTTAAAATATTGAGTGATCCATTATAGTACATACAAATTTTCTATATAGAAGTGTGTTTATAATTTTTGTTTTCAAACAATAAAGAACTTCAATTTTTACGAAAATGACAATATTACTTAATAATTGAACAATGAATGTTAAAGGGAATCAAGACAATGAGAACGTGAATTAAAAATACGATTACAGTGACAATTCAAGACTCAAGAGTGTAATCATAATGTTGGAAAGATCAAGAATAGTGTATTTCATTTTTGAATATGTGATGGTGTATTTTGACATTTGAATTTTTTATTAGATTTTAATTATTTGAACAATCTTTAGAAATTCAACTAAATTCTTATAAAACAATACAAAAGAATCATTTCAAATCCATGTAGAATTAAAACAATCCGTGGATTTAAAACAATCTACAACAATTCACGAATTATAAAGAATCATTAAAAATCCTTTAAAATTCAGATCAAATACATCCCTCTAAATCCTTATAAACAATACCAAAGAATCATTTCAAATTCATGTAGAATTAAAACAATCTACAACAATTCATAATCATTAAAAATCATTTAAAATTCAAATCGAATACACCCCTCATAATGTCATACAATTCTAATTCAATCATTTTCAATACATTTAAGGGCTCTAGAGTTCCGGTTAAAAATTGAGTTATATAAATATAAATACAATTCATCATTCATTCTCAACCTTGTTGAATTAGTGGACTTATTATGTCGACGGTTTCGATCTAAATTGTAAGAAGTCGGTCAATACATGTTCATACCTAGTAAAGGTACTCGAGTAAGTAGAAGAAGACTAAAGAAATTGATATGTACAAAAAAGTAGCAATATATGTGTGTTTAACTAGGGAAGTGCATCCCTAGGATGCCCCTTAGTTTGACCAAATGATCAATTTGCAACACCACATTTGAAAGTTTGAACATATAGTGGGTACCATATGTGTCACTATATATGAACTTCTTTTTTGCTACGTGTCACTATATATGATCACTGACCAAAACGATCATCTTCAATTGTGACCAGCCATGTACGGTTCAAATGTGGAAAAACTTCATAGTGAAGCAAGTAATGGACCGAGTAGAATAGAACTCGAGGAAGAGTCCTCATTATTTGAATAATTTAAAATAATTTATATGATACGTAATTTGACTACTGGATGAATCACCAAACACCATATTTTGTTTTCTTCTTTATCAGAATACTATATCACCAAGTTAGATTTTAATTAGGAATTCTTCAAAGTAACACCAGCTGGAGCGGCGCTAGAGTTTAAAAACTTTCTCTCTCTCAAAAAACAGTTTACCATCTCGTCCGGCGCTAGGAGTCGGGGCTTGTCTTTGGCATTGTCGTCAAACACGGAGTCAGAATTTTTGGTTACGAAAGATCTAAATAAAAAATTTAAAAAATAGTCTTAGAGTAATTAATTTGATTTTAATATGTATATTTTGTCAAAACAGTCTCAATGTATTATTTTTGGTTTGATAAAGCATCACAATTATTCGCAGCCTGATTATGAGTAATATTTGATCATCCAAAATATTATATTAGCGTTTGTTTCTTCTTCCAATTACTGAATCCATGACCAGCACCAACAAAAGTTTCACCGCTGCCTTGTTCTCCAATAACTGGTTTGAAAAGATAATAACATAAACAAAATGTAGTATCCTCTTTAATACTGTACTCTAACCAATATAGAAATTCAATAAATCAATTACAAATAAATCTTTTTTTTTCCTCAAATTCCGTGAAAGAAAAAGTATGATTTTTAGGTCGATAAGGGCCTTGCTGTAGATAATATCTTCGAACTTCTTCTTGAATATTAGGATGATAACTTGAAATTGGTGGACGTTTAGCGGGATCTAATGGATACTTTTCTGTAATATCTCCAGCAGGAGACTTTTTCATATTGTTACTATTCTTCTTTTGAATTTTCGTAGGTGGTTGCTCATCTGATGTTGGAGTAGAAGAAGAGGGTTTTTCTTTTCTTTTGAAGTATCTCTCCATATCTAATAAACTTAATAAAAATGATTGTATTTTAATCTCAGGAATAGTAGAAATTTTATAAAGAAAAAAAGACCATAAAATTCTAAACCTTACAAGAGATTGAATCCTAATTGACCTAATATTTGGACTTCATTATTGAAATAATATATAATAATATTCTTACAAAGTCATCAAATTTGAATTAGTCATGCACTCATACACGTTATTGAAGTTTAGATATACTTAAAATAAATTATAATATTTATATTATATAATAATAATAGTATACTAATTTTTTCCCACATAAATTCAGGGGGGCTCAGGCCCACCCTAGCCCCCATGTCCCTCCGTCCGTGTCTGTCGTCGTGCTAGGCGCTGACGGATGGGAGTACAAGGTCCCGAGTTCAGTGGCTTTGGAGAACGTGGGGAAGTTACTCGTTTGGTATCGTTGGTATTTTTTTTGTGGCAGGAGCATAGGCAGATCTATGTACCGAGTCACCAAAATTTAAGCTCGGTGAGCTTTTGAAGAGCGTAGATATAGAGTATATGTAGGAATTTATAGTAGTGAATGCTTTGGTTTAGTTGGCAAAGTGTGTAAGTATCAATGAGTAAAATATCGGATATCGAGAATATATTGACATTCCAAAATTTGGATATATCGACGGAAATATCGATCCAGTGAAAATTCTGACGGAAATGATGGAAACTAATAAAAATACATGAAAATTTGTAATGAAACTTTTGGAGGTTATTATATGATCAATTATCTACCTTGTGTGAAAAGAAAATATTGATCAAACATCAAGACATATGAATTTGTTATATTACTATATGAATTAGTACGTGTTAAGTGATGATAATTATTAAAATATAATTTAATATTATAATGGCTAAAACTTAATGGGAGGATAGACCATCACGTCTTTTGTACAATATGTTACACATCATACATCACAAAAATCAAATATATAAATACTGTTTGAACTCAAATATATAAACACATCACAATATATAAAACCACGTAGAGGACCTATGAGGTTTGAAATTCACACTATTTTCTCCATCTCCCTGTGCATAATCATTTGTGTATTGTGAAGAATAATCATTAAATGATTGTTATCCCATGTAATTCTGCATGTATTAGACATGTCACTTGAAAGATGAATTAGACATTGAGCATGTGAAGATTGGACATTTATCAAACTAAATGTTAAATGTTAAATGTGAAAAGTTTCTGAAAATTTTAGAAATATCGAGAAATATCGAGAATACCGGGGATATATCGGAAATATCGATAAAATTGAAAATTTTTGAGAAATTTAGAGATATATTTGAGAATTTTTCAGATAATTTCAAAAAATCAAAATATCGCCGATATTATCGATTTTACATACAAGTATAGATCTAGCACATCTTGGGTTCAACTCCCATGTTAGGTTCCTTTTTGTTTTCTTCCAATTCTGCACGTTTCTGCTCTCTTCACTTTATATATTCAAGTGCTTTCTCGAAGTTCTTTTCTCCTCTTCCATACTCATTTTATTGTTTTTTTTTTTTGCAAAGTATACAGAAAAAAGTTCTTTAATTGTACAAAATATAAAGATTCTTTTGATAATGCTTTCAAAATCTTCTCCCACAAAAAATTAGTGTAAAGTGTAAACTATATAAGCATTATCAATCTTAAAAAAAAATAGTGGACAAAATTAGCCCCTGTAAGTTTCTAATCTTGAATCTGCCCCTAGGCAGAAGTTTGGTGACATTCTGGTTTGGGTTTTCAAACTAAGGAGGAATCCAGCTACGTTACAAGCTCTGAGGCGACGACAATGACGACTTTCATGCTAAGAGTTGGGGATGGGCACTTGTCGACGTTGGGAGTGATGAAAAACGCTGGACGATGACAGACTTTGGTGTTCTGCTTGCTTGATCTCTGGTTGTTGATGAGTTGGGCTAGAGTTTTATTCCTAGGCCCAATATGTTTTTATTAGCATTTTTACATTTTAATGGATTTGAGTGTGTTCAAGTTCGGTATAGTTTATAACAGGCTTTGACCCGAGTATGGTCTCTAGTTTTCTATGTGTTTTAGTATTACAGTGATGCATCACTACTTAGGCTGATTTTGCTTCATTACAATTCTTTGTAATGAAGAGGGGTAGTCTAAGTGTCTTTTGATGTACCAAACTATTGTTATAATGCAATTTGTGATTCGTAAAAAAAAATATTATATCGTTGAAGGAGAAAAGTAAAATATGTAAGAGATGTATTTGAAACTGTAGTCTATTCATTGATAAGTGACCTTAAATAGGCATTACAATATGATACAGTCAATATCTCTAGAAATCAGGGATTGAGAACACTCCCCCTTGTGTCGTGATCTTGATGTATGATGCATAACATGTTACCTAACTAAAAACCTTGCCAATCAAACAAAAAATCTCTTGGGTAAAAATAAAAGCTTGGTCTAAGTGAAAAATAGTACAATGCATCAACTACAAATGCGACCACATGTGATGTAGACTCCTCATGATATCTATAAAATAAACTCCTTCTGATCAGTAACTCAAACTTGGAGTTCAGACAACCTTCGCATTCCAATGCATCTCACATGCTTTGCAAATGTACATTTGGAAAATGACTTGGTAAACAAGTCTGCCAAACAAACCTGATTCACATGAATGTTCAATAACTGTTGTTATTGCTGATTGAAGACGAACTTAGGCAAAATATGTTTTGTATGATCACTCTTGATGTATCCCAACTTTATTTATTCAATGCAAGCCACATTGTTCTCAAAGATACAAATTGGTGCTGTAGTAGTGGATGGTAATCCACTAGATTCTCAAATGTGGTGTATGATTGACCTAAGCTAGACATACTCTTTAACCGCTTTATGTAAAGCAATAATCTCATAATGATTTGAGGAAGTAGAAACAAGAGTTTGTTTAGTTGATCTCCAAGAAATTGTCGTGTTCCCCATGGTGAATATATAAACTGTCTAGGAACGTCCTTTGTGTGGGTCAGAGAGATACCCAGCATCAGCAAAACCAACCCAGACATCACAAGGTGTCTCTGAGTAAGGGACTACACTGAATTGAGGGACAGTGCTTGCAACCAGATCACTATTCGATGGGTCGACCATTTCACTCGACAAGTCGAATTAATGGTTATGATCGATCCAGGGAGCAACCTTCGACGGGTTGAAATTTCTGGAGTTAGAATGCTGTGATTCAACCATCCCTTTTTCAGGAATTTCAAACTTCTCTCTGTATTCTTTGTAGGAAAAGAACAAGTCCAAGTCTATGAAGCCCTTCAAGTACCTGAAGATGTGCTTTACACTATTCCAATGACGTTGTGTAGGTGTAGAACTAAATCGAGCTAACAAGTTCACAAAGAATACAATATCTGATCTTATGTATTGAGCTAAATACAAAAAAAAACTCCAATAACACTAAGGTATGGTACCTCATCTCCCAATAGCTCTTCATCATCATCTTTTGGACGGTACAAATCCGTATTTTGTTCCAGACTGCGAACGACCATTGGTGTACTAAAAGGGTGTGCTTTGTTCATGTTAAATTTCCTGAGCATCTTTTGGACATAAGCAGACTAGTGAATAGGTATTCCACCAACTCGATGTTCTAATTCCAAACCAAGAAAAAATCGAGTCCTACCAAGGTTTTTCATCTCAAACTCAGATTTCAAGTAGTTAACCGTCTCATTGATTTCATCAAGAGACCCAATGATATTCATATCATCAACATAAACCGCTATTATGGCAAATCCTAAACTTGTTATCTTAATGAACATACATGGGCATAAATCATCATTCTTGTATCCCTTCCCAATATTAGTTACTTAGGCGTGTGTACCACATCCTACCAGATTGTTTCAATCCATATAGTGAACGCTTTAATTTAATCACATGAGCACTCTATGGTGTAGAATTACTTGAGTTAGGTTTGACCATCTCTCCCGACACTTTCATGTATATCTCTGAATCAAGGTTTCCATAGAGATATGTTATCACCATATTCATCAGCTGCATATTTAGTTTTTCGGACACTACCAAACTGACAAGGTAGTGAAAAATAATGATGTCCATAACCAAAGAGTATGTCTCCTCATAATCAATGTCAGAGCGTTGAAAGAATCCTTCAACCACGAGTCTAGCTTTATACCTAATGACTTCATTTTTCTTATTACATTTCTGAACAAAGACCCATTTATGTCCTACCGGCTTCACAATTGGTGGGCATAACACTACCAAACCAAAAACATGCATTTTCTTCAAAGAGTCTTGTTCAGCCTGCATTGTATCTTTCCACTTCGGCCAATCTTCTCTCTGCTGACATTTAGTAGCTAAGCGACGTAATAAGCAAAAATATCATCAACTACCTTGGATGACCTATCCATAACAATGCGCGCATCATTGTTAGGTAGTGAGATTTCACCATTCTCTGACATCACATATGGGTCTGAAACATCTTCCAGAGATGTGATTTGTGATTCTAGGACATAACTGTAGTCAGGAACAATCTCATGTGTGGGATTCACAACATTGATGATGAAAATATCAGTTTGGGCCTGGATGGCCTGCCTTTTCGCCGATAGCTCATATGTTGATTTTCTTGGTATCCCTCTCTTCCTGCTGGGAGCTGAGGCCGATGCTACTCCATCCACATGGGTAAGAGACGTTATTATGCCCCAGAGTTGCATTATACCACCCTTTAGGGACTTCCAACCTTATAGGAACATTTGCAGCAGGAATGTTTGATCTCGTCACTTTGGCAACATCAGTAATGGAGTCAGGCATCGAGTTTGCTACCTTTTGAAGATCAAGTATATGTTTGCCCTTCAATCTCACTTTGAGATGTGCGTGGATCTTCTTGAAACATAGTAGGAGGAGTATTCCACGTCAATTCCTGACGTTCAACCGGAATGGAAGCATTCCTATCTCCCCCTGACGTCAGGAAGTATGTTTCTTTAAAGTAACAATATGTAAATCTTGTAGTAAAGAGATCTCTTGTAAAAGGTTCTAAGTAATGGATAATAGTTGGAGATTCATAACCAACATATATGGCTAATCGAAGTTGATGACCCATTTTAGTGCGTTGTGGAGGCACAATTGACATATACACTGCACAACTGAAGATGCATAGATATGAAATGTCAGGCTCGTATCCAATTATCAATTGGTACGCATTGAATGGTTGGCGTGCTAGAGATCTCAAGTGAAGAAGTATTGCTGCATGTAATACTGCATATTCCCAAATAGCAAATTAGTATGCATAACCATTACCCTAGCCACAAAATGTAACTGCTTAATTTGTGCCTTTGCTAAACCTTCTATAAATGAACATGAGGGACAAAATGTTCAACTTCGATCCCAATTGACATATAGTAGTCATCAAAAGTCTTTGATGTGAATTCTCTTGCATTATCCAATCTAATTTACCTGATTGAGTTGTGTAGGTGGTGAGCCCAAAGCTTAATAATCTGTGCTAAGAGTTTTTCAAATGCAGTATTCCTTGTGGATAGCAAAGTAGTGTGTGACCATCTCGTTGATGCATCTATCAAAATCATAAAATATTTAAATGTCCGCATTTCGGTTTGATTGGTCCACAAATATCACCATGGATTCTCTGTAAGAATGGTATGTTGTCATTGTTGTCAACCGTAAAGGAATGTTTAGCATTCAACATTGCTAATGAGCAAGCTTTGCAAAAAGAGCAATGAGCATCAAAAATTTCCATAAAAGAATCTTGTGGAATAACACTAGGAGTTGAGACTGGATTGAGATTGTTAATCTTATCCACTCCATCAAATCTGATGGTTTTGGGATTTTCCACGTGCTTCTTTTCTTTGAAAAATGGATGACTATGAGAGTTTTTCAATAGTTTGATCATCATATCACGACCTGGATGTCCCATTTGATAATTTTTAGCTTGTATGAGGTAGTATCACATAGAGTAGTAAGTGTTACAACATTGGATTCAATAATCCAAACCGTAGTAAGATATAATCTATTACGAATTGCCCCTAACTTCTCCAAGTAGCGCTTTCTACCACACTCCTAAGAAGTTATACATAAGAATTCTTTTTTCATTCTCACAATGAGTTTTCAAGTGTAAACCGTTGACTCTAATGTCCTTAAAACTTAGCAAGGTTTGATTGGCCTTAGACATGTACAACAATGCATCATTGATATGAATTCTTGTTCCATATGGTAGCAAAAATTGTGCTAAACCACGCCCTTATATAACTAGCGTAGAACCAATCATGGTTGTCACTGATGATGTCTATGACAAAAGATCTATACACAATTGTATATTCCGCAGTATAGTATAAGTAGTACCACTATTTGGTAGATGATCGATCTCGCCTTCAAACATCTACAAAAGAATTTGAATTAATTAATCTTTAATCTCAAGACATGGCGAACACTTTAAGTTAAACTTAAAGATTTATCAAAGGGTTGTGAAACTTATAGAGTTGTGACATCCCATCCCGAGAATTCTTTTTTATGATTTATTTAAGGTTAATCAAGAAAAGTAGTTAGTTTTGTTACCGTCGATAAATATTGTGAGTTTTTAGTTGACTTTTTATCAGATTGTCAAAGTAGTTTAACTTTAGGAGGAAGTCATAGAAATTGTCGATATGAGTCCATTGGCACGAAGAATGCCGAAAATAGAGTTATGACAAGAAAGTTATGATTAGCGAAAGTTTCTCAGAAATGTAATAGTCGTAAATTGACGAGTATAGTAGGACTCTCTATTTTGAGAAATTATATTGAGAAAAGTTATAGAGTCTATCGTGACGAGTTCATGACTACATCAAAATTTAAAATCGGAGTTACGATCAAGAGTTTGTGGCTAATGACAGTTTGTACAATTTTATGGAATCAATTATTCGGAACTTGCAAGTATAAATACAACTTTTCGAAAGTGGAAAGTCAAAACTTTATATTTGGGGTTAGAACCTTTTTTCTTCTCTTTCTTTCTCCTCTCTCCCACGGTCTCTCTCTCTCTCCTCGTCGGCTTTGCCGGCCACAGAAATGGTCGGTCTAGGTGTCAAAATGACCACCCCGACCTCCTCTATCTCTTCCACAACCTCTTCAACCCTCTTTTGAGGTGTAGCGGTGGTGAGATGGACGAAACCGAACCAAAAGGTTAGGTTATTGGGACGGTAGTTTCCGGCTTGAATTGGTAAGTGTAACCTACTGGGCTTTGAAGCTCTCGTCACCACGAGTCTAACCATATGAAGAACTCGCTCTAATTCCAACCGAGGGGGAAGAATCGATCGATTGAAATTCTTGGGGATTTTGGTTCAAAACCAAATTTGATGAGTTAGAGATATAATTGGACTTTGTTGCAGTTATGAAAGTTATTTGTTGTGTGATTTGGAGTGGAACATGCCTTGGGTCATTGGGAAATTTCACAGCCGACGGTGGTCCACGGCGGCGCTCCGGCGAAATGTATTTCGATGTAAATTTTATGTTGTTTTGCTTGTAATCACGTACCAATTGTAATGAAGAGGTTATTAAATTTATTAAGACGTGTGGTTAATCAGATATTAATTAAACGATTTTATGATATAACGAATGGTTGAGTCGATACTCGATTCAACCTAGATTCGCGTAATGTTTGAGAAAAAGATTCAAGAATTAGAACTGGAAATCTGATTTAAATCTTGTCAATTAATTCGAGAAGCACATTATTCGAGAATGCGTCGTTCTTCACGATTTTGCTCATTGATTAAGAAGCTTAGCTATTCATTATGAGTTTTAGAGATAAACTATTAAATATTAATCATTGTTTTAGGACGATGTGTTAGCAAATAGTGACAGATGTATTGAAACGCTGACAGACAGGCTTTAGATTGGTGGAAATCACAGCACAGTACTGTGAGTGGACCTTTATTTTCACAGTCGATAATGAGTTTATGTTTTTATGCATTATGCTTTACAGTATTTTTTCAGAGCATTTATTTGGAGGTCTATTTTGTGATGGTTTTATTTTTTTGCGTCGATGCTCTAGCTATTTGGCTAATAACTGGATAGTCGGTCAGACCGAGTTAGGACAAACACCCTGCTCGACTCAAATTGTCTCGGGTTAGGACAAACGTCCTAGACGAACATATCACCTTACTTTTCATACATACAGGCGTTCCGGGTTAGGACAAACACCATGAACGACCACTCGCATTGCATTTCAATTTATTAGATTTGAACTCGCTTTTTTTCACGAAAATTAGTGGAAAGATATGTTATATCAGTTTTTATTGGTTTACGCAGATTATATTACTTTTTCCACCCACTGTAATATTTTATGTTTTTATGCCTTTCCTTGGGCTCTTTGTTTTAAATCGACCAGATTGCAGGTTAGCTGGTTGAAGTGGTGACTGTTCAGAGTGCAAGACATGACAGTTCATAACTTCTGTTTACTTAGGGTAGGTTCTTAGTTAAAATTTTGGGCTGCTCATGTTAGGGTAGCTGGTACTGATTAGGCAGTGCTAGATACTCTAATGTGGGTCTTGCGAGACTTATCCTGGATTACAAAAGTAATCTGGGTTGGGTCTTGTCAAGAGTGCTGATATGTCATAATAAAATCGATGTAAAATACATCAAGAACACTAATTTTGGGTATATTTTTCGACAGGCCGAGAAATCCACTCGACAAGTCGAAATAAACCCATAAACAAATTCGAATGTTCGATACCGAATTTTGACGGGTCGAGGCAAGTTTTCAACGGGTCAAAAAATACCAAATTTTGGGATAGTGTGTTACCTTCGACGGGTCGAGGTTTTCCTTCGACCTCGAAACCTTCAACAAGTTGAAGGAAAATCTAAAAAAAAAAAAAATCAATTTTTCGATAACTGTTTCGACAGGTCGAAAATAACCATCGATGGCTCGAAAAATGAAAAATTTTCAAACAGTAGCCTTCCTTTGACGGATCGAGATGGAGATTCGACGGGTCGATAGGCAAAAATGTATGATCGAGGACCACTTTTGACGGCTTGAAAGTTTTAGTGTAGAAACTTTCGACAGGTCGACAAAGTGCAAAAACTGATCCAGGAGCCTTCCTTAGACGGGTCGAGGTAAACCTTCGATGAGTCAAAAATTCCCGAGATCAAACTATCCTCTTATGTTTGTCTCATTTTCATGATATTTTGGTGTCATAGTGCCATAAAGTTATGTATAATTCGAACCATTTAAGCATTATGAAGTTTAATAATCATTCTTAACACTTTCAAATACCGAAATGAAGAAATTTTATGACTTTGTCAACATCAAAACTTACATCAAAAGATCGTTCTTATTCAAAACTAAAACCAACTACAACATGTCAAAAGTAAACTAAACTTTATTACATAGAAAATAAATGAGTCTAATATATAGACTAACTAAAATCCGAAGTCTTGCTTTGGTGTCGTCTGTGATAAGGTTGGCTTCCCCGCCATCTTCCATCTCATAGTCCACGTAATGTATCTCTTTTTCTTTAGCTTGGTATTTTCGACACATCTTGTAGACATTTTGAATTTCCTTGGGAGCTTTACATTGTTTGTGCATATGAGTCATCGTACCACACCTATAGCAGAGTGTCAAGCGAGAAGAAGCTGAATTTGAAGAATTCCAACCATTCTTAGAACCAGAATTGTATTGATTTTTGTTGGAGTTGTGGTTTAGTCATAGTGAGTCCAAGTCAAATTCCGACTATTTTCTCCTCTACCATGACCTCTAGCACGTTCTCCTCTACCACTATGAATTTGATAAGGTTCAGAACGTTGTTTCTCCTTATCATTTCGTGCTTTCCCTCCTGTGTTATAGGTTTCATGGACTTTCTTTGTACTGGCTGGCCTAACATTGTTGTGGAGAAGAATCTCGTGAGGCCTCTCTTTCTTGGCCAGCACACTCATAAGATCACTGAATGATCTAAGTCTTCATTGCTCATAATCAATGAGATACTGATGTGCAAGGGTGTCCATAGAAGTATGGAAGGTACTCAAACACTTCTCGACAAAAGCTTGGTCAGTCTTTACAATGCCACAAATTGCAAGCTCAGACTGTAGCTCTAGCATATCTTGATAGAAATCATTGATCTTAGGATAATCCAATAACTGGATTCTATCCCATATTTCTATGAACTCTGAAAGTTATGCGTCACGCACATTGTTGAATCATTTTGTAAAGTTACCCACAAATCCGCGGGATCATTCTTTAACAAGTACTGTTTCCTCATAGCAAGATGAATGTGTCTCCTGGGAAATATGAGTGCTTGAGATTTTCGAGCTAGGGTGTCCTCATTGGCTTCAGTGCTAGGTGATAGCGGTTGGATGGTATCGGTTAGACTTTTACCAAGGAGAGTATTCCTCACTATAGATACCCATTTGTGGTATTCTTCTTCTTGAATGTCAAAGATATCAAACTTTGGCTTTGCTGGCTCACTCATCTACGAAAGAAAAGAGATATAATTAGTTTATCGATCGAAAGACCACGATCACTAATCTCAAGTTTAGGGAATAAGAAAAATGATCCATGATGTATGGTCAAAAAATCGATGCAAAACCGGTGGCTTCATACCACTTTTCAGAAAACCGTGATTGTCAAATAGTCATAAAGATCAACTTCCCTTTTTTTTTTCCTCTGTGAAATCACAATTAACTGTGAAATTCATTAATAACCATGACTCCCCACGACCATCACTAATATTCAACTTTTTATAACATGTATTAATCTATAGGAACTAGGGCATAAAAAGTATATCACGGTATGAAAATTCAACATAAATCTATACCTAGATCTAAGGTGTTGCTGTAATTAAGTTTTGCAACATAATTCTAAATCGAAGAGAGTTAGTCGATTTACCTCTCGGTATGAAAACTTCGCTGAAAAGAAGTTTGAAACGAAAAGGCAAAATCCGGCGACAGATTGCGGTGGTGCTATGGCGGTGGCGGTGCTCTGGTGGTGGAGGTTTTAGGTGTTTAGGGGTTTTCTTTTTGTTTTTGTTTTTTTCTTTCCTGTTTTAGGGTTTGGGTTAGCTATCAATTCAAGAGTTATTGATAACGTGTTAAAGGAGAAAAATAAATACGCAAGAGATGTATCTGAAACTGTACTTTATTCATTGATAGATGACCTTAAATAGACATTACAATCTGATACAATCAATATCCCTATAAATCAGGGATTAAGATAATATCTACTTTTATTCTAATAAGGACAAGATACACACCGAAATACTAAGAATATGTCTTCTGAAACATATATCACTTACTCAATTATCTCTTTTGAGTTCATAAAAATTGATTGACATATTGTTTTCTGTATATCACTTTCCAATATTAAGTTGGTCTGATGTCAATACTCAATATATATCATTGGAAAAATAAGCGATTAGATAGATCACAATACATTTATACAATTTAGTCTTAGTCTTACCCAGTCTTACCCTCTGTAACAATGACAAAGGCAAATTCAACTAAAAAGCACCGATTACTGGAAAAATGTTTAAGCTCAATTTATTCATTGAGCCTCCAAATGCAAGAATAAAAATATCATTACGCTCGAAAACTAGAAAAATATACATGATATAAAATCTCAGACCCAATAGAGAGTTTCTATCAAGATAGAGAAATTTTGAAAAATATCCATAATTGGGTCATTAAAATAATTTTTACCCTCATTATTCATAGTTGTTAAAAACTAACCATATACAGATGCAAAAATGCTTGCTATACCCTCACTGATGTAGTGCTTTAATGAAATTTCCTACACCACTCCACAAGAGAGCAAATTTTCTCACATGGTTCTCGTTGTTATTATTCAACTCTCTATTTTATTTGAACATGACATAGAAAACTTGAACACCGAGAGATTGTCTTCTACTCTTCCTAATAATTAATTTTTATTTTTTCTTCATCTCCCCTGTAGAACACAAAAACTCAGAAATCCATCATTCCTATTAATAAGTTTCTCTTTTTCTCTTCTTATATATCCCTAGAATCTAAACCCAGAATCAATAACCGATGAGGAATCATCAAATTCTTTGTTTCATCTTTTCCTTTGTTGTCCTCCTTTGTTATTCTCTAATTAATTAGTTGGACTTGCTTAATATGTTGCGACTTGAGTGCTTTAGTACCAAATATATGATTTAGATTTGGATATAGCTCTCTTATGGATATATATATATATATATATAAAAGATTCATGGTTTAGGATACACATATATCTAGGGATCAAATCAAAACCAAAAGCATAATTTGTTTGAGGTATTATATATGATGAGAGTGAGGTAGTAGCTTAAAATCAAATAAGTAATCGAAAAAAGCTGAAGAAGGTTTTGGTGCTTGTATATATTGAATGAGATGTTTGAGAAATCATGATGGGTGACACAAAATGATATTGGAGTTCTGCGTTTCTTGCACTAGATAGTTTCAACAGACGAATTGAAAAGAGCTAGTAATCGAAGAAAAAAAATACTAACAACTCCCCACTTCAAATTTTGGTGTAATTTGATTGAAACTCATTGTTCAATTTGTTCCGACTTGATTCATATATTTGCTTTAGATTACTATAGAGGATATAATAGTTTATTTGTGTCAATATTTAGTTAGTTATTATCAACAATGAATAATGAGGGTAAAATCCAATTATTGGTATTTTTCAAAATTTCTCATCAAGATACAACTAGAACCCGACATTTGGACTCGAGGCTCAAGGCTTGCCTCCAAGCCCAGTTATCGCAAAATCCCATTAAGAAACACATGCCACATCCCATATATACAAGAACACTAACCCAGAAGCGGACCTCAGACCGCTTGATCAATTTTATAATCTATATGGATAAAAGTAAACTCTACTGGGTAAAAATATTGGTTTAATAATCCAAACAAATAACAGACCACGAGCGGCTTATTTTTTTTACCTTTATCTTTTAGTTTCATTATTTTTCTTCTCTTAATCTCTTCAATTCCTCAATTTTATACATGTCTATTAGTCTATAGATTTTAGCAACATTATCTATTATTAGATATATTAGGACTTGAAAATTAGTACATCAAGAACTTCAACTATTCGGCATTAATAATATAGTATGAAGTTTTGAATTTTTTCATCTCTTATGATTTTTTTTTGGCTCACCTAAGATTTAAAGTTTAGATCTGCGACTAGACTAACCACTCGACTTCTACGACCTTGACCATCGACCCAACTCGCATGTTGTTGCACCCCTCTGCCCTGCCTCGAATAATCATACATCATAAACCCTACGAAACCTTAGCCACTCAACCACCAAAGTACACCCAATCGACAAATACCCAAGGTTCAAAAAAATGGTAATCGGCTGTGAATCGTTTTGATACTGATTACCGCTCAGTCGAGTACTCGGGAAGCACTTAGAGTCGCTATTTTATAATTTAAAACTAGTAATATAATTATTAATATATTATATATATGTATATAAAATATTATTAGTTAAAAGATAAATTATTAATATAAAAAGAAAATGACATCAAAGTTATAAAAATTATTAATTACATAGTTCAAAACTCAAATAAAAGCACAAGAAAGTGTATTTCAAAATATAAAAAATCACTCTATATTGTCAAACCCTCAAAATGCGGCCTTATTATCTTCAACTTCGGATTAAAACTTTGGTCTTGTTTTATGTTTTTGAATGTTTTCAGTTTTAGAAATTAGATTTTTTTTAAAAAGAAAAGAAAAGAGAGAGGCTGATTAAGTGGCCGATTTTGGCTTACTTGACGATTATTCGGACATTACTCAGCTACAGCTTATGGAAGGGGAGTAGGCCCAAAACGGTTCATTTTTTGATTGAGTAGCGAGTACTTGGCCAATTCGGACGAGTTTTCGAACAGAGCAAACACCTAGTCAATCAGAACATAATACATTGCAAGAATCTAAAAACTTAATCAATCGGAACATAATCTCCACTTCTTTATCCTCCGATGACACGCCACCAAACCATTTACCCCATGTTGACGATGCTCTTGTAGATCCAAGCCAACACCATTGTCACCCTCAACATAAATTTCGCACACTTGATCTTCAATTGCTGCAATTCATCAAAGCAACTTAAACGCAACTTCAATATGTTACTTTTGAAAAAGTTACAGCATTCCAATTCCAGACCTCAAATTGTTCATGTATATCTTCATCATCCCGTATCTATTTCTTTACCTTCATTTGGACTACACCAAACATTAAAATCGAATCACGCATACGTTTTACACAAAACACAAGTAGAGGTTAGGTCGGGTTCGAGCAGATTAGTTTGAAAATGATATGAATATATCATGACATGCTTTGCTAAAGAAAGAAAAGATTAGATCATTGGAGATGTCACTCGATTCGCCGGCCTTCTTCTTTTCTCCTCTATTGATATGGATCCTTTTCCATTACTAAACTCCATTATTACAAAGCAAAGCTAAAACAACAAAACAATACTGTATATGCATGACTAGCGAGGAACTCTAAACAAGGTGTTTCTTCCCCCCTTAGTTTTGTAGGACTTTAAAGAGGATGAAAAGTATAGTCCACCAGAAGAATCAAAATTCAAAAGAATCTGTAAATGACTTTGCCCCTAATTTTTCCAATTCCAAACACAATGGTCCAAACTTAGTCGCGCAAATCAAATCAAACTCCAAATTTTAAACAGCGAAGATGGACGAGACGGAGTCCTAGTCAAACCGTCTAAGGGGGATAAATCGAATGCTTCTCTGTTATGTTCTTTTTCTCATGGTCAACTCAGGGAAGGGAATCCTTCATTCCTTACTTTCTGGAACTCTTCGCCTTATAATTCAGACAAGACCCATGAGATGAGAGAGGAGCAGAAACAGAGATAGACAATGGGTTGCATAAGTCACCTTAGTTTCTAATTCTACTCAGAGACTGTTAGCTTGGGAATATAATATATGGCGTGTAGTTGAAAAATCAAAGTAAAATAGATGAAAAATAGAGGAGGAGAGGAAGAAATGATGAAGAATAATATAGGAAAAAAGTCATGTGAGATATTTGAACTCTCACAGATATATAAGTTTGATACTCGAACTCTTAAAATTATTAATATGGTACTTGAACTTTGAAAACACGATGAACATGATACTTCCGTTAAAAAATATGTCATACCTCTGTCTCGTCGATGATGTGACATAGTTGTTGATTTGAATTTAAGGATATATTGGTCATTTCTCGTCCACATCTGTTTTATCTCTCAATCATTAAATCTCAACCGTTTGTTTTGAATAAAAAATGAGCTTACAATAACTCAAAAGCATTAGAACTCTCTTTGAATAAAAAATGAGCTTACAATAACTCAAAAGCATTAGAACTCTCTCTCTCTCTCTCTCTCTCTCTCTCTCTCTCTCTCTCTCTCTCTCTCTCTCTCTCTCTCTCTCTCTCTCTCTCTCTCTCTCTCTCTCTCTCTCTCTCTCTCTCTCTCTCTCTCTCTCTCTCTCTCTCTCTCTCTCTCTGAATTCAGCAACAACGTGAAAGCATAATAGCATATCAAGTTGAAGATCCACCGCCGCCCTGACCTCACCGCGGCGTCTCCGCTTCTAACTCAGCCTCGTTGTGTCTCTCCTTCCGCATCAATACCCTCACCGATGAACTTGCTTAGTTTGCTTCCTCAAACCTCGTCATCGCCACCATCTCTGCTCCCATCGCGCCTCGCCGCCGCGTGACACCGCCTTCAAGCCCTGCGCTTTGCCTCTGCACACCTCTGCTCGCCCTAACCATCAAGCCATCACGCCGCACATGTTCTCTGCGCTTCGAGTTTGGTCTCGACCACACCGGCTTCTCCTATCTACACTACGAAGCCGTGCGACTCCTCCTTCGCTGGCCTGCATCCGTCGCCACCCTACAGAATCTGTCGACCAAACTCCACTAGATCATGTCAACACCGCCTCACAAGCCACTCCAGCAGTAGCAACTCGCCTCCAAGCCCGCCGCCTTGCTCGAGCTGCCCGCCGCTCAAACAAGTTAATCCTAGTTAGGGATTAGTCAGGGTAGTTAGGGATTAAGCAGGGGTAGTTATGTCATTTCTCAGTTTTTTTGTCACAAAAAAATCCATGTCGTTAACGAAAAACTGGACGGAAGTATCATGTTCATCGTGTTTCAAAGTTCAAGTACCATATTGATAGTTTTAAGAGTTCGAGTACTAAACTTATATGTCCGTGAGAGTTCAAGTACCTTAAGTGAATTTTTTTCCCATAATACAAGGGCAATGATTTTAGCACTCCAACATTTACAATCAACACTCCCACTCAAATTTTTACTTATTTTTTATTATTATTTTTAGCTGGTTGTTTTATCTGATGCCATATATGCCCCTGACACTAATGATCGATCAAAGCCCCATTCCATTAGCGTGTCTAGAAAGTTTAGATCTTTAGCCTCAAATTGGTCGATGTGCATCACATTTACAGGGTTTCAGATTTGCTTCATAGCGCAATTTCTGTAATACCCAGATAACAAAATTGAATTGAGTATCTCAGAAAAGAAGAAATATAAATTGGGTCTCTTTTTTACAGTTTACATCCTCTTATTGATTTTGGCTTATGGGTCTTTGAAGATTGAAGCTTTTGTAAATTGGGCAACTCAGAATTGGTTGGGTTTCCTCTGGTTTGTTTTTCTCCGGTTGGTTTTGGCATCAGGGTCTTTGAATTGGGTTTCGGTTTCTTTGTGTGGGGCGGGATTTTGCAAGATCACTATGAAGGAGAGAGCATATGAATGTTACGGGTATATAAGGAACTAGATAACCTAACCAGTTGAGTGGGAGTGCCAATTATAAATTTGAGAGTGTTAAAATCACTGCTCTGTATCAGAAGGGGGCTGACAATGGATAATTAATTTGATAATATAGTATGTATAAGGTAGGTCTGGGAACGGTTCGGTTCCAATCATAATTTTCAGGAACTAGAACTGAGCCGTTTGATGTATATATTGTTCGATTCCTTATATCTGAAAGGAAGAACTATTTGGAACTGAACCGGTTAAGGAACTGAACCGGTTCAGGAACTGATTCGGTTCCATAGTTTCACGGTTCCTCAATTTGGAACCGAACTAAAACTATGATTATTGTTTCTACTCTATATAAGTGTATACTCATTATAACATATTTACTAATTAACATTAACATACAAATATATTTCTTAGTTCTGGTGTTAAGTGGTATAAACAAATAAAAATATTATACAACTTCTTAAAAGAAGGTTGACTTATGATATAATGATCACCAAATAAGTCATTTAAGTGACACAAACAAAATAACAAATAACTTACCCAATATGTTACCCATGATCATCAACTTAGTGATTTGAGTGACAAACAAAATAAAAAATCTTTCATATATAATGATATAATGACATATAATTCTACTATTTAGTTAAAATATGGAAAATATACAATTCTCGACAGTTCCTTGTAAAATAAAAATGAGGAACCGAAATTGAAACTGAATCGAACAGTTTGAAATTTTAGAATCGAACCGAATCGCCCACGGAATATCCAGGTTTTACCGTTCCTGGTTCCAAAGTCCCAGACCTTGTATAAGGGGGAGGGTCGGCTGTGGCGATTGCGAGCGAGGAGCTCATGGAGTATCCAAGATTTAGAAATAGGGTGGGCTGTACTTGTGTAGTGCAGCGCACATTTTTGTTTTGTACCTATATAAGCAAATAGGTGTTTTTTTTCACAAGATATATATATATATATAATAGATAGTTATGAAGCCTAATAGGCTAGCACAAAGAGAGATACAGTATCCCCATATCTATACATTAAGCCACACCATAACCCCTTAAAACATATCATTAAGTCTTAAACTTAACAAGAAAGCATATTCAATATTACTATCCCACATTAAAGAAATGCATAAATCAATGATTATAAGTTATAACACATATTGATCTGTAGCAACAAAATGATCGAACTGATGATATGCTTCTAATAACGTATTTATTATTATTTTTTCATATATTCATACATATACCAATCGATCTTCTTAATCACAATTGCCATGAATCATGACAAATCAGATGATCATTAGTTTATAGATGACAAATTCACGGAAGATTAATACGCTTCAAATATATGGATTATGTGCTCTACGTGACTGGTGATGAGCAAGGGGATAAATGCTGGATCATGCCCACGTGGTCATAAAACTGTGCAATTGCATATATATTTTTGTCGTTTTCTCTAGCTTGTCACCTGAGATGGAACTGTTTCTACCGGATTACGCGGGACGTAATCTAGCATAAGCAAGTACGAATAATCCTCTCGCGTCCGAATGTTCGGGCTGTTCGGGCGATCAGGTGCATTTCTGCTCTTCGGTCGTGCGAGCTCTCTCTTCTGGTGGTTGACTCTTCCTTCGGTTTATTCGAACGCTCGGGCAGTTCGGTTGGTCGGGCACTCTCCTAATCTTCGGGTGATCGGATATGTGTGTTCGGCCTTGGCTGTTAGAAGAATACAACGACAAACAGGCGGTCAGATGGTCGAGACAGGGGTGGCCTACCTTCAACGCTCCGATGCCTAAGTTAGAAGATGTATTGGATATAATAGTCAAGCGAGCGTGTAAGAAAGTAGGTTGGAGTATTGAATGCTAGAATTGAATATGAAGTCGATTGTGTGTGTGTCCCTCTTACCTGTAGTAAATGCCTTACCTATATAGGTGGTTGAGATTGTTGTTTGCTTGTGTTCTTCGATGTGGGATGGAGCTGTTTTGTTGTCATGTGGAACGAACATTCGGATGTGCGCCTGTCGGGCGCGTGCGCGCTCGGATAGGGTCGGTCTTGTGGGTGAAGTTGTAACCTGCCTGGTGGTCTTTCGAGTGGTCGGGTAGGTGTTGATCACCTGCTTAATTGGGTAAGTATGTTTAATTAACGAACTAATGCTGCTATACTAACAAGTCCCCCAAGTCCCCAAGTCAAAGAGACCTTTCTTGATTGGGGAGTTGAAAAAGGGTTCGTGCGATTAAACAAAATACTTATCCGATTGAGCAGCGATGCGTGGTCCTGTAACCCCCAAGTCCCCCAACTCTCCGGTCAAGAAAGGGCTCGCTTGACGGAGTAGGTACCTGTGCGCCTGTTCGAGTGTGTGTCTTGTGGCTGACTGTGTACCTGTTCGTGCGGTCGTGTACCTGGGGCCCGACCTCCCAAACGAATCTTGCTGTTTAGAGCTGCGCGCCCTGTGGAGCTGTTCGGGCGAATATGGATGCGGATGTATGTCAGTCATGGGGTGAATGAGTGCGAATGTATGTATGCGGATGCGTGTTAGTATGTAGAAGAAATCCTGCGGATGTTTATGGTACAGATACAAGTATGTATGGGTGAATGAGTATGCGGGTGTATGTATGAGTGAATGAGTATGCGGATGTTTATGTGTGTATGTATGATGATGTAGGTGTTGATGTATGCATGATTGTGGATGTATGCGTGTATGCGGATGTATGGATGGTTCCGAGCCGCTTATCCGGCCCCGCGACGAATCGTGCTATCCGGAGTCCACCAAGGATGGGCCTCGAAATGGCCTTTCTTGGATGCATGGATGGTTCGGAGCCGCTTACCCGGCCCCGTGACGAATGTTGCTATCTGGGGTCCACCAAGGATGGGCCTTGGAACGGCCGTTCTTGATGCATGATGGTTCCGAGCTGCTTGCGCGCCACTCCCGAACGAATCTTGCTGTTCGGAGCCCGCCAAGAATAGGCCTCGGAACGGCCGAGCTTAGGTGCCCGAGAGGAGATCCTCGACTCATCGGCGCCAACCTAACGTAGCGTCAACGGTGGGGCCCCTACCGTTACGTACATGTGTTGCAGCGCGCACGGAGGGGATGGACCGCATGCCCGTGCCGCTCATCGGTTTTAGCGCGTGCCCCGATAGGTTCTTGCCACTATCGTGCCGCCTAACCCGACGAATGTTAACGTTACGCCCTCGAAAGAAATGGGGCCACTCCCGAGTCACCCATCACTCGGCACGTGCTCCGAAAGGTGCAGGCCGCTTTCGAGCCGCCCGAATGGTCCTATAATTGTGCGCTCCCCGAAAGGTAAAGAGTGACGCTAGCCGCTTCCGTGCCGCATAGTTCGAACGGTGAGTCACCTTTTACTGGGTGTCTAGGCGCGGAATCGCAAGCGGCCGCTTGTGCTCCGGCTTCGTTAACAGAGCCAGGGAGACGATATCACGCGCCATCTACTGTACCTTATAGCGCGCACGCCGAAAAGGGAACGCAGACCGTTAGCCTCTTTCGGGTGGCCTAAAATGGCCTTGCTTTGAGCGTGCACACGCCGAAAGGAAACGCGTGACGTTGACCTTTTTCGGGGTGCCTCAATGGTCGTGCACTAACCTGGTGGGGTGGCGCTTACTTGCCTGTGAGATTTCTCGGGCGCTTGGTCGTGCGGGTGGTGTGTGCGCCAGTCTACATGGCGGGAGTCGTGACGTGTATGGCGTGTCTTGGGCAGGGTGGTGTGGCTGATGGGACGTTTGGAGTGACATTCCTTTCGGCTTCTCCTTGGGAACTGTTGATGTAATAAACGCTAGCCGGCGTAATTAATGCTGGCGTGTCATGTGTAATAAATGTTGATGATGTAGTAACTGCTGGAAGCCTAGTCGTCAGGCGCGTGGGAGCGTGAGAGGCTGCATGGCTGACACGTGGCGAGTCGTGGTAGATCGTGCTAGGGTTTGAAAATGAGGTGGGAAGCCGAAGGATGAGCACGGTTACTTAGGCGGGTAAGTAAATCGCCTTGTGGACACGTGGTCACCATCTGACGGTGGACACGCGAAAAATGAACGGCTGGCGTTCGTTCGTGTGTCCCGTGTGATCAGTATAAATAGGGCTCTTCTGGTGTCGTCTTCTCCATCACTTTCACATTTTACTGAAACTCTGCAAAAAATTACTCTGCTTACTGCTCATCTTTGTGTTAGTGTTCTTCGTTTTCGTTCTTGTTCTTGTGTTTCTGATCTTGCTCTCTATCGGAGTCCTTCGTCGACGTGCAATCTCAACCTTCAATCTTCAACTTTGGTGAGGCTGTAACCTGTTTTTCTTGCTTTCCGTTTCATTTCTGGTTTTTCCGGTTGCTTCTCCGTTTTTCCCCTCCACGATTTCTGGGTTTCTTTCACTTTTTCTGGGTTTGCGTCTCAAGAACAAGGCGTGTTCTTGAGGCGTGCCTGGTTTGATCTGTTTGGGGTAGATTTTCTGGGTTTTTTTTGTTTCTGGTAGGTGTTTTTTTTTTGCTAAGTGTTTGGGTATTGCGTGTGTGCGTTTGTCTAGGAGATGGAACCGATAGAAGTATCGAGCGATATGTCGCGTGAACGGGTGTACATTCTAGGGGTGGGGTGGTTTAGCTGTAGTCCATGCACGAGCGGGTCGGACGCCTCGTCCGAATCCGTGATGAGTGTAGCGCCTTTACGGTACATCCCTAACGATTCTCCTGTCGTGCAGCCGATGGATCAAGAACGAGCGCTCGCTGCCGCAGGGTTAGGGGAGTCGTCGGGGTCGTCGGGTGGGTCTTCATCCTCTGCTGGGCTGTGGGGTGATGAGCAAGTATAGCGGGAGTCGCCCATGCCCCAGTTCGCGAAAGGCGGCCGCGTACACTGGGTGCTGCTTGATGGGGTTCCTGTCCAAGAGCCCGAACGTGCGCCGTCAGTGAAGGAGATGACGCGGTGGTCGCGCGACTACCACACCCTTAACTCCGTGAGGCTGCGGATCCCTGGGAAGGGCGACACGTTCACTCGACCTCCGCCCTGCCACGTCTGCCTCAGTGTGTTCCACTTGAAGGCTGGGATCAAGCTGCCTCTTCATCCCTTCTTTCAATACATGCTGGCGCTCCTGAAGATCTCCCTCGGCCAGTGTGGGCCCATGCTCACCAGTACGCTCGTGGCCATGTTTAACATCTTCCGGGTGAGCGGGATGGATCAGCCGACGCGGGCGGAGTTCCTCCACTTCTTCCGTCTCAAGTACTCTACCCGCCAGAGGGACTCAGGGACCTTCACGGTGGAGCCGCGCGTGAAGTGGTGGCTGGTCGACCCGCTAAGCTCGTCGACCTTCTGGCGTATGATCAGTTGCCTGGTCGGGGGTGACTGGGAGTTCGGCTCCTTCGCCCAGGAGTATGCGGCCAACGCCGATCGCATCGATCGAGTCCCGTAGTTCTTCCATTCACTCGATACAAACGGGTACCCGCTGACGCCCGTGGAAGATGCCAGGATAGCTCGGTTGAAGTTCGTCTTTGACCCAGCGCCTGAGGCGAGATACTTCTGGGTGGCGTGCCACTGGGACCTGATCGAGCGCACGCGTCTCGCCCGAGCACCCGGTCCGTTCGGGCTTTGTAGTTTCTCTTGCATGCTAAGTAAATGATCAAGTGTTACTGACTTTTGCTAACCTTCTGTTTGTGTATTTTGTAGCCAAGATGACTTAGTCGAAGGCGACCGAAGAGGATGAGGTCCTCAAGCGCCGCATGGCTACCCTGCTGTCTACTGCTCAGAATGTGCGCAAGGTCGCAGATGACGGGCGCGGAGGTCTCGTTGTGGGGAACAGCGTTCAGGCGAAGATCTCGATCCCAAACGTTGCTGATTGCGCCCCGGCCATCCGTTCGTTTGCGGCGGTCATCCCCCGCCCGCGTCCGACTCCTTCCTCTGCTGCTAGGGGCCAAGACCGGGCCGAGCGGGATCGTCTCTCCCGTGAGAAGGAGCAGCAGCAGGTGGAGCGTGACCAGCGCCGTGTCTAGCAGAGGGATAGGCGGGAGGCCTCCCAGAGTTCGGGTGGGCGGAGCTGGTCTCATAGTGGTGTAGATCTCTCTGTCGGCGCGTCTGAGCTGGAGGGTAGTGCCGAGCGTCCGTTGATGCGCACACGGACGGATGCCGGTGGGAGTGCGTTCTCTTTCCTTGAGCCCCTTATTGCCGCCCTGGGCCAGGGTGTGGGGGCCGCCTCTGCGCTGCTGCCGCCGGGACCTCATCCCGTGGATGACCTGGACTGGGCCTTCAATGCTTTTACGATGTTGTAGCACAAGCTCTTCGTTCTGCGCGTGCGGGAGACTGTCGAGCGCGAGGTGGCGATGCTAAAGGCTGAAGCGCGCGAGGCTGCCCTGTTGCACAAGAAGCTGTAGCATGGTCTTGCCAAGGCCAACGAGCTGGCGGATCGCCAGGTCCGACAACTCCAGGAGGCTGCGGAACGTGAGGCCGTGCTGAAGGCCGAGCGGGACAGCGCCCTCACCGCCGTGGAGAATGCGCACGCGGAAACAGCCAACCAGCTGGCGGAGATGGAATCCCGCTTGATGGAGGCTGAGCGTCGGGCCTGGTCTGCGGAACGGGTCAAGCAGGCCCAAGCGGAGGCCGTTGCCGCCTTTAAGGAGTCTTCGGATTTCTTGGAGTTGGTGGTTGTTGAAGCCGAGGGGCAGGTGGCTGAATTCCAGGAGGCCGTGTCCCCGTTCCTGGATCTGGAGCGCTACCGCAAGTATCTGCGGGCGCTTGAGGGTGGGGCGTCCGTGGAGCCGCAGCAGCCGGAGCAGCCTGAGCAAGCGGAGCAGCCAGAGCAGGCGGCTGAGGGGGCGGGGCGGTAGCATATATATATATTTTTTTTGTAATAGTATAGTTTTTGTTGTAACTGACCGTTCGTGCCCTTTTTGGAGTAAATATAATGAAGTTTCTTTTCTTTTCGTATGTGTGTGCCCTTTACTCTTGTCTTTTTTTTTGGGGGCATCTTTTGAATGGTTCACGTGTGTGTACGCTCTCTTATTTTTTGCTATGGTATTTGACCAAGTGTTACATTAACGCGAACAGTCTCTCCCCAGTCCCCTGAGTATCGGGCGGGCGGGTCAAGAGGAATACATAAGTACAATAAAAGACAAATACTAACTTAATGAAAGTACTTCCGTAAGTGCTGGATTTTCCACGGGTGTCGCAGTCGTTGACCTTGCATGTCCCTAAGGAAAAAAGTGCTGGCGCTTACCACCTCGTCCACAACATATGGACCTTCCCATGATGGACGGAGTGCCTTGACCTTCTGTTGGATCGCCTTCATTACCCAGTCCCCTTGTTGGATAGGTCGAGCCCGAATGCGCTGGTTATACAGTTCGGCGAATCTCTGTTTGTTCGCTGCGTTGTGGAGATGCGTCGTGTCTCTCCGTTCTTCCAGTAGATCGCTGTTAAGTCGTAGTCCTTTGTCGTTCGTGCTCGGATCGTACCTCTCGATCCGCGGGCTCTGGTGGGTGATTTCTAGTGGTAGCACAGCTTTGGTTCCGAATGTCAGGCAGAACGGAGTTTCGCCCGTGGTTGAGTTGGCGGTCGTTCGGATGGACCATAGGATCTCTGGGATGATCTCAGGCCAACGCCTGTATCCTGCTTCTCCGGGCTTGATGTCTTCGATCTTCTTCTTGATGCCTGCCTTGATGATTTTGTTTGCTGCCTCTACCTGTCCGTTTGTCTGAGGGTGCGCTAGTGATGCGAACACGAGATACGTTCCCTGTCGTTTACAGAAGGCCGTGAGCCGAGGGTTGTTGAACTGTGGCCCGTTGTCCGTGATGATGCTGATCGGCGTCCCGTAGCGACAGAAAAGGAACCGCCAGAGGAACCGTTCAACTTTCTCTGTCGTGATCTTTGCCATTGGCTGGGCTTCAATGAACTTGGTGTGGTAGTCGATGATGACGATTAGGTACCTGTACTGCCCCTTGGATTTCGGGAGTTCCCCGATGAGGTCCAGTCCCCACTGTGCGAATGGTATGGGCGACAGGAGGATGGACAGTGGGACGGCGGGCGTGTGGTGGTGATGTGCGTGCAGCTGGCACTGGTGGCACTTGCTCGTTAGTGCTGTGGCGTCCGCGTGGATGGTGGGCCACCAGAATCCACACTGAAGGGCCTTGTGTGCGATCAATCTGGCGCCCGCATGGTGGCTGCACGTGCCCGAGTGGATTTCTTGCAGGATTGTGTTGCCCTTTGTTGGAGTGACGCACTTGAGGCTCGCCCAAGTCTTCCCTTGTCGATATAGCGCTCCATCCCGTATGCTGAAGTTTGCCGCCCATGCGACGATGGTTCTGGCCTCTCGCCTGTCTTCTGGTAACTCTCCTCTCGCTTTGTACGTGATGAGTACGTCCATGTAGCTGCGCTCGTGTGGTTCGATTGCCAGGATCTGTTCTGCTCCCGAGATCCTCGGTCGCCGCAGCACTTCGACAATCCGCTGCCCTAGTCTTGTGTGCACCGGGGCCGTGGCCAATTGGGCGAGCCTGTCTGCCTTCACATTGAGCCCCCGATGTATGTGGTTGATGTTAACGTAGTTGAACCTGCTGATCAGCGCCTTCGCGTGCTTCAGATAGGCGATCATGGACTCCCTTTTTGCTTTGAATTCCCCTTCGATATGGCTGACTAATAACTGCGAGTCACTGAATATATTGAGGTCGGGCACCTCCAATTTTTTGGCCAGCTGTAGGCCTGCGATAAGCGCTTCGTATTCGGCTTCGTTGTTAGTCGTCTTGAATTCGAATTTGAGGGCGTACTCCGCGTTTACCCATCCTGGCCCAGTTAGGATGATCCCAGCGCCGCTTGCCTTCTTCGTGCATGATCCGTCGACGTAGAGGTCCCACTCCGATAGTGGTTTGGCCTGGGTTTCTCGCCTGTCGGATGCCTCTTTTGCCGGGCCGTCGGATGCGTCGATCGACGTCGCCTCTGCTTCCGTGTACTCGGCGATGAAGTCCGCTACTGCCTGTCATTTGATTGCCGTTCGGGGTTTGTACTGGAGGTCGAATTCGCTGAGCTCGATTGCCCACTTCGCCAGGCGGCCGCTGTGGTCGGGCGATTGCAGGATCTGGCGCAGGGGCGTGTTTGTGAGGATGTGGATGCTATGTGCCTGGAAGTATGGCCTCAGCCGTCGGACGGCGGTGATGAGTGCGAGCGCCATCTTCTCGATCATCGGATATCGGGTCTCAGTGCCCGTCATGCCCTTCCCTGAGAAGAAAACGGGCAGTTCCGTGCAGTCCTCCCGGCGGACGAGGGCTGAACTAACTGCTGTGAGGGAGGCGGCCAAGTAGATGTATAGTACCTCCCCTCGGACGGGCCTGGATATGAGTGGGATCGAGGCCAAGTACTCCTTGATCTGAAGAAAGGATGCTTCACATTCGGGCGTCCATGCAACCTCCCGCTTGTTCGTCGTTCGGAGGGCTTTGAAGAATGGGGTGCATTTGTCCGAATAGCGAGATATGAACCTGTTCAGCGATGCGAGTTTGCCCATGAGGCTCTGTAGGTCTGCTTTCTTGGTGGGCGGCTTCATGTCGATGATCGCCCTCACCTTGGCCGGCGAAGCCTCAATTCCCCTCTGGCTCACGATGTACCCCAGAAATTTGCTGTTCGTGACCCCGAACGTGCACTTGGCCGGGTTTAGCCTCATGCCGTTCCTGATGAGGATGTCGAGCACAGTCCCTAGGTTTTGGATGTGATCGGCGGCCCGAACGCTCTTCACTAATATGTCGTCCACATAGACGCCCGCAATGTTGCCTATCATGCCATCGAATATTGCGTTCATGAGCCTCTGATACGTGGAGCCAGCGTTCTTCAACCCAAATGGCATAACGACGTAGCAGTACAAGCCTTTGTCCGTGACAAAGCACGTTGCTTCCTGGTCCTCGGGGTCCATGAAGATCTGATTGTATCCCGAGTACGCGTCCATCATAGACAAGAGTTCGTGCCCGGCTGTCTCGTCTACCAACTGGTCGATCCTTGGCAGAGGGAAGCTGTCTTTCGGGCATGCCTTGTTGATGTCGCTGTAATCAATGCACATCCTCCACTTTTTGTTGTTCTTCTGCACCATTATAGCGTTGGAGATCCATTTCGGGTAATCCACCTTATGGATAAACCCGATGCCCAGCAGTCGGTCCACCTCCTCATGCATTGCCGCGTAGTGCTCCGCCTTGTACACCCGTCACTTATGCTTCACCGCCCGTGTGTCGACGTTGACGCTCAGCTTGTGGGATATGATGTTCGTGCTGATCCCGGGCATGTCCTTGTATGACCACGCTAACACTTCCTGCTTCTCTTTTAGCAGTGCAATCAGCCGCTCGGCTATCGCGGGTGTTAAAGACGCCCCGATTTGGATCGTCCTCTCCGGATGCTCGGAGGATAGCTGGATCGTCCTCAGCTATTCGCGCTCGGGAACGGGGGATACTGCCATCAGCCCGTCGCGCGGGTCGTCCGGCACTTCCGTCTCTGGTGCCGATCCTTCCATGGCTAGGACTTCTTGCCTATTCTGGGGCTTCGTCGCTTCTTCGTAGTTGTACCCTCGGACGTGCCCGACCCCGTGCTCCGTCGGGAACCGTCCCAACAGTGTGCCCCGCGATGATCAGTTTCAGCATGTTGATCCCTGGCCTCCCAAGTATGGAGTTGTATGGGGAGGGGGTGTCCATGACGATGAAGTCTATCCGGACCTCGCTGTGCGGAGAGTCGGGGGCGCCGATCCCGACCCCAATGTTGTCGCTTCCGATCGGGTATGATGTTTCGCCCGTGAAGCTGGCGACGCACTCGTGGTCCTGCGTCATTTTGCGCGAGGGTCTGCCTAACGCCGTGTACACGTCCAGATAGATCACGTTCACGGACGCCCCGTTGTCCACCAGCACCCTCTTTACGAGGAATCGGTCTATGATCGCGTCGATCACGAAAGGCAGGATGCTGTCCTTCGGGCCTCCTTCTTCGTCCTCTGCCATGAAGCTGATGGTTGGCGACTCCCTTCTTCCTGCCTTGCTCATCCTTCCCGTTCCGATTTTCAGCACATCCCTGCTCGGGCGATCGGGCGACGAAGTCCCCTCCTTGCGCTTTCCTCCGGATATCGTGCTGATAGTTCCCCTGGTCTCGATGTTTGCCTCCCGCGGGTGATCCTCGGTCGTAGGAGGGGTGATCCGTCCGTCCTTCTATGTCCTTGAGGACCTTCTTTAACATGACGCAGTCGTTGGTGTGGTGAGTGGCGGTGTGGTGGTACTCGCACCAGATATCTGGGGTTTGACCGGGCAGGGTCCTCTCCTTCAACACGTTGTTCGGTGGTTGAATCTGGCGTCGGTGCTGGCAGAGTAGCTGTTCGTTCGATTGCCGATTGATCGCGTATACCTCCTGTTCGGCCGGTCGGTGCCGTGGTGCTTGCGGGAGGCGGGCTTCTTGTGGCGCTGGTCCCCTCGCCTGGTTGTGTCGGATGTTCTGATAGTTGCGGGGGGACGGCCTCCGGTGATGTTGTCTGTGTTCGTCTCAGTTTCTCTTATAGCCTCCGCTTGGCTCTCCTCTGTCGTCTGTGGATTGTCGTAGTTGAGCGCTTACGTCCTCCGGCCTGTTGGTGCTAGACTCAGAGGCGGACCCGTACACTCGCATCTCCACTAACGCCTTCTGTACGATCAGGTCCATAATCTCGTCGTAGTCGAGATGCTCTTTCCTCACTAGTTTCTCTACGAACGGTGTTGCGAGCATGTTGTCCATCAAGGCTACCTTGGCCACCCGCTTGTCGAGATCCCTGCATGCACTACAAGAAAAATGCACTTAGACGACGGAACCTTAAAGGTTCCGTCGTCTAAGTAACACTTAGACCGCGGAAACTTCTCCGCGGTCTAAGTGAACACTTAGACGACGGAGATGTCTTTTTCCGTCGTCTAAGTGAAACTTAGACCGCGGAGAAAATTTCCGCGGTCTAAGTGTCACTTAGACGACGGAAAAAGACATCTCCGTCGTCTAAGTGAAATTTCAAAAATTTAAAAATTTCACTTAGACCGCGGAGAAAGTTTCCGCGGTCTAAGTTTTCACTTAGACGACGGAAAAATACATTTTCGTCGTCTAAGTACTTTAACCCTAAACCCTAAGGCCCTTTCCCCTAAACCATGTTTTCACTTAGACGACGGTAATGTGCATTTCCGTCGTCCAAGTAAGAACTAAGACGACGAAAATGTGCATTTCCGTCTTCTAAGTGAAAATTTCGTAATTTCACCTAAGACAACGACCATCTAGACCATGTCCCAATGCATATTCTTTTCGTCGAGACCATAGAGTAAACAATGCTTGGAGTGTGAGCATCGACGGTTTTAAAATAGGACTTACGGATTTTCGTGTATCCAGGTTTCCGGTTTGTAAAAATTTTAGATTTGCGGTTAACTGTGCGATGAAACCCTGAACGAACTCAGTATTTAGTGGAAATTATTCTACTTATATATGGTGTTATGGTGAGTATATCCAACGGTCGTTTTTTCCAAATTCAATTTCGTTAATATCGATGTGCAATGAGCCTATACGTACCGGCACTTAAGTTATACATATTAGTAGATACTTAACAAGTTTGAATACGTAAATTAATTCATCGTCTTAAATCCCACTTTTTATATATACGATTCTTTAATCGATATTTTACGACAATTCCATTCAAATTACAGGTCCAAAAATTCATTACAAATTATTTTAAAAAAATAATTTTACGGAATTTTCACCTAGACGACGGAGATGTGTATTTCCGTCGTCTAAGTGAATTAAAAAAATTATTTTTTAAAATTAAAAATTAAAAAATTAACTTAGACGACGGAAATACTCATCTCCGTCGTCTAAGTGAATTTTTAAAATTTTATTTTAAAAATAAAAAATAAAAAAATTATTTTTTAAAATTAAAAATTAAAAAATTCACTTAGACGACGGAAATACTCATCTCCGTCGTCTAAGTGAATTTTTAAATTTTTAATTTCTGGCGGTGTTTTTCCCACTTAAAATTTGGCAAAAATTTAAATCCACTTAAACGATGGAAATTTGTCATCTCCGTCGTCTAAGTCAAAATAATTGGCGGTATTCTTTTCCCGCTAAAATTTTGGCAAAAATTTAAATCACTTGGACGACGGAAATACTGATTTTCCGTTGTCTAAGTGTTTTAAAACTCTATAAATTCATCATTTTCTCAATCTCTCTTCATTTTTTCCTCTCCCTCAATCCACTCTCCCTCTCCCTCTCCCTCTCTCCCTCTCCATCTCTCCCCCCCCCAATCAAACCACCCACCATATATCATCACCATCACCATCCACTATCATCATCACCACCACCACCGTCGCCGCCACCACCGACATCACCACCGTTGCCGCCATCACCGGCATCACCACCGTCGCTGCCACCACCACACACCACCACCACCTACAACGTCGCCTCCACCACCACCACACACCACTAGCTACCGCCTACATTGTCACCTCCACCACCGGCCTCCACATTCCGGCCAACACCACCGGCGCCGCCACCACCACCGCCGCCTATAATTAGTTTATTTTTAGCTTAATTTTGTTTATTTAGGCTATATTAATTTACTTTATTATATTATGAATTTTGTATTCATTGTATTTAAATCCATAATAATTTAAATTATTTATTCATTATGAATTTTGTACGTATTATATATTATTAATAATTAATATTCAATAAATTTTGCAATATTATGAATATTGATATACAAAAAATTAAATAAAAAATTCATTAAATGCTAATTATTAAATTATTAATTAGCATTTCATGAATTTTTCATTTAATTTTTTTTTACAAAATCACCACTTAGACGACGGATATGGACGATTTCCGTCGTCTAAGTGTTCACTTGGACGACGGATATTGTCCATATCCGTCGTCTAAGTGAATTTTTAAATTTTAATTTTTAAAAAAAAATTATTTTTTTTAAAAAAAAATTACAGATTCACTTAGACGAGGGAGATGACAATCTCCGTCGTCTAAATGAATTTTTAAATTTTTAAATTTTTTTTTAAAATAAATCTTTTTTGTGATAAAAAAATTTAAAAATTCACTTAAACGACGGAGATTGTCATCTCCGTCGTCTAAGTGAACACTTAGACCCCGGAGAATGTCCGCGGTCTAAGTCTCACTTAGACGACGGAATTCTCCATCTCCGTCGTCCAAGTGCTTGGACGACAGCACTTGGAGCACGGAGCTTGGACGACGGAGATTCCGTCGTCTAAGTACTTAGACAACGGAAAATTGCACCTAGACGACGGAAATCGTCCGTGGTCTAGGTGCATTTTTCTTGTAGTGATGTGCTCGCCAGCGTCCTCCACCGGTTGATATAGCTGGACAGGCTCTCGTCCATCCCCTAGCGGACCTTGAGGAGGATGCCCGTGGTGTTGTACTTCCCCTGGAGCCTGTAGCGCCTCTGGAAGCTCTCCGCTAATTCAAGGAACGAATGGATGGAGCCAGGCGGAATCTCGTAGAACCAACTCCTCACTTCCTCGGTCAGCGTCTCTTGGAACAGAATACACAGGGTCGAGTCCGAATACCCGGTTCCGTCCGTGGCGGATCGAAACTCGTCGATGTGCGTGCGGGGATCCCCACTTCCGTCGAATCGGATGATCTTTGTTGTCTTCGCGTTGAGGTCCATTCCTTTCTCCAGTATGTGCGCCGAGAACTGGCTGACCCGGGGGGTGAACATCCCACCTTGCCCGGCAAGCTTGTTCTTCCGCAGGCGCGAGACTTCCTCTGCTAACTCCTCCATCCTCCGAAGGATCAGGGCGTTGTCTGTCGGGGGTGCCGATTCCCCCGCTGGTGCGGGCGTGCGGACCGCTCGAGGCTCGGTCCTGCCAAACGGGTGTTGCTCTTCGTCGTTGGCGGTCTCTTGGATCCGTTCGCGTTGTATCTGCTGTTGGCTGACGAGCGCGTCCAATCGTTCTTCCAGCCTCAGCCGAACCTGGTACTCTTGACCCTTTCGAATGCTGCCTCACGTAGCTCCTGGAGCAGGCAATCGACGCGCTCCTCACCGCTGCTGCTCATCCCCAGCTCCACAACTTGCCGCTCCCGTGCGCATGGGGGTGTTTCCTCGATGGGTGTATCACTGACGTTTGTTTCCTGGGTATGCATGTGGTCTTTTGGTTGGTGGTGTTTATACGAGGTTTGCAATTTGTAAGTTTCCCATAGACGGCGCCAACTATTTATACCGGATTACGCGGGACGTAATCTAGCAGAAGCAAGTACGAGTAATCCTCTCGCGTCCAAACGTTCGGGCTGTTCGAGCGATCGGGTGCCTTTCTGCTCTTCGGTCGTGCGAGATCTCTCTTCCGGTGGTTGACTCTTCCTTCGGTCTATCCGAACGCTCGGGCTGTTCGGATGGTCGGGCGCTCTCCTACTCTTCGGGTGATCGGATATGTGTGTTCGGGCTTGGCTGTTAGAAGAATACAATGACAAACGGGCGGTCAGATGGTCGAGACAGGGGTGACCTGCCTTCAACGCTCCGATGCCTAAGTTAGAAGATGTATTGGATATAACAGTCGAGCGAACGTGTAAGAAAGTAGGTTGGAGTATTGAATGCTAGAATTGAATATGGAGTCGATAGTGTGTGTGTCCCTCTTACCTGTAGTAAATGCCTTACCTATATAGGTGGTTGAGATTGTTGCTTGCTTGTGTTCTTCGATGTGGGATGGAGCTGTTTTGTTGTCATGTGGAACGAACATTCGGATGTGCGCCTGTCGGGCGCGTGCGCGCTCAGATGTGGTCGGTCTTGTGGGTGAAGTTGTAGCCTGCCTGGTGGTCTTTCGAGTGGTCGGGTAGGTGTTGATCACCTGCTTAATTGGATAAGTATGTTTAATTAACGAACTAATGCTGCTATACTAACAGGAACCATAAGTGATCCCTTCACTCTTGTCATAATACCGCTCAACTCATCACTTCGTGTTCATCGCCATGGGATACGAATGGAGATAGAGAGCAGAAGATTAGAGAGCAAGAATCAAACTGTGGGGGAGCATCGACGAACATGGCGAGGGAAGAAGGGGCGCTCAAATATGAGGAAGAGAGATCGGGAGAGAGACAAACGTGCAATGGAGTTATCAAAGGCGCTGGGTGGGGGAGTTTCACTACAAACATATATGCATTTATTTTTTAGTTTACTCAAAATTTTGAGTGGCTGTAGCCCATAATTTCATTGTTCTGGATCCACCCGTGGGAGTATCCCATTTTAGATAGCTCATATCTACGTAATATAATTAGGAAACTATTTCCCATAAGGCTCGACTCATGGGCATGTCGTGGACGCAAGATTTACAATAAGATTCGGCCAAATTTTTGAATTTCATTGTTAAATTCCGGCCCAGTCCGCGCATTGACAATCCTTGACATAATAATAGCGAATGATACATTATTCTCGAGAAATAAGAGATGAATGAGTGGAACCTTGATGTAGCCAATGTAAAAATTAAAATAGCACTGACAATGAAAAACACATAAAAGATAAATTGAAGATATGTAATTGAAAGATTGATCTGATACCAAATTTGATAATATCTTATATGAAACAAATTACATGAGTCTGATAAATACTACGCTTAACTGTAATCAATACGTTATATTTACACTATATGATATGACTTTTATTATTTCTTTCACAACAAAATAGATTAAACGAATTTGGCATACACTAGCTTACAATGTAATCGATATATTAAACTCACGTCAAGTTCAATGACTTCTTAGTGAAACACAATTTCAATAAATCTGGCGCATTCGAAGCTTAGAGTTTTAGACCATAATCAATACATATCACATCAAAATTTTAGATGTTATAGACAAAAACACAAAGCAACCAGTATGACACACATTACCTTTATAACGTATTTACTCTAGTAGTCTTACACAAAATCCGGTGATTTCGTATAAAAACACAAATTTAATTAGCGAAAAACAAACGTTACTCAAATTGTATCGAGTCAATTCATAGTATCAAAACCAACTCAAGACCGTTCAAAGTCAAGACGGTGGCTTCTTATATATGTGTTAAGATACCTCAAGTGGTAGTATAAAACTATAAATACAAGATTTAGCATGTAATTTAATAGTGATTAAGAGAATCTACCATGTATTTCCAAATTAGTAAAAAAGGCCAAATGGAACACTATGATCCCCTTCTCCCCGTTGATGCGTCAAATAGTTGTGCTGCACGACTATAAGTAGTGACTACCATTCATAAGCCCAGCCTTGAAATAATCAATTCAAAACCAACTACCACCACCTCTCTCTCTCTCTCTTCTCCTCAATAGCGGCGCGTTATCTTCACTCGCCCAACACCACCACATCCCTCTCTGATGGGACAGTCTTCTTCCCTTCCGGAGATTCCGCCGCAGCTACTCAACAGAGACACCTCCCTCAGCCGCCGATTCAGCTTCAAGCAGCTGGCGATCATGTCCGACCAAAACGACGGCGGCGGCGGCGACGCCGAGGAAGCGGTCAACGGCGGCCGCGACTACACCTTGGATCTCCCCGACGAGTGCCTTGGGATCATCTTCCACTTCCTCGGCTCCGGCGACCGCAAGCGGAGCTCGCACGTCTGCCAGCGGTGGCTCCGCGTCGACGGCGAGCACCGCCACCGCCTCGCACTCAACGCGAAAGCCGAAATCCTGTCGTTCGTCCCCGCCATATTCGCGCGGTTCGACTCCGTGACCAAGCTTGCGCTCCGATGCGATCGTAAGTCGATCAGCGTCGACGACGACGCGCTCGTCCTGATCTCCGTCAAGTGCGTGAAGCTCACGCGCCTTAAGCTCCGCGGCTGCCGTGAGGTCACCGACCTCGGGATGGCGACCTTCGCTCAGAACTCCAAGGGTTTGATGAAGCTCTCCGTCGGGTCGTGTATGTTCGGCGCCAAAGCCATGAACGCCGTGCTCGAGCACTGCTCGGCGCTCGAGGAGCTCTCGGTGAAGCGCCTCCGTGGAATCCACGACTCGTCGGAGCAGGTCGGAGCCGGCAAGACGCCGCCGAATCTGAAATCGATGTGCTTGAAGGAGATACTGAACGGCCAGTGCTTTGGGCCGTTGATTGTAAGCTCCAAAAAACTCAAGACTTTGAAATTGTTTAGATGCTTGGGAGATTGGGATAGAGTTTTGGAGATGATTGGAAACGGTAATAGAGGCTTGACTGAATTTCACCTTGAGAGAATTCAAGTGACTGATTTGGGGCTTTCGGCGATTTCGAAATGCTCCAATTTGGAGGTGTTGCACATTGTTAAGGTTACAGATTGTTCGAATTTCGGGCTTATTTGTGTCGCTGAGAACTGTAAGTTACTGAGGAAGCTTCACATTGATGGGTGGAGGACGAATAGGATTGGGGATGAGGGTTTGATTGCTATAGCGAAAGATTGTCCTAATATTCAAGAGCTTGTGTTGATTGGTGTTAATCCGACTTCGTTGAGCTTGACGGCAATTGCTTCCAATTGTCAAAAGCTGGAAAGGCTGGCGCTATGTGGTAGTGGAACAATTGGAGATGCGGAATTTGCTTGCATTGCTGAAAAATGTGTAGCATTGAAGAAGCTGTGTATCAAAGGGTGCCCTATTTCGAATGTGGGGCTCAAAAAGCTTGCTTGGGGTTGCCCCAACTTGGCTAAGATTAAGGTCAAGAAGTGCAAAGGAGTGAGCGGTGAGGTTGCCGACTGGTTGCGCCAAAGGAGAGGATCGTTGACAGTCAACTGGGATTCTGGTGAGATTGTGCCCTTGGATGATGGTGCTGCTTCAAGTGGAGGTGGAGAAAGCTTGACGGAGTATCCTCTCGATAACGGAGCTGTTAACATTGCTCCACCAAGCAGCAGTAATCCATTGTCATTGATTAGAACAAAGTTCGGGTTTTTCTCTAGGAGTTTTGCGCCGTGCACATTCAGAAGGTGATCAGTTAGTGAGAATAGTTCCAATGGAAACTTGTAGATGATCTTTCAATATGAAGGCTGAAGAAGTTTGCCCTCAGGGCCTCAGCTCATTCGATTACAGTTCAGTGATCAATTGATTCTGTTTCAATTTTTTTGTTATTGCTCAAAAATGTGTATGAATCGTTCTCTCGAGCCACCTGTGTGTCTGTTTCAGTTAAGCTGCTCAGAAACAATCTGAAACGGCTTGTGTTGTGCGTGTGTCATTTGGTTTATCAGTTTCCGTTGGTGTTTGTAGGGAGTTCTGTGAATCATTCATCCTGCACATATTCCAAACATTTTCGCTGCTAATTTTGTCTGAGACTTTAAGCTGGGGTGTTGTCATTCACTCATTTTGTTCTGAACAATAATTCAAGCCAATTTGTGAAGAGGATTGTTATTTGTTAGTTGGTGACTTGGGTCCACGTTGCAGTGGAGCGAACATGGTTGTGTTTTTGTGACTTGTGAGCTTCACAGTTCCAATGGTGCATAGTACCGCTGGACGACTTGTCTCATTTATTTTTGTAGATGTTCTCTACGTAGTAGTATCTGCATCTTTCAATCTGTTCCAGGGACTTTGAGGCCTTGCTAACTACTGAAACAAAGAGCTTGTTTGATACAGTTTTTAAAAGCACTTTTAGAACATGAAAAAATATTTGTATAAATTTTAGAGTGTTTGGTTATAATTGAAAGTGTTTTGAGAAATTTTAGGGAATTATTTATAAGTCCTAAAATCAGTTTTGTAGGAAGCACATAAGAGGTGCTTTCACTTAAAAGTGCTTCTAGGAGCACATAAGAGGTGCTTCCACTTAAAAGTGCTTTTAGTAGGAACCAGTAATAGGGAAAATCAATTTGAAAATCAATCCCAAACATGCACAAAGTCTTTGGCATATGAGATTAAGAGTGATTCTCCTAGGGGCGGAGCCAAAAATTAATATAAGGGGGATCTAATTTTTTTTTATACAAACTTGAAGAAAAATAAATCAAAAAAGCATGCTATTTTATTGGTGAAAAATTGAATGAACTGGAAAATTGAAAGAAAAAAAAAGTCATATTTTGTCAAAAAATTTGAGAAGAAAAAAACAATTTTCTTGGTGAAAAAAATGAAAGAAAGGCAATACTAAAAATAGTATGCCATTTTTGGTCAAAAATTAATTGAAAAGAAAATAAAAATTGAAAAATATTCACCAATGATGAGCTAAGAACTCAAACCTTGTGACATCTTCCACACACATCAATAGTTTTTCCACTATGCCATTTTGTCATTCATTAGCCATTTGGAAACAAAAAATACATATTATGAGATAACAAAAAATAGCTTTTCCTACGTGGCTCCACCCATGGATTCTATAATATGCAGACACAAATGTGGAATGAGATAATCGACGGTGTATGTTCTCTTATACACTATTCATCTAAACCCAATACGACTTAGATTTTGACAAGTGTCTCGCACACTATAGGTGCACTTCTGAGACTAATATCTAATATAAAGATAATTTCAATGGTTTTTTTGGGGTGTTTTTATAGGCCTTTTCGATATTGTGATTTTATTTATACAATGATCTCCTACTTCTTTTGAACTTTGAAGTGATTTTTTAGAAAGGATACGTCTCAAAAGTACTTTTTGTTTAAGGAGATTTATTCTCCATTAATCCCAGTGTGTGTCTTGTCCTAGTTAGATATGGATATTGATTAGATAGATACAGAGAATCCCTGTTATATCGGGATAGTGATTGTAACTGATTGTATCAGCTTGTATTTAAGGCATTCTATTAATGAGAAGTAAACAACTTTTCTGTCTATTCTACTTTCTCTTGCAACACGTAATCAGCACGACTCTCAGAGCTAATAGAAAAACCTAAAACTAGGTTAAAGCCATCGACCATTACCGCCGCCGCCGCCGATCACCTTGCTCCACCGTCGGCCTCTCTTTCTCATCTCGACATCCCTCACTCAAGCACAAGTTCTTCAAATCATTTCAAGATTGCTCGTCTTCTGAGGAATCGTTTCAGAATGGCTTCTATCTCAAATCAATCAACAACTGTAGCGGTCAGACCGAGCATAACACCCATCGAGGTAAACTTTTCTAAACCGTCAATCTCTAGATCTAGCAAACTTACTTACCGCAAAACCCTAGATCTAAGTTGATGATAACTGTGATATGAGTTGTGAATATTATATGTTTCTACCCTAGCTCCTATAGACATATATCCATAGAGTATACGTGACGGTCTTGGGGGAGTCACGGTTTGGAAAAGAAAAAAAAGAAAGAAAGGGAAATCGATTCTATGTGACTGTTGTGTCACGGTAGCTGAGTGTGGTTTTTACCACCGTTTTATAATCGATTTTGTGACCATGTACCATAGATCACGTTCTTATTCAATTAAACTTGAAAGTTTTGTGATCGTAGTACTCGATTGTTTCTAATAAAACATCTCTGTGTGTTTTGTAGATGAGTTCGAATGAGCCTGCAAGGCCGGAATTCGAGATCCTTGACCTTGAAGGTAAGGAGTACAATCGTTGGGTATCTGATGTAGAGAACACATTCATCGGAAAGAGACTTACCAACACCATTAAATCCACTGGGCCTGAAACTAACCTCTTCCCACCTACTGAAGAGACAAAAGCTCAAGCCCTCATGTTTTTGAGGCGACATATTCACCCATCTCTGAAGAAGCATTACTTGAACAAGACAGATCCCATGGTTCTGTGGGATGTTCTAAAAAAGAGGTTCAATAATGTGCATAATGCATAGCTTCCTGAGTTGACTGCGAAATGGAACAACTCTAGAATGGTGGATTTCCCAAAGATCAACGCTTTTAACTAAGATATACTCGATCTGCAGTCTGAACTAAGCTTTTGTGGTGTGGAAAAATCTGAGGAAAACATGATTGAGAAGGTGCTACAAACCTTCCCCACATCTATGAGTCTTTTAGCTCATCAGTACCAGATTGAGTATGAGTAAGGGAGGATTACCGAATTCAGTGATCTTATTAACAGTCTTGCGACTAAAGAAAAGCATCATGAGATCATCTTGAATAATAACTTAAGACCGGTTGGTACCAAAAATCCTGAGAGTTATAATACGGGAGGAAATGCTCGAAAAGATAAGAAGGTTGCTCATTCAGAACCTTATAATCGTGGTGGACATGCTCCACGTGGGGGAAGAGGAGGGCGTGGGCGTGGCCAAGGCCGCAGCCAAAATATTACTTGGCATAGAGATCAAAACGCCCATTCTCAATAGAACCAGTCTGGTTCAGTTCCTGATGGTCAACGGTATCAACAATCTGGTAAACTTGGTTGTTTCAAGTGTGGCTTTGCTAGACATATGCACAAACAGTGTCATGCTAGTAGAGAAATCCAGAATATTTACAAGAAGCACAAACATTATTTGGCTTAAGGGTCGAATTACACTGGAGAATATGAGATGGAGGTTGAAACCAACCTAGTTTTAGCAGATGACAAGGAGAAAGAATTTGTTACCCCAGATTTTGATTAGGCCTATGTCAAGGGCAGTTGTGTCCGTAATCTTTCAAGTTTTAATTTTGTTTTTGGCTTACTTTTCGGTCAAGAATTTTAAAGATATTTGTCTTTGTTTTATGAATAAGCTAGAACACATCTATGATGTAATTTTTGTTGGAAAACAATGAATATTTCTCTATTTTCGGTATATGAAAGTGTTTTGAGAATGTTCTATTCCATGCGATTCTTATGTATGATTCGATATTAACACATATGGCAAAAGGCAAGCCAAGATACCACTTTGACAAAAAAAAATGTCGAAATTTTTTGAAGCAGTGCACAGAGCAGCTTTGACCCGTCAAAAAATTGAACTGAACAATTTTCGACCGGTCAATGCCTCGCTTCTGTCCGAAAATGGCTCAAATTCGATCCGTCGAAAAATTGAACTAAACAATTTTCGACCGGTCGACACCACGCTTCTGTTCGACATGGGTCCGAATTCGACCCGTCAAAAAATTGAACTGAACAATTTTCGACAGGTCGATGCCACGACTCTGTCCACAAATTGGTCCATTTTTGACCCGTCGAAAATTTTCTCAACCGATCGAAATATGGTATCAGAAAATCACAAGTTATTTTGGGTTTTCTCGACCGGTCGGAGCCTTTCTTCGGCCCGTCGAAATTCAATCTGAATGTGATATTTTTAGATGAGTTTTTCATCTGTTTCGTTGGCTTATGATATTTTTTAGTTGGTCTATATCGACCAACTTGGATTTCAGCATCAGATGTTGTTATTACATCGGTTTATGTCATGCCATATCAACACTCAAAAAGAGTCTCACCCTTCTCAAATCTTTGAGTATATACTGAAGTGTGCACCTCGTCTTTGCTATAAAGACTTACTTTTTTACATTGATTTTGTAGATGTATCAAAGCGAAATTGAGTGTTTAGCAGATAGTGATACTACTCATACCATTCTGCGGAATAGGCAATTGTTTGTGGATCTTTTCCAATACAAATCCTCAGTGACAACCTTGATTGGTGCAGTGCCCGTTATTCAGGGGCGTGGTAGTGCAGAGTTTCTACTGCCCATTATATAAAATTATAGATCACTGATGCCTTATTTGCGCCAAAGGCCAATCGAATCTTGCTAAATTTCAAGGATATTCATGCCAACGGATTTCACTTGGAAACCTATTGTGAGAATGGAAAAGAATTTTTGTGTATAACCTCGGTTGAATGTGGCCGTAACCGCATTCTTGAGAAGTTTCTGGTAATTCGTAGTGGTTTGTACTTGACCACAGTTTGGATCATTGAATCCAATGTCGTGACTCACACTACTACGTGTGATTCTGATTCTTATAAGCTTTGGCATGGACGACTGGGACATCTAGATCGTGATATGATGATCAAAATCTTAAAAAATACTCATGGTCATCCGTTCTTTAGAGCCAAGAAACACGTGGGATTACCTATTTCCATCAGTTTAGATGGAGAGGATGAGACTACCCATCTCAATCCGAACTTGGTCTCCACGACAAGTATAGTACATTCCCAACAACATACTAATGGAGCATCGTGCGTCATCCCATCGGATTCTTATGTTGCCATCTCTGATGCGCATCGCTTGTTCTGCAAAGCTTGTTCCTTAGTAAAATTGGCGGCTCGTCCTTCTTTTGCTGTTGATAACAATGAAAATATTCCATTCTTACAAAGGATCCAAGGTGATATTTGTGGACCTATCAAACCTAAATGTGGACAATTTAAATATTTCATGGTTTTGATAGACACATCAATGTGATGGTCACACGTTGCTTTGCTATCCACAAGGAATGATGCGTTTGCAAAACTCCTAGCTTAAATCATTAAGCTCTGGGCTCACCACCCGGACCATCCAATCAAGTCTATTCGATTGGATAATGCAGGAGAGTTTACATCAAAGTCTTTTGATGATTACTGCATGTCTCTTGGGATTGATGTTGAACATCCCGTTCCCCACGTCCATTCTCAGAATGGTTTAGCAGAGACTCATATCAAGCAGATACAGCTTGTGTTTAGAGCTTTGGTAATGCATACAAATTTACCGGTCTCTACTTGGGGTTATGCAGTGTTCACGCAGCAATGCTCTTTCGCTTTAGACCGATTGCCCGTCAACCATTCAGTGTGTACCAGTTGGTAACTGGATATGAGTTTGACATTTCACATTTACGCATTTTTGGGCCGTCTATGTGCCTATTGCGCCTCCACAGCGTACTAAGATGGGTCCTCAATGAAGATTGGGAATTTATGTTGGTTTTGAATCACCCAAGATAATCCGCTATCTTGAACCTTCGACATGAGATCTTTTTACTACTAGATTTACAGATTGTCAATATGATGAGACATATTTCCCGCCGTTAGGGGGAGATAGGAATAGTTATATTCCAGTTAAACGTCAGGAATTGACGTGGTTTGATCCCACTGTGTCTCATCATGACCCACGCACATCTCAGAGTGAGATGGAAGTGCGTAGGATACTCGATCTTCAGCAAGTGGCAGACTCTATGCCTGACTCATTTGCTGATATCGCTAAAGTGATAAGATTAGATATACCTACTACTAATGTTCCTGCAAGGTTGGAAATCCTGGTAAAGAGATTCATTAATAGCAATACTGGGCAAGGAGGTGTTCCTCCTGCTCATGTGGATAGTGTTGCTTCGGCATCGGCTCCTACCAGAAAGAGGGGGAGACCAAGAAAATCCACAGATAAGCCGCCGGTTAAACGGCATGCCATCAAGGCACCAAAAGATCCACTTATCATCAACGTTGTGAACCCTTCACATGAGATTGTCTCTGATTATGGTTATTTCCTTGAATCACAATTGGCATCTCTGAGGGACGCTCCAGAACCTTTTGTGATATTAGAGAACTCAGAAATCTCACTTAGAACAAATGATGTGCATGTTCTTATGGATAGATCTTCCATGTTAGTTGATGATATGTTTTCTTATTCCGTCGCTCAGGAGATTATTGACGACGATGAAGTGGAACCTCGCTTAGTTGATGAATGTCAACGTAGAGCAGATTGGCCGAAATGGAAGGAAGCAATCCAGGCTAAACTAGACTCTCTTAATAAAAGGCAAGTTTTCGGTCCGGTTATGCTATGCCCACCGAATGTTAAGCCAGTTGGACATAAATGAGTCTTTGTTCATAAGCGTAATGAGAAGAATGAGATCTTGCGTTATAAAGCTAGACTTGTAGCACAGGGTTTCTCTCAGCGCTCTGGAATTGATTATGAGGAGACGTATTCTCCAGTTATGGACATCATCACCTTCCACTACCTGATAAGTTTGGTAGTGTCCGAAAATCTTAGTATGCAGCTGATGGATGTGGTTACTACATATCTCTATGGGGGTCTTGATTCAGAGATATACATGAGAGTGCCAAATGACATTGCTATACCCAAATCAAGTAACTCTAGACCACAGAGTGCTCATGTTATAAAGTTGAGAGGTTCACTATATGGATTGAAGCAATCTGGTAGGATGTGGTATACACGCCTCAGTGACTACTTGATTGGGAAGGGATATAAGAATGATGATTTATGCCCTTGCGTGTTCATTAAAAGAACAAGTTTAGGATTTGCTATAGTAGCTGTCTATGTTGATTATACGAATATCATCGGAACTCTTGAAGAGATCAATGAGACTGTTTGTTACTTGAAATCTGAATTTGAGATGAAAGACCTTGGTAGAACTCGATTTTGTCTCGGATTAGAACTAGAACATCGAGTTGGTGGAATTCTTATTCACCAGTCTGCTTATGTCCAAAAGATGCTCAGGCGATTTAATATGGACAAAGCACACCCTGTTAGCACACTAATGGTTGTACGCAGTCTGGACCCCAAGAAAGATTCGTTTCGTCCATTAGATGATGATGATGAGATCTTGAGAGCTGAAATTCCATATCTTAGTGCTATTGGAACTTTGTTGTATTTAGCTCAGTGCACACATCCAGATATTGCATTCTCAGTGAACTTGTTGGCAAGATTTAGCTCTGCACCAACGCAACATCATTGGAATGAAGTGAAACAAGTCTTCAGATACTTGAAAGGTTCAATTGATATGGGTTTATTCTTCCCTTACAAAGAATACAGAGAAAAGCATGAGATTCTCGAAAAAGAGAAAGTTGAGACAAATTTTGGGGATTTCGACCCGCCGAAGGATCTCCTTGACCTGTTGAAACCTGCACCCTGGATCAATCAGAGTCATCTCATCGACTGGTCGAACGATTCTCTCAACCCGTCGAAAATTGGTCTTGTTTCAAAAGGTTTTCATGTTATCCCCTATTCCAAAACAACGGTTGATGTGTTAGTTGGATTTGCTGATGCTAGGTATCTCTCTGACCCACACAAAGGTCATTCACAGACCGGTTATGTTTTCACTATGGGAAACACGGTGATCTCTTGGAGACCAACAAAGCAAACCCTTGTTGCTACTTCCTCGAATCATTCTGAGATAATTGCTTTGCATGAAGCAGTTAGAGAATGTGTTTGGCTTAGGTCAATCATAGGTCATATTCGAGGCTTTAGTGGATTGAAATCTACTGTTACTGATGCTACTTGCATTTTTGAGGATAATGCTGCATGCATTGAACAGATAAAGTTGGGTTTCATTAATGGTGACAATACAAAACATATATCGCCGAAGTTTTTCTTTAATCAGCAATAACAATAATTGTTGAATATTCATGTGAGCCAGATAGATTCTGTTGATAATGCTGCGGACTTGTTTACTAAGTCACTTCCTAATTCTACTTTTGTGAAACATGTGAGAAGCATTGGTATGCGCAGGTTATCAGAACTCTTAGACTGAGTTTACAGTTATGGGGAGTTACATTTCTGTAGACATCAGGGGGAGTCTACCTCACATGTAGTAGCTTTAGTAGTTGGTGCGTTGCACTCTTTTTCCCTTAGACCATGCTTTTGTTTTATCCATAAGGTTTTTGTTTGATTGGCGAGGCTTTTAATGAGACAACAAGTCATGCATCATTCTTACGGCCATCGACACAAGGGAGAGTGTTTAAAGAGATTTATTCTCCATTAATCCCGGTGTGTTTTGTCCTAGTTAGATACAGATATTGATTAGATAGATACAGATAATCTCTGTTATATCAGGATAGTGATTATAACTGATTGTATCAACTTGTATTTAAGACATTCTATCAATGAGAAGTAAACAACTTTTCTGTCAATTCTACTTTTTCCTGCAACACTTTCATCTTAAAAAATGCATTAATACTAAAAATCACTAATCAAATTCCAACCGGCCCTAATTAGATTTGAAATTGTGTCGCGAGCCCAAATCTAAACCCAATCGCCGTCTGGTCAGCTTCTCCGGCACTGTTCCCTCCCAGATCGAAACTTAATTGTTCAGGGTTTTCCAAATTGCACTGCAAGTTTCCATTGGCTGCCTATCTGCTTCGAATCCGATCATGTACTATTGTACTTGCTCATCATCCTACTCGATCCTCTTTATTCCTGCATGTTCCAATTCTCGTATATTATTCATCTTCTTCGTTATCCTCTTCCTACTGCTGCCGAGTTTCCGACGATGCCCAATCATGGGCTTCACCGGAAATGCATCCATACCAACTTGGTGGGTCCATGCATGCTAAAATATTGTGCCGGCTGGCTTATGATTTTGATCTATCTACTTGGAAGCATTGTTTTCGTCGATTGCTTCCTCGTAATGTAAGTTTTGTATTTGCTTCCTGGTGCTATATCTCAATACATGTAAAATCTATTTATAGCCGAGTTTCCACCATTACATATACCACCTTCTTCATCTCCTATTTCCTGCACATGAATAATTTCCAGCACCAGATTCCACCAAAACCCAAGTTAGCTAGAACCACGGGAAGTTTCCGAGGCACTACCAAAATAGTATCTCTATCACCTTCTTCATCCTCTAGTTATATGGAAGCAGATGAGGAATTTCTCTCATAATCTTCATCTAGCTCACCATCTACTTGGGATCATGTTGTGTTCCTAAGCTTTCGGGGTAAGGACACCCGCCATAGTTTTACAGACCATTTGTACTATGCTCTGAATCAGATAGGGATTGACACATTTAGAGAGAAGGAGAAACTTCAGAGGGGAAAGTACATTTCGCCAGAACTCATGAAAGCAATTGAAGAGTCCAAGTTTGCAGTCATTGTTCTTTCGGTCAACTATGCTACTTCGACATGGTGTGTATAGGAACTTGCACATATTCTTGATTGCAAGAAGCTGAGGGGGCTGGAAGTTCTTCCTGTTTTTTTTTATCATGTAGCACCTTCGGAGATAAGGAATCAAGCTCGAGAGTTGGGTGAGGAGATTTCTAAGCATGATTTAGATTTGATAAAGGTGAACAGGTGGAGGGAAGCTTTGAATGAAGTAACCGCTCTCTCTGGATGGCATGTGACCAAGGACAGATAATGCTACTTAGGCCATCTTCACTAAGAGGGCTATAGGATTATAGGCTAAATCATAATTCTTTTTTGAACTTCAACAAGAAATAAGGGCCAAGTTAAAGTGCCATAAAAATATTTAAATATAGCCTTTTGGCTAGTTCTTGCCAAATATTTGGGGACCACTTATCACATGAAAAATACATATTGGTTGTTGAAAGTGAATCAAGATACAAATAAGTGTCATATTTTAGTTATTTAATAAATATGTATAATAGATCTTATTCAAAAATTGATGAACTTCATAATTTGTATGTCAACTTTATAATATCCGATTCGAAATTTTTTCAAAAACTAAAAAAAATATACGTGGCAAATTTATTCATAATTTTCTTGTAAAAGATACGTGACAAATTTCCTATAAAAAAATATTATCGACAAGATTCACATGTATAATAATTTCTCAATCAAACATACATATGAAAAATTAAATTTTTCAAAAACTAGTTTTGTCTAAATTAGAATATTATCATAATAGAATAACATCATAAAACTAAAAATTTATTCATAATTTGCTTGTAAAAGATACGTGACAAATTTTCTATTGCTTGTAAAAGATACGTAACACCATAAAACTATAAAGAAAATTTAAATAATAATATATTCGAAAGGGCTAAAATTTAGTCCTGTCTTGTTGGAGATGGTCACCAAATTTTTAATAAAAAAGTAATATTACTTAGGCTATATTATAACCCTGGTCCCAGTTTAACTCTCTTCTACCGAAGATGGCCTTATTCAACTGAACTAGTATGTATATAAGAGAATGAGTGTGGTCTATAGAATCATGGTGGATTCATGATAGGACTGCTACTGCTTTACCAATTTCTAGTGACATGCACCAATTGATTCAGTTGATTCTAACTTCTTTCTGTTATGGTTGATAAACTTTCTTCTGTTAAGTAAATGTATACACTACACATTTGTTGTCAAATTGTCGTATTGCAGGGGAGAATCAGAAGTAATTCAGTAAATTGCTAGGGGGATATCAAGAATATTGAACAACATGTTATCCAATCCTGACAGAGATCTAATTGGAATGGATGCACGTATAGCACAAGTGGAGTCTTGCTTGGATCTAAGGTCTGTTGATGTTCATACAGTAGGGTAAGACAACTCTGGCAAAAGAAGTCTTTAAGAAGATTCGGAACCAATTTGATACTAGCAGCTTTGTTTCAAATGTTAGATTGCATTCCGAAGAAAAATCTCTTGTTGCATTGCAAAAACTTCTTTGTGGATCATTCATCGGGGACAGCAACATAAATATAAACACTGTTTGAAGAAAGTACTACGTAAGAAAAAGGTGCTTATTGTTCTAGACGATGTTGCTGACTTAAATCAATTGAAAGATTTAACTCCTGGAAGGCAGGATGAAGAGGATTGTTGGGCTCCAGGGAGTCGACTCATTATAACAAGTAGAGATAGGCGCACATTGACAGAATGTGGAGTAATAGAACATAAAATATATGAGGTTGAAAGGATGAATTATGTAGAAGGTCTTCAGCTCATACATATGTCAGCATGCTTTCGAGAGAAACAATCCACCAAATGAGTTTGTAGAACTATCCAGGAGTTTTGTAAAATATGCTAGTGGTCTTCCCTTAGCTCATAAAGTTCTGGGGTCACACTTATCTGGAAGAAACGTAGATGAGTGGTTAGAGGTATTGGATAGACTGGACGAAGATCTGGACAAAGACATTTTCAGTGTGCTTCAAATTAGTTTTGATGGATTACATAATACAGATAAGAAAATCTTTTTGGACATTGCATGTTTCTTCAATGGCGAAGGGAGATCATGTCCGTGTACAAAAGATATTAAAGGGTTGTGGCTTATCTTCTGGAATAGGTATAGCTAACCTCATAAACAAGTCGTTGATTAAGATTGAAAGGAAACAATTGTGGATGCATGATTTACTATGGTGCTTGGGTTGGCACATTGTTCGTAGAGAATCTGATTTCCCTGGTAAACGCAATCGGCTGTGGCTTGATGAGAATGCACACAAGTACGAAGGTAGATGGTCATGGCTTGTGGAGGATACCCGTAATGTACTCGGGCAAAATTCAGTAAGAGAAATAAACTATATTACATGTTACACAGACTCAGACACAGACACATACATTTGGTATAGCAACACAGTTATATACAATTTTAAGTCAGTACTATTGATTCGCATAGACTCTACCATCCATATGTATTTTACAAATGTAATTGAATTTACACGGATTTTGTATAGGGAACAACCAATGTAGAAGGCTTATTCTTAAGCTTGCCAGGAAAAGAAGAAATACATGTGAAAAATGATCCATTGCTGACCATGCATAATCTAAGATTGTTGAAGATTTGTAATGTGAATTTTCTGGATGTGCACTTTAGATATCTGTCTAAAGGATTACGACTTTTGGAATGGCACGAATGCCCTCTAGAATCTCTGTCATCTTGGTTTACAGCGGATGAGCAAGTAAGCCTGGATGAATTAAAGATGCCTAACAGCCGCATTCAAAGACTATGGAATGAAAGGGTAAGATTACTTTTAGTTTAATTCTAATTATGTGTGTTCTGCTGGGATCTGTCATCAAATTTGATTAAATTAGTGAACACTCCTTTTCACCATCTGTTAAGTTGCTGCAAGAGCCTTCCGAGTCTTCCGAATGTCCTTTGCAGTAGTTTGACATCACTGAAATTTCTTTATCTGTCATTATGCTCAAGTATGGACAAACTGCCAGAAAACATTGGCTAGTTGTAACACTTGGAGGAGCTTGATGTGTGTGGTACTGCTGTACTAAAATTGCCCTAGTCCATTTCACTCCTCAAAAATCTAAAACAATTGTGGTTCCATGGATGCTCTGGACATACCGGTTTGCAGTTGCCAAACTTGCTTTCAGGGTTGAGAAATTTGATATCACTAAACCTAGCTAGGTGGATGCAATCTTGAGCAAGGAGCAATCCCTGATGACATTGGTGACTTACAGTCTCTGCAGAGTTTGGATTTGAGTGAAAACAACTTTTCCAGCATTCCTGAAAGCATCTCACAACTTTTTGAACTTACAGAAATATCTTTGTTTAAGTGTAATAAACTACAGTCATTGCCAAAAGCTCTTCCATGTTGTCTAAGACAGTTTGATATGCGTTACTGTCCTATGCTGACACATTACACATATGGCCGGAGGAAATGGGCTTCTGAAAAGTACTTGAGTATCATAAATTGTCGAGAACCTGAGGAGGATGGAGATTGGCCAATAATGCTACATGAACTTCGAAAGGTAACCAATGTATATTCATTTTTATAACAAATGTATTTGGTGAACTGGATTTAACATTGTGCTGATATTCCATTATTTGTCTATTAGTTCTTCATTATACATAAATGCAGTTTCCTTTAAGAAATCTGATTGAACTCAATCTTTCTCACTGCCAACACTAGACCAAAGTTCCAGAGTTGAATGAGATCCCATATATTAGGAGAGTGATCCTTCAAGGTTGTGTGAAGTTATCAGAGGTTGACCCAACAATTTGGAGCCTAGAATATCTGGTTTTATTGAACTTGAAAGGATGTGTAAATCTAGAGAGCCTTCCTCGCTCCATCAGCTTGAAACGTCTTAAGATTCTTACTTTCGGGATGTTCAAAGCTCAAAGAGTTTCCAGAGACTAAGGGAAATATGGATAATTTGTCACAACTTTATTTAGATGGGACGGCGTTATGGCATCTGGCAATACCAATGGAGCATTTGAACGGCCTTAGTTTGATAAATTCAAGCGGCTGCAGAAACCTATTGACTGTTCCAATTCAAGTCGAAAATCTCTGATTCTGTCTGGCTGCTCCCGTATAATCAGATTGCCAACAGACCTGGGAAGCATGACACAGAGCTCGATGTCTCTGAAACTGGTATCACGGGTGTGCCCCAGCCCATTTGTCTTTGGAGAAGCTTGAAGTATTATCCTTCTGTGGCTGTAAAGGTTTGCAGTTCTCTAACTGGTTCTCGGATTTAACCTCTCTAACTTCTTTGAATCTGTGGAGGTGTGGTCTAGCAGAGAAAGTCATTGATAGCCTTTTCGGCTTATCCTCTCTGCATGTTTTGGATTTGAGTGAAAATGATCTCTTGAGTCTACCAGATGAGATTGGTTGCTTATCTTTGCAGTTCTTAGATTTGAGTGAAAACAAGTTTGTGAGTTTACCTGAGAGCATCTGTCAACTTTGTGAGCTTACAGAACTTCACTTGTTTAGGTGTAGTAAGCTACAATCATTGCCAAGAAAATTTCCATTCAGTCTTAGACATCTCAATACACGAGATTGTCCTATGTTGAAGAACAATGCAGATACTTTAACTATATGGGCTTCCGGCAAAGGATTCTGTTTAATATATTGCAGTCAGTCAGAGCTGGATGATAATCCACCAACCCACCGTCCACTTTTTCCCAAAGAGCGTATCGAACTAGTCTTGCCAAAATACATTCAGGTCTCTGTGTCTCTCACCCCCACTCTTAATCTTCTCTTTTTCCCACATTGATGATGTTTATTAATATTTTACGTGCAGGACCAAATTTATGGTGGAAAACCATTTGAATTTCGTTTTCCACATGGTACAAGAATTCCTCAGTTGTGGAGTCATTGGAGGACTGGCCCTTCTTTGTCAGTCCAGCTATCTGATAGTAACAAAGGGTGGATGGGACTTGCTCTGTTCGTTGTTTTTGAAGTTCTTCAAATGGACAATTTTGACTAAATTGGGAATCCCAGGAGACAATCTGTGAATTTTACAGCAATCTTGGTCATGAAAATTCTCTAGTTTTTTCAAAACTTCTTGAACTTCACTACTGGTTCATATGGACTTTGCTGCTACGAACCACAAGGTAGGCTATATGGAAGCTTGTTCGATAAATCAGTACTTCAATTTATAGTTTCAACGAAGAGACTGGATTTAAAAGTGAGAGGTTGTGATTTACATCTGATATCAGAGCAAGATGCTGCAGAGTTTGTTCAAAGTATAGTAAACCAGACTGCTACTCAACACCTTGATTTGAATTTTCAACAACATTGTGAGGAAATATTAGCCAAGGCAACAACCGGTGACCTGGTGGAACTAGACCCTGATGACCTTTGTGAACAAGGATCTACTTCAACTATGAATCAAGATAACTACCATATAAGTAGCTCGAAACTCCAACTTAGAGCACAGCTGTCAATACTCTATGAGGTCTTTCTCTCTGTTTATCTCTCCCAATAGTATTTCACTACTTGCACTAATATATGATATGCATAGTTTTTTACTATCTAACTATATACACAGGGACACAATGGACGTGAGAAGAGTTTCCGTGTCTGTCTTCCTGAGGCAGTAAATCTGTTGCCAGTTCCGAGTTGATTCTTCAATCACCAGGAAGGTGATGTAACACTTTGTCTCATTAGTGAAAATTTACTTGAGGATCAAAGATGGGTGGGATTAGAACTATATGTTTTATTTTTCCGCCATAAAGCTGCTTCAAGCGATGACCATAGTTTTCTCTTTCATGTTGAGTTGTGTGCTCATGATAATGAAAACCTAATTATGCATCAATCTCTCAAGCGAGATAGTTGTCTTGGAGCGTCAAGTCATGCTGTTGTATTACATTTGTCACGCCTTTATTTTCAACAGGTGAATCAATGTCAGGGTATTAGTGCATTGTTTACAACCTCTTTCCCAGAAATGGAGGTTGTAGTGTGTGGGAGTCGTTTAGTTTTCCAGAATGATTTGAAAGACTTGATCCTTTCATTAATCGAGGCTGCAGGCACTTCTGCAGAACATGTTCTTGCTCAACTTCCTTCCCAGATCGACACCCAAACTGTTGGTCCAGTTGAACAAGAGATGCCAATTATTTCTTTTGGCAAAGATTTGCCAATCATTTGCATTTCCTCATTTCAAAGGTCGAGTTACTTAATACCTATATTTATCTGTAGAAAGATGAAAGTGGTGCATCATTTTATATTTAACTAATCTTGAAACATCCTAAATGTCAGCAGGAGTACTGCACAAGCACCTGAGCAAAATCTTACTTCAATAATGCGGCTGAAAGATTGTTCAAGCCATCTCTCACAAAAGCAAGTTTTCGTTGAGTCTATGCCTGCCCATTAGTTCACTCTGAATCAGAAATTCCAGTCATTGCCAAAGGCTGTCTTTTGGAATACAGGGATAGCAACCTAGAAACTGTAGCCAAACGAGACACTTATTTTCATCATGTACGTATAATGGCGGAGACTCAGCTTTATGGAAGCTGTAGTTCACATCAGTTGAAAGCATGCCTCCGGTGGTTACTTCAACAGTCGCAAGTGGCAACTGTCAGTCTTGGTGGGGACATACAATTTCTGCTTTCAACAAATTCAATCTGTCCTCCAGATACCATCTTATTTGTTTCTCTGGCATGGGAGTTCCAGTGTGGTTCAAACATGACATGTCTTATCAGATGTCTTCCGAGGTCCAAAGTAGGAATCAAACTACCTCCGAAGTTGCATGAATATGACAATTGGGGAGGACTTGCTATATGTGACGCCTTTGAAGTTCATGACGTGCCGGAAACCAGATCCATGGTCAAACTTCTCTGTCACATGAGAGCCAAGGACGATTATTGCTTGAATGCCATGCCTATGTATTTCATCATGCGAGAAAAACACAAGTCATTGCTGTGAGAGCAAATTTATTCCGCTTCAGCTCAGATCTTAGTGAACTTGCAAAACAAGATAGAGCACGGTGTGGTACCGTGCTTAGATCCTCTGACGCTCAAGTAAGTACTTATTTCAAGAATCAACTAGTGAATCGGGCAGAATTACGTTACCTTGGACCATGCAGGGATGGTCTATATATAGCGATCGAGTTATGTCTAAGCATAATCCATATCGAATAGGATTACTTTACTTTCGGATATGAGGAATTCAATAAGGAATGAATCTCTATATCCAGGGCCAATCAAATCATATGATTACCACAAGCCCTTTGGCATAATCCTGCTAGGATACGTACAAATCTTTCCTTTCCTCCTCGGATTCTGTCAATCCCCCAAGGTCCGATCGAACTGTCCCTTGATGTCAGATTGCACAGCCTCCTTGAGGTCCGATCTTACTTAGGATTGTCATGCCCATCGAACATTTCAGAAGACTCTACACCGTTCCAAATACTTCTAGAAACCCCCAAATCATTTGGTCTTTAATCGAACCCATAATAGTTCGAGCCTAGGCCCATATATGGCCTCATCGAACCTCATCCCAAATCGTTCTACCTGAGCTCATCCGTCCCCGGCTCAGGTGGCCAAAACTGACTCCCACAAATACCCCCACAACAGTGTGAGGTTCGACACATGTTGGCCTCGCGCTGCTATTCGCCCACGCTCTTCAGCCTTCGAGATGCATCATACCCTTCTCATCAAGTAATGTGCGAAATCCCAAGCATGTGCTCGCACTGATCCACCTTCATCATGACCCGTATATCAGCACACCTTATCAACCATTACGTCTCTCCTTATCCAACGCAACATTTCCCACTTCCAACAATTTTTCAAAAAATATCTCTTGAAATCCGAAGCTGCTTATCTCCTCAAACGACCACCTCGTATCAATTCGCAGTATATAAATCGTGTCCCATCTTCCTTCTCATTTTTTACACTTGCAAAATTCTCCCAACAAACCCAGAAAGCTCATCTATGCAACTTTTCAGCCTTCAAAGTTTTTCCCAGAAAAGTCTAGAAAACTCTCAACACCCATTTTCGAAGCCCAAAAAAATTTAATGGCTTCCAACAACACTTTTTCTTCCACCCCAATCGAAGTCACAATTCTTCAAGATCCAAACGCCGTTGAACTGACAGACCGGTCTAAGCCGCTTGCCTCCACTGGACCTCTCCTACAACCGCAATCGGCCACCGCCAAATTAACCCGGGAGCCCCTCACAAATGCTACCCAAAATCCTCCCTCACCCACCACTTTCAAAGTGGATGAGATTGAAGTCACCAAACCTCCAATTTTAGAGGTTGAAGCCGATCCACCTTCATGCAACTCTAGCCGAGGCCATTCCTAAGAAATCCCGCGAGGATCTTTACCCTTCTGCCTTGAAGGTTGATTCTGCCGAGGCCCTTGTCTCATTCATTTAGACTTTTCACCAGGGGGAAAACGATAACTTATGGTTCGCCCTCATCCAAGACGAAGCGAGAGTGTCGGAGCTTGAAAAAACTCATGGCCCTGGCCTACTCGTTTATCCTTTCCAAATTATTTACGGGCTCTCCTTCCTGATCCCCGCCTTTATCTGCTCCGCCATCGAATTCTACAGCATCGCTGTGAAACAATGGTGCCCAGATAGCTTTTGCTATCTGGCCTGCTTTGACAAGCTCAATCGGTGGTTTGACTGCTGTATGGGTCTGCCGGAGTTCAGGGTCCTTGTCCAAGTCAAACCTACTCCGGTCAACAAATTCTACCTTTCGCAAATGATTATGTGTGTCAAGGAATGGAAGAAGAGTCCCATCCTCGTCTTCGGGGACTGGGAGAAACTCAGTCGAGAGGCCGGCTTTAAGGTCCCCACTGCCATCAACCGTCTTCCCAAGCTACCGGAGGAGCTGACCAGGGCCATCGAGTTTCGTCGTGACCTCATCAATGACACCCTAGCCATCCCGGCCAAGTATCGTAAGTGTCAATGGCTATGGAGCAAGGAACGCCTCAGATCTGGAGGCCTGGAGGGCATCGTGTCCCTTCATCATGAGAGCCGCCAAGAGGTGATCGAAGTCCCTCCCCCCCGGGTCCACAAGAAATGAGCCCTTACCCCCAAGCCCATACATGTTAAAGCTCTCACCGAGCAGGGGGGGCTCCAAGCCTCGGAAGTGGAGGCTAGTAAAGGCTTCCGAGCTCGTCAAGGACAAGGCTCAGGCTGTGGAGCCACTGGAGGCTTAGGATCTAGTTTTCCCCCACTGCTACTGCTACCATTAATACTGATGCTACTGTTACCACCGTTCTTCCAATGTATCCTCATCTCAAGAAGATGAGGACCGACCCGGAGGTGCCTCAGCCCAAGGACTTCTCTCTCGGTAAGCTTGCGTTCTTTTATACTCTCAATGCCATCAATCATACTTCGTAACTCTTATATCATCTTGCATGCCCTTGTAATCTTGTCTGCCTATGCGGTGCTTGTTAAATATATATGATTTGTTATACTGCTAATCATACAGGTCCTGTTGGGAAGGTGGTTGAAGAAATCTTGCCCGGCCACCCCAGGGTTTACTTCAAAGGGTTTCAACCGGACCAGGGCTATATCGTTCAACCTCATTGCGACCTTACTGAGAAGGAGATAGTGGCCCTTGGCGAGGGCACTGTGCTTCCTCATGTGGGGGAGCTCATCCCCTCCCAACTCTGCTCGGGTTTGGCTCGTGTTGACATCGCATGCCCGTCCCTAGTTTTTATGATTCTTGAGTAGGATGCCGACGATCTTGGATCTTTGGAGACTGGGGACTTGATGACGGCGTCCTGGACCTCCCTCTACCTGGTAATCTTTCTTTCTTTTTGTTCATCGGATATCTTTTTGTGCTATTTACTCTATCGTTGCTTTACCTGACACATCGTTCTTTATCTCCATTCCAGTCTTCCGCCACTCTCACCGTGGCCTTCGGACGCCTGTACGCTGAGGCTAAGAAGGCCAAGGAAAAGGTCAAGGAGGTTGAGGATCATGTGAAGGGGCTCGGAGAGGCCCAAGACCTTGCTTTCCATATGATCGACTGGGGAAAAAGGGACCTGGAGGCCCCCTGCTCCATTTATGAGGAGGAAGTTAAGTCCCTGAAGTCTGAGCTTGAGCGGGCCCAATCCGAGTTAAGGGAAGTGGCAAAGGTTGCCGACGCCAAGCTCAAGGAGGCTCTGGATGCTAAAGAAAGAGAGTGCGAGGATCATTTGGTTGCCCTGGAGACCTCCTATGGGCTCCAGCTTGAATCATGACGAGTGGACTGGGAGCAGGAACGAGCAGAGCTAATCCGTGCCGATGACCCTTCTGCTGCTGCCTCAGAGACCGAGTCTGAGTGAAGCCTCCAGCCTGTCTTTGGGGTGTAGCTTGTGTAATAGTGTTAGGATCCTTTTTTCGAACAATCGAACAATATTTCTTTTCTTTTGCATTATCGTACATACTTTATTTTTGATCTTGGCTTGGGTTTTTAGCCCAGAAAACTTATTTTCCAAGAGTAAATATCGTACTTTCACCTCTTGTGTTTTAGCTTATCGTACTTTGCTTTATCGATCGTAGCTCATCCGAGCTCAACTATTTCGTACCTTTCTGTTTCGTTCTTTTATTCTATGTCCATTGATCTTGCTTATGGGCTTAGGGGATCTTCCTATGGCCTCAGTGTGACTCTCGGACCTCCGCTTGTACTAAATGCTCTTAGAAGAGGTTTAAGGAGATTGCCTTGGTAACCTTAAGGTCTCTTGGGAGGTGCTCGCGGTTTTGAGACTGCCTCCCTAATAGGGGGGGTATACATGTCTACCTCGGTCTATATAAAGACCAGCGTACTCCAGAACCTTCCCTCGACCAAGTCCCATCATCCCGGGAGATCTTAGCCTCAATGAGAGCACCTGATGCTATCACAAAGAGCACATCAGGGTTGCCCTTTGAGCTTAGATCTCACTGAGGGGCTTGTCTGCAGTGTTGAGATGGGGTCCGCCAACTCTTTTCTCATCGACTTTAACTTATCCCTAGGGCGTTGTCAGGTGTGTATGCTTGGGACTTAGAATGCCCAATTTTCCAGAATATGGCCAAGCCACCACTGAGGTGTTTGTTAATCTTACCGCGTACATTCTAACCTCGAGGACTTTATTGACCCAAGATTACTGTGAGCTCTCGCGGGGTTTTACTCCGAATATTTTGGTCTATCCACGGGCGTCCTTCTCAATGCCCTAATCCTTCCCCCCTCGGGATGCTTTACCTTTGGGAGGACTGATTATCTCACAGAGTGAAGATCCTTCCCTGGGAACCAACGTCATCTGCCCCGCTCAAGCTCATTGTCTTTTCTAGGATTTAAGCTCCCCCTCATCGTATATATCGATATGTGAGCTCTTATAGAACACATGGAATCGTACTCCCAAGATTGGATACATAAAATCGTACTCAAGAAATCGAACACATAGAATCATACTCAAAATAAATTGTATATTATTCATAAAAGCATGGCTACTGAAATCAGAGACTTTTATTGAATGACTGTATAATATCGTATAATGTCTCATCACATCGTACAACGTCTATCACATCGAGCATATCGTACTATATCAATCACATCGAGCAGGGAAGTGTCTCACACGCCTCGTCAAACCTATCAGCTTGTAAAACAATTGTACCAAAAAACAAGCTGGTCAGGAAGAGCACATGCCCCTTCATGTTGTAGGCCTTCAGCTCCGCCCTGAGTGGTACTCCTTTAGGTAGAGGGTGTTCCATCGTTTATCCACCAAATCTCCGGTTCTGGGGTTCTCCAGCTCGTACGACCTATTATAGCCTTCTACAATGATATTATATGGCCATTCCCAATTTGCCCATTGTTTTCCTTTTCCTGGGACCTTGGTATTTTCGAACACCTTGCGTAACACCAAGGTTCCAGGGAGGAAAACTCTAGGTCAAACATTTCTGTCGTAGTAAGCTTTAATCTTTTGCTGGTAGGAAGTCACCCTTACTTGAGCTTGCTCTCTTCGTTCCTTTAGTAGGTCCAACTCGTGCCTTAGGTTTTCTGAATTGCTCTCCTCTGTCTGCTCCGCCTACTTAAGGTTAGGGATCTTGTGGTTGACTGGGATGACGACCTCTGTTCTGTACATCAAGGCGAAGGGAGTCTCCCCAGTAGGTTTCCTCTTGGTCGTTCAATATTCCCAAAACACATTTGGGAGCTGGGAGACCCATTGCCCCTTTGCCAGTTGATCGAGCCTCCTCCTTAGACCTTGCAGTATCATTTTATTTGAAGCCTCTGCTTGTTCATTGCCTTGAGGGTACCTCGGGGTAGAGAACCAGATCTTGATGCCGTGATCGGCACAGTAATCTCTAACCTCTTGGCAATTGAACTGAGGTCTATTGTCTGCTATGATCATTTGTGGGATTCTGAACCTGCTTATTATAAACTTCCAAATAATTTTTTTTACCTTGGCTCCCGTTATCTTAGATAAGGCCTCAGCTTCAATCTACTTAGAGTGGTAGTCGGTGGCTACGAGGAGGTACTTTTTTTGTCTGCCCCTAGTTCCGGTTGGAAACTCTCCCATGCATTATGTCTAACCCCTACTGATCAAAGGCACACGGTACTGAAACCGGGTGTAACTCCTCCGGGTACAGGGTGGTTGAAGGGCATGTCTTTGACAGGCTTCACAAGCACTGGCGTGCTCCATGTAATTGTTCTTCATCGTGAGCCAGTAATACCCCTCGGTCAAGCATCGTACCATAAGATTCCTGCCCCCAACGTGCATGCCACATATTCTAGAGTGAACCTTCTGCATGATCGTTCTCATCTGGGTGGGGTGCACCGCCAACTAGTCTGGTCCCCCGAAGGATCGCTTATACAACTTCCCTTCTCTGATGTTGTATCTTCCTGCATGTCGTACTATTCTTTTGGCATCCACCCTTTCCTCTGGCAGGATGCCCGCTTGTATGTAACTCATTATTCAGTCCATCCAGGAGGGTCCTAGCTGGACTGACATTATTGCCACAATCTCCTCCTCGTCCGTTCTTGGGCTAGGTAGATTTTCTACAAGGATCGTTCTTCTGAGCAGGTAATCAACGTTAGAGGCTAGATTTGCCAAAGCATCGACGTGCATGTTTTCAGACCTCAGAGGCTGCATGATTGAAAATTCTTCGAACTGAGCGACCAGCCCCTTAGCCAGTCTAAAATACGCTTACATGGACGCGTGGTAAGCTACGTGTTCCCCTAAGACCTGGTTTGCAATCAGCTGCGAGTCACAAAAAATCTTATGCTTCTTTACGTTCAGTTCCATTGCCAGCCTCAGTCCTCCCAGGAGGGCTTCGTACTCAGCTCCGTTATTTGTGGCTCTCCATCCCAACATTAGGGCTTGTTCCATGATCGTTATGTCTGGAGTTTTTAGCATTAAGCCAGCTCCAGCTCCATTATCTTTCGATCATCCATCCGTGTACAACATCTAATGATCTACCCCCAGTACCTCTTCCTCCTTCTCTCTTGTCCTGTACCCCTGGCTCAAGCATAGTGAATTCTGCTAGGAAGTCTGCCAAGGTTTGCCCTTTCATCGTTGTTCTAAGCCTGTACTCAATATCATGTTGTGCCAAATCGATGGCCCACTTAGTCACCCTGCTCGAGGAGTGCAGGGTGTGGAGGATTGTTTTCAGTAGATATTCAGTCATGACGATGATTTTGAAAGCTTGAAAATATGGCTGAAGCTTGAAAATATGGCCAAAGCTTACGCGACGACATGACCAGAGCTAATATCAGCCTCTCCAGCTTAGGGTAGCGGGTCTCTGGGTCAAGGAGAGCTTTAGACATGTAGTAAACGGGTAGTTACCCCCTCAATATCTTCTGGAACCAGAACTCCGCTCACTGCTACATCGGAAATTGCCAAGTATAGGTATAGGTTTTTCCCTAGCACGGGCTTGCTTAGAATAGGGGGAGAGACAAGGTATTGCTTGAGTACTTGGAATGCCCTTTCGCATTCTTCTAACCAGAGCTCGCCCTTGGTACTTTTGAGTGCCTTGAAAAATGGCTTACATTTATCAGTCAATCTGGACAGGAACCTGCTCAAGGCCGCTAGCTTTCCATCCAAGCTCTGGATTTTCTTCACCTTGGATGGGGATTTCATCTTGACAATCGATGTGACTTAGTCCAGGTTCACCTCTACTCCTTGCTGTGTCACCAGATATCCCAAGAACTTTCCAGATCCTACCTCAAACGTACACTTCTCAGGGTGGCGTAGGAGGTCGAAGCATCCCCTTAGGTTAAACGCGTGGTCCTGCCTGCTTTTGCTCTTAACCAGCATATCGTCCACATACATCTCCATCATATCTCCAATAAAGGGTTTGAATACCTTGTACACAAGCCTTTGGTACGTCGCCCCTGCATTTTTCTACCCAAAGGGCATTACCTCGTAGGCATAGATTCCTTTCTCTGTCACAAATGCCGTTTTGGCCACATCGTACTCTGCCATCTTGATTTGGTTGTAACCACTGTAAGCATCCATGAAGCTAAGGAGCTCATGACCTATAGTAGAGTCCACCAACTGATCGATCTTGGGGAGGGGGAAGTCGTCTTTGGGGCATTCCTTGTTGAGGTCTGTGAAGTCGACACTGACCCTTTGGCTTCCCATTTTTCTTCTTGAAAAACACCACATTAATTAGAGAGCCACTCAGAGTGTGAGACTTCCTTGATGAACCCTGTTGCAAGTAGCTTTTCCACCTCCTGTTCGATTATCCTGTTATGTTTTACCGCAAACATTCTTTTTCTTTGTGCTACGAGCCTGAATTTATGGGTCACGTGAAGCCGGTGCTCAATCACTAACTTTTCGATCCCCGGCATGTCCCATGCTGACCATGCAAACACGTCCTTATATTCCCTCAGCAAGTCCATTAGATTTTTACGTTCGATTCCACTTAGGCCCGATCCAACTCTTGCACACCGATCTGGTCGATCTTGATTAAAAGGTTCAAGTACTACATCTTCATCTGCCTACTTCTTGAAAGACAGATTCTGGGTCGAGTTCTATATTTAACTTATCGCTTACGGCATTCTGACCCCCATTCTGTGATTGCTATTGCGGGACTAGGGCAACCGTGCCGCCAGCCTCGCCCACTGCTTCCTTTTTTATACCATTGGTGGCCAGCATCATACACAATCTTGCTGCAGCTCTGTCCCCCTGAATGGTGACTGTTCCTTCAGAGGTTGGATACTTCAGGACCTGGTGGTATGTTAATGCCACCGCCCCCATCCGATGGAGCCAAGGCCTTCCCGGGATTGAGTTATGGGGGGACGGGGCATCTACCACAGCGAACCATGTGGTCGGGTTGGTGATGGACGTGTCCACCTGGAGGGGAATAATCCCTAGGGTCCTCACCATTGATCCTTCGAATCCCATGATGGTCGTTCGATGATCTTTGATTGCCTCCATCAAGCCCATTCTCTCTACAACGTCCTAGAATATAACATTCACTACCGCTCCATTGTCGACTAGTACCTTGGCCACTGTCATGTTGGCTATTCTGATGTTGATGACCAGGGCATCGTCATGGCCTTCCCCTCCTCAGAGAGGTCTGCGTCAGAGAATTCAAGTACGTTCGTCCTTCTTCGAACCGTGGGTCGATCCTCAGCTTTGAGCTTCTTCGATTCGTGCTCCCTCTCCTTGAGGGTGACTCCCAACTCCTCTGCTTTTGAAATAATACAATTCAAGTCGGGGAAGGCAGTATCCTCAGGGTACTCGGGGGACTGGAGGATACAGTTCAGCACTGGGTACTTCTCCTCTTGGCCCTTAGGTAGTGGTGGAATGTCCTATTGTTTCTTTGACTCTTGCCATTACCTTGCAGCCTCAACGAATCTTCGAGCTTTTTCTTGTAATCCTTCGTCAGGTATTTCCAGCAGCACCCCTGTTCTACCAGCTCCCCGAAATGCCACTTGAGGACTCCACAATCGACCGTCTTATACCTTTTGGCCTTGTGGTAGGTGCAAAAGTCTCTGGTATCGTCCTTATCCGTCATCGGTGGAGGCCTTTTAAGCCAAGGCTCATTCTTGATGTGGTGGAGGATGGTCGAAATTGGGATTGTTGTGGGAGGAACGAACAATTTTCCACCCTATCCGGTAGGCTGGTGCCCTTCTCTTGTTACCGTTGCCGCTTCTCCCCTGACCTGCATTACTGTAGGTCGTGTCTCTCCGCGAGTTGGAGCTGTTTCTACCTCCAGGTGCCTTTTCCACCGGAGTGTCCCTGGCGTTGTAGGTCATCATATCCTCTATCCGAGTGTAATCCAAGGCCTCATGATAGATCGTGGATAAGTCTTTGGTCTTTTTCCTGATCAACTTACTGGCTAACTCCGAATCCATGTCAAGTCTGTTAATGAACACCGTGGCCGCTACGGTATCGTCTTTACAGTCGACTGTCACGTATTCCTTCCTAAACCTCGTGACCTAATCCCTCAGACCTCCCCCCCCCCTCACCTCATCTTGAGGGATGTGAGATATGTCACATCCTTTGTTCCCTTGGCTCGTACCACTATAGGGTGTGGTCCTTCGGGCTTGCCTGAAACATCTTACACATCCAGGCGTCGTTCAACTGGCTGGTGGCCATAGCCGACTAGTAGTTCCTGATGTGTTGGTACGAGTCTGAATTCCCCAAGTACCTATCAAACCTAGGGTGACTCCACTTCCTGGGAGGCTCAACATCTTGGATGAACTGAGCCAAAGGGTCTTGAGAGATTCTCTAAGCTCTTTGTTCCGCTTACGATTCCTTCTTAGACATCCATTCCTTCCTCAACCTCTTAGTTTCTTGGTTGGTCTGGACATTATGGGCACGCTGCGTCTCCATAAACTCCTCCATCATGTTTATAAGGGCTACGACCCCCTGGGTCTCTGGTTCAGTCGACACTTCCTGTTGGTTGTTCTGCTCGGCCACTAAGACACTCTGTACCTCCGGCGCTGGTGGGTCGGGCAGGACCAACCCCTGGTTTTTCAGTAGCTCTACCAAGTTCAGCAAGGTGGTCTGCATGGCATCCACGGTGCCCGCTAGCTCGTTCGTGCTCCTAGTGGCCCCTCAGTGGATTGGTGCATTTTAGCCATGTTGATTCTCAGGCTCGTATATCGTTCTTTGGCCCGGTGGAGGTCCTGATCAACCTTGGCCCTCCAGCCCCTGGCTCCTTCGTTTTTCTGGTCGGAACCGTCTTCGTAGCTCACATGCCCCTCTTCCGCGAGGTTCCTCGGCTGAACCTGATGCGTGAGGGTACTTCCGCGTCTCGATGCCCTTATGTCAGGAGTGATCTGGTTGTTTCCCGTCGATAGGGTTGCTTCCTTATCGTTCTGATTACCTGTGTTGGTGTTGTCTTCCATAGTTCTTCCGTTCACGGGAGTTAGCCTACGGTTCCGCTCTCAATAAAAGCACCAATTTGTGAGAGCAGATTTATCCGCTTTAACTTAGATCTCCGTGAACCTGCAAAACAAGTCGGAGCACGATGTGGTATCGTGCTTAGACTCTCCGACGCTCAAGTCAGTAGTTATTTCAAGAATCGAACAATGAATCAGGCAGAATTACGTTACCTCAGACCATGCAGGGATAGTCTATATATAGCGATCGAGTTAGGTCTATGCATAACCCATATCGAATAGGATTACTTTACTTTCGGATAAGAGGAATCCAATAAGGAATGGATCTCTATATCCAGGGCCAATCAAATCTTATGATTACCACAAGCCCTTTGGCATAATCCTGTTAGGATACGTACAAATCTTTCATTTTCCTCCTCAAATTTTGTCAACCCCCCAAGGTTTGATCGAATTGTCCCTTGAGGTCAAATTGCCTAGCTTCATTGATGTCCATTCTTACTTAGGATTGTCATGTCCATTGAACATTCCAGAAGACTACACCGTTCCAGAGACTTCTAGAAACCCCCAAATCATTCGGTCTTTAATCGAACCCATAATGGTCCGAGCCCAGGCTCATATATGATCTCATCGAACCCCATCCAGAATCGTTCTACCCGAGCTCATCTATCCCCCGCTCGGATGGCCAAAACTGACTCCCACAATTTCATCTTCGTAGATTCATTTGGATAACCTACATACCCCGTGATCTGCTAACTGACTTCAATGTGGTTAGTGATATTGAGGCCAGAATTTATGTTAATAACTCAGCCTTGACAGTGGAGAAGTGTGGTACCCGGCTCTTGTACCAGCAAGAGGAGATAGATTTCGAGAATGCAGTAATCGACTGCTGGACCCCTTGTTTCATAATTTGCCTCGCATCTGTCAAATTGTAGAAGCAGATGATCGAAATGTTCAACCATGGAAAAGGCATTTGTTTCCAGATTTCAAGGTCTCTCTTGCTCTGTCTAGCTCTCTGTAACATCCATTTTACTCCCTGATTGTTGCTTATATATTTTACATATTTGTGTCAATATTTGCGTGTAGGTCTTCAATCCAGATATAATATACAATGACATCCACCCTTGTACTGAAATTCCGGAGTGGTTCGGGCATCACTGTAAGGACGTTGACTGGAATATATGGTAGTTGAGAATCCAGTTACCGCCATCTTTGAGCAAGGAAAACTGGAAAGGATTGGCTGTCTGTGCATCGTACCCCATAAGGATCCGATTTCTGGACGAACTTAACTGCTTTGACTTTGAGTTTAAACTGGAAACTAGTAACAATGGTTTCATCTCTCTCCATCAGTATGAATTGACCAATGAAGACTTGGAGTTCCTGAAGCGTCACTTTCGTGTATCTAGTGATTTCATTTGGCTGACAGACATTCCACGACGCTGGTTTCTGCATCAGCTCAATAATGAGCCTGTCCTGTTTGCTACATTTGCTCAGAACTGCTGGAAGTTGAACAGGGTCACTCACCGTTTTGTGTATGAGCATGATGTTGAAGAGTTTAAGCAGCTCTGTTTCAATCTCCTTCAACGGCGAGCTCAACTTTAGTAGAATAATCACACTGATGCAATGTTGGATTTTATTTGTGTATTCTTCTGTATCACTGTATGTATGATTAGTGTGCATGTACAACATTCTCGTCAAGACATGGATTCAGTTTGTGATCCTCACTCAATTGTATCAAACTTCAGTGTGTAACCATTTTACTGTCATGGGTCAATGTAACTTTTTTATTTACTGTCCACTGTCTCGCCTAAAAAGTAAAAAGTAAAAACTGGTATAAAATGAAGGAGCAGATATATATTGATTTTACAATTATGCCCTTTGGCAACTCATACAAGTAACCTTGAGTTCTTGTCCGATGGTCAGCGGTCTCCAGGCTCCGGCGCTGACCGTCTTCTACGTCGGAGATTTTCCAGGTTTTCAGTTCATATTAATTTTTTCTTCAATTTTAATATACCTTTTTTTTAATTTCTTTTTATTGTTCCTGTGTGGAGGAAGATCAATGGCGGCGCCGATCAACGGTGATTACGCTTCGGCATCTTTGTCTTCGTTAAAGACGACAGGTTCTGTGCTTTTTGGTTTTTGCTTAATAACAACTATAATAACTTTGAATTGAAAGAATAATAATAAAAAAGAAAGATGGGTACTTTTCAAAAAACAAAAATAATGGGTATAGCGGACTAATTGGTAGAAGCTGACATTTTAGAGCCGGTAATGTCCAATTTATTTTCTTTGAATGCATCAACGAATTGTTTTGTGTTTTTACTTAGACAATAACTATAGCTTTGAATTGAAAGAATATAGAAAAAATGAATAAAGAGGGGGTTTAGCTGACTTGGTAAGAAGCAGCCTTTTGAGAGCCTGTAATTTCAAATTCATTATAAGGAATGCATCAACGTAATGTGCGGGTCAACTTGTTTGGTTAATTGATCTGATTCAATGCTGATACTATGAAATTTTCCATTGTATTTACTGCTTGGTGCTTATTAAAAGTTCACTGCAAGTTTTAACTCCTTATGCTGTGAATAGCTAGTGAGTTTCCATTGAGTTGAGTCATGTACTTCATCATTTTGCTTCTCTCTCTTCTTGTTCCTGGTTTTCTTCTTCGTTGGCTCAACTCTCTTCTAGGACGGAGCCCTACTGCTGAGTTTCAAGACAACTCTACCTACACCGAATTAGTACCTTCATCATCATCCTTTGAATTCAAACATGACCAGGAACTTCTAACAAATTCCACCAATACACAATTAGTGCCTTCTTCATCATCCAGATCTTCGTCCACCTTTAATTCCCCCAACAACCTATCATCATCTAGCTCATCGTCTAATTGGGTACATGATGCTTTCCTCAGTTTTAGGGGTGATGACACCCGCTATAGCTTTACTGAACATGTGTACACTTTTATGGTTCGGAATGGAATTGATGCTTTCAGGGACACAGAAAAACTTAGGCGGGGAAAACCCATTTTTCCAGAGCTCTTAAAAGCAATTGAAGTATCAAAGTTTGCTGTGATAGTTCTTTCAACAAGTTATGCTTCTTCAACGTGGTGTTTAGATGAACTTGCACATATTCTTGAATGCAAACTGGAAGCTATTCCGGTTTTTTTATCATGTGGCACCATATGAGATAAGATATCAAACTGGAAACTTTGCCATGGCGTTTGAGAAGCATGACAGACGTTTCAAGGAGAACATGGAGAAAGTGAAAAAGTGGAGGGAAGCTCTAATGCACCCATTTGGCAATGGAATTTTGGAATCCTATTTTGAAATAGAAGGGATTTTGAAATTCAGGAATCGTAAATACTAACTAGAATTATGAAATAATGAGATTTATTGAAGGAATTTTCAAAATGACTTGTTTGGATAAATTGAGAATTCAAAGAAGATTTTTCAAATCTTGTTTTCTCATTCTATTTTGTAATGTGTACTTTTTAAAATTCTTTTTGTGATATCATGATTTTTTATATATATCTTCATTGAGAGAATAAATTACTTATCGTAAATACTTACTAATAATATTACAAGACATAAATACTCATTTGTTACAAATCTTACAAGACATAAATAATATTACATAAATAATATTACAAGAAAATCTACTTTAAAAACTCAAAATTCTAAATCTCAATACTCATTACTCATTACTGTTCTAAATCTCAATATTACAAGAATACATAACATAAATCCACTATTATGATCTAAATCTTGGATACATGATTCATTCATTTTGCTCCACTATTGCTTGTTCTTGTTGCGCTTGTTGAGCATGATATATTTGATAGTCGGCAAACATTTCCAATGCTAATTGATCACGAAATGCGGTCCATTCATTAGTAGTTTCAACTGTAAGAATCTCGGGTTCATTAACTTTAATGGGCATCATTAGCAACTCTCTATCCACCAAATCTAGAAGATGCAACTGTTCGGCTTCACTACCACATATTTAGGTATTGCTGGCGACTTAAAGTCGCCGGCCTTTCTTTTTAAATCGCCGGTAATACTCTCGCCGGAAATTAGGCGTCGGTGATAGTATTACCGGCGACATGTAGTGCTTGTCGCCGGCAATAATGTTGAAGTATCATCGGCGACTTTAGTCGCTGACAATAGTGTTGGAAAGTCGCCGGCAATGATGAAGATCATTATCGGCGACTTTGTCGCCGGCAATGGATCGCCGCCGTGGCCGGAAAGTGAAGGTATTGCCGGCGAGATTGGTCTAACTCGCCGGTAATACCCGGTGAAATTTTACAAAAAAAAGGCGGTTCCGGATTGGGCCCAATTCCAGAACCTGCACTGAAAAACAGAAACCGTACAAATACAAGTTCAACAGTACACACATAATTGTCCAACGTACAGTACAAACAGCAACAATACGAAAATAAACTACACCTACACTAAGGGTCGAGGAAATCCATGTGGACGTAATCATTTGAACTCCGGTGGCTACCCTGGTCTTGCTGTGGCGGTGACGGCTGCGGTGGTGGATCACTGTGGAACACAGGGATCGGGGGAGCTGTGGGGAGCGGTTGTCCGGTAGTCTGGCACACGTACATCGTCTGCATCCATGTGAACATTTGTGTCTGCTGCTGGACCATAATTCAGTGTTGCTTGACCATCACCCGGTACTCGGTATCTCTAACTGCTTGTTGCTCGGCCAATTGCCGCATCTCCTCCATCTGCCTCATTTGCTCCTCCAACTCCCTATGCGTCCTCTGAAGCTCCGCTGCTAGGTTAGAGTTCCTAGAAGAAGTTCTTGACCCGCTAGAGTATTCCAAAGTGTTCTTCAATACTCCTTCGCCCGCCGAGCCTATTCCCCTGCTGTAGTAGATATTCTTTCCAGTCCCGCACGCTTTTTCCATGATCTGAGCCGCTATAGGGCGATCAAACGGATCGATCTGAGAGGCATACTGGTCACTTCTTCTTCCGAGCAGTCAGGATGGTTGTTTCGAGCTATATTCATGGTGACTTCTGTGATCGCATCCTCCACTCTCGCATAATTGAAAAGCGAATATGAATAACGTATTATTAAACAAAATAAATTAATAGAGAAAAATAGTTTTATTAACACATGCATATGTGAACTACAAAATAATGAGGCTAAAGACTTACCGCTTCTTCAGGGCACTGCGGATAGAACTTCTGATGAACAAACACCAACAGGTTGACTTCTTGTTATTGCTGCGCCTTACTCGACCAACCCAAATATTTGAGTGAACCTGCATGATGGGACTTGGTGTTTTTCAATCTGTTTTCCCTGTTCGTCTTGGAAATCGCCTTGTTTGATAAACATATATAAAAAAATTAGTAACTAACTATTTCAATGTGATACGATACATTAGGGTTGTAAAATATATTCAGGATGCATACCTTCGATTTGGGGTGCTCGAAGTGGGCTACCAGCCACAGCCACTCGTACTCCCTAAACCGGAATTCGCTAGGGGTAGAACCTCGGCCTAGCTCCTTGTACTGTGTGTAATGTTTTGAAAGCTCGTTCTTCCACTCTTTATACCTATATTAACACCAGGAAAAAAAAAAGTTAGAGATATTAAAACACTTGATAAACAAAAATCTAACTCGATATATACTCAAATAACGCGAATCACATCACCTGATATGTAGTTGACGCTCTACCCACGTGTGAATAAGGCATTTATTCACGTCAAACCACAGCTGCAAGATGAATATATAAACGGTAAAATTATATATTTATTCGGACTTAATTAATAAATGTAAAATTTACGTAATGAAAATACGATTTAACTCACACTCAGTGCATTATGCACTTGCATCTTCACGTAGCGAGGCACAGATCCCCAATCTGGCCATAGCATTGGGACCTTGTCCCGCACGACGGCCCCGACCATGCTGGCATATTTTCGCGTGGTGTCAAATGTCTCGATCACCTCACCATGCTCATTGGCCCTAATGAGCGTTTTCCTTCCCCCGGTGGCCTGCTCAAGATTCTTCCCGGTGCAGGGGCCTCTAGTCTTTCGTTTTCCAGTGCCATTAACGATATTGCCTAATAATACAATGTCAACAAATTGATATTATTAATTGACACTATTTATAGTCTTAAGTAATAATTATGTAATCAATCTTGTTAAACAAAATTTACCTGCATCGTCCGTTTGCTGGTTGTTGCACCTCGCACTCCAAAGATACACGGGGTCGAACGGGATGAAGTTGTACGCTTCCTCCACGCTCAGGAACTCTGGTCGTCCTTCAATATAAATATGTCTCCTCCTATCATCGAATTGAGGGATCACAGGAATCTCGTCGGGCAGGAAGAGACCGGACGGCGGAGATAGACGAGACCTGGACGATGAGGCGCCAGCACCATCTGCCTCAGATGATTCCCGTGAAACGGGAGTAGGCACCGGGCCAATATGGAGCATTCGGATGGAGGGCGTTTCTAATGCGGTCGTTGAGTGTCGCTCGCTTGACTGTCTGGTGACTGAGGGTCGAGCCTGGACTAAGGGTTGCACGGATCCGGATCGTGCAGCTTCCTCCTCTCCTCGCGCAGCTAGCAACATTTGTGTGCGAGCAGTCATAATTGGGCCACTGCGCGTGTTGCTGATTGCGGCTGAGGAAGCTTGACTACTGCTCCCTCCACTGGATCTAGTCCCTCTTCGTTTGATGCCTCCAAGCCAATTTGCCGCAAAACCTCCTGCACATCCAACAATTAGTCCTGGATTCAAATCGGTTATGATACAAAATTTTAAGATCCAGAACCGTTTGCTTACAATCGGTCCGGTTCTATGAAAATTAAGGATGGAACCATTTGGAACCGGAACCGTTCGGTTCCGGTTCCGGTTCTAGCGGTTATCGGTTCTCGTAGAAGATCCATTTGAAAAAAAAAATTGAAAAATTAATTGGACTTCAAAATCCTCTTACTTTCTATTTAACATAGTTGCATATATAATCTATCTATATAAAAACGTATAATTTGCATATTAAATCACATATGATCATCAACATATCAACAATGTCATTCATCAAGATCATATTTGCATCATATCAAACATTAAATTAAATTTCTTAGGCCAAATGCTTATGATATCATATCAAACATTAAATTAAATTGCATCATATCATATCGATCATTATGAATATATTTATCAAAATATCAATTAATTATTACCCAAATGCTTATTTAACCAATTAATTAAGTTAACAAATATATTCTACTAATTAACTTAACAAATATAATTAACCAACACAAAAATACATAATTACATAATTAACTAATTAACTTATGAAAAATACAATATAATTATCAACTATATCAATTAATCCAAATCACTTTAATTTGCCCAACACCTTAAATTACCTTAAATTACCTATATCAATTAATCCAAATCACCTTAATTTGCCCAACACCTTAAAAATACAATATAATTATCAACTATATCAATTAATCCAAATCACCTTAAATTACCTAAATATTTTCTACATATATACATACATACACTTGCCTAATAATTATCAAAAATTAAAACATCACCCAAAACTTAATTAATCAAGTTAATTAAAATGCATACAAATATAATTAAAATGCATATATATATATACATAATTATAAAAAACAAAAATTGAGAGAGAGAGAGAGAGAGAGAGAGAGAGAGAGAGAGAGAGAGAGAGAGAGAGAGAGAGAGAGAGAGAGAGGGGGGAGGGAGCTAGGGGATCAGACCTGTCATGATGGAGCTCGGATTCCGGCGGCGGAGGTAGGGGGAGGAGGTAGAGGAGGAGGGGAGGAGAGGTAGGGGAGATTTGGGGTTTTTGGGTTTAGGTTTTTTTGTGTGGAGAGGGGAGAGGGGAGAGGGGAGGAGAGATTTGAGGAGAGGAAGAGAGGTTAATTTGTGGGCGGCGAGGTGAGGAAGAGATGGGGAGATTTTAGGGTTTTGAAGCAACAAGGTGAAGAAATGAGGAAGGAGGGTCGAGCTGCTGGTTCTGGAATTTAAGGGAGTATTGTCGGCGAGTTACTTATCAACTCGTGGGCAATACTATTACCAACGAGTTGATAACTTGTGGGTAATACTATTACCAACGAGTTATCAACTCGTTGGTAATGATAGTGATTCCCGGCCAAGAATTTCCGGCAAGTATTAATTCATAAATAACACTGATCGATATGACATTGGCATGACCAAATTTTTATAATTTACGACATACTATAACAAACATACATGCACGTACATTTATATAACAAACAGACATGCACGTTTATATATACTAAAATACGTACATCATTAATGTACTAAGGATGATAATCATAATCATCTTCATCACTTGAGTCTGACTCGGTTTCATAGGTAACCTCTGGCAATATGTGCCGCTCCTCGTCATCTGAATCAGCGTCTACTTCATTTAGATTAACATCGAGAAGTTCTGCTCCAGTAATTCGAACCACACTCCCAGATCTCACATTATTAAGGCGAATCATAGATGATTCCGGAATGTCAAAAGCGTTCGGCTCTTGGTATGCAGTAACTTCTTCATCATCTGCAGTCTCACCAAGTGTGGCAGCACTGTATATGTTTCTATGAGCAACATGGTTAACCACCTTCCACGGGACTTTGTTAAGAAGATCGTCAAGGTAAAACACTTGTTTTACTGATGTGGCAAGAATGAAAGGGTCTTCTTTATACCAGATTGTAGCAGTATTCACCGAAAATATTCCGTACTGATCGGTCATTGTGTTCTCCGGGCTAGTATCAAACCATCTACACTTGAACAAGTGCACTTTCATGCGGTTCCCATAAATTAGTTCAACAACTGAATGAAGGACACCGTAATAGTCAACGCCATCCTGCCCACTATGGACCATCACCCCACAATTCTATGTTTTCAGTCGGTCGTCTCGATTTTCACATATAAATTTTACGCCATTGACCTGACACATCGAGTTTGAAGCTATCGGTTTCATCGCCAATACCCTCAATTCGTTTGACCACTCTGGGCAACCATCATTGGCTACATGGTTCATCTGAAAACGATAAGAAACCAGGTACACCATAAATTATGAACATAGAAAAAGAAAACCACGTACACACATGCTATATAAGGATATAAAAAATATATATATACACATATACCCTTACCCATTGACCAAAGTAGTTTGCAAACGTCCTGTTGTGGTAATCAACATTTTTGGCAATAGCAGGGCAGTGAAGATGATAGTTTTTCCAATATTGTACTTCTGGACAGTTAATCAGTACAGACCAGTGGGCAATGGCTACCTCATTTCCATCCAACTTGTACGACTTTGGCAAGCTTCCGTGTACTACCACGTCATTGGAGATGATAGAAAGGTTGAACTGGGGTTCATCTATCGGCATATGTTGTTGGGGGTCCTCCAGCGCTCCCAAATACAAGTTGGTGTACGTTACACACTCGTGCGCAAGATATGCTTCAGCGATACACCCTTCAGGTGCAGATTTATTCTTCACATAGTCCTTGTAGGCTCCCAATTGTCTACAAGTTAACAAGTGCATGTTATGATACTTAAAAAATAAGAATTTACATATAAAAACAGTGGCAAACCAAATGTATGAATCATTTGTACCTTTCCATGGGATACATCCAAGTGTAGTGTACCGGACCGGTAAGCAACAATTGTTCGGGAAGATGGATCATCAGGTGAGGCATGATGTCGAAAAAATTTGGGGGAAATATCCTTTCAAGCTTGCACATGATAAAAATGATGTCATCTTACATCTCCCTGAGATCTGATTTTTTAACTTCCCTGGTGCATAACTTCTGAAAGAATCTTGACAAGGCCACCAACGGCTCCACCACCTCTTTGGGCAGGTACCCTTGAATGAAAATAGGGAAAAGGCGTTGAAGCAGTACATGGCAGTCATGACTCTTTAATTAATCTGTACATCTTATTGTCCCGGAAGTTAACACGTCTGCTTATATTTCCTGCATAGCCATAAGAATACTTGCATATATAGCCATAAGCAACAATTATATTTCTTGCATATAACCATATATAAGTAAAAATTATATTAATTTCCTGCATAGCCATAAGAATATATACCTGACATTACTTAGCCACCCAAAAATTTCATGCTTATGCTTCGGCTTGACGGTGTAAGGAGCTTGCAGCATTTTTTTCTTACCATCTCTTAACCACAAATGTTTCCGCAGTCCCATAGCTTTCAGATCAATGCGTGCCTTAGGGATGTCTTTTGTTTTCCCCTCCAAATTAAAAACTGTGCCCACCACACTTTCACACACATTCTTCTCTATGTGCATGACATCTAGGTAGTGTCTGATAGGCAACCTGGGCCAGTAGGGGAGTTCCCAGAATATGCTCTTGTGTGTCCAAAACTTATACATTTCGGGCTTGTCTGGAATTGACGCCACTATCTCAGGATGATTGCTCAGCTGGCCAAAATCATATTCATTCAACACTTCCAAAATTTCATCCCCTGTCCATCTCCTGGGTGCCACACCTGTTTCCACAATCCCATCAAAAGTGTCTTGATCCTGCCTAAATGGGTGATCATATGGAAGCCAACAACGGTGACGCATCTGAACAATTTTACTGCAATGAAGACTGCAACAATTAACCGTCATGCACTCTGAACAAGCCCTGTAAACCCTGGTAACGTTACCCGATAACATACCGCGGGCAGGAAAATCACTGATGGTGCCAACAAGCATGGCATGCATCTGGAACATCTCATTTTTGAACCTATCGTAAGTGGGGTGGCCACACTCACTCAGGTACTTAAGCTCCTCAATCAAAGGCCTCAAATACACATCGAGACACTTTCCTGGATAACCCGGGCCCGGAATTAACAGAGTCAGCATATTGTATTCCTTCTTCATGCACATCCATGGTGGAAGGTTGTACGGTACCAAAATAACTGGCCATATACTGTATTGAAGACTCATGTTGCCAAAAGGGTTGAATCCGTCAGATGAGAGCCTTAGCCAAACATTTCGGACCTCTGCTGCAAAATGATCAAACTCCCTGACCATGTGCTTCCAAACCTCTCCGTCGGAAGGGTGTATAAGGGTGTCATCGTCAGGCAAATTCCTCTCAGCCCACCATCTCATAGCTTCGGCGTGAAAACACACATGAACAACCGCTCCAGCCTATCAATAAGCGGGAAATATTGAAGTATCTTCACAGCTTTCTTGTTGCCTGCAGGAGTCAACTTATACCTTTCTGTAAAACATACCGGGCAGGCTTTAAGGTCTTCAAGATCTTTTCCCCAGAAGAGAATACAATCATATCTGCATACATGGATTTTGATGTAGGAAAGCCCAAGATCTTTCAGGATATGTCGCACCTTATGATGAGTGGTAGGAAGACGATGACCGAGTGGCAGTAGCGAAGCAGTCCACTTCAGCCAAGAATTAACAGCTTTGACAGATATTTTGTTCTCCATTTTGAGCTGCATCACTCCCATGACACTTTCAAGAACAATCTTACTACAACTGTCGTACAACGGAGTCTGTTGCAATGCAATCAGGTTGTTGTACTTGTCTATACCGCTTGTGTTGACATGAGCTCCAGGTAATGGCTCGACTGGCTCAATATTGGGGAAACCGTGCACGACGGGAGAGACATTTGGTGCTTGATCAGCAAATACACCGCTTTCATGAAGAAACATATCATTGATTAACATCGATGTTGGATCATAGGATGGACCGGCCCTCTCAGCAAAATGTCCATAATCATAGGATAGACTGGCCCTCTCACCAAATTTTCCATGATCATGCGGACCCGCTAACGATGTTTCACCGTGATAAATCCAACAAGTGTACTTATCCCAAAACCCGTATTTACTCAGGTGCTTCTGGACTTTATCAATGGGAAAACGAAATCGATCGCTGCGACACTTACATTCTTTACACGGGCAATAATGAAGTGTAGTATCTCCACAATTAGCCTTCACAAAATCCACAAAACTCCTAATTCCATGGTGATATCTCACATCCCATCTTTCGAGACTCATCCAACTCTTGTCCATCCTGAAAATTCTAACATTACGTACTATATATATATATACACACACATTCACTACTAATTAATTAATAAATCATCATTAATTACATTCGAATTCATCCGATTAATTAACAAAAGTTGACCCATGCATGCATATAAATTAAAAAAATATATATATATACCAACAATTCACAATTACAAATTAACATGCTTGTATATATATATAGACATATTAAAAATTAATATTCACAAAATAATTTTATATACATACATATATATATACACAAATTAACATATTTTCATCGAAATAATCTCAAATCAACTCAAAATCAACAGTACGTCAATCACTCGAAATCAACAATATATCCACTCTATTTGCATATCAAACCAATAATCGATATCTCAACTCTAAATCAACACATGCATGCATATATATATATATATCGATCTAATTAAATCAACACACATATATATACATACGTATATACGTACCTATATATAGCTACGTATATAGCTTCCCGAGCGGGTTTTCGACGCCTTTTGACAATACCCAAGGATTTCAGAGTGTTTTCCTTCTTTCGATTTCACCGGATTTTTGTATATCTAAATGAATGAGCTGCTGCGATCTAGATCTGATATAAGAGTTATTGCCGGCGATTCATTAAATCGTCGGCAATGGAGTTATTGCCGGCGAAATTCCGGCCAAAAAATCTCCGAAAATTGTGGGAAATTATTGCCGGCAACTTTCTCCGTCGCCGGCAATAATTTTGACCATTTCCGGCGATTTTTGGAACTTATTGCCGGCGATGGTCCATATCGCCGGCAATGCTCATTATTGCCGGCGACCTTTTCCCTTGTCGCCGGCAACAATGCAAAATGTGGTAGTGCTTCTAACAAAAGATCATTGTGTTTTTAAGCCTATATGAAGTTGTGCAACACACAACAAGCATTAATGATTCTAACTTGTGTTATGATGTCAAAAAAAGAAGCTTTTCTTAGTATGCTCCATCTTTTCTTCAACACCATACCCCAAATACTCGTTCAATCACATTCCGAGCTTTTGAGTGATGAAGATTGAAAAGCTCTCTATGATTTTTCAGGCGGTTTTCGACCCATTATTTAAGGTGATATCTAGTTCCTCTATAAGGCGCTAAAAAACCAGGTCCATTAGTGTATCCCGCATCAACAAGGTAGTATTTATCTATAAAAAGATTATACCATTATCAACTTAGTTATCTACTGAAAATTGAATAGTTACGGTTGATGTTGGAACCATACCAATAGGGATAACCAAACGATTGCCTCTAGTCAATGCATATCTAAGAACTCGAGAATCTGATGTCAATCCTTCCTATCCAGGCAATACATAAGTGAACCTCATGTTTTGATTTTAAACTCCTAGGACATTAGTAGAAATATCTCCTTTCCTATTTCGATATCTAGGACGGTCAGCTAATCCAACAGTCACAGAGATATGAGTCTCATCCAACGCTACCAAACAATTCTAAATTGATTAAATAAAAGTAGTGAGTTATGTACTTGAGAGAAATGGTTAATGAAATTTTCTCAAACTATCAATTTAATTAAAATTACCTCAAAGCATCTACATCTCTTCATGTCAGCACCTTGAAGAGCACAATCATGATGCTTCAAATAATCCTTGCTGATTCTCAACACCGCACGTAACACACTATTGAACTGCCTACATATAGTTTCATTGGAACGATAAAAATAAAGATGAATCAATCTAAAGTTTACATCATGTCCAAGGACGTATAAGAACATTGCCACAGATTCTTCAATGGCAACATATCTTGTTCCTTGCAATCCACCTTTATCGTGTAATACTCGACAAAGTCTATGAAATGCGCTCTTGCTAACCCTCAAATTTTTCATGCACTCAACTTCGGATTCATTACAAACGATTCAAAAACCATTGCCTTTGTTCATCCCAATATGGTAAGGGCTCTCTTATTATAGTTCTAAATTTGCAATGGTTTCAAGCTACTATTGATGTCAAAAATCGTGACACAGCAATGAAATAAACTTTCATTTTCTCCATCATTGCTGCCTTCTCCTCTTATTCTACTCTAGCACGCTTACGACATATATCCATCTTTAATTCTTGGTACTTAGATTCACAAGTTCAAAACTGACTTAGGTTATGAAACACACATATTGTATTTACAAGTAAGGTAATATAATTGTAAGTGGCAGTGAACCAAACATCTCAACAGTAAGTGGTAGTGAACCAAAGCAGTAACAAATTTCACCATAAACCAAATCAAATTTCACTACTGGTAACTTCGGTCTAAATATCATGAGCACAAATTCGGTTATGCAAGCAAAATCAGAGAAATCATACTGAAACTGATGTCAAATAGAAAATTCATTACTACTATCCAAAACATAGAAGTATAGCTGAGATTACAGCAGTTAATACTGAATTCAATACAAGTTAGAAGTGAATCTGAAGATGATGTTATGAATAGGAAATTTCATTATGATCTCAAGTACCTGAAAGGACTCAACTAGAAAGTGAGAATCTATTTCTTTCTGTAGGAACTACCTCAATCTTTTTCTGGCTTAAAGCTTTTGGTACCTAATCAAAGAAGCAAAGCAAACACTAAGCATAATGACAGAGAAGCTTTCTATTTATAAGTCTGCCCTGTCTTAGAGAGCATGTTGTAACATGGAAACTAAGATAGGGCTAAAAGCATCAGATGGGAGAAATCATTTTATACATAGAAGAGGAATCTGCAGACACTATTTAATAACTCATCATAATCAAAACAGTACCCAAGATATGTCAAAAAGAAGCGACACTAGCTAAACATGACTCCAACAAGAGGATAACAAACAAAAACATAAAGCCTGGCAAGTCAATCAAGTCTCAATCTTCCAAGGGACAATAGAAAAACTCAGTAAACATACAACATGATTAACATGGGTAGGTTAGTTTAATAGTCTAAAAAAAGTTGATGAATGCCAGAATTTGTATTTGGGAATTATAATCTGCAATGAACCTATTCGAGTTATCTACGAACAAAATAAATATTCTATAATGTGATGAGAGACATAGCTCATCTTCTTTAAACAAATACAAAGGGCTCACATGTTTAAAATGCAGTCTCAGAATAGACACATAAGTGGTCGAAGAATCACTAGATTTTATGTCTAAGAAAAGTAAAGGAGAATTTTTAGTACCATTTCCATCTTTCATATATATGAAGTCTTTTATATATTCTTGAAGCAAATGACCCAAAAAGAATCAAAGAACCAAACTACCTTTAACTAGAAGACATCAGAAAAAGCAGTCCTGAAAGGAATTATCATAAAGCTTAAGCTATGAGCAAGCATCATACCACTACAGGCTACAGTACTTGATCGTGATAGCTATTTGAAACAACCCATCTTCAACTCAAACTCTTCAAACAGAACATCTGACTTGATCACTCAGCTTCCAACTTAGTACTACTATACTCATAACTTGTCGACCACGTGCAGACAAGTTAAAATTCCCAATGATTCAAATTGTGCATCCATACTCATAAAGTTATTCATCACAGCAGACAAGCACCATTAAAGAACACAATGCAAGCATGTATTTATATTGGTTTATCATAAAGGAAAGAGACTAACTAACTAACCTTTCTGGCTAGTAAAGTGGCAACCATGTTTGGAGTAGCAATAGATAGAAACATGAAGACATAGCTCATATAATCACACATTACAATTCCAGGGCCTAAAGCAGCAAGCTCAAACATGAAGAGTTTTCATATTGTAGTACAACAAGCTCAAACATTACTCATGGCCATATATCACTTCCATTACTTCAGAATATACACCAAAATACTTCAAAGAGAAAAATCTATCTAGTATAACATGTATAAACTGTACACTACTCATTAGCACCAATGCTTGTTGCTTAAATGAAATGGCTGACGTTGAATGATAGCCTGGCCAAAGAAACATACAAGGCCAAAACCACAATGCTATAAAGCTTGCATTTGCAGAGCAAACAACATTCTAAGGCATTTCAATAACTACCTCATGGAAATAACACAGTTGAATTGGTAAGTAAAGGAGTATCAACATACTTCTAACTTTTCCATATTACTGTTCTAAGTCATTTCACATAACCGTGCACCTATACAGTTATCCGATTATAGTACTGATTGCCTGAACACTGAATTGAACTTCTAATTTTGCTTTCTCTTCCACACTAGCCTTGTTCCCTATCAATTATAGCATAGTACGCACACCTAATAACTCCAGCTAACATCCCTATCTCTTTGTAAAACATAAGCAATAGCATACAAATTCTCAACTATAAGACCTCTGTTCCGCTAAGCAGAACCAAACAATTCTTGAACCAACAAATTATTGTTCATTGGGTAAGCTTTGATGTAGCAAATGCTCTCTAAGCACAAACCCACACCAGAAATTCAACAACAAGCACTATCCCACAAAACAGAACAATAGATAATCAAGACCAGCTCACAAAACCAAACAACAATGAATAGAAAGCAAACAACCCAATTCAAAATCTAGAAACCCAATTGGTCGCAAACAATGATATGAAATCTAGAAACCCAATTTATAGCAACCAAGCATTCGAAATCTAGGAACCCAAATCATAAGAAACAAGGATATGAAATCTCAATCTCAGAACCCCAAATACGCAAAAAACAACTCCCCGAAATTGGACATTAAGAAATATAGATTGCAACAACAAAACCATAGATTGCAGAGAGGAGGAAGAACCTAATGTTCCAGAATGAACCTCAAGATCGACGACGGCTGTAGTTGAAATCGCGTGTTTTGGTCAGTGATTTCGGGATTTTAAAATGACGCCTGTTTAAGTGGGATGGAGAGATTCCAGTTTTGTTGATAGTTTTCACCGATACAAATCCTCTTTGAAATCCAAGGTTTTATCAAATTTAAATCCAAGTTTTGTCAAACAAGGGATTCACCGCGTGGAATTATGAGATCCCATATTTTGGTCATATCCCACCTATTAATTCCATTGCCAAAGGAAGTTGTCTCACTCTACGGATGGCATGTGAAGGGGGAAAGGTAATTCTACATTTCTTGTTTATTTATCAATAATGTATATTCAGGATCTTCTTACATTACTAGTGCATGTTAGCCAATTTGCATTTTTGTTCATTACGTACTCTTTTCGTTAGCATATAATAAATTACTGTTTCATCTATATCTAAAATACGATGTTCTTAGGTTTAGTCTTAAGTAGTGAGGGAAACTAAGAAATTAGGCAAGGATCATGCTTGGTCAACAGGTCTAATGTATCAATTTGATATAGTAATGATATTTGGTTCATTTTTCAGATAGTGGTTAGGATTGTTCTAAGAGATATCTATAAATGTCAGATGATCTCTATTGAGCACCTAGACTTGTATTAAGAGTCTAATTACCGATAATAAAGAGTTCCAAGTAAAGTGGAATACGGCTGCAGTCTTCTATATAAAGAAGTGGAAAGCGAGTAGGAATGGATCCTCTATTAAACACATATTTTTCTCTCAGCAAATTATCCTTCTCTATACGAGAAAACCCTTGTAACCAGCGATCAATAGAGTTGTCACCCGAAGAGCGTGAGATTCTTGCAATTAAAAGATGCAAAAACCTGCAACCGGGGATCAAGAAGCTTGTCAACAGGAAGATTGAGAGTTTCGAGGTTCAAGGAAGCAAACACCCAGTGTTCCTGACACTCGGTCAAGGGGATTGCTCTACTTTACATGAGGAGGAGTGTAGAGTATCGATTTTCATGGCTCAATTAGAGACACGAAACCAGAAAGTCCTAGGTCACTAGGCAAGAAGGATCCATTCAGGTGAGGTTGGTGCTCTCCTAATCTAAATCGCTTAATCAAGAAATCAGTAGCCGCTAGCCTACAAATCAACATTCTGTCGTGAGACTTTGGCACGCCAGCGCACGAAGCACAATCGAGAAAAAGAGACAGTTTGAGAAATCTCTCAAGTCAGCTAGGAGATTTTTTGATTAAACATTTTGGCACGCCCAGTGGGATTTGATATTTAGTGTCTCTAAGCGACAATTGGGAATCCCTAGAAAAAGGAATACCCTCAGTGTTGCAAACATCTGCAGCTTAAGTATCGGGAACACACTTCTTCTAAGTGTCGTTCACTAACCGAGAAGGCGGTTGACATTATCTTCGCAACTACACAACATTCAAATATAGACGTCACTTTGTTAAGTGAGAGTGATATTAATAACCTAAATCACGAAGAGTATCGAGCGTACGCCGCCAGACGAGACGTACAGCTCGGAGGTTACTTTGAAACAATAGAGCGGAGGTTTGAGGAACAAGCAGAGCTGCTCACTTCCAATTATGAAAAGATGGATACGGCGATAGCCGAAATCAAAGCTCTAAGACTAGAACACAACAAGGGTTTGAAAGACAAGGAGCTACTTAAGGTCCAGATAGCCACCCTCGCGGAGGATCAAGAGAGGATGCATGCTAAAATCATGCACACTATAGACACAAACCTTATGAAGCAGACCAAAACAGTGGCCACCCAATTTCAGAGAATGGAGAGGGACATCTCAGGCCTTACTAAGTCTGTCTTTGATCTCACCAGGAGGACACGACAAGCAGAGGGTTTCCCGCCAGCATGGGAAGAGCGTTTAGATAGGTTTATGGATCAATGTGATATTCACATTGCTAAAGCATATGAGCCGTACAAAACTCATTATCCTCCTGTCCAGAAAGGTGACACCAAGGCTTGGCAATGACCAAGACATTACAAGCAGATCAATTTTCAGACTTTTACAGGAGATGACGATGCCAATGCAGCAACGCATTTGGCATAATTTACCCTTCAGCTAGGTCAATTTGCTGACAAGGAGGAGCTCAAATTGAGAACTTTTGGTTCGTCTTTATCAGGATCAACCCTCGTTTGGTATACAGGTCTGGAGAAGGGGTCTATCACGAGGTAGGCGACAATGGAAGCATTATTCATAGACCATTTCGGAACAATGAGACCGGAAACCAGCACCAAAAAGCTAGTAGCCATGAGTCAATCGTCAACAGAAACACCAGTAACTTTTCTGCACCATTTCCAATCCGAGTACAACCTATGCAGAACCCCACTATGTAAAGACGTAATTGTTGAAATGGCCATAAATGGCTTGGAGAATCAGTATTATAATTTTTTTTAACAAACAAGTATTTTACCTTGAATGAGCTTATCACGGCTGTAACAAAAGCTCATAGTGCCATGCAAGAATGTGATAACAAGTGTAACTCATCGAATGGGACGTATGCATCAAGGGCATACGATAAACACAAGTCAAGAACTGTGGCTTACATAGAGGACAAAGTAGAATAAGGGTTTGACTCCGAAGAAGAGCAAGTGGGAGCCGCCGAGTTGACGACAAACAAAGTAATAAACCCAGCAAGCTTCAGAAAACCAAAGGGCCTATAAAACTCTCGATAGTGGCTTTCGCGAAACTAGAATTCGAGACATACACATATGATGCCAACATGGCTCACAAGATACATGATGAGCTTTTCAGTATGCGAGCTGCCAAAATAGACTTCGGTCCATTACCTAGCTAGTTCAGAACAATTAAAAGGAAAGAAGTACTATAAGTTCCACGGCATATGGAACCATATAACTAAGGACTGTATCAAGCTCAAAGATCAAATCCAGAAATAGATAAATGAAGGCCACTTAGCCTTAGAAGAAGCTCCCAAAATAGCCTCGTTAGTCGATTCTCAACCTTTCCTAGCGCCTCAAGTTAATATGATAAATGTCGGTTAGTCGCCAGTCGTTGGCTTTGAAATAGGAGGTGAGAAAGGGAATTCACTATTCTTGCCACAGTATACTTTTCCGCAAGATAAGGTTGAAGAAATGGTGGATGAACTGCAAGAGATGAAGCTTATCGTTTATCGGCCAGTGTTCAAGCTTAGACACTTAAATTGTAAATGGCCAGACGAACATTTCTGCAGGTTCCACAACGCGTTCGGACATCAGGCAACGATGTGTTCTACCCTGGAAGACAAAATTCAGGGTTTGATTAACTGGGAAGTGATAGTAGTTAGTCAGGAAGGAGTGGTAGAATGGCATCCTAAGACACCACCATCTTCTACAACAGTCCCAGAAACTTTCCTATCTTGCGATGCATCTGGGTCCACACAAAGACGGAAAAGATCAAGGCGAAGGCCTAAACACAATATTGCATTTGTCCAACCCAAGCAATCCAAGATTACATATGATGCATCCAGGCGAGAAGAAATATTTGAAGAATTACTCCGAGCAGGGATAGCAGTAGTTCCTGATAATTGGGGAACTCCAGATCCAAGTCCCCTGAAGATGTAAAAGGTCTAAATCATTGCCAATACCATAATAAATGGGGGCGCCATTCCACTAACGAATGCATTAACTTAATGTATAGAATTCAGCAGTGGATAGATAAGGGAGAAGTGCATATAGCAGCACCCTCGCCAAATCTGGTGATCAAAGAAGCGTTGACGGTTGGCATGCTAGAATTTTCAGGGGGTAACCCAAACAAAAGAAAACCAACACTCGACCTTTGAACTGGCAGTGAGGATACTTCAAGTAAAACATAAGATAATGCATCAAAAGGAAAGGAGAAGGTTGACCCGAAGGACGAGTCGCTAGTGACATTGTGTGCAAGATGCAAGTTCCATTATGGGCAAAAGATCACATACGAAGAATTGAAAGAAGCAGTTAAAAGCTGTCTGGAACTGATCTTAACACCAGAACACTATCAGCTAAGCAGTGCAGGGGAGCTGAGTCAAAGGACTTCTCAAAATTTCAAACGGAGAAGAGCTTTGGAAAAGTCTGGCAGATCAGAGAAATCCGAAGTAGCCACAGTCAATACACTCGCCAAACCATATTTTCTTCCCGCTTCAAGAAACATAACTAAGGAGAATGTGTGGTATGTGAAGGAGAAAGGTAAAACAGTGGAGGTGACTCCAAGCAGGAAACGCAACTTACAACAGCGCTTTGGAGAAGCTAAGAGAGATTTGGAGGCATTAGAGATGAGTTTGGTTTAGGAAGAACAATTGAAGTATACCTTAGAACAGTTACAGAGGCGTCTGAATGCCTTAGATGTGAATCCCCTGGTTGTTTTCGAAAAGAAGTCACACAAAACTAAGGTCCGAGCAGCCAGGCCCGATGGTTTTGATCGTAACCCAAACTTATGGGCCAGACAAAAGACACCAGAACCTATACCTGAGGTTCACCATGAACCAAGGAGACACTGAACAATTAGGCAACATCTTCACTTTGACGAGGAAACTAAACAAACAGTAAAGAGTCCTCAAAGAACGAAGGAGGTTACACGTGGCCATGTTTCAATGAGAGAAACGAAGGGCTTCCGTTGGAGTCCAAAACCTTTAATTGAAGAAGAAAAGAAGAAACAGACTAGCTTGAACAAATCTTTTCCTACCTCTAAGAAAAGCTCTGGTTTGTTGCAACTAACTCGTTAAAACCTATACTTGAGGTTCCAGAACAGCACGTTGTTTCCTTAGAAATCATTGACGAGGCAAACATGGAGGCTGAGAAGACTGAAGATGCTTTGGAAGGTAACGACGACGAGGAACTGGTAGACTATGGTGAAGACGAGGAGGAAGCCATGCAAGAATACGAAGATGAGGTAGATATTAATGTTAGCATGGTGCTGGTCTTACCTACCAAATTTTTAAGACCTTCAGGAACAAGGACATAAGTCAACACTAACAAGATCAAAAGCGTGAACAATTTGGCGACCATAGAAGAGGACATTATCTCATCCGATCAACAGTCGCTCGCCAAGCAGTCAGAGGTTGACTTATCATTAAAAAAGGCATACATGATGTTCGCAAAGCCCTCCTTGAACATGGCCATGCACATGCTGCCACTATATGTCACAGGGAAGATCCAAGGAATTCAAATCAATAAGCTTTTGGTGGATTCAGGAGTAGCCGTCAATATTATCATCGTCAAAGCAATGATACTACTAGGTATTCCCAAGTCGGCTATACAAGAAACATCCTTAAATGTTCGGAACTTCTAAGGCAACATATCCAAGACTTTGGGAATTGTCTTCATACATGTGCAAGTAGGATCAGCCGCAGGTACATACGTATTCATCGTGGCAGAATGCATAGCACCATATAGCGCAATCATGGGACATGATTGGATTCATAGAAGCTATTGTGTACCCTATTCTCTTCATCAGCAAATGGTAATGTGGAATATGGAGTCAAGAGAGGCAGTGGTTATTGACGCTGACCCTCGTCCTTATTCTGTATCTGCCAATATTATAGACGCCAGCTATTACAACAATGACCTGCGACCACTGGAGGTTTATGGCGTCGATAACAAGGGTAGCCCGGTTGAAGTTACAGCCTCTAAATTAGCTCAATGGGGTATTATCCAAGTAGGCGAAGACGGTCATCTATCTTATACCATTGAGCTACCACAAAAATCATCCTAATGACAGAACCTCTATCCAGCATAGAGATCGAGGCTTGCTTCTCCCTGTACGACAGATTCTACAATTTTCTAATGGAAGTCAATCCCTCGAGAATATTTCGACGATTGTAGCACTAAAATATGTGGATGATGACGTACTGCATGAGTCAGTCGAAGAGGAGGAAATCCAGTTAGCTCCAGCAGCGCTAGACGATACACCTCCCAAAGTTAAAGATCCCATTGAAAAGGTTAATCTTGGAACTGCAAACAAGCCAACGCCTGTGGCTATAAGTACCTTCCTGGAACCTGAAGAACGTTGAAAGATCATAGAATTGTTGAAAGAATACGCGGACTGTTTTGTAGAAAAGTACGAAGACATGCCAGGCTTGTCGCCAGACCTAGTATGTCATAACTTGCCTATCTTGGAAGGGAAGAAGCTTATAAAGCAAGAGATGTGTTGTATGAATACAGAAACAACAATCCTAGTCAAGGAAGAGATTGAAAAAATGGTTAAATCAGACATTATTAGAGTAGCCAAATACAACGAGTGGCTTTCAAATGTAGTCCCGGTAAAAAAGAAAAATGGCAAGATGCGAGTTTGTGTTGATTATTGAGACCTTAACAATGCGACCTAAGGATGCATACCCAATGCCATTAGCAGATCTGTTGGTGGATTCAGTCACACGCCATGAGATGTTATCGTTCATGGACGGGACAATTAGATATCACCAAATTTCAGTGGTAGAAGCAGACAGGCATAAGACAGTGTTCTGGTGTCCAGGTTTTGCAGGAGTATTTGAATATGTGGATATGCCATTTGGACTTAAGAACGCAAGGGTGACCTATTAGCGAGCTATGAATTTAATATTTCATGATCTGATAGGAAAGTCCATGGAAGTTTATATCGATGACGTGGTTGTGAAGACAAAGTGCAAAACAGACCATGCCGAAGACTTGAGGCAAGTGTTTGTTTGAATGAGACAACATTGATTGAAGATGAACCCAGCTAAGTGTGTATTTGGAGTACAAGCGACAGACTTTTTGGGCTTCCTGGTCCATCAACGGGGAATTGAAGTCCCAGATGATAAGAAGGAAGCAGTTTTGGATGCGATCCCGCCAAAGAACAAGGAGTTACAACAACTACTGGGAAAAATAAACTTCCTTAGGAGATTTATTGCAAATGCAACCAGGAAAACGCAGCCGTTCTCACACTTACTCAAGCTGCAAAACTAAAAAGACTTTGTATGAGAGCCGATTCATTAAGAGCCTTTTGATACCATCAAAGCATATCTGGCGAACCCACCAGTTTTAGTCCCGCTAAGGCCAGGGATCCCACTTAAGTTGTATATATCAGCTATGGATTATTCTATGGGGAGTTTACTCACTCAAGATGATACAGCGGGCATATAACGTGCTATTTTTTTTATCTTAGTCGCACGTTAACAGATTATGAAACACGATACTCACCAATGGAAAAATTATGCTTGGCCTTGTATTTTTTCGGATGCAAGTTGAGGCATTATATGTTATCCTTCACCACATGTGTAATTGCACAAACTGATCTGGTGAAGTATATGTTATCAAGGCCCATACTAAGGGGCATAATTGGGAAATTGATCTTGGCACTTTCTGAATTTTCACTACAGTATGTGCCATAAAAGGCAGTTAGAGGTCAAGCAGTGGCTGATTTTCTTGCTCACCATCCAATGATTGTTGCTCGCGAAGGTCCCAAACTAGACTTAGCTTGTATTGATCTTGCCTCGTGGTGTTTATACTTCGATGGATCAAGTACTAGCATTATGTCTGGAGCAGGGGTCGCGATAATTACTCCACGTGGTCAGACTTTCTCATACTCATTCGGGTTGGATTTCTAGTGTACAAATAATCAAGCAGAATACAAGGCACTTATCATAGGCTTGGAGCTCTTATCAGACATAGAAATTACAGATGTGCACGTATATGGGGATTCTCTATTGGTGATCAGGCAACTTGAGACAAAGTATAAGGCTGGACCAGTATTAGAACCATATGCTAAGCGAGCCTGTGATTTACTCAAGTTGTTTACTGAAGTAGAATTGAGTCATATTCCTCACGAGAAGAACTATGTAGTGAATGAATTAGCACAGTTATCAACATGAGTCAGTCTTCAAGATGGAATATGAGAGCGGATCCTAAAAGTGGAACGACGCACACTTCATTCTTTCTTTACTCGTTAGAAAATAATGAATGGCATGTGGTAACACTTGATCATATCGATGTAGACTGGAGGTAGCCCATCATCACGTATCTCCAGAATCCAAATGAATTGACCGATAAGCGGATCAGGTTTCTAGCCCTCAACTATGTACTCAAGGATGATGCGTTGTACTGACGAGGGGAGGAAGGTTTACTGTTACGATGTGTGTACGGACGTGATGCCAAACGAGTAATGAGAGAAGTTCATTTAGGGGCAGCAGGAGCACACCAAGATGATCCAAAGATGAGATGGCTATTACAACATCATGGTTACTACTGGCCAGGAATGCTCAAGGATTGCAATATGTTTGCCAAGGGTTATGAAGAATGTCAGGAACATGGTCCAATCAGCCATTTGCCCAACATCCCTTTACAATCAATCATCAAGCTCTGGCCAGCACGAGGATGGGCTTTGGACTTAATCAGGATAATTCATCCTCATTCATTGGAATGACACAAGTTCATCATCATTGTGACTGATTTTTTCACTAAATGGGTGGAAGCTAGGCCTTTAAAAGTGGCCTCTACGAAAGCCATTCGCCAGTTTCTGTTTGAGGATATCATCTGTAGGTTTGGCAATCCAGAATGCTTTGAGACAGACAGAGGGGCAGCTTTCATGTCTGGCGAGGTAGGGGAGTTAAAGAGAGACTTTGGAATACGTTTTCTTCATTCTACCTCGTATTATGCTTAATCAACTGGTCAAGCTAAGGCAAGTAACAAGATAATCATCCATATCCTGAAAAGAATGCTTGCCAACAATGCCCGCTTATGGCATGAAGACTTATTCAATACGTTATGGGTATACCGAACGAGCAAACGAAGCCCCACTAACATGACTCCTTATGCACTAATGTTGGACCACGATGCAATTTTACCATTAGAATTCAACGTTCAGTCTATGAGGGTTATGGAACAACACGATCTGATTGGCGACGATTATGTACAAGTAATGTGGTAGGAACTCGAATATTTAGATGAACAGTGTTTGGCGGCTTATGACAACCTTTTTGTAGAGAAAGGAAGAGTATCACGTGCTTATGACAGATGCACAAGGGGCAAAAGCTTTGCAGAAGGAGACTTAGTCTGTCACGTAATATTACCCATTGCCCCAGAAGATTAATGGCAGAGGCAAATGGTCTGAAAAGTGGGAATACCCTTACATCATAGATCGCCTTCTAGGAAGAGGGGTGGTGCACCTGCGTGATAGAAATGGTACAATCCAAGCTAACCCTATAAATGACCATTTTCTCAAGACATATTTACCGCTAGTTTAGGAATAATATGACCCACCAGCAACAAAGTAATTCAGTCCATACAGGCTCGAAGAAAAGTCCTTGCCTAAATGGACTGAAAGGGCAAAACGTAGAGACTTCTCCAGCGACCAATTTAGAGGGCTATACTAGTTACTCGTTATTTAGGTGGCCAATTTAGGTGGCTATACTTTTTATTTTTCTAAAATTTTTATAGCCAATTTCTGTGGCTAAGTCTATTGACAATGGGTAGTTGTTAATCTATACTTGTCAACTTCTGTGGCCAAATTTATAGTCAAGCAGTGTTTGAATGTATCAATACGAACGATGTTTGCAGAAAGTAACTTTTTTCTTTAAATACAAACAGATTATATTGAGACATAAGATTACAAAGGCTTTGCGGCCTTAAACTCTGATACCATATGAAGATAGGCTATAATTAGCAACATAAACAAAAGGGGAAAATAACGTATATTCCTTCAAATCCTCAAACAGTGGATAACCAGTCTCTGGGTACACGTATCAAATATGCATACATTGAGAAGGACCTCAAGAGATAAAAGAAAGAGGATTTGAAATGCTAAGAAAGCTAGTTCAACAGCCCAGAAAGAGTGCTGGAAGCAAGCTGGCATTTGATTCCCTACCTCGGGTTGAACTCTTTCTCTTTCCTCTCCAGAACGTCTGCGTTTATAGGACCTACAGCCTTTATGCACAGAAAAACGGATCAGTTGCTGGCGAGGAAACCAGAGCAAAGTCATCCTCGGGGTTTAGTCTTTGTCACCCTGTAGACACATATGGTGACTTCATCAAGGAATTGCCTGGACATAAATATCACTATCTAGTCCAAGTTTAGACATGAAATTCACTATTTAAAGCATGTAAAGAGGGAGGATTATATCTGGAGGTTTCTTTTGAAGCGAGAGCCATAGAAAATACAAAAAAATGGACTTCATCGAACGAGAAGGCTTTGAAGATATGAATAGCAGCAAAGAATGAGAATGGCCTTTATAGGAGAAGTACCATATTGAACTGTAGCAGTAAAGACTCTTGGGATTAAACGCACCTGTTGATAAATGACATTTGTTTACTGAAGATTGAGCACCAGAGCAGTTTATCTACTCCGAGATGAAGGCGTCATAGTTAGAGATTTTTTGGGCAGTTAAACATATATTGAAGATTTGACTGATGAGACAGCGCGTTTCAGATTCCAAGTCTGAGATTAAAGGCCTTTAAATTCGAGCAACAACGGTAAGGGGGTAGTTAATTTCTTTAACAAGCCTATTATTGTTGGATGATTTATAACAAGGCTATATGTGAGGCCCAGGAATATGTTCAGAACTAAATGAATCGCAATAATGCCAAAATATCCAAATCATTAAGTTGGGTTCATGGAATACAAAAGTTGGGCTTAATCCTAGAGGCCTAAAAAATATAACAGGAGAGATTTCTTCTTCAATCCCACCTTGAAGAATTCAAAGTCCCTCCAGGCCAGGCTATATAAGTTCAGAAGCTCTGACGCATCGTCCTCGGCTTCGGCGAGTTGGTTCACACGACAGGAGCTTTCGTCCAAAAGCTGCTGAGTGTTGGCATGGGTAGAATTTGAGTCAGCACGCAAGAGGTCCACTTCAGTTTGAAGAAGTGCTAGTTTAGCTTCCTTAGCAACTAGAATATCCCTCTTGATCGAAGCATTCTTCAAGAATTCTTGGACTCGACCCCGGTCTTGCTGTAATTGGTGAGCCATCTTGGTTACCATCTCCCGCTTGCGGTCCACCCTATGCTTCAGGTTATCCTGATGATTGTATAGCTTGTAGAGCTCGTGGAGGTCCTGCTTGAACTCAGATAGTATCAAGGAGTTTACTAGGGGCATTTTTTTTCCAGGTCTCTGACTCTATCTATGGAGTCGTTGATGTCCTCAAATGAATCCAGCTTAGCCTGGGAGAGTTCCTTGAGAGCGGCTCGGGAGAGAGCAATGTCAGCCTAGATGGGACTTAAGACTTCAAGCCTGGCAGATAGTTCTTCCAAACTCAGGGCTTGGTCGCGAAGAGCGGCTACTCGGCTGGCGGGGCATGAAGATGAAGAGGTCCAAAGAGACATTTCTTGGTTGCTTGGAGCTGCTTTGATTATTGCAATGGGAGTTGAAAATTCAGGTACAGCAGTCTGAGCATCAGAGGTGGTTGAAGAAGTCTTAGCCCAAAAATTATGTTCAAGATACTTGATTCAAAATAAAGGTTGATGCAATGTGTAAAATGCGAAAAAGTTGTTATGGTAAGCATACCTTAGGCTCACCAACCATATGTGATTCAGGCAAGTGCAGAATGTCAAGTACTCGTTGCTCCAGAGTGGAAGGCTCGCTTGAAAATTCTGGGCGAGAAATTGGCACTATGCGCCCTTCTGCCATTGCCAACTATTCCTCTTGAGTGTAATGTAAGGAATGATAGGAGAAGGAGGCAGCACCGCCTTCATTTGTGGTGGTTTGATCCTCGGAGTCCTCAACAAAATTCAGGAAATATTGACAGAGGGGCAGTCGTGTATCTGGAGCAGATTTAGAGATGAACGGGCTCGAAATATTCGCCAGAGGACTAGGAGAGTTCATGATGGTAGCAGCTTCAGTATCAAGAACGACGCTTTCTTCGTTAACGATGATGGAGGCCTAAGGACAAAGAACGATTAGAAGCAGAATAATGTAAAATAAAAGTTGTCTAGGATGCTAAACGATTAGATTATCGTACCTTCAGAGAAGTTGAGAGGCGAATTTCAACCAACTCATGTGGTTGCTTGGCAGAGACGTTGTCAGTTTGTAGAGACGGATTACGGGGATGGGATGAGTCTCTGGCAATGGCGAAAGAGTTGTTGTTTCCACAAAAGCAGTTGGCTCGGTTGAGGTTTGGTGAATAGGTTGGTTTTGCACTGCTTGTTCTTCCAAATTCCCCTTAATGGTAGCCTCACAGCGATGGTGCTTACGTTTGCGAGAACCATCAGCTGTTGAGTTGGTTCGAGTCTGCTTGCAAGATCGCTGGAATGAAGAAAGATAATTAGAATACTTGATGGCTTAAAATGGTGAGGTACTCGGAAAATGGAATACTTACAGTACGAGGGAGTTCTTCTTATTCTTCTTCCACTCTCTGGCAAAGCTCTTCATTGCTAGTTACAGCCTGGGCTCCAGTTTCTTCAGAGTACTATTCAAATCCAGAAAAAGGAGAACAGGTTAAAGTAATGCAACAATATTGCCAAAATCCGTGGTAGGAATTTAGTAAGGAAAATAGACAACTAAAATGACATACCACTGGCCAAGGGGTATCATCAGTATCCTCATGAACCATGCGTAGCAATTGCAGGTCAGAATCATCCGTGAAATGCTTTGTGAAATTATGGAAGATGGCGGCAAACAAGGCCAATGGTGGCTTACGTCTGATCTCGTCCCATAAATGAGCTTTCCAGGCCAAATAATGGGTAGTCACGTGGAGAGATGGTGCGATGGGATGCTCAAATTTTTGCTCAGGAAGTATCACCAGGGGGAAGCCATAGTGATCATCAATCAGATCAGCAAGGTCAGGACGAGAAGTGGCTCGCCAAACGCTGTAGCGGTTCACCGAGAAAATAAAAGGCATAGGGGCCCACTGAGATAGCCCGAGTTGCCTGGCAAAGTGGTTTGAAGCATATAGTTCATGACCAGGGGTGGAAGGATCAGGAACCGGTAGGTCGCCACAGGTATTGCACTGGAGGAAAATGACTCTCACCAGGTTGTCTTATTCTGGCGAAGGAAGGAAGCCAATATCAAGGTCTTCAGAGAAGTTACGGCTTAAGATGACGTCGACTGCAGCCTCAAGAAATTTTGAATGCGAGCAAAAGGTAGCAAAGCATGTTTGGTAGGTCCACCCGTCAAAGAAGTTGGTGGTTGCCAAAGTCTTCCCCAGAATTACGTCACTCTTGAATGGTAGGATTTCGGGGTGACGAAAAATAGGGAAGTACATTCGAAGCCATAGCTCTACCATTCAGAGTGGTCCTGGTTGGTTGAGGTCGAGTCGCGAGAGTACAATCCACCTTAAGCTGCGATAAATGCTGGCGAGGATAGACTGTGCAAGACCTAATTTTGTTCCCTCGAAAAGACATTTGGCAAGGTTAGGCCAGCATTTGTTTACCTTCTGGTGATCTCCTGATTGCATCAATTGGACAAGGCGTTGAACTGGCTCTCCAAGGATGGTTTTGGCAGTCTCCTGATTGCATCAATTGGACAAGGATAGCAAAGTTAGTTTCCACCTCAATTCATTCAATTCCATGTTTCACAGTAAGTCTAAGGCCATGAAGCAACCCCCAAATCTCAGCTTCAATAGCACTCCCAGCACCAATGTTAGCCTGAAATCCTTGGATCCACTCACCAGAAGAATTCCTAATCAAACCATCAGTGCCAATGAGACCTGAGACATTTTGAGAACAATCAATATTCAATTTATGTGCACCTAGGGATGGTCTTTTCCAGGAAAGACTGCTGATACAATAACTATTTCCATTTTTAGACTGGACAACTTTATTGGCATTTATCTATTCCATCACAGCTCTATTGATGATGATACCAGGCACAGTAGGATATTGAAAATTAGACTCAAAGATAATCTTATTCCTCCACTTCCATATGTACCAGCAAATCATAGTAAAATACTCACACCATCTCATACCTCCATGAGCTGCATTGTGATAGTTTATTTGAGCATCAAACCATTCACTCCAGACCAAAGTAAAAGATCTTCTTATAGTACTAGGCATATCAACTGAACTCCAAACCATGTTAGCCTGAGCACAGTCTCTAAATAAATGTAGAACTGTTTCCTCCCCATCACCACACAAGGTACAACCAGAAGATTGAGCCATATGTCTCCTATATCTTTGAACATTAGTGAAGAGCTTTTGATGCACCATTGTCCATAGAAAGGTCTTGAGCTTTGGGGCAACATTGAGCTTCCAAATATTCTGCCACTTACTCTGAGCAGTGGAGAAATCAAAAAACATAGAGTAAGCAATTTTAACAGAAAATTGACCCATAGGATCATGGCCCCAGATTCTGACATCATCACCACACCCTTCAAAACTAAGAGGTATTTTCAAAAATTTTAGAACAATCTTTGGGGGAAGCATAGAGTTCAGAAGCTCCACATTCCATCCCTCATCATTCCACATATCCCAGACCAAGGCACTCTCATTAATTTGGGCACCATCAAGGGAAAATTCACTTGACTTATTGTAACACAACCAATTGTCAATCCAAAATTTTACACTTTGACCATTTCCAATTCTCTATATCAAACCATCCCTTAACAGTAAGGTTCCATGGACAACTCCTCTCCAAGTACTAGAACTATCAGCTGCCACTTTAAGTTGAGGATTGAGAATATCTCTATCTCTCAAATACTTCTTCTGATACACCTTTGCCTATAAGCCCTTATCACCCTTCATGAGCCTCTAACTGGATTTAGCAAGGAGCCTTATTCATATGTTGAGTCTTCTTGATGCCAAGCCCATCAAGTTTTTTAGGCTGACAAACAACATCCCAATTCACTAGATGCACCCTCTTCTTGTCAACGGTGTCTCCCCAGAGGAAATTCCTATTAACCTTGTCCAACTTCTTACACAGATCATTTGGTAACTTAGCAGTACACATAGAGTAAATAGAAATTGTGCAAGTAAGAGATAGGATTAAAGTCAATCTTCCTGCCATGCTCAAGTTCCTACACTTCCAACTTACAAGTCTTCCTTCAACTTTGTTAAGCAAATCAGCATAAGTGAACTTATTTACTCTGGTATGCACCAGAGGCTTTCCAAGGTATTTACCAAGATCATTAGTGATTGGAGATCTACAAATATTACTAATCTCAGCAGCCGACATCTTATTGACATTGGGAGAACAAAACAATAGAGATTTATCACAATTCACCACCAAACCAGATTGCTCACAAAACAACTCCAAACAGTCCTTCAAAACATAAGCCTGATTAATACATGACTCAGAAAATAAAATCAGATCATTAGCAAAGAAAATATGGGAGATCTTAAGACCAACTTGTGATGACTTAACAGGCCTCCAGAGCTTACTCTTCACAACTGTTTGAATTAAATGAGACAAGTTCTACATACATAGCACAAAAATATATGGGATAAGGGGTATCCTTGTCTGATACCCCTATGAGCTTGGAAATGATCAGTAAATCCTCCATTCAAGGAAATTTGGAAGCTTGTAGAAGTGATACAACTCATAATCAGCTTCACCAAATCAGGGGGCAGATTAGCTTCCCTCAAAACTAAGTGAATAAAATCCCACCTAAGCCTATCATAGGCCTTAAATAAATCAATTTTTCAGGAAAAAAATACCAAGTTGACCAGTAGACTTTTTGAACTTATGAAGCACCTCTTGAGCAATCATAATGTTATCAATTATATGTCTTCCTGGAATGTAACTAACTTGGCAAGGGCTCACTAACAACTGCATAACAGGTCTTAATTTCTCCACAACCAACTTAGAAATAATTTTATATACAGTGGAACATAGACTGATTAACCTGAAATCTTTCATAAGTTATGGACCATCAATCTTGGGAATTAGAATAATAATTGTGTGGTTAAGGCCTTGAGGGATAGTACCAGATATAAAAACATCCATCACAACTTGGCAAATATCAGCAGAATAAAGAGGCAATTGATGCTGAAAATAGATAGCAGGAAAACCATCTATGTCAGGAGCTTTAAGCCCTCCAATGGAAAAAAGAGCCCTCCTCACATCATCTACCCTAACTTGTCTGCACATATCCTCCAACATAGCCACATCCAATACAGTAAAAGATAGAGAATTTGAATGCTACCCTCAAAAGTTACAGGCATTGAAAAGAGATTAATGAAAAAATCATTGGCAATTCTTATCAAATCAGTAGTGGCAGTGAACTATTCACCAGCAACATCATATAACCCTTCTATTTTATTCTTCTTTCTAGTAGCCATAATAGTCAAATGGAAATACTTGGTATTCTTCTCACTATCCTGCAACCACTTATCTCTAGAATTTTGTTGCCAGAACAAACACTCTTGAGACAGCAGACCTTCATATTCATCAATGAGTTCCTTTTCCAGCTGAATCAGGAAAAGATTTTCACCTTTATCTTTAGCCTTCTGGATCCCTCCAATTCTGGCAAAAAGTCCCTTCTTCCTTTGAAATAAGTTACCAAAAACTGACACATTCCATTCAGAGAAAGCCTTCGACATACATCTAATTCTCCCATCAAAACCCATATCAAGAGTCTGCCAAGTTCTAGAAACAAACTCATCATAATCAGAATGTGGCATCCACATAGCTTGAAATCTGAAAGCTAATCTATCCCTATTGACATGATCATTAGAATTCAATTGCAATAGAAGTGGACAGTGATCATATTTAGTTTTAAGTAGATGCCTCACAAAAGCATCAGGGAACAAAGATCTCCACTCACAGCAGCTAAAGGTTCTACCCAACCTTTCTTTCACTCTATTATTCTCCCAAGTAAATTTAGAGTCCTTAAACCCAAGATCAATGAAAGCTTGTAAATTAATCCAGCCCCTCAATGCTCCAAATCTTCCAGTGTAAGGGCCATAACTTTTGTCTTCAGTTAAACAAGCTCGTTAAAATCTCCCATCATTACCACAGGAAGACCATACCTGTGGAAAACATCACCAATAGGAGATTATAGAGCAGCACGAGTACTGTTGATAGGGCTTGCATATATAACTGACAACAACCAAGGATTAGCCCCAACATTATTAAGGCTGACTGTAATAGCTTGAAAGGTTACATCCACCTCATCAATAGAAACAACACTTGATTTCCACAACAACCAAATCCCTCCAAAGTAACCAGTAGCCTCTCTCACAATATTTTTATCAAAACCAAGGTTCAAGAAAAACCTGTGATTTCTTTCAAAAGGAACCCTAGGTTCACAAATCATAAGAACATCAACAAAGTTTATTTTAACCAAATCAGAAATAGAATTTCTGAAATTGTCACCCCCTGCACCTCTATCATTCTAGGTCATTATCTTCATTATAAACAACTAGGGAAGTTGGGAGTGAAATCCCATAATTAGGCATAAACCACGTCCTCCTCAAAGTAAGGAGGAGTAGAGTCATCCATTTCCACACTATTGTTGGCCTCAAACACTTGATTGGTAAACTTCTCAATAGCAACAGATACTTCCTCAGAAGAATGAAGCCTATCTGAATTCTCTAAAGGACAATGCCCAAAGACAACATCATCTCCAGAGATCCCTTTAGAAAAAACATTATCAAATGATATGTTTTTAGAAATAGAAGCCACTTTGTTGTCAACAATTCCCCCTTTCAGCTCAAAAGGCCTTCTCTGGTACTTGGTGGAAGTAGATGCCACAGTTCTAAGTACCCTACAATTTGATCCATCTCCTATAGGAACTCTAGTATCCAACACTGATGCATTCTTGCCCTTCAAAACCTGACTAGATAGAAAAACCTCCTTATCCTGAGCCATACTCTTATTACTTAATGTTTCCTTCACTCCCTTTTTATTCCCAGCCCCTTTAGGAACCAATTGTACAATATTCCCAGAGGAACTAGGAACAACAGCAGAGCTAGTGATCTTAGTGGAATTCTCTAGAGGGCATTCCTCAATTGCCTCATTAACATCACTCAAAACAGTAAATCTGGAGCCAGTGTTTCCTTTAACCTTCCCTGCCCCATTACCAGTATTCTTCTTCTTATTTTTATAACTCATGATCATCCATACCCCAATGTCTTCTTTCTTCACTTGCTTTCCATTATCAGAAGTACTCATAAGAGTAGTCTCATTATTGTCATTCATTTTAGCATTCTTATTATCAGTAGCCATCACAGCTAAGTCCATTGCATCCTCATTGGTAGCCACCATATCATCAGCATTAGATCTCTTCAGATTAGGATATTTGTCCTTAGCATGTCCAAAAACCCCACATTTAAAGCAAATGAGTGAAATGCCTTCACAAACAACATGATATGAGATGCCCTAAACTTCAACAAAAGGCCTTAATGGTTTTTCAAGGTCAACCTCTACACAAATCCTTGCAAAGCTGCCCCTAGACTGTCCCAGAGTCACATGATCAATCCTCACTATATCACCCAGAGTACTACCAATCTTTGCCAGAGTAAATGGTGTATAAAATTGTACAGGAAGTTCAGCTATGCGTATCCATAGTGCCATACTTCCAATCTACTCAGTCAAAGGGTTAAACTCAGGTCTCAAACGTTTCACAATTAATGTCTGCCTAGAAAGAATCCATGGTCCTCCACTCAGAGCATTAATCATGTTCTCCACTAAGTTGAACTTCACAATGAAGAACTCATTAGGAAGGTCAATCAGTTTCCATCCTTCTTTCACATGCCATTTCTTTTGTAGCCCCTTAAACATGAAGTCAAAGCTCGAGGTTGAATTCGGTCGTCCCATGAGCTTGACCACCACCGCATACCTCTATTCTAGAGAAAGCTTCTCATGAACACGAGAAGAGAAAGAGACGTTGACTCCATACCCTCAGAGAAAACACAATTTGAATCTGTCGAAGCACATCAGAAACCATTAGTCATGGTATTTGGAGATAGGGCTAAGAAGTTTGCTTGCATAGGATGTACTAGCCTTCTGAGGTGTGAGAGACCCCTTCTCAACCATATCATCCATACGTAGAGTAGTCAAAACTGCAGAAAAATCATCAAACTTGTAACGTTTACGTCGTCCCATTACACTGAATTCCCCTCCGCCACAGCCCATGGACTGGGCGGAGAAGACGAAGTCTCCTGGAACCACCTCTACTCACCGAAGTATACAAGAACACAAAAAATCAGATCGGAAATCAGCCAATGGATGACCAAGATGAGCAACGGTACAGAGATATGAGATTTAGAGAGGGCGCGTGAGGCACGTTCTAAACTCAGCCATTATAAATTTGTGGGGATTTTGCGTCTTTCCCCTTATTTTCACTACCATGGTTCAATGAGAACTTTTTTGTCTCAATTGAAGATAAAAACTTGTTCACCTATTTGAGAAAAGTAACACATGAAATGATGTTAGCTAAACAAACAGTAACACAGTGCTAGAAATTCTTGACGAGTGTACGAGGGACAGTGGCTAGATGGCGAGGTAAAAAAAAGTAGTTAGAGCAACCACACCGGTTGCATCCTCTCGAGGGAATTCCTCCAAAACGGTGGGGGGCAGCCGGGAAAAATAGGAATTCCCCTCGTCGGTGTCGTGCAGCGGTGAGGATGGAGGCTGAGGACCAATCAACGACTCAGAGGAATTCCTCCTTGTCGTGCTATTTGAGGAAGCCGGAGAAAACTTCCCTAGTGGAGCCCACACTCGTGGGTGACGTCAGGCGGGAAGTTTTTTTTTGAATTTGGCGCATGTAATCCATGCGCCGGTCAGAAAGTAATTTTTTTTACTGGTTCACCCGACCAATGACAGTCTGCCATGTGGCAGGCTGTCGGCCAGCATAGTAGCCATTCGATCTGGATGGCCTAAATTCAAAGATTTTAGATCGGACGACTAGTATTTAAATGCAATGGCTACTGTTTGGTTTTGAAAATTTCAAAATGGATACTATCAAAAATACTCCGAAAAAATTCCTAAAAAATTTCTAGTAACCCCCTACTATTTTTTTATAAATACTACCTTCATTTTTCTAAACACTTCACACCAATTTGTGCACAACAAATTATCCTCCTCCTCTCTCTCTTTCCTCTCTCTCTCTCACAATATCTTTGGTTTTTTGCAAAATATGTCCACCAATTGGCTCATTTCCGAAGATGTACAATTGTGCATTTCATATTGTCATCATAGTGTGTGCCCTATCTCTGGCAACAAACAAAAGGTCGACAAATTGTGGGAAAAAATCTATGCCGATTACCAACAAAATTGGGTGATGGGTCAAGGTGAAGTGAGGGCGGATCCTAGGACCCAAAATGCACTTACCTCTCGTTTTGCTAAGTTGAAGCCAAACTTGTCACAATGGAAAGCGGCGCTTGCATACGCAAGAAGGAATCCGGCGAAAATTTGCATGATGAGGTAAGGATTTTTTTTATGTCGGTCCTCTAAATTTTAATTAAATTTATGAAATATAAAATGTGAAATATTAATTCGTTACTTGTATTTTTTTTTTGTTTGTAGTTAAGGAAAGCTCAAACGTTTTATGTGGGAAGAAAAAAGAAAGAGTTTACGCACTTTGCGTGTTGGGAAGCGATCATGGATCATCCTACTTTTAGAGTCGTCAAAACTAGCACTCCACCTTCTTACCATTCCAACTTCGAAGCTACTCCTCTCGTTAGTGAAGTGTCTCCTATCATCAACTTGGATGAAGATGAAGTGATTCCAACATCACAAAGCAAGCTTCAAGGTACCTCGAGTCCACCTAGACCTCAAGGAGTAAAGGCGGCCAAGGAAGCAAAAAGAAAGGGAAAGAAGTCCATGACACCTACGAATGAGGTTAGAGATGAGACTTTGAAGAGCATTGCGGCTAATCAAAAAATGTTTACCAATTGGCAAAAGTCAAATGAAAAAAATCAACGAATGCTTGATAAGAAAAACTACAAATTGAGGGCACGAGAGGCAAAAACAAGGATCATGAAAATGAATTTCGATGCTATAATCCCAAATTTAAAGAGGTACTTCATGAAGAGGAAAGTGGAGATCCTTAAGCAAATAGATGACGATGAAGAAGAAGTTGGCGATGCAAGCTTTACAAATTGTTATCGTCCCCGCAACCTTGATTTTAGTGATTAGTTTAGTTTGTCTTAAAATAAATCTATGCTTGGCATGTCATTATGTAATTTAAATTTTCAAGAAATAAAAACGAACTTTATTTATTTAGATAAACTTCAAACACATTATATGAAATCATAATTAAATGCAAATACACAAAAGGGAAACACACAAGATTAAAACACACAAAAGGGAAACACACAAGATGTAAACACACATACATCGCACACGTTATGTAGAGATGTTCACCGGTTTCAAGAAACCAGTTGTGCTTCACTAAGTTCTTTTGAAGCTCTCTATGGAGATAAACTGATTGTAAATCGACGAGACAGTCGCTAAACCGTTGAAGATGTTGATCTCTTCCAACTGACTCAAAGGGAATTCGGTTACCATTTTCATCCACCGGTCCATCATAAACTGTGAAAGCAGTAGCTGGGTTTTGTAAATCTTCTTCCTCATTCTCCTCAAAATCGTCATCCATAAATTCTTCCTCAACAATCATGTTATGCATTATGATGCAAGCCAACATGATCATTTTCAATGTCAATTTGTGATGACACATAGCTGAGTGATGAATGATAGCCCAACGAGATTGCTAGATGCCAAAGCACATCTCCACATCTTTGCGATATGCCTCTTGTTTCTGTGCGAACAGCTTTTGTAGTTAATCCTGGGGATTGGAGATTGTCTTGACAAACAAGGAGTACCTTGGATATATTCCATCAACTAGATAATAAGTGTGGTGGTGAGTCATATCGTTGACTTTATATGTCGATTGCAGGCTTCTTCCGGCAAGGAGCTCATCGAATACATCTGAGTTGTTGAGCACATTGATAACATTTTGTGCTCCAGGCGTCCCGAAGAAGCTGTGCCATATCCACATGTCATATGACGCCACCGCCTATAAGATTGTAGTCGGACGAGCCTTCCATCCTGAGTATGACCCTTGCCAAGCTGTTAGGCAGTTCTTTCATTCCCAGTGCATGCAGTCAATGCTTCCGATCATACCAGGAAATCCCCGCTACCTCGCCCTTTTTAGAAGTCGAGTGATGTCTGTTGCATTCAGAGCGTGGAGGTAATGGTCTTGGTAAAGCAAGACCACTTATGTGTACCACTTCTTCATGCATTCCAGAGTTGTTGACTCCCTCATCCTTGTGTATTCAGTACACTGATCTACGGTTGTACCGTACGCCAACATTCGTAGAGCACCGGTCATCTTTTGCTCGAGGATGAGTCCTTACAATCTAGTGACATCTGCTCTTTGATGCCAAAATGGGTCGTGGCTGCAGAGTTTTGTCTTGATCCGATTGAACAAGTGCGTGTTCATTCGGAACCTCCGGCGAAAATCTTGCTCATGGAAAACAAGACATTCGACGAAGTAATCTTCCAGCATATTTTGACCCCTCTATTCCCTATGCCTTGGCTGGTTTGGATGGTGGCGATGAGGTGGCTCATCATCAAATATTGCAACTACCATGGCTGCATCAGTGACGAAGGAATTCATCATTGTGGAAGCTTGTAGTCGTTGTTGACGCCTCCTCTTAGAAGACTCGTCGTAATCGTTAGGATCCATCTTCTGGATGAGGGAATGTGAACAAGTATTTGAAGATGTGTGTTGTAGATGTTGTGAGGTTTCAAGGAGCCGTAGACGATGATTTTATAGCAAAATTTTGAGGATCTGATGTTGAAAGATGAGTACACGTGTCACATCCTCATTGGTCACAAATCTTACCGGAAATCTTCAACCGATAACTTAGCCGACAATGTCACGTGGTCGTTACACATGTCACATCTTCATTGGTCGGAAATCTTCATCAATAATTTATAGACGATAACGTTACGTGGATGTGACACGTGTCATATTTCGACTCGTCAGAAATCTTAGCGGAAACCTTCTTCAATAATTTAGCCAACAATGACAAGTGGAAGTGACACATGTCATATTTTGACTCGTCGAAAATCTTATCGGAAATTTGGATCAATAACGTAGACGATAATGACATGTGTCGGCTAATTATTGGATGAACATATTATTAATAATTAAATAAAATAATTTTTTATAATTAATGAATAGTAATAGAAATTCCTATTTGTTACACTGCTGTGCAAAAAATATGAATATGACATCCTATTTGATGAATCATAACAGAAATTCACCCAATAGGACTTTCTAAATGGATGCGGATGCTCTTAGTTTTTACCTTTTGCTGTTCCCAGATTGATTTTATATATTATTTTTTTTTCAGTTGATTTTGAATGCTAAGAATTGAATTTATACATTTTTGTCTTTTAGTCATGGAAAAAACCCTCCTACTTTAATGTTTGCAGCAATGAAAGAGAAGTTATTGAGGACACAGAAAAATATGTTTCTAAAGCAGTCCGGCTACCCATTCCTATTAAACACTAGATTGGAATGGATTCACGTATAAAAGAAGTGGAGTCTTGCTTGGATCTAAGGTCTGGTGATGTTCTTATAGTAGGAATTTGGGGGATGGAGCGAATTGGGAAGACAACTCTTGCGAAGGAAGTATTCAATAAGATTCGTGAACAATTTCATCCTAGCGGGTTAGTTTCTCAAGTGAGACTGCTATCTGAAGTCGAATTACAAAGGCGTCTTTGAGAATCGTTTATGGGGGACTTATCAACTCTGTTGAAAAAGGGATCAAGTTATTGAAGAAGGCACTATGCAAGAACAAGGTGCTTATCGTTCTAGACGATGTTGATAATTTTAAGCAAATAGGAAGTTTAGCACCTGGAGGCCCACTTGCAGAGGATACTTTGGGGTATGGGTGAGATGTTTTACCGAAAAACTGAACCGAAAATCGAAATAAACCGAACCGAAACTCGTTGAGCCCGAAACTCGTGAGACGGACTAATTTAGAAACTGAACCGAAATAAATCCGAATCGAATGACTTTTTATGGTATAATACCGAATAAAACCAAACCGTTCCGAAATGATATATGTGACAAAATTGTGCTTATTTCTTTACCTAAATGAATATATATTCACCCATTTTAAATCTTTTTAGAACATGTATATAGAAAATTCTTACAAAAATACTCTTATTCTCTCACATTTCTTCTATCTCTCTACGATATTGCCTTTTTCAAATAATAATTAACTTAAACAATTGTTTAGGCCTAGAAAATTTTATCGAAAAACCGATCCGAAACCCGTTGGGACCGAAACTCGTGGGACGGACTTGCCAAAAAATCGAACCGAATTGAATCTGAACCGAATATTTTATTACGATACGTTATGGGTTTCGACTTAATACCGAACCGTTCCGAACCGATCTCACCCCTACTTTCGGGGGAGGGAGTCGACGCATTATAACTACAGATAAGACCACATTGAGAGGCTTTAATGTACCAGAGAATAAAATATATGAGGTTGAAAAATTGAGTGATGGTGAAGCTCTTCAGCTCTTCAGCTCTTATGTGAGAAAGCCTTCAAGAAAGAAGATCCGCCAGATGAGTTTGTACAGCTGTCCAATAGTTTTCTGAAATATGCTGGTGGTGTTCCTTTAGCTCTTGAAGTTCTAGGGTCATGCGTGTTTAGACTAAAGGTAGATGAATGGTCAGAGATATTGCAGACTTGACGATGATAGGGATCCAGACATTTTTAGTGTGCTACAAATAAGCTTCGATGGACTACAAGATACAGATAAAAAAATCTTTTTGGACGTTACATGTTCCTTCGATGGTGAGAATCATATTCGTAAAAAGGATATTGGAAGGTTGTGGCTTTTCAGTCAATATAGGTATAAGAAACCTCCTTGACAAATCTCTTATCAAAATTGAAAGCCATAATGAATTGTGGATGCATGATTTACTACGGTGCTTGGGTTGGCATATTGTCCGTGGAGAATCTTTTTTCCAGGAAAACGTAGCAGGTTGTGGCTGGATGACAATGCACAGAAGTACGAAGGCAGAAGATCATGGCATTTTGAAGATGCTCGTAATGTACTCAAGGAAAATACAGTAAGAGATAGACATAGAGTTAAATATACATGTAGTGACATACATACACAATTATGCGACAGATACTTGCGTAAATACATGATATGCAAGTAACAGCTACAGATTCACACATTTCTTATATAACAACTATGAATTATTATTTATATCATTGTTCACACTTTTATTCATTTTTGTTCTGTTCATCAATTTTTATATTTTACTTTTTACATTTTTAATCATTACTTTTTATTTTTTAATATTTACCCTTTTTCTGTTTATCAAAATTTACTTTATACTTTTGACATTTTACTTTACTTTTTAATAGTTTAAATCAGACTTTTTACTTTTTAATATTCTCCCATTTTTTAACTGTTTCACTTTTCACTTTCTTTTAATAGTTTTATTTTTTAATTTTTAATGGTTATTCATTTTTAATTGTTTTACTTTTTACACGTTTATAGTAAAAAAAATTACCTTTTTCTTTTTGAGAGGCGAAAAATAACTACCTTAACTCTATGCATTAATTTTCTATTTTTAAGGACTTTTATTAAAAGAAATTTGTAAAAAGATTTTCTAGCAAAACTCACTTATGCATCACTCCTAAGAGCATCTCCAACAGCTCTTGTAAAAACACAAGAATTGCTATTTTATTGAAAAAGTACATCTTTTTGGCTCCAACAGCTCTTGTAAACTGTCTTGTATTCTATAGAAAATGGATAACAAGGAGAGAGAATCCCAATATCTATAGAAAACTCAAAATTTGTATAACCATCTAATAATCTCTCAAATTTATTGCTCACCTACACAATTCAACCTTCTCTCCTCAAAATATGAACAAAAACACATCAATTTTTTTTTTCTCTCATACAATTTATTGACTTGATTTGAGAAATATCTCTATACTCATTAAATTATAGATCGAGATTAGCATTTATTTTTTAAGAATAGAATAGAAGAGCTGTTGGAGTTGACCCCAAACAATTATACAAATTTTGTATTTTAGTCTTGCATAATAGATATTTTATACAAAAGTTGTTGGAGATGCTCTAACTCTACTTTCATTGTATATTAGCAATAAGGGCTTTCATTCTAGTGAGTACGTGTATTGTTCTTAAGCTTGTGTATCCATTCATATAGACTCTTGCATGCATATTTATTATACAAATTATGCGTACATAATTGAAGCTTACATGAAATTCTTTTTTGTATAGGGGTCCACTTCTGTTGAAGGCTTATTCTCAAGTTTGCCCCAAAAAGAGAAAATACAATTGGATGATGACCCATTCTTAACTATGCGCAACCTGAGACTGCTGAAGATATATATAATATGAACTTTCTGGATGTGCACTTTACATACTTCTCTAAACATTTACGGTTGTTAGAATGGCACGAATGTCCACTTGAATCTCTGCCATCTAGTTTTGAGTCGGATCAGCTGGTTGAATTTAAGATGCCTAACCGTCGCCTAAAATAATTATGGAATGAAACGGTAGGTGTAATCACTGTCATCTAGCTGCACAATTATACATTTTGCTTGTGTATACAAGGATTTCTCATCAAGTTTAGTTATTTTTTATTGCTTATTGTGTAATGTTTGTTGTTGTTTTCTAATTACTAATGTTTTATTTTCTAACTTCAATTACAGCTCCCTCTGAGAATGCTAATACTTATGGATCTTTCCAACTGCAAATTTTTAACCACGACCCCCAACTTCAGTAAGGTCCCAAATCTAGAGAAATTAATTCTCGAAGGTTGTACAAAGCTCTCAGTGATTCACCAAACAATTGGGGATCTCCAACTTCTGGGTTTATTGAATTTGAAAGGTTGCACAAGTCTAGAAAGCCTTCCTCAATCCATCAGTATGAGATCTCTTCGAACTTTTATTCTTTCAGGATGTTCAAAACTCAGAGAGTTTCCAGAGATTGTGGAGAATATGGATAATTATCAGAACTTTATTTAGATGGCACAGCTGTACGGGAGCTGCCTGTATCAATCAAGCATTTGGAAGGCCTTACTTTGCTAAATCTTTGTGGCTGCAAGAACCTTCTATGTCTTCCGAGTGTCATTTGTAGTAGCTTGACATCACTGAAATTTCTCTATCTGTCAGGGTGCTCAAGAATGGAGAATCTGCCAGAAAACATGGGCTGTTTGAAACACTTGGTGGAGTTTGATGCCTGTGACACTGCTATAAGTAAAGTGCCCGAGTCTGTTTCACTCCTCAAGAACCTTAAACTATTGTGTTTCCATGGATGCTCCAGATCAACAGGTTTACAGTTGCCAAACTTGTTCTCAGGCTTAACATTTTTAACAACACTAAACCTAGGAGGATGCAATCTTGCGAATGGAGCAATTTCTGATGACATTAAGAATTTAATATCACTGCAGAGTTTGGATTTGAGCAAGTCTGACTTATTGAGCCTACCTGGAAGCATCTCTCAACTTTATGAGTCACAGAAATTTCTTTGTATCAGTGTAGCATGCTACAGTCATTGCCAATGGAGCCTCCACCCAGTCTAAGAAACGTATACCTGCGTGACTTTCCTAAGCTGACAAATTCTTCATATAGGTGGAGGAAATGGGCTTCTGGAAAGGGTTTGAGTATCATGAATTGTCGAAAACCTGATGAGGATGAAGATTGGCCAATAATGCTACATGAACTTCGAAATGTCTCTCACTCCCTGTATCTCAATTTTAACGATGAATAGCCATTTATGTAACAAGTGTTTTTGAGCTGGACTTAACATTGTGCTAAAATTTCCAATATTTGTCTAATTCTCTGAAAGATCTCTATCCCTTTCTCTCTATCTCAAACTTTATGATGAATATTCATTTCTGTCACAAGTGTTTGTGTTGAGTTGGATTTGACATTGTACTTACATTTTCAATATTTGTGTAATTGCTCTAATTCAGGGAGGCAGGATTAAGTCTAGGACAGCATGAAAACGCTGTAAATTTATCATTTGCTAGGCATCAGTAGGAAACCACAGGCAAAAGGCAAGCCCAGGTCCTTAATAAGTCTTTAGAGAAGGCCATAGAGGAAACCTGGTAAGTGAGTCTGTTTTTCCTATAATCATCCTTGCTGAGTATAAACCAACAGTTTAAGAGTGTCTATCCTATTCCTTACCTGCCAACCTTGAATTCCTCAACCATAGCCAACAAAACATTTTAAAACTTCCCATAAACCATTTCATGAGTTGGACCCAAACAGCTAGTTCATCGGTGTACAAAGAAGCTTTACAAGCTACAGAGTCGATCGATCCCCCTGCCAAAGGATTTGGACGACCAAGCGAAGAGTCTGGAACCACCCAGAAAGGACTCGCAACCCTCATCAGACAAAACAACACCATCATCCAACTTCTAATTAAGCAAACTGAGCAGATTAAAGACTGCCATGAAGAATTAAAGAAGCTACGTGCACCAACAAAAGGCAAGAGTGAAGTCAGCTCCAACAACGACATAGGAAGCTCACTTGCCAACTTGGAGAAGCAGCTTGAGCAACTCTCTCTGGGAAAACCAGCACCCTAGATAAGAAAAAAGGGGCCCTTCTTCGTCTACAAAGATCCCCAAAAGATCTACGACGAGGAAAAAGCCAAGATTAAAGGGTCATGAGTCATGCCAGAACAGAACTGTTACCTCCGGTAACAGGGGATCATGACAACCAAAGATCCGGCCCCGCAACACAGGAAGACAAAATTCGAAACTACAGATGGAGTAGTCGTGCGCGGTACGAAGCATAAAGGAGGCTAAACAGGAGACCTGGAAGATACCGAAGGAGCCTAGAAAGCAGGCTCGATCCAGACGCTCAACTCAGTCTGTCACAATCAAGAAGAGCCAACCTAGTACCGGCAGAAGTACTCTATGAGTACGGATGGTCAGGGACTAACCACAGAGTTTATCAGCACTACTCTGAGGAAGAAATCCTATGCGTAGGAGAAGGACAGCAAATAAAACTGCCACTAATGAATGCAGAAAGCTACAACATAGTAAGCAGAGAAGGCTTTCGGTTCATACACCTAGGAATCATCATGATAAGAGTCCATGCACTTCACAGACGAGGAGCAGGAACGAACGCCTTACTTGTGGTAAGAGACACAAGGTGGTCAGATGAGGTATCCATCATAGGTACAATGGAGGTCGACTTATCCCAAATCGTACAGCTCATTTACATGACAATAGACATGTAGCTGTCAATAGGAGATTTCCACAACCACGTGGAGATAGCTATTCAGACGCATGGATATGAGAACTGGCGAGGAGGAGAGAGCAACCTACTCATAACCAGATCCCTAATCGGGAGACTTACCAACACCAGCCATGTAGGATTCCGTTATCAGATACGAAACGTTGCAGACTACCTGGCAAGCACAGGAATCCAAGCCATAGCAGGCCAACATCACAGCACGGAATTCCTGCAAGGAAGGAGTTAGACAATTCAGCCTTCACAAGAGCGTGGATCAATTCAGTCTCAAAGGGCACTAACACGGTCAACATCAGACGGACGAGTAAGAGTATCTTTCAGTGGATACCACCGAATTCCACCAATGGTAGAGGAAGGTGAGACGGAAGGCATTGACGGCGAAGAATTCGCAGGAGTCCTTTGGGAAAATGAGTCACCCCAGGTTGATCACGTCGAAAAGAAAGGAGAAATTTGGGACACACTAGGCCAACCTAGTGGGAAATATGATTTCAAAGTCCGATATGATGCCCCGTCATCAGCACACATCCCAATAGACCAAATTAAAGCAACAGGATGGGGCGATGATAGCAACTCAACCCCGGAAACACAACTGGACGACGGTGATGACATGGTAGAGGACGAAGACGCTGACAATCCATTCGGGTTTATTCAATACCTCGCAGCCCTACCCAGGGACACCACATATCATGCGGAACCCCTCTGGGATACCTCCGATGATGACAACGAATGGGATAACCCATTCTTTTTCAAAGGGGGTGAGAGAACGATGGACACCACCATCGCAGCAGTAACTGAAGAAAAAGAGGAGGAGCCTGAATTAGAGTACCCAGCATTTGCTGCTCTCAGAAAAATCCATGAAAAAGGTGCATATCCAAGCTCTTCCTCAACAATATCCTATAACAGACCACCACCAACGGAGCCATTTATGGGATAGGTGCGATATCCACCAGCACCAGGAGTTGCTTCCACATCAAGACAACCACCAGCTAGCACAGAAGGCTGGAAGGGTAGATTCAGTAGAAGAAAAGGCCTTGATGATGGAATGTGGACACTCCCACCAGCAGAACAATCAGCAGGAGTCCTGCTGGTACTCCCACAGGACATTAGCATGTATTCAGAAATCATCGAGAGATGGGAAACCATCACGGTAAACCTGATCAATCAGAAGTACCAATGGGATGACAACAGGGCAAAGGTAGATTTCATAGAAAATCTACTAGGAGAAATTGAAAAGAAGACATGGATCCAATGGAGGACAGAGTTTCCTCAGGAGTACGAAGAATTGGTCAACATAGCAGAAGACCCAAGGAACATAACATCCTATATAAAGAGAATGTTCATCATAGAAGACCCATATACAGGATCCACAATAGAACAAGAGAGGCCATATCAAGACCTGGAGAGACTAACGTGCAACAATGTTAAAAATCTGTTCAATTATATGAACGACTTCAAAATCCTAGCAGCAAAATCAGGACACATGTTCATCCCCCCCGAGCTATCAAAAAAGTTCTTCAGAAAAATGCCCCCGCTGATAGGAAAAGAGCTAGAGCAAGCATTTGCAGAAAAATACCCAGGAAATACGATAGAAGTAATCCCAAGGATCTATTACTCCTACCAGTATCTCGCAGAGCTATGCAAGAAGGCTGCGCTACACAGGAGCCTGAAAGACCTCTCTTTCTACAGCAAAATACCAATACCAGGTTATTACAACAGCGGAAAGAGGTACGGTCTCAGGAAAGCTCGAACCTATAAAGGAAAACCTCATGATTCACATGTAAGGACCTTTAAAAGGAAGCATCCGGATAGAGCAAGGAAGTGCAAATGTTACGTCTGCGGAGAAGAAGGACACTTTGCACGAGAATGCAACAGAAGAACAGGCAATATGGCCAGAAAAGCAGTTATGGACAGCCTGGATCTACCAGATGACTACGATGTAGTCTCTGTAGACCAAGGAGACTCTGATGACAGCGCCATCTGTAGCGTCTTAGAAGGGGAAGCAGGACAAACTCACTTTACCATAAAATCCTTGCTTTCAGAACTACCATTTGAAGAAGGAACCTTTATGTTAGGAAGAGACAAAGGATGGAGATGCAAAATAAAGGTGCTAGACAGTCAGCTGAACTGCACGCACCAATGGGAAAGAAACATGCCAATAGAAGAAGCTGCACACATCAACTGCACGTTCTGCAAAGGAATGACGAATGAGAGGATGAGGATCTATTGCAGGAGTTGTGGAATCACCAGCTGCCCGGCATGTGCAGGGTATTACCTTAATAAAAAAATCAACCTAGCCCCAAAAAAAGCAGAAGATTACAAAGGAAGAGATCAGCTCGTCAATCAGTTGATGGAATATATCTCTTACCTACATTCTGAGAATGAAAAACTCAGAAGAAGGCTGAACATAGAACAGGAGGTCAACCTGGAGGAAGGCCATGATAAAGGCAAAGGGCTTGTACTAAAGGAACCAGAAGAAGGTCATGTCTCAGAAACATCAGACGCAGAAGAAGGAGCCTATGCCAATAACCCGGTTGAAGGCACCCAGACAAAGAGAAAAATGCTAAACAAACTGTTTAACATCCTGGTGACCTTCGAAATTCCAGGTTCAAAGTCATTCACAGTACAGGCAATACTAGACACAGGTGCAACCACGTGCTGCATCGATAGTAGAATTGTCCCAAAAGAAGTGGTGACGCCAACAAACTACACTACATACTTCAACGACGTCAACTCAAGGCAAGCTGCTAACTCCAAACTCAAAGGAGGGGACATGATCATTGGCGGACATCGGTTCAAAATACCGTTTGTATACTGCTTCCCAATGAACATACAAGATGGAATCCAATTCCTGGTAGGCTGCAATTTCATCAGAGCCAAATTCGCAGGAGTTTGGTTAGAAGCAGACAAGGTAACGTTCTTTAAAAACGTCGCATGCATTAATACCAGCTAGGAAACAGAAACTTCGGCGGCAGCAATACAGCACTACCACATATTTAATCATTGCCAGCGATTTTTAAATCGCCGGCAATGTTTTTTAACATTACCGGCGATTTTTTCCCCAAAAATCGCCGGTAATGTCTTTTTTTTTTTTTTTTTTAACATTGCCGGCGATTTTTCCGGCAAATCGCCGGCAATGTTCTGCCGGTAATTAAAAAAAAAAAAAGACATTGCCGGCGACTTAAATTTAGGTCGCCGGTAATGTTAAAAAAAAAAAGACATTACCGGCGACTTACATTTAAGTCGCCGGCAATGTCTTTTTTTTTTTTTTTTAATTACCGGCGATTTGCCGAAAAAATCGCCGGCAATGTTAAAAAAAAAAAAAAACATTACCGGCGATTTTTGGGGAAAAAATCGCCGGTAATGTTAAAAAACATTGCCGACGATTTTAAATCGCCGGCAATGGTTAAATATGTGGTAGTGCAGGAGTTAGACATGGAAGAACAGGAGTACCAGGAGGTACAAAACCTCGTCTACCTCAACATCGGAACCACTAGTCCATGGTTCCAGAGGAAGTTGGATAACACAATAGAAAAACTGAAGAAGACAGGGTATATTGGAGAGGATCCTTTAAAACACTGGGTGAAGAACAAGATCAAATGCAAATTGGAGATCATTAACCCGGACATTACAATACAAGACAAGCCATTGGGCTACGTCACACCCGCCATAGAAGATGCCTTCAGGAGGCATATTGAAGCCTTACTCAAATTAGGCGTCATCAGAAAAAGCAACAGCAGACACAGAACGATGGCCATAATCGTTCATTCAAGGACAACTGTAGATCCAGTCACTGGCAAGGAGTCAAATGGGAAAGAACGTATGGTATTCAACTACCATACACTCAATGACAACACACACAAGGACCAGTATAGCTTGCCAGGCATCAACACAATCCTGAAGCGAATAGGAAACAACAATATCTACTCTAAGTTCGACCTCAAGAGTGGATTCCACCAAGTCGCAATGGAAGAAAAAAGCATACCATGGACAGCTTTCGTGGTACCAAAGATAGGGTTGTATGAATGGCTAGTCATGCCGTTCAGATTGAAAAATGCTCCAGCAGTGTTCCAAAGAAAAATGGACACCTGTTTCGAGGGTACGTCAGCATTCATCGCAGTATACATTGACGACATCCTAGTATTCTCAAGAAACAAGGAGGAGCATGCAAAGCACCTGCAGCAGATGATCAAAATATGCACAAACAATGGCCTGGTGCTATCACCAACAAAAATGAAAATAGCGGTAAAAGAGATCGAGTTCCTAGGGGTAGTAATTGGGAACAAAAGAATCAAATTACAACCGCACATAATCAAAAGGATAGTGGAATTCAAGGAAGAACAACCACTACCGGAAGAATTACTATGACCGACGACTTGGTGTCGTCGGTCTGTTTCCGTTTATCGTCGGTCATACCTATATCCGACGACACATCGTCGGATATAGTATCGTCGGTAATAAACCGTCGGTAATACTATATCCGACGATATCTTATCGTCGGTCATAGTTTAAACTATATCCGACGATGTCATCGTCGGATATAGTTTTCTCCATGGTCAAAATGGTTGACTGTGGAGAAAACTATAACCGACGATGTTGACACATATCGTCGGTTATAGTTAAAAATATTTAATTTTTTTTTTGCAGGTTTTGGGTTTTATCCCAAAACCTGCATTCACAAAAAATCACGCTATCTATATATTGTTCAAATTGAAAATCAACAACCATTGAAACTATAGTACGTAGTAAATAAATAAATAATAAAAATTGAAATCGTTCAAATCTGTATACATATGCGTAGTAAATAATGAAAATAAAAATTAAACCGACAATTGTTCAAATGTAGGGGGGTCCTGGTCCTAAGTCTATGTGGTCAAATGGATTAGAGAAAGTTGGTTGGTCCTGGTCCTGGTCTGGCTGAGGCTGAGGCTGCGGCTGAGGCTGAGGCTGAGGCTGAGGCTGTGGCTGTGGCGCACCGAAAATGGGCGGGGGAGCTATCTGGATTCCAGATGCTTGCAACTGTGCATAACAATGCTGCATCCATGTCCCCATTTGCTGCTGCTGTTCGGCCAACCGATTCTGCTCTGCAGCTTGCGCTTGCTCCATCTCCTCCATCCGACGCCGTTGAGCTTCCATCTCAATTGATTGCCTATGAAGCTAGTCGTGTAGCTCATTAGTCCTCGAAGATGATGATGATCCCGATCCGCGAGAGAATTCAGGGGTATGCTTCAGCAGCCCTTGACCCCATTTTCCGGAACCCCTGCAGTAGAATGTGTTCTTCCCTGGAGGGATCGTAGTTGACATAATCCTGGCCCTGGCGATTGGATCAGATCGATCAATCTGATCAATCGGGAGTTCCACATTGGGGGTGTTGGGATAGAGCTCTCTCGCCACTTGAGTCAACACCTCCGGAATCGCCTCCTGAATTCTCGCCTAATTGACAAAGAACAATAAAATATTAATTAAAAAAAACAATCTAAATAAATAAGAAATAAGTTTATTTTGTTATAAGGACACTTACAACATATTCGGGGGACTGCGGATACGCGTGCTGCATCGTATAGACAAGGGGATCCTCTTCTGGGTGGTTGGCCGCCTCCTCGATCCAACCCGAGTATGATCTGGTACCGGCATGATGATTTTTGGTGTTTTTGGCCCGGTTCCTTGTGTTGACTTCAGAAAGAGCCTGCGCGATTAATTAAACATAAAAAAAACACTCATTAGCCAAATAATTTAAGGGAAGTACGATAAAACAAAAATTAAATCGATTGAAGGTTGCGTACCTTCAATTTCGGGTTGTTGAAGTGAACCACAAGCCATCGCCACTCGTACTCCCTATAACGAAACTCGCTAGGGGTACCCTCACGATCGTCCCCGTACTTTTTCCAATGCTTCTTCAGCTCGGCCTTCCACTCCTTATACCTATATATACCCATAAAATCAAGCGTTAGTAACTAACAACATTGTATGAACATAATCAAAAGAAACGAAAAAATTGAAACAAATGGCCGTCTGCAAACTTGCTCCCATGCACTTCATCCGCCCACGTGGGTCTAATGTCTGCATCCACGCGGAACCACCTCTGCAATGCATATATATATATATCAATAATATTAAAAATTTATTTAGATAATTTACATAATGAATATACAATTCAACTCACCGACAACGTATTATGCAGCTGATTTTTGACGGATTGCGGCACTGAATTCCAATCTGGCCACAACATTGGGACCCCATCCCGTATGAGGCTGCCCGCCATCCCCGCGTACTTTCGAGTGACCTTTCCCTCGATCACCTGCCCTCTATCCCCGGTCGGAATCATAAGTTGGCCACCACCGCTAGCCTGAATGGCTTCGTCCAGTAACTTGCCAACGACGGGGCCTCTGGTTCTCTTATGTTTGGCACCGGGCACGATCTCGCCTATCACATATATATGTAGACGATTTTTTAAACATCAACACCTAATTGAATTTAAATATTAGGGAGTAAAAAGATATCACTAATTAATATTTACCTGATTCGTCGGTGCGTTGTCCCGGAATCCTCGCACTCCAGAGAGGTGCCGGGAAGGGTATATACGCATATGCCTGCTCCGGGGTAATGAACCCTAGCTGTCCCGGAATAGGCATCCCGTCGTAATCGACGTGAGGTATTGTCGGGATTTCCAACGGTAAGAATAATGTAGGCGGCGGGCATAGTCGCATCCTCGCCGAGGACTGAGTGGATCCACCAGCCTCCTCGGAAGAATGAGGAGCTGTCTGGTGGATGACGGGGGAAGGGTCCTCGCGATGAATATCCGGCATTCGGACCGAGGATTGAATCGCACTATCCGTTGAAGGCGTGCGACTGACCTGATGAACCCTCCTCGCGCCTGAGGATCGAGCCGGCTCGGGCTGCTGCTAAGGTTGTCCCTCGCCCATCAGCCGACGGTGTCGAGAGGTCAGCAGAAGACTGTAAGTGTTGGGGACGCTGGTGGATCCTGATGCGGACCGACTTCCGGTGCCATCAGGATCCCCAGCTCCCGAGCCCTCATCCCCACGTCCCGATCTCCCTCTCCCTCTGGACCTCCCCCTCGAAGTACTCGACCCGGCCCCTCGGGAAGGTCCACAATTAAACCATTGCATCGTTGCTATAAAATTATTAAAATTAAAAATAATTCCTAATTCATCCAAAAAATCTGGCACATGCATATTCCAATATATATCAATAATCCAATATATATTCCAATATATAAATATTCCACAAAAATCAACAATAATTTCATAAAATCCAATACATATATAATCCAATAATTTAACTATATATATATATCAATAATTCCAATAATCCAAATTCAACAATAATTCCAAATCCAATTAACAAAAAACTTAATCAAATTTAACCTAAAATTCCAAATCCAAATTCCAATATATATATATATATAAATAATCTGACGCCAAATCCAAATTTAACCTAAAATTCCAATATATTCCAATATATATCAATACATGCATAAAATTCCAAAAAAATCAAAATTTAACCTAAAATAACATACATATTATTTATTGGAATTCAATCTAAATTTAACCTAAAATAACATACATTTAACCGAAATTTAACCTAAAATTCAAAATTATTCTAATATATATCAATACATGCATAAAATTAACAAATTCCACAACTATATCAATACATGCATCCACATTATCGATCAACACATTCCACAACGTAAAATCTAACCTAAATTACAAAAATTCGAAAATTTGAATTTAGGGATTCCAAACCTGATTTTTCACTAATCGATGAGGGATTTGGCTTGAGGATCGATGGAATACCACTTGAGCTTCGATTGCTTGCTTGTAGCACGAAGGAAACAGAGAAAATCGATCGGAGGCGTTGGAGCAGTTTGGGGCAGTTTCGTTTCTGCCCAAAACGTACCCAGATCGGGATATAAAACAGAACTATAACCGACGAGATAAGTAAACTCGTCGAATATAGTTGAACCGAAACTATATCCGACGAGATTTCATATGCATATCGTCGGATATAGTTTCGGTTCAACTATATCCGACGAGATTTTCATATGCATGTCGTCGGATATAGTTCTTCTATTTATTTTTCATTTATGCCGGTGTACGTTATTAAATATGTAGTGTATTAATATATATATTTATTAATAGGTAATACGAAATTATTAATAGTTAATACCAAATTATTAAATTATTATTTAATAATACGATATAATTATTAATCGATCGGTACGGTTGTGTATTTTTTTTCAATCGATCTCTCGAGCTCTCTCATTTATGATGGGGCCGGATATAGCAATTTCATCGATCGACACAATGGGCAGTCGATAATCTGAATAAAATTCATTTTACATTGCACGTTCTAATTAGTCAAAATAACATACATATATATACACTAATTAAGGCGCATAATCAGAACCATCGCTTGAGTCTGACTCTGTTTCCGAGTTAATTTCAGGTAACATGTGTATGTCCTCGTCACTTAAGTCTTCATTGTCTTCATTTTGATTAACATCAAGAAGATTCGGTTGATGTGTTCGTACCACACTGCCCTGTCTCACATTATTAAGGCGAATTGTTGAGGTTTCAGGAATACCAGTTGCGTTCGACTCTTGGTATGCACTGACTTCTTCATTATCCGAGGTCACACCAAGGGTTGAGGCACTGTATATGTTTCGTGGAAGAACATGGTTAACCACTTTCCACGCGCCTTTATGCACAAGATCATCAAGATAGAACAATTGTTTCACCGCCGTTGCCAACACAAACGGATCATCTTCATACCAGCTTGTGGCAGTATTCACCGAAAAAATCCTGTATTGATCGGTCCTTGTGTTCTGAGGGTCGGTATCAAACCATCTACACTTAAACAAGTGCACGGTCATGCCTTCCCTATATATTAATTCGACAACTGATCGAATGGAGAACACCGTAATAGTTAACTCCATTCTGCCCACCATGCACCATTACCCCAGAATTTTGTGTTTTTCGTCTGACATCTCTATGTTCACAAATAAATAGCACGCCATTTACCTTACACATAGGATAAACTCTGGAAGTTACCGGTTTCTGCGCCAAGAGCCTCAATTCGTGTGACCACTGAGGGATACCATCATCTTGTACATGATTCATCTGAAAATAATCATTTATTAACTTAACTATAAATAGGATGCAAGACATGCACTTAACATCGATCATATACAGGTCAATTTAAGTATCAACTTACCCAGTTGCCAAAATAGTTTGCGAACGTCTTGTTGTGGTACTCAACATCACCGGAAATAGCAGGGCAGTAAAGGTGCAAATTTTTCCAATATTGAACTTCTGGACAGTTAATCAATACCGACCAATGGGCAATGACTAGCTCATAAGGTTCCAACTTGTACGAGTTGGGCAACTTTCCAGAAACTTCAACATCATCGGAGATGATCGAAAGGTTGAACTGCCCTCCATCTACTCGCATATGTTGTGGAGGGTCCTCCAACGCTCCCAAATACAACTTGGTGTACGTTACGCACTCATGCGCAATATATGCTTCAGCGATACACCCTTCGGGTGCAGATTTGTTCATCACATAGTCTTTGTAGTCCCCTAATTATCTGTAAATTGGTAATTACAGATCGAGCATGTTATGCTTATTGCAACAATATATAAGTGAATAAATAATATTAAAGATCGACATATATATAGCTAGATTCAGAGATGCATTACGTACCTTTCCATAGGATACATCCATGTGTAGTGTATTGGACCAGTAAGCAACAATTGTTCCGAAAGATGGAGCATCAGGTGAGGCATGATGTCGAAAAAGTTTGGAGGAAGTATCCTTTCGAATTTTCACATGATAAAAATGATGTCCTGTTGCATTTCCAACAAGTCCAATTTCTTCACTTCTCTCGTGCATAACTTCTGAAAGAATCTTGACAAAGCCACTAACGGCTCCACCACCTCTTTGGGCAGGTACCCTCGAATGAAAACAGGGAAGAGGCGTTGGAGTAGTAAATGACAGTCATGACTCTTTAGTCCGTACATCTTGTTGTCTTTGAAGTTAACACATCAACTTATATTTCCGGCATAGCCTGAAGGATACCTGACATTAACCATCCAGCCAAAAATTTCACTCTTCTGGGTAGGCTTCACGGTATAAGGAGCTTGTGGCATTTTTTTCTTCCCATCTCTCAACCACAAATGTTTTCGCAGTCCCATCCTTTTAAGATCAATGCGTGCCTTCGGGCCGTATTTAGTTTTTCCCTCCCAATTCAACACTGTGCCGACCACACTCTCGCACACATTTTTCTCTATGTGCATGACATCTAAGTAGTGTCTGATCAGCAACTTGGACCAATAAGGAAGTTCCCAAAAAATACTTTTATGTGTCCAGAATTTATACCTGTCGGGTTTGTCAGGTATTGACGCCACTATCTCAGGATGATTGCTTAGCTGCCCAAAATCGTATTCATTTAGCACTTCTAAGATTTCATCCCCCATCCATCTCCTCGGCTGCTCACCTATTTCCACAGTCCCATCAAATGCCTCCATATCCTCCCGAAATGGGTGATCATGTGGAAGCCAACAACGATGTCGCATCTGTACAATCTTCCTGCAATGAGGTCTGCAACACTCAACCGTCATGCACTCTGGACAAGCCATGTATCCCCTGGTAATGTTGCCCGACAACATCCCGCGTGCAGGAAAATCGCTAATGGTGCCAACAAGCATGGCATGCATCTGGAACATCTCATTTTTGAACTTGTCATAAGTGGGATGACCATGCTCACTCAAGTACTTAAGCTCATCAATCAAGGGTCTCAGATATACATCGAGACACTTTCCTGGATAACCCGGCCCTGGAATGATCATAGTGAGCATATTGTATTCTTTCTTCATGCACATCCATGGAGGAAGGTTGTACGGTACCAAAATAACTGGCCATATACTGTATTGAAGACTCATGTTGCCAAAAGGGTTGAATCCGTCAGATGAAAGCCCCAGCCAAACATTTCGAACATCTGATGCAAAATAAGAAAACTCCTTCACCATGTGCTTCCAAGCCTCTCCGTCAGCAGGGTGTATAAGCGTATCACCGTCGGGCAAATTCCTCTCAGCCCACAATCTCATAGCTTCAGCCGTGTGTGCAGACATGAACAACCGTTCTAGCCTATCTATCAGCGGAAAATACCGAAGTATCGTCACAGCTTTCTTGTTTCCGGCAGGAGTCAACTTATACCTATCTATACCACATACCGGGCATTCATCAAGGGATTCAAGATCATTTTCATAAGCATCTTCACCCCAGAAGAGAACACAATCATATCTACAAGCATGGATTTTGATGTAGGAAAGGCCAAGATGTTTAAGGATCTATCGCACCTTACGATGAGTGGTAGGAAGACGATGACCGGAGGGCAACAACGAACCAGACCACTTCAGCCAATCATCAACAGCCTTCACACTCATTTTGTTCTCCACTTTGAGCTTCATTACTCCCATAACACTTTCGAGAACAGTCTTATTACACCCGTTGTACAACGGGGTCTGTTGGAAGGCAATGAGGTTGTTGTACTTGTCCATACCGGCAGTGTTGACAGCTGTAGGTACTTGCTAGACTGGCTCAATATGAGGGTAGTCTCCAACAGTGGGAGGGATATCGATATCTGGTGCTTGAGCAAATATACCGCTCTCATGAGGAAACATATCGTTGATCAACCTTATTGTTGGATCATTGGATGTACTGCCACTCTCAAAAAATTGTCCGTGATCATGTTGACCAACTGTTGAGCTCTCACCGTGATAAATCCAACATGTGTACTTATCCCAAAACCCGTTTTTCTTCAAGTGCTCCAATACTTTATCGATGTGAAAACGATATCGCTCGTTGCGACACTGACATTTCGTACAAGGACAATAATGAATTGTCATCCCTCCACAATTAACCTTCACATATTCTACAAAACTTCTAATTCCACGGTGATATTTTACATCCCATCTTGGAAGACATATCCAACTCTTGTCCATCCTGAAAATTATAACTGCATGTATATATACCCATGATCTTATTAATTCAAATTTCATAGCTAGATATAAATATTTATTATTTTAATTCCCATAATTTTAATATATATATACACACACGTACACCCTAACTATATATATATAATCGATCACAAAAATCTAAATATATATATATAACGTTAACCATGCACGTACGTACACGTACGTACTAGCTAGCTAGCTAGTGTACATTTAATCCTATATATATAATAATCACAATATATATAATGCAATATATTAATTAAATTAATTAATCACCCTAGCTAGCTAGCTAGCTAGTTATTGCTATATATATATATATATTCACAATAATCAAATTAAAATTAACAACAATTAATATATATTTACGATCAATCACGCGTACGTACTCAAAATCAGCCATCGATCAATTACTCAAACTCAAGAATCAATTAATTAATTAACTCGATCGATCGATCAATATATATATATATATATTCAAAATTAATTAATATGGATCGATCTATATATTCAACAAATTAAGCATTAATACATGCATGCACAACACATATATATATTAATTAAGCACGACGTACCTATATATATATAATGCGCATGAATCATCACGAACTCATTCTCGACATCACCCAAAGATCGATTTCAGAGCATTTTCAAAAAAAATGGAAAGTTTTTTGAATGACAGATCGAGCTGCTGCCCAGATCTGAAATAAGAAACTATAACCGACGATATGAAAAAATCGTTGGTAATAGTAAAAAAAATCGTCGGACATAGTCGAAAACTATGACCGACGAGTTTCCGGCGACTATAACCGACGACAAGAAAATCTCGACGGTCAAAAAACTATAACCGACGAGAAAATCCTGTCGTCGGTTATAGTTTACTATAACCGACGAGATCCCTTCTCGTCGGTCGTTCTTTGAGGACCTCGTCGGATATAGTACTTCTTCTGGTAGTGAACTCAAGCAAAAGAAGGGCTTGAGGTCATGGCTAGGAATCTTAAACTATGCCAGAAGTTACATTCCCAACCTTGGTACCCTACTAGGACCACTATACTCAAAAACCAACGGAGATAAGAAGATGAAGCCTTCGGACTGGGAAATCATCAGAAAGCTCAAAGACCAAGTACAAAGTCTACCAGACCTAGAGCTACCACCAGAAGAATGCTACATCATCCTAGAGACTGATGGTTGTATGGAAGGATGGGGTGGTGTTTGCAAATGGAAGCCCAACAAAGCAGACCCACGGTCATCAGAGAAAGTCTGCGCCTATGCCAGTGGGAAATTCCCAACGGTCAAATCCACTATAGACGCAGAAATCTATGCCTACATGGAAACTCTCCAAGCCCTAAAAGTCCATGTCTTAGACAAAAAGGAGATCACCTTTCAGACAGACTGCCAAGCCATAATCAGTTTCTATAACAAGTCAGCCCAGCACAAACCTTCTAGGGTTAGATGGTTAGGATTCACTGATTATATCACAGGTACTGGGGTCACGATAAAATTTGAGCATATAGATGGCAAACATAACATATTGGCCGATTCATTATCTCGACTAATATGTTTGTCTATCACAGCAGAATGCGCAGAAGGGGATCACCAGGGAGCCCTGAGGTTAGCAGCGGCATCACTGGAAGAAGCAGCGCAACCTCAATACCTAGCAGAACAAGCATGCCAACTAGAGGCAACCTTGGCCCAATTCTTATCCACCAGCTCATGGACCAAGACCGTGCCATCGGAAGCCTCAACAGATTCAGAATCATGGCCCAGACAGACTCACACAGAGACATTGAAACCGGGCAAACCCCAGCATATGCCCAAGAATTATACGAGAGTCGCCCAGGACACACTACAGTGGAATACCAAAGGTCCATGCCCAGCAGAACATTGGCAGGTCTCCATCAAGTAGGAATCGAGAAGTCTTCAATGAAACAGCAGAGTGGACTAATAACCAAAGGCGACAAGAAGCCACAGATCTATTACAAGCTATGCTCAACGATTTCCTCCAAAGATCCAAGATTGTCAAAGAAATGCTCTGGGAAAGAGCTTACTTGTGCCACCAGCTGGCAGGAATCGACAGAAGATGGGGACAACTGTACGTTGAACTGGTCAGACAGCTACGAAGCTTCGCGAATCTCGCAGATGAGTTTGCAGAACTCAACCATCGCATTCAAAGCAGCTCACAGCTGTAAGAGAGACGACAAGAAACATCAGATAGTGGATGGCCTTCCACGTCAAACATGACGGCCACTAAGGTAAAATAATATGGGATGCAGCCGCCCACTACTTTTGTCGGCTATACGTGTTCGGTGAAGAGATGCACCAACACATATCTTATCTTATAAGTGGGATATGGCCGCCCACTACCAGTTTGTCGGCTAGCCTTAGTGCGTTTAGCCAACGCATAAAGATAGGAATCTTATCCTCCCTTGTAATGATTAAAGCGACGATGGGGCCCAATGCGCACTTGGCTTAATCAAATGGAGGAACGATTCAAGTAGTATATATAGGAGTGCATAACGAGATGCAAGACACACTTGAGAACTAAGAAGTCTTACTCTCATCTTTGTAAACACTTCCGCATATAGCAAGCCTGAAATAAAAATTCTTGTTTCCTAGCTTAAAGAGCCCGATCCGTATCCCTGGCCTTACGCAAGCTGGAAGAACTCAATCTTTCTCACTGCCAACACTTGACCAGAGTCCCTGAGTTGAATGACATCCCAAATATTAGAAGACTGCTCCTCGAAGGTTGTGAGAAGTTATTAGAGGTTCACCCAACAATTGGGAGCCTACAGTATCTAGTTTTGTTGAACTTGAAAGGTTGTGTAAATCTAGAGAGTCTTGCTCGCTCCATCAGCATGAAATCTCTGAAAAGCCTTATTCTCTCAGGATGTTCAAAGCTTAATGAGTTTCCAGAGATTACGGGAAATCTGTATAGTTTATCCCAGCTGCATTTGGATGGGACCGCAATAAAACATCTTCCAATGTCGATTAAGGATTTGAAAGGCCTGATTTTGATAAATCTAAGTGGCTGCAGGAACCTTTTGTCTATTCCAAATCTTTCATGTCTCAAATCTATGAATCAGTCCGGCTGCTCCCGTATAACCAGATTGCCAACAGACCTGGGAAGCATGACACAGTTGGAGGAGCTTGATGTCTCTGAGACTGCTATAACAGGAGTACCCGAGTCCATTTCATCTTTGAAGAAGCTCAGAGTGCTGTCTTTCTGTGGCTGTAAAGGTCTGCAGTTGTCGAAGTGGTTCTCGGATTTAACCTCTCTAACATCATTAAATCTGCGGAGGTGTGGTCTAGCAGAAGAAGTCTTTGATAGCCTATACGGCTTATCCTCTTTGCATGTTTTGGATTTGACTGAAAATAATCTATTAGTGTACCTGATGAATTTGGTCGCTTATCTTCTTTGCAGTTTTTAAATTTGAGTGGAAACAAGTTTGTGAGTATACCTGAGAGCATCCGTCAACTGTGTAAGCTTTCAGAACTCAACTTGTTTAGGTGTAGTATGCTACAGTCATTGCCGAGAACATTTCCATTCAGTCTGAAATATGTCCATGCACGAGATTGTCCTATGTTGAAGAATAATGCAGATACCTCGACGATATGGGCTTCTGGGAGAGGGTTCTGCTTCATTAATTGTAGACACTCAGAGGATGATAATCTGCAAACCCGCAGTCTATCATTTCCCAAAGACCGTGTTGAACTACTCTTCCCTAAATACATTCAGGTCTCTGTCACTCTCTGTCCCACTTTCACTCTTCTTGTTTATCCCAAATTTCCGATGTTTATTAATGTTTTACTTATACTAACTTTTACAGGATCGAATTTATGGTGGAAAACCATTTGAATTTCGTTTTCCGCGTAGTACAAGGATTCCCCAAATCTGTAGTCGTTGGAGGAGTGGTCCATCTGTGGCAATCCCTCTGTCTGATAGTGACAGTTCGTGGATTGGACTTGCTCTATTTGTTATTTTCGAAATCCTTCAGGACGACAATTTTGACAAGAGTTGGGAATCGCAGGGGACTATCTGTATATTTCACACAAATGTTGGTCATGAAACTTTCTTAGTTTTCCAGGACTTCCTAGATTTCACAACTGGTTCATATGGACTTTGTTGCTACAAACCAGGAGGTGGGAAATTTGAAGGATTGTTTGATACATCAGTAATTCAAGTTTCAGTTTCTACAAAGAGACCTGATTTGAAAGTGAGATTGTGGGTTGCATCTAATATCAGAGCTTACTGCTGCAGAATTTGCTCAAAATTTTATAAACCAGACTGCAATTCAACACCAGGATTTTAATTTTCATCGACATTGTGAGGAAATATTAGGCAAGGCAGTGACTGCTGATCTCATGGAACTAGAACCCGATGATATATGGGAACCAGGATCTACTTCAATTGTTATTCAAGATATCTGCCGCATAAGTAGCTGCACAATCCAACTCATAGCACAGCTGTCAATACTCTGAGATTTTTCTCTCTGCTTCTCTTGCCCATCACGTATTTCCATTTAGTGCTATACTGTGTTCACCAATCTAGTACATGTGTTTATTGACGTATCTTTATGCTTTATATACACAGGCACACAATGGATGTGAGAAGGGTTTCCTCAGTCTTCCTGAAACTATATATCAACTGTCAATTCCGAATTGGTTCTTCAATCACCAAGCAGGTGATATGACAATGTGTCACGTCAGCGGACACCTACTTGATGATCAGAGATGGGTGGGATTAGAACTATTTGCTGTAATTGGTACCCGCGAATCTGCTTCTAGTGATGACCAAAATAGTTGCTTCTTTCATGTCCAGTTGTGCGCTCATTATAATGAAGTTCTATTAATGCTTCAATCCCTTAAGAGCGATATTGGTCTTGGAGCGGTAGGTCAAGTTGTTGTGTTACATTTACCACGTGTTTATTTTCAACAACAGCTGAATCAATGTCAGGGTTTTAGTGCATTCACTGCTTTGTTATCAACCATTAACCCAGAAATGGATGTTATAGTGTGTGAGAGCCGTTTAGTTTTTCAGCAAGATTTGAAGGACTTGATCCTGTCATTATATGAGGCTGCAAGCACGTCTGAAGAACTTGTCCTTGCTCAACTTTTGCCCCAAACCGACACGGAAACTGATGGTGAGATCACTGCAGTGGAGCCAGATCTGCTCATCAAATGTGGTAGCAGTGATACCTCATATCAAAGGTTGAGTTTACCTCTACGAATACTTTTCCTGCGTGGATGATGGATCAATTAATTCTTAAATCTAACTTTTATAACATCCAAATTTTCTGCAGAAGTACAGCACAAGTTTCAGAACAAGCTCTTAAATCAATAATGCGGCTGAAATAGATGCTATCTTCGGCAAAAACAAGTTTTTGTGAAGTCTGACTCGACCCTATTAGTTCACTCTGGATCTATAATTTCAGTCTACGCCAAAAGTCTTTTGGAAGACAGAGATAGCAACCTAGAAAGTAAAGCAGAAAAGGTCAGTCTTATTTTCATCATGCATGTATAACGGGGGAGACTACTGTTTGGTAGCTATAGTTCATTTCAGTTGAAAGTATACCTCCGGACCGGTGGTGTCTTAAACAGTGCAAGGTGGCCATTCTCAGTCTTGGTGGACATACAATCTCTGCTCTTAAGATCTTCAATCCTTCCTCCACGTACAATATTATATGTTTTGAAGGCATAGTGTTGTAGTTGGCAATTCCTAACTATTAACAAAATACATTTCAGTGATAATCAACAAAGAATGTTTGAAGAACCTACCAATCTCAAATAACAAATCAAGTAGTTCATACATGTGCATTTCATGATGTTTTTTCACTGAGGATGGCACCCTTGCCACATATCCCAGACCTTTCTAGGTTGCCCTAAAACATATAGCCGCTAGTGGCTCGTTTTCAAATTTTCCAGTAGCTCATTTTCAAAACTTCTCTCTTGTTGAAAAAGGCTATTTAGGACAGTTATGATCGTTGACTTACTTCTCAAATTGGATTAGATAGCTTGTCAACTCAAAATGTGTTGGTTACTCAAACCCGTTGACATTTCTCCTCGGGTTTGCGAAAAATCTTTTTCAATTCTGGGTTTTCGTGTTGACCTCTGTGCATGGGTTGGTTATCTTGGTTTTTGGAAAAGAGCTTCTACGTTTCTATGGTGTAGTCTTTTCGTTGTGTGTGTGGCAACCATCTTTCTTATCTCGGTTTCCGTCTCTAACCGGTGGTTCATGCAGGGAAGGTTTTTGCCCACTAGTTTCTTCCGGTAACCGCACACACGTTTGTCACTTCGTGTCTCTACTTGTGTTGGCGGCTGTTGCACGTTTTCCTTAGTTTGTGTGCTATTTTCTTTCAACCTACATGTGCACATCTATAGCCTCTTAACCCCTGCTAGTGATCAACGTCCAAAACAAGGCTGCTGGATTTTTGCATGGGTTCCCATTATACATGGTTGTATCATCTATATAAGGATTATAGTTTCCTTAGTTAGATGGTTGGTTGAGTGAGTTATTCTTTTAGGCTTCTTTCTAATCCTATCTATCTTCTCTCTTTCTCTCTAAGCTTTCCCTTCTACTGCATGTAAGACTTAGAGTATTTCAAAACCCAAATTTTATCAAAACTCATATGCATTGTGCATTCCATTGAGATTGGTATGGATAGGCTCAACCCGAAAAGCTACTCATGAAGAATTAGCTTGTTGATAGTTAAGTTCTTAAGATGAGGCTTCTGAAATCATTTCATTTGTAAACACTTAGACACAAAGAGAGAGTGTAGCTCTGTAGAACTAGTAGTGAGACTAGTCAGGATAGCATACGGGTTATGTATCCCCAGAGTGCAAGAGTCTTGTAAAGAAGTGTTATTCATAGTGGAAATGTTTGTTCCTCAAGAGTTAGGGGCACACAGTTTTTCTCCCTGGTTGCAAGGTTTCTGCGTTAAAGAAAAATATCCTAGTATTATTCTTTACTTAATTATCGCTTTTATATTTACTCGTTCATCTGTATATCTGGATAAGTAACTAATCTGCTATCCCCAAGAGCAGTTTTAAGCGAAAAAGTTGAAATTTGCCTATTCACTCCCCCCTCTCTAGGACCTTTAAGTGGTATCAGAGCGGCCACTGACTTTTGCTAATGAAATCCTCTGAGGACCAGAGATGGAACGTGAAAAAAGCTCTTCTATAAATGTCCCTCCGTTTTTTTATGGATATGATTTTTCGCAATCGAAAATCATGACGAGTGACTTCCTCTCTTACCAAGATGATGGTTTGTTATGACAGATTGTTGAGGAAAGTTGGTCATCTCCCACAAAACCGCAAGCATAAGGCTCTCTCGTTCAAATCCCGAAGCCAAACTTGTCTTCAGATGTCTACTAGGTCGAGGGTAGGAATCAGACTACCTCTGAAATTGCATGATGATGACAATTGGAGAGGACTTGCTATATGTGTTGCTTTTGAAGTTCAGGACAAGAGTGAGGCCAAATCCCTTGTCAAACTTGTCTGTCACTTGAGAGCCAAGGACGACTATTGCTTGAATCCTATCCCTACGTGTTCCATCACTAGAGAGAAACTCAAGTCGTTTCATGTTCGTAGATTCATTTGGATAACGTATATACCCCGTGCTCTGTTAACAGAGTTCAATGTGGTTGGTGATGATGAGGCCAGAGCTTATGTGAATTGTCCAGGCTTGACAGTCGAAAAGTGTGGTATTCGTCTCTTGTACCGGCAAGAAGAAGAAGACTTTAAGCAAGTACTCATAGACCAGCGGATTTCTTTATTTGATAATCTGGCTCTCATCCGTCAAATTGTTCAATCATGGACGAAGCATGAATTTCCAATGCTTGAAGGCCATATCGAGGTCTCTTTGTTTCTCTACCTGTTTTATATCCGTTTAACTGCTGTTGTTATAACATCCACTTCATCCTTTGTATTTAAAATTTGACGAGCAGGCTTTCGATCCAGAATTGATATACAATGCAGTTCATCCCTCTACAGAAAGTACGGAGTGGTTCGGACATGGCATTAGGGGTGACAGGGAGGACTGGCTATATACCTGGAGATGGGACATCCAGTTACCTCTATCTTTGAGTGAGGAAAGTTGGATTAGATGGGCTCTCTGTGCATCATATCTTATTGACAAAAGCTATATGGAGGAAACAAGCTCGTATGACTTCAATCTTAAACTGTACACTGGTAACAATGGTTTGTCTTCTCTCCATCACTATGAAATGACCAATGAAGAATCTGCATTCTTAAGGCGGTATTGTCGCGTCTCAGGGTCCTCGATGCTGGTTTTTACATCAGCTGAATGGTGAGCCTGTCCTCATGGGTTTGTTAACTGAAAATAGCGGGAAGCCATACAAGGTTTGTCTCCGTCTTGTGTATGCCCATGACGTACAAGACTTTAAGCAGCTGTGTCACCATCTTCATCAAAAACGTGCCGAGAGGAATTAGAATGATGCCTTGTTGGATCATATTTCTTGTATTTCTTTGCATGTATACACCAAACACTTGGATTGAGTTTGTGATAAATTGTTTGTTTGCATCATAACATGGTGAGTATGCAAGCTACTACATCTCACTTGCATCTCATAACATGGTAAGTTTCCGAACCTGATTTTCTATCACACTTGCTGTAACAGCTTACTTCCAACCTCTGGTTTTGTCATGATTGCGAGTTTGTGAATTATATGCCAACTCACCACATTATTAATGTTCAAAATGTGGGCCAAACAAAGCCAGACTCGAACATGGGCTTTTGGGTTTGTTTGTTTGTTTTTTTGTTTTTCTATTTAAATGGGTTTTCGGCTTAAGCTTTCATGGTCGTCATATGCAAAACCCTATAAACGCGAAACTTCTTACCCCCATATCCGCGCCACAGACGAACTCTCTTCTTGCCAAAATGGGCACATATGATTTCATCGCCACCGCTGAGAAAAAGGTTCCGTCTTTTTCATATTCCATCACTAAACTTTGTCATGTTGTTGTTCAATTTCAAAATCAATGGAGCTATTATTAATATTTGGAAATAATATGCGAGTGGGAATCTATAGGTGCTTGTGGAGATTGTAAAGATGGCCCAGAAGCGAGGGATGAAGGGTTCAAAAGGAGACTGGAAGCAGTTTCTGGCCAGTTATGATAAAAAGTTCGGAGCCAGTTTGAGTGATCCTGGGAAAAGGTCAATCGATATTTTGACTGCATTTCTCAAGACTTTTGAAAAAGCTGATTTGAAGGTACTCTCTACTCCCTGCTCCTAGTTATCCATATTGAGTTTTTAAATTGATGGTTACTGTTGACACCATTGTTTTTCGTGATTATAGGTCTTTGCTAAAGTTGTACAATGCCATTCGAATCGCGAAACGGTTCTCCAGTTGTTAAAGAACTCTCCTGAAAATGAATCCAAAGAGGAGGTAGTCTGCTGCTTGCTTATGTTACTATTTAGTCATTGGCCTAATTGTTGTGACTTGAAGTGTGCAAGTTGTAAGTTAATACTTATTTGGATGTACAGAAGCTTGTTCGTTTAACTCTTGAGCACCCGCAATATCCAATCGATTATTCCTTCCCAACATATGAACAGGTTTGATCATTGTGTTCCTTTCCTCCGGTTTTAGTTTTTTGTGGTTTTGTTTTGCCAGGTTCACAGGTTTGTTGTTGTTAACTTGTGTAATTTGCAAACCAGGACTGGGTAGTTATGAAACTCAAGAAAGATTCCAAGGGGATGATGACTTCAAATGCAATACTTGCTGTTGATTGTGAGATGGTCCAATGTGAAGATGGTTCTGAAGCCTTAGTTAGGGTGTGCGTTGTGGATAGAAATTTAGAGGTATAACTACTGCCGTCCTTGTACTATATTCATGTTAACGACACCATTCTGAGTTCTTTTTATATGACACGTGGTCCTTCAGGCCAAACTGGATGAACTAGTGAACCCCAACAAACAAGTTGCTGATTATAGAACTAATATTACTGGAGTTTCTGCGGCAGATTTGGCTGGAGTTACATGTTCATTAGCTGATATACAGGTATTATCGTTGTTTATTGGTTTCAAGGGGGTACATCCATTGACGTATTTCACCTGATTACTGGGTGCATGTTGTAGAAATCTTTGAAGAAATTGTTAGCAGATGGAGCTATTTTGGTGGGACACAGTTTGTGCAATGACCTGCAGGGTAAGTTGCCATTGTTTCTCTAAGTTGATTTTCAGTCTCAATCATGCCATAGAATCTTGTACCTGTACAACTCGGAGCTCTTTCATACCTGTTTTGCTTCTTCTTTTTTCAGCATTGAAGATAGAGCACACGAGGGTGATTGATACAGCTTATATATTTAAGTATTCGGATGCACCTATTTATAGAAAACCTTCCTTGAATAATTTGTGCAAGGCAAGTTTGAAGAAACCTGTTAACTCACTTTTACATCAGTCAAGTTCTTGTATTCTCACTGAAATTTAACTAGTGCAAGACATGATTCTAAACTTATTATAATTATTTTTATGAAAGAAAATGTAATGTGCATGAAGGTCTTGCTGTTTCTGATGCATGGCTCATGGTCTCATATATATTGATTTTTCCTCCCAGTTTGTGTTGGGCTATGAACTTCGAAAGAAAGATTCTCCACACAATTGTCTAGATGATGCCTGTGCTGCAATGAAACTGGTTCTTGCCAAGGTAGAGCGTGAAGTTGGTGATACCATTCCATCAGTGCAGGAGGATGTGAGTTTTTGTATCTGATTATTGATTTTCTTGTAAATTTCTATAACATGCTTTGGTGCATCATCGTCGTCTTAATACCCTTTTGTTTGTAGGTACCTGATATTAACAGGGCCAAGCTCTTCCTTCACAAGATACCGAGCACAGTCACAACTGAAGAATTTAAGAATGCCATACCTGGGGACTTTACTGTAGAAGTCAAGGTTCAATACATTACCTTGGTTCTTGTTTTTTCTTAGTAGTCCCACTGAACTCTGCACTAAGTTGCATTTCTTATTGCAGCTGACAAAATGGTCTATGTATTCATCTTTTGTTCTTACATCCCTCTTTACTATATTAACAGTATTCATCATTTGCAGAAGCCAACTGTTAAATCTAAAGGAGGTATATACTGTGCCTTTGCTATATTTAAGAATCAACAAGAAGCACATCAAGCATATGAAAAAGTCCAAGGCAGCCTGGAAGAGGTACATTCCATAGATATATCTTTATTTATCCACTCCTATCTTCATAGAATGTCTGTCATATGATATTAACTTCCTTTGTTACTGTTATCTAGGACTCACATGGACGTCCACAAAAGCTTGTTACATTTAAACTCAGCAGTGGGGTAATTACCGATCTATTTGTTCGTAAAATGGCACATGATGGATCCTTAGCACAAGTCTCTTCTAAGAGAGCTCTTGACGGTGAGGAGAGCAAAGGAGTGAATAAGAAACTAAAGACATGTGAGAAAATAGAAGATACGACGATGGCTGACTCAGATGCCTGCTGTGATCCTGTCAAAGAAATAGAACGACTGAAACAAGAATTGGAAAAGAAATCAAACCTGAACTCCAGTCAGCTAAAAGAAATTGAAGGACTGAAGCAAGCGATTCAAAATAAAGATTATGAAATTTCTGTGCTGAAGAAGAGCCAAGTTTCAGATGGGAAAGAACAAAGGCTGCATCGGAAAAAGGACAAGAAAAAAAGAAAATAGACTACAGGGCGTGGCCCTGAATCAATCCCATCATTATGTTTTGCTGCTCTGGAACCATGTGGTTGCTCAAAATGTTGGAACGAATACTCAACTTTATTAATGTGCTTGGTGGATACTCAGGTACTGGATACCAGCCATATCTCCCCATCTGCCCTTGGAGAATAGTTTTTCTGCCATGCAATTGTTTCAGTGAGGGAGATGGTTGTATTATTCCATGTAACAATTTACATTTCTATCAATATAATCCAAACATCACGTCTCTTTTTCCTTATTGATTAATTTGCTTGTGATGCTATTTAGTGAGATAGGACTTTATTTAGGAAGAGTTTGTTGGCATAGTTTCCCATAAGAATAACACCAGGAGAAGAGATGGACCTTTGTTGACAAAGGATAGACTTTTCTCCTGGGCAAACGTCGTGGGAAAAAAACAAAGACAAATGCTAAAAGAGGGGTACGGACCTGACCTCCTCAACAAACGTTACTTGATTCAGCATGAAAAAACACTAAAGAACAAAACTGTGCAAAATTGCAGGGGAGATAATTTCATATATCTGGTTCTCTACTGAAGACAATGGTCATCCTTAAACGTTTGGGAGGTTTGTACAGTAGTGGTGCTGATACGGTTTCAAGCAGCATCAGGCTGACAAGGCTTCATTCACTGTCAAAATCTTCATCCCCGAAGGAGAAAACAGAAGCATCGGCAGCTATTGCACGAATGTCCTCTGTTTCAGACGAGGCCGGATTGCGAGCTTGACCTAGGGGAGACTGTTCTACACCGTCAGAAGGTTGTTTTTTGGAAGAAGCTTTCTGTGGGCTATCCACATTTTGATGAGATGCAGTTTCCATTTGTCCTCTCCATCACTATCTGAAATTACATCATCACCATCTTCTCGCCTTCTTTGAGTCCGATTGGCTGCATCAGGTCTTTTATTGGAAGCAGATGCATCATTTGAGCTACCATCAGGCTTTCTACTAGTAGAATCTACTTTAGGTTTTGTTGGTGTAGTACCATTAAAGTCTATCATGATCATTTCAACCTGAAATCCTGGAGAAGGTAATTTTTTCTGCAAAACACAACCAACTGCTTTTTATAAGCATTCACCAAAACGAGGAGAGATACTATGTAGGTTTAACCTAGCAAAGATAATGGTAAGTGGTAGTCACGGTATTTACCTTGTCAAAACCATCGAGATCATCTGCCTTTAAGAACAGTCTGTTCTTTTCTGTCAATGTATTCAACCAGCTGAAAATCAAAAACAAAGAGATGTATAAAGAAACCATTCTGGTGGTGTACTCATTTCCTTGTGCATCTACCTGATGTCATCCTATTACTAAGCATGTTCAAGGCAAGAGCATTTTTCACAAGTTACAGATGTCTTTAGAATTGTCAAATAATAGTCCAATTTATTAGCACAAAGAAAAGATAATTGAAGGGGATCAGTTTACAGACTAAAATCATCAAGTTCTTATGGCGCACGCTTTATTGTCATTATGGCGTCCCAATCAACATTATTACTGATAATGGACCCTAGTTCAATAACAATCAGTTCGTCCAATTCTGTAAAAAGTTGGGGACTACGGTCCTATTCTCTTATCCTGGCCATCCTCAGTGCAATGGCCAGGATTCATCAAAGATGGTCTAAATAAGCAGATATTTGATATCAAGAAGGGCAATCCGAGATTTGGCATATGGGTGCATGAGCTACCTGGTATCCTATGGTCCATCCACACAACTGCTACCAATACAACGAGAGAAACCCTTTTTGCTTTAACATTTTGATCTGAGGCACTACCGCTTGAAATCCCCTGTGAGAGCCCTTGAGTCACTTCTTTTGATCCAACAACTAATGGAGACGGTCTCTGCCTAGACAATGACCTACTTGAAGAACGCTGAGATGCCGCTCACTTATGCAATGTAACAAACAAGCAAAACGTAGCCTGCCTCAATAACCAACGCGTGCGCGCCCACCCACTTCGCATTGGAGGCTGGGTGATGAAGGCAATTTAGAATCATGTCAAAAGCCTCAGCCTAACTTGGGAAGGTCCCTACCAGATTGTTGAAGAAGTCCACCCAGACACCTTTTATTTGAAAGATAATGATGAGCGCATCCTACCACACCCTTGGAATTCGGCACACCTTCAAAAATACTATCATTGATTTTGAACTATATCCACAAGTGGTGGACATGATCCTTAGCTATTTCCCTGGTTACTATTTTTTTTTCGTATTGAAATAATATTCAGTCAACGAGAGTATGAATCAGTTGTCGACTTTTATCAAGTTATTGCTCAAAACCCTTTCATAAAAACCGAGCGTTACCTCGACATGATTATAAAATTCAAAGATTAAATATATTTCACATACGACAAAATAGTAGATTGGTTATATAAGAAAAAATATTTGTTTACCACTATGGGCTACTCAACCATAAACCAAATAAAATAAGTAAAAACACAATCCATAGTTTTTACACAACAAAAATAAAAACCGGATGGGAAGCAAATCAACAACAGAATAGACATCACCCAGCTTAGAGGCCCTTATCCTTCTTGAACTTCCCCCAGTTGAAATAGAGGGACTACTTCATCTGGTTAAACAACTTACCCTGAGCCACAACCCACACTCTCTTTCACTCAGCTTGAACCTCGCCCATCTTATATGCCTCCACAACCTTCGCCTTCATCTGTTCTTGAGCATCTTTACTTGGCACCAGGCTGCACATGTGGTCAACTCACTCGCAGATAGAATGAATTTCTTCTTCAAGCTTTGTCTTCTCAGCATCATACTCCGCCCGCTCCTTCTCCAGGGTGCATACTTGTTCTTCAAGCACCCGCTCCGCTTCGTCCTTTTCTCTATGGACCTTCGCAGAGTCATCTTCAGCGACCTTTTTCTCTGCCTTGATCTTCTCAACAAGAGCCTCCATCTTCTTTAACTTTTTATTCAAGCGCATATTTGAGTCTTCAATCTTCCTTAAGTCACCTTAAAGAAGCTCATGTTTTAGGTGAAGTGCATCCAATTCTGTTGTCTGCGACTTGCTGTACTCGTCCTCCAAAGCCACATACAGCTTATCGCTCGTTCAGAAGTGATAGCATCATCTCCACACCTGAGCGGTAGTGCACCACAAATGCTGGGCTCTGAATGGAACGATGTAGTTGTTATGCTCTCACTATATGACCTAAGCCCCAGGTCATCTAAGCCCATTTCTTTGAACAATACTTTTTCTTTTAAATGGCATTTTCTCCCGCCTACTATTCTATAATCTTCGCTCGATATCTCTATAACTTCAGCTGGGTCCATGATTGCACGATCTGACATAAAAATTACAAGTCATCAAGCCGCACAACCAACATCACACCCACTCACCTTTACTAACCATTCAGACTCTACATTTTGACCCTCACACAGATCTACACCCCCCCCCCCCAGTCTTGGTGTCATTCTACACATGCATCTTCTTCTTCTTCAACACCATGCACCAATTCATCTTACCTACTATGTTATTGATACACAAACCCAGAACCCAAAACTCCATTTTACCTTTTCTTACCCAGTGACCCATGAAACATATTATATTTTCTGGCAAACTACGTACTTTGCACAAAATCTAAAAACTAAAATAGCTCACAACAAAAGGATTTACCTTATGACCAGTAGATACTTCTAGGTTCTTGCAGCAAACGAGTTTTTCTGTCTTTCTTATTTCTTTGATCCTTCAACCGCAATTTCTTCTCTTCTTTTCCTTGGTTTCGCTCTGCCTTTTTTCTCACAGTTTTTACAAAGATGTGAAATGTGAAAACGACAAGCTCTCCATCTCTTTCTATCCTCCTCTAAAAACCCTTGAAGCCAACCGGTAAGTACACATGCGATAATTACAACTATTGATCACATACTACGCATCACACTACTTCAATATCAAAGCAACTCATACCATTTTGAAAAGTCTTGATGACTCACGCCATTATGACGAGTAGACATGACATTCCCTTTTCCTTTCTTGAAAACCTTGTGTCACCCACGTGTCCCACATGCATTATTGTGTATTGATATGACATCAGCATCGAGCGGGCTCTGTATTTATTTTCCCACTCATTTATTTACTTGACATATTTTCGCAGGTATTTCCTCACCAATTTATGGTTCTGTAGTTCAGGCGTCCTCATCCTAATTTACGTGGGTGACACATTCTATCAAGACAGATACATGTGCATATATGGAAAAACATGGTCATCCATGATAAGAAACGACCACGCCGCATTCTTTTTTGATGAGTGCTACCATAACACCATCTTTTTTAAGAGGACCCCCATGATTGATCATAGTGTCCCTTAAAAAATAAACTTTGTAAACTTGGTGACCATACATCGCCACAGGTGACACTCCCTATTTGGCTTGATCGGTCCAAGCACATACACTCGAGCGTACAGCTCAGATATTCTACATCGCCTATAGGTGATACTCCTTGTTTGTCCTGAGTAATACATGTACATATGAGCGTACTGCTCGGATACTTTATACAGCTCACAGGTGATATTCCATGTGTGACTGATCGATGTAATTAAGTGTATACATCTGCTCGACCGCTCATACACTTTACCTCGCTCCCCATGATATCGTACACCTGAGTGTACCGCTCCGCCATTGTTCTATGCCTAATTTAAGCGGATCATTCTTTCTTGTGGAGATGAAGGGGACTATGGGGTGCACTCCATTACTTGACAAAGGCAACGTCAAGTGTGTACGATGTGAGCTCATCTTTTCAATTCTCCAATCAAGAATAATTTTGACATGTGGACTTGGGGATCTTGTTAGCATAAACGCTTGAGTTTAGCACTTCGTACACACTTGACCGAAAACAGAATGCACCCGAGTAAGGGAAACCTTGAATGCACTGAGTCCCACATAAAAGAAATAGTTGAAAGTTCTCCCCGGAGTAAGTATAAAGGTAAATTATTTATTATTGAATTAGGTTAAGCAATCATTCACGCCATAAATACACTCCGATCCTTATTTTGCTCTTGACCTTAAACACGTTCTTACTTAAGCATCGTAATATGTTAGGCGGGTCACCTCATCTTCACTTCTGATGCTCGTTCTCTGTGTCTTAGCAGGCAAGCCATAATTAGAGAAAAGTCTGCCTAGTATTCAACTTACCATCTTCAAAAGTGTTTCACTAATTTTTGCCTAGAATCTGGTCGAAACAACATGAGGTCGAGAAAATGCAATCACAATATCAAGTGTTCCAATATTTTTGTTAAAGCAGGGCGACCTCTTGGGGGATGCAGCGGGATCGAGGACATCTGAAATCCAGTGATGAGCTTTGATGCCGATAACATAGCAAAGGAAAAGGACAGAGGACATAAATGGGGAAACGAGGAGCATAAGAGCCATTGTGGATTGTAGCGAGTGATGAGTATAGGGGTGAGAAGATGGCAGAGTGTGTTTTTTATTTATCTGAAAGATGGCAGAGCGTTTTTTTATCAGAAACATGGCCAAGTGATGTTGTTGTTGTTGCTGCTTTTATACACAGCTTAACATTAATTACTCCAATCCAAACTAGTGAGAAAGTTTTACATGTGCTCTAATTAATTATATGTGAGGTACCAACCCCTTCCCAGAAAAGAAGAGGATCGGTATGCTTCCGATTTCCGAAGATGCATGCATCCGCTAATGGCATAGGAGAGGGGCACATCAGCTGATATGTACATAATATCGATCGATCTCCCAATTCATTATGAAGCAAATGAAACAGATATAACTTCAAAAACTCAAAAGGCCGAGGCAACTATTTGGTTGAGCGAAGATGACAAATTATCATGCATATTCGGTAAGCGGTACGTAACTGATTCGGCTATAACTAGAATACGTGTTTAGAACACCAACTAATTAAACTTAAGTGATTGACATAACATCGGTCATAATTAATTGAGTTCCAGTTTAAGATGTTGTGCATGCGTAGGGTTATAGTTCTCACCGGTGCCTTTCTATCACTGTTATAATTCTCAGAGTCTTCTTGGCCTTAGTAAACTTAGAGTTGTTGAGAATTATCTGATGGTGTATTTCTTTCTTTTCTAGGATATTCATGAGATCGATCTCTAAATATTGTGATTTTTCTTTGCTCATACTCAAACCGGTATTGATAAGTCAAAAACTCATGGAAGAGGAAAGGTGTTCAAAGACTTCTCGATCATATCCTGGTTAATCTTGTCAACTCCACATAAGCTCAGCTCAGACTGTAGTTCTAACATAGCTTGATTGAAGGAATCAATCTTCGTATAATCCAATAACCTGATGGTGTCCCATCGCTCTGTCTATTCTAGAAATTGTGAATCATGCACATTGTTAGAGATCATTCTATTTTAACTACTACTTCAGAATTGGATGGATATGACGCCTTAAGAACATAAGAGCTTGAGCTTCAACTGCAAGAGTTGGTTGTGGATGGTGCTGGTATAATCCTTTCCGACGAAAGTATTCTCTACATTATATACCCAACGATGATACTTTTTTCCATTGGTATCAAGTATGTCAAATTCAGGTCTGGCTAGTTCAGTTGACATAGTCATTTACAAAAGAGACAGAGAAGATAATTAGTATCTATCAAAAAACTATAATCACTAATATCAAGTTTAAGAAATAAGAACGTGATCCAAGATTTATGGTCACAAAAATCGATACTCGATAAACGGCGGCTTTATACTACACTCATAAACCGTGACAATCAAAATCAGTCACATATATTGATTTTCCTTCTCTCTTTTTTTATACCATGAGTCCCCTAGGACCGTCACTAATTAAACTTTTTGATCGAAGAGGTGATGAAATCCCCTTCTTTCGCATATAATTGTATAATATGTCAAAGCAATAATCAACCTAAATCTAGTCATAGATCTAGGGTATTACGGTAATTAAATTTTTTAACCTAATTTCTAAATTAAGAGAGTTATCAAATTTACCTCGATAAGTGTTATGCTCATTACGACCACGTATAGTTATAATTTGTTGATGAATTTTGGAGGAGATGCTTGCAGGTGTTGCAAGGGATGCCGAGGAGCAAGTTTTCTGACAGTGGTCGGCGGTGGGACCGTCGACAGTGGTGATGTCTGATGGTGAGCATGGACTATAGGGTTTAGGTGTTTAGGGTTATAGTATTTTTTTTTCTTTTCTGTGGTCATGGATATCAACTCAGATAACTGCTAATAATGTGTTCAAGGATAAATGTAAAAGCAATAATTATAGACTGAAAACTGTATATGTATTCATTGATAAAAATGAAAGGACCCAACCCCGGTAGACGATCCCTCGCCCGAAGCACGATATCGATCCCCTGAATAGTCATAAAATATATCTGATCAAAATCATAATCCACAACACTGTACCACACCTCGGAAACCAACCGTTCCCGGAAATATACAACACAGTGCAAAATAATCAACGAAATTCCCGAAATCTCCACTCAAAACCCTCGACTGAAAATTCGATATCCAAATCAACTCGAAAACCTCAAGGCGACGATCAGGACGCGAATACGAGTGAAACGACATATAACTCGACACATTTCCAAAAAAGTCAATGGTCGTCAGAGCTCCACCGTTGACCGCCGCCGCCGCGGCGACAACGGTGACGGATCCCGGCCAAAATTTCTAGATCACAAGTTCTCCTCAAACCCAACACATTTCTCTTCTACACTGAGACCCAATTCCAAGCCCACCGGCCGGAATTGAGCTCGAAACTCACGGAATCCATGGATTCCGGTGAGATTCCGGCGAGCTTCAAACGGCAACCAAACCCAAATTCCTTCTACCAAAAGCATCTATAGGTTGAGGGGAACCTTTATCCCCAAAGCCCTGACCCCAAAAGTCGCCGGAGAAGGCCACCCGAATCCGGCAAAATCCAAGAACTTCACCGAGCTCGTTCTCCCTCAATTCTCAACCAAATCAAGAAATTCCAAGTATTAAACTGCTTAGAATCACGAGAGGAAGATTTTACCTTCCAAGGTCGTGGCCAAATTCTGCCTGGAAGAGCAGTTCCGGCGATGAACAGTAACTGGGTGAATAGTCTCCTCGGTTCAACGGGTCAAACTGCCCAAAATGGAAAGTCAACGCTGGTCAACGCTTCAAACAGTGTTTTCGATAATTTTTCAACTATTTCCGATATTTATACTCGCATCTCGGGACGATCAACGGTCCAAAACGGATAACCATTACGATTCGGATAAATACGAAACGAACGGATAAACTCGTCGATAAACTGCAACTTCAAATAATCATATTATATTCCTCGGTTATCGGAAAATTCATCCGAAACCGCCCATGAGCTCGAAATCACGTGCTCTACAATTCTCGTGAAGAAACTCAATTTAAATTCTCAGCCGATAATAAAGTCGCGAACTAATCCGACAAACCACACAATTAACGATTAATCGCGATTACGCATAATCTCGTGAATCGTACTGATTACATTACTGATTCTGGTTCGGGTCGTCACAAATCTACCCCCCTTAAAAAAATTTTGACCTCGAAATTTACGTACCTGTCATGTGAACAAATGAGGATACTGCTCCCGCATACGCTGCTCAGTCTCCCAGGTGGCCTCCTCAACCGAGTGATTCTGCCACAATACCTTCACTAGCGGTATAACACGGTGCCTCAACTCCTGCTCACGACGATCGAGAATCTGTACTGGCTCCTCCAAGTACGTCAAATCCTCTCGGATCGGTAACTGCTGTGGGGCTAACACATGGGAAGGATCTGAGATGTACTTCCGCAACATCGAAACGTGGAAAACATCATGAACACGAGCCATCTCAGCTGGTAACTCAAGCCTGTAAGCAACAGCTCCAACCCTCTCGGTGATCTTGTACGGACCAATGTACCGTGGTTGAAGCTTGCCACACTTTCCGAAACGCACAACTCCCCTCCACGGAGATAGTTTCAGGAAGACCCATTCGCCAACCTCAAACTCGAGACTCTTTCTCCTCACGTTCGCATAACTCTTTTGCCGATCCTGGGCGATCTTCAATCTATCCCGGATAATCTGGACGTCCTCCATGGTGCTCTTCACCAGATCAGGGCCAATAAGCCATCGCTCGCCCATTTCACTCCAACACAATGGAGTGCGACACTGCTTCTCGTACAGGGCCTCGTACGGTGCCATCTCGATACTGGCTTGATAGCTGTTGTTGTAGGCGAACTCTATCAAATGCAGTTGCTGGTCCCAATTTCCGCAGAACTGCAACACACAAGACCGCAACATATCCTTAAGTGTCTGTATAGTCCGCTCAAACTGCCCATCAGTCAGAGGATGAAAAGCTGTACTGAAACGCAACCTCGTGCCCATGGCTCGCTGCAATGCCTGCCAAAACTCAGAAGTAAACTGACTATCTCGGTCAGAAACAATAGACACATGCACACCATGCAGTCGAACAATCTCTGATAAATACAGCTTGGCCACTCTGCCCACTGATATCTTCCCCTGAAGTGCGAGAAAATGAGCGGATTTCGTCAGTCGATCCACAATAACCCAAATACCAGTGTTGCCAGCCAAAGTACGCGGCAACTGATAAACGAAATCCATAGTAATGTGCTCCCACTTCCACACCGGAATCTCCAGTGGCTGTAACTTCCCTGCAGGTTTTTGCCCCTCCGCTTTAACCTGCTGACAGATCAAACATCGGCTCACATATGCGGCAATCTCCCACTTCATGTTGCGCCACCAGTAATACGCTCGCAGTGTACGAAACATCTTCGTACCTCCGGGATGCATCGCATACGCTGAAATATGGGCCTCATCCAGAATCTCCTTATTCAGGCTCTCATCTCTGGGCACACACAATCTGCCTCTGAACAACAACGTACCATCGTCGCTCAATCGAAAATCTGTAGGCACACCATTCTGTATCATGGTCTTCTTGCCCAACAGGTAGGAATCTGAATCCTGAGCCTCCCGTACCTGATCAACCAATACGGGTCGAACCTGAAAACTGGCCAACAAAGCTCCCTCATCATCCCACTCGAACTCGGCACCCGTAGCCCGAAGTTCGGCTAACATAGACACTCTAGCCACACATACATGGAACAATGAAGCTCCAGATTTCCGGCTAAGTGCATTAGCCACAACATTGGCCTTCCCTGGATGGTACTCGAAAGTGCAATCATAATCGTTGATCAACTCCATCCACCGGCGTTGCCTCATGTTCAAATATGGCTGCGTCCGTAGGTAGGTAAGACTTTTGTGGTCGGTGTAGATCTTACACTGGGCTCCATATAGGTAATGTCTCCAACTCTTCAACGCTAGCACAATAGCGGCCAACTCCAGATCGTGGGTCGGATAGTTGACTTCGTGTGGTTTCAACTGCCTGGAACTGTAGGCTACAACTCTGCCATGCTGCATCAGTACGCAACCCAGTCCCATCTTCGACGCATCACTGTAAACCACAAACTCACCACTGTCGTCTGGCAATGTCAGAACCGGTGCAGTAGTTAACTTCTTCTTCAGAAGTAAGTAACTCTCCTCACATGCTTCGGACCACTCAAACTTGACGCCCTTCTTCGTCAATCTGGTCAGTGAGGTAGCAATCCGAGAGAAATCCTGTACAAACCGCCAGTAGTAGCCTGCTAAACCCAGGAAACTCTGAATCTTAGGTACAGTGGAAGGTCTACTCCAGTTCAACACGGCCTCGATCTTGTCAGGATCAACACTGACTCCCTCAGCCGATATCACATGGCCCAGAAACTTCACACTGTCCAGCCAAAACTCACACTTGCTAAACTTCGCAAACAACTGTAGTCCCGCAAAGTCCGCAACACCGCTCGCAAATGCTTCTTATGCTGGCCCACACTCCTGGAATAGATCGAAATATCATCGATGAACACAATCACGAACTTGTCCAGAAACCGTCTGAACACTCGATTCATCAAGTCCATGAAAGCTGCGGCGGCATTGGTCAACCCAAACGGCATAACCAAAAACTCGTAATTCCCATACCGCGATCTAAAAGCTGTCTTGGCCACATCAGAGTCTCGAATCCTCAACTGGTGATATCCGGATCGAAGATCAATCTTCGAAAAGACTGATGCTCCCTTGAGCTGATCGAACAAATCATCAATCCGCGGTAACGAATACTTGTTCTTCACTGTAACCTGATTCAGCTTCCGATAGTCGATGCACAATCGCATAGATCCATCCTTCTTCCGTATAAATAAAACCGGGGCACCCCATGGTGAAACACTGGGTCGAATAAAACCCTTTTTCAGCAACTCCTGGAGCTGAACCAGTAATTCTTTCAACTCCGCTGGTGCCAAACGATACGGTGTCTGTGAAATTGGTACTGTACCCGGTAACAGCTCAATAGTGAAGTCAATCTCCCGCACAGGAGGTATACCAGGTAACTCTGCTGGAAACACATCTTGAAACTCAGAAACAACCTCAATACTACCAAGGTCCGGCACAGCAGCTGTAGTGTCTACCACATGAGCTAGGTAAGCAACACAGCCCTTCTTCATCAACCGATCCGCCCTCATTGCAGAAATCAAACACGGTAGTGAAGTGTTCTTCTCGCCGCGAAACAGTATCTCGGAAAAGCCTGGTCGTCGAAACGCGATCTCCTTCTTGTGACAGTCAAACATGGCCCAATGCGTCTCCAAGAAGTCCATACCCAAGATCAGATCAAAATCAACGATATCAAGCAATAACAAATCTGCGACTAAACCATGGCCACCGATAAAAATCTCACAGTCTCTGTATACCCAACCGATACTCACAATCTCACCTGATGGATATAACACTCTCCACAACCCCGAAAGTGGAGATGCAGGTACCGTAGCTAATGATGATAGTCCATATGACATGAATGAATGCGTGGCACCTGGATCTAACAAAGTAAGTACCGATAACGACCTCTGGTGAAGCTCTGCCCTCTCGTAGAGTCATGGCATGAACCCTCGCCTGTCCCGCTGGTTATCCACGCTGAGGCTGTCCCTGCTGCCTACCCTGGCCCGCAAACTGTGCTGGTCGAGCTCCCGAAGTGGCACCTCGCTCAGCTCCGAAACTCTGGGCCGCCTGTCCGTCAGCACCAAACAACTGAGGACACTCTCGAAAAGTGACCCACCTGGCCACAACGATAACAAGTGACAGGGCCTCGCTGACATGAACCAAAGTGATATCTGTTGCAGAGGCTGCACAACGGGTACTCCCTCGGTACAGGAAACATGCCACCAGTACGCCGAGGATAACTAGAGCTGCTAGAACCCCCACTAGCCTGTGGTCGCTGCGGCCGATCTCTCCTCCACCTTTGCCTCTGTCTCGATGCACTGGCTGGTGGTCGATATGGTCCACTACCCGAGGATGAAGCCGAACCGGAAGTATCAAAACTCTGCCTCTTTGAAGGCCCTGACTCGGTCCACCCTCCTCAAATCGTCTAGGCTGGTACCTCTGCTGCCTCTCCTTCTCGATATCCTTACCCCGGAGTGCTGCACTGACAAACTCATCGAAGTTGTTCCGAGGCATCGTAGTCAGAGTCCCCTTGATGTTCAAATTCAAACCCAGCTCAAACATGCGATACTTGGCTTCCTCAGTAGCCACCATATCACGCGCAAAACGAGATAAGCGGGTAAATCTGTCCCGATACCCAAGCACAGACATACTGCCCTGTCTCAAGTTCGTGAACTCCTCATACTTGCGCTGCTGGGTAGCCTGATTGAAATACCTCCGCATAAACAAATCATGGAACAAAGTCCACGGAGTATCAATTGGAACTCTATCGGTGCTAACCCACCAAAAGTATACATCAGACTCAAGTAATCCGACTGCTGCCACTGTCATCTGCTCAGGGGTAAAACGCAGACGCTCACATACACGTTCAACCTGAACCACCTATGCTTCACATATCTCTGGATCAGCTGAACCCGAAAACATAGTCGCACCAGCAGTACGAGCTTTGACCACAGGATCAAAACGCTCTTCCAAACGTAGCACTCGCATCAGCAAGTCGTGCGTCTGGCGATCTTCATCAGGATCCGCTTCCCGATCAACACGGGGACCACGTCGAAGAGGCATCCTACTGATACAAGACAAGCATTAGGTACAAGCTGAAAGAACGTAATCATGAGACCGTAGATATTTGAGAACACACAACACCCGAAGTATTGATGAGTACCGCTGGCCAGTCGGGTCATCACTCCAGACATGCTGTACAAACTCAAATATCCTAAGCGTCACAACTACAAGAGTCTACAGAATCTGACAACCTAATGCTCTGATACCAAGCTTAAAGGACCCAACCCCGATTTAGTTGCCTAAACTGGAATCAAACCCTTTCTAAAAATGTGAACCAACAAAAACCATTAAAAATTTCGGCAGAGTAACGTTACTAACGTGGAATTGCCATTACCTGCACCCAAAAAATAACACTTCATCCTATGCCACAAAAGCCAAACCGTGGGCACCAATCTTATCCGGATTTCTCAATATCATATCAATAACAATAAACAGTAAACATACTGTAATATATAGTATAACCGGGAAAAACCGTATAAAACATGTATCAGAATGTATCAGAGCGACCTCTAGTGTAAATATATATAATATATAAACATCAGTAGGCGAAACAAGAAACCTACTGGAAAACACATGTAGCTCGAACTACTAGCCTCTAACCACGACGTGAAATACCAGAACCTGAACTGCAAACTGGGCACGGAAACCGAAAAGCCCAGGGGAAAGACATGAAAACCGTTAGAGTGAGTGGACGAAAATAATGTCTTTCGCCGAATAATATATGTTATAAAAAAATATGCGAGTCAAATGTATATAATTCAAATGGTACACGAGGGAGACTCTAACTCCTCACGCGTACAGAGCATGCATGGAAAATCTCACGGGGTCACTCGTAGACACATCCGTGCTAGTACAGTCCGAATCACGGGATCCCAGACCCGCACGTGATTCTAGCCAGAAAGGCCTCAGATCAGGATATCTGTTTCCACTTGGAACTACATCGGCACAAGAAACAGTTCCCCCTGGTAGGCACCCTCGGGGATCAGCCGGGATGCGAGTGTATCGATACAACAACGTATACTAAGACTATACTCTGTGTAAACCAAATCATAAATAGTTCGATGCCAATGCGTAAAGCAACATATCAATGTATATACGTAATGTATAATGGTATAAGCATAATTGTATAACACATGCTCATAAAAATCATGATCTCGTATGCATGCTCAAGTTTATAAAACGTGTATAAAGACTCGCAATCATTACGTGAAAAGAAATTGTCCACTCACAGGTGAGCGAAACGCGCACTCGTGCTAATCTCGTGGCCCGGTAGACGATCCCTCGCCCGAAGCACGATCTCGATCCCCTGAATAGTCATAAAATATATCTGATGAAAATCATAATCCACAACACTGTACCACACCTCGGAAACCAACCGTTCCCGGAAATATACAACACAGTGCAAAATAATCAACGAAATTCCCAAAATCTCCACTCAAAACCCTCGACTTAAAATTCGATACCCAAATCAACTCGAAAATCTCAAGGCGATGATCGGGGAGCGAATACGAGCGAAACGACATATAACTCAACACATTTCCAAAAAAGTCAATGGTCGCTGGAGCTCCGCCGTTGACCGCCATCGCCGCCGCCGGCGGTGACGGATCCCGGCCAAAATTTTTAGATCATAAGTTCTCCTCAAGCCCAACACATTTCTCTTCTACACCGAGACCCAATTCCAAGCCCACCGGCCGGAATTGAGCTCGAAACTCACGGAATCCATGGATTCCGGTGAGATTCCGGCGAGCTTCAAACGGCAACCAAACCCAAATTCCTTCTACCAACAGCATCTATAGGTTGAGGGGAACCTTTCCCCCTAAATCCCCGACCCCAAAAGTCGCCGGAGAAGGCCACCCGAATCCGGCAAAATCCAAGAACTTAATCGAGCTCGTTCTCCCTCAATTCTCAACCAAATTAAGAAATTCCAAGTTCTAAACTACTTAGAATCATGAGAGGAAGATTTTACCTTCCAAGGTCGTGGCCAAATTCGGCCTGGAACAGCAGCTCCCATGATGAACAGTAACCGGGTGAATAGTCTCCTCGGGTCAACGAGAACTGCCCAAAATGGAAAGTCAACGCTGGTCAACGCTTCAAACAGTGTTTTCGACAATTTTTCAACTATTTTCGATATTTATACTCGCGTCTCAGGATGATCCATGGTCCAAAACGGATAACCATTACGATTCGGATATATACGAAACGAACGAATAAACTCGTCGATAAACCGCAACTTCAAATAATCATATTATATTCCTCGGTTATCGGAAAATTCATCCGGAACCGCCCATGAGCTCGAAATCACGTGCTCTACAATTCTCGTGAAGAAACTCAATTTAAATTCTCGGCCGATAATAAAGTCGCGAACTAATCCGACAAACCACACAATTAACGATTAATCGCGATTACGCATAATCTCGTGAATCGTACTGATTACACTACTGATTCTGGTTCGGGTTGTCACAAAATAACCTTAAATACATGTATTATAATCAGTATCCATATAAATAAGGAACTGATAGAATCTCTACATCCAAATTTAATTAGGACAAGACACATACCGGAAGATCAATAATATACTTCCATTAAATGGTTGTTTTTGTTTAAAGGGATATAGGAGTTTTACTTAGCTCTCTTGTTGTGATTTGGACCAGAGACTTAATAGCTACTTCTTAAATAGTTATGCTGTTAGCACATGAGTTAATCCACCTCATCTCGTCTTTGTATAACTTTCACTATCATATCGAGTAATATTAATACATTTTTTAGCTTAAATTTAGAGTATCTAATTTGTATATTAGATTGATTTATATGATGTGATCACTATTTCAGCCATGTTAGTTGAGTTCAAAGGCTCTTTCAAGATATTATGTACCAAACCAGCCAACGCCAAATTAGTAAAGCTTGGGCACTCTTAGCCATGGGAGAAGAATTGGAATGAGATGATGATGGAGCACTCTTAGCCAATTTTTAAGTTCGACCAGTGTTGTTCGATCAAGTTTATGAAACACAGGATGCAGGTCCTTATTTGTTAAGTAAAAAGATTATGATTTAGAATAGTGAACCAACAGAGTATCATCTAAAAAGTGATGCCACTTTAATCTTCAAGGAAAGATTGTGTGTTCTAAGGAATGAAGAATTAAAGAAGGAAATACTAGATAAAGTTCACTGTTCAGCTTATGTTATGCATCTGGGCAATACGAAGATGTATCAGACACTTAAAGAATATTACAGTGGCAAAATATGAAGAAAGAAATAACAATTTATGTGAGCAAGTGCCTTATTTGTCAGCAGGTGAAGGCCGAGCAGTAGAGACCTTCTGGAAAATTACAACCGTTAGAGATTCCAGTTTGGAAGTGGGAACATGTTACTATGGATTTTGTATACCCGTTGCCTCGTTCATCTGATGGTAATACTAGTATTTGGGTGATTATTGATTGCCTCACGAAATCTGCTCACTTTCTGGCCATTCCTTGGGAAGCTTTCGGTTAGCAAATTAGCAAAATTATATATAAAGGAGATTATGAAGTTGCACGGGGTGCCAGTGTCTATCGTTTCTGATAAGGATTCTCAGTTTACGTCAAAATTCTGGAAAGCATTGCAGAGGGCGTTATGGACCAGATTACATTTCAGTACGACATTTCACCCTTAAACTGATGGTCAATCAGAAAGGACAATTCAAACTCTTGAGGATATGTTGCAATCTTGTATTTTACAGTTTAAAAGAAGTAGGGATCGATGACTACATTTAATTGAGTTTGCCTATAATAATAGCTACCAAGCCAGTATTGGTATGGCTTCGTATGAAGCTCTATATGAAAAACAATGTTGAACTCCGTTGTGTTGGAGCGAAGGGAAATGTGGCTTATTGGTTCTGACATAGTAAAAGACACAGCAGATGACATTCAAATGATTCAAGATAGGTTAAAGACAACGCAATATCGACAAAAGAGTTATGCTGATACGGAAAGAAATGATCTTGAGTTTGAATCTGGTGATTGGGTGTTTCTGAAGTTGTCTCCTTGGAATGGAGTTGTATGTTTTGGGAAATGTGGTAAGCTCCATCCATTATATCGATCAATATGAGATTATCAGACGAGTAGGCGTTGTGGCTTATCAATTGGCATTACCTTCTGAGATGGCTAAAGTTCACGACACCTTCCACGTGTCTATGCTACATAAGTATATATTTGATCCGTCTCATGTCCTTTCACCATACCAACTCCCTACACATGAGGACTTATCTTATGTGGAGGAGCCAATTCAGATCCTTGATCACAGAGAGCAGGAGCCACGTAACAAGACCATTCCACTTGTGAAGGTCTTGTGGAGAAATCATGCAGTTGAAGAAGCCACATGAGAACCTGAACAACAAATGCGAGAGTAATACCCCTACCTATTTGACTAACAAATATGTAAATTTCGAGGATAAATTTTTTATTAGGGGAATGCATTGTAATGACCCGAACCAAAGTGGCGTACTTAATGTCTCAAATTAACTTTACCGTGAATTAGTCGTGAGTGTTAGATCATTAAATGACTTTTTAATCAATTTAGAATTTAATCTAAGTTTTTTCTCGAGAATTGTAGAGAATAATATTTCAAATTTGTAGGAATTTTCGGAGAATTTTTTGGATTAGCGAGTTATATTTTATGTTTTTCAGAAGTCAGCACCAGAATTAATAAAAGAGAAAACTATTATCTGTTGGTTTTATTTCCACCGTCAGATCTTGCTGAGATTAGATCTCAGCCATTGATTTGCTGAGGTGCTTTTATTTTTAGGAATTAAGTCAAAAAACCCTAACCATAATTGCTATCGGGCTCGACCAATTTTGGAGAGAAATTGACCCGCGCCGCCCTTTTGACCTAACCCGCTAGCCGCTTATCTTTGACGACGATTAAGGTATGGAATTGAAGCTCTTGAGCTCTACTTCTTGTTTCTGGGTTTGATTTTGTGTTTTGAGTTTGGTGGTGTGTGATTCAAAGAGATTAGGCTTGGTTGGGTACTGTTGCCGTGCTCGGCGGTGCTCTGACCGGTTTAGGTCGATGACGGTTGGTGGTTTCGGTCAAGCGCTACCCCTGGAGTTGAACCCCTATGGGTTCGAGGTTTGATGGTGGTCGTCAGTGAGGAATCGAGCAGGAACCCAATTTTGGGTGATTTTTGAATCACAGGATTTCGGGGCTGTTTTCCGGTAATTCACGGGGGGATGAAGAGAGTGAGGCTGTGGTTGGTGTTTGTGTTGGTGGCAGTCGTCGGGTGGGGGGTTTGGCGTCGCAGTTGGTGGCGGTCGCCGGAGAGTTGAAACTGCAATTGTGGTAGTGATTTCGGCCGTAACGTCGTCGAGTTTCACTCCGGCAAAGAAGGAAAAGTTGTTTAGAATTACAAGAGAAAGCTAGACATGTAATTTGGGGGTTGCCGAAGGCCACACGCCACCATCCAAGGTGTAGCTCCATCGAGGCAGTAACTTATAATTGTTTAGCGGGTTTCCGAGGTAGTTTCTAAGCTGGATTCGTGTACTTAATCAAATAATTGTTTTGAATGATTTTATTATTATTTATTCAGGAAACCGTGATCGAGATTTGGGCGAGGAGACTTCCGCCGAACCTCGGAGCTAGCTGTTTATAGTGAGTGAACACTATTATTTTCACAGTCGATTAACGAGTCTTTATTATGTATATTTAGTTCAGTTTGAGATTTTTTTTTCCAACATATATTTTGGAGGCTAGTTTCAATTTCAGTTTTTATTAGTTTTGCATCGATGCATTGGTTACTCGACTGATTCCGAGTGGCTCCAGGGAATGAACAATACTTCCCCTGACATTCAAGTCATCAGTGTGTTAGGAGTCACCGGACAACTTTCAGTGGTCAGAGATTTAAGAACTCTGGTCATCGCCTCCATTAGCACATGATACTCGAGAAGGGTCTGGTGTTGCCCTCGATGTATCTTTTGTTATTTTTACAGTATTTTTGACTCACTACTTTTTATACCATCATCAGCGGAAAGGCATATTGTATATTTTGCTCTTTGCTCACTCAATTATTAGATTTTGTCCACTTACTCGAACAGTTTTCCTATTTTATATGTCTTTCTCTGGGCCTTTCGATTTTTCATCGCCAAATTTACAGTTTCTATCCTGTGGTTGCACGTCATCGTCAGAGGTTTAGACACTACAAGAAAACAGCACTTAGACCACGGAAAAGTAATTGTTCCGTGGTCCAAGTGACACTTGGACGACGGAGACTTCTCCGTGGTCCAAGTAACACCTGGACGACGGAGAAGGCCATCTCCGTCGTCCAGGTGATCACCTGGACAACAGACCGACACGCCGTGGTCTGAGTAACTTCCACTTAGACGACGTACTGACACCTCCGTGGTCTAAGTGAAGCATTATATAAGCTCGATGCCAAACTCTCTTCATTCCATCTGATCATCTGTCCCGCGGGAAATTTTAAAGATCGAAGAAGAATTGAAGGAGAAGGGAGAAAGAGAAGGAGAAGGGAGAAGGCCGAGAAGGATCAGGATCAGGGATCTCCGCTGACTAGCTAGCTAGCTTAATTAACTGATATCGAGAAGGCCAGCAGGTACGTACGCAGTTAAAATTTGCTTAATATATATTTAGTGAAAACGTACGTACATATATGCATGGATGTTATCTATATATACAGATTAAATTACGTACGTATGTAATTGATGGATTGATGTAGATCGAGTACGTATAATTAAGCATAAATTAATGGACTAATATATATATATATATGTGTGTAATAATTAATTAATTATAATATTTTGTAGCAGTATGGACAAGAGTTGGATGAAGTTGAAGAATAGATGTGATGTCCGGTATATAGATGGAATTAGCAAATTTGTGAATTTTGCGATAGAACATGGTCAGGGAAAGAAGCGTTTCAGGTGTCCATGCCAGAAATGTCTTAATTGTCAGTATGTGGAGGTTAATGTTATGCTGCAACACCTATACGAAAATGGTATGATGTGGAGTTACACTACATGGAGCGAGCATGGTGAAGCAGTAGAGTTCAGCGCAGCAGACTTCAGCTCAGGGTACAGTTACCATGGTGCCTCATCCAGCGGGAGTGGTGCCGGACCCCCAGCTTGCAACCCAACTGCAGATTTGGTCCATGATGCGTTTCCGGGATGTAGTCATGGTGGACACCAACACCAAGACGGAGGTTACAGTACCACTAATGAGCATGATGACACATTCTCCGCTGCTAGCTTGGCCACTGACACCAGTGAGATGGATAAGTACAACCGGATGCTACTTGAAGCGCAGACCCCGGTGTTCCCTGGATGTCGAGAGAATGTGTTGCAATATGTGATGGAGCAAATGAAGATAAAAGTGAAGCACAAAATGTCAGTGAGTGCTTTTGACGAATTTCAGGAGCAAATATGTAAGTTGCTTCCTGATGATCACAATCTTCCTAAATCTCATTATAAGGTTAGAAATATCTTGAGCTGCCTCGGCCTAAAGTACAAGATAATTGACGCATGTCCGAATGATTGTGTGATATTTTACAAAGAGTATAAATATTTGGACTATTGTCCCGTATGTGGCCAGTGCAGATTCCAGGTGAATAGGAAGAGTTCGAATAAGAGAATTCCTGTGAAAGTTGTTCGATATTTTCCCTTGATTCCCAGATTGCAGCGCCTGTACATGTCTCTACACACAGCAGAGGCGATGCGATGGTACGCAGAAAAGCGAATAGATGACGATGTCCTGCGACACGCCGCGAATGGGGAGGGTTTCAAACATATCGACAGAGAATTTGAAGACTTTGCTTCAGAGATTAGAAATGTTAGACTCGGCCTATCTACAGACGGATTCAATCCTTGGGGAAGTAATAGCTCCGCCGTCAGCACTTGGCCAGTTATTCTGATGCCGTACAACTTGCCTCCGTGGATGTGCATGAACAAGGAATTTAATTTCCTTACTGTACTAATTCCAGGTCCTAAATCTCCAGGGAAGTGCTTAGATGTCTACCTCAGACCTTTGATCGACGAGCTGAAACTGTTGTGGCAAAATGGAGTCCCAACTTATGACAAATTCACTGACACGATGTTCACGATGAGGGCTGCCGTAATGTGGATGATCAGCGATTTTCCAGCGTATGGGATGTTGGCAGCCTGCAGGACAAAAAGATATAATGGATGTCCTATATGTTTGGACGACGTGAACTCTAGTTGGTACGCGAGGAAGGTGTGTTACTTGGGTCACCGTATATGGCTTCCTCACGACCACCCGTGGTGACAGGATGAAGCTCATTTCGACGGGACGGTAGAGAACAATCCTAAACCTCGTAATTGGTCGGGCGAAGAGATTTTAGAGAGGTTGAGCTATTTCGACTTTGGTGTGTTGACCAATGACGCGGATGTAAAGAAATGCAATCCAATTCCTCCACATGATCTGAGCTATTGGGATCACAAGAGTATATTCTTTGAACTCCCTTACTGGTCGAAGTTAAAGCTGAGGAACAACTTGGACGCGATGCACATAGAAAAGAATGTGTGCGACAACGTGGTGGGAACAATTCTCGGTATTAAGTTCAAGACTAAAGATACTCCCAAAGCGCGCAAAGATTTGGAATCAATGAATCTACGTCATCCCTTGTGGTTGAGGAGGGATAGAAAATGAGTGTACAACAAGATGCCAGCTGCACCTTACACAGTGAAGCCGACACTTAGACGTTCTGTATTTCACTGGTTTAAGGGCGTTCGTTATCCGGCTACGTATGCAGCTACTATAACTGGAGCAGTGGATGAGGTGCAACACAAGTTTGTTGGTCTAAAGACACATGACTATCATGTTATGCTGCAACGTCTGATTCCAGTGGTAATTCGACCATACTTGCCTCGTGACATCGTAGAACCAATAGTGGCATTGTGCAGGTGGTGGCAGAGGTTATGCGCCAGAGAATTAAAGAAGTCAGATGTGGTGGAATTGCAACAACAAATTGTGCACATCATTTACAAACTAGAGAGGATTTTTCCCCCTGCTTTCTTTGACATCATGATTCACCTAATGATCCACCTGCCCGAGCAGGTGCTCATTTCCGGTCCGGTCCAGTACACTTGGATGTATCCTCAAGAAAGGTACGTATAACTAATTAATTATACAGGTTTTTCGATTCATAATTTGTTCCACTGGAGATTACTAGGTAGCTATATGTACTTATTCTTATTGTACGTTTGATTTTGTAGACAGCTTGGACAGTATAAGTCATTCGTCAAAAACAGGTCGGCCCCGGATGACTCTATAGCAGAGACATACCTAATGCATGAGTGTGTTACTTACTACAACAGGTACCTCAAAGATCCACCACCTCCCACTGCCTCCGATCCCAGTGCCCGCATCAATCTTTCTGTCGTCACCAATGTCGTCCGACAGTTTAGAGGAGTATTAAAGGAATCGTTAACACGGGAAGAACTTATTGAGGCACATTGGGTAGTGTTGCGAGAATGTGACGAAGTTGAGCCGTACATGATGTCATACAGGGAGAGGCTTCAGGCGTTAAATCAAAACAAGAGTTCGGCGTTGATTGAGAAAATGGTTAAGAAGAAGTTTCCCGATTATTTCTTCCAATGGGTACGTACGTACGTCTCGGTATTTAATTAATAATTTATATACATATCGATCATGTTTGGAGAAAGTAATTAAACCCTTATATTAATTTGCCCTTTTTCGCAGATGATTGATCTGCAAAAATCTGAAAACCACGGGGGGTGGTGGTCATGGCCAAAGCACTTGCTAGCAGGGAAGCCGATTAAACACTATATTTATCCCGGATGTTTTGTGAACGGTGTAAAGTTCCATTCATTGGCCCGAGATGAAGGAAGAAGAACACAAAACAGTGGGGTAGTGGTTGGGAAAGACAATGATCTATATTACGGGGCTATTGTATATGTGGTTCAGCTATGTTACGGGAATGATGTCAACGTTTTCCTATTCAAGTGCAGATGGTTCAAGCGTACAAAGGAAGACCTGGGACTATTATCAGTCGATACAAACTCAAGCTGGTATGAGGATGAGCCTTTCGCTCTCGCCACCTTAGTTCGGCAGGTGTTCTATCTCGACGATCCGAAAGCCGGTGAAGGGTGGAAAATAGTGAACCATATCTCTCATCGAGGAATATGGAATACAGAGACAATTGAAGGGACACCGGCGACGACTGAAGATGCTGCTGAACCAGAAAGAGACATTCATGCCTATCAAGAGCCTAATTTTTCTGTCATCCGGTCCGATATAATGGACCTGGTTCAAGATGGTGAACGGTTACCATGCCTGATGGTTATACAGATCTAACTGAAGATGAGATTATCGATGAGGTAGATGAAGAAGACGAGCAGGAAGAGGACGCGGACGAGGACTCAGGTTATTCGTCGGACGATGTTGAGTATGATGAGGAGGATGAGCAATCGGATACCGGGGACGAGGATGATGACGATTATGATGATGACTACTTAACTAAGACGAGAAAAATTAATTGGTAGTTGAGTATGTAATTATTTTAGTATATGATGCATCATCGATCAATAATTAATATAAATATTATAAGGAGGAGGATGTATATATGTACGTAGATCTTAATATTTTTGTTCTTAATTAATTAATTACACGCGTCCAGGTTATATAATTATATATTGCGAGAGATTAATGAAATAAATGTTTCAGAAATTATACTATATTATTCTATGATTAATTGATTATATACGTTGATCGACATGTGATAGTATTATTGTGAGCACAAATGTAGTATATATATATATGTTGTTTTAATTACGGCGTTAAATCTATATATCATGCGAGAAGGAAATTTCATACATAAATACGTACCTTGAGCTATCTCCCTAAATCCTCGACCCTAAATCTAGCAAATCGGATCGATCGATCATTTTTAAAATTTTTTATTTATTTATTTTTTATTCAAAATAATTGAACGGACACATAAATAACCCTGGACGACCTAAACCCTAACCCCTGAATTCAGGGTTTTTACACCTGGACGACGGATATGATCTTATCCGTCGTCCAGGTACTAACCTGGACGACGGATGTACCTGGACGACGGATAAGATCATATCCGTCGTCCAGGTGCAGATTTCGTAATTTTTTCTTAGACAACGACCATCTAGACCTTCTTCCAATGCATATTATTTTCGTCAAGACTTTAGAGTAAACAATTTTTGGTGTGTGAGCTTCGACGGTTCGAAAATCGGAGTTGCGAAATGCCTTGTATCCACGTTTCCGGTTTGTGAAATTCTCGGTTTTGCGGTTGACTGTGCCGATGAAACCCTTCCCGAACTTATTATTTTATGGTCCTTTAAAGACAATTATATATTATGTTACGACGAACATATCCAACAGTTGTTTTGTCCAAATTCAATTTCGTTAATACTCTGCTGCAAATGAGCCTCTAATTATGAACACTTAAGTCGTAAGGATTAGTCGATACTTAACAACTTTCAAGACGTAAAATTATTCGTCGGTTCAAATTTAACTGTTCATATATACGATGCGTTCATCGATATTGGACGACTATTTTACTCGAATGACAGATCGCTAAATTCCTAGCGAATTAATTTTAAATTTTTTTTAACGTAAATTGAACCTGGACGACGGAGAATGACAATATCCGTCGTTCAGGTTAAATTTACCATGGCGGTTCAATTTTTTTTTTATTTTTTTTTTCAATGAAAATTTGACCTGGACGACGGAGAATGACATCTCCGTCGTCCAAGTCGAAAATTATGGCGGTTCGATTTACCGCCTCAATTTTTGGCACCGCTTGAATTTTCACTTAGACGACGGAGATTCAATTCTCCGTCGTCTAAGTCCAAATTTATGGCGGTTCCAAAACGTCCTACCGATTAATTGGCGCCGCTTCAATTTTTTTAAGCCATCACTTAGACGACGGAAAACACTGTTTTCGTCGTCCAAGTGAACTTAGACGACGGAAATTAGTGCTCTCCTCCGGCGATTTTCCTCATCCGGCGACGGTCCGACGACAAATTTTCCGGCGTGGTTCCTCCTCTCCGACGACTCAACTCCGGCGATATTCCCAATTACTCCGGTGAGGTAAATTTCTATTTTTTACCTTATTAACATTATTTTCATTTAATTAATTAATTTCTAAATATAATTTAATAATTAGTTTTAAATAATTCATTATTGTAATTATAATAATTTTTAGTGGTTAATTATTGTAATTAATAATTAATTAAATGCATAATTGTAATTAGTTGATAATTAATTAAATGCATAAATTCATTATTGTAATTATAATAATTTAATAATTAGTTTTAAATAATTCATTATTGTAATTAGTTTTAAATAATAATTATTGTTAATAATAATTAATTATATTGGTAAATGAATAATTATTATTAAATGCATGATAAATAATAATTCATTATTGTCATTATTTATTGTTTTAATTAATTGATAATTACGTGTATTTTCTAGTAAATTGCATGGTAGTACGTCTTCGATTTAAATTTAGTACATAGGCTTGGTTTATTAAGTCACACCCTTTGGAATAGATGGCGCCTCTTTTCCTAGCTTATCTCCTTAACCCCTCGTGATGTGTGGATTTCATCACCGCACACCATAACCTAAGTGAAGTTATGGACACGAGGTTGAGGGCGGAGTTTGCAAAGGACTTGAGGGAGTGTAAATTTTCGAAAAATTGGCCGAATGTCGGACATGGTGTCTAGAAACGGGTTATGACTGGTGACAGGTTTTGGATCTAAGAAAGACGACACCAATAGGTGTTTTGTCGAAATTAGTCCCGCCTCTCGCGTTATCTCTATCCCTAACTGGCCATGTTTTTCGATTTAACCAAGGCTGATTAATTGAAAATTTACACTTTATCGCTCGGGTCGCTCGTCCATTGAACGACCGAAAAAGCAAAGCTAGTGTACTCTATTTAAATCTTAACCGTACTTAATTAGCGTAAATTTTGCACTTGTAATTATTATGGTAAGTATGTATTTTAACAACGTACTCCTAGGTTTAAATGGCTCCATCCGGCAAGAAGAAAGCCCAACAGGAGGCAGAAGATGCCATGCTCCCCCGCTTGGCGGACCAAGTCGGTTGGGTTCAACAGGAGGGCAACGACGCCCTCAATCTGGACCCTTCATCTGGTTCGGAGGTGGCGCCTTTTGGGAAAATTGCCTCTGCCCCATTTATCTCCGGCGGTGATGACGTCGACCTCTTTTCAACTCCGACGTCTGGTATCGGTTCAAAGGCAAGTACTCAGGCGTCCTCGACCGCTGAATCTATCATGTACAGCGCCCGCCGTAAGCAAAGGAGGGCTCCCACTGACCCGGAACCGAAAAGGACTCGGGGTCTCGTTAAAGGGGGCAAAGCGGAGAAAATTTGCAAGGCGACCGGGAAAAAGATCGACTTGCCCTACGACGAATTCACCGGTGGCCCTCCCACAGCTCAGCTAGCAAGTCTCTAGGCGCATAGCATAGGGTCAATCGTCCGTAGCCGGGTTCGTCTCACTGCCCCTACTTGGAAGGAGGTGCCGGATGATGAAAAGGCGAAAGTCTTTAAAGATCTTTCGGTACGTAATACGTCCAATTTTAGTTATTATATAATATTGTTAATATTAGTTATAATTTCATAATATATACGATTATAATTTTCTATTTATTTTTGATAGGAACAATTTGCAGTGGATCCGACACCGGCGATGTTGAGGCATATCAACCAAACCGCCAACTTCATCTACAAAGATTGGAAGTACAGGCTCCATCAGTACTTCCAAACTTACGGTCCCGCGCCTCCCCCCGTAGAGCTGGGTGGGGATAGAGAAGATGAGTGGCAGTGGTTGTGTAACCACTTTGCCGATGACGAATTTAAGGTGTTAATTTACTTTTTTTATTTCAATTAAGATAATTGAATTATTTAAATTTTAGTTATTAATTTTTTAATGATTTAATTATGTTGTCTAACAGAAATTCTCCGGTGTCAACAAAGCCAACCGGGGGAAGAAGGACAAACACCATACTTCCGGTGCCAAGCAACTCATTCAAATAGCCAAGGAGCACAAGGATAAGGGCTCCAAACACCCTGATCTTGATGCAAGCATAAGCGCGTACGTGACGCCTAGACTCGATAATGAAGAGAGTCAATGCGGCGTAAGTGATATATATATGTGCTTTTAATTATAGTAATTATTATTTAAATATTATTTCATTATAATAAATTAATTATTCTTTTGTAGGCAAGGGTGATAGAGCGTGCGCAGGAAGAATTGGCTAACACTCAGCTTGCGTTCCCAGATGTGCCGCCGGAAGACCTGCCTCCTCTATCCATGGAGAGCCAAATTGCAATCGCGGATGAGGTCTACGGTCGTAGAGCTGGCAAGAAGGTTAGGCACTTCGGGCCTAAGGTGGTTCGAGATTTGTCGACGACCTCCGACTCATCATCTACGGGAGGTTCGGGGCAGCGGAGAATGACTCAGGCTGCGACCGTCGAAGCGGCCATTCAAGAGGCTCGACTGGCACGAGAGGAGAATCGACTAGCACGAGAGGAGAATCAATCCATGCGGCAAAGACTTGACGAGCAACAAGCACAAATAGCCCAACTCATCGCCCTCATGCAACAATCTCGAGAAGTATGTCAACCTCCTCCGAACCCATACCGCGACGACGACGACCCGGCTGGAGGCGGGGGACGCGGCGGTGCATCTGCTCCTCCAGTGTGTTAATTAGCTAGTAGTTTTTTAATTATCTCGTTTCTTTCCGCATTCCGAACAATATTTTCATTTTTATGGGTTTTTTGGATGTGTATGTACAAATTAATTTTAATTATTTAATAATTAAGTAATATTAAAAATTGAGTTTATTTAATTAATTTTATCATCTTTCATTATTTAAATTCAATTAATAATAAATTAAATTAATAATATTTAATTGCAATTTATTTATAAAAAAAAAATTAAAAAGACACTTGGACGACGGAGAACTTAATCTCCGTCGTCCAGGTGATTACCTAGGCCACGGAGGTTGTTACATTCTCCGTGGCCCATGTAATCACCTGGATGACGGAGATTAAGTTCTCTGTCGTCCAGGTTATTACCTGGGCCACAGAGAATGTAACAATCTCCGTGGCCCATGTAATCACTTGGACGACGGAGAACTTAATCTCCGTCGTCCAGGTGATTACATGGGCCACGGAGATTGTCCGCGGTCCAAGTGAACTTGGACGACGGAGAACTTAATCTCCGTAGTCTAAGTGCTTGGACGACAGCACTTGGAGCATGGACCTTGGACGACGGAGATTCCGTCGTCTAAGTGCGTTTTTCTTGTAGTGAGAGTTCGTGTCACACTCTTTCCATAGTATATTCTTGGCTTAGCCTACTAGACTGTATATTATGTAAATTAATAGTCGCTCTGAATACCAAGTATTAGTTTGCTTTCGCTTGTGTTGTATACCTAAATGGTCATCAAATTTCTTATATATCTTTGAATTCAGTATGTTTATAGTAAAGTATGTAATTTGCTAAATTGAGAAATCTGGATGAGTATCAGTGGCTCACAGTATTATTTGTGGGACTTGTTTAGAAATGTTTGTTTCATGCAGATTTTTTTTGTATCCTTCAGTTTATAAGGAGGTTATGTCGAAATTTCAGTAAAAATTATTGTTTTTTAATGAGTGTTTAGGATTTGATCTTGGTTTACTAGTTAAATCGGTATTGATTCCCTTCGGGCTATCTTCCATAGCCCAACTAAGCCTAGGTGCAGCAACAACAGTCTCTAGCAATCTTAGGGAAGAAACGCGACATGAGCCACCATCCTTCATGGAAAAAATGCCAACGCCGGACATTGTACTCTGCTCCTTGTTGCCCTCCATGAACAAAATCCGGCACTGGAATATGCTCCCTGCCCACTGTCGAACTGTCCGGCCAAACCCCGAAAGTGCAGCGCAACACAGGACACTCGAGTGAGTTAGTTCATCATAAACCTATCCCATTTATATACACGGTCAATAATACATAGACGGCTTATATCTCTCGTTTCTGTTTTAAATCTTATTTTGATTCAATATAAATTTAAGATTTATTAGATGAGAACTTCCCCAAAACTTTGAACTTTGATAGAATTTTCAATTTTTTTTGTGTGCGTGAAGAATGCTTGTTTTGTTTAAGAAAAGCACCTGAAAGGGAAAGTTGAGTAAGGCTGGGTTTGCCACACCCCACACCAGACCCAAGAGTGCCATAAAAAGCCGGATATCCGGTCCAACCGGACCCAAAACCCGCGAACAGAGAACGACCCGTACACAACTTCGGTCTTCGGTCTTCTTCCTCTCCCAATTGGAAAAACAAAACAAAACAAAACCTGAAAATCTCTACACCTTCCCCAATTTCACAACGATCGCCACCGCCTCCGCCTCCGCCTCGATTTAAAACTCAACCCCACAAGTGGTCCCCTACAATGGACACCGGAGCGGCGGGCGTGGGTCTCGCCGCCGCATCTTCGTCGGAAAGCGGATCCTCCTCCTCGTCCCCTTTCGACGCCGTGACGTCCTGGACCGTCAGAATCTCCCGGCGCTACCAGCATCTTCTGGACAAGTCGACGCCCCACGTGCTCCAGCGCTGGCTCGGCACGCTCGGCGTGGCGTTAGTCTACGTCATCCGCGTCCTTCTTGTCCAAGGATTCTACGTCGTGTCGTATGGCCTCGGGATCTACCTCCTTAACCTCCTAATCGGATTCCTCTCTCCTCAGGTCGACCCCGAGATCCACGACCTCTCCGACGGCGGCCCTTCTCTCCCGACACGTGGATCCGACGAGTTCCGCCCCTTCGTCCGCCGCCTCCCCGAGTTCAAATTCTGGTAAATCTCTCTACTCGTCTTTTTTTTTTTCACTCTATTTAAAATTTTACAATTTGATTGTGTTACTGTTAAATGTGGAAAACGGCTCCGTTTTTGTACTTGTTGGATTGAATTTGGATTCGGTTTTGTTGTTTGGAAAGGTACTCTATTACAAAGGCGTTTTGCATTGCTTTCGTGATGACGTTCTTCAGTGCTTTTGATGTGCCTGTTTTTTGGCCAATTCTTCTGTTTTACTGGCTGGTGCTGTTTGTTCTTACAATGAGGAGGCAGATTATTCATATGATGAAGTACAAATATGTTCCATTCTCTGTTGGGAAACAGGTAAATAAACCCGAGACTTCTTTAACGATGAACGGGTTTGGGTAAAGCTTCGTGATTATGTGCGGTAATACTTGGGATGTGTTGTATTTTGATTGCAGCGGTATGATGGTAAGAAAGCTTCGGCATCTGAAACCGCAACCCTCCTTCCTAGGGACTGAAGCACTTGAGGTACACCTTGAACTGTACACAGTTTTGTGCAAATCGCTATTCAATTATAGGTCATTTGTTGAAGGTTTTGGGTTTGTATGGTTGCACAGGGTGATAGTTTTTTTTGGAGGATGCGGGTGCAGACTGCAAAGGAATCGATTTGAGGAATTAATTCAGGCAGCTTTGGTGATTCAGCAGTGTACGCTTTTGGAAATCTCTTGCTTATTTTTCCCTGTAATATTTTGCTGTGGGAAGATGAAGATGTGGTTGCTGAAGGACTTTTGTGTTTTCTTATTAGTTTTTAAAGATCCATTTGTATAGAAGGGGCATACTCTACTTTCCCATCCCAAATAAATCAATTTGATGACATTTACTTTTTAGGCTATTGCAGTGAGAATACTAGCCATTCGAGGCAATTGGATTAATGTCATCTTTTTTTGTTGTATTTTTTCATGGTTTAGTTGAAACTGGGGGTTATTGCAATGGGGCTGAAAGTTGTTTTAACTATGCTTGCTATTCTTGTATTGTCTGTTGCCAATGTTACTTGTGGGCTGTGACAGTAACCAGTAAGGTTTCGTAGAATATTGAATTGCCAATTCTTAGAGCTTTCCAGATGATAAGATTTTGATTCTTGTAATGTAGATGGCTGTCAAATGTAAACAGATAGCTTCTTAAAGATAAAGCATTCAAGTTTCCAAATAAACCTTGCTGACATTTGTTTGAGAAAACAGGCATAAAAATATCTGTGTAAGTTATAGGGGTACATAAATGTCTACCATGACTTTTGTATCAAAACAAAACACTCAACAATCAAAACTGAAACAGGAAAGGCTCCCGTGCTGGATATAGTTTCCTGCTAAGCTTAGTTTGGCGGCCTGTAGAAGCTATAGAGTCCGTAGAAGGTTTGAGTGAATGTCAGAAACAACAGCACGACAGCGGCAATGAAAGAAAGAATCGCCCAGGGATTGCTGAAGTAGTTGTGCTTCAAACTGGCATGCCAAGCATTCCACCTGTGGTTGTAGTAGGTGTTCACATTGGCAGACAGCCGTGAAAGATAACTGTCGTAGATATCAAAGACCACTTCTTGGCAGAGACGATTAAACAGGTCAGCAACCTCAGCATCGCTGCCAAGCCGGTGCTCAATTATTCCTTATAATGGAGATACCCCACATCAGCTGGAGAGTTGATCAAGTTGTCCATGAAGATGACATAGGAGGTAATGTCATTGCTACAATCAAGATGACTGCTCAAATGCAATTAGATTGAGGAAAAGAGACTTGGTACCATCATGGATCAAGAGCCTTGGAATACTCAGAATCCCATTTTCGAACTTCACATCCCAGAACCTATCTGTCTTCCGCTTCTTGAACTTGATTCCGGCTTCTCTGAGCTCCGTGACACAATGAATCAGCTGCTGCCTCCTTTTATCCGCAACTTGATTCGCATTTGATCACCTCTTGATCCAAAGTCTTGGCACAGGCTTAAGTCCTGACCGCAATAGGCTGCGCCCGAAAACACCAAGGCAGTGAAGGGCACCTTGACCAGTCAATGGATCAAATGTTGTTGCATGTCCAAGTGATGTCTCCATTCTGTTCCTGTCACTCTTAGTTAATGGCTCATCTGTTGGCATCAATGGGTCGAAAAACCTCAGTGCCAGCTTGGACACAAATCCTTTAAGCTCAGGTCTCCCAACTGCAGACCCAACAGCCGATCAAGAATGAAGAGTGGGATCTGATTCTCAAGCATGATCATGTCCCTCTGTATCGAATGCATGGTGCAACGCGAAAATGGGATCATTCCGAGGGTATCCTAGTTGCTTAAACCCTTCAGCTGCTCCCCTAAACAGCTCAAGCACAAAACAATCATCAAGCACCATCATTTCAACAAACTCATTGCTACTAAGACTTACTGCAACCGGCCCTTCATAGCATGACCGAGCCTTTTCTTCAACTTCTTTTATAGAATCAAGATAGAGCTTAATGTCCTGATTAGTCCTCTTGAGCATTTGATGTAGCGAACGCCATTTGTGTCTGTCCATTTGGCGAAGGCGTCTCCTTCCGTGGTGGTAAGGCCCCAATGACACAATCTGAGGCACATAAACTTTGTCATCACCTTCCCTCAAGTAATGTGGGACTCTGTAAATGCAGAGCTTTGACCACACATTTGCTGCATCGTCTTGTGAAGCTTGCTCGAGCTTGTCTTTGATGGTGAGAACCCACTCGGACTCTGGCGATTTGGGCCCTTCTTCGTATTTCTGATGATGATCACCGCCGTTTTGGATCACAACTTGGAGCGACTCGGATGGCTGCTGCTGAATCTGATCAATATGCTGTGGGGATTGGATTGATCGGTTCGGACTAGATGTAGTTGCTATACCGGATTCAACTGTTTCTCTAAGCTTGACTGTGATCAAGTACCAGCTCAGGAGCTCCTTGTTGAACACAGCAACCATTTTTTGGAGGAGAGAATGCTATTCTGGGATTGGCTTAGCTCGACTCCTAAGCAATTATAAGGACAACTTGCAGAGGGGCCAACTATGAAGGAGGGCATGAAAATGATGGGGGTTGTTTGCTCACCATCAATATACAAACTGGGTCTTACATAACTTGATAATTTGATAGTTTAAAAAGACATAAACTTCATGGACCCTTTTGAGTTTTGAAGGACTTTTAGGTATATTGTTATATTCCTACTGGTTTATTCCAGTGTCTCGAACTCTTTGGGGTATGTTTTGTTTTGAATTCAAACTGTTGCCTTATTTTATAAACGCAACTTAGTTCTGGTTGCGGGTCTAAGACTAGAAAAGCACAAAAGAGGGAATGTATATAACTTTTTTTTGATTAACTAGAGGACCATTCATTAATTCAAACAGAATTACATAGGTTGGCTTCGATAAAAATCGAGTCCATGAGCCATTCCGGCCCGTTCCCAATACACGAGAATATTGATTCCTCATTGAGAGCAAACTTTGCAACATTATGTGCGACTACATTACATTCCCTGGGCTTAAACACCACTGCATCAGCTCCCACAATATGAGTAAGAGATTTTACTTCCTCAACAAGTGCACAATCTTCAGCCCAACATCTATTATTGGAGTTCGCCATTTTAGCAAGTTCCAGGCAGTCAACCTGAATCTCAATTTTGGTGTCATTCAAATTCAGCGATCTGATAAGATGTAGCCCCATTTTTAAGCTCATAATCTCGCTACTGAGAGGGGAGAAATTACCATAGCCTGCATACCTTGCGCAGCGATTAGATTCCCCCGGTGGTTCCCGACAACAGCTCCGAGCCCTCTTTTACCATTTGCCATGTCCACTGCAGCATCAGTGTTCAGTTTTACATTTCCGGGATTGGAAGCTTTCCATCTTTCCTCACGAGGAGTCTTCACCTTACTCCTTTCACTCACGAGCGTTCGATCAAACTCCTCAGCCAACTCAGTTCCTCGTCTAAGGATAGACGTGGGATCAACATCCAAGAGTTGTTTCTTTCACACCAAAGGATCCAGACAGTATAAGCCCAGCAAGCCAATTCCTTCTTATCACACTTTGACATGTAAGACTCCACCTCATCGGCACCGTTTGACAAGGCATAGGGATTACGCCCCCAAATTGATTGCTTGGAATGGATATAACTGGTCAGCTTTGGAGAGCTGATGCATGTCTCACAGAGTTGGGGAGGACAAGATTAATTAGTTCACCATTTGAATAAGTACAAGGAAAATGGGATTCTGGTTTCTACTTTCTACTACATATTTTCCCTTACATAAAGAGAGGGAAAATCTTTATAAAAATGGTGTGTTCTTGCACAACATCATTATATGAATTGGGGTTCTTGCACGTTCTGTCAATTAATAATTAGATTAGCTTAAGCTGCAAAAGTGAGGGGATAGCTACCAGAAACGAAGTTGAAAACTTGAATCCACACATGGACAGAACATTTTCAATTACTTTATGATCGATCTGTTTAGTCGAGGCCTCTTTGTTTTCACTCTGTTCACATTTCTCCCAATGAGTGCAAGAAGTTGTGAGGACAAGAGAGACGGGGGAGTAATTGACCAAAGAGCTAGTTTGTTGAGATACTTATACATTCTCCATTGACTGCGAGTGAAGGGCTAAAAGATATTAGAGTACTAGTACAGTCGGTCGCCTGCGAGTACAGAGCGAGTACACACTCTTGTAATGGCTCAAAAGCGACTGTACTCGCACTCTCTTGAGGACTGTGACTCGCACAGAGAAATGCCATCACGTACTGAAGTAGTATCATTGCACCACCAATCAAATCATAAATCAACATATTTACAGATCACAGAGACATCGATCTCTTTTCCTTCAACTTTTGGGGGCAGCTAAGATGACATCACTCTTTCATGTTATAATATTACATCAGGTCTTGCAAATCGAGCTGCTGCACTGAACCGAGCGTCATTGTACGTGTTGCAAAATATAAGCTCAATGATATAGGCAAGGCATATACATACATAATCCAGCTCCTTGCAAGGAAAAAAAGGGTAAGAAAACACGTTGATTCATCGCACAAGAATTTTTATATCGAATAACCAAAAAATTATTGAAGAAAATATATACGCATATGATATGTTCTTATATGATCTAAAACTGTATTTTATTTATTGATAAATGACCTTAAATATTCATTACAATATGTTATAATCAATATCCCTATAAATCAGAGATTGAGAATAAGGACAAGACACACACCGGAATATCAGAAATATTATTTCTTTAAATAATCATTTTTGTGTCGCGATTTTAATGAATGATGCATAATCTGTTACCTCACTAAAAATCTTGTCAAGCAAACAAAAAAATCTCTTGGGTAAAAATAAAAGCTTGATCTAAGAGAATAAGAGTACAATACATCAACTACATAAGCGACCACATGTTATGTAGACTCCCTTTGATGTCTACTAAATGAACTCCCTATAATCAGTAACTCAATCTTGGAGTTTAGACAATCTTCGTATTCCAATGTGTCTCACATGCTTTACAAATATAGATTTGGTCAATGACTTGGTAAACAAGTCTACATCATTATTTGTCGAACAAACCTGATTCACATGAATGTTCAATAGCTGCTCTTGTTATTGATTAAAGAAAAACTTAGGCCATATGTGCTTTGTATGATCACCCTTGATGTATCCCAACTTTATTTGTTCAATACAAGCCGCATTGTCCTTAAAGATACAAGTTGGTGCTATCGTAGTGGAAAGTAATCCACTAGATCCTCAAATATGGTGTATAACTCACTTGAGACAGACACACTCCTTAATCGTTTCATGCAAAACAATAATCTCATAATGATTCGAGGAAGTAGCAACGAAGGTTTGCTTTGTTGATCTCCAAGAAATCGCCGTGTTTTCCATGGTGAACACATAACCTATTTGGGAACGTCATTTATATGGGTCAGAGAGATATCCAACGTCAGCAAAACCAATCAAGACATCATAAGGTGTATCTGAGTAGGGGACTGCATTGAATAGAAGTACAATGCTTGCAGCCGTAGCTTCTTTAGACGGTTCGAAGAATTCACTCGACGGGTCGAGTGACATGCTCTGATTGATCCAGGGTGTACCATTCGATGGGTCGAGAGATCCACTTGACGAGTCGAAAATCCCAGAATCTAAATGTTGCGATTTAACCATCCATTTTTTCAGAAATTTCAAGTTTCTGTCTGTATTAATTGTAGGGAAAGAACATGCCCAAATATATTGAACCTTCAAGTATGTGAAGATGTGTTTTACACCAGTCCAATGACGTTGTGTTGGAGTAGATTTAAAGCGAGCTAACAAGTTCACATAGAATGCAATATCTGGTCTAGTACATTAAGCTAAATATAACAAAGCTTCAATAGGATATGGTACCTTAGCTCCCAAAAGTTCCTCATCGTCATCTGTTGGATGGTACTGATCCTTATCGGGGTCCAGACTGCGAACAATCATTGGTGTGCTAAGAGGGTGTGCTTTGTCCATGTTAAATTGCCTGAGCATCTTTTAGACATAAGCAGATTGATGAATTAATATTTTACCAACTCGATGTTCCATCTCTAAACAAAGACAAAATTGAGTTCTACCAAGGTCTTTCATCTCAAATTCAAATTTCAAGTAGCCAACTGTCTTATTGATTTCATCAAGAGAACCAATAATATTCATATCATCAACATACACCACTACTATAGAAAATCATGAACTTGTTCTTTTAATGAACACACATGGGCACAAATTAATCATCGTTTTTATATCCCTTTCCAATCAAGTAGTCACTTAGGCACAAATCAAACTAACAAGGTAGCAAAAAGTAATGATGTCCATGACCAAAGAGTATGTCTCCTCATAATTAATGTCATGTTGTTGAAAGAATCCTTACGCCACAAGTCTAACTTTATGCCGCATGACTTCATTCTTCTCATTATGCTTTCGAACAAAGACTCATTTATGTCCTACCAGCTTCACATTCGGAGGGAATAGCACTACCAGACCGAAAACATGTATTTTCTTCAAGGAGTCTAGTTCAGCTTGCATTGTCTCTTTCCATTTCAGCCAATCCGTTCTCCGCTGACATTCACCAACTAAGCAAGGTTCCACTTCATCATCATCATTGATCTCCTGAGCGTCGGAATAAGCAAAATCATCATCAACTACTGTGGATGATCTATCCATAACAATGCGCACATCATAGTTAGTTAGTAAGATTTCACAGTTCTCTGACATCATATATGGGTCTGAAGAGTCCTCCAGAGATGTCATTTGTGATTTTAGGACATAACCATAGTCATGAACAATTTCATGTGTAAGATCCACAACATTGATGATGAAATAATTAGTTTGTGCCTAGATGACCTCCCTTTTTGCCGGCAGCTCATCTGTGGATTCTCTTGGTCTCCCCTTCTTCCTGGTGGGAGCCGAGGCCGATGCTACTCCATCCACATGGACAAGAGGCACATTACTTTGCCCTAGAGTTGTGTTATACTGCCCTTTAAGGACTTCCAACCTTGTAGGAATATTTGCAGCAGGAATGTCTGATCTCGTCACTTTGGCAATATCAGTAAAGGAGTCAGGCACAAAGTCTGCTACCTTATAAAGATCAAGTATACGTTGCACTTCAATCTCACTTTGAGATGTGCGTGGATCTTCTTGAAACATAGTGGGAGGAGTATTCTACGTCAATTCCAGACATTCAACCAAAATGGAGGCATTCCTATCTTCCCCTAACGTCGGGAAGTATGTTTCTTCAAAGTGACAATCTGCAAATCTTATAGTAAAGAGATCTTTTGTCGAAGGTTCTAAGTAGCAGACAATAGTTGGAGATTCATAACCAACATATATGCTTAATCAACGTTAAGGACTCATTTTAGTGCACTATGGAGGCACAATTGGCAAATACACTGCACAACCAAAGATGCGTAGATGTGAAATGTCAGGCTCATATCCAGTTACCAACTGGTACGCACTGAATTTTTGACATGCTACAAGTCTCAAGCGAATAAGCATTGTTGCATAATATTGCATATCCCTAAGAAGATATCGGCAAATTGGTATGCATAACCATTGCTCTGGCCACAAGCTATAACCTCTTGATTTGTGCCTCTTCTATATCGTTCTGTGAAATGAACATGAGAGATAGGATACTCAACTTCGATCCCAATTTGCATACAGTAGTCATCAAAAGTCTTTTATGTGAATTCTCCTATATCATCCAATCTCATAGACATGATTAGGTTGTCTGGGTGGTGAGCCCGAAGCTTAATAATCTGTGCTTGGAGTTTTGCAAATGTAGCATTCCTTGTGGATAACAAAGCAACATGTGACCATCAAGTTGATGCATCTACCAAAACCATAGAATATTTAAATGGTCTGCATTCCGGTTTGATAGGTTCATATATGTCACCATGACTTCTCTGTAAGAATGGTATATTTTCAGTGTTATCAACCACAAAGGAAGGCATAGACTGTAACTTTGCTTATGAACAAGCTTTGCAAAATGAAAAATGAGCATCAGAGATTACCACAAAGGAATCTTATGGAACAACACTAGGTGTTAATCGGCTTAAAGGTCGAAACCGGAATAACATTGTTAATCTCATCTATCCCATCAAAACTAATGGGTATTTCCACATGCTTTAAGATTATGATCATCATATCCCAACCAAGATGTCCCAATGTATAGTGTCAAAGCTTATATGAGGCTGAGTCACACACAGTGGTGAGAGTGATTGCATTGGATTTAATGATATGAACCATAGTAAGATATAATGCACAACGAATTGCCTCTAACTTCTCCAAGGTATGCTTTCTACCACACTCCTCTGAAGTTATGCTTTAGAATTCTTTACCATCCTCACAATGTAAACCGTTGATTTTAATGTCCTTAAAACTTAGCAAGGTTCGATTGACATTTGATGCGTATAATGCATCAGTGGTGTAAATTCTTGTTCCATGTGGTACAAAAATTTTTGTTGAACCACACCCTTGTATTACCAGCACAGAATCAATCATGGTTGTCACTGATGAAGTGTATGGAACAAGATCCATAAACAATTGCCTATTCCGCAGTATAGTATGAGTACCACTATCTGTTAGACACTCGATCTTGCCTCAAACATCTACAAAAGAATGTGATTTAATTAGTCTTAAAGACTTATTCAAACATTTTAAGTAAAGACTTAAAGATTTACCAAATTAAGGGTTGTGACCCTTAAAGAGTATTGATATGACATAAGCAAACCAGTGTAAAATACAACAAAGACCCCAAGTTCGAGTAGGATTTTTGATGGGTCGAGTAATCCACTTGACAAGTCGAAATAACCCAAAATAAACTTTGATTTGATGATAACCATTTTTGATGGGTCAAAAATTGGAAAATTTTGTCACAGTATCTGACTTTCAATGGGTCAAGAAAAACCTTCGACGGGTTGAAGAAAAACCTAAAACCATATCGAATTTTTGATATCTTTTCCGGCGGGTCAATTTTTTTTTCAACGGATCGTAATTGTGACATTTGGAGACAGTAGCTTGCATTCGACGGGTCGAATGCGCTATTTAGTGTACCGGAGGATTGCATTCGATGAGTTGAATGAAAAGAAGGCAAATTTTTTGATAGGTCAAAAAAGTGCCAAAACCGTTCCAAGGTGTGATATTCGACGAGTCGAAAAAAATTCCCAAGGATAAAAAAATTCCATAACTAAACAATCCTCTCTTTTGTCTCGTTGTTTATGGTATTTTGGTGTCATAATATCATAGAATTTTGTAGAATTTGAACAATTCAAGCAATATGTATGAACATACCATTTTTAATACTTTCAAATACCGAAAGAAAGAAATTTTATTACTTTGCCAACATCAAAACTTAAATAAAAAGATTGTCTTATTTAATAAATATGACTTGAGTCAAATACAAAACTAAACTTGATTACATAGCAGAATCATAAGCCTAATACATAGACTAATCAAAATCTGTAGTCTCTAGGCTTACTTTAAGGATATCTGCTACAAACAATAAGATTGGTTTCACTGCCATCTTCCATCTCATAGTCAGTATAATATGTCTCCTTTTCCTTTGCTTGGTACTAGTGACACATCTTGTAGCCATTCTGGATATCCTTTGGTGCTCTGCATTGTTTAGGCATATGTGTAGTTGCACCACACTTATAGCAAGGTGCGAAACGAGACGTAGAAGTTGCAGAATTCCTACTATTCCTAGAACCGGAATTGGATTGATTTTTGTTCGAGTTGTTATGGTTGTTTTCATGTAGACTCCAAGTCAAATTTTGACTATTTCCTCTTTTACCATGACCTTTACCACGTCCTCCTCTACCACCACAAGTTTGATAAGTTTCAGAACGTTGTTTCCCCTTATCCTTTCGTGTCTTTCCACCAGTGTTGTAAGTTTCATGGACTTTCTTTGTACCGGCTGGCCTAGCATTGTTGTGGAGAAGGATCTCGTGATGCCTCTCTTTCTTGGTCAACATACTCATAAGATCACTGAATGATCTAAGTCTTTCTTGCTCATAATCAATGTGATACTGATGTAGAAGGTGTCCATAGAAGTAGGGAAGGTACTCAAAGACTTATCGACCATAGCTTGGTCGGTCTTTACAACGCAAATGGCAAGCTCTGACTGTACCTCTAGCATATCTTGATAAAAAAATATTTATCTTAGGATAATCTAATAACTCGATTCTATCCCATTTTTCTAGTAGCTCTGAAAGTTATGTGTCATGCACATTGTTGCACCATTCTTGCAAATTCGCCCATAAATCCACAGGGTCATCCTTTAACAAGTATTGTTTTCTCAGAGCAAGATGAATATGTCTCTTGAGAAACATGAGAACTTGATCTTTTTTGAGCTAGGGTGTCCTCGTTGGCTTCATGGTTAGGTGGTAGTGGTTGAATGGTATCAGTGAGTATTTTACCAAGAAGAGTATTCTTAATGGCTGATACCCATCTATGTTATTCTGCTCTTTGAATGTCAAGGATATCCAATTTTGGCCTTGCTGGCTTAATCATCTATAAAAGACAAGAGATGTAATTAGTAGTCGATTGAATGAACCACAATCACTAATATCAAGTTTAGGGAATAAGAACCATGATCAATGATGTTTGGTCAAAAAAATTGATGCAAAAAACAAAAAACCATGACTGTCAAATAGTCACAAACATCAACTTCCTATTTTTAAATGTGAAATCATAATTAATTGTAATATTCATTAATAACCGTGACTAGGGGTGGGATCAGTTCGGTATTAGGTTGAAACTTGTACCGTACTGTAATAAAATATTCGGTTCAGATCTTATTCGGTTCGGTTTTTTGGCAAGACCGTCCCACGAGTTTCGGTCCCAACGGATTTCGGATCTGTATATTTCGGTTTCGGATCGGTTTTTCGATAAAATTTTCTAGGTCTAAATAATTGTTTAAGTTAATTATTATTTGAAAAAGGCAATATCATAGAGAGATAGAAGAAATGTGAGAGAATAAGAGTATTTTTGTAGGATTTTTCTATATATATGTCCTAAAAAGATTCAAAATGTATGAATATATATTCATTTACGTAAAGAAATAAGCACAATTTTATCATATATATCATTTCGAAACGGCTCAGTTTTATTCGGTACCGTACCATAAAAAGTCATTCGGTTCGGATTTATTTCGGTTCGGTTTTTAAATTAGTCCGTCCCACGAGTTTCGGTTCGGTTTATTTCGGTTTTTGGTTCGGTTTTTCGGTAAACATTTCACCCCTAACTGTGACTCCTCTAGGACCGTCACTAATCTTAAAACCTTGAGGAAGAGGTAATTAAATCCCCTTCACTCATACCTCCATTAATCCATAGGAACTAGAAGTATATAATATTAATTCATGGTATTTAAACCTAAATCTAGACCTAGATCTAGGGTGTTGCAGTAATTAAGTTTTGCAACCTAATTCTAAATCGAAGAGGGTTAGTTGATTTTATCTTGAGGGTATTATGCTCGGTATGAAAACTTTGAAGGAAGCATGAAGAGAAATCCGGCGACGGTGGAGAATTTCAGCGACGAACGACGGTGGTGCTCTGACGATGGAGATGATTTCGGCAGTAGATAGTTTTTTAGTTGTTTAGGGTTTGGGGTTATGACTATCAACTCAAGAACTATTGATAACGTGTTGAAGGAGAAAATATATACGCAGAAAATGTGATCTGAAACTGTACTTTATTCATTGATAGATGACGTTAAATAGGCCTTACAATCTGTTACAATCAAGATTCTTATAAATCAGGGATTGAGAGAATACATACTTCTATACTAATGAGGACAAAACACACACCGGAATACCAAAAATATTAACATTATCAAGAGAAGTTGGGAGAATAACAAAACAATTATCCAATGCACACAAGGATCCGAATTAATTAACCAGCTAGTATCGAGTCCGTTGACCTCCCTCAGCTCTTGAATCAGAATCATAAAGCCAAAGTAGAGACTCATCATATCCTATCATAGCAAACCCCTCTCATTTCATATCGATCAGTACATCCCACAACTTTGTCACCCTTGGCATTCTCTTCTTCTTTATAATCAAACCTTATCAACTATGTCACACTGTCCCTAGTCGAATGTTTGTAACCGTGCATAACCAACCATGTTTTTGTAAAAAAGTGTTCCATGAATAAAAATTTCCAAGGTAATAATCATCTATTCGAAACTGAAACAGCTTGATCCAAGGATCACCAACACCATATTTCAACATGACCCAAGCTTGAAGATATGGACTATCATGTCCAAGTCGACTACATACCAACAAAGACCCTCTATAAACCCCTACATTATGGAAAATGTATTCAATCTCGCTGGGAGGAGGTAATGGAATCGACCAAAAATCTTCCTTTGCCAAATCAAAGACTGAGAGTGTATCTGAAAGCTAGTGCCCGACTTTGGCTCTTGCGGTTCTTGGAGACAATGAAGTGTCTCATTTGTGAGTACCCCCTCCAAAGACCATTGAAATGAAACATATGAGACAAATGTGGAGGGTATTCAATCTGTAAGCATAAGATATGTTAGCAGTCCTATTGTTTAACAAAACACAACCTATGAAGGACATATACTTGCATATGTGAAGAATTGTGTGGAAGAACAAGATGAAGAACCTAGATGATCTCATGGGTTCAGGTAAATCATGTATATGCATATCATTGTTTTTCACAGAGGATCCTACCTTGGCTCCTATCTTTCTAGGATAGCCAGTAGCATTGTCGTCCTAATTTTCTGGGTTTAGAATTTCTTTATCAAATTCATGATATCTTGACTAGGCTCTTAGGCTCCAGCTGAATTTTTGATTTACAAACTCAAGATGAGAATTGGGCTTATAGAAAAATGCGTTTTGACTCCATGTGACTATTTTACCTTTATGTAAAAGTAGCAAAATCTTTTTCCTCATTAGACAATGTGAATACACTTTTTGAAAGATGCTTTTGTCTCTTTTGTGGAGATCTCAATGCCTAATTAATGTCTTTGACAAGTCTTCCATAAGTGTATTAGGCTATCTATGCTTTTGTCATATAGCATGTGTCTTGTTTCTAGTATCTTGATTAGACACAGGATAGATAGTAGTAGCCTTGGTATCCCAACTCCACTATGTCATAACTAGACCCGTGACTTCTTTGATTGGCACACAAGGTTCCAGCTGGGTTTGCAATTCAAACCTCGAGATTTATGCTAGATATATGATTAATTTTGAGAAATGTGCTTTTCTAGTCATCTGACTTGTATTTCAAATCAACAAAACATTTCTCTTTGGTTTATATTAATCATATCTTGAGCCATGAAATTTTGTCTTTTTCCTCTTGGCTTATGATAGACTCTATTATCACTTTCACCTCTGAAAAATAGCCTTGGTTTAGTCCAAAACGTGCTTACATGGTTAGAGTGTTTGGCCCTTAGGTCACTTGTCTTTGTGGCCTATATAATGGATGAGATTTCATTCATTGGTGGTTGGTTGTCTTGCTTAGTGTTTGGCTAGGTTGTCAAAATGTAGAACCTTAGAGCTGCATGGTTTCTTTGCTGAGTCTAGGTTTGTTCATATTGTATTTCACTCTAAGTTATCCTTCTGTGATTATAAGCTTAGAGTTGCATAAAACATTTTTATATACTCATTGCATCTTATACCCATGAGATCATATTGGTAGTACAAGCAACCCCAGAAGTGTTTCTAAAGAACCAACTTTGTGATAGCTGGGTTAATGATAAACCTTCTGATATCTTCGTATGAGGAGACGAAGAAACAAGATCGAGTGGTTTTCAAGCTAGTGTGGCAGAATGGTAGTGATAGCTCCGAGTCTTTCTATCCTCTATCAGAAAGCTTCATATGTGTAAACATTTAGAAACAAGAGAGGGAGTACAATTCCTAAAGTAGTCTGGGAGACTAGAAAGGATAGCCGCGTTGAGTGCTATTAACAGAGTTGTAATTTTGTGAAAAGTGTCTTGACATATATTCTTGGGAATCAACTGTGGGAGTTGGATTTCGAGGTAGAAGCTTTCGAAACCTTCATATGTAAACACGTAGAGATGAGAGTGTAGTTCATAGACTAGTGTGTAATACTGGTTATGATAGATGTGCGAGTTTCTATCCTGAGAACTAATCTTGTAAGGAGTGATTTACATAGTGGAAAAGTTTGTCCCTCAAGAGTTAGGGGCACTCAATTTTTCTCCCTGTTGCAGGGTTTTTGCGTTAAAAAAAATATCTTGGTGTTATGTGTCTCCATACTTCCTTGCACTTCTACTTTATATCGTTAAGTAGCCATCAGAATAATTTCATATATTACTATCCCCGATACGATTTTTTGACAAAAAAGTTGATAAAGTTCTATTCACCCCCTGGGACCTTCACAATCCCTTTCCAAGAGTCGGCTCGAGATGAGTATTGGTCTACATGCATGGATATGTCTGCTCCATATGAAGAACATACAACAACCTTATAGTCTTGAGTGGCCAATACATAGCCAAAACCACCATTGCAAAAACTAAAACTGGACTTCATCTCCGGGTTGGGCAATTTGCAGAGCCACCTAGTAGATGGGTTCCAGATATGATATGCATCGTCATAATTACTAATGGCTATGAATACCATATCATTGCAAGACCCCATCATCATTATGGTACGACGCCATTCCATAAATGGGCAGGTCAGCTTTCGAAACGACGACGTTTCCAGGTCTAAGGCAGCCTCTGAATTCTTTATCGTGTAGGGCGTGGAAACTAGGAGTCTGTGATTGATGTCATTGCGCTCAAAAGGGAATTTGAAATGGGACTTTGCGAACTGGGGATCTAGGATAATCGACCTCCACCGCTTTGAAGAGCGGCTGAATCAGATTATTAGTTTCATGGGCAACCAATACAGGATTTGCATCATAATGTCTTCAGGGAGGTGTTCTTCCATCGCCATCATTGCCTCTCGGGAAGCCATATATAGACGGACTCAACTCAACTAAGTGAAGTTGGGTACAGTGCATGAACGAAGAGAATCTGCCAAGAGTTTTTGGGTTTAAAACTTGGAAGAGCTTCTCCCTTGACGGCGACTATTTTTACTGATTGAGTTTGGGCCTCGTAGTGGTCTAAATTAAAGGAATCAGAAACCGTTTCCTTAATAAACAAGGAAAACAAGAATGTAATCAGAGTCACACTTTGGTATCCCACGCTAACAGTGTGTTTGGATGAAGTAATTTTGATTCTCAATGAAATTCACAATTAATAAAAATTACAATTTTATTATTTTGAATTTTGTTATTTGTGAATTCTAGTGTTTGGATTTTTATGTAGAAATTTAAAAATCACAAGAATTATAAATTTTTATAAGCAATCGACGGGAATTGTAAAATGACACCCATTTTTTTAAAGAATTGAAACAAGTAATTTGGGTTTTCAATTCTTCAATTTTTAAAGGATAGAAATCATAATTTTTTTGTATCAATGTTATTCAAACATACAAATTTGAGTGATGAAATTCTAATTATCTAGAATTTAATTAAATTTCAGGATCCTGAAATTTCACTATCATTCAGACCAATGTTAAAAAAACGGTAATCAGCCTTGAATCGTTTTGGTATCGATTACCGTTTCAGAAAAGGTATTTTTATTTTAAAATAATATTATAAATATTAATATATTAAAACTATATATATTATTATAAAATATAATTAAATAATAAAATAGTTAGGTCAAAAGAAAATGTTATGAAAATGATCAAAATAATTAAACACATAGCTAGTTTAACACACAAATATAAGCATAACAAAATGTCTTTCAAACAAGAAAATCACTATATATTGCCAAATCCTCCAAATGCGTCTTCGTCAAATTCCGTGTCATTTTCGGAAATAAAATCATCATCATAAAAGAATTTCAATTTTGATATTTCAATTTAAAAAACAATACAAGCCGAGTTGGCGGTGTAATCTCCGATTAATAACCAATAAGATTCAGCTTCAACTTACATATAATACAGCAGAGGTTTGTATACATCTGTGTGGCCACTTCAGCCACTGCTGTGAAAGACAGTTCAATACGGATATGAATAATGAGGTAATCAAAAAAGAGAGAAAAAAAAAACAAATTGGTTTGGATGACGCTTCAAGCCTGTCCTAGGACATGGCTCTCTTCCCAGAGTTGGCCCTTGTCGAAAGATTTCGACACACAATATAAATCTCATGAAAGTAGCCTCTAATGCAATATGTTAGAGAACTTTAATTTGTAGTCAGTGATCAGTAAGTGAAACATGCCAAAACCATGCACAACAGTGAGGGTCTTAAAATCAGCTTTGATTTGTCTAGAGTCACACATTCAAATGTATCATGTTAGTCTTGATGGGTCTGAGTCTTGACCTCAGTAATGGTGTTTATTGGGGTTGCACTATCTAATAATATCTGAGAGACACTTTGGTTCACCGTCAACCTGATTTACATGAGAACTTCCTGAGAAGCATTTCATATATTATCTGGTACTTGGTATCATAAATCTGGCATATGACTAACGGACTAAGAAGTACGAAATCTTCAAACTGAACTTTATATTAACAAGACAAGGGACTTACGTACTGAAATGCCAGGTTTTCGATTAACAATTCAAACTAAACTTTCAATGGAAAAAGTATGCATTGAAATTGAGATTAATTATAAGATCGAGACACCTCTAATTATGCGGTGATTTTCAATTTCATACCAACATATCAAATATTTGCATTTTCATACTCCAACTCGTATTCTATTATCACCTCCATATCTAGCTATTAAGTGCTCCCGTTAAATGCTGATGTGGCCTAATTGGTAGGGACATTTTCGTCCATTCATTCACCAATTAAAAATGACAAAAGATCATTACTCTTAAGCCTGTCAATGGGGCGGGTTTTGATCCGAACCCGCTCCAGACCCGTACTTATTAGGCAGATCTGGATATAATTTTTGGACCCGTTGACCCGTTTATTTAACAGATCAGATCCAGATCACAAGCGATTCAATTTGTTTATGATCTGTCCCCTTTATTTTTTTAAACTTATTAAATATAATTTATTTTTATTTACATATATGAAATATTTTTAATCTAAAACTCTCATTTTTAGAAATAAAATATAAATATCTTTAGCAAAGTTATATAAAATTATTTATAAAATTAAAATATTAAAAACCCAAAAGGATTTGTTTCTTATCAAGTTCATCGATGTAAATGGAGATTTTTTATTTTGATCTCTCTAGTTTGTTTTAATGAAATATTTTGGTTATATAAAGAGATCATGTGACATATTTGTAATAATTAACATATTGATAAAAGAAATAAATTTAGTAATTAACATATTAAAAAACGGGACCGGATCCGCTCCATTGACCCATTGATCCGCTGGATCCGGATCCGGGTTTGATTATTAAAGATCCGCCGGATAAACGGGGCAGATCGGGTCTAATTTTTTCTCTCCTTAAATAGATTTGCGTCTAGGTTGATCCGGTCTGGATCCGCCCCATTGACAGGCCTAATTACTCTGCGATGGATCAAACAACCACCACCTTCGGTGTTAAGCACTCACCCAACCACTGGACCACAAATCAGTTGTGTATAACTGCTTTATTTTTTCTTAAACTACCACTTTGGCCCGATAATACCAACCATGCATAATCACATACATTGAAATATTATTAGAAAATTACAGATCAGGTCACTTTCAGGCTTACTTTTCCCAATAAGATTTTTTACACATTTTATCCCATTTAAGGCCACTTTTATTTTTCTTGTTTTCCTTACTTTCCAATTTTACCCTTTATATTTGGGATAGTAGAGAGAGCGGTCAAGCTTTTGAGAGAGAGAGAGACGCTCTCGCCGTCAAAGTTGTTCTCAGGTGCGGATGTTGTTACAAGCCCTTATCCGTTGTAGTAGCCGCCGACATGGTTGTTGAGGTTGATTCCGATGTGGTTGCCCTCGGGGTTGTTGAATTTGAGGTCTTGGCTAGTGTCGAACTTGACAACAAATAGAGGCGCGACAGTGATGTCGCAGGGAGGGGTGGAGTTTGAGAAGACGATGCTCGAAGCGATTCGGGGAAGAATGAAGACAAAGGAGGTCAAAAATTTGGGGAATATTTTTGTGATATCCCAATTTTTTTATATTATTTATGTTATTTATGAATAATTTGAGTTCGATTTAGTGATCGAAATAAAAGATTTTTATCGTTGGTAAGTTCTGAGGTGTTCCGGGTTGACTTTATATTAAATTTTCGAAATCAGTTGACTTTTGATAGAAATTGTAGAATTTGTTGAGACAATTTCGTGGATGTGAGAATCGTTGAAATCGGAGTTACGACGAGGAAGTTATGATTGACAGAAGTTTGTTGTAATTAATTACCGAAGTTATCATTAATGGAAAGGTATAAAAAGGGGATTTCCTTTTATGGAAGGTCATAAGACTAGGTAGGGGTGGACTTTTGGTCAACCTTCCGTCCCGGAGAGAGAGAGAGAGAGAGAGAGAGAGAGAGAGAGAGAGAGAGAGAGAGAGAGAGAGAGAGAGAGAGAGAGAGAGAGAGAGAGAGAGAGAGAGAGAGAGAGCTGAGGCGGTGTTGTGCGCCGCCGGCACCTTCCGACCTCGAAATTGGTCAATTTTGATGTGGCTTGACGTCCTCTACTCATTTCTGATGTCAATTCTGGCGATTGAAGGCCGTGGTGAGAGAATTGAGGAGAGAAAGTTCTAGGGTTTCTGGTAGTTTTGGGCTCGCCAACGACGATGCTGATTCCGGCCGATTCAGGTATTGAACGAGGTCATGAGAACCTCTTTATGTGTTGTGGTAATTTTTTTGAATGTTATTGCAGGTTTTTACACCGATCGAAATCGGAATCGGAATCAATCGATTCTGATTGGATTCAATTTGGCCTCAGTGGGAATTGGTTGACCCGGTGCTTATTGGCGGCGAAGTGAGATGGATTTTGCTCCCCACCTCGTCGTGAGTCGTTTGGTATATGTCTCAAGCTCTGCTGTGGCTCAACAAAGGAGATCAGAGCCGGATTCAATTTCCAGCCGTGGGCTTTCGGGGCCAATTCCGACCAAACGTGCCAGAGTCTTCCTTAGGTCCTTTGAGTAATGTTGTTGGGATCTTCATGAGATTTCCATTGAGGTACTCTTCGTCGACGGTGGTGGCACGTAGGCGGCACGTGCCGCTGTCTGTAGCAGCGCGTGGCCTGAAAACTTGTCCAAAAAATTACTTTTCGATATGTATCGAGTTATATGTCTATGGGTTTGTATCGACGATATGAACATAGTCGTGAGGTTTATAATTTGAGTAGGCTTTTTTGTCCCAGTGGGGAGGCGGTGGTACAGGGTTGCCACCAGTGGCGGTGCGGGCGACGGAGAAATTAGTTTTATGATATGTCGTTACGACTGCTTCGTCGTAAGAAGTTATCGAATCTTTTCTTCGATGTATTTAGTCGAATTGAGTTTTCTGATCGAGTACTCCCTCGATTTATCATATTATTTTCTTATTTTATTATTTTGACAATTTTTGAAAACGGTCGGGTAGTCACAAATGGTATCAGAGTAAGGTTCAACGCTCGAACCAAGCTGATGTTGTGCACTTGTATTTTATAAATTGATTAGTATAGTCTGAATGCTCGTATCGAGATTTAAATTGATGATTTTGTTCTTATTGAATACCGAATAACTGACATCAATAATTATCAAAAGGGCATTACAAAATGATTATGTTTCTTATGACGACCTAGGTTCAGGTGAGTGGACTCTGGCTTTCCACAGTCAAGGATGGGTTAGAGGCCCTGATCTGGGATTTACAGTTTAGCTACTCGGCTGATCCCCGAGGGCGCCAGGATGGGTTAGATGATCGGACCTGGGATTCAATTTCCAGCCGTGTGCTTTCGGGGCCAATTCTGACCAAACGTGCCAGAGTCTTCCTTAGGTCCTTTGAGTAATATTGTTGGGATCTTCATGAGATTTCCATTGAGGTACTCTTCGTCGACGGTGGTGGCGCGTGGGCGGCATGTGCCGCTGTCTGTGGCAGCGCGTGGCCAGAAAACTTGTCCAAAAAATTACTTTTCGATATGTATCGAGTTATATGTCTATGGGTTTGTATCGACAATATGAACATAGTCGTGAGGTTTATAATTTGAGTAGGCTTTTTTGTCCAAGTAGGGTGGCGGTGGTACAAGGTTGCCACCAGTGGCGGTGCGGGCGATGGAGAAATTAGTTTTGTGGTATGTCGTTACGACTGCTTTGTCGTAAGAAGTTATCGAATATATTCTTAAATGTATGTAGTCAAATTGAGTTTTCTGATCAAGTACTCCCTCGATTTATCTGATTATTTTATTATTTTGATGATTTTCGACAATGGTCAAGTCGTCACAAATTGTATCAGAGCAAGGTTTAACGCTCGGACCAAGCTAATTTTGCACTTGTATTTTCTAAATTGATTAGTATAGTCTGAATGTTCGAATCGAGATTTAAATTGATGATTTTGTTCTTATTGAATACCGAATAAGTGACATCAATAATTATCGAAAGGGCGTTCCAAAATGATTATTTTTCTTATGGCGACCTAGGTTCAGGTGAGCGGACTCTGGCTTTCCACAATCGAGGATGGGTTAGAGGCCTTAACCTAGGATTTACAATTTAGCTACTCGATCTTCAAGGACGCCAGGATGGGTTAGAGGCCCTGACCTGGGATTTACAGTTTAGCTACTTGACTGATCCCCAAAAGCGCCATGATGGGTTAGAGGCTCTGACCTGAGATTCTCATAATGGCTACTCAATTTTTGAATCTGTTCTTCTTCGATGATATATGTGAAGGTTGACTCTAATTGCTGGCATGCATACATGATTTGCTTGTAGTGTGAAAGTTGTCTTGGTCTATGTTATAACTTTTTTTTTAGAATGATCTATGTTATATCTTGATCTTTCTTGTTGTTTGAACAATGCAGAAGTTAGGGGACTTTGTGATTTTAACTGAACTCAATGCCGAAAATGAGATTGATTTGCATTTAGGTGTATGAAATCTGCAGCAATAGGACTCATACGGAACTCTCAAGGGTGACGTTGCAGGACTCGCTGAGCTAAACTCCTTATGAATATGATTAGATTACTTATGATATTGTTGCATTATGCTTACCCATTTGAACAATATGAATCATATTATGTATGAAGAACACGGGACTGATTCTATTTTTGGGACGACCCGGACCAGAATCAGCAGTGAAATCAGATTAATCTACGAGCTTGCGCGTAGTCGCAGAGTTACGACAGATGTTTTAATCGCCGAACTTGTTAACGACTTAATTATTGGCCGAGAATTGGAGCTGGATCTCTGCTTGAGAGTAGTTGTACATGTGATTTCGAGTTTGTGGGTGGTTCCGGATCGTTATTTGGACGACCGAGGAATTAATTATGAATATTTGAAGTTTCGACGGAATTGGATTATAATGGCGAGCTCCTTAACGACTAAATTACCGGACGAGAATTTGGTTTCGGCTTCTTCACGGAAGTTGTTCAGAATTTAATTTCGAGCTCGTGAGAACTTCCGGAGCATTATTCTAAGATATGAAGATTAAGTTGTGATTATTTCCGATTGTTGGTTATTTTGTCGATTTAATATGTGTTGGTGTGAACCGTTGACTTTTTATCCGATTGGCCGATGTGTTTGACTTCGGATGATTATTGAAGAATATGTCGAGACGAGTTTATGGCCGCGAGAATTATCGGAATTACGACGAGAAAGTTACGGGTATTTGAAGTTTGCCGAAAAGTGTGTTGTTGGTTTCCATTTTGGGTAAGGCTATAAATAGAAAGTTACTATTTCGAGCAAGTCAACACTTGCCATTTCAGATGTTGACCGAGTTGACAGAGTCAACTCGGTGGAGGGAGGAGGGGTGCGACGGCTCCACGACGGCGACGGAGGTTCCGGCCACCTCCGGCCTCGGCTCTGGTCGGGTTCTCTTCGTCTCGACCACCCGAGTCCACTTCCGGCCTCCTCTCACGGCGAGGTTGCCGGAGGAGGGAGGAATTCTGGCATGAAATTGGAGAAAAATGGGTGAATTCGGGTTGTTTCATTTCGGCTTTGTTGAGCTCAATCAAGTAGTGGGCTTTGAAGCTCTCCTCACCATGATTCTAACCATGTAAGTATGGTGTTCTAATTCGATTTGTGGATGGAGAATTTTGGATTTGAAAATTTGGTACCAATTCGGTTTATCATGAAATTGGATGAGTTAGAGTGAGCATTGGCCTTTGTTGTAGTTGACAAAGTTGCTCAGTGGGTGATTTTGCATGGAATGAAGGTTGCTCCGCCGTGAAATCTTCCGGTCAGGTGGCGGCGCCGCCGTGGGCGGTGGTCAACGGCGGTCAACAGTTTGACTTTTTGGATTTTCGACAAATTGCATGTCATTTGACTCGAAATCGCGCCCCGATCGCAGTAGGGAGGTTTGTTTTACGAGTTGAGCGTCCGAAATTACATCGAGGTATTGTGGTATGATTTCCGGATTTCCGACAGTTTGTCGTGATCAGATTATGTGTTTCCGAGTACGGTGGTTTCTCGTGATTTGTTTTGAATTGTCGAATTATGTTTGTGAGAATTGGACATTGTGAATGTTCAGGTTTCGTGATCGTTCGTTGGCGAGGGACTTTCCGCCGGATCACGGGTTAACGCGAACTGCGTTACGCAAGCGTGTGAGTGGACAAGTTTTTGTTTTCACTGTTGATTTGCGAGTTCGTGGATTTTATGATTTCCGTATTTAAATTATACGATGATTGAGATATATGTTATTTTCGGAGGTGTTGTTATGTGTTTATGGGTGATGGCATTTATAGCATCGATGCTACCAGAGTTGAGAGATTCCTCTGGCCCAGAGTTGAGAGATTCCTCTGAAGCAGGGTTGAGAGATTCCCCTGACTGCCGCTGGGGTCGAGAGATTCCCCTGGCCTATCACCGTCGGGTTTTAGCGATTCACCCGACGTCGGGCTTGAGAGATTCGCCCGACAACCTCCATATATATATGTGTGTTGTTGTGTTTTCCGAACTCGCACTGTTTTATATTGAGTATGTATATAAACTGGTGAAAGGCATACGTTTATTTTCGTCCACTCACTCTAACGTTTTTATTTGCCTTTCCCCTGGGCTTTTTGGTTTCCGTGCCCAGTTTGCAGTTCGGACTCTGGTGTCGCACGTCGTGGTCGAAGGCATAGTGCTCGAGCTACCTTGTTTCTTCCAGTAGGTTTATTGTTCTACCTACTGTGGTATACTTATATGTTTATACATTAGAGGTCGCTCTGAGTAATCTGTTGTGTATATGTTATATGAGTTTACTCCGGATTTCAGTAAAGTATAGATATAATTACTGTTTTACTTTACTGTTGATATATTGAGAAATCCGAATGGGATTGGTGCCCACGGTTTGCTTTTTGTGGCATAGGATGAAGTGTATTTTCCGCGTGCAGGTAATGGTAATTCCACGTTAGTAACGAAACTCTGCCATAACTTCTACGATTTTTGTTGGTTCGTGTTTTCGAAGGGGTTTGATTCCGGTTTAGGGTGCTAAACCGGGGTTGGGTCCTTTCAGCTTGGTATCAGAGCATTAGGTTGTCAGATTCTTTAGACTCTTGTAGTTGTGACGCTTAGGGTATTTGAGTTGATACAGCATGACTGGAGTGATGACCCGACTGGCCAGTGGTACTCATCAATACTTCGGGTGTTGTGTGTCCTCAAATATCTGCGTTTTCATGATTACGTTCCACTTGTTGTGAACGATGTTTTATTCATTAGGATGCCTCCTGACGTGCTTTCCGTGTCGGAACGGTTGTGGATCCTATTGAGGATCAATCGACGCGTGATTTGCCAGTGAACTGTGGATTTGGATGAGTATTCAGAGTTCAGTGAATTATGTGGCACGGGTTGCCTGGTTGTGTGTGTGAGAGTCTACATGTTGCCTCAGAGCTGAGATTTATGGCAGTTGATGTATGCCTGAGTCAGATCAGTATATTTGGTGAGCTTTTATTGTGTGAGTACCGGTTGCGACTCCATGGCCTACATTCAGGGTGATGTTTACAAGGTAATGGTTTTATCAGACTATCCAGCGATCGAATGTGGAGTGGTTACCCACCTAAGGCAGAGATGCATTATCCACATGTTTGTTTCCGGTTGCACTTGTTATGTGGCTTCAGAGGAAGCAGTGTACGAGGTTCGAGATGAGTTTGAACCTGAGCATCAGAGAGAGTCTGATTGATGTGCCTCGAGATAACTGTGAGGAGCTTAGTGTGCTGCACTCAGTGGCGAGGCTATTGTGAGGGAAAGGTGTACGCAGTTTTCGATGTGATGGTTTGAGGAAAGTGGACTTCGTCGAGATTTTGATGAGGTTGAGTTCCGACACTTCGGGATCAGTGACTTCATCAGGCTGTAGTCTTTTCAATTATATTGGGGGTCATTAGATCAAGCAGAGGATCCATTTGGCGATGGCGGAGATCACAGTGTAGCGGACTTGCTCCTGTGGCATGAGTTTCGGCGATCGATGGTGATCCTTGCACGCAGCAGGTGTCAATATGACTGGTGTTCGTGAAGCACTCTCAGTTGTTGTTCGGTGACCAGGAGGGTCACGTTGCGAGGGAGCGCCCTCAGCCAGCTATTTTAGCGGTTCGGCAGCTCAGAGTTCACGAGGAGATTATGATGCTGTTTCTGGAGTGACCAACGCAGCTTATTAAATGAGTTATTCAGCAAGTCGCAATTGACGTGGGCGACTAGTTGGGCATGTTGGAGTTCGTGCCATGACCTTGTTTGAGGACAGACTTTTCTCCGAGGTTACTGTTGTTTGATATCCATGGCTATTGTACCTGCATCTCCACTTCCGAGGTTTTAGAGAGTGTTGTATCCATCCGGAGGTTGCGAGATCCTCGTTGGAGGATATGGTTTAGCCGCGGATCTGTTATAGCTGGACATCATGGTTGTGATGTAACCGTGAGTATGAACTTACTGATGATGCATTTTGGCTGTGTTTGATTACCTCGAGAAGGAGGTTGTGTTTCGACGACCAGATTTTCCCGAGATACTGTTTCGTGGTGATGGTCGAGCGGATGATGGAAACAGGTTGTGTTGTTGCTTAGCTCATGTTGTGGATATTACGGTTGCTGTGCCCGATGTTGGCGACATTTGAAAGTTACTATTTGGGTAAGGCTATAAATAGAAAGTTACTATTTCGAGCAAGTCAACACTTGCCATTTCAGATGTTGACCGAGTTGACAGAGTCAACTCGGTGGAGGGAGGAGGGGTGCGACGGCTCCACGATGGCGACGGAGGTTCCGGCCACCTCCGGCCTCGGCTCTGGTCGAGTTCTCTTCGTCTCGGCCACCCGAGTCCACTTCCGGCCTCCTCTCATGGCGAGGTTGCCGGAGGAGGGAGGAATTCCGGCATGAAATTGGAGAAAAATGGGTGAATTCGGGTTGTTTCATTTCGGCTTTGTTGAGCTCAATCAAGTAGTGGGCTTTGAAGCTCTCATCACCATGATTCTAACCATGTAAGTATGGTATTCTAATTCGATTTGTGGATGGAGAATTTTGGATTTGAAAATTTGGTACCAATTCGGTTTATCATGAAATTGGATGAGTTAGAGTGAGAATTGGCCTTTGTTGTAGTTGACAAAGTTGCTCAGTGGGTGATTTTGCATGGAATGAAGGTTGCTCCGCCGTGAAATCTTCCGGTCAGGTGGCGGCGCCGCCATGGGCGGTGGTCAACGGCGGTCAACAGTTTGACTTTTTGGATTTTCGACAAGTTGCATGTCATTTGACTAGAAATCGCGCCCCGATCGCAGTGGGGAGGTTTGTTTTTTGAGTTGAGCGTCCGAAATTACAGCGAGGTATTGTGGTATGATTTCCGGATTTCCGACAGTTTGTCGTGATCGGATTATGTGTTTCCGAGTACGGTGGTTTCTCGTGATTTGTTTTGAATTGTCGAATTATGTTTATGAGAATTGGACATTGTGAATGTTCAGGTGTTCGTGATCGTTCGTTGGTGAGGGACTTTCCGCCGGATCACGGGTTAACGCGAACTGCGTTACGCAAGCGTGTGAGTGGACAAGTTTCTGTTTTCACTGTTGATTTGCGATTTCGTGGATTTTATGATTTCCGTATTTAAATTATACGATGATTTAGATATATGTTATTTTCGGAGGTGTTGTTATGTGTTTATGGGTGATGGAATTTATAGCATCGATGCTACCAGAGTTGAGAGATTCCTCTGAAGCAGGGTTGAGAGATTCCCCTGAGTGCCGCCGGGGTCGAGAGATTCCCCTGGCCTATCACCGTCGGGTTTGAGCGATTCACCCGACGTCGGGCTTGAGAGATTCGCCCGACAACCTCCATATATATATATGTGTTGTTGTGTTTTCCGAACTCGCACTGTTTTATATTGAGTATGTATATAAACTGGTGAAAGGCATACGTTTATTTTCGTCCACCCACTCTAACGTTTTTATTTGCCTTTCCTCTGGGCTTTTCGGTTTTCGTGACCAGTTTGCAGTTCGGACTCTGGTGTCGCACGTCGTGGTCGGAGGCATAGTGCTCGAGCTACCTCGTTTCTTCCTGTAGGTTTATTGTTCTACCTACTGTTGTATACTTATATGTTTATACATTAGTGGTCGCTCTGAGTAATCTGTTGTGTATATGTTATATGAGTTTACTCCGGATTTCAGTAAAGTATAGATATAATTACTGTTTTACTTTACTGTTGATATATTGAGAAATCCGGATGGGATTGGTGCCCACGGTTTGCTTTTTGTGGCATAGGTTGAAGTGTATTTTCCGCGTGCAGGTAATGGTAATTCCATGTTAGTAACGAAACTCTGCCAAAATTTCTACGATTTTTGTTGGTTCGTGTTTTCGAAGGGGTTCAATTCCGGTTTAGGGTGCTAAACCGGGGTTGGGTCCTTTCAGTTTTGCTTGATGATCTAATTTGTACCAAGAACATGAAGAATAAGAACTCACAAATATAGAACAAGCAAGGATACTAAGGAAAATTTCAAATATTTTTGACATTTTCATTAGACTTGATATTAGCAAAAATAACCTATTGCCACATAAGCATTCAAATTTGAATTTGACAATTAAACTTTGCCTATTCTATTAGACTTGCTCTAACATAGCTGAACATATTAGGTGTAGAGCAATACTACAAATTTTTCCCGAACCCTACACCCTATTCAACTATGCCACCTAGGTTACATCATCGTTTGGGCTAATCCAAAAAACCCAAGCTCAAATGGCAAAATTCTAACCAGAAAACAATGCAAGCCGACCCTAGAGGATAGCCGCCTACCATCTTGTCGTCCCATCTCCCAAGCGTCGTTTACTGCCACTGAACCCGTAGCCACCACTAGCCGCCAAACCACCTGGTCGGAATCCTATAACTTTCCTGTCATTACTACGAACAGATCTAGTATAATACCCGGACCTTTATATATAATCTTTAATATTTATGATTAATTTGAGTACGGTTTAGTGGCCGTGGTAAATAATTTTTATCATCGATAATTATTGAAAGGTCTCCAATGACTTTTTATTGAATTGACGAAGTTGATTGTTTTTGGGTGGAAGTCATAGAATTTGTCGAGACGAGTTCGTAGATGCAAAGAAAGTCAAAAATGAAGTTACGACTAGAAAGTTACAATCGAATGAAGTTTATCGGAAATGTATTAGTTGTAAAAGTGGGAAATGAGAGACTTTCCATTTTGGGTCAACTCTATGTTTATCGTATCTAGCCACCCAAAATTGTCGTGAAATTGCCGCCAGTAGTGCCACGGCGTCCAGCCGTCTCCGACTAAGATTTTGGTTAGATTTTATTTATCTTGTCTTCCTCTTGCTTTTCCTCACTTCGATTTCTGGTTTCGAGGGCTTTTGAAGGAGATTCGAAACGATGAAGTTCTAGGGTTTCTAAGTTCGTTCGACATCGTCGTCGGTGACTTTTTCGGTGACAAACTAGGTATAATTTGAGTGGGTTTGAGGTATTGATTGTGATTATGGTTGTAATATCTTGGTTGTAGGTGAGGTTGGACGATATCGAATTGATTTTCGTCGAACCTATTTTTGGGCTCATCAGTGTATGATGGTTCTAGGAGGGTTTTAGGCGGCAAGGTGAGAGGGGTTTTGTTCCCCATCTCGTTGCGAGTCAAATGAGACCGGTCTCGAGCCTAGAGGTGGCTAGAGGGCAGAGTTATGCCGCTGAAAAGTTTTCCGATGGCTTCATTGTAACGCATTTGTCGAGTTGTTTCTTCAACTAAATTAGTCGAAGTTGATTTTTGGATCGAATACTTCCTCAATTTAACTATTTATTTATTATTATTATGATTTTTTACAAGAGTCGGATCGTCGCATCCAGTTTGGCCCGAACACGACATAATAGACCTAAGGAACCAGCAAAAGCATGCATCTGCTCTAATATGCCCGTCCCAACCACTCCCAGTGAAGGCACCTCTACCAGTTTACCATTGTCCACTAGCCAGGCCCTCTAAACAACCACCATCCGCATGTGTTTGTTGCACCACCATCGACAACTTTATTGCTAAAACACAAAAGGCAGGAGAAGAAGTCATCGCCGATGTTAAGGACAACGACGATCGACACTGAAAACCTAGAGGTAAGTTTCATCAGCTATGTTATTCACAGAGCTTTTGGACGAGAGACATGCTCTACTATGTTAGTATTTGATATTGTTCTTTGATTACTGAATATTAAAATACTTCTAGGATGGATCCATGTGTTTTCAGTTTTCTTACCTTTTTCTTCCCCTCCTCTGCAAAGAACTGAATTTTATGTCTTGCAACTCAATTGAGCATAGTCTTTTCCTATAGTACTGAGAGCATCCCAAATATTAGAGTTATATTTCAAAGTTAAAATTGACCAAAAGCCAAATATAGTTAGTCAATTTTTAGGTTGTGATGAAACAATAATAATTACCTAAAAATTAAAATAGAAGAAATTAAACATGATAACAATAAAAATTGAATAAATTGAATGTTGGAGATATGACTTTAAGTCATTTTCTCTTTCCATTCATGTTAAAAGCATCTTAAACAACCCTCATAAAAGAACAATTATCTCTATTTTACAAGAAAAACACATATTTTTACTCCAAAATCTCTTGTAAACCATCTTGTATTTTATATAAAATGGAAAAAGAAGAGAAATAATCGCAATATCTATAGAGAACTCAAAATTTGTATATCCTTCCAAAAATCTCTAAACTTTATTGCTCACCTACACAATTCACTCTCTCTCAACAAAATAGGAATAAAAAAATATCACTTTTTCTCACTCTCCCACAATTTATTGACTTGATTTGAGAAATATTTTTAAGCTCATTAAATTATAGAGAAAACTATTTATTTTTGAAGAATAAGATATAGGAGCTGAGTTGAGCCAAAATATTATAGTGCACAATAATTGTAGATTGTAAACTGTATCTTTATTCATTGATCATTAAGATACATTAAATATATACATTATAACGAATACAATCAATATTTTTGAATAATGAATCTCTATTTCTAATCTAATTAGGACAACACATATAAAGATACATACGGAGTATGATTTCCTATTTTCCTTAAACAACTTTTTCTTAAATGAGCTCTCCAACAAATACCCTAAAGCCAAGTTTGTTTTTTTTTTGACGAAATGGTGGTGATAGGCAATTGATGAAACTGATAAGTTACAAACAGTTCACCAGAAACTCGGCATGATCAAACGATCTCCTTAGAGTAACTTATACTACGATAATTTTTTCAAGTACCATAACATAGCTGAACGTGTCAGGTGTAAAGCAAAACAAAAAAAATATCCAGGCCCCACACCCTATTCAACCATGTCACCTCATCTACATCAACGACAAACATTGTTCCTCTTATGCAACCTGCTCCTTTGCCACTGTTGAAGGGTCACAAGCAACCTTCTTCTAAGGATTTGTGAACTCCTTTTGGATGATTATACTCACTCCCAGAAGACTGTCTGGATTTCTCCTCCAGTGCAGTCCTCTTTGTTCCAACATAAGGTGCTTGATACCATAGCGTTGTTGGACGAACTTGCCTGGTCATCCCCATGAGATGAGAACCTGTACTTCTAGATACTTCCTCTTCATCTGAAGAAGAAAGCGCCAAATGTCCATCCGAACATGAAATAGAAAATTGCCCCTTCAATGGGACCTGAGTTGTTTTAGCATTTCCCAACCTAGCCACATTGAATAAGGGGATTGTCATGCACCACATTCCCATGTGTATGCACCATGTCTGATGTCTCCTACATGACTGTCACGTGGTTAGCATCTCCTAACATAACCTCCATCGTCATGGAAATTGCTAGTACATGGCCCTCCTTCACAACCTCAAACACTGGTGCACTCGGCTAAGCACTGCCACCAGCATGCTGATGTACAACATGTATCAAGACTAACATAGGTCCAACCCTATAACCCTCAATACCCGGTGGAGGATTTTTAGTAGCCGAATCTCCCACCGGCCTCAACACATTCTCAACCTCCGCTGCATCAGCATTACAAGCAGCCACCATAGAACATACCCCATCCACATGCACAAAAGATCCACAAAGACCACAAAAACCTTTCAAAGTATCATATGGAAAGGAAAGCATTACTGACAATCCCAAAGGAAACTTGAAATTACACTGCACCACCAATGGTCGGCCAAGATCCACCACCATCTGAATCTACAACTATTGAGAGTATTGAAGCTTCAGCTAATCATAGCTCTTGTACTCACCAATAGCCTTCCCGATCCTCTTTTTTCATCCTTCATTCAGTCCACCATTCGGTACCCCAAACATACTAGCCAACACGCACTTTTGATGCCGCCACCACCATCACATCGGCGAAACCATCAAAACGATGCACCAACACCGTTGCATTCCCGAAATACCACGGACCATTATGCATGGCCCTCCGTAGCACACCAATTTCCTGAAAAGTGCAGAAAAACATGTCTGACACCTTCTTAATAAACATAACGTTTGCCGATTCATAAGGAAGCCGCCACAACCGCTTCATCGACGTCCAAAATGATTTGAGCCACCCTTTCGGAATCAGCTTGTGAGAGAAAATCCGAGCCACCATATAGATACAGTACGTACCAAGTCCCTCCTCCTTTGAATAGGCCTCAAGGTCGACTTCCGGCCATAGATCCACATCGTCCTCATAAAATTCCATGGCCGATGAAAATTGTCGAGCCATGTCTTCAGTTCAATTCGACATGCAATCGGCTCTTTAGAGAGCTCACAATGAGATTAGAATGGAAATAAGACTTAATTTGGGTAATGGAATAGAGAAATATGGAGATCTGGTGAAGAAAGGTAGTCGGCGACTACTTGCAATAGGTAGGGTTTTCTGAAAGAAAAAGAAAAAACTGCTTTCTAGAGAGAGAACTGTGGACACGGGCTTGCCCAATAGGATTCCTGAAGCCAAGTTAAATTTAACTAAAATTTAATTTTCAAGTCATATTTAGAGCATCTCTAACAATTCTTGTATAAAAAATTTATTATTCAAGAGTAAAACAAAAAATTACTATAATATTTTGGCTCAACTCCAACAGCTCTTCTGAAAGGACCCAACCCCGATTTAGCTCCCTAAACCGAAATCGAACCCCCTCGAAAACACGAACCAACAAAAACTTTTCGAAATTTGGGCAGAGTTTCGCTACTAACGTAGAATTGCCATTACCTGCACGCGGAAAATACACTTCATCCTATGCCACAAAAATCAAACCGTGGGCACCAATCCCATCCGGATTTCTCAATATATCAACAGTAAAGTAAAGTAGTAAATATATATACACTTTACCGAAATCCAGAGTAAAATCGTATAACGTATTCAACAGGAAGCTCAGAGCGACATCTAATACATAATCGTATACGCATACCACAGTAGGTAGAACAATAAACCTACTGGATGAAACAAAGTAGCTCGAGCACTATGCCTCCGACCACGACGTGCGACACCAGAGCCTGAACTGCAAACTGGGCACGGAAACCGAAAAGCCCAGGTGAAAGACAATAAACACGTTAGAGTGAGTGGACAAAAATAAATGTCTTTCACCAAGTCATATGTACATATAAAATCATATGCGAGTCAAATGCATGAAAATCAAATGCTACGTGAGGAGACTCTGGCTACCACTCACGTACAGAGCATGCAACGTAAAACATATCGCGGAGACTCTCGTGGGCTTCCACGCGATAGCACAGTCTGAATCACGGGATCCCAGACCCACACGTGATTCTAGCCAGAAAGGCCTCGGGTCAGGATATATGTCCCCCCCGGAGCGTACTCGGGGATCAGCCGAGAAGCCAATGTGTATCGATACCACAACATATACTGAGACTGTACTCTGTGTAAATCAAATCATAAATCTTTTCTATGCACATGCTTAAAACATAATATGTACGTATGAATATATTCGTATACGTATATTCGTATATGCATAATCGTAAAACACATGCTCGTAAAATCATAATCAATCCGCATGCTCAAGTTCGTAAATCATTTATAAAAGACTCGCAATCAATCCGTGAAAAGAAATGTCCACTCACAGACTGCCGTAACGCGTATCGCGTTAACCCGTGATCCGGCGGAATGCCCCTCGCCAAACGAATGATCACGAACCCTGAATATACATAATGTCCAATATTCAAAATCATAATCCGACAATACAAATCAAACCACGAGAAACCACCGTTCTCGGAAACAGATAATTCAAAGTCGACGAATCGTCGAAAATCCGTATATACCACTTCAATACCTCGCTTTACGTTCGGACGCTCAACTCGAAAAATGAACCTCCCCACTGCGATCGAGGCGCGATTTCGAGTCAAATGACATGCGACTTGTCGAAAGTCAAAAAGTCAACCCTGACCGTTGACCGCCGTCCACGGCGGCGCCACCGCCAGCCGAAGAATTTCACGGCGGAGCAACCCTTGTTCCACTCAAAATCACCCACTGAGCAACTTTGTCAACTGCACCGAAGTCCAATTCTCACTCTAACATGGTCAATTTCATGAAAAACCGAATGAACACACAAATTTCAATCCCAAAATTCTCCAAGCTCAAGCAAAATTAGATCTTCAAACTTACATGGTAGCTTGCTAGTGATGAGAGCTACAAAGCCCACTCCAAATTTCAGCTCGAATCGGTCTAATTTGTGGAACCCGAAAACACCCAATTTCTTCAAACTTTTGATCAGAATTTCTTCTCTTTCCGGCGAGCTATACCGGAAACCAAGCACGGTACCACCACCAGAGGACCGAGACGAGGCCAAAGAGCCCCTTCCCGAGCCATAAGGTGGCCGGAAGTCCCTCGCCGGAAGTAAGCACGTCGGCCACCATCGTTCTCTTCCTCTCTCCACCGAGTTGACCGAGTCAACTCGGTCAAACATAATATTTCCTGTTTTTGACTTTCCCTTTATGGCAAGTTGCTATTTATAGCCTTTCCCGATTAGGAAACTTGTAATTATCCGTTTAAACGAACTTCAAACGCGCGTAACTTTCTCGTCGTAATTCCGATTCCAATAATTCTCGCGGTCACAAACTCGTCTCGACGTACTCTTCAATAATCACCCAAAGTCAAACACATCGGCCAAATGGATAAAAAGTCAACTGTTCAGCCCAAACACATAATAAATCGACTAAACAAACAACAAACGGAAATATTCGCAACTAATTCCTCGTAACTCCAAACATGCTCCGGAAGTTCCCACGAACTCGAAATTAAATTCCGAACAACTTCGGTGAAGAAGCCGAAACCAAATTCTTGACCGGTAATTTAGTCGCGAATAAACCTGCTATAATAATTCGTTTCCGTCGAAACTTCAAATATTCATAACTAATTCCTCGGTCGTCCAAATAACGATCCGGAACAGCCCACAACCTCGTAATCACACATACAACGACTCTCGAGAAGAGACCCAGCTCCAATTCTCGGCCAATAATTTAGTCGTTAACGAGCCTGGCGATTCAATAACTGTCGAACAACTCTGCGACTACACACAAACTCATCAATCAAGCTGATCATACTGCTGATTCTGGTCCGGGTCGTCACAAATCCACCCCCCTTAGAAAAATTTCGACCTCGAAATTTCCAAGTTTGCCGACAAAAGTAGGAGCACTGCCTCTGCATACTGTTCAACTCACCAACTGCAATCTCGACTGAACAACTCTAATCACAAACTCCACAATAGGAGACAATTCCGTGCTGGAATCCCTGAAACACAGTTCCGCCACACGGAACACAACTCGCACAAAAGCCAATGCTATAGGCGATGCCGAATCATACGGCATAACACAAACTTGCCTATGACCACATATGGATCAAAACATCAAGGCAAATCACAACTCAGTTCACACATCAATTTATCTCACACATTTATATCAGCATAGTTCGAACATCAAACTCGGGCAATAACCAATCCATTTCCGCTAATCTGACAGTCTGTGGTAACACTCTCCACAAAATCAGAATCAAACATCAACTCAAACTCAACCAAGCTCACTCCAACACAGTGAAGTACACAACATCCCTCAAAACGACATCACACAACATCAAAATCATAATGGTCAATAAACTGATACTGCAAGTAATCTCGAACAAGTGAAACTGCTGGTCCCAAATCCTCCGGAACTGCAACCCGAGGTCCACAACATGCCCTCCAAGGCCTGAATATTCCTTGAAAATCGCTCGTCAATCTGAGGATAAGAACCGGTACTAACTCGTAATCTGGTCCCCAATGCTCGCTGTAAAGCTCGCCAACACTTTGTTGTAGCTAAATATCTCAACTAACGAACTGGGACACAGGTACACCACGTAGATGGACAACTTCCATCAAACACAGCCACGACAACCTGCCACTGAAATCGTCTCCGAAAGTACAAGGAAACGTACTGAGTATGTCAGACGACCTACAAAGGCCCAACAACTGGTATCACCAACCAAAATGCAAACAACATACACAAACACAGCAACAATCGCCACGTCTAATCGGAAATCTTCATTGGCTGACACTTCTCGGCAAGTCTCTGCCTCCTAGCCATCGCCAGTCGACAAATGTGACATCTGCACACACAAGCTGCTACATTGCTCTTCATGTTGCGTCACGAGTAGTAAACTCAAAGTATCTGACACTTCTCCATACCACTAGCGCCAAACACGCGCAAAATCATGAGCCTCAGCATCATCACACACTAACTCAGCTTCCGTAGCGCACAACTCGGCTAACACGGAAACTCGAGCCACACTCACATGAAACACTAAATCTCCGACTCTCGACTAAATGCATCAGCAACAACATCCCAGTCGGATGGTCAAAGTACAACCTCAAGCCTTTCCCGAACAAACTCAAAGGTGCAGTCATAATCGTCAGTCGACTCCATCCATCGACACTGCCTCAAGCTCAAATCTGGCCGAAAATGCAAGTGGATGAAACTCAATGATCGGTGTACATCCTACACCACGCTGCACGCCGTAGCTATAGAATCTCGAACTCTCCGATGCTAACAATAGGACAGCTACACCCAAATCAAACAAAGGATACGTAGCCACACAATGTTTCCACTGCCTGAAACCATGAGCCATCGCTCTGCTATACAGCATCAAAACATAACCAAATCTATACCTCGATGCATCGTCATAACCCACGAACTCGTCACAATCGTCAGGTAAGGTCAAAATCGAAGCAACGGTCAACCATCCTGCATGAGGAAGTAACTCTCCTCGCGTGCATCGAACCACTCGACTTGACACCTTTTCGTCAATCCGGAAAGTAGAGTGGCAATCCGGAAAAATCCTGTACAAGCCGTCAGTGATAGCCAGCCAAACCCAAGAGACTCCCGATCTCTGGTACAATAGTAGGGCAATCCCCAAATCGACACGGCTTCCATCTGATCAGGACCTATGCCAACTCCCTCAAATAACATCACATGACCCAAAATCTTCACGCTAATCAACCAAAACTCACACTGGCTGAATCTCGCAAACAGCTGATCATGTCGCGAAGTCCGCAATACCGCTTGCAACTACTTCAGGTGCTGGCCCACACTCCTGGGATACATCAGGACAATGCCAACGTACAAGACCGCAAACTCGTCCAGAAACCGTCTGAACACCTGGTCCATCAAGTCCACACGATCTACAGAGCATTGGTCAACCAATGAAGTGACCAAGAACTCCAGATGCTCGCTCCGAGATCCGAAAGCTGTCCAAATCACATCTGACTCATCGGTCCTCAACTGATAATCTCCAATCCCGAAATCAATCCTCAACGAGACTGTAGCTCTCACGAGCTGATCAAACCAATCGTCAGTCCAAAATGGAGGATACTCGCTCTCCTCTGAAGCAAATCGAGCTTCGGTAGTCAATGCACCATCTCGTCGAACCACCCATCATCCGTACACACAATGCAAAAGTACACCACGCAAATACGCTGGGTCAAATGAAATCTCCTGAAACCTCCTCCAGCAACTCCTGGAGTCGAAACTGTAGCTCCATCAGCTCCGCTGGCTCAGAACGACAAGGTGTCGGTAAAATGAGTCCAGCGCCTGGTACAAGCTCAATGGTGTAGTCAGTCTCCCAAACTGGAGGAACACCTGGTAACTCCTCCGGAATACACCTGGAAACTCGGGAACCACCACAATGTCACCAATGTCGGGTACAGCAACCATAGTATCCACATCATGGCTAAGCAAGCAACATAATCCGTCTCCATCGTCCGCTCAACCATTACCACGAAACAGTATCTCGGGGAAATCTGGTCGTCGAAACACAACCTTCTCCTTGAGGCACTCGAACACAACCAAATGCGTCGCCAGTAAGTCCATACTCACAATCACAACAAAACCACAATGTCCAGCTACAACAGATCCGCGGCTAACCTATATCCTCCGACAAGGATCTCGCAACCTCCGGATGGATGCAACACTCTCCAAAACCTCGGAAGTGGAGATGCAGATACAATAGCCATGGATATCAAACAATAGTAACCTCGGAGAAAAGTTTGTCCTCAAACAAGGTTATGGCACGAACTCCAACATGCCCAACTAGCCGCCCACAATAATCGTGACTTACTGACTAACTCATCTAATAGGCTGCGTTGGTCACTGTTGGAAAAAAAAAAGAGCAATAAAATCAAGTAGTGGGCCGTCCAATTTTGTTGCAATAGGACATGAAAGTCCATAACAAACGGCAAAGGATTAGAATCGTAAGAGACAGAGTTGCAAAATGAGTCATAATGCTAGTTGCCTCTAGTTCTTCCATTCTGATAAAAAGACCAAGTATCCAAAGTACAATGAAAGTCTACCTCATTTTCATCAAGTCTCCTATATAAATATATCAAAGGAAAGCAAATAAAGGAGGGAGAAAAAAGGCAGAGGCTCGGCAGCAAGAGGACAACAACAAACAGAAAGCCAAAACCAGCAGCAACAAGAAATTCAGAGGTGGGGGCTCCCATACCGCCTGGACTAACATATTTTCTTTTGCAGGTCCATTGTTTATCACCGAATCCAACCTAGTCCACGTTTGCGAACGGGTACGGTTCCTTGGATTCGATGATTTCAATGAGTTCTAACTAAACATCATGCTGCAAAAATCAACATAGCAAACCTATTGTCCTAACTGAGCCCATGCTCTCGGAGATGAACATAAAGGCAAACAAAAAACACAACAGCAAAAGCAGTTCAAAGGAATCAATCTGTTTTACTTCAAAGCAAAGCCTCACCCTTGCTACGTCCACCAAGTTTACCGGAGAAGGAGGCGGAGACCGACAAGCCCGACAAGCTCTCCTACGAACAATAAGGCTGTTAATTCAAGTTTAAACAAACAGAAGTTATCTGCTTCCGATTTCAAAAGGCGATGCCCGAGGTAATTGAAGACTAACAAAACTTACAGGCAGAATCGAGGGATGGCTTTGAGAGTTCCCGGAATCTCTTCTTCGAGTTAGCACGGATGGCAAACACCAAAAGGAAGCAAAGAAGTTTGATTGATTTCACGGAGGATTCAGGAGGAGAAGGCCCAACGCGTGAAGTATACTCGGAGAAATTAGAATCCATATCTAGCTTGGGCAAAACAAACCAATCCCCAATTGGATTCTAATCAAAATTCCTCTACGGCAGAAATATTTCGACTAACTAAGTAAAAGAAGCAGAGAAAGGTCAGAAGTCTCTAGAGACCCAAAGCCTTCAGGTCGAGGAACCAAAATGTGTGGAGGCAGTATCGAATCAGTGGCCATGGCCTCTATGCATCATCAGGATCAGAATGAACAACACAAGATGGAACGACGATATGAGTTTCAGATGCCCCTGCACTACCCGAGGTACAAGAAATCGGACTACGAAACCAGGGCGGAATGGAAGCTGGATTGCTTGCTTCAAGCCTTCAAATGTATGGGCTGCTTGCTTAATTAAGCTTCTGTACCGTCCAAAAATCAAAGAAGAAAGGAGAGCTAGTGGTGCAGTGCACGTGAAGAAGAAACAAAAAGGAAAAGGAAAAGGAGCTGAGCTTGAATAAGAACCAAAGAAGAAATGAGATAAAACAATGATGGGAGCACGTGACAAGAGAGAAGAGAAGCAAAAGAAAAAGAAAGAGAAAAAAAAAGAGGAAAGAAAATAAGAAAAAAATGGGCTGGGCCACGGGCCCATATCGAATTTGAACCCTTAAAAAAAAGCCCACCTGCTTGTTATAGGCCCAATATCAGTTCTTCGGCATCACTTCTCCAAATATGAAGACGGCGGTTCCATATAAATCATCAGAATCGTCAAACAAAAAAATGGTGGCACAAAGCCAGCCAAAATAAAATAAAATAAATTTAAAGAACTACAAACGGTTTGATCCCTTCAAAGGGTATGTAGGCAATCTGGCAAAAAAGCTGAATGCAACCACACACAAAAAAAAAAACACAAAAATGATTTGAAATCACCTAAATTGAACTACGAGTGGCTTGATCCCTTGACGGGGTACGTAGGCATCCTGATAAATAAATTGGGCGCAGCCGCAAAATTTCACAAACACACACATCCCTGTTTTTCCTGTCTTTATATTTGGAATCAAAAGGTTTTCCCTTTCATCTCAAGGGTTGTAATTAAGAGATTTATATTTGTCTCGAATGGCTCGAACTAAATGTATTAAACTCTATTTATCTATTTAGATAGGGTGAAATTATGTTGAGTATATTATTTTACAATTTTTGTGCAATAGTCACTCCAAAAACAGCATCATGAGCTCCTCGTGAACTCTGAGCTGTCGAACCTCAAACACAATTGGCTGAGGACACTCCCCACATAACGTGACCCTCCTGGTCATCACAATGGCAACTGAGAGTATTCCTCGAACACAAATCACCGCAACACCTGCTGCGTTAAAAGATCACCAACGATCACCCTAACTCATGCCACAGGAGAAAATCCGCTACTCTATGATCTCCGCCATCGTCAAACGAATTCTCTGCTTGATCTGATGGCCCACAACATAAAAGATAAGGCCACAGCCTGATGAAGTCACCGATCCCGATGTGTCGGAACTCAACCTCATCAAAATCTCGACTAAGTCCACTTTCATCAAACCAACACATCGAAAACCGCGTACACCTTTCCTTCTCAATAGCCTCGCCACTGAGTGCAGCACACTAAGGTCCTCACGGCTATCTCGAGGCATATCAATCAGACTCTCTCTGATACTCAGGTTCAAACTCATCTCGAACCTCGTGCACTGCTTCCTCTGAAGCCACATAACACGTGCAAACGGAAACAAACATGTGGACAATGCATCTCTGCCTCAGGTGGTAAACACTCCACAGTCGAATACTGGGTAGCCTGATGAAACCATTGCCGTATACACAACACCCTGAATGTAGGCCATGGAGTCGCAATCGGAACTCACACAATATCAGCCCACAAAACACAACAATATAACTCAGGCAAACATCATTGCCACAATTCTCAGCTCTGAGGCAACATGTAGACGCTCATATACACATCCCCAGGTAAACCGTGCCGCACAATTCTCTGAACTCTGAATACTCATCTGAATCCACTGTTCACTGGCAAATCACGCGTCGTATGATCCTCAACAGGATCCACAACCGAAACGACACTGAAAGCACGTCAGGAGGCATCCTAATGAATACAATATCGTTCACAACAAGTGGAACGTAATCATGGAACTTCAAATATTTGAAAGCATACAACACCCGGAATTTGATGATTATCTGCCGGCCGGTAGGGTCACCATTCCAGACATGCTGTACATTCTCAAATATCCTTAGTAAACACGACTACATAAGTCTACAGAACCTACAACCTAATGCTCTGATACCAAGCTGAAAGGACCCAACCCCGATTTAGCTCCCTAAACCGAAATCGAACCCCCTTGAAAACACGAACCAACAAAAACTTTTCGAAATTTGGGCAGAGTTTCGCTACTAACGTAGAATTGCCATTACCTGCACGCGGAAAATACACTTCATCCTATGCCACAAAAATCAAACTGTGGGCACCAATCCCATCAGGATTTCTCAATATATCAACAGTAAAGTAAAGTAGTAAATATATATACACTTTACCGAAATCCAGAGTAAAATCGTATAACGTATTCAACAGGAAGCTCAGAGCGACATCTAATACATAATCGTATACGCATACCACAGTAGGTAGAACAATAAACCTACTGGATGAAACAAAGTAGCTCGAGCACTATGCCTCCGACCACGACGTGCGACACCAGAGCCTGAACTGCAAACTGGGCACGGAAACCGAAAAGCCCAGGTGAAAGACAATAAACACGTTAGAGTGAGTGGACGAAAATAAATGTCTTTCACCAAGTCATATGTACATATAAAATCATATGCGAGTCAAATGCATGAAAATCAAATGCTACGTGAGGAGACTCTGGCTACCACTCACGTACAGAGCATGCAACGTAAAACATATCGCGGAGACTCTCGTGGGCTTCCACGCGATAGCACAGTCTGAATCACGGGATCCCAGACCCACACGTGATTCTAGCCAGAAAGGCCTCGGGTCAGGATATCTGTCCCCCCCGGAGTGTACTCGGGGATCAGCCGAGAAGCCAATGTGTATCGATACCACAACATATACTGAGACTGTACTCTGTGTAAATCAAATCATAAATCTTTTCTATGCACATGCTTAAAACATAATATGTACGTATGAATATATTCGTATACGTATATTCGTATATGCATAATCGTAACACACATGCTCGTAAAATCATAATCAATCCGCATGCTCAAGTTCGTAAATCATTTATAAAAGACTCGCAATCAATCCGTGAAAAGAAATGTCCACTCACAGACTGGCGTAACGCGTATCGCGTTAACCCGTGATCCGACGGAATGCCCCTCGCCAAACGAATGATCACGAACCCTGAATATACATAATGTCCAATATTCAAAATCATAATCCGACAATACAAATCAAACCACGAGAAACCACCGTTCTCGGAAACAGATAATTCAAAGTCGACGAATCGTCGAAAATCCGTATATACCACTTCAATACCTCGCTTTACGTTCGGACGCTCAACTCGAAAAACGAACCTCCCCACTGTGATCGAGGCGCGATTTCGAGTCAAATGACATGCGACTTGTCGAAAGTCAAAAAGTCAACCCTGACCGTTGACCGCCACCGTTGACCGCCGTCCACGGCGGCGCCACCGCCAGCCGAAGAACTTCACGGCGGAGCAACCCTTGTTCCACTCAAAATCACCCACTGAGCAACTTTGTCAACTGCACCGAAGTCCAATTCTCACTCTAACATGGTCAATTTCATGAAAAACCGAATGAACACACAAATTTCAATCCCAAAATTCTCCAAGCTCAAGCAAAATTAGATCTTCAAACTTACATGGTAGCTTGCTAGTGATGAGAGCTACAAAGCCCACTCCAAATTTCAGCTCGAATCGGTCTAATTTGTGGAACCCGAAAACACCCAATTTCTTCAAACTTTTGATCGGAATTTCTTCTCTTTCCGGCGAGCTATACCGGAAACCAAGCACGGTACCACCACCAGAGGACCGAGACGAGGCCAAAGAGCCCCTTCCCGAGCCATAAGGTGGCCGGAAGTCCCTCGCCGGAAGTAAGCACGTCGGCCACCATCGTTCTCTTCCTCTCTCCACCGAGTTGACCGAGTCAACTCGGTCAAACATAATATTTCCTGTTTTTGACTTTCCCTTTATGGCAAGTTGCTATTTATAGCCTTTCCCGATTAGGAAACTTGTAATTATCCGTTTAAACGAACTTCAAACGCGCGTAACTTTCTCGTCGTAATTCCGATTCCAATAATTCTCGCGGTCACAAACTCGTCTCGACGTACTCTTCAATAATCACCCAAAGTCAAACACATCGGCCAAATGGATAAAAAGTCAACTGTTCAGCCCAAACACATAATAAATCGACTAAACAAACAACAAACGGAAATATTCGCAACTAATTCCTCGTAACTCCAAATCATGCTCCGGAAGTTCCCACGAACTCGAAATTAAATTCCGAACAACTTCGGTGAAGAAGCCGAAACCAAATTCTTGACCGGTAATTTAATCGCGAATAAACCTGCTATAATAATTCGTTTCCGTCGAAACTTCAAATATTCATAACTAATTCCTCGGTCGTCCAAATAACGATCCGGAACAGCCCACAACCTCGTAATCACACGTACAACGACTCTCGAGAAGAGACCCAGCTCCAATTCTCGGCCAATAATTTAGTCGTTAACGAGCCTGGCGATTCAATAACTGTCGAACAACTCTGCGACTACACACAAACTCATCAATCAAGCTGATCATACTGCTGATTCTGGTCCGGGTCGTCACATCTTCTATCTTATTCTTTAAAAATAAATATTTTTCTCTATAATTTAATGAGCTTAAAAATATTTCTCAAATCAAGTCAATAAATTGTGGGAGAGTGAGAAAAATGATGTATTTTTATTCATATATTGAGGAGAAAAGGAGTGAATTGTGTAGGTCAGCAATACTCTACAGATTTTTGGATGGATATACAAATTTTGAGTTTTTTTTTATAGATGTAGGGATTATCACTTTTTATATATATATATATATAAAATACAAGATGTTTTAAAAGAGCTGTTGAAGTCAAAAACATGTGTTTTTCTTGTAAAATAGAGATAATTGTGGTTTTACAAGAGTTGTTTGAGATGCTTTTAACAAGAATAGAAAGACAAAAAGACCAAAAGTCATATCTCCAGCATTCAGTTTATTCAATTTTTATTGTTTTTATGTTTAATTTCTTCTAATTTAATTTTTAGATAATTATTATTGTTTATCCCAAGCTAAAAATTGACTAACTATATTTTACTTTTATTCAATTTTAACTTTGAAATATAACTCTAATATTTGGGATGCTCTCAGTACTGTAGGAAAAGCCTATGCTCAATTGAGTTGCAAGGCATAAAATTCAGTTCTTTGTAGAGGCGGAGGAGAAAAAGGTAAGAAAACTAAAAACACATGGATCCATCCTAGAAGTATTTTAATATCGAGTAATCAAAGAACAATATCAAATACTAACATAGTAGAGCATGTGTCTTATCCAAAAGCGTCATGAATATCGGAGCCAATGAAACTTACCTCCTCTAAGTTACTAGTGTTGATTGTGGTCGTCCTTGACGTAAGCAACGACTTGTTCTCCAGTCTATTATGTTTTAGCAATAAAGTTGTCGATGGTGGTGCAACAGTCGCGTGCGGATGGTGGTTGTTTAGAGGGTCTGGCCAGTGGATGATGGTAAACTGGTAGAGGTGCCTTCATTGGGAGTGGTAGCAACGGGCAGATTGGAGCAGACGCATGCTTTTGTCGGTTCCTTGGGTTGATTGTGTCGTATTTTGGGGCCAAACTGGATGTGACGACATGACGCTTGTTGAAAATCATCAAAATTAATAATTAAATAGTTAAATAGAGGAATTAGTCAATACGAAAAATCAAGTTTGGCTAATTTAGTCGAAGAAACAACTCGACAAATCTGTTACGATGAAGCGATCATAACCACAGATGACATATCTAATTTCTTCGTCGGCTGCACCGTCACAGGTGGAGACACTCATTGCCAGATACTGTGTAAAATTTTGTCCCAACAATTTTTTTTTATGATTTGTTTAAGATTAATCGTGGAATGTAGTTAGTTTACAGCATCGCTAATTATCGATGGCCGGCATTTCTATCAGAATTTTATTGATTTTGTTTTTTGAGAAAGTTTTTTAGGGAAACTCGTATAGTTTATCAAGACGAGTTCATAGCCCACTTCAAGTGTTAAAATTGGAGTTACGATGAAGAAGTTATGGTCAGTGAAAGTTTTGTACGATTTTACAAATTTAAATTAGTCCCAACTCACACCTATAAATAGGACTTTCCGAAAATAGAAAGTCAGACTTTCCTTTTTTGGTTACGTACGGATCCATTGACCCGTGTTGACCAGCTTTGGCGACGAAAAATCACCGACGAGCTTCGATTGGCGGTGCAATGGATTCCGGCCAACAAATTGGATCCCCTCTCCCTTTTTCATAAGCTCTCCATCACCGATTTGGACAGATAAAGCCAGAATTTTGAGGTGAAACTCGAAAAAACTTAGGTTTTAGGCCGATGAGTTTTCCGGTGAGTTGGCCATTGAAAATGAACAACATGTTAGCAACCAGTGATAGATGTTTAGAAATGTCAACATATGGGCTTTAACTTGATGGAAATCACGATACAGTACTATGATTGGACTTTTATTTTTACAATCACTTGCGAGTTCATTGATTATATGTTTATACAGTATGTTTTATGTTATGTTTCAGAGCATTTAAATTTGGAGGTTTAATTTGTGATCGTTTTATTTAATTGCATCGAGGACTCGGCTATTTGGTTGATCATCGGATAACCGATCAGAGCAGATTAGGACGAACACCCTGCCTGACTCAGATTATCTCAGGTTAGGACAAACAACCTAGATGATCTCATCACCTATACTTTTCATATATAAAGTCATTCCGGGTTAGGGCAAACAACTTGAACGATCACTTCCATTTTTATTTCAGTTTTATGATATTTGAACTCGCATCAGTTTTATTAGAAATTGTGGAAAGGCATAAAGTTTTACGTCTTCAGTTTTACGCATATTGTACGATTATAATTTTTTTCCACTCACTCTAAAGTTTTATGTTTTTATGCCTTTCCCTGGGACCTTAGTTTTAAATTGCCTAGATCGCAGGTTAGTCGGTTGAAGTCGTGACCGTCAAGAGTGCGAGGCATGACAGTCCATAGCTTCTATTTTCTCAGTGTAGGTTCTCTGTTGATGTTCAGGGTTACTTGTACTAGGCTATCTAGTATCAAATAGGTGATGCTAGATACTCTAATATAGGTCTCGTAAGACTTATCTTGGATTACTACGGTAATCTGGGTTGGGTCTTGTCACTTGGTATCAGAGCACTAGGTTTTATGACCATGTCGATTATCTTATATTTTTAGTGATCTTAGTGTGCGATGGTCTGACTACAACGGATCCCATCGTGTGCCTTTGGACATTTGGATCACTAATGGCATAAGATAATTTTCTAGGTGTGGCTCAGGTGATAATGAGTTTCTTCGGTCTCTAGTGTCATGCCTCATGGACGTGATCGATGGCTTCAACAAAGCCTGCCGTTAGTAGTTTACGAGACGATTTTGAAATATCTTTGTTGTGCCCCATTCTTGAGATTTCCACGTCATAGTAGGTCGCGAGATTGTTTTGGGCAGTAATCATGTTAGTTTTCTAACTCTCTGCATTTGGGGTTATCATAAGGGATGATGTGTGATGGTGTTAGCTCATGAGTTAGTGAAATCATTCATAGCCTTCTTGGAAGCTTCTGTGTAGGTCATTAGGGTGATCTTGTTGAGAGATTAGGTGTTCTTGATTCTTGGCTGAGGAGTCGTTATGATATGATATGTCAACAGTCTTAGTGTGTCGGCTTGTCAGTTGCATGTGTATAAGTGGCACTAGTAAAGATTAGTGATCTTGACAAAGATTTTTTTCCATTTTTTTGGGGGGCTATGAAGTGGTTGTCGTCATCGTACGTGTTGCAGAAGGGCAGAGTCAGGTGAGTAGCACTTTGTACTTCTTTTTGAATTGATGACGGGGGCACTGTAAGAATTCAGTGCCTATAGTTTATTAGTTATTGATCTATAACATTTACTCGAATGTTAGTTGAGTACATGACGATGCTCTTCTAGGGGAGACTTTCGATGTCATCAATGTTGAGCAAATCCTAGAGATTTAATACATTAACCCAGTACATTATTTATTATTGTTCTACAAAATCCCTTAGCATGTTATATGAAGCTTCTTGATTCTTTTTCGAGTACGGTAATGAATACTTACATTCGTTTCAATTTGATGATTCCTAGTTGTTTAAGGTGTATTTGAGCTAAAAAAATTTAGGCCTCATGCACGAGGAGGAGGAGTTAAGTAGTAAGTTAAGGGAGTTTGCTTCCTGAGTACTTGCACCCAAGTTCTGTAAGAGCGTGGTAGCATTTTGCAGCTTTACATTGGGTCCTTATTACTTAATTGAGTAATAGTAACTCTCTTTCCAGTACTCGTTTCTTTTTTTCTAGTTTCGACTTTATTTTCTAGGAGGGAATTATGGGCATGAGTACCAATGTAGCTGTAGTGCTGTTGAAAGATTTATCCCCCACACTTAGTGAGTTATGAACTAACTCATAAGTGTAAGAATTGTCTTCACCCGCAAGTATATGAGGACAAGTAATAGTATAGAAAATGAAATCGAGTGTCGAACCTACGAGGATTAAGCACTTAGATTCCTTAGCTCGGAGTGAAAGGCACAAAGACTACAGACAACTAGACATGACTTGACACAAAGACTAAAAAAAGATGGAAGTGTATCTCACACTACCAAGTCCTTTGGAGACTTGGCATGGCAAGGGATGATAGAGTTACTGTGAGTGATTAAACAAAGTATTGGCTTATTAACTAACTAAATAAAGTGAAAACATAAAGTAAAGCAAATCAAATGAAATGTTTGGTCGGCTAGAGATATCACCACTAGCCAACTCAATATACAAACAATGTTCAAGTTATGAGTTTAATTCGATTCATATGCGTTTTTCCAATTTGTGATCTTTTGGAGTCACAATTGGTTGTGAACTGAATCTCCTAGGTCATTAGGGCACTATAATTGTTCTGTTCCAACATTCAAGTAAAAAGCAAACTGAAACAAGAATGCAACTTAATTACGAATCGTATCTTTATCATACCACATGCCTAATGTGTTCAATATGTGATCATTTATGATGAATGTGGATGGCTTTCTTTCCTAAGTCCCTATTATAGGACATGAAAGTATGTTCTAATTATTTTCCTAATCCACACCTTTTAGAACATGAATTAGAAGAAGTAACGATTAGCTACAAAGCCCTTTCGAGTCAATGTATGCTTGACCGAAGCTCCTTGAGTCATTTGAACTTCAAGAACGCTTCGGTCTATGATCAAGCCCAATGAAAACCAAACCTTAAGCCTAACCTTTTAAATGTAGACCTAAGTCATATTTACATGCTTATCTTCCTTAGGTAAGTGACTAATTCACTTATGTACAATTTAGCTTCATTAAACATATTTCAACTTAATCATGGCCAAAACATGAATATAAAAACATTGAATCAAGCCCAAATATGCAAACATACCACAATCACATCATAAGTTATCAAACTCATTCACAACATGTAATAAACTAAACCAAATTCAAATCCATAACTCAAAACATAGTTGAGTGTACATCAAATTGGCTAGGGCTAAGCCCTAACCTTCCAAAAGACAACTACTCACTATCCATAGCTAAGATAGAGTATAGATACATAAATTAGAGACAAATAGGAGAAGAGATAACCAAAGAGTCTCGAAAGCTCCAAGCTCTTCAAGATTTCCTTCCCTTCTTGCTCCAAATATGCTCATATGCTCAAAGACAGCGTAGAACAACCATTTTGAGAATATATGTGATTACACCCAAGGTTCTAAAAGGCGCTAGGCGGAATTAGGCGGTGGAGCTACTGCCTAGCGCCTAGGCGTTTAGGCAGAGTTTAATCGGTAATTAAGCGGTAATTAGGCGGATCATTTTTTATATATATTTAATTAATTATATATTTATATGGTATATTGTGATTTGAAACATAAAGTAAAAATTATAAAGAAATATCATAAAAATTCTAAACTAAGTTTATAAATAAATCCAATTAACCATCCATCTCAATTTTTTGAAATACATGCGCATAAACTGGAATCCCAGAAATATGAAATCATCTATTTCGAAACCGATAATTCATTAACACCACCATAACCACCCATTTTCAAACCCGCCGACACTATGCTCTTACCCACATTTAATCATATCAAATTCAATATATAACAAATAATGATGAATCTTGTTTTCCAACTCAGGTCTGTCTCGAAACGTACCAATTGATGTTTAAGAAAGGATTCAGAGGAAGAGGGGATTATAAGGGAGAGAAATGAGAAGAGAAAATCCTCGAAGGTGGACGGCGAGCGGGCACAGCGACTGTGGACGACAAGTGACGGCGACGGCGGTGTTCGGCGAGCGGTGTCCAAGTCGCGACGTTTTCAAAGGGAGAGAGACGATGTTTCACAAAAGAAATTGGATTAGATTTTCTATTTAGAATTCATTCCTTTGCGCTGTACCTCTTAATTTAAAAAAAAAAAACCCGCCTAGGCGGCGCCTAATTGCCGATTAGTCGTTAGTCGCCCGCCTAATTACCGATTAGTCGGTTCCCGCCTAACTAACCCGCTCAGGACCAAAATTAGGCCATAACATGGTTTTTTCCGATTAGTCGGCGCCTAGGCGGCCTATGCGGCCGTTTTTTAGAACACTGATTACACCCCATTGTAGTCAACTCGTCGTGCGAGGAGTTTCAAATTTACATTAGTATTGGAGATTCAGCCACTATCTTGTGTTTCTACTAATTTAGTACTGTTTTCGGGATTAATCTTAAATTTTTCTACTCAAATCTCTACATGAATTGGTCATGTTCATTTTATGTCATGAACACACTTTCCTCTATAAAGGTGTTTCAAGAGATGTGCAACCAGTTTAGAAATTTAATTATCTCTGTTATAAATCACGGAGGTTCACGGGGTGAAGACATTAATATCAAAATTCTGGATCAGACTTATGCGTTTTATGCCTGTATAGCTAGGAACCACTAAGTTTGTGAGTCAACAAGAATTTGTGTATATCGCAAGCACGTGCGGGGATCAGAGAAAAATAAGTATGACTTGATTCACTGTATATTGCACGAACTCTGAGTTCTTGCTAGATTGGATGTAGGAGTATCATGCAGATAATTAAGTGATCATCACTCACAGAAGTATTTATGAGAATGACACACAAAAATGTAAACTTCCGACCAGTTATTGATTCGTGTACAACGAAGATGTAATTTATTTTCTATGGGATACAAAATTTTATCAGTGATTCTACAAGGAATTGTTTTGTTCCTTAGACTTCACAACAATCTAATCCTCTTATTAGTTATCGTTGGGTAAACATCCAATGCTAAAGGGATCAGCAATGTTTAGGGTTAGGTCTTGTCTCACACTCAACGTGGGTCAACTCTGGTCTCTCATTTCCAACTTTTACGACTAATACATTTCCGATAAACTTCAATTCATTGTAACTTTCTAGTAATAACTCAGTTTTCAACTTTCTTCGCGTCTACGAACTCATCTTGATAAATTCTACGACTTCCATCCAAAGTCAACAAACGTCGTCAGTTCACTAAAAAGTCAACCTGAGACCTCTCAATATTTATAGAAGGTTAAAATTATTTACCAAGGCTACTAAACCGTACTCAAATTATTCATAAATATTAAATATTATATAGAAAGGTCAGGGTATTAAACTAGATCTGTTTGCAGTGATGACAGGAAAGTTATGGAATTCTGACCAGGTAGTTTGGCGGCGAGTGGTGGCTGTGGGTCCGATGGCGGTAAACGACCCCTGGGAGATAAGATGATAAGATGATTGGCGGCTATCCTCTAGGGTCGGTTTGCATTGTTTGCTGGTTAGGATTTTGTCATTTAAACTTGGGTTTTATGGGATTGCCCAAATGATGATGTAACTTAGGTGGCATAGCTGAACAACGTGTGAGGTCAAGGAAAAATTTGTAGTATTGCTTTACACCTAATCCTTTCAACTATGTTGAAGCAAGTCTAATAGAATAGACAAACTTTAATTGTCAAATTCAAATTTGAATGCTTATTTGGCAATCGGCTATTTTGGCTAGAATCAAGTATAATGGAAATGTCAAAAATATTTAAATTTTCCTTGGTATCCTTGCTAGTTCTATATTTGTGAGTTCTTATTCTTCATGTTCTTAGTACAAATTAGATCATCAAGCAAAACAGAATTAGTGACGTGTTCTTCATACATAATATGATTCATATTGTTCAAATGGGTAAGCATAATGCTGCAATATCATGAGTCATTTAATCATATTCACAAAGAGTTTAGTGCAGTGAGTCATGCAACGTCACCCTCGAGAGTTCCCTATGAGTCCTATTGATGCAGATCTCTTGCACATAAATAAAAAATCAATATCTCGTTTTCGGCATTGAGTTTAGCTAAAATCACGAAGTCCCCTAACTTCTGCTTTGTTCAAACAACAAGAAAGATCAAGATATAACATAGACCAAGAAAACTTTCACATTACAAGCAAATTATGTATGCATGCCAGCAATTAGAGGCAACCTTCACATATATCATAAAAATTATTTTTGGTGAAGTGGTGATACAAGAAAATAAGCATCATTGGCAGCCTGTGCATCACAACATATATTCATTTGGAATTTTTTTTTGAAAGAGAGTTAATTTGACTGTAACTTGCATGCATCAGAGAGATTCCCATGACAACAAGTCTTCAGTCTCCAATGGATTCAGATGTCCCGGTCTGTTTTCTCATCACTTCAATATCCAAGAGAAAAAACAAAACTTAAAGAAGAACTCACAGGAAACACGAGTATGAAAATCAAGAACTGGGTTTTGGTTAGCGTACGTAGCTCAAACCAAAGCTATGAGAATATAAGATCAAAGTCTCAAAACAAAGAATATCTCATCACAGTCTAAGATCAAAGTCCAAACGCACCCTCCAAACAACACAAATAGCCACAAATGTAACAACTACCGCCACCGTCACAATTCAAAGCTCACCACTAGTTAATTAAATTATCAAAAAGCATAGCCAAAATCAAAAGACAAAAGTTACAGAAGGAGCTTACACTTGAGCTCGTCGATCCCGCAACCGACGCTCTCGAAGATGGTCTATCGATGATGATTTTTCCTACAGACCTGGTCCTTCTCGCCGGAAAGATTTTACCAAATTGGTTGATGTTTTTTCGTTGTTGATGGATGCTGTTTATCGGTGAAGAAGAGAAAAGCCCAGAAAAAATTGGATCAGAGGTGTGAGAAAGAGAGAGCGGGCTGGAGTTTTGAGTTTTGACAGTCTCGTTCGCGACCATCGACTGTCAAATTTGACAGCTCTATTGTGGGTAGTCTTCCACGTTGTTTTGGCCTCTCTATCGTAGGACTTTGCATACTATACTAGAGTTCTTAGGTATTTAGTAAAATTGTATAGTACATGTTATTTAAGGAGATTTTTTTTATGAGGATGATAAACCGGTAAACTTGTAATTTATCAGTTTCATCAATTGTCTACTATTACCGTTTTATCAAAAAAAAATAGTATCAAGAGGAGAAGGAGAAAATAACAAAATAATTATTCTAATGTACACATGGAGCCAAAACCACGAGCACAAATTAATGAACCAGCTAGTATTGACTCCTTTGTCCTCCCTCAGCTTTAGAATCATAATCATGAAACCAAAGTAGACTCTAATCATATCCTTTCATAGAAAACCAGCTTCTCAGTTCATATCGATCTGTACATTCCACAACTTTGTCACCCTTGTAATTCTCTTCTTCTTTATAATAAAACCTTACCAACTTAGTGACACTGTCCCTAGCCGAATGTTTGCGACCGTGCATAACCAACCATGTTTATGTACAGAAGCATTCCACGACAAATTTTCCAAGGTAATAATCATCTATCTGAAACTGAAACAGCTTGGTCCAAGAATCACCAACACCATAGTCCAACATGACCCAAGCTTGAAGATATGAACTATCAAGTCCAAGTCGACCACATACCAACAGACACCCTCCATAAACCCCTACATTTTGGAAAATGTATTCAGTCTCGCTGAAAGAAGGCAACGGAAACTGCCGGAAATCTTCTTTTGCCAAATCAAAGACTATGAGAGTGTGTCTAGAAGTGGCTGCATTTGGCTCATGCGGTTCCTGAAGCTAATGAAGTGCCTTATTTGTGAGCGTCACGCCCCTCGAAAGACCAGTAAAACGAAACAAAAGAGACAAATGCGTAGGGTATTCAGTCCTTTTCCAAGAGTTGGCTCGAGATGAGTATAGGTCTACATGCATGGATGTGTCTGGAACATTTTGAGAACATACAACTGTCGTGTAGTCCTTATTAGCAAATACATAGCCAAACCACCACCGCGAAAACTAAAACTCGACTTCATCCTCGGGTTGGGCAATTTGCGGAACCACTCAGTAGATGGGTTCCAAATACAATATCAATGGTTATAATAAGAATTGTTATAATTACTGGTTTCCACGAATACCATACCATTGAAAGACCCCATCATCATTATGGTACGACGCCATTCCATAAATGGGCAGGTCAGCTTTCGAATTGACGGCATTTCCAAGTCTAAGGCAGCCTCTAAGGTCTATCGTGTAGGGCGTGGAGACCAGGTGTCTGTGTTTGATGTTATTGCGCTCATAAGGGAATTTAAAATAGGACTTTGCGAACTGAGGATCTAGGATAATCGACCTCCACCGCTTTGAAGAGCAGCTTGATTGGATTATTAGTTTCACATGCAACCAATACAGGATTTGCATCATCATGTCTTCAGGGAGGTGTTCTTCCGTCGCCGCCATTGCCTCTCGAGAAGCCATATATAGACTCACTCAACTCAAATAAGTCAAGTTGGGTATGGTGCATGAACGAAGAGAATCTGCCAAGAGTTTTTTGGCTTCAAACTTGGAAGAGCTTCTTGCTTATTGGCGACTTTTAGTGTTGAGTTTGGGCTAGGGGCCTTATAGTTGTCCAAAAGAATCAGAAACCGTTTCCATGACCTAGAACACTCATAGAATACATCAAAATGTTTGATGACCAGTATGAGTAAATTCAGTTAACGATGTTGTGAGGCAATTTTCTTATTAAGACGCTAGTCTTATAGAATAATTACATTATTGTTATTGTTCCTGTGACTAGGTAACTAATTACTTAGTCAGTGGTTATGTTAGTGGTTGCATGTACCTGGAGAGAGTGGAGAGATTTACACGATAGTGGAAACATGTTCTCATGTGCTTTGTTCATGACACAGTAAGCCACATTCTTCTATTTTAATCTCCTATAAAAGAAGCTCTCTCATTCTAATGAAAACACACTTGAAATTGTTTTCATATTACTATCTTTCTTAAACACGTTATCAACCACGAAGTTTTACCCAGAGCAAAAATCCAAAAATCTCAAACACCGTAAAAATCCTTTTGTCGCGACTCAACTATCGATCGACTACCTCAGATGCGTCACTACAACTCGCGACATCGCTCGGCGCGACATCAGCCACACCCGAGTCACTCACCTTCCGCGCGACTCCAGTTGCCCGTAACGCTCGCTACAACTCCAAGCCACGTCGCTCCTCATTTCCATGACCTACGTTGTCCATCTTCCTAGCGATTCTAAGACGAGTCGTTCGTCCTAGCTGGAACTTCAGCACAGCAACGCGCTGGTCACTTGTTGTCTAACTGGCGACTCACGCCTCTAATCCAGTCGCTTCTCTAATTCTCCCTGACAGCTCCAAGTCGCATTGCACAGTTTTGAAAAAAAAAATCATCCAGAAAGTATGTTTCCCGAAGAATTTTAATTTCTCGTTGACAGTGGAACCACACACACTATGCTACACTATAGACAACTTTTTATCAACTTTATGCCTTGTCGAATACCGTTAACCACAATGATGGGAGGATCTACGAAATTGATCTAAGGACGAGGTAAAGCCCAATTCATGTTGCTAAATGGCACTATCCTCACCATCAAAGATGCTTTCTATGCTCTTAGGGCCCCAAGAACCCTTTTGAGTAGTAAAAACATTCGAGCCAACGAACTGCATACAAATACTCATTGTGAGAATGAAATTGAATACTTATGTATTACCTCTTATGATTCCAATAGAAACCGAATATTAGAGAAACTAATGTGTTAGTCAAATGGGTTATGTATAAAAACCATTAGAGTGGTTGAATCTAACCATGTCATGAGAAATGACTTATGGGATTTAGACACATATAGGATTTGGCATGATAGACTGGGACACGCAAGTCATGATATGATGATCTGTATTTTGAAAAACTCAAACAAACATCCCTTCTTTGGAGTGAAAGGAAGCAAGAATTGTGACGACCCGAACCAGAATCTGTTGTGTATTCGGCATGATTCTCGAGATTCTGCTTAGTCGCGGTATTATGTCGTATATGTGGTTTGCCGATTCGATTCGCGACTATGTTTTCGGTCGAGAATTTGAGTTGAGTGTCTTCACGGAAATTGTAGAGTACGTGATTTCGAGTTCGTGGGCGGTTCCGGAAGATTTTTCCGATAACCGAGGAATATTTTATGATTATTCGAAGTTTTGGTTTCCGACGAGTTTATCCGATTGTCTCGAGTTTATCCGAATCGTGATGGTTATCCATTTCGAATCGTCAATCGACCCAAGGCGCGAGTATAAATATCGGAATAGTCGTGAATTGTCGTAAAAACACTGTTTTTCGTTGACCAGACGTTGACTTTCCAAAATTGGAAAGCTGACCCGTTGACCCGATAAGGAAAGTTTCCCGATTTGGTTTGACCGTCCGACGACCAACTTTCCGGCCACCTCCGGCCACGAGACAGGTATGGTTGGCTTCCTTGTTTGATTTCGAGTTGAATGGTGTTTGGTTTGGATGGAATTGATCTCGTTTTGGATGGGTTCGAATCGGGCCGAGTTTAGGAATATCGCCGGTGTCGGTTGGGGTGGTTCCGGCGAGCCACGGTGGTGGAGAGGCTAGGGGTTTATCTCCCCTTGACCTAGGGATGCTCCCCATGTGGTTGGATTTTGGATTGATTGAGGTTTTGATGGCAACCCGATAGGTCACCGGAATCTGGGTTTCCGTTCGGATTTGCTTGAATTTGGAGGGGTTCCGGTATGAATTGGCTTTCGGGGTAGAAGAGGAAGTGGTTTGCCTTGCTGTGAACTTGAGTTCTGGAAGTTCTCCGCCGGTGAATCTTGCCGTTGACGGCGCGGCGGCGGCGGCGGCGGCGGTCAACAGTGGTCAACGGCGGAGGAGTTGACTTTTTAAGATTTTGATGTAATTAGTGTCGTTTCTCTCGAAATCACGCCCTGGTTATCGTCCAGAGGTTTTCGGGTTGATTTGGTTAGCCGATTTTCAGTCGAGGTTTCGAGTGGGGATTTCAAAATTTCCGTTATTCATTTTGTATCGTATTGCATATTTCCGGGAACGGTTGGTTTCCATGAATCAGTACAGGGTTGTGGACTATGTTTTTGATCAGTTATGTTTTTGTGAATATTCAGGAGATCGAGATCGGGATCGTGATCGTGCTTCTGGCGAGGGATCTTCCGCCGGGCCACGAGATTAGCGCGAGTGCGCGTTTTGCTCACCTGTGAGTGGAAAATTTCTTTTCACGGAATTCTTGCGAGTCTTTTATATGATTTACGAACTTGAGCAAGCGTATGAGATTTCGAATTTGCATGAGCATATGTTTTTACGAATATACGATTATACATATACGGATATACGTATACGAGTATACATACATTTATATGCTGTTTCATGCATTTGCATCGAACTGTTTATGATTTGGTTTACACAGAGTACAGTCTTGGTTACGTTGTTGTATCGATACACTAGCCTCTCGGCTGATCCCCGATGGTAGGCATCCCAGGCGGGGCGTTACCCCGACCTGACCGGCGATGGGCGTTTTCCCGGAACCGAGGCCTTTCTGGCTTAGAATCACGTGTGGGTCCAGGATCCCGTGATTCGGACTGTACTAGCACGGAGTGTGTCCATGAGTGACCCCGTGGGATTTATACTTGCATGCTTAGTACGCTGGAGGATTATGGTTTTACCTCGTGTACTTGTTGTTTTTATTTACCTGGACTCGCATATGTTATTTTAAACATATATATCAACTGGTGAAAGACATTTATTTTCGTCCACTCACTCTAATGTGTTTATTGTCTTTCCCCTGGGGTTTTCGGTTTCCGTGCCCAGTTGCAGTTCAGGTTTTTGGTGTTTTCACGTCGCGGTTTGGAGGCTAGTGATCAGTGTTACCTATGCTTTCCAGTAGGTTCTTGTTTCGCCTACTGATGTGCATATTGTATATGTTTTACTTTAGAGGTCGCTCTGATACTTGTTTATACGGATTTTCTCGGATATATATATACTACAGTATTGTTTACTGTTTATGATTTATATATTGATGTTGAGAAATCCGGATGGGATTGGTGCCCACGGTTTGGCTTTTGTGGCATATGATGAAGTGTTATTTTCTGGGTGCAGGTTATGGCAATTCCACGTTAGTAACGAAACTCTGCCGAAATTTTGAAAATTTTTTGTTGGTTCGTATTTTCAGAAGGGGTTCGATTCCGGTTTAGGTAACTGAATCAGGATTGGGTCCTTTCAAGAATCATCAATTAGAGGCTAGCGCAGCTACAACCCCCAGCGGCAAAGAACTAAAAGCAACAGTGGTGCTTTAGTTCCATATACTGCTTCCCAAGTCAATAATGACTTGGAGCTTGAATCAACATCCTCATTGGTTATATCCAGTGTTAAAAAAAATGGTAATCGATCGTGAATCGTTTTGGTACCGATTACCGTTTAGCTTATTACTCGATGATTAATCGAGATTAATTGGAATAAGTATTTTTTATTTATAAAATAATAATAATATTATTAATATATTAAAAATATATAATAATAATCTAAATATCATTAATTAAAAGATAAAATGATTAAGTCAAATGAAAATATCATTAACAACCATCACGCAATAATTCCAACCAACATCATTTGAATTATGTTTCAAAGAGGCTTCCGACATTCCAATGAATGTGGATGAAGCAAACGACATAGGATTAGGATTACTCGCCATTTCACCTAATTCACAATAACATTGACATCGATATTCAATTATACATATAAATTATACATATAGAGGTAGTTGTTAATTGAAGTGTATCAAACTGTATATATGATCATTCAATCAGTCCATATTACAGATGTGCTTCTTTTTTTTGTTCTCTGGAAATTAACGACATACTAACATAAACACGTTGATTTCAAGTTTTTAACAGTAGCTTCATACACAACAATTTCAATCTTTTTTCAATAGTCCAAAGCACTAACATGTTTCAAGCATAGAGAGAGAGAGAGAGAGACACACACACACACAAAAAAAAATTCATTAAGCAACAACAATTGCGATTCATAGATGAATTGAATTAGAGTGAAAGTAGAGGCTTACGGAGAGAGAAGAGATTTTGTCGGAAGGACCAGAGGCGGGAGGACCAAGTGGTGGCGGCACTGACAAAGGCGCGGTGACAGTTAGGTGAGACGCGAGAGGCAGCGGCAAAGGAAAGGTGTGACATGAGAGATGGAGAGGCGAAGCGTTGTGCGCAGTGCGATCTGAAAAATTGAAATAAAGTTTTGGATTTTGGGTTCTTATTTTCTAATTTTGATTTCCCAACAACAACAAAATCAGGCCATGTAGGCCGTGTAATCCACCGATTAATCAGTGAATCGGCCGATTAATCGGTGGCTACATGGTTTACTGTATAGAGGCCCGTTTAAGCCTAAATCAGCACACTTCTTTACTGATTACCGATTAATCATCTATTAATCGTGGCTGTGTAGACTGTATTTTTGAACACTGGTTATATCAGATGCTCATCTCTCAAGGTGACATTTATGGACCTATCCACCCATTATACGGGTCATTTAGATATTTTATAGTACTGGTGGATGCTTCAACACACTGGTCACATGTTGCACTTTTGTCATCCACAAGAAATGTTGCATATGCTAAACTCCTAGCACAAATTATTTGCTTGAGGGATCACCACCCAAATCATCTTATTAAGTCAATACGTCTTGACAATGTTGGAGAGTTTACATCACAAATATTTGATGATTATTGCATGTCCATTTGGATTGATGTCAAACATTCAGTTCCCCATGTACATACCCAAAACGGTTTCACAGAAGTTACCATTAAAAGACTTCAAATGGTTAGACACAAGCTTTGGTCATGTGCACTAAACTCCGTACTTCTGCTTGGGCTTATGTGATATTAAATGCGCTATGCTTATTCGTTTTAGACCCACTTCTAGACAACTATTTTCTGCATACCAGTTGGTTATTGGGTATGAGCCAAATATTTTATATCTATGCATTTTTAGTTGTGCAGTTTATGTGCCTATCACGCCACCATTACGCGAAAAGAAGGGTCCTTAGAGATGAATGGGTATATATGTTGGATATATATCTCCAACAATAATCCACTATGTAGAACCCTTGAGAGATGATCTCTTTACTGCACGATTTGTTGAACAACAATGTTCAACAGAAACGACAGGTCTATCCCCATGTTGTCTCATCTTGATCCCTGCTCTATACTAGCAGATAGTGAAGTATGGAGAATTATAGAACTTGGAAATATAGCAGATTCGATGCCTAATGCGTTTACTAATCTTGCTAAAGTGATAAGATCACAGGTACCAGATACAAATGTGCCTGCAAGGATAGACATCCTATCAGGAGGATGTGAGGATGTTGCTCCTAATGTAGGAGGCGGTGCCGCTTCCACACTTGGTGGACATATGGTGACTGAGGCCGAGGATCCCCAAAGGAAGAGGGGGAGACTTGTAGGTTCGATGAATACTCGCCCCAAGGAAAGGAGGAGTTTGGCACAACCTAATCCATTGATCATCAACAGTCAAAATCCATCTCATGAAATTATTCTTGACTATAGTTATATCCAAAAGACAACCAATTTGGAGGGAGATCCAACGGTTGATCCAAGTTCAGCGAGTAAAGAGATCTCAATGAATTATGCTAACATCCATGAGATTTTGGATAGAGAATCTATGATCCTTGATGATGCATTTGCATTCTTAGTTGCATAGGAAATCATAAAACATGATGATATCGAACCTCGCTCTATTGAAGAATATCAGTGGAGAGCAGATTGGCCCAAATGGAAAGAAGCAATCTTGGTTGAATTAGATTCACTAGCAAAGAGACAGGATATTTAGCCAGGTATTGCTAACTCCACCAAGTGTAAAGTATGTAGAACATAAATGGGCCTTTGTTAGAAAGCATAATGAGAAGAATGAGGTATTGAGATACAAAGTCCGCCTTGTGGCGCAAGGTTTCTCACCACACCCTGGAAATGACTACGAGAAGACATACTCTCTCGTAATAGATGTTATAACATTCCGCTACCTTGTCAGTTTGGTAGTTTCCGAAAAACTTGGCATGCAGCTTATGGATGTGGTTATTGCATATCTCTATGGGGATCTAGATTCAGATATATATATATATATATATATATATTAAAACTTCTCAGACCTGGTATCATTGCCGTAAATGTTACGATTTATATTATTAAAACTTCTCAGACCCCAGGTGGCGGACTACTGCCTAGGAGAGGTCTCTGAGTCAATTTATGTTCCAACACTTCTCAATCCCTAGGTGGTAGGTGAGGTAATTGAGTTGATCTCTATATATTCTGTTTCTTTTAATAAGTAATTGGGTACCTTGAGCCCAGTCTTAAGATTACCAGTAAATTTACTTTCCCTTATCCCCTTTTTTTTGAGTTTCTTCTCCAACCAAACAGTAAAGTCAGGTCCAAACAGTAAGGCCCATGTGAGGCGTGAACGGATGCGGCATGAGCGGAGCAGAGAAAACCTTAGTTAAAAAGAATTAAGTTAAGGTATTTTTACTTCAAATCTTAAAAACTTGATTCCATCCTCCCATTTCCTTATCAAAATGAGTAGATTATTCATATCTAATTTAGCCGCCTCTAGTTCTTCTATATCCACCTTTAATAAGATCTCAAAAACAATAAATGAGGAACAAATTGAATTACAGTCAACAGATAATGTTGATAGGAATGATTGGAATATTCCAAAAATTTCCTAGTAATGAAATTTACAGAAGAAAAAAAATGGTCCATTTCTTCCTTCAAAAGTGAGCACAAGGTCAAAACAGTCGAGCAAATCTATGCTCTTAGTAAACAACATGAAACCTGCCAATTATTCAGTCCTGATTCAATAATAAAAAAAGGATGGTTACAATTTCCTTCATATAGGATTAGTCCAAATAGGTGTAAAACCTCTAACCCGCATGGGTCTCAATGCCTCAGTACTTTTGTGTCTTCGTGATGCTCGGTTTACCGACTTCAACGATAGCACCCTTGGCATAATTGAGTCAAGTTTATTCAATGGTCCAATCAATTTCGATTGTTATCCAGATTTCACAGTAAGTCTCAGTGACCCTCATATATTAAAAACATTAACCTTAAATATTAAAACTTCCAGTTTCAATGTCTTTGACGCAACTCAACCATTAGCCTTAATTTATAGAGTCCACTATAAAGTAACAGGTACGAATATGAATTTTCAAGCCATAAGTAAAATTCCAAAAGAGAAATCTATTAATTCAAAGCAGTCAAGAAAATGCCAATATTAGAGTCCCTCATATAATTATCTGGTCAGATATCCATCTCCCCTCTAAATGGTCTCTCACTAAAAAAAATCAACCATCAACATACAACATAATCAAGCTAATTTAAACTGCATCCATCAATTCAATGATGGCACGGTAAGAATCAACTTTCGCAGTAGTCCCAGAATACATGAATTAGGCCAATCTTCCAGATATTCCTTTGTTGGTGCCACTTCCACTGAAACCATGTCGATGAGAGATTCCAACCTAGATAAGGAAATAAAAATTATTAGAATAAAAGAATTAGAGAAAGAATTACACAAATTAAAAATGAAAAATGTTAAATCTACTTCTCAAGTTAGTTACCCTAGTTATGTGGAAATTGGTCCTCATCAGGAAACTGACGAAAAATAAACATCTCCCATAGCAACCGACTTTGAAGTTATTCCCCCTCTAAATCCCCAGTTAAGCACACTTAGTAAGACAATCACAATTGATTATCCCATGTTAGATCAAAACCGTCAAACTGAAGAAAATATACATATGCGAAATGCCTATAGAAATCAATACCCTTTAATTGAGCAAAGAAAACATCTATTTCGTGATTGGCAAGCCTTTATGCTTCATTCCTAATATGAAATATTCTTTCTCGATTTCATTGACCAAATTAATCAAAAAAAATGTTCAAACATTAACAAAAGCAAAATAGAAAACAGTAATCCCCCTGTAAAAACAGTAAATATCTCTTCTAGTCATCCCTCTGTAGAAACAGTAATTATTGACCACCTCCAAACATACATAACAGCCTCATGATTCAAAATAGCTGGAGACAACCTAGAAATTTAAAAAACCAATGAACAAAATAATTATACAAACCAAAGTTTAATAACAATAGGAAACCAATTAGATAAAATAGAAACAACAGTCGACAACATTTTAGAAAAAGGTTTACCCCAACAAAGGACAGAATCACCATTAATTCATAATGATCTAAGTAAACTAACTCATACACCCATGACTACCACTCAAAAAATAGAACAAATACTAAAAGAACAAAAGACTGAACCTAGCAAAATTACAGTCATTCATATCCATGGATCATCCTAGGACTCTTCCGATAGTGATTCCAGTACAACACACAAAATAAACAAAATATTTCATGAATTACAATTAAACAGAATATATCATCCAAATATAAGACCCTTCAAGAATTGGAAAGAACGCCCCTTACCTACAGACATTCAACCGAGTAGTTACTCCACTAATCAATTTTCGGTTTCTGATGATAAAACTTATGAATGGAATATTGATAATCTCTCGAACAATAAATACTAAAGAAATTACACCATATGTCCAAGACAACCAACAGTTATATGACTACCCATAATTTTAGTCAACTAGAAATCGTCGACATCCTCTCCACAGGGTTCACAGGAATACTTCATTCCTGGTGAGAAAAATATCTCACCCCTAAATCCAGATAATCAATCAAACAAGCAGTCAAACACGACACAGATGGGATTCTAATCTTTGATGAAAATATAGGAATGGAAATTCCTGACGCAGTCAATACTTTATTCTACACAATTATTCAACATTTTATAGGAACACCCAATCATATTACATCCAGAATACATAACCAACTATGTAACCTTACATGCTCAACATGAAGTGACTGCAAATGGTATAAGGATGTTTTTATATCCCGAGTAATGCTTAGAGATGATAGTAATCAACCGTTTTGGAAAGAAAAATGTATAAATGATCTTCCTAATTTGTTTGCTCATAAAATTAGACAAGTCCAAAGTTATAAATCAGGTCAAATTGATTATGATGCCCTTACCTACGGAAACATAATCACAATTATCCAATCTAAAGGTCTAAAAATGTGTATAGATTCAAAAATTAGTTCCCAAGTAAAATTTGATAAGAAGATAGCAAAATATGAATTAGGTAACTTCTGTGAGCAATATGGTTTACCATCCCTACCTCCCTCTAAAAGAAAGCTTAAAACCAACGAGTCTAATTTTAGTCACACAAAGAAATATTTTAATCAAAACAAATTTTATTCACAACAGCAAAGACAATTTTGAACCAAACAAATTTTACTCTAATTTTTTTTTTCAAAAAGCTAGGCCCAAAAAACCAAACCATCAACACAAAAGAAAATCTTTTGACAAAAACAAAGGAAAATATTTTAAATGTAATAAACTTGGTCATTTTGCAAATAAGTGCCATGTTAAAAATACTATCAATCAATTAAAAATCAGTCAAGAAGAAAAAGAAAATTTAATTTCCCTTTTAGAATTAAGAAATATTGATTCAGAGAATGAAGACATCCCAACCAATGAAGAATCAATTGAATCATCATCAAACAATTCTGATGAAAATTCATCTCCAGATATTACCTTTGATTGCAACGATACTTGTTGCAAAACCATAAGTGTTCTTTCTAAACAAGAAAAACAAGAAGAATTATTAATAGACTTGATTGGAAAAATTGATAACCTAGAATTAAAGGTTGATTACCGTAAAAAATATAAAAAAAACTTAATCACCCATAAAAACGTGGTAAACACACCACAACCAAAAATTTGCCTTACTTCCACATTCCAAAATTCTAAGAAAATAAAAAAGGAATAACCATCCCAGACTTACAGCAAGAGATCAAATCATTAAAACTCAAATTCATACATTACAAAAAAGTTACCAAACACTTATTTGAGAAAATGAAGAAATTAAACAAGACTTAAATATGATTAAATAAACAGTCGATTCTTGAAAATACAAGACCCAAATAATGATTTTTTTTTTCAGAAGCACCTATTACCCATAATCCAGCAGACCTCTGAGCAAGCTACAATTAATACTATCAAACAAATTCAATTAAAAAAATGGTATACTACTATACAAATTAGAATAAAAGATTTCCAATAAACTACAATTTCTCTCATAGACTTCGGTGCAGATTTAAACCGCATAAAAGAAGGTTTAATTCCCTCAAAATACTTTAAGATCCGCCAATGGTTCCAAAAAAGATATAAAAATATGAAATTCCAAAGGCTCATGTTTGCCAAAACAATGTTTGCTATAAAACTCCGTTTATTGTAGTTAAACATTTGACAAACAAAGTAATTTTAGGACTCCCTTATTACTTTAATTTATCTCATTATATGATGGAATAACCGCTTACCCATTTGATGAACCAGTTAAATTCACTTTTCTAAATAACCCAAAAATCAATAATTTAAAGGCTTTCCAACAAAATTCTATTTCAAAACAATTAATTGTATTCAAGCAAAAACCAAACAAATAGCTTTTCTCAAGGAAAAAATTAATTTCAAAAGAATTGATATTCAGCTACAACATACTTTATTACAATAGAAAATCAAGACTTTTGAAAACAAAATCATAATAGAATTATGTTTAGATATTCCTACTGCTTTCTGACATAGCAAAAAATACATAGTTGCCTTTCCCTACATCAAGGATTTCAATGACAAAAATATTCCTACCAAAGCCCGATCAATTCAGATGAGTCACAAGGTCATGGAATTTTGCAAACAAGAAATAGAAGATCTCCTTAATAAAAAGATCATTCAACCAAGTAAGTCTCCATGGTCCTGCCCTGCTTTCTATATTCAGAAAAATGCTGAACTTGAAAGACGTACTCCAAGGTTAGTTATTAACACCGTCTTGGAATGGATAAGATATCCAATCCCCAACAAAAGAGATCTTATTAACAAATTATAGAATTCTATAATCTTTTTCAAATTCGACATGAAATAGGTTTTTGGTAGATTCAAATTCATGCATCTGACAAATACAAAACTGCATTTGTTACTCCATTTGGTCATTATGAATGGAATGTCATGCCTTTTGGAGGCTCAAAAATGCCCCTGAAAAATTTCAAAATATCATTTAATATCCTTACAGTCATTTTTGTATCATTTATATTGACGATATCCTTATATTATCCCAGTCCGTAGATCAACATTGGAAACATTTACATCAATTTTTTACTATTGTCAAAAAAATAATTTAGTAGTTTCTGCCTCAAAAATTGAATTATTTCAAACCAATATAAGATTCCTAGGTTTCAATATACACCACCTCCAAATTAGTCTAATCGACAGAGTTATCAATTTCGCTAATAAATTTTCATACGTAATCTTAGACAAAAACCAGTTATAAAGATTTCTAGGATCATTAAATTACATTGCAGAATTCTATCAAAACCTTAGCAAAAAATGTAAACCTTTATTTGACAGATTACAAAAAAAACTCTGCCTTGGACTTCTGTCCATACATCTTTAGTTAAAGAAGTCAAAAGCTACGTAAAAACCTTGCCATGTCTAGGCATTCCTATTACAGATTCTTTCAAGATTGTTGAAACTGATGCCTCCGATATAGGTTATAGAGTAATCCTAAAACAAACAAATCTCCCCTAGTCACCCTAAACAAATCATCTGATTCCATTCAGGAACTTGGTCCCAATCACAGAAAAACTATAGTACTATCAAAAAAGAGATTTTATCTATTGTTTTATGTATTAGCAAATTTCAAGATGATTTATTAAATAAAAAATTTAATTAGAGTTGATTGTAAAAGTGCAAAAGAAGTTTTGGAAAAGGATGTTCAAAATATTGCCAGTAAACATATTTTTGCCAGATGACAAGCTATTTTAAGTATTTTTTATTTTAAAATTGCATTCATAAAAGGATCTGATAACCATATTCCCTACTTTCTAACCACAGAATTTCTTCAGGGATCAAAAAATGAAGTTCCGATCGTCTAGAACCCCCAGAATTTTAGTCAATTCAGAGCCATCTTCCCCAGTAAATTAAGAGTCATCTCCAGTCAAATAAGAACTTACTTCAAGCATTGTCCCCTTCCTTGGACAACCACCAATACCAATTAGTCAAAGATTCAACACAATCGGTAGTACCCTTGGTCAGGTTTGCCCTAACTTCCAGTCAGTCTTAATCAACCATTATGATCACTTCAAAACAAACTCCCAAGTTCAAATCAATTGCCGAAAAACATCCCTATATTTTCAGCAAGCTAGTTATAATCTTTTTTATGTTGAGCTAGCAATAAGTCACCTGAAAAATCCAATGTCCTTAGTAAAAACATACTTCCCTCCTAACTTTAACTTCTTTCCTAGCCATCATACCCAAACACTAAAATTTTATAGAGATATACTTTTTGAATCTCAATCAGTGACCATTAAACCCATTCCTGACCAGAAAAATCCATCCAAAATACTCTATCATTCATTATACATAGTTCATATTATCTCACTAGCTTAATGGGATGATCCATCTCTCATTACCATAAATATGAAAACCTATCGTTCAATTATTGTGATTACATGGAGGCATGGGTAGAAAATTTCCTCCATCAAACAGAAGACTTCAGTCATTCTTGGTTTTTAAACTTTTATAAAAATTTCAACAGAATATTTCCAATGTGGGCGGTGGTGGGCATCTCATGGTTGTCCATATTACTTTCTTCCCCAACCAATAAAAGAAGCAATCACCCGTTTCCAGTCAGTCATGAATTTCTCCAAATATGATCTAAATTTTGCAGTCACTCTACAATTGATGGCCAACTACAAATTGCCCTATGAACTTAGTGGCCATATAATATCAAGACACTTATTAGTTAAATGGTGAAACCAATTTAAAATTGACATAATTTTATCCCAATTCATAGAGGAATTCTCAGTCTCTCCTCCTCGCCCTCTTACTACGAGGTCGTCAGTCATACGACACTATTTCTACAACAGTCAAACTCACAAGCCATCAAGTCAACAACACAAGGTATGCCTTCCTCTTCCAAATCTATCAGGAAGGCCAAATAAGAGTCATTGTTCTCCTTATCCAAAGAGAAATCATCCAAATCATCCAAATCCAAGTCATCAAAATCGGCAAAATTAAAAGAATTAGCTAGATAACTTCTTCAACAAGCTGCTACAATAAATGGTTCAGATTCTGAGTCAGAAGGCGAGTCAGAAGAGGAAGAAGCCTCATCAAGATTCCCCTCATCTTCCCAGAGTCAACCTAATACCCCAATTCTCAAGCAAAATGGGCTAATTATCAGGATGCTCAAGATCCATAAGCATAAAACGACAGCATCAACAATCACAAATTCCAAGTCATCAAAATGTCAAAAACACAGACAAGTAACTATTCATAAAATGACTTTACTACTCATTCATGGGGAAAAGGGACAAAAACAAAACTAATTTGTGTTGCTTCCTGTTTTTATCCTCAGCGAGCTAAAAAGAATGTTCTTGTTCCTCAATTTGCTCCGTAATTGGTGGCGGTCCAATTCTTTATAAGCAACCCCCTCCTTCAGTCATTCCCAAGTTCAATTCTCCTAATTCCCTCTAGACTAGAGACAAAGCCTCATGTATTGAGAATGCTCTTGTCTTAGCATAATTACCTCCCTTAGTCACTACATTCATGTAAGTTCAAAAAAATTTAGTCAAAAGTCAATTCAGTTAGTATGATTCAATTCTTGATCTTGTATTATGTTTTCAGTTTAAAACAATTTTTTAATACAATTCAAATTTTTCAGTTCGAAATATTTTCTGTTTCATTTTTAATAATTGTTTGCTTTAACTTCATGTAACTTCTCATACATACATATATATATATACACACACACACACAGCCCCATTCCCCTCAAGTATCCTTGTTTTTGTTCATTTTAAGTATAAGGCATTACACCAACTTTTAGATTATATTTTAATATCTCCACCTTTCATAATTTAGTTTCTAGTGTGTAGATCACTTTTGCAAATTTTCAGACAAATTGATTATCATTAAAGTATTCAAAACTCTAATTAAAATTTATAAGTATGAACGGTTCAAGTTTGACAAATTTGGTCGGTCCCTTGATTTAATCTAGTTTGATATTTTAACGATCACCATTTTGGCTAAAAATTTACATGAATGATCTACTCATATAGTCTTACTACTTGGATGGTGAAAATGTTAAATTGTGATCAAAAAAAGAAGAAGTTAGTGTAATGCCCTATCCTAAAAATGGACAACAAAAAAAGGATACCTGAGTGGAAGGGCCCTTCCACTAAGGTATACCCTTTTTTTGGTCATTTTCAGGTACAGAAAATTACACATATTTTTCGATCATATTTTACCATCTCCACCATTCAGACTTTAAGTTCTAATGTGTAGATCAAGCATATAAATCTTCGGCAAAAATGGTGGTCGCTAAGGTATTCAAAACTGCAGTTCAAGTTTATAAGTATGAACGGTTCAGGTTTGATAGATTTGGTTCATCCTTTGATTTAATCTAGTTCGATACCTTAACGATCACCATTTTTGGCTGAAAATTTACAAAAATGATATACTCATATAGACCTAATAATTGGATGGTTGAGATGGTAAAATATGATCAAAAAGTATGTGTAATGCCCTATACCTAAAAATGACCCCAAAAAAGTATACCTTAGTGGAAGGACCCTATATATATATATAGTTACCCTCTCCTTAGTATAGTTACCCAGTCTAGCCATTTTTAGACCTTCATGCATGCAAGATTTTAAGTAAGTTAGTCAATTTAGTTAAAAGTCACTTCAATTCTTTAAGGTATTACCTATTTTCAATATAATATATATATAGTTTTCATCAAGTGCGAAGCTTCACACTAAAACTTCAATGTGAAGTTGCATTTTATACAAAATCGACAATGTAATTCGATGATTGAACTCAATCATATTTTAAATACATATGCAAGGATTGAGCATGCAAAATGTCAGCATCATCGGATATCGTTTAGACATCTGATCACCACATTCAAGTTTTGAGCTAAATTGAATAATCTGTATGCATTATTAAACAATGTCATGATCAAATTGTTCAAACATCTCTGATTGAGCTAAAATTTTGCATGTTCGATCCTTACATATGTATCTAAAAGATAGTTGAGTTCAATCATTCAATTACGTAGTCGATTTTGTGTAAAATATAACTTCACACCGAAGTTTCAGTGTGAAGCTTCGCACTTGATGAAAACTATATATATATATATTATATTGAAAATTGGTAATACCTTAAAGAATTGAAGTGACTTTTAACTAAATTGACTAACTTACTTAAAACCTTGTATGCATGAAGGTCTAAAAATGGCTAGACTAGTAACTATACTAAGGAGAGGGTAACTATACTAAGGAGACTACTCAACTCATGAGTTGCTCCATTACAATTGGAGAGGGGGAGAGAAGTTTCGGAAAGGACTAAAGCTTCTTGCTCCAATTGAACCTGGGAATGACTGAAGGAGAGGGGCTCCTTATATAGGATTTTGGTGACCGTCACTCACGGATCGCAAATCACGGATAGGGAATCTTTTTTAACTTAATGGAGGATAAAAACAGGAAGCAGCACAAATTAGATTTGTTTTTGCCCTTTTTCCTCGTGAATGAATAGTGATTGTCTTTTCTTTTGATGCATTTTGTTGACACTGATTTGGTAACTGTCAGTGTTGTCTGTTTATGCTTATGGGTCTTGGTTTTTCTGATCATCAGCCCATTTTGCTGAGTTATTGGGGGTATTGGGCTGACTGTACGATGAGGAGGAGGATCTGGAGGAGGTCTCTCTATCTTCTTCTTCTAATTCATTGTCTGACTTTATTTATGATTCATTCATATAAGCTGCTTGTTGGAGGAGTTTTTTAGCTAACTCGTTTAACTCTGCGGATTTGGATGACTTGGATTTCTCTTTGGACTTAGAAGAGGAAGACACCAATTGTGATTGTGACTTGATGACTTGTGAAGTTGACTATTGTGGAAGTGGTGTTGTAATGATTGACGACCTCACTGATAGAGGGCGAGAAGGTGTGACTGGAAATTCTTCTGCGAATTGGGATAGTACTCTGTCAGTTTTAAACTTGTCACACCATTTGACTAGAAGTTGCCTTATTGTGACAATTTGATTTTCAAGACCGTAATGCCATTTAAAAATCCATGGTAATTTGTATTTGTCCATGAAGTGTAAAATAACTAGAAAGTTCTTATCATAATTGGAGAATTTCATGACTGAAGAGAATCGGATAACTGCATCTTTTAGTGGTTGTGGAAGTATAGTAAGTGGACATCCATGGGTATTCCACCATCGGAGAAACCACATGGACAATTGCCTATTAAATTTTTATCAAAGTTAAGAAACCAGGAGGTGACTAAAGTCTTCTGTCTAATAGAGGAATATTTTGGCCCAAGCCTCCATATAGTCTAAGAAATTGAATGACAAATTTCCTACACTGTGGTAGATATAAGGAGGATCACCCCATTGAGATAAGGAGATGATTCTGACTATATATAGTGAATGGTATAATATTTTGGTTGGGTCTCTGAGATCAGGAATGAGTTTAATGGTGACTGACTTCGTTTCATAAAGGATGTCCACTACAAGAAAACAGCACTTAGACCACGAAAACGTAATTGGTCCGTGGCCAAGTGACACTTGGACGACGGAGAAGACTCCGAGGTCCAAGTACCACCTGGACGACGGAGAATACCATCTCCGTCGTCCTGGTGACCACCTGGACCTCGGAGTCTTCTCCATCCTCCAGGTGATCACCTGGACGACGGAGACGGTATTCTCCGTCGTCCAGGTGACCACCTGGACCTCGGAGTATTCTCCGAGGTCCAGGTGATCACCAGGACGACGGAGATTGTATTCTCCGTCGTCCAGGTGATCACCTGGACCTCGGAGTCTTCTCCGTCCTCCAGGTGATCACCTGGATGACGGAGATGGTATTCTCCGTCGTCCAGGTGATCACCTGGACAACGGACCGACACGCCGTCGTCCGAGTACGTACGTAACGTACTTCCACTTAGATGACGTACCGACACCTCCGTCGTCTAAGTGAAGCATTATATAAGCCCGATGCCAATTCAAACTGAATTCATTCCATCCGATCCTCGATCTCTTCATTCCATTTGAAGAAGAATTGAAGGAGAAGGGAGAAGGAGAAGGGAGAAGGAGAAGGCCAGGAGAAGGCCGAGAAGAATCAGGATCGATAAGGGATCTCCGTTGACTAGCTAGCTAGCTTAATTAACGTACAGATATCGAGAAGGCCAGCAGGTACGTACGCAGTTAAAATTTGCTTAATTAATATATATTTAGTGAAAACGTACGTACATACATGCAAGGATGTTAGCTATATATATATACAGATTGAATAAATTACGTACATACGTAATTGATGGATCGATGTAGATCGAGTACGTATAATTAAGCGTAAATTAATGGACTAATATATATATGTAATAATTAATTAATTATAATATTTTGTAGCAGTATGGACAAGAGTTGGATGAAGTTGAAGAATAGATGTGATGTCCGGTATATGGATGGAATTAGCGAATTTGTGAATTTTGCGATAGAACATGGTCAGGGAAAGAAACGTTTCAGGTCTCCGTGTCAGAAATGTCTTAATTGTCAGTATGCGGAGGTTAATGTTATGGTGCAACACCTGTACAAAAATGGTATGATGTGGAGTTACACTACATGGAGCGAGCATGGTGAAGCAGTAGAGTTCAGCGCAGCAGACTTCAGCTCAGGGTACAGTTACCATGGTGCCTCATCCAGCGGCAGTGGTGCTGGACCCCCAGCTTGCAACCCAACTGCAGATTTGGTCCATGATGCGTTTCCGGGATGTAGTCATGGTGGACACCAACACCTAGACGGAGGTTACAGTACCACTAATGAGCATGATGACACATTCCCTGCAGCTAGCTTGGCCACTGACACCAGTGAGATGGAAAAGTACAACCGGATGCTACTTGAAGCGCAGACCCCGGTGTTCCCTGGATGTCGAGAGAATGTGTTGTAATATGTGATGGAGCAAATGAAGATAAAAGTGAAGCACAAAATGTCAGTGAGTGCTTTTGACGAAATTCAGGAGCAAATATGTAAGTTGCTTCCTGATGATCACAATCTTCCTAAATCTCATTATAAGGTTAGAAATATCCTGAGCAGTCTCGGCCTAAAGTACAAGATAATTGACGCATGTCCGAATGATTGTGTGCTATTTTACAAAGAGTATAAAGATTTGGACTATTATCCCGTATGTGGCCAGTGCAGATTCCAGTTGAATAGGAAGAGTTCGAAAAAGAGAATTCCTGTGAAAGTTGTTCGATATTTTCCCTTGATTCCCAGATTGCAGCGCCTGTACATGTCTCTACACACAGCAGAGGCGATGCGATGGTACGTAGAAAAGCGAATAGATGACGATGTCCTGCGACACGCCGCGGATGGGGAAGATTTCAAATATTTCGACAGAGAATTTGGAGACTTTACTTCAGAGGTTAGAAATGTTAGACTCGGCCTATCTACAGACGGATTCAATCCTTGGGGAAGTAATAGCTCCGCCGTCAGCACTTGGCCAGTTATTCTGATGTCGTACAACTTGCCTCCGTGGATGTGCATGAACAAGGAATTTAATTTCCTTACCGTACTAATTCCAGGTCCTAAATCTCCATCGAAGTGCTTAGATGTCTACCTCAGACCTTTGATCGACGAGCTGAAACTGTTGTGGGAAAATGGAGTCCCAACTTATGACAAATTCACTGACACGATGTTCACGATGAGGGCTGCCGTAATGTGGACGATCAGCGATTTTCCAGCTTATGGGATGTTGGCAGCCTGCAGGATGAAAGGATATAATGGATGTCCTATATGTTTGGACGACGTGAACTCTAGTTGGCACGCGGGGAAGGTGTGTTACTTGGGTCACCGTAGATGGCTTCCTCACGACCACCCGTGGCGACAGGATGAAGCTCATTTCGAAGGTACGGTAGAGAACAATCCTAAACCCCGTAGTTGGTCGGGCGAAGAGATTTTAGAGAGGTTGAGCTATTTCGACTTTGGTGTGTTGACCAATGACGCGGATGTAAAGAAATGCAATCCAATTCCTCCACATGATCTGAGCTATTGGGATCACAAGAGTATATTCTTTGAACTCCCTTACTGGTCGAAGTTGAAGCTGAGGAACAACTTGGACGCGATGCACATAGAAAAGAATGTGTGCGACAGCGTGGTGGGAACAATTCTCGGTATTAATTTCAAGACTAAAGATACTCCCAAAGCGCGCAAAGATTTGGAATCAATGAATCTACGTCGTCCCTTGTGGTTGAGGAGGGATAGGAAAGGAGTGTACAACAAGATGCCAGATGCACCTTACATAGTGAAGGCGACGCTTAGACGTTCTGTATTTCACTGGTTTAAGGGCGTTTGTTATCCGGCTACGTATGCAGCTACTATAACTGGAGCAGTGGATGAGGTGCAACACAAGTTTGTTGGTCTAAAGACACATAAATATCACGTTATGCTGCAACGTCTGATTCCAGTGGTAATTCGACCATACTTGCCTCGGGATGTCGTAGAACGAATAGTGGCATTGTGCAGGTGGTGGCAGAGGTTATGCGCCAGAGAATTAAAGAAGTCAGATGTGGTGGAATTGCAACAACAAATTGTGCACATCATTTGCAAACTAGAGAGGATTTTTCCCCCTGCCTTCTTTGACATCATGATTCACCTAATGATCCACCTACCCGAGCAGGTGCTCATTTCTGGTCCGGTCCAGTACACTTGGATGTATCCTCAAGAAAGGTACGTACAACTAATTAATTAATTTGTTCCACTGGAGATTATATATATATATTAGCTAGCACCTGTACTTATTCTTATTGTACGTTTGATTTTGTAGACAGCTTGGACAATATAAGTCATTCGTCAAAAACAGGTCGGCCCCGGATGGCTCCATAGCAGAGACATACCTAATGCATGAGTGTGTTACTTACTGCAACAGGTACCTCAAAGATCCACCACCTCCCACTGCATCCGATCGCAGTGCCCGCATCAATCTTTCTGTCGTCACCAATGTCGTCCGACCGTTTAGAGGAGTATTAAAGGAATCGTTAACACGGGAAGAACTTATTGAGGCACATTGGGTAGTGTTGCGAGAATGTGACGAAGTTGAGCCGTACATGATGTCATACAGGGAGAGGCTTCAGGCGTTAAATCAAAACAAGAGTTCGGCGTGGATTGAGAAAATGGTTAAGAAGAAGTTTCCCGATTATTTTTCCAATGGGTACGTACGTACGTCTCGGTATTAATTATTTAAATACATATTGATCATGTTTGTAGAAAGTAAACCCTTATATTAATTTGCCCTTTTTCGCAGATGATTGATCTGCAAAAATCTGAAAACCACGGAGGGTGGTGGTCATGGCCAAAGCACTTGCTAGCAGGGAAGCCGGTTAAACACTATATTTATCCCGGATGTTTTGTGAACGGTGTAAAGTTCCATTCATTGGCCCGAGACGAAGGAAGAAGAACACAAAACAGTGGGGTAGTGGTTGGGAAAGACAATGATCTATATTACGGAGCTATTGTATATGTGGTTCAGCTATGTTACGGGAATGATGTCAACGTTTTCCTATTCAAGTGCAGATGGTTCAAGCGTACAAAGGAAGACCTGGGACTATTATCAGTCGATACAAACTCTAGCTGGTATGAGGATGAGCCTTTCGCTCTCGCCACCTTAGTTCGGCAGGTGTTCTATCTCGACGATCCGAAAGCCGGTGAAGGGTGGAAAATAGTGAACCATATCTCTCACCGAGGAATATGTAATACAGTGAAAATTGAAGGGACACCGGCGACGACTGAAGATGCTGCTGAACCAGAAAGAGACATTCTTGCCTATCAAGAGCCTAATATTTCTGTCATCCGCTCCGATATAATGGACCTGGTTAAAGATGGTGAACGGTTACACATGCCTGATGGTTGTACAGATCTAACTGAAGATGAGATTATCGATGAGGTAGATGAAGAAGACGAGCATGAAGAGGACGCGGATGAGGACGAGGACTCAGGTTATTCGTCGAACGATGTTGAGTACGATGACGAGGATGAGCCGTCGTCTAACGGGGATGAGGACGATGATGATTATGACGAAGAGTACGGTCATACGACGAGGGAGATTAATTGGTAATTAATTATTGTAATATATGATCGATGCAGGTTTACTGTAATTAATTAATCCGAATTATATATCCTGCACAACGGAAAAATTAATTGCAGGTTGTCGCCTTTGGGTATTTTGGCTATCTCTCTAAATCCTCGACCCTAAATCTAGCAAATCGGATCGATCATTTATTTAATTATTTTTATGGTCATTCAAAATAATTGAACGGACAGGAGTATTCAAGGTCTATACACCTGGATGACGGAGATGAGATATTCCGTCCACGTTTATATTAGGTCCCCCGCCATTTTCACCTTTGGCGCCCCGCCAAATCTCAATCTCATATAAAACCCTAAATCCTGGACCCTAAATCTAGCAGATCGGATCGATCGATCAATTTTTTAATTATATTTTTGAATCAGAATAATTGAACGGACACACAAATGACCGGGGATGACCTAAACCATAAACCCTAAGGCCCTAACCCCTGAATTCGGGGTTTAGAACTTGGACGACGGATAATGGTCATTATCCGTCGTCCAAGTACACACTAGGACGACGGATATGGTCATTATCCGTCGTCCAAGTTCTAAAACCCTAAACCCTAAACAGTAAGGCCCTAACCCCTGAATTCAGGGTCTATACACCTGGACGACGGAGAATGACTAGAACCTGGACGACGGATAACTTCATATCCGTCGTCCAGGTTATTACTTGGACGACGGAAACGCTCATATCCGTCGTCCAGGTGCAGATATCGTAATTTTTTCTAAGACAACGACCATCTAGACCTTCTTCCAATGCATATTCTTTTCATCAAGACTTTAGAGTAAACAATTCTTGGTGTGTGAGCTTCGAAGGTTCTAAAATCGGAGTTGTGAAATGCCTTGTATCCAAGTTTCCGGTTTGTAAAATTATCGGTTTTGTGGTTGACTGTGCCGATGAAACCCTTCCCGAACTTATTATTTTATGATCCTTTGAAGACAATTAGATATTATGTTACGAGAAACATATCCAACGGTTGTTTTGTCCAAATTCAATTTCGTTAATACTCTGTTGCAAATGAGCATCTACTCATGAACACTTAAGTTGTAAGGATTAGTCGATACTTAACAACTTTCAAAACGAAAAATTATTCGTCGGTTCAAATTTAACTGTTCATATATACGATGCGTTCATCGATATTGGACGACTATTTCACTCGAATGACAGATCGCTAAATTCCTAGCGAATTAATTTTAAAAAAATTTTTAACGTAAATTTCACCTGGACGACGGAGAATGCCGTTCTCCGTCGTTCAGGTGAACACCTGGACGACGGATAAGGACAAGATCCATCGTCCAGGTTCAATTTACCATGGCGGTTCGATTTTTTTAAATTTTTTTTTTCAATGAATATTTAACTTGGACGACGGAGATGTGGTGTTCCGTCGTCCAGGTGTTCACCTGGACGACGAAGAATGTCATTCTCCGTCGTCCAGGTCAAAAATCATGGCGGTTCGATTTACCGCCTCAATTTTCGGCACCGCTTGAATTTCCACTTAGACGACGGAGAATCAATTCTCCGTCGTCTAAGTCCAAATTTATGGCGGGTGAAACGTCCCGCCCATTAATTACGCGCCGCTTCGAAAAATTTTAACCCTTCACTTGGACGATGGAAAACACTGTTTCCGTCGTCCAAGTGCACTTAGACGACGGAGAATAGTGCTCCGTCGTCTAAGTGAAAGCCTATATATAGGCCGGGGCTCATCTTCTTTTCCTCATCCCATACAACATTCTCCTCTCCTCTCTCTCTCTCTCTCTCTCTCTCTCTCACTCCAGCGATCCTCTTCCGGCGACGCTCCGACGACATTTTTTCCGGCGTGGTTCCTCCTCTCCGACGACTCAACTCCGGCGATATACCCGAAAACTCCGATTCGGTAAATTTCTATTTTTCCTTATTAAAATAATTTTCATTTAATTAATTAATTAAATTCTAAATATAATTAATTAGTAGAATTTAATTTATTAATTAGTTTTAAATATTTAATAAATGATTAATTATTGTTATTAATTAATTAAATGGTTAATTATTGTTATTAATAATAATTAAATGAATAATTGTAATTACTTGATAATTTATTAAATTTGCAAATTTATTATTGTAATTATTTATTATTAGTTGCATGATTAAATGAATTTATTATTAAATTTATTAAATGAATAAATTATTATTCATAATTTATTAAATGAATCAATTTTTTATTAAATGCATGATAAATAAAAATAAATTATTGCATGTAATTAAAAATTATTAATTAATATTTACGTGTATTTTCTAGTAAATTAATTAGTAGTACGTGTTCGATTTAAATTTAATACATAGGCTTGGTTTATTAAGTCGCACTCTTTGGAATAGATGGCGCCTCTTTTCCTAACTTATCTCCTTAACCCCCCGTGATGTGTGGATTTCATCACCGCACACCATAACCTAAGTGAAGTTATGGACACGAGGTTGAGGGCGGAGTTTGCAAAGGACTTGAGGGAGTGTAAATTTTCGAAAAATTGGCCGAATGTCGGACATGGTGTCTAGAAACGGGTTATGACTGGTGACAGGATTTGGACTAAGAAAGACTTTTGTCGAAATTAGTCCTGCCTCTCGCGTTATCTCTATCCCTAACTGGCCATGTTTTTCGATTTAATCAAGGCTGATTAATTGAAAATTTACACTTTATCGCGCGGGTCGCACGTCCATTGAACGACCGAAAAAGCCAAGCTAGTGTACTCTATTTAAATCTTAACCATACTTAATTAGCGTAAATTTTGCACTCGTAATTATTATGGTAAGTAGGTATTTTAACAATGTACTCCTAGGTTGAAATGGCTCCATCCGGCAAGAAGAAAACGCAACAGGAGGCAGAAGATGCCATGCTCCGAATGTTGGCGGACCAAGTCGGTTGGGTTCAACAGGAGGGCAACGACGCTCTCAATCCGGACGGATCATCTGGTCCGTTCGTAGCGCCCTCTGGGGAAATTCCCGCTCCCCCATTCATCTCGAGCGGTGATGACGTCGACCCCTTCCAATCTCCGACGCCCGGTACCGGTTCAACGGGAAGTACTCAGGCGTCCTCGACCGCCAAATCAATCATGTACAGCGCCCGCCGTAGGCAAAGGAGGGCCCCCACTGACCCGGAACCGAAAAGGACTCGGGGTCTCGTTAAAGGGGGCAAAGCGGAGCGTATTTGCAAGGCGACCGGGAAAAAGATTGACTTGCCCTACGACGAATTCACCGGTGGCCCTCCCACAGCTCAGCTAGCAAGTCTCTCGGCGCATGGGATATGGTCAATCATCCGTAACCGGGTTCGTATCACTGCCCCTACTTGGAAGGAGGCGCCGGATCATGAGAAGGCGAAAGTCTTTAAAGATCTTTCGGTACGTAATACGCCCAATTTAGTTATTATATAATATTGTTAATATTAGTTAAAATTTCATAATATATATATACGATTATAATTTTCTATTTATTTTTGATAGGAACAATTTGCGGTGGATCCGACACCGGCCATGTTGAGGCATATCAACCAAACCGCCAACTCCATCTACAAAGATTGGAAGTACAAGCTCCATAAGTACTTCCAAGATGTCGGTCCCGTGCCTCCCCCGGTAGAGCTGCAAGGGGATAGAGAAGATGAGTGGGAGTGGTTGTGTAACCACTTTGCCGATGAACAATTTAAGGTGTTAATTTATTTTTTTTATTTCAATTAAGATAATTGAATTATTTAAATTGTAGTTATTAATTTTTTAATGATTTAATTATGTTGCGTAACAGAAATTCTCCGGTGTCAACAAAGCCAACCGGGGGAAGAAGGAGAAACACCATACTACCAGCGCCAAGCAGTTCATTCAAATAGCCAAGGAGCACAAGGATAAGGGCTCCAAACACCCTTATCTTGATGCAAGCGTAAGCGCGTACGTGACGCCTGGGCTCGATAATGAAGCGAGTCAATGCGGCGTAAGTGATATATTTTTTATGTGCTTTTAATTATAGTAATTATTATTTAAATATGATTTCATTATAATAAATTAATTATTCTTTTGTAGGCAAGGGTGATAGAGCGTGCGCATGAAGAGTTAATTGGCTAACACTCAGCTTGCGTTCCCAGATGTGCCGCCGGAAGACCTGCCTCCTCTATCCTTAGAGAGCCAAATTGCAATCGCGGATGAGGTCTACGGTCGTAGAGCTGGCAAGGAGGTTAGGCACTTTGGTCCTAGGGTGGTACGAGATTTGTCGACGACCTCCGGCTCATCATCTACGGGAGGTTCGGGGCAGCGGAGAAGGAGTCAGGCAGCGGCCGTCGAAGCAGCCATTCAAGAGGCTCGACTGGCACGAGAGGAGAATCGACTGGCACGAGAGGAGAATCAACTGACACGAGCGGAGAATGAGTCAATGCGGCGAAGACTTGATGAACAACAAGCACAAATAGCCCAACTCATCGCCCTCATGAACCAAAATCGAGAAGTATGTCAACCTCCTCCAAACCCACACCCCGACGACAACGACCCGGCTGGAGGCGGCGGACCCGGCGGCGCATCTGCTCCTCCAGTGTATTAGCTAGCTAGTTAATTATCGCGTTTCTTTATTTCCGAGTTCCGAACAATATTATATAATTTTTATGGGTTTTTAATTTGGATGTGTATGTACAAATTAATTAATTATTTAATTAATACATTAATTAATATTAAAAATTTAGTTTAATTAATTAATTTCGACTATTTTTCATTATTTAAATTAAATTAATAATATTTAATTTCAATTTATTTATTTTTTAAAAATTAAAAAGTCACTTGGACGACGGAGATTATGTTCTCCGTCGTCCAGGTGCACAAACCCTAAACCTAACCCATAACCCTAAACCCCTAACCCCTAACCCCTGCCATTCTCTGTGGCCCACGTGTTCACCTGGACGACGGAGAATTAGAGTTTCTGTCGTCCAGGTGAACACCTGGGCCACGGAGAACCTAGCATTCTCCGTGACCCATGTATGCACCTGGACGACGGAGAACTAATTCTCCGTCGTCCAGGTGTGTACATGGGCCACAGAGAAACTAGCAATGTCCGTGGCCCATGTAGTCACCTGGACGACGGAGAATTAGCGTTTCAGTCGTCCAGGTGCATACATGGGCCACGGAGAATGTCCGCGGTCCAAGTGAACTTGGACGACGGAGAACTAATTCTCCGTCGTCCAGGTGCTTGGACGACAGCACTTGGAGCACGGACCTTGGACGACGGAGATTCTGTCGTCCAAGTACTTAGACGACGGAAAACTGCACCTAGACGACGAAAATTGTCCGTGGTATAGGTGCAGTTTTCTTGTAGTGGTCCTTGTAAAACTTTAATGTGTGTGAGGGATGTGCGGTGAGAAAATAAAAATTTGGAGGGTAGTAAAATTTGACTCATGACATTGGATTTTTTAAGTGACTTATGCAAGGTTCTACATAGAAGAGGGTGTAGCTGCCTTGAAAAACATAGGGGGAGATTTTTTGGTAGTTTATATGAGATGACGATTCAGTTTTGAAGGGATCATACTGGTGGACTATGGTTGACTAGTAATTAGGTTGACTCATATCAAGGGTACTACCCGATAATTGGGTTTTTGACTGATTAGAATTTGAGGTTGCTTTGGAAAAGGGATTATGCTAGAGGATGATTCTATTTTTATTGGAGATGAATGCTCTGTTTTGACTTGACATGGTAACTCTATTTTTACTGAAGTATGGGGACACTCAAATTATCGGCCCATATTTCTTTTAATGAGCTATGGAGGGCACTAGGACATAGATCAAAGGGTGGAGCACCATGGGATTCCACATGGCTGCTCCAGATAGATTGGATCTGGTTGATCGAAGCTTCATGTTTGGCACTATATAGAATTTCTCTGGTTAGGAAATCTGGAATGTGATTACCACTACCTTTAATGAATGCAATTTCAAAATCAAAAATACTCAAAATGGCTTGCCATCTGCCAAAAATCTGTTTACAGGCAATGTTTTGAACATCCTTTTCGAAAACGTCTTTTGCACTCTTACAATCGATTCGGATTAGAAATTTTTGATTTAATAAATCATCTTGAAATTTTCTAATACATAAAATAATAGATAAAATTTCCTTTTTAATACTACTATAATTTTTCTGTGATTGGGAGCAAGTTCCTGAATGGAATATGATTATTTATTCGGGGTGATTAGAAAAAATTTGCTGTTTCTATAACTTACTTCGGAGGCATCGGTTTCAACGATTTGGAAAGAATAAGTAATGGGGATCCCTAGACACTGCAAGATTTTAACTTAACTTTTGACTTCTTTGACTAGAGATGTATGGACAGAAGTCTAGGGTGGAGAGTTCTTTTGTAAACTATCAAATAAAGGTTTACACTATTTTATGAGGTTTTGATAAAATTATGCAATATAACTTAATGATCCAAAGAATCTCTCTAATTGGTTTTTATCTAAAATTACATTTGGAAATTTATCTGCAAAATTAAAGACTTTGTTTATTGGACCAATTTGAAGGTGATGGATATTAAATCTGAAGATCCTTATATTAGTTCGAAATAATTTAATCTTTGAGGCAGAGCTACTAAACCATTATTTTTTATGATAGTTAAGAATTGATGTAAATGTTTTCAATGTTGATCTATTGATTGAGTGAATCCAAGGATATCATCAATATATACAATACAGAAGTGGTTATAGGGGTTGAAGATATCATTCATGATATTCTGGAATTCCCTAGGGGCCTTTTTAAGCCCGAATGACATGACATTCCACTCATAATGACCGAATAGAGTGACAAATACAGTTTTGTAGTTGTCAGATTCATGAATTTGAATGTGCCAAAAACTTGACTTCATATCGAATTTGGAAAAGATAACAGAGTTCTGTAATCTGTTGATAAGTTCTCTTTTATTGGGAATTGGATATCTTATCCATTCTAAGAATGTGTTAAGGAGTTTGTAATTAATGACTAATCTTGGAGTTCCTCCTTCAAGTTCAGCATTTTTTTGAATGTAGAAAGCTAGACAAGACCATGGGAATTTACTGGGATGAATGATCTTCTTGCGGAGAAGATCTTTTATTTCCTGCTTACAGAATTTCATGACTTCATCACCATTTGAATTGGACGAGCCTTCGTGGGGATATTTTTCTCATTGAAATAGTTAGTGTAAGGAATGGTGACTATGTTTCTTCCTATACCAAAAAGCAATAGGAATATCAAAACATAATTTTATAATAATCTTATTTTCAATTTTTTTTTCTGTTGTAGTGAAATATCTTGTAACTGAATATCTATTCTTTTAAAATTAATTTCTTCTTTGAGAAAAACTATTTGTTTAGATTTTGCTTGATGCAATTGAGTGTTTTTTAAATTGAGTTTTCTTGAAAAGCTTTCAGAGTATGAATTCTGGATTGGCTAAAAAGGTGAATTTAGCTGGTTCATCAAATGGGTAAGTGATCATCCCATTGTATTCTATTTTAAAGGGATAAATTAAGGTAATAAAGTGGAATCTTAAATTACTTTATCTGTCAAATCTTTAACTAGGATGAATGGAGTTTTGTAACATACATTGTTTTAACAAATGTGTGCCTTGGGGATTTCATATTTTATATCCATTTTGGAACCATTAGCCAACCTTAATGATTCTTTTATTTTTTCAAAGTATTTAGAGGAAATTAAACCTTCTTGTATACAGTTTAGGTCTACACCTAAATAGATGAGGGAAATTGTGGTTAATCGAAAATATTTTATTTTGATTTGCATAGTCGTATACCATTTTTTTAATTGGATTTGTTTAATGGTATTAATGATAGCTTGTTCAGATGATTCATCATGATTATAGGGCTCATTTTGAATAATATTTTTATCCGGATGTTGGATTTTTAAGAATCGGTTCTCTATTTTAATAATATTTAAGTTTTGTTTGATTTCTTCATTGTCATGAATTAGTGTTTGATGAGTTTTTCGCAATGATTAGATCTGTGTTTTGATAATTTTTATCTCTTATTGTAAGACTTGGATGGTTACTTCTTTTTTACTAGTCTGAAATTTTTGGAACGTTTGAGTAAGGCAAATTTTTTGTTGTGTTGTGTTTATTACATTTTCTTGTGTAATTAGTTTCTTTAATTTTTTGATGAATTCGGGGTTTAGTTTTGGGTTATCAATTTTTCTAATTAAATTAATTAATAATTCTTCTTATTCTTCATGTTTAGAAAGAACACTTATTGTTTTGCAACAAATATCATTGCAACCAAAAGTTATATCTAGGGATGAATTTTCATCATAATTGCCCGATGAAGATTCACTTGAATTGTCCTCAGTTGGTGTTGAAGTTTCTTCTTTTTCTGAATCGGTATTCCTTAATTCTAAAAGAGTGATTAATTTTTCATGTTCCTCTTGACTAATTTTTAATTGATTGATAGTATTTTTAACAGGACATTTGTTTGCAAAATGATCAAGCCTATTACATTTAAAACATTTACTTTTATTGTTGTCAAAGGATTTTCTTTGTTGGGAGTAATTTGGTTTTTTGGACCAGGATTTTTGGAACTTGTTTTTAGAGTAAAATTTGTTTGGTTCAAAATTGTTTTTGTTTTTGAATAGAATTTGTTTTGGCTAAAATTTCTCTTGTGATGAAAATTGGGCTTAATATTTTTTGACTTTCTTCTAGAAGGAGGCAAGGATGGAAGACCATACTGCTCACAAAAATTTTCTAATTCGTATTTGGCTGTTTTCTTATCTGATTTTGTTTGGGAACTTATTTTTGAATCTATACACATTTTTAGACCTTGTTTTTGGATAAGTGTAATAATGTTGTCATAAGTGAGGGCATCATAATCAATTTGACATGATTCATTACTTATGGTACTTGTCTAATTTTATAGGCAAATAGATTAGGGAGACCATTTATAAATTTTTCTTTCCAAAATGGTTGGTTACTATCATCTCTAAGAATTACTCTAGAAATGAAAATATCTTTCTACCATTTGAAGTCACTAAGTGTTGGACATCTAAGGTTACTAAGCTGATCATGAATTCTGGATGTAATGTGGCTAGGCGTACCTATAAAATGTTGGATGACGGTGTAAAATAGACTGTTTACTGCATCAGGAATTCTCATTCCTACGTTTTCATCAAAAATTGGAAGACCTTCTGGGTCTTGTTTGATTGCTTCTCTAGATTCAAGGGTGAGATGTTTTTCCTACCAGGAATGAAGCATTCCTGTGAATCCTGTGGAGAGAATATCAATAATTTCTGGCTGAAAAAAATTATAGACAATGACATAACTATTAGCTGTCATGGACATATGGTGCTATTTATTTAGTATTTCTTGTTCTGATAAATTATCAATATTCCATTCATATGTTTTTTCGGCAAACACCGAAAATTGATTAGTGGAGTAATTACTTGGTCGAATGTCTATAGGTAAGGAAAGTTCTTTCCAATTCTTGGATGGTCTCTTGTTTGTATTACATATTCTGTTTAATTGTAATTCTTGGAATGTTTGGTTTATTTTGGATATCGTGCTAGAATTAGTGTCGGAAGAATCCGAAGATGACTCATAAGTATGAATGACCGTAATTTTGCTAGGTTCAGCTTTTAGTTCCTTTGGTATTTGTTCTATATTTTGGGTAGTAGATATGGGTTTAGGAGTATGCTTACTTAAATCACTAAAATGGATTAATGGTGATTATGTCTTTTGATGAGGTAAAACTTTTGAAAAAATGTTATCTATGATTGTTTCTATTTTGTCTAATTGGTTACCTATAATTATTAGACTTTGGTTTGTACAATTATTTTGTTCAATAGTTTTCTTAATTTCTGGGTTGTCACCAAATAATTTAAATGGTGAAGCTGTTATGGATGTTTGAAGGTGATCAATGACTATTGTTTCTACTCGGGGATGACTGGAAGAAATAATGGTGTTACTGGGTGTTTTTCATTTTTTTTTTGTTAGTGTTTGAATATTTTTTTTGTTGAAGTTGATCAATGAAATCGAGAAAGAATATTTCATATTGGGATTCAACTATAAAGGCCTGCTAATCATGAAATAATCGTTTTCTTTGCTCAATTAAAGGATATTGATTTTTGTATGCGTTTCGCCTCGGTATATTTTCTTCAGCTTGAAGGTTTTGATCTAATCTAGGATAATCAATTGTGAATACCTTACTAAGTGTGCTTAATTTGGGATTTAGAGCTTACATGGTTTCAGTAGCAGTGGAACCAGCAAAAGAATATATCTAGAAGATTGACCTAATTCAAGAATTTTAGGATTATTGCAAAAGTTGATTTTTACCGTACCATCATTAAATTGACGGATGCAGTTTAAATCAGCTTGATTATATTGTAAATTGTTTGGTTGAATTGGTTCTCATTAGTAAGAGACCATTCAGAGAATAGATGAACATCTGACCATCTAATTTTATGAGGGACTATAAAATTGGCATTTTCATGACTGCTTTGAATTAATAGGGTTTGCTATTTTGGAATTTTACTTATGGCTTGGAAATTCATGTTTGTACTTGTTACTTTATAATGGGCTCTATAAATTAAAGCTGAAGGTTGTGTTCCTTCTAGAAAATTGTAACCATAAGTTTTAATGTTTAGCGTTAATGCCTTTAATATATAGGGATCACTGAGATTAATTGTAAAGTCTGGGTAACAATCAAAATGGATTGGCCCATTAAAAAGACTTAACTCAATTATGTCCAGAGTGTTGTCATTGAAGTTGGTAAACCGAGCATCACGAAGGCATAAAAGAATAGAGGCATTGAGGCCTTTACGGGTTAAAGGTTTGATGCTTATTTGGACTAATCCTATGTGAAGGAAGTTGTGACCATCTTTTTTATATTTTTTTCATTGATTTAGGACTAAAAAGTTGACAAGTTTCATGTTGTTTACTGACAACATAAACTTGCTCGATAGTTTTAATATGGTGTTCACTTCTAAAAGAAGTAATGGACTATTTTTTCTTGTAAATTTCATTACTAGGAATTCTGGGAATGTTCCACTCATTTCTATCTATATTATCGTTTGACTAAATTTCATTTTGTTCTTCATTTACTATGTCTAAGATTCTATTTAGGAAGGACCTGGAAGAACTATAGGTGATTGAGTTAGATCTGAATAATCTACTCATTTTGGTAAGGAAAAGGGAAGTCAATTTTAAGATTGGAAGTAATAAATACCTTAACTTAATTCCTTTTTAACAAGCATTCTCTCTGCCTTGCTCACGCCGCATCCGCTCACGCCTCACCTGGACCTTACTGTTTGGACCTAGCCTTACTGTTTGGTTGGAGAAGAAACTTAGAAAAAGGAGGATAAGGGAAGGTAATATTACTAGCAAACTTAAAAACTGAATCAAGGTACCCCATCACTTACTAAAATAAGTAGAAAAATAAAGATTGACTCAATAAATGTAGTCGAATATCACAAAATGGCAATGAAATATCATTAAACGTCGAAGAAAAACCTAAAACTTTCTAAATGGTCATAAACGTCGAAGAAAGTCATAAAATATCACAAAATATAAATAGAATCTCATAAATTATATATATATATATATGATAGTTCCTAATGGACTTGATTACCTAAAATAAGTGGCTATAAACCACGGAGTGCGTTCTCAATAAGATTGACACATTCACTATATGGATTAAAGTAATCCGGATGTATGTGATATAATCCTCTAAGTGAATACTTGGTTGGGAAGGGATATGTGAATAATGAGCTACGCCCATGCATGTTTATTAAAAGAACAAGTTCCAAATTTTCAGTTGTCGTTGTCTATGTCGATGACATGAATATTATAGGGACTCTTGCTAAGATAAAGAACACTGCAAAGTATTTAAAATCCGAGTTTGAGATGAAACATCTTAGGAATACATGATTTTGCCTAGGCCTAGAGCTAGAGCACCGTAGAAGTGGAATATTGGTCCACCAGTCGGCTTATGTCCACAAAATGTTGAGAAGATTAAACATGGACAAAGTACATTCTGTTAGCACTCCTATGATCATCTGTAGCCTAGATCCAAAAAATGATCTATTTCATCCAAAGGATGAGGACGAAGAAGTTTTAGGGGCTGAAACGCCATACCTAAGTGCAGTAAGTGCATTACTGTACTTAGCTCGATGCACAAGACCGGACATCTCATTTGTTGTGAAATTGTTAGCTAGATTTAGCTCAACGCCCATACAATGCCATTAGACTGGCATAAAGACAATATTTCGATACTTGAAGGGTACGAAAGATATGGATTCTTTATATCCCTACAGAGAGGCACGAAGGAAGGCCTTTGTTGTAAGAAGCAAGGACGCCACCAGTGGGGTAGCTCCATTCCTTCCTTCACCCCCTACACCAACAATCCATGAGATGTGTTGGTTGGTTTTGCTGATGTTGGGTATCTCTCTGACCCACATAAAAGTAGTTCTCGGGCTGGTTATGTCTTTACCATAGGAAATACAGCTTTATCTTGGAGATCTACAAGTTAGACCCTTGTTGCTACATCTTTGAATCATGCTGAGATTATTGCTCTACATGAAGCTGTTAAAGAGTGCATATGGTTGAGATCCACAATTGCATATATTCGAAGATCAAGTGGTCTAGAATCAACCACAGATGAACCTACATGTATTTATGAGGATAATGTTGCATGTATTGAGCAAATAAAGCTATGTTACATTAAAGGCGACAACACCAAGAATATATCGCCTAAATTTTGCTATAATCAGCAACAATAACAATTTCTCAAGATTCAAGTGAACCAAGTTTGATCTGAAAGCAATATGGCAGACTTATTCACTAAGTCATTGGCCAGATCCACATTTGAGAAGCATGTAAATATCATAGGATTGCTCCGCTTATCTAAGCTACTCTGATTGTTAGAATCAGGGAGAGATGCAGATTTCTGGGGGAGTCTGACATACACATGAGCGTTCTCAATGTGATGAGCATGTTGTACTTTATTTCCTTGACCAAGATTATTTTTATCCCAAATGATTTTTATTACATGGGAAGGTTTTAATCAGACAACATAGATAAGTATGATATCATCGTCTACGACGACCTGCACTTTTTTTACTTGTTTGAGATCACATTTTCTCCTTCAAAAGTTTTTGGTTGACAAGGATTTTGAGGAGGCATTACAGAAGCATCATCTATTATTATACGTGACAAGAGGGAGTGTAATAGAATAATTAGATTATTATTATTATTCCTATAAATAGGTAGATAATTACTTAGTCAGTGGTTATGTTAGTGGTGGCATGTACCACAGAGTGGAGAGATGTACGCAATAGTGGAAATACGTTCTCATGTACTTTGTTCATGGCATTGTAAGCCAGCTTCTTCTATTTGTAATCTTCTATAAAATGAGCTCTCTCATTCTAATGAAAACACACTCATTAGTCAAAATTGCTTCTATATTACTATTTTCCTTAAACAGCTAGCTAATTATGAATACAACTTCCAAAACTTCCAAGGATAGGACTAGGTCTGGTCCCCTCGACTAATCTGGTGTTGGTTGCTACCACAGCAAATTATCGAGAAATTAAGCCTATAGTAAATTAGGGATGTACGTATGTACTCAAAGGCAACTATGGACTTAACTTGCACAAATAAATACCATCAATATATGCACTACAAATCAATTTTTTTTTTGAAATAAGGGCTTACGGCTACCCTTAAGCTTCGATTGATGAAATGGTAGAATAAAAGAAAGGGACATCAGGCCTAAACCCTGTAAGAAGAGACCCCAAAATATTATCAGGCTACTCATCTACAACATTGTATCTTAAACTGCACCATTTAGCAAAGAGTGCATCATTGGCTACTTTATTTGCTTTAAAATAAAGGTGACATAGTATCAAAAAGATAACACGACTGAGGTGACGCATTTTCTATGGATGGCTTCCCACTTATGTTGCCGACAAGACTCACTGTCGGCACTACATCTCATCCTGCCACTAGGGTGTGCCCAAGCGACAAACCTACGAACCTCCCGACGTAGAGCAGACAAGGCACCAAAGGTGCACATCCCGGGACAAAATCAACTTCTACCAATCTCATATAGTAATTGGCTTATTTTCGACAAAACCAAAAAATAAGTCAAACATAAATAACTAAACTGAAAATTATTAAAATAACCATACAATAGACCTAGGTTTTAGGCCAAGGCCCACTGTTGAAGCCCAACACACAGCAACCGTGATGTCCATCCCACTTCGTCAATTACCGACCTCCAATCTCCAGACCATGTCCCACCACCATTGCCACCCCCTGCCAATGGTAGACTATCATCGTCCATCTCAGGTTGGATCCGTAACACACGTCGAATCACCACCACCGTAACCCGATCGATCTCTTGCTGTAAGCCTATATTCACGCTAGGACGAGTCATCGAAGTTATAGTTTGACTGACTCCAGACCATATCGGGAACCCCTTCACCATCAAAGATGCTTGACCAAGCATGTAGATCCGAGATAAATGCCAGCAGCCCACACCTCTCCACTCCCCCTCAACCCGATCTTCATCCTCGCCACTTTTAAACCAGTATAGAAACGAAGAAAACCAAACCCGGTCAGTAATGCATATCGGACCCCAACCTCCTCTACCACCCATTATCAAGTTGAGTAATATATTACTTGTCTGGTTGTACTCTAGAGCACGTGCCAGCGAGGCCAAAGGCCACAACCAACGAGCTCGGGGCCTCCGAACAAGTGAAGGTGACTAAATTTTTTTGCAAAGTCACGCGGCGTGAGAGAGTTTTCCTCTGCTAGGATTTTTTTTTTACAACTAAAATTATAAATCATCATGTTTTCGGGGAATCTTAGTGATATCACACTTCCATGTCATAATCGGGTCTTGCAAAATCAGAAAATCTAGCTACTTAGTACTTACACTAAGTTGTTTTACATAATACAAGCATCATAGTGCTGCAACATATCATCAGGTTAGTGTTATAGGCAAGGTTATGCTTGACTGAGTTGCAAGGCATAGAATTCAATTCTTTGCGGGTGGGGAAAATGAATTAATTGTCACTTTGCAACCCTATGAATGACCCTTGTGTCAATTTGTTACCCTATGAATTTTTTCTGTCAATTTTGTACCTTGGTTTTGAAAACTAGCCAATTTTTAACATATACATCAAATAAAATAAAATATGTAGCCAATTTGCTACCCTACTTTTAAATTTTTTGAAAGTTTTTCAATTTTTTTTTCCGTTCAAATCAATACAAAAGTAATTTCAAATGTTTATAATTTGATAAATTAAATGACGAAATTCAAGTAATTAGATAAGAATGAAATAAATTGGCAAGTTTTATAAATCTTAGGGTAGCAAATTTGACAAAAAAAAATTAAGATAACAAATTGATATTGAGATAATTCCTAGAATAACAAATTAATAATTAAGCCAAAAAGAAAATAGTAAGAACAGTAGAATACAATGGATCCGTCCTAAAAGTAATCGACTAATCGAATAGATAATATCTGGAGTAGCAGCAGGGGAAAATAACAAAATAATTATCGAATGCACACAACAGCCGATATATGAGGAGAACAAACCGGCTAGTATCGAGTCATATATTTGACCTACATCACACCCAGAATCAAATTATTAAGAATCATGAAGCCAATGTAGACTCTCATCATATTCTATGCAATAACACGTTGCCAGCAGACCAATTTCATATCGATCAGTACGTCCTAAAACTTTGTCACCCTCGGAATTCTCTTCTCCTCTATGTTCTTCAAACCTTGTCAACTCTGCCACATAGGTGACATAGTCGTCCCTAGTCGAACGTTTGTAACCGTTAGTAAGTTACCATGTTTTTCCAAAGAAGCTTGCTAAGAAATACTCCCCATGAGTCCATGACCAAGGTAATCATCATCTATCCTAAACCGAAACAGCTTGGTCCAAGATTCCCTAACACCACCATATTCCAACAAGACCCAAAATTGACGATACGGGCTATTAACTCCAGGTCGACCACATATAGACAGAGACGACCCTCCAATAACATCTTCTACATTATAGAATTCGTATCCAGTCTCGCTGAAAGAAGGCGGCAACGGAATCCGCCGGAAAGCTTCTTTGGCCAAATCAAAGGCAGTGAGTGTAATCATGTGATACCTTGAGCAAATGAAGTGCCTCATTTGTGAGTACTGCCACGCCCATCCAAAGACTGGAAAACATATGAGAATCAAGTGCGGAGGCTACTCGATCCTTTTCCAAGAGTTGGCTCGAGACGAGAATATGTCTACATGAAAGATCATATGGCTGTGTCTGATTCAGGTAGAGAATGTAAAAGAGGAAGAACAGTTTGTATTGATTGGAATGTGCATTTCATTGAGGTCCGACAGAGAATATATACATCAAGCTTTAGGAATATGTGATACAGTTTCCTATGATTCATCTATCTGTGATACAGTTTCTGATATGCTAACTAACATTTATAAAAGGAATGTACAGATATACTGTTAATGTACAGACATGCACTACATGAGAAAGCGTCTTTTGCGATAGCGCGATGTGTGTCGCAAAAGATAGGTTCGCGATACACATGCGCGTGTCGTAAAAGACCACGTCGTAAAAGACAAAGTTTACTTCCGAAACAAACATGCATATCGTAAAAAACATATAATGTCCGTCGTAAAAGACATTAAGTGTGTCGCAAAAGACATCCACGTGCGCCGTAAAAGATATATTTAATGTATCTAAATAGTGCGTTGCAAAAGACATTTCGTTCGTCGTAAATGCAAGTTAACAAACATCCATTCAAACCTCAAATAGACAATCAAACTTACACATTCATTCAATAATCCAAGTTAACATCATTACAAATACGTAGTTCGGTATAAATCTATTCATAAGAGGTTCCAAAAGTCTACAGTCTAGCCCTTTCTCTACATGTGTTCCCATACAAAAGCAATTTATCTTTATATCATCATGGCTTGAATAGATTATTAACACAAGATGTACTTCTCTAATCATGACAAGACTAGCTCTTTGATCTACTAGCTCACTGCACATCCAGACACATCTAGTTCTTTAGTGTCAACATTAGGTTTTTCTAAAGAACTGCGCTTCTTCAAAATTGCAGTAGAGAATCCCACTGCCCATACCTAACAAGGTCAAAAGAGAATAAAGCTTATACATAGTAAACCACAAACACAAAGCAACATCCTTCTAAATTAGAGACATACATATCAAACTAAATTCAGAACTAAGGTACATTAATTGTCCCTAAAAGGATGAACACATTGCAAAGAATGACTTTCTAGTTGCCCATTTCAAATACATATAACTACAAGAAAAAGTGACTTAGACGACGGAGAATTTCCGTCGTCTAAGTGACAGTCTCCGTCGTCTAAGTACTTGGACGACGGAAAATCCGTCGTCCAAGGTACGTGCTCCAAGTGCTGTCGTCTAAGTACTTAGACGACGGAGAATTTAATCTCCGTCGTCCAAGTTCACTTGGACCACGGAGAACGTCCGTGGCCCAGGTAGGAACTTAGACGACGGAGACATTAATCTCCGTCGTCTAAGTGTCTACCTGGGCCACGGAGAAGCTAACAATCTCCGTGGCCCAGGTGGTGACTTAGACGACGGAGAATTTAATCTCCGTCGTCTAGGTTACGACCTGGGCCACGGAGATTGTTAGCTTCTCCGTGGCCCAGGTCGTAACCTAGACGACGGAGATTAAATTCTCCGTCGTCTAAGTCACCACCTGGGCCACGGAGAAGCTAACAACGTCCGTGGCCCATGTAGGGACTTAGACGACGGAGATTAATGTCTCCGTCGTCTAAGTGAAAAATTAATTTTTAAAAAAAAATTAAATTCAAAAATATTATTAATATTAATTGAAAAAAAATTAATTAAATTAATTAAATACACTAAATTAATAAAATAATTAAATTAATTAATTTGTACATACATAATCGAAAAAACCCATAATTAAAAATGAAAATATTGTTCGTAATGCGGAAATTAAGAAACGAAATAATAAACTACTAGCTAGCTAAAACACTGGAGGAGCAGATGCGCCGCCTCGTCCTCCGCCTCCAGCCGGGTCGTCGTCGTCGGGGAATGGGTTCGGAGGAGGTTGACATTGTCTTTGAGCTTGTTGCATAAGGGCGATGAGTTGGGCTATTCGCTCGTCTTGCTGGTCCATTCTTTGGCGCATGGCAATATTCTCCTCCCGTGCGATTCGAGCCTCTTCATAGGCTGCCGCAGCTTGAGAACTTCTCCGCCGCCCCGAACTTCCCGTAGATGATGACTCAGAGGTCGACAAATCTCGAACCACCTTAGGCCCGAAGTGCCTAACCTCCTTGCCAGCTCTACGACCGTAGACCTCATCCGCAATTGCTATTTGGCTCTCCACAGATAGAGGAGGCAGGTCTTCTAGCGGCACATCTGGGAACGCAAGCTGAGTGTTAGCCAATTCTTCCTGCGCACGCTCTATCACTCTTGCCTACAAAAGAATAATAAATTTATTATAATGAAATAATATTTAAATAATAATTACTATAATTATTAGCGCACACACATATATATATATATATATGACTTACGCCGCGTTGACTCGCTTCATTATCGAGCCCAGGCGTCACGTACGCGCTTACGCTTGCATCGAGATAAGGGTGTTTGGAGCCCTTATCCCTGTGCTCCTTGGCAATTTGAATGAGTTGCTTGGCGCCGGAAGTATGGTGCTTGTCCTTCTTCCCCCGGTTGGCTTTGTTGACACCGGAGAATTTCTGTTAGACAACATAATGAAATCATTAAAAAATTTATAAGTAACTAAAATTTAGAGTATTCAATTATCTTAATTGAAATAAAAAAAGTAAATTAACACCTGAAATTGCTCATCGGCAAAGTGGTTACACAACCACTCCCACTCATCTTCTCTATCCCCACGCAGCTCTTCGGGGGGAGGCACGGGACCGTTAGTTCGGAAGTACTGATGGAGCCTGTACTTCCAATCTTTGAAGATGTTGTTGGCGGTTTGGTTGATATGCCTCAACATCGCCGGATCCGGATCCACCGCAAATTGTTCCTATCAGAAATAAATTGGAAATTATAATCGTATATATTATAAAATTATATATAACTAATATTAAAAATAGTATATAATAACTAAAATTGTACGTATTACGTACCGAAAGATCCTTAAAGACTTTCGCCTTCTCCGAATCCGGCACCTCCCTCCAAGTAGGGGCAGTGATACGAACCCGGTTACGAACAATCGACCCAATGCTATGAGCCGAGAGACTTGCTAGCTGAGGTGTGGGAGGGCCACCGGTGAATTCGTCGTAGGGCAAGGCGATCTTGCTCCCGGTCGCCTTGCAAATTTTCTCCGCCTTTCCACCTTTAACGAGACCCCGAGTCTTTTTCGGTTGGGGGTCAGTGGGGGCCCTCCTTTGCTTACGGCGGGCGCTGTACATGATAGAATCGGCCGTCGAAGACGCCTGAGTACTTCCCGTTGAAGCGGTACCGGGCGTCGGAGTTGAAAAGGGGTCGACGTCATCACCGCTTGAGAGAAATGGGGCAGAGGGAATTTCCCCAGAAGGCCCCGGATTGAGGGCGTCGTCCTGCGGTTGAACCCAACCGACTTGGGCCGCCAACATTTGGAGCATCTCATCTTCTGACTCCTGTTGGGCTTTCTTCTTGCCGGATGTGGTCTTTGGCGGAGCCATTTAAACCTAAGAGTACGGTGTTAAAATACGCGTACCTACTTACCATAATAATTACAACTTAAAAATTTACGCTAATTAATTAAGTACGTTTAAGATTTAAATAGAGTACACTAGCTTGGCATTTTCGGTCGTTCAATGGACGTGCGACCCGCGCGATAAAGTGTAAATTTTCAATTAATCAGCCTTGGTTAAATCGAAAAACATGGCCAGTTAGGGATAGAGATAACGCGAGAGGCAGGACTAATTTCGACAAAAGTCTTTCTTAGTCCAAATCCTGTCACCAGTCATAACCCGTTTCTAGACACCATGTCCGACATTCGGCCAATTTTTCGAAAATTTACACTCCCTCAAGTCCTTTGCAAACTCCGCCCTCAACCTCGTGTCCATAACTTCACTTAGGTTATGGTGTGCGGTGATGAAATCCACACATCACGAGGGGTTAAGGAGATAAACAAGGAAAAGAGGCGCCATCTATTCCAAAGAGTGCGACTTAATTACACCAAGCCTATGTACTAAATTTAAATCGAACACGTACTACTAATTAATTTAATCTCATATTTATTTAATTATGCAACTAATTAATAAATAATTACAATAATATTTAAACATTTCATAAATTATCAAGTAATTACAATTATTCATTTAATTATTATTAATATATAACAATAATTTACCATTTAATTAATTAATAACAATATGTAATCATTTATTTAATTAATAACAATAATTAATCTAAATATAATTAATAACAATAAATTTACAATAAATTTACAATAAATTAATCATTTATTAAATATTTAAAACTAAGTAATAAATTAAATTCTACTAATTAATTAAATTTAGAATTTTATTAATTAATTAAATGAAAATTATTTTAATAAGGGAAAAATAGAAATGTACCGAATCGGAGTTTTCGGGAATATCGGGGAGTTGATCGAGTCGTCGGAGAGGGGGAACCACGCCGGAAAGTTGGTCGTCGGAGCGTCGCCGGAGGAGGATCGCCGGAGTGAGAGAGAGAGGAGAGGAGAGTATAGAGGAGGAGATGGAATGATGAGAAAATGAGGGGGGTGCTCCTCCTTATATAGAGTTTCACTTAGACGACGGAGCACTATTCTCGAGTCAAATTTTTCCGTCGTCCAGGTGAAGAGTCAAATTTTTTCGAACCGGTGCCAAATAAATGGGCGGGCCGTTTCACCGCCATAAATGTTGACTTAGACGACGGAAACAGTGTTTTCCGTCGTCTAAGTGGAATTTCAAGCGGCGCCAAAAATTGAGGCGGCAAATCGAACCGCCATGTAAATATTGACTTGGACGACGGATATGTCGTTTTCCGTCGTCCAAGTGTTCACTTGCACGACGGAAAACGACATATCCGTCGTCCAAGTCAATATTTACATCGAAAAATAATAAAAATTTTATTCGAACCGCCATGGTAATTTGAACCTAGACGACGGATACGGTCATTTTCCGTCGTCCAGGTGAACACTTGGACGACGGAAAATGACCGTATCCGTCGTCTAGGTTCAAATTATGCAAAAAAAAATATTTAAATTAATTCGCTAGGAATTTAGCGATCTGTCATTCGAGTGAAATAGTCGTACAATATCGATGAACGCATCGTATATATAAACAGATAAATTTGAACCGCCGAATAATTTTACGTTTTGAAAGTTGTTAAGTATCAACTAATCTTTAAGACTTTAGTGTTCACTTGTAGTTGCTGATTTGCAGCAGAGTACTAACGAAATTGAATTTGGACAAAACAACCGTTGGATATGTTCGTCGTAACATAATATATAATTACTATAAAGGACCAGGAAATAATAAGTTCGGGAAGGGTTTCATCGGCACAGTCAACCGCAAAACCGAGAATTTCACAAACCGGAAACGTGGATACAGGACATTTCGCAACTCCGATTTTCGAACCGTCGAAGCTCACACACCAAGAATATACTACTCTAAAGTCTTGACGAAAAGAATATGCATTCGAAGATGGTCTAGATGGTCGTTGTCTTAGAAAAAATTACGAAATTTACACCTGGACGACGGATACGACATTCTCCGTCGTCCAAGTACACACCTGGACGACGGAGACGCTAATATCCGTCGTCCAGGTGTGTACTTGAACGACGGAGAATATCGTATCCGTCGTCCAGGTGAATATACCCTGAATTCAGGGGTTAGGGGTCCTTAGGGTTTAGGGTATAGGGTTTGTCACTTGGACGACGGAGACAGTCATTCTCCGTCGTCCAAGTGTGTACCTAGACGACGTATAATGACTGTCTCCGTCGTCCAAGTGTAAAACCCTGAATTCAGAGGTTAGGGCCGTACGGTTTAGGGTTTAGGTCGTCCCCGGTCATTTGTATGTTCGTTCAATTATTCTCATTCAAGAATATAATTAAAAAAATGATCGATCGATCCGATCTGCGCATGCATGCTACATTTAGTGTCGAGGATTTAGGGTTTGAAGGGCTGCTTGAGCGAAATGTAGAGCAGCTTCAGCTTACTTTTAATAAGATCAGAGAATACACCGATGAAGTTGAAAGCAAAGAGAGGGGCCGGGACTACGTACAAAGCTGGACGAGGAATCTTAAAGTCTCGACATAATAGAAATCTTTCACCTTTTTACGATGCATCGATCGATCATATATATATTACAATAATAAATTAGGGTTTACCAATTAATGATCCTCGTCGTGTGACCGTACTCTTCGTCATAATCGTCATCATCATCATCACCGTTATCCGATTGCTCATCCTCCTCATCGTACTCAACATCGTCCGAGGAATAACCAGAGTTGTCGTCATCGTCCTCATCCTGCACGTCTTCTTCATCTACCTCAATAATCTCTTCTTCAGTTAGATCTGTACAACCATCAGGCATGGGTAACCGTTCACCGTCTTGAACCAGGTCCATTATGTCGGAGCGGATGACAGAAATATTAGGTTCTTGATAGGCAGGAATGTCTCTATCTGGTTCAGCAGCATCTTCAGTCGTCGCCGGTGTCCCTTCAATTGTCTCTGTATTCCAAACTCCTCGATGAGAGATCTGGTTCACTATTTTCCACCCGTCACCAGCTTTCGGATCGTCGAGATAGAACACCTGCCTAACTAAGGTGGCGAGAGCGAAAGGCTCATCCTCATACCAGCTTGAGTTTGTATCGACTGATAAAAGTCCCAGGTCTTCCTTTGTACGCTTGAACCATCTGCACTTGAATAGGAAAACGTTGACATCATTCCCGTAACATAGCTGAACCACATATACGATCATTCCGTAATATAGATCAGGGTCTTTCCCAACCGCTATCCCACTGTTTTGTGTTCTTCTTCCTTCATCTCGCGCCAATGAATGGAACTTCACACCGTTCACAAAACATCCCGGATAAATATAGTGTTTAATCGGCTTCCCTGCTAGCAAGTGCTTTGGCCAAGACCACCACCCCCCGTGGTTTTCGGATTTTTGCAGATCAATCATCTGCGAAAATGGAAAAATGTAAGGGTTTACTTTCTACAAATTAAACATGCATGATCTCAATATGTATATAAATCACTAAATACGTACCCATTGGAAGAAATAATCGGGGAACTTTTTCTTAACCATTTTCTCAATCCACGCCGAACTCTTGTCTGGATATAACGCCTGAAGCCTCTCCCTGTATGACATCATGTACGGCTCAACTTCGTCACAGTCTCGTAACACTACCCAATGTGCCTCAATAAGTTCTTCCCGTGTTAACGTTTCCTTTAATACTCCTCTAAACGGTCGGACGACATTGGTGACGACAGAAAGATTGATGCGGGCACTGGGATCGGAGGCAGTTGGAGGTGGTGGATCTTTGAGGTACCTGTTGCAGTAAGTAACGCACTCATGCATTAGGTATGTCTCTGCTATGGAGCCATCCGGGGCCGACCTGTTTTTGACGAATGACTTATACTGTCCAAGCTGTCTACAAAATTAATCAAACGTACAATAAAAATAAGTACATGCATATAGCTAGCTAGTAATCTCCAGTGGAACAAATTATGAATCGAAAAACCTGTATAATTAATTAGTTGTACGTACCTTTCTTGAGGATACATCCAAGTGTACTGGACCGGACCAGAAATGAGAACCTGCTCGGGCAGGTGGATCATTAGGTGAATCATTATGTCGAAGAAAGCAGGCGGAAAAATCCTCTCTAGTTTGCAAATGATGTGCACAATTTGTTGTTGCAATTCCACGACATCTGACTTCTTTAATTCTCTGGCGCATAACCTCTGCCACCATCTGCACAATGCCACTATTGGTTCTACGACGTCGCGAGGCAAATATGGTCGAATTACCACTGGAATCAGACGTTGCAGCATAACGTGATAGTCATGTGTCTTTAGACCAACAAACTTGTGTTGCACCTCGTCCACTGCTCCAGTTATAGTAGCTGCATACGTGGCCGGATAACGAACGCCCTTAAACCAGTGAAATACAGAACGTCTAAGTGTCGGCTTCACTGTGTACGGTGCAGCTGGCATCTTGTTGTACACTCCTTTCCTATCCCTCCTCAACCACAAGGGACGACGTAGATTCATTGATTCCAAATATTTGCGATCTTTGGGAGTATCTTTAGTCTTGAACTTAATACCGAGAATTGTTCCCACCACGCTGTCGCACACATTCTTTTCTATGTGCATCGCGTCCAAGTTGTTCCTCAGCTTCAACTTCGACCAGTAAGGGAGTTCAAAGAATATACTCTTGTGATCCCAATAGCTCAGATCATGTGGAGGAATTGGATTGCATTTCTTTACATCTGCGTCGTTAGTCAACACACCAAAGTCGAAATAGCTCAACCTCTCTAAAATCTCTTCGCCCGACCAACTACGGGGTTTAGGATTGTTCTCTACCGTCCCGTCGAAATGAGCTTCATCCTGTCGCCAAGGGTGGTCGTGAGGGAGCCATCTACGGTGACCCAAGTAACACACCTTCCCTGCGTGCCAACTAGAGTTCACGTCGTCCAAACATATAGGACATCCATTATATCCTTTTGTCCTGCACGCTGCCAACATCCCATACGCTGGAAAATCGCTGATCGTCCACATTACGGCAGCCCTCATCGTGAACATCGTGTTAGTGAATTTGTCATAAGTTGGGACTCCATTTTCCCACAACAGTTTCAGCTCGTCGATCAAAGGTCTGAGGTAGACATCTAAGCACTTCGATGGAGATTTAGGACCTGGAATTAATACGGTAAGGAAATTAAATTCCTTGTTCATGCACATCCACGGAGGCAAGTTGTACGGCATCAGAATAACTGGCCAAGTGCTGACGGCGGAGCTATTACTTCCCCAAGGATTGAATCCGTCTGTAGATAGGCCGAGTCTAACATTTCTAACCTCTGAAGCAAAGTCTCCAAATTCTCTGTCGAAATGTTTGAAACCCTCCCCATCTGCGGCGTGTCGCAGGACATCGTCATCTATTCGCTTTTCTGCGTACCATCGCATCGCCTCTGCTGTGTGTAGAGACATGTACAGGCACTGCAATCTGGGAATCAAGGGAAAATATCGAACAACTTTCACAGGAATTCTCTTTTTCGAACTCTTCCTATTCAACTGGAATCTGCACTGGCCACATACGGGACAATAGTCCAACTCTTTATACTCTTTGTAAAATAGCACACAATCATTCGGACATGCGTCAATTATCCTGTACTTTAGGCCGAGGCTGCTCAGGATATTTCTAACCTTATAATGAGATTTAGGAAGATTGTGATCATCAGGAAGCAACTTACATATTTGCTCCTGAATTTCGTCAAAAGCACTCACTGACATTTTGTGCTTCACTTTTATCTTCATTTGCTCCATCACATATTGCAACACATTCTCTCGACATCCAGGGAACACCGGGGTCTGCGCTTCAAGTAGCATCCGGTTGTACTTTTCCATCTCAGTGGTGTCAGTGGCCAAGCTAGCTGCGGGGAATGTGTCATCATGCTCATTGGTGGTACTGTAACCTCCGTCTTGGTGTTGGTGTCCGCCATGACTACATCACAGAAACGCATCATGGACCAAATCTGCAGTTGGGTTGCAAGCTGGGGGTCCGGCACCACTGCCGCTGGATGAGGCACCATGGTAACTGTACCCTGAGCTGAAGTCTGCTGCGCTGAACTCTACTGCTTCACCATGCTCGCTCCATGTAGTGTAACTCCACATCATACCATTTTCGTACAGGTGTTGCACCATAACATTAACCTCCGCATACTGACAATTAAGACATTTCTGGCACGGACACCTGAAACGCTTCTTTCCATGACCATGTTCTATCGTAAAATTCACAAATTCGCTAATTCCATCCATATACCGGACATCACATCTATTCTTTAACTTCATCCAACTCTTGTCCATACTGCTACAAAATATTATAATTAAATAATTATTACATATATATATATTAGTCCATTAATTTACCATTAATTATACGTACTCGATCTACATCGATCCATCAAATTACGTACGTAATTTAATCTGTATATATAGCTAATTAACATTCATGCATGTATGTACGTACGTACGGTTTCCCTAAATATATATATATATATATATTTAATCATGCAAATTTTAACTGCCTACGTACGTACGTACGTACCTGCTCGCCTTCTCGATATCTGCAGTTAATTAAGCTAGCTAGTGATCGAACACCGGAGATCCTTTAATTTCTAGCCCCGGCCTAGCCTAATCCGGCCTTCTCCTTCTCCTTCGATCTCAAAAATTCCCCACGGGAGAAAATATAATGGAATGATCGAAGCTAAGAGAGTTTGGCATGGCCTATATATATAATGCTTCACTTAGACGACGGAGGTGTCGGTACGTCGTCTAAGTGGAACTTACACCACGACGTGTCGGTCCGTTGTCCAGGTGATGATTTCTCCGAGGTCCAAGTAAAACTTAGACGACGGAGATGTAATTCTCCGTCGTCTAAGTTTTACTTGGACCTCGGAGAAATCTCCGAGGTCTAAATGTTACTTAGACGACGGAGATGTAATTCTCCGTCGTCCAAGTGATAACCTGGACGACGGATACGTCTCCGAGGTCCAGGTACTTACCTAGACGACGGAGAAATTTCACATCCGTCGTCTAAGTTACACTTAGACCTCGGAGATTTCTCCGTGGTCCAAGTAACACTTAGACGACGGAGAATTACATCTCCGTCGTCTAAGTGTTACTTGGACCACGGAGAAATCTCCGAGGTCTAAGTGTAACTTAGACGACGGAACTAATACTGTTCCGTCGTCTAAGTCCTCTTTTCTTGTAGTGTATAACCGAATTTGTAATAGGACACCACAAATCAGTCAGGTAGAATCTTGCATCCACAAAAACTCCGACTTTCTAATGAAGCAACAAGTGATTATATACTATATAGCAGATGAATTTGATATACAAAAGCACATGACTTTTTAATAAAAGCAAACAGCTTCATCAAAATATTAGTATGATCTATCTAATCCATCAACATTTGAAACACCGAAACCATATCATGATCAAAATACCTTAGGATCGAAAGGAGCTCAAGCTCCTGAATCAACAAAATCCTAAAGTTATATTGGAGAGGAAGTTCATGTGACAATTCAGCTAAAGAGAAGAAAAAAACCCCGAATCTACAATAAACTTTTTTGGTCAGGAAACATATTTCATATGATTGAGAGCATGCAGGATTCACTATATATATGCAAGCACATAAAGATGAAACACATAGTACTACCACCAAATAAAGTAAGGTGATTAGCTGAAAAGAGAGACATAATCTAGCAACCATTCTATTAATACTGATGTACATCCATATGAAACTCATAATCAAGATTTCACAATCCAAAGATCAGATAAAATTTTACCATCTGCCACCAGAGGATGACCAATCTCAAGTCCCTAATCTTAAGCTTAGCAATCTCAGAGCCACCAAGTATAAGTACGCCAAATCTGAAAGAAGAATAGGAAACAAATCAGAACAATTTCTATGGTTCTTTGATAAATCACCGAAGCATTTCTTTTCACATATCTGATGCTTATTTTAATGGAACAAAATGTGATCACCAAATAACAGTGGCACAGTGGTTTCACTTGCTCACAAAGTGGGATATTCATATAAATATTAAGGTTGTATTTCAAGTGAGGCACACAAATTTTAAATTATCACATTGCATGATCTTATGAAGAACATATAGGCATACCTGCAAATCATCTTGTTTTAGTCTCCAATCTTGTGTCGTTTGCTGTCTTGGTCAGGTTCATTTGAATCTGAATAGTGACATTGGTGCCGAGATGGTTTTATTAACATGAGACGGTATTATCTTCTTTATGACAGTACCATGCAATATGGCATGAAGTATAAATATGCATACACACTAACATTGTTGACCAAAAAGTTTGATAATCTAAAGACAGTAAGCATATTTAACCTTCTTGTTCTTGTTCTCGTACTTGTTCAAGTTCTTGTTTTTGTTGAGACTTCTTCTCCATTTCTAAATTATTGTCTAGAGCAACTGCATTACAAATGATACAATTGATTATACTACTAAAATAAAACTCAGTATCAGCAAGATTTAAAATTTATAGCAGCATGATATACATTTCAAATGACCACAATAACAGTTAACTAATCAGAATTTTCTTTTAGAATTTTATCATTTGACATATAAGCTAACTGAAAGCGGACCTATGCAGATAATATTCACTTTTACAAAATAAACCACTCATGTTAGTTTAGGTAACACAACTACTCATTTAGTCTAGGTTTCACTTATCTTGTGTCACCAAATGTTATGAGGCCAACAAAAAATTAATAACTTAGTCCTTCCATTCTTGAGAAAACGAATACCTAAATGAGGAATGCTCAAAACTCAGACAACATTTCGACATTCCATTTTTGTTCACGTCTAATTTCATAAAATAATACTAGATTGTAACAAAATGAAAAGGTTTCTGACACAACAGTGCTTAATTAATAACCCTACATATATTAGGTCAGTGAAGAAATGGTTAAAGTGCCATACACATAATCACTAATAGCTTGAAACTCAGAATTCAAGCCAAATTCCTCAGGGCCACTGTTCATGAAGCTCAGCCAACTCCACAAGCGCCTATACAGTTCAATCTAAGCGCAATCACTTATCTGCTTAGATGCATGGAAGATGTTGTAAATGCCATTAACATGCTTCCACGATATCAGTTCAAAATCGTAATCAAAATGATACGAACTACAACACCAATTTACTGTAGTTATTCTAAACCTCAGCAACACTAATTGATTAGAGTTATCCAAGAGCTCAGCAACACCAATTGAGTCGACATTTTGGCAGAAACAAAATCAAAATCCATATGAAATTCAAATTACTGCAAAATGAGAGAGATTACCATGGTCAACGAAGTAAAATCCCAATCTCAGAGCTATATGAGAACATCCTCTTCTCGGAGGCCTCAACCTCGACATCATAGCTCGACCGAGAAGCTTTAAGATATGACGGTTTGTCGGCTCCGACTCCTGAGGCTTTGGTTTCAGTGAAGCTCATCTTCTTCCAACTTGACCTCACCTAGCTCTCCGATCCCACAAAAATTCTACATGACTCGCAAGAAATTTCAACACCGAAGTACGAGCACGAGGTCGAGTTCAATGAGACATCACCAGAGCCTCACTGTAAGCATTCAACTTACGGGAAGATAACAAAACTAGCAAGATCTGAGACCGACGCCGACGACCGGAGCTCCTTTGCCGCCGTGAAGTTCTACGTCGCTCGAATTGATCAGAATTTCAAAGAGAGATGAAGAGACGAAGTTGAACTGATTTAGGGTTTCGGACGAAGATGATGCAGTTTCCAGAGAGAGAGAGAGAGAGAGAGAGAGAGAGAGAGAGAGAGAGAGAGAGAGAGAGAGAGAGAGAGAGAGAGAGAGAGAGAGAGAGAGAGAGAGAGAGAGAGTGTGTGGTGTGTGTGCGCGCTAGTTTTTGAAGAAAAAGGAGGGAGAATTAAGCTGGGAGACTAATTCACGGGAATCAAGTTGCACTACAAGAAAAACGCACCTAGACCGCGGACCATTTCCGTCGTCTTGATGCGCATTTCTGTCATCCAATTACCTAGACGACGAAATCGACGTCCTCCAAGTGCCATTGTCTAGGTACTTGGATGACGAAAAAGTCCATTTCTTTCTTCCAAGTCGCGTCTTAGACGGCGGAGATGTTGCGCCGTCCAAGTACAACTTGGACGACGCAATAATTTCGTCGTCCAAGTAGTCACTTAGACTAGGAAATTATTGCGTGGTCTAAGTGATCACTTAGGCCACGCAAAAACTGCATAGTCTAAGTGGTCACTTAGACTACGGATCTCTATATATTTCATAGTCTAAGTGACCACTTAGACCACGGATCTCTATATATATAGTTCGTAGTCTAAGTGACCACTTAAACCACGGATCCCTATATAATCCGTACTCTAAGTGATCACTTAGACCACGCATATGAATATGTTCTGTGGTCTAAGTGAATATTTGTTTATTTTTTAATTAAATTTTGAATTTAAAGTAAAATATTAATAAATTATTTAAAATACTAAATTATCATTTAAATAATTAACATTTGGAAATACATCAAATTAAATCGTTCGGGATCGAAAATACGCTATCATAAACTATATAGAAAACAAACTACTAAAATACAGGAAGAGCATATGCGTCGCCGAGTCCCCCGCCTCCAGCCGTGTCGTCATCGTCGAAGTATGGGTTCGGAGGAGGTTGACACTATTGTCGAGCCTGGTTTTGCATGAGGGCGATGAGCTGGGCTATCTGCGTTTGTTGGTCATCAAGCCTCTAACGCATAGATTGCGTTTCCTCCCGTGCGAGTCGAGCCTCCTCAAGGGCTGCTTGGACCGATGCATCCCGAGCACCTTTCCTCGCCGAACGTCCCGTAGATGAGTCAGAAGGCAAATCTCGCTGCACCTTGCATCTCATCCCCATAACCTCCTTGCTAACTCAATGACCGTATACCTCCTCGGCGATTCCAATTTGGCTTTCCATCAATAGATGAGGCAGGTCTTCCGGCGGTAAATCCGAGTATGGAAGCTGCGTGTTGGCCAATTCCTCCTGTACCCGTTCTACCAACCTCGCCTGAAAATAATAATAAAAATTAAATAATTATAATTTGTACGACAATTTAATAAATAATAATTACGTTAATTAAGAAGAAATATATACGGCACTTACGCCGTATTGACTCACTTCATTGTCGAGCCCAGACGTCACGTAAACGATGACGCTAACATCCTGATAAAGGTGTTTGAAGCCCTTATCTTTGTGCTCCTTGACGATTTGGATCATCTGCTTGGAGTCGGAGGTATGATGTTTGTCCTTCTTCCCCCGGTTGGCCTTGTTGATGTTGGAGAATTTTTGTTGGAAAAACAACATAAATCATTAATAAATTAATAAATAACTAAAATAATAATAATTCAATTTCGTCAATTAAAATAAAAAAATAATCACCCGATATTTTTCTGCTTCAAAGTGGGTGACCAACCACTCCTGCTCATCTTCTCTATCCCCACGCAGCCCTATGGGGGTAGGCTCTCGGCCGAATTATTCATAATACTTATGAAGTTTGTACTTCCAATCACGGTAGATGGCATTGGCGGTGCTGTTGATGTGCCTAAGCATCTCAGGTGTGCCATCCACCTCATATTGTTCCTATAAGAAAAGAATAAAAAATTATAATCACATATATTATAAAGTTACGATTTCTATTGTTTGTTAGAAAACAAATTTAAAATTGTACGTATCACGTACCGAAAGTTCTTTAAACACTTTCCCCTTCTCCTCGGCCGGCAATGCCTTTCAGGTAGGCGCAATCATACGAACCTTGCGAAGGATTGACCTGATGCTGTGCAAGGAGAGACTAGCTAGCTGAGAGGTGGGAGGACTATCAGTGAAATTATCGTACGGCAACTGGATCTTTTGCGGTTGAGGGTCTGACGGGGCCCTCCTGACCTTACGTCGTGCGCTGTAGAAGATAGACTCGGAGGAGGCCGAGGACACCTGAGTACTTTCTGACATCGATGTCGGATCGGAAGGAGCGTCATCATCATCGATCAGGATAGCTGGGGCATTGGGAATTTCCCCAGTCGCCGTTGCCGAAGGACCAGCTGAAGGGTTTGGAGGAGGTGCGACGTTCTCCTCCTCTAACTGCCAACCGACTTGCTCTACCAAGCGTCGAAGTAGAGCATCTTTGACCTCCTTTTGGGCATTTTTCTTACCCCACGGGGCCATTTTAACTTAGGAGTTGTAAAAATATAATTACCATAATAATTATATATAAAAATTTACCATAATTACTAAATTAGGTATAATTATCAATTTATTATTTTTAATAATTAAATTATTTATTATAATAATTACTAAATTACCATAATTACCAATTTATTATTTTTAATAATTCAATAATTTACCATAGTTATTACAAATTTACAATAATTACAATAATAATTACCAATTATAATTAAAACAATATATAATTACAATAGTAATTATAATTTTCAATAATTACAATAATAATTATCATTTACAATAATTACAATAATTAATTACTAAATAACCATAATTTACAATAATTTACATTAATTACCTATTTACCAACTATTATTAATTATTATTACCAATTTACCAATTATTATTAATTTATTATTTTTACTAATTAATTTACTAATTTATTATTAAACACAAAATTAAAAATATAATTATGTTAAAAATTTAAAAATTACCGGAGAGAGGAGTCACTGTAAGGAGGGAGTCGCCGAAGAGTCGCCAGATTTTTGAGAGAGAGTGAGAGTGAGAGAGAGGAGAGGAGGAACTAAGAATGGGATGAGAAAAAAGAATCGGATGGGTCATTTATATAGAGTTTTACTTAGACCCCGGAGGTGTTTTTTCCGTCTTCTAAGTGAACTTAGACGACAGAAATGGGTGAACCGACTCAATTTTTGGAAACGGCACCCAATTAATTTGGCAGGTGGGAGTTAACCGCCTTAATTTTTGGGAGCGTTTCAAATTTCACTTAGATGACGGAAATACCCATCTCCATCGTCCAGGTGAAATTTGAACCGTTTCCCAAAAATTTGGCGGTGAAAATTGAACCGCCAAATTTTTCATCCTAGATGACGGAGATGGTCTGTTTACGTCGTCCAAGTGGTCACCTGGACGATGGAGATGGTCTATCTCCGTGGTCCAGGTGAAATTTCCGTAAAATTAATTTTTTAAAATAATTCACAAAGAAGTTTCCGATCTGTCATTCGAATAAAATAGTCGTAAAATATCGATTAAAGAATCGTATATATAAACAATTGAATTTAAGATGACGAATAATCTTACTTCTTTAAACTAGCTTGTTAAGTATCTACTAATCTGTATAACTTAAGTGTTATTAACTATAGGCTCATTGCACATTGATATTAACGAAATTAAATTTGGACAAAACAACCGTTGGATACATACGCCAGGAGACAATATATATAAGTAGAATAATTTTCACAAAATATTAAGTTCGTTAACGGTTTCATCGGCACAGTCAACCGCAAAACAGAAATTTTAACAAACCAGAAACGTGGATACACGAAAATTCCGTAACTCTTATTTTGGAACTGTCGACGCTCACACTCCAAGAATTGTTTACTCTATGGTTTCGACGAAAAGAATATGCATTAGGACATGGTCTAGATGGTCGTTGTCTTAGATGAAAATACGAAATTTTCACTTGGACGACGCAAACGTGTCTTGCGTCGTCCAAGTGAAAAGATAGGGTTTAGGACCTTAGGGTTTAGGGTATAATTAGACGAAGGTTTGACCCTTTTGCGTTGTCTAAGTGATATTTTTAGGATTTAGGGTTATATATATAATTAATTACTATTGTGTTTAATTACCTTAGTATGGACTACGAAAAGTCGTTCTTTCGTCCCCGTTTTAGGGTTTCCTGAAAATGTGATTCTCGATCCGATATCCTCCAGATTAATTAATTAATTAATTTAATTTCTATAGGTCGAAGTGACCACGGTCTTTAATAAATTTGAAGTTAATTATGCGAAATAGTTAAAATTAATGAATTAATTATTAAATTAATTAAGAACAAAATTAATAATTGTACATACTCATCCTCATAAAATATATAGTTAATCGATCATGCATCATTACAGAAAAAAAAATTAATTACAATAATTAGTTACCAATTAATATTCCAAGTCGTTATATTGTACTTTTCGTCATAATCGTCATCATCCTCATTCGTTATCCAATTGCTCATCCTCCTCATCATACTCAACATCGTCCGACGAATATCCTGAGTCCTCGTCCTCGTCCTCATCCTGCACCTCTTCTTCATCTACCTCATTAATTGCATCAATAATCTCATCTTCAGTTAGATCCATACAACCATCAGGCATGAGTAAGCGTTCACTAGCTTGAACTAGGTCCATTATGTCGGAGCGAGTGACAGAAATATTAGGCTCTTGATATGCAGGAATGTCTCTTTATGTTTCATCAGCATCTTCAGTCACCGGCGTCCCTTCAGTTGTCATGGTATTTCATATTCCTCGATGAGAGATATGGTTCACTATTTTCCACCATTCACCAGCTTTCGGATCATCAAGATATAACACCTACCTAACTAAGGTGGCAAGAGCGAAAGGCTCATCCTCATACCAGCTTGAGCTTGTATCGACTGATAAAATTCTTAGGTCTTCCTTTGTACGCTTTAACCATTTGCACTTGAATAGAAAACGTTGACATCATTCATGTAACATAGCTGAACGACATATACAATAGCCTCGTAATATAAATCATTGTCTTTCCCAACCGCTACCCCACTGTTTTGTGTTCTTCTTCCTTCATCTCAGGCCAATGAATGAAACTTACACTGTTCATAAAACATCCGGGGTAAATATAGTGTTTAATCGACTTCCCTGCTAGCAAGTGCTTTGGCCATGACCACCACCCCCCGTGGTTTTCGGATTTTTGTAGATCAATCATCTGGGAAAATGGGAAATATATATATAATTAAAGGGTTTACTTTCTACAAACATGTATATAAACTAAATAATTAAACATACGTACGTACCCATTGGAAGAAATAATCGGGGAACTTCTTCTTAACCATTTTCTCAAACCACGCCAAACTCTTGTCCAGATTTAACGCTTGAAGTCTCTCCCTGTACCCAATCATGTATGGCTCAACTTTCTCACAGTCTCGCAACACTACCCAATGTGCCTCAATAAGTTCTTCTCGTGTTAACAATTCCTTTAATACTCCTTTAAACAATCGTACGACATTTGTGAAGACAAAAAGATTGATGCGGGCACTGGGATCTCGGGCAGTAGGAGGTGGTGGATCTTTGAGGTACCTGTTGCAGTAAGTAACATACTCATGCATTATGTATGTCTCTACTATGGAGCCATCTGGGGCCGACCTATTTTTGACGAATTCTTTATACTGTCCAAGTTGTCTACAAAATCAAGTGTTCAATTAATACATTGTAGAATAAGTACATATAGCTAGTAATCTCCAGTGGAACAAATAATGGATCGAAAAACCTATATAATTAATTAGTTGTATGTACCTTTCTTGAGGATACATCCAAGTGTACTGAACCGGACCAAAAATGAGCACATACTTAGGCAGGTGGATCATTAGGTGAATCATGATGTGAAAGAAAGCAGGGGGGAAATCCTCTCTAGTTTGCAAATGATGTGTATAATTTGTTGTTGCAGTTTCACTACATCTGACTTCTTTGATTCTCTGGCGCATAACCTCTGCCACCATGTGCACAATGCCACTATTGGTTCTACGACGTCACGAGGCAAATATGGCAGAATTACCATTAGAATCAGAAGTTGCACCATAACGTGATAGTCTTGTGTCTTTAGACCAACAAACTTGTGTTGCACCTCCTCCACTACTTTAATTATAGTAGCTGCATACGTAGCCGGATAACGAACGCTCTTAAACCAGTGAAATACAGAACGTCTAAGTGTCGGCTTCACTGTGTAAGGTGCAGCTGGCATCTTGTTAAACACTCATCTCATATCCCTCCTCAACCATAAGGGACGACGTGGATTCATAAATTCCAGAACTTTGCGCGCTTCGGGAGTATCTTTAGTCTTGAACTTAATACTGAGAATTGGTCCCACCACGTTGTCGCATACATTCTTTTCTATGTGCATCACGTAAGTTGTTCCTCAGCTTCAACTTCGACCAGTAAGGGAGTTCAAAGAATATACTCTTTTGATGTCAATAGCTGAGATCATGTGGAGGTATTGGATTGCATTTATGTACATCTTTGCCATTGGTCAACACACCAAAGTTGAAATAGCTCAACCTCTCTAAAATCTCTTCGCCCAACCAACTACGGGGTTTAGGATTATTCTCTACCGTCCAGTCGAAATGAGCTTCATCCTGTCGCCACGAGTGGTCTTGAGGAAGCCATCTAGGGTGACCCAAGTAACACACCTTCTCCGCATGCCAATGATACACGCATTTGCAACTATTAAATTAACACTTAACACTCAACAAAAACGCATACAATTAAAACCCTTTGTTGTAGATGTAGCATTGGTAAATAGGGTATCGTTCTTAACCGGGGATTGAGGGTGCATGCATATTTACGCTATGGTTTGAAAGGGGGGTTTGAAAAGGTTGGTTTTTACTAATTCCTACGAATTTAAAGACAGAAAAATGGTTAGTAAACACATAGAGAAATCCTAAGCTCTAACATGCTTCACTCATAGACAAGTAGAAAACACACAAGAACAAAGAACCCTAAACATGCTTACTAGACCGAAAATAAACACTAAACTACTATATACATGAGATCGACTCATTCTTTCATCCTTTGCCGTTTTATACCTAGACTCCCTAAGTGTCAACGAAATTCCTAACTTCAATCAAAACACACACACATGCTTATAATTAAACAAGACAGCAACCAAAGCGAGCTAACTCTCTAATCCAATTTTATCTTTGTTATTAGTTCGTGAAACATGCTTAAAAGAGAACCAAAGCGAGTATCTACTTAAAAACAGTTTCAAGCATTAAGAACATATAAGCACACACATGTATTCGAATCAAAGTTAAAAACACATGGAAGAAACTTAGAAGAATTTAGAAATAAAAAGCCTCTTATCAAAACTTGTTCTCAAAATACAAACAAAGGAAATCCAAACAAAAACCGAAACAAAATAAAAAGGGGTCATGTTACACTTTTAGACTCCGTGAAAGCGCACCGCAAATCTTCAAGTGTAGCTACTCCTTAGTTGATGACGAGCCCAAGAATTTCCAGCCAAAGCGAGCAAAGTCCTTCTTGAGGTGGAGGAGAGTGTTTACGGGATGAAGTTGGTGGTGTTTCGGATTTTGGGGGGAATGGCCGAGTGTTTGGAGGTTGAGGAGCTGATCTTTGGCAAGCTTAGAAGTCTAGAATGAGTGATGCCTGAGTTTGAGACCGAGCCCTCTTATTTATAGGTGAAGAAGTCCAACTTTCCTCTCCAAACTAGGTTTTCCTAGTGTACTCGGGTAGAATTGCCAGCCTGTCTTGAAACGTCTTTTCCGGGAGTTCTAGAGCTCAGAAAATTCCGATTCTTGTTTCATTGGAAAGCTTATTCAAAGGGCTATAAAATCCATATAATGAACGTCATATTTGGAGTTGAATTGAATTTACTACGGATTTTAGAAGTTAAGTGACCTGACTGCCCAGTTTTCTTCTTCTTCAAGGAAAATGAAATCTTTATATCTTCAAATCTTGCATTCCTTATTCCCCAATACTTCTTGGCCGAATATACCATATTCTTGCACATATTTTGGCCCTCAAATAAGGTATTTATCTTCATGGAATATCCTCCCAAAATTTGTTAATTATATGCTCCATATATTCCGCCATATTTGCTCTTTCCTGGGTTGCGCAGGAGAAATGTCTTCATCTTCTTGTCCACCATTTTGGTATCCATTTGAATTTGGCATTTGGTTTCCAATTATTGACACCATGTGGGAATGCATCTTCGTAACCATTTTGAAGACCATTTCTCGGACCATTTCTTCTCCGGAATTGAGAACTTCCTCCTTAATACGCTTTTAGCTCCAAAACTCCTCCTTTATTATTTTCTCCTTTATTTCTACCTAAAAACAACAAAGTAAGTAAGAAATGAAAGCACTAAGGTCAAAACAAAGCTAAATGTAAAGAGAAAGACGTTAAGAATCAAGCATAAAATGCGTAGATCAAATTCCCCTACACTTAGACTTTGCTAGTCCCTAGCAAATACTAAATAAAAGAAAGACTAAAATTATAAAACCAACGTTAGAGCTAGCCTCCACGTTGAACACATTTCATGGACTCAAATAAATAAAAACAACTTCTAAGCCCTTAGCAAAATTTGTCTCAGAATTTTTCTTAAGTATATGGCGATGGAATCACAAGATTTCATAGTGAAAAGTTCAACAATTTTCGATAGATAAGAGAAATATGATCATGTCATGAACAAGTAGGACTTGGAGTAAACGATGGTGAAGTTAAAGCTGTGCATGTTTCGAACAAGTTTAAATCAATCTCACATGGATGCTCTCATCATATTTTTACTCAAGAAAAGAGGTTCACTCAAAATGCATCGAAATACCTCATAATTACTTGCACAAATGAACCAAACCATATGCTTACTCATGTAACTTACTCAACTAATTGAAGGCTACTCATCTTAAGGATCATAAAGGACTTTAGAAAGGTTGTAATGAGGCTAAGGCTAAGGCATTCGAAATTTAGATAAGTGGTGGTGTAAAAACGTTCCAAAGACTTAGTTTAGCACTTAAAACTTCTTGAATTCGTGGCTCATCCTTTCCATGCTTCTTCTTGTGTCAAACTTCAAGATCGGGGGCCAATTTTCATCTTTTTGGGCCCTAACTTCATTTTCAACTTCCTTTGAGTTTTATGAACAGGACAAAGGCCATATTTCTTCACTTTTGGGCCTTCAATTCGTAGTAATCTCCAAATTCATAAGTATAGGGGACATTAATCCAAACTTATACAATCTAAATACAATGCCTCGAGATCTTTATACGTTTTTCTTCTTTTTCTTTTTTATCTCGAAAATTTTGGCATTCAAATACAAAATTTGTCGGACAAGTCTATCCCTATACACACATCTTTTCATCATCTTCACGCCACTTTTATTGTGCTAGCTTCGAAATTCTTCACCAAGTCTTTTAGAACAAGGGTAGGAACTCTACACTAGGCTAAGTGTTTAGATATAATGTGGTAATGAAAGAAAGGCTAAACGTGGGCTCAAAGGGGTTAATCTAGGGGTGTCGCAACTCGTGCGCACAATGGGACACAAGGCCATTTGGTTTAAGTGGTGGTAACCTAATTTGCCTTTAATCATATCCAAAATCAGAGCATATATCAACTTAAAAGCGTTGTAAATCTACATGAGCAAGTTCTAGTAATCTCTAGTTCATTAAAATCTATGGCAAGTAATTAGATGAAGCATGTTTTGTTTTTGAAAACCATATGCACGAAATTCACTCTCAAATGAAGTAATGTAGGCTCAAAAACTCACTTTTAGGTTTGTATGATTTAAAACTTATTCTAACATGCGAAATCTGTACCATGTTTAATCAAACCATATCCACTACATGTTATGACAATCAAAATATCTCACTTATCACACGAAAACAGTTTGTATTTATTCATCGCCATATGTATTCTTTTTCGGTCCATTTTCATCATAGACTAACTAAGGGCATCCTAAAAATGAAAAAGACTCTTTAAAAACAATTTTTTTAGGGCATCATCCGCCGGAAAGTTCCATTGTCCGCCCGGTTTTATGATTTTAAGACTCAAATAAAGTTGTAAACCCCTCCCCCACACTTAAACTCTACATTGTCCTCAATGTATTTAAGGGAATCATAGAATTTCGTATGAAGGGAGAGACCCACGAAAATTTTAGCCAAGGAAAGTAAATAAGCAATGAATAAAAAGATAAGGGAGGAGAGAACAAAGCCTTGGCGATTTCCTCCATTGGGTTGCCTCCCAACAAGCGCTTGTTTTTTAACGTCTTACAGCCTAGACTTAAAGTTCTTCATTCCTTTGATGTGGCCGGTTCGAATAGAGCTTCTTCCTCTACTACTTCCTCTTTGAGGGCCGAATGATAAGGCTTTAAACGATGACCATTGACTTTGAATTCGTTCCCGGTTGTTGGACTCCTGATTTTTATAGCTCCATGGGGAAAAATTTCGGTGACAATGAAGGGTCCAACCCACCTTGAGCGTAGCTTTCCTGGAAAAAGTCTAAGGCGCAAGTTAAAGAGTAATACCTCTTGGCCGATTAGGAACTCCTTTCTCCGGATCCTTTTGTCGTGAAACACTTTCGTTTTCTCCTTATAGATCCAAGCATTGTCGAATGCATCATTCCTGATTTCCTCGAGCTCACAAAGTTGGAGTTTTCGATGTAAACCAACCTCGTCACGATCCATATTGAATTTCTTGACCGCCCACCATGCCTTATGTTCTAATTCCACCGGAAGATGACATGCCTTCCCATAAACAAGTCGATAAGGAGACATGCCAATGGGAGTCTTGTATGCCGTCCTATAGGCCCATAATGCGTCATCAAGACATTGGCTCCAATCCTTGCGATTTGGCTTGACAGTTCTTTCCAAGATCTTCTTGATTTCGCGATTGGAGACTTCCGCCAATCCGTTGGTTTGTGGATGATATGGTGTAGAAACCTTGTGGGTGATGCCGTACTTCTTCATCAATGCGTCTATTGTCTTGTTGCAAAAATGACTTCCCCCATCGCTTATTAGAACGCGAGGCATTCCATGTCGTGTGAAAATCCGTGCTTTAAGGAAATCTGCAACAACTCGCGAATCATTAGTACGGGTGGCTTTTGCTTCCACCCATTTCGACACATAATCAACAGCGAGTAAGATGTAAGTATAACCGTTAGACATGGAAAATGGTCCCATAAAATCTATGCCCCAAACATCAAAAATTTCGACATTAAGCATATACTTTTGTGGCATTTGATCACGTGGTCCAATGTTGCCTGATCGTTGGCACCTATCACACTTGGCACAAAATTTATGAGAGTCACGAAAAATATTAGGCCAAAAGAATCCACAATCTAATACTTTCAAGGCTGTTTTCCTAGAACCAAAATGACCTCCACATGCATTGTTATGACAAAACTTAAGAATAGACTCAAATTCGCAATCGGGGACACACCTTCTAATTACTAAGTCAGAACATTGTTTCCATAAGTAAGGTTCATCCCAAATGAAATGTTTAGCATTTATTCTAAGTTTATGGCGTTGGACACTATGCATGTGAGGTGGAAACTTATCGGTAACTAAATAATTAACAATATCCGCATACCAAGGAGTTTCCGAGGTACTTACCTGAAGTCCGAAGAGTTGTTCATCCGGAAATGTTTCCTCAATTGCCACCGTCTCCTTGTCATGTACAATTCGAGATAAGTGGTCTGCCACCACGTTTTCTACTCCCTTCTTATCTTTCACTTCTATGTCGAATTCTTGGAGTAGAAGTATCCAACGAATTAGTCGTGGCTTGGCATCCTTTTTCGCCATCAAGTACCTCAATGCAACGTGGTCCGTATAGACAATCACCTTGCTTTGCAACAAGTATGATCGAAACTTGTCAAGTGCAAACACCACAGCGAGCATCTCCTTCTCGGTTGTTGTATAGTTGCTTTGAGGATCGTCTAATGTTCGAGAAGCATAGTAAATGGCGTAGGGCTTCTTGTCCTTCCTTTGCCCTAAAACAGCTCCAACGGCGTAGTCGGATGCGTCGCACATCAATTCAAATGGTAGGGACCAATCCGGTGCACAAAGGATAGGAGCACTTGTGAGAACCTCCTTCAACTTGTCAAATGCAGCTCGGCAGTCATCATCAAACACAAAGGGAGTGTCCTTTTGTAAAAGCTTGCACAAGGGACGAGATATTTGAGAAAAGTCCTTGATAAATCTCCTGTAAAAACCTGCATGGCCAAGAAAAGAACGTATCTCTCTAACCAAAGTCGGAGAGGGTAAGTACCGCACAAGATCTACTTTTGCTTTATCAACTTCTATTCCTCTTTTCGAAACTATATGACCTAAAACTATCCCTTGAGTAACCATAAAATGGCATTTCTCCCAATTAAGCACTAGGTTCGTTTCAACGCATCTTTGTAAAATCAGTTCTAAGTTAGCTAAACATGCATCGAAATTTTTCCCAAAGACACTGAAATCATCCATGAAAACTTCTATTATCTTCTCTATGTAATCGGAAAAAATTGAAAGCATGCAACGTTGAAAGGTACCTGGTGCATTGCATAGTCCAAATGGCATTCGTCGGTATGCAAATGTTCCAAAGGGGCAAGTGAACGTTGTCTTTTCTTGATCTTCCTCGGCGATGCTGATTTGGTTGTAACCGGAATATCCATCTAGGAAGCAATAATATTCATGTCCCACCAACCTCTCGAGCATTTGATCAATGAATGGCAAGGGGAAGTGGTCCTTGCGAGTGGTGGCATTGAGCTTCCGATAGTCGATACAAACTCTATGGCCGGTTACGGTTCTTTGTGGCACCAATTCGTTTTCCGCATTCTTCACCACGGTGATTCCGGACTTTTTAGGAACAACTTGCACAGGTGACACCCATCGGCTGTCCGGAATTGGATATATAACGCCACAATCCAAGAGCTTGATAACTTCCTTCTTCACAACTTCCATCATTGGTGGATGGAGTCTTCTTTGAGCTTCTCTCGAAGGTTTAGCCCCATCTTCGAGTAAAATTCGATGCACGCAAGTAGCCGGATTGATGCCTTTGATGTCGGCAAGGGTCCATCCAATTGCTGTTTTGTGACGTTTGAGCATGTTGATGAGCTTGCCCTCTTGTTCTTCCTCCAATGATGATGAAATGATAACCGGCAAAGTGTCATTCTCTCCCAAGTAAGCATACTTCAAATGAGCCGGTAACACTTTGAGTTCTAACTCCGGTGCCTTAATCACGGATGGAACAAGCTTGTTTTCTCCATAGGCCAACGGAATTGGAGGTGGCCTATTTGCAATCCGTGGAGCCTCATTGAGTGCCATAGCCATCTCGAGAATTCTAGGCTCCAAAATTTCGATAAGTGCATCAAAAAGGGCTTCATTCCCGAGTCGAGTCAGCCCCGCTCCTTCTTGTATGGCAATGTCGAGCACATCATCTCCAATGGTGTCTAAGTGTTGTTGAGCTGCTTCTTCTACCACATCCATCGAAAATATTGCATTGACACTTGCCGTGGGAACCTTCATGGCATCTAATATGTTGAATTCGATCTTTTCTCCGTCAATCTCCATGGAAAATGTTCCCTCGAAAACATCAATCTTCGTTCTTGCAGTCCTCATGAAAGGTCGTCCAAGAAGCAATGGCGTGGTGTTCAAAGGACTCTCTTCCATGTCAACAATGTAGAAATCAGCTGGAAAGATTAGGTTGTTGACTTGCACAAGAACGTCTTCAACGTATCCCCTAGGATACTTATGCGAACGGTCAGCTAGTTGAATGATGACGTTGTCTTGTTTGAGCTCGCCTAAATCCATGGATGCATATAAGTAATAAGGCATTACGTTAATGGATGCACCAAGGTCTAGCATAAGATCTTCGAATTTGTTGTCACCAATCATGCAAGGAACAGAAAAGCTCCCCGGATCCTTCAATTTGGGGGGTAACCGACGCTGTAAAACCGCTGAAACGGTTGCATTCACCTTCACAACCTCCTTTGCTCTCGTTTGCCTCCTTTGGGTGCATAATTCTTTGAGAAATTTTGCATAGATAGGCACTTGCTTTATGCACTCGATCAAGGGAAGATTCACTTGCACCTTCCGAAAGATGTCCAAAATGTCTTCGTATTGATCATCTCTCTTAGATTTCGTCAATCTATGGGGGAATGGTGCACGAGCAAACGAAGCATTAGTATTAACCGAACTTGAAGGGATAGGGTTAATACCTTTGTTTGGGGCAGATTGTGATGATGAGGGTCGTGCCTTAGTGGCGTGAGGAGCCACATTCTTCTCGGCTTCTTTAGTGGTCGGATCTTCTTCTAAGTCTTCCTCCTCAAAAATGGTGTGAGGAGGTGCTGAGCTTGTCTTTGGCAAGGGAGATGCCAAGGTTCTTCCACTTCTCGTAATAATAGCACTCACATTCCGATTTGGTGGTTGTGATTGAGGTGGAAGATGGCCGGAGTCTCGAAATTGGCCCATGAAGTCCACGATTTGGCCCATTTGCTTCTTCATCTCTTGTATGTCTCGGCCATGGCTATCCAAGGTCTCCTTTTGCTTTGCTTGTCCCTCCAAGAGAACTTGTGTTGAAGCGGACAATTGTGTGAACATTTTGTCATAGTCCGGATTTGTAAATTGTCGGGCCGGAGGAGCTTGTTGCATGGAAGCTTGATGAATTGGCGGTCTTGGTTGGAAGGGAGCACGTTGGTAGCCTTGTTGAGGTGCCGGAGGGTTTAAACATCCCTCATTGCTACTCCACTTAAAGCCCGGATGATCTCGGTTGCCAAAATTGTTGTTGTTATAGTTGTTGTAACGTTGGCCACCTTGATATCCTCCAATAGCATTAACTTGCTCCGGATCTCCATTTTGTTCCACCAAATTAGGGCATTGATCATTGTAATGCCCTTGTAGTTGACATACTCCACACGTTGGTCCTTGAGCTGCCTTGGCTCTCTTTGTCTCTAGCTCAAGCACTTGTTCTAGCATAGATGCTAGTTTGTCAAACTTCTCGTCCTTTACTTGCGTTGAGCTAGCTTCATTCACTTATTTCCGTTGAGCCATCCCATATTGAGCATCATTATTGGCTCGGTTTTCCAACAAAGTTCGAGCTTCCGTCTCATCTAAATCCATGAATGCTCCAGTTGCAGCGGCATCAAGAAGCTCTCTATCAATCGGCTTTAAACCATCATAGAAGTAGTTCATGAGGTTTGTCTCGGAAAAGCCATGGGAGGGGCATGTGGCGCATAGAACTTTGAAACGGTCGTAATACTGGCCAAAGGACTCATCCAATGCTTGTGTAATTCCCGTGATCTTCTTCCTCAAAACAGTGATCTTTGAGGCCGGAAAGTACTTTGCCAAGAACAGGTCCGCGAGTTGCTTCCAAGTCGTGATGTGGTTAGGCGGGAGTTCCAAAAGCCAAGATTGAGCTCTATCAATCAATGTAAACGGAAATGCCTTGAGCTTGAAGAGTTCTTCATCGGCATCCGTAGGCTTCATACTCATGCAAATGAACTGAAATTGCTTGAGATGCATGTTTGGATCTTCGTTGGACAGCCCATGGAAGATTGGTAAACGGTGTAGGAAGCCACTCTTCAACTCAATATCCTTCTTGTCCTCTTGAGGATCTGGAAATCGAATGCACGAAGGACCGCTACTCCATTCGGTGGAGCAAGTACGTTGGCGAAGAGATCGCCTCTCGTTGTTGGGAGGATTCGGTGGGTTGTTGTGTGCCATGTCTTGCTCTTCTTCTTGTGAGTGCTCGGTGGAGTGATGGGATGAACGTGGAGAGTCAAAACCTTCCTCAATGATAGGTTGGTCGAGAATTTGTTCACTCGGGACTACTTGAGACTTGAGATTTGCCAAACGATTTGAGAGTGCTTGGAGATCAACTATAGGAGTCGAGTGGGAACGGGACATTCATAGGATCTGATTATCCACCAAAGATCAAGTGTTAGCATCAAAAGAATACACAAGGAATGCAATATACTAACCAAAGTTGTAAAATACAAGAAAAACACACGAAAACACAAAAACACACAAAAACACACGAAATCATAACACATAGAAACACACGGAATCAAACGAAACACAAGAAATAAAACACACGTTATATATAGGATATAGATTGTAGAAACGAATGTAATGCTTAGATATATATATATATAATGTCTAGAATGTATACGAAATGCATGAAATGAACTATAAACACATGTACACACGTTTTCTGCAAAGTTAGACATATATATAATGCAAGACTCATAAACAAGTAAAGACTCACACATGCACACGGAATTTTATGCAAGTATAACATAAATAACGATGGATGCACTTATAAGGATTTAAAATGCACACATAAGGGATCCTACGTGAAAATGGTATGAATGCATAAAAGGATACGTTAGAAACCTGCAGAAAACACACAAAGTTACGTGCTAAATACATGATGCAACGTGACCATACGTTTGGCTTCATGTCCCTAACTTCACTTAGGTTAGGGTACCCGGTGGTGAAATCCGAGCATCACAAAGCCGCCGGTAGGTTATGCAAGCTAATGCAACGTGGTTAGTTCTTTACAAGTTTTAGTGCACATGAAATTTACAAGTAATATGCACAAGTATTTTGTTCATTGAGTTTCGCCTTCAATTTAAAGAGAATACGTTCGTTTAGCCTTTAGGTCTTTCATTGGACGTGCGACCCGCGCGATAAAATGTACATTCTCAATCAATCGGCCTTGGTTCAATCGAAAAACATGGCCAGTTGGGGATAGAGATAACGCGAGAGGCAGGACTAATTTCGACGATGCATCCCGAGACTTACCGATCATAGAAAGTAGATTTAGTCCTTGTCTTCTTTGGGCAACTTTAATAAGCTTGGCCAGTTGGCAAGAGAGACCACGAGAGGCAGGACCGATTTGAGATCTCGGATCCAGAACCCGTCATAGAAACCGTCACCTTCTAGACACCAAGTTACCAAAGATTTCTTACTCAAAGACAAGTATTCATCCACTCACCGGATCATTGGTATATACTCCATTGATGCAAGTCTTTCTTAGATCCAGAACCTGTCACCAGTCATAACCCGTTTCTAGACACCATGTCCGACATTCAGCCAAAATCTCGAGAAAGACATTCCCTCAAGTTCTTGTAGACTCCGCCATCAACCTCATGTCCATAACTTCACTTAGGTTATGGTGTGCGGTGATGAAATCCACACATCACGAGGGGTTAAGGAGATAAACAAGGAAAAGAGGCGCCATCTATTCCAATGAGTGAGACTTAATCGCCCAAACTTGCGTACTCAATGTAAATCGAAGACTTCCTTTAATATGTACCTATTTACATGGCTGCAAAAACAAAAAGTTAGAATGGAACGTATTATGAACATGTATAAAAATTTCGACACTTTACATATATCTACACTTATTTACACAAATTCACATATTTACAAACATAAACACACAATTCTTTACAATCCCCGGCAACGGCGCCAAAATTGATACACGCATTTGCAAATATTAAATTAACACTTAACACTCAACAAAAACGCATACAATTAAAACCCTTTGTTGTAGATGTAGCATTGGTAAATAGGGTATCGTTCTTAACCGGGGATTGAGGGTGCATGCATATTTACGCTATGGTTTGAAAGGGGGGTTTGAAAAGGTTGGTTTTTACTAATTCCTACGAATTTAAAGACAGAAAAATGGTTAGTAAACACATAGAGAAATCATAAGCTCTAACATGCTTCACTCATAGACAAGTAGAAAACACACAAGAACAAAGAACCCTAAACATGCTTACTAGACCGAAAATAAACACTAAACTACTATATACATGAGATCGACTCATTCTTTCATCCTTTGCCGTTTTATACCTAGACTCCCTAAGTGTCAACGAAATTCCTAACTTCAATCAAAACACACACACATGCTTATAATTAAACAAGACAGCAACCAAAGCGAGCTAACTCTCTAATCCAATTTTATCTTTGTTATTAGTTCGTGAAACATGCTTAAAAGAGAACCAAAGCGAGTATCTACTTAAAAACAGTTTCAAGCATTAAGAACATATAAGCACACACATGTATTCGAATCAAAGTTAAAAACACATGGAAGAAACTTAGAAGAATTTAGAAATAAAAAGCCTCTTATCAAAACTTGTTCTCAAAATACAAACAAAGGAAATCCAAACAAAAACCGAAACAAAATAAAAAGGGGTCATGTTACACTTTTAGACTCCGTGAAAGCGCACCGCAAATCTTCAAGTGTAGCTACTCCTTAGTTGATGACGAGCCCAAGAATTTCCAGCCAAAGCGAGCAAAGTCCTTCTTGAGGTGGAGGAGAGTGTTTACGGGATGAAGTTGGTGGTGTTTCGGATTTTGGGGGGAATGGCCGAGTGTTTGGAGGTTGAGGAGCTGATCTTTGGCAAGCTTAGAAGTCTAGAATGAGTGATGCCTGAGTTTGAGACCGAGCCCTCTTATTTATAGGTGAAGAAGTCCAACTTTCCTCTCCAAACTAGGTTTTCCTAGTGTACTCGGGTAGAATTGCCAGCCTGTCTTGAAACGTCTTTTCCGGGAGTTCTAGAGCTCAGAAAATTCCGATTCTTGTTTCATTGGAAAGCTTATTCAAAGGGCTATAAAATCCATATAATGAACGTCATATTTGGAGTTGAATTGAATTTACTACGGATTTTAGAAGTTAAGTGACCTGACTGCCCAGTTTTCTTCTTCTTCAAGGAAAATGAAATCTTTATATCTTCAAATCTTGCATTCCTTATTCCCCAATACTTCTTGGCCGAATATACCATATTCTTGCACATATTTTGGCCCTCAAATAAGGTATTTATCTTCATGGAATATCCTCCCAAAATTTGTTAATTATATGCTCCATATATTCCGCCATATTTGCTCTTTCCTGGGTTGCGCAGGAGAAATGTCTTCATCTTCTTGTCCACCATTTTGGTATCCATTTGAATTTGGCATTTGGTTTCCAATTATTGACACCATGTGGGAATGCATCTTCGTAACCATTTTGAAGACCATTTCTCGGACCATTTCTTCTCCGGAATTGAGAACTTCCTCCTTAATACGCTTTTAGCTCCAAAACTCCTCCTTTATTATTTTCTCCTTTATTTCTACCTAAAAACAACAAAGTAAGTAAGAAATGAAAGCACTAAGGTCAAAACAAAGCTAAATGTAAAGAGAAAGACGTTAAGAATCAAGCATAAAATGCGTAGATCAGCCAACTAGAGTTCACATCGTCCAAACATATAAGGCATCAATTGTATCCTTTCATCCTGTAGGCTGCCAACATCCCATACGCTGAAAAATCGCTGATCGTCCACATTACGGCAGCCCTCATCATGAACGTCATGTCATTGAACTTGTCACAAGTTGGGACTCCATTTTCCCACAACAGTTTAAGCTCGTCGATCAAAGGTCTGAGGTAGACATCTAAGCACTTTCCCGGAGATTTAGGACCTGAAATTAGCAGAGTAAGGAAATTAAATTCCTTGTTCATGCTCATCCACGGAGGCAGGTTGTACGGCATCAGAATAACTGGCCAAGTGCTGACGGCAGAGCTATTACTACCCCAAGGATTGAATCCGTTTTTAGATAGTCTGAGTCTAACATTTCTAACCTATGCAGCAAAGTCTCCAAATTCGTTGTCGAAATGTTTGAAAGCCTCCTCATCCGCGGCGTGTCTCAGCACATCGTCATCTATTTGCTTTTCTGCGTACCATCGCATCGCCTCTGCTGTGTATAGAAACATGTACAGACGGTGTAATCTGGGAATCATTGGAAAATATCGAAGAACCTTCACATGAATTTTCTTTTCGAACTCTTCCTATTCAGCTCATATCTGCACTGGCCACATACGGGACAATAGTCCAAATCTTTATACTCTTTGTAAAATAGCACATAATCATTTAGATAGGCGTCAATTATCCTGTACTTTAGGCTGAGGCTGCTCAAGGTATTTCTAACCTTATGATGGGATTTAGGAAGATTGTGATCATCAGGAAGCAACTTACATATTTGCTCCTGAATTTCGTCAAAAGAACTGACTGGCATTTTTTGCTTCACTTTTATCTTCATTTGCTCCATCACATATTGCAACACATTCTCTCAACATCCAGGGTACACCGGGGTCTACGCTTCAAGTAGCATCCTGTTGTACTTATCCATCTCACTAGTGTCAGTGACCAATGTAGCAGTGAGAAATGTGTCATTATACCCATGAGTGGTATTGTAACCTCCCTTTAGTGTTGGTGTCCACCATGACTAAATCCAAAAAATGCATCATGGACCAAATCCTCAGTTAGGTTCCAATCAGGGGGGCCAGCACCACTGCCACTGGATGAGGCACCATGGCAACTGTACCCTAAGCTGAAGTCTGCTGAGCTGAAGTCTACTGCTTCACCATGCTCGCTCCACGTAGTGTAACTCCACATCATACCATTTTCTTACAAGTGTTGCACCATAACATTAACCTCCACATACTGACAGTTAAGATATTTTTTGCACGGACACTTGGAACGCTTCTTTCCCTGACCATGTTGTATTGCAAAATTCACAAATTCTCTAATTCCATGCATATACCAGACATCACGTCTATTCCGCAACTTCATAAAACTCTTGTCCATACTTCTACGAAATTTAATAATTAATGAATTATCATATTAGTCAACTATTCTATATATATATATACACAAATTTTCAAGTAATTATTAAACTATTATATATATACAAATTTTCAACTACCTTAATTATTAACGTATAATTAATTAAAATATTTATTAATTACCTTTATTAATTATTGGTGAATACACTATATATCAATTACTTTAATATGTCTAACATGCATGTACGTTTTAACTAAATATTAACAAAATTTTAAACATCCATGCATATATATACGTATTACTGGTCTATATTAATTAACTAATATATATATATATCATCAATTACCTAACTTATTTATAAATAGTAGACGTACTAACAATGCAATCGATCAATCAAACATACGTACAATTAATTACATATATAAATGTTAAGATTGTCAGAAATTAACTACGTACGTACCTAGCCTTCTCCGATATATGGCGAATCGATGATCGGAGCCAGATATATATATATATATATAGTACGTACGAGGAGTGCTAGCTAGTTAGCTAGTTGCATGTACGTGCGAGGAGTGTCTGATCATGAGAGAGAATGATAGATATGAGGATGAAGTTGAGACGAGCGAGTGGAGAGGAAGAGAGTTCGGCATAGACATTATATAATGTTTCACTTAGACGACGGAGCGTCGGTGTGTCATCTAGGTTTCCGCCGTCCAAGTGGAAAAATAGACGACGCACCGACACGCCGTCATCCAAGTGGCCACATAGACCACGGCGTGTCTACCCGTCGTCTGTGTGGCCACTTGGACGATGGAAAAAGTGTTTCCGTCGTCTAAGACACACTTGGACGACGCAAATATTTTCCGTCATCTTAGTTACAGTTAGACGACGAAACATTTACGGTTCCGTCGTCTATGTGCATTTTTCCTGTAGTGCTGGTCTTTGAAGAAACTCATTTTTCTGATCAAACTATGAGGTTGAGAGTGAGACTTTGGTGATTTTATATAGTGGCAGAAAACATAAATATATAGATATCATAGTCTATTTTGAGCGTGTTTTTTTTATCGGAGGGATTTGTGCACCAACTTTTCTTCCAATGTGTTTTCCAATCAAAATGTTTTTATTTTAAAATGGCATCAATGTCTTTTGCGACATGCATTCGAAGTGTATCGTAAAAGACTTCGCGACATACATTTTAAAATGTGTCGTAAAAGACTAAATTTTTCAGTCTTTTGCAACATACATTTAAAATATGTCATAAATGAAGTATATTGTTTACGACGTACACAAAAAATGCATCGTCAAAGATAAAAATTATGAATATGTTGCGACATACATTATAAGTGTATCATAAAATACTATCTTTTGCGACTTACATGAAATGTGTGTCACAATTTGAGTGTGACAAAAGATTGATTTTTCCGTAGTGATGGCAGATTCAATTTTCCTATATGGTTCATGTCCTACTTTATAACACTCCCCCTCAAGTTGGAGTGTATGTCTTGCACTCCCAACTTGCGAATCATGAGCACGAACAACTTATTTCCCAATGCTTTAGTCAAAACACCGGCTAGATAATTTGCAGAGCTCACAAAATTTGTATCCACAAAACTATCTTGGATCTTGTTCCTTATATAATGACAATTCATCTCTATATGTCTTATACGCTCTTGAAATACTAGATTTGTTGTTATATGCATGGCAACCTTGTTGTCGCAATACAAAACTGTTGCATCCCTGATGCAACACACCCAAGTATCTGAGTAGAAAACAAAGCCTACGTCAGTTCACAGCAAGTTCCTGTCATTGCACGGTACTCACCTTCTGCTGAAGAAAGAGAGACTGTTTTCTAATGCTTCGACCTCCATGAAATCAGTGAAGGACTAAGGAATACATAGTACCTATTAGTGAAACTCCTTGTAAGCGGGCAGCCTGCCCAATCTGAGTCACCGTAGGCTCGCATCCTAAGATCACTAGAACAAGAGAAGAAAAGCCTTGGCCAAGGGTTGTTTTCAAGTACCGTACAACCCACAACGCTACATCCCAGTGATCCTTTCGGGGTTGGTGCATGAATCTGCCAAGTATATAAACAGAATAGGTAATATCCGGCCTCACTACAAGAAAATGACCCATTGCCGGCGACTTTTATGTCGCCGGCAATGTTTTTGGACATTACCGGCGATTTTTGCCGGAAAAATCGCCGGTAATGTCTTTTTTTTTTTTTTTTAACATTACCGGCGACATAAATGTAAGCCGCCGGTAATCTCTTGCCGGAAAAGACATTGCCGGCGACATACATTTATGTCGCCGGTAATGTAAAAAAAAAAAAAAAAAAAAAAGACATTACCGGCGACATAAATGAAGTCGCCGGTAATGTCTTTTTTTTTTTTTTTTTACATTACCATCGAGAGATTGCCGGCGACGGACATTACCGGCGACAAAAATCGCTGGTAATGTAAAAAAAAAAAAAAAAAAGACATTACCGGCGATTTTTCCGGCAAAAATCGCCGGTAATGTCCAAAACATTGCCGGCGACATAAAAGTCGCCGGCAATGGGGCATTTTCTTGTAGTGCCTTGAGACAATGAGATATATTAACCTTTCAACTAGTCACCTATACTGTTCTAGATTCTTGAGGAGCTCACTCTTATAAGACAACTTTAAAGCATGATTCATGGGAGTATCTATAGGAGCTACCCCTGACAAACCTGCATCTTTAATGATTTCCAATGTGTACTTACGCTGGAAAATTAAAATACCATTTTTAGATGCGGCTATCTCAATGCTAAGGAAATACTTTAAGTGACCAAGGTCTTTTAGGCAAAAATGGTTATGCAAAACTTATTTATATCAGCTATCCTTTCAAGATCATTGCCTGTAATTAAATGTCATCAACATAAATCAGAAGAGTATTAAAGGACTTACCTTACTTCCTGGTGAACAACGAATAATCAGCTCTTGATTGAACTTAACCAGCTGAACATATGGCCTTGGAAAACTTCGTAGACCACTGACGAGCGAGATGCCTGTTTCAACCAGTATAATGACTTGTGAAGGTGACAAACTAATTGTTCCTCCCCTTATCCTTGAATGCCTAACCGGTGGAGACATATAGATTTCTTCATCAAGATCACCATGAAGGAATGAATTATTCACGTCCAGTTGGTAGAGAGGCCAGCCAAAGCTAACAGGCAACAAACTGAGAATCTTGGTTGTGGGCGAAAAGGTGTCCTGATAATCAACTCCCTCTAGTTGGGTGAAACCTTTTGCAACAAATCACGCTTTGTAGTGCTCAATCGATTCAACAGATTTATGCTTGATCTTGTAAACTCAACGGCAACAGATAAGAGTTTTGCTAACCGGAAAAGGAGTAAGGGACTAGGTGTCATTTTCTTGGAGGACCTGCAACTCTGAACGCATTACTTCCTGCCATTCAGGATGGGCGGCAGCTTCCGAGTAGGACCTAGGTTCTATAACACCACTGATTTGGCAACAAAAGCACGATAGGTCGGCATATATCGATGATATGAAACAAAATTTGCTAGTGGATAATGCATACCTTTTGTAGGACCTGGAGTTAATGATGACAATTTATCAGAGCAAACATGAGAGCATGACAATTGGTTCTGGTAGGGTAAGGGGTGGCTCAGGGACGGGGACAGGGACAGGAAGGTTCCGACGTCGAGAGCGGAGGACCAGTGAACATTGGCGGAGCAGAGACGATCGGAGGAGTTGGATTTAGATGACGAAGCATGTATGTGTGGAGAGCTGGAAAGTTAGAGGAAGTCAATGGGGTGGATGGCTCGAAATTGGGATGGTTAGTGGTAGTCGGATGGTGAGAGGATGACAGCGCAAGGTCGAAATTGGGAGGAGCAGGGATGTCAAGATTGGAGGCGGAGAGAGATTGGAGACGGTGAGGGTTAAGGGTTGGCTCCAAAAAAGAGGTGGTGTCTTGGGTCAATAATGGGACTAGGCTTGAGCGAGGTCCCAATGGAGATGTAACAGAGTTGGGCTTGGGTTGATCAAAGGCATATGGAAAAATTTGTTTATGAAATTTCACATCACGACTTGTAAAAAAAATTAGTCGATAAATCAAATAATTTGTTTGCCTTTTGACCGATTGGATACCCAATGAATATGGAAGAAGTACCATGTTGATCAAAATTGTGAGATATGTGAACGTTTGTGGCATAAACAAGACAACCAAACACACGAAGATGAGAGTAAGATGGCGGTTTTAGAAAAAGAAGCTCAAAAGGAGTTTTGAAAGAGATAATAGGTGAAGGTAACCGATTGATGATGTGCACGGTAGTAAGAACACATTCTCCCCAAAATTGTGGAGGAATATGTGCTTGAAATTTTAAACCATGAGCAACTTGCAAGATGTGACGATGCTTGCATTCCACAACCTCATTTTGTTAAGGCGTGTAAACACAAGAATGTTGAAAAATGACACCATTTTCTTGGAAAAAAATGAGCAAAGTGAGATAAGTTCCCCACCACTATCACTTCGAAAAGTTTTAACGCGCACTACAAGAAAACTGCACCTAGACCACGGACCATTTCCGTCATCTAGGTGCAGTTTTCTGTCGTCTAAGTACTTAGACGACGGAATCTCCGTCGTCCAAGGTCCGTGCTCCAAGTGTTGTCGTCCAAGCACCTGGACGACGGAGAATTAGTTCTCCGTCGTCCAAGTTCACTTGGACGCGGACAATCTCCGTGGCCCATGTATGCACCTGGACGACGGAGAACTAATTCTCCATCGTCCAGGTGAACACCTGGGCCACGGAGAATGTTAGCTTCTCCGTGGCCCAGGTGTTCACCTGGACGACGGATAACTAATTCTCCGTCATCCAGGTGCATACATGGGCCACGGAGAATGGCAGGGTTTAGGGTTTAGGGGTTAAGGGTTAGGGGTTGGGGTTTAGGGTTTAGGGTTTGGGTACCTGGACGACGGAGAACATAATCTCCGTCGTCCAAGTTCCTATTTAATTTTAAAAAAAATTAAATTGTAAATAAAAATTATTAATTTAATTTAAATAATGAAAAATAGTCCAAATTAATTAAATAAACTAAATTTTTAATATTAATTAATGTATTAAATAATTAATTAATTTGTACATAAACATCCAAATTAAAAACCCATAAAAATTATATAATATTGTTCGGAACTCGGAAATAAAGAAACGCGATAATTAACTAGCTAGCTAATACACTGGAGGAGCAGATGCGCCGCCGAGTCCTCCGCCTCCAGCCGGGTCGTTGTCGTCGGAGTGTGGGTTCGGAGGAGGTTGACATACTTCTCGATTTTGTTGCATGAGGGCGATGAGTTGGGCTATTTGTGCTTGTTGTTTTTCAAGTCTTTGCCGCATTGACTCATTCTCCTCTCGTGCCAGTCGAGCCTCTTGAATGGCTGCTTCGACGGCCGCAGCCTGACTCCTTCTCCGCTGCCCCGAACCTCCCGTAGATGATGAGCCGGAGGTCGTCGACAAATCTCGTACCACCCTAGGCCCAAAGTGCCTAACCTCCTTGCCAGCTCTACGACCGTAGACCTCATCCGCGATTGCAATTTGGCTCTCTAAGGATAGAGGAGGCAGGTCTTCCGGCGGCACATCTGGGAACGCAAGCTGAGTGTTAGCCAACTCTTCATGCGCACGCTCTATCACCCTTGCCTACAAAAGAATAATTAATTTATTATAACGAAATAATATTTAAATAATAATTACTATAATTAAAAGCACATATATATATCACTTACGCCGCATTGACTCGCTTCATTATCGAGCCCAGGCGTCACGTACGCGCTTATGCTTGCATCAAGATAAGGGTGTTTGGAGCCCTTATCCTTGTGCTCCTTGGCTATTTGAATGAACTGCTTGGCGCCGGTAGTATGGTGTTTCTCCTTCTTCCCCCGGTTGGCTTTGTTGACACCGGAGAATTTCTGTTACACAACATAATTAAATCATTAAAAAATTAATAACTAAAATTTAAATAATTCAATTATCTTAATTGAAATAAAAAAAAAGTAAATTAACACCTTAAAGGAGTCATCGGCAAAGTGGTTACACAACCACTCCCACTCATCTTCTCTATCCCCACGCAGCTCTACGGGGGGAGGCGAGGGACCGTAAGTTTGGAAGTACCGATGGAGCCTGTACTTCCAATCTTTGTAGATGGAGTTGGCGGTTTGGTTGATATGCCTCAACATGGCCGGTGTCGGATCCACCGCAAATTGTTCCTATCAAAAATAAATAGAAAATTATAATCGTATATATTATGAAATTTTAACTAATATTAACAATATTATATAATGACTAAAATTGGACGTATTACGTACCGAAAGATCTTTGAAGACTTTCGCCTTCTCATGATCCGGCGCCTCCTTCCAAGTAGGGGCAATGATTCGAACTCGGCTACGGACGATTGACCCGATGCTATGCGCCAAGAGACTTGCTAGCTGAGCTGTGGGAGGGCCACCGGTGAATTCGTCGTAGGGCAAGTCGATCTTTTTCCCGGTCGCATTGCAAATACGCTCCGCTTTGCCCCCTTTAATGAGACCCCGAGTCTTTTTCGGTTCCGGGTCAGTGGGGGCCCTCCTTTGCCTACGGCGGGCGCTGTACATGATTGATTCGGTGGTCGAGGACGCCTGAGTACTTCCCGTTGAATGGGTACCGGGCGTCGGAGATTGGAAGGGGTCGACGTCATCACCGCTCGAGATGAATAGGGGAGCGGGAATTTCCCCAGAGGGCGCTACGGACGGACCAGATGAAGGGTTCGGATTGAGGGCGTCGTTGCCCTCCGGTAATTCCCAACCGACTTGCTCCGCCAACTGGCGGAGCATGGCATCTTCTGCCTCTTGTTGGGCTTTCTTCTTGCCGGATGGAGCCATTTATAACCTTATAATGAGAACGTTGTTAAAATACGTACTTACTTACCATAATAATTACAGCTAAAATATTTACGCTGATTAAGTACGGTTAAGATTTAAATAGAGTACACTAGCTTGACTTTTTCGGTCGTTCAATGGACGTGCGACCCGCGCGATAAAGTGTAAATTTTCAATTAATCAGCCTTGGTTAAATCGAAAAAAATGGCCAATTAGGGATAGAGATAACGCGAGAGGCAAGACTAATTTCGACAAAAGTCTTTCTTAGTCCAAATCCTGTCACCAGTCATAACCTGTTTCTAGACACCATGTCCGACATTCGGCCAATTTTTAGAAAATTTACACTTCCTCAAGTCCTTTGCAAACTCCGCCCTCAACCTCGTGTCCATAACTTCACTTAGGTTATAGTATGCGGTGATGAAATCCACACATCACGAGGGGTTAAGGAGATAAGCTAGGAAAAGAGGCGTCATCTATTCCAAAGAGTGCGACTTAATAAACCAAGCCTATGTACTAAATTTAAATCGAAGACGTACTACCATGCAATTTACTAGAAAATACATATAATTATCAATTAATTATTATTTATCATGCATTTAATAATAATTATTCATTTACCAATATAATCAAATATTATTAACAATTATTATTATTACTATTATTTAATTTTAACTAATAATTATTCATTACCAAATAATTAACAAGTAATAATGATTACTAAATAATAATAATAACAACAAAATAATTATTATAATTACAACTATTTATTATTTAAAACTAATAAATTAAAAGTATTTAGAAATTAAATAATTAATTAAATAAAAAAATTGTTAAAGAGTTAAAATTTTGAATTATTACCTCGTCGGAATTTCGCCGGAATATCGGAAGAGTAGAGTCGTCGGAGAGGGGGAACCACGCCGAAAAGTTGGTCGTCGGAGCGTCGCCGGAGGAGGATCGCCGGAGTGAGAGTGAGAGAGAGAGAGAGAGAGAGAGAGGAGAGGAGAATGTATGGGATGAGGAAAAGAAGATGAGCCATTGCCTATTTATAGGCTTTCACTTAGACGACGGAACACTAATTTCCGTCGTCTAAGTGCACTTGGACGACGGAAACAGTGTTTTCCGTCGTCTAAGTGAAGGGTTAAATTTTTTCGAAGCGGCGCGTAATTAATGGGTGGGACGTTTCACCCGCCATTAATTTGGACTTAGACGACGGAGAATCGAATCTCCGTCGTCTAAGTGGAAATTCAAGCGGTGCCGAAAATTGAGGCGGTAAATCGAACCGCCATGATTTTTGACTTGGACGACGGAGAAGGACGTTCTCCGTCGTCCAGATGTTCACCTGGACGACGAAGAACGACATCTCCATCGTCCAAGTGAAATTTTAATTGAAAAAAAAAATAAAAAAAAAATTGAACCGCCATGGTAAATTGAACCTGGACGACGGAGAATGTCATTATCCGTCGTCCAGGTATTCACCTGGACGACGGAGAACGACATTCTCCGTCGTCCAGGTTCAATTTACGTTAAAAAAAATTTAAAATTAATTCGCTAGGAATTTAGCGATCTGTCATTCGCGTGAAATAGTCGTCCAATATCGATGAACGCATCGTATATATGAACAGTTAAATTTGAACCGACGAATAATTTTTCGTTTTGAAAGTTGTTAAGTATCGACTAATCCTTACGACTTAAGTGTTCATGAGTAAAGGCTCATTTGCAACAGAGTATTAACGAAATTGAATTTGGACAAAACAACCGTTGGATATGTTCGTCGTAACATAATATATAATTATCTTCAAAGGACCATAAAATAATAAGTTCGGGAAGGGTTTGATCGGCACAGTCAACCGCAAAACCGATAATTTCATAAACCGGAAACGTGGATACAAGGCATTTCGCAACTCCGATTTGCGAACCGTCGAAGCTCACACACCAAGAATTGTTTACTCTAAAGTCTTGACGAAAAGAATATGCATTGGAAGAAGGTCTAGATGGTTGTTGTCTTAGAAAAAATGACGATATCTGCACCTGGACGACGGATATTAGAGTTTCCGTCGTCCAGGTAATCACCTGAACGACGGATATGACGTTCTCCGTCGTCCAAGTACTCACCTGGACGACGGAGAAGCTCATCTCCGTCGTCCAGGTGTATAGACCCTGAATTCAGGGGTTATGGCCTTACTGTTTAGGGTTTAGGGTTTGTGAACTTGGACGACGGAAAATTACCATCTCCGTCGTCCTAGTGTGTAATTTTACGACGGAGAATTACCATCTCCGTCGTCCTAGTGTGTACCTGGACGACGGATAATGACCATATCCGTCGTCCAGGTGTAAAAACCCTGAATTCAGGGGTTAGGGCCTTAGGGTTTACGGTTTAGGTCGTCCCCGGTCATTTGTGTGTCCCTTCAATTATTCTGATTCAAAAATATAATTAAAAAATTGATTGATTGATCCGATCTGCTAGATTTAGGGTTTTATATGAGATTAAGATTTTGCGGGGCGCCAAAGGTGAAAATGGCGGGGGACCTAATATAAACGTCGACGGAATATCTCATCTCCGTCGTCCAGGTGTATATATAGACCCTGAATTCAGGTGTCCGTTCAATTATTTTGAATCAAAAAAAAATTAAATAAATGATCGATCGATCCGATTTGCTAGATTTAGAGTCGAGGATTTAGGGAGATAGCCAAAATACCCAAAGGCGACAACCTGCAATTAATTTCTCCGTTGTCCAGGATATATAATTCGGATTAATTAATTACCGTAAACCTGCATCGATCATATATTACAATAATTAATTACCAATTAATAATCCTCGTCGTATGACCGTACTCTTCGTCATAATCGTCATCGTCCTCATCCCCGTTAGACGACGGCTCATCCTCGTCATCGTACTCAACATCGTCCGACGAATAACCTGAGTCCTCGTCCGCGTCCTCTTCCTGTTCGTCTTCTTCATCTACCTCATCGATAATCTCATCTTCAGTTAGATCTGTACAACCATCAGGCATGGGTAACCGTTCACCATCTTGAACCAGGTCCATTATATCGGAGCGGATGACAGAAATATTAGGCTCTTGATAGGCAGGAATGTCTCTTTCTGGTTCAGCAACATCTTCAGTCGTCGCCAGTGTCCCTTCAATTGTCTCTGTATTCCATATTCCTCGGTGAGAGATATGGTTAACTATTTTCCACCCTTCACCGGATTTCGGATCGTCGAGATAGAACACCTGCCGAACTAAGGTGGCGAGAGCGAACGGCTCATCCTCATACCAGCTAGAGTTTGTATCGACTGATAATAGTCCCATGTCTTCAATTGTACGCTTGAACCATCTGCACTTGAATAGGAAAACGTTGACATCATTCCCGTAACATAGCTGAACCACATATACAATAGCCCCATAATATAGATCATTGTCTTTCCCAACCGCTACCCCACTGTTTTGTGTTCTTCTTCCTTCATCTCGGGCCAATGAATGGAAATTTACACCGTTCACAAAACATCCGGGATAAATATAGTGTTTAACCGGCTTCCCTGCTAGCAAGTGCTTTGACCATGACCACCACCCCCCGTGGTTTTCAGATTTTTGCATATCAATCATCTGCGAAAAAGTTAAAATTAATATAACGGTTTAATTTGGACTTTCTCCAAACATGATCGATATGTACGTATATAAATTACTAATTAAATACCGAGAGGTACGTACGTACCCATTGGAAGAAATAATCGGGAAACTTCTTCTTAACCATTTTCTCAATCCACGCCGAACTCTTGTTTTGATTTAACGCCTGAAGCCTCTCCCTGTATGACATCATGTACGGCTCAACTTCGTCACAGTCTCGCAACACTACCCAATGTGCCTCAATAAGTTCTTCCCGTGTTAACGATTCCTTTAATACTCCTCTAAACGGTCGGACGACATTGGTGACGATAGAAAGATTGATGCGGGCACTGCGATCGGAGGCAGTGGGAGGTGGTGGATGTTTGAGGTACCTGTTGCAGTAAGTAACACACTCATGCATTAGGTATGTCTTTGCTATGGAGCCATTCTGGGCCGACCTTTTTTTGACGAATAACTTATACTGTCGACGCTTTCTACAAAATCAAACGTACAATAGGAATAAGTACATATAGCTACCTAGTAATCTCCAGTGGAACAAATTAATTAATTAGTTGTATGTACCTTTCTTGAGGATACAACCAAGTGTACTAGACCAGACAAGAAATGAGCACCTGCTCGGGCAGGTGGATCATTAGGTGAATCATGATGTCAAAGAAAGCCGGGGGAAAAATCCTCTCTAGTTTGCAAATGATGTGCACAATTTGTTGTTGCAATTCCACCACATCTAACATCTTTAATTCTCTGGCGCATAACCTCTGCCACCACCTGCACAATGCCACTATTGGTTCTACGACGTCCCAAGGCAAGTATGGTCGAATTACCACTGGAATCAGACGTTGCAGCATAACGTGATAGTCATGTGTCTTTAGACCAACAAACTTGTGTTGCACCTCGTCCACAGCTCCAGTTATAGTAGCTGCATACGTAGCCGGATAACGAACGCCCTTAAACCAGTGAAATACAGAACGTCTAAGCGTCGGCTTCACTGTGTAAGGTGCATCTGGCATCTTGTTGTACACTCCTTTCCTATCCCTCCTCAACCACAAGGGACGACGTAGATTCATTGATTCCAAATCTTTGCGCGCTTTGGGAGTATTTTTAGTCTTGAACTTAATACCGAGAATTGTTCCCACCACGCTGTCGCACACATTCTTTTCTATGTGCATCGCGTCCAAGTTGTTCCTCAGCTTCAACTTCGACCAGTAAGGGAGTTCAAAGAATATACTCTTGTGATCCCAATAGCTCAGATCATGTGGAGGAATTGGATTGCATTTCTTTACATCCGCGTCATTGGTCAACACACCAAAGTCGAAATAGCTCAACCTCTCTAAAATCTCTTCGCCCGACCAACTACGGGGTTTAGGATTGTTCTCTACCGTACCGTCGAAATGAGCTTCATCCTGTCGCCACGGGTGGTCGTGAGGAAGCCATCTACGGTGACCCAAGTAACACACCTTACCCGCGTGCCAACTAGAGTTCACGTCGTCCAAACATATAGGACATCCATTATATCCTTTCATCCTGCAGGCTGCCAACATCCCATAAGCTGGAAAATCGCTGATCGTCCACATTACGGCAGCCCTCATCGTGAACATCGTGTCAGTGAATTTGTCATAAGTTGGGACTCCATTTTCCCACAACAGTTTCAGCTCGTCGATCAAAGGTCTGAGGTAGACATCTAAGCACTTCGATGGAGATTTAGGACCTGGAATTAGTACGGTAAGGAAATTAAATTCCTTGTTCATGCACATCCACGGAGGCAAGTTGTACGGCATCAGAATAACTGGCCAAGTGCTGACGGCGGAGCTATTACTTCCCCAAGGATTGAATCCGTCTGTAGATAGGCCGAGTCTAACATTTCTAACCTTTGAAGCAAAGTCTCCAAATTCTCTGTCGAAATATTTGAAACCTTCCCCATCCGCGGCGTGTCGCAGGACATCGTCATCTATTCGCTTTTCTACGTACCATCGCATCGCCTCTGCTGTGTGTAGAGACATGTACAGGCGCTGCAATCTGGGAATCAAGGGAAAATATCGAACAACTTTCACAGGAATTCTCTTTTTCGAACTCTTCCTATTCAACTGGAATCTGCACTGGCCACATACGGGACAATAGTCCAAATCTTTATACTCTTTGTAAAAAAGCACACAATCATTCGGACATGCGTCAATTATCCTGTACTTTAGGCTGAGGCTGCTCAAGATATTTCTAACCTTATAATGAGATTTAGGAAGATTGTGATCATCAGGAAGCAACTTACATATTTGCTCCTGAATTTCGTCAAAAGTACTCACTGACATTTTGTGCTTCACTTTTATCTTCATTTGCTCCATCACATATTGCAACACATTCTCTCGACATCCAGGGAACACCGGGGTCTGCGCTTCAAGTAGCATCCGGTTGTACTTTTCCATCTCACTGGTGTCAGTGGCCAAGCTAGCTGCGGGGAATGTGCCATCATGCTCATTAGTGGTACTGTAACCTCCGTCTTGGTGTTGGTGTCCACCATGACTACATCCCGGAAACGCATCATGGACCAAATCTGCAGTTGAGTTGCAAGCTGGGGGTCCGGCACCACTGCCGCTGGATGAGGCACCATGGTAACTGTACCCTGAGCTGAAGTCTGCTGCGCTGAACTCTACTGCTTCACCATGCTCGCTCCATGTAGTGTAACTCCACATCATACCATTTTCGTACAGGTGTTGCACCATAACATTAACCTCCGCATACTGACAATTAAGACATTTCTGACAGGGACACCTGAAACGTTTCTTTCCCTGACCATGTTCTATCGCAAAATTCACAAATTCGCTAATTCCATCCATATACCGGACATCACATCTATTCTTCAACTTCATCCAACTCTTGTCCATACTGCTACAAAATATTATAATTAATTAATTATATATTACATATATATATATTAGTCCATTAATTTACGCTTAATTATACGTACTCGATCTACATCGATCCATCAATTACGTACGTACGTAATTTAATCTGTATATATAGCTAACATCCATGCATGTATGTACGTACGTTTTCACTAAATATATATATATTAATTAAGCAAATTTTAACTGCGTGCGTACCTGCTGGCCTTCTCGATATCTGTTAATTAAGCTAGCTAGCTAGTCAGCGAAGATCCCTTATCCTGATCATTCCCTCGGCCTTCTCCCTTCTCCTTCTCCTTCTCCTTCTCCTTCTCCTTCTCCTTCAACTCTTCTTCGAATGGAATGAAGAGATCGAGGATCAGATGGAATGAATCGCAGAGATTTTGGCATCGGGCTTATATAATGCTTCACTTAGACAACGGAGGTGTTGGTACGTCGTCAAAGTGGAAGTTAATTACTCGGACCACGGCGTGTCGGTCCGTTGTCCAGGTGATCACCTGGACGACGGAGAATACCATCTCCGTCGTCCAGGTGATCACCTGGAGGACGGACAAGACTCCGAGGTCCAGGTGATCACCTGGAGGACGGAGAAGACTCCGAGGTCCAGGTGATAACCTAGACCATGGAGAATACCGTCTCCGTCGTCCAGGTGGACACCTGGACCTCGGAGTCTTCTCCGTCCTCCAGGTGATCACCTGGACGACGGATATGGTATTCTCCGTCGTCCAAGTGTCACCTGGAACACGGAACAATTACGTTTCCGTGGTCTAAGTGCTGTTTTCTTGTAGTGGCGAGACACAAACTGAGTACAAACATAACTAAAGAAGTTTTTCAAAAGTGTTTGTGTTTCATTTTTGCGATGCATTAAAAATACCCATGTGAAATGTATATAATCATCAACGATGATAAGAAAATAATGAGCACCTGAAATAGGAGCATATCGATAACGATCCCAAATGTCACAATGTATAATTTCAAATGGCTTCGTAGAACAAATAGTATTAGTACCAAAAGGTAAACAACTTTGCTTAGCCAAAGGACATATAGGGCAAACATTATTTGACTCAATTGAAAAATCCAAAAAGTTCTTAGCAATGGACTTTAGACAAGAGGATGATAAATGGCCCAAGTGATTATGCCAAAGATCGGTGGAAGAAATGGAAAGGTTGCAAGCTGGTTGATTTTCTTGGTGAGGAAGGTTTGGTCAAAGGCTTCTCCGTCGCTAGTGCCACCAAATAATATAGTCAGTCTTGATGTTTACCCAAATCAATCATCCTCCTTGTAACCAGATCTTACAAAATACACCAATAAGGAAAGAAGGTCACCGAACAGTTGAGCCCTCTTATCAAACGACTAACTGACATCAAATTAACTTTGAATGTAGGCACCAATAATACATCATGTAAATAGCTGACAGAATTTAGAGGCAAAGATCCTTTCACAACAATTTGTGCCTTATCTCCACTAGGTAACAATACAGGCACTAAAGAGCAATTATTATCTTTACAAAAAAATTTAGATGATGAAGTATTATGATCCGCCGTCCCGCTATCAATAATCCAAAAGTGACTTTAGACAAACCTGACTTTGTTGCCGAATTAGCTATAGAACTGGCTCCTTCATCGTGATTCTGAAGAAGCGACAAGAGTTGTTTGAGTTGGGCCTCTAATAATCAGACTGCATGTCTGCCTTCTTCACCCTATGACATCTCAGAAACTTGATTAGTTGCTGGAAAGCATCTGTGCCGATTTGGATTTGGGCCTGAATATGCTTTTGCCTTGGGATGACATGATGGGAAACCATTTAATTGGAAACAATTTTGGACCCAATGGCCCAATGGATTTCGGCCTATTTGCTCACAGTGGGTGCAATGGGGTCGGTCTCTTCCTTAAGCAGATCGACGTCGCTCCTGATCAAGTCTTCATGTTCCTGCTGGTTGATTGGGTTTGTTGCCTCGAACCGACATGGCAGCACTGCCGCTAGAATCAATCGCATGGGTTATGCTCAGGTGGCATTGCTTCTCTTCTTGGGTGACGGAGGAATAAGCTTGACGTACTGAAGGTAGAGGATTCATCAGAAGAATTTATCCCCAAATAGCACTGTAAGAATCATTCAATCCTATTAGGAATTGCATTAACTTCTTTTGATCTTGTTGTGCCCCTTGTACTGCATTGGTGTGAGAGGCTAGTTCATCCCATGGGCCTTTCAATCGTGTGTAATAGGCAGAGACGAAGAGTTGATCTTGACGGAGACAGGCAATATCTCGCTGAATCTCAAATATGCGGGATGCATTCCTCTGAGAGAATCGTTCTTGAAGGTCTTCCTAAACTTCTTGAGCAGTTGGATAATAGATGACACTGTCTGAGATTTCTGAATTCAAACTGTTGACGATCCAGGAATGGACCATGTCATTGCAACGCGACCAAGCCACATACTTGGTAGGATCTGATTCTCGTGAAGGTGTCTAGATTGTGCCATCGACGAATCCCAACTTATTTTTAGAATTTAAGGCTCGTACCATAGCTCTGCACCACTTTGAATAGTTATCTTCATTAAGAGTATTGGATGTTAGAACCGATCCGAGCAAAAGTCAAAATATCCAAAACAAAATTATGCTTCGACTCTAGGAATTTTTCTATTTTATAATTTTTTTATTTTATAGATTTATGTATTTACTACAACTACATCTTTATTTATTATAACAACAAAATATTATTATTATTTCTATTGAAACTTGCAAAAATGTGTTTGGGTCTTTGGGAGACATTGAAACTTGCAAATATTAATTGTAGCTACTTCTCAAAAAAAATTCAGGTTCTATAAATTTGGATACTGTTTTGTTCTCTCCGGCCTTTTTATTATTTTGAGAAATGGGACGGAGAAGCTCTTAAAGTGAAAAAATGCTTAATATTCTTAAAAATTATTTTTTTTCTCTATTTTAACGAAGTTGTTAGAGTTCCTCGCATGCCATCAAACATACCGATGGAAACTTCATAATGTGTGGACATTTAAGATGGTCTGCTTTTTATTAACTTCATAAATATATAGGCATATTCCTGTCCCAAGACTTGGCTCTCTTCCAAGACTCATGTAAAACTCAAGAGAGTAGCGACTATAGAAACTTTGTACATGTCACTAGCCCAAACACCCGCTAAAACCATGCACAACAGTGAGGGACCTAAAACCATGCAGGTCTTGACCTCAGTGATGGTGTTTATTGGGGTTGTACCGTTGTACTATCTAATATCGGAAATAAACACTTCAGAATATTGTCTGGTACTTGGGCATCATATATTTCTACCATTTTCATCATAAATCTGGCCTATGACTGATATGTCTAACGGATTAAGAAGTACGAAATCTTACAACTGAACTAAATACTAACAAGACAAGTGACTTACAGACAGAAATGCCTGGTTTTTGATTAATAATCTAAACTAAACTTCCAATGGAAATATGCATTGAAATTGATTTGCACCATAATCAGTTTTCCGGATGGTGCAGTTTCATTGTATTTAAATCTATTTACAAACAAAGGTCTGTCCCAAATTCCCAATTATCAGCTAGTCCTCCTTTCAAATGCTGGTGACCATCTGGATTGGGTTCTGTGCACTATCCTTGGTTGGGTAGGAAGCCTCCATTGCAATACCACACTTGCCGGTATATGTACTCTTCACATTGCGCTCAATCTTGAAATATCCACTCTCCCCCCAGTTGGTTCCCCATGAGTTCCTCACAAGCCAGTAGTCGACACCATTCTCTGTACCGTACCCAACAGCAACCACACCATGGTCCAGTGCTGATCCACATTCACCAGTAAACACACCCTACAAAAAACCAACCAACGCAGAATCAATCACACAATTCATTGCCTATGGACTATGGTGTTGGATGAAATGACTCAAAAGAGTTCCTGTACTAAGTCAAAGGATTGAGGTCACTTACCGAGTCATAGAGCTGAAGAGCCATGCCACCAGCTTCAATAGCAACACTAACAGGCTGATGTGCCACAGCTTTCTTCAAAGCCTCCTCATCGAAAGCTGGAACATCTTCATACCCATCAATAGTAACAACCTTGTTGTTCTCCTGTTATCATTTCAACAATGTCAATAAAAGTACTCAAGAAAATAAATGTTCCAAAGTAGAACTAGCATTCCAAATCAATATGCTTACCAGTGAAACGTCACACTTCTGGTCAACAGCTTTGTAAGGGTAGTCAGCATCAGTGTCCATGCCACCATTCTTGATGATGAAGTCAAAGGCATAGTCCATAAGCCCACCATTGCAGCCAGCGTTGTAGGTTCTGTCACAGTCAACAAGTTCTTGCTCCGAAAGAGAGACTAGTTCTCCTGTGGTGATCATGTTTATGCCTTCCACGGCTGCCACAGTTGAAAACGCCCAGCAACTTCCTGTAACACAAACAAGAAGTCAGCAAAGAGATAATTGTGAGTTGGGTTTGGGCTACTTAGATAAGGTGGGCCGTGTAGGCCCAAGCGTCAAAAGTTGACTTCTTTGGTCAAGGATGAGATCATCAAGCACAAATTAATAAAAATATTAATTAAAGGGGGAAAATTGAATATTCTTTTTTAACTTGAGCAGTGAGAAAAGCCAAAAAAACCACAACTGCCAACTGAAAGTCCAAACTAAATTTATTTTTGACCGAAGTCCAAACTACTGGCCTTATCTAACAGTCCATTTAGGTATCATCGTGAACTGGATTGAGTCGACCTCAATCCTAAATTTAAGGTTTAGAACTAGATTAAGCTTAGTCAAAAATAAAAAAGAACGAGGTCGAGCCGATGCCACAATTCGGAAATCCTAACCCGCCTTTTAAGGCTATGCCAAAGAGACCGGGCTGAGCCGACCTCTATGGACGGGATCAAGATAGATCTTAAATTAAAAAAATATATATTTAAAAAAATAGAGATATTAAAATTATTAATTTATGATATTTATTTTGAAAATATGTTTCTAAGTTGAGAAGAGTAAGGAAAATAAAAGAAAAATTACGAAGAAAACAAAAAAAATATGATAATAATCATATTCTACATGTTTTTTTTAAATAAAAATTATCAAAAAAATAAACCGAGTTAGGCTTGACCTATAAGGCTAAAAAAGGACAAACCGAAGGGCCGAGTCGGGCTTCACTTATATGGCTCAAACTCTACCCTAATTTTAATGAAACTAAGCCGACCCGCCATAATACGAGACCGAACCAGTGGACTAAAACAAGACACGAGGCTTTGAGGGCAAATGATGACCCCTAAAGTCCATCTATATCGAACCATTCTTTTCCTTTGGATTAAGCAATTCAACAGTGGAGTGCAAAGAGAGCTACCACCATTTAAGGCATATTACTCTCTTTTTCATAGTGGAGTGCGCATGGAGAAGATAAGGCTACACAAAATTGTATGTGAAATTCATGAAAACAGTCGATACACACAAAAATCCGCAAAACACCAAATCTTTGAGACTTCTACACTGGAATATATGAGACAAAATTTCAAATTTTGACTAATGAATTTGATTTCAAAATAGATGCACCGGGAGAAAAAAGTCTTCAACTTAAAAGATAAACGTTTTATCACTCAACCAAATCGATCAATTCGATTTCGGAATTTGCTTAGGGCCAAAACCTAGAGGAACATCATTAATCAAATTTCCATCCCACAGAAGAGTAATCTAGATTAAAATCTAGATATTTACCTCAAACTACCTAAAAAAACATCATCTCGAGGTAAAATAGTCAATCTTGCGAGGGTATTTTAGAGTTTAGCAAGTTCACGAAAAAAAATCGAGCCAAAGTGTTCCTCGATCTACTACGAACCTAAAGACTAAAAGAAAAGTAAAAAATCGAAAGGGTAAAAAAAGAAATCTCACCGCAGCTGCCTTGGTTTTTGATCGGATTAACAGCCCCCAACGCTCTCCAGTCAACAGATTCCGGCAACTTGTCGTCGGGACGAGCAGCGTACCTTAGGCCAGGTCTCTTGGCCTTCATGACCCTCCTAATGGGGTCGGAGCGGGTACCCAAATACCTGGCCCGGTACTCCTGGTTGGTCAAGTCCGCAAACGCATTCAAGCCAACCTTGTACGACCTGTTATCGGCGTTGTGTTCGTCGACGAACTTCAAGTTGTCCTTGAAGATCTGGAACCTGGTCTCCTCCTCTCCGATGCCGTTGTAGACTTTCTGGTGCTTCACGAGCCAGTGCTGGTAGAGTTCCCGGACCTCAGCCTCGGTGCGGAGACTGGCGGTGGCTGTGACGGAGAGGAAGAGGAGGGTGAAGAGGGTGAGGAACATGGAGGTCGACATGGTTAAAAGAGACTTGAGGTTGGGTTGTGTGTCCTCGTTTTTCTCCGAAGAGATGGTGTGGGAAAAAAGATGAGACGTATTGGGTTTATATAGGAAAAGTGGGGTGGTTTTATTATTGGAGAATAATTGGTTATGTGAATTGTGAATTGTGAATTGTGAATTGTGAACGTAGAAAAGAAACATGGATATATACACAAGTGGTCATCAATAACATTAGAGATAGAAAGAAAAAAATTAAAATATGGATTGGGAATTACCATAGTAAAAGTAACAAATTCTTTAAGATTTTGGTTTTCGTAAGATAAATTAAACAACGCATGCTCAAAGACATTTATGTCATGGGTATCCTTGGGCGTAGTATGTTGTTGCTTTGTCATTGGCAAGATGAACGAATAGTGGCACCATACGTATGTGCTTACCTTTTTCTTTGAAAGTCATGTGGATGTGCTTACCTAATTCAAGAACAAAGAATGTACTACTCTCGATTGCAAAGTGTATGCTTACCTAATGTAAGAACAAAGAGTGTACTACTCTATGTTACAATATATCAAACAAGAACGTATGGTCCTTCCATATAAGAGCTTGCATCCATTATGCATCAACGCTTGGTATTTATGAATTACAGTTGGTGTACACGTGAATCTAATCCTTAAAGCTAACAAGTATAAAAAAAAATAACTCTAACAATATTGGCTCTAATTTACCTATTACGTGACATATGTTCATGTAAGTTCCATATGCAATACTGGCTCTAATTTAGTTTAGCATTGAATTTTTAGCCAGGTAAACTCCTCTTTAGTTATCCCACGTACTGATTGAAATCACTAACCATGGTTTTCGAACCTTCAAAAGTTTGCAAAATGTTCTAAGTTTACATATTGGTCGTTATTTAGTCCTCATCTTCGTAAGTTTAAGGTCATAGCTACAGGAATTAAGATCATCCTCATATTCACGACGTAGTAGTTATGCAAGTGTACCACCGCGTTTTAGTTTTATTATGTAATCTATGTTTGTATTATTGGTTTTTATATGTAAGTGTTGTCGTATGTATAACCGATTTATATTAATGTCACTCCATACCAGGCATAATTCCGTTGCCAAAAATTTGTCAACATATAGTTTCATAACTTCCACTTTACTAATATACTATAAATATATGAAATTAAACCATGCCAACACTGTTGGATAATTCCAAGCCTTGAAGATCAAGCTATCTTAGGATGAGAAGATTCTAGGAGAATTAGAGAGATAGAAAATAGGAGTTACAACTAAGGAAATCAATCCAATTATGGTTTGTAATCCTAATAGGTTAAGGAGTAGCTTAAACCTATAAATATGAAGCTCAATGGAGAGATGTTCCAAGAGACTTTGAGAGAGTTGATTTAGTTTTGAGTTATAGTTTCTAAATCTAATAAAGAAGTGAAGTTCTTTATAACCTCAAACCCTTCTGTTATACGGTTCTGAATTGGTATCAGAGCTTCAAGGAAGAGACTCAAGGAAGGCGTGTGTTGTGATTACGTAACCAAGTATGGGGGACGAGTTAATACAAACACCGCAGCGTTCGAAGGACCTTGGAACTCCATCTATTCATTGTTCGATGCTAACCTCGACAAATTACACGGTTTGGGCGATGAGAATGAAAGTTACTCTTCGAGTAAGCGACGTATGGGATACAATAGACCCTGGATCAAAGGATCAAAAGAAGAACGATGTGGCGACAGCACTATTGTTTCAATCTATTCCTGAGGCACTCATACTACAAGTTGGAGAGCAAAATTCCGCAAAGAAGTTGTGGGATGCAATTAAATCACGTCACCAAGGAGCAGATCGGGTGAAAGAAGCTAGATTGCAAACATTAATGGCTGAACTAGATAGATTAAAAATGAGAGATAATGATACGGTTGATGATTTTGTTGGTAAAATCTCAAGTATTGCAGCTCAGTCTTATTCCCTCGGAGAAATCATCGATGAAACAAAACTTGTGAAGAAGTTTTTGACAGGTCTTCCCAGACACAAGTTCATACAAATCGTAACGTCTCTTGAACAAGTCTTGGATCTAAATCACACTGGATTTGAAGACATTGTTGGGAGGATAAAAGCGTATGAAGAGCGTATAGGAGAGGGAAACCATTCGGATGATCAAGGGAAACTTATGTTTTCTAATTCCACCAATAACCGTGGTGGTTACGGAACTTACCGAGGAGGAGCTAGAGGAAGCTTTAGAGGTGGAAACAGTCGTGGTGGCTATGGAAGAGGTAATCGAGGAAGTGTTGGCTCCGGTAGAGGTAGGGGACGAGGAAGGTTCAACGGCCAAAACAGAGGAGGAGAGAACACTAACTATAACCAGCAACAAACAAAAGATCGGTCCAAAGTAGTATGTTGGAGATGTGACAAGCCTGGTCATTATGTTTCAAGATGTCCCGATAGAGCAACAGCACATCAAGAAACAAATCTAAACGAAACACAAGAAGCAGACGCACTATACGTACACGAAGTGGTGTTCTTAAATGAAGATAAAGTGTTTCCTAAGAGTTATAGTACCAATCAAGGTGAAGTAAGTGAAGTTTGGTACTTAGACAATGTTTCTAGCAATCATATGACAGGGAACAAGGACTTCTTTTCAAGTTTGGATGAGAAAATCAAAGGGAAAGTTAAGTTTGGTGATGGTTCATATGTTGATATTGTTGGAAAGGGTTCGATAATCTTTGTAGGCCAGAATGGTGAGAAGAAAGCACTCAAAGATATCTACTATATACCTGATTTGAAACACAATATAATCAGCCTTGGACAAACCACAGAGAATGGATGTGAAGTGTATATGAAAGGAGATGTTCTTACACTAAGGGATCCTAATGGAAAATTGCTAGTACAAGTCATAAGGTCATCAAATCGTCTTTATAAAACACCAATGGAAATTTTCTATCCTAAGTGTTTACAAGTTCATGATGACAACACATGGACATGGCATGCTCGGCTAGGACATGTAAGTGTTGAGGTCATGAATAACATGGTTAAGAAAGAGATGGTTGTAGGAATGCCGCAAGTGTTACACGAGAAGAACGTGTGTGATGCTTGTATAGCCGGGAAACAAACAAGAAACTCGTTTCCCATCAAGACTACGTTCCATGCAACTCAAGTTTTGGAACTAATCCATGGAGATTTATGTGGACCAATCTCACCACCAACACCATCGAACAACCGGTATGTCTTTGTCTTGATAGATGATTATTCAAGATACATGTGGACCATGTTATTAAAAGAGAAGAGTCAGACATTCGATCGGTTCAAAAGGTTTAAAGCATTTGTGGAGAGTCAAACCGGACATAATATTAAAACCTTACGTACCGATAGAGGAGGAGAGTTTACCTCAGCTGAGTTTAACTCGTTTTGCGAAGAGAACGGAGTTAATAGACATTTAACTGCACCGTATACACCCCAACAGAATGGTGTAGTTGAAAGAAGAAATCGAACTTTGATGGAGATGACAAGGAGTATAATGAAAGCCATGAAGATTCCGAATGACATGTGGGGAGAAGCTGTACGTCACTCAACCTATATCATCAATAGAGTTCCCACAAAAGCTCTAATAGGTCAGACTCCGTATGAAAGTTTTATGTCCAAGAAGCCTAACATTCACCACTTAAGAGTTTTTGGGTGTGTTGCTTATGCAAAGAACACAAAACCACATCTTAAGAAGCTAGAAGATCGATCAAGAACTGTAATCAACCTTGGAACAGAACCGGGTTCCAAAGCATACCGACTCTATGATCCAATCACGAGAAAGGTGATTGTAAGCAGAGACGTGATTTTTGATGAAAGAAAGGTTTGGGATTGGTCATCAAAAACAACACAAACAAACGGAGAACCAGGCATGTTCAAAGTATCTCATGGAGGTGTTATAGAAGATGGAGGTGAATACAGTGATACTCAAGACAACGATGATACCTATCGCGAACCAGAAGCTCTTGAGAATGAGAATCAAAACGAAGGAGAAGAGGTGAATGTTGATAATAATCATGGAGAAACTGAAAATCAACAAGTCGTGACTAGGTATGGTCGTGTTATCAACACACCAAAGTATCTTAAAGACTATATACTCCTAGCTGAACTAGAAGGTGAGAAACTTTTGCTAACAATTGATGGAGAGCCAGAGAATTATCTAGAGGCTATGAATCTACAAGAATGGATTAAAGCTATGACAGATGAGTTGGATTCAATTGTGAAGAACCATACATGGGAGCTTGTTGAAAAACCGAATGGAGTAAAACCCATAGGTTTGAAGTGGATTTACAAGATCAAGAAGAAAGCAGACGGCTCAGTGAGTAAGTATAAAGCGAGACTTGTGGCAAAAGGCTATGTACAACAATAAGGTATAGATTTTGAAGAAGTGTTTGCACCAGTAGCTCGAATCGAAACTATACGTTTTCTCATAGCACTTGCAGCAGCAGGAGGTTGGGAGATACATCATTTAGATGTTAAGACGGCTTTCTTAAATGGAGATCTCAATGAGGTAGTCTATGTAAGCCAACCTGAAGGATTTGTAAAGAAAGGAGAAGAAAATCAAGTATACAAACTTCGTAAAGCTTTATACGGTCTACGACAAGCACCTAGAGCATGGAATGTAAAACTTGATCATATCTTAAAGGAAATGAGCTTTAAGAGATGTGTGAAGGAGCCGACTGTGTATCTAAAGAATGAAGAGAAGGAACTTCTAATCGTGGCAATCTATGTTGATGACTTGTTTGTAACAGGAACATCACGGAAAATAATTGATCGGTTCAAGAGTGATATGTCGAGAGAATTTGAGATGTCGGATCTTGGTAAGTTGACATATTACCTTGGTATAGAAGTAATTCAAGGAGCTAATGGAATTCAAATAAAGCAAGAAGGTTATGCTCAAGGAATCCTAGTTGATACCAAGATGGAATCGTGTAACTTGACTCATGTTCCAATGGAGTCAAACACAAGATTATCAAAGGCAGAGGAGGAACCGGAGATAAACGCCACCGAATATAGAAGAGCCATTGGTTGTCTAAGATATTTACTCCACACAAGACCTGATTTGGCATATTCCGTTGGAATCTTAAGTCGATATATGCAGAGTCCAAGAGAGTGTCATGGACAAGCTCTGAAACATGTTCTTAGATATGTAAGAGGAACTACTAACTTGGGTCTATTTTTCAAAAGAGACAAGTCAAGGAAGATCATCGGGTATAGTGATAGTAGCCATAATATTGATATAGATGATGGGAGGAGTACATCAGGCCATGTTTTCTATCTTGGTTCTTCACCAATCACATGGACGTCACAAAAACAACCCACCGTCGCGTTGTCTTCTTGCGAAGCGGAGTTTATGGCAGCTACAGAAGCCGCAAAGCAAGCTATATGGCTTAAGGAATTGAAGAACGAGATATTAAGTATAGACGAGAAGGTCTTACTTAGGATTGATAATAAATCGGCCATAGCTCTTACTAAGAACCCGGTGTTTCATGGAAGAAGTAAACACATACTCAAGAATTATCATTTCATTCGTGAATGTGTGGAGAAAGAGCAAGTCGAAGTCGAACATGTACCAGGCGTGGAGCAGAAGGCAGACATACTCACTAAGCCATTAGCTCGAATCAAGTTCAAAGAGATGAGGAGCTTAATGGGAGTTCAAGCAACAGGAGCTACCAAAGTTCAAGTTGGAATTACGGGGGTGAATGTTGGATAATTCCAAGCCTTGAAGACCAAGCTATCTTAGGATGAGAAGATTCTAGGAGAATTAGAGAGATAGAAAATAGGAGTTACAACTAAGGAAATCAATCCAATTATGGTTTGTAATCCTAATAGGTTAAGGAGTAGCTTAAACCTATAAATATGAAGCTCAATGGAGAGATGTTCCAAGAGACTTTGAGAGAGTTGATTTAGTTTTGAGTTATAGTTTCTAAATCTAATAAAGAAGTGAAGTTCTTTATAACCTCAAACCCTTCTGTTATACGGTTCTGAAACACCAGAGTAGTAATAAGCCAATGTCACTCCGAAATTACCACCCCTTGTTTTGTTGGACAGAGAAGTTGGTTACATTGGAGACAATACAATTGACACTGGACCAGAATTATTAACCGATCCGATCAGGCACAGTATATGATCATACATATATGGGAGCAAAAACTGCTGCACAGCATGTGAGAGTGTCGAGACTGGTTGGTGATCGAAGATAAAGACAAAGGCCAACCCGGAATCGTCTAGGCTGTGGCAGAGTGAATCGGAATAACTACTACTAGTTTAAAAGCATGTAACAGTATGTGATGCGTGTGCGGAAGCGAAGTAAATTGATGAAGTGTCAATGCACGAGACGCCTATCTCGTGGGTTGACTGTGAACTTAGATTGAACGCCTATTCTCTCTAAAGTTCGGATAAACTCGAAGTTCCTTTATCGAGTGTTGAACACAAACGAGACCTGTTTGTAATTCAGAGTAAAGTATAAAACTTTGCTGATTCTCAAAATTCAATGTCTAAAATAAACAACAAGGACCCTTATTTATACTACTCTAGGAGACTCCTATCATAACTAGAAAAGGAAAACAATCATAACTAGAAAATAGGAAAACAACTACTCCTACTCCTACCCGGTTTACAGTAACCGAAAGTACCTAGAATAAGGAAAACTAATTAAGGACATAAACCAAATCTGCTTGGACCCTTGATTCGCCTTGATTCGTTCTATGCTAGGCCTTCGTTCCTTAACAATCCAACGCCAACCATGCTTCGTTGTTGTTCATGTGACTTAGATATTTCGATGAGTTTGTCCGGGTTCAAAATGACTTCCTCTCCCAATGCTTGATCCATACCTGTATCATCCCCTCCCTCTTGAAAAGGAATTGACCTCAATTCTAGCAGACCCTCATCATCGATGTATGGTGAAAGATCACCCACGTTGAAAGTAGCATGTACTCCATAATCTCCTGGAAGCTCGATCTTGTAAGCATTGTTGTTGATCCGACTAACCACCTTATAAGGACCTTCCGCTCGTGGCATGAGCTTATTCTTTCGTTTCCCTGGAAACCTTTCCTTCCGTAAATGTAGCCACACAAGATCCCCTTCATTGAACACCTTAGTTTGTCGATTTTTATTAGCTCTTCGTTTGTACCCTTCATTCACGGTCTCGATTCTGGCCTTGACTTGCTCGTGTAATTTCATCATTGCCTTCACTTTAGACTCGGCATCTTTATGAATCAACTCGTCCTTAGGTAACGGAACCAAGTCAATTGGTAAGTACGGATTAACTCCATAAACTACCTCAAACGGAGAGTGTTTCGTAGCATATGTGGGAGACCTATTATAAGCAAACTCGGCATGTGCAAGCTTTAGGTCCCAATCCTTTTGCGTTTTGCTTATGAGTCCTCGTAGCAACGTACCTAGTATCCGATTAGTAACTTCGGTTTGCCCATCCGTTTGTGGATGGTGTGAAGTACTAAATAACAACTTAGTCCCAACTCGCCTCCATAGAGTGTTCCAAAAATAGCTTAGAAACTTAGCATCTCGATCCGAAACAATGGTCTTCGGCACTCCATGTAAACGTAACACTTCTCGGTAGTACAAATCCGCCACATTCACAGCATCATCCGTTTTATGACACGGTATAAAATGAGCCATCTTCGAAAATCTATCCACCACCACCATGATTGCATCTTTACCTCTTTGTGTTCGTGGAAGGGCCATGATGAAATCCATCGAAACGTCCTCCCATGGACGATTAGGAATCGGTAACGGCGTATACTCGCCTGCCTTGAACGTGCTTTTAGCCATATGACATGTTACACATTTGCTTATCAAACTAGTTATGTCTCCTAACATCTTCGGCCAATAGAAATGCTCTTGGAGAATGTTCAATGTCTTGTTAATGCCGAAATGTCCAGCCATTCCTCCTCCATGAGCTTCTCGCACAAGTAACTCTCGAATAGGATGTTTCGGAACACACAAGTGATTCCCCTTGAATAGGAAACCGTCTTGGATAATGTAATCCTTACTCGAGCCACCTCCTTTGCAAGCATCGAAGATCTCACCGAAATCACCATCATCAGCGTAGTATTTTTTTAATAATCCGAAACCTAGCAGGTGTACCTCTAGTGTCGATAGTAATGTATACCGTCTAGACAGAGCATCGGCCACTACGTTACTCTTGCCTTCCTTGTACTTGGATGAAAAATTGAATGATTGTAAGAACTCCACCCACTTAGCATGTCGTGAGTTCAACTTACGTTGCCCATTGATGTACTTGAGCGATTCGTGATCTGAATGTACCACGAAATGGTGCGGCCTTAAATAGTGACTCCAATGATCCAAGGCTCGAACAATCGCATATAACTCCTTATCGTATGTTGAGTAGTTTAGTCGTGCTCCACCAAGCTTTTCTGAAAAATAGGCCACGGGTCTTTTGCATTGAATTAACACAGCTCCAATCCCTACCCCACTAGCATCACACTCCACTTCGAAAGGTGAGGAGAAGTCGGGTAAAGCAAGCACCGGGGCTTCACATAACTTCCTCTTTATCGTCTCGAATCCTCTTTGGGCAGCCTCACTCCACACAAACGTTCCCTTCTTCAAGCATTCCGTGACGGGACTCATGATGGTACTAAAATCCCGTATGAAACGTCGATAGAATGATGCTAAACCATGGAATGATCTAACCTCGGTCACTGTGGTAGGCGTGGGCCACGTTCGAATAGCTTCCACTTTTGATTTATCGACGGACACGCCTTCTCCCGATATGACATAGCCGAGAAAAATCACCCTGTCCACAAGAAACGAGCATTTCTCCGCCTTCCCATAAAGCTTCTGTCTTCGCAAGACTTCTAGCACACCTCTCAAGTGTTTTAAGTGCTCCTCCAAATTCTTAGAATAGATTAGAATATCATCGAGGTAGACTACCACACACTTGCCAAGGAACGGTTTTAGAACCTCATTCATGAGTCGCATAAATGTACTAGGCGCATTAGTGAGTCCAAACGGCATCACGAGCCATTCGTATAGTCCATGCTTTGTTTTGAACGCCGTCTTCCACTCATCTCCTTCTTGCATTCTAATTTGATGATAGCCACTTCGTAAATCGATCTTTGAAAAGATCATCGATCCATGTAGCTCATCCAGCATGTCATCTAATCGTGGCATAGGGAATCGGTACTTGATTGTGATGTTATTGACCGCCCGACTATCCACGCACATCCTCCATGTTCCTTCCTTCTTTGGCACCAATAACACTGGTACGACACATGGACTAAGACTCTCCCGTATGTAACCCCTCTCAAGTAACTCATCGATTTGTTTTTGTAACTCCTTTGTCTCCTCGGGATTACATCGATATGCAGCTTTGTTCGGTAATGGTGCTCCGGGAACTAAGTCAATTCGGTGCTCAATCCCACGAATGGGTGGTAATCCGGGTGGTAGATCATCCGGGAATACGTCATCATACTCCTTGATTAACTCCTTGATCTCCTCACGGTTGTCCTGGGTTTGTGAGGATACTTCGTTTACCATCAATGCATAAACGTGTCCTCCCTCTTGAATCGTTTGCTCCACTTCCTTTTCACTTGCAAATAACGTCAGACTCGGTTTCTTTGGTGCCTTAGTGTGAGTTTTGCGAATCGCTTCCGGGGACATTGGCTTTAGCGTCACTTTCTTCCCATCTACAAACAAGGTGTAAGCATTACTTCTTCCTTGATGAATTACGTCTCGATCAAACTGCCAAGGACGCCCCAATAGAATATGGCATGCATCCATTGGAATTACATCACAAATAATCTCATCCTTGTATGGACCCATTGCAAATCCGACCCTTGCTTGCTTTGTAACCTTTACCCGGTTCCCATCATCGAGCCAATGTAAGGTGTACGGCTTTGGATGTGGGGTTGTGGATAAGTTTAATTTCTCCACCAGCTCAGTTGATGCTACATTCGTACAACTTCCCCCATCAATGATTACATTGCACCACCTATCTTTCACTTGGCACTTTGTATGAAACAATTGATCACGTTGTTCCTTGTCCACTGTCTCAGCCCCAACCTTGGAGTGCAAGGTTCGTCTTAAGACTAGAGCGGTATCATAGATAGGTGCTTCGAACTCCACTTCTCTATCGGGCTCTTCTTCCTTCTCGGTGAATATTCCATCCTCTTGCAAGTCTTCGTCAAGAAGGTCATCTCTCCATGTAACCGCTTCTCTTAATGTTACGATACGTTTGTTAGGACAATCGCTTTGATAATGACCAAACCCTTGACACTTAAAACACCGTAATTTGGACAGATCACGCGTTCTTGGAGCTGCCTCGGTTTTCTTTTGAGCTGGAGTGACTGGAGTTTTGCTGGAATCAGCCCCTGTTATGCCACTCTTAAGTTCTTCTCCCCTGTTCCAGGGGTTCCCTCTTGGTGCTAGGGAAGTGCTAGCACGGTTCACCTTCTGCTGTGCTTCGACGCGTAAGCAAAGATTACATAACCCGTCGAATGATGTATAATCATGGAGATCCACGATGTTAGCTATAGGACGGTTCAGTCCTCGACAGAATCGTGCCATTTTCTGGTCTTCCAGTTCTTCAACTTCACTCAACATGACAAGTCCTTCAAACTCGTTCATGTATTCGGATATACTCTTCGTCCCCTGTGTAAGTTCGGCCATTCTGCGATATAATCCCAACTTATGGTTGCGAGGCACATATCGTTGACGCAACTTTTTCTTCAATTTAATCCAAGAGTGAATCTTTTCCTTGCCATCCTTCGCCCTCTGTGTTTTCAAGTTCTCATACCACAGAGAAGCGTTCTTGCTTAGTTTTAGGATTGCATACTTACAGCTTTTTTCATCGGATAGATCTTTAAAATCGAACATTCGTTCGATCTTTCTTTCCCAATCCAAGTATGCCTCTGGTTCAGTGCTGCCCCCAAACTCGGGTAGCTCCGTGACCTTGAATTCGTCTACTGCCTTCTGTCCGAAGCCGGTTCGGAGTCCTGTCGGCCTGTTACGAAGCATGTCCCGTACCTGTGCGAGGACGGTTTCATCGTCAAAATCCCCCATGAAGTTAGGATCAAGAACCTGGCTCTGATACCACTTATGATGCGTGTGCGGAAGCGAAGTAAATTGATGAAGTGTCAATGCACGAGACGCCTATCTCGTGGGTTGACTGTGAACTTAGATTGAACGCCTATTCTCTCTAAAGTTCGGATAAACTCGAAGTTCCTTTATCGAGTGTTGAACACAAACGAGACCTGTTTGTAATTCAGAGTAAAGTATAAAACTTTGCTGATTCTCAAAATTCAATGTCTAAAATAAACAACAAGGACCCTTATTTATACTACTCTAGGAGACTCCTATCATAACTAGAAAAGGAAAACAATCATAACTAGAAAATAGGAAAACAACTACTCCTACTCCTACCCGGTTTACAGTAACCGAAAGTACCTAGAATAAGGAAAACTAATTAAGGACATAAACCAAATCTGCTTGGACCCTTGATTCGCCTTGATTCGTTCTATGCTAGGCCTTCGTTCCTTAACAATCCAACGCCAACCATGCTTCGTTGTTGTTCATGTGACTTAGATATTTCGATGAGTTTGTCCGAGTTCAAAATGACTTCCTCTCCCAATGCTTGATCCATACCTGTATCAGTATGGGGAAGAGATCGATGGAAATTAAACCCCAAGTTGCAAGCAATAATATAAACGGTGCTTGGAGGCTTGGGAACTTGAAACTTGCCCCAAGTTGAAGGAAGGAAGGGAGATCTTTGTCCTGCTGCACCAAATGGGTCTCAGCCACGTTCTCTGATTTTACTGGCTGCCTTGGAGGTAAGGTTGCTTTGGCCGGCCAATCTACCAGTAGAAGCGCTAGGAACTGTGTGCTAGCTGGAGAAGAAAGAGTCAGGTTAAAAGCTGATATGTGCCGTGACCTCTATTATTTCTATTTCCAACTGGGAAGTAGTTAGTTTTCATCATCAATTGTTTCTTTCTTGAGATTACGAGGGAAGGGGGAAAGTATGGGCAAAGCTCTTTAAGAATCGGTCTGGATATGTTGGTAGATTCATTCAGAATTCTACTTATAGAATTAGAATTCGTCATTCAATATGGTTCGGTTTTTTTTTTGGGGCGGGGGGGGGGGGGGGGGGGGGGGGGGGGTGGGGCCAAGCATGAATATGGCTCGTAGAAAAATTTGTATACCGGATGACATGAATTTCAGATTCTTTAAATACAGAACACAACATCAGATTTTATTTAGTTTATGTTTTGTTTAGCCAAAAAAATTTATTAGAAATTTCACACATCACTGCCAAAAATATATATTCTAATTTCATCAAACAATATTTGATGTGTGTTTTAAAATTTCGGTTAAGACTTTTTAATGGTGACTCATCTTATGATTGGAGAACTATACCTAAATAAGATAACAAATTAAATATAATTTTCTTTTAAATTTTATTTTGTAGATAATCCGTCTAATTAAGTGTCGTCTTCCTGACGCTTAACATTTTTTGGAACATTGCTTAAAACTATTACGCCATCAAACGTAAAGTGTCAAATTATCTTTTCATGCGTGAGAAAAGTATAGCATTTTTTGATAAATAATTATATTTTTTTGAAGAAAATAATACAAATGTTATGAAATATCATTTTATATTTGAATTTCATGACTCTCTTTTTTGGCAAAAAGATTTTACAACTCAAACAATGTATTAGATTAAAGGAGATGAACATGGTACCCCCTTTATTATAAAGCACATCCTTTTAATTTTGTATTTTTCATGTATCATTTTAACACAACTTTGTAAGGAGATGAAAAAAACGTGCGGTTTAAAAAAAATGAGATGTTGATTTCGCCTTTTTAGATTAATTGGTAATATAATCGAGATTCCATTTTTTGTTTTGAAGTCTCGATCATTTTCGGCTAAACATTCGTGTTCCAAACTCTCTGATCAGGAGAGCCTCTATCTCCAATGGGTGATAGCTAGCAAACCAAAGATGTTATGTCCGCAACATCTAACATCCAGAAGGCATGCATATCGATCAAAATAAGGAAAACAAACATTTGAAGTGTTTGGTTATATACGCAGAAATGTTTAAAGATAAGAAACTTCGAGGAGAAGAAAACAAGATGATGAGTTACGATGTTACATTTCATATTGGACTGCACATGGCATGGAAAGCAATCCGAAGACCAAGTTAAACGAAGCATATAGAAAAAGCATCCCCCATTGCCTCTCCCAGAAGCCACACGCTTCTTCTATCCGGATTATCCAATAGTATCCAGTAATTGGCCAAAAAATATGGAACACCATTAATGGGTCAACTTTAGTTGTGTGTTTGTTTTCCCTTCCCCATGGGACTTGGAAGAATGGTAGGTCACGTTTTGTAGGTATATCTTCCCCCAACTAACAGTCCTAGCTAGATGATCTGCTGCAATCTAGCTAACAAGTAACACCTCTCCATAACCAATGAGCACTCTTCTCCATACCCAATTTGCCAATCCTATTCAATCGATTTCATCATCACTGATCTCTGATCTGTGAATTAGATCAGTGAATTCTGATACAGAAACTACTGCAGCACCACCCACCCATGAGGCCCCGTGAACCCTTTCATAAATGTCTCCTAGAAATATCAGCCAGCCTGATAAAACCACTCCCAAAATCTTGAGCTGGTCTCCTCCATTTTTTATTCCTCATCTAGCATGCATTTATGTGTGTGTATTATTATTATTACAGGCACTGATATTCAAACAGAAACTTTGCCATTTGCCAGTTCCCAGTTACCCACCACTGGTTTCTTTTTCAGCGAGATGGTTTTCTAGTGCAGTGGGATGATAATGATCAACTGTTCCAAGTTCCCGGCTTGAAATTATAAATAATTTTACCTTACCAAACTAAAACCTAAGAGAGAAAAAATGGCGGAAGTTCTCATGTGAAAATTGTTATGGCCTTTCTTTTTTAGAAAGTTGATCAAAAATTCATTATTAAGAAAATGTGATATCGTGCAGAGAATTTCATCAGATTATCCAATTCGACGAAGAGAAGTCATATCGTATCACCATATTAGAATACATGATGAATGATCCAGGTGGATCCAACATAATAAATCGTATGATATTGATAAATGTCATATGAAAATATTTAATTATTTTAAACCACTGAAACTTTGAGGTTCAAACATTAATAATTTGAATTCATTCAAATTAAGATTACGGTTTGTTTTGATTAAAGAGTTTAAACCATTCATCATTTCTAGTTTATACTCATTAGCTATTTTTAGTTATCTATTCTAGGAAAACTATGTTGTATATAAAGCATATTAGTTGTATGAATTAATCGATCAATTGAAATCAGTTTCTTTTGTTTCAATCTTTTTCCTTCTCTAGTCCTTCATATTTTTCCTCTCATATTAAGAAGTCAACTTCCAAAGAGAAGTATCGACTCTTATCTTCCTACTAAAGTTCTATTTACTAGAAGTTTTAGATCAAATGGTGTCAGAGCACCAGATCCGCAAAGGGTAAAGGTGGTATATAGTCCAAACTCGCAGTCGTCGCAAAACTTCTAAAGAAGAACTTGCATGTCCTTTGCTCATTCATCGAAAATTGAGAAAAAAAGAGAGGAACAATGACAGGAGAAATTCCACAACCAAGTGGTGATAGTGATCGTATCACTAAGCTAGAACAACATGTGGAAATATTATCAACATCTATTTTTAAGCTGGTGAAAAATTTGAAAGCCTCAAAAATTTCACATGTATCCCATTCAAAGAGGAAGGTTGGCAATGACAATGGAGACGAGGAGGACACCATCTCAGAAAATGTCATCAAGGAGAAATCCTATAAGTGCCTTAAAAATTGATTTTAAGGTTGAGATTCCTACTTACAACGGTGTTATATATGTTGATAAATTAGATAATTGGACAGATACATTAGAAACTTATTTAACCATACATAAGTATTCTAATGTTGAGAAGATCCAATTCGCAACCTTGAAACTCTCGACCATGTGTGGAAATCATACCAAAAATGGTACAACGTTTCGGAATTGACTTGGAGTAAATTCAAGAAATTGTTGCAAATTTTTTTTATCCTGTTGGTTGTAAGGAAGAATGTTGGTATAGATGGAAGCCCTTCACTCAAAAGTTTGGTTAGTCGGTAGAAAATTATACCTCTGAATTCCATAACCAAGCTTTGGTATTGGATATAGATATAGACGATTAAAACGTCTTCATGAAGAATACCGGAGGGCTTTTCGACTACATATGGACAAAATTGAAATTGTTCATCGTAGAATTAGTTGATGAAGCTACTGTCAAGATCATCACCATCAAGGCCGAGTACAAAAATTTTGACAAGAATGATGGCAAACAAACAATTGCAAGTATATCTGATTGGAAGAATAAAGGCAAGCAAATTGAGGGTGGCCCCAAACAAAATAATTACTGTGATCATTGTCGTGTTAGTGGACATGTAAAAGACAAGTATGAGATACTTCATCCTAAGTTGAAACCCAAGAACTAGAGGAACAGCCAGGGGATGAATGCCAAAAAGGCCACATTAACAGTAAAACATGTAGAAAATCTTCCAGAGTTGAAGTAACCTGACACTACACTTACATTAATGACAATGTCAACAAACGTTGCAGACGCTTACAACCGTGAAGAACTACCATTTGAACATCCAAGTGAAGTAGAGTGTTGTACAAGCAATTGTTGATTCCGGAAGTCAGAAGAATTTGATTTATGAAGCTCTAGTAAAGAAGGTAGGCTTAGAAACAACGCCTCACCCTTGGCCTTACTCACTAGGCTGGATCCAAAAGAACATTGATATGCAAATTACAAAGCAATACACCATCAAGTTTGCAATCACTAATCGTTACATCGATGAAGTAACATGTGAGGTGGTTCTATTGGACATGCGCCAAGTTATATTGGGTAGTCAATGTCTTTGGGACCATGATACAATTCATTATAAAAGGTTTCACAAGTATTGTTTGGTGAAGGATGAAAAAGAGTTCCACATCAATGTTTCTAAGCCTCAAACTACAGAGAATTTGTTGACAATTAATCAAGCCAAGTGATTGATTAACTCTTGTGGACAGTTCATCTTATTGATGATTCGGCCATAAGATAATTGTTCTAACGTTGTCACTTTGTCAACAGTGACTCTAAAATCTTTACAAAATTCCGATATTGGAAAATTGCAGAAGGATTTCAAAGATCTTTTTCAGGGTGTACATGGATTACCACCACGGAGAGCTGTTGAACATGAAATCCAGTTGGTAGGAGATTCACCTCTACTAAGTTTGGGTTTGAGTCGCACTTATCTTACAGAGAGTGAGGAAATCAAGAAGCAAGTACAAGAACTTCTTGAACAAGAGGCTATCAAACTTAGTTGCTCACCATGTGGTTCACCAGTATTACTTGTGCCAAAGAAAAATGGAGGATGGCGCATGTGCGTTGACTATAGAGCAATTAATAAGATTACCATCACGAATCAATATCCACTACCGAGGATTGATGATCTTTTAGATCAATTGCATGGTACTCGTTACTTCACCAAATTAGATCTTAAATCTGGTTATCATCAAGTATGCATCCATGAAGAAGACACTTGGAAATCTGTTTTTAAGACAAAGCATGGATTGTTTGAGTGGTTGGTTGTGCCATTTGGAATATGTAATGCTCCAGCTACCTTTATGTGGCTAATGAATGAAGTACTTTGCCCTTTCATTGATGACTTTGTGATTGTTTATTTGGATGACATTCTTATATACAGTGTTACATAGGAGAACCATCTTCGTCATATTTCCCAGGTTATGGAGGTTTTACAAGCTAATCAACTACGATTGAACGGTAAGAAATGTGAATTTGGGAAGTTGCAACTTGTATACCTAGGGTTCATTATTGGTGCTGGAGAGCTCAAAGTGGATCCAGAGAAAGTACAAGTTATCACTCAATAGCCCACACCTTGTTCAGTGACTGAAGTTCGAAGCTTTATTGGTGCATGCCAATATTTGAGGAAATTTATTAGTCATTTCTCTCTACTTGCAGCACCTCTACATTCACTTACAAAGGCCAATCAAAAGTTTGAATGGTCGAAGAATCTTTCCAGTTGTTAAAACGGAAGATTATCGAGGCCCCAGTATTAACATTGCCAAATCTGTAAAAAGCATCTGAAGTTGAAGCAGATGCCTCTAACTATGCAATGAGAGCCGTATTACGTCAGGATGGTAAACCAGTTGCATACAATTTTGAGATGTTTAGTGGACCAGTATTAAACTATCCAACTTATGACAATAAGTTATATGCATTGCATCAAGCAGTGAAGCATTGGAGAGCTTACTTGTTAGGGAAGAAAGTTGTGGTTCACTCTGATCATAAGCCTCTTCAGTATCTAACTACATAGTCTAAATTACAGCAAGCACGATATATGAAGTGGATGTCCTACCTACAACAATTCAATATTGTAATTAAGTACAAGAAAGGAATGACTAATAAGTTGAAATATATGTCATCCCGACCCCTACACCAGTAAGTACTGCATTATTGGTAGTCATGCAGATCCAACCTATAGTTCCTTCAAAATATGCAAAAGGGTATGACTCTGACACTGATTTTAGTTCAGCTCATGCTCAGCTGCAACAAGGAAAGACTAGTGAGTTTCAACTGAAAGATTAATTGATGTACAAAGGAATACAATTGTGCATACCAAATGATGGTGACAGACTCCAATGGATTCGAGAAACTCATACTTCCAAAGTACCAGTGCATTTTGGGGTAAAGAAGACTTTATTGAATCTTTGTTGTTATGTCTTTTGGCCAAAGATGCACATCAATGTTTCATGGTACATACGAGAATGTGTTATATGTAACACCTTCAAGCCTTCTAATAGGACGTTAGGACTATATCTTCCGCTACCAGTACTTAACCGACATTGGGAAAGCATTTCAATGGACTTTCTTGGAGGCTGGCCTAAAATGAAAACTGGGAATGATTATTTGTTCATAATTGTGAACTGTTTCCCAAGATGGTGATACTCAATCTATGTAAGAAGGCTGTAACTAGAAAGGGAGCATCTAAGTTGTTTTACCAATATATTTGGAAACATTTTGGCCTCCCAACATCTATTATATCAGACAGGGATGGTCGATTCTTAGGACATTTTTGGAGGTCATTATGAGGAATGATGGATACTAGGTTGAAGCGTAGCACTGCATTTCATCCACAAACTGATGGACAAAGATAGGTCGTTAACTAGACCATGGTACATTTATTAAGAAGATATAATTCTAAGCATCCAAAAACTTGGGATGAAAGTCTCCCTTACTTACAATTTGCTTTTAATCCAGAATCTATGGCTCCACATTGAAATCTCAATTCGAGGTTTGTTTAGGTTACTTACCCCAGAGTTCTTTTGATATGGTATAAATGATCAGTGAAAAGTCATTTAGTGGAAAAGAAGAAGCAGAACATGTTCAAGCACAGAAATTTCTCGAACAAGTTAAGAAGATTCATTCAGAAGTGGAAGCACAACTGCAATGATCTCAACAATGATATAAAGATTGCCATGAAAAGCATTGTGTTCCATGTACCTTTAAAGAAGGTGATTTAGTATGGTTACACCTTGGGAAAGAGCGATTGACTAGATAAGACAAGAAACTTAAGCCTATTCATTATGGACCCTTCAAGATCATCAAATAAATTGGTGATAACGCCTTTCAACTCGATCTACCACCTTACAAGCATATGTACTCGGTCATTAATGCTCAGAATTTGAAACTATTTGAACCATCTTTATTGGATGATGATCCTGATGAGAAAGCTTGTCTTCCTTTAGTCAATGACTTGAAGATGGAGCGAGAAGATCCTTTAGAGGATAATTGTATATTGGAGCAAAAGATTCGTGAAACACGCCGTAGAGAGTATGAATATTTTTGCATAGGCAGAAAAGGACAGAGTATGAATATTTTCGCATACATAGAAAAGGACAACTTCTCAGCAAATCTAAGTGCACTACCACATTTTGAACCATTGCCGACGATTTTTAAATCGCCGGCAATGTTTTTTATCATTACCGGCAATTTTTGGGGATGTCTTTTTTTTTTTTTAACATTACCGGCGACTTAAATGTAAGTCGCCGGCAATGTCTTTTTTTTTATTATTACCGGCGGGACATTGCTGGCGATTTGCCGGAAAAATCGCCGGCAATGTTAAAAAAAAAAACATTACCGGCGATTTTTGGGGAAAAAATTGCCGGTAATGGTAAAAAACATTGCCGGCGATTTAAAAATCGCCGGCAATGGTTCAAAATGTGGTAGTGGTGGTACCTACAGGACAATGCAAATACAAAGTTTTCTCATCTCAAGGTAACTTGAGCAGGAGCTCAAGGTTCTTAAATGGAGGAGCCATGATCCAAGTGGATTCAACATAATAAATCTTATGGTATTGATAACTATCATATGAAAATATTTAATTATTTCAAACCAGTGAAACTTTGAGGTTCAAACATTAATCATTTGAATCCATTCAAAGTTTATGGTTTGTTTTGATTAAAGAGTTTAAATCATTCATCATTTCTGAATTATACTCATTAGCTATTTTTAGTTATCTATTCTAGGAAAACTGTGTTGTATATAAAGCGCATTAGTTATATGAATTAATCAGTGAATTGAAATCAGTTTCTTTTGTTTCAATTTTCTTCCTTTTCCAATCTTTCATATTTTTTCCTCTGATCTTAAGAAGTGAACTTGCAAAGAGAAGTATTGACTCTTATCTTCCTACTAAAATTTTATCTCCTAGAAGTTTTGGATTAAGGAAGCACAAAATCATAGACTAACAAACTAGAGCAGCACAAGTAACTATCAAAACTCAATATGCACAACTCCTTAATTAGCTAGGCATATTTTCCTATGTCGAAACTCAGAGCGACGACAATACTACGATCCAGATAAGATCTCCCGGATCCAAAAAGGGGTTTGGAGGATCACCCATCTTGGAAGTTTCAAGCTCCAGACCCATGTATAAACACCTAGCCCATCCAACAATGCCTATCCAGCCCGCCAAAATCAAAACCCACGAGCATCCTCCGTCGTCAACGTCGAGCCACAACATCGATCCACACTAGCGATTTACGGTTCCCTGTCAACCGCCTCCTTTATCCAGTAGTAGTAACAACACAAACCCTACCAGGAGCAGACACTGCCAGTCCATCTTGACTAGATCTCGACAACGTTGAATATCCACACCCTTCAGGCACGCCTAAAAAAGTCGGTGATGTCGTATCTCTTCTCGCCTTATCCACCACCACAGACCTCGTCTCTTAGTCATCATCCACCTCCCACCATGTCGTACGCTACCAGAAATCTCGCCACCATGAAAATCAAGGAATAGGGATTTCCGAGAAAAGTAATAGAAGAACATAGGGAAAAGAAAAATAGGAGGGGCCAAAGGAATAGGCATGGAAAAGCACGCTGGTTGAACCCTAGGCGACGTTAGGTTGACTTCTCACCAAAGTTCTCACCAAGAATCTCGGAGCACTATTCTCCTTTGATCGGATATATAGTTTGTGTCAAACAAGACTAAAGTAATGTTGTTAATTGTTATGGCACTTATGTGTAAACTATTTTTTTTTCTTTATTTTTCAGCATAAAAAAGGGTTCACCTTGACCACAGACTTGTCGAGAAAATTGGAAACGTTCCTAAGGTATTTTTGGTTATTTTGGATTTCTTTTTTTGAGGAAAGGTATTTTGTATTTTTAAAGATATTTTGGATTTCAACCTTGCCTTGTTGCATAAGGAATCCTTATTCCATTTTGGGTATGTATTCTATATATAGTTCATGGATTAGTGCTCTATAATCTATATAAGCCCTCCCAAAATTGGAACTTACGAAAAAAGAAAAACCAAAGTTGAGAGATTTTGTGCCCTAGAACGTTCGCAGCCATGTCGCCAAAGCAAGGTGGAAAAGCAAAGCCTCTTAAGCAGCCCAAGACAACGAAGAAGGAGTACCACGAAGATGATTTGGCTAAGATTCAGAAGAAGAAAGAGGAGGATAAGGCACTTAAGGAGCTTAAAGCCAAGGCTCAACAGAAGAGCACTTTCGGAGGTACTGGCCTCAAGAAAAGTGAAAAAAAAATAAACAGGAATTTCACTGCCCATATTTCGTTGAGAAATTTTGATAAATACCCTTGATTTTTACCCTAGTTTTAAAATATAATTGAAAAATAACCTTTTAAAAGTTTAAAAGGTAATGAATACCCTCATGAAAACTCTATAGTCTCGACATTTTGTGTCACACTTATTTTTGGGATCGACATGGCTACCTTGATTAATGTACAATATTGTTTGATTTATATCATCCAAAGTACGATACTGTCAATCGTCTTCAGTCAGCTGTTTTAGTGGTTCGGCAACTCAGAGTTCAGGAGGAGGTCATGATGCCATTTCTGAAGTTTGACCAACGTAGCCTTCTAGACGAGTCAATCAGCAAAGTCGTAATCAAAGAAGACGGTTAGTTGGACATGCCAGAGTTTGTGTCACGACCCTGTGTGAGGACAGAGTTTCTCTGAGGTTACTGTTGCTTGACATCCATGGCTAATATGCCTACATCTCCACTTCCGGGGTTATAGAGAGTGTTGTATCCATCCGGAGGGATTGTGAGATCTTTGTTGGAGGTTGTGGGTTAGCCGCAGATCTGTTATTGCTGGATATCGTCGATTTTGATGTGATTTTGGATATAGACTTATTGACGACACATTAGGCAATGTTCGATTGTCACAAGAAGGAGGTTGTGTTTCGACGACCAGGGTTCCCAGAGATACTGTTTCGCGGTGAGAAGAATATTTTATTGCCATGTGTGATTTCAGCGATGAGGACCGAGCTGATGATGAAAAAGAGTGTGTAGCATACTTAGCTCATGATGTGGATACTACGGCTGCTGTGCCAGACATTGGTGATATTGAGGTTGTATCTGAGGTTCCAGATGTGTTTCCGGAGGAGTTACCGTGTATTCCTCCAGTGCGGGAAATCGATTTCACCATTGAGCTTTTATCGAGCACTGGACTCATATCACAGGCACCTTATCGTATGGCACCAGCGGAGTTGAAGAAGCTACTGATTCAACTTCAAGAGTTGTTGGAGAAGGTTTCATACAACCCAGTGTATCACCGTGGGGTGTTCCTGTACTGTTTGTGCGAATGTAGGATGGTTCGACGAGGTTGTGCATCGACTACCGGAAGCTAAATCAGGCTTCAAGGAAGAGCAAGTAGCCTCCACTGCGGATTGACGACTTGTTTGATCAGCTCAAGGGAGCTTCAGTCTTTTCGAAGATTGATCTCAGGTCCGGATACCATCAGCTGAGGATCAGAAAGTCAGATGTGGCCAGGATAGATTTCAGATCACGGTACGGGCATTACAAGTTCTTGGTTATGCTGTTTGGGTTGACCAATTTCCCCGCAGCTTTTATGGACTTGATGAACCGGGTGTTCAGACGGTTTCTAGACAAGTTTGTGATCGTGTTCATCGACAATATCCTGATTTACTCCAGGAGTGTGGGCCAGCACAAGAAGCATTGGCAAGCTGTTTTGCGGACTTTGCGAGATAATCAGTTGTTTGCGAAGTTCAGTAAGTGTGAGTTTTGGTTGGACAACTTGAAGTTTTTGGGTCACGTGATATCGGCTGAGGGAGTCAGCATGGATCCTGACAAGATTGAGGCCGTGTTGAATTGGAGTATACCTACCACGGTACCAGAGATCAGGAGTTTCTTGGGTTTGGCAGGTTATTATCGGCGCTTATGCAGGATTTTTCTCGGATTGCCACTCCACTTACCAGATTGACGAAGAAAGGCGTCAAGTTCGAGTGGTCCGATGCGCGTGAGGAGAGTTACTTACTCCTGAAGGAAAAGTTGACCACTGCACCGGTTTTGACTTTACCTGACGACCGTGGCGAGTTTGTGGTTTACAGCAATGCATCGAGGTTGGGACTTGGTTGTGTTTTGATGCAGCATGGCAGAGTAGTGGCTTATGGTTCCAGGCAGTGGAAACTTTATGAAGTTACATATTCTGTGTATGATTTGGGAGTTGCTGTCTTTATGTTAGCATCGAAGAGTTCAAGACACTACTGCTGTGGCGTGCAGCGCAGTGTAGGATGTACACTGATCACTTGGGTTTCATCTACTTGCATATTCAGCCAGATTTGAGCTTGAGGCAGCGTAGATGGATGGGGTCGATTAACGACTATAGCTGCACATTTGAGTTCATCTGAGAAGGCTAATGTCGTTGCTGATGCATTCAGTCGGAAATTAGGAGCTTTATTGTTTCATGTGCGTGTTGCCCGAGTTTCCATGAGTGTGATGATGATGAACCTCATTGTTTTACGTACGTTATGCACTAGTGGTACGATGATGTATCAAATACTTCGAGTTTACTACTCGTGACGCAACATGAAGAGGAATATAGCAACTTATGTGAGCAGATGCCACATTTGTCGGTAGGTGAGGGCAGTGAGGTAGAAACTTATTGAGAAGTTACAGCTATTGGAGATTTCCGATTAGAAGTTAGAGCTTGTCACTGTGGATTTTGTGTATCAGTTATCGCGTACTTCGGTTAGTGATACCAGTTTTCGGGTCATTGTGGACCATTTGATAAAATCAGTTCTTTTCCTTGTACTTCCGGAAAAGATTTCAGTGGGCAGACTGGCAGAGCGGTATTTGATAGAGATTGTCCACTTTTATGGTATGCCTGTGTCCCAGATTGCTGATCGAGATAATCAGTTATAACAGAGTGTTGGCAAGCATTGCAGTGAGCATTGGGGACCAGATTACAGTTTAGTACAGTTTCTTATCCTCAGATTGGTGGGCGATCTTAGAGGACTATTTAGTCTTTGGAGGGCATGTTATGGTCTTGTGTATTGCAGTTCCGAGGGATTTGGGACCAGCAGTTTCATTTGTTCGAGATTACTTGCGGTACCCGTTTGTAGACCAGTATGATTATGACATTGTATGAAGTCATTTATGAGAAACAGTGTTGCACTCCATTGTGTTGGAGCGAGTTAGGATTGAGCTGGCGTTTGATCCTGATTTAGTGGAATGTGCTACTATAGATCTTCGGTTTGGCAGGGAGAGGTTAATAATTGCTCGAGTTCAACAGTGAAGTTATGTTGATGTGAGTAGGTTGAGTTATGAATTTGCCACGTTATTTTGGTCTGTATGTGATCATGGGGCAAGTTAATATTGTGCCGTATAGTTTGGCATTGCCTATAGCGTTGGCCTTTGTGTATGTTGTATTCCATGTGGTGGAACTACATTTTAGATTTATTGTATGTTTTGTACCCTATCAGTTCCTTATACAGGAAGACTTGGCATTTGTGGAAAAGCCAGATCAGATTCTGGATTTGAGGGTGCAGGGATTTCGGCACAGGGATATTTCCTATTGTGAAGTCTGATGGTAGAGTCATACAGTTGAAGTAGTCAAGGTTGAGCAGTATGCAGAGGCAGTATCCCTACTTTTCAGTTGGCAGGTTTGGAAATTTCGAGGTCGAAATTTTTGTAAGAGGGGTAGATTTGTGACAACCCGAACCGAAAATGGAATGTTTATCGACTTGATTTGCGAGTTTCGCGATTAGTCGCGATTTGACCGTAAATGGTTAATATGGCGGCCTCGTTAACGACTAAATTATCGGGCAAGAATTTGATTTGAGATCCTTCACGAAAGTTGTAGAGAATTTTATTTCGAGCTCGTGGGAACTTCCAGAGGATTATTTCGAGTTTCGAGGAATAAGTTATGAATATTTTTGGCCGTTGGATTTTGTCATATTTATCCGTTTGGGTTTTGATACGTGTACGGTATAAATACGGGCGAATACGTGACGAATTGGGAAAGTTTCCAAATTGGGAAATGGGGTGTTGACCCGCGTTGACCACGGGTGGGTCGACCCGTTTGGAGGCCGAGTTGGTTTCTCCGTCGTGGAGCTTGATTCCGGCCACGATTGGCCGAGGTTTCTTCATGGAAAGTGTTAGGCTCATGCCCCTCTTCAATTTGGTAGGTGGATCGTCTCCTATGGTGGCCGGAGGAGAGAGAATCAGCGTGACAAAGATCGTGGTTTTTCGGCCAAATCGGCGGCCTTGGGTGGCGGCGATGGCGGCCGTGTTGGTGGTGGTCCTTTGAGGGGTTTTGTTAGCCTTGGTGAGAAGAAGCTTTTAGAAGTGATTTCAAGTCTTGCCGTGGCCGGAGGAGGGAGATCGGAGAGGAAGAAATTCCGGCGAGGGTTTTTATTTTCAAGGTGAGTTTTGGACCTTTTCCGGTCAAAATTGGCCTTAACTTTGAACTAGAAAGTTGTTGGAAATGTCGAGAGCTTCAAATCCATGTGTAGATCGAATTTTTCTGGCCGAGGTGTTTTTCGACAAGTTTTATGTCGTTTTGCTCGGAATCGCGCACCAATCGCATTGGTGAGGTTTATATTTTGAATTGAGCATCGAAAATTATAGCGAGGTTTTATGGTGTGATTATCGGATTTTTGACGATTTCGTCGATATTGAATTTATATGTTTCCGGGAACGATTGTTTCTCGAGATGTGGTTCGAGGTTTTGAGTTATGATTTTGAGCAGTGGATTTTATGATTATTCAGGGGATCGTGATCATTCGTTTGGCGAGAGATTTTCCTCCGGATCACTGGATTAACGCGTATTGCGTTATGTTCATCTGTGAATGGACCCTTTTATTTACACTATTGTAGCGAGTTCTTGATTTCCGTATTTATTTACGATACGATGTTAAGATTATTTATTGCTTTTGGAGGTATTATTTTATATGGTGATGACATTAATTAGCATCGATGCATTAGCTATTCGGCTGATCACCGGTAATCCAGATCCAGGGTTAAGAGATTCCCCTGATGTGCCCACTAGGCTTGAGAGATTTGCCTAGTCTATCACCGTCGGGCTTGAGAGATTCGCCTAGTCTATCACCGTCGGGCTTGAGAGATTCGCCTGACCGTCGGGCTTGAGAGATTCGCCTGACCGTCGGGCTTGAGAGATTCGCCTGACCGTCGGGCTTGAGAGATTCGCCTGACACCTCCATTCATTTTCTGAACTCGCTTTGCTTTGTTTTATGATATATATTTGGTGAAAGGCATATGATTATTTTCGTCCACTCACTCTAACGATTTTATTTGCCTTTCCCCTGGGCTTTTCGGTTTCCGTGCCCAGTTTGCATTTCGGATTCTGGTGTCGTACGTCTCAATCGGAGGTTTAGTGTTCGAGCTACCTTGCTTTTCCTGTAGGTTTCTTGTTTTGCCTACTGTGGTATATTTATGTATATGTACACTAGAGGTCGCTCTGATTACTCTATTGTTATACTTTCATATGATTTTTTCCCGGATTTCTGTAAAGTATAGTTTTGCTTATTACTTTACATTATTGTTATGATATTGAGAAATCCGGATGGGATTGGCGCCCACGGTTTGGCTTTTGTGGCATACGATGAAGTGTGTTTTCGGGTGCAGGTTAATGGCAATTCCACGTAGTAGCGAAACTCTGCCGAAATTTTCATGATTTTCGAAAGTTTGTGTTTTCAAAAGGGGTTTGATTCCGGTTTAAGAAACTAAATCGGGATTGGGTCCTTTTGCCCATCCCGTCCCAACCTGTTTGAAAAAAGTGGGATAGGCCTCGAGCTATATATTTGTTTGCTTAAAGTCCCGCCCCGGCCCATAAAGAGAAGACTCACTCTAATCAACCTACTACTACCTCACTTTCTCTGATTTATCGCCTCCTTCCCATTGAACTTCTCTCGCTCTCCAATCCCTCAACCTCTCCTCTCACCCAATGATTCTCTTTCATCCAACCTTTCCTTTTTGTGACCCTTTTTTTATTCTGTGATCGAGCTTAAGCTCTTAAGCTCGACTACTGATTTGGTTCGAGTCGGAAGGCACTAAGGGATAATGATTTCGAAGCACCGACGACATCCACAGAGAGAAAGTGGTTGTTGAATGGTATGATAGATAGAGGGAATGAGAAGAAAATTAAGGGTCTAGCTTGAAGCATCATGAAATGGAGGGATAACACATTGATTCGATATATATATTTTTTGTTATTATTGATGCATTGACTGAGTTCCATTTGCTTTCTTTTGGCAATCGTCTGGGTTGAGATTCATACATGACGATATAGCTTTTCTATAAGAATATTCCTCTTAATCAACACTCATCCTCTTAATCAACAATCATCGTCTTCTATTTTCAGCAATGTTTTACAGCTAGCTAAATTATTATGTTTGGATGTCAGAAGAATTTTTGCTTAGTTTCTTTCTTTTTCATGTCTGGAAAACCTGAAGTAGATAAGATGGAGCTAATTCAAATTTGTTGATAACTAAAACCAAAAACAAAAAGTCAAGTCAGGATGCCGTGTTCGGCCCGGTCCATCTCGAGTCCAAATGGGTCAGGCCTTTACGGGTTTTTATTTTAGATTCCTATATTCCGTCATGTCCCAGTCCGTAAAAATAAAACGGGACGAGCTGCATTTTCGTCAAAACTGTCCCGTCCTATCCTGTGCCAGCCTCTAACACACACAGATTTATTTCTTTATCTCCCCGTGAATCGCATGTTTGTAACAATAGGGACATAATTTTCTCAATTCCAATTGACTAGGCGTATTATGTCGATTCTTTTGAGTAATATACCTTGAAATGCCCAGCGATTCCTTATTAACACGACAACAGGACAATAAAAGGCCTCTGACAGAAATATGATATGAGAAAGAAAATGTCTTTGGTCTAGATAAATTGCTTGTTATCTCAGGAAGGAAACAATGCAATAAGTTAGGATTGATGCTCTGATAGTTTAGTGTTTTCCAACTGTCATGTAACGATCTTATGCTACTGTTGTTTACTTTCTTCAACTTCTACCGACCATAGCAACGGAAATTGGCAATGAGTACAAAGAGAAGCCTAGCGCAGACTTCATTATTGTTCCCAGTGGTTCATAGGTTCATAACTATGTTGCACGGATAAGGACACGGACATGGTGATATTGACACAGTAAATCTCAAAAACGCATGTTTCGACACGGCATCGACACGGTGAATTATTAATAAATATATATGTATTTTTAATTATAGAAAAATACTAAAAACATGAAATAAATTCATTACATAACCAAATTTAACCATAAAACTCAATCCAATTCTAAAATTTAATCAATACTGGGTTCTGATGCAGCAAACGTATCATCACTAGAGCTCATCCTATTCATTATAAACTAAATAAGTTAATAATCAACGATAGACAGATCCAACAATCAAGCATTTTAATGATTCTAGACATCAATTTCATAAAAGCCCAACTATCTAAAGTTCTAAACAGACATTTCGCAAAACCCAACCGATTAACTCAATCTCAAAAACTTGTATCGGTGTCTTATTCACTCTAGGGACTGTTTTATTCATCAACCCTATGGTAATTAACATGTTTAATAGTCAAATTTAGCTCCCTCTGTAGCATAGAGCATACAAACTTTATCGATCATACTTTTAGTTATTGAGCATGCATCTTGAAGTTTAGTTGACGGAATGCGTACCCATATATTAATATATATTCAGTGACTAAAACCCTCATCAATTCTATCACTAAACATCAACCGATGATGATGATTCTAAAGTCTAAACTAAAATTTCACAAAACCCAACCGATTAACTTCACTGCAACCGATTAACCCAACCCATAAAGTATGGAATAGTGGGTCTTACCTTGAACAGAAACGCGGGATTGACAGAAGCTTCAATTGGAGTCGCGAGATGAGTGAAGGGCTGGAGGCAACTTAGACTTCTCTTCCTTCTTCCGTCCTTCTCTCTTCAATTGGAGTCCCAGCTTCTCTTGACAGAGGAGAGAATAGCGACACGGGGCTGGGTAAGCGGGTATTAGGGGTTCTCCGGTTCTGGTTCTTTTTTTTTATTATATATGTTTTATTATTTATTTTTTCTTTTTGATGATGTGACATGTCGGGATGGTGTGTCGCCAACGTGTCAGAAAAATCAACATTTTCTGACACAGCACGTGACATGTCAGACATGGTGTCGAGCCGTGTCGGGATGTTAAAAAGTATCGGACACGCCAACACTCCACCATTGTGAAGTGTTGGTGCAGCAGAGATTCATAATGATCAATTGCTAAATGTTAAGGAAACCCACATTGTTAAGGTCGACCTGGAAAGTGAAAACTATCAACGAGAGGCTAAACGTAGCTGCGTGGATTTTAATGGCAGCTAAGGATAACTGAGGAATGGTGAGGGACAGAAAGACAGTGGGTCCTAGGCTCGTTGTTGATCCATTGTTTAGTCCACAATTAGTACCAAAATATATAACAGTTGAACACTTGAACTTGATCTTCATAGCATGGATCGGCAAGAGTGCAGAGAAACACAGAGACATATTATAATGAACTTATATACTAACTCATCATGTTTTAGTCTATGACTTCTATCCGAACAAGAGAGTATTTACAACTTTTCAACTCCTAAGTGGTCATTTTTCACTTATATTCCAAAAATTGGGTAAAACCCATTTCAATGGCCTTAGGGGTATTCATCAAAATTTCTCTATTTCGTTTGTGCTACTAATTTTTCTTGGATTATAAGTTGTAAATTTTTTGTATTTTCTTCTTAATATTCTGTGCGGCATTTGGCTCGTTTTCATTATTTGATTCTTTTCTTTTTCTCCTGGTTGAGGTTCTAAACAGTTCTGAATGAATGGAACTTTTTATTACAATTGGTATTGTTGCTAGCAAATCGAACACCTGAACACGTCTCTATAATTCCTATGTAGATATGTATAGAATTTTGAAGCATAAAAGATACAACTTCCTAAAAGCCATGCAGCAAGACTGAGGCTGGGCAACTTTGCAATGGGCCAGAATATCAAGCACCCAAACGAAGAAACAAACCAAAAAATTGTGAAAACTAAGGTGAATATCTTACTTAGATGCACATAACTGGCCTCCTAATACAGGTGCCTTACCATATGTACTGTATCAGGACGGGACAGTTTTGCTTCTTTGGTTTTTTGAATTAGATTTTCTTGATGCTGGAGACCTAAGTCTCAAATTCACACAGCAGTATATATCATGAGCGTGGATAGCAAAGTGTTTCAAATTTGTTCAGTATGCCTTGCAGAAGCTTGTTCATCCGTCATGAGCGTGGATAGCAAAGTGTTTCAAATTTGTTCAGTATGCCTTGCAGAAGCTTGCTCGTCCGTTGCTTTTGTCTCGTGCTTTCTCTTGCTTCGAGAACTCCTCTTCGCTCTGGGCATTCGGATTTTTGTAGAATGCTTCACTGTATGCTGCTCCACTCCGTTAATCTCTACTTTCCCAGTAGATGGAAGTTCAGGAGGAGCATCAGGCCATGGCGTACGCTTTGATGGTACAGTGATTTCCAAAGGAGGATCGATCGTCCATCTATACACAAAAGAACTAAAATTATCTCAGAGAGGAAACCATACAACCTAGATATGACAAAATTTAATTGTGATGGTCAGATAAAACAAACACACCAATATAAAGAACTCGAAGAAAATTGTCCGAATAAGGAAGCTTAACATGTAAAAAAATTCAGGAAAAGCATAACGAGCAGAGAAACAAGGTGCAGCTATAAAATTTTATAACAACATTAGGTTTAGGCATTCAGCAAACCACCAGGATTCCCTACGAATCAAGACCTCACAACACTTGTATAAACTATATCATATTATATGAGGCGAGGAGCGAGGATGATAAGAACCATTAACAATACAAACAGCTCCACCATTTCATGCATTAAGTTGTGGCAACAACCAAAAAAATTACTACATTTCCAGAAACATTATCTACTAAGATGTGAGGAAAAAAGACCTAAATTATACGCTAGAATAAAATATTAAACTTGAGAAAATAACAGAAGTGCAGTTATAGCATCGACGTATTGGGAGTCAACTCGGACCAGAATGTTTCTACGATGTGAGAATATGAGATGCAAGGGCCGTGGATAACACATCCTGGTTTAAGCTTAATTCAGCAAGGAAATAAGATAACAGAGACTCCACAGAACCACGACATTGCATGATATATGTAATGCGGATCATGTTGATATGATTAAGTTATTGGGAGCTGTTAAGAAAATGCTCCACAGCTTTAGGATCAGACAAGAACTTTGGACACAAGTAATTAGTTAAAATCGAAAGAAACACCAACAATTGTACGTAAAGACTTTCTAATATTACAAGTCACCTATTAGTTAATGTTGACTGTAAACCTGTATTGTAAACTTGCACATCATATATCTAACTATTCGGATTGACAAGACATATCAAAAATATATAGTGGAGCATCTATCTTTCAGTGACTAGCAAATTATTTGACATAACAAAAATGTGAAATCACCATACCTAGCATTCTGGCCATCAACAGGATAAATAATCATACAGAAGTAGTGTAACCTAACCCTCACAAATTCAAGCTAACTTCAATGCTAACATCCGGCTGATAATTTAACCATGATGAATAAACTATTCCAAGGGACAAAGAACTTGTATACATACATAATTAGTACTATGGTGTCACTAATTGTAGTGTCAAAATGAAACACTAATTAATCTCATTTAATAAGAATTAGGTTGAATAATAATTCAAACGAGAAAAAGACTAACCTTGCAGGAAATTTACTATCATAACGAGCTTCGACACGGAGCCACCAAAGCAAAACTTGGCGTCCACAACTTCCAAGTGGCTCCACCATAGACACGTCCTTCAACAAGAATAGAGGACTCCCTATAATCTCGTCGGCATCACTTAAACTATCTAGTTCGTTAACCCACTCTGGTTTATCTTCAGCTTCATCCCAAAGCAACCGGGAATTCAACACAAACCCAGACCATTCCAGCTTCCGGGGCAGCACAGGGGCTCTATCATCAATGTAATTTGCGCTCTTTCCCGCATAAGGCAATGAATTAAAAGTGTGCCAACCAACCAACTTATTGGACGAGTTACAAGCAGGACCTTGAATCGGCATTGTTGGGTTCTCCCCATCCTCCTTTGTCTGACTCACAGACTCCAACAACTCATCTGCATTATCCGAATGAGCAAGTATTCCAACCGAAACAGCACCAAACCATTTCACATTCTGCATCTCATCAAAAAGCTCCAAACTGTGCATATTACTATCGTCTGCAAACATCACAATCCCATCCAGCTTCTGCTCTCTCACAACTCTGCCCCATCACAACAATCACACAGTCAATTTCTTCAATTCTCACAACTAATTAGATTGTCTCAACTAATTAATTTCATTGGAATATAAGCTCAATTAGCTAAGAACAATCAAACGTACATATGTAAGTACAAAACATCAGCAGGAATATTCATTATTCACCTCAAAGCACCGAGCCGCATCCGAGCCTCCAAGCGGTGGCGACCATCCCACGTATTCGGCATTCGCTGATCGAAGCCAATATGAACAATGTTGAGCCCTGACTTGGAGATAATAGAAGCTGTCTCATTAGTAACACCGCCGGCCTCCACCACGATCCAAACGACGTTGTAAGGCACAAGCATCAGCGAGTGCATCACTCCCGTCAAATGTAACGTCTGGAAGGTCCGAGCATACGTCGGCGTGACAGCAATGACCTTCCTCGGGTTGTTGACTCCGAACTGCCGCCTCTGCTCCCTCTGCACCGTCTCGATTATCCGGTACGCCTTCATCGTCTCCGTCGGGTTCGGGTGCGGCCACGGCCGGATTCGGATCCCGTGCCGTCCGACCACCACGCGGCTTGAGCCACCACCGCCGCCACCGGAGGATGAGGAGGTCCGGTTGAACTGGAAGTCGAGATTTGCGATCGGATTCGAAATGGCGGGGATGTCTAGGGTTCCGATGAGCTCGGAAGCCGACCGGAACGGCCCCGAGTACAGATTCGTCGACGACGTAGAGAAGATAAAGAAAAACACGAGGTGGGAGAAGCGGAATCCGAGGACAAGGCTTATCAGGCAGCAAATTCCGTGTAGCACAAGCCAGAAAACCGTCGCCGGGGACTTGATTCCGGCGTCGGAGGCCAAATCCAACGGCGCCGATCCCCTGAAGCTGTTGCTCCGTCGGTTCAGGTAGCTCTGGTGCAGCGCCGAGAGCTTCATTGTTTTAATTTTTCTCTCTAACTTGATTGGCTCCGTTAGAGAGAGAGTGAGTAAAGCTTGATGAAGAATTGGAGGGGTCTCTAGCTTGTTGGTGTGGCTCAACTAGTATAGGAGGTTGAGTTCCTTTGAAGTCATAGCGGATTTGAGAGAGGTTTGGGTGATGATGATGGGGGAATAAGCTCAGAGAGTTCTTCGAGTTTACGAATCAATATTGAATTCAAAAGTTTGGTGATTTTGGCTTCGTTTGCTTAGCTTTTCAGCTCTCAGTCTATTCTTGCAGTATGTGTAGAAAATGAAGAGGACAAACCAGGAGGAGGAAGACGGAAAACCCCGGCCCATATTTTTCGGGCCCAAAATTAGATCGAATAGGCTTCTCGGACAGTTTTTTTTTTTAAATAACTTTCTTAATTGGATGCAAGAAAACGATTTTCATGTTTTAATTATTTTCTATAATATTATTGGTTGGATTTTCAAGTTGGTTCAATGGACTGACCTTTCTTGATGGAGATTGACCAACTACCCTTTTGGAGTTTAAGGGAGGTTAAGCTAATTAATTTTGATTTTATATACGGTAAAGAAATTTAAAATCAATGATCAGATCAAAAGAAATTTGGAAGGAAAATATTTTATATGTTTTTTCTTTTTTCTTTTTTTTCATAAGTTTTCTGGGTAAAATCTCATAAGGCTTTTGATTAAATGATTACTAGGTAAAAACAGTTAAAGGAAAAAAATAGGTCAATCTCCATCAGATTTCTGGCTTTTGATTAAATGATTACTAGGTCAATCTCCATCAGAAAAAAAAAATAGTTAAAGGAATCAGTTTTTACTTAAATTAGTGGGTTTTTTCTTGAGAGAAAAGAGAAAAAAAGGAGAGGAAACTCTCCAGAGAGAGATCGAGAGAGAAAAGTAAAATAAATTATTTCTTAAATTACTCTAATAATTTTAAATTATTTTTATACATTTAAAATTAAGGGGGTGACACTAACTCTGCATGGGAGTACCTATTATTCATCGACGGTCCAGCGCATCCCTACTCACTTAACGGATGCTGCTTAATCACGAAGGAAATTATTTCTTAATCTAGAGAGTTCCCTTTTGTTAAGCTCTTTGAGCCAAGAGTGGACATCATCATCATCTGCAGACAAATCCAGATTTGATCATGTTTCATCATTAGCTTAGCTAAAGTAGAATAGTATAACTATAACAGGCTTTCCGACGATATGGAAATAAATAAATAAACACTCATTTTCACCGCTCTCTTTTCTCAAAAATCCACCATATGATTTTAGTTCAGAAAAAAACCCATTCTGTTTTTTTGACTATGTAACAAACCTTCATTTGACAATTATTTACAAAAAAATACCATTGATATTGTTACAGCCTCCTCCGTTTTAAGATATCCTCTCTCTCTCTCTCTCTCTCTCTCTCTCTCTCTCTCTCTCAAGTAGCAGAGTTGGCTAGCTTCGTTTCCAGCCATTGTCACCGTATATCACCACTGCTTATCTCTCAAGAAGTTTGGCGCGGCGCGGCGCCTTGCGGCCTCCAAGCTGCGAGAGCCTCGAGCCTCGCCGTCTCCATTCAGTTGCCTCTCCGATCCGTCGTCGAGTCCAACCTCTTCTCCCAAACTCAATCCATACCCGACCTCCAAGGTAATCAAATTTTGAAACTGAAATTTAAAATCGAAATAATTGAATTTGAAATTTGAAATATGAATTTTGTGTGTGTGGTTTTTTGGTATGTTTAGTTTCGTCACTTTCATTGTGCTTGGTTCCTGAATGAGAATTCATGATTTATTGTTTGATTGTAATGGTGTGCTATTTTCAAGTATACCGATTGGCTAGCTAGCTCTATCCAGGCCAACACACAGTATTGGGGAAGAGGAGGAGAACCAATGGTGGTCTACGCAGTGCGACTTATCTTTGCAGATGGGACAGTTCTATACTTCTATTGCCTTTGCTTACTAGAGGTCAGATTTTGGTGCAGCCAATTTTTGGAGGGGAAGCAAGGACGAGTTCCAAAGTACTACTACAAAGTGCAGCCACGTCACTCGGTTTTGAACCTGGTAGCTTTGGATACCTATTGGAGATTGGCACAACTGGCCGGATCCAGCCATGACCATCCATGGTGTAACCCTTTGGCTAATTTTATGGTCGTGTTCGTGTTCATGTTCGTGTTTGGGTTCGTTGCGACGATGGTGTACATTTCAAAGTTGGATATATTGAAAGATAGGGAGTTGGAGTTCTGTAATGCAATGGTTAGAGACGGGAGGAAGGTGAAGAATGGTGTACAGAGGTGTTGGACATGCATTTCAGGTACTAGATAAGTCTGTACTTGCCCAAACTCGATGCGAGGAGATGATAACTCATGTTAAAGCATTTGTTGAAAATAACTAGCTGTATATGTAGGGAATACACTTAGTACAATTGTTATATTTAAGTAGTGAAAAGTACGCACATTATGAATATATGTACGTGATCGATCTGATCCTTGTACAGATTTGTGTAAACCATTGGATAACTACTCATAATCAAGGTGAAACTTCAAGAACCAGAGTGGCTATTAGTGAAGCAGTATACCAACTTTATCACAAGTCATTTCTATGTAGACACTATGTTGGTGATGGTTAGATATGTCTCTTCCATTCTTTTAACCATTTGACAGTTATGAAATTCGAACTTATAAAATGGTCTTGTTTACACTATTATTATATTTGACGAAAAATAGATATTTAGACAGATACTTTAACAGATATTTAAATTTCGACAAAAAATAGATATTTAGACAGATACTTAAACAGATATTCAGACTTTTGATTCTTTCAACAACTAGGTTATGATCAATCCCTTATTTTTGCAGTCATTCTTCTAATCTCATTATTTTTTAAAGGCATTAATTCTTACAACGTCTTCCAGCTGTCATGAAAGATAACGTACTAGGGTTATTAACCTAGTGAAGAACTGCAAGAAGTGTAAGCTCATCTCTACGCTTAAGAGATGAGACATGCAGAACAATTGATTTGTGCTCAAACTAACAATATCTTTAGATGCGTCTGGATCACCACTAATTTTTGAGCTTCTGCTGTCAGGAATTTTTTCTGTATCTCATTATCCAATGAGGTTTGAAGTATTACACAGCAAAAATGGTAAGTAGCAATGAATTCCAATGACACAATAGCTTTATTACAGTGCTAGGAGTTCACTTATTCGTACTATGTCATTATATACATAAAAGGAAACTACGTACGTTATCTGAAATACAGATTTATGTGTAATATTTTTGTAGAGAAAAAACTAGCTAACATTAGTGTTTTTGGCTTAAATTTAAGGGTAGAGAAGCCAAAAGTTTATGTGAACAAAGGAAAGGTTTAGTGGAAGTTAAATATAACTACTGCTTGCAAAACTGAGAAAGGGTGAATAAATCACAACTCTCAGTATCAGTTCATCTTCCCAGCTGACTGAACTAACTCGAAAAAATTACAACCCTTGTAATCTGTATGCTATTGATCAGTATACTACATATATATTTATTATATACACTGAGCCTACCCCGGTCCAATGTTTTATTTTTGCTTCCAACCTTTGTTTCTTAGTTCCTGATTTTCTTGTTTTTGGTTCCTCATCATGTCCATGTATATATAATTGCCCTCTCTGTCTTTCAGGAAAATAAGATCTTCACAAAATATTGATGCAATATTTTTATTCATGTATACATAATCAAAACTAAGACGCAACTGAAGCTCTCAGCAGTGAGCACATGGTGTTTGTTTACAATGAGTCTTGTTTACACTATTGTTAAACTTGACGAAAGATACATATTTAGACAGGTATTTGAACAGATATTTAGACTTTTGATAGTTCCAGTAACTAGATTATGGTCAAACCCTTATTTTTCATTCATTCTTCCAATCTGATTCTTTTCTGAAGAAAAGTAAAGATTTTCAAACTTATAAAGAGTCGTGTGTACACTATTATTAAATTTGGCGAAAGATAGATATTTAGACATATATTTGAACAGATGTTCAGACTTTTGATACTTCTAACTATTAGGTTTATGATCAAGTATTGTAACAAAGAATTGAGAATTGGGATCTGTTTGTAAAACAAGGTTCAAGCAATAGTGTTTTAATCATTACTTTAAGTATTGTGGATGTAATGCAGTAAGCATAGTCCTTTTAAGTCTCCTAAGGTGGCACTGTCACTGAGTTGAACTTTTTAGTAATCGATAATGAAAACACAGCTTTAGTTGTTGGACAATTTAGGTTCCGGTAGTTGAAGATTTTAAGTGTATGTATGCTATTTGATCCATTTTGGAGACATATTAAAAGGTTTAGCCTGAAAATGCTATATGTTGGACAGATAGGGATACTTTAGCAGTATCAGAAACAGAGCATATACTGTTATAGAAAGCCATCAGATACTTTGAAAATATAGTGAAGGGTGACTTTTCCTTGAAGTTATTGAATCTTGTTAGCTTGTTTTAATGGTAAACTATAGGTTTTTGCTCAGAGTTTGTGAAGTAAAATTAGGAGAAATGAATGCTTGTACTCATAACAATCTTTCTACATAGTATAGTGGTCAATATATATGGCAGTCAATAGCGTATGACTGTATTTGACTTATTGATACAATCTATCTTTACACAAAATGAAGAACTGGATAAAAATGAAGGAATGTTATAACAATTCAATTAATCTAAGGTATATGAGTATATCAAACACCAATGAAAATCAAGGAGACGAACATAAGTCGCAATCTCCTGTATGACACTCTAGTTTCACAGCAGCATACCCGCAGCTACCATCACTACAGTCATCATCTGGAATTTTCCTTGCATGAAGTCGATAGCTGGCAAAAAACATAACAAACCGTAAGTACTTGGTACATTGTGTGCCTATCATTGTTGAATAGTGAGTGTGAACAGACTTAATGAAGAATTTAGCAAGTCCAATGCATTTTCGCGTCTTTGATTAGCTCGTTTCCTATTATATGTAACCTGACTTTCCAGAGTCAATTGCTTAGGTTTATGAACTTCTAAAGGCTCAATTCCTTGACCTAGTTTTCATCCTTATAAAATCAGGTATATTTGTCTAAGAAACTCAGAAATTAGAAATGCAAAAATAGGAATAACACTTGAGACTATCAGAAATGTCCAGAAATTTAGATATATACTTAGACAGATGCTTAAACAGATATTTGAACAGATACTTAGACATGTACTTGAACAAATATTTGAACAAATACTTAAACAAATATTTAGACAGATACTTGAAACACATAACATATAAGAAGATTTTAAAATCAGAGAAAAGCTAATTTAACATATTTGACTGTAGATTTTTGGTACATGATTGACAAGATAGCAGGTTACAGATCACAGTGCACTTAGACCAAAAAAAAAAATCACAGCGCACACTATTAGAGCACCCGCACCGGTGTTTTAGGATTGCTCGTGCTATTTGAGGAGGAGCAGGCACTGTTTGAGGTGGAGCAGTCACTGTTCATCGAATAGGAGGTGCAGTTTCTGTTTTTCGCGCAGCAGTGCTAAAAAATAGCACGTGCTATTACTGTTCATAAATTAATTTTTTTATTAAATTTTTTTTTTGAATCATTTTCAACCAATCCATAAACGACACGTGTCATTGTCGTATGAATGATTGAATAAGATTTTGGGTAAGATTTCCGACGAATGGCAAGTTGACACGTGTCACGCCGACAAAAGGTTATCAAGTAAATAATTGTACAAAATTTCCGATAAGATTTTCAACCAATCACGAGGCAACACGTGTCATGTCCACGTATCGTTATCGGCTCTAATAATTGTATAAGATACCCGGAGAGATTTCCGACCAAAGCCGACACGTGTCATCATCATATCTAATCACCAATCTACACTCGGCTATATATTTGTTGATCGGTGCTCATCGTTCATTCACACATTTCCAACCATATATTCTACATTCCGATAAGATGAATCCTTTTAGTTTTGAGAATTTTTTTCGGAGGAGGGGACAGCAACGTCGGCGAAATGCCGAAATTGCTAATGTTTTCATCACCGAAGCTGTCGTGGTCGATGCAATATTCGATGATGAACCACCTCGTCGTCGACCAAATGAAGAAAGAATGAGGGAGTCAAGGAGACATAATCTGATGGGGGATTACTTCATCGAACACCCCGTCTTCAACGAACAAGCCTTTCGTCGAAGGTACCGAATGAGTATGAATTTATTCAACCGTATAATGACGGATCTCTGCAACCACGATCAATTTTGGCACCAAAGAGCTGACGTCATCGGATTGGTTGGACTTCTTCCATAACAAAAGATGACTGACGCTCTTCGTATGTTGGCGTACGGCGCAGCCGCAGATCAGTGTGCTGAAATAACAAGGATGAGTGAATCCACAACACTACAATGCATGAAGAAGTGGTGTATGCATATATACGAGCTTTACGGTGACCTCTATCTCCGCGCTCCAAATGCCACAGACGTAACCCGACTTCTAAAGAGAGCAAGGCATCACGGATTTCCTGGTATGATCGGAAGCATTGACTGCATGCACTGGGAATGGAAGAACTGCCACACAGCTTGGCAATGGGCATTCTCGGTCCGGAAGAAGCGTCCAACTATTATTTAGAGGCGGTGGCCTCATATGACACGTGGATATGGCATAACTTCTTTGGGGTACCCGGATCACAAAATGACATCAACGTGCTCCACCAATCGGACATATTTGATTCGCTCCTTGCCAGAAACAGTCCGAGTGCAACTTATAAAGTCAACAGTATGACTTACCACAATACTTACTATCTAGCTGACGGTATATATCTCAGGTACTCCTCATTTGTGAAAACAATCTCTAATCCCCAAGAGCTTCCACAGAAACTGTTTGCCAAGAAACAAGAGGTATACTGCAAAGATGTAGAGAGGTGCTTTGGGATTTTGCAATCTCGTTGGGGAATTATTCGGCATGCACCTAGGTGTCATCACCAATCGACATTGAAGAGCATCATGTTGGCTTGCATTATAATGCATAACATGATTGTCGAAGAAAAATTTGTGGAGGAGGAGTTCGAGGAGTTGGAAGAAGAAGATCTACAAAACTCATCAACTACTTTCAATGTTTATGATGGACCGGTGGATGAACAAGGTAATCGTATTTCTTTTGAGCCTGTTGGAAGGGATGAACAAAATGAACAACGATTTGCCGACCGTGTTGTAGATCTCCAATCTGTGTACATCCATAGAGAGTTGCAAAAGGACTTAGTTAAGCACAACTGGTATCTAGAGACCGGCGAACGACTTTAAATGATGTGTGTGTGTAACATGTTTGCTTTATTTGTTTTTCATTTTAGTTGTTTGAGTGATGTGTGTTTGATTTTAAGTCATTATGTTTTATTGTATTGTGTGTAAGCTTTGATGGAATAAAAAAGTGCGTTTTTATTACTTGGAAATTTAAAGTACATAATTTCAATCAAAGCGTAGAATTATTGGAAATTTAAAGTACATAATTTCATAATGGAAAAACAAATACCAAACTACTGAAACAGTGGGCGATAACAATTTGAAAATGTTTCATCGCTACCATATCCTTCCTCTTCATCCATTCTCTTTAGGATACTCTTTTTTTTCTTCGAAAAATACCTCTTCGATTTTGGGGTCATAGCATCCGTGTCCATTGCCATTATCCTTGAATCCTCCCCTTCGGCCCTCAATTTGTAGTCCTTCTCCTTAAGGGCGAGTTGTTTTTGGTATAAAGCTAGCTCAGTGGCATTACTTTCTTTTTGCCCGGCGAGATGCATTATTTGATTTTCCATCATGGTTTTCAAAACCTCATCTCGTACCTCATTTGAAGATGAGCAGGCTCTTTTCCCCTTTTTTTTAGCTTCTTTGGCCGCCTTCACTCCGATTGGTCTAACCGGACTAGAGTACACTTCTTCTTCGTTGCTTTGTGGTGTTGCAATGACTTCATCATCCTCCACGTTGACGGGGGGAGGCATTGATCGAGGTAAAAGGAGGAGTAATTGCGGAGTTGGAATATGAAGGAGGTGGTATACTAGGTTCGACGGCCCGAAAATTTGGATGGTTCTTCATCACTTCCAACAATCAAACTTGGTAAACTATTTTTTTTTGTGCCACGTACCATGATTGAGCTTTTCTTATCTAAGGTGCAAAAATTTATATGTCAAAATAATATCTAGGAAATGGAGATGTCAACATTGATTAAAATAAATGAAATAAATAATTTATGACAAAATTATTAACACTTACCTCATCTTGCAAATTTGAGCGGGATTGTGCATTCCTTCGTGCATATGCAAGAGCGGCACCCCAAGTTCTAAAACTTGTCTTCAACTTTGTAAAACGAGAAGAAACTGTGGTTTGGGTCCTAGGCTCCGGCCTTGATTCACCATGTGCAATCTCCCAATTTTCCTTATAATCGGCATAGACTTTTTCCCACAATTTGTCGGACTTTTGCATGTTGCCGGTAATAGGGCAAACGCTAATGCGACAATAAGAAATACAAAGTTGCAAATCTTCGGAATCAAGCCAATTGGACTTTTTCTGGAACTAAAATATAAAGGGATGAGAGGAGGATGAAGGAGAAGAGGAAGGAGAGGATAAATTTGTTGTGCACAAATATGTGTGAGATGTAAATGAAATTGATGTAGTATTTATAGAAAAATTATAGGGTGTTATTTGCAATTTTTTGAAATTTTTAGGGATTTTTTTGTAATTTTTTAGGGTATATTTTGCAAAATGGCAGAAAATACTGAAATAGCCGTTTCGGTTGAATCTCAGCCGTCCGATCAGAATTTTTGATTTGAAATGGACGGTCCAGATTAATCTGACCGTTATGATTTTTTATCCATCTGGATCGCCACGTGTCGCCTTCCTATTGGTGTGTCAAAATTTTTTTAACTATTTACTGGCGCGTGTATTACTCGCGCCAGGTATAAAAAAAACACTGGGTTGGCATCACCCACATGCATGGGGTCCACCAGCTCGTGTTGTTCTTGCTCGAGCAGCTGCTCGAGCTGCCGGTCAACGTGCGGTCGCCGTCGACCTCGACCCCCGCTGCACGCTCCATCGTTGCTGCTCGTGCTGTTTTCCAGCAGGCCACCACCTGCTTGCTGCTACTCGTGTTGCTCGTTCTACCTCCTGTGCAGGTGCTCTTATAGTACTAAGAGTGCTCTTATCAATTAGTGGTTAGAACATTGAACTAAGTTTATTGGCACTCTAGTCTTGACGTCTCGTATATAGCAATCTGAGTCTCGAGCACAATGAGGAACTGATCTATTGAGCATGAGTTCCAGACATTTCTGTAGGTGATGTCCCAACTGAGTCTCGTGTATCACAGCTCCACACAATAATCTGGGCAAAATTAATACTTTCTTTTCTAATTTGTCAACATGCATTACCCTGGGGATCTGCTCCAGTTGAAATCACATGAAGACAATTTATCCATAAAGAATTAGCTAATTAAAGAAGCATCCACTTCTCCATATCTCCCATCAAATCAATTATATAAAACAAAGGAAAGCAGTACATTTTTATAGTGAATTTTCATACAGAGACCTCAACATTTTCCTAGCCAACACGTCTTGTACATAAGGACAGTTCCAAAGACCAAATATCCATCACACAACATGAAATAACAACCGCGGCGGTCACGGAAGATCGATGCGGTCTCAAAAATCTCCACAACATTTATTTTGGTCTGTACGACTCCAAAGCTTTCCGGGTTTAAATCCATCACTTATTCGCAAAGTGGTGTCTCAAATTGAGCTCTAGAGCGGATCCGATCCGATTTAACGGAGTTTGGAACTGGATTTGATTGATATGGCAGTCAAAGTTGGGATCAAAGAAGAAAGGTAAAGAAGACGAAGAAGAAGAGAGAAAGGAGTTTGGGTTAATTGGTTTTTAGGGGTAAAATTGGAAGTTAAAAGTATATTTTATAACTTATTTGGTCTTTTTAAGAGAAAATAATGTCAGCTAGATTTTTTTGAAAAGAAAAATATGTCATAAGTTGGATCTTTTTTACCTTGGTGTTATAAATTGTTATTTTTTTATAAAACTTATCTATTTTGGGGCTTTTAAATAATTTCTCCTAAAATTAAAGAGTAAAAGTGAAAATTTTGGATATTACTAGGAAACAAATCATGTTCTCTTAATAATTATATAGATGAAGAAAAATTGGGCCTCATGGTATTGTTCAAAGCGTCTCTTATTTGCCTTTTGACCGTGTGTCTGGCCCTTCTTACCCATGACCAAATAGAATTATATGTTGTGAAATATTTTGTTTCTTAAAACAGTTTTTTAAAAGTAGTATTTAATGTAAATTGAGAAACTAATATTATTTCTCTTTATTCCATGTAATCCCCTATGAACGTATGTAAGATTGCAATTAAGATTGCCTTAGATATTGTGTCCCTAAAAGAACAAGGTTTATATTTATAACATTTTGTATTTGGAAAACCTAACATACTTAGAGCAACTACAACAGATGTTCTATATTTCATTATTAATAAAAATATAAGGATTTTTCTTTAAAATCAACTCCAGCAAATGTCCTATCTCATTAGTTATAATGGAAAATTCTTATATTTCACGTTTTTATCATCTATTTCTATACTGAAAACATGAATTATAGGTAATGTAAAAGTCAATATTCTCATTAAATCATTTCCTTCTAAGTTGCAAAACCAATTAATAGTTAAATAAATTAATTAGTTTTTTTTCATCAACCCATCAAAATTAACCATACATTTAAATATAACTAATTTTAAAAGTAACACTATTAATTAGAGCAGATATTTGAAAGTACATAACTAAAATAGGTTTCGGCTATATATTTGTACAAAATGAGAAAATTTTAAGTGACGTTGCTGGAATTGCTCTACTCCAGCAGATCCCCTAAATGTAAGTTTTCCCAATATTATAAAGATTTCTATCAAATAATAGCTCCAACATATCCCCCTATACCATTCTCTACTATAGGGAATCCCTAAATTTCATGTTTTCATCCTCCATTCTTATACCGAAATATAGTAATATAGGTGATGAGAATAAAAAGAAGTGTCATTAATGATTTTCTTTTATGCTATATTTGTAATTAATAATTGCATATATTTAATAATTTATAAAAAATTGACCAATTAAAATTAAACATTTGCTTAGTAGTACAGCTAAAAATTTATGTAATATTGTTGGAACAAATTATCAAATTTGATTAGTCAAAATAGCTTTGAACTCTATTTTTGAACAAAATAACTACGTTTTTGAAGGCATACTTATAATTGGCTATCCCTTGTATTGGACAAAACACAATAGATTGAAGGAACACCAATGAAGAGACTGAAGATGTTGACGTTGCCTATCTATCTCAATGGCAAAACAGGTTGATCATTCATATGCATAACATGTTTTCATTTAGGATAGCACTCTAAGCATGCATCCCTGATATTCTGGAACGTTTTCATGTGTGATATTCAGCAGCTTAGGTTGTCCCTAAATTCAGAATGCATGTGCTCATTTTGTACGGTAGTTGACCTTACAAAAGTTGTTTTTGAATTATGGAAGAACTTTTGGTGAAAGTTGCTTTTAGGTTCACATGTGATTTCTTTGTTTTAGTGTGATGAATATATGTTTTGCTTTACAGCTGGGACTGCTTTTTGCCTTCCCCAAAGTTTGTCTTTGAGAACATAACGTGCTTACTTGCTGAAACTGGTTTGGCCATTTCTGGTATAAAGTTTGGAAAACATTTTCCCTCCTAAACACTCTTTTCCTAAAATAGAAACCCTAGAGTTGACTTTGTGTATTGTCTCTCAAGCATGCTTTTGTCCTTTAAAACTGAGAGTCAGTTTTAGGTCTGCCATAGGCTGGTTTTTGGGCTGTCCAGCACGTTCTCCTTGCTGTCAAAAGTAACTAAGATGTTCTGTCTATATAAAGGATTCCAAGGCAGTCTTGACTCCTTGGTTGAGTGAAACTATTTGTTGAGAGATATTCTTTTCGGGCGATTCTTTGAGAGCACATAATCTGTGTTGTTTTCTCTCTTCTCTTCTCTTCCCCTTCTGTGTCTTTAGTTGCTCTTTACTGTGCATATAAGTCATGGATTCACAATCATAAAAACTGTTTTTCAAAACCCATATGCATCATTACATAAGTGCATTCCATTGAGATAGGTATGGAGATGCTCAACCCGAATAAGTAGATCAAGAAGATTTAACTGACAAGTAGTTAAGATCTGAGTTGATGCTTCTAGATATTTTTCAAGGTGTAAACACATAAGTCAAGTAGTGTAGCTCTATTTAGAACTGGTAGTCAGACTAGTTAGGATAGCATACGGGCTATGTATCCCCAGAGTACAAGAGTCTTGTAATTGTGTGTGTTACTTGATAGTGGAAAGGTTTGTCCCTCAGGAGTTATGGGCACGCAGTTTTAACCCTGGTTGTAGGGTTTCTGCGTTAACAAAAACATCATCGCGTTATTTTTTACTTACTGCTTTTACAATTCAAACACTCGTATCCTGTAATTTGGGATATGTTGTAATTTTTATATCCCCGAGTACGGTCTAAACGAAAAGGTTGAAAAAGTCCTATTCACCCCCCCCCCTCTAGGACTTTTAAGTGGTATCAGAGCGGCCACTAGTCTTTGCTAGTGAGATCCTCTGAGGGGCCAGAAACGGAACGTGAAAAAGGCTTATCCATAAATGTTCCTCCCTTTTTCGATAGACATGATTTTTCACAATGGAAAATCATGATGAGTGCCTTCCTCTCCTACCAAGATGATGGTATGTTGTGGCAAGTTGTAGAGGAAGGCTGGACACATCCCACAAAACCAAACGGCAATGGATCTAATGAGAAAATTTCAAATCCAAGGTCTGAATGGGAAAAAGTTGACAAGGATTTAGTTAGAGCAAACATCAAGGCTCTAAGTTGTCTCTTCAATGTCGTATCCGAAGCAGAGCATCAAAGGATCATTCATTGCTCTACTACTAAGGAGGCATTGGATGTGCTCATCAACACCCATGAAGGTAACTCTCAAGTTAAACAACAAAAACTTCAACGTCTTATTAATGAATTTGAAGGTTTAATCATGATTGAAAAAGAGTCTATTGATGATTTCTATGGTCGTGTACTTAATATAACAAATCAATGTCGTAGTTTAGGCGAAGCCATAGAATCAAAGAAAATTGTTAGGAAGTTCTTCATTTCGTTACCTCCCTTCTTTGACTCAAAAATGAATGCTATTGATGAGGCTCATGATCTAGACACGTATCCTCTAGAAGAACTTGTTGGTAATTTGAAAACTTATGAGACACTCAAGAAAAAGACTATAAATGAGAAATCTATTGCTCTAAGTTTGGTTAAAATTGAGGATGAGAAGGTGCTTGAAAATGAAGATGATAGTAATGACGAGTTTGCCTTCTTAACCAAACAATTTGAAAAATTCTTAAGGAACTCAAAAAAGAAACCCTTCAATCTTAACCGGAATTTCTCTAAAGGATCTAGCTCTAAGTTTTTTAGAAATAAGGATTCAAGTAGAGATCGGGATACCAAGTCCTCTTCTATCCCAAGAATGGACAATAAATGCTTTGAGTGTAATAAAGTGGGACACAAGGCTGTTGACTGTGCTAATAGGAAAAATAAATCTCACAAAGTACTAAAAGCAACTTGGAGTGACAGAGATTCAAATCAAAATTCTGAATCCGAATTAGAAGAAGATGAGAAAGTTGCTTTTGTTACCCAAGTCACATTAGATGAGTCTCTTGGAGACAAGGATTCTGATGACGAAGGTTATGATATTTTTGTGATTTTGTGTAAAGCATCTAAGTCTATACTTGCTAAAAATGAATTTCTAACTAATGAACTATCATTGAGTAAGGAGACACATTCCAGGTTACAAGAGAAGTACATATCCCAGAAAGCTGAATAGAGTTCTACCAAAACGCAATTAGAAGAACAGGTGAACTTCCTCAAAGGAGAGCTGGATCGTCAATCTTCCTTGATAAAGGTTCTTACTGCTGAAAAACTGAAGATTGAAGAATCCCAGCTGGACGCCAAGAACCAGTTTGCAAAATTCTCCATCGGATCGGAGAAGCTATCCCAAATCTCTGGGATGGGAAGACTGGATGGCAGCAAGAAGGGTTTGGGGTTTGAGGATGATGGAAAACCCAAAGGCTTAAGGAAGACTACATTTGTAAAGAGCACCAGTTCGGTGTTGGGAAAGCCTCCGCCTCAACCAGAGATCAATGAAGCTTCCAAGGTTTCCAAACTCAAGAAGAGCCCACAAATAAGATGTTTTCACTGTGGGAACAGTGGACACATTCGAAGGTTCTGCTACAAGCTAAGAAGGGGCGCTGCACCGGCAAAGATTCCACAAAACAACAATTTGCTCATCCACTTTCGAAAATCACTCGACGAACTGACCAGGATTACACAGTCCATTGCCATCCCGAAGCAAAAGAACAAGCTAGTCACTTCTAACTGGGCCATAAAATCTATTCGAGAAACCAGGGATACCAGAAGCGTCATCTCTCCCAAGGAACCTGGTGTCAAGAAGAAACAAGAAGATGTTATTTGTTTCTTCTCAAGAGTCAAGGCCTCACCCACTGTTGCAAGAAAGGTCGTAGCTGTTTGTAATGTTGCCCTAACCGCCCTTTCTAGCAGAAAATCCGACTCTTGGTACATGGACAGCGGCTGCTCGAAGCACATGACTGGCGAACGGAAATGGTTCACCTTCATGAATGACTCTCACCCAGTTGGTGATGTCATGTTCGGTGATGGATCCAAAGTTGAGATTATTAGAAGCGGGACGGTTGACACACCGGGTCTCCCGGGCTTAAAGAATGTGCTGTTGGTAGCAGGATTAGAAGTATGCTTGCTGAGCGTAAGTCAAATTGTCGATGAGTATGAGACGGTAACATTTGACACATCTCAATGCACTGTTCTTGATGGGAAAGGGAGATGCGTTATGAAAGGCGAAAGATCTAGAGATCATTGCTATTGTGTTCGAGCCAACAAAAGGTTGGAACCTGAAATCTGCTTTCGTTCATTGTCACAAGAAAGCTTGCTCGATCTATAGCATAGGAGGATGTGCCATCTCAATCATCAAGATGTGGTGAAGCTATCTTCAAATGATGGAGTTCGAGGATTGCCCAAACTGACTCGGAGGGTAGCATGTATGTGTGGAGACTGCAAGATGGGTAAGCTATCCCGAACATCTCATCCTGTTTTAAATGCTAAGCCAACTTCTAATATTCTTGAATTACTTCACCTAGATCTCGTAGGCCCTGTTGAAACTGAAAGTATTGCTAAGAAGAAATATATGCTTGTTGTGGTTGATGACTTTTCTAGATTCACATGGGTTATGTTCTTAAGTGATAAAACTCAAGGTCAAACTTTTGGGAAGTTTTTAGAATTGGCAAAATGAATTTCAAATGAAAAGCTTTCTGAAAACAAACGCATAATAAGAATTAGGTCGGATCATGGAACCGAATTTGAGAATTCTTTGTTTGCTGAGTATTGTAAAGAGAATGGTGTGCACCATGAGTTTTCTGCCCCCATCACACCACAAAAAATGGGATAGTAGAAAGAAAGAATAGAGTCTTAGTTGAAATGGGGAGGGTAATGCTTAGTTCAGCTGACTTACCTCACATGTTTTGGGCCAAAGCAATTTTCAATGCTTGTTATACACTTAACCGTGTGATCTTTAGGCCAGGCACTAGTAAAACACCGTACAAACTTTGGAAAGGAAAGAAGCCGAATATCTCACATTTAAAAGCTTTCGGTAGCCTTTGTTTCATCTATAGAGATCGTGAGTATTTGACAAAGTTTGATGCTAAATGTGATCGAGGTGTTTTTCTAGGCTATGCGTTGAACAGTCGTGCTTACCGTGTCTATAATAAAAGAACTTGTAAAGTTATAGAAACGGTAAATGTGGCTATCAATGACTCTCTTGTGTGCTCTCACAACCATTCTTCAAGAAATGTGCAGGATGAGGATATGAGTACTGAGACGACTCCCACATCTGCTGAGACTCCTATTGATGAACAGAATCTTATACCTGATGAAGTATCCTCAGATATAGAATCTGACATTGAAGGTGTCGGGATAGATCAGACTCTAGCTATCCAAAAGTTATATCGCATTGGGAAGCGCCAAGTTCAAAAGGATCACTCTTCCTCGGATGTGATAAGCACGATTGATGAACCAAGGAAGACCCGAAGTAAGTCAAACATGCTTGTAAGTAATCTTGTTACTTTCAAAAGTTTTTTTACAGTGCATAGGCTAGTTATCAATCGAATTGCATGTTATGGGTTTGTATCAAATGTTGAACCTAAGAACATTAAAGATGCACTAAAAGACTCGGATTGGATTGTGGCTATGCAAGATGAACTTAATCAATTTGAGAAAAGAAAAGTACGGCATTTGGTTCCTAGGCCTAAAGATAAGAATGTAATAGGAACAAAATGGGTTTTCAAAAACAAGACTGATGAAAAGGGAATCATTACTAGAAACAAGGCTATACTGGTTGTGCAAGGTTATTTCCTAATTGAAGGTCTAGACTTTGATGAAACTTTTGCTCCCGTAGCAAGGCTTGAATCCGTTAGACTTCTCTTGGCCATTGCTTGCTTTCTAAAATTTGATCTCTTTCAAATGGATGTTAAAAGTACTTTCTTAAATGGAATTTTGAAAGAAGAAGTTTATGTGGAACAACCACCGGGATTCCAGAGCTCTAACTATCCTGATCATGTTTACAGATTAGACAAAGCTCTTTATGGCTTAAAGCAAGCTCCTAGAGCTTGGTATGAAAGATTGTCTACACATTTAATTGATCATGGGTATGTGCGAGGTTCTATTGACAAGACCATGTTTGTTAAGAGTGTTTCTCACCATATGATTATAGCTCAAGTTTATGTAGATGATGTGGTGTTTGGTTCCACCTCTCAAAAACTTGTTGAGGAGTTTGTCACTCTAATGAAGAAAGAATTTTAAATGAGTCTTTGTGGTAAGCTAAGCTTCTTCCTTGGACTACAAGTTCAGCAAAGGAAATATGGTTTGTTCATTTCACAGGAAAAGTATGCAAAGGATCTGGTGAAGAAGTTTGGGATGGAAGGAGCCTCTCCCATCCGAAACCCAATAGTAACCTCATGCAGAATCAGTGCTGATTTGGAGGGCATCAATGCTGATCAAACTCTCTATAGAAGCATGATTGAGAGCTTACTCTACCTCACAGCTAGTAGACCCGATATCTCTTTTAGTGTAGGTGTTTGGGCTCGGTATCAAGCCAACCCCAAGGAATCCCATGTGAAGGCTGTCAAGCGTATCATTCGATACGTCTTAGGTATGTGTAACTTTGGAATTTAGTATACAACGGATACTAACACTGAGATTGCAGGGTACTCGGACTCAGATTGGGCTGGGGATGCCACGGATAGGAAGAGCACTTCGGGAGGTTGCTTCTTTGTTGGAAACAATTTGGTGTCGTGGCATAGCAAGAAGCAGAATTGCGTATCCTTATCCACTGCCCAAGTAGAGTACATTGCTGCAGGGAGCTGCTGTACCCAACTCCTTTGGATGAAGCATATGCTAAGCGACTACGGATTTGAGCAAAGTATTTTATCCATGTTCTGTGACAACACCTCCGCAATCAATATTTCAAAGAATCATGTGTTGCATTCTAGGACCAAGCATATAGAGATTAGATATCACTTCATTAGAAACTTGGTTGAAGATAATCAGCTTGAAATGACATTTATTCCAACTGAACAACAATTAGCTGATTTGTTCACTAAGCCTTTGGACAATCTGAGGTTTGAAAGTCTTAGGAAGGCTATTGGTGTATGCACCATCACTTGAAATATCTCCTTCACAGGTCTAAATTTACTTTTCAGCACGTTCTTTTATGAAATAATTTTCTGAAAATAAATGTTAGCTCACGCTGGGATATGAGTATGTGTATGCCTCCCTGGAAATATTTCTGAACTTGACCTAAAGTGTTGCGTCATTATTTCATGTATCTTGATAGACACTTGCTGCATTTTTCACTTGTGTATATGCATCTATGCTTTCAAGAATATTAGTGCTTGTGGTCTAAATCATTCTTGGAATTAGGGAGAATCCTTGCGCACAAAAGTTACTCTTGTGGGGTGTACACTGTTTGAGCTAGAAAACTAAGATGAGTTGAACTGGTTACTGAAGAACTGAACTATGAAACTCTGATGATTATTGTCAAATGAACAAAATAAATGAATGGGCCAGTCTTTTGCTGGGTGCACCTTAATCGGAACCAGTGGGGATCCCTGAGATGTTATCTATCCTTCGATTGGTTCGGACTAGTTATCCACTGAGTGTCCTTGATACACATATTATTCCTTCCAGCATTGCACTCAGGACATGATGATAACTACTCTGCTACATGGATCTATGAGGACGTATTTCTCAGATGAGCTCTTGGCCAAATTTAAAAATGATGGCAAAAACGCCTTGAACTTAAGTGACAACGGCCAAATGCCAAGTTGGGACAAAGTCCTTGATATGCTGAAATTCCAGAACTCTCAAAAGGTTGTGACAAAGTCACATGGTTACTCTTGATGTCCTCATTTCATTTGATGCTCCAAACTTGTACTCCCTTAGATTAAACTTTTCACACACATACTTCTTATGGTTCCAAGGATTGATTTTTCAGAACATAGCATCGGTGTTACTTTATAGTCATACATTCATGTGAAAAATTTGAGTCATCAAGACATATGAAAATTAGGTGTCACACTTTTATGAGTCATGCTTAACCTTTTCTAATGTCTGGGATTTTACTGACTGTTTCCATCCCAGGGTTCGTGCTGACAGGTTGTACAAATTTTCTGAAATCAATCTTTTTTGTTTTCTTTATACACCACGTGAGGGGGAGTTGTCAATGTGCTGGTGGGTACATCGGTACCTTTTATTATTCAGGGTATCCCAAATATCCCAGTGGATATTAGAGGTATACGTGATGGTAGTCTTTTATATGCTTTTGAGGAGTCTTTCTAGGCTGCATGTGTGCTTTTCCTAGGGATAGGACACTGTTCCTCTTTATTGTTGACTTGACTACACAGGAATTTGAAAGTGGAGATTGTGTGTTTAAGAGGAGAAAAATTTTGGTTCAAGGACTCTTGAGTAGAGCTGGTCTCGATTCCGCTGCCATTTTCTCTCTCTCTCTGGTCTATTTCACTTCCGTTTCTCTCCTATTTATCTTCACTAAATGGTTCGGATCAGAAACGGTAAGAAGAATAACTCCTCCTCTCAAACCGCCAAGTTATCAAACTCTCCCATGGCCAATATTGATCCGTTCATCCCTGAAGAAGTGATTCTTCTTCCTCCTCATCCTCCTCCTCCTCAGAAAACTCCACCAAGCCCAGCCACTAGAAGTAAACAGCCTCATCCGGTACCACCAACAGTCACTGCCACCTACCAGCGTCACCGGCGAGTTTCTAAAGGCTCCGGCAAGCAAACAAAGGAGCCCGTGTCTGTGCCATCCGCTTCAATGGTATCGCCTCTACCACCATCTCCGCCTCAGGCCACTGTAGAACCAGATCTGCGTCCTCCTCCATCGGCGTCCCCTGCTGCTGCTGCCTCTCACCATCTCTCCTCGGATCCTCCACTTGGGAAACGCAAACGTACTGCTATGACCACCATCTACTCTTCTGGATCCTCTCTGGCTTCCTCTTCTGGACCCAAAGGTAAACGGGTCACTCGTTCCAAAGCCCTGACAATGGTTGCATCCACTCCTCTCGCCTCGAAGGGCAAGACTGTAGCACCCAAGCCAAAATCCAAAGCTTCGCTGAAGCCTCGTCTGGGTGACTCTCCTTCTCTCCCTCCAAGGTCTCATTTTGTCTCCTCTAATGCTTATAGTTTGTTTGGTTACATCACTGTGGATTGCCCCATAGTTACGGAGCGACCTATCGATTTCTCCTCCTTGCATCCTGCTTTGCTCTCCCTAGTCTCCCATCTGGGATGGGTGACGACGTTGAGCTCCCTGCCTAGGTACAATCGTACCTTAGTGCAAGAGTTTTATGCCAACTTCCCTGAGACGGTCTCTGCTGAAGTTCATCTCCGTTCCAAGCAACAAGTCTGTGTCAATGTATGTGGTGTTGAAGTTAACTTCTCACCTTCTGGGATACGTCGTGCCTTGTCTCTCCCACTCTCAGCTGATGGTGTTCTGCAAAGCTATACTGAGTATTCAACCTCTCTCTTGATTCAAGACTTAGCTCCTCGACTATACTCCTCTCCTCCTCTGGAACCGGTCCTCGGCACATTTCTCTTCAGCCGGTATATGACTGAGTGGTTCAAAGCCTTGGGATTCTTGGTTCGCACTCTGTTTCATCCAGCTTCTCAGACCAGCATGATTCCCCACTAGCAAGCAGTCTTAATGGCATACCTCAGTCACGATCCTCTTCGCCCAATCATCCATATGGAGTACTTTATGTTTCAAGCCCTCAGGACAGCAGGTGTGAGCCACCGAAGCTCCTTTGGCAAGGCATTGGTGTTTCCTTGCCTCATCACCAAGCTTTACGGTGATGTCGGAGTTCCTCTTCGGGAGGGTGACGTCCTTGGTCCAAAACTCTGTCCGGTGGACGCTCTCACTATCAACAAGTCTGCGCATCAATCCAATGAATATGTAGAGCCCATGGACCAGCAGTTCTTGAAGGCAGCAGTACAATCAATGGTCACCCCTCAGCCGTACAGGACCTCAAGGAGCACCTAGTGGAGAAGTTTGAGAACTTCAAATCTGAAATCTATGTTCTCGTCTCAAGTCATGCTGGCTCAGTCCCGGCTCCGGAGCCCACAGTCTCCTCCCCTTCTGATGACAGCACTGCCGGTTCTTCTCCTTCAGACTCCAGTGCAACAATCCAGCTTGGGGAGATTGGTGCTGAGGATGATGAAGCTATGGGTGATGCGTCGGGCTATGCCGTTTAGCAGTTGTTCTCTCTCTACTCTTTGACAATATTTTTAGTTTCTGATCTAATGTTTCAGTTTCAGTTTTCTCTGGACATCTTTTTGGTTTTGTGATCTGTCACTAAACAATGTTAACTATAACTGCGGTTTTTATTATGTTAATTGTGGTTTGACCCTTTGTCTTTCCTGGACAAAAAGGGGGAGAACTAGACCTAATTGGCTGGGATAGGTACTTATGTTCCTATCATGGTAAACTAGTCAGGGGAAGTATTGAACTAGTTGGTTTAAGTGTTATGAATACTTTATGATGCATGTGTTAAAATCTTTTGATGCAGGCACTCTGTGAAGATTGTGTTTTTTCAAGGAATGCCAAAGGGGGAGATTGAAGGCATACTTATGACTGGTTATCCCTTGTATTGGACAAAACAAAATAGATTGAAGGAACACCAATGAAGAGACTGAAGATGTTGACGTTGCCTATCTATCTCAATGGAAAAACAGGTTGATCATTCATATGCATAACATGTTTTCATTTAGGATAGCACTCTAGGCATGCATCCCTGATATTCTGGAACGTTTTCATGTGTGATATTCAACAGCTTAGGTTGTCCCTAAATTTAGAATGCATGTGCTCATTTTGTACGGTAGTTGACCTTACAAATGTTGTTTTTGAATTATGGAAGAACTTTTGGTGAAAGTTGATTTTAGGTTCACATGTGATTTCTTTGTTTTAGTGTGCTGAATATATGTTTTGCTTTACAGCTGGGACTGCTTTTTGCCTTCCCCAAATTTTGTCTTTGAGAACATAACGTGCTTACTTGCTGAAACTGGTTTGGCCATTTCTGGTACAAAGTTTGGAAAAGCTTTTCTCTCATAAACGCTCTTTGCCTAAAATAGAAACCCTAGAGTTGACTTTGTGTGTTGTCTCTCAAGCATGCTTTTGTTCTTTAAAACTGAGAGTCAGTTTTAGGTCTGCCATAAGCTGGTTTTTGGGCTGTCCAGCACGTTCTCCTTGCTGTCAAAAGTAACTAAGATGGTCTGTCCATATAAAGGATTCCAAGGCAGTCTTGACTCCTTGGTTGAGTGAAACTCTTTGTTGAGAGATATTCTTTTCGGGTGATTCTTTGAGAGCACATAACTGTGTTGTTTTCTCTCTTCTCTTCTCTTCCCCTTCTGTGTCTTTAGTTGCTCCTTACTGTGCATATAAGTCATGGATTCACAATCATAAAAACTGTTTTTCAAAACCCATATGCATCATTACATAAGTGCATTCCATTGAGATAGGTATGGAGATGCTCAACCCGAAGAAGTAGATCAAGAAGATTTAACTGACAAGTAGTTAAGATCTGAGTTGATGCTTCTAGATATTTTTCAAGGTGTAAACACATAAGTCAAGTAGTGTAGCTCTGTTTAGAACTGGTAGTCAGACTAGTTAAGATAGCATACGGGCTATGTATCCCCAGAGTACAAGAGTCTTGTAATTGTGTGTTACTTGATAGTGGAAAGGTTTGTCCCTTAGGAGTTAGGGGCACGCAGTTTTCACCCTGATTGTAGGGTTTCTGCGTTAACAAAAACATCCTCGCGTTATTCTTTACTTACTGCTTTTACAATTTAAACACTCGTATCTTGTAATTTGGGATATGTTGTAATTATGTTATCCCCGATTACTGAAAGGACCCAACCCCGATTTAGCTCCCTAAATCAGAATCAAACCCCTTCGAAAACACGAACCAACAAAAACTTTTCAAAATTTGGGCAGAGTTTCGTTACTAACGTTGAATTACCATTACCTGCACGTGGAAAATACACTTCGTCCTATGCCACAAAAAGCAAACCGTGGGCACCAATCCCATCCGGATTTCTCAATATATCAACAGTAAAATAAATCAGTAAATATCTCTATACTTTACTGAAATCCGGTGTAAAATCGTATAGCATATACAATAGGACGCTCAGAGCGACTTCTAATACATAATCATATACGCATACCACAGTAGGTAGAACAATAAACCTACTGGATGAAACAAAGTAGCTCGAGCACTATGCCTCCGACCACGACGTGCGACACCAGAGCCTGAACTGCAAACTGGGCACGGAAACCGAAAAGCCCAGGGGAAAGACAATAAACACATTAGAGTGAGTGGACGAAAATAAATGTCTTTCACCAGTTAATATATATGTTATAAAAACATATGCGAGTCGAAATATGAATAAATCAAATCAAATAGTTTACGAGGAGACGCTGACTCCAACTCGTAAACAGAGCATGCATAGAAAGTATCACGGGGTCACTCATGGACACGTCCGTGCTAGTACAGTCAGAATCACGGAGTCCTTGACTACCACGTGATTCATAGCCAGAAAGGCCTCGGTTCCGGGGTACTGCCCCTCGCCGGTCAGGTAGGGGTACTGCCCCTCCTGGTGGCCTACCATCGGGGATCAGCCGAGAGGCAAGGTGTATCGATACAACAACGTAACCACGACTGTACTCTGTGTAAACCAAATCATAAACATTTCAATGCAAATGCATGAAACAGCATAAAAGTGTATGCATGTTCGTATATGTATAGCCGTATAAACATATTCGTATAATCATAAACACATGCTTATATAATCATAATCTCGTATGAAATCTCATGCTCGTAAAATCATAATCATGCTGCATGCTCAAGTTCATAAAAGTGTATAAAAGACTCGCAATCATTCCGTGAAAATAAAATGTCCACTCACAGACTGGCGTAACGCGTATCGCGTTAACCCGTGATCTGGCGGAAAATCCCTCGCCAAACGAACGATCACGAACCCCTGAATATTCACAATGTCCAATATACAAAATCATAATCCGACAATAGAAATCAAACCACGAGAAACCACCGTTCTCGGAAACAGATAATTCAAAGTCGACGAATCGTCGAAAATCCGTATATACCACTTCAATACCTCGCTTTACGTTCGGACGCTCAACTCGAAAAACGAACCTCCCCACAGCGATCGGGGCGCGATTTCGAGTCAAATGACATGCGACTTGTCGAAAGTCAAAAAGTCAACTCTGACCGTTGACCGCCGCCGTTGACCGCCGTCCACGGCGGCGCCACTGTTGACCGGAGAATTTCACGGCGGGGCAACCTCTATTCCACTCCAAATCACCCACTGAGCAACTTTGTCAACTGCACCGAAGTCCAATTCTCACTCTAACATGGTCAATTTCAAGCAAAACCGAATGAACACACAAATTTCAAATCCAAAATTCTCCTTGCACACATCGAATTGAAACACGAAACTTACAGGAAAGCATCAAGGGGATGAGAGCTTCAAAGCCCACTAAGAATTGCAGCTCGAATCGGCCGGAATCACAAACCACCATTAACACCAAAATTCACAAACTTTACTTCAAGTTTTCTCTCTCCACCGTGAGCTCCACCACGAAAGGAGGACGGCACGGGGTCGAGGGCAGCTTGGCGAGTCGGACGGGCCAAGGACCAAGCTTTGGGGTGGCCGAAATCATCGCGCCACCGTGGAGACCGTGGAGAACCACCGTGAGTTCATCTCCACCGAGTTGACTCGGTCAACTCGGTCAACCCTCAAAATGGAAAGTCTCCCCCTTGCCCAGAATAGCAGGTTACTATATATAGCCTTTCCCAAAACGGAAACTTCATGTTTATCCATTTCGACGAACTTGAAACGCGCGTAACTTTCTCGTCGTGATTCCGATTCCGATAATTCTCGCGGCCACGAACTCGTCTCAACATACTCTTCAATAATCACCCAAAGTCAAACATATCGGCCAATCGAATAAAAAGGCAATCCTTCAAAGCAACACACATTAAATCGACTAAATAATCAACAAACGGCAAAATTCGCAACTAATTCCTCGTAACTCCAAATCATGCTCTGGAAGTTCTCACAAACTCGAAATTAAATTCCGAACAACTTCCGTGAATAAGCCGAGACCAAATTCTCGTCCGGTAATTTAGTCGCGAACAAACCCGCCATTTAAATCTGAACTTCAAATATTCATAATTAATTCCTCGGTCGTCCAAATAACGATCCGGAACCGCCCACAAACTCGTAATCACACGTACAACGACTCTCGAGAAGAGACCCAGCTCCAATTCTCGGCCAATAATTAAGTCGTTAACAAGCTTGGCGATTCCAAACAACCGTCGGATACCAGTGACTACGCGGTAACTCACGTAAATAGCTGGTCGTACTGCTGATTCTGATTCGGGTCGTCACAATTACAGTCTCAACGAAAAAGTTGAAAAATATTATAAGAATATTTGCTTTAACATTAGGAAACACTATAATATCAATCCTCTGTATAAGTCTAGGGTGTTTGCGTTCTCTACACACTATAACACACCAACACCAAGCCTAGTTGGATGTACTATACTTACACAATAACCTTCCATTAGAGAATGTAACCACCGTTATCTAACACGTGCAATTCAATTTTTCACTTATGCATGATCAAGGATGGGAGAAAAACTATTTTAAAAAATTCACAAGAGAAGACCCAAGAATGGCCTACAAATCCTACAATGCAAATGAGTAGGAAAAGTTGTAGTTCTACGATAACAGCATTAGACTCACGATCAATTAGACTCACGATCGAGTGAGTATTTCTTCCACCTCAGCAGCCGCATAGAAATGATATGCCGGAGCTAGGTTAGCAATATCCACGTTATTAGGAGTTACCTTTTCCTCCATGAATTGCTCGAGAATAGAAATAGCATTTTTCTCTGCATCTTTGAGTGTCCGGTCATCACTGCACTTCTTTTGCAGAGAGTTGTCTACCCCTTCTGAGCCTGAATCCATGGCTTTAACATTTATTTGCTCATAAGTGCCAAAAGGATCAGCGTAGTACAAGATTGGCTCATGTTCATCATGGATCCAAAAAAAAAATTTCAAGTTGGGCAAAGTTAAAACTAAGTCATAATGTATAAGTACTTAAGCAAGCTCTTGTAAACGAAATTTTTTATATATATACTAATAGGAAAAATAATCGAATAAAACATGCTGATGAAGAAAGACTCATTTGATCTGCCGAATGAAAAAAAGTTTATAATCCATTAATTTGACTCCTTGAATCTAATTATAAGTGATTATTATAATTAACAAAAAGAACTGATAAAAAGATTCAGATTGATGAAATCAGTGTCGTTGTTGACCCATTAAAATCAAAGGAGAAAATTAACCTACATTAATTAAGTTGTTTACATCTTATCAATTTAATTGCCATATTTAAGAAGGCAGATCGACTTGCACTAACTACTACTAGCTATAGACCTCGTTATATGCATTTAGAATCGCATAGATTCTATAGAATCTGTCCCCTCTTATCCATTTTTACAGATTTTAACTTTGCCTAACTTCTATAATTTAAGCTACTTGTCAAAATTCAAGTTTAGCAACTGCCTACCTTGGATCGTACGTGGATCCACCCTGCATACGATCAAAAAAGATACCCGGCATGGCTGATACTTAGACTTTTCATTTCCTCCACATAGGATTTGTGTTATAGATTCCAGATCCATCAGTTCTCCATCGAGTGATTTTTGATCTTCATTATCTAATTTTGCTCGTTTGACAAGTTTAGGAGCATCAACAACCATTGCACAACCAACATGATCATCGATTTTGTCCACAAATTTGCGATCATTCTTAAGCGAATTGGTAGGTATCCCCACGGCAAGCAAAACTCCTTTTGTTTTTATGTCAATGGTCAATCCCAGCTTAGCACTATAATTGCTCTACTAATAATGCAGCTCCTGCAAAGCTGGGATTGACCATTAAGAGCACCCGCATGGGTAAAATCGAATAGGAGGAGCAATTTGAGGAGGAGCAGGCACTGTTTGAGGTGGAGCAGTCACTGTTCATCGAATAGGAGGTGCAGAAGCTGTTTTTCGCGCAGCGGTGTCAAAAAATAGCACGTGCTATTACTGTTCATAAACAAAATTTGATTTTTTTTTTCAACCAATCCATAAACTTGTCGTGTATGAATAATAAAATTAAATTAAATTTTAATTTTTTTAAATTTGACATAAATTAAATTTGTCGTGTATGAATAATTGAATAAGATTTCGGGTAAGATTTCCGACGAATGACGAGTTGACACGTGTCACGCCGACAGAAGGTTATCGGGTAAATAATTGTACAAAATTTCCGATAAGATTTTCAACCAATCACGAGGCAACACGTGTCATGTCCACTGTTCATGATCGGCTCTAATAATTGTATAAGATTCTCGGAGAGATTTTCGACCAATTGAAAGCCGACAAGTGTCATCAGCTTATCTAATCACTTCATCTACCCTCGGCTATATATTTGTTGATCGGTGCTCATCGTTCATTCACACCAAAACCAACCATATATTCCACATTCCGATAAGATGAATCCTTTTAGTTTTGAGAATTTTTTCCGGAGGAGGCGACAGCAACGTCAGCGAAATGCCAAAATTGCTAACAATTTCATCACTGAAGCGGTCCTGGTCGATGCAATGTTCGATGACGAACCACCTCGCTGCCGACCAAATGAAGAAAGAATGAGGGAGTCAAGGGGACATAATCTGATGGAGGATTACTTCATCGAACGCCCCGTCTGATCAGATTTGTGTGAGGAAGGAGAGGATGAATTTGTGTGAGATGTGAATGAAAATGATGTAGTATTTATAGAAAAATACTAGGGTGTTATTTTCAATTTTTTAGAATTTTTAGGGATTTTTTTGCAATTTTTTAGGGGTTATTTTGTAAAATGGCAGAAAAAATCAGAAAAAACAGAAAAAAATCAGGTTACCGTTTCGGTTGAATCTGGACCGTCCGATCAGATTTTTTTGATTTGAAATGGACGGTCCAGATCAATCTGACCGTTACTTCTTCTTTTTTAATCCGGGCTGCCACGTGTCAGCATCCCATTGGTCCGGTAAAATTTTTTTTACTTTTACTGGCGCGTGCATTACACGCGCCACGGTGAAAAAAAATTAACCCTTGGTGACGTCACCCATGCGCGTGGATGACGTCAGCACCTGCTCGAGCAACAGAACGAGCAGCAGCTACTCGTCCCCTCCGTCAACGATCGGTCGCCGCAGCTGCTCGTCCCCGGTGCACGTCGATTTCCTGCTTGCTCGTGCTGCCGGTGCCGGGGCCCGCCGAAATCGAGCTGCTCGAGCTGCTCCTCCTGCTCGCGGTGCAGCTGCTCTAACATAAAAACAAAAGGAGTTTTGCTTGTCGTGGGGTTACCTACCAATTCCCTCAAGAATGATATGCAAATTTGTGGACTATACCTACCGTTATAGTCTCCTTCAGAAATTAAATAGAGATAATAGAAAAGGAACTATTAGAGGTAAAGGGTAGGGTCGATAAATAAAAGGAAAATGTTAGTTCTGTCTCTCGGCCTCGGTCTTTTTTACAATAAAAGAAAGTTCATAAGCTTTTTACTTGGCCAAAAATAAGAACCCAAATTGAGGTACATTTTCGTGTATTTATGTGAGAACTTTTTATTAAACATAGTTTTACATTAAAATAAAATAACTTTGATCAAAGCAATAGTCAGTAGATACAAAACTTAATTACGAACAATGAACTGTCTCTTGCATCAACTCGTATCGGAAACAATACTACTCTTTAATGCTCAACATATTATCAAACTCATCATTATCTTATCAAAGATAAAATTTAAAATCTATTGTAGTTAGCTAGTTAGTACCAAATTTCTTCTCCAAAAAAAAAATTAGTAAGTACCAAAGCACATGATATTCTAATTTCAAGCTTGTAAATAAGATTTCTTTCAAGAAAAAATAAAAGAAAAAAACTTGTAAATAAGCTTGAAACCCAACCAGCCCACTAGCCTGAGCCTAAGACCCAAACTTCTTCGCTGGATTAGTGGATTGTTGAATTTTACTTCAACCGGTCTGGAGAGAATGAAAGCCCAAACACGGCCCACCATCCATATGCAGACCAAATGTTGACCCAAGTTGAGGAAAACCCACATGACCAAAGGTGTCCTTGGGCCAATGCTCACAGCCCAAAAAAAACTTCGGGACCACCTTTCACCCCAGCCACCGGGATTAGCCTCAACCAGTGTTCGAAAACACAGTCTACAAGGCCGATTAATCGGTGTGTAATCGGTAATCAGTAAGGAACTGTGTAGATTAAGGCCTGAAATGCCCCCTACACAGTGAGCTGTGTAGAGACCGATTAATCGATCGATTCACCAATTAATCGGTGTGTTACACGGCCTACACAACCAGATATTTTTTCTTTTAATGAGAAATCAAAATTTAAAAATAACAACACAGAACCCAATTTTTTTTTCAACGAAGATTTGGCATGGAGTGATTTTCTTATTTGAAATAAATTTTGTTATGTTTATTATTTTAATATTGAACTATATGTTCAATTTTGATCTCTTTACTCATATTTTCTTTTGACTTAATCATTTTACCTTCTCCAGTGGTGGAGTTAAATTCTAAAGTTGAAATTGTCTAAAATTTAAATATAACTAGACATTATATAACTTGTAAGGTATCAGTAAAAAGTTACTTAAAAGTTTTTAAACTAAACTAAATTGAACTTGAAAACAATAAAAACTGACAGATGGAGAATATCACTTCAAGTCATTTTCTCTCTCCACTTTTGTTAAATATAACTGGAAACTTTAACTCAAAATTATATTTAACTTTGCTTTAGGATACCCGTTTGAGTGATATTTCGCCTAAAAAAAGTTAAAATTTGACTTTATTTTTGAAATAGGAGATAGGGGAGGTAAACACCTACTCAAAGATACCTTATTTTCAACCAAGATATATCGTTGTAATAGTTAATTATAAGGGTTATCGAACACAAAGAGTTGGTGAAACTAAATACTAACACTAGACTACAATGCTGACAGACTCAACCACGGTACACTAAAAACACTACGAACTTAAGCTAGACTACTCTAAAAGCTACAAAAATTTAACACAATACACTAGACACAGTGTTGGACTACCACACAAAATTTTAGGGTTTTCTGAATAGTTTTCGTTGCCAAAATAATTCGGTCAAGCTACAGCTAATGCAGAAAATATATGCTGAAAGTAAAGATGCTAATGAATGCAAATGGGTTTAAACTATATGATTAATGAGTTAAGAAGCATGCAAACCACCACCGCCATTCCACCTTTCTAACACATAATTAACCTAATGCACATATCCGATGAATAAAAGTTCCCAGAAAGAGTTGATCGTTACAACCACATTCTATTACATAATCTTTATGTCTATGTAAGTTTGTCATGAACGTCCCCTACATCTATCCCTCTATGAACCCATAGTCATGGACCCCAAGGTTTACAAAGAAGAAAACATTAAACTCTAGAAAAGGTTTGAGAAGCTACAAGGATTCACAAGTACACTATGGGCGTGTCTCGCTAGACCTATGGATTGCAATCTCCTGGCGGTAAAATTAGTGTATCACTATAGAGAATCTGGTAGAAGAAATTATCTTCAGTCGCCTGTATCTCATGAAAATAGAATCCTAGCATGCATACTAAGTTGGCCACCAAACCAAACATATAAGAATTCATACGGTGAATCATTCAGAGAAAGAAACCTCATTCAAGGAATATGCAAAACTAGGCTAAAGTGTATGCATTAAAAAGACTTCATGTACAGGGCTTCAAGCAGCCCGTTAAAATTGGGTTTAGCTACTCATAATCTTAGATAATAACATCAAATAATCCATAAGAGATAAATTAAATGAAGGAGAAAGAAGAACTCTTGTCGATGTCGGGATCGGGCTAGGCTAGAAGAACTCTTGTCTGGTTGGTCTAGCTTCCTCCTCAAGATGTATTCTGTGAGTGCACAAAGTAGGGCAAATCCCCTTGATATCCGCAACTGTCCAGCCAATTGCGTGCTTATACTCCCTAAGAACAAGCAAGAGTTTCTCCTCTTGCAATTTCGAAAGCTTTGAAGAAATTATGACTGGCAAAGTTTCACCATCACCAATAAAAGCATACTTCAAATGCTCAGGTAGAGGTTTAAGTTCTAACTCGGGACCTGCCTGAATGGATGGAGCAAGGACGTCAGTTGAAACCGGAAGAGGGATTGGTTTAGAAGGCTTACCTTTCATGATTGGCATTGATTCAAATGCCTCTTCCATTTCATAGTATTCTTCTTCCATCTCTAGATCTTCGGCAGAAGCAATTTCAAAAACAGACTCAAATTCGACGAGTCGAAAAAAATTTGAAGGAAAATTTCGACCGGTCGATGCATCATCACTGTCCAAAACCTGTCCATCACAAACATCGTCTTTGATGGGTCGAGAGTTTTTCTCGACCGATCGATGCAGTGCCACTGCCGCTTCCTATTCATCAAATTCGACTGGTCAAAATTTCCTTGAGGAATTTTTCGACGGGTCGAAAACTGGCCTTGGAGCTTCTTCTTTTCTGGCCACCTCTATGACATTTCTCAATGGGTCCTCCTCCAATGAATATTTAATGAACTCCTATACAAAGCTTTCAATCACATCAATAGAATAACAAGAGTACATAGCATCACCATTTGGGTGCTTGAGGGATTCAAAAATGTTAAATTGGATCTTCTCACCCGCTACTTCCATGGTAAGTGAAATTTCATAACAATCAATCTTGGTGCGAGCCGTTCGAAAAAATGGTCTCCCAAGAATGAGTGGTATCTCAGAGGGCATCGATTCACCTTCCATCTCTAAAACAAAAAAGTCTACTGGGAATATCAAATCTCTCACATGCACTAGCACGTCTTCTATAATACCTCTAGGGTAACAGTTAGATCTATCAACAAGTTCAATAGTTATCCCAGTCGGTATAAGTTCTCCCATATTCATTCTATCATACACATCATATGGCATTAAATTTATGGAAGCACCTAAATCAAGAAGGGCACCTTCAAACATGTGATCATCAATTGTGCATGGAGTACTAAAACGTCCTGGATCACCAAGTTTTGGTGGTATCTTCCTTTGAAGAATTGCAGATACTCTCTCACTTAAGGCAACTATTTCAGTTCCTTTGAACTTTCTTTTAGTAGTGCACAAATCCTTGAGGAATTTTGCATACTGTGGAATTTGTTTGATCACATCCAGCAATAGAATGTTCATCCCAACTTTCTTGAAGATATCTAAGATCTCCTTGTCTTTTTCCTCTTTCCCTAACTTCTTCAACCTGCTAGGAAAATGCACATTAGTGGTAATCAAAGGTGAGTGTGAGGGACATACCTGAGCTGGTTTCAGTTTTTGCACAATTTTCATTCCAGGTTTTTTCTCAACAGGTTGAGGAATTTCCTCAACGGATTGAGTTGGGATTCCTGAAGTGGTTTTCAATGGTTTATCAAACACAATTTGCTCTATAACAGGCTCTTCCCATTGTCTTCTTGGCTTCTTGGCCTCTGGTTTTACATCCAAAACCTTCCCATTTTTCAAGATCATAGTATGGGCCTCATATTGCCCCTTGGGATTGGGCAGGGTATTGCTAGGAAGACCTCCTAGATTAGCTTAAGAGAGTGTTTGCTGAATTTGACTTACTTACCTCTCAAGCAAATCGATTGCTTTTCCTTATTGCTGAGTTGTAGCCTTGAGTTCTTGAGCTGTGGCCTTGATATCTTGGCAAAAAGTACTACTTTCTTCTCATTCTTTCTTGCTGCCAAACATCATTTGTTGCATCATGGCTTCTAGAGTTGAAGTTCCTATGTATGTTTGAGCTGGAGCTTGTTGTTGTTGAGGAATATGCCTCTAGCCAAACTGTTGTCCATATCCTGTAGGATGTCTTGGCTGGAAACCTGGTTGAACATTAGGAGGATTTAGCACATTGTTGCTCCTATAACTCAACAGTGGATGGTCCATATTTCCACCATAGGTATTGGGCTGCCTCTTAAAGTAATTCGCCTCTTCTTCCTCATGATTGACTTCTTCATCTACTCTAAACTTTGGACAATCTTCGGCTAGATGATCTGTAGTTGAACATATAGTGCACACAACCTGAGCTGCAGCAGTTGTTGTCTTCTTGGCCACTTGCAGACTACTAGCAATCAGAGCAATGTTATTCTTCATAGAGCTTAATCTTTTTTCCATGGCTCCATTGATTGTGACTGCATTGAGGGATCTTCTACTTTCTTCCATGGATCTATCCTTTGACTGAAACTTCCTTGAATTTTCTGCTTGGTTCTCAACAACTTCCTTTGCTTCTGTTCCAGTCATATTCCACCAACTTCCCCCACAAGCTGAATCAAGCTTTGATCTGTTGAAAGAATCAAGTCATTCATAGAAGAACTCCATTTGAGTGTTGATGTCAAACTTATTATGAGAGAATTGTCGAAGAAGACCCTTAAACTGACTCCAGGCTTCATGTAGTTCATCTCCATCTTTTTGCCTGAATGTGCTTATTTGCTTCTTCAAATTCTTGGTACGGGAAGCAGAATAGAATTCTTTCATAAATGCAACACACATATTCTCCCATGTGTCAATAGATAAAGGAGCTAGGGAATTGTACCATGTCATTGCTTGCTCCTTCAGAGAAAATGAAAATAAGATGAGCTTCACAGTGTCTTCCTCCACATTTGTCGATTTCTGGATTCTGCACAAAGCTATGAACTTATTGAGATGATCCAGAGGGTCTTCAGAAGGTGATCCTCTGAAGTGTGGAAGATTTGATATAAGTGATGGAGGAATAGAATAAGCCCCCAGATTCTCTGGTAGTACAATCGGTGAATCTGCTGCACTTGTGCCTGGTATAAAGAACTCTCAACTTGGCTGCGTTTGCCATTCTTCTTATTGATGGTGGTGGTGTTGGAATATTTTATTCTTCCTCAAACTCAGACTCTGAACTTGAATGTCTTCCTTGCTCAGATGGTTTACCACCACTATTCAGACTCATAAACTGTGGTCTGATGCTTTCTGTTTTGCTTTACTGAGCGTTCAATCTCTAAATCAAGTAATAATGGCTCAGCGCATTTCGTGTGCCTAGTACGCATACACAATGTTCCTGCACACGGAAGAAATAGTAAGACTCAAAAGAAAAACAAAACAAAACTGAAAATTAAAGACTCTATTAGGACTTAGAATTAAGCAACTCCCCGGCAAAGACGCCAAAATTTGATAGGGGAGGTAAACACATACTCAAAGATACCTTATTTTTCAACCGAGATATATCATTGTAATAGTTAATTATAACAGTTATCGAATACAAGGAGTTGGTGAAACTAAATCCTAACACTAGACTACAATGCTGACAGACTCGACCACAGTACACTAAAGACACTACGAACATAAGCTAGACTACTTTAAAAGCTACAAAAATTTAACATAATACACTAGACACAGTGGCGGACTACCACACAAAATTTGAGAGTGTTCTAAAAAGTTTTGGTTGCGGAAATAATTTGGCCAAGCTACAGCTAATGCAGAAAGTAAATGCTGAAAATAAAGATGCTAATGAATGCAAATGGGTTTAAACTATATGATTAATGAGTTAAGAAGCATGCAAGCCACCACCGCCATTCTACCTTTCTAACACATACTTAACCTAATGCACATATCCGATGAATGAAATTTCCCATAAAGAGTTGATCGTTACAACCACATTCTATTACCTAATCCATATGCCTATGCAGGTTTGTCATGGACCTTCCCTACATCTATCCCTCTATGAACTCATAGTCATGGACCCCAAGGTTTACAAAGAAGAAAGCATTAAACTCTATAAAAGGTTTGAGAAGCTACAAGGATTCACAAGTACACTATGGGCGTGTCTCGCTAGACCTATGGATTTTAATCTCCTGACGGTAAAATCAGTGTATCACTATAGAGAATCTAGTAGAAGAAATTATCTTCAGTCGCCTGTATCCCATGAAAATAGAATCATAGCATACATAATAAGTTGGCCACCAAAGCAAACATATAAGAATTCATAGAGTGAATCATTCAGAAAAAGAAACCTCATTCAAAGAATATGCAAAACTAGGTTAAAGTGTATGCATTAAAAAGACTTCATGTACAGGGCTTCAAGCAGCCCGTTAACAATGGGTTTAGCTACTCATAATCTTAGATAATAACATCAAATAATCCATAAGAGATAAATTAAATGAAGGAAAAAGAAGAACTCTTGTCGATGTCGGGATCGGGCTAGGCTTCATGCATGAGAACTTCTTCTTCATTTCTTCTTGTTTCTTTCTTTCTCTCTTAATCTCGTCCAACCCCCCGCCCCCCCCCCCCCCCCCTCGTCTTTAGCTAGAGCAATTAACCTAACTAGCTATTCCCACATGCTAGCCAACTTCAAGCCGTCTCTTTCTCAAAGTCCAAGTCTCCCCTCGCCAAGCTTCTCTTTACTAGCTATATAAATAAGTCTTTAATTAGCTTGTTTAATTAAGCTCTTGTTGCTCACGTGCCAGACCGCTCGCCAAAGACATATATATCTCCTCTTTTTACTAAGTCAAGTTAATTAATCTAGCCAAACTTCCTCGCCAAGCACCTCGCCAAGCTAAATGAGGAGCATGTGCTGCACTTACTATTCTTCTCAAATTAGGATTTCTTCACCTCGTAAGTCTTCCTTTTCCACAATAATCAGCCAAACTATATTATTAAAGTCCATTTTCTTCATTAACCTCCAAAATACCTAAAAAAAAATCAACATATTTAATTCAATCGAATAATAATAATAAACTAAACATAGGGAACAAATTAAATACCGAATAAATGCATAAATATGCGACTATCAAAATACCCTACACTTAGACATTGCTAGTCCTCGAGCAAAACACTAAACTAAGACTCTAAAACAACTCAACGTAACTCTAACTACATGACTCTTACACCCTTAACAAATCGTCTCAGCAATCTTCCACAATTGTAACACCAAGATTAATATGACTCCACATTTATATTCCACAAAGTTTCAAAAGTTAATTTCAATGCATGACACACATGTAATATGTAGGACGAAGACATAATCATGGTGAATAAAAAGCTGTAGCATGCGATAAACAAGTCAAGATTCAACCTCACAGAAGTATACTCTCAAAAGTGTTTCTCTCAAAGTATGTCTAGAGTATTCACTCGGCTCAATTACTTACCAAATGAACCAAACCATATGCTTACTCTTGTGACTAATCTCCACAGATCAAAGGTTGCCATATTGAGGATCAAAAAGGACTTTCAAAGGTTTTAATGGGGCTTGGCTTATAGGTTAAAAAATAAGTGGATACGGAATTCAAATATGATTCTAGAATCTAGTAGAGCACCAAATAAGAGACTTCTTCAAACTTTACAACCATGAACTTTCTCATTTTTGTGGCCGAATTTCATCTTGTTGAGCCCTCACATCATTGTTTTCATCAACAGTTAACCTAGGGATCAAGTTGGACATCACACTTTTCTTTTCTTCTTTTCTTTTCATTTCATTTTTTTTGAAACACTAGCTTGATACCCCACACTTATTTCTTTGCATCACCTTTCGACATTGTCGCCGTCTTCACATACATGTCTCATGTATAGCTCTACCAAGTCCTAGAACAAGGATAAATATATAACTATTCTAAAGTTTAAGGTCAGAGACATGTGGGTGATGACATAAAGTGTAAACATGTAGGCTCAAAGTGGTTAACTAAGAGGGGCACATCTTGTGTACACAAAGTCAGGACACTGGCTTATATGGCTATGGTGGTGTCCCCTAAATACCTTTATTACTTCCTAAACCAAAACATGTATTGACTATAAGCTTTGAAAAGCACAAGAGCAAGTTCTAGTAATATCTAGAGTCCATTAACTTAATCTGTGGCAAGCAATTAACACTCAATAAAGAAAGCACGTATATTCACATATAGGCTCAATCGCTCACAGGTTAAATGAATCTCAACAAGGTTAAAGCATAGTCAAAAAATCTGTACCATGTTAACTTGTTTCTACATCCACTACACATGCTCTTATGCATCATAAATCAAGATTAACCAAAGAAACTCATATAACATGATCATCTTTTAGTCACATATTCGGAAGATATAATCACATCATGGACTAGTTAAGGGTACCTAAGACTCAATACAATAGACTCTTTTTGTATTTTTCTTGACACTTTTTACTTTTGTATTTGGTTTTTCAAATAAAACACTAAAACACACAAGAAAAACAAAAAAAAACTCAAAAATACCATACTTTGGCAAAGAAACCCTTCCACGGCGAACTAGTCATCGGAAAAGACCCTCTCAGGCTTCGACGAGTCGAAGACATGCTCCTATCCAAAAATCTACCAAAATTAGACGGGTCGAAAATTTCCCAAAGGATTTTCTCGACGGGATGAAATGGGTCCATCAGAATTTATATGAGTCGAAGACATGCTTCCGTATTGCGCAACTCAACTCACATAATTTATACAAAATTAATCACACATCGGAATGAGCTGAAATTGTATGAGCATAAACTAGATACATGTACAAACATTCACTCAAAATATCAGAATTTTACGAAACCTATAGCTATAGAAAATAAATTACACAAAGCAGCATACTGCACAGTACCGAAATAACACCCAAAAACGAAAAATTATGAAAAAAAATTTCATAGACGCTAAGGATATGATATAAACCCCGTCCCACACTTGAAATTTGTATTTTTCTCAATGTACTGTGCAACTCCACTCGCATAATTTATACAAAATTAATCACACATCGGAATGAGCTGAAATTGTATGAGCATAAACTAGATACATGTACAAACATTCTCTCAAAATTTCAGAATTTTACGAAAAATTCAGCTATGAAAAATAAATTACACAAAGCAGCATACTACATAGTACCGAAATAACACCCAAAAAAGAAAAATTTTGAAAAATTTATTCATAGACGCTAAGGATATGATATAAACCCCATTTCACATTTGAAATTTATATTTTTCTCAATGTAAAACAAAACTAAAGAACAAGCATGGAATGAGACACACAACACATCACAAAACACACTAAACATGGAGAAGAATAAAGTAAACGAGAAGGGATACGAAATCAAATCTGGTCTCTAGCTTCTCCATCCACATGGGTGGCCTCCCAAGTAGCGCTAAGTTTAACGTCTTCAGGTAGATGGCAAATATCATCAATCCACACAAGGAAATGCGTCTCCAAGGTTTGCATCCTCAAAGACATGCTCCACAAATGACTCATAGAAGGGCTTGAGTCGATGTTCATTCACTTTAAATGTCTTCCATGTTTTTGAACTCACAATATCTATAGCACCATGAAGGTAAACATTAGTGATAACATAAGGTCCAGTCCATCTACTTTTTAGCTTACCTGGAAACAAGCGTAGACGACTACTGAAGAGTAAAACTTTTTGACCAACAAAAAATTCTTTTCTCTTAATATTCCGGTCATGAAGAGCTTTAGTTTTTTCCTTGTAAATCTTGCTAGACTCATAGGCATTGTGCCTAATCTCATCAATCTCGTTCAGCTGCAACTTCCTATGCAAACCCGCATCATCTAATCAACAGCCCAAAATACATTCCCATACACCAATCTATAAGGAGACATTCCAATAGATGTCTTATATGTTGTCCTGTAAGCCCACAACGCTTCATCAAGGCATTGACTCCAATCTTTCTGGGTTGGCCCGATTGTCTTCTCAAGGATTTGCTTGATCTCCCTATTTGACACCTTCACTTGCCCGCTGGTTTGAGGATGATAAGGTGTTGCCACCTTATGTGTTACACTGTACTTCCGGAGCAAAGCATCAAAGGTTTTATGGCAAAAATGAGATCCTCCATCGCTGATAATGCATCTAGGTGTTCCAAATCTAGCAAAAATGTCTTTCAGAAAACAGAGAATAACCTTAGCATCGTTAGTGCGGGTGGCTTTAGCTTCCACCCACTTAGAAACATAATCCACTGCAAGAAGAATATACAAATAACCTTGAGAATTAGGGAATGGTCCTATGGAATCAATACCCTACACATCAAATATTTCTAATACAAGAATAGGGTGTTGAGGCATTTGGTCTCTTGGGCCGAGGTTACCTGTCAGTTGGCATCTCTCATATGATTTGTACATGACGTGGGCGTCATGAAACAAAGTTGGCCAATAAAATCCACTCTCAAGCACTTTGAGAGCTGTCTTTTTTCCTCCAAAGTGTCCACCACCTGCATGTGAGTGACAAAAAGATAGAATAGATTAAAATTCAGACAAGGGTACGCACCTGTGGATGATGGGATCGGTACAATGTTTCCAGAGGTATGGCTCATCCCATATGTAACACTTGGCTTCCTTGACCAGTTTGTCTTTCTAAGCTCTGCTGAAATTGGGTGGAATTCACTTACTCACCTTGTAGTTAATAATGTCGACATACCATGGCACCATATCTTGGAGAACAAGGAGTTGTTCGTCCGGAAAACTATCTCTGAGAGGAAGAGTGTCATCTTCTGCGTTGGAACCATAGATGAGTCTACTCAAGTGATCCGCCACCATATTCTCAAAACCCTTCTTGTCCTTGATCTCAAAGTCAAACTCTTGTAGCAAGAGCATCCACCGAATCAGTTGAGGTTTGGCATCCTGATTAGTCATCAAATTTGTCAAAGCAACATGGTTAGAAAATATGATAACTGTAGTTCCTACCAAGTAAGATCTAAACTTTTCAAGAGCAAAAACCACTGCTAAGAGCTCATTTTTAGTAGTTCAATAATTCAACTGTGCATCATTCAAAGTCCGAGAGGCATAATAGATGACATGTGGAAGTCTCTGTGGTCGTTGGCCAAGAACAGAGCCAACAACATAGTCTAAAGCATCACACATAAGCTTCAATGGTAAACTCCAATCCGGTGCTTGTATGATGGGAGCTATAGTCAACAACTCCTTGAGCTTATTAAAGGCTTGTAGACATTCCTTAGTGAAATTGAAGGCCACATCCATATGGAGCAGTGCACATAAGGGTCTAGCTATCTTGGAGAAATCCTTGATAAACCTGCGATAAAATCTTGCATATCCAAGAAAAGATCTCATCTCCTTCACAATAGGAGGTGGTAACGTATGCACAATATCCACTTTGGCCTTGTCTACCTCAATTCTTCTAGCAGATTAACATGCCCTAAAACTATACCTTGTTCTACCATAAAGTGGTATTTTTCCCAATTGAGTACCAGGTTAGTTTTCACACAACGTTCCAAAACCATAGATAAATGATGTAGACACATGTCAAAAGAATCACCAAAGACCGAAAAATCATCCATAAATAACTCAATGATCTTTTCGACCATGTCAGAAAAAGATACTCATCATGCATCTTTGAAACGTTGCAGGCATATTGCATAAACCAAAGGGCATCCTCCGATAAACAAACGTGTCGTTGAGGCAGTTGAAGGTGGTCTTCTCCTGATCATCCTTGTGGATGGCTATCTTGTTGTACCCTGAATAACCATCCAAGAAACAATAATATGCATGACCTGGCAACCTTTCCAACATCTGATCAATGAATGGAAGTGGAAAGTGATCTTTTCGTGTGGTGGCATTGAGCTTGCGATAATCAATGAATACTCTCCACCCCGTTTGCACTCGTTGAGGCACCAACACATTCTCATCATTCTTTACCACAGTTATTCCAGAACATTTTGGTACTACCTGCACAGGACTAACCCACTTGCTGTCAGAAATAGCATAAATTATACCTGCATCGCAAAGTTTGATCACTTCTTTCTTGACAACATCCATCATGGGAGGATTTAGTAGACGTTGAGCTTCTCTGGTTGGTCTAGCTTCCTCCTCAAGATGTATTCTGTGAGTGCACAAAGTAGGGCAAATTCCCTTGATATCCGCAACTGTCCAGCCAATTGCGTGCTTATACTCCCTAAGAACAAGCAAGAGTTTCTCCTCTTGCAATTTCGAAAGCTTTGAAGAAATTATGACTGGCAAAGTTTCACCATCACCAATAAAAGCATACTTCAAATGCTCAGGTAGAGGTTTAAGTTCTAACTCGGGACCTGCCTGAATGGATGGAGCAAGGACGTCAGTTGAAACCGGAAGAGGGATTGGTTTAGAAGGCTTACCTTTCATGATTGGCATTGATTCAAATGCCTCTTCCATTTCATAGTATTCTTCTTCCATCTCTAGATCTTCGGCAGAAGCAATTTCAAAAACAGACTCAAATTCGACGAGTCGAAAAAAATTTGAAGGAAAATTTCGACCGGTCGATGCATCATCACTGTCCAAAACCTGTCCATCACAAACATCGTCTTTGATGGGTCGAGAGTTTTTCTCGACCGATCGATGCAGTGCCACTGCCGCTTCCTATTCATCAAATTCGACTGGTCAAAATTTCCTTGAGGATTTTTTCGACGGGTCGAAAACTGGCCTTGGAGCTTCTTCTTTTCTGGCCACCTCTATGACATTTCTCAATGGGTCCTCCTCCAATGAATATTTAATGAACTCCTATACAAAGCTTTCAATCACATCAATAGAATAACAAGAGTACATAGCATCACCATTTGGGTGCTTGAGGGATTCAAAAATGTTAAATTGGATCTTCTCACCCGCTACTTCCATGGTAAGTGAAATTTCATAACAATCAATCTTGGTGCGAGCCGTTCGAAAAAATGGTCTCCCAAGAATGAGTGGTATCTCAGAGGGCATCGATTCACCTTCCATCTCTAAAACAAAAAAGTCTACTGGGAATATCAAATCTCTCACATGCACTAGCACGTCTTCTATAATACCTCTAGGGTAACAGTTAGATCTATCAACAAGTTCAATAGTTATCCCAGTCGGTATAAGTTCTCCCATATTCATTCTATCATACACATCATATGGCATTAAATTTATGGAAGCACCTAAATCAAGAAGGGCACCTTCAAACATGTGATCATCAATTGTGCATGGAGTACTAAAACGTCCTGGATCACCAAGTTTTGGTGGTATCTTCCTTTGAAGAATTGCAGATACTCTCTCACTTAAGGCAACTATTTCAGTTCCTTTGAACTTTCTTTTAGTAGTGCACAAATCCTTGAGGAATTTTGCATACTGTGGAATTTGTTTGATCACATCCAGCAATAGAATGTTCATCCCAACTTTCTTGAAGATATCTAAGATCTCCTTGTCTTTTTCCTCTTTCCCTAACTTCTTCAACCTGCTAGGAAAATGCACATTAGTGGTAATCAAAGGTGAGTGTGAGGGACATACCTGAGCTGGTTTCAGTTTTTGCACAATTTTCATTCCAGGTTTTTTCTCAACAGGTTGAGGAATTTCCTCAACGGATTGAGTTGGGATTCCTGAAGTGGTTTTCAATGGTTTATCAAACACAATTTGCTCTATAACAGGCTCTTCCCATTGTCTTCTTGGCTTCTTGGCCTCTGGTTTTACATCCAAAACCTTCCCATTTTTCAAGATCATAGTATGGGCCTCATATTGCCCCTTGGGATTGGGCAGGGTATTGCTAGGAAGACCTCCTAGATTAGCTTAAGAGAGTGTTTGCTGAATTTGACTTACTTACCTCTCAAGCAAATCGATTGCTTTTCCTTATTGCTGAGTTGTAGCCTTGAGTTCTTGAGCTGTGGCCTTGATATCTTGGCAAAAAGTACTACTTTCTTCTCATTCTTTCTTGCTGCCAAACATCATTTGTTGCATCATGGCTTCTAGAGTTGAAGTTCCTATGTATGTTTGAGCTGGAGCTTGTTGTTGTTGAGGAATATGCCTCTAGCCAAACTGTTGTCCATATCCTGTAGGATGTCTTGGCTGGAAACCTGGTTGAACATTAGGAGGATTTAGCACATTGTTGCTCCTATAACTCAACAGTGGATGGTCCATATTTCCACCATAGGTATTGGGCTGCCTCTTAAAGTAATTCGCCTCTTCTTCCTCATGATTGACTTCTTCATCTACTCTAAACTTTGGACAATCTTCGGCTAGATGATCTGTAGTTGAACATATAGTGCACACAACCTGAGCTGCAGCAGTTGTTGTCTTCTTGGCCACTTGCAGACTACTAGCAATCAGAGCAATGTTATTCTTCATAGAGCTTAATCTTTTTTCCATGGCTCCATTGATTGTGACTGCATTGAGGGATCTTCTACTTTCTTCCATGGATCTATCCTTTGACTGAAACTTCCTTGAATTTTCTGCTTGGTTCTCAACAACTTCCTTTGCTTCTGTTCCAGTCATATTCCACCAACTTCCCCCACAAGCTGAATCAAGCTTTGATCTGTTGAAAGAATCAAGTCATTCATAGAAGAACTCCATTTGAGTGTTGATGTCAAACTTATTATGAGAGAATTGTCGAAGAAGACCCTTAAACTGACTCCAGGCTTCATGTAGTTCATCTCCATCTTTTTGCCTGAATGTGCTTATTTGCTTCTTCAAATTCTTGGTACGGGAAGCAGAATAGAATTCTTTCATAAATGCAACACACATATTCTCCCATGTGTCAATAGATAAAGGAGCTAGGGAATTGTACCATGTCATTGCTTGCTCCTTCAGAGAAAATGAAAATAAGATGAGCTTCACAGTGTCTTCCTCCACATTTGTCGATTTCTGGATTCTGCACAAAGCTATGAACTTATTGAGATGATCCAGAGGGTCTTCAGAAGGTGATCCTCTGAAGTGTGGAAGATTTGATATAAGTGATGGAGGAATAGAATAAACCCCCAGATTCTCTGGTAGTACAATCGGTGAATCTGCTGCACTTGTGCCTGGTATAAAGAACTCTCAACTTGGCTGCGTTTGCCATTCTTCTTATTGATGGTGGTGGTGTTGGAATATTTTATTCTTCCTCAAACTCAGACTCTGAACTTGAATGTCTTCCTTGCTCAGATGGTTTACCACCACTATTCAGACTCATAAACTGTGGTCTGATGCTTTCTGTTTTGCTTTACTGAGCGTTCAATCTCTAAATCAAGTAATAATGGCTCAGCGCATTTCGTGTGCCTAGTACGCATACACAATGTTCCTGCACACGGAAGAAATAGTAAGACTCAAAAGAAAAACAAAACAAAACTGAAAATTAAAGACTCTATTAGGACTTAGAATTAAGCAACTCCCCGGCAAAGACGCCAAAATTTGATAGGGGAGGTAAACACATACTCAAAGATACCTTATTTTTCAACCGAGATATATCATTGTAATAGTTAATTATAACAGTTATCGAATACAAGGAGTTGGTGAAACTAAATCCTAACACTAGACTACAATGCTGACAGACTCGACCACAGTACACTAAAGACACTACGAACATAAGCTAGACTACTTTAAAAGCTACAAAAATTTAACATAATACACTAGACACAGTGGCGGACTACCACACAAAATTTGAGAGTGTTCTAAAAAGTTTTGGTTGCGGAAATAATTTGGCCAAGCTACAGCTAATGCAGAAAGTAAATGCTGAAAATAAAGATGCTAATGAATGCAAATGGGTTTAAACTATATGATTAATGAGTTAAGAAGCATGCAAGCCACCACCGCCATTCTACCTTTCTAACACATACTTAACCTAATGCACATATCCGATGAATGAAATTTCCCATAAAGAGTTGATCGTTACAACCACATTCTATTACCTAATCCATATGCCTATGCAGGTTTGTCATGGACCTTCCCTACATCTATCCCTCTATGAACTCATAGTCATGGACCCCAAGGTTTACAAAGAAGAAAGCATTAAACTCTATAAAAGGTTTGAGAAGCTACAAGGATTCACAAGTACACTATGGGCGTGTCTCGCTAGACCTATGGATTTTAATCTCCTGACGGTAAAATCAGTGTATCACTATAGAGAATCTAGTAGAAGAAATTATCTTCAGTCGCCTGTATCCCATGAAAATAGAATCATAGCATACATAATAAGTTGGCCACCAAAGCAAACATATAAGAATTCATAGAGTGAATCATTCAGAAAAAGAAACCTCATTCAAAGAATATGCAAAACTAGGTTAAAGTGTATGCATTAAAAAGACTTCATGTACAGGGCTTCAAGCAGCCCGTTAACAATGGGTTTAGCTACTCATAATCTTAGATAATAACATCAAATAATCCATAAGAGATAAATTAAATGAAGGAAAAAGAAGAACTCTTGTCGATGTCGGGATCGGGCTAGGCTTCATGCATGAGAACTTCTTCTTCATTTCTTCTTGTTTCTTTCTTTCTCTCTTAATCTCGTCCAACCCAACCTCCCACACCCCCCCCCCCCCCCGGTTCCAAGTCCCCCCTCGCCAGGCTTCTCTTTACTAGGTATATAAATAAGTCTTTAATTAGCTTGTTTAATTAAGCTTTTATTGCTCACGTGCCAGACCGCTCGCCAAGCTGCTCGCCAAAGACATATATATCTCCTCTTTTTACTAAGTCAAGTTAATTAACCTAGCCAATTCCTCGCCAAGCACCTCATCAAGCAAAATGAGGAGCACGTGCTGCACTTAGTATCCTTTTCAAATTAGGATTCATTTACCTCGTAAGTCCTCATTTTCCACAATAACAAGCCAAACTATATTATTAAAGTCCATTTTCTTCATTAACCTCCAAAATACCTAATAACAAATAAACATAATTAATTCACTCGAATAATAATAATAATAATAATAATAAACTAAACATAGGGAACAAGTTAAATACCGAATAGACGCATAAATATGCGACTATCAATAGGGTAACCGCTGGAGATGCTAATGATATTTAATTTAGATGATTATTATATATTTTTAATATATTATTTATTATAATATTATTTAATAATAAAAAATATCGATTCATACTAATCTCGATTAATCACCGAGTAATCGGCTACACAGTAATCAGTACCATAACGATTTGTGTCTGATTACCCTTTTTTTGAACACTAGCCTCAACCTTCATGCATATCTTTGTAAACAATCCACCACTTGTCTATAAACTTGGGTCATTTATATTTGACATATATCACTTCGCTTCTCATGTGTGTATTTCGAATTCACTTTCCTCCCTCATTTTGAAACGATCACAAAATAATTAAATATTTCGTAAACTTTAACAGTGTGTTTGGATAATGTATTTTTTATTCCTATTGAAATTCATAATTGATGAAAACTGAATTTCATCATTTTAAATCCCATGATTTGTGAATTCTAGTATTTGGAGTTCTTTATGAAGAAATTTAATTATGACAAGAATTTCAAACTTTTACGAGTAAGTTGAGGAAATTGTAAAATGACATATATTTTTAAGGGAATTGAAACAAGAAATTTTGATCCTCAATTCTCCTGTTTTTAACATGATGGAAATTATAAAATCCTTAGGAAGCTTATCCAGACACATAAATTTAAGTGATGGAATTCTAAATTGCTGAAATTTAATTAAATTTCAAGGATTTCACTTTCATCCAAATACATCGTAAGGGTATTTATGTCTTTTTAACATCTATTTTTAGGTTGTTCTTTAAAATAAATTTTAAAAAAAAATAATGAATTTCGATTTCTTTTGCACTTGCCTGAATCTTTCCTTCTTCTTCAATCCCATCCCATCTCTTTCTTTTTCTCCTTCGAATCCAAAAAACCCAAAACCACAAAAGAAAGAAGAAAGGAATTCAAAATGCTTGAATTAGGAAAAACAAAGATATATATTAGTAAGGATTACAAACAATTAAAAAAGAATGTCGATGCCGACCCAATCGGAAAATGAGTTGTTTCCATTGACTTCGGGAAAGTTCAAGATTGAGCGGAGCGGCTAGTTCCACCACTGCTTCGTCTCTACAGGCACCATGTTCTTATGGGCCTTCTTCTTGATTGCCCTTACGATGTCGTATTTGAGTTTCCAGAGCTTCTTTGACTCCAACAATTGCTACTTCTCCGCCTCGTGGGAAGGAATCTAATGGGAGAAGCAGGTCTGCAACTCCACCCAGATCCACTGCTCTGGCAACATGTTCGTCCTTGTCATCAGCGCTTCTAGTTTTGTTGGGACCCATGTATAAATGGCCCTGAAAAAATGAGGTAAGGGTGTCGTCGGGATCAACAATTTCAACAACTACTATGACCCGTCATTGAAGAAGGCGCGGTGGAACCTCCTCACAGAGGAAGAGAGAGAGAGAGAGAGAGAGAGAGAGAGAGAGAGAGAGAGAGAGAGAGAGAGAGAGAGAGAATGGTCATTGGTAAACTTTTAGAATTTTGTAATAGTGATATAATTGTAAATAATGAGAAGTTTATGGATAGAAATATATTTTTACCTCTCATATGACAACTATTTAATATTAAATACATACTGAGTGACCAAAGTGAATTTCAAATACATACATGAGAGAATAAAGTGATATATGTCAAACTTCCGAGTGATTTTATTCATACACCCCAAGTTGTTAAATACACATACCCTCTTTTTATAAAATTTGATATTTCTGTTCTATCCTTGAAATGAATAGAGAAACCTCAATGCACCGTCAACTAGTTGGCTTCTTTCCAGAAATTTTCTGTGTTTAAGTAAGACATTGTCAAATACATAACGGGTGGAGTAGTTCATGCTTTTTCGACTAAGAAGAGGTAGATGCTAGTTTGTGTGGATTCCATTAAAATATAATATTGAAAGAGAATAAACAAGAGTTAGAAATTGTCTTCAAGACTGCAACTTGATTCTTTGATCTGATCCATTAATCTTATCGAAGGTAGGGTGAACAACTTGTCTTTGATTGCCCAGGATCAATCCAAAGTCGAATGTGGATTGTAATTTATATAGTGTTGCACTGTAATGTTCATATATGCTCGTTTTTTATTGAATAAAGAGAGAAAAGAGAAAGGTGGACAGGAAATTGCAGCATTGCAAGTAGGAGGGATGGATATAGATGATTGGGGACGAGGTCACGAGAGAGGAGGAAGAGAGGGTTGTTGCAGTTGTCGCCCTGAGAAATAGAACTGGAGAGGTAAAGGAGCAAAAGAGGAAAAACGAGGAGAAAAAGTGGCAAAAAAAATATTAGGGATGTGCCTTAGAATGGAATGTGCAAATATAATTTCCTACGTACTTTGTTAGTCTGATTAATAAACTCATACCAAGATTATGTCAACTCTTACAATGATTTTGAATTTTCTCAAGTTAAGATACAATATTCTACGCTACGGCCATGCTCATATATTGATATGTATCATATATAGTGCGACGGTGCGACCAAATGTCCACTTACTTACCAAACGACATGAATCGACAATGTAAGAGCATGTTAAAATCTTGATTTTCTTTTTAAAGTGTAACCGACACTAACTCAACGTTCCGACTCAAAAATTTATTGATAACAAAAGGAATAGTACATAAAATTGTGAATTAGATTAATTTTCTGATTTTTAAAGAGCAAATACCGAATAAGGTCATTTTAAAAGAATATTTTGTTTTTTGGTCATTTTTTATCTTGAAAATACTCTAATACCCTTATTTTAACATACATAAATTCTAGGTTTTAGATGTAAAGTTTGACAAAGACTTTTGGTTGAATAGAAACTTCCTCCTCATGCTCCATATGATCCTTCATTGTTTGAGAACTCATCCTTACATCATATTTTCTATGTTGTATTGTTCATGATCAGAGAAATTCAGTTCAACATCGGATAAATTTAGTCAAAAGTTGACTTCATCTTCATCTCCATGGAGCATTATTATCTTTGCTGCTTCTTGTGCTCGAAATTGTTTGTAAGCAACTTCAGTGGATAAGCTCATGTGGAGGTGACGATCATCTCTTTTTAATCTTCTGGCCATTCTTGTTGAGTACAGATTATAATTTTTGGTTTGCTTGACCAGGTTAAGATGTGTATCTTCCCAAATTCATGGTAAGTCATTTGTACTTCTCTATATCTCTTAATATCTTCTGCATTAGTTATCCTAGTAACATTTGGTCCTGCCAGTCCACGGACATAGATAGCTTGCTCCATAATAATATTATGTTCGGTCGGATCATGGCACAAACTGGTACTGAATCTTGTTAATGGAATGGTATTGTTTAGAAAAAGACTGTCTTCTAGAGTTTCAAAGTAATGTACTATGGTCTCTCTAAGATTGCTCGGAAATGACTTTATATGATTACTCATGCTTATGTTAAGATGTACTAGAAAACCATTTTCCAACAAGAGTCATGGAGTAAGAGGGTAAACTCCTCATTTCAAGCTCCAAATGTAATTCTTGATAGGTTGTCATGTTTATGATTGTTAGAAGGATTTGATAACTAATTTCTTCATTAGGATGGTGATGCTCTGCTTTATTAATAATGCTAATTTCAGGTTGAAGATTTTCTCTTATCTAAAAAAGAAACCTCTGAATTGCTTTTGTCAAAAAAAAATAAGTTTTGCTTGTTGATAAAGACAAAATACTTCTTTTTCTTCATGACTACGAAATAGCTCCATTGTAAGAACACGCATAGAATATGTGCTCAATTTTGGAGAAATGGTTCCTTGCTGCTCATCTATAGGATTTAGGTGCTAAAGGATTATGCTGAGGAATATGTCCATGTTTGCTTACTACTCTGATTCTCTCAAGCTCTAATTGCTCTTAAAGTGCTACATAATTAAGATGCAAGTTGCTATGTAGTATAATTAATCTTTCATGGCATTGCTTCAAAGTAGTAAGCATGCCTACTGTTGTATTATGCTCAAAAGATAGTAGGGCCTAATTTTATTGTAAAGATTGAAGTTGTTTATTGAGATTGTCCACCATTTGATTATATTCTGTAAACTTATTCTCTGATGCTCTTACCAATTTCTCAATTGCTACGTTCATTTGTGGAGGCTGATTTCTTAGGCTCCAAAAGTTGTCAAGTAATATCTTTTGCTTTGGCACAACTGGTTGCCAACTATTATAGGCTTTATGAATTCCTGAATATGAATATTTCTACAGGTATGTATCATCGGTCTTATGGGTGGCCTTGCTGACATGCTCATGCTCAAAGTGTTTGGAGAAATGTTCCATGGCCTCCTAGGATTTAAAGAAGAAGCTCCTTTTTGATCCATTTTTGCAAATTCAAAGAATTAGTCTAGACAATATATCGGCTAAAGTATTATCACTTCCTTTCATATGCGCAAAATGTGGTTTAAATTCATTGTCAGTAATTGCGTATATGAAATTATTAATCTATCTACGTGTTGCTAATTGTTTATTGCTACTAATTTTATCATAATGAGAAACAATATTTTGACAATCAGTTCTTATAGTAAATACTTCATTATGCAAGAAAAAATAAAATGCTTTAAGAGAATTGATGATGCCTAAGATTTCCAATAGACAATTTTATTGTAAAGATTGAAGTTGCTTATTGAGATTGTCCACCATTTGATTATATTCTGTAAACTTATTCTCTGATGCTCTTACCAATTTCTCAATTGCTACGTTCATTTGTGGAGGCTGATTTCTTAGGCTCCAAAAGTTGTCAAGTAATATCTTTTGCTTTGGCACAACTGGTTGCCAACTATTATAGGCTTTATGAATTCCTGAATATGAATATTTCTACAGGTATGTATCATCGGTCTTATGGGTGGCCTTGCTGACATGCTCATGCTCAAAGTGTTTGGAGAAATGTTCCATGGCCTCCTAGGATTTAAAGAAGAAGCTCCTTTTTGATCCATTTTTGCAAATTCAAAGAATTAGTCTAGACAATATATCGGTTAAAGTATTATCACTTCCTTTCATATGCTCAAAATGTGGTTTAAATTCATTGTCAGTAATTGCGTATATGAAATTATTAATCTATCTACGTGTTGCTAATTGTTTATTGCTACTAATTTTATCATAATGAGAAACAATATTTTGACAATCAGTTCGTATAGTAAATACTTCATTATGCAAGAAAAAATAGAATGCTTTAAGAGAATTGATGATGCCTAAGATTTCCAAGTGAGTCGCTAGCAATCGAGATTAAATATCATTGATTTTTTCAAAAGCATATCTATATATTTGCTCCTCTGATTTTGAATGTTTTTTGCTCTTTTTCTGATATAAAATTCTTGTCTATCCAAGGGTTAAGGCATCGGTTTCAACTAATTTATAGCTATTATTTAATGATAATGCTAAGTGTTTTAATTTGGTGTACTAATTTAATATTTTCGGTATTAAAACACTTTTTCCCGGTTTTACTATGTAAAACTGGATTTTTCTTCCCAAATCAGAATTAAAGTTTCTAGCATAATTCAGAAGTCTTAATAATACTTATAATTTCGTTGTATCTTCTAATTTATTAGGAAATTCAACAACTTTCTTAGCTATATGCTCTTGTACTTGTATTGTACCAGCTAGATATAGATTCCTAAGAATTCTATATCTTGCTTTTCCAAGTCTCTTCTATTTTTCTAATAATAATGTCATTATTTATAAATTTACTCAAAATTATTTCCTAATATCTTCTATACTCCTTTTTAATTTTTGTTGTGTATAAGTATATCATCAACATATACACTACAAAAACTATCATATTTCTTAAAAATTGATCCATTTTGTGTTAAAAATAGAAGGTGCATTTTTCAACTCAAACGACATGACTAGCCATTCATCACTTCCTTCTGGACAAGCGAAAGTTGTCCACTCTATCGATTCTTCTACTAGTCGAATCTGCCAAAAAAAAACTGATTTACAATCAATATTGCTAAAGTATTTGCTCTCTTAAATTTTGTTTATTATTTCATCTTTATAAGATAGCTTATAACTCTCTTCATAAGTATTATCGTTTAATCTTCTATAATTATATATTATTTGTGTTTTTCCACGTTTAACCTCAGAATGCTTTCAAACAATAAAGCTTCTGATCGATGTCTTGATTTAGATGGTCTAAGTACTTTAAGATTTAAGAGCTCTTTAATTTGTTGCTCAAATTCTTGCCTATCTAACAAATTACAAGGTATATATGTTGTTTTAAATGTTAGATCCCAAAAAGAATGTTTCAACATATACACTACATTATAATATCTATTTTTGCCAAAATTTTGTTTTTGTTCCAATGTAATTGTGGATTTTCACCAATAATCTTTGTTTGTTCTACTATTTGTAATAATTCTTCCAATGTTTTAGGTCTATCAAAATGCATTATTTCAAAAGATGCTATTTTTTCAAAATTTGGATATTCCAAGTCAAAAATTGACTCATCATACTCAATATTTTGCTCTTCAAAATTCTCATTTTTAGTAGTTTTAACAAAATCATTTTGCTATTCTTTTGACTCTTCTATGCTCAAATTATTATATGTTTTTAATAAATTGCTTTGATCTGTAGTAGTTATAGCCCTTTTGTAAAACGTTATATCAGGTTTATTATAATAAAAACTTTGCAAACTTTCTAGAAAATTTAATCCCAAAATGAATGGATAAGCTCCTACTGGTGAAACAAAGGTCAAAGGTAAATTAAATTGCTATTTTTCGATCCAAAGAGGTATATTGTTTAGACAATGTGTAATGTGTACAATTCTCGAATCTCATTGGGATACTCGAGTTGGTTTTACAAATTTTTGCCTATACTGTACTAGTACTAATTCTTCCCTTATGACGCTCTTAATGCTCCTAGTATCAATCACTGCTACTATTTATATTTTATGATCTTTTACTAATTCAAACTGATAATTAATTGTTATTAATGTGTTAATTTTTTGTTTTTTAGTATCAAGACTTTGTATTCAACTCAATTCTTCAAAAGAGAATTTACCTCTAATGTTCTGTTATTATAACAAGGCTAACAAAATATTATTTTGCTCGTATAATATTTTTCTGCTACTATTTTCTTACATTTATTATATTCTTGTGACCATCCTTTTTTTCAAAGTAAGGGCGATGCAACAACCCTTAAGCCTTGACTAATGAGAGTGCATAATACATAGGGGGGGACATAAAACTTGAATCCCTTATTATAATAAGCTCACATAGAATATCTAGAATAATAACAAGACATTCTACAAAAACTATGTAAACTAACACGCACCACATAACAAAGAATAACTCCTCAACGGCTATTCTATCTGTTTCTTGGTAATGGAAACATATTGAAAATATCGAACAACTTTCCTAGAAATTAGGAACAATGAAACCTCTCCGACGAAATCGATGCATCAGTACCCAGTCTGGAACAACTTTCTCAACCTATTACCGACAAACGTTGACACTTCCTCTCATCCAACCACTAAGTATGAGCACCCATTTGAACTCAGTTTGCTATCCTAAATTTACGTATTTGAATTCTTCTTGCTCTTCAAATATACATATGTTTTTTAGTTCTCTTTCTGAACTATGAGAACACTCATATTCTGATTCAGAAAATATATCGATGTTATTAATGCTATAAATGTTTTCATTATCGCTTAAGTTATCCAAATTGTAAATCCTTTCTAAGTTTTCGTCTTCTTTTAAATCAAATTGGTCAAGTAATTAGATTTTATTCTATAGGTTATCTTCCTAGTTTCGGACACTTTGATTTAATATAACCAACTTCTCCACAAAAGTAACACTTACAAGTTAGTGCTTCTTTTCTTAAGTTGCTTGGGTATATATTTTTGCTTTCTAAAGGTTCTTGAAGGTTGTATATCAAACCTTCTATATTGCTTATAAGTCTTATATCTTCTTTTGTAGCTCTTCTTATAATGCTTAATTTTTCTTAGTACGTTTTTCTTTTCTATAACACCCATATTATTTAGGTAAATCAATATTTTTACGGCTCATATAAAATTGTTTTCTCATTTATTTTTTTTCTTTGATTTGGCTACACTCTTCTTGTAATATATCATATACTTGTTGAGTTCGATGGCCAATTGCTACATCATTTTTCCTATGGTGGTTTTTCCATTCTTTCTATATTTGTTCTCCTATAGGACCTTTAATTTTTTTCGTATAAGTATGTAGTAGATTTATATCATTTATTCTACCAGTTCTACCCAAATATTTAAAGAAATCAAGAAGTAAATTCACCAATATATTGTAAATGACATATTTGTAATTGCTCTAAATTATGTATTGCTCGAATTTTCTCTTGCTCATTTCTTCCATCAAGTTGATTATGATCCAAAAATTCAAATTTAATGAGTTTAAAAACCTATCAATATTAAAAGCTAATTTTGCTACTTAATAATCTTCTGGATTTTTTGTTTTCCATGATTGAAAGAAATCTAAAACCATATAATCTAGTTTGTGTTTCTAAAATCTAACATGATTGCAACATGAACACATCATTTTTTCCATCGTTCTATAGTTTCTCCCAAACTTGTGGATCTACTTGTTCCAAATTTAATATGTTTCCGGCTATGCTCACATGCTCAATTCATGTATAAGGAATTCTATTTTTCTTATGTGGTCTGACTGCTTCATAATTGCTATGAGAAGTATTTCGCTATATATAAGACTCATTAGTGGGTTTTATATATTGTTGCTCCGATCTTTCGATGGAAGAATCTACATGAACACCAGAAGCTCTAGTGGAACATTGTTGTTCTTCAACATGCATATACTCAATTTCAATTAACATATTATTGTATTATTTTTCTCCTAATATATGCTCAAGAACGATTTCCAATATTAAATGCTTCATTTTCTCATCATTTAATCGATGTAATCCCAATTCATAAGCTTTATATTTATTAATGTATTGCTCTTCACTTAAGTTGTCAATATCTTCGATTAGCTTATCAACAATGCTATCAAAATTATTTTCAGCCATATTTATTTCAAGATTATCAAAATCCATATTTTTTTCTGCTTTACTTTCCAAATCATCGTTAATATTTTTGATTTGACGATCATTAGTAAATCTTATAGATGTTTCTCCTAAGTTATTTTCAAAGATTTGTACATTATTTGGTTGTCTATTTTTTTTCTTCGAAAACTTGGTTAGTTGTCTATTTTTAGACCCTTATAGGTTAGGTAATAACCACTGAGTTCCTTAAAAAAAACTGTAATCAACAAGTTTTGCTTCAATTATATTAACATACTTACTACCAAATGTTTGTACTAAATTTTATAATTCAACTTTAAACTTGTTATTAAATTTATCAGACACTATACTAACATACATTATGCTTGCTAAATTCTTTAGTTGTCATTACATAATTTGGAATGCAACCAATTATAGCTAACTTAGTGCTCAAATCAACTTCAGCTGTTGTTATTCCTGCTTGCTGATGGTTATCACATCTATCATCATATATGTATATTAATACTTTTGTACCAACTTTTGCTCGAGTTAATCCTGTTATGCCGATTAAGATAGTGCCAATATCTATTCGTGAATAATGAATCTTTTTAAGTTGCTCAATTACTTATTCCTGCTTGCTGATGGTTATCACATCTATCATCATATATGTATATTAATACTTTTGTACCAACTTTTGCTCGAGTTAATCCTGTTATGCCGATTAAGATAGTGCCAATATCTATTCGTGAATAATGAATCTTTTTAAGTTGCTCAATTACTTGTTTGCTCAATAAGTTTAAAGTGACTTCTTTATTAGTACAACTTATTTCATGTTGGGGAATGCTACTTATAATGTTATTACAATTTTCAAATGTTTATACTTGATATACAATATGTTGTTTCCTTTCAAAAAAAAAAATCTTTTGTGATCGTAAAAACTTATTTCTTAGAAAATCTTGTGCTTCTTCTTTATTATAATAAATATCTTCTGCTTGTATTATTTTTTTTTCCTTTTTGTTTAAAAATTTCCATTTTGTATTATCAAAAGGATTAATTCTTACCCTTTTTGGTTGATTACTTATGCTCAAATTTTCTAACTTTTTAATTAAAGATGATGGAATAGAAGATGATGTTGATGATGTACTTAATGCTAGATTAACATATGTTAATTGACTTTCGATTTTATCTAATTTTTTGATAAATTAATTAGTAATTGAATAATAGTATTATTTTGCCTTACAGGAATATTATTGCTAGGAACAGTAGTGGTGATGCTCGAAAATTCTACTGGATCGTCGTCCAATTTACCAACTTCTTTTGCTTGTAAATAATTATGATTATCGGTCATTAAACCAATAACCTATACATTTTATTATGTATTTTTTCTACTTGCTTGGTTAACTCTTTTTGTATTAATTTTATTTTTGTTACTTAAATTTTAGATTGTAATTCGACTAGGAAATATGATTTGACTTGCTTCGGCTTGATATCAATGAAATCAATAAGCTCTTTAATTTTTTTGATGAGGAAAATGCTGTATATTTTTATTATTATCTTTTAATTGAGATGAAATAAAACTCAAATTTTTTCAGAAAATTTGTGAGGATTTTTTCTAAAAATGCTCCAAAATATGTTGTAAAGTAGTATTATGCTTATTTTGCTCAAACCTTATATGCTCAGCTTGACTAATATAAAAATAACGATGCTATTTATAATATGAAAATCTTCACTATGTAAAAAATGCTTGTAACTTTTCTACGGAAAATAACAAATTAAATTATTTTGATCCAAAGTGATTCTTCATTTTTGATGCTCGGTTATTTTTAAATTAAGATAATAGATCATACAAATTAAGAAAACAAAGATGCACAATTTTTGTTTTCTTTTTTCATGATCACACAAGACACATGTAATAAAGGAAACACACATGCATGCAGCAAAGAAATCAAACATAAGAACAAGGGAAAAAAAACCCTAATTGCTTGCGAGAACCTCCTCTAGAGCAAAGCGAAGAACCCTAGGGGACAGGTACAACACCTAGCTGCGAACCCTATTGCTTTTAGTATCAAATCTCTCCTCTTTACTACCAGATTGCAACCATGAATAAAACTGAAGCTATGTCGGCCCGTTTTGCCTCAGTGCTCGTGCTTGACTACAAGGATGGAGTAGTAGACTTGTGTCCTGAAGGAAGGCCGTCCCTGAATCAATCCGAGAAGAGTTTTCTTGGTGGCGAGGCTACTTACATTCAAACCATATGATATGGATGCCTTGATGCGCAAGTTTGCGCGACGGTGGAGGATCTCTGGTAAGGTGGAATTTCAAGACCATGGTGAGAGATTCCTACTGGCTTTTGACAAGGAGAAAGATAGAAATAGGATCTAAAAGGGTGGTACATGTCACTCTGATAAGGCACTAGTCCAAATGGTGAAATGTGATGGTTCGGAATATGTGGAAGAAGTGTCAATGCTCATAATGGGATTTAGGGTGAAGATCACTAGGGTAGCACCGAAATACCATACAAAGGAATAAAATTCAAGATTGGAGCTATGTTTGACGAGTATGAGGGGATGGGCAATGAGGAATTTGAAAGGGGAATCATTAGGGTTCGGATCCAGCCTACTTTATTACAACAAATTTGGAAGACAAGGAAATTCTGATTTGACATTAGACTGGAACCTGAACTGAGATTCCGATATGATTATCTCACTAGCTTATGCCCAAGTTGTAGAAGAATTAATCACTTTGGGAAAGAATGTTTTCATATGGCGGCACAAGGAAACAGATCAATGAGGACACCAAGAACTCATGCTAGGGTTTTGGAGACACCACTTCCAGGTTTTGAAGGGTTGATACCAAAACCACGCACTGCAACCGAGTAGGGCCAGGTTTTGTTTACTACTCCATTGATGCTAAAACAGCAAGAGCAACAAGCTTAGCATGCTAGAAAGAAACCAATAATTCGGGTAAGGAGGGAACTACAAATGCAAGCCGAAGGGGAGGAGGAAGTCAATGCCAAGGGTGAGCAAACACCAAGGGATCAAATGAAGAAGACAGAGACTAGTACCATGTCAAAAGGCTAGAAGGTTTATGTTCTTGATGCCGAGAATGGAGAGATTCAACTCGCTGTGCTCCAAGAAACAGATGGGGTTTTGTCACTGAACTAGGAGAATGAAGGTCCAAGGGAGAGGATCGAAGCACAAGAGGAGGATAACTCGAGTGAGAAGAATACTAAAACTAAGGTTGAAGAGCAAGTAAAGGAAATGGCAGCAGCTGAGGACATAGTTGAGGGAAGTGAGGTACAAGCGATGCTCTTGACAACACCAAACAAGAATAACAGAAGAAAGAGGGTAGGGGACACAGTGATCTCACCAAAGAAACCACGACTCAAACTAACTCTAGGTAAGTTGTTGATGGATCAAACCTTCCTGGGACTTCAATCTCTGGAAAAGAAGGCGGCTCTGATGAGTAAGAAGAGAAGGAGACCGATCGGAAGCCAGAACAAGAAGCAGGACAAGGCTCCAATGCAGGAAAAGCTTCCCATAGTAGGACCATTACGACTGACCTATCCAGAGGTCGAGGGAGAAGGTTTTGCCACTAAGGGCAAAGCAAAGAAGAAGTAAAAGTATGGTGTTAGGTCTAGTTTATCTTTATGCTTTGATTTACTAGACCTAGTTTTTTGTACTTAAGTCCATGGAGTGCATCACTGCTTATCCTAGATTTTCCTCTTCACAGAAAAAGGGTTAGCTTAAGTGTTTTTCGATGTATTCTAACTATTACAATATATTGCCATGAGCATCTTTTCGTCAAAAAACAAAAATCAAATATGCAAGAACATACAAGAGTAAATATCAGTTTTTCTCACTGATTGTGTTTATGACTTTCGTCCTCAAGGTACTTTACTATAATAACTATAGGATTATAAAGTCAAACTAGGCTCTGATACCAAATTTGAAAACACGGGTTTTGTTATATTTGTAAGGTAAAAAAAATCATCAAAAACTCAGTCCTGAATATGATCAAAAACTTAAAACTGCAAGGAAAACTAACTCAAGGGCTACAAAAAAATAGAAACAGAGGTTTTTATACTCAGAGGTCCCCTGGCTTAATTTCTAATAATTATTTTGACATGTATGCAATTATAACTGAAAGTCGTCAAAGAAAATACGATCTTCAGTTTAGTTATATAATCATATAATTATTCCAATTTTCTCTGTTTTGAATAAAAAGTCGTCTAAAGTAACCGGATAATTAAAAGCTGAGAAAACCTACCGTTGTGTGCTAGCACAAAAAGTTGTGCAATCTTTTATGAAGTGGTTGCTTGAAAATTAATCAAGATTCTTCAAGGCTTAAGGAAGTGATTGGCTGCCTACTGGACATTCAAGGTAAGAACGACTACTAAACATGCAAAGTATGAGCTGCTACTTGACATGCAAGTGTTGTGATGATCTTGCTTTGAAGATGAACATGTACTATTACAGACAGCTACTAGTTGACATGCATGGAGAATGAACTCCGAATATGAACAGCTTCTAAAGTATGAACACGAAGTGCTATTGGTATGGATTGTTACTAGGTATGCATGGATGAGGATGATGAACAACTACTAGTGTTGTTGTGGTAGATGAAAAGTTATAGATGATTTATACAGTGGGTGATGAGGTATAGAATAGACAACAGTAGATAGTAGTAGTCGACGATGAACAAACTTGAAATTTTTATTGATCGGAATATGATTTACAAAGGGAGAGAGGAAGACCAAAGATCTATCTCTATTACATCATACCCCTCTTTTTTACAAACTTCTTCTTCTTTATACAAGAAAACCTCTTTCCCATGCCATGAAAAGGTAAAGGCCAAATGACTATGCAGCAAACAAAGACAAAACATGTTTCTTACACTCCTCCCAATATACTACAAACCAAGTTTTTTAATCCTAGGAAAATTATGATATTTCATGAAAAGGAATCGACTCCCTTGGTCATATCGGAAGGTGAGTGACCTGATTTAGGAAGGAAAGTTTTGAGTGACCTTCCTTGTATTTTACCCTTAATTTTTAAACCCAAAATAAAACGGTAAATAAGTTGTAACAGAAAGTTACAGGAGTTTGGGAAAAAGGCGGGTTACAAAGGTGTGAGAATGTGCGTTGATGATGGATATGATGGACCTTAACCCTCCACCACAATTTCAATGTCGTTGACACCCTTCTCCAACCTCTTTGTCACAACATATCTCAAAGTGTGATAATGTTAGAATTTTTATCTTTTTTGTCAATGATAATTCAAAATTATTTTAACAAAAAAATATAAGGAAAAATTAAGTATCAACACTATAAATAAATCAACTATAACAATATTTAGACAACAAAAGACACGACTCTAAAATCCAAAATGACATAGCACAAACTCAACCCATTAAACATAATTAAAAGACAAAATTACCCTTCTTTATATGTAGTAACAGTCTAGCAGACATCTGCTCTCTCTCTCTCTCTCTCTCTCTCTCTCTCTCAATTCAAAGGCAACGTGAAAACATAGTTGCAGACCAGGTTGGGCTCTACCGCTGCCAGGACCTCATCGCCGTCGTGCCTCTGCTTCGCTTCTCCATCAGCCTTGCAGCATCTCTCGTTCCGCAGCAGCAGCCTCGTGGATGCTTAATAGCATACAGTAGCAGTTGATCAATTTGCTTCCTCAAACCTCGATGTCGTCACCACGTCTGCCACTCTGATGTCTAGATCTGATCATCATCGCCTTGTCACAACGTCGATGTCCTCTGATGCGACTCTAGTACGACACTGCAACTTCTCCTCCGCCGAAGAAGTTCAAGCCGCTGGCGGAAAGTTTCAATAGAAAGTACTGCTTTATGAACTTTAGAAACAATTTAAAGTAATAGTGCTTTATGAACTTTAGAAAGAATCTAAGGTAATGGAAATGCAATCTGCAATTATACTTTGTATGAAAAACGATCTCATTACTGTTGCTTGTGATATGCTTAGTCTTTCAAAAGTTAAATAATGAGCACTGTGGAAGACAAATAAGCTGCAGTATTCATGTGGTTTCATAAGATGGGAAAAGAGACTTATATCGTGGTTACCTAGGAAGCACATTTGGGAAAGAGATATGGTTAAACAAGTAATAGAATTCTACAAACTATTAGATATCGACACATTTCATAAGTTAAGTATCCATTTTTTGTCTATTTTTAGGTATAAAGTATTGTACTAATTTTTAGATAATATTTTGACATCTCTATCGTAGTTTTTAATGTGTAGATCACTTCTACAAATTTTCAGCCAAATTGATTATCGTTAAGGCATTCAAAACTATAATTGAAATTTATAAGTGTGAATAGTTCAGATTTGACAGATTTGGTCCGTCCTTTGATTTAATCTAGTTCGATGCCTTAACGTTCACCATTTTGGCTGAAAATTTACATGAATGATCTACTCATATAGTTCTATTAATTTAATGGTCGATATGTCAAAATATGATCTAAAAGTTGATATTATTACCCTATACCTGAAAATGGACAACAAAAAAAGAATACCCGAATGGAAGGGCCTGCTAACTAAATAAGTAACTATAAAAGAGTATACATTCCTTTGCATACATGCATCCATTATTGTTCAAAGAGTAAACACTTGGGATATAGCTAGGTGTATTGATTATTTTTGTTCCTCAATTTTTACAGGAAGATAAAACCAAAAATGACTCCAAAGGATTTTGCTTCAAGCATCTGGATTTGGATGCTATTATTCTCATTGTTACAGAATTCCCGAAATGTTTTTTATTTTTCAAAATTGTGACTGTTTTTTGAGATGTTTATTGCGACTTTAGTTTTGGTGTAGACGTATAATATATGGGTGCTATTAGTTGGGATTTGTTGTTGCCAATTATTGTTGCTTGAACTTCAAAATATCAACACTTCAGAAAATCAACTGATGTTTATTAAAGATGTAACACCTATTGGTAGTACTGCTACTAATCCAGGTAGTATTACTACTAATCCACGGTATTAGTTTTTGTTATGTGAGTTTGTTTTTGTAAATCGTTGAAACTGCATTTTTTTTCAATTGCTATTATGTTTTTTCAACTGTAACTACTACATTTTTCAAGTTGTTACTGTGTATTTTCAATTGTTATTATGTTTTCAAGTTGTTATTACGTTGTTTTACTAGATGCTACTACACTTTTCAAATTGTTATTATTGTGTTTTTCAAATTATTGTTGAGTCTTTAAAATTATTGTTATTGAATCGTTCGTCGAGCTGTTACTGTTTTGTTTGTCGAACTGTTATTGCTACTGCATTGTTCGTCGAACTGTTACTAGATCATTCGTCGAACTACAATTAAAGCTTTATTGAGCTTTTACTACATCTTTAATTGAATTTCTATTGTATTAATATTGAAAGTAATACTTAATAGTTTTTAACACTACTCTTTCAGTGTTACTATAAAGAACTTAAGTGTTACAAATTTCTAATTAAAGTTACTAAATTTGAACAAGTTGTTGCATCGTTGAATTTATATCATTATTGTTATTGAAGTTGTATTTGGACTGCAACTGAATTTGTATTGGGATTGTTACTGAATAATTCTGAACGAGCTGATATTAAATAAAATTATTCTCCAAAAAAAACTGAACAAAAAATTGTGAAAATGGAAAAAAAATCATTTAAAAAATATATGGAAAAAATAATAAAAACCAAAAAATATATATTAAACTTATAATTTTTTTGTCGCTTATGTATAATATATTGTTCTTTATTTGTCTAAATAAAAGACTATTGTCTTCGAGTGTATAGGACATCTCTCCCTTGACATTTATAGTAATTTGCTATTTTTTTAAGCTCATAACAAATTATTTAGTGCACGTGAAATAGCAAAGTGTCAAACTACTATCACAACTTTGTGATTTGAGTTCGGGGTGAGGGGCTTCACAATTCACACCAAGAGGCTCAACTACAATATCCAAATAAAATCTTATAAATTTAGTCTTTTATAATTTTTAAAATATATCACAGTTTGTCAGATGATATGTAAATTATATAGGTCAAATAAAGGTATGTATTTCAACATTTTTCATGTTTTTGTAAAAAGAATCAGAACAATTTTCATGTTTTAGAAAATTCTCATGGAGTACAATAAGTAATGATGGAGTGAAGTAAGAAATATGGTATACATAGCTGTAGCTATTAGATTTTTTTTGAGGATTTCCCAAGTCAAATTTAGGGAGCCAACTCGAAGACGTCTCTTCAGTCTACTCCTTAACCTCACCGATGGTCCTTTCTTAGAAAAAAAACCTCACTGATGGTCTCATTCAATCTCATTTCCTACTTTTGACTTTTTCTAATGATACGTAGTCAATTGTCAGTCGCCCTTGCACGTGCTTATTTCTCACGCATGCTGGGTCATTACTTTAATTTAAAATGGGGACCAAAGCCCAGAGGAGAAAACAATTGATAGAAAATCGGCTCTTGGTTACGGCATCTACAAGAGCCCATAGTAGAAATCCCTCTTTGTAAGTTCTTTGTAACTCTGTTTCCAAAAAAAAAAAATATCTTTGTAACTCGCTCATATTCTTAAGTGAAATGGTAGAATATTGTAAAATGATAATTATATGAAATTAGTTAGTTTTCAGAAAGATAAAATTTTATTTTCTGAGTTAATTACAGTAAACCTTCCGCTCAAAGCTAGTATGTAGTTTGACAACGAAAATAGGTGAGCGAGAGTGTCGATCCTCAATCTTACGAAATTCAGCATCTCACTCCATAAATAAACTAACTACCTAAAACAAAGTCTCTCAACTCACAACTCTCTAACACTTACTCTCAATTAGGAATAAACAAACAAAACAAATTCTAAAAAAAAAAACAATAACTAGGAGGTCCACGAAAGGAAGCCTAACCCAAGCCAAAAATGAGATCTCCGGCCACAATTACGCAGTCTTGTTCCCAGTAAAGCGCCTATACCGCGCGTTGCAATCTGACCCGCCACACCACCATGACTTTGAAGCACAATTCCACCATCGGGCAAATAGAAACCAAGCTATCTCATTAAGCACCCACCTTGAACCCAAAACCAACCGGATCCAAAATTCAGTAATCTCAAACCATCGATCGAACCCATATATGTTGATCACTTAAGCGCATTTGTTAGGTCCATAACCATGTTCTTATTATGTTTTTAATTTCACAATTCTTGCTTGATTTTCATAAATAAAGCATCGTTTTTATGATATTTTTTGTTCTTATTAGGAAATCATAGTTTGACTCGAAATGCATCGAAGAAGAAAAATTACACGCTTATTTGAGAATATTTATATGTTTAAGGAGTTACGAGAGAATATGGAGCAACTTTAGAAAAAAGACGAAATAGGTTCATCGGAAGTCGCCGAAAGTTACTTGGACCTCGCCGAAATTCGTCATAACCAGCCGGACCACCTTGGACGGCCCAATAACTTTGAATCCAGCCCAAAGAAGGCCTAATCCACATTTTTGTCCAAAACAATCTGTTTTGAAGTGAAGAGGAAAAAGATAGACCACATGATGTCACACATTTCGAACTTTAGCTTTCCATTACCTAAAATTGTGGATCGTGGTTTCCTTGCTTTGAAACTAACATTTAGATCTCCCACTTCACCATTTCCTATCATCTAAGAGCTTTAAATTGGCCTCCTAAGGCAGCCAAATTCAAGTTCCCCTCTCATCTCACACATACCATACTTCATTTTACACATTTCCAAGTTTTAGTTAGTTTTTTCTCTCTAGTTTTCTCCTTCAACCCTCTAAAATACTTTCCTCCCTATCTCACCCTAATCTAGGTCGAATCACCAACATCTCCATCCATTTTTGAGAGATCTAGCCTCCTCCCTACAAGGTGGCTGAACCTCTCATCACCTCCATCATCATTTCGGTCTACTTTGGATGTTTCTCCTCTCATCTATATCTCTAGGGTTTGGTTAAGTTTCTAAAGCTCAAAGAGGTGGAAAGTAACCCCTATTCTCCTTGACCTCTTGGAGTCTTAAAGTTTTTCCTTACCTCCTCTTCAAGTTGGGTGCTAGCTAGAAGGAAGTGGAGCTTTGAAGCCAAGAGTGCCTTTGTGAAGTTTTGCAAGTTTGGTGGAGTTGGCTTGGGGACTCTTGGGTTATCTCTTTATTTTTTTAGTTTTAGTCATGTATCTAAACTCTATTTTAAGCTATGCTTAGTGAATATTTATTTTTGGAAGGCTAGGGTTTAGCCCTAGTCAATTTGATGTACATACAATTATGTTTTGAGTTATGAGATTAAATTTGGTTTAGTGTACTACATGTTGTGAATGGGTTTGATAGCTTGTGATGTGATTGTGATATGTTTGCACGTTTGGGCTTAATTCAATGTTTTCATATTCATGTCTTAGCCATGACTAAGTTGAGATATGTTTAAAGAAGCTAAAAATGAACCTAAGTGAACTAGTCACTCACCTACGGGAGATAAGCTTGTAAACATTAATTAGGTCTAAACTTAAAAGGTTAAGCTTAAGATTTAGTTTTCAGTGGGTTTGATCATGGACCGAAGCCTTCTTAAAGCCCAAATGACTCAAGAAGCTTCGGTCAAGCTTACATTGACTCGAATGAGTTTTGTAGCTAATCATTACTTCTTCTAATTCATGTTCTAAAATATATGGATTATAAAATTTCATAGGGATTCCGGAAGGAAAGCCATGCACATTCATCATAAATGAACACATATTAAATTCATTAGGCATGTGGTCTGATTAGGATACGATTCATAATTGATTTTCATTCTAGTTTTAGTTTGCTTTATATTTGAATGTTGAACCGGAACACTTCTAGTGATCTAATACCGTAGGAGATTCGGTCCATAACCAATGGTGACTCAAAATGGCACGATTTGGACAATCACATGTAAACCGAACTAAAACTCATAACTTGGACATTGTTGGTACATTGAGTTGGCTAGTGGCGACATCTCTAGCTGACCAAACATTTACATTGCTTTATTTTATTTTACTTTATGATTGCATTTAGCTAGTTGATCCACCCTTCAATCGTTTAATCACTCATTGTAAGTTCCACCATCCCTTATTTAGCTAAGTGTCCAAAGAGCTTAGCTAGGTAAGATACATTTGCATTCCATATTTTACTTGTCTTAAAGTCACATTCAGTGTCTAGGTTTATGAAGTAGTCTTGGGTCTAAACCAGTTAAAGGTTAAGAAGTCAAGTGATCAATTCTCATAGGTTCGACACTCGATTCAGTATCTATACTATTACTTGATGCCGTATACTTGCAGGTATAGATTTATAACCTTGATCTTAGCTAATTCTTATAGTTCAGATTGAGGAGAACTAATACCTCTAACAGCAGCACGCCACCAAAACCATACCCCCTCCGCTACACTCTATACAAGACAAGAGTAACCGCGTCGTCAATGAATCATCTTCATTGGAAATGAGCCCACACAACCACTAGCTTTGACATTCATTCTCAAACCGAAGTAGAGCAACACCTCCATAGAAATCTCAAAGACCAACATGACCCGATCGACCGCACCAACTGACATGGCGAGGCGGCCAATGGCCATCGCAGTTAGGCACAGCGGTCACCAAACGAATCTATGAAACGCAAGAAAACCTAGGACTCCTTGTTTTTGCAGAACTCTGTCAACTTAATTTACATATGTAGCTGTAGCTCTTTGTTCTTAACTCATGTTATTTCTTTAGCTAGTTTCATAATTGAGAAAAAAAAAAGACAATTAGAAGCAAAATAAATTGTCGCATAAATAAAATTTGCACTATTGGTTTTCTATGTGTAATAGACTATCAGTAGAAGAAGAAAAAAGACAATTTGTTGTCAGCTTCGTCATTTAAATACTGAACTAGATGACGGAATAAGCGTTCCTGATCCACTACATCGTCTAAGTCCCGTAATAAATGACGATTTTTGTTCGTCGTTTAAGGTCTTACTTATACGACAAAATTTACCTCTTAGACGATGAAAGCCTATGCTTTTCGAGACAGTGAATTTTCATCGACTGGTCAAAAGGAATTTCGACCCTTCAAAAATGATCTAACTTAAACCGCGAAAGTTTAACTACTTCCCCATTGGCATACTTAGATGAAGAATTTTGAACTACTTCATCGTTTAAGTGGCTACCCTAAACTCTAAACCCTTAAAATTAGATGATGAATATGTGACTATTTGTCGTTGTAGTCCTACTTAGACGACTAAGATCCACCATTTTCATCTCCTTAGATGAATTTCATAATCTAACCTCTAAGAGCATGATCATGTGTACCATGTAGAAAACAAATTTTATTTTTTGAGGGCAGAGAGTAAACAATTCTTAGATTGTAAGTGTCAACGGTTCAAAAAATGAATTTACGAATATTCATTTATGAATGTTTTTGTTTTGTTAAAATTTTGGTTTTATGGTTGACTACGCTAATCAAACCCTTACCGAACTTTGAATTGATCAAAATTTTGTATTCTTACATATTTTATTGTGATTAATAAATCTAACGGCTAGTTTTTCCTAATTCAATTTCGTTAATATTGATATGAAGTAAATATAGACATGCGAACACTTAAATTATACAATATTAGTAGATAAACAACAAGTTATCGATTATTTTCTATGAAAAGTAAAACAATTAATTGAATTCTTAGGCGATGAAAACTACTATGTTTCGTTGTCTAAGTTGAAATATTAATTATTTAGACGACGAAACCATTAGACTTTATCGTCCAACCCCAAAAATTTGGCGTGAATATTTTTTCCGCCAAAATTTTTGAGATTTTTAAAAAAACCCCCTAGACGGCGAAATTAGTTATCCTAGACGATGACCGACTTAATCGATCTCTTCCACAATTCATTCGAGAAATCCCTAAAATTCAACAGTCTCTCTATGTCATCGCCCCGAGCCACACCTCTCTTCGACCCCGACCACACCACGGAGGCACCCAATAATGACTTCCCCGACCCTGATGCCATTGACCTATGAAGCCAACGTTGATGTCGACGCTGACGCCATTCGAAGCCGACGCCGACGCCGACGCCACCACCTCTGACCCTGATGGCATCTACTTCCTCTTTGACCCTGACCCTCGACTACTTCCACCCCGACTGCCAATGTCCTCGGAGCACCAACAAGTTTCCCTATCTCTCTTTTCTTTCTTTTGATTGATGGATGTTGATGATAAATTCTTGATGTTTAGGAATGATGAATAGAAATACAGTAATCAGAAGAAAAAAATGTTGGATGATGATGATTATGATGTTGTTTGATGATGATGTTTGATAATGATGGATGATATGGTTTGATTTACTGTTTATTGGAATTTGTTTACTGTTTTAGGATTGATTGATCATATGCTCTATCGAATTGGTATGGGAATAATGATATTGGAATTGGAATTGGTTTACTGTTTGAATTGGCATGCATTAGATTTTTGAATGGAACTAGGCCAAGGAGGAGGCTTGAGCAGCCAATGAGGAGGTTCGAGCGGTCAAGGAGGAGGCTCGAGCACTCAAGGGTTGGTTTGAAGCCATGGATAAATTCCTTAGGGGGATTAGCATGAATCTTCCTCACCTGTTTGTTGTCTGAATGTCACGCCTCGAGATCTGGGATACAATTACCATGATCGAGGTAGTGGTGGGATCGGCGAGACCGCCACTCCTGATGGAAATTTCAATTACGATATCGTTCCTTTAATCCCTTAGTTTATTTTTCGAAACACTTTTTATGTACAAATTAAATATTTTATTTATATTCAATTTTTAATTTTGCATTTATATTATTTTCTACCACAAAAAATATCACAACAAGACGACGAAATGGAGTAAATTTTGTCATTTGAAGTGTAAAAGTTCGACGACGAAATTTCAACGATTCGTCATATAAGTGGAAATGGTTAGACAACAAATGATATATATTTCGTCGTCTAGAAGTAAATTTTAGGACGTTGAAAGACTTTTTTTGTCATCCTGAAGGGAAACATTAGACGACGAATGACGTAAGTTCCCTCGTCTAGGTGACAATACTAAGACGACGATGGTGTTACCATTTCTTCGTTAAAGTGGAAACCCTAAAACGACGAAGCATTTTCCTTCGTCATTTAAGTCCTTCTATGCGACGACAACTTTCGTCGTTCCGGTTCACAATGTTTCGTCATCTATAATGTTAAGCGACGAACTTGGTTTCGTTGTTTTAGATTGAAGTTAAATGACGAAACTTGGTAATTTTTTCATCTAAATACCTTGATCAAGGCACATAAGTGACAAATATTTTTCCGTCTAAGTGGCTAAACGACGATATACTACTCTTAGACGGCGAACCAATTTTGCCGTCTAAGAGTGTTATTTTAATAGAGTGTGTGTGTATATATATATATCATTTTGTATAAGGATGATATTGTAATTTTTATATAAAAAACAAGATGAGATATATTGAGCAATTTTGGAGGTTCAAATAGAAATCCTCTCATTTAAATTGTTTACCAATTCTATTGAGAAACTTTGTGAGATGAAACCCCTATTTAAGGGAACCTTCTTGATCATTCCTCACAATTTTCATGAACTAAGGAGATAAGTAAACATTGAATTGGAAGAGCAAATTTTCTATAAATTCTTGAATTTTCAAGATTTTCAACTTATCATTAAACTCTAGAGATCAATCATACATTCATACTCTTGTATTAAAAAATCATACATTCATACTCTTTTGCTTCTCCATGTATTTATGAAAATAAAGCGAAAATAAAAAACAAGAAAATAAAGTAAAAGAAAAGAGAAATTGGTAAAGGGTAAAAATAGAAGAAGAAAAATTATATAATTTCAAAATGAGTTATGTAAGCTTAACCAAAAGCAGTTCATGCCCGGAAGAAAAGACGGAAGTTAGAGGCTCGAATCACAGTGCGTGGTTCAAGGTCCAAAGCTCAGAAAGTGCTCACTGGCTATACCTTGCCAGGAGTCTCGTCAATTGTTCGGCAACAATTATCAAGCTAGGGTTCCCCGAACCTAGTCCAGAGGGTGGCACCTCTGGAATCAAGCATGGCACCTCTGTGTAGTGGGACTTGGAAACAGGTTGTAGAGGGCTAGACTAGAGGGGTAGACCCTCCTCTGACGATGTCGCTGGAATAGAAAAGGTGTATGGCTAGTTAAAGAATGGTACATCTAACTTTTGATATACACGTGCTATCTTGGTTTACTAGTTAGGCTTAGACATGCATAATGCTCAGTATAGTAGTATGTGTAGGCTTCGAATTAATCAGGTCACATAATCCGGTGAAATTCTGACTACTATCATAATTCAATGAAAACTTTTGACTTTCTAAAAACAAAAACTCCGAAGAAGATTTATGGTATCACATTTCAATTTTCAAAACATATAATAACAATCATCATGATTATATATATATATATATATATTTGAAATAAGGGTGGTGCGGCAGCCCTCAAGCCCTTCACTGCTGAATACATACCCGAAGGGTGGGGGGGGAGTGGGTTGGGACGACATTTAACCTAAATTTAGTATTACAATGAGCACACCTAAAGCCTCTCGATTAATAAAAAGACAACTTATTATACTTGGTCATTCATACACACACCAGTTAGCAGAGAATGCAACATCGGCTACTCTATCCGTTTTACTATAATGGCGACACTAATGGAAAGACAACACTACTAGAGCGACACATCATTACAAATTGATCAGCTTTCCACCTATGTTGCCGAACGACAATAGAGTCGTCAACACTACATTTCACCCTACCACTAGGAGGATTCGTCTATTTTAACATAAGACACCTCCTTACGAAAAAAGACAAGACACTTTGGGTGCACACAGATAGATCCATAAAAAGATCTCCCTACTAACACTCCCCATATTGTGGGGGGATTTATTCTAGACATAAAATAACTCATAACGAAAATAAAACAGTAAAATAAAACATGAGTCAGGTTCAATGACATTAAAGATTTTACACCAATTCTCAACTATTAGATCTAAAGATGCTAAATAGTCCAGGTTAATTTATACACATATACTTTGATTAAATCCACCACAATAAAAAATGTAATAAATAATTTTATTTCCTCTCTCTCCCTCTCCCTCTCTATGTTCTTTCTCCCATACGTTCTGCACTTCTGTTGTATTCGTCTCGTCTTTTTTTACTAGCCAGTTCATCACTGGGATCACGAAATACACATATTTTGACATTATTTCATCTTGCTCGATCAACTTGCTAATAACACAAATCATAAACTAGATATTTCCGGCCAATAATTGAATCAAATATCTTCATTACCAAATTCACCTCTTGGTTTTTCATCTACGACCCAATTCACCAATTCCAATTAGATTCTTGATACTTCCATTGAATTCTAACAATTGCAAGTTAAATATGATTGGGTAACCAACAATACATTTTGATAATCTTCTGTTAAAGCTCTTACGATACAATTATACAAAGTTTCGTGGAGAAATCTATAACTTCAGCTTGGATCGAGAATAACAAGAGCCCATATGAAGATTCTTCCCTATACTAAGATAAAATTCTTTGGAATTTTTCTGAAACAAAAAAGAAAATATTGCACATAAATTTTCCTCACATCGATATGGATATCAAGATATGGAAGAAAGAAGGAGGAAGAGAAGAAGAAGAAGAAGAAGAAGAAGAAGATAACGTAAGGGAGAAATGAAAATCATAGTGAGAGGGAGAGAGAAAAAAATATACTTATTATCTGAGAAGTAAAAGAGGTAGAGAGAAAGGAAAAAAATTATTTATTTTCTTTTATAGTGGTAGATTTAATAATAAAATATATATATTTGTGTAAATTAGTTTAGATCATTGAATATTTTTAAATTTAATGATTAAAAATCAGTGTAAAATTTTGTATAAAATAAACCTGACCCATAAAACATAATTAATAACGAAACACTTTGGGCCAAAGATACAAAATCTAGCTCGACTCTGCCAGAGCCCAGCATAGACCAGGCAAAAGGCCCACCTTCTGATCAGGGATTCTAGCGCCGCCACAACACCCATATGCCGACTCTTCTCCCTCGCACTACCATCGACTGCCCGTCGACCCGACTCAATCCACCTCGACCAGATCTGTGTGAAACCAAATCCACCGTCGCCACCAGAGACTTGAACCACCAACCATGACGCCTGAAACCACCACCGTGCCTCAAGCCCACAAGAATCGTCGGCGACCTATCTTCAGAGAAGAAGAGATCGAACCGAGCACACGTCGTCACCTTCAAAATTGTCCACCTCCACCACAAATCGTTCCCGGCAAAACCATCGCGACAATCCAACCAGAAGAACGAACCCTGCCCTCCCTGGAGCTTCTACAACAACAACTGTCCACCACCTTACCCAACGGCCACCAGGCCACAACACCCATCCCGTTCGGCCGCACCCACAAAGCACCGGCGAGGCCATCAACCAACACCAGTGTCAGGGCCGCCGGACGCGTTAACGTTTTTCTCTTTTTAAAAAGTTTTTTTAGGATATTTTTTGTGCCTCATCATGATTATATGTAAGTAGATATGTTGATGTCTTCCTAGTTTAGTTAGCGCAGTAATGCAAAGTTGCAAACAGCTCAGAGTATCCCGTGTTCGTGTCTTAGTAGTTACGATTACTGCCGGAGTTGGCGTGCAAAACGCAAGGATAATTGATCGACAACTCCCATTGACTTGTTCACATGCACCAAACGTACCCACGTCCATACATTTCTTCCGTAAATCACAGAACCAAATTCTAACCTATCCAATCGTCGGTCCCCAATAGTCCAATCCCCCAAGGCAATAAGTCAGTAAGTCAGAGTAGGGTCCATAAAGTCAACTCTCTCATGCTGCCTAGCTCTTTTTCTCTGAATCAAAATGATCCAGATCATCAAGATCGTACCAACTCAATCACGTGGTTTGCACCACTCCCTTGACCCAGTCAGATTACTTTTATCGTATTGGACTAGAGCATCCGCACCGAAGTTCTATTGGGTTAGAGTTCTTATTTGAAAATTTTCTTTCATTATTTATCAAATATGTTTTATTCATAATTTTTACAGTGCAACAAATAAATTTTTTTATTATTATTTATTAATAAAATTTATTTTATTTAATTGTTAGTAATATTTTTATCTAATAACTAATCGACATGTATCATTATCGTCTAAATTATTGAACTAAATTTCTGATAAAATTTTCGACGAACCATAATGTGACACGTTAACTAATCGACATGTATCATTATCGTCTAAATTATTGAACTAAATTTCTGATAAAATTTTCGACGAACCATAATGTGACACGTGTCACATCCACGTGTCGTTGTCAGCTAAATTATTGATAAAGATTTCCGGTAAGATTTTTGACCAATCATTGTGCGACACGTGTCACATTCATGTATCGTTGTCGGCTAAATTATTGGATGAAGATTTCCGGTAAGATTTCTGACCAATAAGGATGTGACACGTGTATTCATCTTCGAGCATCAGATTATCTAAATTTTTCTATAAAAACATCGTCTATGGCTCCTTGAAACCTCACAACATTTACAAGTTATTTGATATTTTACACCCGTAAACACATATCTTCAAACACTTCTTCACATTCTCTCTTCAGTAAGATGAATCTTTTCGATTACGAAGAGTCTTCCAGGAGGAGGCGACAACAACGCCAACAAGCTGCTGCAATTGATAATTCCTTCGTTATTGATGCGGTCATGGTAGCTGTAGCATTTTACGATGACCCACCTCGCTGTCGCCGTCCAAACAAACCAAGGTGTAGGGAAGCAAGGGGACGAAAATTGATAGAAGATTACTTCATCGAACGCCCTATTTTTAATGAGAATTTTTTTTGCCGGAAGTTCCGAATGAGCACGCACTTGTTCAACCGCCTCAAGACAAAACTCTGCAACCACGACCCATTTTGGCATCAAAGAGCAGATGTCACTGGATTGCAAGGACTTATTCCCGAACAAAAGATAATTTGTGCTCTACGAATATTGGCGTACGACACAACTGCAGATTAATGTACTGAAATCACAAGGATATGAGAATCAACAACACTGGAATGCATGAAGAAGTGGTGCACACAAGTGGTCTTGCTTTACAAAGACTGTTACCTCCGCGCTCCAGATGCAACAATCATCACTTGACTTCTAAGAAAGGCAAGGAAGCGGGGATTTTCTGGTATGATCGGAAGCATCGACTGCATGCACGGGGAATGGAAGAACTGCCCAACAGCTTGGCAAGGATCATACTCAGGGCGGAAAGCTCGTCCCACCATAATCTTATAGGCGGTGGCGTCATAAGATACGTGGATATGGTATAGCTTCTTCGGGACGCCTGGAGCACAAAATGATATTAATGTACTCAATAGATCGGATATCTTCGATGCACTCCTTGCCGAAAGAAGTCCGTAATCGACTTATAAAGTCAACGGTATGACGTACCACCACACTTATTATCAAGCTGATGGAATATATCTGAGGTACTCCTCGTTTATCAAAACAATTTTCAATCCCCAGAATCAACAAGAGAAGTTGTTCGCAAGGAAACAAAAGGCATATCGCAAAGATGTGGAGAGGTGCTCTGGGCATCTTACAATCTCGTTTTGCAATTATTCGTTATTCAGTTATGTATCATCATACATTGACACTAAAAATGATCATATTGGCTTGCATCATAATGCAAAACATGATTGTTGAGGAAGATTTTGTGGAGGACAATTTTGAGGAGAACGAAGAAGAAGATCTATAAAATTCAGCTAGTGCTTTCACAGTTTATGATGGGCTGGTGGATGAAAATGGTAATTGAATTTCTTTTGAGCTGGTTGGAAGAGATCAACATCAACAACGGTTGACCGTCTCGTCCATTTCCAATCAGTTTATCTCTATGGAGAGCTTCAAAAAGACTTAGTGAAGTACAGCTGGCTTGAAATCGGTGAACAACTCTAAATAATGTATTTGTTTGTCTTTTGTGTGTTTGCATTTTATGTTGTTTGAGTGTAATTTATTATGTTTTAATGTAATATGTTTGAAGTTTATCTACATAAATAAAGTGCGTTTTTATTTCTTGAAAATTTAAATTACATAATGGCATGCCAAGCATAGATTTATTATTAAGACAAACTAAACTAATCACTAAAATCAAGGTTGCAGGGGCGATAACAATTTGTGAAGCTTGCATTGCCAACTTCTTCATCATTGTTATCTACTTACTTAAGGATTTCCACTTTTCTCTTCATGAAGTACCTCTTTGAATTTGGGTTCATAGCCTCGAAATTCATTGTCATGATCCTTCTTTCTTCTTCTTGTGCCCTTAAATGGTAGTTTTTCTCATCGAGCATTCATTGCTTTTCTTCATTTGCCTTTTGCCAATCGGCAAACATTTTTTGATTAGCCACAATGCTCTTCAAAGTCTCATCTCTAACCTCATTTGTAGGTGTCATGGGCTTCTTTCCCTTTTTTTTTGCTTCCTTGGCCGCATTCACTCCTTGAGGTCTAGCTGGACTCGAGGTACATTCAAGGTTGCTTTTGTGGTGTTGAAATCACTTCATCCTCATTCAAGTTGACAGAATGAGGCACTTCACTAACGGGATGAGTAGCTTTGAAGTTGGAATGGTAAGAAAGTGGAGTACTAGTTTTGATGGGTCTAAAATAATGATGATTTTTGACCGCTTCCCAACACTCAAACTTCACAAACTCTTTCTTCTTTTTTGATACATAAAATGTTTGTGATTTTCTTAACTACGAAAAAAATATAACGAATTGAGAAATAATATAAAAAAATGGACTTGACATTTTTTAGTTCATAAAATCAAATAAAATTGAGAGGACTAACATAAATAAATCCTTACCTCGTCTAACAAATCTTCGCTCAATTCTGGATTTCTTTTTGTGCATGCAAGCACCACTTTCCATTGTGTCAAGATTGACTTCAACTTAGCAAAATAGGAGGTAAGAGTATTTTGGGTCCTAGCCTCCGTCCTCGATTCACCATGACCCATCTCCCAATTTTGTTGGTAATCAGCATAAATTTTGTTTGTTGTCAGAGATAGGATCCACGCTTTGACGACAATAAGATATGCATAATTGTATATCTTCGTAAAGAAGCCAATTGGTAGACATCTTTTGTAAAAACGAAAAGGATTGAGAGAGTGAGGATGATGATTGTTAGTATTGCATCAATTAGTTGTACGATTAACATACTTATCCACTTAAGCAGATTAGCAACACCTACTCGACCACATGCAAGACCACCAAGGAGGCTCCAACTTCACTCACCGGACCCACCCCCTCCGGGCGCGCACGCGCCCGTGGGGGGCGCGCCCGAACATGCGGATCACACACCAGCAGGAACCATCAGTCCCACATCGAAGAACACCACCAGGTTCCAAACTCAACCACCTATATATATCATGTATTTATTACAGGTAAGATCATCCCATCGATTCAACTTAAACCCATCGCAATCGATCTCACATCTCACCAATTCACATCCCATCGAACGGTATCTAATTCCATTCGATCTTAAATCCCAACACTACACTCGCTCGCACGTTCGCTTGACTGTTATATCCGATACATCTTCTGACTTAGGCATCGGAGCGTTGAAGGCGGGCCACCCCGTCTTGACCCCTTACCGCCTGCTTCATTGTTGTACTCTTCTAACAGCTGCACCCGAACGCCCGAGGAAGGAAGGAAGCACCCGCAAGAAGATCCGCACGCACGAACAGAAGAGAAGGAGAGCCCACCCATCCGAACAGTCCCATTACGCCCAAGCGCGTAATTCGGTAGAAACATCTGGCGCCGTCTGTGGGAAACTTACAAATTGCAAACCTCGTATAAACACCACCGAAACCAAAGGTCCACATGCTCGACCCGGCGACTAACGGCAGCAACACGCCCGACGGGGGAACTCCGCCAGGCTCACGGGAGCGGAACGCGCGGGCAACCGACAGGAACGACGAGGACGGGTGCATCAACGGCATGGCCCGGGAGTTGCGGGAGGCGGCGCTCGAGAGAGCAGAGGAGCGCCAAATCCGCCAAAGGATGGAGGAGCGACTGGAGGCGCTCGTTAACCAGCAGATGGAGCAGCACGAAGAAACACAGGAGACCGCCGGCGAGGAGCGCCCTCTGTTCGCCAGACCCAACGTCCGAACGTCCTCACCTGTGGAGGAGTCGACACCCCTGACGAACAACAATCTGATCCTACGGATGGAGGAGCTGGCGGAGGAAGTCTCGCGCTTGCGCAAAGACAAGCTGGCCGGTCAGGGCGGGACGTTCGCCCCCCGGGTCAGCCCGTTCTCGGCGCACATACTGGAAAGAGGAAGGGATCCCCACGCCAAGATAACGAAGATTGCCCAGTTTGACGGAAGCGGGGATCCACGAGCGCACGTGGACGAATTCCGGTCCACCACAGACGGGACCCGATACTCAGACTCAACCTTGTGTTTCCTGTTTCAGGAAACGCTGGCGGAGGAGGCACGGAGCTGGTTCTACGAGATCCCGCCGGGGTCCATCCACTCGTTCCTCGAGCTGGCGGAAAGTTTCCAGAAGCGCTATTGGCTCCAGGGGAAGTATAACACCACGGGCATCCTCCTCAAGGTCCGCCAGGGGATGGACGAGAGCTTGTCGAGCTACATCAACCGATGGAGGACGCTCGCAAGCACATGCAGGGACCTTGACAAGCGAGTGGCCAAGGTCGCCCTGATGGACAACCTGCTCGCCACCCCATTCGTAGAGAAACTCGTAAGGAAGGAGCATCTCGACTACGACGAGATCATGGACCTAATTGTGCAGAAGGCACTGGTGGAGACGCGAGTGTACGGAGCCGCCTCCGAACCTAGCTCCACCAGACCCGAGGCAACAGGCGCTCAACCACAACAGCTGACGGACAGCGGGAGACCAACCGGGGGCTTCAAGAGGAACCGGGATACATACAGGCAGAACTACCAAAGGCCCGTCTTCCGCGGATATCAGGGCAACAATTACAACCAGGCGCAGGGTGCCCGTTTTTCGCCAGCCCCACGCTATCGGCCGGCAGTGCAGGAGGTCTTCACAATCGACGGGTAGTCACCCGAGCACCTGCTCCGCCTGAACCGACACCGAATACCGCCGCCAAACAACATGACGAGGGCGGGGGTACCGGCTGGCCAGCTCCCGGACGTATGGTGCGAGTTCCACAACGCCACCACCCACCATACCAACAGCTGCATTATGCTGAAGAAGGCCCTCGAAGACATGACGGACGAGCGGACGAACGCTCCCAGGGCGGAAGGACAGCAGCGCCAGGTGGGCGTCAGGACCCGTGGGACTATCAACACGATATCCGGGGGCAAGCGAAAGGAGAGGGCGCCACCGCCCGACCGCACGGGCAGAGAAGTATGGACGATCGGGGCGGGAAGAGCACCCAAGGAAGGAAGGACGGAGGCGCCCGCCATCAGCTTCACAACAAAGGACGAGGAGGAGAACCCGAGGGACAGCACCCTACCGTTCGTGATTGACGCGATCATCGACCAATTCCTTGTGAAGAGGGTGCTAGTCGACAACGGGGCGTCCGTGAGCATAATCTACTTCGACGCATACACGGCGCTTGGCCGACCCGCCAGCAAGATGATGCAGGACCATGAATGCATCGCCAGCTTCACAGGCGAGACCTCGTATCCTATCGGGAGCGACAACCTGCGGGTCGAGGTTGGCGCACCCGATTCCCCACGCAGCGAGATCCGGACGGACTTTATCATCATGGATACCCCCTCCCCCTACAAGGCCATACACGGGAGGCCTGGAATCTGCAAACTAAAATTGATCATCGCAGGGCACCTGCTCTTGGGAAGATTCCCAACCGAGCACGGGATCGGGCACGTCCGGGGATACAATCACGACGAAACCACGGAGACTCGGGGCAGGCAGGAGGTTCTCGCATTGGGACCCACGGATCGGGAGGCGCGATCCACACACGAACGGCGCAGGACCACACTTCGAGTAATCTATTGAGGGCGAGGAAACGGACCGCCCGATCATCCGGACCAGCGCGTCCAACGAGAGAACGCCCCGCCCACGGAACGTCCAACATTTGGGGAAGTATTGTTACTATGTTGATCGCATTACTTTTGTTATACTCTTTCCGTCAGTTTATATTTGCGCGTTCGTTTGTCCTTGACCTGCCCGCCCACATACTCGGGGGACTGGGGGACTGGCCACTAAGTGTAACGTTGCTTCGCATGCTCGCACAAGTTATTCAAAAGATGCCAAAAAAAAAAAAATCAGGGCACACAGGCGGGAAGTAAAGAAATTTCATTTAGTTCAAAAAGTTACAAGACCTACTCTATTACAAACAAAAAAAAACTACTCTACTCCGCCCCCGTCTCCACATCCAACTCCTCACCCTCATCCGATGACACCGCCACCTCAGCTTCCGCCTGCTCTCCCGGACCCATCCGCCTGACCACTGGCTCAGCTTCAGCACGTACCCTGGAAGGCCCCGCCACTCTCTCATACGCAGGTACGTCGACGCCCGACAGCCTCTTGACCTCAGACTCCAGGAACGCCACCCGGGCGGCCGCTTCAGCCCGAACGCGCTTTAGCTCGCCGCGCAGGCACTCCGCCTTGGCCACAGCCTTATCTCTGTCAATCTTGGCCAGAGTTTCGCAGGCAGCAGCTTCTCCCGCCCGGACATCCGCCTCGTTCACACGAGTGACATACCGCCGCGTCAGATCGTTAGCCTTCTCCTTGGCGGCCACCACCACATCCATCGCCCTCTGGTGCTCCAGCGCGCCCTCCCTGAGGCATGCAAGTTCCGCGATCTCCCGCGAGCGGTAACGGAAGACCTGCTGCATCAGACGAGCGCAGGAACCAAAGACCCCATCTAGCCCATCAGCAGGGGCCTCCTCCACCGAGGGCAGCGCGACCGTGAGCGCAGCAGCATCATCCTCCAGGGATTGGCGCACTCTCTCCACAACATCATCGCCCGACCCAGGAGCGGGGCCGGGAGGGGAGTCTTCCACCCGCGCACGCTTTTGCGCCCGTTTTCCACATTTCCCGTGCGGGGGAGACTTTGGCGCATCCAATGGCAGACGAGGAGGATCTGGAAAACAAGAACTCTGGGGAGGACTCGGAGGCCGACTTGGGACAACCGCCCGACTTGGAGACGGCACCACAGCAAGCGCACGACTCACCGGTGCCAGCGCAGGGCCACCCACCCGCCTGTTCGTACCACCACTCCGCACGACCAGCTGTTGCTCACGTTCTGCCTCGACCTGCGTCTCGGCTCCCGCAACATCGCCTGTCGGCAGAAGAGGAACATCCGCTTGTGGCACTTGGACATGTAGAGCAGGGGCACCCACACCGCCCATTGGGGGCGCCCGTTCGGCGTCATCCACCACATTTCGCGGACCACCACCATCATCCGCCACCCCGCGGACCTTCTCCTCGGCACCCAGCAACCTAAGCATTCGACGCTTGCTCACTTCATCCATCTCCTTCGCTACAAACGCACGCGCAGACGGGTTAGTAAACCAGATAACACTTTCGCAACATTTGAATTCTACTTACTGCCACGCCCGCGCTCGTTGGACCCTCACTCATACTGAGCGCGCGCGCGTGTACTGGGGGACTTCCGCCCATGTAGCCTCATAAAACGACTGACCCAAACACTTGGCAGTAAAAAAAAAGAAAAAGAAACCCTTAAACACCAAAACCCACCAAATATCACCCAAATCAAATCTAACCCACCCCACCTCAAGAACCAACCTTGTTTTTGAGCAAAACAAACAAGAAAATCCAGCAAAACCCAAACACAGCCCAGAAGCAACACAAAACACAAACCCGACGGATACAAAAATATCAGGGGTACGGGACTCACCAGCTTGAGATGGTACCACTGGGTATAAACGACAGGCACGTATTCCGGCAACAGAGGACACAAACGTAGAAAATCTCGAGGAGGCAGACCGCAGGAAATTTTTTTTTTTTTTGCAGAGCTTTTTGCGAAGTGTGAAAGTATCGAAACAGGCGCCCCACACCCCTATTTATACTAATCGATCGATATCAGCCAGTCAGCGCCAGTCGTTCGTTCTATCATACCCGCCGTAGGATTGGGACGCGTGGCACCACCCGGTTCACTTGCCTCTCCTCAGTAACCGTGCAAACCCATCATCTTCCCGCCTTAAATTCAACCCTAGCACGACCCCCAACAGTTCGACACGTGTCTCCCATACACCAACCCACGCGCCCACGCGCGTGACGCCTGCCCTTCCGCCAATCATGACGACAAGCAGCACTAAACACGACGGTCAGCACTCATCACACCGGTTCCCAAGGGAAGATCAAAAAGGGCGATGTCATCTCAAACCGTTTTCGTCACCAGCACACCACCAAAATCCAAGGCAAGTCACACCACCCGCACGACCAATAGAAGCAGATCATAAAGCGCACGTCCAAACAAGGTAAACGCCACTATACGCACCACCACGAACTGGCAACACGGTTTACGCGGCAACAGGCATGGCGCGTAAAAAATCCCCGGGCGCCACTGGCGTTGGGTTTTCCCCGCACACACCAACTCGGCCCTGGCAGGTTGCAAGCGCCGAGGCTAAACGGGCGACGGGTGTGGGGTACGTCCCCCCGTACGCAAAGATACAGGTTGCCTATACGAAAGGGCAAGGGGCCCGTCCTCCCCTTGCAGTCCCTAGAACCAACGGGCGACGGGTGTGGGGCACGTCCCCTTCGTTCGCACACAGTGCAGGTCGGATTAAGCGCCGGAGACGTGAGATTCGCCCTCCCTCTGGCTGTCCCAAACAATCGATGGGCGGCAACGGGCATGGGGTTCGTCCCCTCTCTTGCGCGCGCCAATGGTGGCACGGGCGTGGGGTTCTTCCCCTCCGTTCACCAGTTCATCCCAAGGCAAAGGCATGAGGTCCACCCTCTCTCTGAGTATTCCACAGTTCGATGGGCGCCACGGGCGTGGGGTTCTTCCCCTCCGTGCGGCGGCTCATTCCTAGCAGAGGCATGGGATACGTCCCCTCTCCTGACGAAAATCGGTAGCCCGCAACAGGCATGGGGTCCGCCCCCTCTTTGCGTACGCTATACTCGATAGGCAAAACACGGGTGTGGGGTTCTTCCCCTCCGTGCCAAACAAAGTCCTAGTAGGGACGTGCGGTCCGTCCCCCCTATAGGCGACATACACGACGCGAGTGGTGGGTGCGCCCTTCATTCGACGTTCGCAAAAAAAAAAACAAACAAGCCGACTTAGCGAGGCTAAGCTCGATGGGCGGCACGGGTGTGGGGTTCTTCCCCTCCGTATGCGTAACGTTACATTCGCCGACTCGGGTTCCGGACGGGGGGTGTGGGGTCCGTCCTCTCCTCCTAAAGGCCCGAGACCGATGAGCGTAGGCCGGGTATGAGTACCACCCTCCCCGGGCGCGCTAAATCTCCCCGGGTTAGGCGGCAGAGGCCTCTGGGCGCGCTAATGCTGAAGAGCGGCACGAGTACGTGATCGTGGGCGCTGCAACACTTGTAGGTCGCGGTTCTGATCGCCCCGTTGACGCTACAGCGTGCGCGACGGCATCCCCGTTGACGTACGGCGTACGCAGTGTATCCCATAACTGGCGTACGGACAGCATTTCGCATACACACACCTCATGACCATACATCCACGCATCATATCATACTGCATCTATATATCTATATACATATATATCTATCTACCTATCTACCTATCTCTTACTTATATGTTTGTATCTCTGTTACGCCGTGAATGTCTCCACAACCCCACCCCATCCGGGCGCGCGGCTCCCAAGCATATATAGCACGTCCCGCTTGGGGGGCCGGGCCCATAGGTACACCCCCACACCAACAGATAAACAACCCACAGGCACGCGGGTCCTAAACTAGCAAGATCAGTTTAGACGCCGAGCCCAGAACATGCACAGGTACACCACCGAACGAACAGGTACATGCTCGGACACCCAGGTCCCGCTCCGTCATGCGAACCCTTTCTTGACCGGAGAGTTGGGGGACTTGGGGGGTCACAGGATCCTGACCGCTGCTCAACCGGATAAGTATTCTTGTTAATCGCACACCCTTTTTCAACTCCCCAATCAAGAAAGTTCTCTTTGACTTGGGAATTGGGGGACTTGTTAGTATTGCATCAATTAGTTGTACGATTAACATACTTATCCACTTAAGCAGATTAGCAACACCTACTCGACCACATGCAAGACCACCAAGGAGGCTCCAACTTCACTCACCGGACCCACCCCCTCCGGGCGCGCACGCGCCCGTGGGGGGCGCGCCCGAACATGCGGATCACACACCAGCAGGAACCATCAGTCCCACATCGAAGAACACCACCAGGTTCCAAACTCAACCACCTATATATATCATGTATTTATTACAGGTAAGATCATCCCATCGATTCAACTTAAACCCATCGCAATCGATCTCACATCTCACCAATTCACATCCCATCGAACGGTATCTAATTCCATTCGATCTTAAATCCCAACACTACACTCGCTCGCACGTTCGCTTGACTGTTATATCCGATACATCTTCTGACTTAGGCATCGGAGCGTTGAAGGCGGGCCACCCCGTCTTGACCCCTTACCGCCTGCTTCATTGTTGTACTCTTCTAACAGCTGCACCCGAACGCCCGAGGAAGGAAGGAAGCACCCGCAAGAAGAGTCCGCACGCACGAACAGAAGAGAAGGAGAGCCCGCCCATCCGAACAGTCCCATCGTTCGGACGCACCAAGGGGAGGAGGTCCACCGCACGACCAAGGAAGGAAGAGGAAGCTTATTCTTGTTGCTTCTGCCCCATTACGCCCCCGCGCGTAATTCGGTAGAAACAATGATAATTTGTTGTGCACAAATTGGTATGAGGTTTTATGAAAATGAAGGTAGTATTTATAAAAAAAATAGTAGGGGTTTATTTGCATTTTTTTGGGATTTTGTCGAATTTTTGGGGATTTTTTTAGAGCTGTTGGAAGAATCATGCTATTATTAAAAAGAAGCTGTTGTATTTGAATTAGAGTCGTCCGATCAAAATTTGGCTTCGAAATAGACGGGTCAGAACCATATATCCGTTGGAAACAAGTTGGGAGATAGCCAGCCCACGTGACGGGCTGTCATTAGTTGGTTACATAATGGTTAAAAAATACAGTTTTATGACACGTACAAAAAAAAAACTAAGCGCCCTGGCGTCACCCACGTGGGTGAGCTTCGCTAGAGCTCGATTCTTCTCGTAATGTCGATTACCGCATACTGGAAAGAAATTCCTCTCCGTTAACGGTCGATCGCCGGCCCAGATTTACACCACTGCACATTATTTTCGCGTAGAAATTCTGATTCCGGCGAAATTCCCTCCCCCGGTTTGCAGATACTCTAACTCGATCAACTTCCTCAGCAGAGCCTCACGAACACAAAGGTCAATATCCGTCACCGAGCATCATTTTTCCAATTATTTAAATAATTAATAAAAGACGAAAATATTCATACATGCCAAAGTGTGAGTGTGGTTGGATCTTATTCGCAACTGCGGCGGATTTGTGCTAGCGTGACAGCCCCGACAGTCACCCAAGTGGGGCACGTCATCAATTTTGACTCCTCGTTTCTCCGACTCCTTTATCAACGCCTCTTCCTCGATCCTTCTTCCACTTTTCTCTTTTCCCCGCTTCCTCTACTCTCATCTCAACAGTTTTAGTCATGGCTGTGGATTTCATGGGCAGCAGTAGTAGCAGCAGCGGCTATAGAAACTTCTCCGCCACCTTGGAAGAGAACGCCGTCCAAGAAGCCGCCTCCGGCCTCGAGAGCGTCGAGAAGCTTATCCGTCTCCTCTCACAAACCTCCTCCCTCCACAAACTCGACAACAATAAATACAACTCCTCGTCCTCCTCCTTATCCTCGATGGACATGGACTGCACCGCCGTCACCGATGCCGCCGTATCCAAGTTCAAGAAGGTAATATCTCTCCTGGGCCGGACTCGGACCGGTCACGCCCGGTTCCGAAGTGCCCCGTTGGGCTGCACGAATGCCCTGATTCCTAAAACTCAACATGAATCTTCTTCAACGTCCATTAATGTTAAGCAGCTGCCTCAAGAATTATCGACGTCTTCTACTAGAGTTTACCATGCGACGCCGATCCAGCAGATCCATTCTCCTCCTATTATTCCTCAGCCGAATATTAAAGAGTCGTCGACGACTATTAAGTTCTCGTCGTACAACAACAACTCCTCGGCCGCGACCACATCGTTTATGTCGTCGTTGACCGGTGACTCGGACAGTAAGCAGCCAATGTCGTCTTCCTCCGCCTTCCAAATTACCAATATGTCCTCCCAGGTCTCCTCAGCCGGCAAGCCGCCGCTCTCGTCCTTGAAGCGCAAGTGCAGCTCCGACACCTTAGGCTCCGGGAAGTGTGGCGCCACCTCCTCCTCCGGTCTCTGCCATTGCTCCAAAAAAAGGTTATAATTTTCTATATATACTAATTATGGTATTGATATTTGTCAACTGAAATTAATTGTCTTTTTGTAATATTTCAGAAAGCTGAGAGTGAAGAGGGTTGTGAGAGTTCCGGCTATAAGCTTAAAAATGGCCGATATTCCACCTGACGATTATTCATGGAGAAAATACGGGCAGAAACCGATCAAGGGCTCCCCACATCCGAGGTATGAACTTGTTCTAACGCAAAAGAAGTTGACGATCTGTTAGCTATGTTACGTTGTTGAGATTTGTTCTAATGTGTGATCTTGTTCATGTATATGTAACAGGGGCTACTACAAGTGTAGCAGTGTGAGAGGGTGCCCAGCTCGTAAACACGTAGAGAGAGCTTTGGATGATCCAGCGATGCTAATAGTGACATACGAAGCAGAGCACAATCACTCTCTCAACGTTGCAGAGGCTTCAAATCTCATCTTAGAATCGTCTTAATTAGATTATCAAGCTAGATGCCTAGATGTATTAGTTTCAACTTTCAAGTAGTAGTTGTTACAGTGCCGGCTGGACTCGGACTCGGTCAGAATCGATTCAATCTCGAAGGACATGAGTGAGTTGGTTACTGAGTTTAGTTCATTGATCAAAAATCAAGCTTGCCTGTACAATATTGGGATCCTTCTTTGAAGACACTGTGAATTATTTAATCCTTTTTTAAAAGCAAAAAAAAAAGAACAAAAAAGAAATGAGAATGGTGGGTTTGGTGATCTGGGTCTGGAAAAAGAGAGAGCGGGTGTTTTCTGGGTTTGTGATCGATATTTTTCCTCTTTTTTTCTATTTGTCGTCGTTGCTTTTACTTTGTTCTTGGCTCGTCTTTGGATGCCTGCTACACTACACTCACTCTGCTTTGCTTTTTTCCTCCGTTACCATATTCACAGTTGTTTTTTTCGAATCAAAGAAATAAAAAAAGATCGGAAAAATAGTTGGTCACTCGTATTTAAGAGTTAAGACCAACTGGTAATTTATAATTGACAAATATTAAATTAATCATTCATGTTTTATTTTATCATTTAGATTGATCATTTTATCTATTTTAAACATACAAAAATTTATTTATTTATTTATTTATTAAGTACATATAAGTATGTTTATTAGTTTATTAATGATAAAAATATCAATTTAAGTAAACATGTGTCATATGTATAATTTTTAACATCTAAAATGAATAAAATAACAATTATGAATAATAAAATAAAATATAAATAATTAAAATAATATTTATAACTGCATCTTCTTATCCGTCAAACCAATAATTTTCCCAAAACAAAAAAAATTAGGTCAAAAAATGATAATCAAAGCGGACCAACATGTCGAATCTGTTACAGTTGACCAAAGCAAGTTGTGGGGTTGGACGGTTACCGGTTCAGAACGCTAATTTATTGCCACAAATATTTGCAAAAAGAGTTTAGAGTCCTGCGAATTCCGCTCATATCACACACGTACTCCATGTTTTCCACGTATATTGTGGTAATATGCGTTTGTAGTGTATCATTGGTAGTTTGAGAATGTCGATCAATTTACAACTCATTACTCATTGCTAGGAAGGCGTCAAATAATTTGTTAACAATGAATTGAGAGGGGGAGTGAGACTTGTTTTAAAGTAAGGTTCTAAAACGCGTTAGGCAAAATTAGGTGGTGGAGCTACTGCTTAACGCCTAGGCGTTTAGGCGGAGTTTAATTGGTAATTAGGCGGATCATTTTTTTAATATATTTATATGGTATATTGTAATTTGAAACATAAAGCAAAAATTATAAAGAAATATCATAAAAATTCTAAACTAAGTTTATAAAGAAATCCAATTAACCATTCATCTCAATTTTTTGAAATAGATGCGCATAAACAGGAATCCCAAAAATAAAAAAAATTATCTATTTCGAAGTTGGTAATTCATCAGCACCACCATAACCACCGATTTTCAAACCCGCCGACACTATGCTCTTACCCACATTTAATCATATCAAATTATTAATATATAACAAACAAGGATGAATCTTGTTTCCCAACTCAGGTTTGTCTCGAAACGTACCAATTGATGTTTAAGAAAGGATTCAGAAGAAGAGAGGATTATAAGGGAGAGAAGTGAGAAGAGAAAATCACCGAAGGTTGACGGCGAGCGGGCACAGCGGCTGTGGATGGCAAATGGCGGCAACGGCGGCGATCGGCAAGCAGTGTCCAAGTCGTGACGTTTGCAGAGGGAGAGAGACGACGTTTCGCAAAAGAAATTGGATTAGAATTTCTATTTAGAATTCCTTCCTTTGTGCTATACCTCTTAATTTTTTTATAAAAAAAAAAAACCACTTAGGCGGCGCCTAATTGTCGATTAGTCGTTAGTCGCCTGCTTAATTGCCGATTAATCAGTTCCCACCTAACTACCTCGCCCAGGACCAAAATTAGGCCATAATATAATTTTTTCCGATTAGTCGGCACATAGGCGGCCCGTTTTTAAGAAGACTGTTCTAAAGAACTGTTGGTGGGAGTTTGGTTTTTGGGAAACGGTTGGAAGGAATGAGGGAATTGAAGAGGAAATAGTTGGCATAACAAGTGTTTTTCCAAAGTCCTCCAGACAAAGGTGTTGGAGCTAGCAGCAAAAAATTAATGTTTTCAAGTCAAACTTTGTGGATGCTTGCAATTATTTTTCTTCCGTCTTTTTGTGTATGCATTTGGCTTGGCCTCGAAGCCAGATCTACTGGGGAAGAAAGATTAGAGATCAAGTCAAATTTGTGGGTGTGAATTTAAATTATTGGGAACACATTTTCTCATGGGGTCCTATATATAATGTTCACTAATTTGTTCTGGTTAGCCCTTTGGCTTAGACCGCAAAATCAGTCTTGCCATGAAAGCATGGTCCTCCAAGCTACTGTATCGTTATCAACTTATCATTCACGTGTGGTTGCCTCAATTGCACATGTCCATTGATGTGCCATGGCCAAAGGAAAGTCCAAACTGAAAGCAATCACCACAAAAACTGAAGGGGGTCAATTTATAGGAAAATAATGATTTAATCTATCACCTGCATTACAACAAGAAATTATTTGGATCTTGCACTCAATTTTCATTACTAGTAATAATTGATTTGTTAGGGAAGTCAATCCCTAATCTCTTGAAACCACTCCTTATTAGTCATGGTTTTTCACAGTATCCAACAAAACTTTTGACCAAACTTTCATACTAATGAGAAGCTTAGTATTCCATTGATCCAGATTTGAAGAAATTTTGGCTTTACTTTCAACAAAATAACCGTGAATGACAGTATAACGAACCAAATATAAAAAAAATCATCAAGAAAAACTAAATACAAGAACGTATCCGTCAATGCAGTACGTTGAAAGATAATTTTTTTACAATATTTTTTTGAATTAATGGACTTTACATGAACATAAAATAAGCCACTATCCCAATCTTTAAGAACAACCCCAAGTATCCAACCACGTCAAATCTCTCTGGTGTTCACATATCCTTTATAATGAATAACAGTCAACAACAATGTCACTTTCACAACACATTGAGTAACGCAAAATCCGTCGTTCTTGTTGGCATCTTTGAAAATGGTCACTCCCATTGCATAAGCAGGGTTGAATTCTTTGATGTGGGATTCCCGTCCAACTGATAAACAACAGCAAACTCTTGCATCTTGCATGCCTCTTTTACTTCCTCCAAGTTAATCTATGTTCTAAAAAGTTTATGCTTTCTACAAGAATTCGAAGAGTGAAGACGACTTGACCACACATACCTAACAGCATATATGCATGAGAAAACTTATGCAGCCTTACTGATCGATAGCGCGCATGAACTTGACTTGACTTTCATAGTTCCATATTAGATCATCCTTCCTGATCTAGTACTGTAATACAAATTTTGTTTTCTTTCTGGTCCTCAGCGCGTACGTAGGTACTCGGCCAAGTAAAAACATTGAACGAGTAGATCGATCATTCGATCATGCACGAGCTACTGTGTAACCATGACCAAGTCATCAAGCACGAGCTGTTTCTGGATGGATTGAGATAGAAAGGGGAAGGGTATGTCCAAACAGATCGAGCTAGCTGAATTCGTAGAGAAACAACGAACTGATCAAGTAAATCTTTGTTTCTCTTTGCACATGCTAGAAGACTTGACCACATTTTGACTGAGTTTTGAAGAAAAAATGTAGGAAAAAATTCATACGGGTCTGAAATGTTTGGAATGTATCAATTTGATGTCCAACATTTAAAAATTATCAAAGTTACGTCTAAATTCTCGAAATCTTATCAACGTAATGCTTATCATCAATTTCCGTCTATGCTGTTGACGTGTCATTTTTTTGTTAAAAAAAATTGTATAATGAATTTAATTTAATTTTTAATTTTTTAAATATCTCTCTCTCGATGGATCGATCGATCGACTACAAAAATGAGTAGCAGCAAACAGAGGCAACTTGACTTCGAAGCCACGCCTCCCTCTGCCATCGTCGTTGGCTCTGCTACTTGGTGACAGCTTCCTAAGCCTCAGCACCTTCGTCGCGATATGTCTATGCCTCTCCTCCATCAAATTTGATAACTCATGGGGGAGTAAGTTGAGAACGTGGCCTTCAGGGGAGAGGCTGAGCTCCTCGTGGACAAACTGAGCTACGTCCTGGCGCCAAGGTCCAATCTGATCCGTCAGCTAACTCAGATTCGGATCCTATTATATCCATTCTTCTTCATCAAAAAACGAAACAATGGACAACATGAAAGACAAGGTCAAGGGCTTCATCAAGAGCCCTTTCTCATCTTTTTCCTCCAGTAAATTCAGAGGCCAAGGCAGAGGGGTGTTCAATCTCCATCGAGGAAGAAACACCGTCGTTTAATGGGAACATATTAGAGAGTTGTATTAGCGCATTTGTATCCGGGAAACCCGGTCTGGGCTCGGTGGAGGTTGTGGTGAGGCTGCTGAGAAATATAGTGAGGGAGATGGATAATGTGAAGTTCAGGAAGATTCAGATTGGGAATCTGAAGCTAAAAGAGGCGATAAGGGAGGCTGTGTGGGGTGTTGAGCTACTAGAGTGTGACATTTGAGTGAAATGAAAAGGAAGGAGAAATGTGGGCTGTGATGGAGGCTCCAACATCGGAGCAAGTAGATGAGATGAAGAAAGGGGTTAGAGAGAGAGACAGAGAGAGAAATTCTTACATTTTTGAACAAAAAAAGGGCACGTCAACTTCTCCAAGCTAGCTACTAGACCAGATAATTCTTACATTTTTGGAGAAACCCTACACTACGTCGAATTTTCTTACGCTACTAACATGGATCGAGTTTTATGCTCACACACTTCCACTATTAATTGGCATTTTCTGTTAGTTAGACTTCATTGAGTGGTTAGTTAAAGTCCCAAACAAAAGATGTGATCTGAGTTGATATGTAAAACACTTTTTATCTGGGTTCCGATTGTGTACGTTGATTTTAATTATATCTCAATTTATTCTTTATATATCTCAATTTTTGATGTATGAAATTGCGGCTATTTTAAGTCTTGTTTAATGAAATAGTTGTTTTATTGTTATTTTTAATCTAATAATCTCAAGTATATATAGTTGTTTATTGTTTTTTTTTGTATGTCTTCGTTGAAAATGAGCCTTTACCCGAACAAGGTAGGCAAAAGTGGGCTTTGTGTTGGACTGTGCACCTTGGGTGCCTTGTCTGCTCTAGAAGTCATTTGTTGGTTCGTCACATTGGCGCATCCTCCTAGTGGCAAGATGAGGAGTAGTGCCGACAATAGTTCTTGTTGCTAGCTGTAACGCCCTAATTTGTACCTCATCAAATCAAGCATATTACAGTGTCGCATGTCCTTAAAACTTAAGCTAAAATTCTTAACTCAAGTCCTAAGAACCCGTAAGCCAAACTTAGAAAGTAAAACTTATCTGTAAAGTAGATAAGAAATTTAACTTGCAAAAATGTTTATTGAAAATGAGGTGAAAGCAAAGAAAATCCTAAAGTGAAATACTTTAGAAATAAATACAAGTGACAAAATAATTATCAAATAGTAGTCTGGTTCAAAGACAGAGTCCGAATGATTGACATGAGAATTTTTTTACAAACAAGCTAATAAGAGAAGAATTTACAAACAAGCTAAATTCGATAATGAAATCAAGCTAGATGAAATGAAACAAGGAAACCTGTCATACGGATCTAACTCCGTTAATGACATATGAGATTCAAGAAAAGTCAAGCCACACCAGCGTCATCCAATTGTCCCGTCTTCTTAAAGACCAAGATTATAAATTAAGTGTCACGTTAATCTCCTTATATATTTTCGGTGTCTCACACTAGCATAGTTAAAAAAGTGTTTAGAGTGAATTGATGCATTGCCATAATCGCGTTATCTTTACGGTATTGTGTCGCCTTATTTGTAAAGCAAATTGAGTAGCAAATTATGCACTCTTTACTAAAATGGTGCAATTTATGGCATAATGTATTAGTTGAGTCTCTTAATACTACTTCGGACATTTCTTTTCCTATGAGACTTAGGCTTTATGTCTCACTCCTTCCATTCTACCATTTCATTAATCAAGACTTGATGATATCTGCAAGTGGTTGCTTAAAAAAGAATCATGTTAATTCTTACTTCAAAAATAGTCATGTTAATGAAATCTATATATACGAAGCAGTGAAAGCCCCTCATGTAGTTGATAAGAATTTTACATAGGATAATACTCGGCTGTCCAGGCATGGGTAGCCAAGGCTGCCCATATCCAATCAAAACTTGACATTTGTCCATTTCATTGAACTATGTTTTTTTGTTTGTTTTGAATCTTCTTTCCCAAATTCCTGACCTAGTTTCACTTTTGGAAAATGAACCGATATATTACCCCAAACCATTTCAAGTTGTAGACTTATTCTTGGGGATACCCAACCTAGTTCTATCAAGTTGATAACTTGGTTTAACCCAGAATCTGAATTATGTAGACGGACATGGCCTTGGTGCTTCACGAAGCCATGGGTAGTGTGCTCACCATAACCGCAACGCTGGCCTTCACCATCACCACCTGTAAGTACATTACAGTACAAACTACAAACTGAAATCGGAACCTAGAGCCTAGAATCAAACACGCTCTACTGTCATTAATTTTATTTCTGGTTTTTTCTCTTCCCTTTTTGTTCACTCATTGATAAATTACTCATTAGACATGTGTCGTATTTTGATTGACTGTGGGTAGCCATACATGGGCAGCCAAGAATTATCCTTTTATATATCTCCATCTATTTGTAGCGGACTAGCGGTCAAAATGACAATTCTTGCTGTCCATAGCAACCCTTACCCATGTCAAATTAAGAGGTGACATGTGTCCTCCACTCCATTTCGCTTGCAAATCTCATCTCCTTCTTCTTCTTTTAACTTCCCGGAGCTATAATGAATGTCATTGCTGATTGTTTGATTGAGTTGTAACTTTTGGGTGTTAAAAAACTTTTATATGTACATTCTCACAACAATACAATTCTCCTACAGTGTGAAACATTTTACAGATTGTTCTGGTTAATTCTCTGACATCTAAAATGCTCCAATGGAACTTGCTTGAGCTTTTTATAGGACTAATTAAACATAGTGGAGGAAGCAGTATATAATATACTTGAACGAAGTTTCTTGTTATTGTCACCATTGAGACTCCGGCAGAAGAGAAAGTGTCGGTGATCAAACAACTTAAAATTCCACTCATGCAACTACTTTTCTTATGAAGATCTTGAATCTCGTCTTTAATGAATGAAACACATTTGCAAACATCTTTCACCTTCCGCTAATCTGATTTGCTTTCTCAAATTTCAACACTTTCACACCGAACAGTTGCAATCTCTTAACTCAGTCATCAATTTCATTCATTACGGCTCCGGCACCATTCGAAGAGGAAGAGGGAAATAAAATCTGCAGGCAAAAATAGAGGAGTGTGGACATATGTCACCCCTTCATTGGATATGGGTAAGAGTTGTTGTCCATGACTGGACAACCAAGCATAGACGGTGGAATTAGGAATTCTTAATAGGTGGGACTTGAAATTTTTAGTGAACAAAAATAAATTTTAGACGATTTAAAGAATTTTGTTTATAGAGATCACTTATTCGAATTACATTAGACACTAATTTTTGTAATCCAACCTCAAGAAAAAATAAAAATTCAAACCTAATGACGCAAATCAAATCCTCTAGAACTATGGTTTTATTTTTAAGTATAAAACTATGCTCTCTCGCCTAGGATTTGGGTATGACTATCTTTGCGGCTTATTCTCGTCCACCTTTTCAGGCTCTCAATTGGTGTATCGTTTGATTCCTCGCAGTTAAAATATTTTATTTGGGGTAGTTGCTACGTGATTGGATAAGCTACATGGAAATTAGACTAGTAGTTTTTTGGTAGTCTAATTTCGGGTAAAAATGTAGTCCTACTTTGGTAACATTTTTTTTGTTTGTCTTATAAGGTAAATGCTATATGTACGATTGCTAATAAATGAATGAGTTGATGTTGAATCTAAAAAAAAAAATCCTAGAAACTATACATACAAAATAAAAAACGAATGTAATCTTGAATCAAATTGTAAGTGCTTAACTCTCACGTTTGAAATATATCCATCCTTATTAAACAACCCAATAAATTGAATGAAATATATACTTATAATTAAAATGGGATAAAGAGATATACAGACAAAGAAGATGGTAACAATTAACAAACTCAAGTTTTCATATATATTAATATATGTCTTTGTTTTTTCTGAAAGGATATGTCTAATTTTTATTAAGCTTTCACACATAGCAAATAGCCATATAAAAAATATTTTGTATCCAAAATTTTGGATCAAGTCCCATTCTCCATGCACCTAGTTCCACCCCTGATTGTCCCGGTCAAAATGTAGAGTTTTCACACGGTTCCCCCTAATATTAACCTTGAAGGCTTGAACCGGAAGTCAACTATGGTTTGGGACAATATCTCAAAAAAGGAAGCCCAAGTAACTCCAATAAGCAAATTGAAAGTTTGAAACCCAATTGATATTAGTAATGAGCCTGCCCACATGACCAAAAGCAATGCCACACCTTTAATCTCGGGAATAATACGAATCAGTAACAACTCACAGCCAGCGAGCAACTGAAAGCTAAAAGGCGGCGGCGATGGGTTGCTTCTCTATTCCCGTCGTCCCCTCATGAAATTCAAACTTCCCATTCTACCCCTCATATCTCTCAAACCCAAATCTCCAATGGCCTCTCTCCTCACCACCACCGGAACCCAAACTCCCCACTCGGATCCACCTCCGGACCTCGATGACGTCCTCTGCTCCGCTCAGCAACTACTAGGGCAGCAGCAACAAGCCTTGACTGAAACGCCGCCGTTTCGGTGCTTGAGCAGCGAGTCGCGAATCGAGCGAGCATGGGCTCACTGGACGAAGCTGGGCCGGCCCAAGCTGATCGTGGCCCCTATGGTCGACAACTCTGAGCTCCCGTTTCGGATGCTCTGCCGCAAGTACGGCGCCGACGCTGCTTACACACCCATGCTTCACTCTCGGATTTTTACCGAGACCGAGAAGTACCGGAACCAGGAATTTACCACTTGCCAGGTAACTTTTCGATGAAGAATTGTTACTAAGTTAGATTTAGGAAGTACTTCTTTTTCTTTACTAGTTTGTGAATTCTGAGAGTGAATTGCAGGAGGACCGTCCATTGTTTGTTCAATTCTGTGCTAATGATCCTCAAGTATTAATGGAAGCTGCAAAGAGAGTTGAGCCTTACTGTGATTATGTTGACATTAACTTGGGGTAAGAAATATTAACCATGATTTTTTCTGTGTTGTAAGCTATGCTGGTTAGTTATAGATTCTAATTTCAATGTATAGTTGAGGCTGACAATATGACATTATATGTGAACAATTGTGCATTGACGATTTATTCTCGATTATGATCGAGTAAAAATGAGCTTCTATGGAGTGGAAGTCTGTAATGAAATGAGAGTCTGAATTTTTGTTTAGGTGTCCTCAGCGAATTGCGAGGCGGGGGAACTATGGAGCTTTTCTGATGGATAAGCTTCCCCTCATTAAATCTCTAGTAGAAAACTTGGTTGCCAATCTTCATGTCCCGGTTTCGTGTAAAATCCGCATCTTTCCGGACTTGGATGAGACAATCAAGTATGCTAGGATGCTTGAGGATGCTGGTTGCTCGCTTTTAGCTGTCCATGGACGAACAAGAGATGAGAAGGACCAGAAGAAAGTTCGTGCCAACTGGGATGCAATCAAGGCTGTCAAGAATGCGGTAAGAATCCCTGTGATTGCTAACGGGAACATAAGGCACTTGGATGATGCACACGACTGTTTAAAATACACTGGTGCTGATGGGGTACTTTCTGCTGAGTCTCTTCTTGAGAATCCGGCACTCTTTGCTGGTTTTCGAACTGCTGAATGGGCCTTGGGGACTGAAGAGTGCAAGAGAGATCGAAAACTGGACCAGGCGGATCTTTTGGTAGAGTATTTGAAGCTCTGTGAACAATACCCTGTACCTTGGCGTATGATTCGTGCTCATGTGCACAAGATGCTGGGAGACTGGTTCAGAATGCATCCACATGTAAGAGAAGATTTCAATGCTCAGCACATTCTCACTTTTGAATTTCTTTATAACATGGTGGATCGGCTTAGAGAGCTGGGTGAAGGAACTCCACTTTATCTCCAGGACACTAATGCTACAAGTATTCCAAGCAACATGTCGGCCATGTCAGCTGTATGAAACCACACTGAGTTGGTGTGCCAGAAATAGGAGTCTTGGCATAGCTGGAAACAAGAATTATATTTTGCACTAGCTTTTTGTGATTGATTATACAGCTGTTCCAATCTTCTAATGCTGTGGCTTATGTAACTCAACTGATTCATGAGCAGAGGGAAGACACACTCCCTCTTATCCTACATTCTTCGTTGTGAGTGATTTAGTGGCTCAGTTTATGGTCATCCGTAAAAAGAAGTCTCAATTGTATTAATATCCCATCGTGGGTGAGAGTTATTGATAAGATCTCAATTTTGACTATTTTTCAGAGTGCCTTTTAATGTTGTTGTATTCTCTACTGGTTTCAGTGTTGTTTTACTTGGTTTATTTATATGTATCTTGCAGCATATGAACAAAAACTAAAAGCGTGTTCCCAATTGCCCAATATTTGTAATATTTTGCCATCTTGTCAAAAAAGTACAAACCCCAAACAATTGGGGCTGTTATTGACTCCATCATACTCCACATTTGAACTAGTACACGAAATTTGTTTGAACTTTGCTGACTAGATGCTCTCCGTATACAGCTCTTTCAAATTTCTTAGCCCCACCAGTCTTCTGTTTGCAAATCTCCAAAGGCTCCACTTCTGTATCAAAGTTCGTCTGTTCATGCAACAAAAGCATGTGTAGTAAATTGGAAACTGTAAGTAGAAAAAGACCATACAAGGAGTTCTACAATTAGGACACCCTCATTTCATACCTCATAGAAATATGCTACACAGACCCTGTATTTTGGGGAGGAGTTCAGAACTTGATGTAAAGTTGACTCATACAAACCATTCGAGTAAATCTGCAGTTTTTGTAAGGGTTAGAATGTCTTGCTTAGAAGTTAGAACTGTATCCAGGAATCGATACAAAATCTACAGATGTTAGGGACAAATTACTCTGTTACTATTACCTTTAGCATATCTCCAATATTGCAGACGAATGTTCCGGGAACAGGAGGAGCTGATATCCACTCGCCTGACAAGTTTCTCACCTTCAACCAGTAATTCAACTCAACTCTATCAAAAACTAGAGTAGCAGGTTCTAAATAGCATTTCATCTAAAAACAAATTAATTTTGTTGATTGAAACTGAATGCCGACTATAGTCACTATACCAATCACTCTCTTTTACAGTTTTACCTGAAGTGCATTTATATCGTCATCTTGATTCACCAATGTCAGCAAACCTATTAAGAAAATGCAACAAGCTTAGATGATTGACAGGGAGTTAGTTAAATCCTAGGCTCATCTAAAGGTGAAGTAACTTTACCATAATCGGTGTGAGCTCCACTGGTATTGTTGGACAAACAAAGAGAGCAAAAGGAGGAGAATATCGATTTAGAAAATGTGAAGTACAATACATATAATGAGAGAAGTAGTTGAATCAGGACAAGTTCATTTTATTACCATCCAATGTCATTGCATGAACCTGGGTAACCAATGAGACGCATTACCCAAAATGCATCTCCTGCTCTGTCACCTTCAAATTCATATGGCGATCCACCCAAAGCTAAAGCAATTCCACGCATGATATTCTTCGAAAGTTCTGAGAGAAGAAAGAAACAAAAGCTGTAGCCAGAAGAATATTGGGGAAGTATGTTGATTTGTTTACCAAAGTATACCTGTGCAGAGGCGAATATATTCCTCCATTAGTAGCTTGAATTTCGGGGGATTAGTTGGCCTGCGATAAGGTACATATGACTTGATGAAAAAATCTGGTGAGAAATCCACCATTTTGTTCATAACAAGTTCAAAAAGAGAACTGTGGAGTACAATGCACGGAACTGAGGTTTACAGGATGACTATAAGGGGTATTCCATTGTGCTGATATACTCATTGAAGTTGTAAACATTAGCACAAGATTGTGAAATCAAAATATAAGGGGAATTTAACTGATAAATGTCTATCAGCACAATGGAGCATTCATTAACCTCAGCAACTATGCAGAAATTTTCTCCTTAAACCTGATTGGAAGCTCTTCTGCAAGATCTAAGTTTGTGCAAAAGTGTTGCTACACTAGCTCACAAATGGTGTCCTAACCAAAGTAGTCATAGGATGTTAGACATCCCAAGAGCTTTAACATTATACTGAATATGATCCAGTAAACAAGAAAAGTAAAATGGAAACATCCCAATGCCCAGTCTGTTTGGCATAGGAAAATCCTGTGATTCACTATTTAGTAGGAAAAGAAAAAAAAGAGAGGCCTTAATTTGTGCATACCATTGGTTGCATCCTTCCATAGGTTTGCCAAGATCTCCATACATGCCTGGTTTCACTTCCTTATAGCACTAATACAGGTAAAACAGATCAGTAGTTCAGCACTAAAACTACAGCTAAATTACATTACTCTAAACTAAACCATTTGCAGAGGCCATGACTGTATATTGTAATGCAAATATAACAAGGCATACATCAATTGCTTCATGTATGTCAGGGACACCTTTGGTTATATTTTCCCCAATTCTCTGATATCCTCTGCATGTAAACAGTTTCATCATTATATTAGTGTAACTCATAAAAATGCCACTCATTTTTAAACATTGTATTTACAGGAAGCTAGCTATTCTACTAAACCTGTATCCCTTATCAGCAGTCATCTTGATCTTGGTTTTCTCCTCATATGGTAACTCGAAGAATTTGCGTGTTAGACTCTTGACTTCTTTCAACATGGTCTCAGGAATACCATGGCCTTTCTGCTCCATCACAAATTTGACAAGAACATCAAACAAACAAAAGTAGAGTCTGATTTATGTAAGTCATGGATTGAACAGAGGAAGTAAAATTCAAGTACCACGTAGAAGAAGCCTGCTTCTTTACAAGCTTGATCTAATTGCTTGACTATTTGCGCAACACCTGGGTCCTGACCCATTTTGGGGTCATCGCACTTGGCCAGAAGAGGCCCAATATCTGCACCATTGCAATACAAGAAGACAAAGTTATGGTAAATACAGGAAGGAATCCAATCAAATATTTCGTCTTTGGCTATACCGATTATTGGTATGGACTTGAAGTCTGTGGGCATGGCGGTGATGACTAATTTGACAGTCTCTCTGCTTCTATCGAAAGTAGACTTTTGTAGTTCAACTTGAACGAACTTAGCTTAGTGATGGTGGGACTAATGGGATCCAAGGGGAGGTGACGAATGACTGTTGGAATTTGTCTCGTAGTTCTTGGGTTTTGTTTAGGCCTATCCAGATCCTATAATTTATCAAAGTTGTTTACTCTGTCTGGTTTTGTTCCGCAGTGTTGGTGTCCATGGGGAAGACGGAACCGCTGAGCCAAATGTCCAAATAAATTCGGAATTTCCATTAAATTTTTTTTACTGAAGAAAAGTAGATCCCAACAGATGAAAGAGCAGTACCTAGATAGCTAACAAAATATCCAATTAGAGAAAAAACGCGTTTTCCCACGTCTCTCTAGAACGCCTCCTCCTTTAAGCTTTCTTCTCCTCCACTCTCTCTTGTCCAATCTAGATCGTTTGATCTGGATTTTGGCTTGAGAGTTGGGGAGGCCACTGCTTGTAATTATTTAGGCTTCCTCCCTACACTCTGTTGTAGTCCTCGGCTGTTCAATTTCTTTAGTATTGCTTATTTCGTGTATGTAGCAACCAATCGGAGAGGGGAGAACAAGGATTTTGGTGCGCAGCAAGACGAGGGTATTGAGGTGCTGTTGCAAATCAGTCTACCATGGGGCTCGATCTGTCCAAATCGATGTCTACCAGTTCTAGAATGTATTGGCCGAGGAAGTGGTTGTGGTGTCGCCCATCTTGGCGTCCGTTTGGTTGGGCGATTCCACAGATCAGGCAGCAGCGACGGTGGTATCGTGGTGGTTGGCTGGCCTATTTCGGCTTGTGCTTCAGGCTCCTTGGTTTCCTTTGATCCAATTTGGTTTTGGGTTGGGACTCTTTGTTGGGCCTTGACCTTGGTTGTGCTTTATTGTATCTGTGTTTAAGTGTGTGCAGGATGGAATAGGCCATTACTTGTTGAAGGCTATGTTGCCATCCGGAAATATATCCGATGATGACACGACGTTTTATCCGACTTCTTAGTGGATGTGCCCAAAGTAAGAAACACACCCACATTAGAGCAGACTCGACATCAACGGTAGACACTTGGGAACAATGCCCGACAAGCCATAACTAAACCACCATCATCACATACAACATAAGAAGCATCCCCTGACTTTAGGTTCCAATCAAACGCACCATCACAATTTGTCTTTAACCAACCTCTTGTGGTCTTTCCCAAACCTAAGCAGCTCGAGCTTGCTTAGTTACCTTCACAGGCTGAAATTGCTTGTAAGTTGCAAAGGCACCAAGAGCTTGGAAACCGACACGGCCTACTCCCATATACCCCTCACTCCAAATCTTCTATTGCGTTCCTTCCAACAGGACCAAGTTAAGAAAGCTACCAATGCACACTCCGCAATGCCAAGGGTATCTAGACAATGTGTTTACCATACCTCAGTGCTACTATGCTGTACATATTCTAATTCTGTAGCTATCTCGGGAACTAAACCGATAGCTTCTTTCACAAACTCACAATCTTTAGTGATATGCATAATGCTTTCCTCGGCTTGTCCATCACGCAAGGCACAACTCGGAGAAACAAACAATGTTTTCTTTCTCATAGTTGAAGAGGTAGGTAAAATATTGCGACATACCTTCCACACATGGATTTTGATCTTTTGTTGGATAGGGAGAACCCAAAGCTTCTTCCACGGCACCAGCTGACCCAATGAGCTACTAGGTTGTTCAGCTGAGTTCAATATTTTTTTTGCAGCAATTCGATAAGCACTAGAAGTAATGTGGCGGCCTGAAGGTGTATAGAACCAAATAGTTATGGAATAACGGTTTTTTTAGGTATAGCTAATATCAGACCCGCCTCTTCCTCATTAAAAATTCTCCTCTACCAAAGTAGTGTTCCAATGTCCATCTTGGGTTAAAAGATCATGCACCCTAGTCACGAAAGTATCATAGGGAGAGAGGGGTTTAAACATCCTACTCTCGGGATCCAACAGTCATCCCAAACCCTGATTGATTCCCCATTACTGACCCACCAAATAGCACCTTTCTTCAGTAACTTAGGGGCCTCAAAGATCCCTCTCCAACATTGGGAAGCCTCCCAAAAATTTCCAGAGGGGAAATATCTATAGCACTCAATAGCTTACAAACCAAGGAATCAGGATGTTTGAGGAGTATTCAACCCTGTTTAGTTAAGAGAGTTGTGCATGTAAATTCTTAAATCCCATTCCTCATTCTTTTGGTAAATACATTTTGTCCCAGGATATCCAACGGATCTTCTTTTTAACAGGAGAAGAATCCCACAAAAATTCGGCACAAAGCTGCCAGAGTGAGTCACAAAACTCTTTTGGAAGTAAAAAAATAATTCATAGTATACGTTGGAAGGGCCTGAACTACAACCCTAACCAAAATCTCATTTCTGGCACTACTCAGAAGCTTCCCCTGCCACCATTCCAATTTCTTCAGTAGCTTATCTTTTAAATATGCAAAAGTTTCTACTCATCTCCTCCCAATATACGTTGGAAGGCCAAGGTATTTATCATGCTTCTCCACAACACAGACACCTAAAATAGCTGCTAACTCACTCCTCTCATCCTTCGAGAAACCTTTGCTAGATGCAATACTGCTTTTCTTAAAATTCACTTTTTGACCCGATGCTAGCTCATAATCTTGTAAAACATGTTGGATACTCGAGCATTCTTGTTTGGAGGCAAAGCAAATAGAAGATTGTCGTCAACAAATAATAAATGATGAATGGTAGGAGCCCCATCACACATAGTAATGCCCGATAACTAACCAGTTGCAACTCTATGTTCCAAGATTGTTGTAAAACCTTCATTATCCAGACAAAATAAGAAAGGTGATAATGGACCACCTTGGCGAATACCTCTCGTAGGAGTAAGGTAGCTTTTAGCTTTCCCATTTAGGAGAAAAGAATATCTCACTGTGGTAACACACAGCATCACCATCTTTATTCGTTCAGCCGCAAATCCCAATCTTTTCAACATCACTTCCAAAAAGGACCACTCCAGATAATCATAAGCTTTACTCATGTCAAGCTTTAATGAAAGCACACCTTCTGTCATGGACACATTTGTATGAATAAAATGTGAGACTTCATTAGCTACAAGGGTGTTATCTGAAATCAGTCTGCTTGGCACAAATGCACTCTGAAACGAAGAGCTATTGGTATCAAATCAATCATCTTTTTCAGCTTAGATACCTAAGGAATCAAGCAAACATTAGTATAGTTGACTTGACCCAGCAAGAAACCTGTCTATAAGAAGCTTTTTATTGCTGCAATAACCACTGACCCAATAGTGTCCCATTATTTTTTTGAAAGAACAATGATGGCAAGCCATCTGGTCTATGACTCTTCATAGGATACATTTGAAAGAGGGATGTTTTGATCTCTTCAGCCGAAACTGTTTCTAACAACTCTTCATTCATAACTGTCGAAAACACAGGTTGAATAATGTTTACCACAGTTTCCATGTGTGTTCTCTCTCTAAATCCTCTTTTCTGTAAATATCTCCAAAATAATCGAGAATAACCTGCTCCATCCTGTTCTCCGACTCATGATAAGTTCCGCATTCATCAAAAAGGCCGACCAACCTGTTTTTTGTCTGCCTATTTGAAGCCTTCCTATCACTACGGGAGAAATGGTCTTTTGCGACAGCGCTATATGCTTCGCAAAAGATAGGTTCACAACGCACAAGCACGTGTCATAAAAGATCACGTCGTAAAAGATAAATTTTACTCGCGACACAGATATGTGTATCGCAAAAGACATATAATGTGCTTCGTAAAAGACATCTATATGTGTTGTAAAATATCTATCTAGCGTGTCGTAAAAGACTAATTTGCATGTCGCAAAAAATGATTAAGTATGTTGTAAAAGACTTTTGAGCATGTCGTCAAAGAGCAATAAGCATGTCGTAAATGACATTTTAGCTCGTCGTAAATGACATCCAAAGCAAGTTCTAAAAGACCTAGTTTGGCCTCTTCTCATTCAATAAGAACTAAACTAACTTGTACATTCATCAGTACAAGAAACTGTTGCAAATGCATATCATTTCAAATTCATAGTTTCAAATAAATAGCTCTAATACATTACATGTACTGCAAGAGATCCTAATAAAGGTTCTAATGACATCTGAATAGATAATACTACAATAAACTTCCAAAATTAATCAGAGGCAACAACTTCAAACAGAGAGAATAAAGAAACTGATGAATGTTATCCATGTGATATATCATATCACATTTGTATGTTCTACCGATTAAAGGCAACAATAGACTGATCCACTTGAACATAACCAAGGCACTGACCCATTTTCTGATTCTGAAAAAGACAGGAGCAGAAATAATGGTTATCAAATCATTCAAATGTTGACTTGTAGTACAGACTTTTAATTCAGTAGTAAAAAAATCATACAAGAATGAAACTTGATACGCTTTACTCAAACAAATGTCAAATTAAAAATAAAAAAATTGCATCTCAACCAATGCTGCCACATCAATAATCGTCTTGAAAAAGAAAAACATAGATTTCAAAGATTTTAGTGATGCTTTACAAATTGGGAACTTATAGTTGATTCAACACTAATATCAAAGAGGAACTTCATAAGCATGAACCTGAAGATATTCATTAAAACTCGAGTAGCCATTATCTAGTCCATACCCTACATTCAGACCAGGAATACATATAGACCTCAAGAATGAAACCCCGATGAAAGATAATATTGATTAATGTTACAATCTAACCACAATGTCATTAACATCTCTTATTCAAAGATAACCAAAAGTCCCTTTAAATTAAATGACAAGGTGAACATTGACTTGTAGTAACCTTCCGATGTTATGGCCAGAGTGGCCGTTTTGTAAGACATACAATACCCTAAAATTTTTAGGTATGGCCATACACAATCCTACAAACTATAGTTCACATTCCACACAAACGAAGGATCACATGGAACAACCTGAATCGCATATTTTTGAACATAAACACTAAACTTTGAGACAAGGAGGAAATAAATGTAATCCTACTCAATATGCAAATTTTAAGTCATGGGACTTATCAAAACGAATTGACTTGCTGTGAACTTGATAAATGAAACAGATTTAGCTTTATAAAAACAAGTTGATCTTCTTATGAAGCTCAAGTGAGAAGACACATACTAATATGATCCAAAACAGTCAGCCAGTTTTGCTCTTTCCCATATTCTCTGTAAAAAAACCAAACTGAAATTTGTAAACCAATTTGTAAACAACCAAAGCCAACATATACAAAGAGACAAAGAACATATGCAAAAGCTAACAGATTTGAAGTACCATTATTTTTTATTCTTGATTCTAATTGATTGCCTTTTTTTATGAAAAGTTTTAAATCGGCTGGAAACATCGTTGTTCAATTATCAGGTTCAATTATTAGCTAGGAGCGTAGACGAGTGGGTAGAGCTCAGGGAACAAGGAAGCCCATCATAGAGCAGTCGATTAGAAGTGGAAGACTACTGGCATGAGAAAAGGCAGCCTCTCCTGGGCTCAATTTATCTTCTTTCTTTTTTGATTTTAGGTTTTTCTCTTTTTGATTTTGGGGCCCAAGAAATCAAAAAGGTAAGGGAGACACAATCCTTACCTTACTTATAGTGAAAGAAGCAAGCTTAGCTTTCATAGTTAGAGCATGGTAGTTCTTAGGAGATTAATTCGTTTAGGGTAAAAGAGCTCTTCTTCTTTGAGTTGATCCTTTATCTTAACTTAGTTACCTGGCGAATTGAAACATCTTAGTAGCCAGAGGAAAAGAAAGCAAAAGCAATTCTCGTAGTAGCGGTGAGCAAAATGGGAGCAGCCTAAACCGTGAAAATGGGATTGTGAGAGAGCAAGACAATTGTCGTGCTACTAGGCGAAGTGGTGGAGTGCTGCACCCTAGATGGCAAGAGTCTAGTAGCCAAAAGCATTATTAGCTTATGCTCTAACCCAAGTAGCATGGGACATGTCGAATCCCATGTGAATCAACAATGACCACTTTGCAAGCTAAATACTCCTGGGTGACTGATAGTGAAGTAGTACTATGAGGGAAGGGTGAAAAGAATCCTCATCGGGGAGTGAAATAGAACATGAAAACGTAAGCTTCCAAGTAGTGGGAAGAGCCCTGGGCTTTGACCACGTGATTGTTGAAGAATAAGTCGACGACTCATAAGCAGTGGCTTAGTTAAGGGAACCCACCGAAGCCGTAGCAAAAGCGAGTCTTCAGAGGAAAATTGTCACTGCTTATGGACCCAAACCTGGGTGATCTATCCATGACCATGATGAAGCTTGGGTAAAACTAAGTGGAGGTTCAAACCGGCTGATGTTGAAGAATCAGTGAATGAGTTGTGGTTAAAGGTGAAATGCCACTCGAACACAGAGCTAGCTGGTTCTCCCCTAAATGTGTTGAGATGCAGTAGTTGAATGAACATTTAAGGGTAAAGCACTATTTTGGTGCAAGCCATGAAAGGGGTACCAAATCGAGGTAAACTCTGAATTCTAGGTATGACCTCAAAATAATAGGGATCAAGGTCGTTCAGTGAGGCAGTGGGGGATAAGCTTCATCATCGAGAGAGAAACAACCCGGATCACCTGCTATGGCCCCTAAATGACTACTCAGTGATAAAGGAGGTAGGGGTGTAGAGATAGCCAGAAGGTTTGCCTAGAAGCAACCACCCTTGAAATAGTGCATAATAGCTCGTTGATTGAGCACTCTTGAGCCAAAGATGAACAGTAGGGAGCGTTCCGCCTAGAGGGAAGCAACCGAGCAAGCAGGGGTGGACGAAGCGGAAGCGAGAATGTTGTCTTGAGTAATGCAAACATTAGTAAGAATTCAATGCCCCGAAAATCCACGAAGGGTGAGTCAGAGCCTAAGATTAGGCTGAAAGACGTAGTCGATGGACAATAAGTGAATATTTTTGTACTACCCCTTGTTGGTCCCGAGGGACGGATGAGGCTAGGTTAGCCGAAAGATGGTTATCGATTCAAGGACGCAAGGTGCCCCCAATTTTTCAGGATAAGAAGGGGTAGAGAAAATGCCTTGAACCAATGTTTGAGTACCAGGCGTCTCGACGCTGAAGTAACCCATGCCGTACTCCCAAGCTAAGCTCGAAAGACCTTCAAAAAAGGGGTACTTGTACCCAAAATCGACACAGTTGGGTAGGTAGAGAATACCTAGGAGTGAAAGACAACTCTCTCTAAGAAACTCGGAAAAATAGCCCCGTAACTTGGGGAGAAAGGGTACCTCCTCACAAAGGAGGTCGTAGTGACCAGACCTGGGTGACTAGTTACCAAAAACACAGGTCTTCGTAAAGTCGTAAGACCATGTATGGGGGCTAACGCCTTCCAGTGTCTGGATGTCAAGAAAGTTGGTGACCTGATGGCAGGGGAATCGGCGATCGAAGCCCCGATGAATGGCGGCCATAACTATAATGGTCCTAAGGTAGCGAAATTCCTTGTCGAGTAAGTCCTGACCCTCACGAAATATGGGCACTGTCTTAGAGAAAGGCTTGGTGAAATAGACATGTCTGCGAAGGTGCGGACTACCTGCACCTAGACAAAAAGATCCTATGAAGCTTCACTCTTCTCTGGGATCGGGGGGGGGGGGGGGGGGGGGGGGAATCAGTGAGATACAACTTTGGAAGAGCTAGAATTCTAACCTTGTGTCATGACCTACGGGCCAAGGGACATTCTCAAGTAGACAGTTTCTATGGGTCATAGGCCTCCAAAAAGGTAACAAAGGCGTGCAAAGGTTTCCTCGGGCCAAATGAAGATTGGTCCTCGAGTGCAAAGGAAGAAGGGAGCTTGACTGCAAGATCTACCCATTGAGCAGGGACGAAAGTCGACCTTAGTGATTTAATGGTGCCGAGTGGAAGGGTCGTCACTCAACATATAAAAGTTACTCTAGGGATAATAGGTTGATCTTCCTTAAGAACTCACATTGACAGGAAGGTTTGGAACCTTGATGTTGGCTCTTCACCACCTGGGGATGTAGTATGTTCTAAGGATTGAGTTGTTCGCCCATTAAAGCGGTACGTGAGCTAGGTTTAGAACGTCGTGAGAAAGTTTGGTCCATATCTGGTATGGCCGTTAGATCATTGAGGGGACCTTTCCCTAGTACGAGAGGACCGGGAAGGACGCACCTCTGGTGTACCAGTTATCGTGCCCACAGTAAACGCTGGGTAGCCAAGTGTGAAGAGCGGATAACTGGTAACACCATCTAAGTAGTAAGTCCACGCAAAGATGAGTACTATCCTATTCTGACTTCCCCAAAGCCTACGGTAGCACAGCTAAGACCACGATAGGTTTTCTGCTTCCGCGGGGGTGGAGCTACAGAAGTCTTGAGAATCCAAGAGAAGGTCATGGCAAGACGAGTCGTTTATCATTACGATAGGTGTCAAATATAAGTGCAATGATGTATGAAGCTAAGGCATCCTAAGAGACCGGTAGACTTCAACCATATTCCTACATGACTCGTTCAATTGATCAGGCACTTCCCATGTAATTTCATTGTTCAGCTCTTTGACAACACGAAAAAATCATTGTTCAACTTTTTGACAACATGAAAAACCAAAATCTCTCCCTTCTATCTATTCTAGGGATGGAAGGGCAAAGGCCTTTGGTGTCCCCTCTAGGCAAAAATTTTGGACTCACAATCACTAGCCAATATTGTGACAACCCGAATCGTAATCACGCGTTTATCGATTTATGTTACTCGTTATCACGGATTAGTCGTGTAATTGGGGTTGTTAACGAGTGGTGGGGGTTTTGTAGCCCTTGGGATGGTGAGTCTATCCTAAGTGGTCTTAGCCCTGGCCATGGTCGGTGGTGGCTGGTAGGAGAATGGAATTTTCGACGAGATTTTTGAACTTCATGGTGAGTTTTAGATATTTTTCGGTTAGAATTGGGCTTAGTGTTGAACTGCAATGTTGGTGGAAATGTTGAGATCTTTAAAATTATGTATAGGTCAAAGAATTCTGGGTTGGTGGAATTTCGGCTGCCGGCGGCGACGGTCTGCGGCTCCACGCGCCGCCGTGCGCGGCGGAGCTCCAGCGAGGTGAAATTTTTGATGAAGTTTTATGTCGTTTCGCTCATTTTCGTGTATCAAATGCATTGGTGAGATTTATATTCAAATTTGACTTTGTTAAATTTGGGCGAGTATTTAATCAGACAATTATCAGTTTAATTTACGACATTATTTAAGGACGCTTTGGCTATCAGTTTAATTGCGAGTCGTTTGATATTCGAAAGTTGTTTGTGACTCTTAAAATTAAGGGATTATAGGGAATTAAATTCAGAATTTGGTTGAGTCAGTAATTAAACAGGAAATTACGTTATTCGAGTATACGAGATTCTCGATGTTATTACTTACCAGATTACGATCTTTGCTATTCAGTATGAACCCGATGATCATATATTAATTTTAATTGTGGTTTTATAATATTGAGTTAGTGGGCGTGTCAGATGAACAATTATGCAGATCGACAGGTTTTCAGCTTTGTAATTATCCTGGCAAAATCTGTGAGTGGACCTTTATTTTCGCAGTCGTAGCGAGTTCAGTTATTTTATTACGCTTTCCAGTATATTTTTTTAAGCGTTATTTTTGGAGGTTTATTTGTGATGGTTTGATTAGGTGCATCGATGCTCTAGCTATTTGGTTGATCACTGATTAGTTTAGTCAGGGGAGGTTAGGTGGCCTTGTCTGACTCAGATCAACTCAGGTTAGGTGGCCTGAGAACGATCCCGTCACATTTATTTTATTTGTATTTTCTATTGATAGTCGTACTGGGTGAGAGGCTCAGAACGACTATCCCTCTATTGCATATCAGTTATTTATTTTGAACTCGCATTATTTCCAGAAAATAGAGGAAAGACATGAAATTACAGTTTAGCGATTTATACAGATTAATTTATTATTTTTGTCTACTCACGCTAACGTTTTATTTGTCTTTCTCTAGATCCTCTAGTTTATCGATGTCCAGGTTGCAGTGTGTATCATGGGGATGCTGAATGTCGTCGAGGGCGTCGAGTTCAGCATTTCACCTGTCAATTCCTTCAGCAGTAGGTCTCAGCTCATTGTTAGTATGTCCCTTGTGTTATTGAAGTCACCTTAGATACTAGTTCTGTAGTATCGTCTTAGTGAGACTCTTGTGAATAGGTTGTTACTCGTATAGTTTTCGAGTTGAGTTTCTTTGTATGTGAATCCGTATTTACTGGAAGTATGTTTTCGAATTCTGATTAATGTATCAGGTTTAATTCCAGTCTTATGTTGAGAAATCCGGATGGACATCGGTGGTCCATGGTATTGTTTGTGGGTTTATCTGCGGAGTTTCAGTTTTTCCTTGCAGGTTTATGGGTGTCTCTTTTATAAGGGAAGTTATGTCAAAAATTTCACAGAAACTTGTAGATTAGGATCAGTCGTTAGGGTTTGATCCAAGATTATTAGTTAATTGTAACGACCCGAACCTTGGAATGTGTACGTATTGGTCTGAGCCGTGATTATCGTGAATTAATCGTACTCGTGAGTTTGTTCATGACTAAATTATCGGGTAGTAATTTGGTTTGAATTCCTTCGCGAAAATTGTAGAGGATTTGATTTCGAGTTCGTAGGAGGTTTCAGAGGATTTTTCAGGTAATCGGAGAATATAAAATGAATATTTGAAATTGTCACCGAGTTAGTCATACTTATCCGATTGGGTTTGAGTTATCCGAATCGTGAATTTTGTCGATTCATGACGTATAAATATCGAGTAGTTGTAAAAATCAGAAAATTATACATTTGGACCGAGTTTGACTGAGTTGGACTGAGTTGACTCGGGTTAACCCGTTTGCTCCACCGACCCGTTTTGCTTCCGTTGTCGGACCCAGCGATTCCGGCCACCTCCGGCCGTGTTCTTGGTATGGTTGGAAAGCTCTCTTGATTTCCTATTGATTCATGTATTTATTTGTGTGATTTGGTTGAGAGTTGAGGGAGTTCTAGCTCGTTGAAATCCTTGGATTTTGCCCGAATCAAGTGGCGTTTTTCGGCGAGTTTTGGTGTCGGGTTGGTGGGGGTTAGCTTCCCCTCAACCCTTGAAGATTCCTAGGTGGTTTGTTTGGGAATTGGAGGTTTGATGTGGTACGTGGTGGTGACCAGAGATGAAGATCTGGTGAGACTTTCGGCCGGTGTGGTTTGTGTTGGCCTTGGTGGTAGAAGGAAAAAGTATTGGGCTTGAGGAGAGGAAGAGTTTGAGGTAAGGGTCGCCGGAGTTGGTCACCGTTGGCGGCGGCGGTCAACGACAGCTCCGGCGAGGGTTGACTTTTTTGGATTTTTAGAGATTTTTATATCGTTTTGCTCGTAATCGCGTCCTGATCGTAGTCGTGAGGTTTTTGAGTTTATTTGAGTATTCTATTTTGGGTCAAGGTTTGTTTGGGTGTATTTTGGAAATTTTGCTATCCTCGTTGATATTTCGAGCGATATGTCTTTCGAGAACGCGGGGTTCTTGACGTATTAGCTCCGTATGTTGTGTTTCAATATGTATTGATCATATCCCTGTTATTCAGGTGATCGTGATCGAGTGTTTGGCGATGGATCTTCCGCCAGACCTCAGAGTTAGCTTCGTACTGTGAGTGGACACTTTATTTTCACGGTTGATTTGTGAGTCCTCATTATGCATTTACGTTATGCATTTACGATTATACACTTTACGATTATGCATTGTATTAGTATGCATGTATGCATTTTATGATTATGCATTTTACGATTATGCATATGCATGAAAAGTATTTATGATTTGGTTTACACAGAGTACAGTCTCAGATATAGTGGTAGTGTTGATGTTTTGGCTTCTTGGCTGATCCCCGAGATGCTCCGGGAAGGACAGATATCCTAACCCGAGGTCTTTCAGACTTATAATCACGAGGGGGTCTGGGATCCCATGATTAGACTGTACTATGCGGAAGAGTCCATGAGTGACCCCGCATGATTTTATGTGCATCTTTATGGATCAGGGAAAATGTACCTGGTCAAAATTTTCATGTGCATTGACTTGCATTATGTTTTTATGAGCATATATACTTATATGTTGGGAAAGACATATTACTATTTTCGTCCACTCACTCTAACGATTTCATTTGCCTTCCCTTGGGCTTTTCTGTTTCTTTTGCCTAGTTTGCAGTTTGGGTTTCAGGGTTGCACGTCGACAGTGGAGGCGTAGAGTTTAAGTCACCCTTCAGTTCGTGTAGGTTCTCAATTCGACCTACTGATTGTATAAGATGTGTATAGGCGTCGCTCTGAATACTTATGTTATGTTTTCAGTTGAGTTTACTCCTGAATGTTTCTTTGGATTTCTTGTAAACCTTGTGGTTTATTATATATATGATGTTGAGAAATCCGGTTGGGGAACGAACCCCCACGGTTTGGCTTTTGTGGAATATTCGAAGTGTGATTCTCTTTGCAGGTTCTAATCTTGGCTCACGTATTTCAAAGTAAACTCAGGAAAAAAAATTTAAGGTCATGTTTTCGAAGAGGTTTGATTTCGGTTTAGGCAATTAAATCGAAGTCGCATTAATCTAGGGTCGGGTCCTCTCAAATATGCTTTTATTTCATGCCTTTCTTCGTTCATGGTTCGAAATTTTGGTGTCCTAGGCATAGAGGAACCACACCAATCCATCCCGAACTTGGTGGTTAAACTCTACTACGGTGACAAAATTGGATGGGAGGTCCCGAGGAAAAATAGCTCGATGCCAGGATGATAAAGAGCTTAGCACCTCCCGTTCTTATTACTTTTTCAATATGAAAAAAAAAATGAAAAACAGAAAGGTTGTCTTATTCAAAACCCCAATCTAATTAAGAAATCCCTTCTTTCCTACTTCGCACCTCGGAACGGTGTGAAGTGGGAACATCGTTTCAGTCTAATGAAAAAGTGATTACAAAACTTCCAGTCAAATAGAAGGATCAATAAAACTTTCCACTCTAGCATCAGGACATTCACATTATTAATACTATCTCTTGAAAGTATAAACTACTTTGTATGCTGATGTGCTAACTAGTAATTGAAGGTTGTAATACTATTCTTGCAACCAAACATTCATATCATTAAATCCAAATTTGGATGTAATTTCACATCTATCAATAGCTAAAACTCAAATTAAGCTATTAAGACAAAATCATTTACCTCAAAAACTGATTTAATTAACTTTGATGTATTTGAAATATGAATAAAAGATCTTCAACAACTGTTACTGAATAAACAACAATCATTGACACAAACATGTATTTTATATCAACCAACATTTAGGCACATGAACTAACAATAACTTGGTACAACACTGCCAACTGAGAGCAAGGTAAAAATGAAAGAAACTATGCTCAAAACCAAAAGAACTAAACCAAACAATGGAATCGTAGAGTCCAATTCTTCGTATTCAAATGTCTACCAAATGCAAAGACATGGAGGTAAAAACGAGCTTAGACAACCAACAGTTTAAGAAAACTATAATTTCAAGAGAAAGATAAAGATATGAAGATAAAGAAAAAGACAAACTGTAAAGATTTTGAGAAACTCACCAGTACTTGAGATTTCGAGACTCGCACAATCAGCAGCTACAATGCTAGTCAATTTGTGATGGACTCTCATGTGATTTCTCAGGTATTCTTTGCTTTTTATAACCTTTTTTTTTCGATTTCACCAGCAACCATCACCAAAAGCAACCAGTCCAATAGAGGGGTGCTACCCGATGGATGCTCAACTTCTAGTATTTTTAGTGAGGTAGCTCCATTATTTGTATTCTTCACATCACCAATATCATTGACAAGCATCTAGCAATATCAATCAAAATACCAAAGGAAAAAATTAGTTAAAAATTCAAAAACTATGGCTTATCTAGCATTAAAAGTAAATAGTCACGACAATTTCACCTCTGTTTCCACCTCAATTTCACTTACACCAAATTTAAAATAACATTACAGATCAAAAGCTTCAAGCAATTTCATCACTACCAGGTCAAGCAAAAATAATTGCATTTCATCTTAATTCAATTCACCACGACTATAACCTAATTCATGCTAATTCAATTGAATAGGGTTTTGTCCCATTCGAATACCTTTTAACTTAGAAAAAAGTTGATTTCACCACATAAAAAATATGAGCCATTGTGAATCAAAATGAAATTCAAATTACTGCAAAATGAGAGAGTATTACTATTTTTAACGAAGGTAAATCCCAATCTCAGAGCTATACGAGTTTGAGTATGAGTGACTATACCTTCTCGACGGCGTAAAGTGGAGTGTCGTGGCTGCCGATGCTAGCTCCGATGATGAGCAAGTTGCAATCAAACGACTTTGACACGCTTCCATTCTCAGACAGTAAGGTCGAGACCTTGTTTGACCGTGACCGTGATGGCGAAGCCGTGGAATCTGAAGGCCTCTCCCCAGAGAGCGCAGAATCAGTGGTTGATCGGCTTTGAGGGAGCAACGTAGTTTGATTTGAGGATGGTGGAGAGAAAGTCGATATCAATTGAACGACGTAGGTTGATTCGTCCTGAAACCCTAGAATTTATTCACTTAATTTCTCTCCACTCTTGCCTTGGTTGCCGAAATTAGGATTCGACACCCTGAGATGAGGAAGACGAAGAGACTGAGATGAGCGAACGAGGCGGTGGTGCCGCAGGATCAGATTTGATTATGAATAGAGCTCCGGTGAGTTAAGCTCGAGAAGAGAGAGAGATAGAGATAGAGAGAGAGAGAGAGAGAGAGAGAGAGAGAGAGAGTGTGAAATGAGTGAGACCGAGAGAGAGACAGGTGAAGTAATATAATGGCGGTAATATAAATACTTGGAAATCGGAGGGAAGTTTGCGCGTGTTTATTTTTTTTAGAGGGGTTTGCACAACCCATTTTTCATTCAAAAGAGTTCTTGCAATTAAGATGTTCTTAGCATAAAATGAGATAATGTCTTTTACGACATGATAAAGTATTGTGTCGTAAAAGACTTTACGACATAGATTAAAATATGTGTCATAAAAGATTAAAATTTTGAGTCTTTTGTGACATATATTAACATATGTCATAAATGAAATATAATATTTACGACGTACATAAAAAATGTATCGTAAAATAAAATAAAAACTCTTTTATGACATACATTAAAAGTGTGTCATAAAAGACTAAAGACACTAGTCTTATACGACATACATAAAATGTGTCTCGCAATGTGCACGTTGCAAAATATTGATCTTTCTGTAGTGTGTGAAAGACTTTGGTATTCTTTTCACCCTCAGTGAGCCATTGAATTTTTCTTCTTTATTTTCAATACTTATGTTCTTGAAACAATATCTTCTCCAACGTAAGTGACCTTAGTATCTCCAATGTTAGGGTAGAATACTTCTCAAAATTGGCATCATCCAACGTAAGTGACCTTATTATCTTCAATCTTTCATGTATACCGTTGTCCTCAATCCCTCTATTACCAAAGGTACTCTTCTCCCAACATTGTAACTCCATGCGCATGTTGGTAATACATTGAATTGCCTCATGCATTGGAATACCAATTTGACTTCTATGCCACCCTTATTTAACCACTTCCTCACATTGAACATGGGAAGTCTAGCTCTCAAAGCGAAATATCCTATTTTTCTTAGGAATCGGCTGTGAGACCTCCATACGAACTTCAATAAGCACATCTACGTGATCTTCTTTAATCGGTTTCAAGTTCAAAACACAAGTAACCAAAAACACATCAGTCAAGGTTTGTGAGGCGACTGCTCTATCAAGTCTAAATTGCACTTCTCGTCCCTGCCAAGTGAATTGAATATCATGGAAACCAAGGTCATAAACCTCACAGTATGCTAAGGCTGATCAAAAAAGTTGTTTGACTTTCACTTCTTTAGGCTCCTCCTTCTTTTTCACTGTTATGAGGGATTTCATTGAAATCTCCCACAAACAACCAGGGCAACAATTAATGATCAGCTAGATCTTTCAATAAGTTCCATGTCTTGTATCTATCAGCAGTGTTTGGATGTCCATAGAATCTCATAAATCTCCAGTGGCTCGTACCATCACTCGGCTTTACCACCACATTAATGAGATTGAAGGATTTGGAAAGAAAATTAATCTACACATCATCTTTCTAGAATAGCGCAACCCCACCAGATTGCCCCTCGACTTCACCATCCCTTGTAACACTAAAAACAACCTCAAAAATTAAGAAACGTAATCTCCTTCTAACGTCTTCATGTAATTAGGATTAGAAACTTTCATCTCCGTAAGATAGATCATAGCAGTTGATTTTGTCAAATCAAAGTGCTAGGAGCCTCCACCGTGGAGTAATTACACATTCCACGGTAATTCCACGCAAGAACATTCATGGCAGAAGTCATCGTCGTTGTTTTCGAGCAAAACCCTAAACACTAGGTTTATAGCGGCGACTCTCTCGAGTTTTTTTTTTTGTAAATAGGAATATATATATATGTAGTTTATACTGATGATGTAAAAATTGAATTTGTTAGGGTTCTTGGGTTATCCATATAAAATTTTGATGATGTAAATGAGTCGAGTATGATTATATGAAGGTGGTTGAGAAAACAAAATCAATCCTCTATGTTAAAAATATGAACCAGAATAGAGAGAACCCACAAACAAAGTGGAATAATTTTCTCTTGTATTGACTAATTGAATTTTATAATTGAAGAGGTGCAAGTATACATGCATAAAGAAAAAGAAACGGTAACATTTACATGTGAACTAAAACAAACTAGATAGTGACTAGTAAGGTGCTTTATGCTGCACGAATAGTAGCAGCAGGTGCAGCAGCAGCATCATGCTACCTCTTTTTATCTCTTGCCATGAGCCAACTAAGTACAATATGAGTATAGTACAATCTTGATATTTTCAATACTCCACCTCAAGTTTGGATACAATTTGAAGAAACTGAGCAGCGAGAAGCGTCTTGGTAAAGATATCAGCCAATTGATCATGACTGCGTGTATACACTATATCAATGATTTGAGACTTAACTTGATTTTGGATGTAGTGATAATCCATCTATATATGCTTTGTTATTTCATGAAACACTAAATTCGCATCAATGTGCATTACTACCTGATTGTCACAGTATAAAGACATCGATTTTTGATTTTGAAATCCAAAGTCACATAATAATCTCTTCAACTAGATTAATTCACAAGTAGCGGATGCCATTGCCCTATATTCAGCTTCAGCACTGGACCTTGCTACAACAGTTTGTTGCTCTTCTAAGTCACCATATTTCCTCTAACCAAAGTACAAAAACTACTAGTACTTTTCCTGTCAAGCACATTTCCAGCCCAATCAACATCCACATAGCCATTGATATCTGTATGGCCATTGTTCTTGAGAAAATCTCTTCCAACAGGGTCCTTTAGGTTCCTCAAGATCTTCTTAACAATGTTCAAGTGTTCTACAGTTAGAGCATGCATAAACTGGCTGATGATGCTCACACTGAAAGAGATGTTAGGTCTTGTAATCGTAAGGTAAATTAACTTACCAACTAACCTTTGATACATACTAATGTCAGATAAAGGTTCACCTTTAGTCTTTAAGTTGAATTTTTTGTCCAAGGGAGACCTGGCTAGCTTGCAATCCCACATCTCAGCTTCTTGAAGTAAATTCAGTGTATATTTTCTTTGATTCAAAAATAACCCTTTACTAGAAGATGCCATTTCAATGCAAAGAAAATATTTGAGAACTCCAAAATCTTTGATGGTGAATGTACCTTGTAGAGCCATATTCAAGACCTTAATCTCATCTGCACTATCTTCAATAATGATTAGATCATCCACATAAATGAGGACATCAAGCTTACTGCCATCATTGTGTTTAAAAAACATGGAGGAGTCAACATTGGTCAACATTAGTCAACATTGTTCTTCAGAAAACCAACACCTTCAAGAACTAAGCTAAGCTAAGCTTAGCATACCAGGCCCTAAGTAGTCATTTTAAACCATATGTGGCTTTTTGAAGTCTGCAAACTTTCTTAGGATCACTAGCTTGAGGATGACCAGGAGGTAGCTTCATATACACTTCTTCCTCAAGTTCATCATGTAAAAAAATATTCTTCACATCTATTTGGTGAAGTGACTAGCCTTTATTGACCTCAATAGACAACAACACTCTAACCGTGTTCATTTTTGCAACTAGTGCAAAGGTTTCCTTGTAATCAACCCGATAAGTCGGAGTAAACTCATGAGCCTCCAACCTTGTTTTGTGTCTCTTAATGCTACCATCAGACTAAAACTTGGTCTTGTATATCCATTTGCATCCCACATCCTTTTTTCCTTTAGGAATGTTCACCATATATTATGTCTGATTTTCATCAAGAGCATTCAATTCTTCATTCATGACAGCTCTCCATTTTTCATGTAACAATGCTTCTTCAAAATGTTGAGGCTCATGGTAGTTATCAATACGTCCTAGAAAAATCAGATAACTTGTCACAGCTAATGGCATCAATCATAGAATGCTTTGAGACATAAGTTACATAATCCTTCAACTTCACAGGTTTGTTTCTTTCTCTAGTAGGATTTCTCCTAACCGGACCAGGAATAACAAGTTTAACAACCTCTTCTATAACCTCAGGGACATCATGATAAATGATCACATCACTATTATCAAGAGCCTCAGTAGGTTCAGGGTGCTAATCTCTGTCACTATAATCTTCTTCAGGCAAGTTAAGACCTGAATTAGGAAGAATGGGAAATATATCAGAGTAATACTCCCCCTTACTGTTACTCTATATTCTTTTGGTGAAGAAGTGTGTATTTTCTTCAAAAATAACACCCCTGGACACTACAATTTTTCTGGAGAATAGGCCATAGCATTTGTATCCTTTCTGAGAAAATGAATATCCCATAAACAAGCATCTGACAGCCCTCAGATCCAATTTATCTCGATGTTTTGCTTGTAAATGCACAAAACAAACACATCCAAATGTACTCAAATGAGACAAATCAATCTGTCTATTTTTCAGAACTCCAATAGGAGATTTGAACTCTAGAACTCTACAATGATGTCTGTTTATAAGATAAGTAGCAGTAAGCACACCTTGGGACCAGAATTTCTTAGGGATGTTCATGTGAAACATGATAGCTCTAGTTTTTTTTTTCTTCAGAAAGTCCATATTTTTTCTCTAAACAATTCCATTTTGCTGAGGAGTGCCAACACAACTCGTTTGATTCATACTCATAGCCATTATCAGATCTTAGAATTTGATTTTTTACGGAGTATTGAGTTATGACAAGTTGGTGAAAGTCTTTAAAGATTTCAAAGAGGTCACTCTTAAGTTTTAGTAAATAAACCCAAGTAATCCTTATAAAATCATCAAAAACTATCTGTATCCATCAAAAGACTCTAAACCAAGTCCCCCAGATATCAGAATAGATGATTTGAAATGGAGTACTAGCCCTAGAATGAGATAGAGCAAAAAGTAATCTAGTAGACTTTGAGAAATGGCAGGCATCACATGAGATGTTGCCTTTACACACTTTAGAATTTGAATTCTTGCAGAGTATTGAGCTATGAAAAGTTAGTGAAAGTCTTTACAGATTTCAAAGAGGTCACTCTTAAGTTTTAGTAAATAAAACCAAGTAATCCTTGTAAAATCATTAACAAAGGTTATAAAATATCAGTATCCATTAAAAGATTCTAAAACAGGTCCCAGATATCAGAAGGGATGATTTGAAATGGATTACTAGCCCTAGAATGAGATAGAGCAAAAGGTAATCTAGTAGACTTTGAGAAATAGCAGGCATCACAGAAGATACTGCCTTTACACACTTTTGGAAACAAAAATGACAAAACTTTTAGAGGGATGAGTTAGTCTTTTATGCCAAAGTTGATGATCTTGAGTAGTTATAGATGAGTTGGAAAAAACTTGCAGGGCTTTAGACTTCACAGGTGATAGTTGGTGATCAAATCCTGAAAGAACACATTGTCAGGAGAAAAGATAATAAGACATTTTAGAAGATTTGTGATTTTTTCTATGAATGGTAATTGACAAGGAAATGATGGTACAAACAAGGCATCAAATTGGATATGATTTGACAAGACTTTGAATTTTCCTATTCCACAAACAGAAGCCCCGTTTCCATTAGCAACAGATACGCTAAAGCTCATTTCCTTAAATTCACTAAGACTAGATCTATAATTAGTCATGTGATCACTAGCACTTGAGTCTATTATCTAATAATTTTGTCCAACACTTAAATTTAAAGCTGTAGAAAAAGATTGGATGATACATGGAATATCATACTGCACTACATGAGTTCCATCAGCCAAGAAACTAGCAAATTGTGCTAGCAGAGTTGTGTGGCTTTCACTTCCAGTCCTACTAGTAGCCTCATCATTGTGTTGTTTTTATTGTAAGAAGACAACAAACTCATTTATGAGAGTGACAGGATTGGAAGTGAAGCTTGTTGTTGTTGTAGCATTCTCTGTTACAAAAGACACTAAGTTGGCCTTGTGAGACCATGTCTTGGCAACAAATCTCGCTTCTCTCTTTTGAGCAAACTTTTGTTTCAACTCAGGATGGAGAACCTAGCATGTATTCTGAATGTGACCAACACCATTGCAGTAGTTACATATCAAGTCTGGCATTTTTCCTCTATAAGGTCTGTCTTCCACATATTTGGAAACATAAGCTCTATAGCTTCAATAAGAGAAACCTTGGTTTACACATTCATCACCTTCTTTCTTATTTCTTCTCTCTAAGCAGTGGCACATACACTTGAGAAGGAAGGTAGCTCGTGATTCATCAAAATGTGGCTTCATATATCTTCAAACTCAAAGTTGAGACTGGAGAGAAGTTGGAAGATCTTATCTTCTTCAACACGCTTTCAAAGTATAGAGACATCAGTGGTAGGTGGTATGTAGACATCAAGCTCATTTCACATGTTCTTCAAGGATCCCAAATCGATGCTTCACAAATCTTTCACTTCCTTGCTGTAACTTTGAAATATTTTTCTTTAGTTGAAATACTCTGGCTGCATTATTTTGATTCCCATACATCTCTTTTACACTTTCCCAGATATGCATAGCAGAATCATAATAACTAAAGATGTCAGCCACACTAGGCTCCATGGAGTTGAGAAGCCATGACCTAACCAAATTGGTCTTGCACAGCCAAGCCTCATATGCTTCAGATGAGGATGGAGATGACATCTTGATGACTCCATTGACATAGTCTAACTTGGCCCTTCCTGCAAGAGCAAGAGTCATTGCACGAGCCTAGCCAAGATAGTTTAGCTTATTGAGCAACACAAAGCAAAGTCTTTGGTTGGTGTTTACATCAAACTCAGATGTACTAGAACTGTTAGAACTCCCAAATGGGTTTTCAATTTCAAAAGTAGAAGAAGCAACTTCGAGCATATTGAGGAAGCAAGATTAAACAAAAAATTCCTTTGAAGGAAGAAGCAATAATGCGGAAGAAGCACATTAGAAACATGAGCTATTCATGCTCTAATACAATTAATGTTGAAAATATAAATCAGGATAGAGAGAACCCATAAAAAAAGTGGAGCAATTTTCTCTCGTATTGACTGATTTAATTTTACAAGTGAAGAGATGTAAGTATATATGCATAAAGAGAAAGAAACAGTAACATTTACATGTAAACTAAAGCAAATTAGATAGTGACTATTAAAGTGCTTTATGCATCATGAACAGTAGCAGATGCAGCAGCACCATGCTGCCACCTTTTGTGCAGCAGCTCCAAGCGGACTCCTTTCGTCTCTTTCCACAAGTCAACTAAATACAATATGAGTATATATAAGTATAGTACAGCCTTGATATCTTCAATACTCTATGATCTAAATTTTTAATCATGCTTAACGGAATAGTTGACAAAGGTACCAAATGGAGTAGTACAGCTGACATCTCTATTACAGATAATCGCACCAACAAAACCGATTTCTAAACTAGCTCCGAATTCGGCTCATACTTTGCTCAACTGAAAACTTATAAAGTACCACATCTCTAGTACCATTTTACCAATTGTATCGAAAAAAGTACCGGTGTAGCAATGGTACAAACCGATTTCATGCTAAAAGCTGAGATCTTCAGAACATGAACTGATGGAAACTTGTATCTTCGTTTCAGTATGGAAAGTTACGTACACTTTGAATTTTACATTTCCCCTCGTACATAAACACCAGAAAATTTCTATAAAAAATCAAAATCAAAATGACGACAAATGTACAATAGTACAAACCCAACAACATCCACATTTTACCTCCTTGTGGCGCCAAATGGGCTCATCCAAAACAATTGTGACGAATGTTTAACGACGATCATTATTACTATGAAACCCCCACAACAAACTAATACGACGAAGACGATGCATTAGTTCCCGCCGCCGATGATGATGATGACGTCACTTCACGGTTGGCGTTGCGACAGTACTGGAAGCTAGTCTCCTCCATCCTCTCCACCACGTAGTGTCCAAGCGTCTCAGTCTCCTCCACCAAATTCTCCCTGCACAAAAACTCGTCCCCGCAGACCCTCTCCACGTTCCTCCTGAAATCGTGGACGAACACGTGCGTCTTCCCACTCCCGCCCTTTTTGCTTCGCGCCAAAACCCCCGACGTGAATATCGGCGAGATCCTCCCCGGCGCGTTGGGCCAGTCCCCTCTCGGCCCATCTATCAGAATCACGTCCCAATCCACTTCGTACACGTGGTTCGGCAGGTCGTTGATTCCGAGCTTGCACTCCGAGAACAGTAGATTCTGAACTGGCCGGCACTCGTTTCGTATCTGCTCCTTCGCTACTTTGATCAGCTCCTTCATTTCCTTTGTCTTCGTCGTGTACTGTACGTCGTAGGCGTCGATCTCCGGGTGCTTCTCTTCGATGTAGGCGGCGTAGTAGCGGTTCTCGTCGATGAAGACAGTCCTACCGTTGTGGTTTAGGGCTTTCCAGAGGAGGGTCTCGTGTGTTAAGCCAAAGACGAGGAGGTTGCATGGGGAGGAGCATTTTCTGATTACGTCCGAGATGGGTTTGATCTCCGCGTATGACATTTTGTACGTGTCGTTTGATTTCGCTGCGTAGTGGAGGAGCGTGTTGATCACGGTTGTCGGCATTGGGGCGTTGGGAGTGGCGGTGGTTAGCGTCGCGGCGGAGTTGACTGTGGTTGTGGTGGTGGATTTGGTTGAGTAGACGTAGAGGCCGCTGGTGTAGATGATGGTGAGGAGAAAGGCGAGAGTGAACAAGGAGGTGAAGACGAGGAGCCATAGGCGGTTGGAGCTGCCTTGTTTTTGGATGTAAGGGTGGAGAAGAATCAGCTTTGTGTTGCTGTTCTTCATTGTTGCCACAACAAGCTAAATTAGTGATGAGAGCTTGTTTCAGCTATACTCTTTCAATTCTCCTTTTAAATTTTTGGGTGCGGAGGATTTGTTTTAAAGATTTGTTGACTAAAGAAAGAAGAAAATTGAAGCAATAGTGTGAGGGGACGATATTAACTGAGTGTGCCTTCACAATGACCCTATTAGTAGAAATCGGATTACCGGAAACAAAATTGTTTATGGAGGGGATTAGTAGGTGATTTGGTTTGATTAGGTGTTTTAGTGACTGGAAATGTGTGCTGTGGAACTAATGAAATAGAAATCTGGAGGAGGAAAACACAGGGTAGTTGGTAGAGGGATACCCCATAACTAATTACAAGCCTGAGGTCGCTTTGCCTTGTTTATTTTCTCAAGTAACCTCTTTAAATATGCAATTTCCTCTCAAAATAAGTGGCTGCCTAGCTATGAAGGGGACAACTTACCTGAAACATATTGTCTTATTTAGAGTGAAATAAGCGTGTTACAGATTCCTACTCCATTTCTTTTTTTTATGCTTACCAAACAAATGAAACTCTCCAAACTCCTTGTGAAGCAGACAGTATAATGTAGCTGGATACTATTTTTCCACCTATATGTGCATTTAATTAAGTACTACATATTGGTGGCAATCATTTCTGCATGTATTTTAAAGCAGAACTGTTTCTGTAATAAATCTTTTAGGTATGTGTACTCTGGAGAGTCCTAGTATATGTATATCAAATCTGTACAGCAGTAGGTGAACTGCAATACCAAAACAGTAAGATGCTCCATTTTGTTTTTTATTAGTTACATTGAAGATTTTCTGTTGAAGAATGAATTTTCTTATGGATCTGGCTTGGGAGCTTGGCTGATTCTACTTGGTGTAGAATCAATTTTGTTCTTTCTATTTGTTCTTCGGCATTTGGCACCGTCAGTTCTGTCTCAGCTCATTTGGACCTGCATTTCCTTTTCACTATTCCTATATTACATAAAATATAGGTGTCTTATGTGCTTGGGTTCTACTGTTCTAGCACCTACAAATCAAGTTTTTCCTTCAAGCCTTGAATTAGGTATGCCATCATCACACAGAAGACAACAATTGATATGAACAATCATAAATTTACTATAAAAAACTAAGGTTAACTTTTGACTTACCCTTTCTCTAGTTGATATCTACCAATTCTCATCCTCACATCTCCTGAATCATCATCTAGCTAGCTCTTGAAAGAAACCAAATCTCGCCACCCTACCACTACATTAATCATTCGTCTTGCAGTGCGGTATACTCATCATGTCATATTGTCGTTCAAGTTTTCTTTTCAATATATATACTTGAGAGTTAGTATGCTTAAACTCGATATACATTGTTGATCCATTCTATTACTTAAACTTGTGGCATTGATAGTTGCATAAAATTTTGAGTTCGAATTTTCTAATTCTCAATTTTTGGGCTATTCGCTTTTCAAGGCCCAAAAAAGAGGCCACATAAATGTGGAATCGTGGGTGGACATGCCATTGTCTATTTGGACTTGGGCTCAAAATGTCTCCCTACCTATACTTTGTTCATTTCTTTCAGGAAAAAAAAAATGTTCAGTTGTTGACACTAGCAGGAAGCATACTCTTGTTCATGCATATATGTCTAGATTAAATTCCTTGATCTCTTGAAGGTAAGATAGAAAAATAAGAAGAAAATATCATTAGCTTTGGATTTTGAAATGGAGCAAAACGAAAAGGAAAGCATATCGATCAGGAATTCAGGATTATCATCCATCCTTTCAGACAAGGAATACCACAAAATTAGTTTAAAGCAAGACATATTAGAAAAGAAAGATAGATTCAGAGATATATGATGCAGATGAGGGAGGGAATGCATTGCCCCTTTTTCCATACAAAGATGCATGAAAAGAAGATGCCATCTAATCTTAGAAGCACCATGGCCGAACTGTAAATTTGAAATTAAGACTATGAATAGTTGAATATTAAATGTACTTAAAGATTATAAATATGTATACTGTAACTGTGATTAAGATCAATACAAAAACACAAACAACATACATCGATTAATCAAAGAATAAAATAACTTACAAACATGCATGCTTGTTGATAACGACGTACAGCAAAAGATCTTCTCCTCTATATTATCCTTAATAATTGACTCTTCTATGGGGTAGAGTTAATGAATGATTTCTCGATAGTTAGAGCAAAGACCTTATGTCTTTATATAATATGTATAGAATTAATACCTCCCATAAAAGTTTTTAATCCTAATACAACTCGTAATGAATAATGAATATAAAAGTTCATTGTAGAGCTCTTATTTACACTAGGCAAATCATACACCCTTAAAAATTAATGTAGTAGAAAATGTCTTTGTTTATCAATTACTTAAGCATTAATTATAGAACTAGTATGATGTTGATGACCGTAATCGTGTAATGTTCATATTAAGTCTTACACGAACTTGAGATTAACAAACCTAGGCAAACTCTAAATTATGTGCTCATTCAAACTTAATGTTCACACACAAAAAATATTGATTTTCATGCTATCAAAGTATTATCAACATAAAATTTAGTATTTGATTTGGTGTTTTTTTTTCAATGATAGTTTAAAAGCAGAATAAATAAGAATTGTCTTCTCGTAGAACTGTGAGATAAATTATTATTTTATAATTTTATAGTAAATAAGAATTATCTTATCGTATAAGTGTGAAAAATCGCATTCAGCAAATTGAGTTGTTATTGTGCATTATTCACAAAATGTTTGTTTTCGAACAATATATAGGTATATGCTTAGATGAAAGGACCCAACCCTAATTTAACTAGTCAACTAAGATTAAGCCTTAACGACTGACCATAATTTAGGAAATTCTACGAATTTTTTTGACATAACCTCCCTTGAAACTTAAACTACCAAAACCCTACATGAAGATCACACTTCACAAATCAAATCTCAAATACCGACCGCGGACCACCGATGTTCATCCGGATTTCTCAACAAATGTCATAAACAAAACCAGGAACTTAACTCAGGAATTTAGAAACATATTTATAAGGTACTAGTTCTGAATACAAAGAAAAGCAAACTCGACGACTACTTGAGTAACTGACTAAACATAAGAGTTTCACTAAAAGAAACATACTACAACTGGTACTCAGAGCGACTTCTACATACATATACTACATATGATACAAACCAACAGTGAGCTAAAATATACTGCTGAAAGGATGACTGGTGAACTCGAAGCTTTTGACGATACCAAGCACTTTCAGGATATATATACTGCAACCTGGGCAACGAAAACCGAAGAGCTCAGGGAAAGGCATTAAAATATAAAACATTAGCGTGAGTGGACAAAAATAACATAATCTGCGTAAATTGATAAAACTGAATTAACTTGCCTTCTTGCTTATTTACGTGAAATAATGCGAGTTCAAAATCGTATAACTGAAATACAAATAGAGGTGATCGCTCAGGCTACCTAACCTGAGTCGACTACGAGTATGAAATATAGGTGATGGATTAGACGAGATGTTTGTCCTAACCTCCCCTGACCGGTCAGACGAGGTGTTTGCCCTAACCTCCCTTGACCGGACTATCCGGTAATTAGCCAAATAGTCAATGTATCAATGCAACCAACTAATATCATCACAAAATAAACCTCCAAATTTAAATTATTTGTAACATACTGTAAAATGCACTGATAAAATATAGAACTCACAAGCAACTGTGAAAATAAAAGGTCCACTTACAGATCTGTGACTATTGCTGGGGTCGAGCGAAATTCTCCTCGCTGAAGTCGTCATCACGATGTCCTATCCATAAGGATCACATAATATCAGAACAGGTAAAACTATGGAAATACGCTCTAAAAATAACGATAAAAAGCTCGTCGAAGAATCCCACTAACTACCTCGTTCGAGTTCGGCCGTGAGCGGTGGCGCGTGGTTCACACGCGCCTCCGGTGAACTTTCTCCAATGGGAGCGTTCAACCCCTCGTTGGAAAGCTCTCAACGAGTTCTACCACTTTCATAACTGGAACATGTTGTAAAACATATTTCTTGCGACCGCCACCAACAGCAGCGATTGACCCCTCAAAACACTCATCTCTTCTTCAGGCCTAACCTAACCCCTAAACTCACGCAACCTAACTCAACCTCACGTGACTGGAATCGCCCTCGAAAGCCACTACCCAAAATCAGCCAGACATTTTCGTGGCATCAAATCTCCGTCGTGGACCTTCGTCGGTCCAAACTACCTACCCATATAGACTCAAGAGAAAGAGAGAGCTTTAAAATCCCCCAACCCTCGATCCCCAAAACGCAACGGAGCACCACCACCGACGGCGACGACTCCTAAAGGACAAACCCGATTTGAGTGACCTTCAAACACTTGCAAATCCCAAAAATTCTCACACCAAACAATCAAGGAAGCAAGGAGCTTTGATTCCCTACTTGTTTCGTTGCCAGAGGTGGCCGAAAACGGCAGTTCGGGTCAGGTCGGCGGAGGAGAAACAGTTTTCAGGCCGATGGAAAATTCTGATTTTCTGAAATAAAATTCAAAAAATACTTATTTATACCCCTAAGCTCCTCAAATTATCAACGGCCCATAATCGATCTTATTGCGATCAAACGGTCAAGGTTTAACCCACTAAAAAATAAGTGTCGATGACTTTATTGTCGCTCGACAACATAGTACGAAAGTCGTTCTATTTGTAATGTTGCGTCGATTTTGCGTTATCTTTACAATAATATGTTGTCACTATTGTAAAGCAAATAGAGTAATATGTATTGCTCTACTAAATTGGTGCGTCCTTGAATGCATATGTGTTAGGAGTAGTTTTGCTATTATTCGAGATGCTCTTGATGAATTCATTGTAATACGAGGTTTAGGCTTTATACATCCCTCCCCCTGGGGGCCCTTTGTTTCCAAAAAAAAAAGAGAGAGAAAACCATGTGTAGGGTTGTGATAAAAAAAGGAAGTAAAAAGGGGTCCTCAGGAGATTAGAGCTAGGGTCACTTGAGTTTTGATACATCAAGGACGTAAGCCTTAATTATTTGTACCGGCTGTACATATGAGTTATTTTTATTTTTATTGGGTACTAAAACAATATATATATATATATAATGAGGTCCTGATTGTGCAGCCGCACGACTTGCACATGCCCTAACTGCTTCTGTATGCAGGGTACTTATCACAATTTTAACTGTGTTAGACTTATATAAATAATCTACGATAAAAATTAGAGTATAAATTATTTCATTCCACATTTGTGTCATTACATTACATGCGCTTAATAAATACAAGTATTACTCAGCATGGAAGTAATAAGCGCGGCTTCACTCCATCATTTAATTGTTTACAGTAGAAGTCTAGTAAATAAAGAGTGAGAGTTCTCGGTTACCACTTTACCGCATAAAACGTTGCGTTTAGAAAAGCCTGAAAAGGTTCAAGATTGACTCAGCGAGACCATTAAGACTCGAATCTCCACAGGTCAATGCGTATTTTCATATGCAAACGAGGAGACACGGGCTCCGAACCGCGTGTGGGGCAATCTCCATGAGGCTGCATGCTCGCTGACGACAATGGAGCTAGCTTGGTTGGTGTGATCCGATCTTGTGGTACTCAGGTACTCGAGCAAGGAATAAGTTGATGATTGAGATACCTCTAACTTTTACTTAAATATGCAATCACACAAATCATTGTTCATTATGGACTTGGACATTCAAACATGTCCATGTAACTTCAGAATGAAATCTAATTATGATCATCGATCATTATCTATCTTTTTTTCCTACATATTAAATATCCATAAAATATCATCAATTCCTTTTGTAATTTGAGATTGAGACGTAAACCAGCCAACGTTAGCTTCGGACTGTAATCGGCATACAATGACCCAGTTCATCTGCTCGGTCATTGACATCGTTAATTTAGCAAATAACTAGTAAATATTTTGATGCGGTCAGATCATCGACCTCCATCCCAAAACAAAAATGAATATCATTTTTCTTCTTAATGGGTAAATGCCTACACATGGATAGCGACTGAATATACAATCTGAAATAATAAGTAACTTTATTATTAACTCGTGTAAAAATATTAAGGCCTGTACTAGTCGGTCCTCTGTTCTCCTTCAGTAGTTAGTTCAAAGGTCACGCGCGAAAGAGGCAAGCGGCGCCATTAATCTCCAACATAAGAGCCCAAGACCCAACTCAACTTCACGTGACGCACAGTCACTCGTGGAGACATCGGACTCTACCATCAATCAAGCACTCGCTAGAAGAAGCACACTCAACCTCACCTCACTCCACTCTCACACAAGTTACCCAAACGGCCAAACCCTCTCCCTCCATTCATGGCCGCTGCTCCACTAAACCCATGATATGATACCCCACAACAACAACAATGCACTACTATCTTCTCTTCTTCTTCTTCTTCGTCGCCACCGTCGTCCAATCCCAACCTACCTCCGACGCGGTGGCCCTCCTCTCGTTCAAGTCCCACTCCGACCTCGACAACAAGCTCCTTTACACTCTCTACGAGCCCTTCGACTACTGCCAATGGCAAGGCGTCAAATGCAACCAAGGCCGCGTCGTCCGCCTCGCCCTCGACTCCTTCTCCCTCCGCGGCTCCCTCTCCTCCCCCGCCTTCTCCCGCCTCGACCAGCTCCGTCTCCTCAGCCTCCGCAATAACTCCCTCTCCGGCCCCATTCCCGACCTATCCTCTCTCTCCAATCTCAAGTCCCTCTTCCTCTCCCGCAACTCCTTCTCCGGTTCATTCCCTCTCTCCATCCTCACCCTCCATCGCATCCGCGTCGTCGATCTCTCCCACAACCACCTCACCGGTCCCATCCCGGTTCGCCTCGCCGGTCTCGACCGGCTCAACTCCCTCCGAATCGAGTTCAATTTTTTCAACGGCTCACTCCCGGCTCTGAATCAGCCTTTCCTCACCGACCTCAACGTCTCCTCCAACAACCTCACCGGCCCCGTCCCCGGAACCCAAACTCTCTTGCGGTTCGCCGCCTCCGCCTTCGAGCTCAACCCCAACCTCTGCGGTGACGTTATTAACAAGGCATGCCCCTTCTTCGAGGGCGGCAATGCCACCGCGACGGAGCCCTTGACGGGGGAGTCGTCGCAAGGAGCGGCGGTGGTCATATCACCACCCTCCTCCTCCTCCTCCTCCTCTTCCCGGATCAAGAATAAAAAAACCGGATTGATTCTCGGACTCTCAATCGCCGTCGCGTTCCTCTTCGCCGCCGTGCTGTTCCTCTTGGCAGTTTTCCGAGCAAGAAAAGCCGGCACCGAGGCCGAAATCAGGCCCTCGAAAGCTTCTTCCTTGGTTGAAGAAGACACTAGCGCCAAATTAGTAGTTGATGATAATCAATTTAAAGCAGTACCCGCCGAAACTAGAGTGGTGCCACCAAAGAGTGGGAACTTGGTGTTTTGCTATGGGGAGAGGGAGTTGTACAGCTTGGAACAGCTAATGCGGGCGTCAGCGGAGTTGCTTGGGAGAGGAACCATCGGAACTACCTACAAGGCGGTGCTGGATAACCAGTTGATAGTGACGGTGAAGAGATTGGATGCGAGTAAGACCGCCATTACGACAAGGGAAGTTTTCAATGAACGTATGGACGCCGTGGGAGGGTTGCGCCACCCTAATTTGGTTCCGGTGAGGGTTTATTTTCAGGCCAAGGGAGAGAGGCTCGTCATGTATGATTACCAACCCAACGGGAGCCTCTTCAATTTAATCCACGGTAAATTCTTGGCTGTCATTTTTTGTCTTCCAGAAGGAGTAAGAGTTTTCCCAGATTAGGTGTCACGTGTGAGAATGTTGGTGGTGACATGGTGTTTGCTCTGGGTTTTTCTCATTTAGTGCGAGCACTAGTGTCAAAATACCGACACACAGATTGGCTTCTTGTGCTTTATGATTCAAAGATTGACTCTTTTAGATCATAAATAATGTTAGAACAGGAACACTAGCCATGTGGGTGTCATTTTCATTCAATGTGATGGCTAATGGTGAAAGTTTTGTTTGTGAATAGGTTCGAGATCGAATAGAGCAAAGCCTCTGCATTGGACATCGTGCTTGAAGATAGCTGAGGATGTTGCACAAGGCCTTGCTTACATTCATCAAGCTTCCACGTTGATCCATGGCAATCTGAAATCGTCAAATGTGCTTTTGGGAGCCGACTTTGAGGCGTGTCTGACTGACTATGGACTGGCGCTATTTGCAGACACTTGTGCCAGTGAAGATCCGAAATCCGCAGGGTATAGAGCCCCCGAGACACGCAAGTCCAGCTGGCGAGCAACGTCCAAGTCCGACGTTTATGCGTATGGGATCCTCTTGCTTGAGCTTTTGACGGGTAAACACCCGTCCCAGCATCCGTTGCTTGGTCCAATGGATGTGGGAGATTGGGTTAGGGCAATGAGGGACGACGACGTCGGGGATGAGAATCAGCTTGGGATGCTGACAGAGGTTGCTTGTATATGTAGTTTGACGTCTCCGGAACAGAGACCGGCAATGTGGCAAGTTTTGACGATGATACAAGAGATCAAAGAGAGTGTGATGACAGACGATAATGCAGGTGTTGGATTTTCATAGAGGAAAATCTTCAGTTTTGGTGATGGTGTATTCAAAGAAGGGAAACAAGGCCAGGGCAAGGGAAGCAGTGCCAATGCATGTATCCCTTGGAGTATTTCCCGTGGCAACCTGAGGAGCAAAGTTCGATCAACTCGGTTATAGGCCAAGCTTAGGTGTAATGGGGTTTCCCCTGATCTGTTGATGGAAGAAGTATAATATGAATCAATGATTCTATAAAAAAAGAAGTATGATTCTTCTTTCATCCTTTGGCAAAAATCTTATCTAGATCGGTCACACACCAAACAGACTGCCATACTACATGGTATGACACTCTCCAAAACCACGGGAAATTGTGGGATCATAATCACCGAACACCTAGCTTTCTAAAATCAGTATCATATGTCAGCAAATCACCACCTATTTCTGGTATGTCTTCGTATAGCCAGATGCAACTGCGATCCAATTTTGCCGTCTTTACACAAGTTTTGCAAGACTGTTCCTGCCAAATTAAACAGTTTGCTTCTGATGCAAGATCATGCCGATTCCAATGATAGAGAAACATAGCAGTCCGTTCCAGACAATTTACAACACACCTGAATCGGTCCTACACAAAGTGATAAGGAATGTAAACTATGTTATTCTCATGCAATGAGGAAAGAGATCAGTAAGGTTCTGGTTCTCTTGCATATCAAAGACAGCAGACATATATGAAGCGAGGAGAGAATGATGGACTACCTGAAGTTAGAGCTGTTTTCACTGAGCCATATCTCGCTCGGATCATATATGATAGACAAAGATATGGCAGTCAGATGTATGTACAACAAAAACCAAGTGATCGGAAATGAAGTTATCACATTATATCTATCTGAGCGTGCGGTCGGGGCTTTGATCTGATTAGCGTCTCATCACTGTGCTTGATCCATTCCGAGAGCTTCCAAGGCTTCTGCCACTTCCATTTAAACTGTAGCAGCCACTGATGGTGGCTTCTCTTCCATTTCCAAAGTTTCCCAGTTTGCCCCATTGCTGCTAGTTTCTTTATTGATAGTTGTCCGATTGGTACCATCTGCCAAACATGATTAGCATTTTCATTACGAAAGAACACAATCGTAGTATTAAAGGCAGCATAAAGGCAAAACATCATACCTTTCGTGTTTGATCCTGAAACGTTGCCGACTCTTGAATTGTTCTTACTATACCTGGTGTGAATTTGAGCTGCTTTGGTGCCGGAAGTGATATTGGAGACAGAGAACCACTCGTGTCATCCGCAAAGTGCTTTAATGACGAGCGTAAGTTTCCCTGCAAATTCATTTTGAGTGGTAAGAAACTAAGAACAATCCATAAATTGAAGAAAGTTCTAAACTTTAAACCAAACTTATGGAGGTCAGCTTCACCAAATATAACTTCCTTATCAGAAATTTCACCAAAAAGAACTAGATAAAAAAACAGTATTTTGGCGAAGAATCCAGTTTGATGAGCAATATATCTAAACATAAATGTTGACAGATGTGCATGTTTATGTATATAACACGTTTCCTTTTTCATTTGTTGGGTCAACTAGAATGTGCAACCTAGGGATGAGATGAAATTTTAAGGCAAGACATGTTGAAAATGTGATTTTTTTTGCAAGTCGTCTTACCGAAGCTGGTGTGCTTGAGGCAACAGCAACATCTTGCTCTCTCAGCTTTTGTTCCTTGACAAGCTCATTTCTCTGTGCTTCACTTTTTCTAAGTAGACTTACAAGCTCAGTAAGTTGATCTTCCATGTCCTTAATTTCCATGTTCTTCTCCCACAACTGGCACCTGTTGACACATACATGCAAGTGCATGTTAAGGTTTAAAATCGAGATAATGTTTTCTCAAACATCAAAGGATTCACTAATTTCAGAAGGGCATTGCAGCTTTACTAATTCATAGACAAGTTGTACTGGACATTTGGTTTTTATCTTTTAAATTATTTTGAAAGTAATAATTTCAGTGGCCATATACAGCTTAGAAATTATAATTTCAATCTTGCAATTAGAACACCAGCTGACAAGCTCAATGGTTGAGTGTCGAGGTTTCGTGCTGGCTGAGTGCATAGGAAATGACAGTGTCAATGTTTCATAAGCACCTTGTTTCTGCAGCGCTGTCGAATATATATTGAAGCAAGTTCTTAGCATCACCCATTGTACGCAGCTGGTTCAAACGTCTGTGACCACTTAAACTTCGGTCCCTTTCTTCTGCCTCGGATAGCTGCGTGGCCATCACCATGAGAGCATTTGAAGACATGCTCAGCATGTTCTCCAGTGAAGCTATTCTCGCCATTCGTGCATCCAGTGACATGGATAACACTCTGATTGATTGGAAAAAAAAGTTTTAAGAAGAGATAGTATCATTTCAAAAGTAGGCACTCATATTATATATAAATCATGCTCATGAGTGTGTCCGCAACTGTTTGTTTACCTCTGCATATAATCAAACGTACACTTAAAAAAAACTACCTGGAATGCCCGCTCTTTCCTCTTTTGGTGCCATGAGCTTCCGAAGAGAGCTGATCTGCTTGTTTAAATAAGGCTAACTCCTTTTCCACTGCAGCTCGTCTAAAATATAAGTCTAGCTTGTTAGTGCAGTTGTAAACTAATACTTCAAAGTATTAAGAGAGTGCAAGAAAACAGAAATGCATACAATTGTTGTTGCTTTCCATATTCATGACGAACTTCATGCACGTGCACCAAGACTTCCAGCTCATGATCAAGCCACCGTTGTAACGATCTTTCATTTCCCTGATAGACAGTCATATTTCATTAGAAAGGGGCAGATTAAAACTTCATCATTACAAGAGCATTTTGAGCTATACGCATGTACTCCATCCAATCCACAAACATGGCTTGCATTGGGGTAGATGTTTCAGACAATGAATTCTTAAACATCAAAGATAATGAAAAGTGAAGTACAGACCTTCACCTGGCTGGCTGGTGGAGTATGTCCATTAGAGTTAGCTGAAGGAGATAGACAACAATAAATTAGGAAATGCAATTATTCAACGCAACAACTTAGAAGCTCTTCCAACAATTATTTAACGCAGCCAACATTTAATGATAAAGTTCTTCCAACAATATATTACCCGAGTTGTCACGTATAACAGATTTGCGTTCTTCCAACAGTTCTTTGAGACGCTTCGTAGCATTTGTTGCCTCTTCTGCCTTTCTTTGAAGAACCTGAACGAAAATTCAACCAACTATTTAGATTCAATATATATCTTTATGTCACATAAAAAGAGTCCTGGACCATAAAAAAAATGCATAAATCCTATTGAAATCAATCATGCTTCACTTGGCTTCTATGCACTTAATAGCTATAATAGTACAGCTGACTCGCTGTGGTGCATGCACAAATTAATGCAGTCGTTTTTGCAAAGAGAAGGGGAAGAGAGAGGTAGGGTCTTAGTATATAGTTTCTACTTATAATATTTACCATTTTCTGGCGCTGGTTCAAATCTTCAAGTTTATGCTTTTCAAACTCATTTCTTCTTCCCTCCTTCCTTAGCTGCTTGGGATACAACATAATCAGAATTCAAATCCATATATGAATAGAATAACAAGGATAAATAGCTTAAGAAATTGGAAGTGCCTGTAGCAATTCCTTCTCTCGAGAAGCCTTCCATTGTCGAAACTTTTCTGCCTCTTGTTTAATTCTATGATGCAACTGAACCTGCACACAAAGAACTAAAGTTAGAGATATTTAACAACTTCTAATATTGTTTAGAACTTCATGAAGTATGTAAATGAGGCCAAACCTTTTGAGATTTAGTATATTGTATTTCAGCTTGCAGCCGCTTTGCTGCCTCATCACTTTTTTGTTTCTCCCTCAATAGTTGGACCTGATTCTCTTGTTTCTTCTTGAGATCTAAAATCTGAAGTTCATAACAAAAACAATCAGCATTCAGTTTTCAGTACAACTACAGAGAGCACAAGCGATCCAAATATCATAACATTATCACCTGCGTCTCAAGAGTTTTTAATTTCTGGGCATGCACATCTTTCAATTTTTGTCCTTGTCCGTCAGAGTTAGAAGCAAGGTTCTCAACTTCGGCTAGCAATCGATCTCTCTCTTGCTGTGTTTGTTACATTTGTCAGCCTTAAGATGAAAGCAGATTGAAAAACAAAGTATTTAAATATGCGTTTACCTGCATGATTCTTTTCTCTTTCTCACGTTCCATAATTTTCTTTCCAAAGTGTTGCTTCAGTGCCACTGTATCAACCCCTCCAAAAAGTTTCATCTCAGACTACAAAAAGTAGAAGTAAATGTGATTGAAACAGTGATATATATACACTAACATATAACTTTTACTGTAAATATATTTCTGCAAGTTTAGGCCCGAGCTAAATGATTCAGCCATAAGTGAAATAAAAACCTCCTTTTCTTCCAAACGTTTGTTTAAGTCATTCAACTCCATGTCCAAACTGTTTTGCAGACGTTGATGCTCCCATTCTTTTGCAACTTCATCAATTTCACTTGTATTCTCACCTGCAAATGCCAAAATGCAAAGTACAATAAGCCCCATATTAGATTCGGTTCAGCAGAATCAGGATCAGGCACATCATTCTTTAAACTGATCCAGATTATGACCAAATTAGTGGCTTACCTGATGAAATTTCTCCTATCTGATAGTTAGATGAGTCCATACTCTGGAAGCCCCTCTTAAGCCCATCACTTTTCGCAAAACTAATGTTTCCTTCCTGATAATGGAAACCAAGAACATGAGGATCGTTCAAGAAGTTATATCATAGACTGCTATTACAAGGCATGATGTCGAAAGGCTTATATTTCAGTTTTTCATACTATAATGTAGAAACTGAAAAGTTGACATACTTGCATTTCTATTTCACATGGTTGTCCCACAGCGCATCTGCTGCGATATCTATGAAGTTCTCGACAAAGCTCCTCGTTCCTCGCTTCAAGCCAAGCAATCCTTTCCTTAAGGACCTTAACATCCAATTTGCACAACCAACAATGTAACTGTAAGATAGAAGTACATAATACTTATAAAAGATCTATGAAAGTTCTTTTCTTGGAAAAATACCGGCACTTCATCAAATGGAGCTCCTCCACCACGAGCACATAGCTCTGCCTGCAATAACTTCAGCTGCTCTTGCATCTTCTGCATCTCATTGGATATCACATCTCTGTTAACCTATGCAACAGTAGTTGTTTAGGTTGAAATTTTTATGGATTATGAAATAGATCAACTTTCCTAAACCAAACAGTGAGTTAAAGGAAATAAAGCATATTAAGGTGTGAGAAAGTGATCTAACACACTTACAATAGGCTTGTTCTGAATATTGCGAGCACGATTTGCATATTTAAGAGTGTTGAGACTTTCCTCGGCATTAATATCAGCAGGACTGATGCAAGCTAGACGAATAGCAAATTCACCAGAAGTAAGAGAGGAATGAAGGTCTCCAATTTCAATTAGAGAAGCAATCTCAAGACTTAGGAAATTTTGTTCAAATAGAGAAAATGAGGATGGAAGCACACTTAATTTTCATGAAATTGGTCAGCAAGGGAAGTAGGGATGTATTTGCATGTCATTAGTGGCAAAGACTAAAGCACTCAGCAAGGTAACACATAAGAGGTTACCTATCATGACCGTTTTGCTGTTACCACCTAAAGAATCCTGCCAAAACGCACAACCGAACCAGGATCAGAACATGAAGACATAAATCAAGCAGGTACTTCATGAGCAAGATGGGTTGGAATGTGATGTTGGCTTCTGCTACTTTAATATACACTGTTGGTCATTTTAAGAGAGCTTAAGCTTCTGAGGTCCTATGGTTAATTGGTTATCTATGCTAACATCTTTAACAGTCCAGAATTTGGTACATCAATCTACTTACAAGGAATACTATCAGTCTATCTCACGAAAAGATGTTCCTAATATTGCATATCTTAATTAACTCTTGTAAAATGATTGTGCATGATAGACAAATCTAATGCATGTAGATATTTAAATACTACATGAAATATATCTCAGCCACAAAAAACAGATTTCAATTTCATCTAACCTGTAAGAGTCGAGTGAGTTTACTGTCTCGGTAAGGGACATGCATTCCTTCTTTCCTTTTTTTCTCATCCCCCAATGCACTAATGACATTACCGAGTGCAAGAAGTCCCTTGTTTATATGTATTCCTGTTCACAAGTCGACAATGTATTATACCAAGAGTTAAAACCATAGTGGACCACATTCGTAAGCAGTTTTACCAACCTTCCCTAAGACGAAGACCATCAGTACCAGTTCTTTTGGCTCGCTCAGATCCAGCAAGATCAACCAGATGGAACTTAGCACAGAAATACTCTTCACCTATATCCTCATCTGAAGTGCCATTCCCAGGAAACGTTGAACGAATTTTTCGAAGCTGTTCTAATGTGATTGTGAAGATGGCATGTGACCGACTAGAACAAACATGCAAATGGAAATCATATGGCATTTGATTAGATTATGACCATTTACTAGTAATTTTCATGGAAACCCTCTCAAAAAGTTGGACTTTTTGTGTTCTATATATGCTCGTAAACAAAAATCTCTCTGAGCAGATAATACATATCAAACTATATGAGTGAACAGGAATTTATCAACAGGTCCTTAGTTTTCAGTCTCGGATGATAGTAGTACATTTAAAATAGTTCTGGACTAGCTTTTCATAACGCATTGACTGATTAATTAGTAGCGATGGCCCAAAATTATCCATGAACAAAATCACAATTGTACCAGGGTAAAGTAATTCTACTGGTCAGATGACAGAAAATGTAAATCTTAAGGTTTACCTAGACTGGTTGTTCATATTCGTACTCGCTGTTGCTCTGCTTAATGATCCTTGTGCCAGGAAAGCAGCCATTTCTTGTGATGAACTAACAGAAACTTCAGTTAATCCTGCCAGTGTTATGGCTCCATTTGATGTTTCACGAATTTGCACTGGAGGTCTTCCATGAGTGTTAGCTTTGGTAGCATGTCCATTTGCAGCATCCAATTTACTCAAATTTACAGAATCCAACAAGTCCCTCACTTCTTCCTTCAAAATCTGACAATTTAAACTCTTAATCTTTCTATATGGAAACCACAAACAATTGGCAGTAAACTTGTCCTAAGGAAAGCCTGACTGATGACATACCTCAATAAAAGAGACTTGCAATTGGAATTCAGTTTGATGCTTCAAAACTTCAATCTTGCTGAAGAGTGCCTTCATAACTTTAGGAATCAACCCTGTCTGGCAACCATCTCCGGAACCAGTTCCCATGGTATACGTCTTTCCAGAGCCTGTCTGCAGCATATGTACACATGTAGACTGTTAAGCAAAAGGAGATCGACGACATGGAAAATTGCAGCAAATTGTATGCATGTTAAACATTACCTGACCGTAAGCGAGTACAGTAGCATTGTATCCTTGGAATAAACCATCAATAAGTGGAGAAATGCACTCTTCAAACATAGCAGACGATGGAACACCCCCGCTTCCGTATACATGATCAAATGTAAAAGAATGCGTGCTGATTTGTATCTGCACCACGCTCAGTAAATTTCACTATCTTAGCAACAAAAACAGCAAGCCAAAAGTTGCAAAACACAAAAAAAATGACACAAAGAAAATCATCTATTACCAGAAGCTTATCCAAGTCAGTAAAGTAAATAGAGGAACAATACAACCAATGCACATTGCACTTGAAGGAAGCTATAAAATCAAAGACAAAACTACCAAACGACATTCTTTAATGCACAATATAGAAACACCTCATTTCCCAAATGCAGGAAGAGACATACAGAACCCAAGTATCCAAAAATAACAGCAAGACAAACAATTCGAAGCTCAAGAATCCCAATTGGTTATGGAAAATTAAACACTGTACCTGAGGCTTTCCAGGAGTAACAGCAACACACTCTTTACAACCCTGAACTCGTTCGTCACCAATAAGCGGTCGAATATGAAGAGCTACCTTAACACTACAACTAATATCTGAAGCTTCCATTGAATCAAACAAAAAGATAACCAATTCGGGAAAGAACGAAAGAATTGTATACCCACAAATCCACAATTAAGAAAAAGCTAAGATGCTTGGGACTGTTTAACTCATTGTCTGATCAGTTGGAAGTTAGAATGAAGAAAACGATTCCACAACAGAACAAAGCAGAGAGAGAGAGAGATACAGATTAGTTGAGGTGGTAGTTGTTAAAATATGGTCTTATGAAAACTATTTGAGTAGATGACGATTGCTGCAACAGCAACAAAGAATTAGAAGAAGACTTTGGAACAGGAAATAGAAGTGGCTTTGTGCTGTTGCTTCGTACTTTGCTGTCGTGTCACTTTCCGGAGTTTGCTTGTCGATGAATCTTAACTCAGTGAGTTGAGAGACTGAGTTAGTCAGAGTGAGTGAGGCAGAAGAATGAGAGAACTAAAGGCGGTGGTGGTTGTGGTTGGGGGAGGCTGTGGTGGCTCGCTGACTCTGTTTTTGGGTTTCCCAAATTGGCCCTGATGGGCAGGCTAGTGTGCCTCTGTTTCACAGCTTTTGAGGCCAACCTTCCGGTCTTTAACCGTACGTACACTTGGCTTTTGTAGGAGGGTATTTCAAACTGTCGAGGACTCCTAGTACAGTAGTGAAGAAATACCGCTAAAAACTTAACCTTTTGAAATTCCCCTTCTTCTTTTTTTTGTAAAGCAGAAGAGTAATTCTCAGAAATTAGAACAGTAAGATTTGACTCCTTCCTCTGGAGCAAGAGGGTAGGTAATTTTTAGAAATTAGAACTGTAGGATTCGATGCCTTTTTGGGGAGCAAGAGCGTAGCGGGTGAACCTGGTGAACAGTCAGAACAGAACATATGGATGCCTCTTTAGAAAATTCCATTCTTAAAGTTTCAGAAAGATGTAGGGGTTGGAAGCTGAGGAATTTCATTCTGTTAGTTTTGTACTTTTGTTTAATAAAAGTTTCCGTGTTAAGACAAAATGTATCAACGTACATGATCATCTCTAAAGATTTAACACAAATACTTCAAATCAATGGATACATAGAGCATGTAACAAAATTCTTCAGCACTGCAACGGAGTTGCAAAGAAAAGAACCTAGCTTTAAACGGGAACTAAGATTCTAAGAACATGTTATGCATGTTGTGATTCTTGTCATTAAATACTTGAGCACAAAAGTTACTAATTCTCTTGTTGATTGCGTAAAATGTAAATCGGCTTATTAATCGTGTTTTCATATGCAAAATTAGTTGCTTTAATGAAAAACAAGCAGATGATATTTTTCTTTGAATATATATATATATATGTAATCTCAAATCATTTGATTGATTATTTGACACATTATGTGTGAACGATTTTTTGATAATTAGTATGCAAAACACAATCCAAACAATAAACTACCGTGTTAGTAGGTAGGTATGTTTATTAAAATCACCTCAATTTCTCATAAATAAAAAATAAAAAATGACCTCGAGACAAAGAGATCGATCAGCTTCAAAGTCTTCATCTTTTCCTTTCATTTACCTAACTTTTATACCCTCCTCCATTGGATTCACCTTAGGTCCTTCTCCCTAATTCGAGCCAAGCTGCCAGGAGATCCATTTGAATGACACAATTATAATTCAAACATAAGTCTCCATTAAGAATATATAGACCAGTTTGTTTTAAGACTTTCACTCAAGGTTAGCATAATAGTCTTTCTTCTGTGTACATATGCTTAATTTAGTGATGTGGCTTGCACCGACAGAAGTCACCAACCTTGGCTGTCCAGAAATGGCATGATAAAGAGGTTGATCGAAGATGAAACTTGATTTATACATTAACCATAGGCAATTGAGTATACTTACTTTGAAAAGCCAGATTTCTTTTGCTTTTTTAATTTGTAGGTAAAGAGTCGAACTCAATTGGTCTAGATCCACAAGCTTTGCTGGTTCAACTTTGAATACTTTATGCAAGATTTCTACTGCATGCCGTTTTTTAATGAGAAAGATAAGCCTTTTAACAATTTGGGGTTATAGGTGGACACTGAACTAGAAGGTAATTAAATTTTCTATAATGAATACCTACTTGAGAGTTGAGATTACAGATGAGACTCCAACATTAATATATAATCATTATAATGTCTTTCAGTAATATACTTAAGGCGATGCAGTATGTAAGTAGTCATCATACTTTCAGAGTTTTTCTGATTTTCTATGGAACTCGATCATACTTGAATGGACATTTTGCTGTTGTCCTCCTAATGAAAGTCTTATCACTCGTACGTAGGAAGAAGTCGAATTCATTCGATGACATTCACAGTGATTCACTAAATATATTAAATTTAATATAAGCATGCAATTGTTTTTCTTAATTCTTAACGATACGAGTATTTTATAACAATTTCAACAATTTCTTTATAAATTTTGTAAAATAAAGAAGTACAAGTTAAAATTTCCAAAAAAAAATTATGTTTCAACTCTAACACTTTTCTTATTTTGTAAATATATACATTTATTACAACTACATCCTTATTTATTATAACAATAAAATATACATATTTTTGAACATGCAATAAATAATCTCTCTTTAAAACAAATTTAAAATAAATGCTAGTTTCTAACAGCTAGTCTACAACGGCTATCTAACGACTAGTTGACGTCTATTATTCTTCTATAAATAAGAACAAATTGATCATCATATTTAATAACTCATTCTCATATTCTTATTTCCTTTACATCCTCATTTTCTCTCTCACTTCAAAACTACTTTCATATGGCTCGTCATTCGTTGACTAGTCAATATTTAGTTGATACGTACATAAATGACGACGATGATATTCATGAAGATTATGAAGAAGAGCTATTACTTGCCCAAATAGAAGAAGAACGTCTTGCCAACAACAATTCAAGAAGAGGTTGTCTTGGTTCTATTATGGGCCACGGTATTGTTTTGTATGAGCATATTGAGGGTCACAAAAGACTTTATCGTGACTACTTTGCCAACCCTTCAAAATATGGGGATCATTTCTTCCAAAAGAGGTTCCGAATGAAACAAGCTCTTTTCCTTCACATTCATGATGAAAGTTCTTGTTATCTTCAAAGTATTGAGTAATTGTTCCCCATAATTGGCTCTGCTTTTGGTCAGATCCTTTAACCGGATCCACGCCAACATTCAGTCATGTAGATACAAGAAGTTTGTCTTCTTCCATTGTGAAGTTGGCCGATCTTTGTGATTGTCTTTTGGATTTATTGCTGCTAGGTGCATTAGGCGTCGCTTCATATATTTGAACTTCAGTACTATATGTTTCGTCATGAGTAGAACCATTGGAATGGTACCGACTCAATGAAAAATCATATACTGGAGGAGGCTCATTGAGGTCATTGAAGGATGATCCGGTATTGAGGAGGTCAGTAAAATTCATCTGCAAAGAATGCAATGTTGACTCAGCATTCGCAACCGCAATATAATTTATTAGAGATAAATGCATTACATTAAGTAAGAAAAATGGTAATGGCATGGGACTGTATAAGCCAATCCAATACATTATTTTTCATGCTTGATAAATATCAAATTCCATAGGGCATCACTCATATAGAGGAAGATAAAGATTAACATTTAGCACAAATTTAAGCAGTCATGGTTACATAAACATGCTAGAATTATGTAAAGCATTTGGTTCTCATCAAGCATCATAATGTTACCCATTTGAAAGTAGATGAATAAATGGAATTCACAGAATGCATTATTACACACTATAATTTGTTTGTTGGCTGACGCTTATAAGCAAAATAACTTTGCCCTAGAAATCTTATTAGTTTTGTTGTGCACTAATGCTTGGAAACGAAGCCAGAAATGTGTCTAGACTACTGTTTTAGATAAATATACACCTAGTGTGGCAATTTCTATCTTTATTGTTACTTTCATCGATTCCAAGCTTAAGGGTACCGTCTTGCCTCCCGGATCAATTTAAAGACATAATTGAACTATTTCATTTCAAATTTTCCAAACCCCACTGATTGAAAGGCACAATGCCATTTAATCAATAATAAACAACATGAACATATATATCAACAACAAATATACAAAATCAGGGAATAGAAATCACGTTGATGAAACGACATGAGTGAATTGACGGAAAAAAAATAGAAAAATTGAACTGGATCAAACTCAATAGAGTTGTAGGAGATGGCTCACCTTGTTTTTCTATCTTCTTTCTCTATTGAGAATCAGCTTCCCACTCTTTGGGTTCCATTAATAAAGCTTGAAGTTGAATCGTCTGAGAGCTTGGAGACTCGTGAAAAATTAAATATAGTGGTTGGTCAAAATTTGGCCGCTTACTGTAAATTTGACGATTACAGCTTTCTTTCTCGTCCATTCCTTTAATTTGGAAAATGAGACGGAAAATTATTGAAGTGAAAAAAGCCTAAAATTCTTCAAAATCTTTTTTTTTAAAATGATACCCTTATACTTAAAAAATAATTATTGCATCAAGGGATATATTATATAGGAATAAGACCATGCATGCCAGAGTTAGGTTTTTTTTTTTTTTTTTGAAATGAAAGTTAGGGTTTGTGTTGATTAGGTCTTAACTAATTAACTTTTTCCCATATGATGCACATGTAGTCTTTTACCGTTTTATGTTTTAGGGACTAGCGCGCACGGAGGTAGAGATCGATCAACTCTTTTTAATTTTTATTTTTTTTGAAGATACGACAAGCTCTTTCCTTGTGGTTCGTATGTTTTGTTTGAATTCTCAGAAGACGCTCCAACGCACCTTGTCAATATATAATAAGGGGGAGTGACTTTACCTTATTTTGTCTATATATTATATATATGAGAGTATATGCACTGCGACCGGCACGAGCAGCTCGAGCAGCTCGCCGGAGGTGGACCCCATCAGCCGGTAGCACGAGCAAGCCCAGAACGGATGTGCACCGGGGCGTTCGGAAGCCGGCGACCGGTCGTTGACCAAAAGCTCGAGCAGCTGCTCGAGCACGGACTGCTCGTCCTGCTGCTTGTTCTGATGCTGACGTCATCCACGCGCGTGGGTGACGTCAGCAGGGTAATTTTTTTTCTACCAGGCGCGTGGAATACACGCGCCAGTAAAAGTAAAAAATAAAAAAAATTACCATCCAATAGGAATGTGACACGTGGCAGCCCGGGTAAAAAAAAAAAGTAACGGTTAGATTGATCTGGACCGTCCATTTCAAATCAAAAAATCTGATCGGACGGTCCAGATTCAACCGAAACGGTAACCTGATTTTTTTTCTGATTTTTCTGATTTTTCTGCCATTTTGCAAAATAACCCCTAAAAAATTGCAAAAAAATCCCTAAAAATTCTAAAAAATTGCAAATAACACCCTAGTATTTTTCTATAAATACTACATCAATTTTATTCACATCTCACACAAATTTATCCTCTCCTTCCTCTTCTCCTTCTTCCTCCTCACAAATTCATCCTCTCATTCCTCTTCTCCTTCATCCTCCTCACAAAATGTCCAATTGGCTTGCTTCCGAAGATTTGCAACTTTGTATTTCTTATTGTCACATTAGCGTTTGCCCAATTACCGGCAACTCGCAAAAGTCCGACAAATTGTGGGAAAAAGTCTATGCCGATTATAAGGAAAATTGGGAGCTTGCGCATGGTGAATCAAGGCCGGAGCCTAGGACCCAAACCGCGGTTTCTTCTCGTTTTACAAAGTTGAAGCCGAGTTTTAGAACTTGGGGTGCCGCTCTTGCATATGCACGAAGGAATGTACAATCCGGGGAAAATTTGCAAGATGAGGTAAGTGTTAATAATTTTGTCGTAAAGCTCATCTATTACATTTATTTTAATCAATGTTGACATCTCCATTTCCTAGATATTATTTTGACATACAAATTTTTGGCACCTTAGATAAGAAAAGCTCAATCATGGTACGTGGCACAAAAAAAGAAACAGTTTACCAAGTTTGATTGTTGGGAAGTGATGAAAAACCATCCATATTTTCGGGCTGTCGAACCTACTATACCACCTCCTTCATATTCCAACTCCTATTCTACTCCTCCTTTTACCTCAATGCCTCCCCCGTCGACGTGGAGGATGATGAAGTCATTCCAACACCACAAAGCAATGAAGAAGAAGTGTACTCTAGTCCGGTTAGACCAATCGGAGTGAAGGCGGCCAAAGAAGCCAAAAGAAAGGGGAAAAGAGCATGCTCATCTTCAAATGAGGTAAGAGATGAGGTTTTGAAAAGCATGATGGAAAATCAAAGAATGCATCTCGCCGGGCAAAAAGAAAGTGATGCCACTGAACTAGCTTTGTACCAAAAACAACTCGCCCTTAAGGAGAAGGACTACAAATTGAGGGCCGAAGCGGAGGATTCAAGGATAATGGCAATGGATACGGATGCTATGACCCCAAAATCGAAGAGGTATTTTTCGAAGAAAAAAGAGAGTATCCTAAAGAGAATGGATGAAGAGGAATGAGATGGTAGCGATGAAACATTTTCAAATTGTTATCGCCCACTGTTTCAGTAGTTTGGTATTTGTTTTTCCATTATGAAATTATGTACTTTAAATTTCCAATAATTCTAGGGTTTGATTGAAATTATGTACTTTAAATTTCCAAGTAATAAAAACGCACTTTTCTTATTCCATCAAAGCTCACGCACAGTACAACAACACATAATGACTTAAAATCAAACACACAAAGCTCAAACAACTAAAAGGAAAAACAAATAAAGCAAACATGTTGCAAACCAGGTTAATTAAAATTACACACCCACATCATTTAAAGTCGTTCGCCGGTCTCTAAATACCAGTTGTGCTTAACTAAGTCCTTTTGCAACTCTCCATGGATGTACGCAGATTGGAGATCTACAACACGGTCGGCAAATCTTTGTTCATTTTGTGCATCCCTTCCAACAGGCTCAAAAGGAATACGATTACCTTGTTCATCTACTGGCCCATCATAAACATTGAAAGCAGTTGATGGGTTTTGAAGATCTTCTTCTTCCAACTCCTCGAACTCCTCCTCCACAAATTTTTCTTCGACAATCATGTTATGCATTATAATGCAAGCCAACATGATGCTCTTCAATATCGATTGGTGATGACACCTAGCTGCATGCCGAATAATTCCCCAACGAGATTGCAAAATTCCAAAGCACCTCTCTACATCTTTGCGGTATGCCTCTTGTTTCTTGGCAAAGAGAATCTGTGGAAGCTCTTGGGGATTGGAGATTGTTTTCACAAACGAGGAGTACCTGGGATATATACCGTCAGCTAGATAGTAAGTATTGTGGTAAGTCATACCGTTGACTTTATAGGTCGCACTCGGACTGTTTCCGGCAATGAGCGAATCAAATATGTCCGATTGGTGGAGCACGTTGATATCATTTTGTGATCCGGGTACCCCAAAGAAGCTGTACCATATCCACGTGTCATATGAGGCCACCGCCTCTAAAATAATAGTTGGACGTTTCTTTCGGCCCGAGAATGCTCCTTGCCAAGCTGTGGGGTAGTTCTTCCACTCCCAGTGCATGCAGTCAATGCTTCCGATCATACCAGGAAATCCGCGATGCCTTGCTCTCTTTAGAAGTCGGGATAAGTCTGTGGCATTTAGAGCGCGGAGATAGAGGTCACCGTAAAGCTCGTAGATATGCATACACCACTTCTTCATGCATTGTAGTGTTGTGGACTCACCCATCCTTGTTATTTCAGCACACTGATCTGCGGCTGCGCCGTACGCCAACATACGAAGAGCGCCTGTCATCTTTTGTTGTGGAAGAAGTCCAACCAATCCGACGGCGTCAGCTCTTTGGTGCCAAAATTGGTCGTGGTTGCAGAGATCCGTCATTATACGGTTGAATAAATTGGTACTCATTCGATACCTTCGACGAAAGGCTTGTTCGTTGAAGACGGGGCGTTCGATGAAGTAATCCTCCATCAGATTATGTCCCCTTGACTCCCTCATTCTTTCTTCATTTGGTCGGCGGCGAGGTGGTTCTTCATCGAACATTGCATCGACCACGACCGCTTCAGTGATGAAATTGTTAGCAATTTCGGCATTTCGCCGACGTTGCTGTCGCCTCCTCCGGAAAAAATTCTCAAAACTAAAAGGATTCATCTTATCGGAATGTGGAATATATGGTTGGTTTTGGTGTGAATGAACGATGAGCACCGATCAACAAATATATAGCCGAGGGTAGATGAAGTGATTAGATAAGCTGATGACACTTGTCGGCTTTCAATTGGTCGGAAATCTCTCCGAGAATCTTATACAATTATTAGAGCCGATCATGAACAGTGGACATGACACGTGTTGCCTCGTGATTGGTTGAAAATCTTATCGGAAATTTTGTACAATTATTTACCCGATAACCTTCTGTCGGCGTGACACGTGTCAACTCGTCATTCGTCGGAAATCTTACCCGAAATCTTATTCAATTATTCATACGACAATGACACATGTCGTTTATGGATTGGTTGAAAAAATAAAAAAAAATAAAAAAAATTTATGAACAGTAATAGCACGTGCTATTTTTTAACACCGCTGCGCGAAAAACAGCTTCTGCACCTCCTATTCGATGAACAGTGACTGCTCCACCTCAAACAGTGCCTGCTCCTCCTCAAATTGCTCCTCCTATTCGATTTTACCCATGCGGGTGCTCTGAGTAAGTCTATTTATATATATAATATATATAATATGTATAGCCCTTTCACTTAAATATTTTTTTTGGGTCCATTTTTAGGTATAAAGTATTACAACTAATTTTTTAATCACATTTTAACATCTCCATTGTTCAATTATTAGAAATATATGAGTAGATCATTCTTATAAATTTTCAGTCAAAATGATAATCGTTAAAGTATCGAACTAGATTAAATTAAGGAACGGACCAAATCTTTCAAACATGAATCGTTCATACTTATAAATTTCAATTACAGTTTTGAATTTGTTGACGATAATCAATTTGACTGAAAATTTGCAGAAGTGATCTACACGTTAGAAACTAAAATCTCAACGGTGGAGATGTTAAAATGTGATATAAAAGTTGGTGTAATGCCATATACCAAAAAATAGACAAAAAAAAAATAGATACATGAGAAGAAGGGGGCTGAATATATATATATATGGACTTTCCACTAAGGTACATTTATTTTTGGTCAACTACTAAGTTTATATGAGTAGATTATTCTTGTAAATTTTTAGCAAAAATGATGATCGTTAAGATATCAAACTTGTTCAAATCAATGGACGGACCGAATCTATCAAACCTGAACCGTTTATATTTATGAACTTCAATTATAGTTTTGAATACCTTAACGATCACCATTTTGATTGAAAATTTACAGATTTGATTTACACATTATGACTTAAAATCTGAATAATGAAGATGATAAATATAACCAAAAAATTGGCATAATATCATATACCTAAAAATACTTCCACTCAAATATACCTAAATTGAAGCTTCTTATAAGCTACCCATATATCACACACATCCAATTGCATGCAAACTTCTCAAGTTTAATATATATGCTTCCTGCCTTCCTCCAATATCGATCTATCTTCCCCACAACCACTACGTACAGTTGTTCACAAAGGTACACGCTTTACCCTAAAATATACGAATAACGCCCAGCATATGAGACAGGCTAACACAGATTTCCATCACTTTACCATCAATATTATACACACGAATATGTAGTGATCGAGCTGCATGGAATCGATTTCCATGAAGCAGTCGGCATTGAATACATTATACAGTAAAAGATCGACGATGTAAATAGTCTTTATGCATGTGGTGCTCTCATGTACCGTAGTAGTGGCCATCGATCAAATTAAACAAATCCCAGCTGCTGTGGCTAAAGTATAGCCATGGCCAGCTAAATCACATTTCGATCGATCTGTGATCGATCTTTTTTTTCGCTTTGCTAGCTTTTATCATCAGTGTTTTTGCTCAATTATGGATGAATCTCAAGTCTAAAGCTTTATCGATCTATATCAGCCGTCTGTTCTTTCAATCCAATCAAGGTTCAGGACTGTTAAAGCATCCATAATTCCTGTAGGCTAGCATTTTTCAGTGGGAATAATGTGGACGTAATATAGGCTAGCAATCGATGCAAGTCATGTAACATCTCGATGACTTCATCGATCAGAGGTAGGTAGCTTAGACTTAATTTCATGATCGACTAAGTTTGTGATGGCCTGGGGTCTCCTGGAATGAGAACTGCTCATAATTCCCATCCACACTTTTAGCTACAATATGATGTATTTGAAATCTATTGAAAAGTATGTTAAATGTACTTGACCACATATATGCAACAAACAGGAATAGAGTCAGGATTCTTGGTTATGGAGGATCTAAATGAAAAATTTTAAAAATAGTCTTGATTAGGATAGTCAATTCGATCTTGATCTGTATATTTTGTCAAAACAATCTCAATATGTTATTTTTAGTTTAATAAAGCATCACAATTACTCGTATCCTGATTATGAGTAATATTTTATCCTCCAAAATGTGATATTAGAGTTTGTTTCTTCTTCCAATTACTGAATCCATGACCAGTACCAACAAAAGTTTCACCACCATCTTGTTCTCCAATAACTAGTTTGAAAAGATAACAACATAAACAAAATGCAGCATCCTCTTTAATACTGTACTCTAACCAATATGAAAATTCAATAAACTAATCACGAATAAACCTTATTTTCTTCTCTTTTTTTTCTCCAAATTCTGTGAAAGGAAAAATATGATTTTTAGGTCGATAAGAGCCTTGTTGTAGGTAATATCTTCAAACTTCTTCTTGAATGTTAGGATGATAACTTGAAATTGGCGGGCGTTTAGTGAGATCCGATGGATACTTTTCTGTAATATTTCCAGCACGAGATTTTTTCATATTGCTACTATTCTTCTTTTGAATTTTTGTAGGTTGCTCATCTCATGTTGGAGTAGAAGAAGAGAGTTTTTCTTTTCTTTTGAAGTATCTCTCCATATCTAGTAAACTTAATAAAAATGATTGTATTTTAATCTCAAGAATGATAGAGGTTTTATAAAGAAAAAAAGACCATAAAATCCTAAACCTGGTAAGAGATTGAATCCTAATTGACCTAATATTTGGATTTCATTATTGAAATAAGGGAAAATGACTATGAAGGTCACTCAAGTATGACACGTTCTAAACTTTGCTCACTCAAGTATGCCAAATATCACTTTGCTCACTATCGAATGACAGTTTACTTACTTTAATCACTCAAATATCACTTTGTTCACTCATGTATGGCCAATTTCTCCAGTTCAGAGTGATCAAAGTGAGTAAAAGTGTTATTTGATAATTAGCAAAGTGATATTCGATAGTGAGCAAAGTGATATTTTGCTCATTCGATAGTAAGCAAAGTGATATTTATATACATGAGTGAGCAAAGTTTAATACGTGCAATAATTGAGTGACCTTCCTAGCCATTTTCCCTTGAAATAATATATAATAATATTCTTACAAAATCGTCGAATTTGAATTAATCATGCACTTATACGCGTCATTGAAGTTTAGCTATACTTCAAATAAATTATAATATTTATATTATATAATAATAGGAAAAATTGGATTTATGTCCAATGGATCACACCCACCAAGAAAAAGTATTTTATTTTAGTTCGACCCGTGATGATATATGAAATTGCGGACGGTATAAATTTAGCAACACTTTTCCCGCAAGATCCATTGCGAGAAAGTGATAATCTAGAACTTAGAGTTGTAAATTATATACTTTATGGAAATGGTAAACCAATTCCCTTCTCTCGACTGTCGTGGGAGGGCAAGCGCTTCCTCTTCCGGACCCCGCCGGCCCATCGAATCAGATACGATGTTTTCGCGCATCTCTGCCAAATAAATATTGAATGAGGTTCCGAAAGTGACTTCGGTTTGCCAGTTCAGGCTCAACTCCTCGCTTTACGTTAGCGTTTGCCTAGGCCCACCCTGACCACGTCCCTCCGTCCCCGGGGCAACAAACCATGCATGATGGGGATTAACCATTAATCATGTAATAATGATAATCAGTACATCTAGAATCTAGATCAGATTAATGGATGATCATGGTTCAAGAACCATTAATTAGTTCTTGAAAATCTTATTTTGTTGGTGGGTCGACTCTTTCACTAGCGATGATGGCTATGCGCGCCAAATTTGAATCAGTTTGTTTAATTACTTGTATTCTGGTGGTGGCGTGGAGCCTATAGGTGTTATAACACTAAGTAAGGAATAAAATCTTTGCGATATCATTAATATATGATCGAAAATATTTATTTTTGGGTTGTCTATATATATATTTTGTTTGAAAGACCTTAAACTATTTATTAATTATTCAAGGTATAACGTATTTGAAGATTATAATTGGAAAAATAAACTACAACCGATAAAAAAAAGTTATAAAAAAAATACAACAAAATATATAATTAGAAACAAGACAACTAAACCGACAACACCGAGTAAACAATTAGGCATTAGTGTTATCGCAGGCCTTAAATACTAAATAGCATAGCATTGCCATACTCAGCAGGCCAGGCTCAAATGCTTTCTCAGCAGCCCACATGGCCCATACACTGCAGTGAAGACTGGAGACTACCCTAGCATTCTAGCAACTAGCAAGCCAAGCCTACCAGGAATCCCCTTCCACCCTGGCTGGTCTTTGGTACTGTTTATCTCTCGATTTGTAACGAGGACAGTGTGAGTTAGTTCACCGTACTCGTCTTGTAGAAATGGAGACCAACTATAGCTGTGAAGCAAACTCGTGTGGGTAATCAGTCAAGTCCCTCTGATCACCTCTTCATTCAGGTATATTGCTTCTCAATAACTCTTCTAAAATCTGCACTAGCTTTGTTAACTCTTTGGCCATTAGCATTTCAACTTACTTGAAGTGGATGCAACTCTCTGGGGTTCCATTATTATTATTGTGCTGCTATTTGTTCGTGGTTTGACATAGGCTTATGCTGAGAAATCTTGATTTCGTAGTGAAATAGACAAATAGTGTTTGAAATGGTTTCTTTACTTTTTCGACTGCTTCATTTGCCGAACAGTATAGAAAGCTGATTGGTAAATCCACGAGTATAGGTGTTTCGGAATATAGTAGACTTCACAATCCGGCGGAATATGAAAAATATAAATACTTTCATAAGAAATTGTTTGAATTACTAATCGGAGACTAGTTTATAAGAAGGACCCTAATACTGAAGCATATTTATTACGGTGAATAATATGCTGGTGAAGGTCGTTGAAATGTTTTCATCTGCGACTCAATTGCAGTTTTGAGAGTTGAGATTAGAAAGAGTATGCGAGAACGATATTGACGTAGCCGTGGTGTGGAGGAGAAAACTCGCTGGCGAATCGAAACCCTAAACATTTGGGATGACAACTTCAAGCTCGAATTTATGGGTGAAACCTACTGGGATTTGAAGATCTTCTCGATACAAATCTAATGACACCAAGAACACATTTCAATTCGACCGGAGCAAGGAGAATCGAAAGATCAAAGTTTTTGGGGGATTTCGGTTTAGGAAGTTGAGAAAGTTGTTTGTTGTGTGATTTGGAGTAGAATAGGCCTCAGCTCGCTGGAAAAAGTCACCGACACCGCTAGTAGTGGTCCATGGCAGCGCTCAAGCGAGGGAATTTTCGGCAAAAATTATATGTTGTTTTACTCATAATTACGTATCGAATGTACTAAAGAGGTTATTGAATTGATTTAAACATTGATGATTAAGACGTGTGATTAATAGGATATTAATTAAACGATTTACGATATTATTAAACTGTGAAATCGATTGTCGATTCGACTTCAAGTCGCGTAACGTTTGAGAAATATGTTGCGACTATAAAAAGGATTCAAGAATTTGAATTTGAAATTAGATTAAGCTTGTCATTAGTTCGAGAAGCATATTGTTCGAGAATGCGATGTTCTTGACAATAATGTTCGTTGGTATACGGGCTTAGCTATTCATTATAATTTTCGATGATTAGTTATTAAATAATAATCGTTATTTCAGGATGACGTATTAGCAACCAGTGGAAGATGTTTAGAAACGTTAACAGACAAGCGTTGACTGGATGGGAATCACGGCACAGTACTGTGAGTGGACCATTCTTATCTTCACAGTTATAGCAAGTTCAATTTTCAATATTTAAGTATTTCAATTTAATTTACAGTATATTTTAGAATAGTTTAAATTTGAAAGTTTTTCTTTGTGATGGCTTTAGTTAGTTGCATCGATGCACTGACTGTTCGACTTATCACCAGATAGTCCAGTCGGGGGGGGGGGGGGGGTCCAAGTTGCCTCATCTGGCCCATCACCTACAGTTTCTTTTTATAGATTGTCGACTCAGGTTAGGAAAAAACTCTTGAGTGACCACCTCCATTTGTAGTTCAGTTTAGGATACTTGAACTCGCATTATTTCATAGAAATCAGCGGAAAAGTATACAGTTACAGTTTTACAGATTTACAGTTTATGATTTTTGTCCACTCACTCTAACGTTTTATGTTTTTATGTCTTTCCCTGGGTCCTTTGTTTTAATTGCTCAGTTTTCAGGTTTGTCTGTTGAAGTCGTAACCGTATAGAGTACGAGGCATGACAATCCATAAATTCTCTTTTCTCTATAGGTTTCTCAGTTGAAGTTTAGAGTTGTTCATGCTAGGGTATCTGGTACCAAATAAGTGGTGCAAGATACTCTAACACGGGTCTCACAAGACTTACCCTAGATTACTGCGGTAATCTGGGACAGGTCTTCTCTCTCTCTCTTGCTCTCTCTCTCTCTACCTGCCTGCACCGCCACGCTTGTAATCGGCACTCTCGACCTCAGAGAGGTTGGATTACTCGAGCGACATCAACTCGCCGGACCTATCCATGTCTGATCAGAATCGATCTCTCTCAGATCCAATTTCTCTGCACCGATATGGGCCACCTTTGGCACTCCGTCGGCGTTTCAATACAGCTTGGTTATCACCGTCTTACAAACCAATGACGACAGCAACAGGGAAGTTGAAAAGGCATCCACGGGGATTTAAAACCAGGTCAAGAAAGTCAGGGGATGAGTCGGAATCGAATTCGCGTTATGTGGGGAAGGTATGAATTCTCAGTCGTTCGATACCGGCTGGGTTCAAGTTGTATTTTATGAATTGAATTGTGTGTCCTAGATTGTGTGCCCAGAGTAGATTATGGGAGGAGAGAGAAGGAGGAAGGAGGAAAGAGAGGGAGGATGGAGTGTGCGCGACGGATGTCGTCGTATTTGGTGGTGGTGAGGTTACCGGTGACGGCGGAGAGCAGCGGTGAAGACAAGTTTGGGTGTGAATAAGGAGAGGATCACTTGTACTGAGCTTATCATAAACTCAATCAATTTATAAAAAATTGATAATATTAATGAGTCAAATTACGACACGTGTCACCATGAGAATTTAGACCCTAAACTAGGGCTAGGCACGAGATAGGACGGGACAGTTTTCTTTAAAGCCCGGCCCGTCATGTTATTTTCTTCCGGGATGGTATTGTTGGTGTACGTTAAAAATGAAACCCGTCAAGGCCTGTCCTGTTCGGGATCGGGCCGGGCTGAACTCGGGATTCATACTATCTTTTTTTTCTTTCATAGATTTGAGCTAAAAATTATCAAAAAGTCGTAAAAAAAAAAGACGAACAAGTGAAGTTCTACATTGAAATCCTGTTATTCAACCTAAACAGGTTCCAACCAAATTCATATAATCATTTATTAAAAAATAAAACTCACATGAACTCATAGAAAAAGCAAATGAGCTACATAAAAGATGCTCTAGCAGAATATGTATTGAAGGATTGGTTGGAAAATTGAAGTTTAAGAATCAAACAATACGTTGGCGCAGGTCATGCGAGGTTGGAGTTCAAGGAACGCATGGCAAGTCGAAGATTTTTATCGTATTGTGTGAGTTTCAAAATTAGGATTTTGATTTGGGATCCATTAGGTTTGTGATTTGAAGCTTTCAAATTTGAATCGATTGATTTTTGAATATTGGGTTTTAATTTGGGATTGAATGAGTGAGTTGGATAGGCTTTCATCTTGACGAGTTCGGGGATGCAAGACATATGCAAAGCATAGGGAGATCTTGAAGAAGAGAAGTTTGTGAAGCAGATTCACGGTAAAAGGAGATGAGTGATGAAAGCGACTAAGAAGGACGAGGGACATGATTGAATTAGGTATGAACACGAATGGATAAGGTTAGTTAGTTTAGAAAAAACCAAACGGGCCGAGTTGGACCTTATTGAACAAAAATATCAAAGCTTGTAGCCTGTCCTGTTCATTGGATATAGACCGGGACAAGACATGTTGACCTAAAGAAAAAATAAGGCAGGTATCGTCCAATTGTGGGCCGGGCTGGGATATTTCGTCTCATGTGCCCAACCCTTCCTTAAACCCTGGGGTGCTTCTAGCCTGATTCTCTTTAACTTTGGGGAGAATTCTGGAATGCACCCAAATACTAAGCACATTATGGCTAAATTTTAAAAGTGACACGTGTCACAATATTATTCGTTTCTTCTTTCAAATTTTTTCAAAGTGAAATGAGTTTATCATAAGCTCTGCTTATGTGATTCACTCTCTCTCATCGATGAGCTACCCTATCTCGGCGAGCGTGTCCCGACCTTCGAATCAATTGATAGGAACAAGCTCCATCACCCTCCCTCAGTGAACGTGCCCCACCATTTATAGGTGGAGTCGAGGATGATGGTGATTGGGCCGAAGTTGAATCCAGCAATGGAGGAGTTGGGGCTGTTTGATGGTGAGATTGGAGAGGACCTTCGAAGAGCGATGTCGAGATTAGAGCCACCACGTGGCGTAAGGTGGAGACGTGACACATGAGTAGCCGTGTGGCTTAAGGTGTAGCGGGCCGGCGGCAAGCCGGATGTGGCATAGGTGAAGGGCTGGAAATGTAAGGCGAGCAGTAATAGTGCATGGAGAAGTGAGCAGTATCTCATGGAGGCATTGGAGGCCAAACAATTCAAAAAACGGAGGGCAAAAATGGTAGGTGACGACGGTGGTGGCCAGAATCAGAGGCAGAGATGTTCTTCAGTCGAGAGAGTGATACTTTTCTCAAACCCTGAGCTTTCGATGAGCTCTATCAAAATTGATAAAAGTTGAAAATTGAAAAACTGAGATTGTGCCACGTGTCAGTTTAAAAAAATAGAGTCTATTTAGGTGCTTAGACCCTGGGTGCAGAGCAACATGGTCCTAACTTTGGTTACCCTCTTGGTCTTAGACCTCTCGTCTGGGTTCATCTTTTGGTTCACAGCTCATATATGCAATGAGAAAATTAGTAATTGTTTAAGAAGTTATATTCCATATCTTCCGGAATATGTCTTGTCCAAGTAGTTATTCTAGTAATTCATGATTTGTCAGAATACTGGTTGTAATTAATTGTAATACTTGTATTTAATGTCATTCATTAATAAATGAAGATACAGTTTTCGGTATGCAATTACCGCGCATACTTTTATCCCACAACACGTTATCAACAACTCTTTAAATTGATAACCATAATCACAGAAGAAGAAAAAACTTAAATCTCCTGCCCTCACCACCATCACCGTCGGCCACTCATCACCGCGGTTCAATGCCAGTTTGCAACCAGTGTCTCACTGGTGAGCTTATACATTTTGTGGAGGCCCAACAATGAAAACCACTTAATATAACCCGACCCGAATTCAACCGACTTTGAACCGGGCGTGTGCTGCGGCCCCTTTGAGTCGCGTGGGTCACGTGAACGACTTACAGTGGCGTGGTTCTCACGCGAGAATTAATACCTGCAAAATAATTAAAAACCCCTCTAATTCTTTGACTTTTCCCATCCTTTCTTCTTCTTTTCTTTTATTAAATAAAAATTAAAAAACCCGAACCCTCCCAATGCATAAAGGCAAAAACCAAGAGACCAGAATCCCACCATCGCTCATCTCTCCTTTTCTTGTTCTTCTTCTTCTTCTTCCTCTCTGAGTTGTGCCATCAAAATCCCATTTGCTGTTCCGCTCAAATCACCCAAAAGTCGCTTCCTTTTCATCTTCTTTAAATAACCCAGAGACCCATCTCAGAGTTAGTAAGAGAAAACAGAGCAGAGCAAACACAACCATGTCTGGAGGAATTGCACGCGGTCGTCTCGCCGAGGAACGCAAGTCCTGGCGGAAGAACCATCCCCATGTGTGTTTACTACAAAAGCCCAGATTTTTACAATATCCGAATTGTGTTTTTTCTTTTTCTTTTTTCTTTCTGATATCGGGGATTTGTTTTGTTGTTGTAGGGTTTTGTGGCGAAGCCGGAGACTTTACCTGATGGGACTGTGAATTTGATGGTCTGGCATTGCACGATTCCGGGGAAGGCTGGTGTAAGCGCTCTTTTTTAACCTGGAAATGTTTAATTTTTACTCGGTTTGGTACTGAACTGTTTTGGAAATTAGTGTGATTGGTGAGGTGAAATATGATGCTTGAAATCTTGGTTTTACAGCTGTTAGTGTTTAGATTATGTATTGGATGAGATAGAAATTAGTTTTAGTTTTGAGCACTCTCTTTGTTAATGGATTCATGTTGTACTGTTGTAGAGCTAGGTTGTGCTGATTCAAGATTGGTCAATTTGTGCTTGACAAAAGTTCTAGTGAATCCTTGACTTCAGTGTTTATGGGTTGGATAGTGGAATTTGAAAATTGTGTTAGACAAGTTCAGTGATTTTGACTGTTTAATGGTATAAGTCTGTATGGAATGAATGGTGTTCTGAGTTTGATCACACATTTTAGCATATATGAATTTGCTAGATGAGTCAAATATCTGTTTGGTTTGTGTAGCTTCTGACGCAGTGTACCATAATGCAGAAGTTGATTTAATAGCAGGCTCAGACAGGAATGGCCTTCTTGGGGTTTTTTCCCCCCTGATATCTATAGTCCTTAACTTTATCCGTAAATTAGTATTCTACTTACTTCTTGCTCAACTTAATTGTTATTTTCAAGTCCATACAACTCATCTTTATAATGTTTATTCCAACATAGTATGTTCCTTTAACTTTATTTGTTTTTCTGGTACAGAATAATGAACCAACTCTTTCACGTTAGACATGATTGTTCTTGGCTTTATATTAGCTCGTAATATTGTTTTGCAGACTGACTGGGAGGGGGGATACTTCCCACTGACACTGCACTTCAGTGAAGACTACCCTAGCAAGCCTCCAAAGTGTAAATTCCCAGCAAATTTCTTCCACCCGAATGTATATCCATCTGGAACTGTTTGTCTCTCAATTCTTAATGAGGACAGTGTGAGTACATTCTGCATCTTTCAGCTTTTTGCCCAAATAAAGTCCACCTTGTTAGAATGTAGATTTTAGTTTGTTCACTGTACTTAATGTGCTTTGTCTTGTAGGGTTGGAGACCTGCTATAACTGTGAAGCAAATTCTTGTGGGCATCCAGGATTTACTTGATCAGCCAAATCCCGCTGATCCTGCGCAGACTGAAGGCTATCACCTCTTCATTCAGGTATACTGCTTTTCAATTACTCTAAATTTTCCCTTTCCTTCTCTGGTATTTAGAGGGAAGGCTCTTATGTACAGTATTTGGAGATGATGCTGTGTCGTACGCTTTTCCAGTTAACAAGGGCCCAAACTTTTGGTTTATATATTCTGCACTAGCCTTGTTAAGGCTTCTCTTTGGCCATTAGCACTAGAATTATCTCTAAGGGAATGCACTACCTTTATTAAGGTTTCTCATTGCACAAGGGTTCAATTGTTGTGCTGCTGCTGTTTGTGGCTTGACATAGGGAAATAGGATGAAATGTACAGAAAACAGTGCTCGAGCTTATGTTCTTATTTTCTACCATTATATTTTTATGCAGGATTCAACTGAGTACAAGAGACGGGTTCGTCAGCAGGCCAAGCAGTACCCACCTCTAGTCTAATGCTGAACTGGCTTTGATCTAAGAAAATGTTGGTACTTTGGTAAATGTCAGTTGCTGCCTTTTGTTTAAAACTGCTTCTGTCAAATGCAGATGTTTGGAAGTTTTAGACAGTATCATGTGTAGACTACATGCTTTGAACTATTCTTCCTGTATCAGATTTGGATTAACTTGGGTTAATGTTTGTCGTCGATATGTGAGCTGTCTCATATTATTAAGAAACTTAAAACTTACATGTTTGGGCAATGTAGTTGTGTTTATCTTATGAGTTCCAGTACAGTGTCAATTATGTTAAAGTTATGAGTACTGTTTGTGCTAGGATGAACGTTACTACAAGCACCCGAGTAAAACTCAAACTATAGATACCAAATCATGCGTGGGTGTTGTAATTGACCCAAGCTAAACTAAGGTATATGCTCATTTGATCTGCCTCATTGGTTGCTAACAAAAATTTGGAAGAATAAGCTTTTGATGCATGTAATCGTGGACTCGGGAGAAATTTTTCAGATTGACAAAAGAGCAGGTCATGCTTGGGTGAGTGGGGTCTTATTTACGAGAAAAGGCTGCATCATGTGCACGAGAGCAAAGTGTATCTATCTTTTCATGTTAGGTGGTATAAATGAAAGTGCCATGAACTGTATAACTATACAAGGACGCTGTACAGAATGACAATACCAAAAGTTAACAGTGAGTATATCTGGAGCAGATAAAAAGAACTAGATTCAATCATGAAAAAGACATTGAGCTCTGGTAAATAAAAATCTCAATATTACATCTCGAACCTGAAGGAAATCACACATAAAAAAGTAGCCAGCTCTTAAGATGGACACAGCTAATCTTCTATGTAGTCTTGATTTTTTTTCAAGATAACGAAACCTTCTAGGACTAGAGAAAGGGAGATATACTTCTCCGTGACCAACTGTGCTCTTTCACCGGCAGCCAGAAGAATTGGAGTTGAAAACCAGTGATGGTTTTGGGATGACCAGCCTGGCCAACAACATCCACTGCTTGGCCGACTCGAACAGGCGCAGACAACGGCTTAAGATCCTTATCTACTGTCAGCAAGGCTGCACCGCCAAGACAAGGTAGTAGAGAACATAATGATACTTGGCCAGAACAATGGCATTCATATCCAGACAAGCGTGCAACATGGTCATGATTCCACCAAGTGCTGCTGGCGATAACAAGAAGCGGTCAGAATGATATGGATTCAGAGTTGATAAACCCTTTCCCAAATGTAGAAGGCCTTGAGCAATCCGCACACAGAAGAGAAGGTTGGCGTCTATGTAGTAGAAACTTGAAAGATTGCGAAGCATTGTGGCTATTCTGGTATTGTTGGTTCCTGCATCTATCAGACCCAAGGAAATCACTGCAGACATTGACACTTCTGAATCTGTATCATGGCTAAGTTTGCTCAATGAATCCATAACATTGATCTTCGGATTTGATAGGCAGAGTAGAGCAAGAGCCAACGGAACTGCCTTGCGGATATTTTGATGTCCATACTGCAGCTCTAAACACTTTATGGCCATTTCAAGTCCCAACTCTTCTGCCATTGCTGTCATTGCAATTCCAAGAACAGCAACTCCCTCGTGAGTTTCACCCTCCTCATGATGATCCGTAGAATGACTGAGAAGTTCTTGAACCTTGAGAACATCTCCTGTTCCCGCATAAGCACAAGACAGCAGACTGAGCAGAGTCATATCAAAATGCTTTCTGAACTTCATAATAACTACCTGTGAAACTTGGGCAGTAGCTTCAATCTTTTCCTGCTTCCCAAGGTACACAATCCCAAGACCGAGGGGAATTAAGCGACCAAGGGGCTCATCCAGTTCGGCGTCACTACGGTCTACTAGTGCAAGTGTGATGGCTTGAGCAACCTCTTCATTGCAGGAACCAAAAAATACCAACCCGAGTGAGATTGCAGAGAATGTTACCACATCAAGAGGAGCGTCTGCATCACTAAGTATACTAGTCAGCTTACTACATATCTCCTCACTCTTAGCACCAACATATGCAATTCCCAATCCCATAATTGCACCAATTCTGACAGTTGGATCTTCATTATCAATGTACTCGGACAAAATTGCAAGTGCTGATGTAGTGAACTATCTCGATTAACAAATATTCGAGGAATAAAAAAGTAAAAGCGATGAGTAAAGAATAACACGAGGATGTTTTTCTTTAACGCAGAAATTCTGAAACTAGAAAGAAAAACTGCGTGCCTCTAATTCTTGAGGGACAAACATTTCATTATGTGAAAACCACTTCTTACAAGACTCTTGTACTCTAGGGATACATAACTCGTATGCTATCCTAACTAATCTCTCTACTAGTCATACAAAGCTACACTCTCTCTTATCTCTAAGTGTTTACAAATGAAAGGTTTTCTTAAGCTTCATCTCAATACTCAACTATTTGTAAGCTGATTCTTCATGAACGACTTCTTAGGTTGTGCACCACCATACCCATCTCAATGGTGTGCAAAATGCATATGAGTATGAGTAATAAAAAGTTTTGTGCCGAACTCTAAGGCTTACATACAAGAGAAGTGAATGCTTAGAGATAACAAAAGAACACAACAAAAAACTCTGGGTTTCAAAGATGCACAAATCTAATTTTCACAACCAGGGAACCAAGTCCACTATATTGTCCTTATATAGCCAATGAGGTATGCTAAGAGAGCAACCACATAAACAACAAGTCAGAGCTGATTTTGGGAGTTTGTCAATGGCCATAAGCTAGATTTGACATGTGAATGACAATGCCAAACATATAGAACAAACTAGGGCTTTCTTTAGACATGTCTAAAATTCAAATTAGGGCAAAAATATTTTTTTTCCAACTTTACTCTAAAAGGAGGATTATAATGTGTAAAGACAAAACCCTTTTCTAGGAAGCAGTGATACTAGCTAATACGTTGGTGTATGTATTATGAAAGAAAGCTGGTTTCTTTTTTACAACACCTAAGAAAACAAAGGTCATGGGTAAGAAAGAAATCTTCCTAACTGGAAAAAATTCTTGGGCTCCAAGACAATCAAAGTTATCCTAACAAAACTCTTTTAATATTATAGAGATTAAAAATAAGTTTCAAATCAAACTACAAATATCTAGGACAAAGACAGACTGACTTAGGATACGTGGCAAGGATTTCATCCTCAATGAAAAACCATGATATGCACATGCATGCTTTCACCTGATTACCATTGAGATCAATAGGTTTGTTTCTTCAATCTTCTCCGTTGATCTTTACTAATTATGTGTTTTGTTAATACTAGGCATTGCAAACTAAACAATATGCCTTCAATCTCCCCCTTTGGCATTCCTAACAAAACACACCTTTTACCACTAACGGACTAGAGCAATAATCAGTTAGTAGAAAAAGGAGCACAACCTACACATATTCTCATAATATCGAGTGAAGAAACAACATCATAACAACTAATTCCGTACAATTAGTTCTCCCCCTTTTTGGCAAGGAATGACAAAGGGAACTAGAGAACAACCATCAATCTTTATGTTGTTCAAATACAATAATGGACGCATCAGAGTGGTCAATATACTCCCCCTCAATCATAGAAACCTTGATATTGATGAACTTAAAATCAGGAAAGGTGGGAGCAGATGTATCTCCAACAGAATGGACAACATATCTAACAGAAAGAATCGACAAAATGATTACATGCAGAGAGTTGGATGCGACAGAAAGAATGTAGGCAAGACCTATAACTATGCATGTGTCAAGAACAGTTGAAAAAAAAACTACCATGGGGAACAATAAACAATCTCCACATAATATTATGAGATGAAGCAAAAAAATTATGTAAGAATTTGAGCATGTTTGATGTATCATAACTCGATCCATAATATAGCAAAGGAGATTGTGAGAATACACAAGTCATGAATCAACTTTTAACAAAAAGTAGTAACATATTGTAAAGTCTTTGACAACCTTTATCAAGGAATTAAAAGGTATTGATGTGTATACCAAGACTTCGAAGACTTCCCCTTAGAGTGTGCATAAAGGAAAAAAAAATAAAGAGAAGAGAAATAACATATTAAAACACATAAACATAACAAATATGACTAAACAGGGTCTGGGATGGATAAATGTTTTCAAATCCCAATTTCATGATAGTTTAAGCATAGACTCACTAAGTGTGACACCAAATTTTCACATGTCTTGGTGGCTCAAATGTGTGTGTGTGTGTGTGTGTGTGTGTGTGAAAGCTTGACATATGGGCAATATTGAAGCATCAAATGGGATGAGATAGAGAAAGTGACTTTGTCACAACCAGCCTTATAGTTCCAATGAACATCCATTTTAAGTGACTTTGTCACATTCAACTCTTTGGCTTTAACCATCTAAGTTCAAGGCATGTTGCCACTTAGTTTAGCCAAGATCTCATATGAGAAATTATCCTCATAGGTCCATGTAGCGAAGTAGTTATCATTGACTCCCTGAGCAGATGCTCGAAATGGCAATATGTGTAACAAGGACACTCTGTGGATAACTAGTTCGAACCCATCGAAGGATAAAATGAATCTCAGGGATCCTCACTGGTTCCATAAAGGTGCACCCAGTGAAAGACTAGATTGTAATTTACTTAACACTTTCACCTTCTTAGTGACAATTAATTCGCAGTTTATAGCTTCTACCCGAATACAATTTTTTTCCAACAACTCATCTCATCTTAGTTTTCTAGCTCAACTTAGTGCAACTCATGAGGTTCACCTTTGTGACAAGTAAGTCTATATAGTCTCAAGAATGATTAAGACCACAGACAACAATGACCTGGAACCATAGATGCATACACGCAAGCGAGAAGTGGAGTAAATCAAACCAGGAAGGATGAAATATGGACACTACACTTAGGTCAAGTTCAAAAACCATCATGAGGATACAAAAGGAAACTCGTAGCCCAGACCAAACATACACATAATTCCACTTTTTGTTTGCTTTTCCTTTTCTCATATTTTTTGAAAAAGAAACATATATATACAGTAAAGAAAAGAAGACTCAGTGGGGGAGAGAAATCAAATAATGATGCACACACCAATAGCCTTTCGAGGGCTCTTGAATATAAGGTCATTAGGAAGCTTTGCAAAATTAGTTACTAACCTATTAGATTTACTCCGAGTCATCATTGGTTCATCAATCTTACCAATCACATCACAAATAGAGTGATCCCTCTGAACTTGCATTTTTCCATAACGCTGGGGAGCCTGGATAACAAGAGTTTGATCTATCCCGGTACCTTCAAATTCAATTTCTTTGTCAAAAGAGTCATCATCTGGTACTGGGTTCTTCTCATCAATTCAAACATCGTGCTCAGACATGGGTGACATTATTTCAGTACTTGTTTGTTCCTGCAACGAATAAGAGGAAGAAACATGAGAGCACACAGGGAGAATCATTAATCACAACGTTTATTGTTTTCATGATCTTGCATGATCTCTTGTTGTACACTCAGTATGCTCGACCATTCAAGGCATAACACAAAAAGAATCCTCGATCACACATAGCATCAATCTTTGTCAAGTAATCGCGATCCTTGTAGATAAAACATGGACTGCCAAACACTTTCAAATGAGACACATTTGGTTTCTTACCCTTTCAAAGTTCATAAGGAGTTTTGTCAGTGCCAGGTTTAAAAATTACTCTATTAAGAGTTTAACAAGCATTGTAAACAGCTTCTGCCCAAAACATATGTGGAAGGTCAGCAGATCTAAGCATTACTCTCCTCATTTCAACTAGAACTTTATTCTTTTTTTTCAACAAAGTCAATACGTTTCAAAGTAATGGGAGAAGAATATTCATGATGCATATCAAATTCATCACAATAATTGGCAAAGAAGGAGTTGTCAAATTCAGCACCATGATCTGACCTAATTCTAAATATGCACTTATTTTCAGACACTTTCTCTTTTGAAATCTGTTTTACAAGTTTGAAATATTTTTCAAAAGTTAATGTTTTGTCATCCATGAACATAACCCATGTCAATCTTGAAAAATCATCATCAACAACAAGCACATACTTCATTCCTCAGACACTTTCAGTTTCAATTGGTCCAACTAAATCAAGATGAAATAATTCAAGAACATTCGAAGCAGGTTTAACATTTAATGCTTGATGAGAGATGTGGAATACCTTACCTATCTTGCAATCCCGACACATACCTGTTGCTTTTTCAGAAAGTTTAGGTAGACCTCGAGCTCATTCTTTTGAGAACAATTTCACCACATCTTGGTGATTCAAGTGGCACATTCGTCTGTGCCACAGTTCAAGATGACTCTCACTCACAAGAGACTGAAAGCACACTTGTGGTCAAAATTAATCATTTGCATGAACACAATAGTAATGATTCTTGGTCATTTATGCTTTTTTGATACTCTTACCTTTACCATCAAATACCAAACACTTTGCTCGATCAAAGGTAACAATTTCATGTTCGTCAACAATTTGACTAACACTCAAGAGGCTAACTTCCAACCCTTTAACCAAAAGAACATTCCTCAAGTTCGAGAGGCTAGAGATGTTTACCATCCTACATTCAATAATCTCAGCCTTAGCATCATTTTCAAAAATAACATCACCAATAAGATGAGAGTCATTCATGGAAGTGAACCACTTATTGTCACCAGTCATATGCTTTGAACAACCACTGTCCACATCCCAAGAATCTGAATATCTTGCTGACAAAGTAATAAATGCAACATTGCACATAACAACAATCATACACTCATTCTTAGGATATGCTCTAATCCTAGAAAAGAAACACACCACATCATTTTCTGGATTCTTTTCATTAGCAACCTCAGGAACCTTAGGAGTGGATTAGGGAGTGGAGTCTTGAGACCTAGGGTTTGACCTCTTTTTCTAGATTGATTTCCATTTCAAATCACTCAGTTTTCGGATAGAAAGAGACTGAGCAATCCTTGATAGTTCCTTTAGAGATTTTTTCTATAGAGAATTGGAAAGACATGTGAGGATCATTGATTTGAGGATTCCTGGGATGGGGCCGACTCCTTCTAAGTTTGTTGCACAAAGGTCGGATATGACCAACAATTCCATAATGATGGCAAGTGGGAAGATACCATTTGAAAGGTCTAAAGAACCTAGGTGTTTCAGTTTTCATCCTTTTTGGCAGCTTTGGAGGCTCTTCTAAAATATATTCTTTACCCTTGATAAACACAATCTTACCACCAGGTTTAGAAGCCTCACTTTTCGCAAATTCTAAATCATTCTAGTTACCATCCACCTTACCCAGTCCACACATTTTTGACAACTTTTCTGAACCTATATAGAACTTAGCAAACTGTTGTTGGGATTCTCTAAGGGACTTTTCTAGGGCAAGTTTCTCAGAGGTCAAGGTGTCAACCAGATTTGTTTGATGGTCAAGTTTTTCCTTAAGAGATTTCACTTGATCTTCAAGAAAAGCTTGATATGATTTTCACTTAGTTTCTTGGGATAGATGCATTTATTGTATCCCTGAATTTGCCTTCTCACTTTTTGAGAGTTCATTAGTTAGAACTTCAATTTTAGTGAGTATAGACTTAGATGCTACACACAATTCAGTGTACATATCTTGACCCTCATCATCAGAATCCTCGTCTTCAAGAGACTCATCTAATGCAATAGAACTAACAAAAGCAACAGTTTCTTCTTCATGATCTGAAAACTGTTCGGGATCGTTATCATGCCAGGTATCCTTGAGTACTTTGTTGAACTTATTTATCTTGTTTGCACAATCAACATCTCAATGTCCTACACCATTGCACTCAAGACACCTACTGCCATTTTGAAAATATTTTGACTTGTGACTCCCATTATTTGAAAAATCATGATGATTTAAAGCCTTGCTCTCCGCCCCGACCGTGTTAAGGTTGTTAAACTTGAACCTGTGAGGTTGGAGGAGTATAGAATATTGTGGAATGTGTATGGAAGTCAAGAACTTGAAGAAGAAAATATGGCAATTTTAGACCCGTCGGAGGAAATTTTTGACCCGTCGAAAAACCCACCTTGGTCTAATTTGACCCATCGAGGGAAATCCTTGACCTCTTGAATGCACACCCTTGTCCAACAAATGCCATTTACTCGACCCGTCGAGGTGACCTTTCGACCCGTCGAGGAATACCCTACAATTGACTTTTGGACAACCAAGGAGTTTGCGCCTTTGAAGCTTGGATCATAATAGTAATACCATAAGGTCAAATAAAATCCAAGAGCACCAGTAAGGACTCATGATAACGGATCTAGGATGGCGAGGCCTAACTTGGCCTTCGTTGGTTTACATGTTCGTGTTTATGGAGCTAGGCGTTGGTCGACAAAAGCGTTTGCACCCTCTTTATCCCTACTCTCTTTATTTTCTTGCTTCGTATGGACATGTTTAGGAATGATGCTTAGTGTATATTTGAGTCATGTTAGAATGTGGTAATCTTTGTGTGACACATGTTGTGATACTTATTGCTATGCACTAAATGGTTTTATAGGTTTCCGATCATTCCATGCTAGGGTGTTCAAGTTCTAAGTGTGAGATCCTCTCATGTTACATGCTAGATTACAATGTAGTTTTCCTTTGAAATGTGATTAGTATGCATGCCCCCATTATGGTTGATAATACTTTAATAGCTTCATTATTTCTTAGAGACTATATGACCCTTTAAGTGTGAATGCATGCTAGTTGCCATGCCTAGGAGAACATTTGTTAGGTGAATAATTTTGTGAAATGATGATGCCTTGCTATCTTGTTTACACTTTTGGTTATTATGTGATTTTATGCAAATTGAGGACAATTTGGTTCTAAAGTGTAAGGTATGTGGCTAAGTCATTATCACTCATTATCTGGAAAATCCACAAAAATTTAAAAATCTAAGAAATTGTAATACAAAATATGTGTGTTTTGGTGTATTTGTGTTTCAATAACCACTTCCAATGACGAAATTAAACTAATGGCTAGTATATTGCATAATTTTGAGCATGTTTAAAAAAGAGAGAAAAGAATGCACGTTTAATCGGTTTGAAAAGTGCATATGTCATTCAAAATGAGTTCACACGAGAAAAAGAATGATTGATATGTTTTCGAAGCTATCCATGCTCATGTGAGATTTTTTAACCTTATTGTGCTTACAGAGCTACATTATGCTCTTATTCCCTCATGTGTGACAACGATCAATCATAGTGTAATCTAGAACAGGTTTTAAACCATGCAAAACATTTTTCAAATCATGAGTTATTTTCAAAAATGATAGAGGCATTAGGATTACCACTATGATTAAATTTCTTTTGAACCCTATGATGCATATATCCTTTAGTGAGCCAATTTGATCCTTATATTATATAGCCTTTTAATTCTTGAACACCACAAATTATTACCAAGCCTAAACACTTACTCCTACCCTTAAGTAGACAATCAAGCAAGCGACAATGAAGTCCTATTAAGATGTGCCTAGAGTTTGCACCTATTGTGAGTGTGAGGTGAAGGAGGTCATTATGATGTTCAATTGTGTTGTGTTTTGTTCAAAAATAAAAAAATGAAAAGAAAAAAAAAGTATCAAAGAAAAGAAAAAAAAATATAAAGAAGAAAACAGTTTCACAAAAAGAGTATAGGCTGTTCATAAAGAATAAGAGTTTTGGGAAGTAGTTTTGTGTAAAAAAAAAGAAGTTAATGGCACATAGATGTTTAGTAAAGAACTTCAACATGTGAATTTTTTTCTAGGTTGCTTTGTTTTCGAATTCCTATACCATTCTTTCATTAAACCCCTTCCTTAAGCCCCGTTACAACTCGAATAAAAGTCTTCTTGATTTAAACTGCTTGTGCTTTTGGGTTGTTTGAGCATTTGGTTGAAAATTGAGCTTATGGAGAACATGTGATTGATGCAATTTTTTAGTGCAAACACTAACCCTCAAATACTTGTGTGCATTGAGTGATATCTAGTGAATTTGATGGTTAGGAAACATAATAATTTGAATACATCTCATTGTTATGCATTTGGCTTAGCATAGTGCATAACCATTTCAGCTTATTATATATGCATTGATTTCATGTTTTAAAAGTGTTTCTCAAAAGTAGTTCAATCCATCTAGTCATAGTTCTTTGAGGGATATCGATCATTAAGTCAGGACACGTATATACTTGTACATGCTTTGTGTATTTTTGTGCTTCGAGTCTAGCTTGGCTTATTTCTTTTCAGCTTAGTTTGCTTGAGGACAAGCAAATCTAAAGTGTGAGATTGTTTTTAGGACCATAATTATGTGCCTATTACGCTCTTAACGTTATGCTTATAGCTTGTTTTCTATGAATAAAGCATTGTTCTTATGACGTTTCCTGTTCTTGCTTTAAAATGTAGAGTTGGTTCGAAAATGCATTAAATATGAAGAATTAGATACTTATTGGAGAATACATATACATTTCCTAGGTCACGAGAGAATTTGGAGCAATTTTGGGAAAATGACGAAATAACTTCACCGGAAGTCACCGAAAGTTGCCCGAAATCCGTCGGAATTTTCCACAGCCAGCCGGCCCACCTTGGCCGGCCCAATAATATGGAGTCTAGTCTAATAGAGGCCCATTCAGCCCATTTATGCCTACCAATTTGATTTGTAGAGAAAGAGAAGAAGTTGGACCACATGATGTCACTAATTTGGAGCTTAGCCTTCCATAGCCTAAAAAAGTGGATCATGGTCACCTTAATTCAAAGCTAACCCTTAGATCTTGCCCCTCCTCTTTTATTATCATCCTAGGGTTGAAATGGAGCCTCCCAACTCAGCCAAATTCGAACTTCCTTCTCCGCACTCAAACAACTCACTTCTTTTTTTAGATTTTCTATAGTTTTACACTCTCTCTAGACCCCTTATCCATATACCAACCCTCTCGCACTCTCTTCTACCTCTACTCCTTCTTTTCTATGCCAAAATACCTTCATAACCACCACTACTAGAGACCTATCTCTTCCCACTCTTGGGTAGAGCCAAACCTCTTCACCACATCTCCACCACTTTGGCTTAGTTTGGGTATTCCTCCTCTCATCCTCACCTCCTAGGGTTTGGCCAAGCTTTTAGAGTTCAAAGGAGTGGGAAGTAATCCCTCTTCCTCTTGCTTCTTGGAATCCTAAGGGTTTAACTTACCTCCTCTTGAAGACTTGGTGCTTGTTGAAGAAAAGAAGTGGAGCTAGAAGGCTTGGAGTCACTTGGTGAAGCTTTGGCTAGGGAACCCTTGGTTATTTCTACTCTCTTACTACTTTAAGCATGTATCAACTCTTGTATTTAGTTATATGTAGTGAGTAGTTTTATTTGGAAGGCTAGGGTTCATTTGATGAACAAATGAAGTCTTGGATTATGTATGATTTATAATTTTAGTGCATGTTATGTGATTATGTGTTGTGAATGAGCAATTGTGTGTTTGTGGATGTTTAATGTGCTTGAGCTTCATGTCTAGTTTCCTTTATGCATGTGTTGACCCTAGATAAGTTAATGTATGTGTAAAGAGACTAAAAGTGGACCTTAATTTAATTAGTTACTCACTTAAGGATAGACGAGCATGTAAACATGATTAGAGTATTTTCTAAAAGGTTACCTTAAGACTTGGTTACCTTAGCACTAAGCAAGGATTAGAGTCTCCTTGAGTCTCAATAGATTTGTGGAACTCTAGTTAAGCACACATTAAATCTAAAAGGTTATTGTGGCTAATTGTAGACTCACTTGACTCGTAACCCAATAAGTGCGAATTGGGGGAATCACATAGACTTTCTCTTGGATTCTCCAATAGAGATTCGAGAATGGGAACCTTTCACATATATCACACGATATACTTGTTGACTTCATATTGTGACATATGATGAAGATGCAAGCCCAAAATGGCTTGAATCTTGGTTCTGATTCACGAAATACTTCAATGTTGGGCTCACGTCATCTAGAGTTCGAAATAACCTAAGAACTTGGGTTCAAAACCAAACGTGACCCAAAAAGTCACGATTTGGACATTAACTTGTGTGAACGTACTTTAATCTATTACATAAACCGGGATATTGTTTGATACATCATATAGTTAGTGAGCATTTCCCTAGTCGACCATCTTAACTTATATTGAATTCATGTTATTTTAGCTTTCACATTTTAGTGTAATCAAATCAACCAATCAACTTCGCTAATCACTCATCATAATTTCACCATCACTCGCAATGCTAAGTTTCTAAAGGACTTAGCGATTCATTTCCACCTTTTATTTTAATCTTTGTGTCAAGTACTGTCTAGTTAGTCGTAGTCTTTGTGCTAAAAATTGTGAGATAAGAAGTCTAAGTGCTTAATCCTCGTGGGTACGACACTCGACTTCCTACATTTATACTAAAACTTGACCTCGTGAACTTGCGAGTGAAAAACTCTTTGCACTTATGAGTTAGTCAATAGTTCATAAGTTTAATGGGTACAAAATCTTCGAACACTTAATATGTGAATTTTTACTCTTGAATAAATTCACAAAACCATTTCTTACTTTGATTCAAAATTAATCATACATTGAGAAAATCTTCTTCGTCTTTTCCTTTTGGAATTCGTCAAACCCAGTTGCATATGTATTAGGCTATCTCTGCATTTGTCATTTACCATTTGTCTTATGTCATTTATCATATAAAGATACAGACTCGTAAGGATAGATAACGGCCTTGGTTTCTCAGTCTTACTGATTATCTTTGTTTGGGCACATAAGGCTCCAACTCGAGTTGTGATTCAAATAACGAGATTTATGTTCGGTATATGATTAATTTTGAGAAATGTGCTTTGTTAGTCATGTGACTTGTTTTCCAAAACAATAAAACATATCTCTTTGGCTTATATTAATCATGCTTTGGGCAATGAACTTTTGTCTTTTTCTTCTTGGGCAATGATTGATAACTTGTCACTTTCATCTCTGAAAATAGCCAAATACTAAAATCCAAATCGTGTCTCACGTGGCTGAGGTGTTGCCCTTAATTAGGTCATTTGTCTTTGTGGCCTATATAATGGATGAGACTTCATTCATTTCAACTTGGTTGTTTGCCTGAGTGTTTGTAGAGTTTCTCTTGATACATTTCTTAAGTTGAGTCTACTACAACTTATATTGTCCATAATATCTCCAAGTCTTTCCTCCCTCTTGTATGTAAATCTTAGAGCTGGACAAAACTCTTTTTCAAATTTAAAACTATGTAACTAGATTTTAAAGTAGTAATTAATTACATAAAATACAACTACAATTATACAAATAAGAATTCAGATTGCCACCATAACTACAAAATTTGTTCCCATGTGATAAATGTTACTCATGGATACGTAAGAATTTTTTTAAATAAGAGTATGAGACAACACATCCGATATAAAACCAATCTGTTGTAGGAGAAAATGTGTAAACTGGGAAAATTATAACTCTTTCATTGATAGGATGTCTTAAATACAAGCTGATACAATCTGTTACAATAAATGTTCCGATATAATAGGGATTCCATGTATCTATCTAATAAATATCTGTATCTAACTAGAACAAGACACACACAAGAAATTATGGAGAATAAATCTCCTTAAACACTCCTCCTTGTGTCGATGGCCTCAAGAATGATGCATGACTTGTTGCCTCACTAAAAACCTTGCCAAGCAAACAAAAATCTCATGGGTAAAATAAAAGCTTAGGCTAAGGGGAAAATAGTACAACACACCAACTACTAAAGCTACTACATGTGATGTAGACTACCCTTGATGTCTACAAAAATGTAACCCCCCCTGACTATAAACTCAGTCTAGGAGTTATGATAATCTGCGCATACCAATGCTTCTCACATGTTTCACAAAGGCAGATTTAGGAAGTGACTTGGTAAACAAAACTGCAACATTATCAGTAGAACTAATCTGGTTCACATGGATATTCAACACCTACTGTTGTTGCTAATTAAAGAAGAATTTTGGCAATATATGTTTAGTATTGTCACCCTTAATGAAACCCAACTTCATCTGTTCAATGCATACTGCATTACCTCAAAGAGTTGGATCTATAACAGTAGATGATAATATACTAGATCCTCAAATATGACCAATGATTAACCTAAGCCAAACACATTATCTAACAACTTCATGCAAAGCAATAATTTCTGAATGATTCGAGGAAGTAGCAACAAGGGTTTGCTTTGTTGATCTCCAAGAGATCGCCGTGTTTCCCATAGTGAAAACATAACCAGTCTGTGAATGACCTTTGTGTAGATCAGAGAGGTACCCAGCATCAGCAAATCCAACCAACACATCAACCGGTGTTTTGGAACAAGGGATAGCATGAAAACTGTCCGAAACAGAACCATTTTTCGACGGGTCGAGAGAATCCCTCGACGGGTCAAGGAATCACTCTAGTCGATCCAGGGTACAGGTTTTGACGAGTTGAAATCCCCAGAATGCATTTCAACTTTCTCTTTTCCGAGAATTTCATGTTTCTCTCTTTGTATTCTCTGTAAGGGAAGAATAAATCCATGTCAATGGAACCTTTCAAGTACCTGAAGATTTGTTTTACTCCATTCCAATGACGTTGCATATGTGCAGAGCTAAATCTAGCCAACAAGTTCACTAAGAAGGCAATATCTGGACGTTTGCACTGAGCTAAATACAACAAAGCTCCAATAGCACTAAGATATGCAATTTCAGCTCTCAAGATCTCGTCATTATCATCATCTACAGGATGAAACTGATCTTTCTTGGGGTCCAGACTACGAACAACCATTTGTGTGCTAACATGGTGTGCTTTGTCCATATTAAATCGCTTGAGCATCTTTTGGACATAAGCAGACTGGTGAATAAGAATTCCTCCAACTTAATGTTCCAGCTCTAATCCGAGACAAAATCGAGTCCTACCAAGGTCTTTCATCTCAAACTCATATTTCAAGTAGCAAACAGTCTCATTGATCTCATTCAGAGTTTTAATGATGTTCATATCATCAACATAGACAGTTACTATAACAAATCTTGAACTTGTTCTTTTAATGAACACGCCAGGGCATAAGTCATCATTCTTGTATCTCTACCAGATTGCTTTAATCCATATAGTGAACGTCTCAATTTGATAACATGAGCACTTCTTGATTTACTTGAATTGGGTATAGCAATATCATCTGGCACTTTCATGTATATCTCTGAATCAAGATCACCAAAGAGATATGCAGTAACAACATTCATAAGCTGCATGTTAAGTTTTTCGGACACTACCAAGCTTATCCAGTAGCGGAAGGTGATGATGTTCATAACAGGAGAATACGTCTCCTCATAATCGATTCCAGGGTGCTGAGAGAAACCTTGCCCAACAAGCCTAACTTTATAATGCAAGACCTCATTATTCTCATTACGCTTCCGAACAAAGACCCATTTATGTCCAACCGGCTTAACATTCGGTGGGCAAAGCACAACCGGACCAAAAACTTGCCTTTTATTCAGAGATTCTAGTTCAGTCTGGATTGCTATCTTTCATTTCGGCCAATCTGCTCTACGTTGACATTCAAAAATAAAGTGGGGTTCCACTTCATTGTCTTCAATGACCTCTTGAGCGACGGAATAAGCAAACACATCACCAACTAACATGGAAGATCTATCCATACGAACGTGCGCATCATTTGTTCTAAGCGAGATTTCTTTGTTTTCTGACATCACAAGAGGTTCTAAAGCGTTCCCTAAACTTGCCAATTATGATTCAAGGACATAACTATAGTCAGAGACAATCTCATGTGAATGATTCACAATTTTGATGATGAATGGATCTTTTTGTGCCTTGATGACCTGCCTTTTAACCAGCGGCTCATCTGTGAATTTTCTTGGTCTCCCATTTTTTCTGGTGGGAGCCGAAGCCGACGCAACACCTTCCACATGAGCAAGAGGAACGCCTTCTTGCCTAGCGTTGCCACTGACGAATCCTTTTTTGGGATTTCCAACCTTGCAGGAACATTTGTAGCAGGTATATCCGTTCTCGCCACTTTAGCGATATCAGCAAATGAGTCAGGCATAGAGTCTGCTACTTTCTTAAGATGAAGTATTCTTCGCACTTCCATCTCACTCTGAAATGTGAGAGGATCATGAAGAAACACAGTGGGATTAAACCATGTCAATTCCTGACGTTCCATTGGAATAGAAACATTCTTATCTCCCTCTAACGGCGGAAAATATGTCTCTTCAAAGTGACAATCTGTAAATTTAGCAATAAAGAAATTGGAGATTCATAACCAACATAAATGCCTAATCTTCTTTGATGACCCATTTTAGTACATTGTGGAGGCACAATTGGCACATAAACTACGCAGCCAAAAATGTGCAAATGTGAAACATCATGCTGATATCCAGTTACCAATTGGTACGCACTGAATGATTGGCGGGCTACGGGTCAAAAACGAAGAAGCATTATTGCACGTAACACTGCATATCCCCACGCCAAGACCGCTAAATTTGTATGCATTACCAAAGCTTTAGACACAAGCTGTATCCACTTGACATGAGCCTCTGCTAAACCGTTCTGAGAATGAACATGGGGAACGGGATGTTCAACTTCAATCCCAAGAGACATGCAGTAATCATCAAAATATTTTGATGTAAATTCTCCTGCATTATCCAATCAAATAGACTTGATTGGATGATCCGAGTGGTGAGCCTGAAGCTTAATGATTTGAGCCAGAAGTTTTACAAACGCAGCATTCATTCTGAATAGCAAGGCAACGTGTGACCATCGATTTGATGCATCTATCAAAATCATGAAATATTTAAATGGTCCGCATTCGGGTTTGATAGGTCCACAAATATCACCTTGGATCCTTTGCAAGATTGAAATATTGTCATTATTATCAACAACAAAGGAAGGACGTGCCTACAACTTTTTTAAAGAACAAGCTTTGCAAAATAAGTGATGTGCAGTAGAGATTGCAACATATGAATCGGGTGGGATAACGCACAATGCCTCAGCAGTATTTTGTCGGGATGGTGCTGCAATCGTCTTGGAGACCGAGCCAGGATTGAGAGGAGTAGTCTCATCCTCACCATCTGAACCGATGGAAAAGGTGATCCCACATATTTTCTTGCTCTAAAGAATGGATGATCATGAGTATTTTTTAAGATTTTGATCATTATGTCACGACTTGGATGTCCCAGTCGAAAGTGCCAAAGCTTGTATGAAGCGAAATCACACGTAGTAGTGTAATCACGACATTAGATTCAATGATCTAAACTGTAGTTAGATATAAACCACTACGAATAGCCGGAAACTTCTCTAGAATGCGTTTGCAGCCTCATTCAATAGAGGTTATACACGATAGTTCTTTCCCATTCTCACAATAAGTTTCCAAGTGAAAACCGTTGGCACTAATATCCTTAAAACTTAGCAAGGTTCAATTGGCTTTTGGCGCGTATAAGGCATCAGTGATATATAATTTTGTACCATGGGGCAGCAGAAACTTTGCACTACCACGCCCCTGAATAACAGGCTTTGCACCAATCATGGTTGTCACTGAGAATTTGTATGGAAAAAGATCCACTAATAGTTGCCTATTCCGCAGAATGGTATGAGTAGTACTACTATCTTCTAGACACTCAATTTCGCCTTGAGACATCTACAAGATCAATGTAAATAAGTAAGTCTTTATACTAAAAACCAGGTGTACACTTTAAGTATACACTTAGAGATTTGAATAATGGTGTGACCCTTATTGAGTGCTAATATGAAATGACACAAACTGATGTATAACCACATCTAGTGTTGAAATCCAAGTTGGTTGATTAGACTAATAATTTTCCAACGGAAAATTTTGATATTTTTTCCGACATTTTCCCAATAAAACCGATGTATAAACACATCTAAAAACACCATATTCAGGTAACATTTTCGACGGGTCGAGGATAATCCTCGACGGGTCAAAGAAAAACACAAAATAAAAGTTGATTTTCCGATACCAGGTTTTCGAATGGTCGAGTGAAATTTTCAACGGGTCGAAAAATTCTTCCACATGTAGAAGAGAAAACCAAAAACGAAATCGAATTTCCGATAACAAAATTTCAACGGGTCAAAATTTGTAACAGATCCATGTCATCGACGGGTCGATACAAAATGAAACAATCCTCGTCGAAAATTGCCCTGTGATCAATTTTGTTTTTTTTTTTTCATTTTTAGGACGTTTTGAACATATCTTTGCATTGTTTTGCCATATATGTAAAGATATCAAACCATACATAAGAATTGTATGAAATAGAACATTCTCAAATACTAAAAAATAGAGAAAATTAATTACTGCCAAAAAAATACATAATAGATGTTCTAAATCAGAAACAAGACAAGTGTTTAATAATGTTTGACCGAAAAGTAAGCCAAAAATAAAACCAAAACTTGAAAGATTACAGAGACAACTGCTCGTTACATAGGCTTATTCAAAATCTGGGGTAAGATTGTTCCCCTTGTCCTCTACAATAACGAGATTGGTGTCAACCTCCATCTCTAAATCTCTAGCATAATTCGACTCTTGAGCCAAATACTGCTTGTGTCTCTTGTAGATGTTCTGGATATCTCTACTAGCATGGCACTGTTTGTGCATATGCTTAGTTGAACCACATTTGAAACAAATGTATCTTCTAGAATTTTGGGACCATTGACCATTTGGAACTGAACTAAACAGGTTTTTGTTGGAGTTGACATTCTAATCTCTATGCCAAGTCAGTTTTTGGTTGTGGCATTGGCCACACCCACGCCTTCCTTTACCCCCACGTGGAGCTTGTCCACCACAAGCATAATGTTATGAATGAGCAACCTTCTTGTTTTTATGAGCCTTTCCACCAGTTTGATAAATCTCAGACTTTTTGGTATTAGCCGGTCTTGAGTTATTAGTCAAGATGATCTCAAGATGCATCTCCTTTTTCGCAAGGCTATTGATGAGATCACTGAATGTAGTAATCCTAATATTTTCGTACTCAATCCAGTACTGATGAGCAAGAATGCTTATGGAGGTTGGGAAGGTATTCAACGAACGCTCAATCATATCGTTCTTAGTTTTGTCCACCTCATAAAAACTCAACTCAGACTACAGATCCAACATTACTTGATTGAAATCTTGTATTTTTGGGAAGTCGACAAGTCTAATGTTCTCCCATCTTGCAGTCAACTAAGGAAGCTGTGCATCATGCACATTATTAAAGTGCTACTTCAGAATGTCCCACAATACTATGTGATCTGTTTTGTTTAGATAATGCTTCTTGAGAGTTGGATGAATATGACACCTCAAAAACATGAGGGATTGAGCTTTTGACTCTTCAATGGGGGGTAGGATATTCGCTCCAGGGCCAAAGGGTTTTATGGTGTTGGTCAGTCTCTTTCTGATGAATGTAATTTCCACATCTGAGACCCAACGGTGGTACTCCTTGCCTTGCAGGTCAAGGATGTCGAAGACCGACCTTCCTGGCTCATTCGAGCTCATCTACAAAAATACATAGAGATGTTTTTATCAGTAATGATCGAAAAACTAAGATCACAAAACTTTCAAGTTTTATTGAATAAGAACGTGATCCATGATATATGGTCACAAAATCGATTATAAACTGTGGCAAAAACCACACCCAGATACTGTGACTAACTGTCACAAGGATCGATTTCTTTTTCTGTTCTTTTCATTTCTTTTCTAAACTGTGACTCCCCCAGGACCGTCATGTATACTCTATGGATATATGTCCATCGGAATTAGGGTAACAACATGTAATATTCATAACTCATATCACAATTCCAATAATCCTATATCTAAGATTTTGCGGTAAGTAAGTTTGATCCTAGATCTATCAATAGACGGTTTAGAAAAGTTTACCTTGATAGGTGTTATGCTCGATATAACTACTACACTTAATGAATGGTTGGAAGTAGAAGCCCTTCTGAAGCGATTCCTTGGAAGGCGAGCAATCTTGACGACTTGAAGAACTTGTTCTTGAATGAGGGATGCCGAGATGAAATAAGGGAGGCCGACAATTAAGCTAGTTGCCGACGGCGGCGGAGGAGGCTTTTGTGAGGGGTAGCGTTTTTTTTTCTTTTTTCTTTATGGTGATGGCTATCAACTCTAGGAGTCATGTTGATAACGTGTTGCAGGAGAAAGTGTGTAAACTGGGAAAAATGTAACTCTTTCATTGATAGAATGCCTTAAATACATGCTGATACAATCTGTTACAATAAATGTTTCGATATAACACGGATTTCATGTATCTATCTAATTAATATCCGTATCTAACTAAAACAACACACACCAAAAATTTTGAAGAATAAATCTCCTTAAACACAATCAAATTACCGGATCATCTTAATTTTATTTGCTTTGGTCGACTGTAGCGACTCACCGAGCTCAAAATTTGAAGCCTTAATATTAGAGTTTGACTTAACCGAATAGGTGCCATATTTACCCCCAAAAAATAAAAATAGGTGCCCAAACAGCCATACCTCACAAGCAAACAGTCCGGCTAGCTAGCATTTCTCTTAGTGAGATTGAACCTCTAGCTTGTAGTCTGGTCCCTGATTTCCGGTCCGACCTTTACAGCTCCAACTTACTAAAATCCACTACAAGATGCTTGCTTGCATTGAGGGCGCTGTTGATCGAACACATAAAAGGCATGCGTTCACCGACCTCTCTTACGTAGCTTGTTTGCTTTCAAGCTACAAGCTAGCTACTTGGATTCAATTTATATGTATAGATGTCATACTGCTCGAGCAGCTAGCTGGCTTCAAATCTGACCAATTCCTAACCCAAACAAATTTATAGATATTTATATAGATTTGTTTACCTCCTCCTTAGCATTTGTCAATGGGTAGTTGGTACCGCCTAGATCAATTAGTGATCTACAACAAAGTTAGTAATGAACTCCTTTTGGGTATATATATACACGTCGCCGAACTTTTCAGCGCAGCTAGCCCAGAAAAGATGGAGTTTGATTAATCTGTTTCTTTGTTTTGTTGTTTCCTGATAGAAATTTTGTATATTGATCGTTGGAAGTGCTTTGGTAGATAAGGTTGTGGGAGATAGGGTTAAGAAATATCAAGACATCGAGTAAAGGCTAGCTAGCAGTTTACAATTATATGCATGTGTTTGGTAATTTGATCTCCTTTTGTAGACTATTTAATTGAAACTTTTGATTTGAAAATCAAAACATATGTAAGCGTGAGTCGACACTAGATTATATTTCAAGAGGTTTCAAAATTAGAACTCTTACTCACTAGAATGAAAGAGACCGACAAAATTAAATTAGAAGATAAATAACAAATTGTTTAAGAAATAAGGAAAGTATATTTTATATCTTTTGAAATGTATCTTGTTAAATAGAGATTCTATCAATCTCTTATTTATAGGATACTAACTGTAATTGATTGTAATATTTGTATTTAAGGTTATTTATCAATGAATGAGAATACAGTTTTCAGTCTACATTTTTGCGTATGTACTTTATCCTTCAACACGTCATCAACAACTCTTAAGTTGATAGCTATCACCAAAGAAGAGGAAAACCTAAAACCCTAAAACACTACAACCCCACCGTCACCACCATCAACGCCGAGCACCAACACTGCTGGACTTCCTTCCCGATTGGCCACCTTCACCGGAATTCTCTTCACCATCAACGATCCCGAAGTTCTCTTTTCAAGTTGTCTAGATTGGTTGTCTTCTTGCATCTCGCGTTCAACGTGTTATTCCTCCTTGTTACAAATCTTTACCTATACCGAGCACTATCAAGGCAAATTTTCTAACATTCTCAATTTAAAAATTAGATTGAAAACTTAATTACCACAACACCATAGATCTAGGACTAGATTTAGGTTGATAATTGCTTTGATCTATATTATGCAATTATATGTGAGAGAAGGGGATTTCATCACCTCTTCAATTAAAAAGTTTAATTAGTGACGGTCATGGGGGAGTCACGGTATAAATAAAAAAAAAATCGATATTTGTGACTGATTTTGATTGCCACGATTTCTGGGTGTGGTATAAAGCCACCATTATTATTTCCTAAACTTGATTTTGATTTATCGAGCATCAATTTTTGTGACCATACATCTTGGATCACGTTATTATTTCCTAAACTTGATATTAGTGATTGTAGTTTTAGATCGATACTAATTATCTCATTTGTCTCTTTTGTAGATGACTACGTCAACTGAGCCAGCCAGGCCTGAATTTGACATCCTTGATGCCAATGGAAAAGAGTATCATCATTGGGTATCTAATATAGAGAATACTTTCATCAGAAAGAATTACACTAGCACCATCCACCCACACACTGGTGTGAACGCACTCAACTCCTGCAGTTAAAGCTCAAGTCTTCAAATTTTTGAGGCGTCATGTTCATCTAATTCTGAAGAAGCAGTATCTAAAAAAGGATGATCCCAAGGATTTATGGGACGTTTTGAAGCAACGCTTCAACAATGTGTATGACGCTTCATCATTGGGAAACCATCCGTTCGTTGGATTATTCGAAGGTTCATTCCTACAACCAAGCTATGTTAGAGCTATAGTTGGAGATGAGTTTCTGTGGAGTTGACAAGACTGATCAGAGCATGATCGAGAAGTCTTTGAACACATTCCCATCTTTCATGATTATTTTGGCTCATCAGTACCGGACTGAGTATGAGCAAAGAAAAATTACAACATCCAGTGATCTCATGAATATCCTAGCAAAGAAAAGAAAAACATTATGAGATAATTATCAACAACAACTCTAGGATTGCTGGGACCAAGAAAACTCCTGAGAATTATAACCCTGGTGGGAAGGCACTTAAGGATAAGAAGAACAACCGTTTTAAGCCTTACAGTAACCGTGTGGGAACGAAGGATGTGGAAAATGTTGTGGTAGAAGTCGTAGTCAGAATTTGACTTGGACTCGCCAACACGTAGACCCCAATAAGTCCAATAGGAATAAGTCTTATTTTGGTCTAAGGAATGATGGTAATTCTTGACACTCTGCTCCATCTGGCAAGTATCCATGCTTCAGGTGTGGTTCAATGAAGCACATACATAAGCAATGTTGTGCTAGCAAGGAAATTCAGAGTATCTATAAAAGGCATAAGCAATACTTTGCACAAGAGGCTAACTTTGTTGGAGGGGATCATGAGATGGAAGAAGAGAGTGGATCTAATACTATATAGTTCTTCAGTAACAACCATGATTGGTTCAATACAGGTTATATAAGAGAGTGGTTCAATGCCAGTTATACAAGGGAGTGATTCACCAATCTTGTTACCACATGGTACTAAAAGTTTTGTCATTGATATCTTATATGTGTCAAAGGTCAATTGAATATTGCTAAGTTTTAAGGACATTCGCGTCAACAGCTTTCATTTGGAAACATATTGTGAGAATGAAAAATAATTTTTGTGTGCTACCTCCATAGATTGTGCCCAAAAGTGCATTTTGGGGAAGTTTATGAATATTCGTAGTGTGATTTATATCTTACTGCATTTTAGATCATTGAATCCAATGCAGTCATTCACACTACTGTGTGTGACTCAGACGCATATAATCTTTAGCATTATCGACAGGGTCATCCAGGTGAGATATGATAATCAAAATATTGAAAAATTCATATGGTAATCCGTTCTTTAGAGCAAAGAAGTATGTATGAACCAACCGCCATCGGTTAGATGGAGGGGGTGAGATGACTCCTCTCAGTTCAGGCTCTGTCTCCAAAACGAGTGCAGCATAATCCCGACAACATACTGATGAGGCACCGTGAGTAGGAGTCACAATTTGGCCTCAAAGCCTCAAGCTTCTTTCTAGCTCGCCCGGCCCGGACTCGTGTTGGGGGGGGGGGGGGGGGGGTTGCCTAGCCTTATTAAAATTAGGGTAGGACTTGGGCCATGTAAATGAAGCCCAATGTGACGACCCGAACCAGAGTCAGATGTGTGTTTGGCACGATTCTCGAGATTTGGTTATAGTCGCGGTTTTACGATATTGCGTGATTTGTCGACTCGATTCGCGACTATATTTTCAGTCGAGAGTTTGGGTTGAGTGTCTTCACGGAAGTTGTAGAGTACGTGATTTCGAGCTCGTGGGCGGTTCCGGAAGATTTTTCCGATAACCGAGGAATATTTTATGATTATTTGAAGTTTCGGGTTTCGACGAGTTTATCCGATTGTTTCGAGTTTATCCGAATCACTTCGTATATTCGTTTTGGACCGTTGATCGACCCGAGGCACGAGTATAAATATCGAAAAGTCGAAAAATAGTCGAGAATTTCATTTTGGGCGTTGACTAGCTCTGACTTTCCAAAATTGGAAAGGTTGACCCGTTGACCCGATAAGGGAAGTTTCCCGTTTCGGCTTCGAAGTTCGGCGACCAAATTCTGGCCACCTCCGGCCACGCAACAGGTACAGTAAGCATCCTTGGATGATTTCGAGCATGTGGGTATTTGGTTTGGTAAGATTTGAGGCCGTTTAGGTGGAACCTGAATCGGGTTATCTCGTCGGATTACGCCGGAGTTGGGAGGTGGTGCTCCGGCAAGATTTGAGAGTGGATTTGTTGGGGGTTTTACTCCCTAAGCTTAGGTGATGCCCTTGGTATATTTGATTTTGGGTTTTAATGAGATTTGAAGGTCACCGGTTTAGTCACCGGAGAGGTTATTTTCCGTTCGGGTTTGGGTGTTTTTGTAAGGTTTCCGATGAGATTTGGGCTTCATGGTAGTGGAGGAAGTGGTTCGTATGCTTGTGATCTTTATTTCTGGAAAGTTTCGCCGTGAAACTCCACGGTTGACGGCGCGCCGCCGTCGGCGACGGCGGTCAACGGTGAGGAAAAAGTCAACTTTTTAGATTTCGATAATTTTAATGTCGTTTTTCTCGTAATCACGCCCTGATTGTCGTCCAGAGGTTTTTGGGTCGATTTGATTAGCCGTTTGTCAGTCGAGATTTCGAGTGGGGATTTCGGGATTTCCGTAATTCATTTTGCACTGCATTTCGTATTTCCGGGAACGGTTGGTTTCCGTGCATCCGTACAGTGTTGTGGATTACGATATTGATCAGTTATGTTTTGTGAACATTCAGGAGATCGAGATCGTGATCGTGCTTCAGGCGAGGGATCTTCCACCGGACCACGAGTTTAGCGCGTGTGCGCGTTTCGAGAGTCTGTGAGTGGACACTTTATTTTCACGGATTGATTGCGAGTCCTTATTTATGATTTACGAACTTGAGCATGCAGATTGATTATGATTTTACGAGCATATGTTTTATGATTATGCATATACGAATATACGTATACAAATATATTTATACGTACATATTATGTTTAAAGCATGTGCATAGAAAAGATTTATGATTTGATTTACACAGAGTACAGTCTCAGTATATGTTGTGGTATCGATACGCACTGACTTCTCGGCTGATCCCCGAGTACGCTCCGGGAAGGACAGATATCCTGATCCGAGGCCTTTTTGGCTAGGAATCACGTGTGGGTCTGGGATCCCGTGGTTCAGACTGTGCTATCGCGTGGTAGTCCATGAGTGATTCCGCGATATGTTTACGTTGCATGCTCTGTAGGTGAGTGGTAGCTGGAGTCTCCTCACGTTTCATTTGATTTTCGTATATTTGACTCGCATATGATTTATATGTATATATATACTATCTGGTGAAAGACATTTATTTTCGTCCACTCACTCTAACGTGTTTATTGTCTTTCCCCTGGGCTTTTCGGTTTCTGTGCCCAGTTTGCAGTTCAGGTTTGGTGTTTCACGTCGCGGTTTGGAGGCTAGTGATCAGAGTCACCTGTGTTTTCCAGTAGGTTCTTGTTTCACCTACTGATGTACATATTGTATATGTTTTACTCTAGAGGTCGCTCTGATACATTCTGATACATGTTGTGCGGATTTTCACGGATATACATATATACATAGTACAGTTTATTTACTGTTGTTGATTATATTGATGTTGAGAAATCCGGTTAGGATTGGTGCCCACGGTTTGCTTTTTGTGGCATAGGACGAAGTGTTAATTTCTGGGTGCAGGTTATGGTAATTCAATGCTAGTACCGAAACTCTGCCCAAATTTTGGAAAAATTTTGTTGGTTCGTATTTTCGAAAGGGTTTGATTCCGGTTTAGGTAACTGAATCGGGATTGGGTCCTTTCACCCAAACCAACCCTTCGGCCCAAAATTTTGGAGCCCTAGAGGACAAACCTATTCCGGCCCATTTTGACCTCTTATGCTCTGCCCATTTTAGCCAATTTTAATAGAAAATGTTCTGTAATATATGACTATTAATATGTTTTCTCTTATTTTCTTCATATTTTTTTTCTCTTATTCCCTTCACTCTTCTCTCCGCACAAACATATTTCCAAAATAAATATTATTAATCAATAATTACAATACCTCAAGTCTTTTATATATTATTATTTTTCTATTTAAGACCCATTTTAGCCTGACCTATAGAGGTTGGCCCGGCCCCAACTCTTTAGCCTCATTGGCCTAACTTCAATGGGCGAGTAAATGCTTACAAATTGTGGCCTCGACCCGGCCCAGCCCACCCTCGTGTCGTTTGACTTTTGACCAAACTCATCCCTAAGCCTTAAATTTATAGCCGAGACCGGCGCAGCCCAGCCCATGATCTCTTGTTGTGCATTATCCCACCAAATTCCTTCGTGGAAATCTCTGATACACACCGCTCATTTTGTAAAGCTTGTTCTTTAGCAAAGTTACAGGCACGACCTTCTTTTGTTGTTGACAATACTGAGAATATACCATTCTTACAGAAAATTCATGGTGATATTTGTGGACCTATCAAACCTGAATGCGGACCATTTAAATAATTTATCATTTTGGTATATGCATCAACGTGTTAGCCACACATTGCTTTGCTATCCACAAGGAATGCTGCATTTATAAAACTCCTAGTGCAGATTATTAAGCTCCGGGCTCACCACCCGGAAGACCTAATGAAGTCTATTAGATTAGATAATACAAGAGAGTTTGCATTAAAATATTTTAATGATTACTCCATGTCATTTGGGATTGATGCTGAACATCACATTCCCTATGTTCATTCACATAACGGTCTTGCAGAAGCACACATCAAATGGTTACAACTTGTGGCTAGGGATTTGGTAATCCACACCAATTTGCCTGTATTTTCTTGGGTTTATGCAATGTTATATGTAGTACTGCTGATTCGTTTCAGACCTATAGCATGCCAACAATTCAGTGCATACTAGTTGGTAACTGGATATGAGCCTGGCATTTCACATCTATGCTTATTTGGTTGTATTGTGTATGTGACTATTACGTCTCCATTGCATACAAAAATAGTTCATCAATGATGATTAGGCATCTATGTTGGTTATGAATCTCCAACGATTGTCCGCTATCTAGAACCTTTGACATGAGATTTCTTTACTGCTAGATTTGTAGATTGTCACTTTGATGAGACATACCTCCCGCCGTTAGGGGGAGATTGGAATGGTTCTATTTCAGTTGAACATTAGGAATTGACGTCGTCAAACCCCACTATGTCTCATCATGATCCCCGCACATCTCAGAGTGAGATAAAAGTGTGACGCATTCTCGATCTTTAGAAATACCAAACGATCCCGAAAGGTTGGAAGTCCCTAGTAAGGGATGAGTAAATGTCACACCTAGGCAAGGAGACGATCCTTCATCCCATAGTGGAGATAAGGCGTTGACCTCAGTCCCCACCAGAAAAAGGGGGAGACCAAAAAAATCTACCGATGAGCCGCCGGTGAAAAGGTATGTCATCCAGGCAAAAAAATGATCATTTCATCATCAACATTGTGAATCCTTCACATAAGATTGTTCTTGACTACAGCTATGTCCTAGAATCACAATTTGCATCTCTTGGGAATGCTTTAGAGTCATATGTGATTTCAGAGAACAAGAAAATCTCACTAAGTAATAATGATGCGCGCATTATTATGGATAGATCTTCCTTGTTAGTTGATGATGCATTTGCTTATTCCGTCGTTCAAGAGATTATTGACGACAATGAAGTGGAACCTCGATCGGTTGCTGAATTTCAGCTAAGAGCATATTGGCCAAAATTAAAAGAAGCAATACGGGCTGAACTAGACTCCCTGAAGAAAAGACAGGTTTTCTGTCAGGTAGTGCTATGCCCATCGAATGTTAAGCCAGTTAGATATAAATGGGTCTTTGTTCGGAAGCGTAACGAGAAGAATGAAGTCTTGCAGTAAAAAGCTAGACTTGTGGCGCAAATATTTTCTCAATGCCCTGGTATTGATTATGAGAAGACGTATTCTCCAGTCATGGACATCATTACTTTCTGCTACCTGATTAGTTTGGTAGTGTCTGAAAAACTGAGTATGCGGGTCATGAATATGGCTACAACATATCTCTATGAGGATCTTGATTCAGAGAAATATATGAAAGTGCCAGAAGGCATAGTTGTACTCAATTCAAGCAACTCTAAATCATAGAGTGCTCATAAGATAAGATTGAGACATTTATTTTATGAATTGAAGCAATCCAACCAGATATGGTATACACGTCTAAGTGACTATTTGATTGGAATGGATACAAGAATCATGATTTATGCCCATGCATGTTCATTAAAACATCAAGTTCAAGATTTTCCATTGTAGAAGTCTATGTAGATAATATGAACATCATCAAATAGGTCTTTGGATGAGATTAATGAGAGAGTTGGCTATTTGAAGTCTGAGTTTAAGATGAAAAGTCTTGGTAGGACTCGATTTTATCTCGGTTTAGAGCTAAAACATCGAGATGGTAGAGTTCTTGTTCATCAGTCTGTTTATGTCCAAAAGCTACTCAGACAATTCAACATGGACAAAACACACCCTATTAGGACACAAATGGTTGTTCGCAGTTTGGAACCCAAGAAAAATTCCTGTTTTGTTTGAAAGATGATTATGAGGAACTCTTAGGAGGTGAGGTTCCATATCTCTATGTTATTTGAGATTTGTTGTATTTGGCTCAGTGCACACGTCCAGACATTGCTTTCTCAGTAAACTTATTAACTAAGTTTAGCTTTTCGGCTACACAGCATCATTGGAATTGAGTAAAGCACATCTTTAAGGGTATTTGAATGAATCCATTGACTTGGACTTATTCTTTTCCTACAAAGAAACAAGAGAAAAACTTGAAATTCCTAAAAAATGAATGGTTGAAATGCAGCTTTCTGATTCTGCACAGTTCAACCGGTCGAACCAGGTATTCAAGACGGATCAACTTGGGTTCTTCGACCCATCGAGTTATTCTCTCGACCCGTCGAAGATGACACCCTGGATAGATCAACATGATTCATTCGACCCGTCGTATGATACCTTCTGGCAAGCACTGATGAATTTTTCAATGTAGTCCCCTATTTCGAGACATCGAATGATATGTTGGTAGAATTTGCTGACGCTGGTTATCTCTCTGACCCGCATAGAAGATGTTCCCAAACTAATTATGTTTTCACTATTGGGATACAATGATTTCTTGGAGATTTATAAAGCAAATCCTTATTGTTACTTCCTCGAATCATTTTGAGATCATAGCTCTATGTGAACTTGTTAAAAAGTATGTATAGTTTAGGTCATTTATACTGAAACCACTTCTGTCCACCGCCAGTAATACATTATTACCGCAAGTGTGATCCACCGTTTAATTGTGAGTGTTGATCGAGTTTATAAAAATCATTAAATTAAGCCAACTTTTTCCAGAACATTAATCTTCTAAATCTATCCTTCGACTGAAACAAGAATGTTGAGGAAGTTCCTACTTCTTCTCTAGGTCGACGGTCGGTTTCACCAGAAAGTCGAACACCAACTTCACCGACGAGGCGACGACGGCAGAGAGCTTGAGGTAGCGAATGTTGAGGAAAATGAAATAGCGGTCGGACTTGGGATGAGGTAGTGAAAAGCGGCGACGACGGATTGGAGATTGAAGTTTGTTGGAGTACTTTTGCACCTTGTCATGTGACTGATGTCTATCAAGAATCTGACAGAATAACATGCAATTTTAATCCATATTCATATATACTGAAGCCATAGTTGTAAAAGAGTAATGAACTAATGATTGATCCTCTTGTATATGATATTCGATCTAAGTTAGGGGTAGCCCGATTCGAAGGTTTTGCTTAGTTTAATGGAACCTAATAACCAAAATATTTAAGTGATTTAAGAGCCAGTTGGTGGTCAGCGGCGGCCAGTGCGATCAATTTGCGAATTGCAAATGCGGTGAAGAATAAATGGGTGTCCATAGTAATTAGGGCTGGGTATCTGATTTTCAACTGCGTTTTTCTCAAGGGGCATACTAGGAACTTTGTGCTAGTGAAGTTTTGCGAGAGGTGGAGAAAAGTCTCTCCAAATTTATGTATTATATTCAAGGGTCTAGTTGATTACCATGTAGTACGATAACAACAACTTACATTTTTAAGGATAATCTAACTTGCATTGAGTAGATAAAGTTGGGATACATTAAGGGTGATAATACTAAACAAATTTAACCGAAGTACTTCTTTAATCAACAACAACAGTAGTTACTAAATACTCATGTGAACCAGATTGGTTCTGCGAATAATGTTGCAGAATTGTTCACCAAGTCACTTCTTAAATCTAAATTTGTAAAACATGTGAGACGCATTGGAATGCAAAGATTATCCGAACTCCAAGATTGACTTACCAATCAGGGGAAGACACATTTTGGTAGGCATCAAGAGGAGTCTATATCACATGGAGTATATTTTGTAGTTGATGATTTGTACTCTTTTATCCTTCGACCAAGTTTTTGTTTTGCCTATGAAGTTTTTATTTACTTGGCAAGGTTTTTAGTGAGGCAACGAATTATGCATCATACATTAGAATCTCAACACAAGGGTGAGTGTTTAAGGAATGTACAATCCATATCTTCAAAAGTGTGTATTGTACTAATTCGATTAGAAGTAGAGATTCTATCAATCCCTAATTTATAGGGATACTGATTGTAATTGATTGTAATACGTGTATTTAAGGTCATATTTCAATAAATGATAATACAATTTTCAATCTACATTATTGTGTTTCTACTTTATCCTTCAACAGAAACTTAAGGGCATGTTCGGTATCATTTCTCGATACTGTTCTTTGTTTTGGAAAAATGAAATCAAGTGTAATACGCGTTCGCGGTGTAGACTTTTGGAAAAACACGAAAAATTGTTTCTAGAGAATCCAAATCTACGCTTTAATTTTAGAAAACAGGTCGGGGATGTTCTCCTCATTTTCGCGATTCAGTAGGAGTTGGAAACCAAAAGAAATTGAAAAAGGAATGGATGAAGCAATGCCTTCGTCTTTACTTCTTGTTCATCTGCACTCTTCCTTAGTCAATCGATGATTTCTTCAATTCCAGACCAGATTAGGTTTTGTGCCTAAAAATTAACAATCAAATATTTTATCTGAATCTTTCCATCCACCCAAAATTTCTAGACGACTAGATCCACAACATCCCAATTTAACCCAACAAAGCTTTATATTCCTTCACTAGAGCAGATAATTGATTCATCCTTGATATGGTGACTAGCTTCTTTGCCTTTTGAGAGAATGATTGGGTTGAAGTGTTTCGTGCTTATTGATAGATAAGGGTGGCAAGCTATACCCATTAGAAAGGTTGAGGGGTATGTCAATGATTTTTTGTAAAGATTGATTTCAACTTTCAACTTTCAAAGATACTGTTTTGATTCATCTCATATATGTCCGATCCTCGGTATACTTCAAGAAATGATTTAAGGAATGTGAAGTTCAATTGACACCATAGAACAACAAAAAAGAGAAATAGTTGTTCTTCTCATTTGTTCATGATTTGTTCATGATTTGTTCATCGTCAGAAGTATGTGTTTTGTGTTTGATAAAAAATACGACCTATTTTTGTTTTCAAAGTTCTGTATAATTTACCGAACATAATCTCAATTTTTGAAAATATACGATTTAATAATGTTTTCATTTTAGAAATTTCTTTTTGAAATACTGAATTGTAAAACGAACAGGCCCTAATTGTCTTACACTATTCCATAAAACTGTTGACCACATATTCAACTTCAGTATATATCAAAATTTTCATTAACCTTTACAAGATTAAACCAGATTGCTGGATCATATATAAATATAGAAAGTAACTGACAATTAACCTAGATGAACTAATGATTTCGATTCATATATATATATATATAATATCAAACATCAAAATACTTCATCCTTTAGAATAAGATGCATTTCGAATTGTACGTGCATGCAAAAGAATTGTCTGAAAACCACAGCAAATGTTGCTATTCCCCTTGGCCGATTCGTATATATAATACACATGCAGCTAGGTCCATGCAGATACATAAATGATTTTGGAATCGTCAATCCTCGTAAAAATTCAATAAGGGCAAAGCATCGGAAAAGGTTGGAAATTAACAACTACGTATATATCATTTCATGCCGTTGTTTCTTTGAAATATTGAACCATGCATACAGGGGATGTCATGGCTGGTGGTTGTGAATTTGTGCTGCTAGCTTCAGCACCTATTCTGATGGAAGCTGAAGCAACACGGCTTACTTGTAGGTATGCTGTTACTCATAGTTGGCCACAGGTAGTAATAGAAGTCGACTGTTTGGGTTTGGTTCAGGCTATTCAGACAGAGGAGGAAGATGACTCTCCCGTTGGACAAGTAGTAGATGCTCTCTCAAATTCCTGATGTTAAGATTTGTCATGTGTATCGCGAAGCCAATGTGACGGCACATCGCTTACTAGATTTGCTTTACTTTCCGAGCATTCTTTCTAGGGCTGGGCTCGGGTCGGATCGGTTCGGGATTGGGCCTGATCCGAAACCGAAACCGAAACCGAAATAATAATCGGTTCGGTTCTAGCTAGCTGGACCGAATGAACCCGACCCGAAAAGTTTCGGTTCGGTTCGGCCCAATTCGGTACGGATCGGTTTACAAAATGGTCAAAATCTGTTATTTGACTTATTTCATATTTCAGATAAACCAAGCCTAATTAGAGTTTTTACATTACAAGTAAAAACTACATAAATCAAGTACATTTTGGTACGGATCAGCTCAATATGTACACATAAATCAAGTACATTTCAAGTAAATATGCAGATCTAAATACAATTAAAACCAAGTACAGTTCATGTTGAATTCAGAACTAACTACATATACTAACAGTCCAAACATATACTAACTACATATACTAACAGTCCAACTACAGATACTAACTACAGATACTAACAGTCCAACTACAGATACTAACTACACATACAAACAGTCCCAGATATTACAATCCAAACAGTCCCAGATATTATAGTCCAAACAGTCCTAGATATTACCGTCCAAACAGTCTCATATGCAGTTCATAGAATTACAGTCCAAAATGCAAAAAATGGAATTACATTCAAATTTAGCATAAATACAGTCCCAAATTCAACTAGAGCATTCATCTCCAGTCTCTTCATCTTCACTGTCATCAGAATCTTCACTGAGTTCCACAGTTTCAGAAACTCCACTGGCAGTGGCACTGGCTCTAAGTCCAATTTCTGTGGTTCTTCCCAGCTGTGTAATGTGCTCTGCAAATTGACAAGCATCAACTTATATATTGATATATATTTGATAATCAAATTGCCATAGTTCACAGATGCAAATAGATTCAAAATGCAAGTTCACAAATGCAGAAACAAAATGCAAGGCACAAATGCAGTTCACATAATAAAAATGGCACAGTTTCACAAAAGCAGTTAAGTCAGTTCACCTTTTGCACAGGCCTCATATATCTCAATAGCCCTAATGCTTGGAATATCATCATCATTATCATCTACTTCATTTCCCCTAAGCCAACTTTGAAGACAGATCAATCCCTCTAGAGACTTAGAAGTCAATGAGCTCCTAAAATTGTCGATGACTCTTCCACCCGTGCTAAAAGCACTCTCCGAAGCCACTGTGCTGACTTGTATAGCCAGCACATCCCTTGCAATTCTTGCCACCGCTGGATACTTGGCACCATTGACCCTCCACCAATCCAGAATTGGATAATGCTCACCCCATTCTCACATACCGGCTCAAGATCATCATCCAAATATCTGTCTACTTCATGGATAGGCCCGGACTCATTTGCGGAAGACACCATATCCTTCCATTTAGCAATAAGGGAGGATCTGGAACCAGTGGGGGCTGCCCTGCTGCTAGTAGTTGCCCTTAGCAGATTAGCCTTGCTCACAGTTGCTTGAATGTCTGCTGGCTCCACATATTGCGCATATAAATCCATGAAGAACTTCTTTGCCTTCTTTGTGTCTGCATCAATCAGCATCTCATTTTTTCCATCAATTTGAAACAGATGCACCAAGTGAACAAGCTTGAATCTCAGATCAAGAATCAAACCTAGCTGGATGAAAGGATTCACCTCAGCCTTTAATCCAAAATACTTGTTAAGCTTCTTCAGCATGTCACCAGCCATATCATTCATCGCCCTCTCTACTGCAGTAGCACCTCGCATCATTTCAGGTTCCAAAATCAGCTTGTTAATCTCCGCATCAATGGCCATCACATCATGGTAGGTGGAGTGCACTGTAGGGTGTGTAGATGCACTAACTCTCACTGTTACCTCATAAAAAACCTTGAGGACCACCACAAACTCCTCTGCATTATCCCAATCTTGATCACAAGGAGGCCCACATTTTCCTCTAGCATTTGGCAGATGAGGAATCAGGTTACCTTCCTCATCAAATTCTTCATCCGGCTCCGCAAAGTATGCTTTATAACATTCTTCATCTTCAACCATTCTAATGAAAGCAGCCTTGAACTTCAGGGCTGCTTCCAACATTAGGTATATGGAGTTCCACCTTGTCGGCACATCCATCACAACCAGCCCTCTACAAGGTTATTTTCTTTTGCTATGCTATTTTTGAAGATATCTAACCTATGGGCAGATGACCGGACAAACTTAACAGCATTTCTAATTTCTATTTAACTTCTTTAAACCAGTTCCGACAATCAAGTTGCATATGTGGGCAACACACCTAACATGCATATGTTTACCATCTAAGATAGCTTGAGAATCCTTAATCCTATTCAATCTAGCCCTAACATACTCAATAGCACACTTATTAGCAGCTGCATTATCCACAGTTATGGTGAGAACCTAAGTAATACCCCACTTAAGCAAGCATTCCTCAATCAGGTTTCCTATTGAACTCCCACCATGATTATGGATAGTGATAAAATTAATGATCCACTTATGCATTACCCACTTCTTATCAATAAAATGGGCAGTAAGCACCATGTAATTAATTTTTTGAACACTTGTCCAAGTATCGGTGGTTAGACAAACTCTATACTTGAGTAAACTCTTATTAAGTTCTTTCCTCTTACTTTCATACAGATTCAAAAAATTCCTATGAAGAGTTCTTCTACATGGAACTATAAAACAGGAACAACAAATCTACAAAAACTCCTAAAACCCAATTTCTCAACAAAGCTAAAATGCAATTCATCAACAACAACCATTTCAACACAGACTTGCATAACTTCTTTAGGGTTAAAAATATGAGTCTTCAGCCTATTACCCTTAATTTTATCCCCAATCAAAGTCTTCTGTTTTTTATCAACATTCTGCCTTGCTTTATAATACCTACATCTCTCTTTTATGTGTTTATTCATCCCTCCAGTTTCATTCTTTGTATTATTCGCAGCATAATCTCCTAAACTACCCTTAGGATAATATTTGCATTTAGCTCTCTTTTCAGATATGATTTGATCAGGTTTCCCTTTACACTTAACAACCCTAATAACAGTATACTCTGTGAAATGATCCCACACCAAACTACGTTTCTTAGATTCGAAACAGTCTGGACTTACAACAGATGCAACAACCTCAGATGCAGCAGCCTCAGCTTCAACTACTAGAGCTGGAGTGGTTCCAATTAACGAAGCATTCCCACTGGGAGCCTTACTGGTTTCAGGGACTCCTCCTCTTTTCTTCTTAATATTTTTCAACTGTGACAGAAAAGAAAACTAGTTAAGAACCTAAAATTACAAATTGGAGATCATATGTTACACAATAAAATAAACACAATGTCACTTCACTTGTAAAAACTTACACTGATCGTATTCATAGTTCAAAACTTTCCTTGGGCCAGTCTCTTAGCTTGTGATAATCCTACCTGTACAGAAAAAAAAAGAACAAGTCAGTAGGTTATAAAAAAAGACAAGGCTTACATGTTAATTAACAATTCAAAACTATCATTCCATTTTCAGTTCAAAACAATCACAAAGGTTGTCTGTTTGACACTGTACCTTCAGGGTTCAGGCCACTTGAATTGCTTCACTTGCTTCACAGCCTACTTCACAGCCTACTTCTTCTACAAACAGGGTTCAGGCCACTTGAATTGCTTCATGTCTCGCAAAAGTAAACAACTAGGATCAGTGGCCAACATTTTCAGTTCAATTCAATCACAACATGCAACTCAATTAAACATTAAACTTTCATATTTTCATTTCAATTTAACATAAAACTAAGCTTGGTACGGGAGCAGAGGACAATCGGTGTGTAATGGTAGCCTCATGCGCGCATGCCTGGCCGGGTGTATGCTTTATCCAATATACCAAGCTATACCTAATTAGTTTTGCTTCAAGTTTCAAAACTAAAAAATGAAAACTCCATTTTCAGTTCAAAACAACCAAGGCAATGAGAAGTGAAATTTCATTTTCAAAGCAAAAAAATGAAAACACAGAAAACTAATTAAAAATGAGACTGTGAGAGAGAGACAGAGCCTACCCTTGAAGATCAGATCAGAGATCAGATCGGTGAGGCTAGCAGATCGGAGATGACATGCAACTGTGATCGAGAAGAGATCGGAGATCTGTGAGGTTAGCAGATAGGAGATGACATGCAGCTACGATCGATGAGGCTACCAGATCGGAGATCGATGAGGCTACCAGATCGGAGATCGGTGAGGCTGTGACTCCTGTGAGGGTTAGGCCGAGAGGCGATCGGAGATCGGTGAAGCCGTGAGGGTCAACGTCTCAACAACGTCGATTGAGGCGACAGCGACGCTCGTTTGAGGCTGTGCGTCGTCGATTGAGGCTGTGTGTGATTGAATCTCGACTTAGGGTTTGAGGCAGAGAAATCGGAGGCGGTACAACGTCGATTGAGATGGTACAGCGTCGATTGGGTTGTGTGTTGTTACGGTTTCTTTGAGTTTGAGAGACAGAGAGGGTGAGGTCGTGAGGGTGAAGGGCTGAAGGCCGTGAAGGTGAGTCTGAGAGAGAGAGTCTAAGTCTGAGAGAGAGAGATGAGAGAAAGGAGGTGAGAGCGAGAGAGTGAGGGTGCGATTAGGTTAGGGTATCAGGTCGAACTTTCAGCTTATATAGTTGGACCAAGTGGGAGAGATTCAATAAGGGAAGGTGTATGGTTTGTAATGTGGATATCGAGTTCAGGCCGGTAGATTGGCGACACGTAATCGATTCGGTTTTAATTAATTTTTGGTTCAGTTTATGTACGGTACCGAACCGTACCGAATCAAAGCCATTCGGTTTCGGGCTATTCGATTTCGGGCTGAGAATTGGACTGATCCGTTCGGTTCGGACCATTTAGTTCGGGCTTCGGTTTTCGGCCTATTCGGTTCGGTTTTCTCGGTTTATAAGCCCGGTCCTAATTCTTTCTGTTGGTTAGATTCTCTTCCCAACCAAATTCAAGATGTAGACCTTGAATTTTGTATTTGATTCCTCCTTAAATAAATTTTGACGTTCTCTCTCTCAAAAAAATACCGTTTCTTTAAAATGAACCACCACCACATCAATGCATTTTTGTCCGTTGAATGACTTGAATGACTTGAATGTGAAAGATGTGGTGAAAATGACGAATCCAGGTGTTTATGTGGCATTATGTGCCTTGTCCCAACTGCCAATTGACAAGTCCTGCTTAATTAGTATATATAATACGTACATAGATAGTTTCTAGTTTTCATCCCAAATTCTCATATTGCTTATGATGTACGTAGAAACCCTTTTCTTCAAGACACAGAACATGCAGCTGGCCGAATGATCCATTGTTAGACTTTCGAGATCGAAGTGGACATCTGATTTGAATGCACGAGGGTAATTATACGGACAATAAACTAGCAAATATGTGCATATGTGTAAAACGATGGAGTCAAATTACAACTCTCAAATTATGTACAGTGTTGCACCCAAAAAAATGTACAGTGGATTATTGCGTGAAACCTAGTCTGATTCAATCAACAAAATTTTCTTTTAATTCCAACAAATAATTGGCCATATCAACTATCTATCGTGGAAGATTTAATGAAATCATAGAATAACATAACAAACAGAATTGAAGAAAGCTGGCCGAATCGTTATAGCATTTTCAATGAGTTCTATATTTTAGCTCCTTGACCAAGATATAGAGAGGTTCTAAATGTTTTTGCTACGTACTTAAAACATCTCTAATAATGTTCCCAAATTTTTTGTTTTCAACAGATCAGAGATGTGGAGCAATATATAGAGAATTCGAAATAGACGCTCGTATAAATCAACCCGGAGATAATGTCAAAAAAGCCTCACTGCACACACGCTTCAAAATTCGTGTGTTATGAGTAGCACCACGCATACATGCGAACTGTTATGATAGCACCATAGCAACGGCAAAGTTAAATCTACCATCTTGGTGGTCAAGCGTTTTGCAGTTCTTTTCCTTGGTTCTCCACTGTCTATCATCCCACGAAGACCATATTCGTTTCACTAGTCACTAAAAGTACTGATTCATTCTATCGTTCTCTTGCAACTATTTTACAAGCCGATATGATTTGATTCGACCGCCACAACAGGTCTCTCTCAATCACTAATTTTAGGCGGTAAATTCCTCAAAGAAAACTAATAAAATAACATTGAATAATCGAAGACTTTTAAAATAATATAAGTTACAGACATTTCCCATTTACTTTAGTGCAAATTGTCCACAATAACCTTCAGTTCTGGAACTACAACAAGGTTGGAGATGGACAAAATGGGTCATCGTCGTTGCCTAAAGGAAAAGGTCAATTCCTGCCCTGTATATTTATAGAGAGCAACAAAAATAATGAAGAGCAAATAACATATGCTGTGTTGGAGCGTTTCTTGCGCAACAATTGAATTAGGTAGATGTATTAGACATTTTATTCTGAAAAATAATAACAAATTATTAGACATTTTGGATTATAGATGACCATAATTTTCCTTCTATCTCATCTTGTACTAAAAAAAAATGCATAAGATCTCAAAATGTGGAACTTAGTCTTTTTTGTTTTAGTTTTGATTCGCGCTAAATGATGAGATTTGTCATAGCCAAAAAGATGAAGTTGTTTTTCTTAATAACGAATGAATGACGTGCAAGTAACAAAGAATTACTTTTGGGACAGTTCTGCCCAAGGAGAACCTTTCTTTATTTTTTTTTGGAAATAAGGAGAAACATATTTCACTGCTTGGAACAGAAAAAATCCATAGTGTGGAAGTTACAAGAGGGAGGGCTAACAAAAGTCAAGCTATCAGGCGTATCAGCTACAAAATTAACTTCTTACAAACATACTTGAACTGAAAGAAATATGGATGATTGTTTGGAGGCCAGGAAGAGAATTTCCGGAATGATGCAACCGAGTAATGTTGTGATTAAGTCATTTAATGTGAATTTGTCTCTTAAAATTAGGACAAAATATCAAAATTGTTAATCTCAATTATATATAAATAGTTGTATCTATTTCAACTGAAAAATAAAAATAATCATTCGACTGGCTTTACCACTATAAATACCACTTCCCTCGTAATTTACTTCCATCATCTTGAGTAGTTTTGTTTTCTAAGTCTATTTATTATGTTGTCCAAATTGTATGAACAGCACTGTTCGAAAACTCGTCCGAATCGACCGAGTACTCGCTATTCTGTAAAAAAACGAACCGCTTTGTACCTACTCTCTCTCCCTGAGTGGTAGCTAAGTAATCCCTGAGTAATCTCCGATTAATCGCTGAGTAAACCCGAATTGTCCACTTAATCAACCCAAGTTGGTCTCATTTTAACAAAAATATTAAAAGAAATCTAATTTCTGAAAATGAAAACATCCAAAAACTCTAAACAAAATGTAAATATTAATCTAAAGTTGAAGAAATTGAAGACACATCTGGAGCATTTGACAATATGAAGTGATTTTTTATTTTGATATACACTTAACAATGCTTTTCTTTGAATAAAAATTGTGTGTTTAATAATTTTGATAACTTTGATGTTAATTTTATTTATATTTTAATTATTTATACCTTAACTAATGATATTTATATACATATATTATATTAATAATTATCGTATTATTTAAAATTAAAAAATAGTGAGGACTCAGTAGTTAAACAGTAATTTAACAAAAAGACGAATGACGACCGGTACCGATTTTTTTAACATTGATGAACACTAATTAAATAATGGAAAAACATAGCTCAGATGCGTGAAGCAAGTACTTTGGGTCCTATTACCTCATTTCTCTACGAGACATAGCTATGAGACCGATAAGGAAACCTCCCCACGAAAAAAATAAATACATTAAAAGAAAAGAAAAAAGGATCGGTGCGATTGTGTCGGTGAATTTGGATTTTCTCCTCGGGGATTAAAAAATAGAAAAATAAAATGGTCCTCCTTGTAGTTGGGTTTCAGAGACGTGGAGGCTTACCCAGATGACAACCTTAGTGGCCAAGTAGCATGCAACCTTCCCTCTCTCCCTTTCCTTCCCCAAAAAAGCACCACCACCACCTCTTCTTCAAACCCTCCGCCTCTTCCACTTTCTCTTTTTGAATTCACCCAAATTCCCCAGCACGAAAGAGTCATCGGGAGAAGAACAGCCATGGAGGAGGGTCAAGAAGCAGCAGCAGCAGCAGCAGCAGCAGCCGCCCATAGAAAGCGAGGCGGTGGAGAGAACGACAAGCCGTACAAGGGGATAAGGATGAGGAAGTGGGGAAAGTGGGTGGCCGAGATTCGCGAGCCCAACAAGCGCTCACGGATTTGGCTCGGCTCTTATTCCACTCCAATCGCCGCCGCACGCGCCTACGACACCGCCGTTTTTCACCTGAGAGGCCCCACCGCCAGGCTCAATTTCCCCGACGCCGTCGAGGGCGGCTGCGTCTGCGAGGCCGGCGACATGTCGGCGGCGACCATAAGGAAGAAGGCCACCGAGGTCGGAGCCAGGGTCGACGCCGTCGAGACCGCCATGCGCCACCACCACCGCCACCACCACCGGGTCTCCGCTGACTCTGCCGGCGCCGGGACGACGACGACCGGGGAGAGAAAGCCCTTCGCCGGGTGCGTAGCGGCAGTGCCGGATCGGGTCGACCTGAACAAGATGCCCGACCCGGAGGACTCGGACTGCTACGGCGGAATTAGTTATGATTAGTTTGTTGGTTTGTGTTTTGAGGTGGGTGGGGTGGCGGCGGGGATAACTTGCGCTATGTGACGGCTGAAGCAACGATGAAGCTTTCGTCCTGGTCCTGAGGAGAACTATAAATTAGTCACTCTACTACTACTACTGTAACTCTTTTTTCCTTCCTTTTTTTATTTATTTTTTATTATTTTTGCTTTTCGATCAAGAAATTTTTGGTAATATAAAATGTAAATTATGGTAGCAACGAGCTTAATTTTCACCGTCTCCTCTTTTTTTTTTAATCCATTTTTCTTGCTAAGTGCATGTCTTGGTAGTAACTAGGAATGCGACTTTAATAGAACACAGTTGTTTATTGCTTTAAGCTTTCTACTTGGAAAATGTCATGGAGAAATTTAAGTGTGTATTGTTAGAAGGGGAAAATATGGCCGAAATGTGTGTGTGAATGCTTGGAGTTCTTTTACTGTTAGATACTTGGATTCGATGGGAATGTGATTCTCCGGAGGAACATGGTACAATGTCGTTAGATAACGACTAATCTACTATATCGTTCCAACCAAGGATCAGTTACAGTACGGTGGAATTTTCGTAGGATTTTTCGGGATTTGCCATTGTAGTTGCGAGGAGGGGAGCAGAAAGGGCCTACGGATGGCCAGTTGGTCACAGAGGGACCAAGCTTAACAAACTAAAGCTATCTATCGTATATAACAACCAGAAAGAAAAGCAAAGAGACATTGTGACTGGAGACTTTGGGGTATTTTTCTGCTTCTTCCTACTGTTTGATGTGTCTTTTGTTTTTGTTGTTGGGTAAAATTAGAAATGAGAAATGAACTTCTGGCAGTTGGTTGGCGATGGTGGTGCATGATCTGTGATATGATAGGTGCATAGGGCACTTCGTTGGTTTTGTCTCCTTGGCTTTGTGCTCTTGGCAAAGATTCTGTAGTCCCCTTGCAATTGCATTGTTTCCATTTAAGGGCCTTCTACATGAGCTGTAATCCATGGCTTAGTTGACCATTTTTGTGACACATTCCCGGTAGAAGACAACGATTAAACCACGATTAGCGGTAATTCGGGTGTTCCTTCTTATGCTAACAGTGGGTTTCTGTCTTTCTGAAATATAAAATGAGGTTTTCCACATCTCAATGAAGTAGATGTTCTAGGTCCAGTCCTCCCAACCAAAAGAAAACTACTTTCTTTTCCCTCTTTCCCACGAGACTTGATGTTTCGGAGTTCTCTGTGATCAAAGCAAAATCTAATATCATGTTTGGTTCCATACGGTGCATTTTGAAAAGCACAATGATAGAAGCTCCATAAAGAAAAACTATGACGGTCGTTAGCATGCTAAAAGTCTACAACCTCCCCCGTCGAGATCAACTTCTTGTTGAACAACCAGTAGGGCAGATTTAGCCATCATGGTCTAATATGGTAGTCACTTCAGCTCAACTAACACCTGCTAGAATAATTCCTTGAGGAAGCCGATAGTGGGTCCTTACAAAAATGAATGCAAATAAAACTGACTCGACTTAAAGAATAAAGAAGCTACATGTAACCTGAAAAAGATGAGAGCTTTTCTCTCTAGCCCTGAGGGTTCTCACGGTGGCTGCTTCCCTTGGCTTCTGTCGTGCGGCCCAGCACCCCACGAGTCCTTTGGACACGGCATACTGGACACCTCTCCACGCTGGTATCGCTTGTTTGCTTCGCTGGACAGCAGGGTTCGGTGGGCGAAAGTTCTTCGCGCCGTGGGTTGAGGCCGGTGCACGCCCGACTCAAAAGCAAGGCAGATCGATGCGCCATTAATGGCTTACTTTTGGTGACTGGAATTCGCCAGTTTCTGTTGAGGTCAGGACTGCTTCGACTTCATAGGGTGGTGGTGCGTGCTTTTGGTCAGGTTGTGGTGACTGAGGGCAGTCCACGTTGGTACTGGTCGCTGTGGTTGATGGTAGGCTTGGAGGACGGAATCTCCACTCGGCGGCGGGGAGTGGTTCCTATGCTCCCCGTACAGGCTGTGGCAAATCTTGGGCTTGGCTATTGGCTGACCTTTTGGGCCAGAATGCTGATTGGGTTTGGGCTTTTGGTCCTAGACCTAGGTTTAGCCCATTTTTGGTTCCCAATATGGGATCCTGGTGGTCAAGCAGGGTTGGTCTCATGTAGTTTTTTTTTTCGGAAGGGTCATGTCCTTCTGAGAACTAGCATGAGTCTCATAGGTGAGTCTCGCAGGCATTGAAAGTCTTGGTTTATCCCCGTCTCTCTTCACTGTGTCATGGTTACTGTTTTGAGCTAGAGTGCATCATTAGTAATAGCAGTTTGTTACTAAGAGTTCTGTATCCTAGTATAACAATGATTCTTATCTGCTCGTTGCCCCTCGGGGCGGTCATTGTAAACTGTTCTTCATTGTTCCCTTTAATGGAGTGACACACCATATTTGCCATAAAAAAATAAAAAAATGACTCAACTTTGTGCATTATTTTCTTCTTTATCAAGGGGAGACAAGTTAATCTGTGACCGTTTGATCAAGGTCCGTACTTGTTCATTCGTACTTGACACAAAACTTCCCCAAAAATGTACCTATAATCCAGCATCTTTTATTATCGTGCCTTGGAACATTGGAGAGTGGGCAAATAGTGTCTGGGACTTCACTAGCAGGTTTCATTTGAAGGGCAGCTCAGATGATGTTTCCTCTTGTAATGATTCCAACCGTTACAGGGAAAACAAGGGGATATCAGAGACTGGAGAAAGAGGGAGCAAGAGAGAAGAATGCACCAGTTCTTACCAGTTTACCGCTGTCGTCTACAACAGGAAGGCGGCGATATTTTGTCTCAAGCAATAACCTGACATCAGATAAAAAGGTTTAATGTATAGCAGCTAAATCAATGTAAGCCTGTCGAAAAGGGGGAGAAGAACCACGAAGCATGAAGCAGGATACCAAACCTAGCAACATTAGTATCTTCACGAACAACAACTGGAGCTGGTGTCATCACATCACATCACCCACCACCTGACTATTGGTTTTACTAAGCAACTTCTGTACTTCGTTAAAAGTCTGCAAAGAAATATTATATTAACTGCAGGGAAGTAAATGAAGTGCTACAGAGCCAATATCGCTTCATATTAACTGCCTTTATTAACTAAGCAAAAGCTACTCTCATGAAAAAGCTCCTAAAAGGATAATCCATAAAACAGATTCCAATTACTATGACATTAATTGTTAAACCTGATATAAAAAATAACGCAAAAATCATTGAGATGTGAACAATTTGTTCTTTAACTTCGAAATTTTTTAAAAATAAAAATAAAAGAGGCAAATGAATTTAACTAAAAGATTTCCCACATACTTTCCAAGAGTTGTCAGGTTCAGGAAACATGCTGTTGTCATTTTTTCCACCTCCACCTATCAGGTCCAATATTGAATAATTTTAGTATTATGTAATCATTACATATATAAATATATATGGAGATTCATAGAACCTTACCACAGAAAATATTTTATTCATAATTCAACAGTGTTCATTATCAAATTGATTACTTAAGCTGTAAAAGATTATTTAATTTGTTTGAACTACATCAGGTTAGCTAAAAATCTTCTGTTCAAAACCATCAGGGAATCAATTGGATATACATCATCAACATTTAACCTTATACTAAGTATTGATAACTGTCAACCACTTCTATTAAAGAAAAAAAACACTTATTAATCACTAGGGTTTTGGTAGCAAGCAACAGTTGTACAGGCTTGCTTCAATTATTTAGCGAAATCTCAAAAGGAGCTCACAAATACACAAACAAACCGCAGTGTCCATCAGATACAAAACCACCACTAAATGAAAAGGAGGATATATAAGACTTCAGTTAATCCATCAAAAACAAAGGTCAGTGACCCACTGATTGAAGACCCCCCAATCTAGTGAGCAAGGATGTGTGGAAACATTTAAAGTTCAAAGATTGAGTGGTAAGTGGAATGAGTCAATTGGGGAGGGAGGGAGGGAGAAGTACAGAGCCTTAAAGTGAAAGCAGGGTTACTTTGGGAATGAGAAGAAGTACACGAGCATATCTACTGAGTTGTACATTTCTACTCAAGTTAAATCAGTTTGGTTAGATCAGAAAAAACCATGCCTTTCTCCTTGCTGAATACAGTATTCAAGGAAAACGGCAATGCCAAATGGTAATGCTTCAATACAGTTGCACAAGTCTACTTTATTCTTTAATAGGATGAGATTCTTCAAGGACAGTCAATGAAATTCAAGCAACCCTTTGCACAATAAATTTGATATACCAACTTTGGTACTTAATGTATATTTCATTTCTGCTCCAACATAGTGTTTATGCTTGCCTTAAACCAACAATCATAGATATAGGCAAAAATTTAGTTATTCCTTTGTCAAAGAAATAAAATAATATGGAGTCTAATGCTTTCTCATCCATAATAAAAGTTATCCCTTAGAAGATAATCAAAAGAACAACATTTTCAGACAAAAAACAGTTCACAAGATTCACAACACCACTTGCTCATATCTCAATCCCCAAGTAACCACCCACATAACTTGATTGACAAGTTATAGTTCCATAAAGTATGCAGATAGCAAGCTAAAATACTCACTTTCATACTTTACATATTAAATTACCTGATATTGTGTCCAATGCTAACAAGTCAGTCTGAAACAAGACCGACCTGCGTCACAGAGAACCCATATACTTGAATATATGCACAATCTACTCTGTTAACCTAGCATCAGGTATATAACGCTTTTACTTAACAAAACAGATAAAACTCAAGAGGTAGATACTTTGGATATAGAAATAGGATGGCTTGAGACATTGTCAAATGAAAAGAGGGATATGTTTTCACAAATAGTGAAATGCGACAAGCACTTACACACAACTATATCGTACTTACTGCGGATATTTGCAGTCTTGAACTTCAAGTATAACAACAAATTCCAAGCATATAGTTTCCTTTTCTGTTGTTAGTGTGACCCTTAAAAGGAAATCCATGCCGACTCACTTTGAATGCCTAATTCTCACCTATAATCAATATGACATGGACTCTAAGTAAGAGACTCTCTGACATTGTGAATCTAAAAGTCACAAATTGCAAATCAGTTTGCAAAACCTGGCTTCAAAAGTATAACAGATTAAAACACATGCAGACCTAAAAGTATATGTTACTCTCAGATTTCAAGCCTACCTGCGAAATAAGAAAGAAGAGTGAAAAGTGACAAAAGGTCAAAGAACTTACCAATTTCCAGTCAGTGTCGATCACCGGAAAACCAGTGATTCTGTTCTCCACCAGAAGCTCTATTGCTGTAGTAAAGTAATGTATATCCATCAGCAACCTAAACACTTCATAAAACAAATGTACTACTGAAAAAGTGAAGAATCTAATACGTTCATCTACCGTAGTTGTAGGATTCACCACATGCAAATCCTCTCTTCTTGTCATAAAGTCACCAACAGTTTTTTTTTTATTGAAAAAATCACCAACAGTAAGAACACCATTTTTGGACTGTAAATTCTTCAACATTAGCATATAATCTAGTCGGCATTTTTCACAGTAATTTATCTCAACAAATTCTAATAAACTCAATTTCAAGGATGATGATCGATATTACCGAGCTAGTCATCAACGCGTCGCTCGCGGCGGCGCAGGATCTGCAAATCCCGGAACTCCGACACGTGGCGACGGAGACCGAAAATAGCCTCCGGGAGGGACGAGAGAGCAGGAGCAGGAGCAGGCACGGTGGCAGCCGGTTGGGCGGAGTTGACGACGGAGCTGTGAAGTTGGTGAGAAGCGAAGGATCTGGAACGAAAATCGAAGCCATGGATTATTTGGGTGAGGGGACTGAGGGATCAGAGAGAGTGTTGTATTAGCAGCTGACGACGGCCAGGCCAGCAGCAGATCGAGTAACCGCCCACTTTTTTAATCATATATATGCTATATATGATTAAAAATATATTACCCTTCCTGTATGGACTTATATTATTTTTTGTAATATATATATATTTAAATAATTTGCCCGAAAATCATTTTATGAGAAATCGTTTTTCGCACATATAAACCACTAATTTTTCGTATAAAAGACCGCACACTGTTCACTGAGCTTGTGCAATTATTATATTGTTTATACAATATATAATATTTGACAATAACAACGAAAGTCATTAAATCCTTTCTTTGATAAGCTACCAACGGATGATAAAAAGTTAAGATATCCATACACACCAATTTAGTTGATCATCTCATTTAGGAAGTGCATTAACACTATAAAACAATTCAGATAAAATAAAAATAATACAATAGCAAAAATAATAAAAACTAATTAGAGAGGTAGAGTTAAGGCACAACATAGGAGGTGCCAATGATTTTGTTCCATACATGATAGAAAATAAGCATATATTCATTAGCAAATTCTACCCAAAACAGCTATAGTCATTAATTTTTTTTTTCCAGGTCTTAGACAAACCTTTCATTCTTCTTGATAGAAAACATCAAGTACAACTTCAAAACAACTATAGTCACTAAACTTTTTTTTTTCTGGTCTTGGACAAACCTCTCATGCTTCTTGATCATCTCCTTCTTATCTTCAACTCATCACCCTTCATGCTATATTGAAGGTCCTAAATGGGAGGGTGAATAGGCATTTGCCAAGTTTTTCGCCAAAAGATCGTATCAGGGATAATAATATATGGAACTATCCTGATGAAAGATACTTAACGATATAAAGTAAAAGTATAAGGAAGTAAAGAGACAAATAACACCTAAATGTTTTTATTTAACGTAGAAACCCTACAATAGGAAAAAAAAAACTGCGTGCCCCTAATTCTTGAGGGACAAATCTTTTCCACTATGTAAAAATATTTTTTACAAGAGTATAGTTCTAATAATAGCAAAAACGGTGCTATCCTATCTAGTCTCTCGTACTAGCCTAAGAATTATTCTCCATCTTGTCTCTAAGAGTTTACAAACAAAGGTTACAAAAACTTCTACCCGGAATCCAACTCCCATAGTTGATTCCCAAGAGTACATGTTAAGACACTCCTTACAAGACTACAACTCCGATAATAGAAAATAACGGTGCTATCCTATCTAGACTCGCGCGCTAGACTAAGAACTGTATTCGGTCATGTTTCTAAGTGTTTACACATGCGAAGCTTTCTGATGATAGAAAGACACGTTGCTATCCCTATCTAGTCTTCTCACTAGTCAGAAATACACTCGGTCTTGTATCTTCAATTCCTCATACAAAGATGTTAGAAGCTTTATTTCAATAACACAACTATCACAAAGTTGGTTCTTTAGAACACTTCTTGGGTTGCTTGCACTACCGATCTGATCTCATGGATGCAAGATGAATGTATATGAGTTTAAAGGGTTTTTGTGTACTCTTTAAAACATAAAGTACAACACAAAGAACAAGCACAAGCTTAGACTCAACAAAGAAACTATGCTATGATAGTTTCTACATTTTAAGAACCTAGCAAAATACTAAGCCAAACAACCGGGTTTGTCATGGAGGTTTTTTGTGTTTATATAGGCCAAGGGAAGGGTCTATATGGTACGGGAGAAATGTCTCAGCCAAGTATCTAGACTTGAACACCACATAAAGGCTTTATAAGATAAAGAAAATCTCTAGTACAACGCGGCTTAAGTCTAAGCCAAGTAAGTAAGCTTGGTGATCACACAAAGATATTTTTTATCTATGCCAAGCAAGGTGGCACATAAGTGGGAGGTTGAACCATGCCAGCCAAATATACAGACTTTGAAGACCACAAAAAGTCATTTAAAATGTAAAAGAGAGCTGTCTAAAACGTGGCTCAACTCTTGGCCAAGGGATCAAAGTTGGTGATCACATAAATGACTCTTTTACTCATAAATATCTTCCCTAATTTAAGGTAAGTAAAACTTTGTTTTTATGAAAAAGTAAAATACTGAAATGACCCAACCCCGATTTAGTTTCCTAAACCAGAATCAAACCCCTTCTGAAAACACGAACCAACAAAAACAATAAAAATTTCGGCAGAGTAACACTACTAACGCGGAATTGCCATTACCTGCACCCAGAAAATAACACTTCATCCTATGCCACAAAAACCAAACCGTGGGCACCAATCCCATATGGATTTCTCAATATATCAACAGTAATGTAAAGTAATAAATATAACTATACTTTACAGAAATCCGGGGGAAAATCGTATAAAAGTATACATCAGAATGCTAAGAGCGACCTCTAGTGTATAATTATATCAATATACCACAGCAGGCAGAATAAGAAACCTACTAGAAGAAACAAGGTAGCTCGAATACTATGCTTCCGACCACGACGTGCGACACCAGAGTCCGAACTGCAAACTGGACACGGAAACCGAAAAGCCCAGGGGAAAGGCAAATAAAAACGTTAGAGTGAGTGGACGAAAATAAACATATGCCTTTCACCAGTTTATATACATAATCAATGTAAAACAATGCGAGTTCAGAAAGTATATATGGAGGTGCCAGGCGAATCTCTCAACCCTGCCCAGAGGAATCTCACAACTCTGGTCCAGATGAATCTCTCAACTCTGGTGGACTACCGGTGATTAGCCGAGTAGCCGAAGCATCGATGCAGTAATGCCATCACCAATTAATATAAAATAATACCTCCGAAAATAATAAATAACTCAACATCGTATAATGTAAATACGGAAAATCACGAAAATCACGAACTCGCAACAACTGTGAAAATATAAAAATGTCCACTCACAGGTGAGCGTAACGCGATACGCGTTAATCCCGTGATCCGGTGGAAAATCCCTCACCAAACGAACGATCACGAACCTCTGGATAATCATAAAATCCACTGCTCAAATTCATAACTCGACACCTCAAATCATATCACGAGAAACAATCATTCCCGGAAACATATAATTCAATTTCGACAAAATCGTGAAAATCTGATAATCACATCACAAAACCTCGCTATAATTTTCGATGCTCAATTCAAAAAACAAACCTCACCACTGCGATCGGGGCACGATTCCGAGTGAAACAACATATAACTCGTCGAAAACCCCCAAAAGTCAACCTTGACCGGAGCACCGCCGTTAACCACCGCCGGCGGCGGCGGCGCAACCCAACCGTGAAATCTTCCGGCAAACCAACACCTATTCCACTCAAAATCATCCAACAAACAACTTCCATAACTACACCGAAGTCCAATTCTAACTCTAACTAGTCCAATTTCATGCAAAACCGAATTCTCACACAAACTTCAATCGATCGATTCTCCATGTACAAGAAGAATTGGAACACCATACTTACATAGGTAGATTCGTGGTGATGAGGGCTTCAAAGCCCATGCTTCATGCCTCTCGATTTGGCCGGAAAAAAGTCGACCCAAAACCCCCATTTTCCTCCAATTTCCGACCGGAAATTCCTTCTCCTCCGGCGTCCTCGCCGTCGATGGTAGCCGGAAACACCACAGGGACGTCGAGACGAGTTGAAGGAGTCCTAGGCCGGGGTCTGAAGTGGCCGGACGGCAACCCATCGCCGGCGAGCCGTGCCACAGCGCCGTCGCACTCCTCCTCCCCCGAGTTGACTCGGTCAACAACAATTAATGCATAGTTGACTTTCCAAAAGAGGAAACCCACTTAAATACCTTCTATTTTTGGAAACTTCCAAATATACTTTTCGATAAACTTTGAACAAACATAACTTTCGTATCGTAATTCCGTTTTCAACAATTCTCGCGTCATCAAACTTATCTCGACAAATTCTTCAATTTCCACCCGAAGTCAAACAACTTCGACCAATCTGATAAAAAGTCAACAAGTCAATTCATCACATGCTTATCCGATTAAACGATCAACGGTCTAAACTATTCACAACTTATTCCTCGTAACTCAGAAAAATCCTCCGGAAGTTCCCACGAGCTCGAAATTAAATTCTCTACAACTTTCACGAAGGATCCGAAATCAAATTCTCGCCCGATAATTTAGTCGCTAACAAAGCCGCCATATTAACATATTACGTCGAAATCACGACAAATCGCGAAACTCGCAAACCAAGTCGATAACCATTACATTTATGGTTCGGGTCGATCAACGGTCCAAAACGGATCACAATCACGATTCGGATAGACTCGAACACGAACGGATAATCTCGACAATATTCTGAAATTTCAAATATTCATATTATATTCCTCGGTCGTCGAAATAATAATCCGAAACCGCCCACGAACTCGAAATCACGCGTACAACAACTCTCGAGAAGAAACTCAACTCAAATTCTCGGTCAATAATTAAGTCGTGATCAAAGCCGGCGATTCAATCAATTATTGGAAATCTGCGATTACGCGCTAATTCACGAACGAAGCTGATTACACTTCTGATTCTGTTCCGGGCCGTCACAAATCTACCCCCCTTAAAAAAATTTCGACCTCGAAATTTCTAAGTCTGCCAACTGAAAAGTAGGAACACTGCCTCTGCATACAGTTCAACCCCCAAGTGGCAACTTCAACTGAACAACTCTGTCAATGGAAAATATCTCTGTACCCTCAAATCCTGAATCAAAATTGGCTTCTCCACAAATACCAAGTCTTCCTGTATAAGGAACTGATAGGGTACAAAACACGCAACAAATCTGAAATGTAGTTCCACCACACGGAACACAACACACACAAAAGCCAACGCTACAGGCAATGCCGAACTATACAGCACAACACAAATTCGCCCTATGATCACATACGGACCAAAGTAACGTGGCAAATTCACAACTCAACCTGCTCACATCAACTTAACTCTAATATCGAACACGAGCAAGTAGCAACCTGTTTCCGCTAATTCGAAGGTCTGTGGTAGCACATTCCACAAAATCAGAATCAAACGTCAGCTCAAACCAAACTCGCTCCAGCACAATGGAGTATAACATCGTTCCTCAAAACGACATCATGCAACGTCATAATCACAGTGGTCTACAAACTGGTACTGCATGCAATCTCGAACAGTTGAAACTGCTGGTCCCAAATCCCTCGGAATTGTAATACACAAGACCACAACATGCCCTCTAAGGTCTGAATAGTCCTCAAAGATCGCCCACCAATCTGAGGATAAGAAACGGTACTAACCTGTAATCTGGTCCCCATGCTCACTGCAATGCTTGCCAACACACTGTTGTAACTGATTTTCTCGATCAGCAAAATATAGCTATACCAGTCTGCCACTGAAATCTTTTCCGAAAGTACAAGGAAAAGAATTAAATTCATCAAATGGTCCACAAAGACCCGAAAATTGGTACCACAAACCGAAGTGCGTACTAGCACACAAAATCCACAGTGACAAGCTCCAACTTCTAATCGGAGATCTTCAATGGCTGTAACTTCCCAACAAGTTTCTGCCTCTCTGCCTTCGCCTGCCGACAAATGTGGCATCTGCACACATAAGCTGCTATATTCCTTTCATGTTGCGTCCCGAGTAGTAAACTCAAAGTATCTGATACATCTCCGTATCACTAGTGCATAACGCACGCAAAACAATGAGCTTCAACATCATCATACTCTAACTCAGCTTTCGTAGCTCGCAACTCGGCTAACACGGAAACTCGAGCCACACACACATGAAACAATGAAGGTCCCAACCTCCGATTGAATGCATCAGCAACAACATCCCAGACGGATAGTCAAAGTACAACTATTACCCTTTTCTCGGATAAACTCAAATGTGCAGCAATAGTCGTTAGTCGACCCCATCCATCTACGTCGCCTCAAGCTCGAATCTGGCCGAAAATGCAAGTAGATGAAATTCAAGTGATCAGTGTACATCCTACACTGCGCTGCACGTCATAGCAGTAGTGTCTCGAACTCTCCGATGCTAACATAAAGACAGCTACACCCAGATCATTCATAGGATACGTAGCTTCATCATGTTCCCACTGCCTGAAACCATGAGCCACCACTCTGTTATGCAGCATCAAAGCATAACCAAATCCAAATTTCGATGCACCGCTATAAACCACGAACTCGTCACGGTCGTCAGGTAGAGCCAAAACCAGTGCAACGGTCAACCTTCCTTCAGGAGTAAGTAATTCATCTCACATGTATCGTTCCACTCGAACTTGACGCTTTCTTCGTCAGTCCGGAAAGTGAAGTGGCAATCCGAGAAAATCTTGCACAAAATGCTGACAGTAACCTGTCAAACCCGAGAAACTCCGGATCTCTGGTACAATGGTAGGTCAACTCCAAATCAACACGGCTTCTATCTGGTCAGGATTCATGTTGACTCCCTCGGCTGACATCACATAGCCCAAAATCTTCACGCTAATCACCCAAAACTCACACTTACTGAACTTCGCAAACAACTGATCATCTCGCAAAGTCCACAAAATAACTCGCAAATGCTTCTTGTGCTGGCCCACACTCCTAGAGTAAATCAGGATGTTCCCGACGAACACGACCGCAAACTCGTCCAGAAATCGTCTGAACACCCGGTCCATCAAGTCCGTAAAAGCTGCGGGGGCATTGGTCAACCCAAACGGCATGACTAAGAACTCGTAGTGCTCGCACCGTGATTCGAAAGTCGTCCTAGCCACAACTGACTCACCGATCCTCAACTGGTGGTATCCGGACCCGAAATCAATCTTCGAAAAGATTGAAGCTCCCGTGAGCTGATCGAACAAGTCGTCACTCTGAAGTGATAGATACTTGCTCTCCTCTGAGGCCTGATTCAGCTTCCGGTAGTCGATGCACCACCCCGTCGAATCGTCCTACATTCGCACAAATAATGCAAGAGTACACTACGATGATACGCTGGGTCGTACGAAATCTCCTCCAGCAACTCTCGAAGTTGAACCTGTAACTCCATCAGCTCCGCTGGTACCGAACGACATAATACCGGTGATATGAGTCCAGCGCCCGGTAAAAGCTCAATGGTATAGTCGGTCTCCCGAACTGGAGGAATACCCGGTAACTCCTCCGGAAACACACTCGGGAACTCGGGAACCACCGCAATATCACCAATATCTGGCACAGCCACCGAAGTATCCACAACACGAGCTAAGTAAGCAGCACAACCCTTTTTATCATCTCCTCGACCTTCACTGCTGAAATCACACATGGTAATGAGGTATTCATCTTACCGCGAAACAGTATCTCGGGGAAACCTGGTCGTCGAAACACAATCCTCCTTCTCGAGACACTCGAACATAGCCAAATGTGTCGCCAAAAAGTCCATACTCATAATCACATCAAAATCAACGATGTCCAGCAATAACAGATCCATGGCTAACCCATAACCTCCAACAAAGATCTCACAACCTCCGGATGGAAGCAACACTCTCCAAAACCTCGGAAGTGGAGATGCAGGCACAATAGCCATGGATGTCAAGCAACGGTAACCTCAAAGAAACTCTGTCCTCACACAGGGTCGTGGCACAAACTCCGGCATGCCCAACAAACCGTCCACGTCGATTACGACTTCGCTGATAGACTCGTCTGAAAGTCTACGTTGATTAAACTCCAGAAATAACATCATGACCTCCTCCTGAACTTTGAGCTGCCGAACCACTAAAACAGCTGGCTCGCAACGTGACCCTCCTGGCCACCACAATAGCAACTGAGAGTGCTCCACCACTACCAAACGGATCCTCTGCTTTGATCTGATGACCCCCAACATAATCGAAAAGGCCACAGCCTGATGAAGTCACTGATTCCGAGGTGCCTGAACTCAACCTCATCAAATATCTTGACTAAGTTCACTTTCCTCAAACCAACAAGTCGGAAACTGCGTATACCTTTCCTTCTCAATATCCTCGCCTCTGAATGCAGCACACCAAACTCATCATGGTTGTCTCGAGGCATAACAGTCAAAATCCCTCTGATGCTCAGGTTCAAACTCATCTCGAACCTCGTGCATTGCTTCCACTGAAGCCACATAACACGTGCAAACGGAAACAAACATATGAACGATACATCCCTGCCTCAGGTGGGTAAATACTCCATATTTCGCTGTTAGATAGCCTGATTGAATCATTACCGTATAAACAATATCCCGAATGTAGACCATGGAGTCACAACAGGAACTCACACAATACCAGCCCACCAAATGCAACGATCTAACTCAGGCAAAACATCATCTACCACAATTCTCTGCTCAAAAGTAACATGTAGACGCCCATATACACACAACCAGGCAAGCCATGCCACACAAATCTCTGAATGCTCATCCAAACCCACAACTCACTGTAAAGTCGTGCGTTGATTGATCCACAATAGGATCCACAACCGTACCGACACGGAAAGCACGTCAAGGAGGCATCCTAATGAATAAAACATCGTTCACAACAAGTAGAACGTAATCACGAAACTTTAAATATTTGAAAGAATACAACACCCGAAGTATTGATGAGTATCCGCCGGCCGGTCGGGTCATCACTTCAGACATGCTGTACATTCTCAAATATCCTTAGTAAACACGACTACAGAAGTCTACAGAACCTAAAACCTAATGCTCTGATACCAAGCTGAAAGGACCTAACCCCGATTTAGTTTCCTAAACTGGAATCAAACCCCTTCTGAAAACACGAACCAACAAAAACCATAAAAATTTTGGCAGAGTAACACTACTAACGTGGAATTGCCATTACCTGCACCCAGAAAATAACACTTTATCCTATGCCACAAAAACCAAACCGTGGGCACCAATCCCATCCGGATTTCTCAATATATCAACAGTAATGTAAAGTAATAAATATAACTATACTTTACAGAAATCCGGGGAAAATCGTATAAAAGTATACATCAGAATGCTCAGAGCGACCTCTAGTGTATGATTATATCAATATACCACAGCAGGCAGAACAAGAAACCTACTGGAAGAAACAAGGTAGCTCGAATACTATGCTTCCGACCACGACGTGCGACACCAGAGTCCGAACTGCAAACTGGACACGGAAACCGAAAAGCCCAGGGGAAAGGCAAATAAAAACGTTAGAGTGAGTGGACGAAAATAAACATATGCCTTTCACCAGTTTATATACATAATCAATGCAAAACAATGCGAGTTCGGAAAGTATATATGGAGGTGCCAGGCGAATCTCTCAAGCCCGACAGTCAGGAGAATCGCTCAAGCCCGACGGTGATAGGCCAGGGGAATCTCTCAACCCCGGCGGCATACAGAGGAATCTCTCAACCCTGCCCAGAGGAATCTCTCAACTCTGGTCCAGAGGAATCTCTCAACTCTGGTCCAGAGGAATCTCTCAACTCTGGCGGACTACCGGTGATCAGCCGAGTAGCCGAAGCATCGATGCAGTAATGCCATCACCAATAAATATAAAATAATACCTCCGAAAATAATAAATAACTCAACATCGTATAATGTAAATACGGAAAATCACGAAAATCACGAACTCGCAACAACTGTGAAAATATAAAAATGTCCACTCACAGGTGAGCGTAACGCGATACGAGTTAATCCCGTGATCCGGCGGAAAATCCCTCGTCAAACGAACGATCACGAACCCCTGGATAATCATAAAATCCACTGCTCAAATTCATAACTCGACACCTCAAATCATATCACGAGAAACAACCGTTCCTGGAAACATATAATTCAATTTCGACAAAATCGTGAAAATCCGATAATCACATCACAAAACCTCGCTATAATTTTTGATGCTCAATTCGAAAAACAAACCTCACCACTGCGATCGGGGCACGATTCCGAGTGAAACGACATATAACTCGTCGAAAACCCCCAAAAGTCAACCTTGACCGGAGCACCGCCGACGGCGGTGGCGCAATCCAACCAACACCTATTCCACTCAAAATAATCCTACAAACAACTTCCATAACTACATCGAAGTCCAATTCTAACTCTAACTAGTCCAATTTCATGCAAAACCGAATTCTCCCACAAACTTCAATCGATCGATTCTCCATGTACAAGAAGAATTCGAATACCATATTTACATAGGTAGATTCGTGGTGATGAGGGCTTCAAAGCCCAGTGCTTCACGCCTCTCGATTTGGCCGGAAAAAAGTCGACCCAAAACCCCCATTTTCTCCAATTTCAGACCGAAAATTCCTCCTCCTCAGGCGTCCTCGCCGTCGATGGTAGCCGGAACCACCACGGGGACGTCGAGACGAGTTGAAGGAGTCCTAGGCTGGGATCTGAATTGGCCGGACGGCAACCCACCACCGGCGAGCCGTGCCACAGCGCCGTCGCACTCCTCCTCCCCCGAGTTGACTCGGTCAACAACAATTAATGCATAGTTGACTTTCCAAAAGAGGAAACCCACTTAAATACCTTCAATTTTTGGAAACTGTGACGATCAGGACCAGAATCAGCAGTGTGATCATATTCATGGGTTGCTGCGTAATCGCAGATTTCCGACGGTTGTTTGAATCACCAGGTTTGATAACGACTAAATCATTGGCCGAGAATTGGAGCTGGGTCTCTTCTCGAGAGTCGTTGTACGTGTGATTTCGAGTTCATGGGCGGTTTCGGATCGTTATTTGGAACACCGAGGAATAAGTTATGAATATTTGAAGTTTTGATATAATCGGTTTTATATGTCAGATTTCTTAATGACTAAATTACCGGTCGAGAATTTGGTTTCGGCTTCTTCACGGAAGTTGTTGAGAATTTAATTTCGAGCCCGTGGGAACTTCCTTAGCATTATTCCGAGTTACAAAGATTAAGTTGTGAATATTTCCGATTGTTGATTATTTAGTCGGTTTTAATATGTGTTGGTTTGAATAGTTGACTTTTTATGCGATTGGTCGATGTGTTTGACTTTGGGTGATAATTGAAGAACATGTCGAGTCGAGTTTATTGCCGCGAGAATTATCGGAATCGGAATTACGACGAGAAAGTTACGGGTATTTGAAGTTTGCCGAAAAGTGAATTATGTGGTTTCCATTTTGGGAAGGCCTATAAATAGAAGGTTTCCTGTTTGGGAAGTCAACTTTCCATTTCAGTTTGGTTGACTGGGTTGACTGGGTTGACCATGGGTCATGGGTGACCCGTTTTGCCATATATTTTCCGTTCGGTTTTAGTGATTTTTGGACCCTTTTCCGGCCACGATTGGCCGAGGTTCCTTCTTGAGAAATGTTGGGCTCGTGCTCCTCTTAGGATTGGTAGGTGGATTGTCCCGTGAGGTGGCCGGAGGAGGAAGTTATGGTTCGGCAAAGTTAGTGAAATTCCGGCGAGTTTTGCTCGATTCGGGTGGCGGCGTGGAGGCCGAGATGGTGGCTCCTCTTTGAGGGCTTTTGTTAGCCTCGAGCCAAGGAAGCTTTTCCAAGTGGTCTTGAGGGTTGCCGTGGCCGGAGGAGACAGGTCCGTCGAATTGAAATTCCGGTAAGGGTTTGGAACTTTGGGTTGATTTTTGGAGGTTTTCCGGTCAAAATTGGCCTTAACTTATAACTGGAAAGTTGTTAGAATCGTCGAGATCTTCAAAACCATGTATGCCATGTATTTTTCTGGGTAGGTATGGATTTTCCGGCGACGGGGCAGCGGCGACGGCGGCTGCGATTTTTCGCCCGGCGTAATTTTCGACGAGTTATATGTCATTTCACTCGAAATCGCGCCCCGATCGCAGTGGATAGGTTTGTTTTTCGAATTGAGCGTCCGAATTTATAGTGAGATATTGAGGTGTGATTATCGGATTATCGACAATTCGTCGTAATCAGATTATGTGTTTCCGAGAACGGTGGTTTCTCGTGATTTGTTTTGAATTGTCGAGTTATGACTTTGAGTAATGGACATTGTGAATATTCAGGTGTTCATGATCGTTCGTATGGCGAGGGATTTTCCGCCGGATCACGGGTTAACGCGAACTGCGTTACGCTAGTCTGTGAGTGGACAATTTCTTTTCACGGATTGTTTGCGAGTCTTTATACACGTTTTACGAACTTGAGCATGCATACGAGATTATGATTTACTATGAGCATGTGTTATACGATTATATTACGTATATGCATTTATATGCTGTTTATTGCATTTGCATCGAAATATTTATGATTTGGTTTACACAGAGTACAGTCGTAGTTCATGTTGTTGTATCGATACACACGCATCCCGGCTGATCCCCGAGGGTGCCTACCAGGGGGGTACAGTACCTTATGCTGATGTAGTTCCGAGTGGGTACTGGTTTCTGTATCTTGTGCCGATGTATTTCCGGGTAGGTACAGATGTCTGTTTCTTATGCTGATGCAGTTCCGGGTGGAAACAGATACCTTGACCTGAGGCCTTTCTGGCTCTAATCACGTGTGGGTCTGGGATCCCCGTGAGTCGGACTGTACTAGCATGGACGTGTCCATGAGTGGCCCCGTGGGATTTTTACTTGCATGCTCTGTACGCTGGAGGAGTATGAGTTTACCTCGCGTATTTTATTATATTTATTCATTCGACTCGCATATGTTTTTATAACATATATATTATGTGGTGAAAGACATTTATTTTCGTCCACTCACCCTAACAGTTTTCATGTCTTTCCCCTGGGCTTTTCGGTTTCCGTGCCCAGTTTACAGTTCAGACTCTGGTGTCGCACGTCGTGGTCGGAGGCATAGTGCTCGAGCTACCTTGTTTCTTCCAGTAGGTTTATTGTTCTACCTACTGTGGTATACTTATATGATTATACATTAGAGGTCGCTCTGAGTATTCTGTTGTATATGTTATACAATTTTATTCCGGATTTCAGTAAATTATAGATATATTTATTATTTTACATTACTGTTGATATATTGAGAAATCCGGATGGGATTGGTGCCCACGGTTTGATTTTTGTGGCATAGGATGAAGTATATTTTCCGCGTGCAGGTAATGGTAATTCCACGTTAGTAACGAAACTCTGCCGAAATTTCTACGATTTTTGTTGGTTCGTGTTTTCGAAGGGGTTCAATTCCGGTTTAGGCAACTAAATCGGGGTTGGGTCCTTTCAGCCTGGAATCAGAGCATTAGGTTATAGGTTCTGTAGACTTCTGTAGTCGTGTTTACTAAGGATATTTGAGAATGTACAGCATGTCTGGAATGGTGACCGACCGGCCGGCGGATACTCATCAATATTCCGGGTGTTGTATACTTTCAAATATTTAAAGTTCCATGATTACGTTCCACTTGTTGTGAACGATGTTTTATTCATTAGGATGCCTCCTTGACGTGCTTTCTGTGTCGGTACGGTTGTGGATCCTATTGAGGATCAATCGACGCGTGATTTGCCAGTGAACTGTGGGTTTGGATGAGTATTCTGAGTTCAGAGAATTGTGTGGCATGATTTGCCTGGTTGTGTGTGTATGAGTGTTTACATGTTGCCTCAGAGCTGAGAATTGTGGCAGTTGATGTTTGCCTGAGTCAGATTGTTGTATTTGGTGGGCTGGTATTGTGTGAGTTCTGGTTGCGACTCCATGGCCTACATTCAGGGTGTTGTTTATACGGTAATGGTTTTATCAGGCTACCCAGCAATCGAATGAGGAGTGTTTAACCACCTGAGGCAGAGATGCATTGTCCACATGTTTGTCCCTATTTGTACAAGTTATGTGGCTTCAGAGGGAGCTATGCACGAGGTTCGAGATGAGTTTGAACCTGAGTATCAGAGAGAGTCTGATTGATGTGCTTCGAGATAACCGTGAGGAGCTTATTGTGCTGCACTCAGTGGCGAGGCTATTGAGAAGGAAAGGTGTACGTGGTTTCGATGTGATGGTTTGAGAAAAGTGGACTTAGTTGAGATTTTGATGAGGTTGAGTTCCGACACTTCGGGATCAGTGACTTCATCAGGCTGTGGCCTTTTCGATTATGTTGATGGTCATCAGATCAAGCAGAGGATCCGTTTGGTGATGGCGGAGATCACAAAGTAGCGGATTTGCTCCTGCGGCATGAGTTTGGGTGATCGTTGGTGATCCTATCACGCAGCAGGTGTTGCAGTGACTTGTGTTTGTGGAGCACCCTCAGTTGCTATTGTGGTGGCCAGGAGGGTCATGTTACGAGGGAGCGCCCTCAGCCAGCTGTGTTAGCAGTTCGACAGCTCAGAGTTCATGAGGAGGTCATGATGCTATTTCTGGAGTGTGACCAACGCAGCCTTCTGGACGAGTTAGTCAGCAAGTCGCGAGTGTTGTGGGCGGCTAATTGGGCATGTTGGAGTTCGTGCCATGACCTTGTTTGAGGACAGACTTTTCTCCGAGGTTACTGTTGTTTGATATCCTTGACTATTGTACATGCATCTCCACTTCCGAGGTCTTGGAGAGTGTTGCATCTATCCGGAGGTTGCGAGATCCTTGTTGAAGGATATGGCTTAGCCGCGGATCTGTTATAGCTGGACATCGTGGTTTTGATGTGATTATGAGTATGGACTGTTGGCGACACATTTTGGCTGTGTTCGAGTGCCTCGAGAAAGAGGTTGTGTTTCGACGACCAGATTTCCTTGAGATACTGTTTCGCGGTGATGGTCGAGCAGATGGTGAAGACAAGTTGTGTTGTTTGCTTAGCTCATATTGTGGATACTTCGGTTGCTGTGCCCGACATTGGTGACATTGAGGTGGTTCCCGAGTTTCCAGGTGTATTCCGGAGGAGTTACCAGGTGTTCCTCCAGTTCGGGAGACCGACTATACCATTGAGCTTGTACCAGGCGCTGGACTCATTTTATCGGCATCTTATCGTTCGAAGCCAGCGGAGCTGATGGAGCTACAGTTTCGACTCCAGGAGTTGCTGGAGGAGATTTCATGCGACCCCGCGTATGTGCGTGGTGTGCTCTTGCATTGTGTGTACAGATGTTGGTTGGTTCGATGTGGTGGTGCATTGACTACCGGAAGCCTGATTCGCTTCAGATGAGAGAAAGTATCCTCCGTAATGGATTGACGAGTGGTTTGATCAGCTCGCAAGAGCCTCAGTCTTTCGAGGATTGATTTCGGGTCCGGATACCATCAGTTGAGGTTTGATGAGTTAGATGTGGTTTGGACAGCTTTCGGATCTCGGTGCGGACATCAGGAGTTTTTGGTCACGCTATTTGGTTGACCAATGCCCCGTAGATCGTGTGGACTTGATAGACCATGTGTTCAGACGATTCTGGACGAGTTGCGGTCATGTTCGTCAGCAACATTCTGATTTATTCCAGGAATGTGAGCCAGTACCTGAAGCAATTGCGAGCGGTTTTGCGGCCCTTACGAGATGATCAATTGTTAGCGAAGTTCAGCCAGTGTGAGTTTTAGCCGATTAGCGTGAAGATTTTTGGACTGTGTGATGTCAGCTGAGGGAGTTGGCGTGGATCCTGACCGGATAGAAGCCGTGTTAATTTGGGGTTGCCCTACCATTGTACCAGAGATCAGGAGTCTCTTGGGTTTGGCAGGCTATTACCGACGGCTTGTGTAGGATTTTCCCGGATTACCACTGCACTTTCTGGATTGACGAAGAAGGCGTCAAGTTCGAGTGGTTCGATGCACACGAGGAGAGTTTCTTACTCCTGCAGGGTGGTTGACCGTTGCTTCGGTTTTGACCTTACCTGACGATCGTGGTGAATTCATGATCGTGGGTTATGGCGATGTATAGAGATTTAAATTTGGTTATGTTTTGATGCTGTGTAGCAGAGCGGTGGCTCATGGTTACGGACAGTGGAAACTTTATGTAGCTACATATCCTATGTATGATTTGGGTGTAGCTATCCTTATGTTAGCATCAGAGAGTTGGAGACACTACTGCTATGGCGTGCAGCGCGGTGTAGGACGTACACTGATCACTTGAGTTTCATCCACTTGCATTTTCTGCCAGATTTGGGCTTGAGGCAGTGTAGATGGATGAGGTCGACTAACGACTATAGCTGCACCTTTGAGCTTGTTCGAGAAGGCTAGAGATCGTACTTTGACCATCCGTCTGGGATGTTGTTGCTGATGCATTCAATCGGAAGTCGGAAGCTTCAGTGTTTATGTGTGTGTTGCTCGAGTTTCCGTGTTAGCCGAGTTGTGAGTTATGGGAGCTGTGTTCGAGTGTGATGATGTTGAAGCTCACTGTTTCGCGCGCATTTGGCGCTAGTAAGGTGAAGATGTATCAGATACTTCGAGTTTACTACTCGTGACGCAACATGAAGTGTAATATAGCAGCTTGTGTGTGCAGATGCCACATTTGTAGACTGGCCATGGTTCTGAGGCAGAGACGTGTCGAGAAGTATCAGCCATTGGAGATTTCCAGTTTGATGTGGCGTTTGTCACTGTGGTTTTGTGTGTTTGTATGCACTTCGGTTTGTGATACCAGTTATCAGGCCATTGTGGACCATTTGATGAACTTAGTACGTTTCCTGGTACTTTTGGGAAAGATTTCAGTGGCAGATTGGCATAGCTATGTTTGACGGAGATTGTCCATTTCGTGATGTGCCTATGTCCCAGCTCGCTGATCGAGGTAATCAGCTACAACTGAGTATTGGCAAGCTTTGCAGCAAGCATTAGGGACCAGATTACGAGTTAGTACCGGTTCTTATCCTCAGATTGGTGGGCGATCTTTGAGGAATATTTAGACCTTGGAGGGCATATTGTGTACCTCGGTATTGCAGTTCCGGAGGATTTGGGACCAGCAGTTTCAATTGTTTGAGATTGCATGCAGTACCGTTTATTGACCATTATGGTTTTGATGTTGCATGATGTCGTTTTGAGGAACGATGTTGTACTCCATTGTGTTGGAGCGAGTTTGGTGTGAGCTGACGTTGGATCTTGATATTGTGGAATGTGCTACCACAGACTTTCGGATTAGCGGAAACGAGATGATAATTGCTCGAGTTCGATGTTTGAGCTATGTTGATATGAGTGTGTTGAGTTGTGAATTGCCACGTTGTTTTGATCTGTATGTGGTCATAGGCGAGTTTGTTTTGTGCCGTATAGTTCGGCGTCGCCTATATTGTTGGCTTTTGTGTGTGTTGTGTTGTGTTCCATGTGGTGGAACTACATTTCAGGTTTGTTACGTGTTGTGTACCCTACCTGTTCCTTATGCAGGAACACTTGACGATTGTGTGGAGCCAGTTCAGATTCGAGATTGAGGATACAGGGATTTCAGCACGGAGCTATCTCCTATTATGGAGTCTGTTATCAGAGTTGTTCAGTTGACGTTGCCACTAGGCAGTTGAGCAGTATGCAGCGGCAGTGCTCCTACTTTTAGTCGGCAGACTCGAAAATTTCGAGGTCGAAATTTTTTTTTAAGGGGGGTGGATTTGTGACGACCCGGACCAGAATCAGCAGTGTGATCAGCTATATTCATGGGTTGCTGCGTAATCGCAGATTTCCGACGGTTGTTTGAATCGCCAGGTTTGATAACGACTAAATTATTGGCCGAGAATTGGAGCTAGGTCTCTTCTCGAGAGTCGTTGTACGTGTGATTTCGAGTTCGTGGGCGGTTCCGGATCGTTATTTGGACGACCGAGGAATAAGTTATGAATATTTGAAGTTTTGATATAATCGGTTTTATATGTCAGATTTCTTAACGACTAAATTACCGGTCGAGAATTTGGTTTCAGGTTCTTCACGGAAGTTGTTGAGAATTTAATTTCGAGATCGTAGGAACTTCCGGAGCATTATTCTGAGTTACGAAGATTAAGTTGTGAATATTTCCGATTGTTGATTATTTAGTCGGTTTTAATATGTGTTGGTTTGAATAGTTGACTTTTTATGCGATTGGTCGATGTGTTTGACTTTGGGTGATAATTGAAGAACATGTCGAGTCGAGTTTAATGCCGCGAGAATTATCGGAATCGGAATTACGACGAGAAAGTTACGGGTATTTGAAGTTTGCCGAAGAGTGAATTATGTGGTTTCCATTTTGGGAAGGCCTATAAATAGAAGGTTTCCTGTTTGGGAAGTCAACTTTCCATTTCAGTTTGGTTGACTGGGTTGACCATGGGTCATGGGTGACCCGTTTTTCCATATATTTTTCGTTCGGTTTTGGTGATCTTTGGACCCTTTTCCGGCCACGATTGGCCGAGGTTCCTTCTTGAGAAATGTTGGGCTCGTGCTCCTCTTCGGATTGGTAGGTGGATCGTCCCGTGAGGTGGCCGGAGGAGGAAGTTATGGTTCGGCAAAGTTAGTGAAATTCCGGCGAGTTTTGCTCGATTCGGGTGGCGGCGTGGAGGCCGAGATGGTGGCTCCTCTTTGAGGGCTTTTGTTAGCCTCGAGCCAAGGAAGCTTTTCTAAGTGGTCTTGAGGGTTGCCGTGGCCGGAGGAGAGAGATCCGTCGAATTGAAATTCTGGTAAGGGTTTGGAACTTTGGGTTGATTTTTGGAGGTTTTCCGGTCAAAATTGGTCTTAACTTATAACTGGAAAGTTGTTGGAATCGTCGATATCTTCAAAACCATGTATGCCATGTATTTTTCTGGGTAGGTATGGATTTTCCGGCGACGGGGCAGCGACAACGGCAGCGATTTTTCGCCCGGCGTAGTTTTCGACGAGTTATATGTCATTTCACTCGAAATCGCGCCCCGATTGCAGTGGTGAGGTTTGTTTTTCGAATTGAGTGTCCGAATTTATAGCGAGGTATTGAGGTGTGATTATCGGATTTTTGACAATTCGTCGTAATCGGATTATGTGTTTCCGAGAACGGTGGTTTTTCTTAATTTGTTTTGAATTGTCGAGTTATAACTTTGAGTAATGGACATTGTGAATATTCAGGTGTTCGTGATCGTTTGTATGGCGAGGGATTTTCCGCCGGATCACGGGTTAACGCGAACTGCGTTACGCTAGTCTATGAGTGGACAATTTCTTTTCACGGATTGTTTGCGAGTCTTTATACACGTTTTACGAACTTGAGCATGCATACGAGATTATGATTTACTATGAGCATGTGTTATACGATTATATTACGTATATGAATTTATATGCTGTTTATTGCATTTGCATCGAAATATTTATGATTTGATTTACACAGAGTACAATCGTAGTTCATGTTGTTGTATCGATACACACGCATCCCGGCTGATCCCCGAGGGAGCCTACCAGGGGGGTACCGTACCTTATGCCGATGTAGTTCCGGGTGGGTACTGGTTTATGTATCTTGTGCCGATGTATTTCCGGGTAGGTACAGATGTCTGTTTCTTATGCCGATGCAGTTCCGGGTGGAAACAGATACCTTGACCTGAGGCCTTTCTGACTCGAATCACGTGTGGGTCTGGGATCCCCGTGATTCGGACTGTATTAGCACGGACGTGTCCATGAGTGGCCCGTGGGATTTTTACTTGCATGCTCTGTACGCTGGAGGAGTATGAGTTTACCTCGCGTATTTTATTATATTTATTCATTCGACTCGCATATGTTTTTATAACATATATATTATGTGGTGAAAGACATTTATTTTCGTCCACTCACTCTAACAGTTTTCATGTCTTTCCCCTGGGCTTTTCGGTTTCCGTGCCCAGTTTGCAGTTCGGACTCTGGTGTCGCACGTCGTGGTCGGAGGCATAGTGCTCGAGCTACCTTATTTCTTCCAGTAGGTTTATTGTTCTACCTACTGTGGTATACTTATATGATTATACATTAGAGGTCGTTCTGAGTATTCTGTTGTATATGTTATACGATTTTACTCCGAATTTCAGTAAATTACAGATATATTTATTATTTTACATTACTGTTGATATATTGAGAAATCCGGATGGGATTGGTGCCCACGGTTTGATTTTTGTGGCATAGGATGAAGTATATTTTCCGCGTGCAGGTAATGGTAATTCCACGTTAGTAACGAAACTCTGCCGAAATTTCTACGGTTTTTGTTGGTTCGTGTTTTCGAAGGGGTTCGATTCCGGTTTAGGCAACTAAATACCTTCTATTTTTTGAAACTTCCAAATATACTTTTCGATAAACTTCGAACAAACGTAACTTTCGTATAGTAATTCCGTTTTCAACAATTCTCGCGTCAACAAACTTATCTCGACAAATTCTTCAATTTCCACCCGATGTCAAACAACTTTGACCAATCCGATAAAAAGTCAACAAGTCAATTCATCACAAGCTTATCCGATTAAACGATCAACGGTCTAAAATATTCACAACTTATTTCTCGTAACTCGGAAAAATCCTCCGGAAGTTCCCACGAGCTCAAAATTGAATTCTCTACAACTTTCACGAAGGATCCAAAATCAAATTCTCGTCCGATAATTTAGTCGCTAACAAAGTCGCCATATTAACATATTACGTAGAAATCACGACAAATCGCGAAATTCGCAAACCAAGTCGATAACCATTACATTTACGGTTCGGGTCGATCAACGGTTCAAAATGGATCATAATCACGATTCGGATAGACTCGAACACGAACGGATAATCTCGACAATATTTTGAAATTTCAAATATTCATATTATATTCCTCGGTCGTCGAAATAATAATCCGGAACCGCCCACAAACTCGAAATCACACGTACAACAACTCTCAAGAAGAGACTCAACTCAAATTCTCGGTCAATAATTAAGTCGTGACCAAAGACGGCAATTCAAGCAATTATCGGAAATATGCGATTACGGGCTAATTCACGAACTAAGCTGATTACACTTCTAATTCTGTTCCGGGTCGTCACAAATACATTTTACATATAACAATTGACCAGTGGTATGAATTGGAAAATGTTTTATAAACATATATGGTGCTTTGATAAAACCGATCATATAAATTGTCAATCCAGGGGCTCATTGATAGAAGACTAGTTAGGTACAATGAAATACATATGCATGTTTTTACCTAAGTCCATGAGATCACATTGGTTCTTCATCTTCATTCTTCACTTGTATGGATCTCTATTCATGATTTATTCATAATAAGATGTGTCAATAATTATATACCTACATATATCTTGTCATAGCTTTTCAACATTTGTTGACTGAAATGCAACTGAAATTTTTAATAGAATCTATAAAATCTTAAGGGTTGCAGAAATAGTCGATAATGAAAGCATAGGAGCCTCCAATGGCTGAAGTAATATCCAACCCATCTCTCAATACATCTTATTTTGAGTTCCTTACCATCCTTCCTCTCTAACATGCGTTTTAAAAATATCTCACTTGCTGCAAATTTTCTCTATGAGATGTTTTTATCCATCACATAAATTGATTATACAGAAAAAGTGGTACTTAAGAATGCATGTTACATTCTGACTTTTGTGCTGAAGCAAGAGAATGAATTTCGTTCTGCAAAAACCTTCTTCCCTCGTACTTGTAAACTTGATTACCTCATAGCAGAGAACAAATTGAAATTCAATACCAGCAAATCAAAGTTCAGAACCAAAAACAAATCGAACCGGCATGCTTATGTTTATGTATAAGTAAAACTGAACAGCAAGACAAACAGACTGGCCAAAGAAGCAGTGCGCAATCCGTCAACATCAATCATATAAGAGGCGAGACAACTCATCACCAAAAAGATTCAAAATAGTTCAATTTCACATTTTCATCCAAAACTGGAAGATTGGGAACAAAATGCCACAAACAAAGTCGAAATTGAAATATACCAAAAGATTGTAAGCATACTGGTTAATAAGAAAAAGATTTTAAGCTAGATTACTGGAATGCAGAACAATTACCTCAACTCCTTCAATCCATCATATTCTTCATCGTCACTATCACCCTGTGAAAATTTAAACAAAGAACAAAAGTCACTAACACTGAAAATTTCTCTACACTACCTTTAAAATCACTAACCTTAATCTGTAACACCTGTTTCAATTTGTTCATAAACAATAACACCTGTTTCAAACCTCTGAAGTGCCTGATATCAATATGAACATCGGTGTCCCTCTCCCACTACAGTTGAGCACAACCTACAATTGAGGCCACATAACACAATTGAGTGCAAGCGGATTATGTTAGATCACAAAACAAAATCTACTAAAGAAAATCAATTACCACAAATGAGATCGATTACTCTTTCCTCATATGTATGCTTCGAACAACTCCCACTCCCTCCTTGATCTCTGAAATAAAAGGACCATAAGGAAATTAAAACTTACTGATATTCAATTTCAGCGAAACCGTACCTTAGAAAGCTCTTTCACTGGTATTTATTCTCTGCAATATGTGTGCAAATAAAAATTGATGATGCAATGTATCGAGTTCTATCTTTCTTTTTACCATTTGCCAACTAAGTATAGAGGACAACAAAACCTGAATCGTCACAGAGTTGGAATACCTCTGACACCTCGATAACCCATAACCCGCTAGCCCCATCCCATCTTCGATTCCACTCTCTCCCTCTGAAAGGACCCAACTCCGATTCAGTTACCTAAACCGGAATCGAACCCCTTCTGAAAATACGAACCAACAAAAAAATTTTGAAATTTCGGCAGAGTTTCGTTACTAGCGTGGAATTGCATAAACCTGCACCCTGAAAATAACACTTCATCCTATGCCACAAAAACCAAACCGTGGGCACCAATCCCATCCGGATTTCTAAACATCAATATAATCAATAACAGTAAACATACTGTACTATGTATATATGTATATCCGAGAAAATCCGTATAAACATGTATCAGAATGTATCAGAGCGACCTCTAGTGTAAAATATATACAATAAACACATCAGTAGGCAAAACAAGAACATACTAGAAAACACAGGTACCTCAGATCACTAGCCTTCAACCGCGACGTGAAACACCAGAATCCGAACTGCAAACTGGGCACAAAAACTGAAAAGCCCAGGGGAAAGGCAAATAAAACGTTAGAGTGAGTGGACGAAAATAAATATATGCCTTTCACCAGTTTATAAACATATTCAATGTAAAACAATGCGAGTTCGGAACACAACACATATATATAGGGAGGTTGTCGGGCGAATCTCTCAAGCCCGACGTCGGGTGAATCGCTCAAACCCGACGATGATAGGCCAGGGGAATCTCTCAACCTCGGCGGCACTCAGGGGAATCTCCCAACCTCAGCGGCACTCAGGGGAATTTCTCAACCCTGCTTCAGAGGAATCTCTCAACTCTGGGCCAGAGGAATCTCTCAACTCTGGTAGCATCGATGCAATAAATGCCAATCACCAATAACACATAATAACACCTCCAAAAATAACATATATCTCAATCATCGTATAAAATAAATACGGAAATCATAAAATCCACGAACTCGCAAATCAACAGTGAAAATAGAAACTTGTCCACTCACAGATCAGCTAGCGCGAACTCGCGCTAATCTCGTGGTCCGGCGGAAGTTCCCTCGCCTGAAGCACGATCACGATCCCGATCTCGATCTCCTGAATATACATAAACATAACGGATCAAAATCAAAGTCCACAACCCTGTACTGGATCACGGAAACCAACCGTTCCCGGAAATATGCAATGCAGTACAAAATGAATAACGGAAATTCCGAAATCCCCACTCGAAAACCTCGACTGAAAATCGGCTAACCAAATCAACCCAAAAACCTCTGGACTATAACCAGGGCGCGATTACGAGAAAAATGACATTAATTTCACCAAAATCTGAAAAAGTCAACTCCTCCGCCGTTGACCACCGTTGACCGCCGCCGCCGCCGCCGCGCCGTCAACGGCGAGATTCACCGGCGGAGAAATTCCAGATCACAAGGTCTAGACCTTCCAAACCCTTTTCATAACTGACACACAAGCCAATTCCAACTCTAACCTTACCAAAACACAAGAAACCCGAACGGAAAATCTGGATTCCGGCCACCACTCGGGTCAACCGAAAACTCACTCAAAAATCCAATTAAAGCACATGGTTAGACTCCCAAGGGCAAGGGGAGTCGAACCCCCTTATCCACCACCACCATGGTTCACCGGAGGACCTCCTCCCGATACCGGCGACGAAACCAAATCGGCTTCATTCCCAAACCCCATAAATCGTGATCAATTCTCAAAAACTCAAACATGAAACGAAAGAGGAGATCAAGATGAGTCGAAATATACCCTCAGCCTGGCCGGAGATGGCCGGAAAAGTCGGGTCGGCCGACGAGTCAAACGGGTCGTCCTCCTCCTTCACAGGTCAACGGTAAGATTTCCAAATTTGGAAAGTCAACAGGTGGTCAACGCTCGGTCAAAGCTCAAAACTGCCATTTTCGACTATTTCTTGACTATTCCGATATTTATACTCGCACCTCGGGTCGATCGACGATTCGAAATGGATAACCATCATGATTCGGATAAACTCGAAACAATCGGATAAACTCGTTGGAAACTAAAACTTCAAATAATCATAAATATTCCTTGGTCATCGCAAAAATCTTCCGGAACCGCCCACGAGCTCGAAATCACGTACTCTACAATTTCCATGAAGACACTCAACTCAAATTCTCGACCGAAAACATTGTCGCGAATCGAATCGGCAAACCACATATACGACATAAAACTGCGACTAAGCAGAATCTCGTGAATCGTGCCAAATACATAACTGATTCTGGTTCGGGTCGTCACAAATCTAACCCCCTTAAAGAAATTTTGACCTCGAAATTTACGTACCTGTTAAATGAACAGATGAGGATACTGCTCCCGCATACGTTGCTCGGTCTCCCAGGTGGCCTCCTCAACTGAGTGGTTCTGCCACAAGACCTTCACTAGCGGGATCACACGGTGTCTCAACTCCTGCTCATGACGATCGAGAATCTGCACTGGCTCCTCTACATACGTCAAATCCTCCCTGATCGGCAACTGCTGTGGGGCTAACACAGGTGAAGGATCTGAGATGTACTTCCGCAACATCGAAACATGGAAGACATCATGCACATGAGCCATCTCAGCTGGTAACTCAAGTCTGTATGCAACAGCTCCAACCCTCTCTGTAATCTCATACGGACCAATGTACCGCGGTCGAAGCTTGCCACGCTTCCCGAAACGCACAACTCCCCTCCACGGAGATAGTTTCAGGAAGACCCAATCACCAACCTCGAACTCTAAACTCTTCCTCCTCACATCCGCGTAACTCTTCTACCGATCCTGGGCGGTATTCAACCGATCCCGGATAACCTGTATGTCCTCCATCGTGGTTTTCACCAAATCAGGACCAATGAGCCAACGCTCGCCCACCTCACTCCAACACAATGGAGTGCGACACTGCTTCCCGTACAGGGCCTCGTACGGTGCCATCTCAATACTGGCCTGGTAGGTGTTGTTGTAGGCGAACTCAATCAAGTGTAACTGCTGATCACAGTTTCCGCGAAACTGCAATACACATGATCTCAGCATATCCTCAAGAGTCTGAATGGTCCGCTCGGACTGCCCGTCAGTCGGAGGATGAAAAGCTGTACTAAATCGCAATCTCGTGCCCAAAGCTCGCTGCAACGCCTACCAAAACTCAGAAGTGAACTGACTATCTCGGTCAGAAACAATCGACACAGGCACACCATGCAAGCGAACAATCTCGGATAAGTACAACTTGGCCAATCTGCCCACTGAAATCTTCCCCGGAAGTGCAAGAAAGTGTGCGGATTTCGTCAATCGGTCAACGATAACCCGAATACTAGTGTTGCCCGCCGAAGTACGCGGTAACTGATAGACGAAATCCATCGTAATATACTCCCACTTCCAATTCGGAATCTCAAGTGGCTGTTGTTTCCCTGCAGGTTTCTGCCTCTCCGCCTTCACCTGCTGACAGATCAAACATCGACTCACGTATGCGGCAATCTCCCGCTTCATGTTGCGCCACCAATAGTACGCTCGAAGTGTACGAAACATCTTCGTACCTCCGGGATGCATCGCATACGCTGAACTGTGGGCCTCATCTAGAATCTCCTTCTTCAAGCTCTCGTCCCTATGCACACATAGCCTGCCTCTGAACAACAACGTACCGTCGTCGCTCAATCGGAACTCTGTAGGCACACCATTCCGTATCATGGTCTTCTTGCTCAGTAAGTAAGGATCTGAATCCTGAGCCTCTCGTACTTGATCAACCAATACGGGTCGAACCTGAAAGCTGGCCAACAAAGCTCCATCATCATCATACTCAAACACAGCACCTGTAGCCCGAAGCTCGGCTAACATCGATACTCTGGCCACACACATATGAAACAACGAGGCTCCAGACTTCTGTCTAAGTGCATCTGCTACAACATTGGCCTTCCCCGGATGGTACTCGAACGTGCAATCGTAATCGTTGATCAACTCCATCCATCGGCGCTGCCTCATGTTCAGATCCGGCTGCGTCTGCAAGTAGGTGAGACTCTTGTGATCAGTATAAATCTTACACTGAGCACCATACAGGTAATGTCTCCAACTCTTCAACGCTAACACGATAGCGGCTAACTCCAAATCATGCATTGGATAGTTGGCCTCATGTGGTTTCAGCTGCCTGGAACCATATGCCACAACTCTACCATGCTGCATCAACACACAGCCAAGTCCCAACTTCGACGCATCACTGTACACAACAAACTCACCACTGTCGTATAGCAATGTCAGAACCGGTGCGGTAGTCAATCTCTCCTTGAGGAGCAAATAACTCTCCTCGCACACATCAGACCACTCAAACTTGACGCCCTTCTTCGTCAATCTGGTCAGTGGTGTAGCAATCGGGGAGAAATCCTGTACAAACCGTCGGTAATAGCCTGCTAACCCCAAGAAACTCCGAATCTCTGGCATAGTAGTGGGTCTACTCCAGTTCAGCACGGCCTCGATCTTGTCAGGATCAACACTAACTCCCTCGGCCGAAATCACGTGGCCCAGAAACTTCACACTATCCAACCAGAACTCGCACTTGCTAAACTTCACGAACAACTTATGGTCCCGCAAAGTCCGCAATACTACACGCAGATGCTTCTTGTGCTGGCCCACACTCCTGGAATAGATCAGGATATCGTCAATGAATACAATCACGAACTTGTCCAGGAACCGTCTAAACACTCGATTCATCAAGTCCATGAAAGCTGCGGGGGCGTTGGTCAACCCAAACGGCATAACCAAAAACTCATAGTGCCCATAACGCGTCCTGAATGCCGTCCTGGCTACATCAGAGTCTCGGATCCTCAACTGGTGATATCCGGATCGAAGGTCAATCTTCGAAAATACGGATGCTCCCTTGAGCTGATCGAACAAGTCGTCTATCCGCGGCAACGGATACTTATTCCTTACTGTAATATGATTCAGCTTCCGATAGTCGATACACAAACGCATGGACCCGTCCTTCTTCCGCACAAACAACACCGGAGCTCCCCATGGAGAAACACTCGGTCGAATGAATCCCTTCTCTAGCAACTCCTGGAGCTGAATCTGCAACTCCTTCAACTCCGCAGGCGCCATCCGGTACTGTGTCTAGGAAATCGTTCATGTACCCGGCAACAGCTCAATAGTAAAGTCAATCTCCCGCACAGGGGGTATACCAGGTAACTCTGCTGGAAACACATCCGGAAACTCAGACACAACCTCAATACTACCAAGATCCGGCACTGCAGCTGTAGTGTCCACAACATGGGCTAAGTAAGCGACACAACCCTTCTTCATCAATCGATCCGCCCTCATCGCGGAAATCAAACACGGTAGTGAAGTGTTCTTCTCGCCGCGAAATAGTATCTCAGGTAACCCTGGTCGTCGAAACGCGACCTCCTTCCTGTGGCAGTCAAACATGGCCCAGTGCGACTCCAAGAAGTCCATACCCAAGATCAGTTCAAAATCCACAATATCAAGCAGTAACAGATCTGCGGCTAATCCATGGTCATCTATAAACACCTCACAATCTCGGTAAACCCAACCGATGCTCACAACCTCACCTGACGGATACAACACTCTCCACAACCCCGGAAGTGGAGATGCAGGTACCGTAGCCAATGATGACAGTCTAAATGATATGAATGAATGTGCAGCGCCCGAATCTAACAATGCAAGTACAGGAATACAAAAGACATGTAACGTACTAATAACGACCTCCGATGAAGTTCTGCCCTCACGTAGAGTCATAGCATGCACCCTCGCCTGTCCGGCTGGTCGTCCTCGCTGGGGCTGTCCCTGCTGTCTACCCTGGCCTGCAAACTGTGCTGGTCGAGCTCCCGAAGTGGCACCTCGCTCTCCTCCGGAACTCTGGGCCCCCTGACCACCAGTAACATCATACTGATAACATTCCCTCGCATAGTGACCCACCTGGCCATAGTGACCCAACTGGTGGACGATAAGATCCACCGCCTGAGGATGAAGCTGAACCGGAAGTATCAGAACTCTGCCTCTTTGAAGGCCCCTGACTTGGTCCACCTTCCTCAAATCGCCTCGACTGGTACCTCTGCTGTCTCTCCTGCTCAATATCCTCGCCTCGGAGTGCAGCACTGACAAACTCATCAAAGTTGTTCCGAGGCATCGTAGTCAGTGTCGCCTTGATGTTCAGATTCAATCCCAGCTCAAACCTGCGACACTTGGCTTCCTCTGTAGCCACCATATCCCGCGTAAAACGAAACAAACGGGTAAACCGATACCGATACTGATACTTAAGTATAGACAAACTGCCCTGCCTCAAGTTCGTAAACTCCTCGTACTTGCGCTGCTGGGTAGCCTGATTAAAGTACCTCCGCATAAACATATCACGGAACAATGTCCACGGAGTATCAGCTGGAACTCTGTCTGTGCTAACCCACCAAAAGTATGCATCACCCTCAAGTAAACCAACTGCAGCTACTGTCATCTGCTCAGGAGTAAACTGCAGACGCTCACAAACACGTTCAATCTGAACCAACCATGCCTCGCATATCTCTGGATCGATTGAACCCGAAAACACAGTAGCACCCGCAGTGCGAGCCTTGACCACAGGGTCAAAACGCTCTTCCAAACGCAGCACTCGCATCAGCAAGTCGCGCGTTCGGCGATCCTCATTCCGATCAACACGGGGACCACGTCGAGGAGGCATCCTACTGATACAAGATAAGCATTAGGTACAAGCAGAAAAAACGTAATCATGAAACCGCAGATATTTGAGGACACACAACACCCGAAGTATTGATGAGTACCGCTGGCCAGTCGGGTCATCACTCCAGTCATGCTGTATAAACTCAAATACCCTAAGCATCACAACTACAAGAGTCTACAGAATCTGACAACCTAATGCTCTGATACCAAGCTGAAAGGACCCAACCCCGATTCAGTTACCTAAACCGGAATCGAACCCCTTCTGAAAATACGAACCAACAAAAAAATTTGAAATTTTGGCAGAGTTTCGTTACTAGCATGGAATTGCATAAACCTACACCCTGAAAATAACACTTCATCCTATGCCACAAAAACCAAACCGTGGGCACCAATCCCATCCGGATTTCTCAACATCAATATAATCAATAACAGTAAACATACTGTACTATGTATATATGTATATCCGAGAAAATCCGTATAAACATGTATCAGAATGTATCAGAGCGGCCTCTAGTGTAAAATATATACAATAAACACATCAGTAGGCAAAACAAGAACCTACTGGAAAACACAGGTAGCTCAGATCACTAGCCTCCAACCGCGACGTGAAACACCAGAATCCGAACTGCAAACTGGGCACGGAAACCGAAAAGCCCAGGGGAAAGGCAAATAAAACGTTAGAATGAGTGGACGAAAATAAATATATGCCTTTCACCAGTTTATATACATATTCAATGTAAAACAATGCGAATTCGGAACACAACACATATATATAGGGAGGTTGTCGGGCGAATCTCTCAAGCCCGACGTCGGGTGAATCGCTCAAACCCGATGGTGATAGGCCAGGGGAATCTCTAAACCCTGCTTCAGAGGAATCTCTCAACTCTGGGCCAGAGGAATCTCTCAACTCTGGTAGCATCGATGCAATAAATGCCAATCACCAATAACACATAATAACACCTCCGAAAATAACATATATCTCAATCATCCTATAAAATAAATATGGAAATCATAAAATCCACGAACTCGCATATCAACAGTGAAAATAGAAACTTGTCCACTCACAGATCAGCTAGCGCGAACTCGCGCTAATCTCGTGGTCCGGCGGTAGTTCCCTCGCCTGAAGCACGATCACGATCCCGATCTCGATCTCCTGAATATACATAAACATAACGGATCAAAATCAAAGTCCACAACCCTGTACTGGATCACGGAAACCAACCGTTCCCGGAAATATGCAATGCAGTACAAAATGAATAACGGAAATTCCGAAATCCCCACTCGAAAACCTCGACTGAAAATCGGCTAACCAAATCAACCCGAAAACCTCTGGACGATAACCAGGGCGCGATTACGAGAAAAATGACATTAATTTCACCAAAATCTGAAAAAGTCAACTCCTCCGCCGTTGACCGCCGCTGCTGCCGCCGGCGCGCCGTCAACGGCGAGATTCACCGGCGGAGAAATTCCAGATCACAAGGTCTCGACCTTCCAAACCCTTTTCATAACTGACACACAAGCCAATTCCAACTCTAACCTTACCAAAAAACAACAAACCCGAACGGAAAATCCGGATTCCGGCCACCACTCGGGTCCAACGAAAACTCACTCAAAAATCCAATTAAAGCACATGGTTAGACTCCCAAGGGCAAGGGGAGTCGAACCCCCTTATCCACCACCACTGTGGTTCACCGGAGGACCTCCTCCCGATACCGGTGACGAAACCAAATCGGCTTCATTCCCAAACCCCATAAATCGTGATCAATTCTCAAACATGAAACGAAAGAGGAGATCAAGATGAGTCGAAATATACCCTCAGCCTGGCCGGAGATGGCCGGAAAAGTCGGGTCGGCCGACGAGTCAAACGGGTCGTCCTTCTCCTTCACGGGTCAACGGTAAGATTTTCAAATTTGGAAAGTCAACAGGTGCTCAACGCTCGGTCAAAGCTCAAAACTGCCATTTTCGACTATTTCTCGACTATTCCGATATTTATACTCGCGCCTCGGGTCGATCGACGATTCGAAATGGATAACCATCACAATTCGGATAAACTCGAAACAATCGGATAAACTCGTCGGAAACCGAAACTTCAAATAATCATAAAATATTTCTCGGTCATCAGAAAAATCTTCTGGAACAGCCTACGAGCTCGAAATCACGTGCTCTACAATTTCCGTGAAGACACGCAACTCAAATTCTCGACTGAAAACATTGTCGCGAATCGAATCAGCAAACCACATATACGACATAAAACTGCGACTAAGTAGAATCTCGTGAATCATGCCAAATACATAACTGATTCTGGTTCGAGTCGTCACACCCTCCTCGATGTCATGCCCATTGATCACTTCTCCGACCATGGCCTTCTCCCTCACCAATCTGGTCGTCGCTGCTAGCAATCGAGTGTCCACCTTTCTCTTCACTCATACTCAATTCCTTCGTCTACACTCTCTTCACTCACATTGCATCTTCCGCACTATGTACGGAATAAATTGACTGCCACGATAAACTGTTGGTGGTTTTTACTCTTTGACCCTTTTATTTTTTAAAGTCTGTGAATTCGAGAATACATCGATGGAGGGTATTTAATGAAATTACAAATGTTTGACGTTAACTTCTGTGATAACTGTACTAAGTTCATCTCTCATAATTAATACATATTAAAAAATTGAATATAAAATATAATATATTCCTTTTTAAATATAGGCGGGTCGGGTCCGGGTTCGGTATATACATATCCATACCGACCTGAACCTACTACCATATGGTCGGGTTCGGTTCAGACGGATATCCGTGAGTTCAAGTTATTTTACCATCTCTAATCACATGCAAGTTTGTAGGTATATGATTCTTGACACATCTAATTATGAACAAAACATGGATAGAGATCCATACAAGTCAAGAATGAAGCTGAATAACAAGATGAAGAACCAAGGTGATCTCATGGACTCAGGTAAAAACATGCATATACACTTCATTGTTTTTCACTGAGGATATCTTTCTGGTTACTTATCTCTGATTCCCTGCCATGATAGTTTATATGTTCGATTTTATCAAAGCACCATCTATTTTTGTAAATTATTTTTTAAATCATACCACTGGTCATTTGTTATATGTAAAATGTATTTTTTTTACATAAAAATAAAGTTTTTCTTACCTTGATTTAGGGAAGATATTTATAGAGTAAAAGAGTATTTTGTGTGATCACCAAGTTTGATCACTTGGCCAAGAGTTGAGCCATGTTTTAGACAACTCTCTTTTACCTTATAAATGACTTTGTGTGGTCTTCAAGATTGTATACTTTGCTGAGATGGTTCCACATCTCTCTTATATGCCACCTTGTTTGGCATATATTTAAAATATCTTCTTTGTGTGAAGGACAAGCTCTTGGCACTTGGCCAAGAGTTGAGCCACGTTTTAGACAGCTCTCAAAACATTTAAACAAAGTGTTTTAAGTTTTGTTTTCAACAAATTTAATTAAAACTTCAAAAGCATTTCATTCTTATCCTAAGATGAAGATATTTTCTAAAGTAAAATAGCTTTGTGTGGCTTTCAAGTTTCATCAATTGGTCTAGACTGTGTTTATACTCTTTTGAATGCTTGGCCAAGCTTGGTTGGCCTCTCACATAGGACACTTCATTTGGCCTTTATAAAGGGGGAAGCTCACATTGCTCAACTAGTTGTTTGGCTTAATATTTTGCTAGGTTGTTAAAATATAGAAACTATCATAGCATAGTTTCTTTGTTGAGTCTAAGCTTGTGCTTGTTCTTTGTGTTGTACTTTATGTTTTAAAGACTACACAAAAACCCTTTAAACTCATATACATTCATCTTGCATCCATGAGATCGGATTGGTAGTGCGAGCAACCCATGAAGTGTTCTGAAGAACCAACTTTGTGATAGTTGTGTTCATAAAAAAAGCTTCTTATATCTTCATACAAGGAATCCAAGAAACAAGACCGAGTGTATTTCAAACTAGTCGGCAGACTAGATAGGGATAGCAACGTGTCTTTCCATCCTCAGAAAGCTTCACATGTGTAAACACTTAGAAACATGACCGAATACAGTTCTTAGTCTAGCACGCGAGTCTAGATAGAATAACATCGTTACTTGCTATTATCAGAGTTGTAATCTTGTAAAGAGTGTCTTGACATGTACTCTTAGGAATCAACTATGGAAGTTGGATTTCGGGTAGAAGCTTATGAAACTTTCGTATGTAAACACTTAGAGATGAGTATGTAGTTCTTAGACTAGTGTGCGATACTGGTTAGGATAGACGAGCGAATTTCTATCCTGAGAACTAAAATCTTGTAAGAAGTATTTTTACATAGTAGAAAAGTTTGTCCCTCAAGAGTTAGGAGCACACAGTTTTCTCTCTGTTACAGGGTTTATGCGTTAAAGAAAAGCATCTTGGTGTTATGTATCTTTTTACTTCCTTGCACTTTTACTTTATATCATTAAGTATCTTCCCATCATGATGGCTTCATATATTGATATCTCTGATACGATCTTTTGACGAAAAAAGTTGGTAAAGACTTATTGACCCCCTCTAAGACCTTCATTCTTATATTTTAGTGTCAATTATAAGAGGCAAATGTGAGTCATAGTTCATACATTTAACACACACAAAAGAGACCATCTAATAGAGAAATACGTAGAACGAAAATTACATCTAGTTTTTTTTTTCTAAACAAAAGAGTCCTCTTAATCAAAACATGTGAATAGAAGGTACCTTTCTCTAGCTCCACAACCTCTTCGTCTTCTTCTTCAAGCTTTTCATATGCCATATATGGTCCCCCTCATCATGTATTCTCCTCCATGTAAACAAACCGATATCGCTTATAAACTCTGTCTTTTCCCAAATTGAGATGATATTGATTGGTATGAGGTAACAATCAAGGAGCTAATGTCTAACCCAAAAATCGTTTTCATAGCAAAAACTAGCTAGCTAATTGATTTAGGAATCTAATAGTTGGGCTGTTGATCTCCAGGCGTGTTAATATTCGAAGCCATAGCAAGATGGGCTGTGAACAAGAAATTGAAGAAATGGCTCAGCTAGTAAAATTTCAAATTTGTGAACCAAGGCCCATTGCTTATCTTACATATTACCAGTTGTCGGAGTTTTCATCTGTTTTATTAGATCAAAGTTGTCTATAAATTAGCAGAAGGACTACGTACGGTAGTAACCAGTTAATTATCTATAGATTGAATAGCGAAAATCTCTCATATATATAACTGGAAGGTTGGTGTGGTGCCTTTGACATGTTTCAGTGTTTCACCACCCACACGGATCGAGTGGAAATGCAGCACAAGAGAGACAGTTCGAAGAATCCCACACGAGACGAACACTTTTGTTTAATGTTGTGCGTACGTGGGTCTCACTCGAACCCAACAGCTCAGCTAGATTGTGATTAAACGACGAGAATAGTAAAAAATTAATGTGGAGAACTGGTCTGGGTTTGATGCATTTCCATGCTAATACGAAAGTGTACTCGATCGATCACCTACTCATGCATGGTCCAGCTGCTAGCTGGTGCAGAAGACGTGCGAGTCAACCTGTAAAACCTAGAATGAAGATTCGGGTATGGTAAGAATTGCCGGCCAGTATATTTTCTTGACGTGATTAATTTGCTGGGTACGTGGTAAGTGAGGTGCAGATCGAAAACCGAAGACGAGGGTTTTATAACAAGAAAATTAACTTGGATGCAATCTCAGATTGGTAGAGAGTAAGAGACATTTCTTAGTGGGAGAAAAGCTTTACGTACAATCTCAAGGTTCATCATGCTTTAGCTAGCTAGCAAACTTGATGATCGAGAAGCAAAGTATCTTTGGGACATGATTAGACTCGTCTTTTTAACGAAAGGTGCATATATATGATACATGTCATTATTGAAACACAATGCAAGAAGGGATAATTCCATTTCTGTTTGACAAGATAGCTGGCTGTATTCATCCATTTCATCGATGGAGAAAACTTAACGTGGAAGGTAAATTTACATACATACATACTACACCGGCCCTTATTAAAATTATGCACCTTAATATTTCAAGAAGAGAAACATAGGGCTTTGCTGAAGTCCTTTAATTTGCCGGCCACACGAAGGCTGCAAATCGATCAACCGGTCCCTTGCCTCAGCTGACGGAAGAAATTCTCAAAATGCTCACTACTAAAATAACAACCTACTGCACATAGATGAATTCACTTGGAGTTTCACACAGATTCTAATTCGCGAGATATATTTGACATTTATAATAGAAATTCGTGTGAAAATTTTATTTACACAGAATTTTATACGACATATATAATGTTTATACATAATAAATCGTGTGAAACATTTTATATAATAAAAACTCCAATTGAGTATGAGGTGGGATCCTATTTAAATTTTATACGGTCATATGTGGAAAGATTAAAATAGGACCTAATCTTTTTATATTTTACACAATACTCCGTGTAAAACATGTTTTTTGATAAAAATAAATAGAGATTGAGTATCTCTTTGATTAACCTTTTTTCACGATTTTTCCAGTGGAACCAACATATATACAGATTATCATATATATCAAAAAAAACTATTAAAGATAAACAAATATAATGTTTCTCGTGTCATTGAACAAAACATTTTTCACATAATATTTTGTGTGAAACTTGTATGCATACAAATTTTAGTTTGAATCTTTTAATGAATAGTGTTTTCACACGGAAACATGTAGATATTTTTTCTCATAAGGAATCATGGACACACTTACTCTTATTCATCTATTATCGTTAAGATGTATATACAGATGTATGTGTGAACAATAATTTGATATAACACTGTGTGAAAATAAGGTACTTTTCACATGACACTACCGCTGGAAACACTATAACCGACGATTTTTTTTAAAACTATAGTCGACGAGATAAAAATCTCGTCGGCTATAGTGAAAAATGATTTTTTTTTAAAAACTATAACCGACGAGATAAAAAATCTCGTCGGCTATAGTGGAAAAAATGATTTTTTTTAATTTTATTTTAAAACTATAGCCGACGAGATTTTTTTTAATCTCGTCGGGTATAGTTTTAAAAAAATGTTTTTTTTTTGAATTTTTGAATTTTTTTTTTAAAAAATGATCTTTTTTTATTTTTTTTATTTTTTAAATTTTTTTTTTAAAAGACTTGTCGGCTATAGTACTATAGCCGACGATAATGGGTAAAAACCTCGTCGGCTATACTATTACCGACAGGTTTTAGCCAGCGACTTTAGCCGACGACCCTTAAAAATCGTTGGCTATAATCTCGTCGGCTATAGTGCGTCGGCTATACTATATCCAACGATGTTTTTGCCCCTTTTTCGTCGGCTATAGTATAGCCGACGATTTTTTGTTGATTTTTCGTCGGCTATAGTGGAAATTGTCCACTATAGCCGACGACAAAAAATCTCGTCGTTTTTTTTTTTTCGTCGGCTATAGTGAAAATGCTGGTAGTGTGGAATGATGTGTGCAATAAGTGTAAATTAGTAAAGAAAATATAGCTTGATGTATACCCCCCTCTCTCTCTCAGATCGAGAATAGTTTTCTCCCAAAAAAAACAAATGCTCCATTCTGCTTCGTAGCCCAGACCCAATTTCGACATTGTTGACATGGATAAAAACTTCATCGTTCTTTCTCAAGTCCATTTTTCAGTTTAACCTTGTTTTTGTTGGTTTCTATAGCCATTATCAGTCGACTCCTTTATGATTTCATGTTTCTTTTCAAATCTGATTTTAAAGTTGAAGAATGGATTTTGATCGTCGATCTGTGCTGGTTTATAATCAAGAATTCATAGATCTGTTTCAGGTGTGCTTTCTTTATCCTATCCATGTCCATATACCCACAGATGAATTTGTTATTGGATCGTAATCATTTGGGTGTTCTTGCAGTGGGATGTAGATGTGTAGGCGAAATTTCCCATTTGTGTTATCATTTCAGAGGGCTCTTACTCTCGATCCAAAGTCGGTGTTTTCTATCTCTATTTTGTTGGAGAAACCCCCTTATGTTTAAGTTTTGCAAATCTCTATAAAACTGACATTCATAAAGTTGTAAGATATAGGTTTATGGGTTTGATTTTTCTTATGGCTATAGATTGAAATTTGAACTGGGTTTGGTTAGTGTTTGTTGTAATCGGTTTGTAGGACCAAAATGGCTGCCAAGATTTGCCAGAATTGTATAGAAGTTATGGTGAGAGGTATGAAACTGCTGCTATTATTGCTTGCTTCCAACTACAAGTCTGTTTGTATGTGTTCGTAATTCTCATTGCTCGTTTCTTTGATTCTTCTTTTATCATTCATGTATTTGAAAATTTGGGATGATTTTAGATATTTGATTCTAATTTTTTATGAATCCTATTTTTGTTTATTTTTATTATTATTATTATTATTCATAAAAGCACATAGGTTTCTATGTGAAGACTTTATATTTGTGTGAATTATTATTTTTACTCGAAAATAACTTTGTAAGCTATAAAAGTTGAGATGGGGCTCACTCAAGACACATTCAGACGGAATTGAATTCGTGTGTACTAGCCATAGCAACACCTCCATTAGATGCGAAACCAAAATCCGTGACTGTATCTGTGTGAATTAATATTTCCACACAGATATCCATTTAAATGTAGTTTGCACACACATCTCATCTCAGTATGTAAGACATTAAATTCACACTGATTCAAATTTGAATGCTATGAGATTTTTTCTAGTAGCAGCAGAATTTCATTATTAGTTTTCTCCAGGGGCGGAGCCAAATACAGGCGAGCCCAGCCTTAGCCCCCCCCCTAACTTGGCATAATTAACTTTAGTTTACAATGTAAGCAGAGTACTTGATGGTACAATTGTGAGACTCTTTTGAATAAAGGGCTGGGTCTCAAGTTCGAAATCCTTTCCTGCTATGTTATCAATTTTTTTTTACTTTTTCTTTTTTTTTTCTTCCCATTTTTACAGTTCCATTTTTGTAATATTTTTTTCTCCAACTTGGCTCGCCCCCACCCCCAGGCCAAACTCTGGCTCGTTGGCAAGTTTTGTAGTTTGTAACTTTAATTTGTTCGTGTCATGAATCGTGCTCGTTCAATAATGTTAGCGTCTAGCTGAACACATAAGACGATATCATCAAATGACAAAACAGATCGACATAGTTTAATCCATCAAGGATTATATTATACAGTAAATTAAAAAGAATTATGCTCCATTTAATCACCACCACATGAATGATTTGTTTTTAACCGGCAAAAGATGTCGGTCACTAGAACATTAGGGATTTTTTTATATATATATATATAACATTAAAATAGACACATAATTGGTAAGCATATGAGGTATTTTTTTGGGTGGGGCCGGGTCACATAAATCAATTATGTCGATGTAGAGGATCCAGAGAAATATCGGGACAAATCGACCGTCATCTCCCAGAAGAGGTATGAGTTGAGATCCCACTGACCTTATTTGTAGTAATGCATTGAAAAATTTAGATTCCTTGTATTAAATAATGTTTGATGGTACTATCGTTAAAATCACCTATTAATAGGAAGTAGACCAGACGTAAATGGCAAATTATATATATTCATATTATACCATCAAAATTTGTCTTAGCATTCAACTTCATTGCTGTCCATAAACACATGCATGGGGCATTTTGGTGATGTTTTCTTGTTGCTTATCATGTGTAACTTTATTCGAAATTATAAAATATCCAGGTAGGGTTTGTGAATGATGTTTGCATAGGCTTGTTTTTTACTCTGGTGGATGTGATGCCCAAGTTTGGTATATGCTTTTGTTTCTCTTCTCCCCTATCTTTCTTAGGATAATGGAGCTATTATTTAATTGGTTGGACAACCATATAAACTATGGTCATGTTATGAAGGCGTCAACATTATTCATCTTAGTGCAATCGAACAAAAAAAATAACATTATTCACGTTAGTTAGGAAACTAATATCATTTGAGATTTTCATGTATAAACAAAGAATGAAAATTACATACAGAATAGTTCGTGCTGATCGAAATACAAAATATGGGACTGGCAGGACTGTATAAGAGAATGTGCATGTCTAGGTGAGTAATATGTGTGAATGATTGCACTACAAGAAAACTGCACTTAGACCACGGACCATTTCCGTCGTCTAAGTGCAGTTTTCCGTCGTCTAAGTACTTGGACGACGGAAACTCCGTCGTCCAAGGTCCGTGCTCCAAGTGTTGTCGTCCAAGAACCTGGACGACGGAGATTTAGTTCTCCGTCGTCCAAGTGCACTTGGACCTCGGACATTATCCGTGGCCCAGGTGTTCACCTGGACGACGGAAACACTAAGTCTCCGTCGTCCAGGTGAACACTTGGGCCACGGAGAACGACATGGTTCAGGGTTTAGGGGTTAGGGGTTAGGTTTAGGGTTTGTGCACCTGGACGACGGAGAACTTTATCTCCGTCGTCCAAGTGAATATTTAATTTTTTTTTAAAAAAAATTGAAATTAAAAATTATTAATTTAATTTATTATTATTTTAATTTAAATAATGAAAAATGCTAAAATTAAATAAATAAACTAAATTTTGAATATTAAAATTAATAACTTAATTATTAAATAATCAAAGTAAATTAATTTGTACATACGAAAAAACCCATAAATTAAAAATTAAAATATTGTTCGGAATGCGGAAAGAAACGAGATAATATACTACGTGCTAGCTAATACACTGGAGGAGCAGATGCGGGGCCGAGTCCTCCGCCTCCAGCCGGGTCGTTGTCGTCGGGGTGTGGGTTCGGAGGAGGTTGACATACTTCTCGATTTTGGTTCATGAGCGCGATGAGTTGGGCTATTTGAGCTTGTTGTTCGTCAAGTCTTTGCCGCATTGACTCATTCTGCTCTTGTGTCCGTCGATTCTCCTCTCGTGCCAGTCGAGCCTCTTGAATGGCTGCTTCGACGGCCGCAGCTTGACTCATTCTCCGCTGCCTCGAACCTCCCGTAGATGATGAGCCGGAGGTCGTCGACAAATCTCGTACCACCCTAGGCCCAAAGTGCCTAACCTCCTTGCCAGCTCTACGACCGTAGACCTCATCCGCGATTGCAATTTGGCTCTCTAAGGATAGAGGAGGAAGGTCTTCCGGCGGCACATCCGGGAACGCAAGCTGAGTGTTGGCCAACTCTTCATGCGCACGCTCTATCGCCCTTGCCTACAAAATTATAATTAATTTATTATAATTTTGTAATCATATTTAAATAATAATTACTATAATTAAAAGCACATATATATATACATATCACTTACCCCGCATTGACTCGCTTCATTATCGAGCCCTGGCGTCACGTACGCGCTTACGCTTGCATCAATAAAAGGGTGTTTGGAACCCTTATCCTTGTGCTCCTTGGCAATTTGAATGAACTGCTTGGCGCCGGTAGTATGGTGTTTCTCCTTCTTCCCCCGGTTGGCTTTGTTGACACCGGAGAATTTCTGTTACACAAGATAATTAAATCATTAAAAAATGAATAACTACAATTTAAATAATTCAATTATTTTAATTGAAATAAAAAAATTAAATTAATACCTTAAATTGTTCATCGGCAAAGTGGTTACACAACCACTCCCACTCATCTTCTCTCTCCCCTTGCAGCTCTACCGGGGGAGGCACGGGACCGACATCTTTGAAGTACTTATGGAGCCTGTACTTCCAATCTTTGTAGATGGAGTTGGCGGTTTGATTGATATGCCTCAACATAGCCGGTGTCGGATCCACGTCAAATTGTTCCTATGAAAAATAAATAGAAAATTATAATCGTATATATTATGAAATTTTAGGCCGAGATTAACAATATTATATAATAACTAAATTGAACGTATTACGTACCGAAAGATCTTTGAAGACTTTCGCCTTCTCATGATCCGGCGCCTCCTTCCAAGTAGGGGCAGTGATACGAACCCGGTTACGGATGATTGACCCTATCCCATGCGCCGAGAGACTTGCTAGTTGAGCTGTGGGAGGGCCACCGGTGAATTCGTCGTACGTCAAGTCGATCTTTTTACCGGTCGCCTTGCAAATACGCTCCACTTTCCCCCCTTTAACGAGATCCCGAGTCCTTTTCGGTTCCGGGTCAGTGGGGGCCCTCATTTGCCTACGGCGCGCGCTGTACATGATTGATTCGGCGGTGGAGGACGCCTGAGTACTTCCCGTTGAATGGGTACTGGGCGTCGGAGATTGGAAGGGGTCGACGTCATCACCGCTCGAGATGAATGGGGGAGCGGGAATTTCCCCAGAGGGCGCTACGGACGGACCAGATGATCCGTCCGGATGGAGAGCGTCGTTGCCCTCCGGTGGTAATTCCCAACCGACTTGGTCCGCCAAGCGGCGGAGCATGGCATCTTCTGCCTCTTGTTGGGCTTTCTTCTTGCCGGATGTCGTCTTTGGCGGAGCCATTTAAACCTAAGAGTACGGGGTTAAAATACCTACTTACCATAATAATTACAACTTAAAAATTTACGCTAATTAATTAAGTACGTTTAAGATTTAAATAGAGTACACTAGCTTGGCATTTTCGGTCGTTCAATGGACGTGCGACCCGCGCGATAAAGTGTAAATTTTCAATTAATCAGCCTTGGTTAAATCGAAAAACATGGCCAGTTAGGGATAGAGATAACGCGAGAGGCAGGACTAATTTCGACAAAAGTCTTTCTTAGTCCAAATCCTGTCACCAGTCATAACCCGTTTCTAGACACCATGTCCGACATTCGGCCAATTTTTCGAAAATTTACACTCCCTCAAGTCCTTTGCAAACTCCGCCCTCAACCTCGTGTCCATAACTTCACTTAGGTTATGGTGTGCGGTGATGAAATCCACACATCACGAGGGGTTAAGGAGATAAGCAAGGAAAAGAGGCGCCATCTATTCCAAAGAGTGCGACTTAATAATTACCAAGCCTATGTACTAAATTTAAATCGAACAAGTACTACTAATTAATTTAATCTCATATTTATTTAAATATGCAACTAATTAATAAATAATTACAATAATATTTATTCATTTCATAAATTATCAAGTAATTACAATTATTCATTTAATTATTATTAATAACAATAATTTACCATTTAATTAATTAATAACAATATGTAATCATTTATTTATTTAATAACAACAATTAATCTAAATATAATTAATAACAATAATTTTACAATTATTCATTTAATTAGTATTAATAACAATAATTAATTCTCTAATATTACAATAATCATTTAAGAAATATTTAAAACTAATTAAGTAAATAAAAATTATTTTAATAAGGGAAAAATAGAAATTTACCGAATCGGAGTTTTTCGGAAGTTTTCGGGAAAATCGCCGGAGTTGTGTCGTCGGAGAGGAGGAACCACGCCGGAAATAATGTCGTCGGAGCGTCGCCGGAGCAGATTCACCGGAATGAGAGAGAGAGAGGAGATGGAGGAGAGAAAATTGTAAGGGATGAGGAAAAGAAGATGAGCCGTACTCTATTTATAGAGTTTCACTTAGACGACGGAGCACTATTCTCCGTCGTCTAAGTGCACGTGGACGACGGAAACAGTGTTTTCCGTCGTCCAGGTGGCGGTTTCAAAATTTTGAAACGGCGCGTAATTAATCGGCGGGACGTTTTGAACCGCCATGATTTTGGACTTAGACGACGGAGAATGAATTCTCCGTCGTCTAAGTGAAAATTCAAGCGGTGCCGAAAACGGAAGCGGTAAATTGAACCGCCATAAAAATTGGACTTGGACGACGGAGATGGTAAGTTTCCGTCGTCCAGGTGAAAATTACATGAAAAAAATAAACAAAAATAAATTTGAACCGCCATGATTTTTGAACCTGGACGACGGAAAATGACCATCTCCGTCGTCCAGGTTCAAATTACGTAAAAAAAAATTTTAAAAATAATTCGCTAGGAATTTAGCGATCTGTCATTCGAGTGAAATAGTCGTACAATATCGATGAACGCATCGTGTATATAAACAGTTAAATTTGAACCGACGATTAATTTTACGTATTGAAACATGTTAAGTATCGACTAATCTTTACGACTTAAGTGTTCATGAGTAGACGCTCATTTGCAGCAGAGTATTAACGAAATTGAATTTGGACAAAACAACCGTTGGATATGTTCGTCGTAACATAATATATAATTGTCTTCAAAGGATCATAAAATAATAAGTTCGGGAAGGGTTTGATCGGCACAGTCAACCGCAAAACCGATAATTTCACAAACCGGAAACGTGGATACTAGGCATTTCGTAACTCCGATTTTCGAACCGTCGAAGCTCACACACCAAGAATTGTTTACTCTAAAGTCTTGATGAAAAGACTTTGCATTGGAAGAAGGTCTAGATGGTCGTTGTCTTAGAAAAAATTACGATATCTGCACCTGGACGACGGAAAGGAGCGTTTCCGTCGTTCAGGTAATCACCTGGACGACGGATAATGACGTTCTCCGTCGTCCAGGTTCATAGACCCTGAATTCAGGGGTTAGGGCCTTACTGTTTAGGGTTTAGGGTTTGTGAACTTGGACGACGGAAAATGACCATTCTCCGTCGTCCTAGTGTGTACTTGGACGACGGATAATGACCATTTTCCGTCGTCCAGGTGCATAGACCCCGATTTCAGGGGTTAGGGCCTTAGGGATTACAGTTTAGGTCGTCCCCGGTCATTTGTGTACGTGTCCGTTCAATTATTCTGATTCAAAAATATAATTAAAAAATTTATCGATCGATCCGATCGAACTGCTAGATTTAGGGTCAAGGATTTAGCTAGGGTACGTTTTATATGAGATTGAGATTTGGCGCCAATATTTTTATTAATATATCCGTTGGCCAGGATATATAATTCAGATTAATTTCTTACCGTAAACCGGCATCGATCATATATATATTACAATAATTACAGTAATTAATTACCAATTAATCTCCCTCGTCGTATGACCGTACTCTTCGTCATAATCATCATCGTCCTCATCCCCGTTAGTCGACGGCTCATCCTCGTCATCGTACTCAACATCGTCCGACGAATAACCTGAGTCCTCGTCCGCGTCCTCTTCCTGCTCGTCTTCTTCATCTACCTCATCGATAATCTCATCTTCAGTTAGATCTGTACAACCATCAGGCATGGGTAACCGTTCACCATCTTGAACCAGGTCCATTATATCGGAGCGGACCATAGAAATATTAGGCTCTTGATAGGCAGGAATGTCTCTTTCTGGTTCAGCAGCATCTTCAGTCGCCGCCGGTGTCCCTTCAATTGTCTCTGTATTCCATATTCCTCGGTGAGAGATATGGTTCACTATTTTCCACCCTTCACCGGCTTTCGGATCGTCGAGATAGAACACCTGCCGAACTAAGGTGGCGAGAGCGAAAGGCTCATCCTCATACCAGTGCGAGTTTGTATCGACTGATAATAGTCCCAGGTCTTCCTTTGTACGCTTGAACCATCTGCACTTGAATAGGAAAACGTTGACATCATTCCCGTAACATAGCTGAACCACGTATACAATAGCCCCGTAATATAGATCATTGTCTTTCCCAACCGCTACCCCACTGTTTTGTGTTCTTCTTCCTTCGTCTCGGGCCAATGAATGGAACTTTACACCGTTCACAAAACATCCGGGATAAATATAGTGTTTAATCGGCTTCCCTGCTAGCAAGTGCTTTGACCATGACCACCACCCTCCGTGGTTATCAGATTTTTGCAGATCAATCATCTGCGAAAAAGGCCAAATTAATATAATGGTTTACTTTCTACAAACATGAGCAATATGTATTTAAATAATTAATACCGAGTCGTACGTACGTACCCATTGGAAGAAATAATCAGGAAACTTCTTCTTAACCATTTTCTCAATCCACGCCGAACTCTTGTTTTGATTTAACGCCTGAAGCCTCTCCCTGTATGACATCATGTACGGCTCAACTTCATCACAGTCTCGCAACACTACCCAATGTGCCTCAATAAGTTCTTCCCGTGTTAACGATTCCTTTAATACTCCTCTAAACGGTCGGACGACATTGGTGACGACAGAAAGATTGATGCGGGCACTGCGATCGGAGGCAGTACTGGGAGGGGGTGGATCTTTGAGGTACCTGTTGCAGTAAGTAACACACTCATGCATTAGGTATGTCTCTGCTATGGAGCCATCCGGGGCCGACCTGTTTTTGACGAATGACTTATACTGTCCAAGCTGTCTACAAAATCAAACGTACACATTACATAAGTACATATAGCTAGCTGGCTAGTATATATATAATCTCCAGTGGAACAAATTAATTAATTAGTTGTACGTACCTTTCTTGAGGATACATCCAAGTGTACTGGACCGGACCAGAAATGAGCACCTGCTCGGGCAGGTGGATCATTAGGTGAATCATGATGTCAAAGAAAGCAGGGGGGAAAATCCTCTCTAGTTTGCAAATGATGTGCACAATTTGTTGTTGCAATTCCACCACATCTGACTTCTTTAATTCTCTGGCGCATAACCTCTGCCACCACCTGCACAATGTCACTATTGGTTCTACGACGTCCCGAGGCAAGTATGGTCGAATTACCACTGGAATCAGACGTTGCAGCATAACGTGATAGTCATGTGTCTTTAGACCAACAAACTTGTGTTGCACCTCGTCCACTGCTCCAGTTATAGTAGCTGCATACGTAGCCGGATAACGAACGCCCTTAAACCAGTGAAATACAGAACGTCTAAGCGTCGGCTTCACTGTGTAAGGTGCATCTGGCATCTTGTTGTACACTCATTTCCTATCCCTCCTCAACCACAAGGGACGACGTAGATTCATTGATTCCAAATCTTTGCGCGCTTTGGGAGTATCTTTAGTCTTGAACTTAATACCGAGAATTGTTCCCACCACGCTGTCGCACACATTCTTTTCTATGTGCATCGCGTCCAAGTTGTTCCTCAGCTTCAACTTCGACCAGTAAGGGAGTTCAAAGAATATACTCTTGTGATCCCAATAGCTGAGATCATGTGGAGGAATTGGATTGCATTTCTTTACATCCGCGTCATTGCTTAACACACCAAAGTCGAAATAGCTCAACCTCTCTAAAATCTCTTCGCCCGACCAACTATGGGGTTTAGGATTGTTCTCTACCGTACTGTCGAAATGAGCTTCATCCTGTCGCCACGGGTGGTCGTGAGGAAGCCATCTACGGTGACCCAAGTAACACACCTTCCCCGCGTGCCAACTAGAGTTCACGTCATCCAAACATATAGGACATCCATTATATCCTTTTGTCCTGCAGGCTGCCAACATCCCATAAGCTGGAAAATCGCTGATCGTCCACATTACAGCAGCCCTCATCGTGAACATCGTGTCAGTGAATTTGTCATAAGTTGGGACTCCATTTTCCCACAACAGTTTCAGCTCGTCGATCAAAGGTCTGAGGTAGACATCTAAGCACTTCGATGGAGATTTAGGACCTGGAATTAGTACGGTAAGGAAATTAAATTCCTTGTTCATGCACATCCACGGAGGCAAGTTGTACGGCATCAGAATAACTGGCCAAGTGCTGACGGCGGAGCTATTACTTCCCCAAGGATTGAATCCGTCTGTAGATAGGCCGAGTCTAACATTTCTAACCTCTGAAGCAAAGTCTCCAAATTCTCTGTCGAAATGTTTGAAACCCTCCCCATCCGCGGCGTGTCGCAGGACATCGTCATCTATTCGCTTTTCTGCGTACCATCGCATCGCCTCTGCTGTGTGTAGCGACATGTACAGGCGCTGCAATCTGGGAATCAAGGGAAAATATCGAACAACTTTCACAGGAATTCTCTTTTTCGAACTCTACCTATTCAACTGGAATCTGCACTGGTCACATACGGGACAATAGTCCAACTCTTTATACTCTTTGTAAAATAGCACACAATCATTCGGACATGCGTCAATTATCCTGTACTTTAGGCCGAGGCTGCTCAGGATATTTCTAACCTTATAATGAGATTTAGGAAGATTGTGATCATCAGGAAGCAACTTACATATTTGCTCCTGAATTTCGTCAAAAGCATTCACTGACATTTTGTGCTTCACTTTTATCTTCATTTGCTCCATCACATATTGCAACACATTCTCTCGACATCCAGGGAACACCGGGGTCTGCGCTTCAAGTAGCATCCGGTTGTACTTTTCCATCTCACTGGTGTCAGTGGCCAAGCTAGCTGCGGGGAATGTGTCATCATGCTCATTGGTGGTACTGTAACCTCCGTCTTGGTGTTGGTGTCCGCCATGACTACATCCCGGAAACGCATCATGGACCAAATCTGCAGTTGGGTTGCAAGCTGGGGGTCCGGCACCACTGCCGCTGGATGAGGCACCATGGTAACTGTACCCTGAGCTGAAGTCTGCTGCGCTGAACTCTACTGCTTCACCATGCTCGCTCCATGTAGTGTAACTCCACATCATACCATTTTCGTACAAGTGTTGCACCATAACATTAACCTCCGCATACTGACAATTAAGACATTTCTGACACGGACACCTGAAACGTTTCTTTCCCTGACCATGTTCTATCGCAAAATTCACAAATTCGCTAATTCCATCCATATACCGGACATCACATCTATTCTTCAACTTCATCCAACTCTTGTCCATACTGCTACAAAATATTATACTTAATTAATTATTACATATATATATATTTGTCCATTAATTTACGCTTAATTATACGTACTCGATCTACATATCAATCCATCAATTACGTACGTATGTACGTAATTTAATCGATCTGTACATATATATATATATAGCTAACATCAGCTAACATCCTTGCATGTATATATATATATGTACGTACGTTTTCACTAAATACATATTAATTAAGCAAATTTTAACTGCGTACGTACGTACCTGCTGGCCTTCTCGATATCTTTACGTTAATTAAGCTAACTAGCTAGTCAGCGGAGATCCCTTATCGATCCTGATTCTTCTCGGCCTAGCTAGCTTCTAGCTACCTAGCTCGAGCTCCCTAGCTTCTCCTTCTCCCTTCTCCTTCAATTATTCTTCAAATGGAATCGATCATGAAGAGATCGTGGCTAGCTAGGAATGAATTCGATCAGTTTGGCAGTGGGCTTATATAATGCTTCACTTAGACGACGGAGGTGTCGGTACGTCGTCTAAGTGGAAGTACGTTTTGTGAACTCGGACGACGGCGTGTCGGTCCGTCCTCCAGGTAATCACCTGGACGATGGAGAATACCATATCCGTCGTCCAGGTGACCACCTGGAGGACGGAGAAGACTCCGAGGTCCAGGTGACCACCTGGACGACAGATATGGTATTCTCCGTCGTCCAGGTGACCACCTGGACCACGGAGTCTTCTCCGTCCTCCAGGTGGTCACCTGGACGACGGATATGGTATTCTCCGTCGTCTAGGTGATTACCTGGACCTCGGAGTCTTCTCCGTCCTCCAGGTGGTCACCTGGACGACGGATATGGTATTCTCCGTCGTCTAGGTGATTACCTGGAGGACGGAAAAGACTCCGTGGTCCAGGTGATCTCCTGGACGACGGATAATACCATCTCCGTCGTCCAGGTGACCACCTGGAGGACGGAAAAGACTCCGTGGTCCAGGTGACCACCTGGACGACGGAGATGGTATTCTCCGTCGTCCAGGTGGTACTTGGACCACGGAGTCTTTTCCGTCGTCTAGGTTTCACTTGGACGACGGAGAATTAGTGTTTCCGTGGTCTAAGTGTTGTTTTCTTGTAGTGTTGCAAACATTATATGCGATGTTATACAACTATGTTATTATAATCATTACATGGGATCGAGTCGGTAAGAAATATAGTTGTGAAATCCTTAATCTGGATTCAAATTCCACCGACGCTCAATTTGTTCTTTTATTAATGGTGAAGGAGGAGAAAACGTTCTTATATGACCTCCCAGCACATATCAGTCTATTGGGAATGTGAACAAAGATGGTTACACTTTAAAGAATTATGTGTACGCTACGGAGGTTTCCAAGTTGGTGAAAATTTTGACAAATTGGCCTAATGTGAGTCAATGAGATTGTTTTACGACTAGATGGCTGGAACACGATGATGCTCTTATTGTTAGTTTGACTAATGGTGGCTCTTGTTTATCTATGTACGTAGGGCTCTTCCACTTTGGGATATCTTTTTTTTTGTCATTTTTAGGGATAGGACATTGTACAAATTTTTCGATCACATTTTCACATCTAAAAAAAAAAACAAGAAAACCATAAGAGACGATTTTATAGTATGTTCTATATTCACCAAACTTAGAGAATAATCAAATGTTCATCCCCAACACTAATTACCTCCACAACATGTATTGGGTACTACACACCTTATATCTCCCAGTCCTTCGCAAACCATTTACTCCGAAAAAATAAACAAAAAATCAATCTTTGTTGTTCAATTTTCCCAGGAAAGATATATATTATGTGTGTATATATACATACACAAACAAGGGGCTATTCTGATCATGAACATGCTAATCTAATTTTTCTTCTTCATTTTTTTCTTATTGTAGACGATGAATGATATATTCCTACGCAGAAACAAGGATATATGGAAATAAGAAGGTATAAACTTATAAAAATAAATGACAAAATAGTGTTCTGAGGGGAGAAAATAGTGGAAGGAGGTGCAAATATCAAAAGAGGAGGTGTGAACAGATTATATGTATTCTCCTTTTAGAAGATAATTTGTCATTTTTGCAAAGCTAATTGTGATAATTGTCATTTGAAAGTACTTTTGCGTAAAGATTACAAAGGGACAATGTAAAGATAATGTTGATATGCATTTTAGGCTTAGTTTGGGATTGAGGTGAAAGTATTCAACTTTAAAAAAATACAATTTAGAAAAAGCAACCATTTACTTGTTTTTTTCTAACCATGATTTTTGAACTAAAAAATTGAAAATAAGCAGTTTTTATTATTTTACCAAACACTAATTTCATCAAAATAGTTGAAAATAAACGATTTTAAGTCATCAAACGTAATACCAAACGGAGTCTTAATCGAATCGTAGAATAAAAACTTATAGCCTAATTTTTATAAGGGTATCGATCCTAAAAGTACGAAGTGAAAGAAAACAGTGCCTAGGGTTCCTTTTTCGGTGATTTCGTTCTCGTTCGGTGGTGTACCTTCGGGTGACGTCGTCAGACGTGAGTAGGGTGGCATGACCATTACCTTATGCAGTGGAGTTGTTATGGTCGTTGCCAAGCGTCGTTGGGATGGTTATGCCTGAGGAAGGCTGTCACATTACTTTTTTTGGTTGTCGCAGTTGGCGAGGAGTGCTTTGATGTCGTTGCCGTTTTGGGTTCCTAATTCAATTGTGGTGGCGGACCTAATACGACAGTGGCGATAGCAATGCAGGGGTGCTGGTACTTGACGGAGAAGCAATCTCATGGCGGCTAAGGTGTCTGCAAACTCCATTGTGGGGTTTTCCTGGTATTGGACTTGGCTCATATTTTGTTTTTTTAGGGTTTAGTTTAGTATCCATTAGGTTGAGCTTGGTCTAGTATGAACCCTTCTCAATCTAGTTGTTTTCCATACTAAAAGTCATGTCTCCGGATGTGTCCATGATTTTTTTACGTGGGCGAGTTTAGTAAGCCTAGCTTGTTACGGGGTGGGTCCATTGATTTTTTTAACAATTCTCGCTTTACCTCTGTTTGCTAGTTTAGGCGTTGTTCCTTGTCATCAACTAGTGTCGTGTTACTATAGGGTTTCGTTTAATTATGGCGAGTAATCCGGTGGAGTCTTGTAATGCTACTACATCAGCAATATATTTATCGACCTTCTAAAAAGTTGAGTTGTAGAAGCAGGAAAGAAAAGAGACAGTTTTTTTATTTTTTTTGTTTATAAGAGAAACGGGTTTTTTGTTTTTTAGAAGTAGAGTTATACAAAGCTCTCGTTTTTATGCTAAGATTGTCAATGTCTAATTTTGTCATTTCAAATTTATATTTGAAATATATATATATATAAGGCCATTCCACTCAGGTATCCGTTTTCTTATCCATTTTCAGGTATAAGGCATTACACCAACTTTTCAATCACATTTGAACATCTCCACCGTCCAATTATTAGCACTATATGAGTAAATCATTTATGTAAATTTTCAGCCAAAGTTGTGTTCGTTAAGGTATCGAACTAGATTACATTGAGGGACATACCAAATTTGTCAAACCTGAACTGCTCATACTTATAAATTTTTATTGCAGTTTTGAATCCCTTAATGATAATCAATTTGGCAAAAAATTTACAAAAGTGATCTACACATTAGAAACTAAAATGAAAACGGAGGAGATGTCAAAATATGATCTAAAAGTTTGTGTAATGCCATATTCCTAAAAATATACAAAAAAAGGGGATACCTTAGGAGAATGGGGCTATATATGTATATATATAAAGAGATTTTCAAATGCGGACGTCCTTTCGGTGCAGATGGTAAGGATTTGATTATTTTGATAATCTCACATTTGATTTCAACAATTTATACCGTTGATATTATAAATATCCCTTTAAGGAGTAGACCTACAAAATTTCAACCAATTTGGTAATCGTTTGGTCATCCAAGAAGGTATATTATATGAAAATTTTGAATACATTAAGTGAAGTAGATAAATAAAAATTCCAAAAAAATGTAAATTTCAGTTTTACATTGTGTTTTGATGGACTGATGGAATGAAGAAGTAGAAGATGAGTTCCTAGTGAATGAGTACAAGGGTTGCGTTGGGAAAGAAAAGAACAGACTTTAGTGGTTCTTTTTTTAACTTTTACATAAGGGGTGGATTTTCGGAATTAAAATTGTTTGAAAAAAAATTGAAGGTGCAAATATTAAAAGAAGAGATGTGACACACTGAACTTTGAAATTTTATGTTGCTCCAAATATTTTGTGAGATGATTGTGTTGAAATATATTTTTTTCCCTTGTTATGGCTCCGAGAATTCTGTGAGCGACCGGGAAACCTAGCTATGCTATCGTTTACGGTGGCGATTAGATTGACGCAAGCTTTGTTGAGATTGTTATGATTCTTAGAAGATTGATGTTGGGAGAATAGGCAGTGATGGAGATCCTCTCGTGGAATATCCGAGGAACCAAAGAGACGGTGAAACTGGCAGCTCTATGATCGATGGTATCGGCCAAGAAACCGGCCATTGATTTCTTGACCGAAACATTGACTAGCAATCCTAAATGATGTGAGTCTTGGCAAAGAAGTTTAGGGTTTGACGAAGCACACCTAGTTCCATGTTCGACAAGAGCCAGTTGAGGTATGATGATGTTTTGGTCAAAGTCTTGCACCTTCAGGATCACAGTCTGAGCTTCATTGATGCAGATGTTCGAGTCCAAACCGATGTAGGAGATAGGATTAGGGTTACCTGATTGTATGGATAGTCCCAACCAAGATATAGATTGAAGACATGTGACCTCTTACGTACTCTTAAGGAGCAAGACGCCTCCGATAAGTGGATTGTAGTCGAAGACATAAATGAGATACTCCGTCAATCGGAGAAATCGGGAGGTCCACCACGGCTGGCTTGGCAGATTGACAATTTTGTCGAGTGCAGATTGTGCTTTAGAGAACATTGGTTACATCGGGGCTGATTTCACATGGCACAATTCTTGTACACAGTGTAGACTTGATTGAGTTGTTGCAACAAGGGATTGGCGAAATCATTTCCTTGTGACACAAGTAGTTCATCTCCCTCATTCAACATCGAATCATGTGCCATTGATTGTATCAGTTAGGGAATCACCTCCCTTATCCTTTCCCGGTCGACAACATTTCTTTCGTGTTGAGGCAATATGGGCGGTCTAGTAAGGCAACAAGGATGTGGTTAAGGATGCTAGGAACAAATCCCTAACACTGAAGTCTGAGACCTTTCAGTATCGTTTAAATAAGAAAATTTGGTTTGTTAGGTTTGGTCTGAAGAATTGGGCAAATGCTACTTTTGGTGCTTGCAAGGATGTAATGCTAGAGATTCAGTAGAAGCTTGAACTCTATAACTCCCAGCCTTTTGATCTGAATGGTGTAGAAGTGAGGAAATAATTTTATGAGCGCCAAGAAGCCTTGTTAACATAAGAGGCATTATATTGGCACCATAGGGCAAATGACAAATGGATGAATGATGGGGATGAGAACTCAAAGTACTTTCATCATAAGTCAACAAACTGAAAGCGAAAGAATCATATTTTAGGGTTTTTTGATGGACATGATATATAGTAGGAGACACTAAGTGGTATTGAGTCAGTGGTGGTGGATTATTATACAGGACTATTCATTCTGGCGGGTATCTCTAAGGAGCAGCTTGAGGCGGTGACAAACTTTGTGAAATCGATTGTAATAGACTAGATGAGTCACTCTCTTCTCTTACCGTACACTGCCGAAGAGGTCTGAGTCATTCTGTTTCAGATGCATCCAATGAAATCCCCTCGCCCAGATGGTATGCCTCTATTTTTTTCCAAAAATATCGGGATATTTTTGGAGTGGATGTAGTGCCTGTTGTCCAGGATGTTTTGCAATCAAGGCATATTCTTCCAGCTGTGAATTTACTAATGTTCGGTTAATCCTTAAAGTCCAACAATCGAAGAGGGTCACAGACTATAGGCTGATTGCTTTATGTAATATGGTTTACATGATTGCAGCTAAGATACTGGCCAATAGGTTGAAACCTTTGTTGCAACACATCATTGATCTATGTTAGAGTGCTTTTATCCCGGGGAGTCTGATCACAGACAATAAGTTAGTTGCAAACAAAGTAGTTCATTACTTTTGGACTAAGAAGAGTGGGCAGAAGTATCAGATGACACTCAAATTGGATGTTAGTCAAGCTTATGATAGGATAGAATGAAAGTGTCTGGGGGCGGTGATGAAGAAACTGGGCTTTCTGGAGGCATGGATTGAAAATTTAATGGCATGTGTTACATCGGTGATGTATATTTTTCTTATCAATGGCTCTTCTAGATGACACTCAAATTGGATGATAGTCAAGCTTATGATAGGATATAATAGAAGTATTTAGAGGCGGTGATGAAGAAACTGGGCTTTCCGGAGGCATGGATTGAAAATTTAATGGCATGTATTACATCAATGAGGTATGCTTTTCTGATCAATGGCTCTCCTAGAAGGTATGTGACACCTAACCGAGGACTGCGTTAGGGTGACCTTTTATCTCCTTATCTATTTCTATTATGCACTAAGGGGTTGTCTGCATTATTATATAGAACCCATCAAATAAAATCTCTTGAGGGTATTCGGGTTTGTTCCAAATGCCCCCATGTTGTCCCACTTGTTAATTGAATATGATAGCTTGATCTTCTCCCAGGCTATCCCACATGCTTGTTTTAATGTGAAGAATGTGTTGAGTGTGTATGAAAAAGCTTCTTCTGAGCTCATCAATTATTCTAAAAGCAGTATGGGCTTCAGTCAGAATCTGAAATATGAGGCTCAAGATGAATTGACCATGATGTTAGGGATGACCCGAGTCCCCTTTCATGAGAAATACCTCGGCCTGCCGACCCATGTGGGAGCTAGCAAGGAGACCTTTGCTTATATTGAAGACAGGCTACGAGACCGTTGAAAGGATGGAAGGGATCTTTGTTGAGTGGAGTTGGCAAAGAGTTTCTAGTCAAGGTAGAAACACAGGTCTTAGCTATATTATGAGTTGTTTCCTATTACCTAAAACTCTATGCGAGGAGTTGCAGCAGATGTGTGTAAATTTCTTTTGGAGAGATACAGTAGAGCGCAAACGTATACATTAGTGTACTTGGGATGCCATGTGCAAGCAGAAAGATAAGGAAGGATTTGGCTTCTGCAACTTGTATGCTTTTAATCTATCTCTGTCGACCAAACAGCTGTGAAGAATTGTACAGAATCTGGACTCAGTGGTGGGACAAGTGTACGAGGCTAGATACTTTGAGTCACGTACCATTTGGGGGCATAAGTGGGGGGCTCTCCATCATACACTTGGCACAGTTTTATGCATGTTAGGGTGATATTGGAGAGGGCTCCAGATGGCAGATTAGTAGAAGAGATCAGGTTCAGATTTGGGGAGATAGATGGCTTCCTCGACCACCCTTCACTGTAGAGGGCATGCTTCGGGTCCCTATTACTTTGGACCAAGTGTCTCAGTTTATCACGCTTCAGAAAACATGGGATCAAGAGGTACTACAGAGGTACTTGGCTCATGCTAATGTATTTTTTGTTCTGACCATTCCACTAAGCCATACTACAGGTCCTGATAGATTAATATGGCATTATACTTCAAAGGGAGGATACACTGTTACCAGTGCATATTGTCTAGCTTGAGACCAGATAGCCCTACCGCATATGGATGTACGAGATCAGCGGGGAAACTTCTAGAAGGTGTTCTGGCATTACAGGTAGCTCCGACAGTAAAACTCTGTGTCTGGCGATCTTGACATGGGTATCTACATACAGGATCTCGGTTACAGTGGTGAAGAGTAGATGTTGATGGGATATGCTTGTTATGTGAACAGGAGCCCAAGACGGAGTTGCACCTGTTTCAAGACTATTCGGTTGTGCAATAGGTAGTGGCCCCTCTATTGGCAAGAGTTGGACATAATGTCACATCATATCAGGACTAGATGATAGCATGCTTTTTGGGCTTTCCACGAGAGACTTTTGCCAGACTGGTGGTGATGATGTGGTTTTTTTAGAAAGGTTGGAATGACAAATTGTGGAATGAGAAACAATTTGATGGACAGACTCCGAGGTGTTAGTAAGGGTTTGGCATGATCACTATGTTTTTGTGCACAAGACCCCAGACCACCCGACTAGAGTTCTTTAGACATGGACAAGACCTCATTTGAGTTAGTAATGTGTTTGTATTGATGGAGCATTTGATTCCTCTAGGCATAAAGGTGGTATAGGCATGATAAATCATGATTAGGAAGGAATATTTATGTTTGCAGTCGCTAGTCGAGTTGAGAATGTGTATTCGGCTTTAGCTGTAGAGATTGAAGCGACATAGAGATCTATGCATCTAACCAGCCAACTTGGTTTTAACCTAGCTAGGACAAGTTCAGATAGCCTTATTGTAGTGAAGGTTGTTGACCCAGGTACGGCCTCCAATATGTTTAGAGACTAATGTAAAATTTTGCAACAAGCTTTTAGATTACTATCAAATTCTAGATTTGTACACTTATGCTGAGAGGAAAATATAGTAGCAAATAAGTTGGCTAAATGGGCTTTATGTCAAGCTAGGGTCCCATATATATGTTTCCATCCGGCGATAGTTAAACTAATTGTATCCGTTTGTTTTTTTAAAACTAATTGTATCTTTTTCTACTATTGAATGAATTTTTATCGTTTTATCTTAATATATATATATATATATATATATAAGACGAAGTGTAAATAAACTCACACTATTTAATAATATTTTGGTAATCTTGATATTTACCAAAAAACAATCCAACTTTTTAGATTATTTTTCTGTTTTGGCTTCTTCTTTTTTCAATTACCAATGGTTAGTTTACCAAACATAAGATTTTTAGGTTGTAATAGTTAGTTTGGTATTACCAATCCAAGTGGTACCCTACTAAGCATCCCCAGTTTTCAGATGTGGATTTTTGGGTTTCTAGATTGTTGGAACCGTGATTTTGAAATGTGCTCTCTACGGTGACGCTGGTTGCGGTGGCTAGTACAGTCAAGCCAAGTCTAGTAGGGTTGTGCCTTTCCAAAATATGGTGGATTTGGGCTTCAGTTGGATTAGGGTCCCTAGTTTTTTTTTCATATTCTTCTTTTTAATTCGGCTTATTTATGTGTGATGTATAGGGTTTATGTGCCTTCTCATCTACTAATATTTGGAAATGTCGCCAAAATGTGCCTATGATGGTTTGCTCCTTTGAATTCCTATAGGATCGTAGGTATACGTTAGATGTCCCAGTTAAATAGGTAGTTTAGCTTAAGTAATGATCTCATTGTTAGCCGAGCACTAAAAAATAGTGAAAAATAGTTATATCATTGCTCGTTGATCCATGAAAGAGTTGATATTTTCAATCATAAGAAAAATCATTGAGAGTGATCATGTCAAAATGCTCCCCCACCCCTTTTTTGTAATTTAAACATAATAATATTTCTAAAATATTCAACACAATAATGTTGTTACCAACTCGATCACTTTTAGTGACTATGTTGATAGGTTACGAGCACATGAGGGATTTGTCTACTAACTAATTAACTTGCTAGGTAGCAGTTAGAAGAGTAGTAAACATCTTTTCTGTATGTGGACGATAATTTATTGAGAAATGAAAGTTTAATATGCTTCGCTGATTCGATAACAGCACAACTTCGTATAAAATTACAATAGTAATAAAGTGTTGGAGTGAGTCACATTTTTTATACATTTAGAAAATGTATATTTGTAATTAAGTAAGATTCTATAATAATTAGGTTTTCTTCTAAAATTGTAAGTATGGTTGTATATATACCTAATTCGAAATTGATCAATATATCAGAAAATTCCTCAAACACTTGTGTTCTATTTGACTTGGCATCATAGCGTAAGTTGATCCTGGAAATCTTGAAGATTTGACCTGTTTTTTCTATTGCGAATCTGTTCCTGATCTGATCTGTTCGACACGTGGAATCTTGTCCTCGACCCGTCAAATCCTGACAAATTTGTCCTGATCTTCTGTCATTTTTGTCAAACTGGTCTGACTTATGAAAATATTTACAATGGATCTTGCAATCTTTGGAGAACAGCCTGAGATTACCCGTAAACAATTGATGGCTTTTCAGAATGGGAGCTAAGGATGTGAGTGCAACTGGATGACACCAATTACCAGTTATGGCGAAGATTGATGAAGATGCATCTTGGAGGTGTTGGCAAGTGAGAATATGTGGCTGACACTCTACTGTGACTTACAGCTGCTAGAAAAAAACAGGCTTTGTGGGATATGATGAATTCCAATACGATGATGACTATCTTGAAATCTATGATAAAGCTAATTATGCTTTTGTTCTCTGGCCACTCTTTTCCAAAGTCCATCTGGGATGTTGTTGCGAACACTTATTATGATGAAAATGATTTTGCAAGAGTACATGAGTTGACATGGTAAGCATGCGCAACTACTCAGAATGGTCAACCTCTTGCAGATTACTACGCAAACTTGAAAGTTATCTGGCAAGAACTAGATGAAAGGGATCCAAACCCTATGACATGTGACCTTGATATTACTACACACAACAGGTCTACAGAGATTTGATATTTGCTACTGCCAAGGGAGAGCTACTGCGACAAGGTACACCACTAACTCTGGGACAAGCATATGCCTATATTCGCAAAGATGAGTCCAATCAGCCCAAGGAGCTCCACACTGAGATATCAACCCTCACAGTGCAATCGAAATCTCAACAAGGTTGGAAGCCTAAGCACCAAGACAATCAACTTTGGATTCAACTTGCTCGTGGACTAAATTTGAGTAATGTGCAGTGCTTCTATTGTAAGGAGTTTGGACACTACATGACCTCATGTCCTCATAAAGAAAATCAAAGTGGCACCTATGACAAGAATCGCAGTAGCAAGGCTACAGTTTAACTGGTTCAAGAACTTGATTTCTAAGGAATAGAAGGACAAAATCTCACAACAGGTATTTGTTCTCAGGAGAAAAAAGGTAAAATTAGTATTGCATTAAAAGTTTCTGGCTTTACTGGTGGTGATACATGGATAATTGATTTTGATGCATCTGATCATATGACCTTTAATAAATCCTTGTTTTCGAGTTTGTCATCATCTCCAATTCCTGAAGTATCTAGTGCTAATTGTGTGTTTTTTTTCGGTCTTAGGTATAAGATCAATCCAAGTTACTCCAACTATTATGTTACATAATGTCCTCTGTGTTCCTTCTTTGTCTCATCACTTATTATTTGACTCTGAGTTAAATTCACAAAACAAATGTTATATAACTTTTTATTCTATGTATGTGATCTTTCAAGATATGTCATCTCAGACGATAATAGGTAAGGGGAAGACTGTTTCACTTGGATTACATGTACAATAGGGAGACATGAGCACCGTTATCAAATGTTGCCCTAATATTGAGTTCTGATAGAGTGAAAGAAATTTGGTTATGACATCGTCAATTGGGTCATCCATCTTTTGGGGTCACGAAGAGATCTATGTCATCTTTGTTTTTGGGAATAAAGGGGTCAAGTCTCCATTATGAAACTTGTGTTTTTGCTAAGAGTCATAAGTTTAGTAATTCTCCTAGTTTGTTTTCTAGTTCAGCACAGTTTGAGTTGATTCATTCTGATGTATGGGGGCCTTTGAAAAATTAAACATTGTCAGGAATGAAATACTTTATTATATTTATTGATGACTTTACAAGATTAACATGAGTTGTGTTGCTAAAAAAGAAGGATGTCGTGTTTTCTGCCTTAAATGTTTTTCATAATCTTATCCGAACTCAGTATGATGTTTGTATGAAAATATTTTAATTTGACAATGATGAAGAATTTGTCAACCACTCTTTCAAAGATTATATTTAACTGCATAAAATTGTTTATCAGACTACTTGTCCTCAAACACCAAAGCATAATAAAATTTCTGAAAGAAAGAATTGTGACATCTTAGAATACACACAGCAACTAGAAATCCATACCTAGGTATTGTATTCTAATTTTTGGATAACGAAATGCATATATACCCTCGATCCTTTATTTTCAGAAATGAAAAATCAAACGAACGAAAAATGGTCCACTAAACAAAAAAATGGGCCATGGAAGTGCGTCACACGCGTCAGCAGATGAGAATGGCTTTTGGGAAGAGGAGGCGAGGGGGATTAAAAAACAATACGAGGTACAAGAAATAGGAAGAGCCAATGGTCCGCTGAGAAGAACGAAATAGGCAAAAGGTGGCCCTCTTCCCGTACTCTTGGATTGGACCTTTTTTTTTTGATTGATTGGATTGAGCTTTTTTGGAAAACACCTTCATTATTCCCATTTCCTTTTTCTGATACCAAACCAAACCCAGTAATAAACTCAAACCCACCACCGCCATCACCTTTCCCTTTCCCCTCCCTCCGAGTCACAATAATTGTCCAAACATTTCCCAAACTACCCCTGATTTACTTTCCTTTATGGTAAAAAGAACAAAAGAAACCCAGGTGAAAACTTGGAAATAAGACCTGGCGGCAAGAGCGTTGAATAATCAGAACTACTGCTAATAGAGGTAATTCAGTAATAACTAATAAGCCATCTATTTTTGTGTTTCCGCTGTCTTATTTCCATTAGTGGGTGAAAAAGAAACCAGAGAGACTAAGGAATGCTTTTCGATTTGGTTAACGTGGGAAAGTTGTGTAAGAAAGAGGAGAGCATCAGGTGCTTTCACCGATTAACAGATATCTAACAGACTTAGATAACAGTTTGGTTAATAAAATTTAATTATAACTATTTATTATGGTAAAAATAAACAAAAAAATATTTTTATTTACTCTCTCGCGCCACTATGCCCGGATCCCATTGCCCCAAGGTAGCAACCCCACTTTAACCTAGGTCACTCCTGATCTCGATTTCGCCGTCTCCCTCAACTTTGAGTTCGTTGCGCAACCTCGAGCTCTGCTCAGCCTTACGTCGTCGCACCAGAGGTCGACCCAACCTCCTCAACCCCAACCACCAGTGTCCAAGTCCTGAATCACACCACGCCCTCGCCTCCAACCTACGGCCCTCGGCCTCTAAAGCCGATTTGGTCATTTTTTTTCTCATCGCCGCAAAATCTTAAGCCTCGCCTCTCGACCTTACCCCATCCGGTGTTGCTTACAATTGCAAAACAAGCCCACTCCTTCCTCACCCCAAACGCAAATCTCGTTCAATGTCGACAAAAAGATGTCACCTCCCATGTCCCAACCCCGCCCTGGGCTCCGGCGAGTCACGGTTGTCTGCCTGATTGAAGTTGTTGTCCAAAGGGAATTAGATGGGTGCCCAAATCAATTGTCTTGGGTGCCCAAAGAGGATTTGGAGTGTCCATAAAAAGTTCTAATTTCGTAAACTAAACACTTATTAAATTACCCTTCGAAATATGCAAAATTAGTAACGGTTGGTACTAAAATTATATTCAATTTCGTATTTGAGTAACTTTGTGTAGAGATGACAAAAAACAATAAACTCGTGGGTATCCGTTGTAATCAAACCCGATCGCGTCGAATTTTTTAAACAAATGGTAGGGTATTGAGTGTTTACGAAATCTGAAACTAATCGTATGATGGCAGACACGGGTCGGGTACAGATATGTATATACCGAACCCGAACCGCTTACTTTTTAAAGGAAATATGTTATATTTTATAATACATAATTAATTTTTTTATATATTTTTATTTATTTATTACCATTCTTTATAAATAATTTACGGGTTCGGATCAGATTCTATCGGATGGGTTGGTTTCAAATTTGGGTACCTAAAACCCGACCCCATAATTTTTCGGATGGGTTGCCATCCCTACCTTTGTCATAATTTTTCAATATTAATTGAGAAATCTTTTTTCAATTTATCTCTCATCATGAATAGTATATCAACAATGTACGTTGAATTTATTAATTTCATTATTAATGTTTCAAACCGTACGGATACATAATAATTGCGTCCCCCTAATTTTTTTGATACATTTGAAAATATATTCCGACACTAACAATGTAGAGGAAAAATAATTTTACTAATTAGACCCGACTAAGATTTATTATATAGAATTTTTGTATAGGGTTTTTGATTTATTATTTATGGTTTAGGGAATAAGATTTATGATTTACGGTGTAGAGCTAGAGTTAAGCGTTATGTATTTAAAGTTTAGGATATATAGTTTAGGATCAATAAAGGTTTAGGATTTTCGATGTGTGCTTTAGGGCTTAGGGTTCACTAGGGGTTAAGGTACGTTTATGGTTGGTTTGGCATTTAGGTTATATAGTTTAGGGGTTTACTATAGTTTAAGATTTTTGGATATATGATTTAGAGTTTAACATTTATGGTATATGATTTTAGGTTTAAGTTATAAAGTTTTGGGTTTAAGGTTTTTAGATATAAGATTTAGGATTTAATGTTAATAGTATATAGTTTATGGTTTAGGTTATAGAGTTTAGGGTTTGAGGTTTGAGGTTTTTGGATATATGATTTATGGTTTAAGGTATAATGTTTAGCGTATGAGGTTTAGAGTTTAGGGTATATGATTTAGGAGTTAGGGTATATGGTTTAGAGTATATGGTTTAGAGTTTATTAGGTTAAAGGTTTCTTTAATTTTGTTTAGAAAAATATATATCAAGTGTGGCTCAGACATAATTTATTATGGTTAGTTTTTGTATTTACTACCGTTAATTTAGAAAATTAGTGTCATGTAAATAATTAAATTAAATAGATGGTTGAGATTACATTAAAATTATTGGTGCACTTGCACCAGGTATACACTGAAGAATTTAAGAAGAAAGAGACGGTTCTTTCTTTTTTGCTTTATTAAATTTTTTCTCCGCTAAGACCATCTCCAATGGTGGAGGTTCCATACCTCATAATAGGACTTTTGGAAAAAATCTCATCTCCAACCCATGAAGATCCTAGTACTATACCTTAAAACTAAGTCCTATACCTTATTTTGGGTTTTAAAATAGAACTTCATATGAGGTATAGAATCTTGGTAAAATTGGTGGGTCTCGTTGGGCAACAACCAATATATATTTAATACCCATTCCTCTTAAATTAAGAAGAAGAAAAAATACTAAATATTAGTATACACTCACTCACCGGAAAAAAAAACTTTTATTTCTTTTAATATGTATATATTAATATTAAAAGAAATATATAATGAAGATTATAAAGTATAAGGTATAGGAACTTATAGTTGGAGATGAGAAATTTCATCTTAAAATAAGGTACGAGATTTTGATAGTTAGAAACGAGAATATCCTACATTAAATAATAATTTTACAAGATCTCATATTAAGCGTAAAACCAATACCGTTGAAGCAGCTCAAAGGAGTAAGGAGAATCACCACTGAGAATTAAATTAGAAAAGCGAGGGTGTCATGAGAGAGAAGAAGAACGAGCTAACAGTAAAGTTGTACAGTAATGGGTTTAGTATAGATATATAGAGGCTGCCAAAAATACATACAGCTACAGAAAAAAAATATGTAAATGATTGATTTGCATATATATAAAAAAAATGAGAGCAATTGGGTATTATTAAGAGACAAGTGGTCTGAGAGAGAGAAGAAGAAGAAGAAGAAGAAGAGAGAGAGAGAGAGAGAGAGAGGGGTTATTAAGGGTGGGTTGGGATTTCAGCTGAAGCTTTGCTGAAACTGGGCCTCGTCTATACTGATTTGGGCAGTTAGCCATACCTCATCAACAGCAGATGTTTAAGCTTCTCTCAGTTTGAGTCAGCTCCTCTCTCTCTCGTACAGTCCTAGGTTTTCGTTTTAGTTTCCTTTTCTTCTTCTTTCTTGGTTCCATCAGTTTCAGACAGACCCTTAATTCTGGACTGAGTTTTCGTGTTCGAAACCGGAGTTGAGTTCACACACGGCTTTTGTGTTTCTGAGTCGTGTCCGTAGTGATTTTTTTGGAGATAAAAACCGAGTTGGAAAAAATGTGGGATCTCAATGACTCGCCTGATCAGAGACCTATTAATCACGATGAATCCGACGGCTCTTCTTCCCATAAGACCAACTCAGCCGACGGCGACGACGACAAGGAAAAGCGGGTCGGATCCGTCTCCAACTCCAGCTCATCCGCCGTCGTCATCGAGGCTAACAGATCAGACGATGACGTCGAAGCCAGCCCCAAAAACAACAACAGGAAGCGGGGGAGCAAGATATTCGGGTTCTCGGTCACCGATGACGGAGCCACCGATCTTGAACCCGAACCCGTGACCCTACAGTTCTTCCCGATCGACGAAATGGGTCCCACCCCCGGCGGTGGTGCTTCTTCGTCCTCCAGCTCATTCCCGCGGGCCCACTGGGTCGGGGTCAAGTTCTGCCAGCAGGCGGCCGACTCTGTCGGTACCGGAAAAGCCGAGGAGCCGTCGGTACCGGCGACGCAGCAGCACCTGCCGATGAAGAAGAGCCGTCGTGGGCCCCGCTCCAGGAGCTCTCAGTACAGAGGCGTCACGTTTTACCGGCGGACTGGCCGTTGGGAGTCACATATTTGGTTAGTTTAATTAGTTAACGGAATTAGTGAAACCCAAAATAGTAACATTAGTTACTCTTCTTCCATATATGTTCCTCACAAGTACACACATTTTTTTGAGCTGCGGCCAATCACTGATTTTTTCTATTTTTTTTGTCTTCGATTCAGGGACTGTGGGAAGCAAGTTTATCTTGGTAAGACAAAAAAGGACGCCTAATTTATTATTGGCGAAAAATTTCCTCGTTGGTTATTTCGCTGAATGTTTTTTTTTTTCTTCATTCTTTTGTATATATACACATAGGTGGATTTGACACAGCACATGCGGCTGCTCGGTCGGTACAATCTTTCTTCCCGTATTTTGCTAAGAAATAAACTAAAAAAAATCTCAAAATTCAAGCTGGATTTGCTTATTTAGTTTGGAAGATTTTTTGTTCCAGGGCGTATGATAGAGCGGCAATCAAATTCAGAGGAGTAGAGGCTGACATTAACTTTAACATTGAAGACTATCAAGAAGACCTGAAACAGGTGAGCAGTGTTGTCCGAGTTCTCCCTCTCCCAAGAAATCTGGGTCTGATGGAGTTTTCTGAACTAGTTATCTAGAACAGTTTCATCCCTTATCTTCAACAGTGTAAATATCACTTCTTCTTTTTTCTTTTTCTTTAGGGGATTTCAGTTTTGATGATATCTTGTGGTTATAGGAATGATTGATTATTCTTTGGTGATATGTTGTGGAACAGATGAGCAATCTAACAAAGGAAGAATTTGTGCATGTACTTCGCCGACAAAGTACCGGGTTCCCTAGAGGTAGCTCCAAATATAGAGGAGTGACTTTGCACAAGTGTGGAAGATGGGAGGCTCGGATGGGCCAATTTTTAGGCAAAAAGTTAGTAAAAACCCTCCCCCCTTTTACTCTTAATTTTACTCCCCGGTATGTTTTATTGTCCGACTGTTTCAATCTAGACCCTACATTTTTTGATAAATATTAAATAATTGACGGCCGACAATGTAAAATATCAATCTCAAGTGTGTGGAAATTCCATACCTAGTCGCGTATTGAACTCGATTCATGGTTTTACAGGTACGTCTACCTGGGTTTGTTTGATACGGAGATCGATGCTGCAAGGTATGTATAGTAGAATTGCAAACTTGTAATATTCAATTCAAATTTTCATTTATACTTCCAAATGTTTAACATTGGAATCGAAATTAATGAAATTATTGTACATTTTATTTGTAGGGCCTATGACAAAGCTGCAATCAAGTGCAACGGCAAAGAAGCTGTCACTAACTTTGATCCAAGCATCTATGAGACTGAGCTGAACTCCACTGGTATCTAATTTTAATAAAATGATCGGTGCTAGCTAATTCAACTTTAATTTTACGATTATTCACTAACTTTGTGCAGATGCTTCTGGTAGTAATAATAATAATAATAATAATAATAATAATAATAATAATAATAATAATAATAATAATAATAATAATAATAATGATAATGATGATGATGATGATGATGATGATGCAGGAGTTCACAATCTGGATTTGAGTCTGGGAAATTCAAACCCAAATAAGAAAAATATCCAAGCTTTTGAGATTGCTCAAACTCGTGCTCAGCCAAATGTTGCCATGGAACCACAACAACAGCAGCAGCAGCAGCAGCAGCAGCCGATTCAATTCGAAGCGGACTGGAGGAGCAATCAAGGATTTCCTCCCAAGGTTCATATAAAATGACTAATCCCTTCTAAATTCCATGATATTAATAATTTGGTACCACTAAATTTGTTAAAATCTTCCTTAATTAAATAGCCTAGAGAGGATAGTGACAACCGGAGAAGAGAAGGGTACTTGGAGAATGAGACCATGCAGCTTCTGCTACGAACAAACCTACAATCTTCATCTCCGACTCAGATGCCCAAGTACGGCCAGTTCAACCAGTTCCGCGGCCCTGCCGGAGAGACGCCAGCCCCAGTACCTCACCACTTTCAGCCACACACTTTTAATCCATCACATTATCAGGTGATCGAGGTTAATTATCTTTAACTTATTGTCTTGGCTAGCAACATAATTATATTCTTGTATTAATTAGTAAGGAGGCCTTTGGATCTGACACGAGGGATGTTTATGGATTCAGTTTCATAGCAGCAGCGAGGTAGGAGGGCGCATTGGGAGTGATCTCACACTGTCCATGAGTGAACGACAACAATGGCAACCCGATCATCATCCCTCCGCGTTATATGCAAGTGCAGCAGCATCATCAGGATTCCCACTACAAAATCGACCTCCGCCGCCGACCACCATCACCGCAACACAAAACGGCTGGCTGCAGAAGAACAACGGCTTCCACTCCTTCAGCAGACGCACTTGAGAGATCGAGACCACCTTTTTAACATGAAAAAATATTCTTAATTAAGTAGTTTAGTTATGTTGTGTATGTTAATTCAGTGTTCTTTCATGGAGCCAATGAACGATGTCGTTTTGGTATATCATGAAGGAAGGAATGGAGTGAAAGTCTGAAAGAAAGGAAAGGGGAAGAAGGAAATTCCAATTTTCTGGGGAATATTATCGATTGGTCAAACTAACCAAAATGGAAGAAAATCTTTGAGCTAGATATTCTCAGTACGTGTGTTCTACTATACCTGTATGGTCTAATACTCTATACCCCATGCATGTGTTGCCGACTGAGTTACGGTACTAGTTTAAGTTATCCTTTCTAATATTTATCCAAAGGCTCTTCATCGTCTTCTCCTATTTTTATACTGGTTCTTCTCCAAAACATCCGTAACTGGCTGATTGCTCTGATACTTTAGCTCCCTAACTGGGCAATCGCAATGACATCATTTTAGATATTGAGTTTAGCTCCCTCGCTCATATTTTCCCATGGATGAGACTTGGTTCCCTAATTATGGGTAGCAAAGGCTGCCCACGGCTGATTGATATTTTTGAGTTAATTATGACAAGAAAATGAGTTAAAACTAAAAATTTAGAAAAATTAACCTAAAATTGTTATGTGTCAAATTTTAATTGGTAGGCAGCCATTGCTACCTAATGGGATCATAAGAAATCGGGGTTTTCCGTTTTGGTGAAATAAAATAAATAACAATGGCATTGGCCTTGGAAATATCAACTGGAAGGTGATGAATAGTCGCTGTCATTTGCGTCCTTTGAATCAGGTCTCTCATGGCCGAAAGCAGTCAGAGATAGTGCACTATAATGACGAGAGTGACCTCCCATTGTTGCTCGGATTAGCTTCCACTCCTTCCAGGGGGCAGCAAAAGAAAACCAAACACAGAGAAAAAAGTGAAGGCACAGAAACAATTAGATTAATTTTACCAACAGGGTACAAGGGTTTAGAGCTCACTCCCGGTTTAATCAGATTCTTACAGACATCAGGGAATCGAAACCTAGTCGTCGTCGTCGTCACCAAGTCAACCCGGGTTCGGATCTGGGTTTTCCAAGACCTAAGACTTCAAAACATGCGACAGTACGAAGAACCTTTTGGAAAGGTTTTAATTAGCTAGGTTAAATAAAGTATGTTGGTAACTTGGTGTATAGTTTATTCATCAAGAATATATAAATCCTCCACCAGATTAGATAGGATTCCGTATTCCGTAAGATGTTTTGGATATGGTGAATATAAAACAGGAACTGCTTGCATCACTTGGTTCGTCATCACTAGTATACTAATCTCGTAAGATTTGTATTACCTGCCGAGGCTTCGATCTCCCTCATACAAGTATAAAGATATATTCTCTTCTCGATTATTCTAGCCAGCTGCACCATTCTTGAAGCCTCTGGCGGATCTAGGATTAAAAAAATTTTGAACTAATTTTTTTATGAGTAAATTTAATGGTACAAAAAAAATTAATTGAAAAGGGCGATACAATAATTTGGGGTGGGGACATTTTGAGATTTATCTCTCACATTATACGTTTTAAACTGAAAACATGACATTTTGAGATTCAATATGAAGTACCATACAATCATCAAGAAAATCATCATCTATTTTACTTTTACGCATGTTCTTAATGATGTTCATGGCAGAAAAATCATTGTATATGGTTGTAGTAAAAACAAAAAGAGTCGACACCAAACAAATCAATCTATACATCATAGAAAAGAAATAAAAAATTTCTTGTTTCTTCGGTGAGGACTCGCAAGACTCCGACTACTAACTTAGGTTACTCAATTTTTATTTTTATTAAGTATATATAATTTTTTACTTTTGCTTTCCCAAAATGTTACATGGTTTGAGCCCTATTAGTCATCACCTACATCCGCCACTGCTCTGCAGTATTATAAGGGCCAACGCCATGCCTGGAAACTACCTTAAGGTCGATCGTTTATAAAATATGACCGTTAATCTACAGGTAAGGAAGCCTTATACTACTGGCTTAGGTCGACATTCTGCACAAAACAAATTAAGATTGACATGTATTTGGGCGAAGAACAACGTAGAAACAATGAGTGGTTAAAGTACTTGGAGGTGTAAATAAACAGATCGAGAAGAGCGACCGAGCGAGCGAGGGAGAGAGAGAGAAACTGAACGAGGTGCTGGTTTCTGAGCTTGCATGTGAAGATTGGCAGGAAAATTATGGCGTCCTCTAAAGCAAGGAATCGTACTCCTTCCCTTCTCAGAATGTTACTTCTACCTTTCCTTGATTAGTCTTTTGACCCAAAACTGCGATCTTCTGCTAATTTGTTTTCTTTCCTCTTTTTTATTACATTGCAAAGAGTAAAATATATGATATCGAAGATATATCGACAATTTAAAATACGGATATTTCGATTGAAATATCGATGAAATAAAAATATTGATGGAATTGACGAAAATTAAGATAAATACATGAAAATTTATATTGAAACTTTATGAGATTCTTATATGATCAATTATCTACATTATTTAAAAAGAAAATATTGATCAAATATTTTGAACATAAATTTGTGATAATGTTAGATGAATTAGTACGTGTTGAATACCGATAGTTATTAATATATAGTTTAATACTTATAAAATATTATATCTCGATAGCTATACTGAAACGATTGTAAACCCTCGTGGCTTTTTTTAAAATTATTTTGGTTCTTACCTATAGCCTATAGTTAGAAAATTCCTATATGAAATAATTAATGACAAAGATTTGAATCTTACAAGTGTGTTAAGATATATAATCAAATATTAAATAAATAGAAGAGAAAAACATAGAATTCAAATTCAAATTGTGGGTATATATTAAAAGGGTGATTCTCACGCTCCACTTTTCTCTTTTCTCCTTATTCCCACACTCCCTTTTTCTCTCTCGTCTTCATTTTATTATTATTTTTTCAATTATTTTTGTTGTTTACCAAAATGTCTCTCGAATAAGAAAAGATAGAGTGAGAATAGTTTGGTAAACAAAAATGAAGAATTAGTAAATAAATTAGAAAATGAAGAGAAGGGAGAAAATGAGAGTGTGAGAATAAAGAGGAGAGAGAAAAAGGAAGTGTGAAAATCATTACCCATATTAAAATAAGTAACTTATACATTTAACAAAGAGCCTAGTGCTTTGGTTAATGTTGTAGTTGGATAGTTTGAGATCGGGAGTTCAAACATCAAAGTCCAATCCTTATCGGAAAAAAAAGATTTAATCTTATAACTTTGTGTTTTTGATTTAGCGCGGTTAACATATATGTAAAATCAAAATTTCTGATAAATTCAAAAATATTGAGAATTTCAGCGATATATCAGAAAATATCGAATATTTCAAAAAATATATGCTAGCTGGTAAGAAATATTGATGTATAGGATTAATACCGGGAAGTAAAAAAAACGAAAATATCTAGAATATTATCAATATTTCATTCTTTGATTACATGTATATATGAGTCATATGACTAAAGACATTTACCCCCAAGAACAAGCCTGGGGGGGGGGGGGGGGGTGGGAGGGGGGAGCTGAAGAAGCTCTTGAATCTAGAACATGCAAAAGGGGCAGGGGGATTTAAGAACCAATCTGCAACAAGCACCAGACTCAAGGCAAGTTTGTCCGCACAGTCTGCTGCAGCATTACCCTCTCTATTGGTCTAGGACCAGTTAACTGTGAAAAAACAAAAAACCAGATGGAATAGATGATAAGACATGTACAGAGATATGAAATTATGAAGCAATATATATACTTTTTTTGTTGTCTTGTTAAATGGTTTATTCAGATTTTGTTTTATGCTGAGAACCCTCAAAATTTTCTTTTAAAGGGTTTGCCTCCTCGAATTTTAGATTTGTATTAGGTTTGATTACAATAATCTGTACTCGAACATAGGAATTTCGCTCTTGGAGGCTCTAACTAATTTGAACGTTTCATGTTCATTAATTTGGACTTTAGAATTGTACGAATATAATTACTTTTGTAACTTGTCTAGCTAATTAAATCCCTTCACTAATCCTCCTCAAAAGTAGATATTTCCATTCTCCCCAAATGGGTATGTTTTGATGCATGATCACGTTATAGTAAGAGCCTTAGGGCATCTCTAATAGGAGGTCCTAAACTCTATAATTCTGGAGTATTAAAAAAAATTGGGTTCCAATGGTAGTTTTGTGAAGTCCTAAACCCTATATTTATTAGACTTGGTCTCATCCCAAGTCTTATTTTGAGACTCCATATGAGACAAGTCTTATAATCTTGGGTTGGGGCCACTTGACAGAGAGGAAAGAAATTGGAGGGAGAAGACGCGAGGAGAGACGAGAGTGGAGAGAAAACGCGACAAAAGACGAAATTGGAGAGAAAAGACGAAAGTGGACAAAATTCAATTTTTTAAAAAAAATAATAAGATAATATTTATTTATCATGTACCAAAATAGTTTACAAATATAAATTATTATTAATTATAACACAAAATAAAGAAAAATCAAATACATAAAGTTAAGACTTTGACTTAAAACTCATACCATTGGAGATGGTTGGAGTGTTATATGAATAACGTCTAAATAAAGTCTCAAAATAGGTATAAGACCCCATTATAAGATTTCATGATTAGAGATGCCCTTAAGCTATCACTGCACTTGCAAATAAAATACTAGAAATATCTACATTTAGTTTGTTATATAACTTTATGCTAACTAAACTCATTATTTTCACTTTGATGAATTATTGCAAATTATTCTTAAATTAGTTCGTCATACAACGACGTTATTGTTTTTATAGATGTCGGCATACTTTTCTCATTTGAAAATTAGTAATGCATTTGTTAATTAGACAACATGTTATAGAGGATTTAATTTGCTTAACTTTTGTAAAGATAAATCGAGAAAAGAAATTAACTTAATTAAGTTTGAAGGGTCATTTTGACCAAACACATGGCTCGTACGTTGGACTTGGAGTTGGATACATTTATAAGTTGAACTGTTTAAGTGTGAAGTGGTCCAAAGCACTAACGTTGGCACGAGGCTTTATATAATTTTTAGGGTTGTGGAATTGGATGGAGGAAAAAATGCCAGATTTTCCAAAAGGGAACTAAGTGAGATTGTCCTATAGTGCCATAGTTAGCCTCAAACTCTCCGCATTTCTTAAGATGCTTTCCTTTTGCATCTCTCGGATCTAAGAAGCACTTCTCAAAATGTGAGACAAAAAACTGAATCTGAGTCATCTCCGTCGTCTTTATATGCAATTGGTTTGTTCGATTCGTTTACCAATACCAACATGCGTAACAAAAGAGAGAGCTAGTTAGCTAGCTTAGCTTGGTGATCACTGCTAGAAGGATCGACCATCTTAGTTGGTCTTGCATAGTGTGTTACAGATTTGCAGCTATCGTACTAGGAGCAGCGTCCGGGGGGACCAATTTTGGAAAATTACATTCCGCGGCTAGATGATGAGAGAAACGAGGTATATATGGGAAATGCACTCCAGTATTATGTGCATGTATGTGTTGACGTGTTGTGTAGTAGAGTGGTTCTATTAATTATTATTCAAGAGGTATGATAATTTTAATTTGTCATTTGAGAATAAGTTTGGTGGTCATTATGATAATCTGAGTTATCATTTGTGTTATTTAGTTGTGTTTAAGATAATTATTTAATTTATCAACTCAGTTACAATTTTTGAATAAATTATTTTTAAAAAATTATAAATTTGATTCAATTAGTTGCAATTATCATAAATAATCATAAAAATATATAATCATTGTGGTGATATGTGTCCTAAATATCGTAAATTTATATTCAAATATATTATAATTTTAGTTTTCAAATAATAAATAAAAATACATATAACATATCTTTGGATACCAAAAGAAATCCCATATATTATTACTATAGTTTCAATCTTCGATAAATTAACTTCATTCAATGATATTTCAATCTATGTACATATCTAAGTTGCGGTACTGTAATGTTATTTCACTTCAAAAATAACTTCATCTAGCGAGCTAGACTATATATATATAAGATTTTGCTTAAGTTTTAGTGGAAGGGAGCTTTGAGTTAAAATCACGTAAGAAAACAAGTTGAAATATAATGAAAATACAATTATGAAAATAATATGCTTACACTAGGCCGACTAGGGTTCCTCGTCACCTTATCATCCACCTAGCTCTAATGATTGTAAGATTCCCAAGATGAATAGAATACACACAAACATCTAATAAACTTTATATTTCTTGCATCTAATGATTCTCCACGGTACAAAAAGATTTCAGGGAGAATTCGATGATTTCATTCATCCCAATTTGGGGTTAATGAAGATGTACAATTGGTTTCCTAATAGGAAATAATATTTCCATTCCTATCACATCTATACAATTTTAATTCTAATTACACAAGAATATTTACCATACTACTTTTCAACACTCCCTCTCAAGTTGGTGCATAGATGTCAATCATGTCCAACTTGTCAATTCATCCAACAAATGTATGGTGTGACAACCTTTTAGTGAGTACATCCGTCAACTGCTCTTCAGATGTTACAAAAGGGAAATGTATATTCCTCTTATCAAGGTGATCCCTGATGAAATGTTGATCAATCTCCACATGCTTGGTTCGATCATGCTGTATAGGATTATGAACAATTTCAATTACACCAGTATTGTCACAATAAAAATCCATGGCTTTATGGAGTTTGAAACCTAGTTCCTTCAATACATTACGAATCCATAACAGTTCATACACTCCATTTGCCATTCCTCGGTATTCAGTTTCAGCACTGGAACGAGCAATCACATTTTGCTTCTTACTGCGTCAGGTTACTAAACTCTCACCAATAAATGTGAAATAACCAGAAGTAGATGCCCTATTAGTCTTATCTCCTGCTCAATCTGCATCAGAATAACCTGTAACTCCAAACTCACCATCATTTGAAAATAGGAAGCCTTTACCTGGTGCAGACTTCAAATATCTGAGAATACGCAACACAACATCCATATGTTCTTCACTTGGATCATGCATGAATTGACTTACAACACATGCAATATCAGGCCTAGTATGTGATAGATAGATCAATCTTCCTACTAACCTCTGGTACCTGCCTTTATTTGTTGGAACTGGACTAGGACACAACTCTAATGTGTTATTCATTCCAATAGGAGTCTTAGCAGGTTTACAATCCAACATTCATGCTTCAGCAAAAAGAACAAGCACATACTTCCGTTGAGACAAGGTGATTCCCAACTTGAATCTTGCAACTTCAATTCCGAAAAAATATTTTAGTGGACCCAAATCTTTCATCTTAAATTCTTGGGATGACCGCTTCTTCAAATCCTCCATCTCAGTCGGATCATCACATATAACAACCATGTCATCTACATATACAATCAGAGTAGTAATCTTATCACCCTTGTGTTTAATGAACAAGGTATGATTAGAGTTGCTCTGCCTATATCCAAACTTCTTCATTGCTCCAGAAAATTTCCCAAACCAAGCTCTAGGAGATTGCTTCAATCCATACAATGACTTCTTCAATTTGCAGACTTTTCCAACATCACATGGCTTACAGTTAACACCTGGAGGAATATCCATGTACACCTCTTCTTCTAAATCTCTATTCAGGAAGGCATTCTTCACATCAAATTGGTGCAATGGTCAGTCATGTCGAGCTGCTAAGGCTATGAGGATGCGTACAATGCTGATCTTTGCTACTGGATTGAATGTCTCTTGATAATCTACTCCACATCGCTGAGTGTAGCCTTTTTGCAACTAGACGGGCTTTATATCGGTCAATGTTTCCATCTGCCTTCAGCTTTACTGCATATACCCATCTACATCTAACTGTCTTCTTTCCAGGTGGGACAGGAACAAGCTCCCATGTTCCATTCTTTTGTAAAGCCTTCAGTTCTTTATTCATAGCCTACTTCCATTTTGGATCCGCCAAGGCATCCTGTACATTACTGGGAATTGATACTGTAGATACTTGACTAACAACAAGTGCATGTGCTCCAGACAACCTATGGTGAGATACAAAGGCAGCAATAAGATATTTGACTTTGGCTTCCATAGTTGGCTCATATTGCTTCTTTGGAACCCCTTTTGTTTCTCGTTGAGATCTCCTTGCAGCAACCTATATAGTTCCTGATTCAATGTTATCAGTACATACCTTATGTGAGACATTCTTAGAAGACTCTTTGGTTGATGAAGTAGAAGGGTGGACTTCATGAGATACATCTTCAGAAGAAGATTGCACTTCAGGCGATGTCGCTTCAGCTCCAGTTTTTGACGGTTTGAGTAATGGACTCGACGGGGCGAATGAATCAATTTGTTCCGCTTTGGGGTCCTTATTCTATTGGTCGAGAGGAATTTTCGACGGGTCAAAAATTCCTCCTGTACATTGTTTTGTTCGGTTTCCTTCAAGTTGCTCCTCCAACATTTCCAAGTCCTTAAATTCATCCAAATTCAGAGGATTGCCTTCATGTATACTTCTCTCCCCTTGAAGGGAAGACTCTGAAGCTCCCCCTGAGTAATATGGTTCAGATTCACGAAAGGAGACATCCAATGAAACATGCATCTTGTTATGGAGCAGGTCTTAACAACGATAACCTTTTTGGAAGTCAGCATACCCAACAAAAATATACTTCACAACACATGGATCAAGCTTGCCTCTCAGTTGTTTGTTGATATGAACATACATGGTACACCCAAAAACTCTTGGCTTCAAATTCGGCAAGGATGACATATTCAACAACTGATGCAACTTTTTATAAGGATTTTGAAACTCAATCACACGGGAAGGAATGTGGTTGATCAAGTATGTAGCAGAACGAACAGCTTCTCCCCGTACAAGTTTGGTTTCACATTCATGCCAAAGAGAGAGGTCCGAACAACTTTCATTATCTGTCTATTCTTCCTTTCAGCTAATCCATTTTGTTGAGGAGTATACGCAATTGAAGTCTAATGTTGGATTCCATGAGAGATCAAGAATGTAGACATCTTACCATTCACATATTCGCCACCAGAGTCGGATTGAAATACTCGAATTGCTGTTGATACTGGGTTACCACCATCGCATGAAATTCAGTGAATCTGAAATACACTTCATTCTTGTGCTTCATTAAGGAGACCCAGGTCATCCTAGTACATTCATCAATAAAAGTAACAAAATACCGAAAACCAGAGCGGGTAGAAACTTGTGCAGAACCCTAAACATTAGAGTGAATTTTCATAAAAGGGACATAACATTTGAATAAACTTGGCGAATAAGTACTGCGGTAACTCTTGGCAAATTCACATGTTTCACATTGAAATTCTGAGGTATTCCTACGTGAAAAAAGTTGAGGTTGAAGCTTCTGCAGATATTGAAAATTCAAATGACCAAGACGACAGTGCCATAACCACACATATTCCTTAGCTTTATCCAAACTGGTGGTGTTATTCGCCTGTCCCGATGATTTCAATTATTGTGCTCCACTGCTTGTCAAATCAAGATAATATAATTTCCTCATTCGAACACCATAATCAAGAATTTTTCTAGTCGCAAGATTCTGAAAGATACAAAAATCTGGATAGAAAGTGACAGAACATCCAAACGCTGCAGTTATCTGACTAATAAATAGAAGGTTATAAGCAAGAGAGGGAACAACAAGAACATAATCAATTGACAGATTATGTTCTATCTTGATAGAACCTTCACTAATAACAGCAGATGGAGAGCCATCAGCAGTAGACACAACATGTTGAGAGGATGGATTAATGGTCTGTACTAGACTGAGAGTATTCGTCATGTGATCAGTTGCACCAGTATCAATGATCCACGTACGATTCAAAGATAATGCAGAGAGGGAAGATACGTTACTCCTCACCCTTGATTCAACTATATGAGCAAAGGCAATTGATGATCCACGTGATATCTTCATGTTTCAAACAGTAAGGTTTTCAAAATTCAGGATTTCAAGAGTATATTTCGGGATTTATGGGTTTTCAATTTCAAGAATTCAGGTTCAACTTCAAAGGTTCCAAATAAGGGATTTCAAGTGCAACGGAAAAAATAATTCAATGGTGGTAATTTAGGGTTTCAGCTCAGTTCAGGATTTTTCAAATTTCAGGAATTCGGCTCTAATACCAAGTAGAAAAAGATTTCAGCGAGAATTCAATGATTTCATTCATCCCAATTTGGGGCTAATAAAGATGTACAATGAATTTATTAATAAGAAATAATATTTACATTCCTATCACATCTATACAACTTTAATTCTAATTACACAAGAATATTTACCTTACTACTTTCCAACATCCGCAAGGTACCAAAAATGATTGTCCACCTAATTTCTGAAGGTATTAGTGAAAATAATATTATTGAAGCTAGATATTTTTAACAAGATGGAGAAAGTGTAAAGAGTCAAGGACAAACAAAGTTGAGCAATGGGCTAGCTTTGTTTGCTTTTTCTAAAGAGAGAGGGGTTTCATATATGTGATTACTTGATAGGCTGGAAATGGTTTCGGGGCTGTTCTCCTTATTTAACTTCATTATTGAGGGCAAGATCGAGCTAGTAGTGGTTGCGTTTGTTTGTCCATTCAGTACTCACTTTTGTTTGTGTTCTGTACAGTTTTTTTTTTTGGGTAAATCTGTACAGGCTTATTACTCTCTTCAAATAATGATAAATGTGACACTGTATTGATGAGACAATACTGCTCACGTACTACTCAACTGTGAAGCCAAAGTTCTATAGTACGTGTTTTGGACTTTGGAGTACATATAAACAGCATACTAACATTTCAGAGTCGAAAACTGTTAATTGAATTAGTTATATATTGTTTTCAAGATTTATAATATTGTGGTTTATAAATAACCAAACAACTTGATACAAGTTTTAATACTCATTCTGAAATCTGGTAAAAACAGGTAATTACAACATCCTTTTTCTGAAAGGGTAATTACAAAATCTTTATTTCATACTGCAAATTTAACATGTAATCCCATTAGAATGGTGGTGAGTGAGAAGTACGTACGTAATGTGGATTAGTGTTGGATCGCTTTCATCATTGGACTTGGACTAAAGAATTGTTTGGATTCCCTTACTAGGACGCGCTTGAGCTGTTTCACTCACTCACCTAGTCACCTTCGTCCTCTCACATACACACATCAATTCAATTCCCACCTTTTGCTTTTATGCGTCTGCAGCTCTCTCTCTCTCTCTACCTAACTTGGCTAGATCTGGATTCCATATATTTCCAATTATGGGAATTTTTGTAGTGTCCACAAAAATTTAATCCATCTGCTGCCTTGCCACCTTCTTATTGCACGGACTTCTTTAATAATGTTAAGCACCATTTAACACTTGTAGTCCGACCACCTTCCCTTTCTCATTCAAGTTTCTTTGTCAAGTTGCTCGCGATTGATCGAGCTCTAACTTCTTATTTCATCCCTCATCAATTAACCCTAGCTAAAATGGTACGGTTTAATGGTCGATCTCTTGGATTTCAAAATCTTTCACAATACTTCTTGAAATGCTTTCGTAACACTTCTCGTATATTGTTTGCACGACACACGTTTTGGTGGTCAGTGAGGTCTGTGATCAGTTGTAGTCAATTGTTGTTAGATCTTCATATAATGATATATATTTAAAAAATAGTTTGAATACAACTTAATATTATATGTTAAATGCAGATCAAACAGTAATTGATAACGAATTCACTGACCACCATAACGGAATTGTTATTTGCATACCAATATTAAATAAAGTGTTGTTTATAATTTTGATTGTAAAATTTGTTTAGAGGTACATATATGATAAGATCCGCACCATATTATGTTAGTAATTCAAGATAAGTCTTGCGAGACCTGTATTAGAGTATTTAGTACCAATTACCCAGTATAAGCTACCCTAGCACGAGCAACCCTGAACTTTAACTAAGAACCTACCATGAGAAAACAAAAGTTATGGACTGTCATGCCTCGTACTTTAGACGTTCACAACTTCAACCAGCTAACTTGCAATCTGGGAAATTTAAAACAAAGGGCTCAAGGAAAGACTAAAAAACTTAAAACGTTAGAGCACTACAAGAAAACTGCACCTAGACCACGGACCATTTCCGTCGTCTAGGTACAGTTTTCCGTCGTCTAAGTACTTGGACGAAGGAATCTCCGTCGTCCAAGGTCCGTGCTCCAAGTGCTGTCGTCCAAGAACCTGGACGACGGAGATTTAGTGCTCCGTTGTCCAAGTTCACTTGGACCGCGAACATTATCCGCGGCCCATATATGCACCTGGACGACGGAAACTCTAAGTCTCCGTCGTCCAGGTGACTACATGGGCCACGGAGATTGCTCGTTTCTCCGTGGCCCAGGTGTTCACCTGGACGACGAAGAATTAGAGTTTCCGTCGTCCAGGTGAACACCTGGGCCACGGAGAAACGAGCAATCTCCGTGGCCCATGTAGTCACCTGGACGACGGAGAACTAATTCTCCGTCGTCCAGGTGAACACCTGGGCCACGGAGAATGGCAGGGTTTAGGGTTTAGGGGTTAGGGGTTTAGGGTTAGGTTTAGGGTTTGTGTACCTGGACGACGGAGAACATAATCTCCGTCGTCCAAGTGAATATTTAATTTTAAAAAAAAAATTGAAATTAAATATTATTAATTTAATTTATTATTAATTTAATTTAAATAATGAAAAATAGTCGAAAATTATTAATTAAACTAAAATTTTAATATTAATTAATGTATTAATTAAATAATTAATTAATTTGTACATATATACACATCCAAATTAAAAACCCAGAAAAATTATATAATATTGTTCGGAACTCGGAAATAAAGAAACGCCATAATTAACTAGCTAGCTAATACACTGGAGGAGCAGATGCGCCGCCGAGTCCTCCGCCTCCAGCCGGATCGTTGTCGTCGGAGTGTGGGTTCGGAGGAGGTTGACATACTTCTTGATTTTGTTGCATGAGGGCGATGAGTTGGGCTATTTGTGCTTGTTGTTCGTCAAGTCTTTGCCGCATTGACTCATTCTCCTCTCGTGCCAGTCGAGCCTCTTGAATGGCTGCTTCGACGGCTGCAGCCTGACTCCTTCTCCGCTGCCTCGAACCTCCCGTAGATGATGAGCCGGAGGTCATCGACAAATCTCGTACCACCCTAGGCCCAAAGTGTCTAACCTCCTTGCCAGCTCTACGACCGTAGACCTCATCCGCGATTGCAATTTGGCTCTCTAAGGATAGAGGAGGCAGGTCTTCCGGCGGCACATTTGGGAACGCAAGCTGAGTGTTAGCCAACTCTTCATGCGCACGCTCTATCGCCCTTGCCTACAAAAGAATAATTAATTTATTATAATGAAATCATATTTAAATAATAATTACTAAAATTAAAAGCACATATATATATATATCACTTACGCCGCATTGACTCGCTTCATTATCGAGCCCTGGCGTCACGTACGCGCTTACGCTTGCATCAAGATAAGGGTGTTTGGAACCCTTATCCTTGTGCTCCTTGGCTATTTGAATGAACTGCTTGGTGCCGGTAGTATGGTGTTTCTCCTTCTTCCCCCGGTTGGCTTTGTTGACACCGGAGAATTTCTGTTACACAACATAATTAAATCATTAAAAAATGAATAACTACAATTTAAATAATTCAATTGTCTTAATTGAAATTAAAAAAATAAATTAATACCTTAAATTGTTCATCGGCAAAGTGGTTACACAACCACTCCCACTCATCTTCTCTCTCCCCTTGCAGCTCTACCGGGGGAGGCACGGGACCGACATCTTGGAAGTACTTATGGAGCTTGTACTTCCAATCTTTGTAGATGGAGTTGGCGGTTTGGTTGATATGCCTCAACATAGCCGGTGTCGGATCCACGTCAAATTGTTCCTATCAAAAATAAATAGAAAATTATAATCGTATATATTATGAAATTTTAGGCCGAGATTAACAATATTATATAATAACTAAATTGGACGTATTACGTACCGAAAGATCTTTGAAGACTTTCGCCTTCTCATGATCCGACGCCTCCTTCCAAGTAGGGGCAGTGATACGAACCTGGTTACGGATGATTGACCCTATCCCATGCGCCGAGAGACTTGCTAGCTGAGCTGTGGGAGGGCCACCGGTGAATTCGTCGTACGGAAAGTCGATCTTTTTACCGGTCGCCTTGCAAATACGCTCCGCTTTGCCCCCTTTAACGAGACCCCGAGTCCTTTTCGGTTCCGGGTCAGTGGGGGCCCTCCTTTGCCTACGGCGGGCGCTGTACATGATTGATTCGGCGGTCGAGGACGCCTGAGTACTTCCCGTTGAACCGGTATCGGGCATCGGAGATTGGAAGGGGTCGACGTCATCACCGCTCGAGATGAATGAGGGAGCGGGAATTTCCCCAGAGGGCGCTACGGACGGACCAGATGATCCGTCCGGATTGAGAGCGTCGTTGCCCTCCTGTTGAACCCAACCGACTTGGGCAGCCAACATTCGGAGCATAGCATCTTCTGCCTCCTGTTGGGATTTCTTCTTGCCGGATGTCGTCTTTGGCAGAGCCATTTAAACCTAAGAGTACGGTGTTAAAATACATACTTACCATAATAATTACAACTTAAAAATTTACGCTAATTAATTAAGTACGTTTAAGATTTAAATAGAGTACACTAGCTTGGCATTTTCGGTCGTTCAATGGACGTGCGACCCGCGCGATAAAGTGTAAATTTTCAATTAATCAGCCTTGGTTAAATCGAAAAACATGGCCAGTTAGGGATAGAGATAACGCGAGAGGCTGGACTAATTTCGAAAAAAGTCTTTCTTAGTCCAAATCCTGTCACCAGTCATAACCCGTTTCTAGACACCATGTCCGACATTCGGCCAATTTTTCAAAAATTTACACTCCCTCAAGTCCTTTGCAAACTCCGCCCTCAACCTCGTGTCCATAACTTCACTTAGGTTATGGTGTGCGGTGATGAAATCCACACATCACGAGGGGTTAAGGAGATAAGCTAGGAAAAGAGGCGCCATCTATTCCAAAGAGTGCGACTTAATAAACCAAGCCTATGTACTAAATTTAAATCGAACACGTACTAATAATAAATTTAATCTCATATTTATTTAATCATGCAACTAATTAATAAATAATTACAATAATATTTATTCATTTCATAAATTATCAAGTAATTACAATTATTCATTTAATTATTATTAATAACAATAATTTACCATTTAATTAATTAATAACAATATGTAATCATTTATTTAATTAATAACAATAATTAATCTAAATATAATTAATAACAATAAATTTACAATTATTCATTTAATTAGTATTAATAACAATAATTAATTAATAACATTACAATAATCATTTAAGAAATATTTAAAACTAATTAATTAAATAAAAATTATTTTAATAAGGGAAAAATAGAAATTTACCGAATCGGAGTTTTTCGGGAGTTTTCGGGAAAATCGCCGGAGTTGTGTCGTCGGAGAGGAGGAACCACGCCGGAAAAAATGTCGTCGGAGCGTCGCCGGAGGAGAATCGCCGGAATGAGAGAGAGAGAGAGAGGAGATGGAGGAGAGAAAGGTATAAGGGATGAGGAAAAGAAGATGAGGCTCGGCCTATATATAGGCTTTCACTTAGACGACGGAGCACTATTCTCCGTCGTCTAAGTGCACTTGGATGACGGAAACAGTGTTTTCCGTCGTCTAAGTGAAAGGTTAAAATGTTTCGAAGCGGCGCGTAATTAATGGGCGGGATGTTTCACCCGCCATAAATTTGGACTTAGACGACGGAGAATTGATTCTCCGTCGTCTAAGTGGAAATTCAAGCGGCGCCGAAAATTGAGGCGGTAAAACGAACCGCCATGATTTTCGACTTGGACGACGGATATTGACGTTCTCCGTCGTCCAGGTTATCACCTGGACGACGGACAACCACATATCCGTCGTCCAGGTGAAAAATTCATTGGAAAAAAAGAAATAAATAATCGAACCGCCAAGGTAAATTGAACCTGGACGACGGAGAAGGACGTTTTCCGTCGTCCGGGTGTTCACCTGGACGACGGATAAAGTCAATCTCCGTCGTCCAGGTTCAATTTACGTAAAAAAAAGTTTAAAATTAATTCGCTAGGAATTTAGCGATCTGTCATTGGAGTGAAATAGTCGTCCAATATCGATGAACGTTTCGTATATATGAACAGTTAAATTTGAACCGACGAATAGATTTTCGTTTTGAAAGTTGTTAAGTATCGACTAATCCTTACGACTTAAGTGTTCATGAGTAGAGGCTCATTTGCAACAGAGTATTAACGAAATTGAATTTGGACAAAACAACCGTTGGATATGTTCGTCGTAACATAATATATAATTGTCTTCAAAGGACCATAAATTAATAAGTTCGGGAAGGGTTTGATCGGCACAGTCAACCGCAAAACCGATAATTTCACAAACCGGAAACGTGGATACAAGGCATTTCGCAACTCCGATTTTCGTGGCGTCGAAGCTCACACACCAAGAATTGTTTACTCTAAAGTCTTGATGAAAAGAAAATGCATTGGAAGAAGGTCTAGATGGTCATTGTCTTAGAAAAAATTACGATATCTGCACCTGGACGACGGATATGAGCGTTTCCGTTGTCCAGGTTTATACCTGGACGACGGATATAAGTTTTTCCGTCGTCTAGGTAATCACCTGAACGACGGAGAATGACGTTCTCCGTCGTCCAGGTGTATAGACCCTGAATTCAGGGGTTAAGGCCTTAGGGTTTAGGGTTTAGGGTTTGTAAACTTGGACGACGGAGAATGTGTATATCCGTTGTCCTAGTGTGTACCTGGACGACGAATAATGACCATTCTCCGTCGTCCAAGATCTAAACCCCGAATTCAGGGGTTAGGGCCTTAGGGTTTACGGTTTAGGTCGTCCCCGGTCATTTGTGTGTCCGTTCAATTATTCTGATTCAAAAATATAATTAAAAAATTGATCGATCGATCGATCCGAACTGCTAGATTTAATTAGGGTCCAAGATTTAGCTAGGGTACGTTTTATATGAGATTGAGATTTGGCGACAACCTGCAATTAATTTCTCCGTTGTCCAGGATATATAATTCGGATTAATTTCTTATCGTAAACCGGCATCGATCATATATATATTACAATAATTACAGTAATTAATTACCAATTAATCTCCCTCGTTGTATGACCGTACTCTTCGTCATAATCATCATCGTCCTCATCCCCGTTAGACGACGGCTCATCCTCGTCATCGTACTCAACATCGTCCGACGAATAACCTGAGTCCTCGTCTGCGTCCTCTTCCTGCTCGTCTTCTTCATCTACCTCATCGATAATCTCATCTTCAGTTAGATCTGTACAACCATCAGGCATGGGTAACCGTTCACCATCTTGAACCAGGTCCATTATATCGGAGCGGACCATAGAAATATTTGGCTCTTGATAGGCAGGAATGTCTCTTTCTGGTTCAGCAGCATCTTCAGTCGTCGCCGGTGTCCCTTCAATTGTCTCTGTATTCCATATTCCTCGGGGAGAGATATGGTTCACTATTTTCCACCCTTCACCGGCTTTCGGATCGTCGAGATAGAACACCTGCCGAACTAAGGTGGCGAGAGTGAAAGGCTCATCCTCATACCAATGCGAGTTTGTATCGACTGATAATAGTCCCAGGTCTTCCTTTGTACGCTTGAACCATCTGCACTTGAATAGGAAAACGTTGACATCATTCCCGTAACATAGCTGAACCACGTATACAATAGCCCCGTAATATAGATCATTGTCTTTCCCAACCGCTACCTCACTGGTTTGTGTTCTTCTTCCTTCGTCTCGGGCTAATGAATGGAACTCTACACTGTTCACAAAACATCCGGGATGAATATAGTGTTTAACCGGCTTCCCTGCTAGCAAGTGCTTTGGCCATGACCACCACCCTCCGTGGTTATCAGATTTTTGCAGATCAATCATCTGCGAAAAAGGGAAAATTAATATAAGGGTTTACTTTCTACAATCATGAGCGATATGTATTTAAATAATTAATACCGAGACGTACGTACGTACCCATTGGAAGAAATAATCGGGAAACTTCTTCTTAACCATTTTCTCAATCCACGGCGAACTCTTGTTTTGATTTAACGCCTGAAGCCTCTCCCTGTATGACAACATGTACGGCTCAACTTCGTCACAGTCTCGCAACACTACCCAATGTGCCTCAATAAGTTCTTCCCGTGTTAACGATTCCTTTAATACTCCTCTAAACGGTCGGACGACATTGGTGACGACAGAAAGATTGATGCGGGCACTGCGATCGGAGGCAGTGGGAGGGGTGGATCTTTGAGGTACCTGTTGCAGTAAGTAACACACTCATGCATTAGGTATGTCTCTGCTATGGAGCCATCCGGGGCCGACCTGTTTTTGACGAATGACTTACACTGTCCAAGCTGTCTACAAAATCAAACGTACACATTACATAAGTACATATAGCTAGCTAGTATATATATAATCTCCAGTGGAACAAATTAATTAATTAGTTGTACGTACCTTTCTTGAGGATACATCCAAGTGTACTGGACCGGACCAGAAATGAGCACCTGCTCGGGCAGGTGGATCATTAGGTGAATCATGATGTCAAAGAAAGCAGGGGGGAAAATCCTCTCTAGTTTTCAAATGAAGTGCACAATTTGTTGTTGCAATTCCACCACATCTGACTTCTTTAATTCTCTGGCGCATAACCTCTGCCACCACCTGCACAATGCTACTATTGGTTCTACGACGTCCCGAGGCAAGTATGGTCGAATTACCACTGGAATCAGACGTTGCAGCATAACGTGATAGTCATGTGTGTTTAGACCAACAAACTTGTGTTGCACCTCGTCCACTGCTCCAGTTATAGTAGCTGCATACGTAGCCGGATAACGAACGCCCTTAAACCAGTGAAATACAGAACGTCTAAGCGTCGGCTTCACTGTGTATGGTGCATCTGGCATCTTGTTGTACACTCCTTTCCTATCCCTCCTCAACCACAAGGGACGACGTAGATTCATTGATTCCAAATCTTTGCGCTTTGGGAGTATCTTTAGTCTTGAACTTAATACCGAGAATTGTTCCCACCACGCTGTCGCACACATTCTTTTCTATGTGCATCGCGTCCAAGTTGTTCCTCAACTTCAACTTCGACCAGTAAGGGAGTTCAAAGAATATACTCTTGTGATCCCAATAGATCAGATCATGTGGAGGAATTGGATTGTATTTCTTTACATCCGCGTCATTGCTCAACACACCAAAGTCGAAATAGCTCAACCTCTCTAAAATCTCTTCGCCCGACCAACTACGGGGTTTAGAATTGTTCTCTACCGTACCGTCGAAATGAGCTTCATCCTGTCGTCAGGGGTGGTCGTGAGGAAGCCATCTACGGTGACCCAAGTAACACACCTTCCCCGCGTGCCAACTAGAGTTCACGTCGTCCAAACATATAGGACATCCATTATATCCTTTTGTCCTGCAGGCTGCCAACATCCCATAAGCTAGAAAATCGCTGATCGTCCACATTACGGCAGCCCTCATCGTGAACATCGTGTCAGTGAATTTGTCATAAGTTGGGACTCCATTTTCCCACAACAGTTTCAGCTCGTCGATCAAAGGTCTGAGGTAGACATCTAGGCACTTCGATGGAGATTTAGGACATGGAATTAGTACGGTAAGGAAATTAAATTCCTTGTTCATGCACATCCACGGAGGCAAGTTGTACGGCATCAGAATAACTGGCCAAGTGCTGACGGCGGAGCTATTAATTCCCCAAGGATTGAATCCGTCTGTAGATAGGCCGAGTCTAACATTTCTAACCTCTGAAGCAAAGTCTCCAAATTCTCTGTCGAAATGTTTGAAACCCTCCCCATCCGCGGCGTGTCGCAGGACATCGTCATCTATTTGCTTTTCTGCGTACCATCGAATCGCCTCTGCTGTGTGTAGATACATGTATAGGCGCTGCAATCTGGGAATCAAGGGAAAATATCGAACAACTTTCACAGAAATTCTCTTTTTCGTACTCTTCCCATTCAACTGGAATCTGCACTGGCCACATACGGGACAATAGTCCAACTCTTTATACTCTTTGTAAAATAGCACACAATCATTCGGACATGCGTCAATTATCCTGTACTTTAGGCCGAGGCTGCTCAGGATATTTCTAACCTTATAATGAGATTTAGGAAGATTGTGATCATCAGGGAGCAACTTACATATTTGCTCCTGAATTTCGTCAAAAGCACTCACTGACATTTTGTGCTTCACTTTTATCTTCATTTGCTCCATCACATATTGCAACACATTCTCTCGACATCCAGGGAACACCGGGGTCTGCGCTTCAAGTAGTATCCGGTTGTACTTTTCCATCTCACTGGTGTCAGTGGCCAAGCTAGCTGCGGGGAATGTGTCATCATGCTCATTAGTGGTACTGTAACCTCCGTCTTGGTGTTGGTGTCCACTATGACTACATCCCGGAAACGCATCATGGACCAAATCTGCAGTTGGGTTGCAAGCTGGGGGTCCGGCACCACTGCCGCTGGATGAAGCACCATGATAACTGTACCCTGAGCTGAAGTCTGCTGCGCTGAACTCTACTGCTTCACCATGCTCGCTCCATGTAGTGTAACTCCACATCATACCATTTTCGTACAGGTGTTGCACCATAACATTAACCTCCGCATACTGACAATTAAGACATTTCTGACACGGACACCTGAAACGTTTCTTTCCCTGACCATGTTCTATCGCAAAATTCACAAATTCGCTAATTCCATCCATATACCGGACATCACATCTATTCTTCAACTTCATCCAACTCTTGTCCATACTGCTACAAAATATTATAATTAATTAATTATTACATATATATATATATTTGTCCATTAATTTACGCTTAATTATACGTACTCGATCTACATATTGATCCATCAATTACGTACGTACGTACATAATTTAATCGATCTGTACATATATATATAGCTAACATCCTTGCATGTATGTATGTACGTTTTCACTAAATATATATTAATTAAGCAAATTTTAACTGCGTATGTACGTACCTGCTGGCATTCTCGATATCTGTACGTTAATTAAGCTACCTAGCTAGTCAGCGGAGATCCCTTATCGATCCTGATTCTTCTCGGTGTTCTAGCTAGCTAGCTCCCTTCTCCTTCTCCCTTCTCCTTCAATTCTTCTTCAAATGGAATGAAGAGATCGAGGAATGAATTCAGTTTGGCATCGGGCTTATATAATGCTTCACTTAGACGACGGAGGTGTCGGTACGTCGTCTAAGTGGAAGTACGTTACGTACTCGGACGACGGCGTGTCGGTCCGTCCTCCAGGTAATCACCTGGACGACGGAGAATACCATCTCCGTCGTCCAGGTGATCACCTGGAGGACGGAGAAGACTCCGAGGTCTAGGTGATCACCTGGACGACGGATAATGCTGTCTCCGTCGTCCAGGTGATTACCTGGACCTTGGAGTCTTCTCCGTCCTCCAGGTGATCACCTGGACGACGGAGATGGTATTCTCCGTCGTCCAGGTGGTACTTGGACCACGGAGTCTTTTCCGTGGTACTTGGACCACGGAGTCTTTTCCGTGGTCCAGGTGTCACTTGGACCACGGAACAATTACGTTTCCGTGGTCTAAGTGCTGTTTTCTTGTAGTGGAGTGAGTGGACAAAAATCATAATCGTAGAATATACGTAAAAATGTAGAAAACGGTAGCTATACGCCTTTCCACCTTTTCTGATAAAACTGATGCGAGTTCGAAATATCGTAAACTGAAGCCTAGGCCTCCTAACTTGAGTTGACACTAACTAAATAACAAAGATGATGAGATCGTCATAGGCCATCTAGCCTAAGTCGATCTGGGTCAGACGAGGCCACCTAACCTCCCTTGACCAGACTATTCGGTGATAAGCCGAATAGTTAGAGCATTGATGCAACTAAACAAACCATCACAAAGTAAACCTACAAAATATAAAGTATGTAAAGCATAATCATAAACATACCGCTTAAACATAAAATCAATGAACTCACAAAGCGATTGTAAAAATAAAGGTCCACTAACAGTACTATGCCGTTATTTCCATCCAGCCAAAACTCGTTTGATGACGTTTCTAAACATCTGTCACTGGCCTCTAACATGTCGCCCTGAAACAACGATTATTACTTAATAACTAATCGTCGAAAATCATAATAAATATCTAAGCTTGTTCACCTACGAGCATTTATCGTTGAGAACCTCACATTCTCGAATAACATGCTTTTTGAACTAATGTCAAGCTTTAATCTACTTCCAAATTCTAATTCTTGAATCATTTTTAAAATCGAAACTCATTCCTCAAATGTTACGCGACTCGAAATCAAATCAACGATCAACTCAACCGTTCAATAATATTGTAAATTGTTTAATTAATATCTCATTAATTACATGTCTTAATCAAGTATGTCCAAAATAATTCAATATCCTCTTCATTACAATCGATACGTAATAATGAGAAAAACAGTATAAAATTTACATCAAAATTCCCTTCGCCGGATTGCTGCCGTAAACCACCACCAACAGCAGCAGCGCGACGGTGCCTGTGGAATTTTTCGGCTACTCGAAGCTCAACCTGCTCTAAATCAACCAAAAATATCTTTCTCTTCTACAACAAAGTACAATTCTAACTATAATTCACTAAATTCATTTTGAAAACAAGAACATCAAAATCTTCAATTCTTCGATTCTTCCTCCACAAATGAAATTAGGACTTGATCTTGGTGTCTTTAGCTTCGTGGTGAGGAGAGCTTCAAAACCTAATAGGTAAGAACCATCAACTCGAGCTCAAAATAATCATCCCAAAAGCTTAAGGTTCGGCGGCCCATCAAGAGAATATCACGGCCAAGGCTTCCCGAATTAAAGGTTTGAGATTATAGGGTTTGAAAGAGAAGAATGAGACGCTTGTTTTGACGCCTTGGTCGACGGTTTTGGTGGCCGGCCGGCAAGGCCACGTCGCCGGCAACTACTCGGATGAGAGAGAAGAAACGTGGGAGAGGGAAAGAACTCAAAGAAGAGAGAGAAAATAGTGGACCCGAAAATATCTAACTTTCTATTTTTGGAAAGTCCTATTTATATGTGCGAATCGCGACTAACCGATTCCGTAAAACAGTACAAAACTTTCGCTGATCATAATTTCTTAGTCGCAACTCTGAGTTTAACACTTGACGTAGCTACGAACTCGTCTTGATGAACTCTACGACTTTCCTCAATATAATTTCTCGAAAAGCTTACTCAATAAATTCGGATAAAAAACTATTAATAATTACTAAAAATAAAAACTAACTATCTTCTTCCATTAATCTTAAACAAAAAAAAATCTCAAGACGGGTTATTACAATATACTACAATTAATTGAGTAAATTCCAGTTTTTTTTTTTGAAGTAAATTCCAGCTTACTTTAATAGTGCGAGAGCATCGAGACGAGCTGCAACGCCAACTTGAATGGTCTAGTACAGTATAATTAACGTGGACTGATAAAAGAGGGGTCGGGGCTGTCGATCTTCAATTCTCAATGACTGTCAGACTTTGTATTCAATTTGAGTGTTTTGATATAATTTAAGTAGGCGCGTAATGAATATTTACCGACAATCATAAATACGATGATGCCAAATAAACAATGGGCTTAAACATTGTTAAGGAGTTTTCTATACTACGGGAGAATAAATCATTAAATCGTGCTTAGGGAGGAAATATTATGGGATTAGAGGCTTGATGGAAGGACCATAAGGACAAATTTCAACCCATTAGAGCAGCGTTTGATCGATAGAGTATATTTACACTTTTGCCTAAGAAGGAAAAGTATAATTGCAGCAATGATCTAAGAGGATGAGAGGGAAAGCTCTCTTCCGTCATGCTAGGGCTTTGGCGGTGACTTTTCGTCGGGAGACTCTTTCTCCGGCTGTTTTTCCTGCTTCAACTGTTCAGTTGCTTTTTCTCAAAGGCGTTGCATCAATGGTGGTGTCGGGCATCCAGATCTGTGGCAATCTAGGCACGAGTTCCATTGCAAGTTTCGTTTTTGAGTTCGTGCGGAGATTGTGGGGACGACAGATGTGGTTGCCTGGTCGAAGCCGAGCGAAGCTCAATTGAAACCCATCTCGACTTCCGGTTATCAATACTTGTGGCGATGGAGGTTGGGTTCAGGATCGTGGGTGCACATTGCGTCTGGTGCAGGGACTCTTCGTTCTTTTTTGGGAGGCAAGGCTTCCTGGTCGCAGCGATGGAGTGGTGGTTAGAGGTTTAATGAGGGGTTTGCAGTGGAGGTGGACCCTGGCATCTTCGGGGTACGTTGTGCGGTGACAGTGGAACTAAACTGGGTTTTGAGCTCAGATTCCTTTTGAATTTGGACTTGATCTGGGTGACTTTTCTAGTTAGATTTTATTTAGACCCGACTGTTTCGTACCCACTCTCACAATAGTCTAAATATTAAAATATTGTCTCTTAATCATGGTCACATAGTTGTGCTCCCTATGGGTGGGACTTCCGAACCGAAAATCGAAAAAAAAACTGAGCCGAACCGGAACCGAAACCGAAAAAATTCGGTAAAAACCAAAAAAATTCGGTTCGGTTTCGGTTTCGGATTTTGAAAACCCGAACCGAACAGAAAAAACAAAAATAAACCGAACATATATAAAACGGTGTCGTTTTGGAGTGAATAGGAAAAACAGTGTCGTTTTGATTTAAAAACTTAAAGAGAAAATGGTCAAAAATCAAAATACTCAAAAATCAAAATAGGGTTTTTATTGAAGCAAAGTGCAAACTGCCTTATGCTGAGATCAGCTGCTGGAATTTTCATCAAATAGTGCTGGAAATTGAAGCAAAATGCTACTAGAACTTTGTTGAGATTTTGCATCAATTTGCTATTTTTTTGCTATTTTCTTAATTTCTGGACTGTTTGCTTTTGGACTGTTGAAAAACTTGAAACTGAACTATAAATATTATTTGCGAAATGTTTTCTTTGATGTTAGAAACTTGGAATTGATGGTGTAACTTGAAAATTTAAATTTGATGTTTGGATTGTTATGTTATTGTTATTTGTTAATGTCTTACAAGCTGAAAGTAATTGATTTTCTCTTATTTATTAGGGTTTTTTTTGTGTGAAGTTTGTTCATAATTTGAAGAAAAAAAAAACCGAAAAAACCCGAAGAAAACCGAAGTTTTTAACCGAACCAAACCGAACCGCATGGCTTGGTTTTTATTGTCAAAAATTGAAAAACAGAACCGAACGGAACCGAAGAAATTCTAATAGTTTGGTTTTAGTTTTTATCAAAAACCGAACAAAACCGCCCGAATTCCACCCCTAGTGCTCCCCAAGTCATGCTCTTTGAGCGAATTTATGTATAATATAACATATTATTTGTTTAATGTGGCATATAATATTTCAAAAAAAAAAGTATAATTGCACTGCTTTGAATTAAAAAAAAATTGGATGTATTGGAAATTAGTGGCGACCTAAAATTCCTTTTGGATCTATTGGATGTCTCTGAAAGGTTCGCCTTCAGGGTCTTCCTTTTTTATTTATAAATTCAAGAGGTGTAGGTGTGATACAAATCGTTGTGCTTCCCATATAGATTCATAGAATTGCCCAAGCTAGCCAAGGAAAGAGCATGCATGCATTCAAATTAAGAGTGGGACGGATCTTAGCTACCCTAAACATATATATAGACTACACGTAGGTGGAGTTTACTTATTTGCTCGTAGCCTACAAAAGTACAAATATACCTTGCCAAGTTCATGTTCCAAGTATTTTTTTTTTCTAACTTGCTAAGCTGCTAGCTAGGTAGCACCCTTTTAGGTTATGGAAAACAAAAGGAGTAGATCGCACCCAGGCTGCTCCACCTAGCTAGCTATGACATAAAGTGATAAAACAACAATGGAGGATTGGGGGATTTATGTAACATCAACTCTTGGACATGGCACGTTTTTGGCAAAAGTCTAACCGAGAACAATACTCGGTAGCCAAAATTTACGAAAACCCAGTTTAGTTTGAATCGGGATGATAAGGGGAATGTTTCGAAAGAATGAATGGTCGAAAAAAATACCTTGATAAATGAAACTATAATATTTAATTATATATACATACCATGAATGTATAAAAAATTAAAGGGAGATTTAGATATTACTCCCTTCACCTTTTTATTTATAAGAGATAATCCAATGCAATATATATTAGTATTTAAGAGAATAATATTTCTGGTATCTCTGTGTATGTCTTCTCCTAATTAGAGTAAAAGTAAATATTTAATCAATCCCTCATGTATATGGATGATGATTATAACAGATTGTAATGCCTATTTAAAGTCATCAATGAATAAAGTACAGTTTCAGTCTATTGCATATCTATTTACTTTTCTTTTAGAACACGATATCAGCAGTTCTTGAGTTGATAACCATCACCCTAAGCCTCTAAACACCTATCATTCATCACCAACGTCAGAGCACCACCGTCAAAATTCGACTCAATTAACCACCGTCGGTCACCTTCTTTCTTCGGCAACACTCATCAGAATTCCTCCTTGTTTTTCATATCGAGCATAACACACTGGAGGTAATTTTTTTTAACTTCTTTCGATTTAGAAATTAGGTTGCAAAACTTAATTACCGCAAAACCTTAGATCTAGGTAGATTTAAGTTTCTTATACCGTGATTTATTTATGCTCTAGTTCATATAGATAAACATATGTTGATAAAAAGTTTAATATTAGTGACGGTCTTGGGAAAGTCACGGTAATTGGTGAATATCATAGTTAATTGTGATTTTACATTAAAAAAATGAAGTTGATATTTGTGACTCATTGTGAAAGTCGCAGTTTATGGGTGTGGTATGAAGCCACGAGTTTTGCATCGATTTTTGTGACCAAACATCATTGATCACAGTTCTTATTCCCTAAACTTGATATTAGTGATCATTATTTTTTGATCGGTACTAATTATATCTCTTGTCTCTTTCATAGAAGACATTAACAGAGCCGGCTAGGCCTGAGTTTGACATCCTTGATCCACAAAGAGCAGAATATCGTCGTTGGGTAACATATGCTGAGAATACTCTTGTCGGTAAAAATCTTACTGATACTATCCAACCACCACCACCACCTAGTGAAAACGTCGTGGCACCAACTCCAGATCAGCTCACTCAATTTGAGTCGCAAAGCACAAGTCCTCATGTTCTTGAGGCGGCATATACATCCAGTTCTGAAAAAATTGTACTTGTTAAAGAATGATCCCGCAGATTTGTGGGCGACTTTAAAAGAATGGTTCAATAATGCGAATGATCCACAACTTCCAAAACTACATAATATGGGATTCATTCCGGTTATTGGATTATCCAAAGATAAATGATTTTAATCAAGCTATGCTGGAGCTTCAATCTGAGTTGGTCATTTGTGGCGTGGAAAAGACGAATCATGTTATGATTGAGAAGTCTAAAAGTACATTCCTTTCTTCCATAAATACGCTCGCTCATCAATACCGAACAGATTATGAGGAAGAAGAATAAGATCATTCAGTGATTTCATGAATATTTTGGCCAAGAAAGAGAGATATCGTGAGATACTTCTCAACAACAATGCTAGACTAGATGGTACTAAAAAAGTTCATGAGACATATAACACTAGTGGGAAGACACGTTAAAATAAGAAGAATGGTCGTTATGAGCTTTACTGTACTCGTGGTGGTAGAGGAGGACGTGGCAGAGGTCGTGGTAGAGGAGGAAAAAGTTAGAATCTGACTTGGACTCGCCAAAACAATAGCTAAAACAACTCCAACAAGAATCGATCCAATTTTGGTCATAGGAATGGTGGAAATTCTTCATATTCTTCTTCTACTTCTTGCTTGTCACCTTGCTATATGTGTGGTTCTACCAAGCATATGCACAAACAATGTCGTGCACCTAAGGATGTCTAGAATGCCTACAAAAGGTGTAAGCAGTACTTCACCCATGTAACCAACTATGTTGAACACTATGAGATGGAAGATGACGGTGAAGCCAATATTATTGTAACAGATGACACAAAAGTAAATCTGGAGACTACGGATTTTGATTAGTCTATGTATTAGACTCGTGTTTCTGCTATGTAATTAAGTTTAGATTTGTTTTGAATTTATTTTTAGTCATGGTATTTGACTTTATTTTTAGTCATGCTGTTGTCAAGGTAATAAAAATTTCTTTCATTCGGTATATGAAAGTGTTAAGAATGGTTAAATTTATACATATTGTTTGATTGATTCAAAATATACAATATTCTATGACACTATCGAATACTATAAAAATGAGACAAAATGAGAGGTTGGTTTGATCTCAGGGAATTTTTGACTTGTCGAATACCACTTACTGGATCGGTTTTGGAACTTTTTCGACCCGCCAAAATTTTTGCCTGGTTTTTTTTCGACTCATCGAAAGCATTCCTCCTATTACATGCAAGCATTTCGACTCGTCGAAGCTTCATCTCGACATGTTGAAGGCTAGCTACTATCTCGATTTTGTCCAATTTTTGACCCGTTGGGGTAAATTTTTGACTCCTCGAAAAAGATATCGGAAAATCATATCGGTTTTAGGTTTTTCTTCGACCCGTCGAGACATATTCTCAACCCATCGAAGAGGTTATTTTGGACATGTTTTCACTGGTACCCGATGAGATGTTCATCTCGACCCGTCGTGGTTCTTACTTAAATTTGGTGCTTCTTTGATGTGTTTTACATAAGTTTTATCATGCCATATTAGCACTCTATAAGAGTCACAACCCTGTGGAAAATCTCTAAGTCTTTACTTAAAGTGTTTGCCATGTCTTTAGATCCAAGACTAATTAACTCACATTCTTTTGTAGATGTTTGAAGGCGGGATTGAATGTCTAGTAGATAATGGTATTACTCATACTATACTGCAGAACATGCAATTGTTTGTGGATCTTGCGCCATACAATTCATCAGTACCTTCCATGATTAGTTCAACGTTGGTTATACAAGGGCATGGTTCAACACAATTTTTGGTACCACGTGGTACAAGAACTTATATCACTAATGCATTGTACACATCTAAGGCCAATTGGACCTTGTAAAATTTTAAGGACATTAGAGCTAACAGTTTACACTTGGAAACTCATCATAAGAAAGGTAAAGAATTCTTCTGTATAATTTCTAAGGAGTGCGATAGATAACACATCTTAGAGAAGTTAGTGGCCATTCATAATAGTTTATATCTTACTACAGTTCAAATAATTGGACCCAATGCAGTCACCCTCACTACTACATATGACTCACACTACCAGAACAAACACTATAGCTGACGAAAGTAAAAAACAACAGGCCGACAAGTTTTTTTTTTCCTTCAACTATAGTATACTTTAGCTGACAAAGAAAAGTTGCCGTCGGCTAAAGTATTTTAGCCTACAGGGGAAAAAAAGTCGTTGGCTTTTGTCGAAAAAAATCGTCGGCTAAAGTTTGCCTTTTGCCGACGAAAATTTTATTTTTAACCGATGAAAATAAAGACTTTAGCCGAAGAAATAATAATATCATCGGCTAAATTTCTCTATGTTACAGATCTGGGCAACAGCTCATTCATTTGGAAAAAAAGGAAGAAAAACACAAATCACTCTCAAATCATTGGGTGTTGTCGGAAGCTGTCCAAAATGAGTTCATGAAGCTATACCCCGCTACATATATAGATATGTATATATATGTATATTGATTGTTGATTTCGAGTTGAATTATTATATATATTAATTATTGATTTTGAGTTGATTTCGATGAATATATATATATATGTACGTACGTAATTATATGTTAATTGTCGATAGTATGAATATATATACGTTAATTTATAATTAAGGAGTATAATAATTAATATAATTTGTAGTTTAAATATATATGGATATAATGATGAATTTTTAATTAGTGCATGTATATATATATACAGTCGAGAAATTTTCAGGATGGACAAGAGTTGGATTTGCCTTCTAAAATGGGATTGAAGATATGGCGAGGGAATGTGGAGTTTTTTTAGAATATGTGAAGGCTAATGCTAACGGAAATACAATTAATTATTGCCCGTGCATGAAATGTTAGTGTCGCAGCTATTTGTATCATTTTTCTATTGATATAGTATAGGAGCACCTGAAGAAGAACGAGTTTTGGATCAAGTATATATGTTGGATTTATTACGGTGGAACATCATCAGCGGGTCAACATGATCATGGCCAATTTTTTGAGAAGACCAGTACATCCAATGGTCCAACAATGAGGTTGATAAACAATGTGTTTCCTTATGAGTGCAATGTATTTACTCAAGTACAAGATATCTCTGCCGCCGTTGGGAGCTTCCTTGCTATTGAGCCAGACCAGTAATTCTCTAGAGCTGTCAACACTACCGATATTGACAAGTACAACAAGATAATTGCCTTCCAACAAACCCCGTTGTACAAGGGGTGTAACAAGACTGTTCTTGAAATGGTCATGGAAGTAATGAAGGTCAAAGTGGAGAACAAATTAAGTGTCAAGGTTATTCATGATTATCTGAAGTTGACTGCTTCGGTGCTGCCCCCCCCCCCCCCTCGGTCATCACCTTCCTACCACGCATCGTAATGTGCAACATATCCTGAAAGAATTTGGCCTTACCTACATCAAAATTCATGCATGCAGATATGATTGCGTTCTCTTCTGGGTAAAGATCCTGAATGTAATGATCTTGAAAACTTTGAGGGCATGCCCCGTATGTCACGGATATGTATAAGTTGACTCATGCAGAGATTAAGAAAGCTGTGAAGATACTTCGGTATTTTTCGCTGACGGATAGATTGGAATGGTTGTACATGTTTTCACACACGGCCAAAGCTAAGAGATGGTACGCTGAGAGGGATTCGCCTGATGATGATATCTTTATACACCCTGCTGACGATGAGGCTTTGAAGTACGCAGTTAGGGAGTTTTCTCATTTTGTATCAGAGGTCCGAAATGTTTGGCTCGGGCTCTCATCTGATGGATTCAACTCTTTTGGCAACATGAGTTTTCAATATAGTATATGACCAGTTATTTTGGTACCACACAACCTTCCTCCATCAATGTGCATGAAGAATGAATACAATATGCTGACTCTAATAATTCCAGGGCTGGGTTATCCAGGAAAGTGTATGGATGTGTATTTGAGACCCTTGATTAAGGAGCTTAAGTTTCTGTGTAACGTTGGTCATCCTACTTATGACAAGTGCAAGCACGAGATGTTCCAGATGCATGTCATGGTTATTGGCACAATCAATAATTTTTCAGCCCATGGGATATGGTCGGGCAACGTTACTAGGGGATACAGGGCTTGTCCAGAATGCCTGACTGATGAGTGCGTCAGACCTCATTGTAGGAAGATTGTTCAGATGCATCACCTTTGTTAGCTTGGACTTGATCACCCATGATGGAAGGATGACAAAGCATTTGATGGGACTGTAGACGAGGAAGTGTAATGCAGGATAAATTTTTGAAGTGCTGAATGAATATAATTTTGGGCAGCTCAACAATCATCCAAATATAGTAGAGGCAATACATGACAGACCCGACATGTATAAATTCTGGACACACAAAAGCATATTCAGAGAATTTCCGTACTGAAGTAATTTGTTAATCAGGCACTACCTAGATGTCATGCACTTAGAAAAGAATGTGTGCCAAAGTATGGTGGGCACAATGCTGAATTAAGAGGGGAAAACTAAAGACGACCCTAAGACACACATTGATCTGAAAAGAATGGGTTTACGAAACATTTGTGGTTGAAAGAAAAGAGGAAAAAAAATGTCTCAAGCTCTTTACACCGTCAAGCTTGAACAGAAGAATGAAATTTTTAAGTGGATGGGTAATGTTAGGTATCCTTCAGGCTATGCAGGAAATATAGGTCGGTGTGTTAACTTTTGGGACAATAAGATGTACGGATTAAAGAGTCATAATTGCCATATACTGCTTCAACGTCTCTTCCCTGTTTTTATTCGATCATACCTGCCCCGTCAGGTGAGGGAGGCATTAGTAGCGTTGTCAAGATTCTTTCAGAAGTTATGCACTAAAGAAGTGAAAAAATTAAACCTGAGAGAAATGCAAGAGGACATCATTTTTATCATGTGCAAATTGGAGAGGATATTTTCCCTAATTTTTTTTGACATCATGCCTTACCTAATGATCTATCTTCCCAAACAATTGTTGCTTACTGGTCCAGTACACTACACTTGGATGTATCCCATGGAAATGTACGATTTAACATCCGAAGATCAATAGGTTTTTATATAAAATTATTTTTCAATAATCATAATAATGCACTTTGCAACTTGATAGACAACTGATGGACTACAAAGACTATGTGGCTAATAAATCTGCACCTGAAGGATGTATAGTTGAAGCATATCTTGCGCATGAGTGCGTAACATACACTAAGTTGTATTTAGGAGCATTGGAGGACCCTTCACAACATATGTCGGTAGATGAATCACAGTTCAATCTTTATATCCTCTCCTATGATGTTGAAGTTTATGGCTGGTTGCCAAAATCGTATCAGTTGGAACCTTATGAGCTAGTTATTGCCCACTGGTGGATATTGATCAACTGTCTAGAAGTTCAATACAGGAAAGACATGCATATTTATTGTCCAGAAGTTGCCGGTCATCTTGAGTACCACAATAGGGAGTTTTCAAACTATTTTGGTATTTGGGTACGTCTATATATATATTTACTCATATATATATAATTCTCACTGTTCATATTTAAAGTTAAGGATTTTGATTATTTTGTCAAATGAACTATATACAATTTGATGGTCACCCATTATGGTCACATGAATTAAGGCTTTTGGAGATGAGACAGATAACTTCAAGAGTTTATCCGATGTGTAAGGTTAATGACATGCTATTTACATATGAACATAGATACGGCAGACAGAGAACACAGAATTCTAGGGTAATGGTGCATGGTGGGCGGAATGACATTGACTGTTATGGTGTTCTACATTCAGTGGTTGAACTAATTTATGGGGAAGATATGATAGTGCACTTGTTTAAGTGTAGATGGTTTGGTACTAACCCTCAGAACACAAGGATCGATCAGTATGAATATTTTTGGTGAACACTGCTACAAGTTGGTATGAATATGACCCTGTTTTTTTGCCATAGTGGCCAAAAAAGTGTTTTATCTTGATGATCGTGTGCACCAAGATGCGTGAAAAGTTGTCAACCATGTTGTTCCTAGAAAGATATACAATGCTGCTACACTTGGAAATGCCACAGATAATAAAGAAGGTACTGCATACCAAGAGCCAAACGCAATTGGTATTCCTGAATCCTCTACAATTCGTGTGAATAATGTGAGGCCGAGTCATATGGTTTGATTTTGTGAGGAAGATGTTGAGCTAATTGATGTTAATCTAAATAATCCGGTAACGAGGAGCTACACATATTACCAAAAAGTAACTTGGACACCGAGGAAGACTCAAGCAATGATTCTAACTATGGCTCTCAGTTAAATAGGAATTTATGTTAAACGTGTTTTTACATGAGCCTAATTTTTAAAAATATTTTCACACTTCTGAATATAGCGATGATTCTGATTATGACCACCTTTTTATTAAACAGGAATTTGTGTGAAACGCGTTTTCACATGAGTCAAATTTTTTTTAAGTATTTTGACACTTTAACAGACGAAATAGAATAACATCGTCGGCTAAAGTCTTTAGCCGACGACTCTGACACGTGTCGTCGGCCAAAGTATAGCCAACAACTGTGACACGTATCGTTGACTAAAGTATAGCCAACAACTGTGACACATGTCGTCGGCTAAAGTATAGCCGACGAGTTTCATAGTTTGACAGATGACTTTTTTGTGTCGTCGGCTAAAGTATAGCCGACGAGTTTCATACTTTGACCGATGACTTTTTTGAGTCATCGGCTAAAGTATCAAGTTTTATATCCAGTTCGCCTAGACTGCCTCTCCTCTCCGAAACCTAAACCCTAATTCCTATCTCTCTCTTTCTGCCCAGCTCTTCACCGTGGAGCCCGAGCCGTCGCCCACCACCAGACCGCCGTCGAGCAACCCACACAGCCGCTAATTAACCCAGTTCGCTGCCTCTCTCTCCTCTGCAAATTTCAGGTTCTCTCTTTCTCGCTTTCTCTCTCACACACTCTCTTGGATTGTAGACAATTTTTACATGATTATTTGTACAATTAGATTAGATTGTGGTGATAAGGGTTGTGGTTAGATTAAGGTTGTGATTAGATTAGGGCTGTAAAGGTTAGATTAGGGATGTAGTTAGATTAAGGTTGTGATTAGATTATATTGCAGGCAATTTTTACATGATTATTTGTACAACCATGTATGTGTATTGAAACTGATTGGTTTTGGTATGTGTGGTTTTGGTTTATGTACTTCCGATTGGTTATGAAATATTGTTATATGAAAGTGTATTTGAATTGCTAATTAGTCGAATTGGTATGTGAGAATTGGTTATTGAAATTGGTAGATTATGAGAAGTGGTCTCACAATTTTGTGTAATTTAGTAGTGTGTGTATTGGTAGATGAAATTGGTAGGAGAACTTGCGAGTAGAGTAGTGGTACATGAAATCGACATAATTGAACTTGCGTATGTGAATAATATTGAGTATGCTAAAAATTGTATAATGGTTCTGTTACATTTGGTTAGATTGGTATTTTCGTCGGCTAAAGTATAGGATGTTGAATTTTAGATTGCAAGCAATTTTTGGGATGTTAAATTTTAGATTAGGATGTGATTAATGGTATTAGGGCTGTGGTGATCAGGTTTAGATGTTTGATTGTTTATGTGTAATTGTTTATGTATTTTTGGATTATTTTTTTTAAATTTAGGGTTTAGGTTATATGAAGTTGAATTTTGTAATTGTTTATCTATGTTAATTGGAATTTTGAGTGATTTATGGGTTTATATATGCTGAATTAGAATGTCATAAATTTTAGATGGGGATGTCAATTAATTTTTGGTGTTGTTGAATGGGGATGAGTTTATATATTTTGAATTGTTGGTGAATATGGTAATGTTGAATTGTTGGTGAATTTCTTTTTATTGTAGGCGTCATGAATTTCTTTGGCAAATGGAAGAAATGATCCAAGGGACAACGGTCTAGCGCCAACAGTTTCAGGTCTGCCTCTATCAACAACAACCCTCATGGCACATTTTCGGCTCTATGAACTCTTGACGTCAATAACTACTTGATCAGACGACGCAACAGGAGGTTGTGTTCTGCCCCCACCGACCATAGAGCACGAGGCAGCTCTTTAACAAAGACGGCTCCACCATGCCCTGACCGGCCAGCTCTACGGGTCCCGCTCTTTCGGGTGCTTGTATGCCTCTCATTAACTGGAAGACACCTTCTCCCTCTCTGGCTCCAACTTTTTCTATCTCTCCGGCTGGTGCTTCAGGTAGATCGTCGTCGGGGGTATAAATGCCACCGCCTCACCTCTTCATGCCCTCGAGCGTATCTGCCATACATGCTGTGGATCAGCGGGGAATGCCTATTATAGGACAGCTCTGTTACATTACCCCGCAACAAGCATACGTCTATGTGCCGTTTGATACACCTCTTTTTAGTGTGAGGGTAACAAACGCATCGACCTCAGAATCGGGTAAATATTAAATATCTTGGTTATTTAATTTATAACTTATTAATAATTTTATATTAAATTGGAGCCTTATGTTTTAATCTTTTTACTTTGTCTTATGTGACAGACGCTGGAGGGAACAAAAAAAAGACTAGAGGCCCCGTCACCGGCAAGGGTCTTGAAAGTCTTGTCAAGACCATCGGGCCAGGGGTTATAGAGACCAGGGTGGGTGGATCGGTGAAGTTGGGGGATAATACGTGGAAGTAATTTGGCGAAGTAGAAGGTATCATACGAGACAGAGTCCCTGTTCTATGGGGAGAGTGGTCCTCCGTGCCACAGTGTATGAAGGACAAGGTGAACAATGCTATGTCGGTGAGTTAGTTAGATATTCATTATGTATGTCTACCATTATTAATTATGTCCTAATATATATTTATTTATTACCATAAATGGGTACATTGCAGGTGTGGTTCAATGTTCCGGAGCAGTTTAAATGCACGTGGGAAAATGACGTGCAAGGAAAAAGGTGGTGGGAGTAATATTGGCTATATTGAGTTATATTTTGTTGATCGTGTATTATCAATTTCTAACATTTGTTTTTCATATATAGGTACAAGGAGTGAAAAAATGAGCTCTGTAAGCACTGGTAGAATCACGACAACCAGCGTTTGGGTACCCTTATTGAGTTTATGTATAGGGAATACGAGTGGTTATGGCTTCAAGTCCACTTCAACAACCTAGAATTTGAGGTATGCAACATCATATTTGTGTTTAATTGTATCCTATTTGGCAAAATTAGTTTCCTAATATTTCTTAAATATATGTTTATCCAACAAGGCCATTTCTAAAATAAATGCGGCGAACCGGGGAAAAAACACGAGTAACCATCACGCCGGTTCTAGACTCTTTGTGAGTTATATGGAGGAAGCGATCCAACACCCTGAAATTAACTCGTACATGTATACATACGAGAAAGCGTATCCTCAATCTCCCGAAGATATTGCAAGTCTTATGCCCTTATAACTTAATTAACATAATTACTTGTATATGTATTTTCTCTAACTTTTTTATATATATGTTTACTAATATGTTATTTTATTTTCCTTGTCAATTAGGCGAGAGTGAGGGAAGAGACTGAGGAGGTGTTGACTCAGATTGCGAGGGAGCAATGACCTGAGATGCAGGATGAGGACCTCCCCTAGGCCATCTATCAAATTGATCAATCTGATGTGATGGTAGGGGCGAGGATCATGGGTAGCGTTTTCCCACCATGAGGGAACAATTATTACTGCAAGAGTCTAGATCAGCAGGGCGATGGGGTCTTGAAGAACACTCTTGATTTCTCACGCAAGTAGGCATCTTTCAAGGCTGCTCAGCTATAGTAGCATTTTCAGAGGTTGACAATGGAGCATCAAAGAAATTTGGAAGAGACTCAGAGATGGATGGAGCAGATGGAGCAGGAGGCTCAGACCTATGCTTTGGCCGAGCAGCAGGCTCATATGGCTTCTTGGTTTCAGACGTGGTCTGCACAACTTCAGGCATAAGGAGTCCAAGTCCCGGCCCCACCTCTGTTTCCATCTATCCAGCTCCCTTTTGATGCTTCACATCAACAAAAGGATCCGACACAACATGGTAGTAATGCATATGTTTTCCAAAACATAGATTTACATAACCCTTAGTTTATGTATTTTCTAGGATAAGTAGGATGTATCATACGCTTAAGTTTCATTATTAATTTGAATTTGTTGGTGAATATGTGTTTTGTTTTCATTTTATGTGTTATTGGCTATTGTGGAAATAAAATTGTGGAATTGCAGGTTTTAGGAATAGAAATCCAAAAGCTGCAGTTTTTTTCCTTCCATAAATCAGCAACATTAGACAATACCCAAAGTTGTCTACTTAAGTCTTCACATAACCCAACGAGTTGCATACTATAGTTGACGAGTTGCATACTATAGCGGACAAAAGTCAATAACTATTGCCGACGGTAGTCTTTCCTAGTTGTCGACTATAGTCTAGTCCGGGTCAACCATTTTGACTACCTAGAAAGGTTTGGCCGACGACAAAAGTTTAAAATGTCATCGGCTAAAGTTTAAACTTTATGCTGACAACTTTTTTTGTCGTCAGTTAAAGTATGGACTTTCACCGACGACCACTGTTTTTGTCGTCGACTAAAGTATGGCCGATGACCTTTTGCCGACAACACAATAGCCGACGAACCTTCGTCGGTTATAACTTTAGCCGACAATAATGTTTAACAGGCCGATGAATTTTTTCCGTTGGCTAAAGTGTTTTTTCTGGTAGTGTCGATCTTTGATCAGCTTTGACATTTTCGACTGGGACATCTTGGTTGTGATATGATGTTCAAAATATTGAAAAACTCTCACGGTCATCCGTTTTTCAAAGTAAAGAAGCATGTGGAAATACCCATCAATTTTGAAGGGGTGGATGAGATTAACAATCTTCATCCTGTCTCAGACTCTAAGATGAGTAAGACATCTAATATTGGTCCACAAGATTCTTCGTGGCAATCTTTGATGCTCATCGTTCATTTTGCAAAGTTTGTTTATTAGCAAAATTACATTCTAGACCTTACTTTGCGTTTAATAACAATGAAAATATTCCATTTTTACATAGAATCCATGGCGATATTTGTGGACCTAACAAATCAAAATACATACCATTTAAATATTTTATGGTTTTGGTAGATGAATCAACGCGTTGGTCACACATTTTTTTCTTTCTATTCACAAGGAATGATGCATTTTCAAAACTCCTAACATAGATTATTAAACTTCGGGCTCATCACCCAGACAATCTAATCAAGTTAATTATATTGGATAATGCAAGAGAGTTTACATCGAAAACTTTTGATGATTACTGCATGTCAATTGTGATTGAATTTGAACATCCCGTCTCTCATGTTCATCCACATAATGGTTTAGTAGAGACATAAATCAAGTGGTTACAGCTTTTTGCCAGCGCAATGGTAATGCATATAAATTTTCTGGTTTTTGCTTGGGGATATGCAGTTTTATATGCAACAATGCTTATTCGCTTGAGACCTGTAGCATGCCAACTATTCAATGCGTTCCAGTTTGTAACTGGGTATGAGCCTGACATTTCACATCGATGCATATTTGATTGCGGGGTATATGTGCTTATCACGCCTCGACATCGGACTAAAATAGGTTCTCAACATCTTTTAGGCATTTATCTTGGCTATGAATCTTCAATGATTGTCCGTTACTTAGAACCGTCGATATGAGATCTCTTTACAACAAGATTTGCGGATTGTCACTTTACTGAAACATACTTCTTGATGTTGGGGGAAATAGGAATTCCTCCATTTCGGTTGAACGTTAGAAATTAACGTGGTATACTTCCATTATATTTTAAGAGGATCTACACACATCTCAAAGTGAGATTGATGTGCGATGGATTCTTGATCTTCAGAAAGCAGCAGACTCGATGTTTGACTCCTTTATTGTTATTGCCAAAGTGACGAGATCATACATACATCCTGTAAATGTTCCTGCAAGGTTAAAAGTCTCCAAAAAGGGGCAGATTAATGCCACTCTAGGCATGGGCGTATGTGTGTTATTGGTTGTGTAGGCTGCAACCCACAGAGATTTATGAGGAAGCCCCCCAAAAAAATTAGTAGTACTCTTCTTTCTCTCTCTCTCTCTCTCTCTCTCAAACTCTCAGTCCACACATCTCCAGCCCTAAAACTCCTCAAACTCTCAGTCGCTCTTTTCTCAGTCTCTCCACTCTCTAACACCTCACCTATAGCTTATGATCAGGGACTCTCCACTCCTGATCCCTCACAAGCTCTCACAGTTTCACAGCACACAACTTTGCATAAGGTAATTGAATTTGATTTTTGTTTGTTTGCTGTGATTTTGTTGGGTTCAATTTGGATACATTTTGAGTGAGGTTTTATTGGATTCAATTTGAATTGAATTAGTCGATATTTTGAACTTTTAATTTTACCAGTTGATAGATTGGAATAGAAGAGATTTGGTTGAGGGATAGGATGAATGATATCTTTGATGCCGAGTAGCTTGACGATGATAACATTTGGTGCCATAATTAATGGTACAACAATTTCTACAACTGTATATTTTGCAAATTATTGTCCTAGAATGATGAGAATAAATTGAAGTTGATGCAATGAGTTTAAGATTGCTAGTCTTAGAATCTTGCTATAGCTAGGGAGACCATTACATTTCTCCAGTTTTGGACAAGAACTGCGAGTACTGTAATGTTGAAGTGAGTGTGGGGATAATAGAAGATAGTGTATGCAAACATTGTTTTCCTTTTATACATTTGGGTAGAGGGAGAGTACTAGACATTTAGTTGTGATTTTGGTTGCATTATGTACATTGATATTGTCAAATATATAACTTCTTCCCTATTACCCTATATATGGTATATACTGTTTGGACATCATTTGTTTCAAAAAAATAATAATATCTACACAGTACTTGGTTGACTCCTAAAATAGAAGCTAGTGGATTGACATATATGTTAGCATCTATCCCAGAAATGCATGAGACCCATGGTTACAGACCTAAAAAAAAAGTGCGCTACATAGTACTGCCCATGGGGTTTCAAAATTCTAGATCTGCCCCTGAATCCAAGGCAGGGAAACGTTCTTTCCTCCCATGTGGAAGGAGTAGCACCAGCCTCGGCTCCCATCAGGAAGAGAGGGAGACCAAGAAAATCCATAAATGAGTTGCTGGTGAAAAGACGACAATCCAAACACAAAATGATCCTTTTATCATCAACATTGTGTATCCTTCTCATGAGATTGTTTCTAACTATAATTATGTCCTAGAATCACAAATGACATTACTGAAGGAAGCTTCAGATCTATATGTAATGTCAGAGAACAGTGAAATATCACTAACTAATAACGATGCGCACATTACTATGAATAGATCATCCAGGGTAGTTAATGATGCTTTTGCTTATTCCGTCGCTCAAGAGATTATTGACGACAATGAAGTGGAACCTCGCTCGGTTCCTGAATGTCAGCTAAGAGCGTATTGGCCAAAATGGAAAGAAGCAATGCCGGCTGAACTAGACTCCATGAAGAAAAGACATATTTTTGGTCCGGTAGTGCTATGCCCACTGAATGTTAAGCATGTAGGACATAATGGGTCTTTGTTCAGAAACGTAATGAGAAGAATGAAGTCATGCAGTATAAAGAAAAACTTGTGGTACATGGATTCTCTCAACGCCCTAGCATTGATTATGAGGAGACATACTCTGCGGCCATAGAAATCATTACTTTCCGCTACCTTGTTAGTTTGGTAGTATCTAAAAAACTGAGCATGCAACTAATGGATGTGGTTACAGCATATCTCTATGGAAACTTTAATTTAGAGATATACATGGGAGTGCCGAAAGGCGTTGTCATACCCAATTCAAGTAACTCTAAACCACGGAGTGCTCATGTGATTAGATTGAGATGTTCACTAAACAATCTGGTAGGATGTGGTACACATGCCTAAGTGACTACTTGATTTAGAAGGGATACAAGAATGATGATTTGTGCCCATGCGTGTTCATTAAGAGAACAAGTTCAGGATTTGCCATTATAGTGGTCTATGTTGATGATATGAATATCATTGGGTGTCTTGATGAAATTAATGAGACGATTGACTACTTGAAATTCGAGTTTGAGATGAAAAACCTTGGTAGGACTCAATTTTATCTTAGTTTAAAATTAGAACATCGAATTGGTGGAATACTTATTCACCAGTCTGCTTATGTCCAAAAGATTTTCAAGTGATTTAACATGGACAAAGCACACCCTCTTTGCACACTAATGATTGTTCGTAGTCCGGAACCCAACAAGGATCTGTACCGTCTGAAAAATGATGATGAGAAACTTTTGGGAACTGAGGTACCATATCTTAGTGCTATTGGAGCTTTGTTGTATTTAGCTCACTACACTCGTCCAGACACTGCATTCTCTATGAACTTGTTAGCCTAGTTTAGTTTTGTGCCAGCGCAACGTCATGAGAATGATGTAAATCACATCTTTAGGTACTTGAAGGGGTCCATTGACTTGGGATTGTTTTTTCCCAACAAAGAAAACAGAGAGAAACTTGAAATTCTTGAAAAATAGATGGTTGAATCGTAGCATTCAGATTCTGGATTTTCGACCCGTCGAGTTGATCTCTCGATCCACCAAATGGCAGCCCTTGGATCGATCAAAACATGTCTCTTGACCCATCGAGAGAAATCATCGACCAATCGAAGGATGTTCCGGCTGCAAGCTTTGTACCTCCATTCAATGCAGTCATCTACTCAGAGACACCATGTGATGTCTTGGTTGGTTTTGCTGATGTTGTGTATCTCTCTAACCCACATAAAGGACACTCTCAAATAGGTTATGTATTCACTATGAGGAACATGGAGATTTCTTGGAGATAAACAAAACAAACCATTCTTGCTATTTCCTCGAATCATTATGAGATTATAGCTTTACATGAAACAGTTAAGTAGTATGTCTGGTTTAGGTCAGCTAGACACCACATTCGAGGGTCTAGTGGATTACCATATACTACGATAGCACCAACTTGCATATTTGAAGACAATGCGGCTTACATTGAACAAATAAAGACGAGATACATCAAGGGTGATCATACAAAACACATCTCACTGCAGTACTTTTTCAATCAGCAATAATAGTTGTTATTGAATGTAAAGAATGCAAGTGCTATAGATTTTTTATCGAATAAAGTGATACTGAATTTTTATTAAAAAAATGAGCTGATATTGATAATAAATTTGTGTTGGAGCTGAGACTAAATTTCTTTCTAGACTGCTACTGAACTGTAAATGGTATTGTAAATTCATTCGGGGAAAAAAAGTAATCTTAATTTTTTATTAAAAAAGTTGAACTGAAAATAGGAACAAAAAAAATCAAACTACACATTTTTTGAAATTATTTTTATATTATGGATGAAAAAAAGTATTAAATTAAAAAAAAATAGGGAGAGCAGAAAAATAAATTTATCAGTGTCACAAATCAGCCTATAAGGTCCTTGTTCTAATAAGTAATATTTTGATCTTCTGTTCAAATAATATATATATCATTATCTTTAAGTGTATTTGACTTCTCTATTTTTTGTCCTTAAAATTAGTTTGTTATTACATAAATTAAAATTTTAATTTCACTAATTTAGACTTTTTTATTAATTAAATAATGGTATTGTGTGAAAAAGAATTAAATAATGTTAAGCAGTGAAACCAAAATATCAGCTACATACAGACTACTTTTTGCGAGTGACTTTGAGTTTAAAGACCGGTTGATTGTTTATTTGTTTGATTGTTAGTGTAGTTGGGAAATTTGTGTCTTAGTTTGTTTGCTCACTAGCTTTGCTCACTTTGGTGCTTAGTTAGGAACTTTGGAATTAATTTTTGCCAGGGGCTGGTGGTGTACGCCTTGTTTACCATTTTCATCGTGAAATGCCACCTCTCGCGTTCCTTCAAATTCACGGATTCCCATGTCGATTGTTTGTATCGTGTGTTTGGTCAGAAGGTATTAGTAGAAAAGTATAGATTGTTTAAAGATATTTATTTTTTATAATTTTTTGTGTGTGTTGTGCCTTATTTAAATATGAATTAGATTAAATACTGATTCAGAGAAACTCTGTTTTATAGGGATAATTATTGTAATAGATTGTATCAGCCTATATATAATGCATTCTATCAATGAAAGAGTTTTCAGTGTACGCACTTTTCTTCTCAAACACGTTATCAGCACGCTCTGAGTTGATATCCAGCCATCACCACATAAAGGAATACCACCGTTGGGTCTCTGATGTGGAAAATACATTCATCGGAAAGAGACTTACCAACACCATCAAACCCTCTGGGCCTGGACAAAATCTTATTCCACCCACAAATGAATCAAAAGCTCAAGCCTTCATGTTTTTGAGACGTCATATTCATCAAACTCTCAAGAAATAGTATTTTAAAAAAACTGATCCCCTGGAATTGTGGGATGTTTTGAAGTAACGCTTCAACAATGTGCATGATGCACAACTTTCTGAGTTGACTGCAAGATAGGAAGCCCTTAGGCTTCCGGATTTTCCAAAGATCCAAGATTACAATCAAACGATGTTGGATCTGGAGTAGGAGTTGAGATTCTGTGGAGTGGAGAAGTCCGAGAATGACATGATTGAAATGTCGTTGAACACCTTCCCAACATCCATGAGCATCCTTGCTCATCAGTACCAGATCGAGTATGAACATGAGAGGATTACTACCGTCAGTGATCTTACTAATAGCCTAACAAAAAAAAAGAGGCATCATGAGATCATCCCCAATAATAACTCAAGACCGGCTGGTACTAAAAAGTATGAGAGTTACCAATTTGGAGGAAATGCCCAAAAAGATAAAAATGTTGCTCGTTCAGAACCTTATATGCATGGAGGACAAGCTCCACGCGGGTATTGAGGAGGGCGTAGGCGTGGCCAAAGCCGCAACCAAAATCTGACATGGCATAGAGATCAGAACGCCAACTCCAACAAGAACCAGGCTGGTTCAGTTCCTGATGGTTAATTGTCTCAACATTCTGGAAAATACACTTGTTTTAAGTGTTGTTCAGAAAAGCACATGCACAAGAAATGCCATGCTAGTAGAGAAATCCAAAACATCTACAAGAGGAACAATTAGTACTTTGCTCGAGAGTCAAACTATGCTGGAGATGTGGAGATGGAGGTTGACACTAATCTCTTTCTTGCAGAGGAAAATGATAAGGAATTAATTACTCTGGATTTTGAATAAGCCTATGTAAAAGGCGGTATCTCTGTAATCTTTCAAGTTTTGTTTGATTTTTGGCTTACTTTTCGGTCATGATTGTTAAGACATCTGTCTTGTTTTTCGAATAAGAACATCTATGATGTAATTGTTATTTGTTGGCAGTAATGGCAATTTCTTTATTTTTGAAATATGAAAGTATTGAGCATGTTATTCTACATACATATTCAGTGTATGGTTCGATGTTTACAAATATATATGGCAAAATGACACAAAGCTACCATAAAAAGGAGACATAAAAAGAGTAAGTTTTATGATAACAAAATTTTTTGACCCGTCGAAGGTTGTTTTCTGGATCAGTTCTTGTAATTTTTGACCCGTCGAGACTTTCTCGACCCGTCGATGACATGCTTTTGTCTCAAAACTCGTCCAACTCCGACTCGTCGAGGTCCACTCTCGATCCATCAAAAATTTGATATCAGAAAATCGATATCGTTTTAGGTTTTCCTCCGACTGGTCAAAAAAATACCTCGACTCGACGAAGCTTTTCTTCGACCCGTCGAATTCCCTGTATGTTTGGACGAGAGTGAAGTCTCTAGAATTTAATTAAATTTTAGCAATGTAGAATTTTATCACTTAAATTGATGTTTTTAGATAAGGTTCTTGATGATTTTATAATTTCCATAATTTTAAAATTAGAAAAATTGGAGACTCAAGTTTTTTGTTTCAATTCTCTCAAAAATATGTGTTATTGTATAATTTCTTCAATTTACTCATAAAAGTTTAAAATTCTTGTCATAATTAAACTCCTACACGAGAAACCCAAACACTAGAATTCACAAATGATAACATTTAAAATGATGAAATCTGATTTTCATTAAACGTGAATTTTTATAAGAATCAAGAATATTTCATTCAAACATATTATAAAAAAATTCCGAATCGATCTAACCCTCCTTAATTACTCTCTACTGTTCTTATCAATTGAGTATGAAAACATATACAAACTCAATAAGGTACGTAAAATTGATATCTGACTATGGGCTAGGTAGGTAAATTAATCATTACAATGAGTAGGTAAATTATTCTCTGGTGTACTTGGTAAGTAAATTGATCACATATTGTTAAATAGGTATATTAACATATAAATATTGTGAGGAAATTACCACTACGTACATGTAGGTAAATTAATGATTAGCTGTACGTATGTAAGTAGGTAAATTAATTCCATATAAGACAATCAGATTGAATTGATAGGTAAATAAATTAAGGCATGGATTTTTTTTCAACTTTCTCTCAGATCGCATAAATCATGGATTAATTAGATGCTAAATCCATGAATAATAATGTACCTTTACTTTTTTCAAAAATTCAAATGTGACAGAGAATTTTTCGTAATTTCTCCAAAATTTAAAATTAAACGTATATATTTTTTTAAAATTGAACTACTATACATGTGATTTCAAACGATCACCGGTAAGTCTTTAATTACAACTCGCCCACAAAGATGCATAAAGGAGTTACAAGTTCTTCGTTATTGATGTTTTTGTAGATTGGTTGGTGTCATGGAAATTCAGTGAGACCAGGGGAAGGGCAGGGCATCAACTCTTGGTTTTAGATGTAACAATGTTATGGCTGAAAACGAAAACACAAGTGAAGTTGTTGCCTATGAATCCAACTATAGTTGGATCGATATTATACCTCAGATATCTAAGTGATCTCCAACCATATGTTGGATATTGTAATGAGCTGTACAATGTTCTAAATTACCAATCTAGCTCCGCGGTGTATTGCACAAAGCAATTGGAATATGGACCACAAGTCGATCGAAAACCTCTGTGAATGAAAACCCAGAGATAGAAAGTAGGTTCCATCAAGCATGTATGTATGGTCCCCTTTCGAAAGTGGATGCTCTCTCTCTCTCTCTCTCTCTCTCTCTCTCTCTCTCTCTCTCTCTATTACAAGTTGACCATGAATGCGTGCTCTGTTTTACATTTTGTAATTGGAAGGCCGTAATCTGAACGACATGACCAAAAATAGGGGAAGATTCACAGGTGAATAAGGTTCACCTGAACCCACGACCAAATACCCATCCTTCTATGGTGAACCCGTCCACCCCAATCTTATTGCAAAAATAACCAAAGGGTGAAGTGTCCTAAATCGTGCTACTAGTAAATTTTAACAGTAAATAACACGAAATCATGATGTGTTCAGAGGGTAAATTTTAACGATAAATAACATAAAATCTTGGGGGATATTCGATCACTGATTTTGAAGAATTGTTTTGTATTTCAAAAATTCTTTAAAATCCTTATGTAATAAATTTGGATTTTAAACGATTCTTCAAATTTTGATGTATTTATTCAGGATAAAAAAGAATCCATAAAAAAATTTGGTATTATTAAATAATCAACGAATTTTAAAAGATTGTTTACACATAAAATGCCTCTTTAAAATCTGGTCTCTCGACCAAAAGATTTTCACGGATTTTAATGGATCTCTCTCTCTCTCACACACACACGCACGCGCACACACACACACACACACATCTAGGGTGGTGACACCTAGGTTTTGAGAATATACTCAACCGAATTATTTGCGAATTTTTTTATATTTTTATTTATTTATTGGATTTCCTTAGTTTTCTTCCACTAAAATTTTTTTTTAAAAAGTTTGGCCGAATTTTTACAAATTTTATTTATATAAAAGTACCAAATTATACACGTGCGTATTTTTGACGTTTAAATCGCGTACCGTTTTTTACTAACAGATGTCACCACAAAGTTAAAGTACCTTTGGTTTCATTAGCACTTCCTTATGGTTTGATATCATTGATAACTTCAACTACTATATTTTCGATAATTAACTTGTATAAGATATGAGTTTTGGTCTAGTTAAGGAATAGTATTACTTTATAAATATGATAAAATGTGATAAAATGGTACCTCATATCTTATTTTTATAGTAATGAGATGTCTCCATCTTCAAATAGTTTCTTTTAATGAGAATGTGACAATTTAAGATTGTGATCATGATGTTGAAAATATTAAGAATTGTGCATTTCATCTTTGTATATGTGATAATATATTTTGACATTAACTTTTTTGTTTATTTATTTAGACTTTAATTATTTGAACAATCCTTAGAAATCCAACCAAATCCTTATAAAAAATACAAAAGAGTTATTTCAAATTTATGTGAGATTAAAATAATCCGTAAATTTAAAACAATCCAGAACATTTCACATAATATAAAAATCTTTAAAAATTTAGATTGAATACACCCCGTAGTTGGAACTTATGGTTACATGCAGTTTCTTCGACATAACATAATTAAATAAGAACAATTTTGGATGAAATTTGGGTATTGAAGCTCGAAATTTTGGATAAAAGCATGGAAATGGAGAAGTATAATCGATAACTCTTGTAAACAAAACGCTCGTTACGGTACGGTCGATATATTACACTTTTCATTTTCTTTTAAATTTCAAAAAAGTGAGTGAAGAGCTCTTGTTGTTAATCGTTCTTCTATAATTTGCCGAAAATACATGCATGTACATTTGTGATTATAAATATAATTAATGAATACTTTTGCATAATAGGCTTTGAATCCAAATGAAGATTCTATTCATCGATCGAGTCATGAATATTTTATTTGGTCGGAAATGAAACGTAATTAAATTTCCCTGGATTGGAGAGGACATAGTACTAGTACTATATCATTAGCATCCTCACATGCACGTACCACATCTCTCCTCACAATACAATGAAATTGACTCATCATACATAGAAACCACGATCACGCGGGCACTCTGCGAATTTGGTACTGTTACCTTAAGACACACACCTACAAAACATCAATGATGTTTAAAACCCCGGCCAGATTGGGAGAGATCGACATCGTTGAGCTGCGTAATGAGGAAGCTAGCTAGGCTTACTGATCGCCAGGGCAGGAGGAGCCCTTCCTCGACGGCATCTGGCCTTTTTTTTTTATGTTGGGAAGTAATATTAGGATTCCCTTTATTTTTACAATTATTACTTGCACTCTCTTTTGTATTTTATTGTTTTCGTTTTCATATGTTCTTATCTTATTTTTTTATTCTTATATTTTCAGTGAAATTAGAAAGTCTTATTTGTCGAACTTTCACTGTATCACAAAAATAAAAACCTATAATACACTGGAGCTACAAACTCATTATAAATTCTTTACTAACATACACGTAAGAGCCATGTCCCATACTCCAAAGAGCAGTTTCACGAATTGTTGATGCCACACAAAGATCATGCGAAATTATTGCTAGTATAGTATCAGAGTAACAACAATGTATAAAGAATTGAAAGATATAGTGATATTGGAAAACAAAAAACATGAAAGCGTAAAACTGAAATAAGAAAAATTATATAATTTAAAAGTCACTTAAAACCCAAAAGGCAATGCAAATAGTAATTATGAGAGTAGAGGAGAGTCCCTCCCTTTATTTTTCTCTCCGGCTGTTAACCTGTTTTACCTTAAATTTGCATCATAGCTGATAATGAAGGGTTTCCAAGAATGGGAAAGTTTATCGACTGATCGAGAAACTTGCATTGCCGCTGGTTTACGTGGTGGTCTTTTAGAAGCTGCCCCGAAAAGGAAGTAGGGCATTCGATCCATCGATCATCTATGGCCATTCGTTCCGATTCCTCTCGGTAGGTATTCATTATGTTGAAGTAAAAGGGAATTATTGGGTTGGGCTTTTTGGTCTTGAAAGGTGGCTAGCTTGCATGCTAGCTATATATATGCAATCCCCGCTTTCATATATACTTCCCTTTCCTATCGATCATAAAAAGAAACTCGGGTGGGAGAAAAAGCTGGAGGTTTAGGGTTAATTTTGAACACATGAAGTACCAATTAAGAAAGTAAATATTCTCTTTTGCTTTGTATGATCGGTCTTTTCCCTCAAAGGTTTAGAATATATATGAATGAATGCTTAATTTGGCTAAGTTTTTTTAAAAAAATTATGAAGTTAATCGTTAGCTAGACAAAGTTGATTACTTTGACTTAATTATCGCGTGTGATCATTAGCTAGTTTCTCCATGCCTAAATTTTTTTCATAGATATCATGTAATTTCAATATTGTCTTTCACTTGAACCCTTTTACGTCGAGGCTCGCGACATGAGGCACTGATCATGAGCTTGCTTGCTAGCGAGTAATGGAAGAACCATGCATACATGTGGAGGTAATTTACTAAATAACTACACCGTCAACTCGTCACGCTAGTCTTAAACAAGTAGGAATAAACATAATTACTAGCTATCAAATGGTTAACACCAGGTTTTAGAGCACAAATGGTTAATTACTATCAAAGCAGATAGGATCAATATTGTATGATTTTTAGCCACTGAAAACCACTGATTAGTACGTATTGTGGCTATCTTGTGCATGAAAATGAAATACAATACTATCAAATTTCATCAAAAAAACAACATTACTACCATAATTCTGCGATAAGATTTCGATGTCAATTATGCTACGATAATCGAATATTGCATGCACCTGTCTATAAAAGATCTGAAATGGATACAAATGGCGAACTAGCAAGGACAAGAGAAACCCCATTGTTCAGCTGTTTTTCCAATTTTGGGGAAGAAAGTGTTTGTTACGCGTCTCCGTTTCTAGTTTTGGAAAGAAGACTGATGCAGCAGCTGATTGGAGTGAAACGCTTCATACATTTTCCATTAGGGTTACTTCATTCTGCAACGTCGGTTCAGATGGACTTTTGGGCAACAATGTTTTTCCATTAATGGAAGTTTCTTGGCTTCAAAGCAAAGCCTTTTCTATATATGTCACATTGGAACACCTACCTTCCTCTAATTTAGTCTGTTCAAATTTAAGTTAAGCATACGTACGAAATCCCTCGACTGACTGACGTGAGTGGTATGGCATGGCGGGTTTTGCTTGAAGCTTTGAAAGAGTGAATGATGCTAGTTCAAATCTGATAGAGACTGAAAATAGCTATGTTGAGGAAAACAATGTGTACCCGTATATCCTTTTTCTCGCAATTTTAGGAGTCTGGAAAGAGTTGGTGATATTCTAACCGTGTTTTTACGCCTCGAGTTCTTGTTCGTGCCAAAAGTAGTTCATGGTGCAGGGAACTTGGTTTCCTATAATTATACAAGATCCGCTTTAGGAGAAGTAACCAAGAGAATATGCAACGGTTGCCCTAGCAATTATTCCAAAGAGCAAGAGCAAATTTAAATAGCAAGAGCAAATCAGATTTTCAATACAGCAATACATAAAGTGCAAGACTAGTGAAGTTTCATCATGTTGTAAAATGTTAATAAATTATTTATTGGATAGACTTTTGACCAATAACAATGTAACATGTGTCATTGCCATGTGTCATTATTGACTAAATAAATATACAAGATTTCCAATAAGATTTTTGACTAATAAAAACGTGTCATGTGTCATTACCACGTGTTGTTATCGACAAAATAATTGGACTAGATTTCCGGTAAGATTTAAGACTATTGATGATGCATCTACTCTAGAAACCCTAGAATTCCAGCGGCATCTACTCTTTGATGCTAATATTAGTCGTGGTTGCAGAGATTCATCATGATAGTATTGAATACATCTCTGCTCATTCGGTACCTCCAACGAAATTCTAGCTTGCACATTGAAGATAGGGTGCTCGACGAAGTAATCTTCCATGAGATTATGTCTCCTCGACTCCCTCAGTCTCAGTCAAATCACTTTGCGACCAGGACGTGAACCGCGACCTTGTAGTTCATCATCAACTTGTGCCTCCTCCATGACCACCTAATTGACGAAGGATTGTTTCATGTCGTCATCCTCTTGGTGTCATTGTTGCCTCCGCCTGATAAAATTGTGAAAACTGAAAGGATTCATCAGAGTGATGCAGAAAAACTCTAGAAGTGTTTAGAGAGATGTGTTATCTGCTCTGATTGGAAGAGACTTATACATGATGTGAGTATATAATGAGTGATGGATGGAAGTTTTATAGCCAATTGTAGATAATCTGATCTTTGAAGATGAACACATGTGTACATCATCATTGGTCGAAAATCTTACCGGAAATCTGGTCCAATTATTTTTTCGATAACTTTATTTGGAAGTGACACGTGTCGCATCGTCATTAGTCAAAAATCTTACCGGAAAATTAGTCAAATTATTTTGCCGATAACGACACATGGCACATTTTTATTAGTCGAAAATCTTATTGAAAATCTTGTATATTTATTTAGTCAATAACAACACGTGGCAATGACAAGTGGCACATTGTTATTAGTCAAAAATCTATCCGATAAATAATTTATTAACATTTTACAACATGATAAAACGTAACTGCTTTTACACTTTGTGTATTGCTACATTGAAAATCTGATTTGCTCTTGCTATTTGAATTTATGAATTCGTTTGCTCTTGCTCTTTGGAGCAATTGCCTGAACAACCGCGGCATATCCTCTGAGCTGTCTAAGCAAGCCCAATCTTTTTGACAAAACAGGGAAGCAGCGTTAGCCCAAATAATTGTAGCCTAGGGCTTCTAGAAGTCTTGCAAGGCCTAGTTATTTTTGGAGTTTAAGAACACTAGTTAGGCCGCCTCATTACATTTTCTCCCAATGACAGAAGGGCCTAGGCTGAATACGTTGGAAGCACAGTATGGAAAATAAATGATTATGATGGCCATTTTAATGATTTTATTTCTCCAGCTACCGCTACACCTCGGTATCTTCTTTCTTCACTAATTAATGGCCTCTTAGTATCAGTAGGAGGAAAAATAATAGAATCGGGGATCAATTACTCTGCAAGACTGCAAAAGTGTTTATCACTGAAATGATTTTCGTCATGATGTCAATTAGGATCGGATTTGAGGAATTGCCCATTTTTGATGAATCTTGTTATTATAGTCTGTTGTGGTTGTTTTTTTTCTTCTTTCTTTTACACATGATGATAAAAACATCCCAACAAAACAGTAATCCGTTGTGGTAAAATTGTTCGTTTACGAAAATTTGATCTTGTTAATTTCAATTTTTAGTATGGTGCAATTGTTGTATTCTTAGTTAATTTTTATTTAACTAGTTTAGATTATATTTTGAGGTTGATCCACCTCTGTATTTTGTATTCTTTATTTTCAGCTATATAAGTGTACATTTTACTTCAAAAAAATAATAATCCGAAACATCTAGTTTGATCTTTCCAAAATTGTAATTAATGATCATTTGGCTATTATTGATATTGGAAAGACAAGCCCAATGTTATATAAGTTCACTTGGTTACAAACTTGCGATGTTGTACTTATCAAAAACAGTACCGGACCTGCTCCGTGTTAACAGCTACTTGTAGTTTTAGATATTGGGCTTCAAATCCCGACTCGTTGCTGAAGGCGTGATTATAATCACATCTAGTTTTGAAGATTGGCCTTGGAGAATAAAGCGTATATTACTATCAGAAATCCTAATCCCCAGCTAGGTTTAAATGGTATAATGCATTATGTGTGCTTATTTACTATATAACATTCTTCAAGTAGGGTTGCACCGTACTTTTTACTTTTCAAAGGGAGTATTTTAGTCATGATATTGTAATCGTGCGGGTCGTGTGAGGGTTTTCATAACTAGACATTCCCTTTCTCTCTTGATCACTCTCGTTCAAACCAAGTGATACTCTTTTGTCTCTCTATGCCATCATCTTGCTCTCATCTTTGGGCGTTTTCCTCCGAATTTGTTAAGTATGTGAAGCGTGTGAGAAGGGTTTGGCTGAACTGACTCGTCTCTCTTCCTCTTGCCTCTTTCTCTTGCGATCACACAAAAGCTTTGCTTGCCCATCTGCGAAACCCAGCTGCCATTCTCTTGCGATTATGATCTTTCTTTGTCGATCTCGATCAATTTGACCCATAGCAAGAAAAAAACTCGTAGAGAGTCCATCATAACCTCATTCAAATTATGGTGAGTTTCTTCCTTTTGATTTCTCTCCATCTCTTTAGGGTTTGTCTTTTGAAAATTTGATTCTTCTTTCTACTCCTGAAATTATGTGTTGGGTTCAAATTTTGAATTGATCAGTGTGGGCTTAGGGTTAAGGTTCGACCAGATTGGGATTTAGAATCGAAATTTGAAGACGAAAGTGGTGAGTATGGCGGAGCTATAAGCCTGCTGACGAATCAGAATTAGATTGACTTTATCGTAATTATATTGTGGTTTGTTGTTGTATGAAAAAGATGCTTTACAGCCTGTGCTGAAGTTATTGTCTCTTGCGATTGTCGATATCGGAGGCATAGGCGGAGCTATAAGCTTGCTGGTTCAAGGTTTGGCACTACACCCTAAGCTTTGGCTTGAGCTTTCAGCTTTTGTCTGTGACCTGAGTTTTATTTTTGTTTCCCTCATAATCCCAGTATAATATTCACTCATAAATCCCCAAATTTTTGTATTTGGCAGGACTCCTCTGAAAAATTGAAGATTTAAATATTTGCTCCGGTAAGTACTCCCTTTTGTGTATGGGTCTATTGTTTTGATTCGGTTTACTTGATGATGATGACGAATACTCAAAATTTGTTATCTTTTTTTCATTAGGAGGTTGTTTAATCTTGAAGGGTGTTCTAATTCTGACTTTGATTTTAGTCTTCTTACAATGCATATGATCTCATCTAAAAATACTTAGGCCAAGTGATTTTCAGTTTTTGCAATTAGGTTGTTTCACCTGTCTACACTGTTCGAACGCTTATTTGTGAATTGGCTAACATCCTTTCCATGTTCCACACCAACACACTTGAAGTGTATGCAACACCATTGTTAGAAAAGAAATAAAATCTAATTTTGTTGAGCCTTAAAATGTTGAACGTGTTCGTTATAAGTTTGTTCTTGCACATAGTATAACTAAGTTCTACTGTATACAGAATAAGGTTTAGCGCGTAGAAGATGCTGGTTTTAAATTTACTCACCAATGCGCTTTCGTCTTTCTAAACTGTTGAAGACAATTGAGAATTGATATCTGCTTATATATGACATATAGATTGAATGAGAGAAAACGCTTTGCCAGAAGAGTCTGTCATTTAGTTATCCTTCTCAAACAATGCTTAAGTCTTGGTCTCACTTGCATTGTATGCTTGATCTGCAGGCCCTGGTGGTGAAAGCATTTACAGTCAGAAGGAGTTTCTAGGTACTTACTACAATGTTTCTTTTTGATGAATACTCAAAATTTGTTATCTTTTTTCATTTAGAAGGTTGTTTAATCTTGAAGGGTGGTCTGATTCTGACCTTGATTTTAGTCTTCTTGCAACGCATATGATCTCATCTAAAAATATATAGGCCAAGTGATTTTCAGTTTTTGCAATTAGGTTGTTTCACCTGTCTACATTGTTCGAACCCTTATTTGTGAATTGGCTAACCTCCTCTCCATGTTCCACACCAGCACACTTGAAGTGTATACAACACCATTGATAGAAATTTCAATTAATCAGTTTTGGCAGATAGCCCAAAGGGAAAGAGGGATGTAGTGCTGTAGTGCTTTGTTACAGGAAGTTATAAAGTGAGTCTTGTTGTTGTGAGTCTTGAATATATATGTGCATTTGAGGGAAACAATTAGACGGAGATTATTCCATAACTTGAGCACCATTACAATTCGGTTGTAACTTCTTGTAACAAAGCACTAATCAAGACTCACCATATTTTTTTTCACTATCTGAGGGAAAGAATCAACGACTATTCCATCTCGCTGATTCTTTTATGTACTTATGTTACAGGAAGTTACATGGGCAAAGTCTCTCTTCCAATTCATTGTTGTTGCCCCATAAAGGTGTATGCAGCACCATTGTTTCACATTTTCTAACTCATCCGTTGGATTATGTAACATATGCCATAACCCCAAGGTCCCGCCTAATTATATAATTATGTTGTCACCTTTTGTACACACAACTATGTACAAAAGGTTTTTTGGTTTTTTCTGTAGGTGGTTAAATAATTATATATGTCGCCTTTTCTCATGAGTTTTCTCCAATGAGCTTTCTTTCCAATTTTGGTGGTTATTGTTTCTGATTTGCTCATATTGTTGCTTCTGTGGCATAATGAATCATTCATTTGTTAGATTGGGTGAATATAGTCATTCTATGTTAGGAAACGACCTGGTACAAGAGTAATCTTGACATGTCCACATAGTCGGTTTACAATAATAATAGAATTAAAGCGTGAATTCTGTGTTGTCGCTGGATTTGATGTATTGTTGTTACTTGATTTGTTATATTGAATGTCGAAATTATTGATCTTGGCCAGTTTTCGGATTTAGTTAGTCCGATGTACATTCTGGTATGTCATGCCAAACATGCATTTACCATTGGAACTAAAGGTCTATGCTTTTATTCACTTAGATTTAATGGAATCCACACTTAAATTAGTTTGTTTGTCTTTGTCTGTATTTTCATGTGCTCTACGCAATGTAATATTTGCCTGGATCTGACAATATTATATCTACCACTGATCAAAGTTTGATTTTACTTTTTACACTGTGTCTCACTCAATTGCTTACTACAATGGTCATGTACGTGTAACTGTAAATTTTTCCATTGAGGTTGATATATATAAGGAGAGAAGTGATGTAGTTATTTGTGACAAGGCTCTCTCTCTCTCTCTATGGCATTTTAGTTATTTGAGTTCTCATTCTATACCTCACTATTTTTATTTTTATTTTGCTTTGATGTTTGTTGCTTTACCAATTTCACTTTTGTTTTGTAGGTGTTGAGATCTCTAAAGTCTCAAGTAAGTTCACTGTGTTTGAAGCGTGAGTCACAGGCACAAGCCATCTAATTTTCTCATACTTGGGATAGTTCGGTTCGTATTTTCATATTTTTGTATTTATTTCAGTGGGTCATATGTTATTTTTGACCTATAATCAGTTAAATTCAATTTAAGATGATCATAGTCCATTTAAAAATCTACAAAACTGAGAATTAGGATTTGGTTAGTCAAACCTATTTGTTCATGATTTGTTTAACATTGTTATATGAGGTTCTGTTATAGTTCTAGGTTTACAATTACATTCAAACTAATGTAAAGTTAGAGTATAAACTACTTATATGTGTCGACTATCAAGCATTAGGTACTTATATAACTTATTCCCATTTTCATGTTTGTGTAGAAATCTCTTTTGTTCTCAAGTCATTTTGATGTTATCTTTATTACAAAGTTTTAACACATGAGATTTCTTTTTTTTAGAAGATTTTTTGTGATACAGAATTTACTATATAACATTCCTCAAGCAGGGTTTCATTGTACGTTTTACTGTTGAAATGGGGTATTTTGGTCACGAAATTGTAAACGTGCCGGGCATGCGAGGGTTTTGCATAACCTAACTTTTCGTTTCTCTTTCGATCACTCTCGATCAAACTGAACTGTATGATAAGCTTTTGTCTTTAGGTGCCTTTCGTCGTGCTTTCTGCAGCTTCTTCTTCCTTAGAGATCAATATAACACATGAAAAATATCATATTTTTGTAGATCATGGTGATGAGGAAGATCCTTTTTTTCTTATATTTTGATTGATTTGGTGATTTGATTGTGAGGCTGTTACTGGGTTATGCTAATTAGTTTTGAAATTAGGTTTTCATTTATTTGGATCGTCAATTCTCGGTGCTCTGAACTTTACCCAGTTCGTAGTTTTTGCTGGGTTGGTTGATTTCGAGCTCAATTAAGAGGGATGCAAATTTAAGGCTGGAGCTAAGGTTTCGAAGATTCTCAGGTAACCTTTTTGTTCATTATATTTTGATTGATTTGGTGATTTGATTGTGAAGCTGTTACTGGTTGTGCTAATTAGTGTTGAAATCAGCCTAATCTACTTCTCCGTTCTGAGCTCTCAGTGCTCTTTCAACTCTTGGATCGCAGTCGAAGCCCATATTTTAGATCGGTGAAACCCTAGATTTTGGAGGTCAAGTTTTCGATCGGCCTTTCTTTTTTTGTGTTTTTGATAGATTTTTGTTTTTCAGTGGATCTACTTTGGTTCTTTGTTTGTGCCAGGGATTCCTTTGTTTGTAAAGTTGGAAGCTTTCTGTGAATGAAGAATTCATGTACTTTTCATTATTTGATTAAGTTGATTGTTAATGTAATGAATGGTGTTTGATATTTGATGTTAATGAGTTTAGTGATTCAGTTATGCTTTTGTGTGTTATCGAATGTAGTGGTTTATGATTGTGGTATTGCTTCGGGACTATTGGGGATTGAGATTTTGAGTTTTTGCCTACCAGGTTCATCTGTAATCTAACCCAACCAGTTGGAGAAGCTAATAATTAGAGTAAGTCTCTCTATCTTTTCTCTAATGAGATTTTTTTTTTCGTTCGTGATCTATCACATCTCTCGACATCTCCTTCTTCAATGGCATTTTCATAGCAGCGTCAAAGCCTCGACTTGCTCTCCGTCTCATTGGAACACAATTTCTGATACATCGATTGCCGCTATAGATCTTCGTTTTCAACTCCGATCGTCTTCAACCGTCCGCCCACCCTTTTTTTTCTCCAGTGGATTTCGATCTGTCTTTTGCCGAATCACATTGGTAAGTTTACTTTTATCGATTCTCTCTTCCCAATATCTACAGTGATTATTTTTGATGAAGCTTGGCAAATTTGGGTTAGTGGGTTTTCAAATTAGGATGGTTTAGTATCTAATAATCGTGAATAGTAGATAAAGGGGAAGTAAAAACAGTGGGTGAGGCACAATGTGAGAACATGATTAGTGTATAAAGAATGTACCGATTCTCTAATTACTTTATACATTTTCACTTGATGATAAAGAATGCATGTTTTAATTGAATTCTTGGAATTTGTTCCCAATGCTTGGAATTTGTTTTTGTTGATCTGGAAAAAAAGATGGTGCTCCTCTTATATACATGTTTCTGAAACTGAAATGAAGCTCTTGTTTTACATTAATCAAGTTGTTTGCATTGAGAACATATGAAAACTTATTAATAGAGTACTTAAACAAGTAGTTAGGTCTATACCCACCGATTTGTAAAATACTTGCTCTCACCTTTGTAAGGGTAGGTGAGAAATATAATCTTTGATTGAGCCAAATAAACATATCTCTCTATATTGTTTTATAGTTCTGATGCATTACTATAGGCATTTTACCTTCTCATCATGCCAATCATGACTGCATAAAAACAATATAGGTGGTAGGTGGATATATATTGTGATCTACAAGTATATATACCACTTGACCGAATTGTTTGAATTCTTTTAAGTTTGATATTCTTTCATACCTGGAATGCATCTATCTTGCATATATTCAAGCAGACTAATGTTTAACCATGGTGCAAAAGTCCTTCTTAATGGTCTCCTAAAATAGTTTATATCAACTTACCCTCATAGTGCTTGGACTAAATCTAAATAAAGTTAAAAACTTAGTTTTGGTTACTTTATTTAGTCCTTGAATCTTTCGTATTAATGTCTGTGTTTGAGCTTGATTTGTATAATAAGTAGTATTTTGTGCTTGAGTGTGTGTGCATATATATTTAGATGTATATATACTATGCATTTAATGTCATGTTAATGTGCTCCGTACATCAACCAACAAAGAAATAGGATAGTTAACTTATGATAGTTTAGGGTTAACTTATTGGCAATGATAGTTATCTTATGAAATTGGAATATGTTTCTGCCAATAAGTAGATTGCTGATTTGTTTGGTTAAGAACTTGGGTGATTTAGCTTAAAGTAGATGCATGTGATAAGCATCTCCTTGGAATATGTTTATTCACCTTTTGTCTGTGCTTTAGAGCTCGTTACTTTAACTTTTAATGTTTATCTGCAAAATCTAAAAGATATCTTAAGTATATAATGATACTGTGTTGTGGGTCGATGTATAAACATGAAAGTGATTGACTACTTAACAATCTATATGCCTACCTCATTGATTTTCCGCTTCAAAGAATTAAAAAAATTATTCAGAGTAAGTTTCGAGTTAGTAACTTACATTTATATTGTCAATAGGAAACTCTATAGGAAATAACTAGATTATAGGCTTCATCTGGTCATTGAGTTGATTATTTACCATTGTAAATTTGTAATATGTATCTCACCCAACCTTGATTTTCTTTACAGAAATTGTACATTGAAACCTTCGATCTCTGCGATAGTGATATTGATAGTTACAGTTGGGTCTATCAAACATGAAAGCACCATTTAGTCCCACAGGTAAGGAATAAGGCATTAGTTTTGTGTGTGTGTGCGCTTCTATTTGAAAACATGGGAGACTATTGCTACACGAGTCTATTTTTCTTTTTGCCGATCTCTCTTCCCAATTTTTATCATCTTTATTGTATGACTAAGAAGGTAGATTTGAGTTAGTGGCTTTTACAGATTAGGATGGTGTAGTGTCTCTAATGCATAATAGAGTAGATATAGGGTTCTTTATGCAATGCATTCCTTTCTATATCAATAAGTGTTCATGCAAGCTATGAACATATATGTCAAACTTTTGTTCAAGCCGAAAATTATGATGACAAGTGAATTAAACCTCTAAAACGATTAGTCTTAATAGGTAAAAGTCAAACTATTAAAAAGGAAATGCATGCAAACCGGACTCAAATATGATTCGTAAGTGTGGTTTAATCATATGTGCAATCGTGTGTGATTTGGTATGTATGGTTTGCCTAAAGTGGCCCAATGAATGCTTTTTTGTTCCTTCAATGTTTTTATTATCTTTTGGAAATAACACTTCTTTCTCCCAATCACCGCCTCAATCTCAATTTGTTTCGATTGAGTAAGATTTTGTCTACCTCTTGCATCAATCTCAGTGTTTCTACTATATCAGAGTCTCCAGTTCCTTTAGCTTTGTTTGTATTTTTCGATCAAGATTTTATGATTGTCTCTCTTATTTGAGCTAATTTCGATTGATTAATGTCATGATTTGTTGTAGTTAAGTTTTGATTGATTGATTAATTTTGTTTTGGTGCTCTTTCTCCATTCGATTCAGTGACAGGTTCTTTCAGAGGTTTTGGTCTCCGATTTTAAAAACTTCAGCTCCACTTCAGGTGAGAAAGGTTATGGCTTGCTTCTCAATTTGTCTGTATATGGGTTTTGAGTTTAGAGTTTCTCAAGTCAGTGTTTGATCTATGCATGTGAGGCTATATGATACTTCACTTAATTGAGTTGCTCATTTCAATTTTGGAGTGTTCTTAAGTTTGAGTGCTGTGTTTCAGTGTTTCATGTTTTGTTTGGAATTCGAATGGGTATTGATGGATATGTCCTTTTGTTTTTAGTTGGAGGTTATGGGTAAAGTTTTAGAATTTGGATTAAAACTGTAAAAGAGTGGCTGGGTGAGAGTTATACTACCATTGATTAGAGGCAAGATGCCAAACTCATCTTCTTAACTTTCCCATTTCTTAATTGAAACTATGTTTGAGTCTGATTCTAAGAACGGCTTTAGGGATTAAACTCACTCTACCGCTTCCTAATTGATTCTCTCTGGGTATATTACAATATTCACAATCACTATATAAATGCAAACTAATTAGGCACACAGATTTATGTCAGGATTAGACATTCTCCTAAAATCTGTACATACAAGCATCACGCTAATTTACACCTCACGGCTAATCTGTATCTCATGTTTTACCTCATGATTTGCAAGAGCGTGCCATCGTCATGCCAAGAAATGTAATTATACATGGAATAAATAAATATGTAATTAATTTATTACTTAGTGATAAAAGAACATATTTTAGCTCCGATTCAATTTCATTCAATTATGCTACCCACAGTAATAACAGTCTTTTGTATCCTATTGAATTTTTGAATAAACTTGAATTTAGTGGTTTACCATCACACAAGCTTATACTGAAGATTGGGATGCCAATTATGTTATTAAGAAATTTAAATCAAATACAGGGCTTCTGCAATGGAACACGGTTGATTGTAACTAATTTGTTTGAAAAAGTAATAGAGGTAAAAATACTGCTAGGGACTAATATTGGGAAAAAAGTTTACATTCCAAGCAGTGTGCTGATTCCAAATGAAACTAAATGGTCATTCATATTCAAGAGATGACAGTTTCCTGTCAGATCCTGTTATGCAATGACAATCAACAAAAGTCAAGGTCAATCGCTAAACCGAGTCGAAATATATTTGACTGAACCAATTTTTAGTCATAGATAATTATATGTTGCATTATCGAGAGTTACTTCAAAAAATGGCCTAAAGATTACAAATAATTATACAAAAAATATAGTTTACAAGGATATCTTGCAAAATATATAATATAGTACATGATTAAATCAAATATAAATAGTCAATATAATTAATTTTTTCATTTACTTTAGGAAGGTATTTTTGAAGAAAATAATGTAAATAATTATGTGTATACTTCGGTGAATCAGAGGAGAGACATTATATATGTTAATGGGAAGCAGCTTCCATGGAAATTGTCTCCCAAAGTTTATCTTACTCTTAACAAGTTGAAAGGGTAAGCAATTGGATTTTTGATATGTAAAATGTTGTGTTAGAAATTAATGTGTTGGTACCAGCTCTGTTAGCTTTTTCATTTAATTTAATTTATTTTGATTTTATGATATTGGGTTGTTGTTACAACTTTTTTTTATGATGGGTTTTGATGTTGGATTGTGCTATGGTATTGTATTGGAGGTATTTGATATTGATATGTGAAGTACAGAAGTTTTATTGATTTAGAATGGGATTTGATTTTTATTATTTTGAAAACTAGAATGGGGTTTGATGTAAAAGTTCATTGTTATTGATTTATTGACAAAGTAGGTCCTCCTCGGTTTCACTATCTTTCAAGACAAATTTCATCCGAATCCACCAACCCGAATGTCGAAAGCAAGGGTACGATAAAGACTCCACGTTTGTTAGCTTCGGGTTCTCTTTCATTTCCATCCCCCCTTCTCTCTCTCTCTCTCTCTCTCTCTCTCTCTCTCTCTCTCTATTCAAATCTAGATCGCAAAAGAGGCTACCCTAGATGCTCTGATCTACGTCGATGGCGGTCGCGCCGTACATGTCGGCTGGGATGATGGCGGGAGTCGTGGATCTTCAAGCTCGATTTACAGTCGGACGATCGTGTTCTTCCCATTGTGGGCAGGCCGACGAGTTCCAAGAGATTCAATAGAGTATCATGATCAATTACAGTGAAACTGGTAATCATCTCATGTTCCTTCACTTCTTTGTGAAAATTAAACTCTTTCATGTCCTGGGTATATGAAAATATTACACTAGAGAATTGAGTTTCTTTAAAAATGTTTTGGTGATGCTTCTTCGAATTCGGTCTTGTGACTAAATTTTGGGTATGAATTGTGCCCTCAGTAATCACAACTTTTTTCTTTTAGTGTCGATGTTGGTATAAATTCCGAAGAAGTTCACTCTACTTAGAACGATATTATTGTAAAACCACCTTCTTGGGTATTTAAGATCTTTGTTGTGTCTTAATTGATCAGCGATATGAGAGAATCATTGTTATCTCTGAGACTTTCTCTAACTTGATCAAGATTTGCTTAGGCTTATTATGGATTTTTTGGTACTGTAGGCTATCAATAAGCAGAAGTAATAAATGCTAAAATCGTGGGTCTTTGATTTTGCAGATTTAAAGCCTAGCATCTAGGTTCTCCACTAACTATTTATGTTTCACAGTGAGCATTGTACATATGGAACCTTGGAGGTAGTCGATGGAAAGAGCATTGAGCCTTGGTTATATTTTGTATCATTCTGCTTTCATTTAATTACTATTTTGTGTTTGATTGGGGAGCATAGAAAGAGAAGAAGAGCATAATTTTAAGGGTGAAATCAAGATAATTTCTTTAAATGTCCTCTTTCTAGGTGATTGGATAGTGTGCATAAATCGAGTAGCATGGATTCTTGAGCATAAGTAGAACATGTCAGTTTTGATTCAAGGCTTGCCTATTTGTTTCAATTGCAGATAACAATTGTATTTTATTGTACTTTGTTGTTATGATTAATGGCGAATTTTTTTTTCATATTTATTGTAGTTATGCCTTTTGCATTGATCTGGATTTTTGTTCAACTTTACAGTCCAAAGTTGTTTCTATGGTTTATGAATCTCTCTTACATGATTTAATCTTGAAATATGATATTAGTGTTGTTGGGTATACGGTATACCTATGTGGTTGTTGATGGATTTGATGGATATATTAGAATTGTGTTGTAGGTGGTTGTCGATGGGTGTAATTTAATTTTCTAATTCATGTGTAGAATTGTTGATTGATTTTGATAATTGCAAGTGTAGTATTTGATTCTTGAGCTGTTGTTTGTGTTTGGTGGGTAGGTTTTGGCGATGTATAAGGAGTACATGGACTGTGAGAGCCAACTTGGCCTATATATGTAAACTGTACTTTTGAATAAATACAGTTTAAAAGTACATCTATGTAAACCTAGACCTAGAAGTGAGTAAAGGTTTGCTGTAACTCGGCCTATTGATGTAAACTGTACTTTTGAACAAATATGGAGGTATTCATTTTGATGTTTCTTCTTTAATTAAATTGATGTATTAGCTTAGCAGACGAAGGAATGACATCAATGATAAGCCTCGAGGGTGTGAAGCTTCCAAGGATGATAAGCATTTCAAGTCTAAGTTGTCTCACCCACTGTCGATCTTCTTGACCGTGGAGGTAATAGCTTCTGTCTACAATATAATCTTATACTCTAATAATGTGCTCAAATCTAATGTTTTTTCCTGTTTTATTTGATTCAGCACCTAAAAATAGTTTTAGTGCTTCTGTAATGTTAATTTAATAAGATTGTCAATGTCTCTCTCTCTTCTTTTTTCTTTTTTAGTTCAGAGTGTGTCAAGGGTAGAATGAGGATATTTTTTCCTTCGAAATTGTGGTGCGCATCTTTTCGTGTTAAATCTTTCGTCCTCTCTCCACAAATCAAAACATGCATCTCTTTGACCTCAAGATTTTCTAGCAACTTCAGGTTCTTTTCTCCTCTCCTTTGCCATTTAATTTCACCTAATTTGTTCATGGGTTTTGATTTTATTTGTGATATGTATGTGCTTAAAATCTCTGTGCAATGCTTACAGAATCAGAAAGCGGGAAAAAAGGAGAACTATTTTGGGAATAAACAAAACCACCAGGAGCAATAGTTGCAGCATTAAGGAAAATCGAAAGACGAGTAATGAAAACAGAAGCTGTTGACTGTGGGAAGAGGTATTGATGTAGAGATCGATGATGTAGAGACAACAGATGAAACTAGGTGAGGAGGTTCGTTAAGGTTTGCAATTTTTTAGTTATATATACTAATTTTATGGTTATGTAGAGACCACTAATGGCAACAATCATTTTGCAAATTTCATTCTTTTCTTTGTGGTAGATCAATTTTTATGTTTTTGGACCCTTTTTTTCTTCTGATTAATACTCTTCATTTGTTGATTATTTTTACTACAAATGTTTAACTTCTGCTTGAATCAAGTTAGAAAGTTTTGTTAAATTAGTCTCTCTGAAGCCCCACATTATCGTTGTAGTTTGTTCTAGATGAATTTATTTTACAAAGCATGTTCATCAAATACCATCATCTTCTGTTATATATTAACACCAAGTCGTTTTTAGGGATTCGTTTTTGTATCGTTTCAGAATTTTATCTCTATTTACTTGTGTTCTATGTTTTTTTGGGTATGTATGCTATGTCCAAATATAACTATATACATGTTGTTTCTAGCTCAAATAATGTAAATGTGTGTGACAAAGATAATTTACTCTATGATAGCTGCTTCTATACTGACTGTAACATAAGCACGCCAACCAACTTTTGTTCATAGCAAGCGAGGGTGAAGTGTTCTCTTTTCAATTTTCAATTTAGTGCAATATCAACTTAAGGTGGAAAACATGGTGCGATGATTGCACCATGAATCTATCTCATCTTCTGTTTATTATGTACTGTATGTAGTATTGGTTTCCTTTAAATTTTTTAAATGTACAATCTTAGAACATCTAAATTAGGCTTTTGTGTAGTCGGAAAAGTGGAGACTTTATTTTTGGTATTGAAACTCCACAAGAATCTACATTGTAATATTATCTTTCTTATCTCTCTGATCTACTTGGCTTATATTCCACTTCACTGCCCAAATCTTTCGTCTTTCTATTTCACGGCCTCGATAAACTGCGCCTGGGCGCAGTCATTTTACCTAGGACTTATAAACTTTTAGGTTGGTGTTGGGTTTTCACTGTACAACTATCTTAAATTGAATTAGTATTTTAGGTTTTTGGGATTGAAGTCATTTTCACATGCATGTTGGGTTTGTATACGTATTGAGTTCTTCGGATCTGTGGGTTTGGTTAGTTTTAGATCTCCAACTATCTTGGTAAAATTCTTTTAAATACCTAAGCTGCTATTCTTTGTTTTAGATAGTAAAGTTAAGAGTCTTGATGAAGTCTCTAATCCATAGAAAAGAAAAGCATTTGTAGATGGTAATTAAACCTGATAACATATATGATGCCTAGCATTCAGTTTTAAACAGTTCATGTGATGGTGACTTCTGGGAGGCTTTTGGTTGTAATAACTTTAACCATCAATATATTATCTTCCAGCATTTAGTTTTTAACAGTTCATTTTTTTAAAAGTTTTAAACAGTTCATTTGATATATGATATATGCATCAGCTAAAGAAGAAGAAAAAGTGTTATCTTGGCAATGTCAACGTAAAACCCAGGCCACCATCACTCTGTGTCTGCTATATATGTCGTGTAATTTGATCAGAACGTACTCTGTGGGTAGGGAACATATACATGCATTATAAACATGCATGACTGATCAATCTTATCACATTTCAATTATGTATATCAAGTAAAATATTGATAGATGCATAACACCCTGATCGACTACAAATCAATCAATATATTATTGTTACTGTTGAGTCAATCCGAAATCTCATGAATTTACCTTGAAATGTAGACAAGGAGTAGATGGAAATAACGTACCCAAGATCCCATTCCTCCCTATCTTCTTTAAATGGCTAGCTAGCTTAGGTAGAGTGATGCGTACCATTGAGCGAAGATGAACAAGATGCATTTTGATGAAGGAACATTTGTAGAAGTAGTAGCAGAATCGGTAAAACGTTTAATTGGCTGTTTTTCTTTCTTTGTTGATAATGGTTGGCAACCATTGTTATTTATTAGGGATTCCAAAGATTTTGGTTGTGAGTAGCTCTGCTGTTTTGATGGATGTACATTTGGTGGACTGATTCTCTAACTGCTTATTTTGCATATATATATATTGTTGAATTCCTCAAATGTTTATTCTGCCTTTTTTAAATATAATTGGCATATGATGACTTGGGTTTAAGTTTTCTAGGTTAGATTTCTTAGTTTATCAATAATTAAAAGTGATAAAATTGTTTCTAAGAGGAGTTAGTAACTTTTAATAGGAAAGGTTCTCTATCATAATATACGGAGGTTCTTGGTTGCAGACGTCTGCATCAAGAGCTTTCGTATGGATTCTGGTCACCAAATTCCATCTTCACTATTTAGAATGTAGATATATATATATATATAGATAAATCTTGTAAAGTTTCATCCAATTTGGTGATCATTTAGATCCTTAAAATCGTGATTTACACGAATGGACAGAAATAAGTAAAAACCGGAACTGTTTGTGTTATAAGTGGTAAATCACGATTTTGAAGACCCAAATGATCATCAAAGTGGATGCAACTTTAAAAGATTTATATATACATATATATCTACATTCTGAATGGTGGAGATGAGAATTGGTGACCGAGATTCCGGGACGTACGAGCTTGGTGCAGACGTCCGCTTCTAAGACTCTCTCTCTCTCTCTCTCTCTCTCTCTCTCTCTCTCTCTCTATATATATATATATATATATATATATATATATATGGAGGAGTACCTGTAAATGTAGACCTTTTATGTATAGTAAATAGGTTTAACCCGTTTAATAAATTGGTCAATCGCAGGTCAACCCGGTAACATGATAAATACTCGTGTAACCCGTTTATTAATTAAGTTTGCGTCGACTTATACATGACTCGCATAAATGATCTATTTAATAGTAAATTATATTAATATTTTATTATATAGAAATGTTAGTTAAGCTTTTTCTACGATTAACCCTAACATTTATTTATTTTTAATAGTTATCTTGTTTTGTATGTGAAGAGTGAAGTTGTTTGATTTTTTAACTTATTTTGTTTAACTGAGTTATATAAATCAACACGACCCATTTATTAAATGGGTCATATATGATCTGTCACAACACGACCCATTGACGAGCCTAAGCACACATAAGTCCCTTACATTTTCATCATTTTTTTTATACGAAAACACAAACTTAGCATTATAGTTTTAAACCAGATTCATCGAAAATAATTTAGGACAACCCTCCTTAACTTAATGAGTGACAAATTTAACTTAAAAAATGAAGCATTATTGTATTGAAGGAACCCGAGCTCACTATACGATACCGAACCAGATCAAGGAATAATAGAAACTTGGACACAAATTAAGCCTACGAAAAAAGAACAAGACTAATTGGTGATAAGAAGCAACCCTATCCAACACAACACTTCAGCCAGAGACTCAAAACATGTCTCAAACAAGTTGAAGACAGACAACTGCCATCACATACATAACTAGAATCTCCTCCCAACAATTTCGTTGCCTCACATTTGTCACCGCATCTCGCTTGTCACTGAACCACGAAGTCATTTCGCACAACTCAAGGGATCTTTGTCCCCCTAGCCAATCCAATGAGAGCATAGCTCTCATCAGTTGCAAAGACATTGGATGGAAAAAGCTTTGACCTTAGGGTAGATTAGGTGTGGGGTATCGCTCTTTCTTTCGTTCAATACTCTTAAGGGCGTTCTCCTTTTTATGATCTTTGTGTTGTTGTTGTGCGGAAGCTTCAGACAATATGAAGTAACAATGAATATGTAAACATAATAAAAAATTCACAAGACACATATTTACGTGGTTCACTTAAATTGAGTTACATTCACTGGAGGGGACAGTGATAAAGTTTCACTAATTTTGAAAGAAAATTACAAGGTATTTCATACTCAAACTCAAAACTCAATTACACCAGAATACACTCACTTATAAAAGAGCAAAGTGCATAGAATAATACGAATATGGTCTTGCTCCAAAAGAGAGAGAGAGACTAAAGAGATCAAAATCACTATATCGAAATATAGATGCACACAAAAAAATACAAAACTCGAAATTAACTACGTACGAAGCTAATTTTCTGCCTGCCTTCTTTAACTAATATATATATCCATAGGACATCATAGCAGTCCGTCAAGGCATATTACCAAAACCTAATAGACCAAGTTACATATGCCTCAGAGTTGTATTGACAAGTAAGAAAAACCCTAGCCGCCTGCAAGTCTTGCTAGTCAAAATCTCTTATGGATGCGATGATGTCGTCCTATAAAGCCTCTATTGAGACTGTCATTGCCTCGTTCTCTTCCTTTCTTACTCTAGGTGCGTCGTTGATGGGCATCCATCGTGTGGCAAGTGGTTCAATGTATATAATTTCACAATCCTTCCTCCTTGGCAAATCTTTGTTGCCCAAGGCCATGGATTTGAGGGACTTCTGAGTCTGTTTTCAACGTGTTAGGAATCTTGACAAGGGCTTCAAGGTTGATGAACAAGATAAGTGTGACGACCCGAAACAGAATCAGCAGTTAGGTCGTATAGTTGCAGAGTTACGACAGTGTTGAAACCGCCAGTTTTCTTAACGACTTAATTATTGGCCGAGAATTGGAGCTGGGTCTCTTCTCGAGAGTCGTTGTACGTGTGATTATGAGTTCGTGGGCGGTTCCAGATCGTTATTTAGACGACCGAGGAATTAGTTATGAATATTTGAAGTTTCGACGGAAACAGATTTAAATGACAGGTTTGTTCGCGACTAAATTATCGGACGATAATTTGGTTTCGGTTTCTTCACGGAAGTTGTTTAGAATTTAATTTCAAATTTGTGAGAACTTCCAGAGCATGATTTTGAGTTACAAAGAATTAGTTGCGAATATTTCCGTTTGTTGCTTGTTTAGTCGATTTAATGTGTGTTGGTTCGAAGGGTTGACTTTTTATCCAATTGGCCGATATGTTTGACTTTGGGTTATAATTGAAGAGTACGTCGAGACGAGTTTGTGGCCGCGAGAATTATCGGAATCGGAGTTACGATGCGAAAGTTACGGGCAATTGAAGTTTATCGAAAAGGATAATTATGAAGTTTCCAAAAATGGAAAGTCTATAAATAGCAGTTGCCAAATTGGGGCAAGTCAAACATTTCCTTTTGGGGTGTTAACCGAGTTGACTCGGTCAACTCGGTGGAGAGGGAGAATTTCACGTCGGCTTACGGTGGCTCACGGTGGTGATACCCTTTCCGGCCACCCAAGGCTTGGGGTTAGTCTTGTTCGACGCGTCTTAGACAACTGGTGGTGTTTCCGGCCTCTTCTCACGGCGAGGCTCGCCGGAAATGGAAGAGAAATCCGGCCAAAATTCAAGAGAAACTTGGTGATTCGGGTTGCTTAATTTAGACCGATTCGAGCTGAATTTTTGGTTGGGCTTTGTAGCTCTCATTACTAGCAAGCTACCATGTAAGTTTAGAGTTCTAATTTTGATTGTGGAAGGAGAATTTTGGATTTGAAATTTGTGTGTACATTCGGTTTTTCGTGAAATTGACATGGTTAGAGTGAGAATTGGCCTTTGTTGCAGTTGACAAAGTTGCTCAGTGGGTGATTTTGAGTGGAATAGGGGTTGCTTCGCCGTGAAATTTCACGTCCGGCGGCGGCGCCGCCGTGGACGGCGGTCAACGGCTGCGGTCAACGGTCAAAGTTTGATTTTTTGGACTTTCGACAAGTTGCATGTCATTTGACTCGAAATCGCGCTCTGATCGCAGTGGGGAGGTTTGTTTTTCGAGTTGATCGTCCGAACGTAAAGCGAGGTATTGAGGTGGTATATATGGATTTTCGACGATTCGTCGTATTCGAATTGTGTATTTCCGAGAACGGTGGTTTCTCGTGGTTTGATTTGTATTGTCGGATTATGACTTTGAATATTGGACATTGTGAATATTCAGGGGTTCGTGATCGTTTGTTTGGCGAGGGACATTCCGCCGGATCACGGGTTAACGCGATACGCGTTACGCTAGTCTGTGAGTGGACAATTTCTTTTCACGGAATTATTGCGAGTCTTTTATGTGATTTACGAATTTGAGCATGCGTATGAGATTTCGGATTACATGAGCATGTGTTTTACGATTATACGATTATATTTATACGGATATACGTATACGAATATGCATACACTATATGTTGTTTCATGCATTTGCATCGAACTGTTTATGATTTGGTTTTCACAGAGTACAGTCTTGGTTACGTTGTTGTATCGATACACTTGTCTCTCGGTTGATCCCCGATGGTAGGCCATCCAGGAGGGGCGTCGTTATCCCTACCTGACCGGTGAGGGGCGTTTCCCCGGAAATGAGGCCATTTCTGGCTTAGAGTCACGGGGACTAAGGACCTCGTGATTCGGACTGTACTAGCACGGTGTGTGTCCATGAGTGACCCCGTGAGATTTTTACTTGCATGCTCAGTACACTGGATGAGTGTGAGTTTTACGTCGTGTACTATGATGTATTTATTTACTTGTACTCGCATATGTTATTTTAAACATATATATTAACTGGTGAAAGACATTTATTTTCGTCCAATCACTCTAACGAGTTTATTGTCTTTCCCCTGGGCTTTTCGGTTTCCGTGCCCAGTTTGCAGTTCAGACTCTGGTGTCGCACGTCGTGGTCGGAGGCATAGTACTCGAGCTACTTTGTTTCATCCAGTAGGTTTATTGTTCTGCATACTGTGGTATGCGTATATGATTATGTATTAGAAGTCGCTCTGAGTTTCCTATTGAATATGTTATACGATTTTACCCGGATTTCAGTAAAGTATATATTATATGTATTGTTTACTTTACTGTTGATATATTGAGACATCCGGATGGGATTGGTGCCCACGGTTTGTTTTTTTTGTGGCATATGATGAAGTGTATTTTCCGCGTGCAGGTAATGGTAATTCCACGTTAGTAACGAAACTCTGTCCAAATTTCAAAAAGTTTTTGTTGGTTCGTGTTTTCGAGGGGGTTCGATTCCGGTTTAGGTAACTAAATCAGGGTTGGGTCCTTTCAGCTTGGTATCAGAGCTGTAGGTTATAGGTTCTGTAGACTTCTGTAGTCGTGTTTACTAAGGATATTTGAGAATGTACAGCATGTCTGGAATGGTGACCCGACCGGCCGGCGGATAATGATCAAATTCCGGGTGTTGTATGCTTTCAAATATTTGAAGTTCCATGATTACGTTCCACTTGTTGTGAACGATATTGTATTCATTAAGATGCCTCCTAACGTGCTTTCCGTGTCGTTTCGGTTGTGGATCCTATTGAGGATCAATCGACGCGCGATTTGCCAGAGATTGTGGATTTGGATGGGTATTCAGAGTTCAGTGAATTGTGTGGCACGGTTTGCCTGGGGATGTGTATATGAGCATCTATGTATTGTCTCAGAGCTGAGAATTATGGCAGTGATGTTTGCCTGAGTCAGATTGTTGTGTTTGGTGGGCTGATATTGTGTGAGTTCCAGTTGCGACTCCATGGCCTACATTCAGGGTGTTGTGTATACGGTAATGGTTTTATCAGGCTAACCAGCAAGTGTTATGTGGAGTGTTTACCCACCTGAGGCAGAGATGCAGTGTTCATATGTTTGTGTCGTTGCACGAGTTATGTGGCTTCAGAGGGAGCTGTGTATGACGTTCGAGATGAGTTTGAACCTGAGTATCAGAGAGAGTCTGATTGATATGCCTCGAGACATCCGTGAGGAGCTTAGTGTGTTGCACTCAGCGGCGAGGCTATTGTGAGGGAAAGATGTGTACGGTTTTCGATGTGATGGTTTGAGGAAAGTGGACTTAGTTGAGATTTTGATGAGGTTGAGTTTCGATACTTCGGGATCAGTGACTTCATCAGGTTGTGGTCTCTTCGATATTGTTGAGGGCCATCAGATTGAGCAGAGAATCTGTTTGACGATGGCGGAGATCACAGAGTAGCGGATTTGCTCCTGTGGTATGAGTTTGGGTGATCGTTGGTGATCCTTTCACGCAGCAGGTGTTGCGGTGACTTGTGTTCGTGGAGCACTCTCAGTTGCCATTGTGGTGGCCAGGAGGGTCACGTTACGAGGGAGCGTCCTCAACCAGCTGTTGTAGCGGTTCGGCAGCTCAGAGTTTACAAGGAGATCCTCATGTTGTTCCTGCAATCTGACCAATGTACCTTTTTGATGAGTTATTCAGCAAATCGCAATTGACGTGGGCGGCTAGTTGGAGTTCGTGCCATGACCTTGTTTGAGGATAGACTTTTCTCCGAGGTTATTGTTGCTTGATATCTATGGCTATTGTACCTGTATCTCCACTTCCGAGGTCTTGGAGAGTGTTGCATCCATCCGGAGGTCGCGAGATCCTTGTTGGAGGTTATGTGTTAGCCGCGGATCTGTTGTAGCTGGACATCGTGGTTTTGGTGTGTTTGTGAGTACGGACTTAATGACGATGCATTTGGCTGTGTTCGAGTACCTCGAGAAGGAGGTTGTGTTTCGACGACCAGATTTCCCCGAGTTACTATTTCGCGGTGATGGTCGAGCGGATGATGGAGACGAGTTGTGTTATTGCCTAGCTCATGTTGTGGATACTGTGGTTGCTGTGTTTGACATTGGTGATATTATGTTGGTTCCAGAGGTTCTAGGTGTATTCCGGAGGAGTTACCAGGTGCTCCTCCAGTTCAGGAGACTGACTACACCATTGAGTTTGTACCAGGCGCTGGACTCATTTTACCGACACCTTGTCGTTCTGAGCCAGCGGAGCTGATGGAGCTACAGTTTTGACTCCAGGAGATGCTGGAGGAGGTTTCAGGAGACTTCGTGCGACCCCACGTATTTGCGTGGTGTGCTCTTGCACTGTTTACACGGATGTTGGACGATTTGACGAGGTGGTGCATTGACTACCGGAAGCTCGATTTGCTTCAGAGGAGAGTGAGTATCCTCCGCTTCGGATTGACGAGTGGTTTGGTCAGCTTGTGAGAGCTTCAGTCTTTTCGAAGATTGATTTCGGATCCGGATACCATCAGTGGAGGTTTGATGAGTCAGATGTGGCTATGTTGGCTTTCGGATCTCGGTGCGGACATCATGAGTTCTTGGTCACGCTGTTGGGTTGACCAATGCCCCGTAGATCGTGTGGACTTGATGGACCAGGTGTTCAGACGGTTTCTGGACGAGTTGCGACTATGTTTATCGGCAACTTCCTGATGTACTCTAGGAGTGTGGGCCAGTACCTGAAGCAATTGTGAGCGGTTTTGCGGACTTCGCGAGACGATCAGCTGTTTGCGAAGTTCATCCAATATGAGTTTTGGTTGATTAGTGTGAAGATTTTGGGCTGTGTGATGTTCCGAGGGAGTTGACGTGGATCCTGACCAGTTAGAAGCCGTGTTGATTTGGGGATTACCCTACCATTGTACCAGAGATCAGAGGTCTCTTGGGTTTAGCAGGCTATTACCGACAGCTTGTGCAGGATTTTTCCGGATTGCCACTCTACTTTCCGGATTGACGAAGAAGGCGGCAAGTTCGTGTGGTTCGATGCACGCGAGGAGAGTTACTTACTCCTGCAGGATGGTTGATCGTTGTTTCGGTTCTGACCTTACCCGACGATCATAACGAGTTCGTGGGTTGTGGCGATGCATCGAGGTATAGATTTGATTATGTTTTGATGTTGTGTAGCAGAGCGGTGGCTCATGGTTTCAGGCATTGGAGACTTTATGTAGCTACGTATCCTGTGTATGATTTGGGGTAGCTGCCTTATGTTAGTATCGAAGAGTTCGAGACACTACTGCTATGGCGTGCAGCGCAGTGTAGGACGAACACTGATCTCTTGGGTTTCATCCACTTGCATTTTCGGCCAGATTTGGGCTTGAACAGTATCGATGGATGGAGTCGACTCACGACTATGGCTGCACCTTTGAGCTTGTTTTGGAAAGGCTAGAGGTTGTACTTTGACTACCCATCTGGGATATTGTTGCTGATACATTCAGTTGAAAGTCGTGAGTTTCAGTGTTTCAGGTGAGTGTGGCTCGAGTTTCCATGTTAGCCGAGTTGCGGGCATCAGGAGCGGAGTTCGAGTGTGATGATGTTGAAGCTCATTGTTTTGCGTGCTTTTGGTGCTAGTAATGCGGTGTTGTGTCTGATACTTCGAGATTACTACTCGTGACGCAACATGAAGAGCAATATAACAGCTTGTGTGTGCAGATGACACATTTGTCGACTGGCGATGGCTAGGAGGCAGAGACTTGCCGAGGAGTGTCAGCCATTTCATGATTTCTAGTTAGACGTGGCGATTGTTGCTGTGATTATGTGTGTTTGTATGCACTTTGGTTTGTGGTACCAGTTGTTAGGCCTTTGTGGACCATTTGACGAACTCAGTACAGTTCCTTGTACTTTCGGAGATGATTCCAGTGGTTGGCTGGCAGAGCTGTGTTTGACGGAGGTTATCCATTCACGTGGTGTGCCTGTGTCCCGGTTCGCTAGTCGAGGTAATCAGCTACAACTGAGTGTTGACAAGCTTTGCAGCGAGCATTGGGGACTAGATTACAAGTTTGTACCAGTTCTTATCCTCGGATTGGCGGGCGATCTTTGATGACTATTCAGACCTTGGAGGGCTTGTTGTGGACCTCGGTATTGCAGTTCCGGAGGATTCAGGACCAGCAGTTCCAGTTGTTTGAGAGTGCATGCAGTACCAGTTTGTTGACCACTATGAGTTGACGTTATTTGATGTCGATTTGAGATACGATGTTGTACTCCACTGTGCTGGAGCGAGTTTGGTTTGAGTTTGAGTTGATGTTTGATTTTGATTGTGGAATGTATTACCACAGACTGTCAGGTTAGCGGAAATGGGGTTGTTAATTGCCCGAGTCCGATGTTTGAACTATGTTGATAAGGGTGTGAGTTATGTTGAGATGTGAGAACTGAATTGTGAAATGCCATGTTGTTTTGATCTGCATGTGATCATATGCGAGTGTGTGTTGTGCCATATGGTTCGGCGTAGCCTATATCATTGGTTTTTGTGCGAGTTGTGTTCCGTGTGGCGGAACTGTGTTTCAGGTTGGTTTCGCATTGTGTACCCTGTCTGTTCCTTATGTAGGAACACTTGGCGATTGTGTGAACCAGTTCAGATTTGTGATTTGAGGGTACAGGGATTCCAGCACGGAGTTATCTCTTATTGTGAAGTTTTTGATCAGAGTTGTTCAGTTGAGATTGCTGTTGGTGAGTTGAGCAGTATGTAGAGGCAGTGCTCCTACCTTGTAGTCGGCAGACTTGGAAATTTCGAGGTCGAAATTTTTCTAAGGGGGGTGGATTTGTGACGACCCGAAACAGAATCAGTAGTTAGGTCGTATAGTTGCAGAGTTACGACAGTGTTGAAACCGCCAGTTTTCTTAACGACTTAATTATTGGCCTAGAATTGGAGCTGGGTCTCTTCTCGAGAGTCGTTGTACGTGTGATTATGAGTTCGTGGGCGGTTCCGGATCGTTATTTGGACGACCGAGGAATTAGTTATGAATATTTGAAGTTTCGACGGAAACAGATTTAAATGACAGGTTTGTTCGCGACTAAATTATCGGACGATAATTTGGTTTCGGTTTCTTCACGGAAGTTGTTTAGAATTTAATTTCGAATTTGTGAGAACTTCCGGAGCATGATTTTGAGTTACGAAGAATTAGTTGCGAATATTTCCGTTTGTTGCTTGTTTAGTCGATTTAATGTGTGTTGGTTCGAAGGGTTGACTTTTTATCCGATTGGCCGATATGTTTGACTTTGGGTGATAATTGAAGAGTACGTCGAGATGAGTTTGTGGCCGCGAGAATTATCGGAATCGGAGTTACGACGCGAAAGTTACGGGTAATTGAAGTTTATCGAAAAGGATAATTATGAAGTTTCCAAAAATGGAAAGTCTATAAATAGCAGTTGCCAAATTGGGGAAGTCAAACATTTCCTTTTTGGGTGTTAACCGAGTTGACTCGGTCAACTCAGTGGAGAGGGAGAATTTCACGTCGGCTTACGGTGGCTCACGGTGGTGATACCCTTTCCGGCCACCCAAGGCTTGGGGTTAGTCTTGTTCGACGCGTCTTAGACCACTGGTGGTGTTTCCGGCCTCTTCTCACGGCGAGGCTCGCAGGAAATGGAAGAGAAATCCGGCCAAAATTCAAGAGAAACTTGGTGATTCGGGTTGCTTAATTTAGACCGATTCGAGCTGAATTTTTGGTTGGGCTTTGTAGCTCTCATCACTAGCAAGCTACCATGTAAGTTTAGAGTTCTAATTTTGATTGTGGAAGGAGAATTTTAGATTTGAAATTTGTGTGTACATTCGGTTTTTCGTGAAATTGACATGGTTAGAGTGAGAATTGGCCTTTGTTGCAGTTGACAAAGTTGCTCAGTGGGTGATTTTGAGTGGAATAGGGGTTGCTTCGCCGTGAAATTTCACGTCCGGCGGCGGCGCCGCCGTGGACGGCGGTCAACGGCTGCGGTCAACGGTCAAAGTTTGATTTTTTGGACTTTCGACAAGTTGCATGTCATTTGACTCGAAATCGCGCTCTGATCGCAGTGGGGAGGTTTGTTTTTCGAGTTGATCGTCCGAACGTAAAGCGAGGTATTGAGGTAGTATATATGGATTTTCGACGATTCGTCGTATTCGAATTGTGTATTTCCGAGAACGGTGGTTTCTCGTGGTTTGATTTGTATTGTCGGATTATGACTTTGAATATTGGACATTGTGAATATTCAGGGGTTCGTGATCGTTTGTTTGGCGAGGGACATTCCGCCGGATCACGGGTTAACGCGATACGCGTTACGCTAGTCTGTGAGTGGACAATTTCTTTTCACGGAATTATTGCGAGTCTTTTATGTGATTTACGAATTTGAGCATGCGTATGAGATTTCGGATTACATGAGCATGTGTTTTACGATTATACGATTATATTTATACGGATATACGTATACGAATATGCATACACTATATGTTGTTTCATGCATTTGCATCGAACTGTTTATGATTTGGTTTTCACAGAGTACAGTCTTGGTTACGTTGTTGTATTGATACACTTGCCTCTCGGTTGATCCCCGATGGTAGGCCATCCAGGAGGGGCGTCGTTATCCCTACCTGACCGGTGAGGGGCGTTTCCCCGGAACCGAGGCCATTTCTGGCTTAGAGTCACGGGGACTAAGGACCTCGTGATTCGGACTGTACTAGCACGGTGTGTGTCCATGAGTGACCCCGTGAGATTTTTACTTGCATGCTCAGTACACTGGAGGAGTGTGAGTTTTATCTCGTGTACTATGATGTATTTATTTACTTGGACTCGCATATGTTATTTTAAACATATATATTAACTGATGAAAGACATTTATTTTTGTCCACTCACTCTAACGAGTTTATTGTCTTTCCCCTGGGCTTTTCGGTTTCCGTGCCCAGTTTGTAGTTCAGGCTCTGGTGTCGCACGTCGTGGTCGGAGGCATAGTACTCGAGCTACTTTGTTTCATCCAGTAGGTTTATTGTTCTGCCTACTGTGGTATGCGTATATGATTATGTATTAGAAGTCGCTCTGAGTTTCCTATTGAATATGTTATACGATTTTACCCGGATTTCAGTAAAGTATATATTATATGTATTGTTTACTTTACTGTTGATATATTGAGAAATCCGGATGGGATTGGTGCCCACGGTTTGTTTTTTTTGTGGCATATGATGAAGTGTATTTTCCGCGTGCAGGTAATGTTAATTCCACGTTAGTAACGAAACTCTGCCCAAATTTTGAAAAGTTTTTGTTGGTTCGTGTTTTCGAGGGGGTTCGATTCCGGTTTAGGTAACTAAATTGGGGTTGGGTCCTTTCAATAAGCTCTACGTTATCTTGTTCAATAACATGCATGGCAAGAAACGAGTGCTAAGAAGAGAACCATGGTATTATAGAAAGGCTTCGCTTATAATTGAATATTATGATGGTGCAGGGGACATCCCCATATTTTTTCTTTCTTCTTTGCGTTTTTGGACTCGTATCTCTTGCATTCCTCCTTTGTTCAAGGATCCAGATAATTTTGAAGCCTTTTCGTTGGGGGCGGGCGAGTACTTGGACTATGATTCCGTGGTACTCAAGAAAGGAATTGTTAGGGTTTGGGTTTCACATTGATTAGAAGCACTCTTTCTGATGGAGAGGGAGATGCTGATGGCTCCAAGCATTGTGGAGACCATCAAGTTTTTCTATGAGAATTTTCGTGGAAGGTGTGATGAGTGTGGCTTAGTTGGGATTCCGTTGGAACAATGCATGGTGCGCCGAATTGCGGTACTGGGTATTCCAAAAGAGATTGAAGCGCCTGCTGTGATGGCAGAGGAGACTAGGGTAGTGGCGGACTTGGTTGTTGTTTTTTTGAAATAAAGGGCCGTGCGGCAGTCCTCAAACATTTACTAATGAAATTGTTGAGTACATAAGAGGAGACATAAACTTGAATCCCATATTACAATGAGCACATATAGAACATTCCGAACAGTCACATAACATCCTACAATAGCTATATAATCGAACTTGCAAAAATTAGCAGAGAATGTTGTACAAGCTATTCTATTCGCTTTACAACTATGGCAACACATTGGAAAGATCAACTATTGCTCTCTCCGCGAAAGCATTCCATCAATACCTACTTTCAATCAGCTTCCCAAGTGTGTTGCCGAACGACAATATAGTCGTCGACACTACGTTTCTTCCTGCCACTAAAAGGATGCGACCACATCACCATGACATACACCATCCATAAAGCAGACAAGACACGTAAGGTGCACACATAGAAAAATCACCTAGATCGCCCGACTAATCTTACCGATAAAGGAAAAGAATTTATTATTGGCACATAGCCACTAAGAACTAAAAAGCAGAAAATAAATAACAAAACATTAAAAACAATAAAATATAGGCTAAGGGGTAAAACCCTCACCCAACAAACTGTGAGCCCAAAAGATACCACACAAGCCCAACTCTGCTTCCAAAGGGATCTCATTGCCAACCCGCACAAGCGCCACTGTCCTGCAACTGTTCCCGACCAAATTGCCACACAAACTTGGTTAAGAACCAAATCCATCAAAGTATCCTTCTTGTCGTCGAGATCAAGAAATAATGGAACCAGAGACAAACACCGCATCCATCTGCCGATATACCTGTAAGGACAACTACTCATTGGCGGAGATGCTTCACCAAGAAAAAAATGTGCATTTTCCAAGTAGCATTCGACCACCCCTATCCTGCTCAGACCTTCCACCAAACCTTGCCACAATCCCCATTGAAATCTCTAAAAAAGAGAATCAGAAATCAGCCATGAACTCTTGGATCCCAACTTATTCCTCCATCCATCATTGGGTGAGACAACATGGGAAACCAATCAAACTCGTCCGACCACACTCTAGCGCGACAACGAGGCCAAAGGCCACCGCCGAACGCAAAATCACCGAATGAGGCGACACAATAATTGTTAGGAGGTTTTGTGATAGCGCGTGCGGCGCATTCAAAACCCTAATGACTCAACAATAACCTTTAACTTAGAAATTTTGATATACAAACATTCATATACTTCCTTCTTGTTTTCATCACCTAGTAACAAGTGAAAGGGCAAAAGTGTTAGCGATATGGTGACATTGCCGACATATGATAATTTTATCTAAAATTTAAGACGATATGATGTCGTTGGAGTCTCTCCAATGCAATAGATATGAAGAGTATAGATCGTGCAAATATATAGTTTCCTGCACTAGATCCATGTTCTTTGTCACGTTTGGTACTAAATCGAGTCAAAATCTCAGACCCACTTGTTCATCAACTTTATTGTGGTTGAACGTCTTTATAACTACAGGGGATATACAGTTGCCAATTTGTCATATCGATCATCAATCACTAGAGTAGATTGTTATGGTTATTAGGTTATGGCGTATAGCTTGGATTGTGATTTGAATTGGCTTCTCTCGAACTCGAGCCCCTTTTAAACGATAAATGGGGTGAGAAGCAAACTTTTTGACAATGTCACACACCTATAGTTTAAGCGACGAGCTAACTGGCATGATATATTTCGAGCCCTCATTCCATCAACCAAATTCCTTTTAACACAAGGATGCCACTTGATTCGTTTAATAGGTCTGGAATTATACTACATACGAAAATGCTTATGTCAGTGTTTCCTTGAGACAATTTTGCCCCTGCTAATTTTATTTATCTGCAGCAATCTTTGTTGAAATATATATATAAATATATAAGGGATTATGCAGAAAATATGATCTGAAAATATAATTTTTGTTCAAGAAAAAAATAAATACGTAAAATATATGATCTGAAATTATACTTTATTCATTGATAGATGACTTTAAATATGCATTACAATCAGTCACAATCATTTTCCTATAAATAAGGGATTAAGAGAATATATATTTTTATGCTAATTAAGACAAGACACACAACGGTATACCAAAAATGTTATTTCTTTAAACACTCCCCCTTGTATCGCGATCCTAATGGATGATGCATAAACCATTGTCTCACTAAAAATCTTGCCAAACAAATAAAAACTTCATGGGTAAAACAAAACCTTAGTGTAAGGGAAAACGAGTACAACATATAAACTACAAAAGTGATCACATGTGATGTAGACTCCTCATGATGTCTACGAAATGAACTCCCCATGATCAGTAACTCAATCTAAGAGTTCAGATAATCTTCGCATTACAATGCGTTTCACATGCTTCAAAAATGTATATTTTGGTAGTGATTTGGTGAACAAGTCCACAACATTATCCACCAATTCAATTCGGTTCAAAAGGATATTCAATAACCGCTTCTGTTGCTGATTGTAGGAGTGCTTCGGCAAAATATGTTTAGTATGATCGCCTTTGATGTATCCTAACTTCATTTATTCAATGCAAGCCGCATTGTCCTTAAATATGCAAGTTCGTAATGTTATAGATGGTAATCTACTAGACTCTCGAATGTGATGTAAAACAGACCTAAGCCAGCCGCACACATCAACCGCTTCATGCAAAGATATAATCTCAGAATGTTTTAAGGAAGTAGCAACAAGGGTTTGCTTTGTTGATTTCCTTGAAATTGCTGTGTTTTCCATGGTAAATACATAACCTATTTGGGAACGTTCTTTATGTGGGTCAGACAGATACACAAAAATAACAAAACCAACCAAGACATTACAAGGTGTCTCTAAGTAGGGGACCACACTGAATTGAAGTACAATGCTCACAACTAGAGGGGAACTCGACAGGTCGAAGCATTCACTCGACGGGTCGAATGATTATTTTGGGTCGATCCAGGGTGCATGTTTCGATGAGTCAAGAAATCCTCTCAACGGGTCGATTGACACCTTTGGGTCCGTCCAGGGTTTTTGACGGGTTGAAAGATCCATTCGATAGGTCAAAAATCCTAGGACCTGCATGCTGCGATTCATTCATCCCCTTTCTGAGAATTTCAAGTTTCTCTCTATTTTCTTTGTAGGGAAAAAATAGGGCCAAGTTAGTGGACCCCTTCAAGTACCTGAAGTCATATTTTACTCCATTCCAATTACTTTACTTAGGAGAAGACCGATAAGGCAATGTTTGGATATGAGCACCAAACTATATATAACAAAGCTCCAACCGCACTAAGATATGAAATCTCAATTCCAAAAGTTCCTCAACATTATCATTCAGATGAAATTGATCTTTTTGGGTTCCAGACTGCAAAGAACCATTAAAAGGATATGCTTTGTCCATTTCTTGATTTAGACGTAAGCAAACTATTGAATAAGGATTCAACCAATTCGATGTTCCATCTCTAAACTAAGATAAAATCGAGTCCTACCAAGGTCTATCATCTCAAACAACTTGTTTATATAATGGACATAACTTATCATTCTTGTATTCCTTCTTAATCAGGTAGTCACATAGAATAGTGAATGTCTCAATTTCAATACATGAAGACTTCGTGGTTTAGAGTTATTTGAATTGGGTATAACCATGTCAACCAACACTCTTATGTATATCTATGAATCAAGAGCTTCATAGAGATATGCTGTAACCATATCCATTAGATGCATACTTAGTTTTTTTGGACACTACCAAACTGATGAGGTAGCGGAAAGTAATGATGTCTATAATTAGAGAATACACCTCTTCATAATCAATACTAAGACTTTGAGAAAATCCTTGCACCAGAAGTTCTTCTCATTGTGGTTCCTAACAAAACTCATTTGTGTCTAACCGGCTTACAATTCGATGGTCATATCACTTCCAGATTGAAAACTTGCCTTTTGTAAGAGAGTCTAGTTCAGCTTAGATTGTAACTTTCTATATCGGCTAGTCGCTCTACATTGAGAATCCGCAACAGAACGAGATTTCACTTCATCGTCGTCAATTTCTGAGTGACGGAATAAGTATATGCATCATCAACAAACATGAAAAAACCATCCATAGTATCGCTAGCATTTTTTTGACTTGGTGAGATTTCTTTATTCACTGACATCGTCATTGATTATGAGGTATCCCCCAGTGTTTGTCAATGTCGACTTCTAGACACAATTGCAATCAAAAATAATCTCATGTGTTGATGATGAACGGTTATGCCTTGATGACTTGCCTTTTCATCGGTAGCTCATCAGTGAATTTTGACTGAAGCTATACACCCCCACTATGGGCAGAAGAAATGCTACCTAACTTGGATGTTACGTTAACTTTCCCAATTCTTGGGAATTTCAACCTCGCAGGATTGTTTACAGCGGGTATAATCGATCTTGTCACTTTAATGATATTAGTTAAGGAATCAGGCATCAATTCTACTGCTTTCTGAAGATCGAGAATACATTGCACTTCAATCTCACACTGATATGTACAGAGATCATGATGAGGCATGGTGGTGACATACCACATCAATTTCTGACGTTTAATTAAAATGTAACTATTCCTATCTTCCCCTAACGGTGCAAAGTATGTCTCATTAAAGTGACTTACTGTAAAACCAACAGTAAAGAGATCTCAGATCAAAGGTTATAAATAGCGGACAATCGTTGGAGAATAATAACCAACATAAATACTTAATCATTGTTGATGACCCATTTTTATACGCAGTGGAAGTGTAATAGTCACATGTACGACGTAATTAGAGATGTGTAGATGTGAGATATCAAACTCTTGTCCAATTACCAATTGGTACGTACTGAATGGTTAGCGGGTTACGGGTCTCAAGCGAATAAGAATAGTTGCATGTAACTCTCCATATCCCTAAGTAGATACCGGTAAATTAGTATGCATTACCAAACCTCTAGCCACAAGTTGTAACCACTTGATTTGGTTGTGCAAGACTGTTCTATGAATGAACATGGGGAAACCAGGATGTTCAACTTCAATCCCTAATTGACATGCAATAATCAATAAAATATTTTGATGTAAACTCTCATACATTATCTAATCTAATAGACCTGATTGGATTGTCTGGGGGATGAGCCTGAAGCTTAATAATTTATTCTAGAAGTTTTTCAAATGCAGCATAACATGTGGATAGTAAAACGACGTATGACTAATGCATTGATGCAGCAACCAAAACTATAACATAGTCCGCATATCGGTTTGATTGGTCCGCAAATATATCTTTGGAATATGTGAAGGAATGGAAGTTGTGTCTACATTAAAAGAAGGTAATACATGTAAACAACATTACATGCAATGAACAAGCTTTGCAAACAGAGCGATGTACATTGGATTTTGTCATAAAGTCATCCGATGGGAAAGTGTTGTACTTGTCTTAGAGACCGAGCCTAGACTGAGTGAGTAATCTTAGCCCCCCCCCCCCCCACCCCCCTCAATCTAAACCGATGGTACATTTTAGGTATTCTCACATGCTTCTTTGCATTTAAGAACCGATGACTATGAGAATTTCTCAATATCTTGATCATCACAATGCAAAAGCTTATATGAGGCCAAGTCACACATAGTAATCTAAGTGACAACATCCAATAACTGATGTAAAACATCATCTGACCGGTCAAAATGATCCATATAGATTGCGCCTCATGGCATGACAAAACCGATGTAAAACCACATCTAATGTAGAGTATCGAGCACAAAAGTAGGAGAAGGTTTGACAGACGCCTCAATTTTCTGGAGGGTCGATAGACCCGAAGGAAAATTCCTATTTTTTCTTCTTCTGAGCCTTTATTTTTGTCAGGTCGAAAGGTATTCTCGACAAAAACGATGTATCAACAACATCAAAAATACCAATTCTGGTTATGAACTTCGATGGGTCGAGATAATTCACTTGACGGGTCGAAAACCATTCAAATCATGTCCAGAATAACGTCTTTGACAGGTCGAGTATATGGCTCGACGGGTCAAAGAAAAATCTAAAACCGATATGAATTTCTGATATCGATTTTCGACGGGTCAAAAGTGGGACAGTTTGGAGACAGTAGCTAGTCTTCGACATATCGAGACAATGCTTTGACGGGTCGAAGGAGCATTTTGGTGACCGAATGACATACTTTCGACGGGTTGAAAGGAAACCAGGCAAAAATTTTGATGGGTAAAAAAAAATTCCAAAACCAATCCAGGAGGTAGTCTTCGACGGGTCGAGAGAAAATTCTTATGGGTCAAAAATTCCCTGGATGAAACCCTCCTCTCTTTTTGTCTCATTTTTCTAGTTTTTTGTTGTTATATTGCCATATGAAATTGTATATGTGACGACCCGAACCAGAATCAGTAGAGTAATCAGCGTAATCCACAAGTTAGTGTGTAATCGCAGTTTATCGAATATTGTGTGGTTTGCCAGTTTCATTTACGACTTAATTATTGGCTAAGAATTTGAGTTGAGTCTCTTCTCGAGAATTGTAGCACACGTGATTTCGAGTTCGTGGGCAGTTCCGGATGATTTTTTCGATAACCGAGGAATATAATATGATTATTTGAAGTTTCGGTTTATCAACGAGTTTATCCGTTCGTATCGAATTTATCCGAATCGTAATGGTTATTCGTTCTGGACCGTTGATCGTCCCGAGGCACGAGTATATATATCGAAAATAGTCAAAAAATTGTCGAAAACACTGTTTGGGAAGTTTGACCGGCGTTGACCAGAGAGTTGACCGTTGACCGGTTCTCCACCGTGCTGCCGCCGTCGGATTTCACGATTCCGGCCACCTCCGGCCGAGTTATTGGTATATTTCAATTCCTCTCATGATTTTATGTTGATTAGAACTTGGAATTGCTTGATTTGGTTGAGATTTGAGGGAGATATATCGATTTGAAAATTGGGGATTTTTGGCCAGAATCGGCCTTGAACGGGGACGGTGCTCCGGTTGCTCTCCGGCGATGAGACTTGGTGGGTTTTGTTGGGTTTTAGCTCAGGATCATTTTCCCTTTGGTTTGAGGGGACGAGGTGGCGTGACGGCGCCGGAATCGGTCCGGGAAGTTTTCTGGCCGGTTTGGACCACCGTGGCTTTCGAGCTGGATTCCGACCACGGTGGTGGTTGGATGGTGGTGTTCCCTTTGTTAAAGTTGTTCGCCTTGTTGTGGAGATCTTTGTGGCAGCTCGGTCGCCGGGAAAACTCTCCGGTTGACGGCGCGCCGCCGCTAGCGGCGGCGATCAACGCCGGAGCTCTGGCGACCCATTGACTTTTTGGATTTCGATGTTTTTAATGTCGTTTTTCTCGTATTCGCACCTTGATCATCGCCTTGAGGTTTTCGGGTTGATTTGGGTATTGGATTTTCAGTCGAGGGTTTCGAGTGGAGATTTCGGGAATTTCGTCGATTATTTTATACAATATTGTATATTTTCGAGAACAGTTGGTTTCCGCGGTGTGGTACAGTGTTGGGAATTATGATTTTGATCAGATATATTTTATGACTATTCAGGGGATCGAGATCGTGCTTCGGGCGAGGGATCTTCCGCCGGGCCACGTGATTAGCGCGAGTGCGCGTTTTGCTCACCTGTGAGTGGACAATTTCTTTTCACTGATAATCATGAGTCTTTATACACGTTTTACGAGCATGAGCATGCATATGAGATTATGGTTTATATGAGCATGTGTTATATGATTATGCCTATACTAGTATATATTATGTATATGCATTTATTTTTTGCATTATACATTTGCATCGAACTATTTATGATTTGGTTTACACAGAGTACAGTCTCAGTATATGTTGTTGTATTGATACACTTGTATCTCGGCTGATCCCCGAGGATGTTTACCGGGGGAGGCTGTGACCCCTGACCCGAGACCTTTACTGGGGGGGGCAGACCTCTGACCTGAGGCCTTTCTGGTTAGAATCACGTGTGGGTCTGGGATCTCGTGATTCGGACTGTACTAGCACGGATGTGTCCATGAGCGACCCCGTGAGATTTTTACATGCATGCTCAGTACGCTGGAGGAGTATGAGTTTACATCGTGTACTTTATTATATTTATTGATCTGGACTCGCATATGTTATTATAACATATATCATCTGGCGAAAGACATTTATTTTCGTCCGCTCACTCTAACGGTTTTCATGTCTTTCCCCTGGGTTTTTCGGTTTTCGTGCCCAGTTTGCAGTTCAGATTCTGGAGTCTCACGTCGTGGTTGGAGGCTAGTTGTTCGAGCTACCTGTGTTTTCCAGTAGGTTCCTTGTTTCACCTATTGTTGTATATTTTGTATATATTTACACTAGAGGTCGCTCTGATACATTCTGATACATGTTTTATACGGTTTTTCCCGGATATACTATATATTACAGTTATGTTTACTGTTTATTGTTATTGTTATGATATTGAGAAATCCGGATGGGATTGGTGCCCACGGTTTGGCTTTTATGGCATAGGATGAAGTGTTATTTTCTAGGTGCAGGTAAAGGCAATCCGCGTTAGTAGCGTTACTCTGCCCAAATTTTAATGATTTTTGTTGGTTCACGTTTTCAGAAGGGGTTTGATTCCGGTTTAGGAAACTAAATCGAGGTTGGGTCCTTTCAGTATATTTCAAATCATCCAAGCAATATGTATAAAAATAATCATTCTTAACACTTTCATATGTCGAAAGGAAGAAATTTTTATTACTTTGCTGACATAAACTTACATCAAAGATGTCTTATTCCAAAACCAAGGCTAAAAACAAAGTCTCAAACCATGATTAAAAATCAAGCCAAAAATAAAGCTAAACTTGATTACATAGCACAAGCATGAGCCTAATATATAGACTAGTCAAAAATTGTAGTCTCCAGACTTACTTTTGTGTTATTTGCTATAATAAGATTGACTTTATCACAATCTTCCATCTCATAGTCTTCAGTGAAGGTAGTCTCATGTGCCAAATATTGCTTGCACATCTTATAGGCATTCTATATATCCTTAGGTGCACGACATTGTTTGTGCATATACTTGGCAGAACTACACATGTAGCAAGGTGACAAGCTTCAACCATACTAATATATGGTAACTCTAAACAGCGGATTTGTTATGTGTTCAAATTGAGACATTTACGATTCTAAGTGACTACTTGATTGAGAAGGGATACAAGAATGATAAGTTATGCCCATGCGTGTTCATTAGATGAACGATTTGTTAGAGATGATAAACCTTGGTAGGACTCGATCTTGTCTTGGTTTAGAGATGGAACATCGAGTTGGTTGAATCCTTATTCACCAGTCTACTTATGTTTAAATCAGGCAATGGAGAAAGCACATTATTTTAGCACACCAATGGTTATTTGCAATCTGGAACCCAAAAGGATCTATTCATCTGAATGATAATGTTGAGGAACTTATGAAGTTGAGATTCTATATCTTAGTGTGGTTAGTGCTTGGTTATATATAGTTTCGTGGTGATAACGTGTTCAAGAAGACAATAGATACGCATAAGATATTATCTGAAACTGTACTCTATTCATTGATAGATGGCATTAAATAGGCATTATAATATGTTACAATCAATTTCCTAAAAATTAGAAATTAAGAGAATATCTATTTCTATAGTAATTAAGACAAGACACTTGATACCAAAAATGTTATTTCCTTAAACAAAAGGCCAATTCTTCAACATCAGAGCCACTCTTTCATGCTTTTCGTCTGCACATTGACATCGATCTTTCAAGATCAGATCATTCCACTTCCTTTTCCCTCTTCAAGTTGTCCAATATAGGTAGAAGTTCTATCTCTTTCTAAGGGTGTCTGTTCCTCTATCGCGAATAAATCTAAAAGAACTATGTTTCATTGAGTGAAAAGTTATGTGTGTCTCAACTCTATCTAATGGTGAAGGAGTGAGATCTAGGCATATATCATCATTGTGTGAGTAATGAGTATGATTGAAATTGTGATGAAATAAAACGTTTATGATTGAAACACATATATACATAACAAACGTTAAATACTGGTCACTTCATTTTGACTGCAATATGAATGAGTTTAGAGTACTGGATCCTAAGAATCTCAACAAATTTATATTGATGCTTTATTTTATTTCATACTAGCAAGAGCACATACACTACGTGTATGTATAAAATTAAAAAATTAAAAATAAATAGTCACTGAAATTATTATTTTTTTGAAAGGGTCACCGAAAAAAATCACACGAGCGAAAGAATGAAAAAAAAACAATTATTAAAGCATGCAGTTATTTCAACTCTCTATAGTTTGAAACAGTTATATGAGAGAGAGAGAGAGTGGCGAGAGAATGATGGAGGTTTATTTATTTTTCTTTTTATATATATTTACTTGATTACCAATTTATCCCTGATTAATAAATGTTAATTTTGGTCAAGCTATGATGTGGGGAGGGCATATTTCGGTATTTTTAATGTTCTACTTCATAACTGCCCTAAGGCCTTCTGCCTTAATTAATAAAGATAATTATGTCGAAGTTATATACCCGAGCATTACACTACCATATGCATCAATATACATATATATATATACACACATACATGCAGTGGTGCCTGGAGTTTATATTGTCTTGCTGAATTAAGCTAAGCTAATCAGTTTTCCGTGCCTGGAGTTTATATTGTCTTACAACCACGTCATCTCATTCTATTTCACTCCACAAATACAAAACAAAAAAAACAAAAAGAGAAACTGTCTCCCTGTTCAGTCACTCTTCGTCTCTCTGAAGAAAAAGCAAGCCCTGAGAAAATGGCGGTGGCCTCCACGTCTCTAGCCTCCCAACTCTCCGGCGTGCCATCTCAATCCTTCTCCGGTCTTCGACGATCTTGTCCCAAACTCGACCACTCTCACTCTCTCTCTCAACGCCTCCATAGTTTGATTTATATGTTTACCGATTTTGAAGGATATGAAGCACCAAACTTAAGGTAACAACTCTGTTTGTTCTAGTTTTGCTCTGTTTGTTCGATCTATTTTGAAATTGGAGAATTTATGTATGTATTCACCGACTTCATGGCTTCTTGATGAATGACTACATTCAGCTGCTTCAATAACTGAACTTCTACGTACACATGTTTTAGGATTTATTTCCCTTGCCTTTTCTTTTGACCCGTCGTCGCCATGGCCGACACCGGAAAGGTCCAATCTCATCTCAAATCCTCTCTCTCTCTCTCTCTCTCTCTCTCTCTCTCAGCGTAGGAGTATAGTTTGTGATTTTGTTTGCTTTGGTTTGGTTTGGTTGTTACGCAAAAGTTGTGTTTTGGTTGTTACGTACGTAGTAGTATCTACAATAATCTGTGGTAGTGTTTATGTTAGTCTGTAGTAGTATGTACAGATTGGTGTGCTTTGGTTTTTATGCAGTAGTGTCTACAATAATGTGGTAGTGTTTATGTTACTCTGTTGTTTGCTCTGTAATAGTCTGTAGTGTTGTCTGTGAGTAGTATGCAGTGTGCTCTGTAGTAGTTTGTAGTGTGTTTTGTAGTAGTTTGTAGTGTTGTCTGTGAGTAATATGTAGTGTGTTCTGTAGTAGTATGTAGTGTGCTCTGTGAGTAGTATGTAGTGTTGTCTGTGAGTAGTATGCAATGTGCTCTGTAGTAGTTTGTATTGTGCTTTATAGTAGTTTGTAGTGTTGTCTGTGAGTAATATATAGTGTGTTATGTAGTAGTATGTAGTGTGCTCTGTAGTAGTTTATAGTATTTTCTATAGTAGTTTGTAGTATGTTCTGTAGTAGTATGTAATGTGCTCTGTGAGTAGTATGTAGTGTTGTCTATGAGTAGTATGTAGTGTGCTCTGTAGTAGTTTGTAGTGTGTTTCGTAGTAGTTTGTAGTGTTGTCTGTGAGTGGTATGTAGTGTGTTCTGTAGTAGTATGTAGTGTGCTCTGTAGTAGTTTATAGTGTTGTATGTAGTAGTTTGTAGTATGTTCTGTAGTAGTATGTAATGTGCTTTGTAGTAGTTTGTAATGTTGTCTGTAGTAGTTTGTGGTGTTGTCTGTGAGTAGTATGTAGTGTGCTCAGTGAGTAGTATGTAGTGTTGTCTGTGAGTAATATGCAGTGTGCCCTGTAGTAGTTTGTAGTGTGCTTTGTAGTAGTTTGTAGTGCTGTCTGTGAGTAGTATGTAGTGTGTTCTGTAGTAGTATGTAGTGTACTCTGTGAGTAGTATGTAGTGTTGTCTATAAGTAGTATGTAGTTTGCTCTGTAGTAGTATTTAGAATTGATGTAAGTAATATATAGAATTTATGTGAGTAGTATGTAGTGTTTTGATGGTCTATTTTATTGTTTTGCAGAAATGACACAAATGGAAGACCATGAGAAATCCAAAGTCCAAATAAGATCAACATTGCCTCTACAAAGTCATGAGTGAACTTCATAAAAAAATGCCTCCAAAATCAGTGAAGATGTTACAGAAAACACAATTTGATAGTTTCATGGAAAACACTACAATAGTTTTTTGAAAGTATTACTGTAGTTTTCAGAAAGTACTACTCTAGTTGTTGGACAGTACTACTCTACTGGGACTTTATGCATTCTAACTAAAACTCTGTTGAAAGTACTACTGTAGTTTTCAGAAAGTACTACTCCAATTGTTGGATAGTACTACTCTATTGGGACTTTCTGCATTCTAACTTAAACTCTGTTGAAAGTACTACTATAGTTGTCAAAAAGTACTACTCTAGTTGTTGGACAGTACTACTGTTACTAGTTTTACACACTATCCAGAAACTAAAAAACGAACCTTCGTTCTCGTTCTTTTCAGTAGCACTGAGCATGTATCCCTTGTACTTTTCCTTGAGATGAGCAACATCAACAAACAAAAACACACACACAAAAACACAAAAAGCTAATGGGGAGAGAATCAAGCTAATGAAGCTCTCTCTCTCTCTCTCTCTCTCTCTCTCTCTCTCTCTCTCTCTCTCTCTCTCTCTCTCTCTCTCTCTCTCTCTCTCTCTCTCTCTAGCGCGGCTCTCTCCTTCTCTCTCTAAAAGCTGCTTATGGAGTTTTGAATTTGAACTTAACCATTACAAAAAACAAAAAAAATTGAACTAAACAGCTCTCTTTATAAAAGAGAGCAATTTTAGAAACTCAAATATATTAGGTAAAGGATAATGACCTTATGTGTGTAAAAAATTTATAATAACTTTATATGTGAAATAGAGTCTCTAATTGACTTTATATGTAATTTCCTAAAAATATATGTGATGTATTTTAGAAGTGACTAGGTTAGCATTATGCTAGCTTAGTTTAATGTTGATATTATATGGTTTGGCTATATTTTTTTGACAATTCGAATTATATGCATGTCATTACGCTACTGTGTTTACTAAATTATATAAGTTGTTTAAAAAAAACTTGCTTGAGATCTATTCTACATCGTCAATATTATGTCAAGTTATTTGAAGTGCTTCGCTGAGTCGATCATGATAATTAAACATAGCATCATGTCCCACTATTGATGTTATTATTTTGACAACTTTCTCCAAAGATGTATCGTTATTAGGTCTCATCGTTTGACCCATGGGTCTCCGAAATCCGCGGAGGTCCGAGAAGGCCAAGCTCTTCCTGGTTCGAAAAAATCCGCAATAGGCCCGGCCCGTCGGGCTGTGAGTAAGACTGAGGCTTAGTATCTCAAGCCTGGCCCGGCCCGTAAGAAGCCTGCCTGTAAAAGTCAGGCCCAAAAATCAGTCTTATATTATAATTTATACTTACATAAAAAAAATGCAATATGATAAGGAAACATGGTACAGCCTTGATGAATAAATTCTTAGTTGGATAGTTAGATTTGCTCTTAAATTCTCATTTTACTATGTTGCTTTAATGAATAAATTCAGTTTTATATTAAGAAATTTTTTATTCAGATTTCTAATAGAGTGATAAAACACTATAAATTAGTCTTTTTTTGTGACTAGTAAGTTTGACTAATTTTTTATGTAAAAAATAATTAGGCATAGCCCAGTCCAAAAATTATAGAGATACTCGGCCTAGCCTGGCCTGACCCGCATGGTCAAGTTCCATGAGCAGGGTAATAGTCACATATTTATGCGTCTATTCGGTATTTAATTTGTTCTTTATGTTTAGTTTTTTGTTATTAATTGAGTGAATTAATTATGTTTATTTATTTTTAGGTATTTTGGAGATTAATGAAGAAAATGAGATTAAATAATATATTCTGGAGTTCTTGGCGAGAGGAGGCTTGGCGAAGAAAAGAATGAGAAGTCCATTTGCAATTTGGAGTCTGGGACACGTGGGCTTAGCGAGCTAGGATATTTGGTTCTAGCTAATTAACATATATTTTGTTAGTGGAAGTAGACTTGTGCTTGGCGAGGCACTTTTGGTATGGTCCTTGGCGAGTGGGATATATATATATATATATAGCTTAAGGAGAGCTGAACGGCTGGACTTAGAGAGTGAAGAAGAAGAATAAAAAAAAGAAATTAAGAAGAAAGATGACTCTCATGCATGAAGCTTAGCCCGATCCCGTTATCGTCGAGAATTTATTTCTTCTCCTTATGGATTCTTTGATGTTATTATTTAAGACTATGAGTAGCTAAATTCTTTTGTTAAGGGGCTGCTTGAAGCCCTGTGTATGAAGTCTTTTTAATGCATACACTTTAACCTAGTTTTGCATATTCTTTGAATGAGGTTTCTTTCTCTGAATGATTCACCGTATGAATTCTTGTGTGTTTGCTTTTGTGGCTAACTTAGTATGCATGCTAGGATTCTAGTTTCATGAGATACGGGCGACTGAAAATAATTTCTTCCACCGAATTCTCTATAGTGATACACTGATTTTATCATCAGGAGATTGAAATTCATAGGTCTAGCGAGACACGCCCATAGTGTACTTGTGAATCCTTGTAGCTTCTCAAATATTTTCTAGAGTTTAATGCTTTCTTCTTTGTAAACCTTGGGGTCCATGACTATGGGTTCATAGAGGGATAGATGTAGGGGAGGTCCATGACAAACCTGCATAGGCATAAGGATTAGGTAATAGCATGTGGTTGTAATGATCAACTCTTCCTGGGAACTTTCATTCATTGGATATGTGCATTATGTTATGTATGTGTTAGAAATGTGGAATAGCGGTGGTGGATTGCATTCCTCTTAACTCTTTAATCATATAATTAAATCAATTTGCATTCATTAGCATATTTACTTTCAGCATGAACTTTTCTGCATTAGCTGTAGCTTAGCCGATTCAGTTCGGTACTCAAATCAACTCATAAAATCCTAAAATTTTGTGTGGTAGTCCGTCATTGTGTCTATATTATTGTGTCCAAATTTGGTAGCATTTGAGTCTGTCTATCTTAGGTTCGTAGTGTCATTAGTGTACTGTTGTCGAGTCTGTCAGCATTTTAGTTTTGTGTTAGGATTTAGTTTCACCAACTCCTTGTTTTTTATAACTCTTATAATTAACTATTACAACGATATATCTTGGTTAAAAATAAGGTATCTTTGCAAGGTGTTTATCCGCCTTGTCACAGGGCTAAGGCTTTATATTTGTGCTTAAAACCCGGCCTGACCCAACTCGAAGTCTGCAAGTCCTGACCAACGAAGGCCCAACCTGACCCGACCCCTAATCATTACTTGGAACCTTAAATAAAGAGATTGATTTTGATCGATATAAGCTCAGTGTATGAATACTACTTCTCAAATGTGGGTGTTTGTGCTTGCATACTGTCTGCATACGAAGCAATGCAAGTAAAAAAATAAAGAAAGCAGGTTGCAGCAGAAACCAGAATAAAGAAAAGAGTGTCCCTCAATTTAAGATGCATATATGATTGAACATAAAACTAAGAAATAAACAGCAGAATAATATGGTGAAGAATAATATATTTTCTAAATTTGTTATGGGGGAAAATGTCATATTTGCTAATTGCTATATATACTAAGCTATATGATATTGATCATACTATATTAGAGAATTGAGGTGAGGAACTTTTGGTACATAAGCAATGAAACCAGCTATTTGAGACTGCAACGGTGAGGGTTTTGTTCGAGCAGATGGTGGGGTCGGCTGAGAAGAGATGGAGCAGAGAAAAAAAGAAGATGCAACGGTTTCTATTTTTTTGGTGACCGGACGTTGACCTCTTGCTCAAGCAACAGTTTTTCTGGTGAGAGGAGGAGCTCCTGGCAGAGCCACGTTCCCGTGGGTAATGCCAGGCGCGTATTATCTTTTTTAATCCAGGCGCGTGCATTGTAAATCAGTAAAAAAAATAACGCATGAATACACTATCGCCACATATCCTGGCTGTCTGCCAGTAACTCTCCAACAATCCAATTAATATAGGACGATGGTTTTGAATCCAAAATTTGATCTAATGGTCCGGATTTAAAGGATACAATTTTTTTCAACGGGAGAATGAAAATATTTGCAAGAAAAACTTTGAATAATTGAAAAAAAAACCCTAAATAATAATTCAAGCGGGCACAATAGCACCTGCAAAAAAAATGCATTTATTCAATAATAAAAAAATATAAAGAATTTTTATTAATTAAAATAGCTAAATTGAAAGATATACCCTCATGCATAATTGAGTTGGATGGAAAGCATTATCTAGGTATCTCAATGATATTATTTTGAAAGTCTAAGTATCACAATGATTATTTTAAAAATTCAAGTATCAAATTGACTTGACTATCAAAATTCAGGTATCATTATTGAAAATTTCCAAAATAATATCACTACTCAAATAGGCCGTATATCATTCTCCACATAATTGTGTTCCACGTACTATAATATTTCACACACAAATATACTTGATGTTGTTGTTGTTCTATCATGTCACTGCATACAGGAAAAATTAGGAAAAATGCATCATGAGAACTTTACTTTTTTTAAAGCAAAATTAACTTGATGTCAAACACCCAACATTACTGCAGAATTTATAGCCGGACAATAAAAGAATATAGTTTTGTTTCGCAAAGCATTGAAAGAAGCCAAACTGCCCTTTTAAATGAGTTTTTATTAAGCTTCTAAAGTATGTAATGAAATAAAATTACGTAAATTTCCTTTCAAGAAAAATAAAATTACGTAATCACCTATTCAATATCATGAGCAGTAGTTAAATTTATTTGTTGTCTATAGAAGTTGATTTTTTGTAATATGGAATGACATGCCGGGGCATGCTTTAAATATAATAATTATGTTTGAGGAAATTATATTGCATATTTTCCGGTGTGTGACTTGTCCTGATTAGATTAGAATAAAAATTAGTATTAATAATGTCTACTGATTATTAGGGACATTTATTGTATTGATTGTAATGTCTGCATTTAAAGTCTTCTTATTAATAAATAAAAATACAGTTGATTATAGTTTCAATTTTATTATGCTCTTATCCTTCAATATGTTATCAGAACCGCTTTGAGTTGACAGTCAGCCATCACCACAATAAATAAATAAAAATCCTAAAACCCTAAACCTTCACCGCCAGCCACTGTCCCACCACCGGTGATCATCGGCCACCTGCATCATCATTGTTCCTCCGTGCGTGCTACCTGCACATCCTATGCACAAAGTATCTTCTACAACGCAAAAATGGCTCAACTTCCCAAATTATGCGTCATGAGAGAGTTACCACCTCGTCGTCAAACTACACTTGTAGCTAGACCAATTACTGCACCAATCAAGTCTTCTTCTTCTTCTTCTTCTTCTTCTTCTTCTTCTTCTTCTTCTTCTTCTTCTTCTTCATAGATTAGGAAGACAAACTTAATTTCTGCAGCGCCCTAGAAATTAGGCTATTTATGCTTTGATATTATATTTTGCATAGAGAGAAGGGGATTTCATTACCCCTTTGATAAAAAGTTTGATTAGAGATGGTCTTGGGGGAGTCACAATTATAAATAAAAAAAAATCGATTCTAAGTGATTGATTATGAATTTTGCAGTTTCTGGGTGTGGTATGAAGCCACCGTGTATTGAGCATCGATTTTTTAAACCATACATCTTGGATCAAGTCCTTATTCCCTAAATTTAATATTAGTAATCGTGGTTTCGATACTAATTATCTCCCTTATATATTTTGTAGATGACTGAGTTGGGTAAGCCAGAGTTTGACATCTTTGATCTGAAAGGAATAAAGTATCATCGTTGGGTATATGATGGAAAAAATACGTTCATCGAAAAAAGATACACCAACACCATCTTCCTACCTACCGATCCTAATGTGGTTGATCTCGGTAATGAAATTAAAGCTAAAGCCCTCATATTTTTGAGGTGTCACATCCATCAATCACTCATGAAGCAGTATTAAAAAAAGATTGATCCCAAGTATTTATGGGACGGTTTGAAACAGTGTTTCAACAACGTGCATGATGCACAGCTTTTGGAATTGACTGAAAGATAGGAGACGATTTGTCTTCTGGATTATCCATAGGTTAATTCTTACAACCTAGCCATGTTGGATTTCCATTTCGAGCTTAATTTCGGTAGGGTTGACAAGACCGATCAAGATATGATCGAGAATTCGTTGAACACCTTTTCTTTTCCCATTAGTATACTTGCTCATCAATACCGGCTTGAGTATGAACATGGAAGAATAAAAAAATTCAGTGATCTCATGAATATCCTGGCTAAAAAAGATAGACATCATGAGATAATTTTCAACAAAAATTCAAGGCTCGCTTGGACTAAAAAAACTCCCGAGAATTATAACAGTGGAGGAAAGGCGGTGCGTAAGAAAACAAAGAACAATCGTTTAGAACCTTACAACCAGGAGTGCATGCTCCACGTGGTAGGAGAGGAGGGAGTGGAAATGGTAGAGGCGAAAGACAAAACTTGACTTGTTATATAGATAAGGGAGCCAGCTCCAACAAGAACCAGTCAGATTCAAAGAATGAAGGAAACTCTTCACACTTTGCTCGATCTGGAAAGTATCCATGTTTTAAATGTGGCTCTACTAAACACATGCACATGCAATGTTGTACAAGTAAGGACATCCACAATATCTACAAGAGGCATGAGCAATATTTGGTTCAAGTGGCCAACTTTGCCGGGGAAGACTGTGAGATGGAAAAAACACGTTGACGTCAATCTCAATGTAGCAGACAACAAGAAAGCGAGTCTTGAAACTCTAGATTTTGATTAAGTCTATGTCTTTGACTATTCTTTCTGCTATGTAATTTTTCATGTTTGATGTTTGGCTTGTTTAGTCATGTTTTTGAGACTTTGTTTTTAGTCGTTTTGGAATAAGAACATCGTTAATGTAATTCAATTGGCAAGTAATTAAATTTCTCTATTTCTTTGGTTTATGGAATGGTTGAGAATTTTATTTTTCTTCATAATGTTTGAATGATTCGTGATATGCTATACTCCATGCCGCTATAACATCGGAAAAAAAAAAGAAAAAAAAATTAGGGTATTCAGTTTCTTGCGGGTTTGACCAATCGAAGGATTCCTTCGACCCGACCCGAATTCCCTGAAAATGTTTTGGCAAATTTTCGACCTGTCAAAACTTTTACCTTATTTTCCTTCGACTTGTTGAATTTGTTCCCCGACATGTCGAACCAAATTCCATAGACTCAAATTTAACCATTTTCAACCCGTCGATTATCTCTTCGACCCGTCCATTATGTATATAGAAACGGTTTTTTGATGTTTTGTACATCTGTTTTGATTTTCCATGTGAAGCACTCTATAAGGGTCACAATCCCTTAATTTTTTTTAAGTATTCACATAAAGTGTTTGCCGTATCTTGAGTTTGAAGGCTAATTAATTTACATTCTTCTGTAGATGTGTGAATGCGAGGTTTAGTGTTTAGAAGAGGTACTACCCACATTATGTGTAGAATATGCAATTGTTTATAGATCTTATGCTTTATAGTTCTTCAGTGACAACCATGATTGGTTCAATGCCAGTTATACAAGGGCATAGTTCTGCACAATTTCTGTTGCCACATGACACTTGAATTTAGTGTTTAGAAGAGGTACTACCCACATTATGTGTAAAATATGCAATTGTTTATAGATCTTATGCTTTATAGTTCTTCAGTGACAACCATGATTGGTTCAATGCCAGTTATACAAGGGCATAGTTCTGCACAATTTCTGTTGCCACATGACACTTGAATTTATGTCACTGATGCCTTCTACGTGCCAAAAGCCAATCAAACCTTGCTAGGTTTTAAGGACATTCATGCCAACGATTTTCACTTGGAAACATACTGTAAGAATATAAAAGAATTTTTATGTGTAACCTCAGTAGAATGTGGAAAAAAGTGCATTTTGGAGAAGTTTATGAGCATTCATTATAGTTTATATCTTACTACAGTTCGATCATTGAATCCAATGTAGTTACTCATACTACTGCGTGTGATTCTGCCTCATAAAAGCATTGACATTATTGCATGAGTCACCTCGATCAAGATATGATGATCAAGATATTGAAAATTTCACATGGTCATCTTTTTTTTAGAGCAAAGAAGCATGTGGGAATAACTAAAACCATCGGTTTTGATGGAGGCGCCGAGATTACTCCTCTCGATCCTGGCTCGGTCTCCAAGACGAGTGTAGCACAATCCCGACCAAGTAGTACTGAGCCGTCATGTGTTATCCCACCAAATTTCTTCATGGCAATCTCTGATGCACACTGCTCATTTTGTAAAGCTTGTGCATTAGCAAAGTTACATGCACGGCCTTTTTTTTGCTGTAGACACAACTGAGAATATTTCATTCTTACAACAAATCTATTGACATTTATGGACCTATCAAACTTGAATTTGGATCATTTAAATACTTTATAATCTGGATAGATGCATCGACGCGTTGGTCACACGTTGCTTTCCTATCCACAAGGAATGTTGTATTTGCTAAACTCCTAGCTCAGATCATTAAGCTCTAGACTCACTACCCTGATCGCGCAACCAAGTCTATTCGATTGGATAATTTTGGAGAGTTCACTTCAAAGTCTTTTGATGATTATTGCATGTTTGTTGGAATTGATACTGAACATCATGTTCCCATGTTTATTCACGGAACGGTCTTGCAAAAGCATATATCAAGCGGTTATAGCTTGTGTCACGGGATTTGGTGAAGCACACCAATTTACTCGTTTCTGCGTAGGGATATGTAATTTTACATGTAGCTATGCATATTCATTTCAGACTTATTGCCCATTAACCATTTAATGCGTATTAGTTGATAACATGATATGAGCCTGGTATTTCACATTCACACATCTTTGGTTATGCGGTAGATGTGTCTATTACGCAAAAATGGGTCATCAGAGACGATTAGGTATATATGTTGGCTATGAAGCTCTAATGATTGTACGTTATTTACAACATTTGACTGAAGATATGTTCACTGGAAGATTGGATAATTGTTATTTTGATGAGACATACTTCCTGCTATTAGGAGGTGATAGGAATGGTTTTATTCCTGTTAAACGTCAAGAATTAACATGGTTTGTCCACACTATGTCTTATCATGATCCCCGCACATTTCAGAGAGCTGAAATTCCATATCTGAGTGCAATTGGAGCTTTGTTTTATTTAGCTCATTGCACGTGTCCAAATATTTCCTTCTAAGTGAACTTATTAGCTACATTTAGCTCTGCGCCTACGCAACTCATTGGAATGAGGTAAAACATATCTTCAGGTACTTGAAAGGATCAATTGATTTGGGCTTATTCTTCACCTACAAAGAAACAAGAGAGAAACTGAAAATCCTGAATGGATGCGAGAAACGCGGCATTTTGACCTGTCGAACAAGAAGTCCAGGGAGTGGTTCAACCTGTCGGAAGAATCCTTCGACCCGTTGAAGCATTATACAGCTGCCAACACCGCACCTTATTGATGTATAGTGCCCTATTCAGAGACACTAAATGATGTATTTGTAGAATTTGGTAATCCGGGTATCTCTCTGACCGGCATAAACGACGTTCTCAAACTGGTTATGTTTTCACATCTGGAAACACAGCAATATCTTAGAGATCTACAAAGCAAATCTTTATTGCTACTTCCTCGAATTATTCTGAAATTATAGTTCTGCATGATGCTATTTTAAAGCTTGTCTGGCTTCAGTAAGTAATACACCACAATCAAGGGTCTATTGGATTACATCCTAGTACGATTGCACTAACCTGCATCTTTGAGGATAATGCAGGTTGCATTGAGCAGATGAGGTTGGGTTTTATCATTGGTGACAATACAAAGCACATTTGGCAAAAACAATAATTCTTGAATATCCATGTGAGCCAAATTGGTTCTGCGGATAATGATGTGGATTTCTTCACCAAGTCACTTCAAAAATCTACTTTTGAGAAACATGTGAAATTTATTGGAATGCGACGCTTATCTAAACTCTGAGCTTGAGTTAGCAATCATAGGGAGTTATTTTGGTAGACATTAGGAGGAATCTACATCACATGTAGTCAAGGTTCTAAAAAACGTTGGGCGCTAGTCGGGCTGACAGCGTCCAAAAGATTAATCGGGGATTAATCGGATTTGTATTTTTGTATTTATTTTATTTATTTTATTTTTTAATAACAAATAATTATATAAATACAATTAAAATAGATATTATAATGTGATTAATGTATAAAAATAATGAGAAAAAAATAACATATAATGCTGAAAATAATGAAAATACATAACATATGTCCTTAAAAATGTACTAACAACAATGTTCTAAGGAAAATAAGAAATACAATTCAACGACAATGTAATTGACGCAAGTAAGAAATACAATTAAACAACAATGTCTTTAAGAAAATCCGAAAATAAAAAACACAATTCACCAACTAGGCAACAATGTCCAAAAAAAAATCAAATAAAGAAAAATACATTCTTGCAAGCCTACTCCTCCAATTCTTCTTCTCCATATCCTTCAAGTACTTCTTCGGTATCGGAGTCAAAATCAAAATTCATAGTTTCGTCTTCCTCTTCATCCGAATCAAAATCTTCTTCAAGTTCTCTTATTTCTTGAATCCTAGAGCTTCTCCTAGGCTCTAAGCCACTAGGCTCCTAGAACTTCTCTTATAATAGTTTTTTTTTCTGTTTAAAAAAAAACGTTTTTTGTCCGCCTAGCCGCCCAGTCGCCGCCCAGGCGGCCAAAAAACGGCCAGCCGCCTACACCTGCCGATTTGCCTAAAATCGGGACGGCGACCCTTCTCCGGGCGCCCAGGTGGCTGCCTAGACTGTTTTTTAGAACCTTGCATGTAGTATATCTATAGTTGATGCCTTGCACTTTTTTTCCCTTCGACCAAATTTTTTTTTGTCCATGAGATTTTCGTTTACTTGGCAAAATTTTAGTGAGACAAAAAATTATGCATCACACATTAAGAGCTCGACATTAGGGGGATGTATTGATTATAATACTTGTATTTAAAGTATCTTATCAATGAATATAGATATAGTGGATACAATTTCAGTTATTATTATCTTATCCTTCAATAAATTCAAGTTTCCGTAAAACTAAAATTGTTAGTAAAAAAAAAAAAGCTTTCGCCAAAATCTACATAAACGAAGGATGTGGAGAAAGTACTGTTGTTGACGAAGACAACGACTTGCCATCTCTTTCTCTTTTTGTTTCTTTCACATGAAGATCACGAAAACCCAACAAACCAAACCACATAAACGCTCTCTCTCTCTCTCTCTCTCTCTCTCTCTCTCTCTCTCTCTCTCTCTCTCTCTCTTTCTCGTTAGTCTTAACTCCACGCCTATTTGGTACCCGTCTAAATTATTTTAGAAAGTTACACGTGTCGATAGCTGATTGGTCTATTTAGTCAAAGGTCACCAATCCTATGATATGTTTCATGCACCAAAATATCTTTCTCTCTCTCTGTGCCAGTAGCAATGGCCAAACAATTCAAGCCACCCCTCCTTCCTGGCCTTTCTATCGCTTCATCTAACCATCGCCTCCTCCGTGCCGAGTCTTCACGAAAATCATTGGAGCTGTTGCCAAGCCTCTCCTCCTTCACACCACCCCACTCCCGCCGTCCTCTCACCTTTTGTCCCTCATCTCTCATCGTCGCAGCCGTTTGCTCGGATGACGGCACCGCGCCACTCCTTCGCCTCCTCTGTTTTGTCAATTGGTTAGTTGCGCTTCAAGCTTCCCCGATCTCAGTTTAAAAGCGAAGCCGCCACCGTGGTAATAGCTCCGCTAGAACTGCTCACCGGAGTAGCCCTTCTCCATGGGTCCGGAGAATGGCCAGCGATTGAGCAGCCCTGACTGGAACCCTCTCTCAAGCGGACCCGACCCAAGATGTAGTCGTAGCTAAAGAAGTAAAACCGGTATAGTTCTTATCTGTTTTTGCCATCAAAATCTCACTATGTAATCGAAGAGTTTGTTATGTTTGCCATAAAGGGTTGTTTTATTTGTTTGGTATCATTGATCAACGCCGAAACCAGTGATCCGGTGACCTCAAACTCGGCAACCCATTCCGGGACCCACTAACCTCTGGTACCACATCGAGCCTAAACCAACGCCAATGGCAAGGTTGTTGAGTGTCGGAGCAAGAATTAGAAGCAAGGCGCTAAGCTTGGGCTAACCTTGAAGCTGCCAATCAACGACTACGATCATACTTCGATCAATCATATCCTTGTTTCTTATTGTTGTGTAAGGTTTGGGAATGTGAAATTCCAATCTCGTTTTTTTATTTGATTGATCTTTACACCGCGTGTCACAAGAGGCTGATGGTTGATCAAGAGAGATGGATCGGAGGAGAAGGCCGGAGGAGAGAGAAATATCCGCCGGAGAGAGATATTGGGCCAAGACATTTATAATGTGGATTTTGTTTATTGTAACCTCGAGATAAGAGAAATATCCGATGATTAACATTAAAAATAAATTGAGGCCGGAGGAAGTAAGCGTGGAGTTAAGACTACCTCCTCTCTCTCTCTCTCTCTCTCTCTCTCCATTAACGACTCACAATCTCACACGCTTGGCCTCCTCTCATATCGTGTCGGATCCCAAATGCAAAGCCCCTTCAGTCAGAGACTACATTCTACCACTACTACTACAGTCTCTCTTCCTCTCCACTCCTCTCCCTCTTTCAATCCCTTCACATCTTCTCTGAAATCTGAACTTCACTTTGCCTTCATTGCACTTTTCTCTGTTCAACTACCAAACTCTGCGCTCTCTTTTCTTCTTCTTCTCAGCTTCTCTAAAGCTTAAAGCTTTAGGTCCAATATTAAGTCTGGTGGCTTCAGCCTTTTGAGTCCTCTCTCCGGAAGTGTCGAGAGATCCGAGCCCCGCCACTCTTCTCATCATTGACTCTAAAATTTAAGGCTGCTCTCTCTGCTCCTCATTATAACAAGTTTCTCTGTTCATCATTCATGCAAGGTATGTATGCTCTATTTTTTCTTCTTCTAATTTTTTCAGTTAATTTGGTTTTGTTGTTATTGTGCATGGGTTTAACTTGTTTTTGTTTTCTTGATTGTGTTTTGGTTAAAGATTTGAGCTTTTGGCGGTGAATGAAAAAATGGACGAGGCGTGGCTGTGGAAGAAGAAATCTACGGAGAGGCTGCCCATTGTTGGAGGAACTGACAAGGTCAACGGTTCGTCAAAAGGAAATGAAGATGAGGGGAGCTTTATATAAACTTTACTGTGTTTGTTGCCAATTCGATGTCAGAACTTTGTGCATGTTGAATTTAAATTTTAGTGAAATCCAGTATGATATTAGGCCTAGACATTAATCTGACGATGAAAGATGCTACTTTAGCGTGAGGAAGGCCAAGTTATCTGAACAAAATTTATCAAGTGAATATGGAAGAGTCAATTCTCAGTTTCTCTCACCTAGCTAGTAACAATTTCTTTGTGAATATGCTGAAATCTTCTCTTTCAGACTTATATTTGGTGACCAAGATGGCAGTTCAGAATTTGGATAAGTAGTCTCGAAATTTTAAAACTCAAATTTGAAGGCGAGTCTCATACTTGGTACTGAAGATGACATAGCTGTTGATTTACATCTTCCGGTTTTCCTTTTTGCCATCTAGATTATGTATTCCACATATCATGATTTGAAAGCAGATAGGCAACTCTATGACTATGAAACTTCTTAAGCTAAAGTATGACTTTTGATGATCATAAATTCATAACATATGATGTGCTGCCATAGAGTTTGGGCTCTGATCTTATAATATGATTTTACAAAGAAGTTAAAATATGATTTTATAATGGAGTTGCTGCTATCAGTGTTGAGGATTGAAGGATGTCTGTGATGCTTGCTATTTAAATTCACTCTCTTTGTTTTTTCAGATAGAGGCACTTCTGAATGAAAAGGCAGCGCTAGAGAAAGATCTAAAAACATTAAGCGATGAGTTTGCTTCAGCTCTTTCTGATTGTAAGATGTTGGTATAGGTCATATGACCTACATCCCCAAGCACCTGTGCGTAAGCCGGCCATGCCATCGAAACCGGAGCCATCAACTCATCAACTCATTATCGAAGAAGCTAGCTCTATTTTAGTTGTTGTGTGGCTTGGGGGACTCCCATCTCACATTGAAGAAATGTAAAGAGGAGAGGCATCTCTTACCTATAAAAAGGTGTCTCCCCTCCACACTTAAACCATTCACTCCAACATCACATAGCACTTGGGCCTAAACTATTCTTAGGCTTGAGATGCATAGTCAAAGCCCAGCGAGACAAAGTGGAGTAGCTAATTAGTGAACCGCTATAATTATTGTATCGTTTACTTATTGTCTTTACTCACCGATAATTAGTTAGTTTAATTATTATCATGTCTTATCTTGAATACTTAGTTATTCTTGGCAAGAACATTGACACCGTCTGTGGGAATCCACGCCGAAAATTATTTTTCCAACCACGAAGCATACAGTGAGCGATAAGCTATGGATATATATATACATTACACTAGGGATGACACCGAGCACACATCGAGAGCCCCTTCACCAAACACCCGGCACGAATGAGAATGCCGAAGAACCCGCGCTCATACAGCGAGCGGGGAAGCAACACGTTACCAGTGATCAGCAGGCGTCAGTGGACGTCGAGAAGCACGCTAGTGATATGGAGCATCAATATGAGTTGGCAATGCAAAAGTGCATGGAACTCGAGAGAGCCAGAGAGTTTGAACATCACTGATACATGCAGACCGAGACCAGACTGAGGGCTATTGAGCAACGGCAGCTCATTTCAGAGTACACATTGGATTCACTAAGCGTGGAACCCCGTCAGGCCATGGTGCAACAAAGGGAGGTAATTATCCTATCACCCTTACGCCCCCAAAATCTACAGAATGCAGGACCACCACTGGTACCGATGCAACTGCAGCGTAACCTCGAGCTAGAATTGATCAGCGTGGCGCGCCAACATGAAATACCCCTCTGGACTCAGCCGTTATCACCACCGCCACCGTCACCGCCACTCGCGGTCATCCCCGAGGCATAGCATATGGACGATGGAGTATCGGCCAGAATCGTCGGATTAGAAGCCATGATACGGTAGTTGGCACAATCCAAAGCGAGCTACCTGGACCAAACGCTCCCGTCGGTCCATGTTGAGCTGTTCTTGGCCAAGATCATGCTCTTGAGACGACATCCATTAGCCAAAGTTAAAATCGAGCGGTACAGAGGAAAGATAGATCCCTCTCTGCACATCGACGTCTTCGTCTCAACAACAACTGGTCGAGGCTACGACGATGCGACAAACTGCTACTTATTTATGGAAAGTGTTATTGGCGACGCACTGAGTTGGGTTTTTAGCTTGCCCCCGAGATCTATCAACTCTTTCCAAGAACTCATTAGAGCATTCCTCAAGCGGTATATCACATCGGCAAACTACTCCCTCACTTACAACCAATTGCAGGCAATCTAACAAGAGCCATCAGAGGGATTGTCCACCTTCATCTCACATTGGAACACTACCATCGCTAGTTGCTGAGAGATCTCCAATGACTCAGCATTTTGCATCCTCTGGAGTGCATTACATCCTGGTCTCCTAACGTGAAAACTCAACGAGAACCCAACGCTTACCTACGACGAACTATTGGATCGTGTGATGTCACAAGCTCAGTTGGAGCTGCAGAATTTTGGCTCTAACCCTACACCGATACAACAGGTAAATACATTTTCTAACGCAATAATTCCTAGTGTGCAGAGCATGCTACCCGCCCTAGAGCCAACAAGGACTTTGTCACCAAAGCACCAGAGCTCACGCGATCATTCTCGACAGGAGAACCGCAATGATAACCGTGGGTCTAAGAACTACCAGAAATCCTACAACGACAAAGGAAGCTATAACAGCAACAACAACAAAAGATACCGGGAGGATCGAAACGATCGGCCCCAGGATGTCGCTGAAACTAAGCCCAGAATGGAGCAGCAGGTCTTCTGTGTGCTCAATGCCAAGTAGGCCGATATTCTAGCGGAATACCCGATCTATTCCCAGCACCAAAGAAAACATATCGGACATCGACCTATAGGGAAACCTGAAGGTGGTGCAATTTTCACAAAAATGAATCCCATGACAGCGAGAAGTGCCATAACATGAAGGAAATGGTGGAGGCACAACTTAAGCAAGGCAAGTTGGAAAAGTTTAAGGCGGGAAATGAGACACCCTTGGTGCAGGGAGTAGCACATGTCAGGATAATCAACTGAATCACAAGCGGCAGATCCAAGGCAAAGCGGAGGCACAAGCGAGCAGTGTACAGTTTACAGTAGGGACTGGCAAAGGTAGCTAAGCGAGGGCGGGGATTTATCACATTTTTTAATTTGAGGAACGTGATCGCCCCCCGGTATCAGAAGATTATTCATTTCTCGTTAATGCGATCATCGACATATGTAGGGTCGGGCGATGTTTGGTGGATACCCGATCCTCCGTCAACGTCATGTTTCTGCATGCCTACAAGAAACTTGAAAGACCCAACTCCAAGTTGAAGCAGGACCACTTCTCGCTACTAAGCTTCTCGATCGACAAGATCCAACCTTTAGGAAGTGATTACCTGCGGGTTGCTTTGGGGCAGGAAGGCTGCAGTGCCAAGACCCACATAGAATTTCTCATTGTGGATGCCATGTTATACTATAACACCATCATCAGATGCAACACACTTAGTAGGATCAACGCCATTGTGTCACAGTGAATGCTACTGATGAAGTTTCCTACGCCAACTGATGTATGCTCACTCTGGGGAACGACCCCCCCCCCCCCATAAATGTCAACTACTTGGCAAGAGAAGTAGGCTTACTTACAACCAATTCATCCGCTGAGGCGCCAGATGATCCCCGGGAATAGCCCTTCACGACGAATCCCGTGAATGAGGAATCCACCAAACTTATCCCGATATCGGACGAGCATCCCGAGAGGACAGTCTAGATTGGGGAAAATTTAGACCCAACAGTCAAGACCAACCTCGTCAACATTCTCAGGGAATGCAACGATGTCTTTGCATGGTCTTACGCCGACATACCGGGCATATTTATTGATATCGTATCACATAAGTTGGGCATCTCGCCAAATGTGGTCCTCAAGAAGCAAAACCGGAGGGCTTATAACGAAGAGTAGTATGCTGCAATGCAAGAAGAGGTAACGAAGCTCCTCGATATATGTTTCATCTTGAAGGTTCAATACCTGGCGTGGGTATCGAACATCGTCATTGTCAAGAAAAGCAGCGGGAAGTGAATGATGTGTGTTTACTACACAAATGTGAACAAGGTCTGCCCAAAAGACTCCTTCTCGTTAAGGCGAATAGATTAACTTGTGGATGCAACCAGAGGCCACAAACTCCTATCCACAATGGATTGCTACTCGGGGTATAATCAGATAAAGATGGACCCGGTAGATGCATAGGCGATATGCTTCATAATGGACCGTGGACTTTACTGTTACAATGTCATGCTATTTAGATTGAAAAAAGTCTGTGCAACTTATCAGCGGTCATGACAAAGCTATTGACCCCTTTGGACGATGATACAGTTGCATTTTATATCGACAATCTCGTGGTATAGAGTAGACACAAGCAGAACCATGTCAAAGATTTGAAACCAGTACTTGACATCCTCATCAAGAGCAGAATAAGGCTCAACCTAGCCAAGTGTATCTTTGGAGTCTCAGTGGCCATATTTCTCGGGTACATGGTAAACCAAAGGGGCATTGAGGCCAACTCGGAGAAGGTACATGCTATTCTCAACACCACCAGACCAGCAACCAAGCAAGACCTCCAAACCTTGACTGGGAAGCTCACATCGTTGTCACGGTTCATATCCCACTACACCAATAAGTGCAATCCATTCTTCAAGGCAATCCGGATAACAAAGAAGAAGGTTGTAGAGTGGACCGATGAATGTGAAGCAGCCCTTATCGAAATCAAACAATATCTTGCTCACATCCCATTCCTATCGGCCCCAATATTGCGTGAAATCTTATACATTTAACTAGCTATTTCATTAACAACAGTTAGCTCATCAGACGAGAGGTGGATACAGAATTACCAGTATTTTTTGTAGGCAAGGGTCTGGACAAACCAGAAGCAAGGTACCCGACACTGGAACAGTTAGCCTTAGTGCTAATCATATCAACGAGATGGCTAAGGCCATACTTCCAATCCCACACCATTCACGTCCTAACAAATCAGCCACTCTGGCATGTACTGGAGAGCCCAGACCACCCGAGAAGGCTGATTAAGTGGGCAATAGAACTCATCGAGTTTGACATCAGATACTAGCCGAGGACAGCAGCCAATGGCCAGGTGGTAGCTGACTTCATAGAGGAACTCACCCTAGTATCGGATGACCAAACAAGCCTACCGGTGTCAGAAGCATCCACAACACCAGCTGAAGGAGTAGCTCTATCGGTACCACCTGTGAGGTTGTCCAAGTGGAACTTATACGTTGATGGATCGAGGAATTCAGATGTGATAGAAGTGGGAGCAATCCTAACAGGATCTGGCATGGTCTATGCCGAGTACGCCCTCCGATTCTTATTTCCAGCCTCAAACAACGAGGCCAAATACGAGGCATTAATCACCAGTCTACAACTCTCCATCGATTTAGGGGCAAAGAGCATTAACATCTTCAGTGACTCTTAGCTTGTAGTAAGCCAGGTCACCAGAGACTTCAAAGCCAGGGGAACACAAATGTCAGCATATCTCGAGTATGTAAAAGAAATTTTGAATAAATTTTCTTTCTATAACATAACCCACATACCCAGGGAGCAAAACGCAAGAGCGGACGCCCTGGCTAGATTGGCAACGACGCCATTGCATACAGAAAAGGGGCATACCATGGTGGAAATGTTACCAAAGCCTAGTATCTACAAGAACTTCATGCAAGTATTCGTGCTCACGCTGGCGACCACGCCACCCATGAAGGACTGGAGAGTGGAGCTGATCAACTATCTGTTCAACGGGACACTACCGACAGATCGAGTAGAGGCGAGGAAGCGAACCCAAAGAGCAGTGTTCTACAGCGGGCATAACGACTAACTCTACATGAGTAAGAAGGGATTCCCTATGCTCAAGTGTGTTACACGGGAGGACGGGTGAAAACTTTTGGAAGACATGCATGGATGCAAGTACGGGAACCACAACGGACCAAACACCATAATTCAAAAACTCCTCTGTTATGGATTCTACTACAAGAAGATGAGGGAGGACGCACGGGAGATAGTAGACAAATGCAAGCTATGTGCCCAATATGCAACTACGATACATGCCCCAACAGCACCAATGTCGATAATTGTCAGTCCCATCCCGTTCAATCAGTGGGGGCTCAACCTTATCGGGATGTTGAAGGCGTTAGCATGCCAATTCAACTACATTGTAGTATGCATCGACTCACACCAAATACATAGAAGCAAGGTCACTAGTATTCATCACCACACAGAAGATCATCAACTTTCTTTGGAAGGATATATACCGCCGATATGGAACCCCACTCACCATTGTTATAGACAACGGGAAGCAGTTCAACAACGACGAGATGAAGAAGTTCACAAGTGACCTGGGGACTTGACTAGTATTCACAACGGTATACTATCCCCAAACTAATGGTCAAGTTGAAGCGGTGAACAAGAATATCAAAGCGGGACTCAAGAGAAGGATAGAAGACTACAGCCACAGATGGGCAGAATGCCTTTACAAGGTACTCTGGTCCATAAGAACAACACCCATAAATGCAATGGGAGCATTTCCTTTTTCACTCGTCTTTGGAGCGGAAGCAGTGTTACCCATGAAAATCATGCACAGAATCTCCCGTTTTGAAGGATACGATGAAGACACAAACAACAAAGAACTTAACAAGTCAAATGTATTATAGGAAGAGAAGAAGGATGAAACCCGAGTTGAACTCCTAGGAAACAAATAGTTGGTCGCACGACACTATAACCGCCATGTCAAGGCAAGGAAACTCCTAGTGGAAGACTTGGTATGGAGAGAAGTCATCCCAAAACCGAAGGGACTACTGCCGGTTTGGGAAGGTCCGATCAAAATCATCGAAAGCTTAACTCCAACAACATTCATACTCAAGGACAAGTCCGACAACAAAGTACCACGTACATGGAATGCAAAACACCTCTGATATTACCATCGCTAAACAGGTTCTACGGTTTTAGCATTTAGTTTCAATCAATCACTGCTGTTAGAAAATTTTCTCCTTTGTACCTGGGCTATGCCCACTTTTGTATCGCTACTCTATCACAATCAATGTAATGAAAATTCTTCCCACCTTTGCTTGTAGAAATCATTTTTATTTTTACATACTATGTATGGACGTTTGCCCTAACTAACACTTCGACAGAATGCACAAACAGAACAAGCAAATGAATTTCCTTCAAACCTTTCATTGATCAACGATAAGTACTAAACACTTGGAGAAATCTTTGCAAAAGGCATCTTCTCATTAATAACTCCTTGATAAGTTAAGTAGAGAAGCATATCGGTCAGGTTCATAACCAATGGTCATGACACTTGCCGAAAAACAAAAAGGCCTTAACGGCAAGAAGAATACATACTATAGTGAAAATAATACTACCAATTGTTCAGAAAAGGGATAAATACTACTGCTATTACAAAAGGGTGCCAGGCTTCACGATGGGCCCTCTCACATATCACCCTACAGACCTTGTTCATCTTAAGCGTCACGCTAACAGTAGCTGGCAGAGAGTTCCCGACTAGGGTTTTGATCTAGGCCTTCGACATTTCGAAGGTCACGGGTAAGATCAGTTGACGGCGATGGATTAGGAGTCAGAGGATGAATTCCTTGAGAGGTGAGGTCGGTCGCCACATTCTATCGTTGGCGATCTCTCTCCCTCGCTTCTTCTTCTTCCTTCTTGATCCTCAATAATGTAGCCTCATTCTCAGCCCGTTTCTTCTTTCGATTCTCAATTATCCAAGTGGTATCAATTTTGTACTTCTCGTTGACCCACTCGTTCTGGATAAACTGATCCCGAGTCCATTGGACACCATTTCTGAAGGTCGACTGTAGCTCCTCGTGATAGTTAGCACCATTCTTGAAATCCTCAATAGCGTCAACCAACTCCTGCCCCCAGCGATCCTCGAGCTCTTTAATCTTACCCCTCAGCACAGTGACTCTCTCCTCCATGCATTGACGTGCTGCCTCAACAATTTTCATGCTCTCTTGGGGCTTCAATTCCAGCTCCAACTCCTTAACCCGCTGGACCGAGTCGTCCAAGCAAGAATTTTCCTCCTTTAATCTAGCCTCCAGAAGTTCATGCTTACGCTCAAGCTCTTGCCAACACTCGCTGACCTGCACCAGTTGCTCTTCCTTCCTACCCAGCTCAACACTCACCCGAGCAAGCTCCTCTGATGACGCCACCATCGTCTGTCATTAGTGGCACATCAGCTGGATGGCGGCGGCAAAATATTTGAGGCACTCGTTCGCACTGTCAGCAATATCCGCCACAGTACGCACCTCTGCAGGAATACACGACACTATTTGGGTAGAATAAGGGGGAGGAGCCGCCCAGTGGCTCCAGTCGGGGATCACGACGCTCGTTGCCAGCGACATAAGCCTCGCCTTCGGCATCATTGGTATCGCGATTAAGGAGGGCATCGACGTCAAGGATCGGTTACGCAGGATGAGGGTTCTCTACCTTTATGCTCCACAGTGCCCCGTCACTCAGATGGCCAGCCACAATGACAACATCAACGCTGGCAGTAGCAGTCTTTTTCGGAGGCCTCTTCAAACCACCGGTATAGGCATTCTTCCGCTTCTCAGCACGGCTAGTGTTTATAGCGGTAGCAGTGGTGGGATTTGTCTTGGGAGGAACGATGTCACTCTCTATCTGGTCGGTCTCCTGCTGGAGAGAAGGATCAATGGTTAGAGGGGTAGTAAGATTGATGGTAGTGCCCCTTCGGGTGTCAAGGTCAATCAGGTGGGCCTTGTTACCTTTCTCCTCGAGGTCGGCGATCAGCTCATCGATATCACCAAAATCCACCATCTTACTCTCCTGTCTCGCGTTGCTATAACCAACTGTAAATTTTCAAGAGTTAAACAATCAGCACAAAGAGCACAGCCATACAAAAATGGAGTTAGTAAAAAAAGCAAACAGCAGATAACGTACTGGGTGTTTTGGCAAGACCGGAGTGTTTTAGAATGCAATAGTCGTTCAAAAGGTAAACGCCATGAAACTTTTTACTATAACATTTTTCAATTCTGTGGAAACGCTGTTTTTCAGTATCACAAAGGTGGAGGTGGCGATTAACTGCAGCAAAGAAAAACAGAAGATGAGAAGAAACACCAAGTCACAAGCAAAGCAATACAGAGACAAAAACTAATGAGTGATAATGACAAGCAATCTCTGGCACCTCCGTAGTGAAACCTATTTGCACCTTGTGCCCAGACCCTATGTGCTCAGTCCACGACCAAGAGCCATCGGTGAGGAAATGCTCAAAGCGCCAGTCATGATTAGACAAGGGAAAGTCATGTAGATCAAGCAGACTACCACGTCATTGTACCAAACAAAGCGCCTCTTTTCAACCCTTCTTTGTTGAGTACAACACTTCAAAGTAATGAAGCACCTTGTTTCTAGTAGGAAACCACAGACCAACGAACTTTCACAGCACAAACATCACTTCTAGGGTGTGGAGCATCAGAGGGGACACTTTCCCAACAACGCAATGTAACCCGCGGAATATGTACTGATGGAATGGGTGAAACGGCAAGCGAACACCACACTTCAGTTGAACATGGTCAACAATGATATGTCCAGGGGGAGGCCTGGTAAAAAATTCTTCCTTGCCCAAGGGTCTAAGTGTAACTTCATCCGGAATTTGGTACTTTGTCCTCATCTCGTTAATGGCAGAATAGGATAACGACTTCACTGGTTCGTCTACCGCCTGGGAATCACTCAGCGTCCAAGTTCTCAGACCACCAAGCCCAAGCATCTTGGGGTCGGGAGGAGCAACATTTAACAGCGATGCAGATGTAGCCCCCGAGGTCGACGTTGTCGGCTCATTATCACCTTGATCGCATTGAGAGGATGATGCCATGTTACTTGCAAAACATTTACAGATAAGATTAACCCAATGTTTACCCATCTTAGCTTCCCTATCCGTAAACGACTTCCCAAGAAACATACTCGGTCCCCCTGACACCAAAGCAGGTTCCATAGCGGTTACAGACCTAACGCTAGACACAGCTCTCGAAATACCTAACTCATCAAGCAATGATCTCGTAGACCCAGAACTCGAGGAGCCACTGGAACTAGAGGTTTCACTGCTATATGAGGACACTACTATGGTCTCCATACTCAACCTACATGACCTGTAGCGAAAAGCATCAGTCACATCGTGCTAATGGGAACAAAACTAAACCTAACGCAAGTCACAGCAAAACAACACTAGGCAGTATAGTCATTTCAAAGGTCCTATGGGGCCTGGGGACTGGATCCAGGCCCAAGATAAAGAAAACAGAACTATGGCCCAACTTAAGTAAACGACAGTGCAGACCTCTGGAATTCAGCAGCGGCGAAGAAACCTCTGGTCGTCGTGAACGACGGTAGAACTCCATAAATTAAAGCACATCTACACTAATCACAAGCAGTGAAACTACTATCAAATGAACAATTAAACCCAGAAACACGCAGAGAAAACCCAGATATTCAAAATGACGACTTCACCGAAATGAAAAATAAGTAAATACACAGTGCATAGTTCAAAGAAACGAGAGCTTATGTGGTTTCGACTGATGACGATCGAAAAACTATATGAAACGGTGGAGCATAACTCATTGCAACGACAGAGATACGGTGGTGACAGATGAGTTCGTCTTCTCTCTCTCTCAAGCCCAGTTCCAGATTCTCGTTAAAATGCAAAGTCAGGGAAAGGGCAAGGGGAGAGAAGCATTTAAATATGCCACCTTCGGCGAAATCACATCCATTCAAAGGGGCACATCAGGTCCCCGGATGCGGACACGAGTAAGGTAATGTCCTCGGGCACGGAAAATTCTGGAGCACGAAATGATATGCACCATTTCCTTAACATCTGATAGTGCTTCACATTGCTTAGTTTTATTTTGCTTAGTTCTATGCTAATGCAATCTGAATATAATTTTGAATTGGTTTTTAGTGTTTTAGTTTGTCTGTTTAATCTGATTATTTTGTATTAGACAAGACAGTATGAAGTGTTTGAATAGAAAAGTGGACATTTTCTTTTGTCTGAATGGTTTTCTTTCTTTAGTTCATATGTTTTGGCGCATTTGCATGTTTGATTCGATTATTGTATGTTTCATTTTGTGTTATTGTTTTATTTATAAGCTCAAGTCTCAATCAATTCATGCAAATCTATCAAAACGCAAAAGAAGAAGCCACGGATAGCATTGAATCCTCATTTGACTCTAAATTAAAGTCATAAGGTTGATTATATTCCTAGACACAGGTTTATCTGGTATGGTTACCTCAAGTCTTAGAATTGGAATGTACCTAGAATTCAGATTATATATATATATCTTTTTTTACTTATTGATAAAAGATTTTGATTTATTTGATTTACTAATTACTATGGTTGTATATCAAATCCACATCTGATAGTGCTTCTGAGGGCAACCACAGCCCAAAATTTTCCACACTACATGACCCTATATATACTTAATACATAATTTCATTATATACACTAGAACTCAGGCACTATCAAATATGTTTGTAGTGGATTTGCTGAGATGAACTATATATTAGAGAACTTGAATTGATTGGTTTTTGGCTTTTCATCACTGGTGAAGTAATGTGTATGATTTTTTTTACCTAAAAGTTGTAAAGATGTTATTTTGACAACTGCGCAAAAATTTATAATAGTGTTCAATATATCAGTATCTGACTAACTTTTCATAGCCAGTTAATTAGAGCATGAAAGCTTTGTAGATGGTCCCTAAGGTTTACTCCTATATGCATTTTTCCTTCCCTTTTGTTGTGTATTAGTTATGGAGTTGTGGGATAGGGATTCAACGCTTAAATGGGGTGATTTATTATCCTAAAAAGTAAATAGCCTTGAAGTCTATTGTTTGTACAATTTATGTGGCGAGTGTTGAGCTTCTTTTTTTCTTGCAGGGGAAGATGCATTGCAGTAAACACAAAGCAAAGAGGAATGCCTCGATTTCTCATATACCATCATTCAGGAAAAGCAAAATTAGATAAGCATACATTATCTTATGTGATGAAGCATACATTTCCATCTTTTGTATAATAACATGTTTAATTTATGATAAAAGAGTTGTTCGTAAATATACTACATTCATATATGCCGATAGTACATAACTGATACTGGTTATTCATTTGGTGCTAATAGCCTCTTTTGTAAAACAAACTATATCAAGTGACTGTTTTGGCAACTATATTGTATCATATTGAATTACTTAACACTAATTAAGTTAAATCAAATATCCCGCAACAGCGTGCGGGCCACCTTGTTCGTTATAACTATACGAAAGCGTAATTCTCTGTTTTACTGTTTCTAAGCACAGTTAATTTTTGATTTTATCCAACTTTTTCGAGATAATTATGAAGTATGCCATTGACATCCCCACTGACCAAGGAGTAAAATATCGAATATCGAAAATATATCGACTGTCTAAAATATGAATATTTCGACGGAAATATCGATGAAATATCGATTGAATAAAAAATCGACGAAAATTGAGATAAATACATAAAAATTTGTATTTGAACTTTATGAGATTCTTATATGATTAATATGTGTTTTGAAACTAGTAAATTATGTTTTGTTGATTATTTATAGAGTTTATTTGATTGAGGTTTTGGATTATTAGCGTGGAGGGTTTTGTGCTTTTAATTTAGTGCGATCAACATATATGTAAAATCAAAATATCGAATAAATTCGAAAATGTCGAGGATTTCGGCGATATATCGGAAAATATCGAATATTTCGAGAAATATCGGACAAAAGATATTTATATGTAGAATTAATATCGGGAAATCCAAAATACGGAAATATCGCGAAAATATCGAAGATATTATGAATATTTCATTCCTTGCCACCGACTTATTTTCTTCCCTCGCTCTCTCTGCCCATCTCTTTCTTTCATGGATCATCGCTTCGCCCTCGCTATGTCTATCTCTTCAATTGTGAGCTCCTTCCTCTCCGTAATTCAGACGATCCGAGGAGGAGCTCAGTCGATCACTACAATTAATCTTCTTCGCCAAAACCAAGCCGCCTCCCCTGTTTCCTTGCAGAACAGGTTATTATATGATTGTTGTCTTGCTTTTGATTATGACTTTAATTAATGATTTAGGGGTGCTGGGTTTCAGTTCAATTACAGAATAGTGATTGTTCAATTATTGTTTTGATTCAATTCTGGGTTAAATTGGATCTTTAAGTGATAGAGATCTGATTAGAAGCAATCAAACAAAATTAGAGGTTAGTATCAAATTGTGATAACATAATAGCATTACTTCCGTGCTCGAGGAGAATAAGACCATAATAGAACAATTGCACTTTCTCCGTGCTCTTGCCCTATACGTTCAGTGATTGTTTGATTTGAACAAAAGTTCGGTTGGGGTCTTTTGTTGATAGAGATGAAAGGAATGAATGGATTACCTTTACAAGTTTTATAAATTGTAGAAAGGAGTGGTTGTTGAATTTTAATGTTGCCTCAGTTTTAATGCGAAATCATTTGGGGGATTGGAGATTTAAATTTGTTTTTTGGACTAGAAATTAGAATCATCATGCTTATGTTGAAGCTTACCAAAATTATCTAAGAATTCCGATATAGGTGAATAGGAAAGAGTGTCCAGCTAGCTCGGTCAGAGGAGTGGTGTTTTGTGATTCGACACTGATAAGAATTGTGTGAATATGCGGGCTACTAAACTGTGCTAACTGCCAAGACATTTGCTATCCATTATTTTCCCTTCTTAGTAGTATGTTGTCGAAGTATTATCGTTCAAGATACCAACGCTTATATCTTTGTTCAAATTTCATATCTCAATTTTTATGTTGCCTTGCCGAGAATAACCATGGTGCATTTCCTATGAACTGTTTAACAGTGTTCATCTCAGATCAACTTATTATACTATTGATCATTGTAGTATTTAGGCATTAACATGGAAGATAAGCAAACATATACTTTAAGATCAATTTTCAATGGCAATTAATTGTGTGCTTGATATTCATTTGGTGACTTTTTATTTTCTTTTGACTTGGACCACCTAACGTGATTTCTACAGTAAAACCTCAAATAGTGATCACGAATTCCTAACGTGATTTCTTTTTATTATATTAAAACTTCGATAATTTAATACTCGATTAATTAATGACTTTGTTAAAATAATTTATCGATCACAACTTAGAGACTTAAGTATTAATTTAATACTTGATTAATTAATAATCTCGTTAAATTAATAATTTTGTCAATCCCGAGATTATTAGTTTATCGAGGTTTTACTGTATTTGTTATGTGCTAACCAAAATGCTCACTGTATTTTTTTTTAAAACAAAATGACGAAACTTCATTAATTTTTCACTGGGAAAACCCCAATGAGAGTAAGAGCCCCCAACAACTCCATTACAATGCAATAAAATAGAAAATTTGCAACTCAAACTTAAATCACACATCAATCAGGGCAAAGAGTGCAATCCTAAAAAATAAAAGGAAATCTTCTAAATTGAACCTACTATTGCCTTCGCCACCAATGTATTGTACAACCATGAATTTCCGCATAATGCTTATCGATGATGTTTCCATAAAGACCAATTTCAAGGAAAACATCCCAAGAGACCGATGCCAACCTTTGGCCAAGGTCTTGGTATCAAAACTTTGGGCTTAAGCTTCTCTTCCATTTGCTAGGTGGATCACCAGCGATAGTGGCCGGAGAACGACTGTGCGATGCGAAGCAAACTGACCGGAATCGGTGTGATTTCGCTTGTGATAGAGGTGGCGGAGACAGCGGCGTTGGGGGACGAAACCATTGGGGTTTTGTAGCCCTTGGGATGGTGAGTCTATCTCAAGTGGTCTTGGGACTTTCCATGGCCGGTGGTGGCCGATCGGAGGAAATGGATTTCGGCAAGGTTTTTGAACTTCACGGTGAGTTTTGGACATTTTCCAGTTAGAATTAGGCTTAGAATTGAACTACAAAGTTGTTGGAAATGCTGAGATCTTCAATTTTATGTATAGATTGAAGAATTCTGAGCCGGTGAGATTCCAGCGGCCGGTGATCGGCGGCGGCAGCCCTACGTGTCGTCGTGCGCGGCGGAGCTCCAACGATGTGAAATTTTCAACAAAGTTTTATGTCGTTTCACTCATTTTCGCATGCCAAACACAATGGTGAGGTTTATTTTCATATTTGAGTTTGTCAATTTGGGCGAGTATTTAATCAGACAATTATCAGTTTAATTCACAATATTAAAGGACGCTTTGATTATCCATTAAATTGCGAGTCGTCTGATATTCAGGATTGGTTTGCGACTCTTAATAGTGAGGGATTACAGGGAATTGAATTCAGAATTTGGTTGAATCAGTAATTAAACAAGAAAATACGTTGTTCGAGTAAATAAGATTCTTGATGTTATTAGTTAACAGATTACGATCTTAGATATGCAGTATGAACCCCGATGATCAAATATTAATTTTAATCGTTGTTTCAGGATATTGAGTTTGCGGGCATGTCAGATGAATAATTGTGTCGATCTACAGGGTTTCAGCTTTATGTTTATCCCGGCAACCTGTGAGTACGTGGACATTTTATTTTCACCGTTGACCTGCGAGTCTTGATTTATGCACTTTATGATTATGCATTTTACGAGTATACATTTACGATTATGCATATGCATGGAAACAAATATGATTTATTTTACACAGAGTACAGTCTCAGAGATAGTAATGGCATCGATGCATTAGCATGTTCGGCTGATCCCCGAGATGCTCTGGGGGGGGGGGACAGATATCCTGACCCGAGGTCTTTCTGACTATTTAATCACGTGTGGGTCTGAGATCCCGTGATTTAGACTGTACTATTGCGGATGTGTCCGAGAGGGACCCCGCGGTTTTAGACTCACATCATGTTTATTTGCATATATTGTGAAAGGCATGTTATTTTTAATGTTATCATATTAAAATGAAAGATTATTTTCATCCACTTACTCTAACAGTTTTTATGATTTTATGTGTCTTTTTTTCTTGGGTTTTTCAGTTTTCTTTGCCCAGATTGCAGTGTGTATCATGAGGGTGCCGAATGTCGTCGAGGGTGTCGAGTTCACCATTCCACCAATCAATTCCTTCAGCAGTAGGTCATTGCTCACTGTCAATATGTCTCTTGTGTTATTGAAGTCACCTTGGATACTAGTTCTGTAGTATCATCTTGTGAGACTCTTGTGAATAAGTTGTCACTCGTATAATTGTCGAGTTGAGTTCTTTGTATGTAAATCAGTGTATTTATTGGAGTTATGTTTTCAAATTCTGAATAATGTATCAGGTTTGATTTCCGTTTTATGTTGAGAAATCTGGATGGACATCGGTGGTTCATGGTATTGTCTGTGGGTTTATCTGTGGAGTGTCATTTTTCCTTGCAGGTTTTCGGTTACCTATTTTATAAGGGAAGTTATGTCAAAATTTTCACATAAACTCATAGATTAGGGTCAGTCATTAGGGCTTGATTCTAGATTACAAGTTAATCTAGGGTCGGGTCCTTTTACTGATACTCCAAGGATTGTTTACTCTATGGTCTCGACGAAAAAAATATGCATTGGGACATGGTCTATATGGTCGTTGTCTTAGATGTGAAAGTACGAAATTTTAACTTAGACGACGCAAAGACAAATTTGCATCGTCCAAGTAAGCACTTAGACGACGTAATGACACATTTGCGTCGTCTAAGTACTTACTTGGACGACACAAACTTGTCTTTGCGTCGTTTAAGTGCTTATTTTAGGGTTTAGGGTTAAGCGGCCTAGGGTTTAGGGTTTACTTAGACGACGGTATGACCATTTTGCGTCATCTAAGTGCTATTTTTAGGATTTAGGGTTACATAATCAATTACTATTATGTTTACCTTGGTATGGACTACAAAAAGTCGTTCCGTCGTCTACATTTTAGAGTTTAGGAAAAATGTGATTCATGATCCGATCCTTCGGATTAATTAATTAATTAATTTGTATTTGTATTTCCGTTTGTCGAAGCTAGCGTCCTCGCTTTTTAATTAATTTGAAGTTAATTATGCGAAAAATTTAAAATTAATTAATTAATTATTAAATTAAGTAGAAAATTAATAATTGAACCTACTACTCCTCCTAATTAATATATATAATTAATCATGCATCCATCATTACGTCAAAAAAGTTTAATTACAATAATTAATTACCAATTAATATTCCTCGTCGTTATATTGTACTCTTCGTCATAATCGTCATCATCCTCCTTGCCACTGTTATCTGATTGCTCCTCCTCCTCATCATACTCAACATCGTCCGACGAATATCCTGAGTCATCGTCCTCATCCTCGTCATGCGACTCTTCTTCATCTACCTCATTAATTGAATCAATAATCTCATCTTGAGTTAGATCCATACAACCATCAGGCATGGGTAAGCGTTCACCAGCTTGAATCAGGTCCATTATGTCAAAGCGGATGACAGAAATATTAGGGTCTTAATATGCAGTAATGTCTCTTTGTGGTTCAACATCTTCAGTCGTCGGCGTCCCTTCAATTATCATGGTATTCCATATACCACGATGAGAGATATTGTTCACTATTTTCCACCATTCACCAGCTTTCAGATCATCAAGATAGATTACCTGCCTAACTAAGGTGGCGAGAGCGAAAGGCTCATTCTCATAGCAGTTTGAGTTTGTATCGACTAATAAAAGACCCAGGTCTTCCTTTGTACGCTTGAACCATTTGTACTTGAATAGGAAAACGTTGACATCATTCCCATAACATAGTTGAACGACATATACAAGAGCCCCATAATATAGATCATTGTCTTTCCCAACCGCTACCCAACTGTTTTGTGTTCTTCTTCATTCATCTCGGGCCAATGAATAAAACTTTACACCGTTCATAAAACATCTGGAGTAAATATAGTGTTTAATCGGCTTCCCTGCTAGGAAGTACTTTGGCTCGGACCATCACCCCCTGTGGTTTTCGAATTTTTGTAGATCAATCATATGGGAAAATGGGAAATATATATATAATTAAAGGGTTTAATTTCTACAAACATGTATATAAATTAAATAAGTAAAAATAAGTACCCATTGGAAGAAATAATCGGGGTAGTTCTTCTTAACCACTTTCTCAAACCACGCCGAACTCTTGTCCGGATTTAACGCCTGAAGCTTCTTCCTGTACCGAATCATGTAACGTTCAACTTCGTCACAGTCTCGTAACACTACCTAATGTGCCTCAATAAGTTCTTCTCGTGTTAACGATTCCTTTAATACTCCTCTAAACTGTCGTACGACATTTGTGACGACAGAAAAATTGATGCGGGTACTGGGATCGGAGGCGGTGGGAGGTGGTGGATCCTTGAGGTACTTGTTGTAATAAGTAACACACTCATGCATTAGGTATGTCTCTGTTATGGAGCCATCTGGAGCCGACCTATTTTTCACGAATCTTTTACACTGTCCAAGCTGTCTACAAAATCAAACGTTCAATTAATTAATTGTATAATAAGTACATATAGCTAGTAATCTCCAGTGGAACAAATAATGGATCGAAAAATCTGTATAATTTATTAGTTGTACGTACCTTTCTTGAGGATACATCTAACTGTACTAGACTGGACCAGAAATGAGCACCTGCTCGGGCAGGTGGATCATTAAGTGAATCATGTTGTCAAAGAAAGCAGGAGAAAAAATCCTCTCTAATTTGCAAATGATGTGCACAATTTTTTGTTGCAGTTCCACCACATATGACTTCTTTAACTCTCTGGCGCATAACCTCTGCCACCATCTGCACAATGCCACTATTGGTTCTACGACGCCACGAAGCAAATATGGCCGAATTACCACTGGAATCAGACGTTATAGCATAACGTGATAGTCATGTGTCTTTAGACCAACAAACTTGTGTTGCACCTCATCCACTGCTTTAATTATAGTAGCTGCATACATAGTCGGATAACGAACACTCCTAAACCAGTGAAATATAGAACCTCTAAGTGCCGGCTTCACTGTGTAAGGTGCAGCTGACATCTTGTTGTACACTCCTCTCATATCCCTCCTCAACAATAAGGGACGACATAGATTTATAGATTTCAGATCTTTTAGCGCTTTTGGAGTATCTTTAGTCTTGAACTTAATACCGAGAATTGTTCCCACCATGCTGTAGCACACATTCTTTTCTATGTGCATCGCATCCAAGTTGTTCCTCAGCTTCAACTTCGACCAGTAAGGGAGTTCAAAGGATATACTCTTGTGATGTCAATAGCTGAGATCATGTGGAGGTATTGGATTGCATTTATGTACATCCTTGTCATTGGTCAACACACCAAAGTCGAAATAACTCAACCTCTCTAAAATCTCTTCGCCCGACCAACTACGGGGTTTATGATTATTCTCTACCGTCCCGTTGAAATGAGCTTCATCCTGTCGTCACGGGTGGTCGTGAGGAAGCCATCTACGGTGACCCAAGTAACACACATTCCCCGCATGCCAACTAGAGTTCACGTCATCTAAACATATAGGACATCCATTGTATCATTTCGTCCTACAGGCTGCCAACATCCCATATGCTAGAAAATCACTGATCGTCCACATTACGGCTGCCCTCATCATGAACATCGTGTCAGTGAATTTGTCATAAGTTGGGACTATTTTTCCACAACAGTTTCAGCTCTTCGATCAAAGGTATGAGGTAGACATCTAAGCACTTCCCCGGATATTTAGGACCTGGAATTAGCAGAGTAAGGAAATTAAATTCCTTGTTCATGCACATCCACAGAGGCAGGTTGTACGGCATCAGAATAACTAGCCAAGTGCTGACGGCAGAGCTATTACTACCCCAAGGATTGAATCTGTCTGTAGATAGTCTGAGTCTAACATTTCTAACATCTGCGGCAAAGTCTCCAAATTCGTTGTCGAAATGTTTGAAAGCCTCCCCATCCGCAGCGTGTCTCAGCACATTGTCATCTATTTGCTTTTCTGCGTACCATCGCATCGCTTCTGTTGTGCATAGAGACATGTACAGACGCTGCAATCTGGAAATCAATGGAAAATATCAAAGAACCTTCACATGAATTTTCTTTTTCGAATTCTTCATATTCAGCTCATATCTACACTAGCCACATATGTGACAGTAGTACAAATCTTTATACTCTTTGTAAAACAACACATAATCATTTGGATAGGCGTCAATTATCTTGTACTTAAGGACGAGGCTGCTCAAGATATTTCTAACCTTATAATGGGATTTAGGAAGATTGTGATCATTAGGAAGCTACTTACATATTTGCTCCTGAATTTCGTCAAAAGCACTGGCTGACTTTTTGTGCTTCACTTTGATCTTTATTTGCTCCATCACATATTGCAACACATTCTCTTGACATCCAGGGTACACCGAGGTCTGAGCTTCAAGTAGCATCTTGTTGTACTTATATATCTCACTAGTGTCAGTGGCCAAGCTAACAGCGGGGAATGTATCATCATGCCCATAAGTGGTGTTAGTGTTGGTGTCCACCATGACTAAATCTCGGAAACGCATCATGGACCAAATCTACTGTTGGGTTCCAAGTAGGGGGGCCGGCACCACTACCACTGGATGAGGCACCATGGTAACTATACCCTGAGCTGAAGTCTGCTGAGCTGAAGTCTACTGCTTCACCATGCTCGCTCCACGTAGTGTAACTCCACATCATACCATTTTCGTATAAGTGTTGCATCATAACATTAACCTCCACATACTAATAGTTAAGACATTTTTTGCACGGACACCTGAAACGCTTCTTTCCCTGACCATGTTCTATCGCAAAATTCACAAATTCTCTAATTCCATCCATAAACCGGACATCACTTCTATTCCGCAATTTCATCCAACTCTTGTTCATACTTCTAAGAAATTTAATAATTAATTATCATATTAGTCAACTATTATATATATACAGATTTTCAAGTAGTTATTAAACTATTATATATACAAATTTTCAACTACCTTAATTATTAACGTATAATTAATTAAAATACTTATTAATTACCTTTATTAATTATTGGTGAATATACTATACATCAATAATTACTTTAATATGTCTAACATGCATGTATGTTTTAACTAAATATTAACCAAATTTTTAAACATCCATGCATATATATACGTACTACTGGTCTATATTAATTAACTAATATATATATATATATATCAATCACTTACCTAACTTAATTATAAATATTAGACGTACTAACAATGCAATCAATCAAACGTACAATTAATTATATATATAAAAGTTAAGAGTGTCGGAAATTAATTACGTACCTAGCCTTCTCCGATATATGGGAAATCGATGGTCGGAGCTGGAGATATATATATATATATATATATATATATATATATATAATGCTAGCTAGTTGTACATGTGAGGAGAGTCTGATCAAGAGAGAGAATGATCGATATGAGGATAAAAATGAGATGAGCGAGCGGAAAGGAAGAGAGTCCGGCATGGACATTATATAATGCTTCACTTAGAGGACACAGCGTCGGTGCGTCCTCTAAATGGTCACTTAGACGACTGACTGAGGTAGTTTTCGTCGTCCAAGTGGCCACATAGATGACGGACCTCCTCTGCCTCGTCCAAATGGCCACACAGACAATGGCGTGTCAGTCCGACGTCTAATTGTCCACTTGGATGACGGAAATACTTTTTCTGTCGTCCAATTGTGTCTTAGCCGACACATCTTTTTTTCGCCGTCTGATGTATACTTAGACGACGGAACCGTAAAAGTTTCGTCGTCTAAGATCGTTTTTCTTGTAGTGTTATGCGAATTTATTTTCGTAATTTAGAGGATGAAATTATTTTAACCGGGGTAGTTTGTGATATCCCGATCTTTTTATATTATTTATGTTATTTATGAATAATTTGAGTTTAATTTAGTGATTGCAATAAAAGATTTTTACCGTTGGTAAGTACCGAGGTGTCTCAGTTGACTTTTTAATCAAATTGTCAAAGTCGGTTGACTTTAGGTGAAAATCGTAGTAGTTGTCAAGATGAGTTCGTGGACCTGAGAATCATCGGAATAAGAGTTACAATGTAAAAGTTATGATCGACGGAAGTTGTCGTAATGTAATTTCTGAGTTTCCGTAAATGGAAAGAGTATTTAAAGAGAAGATTACCATTTCGGGAAATGAGACTATTTTTGGGAGAGTTGACTTCAGTCAACTTTCTCTCTCTTGGAAAGAGAAAGCCAGCCGAGGCGACGGGGCGGTGCATCGGTAGTAGGCCGCCATCCGGCCACCTCCAACCTCTGGACATGGTGGGAACGACGCGGCTTGGTATCCCCAACCTACTTTTGGACATGATCTACGATGATTTGGCAGGATCAAAGAGAATCGATGGATTGAAATTTTGAGGGTTTCGAGCTCGCTGTCGCTGGCGTCATTTACGGCCGATTTAGGTATTGAACGAGGTCATGAGAGCCTCTTTATGGGTTGTTATGCTTCATTGGATTGAGTTTTGCAGATTTGGTGTCGATCAGAATCGGAATCAATCGATTCCGTTCGAATTTGATTCGGTCTCCACCACACGGCATAGCCGGCAATTATTGGTGGCGGGGATAGAGGGGTTATCCTCCTCTCTCCTCCCCGAGTCAATTGAGAGTAGTCTCGAGCTCCGCCGTGGCTCAACAGAGGAGATCAAAGCTGGAATTGATTTTCGGCCATGTTTCTGTCGAGGCCGATTCCAACCAAACACGCCGAAATTTGCCTTTGGTTCTTTGAGGCAGTTTGTTGGGCTCTTCATGAGCTTTCCTTTGATATTTCATTCGACGCCATTGGCGGTGGTCGCCGGTGGTGGCGCATGGGTGGCGGCGCGACAGGAATTTTTTACCGGAAAACTTATTTCCGAAACGTATCGAGTTATATGTCGTTGGGTTCGTATCAGCGATACGAACATAATTGTGAGGTCTAAAATTTCATCTAGGCTTCGTTGTCCCAGTGGGTGGCCGGTGATGACGGGGTTCATCACCAGAAGCAGTGCGAGCGAAGGAGAAATTAGTTATATTGTATGTCGTTACGACAGTTTCGTCATAACAAGTTATCGTATCTATTATTCGACTGATTTAGTCTAATTGAGTTATCCGATCGAGTACTTACTCGATTTATCTTATTATTTTATTCATTTTGACGATTTTCGACATGGTCACAAATTGAATGGACTGCATTGAGAATTTCGACATTTGTGACCTGTTTATTCAGACAATCAATGTCAGTAGCAGTAATGTAAGGATCTAAATGCTCAAGGAATTTGTTCTTAACAGTGTAACTAGGATCATGACATTTAGTAAATCTCTTCCTGAAATTATTAACAATAATTCTAGTAATATTCTCAGGGTCATAGAACCAACGGTCATTTTCATCCTTGATCTTTCTTTATCCGGTTCCTATTTTTTTCAAATTTTAGCTTGTATTTGAAAGCATTTTGTATTCTTTTCACCAAGTTGCAACTAGTCCATCTTCGATTTTTGGGCCCAAAAAATTTCCTCATCGCAGTAAAGTTGATGAAGTACTATACAAGTCTCCTTGTTTCTTCCCTGCAAATAAGTAGAGTTTGGATTAGTTATAAGTTGAGATTGAATTCAATCAAGTTCCTCTTGTAGATTTTTAATTTTCTCATTCAAATCACCAAAAGTTTCCCTGTTCCATGTTTTGGCTTTAGTCATAAAGCTACTGCAAATAGTAATCTAATTTTTAAGGGGTTTGGATCATGTAGCTTGTCCCAGCAAGAGTTGACCAATCTCCTAAAGTCAAGATGCTTGATCCACATTGCTTCAAACTTGAAGCTTCCTCTTTGCTTAACCGTAGAACTACTACGAGTCAAACAGATAAGACCATGGTCTAAACAATGAATTGGTAAATTTTCTACCTGAGCATTAGGAAACATACTAAAGGAATTAGGATTTGCAGAAACTCTATCAAGTAGCTCAAACATCAAAGTATGATCTTTATAATCATTGGTCCAAGTGAAGGGCATTCCAGTATAGTTTAAAGTTGTCATATTCAGACTATTTAAAAACTGAAAAAAGTCATTCATATGTTTGGTAACAACATTGTTACCACCACAATTTTCACTTAAGGTTGTGATATTGTTGAAATCGCCCATTATAAACCATGGTTCATCATTGGTATGCTTAAGAGCTTGACTCTCAGCCCACAGATCAGGTTGCTTTTTCTTTTTGGGGTAAGCATAAATGAAAGTCATATACCACGACTTACCAGTTTGCATGTCAGTAATATAACAATGAGTAAAACGAGTATGAGGTAGAGTAATAGAGAGCTTAATGTTCCCAAATTTCCATAACAAAATGAGGCCACCGCTTTGGCCTATAGCTAGTATTACAAGATGATCATCAAAAGATGAGTTATTCTGCAATTGAGCAGCCCACAAATGAGTGGATGGCTGAAAAGACAGGAAACTCCCTAGCTCCTTCAACCAGTGACCGTCTAAGCTTTGTTAGCTCTTAACTGTGTGCAAATGGTAATTACCTTATCACCATACCACAAAAAATAAGTCCTCAAAGAAAGGGTGCCTAGAGAAAGAAGAAACGATGGGGTAAGCACTGTAATAGTCCCTCCATCACACACCCTCAACACAAATTTGCAATACACCTGGGCCTCTCAACCTCCACCATTCTATGATTTATGATTTTCAAGTTCCTCTTACCTTTCAATATCTCAATTCTCGACTGATACACGAGATCTTCAAGGACAACCTACCACTCTAAATTGAGTTGTTTCTGAATTTGTAGGTGAATCGAACTATTGAAGGAATTTATTGGTTTTGCTCAATTCTATTTTGACCAAATGTATTCCTTTTCTGGGTAATGAAGCAACAAGGTGGAGTCTTGTTTGTGTTTGAGAGAGATTTGTGTTTGTGTGATATTGTTATTGCATAATCGGTAAGACGATTTCATAGTCGAACTTTGGGATAATGGTGGTGATAGCTTTACTGGTTGACTTTCAAAAAAATTTACTGGTTATCGATTAGGAACCATTTAGTTCCATTATGTTCATCTTTACGTTTACAGTACATTAATCTCGAAGGAAACTTGAGATGTTCCCTTTAAGAATTGAAGTAATATATATCGCACGCACAGATCGACTCAGATGTCTGTAGCGTTAGTTCATCGTTTCCGACAACTAGGTTGTCATCACCCACGTCGTGGAGGCGTCCAAGCTCATAGTGGACTTCCTGTTCCGCTCTATAGTCATCTTGTTGCTTTTGGGTTTCCAATTTGGGACTGTAATTTTTGGATCGAGTAACAAATAAAGCAAATCGAATTCCAGAGCTAGTTTAGTGATTTCAATTTCGGGAACCTCAAATATAATTAGTTCAGTAGCTCCCCCAATTCTGGAAACCAAGAGGAGGGCTGAAGAAATGTCATTGTAAATTTTGGTGAAAAAAATGAATTTATGATTTGGGGTTTAGCTAGGTTTATGGTTTAGGGTTTAGAGTCTGTTGGTAGATAAAAAAATCTTACCCTAAACCAAACAATAATAAATACTTCACCAAGTTATCAAAAGTAAAAATTTATTAGGTGACAATTAATCTCTTCAAAAAAGTAAAAGATAAAGGGTCTAAATTAGCTCCGTTGAAAGGCTACGTTGTAATGAGATGGGTTCACTTTGGCGCCCAAAAAATTCCCTTCTTTCCAACCCACTTTTTCACCGTCTTTTTCTGTTTCACTACTCACCGGTTACCGACTGAATCATTAGTTTGACCTAGTCAAAAGTGAATCACGTGCACATCACGGGAGAGAAGAAACCCCGCACATCTCTATTTGGCGCACCGAAGGTGCACTCATCAAAAGACATAGAGTTAGCTAATTTGTTTCCTCCATTTATAGAAGTTTGTGTATCAAGAATACAAAAGACATCAAGGGTCAAAAATGTAGCATAAAGCTTAGCCTACGCTTGAAAACCTTGCCAGGAACTTTCCCGGCTATTTCAAGAAACAACTTTCATGAGTTATCAATTTTTGAAATTGTGGTGGACTTAACCTCGTCTCTGACATGAGCTTGATCATTCCACTTAATATTGCAACCATCATTTATATAATCAATACTTGCATAATAGTTTATCAACTGAGATATTCGAATCAAACTTGCATATAGATGCCTAGAAGAAACATGTACGTACCTGATCAAGCCTTTTGCTGTCTCAACCTTGCTCCTAGAAGAAACATGAACACAAGAAAAGAGAATGTACAAAAAGCTGCACTGCTGCAGGTAACGAAGCTAACTTGTTTTTATACCGTGGGTTCGCTAGCTGGTCGTGACTTCCATGATCCAAAAAGCAGTAATACAGAATTGAACAAAATCCTCGTCAATGTCAACGATTGATTCATTATCCCGTGCATCATAGCAGTATCCAGTTGACATAATTTTTATAGTGGACTCGAATCCTCTCCAAGCATTTTCTACCTAGTATCTACCGAGTAAGTGAATCTTACTCGTTCATTCTGATCTAATGGCTTGAATTTACTTTACCCTCTTTTGCCTTTCTAGACAACCCCGCACATTATCAATGCCATCAACCTTCTTCGATTCTTCTCGCTCTTTCTGAGTTTCTTCTCGCTTATATTTTACTTATTCCTGCTGGTTTTAATTTTGGTTCCTATGCACAAATAAATTTAATCCATCTCATTCTTCCCAAAATGTAAATCCAGAATCTTGATCTCTATTTGAATGCCTATATTTACTGATATGGATCTAATATGGTTTTCTGTGAGAAGAAAGTTGGGTACCTTCATCTGGTTTCCAACTCCATTAAGAAGATGTGATCTTTAAGAAGTATACTTGACCCAGAAGAAGATATATAATATAATATGTAACTCAGATTCAATCAAATGCAAAAGTTATTTATTAGATTAGAATCTGTTCACCTTCTCCATTAGAAGGTTGGGTTTAATCTTTGAAGACCTCCGCTATAATTTGATTAATTTCATCTCCGTATAAACTCTAAACTGATTGAAACCCTTGCGAAAAGAACAAAATCGATCCAAACTAGTGTGTTTTTTAAAGCCGATGTGAACTAGTTTGAGTTTAGTGACTTCATTCTCGTACAAAAAAGAAACATACAACAAATTAGGGCTGGGATCGGTTTCAAAGTGCTGTTAAGTGTTGTGGTTAATCAAATAAATTAGACTAGTAGTCAGTCTTAGTCTGTTGGGAGTAGTGGAGTTGATCCGTTGGTGTTTACCAGGTCTTTAGGGAATCCCAGTTTTCTAGGATCTGTTAGTCATGGATTGTGTAGTTGCTTGTTTTCAGCAGTAGTTGGTTTTGTACGCTCTATATATACAGAGCTCTCTTATTCAATGAAGAGGATACAATGTAGTCTTTCAATTCTAACAAGTGGTATCAGAGCCCTCACAGGGCCTGATAGACAGTGTGAGAAAGGAGAAAAGCTACGGAGCTGCAGATTCCGTAGAAAAGAAAAAAAAACAGTGTGTGTGTGTGTGTTTAAGTGAAACATAAAGAGAGAGACTGTGTTAGAGTGAAATACTCAGAGAGGATGAGTAAACACAGTGAGAGATGTGTAAAGAGAAATTACACAATAGAGTCTTGCATGAGATGCATAGAGGAGTGTGAAAGAGAGAAGGCGCAACTGCGAGTTGCGGAGAGAAATTGAGGAGAAATAAAGCATTCTCCTCAGGATGAGTGAAGAGATCCGGAAGCAGAGAGTTTTTCGTGACGATCCGGTGAAATGCCCATCCAGTAGCCACGGAGGAAGATGTCGTCACCAAAAGAAGAAGTGAAAAAAGATAGATAGAGAGATGAGAGATCTACTCGGAGAAGAGGATAAAACTGGGGTAAGAGTCTGATGTGCACGGCAGCTCCGGTCGGACTAGTCAGGTGGGAAACTGGTCGGAGTGGTCTGGAAATCTGGACTGGGTGGTGATGATACCTTTCTGGAAGGATGACGGGCAGATCGAACTTACGGAGATCGGACGACCGACGACATATGGTCTGGAGATGAGGTCATGCACGAGATGAATGAGAGTGACACTGATCGAGGACCAACTGCAAGGAGGATTAGAAAGAAGTTTTCTTGGAGGATTTTCTCACTCGAAGCAGAGCAGAAATGGAAGAGCTAGTTCCGACAACGACGGAAGACTCCATGAACCGGCAGAGAGATTTCTGCGAAACCCACAAAGCCTTCCAAACGCAGGCGACTTCGCTCATTGGGTTGATCAGGTAGTTGATGTCAGAGAGAAGCAGCTTGAAAAAAAAGAGGCTGTGAAGCTGGTTTACTCTTAGTATTTGTATTTGCTTGAGAGATTTTTTTTGGAGAATAAGAATTTGGATTGGAATTTGGGAAGTAGTGGTGTTGGTTTGGGGAAGCAGTTGTATGGTGAGTTGCAGGATGAGTTTACTGGGTTGTTTCCTGAAGTTGGTTATCCAAAATGTTTGAAAGGAATGTGGTTGCTTGGACTTCCATGATTAATGGGTACATTTTGTATGGTGATATGGTTTCTGCGCATCGTTTTTTTATTTTTATAAGATGCCGAGAAGAGATGTTACATGCTGGAATACAGTGTTGAAAGAAGTTCGAAAGGAGAAGAGTTGGCTAATGAGGATAGTGCATTTCGGAGAAATCAGAATTCGGGTGAAGGGACTTCGAGGGGTATGCCAAAGCAGAAGAGCAGTGAGGGGAGTTCAGGGAGAGTTCACTTCCACAGCAGTGAGAGTTCAGCAGACTCTTTCCATAAGAAAGAGCAGTTCTGATGTAGATGTGTCGAAAAGTCACGAAGAAGAGCACGTGAAGAAAAAGAGTGTGAGCTTTGAGAAGGAGGTGTCCACTATGGATGTTGGATCAAGAAGGGAGTGGACGGCGTGGAAGGGGTGGAGGCGGTGCTGTACAGAGTGCCGGAGACGCTGACGAAAGGCGATGAAGGCGCCGAGCAAGGACGACGGGATTCCGGAGATTACGGCGGCGAAGCTGGCGTTGTGAACGAGATTCTGTTCGGGTTTCCGACGAGGTACGGATGCATGGCGGCGTAGATGAAGGCGTTTTCGACTCCACAGGAGGGTTGTGGAAGGAGCAGAGCCTTGCCGGAAAGTCGGCCGGGTTCTTTGTCAGTACGAGGACTCAGGGAGGTGGCCAAGAAACCACTGCTTGGACAGCAATCACGCAGTTAGCACATCATGGAATGCTGTTTGTTCCCATTAGGTATATTTTTGGAGTTGGTATGTTTAAGATGGACTCAATACGAGGGGGTTCTCCATATGGTGTTGGTGTTTTTGCTGGGGATGGCTCAAGACAGCCAAATGAAACGGAGCTGGGGCTTGCCGAGCATCAGGGGAAGTATATGGCAGCAATAGTCAAGAAGCTTGCTCAAGTGTTGGACCTGTCTCATCTTGTGTTCTAGTTCTCTTCCAAGAGTGTAAATGGTCAAAAGTGGTTCTCCCTGATTTGGGCAAAACAAGAGTCTGTGGAGTCATTTGTGTATTGGTGTGGCTGATCAATGTCAAGTACTTCCTCACTTGGGATTTTGTTGATGGCTGGCCGACAAACTTCAAGTTTTCATTTGAGAAGTGTACTATGCAATGCTATTGGAAAAGTGGCAGTTGTTTTGGTATGGTCCGAGGAATGTTATGTCCATGTAGATGCATAAGTGTTTGGTGAGTATGCAGTATGTTGGCTACAGTGAGAGTGTTGTCTGCAACAGATGCAGAGAGAGTGTTGACTGCCGAAGGAGCAGTAAGAGTGAAACTGCAGAGTAAGTGCAGTAGGTAGTCTGCGAGTGAAGCAGATGTGGTTTCATGTCATCTAACAAGTAAGGAAGAAGAGCTGCGGTTCTCGCTTGTTGGGGAGATGACAGATACAAAGGTATCAAGGGATGGCCCGAGAGGAGAGGCCCAGTGAGTCCCAGGAAGAAACCATGAGTAAGTGTTGGCTGCAGTAGATGCAGTAAGTGTTTTAGAGTTGTGGTAATCGCAACGTTGCTAAGTTTGAGAATGCCATGCAGGGACCAAATAGAAGCCAGTAAGGGTGATGTTGAGTTTCTTGTGTAAACTGATGTTTTGAAAACATTCAGTTTAAGGGAGAGTGTTAAGTGTTGTGGTTAATCAAATAAATTAGACTAGTAGTCAGTCTAAGTCTGTTGGGAGTAGTGGAGTTGATCCGTTGGTGTTTACCAGGTCTTTAGGGAATCCCAGTTTTCTAGGATCTGTTAGTCATGGATTGTGTAGTTGCTTGTTTTCAGCAGTAGTTGGTTTTGTACGCTCTATATATACATAGCTCTCTTATTCAATGAAGAGGATACAATGTAGTCTTTCAATTCTAACAAGTGCCGTCTTTTTTTTCGGAACCGAACCTGAACCGGGAAGTTTTCGTTCGGTTCGATTTTCAACGATTTCAATGGAGAACCGAGTAGAAGCCGAACGATTCGGTTTCAGTTTTTACCGAGTTGGTTTCTCGGGTACCCGTTCTTCCTTGCATCGCCTGTGTTGCCGCGTCGCCGCCACTCCGAACAAGTTTTATCACCTCTGACATTTTTTTTTTGTAATATCTGACGTTGTTAGTGAGATTCATCAGTTGTTGGGGTTTTGAGTTTTGAGTTCCTGATGTTGATGATGCATATTTTGGCTCTTTGGATGGGTTTTGTGTGATGTTTAATGGTAGAAGGAAAGTTGTAGAAGAAAACAAGAGAGAAGAAGACGAAGAAGAAGAAGAAGAAGAAGTAGACGAAGAAGAAATAGAGAGAAAGAGAAGACGTGGGATGTCAGAAAGAAAGCTACTTTTTCTACTAAAAAATTGGCTAGCTAATCAACGTACATGTGTTTCGGATTTTGAACAAAGTTTTATATCAAAACCGAACCCGAACTAAAAAATGCAACCCACAACCCGAGCCGAAAATTTAACAAGCATTATAATGTAAAACCGAACTGAACCCGAGTTTTTCGGGTCGGTCCGGATTTTTCGGGTCGGTTTCTCCATTATTCGGTTTCAGAATTTCAGCCCTACTTCAAAGAACAAATCCATAAGCAGTCGCACAAGATAGAGATCGAGCAGCCTAGAGAAAGAGAAAAGAGGGCTCAACTTCGATCTTACTCCGAAGATCTGATCTCCTCCACAATAGCCATGAGGACCAAGATTGTCATTGATGGTATTGATCCTTATGTATTGGTGTTCTGAAAGATGGAGGAGAAAGGATGATCGAGTACGGGTTGGTCTACAAATGAAATTACACTAAATCAAATACAGGCCACACATTTTAAGTGAACGGTCAGCATTCAATTGCTCGGTAGTTACTAGGTAGAAAATGCTTGAAGAGGATTCGAATAAAAGTGCAAAAGAAATAACGAAAATATCTTCTTTTAGCTTGAATGTTGAGCTATTATATAGACAACCTGCCAATCACCTGTTTTTGCTTATAGTTGACTAGAATATTTTAACAGGTTAATGTGTTAAGATTTGAGAACGCGTTTCTATATTAGGTTTAGGAAATTTCTGTAAAAGAGATTTTAGCCTCCTTTCCTTTGAGAGTGAAAACCCTGGCATTTTTTTAAAGCGAGACCGAGACTAAATCCATGTTTTAGCTCAAAATTTTATTGATACTGCCAAATCAATGGCCAAAAAGTGCAAAGTTGGGGGACAAAAAAACCAAACGAACTTAAAACTGATTATAAATTATAAATCAAACTAATAAAACCAAAACAACATAAACAAACAGACAAGATAGTACTAAGATCCTCAACAAAATTTGTAAGAAGCCATTGAAGAAAGGTCCCGACTGTATCCTCGAGTCAAAAACTCTGCCAAAAATCTCCACCACATACTCTCAATGTTTGAAGCTCCATAATTACCTAAACTATCAGCTACAGAATTCCCTTCCCGATAAATATGAGTAACATTAATTTGCATATTTCTCATAGTACCTAGACAATTACTCCACACATTTCTTAAGCGCCAAGGAACTTTGATAGGAGTTTCAACAAAATATTGTATCAAAGAACAATCTGCTTCAATCCATAACTTATGCCAATTTCTTTCCCAAGACTCTCATCGCCTCCACTACAGCCAAAATCTCCGTCTCCAAAGCAACCTTTGCTACCAGATTAAAGCATAACCCCCTACAAAAATTCTTTCATGGTCTCTAAAAATTCAACCGTAACCTCCTAAGTTTGGTGGTCTAAAAGTTCACTTTCAACCATCCAATAGGCGGAGGCTTCCAAGTAACTAGAATAAACTCCCTTGCACTCCTTTATAGTGAAGTTACCCCCAAAAGACAAAAAATTTCACTCCCTTTATGAACACCTGTTGACACATGAAACAAACAACATGTCACCTCCTTAAAAGATACAAAAAAGAAGTGCAAAACGCAATTATAATTAAAGGATGAATTGTCGAAGCTTACTCAGTTTCTTTCTATCCATATACACCACAACAAAGAACACAAAGCTATACACCACAAATACTTTCTCGATCGTGGTCAAGTGCCTTTGTTTGTTTCTATGACCTCTATTGATGTAGTCATTATTGTAATTATTGTAATTGGAGTTCTTCTTTTTTTGAGAGGGCGATCAACTTCATTCCAAGTGATAGTAGTACCAGCTAAAGCGAAATCCCTAATGTAATACTATTCTAAACAGCTAAAACATTGTCCAAACATCTAAATAAATAAACAAGAATAGCACGAGAACTACAAAAATTTGGTTACACCACTTTTTAGCTATATAAGTACCATCTCTACTGAGTTGCGTTGCGCCGTAGCCCTTCAACATCCATCTGCGGCGGAAGCAGAACCAACATCTTCTTTGGTGACTCTCTTTTGGTGATCACTGGTGTCGACCCCCTTGGTCCTAGTTTTTGTTCCCCAGACCATCAATCTGGTCTGCCTTTCCCCTTGTCGAACTAGGAGGCATCTCGGCAAGCCCTTGGGGGGATCCCAACGTGCATTTCACTGGTCCAGTCAACCGCAGAATGGTTCAACTAAGCTCCACCTTTAGAGGACCCAACAACCAGCTCAGAAACTATGGCGGACATGACAGTATCACCTACTGACATAACAATAATGCTTGCAGGTTGCATCACTTGAGAATATGGTACATCTAGTGTGGCCACTCATGGCTCCACATGCTGCACCTTTGGACCGAAAGGTTCTGAGACTGGTATCTAACCCTGGGAGAGTGAGGGTTGACTTGCAATAAAGGAACATGGTCAGTGGGACGACCCCCATTGAAGGGGTTGTTCTGCATAACCTCCACATATTCCAAGATCTCCTTGGCTCCACTGGGGGTTCCTCAACCTGCATCTACTCATCTAGCTGAGATAGATCTCCACCTAAGCACTCATTGGTTGTGCCGCCTAAGAGTGGTGCATTATTGCCAACAGATTCATCATGGAGTATGAAGACCAAAGCACCCCATGCACCGAACCCAAGTCCCAACACCGCCTTGTAACAACCACTATTGAAGATCTAATATGAGGACCTCATCCTCCCTCAACCCTAGGTGAAGATCTCACCATCATCCTCTCATCCGCATGTTCATCCTCCACCGGACCTAAACAATCCTCCACCCCATGCATGAATGCTCCATAATCTCCACAAACCCTTACTTTTCTCATAAAACATCACCACATCCACAACATATAGATCTTCACTTGGAGCTTCATCTCTGATTGATGATAGAGAGCATGTCGATCAAACTTCTTGTAGGGACCAATAAAATTACTCTCCCTAAGACACCATTTATCTCAGAGTGTAGCCATCAGAAGCTTACCCGAAGTCAGTCTCACCACCACCCAAGCTTGGCTTAGAGCTGCCGGTCCCGCAAATGGATCAGCCATATCGTCAAATCCTTCCATAATGATAGTAGCCGAATGGAAATACCATGGGTCACTAGAGATCTACCTCGTCCTATCAAACAAGGACCAAAACTTGCAAACAAATCGATCTTTCAAGATCCAGGTAAAACCCATGATACCGGAACCGGTAGCATTACACCACAAGTCGATCATCTTCATCTTAAAGGCATGGACCTTCTCTGCCACCAAGGGGATGAGAAAATAGATGCCCACCACGTACACCTACTCCTTATCATCTTCCTCGTCCGACAAGGCCAAGTTAACCTCGTCGAACGCCACCGCTAGTTGATGTGGCTCAAGTGGTGTTTCTTCAGGTGGTATGAAATCGTCCTCCCTTGACAAAATTGACATGCAAAAGAATGAGGGAGAAGAGGGAAAGAAAGAAGAGGAATCTAATCTCAAAATATTGAACGTAAGAGTGATGAAGGAGATCAAATCAAGAATAACTACGCATCACGCCGATCTTTCAACCTTTTAATGAAACATATTAAGTGTTGACATTATTATCGTTTTATTTTTTTTGATGAAAAGAAAATATCATTAAAAGACATTCCCGACCTGAATAGTACAAACATAACTGACAAGCAACCCTAATTCTAAACAGAGAAGAAGAAACTAATCAGAGCAAAATACTACTCTTTAAAAAATTAGGACCGGCCCTGAGATACCAAAAATATCATAGGGTTATAGACTAGATAGAAACATATGAGCCCAATTACATAATGCATACTTAGGCCAAATTTTGGGGTATCTTCTTACTGAAAAGGAGGCTCTAGGCCCAGGCCTACAAGGCCTATACTAAAAAATGTTAAGGTCGACAATGTCAAACTTACTTACATCATAAACGGATCACAAAAGACATATGAGAATGAAGATGGACACACCCTTAAGCACACAACTGTGGTATATATGTCATCATCCATGAATCACATAATCCAAAGAAGATGCAAGTAAGCCGACGCCAATAATGCCTAAATCCTTTTCTCTGTGCTCAAACATGGGCTATGAGTTTTCGTCATCAAAAATAGGAGCTCTACAATACTCTTCTTCTGCTCCTTAGCTGAAGAAGACAAGCAAAAGATCAACCAAGCCCCTTCTAGTAGGCCCAGATCTAGAGAAACCAAGCCAAATATCTATCAGGGCCAAAGTAGCATAGAAGTCCAAAGTGTAGCCCAAAACCCCTCTTTGGCCCCTGCAGTAGAGCAATGACCATGTCAACGAGGTTTGCCCCACAACTCGGCCGTCTTCGTCATCATAGTCTGATCCAGGGAACTTCATTGCTCCACCATCGTCGAGCAGAAGCATGTTGTTACCTCATCCACCTCCATCATGACTCAACTTGGCTTCACACCTTCAAGGTCGTGCCTAAATTTCATGGTGTTTTCATGGTGATTTCATGAAATTGCATAAATCCCATGGCGACTGCTCATACCTTGTTGGATAAATTCCACCCGACAAAAATAAGTCCCGAGAACGACGGACCATGTCATCGGCCACTCGAATCAAAGAAGTAGCACCATTGGTGTGTGACGACTCGTAAGCAGCAAAGACCACTTCAAAAGCAATATGCGGTGAAGACCTCACCCGCACCTATGAAAACTGATTAGCGACCTCTGCCATCATTGACTTGATTAGCAGCGTCCCGACTGCACATTGACGCGTCAAGCTTGACGACTAGAGGTGGGAAGCGATGACGATGGATGCCGCCCTAGGGATTTGCGAGTGCGAAGGAGGCTCTAAGAAACTTAGAGCCGTACATTATTATCATTACCTTACCAAACTTAATTATAAGTCACATTCAAATGGTTGATCAATTTTTGTTTGTCTAAGTTCAGTTGCCACCGTATAATTAAAATCAAATCATGCATGTAAATAGTACACAATTCAAATTTCAAAGCGGATGATCAAATAATTTCAAGTGAAAAAACAACAGAAAAATTAAAGTAGGTGATTACAATCGATGTTCTAAAAGTCCTTAATTGAAATCGGGTCAATCGAGAGACAAAATGATTAGTTAGTAACTAGTTGGATAAGTCGGAGAAGTCGGATTTGCTATTTTTCAATTAAATTTAATAATATCCATACAAAGAAATAAAAGAAATTAAAAATACTTAAATAAAATTAAATAAAAATAATTTCCATACGCACAACCAAAGAAATAAAATACTTGGTGTGTGAATAAAGTACGTCTTCTCTAATTTTTTGGCTTATGCAAATTTTTTTCTTATCAAAGTTATGCACATTTATAGAAAGTAAAAAAAGGAAATTTATAAAAATTGATCCGATTAGTTAGGTCAACTCGACTTTGACCAACTTTTACGACTTTAACATACATTTTGACTTTGACGAACTTTTCCGACCAATTTGCTAAAATTTATTTGGATTTGAAAAATGACTAGAGCAACGTTTAGAACACCGATTATGATTACAACAGCCCCCAATACATTGAATATATGCTGAACATTCACCAAACAAAAAAACCTATTTTATAGAAAATAATATAAAAATAGTGTGCAAATAATCCAAAGTTGCCAACCATAAAATGGAAAATATTATAGAAAAATTATTTCCACCAAAGCCTTATTAAAGTAAGGGAAAAGTTCCCCAGGCAGGCCCCTCCCAATTTGAGTACTTGACTGGACTAGGGTTTCAGGTCCAACCCGCCAAATTCCTCTTACAAAACCCATTATTACTCTTATCACTTAGTCTCTCTACATGAATCGGATCCCGATCCGAAACCGCAATTGTAATTTCGGGTCCGAATAACCACCCGGAGCTTCGCCGACGACAATGGCGTCGCCTTCAGCTTCCGCCAACAGATCGGAGCCTCTCGACGTTCCTCCGGTATTACCCTTCGCTCTTTTCAATTCGTCTATTTCTAACTCAATGTGTATCAAAGATTAAAAATTTCAGTACTTTAAGCAGCGATTTCATAATGCTCAGTTTGATTGATCATGTAGATATAGGCATCTATTTATGTATTTAATTGACACATATGAAATAAGTCTGTGTTTAAGATGTTTAGATGGTTAAGCTCTCTTAATGTAGGTTGATGTAGAAAGCGAAATAATGCAGCTTTTTTGGGTTTATGCTCCAGTTGGAATTTGAGTTCCGATTTTCGAAAATGTTAGTTGAAATTTTTTTGATACATTGCTGTGGAAAGAACAATTACCTGACTTTGAGATTGTGTGGAACTCTGTGGAAGTTATATTGGTGATTTTGGGATGTCGTTTGTAACTACTAACTAGACATAAACTTATCAGCATTTTCTACAGCTGACAACAGCAACACAAGAAAGTGCTCTGACCATGGACCTAAAGGAGATTTCATTGATTATAGACTCTCTACAGAAGCAAGTTATATCTAACTGTGCTGATTCTATAAAGGTATTTGTAGTGCATAGTCATGGACTCATATTACCATATTAAGATTTATCCTCATTACATTTTTTTTTTTGGGATTATGTTCTGTTGCAGAAAAGAATGGAAGAAAACAGGCAGAAATTGGCTGCTGTCACTAATAATTTATATAACTTGTCAATGGAAAGAAGTAGTACAGCATTTAATCCTGGTAATAGTGTCGATTTATTGACCAAAAGACAACAGGATGCATATAGGCAAAATGGTAATGATGAAAGTAATGGGAGCAATGATAGCTCACAAGAAGATGGGCATGGTTCCACAGCGGTTCTTCTAGAATCTAATGTTGCTGTGAAGAATGCTGTTCGTCCGAGTAAGCTTGCAGAAGTTAAAAGACTACCTCCTTATACTACATGGGTATTTTTGGACAGGTATTTTGAGATCTCAGTCTATATCGTTTACTCAGTCTGCAAATGATGCTCTTTTCATGATCTATATAGTACTTTTGAATTTAAGAGTGGATTTGTAGCAGTTGGAACGTACCAGAATCCTCTGTTGCTCCTGTGAAATGATGATATTATATTTTCAAATTGTGTAATGTAAAGTAATAAAGAATTGTGATCTTTGAGATGTAATTTGAAATTGGCATGATATTTAAACCATTTACACTGGTACGTATTGTAATGTGTAATTTTTGTTATCGTGCAGCATGTTCAATTAACATGCTTATATCTCAGGCCCTAGATTTGTTGATGTGAAATTTTAGGATATCGTGTAATTGTGTAATTTTCTTATGTCATCACGTTGTTCTCTTATTAATTCCAATGATTTGTGCTTGTTTGATACAGTATTGTTTACTATTATCTGTTTATTTGATTTGCTTTGTAAGTTTGTGGTTCAGAAATCAAAGAATGACAGAGGATCAGTCAGTCGTGGGTAGACGAAGAATTTATTATGATCAAAATGGAGGTGAAGCTCTAATATGTAGTGACAGTGAGGAGGAAGCAATCGACGAGGAAGAAGAAAAGAGGGAGTTTGTTGAATCTGAAGACTATATACTTCGGTCAGTATTAAGTAGTGATACTGTACTATTATTGTTCTCCTTTTTTGGTTGATGAAAATATGAAAGGATTTTCTAATGTAAAACAAGATTAATGAATTTGTATGCTTATAGTAAGAGAAATATTTGAACATGCATCATGAAGCCTACTGGCAAGTGAGTGTTAATTACACCTAATTCTAGAAATGCAAACCATCTGAAGTGGCTATTATTATAATGTTTTGTAGTTCTTATACTGTCGAACTAATTCTATTGTTCTGTGTTTCCCTTTGTAAGCGACATGCTATTTCAAAATCATCTGCATAGTGAGTCCTCTTCTGCCTAGTACAGACCAAGATTCTCATATTAGTCTTAGTGATTTATTTTCAGACAGATTGAGAATCTAAATTTGATAGTACATATGTTATTATAACACATGAAAAGTCAAAAGTCAAATAACTATTATTTGATTACCAGCATGACTATAAAAGAAACTGGTGTCTCCGATCCTGTGCTTGCGTCATTGGCACAATATTTCTCTAGAAGCCCTGCTGAAGTCAAGGTATGAAAGTTTTATTTTTACCTCTAGAAGGAGCATTACGTTGGAAATATTTCATGCATTGTTTAATTTTGTAATGTAATGAAAACTGGTCATGCAAGATTTGGTCCAGCCGTTTCCCATTTTCTTTGTGCTGACTTTACAGAGATATGAAACACCATCAAACATCTTATACAGGCAAGATATGAAGCTCTTTTAAAAGAAGAGGAGTCTATGGGGGGTTTTAAGAATACGGATAACAAAGACCTTTCAAAAAATGACAATTCTTTTCTTGATAAAGATTTGGAAGCAGCTCTGGACTCATTTGATAACTTATTTTGTCGCCGATGCCTTGTAAGTATTTTATGTACCTCACATGCATGCTGTTTTAAGTGATTTTCATTCCTTCCACTATTTAATTCTGTTCTGCTGGTGTTTTCTTTCCCAGGTGTTTGATTGCAGATTGCATGGATGTTCACAGGATCTTGTTTTTCCTGTAAGCTCTTTTTAATAGCTGTTGAAATGAAAGTAAATTTTCTTATCATATGCTGATGATAAACATTTTCAGGCCGAGAAACCACCTCCTCGGAGTCCTCCAGATGATGAAAATGTGTCATGCAGTCCCAATTGTTATCGCTCGGTATGTCCTGTGCATAAGGTTAATGTAATTCTCATAGTGAGGAGTTACGTAAGGAATTTGAAAACAAATTATTAATGTAGCTCAAACGATTACATTTCAGGTACGAAAGTCCGAAGGCATTGCTACAATCAACTCCACGATGAATAGCAATCTGGAAAATAAAGATGTCACTAAACTGGAAGGTGCCAGTGGCCAACTATCAACCAAAAAGAAATCTTCTGGTTTATCTGCCAAAAAGAAGGGCAAGTCCAACCAAAGTGAAAGTGCTTCATCAAATGCAAAAAACATATCAGAAAGCAGTGATTCGGAGAATGAAACCGGGCAAGATGATACTTGTATCCATGATCCGATAGCTTCAAAGACAAATGTAGCAGAGAAAAGTGGAATTCCCAAGAGAAATAGCAAGAGAGTTGCGGAACGTGTCCATGTATGTATGCAGAAGAGGCAGAAAAAAACAATCGCTTCTGATGCTGGTTCAACTGTTGACGGTGGTCTCTCTCCAAGTGATATGAATCTTAGATCTAATCCATGCAAAGATAATGATGATACTAGTTCTTCTTCGCAAAAGAATATGAAATCTTGTACCAGTGGTAGATGCAGGAGTAAAGCACCTCTGAAGGACAATCACAAGGAAGTTCAGGGTGATGTTCATGATGGTTCATCAAATGAGATGATCACTGATCCACCTTCCACCAGTAGTGATGACAATGTGAGGAAAGAAGAGTATGTAGATGAGAACATATATAAGCAAGAACACAGTGATGACAAAAGTTGGAAAACTATTGAAACGAGCCTTCTTGAGAAAGGCATAGAAATATTTGGCAAGAACAGGTTAGTGTACATCTGTTGAATAACCTAACTGTGGTGAAACGGATCAGTTACTGGTCCTGTGGTCCTATATTTTTTGCACGTATATATTACCCTCAGCTTATGGTTGATTACAATCTACTGAGCAGGAAGTGATTGCACTTTGCATATTGTCGCGTCCTTTTCACATTTGGGTAGATTTATCAGGCTCTATAATGAGTTTAAATAATATGAAAATTCATGGGTGTATATATGCAGTGGATAGTAATTTTAAACTGCTTAAGTTGCACCATTCTATATATATTTGTATGACGTACAATACTGCTTTTACTGAAGAAATTCCCCATCTCTATTTATTAATTTGTATCTATTGCAGCTGTTTAATAGCAAGAAACCTGTTGAATGGTATGAAAACTTGTTGGGAGGTCTATCAGTATATGAATTACTCGGATAGTAAGATTTCCTGCCAAGCAGGTGATGCTGCAAACTCCCTTGTTGAAGGGTACTCCAAGGTTGTTTTTAGTAATCTGTGCTCAATATTTTTAAGTTCATATTAGTTTATTGAGCAGGAAGTAATGTTACTATGTCTATGTTGAATGAACTATAGGGTAGTAATGAAGCAAGAAGAAGATCAAAGTTTTTACGAAGAAAGGGTAGAGTTCGCCGCTTGAAGTATACTTGGAAGTCTGCTGCGTATCATTCGATCAGGAAACGAATTACGGACAAAAAAGATCAACCCTGCAGGCAGTATAATCCATGTACTTGCCAAACTGCTTGTGGAAAGCAGTGTAGTTGTCTTCAAAGTGGGACTTGCTGTGAGAAGTACTGTGGGTGAGATTTTGTTTCCCTGAAACAGTCCTTGGTCACCAGTGTGCCTCCTGAAAGTAACCATTACATAGTTTATAGATATTCACTGTTCTGATATTTGTCTGTACTATACTATGCTTCTATTTGTCTAGGTGTCCGAAGGGTTGCAAAAATAGATTTAGAGGTTGTCATTGTGCTAAAAGTCAATGCCGAAGTCGTCAATGCCCATGCTTTGCTGCAGACAGGGAGTGTGATCCAGATGTTTGTAGGAATTGTTGGGTCAGGTGAGCATACAACTAATAATCTTGAAATCTTATCCTTTGGAAAATATCTGAAGTAACGCATTTGAACATAAAATCTAAGATGAGGTTTGTATAATCATGCAGCTTCAAGAATCTGATGTGCCTTAACAGTTACACATTTAATTTTTGATTTAAGCATTTACTTTTTGACATTAGTGTTTTGCCAAATTCATAAATGTGGACATTGTACATGTTTTAATTTTTTTGTTGTTTTGAATAAACATGTTTTGGAACTTTATATACTAGCAATTGCTGTATTAGGGCCTCATTCTTACATGCACACAGTTTTCTGATTAGAATTGACTTCATAATCTTATTTACTTTCTGTGGTTTTGTGGGCTTATTATTCTGTTAATTTAAACTGAAACCCATTTTGCAGTTGTGGTGATGGTAGTCTTGGGGTTCCAAACCAAAGAGGTGATAATTATGAGTGTAGAAATATGAAGCTTCTTCTGAAACAACAACAAAGGGTAATCCCATGGTTTCTGTTTCTTTTCTTTACTCATAGATAACTAGTCGGAGCTAGTGTTTATTGGAAATTGCACTTTATGTCCTGCTAAAGTTTTGAAAAAAAATACTCGATGGGGTGCAGTTCTCTGGTATTGACTGCTTCTATTCTCATGTATGTACAGGTCTTACTTGGAAGATCTGATGTATCTGGATGGGGTGCTTTCTTAAAGGTAATATCCTGGTTTTATGTTGTCCTCATGTAGTGTGGTTTTCCTTTTGATGTTTGCTGAGTCTCCTAATCACTATGCAGAATAGTGTCAGCAAGCATGAATACCTTGGTGAGTATACTGGGGAGTTAATCTCACATCGTGAAGCAGATAAACGTGGGAAAATATATGACCGTGAAAATTCTTCATTTCTCTTCAATCTGAATGACCAGGCATGTGCTATACTAACATTGAATTCATCTGATATTGAACCTTTTCTCTCCCAATAAATTAAGAATAAGCATCATGTGTCTTTTTACAGTTTGTTCTTGATGCTTACCGGAAGGGTGATAAATTGAAGTTTGCCAACCATTCTCCAGATCCAAATTGCTATGCGAAGGTAAGTTGGTGAATTCATTTTAGGTGGAAGTAAAAGGATTTGGCTTTTCAGGGTAATGAATTGATGGCTTAGTTAGGAGGATCATTTTCTCCCAATGTATTAGTCATTTTTACGAGAAAACCATTGCATGGCAGGTCATTATGGTTGCTGGAGACCACAGGGTGGGTATATTTGCCAAGGAACGAATTGCTTCCGGAGAGGAGCTTTTCTATGATTACCGTTATGAGCCTGATAGAGCTCCGGCTTGGGCAAGGAAACCTGAGGCATCTGGGTCCAAAAGGGATGATGGTGCTCCTTCTAGTGGTCGTGCAAAGAAGCTTGCTTAAGATGGAGATTTATTTAATCTTTGATTTACATGTTCGATTGGCCATTCTTTTACAGGTAACATGCATTTTTCACATTGACCCTGATCATTTTGTTGTGGAGGCCATTGCCTTCTCAGAAGAGATAGCGGGTAGTAACTTTTGGCAATATATGTCCAAATCTAATTGTACTTGCCGAAGCTGCAAAAGTTACTACCAAAGTGAATGAAAAATAGTACTTTGACATGAATTTTGTTTGAATGGAATCTGAAGGCATTTTTCCCATCCTCTTGCCCTTGAATTGGTTTTACTTTTATCTGATTATTACTACAAGGTGTTCTTTCCCATAAAAAATTACTATAAGATGTTAGTGTTAGGTCGAAAGGTGGTCATGAGCATAAGAATTTGTATCTTAAGAATTCTCACCAAAATCAACTACAAGCCTTGTAGTACAGATGCATCCAATGTTATTGAGAAGAGATGTATCCTTCCTCATGTTTTAGGAGAGGTCGTGTTGCCGTCTTAAAGGAGATGTGTCGAACTATGAAGTAGTAACACTAGAAGCTGATCGGTTTCGTGTACACGCCTACGAACACTGCATGTCCTCTGTATCACACGAAAAAGTTGTAGCTAGTTTCTAGTGCAGTTTTTATTATAACATGGTTTTTAGTATCTGACATTTTTTTGTTGTTGTTGGAAGTGGACTGCAATTTTATGCCCTTACTTTTATGTTGGATGGTCAACAACTCATTGACTAGGGTGTTGGTCTTAGCAGTCCACATAAAATTATAAAAAGGATTAAAGGCCAGCTTTCTTGTCACCTTATGAAAGAAAAGGACACTAATAATCAAGCCCGCGTTGGTGGAGCGGTAGAGAGAGCTCTAGCTGCAACAATGCCACGCTCTTCAACGCACCCTATCCCTCGCCCTCGCCTTTTCCTCTTACTCCTCTTCTTCTCACTCTTGGTTTCAACCTCCTCTGCTTGCCCTAGTGGAAATTGCCAGGTTTAGTCTTCTCTCTTTAACTTTCCTATTTTGGTTGCTCTAAGATCTATTCCCTTTCACACTTGCTTTCCAATTCCCAGAGAGCTCTAAATTGTATCTTCTTTCACAGCTTCTAGAATCTTGCGCCGCCTCCACGGACTGTGGGCCGGGTCTTTACTGCGGCAACTGCCCTGCTGCCGGCAAGACTCAACCTGTTTGCACCAGAGGCCAAACCATCATACCCACTTCAATTGTGAGCTTCTCCTTTATGTTTTGCTTTTTTTAGTTTAGTGAACTGTGGCGATGAGTTTCGGTCATTTTGTTGTAGGTTAATGGCTTGCCGTTTAACAAGTACACGTGGCTGGTGACTCATAACTCGTTCAGTATCGTCGACGCTCCCCCTCTTCCCGGTGTTCAGAGGCTCACATTTTACAATCAGGAAGATACTGTTACTAACCAGTTGAGGGTATGTATATACATATTCCGGTGTTTGTTTCTTTTATTCTTTGATGATAGAGAAATGTATTTGTTCAGTTAGTTATGTTTGTTGCTGTTTGTAGAATGGAGTGAGGGGGTTGATGTTGGATATGTACGATTTCGAGAATGATATCTGGCTCTGTCATTCGTTTCGGGGGCAATGCTTCAACTTCACTGCATTTGTAATACACTACCACCATGTTGAATTACAGTTAATAATGTGAATTTGTGGCTATAGAACTTATAGTTTTGCGGGGCTGTTTATACACTTTTGTGTGTGCATTATGTTCTCAGCAACCTGCAGTTAACACTTTGATGGAAGTGGAAGCTTTTTTAAGTCAGAATCCAACGGAGATTGTTACAATTATAATTGAGGATTATGTGCATACTTCAAAAGGGTTAACAACATTGTTTACGAAGGCTGGGTTGGACAAATATTGGTTACCTGTAGCTAAGATGCCGAGAAAGGGTGAGGATTGGCCCACCGTGACTGAGATGGTGCAAGACAATCACCGGCTTGTTGTTTTCACCTCTGATGCTACCAAGGAGGCACAGGAAGGAGTGGCTTACCAGTGGAAGTACATGGTGGAAAACGAATGTAAGTGCATTCAAATAAACTATCATAATTCTACAAGTTATGTGTGAATTGTTCTTATTAGCCTTCTATCCACTTGGTTTTCAGCCGGAGATCCAGGTGTTAAACCAGGTTCATGCCCAAAGAGGAAAGAGTCAAAGCCATTGAATTCAAAAAGTGCTTCTCTTTTCTTCCAAAATTATTTCCCGACATATCCAGTTGAAACTGAAGCTTGCAAAGAGCATTCAACTCCACTTCAAGCGATGATTGGTACCTGTTACAAAGCAGCAGGGGTGATGCCAAACTTTTTGGCAGTTAACTTTTATATGGTATGGAATTTATATTTGTTAAGTATACATGCTAAACATAATCTATGATTACGCAATTTGACCAAGTGTAAAATGATACTAATGCAGAGGAGTGATGGAGGAGGTGCATTTGATGCTGTTGATAGAATGAATGGCCCAGTAATTTGTGGGTGTAATACTCTCACTGCCTGCCAGGTTTGTTTATCTAAACTTCTTTTGTCAATCATTTTCCCTTCTTTAATAATTACTTTGCTGGTATTGCTCCATCTGAATTATGTCGTAATTCATGTGTCCTGAATCCATCTCTATCCAACTTGATTAATGTATCCCTGAAGTCACCATATATATATATATATTAAAATTCTGAAAACGCCCTTGGCATATCAATAGGAATTTTCTTTACAATGTTGTCGGCTTAAGGTTCAGTTGTATATCTAATAGACTATATTTCTCCTTTCTGAACAACATTTAGCATCTTTCTTTCAAAATGTTGTGGTAACAAGTTTGTCTTAGTATGGCTGCTTATTAGATAGTAATGTGTTGTTGGATTTGAACAGGCTGGAGCACCTTTTGGATCTTGCAAGAATGTTTCTGTACCTACTACTAGTCCAGCTACCAACACTGCTGGAAGCTTTACTGGATCTGTTCAGTTTGCAAACTCTGCTTCAGCACTCTACTCTACAAATCATGTCACTGCCTTTTTGTTTTACCTTCCACTGATGGCGTTTTATTTATGACCGCACATCTAGATGTTAGGATATATAGTGAGTTACTTCTTGAGGTGTTTCTAAAGTTTAGAGCGATCGCAGAACACTCTGCCTGTGGCGTGGAGACCGACTGGCTCTAAATTAATAACATGTGACATGTAAGAAAAATATTTGACTTGCTGAAGATATCTTGTGCATCAATTTATGGACTTGCACAGGCATCTGAAGAAGTTAGTGCATATGAAGGACCAAGAATCTACCAAGAATTAGTTCAGGTATGTTGTAGCTTCAATATATAGCCAGATTTCAAACATTTGAATGTGTGTAAAACTTACCTGGTTATCGTAAAACTCAATGTCTCCATTTCTTTCTCATTAGTCAAGAGGTCACTTGAAAAGTGTTTTCTTCTATAGATGGACATCTTTCATTCTGGTTGAACAAGCACTGTTCCTATCAATCTCTCCATTCACTGGTGGAGTCTATTTAGGTCTAACTAGGGTGTGTATTGGAAATTCATAATTGAACATTGCATTAACCAAACTGTTTCTAAAACCATCAAATGTGTACATTGCATTGTCTGTCTTCTTTTTCCTACTTTCGTTTTATTAATGTTTCCATGTTTCTGTGGTGTTTTCAGGTGGTCATTCAGGAAATGGTGTTATGTAGTAAGGCGCTAGAAGATTGTACGGACCTAGCATCTTCAGTAACTGCTGCTCGTATTGTCAGTATTAAGTTTTCCTAATAGTTGTATTCTACACTTTGAAATAGTTGTATTCTAACATTCCCTTCCGCGCCATCTTTTGTTTGATTTCTTCAATTATTTTTCCTCCTGATTTTCAGAGTTACTATTAACAATTTGCACTTCTTCTTTTCCAAACTTTTGCATGATTGACTCTAGCTGTGTCCCACAGCATAGTATTCTTACGCTACACCATTGAAAGGGAAAAAAGGTTCAATGCAATTATCAAAGTAGACTTGTGAGTACTTTTGGATAGTAAAAGCAATATGTCATGGATTTGAATTCTGATTGGAATCCCATCCTGACTATAATGAGTTGCTGTTTATTGAACTTTAGATAATTTCAGTCTTGGTCACACACTGCACAAGAGACTCAAGTTGAATGTGATTCATTTGAATTATATACAGAGCCAGAGCAAGAATACAAAATACCAGCAATTATTGACCTGATAAAGAAACCTCAACCTCCCATGTAGGGCATTGAGCTTAAGGAAGAACATAAATAGGGACGGGGAACCACGAGAATGGACAGATCATAGCACAGGCAACATAGCTGCATCAACATTTAAAGGCAGTCCTTTCGGTTTTATCTGAAGAGCTGGACTGATAGTAAGCAGAGCAATGAAGCACTCCACAGGAACTCGGGTTCCCCACACATTGATTGACTCGAGCTTATGGCAACTGTTTACTAGAAATAGAAGACCATTCTCGGTTACATGGCGGCAGCTCCATAGAACAATTTTCTGAAATTCCAAAAATAGAAAGAAAACATTTTTAGGATCTGTAGAACAAATGGACTCCAGGAAAGGCATTTGGAAATATCATTAGTTGTGTTTGACAATGCTTTTGAAAAGTGCTAAAGTGCTTATATAATTTAAAAAAAACACATTAAGCAACTACATGTAATTTTTGTAATCTAAGCTACATGATCTTGTAAACCGGTGCTTGCACAGCAAATTCACAAGTAAAAGTGCTTTTGACAAAAGCACTCTAAATAAAGTCTATATTGCAAGTATCCCGAACAAGATACCTTCAAATGTGGACAGCTATGAGCAGTGGCACAGAGTGATTCATCAGTAATAAATGTGCCACCGATATTCAAGTGCTGCAAGGAATTAGCTCTGGCTATCTGTTGCGAAGTAAAAATCAGATGAGAAAAATTATAGACAACATTTTCAGCTACTCAAGAAAGGAGGACTCGGTGAAACATATTATCGTACCACTTCAACAACACCTTTATCTGTGATCCCTGTAACACCCCATAACGAAATGGATGTTAAATTGCTGATACACTTCGCCATAGAGATTCTGTACAATCCAATGTCCGTTATCTGACAACCCCATCGACTCCTTGAACTGAGTTATGCAAAAACAGAAAACAAAACAAGCATGAAACTTGACTATCCCTATTCAGCTGTTAAAGCTCAGATTGAACTACAACAACATTGAATTAATATCAGCCATAACTTTGAGGTAAGTTTCTCGAACCCATAGAAAAAGTGACTTACTTTCATTTTCAGGGTTCTGTTTGACTTCGATTATAACTTTGCTATACACTCATCATCAAAGCTTTTAAAGTTGAAGAACTTCATAGCAAATATGAGAAACAGAGAGAACCCAAAAAAAAATACATGTCTAGGTCTTTGAGGCTGTAAGTATAACGAAGCACACGAGCTGTGGACTCATCATCCATCTTCCAACCAGCAAAGCTCAAGCTCTCTCTGCGACCCAAAGACTGTTTCACACCTTGTTTCCACTTTCTACACACACCGCTTGCTCTGCGCCGATTCACAAACAAACCAAACTCAGCATCAACTAAACCAAAGAAACTAAAACCCAGGAAAGGAAATATCAGAATTTAGAAACAGTAATCATGTGTATGAGGATGAAATGAAAATGAAAAACGTACTGGGCCAAATCAGTGAAGGAAGTGATGAGAACGAAGATACTAGCCAAGAGGTCCAGAGGCAACCGATCAATCTCAGCCTCTCCCTTCATTAATAAAAAAAGTTCCAGCCCCCAAAACGATTTTTCAGTTCAAAGATATTTTTCTTGGGCTCACAGATTCTGTGGCACGTTAGAAAGGGTCGTCGACTGGTAATGAACAAGTCACATGTACATGTAATGTTTCAGCAAAACCATAAATACAAGGAAAGGTAGGACAAGATGTGTTCGTGTAGTCATCATCAAACTAACCGACATACCCTTCAATAATTTAAGCACTACATTATCACAAAGATGTAATTAAAGGATTCTTGTTACTCTTTTTTACTCTTACACGGATTTTATACTAAGATCGGGTGGTTCAGTGCATTCAGGTGAGCAATACATATAATTAGTGTTGAAGCTCTCAGTATCGAATGAAGTACGTTAATGGACAAGGAAAAGAAATGTTCTAACATAACTCTCCTGATACCTCTCAATTTTTTTTTTAAAAGGGGATACCTCTTAATTTGTTTTTTTAGAAGAGCTTTGGAATTGTCATATGATAGCAATAAAAAAATTACAATAATTATGAAAAAAATGGGGGTGTTGTTGAAATATGCAAGATATTTTGTTGTGTGATAATCTTTCCTTAAATAGATTTAAATGTAGAATGTATTATTCAATAAGGAATACTATTATTTGGTAATCAAGAAAACATATGTCTATATCTTGCATGAATTAGGATTAAGTCCCTATATATACACCATGCATTCTATACATCAATAACAATATCCTCAATTGAGTTTCTCTAAAAAACTATCTTATTCTAACTCGTTATCACGCACGAACTCTAACCCAAAAACCTAACCTTATTTTCCCCTCATCTTCTTTCTCTTCCTTCGCCTACCGCCACTGTCCACCGTTGTCCGCCACCGACTGCCAGTGCTCGGCCTCCTCAACACCGACAAAAAGATCCTAGTGTTCTACACCCCGATCAACAAGTAAGTATTCTAAATAGAAAAACTCTCTCTTCTCCCTCCTCGCGACTTTGCGATTCTTTTTCTTTGGAGCTTACAACACCTTTCTTCTAATTTGTCTTACTGAATTCTATCTGAGACATTAAAGACCATCTTCCCAACTTCAACGGAGACGTAAAAGAAAAATTATATACTGGGGAATCGATTAAATATTGACCTACATAGAGTTCTGGTTTAATCCGAACATAGAACTTAACGTACTCTCTCTTTGTTCTACAGGATGACAACCCTGAACAAACTGGACTAAAATCTGCTCAACACAACGGGCACTGGATTCCACGTTTGGGTCCGAAACATGAGGACTCTCTTTAAGGGCCACAATCTACTCACGCAGATCATGCCTCTCAATGGAAAACATCATCGCAAATGAGAACCAATTCATGTTGGAAGGATGCGCCCTAGGTTACCTTGTCCGTCATCTCAACGAGGACCTCCAAGAAGAGTATGCCGATGAAGAGAGCCCCAGGGATCTCTGGAATCAGCTCCATGAGTGATTCAATACTCTTCGGGAGACTAACCTGCCAGAAGCCCGCAACCGTTGGGCAACCTCAGAGTCACCAATTTTGAGATTGTTCAAGGCTACAAATCTGAACTCATGAGAATCTTCTCAGAATTCCGCTTATGTGGAGAACTCGTGAAAGACAGAGTTAAAATAGACAAGACTCTCTCCACCTTCCCTCCTGCATCGCAAACCCTCTCTGAAAATTATCAGATTGAGGTTGATGTAAGGCACATTACCTGATACTCTCAGCTCCTCACCAAGATGGTGAAAGCAGAGAAGAACAACATGATTCGTCTCAAAAAATAAAACGCTCGACCTGTTGGGGCTATTCCTACTAAAGAAGCGTTGTTGGGGCTATTCCCCCTAAAGAAGTGCATGTTGTGAATACCAAGAAGGATAACTCGAAAGGGAGATTCTGAGGTAACCGCCGCAAGAGAGGAAGACGTACTACTGCAGATAAGCAACCACTGAGGGATGACATGGGACAAAGGTTGATAAGAGGCCTAGAAAGAGGCCGAAAAGCTTCCTCATTCGTCCCTACTCACAAAAAACTCCAAATCCAGAATACAGCCAATCCTGGTGGTATGTGTTATAGGTGTGGTATGAAAAATCATGGTTGACGCTTACCGCGCTTACAAGAGCTTAGCTGAAGCCCACAACCTGAAGAGAGAAGACCTAGAGACCTCTAGCCCAGCTACTATGGAGACTCATGGGTATGGAGATTAGATTATTTCCATTACTATGTTTTCGTTCTATGTAATAAGAGTGCTTTGTCGCTCACATTTTTCTTAGTTTCTTTTTGGCTAAGTTGATTACCTTGTAATCATTTTTCTTTAATCAATAAACAATTTTATTTTGTGTGAATTGAAGAAGTATGTTTACTTTATTGGATTTCATATCACTTTATCTTTATATACATTTGTTGGATCTAAAATGATTTGTATTTTGATCGCACAATTAATCAATTGTTCTAAAGCTCAATGACTATGTCTACGACATAAGATCGCCACCAATGAAACCTTGTATTCTCTATGAAATCAGTTTACAAAACTATGTGTTTTAGTTCCTATACGATTAGAAAACTTTAAGGAATTTGAAAGGACTCCAAACACTTAATTATTTCGAGATAATGCTAAATTCTAGAAAACACAAAGTGCAGGGACTGAAACGTAAAAAAATTAGAAACTCAAAAATTACATCTGAGCCCTCAAACTATTTTGGGACTTTCACTCGTGGCACCAAATGAAAATCTTGGACACCCGAGTACGTCCGATTAGTTTTCTAGCGAATCACATTCGGTGACCACCACCGATCGATCATGGACCTCTGTCGCACTTAGGAACCATCCAGACACCTCTGGTGATGGACTTGGTTTCCTCTGATGGAGAACAAGATTGAAATTGATCTCGGGTTCTCCGCCGCAATCCACTGCCTCCAATTTGGAGCGGACGAGTCACCACCGAGACTGCAAGCGTTCAACGCCGCACCAGTGGGGATTGTGACACTGACCAAACTCTATACCTCCCAAAATACCCTTGCCTCCAATGAAGGATCTCGGTGAGCCACCAATCGAGAGATAGAGTTCGAGCAATATTGAGGTCGATCGTACAGCTTGTGGTCGCGAATCCTTGGGTTCTTCGTCAAAGACGCACCGCCGCCTGGAATACCGGCTTCAACCGTGGCTTTACCGTTGGGAAACACCACTAGCTCTACCGATTGAAATTGGCCCGAAATCCTAAATTCCCAAAAATCAATTGGGTTTGAATTTGGGTCGGGCCTTGGTTTCAGATCGGGTTAGGAAAAAAATAACAGGGTCAAAGCCTTTGGGCCAGACTGTGTTTTTCATAAACGGGTCAAACCCAGATTTCTGATCCTTTAGGTTGCTGACATGGCAGACACGTCAATGTTGACATGGGAGATGTCAGTGCTGACGTGGCGAGATGACTGTGCAGTTTTTGATCAGTGACATCATGGCACGCCCACTTGTCGCTTAATTACCAGTAAACTTTCATATTTTGACTTTTCCAAATACTATCACGACGAATTGCAGAGTGAATGTTCTAGATCAATTAATACATATGTTATACCCCTCTTTAACATCGAGGATTAATTCGATTCACCATTCACCCTACAATTAGACCCTGAATCTTATTTCAGATCATGCAAACAATCTTACTATTCCATACGAAAATCAAGATCATTCAAATAAGTAGAGTCAGATTGACGAAACCTTTTGTACACTATAGCCATATGGGTGGGAAAGAATCTGATTAAGGTAAAGACATTGGTCAATCGATTACTTTAACTATCCACGCCTATACGCTAAACTATTAGTTTCTTGAATATTGTCAATTATGAGAAGTACCGACTCTAATTTTTGGAGTCATCCGTGAAAGATATTCTTGAATTGGTTTATGTCAATTCTCATGAAATCTTATGATGACATGATTGACATCAATAATTGCGTCTATGGTCATTCAAGTGTTCTAGCTTACATTCATAATGCTTAGGTGGCCTACAATCTAATTTTTATGAGTGATTCAACCGTTCTTCACCAAATACGTTGAAATAGACACATGAATTTGCGTAACTTGATGGAAAATTAACCTCCTTCCATGAAACAAGCCAAGTCGAAGTAGATGGGGGACAAAATACCGTTCTTTCATTTACAGTAGGACAAATCTGCATGTATGTATTGCATATGAGAATTCATTGGTAACTCAATCCCTAAAATGAGTCAGTCTTCCACCATTTAGGGGGAGATAAGAACAGAGTTTTTAATGAAAATGATGGGAATTATCGTGGTTCAACCCTACTCTGTCTCATTAAGATCTAGAATTTGCAGTGTCCGAAGCTGAATCCAACCTAGTGATAATCGATGAATATACTATTCTCATATACCAAATATGCTACAGAGTGCAATATCATACAAACACCAACACCATTCTAGGAAAGGAGCCTAGAATGGGCCACCGCTAGTCGGTCCATCATTGATTACCGAAGTGCCGCGGGCTTGGCCACTGGAAATGTACCGTGAAGTGCCATGGTTAGGGTGATGCCATGACTCTTAACTAGGGGGAGTTATTGATCTATGATATCTATCCTCAAAACTTTTGTTTTGCGATTCATACCAATTCATACCAATAAACTGTTTCTGGATTTAACTTATCCATGTAGACACTTGAAACCAGTTAGTTACATGCGCATGTACATTGGTCTTGGTCATGGTAATAACGATAAGGGTTTTGAATATGAATTCATTAGATACGGCAACAAAAACTAAGTAACTTGAAAATTTGATTGAGGTTGAATTTAAGTATTCACTAGATCAAGGAAGAGAAATGGGAGTTGGTTTCTCCATTCCACATTGAGACACAAAATGTGTGAAACATGAATTTTTCATATGAAAATTTTCATCATACGTTCTCAACCGTCTGCGATTAAAGACAGTAATCTTTTCACGCTGAATATCTTCTCTAATGATTAAGAACAAGTTCACTACATTCTGATTGATGTAGGAACTCACATTTCCTGACCTCTTATGACAGTTAGTAATACTTCCGAGGAACTAGTGTAGCAGAAAATACCTAGATCCCTTCCTCCATAGTGTGACAATTATTTCATGGATCTGAATACATTGTCATCAAGATTTGGAGATGCCATAATCTCAAGTGGACTCACTTAATTGAGTATAAAGTCATGTTGGATGACATCATTCACCTAGCTTGAAGTCAGAAAGTGGTATACTCCTTTTATAGGTGACCTTTTGAAGAGCATGTAAGATCACGTGTATGTTATAATGTATCGAGTAAAATATTGTGTTCACATATGTGACGAGTTTTTGGATTTGGATGAGTGCTATGGTAAAACATTCATAAATTTTGACCGGATAGGTCCTCTTAGTTCTCATGGTCTTAACTAAGAGAAATCATTAACTTTGGTACGAGAGAAAATTACTTCTTCTTCTATTGTCATGATACTTGGATTGCACCTTATCATCCGTGAAACTTGTGAGCTTGATGGTAAGCCATGTTCGACAAATTAGGTTTTCATGTTGGAGTTCCAATGCCTCTAAATTCGTGAAAAACACAGTTGATCCTAAAGAGAACCAAAATATGAGTTCGGACCTCGTGTTCAAAGCAATGTTGGTTTAACTAAACAATCAACAAAATACTTGAAGTGAAACCAGAAAGTTTGTTGTGGCCATATATCGGCCATGCACCACAGCAACACCGCCAACAACATCCCTCATGAGCCGCCGATGGAAATCGAGAGCCTCAGACCGCCGCACGCGCCTCCATGAACCGCTGGAAGATCTGCGTGTGTACTCTACGCGCCGACAGGTTTTCTTGGTGTTTCTTGTGTTTTCTCATTTTGTTTGTTTGATGCTTCAAAACTCCTCTCATCTTAGGTTAGATGAACGTTTATTGAGTCAATAATGATTTGTTCTCTTATCATCTCAATGCTATCCCTAATTAGTTGGTTTAAGTTAAGTTATCTTAAACTAGCCTTTACATTTTGTGTATCGAGTTTGGTTGTGTAGTCTCTGCTCATGTAAATATGAAAATGCTTTATGCATAAGTGTTTCATAAAATATTTGTGTTTAAAGTTCACCTCCATGTGATATTACACCTATGAACGATGTAACATCCTGTGTACGGTTACTCCTTTGGAATGCCTGAAGGGGAGACGTTAACTTCAGAGGGAGTTGCAATTAGACACGACGTATCATATATGGATTGTGAAGGATTTTTGTTGTACTCTTTTTTCCTGCCAAGCTTGTTTTTTTCACAGGACTTTGTTACTTGGAAAGGTTTACGAGACGATAATGAAGTTAAATATGGCGAGATTGCTCTCAGTTTTTCTTTCGCTCGAGAACGTTTTTCCTGCAAAGGTTTTTGTTACTCGACAAGATTTTTAATGGGAAGCAGTTGTTGACGCTTACCACCGTTGATGAAGTCTACCGAAAGACGCCAACACTTTCGTTAGGGCATCAGTGTTGAAATATACAAGATATTCCATGGTATGATAATCATTCCTTAAATAGATTTAGATGTATAATATATTATGTAATAAAGAATGTTATTACTTGATAATCAAGTAAGTATATCTCCATAACACTAGAATTAAGTCAATATATACCATTCATTACACACATTAATAACAATATTCTTCGTAAAGTTTCTCTAAAAAAAACTATCTTATTTCAGCATGTGTCATTTCTCGACCATATTGATATCTCGAGTGCCAAATTATAATAAGATATAGAATCTGTATTTTGAATTCGTTTATCTACCACCATGTGTTGGGCTGCCCTTATTGATATGGCCATGTGTAATTTTGGATATTTTTGTGTATGGACTGACAAGTTCGATGGACATTGAGAAAAAGGTGAAAAGTACTGACATAGACAAGTATAACTTGATGATTAAATATTTTAATACAATTACAATAGTTTTCATATACACTAATTCTATCATCTTGAAGTCTTGTCTCGTCGATCACGTGTCAAACAAACCATTGCTAAACAGGTATGCAAGCTTGCTCTTAAAAGTATGAGTTTAGAAGAGAGCGCTAAGAGAACTGAGGATAGTCATATCACTAATCCAGATGATACATGTATGATAATGGTTGTTTTTAATCTTTGTTAAATGAAGCACGTTGTTGCTGATTCTGAACGAGAAGAATGCGGTAGTGTTGCATGAAAATCTCCCGAAGCAAACCAACATGGACAACAACACAATTTCCTCTATGGAAACTATGTTCCTCCCCACAATCTCCCACCAGTTCCTAGCATCCAGAACCTAATCGGAATTTGTAGCAAGCCATTTGAGAAGCTATTGACAGTTACGGATTTGAACAAGAGCCAATCGAGGCTAGCGATGAGTAAAGAGCATGTGCAAAAACACCTAGTTCCATTGTTGAATGGTAACGAAGATCTTAAGCAAGGAATTCAAGCCACGACTTATGATATGGCTGGTAAAGAGTATCGCATGGTGCTCAAAACTTGGGCGTCCAAGATCCATGTCTTAACTGGATCAGCTTGGAATGATTTCTGCAATGATCATAAACTGGTTGATCAGTATCAAATATTCAAGTGAGTCACACTCCTTGTATATGTAAAAAGTGCATATTCTGTAATTAAGTAGAATTCTGTAATTGATTAAGTTTCATTCTAAAACTGTAAGTATAATATGCTTGTATATATGTCCAATTTGAAATTGATCAATATATCATAAAATTTTCCAAACACTTGTGTTTTATTTGGCTTGGCATCAGAGCTTAAGTTGATCCTGGTAATATGACCTGTTTTTTCCACTGCGAATCTGTCCCTGATCTAATCTGCTCGATGCGTTAAATCTGTTGGATTGGAGATCCCACATCGAATTAGGATAAGATGAAATACAACTTAAATGAATCTGAACTATTTCTAATTGTACCGAGGCTTGTTGTGGATAAAAATCCAACACCTTAAATGTGGTTAAATTGGGACAATATCGATACATAACGGATCTTATGTGCCACGTTTGTCGCTATTCAACTTGGTATCAGAGCGGGTTCCTCTCCAACAACGTCTCAAGCTCGATAGTCTCAAATTGAAATCTGGGCAGTTGGTTCCAGCTGAATGAATGAATTGAGCCTTCGAAAAGATGCGTTGGCTTTTGAATGTACTTCCACGTGCTAATCTAGAGTTAGGTTGCACGTGCAGGAGCATGTTGGATTGCAGATCTCACATCGAAATAGGGCAAGATGAAATACAACTGAAATGAATATGGACTATTCCTAATTGTACCGAGGTCTTTTGTAGATAAAATTCAACACCTTAAAAGTGGTTAAGTTGGGACAATATCGGTACATAACGGACCCTATGTGCCACGCTTGCCGCTGTTCAACTGAATCTTGTCCTTGACCCTTCGCATCCTGACGAACTTGTCTTGACCTTTTGTCATTTCTGTCAATCTAATCTAACTGCTGAACTTGTTTGCAATGGATCTTGCAATCTTTGGAGAACAACTTGAGATTACCCGTGAACAATTGATGGCTCTTTAGAATGGGAGCTCAAGATGTGGAGTGCAACTGGATGACATCAATTACCAATTATGTCGAAGATTGATGAAGATGCATCTTAGAGGTGTTGGCAAGTGGGAATATGTGGCTGGCACTCTACCTTTACCTGTTGCTGCTGGAAAAGAACAGGTTTTATGGGATACTATGAATTCCAAGACGATGATGACTCTCCTGAAATCTGTGACAAGACCAATTATGTTTTTTTTCTCTGGCTACTCTTCTCTAAAAGTCACCTGGGATGCTGTTGCAGCCACTTATTATGACGGGAATGATTTTGCAAGAACACATGAGTTGACATGCCAAGCTCACGCAACTACTCAGAATGGTCAACCTCTTGAAGAATTAGGGATGACAATAACACCCATTGGGTAGGATACTCATCGGGTATTCAACCCTAACGAGGGACAAATACGGGTTAAAATGGGTAACGGGTACAAGTGTACCCAATACCTTGATTTTGAAAACGGATATAGGGCGGGGTACGGTATTTTAATATCCGTACACATATCCACCCAATAAGAGTATTAAATTTACAGTTATTAATATATTTATAATATAATAATATTACATATAACAATTATTTTTTCTATCAGAGTATAAAGTAAATAATCTTATTTTATATATAAGATTTCTCAACATTTCGTCTACCTTATATATATACACACATAATTATGGGACTATAATTATATATATAGATAGATCAAAAGGTGGTTTATATATGTAGAACAAAAGTTCAAACCCTAGCACATACTACCCAACCTACCTTGCTATTTTGTCGTTTCATTAAATTGCTTAGTTGCTAAATGGCTTTTATGAAATCTTCAGTCATTGACTAATGATCTTGAGAATCAATTTTCTCCAGCAACTGAAAACGATAACATTTCTACACCTATTTCAAACGAGGACGACTCAAGACCTATTGGAGATACCGAAAATGATCGAGGGAGAAAGTGTAAGCTTAGGTCTGCAGCATGAGATCATTTTGAGTTGTGGTAAGATAAAAGTAGTGTGTAATCATTGCAAGGCTCAACTATCCGTGGAGAAAAATCATGGGACATCACATCTACATGATCATATGAAGTCTTGTGTCTACAAAAGACAAAGAAAAATAGATCAGGCAATTTTGAATCCTACATGGTCTACTGATGGATCCAATAAGCTTGGTACTTATAGTTATGATTCTAATAATGCTAGGAGGGCACTTGAAAATATGATTATTCTTCATAAGTATCCATTGTCTATGTTTGATCATATTGGATTCCAAAGATATTCTTTAGAGTTGTAACCATTGTTTAAGGTTCCTAGTCAAAACACAATCAAGTCCGACATATTGAAGATTTGTGAAGTTGAAAAACAAAAAACAATGAAATTGTTGGATGCTAATAAAAGCATAATTGCCATCACAACTGACATGTGGATGTCAAATAATCAAAAGAAAGGATTTATGGCTATTACTTCACACTTTATCGACGATTCTTGGATTATGCAAAGTCGCCTACTAAGGTAAATTTATAAAAGTTCTATAATTTGAGTTATTTTAATTAAATTACCGTAATTAAGTATATGTGACTAATTGTTTTAGGTTTATATATGTACCATGTCCACACACTGCCGATGTACTTGTTGATGCCTTGGTGAACTGTTTGTTTAATTGATTGGAATCTTGATCGTAAGTTGTCTACTTTAACCATAGATAATTGCACTACTAATGATGCCATGCTTGATAAGATCATTGAAAAGATTCATTATATTTCTCTTATGTTGGATGGTACTTTTATTTCACATCAGTTGTTGTACCCATATATTAAACTTGGTTGTAAGGGATGATCTCGATGTGATCAAAGAAAGCATTGAGAAAATCAGGTCAAGTATTGTCTTTTGGACTGCAACGCCAAAAAGAGAGGAAAAATTTGTAGAGACGACAAACAAATTAAGAATTCCAAGTACTAAGATGTTGGAACTTGATTGTAAAACAAGGTGGAACTCTACATATTTCCAATGCCAACATTGTAATGATATACAAGGATGTTTTCCCTCGTCTGAATCACTGTGAGCCCTTATACAAAGAAATACCTACTGAAGATGATTGGTCAAAGACAAAACAACTTGTTGAAAAATTGAAGATGTTTAATAACACAACAGAACTATTTTCAGGTACCAAGTATCCCACTGCCAATCTTTATTTTAAAAATATTTGTGCGATTAGATTAGCAATCTATGAAAAATGGCATACAAAATGCTGAAAAAATTCAAGAAATACTAGGACACCATGCATGATTTAATGGGGGTTGCAAGTATTTTGGATCCAAGGTATAAGATGAAGCAAATTGAATTTTTGTGCCCTTTACTTTATCCAGGGAGCGAAACAATTGCTAAACTTGCAATTGAGAAGTATAAAAGATTGCTTTATGATTTGGTGAAGGAGTATCAATTTAGATCTCATCAAAGTTCTGAATCAGACCCCCTAAGATCAACTCGAACTCCTTCCTCTTCTTCAAGGGTGTCTATAAAGAAACTTGATTTGGTGAAACAACTTGATGTTTTTGTTTCTCACTTTGCTACTAGCACCCATGTTAAATCTGAGTTGGATCATTATCTAGAGAAGTATTTATTGCCTATAAATGATGATGGAAACTTTGATATATTGTGTTGGTGGAATTCAAATGGGAGTAAATATCCCACTTTACAAGAAACTGCTAGAGATATACTAGTTATTCCTGTGTTAACTGTTGCTTCAGAGTCTTGCTTCAGTACTAACGGAAGGGTAGCCCTCATCAAAGTCGACTTCATTCAAAAAAAGTTGAAGCCTTGATGTGTTCCCGAGATTAGTTGTGGAATGAAATAAGAGGTAAACATAATTATTACTATATATTATTTTTGATCAATGAGAAGACTTCCTATGTTGATTAATCTTTTTATTTATCATAGCTATAAATCCGAAATTTGAGATAACTACAATTCAAGATAACTCTGACTACAACAAAAATGATGAGGTAAACCTTCTTTGTTTTTTGTTTTGTTTAACACTTATCATATATATTTGTTTAGATGAATAAGCTTGAGCTTTTCATTCTACTTATATAATTTTCTATGACTTAATTTCTTTGCAGGATGCACCCATTGAAACAAAGAACGAGAACATCACTTTGTTAGTGTGAATGGGAGCATGAGGTCTATGCTTTAGTCACTTTTGTTAAAAAAAAATTAAATAAACTAGAATTGTTTTTGTTGGATTTAGCTAATTTTTGCATTCAATAATTTTTATATATTTTGGATTATGGTTTTGCTTACAAACATATTTATCTTTCCACATACTTTTATACGGGTAACGGGTGGGTATGGATATCATAATATTCGATGGATACAAGGACGGGTAATACCCAATATAATAATACGGGTATCGGCGTAGGGACAAGTACAAAATATGGACTCGGGTATGAGTACAGTATTTTGATATTCATACCTTACCCTACCCATTGCCATCCCTATGCGGAGTACTACGCAAACCTGAAAGCTATCTAGCAAGAACTGGATGAAAGGGATCCAAACCCTATGGCGTATGACCTTGACATTGCTACACACAACAGGTCTACATACAAGATGCATGTCCACATCTTCCTAAAAGGGGCTGTATTCGAGATTTGCTACGGCTAAGGGAGAGCTACTATGACAAGCCACACCACTAACTTTAGAACAAGCATATGCCTACATTCGCAAAGATGAGTCCAATCAGCCCAAGGAGCTTCACACTGAGGTGTCAAGCCTCACAGTGCAATCGAAATCTCAACAAGGTTGGAAGCCCAAGAACCAAGACAATTAGCTTCAGATTCAACCTGCTCGTGGACTAAATCTGAGTAAGGTGCAGTGCTTCTATTGTAAGCAGTTTGGACACTACAAGATCTCATGTCCTCACAAAGCAAATTAATAGAGGTGGCACGTATATATGACAAGATTCACAGTAGTAAGGTTGCATTTCAACTAGTTCAAGAACCTAGTTTCTATAGAGTAGAAGGACAAGATCTCACAACAAGTATTTGTTCTCAGTAGAAAAGAGATAAAATTGGTTTTGCATTAAAAGTTTCTGGCTTTATTGGTAGTGATACATGAATAATTGATTCTGGTGCATCTAATCATATGACATTTGATAAATCCTTGTTTTCAAGTCTATCTTCATCTCCCATACCTGAAGTATCTAATGCTAACGGTGTGTCTTTCCCGGTCTTAGGTATAAGATCAATCCAAGTTACTCCAACTATTGTGTTACATAATGTCATTTATGTTTCTTCTCTGTCTCATCACCTCTTATCTGTATTTGAGTTAAATTCACAAAACAATTACACTGTAACCTTTTTTCCTATGTATGCCATTTCTCAGGATCTGTCATCTCAGGCGATAATAGGCAAGGGAGATCTGAGGGGGAGACTGTTTCACTTGGATTGAATGTAAAATGAGGAGACAAGAGCACCGTCACCAAATGTTGCCTTGACATTGAGTTTTGATAGAGTGAAAAAAGTGGCTATGACATTATCAATTCGGTCATCCATCTTTTGGAGTCATGAAGAAATCTATGCCATCTTTTGTGTTTTTGCTAAAAGTCATAAATCTAGTTATTCTCTTAGTTTGTCTTCTAGTTCAACACTATTTGAGTTTATTCATCTGATGCATGGGGGTCTTCAAAAATTCAATATTGTTAGGAATGAAATACTTTGTTTTGTTTATTGATGAATTTACAAGATTAACATGAGTTGTGTTGCTGAAAAAGAATGATGTTGTGTTTTCTGCCTTCACTGCTTTTTATAGTCTCATCCGAACTCAGTATGATTAGGGGTGGGATCGGTTCGGAACGGTTCGGTATTAGTTCGGAACCCGTACCGTACTGTAATAAAATATTCGGTTCGGATCCAATTCGGTTCGATTTTTTGGCAAGTCCGTCCCACAAGTTTCGGTCCCAACGAGTTTCGGATCGGTATATTTCAGTTTCAGATCGATTTTTCGATAAAATTTTCTAGGCCTAAACAATTGTTTAAGTTAATTATTATTTGAAAAAGGCAATATCATAGAGAGATAGAAGAAATTTGAGAGAATAAGAGTATTTTTGTAAGAATTTTCTATATATATGTCCTAAAAAGATTCAAAATGGGTGAATATATATTCATTTGGGTATAGAAATAAGCACAATTTTGTCACATATATCATTTCAGAACGGTTCGGTTTTATTCGGTATCGTACCAAAAAAAGTCATTCGGTTCGGATTTATTTCGGTTCGGTTTCTAAATTAGTCCGTCCCATGAGTTTCTGGCTTAACGAGTTTCGGTTCGGTTTATTTCGGTTTTCAATTCGGTTTTTGGGTAAAACATCCCACCCTTAAGTATGATGCTTGTATGAAAATATTTCGATGTGAAAATGGAGGGGAGTTTGTCAACTACTCATTGAAAGACTATTTTAAGCAACATAGAATTATTTATCAGACTACTTATCCTCATACACTAGAGCAGAATGAAGTTTCTTGAAGAAAGAATCGTTACCTCTTAGACATGGAAAAAGCTCTCTTACTCGGTGCTAACATGCCCAAATATCTATGGGGAGAAGTTGTGTTGTATGCTTCTCACCTCATCAATCGCTTACCATATGCAGCTCTTTAGAATCAGGTTTTATTTGAAGTATTGTCTAAACAAGTTGTCATCTCATCTCTCAACAAACTTCCTACTCATGTCTTTGGGTGTGTGGCATATGTTCATCTTTATAAGAATCAAATGTCTAAGTTGGAGGCTCGTGCTCTTAAGTGTGTATTGTTTGGCTATGACACTTACCAGAAAGGATACAAGTGAGATCATCCTCCATCTCAGAAGTTCTATGTCACCATGGATGTCACTTTTAGTGAAGATTTGTGTTATTTATCTCCTTTAGCAACTCTTAGTGAGGAGAAGTAGAATGTGTTTTATGATGACCAATTTGGGGCACCAAAAGTTCGTATTCCAGTTGAAAGTGTCCCAGCCGGAAGTGTTTTTCGACCCATCAAGAATAGGCCTTGACCAGTCGACAATGGTGCCTAGTGTTAGTTGACCATGGTGTTGACCATGGCAGCCATTGAAGAGAGAAAGAGATGAAAGAAAAGCTGCACAGAATTGTATTGATTTGATTGATTACAAATGTTGTAGGAAAAGTGGCTTATGAATCAGTACAAATCAGGACAGAAAATGATAGCTGGAAGAGAATATTTGGACAGCTAATAATGAGCTAATAAGGAGCTGTTATGAGCTATACAAATCAAGGCAAGATCTTCACTTAACACCCCCCCTCAGCTAGATGATAGGTGAGGATCATCAAGCTGGAAACACAGAAGATAAAGAGGAGTCTGTTGCTTGTGTTGCTGTGATCATCAGACTGTGCTTTAAGTAGTTGTGTTGAGGAGAGCAAAGACCCTTAGTAAATAGATCTGCAAGTTGCTCATGAGTTGAAACAAATTGTAACTTGATAATACCAGCCTTAACTTGCTCTCTTGTAAAGTGAACATCTACTTCAATGTGTTTGAGTTTTGAGTGATGCACAGGATTAACAGCTAGAGCCAAGGCTGATATATTATCACAGTATAATGTGGAAATGCATTTGAAATCCATGTGCAGATCTTTGAACAAATGCAGTAGCCACATTAACTCAGATGTAGTGTCTGCCATAGCCCTGTACTCAGCTTCTGTTGAAGATCTGGACACAGCATTTTGTTTTTTTGAACACCAGGATATATGAGATTGATTCATCAATATTACAAAACCAGTAGTGGACTTTCTATCATTTGGATCTCCTGCCCAATCAGCATCACAGTATGCATGAAGATCCAATGAGTTAGCTCCCTTCCTGAATGTAATGCCATGATGCAGTGTCCTTTTAATATACCTTAGTATACGTTTGACAGCAACAAAATGCTCATCAGTTGGACAGTGTAGGAATTGACACACACTGTTAACACTGAATGTAATGTCAGGTCTAGTGAATGTAAGGTACTGCAGACATCCAACAGTACTTCTGAAGAGAGAGATCTCATGATCAGTCAGAGGTTTCCCACTATCCCTGTATAGCTTAAGACCTGATTGGCATGGAGTAAGTTGAGAGTGACAATTATCCAGTCCTGCCCTGTGAATTAATTCAGTAGCATATTTCCTTTGAGACACACAAATGCCAGAACTTGTATATGTGATCTCAAGACCCAGGAAATAATGCAAGACACCTAAATCCTTCATATCAAATTCACTTTGCAGAGAAGATTTAAGATCAGCAACAACATCTTCATTACTTCCAGTGATGATAATATCATCTACATAGAGAAGAAGGTAGACTAAGTTGCCATCAACAGATTCTTTAATAAACAAGGATGGATCAGCAGAGGAGCAAGTGAACCCAAGTTGAGGCAAAAAACTTGTAAATCTCTCATTCCAGGCTCTAGGGACCTGTTTTAGACCATACAAGGATTTATGTAGTTTACACACATGAGTTCTGAGACCTGCAACTTCAAACCCACCAGGTTGACTCATGTAGACTTCTTCTGAAAGAACTCCATGCAAAAATGCATTTTTTACATCCATCTGATGTAAAGTCCACCCTTTATGTGCAGCAAGAGCAAGCATGACTCTTACAGTAGTGTGTCACACAACTGGTGAGAATGTTTCTTCATAATCCACCCCATATTCTTGAGAAAAACCTCTAGCAACCAATCTGGCCTTATGTCTAGCTATAGTGCCATCAGCATTCCTTTTTATCTTAAAAATCCACTTACATGAGACAATATTCTTGTCAAGAGGTAGAGGCACTAAACTCCAGGTTTTTTGAGTCATTAATGCATCAATTTCTTCCTGCATAGCAGCTTTCCATATTGGACTACTGAGAGCTTGTTTATAATTGGAAGGTTCCATATTGGAAAGATCAGTTCCAGTAGAATCAAGGAGAGATAGAAAACACTTTGGTTGAAAAATGCCTCTCTTACTTCTGGTGAGCATAGTGTGATCATTTAAAGCTGAATTAGTCATACCAGCTATTGGATGAAGAATGTTGACATCAGACACTTCAGCAGTGGATCTGGTAAGAGAGCATTCCAAAGATAATGAAATCCCATCACCAGGAGAAGTGGCAACATCAAGATGACCATTGTTCTCATCAAAGTGGACCTGTGTATGAGTGTTTGGGGCAAAAGGTACCTCAGTAGGTACAAAAGTAGATGGAGTGAAGCTTGGGATCCTGACTTGACTTTGTGTATCAGATGATGATAAAGGAAGATTTGAAGTAGTGGGAATATCATTAGATGGAGGCACCAAATCTGTAACAGAATCAGGATCAGCAGAAACAATAGGACTGGAGGAAGGAAGAGATGAACCTGAATGCTGTTGTTGTTAGACAGGTGATGGAACAGGATAAAAGGACCGTGTAAGCTGAATATAAGAATGTGAGGAGCTGTGTTGTTGTTGCCCTGAGCTTTGAGCTGTGTTGTTAGATGTAGATTGTACAGATTTTAGAAGTGCATAAGGGAAGACAGTTTCATCCATAAACACATGTCTTGAGATGATAAATTTTTTGCTAACAGGTTCAAAGCAAATGTACCCCTTATATCCTGCAGCAAAACCTATAAACACACATCTTGATGTTTTAGGTTGAAGCTTGTCATGCCTGTATGGTGTCATCAAGGGATAGGCTGCACAACCAAAGATTCTGATAATGTCCACAGATGGAATTTTTGCATATAGTTTCTCAAATGGTGAGGAAAGTTGTAACACTGGTGTAGGCAATCTGTTGATTATATAAACTGCCATAGCACAGGCATGAAACCAGAATAAGTCAGGTAATGAAGCAGTCTGAAGCATTGTCACAGCTGTCTCCCTTATGTGCCTATTTTTCCTTTCAGAAATACCATTCTGTTCAGGTGTATAAGGGCAAGACAGTTGATGAATCACACCCTTTTTGTCAAGAAAAATCTTAAAATCTTTGCTGATATACTCACCCCCTCCATCAGATCTTAGGCACTTAATGGAAAGGGAAAATTGACACTGAGCAAAGGAATAAAGAGACTGAAAATAAGCAAATACTTCTGATTTATTCTTCATTGGAAAAATCCATGTATATCTAGTACAGTCATCAACAAAGAGTACAAAATACCTATATCCATCTATAGAGAGATGTGGAGAAGGCCCCAAAACATCAGAGTGAACAAGTTCAAAAGGTTTCAGACTTCTTGTACTAGATGACTCAAAAGGAAGTTTATGAAACTTTCCTAGCAGACATGGTTCACACACCATAGATTTTACAGTTTTGCTTACTATATCACACTTATTCAGCATGCAAGTAACAATCTCATTAGAGGCATGGCCTAGTCTCTTATGCCACAGGGAGTGACTCACACACTTGCCCAGAAAAGCTGTAGCACCAAAACCTGAAGTAGATGAAGGTTGCCTGCCTGCCTTATTGAAAGAAGGGAGATCAAAGGGAATAGGGTAAAGTCCTTGCTTACACAGTCCTTGATAGATTGTTGTTCCCATCACCTTGTCCTGTATACAACAAGAAAACTCATCAAACCATACTCTATAGTTATTCTGCTTGCATAACTGATAAACAGATAGAAGATGAGCTGCCAAATCAGGTATTAAGAGCACATTGTCAAGTTTTAATTTTCCTAGCAAGCTACTGCCAGAATGAGTTATAGACAATTGATCACCATTACCAACTTGAATAGAATCATGAGAGGAATAGGGTGCAATATTCTGCAGAAGTGACACTTCACTTGTCATGTGATTAGTTGCTCCAGAATCTGCAAGCCAAAATCTAGGTGTAGTAGCTGCTGAAGTAGATGTTGTTGATGTGGCTAGCATAGCAGTAGGAACATTAATATGACTATTATTGTGAGAGCTTAACAGTGCAGCAAATGCTTGGTGAACAGCCAGAGTAACTTGAGCTGAGATATCAGGTGATGATGATGATGCAGACTGATTTTTTTGAGAAGGATGAGGAGCTCTAAAACTGTTGTTGTAGCCACCATTTTGTTGATTCTGCTGATCAAGAAATCCTTTTAGAAAGTGACAATTCTCAACATTGTGATTGGAAAGACCACAATATGTACATCCTCTCCCATTATTCTGAGGTGTGAAATTATACTGAGACAAGATTCTGTATGTTCTGATAATGTGTCCATTGCGTCCACATGTTGAGCAATATGAGTTAGGAGCATGACCAAGAACATTGTTAGGACTGCCTGTGTTGTTGTTGTAATTGGTCTCAACAATATGACCAGAATTATTGCCATTGTATCCAGAGTTGTTATTGAAACGCCTGTTGCTAAACCTTGCTTTATTTGTGCTGTCAAACAGATTTGTATTAGCCATCAAACTAGCTAATGCCCCTTCAAGCAGATTAAGTACAGTGTTGCTCTCAAATGGTATAGAATCCTTAGTACCACTGGTACTGGATATCTGATTTTCAGGCACTGATGAAGTTGTAGATGCACCAGTTGATGAGATATGAGCAGCTTGAGTAGGTGTACTGCTAGATGCCAGCATTGCAGTAAGTGGAGATGCAGGGACCTCATCATTAGCCTCAGCCATGTCTGATTCAGCAGCTTGTAAAAGTGACTTTAACTCATCAAATGAAGCACTCACATACTGTGTTCTAATCTGACTCTTATAGTAAGTGTAAGTTGATGGAAGTCCGTTAAGTACTGTAACCACAACATCCTCATCATCCATAGACACTCCTACAATTTCCAGAGCATCTCTTGCCTCTTTGATCTTGTCTAAATACTCTTAAATGGAATCAGATCCTTTTTTAATTTTTTGGAAATTTGTCTTAAGCTGCAGTATATTTCTCCTATCTGGTGTAGCAAATTTCATACGCAATTTGGTCCAAACTTCCTTAGAGGTTTTACAATCAACAACAGCACGAATTGCAGCTCCACTTAGGGTCTGGCCAATCATATTAACAATAGACTTATCCTGCACCTTCCATATCTCATATTCTGGATTTGGTTCATCAATTCCACTAGAGTTTCTCAATAGTGCAGGAGGACATGGAATAGTCCCATCAACAAAGCCATAGAGCCTTTGGCAACTCAGAAATGATTCAAAATGAAACAACCAGGAAGAGTAATTTGTCGAGTCTAATATGATGTTAGGAAGATAGACAGTAGTATGTGTAGGAAGAGAAGAAGCCATAACAGTGATTGTAGAAGAGCTTAGGTTTGATTTTGTAAGAATGAAATAGTCAAGTACAATCAAGAAGCACAATGATCAGGCTATGAACACAGATACAGGCAGAGAATTCTTAGCTTAAGATGTAAAACTGAGAGCAAGCTTTAAATCACACAGAATTATGACTCAAAGCACACAGATCTGAGTAAGTATGAAGTTGAGGATGAGCTTATCTGAGGATGATTAACGTTGAGAAGTGTAGCACAACAGTGCTGATGAACACAATATACAGAGGAATCAACCTGAGCTCTGGATACCATGTTAGTTGACCATGGTGTTGACCATGGCAGCCATTGAAGAGAGAAAGAGATGAAAGAAAAGCTGCACAGAATTGTATTGATTTGATTGATTACAAATGTTATAGGAAAAATGGCTTATGAATCAGTACAAATCAGGACAGAAAATGACAGCTGGAAGAGAATATTTGGACAGCTAATAATGAGCTAATAATGAGCTGTTATGAGCTGTACAAATCAAGGCAAGATCTTCACTTAACACCTAGAACTAACCCGTAGCTGACCTTCGACCCGTCGATGAGGAGTCTAGATCCGTCAAAACTGGTACTCCGGACCAACCAGTAGCTGACCTTCGACCAGTCAAAAATACCTAGGCTGATCAGTTTGTTCCGAGTTATGAAAATATTCAACATGTCAAACAAGTGTCTGACACGTCGAAATGAGGAGAATTAGTTACTAATGAGCCACTGGTTGCTGATGATGTACATGTAAGTCCAATCTCTCCCTCTCTATCAACGATTTCTTCTGGGTTGTCATAGGTATGTAGTAATGTTCATTTGTCTAGTTCTAGTGTCTCTGAAAGAGTCTTGCCTGCTAGGTCAACCATGGTCGACCTTCAAAAAGATATGAACCTCTCTTGTCAGCTAAAGCTGAGTATCCTGTAGCTAATTATGTGTCAACTCATAGATTGTCTAAGCCATATGTAGCCTTTTTGAATCAATTATCTGATGCATCTCTTCTTAGTAAAGTGCAGGATGCAATCAGAGAGGAGAAGTGGGCCAAGACAATGGAAATTGAGATGGATGATCTCAACAAGAATGATACTCGGGACTTGGTACCATTACCACTTGAAAAGAAGATTGTTAGATGTAGATGAGTTTATAATATGAAGCATAATACAGATGACTCAGTTGACAGATATACGAGGTTTGTTACAAAAGGATACACTCAGAAATATGGAGTGGATTACGATGAGACGTTTGCACCAATGGAGAAGATCAATACTATTCAAGTCCATATGTCTTTGGCAGCTAATCTAGATTGACCCTTGCAACAGTTTGATGTGAAGAATGTCTTTCTTCATGGAGATTTGAATGAACAAATTTATATGGATCTTCCTCTAGAATATGGTACTTCTACAGGTGAAAATGTGGTGTGCAGATTGACGAAGTCTTTGCATGGATTGAAACAATCACCGAGAGCTTGATTTGGAAGTTTCACAACTTTTATAAAGAAGATTGGGTATAGACAAAGCAATTCAAATCACACCTTATTCCTGAAGCATCAGCAGGATAAGCTAACTTCTTTAATCATTTATGTGTATGACATGGTTGTGACAGGTGATGACTTTGATGAAATCAAGAGGTTACAAGTACGTTTAGTTATCTTTTGAATTTGAGATGAAAAATCTTGGGAAACTGAAGTATTTCTTGGGAATTGAGGTAGCCCGAGACAAAAATTGTATTATGTTGAGTCAAAGGAAGTATGTTCTAGATCTATTGGTAGAAACTGGTATGCTTGACTGTAAACCAGTTGATACACTCATCGAACAAAATCATCGGATTGCAGAGTATCCTGATCAAGTTCCTACAAACAAGTTTCAATATTAGAGATTAGTTGGAAAACTAATTTATTTTTCACACACTAGACCTGATCTTGTGTATGTTGTTAGTGTGGTGAGCCAGTATATGCATAATCCTAGTGAAAATAATATGAATGATGTGATAAAGATTTTGAGGTACATGAAGTATGCTTCTGGTAAAGACCTTGTGTTTCATAAGCATGGAGATTTGGAGACTAGTGGTTACACTGATGCAGATTAGGCAAGGAACATCACTGACAAGCATTTTTCTTTGGCTACTTCACATTTGTTGTTGGAAATCTGGTTACTTGGAGGAGCAAGAAGCATCATGTGGTGACTCGTTCTAGTGCAGAAACTGAGTATAGAGGTATGGCTCAAGAAGTTTGTAAGTTGTTGTGGCTGAAATATTTCTTAAGTGATTTGAGTTTCAAGCAGAAACAATCAATGCCTTTTTATTGTAACAACACTGTTGCAGTTGAAATTGCACATAACTCTGTTCAACATGATCGGACGAAGCATGTAGAGATTAATACACTTTATCAAGGAGAAGCTAGATGCTCGTATTATTTCATTCCCTTTTGTTCATTCAGAGGAACAATTAGCTAACATTCTCACTAAAGTTGTTTCATTCAAGACTTTCAGTGACTCACTTGATAAGTTGAGTGTTTGAGACTTGTATAAGTTATAATCTTTTGGATTCAACTAAGACAGAATGGGGAAGAATTTCTACGTATATAGTTTTTGAACTTCTTTTTTTCCGCCGTGTTTTCTTTTTTTCTTTTCTATCTCACACACTACCTTCCGATCCCTTGGCAGATGTTAATGGGTACGAATGAATAGTGATTAGTGAGTAGTGACCGTCATCGGTTTGGTGACTTGGTCATCACTAAGATCAGGTGAAGGACACTGTACTTCAGATCCAATAAATTTGTTCATCGTATACTCCCTGATGATCGGCTTATATATATTGTTGAGCAATACCATATTCAAGTCAATAGGCCACGGACCCAATTTTCAGCCAGATAAAAGAGACAATGATCTCGAACTATGAAGTGGCCAATAGTAAAATTGTGTATCTTTTCGTTTCAGTTCAAAAATGAAAAAAATATCGGGCAGAGAGTTTTGTGTTGTAAACTTGGACCAATGGTTTTTCTAATTTCTAGTAGTGAATTTCAGTATATGACAGTAGAGTGGACACTGTTATAGTTACACTCCCCATACCATAGTTGGAGACTTGAGTTGATTATTTGTCCTTTCTCTGAGTCAAAATATATCCAGCTTTGGAAATGTCGGATTACTCTCAATTTGAATTCCTAAATAATGACACGCACCTTAGAGGTAATTGGTACGGTCCATATATGGTTTGTATAGAACATCCCCTTAAAATTCCTCAACATCCAGATTCAACTTATCTATAATCCCTCGAGGTTCTTACAGATATTACCAATGTAATAAGTGCTAGACGAAGACGCAACACACAGCTACCCGTTGAGATTGTTCTGTATAGGATAGGCATACATATCAATTGTCAACACCATTTGGGTATACCACCTTAACAGCTTTCCTCAATTTTGCTGTATTTCTTCCAATCTGATTCATTTCAATTTCGTCTGTGAAATTCTTTCACTATAGGATTTATTTTTGTTTAAATGAACCGAATAGAATTCTGTTTATGTCTTCTGTGTTCTAGCTGTGATATTATAACGTTTGTTCTTGTTGTCAAAATTAACGTTCTTGAATCTTGATTACGGTAGCTGGTTGACGTGCTCCATTTTACACTCTCTTGTTATCCGAGTTGTGTGTAATGTAGCAACTAAAAGCAGCACGTACATGAGCAGATAGAGCTAGAGACATGTCAATTAATTTGATCAAATATTTGGAGTTCAATTGAAACTCGAAGTGAGGATAATTAACTCGATCTCTCTTAATTTTTCCACTTCTACTAACTGATATTTATACTACTCATTTACGACACGTGTTTATTTTAAGCGACGCATATAAATTTAAGATTTTTAGATCCATTCATAATCACCTATCTTGTCACCATATATATATATATATTGTCTCGATCTGACTTTTTTCGTTTTTCCCCAAGGTTCAGCATATATGTGTTTGCTTGTTGGCATGGACACATAGATTTAGGATCAATTTACTTAGCAATGCACTTTTTGTTTCTAACTTCATGTTTGGTTGTAGATGGAACTTCATGCTTGGTTGCATGTAGATGAAACTTCATGTTTGGTTGTATAGTAGATGAGCCAAATGACTATTGTGTTACTGTCGGGTGTACGTACTTTGTGCAATGCCAACGAAGTTATGCTAGCAAGAATATATTGATAATCTGGATTTTACACTAACTGCATGTGAACATGTATCTCTTTTGTGATTATATTGCATGCAGGATCTGTTATGGCAGGAAATCACACTGTCAGAGGAGTCGACTGTACATCCTCATCCAGTACCAGTAAGCTGTCCGGAGAAAGTTCATCATCAAAGGATTCAACACGATCCCGGGTTGCACGAATTCTTGGTGCTATTCCTTTCCATGAAACTGTCATTGGCAACTTTGGACTTGGGAGTAGTATGTAGTAGTAGTAGTAGTAGTACAGTTGGCTCTATCACTGGAGGTATTGGTGAATCTGTTGGTATTGTAGAGACGGCCGGGGTCTTCATCAGTTCGAGGTGACTATAATCACTTCCAAGTTTCCCATGAGCAAGTTCGAGCCTGGACCAGCTCGACTCCTCCTCAGTCCCAACTCGTCAGGCGTAACAGGTCCTTAAACCGGGTATGATAAATTAGAAATGTAATATTCAAAAGTGAAACTTTTAGGCCTACGTACGTACTATCGAAAATAATCCCCATATGTATCAAAAAAATAAGTAAATAAGCCCCATCTATGGCATACGTTGTCACATACTTGTCACTCTTTATTCTATAACACATACTAGCAATTGCTTGTCGAGATGACATGGTACATGTTATATAGAGTTCATCATTTATTGGCATGGCATGGTATGGCAGGTGAAAAAATTTATATATGTCGCTTTTCGTGCATATGTAGCAAACATGCTGATCTTTAAAAATCCCGAAGAAGATTCACGTAGAGGGATCAATGCAACTGTCTGCGCACATCTAAAGAAACAACGCTACCGTTCTTCGATTTCTCCAACGAAATCCCTAAATGAAGATGATGCCAAGTGTAGCATATGTCTGGTACGTGAAGTAGTCCTTCCTTCTAATTATCTATCTTATTGTAGCAAGTTTCTGTGATTGGACTTTAATTCTGTTATAACTATTTTGAATTGGGTGCAAATTTGTTTCAAACGTTTTTAGGTGGAATATGTTGATAGTGAAGATATTGGGAGCTGGATCCAGGATTTAGTGGCGGAGGGAGAAATTTTTTCCTGTGGGGGTAGATAGTTACGGGAGCTTTTTTCGATATATCGAAGAGTACAAGAGAAGTTTTCATTTAACTTACATACGTATTTGTTTTCGCTGTAAGATGAGTTACGTACTTAAACAAAGGTCAAGGATTTATTCTACCACAGATTCATATAAATTAATATGATATATACATGTTTTGTTAATTACTGTGGGACGAAATGCGACGAACTGTTGCATATCGTACGTAATCTTGTATCTGAGGAGGGGTGGTCGCCCCACGGGCCTGAACTGCCTCCGTCGCTGCCTGGATCACTGCAAGCATGACTTTCATTATAAGTGCATCAAATCCTGGCTTCAGAAGAGGAACGGTTGCCCCATTTGTAAGAGGACGGCGCGGCCTTGAAAATTGTTCCTAAGAATCCTCTGAGAAAGGAACTATATTTGCCTTGGCTAGTATATATTGCTGTCTTCGATAGGGCAGTCCGGCGCGGGCGGCCAGCTGACATGCATTTCTTTGAAGATTTTACCATCATTATGTTCGAATTTGATTCTGTTCTATTAACTGTTTAGTCCCCTCTGTTCGATGCAGAAATATCTCCCAGGAGAGACCTTTCCCGCGAAGCAGTCTCTTTTATCTCGGATGTCTTAACCGCGTGAGCCGGTCTATCCTGCTTGTGCTTCGTATGCTGGAGTGCCACCGTTCTTCAACGGAATATGGACTAATTACAGCCGTCTGACTTCTTATGTAAGCGATTAGAACAGGGAGAGCACCAACCCTGCTCGAATAGGTCTTTTTTGCCTAGAAACCTAGGACTTTGATATGTGTACCTCTCTGCCAAATCCAGAAACCGATACTCCCACGTCTTTCGTGCAGAGCAGAGCAATCTCTTGATGAAGTGTTGAGAACTCTCGCTTCCCTTGAGTATCCAAGCTCCCAACTTACAAGTGAGCCGCTCTTCAACCTTCAGGTTGCAATTGCTTCCTTGGAGTCGTAAATACCTTCACTCGACAGCTGAACAGCACTCAGACCTTCTGGTTGCAAGAAAGATAGAAATCTCGAAGACGAGATAACCGTCTAGGTTTGTTTGCGTATAGCAAGGTTGTTTGATTGATTGTCGGGGGGGGCCTTCTCATAATACCATTGCTTTCCTTATATACTCGCTTACAAATCAGTCATTCACTCTATTTCTAATTCCTTCTGCTCTTGTAATCTTGTCTGAATCTACTACCAGCACACATGTCGTACCTTTCAAAGGTCTTCTACTTCCATCATAACTCTTCATAGAGTCCTGCTATAATCCATAACTATGATAAAACATAAGCCGCGTGAATCCAGCTTACAAGACACAATTCCAATAGAACTCGAAGTCTCCTTCTAGCGAAGCTCGCTAGACTCTGCATAACTTGGCTCTTCGCCAAGACACCTATTAACATAACAGGCTGCTCGCCTGGACCTCGACAACTCAAGCCCAAAGTAAATATTTTATTTAGGCCCAAACATTGCCCCTCAGGTCTTGAACTTGGAAGCTTTCCGAACAAGCGAAAAGACTTGAATTTACCTTGAACGACGTGCTTATTGACTTTGAAACGCCATACCATCATTCGAACGCCACGTTTACCCATCTCTTCGAAAAAGTATGACGCTCGACTGGCCCTTCTACAAAACACCCATCCAGATTCACAAATCTCATTCTCAACGAAACCCTTTCACCTGCACAGAAACCTGCAACTTTTTAACTCTCGTAGTCAAAAAGCTTCAACCTTTCCTTCTCACCGCCGTCAAAACCTAATTCACAAAAAATGCCTCCTCGCAAAGACATTCTCACTCCCTTCGATACCGTCGCCGCCAAGAACTTCTCCAAACGGCTCAAGGAAGTCGCTATCCGACAAAACCCAGACGCCATCTGTACTCTCACAGTAGACCCCGAAGCAAACACAGGTCTTCTTGGCCCATTCCTGGATTCTCCGTTAAATCCAGAGCTTTTCACCACTCTCCGTAAACCCATATGCAATTCATCTCTCATACTCCAGGAAGACCCTGAAGTAGACCCAAAAACATGGACCCAGAAAGACAATCTTTGTTCGATTGGGAAATGGCCACACTCAACCCCAGACGACATCGCTTGGTACCGTCAACGCCGCGAGCAAGACAAAGAACGGTGGGAAGCAACTGGAATTGCTCAACTCATTAATCTATGCTTCTCCCTCCCAGCTGGAGGTAACAAAGCCCCGTTTGCCACAGCCATGTGTTTCTGGGACTGTACGGCAAATTGCTTCAGACTCCCCTGTGGTGATATAAGTATTACAATGCTCGACCTTTACACCATTTTTGGAGTTCCTGCCACTGAAAACAACTGGGCTCCTCAAAATTACAAGCAAACTCCCCTCCAAGCCTCAACAGAACGACTTTCATCCTACTCCTTCTGGGTGAAACATTTTGCACTTAAGGAGAAAGATACACCCCAAGGAGGAATAGCCTTCCTGGAATATTGGCTATCGAAGTACTTGTTCTGTACGTCCTCAGCGAAGGTTATCAAGACGTGGACCAACCTCGCTGAACGCCTCTTCAATACAGAACCACTGAGCTTGGTTGAGCCCGTCCTCGCCTACATCTACTATGGTCTCAGGCGAGTATCTTTATCGAAGCTTGATTTGAACCAGTCAGGACCACTATGGATGGTAGAGCTCTGGTTACAAATCTACTTCCCCTACTTTTGCCCCTCAGCGACCCCTTCGTTCGGCGACCGTCGACTGTTGGGCAAATCACTAGTCTCCACAATGCCTAGGACTAGGCAGTGGTCTTATATCGACTGCTTTAGATACCTCTGTTTACACAAGGAGTTCCCTCATGCAGCAGTCGAAGAAATCCTGAGTCGTCGCTATCCTGGCCCTCTCTCAAGTGGATTCATGCCCTTTCCTGAACAAGATGATCAAGCAAGGGGCCTGTTCGTTAAGTTCAACACTTGCCAGGACCTGCAGCTCCCAGACTCAGCCAGCTCCGGGTACGAGCTCTACGCTCCCAACCACTTCTCCAGACAACTGGGGCTCAGCCAAGATGCCTCTATGCCCCTCGCCTGCTCTGTCAATAAGTACACTCTCTGGCGAGGAGACAACAAACCTGCTGCAGCGGAGACCCTCGATGCACACTTTGGCTTTCCAATGATAGTAATCCCTGAAATTACCAAGCCACTGTTGACATCGAGATTGGTCACCCCTTTGTATCTTACATGGTACTCTCAATTCTGGGAAAAGATACGACATCAAAGCCCAGACCAGTGCTTCGCTGCCATCTTCAAAGGATTCAGTGAAAAGTTTTCACTCAAGGCAGACTTGGAGGCACTAGCCGGACCACACCCCAACACGGGATCCACCCCATGGCCACAGGTATGTCTTTAAAAATGTCCACATGCATTGGAAACATTTGGATCATAATTTGACCAACTCTTTTCTTCCTTCTTAGCACAATCCTGACCTGGATACAACTGTGGCAATTCAATCCTTCAAGAAGAAAAGAACCAGGCGTTCTAGATCACCTGTAAGTTTTGAACTATTGCTTATCTAAAACAAACTGATTATAATACTGACTCTGGTATCGACCCTAATTTCTTATCAGTCTTCAAGACCCAAGAAGATCAGACACAGGACCCCAGAGACTGAAAGTGGGATTTGGCTAGTCTCACGGGTCACAAGCAGAGACACACAACTACGTCTCTCTACTCCAGTCTTCCTCGCTTCTTTCGACCAGAGGAGCAGCAAAGCCTCAGGGTCTAGTGCTTGCTCGACTATAGTCTTCACCGTTGCACACTGGTTTTGCGCAAATCCAGACAGCACTCCCACACTTTCCCAATTTGATAACCTCCTCGTCCAAGGTTCAAGGGAGTGGCAGGAACTATGCAAGGATGAGGCCCTTGCATGCGAGTTCCCAGATCAGCACTTGAATTTGGATGCCATTCTGAAAGCGAACATCATGCCGCTACAATTCTCAGCCGATGATTCCTTCATAGGGTATTTTGATTCTGGGAAGTTTGCAAATCTGAACGGCCTTTTCTCCTTCGATGATTTATGGGAACAAATTCAGAAAAGCCGAAAGCCCCAGGTCTTCATAGTGAGTTGGAATGATCACTTCTTCGTCCTCAAAGCTGAAGACGAAGCCTTCTATATAATTGACTCACTAGGAGAAAGGCTCCGTGAAGGGCACTGCAAAGCCTTCATTCTGAAGTTCGATGAGTCTAGCTCCATATCCAATACTGCAGACAGGACCACAACCACCAGCCAGAAAGAGTGTTGTAAAGAATACATAGTCCAATTCTTAGCTGGGATTCATCGAACAGAGCTTGAGGAAGAAGAGGAAAGACACCCTGTATCCTATGAGGCTCTGTCCAGGCGTCTCCAAATTGAAGTTCAAGGCTGCTTCATTCCCTCCTCTTCTGGCGAGGAACAAGTCAATCCAGAAGATGAGCAAAGTATCTCCTCGCCAGAGCCCAATGCTGAACAACCATAAGTCCTGGTCGAGACTAGTCCAGAGATTGAAGAACCAAATCCTCCCTCGCCAGAACATCAAGTCCCAGCCAATGAAGAGACACAACCATTGTCTCCCCGACAAGTAAGAATTCTGTACCCCTACTCCCGGATTACCGATCTATAATATTGGTCCTGACAAAACTTGTTTATTTTTGAAGTCCAAACACGTTCTTGAGGCACTGGAGGCTCCTGAGGACTTCCCCCCACAGTCCAAGGGGACAAGCGAGTACTTCAGGTGAACTAACTGTAATACATACTGAAGACCGACCTGAAAGCGCTCCAAATGTCGATGATGAAGAGCCTGTGATTTCACGCGAAGAAGCTCAAATCTCTCCTTCATCATCGGGGACCAAACTTCAACCGCTCAGTGTGCAAGAGTCGACCAAGATTCAAGAACTTGCAAGTGCACTGAGTACATTAAGCACTCCTCCTGAGCGTACCGACTTCACTTGTCAGCTCCGTAAAATCCTCTCTGGGTCCCCAGGATCCAAAATGGACGTTCAAACCACTTCAAGACAAGTGAAGGAATTGCGAGCCACTTCTCCTGCAGATTTTATTCCTTTCCTGAACAAGCTAGAAGACCATTTCCTCGAATACCAGCGCCAAAGCGAAGTCTTCCACGACCTAACACTTGGGGCTGAGCGTGAGAGTGAAGCAGCGAGCACCCTAGAGCAAACGACTCAAAGGGAAGCAGAGGAAATCCAGAAACTTCTGCAGGAAAAAGAAACAAGGGAAAAAGCTTTATCGATCAAACGTGCCCGAAGGCTTGCTCTCGAGGCTGATCTCGCCAAACTCAACTCTGAGATACATGACTTGGAAACTGACATCCCCGTTTACCATGATGAAATGTGTCGTTTCCTGAATGAAGGCGAGACTCGAGCTCAACTCCTACAAGAAGCACGTATGAAAGCTAGCGAAGCTCGCTTAGCAGCTCAACAAGCCTGGGTGGCCTCAGAGTATACTAGAATTTTGATAGAGAGCTTCTTCTTCCAATTGTAAATTTTTGGGCCTCCAATGTGGGCCTCTTTATCTGTTATTAAACAATCGAACCTTTTAGGTATTCGAATTATTTTAACAACACAAATTAAATTGGGTTTTACACCAACTTGGGCTTCTGTAATAAGCCCTTTGTCTTGATCCAGCCCCGTTTTAGGCTATTAATTTATTTCGATTATTCCCCAGTCAACAATAAATGGAATTGAATTCTAGACTTGGAATCCGTATCGCTTCAAACGATCAAAAAATCTTTGAAAATACGTTTTACCTGCCCCAAAGAGCTTTCATTTATCATGCATTTCTTGCGAGCAGATAAACCGCTTCCATGGTCCACTGTTATTTGGACACGTATTCTTTACCCTTGGGTGTAATTACTCTCGCGAAACCAAACCGTTGTGATTCCTGGCTTATAAAAGGTTTCCTTCTCTTTATGTGAAAATAAACCAAGTCCCTTGCGAGAATGAATCAGACCCAACTCTATTTGCTCTGGTCTTACTATCCAAAGAAACCTCCAGATAAATTTCTCCATGTTATGTCCCTTAGATAGCAATATCCATGCACAAACCTGGACTAGATAGCAATATCTATGCCCAGGCGTTGCCTTGGCTCTCCCTGATTGAAGGAATCAACAAGGGAGAAACCACAATCCCGAGGTGGCGATCCTCTTCGTCTTTCGCCTCTCACCCGCTTGGTGTCGATATGTATTGGAGAAGGCAAAATTCCTCAATGCCTTCTGCAATACATGGGGGAAGAAGGGGGTGTCACCCTGGGAAGAAGGCGACAATCGTCAAGGCAGGTGTAACTCTTGTTGTGGTGCACCTCCTCTGGCCTTGACTCTCCCTCTCCATTGTCGAGGTCTATCTCTTAAATTTAACTTCTTGGGAGATGGAATCGGTAACGCAGAGGATCTTGTGAAGAATGAACTGTTTCTTTTCTTTTCTTTGTTGCAATTGTCCAAGATTCATCTTGTTGCAATTGTCCCAGATTCATCTTCACCATATGGTATCAGTGCCTGGGGCCGCAAAGCCTTTGTATTATTCCAAGCATTTGAATGTAATATTTACTTTGAAGTGTAAAAGTTCTTTATGTTGATAAACTCATATATAGTTTGCTTAAAAACTGAGCCACAAAGACTGGCTTAACATGAACTTTCTAACTTGGAATAAATAACTACTCTGATTACATAATTTGGCCTCGAACATAGGCACTAACTATTTAACCCCATTAGTAGGTTATTTAACATACTCTTCTTTAACCCCATGAATAGGTTACTTCATGTCTATGATCCTCGATGAGTATATGTGTTGCCCCTGTAGTTTATTTATGCGAAGGCATGAATAAACTAGATTAAGCAATAGCTGGAGGATCATCATACTCCCAAACTGGGTGTATGAATTTCTTCAGGTAACGACCATTTATCGGGTTCGCGTGTATAGTACCATCTCGATCTCTCAGGCGAAATGCTCCTTTACCCAACAGTCGATCGACGATGTATGGTCCTTCCCATTTTTCTGACCATTTTCCTCGTCCTTCAGTTTTCTCGCCAACAGGCAAAATCACCCTCCAGACAAGCTCTCATTCTGCAAAACTCATGCCCCTTGTACGTTGGTCATAAGCACGAGCCACCTTTTTTTTCTCAGCACGTAGACTTTCATAAGCTTGTATTCGATGCTCATCGAGGTCTTCATGCTCTTGCCACATCGCTTGGACATAGTCTTCACCGATTAAGTTATGTTGCTCCATCACCCGTAAAGACTGAACATTGATCTCCAAAGGCAAAACAGCATCGTGCCCAAACATCAGTGCATAAGGAGTTGTACTTGTGGGTGTCCTCTTACTAGTCCTGTAAGCCCACAAGGTATGAAAAAGTTCTTCATGCCACAGTCTGGCATTGCTAGCGAGCATCCGTTTTAGGATATGAATAATGATTTTATTACTCGCTTCAGCTTGACCATTGGATTGGGCATAGTATGGAGAAGAGTGGAGAAAATGGATCCCAAGATCCTTCATTAAAGTATCCACTTCGCCAGACATAAAGGCTGCCCCTCGGTCTGAAACAAAACACTCAGGGATGCCAAACCGACAAATAATATCTTCAAACAAAAATTGGCGGATGGCCTTCGCTGAAGATACCCTGAGGGGTCGAGCTTCGACCCACTTTGTGAAGAAATCAGTAGCCACTATAATGAACTTATGCCCTTCAGATGAATGAGGATGAATCATTCCAATTAAGTCCAAAGCCCATCCTCGAGTTGGCCAAGGCTTGATTATAGGCTGTAATGGTATTCTGGGCATATGGTTGACTGGACCATGTCTCTGGCATTCTTCACAACCCTTAGCGAACGTGATGCAGTCTCTGAGCATTCCTGGCCAATAAAAGCCATGTCTTCTTAATAACCATCTCATCTTGGGACCAGCTTGATGAGCCCCTGCAATCCCAAGATGGACTTCTCTCATTAACCGCTTAGCGTCACGTCCAAAGACACACCTCAATAGTATGCCTTCTTCTCCCCTTCGATATAACTCAGCATCTTTGAGCACATAATTGGGAGCTAAAAATCGAATCCGCTTGTCAACCAGATTATTAGGATCTTGGAGATAAGAAATGATTTCCTGCCTCCAGTCTTTGTCGATGTGATCAAGTGTAGCAACGTACCATTCGTTTTTATCTTCTTGTCGTGCAAAGAAAGATGGAAGGGTTCTTCTTTCAACCTTTAATATTCTCTCTCGTACTCCATCTTGTAAGCTTACACCCGTTGCTAGTTGAGCCAACTCATTAGCTGCATAGTTCTTCTCGTGAGGAACATGACTCAACTCCACTTCTGTAAACAACTTTAATAGGTCACAGGCCCTCCTCGCGTAAGGTTCTAGTATTGGACCTGCCTTGTATTTTGTCTCAAGTTGTCTGATCACCAGTTGGGAATCTCCAAGGACATGCACATCATTGATCTCCATATCTAACAGAAGTTCTAATCCAATGATTAAAGCTTCGTACTCTGCTTGATTATTTGTGCACTTGAAGTCCAACCTGAAAGAATAAGAATAAGTTTGGCCGCGTGGGGAGATCAAAGCTACCCCTGCCCCAGCCATAGTACTCGTACTAGACCCATCGAAATATAAACACCAAGGAGCCAAATCAATACGAGCGAGATCCAGTTCTGGCCCGTCAACCACTTCTGCCATGGGATGATGAGCCAAAAAATCAGCCACTGCCTGGCCTTTCACCGCCTTCTGAGGAACATATTGTAAAGAAAATTCTGACAAAGCCAAAATCCACTTGCCAATGCGTCCACGGAGAATCGGTCTGGACAGCATATACTTCACTAGATCTGTTTGTGCAATGACACACGTAGTGAAGGATAGCATATAGTGCCTCAATTTACACCCTGAGAAGTATAAGGCTAGGCATAACCTTTCCATTAGAGAGTATCTTGTTTCACAATCGTTTAAGGTACGACTTAGATAGAAAATAGCACGTTCAATGCCTGCCGTGTCGTCCTGAGCTAATAGACTTCCAATGGAGAGCTCTGTAGCTGAAATGTACAGCTTAAGGGGAACCCCAGGTCTTGGAGGAACCAAGACTGGTGGGTTTGTTAAGTAGGCTTTGATGGTATCGAAGGCCTCTTGATGTATAGGCTCCCATACAAACTCCTTCTGATTTTGAAGCTTGAGGAGAGTAGAGAATGATTGTGTCTTCCCAGCAGCGTTGGCAATAAATCGTCGTAAGAAATTGATTTTTCCTAATAGACGTTGAAGTTCCTTCTTACTCTTTGGTGGGGCTGCACTGATAACCGCTTGTTTCTTATCATCTGGTATTTCAATCCCACGCTGATGAACTAGAAAACCCAGGAAGTCACCTGCCTGGACGCCAAACACACATTTGGCTGGGTTCATCTTCAAATGATGCTGCCTCATTCTGAGAAACACCTGTCTCAAGTCTTCAAAATGGTCACTTCTACATTTCGTTTTGACTACCACATCATCTATATATACCTCCATGGTCTTACCAATAAGATCAAGAAAGATCAAGTTCATTGCTCGTTGGTAGGTTGCCTCTGCATTTTTAAGTCCAAATGGCATGTCCACGTACTCAAAAACACCGGCAAAGCCTGGGTAGCGAAACGTTGTTTTATGTCTATCCTCTTCAGCGACTGAGATTTGATGATATCCTGCAGTACCATCCATGAATGTCAACATCTCATGGCGGGCAACTGAGTCAACCAGCAAATCAGCTACTGGCATAGGATAAGCATCTTTAGGGGTTGCATTGTTCAAGTCTCTGTAGTCGACACATACCCGCATCTTCCCATTCTTTTTCTTGACTGGAACTATATTAGACAGCCACTCATTATATTTGGCTACTCGTATAATCCATGACTTGAGCATTTTCTCAACCTCTTCCTTGACTAGAATTGCTGTCTCTGTGTTCATGCGACGCATTTCTTGTTTTACAGGCTTCTTTCCCTCGTTGATGGGTAAGTTATGACAAACCAGATCTGGTGAAAGACCAGGCATGTCTTCATATTTCTCTGCAAAACAATCTGCATATTCTTTCAGCAATTCAATCATCTTGAGCCTTTTTTCAGGCTCCAAGAAAGTACTTATAGCCACAGATATTGGCTCTTCCTGTGTCCCAATCTGAATGTGTTCGATGGGATCCTTGACTTTAGGAGGTATGTCATCTAAGGCTGCTGGAGCTAGTTGAATTTCGTCCTCCTCCTCTAAGTCTTGCAAGACGTCTTCATCCACATATTCCAATGCTGCAATCATTGGAACCTTCTCAAAGGCTTGGCGTTCTAACATAAAGTTATGAAAGCGTTCGTGCAACGAAAGACAAGCCTCGGTCTCTATTTCTGATAGAGACCCATTCATGGAGAACGTCTGGACGGTAGCTCGATAGTGTAGGGTCTTAGACTATCCTGATTTGCTTGAACAATCCCCCACTGAGCTAATTCAGAGGGGCGGCCTTTACTGTTGACGCCACATACCTCCAATGGCCTAAGGTCACTGTGGTAATATCTGGCTTCTAGTGCATTAGCAGAGACGGAATATGGGCGAGGGTCAGCATTGACTAGTTCTGCTTTGCCTGTCTCCATGTTCCACAGTAGCATCTGCTGATGGAGCGAAGATGGTACATAGTAGCTTCGATGGATCCAGTCGCGTCCCAGGATTGCACTATATGGTGATGTACATTCTACCACAAAGAATGTGTAAGTGCCCGAAGCTATCCCGATGTGTACCTGTAGAAAGACAATTCCCAAGGTCTTTGTTATGCTACCCTGGAAGTTCATGACACTCAGCGAGGTCTCTTGGATAGCTGACTTGGGAACACCGATAAGGGCCAATGCCTTAAAGGTGACGATGTTCACTGCTGCCCCTGAGTCCACCAAAAGTTTATTTAATTGAACTCCTTGGACTTGTCCTGTGACATATAATGGCCGCATGTGCATGGCCATGTCAATGGTGGGCTTGGAGAACATCATTTGTCCTCTTGTGTCTGGTGAATCCAGTTCTGGTGTGTCAACTGGTGTTGGATTGTCCGTCACCTTTGATTCCTCGTCCTATAACAACACACTATTGATGTTGCTGGATTCACCTTTTGGGGTAGGTGAGGGCAAAGCATATTTGGAGGATAGAACATACACCATGTTAATGGCTGTGGTGTCCTCCTCGATGCAATCGTGTGCTTCTTCATCCTCATCCTCACCGTAGTCCACCAACTCCTCATCGTCGTTGTAACTATCACCGTCAGCCGATAATTGTTGTTCCTCGTTAGACGCTATAGTCACTTCAAGGTGAGCAACCTGTTGTATTGGATCCTCAGGAGTAGGATCAATAGCTGCTGATGGTGGTGGTGGTGGAGTTTGTTCCTTGGGAACTGGGATTATTTTCTTGGCCTTCGCTTGCTCTTCCACAACTAGAGGCCTTGGTTTCCATTGCAAGACTGGTGGCTTGCTTGGAGTACTCTGTTTTTTTGTATCCTCTGTTCCCTTGGAAAGTGTTTTCAGCCCTGCTGGTTTCACCATGTCTTCTTGAAAGGTAAGGCATCTCCTTACTGGTTGTCTTTTAGTAACCACACGATGAGTCCCCTGAGTGGATTCGGGCTCTTTTCCTTTATTTGCTAGTTCTGGGTTTCTTTCGAAAACCCCTGGTCTTTGGGCTCTCACTTTGGGCTCGTAAGATTTCTTTCCAAAGACCACCAAAGGATTTGCTGCGAGGGTGTTTAGTCTCCTCTGCAGCACTTCTGGAGGGAACTCCAGGTCTTCTTCCTTGATAAGACCAGCCTCGTAAGCATCCAATGCTCTCTTGGCCCTACCAAAGCGTCGCTGTAGGTTTCTCCTCTTACTTGGAGTTACCTCGACTGTCTTTCCCTTTTCCCTTATATACCATACATCCTCCTTCGTGATATTCCTTGAAGCTGGAGGAACATATGGCTTGGTGAGCGTGTCAGCAACCTTAGATTCAGTTGTTTTAACCACACTGGCCTGGTTTGTTGCTCTTGATCGCTTGGGAGTTGGGGTGTCCCTTTGTCTCGATTGTGGGGAGTGATGATCCTTATTTAAAAATAGTTCTGGGAAGGCTTTGGCCGCCTGAGCCAGCTCTTCGAAGGAGATCTTCAACCCACTTCTCAATTTGCAGTGTGCACAAAGGGCCACTGGCGAGTCTGCTTTAGGGTCCACCTTTTCTTTTCCTTTGTTCTTTGGTGTTTTAGGTGGATTCTCGCCAGCAATTGGTTGGTCGTTGGACTGTTTCCTCTTATTTGTTTTATTACCTGTGACGTCCAACATTCCAACTATCATGGGGATGGGAGTTGTTAAGTTGAGCGAAAGCTTTTGTTCAATCGCTATTACCCCTTTGTCAATCAACTTCTGAATCTTGTACATCAGATCCCTACAGGCAGTCGTAGTATGACTTCCCCATTTGTGGTGATACTGACAATAAGGCAAACCCCTAACATTATCAGGATGTGGGTCTGGAAATCCCCAATTGTCGGGTACCACCGCTATTCCTTCTAGGCATAGCTTTTAAAATATCTCCTCTCGCCAGAACACGTCATATGTTATGCGTGTCCGCTTTGGTCGGGCAAACACTATATTTCGCCTGGACCTTCGCTTGGACTTTTTCTTCGCTTGAGTCAGTTTTTCTTGATTGTCTTCTGAAGAAGTGCCGCTGACGGGAGTATCTGTCAGGGGAGGAGATGGTGTCCTGTGAGGATATTCTGGGTGATAATCCATTTCTCCTTCCTCATTGATCACAATCACTTGCCAGTTAATCAGACCCTGGATCTTATCTCTCAAGGTCGAACACACCGCTGTTCGATGGCCGAAGTGATTGTGGAACCTACAAAAGTGTTGGGCTGGCCCTTCGTACCGTAGGTGTCTAAGCTCATAGACAGGGTAGAAGAAGATCAGCCCCATATCCCTTAACCTATCCACGTATTCTTCTATTAAGTCTAACTTGAATGAATAGGTTAAGTAGGCTGGTTGATTCCACGCCTCTTTGTCTCCAAAGATTTTATTAGGTGATGGCCAACTCACGTCAACCATGTTCACCTGTGGAGCAGGGAATGGCTCAGAATCCACTAATGCTGCTGTTTTGGACGAACCCTCTAGTTCCAGTTTTCCTTCGTTAATCCACTTCTGGATCTGGTCCTTCAGCTTAATACAGTCTTTGGTAAGGTGGTTCCATGCTCCATGGAACTTACAATACTTTTTACCCTTCAACTGTTCGGCTGTGGGGAGCGGTCCAAAGTCTGCCTTGACAACACGCAGACCGTATAGTTCGTCCAGTATCTCATGAGCCATGTTGGCATCATAAGTGTACTTCTCGAACTCTGGCTTAGTAAAAGCCACTGTCAAGAGCTTGATGGGACCTCTTTTCTTCTGATGCTTGCGGGGCTTTAGCACTTTACTTGACATCAAATCCACAGCACCCACTCGGTCGTCATCGGAATCTGTTTCCTGGTCGTCCATCTGTTCAACATAAGCCACTGTTTTTGGCTTTAACCTGTCATAGGTTCTGTTATTGTACGTCCCTTTGGACGCATTCTTCCTGTTATCTCTCTCTTGCATATTGCTGTAAGCTCTAGTTACCGCAGCGATGAACTCATTCAGAGAGAAGTACTTGCTATTTAAGAATAGCTGGTGGTACGTGTCTTCCAGCCCATTCTTGGCCATCTCGACCACCTCTTCCTTGCTTAGAGGGGTCTTACATAGGTTGTACTCCGAACGGAAACGGTGTAGGAAAGTGACCAGACTTTCGGTCACCGATTGGCTAAGAGAAGCCAATTTTCCTACGGTAGTTTCTGGCCGTTCCGTTCCAAAGTGGTCTATGAACAAAGCCTCCATCTCCTTCCACGTACTGATCGAACCCCTCTCGATGCCGGTGTACCACACGAGGGCCGATCCTGATAATGATGATCCGAAGACCCTTAACTTGAGCCCCTCATCCTCGGCAAACTGGCCTAGCTGCAAGGTAAAGTAAGCCAAATGTGTTGCCGCATTTGCATCATCATCACCAGAGAAAGTCTGGAAGGTTTGGTGTTTGTAGAACTTTGGCCAATGCCACTCGTTAGGATCATCTTTGGTCGGCGGAAACGGTGCTTCGTAAGACTCATGTATCTTGGATAATTTTACTTTACAATCATCCATGAGCTTATTTATACGTGCTTCCCATTCGAAAGAAAAATCCTCTGCTCGCCTGGTTTTTCTAGCCAAGTCCGATACGGTTTTGGTTAGAGAACCCAGGTCCCTATCAACTCTTTGAGTGATAGCCGCCGCGGACCGGCGGTATTCTTCCAATCCTTTGTCCAATAGGCTCTGGACATCAGCTCGTAGGCGTTCTTGACCCTCCGCCAGACTAGTTACCTGAGCGTTTATGGATTCTTTATCTTCTTGTTCTTGACTCAAATCTATCCGTATAGACCGAATTCCACTCGCTATCACCTTTATGGAGTCAGACTGAGCAGCGAGATGCTCTGTCTGTTGCCCAAGTCTGTCTTCGAACAATCGAAAACTACTAGTCTGGTGATTGTCTCTTCTGATTGCATAGGCCAAGTATTCTTCATATGTGAGTGCCTTTATCTCCGCTTCGCTTAGAGGCTCGAATTCCATGATGTTAAAGTTGCTAGCGAAGATAACCTTAACCGCTTGATTACTCAATGAACGACACTGATTAGAAGTGTGTTCACGGTATGCCGGTTGTGGATGTTTACGACACTGAGGATAAACCCTTCGGTAAGGGTTTCCAATTGTCGCTTAGAGACGCAAAGAAGTATTGACGGTCCCACTGGGCGTGCCAAAATGTTCGATGCAGAAATATCTCGGATGTCTTAACCGCGTGAGCCGGTCTATCCTGCTTGTGCTTCGTATGCTGGAGTGCCACCGTTCTTCAACGGAATATGGACTAATTACAGCCGCCTGACTTCTTATGTAAGCGATTAGAACAAGGAGAGCACCAACCCTGCTCGAATAGGTCCTTTTTGCCTAGAAACCTAGGACTTTGATATGTGTACCTCTCTGCCAAATCCAGAAATCGATACTCCCACGTCTTTCGTGCAGAGCAGAGCAATCTCTTGATGAAGTGTTGAGAACACTCGCTTCCCTTGAGTATCCAAGCTCCCAACTTACAAGTGAGCCGCTCTTCAACCTTCAGGTTGCAATCACTACAAGAAAACTGCACTTAGACCACGGACCATTTCCGTCGTCTAAGTGCAGTTTTCCGTCGTCTAAGTACTTGGACGACGGAAACTCCGTCGTCCAAGGTCCGTGCTCCAAGTGCTGTCGTCCAAGCACTTGGACGACGGAGACTTAGTTTTTCCGTCGTCCAAGTGAACTTGGACCTCGGACATTATCCGTGGCCCAGGTGTTCACCTGGACGACGGAAACACTAAGTCTCCGTCGTCCAGGTGAAAACCTGGGCCACGGACATTGCTACCATTATCCGTGGCCCAGGTGTTCACCTGGACGACGGAGACTTAGTGTTTCCGTCGTCCAGGTGAACACCTGGGCCACGGATAATGGTAGCAATGTCCGTGGCCCAGGTTTTCACCTGGACGACGGAAACACTAAGTCTCCGTCGTCCAGGTGAGCACCTGGGCCACGGAGAACGACAGGGTTTAGGGGTTAGGGGTTAGGGGTTAGGTTTAGGGTTTGTGCACCTGGACGACGGAGAACATAATCTCCGTCGTCCAAGTGAATATTTAATTTTTAAAAAAAATTAAATTGAAATTAAATATTATTAATTTAATTTATTATTAATTTAATTTAAATAATGAAAAATGCTAATATTAAATAAATAAACTAAATTTTGAATATTAAAATTAATAACTTATATATATAATTATTAAATAATCAAAGTAAATTAATTTGTACATACGAAAAAACCCATAAATTAAAAATTAAAATATTGTTCGGAATGCGGAAAGAAACGAGATAATATACTACGTGCTAGCTAATACACTGGAGGAGCAGATGCGGGGCCGAGTCCTCCGCCTCCAGCCGGGTCGTTGTCGTCGGGGTGTGGGTTCGGAAGAGGTTGACATACTTCTCGATTTTGGTTCATGAGCGCGATGAGTTGGGCTATTTGTGCTTGTTGTTCGTCAAGTCTTTGCCGCATTGACTCATTCTGCTCTTGTGTCCGTCGATTCTCCTCTCGTACCAGTCGAGCCTCTTGAATGGCTGCTTCGACGGCCGCAGCTTGAGTCATTCTCCGCTGCCTCGAACCTCCCGTAGATGATGAGCCGGAGGTCGTCGACAAATCTCGTACCACCCTAGGCCCAAAGTGCCTAACCTCCTTGCCAGCTCTACGACCGTAGACCTCATCCGCGATTGCAATTTGGCTCTCTAAGGATAGAGGAGACAGGTCTTCCGGCGGCACATCTGGGAACGCAAGCTGAGTGTTGGCCAACTCTTCATGCGCACGCTCTATCGCCCTTGCCTACAAAATTATAATTAATTTATTATAATTTTGTAATCATATTTAAATAATAATTACTATAATTAAAAGCACATATATATATATATATACATATCACTTACCCCGCATTGACTCGCTTCATTATCGAGCCCTGGCGTCACGTACGCGCTTACGCTTGCATCAATAAAAGGGTGTTTGGAACCCTTATCCTTGTGCTCCTTGGCAATTTGAATGAACTGCTTGGCGCCGGTAGTATGGTGTTTCTCCTTCTTCCCCCGGTTGGCTTTGTTGACACCGGAGAATTTCTGTTACACAACATAATTAAATCATTAAAAAATGAATAACTACAATTTAAATAATTCAATTATTTTAATTGAAATAAAAAAATTAAATTAATACCTTAAATTGTTCATCGGCAAAGTGGTTACACAACCACTCCCACTCATCTTCTCTCTCCCCTTGCAGCTCTACCGGGGGAGGCACGGGACCGACATCTTTGAAGTACTTATGGAGCCTGTACTTCCAATCTTTGTAGATGGAGTTGGCGGTTTGATTGATATGCCTCAACATAGCCGGTGTCGGATCCACGTCAAATTGTTCCTATCAAAAATAAATAGAAAATTATAATCGTATATATTATGAAATTTTAGGCCGAGATTAACAATATTATATAATAACTAAATTGAACGTATTACGTACCGAAAGATCTTTGAAGACTTTCGCCTTCTCATGATCCGGCGCCTCCTTCCAAGTAGGGGCAGTGATACGAACCCGGTTACGGATGATTGACCCTATCCCATGCGCCGAGAGACTTGCTAGTTGAGCTGTGGGAGGGCCACCGGTGAATTCGTCGTACGGCAAGTCGATCTTTTTACCGGTCGCCTTGCAAATACGCTCCGCTTTCCCCCCTTTAACGAGACCCCGAGTCCTTTTCGGTTCCGGGTCAGTGGGGGCCCTCCTTTGCCTACGGCGGGCGCTGTACATGATTGATTCGGCGGTGGAGGACGCCTGAGTACTTCCCGTTGAATGGGTACCGGGCGTCGGAGATTGGAAGGGGTCGACGTCATCACCGCTCGAGATGAATGGGGGAGCGGGAATTTCCCCAGAGGGCGCTACGGACGGACCAGATGATCCGTCCGGATTGAGAGCGTCGTTGCCCTTCGGTGGTAATTCCCAACCGACTTGGTCCGCCAAGCGGCGGAGCATGGCATCTTCTGCCTCTTGTTGGGCTTTCTTCTTGCCGGATGTCGTCTTTGGCGGAGCCATTTAAACCTAAGAGTACGGGGTTAAAATACCTACTTACCATAATAATTACAACTTAAAAATTTACGCTAATTAATTAAGTACGTTTAAGATTTAAATAGAGTACACTAGCTTGGCATTTTCGGTCGTTCAATGAACGTGCGACCCGCGCGATAAAGTGTAAATTTTCAATTAATCAGCCTTGGTTAAATCGAAAAACATGGCCAGTTAGGGATAGAGATAACGCGAGAGGCAGGACTAATTTCGACAAAAGTCTTTCTTAGTCCAAATCCTGTCACCAGTCATAACCCGTTTCTAGACACCATGTCCGACATTCGGCCAATTTTTCGAAAATTTACACTCCCTCAAGTCCTTTGCAAACTCCGCCCTCAACCTCGTGTCCATAACTTCACTTAGGTTATGGTGTGCGGTGATGAAATCCACACATCACGAGGGGTTAAGGAGATAAGCAAGGAAAAGAGGCGCCATCTATTCCAAAGAGTGCGACTTAATTACACCAAGCCTATGTACTAAATTTAAATCGAACACGTACTACTAATTTATTTACTAAAAAATACACGTAATTACATGCAATAATTTATTTTCCATTTAGCATGCAATAATTAACCATTTAATTAATTAATAACAATAATTATTTATTTATTTATTTAATAACAACAAATTTACAATTATTCATTTAATTAGGAAACAATAACAATAATTATGATTTAATTAATAAATAAAAACAATTAATCATTTATTAAATATTTAAAATTAATTACTAAATTAATTTCTACTAATTAATTATATTTAGAATTTAATTAATTAATAAAATGAAAATTATTTAAATAAGGGAAAAATAGAAATGTACCGAAGCGGAGTTTACGGGAATTTCGCCGGACTTGAGTCGTCGGAGAGGAGGAACCACGCCGGAAAAAATGTCGTCGGAGTGTCGCCGGAGGAGGATCGCCGGAGGAGAGGAGAGGAGAGGAGAGGAGAGGGAGAGGAGGAATGATGAGAAAATGAGGGGGGGTGCAACTCTATTTATAGAGTTGCACTTACTTAGACGACGGAGCACTATTCTCCGTCGTCTAAGTCCACCTGGACGACGGAAATAGTGTTTTCCGTCGTCTAGGTGGCAGTTTAAAAATTTTCAATCGGTGCGTAATTAATCGGCGGGACGTTTTGAACCGCCATGAATTTGGACTTAGACGACGGAGAATTGGATCTCCGTCGTCTAAGTGAAAATTCAAGCGGTGCCGAAAACGGAAGCGGTAAATTGAACCGCCATAATTTTGGACTTGGACGACGGAGATGGTCAGTTTCCGTCGTCCAAGTTAAAATTACATGAAAAAAATAAACAAAAATAAATTTGAACCGCAATGGTTTTGAACCTGGACGACGGAGATGGTCATTCTCCGTCGTCCAGGTGAACACCTAGACGACGGAGAATGACCATATCCGTCGTCCAGGTTCAAATTACGTAAAAAAAAATTTTAAAAATAATTCGCTAGGAATTTAGCGATCTGTCATTCGAGTGAAATAGTCGTACAATATCGATGAACGCATCGTGTATATAAACAGTTAAATTTGAACCGACGATTAATTTTACGTATTGAAACATGTTAAGTATCGACTAATCTTTACGACTTAAGTGTTCATGAGTAGACGCTCATTTGCAGCAGAGTATTAACGAAATTGAATTTGGACAAAACAACCGTTGGATATGTTCGTCGTAACATAATATATAATTGTCTTCAAAGGATCATAAAATAATAAGTTCGGGAAGGGTTTGATCGGCACAGTCAACCGCAAAACCGATAATTTCACAAACCGGAAACGTGGATACTAGGCATTTCGTAACTCCGATTTTCGAACCGTCGAAGCTCACACACCAAGAATTGTTTACTCTAAAGTCTTGATGAAAAGACTTTGCATTGGAAGAAGGTCTAGATGGTCGTTGTCTTAGAAAAAATTACGATATCTGCACCTGGACGACGGAAATGAGTGTTTCCATCGTCCAGGTCAGAACCGGGACGACGGATAACTTCATATCCGTCGTCCAGGTTCTGACCTGGACGACGGAAACACTCATTTCCGTCGTCCAGGTGTATAGACCCTGAATTCAGGGGTTAGGGCCTTACTGTTTAGGGTTTAGGGTTTGTGCACTTGGACGACGGAGAATGACCATCTCCGTCGTCCTAGTGTCTACCTGGACGACGGATAATGACCATCTCCGTCGTCCAGGTGTAAAAACCCTGAATTCAGGGGTTAGGGCCTTAGGGTTTAGGGTTTAGGTCGTCCAGGGGTATTTGTGTGTCCGTTCAATTATTTTGAATAAAAAAAAATTAAAAAAATGATCGATCGATCCGATTTGCTAGATTTAGGGTCGACGATTTAGGGAGATAGCCAAAATACCCAAAAGGCGACAACCTGCAATTAATTTCTCTGTTGTCCAGGATATATAATTCGGATTAATTATTTAATTTAATTTAGTTTACGTACGTCGGTCGATCCGATATATCTGATCGAGCATGGACGCGTGTAATTAATTAATTAATATATATACCTACATATATACATTCTCCTCCTTATAATATTAATTTATATTAATTTTTGATCGATGATGCATCGATCATATATATTACAATAATTACAATAATTAATTACCAAGTAATAATCCTCGTCGTATGACCATACTCTTCGTCATAATCGTCATCATCCTCGTCCATGTTCATATCCGTCGTCCAGGTTCTGACCTGGACGACGGAAACACTCATTTCCGTCGTCCAGGTGTATAGACCCTGAATTCAGGGGTTAGGGCCTTACTGTTTAGGGTTTAGGGTTTGTGAACTTGGACGACGGAAAATGACCATCTCCGTCGTCCAGGTGTAAAAACCCCGAATTCAGGGGTTAGGGCCTTAGGGTTTACGGTTTAGGTCGTCTCCGGTCATTTGTGTATGCGTTCAATTATTCTGATTCAAAAATATAATTAAAAAATTGATCGATCGATCCGAACTGCTAGATTTAGGGTCCAAGATTTAGCTAGGGTTTTATATGAGATTGAGATTTGGCGCCAATTAATCTGCAATTAATTTCTCCGTTGTCCAGGATATATAATTCGGATTAATTTCTTACCGTAAACCAGCATCGATCATATATATATATATATTACAATAATTACAGTAATTAATTACCAATTAATCTCCCTCGTCGTATGACCGTACTCTTCGTCATAATCATCATCGTCCTAGTGTGTACCTGGACGACGGAGAATGACCATCTCCGTCGTCCTAGTGTCTACCTGGACGACGGATAATGACCATCTCCGTCGTCCTAGTGTGTACCTGGACGACGGATAATGACCATCTCCGTCGTCTAGGTGTAAAAACCCCGAATTCAGGGGTTAGGGCCTTAGGGTTTACGGTTTAGGTCGTCCCCGGTCATTTGTGTGTGCGTTCAATTATTCTGATTCAAAAATATAATTAAAAAATTGATCGATCGATCCGATCTGCTAGGTTTTGGGTCCAAGATTTAGGGTTTTATATGGCACCAAAAGTGAATATGGCGGGGGACCTAATATAAACGTGGACAGAATTCAGGTGTCCGTTAAATTATTTTGAATGACCATAAAATAATTAAATAAATGATGGATCGATCCGATTTGCTAGATTTAGGGTCGAGGATTTAGCTAGGGTACGTTTTATATGAGATTGAGATTTGGCTATTATATTTATTAATTTCTCCGTTGGCCAGGATATATATATAATTCAGATTAATTTCTTACCGTAAACCGGCATCGATCATATATATATATATATATATTACAATAATTACAGTAATTAATTACCAATTAATCTCCCTCGTCGTATGACCGTACTCTTCGTCATAATCATCATCGTCCTCATCCCCGTTAGTCGACGGCTCATCCTCGTCATCGTACTCAACATCGTCCGACGAATAACCTGAGTCCTCGTCCGCGTCCTCTTCCTGCTCGTCTTCTTCATCTACCTCATGGATAATCTCATCTTCAGTTAGATCTGTACAACCATCAGGCATGGGTAACCGTTCACCATCTTGAACCAGGTCCATTATATCGGAGCGGACCATAGAAATATTAGGCTCTTGATAGGCAGGAATGTCTCTTTCTGGTTCAGCAGCATCTTCAGTCGTCGCCGGTGTCCCTTCAATTGTCTCTGTATTCCATATTCCTCGGTGAGAGATATGGTTCACTATTTTCCACCCTTCACCGGCTTTCGGATCGTCGAGATAGAACACCTGCCGAACTAAGGTGGCGAGAGCGAAAGGCTCATCCTCATACCAGTGCGAGTTTGTATCGACAGATAATAGTCCCAGGTCTTCCTTTGTACGCTTGAACCATCTGCACTTGAATAGGAAAACGTTGACATCATTCCCGTAACATAGCTGAACCACGTATACAATAGCCCCGTAATATAGATCATTGTCTTTCCCAACGGCTACCCCACTGTTTTGTGTTCTTCTTCCTTCGTCTCGGGCCAATGAATGGAACTTTACACCGTTCACAAAACATCCGGGATAAATATAGTGTTTAACCGGCTTCCCTGCTAGCAAGTGCTTTGGCCATGACCACCACCCTCCGTGGTTATCAGATTTTTGCAGATCAATCATCTGCGAAAAAGGCCAAATTAATATAATGGTTTACTTTCTACAAACATGAGCAATATGTATTTAAATAATTAATATCGAGTCGTACGTACGTACCCATTGGAAGAAATAATTAGGAAACTTCTTCTTAACCATTTTCTCAATCCACGCCGAACTCTTGTTTTGATTTAACGCCTGAAGCCTCTCCCTGTATGACATCATGTACGGCTCAACTTCATCACAGTCTCGCAACACTACCCAATGTGCCTCAAAAAGTTCTTCCCGTGTTAACGATTCCTTTAATACTCCTCTAAACGGTCGGACGACATTGGTGACGACAGAAAGATTGATGCGGGCACTGCGATCGGAGGCAGTACTGGGAGGGGGTGGATCTTTGAGGTACCTGTTGCAGTAAGTAACACACTCATGCATTAGGTATGTCTCTGCTATGGAGTCATCCGGGGCCGACCTGTTTTTGACGAATGACTTATACTGTCCAAGCTGTCTACAAAATCAAACGTACACATTACATAAGTACATATAGCTAGCTGGCTAGTATATATATAATCTCCAGTGGAACAAATTAATTAATTAGTTGTACGTACCTTTCTTGAGGATACATCCAAGTGTACTGGACCGGACCAGAAATGAGCACCTGCTCGGGCAGGTGGATCATTAGGTGAATCATGATGTCAAAGAAAGCAGGGGGAAAATCCTCTCTAGTTTGCAAATGATGTGCACAATTTGTTGTTGCAATTCCACCACATCTGACTTCTTTAATTCTCTGGCGCATAACCTCTGCCACCACCTGCACAATGCCACTATTGGTTCTACGACGTCCCGAGGCAAGTATGGTCGAATTACCACTGGAATCAGACGTTGCAGCATAACATGATAGTCATGTGTCTTTAGACCAACAAACTTGTGTTGCACCTCGTCCACTGCTCCAGTTATAGTAGCTGCATACGTAGCCGGATAACGAACGCCCTTAAACCAGTGAAATACAGAACGTCTAAGCGTCGGCTTCACTGTGTAAGGTGCATCTGGCATCTTGTTGTACACTCCTTTCCTATCCCTCCTCAACCACAAGGGACGACGTAGATTCATTGATTCCAAATCTTTGCGCGCTTTGGGAGTATCTTTAGTCTTGAACTTAATACCGAGAATTGTTCCCACCACGCTGTCGCACACATTCTTTTCTATGTGCATCGCGTCCAAGTTGTTCCTCAGCTTCAACTTCGACCAGTAAGGGAGTTCAAAGAATATACTCTTGTGATCCCAATAGCTGAGATCATGTGGAGGAATTGGATTGCATTTCTTTACATCCGCGTCATTGCTCAACACACCAAAGTCGAAATAGCTCAACCTCTCTAAAATCTCTTCGCCCGACCAACTACGGGGTTTAGGATTGTTCTCTACCGTACCGTCGAAATGAGCTTCATCCTGTCGCCACGGGTGGTCGTGAGGAAGCCATCTACGGTGACCCAAGTAACACACCTTCCCCGCGTGCCAACTAGAGTTCACGTCGTCCAAACATATAGGACATCCATTATATCTTTTTGTCCTGCAGGCTGCCAACATCCCATAAGCTGGAAAATCGCTGATCGTCCACATTACAGCAGCCCTCATCGTGAACATCGTGTCAGTGAATTTGTCATAAGTTGGGACTCCATTTTCCCACAACAGTTTCAGCTCGTCGATCAAAGGTCTGAGGTAGACATCTAAGCACTTCGATGGAGATTTAGGACCTGGAATTAGTACGGTAAGGAAATTAAATTCCTTGTTCATGCACATCCACGGAGGCAAGTTGTACGGCATCAGAATAACTGGCCAAGTGCTGACGGCGGAGCTATTACTTCCCCAAGGATTGAATCCGTCTGTAGATAGGCCGAGTCTAACATTTCTAACCTCTGAAGCAAAGTCTCCAAATTCTCTGTCGAAATGTTTGAAACCCTCCCCATCCGCGGCGTGTCGCAGGACATCGTCATCTATTCGCTTTTCTGCGTACCATCGCATCGCCTCTGCTGTGTGTAGCGACATGTACAGGCGCTGCAATCTGGGAATCAAGGGAAAATATCGAACAACTTTCACAGGAATTCTCTTTTTCGAACTCTTCCTATTCAACTGGAATCTGCACTGGCCACATACGGGACAATAGTCCAACTCTTTATACTCTTTGTAAAATAGCACACAATCATTCGGACATGCGTCAATTATCCTGTACTTTAGGCCGAGGCTGCTCAGGATATTTCTAACCTTATAATGAGATTTAGGAAGATTGTGATCATCAGGAAGCAACTTACATATTTGCTCCTGAATTTCGTCAAAAGAACTCACTGACATTTTGTGCTTCACTTTTATCTTCATTTGCTCCATCACATATTGCAACACATTCTCTCGACATCCAGGGAACACCGGGGTCTGCGCTTCAAGTAGCATCCGGTTGTACTTTTCCATCTCACTGGTGTCAGTGGCCAAGCTAGCTGCGGGGAATGTGTCATCATGCTCATTGGTGGTACTGTAACCTCCGTCTTGGTGTTGGTGTCCGCCATGACTACATCCCGGAAACGCATCATGGACCAAATCTGCAGTTGGGTTGCAAGCTGGGGGTCCGGCACCACTGCCGCTGGATGAGGCACCATGGTAACTGTACCCTGAGCTGAAGTCTGCTGCGCTGAACTCTACTGCTTCACCATGCTCGCTCCATGTAGTGTAACTCCACATCATACCATTTTCGTACAAGTGTTGCACCATAACATTAACCTCCGCATACTGACAATTAAGACATTTCTGACACGGACACCTGAAACGTTTCTTTCCCTGACCATGTTCTATCGCAATATTCACAAATTCGCTAATTCCATCCATATACCGGACATCACATCTATTCTTCAACTTCATCCAACTCTTGTCCATACTGCTACAAAATATTATACTTAATTAATTATTACATATATATATATATTTGTCCATTAATTTACGCTTAATTATACGTACTCGATCTACATATCGATCCATCAATTACGTACGTATGTACGTAATTTAATCGATCTGTACATATATATATATAGCTAACATCAGCTAACATCCTTGCATGTATATATATATGTACGTACGTTTTCACTAAATACATATTAATTAAGCAAATTTTAACTGCGTACGTACGTACCTGCTGGCCTTCTCGATATCTTTACGTTAATTAAGCTAACTAGCTAGTCAGCGGAGATCCCGGCCTTATTGATCCTGATTCTTCTCGGCCTAGCTAGCTTCTAGCTACCTAGCTCGAGCTCCCTAGCTTCTCCTTCTCCCTTCTCCTTCAATTATTCTTCAAATGGAATCGATCATGAAGAGATCGAGGCTAGCTAGGAATGAATTCGATCAGTACGTTTGGCCGGCAGTGGGCTTATATAATGCTTCACTTAGACGACGGAGGTGTCGGTACGTCGTCTAAGTGGAAGTACGTTTTGTGAACTCGGACGACGGCGTGTCGGTCCGTCCTCCAGGTAATCACCTGGACGACGGAGAATACCATATCCGTCGTCCAAGTGGTCACCTGGAGGACGGAGAAGACTCCGAGGTCCAGGTGACCACTTGGACGACGGATATGGTATTCTCCGTCGTCCAGGTGGTACTTGGACCACGGAGTCTTTTCCGTCGTCTAAGTGTCACTTGGACGACGGAGAATTAGTGTTTCCGTGGTCTAAGTGCTGTTTTCTTGTAGTGAATTGCTTCCTTGGAGTCGTAAATACCTTCACTCGACAGGTGAACAGCACTCCGACCTTCTAGTTGCAAGAAAGATAGAAATCTCGAAGACGAGATAACCGTCTAGGTTTGTTTGCGTATAGCAAGGTTGTTTGATTAATTGTCGGGGGGGGGGGGGGGGGGGGCTTCTCATAATACCCTTGCTAATTTCCTTATATACTCGCTTACTAATCAGTCATTCACTCTATTTCTAATTCCTTCTGCTCTTGTAATCTTGTCTGAATCTACTACCAGCACACATGTCGTACCTCTCAAAGGTCTTCTACTTCCATCATAACTCTTCATAGAGTCCTGCTATAATCCATAACTATGATAAAACATAAGCCGCGTGAATCCAGCTTACAAGACACAATTCCAATAGAACTCGAAGTCTCCTTCTAGCGAAGCTCGCTAGACTCTGCATAACTTGGCTCTTCGCCAAGACACCTATTAACATAATAGGCTGCTCGCCTGGACCTCGACAACTCAAGCCCAAAGTAAATATTTTATTTAGGCCCAAACACCCTCTTTGCTCTAATTGGGTTTAAGAACTATATATGTTTTCGATAAGTTCCTTTTCATTATACTCTAATTGGGTTTAAGATTGGTAAATCCGTTTGAAGTTCACCAAGTGCGACAGATTCTAAATGCAATAATAACGAATCAAATCCAACATCAAAAAAATTGTGAATTTTAATAGTATCATTCATTCCCTTATTATTTACAAATTCTCACATGTCTTCAACTCCATCTCCACAATAGCCCTGGTGGAAATTGAAACTTGTTGCAATATCATATATATCTGGGGTTTCTTTTGGTTTGTGAATAACATTTTTTTTAGAAGAAGTCATGATTAATTTAGTGTAAAGTTAGTTTACTCAGAAATCCGACTTTAAAAGGAATCTGTGTTGAGGACGCAAATATCACTGAAAAGCCCGAAGACAGATTTTTGCTTTACATTCCAACTCAAAATAGAACTAGCCGGTGAAAATAAGTCATAAGAGGTTTGACTGATTAGTGCCGCTCATTAGCGTAATTAAAAATGGACTTAATTAATATGTTCGATTGCACTTTGTTACCCCGAAAATGGGCTTGTACTCTGGATGTCATAAGCCCATAACGTCCATTCCCCAATCAAATCACAAAGTTACCTTAGACCCTCCGATGAGATGACCTCTGATTTGACCCACACCTCGAAGACTCACACCAACATCTTATCCTACTTGACACGTCCAGAATCCAAAACCAGAGGCAATTACTTGGCGTGTTTGGATATTGATTCCGATCTTGATCAAACGATCAGACGTGCGTGACGTCCCCTTCTTGATGGCGACACGGATACTTCCGTGGTCCCAAACGCACAGAATAGTACAGACGGGTAGGATACGGTATCATTATATCCAATGAAAAGTCGACAACTCAGATAGGAGAGGGTCGAGAGAGGGAAAAAAGATATTGAAAAATATATTTAGTGACATAATTTTGTGTCTGGTTAAGGTGACGTTGGCTCAAGACAATGACAACGATCGCGGAAGTGAGTGGTCTGATCTTCTCTGCTGCCCCCATCTTCATAATATCGAACACGACCCGTAACCATAGAATTCAGCGCAAAAGACCTAGCTCATCATCTCCCTTTGCTTTTGCTTTCTTTTGTTCTTGGTTAAAGAAAGTAGTTTTGATTTAGTTTGTGCTTGTTCTTAAAGCAACAGCATTGACGACGGTGTAGGTGCTCGACCAAGAGGTGGGTCCGGCCGAGGATTGCACGAGCGAAACGATTTCGGCAATGTAATGGGCAAAATAAGCCGACGTTTGATTGAGCAAAATGGCGATTGAGCAATCGCTCGAGCAAGTTTTGCTCCGCTGATTGCGCGAGCATTTGGCGGAACCCACACGTCGTGGATAACTTTAGACGCGTTAGATATTTTTTTATCTAACGTGCCAATTAAAAGTTTAAAAAAGAAATGACACGCGAATGGGAGCGCGACACGTGTCCGGGTCGGGTAAAAATTTGAATGCAACGGTCCACTTCATCTGGGCATTTGATTTTGAATCGGAAATCTGATTCAACGGTCCAAAATTAATCAAAACGGTTAGTTATTGTTACTAACGAAAATAAACGCGAAAAACTCGAAAAAATTTGTACAAAATCCCAAAAATTTTAGAACACTCCATATTAATATTTCTATAAATACTACTTCATTTCAATCATAACTCACTAATTTGTGCACAACAAATTTCACATCTCCCTCCACCTCTTCTATCATTTCCTTGAGCATTTTTTCCAAAAAGATTGGCACCCATTGGTTTCCTTCTGAAAATTTACAAATGTGCATCTTTTCCGTACGTCATAACGTTGATAAATACGACGACAACAAATAAAATAGGGACAAATTGTGGGAGTCAATTCATGCTGATTATGCGTTTGGGAGGTTGCACAAGGTGAAACTCCTTCGAAGGAGCCAAGGACCCGAATCGTGCTTTCGTCTCACTACAACAAGTTCGAGTTACTCTTGCAAAAATGGAGTGAATGTTTGCACAATGCACGACAACGTATAGCTAGCGGCACTTCGCTATTGGATGAAGTAAGTTTATATTCTTTTATCTTATGTGATATAAATTTTATTTGATTATATGAATTAAATTATGTAATTTATATATCTAATTTGTTTAAATATGTAGTGTTGTGAAATAGCTAATATTTATTTTTCATTAGGTCAAGCAAGCTCAATCGTTTTACTATTTTACCAAGAACAAACCGTTTACACACTTTGCTAGTTACAAATCTGTTAAGAACCATCCATATTTCATTGCGATGCTATCAACTACTCCATCTCCATATGCAAGTAATTACCAAGCTATTCCTTCCGCAACCGAATCATCTCCAACCATCAATTTCACCAACAAATAAGTGAATGAGACACCTCAAAGCAACGTGACCGCTCCCTCGAGTCCGGCTAGACCAATTGGAACCAAGGCAACAAAGGAAGCAAAGCGGTAAAAGAAACAACGTTAGACTCTTATTGAGCAACGAGTTGAGGTTTTGCATACCATTGCAAGTGATCAAGCATCATGGCATACCTGGAGGAAGATGCATAATGAAAGTGAACTTAATTATTACAAAGAGTACATAGAAATTCAAAAGTGGAAGGAAGCAAGGGCGGACGAAGAGTTACAATTCAAGAAACAAGAGGAGGAAACAAGGATCATGACAATGGATTTGGAGGCTATGACCTCTCGAAAATGTATTTTACCAAGAGGAAACTAACAATCCTTAATGAAGGAGAACCTAGTCAAGATCAAGCTACTGATGAAACATATTCAGATTGTTATCACCCAAGTCGCATGCTCTTTCCATAGTAGTTATAGTATTGCACTAAGAATAAATATAGGCTTGGCTTGTCATTATGTAATTTAAATTTTCGAGAAATAAAAATACAATTTGTTTATTAAGATGAAATTGAAAAGCATATTTGTTACACATTAAATTAAAACAGACTCTTAATGAAAACACATAATAAAATTGAAACTCACATATTAGACTAATATTTAGAGTATTCACTGATTTTTAACCTCCAATTGTGTTTCACTAAGTCCTTCTGGAGCTCTGTATGGATGTAAATGGATTCGAGATTGGCAACACGGTCGTGAAATCGTTGTATATTACGTCCATCTCTTCTCATTGGCTCAAAAGGAATTCGATTCCCTTGTGCATCCACCGACCCATCATAAACCTGGAAAGCTCTCGATGAGTTTTACATGCCTTCTTCTTCATTCTCCTCATCCTCATCCTCATCCTCCACATACTCTTCCTCAACAATCATGTTATACAATATGATACATGTCACATAGTCATTAGTCAAAATCTTACTGGAAATCTAGTCCAATTATTTTGCTGATAATGACATATGGCAATGACACGTGTCACTTTTTATTAGTCAAAAATCTTATCATAAATCTTATATACATATATATTATTTAGTCGATAACGACACGTGTCACATTATGATTGGTCATAAATCTTACCGGTAAATAAGCTAATAATATTTCACAACATGATGAATTGGATTTGCTCTTGCATTTTCTGAATGGGTGTATCCAAAATTTGATTTACTAGAGAAAAAGAGGGATTTGGTTTGCTTGAGCAAAAAATCTCACTTGCTCTACCTATTCCTCTAGAAACCGGTGCGGATGCTCTTAATAACCAACCGAGTATAGTATAGTAATGCGTGTATGCTTCAATTTATCATGCCGTGTAATCTAGTGTAGTCTTGTACTATTCTCATATTTCAATGATATTTTTGACATTCTCAAAAAAAGAACTAACCCAATAAGTGTAGGAAAAATAAGTGATATTAAATTAAATATAATAAATAAAATACTAATAAAATAATTAGTAAATTACAAACATATGAACGAAGAACAAATTCTGGGTAAGAAGATGAACTAAGTTAAGTCACGTGTATCACACGCTTTCTTTAAGAACTTTTACGCCGCCCACAGGCTTGTATGACGTGACGTTGTTCTCCCAGGATAAAAAAACTTCAAAGTTTTGTACCGCAGCACAAGAACTTCTCTTCGAACTAAAGAATACCTTTCTCTATCACCGGATTTGCTCTGAGTTGAGAGAGGGAGAGAAGTGATCAGAAGAGGAGATTGCTTCTGATGGGATGAAGAATAAGGGAGGATGAAGCCTCTATTTATACATGGAGGAGAGGGAGAATTACATAATGGCTGGCCCCCAAAAGGTTGTGAGTTATCACTCATTAACCATGCAACTTAAATCCGGCCAACAATGGTGAGAAAACCGGCCAACAATGGTGAGAAAACCCACCATAATTCGGCCAATAACGTCCATAACCGGCGAAGTTGAAAGGTCTCGAGGAATGCAAAAAGTCAGTCTTTCCTGAGTGCAAAAGCATTTCACCCAAGATTTGCACCCCCCCTGCGTGCGTGAGAGAGAGCCCCTCTACTCACTTACTCAAGGTATACTAAGGTGCAATCATATATAAAGATCTCCAAATTTCTAATTTCTCCCATGTGGGATCACATTCCTTCCTTTTGTTTCAAGTAGCCATCTTTGGGTGACAATTTCTCATTCGTCCTTTAACCAATTTAAACAAATGAATACATAATCTTTATGTACTCTTGTAGGAGAACACAAATCCATGTTTCCCTCACATCAAAATTAAGTGCAGCACAATCAATTATTTTGTTTAAATTGTCATATTAAAATGGTGAAAAACCACCATTTTCCAACAATAAGTCCATTACTATATAGAATCAGAGAGTAACTAACTACTATACTATGTCATATGATTGATGGTTCTTTGTTGATCAAGTTCATTATGAATCAGAACAAATTTTAAATACACATAAAGAGTGATCAATCATTCATTGATCTGAATGGTAAATATAAAACTAGTTTCAATGTTTCATGATGAATCTTTAGTTATTTAGTTATGAATAGTACAAATTTGGATATCCAAACTCAGCTATGGTTAGTAATGATGTTGCTGTTGAAATCATTGTTTATCATGAAGGCTCTAATCAGACTCAACTTAATTGTTTCTAAGCCTCATCTTGTTTTTTTTGGAGAGCATGCTGCTATATACCCCAAGGCTATACATCTCAGGGACTATTTTTTTCTTGTGACACGTGTCGTAATTTAAGTGGTTGCATTTTTTAATTTTATGCAACTTTCATTCAGCTTATGATAAACTCAATTCAGTCTATAGGATCATCCTCCTTGCCCATCACCAAACAAGTCTCCACTCTCCATCGATGATAGTTGCCGTCATCGCTAACCCTCACTGTCGCATAAGGTAAAATCAGCAGCAAGAAAACAAATCGAGACCAGATTTATCACCTAAGTTCTTAGAGAGAGAGAGTCTCCATTTTCTTACGACAACCACCACCTATCAGCAACAGATGACTGATAAACCTCATCTAGAACTAGAATAGACAAGTACGTGCGCGCACACACACACACACACACACTCTCTCTCTCTCTCTCTCTCTCTCTCTCTCTCTCTCTCTAAGTCTCCATCGTTTTGTTTCCATGGATTCGATCCACTGTGTATTATGAATTTGATTAGTGTTGTTTTAGGTAGATGTGATTGGTGTGATTATAAACTAGAATCGTTTAATTAAATATGATTTATATCTTGTACGTGTGAGGATTTGAGCTGTTCATTGAACTCGAAAAGTTTCAAGATCTGGTGGTGGTGATATAAAGACTGATCTCTCTCTGCTCTGAGGGTAGTCTTTTGGTTTTGTGTTTGTTGTTTATAAGTTGGTTTTGATCACTTCATTGTCCCTAGAGGTAGTTTTGGCTTTGATCCCCTATTCTTTGTGTTGTTTCTTTTCTCGCTAATTTTTGGATCTGAGTGACAAGTTAGCTCAATACATTTTTATAAGAAAATTAGTTTACAACTAAACACGAACATATTGATACACCAGTCCAAAGTATTGATATCTGTAGTGTCGACAAAAGTTCTTGTCGGCATCATAGTTGGAAAATTGGTAAGAGTGAGTTGATGCAGTGTCAAATTCATGCTATTTTTTCAAGTACTTTGTTGCCTTAATTGTAAAGAAAAAGGAGTAGTCAATAAGACACTCTTTGCTAAATGGTACAGTTAGGGTAAAATATATTGATTGAGTCTCCTATTATTATTTCAAGTTTTTTTCTTCTTATAGGTTTGAGCTTTTCTTCTCTTTAATCAGGGTTTAAGGATAGCCGCAAGCCCTTATTAAATAAAATGTACTAAACTAGAGACTGAAATCTCTTATACAACCACCATTCCCTAATGGCGTGTTTGTATAGAGTATTTTTTATTCCTATTGAAATTCACAATTGATATAAATTTGATTTCATCATTTTAAATTCCATCATTTATGAATTCTAGTGTTTGATGTTCGTCATGTAGAAATTTAATTATGACAAGCATTTCAAACTTTTATGAGTAATTTGAGGGAATTATAGAATGACACATATTTTTGAGGGAATTGAAATAAGGAATTTGGGTCTCACATTCCCCTAATTTTAAAAGAATAGAAATCATAAAATCTTCAATAAACTTATCCAAACACAGAAATTTAAGTGATGAAATTTTGAATTCCTGAAATTAATTAAATTTCAGGGATTTTACTCTCATCCAAACACACCGTTACGGTGTAATTGGATGAGAGTAAAATCCTTAGAATTTAATTAAATTTCAGCAATTTAGAATTCTATCACCATTTGTGTGTTTAGATAAGCTTCTTGATGTTTTTATAATTTCTATTCTATTAAAATCAGGGGAATTGGATGAAAGGACTCAACCCTAGTTTACCTAATAAACTAAGATTAATCCCTAACGACTTACAATAATGTAGAAATTTCTACGAAAATTTTGACATAACCTCCCCAGAAACTGAGACAAAAACCTGCATGAAAATACACTTCATAGACTAAATCCCACAAACAAACCGTAGACCACTAATGTCTATCCAGATTTCTCAATATAAATCAAAAACAACATCAGTACTCAACTCAAGAATTTAGAAGCATATTTACAAGGTACTGATTCTGAGTACAAAGGAAAATAACTCAACGACAACAAGATAAATTGACTTAGCTATTTACATGAACATCACTGGAAGTAACATAATACGATCGGTATTTAGAGCAACTTCTACTAACATATACTACATATGATACAAACCGACAATGAGCCGAGATATACTGCTGAGAAAATGACTGGTGGGCTCTAAGCCTTCGATGATACCAATCACTTTCAAGATATATACTGCAACTTAGGCAACGGAAACCGAAGAGCCCATAGAAAGACATTAAAATATAAAACGTTAGCGTGAGTGGACAAAAAAATAATATAATCAGCGTAAATCAATAAAACAGATCTATCACACCTTTTCGCTGATTTCCGTGAAATAATGCGAGTTCAAAATCATAGAACTGAAATATAAATTGAGGTGATCGCCTAGGCCACCTAACCTGAGTCGACTATCTGCATGAAAGTATAAGTGATGGGTTAGACAAGGTGTTTGTCCTAACCTTCTCTGACCGGTCAGACGAGATGTTTGTCCCAACCTTCCTTGACTGGACTATTCGGTGATCAGCCGCACAGTCAGTGCATCGATGTAACTAACTAATGCCATCACAAAATAAACCTCCAAATTTAAATGCTCTGAAATATACTATAAAACATGCTGGTAAAATATAAACTCGCTATCGACTGTGAAAAATAAAAGTCCACTCCCAGTTCTGCGACTACTGTTGGGGTCTAGCAAAACTTTTCTCGCTGAGGTCGCTATCACGATGTCCTATCTTAAATGATCACATAATATCAAAACAGGTAAAACTATGGAAATCAGCTCCAAAAATAACCCCGAAAAACCCTGTCACAAAGTCTTATAACCTTCCTCGTCGGAGCTCCGCCATGGATGGCAGCACGTGGCCTTCACGCACCTCTGGCCAAGGTGCTTCGATGCAGGAGGTTAATACCTCGTTGGAAAGCACTTAACGAGAAAAACCACATATGTAATTGACCTAAAGTTTAAATCAATGGCGTTTGGCCGGAATTAGCGCAAATAGGCCGAAAATCCAACTCCAGAAACTGCCACCAACGGCAGAAATCTGACCCTCAAAACGTTCCTCTCGACAAGCCCAACCAAGCCCCTAAAATTATGCGCTCCAACTTCACCTCACGTGGCCGGCATTTGCTTCTAAACTCCACGACCCGATATTGGCCGGAAACTTCACGGCATCGAAGCTCTATCATGGAGCTTTGACCGACCACCCTACCAACCCAGATAGATTAAGGAGAGGAAGGGGTTCAAAATCCATGTACCCTCGACCACCAAAAACATGCCGAAGCGCCACTACCATCGGTGACGACTCCACGGGACACATCCGATTCGGGTGGCATCCCTAAACCTGCAAATCCCAAAAATGATCACAGCAAACCCCACAGGGCTTCAATTCCCTACCTGTTTCGTCGTCGGAGGTGGCTGAAAACGGCGAGTCGAGTCGAGTCACACAAAACGGGTCAGCAAATAGAAAAACGGGTTAAGCCCGTACAGTTTTTTTTCTGTTTGATTTTTTTTTTCCGGAAAAAAGTCTATATAAACCCCTAAGCTCCTTGATAGATCAATGTCCCAAATTCAATCTCATCAAGATCGAATAGTCGAGATTAAACCAACTAAAAATAATTTTTTTTAATTTATTTCTCGTGCCGACTTTCGATAAATATAAAAATTAGCTCGCTTATCCAAAAAATTCCACAAAAATTTCTGTGAGCTCGAAATAAAATATTCTACAACTTTTATGAAGAAAGTCAAGTCAAATTCTTGCCCAGTAAAAAAATCATTAATAACCCCGGTAGTGTGACTAATTTGCGATAAAACTTAATAGAGGTCAATAAGTGCGTAATTTCGGTTCGGGTCATCACATTGGAGACCCAAATTTCTTGTTTCAATTCCCTGAAAAATAGGTGTTATTCTACAATTATCTCAAATTACTTATAAAAGTTTGAAATTCTTGTCTTAATTAAATTTCTACATGAAGAACCCCAAACACTATAATTCACAAATGATGGAATTTAAAATGATGAAATCTAATTTCTATCAATTATGAATTTCAATAGGGATCAAGAATACTTCATCTAAACACACCATTAAGTTAAATTCTTAATGAAGTTAGTTTTACAAAATTAATTTTTTTTCTTTTTTTTTGCCGATGAGAGGTTAAGCATTAGACTTATGACTTCGTTTTTTATGGATGAGGAAATAATTTTTAGAACTAATCATACACAAAAAGTACATAAACAAGGAAGTAAAGCAACAAAATCCGACTATAACATAAAGGAAACTCAGCAAAAGAGGAAGTTTATAATGTCGTCGTCGCCAACAAACGAGTCACCGTATGACAGATAAATGCAACCGCGTGACACATGATCGTCACGAGAGCTACAAATATGAACCGACAAGCTATCCATAATTTTTCAACGCATGAAACATAAACCAGTAGCAAATCGCTAGGCAAAATATTTCCAGTTAGGAATTGAACAAAATACAAGTGTTCTGTTGAAGGATAAAATAGATATATAGAGATATTATTTGAAACCGTACTTTATTCATTTTTAGATGACCTTAAATATGCATCATCTGTTACAATTAATATCCTTATAAATCAGGGATTGAGAAAATATCTACTTCTATGCTAATTAGGACAAGACACACATTAGGATACCAAGAATATTATTTCCTTAAACACTCCTCATTGTGTCGCGATCCTGATGGATGATGCATAACTTATTGCCTCACTAAAAAATCTTGCCAAGCAAACAAAATCTTTTGGGTTAAAACAAAAGCTTGGTTGAAGGAAAAAAGAGTACAACGCATCAACTACATAAACGACCACATGTGATGTAGACACCCCTTGATATCTACGGAATGAACTCCCCCTGATCACTAACTAAATCTTGGAGTTCAGATAATCTTCCATTCTAATGCGTCTCACATGCTCCACAAATTTATATTTTTGTATAGACTCTGTGAACAAGTGCGCAACATTATCCACCAAACTAAATAGGTTCGCACAGATATTCAATAACCGCTACTATTGCTGATTGTAGGAGTATTTTGTCAAAATGAGTTTAGTATGACCACCCTTAATGTAACCTAATTTCATTTATTCACTGCAAGCCGCATTATCTTCAAACATGCAAGTTGGTGATGTCGTAGTAGATGATAATCTACTAGACCCTCGAATATGGTGTATTACTATCCTAAACTAGCTCACATTTTAACCTCTTCCTGCAAAACTATAATTTCAAAAATGATTCAAGGAAGTAGTAACAAATGTTTGCTTTGTTGATCCCCAAGAAATCGTCGTGTCTCCCATGGTGAAAGCATAACATGTTTGGGAACATCATTTATGTGGGTCAAAGAGATACCCAGCATCAACAAAACTAACCAAGACATCACATGGTCTCTCTGAGTAGGGGACTCTACTGACTTGAAGTACAGTGCTTGCAGATGAAGGGGATTTTGATGGGTCGAATCTTTCACTCGACGGGTCAAATGGTAGCTTTGGGTCGATCTAGGGTAGAACCTTTGACGAGTTGAGAAAAGCTCTCAACGGGTCGATTGACAACTTCAGGTCCGTCTAGGGTGTAATTTTCGATGGGTCAAAAGATCCATTCGATGGGTCAAAAATCTCAAGACCTGCATGCTACGATTCAACTATCCCTTCTCCTGAAATTTCAAGCTTCTCTATATTTTCTTTGTAGGGAAAGAATCATCTCAAGTCAATGGATCCCTTTAAGTGCCTAAAGTTATGTTCTACTCCAATCTAATGACCTCGCGTAGGCGCAGACCGAGAAGACAATATCCGGATGTGTGCACCAACACTACCAGAATTTCTACTATACCCGATGAGATGACAAAAAACAGGCTGACAACAAGGTTTTTCATCAAGTATAGTCTACAATAACCAATGACAGACCCCATTGTCGGCTATAGTTATAAAGTCGTCGGTTATAGGTACACCCTATACCCGACGACTGTTTTGCTACAATTTCCAACGAGATTTTAACTATAGCTAACAATTGAGTAAGTCGTCGGCTATAGTTCTTATATCAGATCTATTTTGCAGTAGCTCAATAATTCAAAAAAATTCGGTGAGAAAAACTCAAAACGCTCTGAAATCGTTGGGTGTTTTCAGAAGCTGTCCAAGAGAGGTTTGTGAAGCTATATATATAGCTAGCTAGCTAGGTACGTGTGTGTGTGTGTGTGTGTGTGTGTGTGTGTGTGTGTGTGTGTGTGTGTGTGTGTGTGTGTGTGTGTGTGTGTGTGTGTGTGTGTGTGTGTGTGTGTGTGTGTGTGTGTGTGTGTGTGTGTGTGTGTTGATTAATTAATATATGTAGAGTTGAATTTTTGAGTTGAGTTGAATTCGACGAAAATATGTGTATATATATAATTATATGTAAATTTTTTGATTAATTATTGATATGTATATAGATATAGTTGTATATATGTAAATTTGTAATTGTTGATTGTTGATATATATGTGCATATGTATATATGTTAATTGTACGTTGATATATATGATCGATATATATATATATATATATGTAAATTTATATTTAGGGAGTAGAAGAATTAAATTATGTAATTTGTAGTTTAGAGATTGATATATATATATAATGGTGGATTTTAAATTAATTAGTGCATGTGTGTGTGTGTGTATATATATATATATTGTTGAATTTTCAGGATGGACAAGAGTTGGATGAACCTTGAAAGATGGGATGCAAGATATCACCATAGAATTAGGAGCTTTGTAGAATATGTGAAGGCTAATTGTGGAGGGATGCCAATTCATTATTGCCCGCGTAATAATTGTCAGTGTCGCAGCGACTAATTTTGTTTTCCCATTGACAAAGTATTGGAGCACCTGAAGAAATACGAGTTTCGGGATAAGTACACATGTTGAATTTATCATGGTGAAACATCATCAACGGGTCTGCATGATCATGGGCAATTTGCTGAGAGTTCCCGTACATCCAACGATCCAACAACGAGATTGATCAACGATGTGTTTCGTTATGAGAGCAGTGTATTTGCTCAAGCACAAGATCCTCCCACCATTGGGGGCTTCCCTCATATTGAGCCACTCTAATAATTACCTAGAACTGTCAACACTACCGGTATGAACAAGTACAACAATCTGATTGCATTGCAACAGACTGCGTTGTACAACGGGTGTAATAAGACTGTTCTTGAAAGTGTCATGGGAGTGATGAAGCTCAAAGTGGAGAACAAATTGAGTGTCAAGGATATTGATGATTGGTTGAAGTGGTCTGCTTCGATGCTGCCCCCCCCCCGGTCATCGCCTTCCTACCACTCATTGTAAGGTGCGACATATCCTGAAAGATCTTGGACTTTTCTACGTTAAAATTCATGCATGCAGATATGATTGCGTTCTCTTTTGGGATGAAGACGCTTATGAGAATGATCTTGAAAGCCTTGATGCTTGCCCGGTATGTGGTACAGATAGGTATAAGTTGACTCTTACAGAGAATAAGAAAGGTGTGAAGATAATTCGGTATTTCCCACTACTTGATAGGCTGGGAAGGTTGTTCATGTGTGAACACACGGCTGAAGCTATGAGATAGTGGGCTGAGAGAATTTTTCTTGACGATGATACCCTTATACACCATGCTGACAGAGATGCTTGGTAGCACATGAGTCTTCAATACAGTATATGACCATTTATTTTCATACCGTACAACATTCCTCCATGGATGTGCATGTAGAAGGAATATAATATGCTCACTCAATATGTATTTGAGACCCTTGATTGAGGAACTTAAGAACCTGAGTGAATTTGGTCATGCCACTTATGACAAGTACAAAAATGAGATGTTCCAGATACGTGCCATGCTTGTTGGCACCATTTGTGATTTTCCTGCCTGTGGGATGTTGTCGGGCAACGTTACCAGGGGATACATGGCTTGTTCAGAGTGCATGACTGTTGAGTGTTGCAGACCTCAATGCAGGAAGATTGTCCAAATGCGTCACCGTTGTTGGCTTCCTCATGATCACCTATTTCAGGGGGATAAGGAGGCATTTGATGAGACTGTAGTAACGGGTGTACAAGCAAGAATCTGGACGGGGGCTGAAATTTTAGGAGTGCTGAATGAATATGATTTTGGGCCGCTGAGCAATCATCCCAAAATAGTTGCGTCAAGATCTGACAGACCCGACATGTATAAATTCTGGACACACATAAGCATATTCTGGGAACTCCCGTACTGGTCTAAGTTACCGATCAGGCACTACCTAGATGTCATGCACAAAGAGATGAATGTGTGCGAAAGTGTGGTGGGAACAGTGCTGAATTGGGAGGGAAAAACTAAAGACGGCCCTGAGGCACGCACTGATTTGAAAAGAATGGGACTGCAGAAACATTTGTGGTTGAGAGAAGGGAAGAAAAAAATGCCTCAACCTCCTTACACCATCAAGCCTGACCAGAAGAATGAAATTTTTGGTTTGATGGGTAATGTTAGGTATCCTTATGGCTATGCAGGAAATATAGGCCGGTGTGTTAACTTTCGAGACAATAAGATATACGGATTAAAGAGTCATAACTGTCATCTACTGCTTCAATGCCTCTTCCCTGTTTTCATTCGAGGGTACCTGCCCAAAGAGGTGGTGGAGCCGTTAGTGGCATTGTCAAGATTCTTTAAGAAGTTATGCACCAGAGAAGTGAATCGGTCAGACTTGTGGGAAATGCAGCAGGACATCAGTTTTATCCTGTGCAAATTTGAGAGGATATTTCCCCCAATTTTTTTTGACATCATGCCTCACCTAATGATCCATCTTCCCGAACAATTGTTGCTTACCGGTCTGGTACACTACACTTGGATGTATCATATGGAAAGGTATATACGATTCAAAATTTTCATTCGGCTCTATTTTTATATATTAATACTTATTTAAGAATAATCATAATATGCACTTTTCAACTTCATAGACAACTGGGAGACTACAAAGACTATGTGAAGAATAAATCTGCACCTGAAGGGTGTATCGCTGAAGCATATCTTGCGCACGAGTGCGTAACATACACCAAGTTGTATTTGGGAGCTGTGGAGGACCCTCTACAGCATATGCCGGTAGATCAACCCCAGTTCAACCTTTCTATGATCTCCAATGATGTTGAAGTATATGGAATTTTGCCAAAGTCGTACAAGTTGGAACCATATGAGGTAGTCATTGCCCACTAGTGTGTATTGATTAACTGTCCTGAAGTTCAATACTGGAAAGGCATCCAACTTCAACACCATTCTATTGCCGGTAATGTTGAGTATCACAACAAGACGTTTGCAAACTATTTTGGCAAATGGGTAAGTGTGTGTATATATATATTTACTTGCATATATATATATATATATATACAAATTAATATCAATGTTCATATTTAAAGTGAATAGTTTTTTTTCTTCAAATGAACCATGTATATGATGATGGTTACCCACAATGGTCACACACATTGAGGCTCTTGGCGGTGAAACCGGTAACTTCAAATGTTTACCCGATGTGTAAGGTCAATGACGTGAAATTTATGTCAACATAGAGACGACATACTGAGGACACAAAATTCTAGGATAATGGTGCATGATGGGTAGAATGGCGTTGACTATTATGGTGTTCTCCATTCAGTGGTTGAACTAATTTATGGGGAAGCCATGAAAGTACACTTGTTTAAGTGTAGATGGTTTGATACTAGCCCGGAGAACACAAGGACCGATCAGTACGGTATATTTTCCGTGAATACTACTACAAGCTGGTATGAAGATGACCCATTTGTTTTTGCTACAGCGGTAAAACAAGTGTTTTCTCTTGATGATCTTGTGCACAAAAGCGAGTGGAAAGTAGTTAACCATGTTGTTCCTAGAAACATATAAAGTGCTGCTACACTTGGTGAAGCCGCATATGATGAAGAAGTTACTGCATACCAAGAGCCGAACGCAATTGAGATTCCGGAATCCTCTATAATTTGCCTTAATAATGTGAGATCGGGTGTTGTGGTTCAAATTCTTGGAGCAGAACTTCTTGATGTTAATCCGTATGAAATTGACGAAGACTCAAGTAACGAGGAGCGGCACATCTTACTAGAAATTAACTATGAAACCAAGTTAGACTCAAGCAATGATTCTGATTATCAGCCTTAGTTAGAGATGTACGTATTTGAGTATAACAAAGTGTTTCTATGAGAAACATGTATATTTATGAGAAACGAGTTTAATTGGTAATGATTCTAACTATGTGAATGATCATTTAGTTAAACAGATATTTTGAGAAGCCTGTTTCTACATGAGAATGTTGAACCAATAAAATTTCACACTATAGCTGACGACATTCTGTCATTGTTGTCGGCTATAGTTCTGGAATAAAAAGAACCAGACGTGACCCACAGCGCCACACACATGAAAAAAAAAAAAGCCATCGACTCTCTCTCTCTCCTCCTCTCTCCTCGCCGAATCCTCTCTTTCTCTCCTCCCCTCTCCCCTCCAGATCTGTTTCTCCCCACCGCTGAATCGAGCTCCGGAAACCGCGGCCGCCACTGCCCCCGTCACCTCTCCTCCCTCCACCGACACCGATTCCAGTATCTCTCTCCACCGTCCCGTATATATATAATTATATTTATATAATTAGTTTTTTGTTTTTTGCATATATATAATTGTGAATATATATAAATATATATAATTGTGACGTTATATATAAACTATATAAATAAAAATAGGAATATATATAAATATAATTGGTTGAATATAATTGGGAATATATATAAATATAGAGTATGGGAATATATATATATATAAATATAGGAGTATAAATAATTGAATGTATATATAATTGTGATTTTTTGATTTTTTAATTTAATTTGTTGAATATGCCGATGAATATATGTGCAGTGGATATGAATTTGTGTTTTTGTTGAGTTTGTTATTTAATTCAATATGTGAGATGAATACATTAATATATAATTGAATATGTGATTTATTGAATATATTTGGATTTATAGATTATATGTGAATTAATAAACATTTTTAGGTATGAATTTGAATTTTTTTCACAAAAAAACCTCGGGATCCGGGTCGAGATCCCGAGGTGGAAATGAGAGTAGCAGATCGGCCACGATCAGCAACAGTTATTCTGGCCCTATCACCTCTTGCCAACGTATTCTACTTGGTGAGGATGCGACGCCGCAGGAACCCAGCCGACCCTCTATCGCGAGGAGGCTCTATCAGGAGGTGACGCCGAACTAGGCAACCAACCGACCCTCAATGGGCGGCACATCTCAACAGTCCATCCATATGCGTATGCCGCACATTTTCGAGCCAATGCCGGCCTGCTCCCTTTATGGCCCAATCATCTGAGGCATGTGCTTCAGATAGTTCAAGGGCCGGTGTGCGATTATCGCTACCATTCACCATCTTCGTGCCCGACGAGATACCGGCCATACCTATTTTCGACGATATGGGGAGGCCTATTGGAGGACAGGATCCTTTTCTTACGGTGGACCAAGCGTACGTGTAAGTACCGTTCGAGACACCTCTTTGGAGTGCTCGGAGTAAGGGACAATAGACGAACGAATCGGGTATATATTAATTAACATTTGATTATTTAATTTCAAACTTATATAGCCGATATGTAAATTAAATTGGGTGCTTATGTTTTCATCTTTTTACCATGTCTTAGGCACCGTCATCAACTACAAAGCCGAAAAGACCAGAGGGACAGTCGTCGGCAAGCTTCTTGAAGATGTGATCAGGCACGGGCCGGTGGTCATTAAGACGAGTGAAGGAGGTGAGGTGATCGAGAGAGATGATACTCGAAAGTACGGCTCAATGGCCGGAGAATCATACGGGACAGAGTCCCAATGCTGTGGCCGGATTAGAATTCTGTGTTGAACTACGTGAAGTTGGAAGTGCATAATGCACTGTCGGTGAGTTACATTTGCGTCATTACGTAAATTTTCTATTTATTAATTAAGTCCGTAGACGTATACAATTTTTTACTATTTATATATACATTGCAAATGTGGTTTCACGTGGAAAACATACTCAGACACACGTGGGCAAATGAGGTGCAAGGGAGCAGGTGATGTATGCTGGTTATTTTGTATATATCGTGTTAAAATTTTGATTCTCAAGACTTTTAGTATCTAACATTTGTGTTGCATTAATATAGGTACAATAAGTGGAAGTCCGAGCTCAAAAAGTACTGAGAAAAGTACGGCAGCGACCGAGATAGTACCCCTAGCGAGTTTTGGTTTAGAGAGTACAAGTGGCGATGGATGGTAACTCACTTTACGCACTCGCGATTCAAGGTATGCAACTTGAACATATTTGTGTTATGTCGTATTAATTATAAGAAATAAATTAGTTAATCATTTTCTGACGTATGTTTATCCAACAAGGCCATCTCCGAGACAAACTCTCAGAACCAGGCAAAAAACACCAAGAACCATCATTGTGGTTCCAGATCTTATTCCGGTTGGGCTGAGGTGGCTACCGCCAAACACCCAGAAGTCCCTTTGTAGGTGTTTACTACTCATCACGCGTATTTGTAGTGCCCCAATGATGTTGTAAGTCTCTTATAAATTAATTCACATATTTGCTTCATTATATATATATATATTTGTTATCTACATTTTTTGTATGTTTAATACGTTCTTCGTATTTCTTTGACAATTAGGCGAGAGTGAAGGAGGCGATCCCACAGGTGTTAACTTAGGTAGCTCGAGAGAGATATCCTAACACCTCGGATAAGGAGCTCACCCAGTATGCCTCTCAGATTGATACATCTGATCTGACTGTGTCGGCGATGATTATGGCAGCCGTGATACCTCCTGGGAAGAACGCCTACTACGTCAGAGTTTTGGGCAAGAAGGGTCAAAGGGTCTTGAAGACGATTCCTGAATTCTCCCGCCAATCAGGATCTTCCAGGACCTCCCGTTATAACAATATCATACCAAAAACTTGCCTTTTGGAAGGGAGTCTAGTTCAGCATAAATTGCAACTTTCCATAATTGGAATTTTCTCTACGTTGACAATCCGCAACTAAGTAAGGTTCCACTTCATTGTCGTTAATTCTTGAGCGACGGAATAAATAAATTCATCATCAACGAACTTGGAAGAATCATCCATAATACCATTATTCTTTCTTTACTGACATCGTCATTAACTCTTAGGCATCCCCTAGTGTTTTTCAATGTCGACATCTAGACACACTGTAGTTATAAACATTCTCATATATTGATGATGAATGGTTGTGCCTTGATGACTTGCTTCATCACTGGCAACTCATCATTGGATTTTGACCAATGCTGCACCCCCACTATGGGCAGGAGAAACACTACCTTGCCCAGGTGTTGCATTAACTTGCCTAAGTCCAAGGACTTTCAACCTTGCAGAATTGTTTGCAGCCGGTATAACCGATCTCGTCACTTTCACAATGTCTGTAAAGAAGTTAGGCATTGAATCTGCTACTTTTTGAAAATCTAGAATACATTGCACTTCAATCTCATACTAAGATGTGCAGGGATCATGATGAGACATAGTGGGGACATACTATGTCAATTTCCGACGTTTAACCAAAATGGAACCATTCTATCTCCCCCTAATGTCTCATCAAAGTGACAATCTACAAATCTTGCGGTAAAGAGATCTCTTGTCAAAGGTTCTTAATAGGGGATAGTCGTTGGAGATTCAAAACCAACATAAATGCCTAAACATTGTTGAGAACCAATTGTAGTACGTTGTAGAGGCGTAATTAGCACATATACTGCGCAACCAAAGATGCGTAAATGTGAAATGTCAGACTCAGACCCAGTTACCAACTGGTACGCATTGAATGGTTGGCGTGTTACATATCTCACACGAATAAGCATAGCTACCTGTAACACTGCATATCCCCAAGCAGATACTAGTAAATTTGTATGCATTACTATTGTGCTGGCCACAAGCTGTAACAACTTGATTTGTGCCTATGCTAAACCGTTCTATGAAAGAACATAAAGAACATGATGTTCAACTTCAATCCCAATTGACATGTAATAATCATCAAAAGATTTTGATGTAAACTCTCCAACATTATCTAATTTAATATACCTGATTGTATTGTCCAGGTGGTGAGCCTGAAGCGTAATAATTTGTGCTAGGAGTTTCGCAAATGCAGCATATCATGTGGATAAAAAAGCGACATGTGACCAATGCGTCGAAGCAGCAACAAAAACCATAACATAGTCCGTACACCAGTTTGAGTGGTCCACAAATATATTATTAGAATCTGTGAAGGAATTGAAGTTGTGTATACAATAAAAGAAGATCATGCCTATAAATGGCATTACATGCGATTAACAAGCTTTGTAAATCGAGCGATGTGCATTGGTTTTTCCATAAAGACATCTAGTGGGGAAAACACACGGTAGGAGTAGTCAACGGGCCGGGCCTTCGTGGGCCTGGCATTACGGGCTTCGGACTGGGTTTTTTTAGAATATTAAATAATTACGGGTCATACCAGGTTTTAAGCACAATTGTAAAGCCCAACCCCGGCTTTGCGGGCCAGGCCGGGTATCTCTATAATTTTTGGGTCGGACCTAATTATTTTCTACATAAAAAAGTCAAACTCACTAGTCGCAAAATAAGGTTAAAAAATTGACTAATTTATAAGTCTCTCACTCTAATAGATATCAACTTATATTAAAGTCAAATATAATTTTTGCTTAAATTCTTTGTCAAATTTAGCAAGAATGGAGAGAGAAAATAACTAATAGTTAAATTTTCCCCTTCAATATTTTTCTCTCTTCATAGTGCTTTATTTCAATTTGACTTAGAAATATCTAGAACTATTGGAGCAAAAGCTATAAATATAATGGTTATATTTAGCTTTGTGATGAATTTAACTAGAAAATAACACTACTATTCAGGATTCCCTTAGATCAATACCCAAACATCAACTTAAAAACCATATACCATTTTCAAAACAATGAATAAAGATTTTTTTATATATAAAACTAAAGTTATTCATTAAGGCCAAGTAGCAAAATGAGATTCTAAGAGCAAATTCAACAACGAATTTATTCATTAAGGCCGTAGCTTGTTTCCTTACGTGAGAACTTGACCCCGATTTAGATGCCTAAATTGTGATTAGGCCTCAACGACCATACTAACATGAGGTTAAATTCGCACTTAAATAAAAATTGAAGAAAGTAGAAATTCAAGACACTGAAATCATAAAACTATGTAATTTTTTTTTACTATTGGGTCACACAAAGTAGAAAATACAAGAAAATGTTTATTACATCAGAGCTACTAAACTATGTAAATTAACTAAGTTAATTGAAATACTAGCTCGTAGGATCAATTTGCTCCTAAGAAAAAAATTCTATGCGTCAAATAACGTGCGCACTCGACCTCTACATAACTCTACAAACCTAAGCATTTGGAACCAAAAGGCCCAGCGAAAGACATATAAAAACATGGAAATCGTTAAAGTGAGTGGACAAAAAATAAATAATCTTAAGAAATCATAAAACTTAATCTTATGTCTTTCACCGAAAACATAAAATAAAACTGAGCGAGTCTAGGTAAAATATATCGTAGTGTGTGGAGGCGTGCATAACGTAATCCTCAGGTTAGGTGTTGTTGTGTGCTTGGAGCGTACTCGGTGCTCAACCGAGTAGCCAATGCATTAATTCATAAACATGAACATAAGCGTGCGTGAAATCGTAAAATCATAACATATAGCCTCCGTGCATAATCGTACATGTATCATAAATCATATAATATATGCATAAGAAAATCATAAACGTAAAGATTTAGACTCGCTAATCGACAGTGAGAATTAAAGTGTCCACTCACCTATAAAGTAGCCATCGAGTCCCTAACTCAAAAATCATACTTGACGCTCCTAAGGTTAAACCGTAGATTAATTAACATATTTTTCTATTCAATAACTAACTTCAAGAGAAAGTCGAGACAATTCGCATTTCACATGCTCACATTCCAAACTCGACCACTAAACGTCGTTATTCCGCCATATCGTGATTTCAAACATGTGTCGTGCTGATTCCTAGGCTCCATAGAAAAGGTGAGCATTGACTAGATACACCATGGAAGACTACGTCGAAGTGTCGAGTCGCATCCGTTTCCTATACATACATCAAGACGTCACGCAAGATACAAAAATCTATAAAAGTACGAAGGAGCTATAAAAAAAACACCTATAGAAACGTCCCGTGATAAAAATTGCTTTCTGGACACCGGAGCTTCGCCTCGTATGGCAAAGCGAGGGGCCACGTGCCTCCACAAGTGGTGACCCAATTTGGTCAGCTCTGATATCTGTAAATGATTCACCAAAAGAAAGTTATTCCAAGCCCAACAACTTCCATCAAAGCAACATAGCCCAAATCTGAAGGAATAAATCAGAATTTACCACAAAAAGTCAGAGAAACTCGCAAGAAAATCAAATCGGCTGACCGGCCTCGATGGACCACGTCGTAACCCGATATGGGTGCCAATCGATTCCTTGCAGGGTGGGCTTCAAAAGCCCTAAGGTTTCGTTGACCAACTTTGGTTGGAGCTCTCTTGCCATTGGGGATAGTAAGTCGTCGAGATATCTCATCGATTTTTACCCCACTGCTCCTCGCATGGTCTATTTGAGGCTTGGAATTGATTGAGGGGGTTATAAGCGTCCAATAATTACCAATTATATGAACGACTCAGATTAAGCAAGAATGAGATCAGACGGTCTACAAGATTTACCGATTGGTAGATCAACAATTTAAAAACTATTTACAATAAACTTCTAAAATTCGTAGAAATTACCATAGACCTCAGAAAAATCTGATTAAAGTATTGGCGATTTCAAACTAATTTTCTCTACAACTTCCACGAAGAAGGCGAGTCCAAATTCATAATTTATAAAATGTCAATTTTTAGTCGTGACGAATCTCGATAAACGTGACTTATGATGCTAACCTCGCAAATTAGCGCGACTAACGATGATTAACTCACTAATTTAGTTTGGGTCATTACAATCTACCCCTCTAATAAAAAAGTTATACTCGAAACTTACATCATGAATAGCCAAAGTAGTGAAGGCACAATACCATAAATGTTGCTCGAAGATTCACCGAGTGACACATGCTGGGTGATCAGTTGCGATGATTTAGCACTAGTATCTTGACATAAACTCATCACGCTAAGAATAGCTCTAAAACTTTCATTTGTCTCCACAAAAGGATCGATGTTCTGATATTTCATAGTCATTGTAAAACGTTCGTAAGTCTTCAACGCTTCAAGAAGTCTATTTTCCGATTATGAATAAATGTATCGAAACGCTAAACTGCAACGACCTGAAGAATTTCCTCTCCTTGTAATGGTACAAGTACACCATCAAATACAATAATGAGGTTGTCCGCTCTAATATGTGAAATGATCAAATCACTTTACCAACTGTTGTTATGATACGAGAATAGAAAACGTTTTAGCCTTCGACGAAAAGGCGTCCCCACATCAACACTTGTGCATTTAAAACGACTCCCCTTGTCATGATAACTTCATGAATTCACATAGAAAGGTAATTTCGAAGGATGAGTGCCAATAATTATGCATCATATTCCCGGTTTGGTAAGAACCTCGAATTTACTCTAATATGGATTCTGCATAGTTACACACGATATCGAGCACACGAAAACTCAATGAACTTCATATAATTTGAAACACAAGATCACTGCATCGTTAAACATGGAGATACGAATTCAAAAGCGCACTTAGACAATAGTCAATACAACTCTTCTAAAAGCTGGAACCACATGGATCCCCGAGTCTCAAATCCATGCATGAGAGATACGGCGTACATGGAATTCCACTGGCATTGCCTATATGTCACAACATTCATAATGCTTCATGCCTCATCACACGCAACGAGAGATTCATACTAACTCCTTCAAATGTGACCAAAACACAAATCTTGAAGAAAGTTTGTTTACCCATTAATGAACAGAGAAAGAAGAAATTCTGATGACCCTAAGTCGAAAGAATATCACGAAAAATTTAGCATGACCTGCAAAATCGTAATTTTTACCAACATAAAATTATCCGCATCACAACAAATAGTTCCAACAAAACTCACATACTTTTACTACAACACATATCTTGATTTAAGTAGCATAACCTTTTCATATCACACAACCACGCAACTGCCTATAATTATCTCGATAATCCAGACGCACAAAAGGTTTGATAAATTACATAGTACTGATCATCAAACTATACTGCGTACATTAAATAATGATCAATAGATCCTAAACTTATGGATTTGTCTTCCAACTAGCTCTCATATTGAATAATTGAATTACTGCTCAAGAACAGAGTTAGCTAAAAGATAAAACTCTAGCTAGGCAAGGAAAAGATGAGTTCACAACCACCATTGATGATGAGATGCAGAATCGTGATGAATCTCGATAAACATAACTTATGATGCTAAGCTCACAAATTAGCGCGACTAAATATGATTAACTCACTAATTTAGGTGGGGTCGTTACATCTTATCTTATTACCATTTTTTTTATAGAAGTATATATTATAATCCATACATTAAATTTAAGAAATTAAAATACAAGACGGACTTTCAGGCCGGGCAGGTCCTGGCGTGCTTCTTACGGGACGGACCTATCGCGGGCTTTTTTCGGGCCAGTCCGGGCTTGGGCTTTTCGGGCGGCGGGCCAAATGATGAGGCCTAAACTCATAGGATTGTGTTGCGCTCGTCTTGGAGACTAAGCCTAGACCTAGTGGAGTAATCTTAGTCCCCCTATCTAAAATGTTGGTTTCAGGTATTTCCACATGCTTCTTTGCTCTTAAGAACCAATAAACATGAGAATTTCTCAATATTTTGATCATCATAATGCAAAAGCTTATATGAGGTGGATCACATACAGTAGAATGAATGACTGCTTTGGATTAAATGATCCATACCACAGTAAGATATAAACCCTTACAAATTTTAATAAACTTCTCCAGGTTGGGCCGTTGGCAGCATTCTATAGAGGTGGCACACAAAACTCTTTTTCATTTTCACAATTTTGTTTCAATTGAAAGCTGTTGGGCACAAATATTTTTAAAACTTAGCAAAGTTCAGCTAGAGTGCTAATCAATACAACATCCAAAACTGATGTAAAACAACATATGACCGGTCAAAATACCCTTATAGATTACGTCTCATGGCATGAAAAAACTAATTTAAAACTACATCTGACATAGAGTATCGGGCGCAGTAGTAGGTATCAACTTCCAAAAATTACGATTTTTTTTTTCGAGCCTTTATTTTTCGATAAAACATATGTAAAACACATCAAAAATACCAATTTCGGGTTTGATTTTTGACGGGTAGAGAAATTCACTTGAAAGGTCAAAATAAACCCAATAACTAATATGAATTTTCCATACCGATTTTCGACGGGTCGAATTTGGACAAATTTGGAGACAGTGGCATGCCTTCAGCGGGTCGAGATGGTGCTTCAACGGGTCGAAGGTGCAAAATATATGACTGATGACCATCTTTCGACGGGTCGAAAGAAATAGTGCACATGTTTTTGACGGGTCAAAAATGTGCATAAACCGATACAATAGGTAGTCTTCGACGGGTCAAAATTCCCAGAATCAAAATCATCGTATCTTTTTGTCTTATTTTGATGGTATTTTGGTGTCATATTGCATAGACTATTGTATAATTCAAATCATTCACACATAATGAAGTTTAATAACCATTCTTAACATTTTCAAATATCGAAAGGAAGAAATTTTTATTACTTTGCCAACATCAAAACTTACATCAAAAGATCGTCTTATTCCAAACAAAACCGACTACAACAAGTCAAAAATAAACTAAACTTGATTACATAGCTGAAACATGAGTCTAATACATAAACTAAGCAAAAGTCTTAATCTCCATATTTTCATTTGTGTCATCTACTGCAATAAGATTGGCTTTACCGCAATCTTTCATCTCATAGTCTTCAATGAAGTTAGTCTCATGTGCATGATATTACTTGCACGTTTTGTAGGTATTCTGAACATCCTTATATGCAAAACACTTTTTGTGCATATGCTTGGTGGAACCATACCTATAGCAAGGTGACAAGTTTGTAAAAGCAGAATTTGAAGAATTTTCACTATTCCTAGAACCAAACATTAGATTGATTCTTGTTGAAGTTGTTGTCATTGCGAGTCCAAGTCAAATTTCGATTATTTCCTCTTCTACCACGATTTCTACCATGTCCTCCTTTACCCCCACAAGTTTGATAAGGTTCATAACGTTGTTTCCCCTTATCCTTTCGTGTATTCCCACCAGTGTTGTAAGTTTCATGAACTTTCTTTGTACCGGCTGGCCTAGCATTGTTGTAGAGAAGGATTTCACGATGCCTTTCTTTCTTGGCCAGTACACTCATAAGATCACTAAATGATCTAAGTCTTCCTTGCTCATAATCAATGCGATACTTATATGCATGGGTGTTCATAGAAGTAGGGAAAGTTCCCAAAGACTTCTTGTCCATAGCTTGGTCGGTCTTTAGAATGCCACAAATGACAATCTCTGGGCTATAGCTCTAGCATATATTGATAAAAATTATTTATCTTAGGATAATCCAATAACCGGATTCTATCCCACTATTCTCGAAGCTCTGGAAGTTGTGTGTCATATACATTGTTGAACCGTTCTTGCAAAGTTGCCCAAAAATCTGCGAGGTCATCATTTAACAAGTACTGTTTTCTCAGAGCATGATGAATATGTCTCCTGAGAAACATGAGATGTTGAGCTTTTCGTTGGCTTCAATGCCAGGTGTTAGTGGTTGGATGGTATTAGTGAGACGTTTATCAAGAAGAGTATTCTTAACGTTTGATACCCATCTATGGTATTCTGCTTCTTAAATGTCAATTATATCAAATTCTGGCCTTGCCGACTCAGTCATCTACAAAAGACAAAAGATGTAATTAGTATCCTGAACTACGATCACTAATATCAAGTTTAGAGAATAAGAATCATGATCAATGATGGTTGGTCACAAAAATTGATGAAAAATCGGTGACTTCATACCACTCCTTAGAAAACTGTGACTGTCAAATAGTCACAAAGATCGACTTCCCTTTTTCCAATGTGAAATCACAATTAACTGTGATATTCACTAATAACCGCGACTCTCCCAGGACCGTCACTAATAACTAGTTTTTAATAGCATGTATTTAATCCATAGGAACTAGGGTATAAAAAGTAAATCACGGTATGAAAAATTCAACATAAATCTAGACCTGGATATAGGGTATTATAGTAATTAGTTTTGCAACATAATCCTAAATCGAAGAAGGTTAGCTGGTTTACCTCGAGAGTGTATGCTCGGTATGAAAACTTCACTAAAAGAAATTTGAAGCAAGAACAGAATCTGGCGATCGGAAAAGCTTCCGGCCACAGTGATGGTATTCCGATTTACCATGATGTGTTCTAATATTCATTTAAGAAACTTCTGACATCATGAAAGACGAAAATTTAAATGATAAAAAAAGTCTATAAATTTTGATCAGAGAACACAATTGAAAATTGTCACTTCTAACAGTTCAAAATTCCATAACAAAAAGCTCAAAACTCTATTGAAATCTCGACCAAACAAAAGAACTGTATTGAACTAATTGAAATGTTGAAAACGCTATTGAACTGGCCGTTTCTGCATTGAAGCACCCACTCGTAAGAGACAGCTTTTTCCAAATTTCTCACCATAATCAAACTTGTCAACGTACCTCTCCCAAGTCAAAGATCATAGCCCCAGTACGAAAAAAAAAGGATGAATCAAAACCAAGACACCATCACTGACATGGCGTGGTCTGTCTCACTTTGTACTTGAACAAAATTTTGCCTGCCATATATTCAACGACTTTTCCCTTCCTCCATCACAGTACTTGACCTCAACCCAGAACACAGATTTAAACAATTCTAATTAAAATTCAAAAAAAAAATATAAATAAGTATTACAGGTACGGATTACGGAGGCGAACAGTCAGAACTGTGACCTCTGCAACAACAATGTTGAGTGCAAAAAAACTCTTCGTCCAAGTCTAGTGGTGCCTCACGTGCCATGTTGTTTGAGTGCTTCTTTCTCAGACTTACATAAACCGTCACTGAACTCATCAGCTCTCACCTCCACCTCTGTCAAACCCAAAATTTTCCATTAAAAATCCATGTTGGTCTTTAATACATAAATGTAAACCAGCCAGCTAAGCTTCACCCATTCTGCGAAGAGCCCCAGACGCAACAACCAACACAGAAACCACCAAACCCTTCACTGAAAAACAGAACTGACTCTCTCTCTCTCTCTCTCTCTCTCTCTGTTTTTGAAACAGAGCAAAGGGGAAGGAGAAGGAGAAGGTGGAATGGGGGAAACGTACGCGTACAATTACCAAAACAACCCCTGTTCGTCGTCGGCTGCTGCTCCTCCTCTGGTCACGGTGACGCAGCCCCTTTCGTCGGATGACATCTCGATTTTTCTGCAGCAGATTTTGGTGCGGTCGTCAAACTTGGGCGGAGGAGGAGGGCAGCAGTTTCTGTTTTCGTCTTCGCCGTCCGGTTATTCTCTGCCGGAGAACATCAGCCGTCCGTGTCATTCTGGTTTTGTAAGGGAGGGGATCAGGGCCGTTGATGCGGTTGTCACAGCGAGTGGTCCGAATGTGTCTTTGTCTTCGGTTGGAGCCAGTGAAAATGAGGCTGATGAGTATGACTGCGAAAGTGAGGTACTTTAAAATTGTCAAGTTCTGTTTAGTTTTGGTTGCTGAGAAATTACGGCAGACAATATGTACTTATGCTTTGGTTTTAAAGTTTCTAAATTTTTTCAAATTCAGAAATTTGTAGTGGGTATATTTTTTGGGGGACTGATCTATGTATGTGATGGCAGAAAAGAGTTAATTTTTTTTTTCGCGTGTTTGATGTAAAATATTAGAGTTAGAGATGATGAATCTTGAACGCAGGAGGGGCTTGAAGCATTGGTAGAAGAGGCAGCTGCGAAATCGGGTGCTCGTAATTCTTCAAAGCGAAGCAGAGCTGCAGAAGTTCATAATATGTCTGAAAAGGTTTTTTTTTTTTTTTTTTTTTTAAGTTTGAAGGTGATTGAAATTTTTACTTTTGTATTTTTTTGGTTTTCATGTATTGTGTTTTGTTTGATTAACAGAGGAGGAGAAGTAGGATTAATGAGAAAATGAAGGCACTGCAGAATCTTATCCCAAATTCTAACAAGGTATTTGTCAATGCTAAATAAAGTACTTGAGTACTTCTGTTATGAGTGATTTGATTAGTGATGGATCGTTTCGTTTTGTTAATGGCAGACGGACAAGGCTTCAATGCTTGATGAAGCCATTGAGTACCTCAAGCAGCTTCATCTCCAAGTACAGGTACATTTGCTTCTTTTTTTCAGTTACAGTAAAATTCACTGATGTAGTCGGTGCTTAACTGTGAGAATCTTTATCTGGAGTCATTTTAAACTGAGTTTTTCTTTAATTGATTTCAGATGTTATCCATGAGAAATGGCATGAGTTTGCATCCCATGTGCCTACCTGGATCGTCACAACCTGTCCAATTCTCCCAAATTAGAATGGACTTTGGTGAGGAAACAAGGTCTCCGCATTTGAACATGACAGGCACTCTCATGAACCAGGATACCTCAACACCAAATTTGTACAATGGAGGCCAGTTGTATGTACCAGACATGTCAAATATAGTCAATTCAGATGATGCATTTAGGTCGGATTCATCAGCAATTCAGGCTCACTTGGGATCCTTTAATCCTCCAATTTCGTCAAAGGTAAGACCATAGCTCGTCGAATAATGCATATGGAGCCAACTGGATAATACTAACCGTCTTTTTACCTTGTTTGCTTGCTTATAAAGGGAATCGCTAGGGATGAACTATTCCAGCATCATTTGGAGAATCCTTTAGGTGAGTCTACAGTGATCCTTCCATTTTCTAGTACCACTAACCAGGTCCTATTTTTCTGGTCTAACATTTGTGTATTCTGTTTGTTGAAAGAATTTGAATTAGGAGCCACGGCCACGGTTTCACTTCCCTTTAATGCTCAAGTATCTGATATGAAGCGCAGTGGTTTGCTTGAAACATGCATTGCAGGAAGAGACCAGCGAGAATTCAAACCTTCACGTCAATAGAACATCATCTTGACAGGTAATCTGACTTTCGAATGAACAAGATCATTGTTCATCCTTTCTTTTACAGATCACATGGTGATGAACTTGTGTTGCATTGCACAGGAAGAAGGGCCCGAACTGACAATTGGCAGACCGGAAGAAGCACCATCATGCAATTGTAAGCTTGGCTAACATTTTGGATTTGGTATAGCCACAAGTACTTAGTGACGGCTTTTGTAATTCTTCAAATTGTTACCAGCTTTCGTCCTCGAGCATCCCTAAAAGCTGATCATCGATCGGCAATGCTTGTTACTTGGTAGATAATGGTAGAAAGTGGGAAGGAGACATGTAGTTCTCTATATCTTTCCCTCTTAATCTAGTTCTCCTATATGACCTCTATGATTGTATTGTCTATAATGTCAAGGTGATCTCAGTGTAGCACTTTCTTTCAGTAGCAGCTACTACCTTGTTAAATTTTAACAGAAGAGTCATTAGCGTTTGGTGTATAGCATGTCTTTCTCAAACCTGCATGCACATGTATCAAAGAACAACAAAGAGAAAGGAACTAAGCCAAGTCTCTTACCAAAACTGTGCTCAAGTGGGCATAGAGATAAATTTGGGTGTGAAGTACGACTGTACAAGTACCATCCAAAACAAACATGCTGGTTCTTTGTTGTGTTTTGTCTACAATTAGAGAGGGGGCTAGTCCAAGAACGAAGAATTCGATGTTTATGCATCTATAGGCTATAGCTGTGCTGAAAGATCGATACTCAATTAGTTACCTAATTCGTTGTTTCCTTTTTCTGGTCCAACGATTCAACATCGGAAAAAACTTCCGTCCAAACATAGTTGGACCGATAAGTTCCAACAAGTGGGTTTTGGCCATTAGGCTGATGACACGTGGGAGATCACTAAAAAAGATGATTACATGGTTGTGCAACACGTTATTTTTCTTGACTGTTTCACGCGCGGGTCTTCATTCTCTTCTCTCTCTGCGGATCGATAAATCAACTTCTTCTTTTTCTGCAGATCGATTTTGTTTCGATCGGTTTGCGGGTTATCTTATAGAGACCCATCTCCTTATGGCTTCAATTGCCTTGATCTTTTGAGTGAATTGTCTTGGTCTTTTGATCACTCAAGTCCAGGTTAGAAAATAATTTATTTTCTCAAAAAATTTCTATGACCCATCTACCCATGATTTCGATTCGATATTTCAATTGGTCTATTCGTATAAACAGTATTACAAAATTTTGAATGTTTCGTTAATAGATGGGATTAACATCCTTAATGTTATCATTTTGATGTTGCTGATATTGATGAGTGTTGTTATAAGCTTGCATCAAAGGGAACGAAATTGAAAACTCGGGTTGATGCAAATGGACTTCTTTTTATAGTTGGACTCTGAGTGCCTTTTCCTATTAGTTTTGCACAGCAATTTTAATACATAGTTGGTTGTCTGGTTCATGGAGTTTGAAGAAATAAGTACATTTGTGTCTTCAAGGTGTAGCTTTGGCTTAATCTATGAGTGATTAGTAGTTTGTAATATAAGCATTTACGGTGCAATTTTGTGAAGCTTAATATAGTAATTCAGCTAAGTCTCTTCTTGTTATATAGGTTGTGGATGAACAAAAGAATGGCAAAGAGATGAAGTGGGTTAGAACTTTGAACAGAGGTAGATCTAGACTTCCTAAACTTAATTCTAACATGGTTTCTCCATACCAATTTGGTGAAGGCTACATCTATAACGTGAGGAAAACCACCATTGACAAGTCACAACTACCGTGTTTTCTACTTGAAAGATACAGACACATCTCTCAAAGGGTCTAAAGGCAGCAAGTTCAACCCGAGGCAGCGCCTAGAGCTAAGAAATTGAGAAAGCTCAAGGCTTTCAAGCAATTTTCAGAATTGTTTCTCTTTTTGATTATGCTATTTTTGAGTACTATTTATGCAATTGTTCACTTGAGCAAAATTCCAATCCAAACATTGAAATATGTTTTGATAGAAGAACTTGTTGTAATCATTGTTTCCAGATCCAAAAATCATTCTTTACAAAATATGTCTCCACTTTTAAATTTGTATTACAGAGTTGGACTTCCCACATTTATATAAAAAAATGTCTTCACAAAATAAACTCCGACTCCTGGCTTTCATCATGAAACAGCTCCATGGTTTCCTACAAGATGTAAACCTTGCATAAACTTAATATGACAGGCTTCAGATAAACGATAAAGTAACACCATAGTAATTGTTGCAATTATACAAATACCATACCTATTTGAGTGGCAGCCATGCTATATTGCAAATTCCTAGCTTCTACATTAGTTGCAAATAGCTAGTTTCTGAAGTTCTTATTACAACAACTTATAAGACTTGGTGTGTTTCATTGTATAAGTAAAAATGGTTACTTGTTCATGGTAACCTAATAATAAATTTCATACTTGAGTCAGTGCATCTGGTGTTTGGACACGTGAAGAAATTTCATCTCCCATGCTGACTTGTATTTCTGAACTAGCCCGGATGGGAGAAGTTCCCTATAATATAAAAGTTGGAAACTCACAATCCAAATCATGCTCATCAACATACAATACTAGGTGGCTGCTCGCACCCAGATGCGGTTTGTCAGATAAGTGAAATTGCAAGAAGAAAATTTGTGCGGTAAAAAATACAAATGTAGATGATCTTAATCATTGACTAACACTAAAATTGTCTCAATAGATAGAAACAAAAGAGTATTATGCTACATGTAGTTTTGAGTGGATTTTTCATACCACAACAAATGACTCCACTTTTTCGAAAGCACAAAAACACATTATGATGTTCTACAATGGTACATTATAAACACTGAATTATCGTTTTTAGTATCTTGATCATGCTCCCAAAACCCATAAGTTGATCACATATTTAATACTTTGTTTTCATATATCTTCTTTATAACTGCAACCAAATTAACATACATCAATATGTTTCCAATATGAACTAATAAAATCCAGAAAATACAACAATTACCAACGTACCCCACCTAGTGAATCAAGCCATCATCAATGATGGAACTACTCGACTTCTGAAACAGTACATGAACATAAGATTTCAAGCTGTTCAACATTGATCTTTCAAAACAACAAAGATACAATTACAAATTAGATAATTCCAGAAATAAAACAATATTTCAACTCAGATGATTCTAGGACTGTTGTTGACATTAACAGATCAATACCCATAAACAAATCAGGTGAAATTAAATAGCAGAGAGGAGAAAAGAATATGAAGTTACTTGAAAATGTTGAGGTTAGAGAGATGCCGGTCTGGATTTGTGGAGAGAGGCTGAGAGATATTACATGAAAAGACGCACCACAATCTCGAAGGAAAAAACAACCTCATCTTAGCCTTAACACTTTGAACTTGAACAAAAAAACAAAAAACCAAATTGACATTAAACATCTTATTACATTAACATTACAAAAGCATTAAAACCATTTCTAGGTGATGAATCATATACTTTATACGCATGTTACAGGGGAAAACGGGAAGAAGCATTGGAATTGAGAACATTATTAGAGTATAATATTATGTTGTAGAGAAAAACTATTACCTCCACAGTCAAGAAGAACAACAGTGGGTGAGACAACTTAGACTTGAAAGGGCTTATCACCCTCTGAAGCTTCGCACCCTCAAGGCTTATCATTGCTATCATTTCTTCATTATTTTCATCTACCAGCAGATAAAAACAATAAAATTAGTTAGTAACTGAGTTCACAAAATTGACTTCACTCTGTGTACGTGTTAGCCTATGCATAAAGGCACTCAAATTAAAGAGAAAATCAATACGATACATGCTCTTTGTATTTAAGCAAACTTGCCCATTCGCTATGCTTCCTACATCGTATAGAGCTTAAGTAGGTAATATATAAGTTGTAGAAGCTGAATTATGTATAGAACTACAACTATCTTTTTTGAAGGGCTGGAACCTCTCATGTCACTCTGAAACAACTGAAACTAAAAAATATGGAATCTGGTATACCATAGAGAAGAGAGTAGTGCAAGTCCTAGTTGTAGTAAATTACCACATAATCTAGTTACCCATTCTTTTTTGTTTACACAAAGCACGGCAACGCAATAAAACCAAACTCAATTATGTGACGACCCGGACCAGAATTAGCAGTGGAATCAGCTTGATTGATGAGCTTGCACGTAGTCGCAGAGTTGCGACAGTCGTTTTAATCGCCGAAGCTTCTTAACGACTAAATTATTGGCCGAGAATTGGAGCTGGGTCTCTTCTCGAGAGTCGTTCTACGTGTGATTACGAGTTCATGGGCGGTTCCGGATCGTTATTTGGACAACCGAGGAATTAATTATGAATATTTGAAGTTTCGACGGAAACGGATTATAATGGCGAGCTACTTAACGACTAAATTACCGGTCGAGAATTTGGTTTCGGCTTCTCCACGGAAGTTATTCAGAATTTAATTTCGAGTTTGTGGGAACTTCCGGAGCGTGATTTTGAGTTACGGAGTTGAAGTTGTGAATATTTCCGATTATTGATTGTTTAGTCGATTTAAATGTGTGTTGATTCAAGGGTTGACTTTTTATCCATTTGACCGATGTGTTTGACTTCGGGTGATTATTGAAGAGTATGTCGAGACGAGTTTGTGGCTGCGAGAAATATCGGAATCGGAATTACGACGAGAAAGTTACGGGTATTTGAAGTTTGCCGAAATGGATAATTATGAGGTTTCCTTTTTGAGAAAGTATAAATAGTGGGCTTACTATTTTGGGAAGGTCAAAGTTGGTCATTAATATAGTTGACCGAGTTGACTGAGTCAACTCGGTGGTGCGAATGGCAACGGGAGGAGCCACGGCCTCGCCGGCGGCGAGCTCCGTTCGGCCACCTCCATGCTCGACACCGGTCTCATTCGGTTCGTCCCTATGCCCCGATCCCATTTCCGGCCTCTCTCCACGGCGAGGCTCACCGGAGAGAGGGAAATTTCCGGCTTGAAAATGAAGATTTTTGGGTTGATTCGAGTTTGGAGATTTCGGCCGAATTGAACTTCAAGAGGTACTGGGTTTTGTAGCCCTCTTCAATGTGATTCTAACCATATAAACATGGTGTTCTAATTCGATTTGTAGATGGAGAATTTTGAGTTTGAATTTTGTGTTCTAATTCGGTTTTGCTTGAAATTGGATGTGTTAGAGTGAGAATTGGACTTCGGTGCAGTTGACAAAGTTGCTCAGTGCATGATTTTGAGTGGAATACGTGCAGCTCCGCCTTGAATTTCTTCGTCCGGCAGCGGCGCCGCCGTGGACGGCGGTCAACGGTCAACAGGTTTGACTTTTTGGACTTTCGACAAGTTGCATGTCATTTGACTCGAAATCGCGCCCCGATCGCAGTGGGGAGGTTCGTTTTTCGATTTGAGCATCCGAAAGTAAAGCGAGGTATTGAGGTGTTATATACGGATTTTCGACAGTTCGTCGACATTGAGTTATGTGTTTCCGAGAACGGTGGTTTCTCCTGATTTGTCTTGTATTGTTGAGATATGATTTTGAGATATGGATTTTGTGAATATTCAGGTGTTCGTGATCGTTCTTTTGGCGAGGGACTTTCCGCCAGATCACGGGTTAACGCGATACGCGTTACGCCAGACTGTGAGTGGACAGTTTATTTTCACGGAATTATTGCGAGTCCTTTATATACGTTTTATGAACTTGAGCATGCAGCATGATTATGGTTTTACGAGCATGAGATTTCATACGAGATTATGTTTATTATGAGCATGTGTTTTACGATTATATGGTTATACTTATACGAATATACGTATACGAGTATACATACACTTATATGTTGTTTCATGCATTTGCATCGAACTGTTTATGATTTGGTTTACACAGAGTACAGTCTCAGTTACATTGTTGTATCGATACACTTGCCTCTCGGCTGATCCCCGATGGTAGGCCACCAGGAGGGGCAGTACCCCTACCTGACCGGCGAGGGGCAGTACCCCGGCCAATTCTCGACTGGCTATGGATCACGTGGAAGTCAGGGACTCCGTGATTCCGACTGTACTAGCACGGACGTGTCCATGAGTGACCCCGTGAGATTTTCCATGCATGCTCTGTTTACAGGTTGGAGTCAGCGGCTCCTCGTATACTATTTGATTTATTTATATTTCGACTCGCATATGTTATTTTAAACATATATATTAACTGGTGAAAGACATTTATTTTCGTCCACTCACTCTAACGTGTTTCATGTCTTTCCCCTGGGTTTTTCGGTTTCCGTGCCCAGTTTGCAGTTCAGGCTCTGGTGTCGCACGTCGTGGTCGGAGGCATAGTGCTCGAGCTACTTTGTTTCATCCAGTAGGTTTATTGTTCTACCTACTATGGTATGCGTATATGATTATGTATTAGAAGTCGCTCTGAGTTTCCTATTGAATATGTTATACGATTTTACCCGGATTTCAGTAAAGTATATATTATATGTATTGTTTACTTTACTGTTGATATATTGAGAAATCCGGATGGGATTGGTGCCCACGGTTTGCTGTTTGTGGCATAGGATGAAGTGTATTTTCCGCGTGCAGGTAATGGTAAATCAACGCTAGTAACGAAACTCTGCCGAAATTTCGAAATTTTTTTGTTGGTTCGTGTTTTCGAAGGGGTTTGACTCCGGTTTAGGGAGCTAAATCGGGGTTGGGTCCTTTCAATTAAATCTCGACCGAGGCAAAATTCAGTTTCAGTTTTCTTCAGACTTTCTTAATTCATCTACGAACCATAAAATTCCCAACAGGGACTACTGATCCCAATCTCCTCAGAAACCGAAATTCAATCCCAATTAAACATAATTGTTACTCACATAAATGAAATTGATAATACAACATATGCTCATTTTAATACTGTTAACCAAATATGCTAGTTCTAATTCGTAGTATCTAGTATAGTATTCAACTGGAGCAACCTACCATTGTCACTTCAGTCTGAGTCCATCATAAACTCACTTAGTCATAAACCCTCATCAAATCATAGAAAGACCACAAATTTCACTACCAAGTAAAACATTAATCAACAACCAACACAAAGATTCAAACTTGACTACAATGAAGAGCTTCTTAGATGAACCAAAAACAGTAACATACCTGGAGCATAGTTTTATTCGGGTTTACATAAGTGACTGTCTCCCAATACTCATCAATCCTCGTGACTGAAAATGGTAGATATATCAAAAATAGCAGATTGCAAATAAGATAACAGTCACAATTTCTCATGCATATACCATTAAAAATTGAAAATTTAATTTTATCGAATATAATGCACCTAAAGACTACCTAAAGAAAGAGATAGAAATGTTACAGGCCGAGATTAAAATCTTATGAATCCCTAAGATGAACACAACTACTCATACCCAGACCAAAGAACAATCACAATTGTTATGTGGTTCATTTTATATCATACAAAATGTACAAAAGCATACCTGCTCCATTTGCATCTAAATCTCTAAAAAATGGTGATATCCTAAACCTTACGTTTGACTTGAATCTACAAAAAGCAAGTATCTTTCTTACCCAATCCTTTATACAGAACAAAATTTCAGACCCTTAATGGCAATACAAAAAGAGAAAATATCCAATCAATATTCATAATGAAAATATCCATTCAAACACATTCCTACATATCTCAAAAACAGACCAATACTCCCAAATCCATCAATATGCCATTATTTCCAATTTGGAGCGGCGTCTTATCAATTCAAATCTTGTATGTAACTCAGATTAACCAAAAACAAAGCTAAAGTTTGAGAACTTACTTGGTCAAAAACGAACAATTCCATGTATAAATTCCCAAAGCATAAAGCATAAAGCTGAAACAAAAACAACACTTGATCAGTAATTTTAAAGCTCAATTTCATCAACTTTAGTGACTACACCAGAGTAAATAATCAAACCCACAAAGTCAATACGAAAATCCCATGACAAATAACTGACAAAATCGAGGCTCTTGATTAGACTATCGGTGAATCACAGAGGCTACCACAGTAAACGAAGGAATTTAAGAATAACAGCTAGCAAGAAGGCGTCACTAATACCCAATAATTATGGAATGGTGAAAAAGAGGAGGAAAATAAACATATGAATCCACCTGCACGTGAGATAATAATGAATAGTTTTTTAAGAATACACTAACTAATCAACAAAAGCTAGCACTTTCACACTGAGGACTACAACTTTCATACCATTTATTTGTGGCTAGTACCAGAACTGTTGGTAAAGGTCACAACACCCTGAATCACAAAAATGAACCTAGTAGGAAAGACAATATATTTGAATTAATGCTTGAAACAGATTCCGCAACATGATTTGAAAAGGAGGCAATTTGTTATCCTATGACAAAAACCATTCTGCGCATACCTCTGCACCATCTGGTGGAAGTCCAGACGGAAGCTGCTGAGCCGAATGGATATGCCATTCATTATAGTGTATATTGATATAATAATGGAGTTAATTATCACACAATGAAAAATTAACTTATCGAGCCAGAGCCGATATTGCAAATTAAGATGATGGAAGCACGGAAAAGTAAACCAGATATTGTACAAACATGTGGCAGAATTGATGAACCGATCGAAAGGTGTAATTACTGAAAAATTACACAATGGGATGTAATAATAGAAGCTCATCATAAGTACAATTGAATGAAGTTTGGCCAATGCAGTATCAACTATGCATATTTCTCTCCGTGCTTATATAAAGATTACACATCATAAGTACTTAAAGTAAAAATGACAGAGAGAGAGAAAGGATGACTTCTATGATTGACTTATATATATATATACACACACACACACACACACACACATAAGTATCATGGGCAGAGAGAGTAAAGTTATGATTACTCTCCTAAAATATGAATGTCAATATTCTGAAATATCCAAAAGTCGTAGGTAAAAGAAACAATCAGCCAGAGCAAAATGTTGTATTAGTTTGTACGTAGCAGTAAACTCACATTGGTAAACCAGATTACTTTGCCTTATATAGGTCAGTAATGTAGCAGTTACTTTGCCTTCATGGAGATAGTTTTTCCACAAAGATTGTTCTTTCTCTGTCTTTGAGACTTTGATAAATGAAATAAAGATGTAGTTTCTTTTTGCTAGAGAGTGAAATCATATCAGACCAATCAACAATGTAATTTTAGGTTTGCGACCAAGGATGACTTATTAATGCAATGCTAGATTACTCTCCTCTCGATTTGTATCAGCTATTCATTTTGTACTTACATCATAAGTACAATTTATTCCTGGATTGTACATTTCTTATCTCCCCGTGCTTCTATGTTTTAATTTTCTGAACATTGTAAAGCACTTGGTCAAAACTTAAACTCGATCAATTTAACCCACACAGCCACGCTGATAGATTAGAGTGAGGCTAAGGGACTTAGACAGATTTACAGAGGAAGACAATGGTGTACACAGCCAGAGAGCAAATGACCGAAAAGACAACATCCAAAAATCAATACTTCAAATTTGTAGAGATTGTATTAATCTCAAAACTTTGCACACGAAAATCAATACCCATCCGAAGACCCAAACTTGAACCTAAACCCAAATTTCAAATCATCAACCAAACACTCAAATTTCTATCGAAAGACCCAAACTTTAGGCAAACTCAAGCACAATAAACATTGAAATACTTCTTTTATTGTTGAAACAGAAGCACAAAATTGAAATGAAGTTGGTTCAATACCTAATTGGAGATCTCGAAAACTCGAAAGAGGAGGCACGTTGAACAGTATCGAGTAACACACGGACACTATGCTTCCCCTATGAACAACATCGACACGATCGGGTAGGCGGTTTCGGATTGAAAATAGATCAAGAAAGATTGACGATTAGTGGTTAAGGGAGCTAGAGCTTGATCACAAGAGACAGAGAAAAGGAGATCAAAGTAGGCAGCAGTTGCAGATGAGAAAGGGAGGCAGAGAGAGTGTACGGGCTTTGGTTTTGTTCTTATTTTCCCTTTTTTACCCTCCAGTGACTAAAATGCCTCCGCTTAAGAACATTGAATTCAGTGCAAAAAACGGTGCGATATGTATGGTGAATCAAGAATTGTTATATAGTAAATTAGCTTTAATCTAAGGAACAAGGTTTGGCATACATACCTTTGTGAGTACGTTTTTTAGAAGCCTTCTTTTGAGATGTTAGCTTAAACTTTTCGGCGACATTTTTTCTTCTACCACCACATGGACGTCCCACCGTACCTTTTCATTTTACACCACGTGGTACTGCGGTACTGGTAGATCTTCTTCACCAATTTCGTCAAGGGAATCTTCAACTTCTGAAATTTCATCAAAACACGACTTATCTTTGAAAACATTTTTCTTCATTATCTCCAACTCATCATGCAATAAAATGCTACGTTCATGTGCATATATTGCTAACTTCTCATCTTTCGCTGCCACTGATGCAATTTCACAGAAATTACGACATAAATGACTATATCGCTTTCCAATAGAAACTTTAGGGTTGTCACCGGAAACATGATAATTAGTGATCTTCCTACCCTTTGCATTCCTTGTCCATCGCTTCATTATGTAGTGGGTAGGAATCTTGAACACATTTTTCTTATCAAGAACTCTAAGTACATGTTGACATAAAATCCCAATAAAAGTGAACATCATGCAACTACAAGTGACAAATTCTTCCGACGCATCAAATTTTACCAAATGCTCTCTACAGTTATTCACATATGACACCTTGTACTCACTTGTGTTGCCATTCTTACCCACTTTAAAGACCATATAATTTAGGCTTCGTGCATACTCATTCTGAAAGAGTCTAAAAATTGTTGGAGTATAAATTTCGGCTGCATGTTGCAACATATCCACCTTAAATGCTAACTCTGTGCAAGTTTGCATCATTTTAAAATCAGCAAATAATTTCTTGTACTGCCTATCTTCCAAAACTCTTTCATAATGCCCAAAGAAGCACAACAAATCATAACCTCGCTTCAAATACTTCTTCAAAACATTGTTCATACTTTCACTACATTGTGTAGTCATCATATCTGCCGTAAACGTGTGTCGCTCATACGCCAAGGCCCATTTTCTTCTCACTTCAAATAAAGACGTTAGCCATTTATTGTTCGTAAGGTCATACTTTTCAAGCATGTTTTTCCATGCCACTAACCATTCATCTTCGTCTTCGTGTTCATAAACACACTTACCAAAATCAGAAGCAAACTCTTTCGAAGCATGGAATATGTTGCTTAAGTTTTTTGCACCATTTTGGTAAATTTGATACACACATAATCGATGATGAGTTTCAACAAATACCTCAGAAGCAAACTCTTTCGAAGCATGGAATATGTTGCTTAAGTTTTTTGCACCATTTTGGTAAATTTGATACACACATAATCGATGATGAGTTTCAACAAATACCTCTGATATTGCCTTGGCCATTGCAGTAGATTGGTCGGTCATGATTGTCTTGGGCTGCTTTCTAGACATTGCAGCAAGGAAAGTTTCAAATAACCACTTAAAAGAATTAGCACTTTCATCGTACATCAAAGCTGCACCAAAGATAACCGTTTTCTTGTGATGAATGACTCCGAAAAATGATGCAAATGGTTTACCATATTCATTTGTTTGATATGTAGTGTCAAAACAAATAACATCCTCATACAGGCCATAGTGAATCTGCCCAGAAAATATTTGTTATCATATCATCTTCATCAAACTACAATGCATAAAACTAAGTGGAATCTTTTGTATGATTTTTTTTGGAAGTATTTCAATGTTGCTCCAGCATCCCTTCTTGCCATAGCCATCATTCTTTTTGTGTGGATGTAATTTCGATAATCCCGTTTCCAGAAAACCAAGATTTTCCCTACCACCTACTTCTATGCTCATGAGTTCCACCACTGTCTTTATTGACACACCTGACTTCTCTGCATCATCCACGTGAGACTTTTGTGCTTCAGATATGCCACGGTTAATTTTTAGCATATGCTTCATAGGAGTTCTGATAGTCTCATGGTTATGAGTAGCACTAAATGATGTAATCATATATTGTCCACTTTTCTGCAATCGACAAGTCATTTGGGCTTCATAACCAATCCTTGTTACTGGACAAGAATATGCTGTATCTTCTGCTTGACTTTTAAAACCTTCTCTTGAACAACAGTAAACTCTTATCACAAGACCTCCTTTCTTGCTTCTGTTTTTAAGTTGTTTTCTCACATCAAAGCCAACTCTTTTAGCGTACTCAACATATGCTTTGTAGGCACTCTCATGAGAATCAAATTTCATCCCAAGTTTCAGTTCTTTAGATGTTTGTTTATCATCTCCAGACCTCAAAAAATATTCATTTATTTGTGTATTAGGCGAATCAAAACCACTCGGTGAATTCAGCTCATCACCGCCTAATAAGTTGCCACTATTTTCTCTGCAATCAATGTCCTCCATAACTGAAAAGCTAAAACAACTCTTTATTAACATTATAGCATATGAGTTTGTTAATGCAAGTATATATAAGTCCAAAATCAGAGGAATAAACTAATTAATATAACGAGAGACATAAGCTTTTGTTTATTGGAGGTCAAAGAACAACTTTCATCCATATCGATCATTAATAAAAAATTCCCCAAAACTAAAACTAATTGGGTCTCTAACCTTGCAGATGATTAAAAGATCAAGGCTTTCGAAATCATTACGAGATGGATATCTGCAAAATAACCCAATATATCAATCAAATCAAACTTGGATGATTCACATAAAAAAAAAAACAAAATTAGACAATAACAAAGAAAAAAGGAGGCAAACTCGTACCATTTGATTAGTTTGGTGTAGTTGATTGACCAGATATACTTCCAAGATGGTGAGCTGATGAAATTTTAGAATGAAAATAAAGAGAAAGGTTTATGGGTTTGCAAACTATTTGCTGAGAAAAAAGTTGTTTCGATAAAAGTTGAGAAGATGAATCTCCACACTTGAGGAAAAAAGTGAATTTTCATCATTTTTTTAATGATCTCCGTGTGTCATCAGCCTATTGGCCAAAACTCACTTATTTAAACTTAACGGTCCAACTGTGTTTGGATGGAAGTTTTTTCCTTCAACATCTAGGACACTTTTTTGGATGATGAAATTTTGAGCAATTATATCCTTGTTCATCTGTTTAAAGAATTTATGCCGTGCTTTGTATTGTTTTACGAAAAATTGTTTTGTAAAACGATACTAATAGAGGCCCATCTATTTACGAAGATGGATTATGTACGGATCCATATGCATTCAATTACTATCACAATCATTAACACAAATTGAAGCCTCAACGCCACCACCATATCATCATTAAAGCCTCCATCTTTAGAATTGAGTAGTCCATCAAAACTAAATAAAATCCTCGCTCACTTTCACTTGCTTTACACAAAAAGCCGAGGACAATTGGACAAAGATCAAATCCTTGTTGGCGTCAAGCTTGGAGGCAGAAACTGAAAATATCTCACAAATTATTCTCCCCCCTGGCACATGGCCATTTACCAAAATCCAAAACAAAAGGAAACAAACTTGGTACAATTTTTATCTTTTCCCATTTCTTGATGACAAAAAATAAAAATATATATGGTCGATACGAAGCCGCCCCAATAAGGACACGTCACAAGAAGCTAGAATCAGAATACAATGACAGTACAATTCCCACTTTGCCATATCCTCCTCCTCCTCCTCCTCGTCGTTCCTCTCTTCACCGTCTCCAGGTTCCAACGACAACCAAACCCCGCACCATTCTCGTGCCGTATTTGACCAAACGACCCGCCGTACATCTTCTTCTCCTCCTTCGCCGCCGTTAAACGTGTTTTTATATATAGATAAAATCAAAACCACTCCAGCTGTTTTACAACAACACTCAATTTGCTGAGAGAGAGAGCAGCTATGGCGGCGAAATCGAACGGCCAGGTCATCGCCGGCCCCACTAATCCAATGGTCACTCCTCTGCTCACGGATCTCTACCAGTTCACCATGGCCTATGCTTACTGGAAAGCCGGCAAGCACAACGAACGAGCCGTGTGAGTCCTCTTCCTTCCTAGCTTTACACTTAGTTTTATGTTGTATCAGAATTTCGAAAAATATAGTGTGCTTAATGCGTTGAAATGATTTGCTTTCAGGTTTGATTTGTATTTCCGGAAGAATCCCTTCGGCGGCGAATACACAGTGTTTGCTGGCTTAGAAGAATGTATCAAATTCATCGCCAATTTCAAATTGGCGGAGGATGAAATTGAATTCGTCCGCGAATCGTTGTCTTCTTCATGCGAGGTAGGTTGTAGCAATTGTCATCTGATTGATTACAGCAGAGTGACTGAAGTCTATGAATTTTTTGACTATATCCGACGGTGATTGAATTGTAGGAAGGATTTTATGATTATCTCAGAGGAGTTGACTGTTCCGATGTTGAGGTTTATGCTATACAAGAGGGAACTGTTGTTTTTCCAAAGGTTCCTCTGGTTAGAGTCGAAGGACCGATTGCCGTGAGAACCAATCCAACTGCTTACTTTTACTCTTTCTAATTATTGTGTGAAGAAAACTGTTTTTTTGTTTTGTTTGTGATGATTGGAGTTGATTGTGTGGTTAATATAGCATTGATTTGTAATTTTTGTAGTTTTCTACTTTTACAGGTGGTTCAGTTGCTCGAAACTCCATTTTTGAATCTTATTAATTATGCGTCGTTAGTGGCTACAAATGCTGCAAGGCATCGTTTTGTTGCCGGAGAAACAAAAAGGCTGCTTGAGTTTGGGCTTCGACGAGCTCAGGTATATCCGTTACCATGGGCCCAGGTGTTGGCATTTGAAATGTTTCTTCTTTCTTTTTATTTGGAACTAGGGAGGTGTATTTGATTGGTAAGTGTATTTTCATATTTAGGGACCTGATGGTGGAATAACGGCATCTAGGTACTGCTATATGGGAGGATTCCATGCAACAAGGTAGTGTCTAGGTTTAAATATAGCTGCTGCAGCATTGTCATTGTTATTTGCATTCTTATTCACTTCTTTTGGTGGTTGTTATTTCAAGAATGACATGGCATTTTTGTTACCTTAAATATTCAAGTCTGCAAACTTTTGTGAATATCATGGACAATTCATCTGTCTTACATTTGTATATACAAATCATATTTGGGTCCCTTTTGACATAAATAGGGGAACCGCATAGAAACCCTTCTATGTGAAGCCTATGTATTTTTAGCACTTGTTAACATTTGGCGGTTTCGTTGTTTTGCGCAAAAATGTAGAGTAACTTTTCATGATTTTTATATTATCTTATGACAGTAATGTTGCTGCTGGGAAGTTGTTTGGAATTCCACTCCGTGGAACACATTCACATGCTTTTGTCAGCTCTTTTATGGTTTGTCACTCTTGCAATGATCATTTACTTTCCTCGTCATAAATTTTGCTATTTCAGGAACTTATTCTAGTCTTGAATTTGTTTGATGATTTGCAGAGTCCTGATGAGATTATAGATAAATCACTCCGTAGCAGTGATAAGCGCGAGACTTGTGAGGATTTTGTTAGCCTGGTTCAGACTTGGTTAAACAAGGTCCAGGTGTGTTGATTTTTCTTTTGTCTTTTAGATTAAGTTTGATGTCAATGTTAATAGATTTCAATTTAGTAGTTCCCTTTTTGTCATCATGGAGTATTGTTATTCCCTTCACTCATAAAAACTAATTCGTGTCATTTATGTGGCTTTTATATGTGCTTTTGTTTTTTTTTACAGCCATTCAATCTAAATTTGGCTTTTATATCTTTCAATTAAGTTGGGTATATGAATGGTGACATTTGGTCAATTGTGTGGCTGTGTGATTTTGGCATTTCTTTCATGAAAATACCATTGGATACATTCAAGTTTTACATAAATATACCGTTATACTTGTATTTATTGCCTTACATGTCTAATCCTAAAAATTGTTTGTGTTTCCTAATACAATCTAAGATGATAGCAGTTAAATTTTAGCAATACTGAATTGTAATTGTGTATGCAGTGGTCAAGCTCATTACATGGTACGTTTGGCGAGACCAATCAAAGTGAGCTAGCAGCTTTCACATCGTATGCACTTGCATTTCCTGATAACTTTCTAGCTCTTGTCGACACATACGATGTAAGTAAACATCATGTTGCTTACTTTATAATTGACATGGCTGAGGCACCTATACTCTTATGGTCCCAGTAACACCTATGCTTTCCTTTGTTTTATTAGGTTATGAGGAGTGGAATCCCCAATTTTTGTGCAGTTGCTTTAGCACTCAATGATTTACGGTAAGTATGAGCGGTTTTCGTTAGCACAGCACTGATGAGTTTTGTCTGTAATTTGAATATGAATTATGTAGATTTTCCAAACTGATTTGCCGGATTATCCATGCCCAGGTACAAAGCAGCTGGTGTTAGGTTGGATTCAGGTGATCTAGCATATCTGTCTTCTGAGGCTCGGAAGATTTTCTGCATCATTGAGAAAGAATTTGGAGTACCTGGATTTGGAAAGACAGTCATCACAGCTAGTAATGATCTTAACGAGGAAACATTGGATGCTTTAAACAAACAGGTAATGATCTTATGTTTTTGCATGTGCATGCTGTGTGTTAAAGTGCTAGCAAACTCATCCTTGTGGCTTATATTTTCTTGGGCATGGAACTACTCCTGTAGTTCTTTGATATTTGAAGTTGGACCTATGTTTCTTAATTACTAATACATTTGTTGTGTTGTAGGGCCATGAGGTTGATGCATTTGGAATTGGAACTTATGTAGTCACTTGCTATGCTCAAGCTGCTTTGGGTTGTGTTTTCAAGCTGGTTGAGATCAATAATCAGCCTCGCATCAAACTTTCTGAAGATGTTACAAAGGTTTGATCTTACTGTCACTATTTTATCGGTATCAATATCTCTTGGGATAAATTTTAATGTTTCAAATATTGTTTTAGGTCTCCATCCCGTGCAAGAAAAGATCTTTCAGATTGTATGGGAAAGAAGGTTATCCCCTGGTAGATATAATGACTGGGGAAAATGAACCACCTCCGAAGGTATTTGACACCACATTTGTCCCTAGATTCTGTACTATGATCTTATGCATCAAAGGTTGTCCTTATTTAAGAGTATTTTGAAGTCTTCAGGCAGACAGATTCTACGTGATATGGTTTAGCTATTCCATTCTATATATCCACAGCTGGTTATTTCTTCATGTTTATGTCGCTTCTATGGATTCTGTACAAGCAAAGAGTTCACTCCATGTGATGACCTCTAGAGCGATGAAGCAGTATGGTCTCATTATATGCTTGATATGCAGGTTGGAGAACGGATCTTATGTCGTCATCCCTTTAATGAATCAAAAAGAGCATATGTAGTGCCTCAGCGTGTAGAGGAACTTCTGAAATGTTATTGGCATGGCCCAGGTATGGCTTTGGGATATGTAAAAGTCTTTGTTATTAAAACACTATCGCAAATCACTGCTTATCCTTTTTTTTCTTCTGCTACTCTCACATACCATTCCGTCCAAAGAATTTCTCAAACAATAGCTGTTATGTTATTTCTAACATTGAAAGCTATTCTTTGTTCTTTTTCTTATGTTGATGCCTTTGGTTGCTGTGCTTCTTATCAATGACATTTGACATGTGTATTGTTGAAATGATATGAAAGGACTCATGATCATGTTGTTCTTGTATAATTGCTTGGAAAATGCCTCAACAACACTATTGTAAGCATCTATGTAATTTCTGTACTCAGTCTTTTGTTTATTGAAGGTGGAGTACGAGAAGAGCTGCCCGCATTGAAGGATATTAGGGAACGCTGCATCCGCCAACTCGGAAAAATGCGGCCCGACCACATGAGGAGACTTAATCCCACCCCATATAAGGTTCTACCAGTACTATTTGCTTGAATTAGTCTCATTTGTCAGCAGTTCAATTTTTAATTATGTTCCTTTCAAATACTTAACAGGTTAGTGTGAGTGCAAAATTGTATGACTTCATTCATTTCCTATGGCTCAATGAGGCCCCTGTTGGAGAGTTGCAGTGATAGTCACTCTTTAAAATCAAGCATTACATGAAGCAGTACACATTTCGCAGCGCAAGCAATGATCAAAGGTCTAGCCGTTTAGGAGCTATCTAAAATAGTACAACCAAATGCACATGAATGCCCAAATACATAATTAGCCTATTCCAAGGAATATGAACTTTTTCTTGTTAATAGAATGATCGTTGCTGCTTTACTTATTCTTAGACAGCTGCATCTTTTTGAATGAGGTACGATGCTCTTCTGGCTTTTAGCTTGCAAATAATTGGTTTGCTCCAGTTTCTTGTGAGATGTTCTCCGATTTGCTACTTTACTTCTGATATGCCAATTGGCTTTTATTTATTTATATGCATTTATATGTCAAGAAATCAGAAAGTTATTTTAAATAACTTGAATCTTGAATAAGATACACTCTTATTACATATTAATTATTTCTTTAATTATTTCCTTAATATATATATTAAAGAAATATTTAATATGTATAAAAAGACTTTGAAATGCTATATCAAATTTCAGAAATGAAATTTGAAATTAATATATAATATTATAATATTATATATATTTTAATATATATTATTTATTATTACTAGAGGGCAACACACCCTATGGGTGTGCAAAACCAACGCGATTTTTTTTCTCCAAGTATAACTGCTTTGAGTAATTTTTTTACAGGTTAAATGGTTAATTATTAAAAAAAAAAGTTTTTCTTTTCTTTTATTCTTTTATTTTTGTTTGTGTTTTACTATTTATTAAATTGTCCCTGTTTAATTAATTAGCTTCTAACTTGAAAGGGTAAAACAGTTCAAAAAAATAGTTATGATTGACAACAACTGCTTCTTTAAATATAGTATAAATATAGTATAGATATTTTTTATTTAGGGGAAATTATTTAAGGAAAAATTATTTAAAGGCCCATAAATAGACAAGTTTTTTTTAAAAAAATTAACTTATGACACCAAGGTAAAAAAATTTAACTTATGACACATTTGTTTTCCAAAAAAATTCAGTTGACATTATTTTCTCTCTAAAAGGCCCAATAAGTTATAAAATTCACTTTTTTAATATCAATTTTGTCTTTCTTTCCTAATTTGAATTTTAGTTGTATATAAGAGTGAGCTGGAAACTCTCCATTTTTGTCGGGAAATGAATCTCTCTCTCTGATCACGATCGCGATTTAGAAATCGCCGCAACAAAAATTCTGTTCGATCTCGACGTCGTACGAAATTTCAAACGTTGTAAGTTTCAAAATCTCTGTCTCTATCTTACTGATTCGCTATCTCTAGTGATCTCTGTACAGAAATTGATGACTTCATTTGTTCAATTGTGTTGTACATCTAATTTTCACTCTGTTTTTCTATATGATAGACGATTTAAATTGTTATTGCACGAATATGTTTCTGTTCGTAGTTGTGTTAATCGATTTCATGATAGTATTGATTACTTTGCTCCTCAAATTATATGCATTGCAATATCGAAATCTATTTATTTACGTTTGAATCTGATTTTGGTTCTAAAAATATGTTTTAGTATATGTTAGAGTATTTGTCTGAGTATCTGTCAACGTATCTGTCAATGTATCTGTCTGAGTATCTGTCAACTTATCTGTCAATGTATCTGTCTGAGTATCTTTAATTATTTATTCTGTTAAAAGTATAAGACCTTACAGTCAGTTAACCAAAGCATTTACATGCGTTTCTGCAACTCTTCTGTAGGTATATTCAATGTCAACAAAACCTTCTCCAATCATTGTGAAATATATTTATGGTCGAGAAGGTGTGATGGATATTTTGAGTGATGATATCACATTTGCTGACATTATAGATATAGTCCGTTCAAAACACTCAACAACTCAATCTTGACGTACAAATATTGTATCCCACTAGAGGATGAACAAATTTTCCTGAAAAATGATCGTGACATGTTTTTGATGATGCTTTCTACTCAATTCAAAATATATTTAGATTAGAATCACCGACCTGAATGAGGTAGAACTTCGAAAACTCATTTGAGTATGTTTGAGTATCTGCTACAATATTATGTTAAGATAAAATATGTATACGTTTTCTCTTTTCAGCAAACAACAAACATCAGTTCCAACCGATCGGTGGTCTATAGCAATCATAATAAAAACTCAGGCCAGGATGTGTAGTTACTTGGCTGCATGGAAATAAGTAATGTTGCAGATGTCGGTTTTGGATGCTTTCGAGAAGAAGAGACAAAAGATTACTTGACAAAACCATGGGATAAACTTATACAAGAAAACATGCAGATATTCTTAGGCGGGGTGACTGAGTTCAGGCTGAAACTCAAAAATTACTCAATCGAAAGTGGATTCAAGTTTACATATGAGAAGAATGACCCCACACGCGTAAGTGTACATTGTAGATACAAAAAGCACGATAAATGCAACTGGTTTGTGAAGGCAAGACTATTCCATGTGAATGGATCATTTTACATCACTGAAATCAACAATGATTATACATGCAAAACAAATGTTCGGAAACAGACCAATGAGATGATGAGGTCTTCTATTGTCAGGTATGATACCTTTTTCTAACATCACTAGCTACTTCTCCAGAAAAAATCTGTGTAAATATATTGTTTTCTATACTTGAAACTTATCATTTATTCAATACTTAGTTCAATCGTTAAGGACAAACTGGATCTCAATAAGGGAGCCAAGGCCTTACAGACATAAATGAGAGAGAGTTTTGGCCTGAAAATCCATTACAAGATGGTGTGGTATGGCAAGAAATTGACAATGAATTCACTGCATGAAAACGAAGCAGAATCATACACAAACCTTCTCTGGTTTCGAGACGAATTAATAAAGACAAATCCTAGCTCCAGAGTTGTTGTAGATATTGATCCGGAAACACAAAGGTTTCACCGTTTTTTTGTGTCATTCGGTGCCTGCATGCAAGGATTTCAATACTGCAGACCCATGATTTCGTTGATGCAAGTTTCCTTAAGAACAAATACAAAGGACGGATCCTGGGGGCCTCTTCAAAAGATGGAGATCAAGGTAATGTAGACAAATGAAAGATGTTTGGACCTCTTGAGTATCTGTCTGAATAACTGTTTGGGTAGATGATTGAATATTTGTCTGAGTATTTGTTATTCATTTTATAAACTTCATTTCAGTACTTTGTAACTAGCTAGGAACCTTACCTTTTTATTTCTTTTCGATTCATTTCAGGACTCTATCCAATTGTATTTGTGATAGTCGATGTTGAAAATGATAGCAACTGGAGGTGGTTCTTGATGAACCTAAGAGATGACATAGACAGACAAAGCATAAATCAAGAAATTAATACTCGAAGGAAAATAACATTCCTCTTCGATCGTCATAGTGGAATTATGAGTTCTCTTCCAGAGGTGTTCTCCAATGATGAGCATGGCTACTATTTTCGGCACTTGGTTGCTAACTTCAAAGACAACTACAGAGGACACTCCAAGGATAAAATTTCTGAACTCTTCATGCAATGTGCATATGCAAGAAGTGAGCGTCAATATGAGTTCCTTTTTAACCAACTTAAGCTAGAAGGTGGATATGCAGAGATAACAGAACTCTTCAAGGATCTCCCAAAAGAAAAATGGTGTTCTACATTCTTCAAAAGAGATAGGTATGGCGAAATGACAAACATCTCAGAGTGCTTCAACAGCTGGATAGTACATCTCCATGCACTGCCTGTCTTCTACCTTGCTGATAAAATCAGGTCATCCATTACAACCTGATTCATTCTATTATGTTCAAGATATATGTAAATTGTTGCACTATTTCTGAAAAATATCATGAGTAGTTGACTGAGTACCTGTCTGGGTATCTATCTTTTGGTTACATTATAGCCATTTACAACTTGATTCATTATGTTATTTCTAGGATAGTTCACTGTTTAATTCCTTCTTTTCTGTTACTACTCTCACAGGAGAAAGGTGATGAAAATGATTGCAAGAAAAAGAGAATAATCGGAACAATTACACAATATAATGAGACCGAGAATGGAATGAAAGGTCAATGAAACATTTAACAAAGGAAGGCATCGGAGAGTGATGCACTTCAGTGGTCTTGTCTACGAAGTTCAGACTGACACATATAACAGTGCAGTCAACATGGAGACATGGACCTACTCATGTGGACAGTGGAAGTTGCTCTGGTTTCCGTGCTCACATGCACTTGTTGTCATTCAAGAGAAAGGACATAATCCTTATGATTATGTTAACAACTTGTACAAAGTTCTATTTTATAGGCAAGCAGACTCTTTCACACTCAATCCAGTGCCAAACATTAAGAAATTCCTTCAGGACATGTCACAAAATGTACTGGACGTTAGGCCTCCATTAACAAAGAAACAACCGGGCTAACCAAAGAAGAAGAGAATGAAGAGAAGGGTGAAAAACAAACAATGCCGATAATGTGCTCAAGATGTCACCACACTCGTCACAACAGGAGAATCTGCAAAAATACTATCGATTGAAAATACATGCCTGTGTGGATCATTATAGATATTGTCAGAATAACTTTCTAAGTTTGAATAATTGTTCAAATTTTTGTCTAGATATCTATCTAAGTATCTGTCTGGATATCATGAATTACAGATCTACAAATTTTTACTTGCAAATAAAAACAAAAAATTGTGGTTTTTTTTAGCCTCTTGTTTTTGTATTTTATACTGTATCGTAAAGAAGATAAAAACAAACATTTTATTGCATAGGTTAAATGCATTGACCACTGTTTGGTTATATGTCTGCATATCTGTCCTGTTATCAGACTATATCAGGATGATGATACTGTATCATTTAGAGGCTTCATATATTCATTTATAAAACTTCATTACAAAAACATAAGAGTAATTAATTTGATACAGAAACAGAAACAGTATTGCATAGGTTCACTAATTTGTTTCACAAAAATTCATGAATCACTATCTCGGTATCTGTCTGTGTAGTTATTTGTAAATCTGACTACACATGCATTCATGATGCTGTATCATTCAATCCTTCAATCAAATCATATACACATTCATTCATCAAATTCATTGCCAAAAAATAAATTGAAATGAAGAACAAAAGACAGAGAAAACATAAACTTCATTAATAATAGGATATTGATTCAAGGGGATTACGAAGAAACAAAAAAAACCAATAGAAAAACAAAATAAAGTATATGTCTGGGTATATGCCTAATTTACTGCCAGAATAATTGTCTAAGTATATGTCTTTAAAGTTAGTTTATGAACTGTTGCGTTTCAATATCAAGTATAAATATTATGTTGTATTTGTCTAAATATCTATCTGGATATCTGTATATAAATTTCAGATCTGCAAATTGTTAGTTGAAAATACAAACACAAAATTAAGGTTGTTTTCGGGTATATTATTTTTGTGTTTTATACTGGATCGTAAAAAAGGGAAAAACAAACATTTTAACATTTTACTGCATAGATTCAATAAAAAATCAAGGGAAGCTATCTGAGTATCTGACTGGATCAGTCTAATTATGCTTTATCATTCAGTGGCTTCATATATTCATCGATAAATTTTATTTCAAAAACATAAAACATAATTAATTCACTAAAATTCACTAAAATTACAACCAAAAACACAATAATTAATAACAAACACAAAATTCAAACTAAAAACAAAAGAAATTCATATGCTTTACATCTTGGCCTTCTTGCTACTTCCCCATCGAAAACCTGGTGCAAAACGAGATATGATGCCCATAAGCAAATCAAGCATCTGGTCCTGTTCAGCAAGGACAAATTCCATTTCCTCCTTCATCGTATCCATACGACGCTTCATACGACCCATCTTCTTCACCAAAGGTTGCAGAGGGCCATCAGGAACAAGACCACCATGAGGTCTAACAATAAGAGGAAAATGGGCAAATACAGAGTCTTCAAAGAAGGAGGAGGAGGAGGACTTAGACTTTGATGGATCAAGATCATCATCAATTGAATGACCAGAGATGTCTGAGTTGTATGGGTTCTTTTTCCTTGGTACCATAGATTTTTTTGTTGATAAAAGTTAGAGAAAAAAAGAAGAAGACTTTGTTGAAGAGATGATAAAAAATGGTTCGGGAAGGCAAGGAAAACAAACACTGGCACCGCAGTCAAGAAGAAACTTCTCCACCTCCAACTATGTTGTAACAGTTATCCACTAGGATCACTGACCTTGAGGATGGCCTTAAGGATCTTAAGGCAAAACAGAAACTCATCAAGGAGAATGATGAGGCAATCCTTCAACTTCTTCACGAAATCTTCAAGATGTTGCCTCATCCACCGCTAAGATTTGAAGAAGAAGAATTCTAGTTTATTATGTATTTTTATAATTTCTACTATTGTAATTTTTTCCATATTATCAAAGAATCTATTTTAGTATCAATTCTATCATTTTCAAAGCCTATTTGCTCAAGTATCTGTTAGAGTATCTTTTCAGGTATCTGTGAGAGTATCTGTCAGTTGGTTTAAAATGAACAGACGCGACAGAAAATGACATGTCGTTTCTGAACAACAATTTGTATCTGTATAATTCGTTGTCTAAATATCTGTTAGTTGGTTGGTGTATGACTGCTGCGTTTCAATACCAATTATACAACTGAATTTGAATATGTTGTGTTGTAAAATGGATCAGATAGTGCAAATCAAACATTAGATACACAAATAGATACATACATAGATACTCAAGAAGATACTCAGACAATACAAACTAGAACATTAGATTCATTAAAAGGGATTATAATCATCTTAAATAAAAAGGGATCAAAGTCTATAAACAAGGTCATTACAAAACAGTCTTACTCCAAAAATATCCATAACTAACCACAAAAAAATGGACGTTTTGGAGTAGGCAAAATGGATCAAAATCTCTAAAAACCGAAAACTAACTAAAATTTAAGCATAATCATAAATACATAAAAACCCAAATAGCTAAAACTCATCAGTTGCCATCCTCATCCTTGATCTTGAGCACGATATATGCAAACGCTTCGACCTTGCCCTCCTCATCCTTGATCATCGCCATCGCCTCGTCAATCTTCCCAGCTATCTCTTTGACCTTATCCATCTTCCTGATCACACCGTCAACTCTCCATGACAGACCATGGATCTCTTTGTGTGCTGAAACTCTTCGGCCATACGAGGTGCCCGTGGCGAAGATGGCGGCTCTTTGGCCATACTAGGTGCCCATGGCGAAGATGGCGACTCTTGCTTTTGGACAGAGGTTGAGGCGCTCGATCGGTTGTGCCTTGATGATCTTAGAGGAGAACGAGCCATTTAATTTTGGTTCGGATAATTTGCTGGGAGAGAAATTGGGGTTTCGTTTAGTGTTAGGGTTTTCAGAGCAATGTGTTGAGAGAAACTGACAATGTTTGGGGGAAGACTTTCCATTTTATTGAGAGACTGAAAAGACGGTCCTCGAGAATACAACATGTGCGTTCTAATCAAAATGAACATGCGCGACAGAAAACGACATGTCGTTTCTGAATAACAATGGGTATCTGTCTAATTCACTGCCTAAGTAGCTGTCTAAGTATTTGTCAGTTTGTTGGTTTATGAGTGTTGCGTTTCAATGCCAAGTATACACACAAATTTGAGTTGGTTTTGTGTTGTAAAATAGATCGATGAGTGCAAATCAAACACTTTAATTCATAGGCTTAATACATTGATTCTCTGATTCAAAAATTCAAGAGTAACACAAATATAGTATTACGCAGACAGATACCCAAACAGATACTCAAAGCAGATAGTCATATGATAAAATTCATAATGCTCTCCAAAATATACAACTTACAACAATGTCCACATAAATAATCACTACAAAAAAATATACACACTGATTCATTCCCTACACATTCCCTACAACTTTCCTTTGTTCTTTGATACCCATGAAAGCTCATGATCCATAAACGATTCTAACAATCTGGCCTTGAACTGAGACACATCATCATGATTCAGATTTTTCTTTATTTCCTTGCCCAGAACTAGATAATACATAATGTAGCAAACAATAGTTCCACAATCAAGGCCACCAGGTTGTTGAGGATTGTTACTAATGAACTGCACGAGAATTTTGTGAAAATCCAAACTTTGATCTTTGAGCCACGAAATAATTTTCCGTTCATTTTCTATTATTGGGAGTTCCCACAACATAAGTTCCTTGTTTGTGCTTTACGAGTCATCTACCAACATTCGAGCATTCAGTGATAATATATCATCACTTACTTCCCTCATAGAATCCATCCACATAGACACCAAACGACCTGTATCAATACAATAAATAATTTGTCAACCCATTTGTAAACTGTAACTACTAAACATCCGAAAAAGAATAATAAAAGAAAAGAAGAAAGAGAGAATAAACATAACCGTTTTTAGTGCCTCCCGAAAGTGCGTGTTGTCTATCGACTTACATGACCCTTTGAATGAGTCAAAGTGACACCAACATGACACACTTTTATCAAAGACCAAAAGGTGGAAATGTGAATGGGAAAAGATTGGGAACATCAGCTTGCCATTGATGCCCAAAACCTTGAACAACTTCTCAAAAAGAAGTTCATGCATCAACTTTATTTTCAGATCAGACCCAGAAACCTGTCAAAAGCAGCACACAAAACATTACACATAGGCTAAAAAACACATACTATGGAGACACACAAAGGCTAAAAAATAACAGAATGATTACAAGAGCCAATGTGTGGAAAGCATATGGACTTTGATCTCCCACATCATCTGTTAATTCAGAAAGAAAACTAGAATAGCAATCCAAAACAGAGCTCGATATCTGTTTCCCTTCAATAATCCACTCCAGATCATCACGATCAAAGAACTGGAAAGAATGAACACCTTGCCAAAAAACATCTATATCCAAAACAACAACAGAGCAAAATTAAAACTAAAACATTACTATAAACGAACAGATACACTAATAAATACTCACCCTTCATTTTTCATCCAGTAACTCACCAACTAACTTTGGTAGTGCTCACCCATGCACAGAAAAACATCAGATTGAAGAAACGGAACGGAACGGCCAGTTTCCTCCTTATCAGTCAAACTCGCACAGATTCTTCCCGGGTCACCCCTCTTCTTGTTGACTTATGAACAGTGAAGATACTTCGAGAATTTCAAACTCTCCACTCTCCACTAGCTCCACCACGTCAACATTTTTGTTCCCTCTTCTAGTTTGACGCTTTCGCTTGACTACATTTTTAGGCAGATACCAATAGATCTTGTCCATCTTCAAGGACTTCCTAGACTTATCATTTAAACTCTTAACATACGAGTAGAGATAAATGTTTTCTCTGTTGAGTCTCTCACCAGGTCGAGGAAGTTTCTTGGAAATCAAATCCATGAGGACTGACGGAGGAGATAAACAACCAACAGGAAGAGGAGGAGTCACCAGGGTTTCCACTACCTTTGAAGAGACAACCACAAGAATAGGCAATGCAACTGGACTAGGAGTCAGGGTAATCCCTATATTGAAAGATGGTACAAAATGTGCCCGTTGGGATCTCTTCTTCGCTTCCAACAAATTCCCTAACATAGATACAAAAGAAAAAACAACTATTCAAAACAGATACCCAGACAGATACCTAGAAAGACACATATACATAAACAGATAAAAACATAGATACTCAGACAGACAGATAGATATTTCAGTTTTCAGTTACTTATAAAATTAGGCAAATTATACAAAATGAAATGATAGATCTAGTCTTTTCAAATTTCTGAATCAGTACCAGCTAGTCCTTTTGTAAATCTAGCAACATTCTTCAACTTCTGATTGTCTTCAACAAGCTGCTGATTGACGACTTCAAGTTTATGCTTTGCATCTTCAACTTCTTTCTTTTCCTTATCAAGCTCCTCATTTTGACTTTGCAAAGCATTAAATCTCCTCTGAAGCTCCTCATTTTCTGCTTGAGCAATTTGCATCTTCCCTTGAGCTTCCTTGAGCTACAATTCTACTTCCTTCAGATTCCTCTTCAACGTCTTAAGAGACTTATTCTCCTAGTCCATAAGATCCAATCTAAACTCATCGTATTTCGTCTTCTTCTCTTTATCAGCAATCTTCACTCGCAGTGCATCAAGTTCATTATTATTGGAAGCAGATTGATTTGCTTTCAAGTTCGCATTTTCTTGCTACAAAGAAAGGAAATCTTTCTTCAAAACACTAACTACATGTCAAAGGACTACATTGGATTTCTACAATTCCTCATATTGAGCATCCTTGATTAAGATCTGCCGATCCTTCTCCATGATAGTTTCTTGCAACTGCTCACCAAATAATTCACTCTCATTTAATTGCAAATTCTTCGCACTCAACTCCACTTCAAACTTGGCATAGTCATCTTGGGCAATATCATTGATACTTGCCAAGACATGAACTATATCACTATCAGCTTTAGTTTTCTTTGTCCTCAAATGCAAAAAATATTTGGTTTGTGAAAAAGAGATCCAGACAGCTATTTAGACGGATACCCAGACAACTATTTAGATAGATACTCATACAGTTATTTAGACAAGTACCCAGAAGACAGCTATCCAGAAGACAACTATTAACAAAAACAACAAAAACAACAGTTAGATACTAACCCTTAGCATTTCCAAGCTTTTGATGTTTCAGAAATGATCCATAATATCACTAAGGCTGTACTTGACCATGCCAATATTTGAATCCTCCTTGCAAGCTCTTGGTTTGACAATGCTAAGGATTGAAGAAAAATAAAACTGATACAAAAAATAATAATAAAGCAATAAGGAACAGATACAAAGATAAATACTCAAATAAACAATAATGAAATAAGAGACAGATAGAAAGATAGATATTCAGACAGAAATACAGACAGCTACTAAAACAGATACTCAAAGAAACAATAATGAAACAATAAGGGATAGATACAAAGACAGATACTCAAACAGATAAAACTAATACAAAAAATAATAATAAAGCAATAAAGGACATATATAAAGACAAATACTCTAACAGAAAGACAGATAGATACCCAAATAGATACTCAAAGAAACAATAATGAAACAATAAGGGATAGATATAAAGACAAATACTCAGACAGAAATACAGACAGATACTTAAAGAAAATTTACCAGAATAGCAATGCAGCAACCACCAATATTCTTCGCATTGCTTCTATCAGACTTTTTATCATCATCATCATCATCATCATCATCATCATCATCATCATCATCATCATCATCATCTTTATCCCCCTTCACCTTCACTGTCTTCTTTATCTTCTTTGCTTCCTCCTTCTTTATGGCTACTTCTGGAACAAAGTTCTTTGTGTAAATATCTAACGCATTGAACAGGTCGTCATAGACAAAAGTTGCCCAAGCATATTCTTCATTCCTTTAATACTGGACATACAGTTTGCAAAGCCAAGCGCCAAAGTTCCTTTGGAATTAGGCAACAGAACGGAGGCCAGAAGAAGCAAAACCAATAGACGAACATAGTAGTCAACCCTATCTTTGTCACTAAGCATTTTATCCAACTTATTGATAATATTAGTCTTGCTGATTGACTCGCCCCCAAACAACCTATAAAGCCAATCTGAAGTCTTCACATTCTTATCGTTCAATGCAATTGGTTTTCCAAATGTGCTCAAACCCAATATATATCCGACATAACCAGACTGATATAGTGAACACGCGACGGATAGAACTAAAACTCCATATTCTCCTTCTTGTATGCGTCAACCATAACAACAATATAATCATCTGACTTCAGGCAGTTCCATTGATGGATATCATTGTCAATGAATGCATGAATTAGATTATTGAACGGTGTAATCCTTCAGCCTCTTCTTCACATCACTGCTGATTCTATTCCAGATTGTAACAATGAACTTCTATAAAAGACGCAAATAGCACCAGAATTGACACTTCTAGGTCCGTTCCACCAATGAAATAATTTTTGGCTCATCCACTACTTATTGCTATTGTCTAGAAGCTACTTCATCCTAAATCACAACCAGCAGTTGATTCAGAAGACTCAACTTTCTTCTTGCCCTTGACTTTCATATCTTGCCTCTTCATATCCTTACTCATCATCATCATCATCATCATCATCATCATCATCATCATCATCATCATCATCATCATCATCATCATCATCTTCTTCTTCTTCTTCTTCTTCTTCTTCTTCTTCTTCTTCTTCTTCTTCTTCTTCTTCTTCTTCTTCAGAGCTTCCCTAATCATCTTGACAAGATGATCATCAGAAACAGCAGAACGAGATGAAGAAGACACTGATCTTCCCTTGTTCCTTTTAGCTTTTTTAAAACAACTTGCTACTCCTCAGAAGAAGAAGAAAAATAAGATGAAGAAGAAGGCACATAAGATTCTGATGATTTAACATACTCTCTTATTCTCTTTCTAGATGATCTAGGCCTTCTTTCGACTTTACGGTCTGATTCTTGCACTGCTCTATTGCGTTGCGACATTGATTATAGAATAACTGTAAATGATCAACACATATATGGTTAGACAAAATTCAAAAACAGATATCCAAAAATAGTAATATAAATAGATACCCAAACAGATACTTACAAAAGATGTACACAAAAAGACCTTCTACCACAAACACAACCGCGGGAAACTAGTACAACAACCCAAAAAAATGAAAACCTTAGAAAAGTGTCAACAACAACAACAACATTTCAAAAACATGAAAATGATACTCAGACAGATACCCAGACAAATATACACAAACAAATACTTCGATATATCCAGACAAAGAATGATGAACTACTACTATATAAAATGTCCTGATACTGAAAAAAAAACAATGTTATTGAAAAATTAGAATGCTACTGGGTGAACTCATTTTTCTTTTCATTTGACTTAACAACACCCAACCCGTTAAGCCCCCTAAAAAGACGTTTATACCCCCATATATAACATTGAAATCTGCTTCAGTCGCTCCCATTTGCTTCATTTCTCCAACAGGTGCCACTACTACTACAAAAAAATAAACTCTTGTTTGATACCAACTCCACACATCTGAACGCCTCGTTTTCTCCCCTCCGGCAACAATTCGAACTATCAAACTCAATCTCAGGCACGCTTCGCGATGCAATATCACCTCGTTCATCTTTGCTTTATAAAAGGTTTGCTACTGTATTTTTTTCTACTAAAAAATCAATCATTTTTGTTAGAGTTTTATTTCGGAATACTACTAAGTTTGGGTTGTTGAATTTCTACACATTTTGGCTTTGTTTTCATTGATTTTTAGATGATATAATGTTTAATTTTGGGAGGAAAAACTTTGGAAACACAAACATGTTAAAAATATGATAATGTGTTTGTTGTTGTTACTTGTATATCGATAGAGACTGGGCTTTGTTTTAATGACTATGTTTTGATATTAATTGTGCTTTTGATTCATCAATTAGGGTTTCACTAGAATTTCCACCTAAAACTAAACTCAGTGTATCTACTCCTAACTTTTGTCTTTTGGTATATTTCAGAAACTATTAGGGGTGGATTCGGTTACCAACCGAGGTGTTTTGCCCAAAAATCTCAATCAAATCGAACATCATCGGTACCCATATTTGCCAGCCGATACCAAGCCACGAATGTCAGTAACCAGAAAGCCGATTTTGGTCGATGTCAGTAGTAGTGGTTGGTTTCAATATAAACTGAAACTTTGATTATTAGGCAAATTGGTGACCATGGTACTCATGGAGAGAAGAGTAAGAGAAAACAAATGAGAAGATATACAAATTGACTTATGGGATTCCTCGTTTAAGATATCTAGATATATGTAAATCTTGAAAACTGGGGTAGGGGAATATAGAGAAATGGATACATGTATAGATATATGCTAATGGGAGTTATGGGTATTCACCAATTTTAGACTTAGATACATGAGTTATGCAACTGAAACGTATTCTGGGTTTGAATGGAGAAAAGGAGAGTCAAGAAAAAGATGACTACCTTAAGAATTCAAATCAATCAAATAAAGAAAGATGTAAATATGTATCAATAAACTGATGTGGTGCAATGGTTAAGAGTCTCTTATTTTTGAGTGATGTTGTTGGTTCGAAACACTATACATGCAAATACAAAGAGATTTTTATTTTGGCCCATTTCGGTTGAACCGGCCTACTTGAATTTCAAAACTGAAACCGAACCGAGTATCGGTTCTGGCTTGGTTCAACCAAACTGAATCTTCAGTTTACCAAGATTTCGGCCCAATTCGGTTCAAATTAGCTGGTTTTCGGTTAGTTCGGTCCAAGTCGGTTGAAAATGCCAGGCCTAGAAACTATTAGTGTTAGTTTTGATGATTCTCCAATGCTACTGTTAATGCATGCATGATCTGATACTGTGTTTCTCTGTTGTTGGTAAATGATTATCTGCAGTTGATACTATGTTTTCGCATTAATGAAAATATAAACTTTGAATTCACATATTACTTTGCTTGTTTCTACACTCACTTGAGACTATTAAGTTAAATATAATTTTTGTCAACTGCTGACACTGGAAAAAGTTGATGTGTCAATGGTTGCTACTGAACTTTTCATGATTTTGAATGTGTTATATTGTAGTATGTATGTTTTTTTCACTGTACTTCTACTGGGATAATCATATTTGTGTATTGATATTTGTAGAAAAGAAGAAGAAGGTTGTAAACTCAACGAAAAATGGGAAGGGAGGGATAACATATATGAAGAAATGTGCAAAACTAAAAAGCAAAAAAAGAGTTGCAGACCCAGTTGCACAACACAGATGCTTGACATCTACAACACAAGACCTCATGATTGGTGTAAGAAGTGATTTCGGAATAGACCAAAAAGTAAGGATGCTACGGAGGGATAAGCTTTACTCTACACCTTTCAAGACCCTACTAAGAGCATTTAATGAATAGCAAATGGATGTTGTTGAGAAGAAATCGGCTAAAATGATGCATAAGTTTCTTGGGAGCTTTAACGAGAACGAAAAGAAGTTCGGGATCGGTAAGGAAATTATCACATCAAACCCAAAGATGTGGCAAATCTGTTCGACATTAGAAACTCATAAAAATGTATAATTTTTGGAGTTGTTTTGAATTGATGTTGATTGTTAACTGCTAATGAATCCTTGGCTATTATCATCAAGAGCAATGGTCCCTATGGACAAGAGTGACTATAACAAACCAACAAATAGTCAGTTTATCAATTGCTATTTCGTCAACCATCCACTACGAAAACCCATACAAGATGCATTGAACGATGTGATTTCGACACGTGCTGAAAATGAACACTGGGTGGAGGATGCAACAAAGCTCATACTAACATATCTCTTCTACATTTTCCTCTTTGCCAGCTTGGGATCCACGTTGACATGGTGCTTTGTAAAACTGATTGACAATCTTGACAACTTGAGAACATATAACTAGGCAGAGACTATCCTCAGATACTTGATGACTTATTTGACTGGCATAAAAAAGACAAAAGTCCGAGTGGATGTATTCTTCTAGTAGTGGTAAGTACTGAAACTCATTCAAAAAAATAAGATGGATTTGCTGCTATTGGGAAAATAGAATTAAGGCATGAAATATTGAACTGATATGTTCGCTTTATTCTATTTTTAGTATTGGATTTGCGAGAACACTACACTGATGGAGGAAAAACAGTTAAAGATGACGTTGAAGATGAGCCGATGGATGCTACTTTTGTCAAGTGAGATTTGGGAAAACTATGGAAAAAACTAGAGACGATGAACATAGATGACATTAAGGTAGAAAAACGCTTGATGAAAAAAAAAAGAATAAATTGTTGTGTTGATGTTACTAATCCTAATCACATTCAAAAAAATATTCCAGCTTGCAAGTTCGGCGATCAGCAAAGCAACAAAAATGGCCGCCCCTGCTACTATTGAAAGGAGAAATAGAACTCAAATTTGTAAGTCAAAATACTTGCGACACATAGCCTAAGTTCAAAATCCAAAGAATTATAATGGTTTGATCCCTCCAAAGGGTATGTAGGCAATCCGACATGAAATATAGAATCAACCACAAAACATATTTGAATCCCTAGTTACCCAAAACAAAATTCACCACACTAAATTGTAAGAACTACGTTTGTTTGATCTATTTCAAAAGGGTACGTAGGAAATCTAGTGACCTATTAAATGCAACCACAAATTTAAATAGAATCCATGATTCCACCACTTAAATTTGGCTACAGCACCACAAAAAGCCAAGCCGATCCAAAATTTCCAAATTGCCTGAACTACATCGGTTTGATCCCTTCAAAGGATATGTATGCAGTCTAGACATAAAACTCTGGACACAACCACACTTTTAAAAATCAAAGTCTAAAAAGCTGAATTGCAAGTCTTTTGATGGTATTACAAAAATACTAAAATCCCACATTTTCAAATTCGTATATTTCATATTCGGAATCAAAGGGTTTTCTCTTAAAATTAAGTCGTAATTAAAAGATTTACGTTTTTTATTATCTTGAATGGGTCGAACTCAAATAATAAAACTCTATTTCCTTCAATGAGATGGAGAGAGATAATGTTGAGTAAATATTTTGACAATTTTTACACAACATAGTTTTTTGCACACCCGGTGGGACCCATTCTCCCTTTCATCTCCGTTCATAAAGTTACTAATGAGCTTTGTCTGTGTACCAAGGTACAGTACAAATGGCACCTCAAGTAACTATGTTCTTTCACAAACTACCATCAAATGCCAATGATGAACGACGCGGCAATTATCAAAAGTCATAGGTGATCGAAAAAACACCCGTCTTGCTCAAAATTCAAGAAAGACCTCATATAGAGTCCAAAAATAGGGAACAATAACAAAAACACATGCTTCCAAGTCACCCTCCAAAAATGCTTGGAGAAATCACCAAAAGAGACTTGCAAGAGCCCAAAGAAAGAGAATGGTCACTAGCAAGGAACTTCAAGTCATTTCAGAAGAGATTATCCGTCATGTAGCAACCACTAAGGTTCAAGAAATATTTTACTTCACAGTGGGCACAATTCCATTTTATTTATCATAAGTGGAGAATGTGTTAGTGACTTTTGCTGATGACGAAGAGGAAGATCAAGTACCTTAAAAAGATGAAGTGAGAAATGATTCAGTTTCAACTTCAAGTTGTGCGGCCAGCCAAGAGCCTAGCCAGATGGCGGCTAACATTATTAGGGCACTAGATACTCAAACAAGAGCTCAAGGAAGACTAGGAGGATCCAAAACTCAACAAGACCCTCGCCAAGAAGGTAGTTCATATGCTGGCCCGATCACTCGACGTAGAGCCAAAGAAATCTCGTCATAAAAAAACGCATCTTCTATGGGTAGTGTATCATAAGACAATGATGTTACTTGGCATGATAACCCTTTGTTTGAAGCCCCTGTTGTACAAGAAGGTGGTTGGTCACAAGATTTCATATCCGAGCTTCAAGAACCACAAGAGCAAAACTCACCATAAACATTAATGTATCACTTGCAAAACCTCAAAGACACTGACAATGATTCCATTGGAACACAAGAAATCTACGATGCACAAGTAATGGACACTAATCAACAAAGTCTTGAAGAACAATTGCAAGAGTTACAAAGGAGGCTTGATCAATCCGAGGTCAAAATTGCTAGGAGACAAGAGGTCGAAGCAATAGTTTGTGCTAAAATGGAAGTTGAGACAATAAGAAAATTGGTGGAAAAAGAAGATGAAATAACTACACTAATGGAGCGCTTGGCTATTATATTCAACGATAAGGGAAAACATAAGCATGATATCTCATACGAATACAAGGGGCCTGCCAGCACCTCAGATAACAATTTGTTCACTCTGGATGATGTCAAAGCAATGATAGCAGAACAGTTCCGCGTCTTCCAATCGTCAATGGTTACTCCAATAATTGGTTATCGAAAACCATACCCTACAAATTATGATGCTATACCTTTTCAAAATGGTATCAAAAAGCTCTTTTTGACAAATTTGACGGAATCAATGGTTCTCCTGAAGAACATCTAACACACTTCTACTCACCATGTGGAGAAACCTCACAGTCAGCTGCTTTCTTAGTGAGATAATTTGTTCAATCACTCAAACGAGCAACATTCACTTGGTATACTGAACTTAAAGAAGGCTCCGTCATCACCTGGGATGATATGCAAAGGGCATTTCTTGCAAAATTTATCAGTTCTAAAAACAAAATTTCAATCATGGATCTCACATACACACGAAAAAATGCGGGGGAAAGTGCAAACGAGTTTATCACAAGATGGAGAAACCTAAGTCTCTAATGTACTGAGAAGCTAACAAACCAATCAATAGTCCAAATGTGTTCTAATAACCTTATTCCAGAGATTGCAACATGCATCGGCACAGCTGAGCCGCAATCATTTGATGAATTGGTGTCAAAAGCATGTAATGTGGAGAGATAAATGGCTATCATCGGTACGACCGAACCACAATCATTTGATGCATCAATGCTAAAAGCGGGGAAATGGCCAAATGACTATAATGCCTAAATTGCAGTCAAGTCAACAGAAGAATGACCTAAAAAAGACCACTGTAAAAAGAGGAGAGACCATGGCCACTTTTATCAAAACTGAGAAGAAGAACGACAACAATAATGTCATCCGAGGTAGAGACGAGTGCCGATGAAGAATAAATTTAAAAGAAAGAAAGCAAGTCCAATACTCATTTGACGATGATGATGTCGATTCCATTTTGAGGCACTTCTTTCTCAAAAATTCATAAAGTTACACAAGTGAAAGAACCCTTAAGAGGCTAACAAAACCAAAGATCCTAAGTATTGTAGATATCATCGACTTCTTGGCCACACTCTGAAAGATTGTTATATCTTCAAAGACATAGTCCAAGAGATGATTAACAACAACGAGACAGACGTCGAGTCATCCCTTCGCAAGACTGTAACAACTAATATGATTGAAGGAGAGATGAGGTAGTGTAGCATGGTTACCATTGAAAGTGATACAGATTCCATTTTTGAAATAGAGGACGAAGATTTAGACTCGGGAAGAGATGAAGTCGAAAAAATTACTTTGCGCTCAGGGTTGGTCATTCCAAATGGTGATCATAAGACAACTCTACCTTCTGAAACTATGAAGAAATTGAAAGAACAATCCACCAAAGGTGAAACGATTGACAATACAGCGAAGGCCTCTACTTCAAAGGCTGAGAAAGCGAAAAATGGAGGAAAGACAAAACTTCACAAATACAAGTATGATGTCTTAACTTACTTGAAACGCATCCCGGTCATGATGAGTATATACGAAGCATTGCAGATGTCAAGGGAATTGCGGGAAGCACTTATGACTGCCTTGACAAGCTTAGAAATGTACACAAAAGAAATTGTGGAAGTCACTATAACTACACCAAGAGTTTGTGCTAGTTGCATGGAGTGTGTCACATTTAGTGAAGAAGACCTTATGCTTGGGCTTGAAAATCATAATAGACCCTTATACATTACGGGACTAGTGGGTAATACAAGATTCAACAGAATCCTCCTTGACTGTGGGTCCTCGGTCTTTTACCTCTCAAAACACTTCTTATGATGGGAATGAGTGAAAAACAATTGTCTCCATCTAAGCTTACAATCCAAGGCTTTAATCAATGCGGTGAGAGGCAGTTGGTACTATTGCATTGAAACTGAAAATTGGAGAATTATTTTCCGACGCTTTGTTTCATATAGTAGATACCCCAACTTCATTTAATGTCTTGTTAGGACGGCCATGGCTCCATACATATGGAATAGACTTTGCATCATTGCTTCAAGTTCATGGCAGATGGGAAGGTGAAAAAAGTTTTTGCAGATATAGATCCATTTAAAGGTGAAGAAGTGAATTATTTCGATGCTAAATTCTACAAGCCTCCAAGATTTACTCTCTCACAGCCACTTAAATCCATAAACACATTAAAAAATAAGGTGGTGGAGAATAAAGTAAGAATAGAAAAATCAGAAGCACAAAAGCAAAATTATGTATAGGTCAAGATGCCAATTTCGACGACAACATCCCATGAAAATGAGAAACCTTCCAGCTCAAAACCAGCAAAGACTAAGGTGATTTTCAAGTACACACGTAAAGATCATCGAGAGCCGGGTCAGAAGGCATTAACCGGGCCACAAAACCTGGGAACTTACCTGATGTTATCCCCAATGCACACTTAAGAGGATTCATTTTAAGCTGGTTTTTTCTGAGTCTCTCAAATACCCTCCGTAAGTAGCTTCAATGGTGTTCTCTCTTTTTAGTTTTGACCACGAGGTCATCCACGTAACATTCAACTATGTTGTGTAACATGTCATCGAAGATATCAGTCAACTGTGTTTTTCAATCCGAATGGCATTACGGTGTAGCAATAAACTCCTTTCAGTGTACGATATGCTATGAGTTCTTCATCTTCTGGTGCCATTTTGATTTCATTATATCCCGAAAGTCCATCCATGAATGACAAAGCACCAACACCTGTTGTAGCGTCCACTAACAATTCTGTATTTGGGAGTGGGAATTCATCTTTGGGACATGCATCGTTAAGGTCTCGGTAATCTACACAAATGTGAACTTGTCCATTCTTCTTTTTCAAAGGAACAATGTTGGAAAACCATGTGGGATACTTGACCTCTCGGATGAAACTTGCATCAATGAGCTTGTCTACCTCGGCTTTGATTCGAACATCAAGCTCTAGACGAAAGCGTCGTAGGGCTTGCTTCACCGATCTTTTCTGATCAGACACGGACAACCTATGTTCTGCAATACTTGGGTCTAAACCGGGTATATCCTGATATCCCCATGCAAAGACATCTTTATATTCTTGAAGGAGAGATGTATATCCTTGCATTTCTTCTGGAGACAAAAGGGGACTCACGAATATAGGTTTTGGGTCATCAATAGTGCCAAGGTGTATTTCTTGTAAATTATCGACAGTTGCTTTTCCGCCATCTTCCAGTTGTAATGGTGCAAGTTGAGATTTAATTATCAACAAATTCTTACTCTTCTATACTTGGGAATCATCTCCTTCTTCAAAATTTTCTTCAGATGAGAAGTGATATACTGACATTAGCTCTTCAGAGGTATCATTTGTCTTTATTCCCATATCTTTTTTAAAGATTACATTACTCTAGTGTGTCTCTTCACTTTCCATTTCTTGGTCACTTGAGGGTGGTTGAGCAGAGTACTGGGAATCTGCTTTAAACGTTGAAAGACTGGAATACAAGATAAAGTTTTGACTTTTAGAGGCCGAGACACAGTGGAACGAGGTGGATGTCGCTTTCCATGGCGCTGAAATACTGACACATGAGGCAAGTCTTCCATAGCTTGCTCTTCAAAAAACAGTCTTCTCAAAATTCGTGAGCATATCTGATTCTGGTGCTTTTGTTTTTACTAGCTTTTAGCATCTCATCAACATGTCGCACTATGACTTTCATTTTGTCGCACTTTGGTTTGTTTTTGAACTTCTTAGATCTTACTTTTAACAAGGAAGATGATGCTGACGCTTGTGCTTTTTTGACAGAAACTGTGCGTATACTCTTATTTGTGTTGCCTCCTCAGAATTTTGAAAAAATCACCATCTTGTCCTTGGGAATAGACTGGTCAATTTTTCAAAGTGGATTAGTGCAAGTGGTCATGAGTGACTCCATGGTATCATACACTGGTACAAGGGGATAGAAATTGATCCAACAAAAATTAAAGCAATCAGAGAGATGCCACCTCCAAGAAACTTACAAGAGTTAAGAGGACTACAAGGAAGATTAGCCTATATAAGAAGGTTCATTTCGAACCTTTCTGGAAGATGTCAACCATTTACAAGACTAACGAAAAAAGATGTTCCTTTTGATTGGGATCAATCCTGCCAAAATGCTTTCGACAGTATCAAGGAGTATCTACTCAACCCACCGATACTAATGGAACCCATCAAATGAAGACCATTAGTCTTGTATATTGTAGCACTTGAAATTTCACTGGGGGCAATGCTTGCTCAAAATAATGATGAAGGGGAAGAGAGCGCTCTCTTTTACCTAAGTAGAACTCCTGTGGGGGAAGAACACAATTATACTCCCATTAAGGAAGTTTGTTTAGCCTTGGTCTTCGCTACACAGAAGCTTCGGCATTACGTGCTCGCTCATAGTGTTACTCTAATCTCTAAAGCTGATCCACTCAAATACTTGATGTCGAAACAAGTATTATCCGGACGTCTACCAAAGTTGTTATAGCGGAAGCAAATGAATGTAAAAACAAACACAGATTTACGTGGTTCATTAACGTGAGTTAACTACATCTACGGCAGAAGGAGAACAAATTTATTATCTTGAGGATACCAGATTACAGAGTATCACACTAGGTTAGCCAACCTAGGATTACAGAACCAGAATATCTCTACCACACTAGATTAAGCCTAATCTACAGGATAGAACCAGATTTCATTCACCTTCCCTCTTTTAGCTAATGCCCTTGTATATATATATAGCCTAACAGAGTCCTGAATACCAGAGGAATCCCAAACTCAAACGTCTGAGGAAACCTAAACCAGAATGACTGAGGAATCCCTATTCCTTACGAAAACATGAGTAGTAGTCCTGCTCGCCAGATACTCTAACTCTCCTCGCCAAAGACTGCTCGCTAAAGACTCTCTCGCCAAAGATTCTTCCTTGCGACCCTCTCGCCAAAGACATCTGTCTTAGCGAGACCTGCGTACACCGACACCATGCCAGATTCAAGGCATATTTAACAAATCTTCACCATGACTTGAATCCTCTCCCAAATAACCAGATGTACCAGAAGTACCAGATTCTCCTCTGCCCCAGATGTCGTTCTTCCAAAAACGAACCCAGATGTTGCCTTCTCCCAGAGAAAGAACCTAGATGTTGTCCCTCCCAAAGAAGGACCCAGATGTTGCCCCCAACGGGCAACTAACAGCTTCTAACATTCAGCAAGTCCAAACAATGTTGGAACTTGCATGCGAAACCGGCTTGGTGAACATGTCTGCTGGATTATCAGCAGTACCCACCTTGTTCACCCTGATCCTCTTCTCACTCCTTAGAAAATGATACATGACATCGATGTGCTTAGTTCTCTCATGATGATCTTGATCCTTGGCTAAACAGATTGCACTCAGACCATCACAATACACTATAGCCTGATCGTGATGTAGACCCAAGTCACTAACCAGTCATTTCAACCAGATTTCCTCCTTGGCTGCCTCTGTCAATGCCATGTACTCTGCTTCAATTGTAGACAAAGTCACTGAAGGTTGCAGAGTAGCTTTCTAACTAACAACAGACCCACCAAGAGTGAAAACATAACCAGTCATAGATCTTCTCGTGTCAACATCTCCAGCATAATCTGAATCTGAGTAACCAATTACTAAACACCCTGTATCACCTCCATAAATATGACCAACATCAGACGTACCTCTAAGGTAACGAAAGATCCTCTTCACAGCTTGCCAATACTCCTTTCCAGGCTCACCCATAAACCTACTGACAACATTGACAGCATGTGCAAGATCCAGTCTAGTGCAGACCATAGCATACATCAAGCTTCCTACTGCACTACCATAGGGAACTCGAGACATGTACTCCTTCTCCTGAGAAGATTTAGCTGCAAACGCAGTAGACAAGTGAATGTTTGCTGCACTTGGAGTATCTAAGTATTTTGCTGTAGACATGTCAAACATTGACAATATCTTCTGAATATAATCCTTCTGTGATAAGAACAGCCTCTTCTGACTCCTATCCCTGTAGATCTCCATTCCCAGAATTTTCCTAGCTGCACCCAAATCCTTCATCTCAAACTCAGCACTGAAAAGACCCTTCAACTTCTGAATCTCTGACTTGTCCTTTGCAGCTATCAACATATCGTCTACATACAGAACCAGATAAATGAGAGACTCATTTGAAACCTTGTTGTAGTATACACAATAATCATACGAACTTCTGCTGTAGCCAATCTCCATCATATAGCTGTCAAACCTCTTGTATCACTGCCTCGGTGACTGTTTTAGTCCATATAAAGATTTCTTCAACTTACAAACATAATCTTCCTTTCCAGGAACTTGGAAACCCTCTGGTTGAGTCATGTATATCTCCTCCTCCAACTCTCCATGCAGAAAAGCTGTCTTCACATCTAGTTGCTCAAGTTTTAGATTCTGATGTGTGACTATGGCTAGTAGCACCCTGATAGATGTATGTCTGACCACTGGCGAGAAAATCTCATTGTAGTCTACACCTTCTTCCTGATGAAACCCTCTTGCAACTACCTGAACTTTATACTTGATACCCTCAGTAGGTGACATCCCTTCCTTCTTCTTGAAAATCCATTTGCAAGTAATAACCTTTCTCTCCCGAGGTCACTTGGCCAATTCCCAAGTTTGATTCTTGTGAAGTGATTCCATCTCGTCTCCTATTGCAGCAAGCCATTGGGCAGACTCAGTACATGTAACTGCTTCCTTGTAGGTGGATGGCTCACGAGGATCCACCTCTTCAGCAACCTAAAGTGCATAAGCCACCATGTCCTCAAAACCATACCTCGTAGGTGGTTTTCTGAAGTTTGCTCTCCTCGACCAATTAAGAGACAAACTATGCTGGTTAACTACTAGTGGCTCTGATTTTGAATGTGAGTGTTGATCTCCTTGCTGTGGTTCACTCTCATCTTAAGTGACTTGCTGCTCCACCTGTCTCTCAACATTACCATTCTCTGATACAACTATGGACTTCACACTAGGATTAAACATAGAATTTTCATCAAAGACTACATTTCTACTGAGAATAACCCTCCTCTCAGATGGAGACCAGATCCTATATCCTTTAACTCCATCTCCATAGCCTACAAATACTCCCCTTCTAGCTCTTGGTTCAAGTTTACCCTCACTTACATGATAATAAACAGTGCAGCCAAAAGCCTTCAGATTTGAGTAATCAGCAGACTTTCCAGACCACATCTCAAGAGGAGTCTTGAGATGTATACCAGTGTGAGGTCCACGATTTATCAGATAACAAGCTGTACTCACAGCTTCTGCTCAGAACCTCTTCTCTAGTCCAGCATTAGAGAGCATGCACCTAGCCCTCTCCAGAAGTGTTTGATTCATCCGTTCTGCCACACCATTCTGCTGCGGTATGTCCCTGACTGTATGATGCCTAGCAATCCCTACATTCATGCAGAACTCATTAAAATCAGAACAGCAGAATTCCAGACCATTATCTGTTCGCAGCCTTTTGATCTTCTTCCCAGTTTGATTTTCAACCAACATCTTCCACTGCTTGAAGTTCTTAAAAGCGTCACTTTTATGCTTCATCATAATCACCCAAGTCATTCTTGAGAAATCATCAATCATTGACACAAAATATCTGTGACCTCCTAAAGACTCAACGCGAGACGGACCCCAACAGTCTGAATGGATGTAATCAAGTGTGCCTTTTGTCTTGTGAATTACTTTGGGAAACTTGCTGCGATGTAATTTCCCGAACACACAATGTTCACAAAATCCAAGGTCATTTACCTTGTTGCCACCAAGAAGATCTTCTTTAGCCAGAACTTGCATCCCTCGTTCACTCATATGACTGAGTCTCATGTGCCATAGCTTAGTCATATCCTCCTTGCGAACTTCTGATGATGCAACAATAGCAGAACCCGACAGCGTAGAACCTTGTAGAATATACAAAGTACCCCGCTTGACACCTTTTAGAACCACATTAGAATCCTTGCAGACACGTAGAACTCTGCCTTCTCCTTTGAAACTGAATCCCTTGTTATCAAAATAACCCAGAGATATCATATTCTTAGTCATGCGTGGAACATGCCTAACTTCGTTCAATGTACAAAATTTACCATCATGTGTCTGTAATTTAATTGAGCTCATTCCAACCACCTTGTAGGCAACATTGTTGGCCATGGAGACATCTCCTCCATTTACCTGCTCATAGGTTGAGAACCACTCCCTGTGCGGACATATATGATAAGAGGCCCCGTAATCTAGAACTCACACATCATTGTGATGTGCATGTTCATCAGCAACTAGGGCCGTATCCTCTTCTGAATTGGTGTCATCTTCTGCTATAGCACCAATACCTGATGGTTTCTCTTGTTGCTTCCTGTTTGGACATTCCCTTTTCCAATGCCCCCTTTCTTTACAGTAGTTATAGACATCGTTGGATTTAGGACTCTTGAAACTTGGCTTCTTGAATTTCTTCTTATCCGAGTTTCCATGTCTTTTACCTCCACTGACTACTAACCTAGCAGCTTGATTATCTGAACCTGTACCAGTCGCCTTATGGCACAGTTCTCTGGTATGAAGAGTCGACGATCTTATCTCCTCAAGAGTCACCGTATCCCTTCCAACAATAAAGGATTGCACAAAATTCTCATATGATAACGGTAAAGATACTAACAGAATTAGAGCAACATCCTCATCATCGATTTTAACATCGATATTACGTAATTCTAACATAATTGTGTTCAGCTGATCCAAGTGATCTCTCAGAGGTGCACCCTCTTGCATACGCAGACCAAACAGACGTTGCTTTAGAAGCAACGTTGGTTAAAGACTTTGTCATGTATAGACTCTCAAGCTTCAACCACAGACCAGATGCAGATTCTTCTTCTGCGATTTCGGTGATGATATCATCTGCAAGACACAGCATGATTGTCGAGTGTGCCTTCTCCTCCAGACTAGCCATCTCAGCGGGTTCGGGACCCACTGTCTTCTTCATCAGTGGCAACCACAACCTGTTGTTTTAACAAGGCACGCATCTTGATCTGCCATAAACTGAAACTGTTCCTCCCCGTGAATTTGACGATCTTCACATTCACCCCAGACATCCTGAGCCGAAGCTCTGATACCAGTTTGTTATAGCGGAAGCAAATGAATGTAAGAACACACACAGATTTACGTGGTTCACTCACGTGAGTTAGCTACATCCACGGAAAAAGGAGAACAGATTTATTATCTTGAGGATACCAGATTACAGAGTATCATACTAGGTTAGCCAACCTAGGATTACAGAACCAGAATATCTCTACCACACTTGATTAAGCCTAATCTACAGGATAGAACCAGATTTCATTCACCTTCCCTCTTTTAGCTAATACCCTTGTATATATATAGCCTAACAGAGTCCTGAATACCATAGGAATCCCAAACCTAAACGTCTGAGGAAACCTAAACTAGAATGACTGAGGAATCCCCATTCCTTACAGAAACCTGAGTAGTAGTCCTGCTCGCCAGAGACTCTAACTCTCCTTGCCAAAGACTGCTCGCCAAAGACTCTCTCGCCAGAGATTCTTCCTTGCGACCCTCTCGCCAAAGACATCTGTCTCAATGAGACCTGCGTACACAGACCCCATACCAGATTCAAGGCATATTCTAACAAAAGTGGTACATATTCTTATCCGAGTTGATATCAAATATGTGTCACAAAAGGGGAACAAAGGGCATGCACTTGCTAATTTTTTGGCAGCACATCCGGTACTAAATCACATAGAATTATCAGGTGACTTACGAGATGAACAAGTCTTTTTGACTGAAGGATCTACTTGGCAACTGTATTTCGACGGAGCAACTAGAAAAAGAGGGGCGTGGTAGGAATTATACTCATCACACCCTTTGGAGGACTACTTCCATACTCATTCTCTCTCATGACTATATGTTTAAACAATGTTGTGGAATACAAAGCATTAATTATAGGTGTTGAAATAACATTGGAGATGAAGGTCAAGTGTATCTATGTCTATGGTGATTCTCAACTAATTGTGAGGAGGCCAAGTCTATAGTGATTCTCAACTAATTGTGAAGAAGAAGAAGAAGAAGAAGAAGAAGAAGAAGAAGAAGAAGAAGAAGAAGAAGAAGAAGAAGAAGAAGAAGAAGAAGAAGAAGAAGAAGAAGAAGAAGAAGAAGAAGAAGAAGAAGAAGAAGAAGAATAAGAAGAAGATAACCACCTACCAAAGTTACCCTATAATGAACTCAATATGCTTGTCAATGAAGTACAATAATATAGGGGTCAATCCACAGGGAAATATGAGATTTAATACTCTAAACTACAAACAGACGCGAAAGTTAGAAACCTGACAGCCTCGACAACTGACACTAACGTAATTAATTAAAATATCTAGACTCAACCTAAAATCACTAAATTAATAAAGGAAATTATAGACACAGTGGAGCACTACCACACAAATTTTTAATACAATCTGAGTTGGTTTGGTTTCCGAAAAAATTCTGCAAAACAGATTATGAAACTGAAACAGTAAATAGATTAAGAGTAAAGTTGACAATTAATGATAAAAAATGGTTAAGGGAAGTGTTATCCACCACCGTCACATCATCTAGACAACAAATGCAGAACCAAAATCATGTTAATGTCATGAATGAAAGTTTCCAGGAAGATTCAAAGCTATGAACACAACTGATTACCCAATCCTTACATTTATAACATTGAAGGTCTGCTTATCAATATTGTCTCTCCCTCAAAGAACCCGAAGTCAAGGACCCAAATTTACCAAGAGAAAAGCATTAAGATTTTGAATAGGTTTGAGAATCTACAAGACTTTACAAGTACACTACGGTCGTGTCTTGCTAGACCTCAGGTTTCTTATACTAAGCATGTATGGGTTCTACGATTGAAACTTGAGGAAGGTAATGATCACCAATAGCCATCAATTTTCTTAGAATTAGATTCCTAAACATGCATACTAAGCATGTACTCAAAGCATACACAAATAAGAATCATTGATGTATAAACAACAAAGAAACCTCATTCGAATAACAAAAGCAATCCTTAGTTAACAAGCATGAATAATCTAGGTGACATGAACGAGGCTTCAAGACAGCCCCTTAATAATGGAGTTTAGCTCCTCATGGTAACCATAAAAGTATGAGAGAAAGATAGAAAAATTACACAATGGAATGGCTCCCCCCTTCTTGCGTTTTCTTCCTTCCTTTTTATTCTCCTCCTCCTCCTCTTCTTCACGTCTCTCCCTTGCTCTTTTCACGTTAGTTTCCCGTGAGACTCTCTCCATCGTCACGTGAGTTTCTGATTTTTCTCCCCTCTTTGGTTTGATTTGGTCTTCCTCATTTAATCAAAACAGATTTTAATCCATAAGGCCTTAGTAACCTCATGGGTTGAATCCACATTCCATAAGGCCTTAGTAATCCATCTTCAAGTTGGACTAGGTCCATTTGTCTCTTGACAGCCCATATTTACTCCTTGTTGAGCTAGGAAAGCTCAATTAATCATCTTTTATTTATTTACCTCCAATTACCTACAAAACGAATAACAATAGTAAGTTGCTTAAAAACGTAACGAAATAACTAAATATAAGGCTCGATTAAGCACATAAACATTGCATAAATATGCAACTATCATATCTCTAGACGCAAAAATTACCAAGTGATCCAAAGAAAGGAGCTTACATAAGGCGAACAACAATGCGCTTTGCAGATCTTAATGATACCTTCTACAAAAAGTTCTTTGATGGAGTACTATTGAGATGTTTGTCAAAAGAAGAAGCAACGCGAGCTTTGAATACGGTTCCAAAGCAGTTTTATGGAAACAAGTTGCACTCCATATAATCTGGTATATGGTTCCAAAGCAGTTTTACCCTTAGAAGTTCAGCTCCTATCACTGAGAATTGCAACATAGCTAACAAATCCTGGAGAAAATCCATAAATTAGATTGGCAGACTTGAAGCGCTAGATGAAAAAAGGCTAGCAATTCAACAAAGGCTGGAAATATATCAAGCCCAAGTTGCAAGCAGTTTCAATAAAAAAAAAATCAAGTATAGATCATTCAGAATTGGAGATCTTGTCCTAACTGTTCGAAGGCCAATCATAGTCACTTGAAAGTCGAACGAAAAATTCGAGCCAAAATGGGGGAGACCGTATGTCATCACCAAAATCTTTACCATAGGGGAGGAGGCTGCGTCTACCCCTCTGTGAATGGGAAGTTTGTCAAGAAGTTCTATGCTTAGAAGCTCGCAAGATTGAGAACCAGAGAAGACGGTCCAAGCGAAAGGTGGAACCTCCATGAACTACGATGACTTGATCCCTCAAAAAGGGTACGTAGGCAGTCTAAATTTAACATTAGATGAAATCACAAATATATATATATATATATATTCATTTCCCAAATTCAAATTGGGTGAATTACGTGTAGCATGATCCCCTCACGAGGTACGTGAAGAAGAGAAGATGATGTGCTACACATGAGGAAAATAAGAAGGAAAAGAAAAAAAATTAGAAGAGTCGTCGTGGGTCTTCACATCAGATCAGTGAGGCCCAAAAAAGGTTTTCAATATTATTCTGATTACAAAATTCAAGCACATAATATGGTACAAAGTCAGCAACAACATAAATCCAAAGCATGACATAAGGTCAAAAATCATATATGAAGCTGGAGTTACAAAGATCAGTCTGACAAGTGCTTCCAACTCCAAGTAAATATTTACAAGTTTCGGGAAAATAATGGTTCTTTCCTCAAAAAATATTACTGACAAAGTGAATATTTGTTGGAGAAGACATGTATTTCTTACCATTTTAAGATTTTTTTTCGGAAAAACAAACAACATATTACCGACCAAATTGAGTTTTGTCTAGAAAAAAAAGTCGGAGCCAAATTTACCCGCCAAAACTATACTTTTTCCTACGAAATTTCTGACCAAACCTTTATGGTCAGAAATGCCAGATAATTTTTTGCGACGAAAACTTTTTGGGATCGGAAAAAATATTATTTCCGACAAAAGAAAATTTGACAGAATTTTTTGGTCAGAAAAGACCTTTTGTGTTGTAGTGAGGGCCGGGCTTGCTAATGAAGGTCTTTTGTGGTTAGTTTTCCCGTAGTGCAATGTTGCGGGGGAGATCGTAGTTTTTCTTTGGAACTTCTGTGTAAGTCATTAGGGAGACCTTGTTATGAGATTAGGTGGTCTCGATTCTCAGCTAAGGAGCCGTTATATTATGATTTGTTGACAACCTAAGTGTGTTGGCTTGCCGGTTGCATGCGTATAAGCGACATTATGTATTTCTTTTTCTGAACTTGAGAGAGATTTTCCCATTTTTGGGGACTATGAAGAGGTGGTCGCTATCGTACGTATCATAGAAGGGCAGTGTCAGTAGTTGTTCAATTATCAATTACTGAGTTTGACTCAGATGTTAATCAAGCACACGAGGATACTTCTAGTGCAGATTTTTGTTGATGTTGTCGGGCTAGTCAGAAAGAATATATACATCGACCCTTAATATTGCACAAGTTCCATGATTTTCTTCGAGAACACTCAGTGTGACATATACAACATCTTAGTCCGTGTTCAAGCATAGAGTTAAGTACCTACATTCATCCCAGTTTGATGATTATGCCTTCTTTTTTTAAGATCTATTCAAGCTACTGAAAAATCTTGCTTCTTAGTATCAAAATTGAGACTTTATTGGAGCGAAAAAATATTTAGCAGTCTTATTATAGTTTTTCCCTCAATTATGTGTGTTTCAATGAATCCCTTTCCAGTACTCATTTCGTTTGTTCCTTCATTTGTTACTTGTTTGTCGATATGAGTCATGGGCATGAGTACTGAGGTAGACCAAATGTTTGTGATGAAAACTATGAGAAGAAAGGTTTCTTTAAGAATGAAATTAGTTATCAAGTTGTCCTCAATTTATAAATTTATGGGTCATTGATCCTTGAGTTGATGAATTTTGCGCCTTCAACACGTTAGAGCTGTGAATTAAGTTATTTTTATTTTCGTTGGGAAATGGTGTTGTCTCATAGTGATGGACGATATGTGTGATCTTTTGAAAGTTTTGGGATCATGTGTTTCACAGAGGGTACGTTGTTTTGAGCCACATATGTATTCTTTGGCTGCACTCTTATCATTTCGACTTAACCCGACTATCTGACCCGATACCATTTTTTCTGTCAACCACCATTGTTGGCGTTCAAAGTAACATGTAGAAATTTTCTAACTCCTAATTCCTTTTCCAATTGGGTTGTTGTTGTAGGTACCAGACAGCGTGAATCGAACATATTTTTCGCCGGGGAGTACTACGGCCTTATTCTATGGTGCTTCGGACGGTTATGGATGTTATGTGTAAAGCTAACTTTTTTTTCGCCGGGGAGTACTACGGCCTTATTCTATGGTGCTTCGGACGGTTATGGATGTTATGTGTAAAGCTAACTACTTTTCGGTATGGTATGCAACCGGAACTGAATAACGAAGTGAAGCGACGAATGTAGTAGTTTCTTAAGTATGCACCTCTAGTTAGCTTAGCTTTGAGAACTCCTTGTCCTTTATCGCAGATTGTGCCCAGCTTAGAATTTTAAATTTGCATCCCGAATCATGAAGTTTTATTGGACGACCAACGTAGCTGCTTTGACTTTTGGCAAATTTCAATCTTATGCTGACGATTTAAGTTCATCCACCCATGTGTGAGTTCAGCTTTATTTTCGAAGAAAATTACTCTATGATTTGGACGCTGTGACAACCCGAACCGAGATTACACGCTTATCGCAGATTGTGCCCAGCTTAAAATTTTAAATTTGAATCCCGAATCATGAAGTTTTATTGGACGACCAACGTAGCTGCTTTGACTTTTGGCAAATTTCAATCTTATGCTGACGATTTAAGTTCATCCACCCATGTGTGAGTTCAGCTTTATTTTCGAAGAAAATTACTCTATGATTTGGACGCTGTGACAACCCGAACCGAGATTACACGCTTATCGGAAATATTAAGTTTTATCGCGAAATAGTCGCATTAGCGATTTTGTTAACGACTTTTTAACCGGACGAGAATTTGATTTGACTTTCTTAGTGGAAATTTTAGAGTATTTAATTTCGAGCTTGTAGAATTTTTCGGGGAATTTTTCGGTTAAGCGAGCTAGTTTTTATGTTTGTCGAAATTTGGGGCATGATATAAATAAAAAAGAAATTAATTTTTAGTCGGTGAATTCTCGACCGTTCGATCGCGATAAGATTGATTTTGGGCCATCGATCTGATCTGATTCTTGGGGGTATAAATAAAGGATTTTTGAAATTTTATTTTCAGAAAATTAGAAAAAATTTCGTCAAGCGACTCGTTTCTCTCCGCCGACCCACGCCGTCTTCGATTTTGACCCACCATTTTCGGCCACCGTCGGCAACGTTTAAGGTAGGAATTTGAAGCCTATGGATTCCTTGTTTGTTTGGTGTGAATATTGTTGGGAATTATGCAGGTTATCGAGCCACCCGAATCTATTTTTACCTGTGAAGTCGCCACCCTCCATGGCAGTGCTCCAGCGAGTTTTGGAGGTCAGGAGTGGGAAGCTTTTGAAGCTCTCCCTCTCCTGAGTCGAATTGGGTTGGCCATGTGGTCCAACGAAGTTCCACGGCGAAGCTTTATCACCTCGAAGTTTTCCGGCCAATTTCGGGCCTTGATTTTCGAAAGCGATTTCGGCCACGGGAGGGCGAGTTGGAGCGCGCAGGTCTAGGGGTTAGGTTAGGCTAGAGAAGAGGAACTTTTTGAGGGGTTATCCACCATCGTTGGTGGCGGCCACCGGAAAGTGGTTTTTCGGTCTGTTTCGGTTTATTCCGGCCAAACGCCGTTGAATTAGATCTTGGTCCAGTTATGGAAGTGGTAGAGCTCGTGGACAGCTTTCCAACGGGGGTTGAACTCCCCCATTGGAGGAGGTTCACCAAAGGCGCGGGGCCCTCACGCGCCACCGTCCACGGCAGAGCTCCGGCGAGGCAGCTTGAGGAATTTTTCGACAGGAATTTTGGGTAATCTTTATGGCCGATTTCCATAGTTTTACATATATTTTGATATTTTATGGTCCGTACTTTCAGGACATCGTTCCACGGCGGAGTTTCATCACCTCGAAGTTTTTCGGCCGATTTCGGACCTTGATTTTCGAGAGCGATTTCGGCCACAGGAGGGCGAGTTGGAGTGCGCAGGTCTAGGGGTTAGGTTGGGCTAGAGAAGAGGAAATTTTTGAGGGGTTATCCACCGTCGTTGGTGGCAGCCGCCGGAAAGTGGTTTTTCCGTCTATTTCGGTTTATTCTGTCCAAACGCCGTTAAATTAGATCTTGGTCCAGTTATGGAAGTGGTAGAGCTCGTGGACAGCCTTTCAACGGGGGGGTTGAACTCCCCCATTGGAGGAGGTTCACTAGAGGCACGTGAGGGCCCCGCGTCACCGTCCACAGCAGAGCTCCAGCGAGGCAACTTGAGGGATTTTTCGACAGGACTTTTGGGGTTATCTTTATGGCCGATTTCCATAGTTTTACACATATTTTGATATTTTATGGTCTGTACTTTCAGGACATCGTGATTGCAACCTTTGCAGCAAAAAGAATTCCATTAGACCTTAGCAGTAGTCGCAGGCTTAAGAGTGGACCTTTTATTTTCACAGTCGTAACGAGTTCATATTTTTATCAGCATGCTCTATAGTTTTATTTTAGATCTTTTTAATTTGGAGATTTATTTGTGATGGTTTGTTTAGTTGCATCAATCCTCTAGCTATTCAGCTGATCACCAAATAGTAAAATCAGAAGAGGTTAGTTGGCCTCGTCTGACTCAAATCAGCTCAAGTTAAGTGGCTTGGAAATGATCTCGTCATATTTATTTATTTTTCTTACAGTTAGCCGACTCAGGTTAGGTGGCCTGGGGGAGCGCATCCATTTGTATTCAGTTTATATTTTTGAACTCGCATTATTTCACAGAAATCAGTGGAAAGGCATGATAGATCAGTTTTATTGATTTACGCTGATTATATTATTTGTCCTCTCACGCTAACGTTTTATATTTTAGTGCATTTCCTTGGAGTTTTCGTGTTCTGTTGGCCAGGCTGCAGTTTATATCCTGAGAGTGTTTGGTAGTGTCGAAGGCTTCGAGTTCACCAGTCATCTTTTCAGTAGTATGTCTCAGCTCACTATTGATACTATCATTTGTCATTTATGTATTTAAAAGTTGCTATGAATACTAGTCGTTTGAGGTTATTTTCTGTAGTACTTATGTAAATAGAGTATCTATGTAAATAGCTGAGTCAGCTTCTTGTGTTATCCTAGAGTTACTTTCCTTTGTATTCAGAACCAGTATCCTGTAAAATACTTTTGAATTCCTGAGTTGAGTTTCTGGTTTTGATTATATCATTTATTGAGAAATTCGGAGGGACATTGGTGGTCCACGGTGTGTCTATGGAATTAGTTTGTGAAGTGTCACTTCCTGCAAGTTTTTGGGTAGTCTCAATTTCAGTGGAAGTTATGTCAAAAATTTTGTAGAAATTCACAGTATATGTTCATTTTTTTAGGGCTTAATCTTAGTTTACTAGTTAAACTAGGGTTGAGTCCTTTCAGACATCAACTTCTTTTCGTCACAAGAGTTAGTCATCGCTTGTTGTATACCGCTAACATTCTCCTCACTTGCATGATGTCAAGCGTAGAACAACTAGCCTAAGATTATAATTTCTTCAGTTTAGTTAGGAATCAAGAGAACTCATTAGGGAGAATACGTTTACATGCAGGCCTTAGTTGTGCATACTACTTTTATTAATGAGAATTTTCTTTCTAAAAGTGAAATAATCATTGAGAAATAGGATTGTTTACGACCACGCTTAAGAGCATAGAGGATATGTGTCACTTGATCCAGTGGGTCATGCATGTTTACAGGATTTCTTTTGGAATAAATAAAGGAGTATCATTTAGACAATGTAAACAATCTTAGCTTTGAGGATCATATGTCAAAGTAACGTAACAGAAACATTGAAGGAATGAAAAAAGGCACTTGAGTATTCCTCACTATAGGGTATGTGAATAGTGTTTCACAGGAGAATCCAGCTAGTTTTCCCGAGAAGTTACTGGGTTTTCCTTCATTAAGGGAGACTGTTCCTTTTAGGTACAAGACCCATTACTCGAACTTAATTTTTTTATGGTTTCCGTAGAGTTGTTTGAGTTATGAATTAATGTCCAAAAGTTAAATAGATTCTCCTTATAAGTCAAAATGAACCTTTCAGTGTTGGTTAGTAGCAGAATCAACTATAATGTAATATGGGGTGCTCGGATCCAATACGGTATTAATTATTTCTGATTAAGGCACTTGAGATGTACAACTAGCTCGAGAATGTGAATATTCCAATTATGTTTGAAAATTCATAAGAAGGTATATGAGTATAATTTAAGTCTAATATGTTGCATAACCTCTGAATTTTCACTAGACTAGTTGAAGGAGTATCATACGGATGACCTAGCGATCACCACACGCATGGGTATATATGAGAATCATGCATGAGAATGCAAACTTCTGGATAGTTTTGATTACCTTTGACAGAAATATAGTTTATCAGTCTTATGGGATACAGAGTCTTATCATTGATTACTATAAGAGAGTTGTCTTGTTCCTTGGACTTTACAACATCATGACTTTTTGGTTAATTTTTGTTGGTTAAGTATCCAGTGTCAAGGGAATCACAAATGTTTTTAGTTTTACAGCGAGGGAGATGATAGAAATTCAATTATTCAATTCGAGATTGGGACTAGATATGTAGATTAGCGCCTCAGTGTGTTACCTGCTCGAGTGGACAGATTTTATAGGCATACGTTTATGTGTAAGCATAGATCTAAGTCTATTACCAACGAATCTTTCGGCATTGGATAGTAGTGGATATGTTTTTATATGAGCCCTGTATGTGAGCTAGGGATATTCAGATTTGGGTGCGATGTTATAAACACTTATTGTAGTCCTTGAGTCACGAGAATAGTTACATTGGGTTTTAGAAATCAAGTGGCATACAATTATTACGTATTTCTCGCAGAGAAATGCATAGCCTGTCAGGATTACTCCAACCTTAAATGGGATGCTGAGTTCATATCTTCATAATAGACAGTGAATTGCGTTGAATGTTTGACTCTTTGGAGTCTGCTTTCAATTTTGGGTGTATTTGAGGCAAATCTCAGTGATTTCTTATGACCCTCACTACATTATAGTTATTAGTTATTGATATTTGAGGTAGTCCTTATAGATTAAATTGTGGAGATATTTAGTATTGCAATCATTGTGATTTATAAATTCAGATGAGTATGAGTAACTTATATTCATAATGTTATTCAGTTTGATTATGAAAAATCCGGATGGGATTCGGTGTCCACGGTTTATTTTTGAGATTTGATTACTCGAAGTATTCTCCTTATGCAGGTTTTTGGGTTCCTTGAGTTTTAGGGGAAACTATCCCAAATTTTTAGTAGAATTTTCAGGAATAAGAGAATTGAGTGGGTTCAAAACGTTTTCTGAGATCAGTCAGATGACCACTTATGTTACGAATTTAGAATTATCTGTATGGGTCTTTAACTTATTACCGTTGTGGCCACGAGGGTAACTTTTATGTGTGAGTGTCTGTTGAGAAACACCTTTGGTAGGTTTATGGTGCAGGGTTCAAGTAGTGATCAGGAGCCACTTCAGGAGGTAGAGCCACACAGTCATCTAGACAGCTGGCATATCAGAACCGCAACTGAAGGTTGGACTGACTGGACAAGACGACATCATTATTAGCATTTTCCATTAGAGATGCGTGGATATTAGATGTTTTAGTGATTTATATTACTCAGGTTGCATCTTGACCCTTTCATGTAGTAGCCTAATAGTGAGTAAGTGTTTGAGACTCTCGATCTAGAGAACAAGACTTCATAATTAAGCGATACATGGTGAATGTATTAGTGTATTACAGATAGCCCCATCTTAGTTGTGGATATTACTTGAGAGTCTAACGAACTCATACAGGCGTAGTACCCGTTCATGTTTTACAAGTATATGCATAAATTTCGAGGACGAAATTTTCTTAGGGGAGGCTCACGGCGGCGCCCTGACAAAGAATATTTTGATGTAAATTATGTACTGAATGTAATGAAGAGGTTATTTATTTGATTTTTACATGGATGATTAAGAAGTTTAATTAGTCAGATAATAATTAAACAATTTTACGATTATATCGAATGATTGAGTCGTTAGTCGATTTGACTTCGAGTCGCGTAACATTTGATGAATGTGTAGTGACTTGAAAAAGGATTCAAGAATTAGAATTTGGATTTAAATTAAAGCACGTCATTAATTCGGAAAGCACATTATTGGAAAGTTCAAGGTTCTCGACAATAATGCTCATTGGTTTACGAGCTTAGTTATTCGCTATAATTTTTTATAATTAATTATTAAATAATAATCGTTGTTTCAGGACGTGTTAGCAGCCAGTAACAGATGGATAGAAATGCCAACATACATGCTTTGACTTGGTGGAAATCACGGCACAGTATAGTGAGTGGACCTTTTATTTTCACAGTCATAGCGAGTTCATATTTTTATCAGTATGTTCTACAGTTTATTTTAGAGCTATTAAATTTGGATGTTTATTTGTGATGGTTTGTTTAGTTGCATCGATGCTCTAACCCAGATCGAATCAGGTTAGGTGCTTTGGGAACGATCCCGTCACATATACTTTTCTTACAATTAGTCAACTCAGGTTAGGTGGTCTGGGCGAGCACCTCCATTTGTATTTCAGTCATACGATTTTAAACTCACATTTTTTCACAGAAATCAACAGAAAGACATATAGATATAGTTTTACAGATCTACATAGTTTATGATTTTTGTCCACTCACTCTAACGTTTTATATTTTTATGTTTTTTCATGGGTCCTATGTTTTAAATTGTCCAGCTTTCAGGTTTTCCAATGGAATTCGTGACTGTTCAAAGTACGAGGCATGACAGTCCATAACTTCTGTTTTCTCAGTGTAGGTTCTTAGTTGAAATTATGGGTTGCCCATGCTAGAGTAGCTGGTATCGATTAGTCAGTGTTAGATACTCTAATACGGGTCCGCAAGAATTATCCTGGATTACTACGGTAATTAGGGCGGGTCTTGTCACATTTTAGCTATTTTGTCAGGCATAATGATCGTTGAGTATCTCAAGCCATTTATCCCTGATATGCAGTTGTAGGTTGTAGAGTAAAACTTCTATAAATAAATAACTTTGTGGCTGGAGAAAATTATTACTTTAGCGAGTTTATTTTTTTATTAATAAATAAATAATTTATAGATTTATCGATAAATTAATAATTTATTAATTTATCAAAAAAATTAGATATTTCCTAGTTAATGAAAATTATATGATGGTGGAACCGTCTACTGGTGAAGAGATAGTTGGAGGATCATGAATCAGGATGCTAAAGATGATCATGATCCAAAAGACAATTTTGCTATAATGATAGTTTCTATAAAACAAAATTAAAGGCATTTGAAGTAGTAATTAGTTTGAATAACCTTTACTATAAAATAAAATAAAAATACCAAATGTGGTGTACGCATTGCAAAAAAATGAATAGAGCAAGGATGAAGTTAAATTTGGTCTAGACGTGAAGAAGAAACAAGCTACAAAAGTGATTTCTTTTTAAAAAAATAGTTGAGCTGACTAAGAAATAGAAATTCTCAACTAAAAAATATGTATGACACTTCTGAAATTTGAAGAAGATAAATAGTTGACACTTTCAGACAGATAATTAGACATATATGTGACAAAAAGTTGGTCAGATATCCAAATGGAAATAAATTGACACTTTTCTAGACATATAGTTTGACAGAAATGTGATAGATCATCTTAGATTTACCTATATATTGATCAAAACAGTGGCTTAAAATTTGAAAACATTGTTGTCATCACACACAAACTAAAAATAGAGGAAGTGCAAACACTCGACATATCTCACTACCAGCAGAACCATTATATCCGACGAGTTGCCAAAAAACAGACCGACGAGAAGGGATCTCGTCGGTTATAGTTTACTATAACCGACGACAGGATTATCTTGTCGGTTATAGTTTTTTGACCGTCGAGATTTTCTTGTCGTCGGTTATAGTCGCCGGAAACTCGTCGGTCATAGTTTTCGACTATGTCCGACAAATTTTTTGACTATTACCAACGATTTTTTCATATCGTCGGTTATAGTTTCTTATTTCAGATCTGGGCAGCAGCTCGATCTGTCATTCAAAAAACTTTCCATTTTTTCTGAAAATGCTCTGAAATTGATCTTTGGGTGATGTCGAGAATGAGTTCGTGATGATTCATGCGCATTATATATAGGTACGTACGCATTATATATACGTCGTGCTTAATTAATATATATATGTGTTGTGCGTGCATGTATTAATGCTTAATTTGTTGAATATATATATAGATCGATCGATATTAATTAATTGATTTTGAATATATATATATATATATTGATCGATCGATCGAGTTAATTAATTGATTCTTGAGTTTGATCGAGTAATTGATCGATGGTTGATTTTGAGTACGTACGCGTGATTGATCGTAAATATATATTAATTAATTGTTGTTAATTTTAATTTGATTATTGTGAATATATATATTTAGCAATAACTAGCTAGCTAGCTAGGGTGATTAATTTATTTAATTAATATATTGCATTATATATATTGTGATTATATATATATAGGATTAAATGTACACTAGCTAGCTAGCTAGTACGTGTACGTACGTGCATGGTTAACGTTATATATATATATATATTTAGATTTTTGTGATCGATTATATATATATATATAGTTAGGGTGTACGTGTGTGTGTATATATATATATATTAAAATTATGGGAATTAAAATAATAAATATTTATATCTAGCTATGAAATTTGAATTAATAAGATCATGGGTATATATACATGCAGTTATAATTTTCAGGATGGACAAGAGTTGGATATGTCTTCCAAGATGGGATGTAAGATATCACCGTGGAATTAGAAGTTTTGTAGAATATGTGAAGGTTAATTGTGGAGGGATGACAATTCATTATTGTCCGTGTACGAAATGTCAGTGTCGTAGCGAGCGATATCGTTTTCACATCGATAAAGTATTGGAGCACTTGAAGAAAAACAGGTTTTGGGATAAGTACACATGTTGGATTTATCACGGTGAGATCTCAACAGTTGGTCAACATGATCACGGACAATTTTTTGAGAGTGGCAGTACATCCAATGATCCAACAACAAGGTTGATCAACGATATGTTTCCTCATGAGAGCGGTATATTTGCTCAAGCACCGGATATCGATATCCCTCCCGTCGTTGAAGACTTCCCTCATATTGAGCCGGTCCAGCAATTACCTACAGCTGTCAACACTGCTGGTATGGACAAGTACAACAACCTCATTGCCTTCCAACAGACCCTGTTGTACAACAGGTGTAATAAGACTGTTCTCGAAAGTGTTATGGGAGTAATGAAGCTCAAAGTGGAGAACAAAATGAGTGTGAAGGCTGTTGATGATTGGCTGAAGTGGTCTGGTTCGTTGTTGCCCCCCGGTCATCGTCTTCCTACCACTCATCGTAAGGTGCGACAGATCCTTAAACATCTTGGCCTTTCCTACATCAAAATCCATGCTTGTAGATATGATTGTGTTCTCTTCTGGGGTGAAGATGCTTATGGGAATGATCTTGAATCCCTTGATGAATGCCCGGTATGTGGTACAGATAGGTATAAGTTGACTCCTGCCGGAAACAAGAAAGCTGTGAAGATACTTCGGTATTTTCCCCTGATAGATAGGCTAGAACGGTTTTTCATGTCTGCACACACGGCTGAAGCTATGAGATGGTGGGCCGAGAGGAATTTGCCCGACGGTGATACGCTTATACACCCTGCTAACGGAGAGGCTTGGAAGCACATGGTGAAGGAGTTTTCTTATTTTGCATCAGAGGTTCGAAATGATTGGCTGGGGCTTTCATCTGACGGATTCAACCTTTTTGGCAACATGAGTCTTCAATACAGTATATGGCCAGTTATTTTGGTACCGTACAACCTTCCTCCATGGATGTGCATGAAGAAAGAATACAATATGCTCACTATGATCATTCCAGGGCCGGGTTATCCAAGAAAGTGTCTCGATGTGTATCTGAGACCCTTGATTGAGGAGCTTAAGTACTTGAGTGAGCATGGTCATCCCACTTATGACAAGTTCAAAAATGAGATGTTCTAGATGCATGCCATGCTTGTTGGCACCATTAGCGATTTTCCTGCACGCGGGATGTTGTCGGGCAATGTTACCAGGGGATACAGGGCTTGTCCAGAGTGCATGACGGTTGAGTGTTGCAGACCTCATTGTAGGAAGATTGTACAGATGCGATATCGTTGTTGGCTTCCACATGATCACCCATTTCGGGAGGATATGGAGGCATTTGATGGGACTGTGGAAACAGGTGAGCAGCCGAGGAGATGGACGGGGGATGAAATCTTAGAAGTGCTAAATGAATATGATTTTGGGCAGCTAAGCAATCATCCTAAGATAGTGGCGTCAATACCTGACAAACCCGACAGGTATAAATTCTGGACACACAAAAGTATTTTTTGGGAACTTCCTTATTGGTCCAAGTTGCTGATCAGACACTACTTAGATGTCATGCACATAGAGAAAAATGTGTGCGAGAGTGTGGTCGGCACAGTGTTGAATTGGGAGGGAAAAACTAAAGACGGCCTGAAGGCACGCATTGATCTTAAAAGGATGGGACTGCGAAAACATTTGTGGTTGAGAGATGGGAAGAAAAAAATGTCACAAGCTCCTTATACCGTGAAGCCTGCCCAGAAGAGTGAAATCTTTGGTTGGATGGGTAATGTCAGGTATCCTTCAGGCTATGCCGGAAATATAAGTCGATGTGTTAACTTCAAAGACAACAAGATGTACGGACTAAAGAGTCATGACTGTCATATACTGCTCCAACGCCTCTTCCCTGTTTTCATTCGAGGGTACCTGCCCAAAGAGGTGGTGGAGCCATTAGTGGCTTTGTCAAGATTCTTTCAGAAGTTATACACGAGAGAAGTGAAGAAATCGGACTTGTTGGAAATGCAACAGGACATCATTTTTATCATGTGCAAATTCGAAAGGATATTTCCTCCAAACTTTTTTGACATCATGCCTCACCTGATGCTCCATCTTCCGGAACAATTGTTGCTTACTGGTCCAGTACACTACACATGGATGTATCCTATGGAAAGGTATGTAATGCATCTCTGAATCTGGCTATATATATGTCGATCTTTAATATTATTTATTCACTTATATATTGTTGCAATAAGCATAACATGCTCGATCTGTAATTACCCATTTACAGACAATTGGGGGACTACAAAGACTATGTGATGAACAAATCTGCACCCGAAGGGTGTATCGCTGAAGCATATATTGCGCATGAGTGCGTAACGTACACCAAGTTGTATTTGGGAGCGTTGGAGGACCCTCCACAACATATGCCCGTAGATGGAGGGCAGTTCAACCTTTCGATCATCTCCGATGATGTTGAAGTTTCTGGAAAGTTGCCCAACTCGTACAAGTTAGAACCTTATGAGCTAGTCATTGCCCATTGGTCGGTATTGATTAACTGTCCAGAAGTTCAATATTGGAAAAATTTGCACATTTACTGCCCTGCTATTTCCCGTGATGTTGAGTACCACAACAAGACGTTCGCAAACTATTTAGGCAACTGGGTAAGTTGATACTTAAATTGACCTGTATATGATCGATGTTAAGTGCATGTCTCGCATCCTATTTATACGTACTTAATAAATGATTATTTTCAGATGAATCATGTACAAGATGATGGTATCCCTCAGTGGTCACACGAACTGAGGCTCTTGGCGCAGAAACCGGTAACTTCCAGAGTTTATCCTATGTGTAAGGTAAATGGCGTGCTATTTATTTGTGAACATAGAGATGTCAGACGAAAAACACAAAATTCTGGGGTAATGGTGCTTGGTGGGCAGAATGGAGTTGACTATTACGGTGTTCTCCATTCAGTTGTCGAATTAATATATGGGGAAGGCATGACCGTGCACTTGTTTAAGTGTAGATGGTTTGATACCGACCCTCAGAACACAAGGACCGATCAATACGGCATTTTTTCGGTGAATACTGCCACAAGCTGGTATGAAGATGATCCGTTTGTGTTGGCCACGGCGGTGAAACAATTGTTCTATCTTGATGATCTTGTGCATAAAGGCGCGTGGAAAGTGGTTAACCATGTTCTTCCACGAAACATATACAGTGCCTCCACCCTTGGTACTGTGACCTCGGATAATGAAGAAGTCAGTGCATACCAAGAGCCGAACGCAACTGGTATTCCTGAAACCTCAACAATTCGCCTTAATAATGTGAGACAGGGCAATGTGGTACGAATTCCTCAACCGAATCTTCTTGATGTTAACACTCAAAATGAAGACAATGAAGACTCAGGTCACGAGGACATACACATCTTACCTGAAAGTAACTCGGAAACAAAGTCAGACTCAAGCGATGATTCTGATTATGCGCATTAATTAGTGTATATATATGTATGTTATTTTGACTTAGAACGTGCAATGTAAAATGAATTTTATTCAGATTATCGACTGCCGAATCTTCTCGATCGATGAAATTGCTATATCCGGCCCCATCATAAATGAGAGAGCTCGAGAGATCGATCGAAAAAAAATACACAACCGATCGATTAATAATTATATCGTATTATTAAATAATAATTTAATAATTTGGTATTAACTATATATATTAATAATTTCGTATTAATTTGGTATTAACTATTAATAATTTCGTATTAATTACCTATTAATAAATATATATATATATATATTAATACACTAAGTATTTAATTAGTTTACCGGAATAATCAGAAAATTAAATAGAAGAACTATATCCGACGACATGCATATGAAAATCTCGTCGGATATAGTTGAACCGAAACTATATCCGACGATATGCATATGAAATCTCGTCGGATATAGTTTCGGTTCAACTATATCCGACGAGATTACTTATCTCGTCGGATATAGTTCTGTTTTATATCACGATCTGGGTACGTTTTGGGGCAGAAACAAAACTGCCACAAACTGCTCCAACGCCTCCGATCGATTTTCTGGGCTTTCATAATCGAAGCTCAAGTGGTATTCCATCGATCCTCAAGCCAAATCCTTCGTCGATTAGTTCAAAATCAGGTTTGAAATCCCTAAATTCAAATTTTCGAATTTTTGTAATTTAAGTTAGATTTTGCATGTGGAATGTGTTGATCGATAATGTGGATGCATGTATTGATATAGCAATGGAATTTGTTAATTTTATGCATGTATTGATATATATTTTGGGATAATTTTGATTTTAGGTTAAATTTAGGTTAAATTTCAGGATCATTAGTTTGGGATAATATTTTAGGTTAAATTTTATGCATGTATTGATATATATTTTGTTAATTTTATGCATGTATTGATATATATTTTGGGATAATTTTGATTTTTTGGTTAAATTTCGAATTTTATCCATGTTTTTTGCATGTATGTTTATATAGTGGAATATATTGGAATTTTAGGTTAAATTGGATTTGGAATTATTGGATTAACAAATTGGAATTGGAATTATCCAAGTTTTTTGTTAATTGGATTTGGAATTATTGTTGAATTTGGATTATTGGAATTATTGATATATATATATACATATAGTTAAATTATTGGATTATATATGTATTGGATTTTTTAGAATTATTGTTGATTTTTGTGGAATATTTATATATTGGAATATATATTGGATTATTGATATATATTGGAATATGCATGTGCTAGATTTTTTGGATGAATTAGGAATTTTTTTTAATTTTAATAATTTTATAGCAACGATGCAATGGTTTAATTGCGGACCTTCCCGAGGGGCCGGGTCGAGTACTTCGAGGGGGAGGTCCAGAGGGAGAGGGAGATCGGGACGTGGGGATCCTGGCTCGGGAGCTGGGGATCCTGATGGCACCGGAAGTCGGTTCGTATCAGGATCCACCAGCGTCCCCAACACTTACAGTCTTCCGCTGACCTCTCGACACCGTCGGCTGATGGGCGAGGGACAACCTCAGCAGCAGCCCGAGCCGGCTCGATCCTCAGGCGCGAGGTTGGTTCATCAGGTCAGTCGTACGCCTTCAACGGATAGTGCGACTTAATCCTCGGTCCGAATGCCGAACATTCATCGCGAGGACCCTTCCCCCGTCATCCACCACACAGATCCTCATTCTTCCGAGGAGGCTGGTGGATCCACTCAGTCCTCGGCGAGGATGCGACTATACCCGCCGCCTACATTATTCTTACCGTTGGAAATCCCGACGATACCTCACGTCGATTCCGACGGGATGCCTATTCCGGGACAGCTAGGGTTCATTACCCCGGAGCAGGCATATGCGTATATACCCTTCCCGGCACCTCTCTGGAGTGCGAGGATTCCGGGACAACGCACCGACGAATCAGGTAAATATTAATTAGTGATATCTTTTTACTCCCTAATATTTAAATTCAATTAGGTGTTGATGTTTAAAAAATCGTCTACATATATATGTGATAGGCGAGATCGTGCCCGGTGCCAAACAGAAGAGAACCAGAGGCCCCGTCGTCGACAAGTTACTGGACGAAGCCATTCAGGCTAGCGGTGGTGGCCAACTTATGATTCCGACCGGGGATAGAGGGCAGGTGATCGAGGGAAAGGTCACTCGAAAGTACGCGGGGATGGCGGGCAGCCTCATACGGGATAGAGTCCCAATGTTGTGGCCAGATTGGAATTCAGTGCCGCAATCCGTCAAAAATCAGCTGCATAATGCGTTGTCGGTGAGTTGAATTGTATATTCATTATGTAAATTATCTAAATAAATTTTTAATATTATTGATATATATATATATATATATGCATTGCAGAGGTGGTTCCGCGTGGATGCAGACATTAGACCCAAGTGGGCGGATGAAGTGCATGGGAGCAGGTTTGCAGACGGGCATTTATATATATTTTTTCGTTTCTTTTGATTATGTTCATACAATGTTGTTAGTTACTAACGCTTTATTTTATGGGTATATATAGGTATAAGGAGTGGAAGGCCGAGCTGAAGAAGCATTGGAAAAAGTACGGGGACGATCGTGAGGGTACCCCTAGCGAGTTTCGTTATAGGGAGTACGAGTGGCGATGGCTTGTGGTTCACTTCAACAACCCGAAATTGAAGGTACGCAACCTTCAATCGATTTAATTTTTGTTTTATCGTACTTCCCTTAAATTATTTGGCTAATGAGTGTTTTTTTATGTTTAATTAATCGCGCAGGCTCTTTCTGAAGTCAACACAAGGAACCAGGCCAAAAACACCAAAAATCATCATGCCGGTACCAAATCATACTCGGGTTGGATCGAGGAGGCGGCCAACCACCCAGAAGAGGATCCCCTTGTCTATACGATGCAGCACGCGTATCCGCAGTCCCCCGAATATGCTGTAAGTGTCCTTATAACAAAATAAACTTATTTCTATTTATTTAGATTGTTTTTTTTAATTAATATTTTATTTTTCTTTGTCAATTAGGCGAGAATTCATGAGGCGATTCCGGAGGTGTTGACTCAAGTGGCGAGAGAGCTCTATCCCAACACCCCCGATGCGGAACTCCCGATTGATCAGATTGATCGATCTGATCCGATCGTCAGGGCCAGGATTATGTCAACTGTGATCCCTCCAGGGAAGAACACATTCTACTGCAGGGGTTCCGGAAAATGGGGTCAAGGGCTGCTGAAGCATACCCCTGAATTCTCTCGCGGATCGGGATCATCATCATCTTCGAGGACTAATGAGCAACACGACCAGCTTCATAGGCAATCAATTGAGATGGAAGCTCAACGGCGTCAGATCGAGGAGATGGAGCAAGCGCAAGCAGCAGAGCAGAATCAGTTGGCCGAACAGCAGCAGCAAATGGGGACATGGATGCAGCATTGTTATGCACAGTTGCAAGCATCTGGAATCCAGATAGCTCCCCCGCCCATTTTCGGTGCGCCACAGCCACAGCCTCAGCCTCAGCCTCACCCGCAGCCTCAGCCTCAGCCAGACCAGGACCAGGACCAACCAACTTTCTCCAATCCGTTTGACCACATAGACTTAGGACCAGGACCCCCCTACATTTGAACAATTGTCGGTTTCATTTTTATTTTCATTATTTACTACGCATATGTACGTATACAGATTTGAACGATTTCGGTTTTTATTAATTTATTTATTTACTATGTACTCTAGTTTCAATGGTTGTTGATTTTCAATTTGAACAATATATAGATAGCGTGATTTTTTGTGAATGCAGGTTTTGGGATAAAACCCAAAACCTGCAAAAAAAATTTAAATTTTTTCACTATATCCGATGACATGTGTCAATATCGTCGGATATAATTTTCTCCAGAGTCAACCATTTTGACCATGGATAAAACTATATCTGACGAGGACATCGTCGGTTATAGTTTAAAGTATGACCGACGATAAATTATCGTCGGTTTTAGTATATCTATTTTCCAACGATAACCCTAAATCATCGTCGGATATAGTATTACCGACGGTGTATTACCGACGATACTATATCCGACGATGTGTCGTCGGATATAGGTATGACCGACGATAAACGGAAACAGACCGACGACACCAAGTCGTCGGTCATAGTAATTCTTCCGGTAGTGTGATCTCTACTAGCTACTCGACATATCATAATTAGCTATTTGACAGTACTATAGTTTTATGTATTTGATTTACCTATATATTGATCAAAATAATTACACAATCTTTTAATCATCGTTGCTATCACATTGCAAAATAATAATAAAAAATAGAGGACAATGCATATACTCTAACAGATCTTTAGTAGATACTCGAGACAGACTTCTTTAGATACATGACAGATCTTCAATAGCTCCTCAACAAATCTTCATCAGTGACTTGACAAATCTTCAGACAAATGTGATGTAGGTATATGACCATGAATCAATCATTGCCACTCTCTCATGTGTATCTCCAAATCTTGCAGAGCCTCTTTCCCCTTACATTTGTTTTAGTTAGCTATATATGGTCAACGATTTCATATCACTTGAAGCAAACTTAGACAGATAAATAGCAGTTACATAAGATGATCATAGAGCCAAAAAAAAGGATCATAATTCAATACTAAAGTGCTTGATAAAGTAATATACTTGGGACAGATAGTTGAACCTATATTTAGATAGATATTTTGACACATAGTTCAATAGGTATTCAGACTTTTAGTACTTCCAGGAACTATGTTAATGTTCGGCCCTTATTTCAGTCATTCTTCTGATCTAAATCTTTTTTGAATCAAAGTGGATATTTTCAAAACTTACAAAGAGTCTTGTTCATACTATTCATAAATTTGATGACAGATAGATATTTAGACAGATTGTTGAACAGACTTAAATAGATAGTTGAACGGGTATTCAAACTTTTAGTAATTCCAACAACTAAGTTATTGTCAGACCCTTATTTTTCAGTCATTCTTCCAATCTGATTATTTTTTGAAGTAAAGTACATATTTTAAAAACATATAAAGGGTATTATTTACCCTATCCTTAAACTTGATGACAAATAGATATTTGGACAGATTGTTGAACAAATATTTAGACAAGCAGCTAAACAAATATTCAAACTTTTGCTACTTCGAGCAACTAGGTTATGGTCAGACCCAGAAGTACATTCTATTACTTTAAAGGCTGGAACTGAAAACTGAAATAAAAATAAATTCTAAAAGGTTAAAAGAAATGAAATTCCACTCTGTAATATATATAAAGTTCTCCGCACATTTGTAGTAGTCATATTTCATCATTACAAGAGAGCTATTAGACTCCAATTGCTCGTTAAGTGTCCACTACAACAGGAGTGGAGATGGAAGATACACAAGGGAACCAATATCAGCGTATACCATCTCTGTGGCCATCATCAATCATTACAACACCCTCTGAAAGAAAGAGGAAACAATGGTATTCTGAGCTGGTGATATACTTCAAAATATAATGGACTTGCATCAAGCAAAGATAGGGAAAGAGAGGGTCATATGAGTATTACAAATGGTCATAAACTTACATTAAGTAATGTGTCAAAGGCATCAATTGCACGGCGTGTAGTCCAAGATAGCTGTCTCTCTACCTCAGGAACAGTCACAAAGCCTTGAGCCTTGAAACAACAACAAAATAACATGGAACATAACTTTAAATAACTTTTCTAAAATCAGAATGATGAATAGCAAAACATGGACATCAGGGTTTCTTCCAAATAAAGTTAATAGGACAACAGAACAAAATGAGAGTAAGATTAAACCTGGGCAAGCTCTAAAATTTCATTATGATCTTTGTTCAATTCAATTGGAACAGAATGAACAAGCTTCCTCTTTTCAACAGAAATGACCTCAAAACCAATACCCAGTACCTGAAACCAACATATGATACAGTCAACGTTTAAACCATGTACTTAGCGCATTTAAGTATTGTAGCCTGAAATTTGACTATTTATGCCAAGTCACCCATCACTAAACATCTTTTAACAAGAGAATGTTAGAGCAAAAATGTATTCTTCCATTTCTGGGTGGAGGGGCCAATTGACGCAAATAAGAGGCTCCCAAGATTTTAGTCTTTACTCCAGTACATTTCAATCAGATACTTGTATCAGTATGGAAGGAGAAGCTCAGGTATATTACTAGCTTACTTGTAGCACGCAGGATATCATCCTCAGAAACAGCTTCACGATCACTTTTCCGTCTCTGATGAAGCAGATTACAGAGCTCTAGCAAGTTTATCAAGCCGCCATTGTGGGGTCTTGTTTGCAAGCAGATAACAACAATTTGCACTCCTGTCTAACCAAGGAGCTCAATATTATAACATTCATGTTACATACATACATATTCTGAAATAAAGGACTTGAATATTACTGAACGAATACATATATATATATATATATATATATATTCAGAAAGCAAAATTTGGATGTCGATTTTGCAGTTTCCACAGGAGACTAGAGCATTGCTAATTGTACACATCACCAGTAGTAAAGTGAGTAAGATTGTAAGAAGATGGTACCAACCAAGTTCATAGTAAAAAGAAATCACCAATTCTCAAAAGCTCTGCGCAGAATCCCTTATTGAAGGCCAAGGGATCCACTCCAACCTTAATGCACATATCATGGAATTGTGATCTAAATGCAGGATTCATGCGAATATCATTATGTTTATCCAAATCAAAAGTCAATGCAAATTCATTCCAATTTCCAATTAAAATATTAATAACTAGATTTCATCTCTAAGTGAGTGAGAGATGATCGAAACCTTGTCATTACGAGCAAAATCTTCCAATTGGGATTTGAAAGTGTCGAGATGTTCCTCCACGCTCTTCACCAAAAACTCAAACGCGCCTCCCTTCGCAGCCACGGACGGCAGCGACGCCATAGCGAGAAACGACGGCTTCTCGACGTCGGGGACGCGCAACTGGAGGTATTGACCGACGAGCGTGTACAACGACGTGACGTTTGGCGCGTCGGAGAGGTCCACGCAGACGTGGAACAGCGACTCAGCGTCAGGCTCGATTTGAGAGAGCAGCGCGGGTGTCAAGACGGTGGTGGTGTCCTGGCAGACGGCAAAAACGAGTGTTGTTGGGACTTGTTGAACTTGTGAACCGCGTCGATGAAGAGCAAGGAGGTCGAGGTAGTCGCGAAGCAGGAGACGAGATTTGGTCGACAAGGAGAAGCAGTAAAATTAGAAGTTCAAAATTACGTTTTATAACTTTTTTGAGTTTTTCTAAGATAAAATAAGGTTAGTTGGGTTATTTTGGAAAACTATGTGTAATATGTTGGGTTTTTTTTTATTATGGTGTCATAAGTTGGATTTTTTTAGAAACCAAATGTGTTTTTGAGCTTTAAAAGTATTTTCCCTTTGATTTTCTAAAATTGTTGTTTCTAACAAAATAAGTTATATTAATTTTCTAAAAAATGGGCCAGTTGGCTGAATATGTCGTGTTCACCCTTGTTTGGTTAGCGCCGTATGAATATCAAAACATATGAGCGACATAATTTGTGGGAACTCATAAGGTTGGCTCTCTTGGCAGATCCTCAGCTCTTAAGAAAAAAATATCTATTGTTATTTTTAATAAAATAAGTGATATTTAGAAAATTAATATCACTTATTTTGTTAAGAATAATAATTTAGATTTTATTTTTTTTGAGGTGAGGTTTGGCCAAGCGAGCCAACCCTAGGAGTTCCCACAAATTATGTCACTCATATATCTTGATATCTATACGGCGCTAACAAATGAAAGGGTGAGCATAACATATTTACCTAAGTGACCACTTTTTTAGAAAATTAATATAACTTATTTTGTTAGAAAGAAAAATTTTAGAAAATTAAACTTTTTTATTAAAAATAAATAAATTGACCAAAATAACCCTCCTTCTTTACATAATATTTTAAGGAAAAGATAAAAAGTGATGTGAAAATAAAATCTCAGGTAGTAAATTGAAAAGAAAAAAAAACTTAGGTAGTAACATGAAAAAAAACTCAAACCTCAAATAATAAGCTGAAAAAATTAAAACCTCAAGAAAGACTCAAATCACCGGGTACTAAATTAAAATGTTCCTTCATTAATTTATTGAATATTCATTATCGAGCTTTTACTGTATTAGGGGTAGTAGTTTGTTTCAGGCTATGTTCTTTTTTTTGATACAAAAAATAAAAAACAAAACAAAACAAACACGCATTAATTAACATAATATTATTCTACGAAATGTACACTATTTGTTTCAGGAGTATGACATGATCTCTTTAGTGTATTTGGAATCGGTCTAGTGGTCAAGATAGTGTGCTTCCTCATTTACCACCTAAGATAAAATCAAAACCACATCAGCACCCAACTTGCTATCAACTTATAAAAAATTAAAAAAGACATGATCTCCTTCCTTGTAAACCTTGGTTAATATTTGAACATACAAAATGTAAAATTGATGATTCACATTGCCAATTTTGCATCTCAACAATCTTATAGATTGAACTATAGAAGGAGAACATGAATCTTGTTGAGCATGGGAGGAGCTGCTTGAGGACGAGGTAGGGCCCTGCCCCCACCGCCCCCCTCCCTCCCCCCGAAATTTTGAATATATACAAACCTTTTGTAGTGAAACCAGCCAAATTTTGGTTAGTGGAATGGTTAGGCCTTTAGTTATCTTCATTTTGGTGCTGGGTTCGAGTCCCACAGGCCACAGCCTCCCCTTTTACATATTTAAGCCTCTCTCTTTTTTGTTTCAACCTCTCATTTTTATTTTTTTCCTCACCTTTTCAGTCTATTTTCTTTCTTCCTTTTGTCCAGTTTTAACTTCTTATTTTTTATTTGTGTATAGCTAGTTTCTTTTCAGTATTTTCCTCTCTTCTTTCACTTTTTCCGTCTATTTTCTTAATTTATTCCTTATATCCAATTTTTAACTTATTTTTTTATTTATCTATACTTAGTTTTTTTTTCTGTATTTTCCAATTCGATCAATATTCTTCAATTTTCCTGTATATATGCACATTATGTTTTAAAGTTTATTTGTATTTTTCTTCATATAAGAAACTATAAACTATCTCGTTTAATAAAAAAAATCTCATTTTGAGCCCTCCCTCAAGATAAATCCTGGCTCCACTACTGTTGAGGTAGCCTATATTCAAATGCATTTCCCAAGTTTTTGTAACCGATCATGTACATATTAATTTCTTCCCTTTTGCCAATCAATTTTCTGGACAGATCGATTAGTCTATTGTCTTATTTGTCATTAACAGTGGCCAAAGAAAGAAAAAGAAAAACTTGAAATAGGAAAGTAAGAAAAGGACAGTAGAATAGTACTCAGATTTGAAGAAGAAAAAGGTTTATACATTTGGCAAGTTCTTTTTTTGAATATTATGGCTCTCAGATTCATATCCATGGAAACTCATCTGCATTCAATTCTCTCTGCACCAATACTGTAGACAATGTTCATAAAAAAACCATATATATAGTTATACTCAAGACTAGAAAATTGGCAAATGGCAGAGAGCACTCTATCTAAGTCTTCCTCTCTATTTCACAATATAGAAATCAATCAAATAACACCTCCACTGCACCACCTTACAGCTTACGTTGATCCAAAGATTCTACACCTCATCAGTTTCATCGAACGTAGACTTACTCAACCTCTACATCACTTCACTCAATTCTCATCAACCACTCACACAATGTCGGTTCTGGCCAAGACTGACTCCGAGGCCAGCAGCATCAGCCACTCCTCCCCGCCGCTCTCACCACGCAAGAGCACAGTGAGCGCGCTGGGCCGGTCTACTACGTGCTAAACCCCTCACGGGACTTTCACGATGGGAAAAATACCACCAACTCATTTCACTCGTGCCCGATGGGGTCTCCTCCTCACTCCCACTCCAACACTTCCCTCCGACCGCACTCACGCGAGTCCGCCTCCACCAGGTTTTCGAGGTCCAGAAGCAGCAAGCAGGACAGAAGTGGGCCCTAGCGCAAGGGGTGTAGGCCTTGGAAGGATCAGTTCGACTCCATTGAAGAGGAGGGGTTGCTTGACGATGACATCGACGGACATGGTATCTCTTGCAGACTAAAAAGTTTGGTCATTTTCAGGTATAGGGCATTACACGAACTTTTTGATCATATATATTTTAACATCCCAACCATCCAATTATTATATCTATATGAGTAGATCATTTTTCAACAAAAATGATGATATTTAAGATATCTAATTAGGTTAAATCAAGGGACGGACCGAATCTGTCAAACCTGAACCGTTCATGTTTATAAACTTCAATTGCAGTTTTGAATACTTTAACGATCACCATTTTGGCTAAAATAATTATAAGCTTGATCAACACATTAAGACGTAAGATCTGGACAGTGGAGATGGTAAAATATGATCGAAAAATTAGTGTAATGCCCTATACTTGAAAATGATCCAAAAAAGATATATCTGAGTAGAAGAATGCCGTGTATATGTATATGTATTTATATATAGACACATTTTTGAATGCAGAGCATTAGATTTGATCAATTTTTGGTTCAAGCCGGTGAGGATTTCTCAGGAGTGGCAACCAACATGGTGTCCATGAATTCCACAGTCAAGTTCACATTTCGGAACACCTCTACATTTTTCGGTGTCCATGTCAAGCAAACGTCTCTCGATCTCTCCTTCGAACTCACTGTTGTCAATGGAATGGTAAGAAAATATTCTTGTCACTGTGATTTTAACGATTTACTAGGACAATCACATTTCCCAAGACACAAGCATCTTATGTTGCCGGACTATTTAAAAGTAGTAAAGTAGTATCCCATTGTACAATGATATAACCAAGGAGTAAAATATCGGATATCGAGGATATATCGACATTCCAAAATTTGGATATTTCGACTGAAATATCGATGAAATATCGATCCAGTGAAAATTCTAACGGAAATGACGGAAACTAATAAAATTACATGGAAATTTGTTATGAAACTTTTGGAGATTGTAACATGATCAAATATCTACCTTATGTGAAAAGAAAATATTGATCTGACATCAAGACATATGAATTTGCTAAATTACTATATGAATTAGTATGTGTTAAGTGCTGATAATTATTAAAATATAATTTATTAGTTCTATTTTTATTTTTTGATGGCTAAAACTTATAGGAGGCTAGACCATCACGCCTTTTGTGCAATATGTTACACATCACACATCACAAAATCAAATATATAAATACTTCAAAATCACGTAGGGGACCTATGAGGTTCGAAATTCACACTATTTTTTCTCTATCTCCATGTGCATAATCATGTGTGTATTGTGAAGAATAATCATTAAATGATTGTTCTCCCATGTAATTCTGCATGTATTGGACATGTCACGTGAAGGGTGGATTGGACATTGAGCATGTGAAGATTGGACATTTACCAAACTAAATGTTAAATGTGAAAAGTTTACGGAAATTTCGAAAATTTCGGGAAATATCGAAAAATATCGGAAATATCAGGGATATATCGGAAATATCGATAAAAATCGGAAAATTTCGAAAAATTTAGGGATATATTTGAGGATTTTTCAGGTAACTTCAAAAAATCGAAATATTGGCGAAATATCGCCGATAATATCGATTTTACATACCTTGGATGTAACAAACAGTCTTGAGGAACTTGGTTTTTGCAGACTAAAAAGTTTTACCAATCGAGAAAGAGTCAGAGACCCATCACAGTGAACTTGATAGGAAACAAAATTCCACTTTACGGTGGAGGAGCAACTTTGGGGAGCTTGAATGGTGCACCAATCCAGCCGCTAGCACTTGTTTTGAAGCTCGAAATGAGATCGAGAGCTAATGTGTTGGGAAAACTACTGAGGCCCAAGTTCACCCGGAGAGTCGACTGCTCTGTAGTTATGGATCCAAAGAAGATGAGTGTGGCCATTGCCTTGAAACAAAAATGCACATACCAGTGAAGTGATCGAGCTTATAATTTTTCGTCCGTCATTGACTGGTAAAACTTAACGAAGTTGTATTATACTCATGGCTCTTAAATTAATATAGAGTTGGATAATATGATGGGATGGTTTTGGAGTTACAAACAGAGTTCAGGATTTTAATGCGGGGATCCGGATCGTGTTGGCTGACTAAGAAAGATTCCGGAACATAGAATTCTGATCCATTCTGTGGCAATTAGCTAATCTAGTTTTACTTACTTAAACATCTCCATCAGATACTCTATTTCAAAAAAAAAATATAACTAGTTTTATAACTTTTCCTCTTCCAATAACTATCCTATAGCGTTAAAATAGTTTTTGTTAAATTTTGTAGCTATATATAATCAAAATGAAGAGAGAGAATAACTATTAGTTAAAAAAAATTTATCATTTTTTTCCTCATTCTAACTTATCTCTTTTGAAATGACATTATTATAATTTTTAATTGTTGAAGTAAAAGTTAAATAAATAAAAAAAAATTAAATTTTTTTGAAGAATTTGACTTAAAAATTTAACACAACTTTTGGAGATGCTCTTAAATGGTACAATATTAACATTCACCGGATCCCCCGCAGTAAGATCCGTTAAATACGTTATTCCAAGATTGGCAACTACTCATTAGAGTCACAGTCCTTTGCAAACTATATAACTTTTATGTGAATGGGACACAAAGTATTTCCATAAGCCACAATATAACGTCCCAACATAAATTTCTCAGGCTTACGAAACTTGATCGAATTTTCTCATTGTTTCTCCCAGATCGACGTTGATGTTGCCCTGTAAATTTGCATCCTTCAAGAGACAATGCCATGGAAACATGGGACGAATTTCCAACTTGCCTGACGCCATTATGGAGCACATTCTGTTTCATTGTTTTCCTGCGTCTGATTCAATCCACATGAGCTTCGCGTCGAAGAAGTGGCAGAGTCTATGGAACTCACTACCTATCTCTCGTTATCCTGTAATTGATTTTGACTCTGGCAAGAAACATTCAATGGAGGAATTTGTAACCTCTGTGGACCACTCCTTGCAAAAACTCCATGAACCTCAAGTTCGAAAACATATCGTTTCTTGCTTCCGTCTAGTGGGAATTTCGGTGACGTTCAAAGTTCACATGTCGATCGTTGGATAAAGCTAGTCACCAAACATTACGTCCAAAAGCTGAAAATAGAAAACCAGAATATTGATCCGAGGTACATATTCCCCCCTGCTGCTTTTGATGTTGGCTTATTAGTTAATTTGACTTTAAAATATTGTGTTTTGAAGAAAGACTTGATCCGAGAGGAATTCTATTGCTTAAAGAATCTCATACTGACCAAGGTCGATTTCGATGAAGTTGTTCTGAGATTTCCATGTCTTGAGGTGTTAACCTTGCATGCCAAGATCAGCGGATGATGAGATCAAAATTTCGAGTAATCAAATCAAGAAACTAGAACTGAACGAACAAATGCAAAATAAGAAGTTGGTCATAGATGCTCCAAATCTTGGTTCTTACATTCAAAGTGTGAATGAGAAAATTCCACTCTCCTTGGCGATGAATACCGCCAAGCTAGAGCAAATTGATCTTGTTGTAAATAATATAAGGCTTCATACTATGTGGTTTCTCAGGTTACGAATTTATCTTGGAAAGTTCCCGCCAGCAAGAAAATCGAAGTTAAAGATATCCAAACCTCGTGACGCAGTAAGTAAAAAAACATCGCTTATGCTCTGATTAAGTTCACTTAATATTTAGATTTTAAGTGGATGTATTGATTGCATATGGGATCTAAATTCTGATTTGCTTGGAATTAGTTTGGGGATTTACAGACAACGATATTTTGAAAGACATTTTACATTCTAGTACATTTTTGAACAGAAAAAGACTTTAATATCCATATTGTGTTATTCAAAAACTCTATCTTTAAAACAAAAAGTTTAACGATGTTTTTCGGTTGTTGAATGAGAAATTTGTCCTCGTACTCCTGCTCCATGTGCTCAAGGGACTTCATCCTTCCATCATATTTGTTAGTGGTTGGCTTCATCTTCATCTTCATCATCATCTGCTTAGAGCATTGCTATCCTTCCTGCTCCTTGTGCCCGAAAATGTTTGTAAGCAACTTCAGGGGATAAGCTCATGCGGAGGTGACGATCATCTCTTTTTAATCTTCTGATCATTCTTGTGGAATAGAGACTGTAGTCTTTACCTTGCTTGACCAGGTTGAGATGTGCATCTTCCCAGAATTCATGGTTACCCATTTGTGCTCCTTTATATCTCTTAATGTCTTCAGTATTTGGTATTCTAGTGACTTATAGTCCTATCGGTCCAGGGACATAGATAGCTTGTTTTATGACACTATTATGTTGGGCTGAATCTTTGCTCAAACTGGTGTTGAATCTTGCTAGTGGAATACTGTTAAAGTTCAGAAGAAGACTACTTTATAGGGTTTCAAAGTAGTAATGTACTATGCTTTCTAAGGTAGCTCAGAAAGAATTCTTTATGATTACTTCTACTCATGTTAAGATGTACAAGAGAACCATTTTCTAACAAGAGTCCTGGAGTAAGAGGGTAAATTGCTCATTCATGCTCCAAATATAATTCTTGATAGGTTGTCATGTCTATGCTTGCTAGAAGAATTTGATACTTAATTTCTTCATTAGGATGGTGATGCTCTGCTTTACTAATAATGATAATTCCAGGTTGGAGATTTTCTCTGATCTCAAAGAAAAACTTATGAATTGCTCTTTGCAAAGAAAGAAGTTTTGCTTGTTGATAAAGTCAAAAGAATTATTTTGCTTAATGACCATGAAATAACTCTATTGTAAGAACACGCAAAGAATATGTGCTCAATTTTGAATGAAAGATTCTTTGCTGCTCATTTATAGGATTAAGTGCTAAAGGATTATGCTGAGGAATGTATCCATGTCTGTTTACTGCTCTTTTCTCTCAACCTCTAATTTCTCTTGAAGTGATGCATAATTAAGGTGCAAGTTGCTATGCAGTCTAATCAATCGTTCATGACGTTGATCCAAAGTAGTGAGTCAGCCTACTACTATATTACGCTCAAAAGATAGTAAGGCATAATTTTCTTGTAAACGCTGGAGTTGCTTATTGAGGTCCGCCACTATTTGATTATACTCTGTAAACTCATTCTCTAATGCTCTTACTAATTTCTCAATTGTTACGTTCATTTGTGGATGTTGATTTCTTAGGCTCCAAAAGTTGTCAAGTAATGTCCTTTGCTTTTGCACAACTAGTTGTCAAGAGTTATATCGATATTCAGGTTTCATGACTTCCTGAATATGGATATTTCCATAGGTATGTATCACCGGTCTTATGGGTGGCCTTTCTGGCATGCTCATGTTCCAATATGGAGGAATGCTCCATGGCCTCCTAGGATTGGAAGAAGATGCTCCTCTTTGATCCATTTCTGCAAAGTTATTCAAAGAATTAGTCTAGACAATATATCTGTTAAAGTATTATCACTTCCTTTAATATGCTCAAAATTTGGTTTAAATCCATTACCAGTAATGCGTCTATAAAATTAACTCATCTACGTGTTACTCGTTTATTGCAACTAATTTTATCATATTGAGGAACAACATTTTGACAATCCGTTCTTATAGTAAATATTTCATTATGCTAAAATAAAGACAATGCTTCAAGGGAATTGATGAAGCCTAAGACTTTCAAGTCAGTTGTTCGCAATCGAGATTTAATATCATTGAATTTTTCATAAGCATATCTACATATTTGCTTATCAGATTTTGATTACTCTTTGCTCTTTTTCTAGTATAAAATTCATGTCCATCCAAGGGAGGATGCATTTGTTTCAACAATTTTATAGCTATTATATAAAGGTAATTCTAGAGGTTTTAGTTGAGTAATTTTATTTTTAGTTTGTTGTACTAATTTATTATCTTTGGTATCAAATACTTTTACCTAGTTTTGCTTGGTTTCCTATGTAAAATTGCTATTTTTCTTCCCAAATCAAGAATAAAATTTCTAGCATAATTGAGAAGTCCCAAAAATTCTATGGTTGCACCGCAACTCAGGGGATTGTGGTTGCGCTCCGGATCGGGTCGAAGTCTTGGGCCGGCTTGGTATCTACTTTGCCGCAATAAAAGTTTGGTTTTGAGGTCAATTATTGGGCCTGACCCAACCTCTTTTAATTTTATGTTTTTTTTTTCAGCTTTAATGTTTGTAGTAGTTTTTGTTTTAGATATGAAATAAGTCCACTCTGTACGGTAGGGGGTTGGCTGGGTTTTATGCCTCTGTGTGCACATTATATGCGTAGTTTGCTCTAGTGATGGCGTGTGACAGAGTAAAATTGTTGCATCCTCCTAGTGGCAAGATGAAACATAGTGCCGACAATTTAAACATCGTTCGTCAGCATGGTTGGAAAGCTGTTTTATTTGCAATGATGCGTCGCTTGAGTCGCGTTATCTTTCCATTATTGTGTCGCCACTTTTGTAAAATAGATAGAGTAGTCATAGTCGTGCTCTCTGCCAATTGGTACAAGTTTGAATGCATATGTATTAGGAGTCATCTTGTGATTATCTGAGAGGTTCTCTATGTGTTCATTATAATACAGAGTTTAGGTCTGAGGTGCACATCTAAACACTTTTCAGGAGACTTAGGACCTAAAATTAGCAGAGTAAGGAAATTAAATTCCTTGTTCATACACATCCATGAAGGTAGGTTGTACGACATGGCAATAATTGGCCAAGTGCTTACGAAAGCGCTATTATTACCCTAAGGGTTGAATCCATTTGTAGAAAGTCTGAGTTTAACATTTTGAACCTCTTCTGCAAAGTCTGAAAATTCTCTATCAAAATCTTTAAAAGCCTTCTCATCTGCCACGTATCTGAGCACATCGTCATCTATTCTTTTTTCGTATACCATATCATCACTTCTGTTGTATATAGAGATATGTACAACCCTACAGCCTAGGAATCAACGGAAAATAGATAAGCACCTCCACAGGAATTTGCTTCTTCGAACTCCTCCTATTATGGTGCAAATATTTGGACCTGTTGCATACAGGACAGTAGTCCAAATGTGCAAACTTTTTGTAAAACAACGCACAATCGTTTCTGCACGCCTGAAATTTCTTGTACTTTAGGCTGAGGATGCTCAAGATCTTCCTTACCTTATAATGAGTTTTAGGAAGTTTGTGATGATGAAGAAGTAACTTACATATATTCTCTTTCATTTCGTCAAAAGCACGGTCTATATTTTTTTCTTCCCTTTTATCTGAATTTCCTCTATTACATATCGTAAGACATTCTCTAGACATTCAGGGCACACTAGGGAATGGGTTTCAAGTAGCATCTTGTTGTACTTATCATTCTCAGTAGTATCAGTGGCCAAGGCTATAGAGACTGTGTGATAATAAGGAGTATCATAACCTCCCTCTTCATGTTAGTGTCTACATAACTAAATTCTGAAAAAGCATCATGTACTAAATCCACAGTGGAGTTCCAAGAAGAGACACCACTACTGTTGGATGAGGCACCCTGATAACTGTACCCTGAACTGATGTCTACTATTTCATTGTACTCACTTCATGTAGTGTAACTCTACATCTTACCATAGTCATACAAGTGTTGAGACATAACATTAATCTTCACAAACTGATGGTTAAAACATTTTCTGCACAGACACCTGTAACGCTCTTTCCTTGACCATGTTGCATTGAAAACAACACAAACTCACTTATTCCGTCCATATACCTCTCACACTTCTATTCGCTAACTGTATCCAACTCTTGTCCATATTTCTACGTAAGTTAATTATCATGAGTAAAACAAAATTTATCCAATAAGCCATAAGTTAGCAAAAAAACTTCGTTCTTACAATATTTGAGTTACAAAAAAACAAAATTTATACAACATACGGAAGAGTTCTAAAAATTTGAGAATCACGTGGTTTTGGAGAGAAAAGATCTAACCTCACTCTAAAAAAGCCAAAGTCTTCTCGTCACCTCCCCATCTCCGTCCCAGATCTAAATCTGCTTCGGCGTGATCTGGATCTTTGGGTATGGGATTGGGGGTGAGTTTTCTTTTAGGGTCCTTGTCCAGCATTTTGTATGGGTTTCTTTTCAGTTTTAGCTTGTCTACCCAAAACTCCATTTTTGTAGCTCTTACCTTCGACCCATTCTTGTGCGCAGCCATCACCATTCCTCTGCCCTCCTTCACAAACCAGCACAGTGAGCTTCTTTCTAAGTGGTTGTGCATGTTATCGAAACGCTTCGACAGTCGGCAGTTTGCACGGCAACCACAAGGTTCAATCCCCATGGCAGGCGTGAGGTTAGGATGTCCTTGGCAGGATCTCAAACTTCTTCCGGTCCTTGACTTACATTAATATTCATCTAATACTATATAAGTAAATTACATAACACAATAATATGCATTTACATAACACAATAATATGCATTTACATATTATATATAATTTTTCAACTAATTAATCTAACATTTAATCATATATATAATTAATCAATACATTCATACAATTAGATAACAATTAATTAATACAATATGCAAACAAGAAAGGTCGCCGGAATGATTCGACGGAGTATTTAACTGGAAAACTCCATCACCATACGTTATTACGCACGTAATTAAATTAAAAAAAATTAATCGAGAGAAACAAGTTAATACCTTCACTGATAAAGAGATAAGTGCGTAAACTAGAACTCTGAAGGTGAAAAAACTGTATAAGTCGAAATTGTGGCCTGAGGTGGTCGAGATATGAGAGAGATAAGAGAGAGATTAAACACTCGATTTGGAAATGAAATCTGATCTAAATAAGTGAGTTTTCTTAGACGACGGAATAATTCGTCCTCTAAGTGTAATACTTCGTCGTCTAAATACAAACTTAGACAATAAAGATATGTTCGTCATCAAGGTTAGCTCTTAGACGACAGAATACATAATTCGTCATCTAAGTTGAGTTTTTAGACGACGGATAATATTTTCGTCTAAGAAGTTGTATTTAGACGAAAAAACTTGTATTCGTCGTCTAAGATTATTCTTTTACGACGAATACATGTTCTTTCTTCTAAGGGAACTCTTAGATGACAAACCTGGATGTTTGTCGTCAGAGCAAACTCCTAGGCGACAAAATTGAAAGTTCGTCGTCTAAATCCAACCTAGACGACTAAATATTTTCTTGCACGACGAATTATTTTTTCGTTGTCTAACTCCTACTTATACGACAATACAATTAAGGTTTCATCATCTTGTGCGAATTTATGGTAGTGTATAGACTAATTTGATTAAAAAGACACCAAGAGCTTCATGGGCATAGTATTATATGGCACATGAGAATACCATTGAAAGTAGAGGCAATGCTAGGGAGCCTCAATGGGGCCATGAGATGTAGGTCTCAATCTGATATGACATATCCTGTCATATATATAATTTATTTCTTTATTAATTCATGAGGAAATATTTAACTTACAATTTCAATCTTACCGTTTTATATATTATAATTAATCAAAACAAAAATCTAATATTGTTAAATTGATAAACCTTAAAAAAACATAAAGTGTCCATATAGTTAACCTTAAGCCCTAAACGTCAACCCCTAAACCCCAATCCTTAAATCATAATCAATCCTAGACCCTAAACCCTAAATTTCAAACATGAAAACTTCAAGGGTTTGATTTATATTAAGTTAAACTAACGTGTTATGAGAAGAAAAAAATCTCATATGTAGTTGTTAACCCTACTCAAAAAATTATAATCTAAAGCCTCAACATTAAACCATAAAACTATGAACTTTGAATTACAAAATATAAACGTTAATATATCATCTCGAAAATCGTTCAAATCTAATTTAGATGAAGATGAAGTCATGCATTACTATCACTTGACATATTTTCAATAAGATGTTATCTACTAACTCTACTTAATTATATGTTTATCATTGTGCTATATCTACTAACTCTACTTAGTTACATATTTATTAGTGTGCTATATGAACATTTGATCAAGCACTCTTCAATATAAAAATAATTTTGTCACTAAATTTACATACTAACATGATTATCATACCATGCATGTAAACATATATGATCGAATACTCTTTTTCAATGAAATTAAGAACTAGATACTTAGTCGATCACAATAGTAACTTTCTCACTTGTATTTAAGTTTTTATTTGAATCAAATAAATTGAGTGTTTCAAATTAGTCATACTATATTTATTGTATGTTAATATCACGTGAAAAAACATGAAAGTTTATATTCTAAAATAATCAAATATATTTACAATAGAATAATATAATTTTGCTTATAATTCAATATACTTTAATCAAAATATTGATTAAATCATATAAAAACTAGAAAAGGAAAATGGATTACGTTTCTTTTATATAATCATGATGTACTTTATGTATTTATTTAATACATTTCAAGAATTTATTTTCTCTATGGTCTTTGTCATTAAAGTTTTTATTTGAATTAAACATAATTAATGGTGTAATTAAGAAATCAATATTAACTAGTTTTTTTTTCGATAAACATTAAATTAATTTCTTTGTAAAGTCATTGTTATAAAAATACTTTTAAATTCTTAAATATGAAAAATTGATAACCGTTAGATATAAAGAGTATGATCGTCTTTTGATTGAATTACTGTGTCAAATAATAATGATGTGAACAAAAAAGATATGTCGGAGTTTAAGGCCTACACCTCATAACTCAATCTAAAATTATTTCTCTAAAAACAATGGAAGAAAAAGAGTGGCATGCATACAAAAGAATTTTAATTTCATGATCCACCAATCATGCGTAGATTTCTAATGATCCTCGAGTCATTGTTTTAATACCTCAAATACTCATGTGATTTGTCTATACAAGCAAAATGTATATAGAACCATGATTTGTGATCTCTTGAATAGATTTTTAAATCAAACAACCAAATGTCTGCTTCATAAAATAACTCTTCTTGTAAAATGAGTAAATTTTCCCTCAATCTTAGCACTATCGTAATTTGATCAAATTAAGAGCTTTTTTGAGTGAGTACCCATGTTGGGTACCTAGAAATTGAAGTTTTTGCACACATTCTTGAATTTTGAAGTCAATAGAAGATGATGATGAAGAAGTTGAAGAATATTTTTCCTCACTAAACACTGCCTTATACATGGATATTTCTCACCTGAACATTGTTCAAGGTGAAGAGGTTTGACAACCACACACATTGTTCTAAGCTGAAGAGGTTTGACAACCCACAGGGGGAATGTTTTGTCCTGATAGGTCCCACGAACATTTGCAAAGTAAAAAAATGAGTTCACCTTTCACCACACTGCAGGTGAGCCGTACCGCTAACACACACCCATTAAGATCTGCAAAGTTATTCTGGAAAATAATCTGACTTGATTATCTCAATGTATCAAAAAAATTCTGCACAGAATCGCCACCCACCATGGCACCAATTAGAACCCCTCAATCATCCACAGTAAACACCAGACTGTTAAAATCATCTGTGTTTGTCCTACTACTACCCATATTTACAGTCACTAGTAACAAAAAAGAAAATCAAATTGAAGCTTTTGATTGAAGCTTCCTCTGTTCTAAGTTCTAACTCTGTTTCTATTCTGCCTCCGAATTCAATCACCTGACTGTGACCCAACTCTCGGAAACCGACCACTCCGGTGTCGGCTCCGTCACCAGCTGCCCCAGCCTTCCCGCCGCCGGACTCGAACTCGTTTCCGACGACCAATCAAAGCTCGAGTTCAAGTCACTCCTAACCAACTCGGAAAAGTCCGGTAAAGTTTCCGAACTAATCATCGAAACCCAATCCGGGAAATCGAAAGGCCCTCTTGGAGAGTCAAACAACTCGTCTTCGACATCCTCTTCCAATGGAACAGTGTCATCAGAAACAACAAAGGGATGTTCCAAGAGCATCTCAGCCGTCCATCTCTGTCTCTGATTCTTCACAAAACACTTGGTAAGAAAATCTTTCCCTTCTTCGCTCAACTCCTCTGGAATTTCCGGCGACTCATCTCCCCCTATTCTCATTAAAAGCTTGCAAATGTTCGAACTCGTCCCTTGATTCCACACCGGTTTTCCGGTCACCATCTCCGCCACTAAACACCCGAAAGCCCAAATATCCGACGGCGACTCGAACTCTTGCTCGTTCACCGATTCCGGCGACATGTACAGAGGTGTTCCCCTGACTTCCACTCTGTTCCCTGTCGGCCCTGACTTCTTTGCAAGACCAAAGTCCGCTATTTTCGCCGCGCCATTCTCGAACACGAGTACATTCGCAAGCTTCACATCGCAGTGAACGAACCCTTTAGAGTGAACAAAGCGGAGACCTTTGAGAATTGCTCTGGCGTATCGTCGAACATCTTTCTCCGGCAATCGGCCGCCGTTTTTCTTGAGCTGATCGGCCAAGCAGCCGCCGCTGGCGTACTCCAAGAACAAGTTGTAAAACGCCGTGCCGTTTTCGAAGGTGTGATCGTCTCCGAAGCAGCGTACGATTTGCGGGCTGGAGCCGATTTGTTCCAGGACTTGCTTCTCGTTCTTGAGCAGAGCAGAGAAGGAGGCTTCGGAAGACTTGACTGCCATCAATGGTGGTACTTTAGGAGATTGGTTTTTCGGTTTTGCTGAGCTGACGGTGGCAAAGCTTCCACGGCCGAGTTGTTCACCTCGAATCCACTCCATGGTTGGTTTGAGAATTCGTGAAGATTTTTTGGGTTTTATTTGTGAAAAGGAAAAACATAAGCAAACTGAGTTGAGCAGTCAATCGAGATATGGAGGGCTATTTATAGATGCGGAGCAAATAGGAAAGAAATCGATCCCGCAATAAATATTTGGTAAATGATCTAGGATGATTGGCATCTTTGAAAGCACGTGATAGGCAAGGATATTTTGCAATATTTCGGACTGCTTTCTTATTTTGGCTGGCACTCAAACGTGGTTCATGACTTGAATCTTTTGAGAGATCTATACTTGTAGAGAATGTAAATGGATTTGCACCTTGATTGGATTTAATAATTTTTGCTTTTCACCAACTAAACACTACTGTATGGAATTGAAAATTTATGATCTCGATTAAAAATATCATTCAAATTAAAATATTGATTAATTTAATTTAATTTTGAATTTAAACGTATATCTTTCGTAAAATAAAACACATAAAAATAATTGTTAATTATGAGAACATTTATATTTTCTCGTTATGGTGCTACTTTTTGAATTTTTATTGATCTCAATTTCATTGTTGTTTAATGTCTAATTCATAATATTGATCATGGAGATTGACGTGCATTCACAAAACATATATTTCTACATGCATTGTAAATTAGTTGTCAGTTTCTCCTTCTTGTTTGTGAAGAAGATAGAGGCGGAAGAAATGGATATCTTGTTACTTGAAGAAAAAGAAATGCATTGAACTTGCTCCTATGCCTAACGTTATATACGCTAACCAATATATGAGGCATTTTTCTTGATTCACTTTATTTCGGTATAAAAATAAAATGTACTTCTCAATTCTTTCCCCTCATTACAATGTAACAAAATCTTTAAAATGGAAGTGAGGACTTCGAAGTGATGGCGATAATTGTTGATAATCATACGTGATTAACTAGTGAGTGAACAATAATTATACACAAGACCCCAATTGTATACCCAAAATTCTGTTATTGGTAGTCCCTCTATACTTTTGTTTCACAACATGTTCTCTTTTATTTTATTATTTTTTTTTATTTCTTGATTACAAAAATGCTATATTTGCTACTGAGAGAAATTGACATACCACTATATTTCTTTGAAGGCTGTTAATAAGTTAATTGATTTAAAAGGGGCCAGAAACTGAGAAACATGTGTGACATGTGTGAAACAACTCACATGATATGGGCGAATGTTATTCTAAATTTTTCCCAGCTGCATGAAAATGAAAACCGACATAATTTGTTTGCATCTACCAGCTTCCTCACAACTGTTAGATCGAAATATATGATACCTTATGTCACACTTAATTAAGTTGGGATAGATTGACTAAGATATGGGTAAGGTATTTAACTAGTAATATTAGGTATGCTTTGAAATACGTTTTAGGAGAAAATTAAAACACGAGGGCTGCAGCCTCAAATAGGAGCAATGGTATGGGCCTTAAAGAAAACTAAACTTTATGGTCATAAATCTACATGATGTCACTAAATATATTAAATATGCAAATTTACGTAGTTAAATTACCATTAGAATACCAATCATACCCCTCCCCTTTCATCTTTTTATTTTTATCTCATAATTCAAAAAAAATATGTTTTGCTCTGCGCTCATTGCATTGGTTTTTTGGGCATCGATCTTCTTCGCACCAGGGCACGCTATTATCATCACTAGATCTACCTTTTTTTATTTCGTTCTTCTGTTTATTCTCCCTCTTCTTCTTGTTTGTTTTTCTTTGCGTAATTTAATCGATTATTGATCTTGCACGCTCATCTTCTTATTTTCCTTCTTCCTTTTCTGTCGAAAATCAGATCTCTAAAAGCAAAGTCAAATACACAAGCATCTGATCATTTTTATTTACTTTTATCGATCTGATTTTGGCAAAAAAAAGTTGATCATCAATAAGAAACCAAATGTTCCACAAGAATTAATTAAGAGTAGTACGTTCAAATTGCAAGACTGGTAATATATATGGTTGTCGTCCCAAGTGGTTACAGTAACTTGAAGAGCTATCAAAAAGACCCGGATCAAATGTGTTTACTACCATCATATATTACGAGTGTTTGTGCAACTAGAATTGTAAAAAAGAAGATTGATCGAGTAGGATGAGGATCGGAATTGAACCTAGCTATTACATAAGATTGATGATATATATACAATTCGATGTCTAGTGAAATTGCAAGTTTTATAAACCCTAAATATTCGATGGCTAGCTAAATATTAATATATGAAAAGAATACCTATACAAGTGATGTCTATCTGGGAAAATTTGATTTTTATATAGAATGATCATATGAGAGGGTATTATGAACATTTAGCCATAATGATGTATCTATACTTAAATATGTGAATTTAATGAAATAATGATATTTAGTGTGGCCACAAAAGTGTGGTTTTCCTTAAAGGCCTAATATCATTTTTCTTCAAATAGTGTCCTAAATAGCAAGCAATGGTTTGCGTAAAATACTAATCCTAACCCCCGCAACTATATTGGAATCAAACAAATCCCTCCGACTTGTGTGTAGTGTGTGGCAGTCGTTTAGCTCCTACTGCTGTCTTTCCATATTCGAACGAATATATTTTATCTCTCAACTGTTAGTCGCTAAATTCCGTTTACTACAATGTCATCATCGGTTCTGTACTACAAAGACATGATTTTGTTGTTCGGAAGAAGATTTTCCCTAGACCTTGGATATTTAGTCCGTCTTCATGTTATGAACTTACCTAATCGTTCTTTTAGGTGTGCGATACACACTTTTCTCGTATAGTCACAATTCTCCAAAACAATAAAAATCATTTTAATTCACTATATGCATCATTTGCTGCAAATGTTTGGTTAATGTTCATACACAAACAATTACTACTATTTCACTATCAAACACATATCTCGAAAGTTAATTACCAAGGGAGTATGGGTTGCGAATGTAAAAGATTTCAATTTTTTTGTTCCAGTATATGTGGATGGAAGTCATGGAACAGCTTTGAAATCTTTTTGTTCCAGTATATATGGATGGAAGTCATGGAAAAGCTTCCATTTCGTTTGCACTCTAAATTCTGTATATTTTATTTAATGATAATATATATTGTGATCTATGAAAGTGGATATCGATCACGTACTTTGCATGTTGAATGAACCTTTGCAAATTGCATTTCTGTGGTCAGTAATTTCAAGGAGGAGTCAGGTTTTGATAGGAGGGGAGTCTAAATTTTTGTTTTGTACAAACATGAAAATAAAAACTCAAACAAATATGTCATTTTATTGGTGAAAAATTAAATAAACTGAAAATAATGTTAGTTTTGGTCAAAAAGTGAGAAGAAAAAAGAACTGCAAAAAAAAATTGGTGAAAAAATTAAAGAAAAAAAAGAAATGAAAAGAATATGCTATTTTTGGTCAAAATTAACCGAAAAAGAAAACAAAAAGTGAACAAAATTGACAAATAACGAGTTCAATACTCCTCTCACATACATAGCAACTTTTCCACTACACCATTGTGTCATTCTTCTTATTTAGAGAAACTCAAAGTATTTATTAACAAAATCAGGGGCCTGGCCTGTTGACCCCAACGTGGCTATGCCCTGAGTAATTTGGTATAAATATTATCTCCCAAAAAAAACTCTGGTATAATAAATGCATGTTGAAACTTCCACGGCCAGAAAGGAATCAACCATAAAGAAGATATTTCATAGAAAATCTCCAAAATAAAAGAATGAGAATTAATAGACCGCCGCTATATGCAAGTTGGCCAAACTGCAAACCACTCGAAGCAAGCAAAGGCAGCTAAACAGTGGGCATGCAATGCAGTTTGAATTGGCAGGGCCAAGTTGGGGGCGCGGTTCTTGCAACATTCGAAGAGGCTAGATACACATGAAGGAAGGGCCGAGGCGAGGTCACGTTTATTATAGTCCAACCCTGATTCTGCTGCTGCAGCAAACAGAGTAACAGACTAGCTTTGCATGCTTCAAGTGGGCACGTTTGTGATGTTATAAACAATATTATCGGTCTGGGTTCTGTTGGGGGCCACCGCAGTTTAAGCCCTTGGAAGTTTGGAACCAACCGTAACTGATAACTCCGGACTTCGGATCTTTCTACTTTCGGATTTTCCAAGTTTGAAAGTAGCTGTGAATGTCCGCGAAAAAGTTTCCTTGAAACTAGGAAGAGTTTTTGCAACGACATAGCACCTTTTGTTTTTTGAAAGGGACGACATAGCACCTTTTGTTTCACTGAATTTCTTCAGCGTTGATATCAAAATATATGCAAGGATTCCGTGTTTTTTTTAATTTCTTTTTTAAGGCAACGATTTAGAGTTACACGGTTAGATCAATTCTGAATTGATAAAACATGAGTTTAAGATTTTTTTCTTATAAATTAATTCCGTCAATCTTATTAACTGTTTTAGAGAATTATTATATTTTATATTATATTTTACATTTTTCTTTTCTCTCATATTTTAACATTCATACTATACGAAACAATGGGGTCAAGCTCCACCGAAGAATTTAATAGTGGTTTATTCTTATATGAAACTTATGTGTGGAAATGTTAGCGTACGTTTAATGCAAGTAGTGTCAACTGAGAGGGCTAATTAAGAGATCAAACACTGAAAAATAAAATTTTATAATTCAAAATTAAAAGGAAAAAAAATATGTATAGAGTAGAACCTCAATTTAAGAATATTCTATAAAAGAATAATCTATTTATAGTGATAAAATATTTCGGTCCCAACTGGAGACAAGTTATAAATAAGAATAACCTCCATATTGCGATAAGTTATAAAATTTTCTAGTCCTATATATAGAAAAATTACCTCCATATAGTAATAATTGTCAATAATAATAATAAAATATTATTCAAGAAGAATTAAAATAATTATTTATACTAATTTGAGATAATGATTTATCCTTGATTGTTACAATCACGTCTTTGAGCTTCCGGGCCTGTAATAACTTGTTAACATAAACACCTTGTTGTTGAAGCCAAAATATTTTCAACTTCTCTTGCATGTCGATGACTTCTTTAGTCGAAACTTTTGGTAGTTCTACACGTACTCTTATCCTCCAGATTATCTTCTTCTTCTCCTTGTCTAATTGCGGTAATAAGTTCCTTTTCCGTTAAAGGGTACACAACTTGTTGCTCAGTATGATGATGAAAAAATATGTTGATAGACATTTGACTAGTTTTCTTTATTAATCATATAAGTTTCTCATTTAAATCGCAAATATAGTACTTTCATAATATTTGTGAATTAATTTATAAGTAAATTTTTATTTAGGAATAAAGGTAATTCTAGGGGTCTCAATGAGGCCATGAGGTGTAGGCCTCAATTTGATGTGGCATGTCATATCACATATATAATTTATTTCTTTATTAATTCATGAGAAAATATTTAACTTACAATTTCAATCTTACCCTTTTTATATATTTCATTAAATTTAATTATTATAATTAATCAAAACAAAAATATAATATTGTCAAATTGATAAACCTTAAAAAAATTATAAAGCGTTCATATAGTTAGCTTTAAACCTTAATCCCAACCTCTAAACCCGAATGTTTAAACACTGATTGATCCTTATACCCTAAACCCTAAACTCCAAACATAAAAACTTCAAGGGTTTGATATGTATTAAGTTAAACTAACATGTTAAGAGAAAAGAATAAAAATTCTCATATGTAGTCATCAACCCTACACGAAAATTTATAATTTAAATCTCAACATTAAACCATAAACTATGAACTTTGAATTACAAACTTTAAACGTTAATATATCATCTCGAAAATCGTTCAAATCTAATTTAGATGAAAATGAAGTCGTGCATTACTATCACTTGATATATTTTTAATAAGATATTATCTACTAACTCTACTTAATTCTATGCTTATCATTGTGTTATATCTAGTAACTCTACTTTGTTACATGCTTATCAGTGTGCTATATGAACATTTGATCAAACACTCTTCAATATAAATATAATTTTGTCACTAACTTTACGTATTAACATGATTATCATGCCATGCATGTAAAGATATATAATCGAACACTATTTTTCAATCAAATTAAGAACTACATAGTTAATCGATCACAATAGTAACTTTTCTCATTTGATTTGAATCAAACAAATTGAGTGTTTCATATCAATCATACTATATTTATTGTATGTTAATATCACGTGAAAAATCATGAAAGATTATATTATAAAATAATGAAATATATTTACAATTGAATAATATATTTTTGCTTATAATTCAATATACTTTAATCAAATCATTGAGTAAATCATATAAAAAATCAAGAAAGGAAAGTGGATTACGTTTCCTTATATAATCATGAGGTATTTTATATTTTTATTTAATATATTTCAAGAATTTATTTGTTCTATGATCTTTGTCATTAAAGTTTTTATTTGAATTAAACACAATTAATGGTGCAGTTAAGTAATCAATATTAACTGATTTTAAGTAATCAATATGTCACGTAAAATTTGAGACATACACCTTATAACCCCATTAATACTTAAAATTATTTTTCTTAGAAATAATCTCTACATAAAAATAAATTTTTGCAAACCCAACATCTACGGTCTATCAACGTCGTGAGTTAGAGGAATACACACCAAAATTCGATAAGAACCCAAGTAACTAGGAAGAAGATATCAAACTCGTTTGCAACTTGCATGGCGAATTATATATGTTCCCAACACCAAAGTGGACTCACGTGCTCCTCGAGCAGCCTAACAATACAGTTGAACAAGTCTCTGGACTCCTGGCCTTAAAGTTTGAAGAGCAGTTAGCTACGCCAACTTGGACAGTAGAGTCGGGAGTCTGCAACCTTAACCTGAAGGAACATGCATCATAATGCATCACTTCGATTCACTTCATCTGCCTCTTCTCTCTGCCAAGGCCGGCGGCGTGGGGGCCTTAAAACCTAATTTAGCCGAATGTGTAATTTTCAAGCCAAGCGGAACATGCTTACATGCTAGTATTAATTCTATATATGTCACGCAGTCGATTAAAGAAAGCTTATCCTGTGTACTGTGCTGGGGTAATAAAGTCTACGTAAAACATGATGCTAGCTATTGGTCACCGATGGCTTTCTTTCCTTTCTTTTGTACACCGAAGTGTTACTTGGGACTTGTTTATGCCTCTACTTGCAATTAGGAGGCAATTGCTCCTTGCCTTTGTCTTTAGGGCCGTCACTGAAAACAGAGCAATCTGTCACTAAGCACTACCGATGCAGATAAGTCAGATATTCAAACTCATTCACAAGAGTCAAAACGGTACCATTTCTTTAGTTTGTACTTGTAGTTGGTTCTCCACTTCTCCGATTTAACCAACTTATGTAACTTTTAAGGGGTGGACTCGATGTCATTCAGATTTTGTAGAACAGCCTCAGTCAATAGTGGTGAATATATACGGTGAAATTTCTTAATTTGCACCAATTTGTTTAGTTTGAACGGTTACGGGTAAGTAAAAACACATGCAGAAGATTGACAATTTCAAATGATGTAGGGTGTTTATATACAGCAATTGTCGCTTGCCAAATTAATTGACTGAATATAATAACGACATTCCACTAATAACTATTTGAGTATTGGTAAATCAAGACTAACTTCCCTTAAGTTATAATGCCAACCCCTAGTTAAAATTTCAAGTATTAAATCCCAAATCACATGCTACGTTCACACTCTAAGGTAATTGCTCTCATATATCAAAGCCAGATTGACCAAGAACGTTCATGTGAATCCATACGTTGGCTTATAACATTGTTGACATACATAAGTAAAACTTTCTCGTTTGTGCGTGTGCTAATGACATTGACAAATCCATATTTCCATCGAGGACTAATTATACGTAACAGAGTCCTCTCCCAATATTTAGAAGCTTCAGAGCATATGCATCCATATAGCGCCTCCTATTGGGATAACACCTCCTATTTGAGGAGGTGCTATCACTATTCATCGAATAGGAGGTGCTGTTCCTGTTTTTCGTGCAGCGGTGTAAAAAATAGCACCTCCTATTACTATTCATAACTTATAAAATTTAAATTGTTTATTTCTCGATAAAGTTTTCAACCAATAAATAGGCGACACGTGTCATTATCGAGTAAATAATGAGAATATATTCCCGGTAAGATTTTCGACCAATGACGAGTAGACACGTGTCATTCTCACAGTACGTTATCGTCTAAATAATTGAACCAAATTTCCGATAAGATTTCCGATCAATCACGGGCTGCCACGTGTCCAATCCACGTGTCATTATCGTTCGAATAATTGAAGAAGATTTCCGATCAGATTTCCGAGCAATCAAAATGTGTCACGTGTCATCATCTTCAGATATCAGATGATCTGAATTTGGCTATAAAAATCGACAATTGATCATTGTATTCTCACACCATCTCCAATTCACTAGTTATTCTACCTGTACAAACATTTCTTCAAATCTTTCCTCACATTCCCACATCAGTAAGATGAATTCTTTCGATTTGAACCATTTTATCACGAGGAGGCAACAACAACGTGAGCAAGATGCTAAAGTTGCTAATGCCTTCATCACTAACGCGGTCATGGTAGCTACATCGTTCGATGATGAACCCCCTCGCCGCCATCGAAATGAAGAAAGGCATAGGGAGTCAAGGGGACAGAATCTGATGGAAGATTACTTCATCGAATGCCCAATCTTCAACGAGCAAACCTTTCGTCGGAGGTACAGAATGAGTACTAACTTATTCAACCGTATAATGACGGATCTCTGCAACCACGACCAATTTTGGCATCAAAGATCAGATACCACTGGAATGCTCGGCCTTCTTCCCCAACAAAAGATGACCGGTGCTCTTCGTATGTTGGCGTACGGCTCAGCCGCAGATCAGTGCGCTGAAATCACAAGGATGGGTGATTCCACAACACTAGAATGCATGAAGAAGTGGTGCAAGCAAGTGTACGAGATTTACGGTGACATTTACCTCCGCGCTCCAAATGCAGCTGATCTCACTCGACTTCTAAGGAGGGGAAGGTCTCGGGGATTCCCTGGTATGATTGGAAGCATCGACTGCATGCACTGGGAATGGAAAAACTGCCCAACAGCTTGGCAATGAGCATTCTCTGGCCGGAAGAAACGACCCACTATTATCTTAGAGGCCGTGGCTTCATATGACACGTGGATATGGCACAGCTTCTTCGGGGTACCTGGAGCACAAAATGATATCAACGTGCTCCACCAATCAGATATATTCGATTCGCTCCTTGCCGGTACAAGTCCGCAACAGAGTTTTAAAGTCAACGGTATGACGTACCACAACACTTATTATCTAGCCGACAGAATATATCCGAGGTACTCCTCGTTCGTCAAAACAATTCCCAATCCCCAGGAGCTACCACAGAAGTTGTTCGCAAGAAAACAGGAGTCATACCGCAAAGACGTGGAAAGGTTCTTTGGGATCTTACAATCTCGTTGGAGAATTATTCGTCATGCAGCTCGGTGTCACCACACATCGGTATTAAAAATGATCATGTTGGCTTGCATCATAATGCACAACATGATTGTTGAGGAAGAATTTGTGGAGGACGAATTTGAGGAGAACGACGAAGAAGATCTACAAAACCCAGCCAGTGCCTTCGCTAGTTATGATGGGCCAGTGGATGGTTCAGGTAATCGAGTTCCTTTGGAGCCAGTTGGAAGAGATGGCCTGAATGAAGAACGCTTTCGCGACCGTGTGGTGGATCTCCAATCTGCTTATATCCATGGAGAGCTTCAGAAAGACTTGGTGAAACACAATTGGTTTATTGAAACCAATGAACATATCTAAATATGTTGTTTTTATTTAATGTGTTTGCATTATGTGTATTTGAATTTTGTGTGTTTGGATTTCATGTTGTTTGAATTTAATGTACTTTATTTTTTTGTTGTGTGTTTGAATTTTATCTCAATAAAGAAATCAACATTTTTATTTCTTTAAAATTAAAATTACATAATGACATGCCAAGCCTAGATTTATTATGAAGACAAACTAATTAAACTAATCACTAAAATTAAGCGGGCGATAACAGTTTGAAAATGTTGCAGTGCTACCATCCTCTTCAGCCTCATCCACTTTCTTAAGGATGTCCGCTTTCCTCTTCGAGAAATACCTCTTTGTGTTTGGGGTTAAAACATTCATATCCATTGTCATGATCCTTGTTTCTTCGGATAAAGCCCTCAAATTGAAGTCCTCGCGTTGGAGGGCGAGTGTCTCTTTGTGTAAAGCAAGCACACTATCATCATTTGATTTTTGGCCGGAGAGCCAAATTTTTTGATTGGCCACTATGCATTTTAAAGCCTCATCGCGTACCTCATTTGTAGGAGTCATTCCTTTTTTTCCCCTTTTCCTTGCTTCCTTAGCCGCCTTCACTCCCATTGGTCTAACCGGACTAGAAGGACCTTGGGGGTTGCTTTGTGGTGTTAAGACCTCTTCATTCTCATCCAAATCGATTGTGGGAGACATTTCGCAAACGGGAGGAGTACCTTCGAATGGAAAGGAAGAATGTGGAGTTGTAGTTTGGATGAACCTAAAATAAGGATGGTTCTTCACCACTTCCCAACATTCAAACTTTGTAAACTCTTTCTTCTTTTGTGCCACATACCATGATTGAGCTTTTCTTAGCTACAAAAAATATACGAATTTATGTCACAATAATATTACATAAAATGGAGATGACAACATTTATTTAAATAAATCAAACAAAATGGAGATGCCAAAATTATAAGGAGTTATTACCTCATCATGCAAATTTGTACCGGATTGTGGATTCCTTTGTGCATAAGCAAGAGCATCACCCCAACTTTTCAAAATTGGTCTCAACTTAGTAAAACGAGATGAAATTGTAATTTGGCTCCTAGCTTCCTTGCTTGATTCACCATGACCAATCTCCCAATTTTCCGAATAATCGGCATAGACTTTTTCCCATAATTTGTCGGTCTTTTGCTTGTTGTCGGTGAGAGGATCCACACTATGACGAACATAAGAAATGCACAATTGTAAATCCTCTGAAGGAAGCCAAGTGGCCATTAATTTGCCAAAAAATACAAAGGAAAGAGAGATGGGAATGAGGGAGATGATAAATTTTTGTGTGAGAGGTTAATGAAATGGTGTAGTATTTATAGAAAATATTTAGGGTCTGATTTGCAACATTTACAGAGTAATTTTGCAATTTTTTAGGGATTGTTTTGCAAAATAAATAATTCTTACCGTTAGTTAGAAAAGTAGCCGTTTAATACGAATTTGGACCATTGGATTGGATTTTCGATTCAAAATCGACGGTCCAGATCAAGTAGCCGTTTCTGATTTTTTTCCTGCACCGACATGACACGTGGCAGCTTTCTATTGGGCCACGTGTCATGTAACAGTAAAAAAAAATAGTTTACTGCAGCTCGGTGGGTCCCACACGGAAAAAAATAAAAATAAAAAGGTGGGGCTGGCGTCACCCACGTGAGTGCGGACCATCAGCCTGCTCGAGCAGCAGCAGCTGCCGTTCCAGCTCGTGCCAGAGCTCGCCGCCGAAGTCAACGAGCGGTCGTCGGGCGCTCCAAGCACCGCTGCACCCAACTTTTCCGAGCTCGTGCTCTCGCCGGCGGGGGCCACCGGCTTTTCGACCCTGCTCCTGCTGTTTTCAAACGCCGGTGTATATGCTCTCAGCGCACTACTAGTGTGCATAGAGCAACCAATTCAAGTCCAACTAATAGTACGTCTTCCAATTCTACAGGCTAGGTGCACACAGTTGAAAATCAAATCATGAGATCACACCAGACGTACGTATATGTATGGTTAATTTACACTAGAAATGCATGAGAAATATCTGAGTCGTCGTCAGTTAAAAGACGAGTCAAAATCGAGAGATTTGTCAAAATTGAAGGTACAGTAGAAATTGCTGGGATTTGTCGGTTCATGAAGAAATCTATATCCCACGTGGGATTTAGATACGCAGAACGACAGAACCTTCAAAAGATTAAGGCCTCATTCCGTTGGCCGAATCAAGAGAAAGGAGAGGAAATTGAGATGTTTCCAATGTTTGGTAAAATTCAGGAAAGAAATATGAGAGGAAATTAATTCTCGAAATGAAAGGAAATTGAAAGGAAAATTGTTCTCACCACTTACCATTTACTATCAAATTAATTTTCTCAAGGAAAAAAAAGGAAGAGGAAACACTTTACTCTCCATTTAACAAACCAAACAAGGCCTAAAAGCTCTCCTCCAGAATTAAAGATTACTATTGTACCCAAAAAAAAAGACTCGAAGATGACTAGCTTGACGCTGACGGTACGGACCCCTCATCCCGTCAATTCACACCAAAACATGATCGAGCTTACGGTCCTAAATTAATATGCGAAATATAATGAAACGAAAACTATATGGTATAATTTAGGCACCGCGGAACATTAGGAGCGCACATGAATATGGTGCACCATCTGCGGTCAGGGGTCGAGTGTGAGTCAACGTCCATAGCTTACTCGGTTTCACATACAATGTACGTACGCGAGTTGTGCTCCACAAGTTCGATGCCATGCACCAAGCAAGGCTAGGGGTTGAAAACTCATTAGGATCGTCTAAAGCCTCGATCGTTGAAGATTTCAGTTTTAAGAGTGACCGGTGGTTCGAGCCAAGAGGCACCAGCGTTAATTTGATTTGACCCTTCTCGATCGTGAAATGATTACTGAGTGGGTGCCTGCTGTGTTTGCTTCTAGCTCTATTATTGTTGGTGGGTTTTGGATGCTTTGTTCATATTGCAAGCATACAATTCAAGTCATAACTGGGGGAAGAAGTTGATGTAGCTAGGAATACAATATCTACCCTCATTGAGGACAATCCCATAAAATCTGTCAATCAGAATTCATAGAGATGACATGAAGTACTGAAAGGTAGGTAGATCCTTAGAGCATCTGCTTATGACCATTTTTTTATCAAATTTAAATTTTGACATATAACATGTATTTGACAATTTTATCAATATTCAGTTCCAACTCATTTGTCAAACAAAAATCATTAAAATACAAACACAGTTGCATTCTCTTTGTTCTTCATGGTTCTACGGTTCGAATATTTCTGGGTAACAATTGAAACCACTGCATATCTGCTTCTACGTTCACTACAGAACCAACGTTCTCCACCACAAAGATCTTTCATAATCTTCTTGCCTCTCATTCCATACCCGCTCCTAATCCCCAATTTAACTTTCTAAGAAGCAAAATCACATGCCTAGCAAAAAGTCATATTCAAATAGCAATTAAACACAAGCAGTACCACTTCAATTCATCATCACCTTACCAAATCTTCAGTTTCAATTAGACATTGACTACAACCCCATTTCAATTTTGATGATATACCCAGACAACCCAAATCAGTTTGATTCCAATAATCACTGTTTGCGTACAGTAGCCGAGAGGGAGTCTATCTACTATCCACCGTGTCTTTGACAAATTTGTTGGAGGGGCTGAAGTCTGTCAAAACTAGTTGTTGAGTCTTCACCGTGTCTTTTGACAGAACAGTTGGAGATGCTCCTATAAGGCCTTGGAAATTTTGCAAATTAACGTTAGGAATTGACTGGACAGCGATCGAGCACTACGAGAAAAAGTAACTTAGACGACGAAACAGTGAAGGTTCTGTCGTCTAAGTAGAATTTAGACAATGTCAATAAATTGTGTCGTCTTAAACATTTTTCCGTCGTCAAGAGTCTTTGTCGTCCAAATGAGGGGTGAGACGACGCACCGACACGTCGTCGTCTATGTGACTACTTAGACGACGCAGCGTCGGTGCGTCGTCTCATTCATCACTTGGACGACGGAAACTACACATATTCTGTCGTCTAAGTAGTTACTCAGACGACAAATACTCATTTCCGTCGTCTAAGTAAACACAATTATATATTGTGTCAAATTCTTTTCCTCTTCCCTCGCTCATTCTCATTCTCATTCTCATTCTCATTCTCTCTCGATCAGACTCTCTTCACACGTATAACTAGCACTATATATATTTATATATATCTCTGACTCCGACCATCGATTCTCCATATATCGGTGAAGGCTAGGTACGTACGTAGTTAATTTTCGACAATCTTAACGTTTATATATATAATTAATTGTACGTTTGATTGATTGCATTGTTAGTACATCTAATATTTATAATTAAGTTAGGTAATTGATTGATATATATATATATATATTAGTTAATTAACTAGTATGCATGGATGTTTAAAAATTTGGTTAATATTTAATTAAAACGTACATGCATGTTCGATATATATATTAAAGTAATTGATGTATAGTATATTCACTGTTAATTAATAAATGTAATTAATAAATATTTTAATTAATTATACGTTAATAATTAAGGTAGTTGAAAATTTGTATATATAATAGTTTAATAATTACTTGAAAATATCCATATATAATAGTTAACTAATATGATGATTATTAAATTTTGTAGAAGTATGGACAAGAGTTGGATAAAGTTGCGGAATAGAAGTGATGTCCGGTATATGGATAGAATCAGAGAATTTGTGAATTTTGCGATGGAACATAATCAGGGAAAGAAGCGTTTTAGATGTCCGTGCAAAAAATGTCTTAAATATCAGCATGTGGAGATTAATGTTATGATGTAACACCTGTACGAAAATGGTATGATGTGGAGTTACACTACGTGGAGCGAGCATAGTGAAGCAGCAGACTTCAGCTCGGGGTACAGTTACCATGGTGCCTCATAAAGCGGTAGTGGTGTCGTCCCCCTTAAATGGAACTCAACTGCAGATTTGGTCCATGATGCATTTCCGGGATTTAGTCATGGTGGACACCAACACTAAAAGGGAGGTTACAATACCACTCATGGGCATGATGACACATTCTTTGTTGCTAGTTTGGCCATTGACACTATTGAGATGGATAAGTACAACACAATGCTACTTGAAACCCAGACCCCGGTATACCCTGGATGTCGAGAGAATGTGTTGCAATATGTGATGAAGCAAATAGAGATAAAAGTGAAGAAAAAAATGTCAGTAAGTGCTTTTGACGAAATTCAGGAGAAAATATGTAAGTTACTTTCTGATGATCACAATCTTCCTAAATCCCATTATAAGGTTAGAAATATCTTGAGCAGCCTCGGCCTAATGTACAGGATAATTGACGCTTGTCCAAATGATTGTGTGCTGTTTTACAAAGAGTATACAGATTTGGACTATTGTCCCATATGTGGCCAGTGCAGATATTAAAGAGAGATATTACACCATGTCCACTGCTCCAATTATAGTAGCTTCATACATAGCTGGATAACGAACGCTCTTAAACCAGTGGAATACCAAACCTCTAAGTGCCGGCTTCACTGTGTAAGGTGCAGCTAGCATCTTGTTGTACACTCCTCTTCTATCCCTTCTCAACCACAAGGGATGGCGTAAATTCATAGATTCCAGATCTTTGCGCGCTTTGGGAGTATCTTTAGTCTTAAACTTAATACTGAGAATTATTCCTACCACGCTGTCGCACACATTCTTTTCTATGTGCATCGCGTCCAAGTTGTTCCTCAGCTTCAACTTCGACCAGTAAGGGAGTTCAAAGAATATACTATTGTGATGCCAATAGTTGAGATCATGTGGAGGTATTGTATTGCATTTGTTTACATCCGCGTCATTGGTCAACATACCAAAGTCGAAATAGCTCAACCTCTCTAAAATCTCTTCGCCCGACCAACTACAGGGTTTAAGATTGTTCTCTACCGTCCCGTCAAAATGAGCTTCATCCTGTCGCCACGGGTGGTTATGAGGAAGCCATCTACGGTTACCCAAGTAACACACCTTTCCCGCGTGCCAACTAGAGTTCACGTCGTCCAAACATATAGGACATCCATTATATCCTTTCGTCCTGCAGACTGCCAACATCTCATACGCTGAAAAATCGCTGATAATCCATATTACGGCAGCCCTCATCATGAACATCGTGTCAGTGAATTTGTCATAAGTTGGGACTCCATTTTGTCACAACAGTCTCAGCTCGTCGATTAAAGGTCTGAGGTAGTCATCTAAGCACTTCCCCGGAGATTTAGGACCTGGAATTAGCAGAGTAAGGAAATTAAATTCCTTATTCATGCACATCCACAGAGGCAAGTTGTACGGCATCACAATAACTGACCAAGTTCTGACGGCGAAGCTATTACTACCCCAAGGATTGAATCCGTCTGTAGATAGTCTGAGTCTAACATTTCTAACCTCTGCAGCAAAGTCTCCAAATTCTCTGTCGAAATGTTTGAAACCCTCCTCATCTGCGGCGTGTCTCAGAACATTGTCATCTATTCGCTTTTCTGCGTACCATCACATCGCCTCTGCTGTGTATAGAGACATGTACAGGCGCTGCAATCTGGGAATCAAGGGAAAATATCGAAGAACTTTCACAGGAATTCTTTTTTGCACTGGCCACATACGGGACAATAGTCTAAATCTTTATACTCTTTGTAAAACAGCACACAATTATTCGGACATGCGTCAATTATCCTGTACTTTAGGCCGAGGCTGCTCAAGATATTTCTAACCTTATAATGAGATTTAGAAAGATTGTGATCATCAAGAGGCAACTTACATATTTCTCTTGAATTTCGTCAAAAGCACTGATTGACATTTTGTTCTTCACTTTTATCTTCATTTTCTCCATCACATATTGCAACACATTCTCTCGACATCCAGGGTACACCGGGGTCTGCGCTTCAAGTAGCATCATGTTGTACTTATCCATCTCACTAGTGTCAGTGGCCAAGCTAGTAACGAAGAATGTGTCATCATGCTCATGAGTGATATTGTAACCTCCCTCTTGGTGTTGGTGTCCACCATGACTAAATCCCAGAAATGCATCATGAACCAAATCTGCAGTTGGGTTCCAAGCAGGGGGGTCGGCACCACTGCCGCTGGATGAGGCACCATGATAACTGTACCCTGAGCTGAAGTCTGTTGAGCTGAAGTCTACTGCTTCATCATGCTCGCTCCATGTAGTGTAACTCTACATCATACCATTTTCGTATAAGTGTTGCACCATAACATTAACCTCCATATACTGACAATTAAGACATTTTTGGCACAGACACCTGAAACGCTTCTTTCCTTGACCATGTTCTATCGCAAAATTCACAAATTCGCTAATTTCATCCATATATCGGACATCACTTCTATTCCGCAACTTCATCCAACTCTTGTCCATACTTCTACGAAATTTAATAATTAATTATCATATTAGTCAATTAACTATTAATTCTATATATATTTATACAAATTTTCAAGTAATTATTAAACTATTATATATATACACAAATTTTCAACTACCTTAATTAAATGAAATTATTAATTAATTACCTTCAATAATTACCTTTATTAATTATTGGTGAATATATGTACGTACTCTACATCAATTACTTTAATATGTCTAACATGCATGTATGTACGTTTTAACTAAATATTAACCAAATTTTTAAACATCCATACATATATACACGTACTACTGGTCTATATTAATTAACTAATATATATCATCAATTTCCTAACTTAATTATAAATATATATTAGATGTACTAATTAATTAACAATGCAATCAATCAAACGTACAATTAATTATATATATATATAAACGTACGTTAATGATGTTGAGAAATTAACTACGTATGTACCTAACCTTTTCCGATATATGGCGAATCGATGGTTGGAGCTGAAGATATATATAGTGCTAGCTAGTACGTTTGAATTGCATGCATGCATGTACGCGTGAGGGGAGTCTGATCAAGACAGGAAGAGAGTTGAGACGATGAGGATGAAGTTGAGATGAGCGAGCGGAGAGGAAGAGAGTTCGGCATGGACCTTATATAATGCTTCACTTAGACGACGAAGTGTCGATCCGTCATCTAAGTGGCCACTTAGATGACGGATTGGTCACTTCTCCGTCGTCCAAGTGCTTACAAGGACGATGGAGAACTTTTCCACGGTCCAAGTGGCCACTCAGACCACGGCGTGTCGGTCCGCGGTCCAAGTGGCTACTTGAACGACGGAGAAGTTTGTTTCCGTCGTCCAAGTGTTACTTGGACAACGAACACTTTCTCCGTGGTCCAAGTAGCCACTTGGACGACTGAAACCAACTTCTCCGTCGTCCAAGTAGCTACTTGGGCAACAGAGACTTTCTTCGCGGTCCAAGTGTAACTTGGACGACAGAAAGAGTATTTCCGTCGTCCAAGTTTCACTTGGACCGCGGAGAAAGTCTTCGTCATCCAAGTTCCACTTAGACCGCGGAACCTTAAATATTCCGTGGTCTAAGTGAAGTTTTCTTGTAGTGCACATGACATCTTCATGAGGGCCATCTTAAAGGTAAAAATAAATAAATTCAGGGTGGAAGAATTTTTCAGTGGTAGGAATTTTCAATGGTGGTGGAAATTCAAGATTGTTCAGTGGTGGTGGAAATTCAGAGTTCTTTAATAGTGGCGTGAAAGATTTTTTCAGTGGTGGTGGAAATTCAGGGGTTTGCAACTTCAATTCGGGGTTTTCCAACTTCAAGGATTCATGTTAAATTTCAAGGATTTCAAGGTTTGGGATTTCAAGTGCAGCGGAATAAAAAATGGTGGTGGTAATTCAGGGGGTTTCAATTCAGGATTTTAATTCAGCAGAATAAAGCAGCTTTAAAATCTGGTGGTGTGCGACACCCATACCTCACTCGGAGAAGGTGTGGGTGTAGCGTGCAATTTTCAGGATTTTCGGCTCTTATTCCAAGTAGAAAAGTATTTCAGGGAGAATTTAATGATATTATGTTGTATTCATTCACTCCTAAATTAAGGTATATATAGCACTTTACAAAGTATATTCTTAATAGAAAACATATTTCTGATAAGAAACAATATCTATACTAAATCTTAAATAATTATAATTAGATATGGAACATTATTTTCAACATGTATAAGATATAAGTAACCAATTATGAAACATATATAAAATGAAGATGTGAGTTAGTATAATTAAGCAATAACAATATAGTTTTATCTTCAACGAAAGAAAGAAACTTTACTCTTTAAAGGCTCAGACTTGTTTGTGTTTTACTCGAAAAAAGGTCCCACGCTTATCATCAGTATGTAATGCTGGAAAGTATATTTCTATTGTAATTAAAGTTAATTTTTGTAGATATGACATGATTTATAAATATATTTTTTTTTGGAAAATCACTTTTAAAGCTATATTAACCTCAAAATTGAGATGAATGAAATTATTGAATTCTCAATGAAATATTTTTCTATTTGGTATCAGAGCCAAAATCCTGGACTTTGAAAATCCTTAATTGAATTGAAAATTCTTGAATTACCACCACAAAAAAATTCCGCTGCACCTGTAACCTGAAATTTGAAGAGATTGACGATCTTGAGAACTTGAACAATGAAGGAGCAATTATCAACAACAATGGAGAAGCAATTGGACAACTCATCCATAACCATCAACTCTGCTTTTCCTACCGGCGACCTCTTAACGGAATCCAACTATTCTAGTTGGGCTCCTCTCATGAAAATCCGAATTGAAGAATGTAATAAGCTTGGAATCCTCACTAAAGATGCACCCACAATCCTCAGTTGAAAACACATCATTGGCCATTGAAACTAGAAAAGTGAAGTGTTGGTTCGTTGAAAACTTATCTCCCGGATTAAGAAATCGGTATCTTTGATTGCCCACAGCCAAGACCATCTGAGATGCCTTGTATAAGACCTATTATGACGAATTAGATGAAACTCGGATCTTTGAACTTCATCACCTATAATTTTGGGCAAAATAGAATGGAAGATCTCTTTCAATACGATGGCTGGATGAGATGGATCAATGCCTCACACTTTATCATTTTACTGTTGATGGCGTTGTGCTTGAATCCTCATACATAGCCTAACTGAGAGTTCATATATTTTTAAGTGGACTTGATTATGAATTTAATCAAGTTCGTGAAGATCTTTTGATGAGAGAACATAAATTGGATTTGGAGTAGACATATGCGCATGTTAGGAGATTTCATAACAACCGAATGGTGCACTCTGCACCACCATCTGAAGCCTCTATCATGGCTACAACAACTCTACCACCACCATCACCTAGTGTCCACGCCACCAACTCCAAACGTCGTCAGGGCCCTCCTCCTGACTTCTCTGGTCCTCCTCGATTCAGTGAGAAACCTCAAGCAAAATTTCTCAACCTTACTTGTAATCATTGCAAGGAGATTGGTCATACAAATAAGCGGTTCTATGAGATTGTTGGATATCCTGAATGATGGAATTTCTCGAGGAAGCCTTGCAAAAACATCCCCAAAGCAGCTGTATCTACTACCGAATCATCTGGACAACCATTTGCACTCATCATTGAAACAGGTAAAGGGGGTAAGGCGTATTCTCTTACCACATTATCTGCAGATAGATCTTGGATAATTGATACTGGTGCAACTTTTCATATGAAAAATAATCTCAGTATTGTTGGTACCCTTAAAACCTCTCATGAACATGTTATTTCTACTGCTAATTGTTCCCCATCCTCTATTCATGGTGAAGGATCTGTGCAACTCTCTCATGGATTAACTCTTGATTCTGTCCTTGTTGTTCTCTCTCTTGCATATAACCTATTATCTGTGAATCAAATCACTAAAGTCCTCTCTTGCTCTGTAATATTTTATCCCGATTTCTGTATTTTTCAGGACATTCTGACAAGGAAGACTCTTGGTTATGGTGTTAAAAGGGGGAAATTATACTACTTGGAGTTGACAAGCAGTGGATAAGAGCAGTTTTTGGTCAATCAAGCAACCATTACCAGTAGTCTAAATAAAGCCAAAGAAGCAGTGTAGTTATAACATCGTTGCTTTGGCCATTTGAATTTTGGATATCTTACAAAATGACAGCCTTAGTTATTTTCAATTGTTTGAAGAGTCAGATTTCAAGTGTGATATTTGTGAACTGGCCAAAAGCTATCGTATTACTTATTATCTAAGTTTGAATAATTGTTCAGTTCCTTTTATGAAGATTCACTCTGACGTTTAGGGTTTCGCATGAACTTCTTCTCGTTCTGGTTATCGCTATTTTGTGACTTTTATTGATGAATGCACCATAAAGATTTGGGTTTCTTTGATGAAGTGTAAAAGTGAAGTGTTTGCTAGATTTACTGAATTTCACAAGATGGTGGCAACCCAGTACCAAGAGCAAATCTAGGTACTTCAATCTAACAATTGTGCAGAATATGTGTAAGGGAAGATGTCAGCTTACTTAGGCACTCATGGGATTCGACACCAGCCGTCTATGGCTTACACTCCTCAACATAATGGATTGGCTGAACGAAAGAATAAACAGTTGATAGAAGTTGTTTGTGCTTTCTTGTTTGGTATGAATGTGCCTTGCAATTTGTGGGGAGAAGTTGTATGTTTTGTTGCATATTTTATTAATCACACACCCTCCCGTGTCATTGAGTTTTAGAATCCTTATCAGAAGTTGCATGCTTTGTTCAATGTGTCATCTTTGCCAAATTTGGATCCAAGAGATTTTGTGTGTACTATGTATGTTCACATCAACAAACAACTAAGAGGCAAGCTTGATCTGTGTGTTGTGAAGTGTGCCTTTGTTGAATATGCTGAGTTCCAAAAAGGATACTGTTGTAATGATCCAGTTATGAATAAAATGCATGTTTCTCTGGATATTTCTTTCCATGAATCTGAACCTCATTACTCATGGGAAGTTTCAGAGTCTTCTCTTTAGGGGGAGAAAAGCGCATGTGAAGGAAATCTTCTGAATTTGACCGACTTAGAAGAATTAGAAGATTTGGAAAGGAGATTTGAAGCTGAAATTCGGATAGAAACTGCAGGGGCCCAGTTCGACCCGTTGAGCGCCCATCTCGACTCATTGAAAAATGGATCAGGAATGTTATAGAATGTGACCATCGACCCGTCGAGAGAAAGTCTTGATCTGTCGAGAACTGAAGTTGAAGAAACATCACCGGAAACTCAACTTCCTTCTCTGAAGCAAACATACTTGAAGATCCCTTTTTCTACTCCATCAACCGAAAAGCTTGTCCATAATGTCTTACCTGAGGTACGTACTAATAACGTTTAATCATGTAGTGTAGAATTTAGTATGCCTATGAGATCTCAACGGGAAACAAAAGGGGTTTCAAAGAAGCAGTATGAGCTTAGCATAGAAGCCAAAGCCAAATATTATATTGCTAGCTTTGTGTCCTATCATAGGTTGTCTGGATCACATGTAGTTGTTGTTAATCAATTATCTATAATATTTATTCCCAGTAATGTGCAGGAGGCCTTGGCAGACCCAAAGTGGAAGCAGGCTATGAATGAAGAACTATAGGCTCTATAAAGGAATGGAATGTGAGAAACTGTTTTTTGCACCACTTAAAAAGAAGACTGTTAGATGTAGATGGGTATTTACAATGAAATTGAAAGCATATGGACGCATTGATCGATATAAAACTCGCCTGGTTGCTAAAGGTTACACTCAGTGATATGAAGTTGACTATCAAGACACATTTGCCCCAGTAACAAATTTTTTTACTGTGTGCATTCTAATTACCTTAGCAACTCGACATGATTGGCCACTACAATAATTTGATGTGAAGAATGCTTTCTTGAATGGAGATTTGGAAGAAGAATTTTACATGGACATTCCTCTATATGTCAACTGTAAGCCATGTGATGTTGGAAAGGTTTGTTGACTGAAGAAATCTTTGTATGGTTTGAAGCAGTCTCCAAGATCTTGGTTTGGCAGATTCTTTAGAGTTATGAAGAAGTTTAGATATTAGCAGAGCAACTCTGATCATACCATATTTATCAAATACAAGGATGATAAGATTACTACTCTGATTGTATATGTGGATGATATGGTTATTATAGGTAACGATCCAGTTGAGATGGAAGATTTGAAGAAGCGATTATCTCAAGAGTTTGAGATGAAGGACTTGGGTCCGTTGAACTATTTATTGGGAATTGAAGTTGCAAGATCCAAGTTGAGAATCACCTTGTCACAACGAAAATATGTGCTTGATCTTCTTGCTGAAACAACAATGTTGGATTGTAAACCTGCTAATACTCCTATTGAGATGAATCACAAGTTGGAATTGTGTCATACCCAAGTTCCAACAAACAAGGGCAGGTATCAGAGATTAGTAGGAAGATTGATCTATCTGTCACATATTAAACCTAATATTGCATATGTTGTGAGTGTTTTCAATTAATTCATGCATGATCCCAGTGAAGAGAATATAGATGCTGTGATACGCATTCTCAGTTATTTGAAGTCTGCACCTGGTCAAGGCTTACTATTTTCAAAAAGTGGTGAGTTTGGAGTTACAGAATATATTGATGCAGATTTGGCAAGTGAAAAGACTAATAGGGCTTCTACTTCTAGATACTTTATATTTATTGGTGAAAATTTAATAGCATGTCGTAGTAAGAAGCAGAAAGTGATTACTCGCTCTATTATTGAAGCTGAATACCGTGGAATAACACATGGAGTGTGGGAACTATTATGGATTTGGAATTTATTGAAGGAGTTAGGTTTCAAGCTTTATAAGGCCATGGATTTGCATTGTGACAATACAACTGCAATTGAGATTGCTCATAATCCTGTACAACATGATAGAACTAAGCATATGGAGGTTGATCGACATTTTATCAGGGATCACCTTGGTAGATGTACTCACTAAGGGGTTGTCACACCAAGTATTTGCATATTGAATTGACAAGTTGGACATGATTGACATCTATGCTCTATCTTAAGGAGAAATGTTAAAAAGTATATTGCTATTGTCATTATAATTAATTTTTGTAGATATGACATGATTGTGTAGATATTTTTTTCTTTTGAGAAACTACTTGTAAAGCTATATTAACCCAAAAATTGAGATGAATGAAATCATTAAATTCTCCATCAAATACTTTTCTACTATGATTGCCAGGCACGAGTGCAAAGATATAAATGATTAGAACCAACGCCAACTGGACAGTAGGTGAAACTTTTTAACGGAGTAGGTGAAATGTAGTTGGGATAGTTAAACTCACAGTTAAAAATGAACAGCTGATAATCAAGTTCATTAACTATCAACCTCAACAATCAGATTAATTACCAGGTTCTAAAATAATCCACATTGAGATTGTTGCTCCAACAAATAAAGCGGCTCTTTAATCATAATCCAACACATACAATGTAGCGAATTACAGTTACATTATTAGCTAGATCTACACAACACAGTATTACAAATCTTACAGTCCTGTAGCAGCAAGTAGATACCCAGAAGTAACAACAACAACAACAACAACAACAACAACCTCAAAACCCTACTACCCAACAACTTAGATTACTAACACAGTACACTCAACCCAACAAACCCAGCCAGAAGAGAAAAGAAAGGGAAAATAGCCACAATGATCACTGAAATTTGGCATAATCGACAATTTGATCATTGAAGTTTAAAAAATATCAAAAAATTCCCTGAACTTTAACTTTGTCTATCAATTTGGTCATTATGCTCATTTTGGATGTCAATTTTTCTACTTCTTCATCGGTCTTCTTACTTCTCCCGCTTGTGCTATGTGCATTTCTCTCATAATCCTATCTATATAAAGAAAACACTTGACAAATTTTAATGTTTAAAATAAACAAAGTGATCAATTTGATAGATAAAGTTAAAGTTTAATGACTTTTTTGATTTTTTCTAAAATTTATTGATTAAATTGTCGATTGTGATCAAATTCAATGATCATTTTAGTCATTTTTCCGAAAAGAAAACTAGAAGCAAAAATACCAAATAGACCTACATTTTGAGACCGTACTAACTAGTAATTAGCTATCTAGCTAGCACTTCATCTTCTGTAGCGAGTGATCCTAGAGCAGCCTCTGGAGTAAGGATGAACTGGGCCTTTGGCTTTGAAGCAGTTGTTGGTTTAGTAAGACCTCCCTGACCGCGGTGCGCATGGGATTCTATTCGCCGTCAGTGCACCATAAGAAATGTAGTACCGCATTCTCCTCCAAAATAGAGATCTATGGCCGTACCCATTCTCTACGTCGATCTCATTTCCTCCAAGTCCTCATCGTCTTCCTCGAACTATTCAGACATCGTCATTGCGCTCAGGAGGTCCAAACTGTCGGTCACTAACTTGAGGCTGGCTTCGTCGAGATGGACCCTGACGAAAGGGCCCACAAAGAGGAACACGAGAAGGAAACAGAGGAGGTAGTGGCGGAGAGTTACGGAATCCATTGAGATGTTGAGGGAGAGAATGAGACTAAGATTGAGTTTGAGTTTCAGGGGTTTTGAGTTTGAGACTTTGAGTTCGTGAAAATCTAAGGGAGATTCAGGGGATGGCTAGTGATCAAGGAGTAAAATATCGAATATCGAAGATATATCGGCTGTCCAAAATACGGATATTTCGACGGAAATATCGATGAAATATTGATTCAATAAAAAATCGACGGAAATTGAGATAAATACATGAAAATTTGTATTTGAACTTTATGAGATTCTTATATGATTAATATGTGTTTTGAAACTTGTAAATTGTGTTTTGTTGATTATTTATAGAGTTTATTTGATTGAGCTTTTGGGTTATTAGCGTGGAGGATTTTGTGCTTTTGATTTAGTGCGATCAACCTATATGTAAAATTAAAATATCGGATAAATTCAAAAATGTTGAGGATTTCGGCGATATATCGAAAAATATCGAATATTTCGAGAAATATCGAACAAAAGATATTGATATGTAGAATTAATATCGGGAAGTCCAAAACACGGAAATATCGCGGAAATGTCGAAGATATTATGGATATTTCATTCCTTGCTAGTGATGGACAAAGCTACAAAGAAGGGAGGGGGGGGGGGGCGAGGGTCACATGCGAATGGATGAGAAAGGTGAGAGCCAGATGTCAGTTTCATCACTGTAGCAGTGAGAGCGTGATTGAGGGTGGTTTGCTGCGGGAGGGTGTAGGGTAAGCGAGACTGATGTGGGTGTATGATTGTATCGTTTGGGATTTATGTAGTTGTGGGCCACTTTGTGGCACTGTGGCTTTTGGTTTGATTGGTTATAGTTATTGTGGTAGCGTGAAGAGCTCCACAGTGGAGTGTTTATGTAAGTCGGGTGTAAGACAGAATAGAGCAAGTCTAATCGATATGTCAAATAATTTGTCAAATTTAAATTTGAAGACTGACTAAGCATTAAACTATTTTTGCCAATTTGTTTTAATAGATGTGTCAAAAATTTCTTGCTTTCTATTGTTGACATCTACTATTTATTATTCTTCATATGATCAGAGTGAAATTATTCTTCATGGTGACATTTTTTTGTGAGTTGATGTTCTTCATATGACATGAACTAAAGCAAAAGTTGGAAAATGTAAATTTTCTACACTTCCACTGTCTCTTTCAAGAAGTCCATTATCCCTTTTTTGGGTCGAAATTGATTCAATCCATTGATGAAGAGGATCAAACATTACAACAGAACTTACAGAAGCATTACAACAAAGTGAAACAAAGCAGAAAATAGACTGATGATCTTTCTAACTCATAGCATCCTAGAAGTGTTTTCTCCCATATTCCATAAGAATCATATCAACCTAGCACTTGTGCCTCCAAAGGGTCAGACTAATGTGCAAGCATATTAACTCCAATGTTCATTAGTGTCTCTGCTTGCCAAACATATCAAGTATCTGCAAAAATCAAGTAAATGAATTACTTCTAATTGAGTTGTTTCTCAACTTGACAACATACAAATAACTAATACCATCATACACATAAGTGGAATAAGATAGCTGCAAATATGTTATGATTGTTATCCACCAATTGAAATCAATAACAACATTAATCGTTTGTACTCTGATCATTATAGGGTCACTCAAGAGTGAACATCACATATTTAATTTCTTCATTCAAAAAATTCAGATGAACGATGTAAGAATAAACATCGAAAACTTGAAGTACGTTCTCGAAATCCTAAGGTAATTCTTGTTGATTCTGTATTGCAATCCATAAGACTCCAAGTTTGAGTGGTTGTGTGACTTGTGTCTTTTTTCAATCGTGCGTAGCACATTATAAATATCCTCTTCATAAAACCTATGTCTAATTAACTCATTCACTAAAACCCAAAAAAAGCATAGCAACAACCAGATAGTAATAATCACATGTACATCAATAAATTATTCTATGCACCTTGATTTGACCCATTTGAGAACAATCTCCACTTCCAGACCCAATCAGAATGAAGACATTAAAGCTACAAATCGTATAATTCAAAGCTGAACGCTGAATGATTTCCTCGACCCAGTCGTTTTTTTTCTGGAAACAAATCCTTCATCGATACAGTGAGAAAAATTGAAGTCGACAACTTCTTGATTGAGGCTCAGCTATTGATTCATGATCACTCTAGACACCCAATTTGCACAGCAATTCAGGCTTGGCCGTTTGATGGAAGAGAGAGAGAAGAAAAACTGATCGAAGAGAGACAATAGCCGAGAGAAGAAGAAGAAAGTAGTTCGTTTGAACGGTTTGGCAACGAAGGCAGAGGCTGTCAAATTTGTCAGATCCTTTCGGTTTGGTCAACCACGTGGTTTTGGCCCATCCATTAGAGAGAGCAAAATTTCAAAATTTTACTGTCAAAAGTTACCGATTATTGCCAAATAGACTTTTGACAAAATCATTAGACTTGGTCTTAGGGATACGACATTAGCGGTCGCGTACGCGGATTGTAATATGGGTCATTTTTTCTTGGTCTAAGTTATTGTGTTGTTAAAAAGTAATAAAGCGGTATTTTTCTTTTTTCATCCATACTTAAATGAAGGTAAAATTCATAGATCATTTAATCGAAAAGAGAAAATTGCTGAAGAAGTCACTCATGTTTGACAGTTAAAACAAATTGGTCACTCATGTTTTACAAATCGGATTGATTACTCATGTTTTGCCTTATCATTCAGATTTGTAACTTTGTCCGTTTAGGACATTAAAAAAATCACATTTTTTTATTTGTAAAGTGCAAATAAGTAAATTTATTAGTGTTGTAATGACAAAAATATTCACTAAAGTAAATGCACGTGTGGGTCTCATGTGTGCTTTTAACATCTAAAACGGACAAAGTGGAGAATTTGAATGACAAGGTAAAACACTAAAACATGAGGGATCTATCCGATATTTGTTAAACATGAATGATTTCTCCAACAAATTTCCCAAAAGAAAAATCATTGATTCTTCTATTTCATGTTTTCTCTTGAATATGCGAAGTCCCTTTTAAGTTATGAACAAGTGACTTAGATGATGTATTTTGACCGAAAAGTCGTACAAAGTTTGTATTTGAACTATAAGTCACTTATTTAGGAGTAAAATATAGTATAAATGGTAAAAATAACGTATTATATGGAAAAATTATCCTTTTCTCTTCCAAAAAACATAACTAGCCTTTGTCATGCCATGAACTCACCTATGTGCTTTTTGGCTAACTGGTTACGTATGCAAGCGGACTCAGTGCTAAATTCTTTTTCGTTTAGAAAAGTTTAATTTTTCTGAACAAAATTTTATCTAGAACAAAGATATTATCTATGTTATGTAAAAATACTAAGATATATGCATGATTGTGTTACTTATACAAAGATACTAAGAGTATCACTTTAAAAAAAAAAGGATACCAAGAGTACAAAAGAAAGATACCAAGTGTACAAAAGAAATATACCAAGAATCAAAGAGAAAGATACTCAAGATAATAACAATAAACAAACCATTTTTTCCACCTTCTTGGTGGTATTCTGCCTCCTAGGAGATCAAATGAGCATGAACAAGTATAAACAACTCCTTTTTCTTTCTCCTTCTGGGCGGTAATCCGTCTCTCAGGAGAGTTCAATGAGTTTTTAGGAACACACATATATATATATTTGAAAGAATTGTATTGAAAAACCATAGCTTATTTATTCCAACAAAATTACGTACTAAACATCCAGAGCCTCACTCTCTGATAAGCAGCTATAAGTTGTTTAGCCACTCATAGTAATAGATATACTTACTTGGAAATAGAGAAGCTGAGCAGTTTATGTCGACTCACAAGCTCGACTCACAAGTTTTTCTACTCTCAGATAGATCTCTTCTATTCTGATTTTCAATGGCTAGAACTAAGACTCAAGACTCCTTATATCGGGAGAAAAACTCATACTGGAATTGAAATATACATAATCAATAGTTAAAAGGAGCTCCACTAAAAATGGTGACCCCATGCGGATAAGGTAAGACCTCTTCTAGATTGTCTTCTTTCAAAACGCATATTCTTTATCGGTAAGAAATGTTCCCTTCTCCAAAATAAGACAATACAAGATCTCATGTCTTTACATGTCATCATATATTTCTAAATTTTCTCCAAGATAAGTCTTTTCAAATTCTAGCATTTTTCTTGTTCCATTTCCTTCCACATCTGTATCTTTATACATCTTATAATGCATGTCATTCTTGATCTTTTCGAGCTAATAGGCATAGACAAGGGTAGAATCAATATCTTTTCTTTTGAGAGAAACAAACAAGTCACTGGTAACAACTTCTGGGTGGTCATAAGTGGTGACAAATATATTCTCTCGTGAAGCATGAAAAAGGATATCTTGATCATCTTCAATTAACTTCTTGATGTATTCCAATGTCATGGCTTTCATCCATAGGATGGTTGAATTTGGAATTCTGTTGTATCCATTACATGCTGATTTAGATACTGGCCTTGGATAATTCTGACGTAGTAGTATAGAGAAATGTATTTAGTCTCTCTATTACTTTTCTGCACTCATTCTAGAGGTGTAGATATGAACTTAAGTCCAAGAATGCAGTTGAACTTCCTTACTTTCTTAAATGTATTACAAATGATAGCAGGCAATTCTCTGAGATCATCATTAGTCTTTGTCCATAGATTATGAATAAAACCATTCTTAGCCAACCACAACTTGTGCTCTTGAGGATGTTCACTTTAAACATTTACAACATATCTTCCTAAAAATGATCCCGAAACAGAGAAAAGTGTGTCAGGGAGAACTGTCTTGGTTGAATATCTTCCAGTGGTATTGTAAAATTTGAACTACTCCGACTCTTTTAGCGCCCGAATCAGTACTTTTGGTAGTTCTGATGTACTGCACCACTGGTTCATAAACAACGCTTTATTTTTTCCTTTTTTTGTTTAGTTCTCCAGCTAAGTGTTAGGTCCATAATTATGTGCTAATTATGTCCCTAACTTCATGTTTATTGCTTGTCTTTTATGAATAAAACATCATTTTTATAACGTTTATTTTTTATGCTAGAAAATTGGGAGTTGACACGGAAACGCTCTTAATAATTAATCAGTTTTTAGAGAATTCAAATATATTTCATAAGTCAGGAGAGAATTTGGAGCAACTTTGAGAAAAGAACAAAAAGTAGTCGCCAGAAGTTATCGGAAGTTGTCGGAAAATCGCCAAATTTGTCCATTGCCAGAATGACCACTAATTGAGGCCCAAATACTTTGAGATAGGTCCAACAGAAGTCCAAACCACCTAGGATATAAACCCTAGCTGATTTCGAAGAGGTGTCACATATTTGAAATTTGGAAATATTAGGCAAGGTTTTGACTTTAGCCTAAAAGCTAAGAAAATGTGGATCTTACTTTGTACCCTTTAGATCAAACTTCATGGTCACTATAACACATCTAAGGGATCAAAAAACACCTCAAATTCTCCCTATTACCTACCCTAGGTCGAGCTCCCCCAAAACCATATACACAACACACCTCATTTGACATTTTTTCATAGTTTTTACATCTAGAGATAGCCTTTATTCTCTCCCTAACCCTTTAGTACCTTCCTCCACTTCAAAAACTCTCTCCATCACCTCAAAAAAATCCCATCAAGTTGGAGCTTTCTAGCTTCCCTTGAGGTTCCTTTCCCTTTCCTCCTCCTCATCACTTGGTTGTGCATCCCTTTTTGTGCAGTCAAGGGTTTCCTCTTCTCATCTCTCTCTTAGGGTTTGGTGAGATTTCTAAGCTGAAAAAGGTGGGAAGTAATCCCTCTTCTCCCTTGCCTATTAGGGTTCTAGGGCTCTACCTTACCTCCTCTGCAAGTTGAAGGCACTTGGAGCAAATACGGTGGAGTTTGAAGCAGAATATTGGACTTGAAGAAGCTTGACTTGCTTTGGGGAGAGTCTTGGTTTATTCTTTCACTCTATTTACTCTAATCATGTACTCAAACTTGTTTCTAGTTATGATGTTGAGTAGTTCTCTTATGGGAGGCTAGAGGTTAAACCCTAGACATTTGATGTAAACAATGATGCTTTGATTTATGTTAATGAGTATGTACGTTTTGGGTGTTTTGTGTTATTGAATGTGTTTGTAGTTTATGTGATTTTGTTGTGGCTTGTTGATGTGTTTGGACTCAATTACTAGTTTCTCTTATGCATGTCTTAGCTCTAGCTAAGCTAGGATTTGTCTAAGGAACTAAGAAATGACACCTAAGAGAATTAGCTACTCACTTAGGTAAAGATGAGCATACAACACGACTTAGGCTTAGACTTAAAATGTTAAGCTTAGGATTTGGTTTCCTTGTGCTCGAGCATGGACCAAAGCAGTCTTGAGCTCCAAAAGACACAATGAGTTTTGGTCAAACATACATTGAATCGAGAGGCTTTGTAGCTATGGTTGATTCTTTCGACTTGTAACCCAATATGTGCGAGTTGAGAGGATTCATTAGAACCAATTTCTAAGTACTCCAATAGAGTCTTGGGAAGGGAAGCCATCCACAATCTTCACATGTGTTTGCAACCAAACTTATTACTTATAAAATACTTTGGGAGACTAGCACCAAAAGTCTAGCTCCTAATCTGGGTTTGCTTTGTGCTTCATAGGTGGACCAAAACCTTCTAGAATCCCAAAAGGTCTAGGAGTTTTGGCCCATAACCAAGCGTGACCCAAGATGGCATGATTTGGACAATGAAAAGATTTGTTCTTATAATCCAAAAGACGTTTGAGTATGTAAACCAAATTAAACAACTCATGACCTTAAATTGGACATTGTTTGAGCATCAAATGGATAATAAGGGCATTCATATCCAACCATTGTTTTCTCTTGAATTTTTGATCATCTCTATTTACCATTTTTGCATTAGTTGTAATCAACCAATCAATCCCTTGTTAGATCACTCATTGGAGTCTAATTATCCCTTGCAATGGTAAAGCTCCAAAGGGTATAGCGTTGTGAGATCCATATTTTCATCTTTTGTGTTTCTTTGTCGCATAATTTATTTTGTTTCACGCAGCTAAAGTCAGAAAAATTCTATGGAATTGGGTTAGTCAATCCTTATGGGTTTGACACTTGACTTCTATACAAATTATACTAGTTGACCCCGTATACTTACAGGTAAGGGAAATTTACTTAGAATTAGACTAATTAATAGTTGAAATGTTAGGGGACATAGATCTCTTAACACTAAGGCATTCATGGCTTCTACCATAAGCCTTTTGTCTTGTTCCTATAAGGCGAACATTAAATTGTCCAGCAAAACCTTCTGATGAAAAGTTAGACATAGGTAAGTTTGAAAGACGGATTCAAAGAAGGTGTTGGTGATGAGTTGATAATTGAAGATGTTTACAAACTCTGTAGGAAATTTTTTGATTTTTGGCAAAACAGCAGCCCTCGACGGTCTTCATAAGCTTTTATTGTTTGTCGTTAGAGACGGACTAGGAAATCCTTTACCTTAGAATTGGTCAGTTGAGGTTGGTATTTTAGGACATGGCAAGAAATTTTTAAGAACCTTTTCAATGGACTCCTTTGGTTGTTCAGGTTATTTTCTTGGTCATCTGCTCCTAGAATTCCAACCTTCGTCGCTTCTTTGAAACATCACCATTTCTCTTGTTAAAGATTCTGGGAGATAAATCTTGTTACCTACAATTAATTTCACATCATAATCATATTAGTTAAGAAATAATTACCTATTTACAAATCTACCCCTATCAGCAGCTCTATCAAGCTTGAATTTTTTGAATTTTTTTACTCTGACGCAATCTGTTCTCATGGTAAATGAATTTCCTAAAAAGGAAGGAGAATTTTTAATTATTTTTTTATTGCCAAATTTTTTTCACTTGTGGGATAATTTTGTTTTGCAGAGTTAAACTTGCCACTGTAAAACTATAAAATTTTCTCTATCTTAGTACCTGACATTCTCGCTAGCACTACACCTGCCCAGAAATTTTCACTAGCATCTGTTTGAAGAATGAACTCATCATTTTCTTCGGGTTGATGGAGTGGAGGCAAATTTTTGCAAAGCTCATTCATTTGTCTAATGATCTAAAAGGACCCGACCCCAATTTAATTGCCTAAACTAGGATTAGGTCCAAATGACATAACTTAACACATAATGATCAACCAAAAATTCGGCATAACCTCCCCGTATCAAAATTAACCAAACATGCATGAAGATCTACAATTCAAAAATAACAAGTCCCACAAACAAACCGTGAGCCACTAATGCTCATCTGGATTTCTCCTATTATGTGGCACATGAAACATAAACTATACTCAGAAACTAAAAGTGCAAAACAAGTATGGTTTGGTTCTAATATTGACAGGTTATTTGACTGCTTATTACTACAAATAGCGGAAATGAGCACAACATGGTTTTCAGAGCATTCTACGACAAATTTACATAATACACAACTAGTAGGCTGACAGGGAACCTACTAGGGATTGAAAGAGACACGTATGCTAAGGCTTCGACGTAAAAATGCGGCATCTGGAACAAAACTGCAAACTAGGTTATGATAAATTGAAGCGCCCAGGTGAAAGGCATTCAAAACATATAACAGTTAGAGTGAGTGAACGAAAAATATTATTTGTAAGGAAACGTAAATGTATTTTATGCCTTTTTCCAAAGATACCAAGTAAAATAATAGTGAGTCTAAGGAATTAAAATAAAACATAAGTGTGTATAGGTTATGACTAGAGCATAAGTCTTCTAGCCATCATACAAGTAGCTAGCTCAAGTGCGGGAAGTGACCTATCCGGGGCCACCCGATAATCAACCAAGTAACATACGCATCAATGCAAGTTACATAGACATATCGTGAGTAAAAATGTAAAATCATACTTATAAGAGCTTCCATGCATAAACATAAACGTAAAACATATCACAATAGTTTTGCTTAAATGAAATCATAATCATAAATATAGACTTGTAATCGACAGTGAAAAGCAAAGTGTCTACTCACAGTATAAAGCTAGCTCTGTAGTCCAGCGGAAGTCCCCTCGCCGAAATCTCGGTTGCGATCTCCTGATCAAAATAACAAAAAATATTCAATACAGAAATTTGATAATGTATATGAAACCAGCTTAGAAACTAACTCGAAAATCCGCTGAACAAACTAGGTTTTTGTGTTGCCAAAGCTCCGCCATGGAAGGCGGCGCATGGTCGTCAATCGCCTCCTCATGTGACAGCGACGCGTGAGTCACACGTGTGTCCGACACACACGGCCACCAATGATGGTAAAACATACCTCGTTAGAAAGCCCACAACGAGCCCAACATTTTCCTTCAAATGACTGACACCAGAATCGGCCCCAAAAATTGGCGAGGCCAAAATTGGCCTAAAACGCTCTTGGTGTAGCAGCACCTCAATTGAGCTACTTTGGAGCTTGAGGCTAGGTGCAAACAACTCAGGGGAAGGTAGGCTTCAAGAACCCCAACCCTCGATGCCTAAAACTAATTGGAGCACTATCAAGCACGATGACAGTACTCCGATCACTACAAGAAAACAGCACTTAGACCACGGAAACACTAATTCTCCGTCGTCCAAGTGACACTTAGACGACGGAAAAGACTCCGTGGTCCAAGTACCACCTGGACGACGGATAATACCATCTCCGTCGTCCAAGTGGTCACCTGGACCTCGGAGTCTTCTCCGTCCTCCAGGTGACCACTTGAACGACGGAGATGGTATTATCCGTCGTCCAGGTGACCACCTGGACCTCGGAGTCTTCTCCGTCCTCCAGGTGACCACTTGGACGACTGATATGGTAGTATCCGTCGTCCAGGTGACCACCTGGATCTCGGAGTATCCTCCGTCCTCCAGGTGACCACTTGGACGACGGAGATGGTATTCTCCGTCGTCCAGGTGACCACCTGGACCTCGGAGTCTTCTCCGTCCTCCAGGTGACCACTTGGACGACGGATATGGTATTATCCGTCGTCCAGGTGACCACCTGGACCTCGGAGTATCCTCCGTCCTCCAGGTGACCACTTGGACGACGGAGATGGTATTCTCCGTCGTCCAGGTGACCACCTGGACCTCGGAGTCTTCTCCGTCCTCCAGGTGACCACTTGGACGACGGAGATGGGATTCTCCGTCGTCCAGGTAACACTAGGACGACGGAGAATGGTCATTTTCCGTCGTCCAAGTTCACAAACCCTAAACCCTAAACAGTAAGGCCCTAACCCCTGAATTCAGGGTCTATACACCTGGACGACGGAGAACGTGATTCTCCGTCGTCCAGGTTATGGTCATAACCTGGACGACGGATAACTTCATATCCGTCGTCCAGGTGATTACCTGAACGACGGAAACACTCATTTCCGTCGTCCAGGTGCAGATATCATAATTTTTTCTAAGACAACGACCCTCTAGACCTTCTTCCAATGCATTTTCTTTTCCTCAAGACTTTAGAGTAAACAATTCTTGGTGTGTGAGCTTCGACGGTTCGAAAATCGGAGTTGCGAAATGCCTTGTATCCACGTTTCCGGTTTGTGAAATTATCGGTTTTGCGGTTGACTGTGCCGATCAAACCCTTCCCGAACTTATTATTTTATGGTCCTTTGAAGACAATTATATATTATGTTACGACGAACATATCCAACGGTTGTTTTGTCCAAATTCAATTTCGTTAATACTCTGCTGCAAATGAGCGTCTACTCATGAACACTTAAGTCGTAAAGATTAGTCGATACTTAACATGTTTCAATACGTAAAATTAATCGGCGGTTCAAATTTAACTGTTCATATATACGATGCGTTCATCGATATTGTACGACTATTCCACTCGAATGACAGATCGCTAAATTCCTAGCGAATTATTTTTAAAAATTTTTTTTACGTAATTTGAACCTGGACGACGGAGAAGGTCATTTTCCGTCGTCTAGGTGTTCACCTGAACGACGGAGAATGATCATCTCCGTCGTCCAGGTTCAAAAATCATGGCGGTTCAAATTTATTTTTGTTTATTTTTTTTCATGTAATTTTCACCTGGACGACGGAAACTTACCATCTCCGTCGTCCAAGTCCAAAATTATGGCGGTTCATTTTACCGCTTCCGTTTTCGGGACCGCTTGAATTTTCACTTAGACGACGGAGAATTCATTCTCCGTCGTCTAAGTCCAAAATCATGGCGGTTCAAAACGTCCCGCCGATTAATTACGCGCCGCTTGAAAATTTTTAAACCGCCACCTGGACGACGGAAAACACTGTTTCCGTCGTCCAGGTGCACTTAGACGACGGAGAATAGTGCTCCGTCGTCTAAGTGAAACTCTATAAATGGAGTACGGCTCATATTCTTTTCCTCATCCCTTACAATTCTCTCCATCTCTCCTCTCCTCTCTCTCTCAATCTCATTCCGGCGATATTCTCCTCCGGCGACGACGCTCCGACGATACAACTCCGGCGTGGTTCGATTCCTCCTCTCCGACGACACAACTCCGGCGAAATTCCCGAAAACTTCGATTCGGTAAATTTCTATTTTTCCCTTATTTAAATAATTTTCATTTTATTAATTAATTAAATTCTAAATATAATAAATTAGTAGAAATTAATTTAGTAATTAATTTTAAATATTTAATAAATGATTAATTGTTGTTATTTATTAATTAAATCATAATTATTGTTATTGTTTCCTAATTAAATGAATAATTGTAAATTTGTTGTTATTAAATAAATAAATAAATAATTATTGTTATTAATTAATTAAATAAATAATTATTGTTATTAATTAATTAAATAAATAATTATTGTTATTAATTAATTAAATGGTTAATTATTGCATGCTAAATGGAAAATAAATTATTGCATGTAATTACGTGTATTTTTTAGTAAATTAATTAGTAGTACGTGTTCGATTTAAATTTAGTACATAGGCTTGGTGTAATTAAGTCGCACTCTTTGGAATAGATGGCGCCTCTTTTCCTTGCTTATCTCCTTAACCCCTCGTGATGTGTGGATTTCATCACCGCACACCATAACCTAAGTGAAGTTATGGACACGAGGTTGAGGGCGGAGTTTGCAAAGGACTTGATGGAGTGTAAATTTTCGAAAAATTGGCCGAATGTCGGACATGGTGTCTAGAAACGGGTTATGACTGGTGACAGGATTTGGACTAAGAAAGACTTTTGTCGAAATTAGTCCTGCCTCTCGCGTTATCTCTATCCCTAACTGGCCATGTTTTTCGATTTAACCAAGGCTGATTAATTGAAAATTTACACTTTATCGCGCGGGTCGCACGTCCATTGAACGACCGAAAATGCCAAGCTAGTGTACTCTATTTAAATCTTAAACGTACTTAATTAATTAGCGTAAATTTTTAAGTTGTAATTATTATGGTAAGTAGGTATTTTAACGCATCAATCTTAGGTTTAAATGGCTCCGCCAAAGACGACATCCGGCAAGAAGAAAGCCCAACAAGAGGCAGAAGATGCCATGCTCCGCCGCTTGGCGGACCAAGTCGGTTGGGAATTACCACCGGAGGGCAACGACGCTCTCAATCCGGACGGATCATCTGGTCCGTCCGTAGCGCCCTCTGGGGAAATTCCCGCTCCCCCTTTCATCTCGAGCGGTGATGACGTCGACCTCTTTTCAACTCCGACGCCCGGTACCGGTTCAACGGCAAGTACTCAGGCGTCCTCGACCGCCGAATCAATCATGTACAGCGCCCGCCGTAGGCAAAGGAGGGCCCCCACTGACCCGGAACCGAAAAGGACTCGGGGTCTCGTTAAAGGGGGAAAAGCGGAGCGTATTTGCAAGACGACCGGTAAAAAGATCGACTTGCCGTACGACGAATTCACCGGTGGCCCTCCCACAGCTCAGCTAGCAAGTCTCTCGGCGCATGGGATAGGGTCAATCATCCGTAACCGGGTTCGTATCACTGCCCCTACTTGGAAGGAGGCGCCGGATCATGAGAAGGCGAAAGTCTTCAAAGATCTTTCGGTACGTAATACGTTCAATTTAGTTATTATATAATATTGTTAATCTTGGCCTAAAATTTCATAATATATACGATTATAATTTTCTATTTATTTTTCATAGGAACAATTTGACGTGGATCCGACACCGGCTATGTTGAGGCATATCAATCAAACCGCCAACTCCATCTACAAAGATTGGAAGTACAGGTTCCATAAGTACTTCAAAGATGTCGGTCCCGTGCCTCCCCCGGTAGAGCTGCAAGGGGAGAGAGAAGATGAGTGGGAGTGGTTGTGTAACCACTTTGCCGATGAACAATTTAAGGTATTAATTTAATTTTTTTATTTCAATTAAAATAATTGAATTATTTAAATTGTAGTTATTCATTTTTTAATGATTTAATTATGTTGTGTAACAGAAATTCTCCGGTGTCAACAAAGCCAACCGGGGGAAGAAGGAGAAACACCATACTACCGGTGCCAAGCAGTTCATTCAAATTGCCAAGGAGCACAAGGATAAGGGTTCCAAACACCCTTTTATTGATGCAAGCGTAAGGGCGTACGTGACGCCAGGGCTCGATAATGAAGCGAGTCAATGCGGGGTAAGTGATATGTATATATATATATATGTGCTTTTAATTATAGTAATTATTATTTAAATATGATTACAAAATTATAATAAATTAATTATAATTTTGTAGGCAAGGGCGATAGAGCGTGCGCATGAAGAGTTGGCCAACACTCAGCTTGCGTTCCCAGATGTGCCGCCGGAAGACCTGCCTCCTCTATCCTTAGAGAGCCAAATTGCAATCGCGGATGAGGTCTACGGTCGTAGAGCTGGCAAGGAGGTTAGGCACTTTGGGCCTAGGGTGGTACGAGATTTGTCGACGACCTCCGGCTCATCATCTACGGGAGGTTCGAGGCAGCGGAGAATGAGTCAAGCTGCGGCCGTCGAAGCAGCCATTCAAGAGGCTCGACTGGCACGAGAGGAGAATCGACGGACACAAGAGCAGAATGAGTCAATGCGGCAAAGACTTGACGAACAACAAGCACAAATAGCCCAACTCATCGCGCTCATGAACCAAAATCGAGAAGTATGTCAACCTCCTCCGAACCCACACCCCGACGACAACGACCCGGCTGGAGGCGGAGGACTCGGCCCCGCATCTGCTCCTCCAGTGTATTAGCTAGCACGTAGTATATTATCTCGTTTCTTTCCGCATTCCGAACAATATTTTAATTTTTAATTTATGGGTTTTTTCGTATGTACAAATTAATTTACTTTGATTATTTAATAATTATATATATAAGTTATTAATTTTAATATTCAAAATTTAGTTTATTTATTTAATATTAGCATTTTTCATTATTTAAATTAAAATAATAATAAATTAAATTAATAATATTTAATTTCAATTTATTTTTTTAAAAAAATTAAATATTCACTTGGACGACGGAGATTATGTTCTCCGTCGTCCAGGTGCACAAACCCTAAACCTAACCCCTAACCCCTAACCCCTAAACCTTGTTGTTCTCCGTGGCCCAGGTGCTCACCTGGACGACGGAGACTTAGTGTTTCCGTCGTCCAGGTGAACTCCTGGGCCACGGACACACGAGCAATGTCCGTGGCCCAGGTGTTCACCTGGACGACGGAGACTTAGTGTTTCCGTCGTCCAGGTGAACACCTGGGCCACGGATAATGTCCGAGGTCCAAGTTCACTTGGACGACGGAAACACTAAGTCTCCGTCGTCCAGGTGCTTGGACGACAGCACTTGGAGCACGGACCTTGGACGACGGAGTTTCCGTCGTCCAAGTACTTAGACGACGGAAAACTGCACTTAGACGACGGAAATGGTCCGTGGTCTAAGTGCAGTTTTCTTGTAGTGGATGAGGTTTCTCTCGTTAATTCTCTCTCCTCAACACAAACATACAAATATATATATATATATATATATATTTATATCCAAACCAAACCCAGAAACATAACCAGGAGAGAAAGGGCTTCGTTTTCATACCTAGAACGTTACGAATGGCAGTATGTCGACGAACTTTATGGCGGGTCGGGTGGCAGCGCAGGTCGTGTCCAGTGAAATGGGTCGAGTCAGAAGCTGATTATGGTTTAAGGTTTCAGCCCAAAATCCTATTTATACCCATAAGCTCCCCACCCAAACAAAGGCTAGGATTTGATCTCAGCTGAATCCAAGGACTGAGATTAAATCGCCAGAAACAATTCCTTGTTTAATTTAATTCTTGATTGACTTCAAATATTCTTAAAAATTAGCTCGATTGTCCTGAAATTTTCCCAAAAATTCTTAAGAGTTTGAAATAAAACTCTCTACAACTCTCGAAAAGAAACTTAAGTCCAATTCCAAATGGATTAAAAAAAATCATTTAATGATCTATCACTCACGACTAATTCGCGATGAACTGATACAAGTAACTAAATATGTTATTTTGGTTTAGGTCATTACATGACTTTTTAGTCATCCTCTGTAAAATTCTAAGCTGTTTTAGTGATTATTATTGGGGACAGTATTGTTGTTAATCCATCAATTTTAGGAAAGAAATCTCTTCCATAGTTTATGATTCCTAAAAATCTCTGTAGACTTTTAGCGACAAGGATTTTATCTAGAAATTTTTAAACCTTTTCTAAGATATAAGGTTGAAACTTGATCACCCCACTTCTTATGTTAATCCCTAGGAAATTAATTGCATCGAAGACAAGAAAGTCTTTCTTTTCTCCCAAGTTGATTCCATGTTGAACTATAAGCTTGACTACCTCAAGAAGATGATTCATGTACTCTTCTTTATTCTTCGAGAAGACTAGTATATCATCGATATAGACGAAACAAAAGTCTGCAACCTGTTTGAATATGTTGTTCATTTTTCTTTGAAAAATGGATGGATCCTGTTTTAATCCAAAAGGCATTACTAGCCATTCGTAGTGTCCATGTGGAGTTTTGAAGGTAGTAAGGGGAATGCTATAAGGAGGCATTTTGACTTGCCAGAATCTTGATTTTGCATCGAATTTTGAGAATACATTGACTCCTCTGAGCATGTTGATTGGCAGTCTTGCCTGTGCTATTTGATAACCATCTTTTACAGTTTTCTTATTGATACCTCTATAGTCTATCACAATTCTTGATTTTTGTAGATTTCTTTCGCATGGTTTTTGACATAAAATGTTGGAGCGTCATGACGACTATTTGATGATGAGCTATGTCTTTCCTGAATTCTTTCTGATGTTCTTCTTTGTATTAGGGAATTGCTTTTATATGACATATAGAATTCATGTCATGTAGTTTGAGCTCATAGATCACTGTGTCTTTTTCCTTGAATTCCAGAGTATTGATGTCAATGTTTTGTTTTAACATCTCTTTGATCTCTCCAAGGGTATGTGTTTTCTATTTCTCTTCATCTTCTACTTCGTCCTCTGACAATTCTTCTATAAGCAACTCTTTTTGTTGCTTGAATTGCAACATTGTTTCATATTTTAGTGTATATCCACCCATATACAATGCCGCAACTTCTGATATTGCTCTATAAATCATTCACCAACAACATTTTTTGTTTGTTTTAGTGGCTCCATCCAACATATTTTTCCATTCTTTTTGAAGCCTAGTAACTTTAGTTTTGGCTTCTAGATGAAAGTTAGATGTAAAAGAGAATCATTGCCAATTAACATGTTTAAGTATTGGCCTTATGATTGCCAAAGCTCTTCAATTATAAAGGTTTCTCCTCCAATCGAGATTTGAACCTTTTTGGCAACTGTGTTCAAGAAAATTCGTCTTCTTTCTACAATGTTCCCAATTGCACTTCTTTTTGGATTAGTAGTCCAGAACTCTTCATGTATATCAATTGTTTTTGCAAGATTGAAGCTAAAACCATTATCTACGTAAGCATGTTGGTGATACTTCTTGTATCTTAGAAATTTAATCCAATTTCCAAGTAGTTACTGAACTTACTAGTAGAAATAGTCACTGCCTTGCATAAATTTTGTTTCGTAGATCCTTCTTCTTCTACAATTTCTATGAAAGGATTGTATCATTCTTCTTGACAAATTGGACTTTCTGTAGATACTACTTCTTCATTTTCAGTAGTAATATCGAATTTCATTTAGAATATCATTTCTTTCTTCTATCTCATAGAAGGAATCTTCATATTCTTGTTCAATAATATGATTTATTAAACTATTCTTCGTTTTTCTTCTTGTTTCAGCTATGTAGCATTCTTTGATATATTTTTTTGACGCTTCAAAAAATATGAGAAGACCATCTTTTTCATATCAATGATAGTAGTCACAGAAAAATAATCCGGGATTGACATTATAGGAAGAAATCTTTTCTTCTTGAGTGCCTTCCTCCCAATTTTTTATTTATTTCAAGGAGATAAACCCCTTTAGGTTCATAATCCTCCTCAGAGTCTATTTCTGATTATTTCGACGATTCGTCTTATGTCTAGTCTGAGTAGACAAATATATTATCATCTTCATCTTTTCAATAAACTACTTCATAGCCTTTCATATTGGCCATTTCTATGACCTTCACATATTCTCTAAGAAGAGTTTTTGAACTTCTCTCATATATCTCAAGATATCTGTTAGCGTAGTGCCCTTCAGCCTTGTATAACAACCACCTGCATGTTCTTTTCTTTTCTGTTTCTTGAGAGAATTATTTCTTCTTGAAGAATCTCTTTCTTGGATTATGTTTCTCTCTTCTGAGCCTTGTATAACAACCACCTGCATGTTCTCTTCTTTTCTGTTTCTTGAGAGAATTATTTCTTCTTGAAGTATCTCTTTAGTGTATTATGTTTCTCTCTTCTGTAATTGGTGCTTTTCTTGAATCTGTAATTCTTCCTTTTGTTTTCTCTGAAATGTTTATGGAAGTGCTTCCCTTTATATTTTTGCCTATTTCGTCACATCCCCAGGTTGTTGGAATATCGACAATTCTGGTACGTCAGTTCCTGTAAGATATGACTTTTGCAGCTTTTTCTTTTGTGTTTGCTTTGCATTGTTCGTGCATCAACTGTCTGATTCTTTATGCAACTCCTCCTACAGAAAATTTTTTTAGAGATTTTTCTTCTATGCTTTCTCTCATAGTTGTCCTCCAAGATTCATAATGCTTTCTATACAAGAGATGTATTAATTTGTCATTTTTCAACTCTCTTATTGTGTAGTAGAATTCTTGGAATTCGTTCTTCTATTCCTCTAAATACTTCATGCTGCATATCTCAAAAGCATATATGTTGATGTTTGCTAACTTATTAGCTTTGTTTCCAACATACGAAGTATCTCCACAACATTGTTCATAGATTGGAGTTGCAAAGGAATATGGAGACTTGTCAATTTTTATATTCTCCAACAATGGCTTTCCCCTGACAGTTTCTGTAAAGACAAAATAGAACTTCTTTGCCATTCCTAGAAGGGTTAACTCATATATTGTTCTGTAGGTCATGTGCTTCAAACTTTTCGTAGGTGGTACATGCCTCCATGAATGAGCTAACAGCCCAATCATCTATGGCTTTCTTCTTTTCTAGAGATTTGTCTAGATGAAGTCATACCTCAAATTGTGTAATCGGGTATTTTGGTGTATTTTATTGTGGTATGAATTCCCCCCCCCCCCCTTCTTTTTACCAATAGGAGCTTTTATGTTTGGAAGTCTTGTATTTCCACGAATCTTGATGATGGTAGTTTTTGTGACTCCTGGAGATTCTTCTTCCATTTTACCTCTTGGCAAGGAAAGACTTTTCTCTCCTTTTTAAATGTGAAACTCTCGTTCTCTTTGTTCAATTGTTCCTGACGAGAGAGGTATTTGTAGTTTTCTGCTTCTTCATAAAGCTTAAAGAGCTTTTCTAATTTTGAGTTTTTATATTTTAGCATGCTGATATCTTTTTCTATTTCTTCTTCCATCACTGGGTTGCTTTCCTCTTTTATTGAAATTCTGGTACTTCTAGTATCTAGTACCCTTTTCTCTGGAAGAGCTACATCTTCTGAATTATCTAGATCTTTCACCTCTCAAGTTTTCGAGGGATACATCATTGCTCTTGTGCCCTTCTAATTTTAAGTTAATCTCTCCTGTACTTCTGTTCTCGTAGATTGCTTCTCTTACACTTTCAGGCTTTTCTTTAGGGCCAAAAAATTTTAGAACTTTTATTGTAGTAAAAAGGTATCCCATCCCATGCAAAATTATGAATCTGCTTTGAATGATTTTTCGGCTTTGTGAGGAATCTAGTAGTAAGACCAGTAATATTTGTTATTTTGGTATTTGGTTATACTATTGTGCTTATTAGTTTATAGTGAATCTTATAAACCACAACAAGTTCTTACATGCCGTCTTTCATTAAAGTGTCGTCTGTTTTGATTATCAATCATAAACAATGAGTTGTATGAGTTAGGCTAGTTGACAAGTTTGGGGAGCAGTTAAAATATGCAACTCGATTGCATAATGATGCTTGGGGGTTCCCAGTAGACCTTCTGGAAAATCAATTAGTCTATTGTCTCGTAAGATATATAAGACAGAACAATTTATGTCTTCTTTGACAAGTAATTTTATATCAACTTGGATTGCTCAAATGTGCATAAATTTGTAGTTTCATTTTCTAACTTTAGCAACATCTTCAGGTGTTACCAGAAGAAGACCAGTTTCTCATGTTATTGCTAGAGTGGTAAATTCAAGGATTTTGAACTGATGACTATCCAACATATCAAAATTTCGTCTTTTAATTTGATTGAATTCAAATTTAAGAATCGAAGAATTTCAAATATTTTCTTCAATTTCGTTAAATTCGAATTCTTCATAATTGAGTAGCTATACTGTCTTTTTCTTTCCAAAGATGCTCATCATATTTATTTCACGAATATCTTCAGCTTTGGGTTCTTGAAATTTGATACTTGATAGATTGTTGTAGACTCTAAAAGAAATGGTCTTGTTGAAGGATTCCCTCTTAGAATCTCTAATAGTTTAAAATCATCAGTTTTCCTAATGATTGTTCGAGGTGAACAATCTCTTGATGTTTTATGTTTTCGGGCTATCATTTGAACATAATCAGGGATCTTCATATGCTGAAGTCTTGATGATTAAGTTCCTCGATTTTACTATTAACCTTTGTTAATAGTTATTTCTTGTTTTTTGGGTGATTTTGGTTATAATCTATTTTCGGTTCTAATTTTTTCAACTGGTTACTTGTCACCGGAAGTATCTCAAGATACTCTACGTAACTAGAAATTTCTGATAGAGATTCTTGATGATTCTTATCACTCAGTTTTAAACTTTTAATAAAGAATTTAATTTCTTCATTATTTTCTTAGAAGTCATTCCCATCTTTGAGAATTTGAGCTTTAGTAAGCTCTGATAATAATGAATTCTGCAGATCTAATCAACAAGCTTAAAAAGATAATCTTTGTAAATGAAGTTCTGTTTTAGCTTAATCGTGCAAACAAGTAGCAAGAAAAGATCAATGTCTAGGAATTTGAATATCAACTTATGTGTGGTTTTGAAGACGAACTAAATTTATTAGTCTTTCCAAAAGTTTAATCTTTTGCATTGTGTTAGCAATAAACTCTCGAATCAATTTATGTTTTTTGCTTAATTCATATAAAGTCGAAAAGTAATAAATTTTGATAGTAAGAAATAACTGTTTACCTTCAAGTATTGAGGATAGACTTTAGCTGTAGATGTTAGATCAAACTAATTATGTGCCTACTACGATTTCGAAAAAGATATTATTGTAGTAGCATAAAGATACCGTCTATCACACGTAAAAGTATTATCTATCATAGATAAAGATACATGCTATAATGATAAATTTATAAGGTGAATAGATAGTGCTAATGAGCTCGACATCTATCAAGGTCATCCTCTTAGCAAGTTAGATAAAATCTAAATTACACAATTTGTTTAACACCTAAACACGCAATTGCGGTATGCTAAAACTACCTGCTCAAAAATCATCTAAAAAGCTAGAAAAGATGAACTCGAACCTTTTAAAATAATTAAAAGACTAGATGATAACCTAATTTGAGTAATTTCGCACTAAAGTGCCTAGGATCATAATAAAATAGGACATTATCATAATAAAAAAAGACATACAAGGACAAGCTAAGTATCAATAATACAAATGAACGAAGTACTATAATATGTAGACAATAAAAAACTGGGTCTAAATCCCAAAACGTATTATTCGTAAACCCAACCCATAATTTGTAACGAAAAGATTTTACTACCCTCCTATAAATACTTAGAAAAGCCTATCAAATCCTATTACAACACCCCCTCCCCCACTTCCACCCCCCCCCCCCCCCCCCCGCCCCCCTTACGACATCTCTACTAGACTAGCTCCGTCTCCGACCTCCACTGTCATCTGCCACCAGCTCGATCTCATTGCACCCGTCGCCATCTATCACCAGTTCGAGCAGATCACACCAGTGGCGGATCTAGGAATAGAAGTTTGCATGGGCTAAATTTCAACCAACTTTAAAGGTTTTTGTTTCAAGGTTAATAGTGTTTTAAGAATAAATAAGGAAAAATTGTAAAGAAATATAGATAAGAATATCAAAGAGAATCTTCAATTAAAGATAAAATTAAGACTAAAAAGGTAGAATTTAAGACTAGAAGGTATAAAACTATGAGGATTCTGGAAAATAGGGAGAATGAATGGATAAGAAGCAACTAAACTATAGGGCTGCTTGAAACTTTCTCAACATAAAAAATATATATTAGATTCTGCAATTGTTATCTGGGCTGCAACCCAGTTAGCCATAACCTAGATCTGCGCATGTATCGCACACCTCAAAACATAAACAAACGCACGCAGTAGAGTTGTGGCGTCTTTGCTTGGCTAGCTCCGCCTCCGGCCTACGCCTCCGTCCACCATGGCTGCCTCTCCTCCACACGCCTGAATCCCCATCATGCAACCCGCCACTGCTCGCCGTCGACTAGCCAGGATCTAATCTTGCCTTCGCGCAGTTGCAACCTACTGTCGATCTCAACCTCATCATGCTCATTCGGACTTGCCACGCCTTCAGGACGTTACCTTTAACCTCAAAGCCTCCCTCTAACCGATGTGTGTCGCTCGTGGCCTCCATATCAAAGTCGCCCTGCCTCGGTCTCCAGTCTTTGGTTGCAAGTGCCTCAAACTCGGCGCTGCCTCCTCTGGCGTTGAACATCTCAAGCAGCTTGGGGATTGATTTTCTACAACTTTCATTGTTTTGGACAGATTTATCTGTGGTTGATATTAAGATCTTGTTGTTTTTAATTTTTCTTTTTGTGTTTCATTTCTCAAATAAAAAAATAAGAAATAAAAGTTAAAATAAATTTATTTTAATTAGTACCAGCTTCAACTCGTTGGGTTTCAATTTGTAAATAGCATGTTTGGGCAACATTTTATAATTTTGTTTTTATTTTGACTTCAAAAAGTTTAACCTATACTATTACTAAGGGAATAACCTTTGTTTCCCCCATTAACTGAAATTTTACTAAAAACCCTTTTTAATTAGGTTGTAGTTTATATTTGGAGAATATTATAGTCATTATAAAATTAAATAAAAAAGTAAAAAGAAAACATCATCCTAAATTTTCTCTTACTTTAACTCTAGAGGCATCCCTCTTTACTTTATTTGATAACTCCTCTTTAGTAACCACTTTTTTCTCCCTTCCGACTATATATTTATAAATAAAATGATATATATCCTTATGAATAATTATGTTTTATTAATTTCGGTTAATAATATTTTCCAAATAGAATTATTTTAATTTATTTAATTGTGCACACAAATAATGTGTGCTATTTTTCTAGTATTATTGAAATAGAACTAGATTTCTACATCTCTTCAAAAGGCACATAAAATTTTGTTTTCGAATATCATATGACAAATATAAAATTTACACTTGTTTTTAATTTTTCAGTAGCAAAGTTTCTTGATGTAGATCAATGTATATTTAGTTAATTATTTCTACTAAGTTGTGTGTTTCTGAGAATGTTATTACATTCTTTGATGTTGCGCGCTACTGCCTTTTTTATTTACTTGGTATTGTGTTTTCTAAAATTACTACTGCAACTTTGTCTTTCAAAATGGCAACTACTACTGTGTTAAGCGGTTATTCAACCATGTTTTTCGAAGTTGATATTGCGTTTTTTAATAGCTGCTACTATGTTTTTTATATTGCTGCTACTGAATCATTTTCGAAGTTCTACTGAATTGTTTGTCAAGTTGTTACTAAATCGTTAGTGGAACTGCTACTGAATCAGTCGCGCGAGCTGCTATTGCATTGTTTGTCCAACTGCTACTGAAGTTTCGTCCAGTAGCTACTGAATCATTCTTTAAGTGCTATTAAATCGATCGTCAAGCTGTACGTTACTAAATCGTTAGTTGAACTACTACTGAATCGTTCATCAAGCTACTACTAAATCGTTCGTCAAACTGCTGCTAAATCGTTTGTCGAGTTGCCACTACTTCATTTTGGAAATTTTATTGTATTTATATCAAAAGTGATATTGAACTTTGTTTTACAACACTGCTACTAAAACTAAGTATTATTGAATGTAAAAAATCGAAGAGTTACATAATGCCTGTGTTGGAACTGCTAATAAAGTTAATATGGGACTTATACAAAATTTTCAACAAGAGAATATTGATACTGAAATCGGTGTCTTCTAAAAAAACTGAATGAAAAAAAATGATTATTTTATCAGATAAAATACACACAAAATATAATAGGACAAAAAAGTAAAAATGTATCTGTCACATGGCAATATATAAGATTTTTATCCTTATGTATAAAAGTTTGTCCTTGGATGTCCAAATACTAAGATATTGTCCTTAAGTGTATTCGACATATCCATCTTGTTCTTAAGAATAATTTGCTATTATCAGTAAGAACATCTCTAATGGTAGGAGTCATATTAAGATTGGGTTGCAAAAAATAGAACCATATTAAGCACTATTCATTCAAACAGTAAGTTCTATAATTTGACCATCTGTACTGGTAAAGATGCAACTTAGAACAAAAATTTATATTTCATGATACACCACATGTGAGCCTTATATATTGTGAGTGGAATAAGATGCATAAGTTGTAAAAGAAGATGGATAAATACAACCCATTTTAAAACTCATGCAACACAATCTCAAAAAGATGGATATGCATATGTATCATTGAAGATGAGTTTTGACCAAAAAATGTAAAAGTTAATATAAAACCTATCATTATAAATGACTTTAGATAACTAAAAACCTGGGAAGGACTGAGGCCCAAACAAACCAGAGCACACATAAAAAAATAAGCCCAAAACATGACAGCCCAAACCTATAGAACCAGCCCAACAAAGCAAAATCTTCTGCCAGAATTATGGAGAACGCCGCCGCACCTATCACCACCGGCCAAGATCCCGGCAGAAGCAGTAGACCAAAATCGACTCCAAGATGGCGTCCACCTGAACCACCGCGTTCCCGCTCCCAGCTCGCCACAGATACAATGACATCACCCCAAATCCCGGCAAAAAATCCTGCAAAAGAGAACCCGTCAATTGGACTGAAACCCATGCTGCCCGGGCATCAGAGCCCTGTCCGACAGCCCACCCATGGCAAAGACAAGGTCAAGAGACCTCGTCCCACCAGGCGGCCGCCGTATGATCGAGTCTAGAGGAAAATTGACGAGTCGCCGCCCCTAGGTTTTCAAGGAGGGGGAGGGAGAGAGAGAGAGAGATGAATACTGCTACTTGAAGAGAACTGGGACTTTTTGAGCATGTATTTGGTGTATAAATGACTTTAGATAATTTACTCTCAAGTTTTATAACAGGTGCAAAATGCAGTGTCGCTAATCTTGTCCGATAAGATTTTGGGTAAGGTCATTATGTCAGTTGTCCCACGACTCGACCAACTGCAAAGAGTTTGGAAACATTTGTCATTTTATAACATATATGTTGCTCATTAAAAACACAAAGTAAACATAAAATTGAGAAAGGAGATTCTAATCGTCTCATCCGAGTACAAACCATGGGCTGATCTCACCCATTTGGGCTTACAAGAGAGGCCATGGCAATTGGTTATGACGGGACTCCTACTAAATGTGAGAAAGGATACTATCCATTGCCTTGTTGAGGTAGTGGATCACTTGGAGTCTTCGCCTTGCGTTGAAAGATTTGGGCATCTTGGGGTACTTTGTCAATCTATAGGCAGTGGATCACTTTAGGATCACAAAGCCAGTGTCTACAAAATCAACAGTTTCTTCACTTTCTTGGCCCTGGTTAAGATCAACGTGGTCAGCTTCCCTAAATGTGAGTGGCCTCAAAACCTATTTTAGGTTATTTTTATGCAAGGACCTTATCAGAATTTTGTTGGGCTCTTTAGTCACATCATTTGAGAACTTGGCTTCTGTCACCGATAAAAGTATTGGGTTCATTCATACGGCTTGTGCCATCAAAATGTTTTATTACGGTTCGTTAATTTTCTTGGTGTAACCGTGTATTTTTTTTTTCTAAGAAAATTACAAGGAAGATCGTACATTGCATCTCATTCTCCAAATATCAAATAATTGGAGGTAAACAGTGCACGTAGAGAATTGTTCCCTGCGTTAATGCTACTAGTATCATGTCCAGCATTTGCAAAGTTATTTTTGGTGAAACCGTAATCGGGTAAGTTGAGCAACCATTTGGGCTTATCAGTCTTCAACTACATGATGTGTTAATAGTAAATTACATATAAGGTCAATTTGAGACCCTATTTCACACATAAGGTCATTTAAACTTTTTATCCTAATTAAGGTCACTTTCTTTAATTCATATTTTCTGTCTTTCCAATTTTACCCTTTTATATTTACTTTGAAGATAATTTATATTTTTATCTTAATTAAGGTCATTTTTTATCCATATTTTCTATCTTTCAAATTTTGCCCTTTGTATTAACTTTTCAGATCATTTTATATTTTTTTATCCTAATTAAGGTTACTTTTTTATCCATATTTTTTATGCATAAAGTTCCAGTAAAGTAATATTATCCAACAAATAGAGTAGTACTTTCTGAAAACTACAGTAGTACTTTCAACAAAGTTTTAGTTAGAATGCATAAAGTCCCAGTAGAGTAGTACTATCTAACAACTAGAGTAGTACATTCTGAAAACTACAGTAGTACTTTCAACCAACTGTTGTAGTGTTTTCCATGTGACAGAAATAACTATCCAAGTGCTTTTTTTTTTCTAACTCCATCTCTTAACAATTTGCAGAATTCTACCCTTTTGCATTTGTTGTTGTGGATTCTGAAAATAAACTACTCACAGATAAACTACAAACTACTCACAGAACACACTACAAACTACTCACAGATAACACTACATACTACTACAGAACACACTACAAACTACCACATAACACACTACATACTACTCACAGAACACATTACAAACTACTCACAGACACACTACAAACTACTACAGAATACACTGCAAACTACTCACATGCACATTATAAACTACTCACAGACAAACTACAAACTACTCATAGAATACACTACAAACTATTCACAGAACACATTACAAAATACTCACACACTACAAACTACTACAGAGGACACTACATACTACTACATACTACTCACAGACAACACTACAAACTACTACAAAATACACTACAAACTACTACAAAGCACACTACATACTACCACAGAACACACTACATATTACTCACAGACAACATTACAAACTACCACAGACAACACTACAAACTACTACAGATAATACATACTACTACAGAGCACACTGCAGACTAACATAAACACTACCCCAAACTATTGTAGATACTGCTCCATAAAAACTAAAGAATATCAATTTATACATACTACTACAGACTAACATAAGTACTACCACAGACTATTATAGACAAATTTATTTTAAGGTTACAATATTACATCGCCTGCTCGACAATGGCATAAAGACGGGTGCTTTGACTATGTACGTACAAGAACAAGCTACAAATGAAAAATGGCTTCATGGGGAGGGAAATCCCAAGTAGACATGCAAAGAACACGTTTATATGAACAAAGATCTAATCTTGCAAGTTTATTCAAGTTTCAAACCCACTTAATGAAACTAAGCAGGAACGTACTCAAACACCGCCGATTGAAAACGAACACGAAGACACTTCTGTTCCAACAGTGAGCAGAACAAATCAAGTTTATCAACAATGGCTGCCAGATTGTTATCCCGTGCCCTTCTCAAAACCCAATCCAAACCCATGTCCTTTTTCTTCACCAAACAATTCACAGCCATTAATGCACCCAATGAAAGCAGAGCTCTTTCTCTGATCGACTTCATTCACACCTATTCGTCCATTCAACTCCTCTGAATCCAACACCAAACGTAACACTCTCGTCAACTTATCTCTCCCCTCCGACGAGGATGACAATAACAAACCCACAACCATCGCCAACTCAAACGACAAGTTTTCGTCGTCGTCGGCGGCTCTTCCGCCACCGTACGACTCGTTTAACAAGAAACCTGCTATAGAAGACCCGGAGGACCCAACAAACTTGCAAGAAGTGTTTCACAAGATGAGATCAGATGGGCTTCAAAACAATGCAGTCAAGATATTTGACGCTTTGTCCAAAGACGGCCTCACCCACCAGGATGGTACTAAATGTAAATAAATTAAACGAGATAGTTTTTTGTTAAACACAGGTGACCTTATATGGGATAAAAATGTGGAGTGACCTTATGTAAAATATATCTTATCTATGTGACCTTATGTGTAATTTACCCATGTGTTAACTCCATCAACATATAAATTTTGATATTAAGGTTGACATGAAATACAGAACGAGTACAGAAGAGGCTCATACTTAGTAGATGGGGTTTCACTTTGATATCGAGATTATCTGAAGAAGAGGATGCAGATGGATCGGGTATTGAGGACGATGCATATTTCGGAGCATGACTTTCCAATATGCCAATAATGTACGTACCAGTTCATTCTGTCTTTGGGTTCCTCTAGTACGTTTTCCATTTTGCCTCTTGTATAAAGTTTTTGGGCAGACATCGACATATAAGTCACATTTATATCTCTGTTAAACGGCTTTTATGCTTATCAGCACTATGACTTTATCAGCATGAAGACGATCGCGAGTACTAGAAGCAATTATGCATGCCATAGACTCCATTACACCTCCGGATTAGCATCATTCAACTTACAGAAGTGGTCCATTCTCTCATAGTGTCATGGTTTGTATTATTTCGCTGCATGGAAGAACAAGTAAAAATATCGACGGATTTGATAAGTGTCTGTAGAGGATTATAATTCATAGCTTAGGAAATATTTGGAGGAGGTGTCAGGAAATATTTGGAGGAGGTCTGTGACACGTGATAGCTGATTATTAGTTGTCATGAGCTGTCTGAATCTCTCTTATGATTTTCAATATGATTCTCTTAGATTCATCTGTGTCACTACTGGAGGAGGAAATCAGGGCGACGTAGAAAGATGGTCGCCTCGTATGAATTTTACGTCGCCTCGATTTCTTGTGACCAAAACGACGTCGCCTCGTCTTGTCGCTTCAGATTCATCACGCCACCATTGGGACGACGTAGATACAATCTACGTCGCTTCGTTTCATTTCACGTGACGTAAATAATATTACGTCGCTTCAATTTAAGCGACGTAGATTGATCACGTCGCTTGAACTGACGCGACGTAGATTAATCAATCTACGTCGCTTACTTTTATTTATTTTTAATTTATTTTTCTTTTTTTAATCCATTAAGGCGACGTACATTGATCAATATACGTCGCCTCAATTTATTTAATATTTATTTTATTTTATTTTTTAATAAATGAGGCGACGTACATTGATCAATGTACGTCGCCTCAATTTATTTAATATTTATTTTATTTTTTAATAAATGAGGCGACGTACATTGATCAATATACGTCGCCTCAATTTATTTAATATTTATTTTATTTTATTTTTTAATAAATGAGGCGACGTACATTGATCAATATACGTCGCCTAAATTGATTTAATATTTATTTTTTTTATTTTTTAATAAATGAGGCGACGTAGATTGTTCTATATACGTCGCCTCATTTATTAAAAATTTTAATTTTTTTTATTTTTGTAATAAATGAGGCGACGTATATAGAACAATCTACGTCGCCTCATTTATTAAAAAATAAAAAAAAATAAAAATTAAATATTATTGTACCAAGTCACGACCTATCGCAATTTACAAACACAAAAACGCATTCAAATTGCAGATACGCATTCAACCAAAAAAACGCATTCAATCACAAATCAAAACGTTAAAAGTTTATACAAATCAAGTTTACACAAATAAAGTTTATACAAATCCTATATACAGTTTACGAGCCGGGAGGTGGTGGAGGAGCTTGCGGTTGTTGACTCGCAGCCTGGAATGATCGCATCATGGCCTCCATTTCTTGCATCCTTTGGGCGAGCGCACTCGCTTCCGCTATGGCCTTCTGCGCCACCTCGCTCGATCTGCGCGCCGCCTCTTTGGCTTCATCGATCTCCTTTTGCATTTGAATTTGGCGTTCCTGGTTTACCCGGGCCCCTCCTCTCGGTTTGGGGTCGCGTGTGAGAGCGCGCCCCACCCCTGTAACGTCGAACAAGAACAAATATTAGTAAACTATATCGTAAACCAAAATAAAGCAAAACGTAAATCGAGATATGCATCGACGGAATCGTTTTGGAGATTTATTACCTCTTATAGAGGTCCCGTGCCTTGAACCCACCTCTTCCTCTATGATATTTATTTGTGTATCAAGAGGAAGAGGCTGGGGTTGGGAAACCTCTTCGCCGTCAACTGGGCCCGCAGCACTATCTTGTTGCGACAAGACTTCATCGAGTCGACGCTTCACTGCTGCCTGCTCAATTAAAATAGATAAAATAAATAATATTACAATTTAGTAGACAAAAATAATTGAAATAACGTAACGTGAACCTATTTGAGCTTACCACTTTCTCAGCCGCATTCCTCTCCGGCTGGTATACGTTAATCCACGTCTGGACGGCAGGCGCTCTATGACCCTCCTTCTCCAACACCTCTCTTCGGTACGAGAGGGCGAGGGATCCCGAATGGTGGTTGAGCTGCTGCTCCTTGTTCTTGTTTCGGTTCCCTCGGTTCCGTTCGCACAATCGCTGTCACACACACACAAAAATCATTTTAAAATAAGAACAGATAAACATGCATATTGTTCGAATGTTGGCTACCAAAACTGTAGGTTCGTTTATGAAACTCACCAAGTAAGCAGGGTCTTCGAAGTGGGCTTTTAACCACGCCCATTGGTCTGCCCTCCCGAGAAACTCGGCCGGAGTCTCCTGGCTGACGTGGAGATAATGTTTATGGTAATCGTACTTCCAATCCTTATAGATTGTTTGCGCCGTCCTATCAATGAAGTTCCACATCTCCACATCAGTCACCGAGATGTCGTAGTTCGTCTAGCACAACACATTTAAATTCCGTTATGTAAAAATTATATTTACATTTACTACAAGTATGTAAGTAAGCTCGGAGTCCAGCAAGTATACCTCAAGACTCCGGCCGACGATATCGCGATGCAAATCGCTAAGTCCCAAGAAGCTAGATGCAAGCATTGGAACTTTTCCGCGGATGATGCTACCGATGTCTCGGCACATCAGACTCCGCATTTTCCTCGTCGCCGGCCCCGCATGCCTCGTAGAGTAAGCGACTTGTAGTCGCCTATTGTTGTTCATCCGGACGAGGTACTCCGTCTTCGTCCCGACAACGACTCCGCGCTGTTCCGTCGTCGGGTCTCCGGTTGCCATGTCGACCATGTCGGGGAGTTTGGTCTTCTTGCACCGGATGCTGAGGGCGGGAGGGTGCTGTGACGCCGTAGTGGCGTCGCTGCTGTCATCCGGTCCTTGCGGAATCGCATCCTCAAGTGGAGGGGCGGGCGTTAACTGCGGAGCTTCTGCAATCGACGGGGTCGCCGATTGTCCCGTGGGGCAACCAGACCCGGAAGCCCCATCTCGGCTGAATGCTCGCCACCCCGCCTCCGCCGCCTCCGCAGCTGCCGCCTCCGCAGTTGCCGCCGCGGCCGCCGCTTCCGCTTCACAACGCTGCATCAACGCTTTCCTCCTCTTGTATGCAGTATCTCCGGGAGCCATTCTATTAAAACTAAACTGTTATTTTTAATTAGATTGAAGATTTACTCGTTTGTACTTCTATAATGCTATAGTTACCTAGGTTACGCATATTCTTGTTCAAGTATACTTATTGGTGCAGTTAACCAAATTCTGACCATGTCACTATGTCTAGTTTTTCTCCATATGAAGAAAAGAAGAAGCATGTAGATGACTAAGAACAAACTGATCGAACAATACATAAACATTCATGCTTATCATCACATATACCAAGTCACTTTTTTTTTATTTTCGTTTGTTGGGTTAGATATCAAAAAGAGTATGAACCGAAGTACCATCACATATAGCTTATCATCACATATACCTTATCATCACAAAACACAACACACAAAACACATATAGCTTATCGCATTCGCACAGGAAGAATCACATTCATTTATCGCATAAAAGCAATCAATCCTCAAGACTCCTTATCATCACAACCGAAGGAATTGAATCCCTCGAACACAAAACACAATACACAACACACAAAACACATATAGCTTATCGCATTCGCACAAAGCATCATCACATTCACAAAGCAACTAAACATGAACATTAAGCAACTAAACAATCAATATGAAATTAAAACACAGTATATCTTCCTCGTCGCAGCATACCTTCTCGAGTTTGCTCACTTGGTTTGCTTTAGCTACACGGACCGGGAATGCTTCTTCTTTCTGAAATCACAAGTATTGATAGATTAGTAATGAACCTGAATGTTTAAGCAACCTACACGAAATGTTGGTGAAGAAATAAATTAGTACAACCACATTATCATACAACTTTCTCTCATTTGTTACTATAAAACTCAACACATTAGTACAAGTTCTTTTCGGATAAACCAGTTTTTTTTTAAAAACACAACAATTAAAGACACAAACAGTTGCATCATGTCACTTGAATACAAGCATCCAAGACAATCTATCATCCATAATGTTGAATCACTAAATTGCCAATTTGGTAAAGCAACATAAATGACTAAGCTGCACACACACACACACAAATAACCATAAGGGGAGCAATCATGTTCATCACATCATCTGTTACTCCATGCTGCAATTATAAATGAGCTGAACATAGGCATCAGGCTGAGGCAATCCAGAAACAAAACAGCAACTTCAACTAAAAATGTATGTTTCCACAGGTATAAACATGTTGCATACACATATTCACAGAAAAACACTCAATCATTATGTTTGATCATTTAGGATCAAGCTTGATTAGGGAAAGCCAGAAATTATTTGGATATTTTAGTTTAGTTTTCACCAACATAATAAGATATGTAAATAGGGATGCTGGTAAAAATTTCAAACGAAGATGAAGTGATCAAATTTCATAATCACAAAACGACAGTTTCCCTGTGAACATATTTTATAAGCAGCGTTGATATTACATACCTACATAGCCATATAAATGTAAAAGAGCAGGATGATACCTGATTAGAATTCACACTTTGGTAGGTATGGGAGAATCCTTCAGGCAAGCAATTGGTGATAAGTTCAACTATATTCCCTGGAATTGGAAATCGAGGGGGTTATTCGAAATCGAGGGGGTTTACGATTCCGTGGAGGGGATTTGGTGGAGGGGAAATGGAAACGAGATTGATCGGGAAGGGAAATTGAAACGAGGTCCGAGTTGAGATTTGGGGAGGTTGATTTTGTGGAGGGAGATGAATTTGGTTTGGGGGTTAGGGATTTGGGGGCGACGGCGCGAGGAAGAAGAAGAAGTGAGAAGAAGAAAGCAATCTGTGATTCTGGAAATATAAAGGAAACGAGGCGACGTATATTTCATTCTACGTCGCTTGGTTTCATTTAATTAATCTACGCGACGTATATTGCAATCTACGTCGCTTCATAATTTTTAATTTTTAATTTTTTTAATAAACGAGGCGACGTAAGAATCAATATACGTCGCTTGGATTAGTTTTTTAATTTTGTTTTTTTGAATTAATGAGGCGACGTAGATTGCTCAATCTACGTCGCTTCCTTGTATTTAATTTTTTATTTTGTTATTCTATGAATAAATGTTCAGGCGACGTAGATTGATCAATCTACGTCGCTTCCTTCTATTTAATTTTTGATTTTGTTTTTTTTTAATAAATGAAGTTTATAATTATAAAGTTAGTAATATTTGATCGTATACATAAATTATGCTTTAAAGAAAATACGAATTTAGGTTTCAAATAGATAATAATATTAGTTTAGTCCTCCTCTTCGTCCTCTTCCTCCTCCTCGTCCTCCTCTTCCTCGTCCTCGTCTTCGTCCTCGTCCTCGTCCTCGTCCTCCTCGTCCTCCTCTTCGTCCTCGTCCTCGTCCTCGTCCTCGTCTCCTTCTTCGTCCAAAAGTAGTTGAAAATCTGGGTAAAATTGTATCACCGTGGGAGTGTCCTCTTGGTAAGGCTCGAAGATATGATCTCCTGTACGCGATATGTTTTCATCTATGGCCAGAACTTCGGCGCTGTAGACATTGCGGTGCGACATTTCTTGTACTACCTTCCAAGTACCACCAGCCTTTGGATCGTCTATGTAGAATACCTGTTTTGCTTTGGTTGCAATTATGAAGGGTGAATCCTCATAGTAACTGTTGTTTGTATTCACTGATATCAGTCCATGATCTTTTATAAGGGTGTCAAGATCTTCAGGGTCCTCGGAGTTGTGCCATGTGCACTTAAACAACACCACTGGCATACGGCCTGCATATAATACTTCGACCACGTAGTTAACATGGCCGTAGAACTTGGATGAACCCATGTCTATCATGACACCGCTGTTTTTAGTCACGGTTCTTTGATCTCTATCAAACGATGTGAACTTGACACCGTTCACATAACACGACTTATAAACCCGACATTGCTGAGGTCCTTGAGCTAATGACTTTATTCCTGCAACCAAGCTCGGGTCCGAGTTTTTTTCTTTAAGGGACACCTGAGAGATAAGTGTTAAGAGGAGTTAAAGATAAGTGTTATAAACCCTCAAAGAACCTTACAAGAATTAATAGAACCAAAGTACCCATGTTAAGAACCATCGAAGAAAACTCCTCCTCCGCTGCCGCTCGTCGAAATCTTCACCATTTTTAGACTCGAACCTTCTAAGATGTTCTTCTAGGTAAGGTTTGACTTCGTCTGTTTCCACCAAGACTTGCCAGTGAGCCTCAGCAGTCTCTGACTCAGTCAACCTGAACTGGCGACGAGTCTCGATAATATCTGGTCTTACTAAGAGTGAAACACAGCTGACATTCCACCCAGATATGGAAGTGTCGATATCTTCGTTGTCCATCCGTCTGAGATAAGCCTTACAATACGTCACCGACTCATGTACGAGGTACTGTTCAGCAATACTACCTTCCGGGTAACGTGTATTCCTCCTTGACTTTTTATATTTTCCTAATTGCCTGCAAAAACACAGCTTTAAAGATTAGTACAATATTTTCCTAATTGCCGACATATTCCACAAGATTAGTACAATAATATTAGTACAAACATATTTTCCTAATATTAGCAATAACCAAAAATTTTACCTTTCAATTGGATACATCCATGTATAGTGTACTGGACCTGTAAGGAATACTTGTTCGGGCAGATGAACCATGAGATGAACCATAGATGTAAAAAAATGTAGAGGAAATATGAGCTCCAAATTGCAGAGAATCATCACTATCTCAGTTTCCATGTCACGCACAACCTCCTTCTTAAGCTCCTTATTGCATAGTTGACGAAACCAATTTGACAGTGCTATCAATGGCTTGACAACGTTTTCTGGCAGGAACCCTCTTATAACCACAGGAAGAAGACGTTGAAGCAAGACATGGCAATCATGCGTCTTCAATCCATAAAACTGTGACTGGGAACTTATTTTCACCTTACTTCTCAAACTACCTGCATAACCAAGAGGATACTTAACATCCCTGAACCACTGGAACACATCTTCTAGATCATCATTTTTAACTAAAAAGGATGCATGAGGAACTTTCCCCGTAGCCAAGTCACCCGCTCTTTGCCACTGGTTTTTTCGCACATTCCTCTTCTTCAAAGCAGCGCGAGCTTTTGGACCATCCTTAGACTTCGATTCAATCGAAAAAATGGTTCCAAGGATGTTGTCACACACATTTTTTTCAATGTGCATGACATCTAGGCAATGTCTGATCTTCAATGATGACCAATACGGCAGCTTCCAAAATATGCTTTCGTGAGTCCAACACTGTCTGTTATTCGGATTGTACGGCACCTTCAAGTCTTCATGTTGGCTAAGAATAGGGTAAACGTTTGACCTAACGTCCTCCAAAATTTCATCTCCACTCTTACGATAGGGTCTTCCGCCAAACTCCTCCTTCCCGTTAAATGCCTTGCTCAATCTCCAAGGGTGATCTTGGTGGAGCCATTTTCGATGACCTTCATAAACTATCCTCCCACATATATGCTCTGAAGTTAGCTCATCTAGACAGATTGGACATCCCTTGTACCCTTTCACGGTTGACCCCGCAAGCATCCATAAACCTGGAAAGTCGCTAATAGTCCACATTACCGCTGCCTTCATCAAGAATACCTCATTGTCTACTCGATCAAAAGTATGGACTCCAACGACCCATAAATGTATTAGCTCCTCGATCATCGGCTCAATGAGTACACTAAGGCACTTTCCGGGAGATTTAGGGCCTGGAATCAACACTGATAACATGTTATATTCCTTCTTCATGCACATTGATGGTGGTAGATTGTACGGCATCACAACAACGGGCCATGTACTATGCAAAGTTCCCATTGTTCCGAATGGATTGAAACCGTCTGTTGCTACTCCAAGGCGCACATTCCTGCAGTCCCGTGCAAAACCTGGAAAAGTTCTGTCAAAATGTTGAAACGCTTCTGAGTCAGCTGGGTGGCTGAGGCTACCAGCCACGCATATCCGCTCCCCCAGCCATCGCATATGCTTGGCAGTGTGTAGGGACATAAACAAGCGCTTCAACCTTGGTGTTAGAGGGAAGTTACGAATTATTTTTTTGGGAATATCATCCGTATTTGGCTTATATCTTTCAGAATAACACACTGGACAAATCCTCTCGTTTACGAGCGCCCCCCTGAACAACACACAGTTAAACTCACACGCATGAATTCTTTCGTAACCTAGTGAAAGATCACTCAAGATTTTTTTTATTCTCGAGTATGAACAGGGGAATGTGTGCCCTTTAGGAAGAAGTTTATTAGTGTAAATACATAAAGAGTCAACACTTGTGTCCGACCATCCATTTTCATTTTTCATTTCCATTGCATCTAATATGGCACTCAAAACAGTTTCCTCACTGCCTTCATATAATGGGGTCTGTGACTCCTTCAATAATCTATCGTACTTTTCATAATCATCGTCTACCATGTCATTGAAGTTCATGCCCGAATTATCTTCCAAAAATTGTTGGGGTTCATCTGCATGGTATCCAGGATAATAGGGATATTCATCATGTAGAATCTCCAACTGCGGGTTCACTGAAGGACCGGCACCACTAGAAGGACCGACTCTGTCTTGAAGCCACTGTCTTCGTTGACTGAGCATTGCCGGTTCACCAGAAACTTCCCCGTGAAGGTGCCAGACTGTATAAGTAGGACTCATACCACTGTGTGATAAGTGATGATACATGACATCCATAGTAACCTTGAACGGACCGTTCTTACAACGTTTGCACGGGCAGAAGTAATAATCGGCTCCTTTACTATGTAGCCGGGCAAAATTCATGAACTCGAATATGCCGTTGATGTACCTTGGATCAGCACGATGATATGTCATCCAAGTTTTGTCTGGGAGTCCGTCCATGTTTCCTGTCAACATAAACAATCAATATGAACAAAGTTACCACGCCACAGTTGCGATTCAACCAAAACCCCACACTTCTTCGCCTTATGCCTCCGGGTTGGGTCCTATCCCCTTCAGGGGAACACGACATTTGTCAACGCTTTTGCACCCATGCGTTTCAGCTCCAGTTTAGGGAAATTTCGGCAGCATCTCCCTACAGTTCCCCGAGTGCACATATATCTAAACAACCTAATTTGCACTCGGGGAACATTTAAAGGAGACACTGTCGAAACCATATCCCAAAACTGAAACTGAAATCACACGAATAGCAAAAGGATCAACAAAGTCATGTTCACCTAAAGTGTCCAAAAATGGGACAATTCGAGAATCAACAACTCAACTCGATCAACTAGATGAGTTGTTGATTCTCAAACGGGAGTTCTAAGTTGATAAACACCACAATTATATATAGCCATAATACTAATAACACTACTAATTAAGGCTCGAATACACATAATCTACACTAATCATCAATTAATTTCACTAAATTTAACCAAATTTCAAACATTAATCATGAACCCATAACATGATTTATCACAATTCAATGCTTAACACACTAAAACTACAACATAACACCAAATTCAATTCAACTTCAAACATTTCACCAAAACTTCAATTTCACTTCTAATCATCAATAAATTTCACTAAACTTAACCAAATTTCAAACATTATTCATGAACCCATAACATGATTTAACACAATTCAATGATTCAAACACTAAAACTACAACATAACACCAAATTCAATTCAACTTCAAACATTTCACCAAAACTTCAATTTCACTTCTAATTTAACATATTATGGTCATAAAGAGGGTTAAAGAGATACAAATCAAACTAACCTTACTCAAGAATCAAATCAATGGCAAAAACAACCTTCTTTCTCAATTTCCTCTAATTTCTCCCCAAAATCGCCCAAAACAGCTGCAGAACGAAATGAAACTGTTTTTCTAAACTTCTCACTTTATGAACGGGTTGACTTTAAGAAGAAGAGTAGATCCAGATTTAAAACAAACTAGGCGACGTAGATTGAGCAATCTACGTCGCCTCGTTTTATTTCGAAGTGACCAAACTAATCTACGTCGCTTCGAATCAAAACGAGGCGACGTAGATTGCTCAATCTACGTCGCCTAGTTTTGATTCGAAGCGACGTAGATTAGTTTGGTCACTTCGAAAGAAAAACTAGTCGCCTTAGTTTTTTGAAGCGACGTACTTCAATCTACGTCGCCTAAATTTTTTGAAGCGACGTACTTTTTATCAAAGGCATTTTACGTCGCCTCGTTGAAAATCGGAGCGACGTAGAAATGTAACTACGTCGCCCCGATTCCTTCTTCCAGTAGTGTGTATAAATAGCACTACTGTATTCATTGAGCTTATACTCCATTAATGAAAGCCAAGCTTTGCTGAAATATTTTCTGAAATCTTAGATAGGTTCATATCTTTCTCTCTATCTCTGAGCTTCTGGTTTACCATGTTATCATGGTATCAGAGCTTAAAGAGCTCCTGAGCGATGACATTTCATGCTTCCGCTTCCTAAATTTCACTCGATTCTGGTGAAATTTGGTTCTAGGGTTTTAAGTTTTATCATCAGATTGTGATCATATTCTGTGAGAGTGCAGTGGTTTGCTTCCTGAGTCTGAATCTACAAGCAGATTTGGATTTGGATCTCGTTGGAGTCATTCTCAGATTTTCGGTTAAGAGCTTCATCACACTCACTGTGACGTTGATTCTACTTTTAGACTCTTTGATTCATGAATAATAGAGTCAATTCTATGCTGTATTCACTTGCCTTGATGCAAAGTACGATTTGTGATGGACTATTAATGATTGATGATAGTCTGTGTTGGCTAAAAAAAAATTTGCTAAAAAATTCTCTCGCTGAAAATTGTTGCATATTATAGACTTGGATTTGTCTCGGTGATCTATTGTAGCTAAAAAAATATAGTTAAAAAAAATCTTGTCGAAGAAGTTTTCTCCGGAGGTCTTGGTTACTAAAACACCTAGCTTGTCTACTTATTGTGAGATAGTCTACTAGTTATTCTGGGAAGCAGTATATTCTGGTTTGTCTCAATATTATTCATTCATTACAATTCAATAGCAACTATGGCTGCATCAAGTTCTTCTTCTGCTGGAGATCATGTGAAAACTGGAGTCACACAGGGCGAGGATAACTCACTTTTGAGTATGATTACTGTGTGTTTGGGTGAGCACAACTTCATCAAGTGGAGCTTTCAGTTCCAGTCTGCTTTGGAAGGTCGTGGTCTATTTGGGTTCTTTGATGGTATAAGGGTTGCTCCACCTCGTTTTGCACTTACTGAAGAGGGTGAAGTCACTAGAGACGTGATAGAGGCATATGTTGCCTGGAAACAAACAGACAAAGCTCTCATGTCTTTGCTTATGGCAACTCTGGATGAAGCTACTATGGAATTGATTATAGAGTGTACCTCAGCAAGTAAAGCATGGCAAGCTTTGCAAGAAAGGTTCTCTACTGTGTCAAGGGTTAACATAATAAAGTTGAAGAAGGATCTTTAGAATATCAAGAAGGGTAATGAGAGCATTGATAAGTATCTACAACGTGTTAAGTCTTCCAGGGACCAGCTTCTGTTTGTTAGGGTTAAGATGTTCGATGAGGATATAATTCTTGTAATTTTAAATGGTTTATCAGAAGAGTATGCCACAACCAGTATGGTAATTGAAGGTAGAGAGACTCCAATCTCTATGAAAGACTTGAGATCTCAGTTACTATCTGCTAAAAGGAGAGTTGAGAATGCTTTTTCAAGGCAATCTCTTATGTCTGCAATAAGTGGTCCATCTGTTCGTGGAGGAGAGACTTTTAAGAAATCATCAACATATGATAAGGGATCTACAAGTAGGAAGGAATGTAGTCACTGTGGGAAGAAGGAACATGTGGTCATTACATCCTTTCAACTTAATCCTTGCCAAATATGTGTAAAAGGGGTCACTTAGCCGCAACTTGCTATTAGAATTCTAATAGGACCTTCACTGTACAAGTGTCTTCTGCCACTGGCTCAGATGGAGCAACTGCTTACATCAACTCTAATGGTCCGGCTCCTGAGTGTCAGATCTGTGGCAAAAAGGGACACACTACAGCTAACTATTTCTACAAGAATAATGTGGATTCTGATCATCCTTCTTTCAATGTGCCCACATGCCAAATTTGTGGTCTCAAAGGCCATCAAGCTTTGGATTGCAATCAAAGAGGTATCTATGCCTACCAAGGAGCAGAACCACCAAGAAGTCTCACTGCTTTAGCTGCTCATACTGCCAACACCAATGGAGCAAGTTCTTCTCAGACTCATGGTCATGTTCAGCTTGAACTATGGATTGGGGATACTGGTTCAACACACCACATGACTTCAGATCTCAGAAACATGTCAATTGCTCATCCTTACTCTTCGGGCAATGATATCACAATTGGTAATGGTTCAAGACTTAAAATTGCTCATATTGGTAGTTCTAAAATTACTCCTAGTGATTATACTTTCAAAATGTATATTGTTAGGCATGTTCCTAGCCTAGCTATGAACTTGCTCTCTTTCACTAAGCTCTGCAAAGACCACCAGTGTTTTATCACATTGGATGAAACAAATATATTTGTTCAGGACAAAGCAACAGGGTCTTTGTTGTACAAGGGTCAAAGTAATCCTGATGGATTCTTTCTGTTTCCTTTTCATCACTTGTCTAAAACACCATTTGCATATCTTGGAGCATCTATCAAGTTTATTATGTGGCATAACAGCCTTGGACATCCCATTTTAGAAGTAGTAGCTAGAATGCTGTATGTGAGCATTATTAAGTCTGTAGTTGACACTACTAATATGGTGTGTGTGCATTGTTTACATGAAAAAATGCATAGGTTGCCATTCTTAGAGTCTGTCCATAAGTCAGATAAACCTTTTGTTAAGATTCACTCAGATGTATGAGAACCTTCCTCTTGTGAATCTTTGGAGGGATATAGATATTATTTGACTTTTGTGGATGACTTTTCAAAGTTTGTATAGATATTCTCATTGAGAAATAAATCAGAAGTATTTTCTGCCTTTGTGAAGTTTCGTGCTTTTATTCACAATCAGTGAAGAAATTGATTTTCATTGATTTGTGCAATTGCACTCTTTACAATATATAGCAGGTTACATGATGATAGTTACAGAAAGTATTGAAGGCATTTACAACTATATCAAAGCTGCACAATCCTAGCTAGTAACTGAACCTAAACTCCAGGCATAACAGCTAGGAATATCAATGGTTTAATGGAGAAGATTGCTGCACCTTAATATGGGAAGAATTTTGGGGCAGAGAATCAGTGACTTTAACATCCCCCCTCAAACTAGGCATGTCCGGATGCACAAGTTTGGTAGAGAGGAGCTGATGACGGTGTTTATGCAATGGCTTGGTAAGCAAATCAGCTGGCTGGTCCTTGGTAGGAATGTAACAGACTCTTTGACTACCACGAGCTACCTTCTCACGAACATAGTGATAATCAAGCTCAATGTGCTTGGTGCGTGCATGAAAAATGGGATTGGAGGCCATGTAAGTGGTGCTCATATTATCACAATGCAACAAAACAGGAAATTGAATACGAGCACCAAGTTCATATAATAGATAGCCTAACCAGGTTGTTTCCGCACTGGCATGAGCCAAAGAACGATACTCAGATTCTGCACTAGATCGGGCTATAGTAGGCTGCTTCTTAGAACACCAAGAGATGAGATTGGAGCCAAGATACACAAGATAGCCAGAAGTAGAGCGTCGTGTAGTCGGACAACCAGCCCAATCGGCATCCGAATAAGCTGAGAGTGGAACTGGTTGACATTGGGGGGTAATCAATAAGCCATAACCAAGAGTGCCTTTAATGTAGCGTAGGATTCTCTTGGCATCAACCAAATGCGGGGTACGGGGCTGACTCATAAACTGAGACACCATGTTGACAGCAAAAGTGATGTCAGGACGAGTAATATTGAGGTATTGCAAAGCTCCAACAATCTCACGGAAACCAGTAGGATTCTCAAGCAAAGGTCCATCAGTGGCATTGAGATCAGGCTTGGTCGACATAGGGGTAGACACAGGCTGACTAAATAGAAGATCATGCTTGGTCAAGAGATCATGAGCATATTTGAGCTGATTAATATGCAACCCATTAGGAAGAGGAGTAACTTGCAATCCCAGAAAATAATGCAGAGGACCTAAGTCCTTTATGTCAAAACCACGGCCCAGACAATTGATGAAACTCTGAAGTAGACCCTCATCGCTTCCCGTCACAACAATATCATCAACATAGAGCAAGAAATAAATGGTGTGAGAACCATGGCGATAAATGAACAGAGACGGATCAACAATACTTTGAACAAAACCAGTAGATAAGAGGAATGAACGCATACACTGAAACCAGGCACGGGGTGCCTGTTTTAAACCATAAAGCGCCTTGTTGAGTTTGCAGACATGAGAGGGTTTCTATGAATCCACAAATCTAGGTGGTTGAACCATATACACATCCTCATTAAGAATGCCATAAAGGAAGACATTCTTAACATCTAACTGCCGGAGAGGCCAATGTCTAGAGACAGCAAGTGTAAGAACAGTTCTAATAGTAGCAGGCTTGACAACAGGACTAAACGTCTCATCAAAATCAATACCTTGCTGTTGGTGGTAACCCTTAGCAACTAGACGAGCCTTGTACCTTTCGATAGAGCCATCCGATTTCCGTTTGATACGAAAAACCCATTTACAACCAACTATGTTTTGAGAGGATGAAGGAGGTACCAGAGTCCAGGTATTGGTCTTGAGTAATGCGTTGATTTCCTCTGTCATTGCTTGTCGCCATTCGGATTTCTGGGAAGCTTGAGAATAACAGGTGGGTTCAACACTATCAACCACAGAAAGTAAAGTGTGAGAGACCGGATAACGAATGGTACCATCAGTGCGTTGTTTCGGCATGACAATTCCATGACGGAGACGAGTGGTGACGCCTTGGTGCGGTGGAGTATCGAAAATAGGCACTGAGACCGTGGATGCGGGATCGGGCGCCGGGTCATTAAGAACTGGTTCGGTAGGCTCGTTGGGAAGTGAAGGGCCAATGGATTCTGGGTTGTCGAGAACTGGAGCAGTACCGTTGGATGGAGGTAGAGATGACGAAGGGTGGGCGACTGGCGCGGCTGAAGGACGGCGGCGGGAGTAGACAATTGGCAGAGTTCGTTGCAGAGGAGATGAGGAGGACTGAGTTGAATGAAGAACAATAGGAAGGTCGATGGTCTGAGAAGAAGATGGTGCCGAGGAAATCACGTGGTTGGGAGAGATGGTTTGGTGAGAGGGATGAGAGCTGTTGGGCTCAGAATGAAAGACGTCAGATGAAGATGACGATGGGCTCGGCAGTTGGGCCTGCGGAGGATTGGAATTTGATAGGGATACCAAATCAATTGTACCGGTAGATGGGACCTGCAAAACTTTATAAGGAAAATTGGTTTCGTTAAATAAAACATGACGCGACACATAGACTCGACCTGTTTGACGATTGAGACACTTATAACCCTTGTGAGTGAGGCTATACCCTAAAAAGACACACTCAACACTTCAATTTGAGAGCTTATTAGAGATATAGGGACTTAAATGAGGATAACAAGAGCAACCGAAGATACGAAGGGAGGAGTAAGACAGTGGAGTTCCATAGAGAAGTTGATATGGAGTGACCCAATTGAGGACTGGAGTAGGAAGAATGTTGATGAGATGGACAGAAGTAAGAATGGCCTCAACCCATAAATTATGTGGAGCCCCAGCAGTTTGAAGGAGGGTATGGGCCATGGAAGCAATGTGCCTGTGCTTTCTTTCTGCTAACCCATTTTGTTCAGGAGTGTATGGGCAAGAGAATCTTTGTTGAATGCCCAAAGTTTTGCAAAAATGAGAGAAAGCATGATTGACATATTCTGTGCCATTGCCACTTTGAAGATATTTGATAGAGCCATTAAAGAGATTACGAATGAGAGCAACAAGAGATTGAAAGTGAGTGAAAACTTCATTTTTACGGCGCATGGGATAAAGCCAAGTGAAACGAGAGTACTCATCAGTAAAGAGAACATAATACTTGAATCCAGTCACAGATAAGGTAGAAGACATCCACACATCACTATGAATTATTTGAAACATACTAGTAGCATAATTTTTATTGGAAGAAAATGGCAACTTATGAGATTTACTGACAGCACAATCATGACAAAAACTAGTAAGAGACGACGAAGGACCAAGAGTAGACTTTAAGGAAGATAGGACAGCAGGGGAGGGGTGGCCAAGACGATGGTGCCACAAGGATGAGTGGATTGTGGCGAGAGCTTGAGGAGATGACAAAAGGGATGACGGAGACAATGGATACAGACCATCTTTACAAGGGCCCTGAAACAAGAGAGCACCAGTGAGCAAACAACGGATTTGATAAAAATTTGGTGCGAATAAGAAATAAACAAGATTGTCTTTAGTGAATTGAGCAACTGACAACAAATTTTTACAAATGGAAGGGATCCGCAACACTCGCTCTAGAGAGAATTTAGCATTGCCTAAGAAAATAGGAAGGTTACCATAGTGAGAAACTGACATAGAATCACCGTTTCCTATGTAGACATTGTGAGGTCCGCCATAAGTCTGTGGATTATGGATAGGCATTGCAGTCATGTGATGGGTAGCACCCGTATCTGGGTACCAACTCTAATCACCAAGTGTATGAGAACCAGCAAATGGAGGAGTAGAAGAGGGGCCAGAAAAGCGATGGGGGCAGTGATGAGGGCCATGCTGATAAGTATTACAATTAAAACACCATTGGGAACCTTGGGGGCTGGGACCTGGACCAAGAAGACCATTTGACCAAGGAGGACGAGTGGTCCACAGGTGAGCAGGATTGGGATAAAATTGTCCCGAAGGATTTGGATAACCGCGGCCACCACGACCACGACCACGGGAATCACGGCGGCCACTGCGGCGGTTGCCGGTGGCATCACGGCTGAACTGAGCATCATTTCCAGAGCCACGGGGCTGCGCAACTGTCATAGAGGACTGGGCTGCCGGCTGAGTAGATTGGAAGAGAGCAGTCGCCGGGGCTTCAGAACGGCGATTCTGCTGGCCGTCGAAGGAAAGAATGCGGCCTCGGAGCTCAGAAAAGCTTGGGAAGCGGTCAGATTGAGCAATCGCCGTCCTCAACATGAGATAATCTTCACCAAGACCTGTGAGAGTAGCAACAACAAGATCTTTTTCCGAGACAGGTTCATTAATGGCATCAAGGGAATCAGCCAAGGACTTTGCATGCTCGAGGTAATCATCAATAGACTGTGACCCCTTTTGAAGATCAAAAAGCTGGAGACGGAGACTGGTGGAGCTAGCAACAGATTGTTGAGCAAAATGGTGGGCAAGGCAATCCCATATACCTTTGGAGGTATCAAATCCAGTGGTGAGTCGTGCGACTTTCTCGGTGAGAGAGGTGTTGAGGATGCTTATGATTTGTTGATCGGTAGTGAGCCATTCATCATATTTGGGATTGGCTTCAGTAGTTTCAGGGGCGCTATCACGAGCTGGTGTGGTGACGGTTGCAGGAGGGATTGGGATAGAACCATCAATGTAGCCCCAAAGCTTAGCACCACGAAAATATGGTTTGAGCTGGCGGAGCCAGAGAAGGTAATTGGTTGCGTTCAATTTGATGAACTGGGAGGTGTTTTGGTGAGGAGCAGGTGGGGCTGTAGTTGCCATCAGGGGGGAAACTCGTAGAAGGGAGAAGAAGACACAGGTAGATCCTAGACCTAAGCGTATGATACCATGAAGAAATTGATTTTCATTGATTTGTGCAATTGCACTCTTTACAATATATAGCAGGTTACATGATGATAGTTACAGAAAGTATTGAAGGCATTTACAACTATATTAAAGCTGCACAATCCTAGCTAGTAACTAAACCTAAACTCCAGGCATAATAGCTAGGAATATCAATGGTTTAATGGAGAAGATTGCTGCACCTTAATATGGGAAGAATTTTGGGGCAGAGAATCAGTGACTTTAACAATCAGTTCAAAGTTTCTATACGAATCTTTCAATCAGATGAAGGTGGTGAGTTTAACAACAACAAATTCAAAGCAGTTTTGGATGAAAAAGGGATTTTACATCAGGTTACATGTCCATACATTCCCCAGCAAAATGGGGTTGCTGAAAGAAAATACAGACACCTTGTGGAAACAAGTATCACACTAATGTCCATTGCCTCATTACCAAAGCTATTATGGTATCATGCTCTTGCACATAGTGCATACTTGATCAATAGGATGCCATTCAGTCTTTGAATAATGTCTCTCCATATTTTAAATTGTTCAATACTCATCCTGATATTGCCACTCTTAGAATTTTTGGGTCTGCTTGCTTTCTATATCTTCGACACTATAATCAAGACAAGATTGATCATAGGACAACACAATGCATATTTCTTGGCTATGCTCTTGGATATAAAGGAGTATATTGCTATTCTAAAAGTAAGAACAGGTTGTGGATTAGTAGAAATGTTGTGCATGATGAAAGTGTATTTCCTTACAGTATAGCTAAGTCTGCAACACCTATATCTCAGTCTTCTTTATGTCCTAAACCCGTTATGACCTCAACATATGTGTCTAATCCTAGTCCTGCTGCTTCAATCATTGCAGACCAGTCATCTACCACAGCTCAATCTTCTTTATCTAATGATGATGTTAATACCTCAAATCATGATGAATATGCACACGTTGTTGATACTTTTTCTAATACCAATAATGATGTTCCTATATCTCATGCAGACAGTGAACCTTCTAATGCTCTAGTTTTACAACCTCCTGCTGTACATGATGCCTCAAATCTATTTGTTCCAGTTTCTAATGCTCCTGTGATAGACAATGCCGCTGTTAATATTCCAAATGCTGATACAGATGTAACTGCTCATGATCTTCCACCTGAGTTGCAGTTTCTTGTAGATCAAAACTACAATCAGCATTCCATGCTTACAAGAGCTAAATGGTATAGTTAAAAAGAAGAGCTTCTCTAATTACTGTGCTTTCTCTTCTATTATGCATAATAAGCAATATGATGACTATGCTTATTTCAATGGTTTTTCTTCCCTCACTAATATTCAAGAACCTATTGAACCTAAAAGTTTTAAAGCTGCTTCTGGTATTTCTGAATGGGATGCTGCAATGAGAGGAGAAATAGATGCCCTCTCTAATCAAGGTACATAGACTTTAGTGCCTAAGCCTTTAAATAAGAATATTGTTGGTTGCAAATGGATTTACAAGCTTAAGAAAAATCCTGATGGCAGTATATCTAGATATAAAGCTAGGTCGGTCGCTCAAGGGTATAGTCAATCCAAAGGGCTAGATTATGATGAAACATTTAATCTTGTGGTAAGAGACAACACTGTTTGCATCATTCTTGCTTTGGCCTCCATGTTTAAGTGGGAATTGAGAGAATTGGATGCTAAAAACGTATTTCTTCATGGTGATCTGAAAGATGAGGTATTCATGGCTCAACCTCAAGGCTTTGTGAATAATAAGTTCCCAAATCTTGTATGTCTTTTGAAGAAGTCGTTATATGGTCTCAAACAAGCTCCTCGAGCTTGGAATGAGAAATTTAAAGGTTTTTTTTACCTAGTTTGGGATTTGAATTCTCTGATTCAGATCCTAGTCTTTTCATCAAACACAGTTCCCATTGTATTGTTGCTCTACATCTTTATGTTGATGACATTGTCATCACAAGTTCTGATTCTCTTAGCATCCATTCAATAATTAAAAAGCTTAGTGGAACTTTTGACATGAAGGACTTGGGGCCTCTATCTTACTTTCTTGGTTTGGAAGTAATTCATAAGCCTCATGGCATATTTGTGAGTCTACGTACATATGCAAAGGATCTGTTGGTTAGAGCAGGCATGCACACTAAAAAACTTGTCAACACACCATGTCTTCCTTACCGTCAAAACTTGTCAACACACCATTCCTTTGAAAGATCCTACGTTCTACAAAAGCATTGTTGGAGTATTGCAGTACCTTACATTTACTAGACCTAATTTGGCCTACTCAATCAACATTGTATGCTAATTTATGACTGCTCCCACAAACGTTCATTTTGGTGTTAAACGCATTCTGCGTTATCTCCAAGGTACTACTCATCGAGGTTTATTCTATAGGTCTACTTTGTTTCCACAACGTTTGTTATCTCCTCAAGCTTTTGTCACAACTTTTTGCGATGCCGATTGGGCAGAAGAGATCAATCAACGGCGTTCTACCACTGACTTTATTGTTTCCCTTGGTTCTTGTCCTGTTTCCTGGAAATCCAAGAAGCAAGGCTTAGTGGCTAGAAGCTCTACTGAGGACGAATATCGTACCTTGGCAAATACTGCTGCTAAGATATCTTGGATTCGTCACATCTTGCGTGATCTTCATGTTCGTATTCCACAACCTCCATTGCTTCGCTGTAACAACTTATGTGCCCTTGCCTTAGCCTCCAACTCTGTGTTTCACTCGAGAATTAAACATCTCGACAATGATTTTTACTTTGTACGAGAGCGTATCCAGAAGCGTGATCTCATTCTTGAATATGTTCCAACCAATGATCAGATAGCAGATGTTTTTATGCCACCATTTTAAGCTACTAACTCGATTGGAGGACTCCAAAGCGAATAATTGAGCAACCCAACCAATTTCAAAAGTTAGTTTTGATGAAGATTCAATGCCTGGAAATTTAGGGTTCATGCTAAAAACTTCCACCGCTCACGGCGGCGCTATTCCTTGCAACTGTGATTGCCCTCCTCCTTTGTCTCTCCTCAAAATTGCTCCAAGTAAAGTTTTGAACTTTTGATTGTGTTTTCGTTTCTGGGTGAATGTAAAGTTTGGTTCTTGATAAGATTGAAGAGTACCCATTTGATCAATTTGGTGTTTTGGGATCAGTGTTTATGCTAGTGATTCGGTTTTCAGCTGTTTATAGATGTGGAACTTAATTCAGATTTAGATTTAGTGATTGTGAATGTTGAGTTGCTAGAATGGCATTAGAATCTCAAGCTTTTTAGTTTTGAAAGTAAAGTTGAGATCTTGGCTCATATAATCCTTTGGTTTCTGTGTATATATATGTGTGAAGTTTGGGTATTGAAATGAAATGAATTGCAGAACTTGAATAACTGTGAAATATACGATAGTGTAAACAATTATGGAGTAACTTTGATCAGCTTTAAGATATTTTGCTCTTCATAGAATGCTCAAAGTTGCGTCTGTTGTAGTGTATGTTCATGGAGTGAAGCCTTCATCAATTCACATTCATGTAGTGTATTAATGTGGATGAATTTCTGGAATTTTGATACTTGGTTGGTTTATAGGTATCTCTAATTGGAATGGTCTTTAAGAAAGACGAGAAGACTACCGAGGTTGATTTGGTTGTTGATGATGAAACATGCGGAATCAAATGCCGAAGATGGTACTTTTTTGCATTTTTATATCTACATGGTATATACAGTTTAAAAGTTTTACTACAGATTTTGATGAGTTTGGTTAGTTCTTGAGTTCTCGTTAAACGACGCCGTCGTCGACAGGTCTGGAAACAACAATATTGTAGAGGGAGGAGCAAAGAAGCAGTTTGTTTTTTCTGTGCAGTACCTAAAAATAGATAGAATCACAGGAAGGAAACTAGAGAGTGAGCATAAGCGGAAGCGGAAGCAGAAGCGGCCATGGCAACCGCCGCCGCGCCTCAGTCCTTGGACCCTCCTCCTCCGAAATCCGACTTCGAATCCGACCCTAACACGCCTTCCAACGCCTTGTTCCCTGTCCCCAAATGGCTCCACTGTCTGCCTTCTCAGGTTCGCTGGAGACTCCGCTGGCAGTGCTTTCATGGGCTCCATCTTCGGCTATGGTACACCCTACCCTCTCTCCTTGTTTCAAACATATTGTATGGGCCTTGGGTTCTAAATTGCAATTTGAGATTTTAAATAGTAACAAGGTCTATGAATTTTCATATTGGATTTCGGAAAACTAGTGAATGAGCTCTAATTGAGAGAGAGAGAGAGAGAGAGAGAGAGAGAGAGAGAGAGAGTATGGTGGCATTTTGATTGTTTTATTGAATCTGAAGAACAATATGCTTTTATTTTATTTGAAATTTATACTTGTGAAAGGACTGAAAACAAGCGACTGAAGGATCAGAACACTTACTTGGCTTATGAAATCTATACTTCAGTAAACTGCTTTTGACGTGCTGATGATGTTTAGTCAATTACAGACACGAATCAAAAATTTAAGGAGCTCATGTTTGCCTTTTCTCGTCAATGTCTTTCAGGTGCCGGTTTGGTTAAGAAAAGAGGTTTTAAAGGATCCTTTGCTGAAGCAGGATCTTATGCTAAGGTATGAAATTGAAGTTCATTTTCTATTTTTCTTCTGCAAACGTCATATCGAAGAGAAAATAGTTTCTTATGTTCCTTTCAGTATTTAAGGTTTCTTTTATATGTTTTCCTTCTTCAGACATTTGCGGTTCTGTCTGGAGTACACAGTTTGGTTGTCTGCATTTTGAAGAAGCTGCGAGGAAAAGATGATCATATGAAATCTATATTTTGGATCTGGTAATTCATATTATGTAGGAGTAGCTTGATGCAGTCACTAGATCATGATTATGTTTTTCCCTTTGTGTAGTTATCAATGCAGGAGTAGCTGGATGTTGCACTGGTCTCGCTCTTAGTTTTCCAAGTATGTGGCATTTTGTCATTAGTCAGAACATTATATTTTCAATGTGCCTGGACACTTTATCTTTTATACCTGCTATGCTCTCTCACTGCATTCCTTGATTTAATGTTCTTCTTCCACCGTTAAAAGCAAGTATATTAGTGTTTATGACATGTTTAACATGATACATCTATGTCAATTTTGCACTATTGTGTGTAAGTGTGGTCTTTACATATGGTCATATTTAGTCATGACAGCTTATATCTCTTGTTCACACATTAGTGCCTCAGCGGTGTTATATGCACGAGTATGCTGTTTAAATAAGTTGACAAATATATGCGTCCTGTGGAACCTATTCATTTTCTATGTGATTCGAAGTAATTTATGTACGAGTAAACAGCATCATGAATGATTCAGTTTCCCCCACCTGTATGTATATGTGTCTCTCAAGAATTTCAAGTATAAGCTATAAGTAATGGTCAAAGTACGGCAATGGTTTTGGAGAACAATCAGGAAAAGGGATACTTCTAGATAGTTCCTAGCCCTATCATCAGTATCATGTATTAAGTAAACAATGTGAACTCCTTTCCCTGACTGATGCCAGACATGTCCACGCTGAATGTTTTTTCAGACAATCAAAACAGAAGAAAATAATGAAACTCTGTTTAACAAACATGTAATCGGTCTGTCGCAATTCCAAGTTCTCCTCCCAATAAGTGATTGATTTGTGAGCTATTAAAGTAGGATTAACCATTGTGTTATGTATTCTTCTAGTCAGCTTATTTTCGATTATAAAAACCAGATGAAAGTTCCTTTCATCAGAAAATGTATACAGCACCCTACAGCTGAATCTGCAAAAGTGAGGTATAGCATTGTTCTAGATGTTCTATTGTTGATTTCCAGTGAATTGCTATATACTGTGGTGATTTCCTAGGTTGTGTTCATCCTTCAATTTTGATGTGCTGTTGTGATCACAGAGCTACCATTGATTGGGAGGAGGGAGATCAAGCTCTTCACTTGCATGGATCCTACCAAAAGTTCTTGACTGGTTTTATTACTATTTTGGGAAACCAATTGAAACAGGAGGTAAGCGTTTCGACTATGATCAACTGACTATAGTGACAGTACTTGTTTTATAAGAATGAAATGTATATGTATAGTTAGCTAGCTTGATGGTGACCTATGTTGTGATGTGAAATTTTTGGTTGTGTATTTGTTTGACGATCAATTGGTCTTTCAGTTAAATGATATCAAGGCTCTTGTTGTTCTTTGTTATGGGTGTATGCATGCAGTATTTAATAAAGCCATTTTAGCATGCCTATGTTTTTATTTATCTATGCCTAATATATATCCTCTAACTGGTTTACCGACTTATGTAGGTCACACCACCGAAGTTCTCAAGGCTAGCACTTTAGCTACCCTCAACATCACCCCTAAATGTAAGTTTAATCTTTGATTTGAATGGTTGAATTTGATGGTTCATTAGTTTGGTGCTTGAATATTACTTGATATTAGCTGGTGGGATTATAGCTTTGTAGGTTTGCTCTAAATGAGTATATTATCATGCTGAAGTAGCAGAACAGACTGTGTTGTCTTAGTAATAAGACTTTCTGTCCATATGGTGTTATGTTTTTATTGTCCAATCAACTCTACAACATATGACCTGAAAACAAATGTATTGATGTCAAAGGAAGGTGGAGTCCTACTGAAACTTGAGTTTGAAGTCAATAGTGTCAAAAGTTGATGTCAAAGGAAGGTGGAGTACTACTGAAGCATGAGTTAGTTTTAAGTCAGTAGTGTTAAAGACTTTTAAGTATTTCGGTTTTCTTTTATGTTTCTAAAAATTGATATATTTACGGCGAATGCATTTTTCCCGTATTGGGGTATTCGTTTTGTATGTGACATTGATATGTTGAATGTATTATAGTTTTCACAATGAATACGAATGAATGATCGATGATTGCAGCCAATATATATATGTAGTTAATTTGTAGGGATTATGTAAAGAAAGTGGTTTGGTTACATGTGTAGACAACTAAAAACAGACTCAAGTCTGTCTTCTAACTCGTACTCATGTCAATAGAATTGTATAAACTCTGTCATTAAAGAATCACTCAAACAACTGACATATTGTTGTAGTTTATACATACAAACAATAGCAAATATTAACATTCAGTTGTTTGAAACAAAGTTTAACATCAGAATTTAATTGTCTTTTTTTATGTCACACAACATTTTTGGACATTAGAAGTCTGTTGTTTAAAACAAATTGCAACATTAGATATTTTGTTGTCTTCTTTCATGTTACACAACAAAATATCAATTGTTTGACATAGTATGAAACATTAGATACGTCCTTAAATAACACATTTTTCGACTTTTTAAACAACTGAATTTAAATTGTTAGAAGACATGAATCAAACAACCGATTTTTTGGTTGTGTGAGCTCTATTCAAATAAATGTTGGATATACAATAGATTTTCAGGTGCTTCAGATAACTGATTTTCACCCTTGTTTGAAGCACTTTTTGTACTATGAACATTTTCAAACCTATAAGGCTAATTGAGAGGTCGAAAGGGTGGCCAGCTAGCTCGCTGAATAGAAGCAAGCAATCCCAGCAGCAATGTGAAAAATAAATGGAGCTTTTGATGACATTTTCCTGGAGCTTTTGATGACATTTTCCACCGCGCCATCCATGCATGTAATCTCCAATGCAAGGTTGACTCTGCTGCCCATTTTCACCAAAACGTGCAAACTCCAAAAGCAACACCGGGATCGATTCGTGTACTTGGAAATCGATCTACACGTACAGAGTTGAATCCCGATCGAGCGAGGGCCTCCTCACTCAGATTCCCCTCTGACTAGATTTCAACAAAATACGGTCTTCAATCTCCTCTGTTGCTTTCATTTTTTTTTTTCTCATCACTCGGTTTTGAAAATAAAACTCCCCCCTTAGCAATAATGTTGGCATGAGAAGAGAAAAGCAAGACAATCTGAAAGGTTTCAGTTCTACTGTGCCCATTCGCCAGTGCAGTTTTGGTGCAACCAAGTTAAACCTCTGAAGGGTAAATTTCATAATAATAGACAGAAGAGAGTGATAGCTACAACAGAATCGGGACCACGCTCTGACCAATCTTATTTTCTTGCTCCAGATTCTTTGCTGTAGTAGATAACTTGATGGTTGATATGATATGATAGACAATTAATTTCCTTGTTTCTCATCTGTCCAGTTAATTCCCTTCTTTATTAACTTATATATACGCATAGTTTCTGATCACTCGCGATCAATCACAAACAAGGCAAAGTAAAATTCTTAAAAATGGATCTGTTATAGACTTATAGACAGTGTATTTCATACACTACTATACATAATGCATCATACAACTGGTAAATATCGTTGTGAATAGGCATTGAAAATCGTTGCGTTATTACATGTTGTGTGATGAAATCATCAGGCAACAGTAATATAACGGTTGTGTGAAAAATCTCATATAACGATATTTATTTAGAACTCGTTGTGTAATGAGACATGCTAGCACGCTCACTTTGTAGTGTGAGCTTGACATTCGACATGACATTCAGCGCGCACGGTTGGCATTCAACGTGCATGACATCACATTGCAACCAGACAACCAAATTTAGCAAAGAAAATGGTATCACTCAACGGTTTTATTCTCAGCAATAACAATTCCAAAAGAACAACAACAACAACAACAACAACAATTCGAAATTACAAACTGCGAGATAAAGAGAGAGAGAGAGACATTTACCCAATCTCTCTTCTTGGTCATCACATCCACACCCTTCCTTCCCAGTAATAACCATTGTCGTCGCTGACACCATATCCACACAGAAGGCTTCCCATCCTTCTCTAATCTCAGCTTGGCTTCAACTCCATCTTTAAACATCTCCAAAAGCCTAATTAGTATATTTTTCCAGCAAAACTGAACCACCTTCACTGACATCGCCAGACCCGACCTGCCCAGTCCATTTGTCTCATCGACGAAGACCACGACTTCTCAGACATGCTGCCTCCACCATTTTATCACTTGGGAGAGCACCGTTGTGGCCCTTAACGAAGTCGAGGTGGGGATTGACCTCGTCAGCACCGTCGACGACAAGATCGAGTCTTGTATGGTCGTTGAGGATCGATAAAGGGGATGTCTAGGGATCTGGCTTGGTCTTCGGTGCTATTTAAGGTCGGGACACTGATGATGTTGGTGAGCTAGCCAAAGGAGATGAGCTTGCCGAATTTGAAGACGACGAAGGCGGCAGTGAAGCCAATGCCGAGGCCGAGGACCATGCTTCTTTGTTGGAGGCGAGCCTTTTGAGATCGTCTTGGGATTGATCTAAGAATGGCTTGTCATAAGCTAAATATTGATCCTAATGTTATTCCCTACAATTAAAAGACAAGGAGGCATGCACCTGAGCGCAATCAAATAATCAATGATGAGATCGACCGGCTTCTTGAAGTAGGATTAATAAAAGAAGTGTGGTGCCTGACATGGATTTCGAATATGGTTATTGTGCAAAAGAAGAATGAGAAAATGAGAGTGTGCGTTGATTTCACCAACTTGAACAAATCTTATCAAAAAGATTGTTACCTTCTGCCTAAAATAGACCAAATGGTGGGTGCAACGGTCAGCTACAAAAAGTTATCGTTCCTGGATGCATATTCAGGATACAATCATATACCTTTAGCCTCAGAAGATCAGTTAAAAATGACTTTTGTGTCAGAAAGGAGACTTTATTGCTATAGTGTTATGCCATTTGGGTTGAAAAACGTAGGCGCTGCTTATCAGCGGTTGATTAATATGATGTTCAAGGAGCAATTAAGGAAAATGATAGAGGCATATATCGATGATATGGTGGTGAAATGCAAACGAAAAGTCGACCACATCAAACATTTGGCAGAGGCCTTTGGAGTCTTACGAAAATATGGGATGAAACTCAACCCGGCAAAGTGCATTTATAGTGTAGCTTCAAGGCAGTTCCTTGGTTACATAGTCAATCAAAAGGCGCCAAAGACTAAGGGCAGAGAATTTTGGGGCGAAGAACAGAGGAAAGCTTTCTTAGATTTTAAGAAATACCTCATCAACAAGCAATTCCTCATCGTTCCCAGAGATATGGAGCCACTGTGTTTATGTTTAGCTATGCCAAAAGTTGCAATAACCGCTGCCTTGTTCAGGGAAGATGGCACTTTTCAGTGGCCAGTTTTGTTTGTTAGTCACAATCTAGTTGATGCCGAGATGAGATACACGCCGGTAGAGAAGATCATATTGGTGTTAGTACATGCGAAGAGAAAGTTCAGACAATACTTCAAGGGAAGGGAAATTTCAGTGTATACCGATCTACCCATCTGGGGGATTTTGTCTAAACAGGATGTTTCAGGAAGAATGATGAAAGGGCAATAGAGTTGAGTGAAAATGATATTGGATTCAAACCAAGGACATCACTAAAAGGGCAGGTGCTGGCAGATTTTTTTAGTGGAGTGTCATTTTTCATTAGCCATTGACAGTGTACCTTGGGAGGATCCTTAGTAGGAAATGAATGTCAATGGATCGTCAAACTACGTAGGGACAGGGATTAGAATCATGTTAAAAAGTTCGGAAGGATTCAACCTAGATTGTGTCGTGAAGTCAAACTTCCCTGCATGAAATAATGTAGTAAATTATGAAGCCATGGTGACTACTTTGAAGTTGGCCAGCGAATCTGCTGCATTTAAATACATTCTGACTCACAGCTGGTGGTTGGACAATAAAACGATGATTATGCGACCATGGATACAAGAATGTATGAGAACCGAGAATTGGTGTGTGCTATGATCAGAGAATTTGAACAAGTGTCATTAGTAAAAATACCATGAGAGGAAAATCAGCGAGTAGATGAGTTGGAAAAGGCGGCCTCAGGATTTACTTAAGAACTAGTTGCCATTCGCATAGATGAGCTTGAAATTCTCAGCATTGAGGAAAAAGTTTAGCAACAAGTTATAGCAATTGATTCAATTCCAAACGATTGGGGGGGGGGATAATCAATTACTTAGAATTTGGAATTCAGCCTGAAGGATCCATTGAGGTTAGAATTTGTGTATGAAATCCTCAAGGAATCAGAACAATACATGAGAAAGTGTGTGCACTGCCAGAAACATACACCGATGAGCCATGCGCCTGAGTAAGAACTCGTTACATAGTCTGGAGCGTGGACATTTGCTCATTGGGTAATGAACATTGTAGGGACATTACCAACCGCCCCTGGAGGATTGAAGTTAGTACTCGTGGTAACATATTATTTCATCAAATGGGTGAAAGCTGAGCCATACGTGACCATTTCTTCAAATGATGTGGTCAGTTTTGTGTGGAAGGAAATAATATGCAGGTTCGGGATACCACGAGAAATTATTTGTGATAATAGCATAGAAAAATTCAAGCCTTTATGGGAGGGCCTGTGCAAAATCATCAAGGCTTATAGCTAGGGGGCATGTCGACAAGAGGAAGTTAGCACCGGGCGACACTTTTCGAGGCCTTGGAATGTCATCTACTTGAAAAAGTATTACCTATAATCCTTAGGAGGTACGTCTATTTTTATGAAGGCCAAAAGTCTAGGACAATGGCAGACTGATTGTGAATACGTAAATTTATATTTATTTATTTTGTACGTCGATCAAATCTCGACCTTGAGAGCTCATTTTGCAAAGCTGAAAAATTGGGCAAAACTCTTAGAGTAATGGTGTTATCATTCAATGAATATATCTCGGCCCCAAGAGTTGGGAAGCTAGAGGGCGAGATAATGTTAGTATGGCCAAAATATCAAGGGTAAAAAGGCATAGGCCAGAATACCGAGGGTAAAATGGCGTAGGCCAGAATACCAAGGGTAAAATGGCGTAGGCCAGAATACCATGAGTAAAAAGGCATAGGCCAAAATACCAAGTGTAAAATGACATGGCAAAAAAAAACCAAGGGTGAAATGGCATAAATATAGCCAAATGACCAAGGGTGAAATGACATTAGCATGAAAAATCAACGGTGAAATGGCATTGGCATGGCCAGAAAACCCAGGTTAAGATGACAAAACTATGGCCAAAACTCTTAGAGAGATGACATTGTTTTGTTTAGAAAGGCCAAGACTTATAAGATATGGCATATGATATTGCAATGACTATATCTCTTCCTAGAACTGAGTGATTGCTTATGGAACTGAGAAATAACGATATTGTCAAAATGCTAAGGGCAAAATGACATTAACTTGGCCAAAGAGCCTAGGGTGAAATGGCACGAACATGGTCAAAAAGTCAAGGGCAAAATGACATTAACTTGGCCAAAAAACCTAAGAAAAAATGACATTAACATGACCAAGAAGCTTAGGGGAAAATGGCAAAAAAAATATAGCTAAAAACTAAGGGCAAGATAGCATTGACATGACTCAAATCTATGAAAGATATGGTGTTAAATTCGAGAAAAAATCAGCGGTGAAGTTCTCGACTCAGCGGTGAATTTGTGAGAGGAAATCCTTCTGTTAGCACAAGCAAAATCTCATTGTTGAGGCCGAGAAAAACTCAGCGATGAGGATGACATCCCTAAAGGAGGAAATATACGAAATGTATGTCTTGTGCTAAGTGTAATTTGACAAAAGTCATTGGGGGCATGAATAAGTGACGATCGAGTACAGTCGAAGGCCACAAGCAACTATGGTGGTTGAGCGAAAGAATACATATCAACCATGAGGGGTGACTATTCAATCACGGTTGATGGAACAAGTCACAATCCTTAAGGATTGCATGATATGTGATTACCAATGGGAGTCGAGAATAAAGTCATTGGACAAGAGAAATAGCACATCGATTATTGGTTGAGCATGACTCAAGGTGTATGATTGAGAAAGTTTGTGACTCGAAGAATTGGGAAAGATGCAAGGTGAAGAGTTGAAGATCGAGAAAATCTCGAAGTTAAATGAAACATTTAGCTGGACCAAGAAACATTGAAGAACAATAATAAGGTCGGGATGAGATGATGTCGTTTCCTCTATGAGGCAAGGGGGCATGAAAAATGCATTGGTAGAGGTTACGAGTAGCAACCCATGAAGCACTAAAGTGGGTGTGGTCCACGTGTGGAAAACGAGTACGCCGAAGAAGAAGAAGATGTAAGTGTAGAGGCTATGAAACAGGATATTTTTCTTTAGGCTAAGAGCCTTGGGCCCGAAAGAGAATTTGGGGGCATTTGTGGGAGGTAACCCCCCCCCCCTCCCCTCCTCTTGGAGATTGAAGGATCAAACTCCGGCGTTTCGAAGGCGTGAAACGTTTGGTGTTCATTGATTGTTCTTGTTGAGGTAATCAGTCATTGCCGATTTTTTACGCTCCAACAACGACGGAACCATACTTCGTCACTTAAGACAAAAAAAAATTCGTCTAAGTAACACTTAGATGACGAAACATAAAGCGTCACCTAAAAGAGAGAAAATTCGCCGTCTAAGTAACACTTAGACGATGAAACAAAAGACGTCGTCTAAGAGAAAAAAGTTGTCGTCCAAGAAATACTTAAACGAAAAAATCAGAAATCATCGCCTAAGTTAAACATTTCGTTGTCTAAGTATAACTTAAAATGACAAAAAATTTGCCATTGTAATAATCGTACTTAGATAAAGAAATAGGTATCCATTCGTCGTCTAAGTCGATACCCGTTACTAACCCCTAAACCCTGACCTATAAACACTTAGACGACGAAAATCTGTGTTCGTCGTCTAAGTCCGACTCTCTTAGTCTAAGACTGTACCATAATACTAAACTTTAAATCCTAACCGGTAAACCCTGACCCATAAACACTTAGACAACGAAATGGATATCATTCGTCGTCGATAAATTTGATTGCCTCCGATCAAGGAGTATGACCATGTATACCATCTTAAAATCCAGATTTTTTTCATCGAGAGCATAGAATAAATAATTCTTGGACTATGAGTGTTGATTGTTCAAAAATCGGAGTTACGAAGATTCGTATATAAACGTTTTCGTTTCGTTGAAATTTCAGTTCTATGGTTGACTACGCTGATCAATCCCTTAACAAACTTTGTATTTACTGAAAATTCGTCAGCTTACATATTATGTTGTGATGAATATATCTAACGGTTGTTTTGTCCAAATTCAGTTTCGTTAATATTGATGTGGAGTGAATATAGACATATGAACAATTAAGTTATACAACATTAATATATATATGCATAACAACTTTTTAGTCTTACAACAACTTTTTATGTCAAATTTAAATTAATTTCTATCTAGTTGATAAATTAAGTTTTTACAACAAGACAAACACCCGTAACTTTGAAAACGGGTTTACGAATTATATAATACGATTGTTTCTATTTTTTGACTATTTTTCGATAATCACTAAATTCAATCAATCGAATCCTAAACTAATCCAAATTGGTTTTTTTCTACAGTATTGTATAAATGTAATGGTTACATCTGACGGTTGATTTTTGATGATTTTAAGAAACTACCCAAAATATTTTTTTTAGATATTTATAAAAAAATAAAAATTATACTCAGATGAAGAAACTTTTATAGTTCTTCGCCTATGTATAATTTTTTTTATAAATATCTGAAAAAAAAAAAAATTTACCCCAAAAAAATTGGCAAAAGTTTTAAACACTTAAAGGACAGGTCTAAGTCAAAAAGTTGGCGTTTTTTTTTGTTGCCAAACATTTAAATTGCTTACGCGACAAAATTATTAGGTTTTGTAGTCTAAGTAAAAAGGTTTGTGTTTTTTTTTGCCAAAATATTTGTCAAAAATTTAAATCTTAGACGACGAAACTATTAGGTTTGGTCGTCTAAGTCAAAATGTTGGCGTTTTTTTTTTCCACAAATTTTTTTGCCAAAAATTCAAAAATATTAGGTGATGAAACTATTAGGTATCGTTATCTAAGTCAAAATATTTTGCATGTTTTTGAAAATTCAAAAAATTTAGGCAACGAAACTATTAGGTATCATTGTCTAAGTGCAAAAAGTTTGTGGTTTTTTTGAAAATTTAAAACATTTGAGTGATGAAACTATTAGGTTTCGTTGTCTAAGTGCAAAAAGTTGACAAATTTTTTGAAAATTCAAATCACTTAGGCTCTCTCTCTCTCTCTCTCTCTCTCTCTCTCTCTCTCTCTCTCTCTCTCTCTCTCTCTCTCTCTCTCTCTCTCTCTCTCTCTCTCTCTCTCTCTCTCTCTCTCTCTCTCGCTCTCTCGCTCCCCCTCGCTCCCTCCCTCCCTCCCTCCCTCAAACCACCACCACAACCACCACACACCAATATAATTAGTTTAAGTTTCATTTGGATAGGTTAAGTTAGTTTATTTACGTTAGGTTAATGTAGTTTATTAATTAATTATATTCTGAATTTTGTGTTTAAATAAAAAATTATTTAAATTATTTATTTATTATAAATTTTACATTTAAATTAATAATTAGCATTTAATGAATTTTTCATTTTTTTAACAAAATTAACCACTTAGACGACGAAACTACTACAATTTTGTCGTCTAAGTTGCAACACCTGGACGGCAAAATTATATTAGTTTCGTCGTTTAAGTGGTTCATTTAATTTTTTTCAACAAAATTAAACACTTAGACGACGAAACTACTACAATTTCGTTGTCTAAGATACAACACCTAGACGATGAATTGTTGGTTTCGTCGTCTAAGTGTTCACTAAAGACGACAAAAATTTTCATCGTCTAAAAATTTAGGCGACAAAGTTTATTTCATTATCTAAGATGTTACTTAGACGACGAAACAAAAAAAATTCGTCATCAAGTACTTAGGGTACGACACTTAGGCAACAAAAAATGCTTCTTAGATGACAAAGTTGTATCGTAAATGCGTTTTTCTGGTAATTTGTGTATCCAAAGTGGTCAAATTGGTACATTGGTACATGTTGTAAAAAAAACTGAAATTCAAAAGGGTTTTCAATAATGGTGGACTTCAGAATCCTCAAAAATGATATCAACTGATATTTCTGGTTTTGGTTACCTTCATTTCATTTGTCTGTTACAATATTACCTAGATTTTCTCCTCCTTTTTGCTACTTACCTTTTTTCTATGCAACAGCGGATCTATGATTAAAAATTCAAATGGACTAATTTTATCTTCATATTTTTTTAATCAAAGTTGATGATGGATGCTTCTTCAATATATAGAGAAAAAGTAAAGAAGGGGGAAGAAAATGGAAAAGGACTGAAGAAGATGAGAATAAAGGAAAAAAAAATAAAGAAGAAATTGGGAGATTAGAAGAAATTGGAAGAGGACCGAAGAAGATGAGTAGAAGAGAAAAAATGTAGAAAAAAAAAAAGAGAAGCTCAGCCAATGAGAGAAATAAACTTTAGCCATATCACCGCAGCAATCTTTTACCTGTAGATACATAGATCCGCCTCCGCTTCTATGTCAGACTAAATTTATTTAGTGAATTCTTAAATGAGTTACCATGTTTCATATAAACCGACGAGGGCTTGCTCAAAAGTGTAAAGTTTTGTTGCTATTTGCGAGCAAGGAAGACTGATTTATAGCACGAAAGCCAAAATTAGAAAAAAGGTAAAAAGAGACGAAGAAGAAGCTGTACTTGCTAAAGGGTCAGCAAACATCACATCACCGTCATCTCCTAATCCGCCTAGGAAGGTGTGCCAATGGAGCAGTGAAACACGCCACAGTGACCACCAGGATAGCACAACTCCAACGTATAATAATATTTAGCAGTAGGGTCCCAAACCACTTCAGCATCTCAGTGACGCCACTGACAGCAACATGTGTTCCGCCGGAATATCTCTCCTTATCATCCCACCGGTTAGTTATTCCGGTCACGGTACTCTAGTATTTGTCGGCTAGCTATGTGTCGGCGTACTCATGAATTACCGATGACAATATGTTCGGATGTGAATTGCGTCAAAATATCAAGACAAGGTTGATTCGATGAAAAAAAAAATCACATTATGTTATGACTATCTCTGTAAACTACAATTATAAATCTTAGTTTTGAAGAGAAAAATTCATCAATAGGGTTATACTCTATTTTTTTCGATGGAATAGGGTTATACTCTGTTAATTTCAAATGATAGAGTTTGGTTATCAACTATTTTATCCAACAACTAACACATTCATGCTCGATCAGATGGGGTTTTATCTTAAACTGCTTGACTCTCGGGGAGGGTTAGATTATTTTTCTGACAGATTTCATGTGATTGTGGGGGGAATTCAAATTGATGGATCCTTTTGTTTTCCAGAAAGTAAAAAAATAAAAATGCAGGCAATTAAAGCACAGAGATGAGCTTTCAGTCAGAGAGGATCATACAGTTCATGCACCTTTCTTCAATTTAGTGGAAAACCTTTCAAAAGCTCAAACCATATACCCCTCCTTAATCTAACATCATAATAGCATCATTGACCATTGGTTCCCAAGAATCATCTGATCCAATGGTTGATCTTCATTTCCCTTGAGATAGCCCTACATGATGGGGTGATCTCTATCACATAAATTGATCATTGATGCATTCATCAGTGAGAGAATTGGAGAAAGAGTTTTCTATAGGAAGGGATACATAAAAGGATGGGGTCACAAGTTGGCTCTATAAAAAGTCCTTATTCCACTTACAAGAGAAGCCAAGCCTTGCTGGGTTAATCATACTCACTTTCACTCACTATTTTATTCACTTTGTTATCAACTTTTCTCCACATCCCTCTCCCTCTCTCTCCTTATTCCTGCACTGCAAGTCTGTATATACATCTCATTCTTCAACCAACCCTAATCTCTCAGGCTCAGCTCCCCCATACCTCTGTTTCGATCCCACTGCTTTCTATCTTTCTCTGTCTCTCTTCGATAGAAAATGCCATCTGAGGACCTGATTAGCTAGATTGCTTGCCATGGATATTGACATGCTTAAATCATCGGCAGCGGGTCATGACTTCCATCATCCTCATCACCACATGGACATGATGACAGCGATGATGCAGCAGGCTACTCCCGAATTCTACCATAACACTACTACTACTCCTCCTCCTCCCACATTTTCTGAGATAGATTTCACTTGGGGATCATCATCAATCATCCCCAACAATATTGGAACCATGTTCCATAACCCAAACACAGCTTCTTCCCCTCCACAGTCACATCCCACATTGCTAAACACAAACCCTTCAACAACCCCCGCTGATTCTTTCCACGGCGGCGCTAATATTCCTATCAAAAATGACAAAGTACTGGCAATCCAGAGTACTAGTCCATACGAGAAGCGAAACTCCATGGCTGCAATGAGGGAGATAATCTTCAGGATTGCAGCCATGCAGCCGATTCAGATAGACCCCGAAGCAGTGAAGCCGCCGAAGAGAAGGAATGTCAAGATTTCGAAAGACCCACAAAGCGTGGCGGCGAGGCACAGGAGGGAGAGGATTAGTGAGAGGATTAGGATCCTGCAGAGACTTGTTCCCGGTGGGACTAAGATGGACACGGCTTCGATGCTAGACGAGGCTATACATTATGTCAAGTTCTTGAAGAAGCAAGTACAGACCTTGGAGGGAGCTGGAGCTGATAGACCGGTTGCTGCTGGTTTCATGGGGGCTCATCAGCTGGGGAATAATGTGAACTACTCAGTTGGGTCTATGCAGATGCTTAGATCGATGAGTTAGTTGCTTTCCGAAGTGTTTGGTTGTGAATGCTAATTTAATTCATCCATCTGATGGAATGTAGAGAACTTGATTGTACTTCTCAATTGTTCATTCCTAATTGTTATTTTTTCAGAGAAGGGTACGTTCTAATGTTTGCATGTTTTGATAAATTACTGTAGCAAAATCTACATCCATGCAAACAATGTTCTGAAATATCTCTATAACATCAAAATGAATGATATTTTCCAAAAGATAATAAGAAAAAAATGATAAATCAAATAGTCAATCGTAGAGCATTTAATCAATTTTTATTTACCATAATCACTAGAATTCTCTTTTTAGTTTTTTAAGAGAAACGACATTTCCATAAGGAATGTAGCTTTATTAAGTAATACGATTAACGTCGTAATTGATGGCATCAAGAACAAACTCTGGATTTAAATTGAACCAAATAGAATGAATGTTTGATTCATAAGCATGACTAGCTAATTGATGCGCTACACTATTACAAAGTCTAGGAGCATACACAATTGCAAAATAAGGGCAGCAACTAAGCAAGAATTTAACATCTTCAATAATATCTCCCAGCATAAAGTTAACTTCCTTCCTAGTCGAAATTCATTACATGGCTAGTAAACAGTCTATCTCATCAATGGCTTTGACAACACCAACTTGACGCAAAAACTCTAAGCTATCACGCAAGGCCAATAACTCGGCATAAGCTGCCGAAGAATATAAGCATTTTTTCGTTGCAGGAACTCACCTTTCTCGTTGTGCACTATGCCACCAACCCCTCCTTTACCTAAGGCAAACATTGCATCTACGTTTAACTTAAAATTTCCCACACTTGGAGGCTTCCAGTGAGATAGTGGACACTTGGTCCATTGGATTGTATTACATACTTACTGTTGGCCCGTTTGTATTCCTCATATTGACCCATAGATGCAGCCACTATCTGGTTAGCTCCCATAACTTTATCATTCCATAGTTTACCATTGTAGTTAAGCCGCAATCCTCACACTATCATCATCAACTATTCAAACTTAACTTTTGGCAAAGAAATTGCCTTGTCAAGCATTCAATTTTTAATCTGAAAATTTGAAGGTAGCAACTCTATAAAGTTGAAAGGGTGACTATGCAAGATACCTTGAGAAATGGATCAGGAACAAAAAAGATGACTTACAGATTCAAAGGTTACACCACAAAGCACACAGCAAAGATCACATGTATATCCCTTGTAGCTGAGACATTCTTGACTTGGGAGAATCTCCCTCATCCTTATCCATACCTCCCTCATACTTATTCAAACACATTCAATCCCATGAGCGCCAAATGAATCTTTCTTGTTTCCTCATCACCACACCAGAAGAATTGGTAGCAAAGTTGATGCATGTCGTCACATAACCTTAGGGAGTATTTAACAGTTCATTGCATATGAAGACATTATTTGAGCAACGACTTTGATCAAGACTTCTTTTCCAGCCGAACTAAGAAGTTTTGAACACCACCTAACTAGTTTACTCAGCATCTTTTCCTCCAGATACTCAAAAATAAGTCGCTTTGGATTGGCTAACAAGTAAAGAGAGGCCCAAGTACCAATCATGATCATCGACACACTCTACACCCAAAATTGAAGCCAAGACTTCCTATATATTCAAAGGAAAATTTTTGCTAAAAACCATATGGCTTTTTGCAAGATTAATATGCTGACCTAAGTCTTTTTGATACATTGTCAAAACTCGTTTTAAAGCTGTGACTTCCTCAAATATAGCTTCTCCAAAAAGAAAGGAATCATCTGCCAAAAGAAGATGGTGCAAAGTTTGCGCTGATGGACACATACATAAACCTTTTAACTCACCAGAACCTACAGACCTTCAGCACATAAGATGAACAAATATGGAGACAAGGGGTCTCCTTGATGAATCCCACGAATCGGTAAAATATAACCATATGGATCTCCATCATGAAACACTGAATAGCTAACCGATTTCAAAATACAACATCAATCAATGTGCATGTAAACACTAGCTTACAAAGCATCATCTCCATAAATTTTCATTCTAATCAATCATAAGCCTTTCTGATGTCAAGCTTAAGAGAGAGAGAGAGAGAAAAAAAAACCCTCCCCTGAACTCCTATGAAGTTGTTGAAAAAAATGTGCTACTTCATTAGCAACAAGGGAGTTATCAAAGATCATTCTTCCTGGGACAAAAGTGCTCTGCAAAGTAGACATTATCTAAGGTAAAAAGCACGTCAACATGTTTTTCAAGACCTTTGAACCGATCTTGTAAGCCACATTACACAAAGCAATCAGACGAAGATTTTTAGAAGTTTTTGGATCTTTTAATTTCAGGACTAAAGACAAAAAACGTGAAGTAGGAGGAAATAAGGATCGTCCATGAAATAAGGAAGCTACAAACTGCCACACACACATCATGTTAAACAATATTCCAATTTTTTTTGAAAAAGAACGGGGACATTCCATCCAGACTTGGAGCTTTGGAAGGATGCATTTGAAAGAGTGTCATACGAATTTCTTCATCCAAATAACAATGAGGCATTCATGTCTTGATGAACTTGTGAATCCACATGACTTAGAACCTCCTCCAAAGCCTCATCTTCAACACCCTCTGACTTGAAAATATTCTTATAGTAATCAACCAAAACTCTAGCGATATTTCCTTAGTTTGTCTGCCTAACACCTTCATTATCTTTAATGCCCTTAATCGTGTTACGAATCTTCCTCTTAGAGGCCTGATGATGAAAGAAACCAGAATTCCTTTCACTCTCCCGAAGCCACAAAACTCTTAAACATTGCTTCCAATAAATCTCCTTTTGAGATAGAAGTTCATTGTAGCGAAGTTGAAGGGATTTAAAAACATCATAATGTCCTGCTTGAAAAGGTAGAGTAGAAATGTCCATCGTCTTGAGTTTAAACTAACACCATTTAATTCTTGTGCTGCCGAATAATACCCTGGTTCCACTGTGAAAAAAGACGAGCAATGTGCTTAATCTTTGATCCAAGATGAAGTAAAGGATCTCTTGTTGAGTGTAATGCCCGCCCTTGATTGATTTTACCCTCACATTCCGGATGTTGCACCCAAAGTTCTTCAAACCAGAAACGGTGAAATCTTTTCCCATCAACAATAGGGTTCGAAGCAATCTCGATAAGGAGAGTAAGATTATCAGATTTGTCTGAAGGCAAAGATAGAAACCTAGAAAAGGGAAAAAAAAATCCTTCCATGCAAGAGTAGCAGAAGCTCGAACTAATCTCTCCTTGTAGTTCGAAAAAACAACGTGAATCGAGATCCCACGAACCCTAAATCACACAAATTGCAATCTACCAAAGCTTCACAAAACAACTTCATGGGGCCAGCCAATCTCGGAGGACCGCCCATTTTTTCTTCATTGCAAAGAATCTCATTATAATCTCCAACCACAAGACAAGGTAAAGAACTGTGAGCAGCCAAGGTTCGAAGCAAATTCTAAGTCCGGACTTGGTCTCCATTCCCAGCACATCCATATACGCCAATAAAACGCCATTGCCCCGGCGAACCATCTACGCCAATCACCACTTTTAAGTGGTTTGTAGAATAATTACATAGCACTATTGGATAGTCCTTCCTCCAATTAGGGCAAGTCCACAAGAATCATTAGATCGTTATTTACAGTAGAAATCATCAAAGCCTGCCTTGCGATACATATTTTTTATCACCATTGGCGGAGCTAGGGTTTCATATCTGAATAACAAACTAGGTTTCCGGTGATGCACCAAAGTAACAATGGCATCCTGTGTTATGTTGTTGATAAAGCCTCTACAGTTTCAAACGAGAACTTTGAAGTCGGTCATATTCCAATGAAAAGACGCCGGCCACCGAAAAAATTGCCGCTAAAGAACTAGGGTTTTTCTAGAGAGAAAAACTTTGTAGAAAAGATGGTACATAGGTAACCAAGATCACATACAAATGTTACACAAGAAAAAACAAAAGTGACCCAAAGAGCACGTTTTAAAAAAAGCAGCGACTCGACTCACCCAAAGGGAAAGACCTAAGAAAGCCAGTACCTAGGTAACCAAGATCACCTACGAATGTTACACAAGCAAAAACAAAAGTAACCTGACGCAGCTAAATTCATCCCAGTGCAATGTAAAGTTCGAATCTAACTAGCACTTCTACCTGAGTCTAAGGGGCGGGAGCATTCCCCAGATTTCACCCCATACACCCTCCTCTACAAAAGGCACCAAAGCTAGCCTCTCCTCCTTCAACTCTTCCTTGGAAGTTTGACCGGCGTTGACTTTGTGAGTTGACCGTTGACTTTTCGCTGACCGAATCTCCACCGTGCGAAACGCACTGCCGCCGTTGCGTTTGACGATTCTAGCCACCTCAGGCCTTGATATTGGTATGGATCGATTCCTCTTTCGATTTGCTACTATTTAGAACTTGAAATTTCTTGAATTGATGTTGATTTGAGGGAGAAAATTTGAGTTGAAATTTGGGATTTTTCCGGCCGGTTTTGGGATGTTTGGACGGTGGCACTCCGGCTACGGTGGTGGCCGGGGATTGGGGGGTTTTGACCGTGGGGCCACGGCAGAGCCTTTGGGAGTGGCCTCGAGGGCCGCCGTGCGCCGTGGAGGAGATCGACGGAGGAACAGCTTTGCCGGCGGTGGAAGATTTCCGTGGCTTTCGAGCTATTTTTCGGCGAGTGGGGCCGGAATTGGACCTTAGCTCAGTTGAGAGAAGTGTTGGGCTCGATGAGGAGAACATTGTGGGAGCTTGGCTGCCGGAAAATCTCTCCGGTTGACGGCGCGCCGCAGGCGGCGGCGGCGGCGGTCAACGACGGAGCTCCGGCGACCCGTTGACTTTTTAGAATTTGATTATTTTTATGTCATTTTGCTCGTATTCGCGCCCCGATCATCGCCTTGAGGTTTTTGAGTTGATTTGGAAGCCAGATTTTTAGTTGAGGGTTTGTGTGGAGATTTCGGGAATTTCGTCGATTATTTTGTACTGCGTTATATGTTTCCGGGAACAGTTGGTTTCTGAGGTGTGGTACAGTGTGTTAAACTGTGATTTTGATCAGTTATATTTTATGATTATTCAGGGGATCAAGATCGTACGTTGGGCGAGGGATCTTCCGCCGGATCTTGTGATTAGTGCGACTGCGCGTTGTGCTCACCTGTGAGTGAACTTTTCTATTTTCACTGTTGTTGCGAGTTTGTGATTTCCATAATTATTTATATACGATGTTGAGATTATTTATTGCTTTTGGAGGTATTGTTTTATATTTTATATGGTGATAGCATTACTTGCATCGATGCTTTGGCTACTCGGCTGATCACCTGTAGTCAGACCCAGAGTTGAGAGATTCCTCTGGGCAGGGTTGAGAGATTTCTCTGTTATGCCGCTGGACTTAAGAGATTCGGCTAGCCTATCACCGTCGGGCTTGAAAGATTCACCTGGCACCTCCATATATTTTCCGAACTCGCTTTGCATTGATTTTATGATATATGTAAATGGTGAAAGGCATATGTTTATTTTCGTGCACTCACTCTAACGATTTTATTGCCTTTCCCCTGAGCTTTTCGGTTTCCGTGCCCAGTTTGCAGTTCGGATTCTGCTGTCTCACGTCGCGGTTGGAGGCTTAGCGTTCGAGCTACCTTTCTTTTCCAGTAGGTTTCTTGTTTTGCCTACTGTTGTATATTTTGTATATATACACTAGATGTCGCTCTGATATACTACTGATATGTTTTTATGTGATTTTCCCCGGATTTTCTGTAAAGTACAGTCTTGATTACTGCTTTACTTTATTATTATGATATTGAGAAATCTGGATGGGATTGGTGCTCACGGTTTGGTTTTTGTGGCATAGGATGAAGTATATTTTCCGGGTGCAGGTTAATGGCAATTCCGCGTTAGTAACGAAACTCTGCCGAAATTTTCATGCTTTTTGCAAGTTCGTGTTTTCAAAAGGGGTTTGATTCCGGTTTAGGAAACTAAATCGGGGTTGGGTCCTTTCAGCTTGGTATCAGAGCATTAGGTTGTCAGATTCTGTAGACTCTTGTAGTTGTGACACTTAGGATATTTGAGTATGTACAGCATGTCTGGAGCGATGACCCGACTGGCCAGCGGTTACTCATCAATGCTTCGGGTGTTGTGTGTTCTCAAATATCTGAGGTTTCATGATTATGTTCCTTGTGTTTGTATCTAATGCTTGTCTTGTATTAGTAGGATGCCTCCTCGACGTGGTCCCCGTGTGAATCGGAAAGTGGATCCTGATGAGGATCGCCAGATGCGCGACTTGCTGATGCGAGTGTTGCGTTTGGAGGAACGTTTTGACCCTGTGGTCAAAGCTCGTACTGCTGGTGCGACTGTCTTTTCAGGTTCAGCTGATCCAGAGATTTGTGCATCATGGTTGGTTCAGGTTGAACGCGTTTGTGAGCGTCTGCGTTTTACCCCTAAGCAGATGATAGTGGCAGCAGTTGGTTTACTTGAGTCAGATGCATACTTTTGGTGGGTTAGCACCGATAGAGTTCCGGTTGATACTCCGTGAACTTTGTTTCGAGATTTGTTTATGCGGAGATACTTCAACCAGGCTACACAGCAGCTGAAGTATGAGGAGTTCACTAATTTGAGGCAGGGTAGTATGTCTGTGCTTGAGTACCGGGACATGTTTACCCGCTTATCTCAGTTTTCTCGTGACATGGTGGCTACAGAGGAAGCCAAGTGCCGCAGATTTGAGCTGGGTTTGAACTTGAACATCAAGGGGACTCTGACTACGATGCCTCGGAACAACTTTGATGAGTTCGTGAGTGCAGCACTCCGAGGTGAGGATATCGAGAAGGGAAGGCAGATGAGATACCAGTCTCGACGGTTTGAGGAGGGTGGACCGAGTCAGGGACCTTCCAAGAGGCTGAGTTCTGATACTTCTGGATCGGCATCATCCTCGGGCAGTGGACCATACAGACCACCAGCTAGTGCACCGAGACAGAGGCAGAGATGGAGGAGAGATCGACCGCAGCGACCTCAGTCTAGTGGGGGTTCCAACGGTTCCAGTTATCCTCGGCGTACCGGTGGCACTTTTGCCATACCGAGGGAGTACCCATTGTGTAGTCTCTGCAGCAGGCATCATGTTGGTCCATGTCAGCGAGTTCCTGTCGTTTGTTATCGTTGTGGCCAGGATGGTCACTATGCGAGAGAGTGTTTCCAGCTTGATGGTGCTGGTGGACAGGCGGCCCAGAGTTCCGGAGGAGAGCAAGGTACCACTTCTGGGGCTCGACCAGTACAGTTTTCTAGCCAGGGTGGACAGTAGGGACACCCTCATCGTGGACGACTATTCGGGCAGACCAGGGTTCATGCCATGACATTGCATGAGGGCAGAGCTTCACCGGAGGTTGTTATCGGTACGTTGAATATCTTTGGTTATCCAGTACTTACTTTGCTAGATCCAGGTGCTAAGCATTCATTCATGTCATATAGACTATCATCTCTAGCTACTGTACCTGCGTCTCCACTTCCGGGGTTGTGGAGAGTGTTGTATCCATCCGGTGAGGTTGTGAGTATTGGCTGGGTGTACAAATATTGTGAGATTTTTATTGGAGGTCATGGTTTAGCCGCGGACTTGTTGTTGCTGGATATCGTCGACTTTGATGTGATTTTGGGTATAGACTTCTTGGAAACACATTGGGCTATGTTCGATTGTCACAAGAAGGAAGTTGTGTTTCGACGACCAGGCTTTTCCGAGATTCTGTTTCGCGGTGAGAAGAATACTTCATTGCCGTGTGTGATTTCAGCGATGAAGGCTGATCGGATGATGAAGAAGGGCTATGTTGCTTACTTAGCTCATGTTGTGGATACTACGGCTACTGTGCTAGACATTGGTGATATTGAGGTTGTTTCCGAGTTTTCAGATGTATTTACGGAGGAGTTACCAGGTATTCCTCCAGTTCGGGAGATTGATTTCACCATTGAGCTATTACCGGGCACTGGACCCATATCTCAGGCATCTTATCGTATAGCGCTAGCGGAGTTGAAAGAGCTACCGATTCAACTTCAGGAGTTGCTAGAGAAGGGTTTCATACGACCCAGTGTATCGCCGTATGGTGCTCCGGTACTGTTTGTGCAGAAGAAGGATGGTTTCGTGCGGTTGTGTATCGATTACAGGAAGCTGAATCAGGTCACTGTGAAGAACAAGTATCCGTTGCCGCGGATTGATGACTTGTTTGATCAGCTCAAGGGAGCTTCAGTCTTTTCGAAGATTGATCTCAGGTCCAGATATCATCATTTGAGGATTCGAGAGTCAGATATGGCCACGACAGCTTTCAGATCGCGGTATGGGCATTACGAGTTCTTGGTTATGCCGTTTGGGTTGACCAACGCCACCGCAGCTTTTATGGACTTGATGAACCGGGTGTTAAGACGATTACTAGACAAGTTTGTGATCGTGTTCATCGATGACATCCTGATTTATTCCAGGAGTGTGAGCTAGCACAAGAAGCATTTGCGAGCGGTTTTGCGGACTTTGCGTGATAATCAGTGGTTTGCGAAGTTCAGCAAGTGTGAGTTCTGGTTGGACAGCGTGAAGTTTCTGGGCCACATGATATCAGCTGAGGGAGTTAGCGTGGATCCTGACAAGATCGAGACCGTGTTGAATTTGAGTAGACCTACCACCGTACCAGAGATCAGGAGTTTCTTGGGTTTGGCAGGCTACTATCGGCGCTTTGTGCATGATTTTTCTCGGATTGCCACGCCACTTACAAGATTGACGAAGAAAGGCGTCAACTTCGAGTGGTTTGATGCATGTGAGGAGAGTTACTTGCTCCTGAAGGAAAAGTTGACTACTGCACCGGTTTTGACTCTACCTGAGGATAGTGGAGAGTTCGTGGTTTACAGCGATGCATCGAAGTTGGGACTTGGTTGTGTGCTGATGCAGCATGGCAGAGTTGTGGCCTACGGTTCCAGGCAGCTGAAACCACATGAAGTCAACTATCCTACCCATGATTTGGAGTTGGCTTCTATTGTGTTAGCGTTGAAGAGTTGGAGACACTACTTGTATGGAGCTCAGTGCAAGATATACACCAATCACAAGAGTCTCACTTACTTGCGCACGCAGCCAGATTTGAACATGAGGCAGCGCAGATGGATGGAGTTGATCAACGACTATGATTGCACTTTCGAGTACCATCCAGGGAAGGCTAATGTTGTTGCCGATGCACTCAGTCGGAAATCCGGAGCTTCGTTGTTTCATGTGTGTGTGGCCAGAGTTTCTATGTTAGCCAAGCTTCGGGCTACGGGAGCCGAGTTCGAGTGGGACAACGATGGAGCTTTGTTGGCCAGTTTCCAGGTTCTACCGGTGTTGGTTGATCAGGATCGGGAAGCTCAGGATGCGGATTCCTACCTGTTGGACAAGAAGACCATGATTCGGAATGGTGTGCCAACAGAGTTTCGGTTGAGTGATGATGGTACGTTGCTATTCAGAGGCAGATTGTGCGTGTCCAGAGACGAGAGTCTGAAGAAAGTGATTTTAGACGAAGCTCATTATTCGGTGTATGCAATGCATCCCGGTGGTACGAAAATGTTTCGTACACTTCGAGCGTATTACTGGTGGCGCAATATGAAGCGGGAGATTGCCGCATATGTGAGCAGATGTTTGATTTGTCAGCAGGTTAAAGCGGAGAGGCAGAAGCCTGCGGGAAAGTTGTAGCCCTTGGAAATTTCGGTTTGGAAGTAGGAGCACGTTACCATGGATTTCGTGTATCAGTTGCCGGGTACTTCGGCCCGGTAATACTGGTATTTGGGTTATCGTGGATCGATTGACGAAATCCGCTCATTTTCTTGCACTTCCGGGGAAGATTTCAGTGGGCAAATTAGCAAAGCTATATTTGTCGGTGATCGTTCGTCTGCACGGTGTGCCTGTATCTATTGTTTCTGACCGAGACAGTTAGTTTACTTTCAAGTTCTGGCAGGCATTGCAGCGAGCCATGGGCACTAAATAGCATTTCAGTACACCTTTTCATCCTCAGACTGACGGGCAGTCTGAGCGGACTATACAGACTCTCGAGGATATGTTGCGGTCTTGTGTTTTGAAGTTTCGAGGAAACTGGGACCAGCAACTACATTTGATTGAGTTTGCTTACAACAACAGTTATCAGGTCAGTATCGAGATGGCACCGTACGAGGCTCTGTACGGGAGGCAGTGCCGCACTCCATTGTGTTGGAGTGAGGTGGGCGAGCGATGGCTTATTGGCCCTGATCTAGTGAAGAGCACCATGGAGGACATTCAGATTGTCCGAGATAGATTGAAGATTGCCCAGGATCACCAGAAGAGTTATGCGGACGTGAGAAGAAAGAGTCTCGAGTTCGATGTGGGCGATTGGGTCTTCCTGAAACTATCTCCATGGAAGGGAGTTGTGCGTTTCGGGAAGCGTGGCAAGCTTCGACCACGGTACATTGGTCTGTACGAGATCACCGAGAGAGTTGGTGTCGTGGCTTACAGACTTGAGTTGCCAGCTGAGATGGCTCATGTACACGATGTTTTCCATGTTTCGATGTTGCGGAAGTATATCACAGATCCATCACATGTGTTAGCGCCACATCAGCTACCTATCTGAGAGGATTTGACATATATAGAGGAGCCAATACAGATTCTCGATCGGCGTGAGCAGGAGTTGAGGCACCGTGTTATACCGTTGGTGAAGGTCTTGTGGCAGAATCACTCGGTTGAGGAGGCCACCTGGGAGACTGAGCAGCGTATGCGGGAGTAGTATTCTCATCTGTTCACCTCACAGGTACGTAAATTTCGAGGTCGAATGTTTTTTTAAGGGGGGTAGATTTTTGACGACCTGGAACAGAATCAGTATAGTAATCGACTTAATCCACGAGTTTACGCGTAATCGCAGTTTTCCGTAAATTAATCACGACTTAATTATCGGTCGAAAATTTGAGTTGAGTCTTTTCTCGAGAGTTGTTGTACGCGTGATTTCGAGTTCGTGGGCGGTTCCGGATAATTATTTCGACGACCGAGGAATATAATATGAATATTTGAAATTACGAAATTTCGTCGAGTTTATCCGTTCATATTGAGTTATCCGAATCGTGGTTGTGATCCATTTTGGATCGTCGATCATCCCGAATCGCGATATAAATATTGGAAATAGTCGAAAAATTGTCGAAAACACTGTTGGAAGTTTGACCGGCATTGACTTTGTGAGTTGACCGTTGACTTTTCGCTGACCGGATCTCCACCGTGCGAAACGCACTGCCGCCGTCGGGTTTGACGATTCCGGCCACCATCAGCCTGGATATTGGTATGGATCGATTCCTCTTTCGATTTGCTACTATTTAGAACTTGAAATTTCTTGAATTGATGTTGATTTGAGGGAGAAAATTTGAGTTGAAATTTGGGATTTTCCGGCCGGTTTTGGGATGTTTGGACCGTGGCGCTCCGGCCACGGTGGTGGCCAGGGATTGGGGGGTTTTGACCGTGAGGCCACGGCGGAGCCTTTGGGAGTGGCCTCGAGGGCTACCGTGCGCCGTGGACGGAGATCGACGGAGGAACAGCTTCGCCGGCGGTGGAAGATTTCTGTGGCTTTCGAGCTGTTTTCCGGCGAGTGTGGCCGAAATTGGACCTTGGCTCAGTTGAGAGAAGTGTTAGGCTCGATGAAGAGAACATTGTGGGAGCTTGGCCGCCGGAAAATCTTTCCGTAATTATTTATATACGATGTTGAGATTATTTATTGCTTTTGGAGGTATTGTTTTATATTTTATATGGTGATGGCATTACTTGCATCGATGCTTTGGCTACTCGGCTGATCACCGGTAGTCAGACCCAGAGTTGAGAGATTACTCTGGGCAGGGTTGAGAGATTCCCCTGTTATGCCGCTGGGCTTGAGAGATTCGCCTAGCCTATCACCGTCGGGCTTAAGATATTCGCCTGACCGTCGGGCTTGAGAGATTCGCCTGGCACCTCCTTATATTTTCCGAACTCGCTTTGCATTGATTTTATGATATATGTAAATGGTGAAAGGCATATGTTTATTTTCGTCCACTCACTCTAACGATTTTATTGCCTTTCCCCTGGGATTTTCGATTTTCGTGCCCAGTTTGCAGTTCGGATTCTGCTGTCTCACGTCGCGGTTGGAGGCTTAGCGTTCGAGCTACCTTTTTTTCCAGTAGGTTTCTGGTTTTGCCTACTGTTGTATATTTTGTATATATACACTAGAGGTCGCTCTGATATACTACTAATATGTTTTTATGTGATTTTCCCCAGATTTTCTGTAAAGTACAGTCTTGATTACTACTTTACTTTATTATTATGATATTGAGAAATCCGGATGGGATTGGTGCCCATGGTTTGGCTTTTGTGGCATAGGATGAAGTGTATTTTTCAGGTGTAGGTTAATGGCAATTCTTCGTTAGTAACGAAACTCTGCCGAAATTTTCATAGTTTTTGCAAGTTCGTGTTTTCAGAAGGGGTTTGATTCCAGTTTTGGAAACTAAATCGGGGTTGGGTCCTTTTAGTATGTATGTATATATGTGTGTTAATATTGTTGATTTAGAGTTTATTAATGTTGATTATATATATAGATATGAATGAATGAGAAGAATTTGAGTTAATTGTTGTGTTTTAGTTGAGTTGAGTTGATTTTGAGTGAATTGTTGATATATATATATATATGTGTGTGTATGTGTGTTAAATTTTAATTAAGAATATATAGAAAAATTAATGTAATTAAGAATTGTTGATATATATATATGTGTGTGTGTGTGTTAATATGTATGAGTTGTTAATTGTTATTGATATTGTTGATGTTGAGGTGATTAATGTTGAGTTTGAGTTGTTTTTTAGTTGAGTTGAGTTGATTTTGAGTTGAATTCAATGAAATTATATATATATATGTTAATTGTTGATATATATATATATGTTAATTTGAAATTAAGAATAGAAGAATTAATGTAATTAATTTGTAGGATAAAGAGATTTATAGATATAATGTTGAATTTTTAATTAGTGCATATATATATTAAGTTATGTATATACAGTAGGAATTTTAAGGATGGACAAGAGTTGGATTTTTCTTCCAAAATGGGATCAAAGATATGGCGTTGGAATGTGGAATTTTGTGAAATATGTGAAATCTAATGCTAACGGGAATACAATTATTCATTATTGCACGTGTACGTAATGTCAGTGTCGCAGCGATTTGTATCGTTTTCCCATTGATATAGTATGGAAGCACCTGAAGAAAAACGGGTTTTGGAATAAGTACACATGTTGAATTTATCACGGTGAAACATCATTAACAGGTCAGCATGATCATGAAATTTTTTTTGAGAGGGCCAGTACATCCAATGATCCAACAATGAGGTTGCACAACGATGTGTTTCCTTATCAGAGCAGTGTATATGCTCAAGTACAAGATATCTCTGCCGATATTGAGGGCTTCCCTTTTATTGAGCCAGTCTAGCAATTACCTAGAGCTGTCAACATTGCCGGTATTGACAAGTACAACAAGTTGATTGCCTTTTAACAGACCCCATTGTATAACGGGTGTAACAAGACTGTTCTTGAAATGATTATGGGAATAATGAAGATCAAAGTGGAGAACAAATTGAGTGTCAAGGTTGTTGATGCTTATCTGGAGTTGACAGCTTCGGTGCTGCCCCTTGGTCATTGTCTACCTACCACTCATCGTAAGGTGCGACATATCCTGAAACATTTTGGTCTTACCTACATCAAAATCCAAGCTTGCAGTTATGATGCGTTCTCTTCTGGGGTAAATATGCTGAAGGGAATGATCTTGAAAACCTTGATGCATGTTCGGTATGTCACACAGATAGGTATAAGTTGACTTCTGCAGGGAATAAGAAAGTTGTAAAGGTACTTCAGTATTTTCCACTGATTGATACGCTGGAATGGTTATTCATGTCTGCATACACGGCCAAAGCTATAAGATGGCACACGGAGAGAGATTTGTCTGACGATGATACCTTCATACACCCTGTTGACAGAGAGACTCGAAAACACATGGTTAGGGAGTTTTCTCATTTTACATCAGAGGTCCAAATGTTTGGCTCGGGCTCTCATCTGATAGATTCAATCCTTTTGGCAACATGAGTCTTGAATACAGTATATGGCTAATTATTTTGGTATTTTGGTACCGTACAACCTTCCTCCATGGATGTGCATGAAGAAGGAATACAATATGCTGACTATGTTAATTCCAGGGCTGGGTTATCCAGTAAAGTGTCTCGATGTGTATATGAGACTCTTGATTGAGGAGCTTAAGCACCTGAGTAACGTTGGTCATCCTACTTATGGCAAGTACAAAAATGAGATGTTCCAGATGCATGTCATGCTTGTTGGCACTAGAAGTAATTTTTCTGCCCGCGAGATGTTGTTGGACAACGTTACCAGGGGATACAGAGCTTGTCCAGAGTGCATGAGTGTTGATTGCGGCAACCCTCATTGCAGGAAGATTGTCCAGATGCGTCACAGTTGTTGGTTTCCACATGATCACTCAATTCTGGAGGATTAAGAGGCATTTGATGGGACTGTAGAAACAGGTGTGCAACCCAGGAGATGGACGGAGGATGAAATTTTGGAAGTGCTGAATGAATACGATTTTGGGCAGCTCAGCAATCATCCTGATGTAGTGGCAACAATACTTCCCATACCCGACCGGTATAAATTCTGGACACACAAAAGCATATTCTGGAAACTTCTGTGCTGGTTCAAGTAGCCCATCAGGCACTACCTAGATGTCATGCACATTGAGAAGAATATCTACGAAAGTGTGGTGGGCACAGTGCTGAATTGGGAGGGAGAAACTAAAGACGGCCCTAAGACACGCATTGATCTGAAAAGAATGAGTATACGAACATATTTATAGTTGAGAGAAGGGAAGAAAAAAATGTCACCAAGCTCCTTACACCGTCAAGCCTGACCAGAATAATGAAACTTTTAGGTGGATGGGTAATGTTAGATATCTTTCAGGCTATGCAGGCAATATAGGTCGGTGTGTTAACTTCCGGGATAATAAGATGTACGGATTAAAGAGTCATGACTGCCATATATTGCTTCTACGTCTCTTACCTATTTTCATTTGATCATACCTGCCCCGTCAGGTGGTAGAGCCGTTAGTAGCGTTGTCAAGATTCTTTCAGAAGTTATGCACTAGAGAAGTGAAAAAATTAAACTTGAGGGAAATACAACAGGACATCATTTTTATCATGTGCAAATTCGAGAGGATATTTCCCCCAAAAAAATTTGACATCATGCCTCACCTGATGATCCATCTTCCCGAACAATTGTTGCTTACTGATCCAGTACACTACAATTTGATGTATCCCATTAAAAGGTACGTACAATTCAACATCTGATAAATTGGCATAATTTTTTTATATAATTATGTATTTCCATAATCCTCCACAGCATATGTCGGTAGATGAACCCCAGTCCAATCTTTCTATCCTCTCGAATGAAGTTGAAGTATATGGACAGTTGCCAAAGTTGTACAATTTGGAACCGTATGAGCTAGTCATTGCCCACTGGTGGGTATTGATAAATTCTCCAGAAGTTCAATACTAAAAAACATCCATCTAAACTTCCATGCTGTTGTCGGTAATCTTGAGTACCACAATAGGGAGTTTGCAAACTATTTTGGCAGCTGGGTACGTGTTTCAAATGGATTTACTTCTATATATTCATAAATCAATGTGAAGATTATGAGTTAATGGTTGCTATTTTTATCTTCAGATGAACCATGTACAATGTGATGGTGACCCACACTGGTCACACGAATTGAGGCTTTTGGCGATGAAACCGATAACTTCAGGAGTGTATCCGATGTGTAAGGTCAATGACATGTAATTTATATGTCAACATATAGATGACAGACAGAGAACACAAAATTCTGGGGTAATGGTACATGATGGGAAGAATAATATTAACTATTATGGTGTTCTCTATTCAGTGGTTGAACTAATTTATGGGAAGGGCATGACTGTGCACTTGTTTAAGTGTAGATGGTTTGATACTAATCTTGAGAACACAAGCACCGATAAATACGGTCTTTTTTCGGTGAGTATTGCTAAAAACTGGTATGAGGATGACCCTTTTGTTTTTGCCACATCGATAAAATAAGTGTTTTATCTAGATGATCTTGTGCACAAAGGAGCGTGGAAAGTAGTCAGTCATGTTGTTCATAGAAACATTTATAGTGCTGCTACACTTGGTGAGACCGCATATATTGAAAAAGTGACTGCATACCAAGAGCCGAACGCAATTGGTATTCCTAAATCCTCTACAATTTGCCTAAATAATGTGAGACCTAGTAGTGTGGTTCGAGTTGTACAGGCGGATGTAAGTCTTATTGATATTAATCCAAACGAAGACAACAAAGACTCCGGTGACGAGGAGCGGCACATATTACCTGAAATTAACTCCACCACCGATCCAGACTCAAGTGATGATTCTGATTATGAGCCTTTGTTAAACATGAATGTTTGTTAATTAATTAAATGTGTGGGTTAATCATGAGGATGTTTTTGTGCATGATTGCTTCATTCCTGTTCTACTATTAGATGAACAGGTGTTACTGCGAAAAAGGTAAATTTTGCCAATGAGGCTTGCGTTTTAATTTTTTTTTACATACTATACCCGACGACTTGCACAAAAGTCATCGACAAAAGTTAAAAAAGTGTAAAAAAAATAAAAAAAAGTGAAGCATAGCTGACGACATTAATTAAGTCGTCGGCTAAGCCTTAGCCGAAGACTTAAGGAATGTCGTCGGCTATGCTTTATTGTTATAACACGAAAACCCAGCTCGAGACCTCACTGTTCGGCCTCTCATCCTTCAAAAACTCTCCTCCTCTACCCCAAATCTCCCCAAACCCCCGGAATCCCTCTTAGGACATCCCAAATCGCTGGAAATGCCCCCAAATCTGTCTCAATCTCTCCAAAACAGGTTCTTCCTCTCTCTCTCTCTCTCTCTCTCTCTCTCTCATTTTTCCCCTAAATTTTAGGGTTTTTAACCTTATTTAGGGATTTTAGTTTGATATGTGTTGGATTATGTGAATGTGTATGAGTTTTGATTATGGGTTATGGATTTTGTGATTAGGTTATTAGATTGGGTTAATTGAATTTGTGTATGGAATTTGTGATTGGATTAATTGAATTTTTGAATTTTATGGAATTTGTGATATATGAAATATGTGATTATTTTGAGGGAATATTATGTGAATCTTATGTGAATTTTTTGTGAATATATGAAATATGTGATTTATGTATGAATTTTTTGAATTTTGTGATTTATGTATGAATTTTGTACTTTATGTGTGAATTTTATAAATTTTGCGATTTATGTATGAATTTTGTAAATTATGTATGAATTTTTTATTTATGTATGGTTTAATTCAATTAGGGTTTAACTTAATTATGGTTTAAATAATTAGGGTATCAAATATATCGACGTCCAAATCGGATAAATATTATCAAACTTTGAAACTCATTAATATTAGCGCATATACCGCTTAAGTAGTTATGTTGAAATCTTTTTCCCTTCTGTTAGCCCACACCGAAGGTGGAGGCAACGCAAAAAAGACAACTAGAGGCACAGTCAGCGACAAGCTACTTGACAAAGCGCTAAAGGACAGTGGGAAAGTAGTCATACAGACCAATTCGAATAGAGACGTGATAGTGGGAAAGAATACGTGGAAGTACGCCAGCATGGTAGGGAGTATAATACGGGACAGAGTGCCGGTTCTATCAGAAGAGTGGTCATCCGTGCCACAATGTGTGTAGGACTGTGTGAACAATGCATTGTCGGTAAGTTAATTATATATTCATTATGTATATATAATTATTCTTTATATATTCATTCTGTATGTTTACCATTTATATATTTATTTATATATACATTGCATATGTGGTTTATTGTGCCGGAGGAGCTCAAATGTACGTAGGCAATTGACGTGCAAGGAAGAAGGTGATGAGATATGGAGTTAAATTTTAGACATCTTGTTGGTCATGTATTGTCAATTTATAACATATACTTCCCATATATAGATACAAGGAGTGGAAGAGTGAGATCAAACGACGCTGGAAGAAGCACGGCAACCTCCGTGGGGGTACCCCTATGGAGTTTATGTATAAGGAGTATGAGTGGCAGTGGCTCGTAGTCCACTTCAACACCCCAAAGTTTGAGGTATGCAACACTCCATTTGTGCTTACTTGTATCGTATTTGGCAAAAATAGTTTCCTAATTATTTTTTTTTTTTCACATATGTTCATCCAAGAAGGCTATTTCTGCAATAAACGCGGCAAACCGGGAAAAAAACACAAAGAACCATAATGCCGGTTCGAGATCCTTTGGGGGTTGGATGGAGGAGGCCGCCCAACACCCCGAAGTCCCCCCTTTGGAGTATACATTACAGAAAGTGTATCCTCAGTGCCCCAAAGATATTGTAAGTCTTATGCCCTTATAACTTAATTAACATATTTTCTTATGTATCTCTAAAAAAATTTACATATGTTTACTGGTCCAATTTATTTTTTTTCTTTGTCAATTAGGCGAGAGTGCAAGAGGTGACTCCGGAGGTGTTGTCTCAAATCTTGAGAGAGCAATGGCCTGAGACCCAGGATACGGATCTCCCCTAGGCTATCTCTCAGATTGATCAATCTGACCCGCTTGTAGCGACGAAGATCATGGGTGAGGTTTTCCCACCACGGGGAAGCGGCTACCACTGCAAGGGTCTGGGATAGAAGGGGGACAGGGTCTTGAAGAACACTCCCGGATTCTCACGCAGGTCGGTAAGTTCGAGGTCTTCTCATTTACAGGAACAACTCTAGATGGTGACGACAGAGCACCAGAGGCAGGCGACAGAGCATCAGAGGGACCTGGAAGAGACTCGAAGGCGGGTGGAGGAGATGGAGCGGGCAAGATTAGCCGAGCAGTCTGCGATGACTTCTTGATTTCAGGATTGGACTGCACAGCTCCAGTCATCTAAATTCCCAGTCCCAGCTCCACCTGCGTTCCCTTTTCCTACCACCCAGCCGCAGGAGGATCCCGAAGACTCTAATATTAATGCTGATGTTTTCAATAACATCAATTTGGATCACTCATAGTGTAGATGTGTAATATGCGTGAATTTGTGTTTTGAATTGTTAGTGAATTTGTAATGTGTTTTACAATTTTGATCAATACTATTATGCAATTGTAGGTTCAGAGATTAGAATTGTACATTTTCGGGTATTTTTTTTCAGAAATTTTCTACTATAGCCGACGACACAATTCAAAGTCATCGGCTAAGATAAATATTATAGCCGACGACTATAGTCAGACGACTTTAGGTCGTCGGCTATAGTGCCTGATTTTGTAGTGTCATCTTCTTCATGAAATCTGGGTTTTACTTTTTCTGGGTTACTTCCTTTTCTTTTTCTCAATCCCCATTTATAGTAGCTAGAAGTTTAACTTAACAATGAAATATCTATCCACCAATGTGCCCCTCTCACTCGACGTCGTTGAGTGTGAGAAAGGTGTGAGAAAGACAGCATACCGAATTTTACCATTAGCCGTCCCTAGTAAGCCGGAGTAGATCAATTTCTGACTTTGAAGATTACTTTGATTCGGTAAAAACACATTCATTCATGCCTTCGATGATTGTTTTAGTTAATCAATTTTATGGAATTGATTGAATAATGGACGAGAGGTATGTGTAGGAGATGTAGAGTAAGCTGATGAGCACGAGAGCGAAAGGAGAGGAAAAGTGATAAACCCAAATTGCAATAAAGAAGAAGAAGAAGTAAAAGTGTAAAACCAAGATTTTATTAGTAACAGAGAAAATAAAAAAAATACCCCGTTTAAATTTTTCCTTTCTTTAAAAATTTATCATAAATTTTTCATCTTAAAAATGTTCATTCTATTTTTAAGTTTGTAACGCACCAAATTTTTTATCATAATTATAAAAATTGCCACCGATCTTCTGAAAGACCTCCCCTTTTGAGAAACTCTCTCTCTCAGATTTAACTCAGTTTCGCTGCTCCAGACATCGGCGTCGATCGTCGCCACGAATGCTTGCACCATCCAACATATAGCAACCTCTTGCATATGCTCGCATCGAGCTCGGATCCACCGTATCTCGTCGCGCCGCAGTGCGCGCCTTTCTCCTTGTCGACCGTCGCGCTGCTCTGACGCCTCAAGTCATCGCCTACTTCGGTCCAGGCGTCGTGGAGGCGCCACTCGCCTCTTCTCCTTTATCTTCTCTTTATCTTCGTCCAGCATCATGATCAATGTCAATTTAACTCAGCTAGGATTTTGAAGAAGCTTAATACGATTCAATTGATAGTGACATTAGTTAATTGAAGTTTCTGCTTAATTGTTTTGGTCTTGATGGCGAGTGGAGGCAGCTGGTTCACAACAAACGCATCCATATCGTCAGCCTAGCGATCGAAGAAACCATAGGTATTCATCTTTATATTTTCTTCGTACGTCTCTTTACTCCGATCACGGTAACTCCGACGATTCCGTTATATTTCGATTCAGCTTGTTGTCTTCGTATTTTATGATCCGTGAGGAGAACATGAATTTAGTTGTGGTTGAGTTGTTTCAGCGGATTATGACTTATGAGTAGTGATTAATAACAAGCATGAGTAATTGAAACATAGAAGCTTCATTTGAAATTTGAATCGATTGTGGAATTGTTTGTTGTGTGTAGGGGATATTCCGGCAGCTACTACCGATGATGTAGATTGCGGTTTTGTGTTAAGCAATGTATAACATGATTTCAGTGCTTTTGGGTGTGCTTAAAGGCTTGTAATTGTGTGCGTAATCGCGTGATTTAGGGTAGTTATGTGAGCATTTTGTCTAGTTGTGTTGTTTTTGATGTATTAGTTGTGTGTTACTTAGTTTTGTAGTGCTGAAAACCGTCGTGGTGTGCTTATTTTGGTTTTGGGGTTTCATTTGTAGCTCTGACATATATGGTAGTGTCTTGTTTAGTGTGACTGCTTGTCGAATTTTAATGCTTTTGAGGTAGTTATGCTACTTGACCTAGTTATTGTTTGGTCAACTGTTATTGGAATTTGTTGTTTTCTGTTCTTTTGCTGTTTGTGGTCTGTTTTAGACATCTGAGTGGTTTCAATTAATAGATTAGTCTACTAATTCGTAGATTCTGAACTTTCTGTAGATACCCAAGCAAGAAGCAAAGTTAGCAAATCCTTCCCTTCCTCCCAGTGCCCACCTTGTTGGCAATGCCTTTGTGCAGCAATACTATCAAGTTCTTCACCACTAGCCGGAATTGGTGTATAAGTTTTATCAAGATTCAAGCACGTTGAGCAGGACAGATATCAATGGCAATATGACAACAGTGAAAACTATAGATGTAAGTGTACTTTGATATACTGTTATTGTCCTGATTCAAGTTCACTTCAGTGCCTTAGATCAGTTGCTGAATTTGGTTGTAATGACTGCCATGACTTGAATACTCCTTTTCATATGGGTAATCATGAATTCAACATCCAATTTCTGTATGTTCCTGATCCAGTTTAGAATTTAAGGTCATAGCTTGATAAAGCTTATTGAATTCGAACATTCGTACAATATTGCTTATAGATTTTCTTTAAATGAAGCTAAATAGTAGACACCATGTTTATTTGATTTGGTGCCTACTTTGTAGTCTATGGGTCAAAAATGGTCAATTTATAATAGTTTATTGATTATCTACATAATTTTTGCAGCTTCTGGTGTATGGTGCTGCCAAAGTTATACCATCTACACTCAAAGTTCAGCAGCCAGGACTTCAATATTCTCTTGTTGTGAGTTTATCAACTTCTGTTCAGTATGGACAAGATCCTGGTAAGGACGAGATCCTGGTAATGGATAAGAATTTCTGCTCTGATGGTATGTAGGTGTAGGATTTAACTACCAATGATGGTGGTTTCTTTGGCTTTAGACGTTTATCGATTCAAGTTTGTATTTAGCATGTAATTTTATTGATTGAATTTGGAAGGTCTAAATAGCTATTGAATAGACCCAATTGATTGTATCTACTTTAACAACTGAATGACAATAATCAGACTATGATGGTTAGACATATATTTTTCATTCTTTAACCACTTAACAATTATAAAATTCGAACTTATAAAGGGTTTTGTTTACACTATTGTTAAACTTGAAAAAAAAAATAGATATTTAGATAGATATTTGAACAAATACTTGGACAAATACTTGAACAAATATTCAAACTTTTAATACTTCCAGCAACTAGGTTGTGATTAAGCCCTTATTTTTGATTCATTTTTCCAATTTGATTCATTTTTCAAGGAAAATAGAGATTTTCAAACTTATAAAGGGTTTTGTTTACATTATTGTTAAACTTGGTGAAAGATAGATATTCAGACAGATACTTACATAGATACTTAGACAGATACTTGAACAAATATTCAGACTTTTGATGCTTCTAGCTATTAGGTTATGGTCAAGCTCTTATTTTTCATTCATTCTTCCATTTTGATTTCTTTTTCAAGGAAAGTAGAGATTTTCAAACTTATAAAGAGTCTTGTTTACACTATTGTTAAACTTGATGAAAGATAGATATTTAGACAGATACTTGAACAAATACTTAGACAGATACTTGAACAGATATTCAGACTTTTGATACTTCCAGCAACTAGGTTATGGTCAAGTCCTTATTTTTCATTCATTCTTCCAATCTGATTCTTTTTTTAAGGAAAGTACAGATTTTCAAACTTATAAAGGGTCTTGTTTACACTATTGTTAAACTTGATGAAAGATAGATATCTAGACAGATATTTGGACAGATACTTAGGCAAATACTTGCACAGATACTTAGACAGATACTTGAACATAATTTTGGACTTTTGATACTTCCAGTAACTAGATTATGATCAAGCCCTTATTTTTCATTCATTCTTCCAATCTGATTCTTTTTTAAGGAAAGTAGAGATTTTCAAACTTATAAAGGGTTTTGTTTACACTATTGTTAAACTTGACGAAAGATAGATATTCAGACAAATACTTATACAGATACTTAGATAGATACTTGAACAGATATTCAGACTTTTGATACTTCTAGCAATTAGGTTATGATCAAGTCCTTATTTTTCATTCATTATTCTAATCTCATTCTTTTTTGAAGGAAAGTGGAGATTTTCAAACTTATAAAGGGTCTTGTTTACACTATTCACTACAAGAAATTTAGTTTAGTGACAAAATTATAGGTGACAAAAGTCATGTTTGTCACTCATCATTACTATAGGCAACAAAATTATCTTTTTTGTCACCTAAAAGTCATCATTTATAGTTAAATTTTCAACATCTTTACGTGATAAACTAACAAGAATAGGAGACAAAAACATTTGTCACCTATTTTTGATGAAAATTGAGTTTCCATTAAAACCCTTCTGTGATATCTAGTGTATCTATGAGGGTTAATAATGTAAAATCAAATTTTCAGAGCAGTTTTGACACTTGAAACGAAAATTGATAGTTTCTTCGAACTCAATTTCTTTTCCTACTTCTCTTTTGCAGTTAAAACTTATAGCAATTTCTCTCCATCTCTAAAACGAGCGGACCTTTAACCTTGTCAACGACGTCTCCAGTTTCTCCTCCTTATGCAGCGCTGGCAGCTTCACCTCCATCAATGAAGGGAGCGAAAAGAGAAGAGAACAACCGAACCGGGAAGGATCCGAATCCCATCATTCTGGAAATTTTGGCCACTTCAAGAGATCCTCGGTCTACTTTTTGTTAGTATTGATTGCCATCTCATGCTCATCGATTTCATTGATTTTAACTTAATTTTTTTATTGCAATTGAGAATATCGGGCGGATTTCGTTTTTGGTTTGTTTGGTGATCAAGGTCTACTTCTGTTTGGTGATTTAGTTTTTTTTTTTTTTGGGTTTCAGAGATCATAGTCATTGTTGCCATACGCGTCTTAAAGAAGAGCTCAAGGAATTTCAGAAGAATCTGCCTATCTTGTTCACTTTTGGTATCTCAGATTTTTTTCTTCTTCTGTAAAACCGTAGAATCTATTGCTTGGTTTTACTAATCTTGTGATTTAAATTGATTTTAAGAAAGGCTCTTTGAAGCGGAAGTCTGAGACTAAGTTCAACATGTTTGTATACAAACCTGGAAGGTGAGTGAAAATGGCAATTTGGTCTGTGGCTTCACAAGTTTCATTACGTTTTGGGTATATAAATTTTATCAATGAATCAAATAATCTATCAAGTTTGTGAGTTTGTCAGCTTTGTGTAGTTGATGTGGTATGTGCTTTGATTGCTTATTGTATGTTGTTAGTAGCTCAATATTGGGAGAAATTATGTACTCGAAAAGTTAGCTTATGAGCACAGATGGTTAAAAATAAGTACTTAAATTTGCTAGCTCGGTGTTGGTATTTAGTATGTGGAGGTCTTCCTGCTATTAAATGTTTTGCATTTTGGTAATTACAGGTTGTTGCCGACATTAACAGGACAACTTTAGGTCTCGGCCCATGGCAGAGATGCTGCTTCATGCTAGTGGAGGTCATTATAATGACTTAACTTCTCTCTTCCTCGAGTACATTTGTTCCATGTCTTACTATTTTTTTCTACTGAAGCTTTTAAATTGGTGATTTGAGAGTTTGTCTTATAGGTTTGGTCTTTAATATATTAAAGTTCAATGAGAATATTTATTAGTGTTATTTTTATGTTATGTTATATTTGTATATTTGTGCAGATCATTGAGATTCAAAGATCCTATGAATACAAGCCATTTGCAGCATTTGTTTTCATAAAGACCTCAAATAAAACTTGATTTTTTTTGGAAGTTGGTTAAGTTTTGTAGGCCTGTTTTAGAGGACAAAAGAGAATGGTGATAAAGATGGAGATTTGAATGTGTATTAGTGATTAGCTTTTGTCATGACATTCAATGTGGATGTATTAAATGGTCATCTATGACTTCCTATGGATTTGAAAAACTGAGCGAAGGTTTCATTGTATTTGTATTATCTAATCCTCTAATATTGCGGTTCACTTATACAAAACATATATGAATGCCTTTATAATTTCATTTGTTTAGTATTAGAGAATATAAGATAAAAATTATGTATAAATATAGATAAGAAAATCAATATATGGCAGTAAATAGTTTTGGCACCAAATCTAAAAAATAGTCAGAATTTGACAGGGAATAAACCACACAAAAAAAGATGGATTAGGCGACAAACTTGGTTCATCACCCATACTTTTTTTGGTGACAAACCGAATTTGTCACCTATAACTATTTGTTACAATTATAGGTGACAAACTTAGTGACAAATTAATTTTGTCACTGATGCAAATAGGTGACAAAATATTAAATATTGGTGACAAATCAAGTTTGTCATTAAAAGACAATTTTCTTGTAGTGATTGTAAAACTTAATGAAAGATTGATATTTAGACAGATACTTGAAAAAAATACTTAGACAGGTACTTGAACAGATACTTAGACAGCTACTTGAACAAATATTCAGACTTTTGATACTTCCAGCAACTATGTTATGATCAAGCCTTATTTTTTATTCATTCTTCCAATTTGATTCTTTTTTGAAGGAAAGTAGAGATTTTCAAATTTATAAAGCGTCTTGTTTACACTACTCCTAAACGTGATGAAAAAAAATTATATTTAAACAAATACTTAGACAGATATTTGAACAGATATTTAGACTTTTAATATTTTTCAGCATGTAGGATATTGTCATACTTTTATTTTTCAGTCTTTCTTCCGATCTCGTTCTTTTTTGAAGCAAAGTAGCGATTTTCAAAACATATAAAGAGTTTTTTTTACACTACTCCTAAACTTGAAAATATAATGATATTTAGACAAATACTTGAACAGATACTTCGTACTCCATAGAACTTAACCAGACTCAAATGCTCCACTTGCAACAACATTTGAATCTCGCAAAGAAGTCTTTGGCTTTTTCATGAGATGAGTATACTCCATAGTGTTCTTCATCTTATTTAAAACTTGGATATTTCTCACCTCCGAAGAATTGTGAAACCAGTTCCTTACTTTGTTCATAAACTTGTTCTTGCCACCCCAAATTCTCTTCCTGCTTAGTGGAGCCTTGTTACAAACCTGAACTTGTCGACTTTGTTTGAAGACTACTTCTTTCTTATACAAGTGCTTCAATTTCTCATCCGCATCATCAATCTCTTTCTCCATTGCCTTCATTTTTGCCTGATACAATTTCGACCACTTGAAACTCTTCTGCTTCATATCCATCATTGCCATAACCTCATTAATACTTCTCTTTCCAAACTCCATCTCAAAAACCTTCTTCCAAAACTTGTCCATCATCGGACTCAAATCTCTACCTATTATAGTCCCTGCACCAGATCGTTGTCTCAAAAACCAAAGCCCACAGAGGACGATGGGGACCTCCTTCCTTCAGGGGTGAGAAAGTTGACAACGTGGCCCTCGGGTGAGAGGCTGAGTTTCTCCTCATGGTTATCATCATCGTGAAGTACAAAAGAAGTTATTGGCTACAAGGGTAAAATCGTTAGAAAAAAAGGTTTTATAACTTATTGAGTTTTTTTAGTGAAAATGACGTCAGCTGTTTTTTTTTTTTTTTTGAAAAAAAAAGGTCATAAGTTGGGCATTTTTTACCTTGATGTCATAAGTTGGTTTTTTTTTATAGAAATTTTATCTATTTTTGGGTTTTTAAATATTTTTTTCTTAGTTACAAGACAAACATTAAAGATATCAAGGCAGTACTCAAAAGTCATCTAAGGATGTAAGTTTTACTAAAAATTCACTTAGTTTTTGTCAAGTGACCCAAAAGTCACCAAACTATGATTTTAATTACCCAAAAATCATTTTAAAGTCTGCAATTTGAAATAAAAATAATAATTTCTGCGCCAACCATTTTACTTTTCCGTTTTTTGCCAACTTGTTTTTTTTTTACAAAAAAAAACTTCTACAAGAAAAAAAATGTTTTTCATTTTGTTCTTCACGACTCAGCATAAACTTAAAAAATAAAGATACCAACATAAGTACAGAAAGATACCAACTCTAAATCATAAAGATACCAATACAAGTTCATAAACATACCATAACTTATTTTTATTTTTTTCTTCACGACTCACACTACCAAGATAACCGACTTAGACGACGAACCAAATTTGTCGTCTAAGAGACTTTTTTCGTAGTCTAAAAACTTAGACGACAAATTATTTGTCGTTTAAGTTTTATTGTATAAGTGTCATGGTCTAGGTACTTTGACGATGAAAGATAAATTATTCGTCGTTTAACTTAGCTCTAAGATGGCAAAATATGTTTCGTCGTCTAACATTCAAGTTGACGAAAAATTGAATTCCAAAACGACGATAAATGTTTGTTGCATAATAGTTCTTAGATGACAAACAAAAATGTTCATCGTTTAAGTGTTTACACTTAGAGACAAACATAAAGGATTCATTGTCTAGGTTTGAACACTTAAACGACAAACAAATTTTATGTTCGTCGTTTAAGTGGTTTCACTAAGATGACGAAATGTATGATTTTCGTCGTCTAACTATTCCTTGGAGATGACCAACTAGTTTTTTTGCCGTCTAATGTTTTGCCTCTTAGACGACAAAAAATACTGTGTTTGTCAGCTGAAAATGATCTACTTAGACAACAAATTGTTGACATTCGTCGTCTTGTTGAATTAATATTTTTTTCGCCAAAAATAGTATAATTTCATAATTAAAGATATTTTGAAACTTATTAAAAATAATTAATTACAAAAATATTTATTAAATATAATAAATATTTAATTAAGAAAATATTTATTAAAAATAATAAATATTTAATTTTTACATAAAAAGTGTTTCGAAACATAAACTACAGAATTAAAGAAGCCGCATTGGGAGTTGCGATCCCTCCAATTCTCCTGTTGTCTGGATCATGTCATTGTGTCCCGGATCCCGAGGCGTGATAATCGAATGACAAGTGGGAGGAGGAGGATTCCAGCCCACCCCCTGAGGAAATCGCACATTCCTTTGACCTGATCCTTGAGTGCTTGAGCCTCCTCCTTCGCCGCTTGACCCTTCTCCTTGGCTGCTCAAGCCTCTTCCTCGGCCACTCGGACTCACTCCTCGACAACTATCGCACTCGAACTCAACGAAACTGATGGAAAAGACTGGCTCAAATCTCGCACACCTGCTCGTTAAAGGCCACAAATCTCTTTTCCTAGTTAGTGGCCGAGTGGTTGATCATAAATCTCGATTTGAGTCTTGAAGGGTAGAGGATGCAGCTCATCAGACGTCATATCCGAGTTCTCTACCTGTTTACGCATCTTTTCCTCCTATGCCAATTGTTTAATCTTTTTCTGAATTAAAATAATATATGAATGTCAATTTTTACCAAAAATTTGACAAGATATGAATGTTAATTTTTACAAAAGATTTGATATAGTTTCCTCTAAAACTATAAGAAACAAAAAAAAACCTGCATGAGAGAAAACAATTCAAATAATCAAATTCCAAAATAACAAACCGTGGGCATCGATTCCAATCCGGATTTCTCAAATTCAGAATAATAAAAAAAATACAATTTTGTTAGGAAATTTTCACGTTCTTAATGCTACTATATTTTAGTACTGTGTTGGGTTTTGTAGTTGCAATAATTAGTTGGTTGGTTTGAACTGAAAGCTGATTTAATTTCTTAAACTTCAATTGAACCAGTTTCTTAAACTTCTAAAAAAGGGTTACTTACAGAATTTTGACTCACAATATCATCTTTCCCGGGCCTCCAATACGCAGTCTCGTACCCATTAATATAATAGTGATTCAAACCCTTCTCTTTGTAAGCCTTTGTCACGTAGATGAACGGTTGCGGACCCATCTGATGCGGCAACGTTCTTATCATGGTTACGCTTGTTGGCCGCCGACTTTTTCTGTTTCAAAAATAATAATTAAATAATGATATATTAATTTAAAACTATTACTTTATTACCTTCAAAAAAAACTATTACTTTATACTCATCGGACTCGAAGTGCGCGACCAACCAATCTCTCTCTTCAAGCCTTTCTAGCAACACCAATGGGACACTCGCGGAGCTGTGTGTAATGTAGTGCTTATATAGCGAGTACTTTCAGTCCCAGAAAATATTCTATGCTTCCGACTCTATAAAGTCATGCATCACCTGAATTTGACCGATCTCATATGAAAGCTACGAAAAAAGTAAAGAAATTAAAAATAATTATTAATTCATACAGAGATTAAATTATTAAAAATAATTTAGAACTAGAATTAAATTAAATTGAGTTCGTGGTATAATGGAACCTATCATCTAGCTCCAGTTCTTTCCAAGTCGTCGCCTTCATAGGTATCTTGTTTCGTATGATAGACTTAATGTTTTTCATAAACAAACTATTGATTTCCTTCGTTGGAGGGCCTCTAGTCCAGTCATCGTATGACACATTGATCTCCCCCCCCCCCCGGTTGACTTTACCATCGCATCGAATTTAGCCCCCTTCATCAACCCCCGAGAGCATTTCGATGGCGGTCCTGAGGTCTTCTTGTTCACTTTGCGACTCACCAATAGATGTCGAAGGTTTTGACGACCCAGGTTTCGAAGAGGAATTCACTGGCACGACATTCGAGGATGTCAGTGGTGCTTCTGACGGGTTTGTCATCGCTTCAGATGGAGCATGAGAAGGAATCCTTGCACTCTGAACAACCATAACAGTGTCCTCTGACATGGAAACCCAGTGCATACGCCGACTCAGTATCCTTCTCTTTTTGGGTCTACCTCTTCTTCCCTCCAGACATCTTTATCGCTAGAAATAAAAATAAAAAACATTAAGTGAATAAACAACATCTATCATGGCTCATACCAACAATCACTAAACTGCATATCATGCTTCTAACTTGTCTCATCAATTACCGAAATCACTAACAAAATCAACAAATCAATCATCAACTAAAGCTTTATCCTAGCCTCATTTGGTTCTCAACCGCAACAATTTGGCTCACGTATGCATCAAAATCATCAACTAAAATCATCAAAATCATCCACAATCTCATCACCATCTCCATTCTAACAATAAGTTAAAAATGGCTTCACATATTGGGTATCACAATATATAAATTTGGGGCATCTAAAGATGATAACTTTGGTGAAACCAAGCCAGAGGAACTGAGATATATATTGATTCAATTAGAAACCTAAACCTATAAATGTTTCTCTTAGAACCATAGATTCGAAAAAAAAAGAAGGAACTTTCTCTAGGCATTCAATTTGAATCTCAGAATTTTATTCAAGTAAGGAGGATGAAGAAGGGATTATACACATGTCGCTATCGACTGTGAGGTTGTGATTGTCGACATGGAAGGAGGGGAGGTGGTGACGGTGAGGCGGTGACTCAAGGAGAAGAGGCCGCATTCTAGCTCGTAGGAGGAGAGGTTGTCAGCATCGGAGAGAAGAGAAGAGGCGGTTGATTTGATACGGGCTGCGTAGGATATCAGTGATAGGAGAGGCGGGAAAATAGGGATCAATAGAAACTGATCGAATTGGAGAATATCTACCCCGATTGATCTCTATAAAACCACTTAGACGACGAATTACTTCATCATCTAGGTCACTCTATTTCGTCGTCTAACCTTTTGAATTTTTCTCAAAATTTTAGGCAAAAATAATTTCCCCCAATTTTTGACTTAAATGGCAAAAAAATATAGTTTCATCGTTTAAGCAAGTTACTTAGACGACAAAACTAAGAGATTCGTCGTCTAAGAATAAAATTAATTGCTGTATTTTTTGGAGAAATCTGAAAGTTTATTTTAGGTTACATGCTTAAGAATCATCATAAATCAACTGCCAGATGTAACCATTATATTTATACGATGTTATAAAAAAAATATCAACACAATTATATTAGTTTAGGATTCGATCGAGTTAATTTAGTGATTATCGACAAATAGTCAAATGACGAAAATGATCGTAAAATATAATTCGTAAATCCGTTTATGAAGTCATGAGCGTTTCCATTAACCTAGAAACTAAATATATCAACTACATAGAAATTGAGTGAATTTTGACATGAAAATTTGATGAAATACTAAATACTTGTTATACATCTACAAATGTTGTATAACTTAAGTGTTCGTATGTCTATATTCACTCCACATCAATATTAACGAAATTGAATTTGAATAAAACAACCGTTGGATATATTCATCACAACATAATATATAGGTAGACAAAGTTTTGATCAATACGAAATTTGTTAAAGGTTTGATCAGGCATAGTCAACCATAATACCGAAATTTCAATGAAATGGAAACGTTGACAAATGAATCTTCGTAACTCAATTTTTTGAACCATCAATACTCACAGTCTAGGTATTGTTTACTCTCTACCCTCGAAGAATAAAATTTGCATTCTAACATGGTACACATGATCATGCTCATAGAGGTCAAATTGTGAAACTCATCTTAGACGACGAATGTGTATGAAATTCATTGTGTAAGATGAACTTAGACGGCGAACAATCACATATTTGTCATCTAAATGTTCAGGGTTTATGCTTCAGGGTTTAGGGTTAAGAATTTAGGGTAAGCTATTAGATGAAGAATAGTTCATTAATTCGTTGTCTAAGTGTTACTTAAATGTCGAATGTTTCACCATTTTGTTGTCTGAAGGGGTCAGGGAGGCATAATAGAAACATAGAAAACATTAGAGTGAGTAAAAAAAACAATAATCTTGTAATAATATAAAACAAAGTATTTGTGTCTTTCTCCGAAATAAAGGACACTAAAAACACAGCTAGTCAAAGAGATAAAATAGCATATGTGTGGAGGTCATCATATCGTACTCGTACTCGTAGACGATTCTAAGACGTGAATTGTCCCACCGGAGGCCACTCAAGGTGAGCAGCCGGATGGCCTATACATCAATGCATTATCATAGACACAACGTGGACGTGAATAAAAAAAAACATAACATAAGTGCCTCCGTGAATAAACATAACATGAAATCATAAATCATAAAGCTTTATCAAAATAAATGCATAATCATGTTCCTAGACTTGGTACAATCAGTGAAAATTAAATTGTCCACTCACCGGAATCACTAGCTAAATATTCATAGATTCAGAAACCCAAAAATCGTATTGGGCCGCTTTCTTCGTTGTAAACCTTGGGGTCCATGACTATGGGTTCATAGAGGGATAGATGTAGGGGAAGTCCATGACAAACCTACATAGGCATAAGGATTATGTATTAGGATGTGGTTGTAACGATCGACCCTTCCTAAGAACTTTCATTTAAGATTAAGTGTGTTAGGTTGAATATGTCTCATATTCTTACTCATGTCGGGGTGGATGGTAGTTATCCTTAATTTGCTTTCCATTGTTGGTTCACTTTTACTTTTCAGTTTTTATTTTTCAGCATTTAGTTAGGTAACCAAATCTTATTGAAACCCTCTGCATTTTTGTGTGATAGTCTATCACTGAGTCTAGTTTCATGTGTATAAATTTTGTGGTATTTAGATTAATATAGGCATAGTTCGTAATTATATTAGTGTCCAGTGGTCGAATCTGTCAGCTTTTCTGACATTTGCGTTTAGTTAGTATTTTAAGATTTAGTGTCACCAATTTCTTGTGTTCGATAACCCTTATTTATCATTACTACATTGATATATCGTACTTAAGAATAAGGTATCTTTGAGATGTGGTTTTCCACATCATCAGTTTTATCCATCTCAGTGGTGTCAGTGGCTAAGGCTGGAGGGATTGTGTCATCATGAGGAGTATTATAACCTCCATCTTCATGTTGCTGTCTACGAGAACTAAATGCCAGAAAAACATCATGTACTAATTCCATGGTGGGGTTCCAAGGAGGGGCAGTAGTTCCGTTGAATGAGGCATCTTAGTAATTGTACCCTAAGCTGAAGTCTAGTACTTCACCGTGCTCAATCCACTCCGTGTAAGTATCCATCATACCATTCACATACAAGTATTGAGTCATATCATTAATCTTCATAACCTCATGGTTACGGCATCTTCTGCATGGATACTCAAAACGCTTCTTTGCTTGACCATGATGCATCACAAATGACACAAACTCGTTGATTCCATTCATATACCTCTCAGCACCTCTATCATTCAACTGCATTCAACTCTTATCCATATTATGCGTAAGTTATCATGAGCGAAACAATAATTAAATAAGCCATAAGTTAGCAAAAAATATATTGTCGAAATAGTAAGCAATTAAACATGCATGCATGATTCTTGAATAATTACTAACGAATCTATAGCTAGCTACTTAATTTTGAGTCATCCATCAATTAAAAACCTAGCTAATTTTAGGAATATATATCTGCAAATTATACCTAATTTTGGGACAATTCAAGAACATATCTAGTCATCGTGCCATATATAATTAAACATCAGAAAAATTCTAATTAAGGGAGCTAATAATTAAATATTAGGAATCATCTTATCATTCTTACCATATTAATTCATCTAATACTTAATAATTAATATAAATTACATAACAATGTAATATGCATTTAAATATATTGAAATCCACAAATTAATAATTCTCAACTAATTAATAATTAATCCAACATTTCACCATATATAATCAACACAAGCTAGCTATCATGTAAGCACTATAGTTAACAAACAATACTATAGAAAACAAGGGTTGACAAAAATCTTTCACCGAAAAACTCATCTTATGTAAATTGAATAAAATAATTGAGAGAAAAGAGTTTATACCTTCAAGGATAAGAAGAGAGGTAGTTAATCTAGCTTTAGGAGGCATCAATCGAAGCTTCACCGTTATGATTCAAAATTTTGGCCAAAGGTGTGTTGAGAGATTTTGAGAGAGGATAGAAAGATGAAATGTTCGATCTGGAAACTGAAAACATATCTAAATAGTTGAGTTCACTTTCGTCGTCTCAGAGACATATTTCATCGTCTAATTCATCGTCTAAGTGATAACTTAGGTGACAAATTTGGCGGTGAAGTTTTTGTTCGTCGTCTTGAATATAATCAAGACAATGAATGAGGTTTTCGTTGTCTAGGTCATATTTCTTAGATGATGAAAGAAATAATTGTCGTCTAGGTGGTACTACTTAGATGACGAAATAAAAGTTTCTTCATCTTAAGTTATCCTAGACGACGAAACATATGATGAAAGTTAGTTTCTTCGTTTAAAAGGTTACTTAAACGACAAAAGGGAAAAGAATATGAATTTATTCATTTAAGTGGAGTTCAGACGACGAAATTTTTATCCTTAACGACGATTGTAGTTTTCGTCTTCTAACGACTATTCAGACAAAGATACCTTAATTAGTTCGTCGTCTAAGTCTGTTATTTTGATAGTGTTAGCACAAAAGTCTGTTATTTTTATAGTGTTAGCACAAACTCAATCAACAAGGATATTATGTCGTGTTCATAAATATATCATGGTATTAGAGAGAGAGAGAGAGAGAGAGAGAGAGAGAGAGAGAGAGAGAGAGAGAGAGAGAGTCTAGGGTGTAGAGTTTAAGATTTAGGGTTTGAGATTATAGTTTATGGTTTAGGATTTATGATTTAGGGTATAAGATATGGTGTGCATAATGACACTAACACGGAAGGATACCAATCTAACTGCATAAAGATACCATCATAGGTTATAATCGCAGTTGTATAAGAATATCATCACAACGCTTTAAAGATATCATCGCATGGTTATAAAGATACCATCACAACGTCATAAAGATATTATAATAATGTTATACGGATACCATCACAGTGTCATAAAGATACCATGACAATATATTAAGGATATTATCGCAATGTTATAAAGATACCATCGCAACGCCTTAAAGATATCATGACAGTGTTATAAGGATATCATCACAATATCATAAGGATATCATAACAACATTTTAAGGATACCATGACAATGTTATAAAGATATTATCACAACGTCATAAAGATACCAATAACAATGTTATAAGGGTATCATCATAGCATCATAAGGATACCATGACAATGTTATGAATATTATAAAAATATCATCACAACGTCATAAAGATACTATGTTAGTATTATAAAGATACCATCACATGGTCTTAAGGATATCAACACAAGTTCGTAAAGATATAAATAATATGGCGTAATGATACGAATAATCTAATATAAAGCTAGGAGGTCATAAAAATTACACTTGAAAAAAAAATGAAAGGAATTGATTTGAGCACCCATCTTGGGCACCTAGATCTGAAAAATAGAACGGCTGGGTGAGGACGACGTCCGACGAGGTTGGTGGCAAGCACAGCCAGAAGATCTCGGCGAGTCGAGCACAATGTGTTGCAATCTCAGCGAGCATAACGATGACGTGTGGCTTCGAGGCGAGGGAGTGCGGCACAACAAGACGTGGGGTGTGCAGCCTGGGGTTGGGGACAGGCGACATCGTCGTCGTTTGTGAAGAACCGGTGGCATGAAACATAATTTTTATGAAGTTTTGCATAGTGGCACGTCATAGTTTTTAAAACTCCAGAGGCATTTTGCGCGTCTTTACAAATAAAGTGATTGTTTGGTCAAAAATAAAGTTTGGATGACTTTTTGGTCACATTTTAGGCTCCAAGTGACATTGGATCAAGGACCATTAATTAGTAAATTAATAATTAATCAATTATCTTGTTATCTCTCTATAGTTCAATTTTTTTTATCTAATGGCTTAAAATCAATGTAAAATTTTGTGTACAAACTATAATGCCATTGAAACTAACCCATGATATATTGCATGTGTGTTGATACTTGATACGATTGTTACAATAGACGCATTTTGATTGTATAAAGTTTATGTATGATCTAAAAGTATTTGCATGTCAGATCCATCTTTTTTAAGGGGTCGACCAAAATCCACTACAGAAAATATTGATAGGAATACAGGACTTCACCGAATTATTCAACCTGATAAAGAGAAATCCTATCGCATCACTACACTAGAAAATAATATTAAACAATGGCTCTACACTAATAAATCAGAGTAACGCTAATAAATATAAAATTTAAGACACACCACTCCTTAATCAGTTAAGAACCCTCTTTAGATCGGAACAACGTCCCCCGGCTGCCATGATGAAGGATGAAAAAAAGCCTAAATCGTGGAGACAAGCACCTGGATCCCCAATAAAGACAACAAAGCCACCCATATTGGAGAATCTAGTTCTGAAGCGTAAGTATGAAGGCTCAACCCAACCCAAAGTTCCAATCCAGTGTAAAAGAGAACAAAGCCCAAATCCATGGGGACCGTTGCCTACACACCACTACCTTTTGCATCTCCAGTACCAGCCAGACTGTGTATTCCTCGCCATCGCTTTGCTCCCCGTCGGCTGGAGTCACTATCATTCTCATGGGGCAACAGTGGCCGCACCGCCTCACCATACCGAGGAAAAACCCATCCCCTGAAAACGGATATGGATAGAGACGAAATAGGCCACCGACACCTTAAGGAGGGCGTCTAATTCTTGGCATCCATGAGCCCCACCGTCATGCTTTGAACCGTGCTTGAAGTGGGCGACTCCTTCCTGTTGGGCCGACGACTGGACCCACCAAACGTCGTCCGTTTGTAGCCCCCACATCAGGTCGGGTGATCTCCAGCACAAAAAGGAGAAGGGGAAGGAACATGAAGCTAGAGACGAAAATAGGAATTGAAGAAGAAAAGGGGAAACAAAGAAGCCGTCGTGAACAAACACGGGAAAACCCTAGCTGTGAAGCGTCGGGCACAAAACTACGATTACTCAACCAAGAAATCTGGAGAACATAGACCGGAAGAAAAAACTGCATGTCAGATCCATCTAATCCCCCACCCGGTCAGTTTGGTTTGAGTTTGCGAAAGGCCAAAGTAAAATTTTAATTGCAAATGCTCTTTTACAACTACCAATAAGAGGACCAAAACTGTACAACCCAATAAAAGTAATATTGGGCCTTATTCCTTAGGCCGGTCCAAGTGATTGACATCAAATTTCCCTGGGTTGGGCCTTTTTACAAAATGGGATCCGATCACAAGCCGTCAAGCCCGACAATGACAGCACCCTGACCCTTGAATCCGCAAGCTCAGTCTCCACATGTTCTCATTGGCTTCTACGATTTCTCTTCGTTGGATTGAGCTTCAAGTATGTTTTATTTTGACTGCATTAATTAGTTTCCGCAAATACCTTTGCACGTACAAGAAGCTTCGAGAAGTTACCATAAAATACTTTTCAATCTTGACATTCACCTTCCATAAGCTCGCTCAGTTAACTTGAAGTCAATATGTATTAGCTTTAATATACGGAAGATGTGGAAGCAATTCACCTACCAAGTTCCTCGGCGTTTTCAACTTTTCATGCCACAAAAGATCGAGAAGATGAGCCACTTCTCTGTTTCTGTTTGGTACCAAAATAATTCCGATTTCATTTATCAAGAGAATAAAAAACAAAACAAAAAAAACACTCGAGGATGTACGAAACTCAGATCCTCAAGAAATTTAGAAACCCTAAGTAAACGAAAAGCTTTTCTCCTAAACCAACAAGAAAAACATCAAAGAAGAACTAGAGATCAGCAATTGTAGAATTGGGAAGTGTTGGGAAAAAAATGTGGCTTAGATTTGAGTAATTTGGAATCCTACATTAAAAATTGTGAAGAGTTGTCATTTAGTTATAAGGAGTTGTATTAGGCACATTAATGTGGAGATATTTTATATTAAAAATTCTGTTGAATTCTGAGTGACTAAATAAGAAGAGTATCGTCATAGTTTATTTCGACCCATAATGCATTACATGTGAATCACATCATTCAATTGATGGAGTATTACTACGAGCTAGCACATTTATTACTTTAGGTCTTTATAGAAGTGATAAGTAGAAAAGAAATGATTAACAACCTTTAACTATTGAAGAGAAATATGGAATCTTTCAAGTATGCGAAATTATTAGTGTGGGTAGCCAATGTGTAAAACGACAAACAGCATCTCTGTTTCAGCTGGCACACATCCAGGGGCCGAGGCAATGGGTAGGTTGCATGGGCTATAGCTGGGCCTAAAATTTTGCCCATTAAAAAAAATAGATATGCAAAAAACAAAAAATACAAAGAAATATTAGAAAGAAGACGTTGTCCAGGCAGCACAGCACACTTGCTCTGCATGTGCTTACTTCTCCTAAATTAATCACCCTATCTCATATAGTCATACTTGATCGCCGTTTAGGTAGAGAAAAGAACGGCCGGCTTCACCACTTTAGTTGCTCTCGGCTTGATGGTTTCATTCCACAAGGTCTATGACTCAATGACAGGCTGCTCAATCTTTTCTAAGTGATCATCTTCTCTTTATCTTTCAGGTACCCCTCTTCTTTTGAATATAAAGGTACATTAATGAATTTTATTATATGGGATTTGGGTAATTGGATTTCACAAAATTATTATTTTCTTGAAATTGATTATGGTTAATGAGATAATAGATAATGAGTTTGATTGAAAAGTCAATGATTTATAGTTTAGTGCTCTATTTCTCTGAAACTGTGGATTGTGCTGTGATAAGTGATTTTGTGTTTTTTTTTTGTTCATTCTTGAAATTGAAATCAGTGAAGGAAGAGAGAAGCAAGAGTCAAGATCCAACATGTTGAGCTTTGATTACATTACAGTAGTAGCGACTAGCAGTCTAGTTTCTGTAAGTTTAATCTCTTGCTCTATTTTTTATTTAGTTTATGTCTTGTTTGTGGCTGTGAGATGTCATATCTAGTGTTTGAGTAAGTAGTTTTATGTCTTAATTAATTTTATATAATTTTATATAGGTTTTATACATTGAATATAATGGGGGATCAACGTAAACTTAAACAATACAAAAATCTTTTTTCATGGTTTACTAATGATAATCCATCAAGTGAGAGGAATGCTAGTTCTAGTGGGAGTATACATATGACTAATGATTCGGTTAATGACGTTCAAGTTGATCCATTGCCATCTATTCCACAAGAACAGTTTCAAACTGAAAATATTGAAGTGGAAGAAAATTTTGATATAAGTTGCCTTGAACGTGATCCGGGAAAGAGACGTCCCATTTATTCTTACCCTTTTAATGATCATGAAAATGTTAGAAGAGTTTATATGGTATTAGGACCATTTCAACCTGAACTATGTGAGTATAAAGTTACCATTTAGGGAGGTCAAGGTCGAAGGTTTAATTTTAAATGGTTTAAACAGTGGCCCTGGCTTGAATATTCTGATTTCGTTGACATAGCATTTTGCTTTCCTTGCTTCTTATTTAATTCTCATCCATCTCATCATCCTGAATTTACTGTGAAAGGAGTTCAAAGTTGGAAGAATATTAATTCTAAGAAATCTGTGATTCTTAGTCATGTTGGTGAGGACATCAATTCTGTGCATAATACTTCCATGGTCAAATGGGAAAATCTGAGAAATCCATTATCACATATTGATAGAGTGATCAACTCACAGTCATCACAGGAGATAGCAAATAACTGACTCCGGCTTATTTCCACCATAGAGGCAGTGAAATTGCTAGCAAACCAAGGATGTGCATATAGATGTCATGATGAATCAGCTAACTCTGCTAATGCTGGTAACATTAATGCAGTTCTACATTCATTTGGAAGAATGCATATTGAAGTTCACAATGTTACCTTACAAAATGCTCCCAGGAATGCTAAGTATATCTCTCCAACTATTCAAAAACAAATCTTGAATATTCTTGGCAACAAAGTGGGAAGAAAAATTTGTGAAGAATTAGGGGATGCAAAATATTGTATTCTTGTTAATGAGTCTATTGATACATCCAAGAGGGAATAAATGGTTATTATTCTTCGGTTTATTGACTGTCATTGATTGATTAGAGAACGGTTCTTCAAAATTGTTTGTCTTTCAGATACTTATTCTCTAACTCTAAAAAATGAGATTACTAAGGTGCTTGCTCAATATGATATTCCAGTGGAAAATATGCGTGGTCAAGATTATGATGGTACTAGCAACATGAGGGGTGAGTTTCATGGTCTTCAGGCATTGTTTTTGGAAGAGTGTCCATATGCCTATTATGTGCATTGCTTTGTTCATCGTTTACAATTAACATTAAATGATGTTGCTATGGGAGTGGATGAAGTTTGAGAATTTTTCTCAAAACTCAATTTACTTGTGACTTTTGTGGATTCTACTACAAAGAAACATTTTTTGTTAAAGACTATCATAGAGGAAGAGATTAAAGAATTAGTAGCTGCTGGTACACTTGAGACAGGTAGAGGAGCTAATCAAACTACCAGTTTGCAATGAGCAGGAGTTACTCATTGGGGTTCACATCATCGTTCAATTTGAAGTTTGATCAAGTTATATAGAGCCACCCGATTGACTCTTGCAGATTTGAAAGCAAATGGGCAAGCAAAGGTTAGAGGACAAGCAAGCAGTGTTGGTAAGATAATGAAGGATTTTGATTTTGTGTTTTGTTTGCTGTTGATGGATGACATCATGAAGATTACTGAGTTTCTTTGTCAAGCAATGCAAAAGAAGGCTATAGACATTTTAAATGCTTTGAGATTTCTCACAATAACAAAATCAAAACTTCAGGCTACGAGAGAAGATGGTTGGGACGAATTGATTGCGAAAGTGATATCATTTTGTGAGGAACATAATGTTGTTATGCTAGATATGTGTACTCCTTATATGGAAGGTGCAACACTAAGAACGTGCAAGCAGATAAACTTTATTGCAAATGAGCATTTTTATCGAGTCAATATTCTAAATGTTGTGATTGACTTGCAGTTGGCAGAGTTAGAAAACAGATTCACAAAAACTTCACTAGAGCTTCTTATTCTTAGTGCAACACTTGATCCTCGTGATAATTTTCAAGCTTTCAAGGCTGAAGATGTTTGTACTCTTGCTGTGAAGTTTTATCCTCAAGATTTTATATATACTGATATACTTTCTCTTGAGATTGAGTGTGCTTGTTTTCTTGCAGATATTCGAATGGATATAAGATTCAACATGACACCATCATTATCTGACTTGAGTCGACTGTTGGTTGAAACAAGAAATTTAGCATTCTTCATGATGATTTATAGATTGATATGTCTTGTGTTGACTCTTCCAGTGTCTATTGCAACAACTGAGAGAGCATTTTCATCAATGAAGATCTTGAAAAATACTCTTCGAAATAAGATGGGTGATGAGTTCCTTGATAATTCAATGATTCTTTATATTGAAAGAGAGTATGCCGAAAGCATTGATAATAATTCAATTATTGCGGAGTTTGAAGTTAGCAGATCTCGAAGGGTGAAGTTTAGTTAGTTGACAATGTAGAATTTTTATTCACGGGGTTTGGTTGTAAGACCCCCCCCTCCCGAATGTATGTTTTCTTATATCATAATAACCAATGTGTGAGGATGAACCTCCCAATGGATTACAAACCTCAAAAAAAAATTGTACGCTACACAGTACAGCTCCTCAAGATTTTAAATTCTGGATCCGCCCCAACATACATCAGGGAAGACAAGAGTTGACCAATTTAGCTAAGATTTTGGCCTTGTGTGATCGTCACTCGATCACTCATCTGGTATAATTTTTCTCTGTGAACTGCACAGACTTTCTAGGCTATGGTTGAGTATATTCGAAGAAGTTTGATCAATTGTGAACCACAAAAGCGACGTGCATTATATTCTATAGGAGTGCAAGTAGGGACTAAGATTGACTTGACATATTTTTTAGACCATAACCAGAGTTATTATTTAAATTAACACTTCGCTAAGATAATTGATGTTCGGTCTAAGCTCTCAGATTATTTTTTTTGATCGTATAATATTGACCGTCGTTTGTTCATACCTGTTATCATCGTTTAATATTAGTTTCAGTTTGAGTTCGATGATTAGGTGATTTAGTAAAACGATAAATTTTGGAGATGAATAGCTCACTACTATGAATATCAGATTAAAAGATGAGTAGATGATCAAAATCCAAACTATTCTCGACTGTTTATCGTCATTTATTCGTAAAACAATTGAAGTAGGTGAAGACACCATTCTGTAAAAAAGAATAAGCTGTCACTCTTGGGCGGGAATGCACCCAAGTTCTAAGTACCTCTGAGTATAATTTATAAATTTAATGCGTGTCGTATTATGAATCGTTACCTTTTATCAATTTTTTCTCTTAAATTGACTGGGCCTACACTAAGCAGCTAGTGCTGGATCACCACACCGTACACATACAAGCTACCTTGTCTCCAATCTCCACCGCGTCTCCTCCTCCGTCTCCGGGTTTATCACCCCCGCGCACTACGAAAATCATCCTCCACTCTCCCGGTCTTTCCTCCGTCCTCTCCCTCACGCTCGGCTTCTCCACCTCGACTCACGTTGGGCACCTAGACGCAAAAAGAGAAAAACTGCCGAAACCAACAACCAGTACCAACGTGATCGATGAGTACATAGCTCCTTTTCTTTATCTCTACAGCAAGACAATCCCGCCTTCTTTTGATTTCTTTGATTTTCTATGTTTGCAGTATCATATTCATCTTCTTATAGTGATTGTAAGTTAATCTCTGTTTTGAAATGCCCACCACCTGTTTGTTAAATGGTTCACAACACTAGCACTTTGAGTTTCCATCATCACTAATGGTAGTTTTTGGTCGAGACCCTGTTGAGCTACTTCATTTTTGAACTAATTAAGCTTAGTTCTGATCTGGGTTTTGGCTAAATATGAAGGTGGGTGTTGTTGTTGGGTTGCTTAGAACAGTTTGGATTGCTGCCACACTACCTATACTGATTGCTTCCATTCACTTTGCTTGGCTAAACTCGTTTCGTAAACTTGTTTTGACTTTTGACCTTTACCAAGAGAGGCAAGATTATGCAAATCTTCATCTAAGGTACGTCATTCGATCCCATAATCAACTTGACCAGATGACCCAGATCGATCACGGGTGCGTGATGAGCTCGACATGATCGTCCAAGAAAAGTCGATCTCGATCGTGAGGTGAGACGATCATCAGTCGTGAATAGAGGAGGCTTACCGAGATCGGTATGGGTATGGCGGTGGGTGCCCAGAGTAAATCTGGGTTTCGAGCAAAGAGAGAGAGAGAGAGATTTCTAAGCGGCAGAGCTGGTTTACCGGCGAATGTTTCTCTGGGCAAAGTTCGAAATCAGAAACACTGAGCTTATGATGGGCACAATCAACTACAGCAAATGTTGACATTCTAACCGATTATAGCTCGACATGCATCATGTTACAAATTAGACTTGGGGTGCTTATATTGGGTGCATACTAGAATTTTTCCACATTGAGTATGACATGCAGTAGTTTAGGCTTATTTTAGAGCAGCCGCAGTGGTGGATTCTTCTCGGAGGAATTCCTGGAAATAGGTGTGGATTCCACCAAAAAATAGGAATTCCTTGGTGTTGGAGACGTGCAGTGGTGACAGGGGAGATTTGACCAAGCGAAGACGAGGAGGAATTCCTCCATCTCGTGCTGAAATGGGAAGCCGGAAAGAACTTCTTCCTGGCGGAGCGCACGCATGTGGGTGACGCCAGGCAGGAAGATTTTTTTAAAAAATTTGGTGCGTGTAATACACACGTCAGTATAAAAGTAATTTTTTTTATCGAAGTTACTATCCAATGATAGCCCGCCACGTGGTAAGTTGTCGGCCAGCACATTAGTCAACAGCTACTTCAATCTTGACGGCTCAAATTCAAATTCAAATGCAATCGGACGGCTCTAATTCAAAGGCAACGACTACTGTTTGCTTCTGAAAATTTAAGAATGGATACTACCAAAAATACTCTGAAAAAATCTCAAAAAATTTCTAATAACCTCATACTATTTCTCTATAAATACTACCTTCATTTTTCTAAACACTTCACACCAATTGTGCACAACAAATTATCATCCTCCTCCCTCTCTTCACTCTCTCTCTCACAATCTATTTGGTTTTTTGCAAAAGATGTCCACCAATTGGCTCAATAATTCAGCCGACAATAACACGTGAAAATAACACGTGTCACATTTTGACTCGTCAGAAATTTTATCGGAAATTTAGTTCAATAATGTAGACGATAATGACATGTGTCGGCTAGTTATTGAATGAACATATTATTATTAATTAAATAAAATAATTTTTTATAATTGATGAATAGTAATAAAAATTCTTATTTGTTGCATTTCTACGTAAAAAATATGAATAGAACATCATATTTGATAAATAATAAAAATTCTTGAAATAAGAATTCCTCGCCCAATAAAATTTCGTAAATGATGCGGATGTTATTAGACGTCGTGAAAGTCTTGCAATGTAAAAGAAAGTCTCCCGAGAAGACTTGGTAGGTCTTTGATATCATCTTTGATATCATATAGCCACTAGACAAATATAGTATGTCGTATGTACCTGAAATAATTCATAATATTACTTTGAACTCTGTTCGATCACCTGATCGAGATATATATATCCTAGCTAGCCTCTCCTTTATATAGCTAGACAGAACCCCAACCTGCAGGTTCTATCCCATAGCAGATAAACGTACCCCAACAATATATCTCTTCTATCTTTCATAAGAATCATATTCCATGGCTTTGACTTGTAACAAAAGTTTCTCCTGCAATTACATGCTACTGGAACCCGACGATGTGGGTTTCTTTGATCTCATTCACATCCTGTTCTCCAATAACTTGGAGAAGAGAAAGTTTGTCGACTCGTTCGATTATAAGGAAGACGATTTTCAGCGCAGGTGGCTCATCTTTCTATCTATTGTGGTGCAAAAGCTGCTTCAGTTTGTGGCGAAGCCTATGGCATTTATTGGCTGCGCAATCGAAATGTTCTTGAACTTCTTGTCAAGTAATGGCTGCAGCTTACGTCAACTGATGTTAAATCTTTTGAAAGGTACGTAGTCATCTAATTAACTGCTTCTTAATTAATTCTCGTCCATGAGTCTCATCTCTATATATGTATCTCAACCAACGAAGGACGAAATATCCATAATATTTTTGATATTTCCACGATATTTTTATGTTTTGGACTTTCCGATACTAATTCTACATATTAATATCTTTTGTCCGATATTTCTCGAAATATTCGATATTTTCCGATATATCGCCGAAATTCTCGACATTTTCGAATTTATCCGATATTTTGAGTTTACATATATGTTGATCGCACTAAATTAAAGCACAAAACACTCCACGCTAATAACTCAAAAACTCAATCAAATAAACTCTATAAATAATCAACAAAACACAATTTACAAGTTTCAAAACACATATTAATCATATAAGAATCTCATAAAGTTCAAATACAAATTTTCATGTATTTATCTCAATTTCCGTCGATTTTTTATTAAATAGATATTTCATCGATATTTCCGTCGAAATATCCGTATTTTAGATATCTTCGATATTCGATATTTTACTCCTTAATCTCAACAGCACTACTCTAATTAAGTAAGTAGCTAGACTGCTGCATGTATACCTGCAACACCGGTGATCTGAGCAGCAGGAAGCTCGTCTGGCCGGTAGTTCTCCTCCATGAGATCTGGAGAGACCGAAAGATAGAGAAAGATGATCTCTATGGTTTTGGTATCAAATTAATGTTGTGTGATATAATTATATTCTGTTAAATGATCATGATAGAGATTGACATATTGATATTCAATTTGTCCACACGCAACCAAAGAAAATAATATTGCTAAACACACTCATTTTTTGTTTGAAGTCATAAGAATTATTAATTTGTAGTTGTTATGAGATGATGGTCATATTCGATCTCCTTGATTTAGCTTAGTGCTATGTTATTATCAACTATATATATGCGCCTTATGTATAATTGTATCCATGCCCGATGCATGTAGATATAGATAATACATGCAGATAATACTTAATTTGGATGTGTTATTAGACTAATTCATGCCATATGAAGATTAATTAGTATACTTGGATAATGGTTGGCACGCAGGCAAGATTATAATACCTGATAAGAACTCAGAAACATTCCTATCGTTTATCGGAAATTTGGACAAGCGAGTAAAACTGCCCAGTAGAATCAAGCATGGAGATGGCAGATATTATGCAGCACTCAGTATCATGGCCTCTAAAGTGTCATATGAGAACCATGCCTACATCGAAACTACAGTTGAAGATCACTGGAATGTACGTTTATATGATGCTAATTGATATAGATCGATATATATGTTCTAGACTTCTAATGCTACTCTTTAATTAAAGAATTGTATATATATAAATTATAATTTTGGTTTCTTCAAAATCTTATGACAGATGGAGTTTGTGGGATTCTACGACTTCTGGAATTGTAAGCATCCTGACACGAGAAATTTGAATCAAGTTTCACATGCATAAGTTAGTGTAGAATAACTTAATTTATATGTTAAAGCAAGAAATATGTCCAAAACTTCACATTGAGGGTCTGACAAGTTCGTGACAACATGTACGTAATGCACAACATTTTAGTGTGTGTTTGCACACCATCAGTTAGAGCAGTACTAAATGGTTCATCTTAATTTGTATTGCAGCATATCAAAGAAAAGCTACAACACAAGCCTTTATGCTTCGGGATAGATCGAGTGAAGACCACGACACCATTGTCTTAGCGTTTGGAGGTACCGAACCCTTTGATGCAGACGCCTGGTGCTCTGACTTTGACATCTCATGGTACGAGCTTGAAGGCGGAGTTAATGTGAGAATTAATCCATGGTGGATTCATGAAAGCTCTAGGTTTGCAGAAGAATGTTGGTTGGCCAAAGGAAGTTGAACACGATGTTGGTTAGCTTACTACGTTATTATGGGCACCTTAAGAAAGCTTCTAAGCGAAAATGATACGGCAAAATACATCATTATAGGGCACAGTTTGGGTGGGGCGCTAGCGATTCTCTTCCCCGCAATGTTGGCGTTACACGAGGAAAAGGAGCTGTTGGAGAGATTAGAAGGAGTTTACACATTTGGGCAGCCTAGGGTTGGAGATGGGGAATTTGGGCAGTACATGGAAAATAAAGTACTGAAAGAGTACAATGTTCAGTATTATAGGTTTGTTTATAGTACGTTATGATATGGTGCCTAGATTACCCTATGATGACAAGTCCCTCATGTTTAAGCACTTCGGGACTTGCCTCTACTATAACAGAAACTATGAAGTTCAGGTAAGCATGCATGTGATTCTTAATTAAGTTTCTCTTTCATGAACCAGCTAGTCAAGGGTAACCTAATTAAACTACTTCTAGCTACTTGCTCTAACTGATCAATTTTGTGTTCTTGATTTGACGCATGCAGGTTTTTCCAGAAGAGCCAAACAAGAACTACTTTTCTCTGCGGGTGCAAATACCGATGATGGTGAATGCATTTTTCGAGCTGATCAGGAGTTTCACGATTCCGATCGATCAAGTACGGACCGGAGTTCGAAGAAGGATACTTTTTCAGATTGATGAGGCTGAGTGGTTTGGTAATGCCAGGGGCAACAGCACATTGTCCCCAAGACAGTGAACTCGACCAGATTAGGACCCGCAGATGTGTTCGTCTCAATTGCAAATAAGCTTAAGCATCATTGAAAGTGTGAAGCGTGAACCATACAAAAGGATTTTCAAGCCAGCTGCCATGCATTGTATTAATTAAAAGGGCCCTTAATCAACAAATAAACATTTTCATATATTGCATATGTTTCTTCGTTAATTTTGTAACCTAGTGTCGTCGTAGAGATTATATTACTGTTGTTTATGCTCAGATTCGTGAAAAATATGCATGCTTGACTTCGTTCCTATATATCCTGGAATCAAGGCGCAGCATTATTGTCTTCGGTAGTTGCCTAGCTACAAACCTGGGATGCCTTCAGCCAATCAGCCTTCACCCAACAATTGCTAGCTAGCACAGTAGTCAATAATGAATTAATTTTTTTCCAAAATATATCAAGTAAACCAATATAGAACAGCATCTCTATGCGATTGAACTAATTCGTGTGCTTTTTATTTGCAAAAGAATTTTAGACTTGATTGAGCAGATGTGTTGATCGATGCCAGCAGGAACGTACTCAAAAATTAAGGGAGCAGTATTAGTCTAGCTTGGACATTTGGTGGTGGAATGGTGGTGGGACTGTGGGAGTATTACTTATCAGGAACATGATTTTCTCAAACATATCCTGTCGGCTCACGTCGGTTCATTTGATTGTTCTTCTTCTCCATAGATATAATCATATAAAGATCTGTAAATTAAACATCACGATAAAAAGGAAACCGTGGAAAAAATGATACTCCTGCAACGGTCTAAATCGGAAGCTCTTCATAATATCGCACTACCGGAGGGGAGAGCCAAGGCGACGAAGGTAAGTTTCTTCGTCGTCTCATTTTAACTGAGGCGACGAAGAATGAAGTTGTAGCCTCAGAAATTACCTACGTCGCTTCAACGACACTGGGGCGACGAAGAACAATCTTGGTCGCTTCAATAAACTTAGGCGACCAATATGAAGCGACGATGAGTGTTTTCGTCGCCTTGATCAATCTGGGGTGACGAAGATTGCGCAATCTTCGTCGCCCACGTTTTTAAGCTAGCTAATTGATATACACTGCATATGCATCCAATTAATTAGCCAATGTATGCACACTACATGCAAGTATGCAACTCATCTTTTCCTCGAGGATATATTATATAAGTGTTTTTACATATCACTTCAAGAATCACGAAGCTTTTGGAACACATAAATACTGACTGTTTTTTTCTTCTTCGAAAAGATATATTATAGAAGTGGTTTTACATAATACTTCAAGAATCATCAATCTTTCTAGCTACATATACACATCTTTGGAACACATATCTACATATTTTTTTATTTATTTGAAAAATATATACTAACTCGATCGTCTGACTAGTTTGGAAGCAATCAAATATATATTCTTTTACAGAGGAGCATCAAATCTTAAATATATTAGTCCAAAGTACTTGAAATTTGAGGTGGAGAACTAACTAGCGGCTTGAAATTAGTTACATTACATAGTATCGAAGTGGACAAAACTCTATTAGGATCAAAACATTATTAGGATCTTGTTATTTGTCGGTTTGGCCAACTCCATAAAGCACTGTGCAGTGGCTGTTTGGCTCATACATCCTAAATTTTTGGTTTAATATAGTATGAATGATGATAGAAATCTCTATTTGAAACCCAATTTAATGTTGTAGCTATTTTAGGTTGACATTGAAGCGACGAAGATTGCCATCTTCGTCGCTTCGGTTAGGGTTATTAGTCAATGAGGCGACCAATATTGAAAACTTCGTCGCTTCGGTTATGGTTAATATTAGGGTTAATAGTCAATGAGGCGACCAAGTATGGATCCGCAAGGTAACACTGTGAATACAATATTGGTCGATTCAATACATTAAAGCGACGAAGAATGCAACATTGGTCGCTTCAATGTATTGAAGCGACGAAGTCTTCAATCTTTGTCGCTTCAATACATTTAAGCGACCAATATTGCATTCTTTGTCGCTTCAATGTGTTGAAGCGACCAATGTTTCATTCTTCGTCGCTTTAATGTATTGAAGCGACCAATATTGAAGACTTCGTCGCTTCAATATATTGAGGCGACCAATGTTTCATTCTTTGTCGCTTTAATATATTGAAGTGACCAATATTGAAGACTTTGTCGCTTCAATACATTGAAGCGACCAATTTTGCATTCTTCGTCGCTTTAATGTATTGAAGCGACGAAGTTTTCAATCTTCGTCACCTCAGTGTATTATAATTCCATATCACAGATCTCTTCTTTCATTCTCTTCACGGTTCTCTCCTTCTCTTCTTCTTCGTTTCTCCTCCACCCCTAATCTCATAATCGAAACCCTAAACCCCAATCTCATCCTCTTCTTCTCCCTCGGTCCGACCAATATTGAAGACCCGCTCCATCTCTGGCAAGACGAGAAGAAGGCTCGGCGAGGCAGCAAATTCGCACCTCTTCCATCTCTACCTCCTCCTCGATCCCAACCTAGGTTTCCAATTCAACTCAATTTTTAATCTTCCCTCATTTATTAACTTTCTAGGGTTTTTCTGCTACTCGATTGTATACCTATACACGATGTGTATGTTTGAATCTATAGATTGGCTCATCCAGGCGGTCCGTTGACCACGAACAAGGCGGCGACTTTGGCCAAATTTCTAGAACGAAAGCTTCAAGAGCCCAAGGGATTGGACTCCATCGATCCTCATTTTACGCGACAATGTTTGTGGTTCTATCTTGTTTTGCTGTTTGTTGAAGATTGAATTGATAGCTACTCTTGACTAACAAAGATAATTAGATAGCTAACACCTTCTAAGTTCTTTCTTTGGCTGATGTGATTGTAGCAAGATGGTGGTTGTTAGGTTGTTCCGTCGTCACATCTTGCTGTTTACTTACAAATTGGATAACTTTGGAATTAAGTTTATTTCGATTTCTCTGTTCAACTAAACTTGAAGGAAACTTACTGTGTGATCATAGAACTACGAATGTTTCATTTCTATTTTGGGATAAAACATCTATGTGTTCTGTCTAATACTCATTTCATTCAATTTAGCTGTTTGAGAAATACAAGGTAATGCAGGGTTCTCAGTACTTGAAATGAAATCAGGATCGGAAATTATGTAGTGATTAGTGAACGAAAACAGCTTAACAGTTTATGTGGTCTCAAGCCATGCTCGAGTGATGTCTGTCATGTTCTGTATGGGTTAATCAGTAGATAGAGAGTAAAAGGGAAGTAGATGTTAGTCCAGTGCTTGGTTCACAATCAGGTCTTGCATTGAACTATCCACGCAGATACTTGGGCTGTTATAGATAAACTTAGCTCTATGCTTTGGTGGGATATTAGAAATCCAGGTGTTCTGGTTACATCTGTTAAGTTTCATTCAGAACCAGGTGTGGAAACTCCGAAGAACCCTATTGCATTTCTTTTCCATCAATTCATATTCTTCTTCCTTTTATTTTCCCTTGAAGCATGTTTATCATGTATTTTTCTTTTCTGTTTTTGTAGTTCTGAGCCTATGTATAGATGGGTCATGCAATGGTGGTATCTCGGGAGCTGCAGATGAAAAGGTTCTGTTGTACAGTTTGGATCATTCCATGTTAACATTCTCATCTTCGTAAGCTTGTCGATTATTGCATCTCCAGCCTCTTAACTTTTAAGATAGGTGTCAGATGTTTAACTTGAACTAACAAATAGGCACTTTGCCATTTGCTGGTTCATCCAGCTGGTACTAGGTTTGCATCCACTACAAGAAAATGACCCATTGCCGGCGACTTTTATGTCGCCGGCAATGTTTTGGACATTACCGGCGATTTTTGCCGGAAAAATCCCCGGTAATGTCTTTTTTTTTTTTTTTTTTACATTACCGGCGATTTTTGTCGCCGGTAATGTCCGTCGCCGGCAATCTCTCGATGGTAATGTAAAAAAAAAAAAAAAAAAGACATTACCGGCGACTTCATTTATGTCGCCGGTAATGTCTTTTTTTTTTTTTTTTTTTTTACATTACCGGCGACATAAATGTATGTCACCGGCAATGTCTTTTCCGGCAAGAGATTACCGGCGACTTACATTTATGTCGCCGGTAATGTTAAAAAAAAAAAAAAAAAAAAAGACATTACCGGCGATTTTTCCGGCAAAAATCGCCGGTAACGTCCAAAAACATTGCCGGCGACATAAAAGTCGCCGGCAATGAGTCATTTTCTTGTAGTGATCTATCTCTTTTCAAATTCTCTTATGTGGTCTTCAACCTAGGGTTCATGTGTGATCAAGAAAGAAATTGATTTGGAGCGACCTGGCATATCAAGCACTTCCATTTGATCTGATAGTAAGATTTTTGCAGCAGCTGGCTGGGATCACAGGTTAGGAAAAAATCCTTCTATACATGTGTTTGAAGGATATGCTATAACTCGTAGTTTGAAAGGACAGGACATTTTATTCAGTCATAGATACCTTGTATCATTACAGTACATGTGTTAATCTCCCTTAGTCTGCAATCTTATTTCAATATGTTCTATATATGAGTTTCAAGGGTATGTTCTATACTTCTCTTTTATAATAATTATAACTCGTAATCTGCAAGGACATGTCATTCAGTCATAAATACCATGTTTCATTATGGTACATGTGTTAATCTCCCATATTCTGCAATCTTATTTCTCTTTTGCCTTTTACCACTTTATGACAGAGTGAGAGTATATAAGAGCATCTCCAACAGCTTCCCCATTTTCTTGATATTCTCAAATTTGAAGAATATTAGCCTTGTTTTTGGTCCAACAGCTTCCCCATCTCATTCCCCAAAATAGAGAAGGAGAGCAAAATATTGAGTGGCTTCCCCAAATCTGCAGCAAAGCCTTCCTTCCCCAAATTTCTTGAAATTAGCATTATCATAAATATTTCACATTCTTCAAAAAACAAAACAATATATATTGAATATTATATGGCAATAATAGAAGATAAAACATTTATTTTACTATAATTAGTATATATGTAGGATATTTTATTGTTGTAATTAATGTCAAAGTCTCTAAAATGGGGAATTTGTTGGATTTGGAGCAAAATTTTTTTGGAGAATTTGACTTTTGCTTTCCCCATTTTAGAAAAAGTTTGGGGAAACTGTTGGAGATGGTCTAACTACCGCAAAGGAAGTGCTTTGGCGATATTGAAGTATCACCACTCAACGATACAATATTACTCTTGGAAGTTGAAATCAAAGATTCTCAGTTTTACCATTTCTTGTTATCATTTGTTTCACAAAACTTTATACATTCTGGTAAAAATAAATTATGTTTTTGAAACGGCAAGTATGCATAAACTGTTTTTTTTTTCAGATAATTGAAACAAGTACAGTGGAAAATGGAAAGAAAATATTTGGACTACATTTATAAACAAGGCTGCTTCATCTTTCTAAGGCCCAATTGTGTATATGATACTGTATGGTTTTGACTTTTGATGCTTTACAAACTCTATCGAGGGGCTGTCTATTTGCGTCTTATTTTATCTCCTTCTTTGACAGTGTAATGCAGTCTCTTATTCGGCAGATGGTAAACTATTGGCCTCTGCATCAGAGGATACAATGGTGGCACTTTGGCAATTCTATACTCCTCAAAATTGAATGCGATATTACTTGGCCAAAGATATGCATTAGAGTCGCTTCAAGAATGAGTAAACGTTTCTTCTGTATATATATTTCAGCCAAATGTCAATTATTGTTAGAAAGCCTAATCTATATGTTTAACCAGTCTTTGCATACCTTTGAATATTATTGATGAGACCATTTACAGCTAAAGAAGTAGTCAGAGATAACTATTGAAGTTCATGCACCAGGATTGCAAGATTAGGTTTCTGTTTCTTTCAATATCTAATTAAAGAAATGTTTACACTACTAAATTACTTATTAGCAATCACTAAATGAAGACTCGTAGGTTTATCCTGTAGGTCTACCGAGACTCATTCAATTATTATTTTTTTCCCTGTCATCCAATGGAGCGACGAAGATTGATCAATCTTTGTCGCTTCAGTTCAAATAAGGTGACGAAAATTGATCAATCTTTGTCACTTTTGTTAGAATGAGGCGACGAAGATTGATCAATCTTCGTCGCTTCGGTTAAAATGAGGCGACGAACATTGATCAATCTTTGTCGCTTCAGAGGAAATGAGGTGACGAACTTTGACAAATCTTCGTCGCGTCAATTCAAATGAAGCGACGAAAATTGATCAATCTTCGTCGCTTCGATTATTGCCCTTGGTCGCCCCACTTTCACCAATGTTGGTCGCTCAAATAGAGGAGCGACAACTCCTATATTTGCGGCACAAATTCGACGCGACGAAGATTGCCTTTGTCGCGTCAGTTAAAATGAAGCGACAAAGTTTTATCAATCTTCGTCGCCCCAATAGTGAAGGGACCGATGTCAGGCGACGAGGCGTTGGCGACGAAGTCTTGGTCACATCTCATCGAGGCGACCAAAAAATGATCCGAGGCGACCATAAAGCTTCGTCGCCTCACATATCATTATTGAGCACAAACGAAAACGATTACTTTCACTCTAGCTACTTGATAAGAAAAAGGAATAAATTAAAAACATGCATACAAATTAAGAATCTGGGGAGCCGATCTGTATACGAGTGAGAAATGTCGAATGACACTACTCAGCTCTCACTTATTTCGTGCAAAATTAAATATGGTAGTCACTACTGAAATCCTTGACTTGGCCGGATTCCGTTGTGCAATTTTTGGAATCCATACCATGAAATTTGAGTTTAAAATCCTATATACTGTATAATCAAAATAATTTGTGTTAACAATTAATCCATCATTTATCTCTATATAGGTATTGATAACATCTATTTTAAAATAAAAACGATTTGATGGTACTATTTGTGTTATGATTCATTCTTCAGTTTGTTAGAGTTAACGTTAGATAACTTGATCTCTCTGAGAGATGTTTCATTTTAGTTCCGTTTTCCACGGAGACGACTTGTACCACAACCTAGCGCCGCAAGGCCTAGGGTTTAGGTCGGGTGGGAGCCGGCTTTGTCCAGTGATAGCTTTTAATTGTGATGGTGCAGGGGATGGTGGCAAGAGTGGCATGGAGGTGTTGGAAGGTGTTGGTGGTTGATCTGGAGCAACGACTATTTGGATTTCTAGATCCGCTGTGGAACACAATGGATCCGAGAAAGGGCAGCGACAGAGGTGGCCAGATGGGGTGTGTGCGAGATTTCGTCCACCCCGAGCGTGACTGAGGACTGAGGTTCTGACAGGAACCTTGTGGTGCAAGGCGGCTAGCGAATTTGGCTGGGATCCCGGTGGGCTCTCACGTGGTGGAAAGCCAATGGTGTATGCACCGGGGAAGGCTGACCGGCGTCGGAGTTCAACAGCTGCTCAGCACCACCCGAGTATCTCCAGCGGTTGTTTGTGTGCTCCAATTGAACTGCTCTAGGTTCCATGGGTCCCACACCTTGTGTGGGCTATTTCTGGGCTTAGGGTTTGGTACAGTTAGGTTTGCCTTGTCACTTGGGTAATTACACAGTTGTCCAACGCTTCTTTTTGTAAGGTTTGGCATTGGTGTCATTCAACTTGGATTTTAGAGGTCGTTGCAAGGCTTCTCTGTCTTGTCCTATGTGTTATTATTACAGCACATGATGTAGGATTGGTGACCGATGATGTACTTTGTGAAGATGAATTCTCTGTGAATGACTTACTATTATGTATAATACGACTATTGACACGTGATTCACAGTCGATAACCGATTTATGCCGCGAATGAAGAAATTCATATTCTACTTATAGCATATTACTGTCATGATCTAATTAGTTTTATGTGTTGTTTTATTTTCAACCGTCTTTATTATCCCAATTATACTTGAGTTTTTATAAGAATAGTACTACAGATACCAAAATATTATACGAAAAATCAACTGCCATGTCAATATGTTTCAAGCTGATGTGAAATTCATTGTGTTTTCGTTAGTTTTATCCTTCTCTTTCTCTACAATTGATCGTCATCTCCTCTTCCCGACGCCGCCCCTAAACACCTTGTGCCACAATTGGGTTTTGGTTGCTCTCTCTCTCTCTCTCTCTCATGAGATCCGCTCGACCTTGAACCACGCAGCACCGGTGACACATACGTACGACTACAACTTCCAAGTGTCGCAGTTACCCGCTGTCCACTCGCAACTACAACATCGCCGTTGAGGACTATGTCTCTACCGCGCATCCTACCCAGATCTACTCTACCTCGCTGGATCTGTAATTGTCCCTTTTTTAGTTCATAGAAATTAAGAGAGAATGTGACGCTTTGTGACCTCGAGCTCCTGCCCATATTTTTTTCTCATCATACTGCGCCTTCCTCCCTCGAGCTCCGGCGCCCCAAATCATATTCCGTTCCGTCGTAAATTTTTACCAGCAAAACTATTATTCTTAAACAAAAAATGAGATAAATGACACCTTGGATCTTGATTGACACATTTGGTATGATATTTTGGTACTTCAAGCAGCGTTTATCTAAAAATAATAATAATATTAGTGATTAATTATTTATGTACGATTCTATATAAATTTATGACAGGGTTGAGTCAGATTTATAGCTACGCCAGTAATGTCGGGGCCACTGACTAATCTGACTGATTGTTATTATATTTTATATGTGTTTAAGGAGATTTATTCCCATTAATCTCGGTGTGTGTCTTGTCCTAGTTAGATACGGTTATTGATTAGATACATACAGAGAATCCCTGTTATATCGGGATAGTGATTGTAACTTATTGTATTAGCCTATATTTAAGGCATTCTATCAATGAGAAAAATATAAATTTCTGTCTATTCCACTTTCTCCTGCAACACGTTATCAGCACGAGTCCCAGAGTTAATAGCAAACACCATAGATAACCAAAATCGAGCCTGTGCAGTTTAGTCAACTTTGACAGAAGATTTCGAACAGTTCAGGATGAACCAGAGAGCGATCTTTATATGCACGGAAAGCCCCGGATGTCTAGTTTCCAGAACATCAAGAAAATCTCAATTCGGAGGTATGTAGAGAAAGTTATAGTCATTTGAGTGCACAAAGGTCAGTCTGCCCAAAAAGAAGAAATCTTCCTTTTTTTTGCTGGAATTTTCGTGGACATGTTCCTTCTCTTCAAACTTCTTTCACAGCGAAGTTCTCATACTAAGCATAACACCCTAGAGGTAAACTTTTCTAAACCGTCAATCTCTACATCTAGCAAACTTACTTACCGCAAAACCCTAGATCTAAGTTGATGATAATTGTGATATGAGTTGTTGAATATTACATGTTTTTACCCTAGATCCCATGGACATATATCCATAGAGTATACGTGACGGTCCTGGGGGAGTCACGGTTTGGAAAAGAAAAGAAAATAGAAATCGATTCTATGTGACTGTTCGTCACAGTCGCTGGGTGTGGTTTTTACCACCATTTTATAATCGATTTTGTGACCATGCATCATGGATCACAGTTTGTCCTCGATCGTTTCTAATAAAACATCTCGTTCCTCTGCGTTGACATTCATCAACTGAGCGGGATTATAATCGTGTGTGACAGTGAGTCACAATTAGTCACGATTGAAAATCGATGTTATGTGACAGTTAGTCACAATTGCTGGGTGTGATTTTTGCCACCGTTTATAATCGATTTTTGTGACCATATATCATGGATCACGTTCTTATTCATTGAAACTTGTTATTAGTAATCGTAGTTTTCGATCGATACTAATCAACATCTCGTGTCTCTCTTGTAGATGACATTATTTGAGCCGATAAGGCTTGAATTGGATATCCTTGATCTTCAAGGAGCAGAATACCATCGTTGGATGTCAGATGTTTCGTATACACTTCTTGGTATGAACCTGATGGTTACAATCCAACCACTACTACCACCTGGTACTAAGCTACCAACTTTAGTTCGCAGAGCTCAAACCCTCATGTTTTTGAGGTGTCATATACATCCAGTTCTAAAGAAACGGTATTTGTACAAGAATGACCCTACAGTTTTGTGAGTGACTTTACAAACCAAAATTCAACAATGTGCATCATGCACAACTTTATGAACTGTGAAAAGGATGCGATTTCATTCGGTTATTGGATTATCCAAATATTTTTTGCTTTTAATCAAGCAATGTTAGAACTTCAATCAGAGTTGAGCATTTGTGGCATTATAAAGACTGATCAGGCTATGATCGAGAAGTTTATTAGTACACTTCCTACCTCATTGGTGGGAAGACATGTAAAAAAAATGGAACAGTCATTCTGAGCCTTACAAATAACCATGGTGGAAAAGAAGGAGATGGCAATTTTCATGGTAGAGAATATTGTCAAAATTTGACTTGGACTCACCATGGCAATAGCCTTTATTCCAATATGAATCATTCCAATTCCGGTTCTAGGAATGATGGGAATTTTTCACATTCTGCTTCTACTATTGTGATTATCATCTTGCTAAAGATGTGGTTTTACCAAGCACATGCACACACAAAAAAAAAATGTTGTGCACCCAAGGATCTTCAACATGCCTACAAGAAGTGCAAGAAAATATCTAGCACATGAGACTTCATTTCACTGAAGTTTATGAGATGGAAGATTGCTCTGTAGCAAATCTTATTATAGCAGACAATACAAAAGCAAGTTTGGTGACTTTGATTTTTGAGTAGTCTATGTATTAGGCTCATGTCTTTGCTATGTAATCAAGTTTCGTTTTATTTTTGACTTGGTTTTAGTCATGTTTTGAGACTATGTTTTAGTCGATTTTGGAATAAGAACATCCATGATGTAAATGTTATTTGTTGGCAGTATAATGAATATTTCTTTATTTTTTCGGTATATGAAAGTGTTGAGAATGTTCTATTTCATACGATTCTTATGTATGGTTCGATATTTACACATATGGCAAAAAGCAAGCCAAGATAACATTTTGACAAAGAAAAAAAAACGTCGAAAAAAAATTGAAGTAGTGCACAGAGTAGCTTCGACCCGTCGAAAAATTGAACTGAACAATTTTCGACCGGTCGATGCCTCGCTTCTGTCTAAAATGTCTCAAATTTGACCCGTCGAAAAATTGAACTAAACAATTTTTGACCGGTCGATGCCATGCTTCTGTTCGACTTTGGTCAAAATTTGACCCGTCGAAAAATTGAACTGAACAATTTTTGACCGGTCGATGCGACGACACTGTCCTAGATTTGGTCCATTTTCGACCCGTCGAAAATTTTCTCGATCGGTCGAAATTCTGGTATCGGAAAATCACAAGTCATTTTGGGTTTTCTTGACCGGTCAAGGCCTTTCTTCGACCCGTGAAAAATCAAATTTGAATGTGATGTTCTTAGATGAGATTTTCATCTGTTTCATTGGCTTATGATGTTGTTTATACATCGGTTTTATTGGAAAACATCGAATCTGGATTTCAGCACCAGAAGTGGTGTTACATCCGTCTTTGTCATATTATTGAAACTTCAAATACAACGGTTTTCTTGATCGATATGATGTTGTTATACATCCATTGTATTTAGGTATTATAATACCATATCAGCACTCAACAAGGGTTAAATCCTTTTGAAATCTTTAAGTATTCACTTAAAGTGTTCACCATGTCTTAGATTCAAAGACTGCTTTATCGACATTGTTTGGTTGATATATGATGGCGAGATTGAGTTTTACCATTCGAACCTTACTCAAATTTGAAAACTTTCATGTCAACGTTCTTCACTTAACATTGTGAGAATGAAAGAGCGTTCTGTGTCTAAATCTCTGTAGACTACTGCCAACGAGGCAATCTAGAGAAGTTTATGAGGCATTGTAGTTGTTTATATCTTACTATGGTTTGGATCATTGAATTCAATGAAGTCACTTATATTACTATGCGTGACTTAGCCTCATATAAGCTTTTGCACTTTGATGATCAACCTATTGAGAAATTCTTCTGGTCATCTGTTCTTAAGAGCAAAGAAGCATGTGGGAATATTTAAAACCATCGGTTTAGATAGAGGAACTGAGATTACTCCACTCAGTTCAGGCTCGATCTCCAAGACGAGTGCGGCACCATCCCGACAAAATATTGTCGAGGTGTTGTGTGTTATCCCACAAGATTCATATGTTGTGATCTTTGATGCACATTGCTCGTTTCGCAAAGCTTGATTATGTTTGTAATGCTGTAATACTGTTTACACGCATGACAATATTTGGTTAATGACACATCTTTCTTTCTCTATAGATTCCAAAAATCTATTTGTGGATCAATCAAACCAATATGTGGACTATTTATCTATGGTTTTGATTGCTGCATCGACGCATCGGTCACACGTCTTTGAAATCCACATGCTACGCTGCATCTCAAAACTCCTAACATATATTATTTAGCTTCGGGTTCACCACCCAAACGTTTCAATCTGGTCATTCAGATTGGTTTAATATAAGAGAGTTTACATCGACATACCTTGTTGATTATTGCATATTGATTGGGATTGTTGTTGAATATCCCAATTCCCCATGTTCTTTCCTAAGAACGGGTTAAGCAGAGGCACAAATCAAGCGGTTCAAGCTTGTGGCCAGAACTATGGTAATGAATGTTAATTTACCTGTATCTGCTTGGGGATATGCAATGATATGTGCAGCTATGCTTATTCGCTTGATACCCATAAAATCGCCAACCATTTTGTGTGTACCAGTTGGTCACCGGATATAAGCCTAATATCTCACATCTACACATTTCTGGTTGTGCGATACATGTGCCTACTACGCTTCCACTGCGTATGCAAATGGGTCATCAACGTTGATTAAGCATCTATGTTGGTTCACCAACGTTTGCCCGCTATTAAGAACCTTTGACAGGAGATCTCGTTACTGCTAGTTTTACAGATAGTCACTGTGATGAGGCATACTTCCCGCCGTTAGGGGGAGATAGGAATTGTTTCATTCTGGATTAACGTCGGAAATTGATATGGTATATCCCCACTATGTCTCATCATGATCCCCGCACATCTCAGTTTGAGATTGAAGTGTAATGTATTCTGGATCTTCAGAAAGTAGCAGACTTTATGTCTAACTTATTTATTGATATCATGAGAGTGGCGAGATTGTTTATACATGCTGCAAATCCTGCAAGGTTGAAAGTTCCTGATATTGGGCAAGTTAAACGCAACACCCGGGGTAAGGTAGTGTTTTCTCCTACCCATAGTGGGGGTGTAGCGTCGATCAAAATCCACTGATGAGTTGCCAGTGAAAAGGCAAACCATCAAGGCATAACCATTCATCATCAATACATGAGATTGTTTCTGACCACAATTGTGTCTAAAAGTCGACATTGACATACACTGGGGGACTCCTCAGAGTCAATGACGATGTCAACAAACAAAGAAATCTCACAAAGTGAAACAAATGCTAGCGTTATTATGGATAGTTCTTCCATGTTCTTTGATGATGTGTTTACTTATTCCGTCGCTCGGCAATTGACGACGATGAAGTGGAACATTGCTCTGTTGCAGATTGTCAACAGTTAATGTAGAGCAAATTGATCGATATGGAAAGTTGCAATTTAGGCTGAACTAGACTCTCTTACAAATGGCAAGTTTTCGGTATGGTAATAATATAACCATCGAATGATATGCCGGTTAGACATAAATGAGTTTTGTGTAGGAGCACAATAAGAAGAACTTGTGGCGCAATGATTCTCTCAATGCCCTAGTATTGATTATGAAGAGATGTATTCTCTGGTCATGGACATTATTACTTTCCGCTACCTTATCAGTTTGGTAGTGTCCAAAATATTGAGTATGCAGCTTATAGATGCAGTTACTGTATATCTCATTGGGGATCTTAATTCAGAGATATATATGACAGTGCCGAATGTCATAGTTCTACCCAAATCAAGTAACTCTGAACCATGGAGTTCTCGTGTGATCAGATCGAGATGTTCACTATAAGGATTAGAATAATCAGGTTGGATGTGATATACACGTCTTAGTGACTACTTGATTGGAAAGGGATATAAGAACGAAAAGTTATGCCCATGCATGTTCAGTATATGAACAAATTGTTTGAGATGGTAGACCTTGGTAGGACTCGATTAATTAAGTCTTGGTTTAGAGACGGTACATCGAGTTGGTTGAATTCTTATTCACCAGTTTGTTTATGTCTAATCAGGTTATGAACAAAGCAGACCCTATGTGTATACCAATGGTTGTTTGCAGTCTGAAAACCAAAAGGATCAATTTCATCTGGAAAGATGATGATGATGAAGAACTTTTGGAGCTGAGATTCTACATCTTAGTATGATTAGAGCTTGACTGAATTTAGCTCAGTATACATATCCAGACATGCATGTCTTCTCAGTATGCGCAAACGCAAAGTCATTGGAATGGAGTAAAACAAATCTTCAGGTAATTAAAATGATCCATTGACTTGGGCCTATTCTTCCCTTACAAAGAATACAGAGAGAATCATGAAATTCTCGGAAAAGAGAAAGTTGAAATGGACTCTTGGGATTTCGACCCGTCGAGGATTTTCCTCGACCGGTCGAAAATGCACCCCGGATCGACCAGAGTGACTTCATCGACCCGTCGAGGGATTTTCTCGACCCGTCGAAAATTCGTCCTGTTTCGGACAAGTTTTCATGCTATCCCCTATTCTAAAACACCGGTTGATGTGTTGGTTGGATTTGCTGATATTGGGTACCTCTCTGACCCATATATAGGATATTCCCATACATGTTATTCATCATGGGAAACATGGCAATTCCTTGGAAAACAACAAAGTAAACCCTTGTTTCTATTGCCTTGAATTATTCAAAAGATTAAAACTTTCTATAAATCTGTTGATGGGTGTGTCTGGTATAAGACAATAATACACCACGTTCGAGGGTCTAGAGGATTATTATCTACTATGACAACACTAACTTGCATCTTTGAGGATAATGCATTTGCATTGAGTCAATGAAGTAGAGTTCCATTAAGGGTGTCATACTTAGTTCTTTTCGCCAAAGTATTCCTACAATCAGCAATAGCAGCAGCTATTGATTATCCATGTGAACCGGTTTGGTTCTGTTGATAATGCTGCGGATTTGTTTACAAGTCACTTCCTAAATCTAGTTTTGTGAAACATGTGAGAGGCATTGGTATGCAAAGATTATCTGAACTCCTAGACTAAGTTTGTAATCATGGGGAGTTCCATTTCTATAGACATCAGAGGGAGTCTACATCATATGTAGTAACTTTAGTAGTTGGTGCGTTGTACTCTTTTTCCCTTAGATCAAGCTTTTGTTTTACCCATGAGGTTTTTGTTTGCTTGGCGAGGTTTTTAATGAGACAACAAGTCATGCATCATTCTTATGGCCATCGACACAAGGGGGAGTGTTTAAGGAGATTTATTCTCATTAATCCCGATGTGTGTCTTGTCCTACCTAGTTAGATACGGTTATTGATTAGATAGATACAGAGAATCCCTGTTATATCGGGATAGTGATTGTAACTGATTGTATCAGCCTATATTTAAAACATTCTATCAATGAGAATAATATAACTTTCTGTTTATTCTACTTTCTCCTGCAACAATGTGTCACTGAGGCAATATTAGTGCACGTTTGGGTATATGTCGTCTTACCACCTGTATATATGTGTTCTTTTGAGCCTATTTTAATTGAGATTGACGTGAAATTGGAGTTTGGCCATGCAAAGCTCGTAAACAAACATAATTGATACTTACTATAAGTTCCTTTTATTTTTATTTTTTATTGAAAAAAACATGGAGTTACAATTTCAGTCAAAAAAAGTAGCGAGACATATAATTAATTTCACAACGATTTGTTCGCATAAGGCACCGCAAGTAAAAGAGATTCATCACGTACCCAATTAACTATCTAAGGAATCGAAGCTACTCTTACATAACCATACGTTTGATATACAAAATTAAGAAGTAACTGATAATGCGAGGCTACTAGGGAGAGGATTGTATCAAACAAACCCTCCAGTCTCATTATGTTCTTTAAATAAAACTTAATTCTAATGTTACTTTTATTACGTTTCCTCCATGTTTACCGTCTTTCGTCTCTGGCCGGATAAAGAATAATGAAATCAAAGTCTCAATGATAGAGCAACATGATTGCAGATTCGTTCGATCATAGATAGATAGTTTAGGGCTCGGGAAGGCTCAAGTGTAATGTATACTATTCTTTAAAGGAAACTATGTTATTTTCCCAAATTGTCCGTTTCTACCTATTTTTGACATTTTTGCTTTCCAAAATTAAATAAATCAGGATTATTAGAGTAATTTAATAATTTGTTTTTCTTTTTTGTTTTCCACTCTCATGTGTCAGTTTTCAATCCTAGTTTCTCTCCCATTTCATGCCGGGTAACTGCTTTGTATCTGAAAAAGATTGTTGCAGTAAAAAGTAAAAACAAAGAACTACTACAATGACAAAGAAAAGCTGTTTGGATAACATTATTTTTAATGTTTTTGATTAAAAAAGTACAAGTTAAATTATACACACATCATGTGTGCGGGTGTCCTTTATATTCATGCAAAAATCTAGTTATTCAGAAAGAGTCATGTTTTAGTGGTCAGTGATATTTGTGATCAGTCGTAGTCGACTGTTGTTAAATCTGTATCTAACAATAAATAATTAAAAAATTATTGAAAGATAATTTGATATCATCTGTTAAATCTAACAGTAATTAACCATGTGTAATCATAGATATTACTGACTACCAAAACATGACTCTATTCAGATATTTTTTGGGTCTCATATCATTATATTACTGGAGTTGAATCTCTTGGGCATTCTAGGATTAGGAGTGTAAAGTAGTTTATCTTTGGGCCTTTTGGGCTTGTTTTCGTAACCCAAAAAAGAGACAAATGTCGTGTTGCCAACCTAAACGAGACTGTGGTGGTCCTTGACGCAATCGATTCCATTCTCCATTGAAGAGAAGAAGTAGCCAAGCCAACGAAGCTGTTGGCCCAACTGAAAACGTTCGACTGGTCCGAGCGAGCAAGAGAGAGAGAGAGAGAGAGAGAGAGCGCCAAGAGAAGAGAGTAAGAGAGGTCAGGTCGGGTCATTTTAGGGTTTCAGAGAAATTGATTCCCGTCAAGGTTAGTGAGCGTGGTCTAAATTCCGAGACTAATTTTTTCAGTTTCCGTTTCCGTTTCTTGTTTCAATTATAAACCCCCAATTTTAATTTCGCAACTCAGAAGGGGCAAAAAACAATGGTGAGTTTGATGATGATGATGATAATGCTTATGTGTGAGAAAGAGGTGTGCTTATTATGTGCAGGGAGCGAGTGTGAGGAGAGGTTTATTAGAGAGAGAGAGTGGTGCGGTTAGACTACCAATCAAAGCCCCCTTTTGTCTTTTTTTTTTTATCACTTTTTGGGTTTCTCTGCACCGGCACCGGAGTCTTCTCTATGGACCGAAAGCTTGTGGTTAGTTTTTCGCAATTTCGTAGAGTGTCCACCTTTGTGTGATGTACTTGATTTGATACAATGTGGTTTGTGATTTGTGATTATGTTTCAGGTTTTGGGCATTCCATGGGATATTGAAACTGAAGGGTTGAGAGAGTATATGACCAAATATGGGGACTTGGAGGATTGCATTGTCATGAAGGTTAGCAAATACTCTCGTTATTCACGTTGTTGCTCAAGAATTAAGATGGTTACTTTTTTCTATGTTTGCTTTGTTATTTAGGCCGTAGATTACCAATGAAGATCAAATTTGTGTGCTTTTGTGTCCTGTGTGCTATATACTTGTGTGGATTAAGATTAGGATATGTGCTTGCTATCTACTTTTGAATTAATCATCCTTTAATATAGAAATGAGCTTATTAGTTTGATCAACTTCTGCATTGTTTTCTCTGTTCATGTTAGCATTTCTTATGGATTTTTATTCCTCGACTTTAGGAGCGGTCCACTGGTCGGTCTCGTGGATTTGGATATGTAACATTTTCATTAGCTGAAGATGCCAAGGTGAGTTGGAGTTTTGGTTTTGTTAAGGTTCTCTTTAAATATGCTAATCATTCCTTGCTGCTATGCTTTACTTGGTTACTAGAAATGTACATAGGTTAAGATCCCACCCTCATTATATCTAAATGTGTATCTTTTTGGGTACAGAGTGTTTTATCAAGTGAGCACTTTCTTGGCAACAGAATGCTGGAAGTTAAAGTGGCTACCCCAAAGGTTCTTTATATTTGCCTATCATTATTTATTAAGCTAATCTCGTGACTTTTACTTTAAATTCATAATTTTCTTGTATGCTCCATTTTATTTTCTTTAGCACAACTTTTTTGTGCTGCTCTTGAACCATGAATGTCTCATTTTTCGTGCTTATGTTTTCTGTTTGCAGGAAGAGATGAGGGCACCTGCCAGAAAGGTTACCAGGATATTTGTCGCAAGGATCCCACAATCTGTGACAGAAGCCAACTTTCGAAGGTAGTTAACGTCAAATTTTTTATTAATCCATTACATCTTTTGTAATTCTCTTGTATCATTGTGTGGAATTAAATTGGCATTTCTTTGTATCTTCTGTGCAGTCATTTTGGGAAATATGGAGAGATTACAGATTTATACATGCCAAAGGTTTTCTATCTCCTTGTTTATAAACCACATTAGATAATTGATTTTTATTACTTTCAGGCACATGCAGTTAGTCTTAGAAATACATGTATGTATGCATGTCAAGCTACGCATTTATGTACATCCTTTATGCTTTCGTTTATTGTCAGTTTGAACTTGATGTCCTATAATATTGATTTTTCTGTTGATTCAGGATCAAGGCTCAAAACAGCATCGAGGAATCGGGTTTATAACCTTTGAAAATGCAGGTCAGACTATCTTACATGTTCTGGTCTACTTGCATGTATAATGCATAATTGAGACTATTGACATGTTGCATTTAAGATGAGATCCCTTCCCCGGTGGCGCGTTATCTTAGTAATTTTTATTTTCTTGACCTTGTTATAGACAAAATTTGTCATGGATATTGCAAGGAAGAAGAGATAGTTTCTTTCCCTCTTTAGTAGTTGAGAAGGAGATGCTTTTATAGAAATACGCCATCTCTTTCTTCACTTACATAAGTCCTGTTTAGTTCAGTTATCTTTTTAATCATATATCCATGAAAAGAATTGTGATCTGTGTTAAACTGTTAACCATGCAATGGTGATTTGTAATCAAGGGAAGAGCTTCCCCCATAAAGTTAAAAAAAACCTGTAGTATATGATGGCGGTCCTCATTGTTGTGAATGTACCAAATTGGCTTAATCAGAATAGAGTATCTGAGAGTTGGTTGTAAATTTCTACCATCTTTGTTTTGTGGTTTGTTATTGTGACTTAAAAACATACTAATGGAATACTTGTACCTGAAATTGCAGAATCTGTGGAAAATCTGATGGCTGATACTCATGAATTGGGAGGTTCGAATGTAGTTGTTGATAGAGCAACACCCAAGGCAAGTTACATCATAGCTGACCTTTACCTCATTTATTAAACAGTGTCCGTTCTATTTTCATAGATTTGATTGATTCTTAGATACCAGTGATATTCCTAATTCGAAACCTAAGATATATCATTTTTTGTTTCTAGGAAGATGACTTCAAGCCAGTGGGAAGAATGCCAGCACCGCAGAGTGGTGGATATGGGGCATATAATGCGTATATCTCAGCAGCTACTAGATATGCAGCCCTTGGTGCTCCAACATTATATGATCATCCACCACATCCAGGACCTGCTTATGGAAGTAAGTCTACTACTAGTTACAAGCTTTCTGCAGTATTTTAGTCATGCAATGACCTTTTATTTTATTTTGTTGTACTAGGAGGGGAATCTACTCGAGGATTGAGCAGGAAGATTTTTGTTGGCCGGCTTCCTCAGGAGGCAACGGCTGAAGATCTCCGCCAGTATTTTGGCAGATTTGGCCGTATATTAGATGTCTATGTTCCCAGGGTAAGCTACATATATATGAATACTTGGTTGTATTCATGAAATGTTTCAAAATCTAAGATCTTTCCTATGCTTATTGTAGGATCCCAAACGAACTGGGCATAGAGGATTTGGTTTTGTAACGTTCGGGGAAGATGGTGTAGCAGATCGTGTCTCACGAAGATCTCATGAGATTTGTGGACAGCAGGTATTTGATGGAACTTGTGGAAGTTGACCAATAACCATTTATGCCTTAAATCATAGTTTATTGTCATCCTTTGCACCAATCTTGTACCCGTTTTCTTTTCCTATTTCCCTCAAACATTTACTTTGAGGCATTTTGGATGTTTTGAAGGCAACACCTAGATGGCTATATTTCATTTGAAAAGAATACTTTACTATTTGGACTGTTCAGGATTGTCTCTCTTGTTCTTCAGGTTGCAATAGATACTGCCACACCTCTCGATGAAGCTGGTACGAGTGGAAACTTTATGTTGAACGATGTGGAACCCTATGGTGGGTATGGTGGTCCTATGCGGGCACCCTATGGCAGGATGTATGGAAGTCTGGATTTTGATGATGTGAGTGTTTCTTATATTTTGACCAAAATTAAGAGTGTTTCTTATATGATATTTTTTAAATGTGTTCTCCTGCTTTTTATTTTATTTTATGTATGAAAGATCTCTCTTCATACAAAATTTGACAAATAAGGGTTTTCGCTGTAGTGTGACTGTCATTGTATATTGTATGAATGCATCATATTATGTTAGTGAGATTTTTAAGATAGACTGCTTCACAAAAACAAAAGTGAATAGTAGGCCCGTCTGCTGTAACATGATCTTTCAATGTATATACCACTTTTTTGCTTAGTAAGTTCTTCCTTTTTCTTAATCACTACTGGCAGAAGGATATAATTTTGGAAGTCGAATCAGCTCTGTTTATACCAAGTTGCTAACGCATCACATTATGCAATATTAATATGCAGTGGGGTTATGGAATGGGCAGTGGGAGACCAATGAGCAGTGGGAGACCGTCAAGAGCAGCGGATTCGAGGTACAGGCCATATTAGAGATGTATCCCCAGATTCACTGTAGTTCTTTAGTAATTTATAAAAAGATGCTAAGCAGTTCCCATTAATTGAATCTATAAGGATCAATGTCCTAATAATATTTTCTTCATTTTGTGAGTTTCTTCATTTCAAACAGCTCCGATTGTTATTAACCAGTACAAACATAAGTAGGTGGTTGGAATATGTAATATTAGCAATTAGCCGGCCTGCTGGCATTTACTGGCTCAGGACCATGGTTCTCATGTGTAGAAATCAAACTATGACTATTAGTTACTTATGGCCTCTTGCAAAGTTGGTGACTTCATGGTAATGTTCTCCTCCACTGGCTCAGTTTTCGATTTTTGTTTGAGTTATAACAACTGAAGCATTGTATAGTCGGATAATTCCATTACTTTCTGGAAGAGAAGCGCGAGATCATCACGAGCGTATAGCTACATGAAGAGAATTTAACCACCCTTCCCATGATCAGTCAATCTAATATATAATGCTGGATAATGTGGAAATCAACACAATTATTGAATTGTACATGAAAGATATTCATAGAATCCAGCTTATGAAGCCTTATTGAGTTAGTTGCTGCAATGAATAATTAGCATGGAGGAGTGCAAGGTTAGAAGACATTGCAGGTAAAGCACCGCCACAGTGAACCTATTCGGACTTGCTTACTGAAGGAATGAGCCTTCCTCGGAGTTTCGGGAACTCCATGGCGGTCTCTGATTGCCACTGAGCTTCTCATTTTGTTGGCCTTTATGTGTGCCTTGCTCAGCTTCTTTGTTATCTTATCCATTGTTGACGATTTCTTCTTTTCCACTTTCACCTGAAATACCAACTTCATGGTTAGTATACCGTAGCATTGCAGGCAACAGAAATTTCAGGCATGGTTGCCCTAGCAGATAAACGTATATGAAGTGTTTGATTAAGCATCGCGAGTCTAGACAGCAAAACCTCTAGTTTTCTCAGAGCTGCTTCAGCTTTTGCTTTCTGCAAATTCTCCCATGCATTGATCTTGGCCTCCTCTCTTTGCAACCTGCATACAGCCAAAAAATATTGAAAATTGTCTATCACAATGACAAGTACATAACCAATATCCTAACCATATGAAATGAAATTCCAAAGCTTTACCTTGAAATGTTCATAGCTGCATCTGCCATGTTGACAGATGGAGGTTGGTCATCAGATGCAATGTTGTCGAAGTCATTGTTGACATCCGGTGGACTTTTTTTGCTGATCGCGGCGCCACCTCTACTAGACTCTTTGACAACGGCATGCGATTGTCTACCTGAACTTCTCTAAACTCTAATCTAGCAAAATGTTCACGTTGCTGCTCCACAATTGAAACAAGAGTCGGAGAAGATGGAGCAAATGATGCCCTTCTACTCTTTGGTGAAGATTGGAGACAGCCCGTTGTATTGTGGCTTATTTGGGTCCCCAAATCTCGTCGTGAAACAACACCAGCAACCATCGTTGCCTCCTCACTATCTCTGTTCTCATAAAGCTTCTCATCTGCACATTACAATTAATCCAAACTACTTTAAACTTCGCCATGTATGTAAATGGCTTTATACTCTAAAGTCTAAACCACTCATAAAATTTTAGCTTGCTTTCTGAAACTTCCAATAGTTTTACTTGCAAATGCGTTAGATTCTGACTGTAAAACTATTGGAAGTTTCAGAAATGGGCAGTTTGCAAGTAAAAACTTGGTACATTTTTTAGTGAGTTTCTTCCAGTACTATTAATTAGTACATTTTTTGAAAAGTAAAAGCTTAGTTCTAACAGAAATGGGCAGCAAGAAACTCACTATGGAATTCTTGCATGTCAAGCAGTCTTGTTGATCTTCCCATTCCTCCATAATTAAGACAGACACTATCAGCTGCCAAAACTCCTGTTGAGAATGGTGAACCAGCTGTTACAAAGTTCCTTAGACTTCCATCCTCACATCCTGGATTTGTAGGAGAACTATTCGAGTAGTACAAAGCTCCCGGAGGCGAAATCGGACCGCTCTTGGATTTAGGCCTCCCCTTGTGAGCATCAATCCTTGCTTCTTTCATCACCAAGTCCTCCCTCCACCATTATTCAGTGCCCTCACTATTTCTGAGTTCCAACCCTTTTGGCCTTGATATGTCCCCAAATCCAAGGAAATACCGGAGTCTCTCCTCATGGTTTTGCAGAGCAACTCTTTTCCTCAGTGATGACTTCTTTTTTAGAAGAAAAGGTATATATCATGACTTCTTTTTTTAGAAGAAAAGGTATATATCATGACTTGATCATGATGAAATGTTGAAACACGTACGCAACTACTTGAAAATTTTATTCTAGTAACTTAATATTGTTTCACGTATCGAATACAACAAAAAAATAAAAAATCAAATCCAATTTGGTATAACTGAACTAAAACAGTCGGTAAAAATAACTAGGATTTTCTCTCTGCCTAGTTGTCCATAGAAGCGGCACTGTCTTCTCTTTCTTCGTCCAGTGGCAGCTCAGACGGAGCGGCTCATTGACCTGTTTCGATCTTGTGTTGCTGCCGGACGGGGAAACTAGGCTCTGATAGTCCATGGAAGGGTTTGAGGTCTTCGGTTTGGGCAAGTTTCAAGGCTTGGGTTACGGCGGTGCAGGGATGACGTGCGACGGATCAGTGGCGGATTAGGTTTGGCAGCGGTGTTGTTGCGGTTGAAGTTCTCTGTCCGACTCGAATTATTGGTAGGTGGTTGATGGGTTGCTGTTCGGGCTGACTTTTAGGGCTGGTTTCTGGCTTGGAGGGGCAAGGATGTTTGGCCGGAGACTGTAAGCCTTTGACGTCTGGTTTGAACGGAGATGGGTGGAGGTGTGCGTTGGAGGGCTGCGGTGCTCTTACGATGGTGATTCTCTGCTTTGGGATTTGTTTGGGCCTCTTTCATGGGCTGTAACTTTTTTGACTTGATTACGTGTGGTTGCTAATCAACTGTGTATGTACTATTAAAGACGACAAGATTAATGAACTCTTCTTCATTCGAAGAAAGAAAGTAAAATCAGACTTAGAAAAGGTTGTCTGAGGATGCTCAAAGCTTAAACCTCTGTATTACCCGATTATAGGCAAATTCGGAAGTTAATACGGGTAATTTGTTTTTTTCTAGTTAGTTAGTATATACCGGACTTTTTGGCCTCATTGAAGCCAATATTTATACTATTTAATAAAAAACATAAGGGTTGTTTCCCTATTTTGCCAATTTTCCAATTATATCATTTTGTCTTATTTTATTTTGATAACAGAAAGGTATTGCAATAATTCACAAAATAAAAGAATAAAAAAGAGAACATAAAAAATGAGAGAAAAATTGAAAAAAAACGACTTCCGATTAGTTACCCCATTATTGTTAAAGAGGGCTATTCCATTAAGGTCTACCTATTTTTGGTCATTTTCAGGTATAGGGCATTACACAAATTTTTCGATCATATTTTAACATCTCTACCGTCTAATTATTTGGTCTATATGAGTAGATCATTGCTATAAATTTTCAGCCAAAATGGTGATCGTTAAGGTATTGAACTAGTTTAAATCAAGGGACGGACCGAATCTGCCAAACTTGAACCATTCATACTTATAAATTTCAATTGCGGTTTTGAATACCTTAACGATCACCATTTTAGCTGAAAATTTACAGGCTTGATCTACACATTAAGACCTAAGATCTGAATGGTGGAGATGGTAAATATGATCGAAAAGTTGGTGTAATGCCCTATACCTTAAAATGACTAAAAAAAGGTATACCTGAGTGGAAGGGTGCTGTATTGTTAAATACTAAAAATTTAGTTTCTGTTTTGGGGAAATGACAAATAAAACTCATTTTCAACACTCTTTCCTAAAAAAATCCATCTTAAGTTTCAAACCCAAAAATACTCATTCTATTTCTTAACTACATAACAGCCCAATTTTTTTTCTCATATTTACTAAAAATACCACCAATTTTGTGAAACCTTGTGTGTGTGTGTGTGTGTGTGTGTGTGTGTGTGTGTGTGTGTGTGTGTGTGTGTGTGTGTGTGTGTGTGTGTGTGTGTGTGTGTGTGTGTGTGTGTGTGTGTGTGTGTGTGTTATTCTTGTCTCGATTTCAGATGGTTTAGTGATGAATTTGGTTGTCTATACACTATTACAAAAACTGCATCATACGACGCCCATTAGATGACATAATTGAAAAGTCTGTTGTCTGACTGATTTTATAAGAGAGAGATAACATTCTCAAAATGTACGTCATGTCACACAGCTTGAAACAATGATAATTTTTAGTTTTCAACGGTGAGCATCTATAATTTGTATATTTCAATGGCGAGTACCTTAAATTATGGTGGTTGAAATATTGCTCAAGTTAGACGACAAATGTCAGTCATCTAAATATTTAGCACAAATATTGTGAATCATTGAGTTGCAATTTTCAAGGACGGTCATCTTAAAGTATGGATGTCTTGAAATATTGTTAAGGCCAGACGACAGTCTTCCGGCATCTGAGTACGGTGCAATGAGTCTTGCAATCATACGTCGGTCGACTGTCGTCTGAATATTTGGGAAAAACTTTGTAAATTTTTTCTCCAATTCAAACTAACGAGGAGTTGTAGGAAATTCTCCAAGGATCTCACTAGATTCAGTTCTTTGATGAGTCGACTGTCATTGGTCGTCTGAGTTACAACACAATCCAAGCGGAAAATTTCTCATTTAAACTGTCTCAATGAGCTTTAATAGTGGACATCTTAAATATTTATGATTTTGAAATATGCAGTACATCAGATGAAAGTCGTATGTCGTCTAATTAAGCTTTGACATTTCTTTTGCTACCTAAAATGACGAATTTCGTAAATTGCCTAAAAAGAACTTTTTCATGGAAATTTGACTGTTGGATGGAATGATCGGAATAATGTTAAGACTTTGTTTAAAAACTAAAAAATTTTGACTTGAATTTGTCCTCGATCCATACTTGTAACTTTTGCTAAGACTCTTTAGAGTAAAACTCGATTTGTAGCTCTGTAAAAATTTAATTCGACACCAAGTTTCACAGATGCATTATCATGGAGTTCATATCTATCTTATCTTAAAAAAAAAATCTATTCAGGTACTCCTCTCATAGGAGAATGAACGAAATCCTTGAAAATGGTTATTTTAATCTTTTAGTAGTAATTGAGCTCATTGACCAACCTCTAAACGAATTTCAACGAGGGTAAGTTTTTCAAAAACTCACTTTTATTATGAGGTTGATGCATGTGTATTGACACATTTCTTAGTAGACCATTTTGGTTTCTTGTATGTTTTAAATCTATATATAACTATTGATGTTACTTACAATGTTTATTGTTTATATGTAAACTAAATTTTTATGAAACTAAATCACTAACAAGTAATCATTTTACAAATGTAACCGTTGGATGAGACAGTTGGACTAATGTAAGCATGCTATGAAAAAATTAGAACTTTCTTATTTGAATTTGATCTTGCCGTGTGTCCTATCATTGTGACCATATTGCCCTTAAACATAAAATGCAATTTGCCGCTTCGTAAAAAATAATTTGAGATCAAGTACCTCACAATTATTCTCGTGAGATTCACATCTGTCTTGCCATGTAAAAAAATATATTCTAAACCTTAAACCCTATACCTAAATCTAAACTCTAACCCTATACCCTAAAAGAATAGTAAGAGAAAAAAGGAATCTAGGCCAAACACTTTAACAATTTTTAGGAAGTCATAAACCTAAGCTAGTAGCAGTAGCCCAAACCAATTACCTCTCTCTCTCTCTCTCTCTCTCTCTCTCTCTCTCTCTCTCTCTCTCTCTCTCTCTCTCTCTCTCTCTGTGTAAAACTGAAACAAGAAAAACCAAAAAACTCTTATCTTTGTCTCTCGCTGCGTCTCCCTCCTCGTCATCGTATGCAGCCGCACCACGTTGAGCTCTTCGATGTCTTGCTTCGCTTCCCTCAGCAAGACTCGATGCTACTTTGATCGAGCACATCTTCTCAGATCTGTGCCATCTTTGCCCTTGACCTCGTGCCGCCTCCGATCGTGCTTCATTCTCAGCAGTGCCTCGCCTCAAGCGTCTTCTCCAACCTTCGTCGACAGCCTAGACAATGGTGTCACCATCCATTGCTCTAGCTTTACCACCTGCCTTGCTTCGGCTTTGCTCCACCAGATCGAGTGCTCTCAATCTGTATTAGGTGGGACTCAGCCTAGGTTAGTCCAAGTTTGGCAATGTGTGACAGAAGCTGGATTATTGTAATTGGGATTTCAGGGCTCACTACATATCCGACCGATTCAAACTATAAAATTTGCCCCAACTCTATAGATGGTGAGCGTCTCATTAAACCCTTTTGAATAAATTCATTGTTGATGTTGGTTCCAGTCCAAAATGGGTTTGATTGGTTGTGTATTTTTCTTAGATAATAGATTGGTGAAGCATGTGAAGAGCTTTGATTATGCAGTGGTGAATGCGGAGGGGAGGCTAGATAATGCAGTGGAGCTGGTGGAGTTGATTATCGATGTTGAGAAGGCTAAGGTTTAGCAGAGGAGGACTGTCATTTAGCATTTGAGGTAATTTCAATTTTGGTTCATTTTGTGTGTTTATCTACTTAGAATTTTTCTATAATTGCCTTTTGATTACTTGCATTTGTCGAAACTCGGAAGCTTTCTTTGTGTGATGCCTTTTGGTATATTGGTGATTTAAACCACATTGAATTTTAGGTGTATTGGTTGACAAGGAAGATGTGGTTGGTGGGAAGCTAAAGCTTAAGGGAAACACTCTAGATGTGAATGATACTGGGAGAAAGAATTTGCAGTTGGTAGGAATTCCTCTATCTAATGTTTTGTTAGTTAAGAACTATATAAAAGTTTGATATTAGGTTTACTCGATATCTATTCATCTTTTTTATATGCGTGACAGGGAGATTTTATTTAGTATAGTGATATCTAGCTAAGATTTGTAAGCTGCTTCTTTATTATAATCACTATGCATTTCTACTACATTAATGCTTAAGACTACAAACATGAGACTAGATAATTAAGCATGATAATGTTAACACTTTTTTATTGGAAAAACATAGGAGTCTGGTTAAGTCTTTAATGTCTAGTACCTTTACTAATTATGTAAACTTTGCGTGTCTAGAATTTTTCTTATGTCTGACTCTTTTGTATGTATGCCACAACTTATTACTGAATGTGGTGTTGCTATTGTGTTCTACTTCGATGCTTTGCTGATAAAAAGAGTATGAACAGACATATAGCTGATAGACTTGGAGTTGGTTTCTCTCAGCCTCTTTTTCCAGAAAAAGGGCAATTTATGTTCATAATAGCGGAGGAAGTAGTCCAAAATGAAGACAAAAGGGTAGACAACATAAGTAGGAGTAGGCTGGCATTGTGATTCTGCATTTGATCTACCATACTAGTTAGTAGTAGTTCTCTCTAGCCTAATCAGGCACACTCAAAGTGTGGAAAATTAGTTGTTGTACTTGTAACTTTTGAGTCCTCAAGGACTTCATGCTTTGTGTAATTGTAGTTTCTAAGATTTGTAAGAACAATGTTGACATCAAATATTCATATGGTATTGTTGAGAGAAAATTGATGTATTGTTTATTGGGCTATACTTCAGTGTGTTAACGTAATATACAATAAAACACATGTTTATAAAATAACCATAAACTAGTAAATTAAGTTATTTCTTTAAGGTTGTAATATCAAATCTAGTTTTCCCATAAGAAGTGGTACCAGACATTAACAAGTAACCTTTGATTGAAAATTTGTAATTTAATCTTGACCTTTCATTTTTTTTATAAATTTGATCTAACGGTTGTGTTATAATGGACAAATCTTGTTACCTGAAACTCGAGCCTCATTTTCTGTCCTTGATTGCGAACTGTGTTTAAGCAAGGTCATATCGCTGCTTCTTTTTGTCAAAAGAACCATTGCAGTCATCGCTCCAGGTACAACTGGCATAGAAAACCTCCAGCTAGAACCATGATTCCTGCACTGGCTGCCTCCTCTGATTTTCACATCCTCAACCCCCCTATTGTAGATCATTGGTTGACAAATACAGGTGTCAACACAACATGCCACAGACAACCTCCACGGTGTGGCTCCACTGCAGGATGTCCAATGTATCTGGTTATAAAATGTTGTCGACACCTTCACGTATCAGTCCCCTCAACCTCTTGATTACTCTTAGTGATATTCGACACCAACACCAAGTGCGTGATTGTGTGTCACCTTCACACACAAGAGACAAAATAATAATAAAACGCTAACACAGACCAGATTGGAAAGACCAGTCAAAAATCAAAAAATGGATGTCAATAGAAGAGTGAAATTACAATAGTCAGACTCCTATATTCCACATAAAGTGACTACTGAATGAATTCTCATTAAATTCTGAACACTCTACAGGTAATACTTCTCTAACTCCTACAGAACACTTGTATACAAAGTAATATGTACATGACATACCATCCGTTTAAAACGCAAGTATCTCCACATTACAGAATTTAAAGATACTAAGGACGAAACACAAATGACCAATCAACGAAATATATTGCAATCCAAAATTGTTAAAGATTATGAGATCTCTCATAGATTAGTTTGAACTTGCAGGCAAGCTCACATACATGATACATGTCAGTTTCATCCCTAATCATAAAGAACAATCTTAACAATTGGAGACATGCTCACTAGTCACTACAGATCATCCCTAATCATAAAGAACAATCTTAACAATTGGAGACATGCTCACTAGTCACTACAGATCTAAGCAGATAACTAGAAATGAGATATATATATCTGACCACAAGGGAACAATCTCTAATAATTGGCATCCCCTATAGCCATTTTATGTAGAAACCAATGTCAAATTTGCTGCCAGACACCACAGAGAAGAGTGTAGCTACAAGGGAAATAAGATTGTAAAACAGGTTCTATTGTCTTCATTACTAATAAACTAACCTACATTTCAATGCCAGATACATACATATATCTACAGCAACAAGGTACAACAATGTGTAAGATAGGTTGTATTGCACACCAGGAAATCATGACAATAAACAACACAATATTTTTTTGTTTTTATTAAATGAAGTAAGCATACTTGCTACAACTTTGAACCCAAAATAAAAAGAAAAAAGAAAGAAAAGCAAACAGACGAATAAAAATGTTTTTACCTATGCTGCATGTATTCTTGACATGTTCACTCTAATCCAAGTATGACTTGTACAAAACGAGATTACACATGGCTCTATACATTGTCTAGACCATGACAAACACATTTCTATATGCCCCCCTAAAAAATTAGAGCCAAAACCTAGGAAGAACCTTGTTCCGAGCTACGCATCTCCGGAATTGCAGAACACAGCAACTGCTCCCCAACAACTAACTGAAACTGCCTACAGAAATCATTTCTTGCCAACTTTCCATCCTGTATTTGACATAAACAGGCGCCAAAAACAATTCAGTACTACATTCAGGATCTTCTGTAACTTTAGCTATATACAAAACATAATGATGATATCAAGCACTACATATTCTGTAGTAAGGAAAAGCCTACTAACCTTCAAACCATTTACAAGATTGGACAATTGCTGAACTTTAGAAGGCGGGAGGGAATTTCTGACCCTCGAAATCAGTTCTGCAACATGGTACTTTTTAGGCAGAAAACCTATCATGGAAACCATTTTCCATAAATGAAAGTGTTAACACTCGGATCAACACAGACCACTGCAAATACAAATCGAATTATAGATACCTGTCGCATTCTCAGAGGCTTTGTAGCTCACAACACACTCCGGAAGAACGTTTCGATTCATATTAGTTGACCATACAACATACCGCTTAGGAGTCAAAAGATCATCCACACCAGTATCAAATTCCAAACTAGAAGGGTAGCATTGTTGAGACCCCGCCTCAACTTTTTCAACATTGCCCAATATAGCCCGGCACAAAAGCACATGTTTTTCGCCATTATCATCCGGCTGTACTAGCCCAGTACTACACAAATTCAACCATCAAAAACACATATATCTCAAAAACCCAAAACCCCTATGCCACTGTTAAAATTAAGAACCATTTGGGGTTTCGTTCAACAATAAACTTGAATCTTGGTTTGCTATTGTTCGTCGATCTCCTTCTGACGTCCATCGCTGAACAGAGGAGATATTGGATAGAGGAATTGACATGGGTTTTTAGTCGCGTAGAGTTTGTCTACGGTAGATTTACAAAAGTACTGAATATGGTTGTTGGAGTTACCTTTTAAGATGTTTATTGAACCATAAAACTACAAATTTGATTTTTATGTTGTAAATTTCTTGTTTAGGTTCATTCTCAACCTTAAACTTGTAACTTTAACAAGTTACCAAAACATGGTCTTACATTTACTTATTTAGGTTTACATACCACATTAACTTAAAACATATGTTTATCGTTTAATGGTTAACCTGTAATATCAGGTCACTTTTATAACATGTGTTTTAATGCATACCACGTTAACACACTGAAGTACACCCCTTGTTTATTTCCTAAAAATGAATGCTTTCTCACCACATAAAGGTTACTAAAAACTATCTATTCAATCATACAAGATGACGGTCAAAGAATATAAGTATGTCGAAGCAAGCATACTTAGATGGCACACGTTATTATGCCCATTGACTAAAGATCATAGAGACGAAAAATGTCCGTTCTGTGAATGCATGCCATTAGACACAAGGAGGCGCATGCATGGATGACATTCGTTGGCACCACGAATGCCATCCGACATCTGAATTATATGACCGTCATCCCTATGATCAGTATACGATAATCATTTTAGTATTTTTCGCGTCGCTTGAACCCATTTCATCAGATGACTGCTGGATAGACGATGAACGAAACACATTTCAGACAACGCACAATGACCTTCGTCTGAAGTGTTTTGTGTATTAGTGATGGTGGTTTGATCGTTGAAATTTGACGGAAGTCCCTTTTTTTCGGGCACTGGCTTTGCTCGATTGTTAATGTTTTGTTTATTAGGTCTCTCGATGGAAATGTGCATGTTAGTGATTATTTGAGGAACTAAGTATATGTTTAGTTATAGTATTTATAATGTAATTTTGATTGAGCCGACTGTGGAAGTGTGACAAGTGGCAGTGTCACAGTGTAGAACAGATTCATTAGTGTCCTCTGAAAAACATTAGCACGCGTGTAAACGAGGTGCTCTACGTAACTGCGTTATAGGTGCTTGTAATACATATGGTGAGCTACAACAATGGTTAAAGATCCTAACATAGCTAGGTTAAGAGATAATTGAGCATGTCATGACGTTGTTAGAATCTCATATAAGCCTTTATTGCCTTGACCAGTAAATGAGCCTCTAAAATATCTTTTTCAAAAATTCGTTTATTTGCATCAATTTTTTGAGGGGCTCATGCAACACTACCACATTTCTTCCCATTGCCCACGAAATGAAGAAAACAAAGGCCGAAGAAATCATATATCGTCGGCTATAATAAGTATCACCAACGAAACTCTCACTCGCCAGCCATTTTTTTCCTCATCGCCGGTTATGATATTATAGCCGACAACTCGTCAGCAATCACATTCTTGTCGCCGGCTATAATGTTTAGTATGGCCGACGATGGTTCGGCCGGAATACCAACGAGATAATCTCTCTATAGCCGACGAGTTAATGAATCGTCAGCTATAACTCTTATATCAGATCTACTCTGTAGCAGCTCATTCATTTTACAAAAAATTGGTGAGAAAGAAGGAAAACACTCTGAAATCGTTGGGTATTGTCAAAAGGCGTCCAAAACCTGCTCGTGAAGCTATATAGCTAGGTACGTATATATATATATATGCGTATATATATATGTGGATCGGATGTATATGTGTGTTGTTTTAGAGTTGAGATTAATGGTTTGATATGCAAATAGAGTTAATATATTGTTGATTTTGAGTGATTGACTGTTGATTTTGAGTTGATTTGAGATGATTTTGATGAAAATATGCTTGTGTGTATATATATGTATATAAATTTATTTTGTGATTAATTGTTAATATGTATATATATATATATACATACATGTAAATTTGTAATTGGGAATTGTTGGTATATATATATATTTTTATTGCATGGGTCAACTTTTGTTTAGGGAGATATATATATATATATAGACGAAGAATTAATTAAATTAGTGTAGTTAGTTTAATGATAGATATATATATATATGCATGTAATGATGATTTTTTAATTAATTAGTAGTGAATGTATATACATAAATATATAGTACTGTTAGAATTTTTAGGATAGACAAGAGTTGGATGAGCCTTGAAAAATGGGATGTGAGATATCACCATGAAATTAGGAGTTTTGTGGATTTTGTGAAGGCTAATTGTGAAGACACTACACTTCATTATTGCCCGTGTAAAGAATGTAAGTGTCGCAGCGATCGATTTCGTTTTCCCATTGATAAAGTCCAGAAGCACCTGAGTAAATACGGGTTTTGGGATAAGTACACTTGTTAGATTTATCACGGTGAAACATTGTTAGCGGGTCCGCATGATCATGGACAATTTGCTGAGAGAGCCAGTCCATCCTATGATCCAACAACGATGTTGATCAATGATATGTTTCCTTATGAGAGCGGTGTATTTTCTGATCAAGCACCAAATGTCCCTACCGTCGTTGAGGGTTTCCCACATATTGAGCCAGTCGAGCCATTACCTGGAGCTCATGTCAACACAAGCGGTATAGACAAGTACAACAACCTGATTGCATTGCAACAGACTCCGTTGTACGACGGTTGTAGTAAGACTGTTCTTGGAAGTGTCATGGGAGTGATGCATCTCAAAATGGAGAACAAAATGACTGTCAAAGCTGTTGATTCTTGGCTGAAGTGGACTGCTTCGCTACTGCCACCCGGTCATCGCCTACCTAACACTCATCATAAGGTGCAACATATCCTGAAAGATCTTGGGCTTTCCTACATCAAAATCCATGCATGCAAATATGATTGTATTCTCTTTTGGGGGAAAGATCTTGAAGACCTTGAAGCCTGCCCGGTATGTTTTACAGAAAGGTATAAGTTGACTCCTGTAGGCAACAAGAAAGCTGTGAAGATACTTCGATATTTCCCGCTGATTGATAGGCTAGAGCGGTTGTTCATGTGTGCTTTCACGGCCGAAGCTATGAGATGGTGGGCTAAGAGGAATTTGCCTGACGATGACACCCTTATACACCCTGCCGACGGAGAGGCTTGGAAGCACATGGTCAGGGAGTTTGATCATTTTGCAGCAGAGGTCCGAAATGTTTGGCTAGGGCTCTCATCTGACGGATTCAACCCTTTTGGCAACATGAATCTTCAATACAGTATATGACCAGTTATTTTGGTACCGTACAACCTTCCACCATGGATGTGCATGAAGAAGGAATACAATATGCTCACTCTGTTAATTCCAGGCCTGAGTTATCCAGGAAAGTGTCTCGATGTGTATTTGAGGCCTTTGATTGAAGAGCTTAAGTACTTGAGTGAGTATGGCCACCCCACTTACGATAGGTTCAAAAATGAGATGTTCCAGATGCATGCCATGCTTGTTGGCACCATCAGTGATTTTCCTGCCCGTGGTATGTTGTTGGGCAACGTTATCAGGGGTTACAGGGCTTGTTTAGAGTGCATGACTGTTGATTGTTGCCGTCCTCATTGCAGTAAAATTGTTCAGATGCGCCACCGTTGTTGGCTTCCAGATAATCACCCATTTAGGCAGGATCAAGACGCTTTTGATGGGACTGTGGAAACGGGTGTGCCACCCAGGCGATGGACAGGGGATGAAATTTTAGAAGTGATGAATGCATATGATTTTGGCCAGTTGAGCAATCATCATGAGATAGTATCGTCAATTCCAGACAAGCCCGAAAGGTATAAGTTTTGGACACACAAGAGCATATTCTGGGAACTCCTGTACTGGCCCAGGTTGCCTATCAGACACTACATAAATGTCATGCACATAGAGAAGAATGTGTATGAAAGTGTGGTGGGCACAGTTCTGAATTGGGAGGGGAAAATAAAAGACATCCCTAAGGCACGCATTGATCTGAAAGCTATGGGACTGCGGATACATTTGTGGTTGAGAGATTGTAAGAAAAAAAATACCCCAAGCTTCTTACACCGTCAAGCCGAACCAGAAGCACGAAATTTTTGGGTGGATGAGTAATGTCAGGTATTCTTATGGCTATGCAGGAAATTAATATAATTGTTGCTTATAGCTATATATGCAGGTATCCTTATGGCTATGCAAGAAATATAAGCAAGTGTGTTAACTTCTGGGACAATAAGATGTACGGATTAAAGAGTCATGATTGCCATGTACTGCTTCAACGCCTTTTCCCAGTTTTCATTCGAGGGTACCTGCCCAAAGAGGTGGTGGAGCCATTGGTGGCCTTGTCAAGATTCTTTCAGAAGTTATGCACCAGAGAAGTTAAAAAATCAGACCTTAGGGAGATGCAAGATGACATCATTTTTATCATGTTCAAGCTTGAGAGGATATTTCCCCAAAAAATTTTCGACATCATGCCTCACCTGATGATCCATCTTCTCGAATAATTGTTGCTTACTGGTCACACTACACTTGGATGTATCCCATGGAAAGGTATAAATGATTCATACATTTGTGTTTGCCTCTGTTTTTATATGTAAATTCTTATTTTTTAAGTATCATAACATGCACTTGTTAACTTGTAGACAATTGGGAGACTACAAGGACTATGTGAAGAATAAATCTGCACCTGAAGGGTGTATCGCTGAAGCATATCTTGTGCACGAGTGTGTAACGTACACCAACTTGTATTTGGGAGTGCTGGAGGACCCCAACAACATATGTCGATAGATGAACACAAGTTCAACCTTTCTATCATCTCCAATGACATGGTAGTACAGGAAAACTTGCCAAAGTTGTACAAGTTGGATGGAAATGATGTAGCCATTGCCCACTGGTCGATATTGATTAACTGTCCAGAAGTTCAATATTGGAAAAACTATCATCCTCACTGCTCTGCTATTGCCGGTGATGTTGACTACCACAACAGGACGTTTGCAAACTACTTTAGAATATATGTGTATATATATATTTTTTATATCCTTATATAGCATGTGTGTACGTGGTTTTCTTTTTCTATGTTCATAATTTCTTGTGTGGTTTCTTATCTTTTTCAGATGAATCATGTAGCAAATGATGGTTACGTAGAGTGGTCAAACGAATTGAGGCTCTTGGCGATGAAATCGATAGCTTCAAAAGTTTACTCGATGTGTCAGGTTAATGGCGTGAAATTTATATGTGAAAATTGAGATAACCGACTGAAAACACAGAATTGTGCGGTGATGGTTCATAGTGGTCAGGATGGCGTTGACTATTACGGTGTCCTTCATTCAGTTGTTGAACTAATTTATGGGAACCACATGAAAGTGCACTTGTTCAAGTGTAGATGGTTTGATACTAGCCTGGGGAACACAAGGACCGATCAGTACTGAATATTTTCGGTGAATACTGCTACAAGCTGGTATAAAGAAGACCCTTTCGTTCTTGCCACATCAGTAAAACAAGTGTTTTACCTTGACGATCTTATGAACAAAGTCCCGTGGAAGGTGGTTAACCATGTTGCTCATAGAAACATATACAGTGCTGCCACACTTTGTGAGACCGTAGATGATGAACAAGTTACTGCATACCAAGAGCCGAACACTTTTGACATTCCGGAATCCTTTACGATTCGCCTTAATAATGTGAGGTCGGGGAGTGTGGTTCGAATTACTAGAGCAGAACTTCTTGATGTTAATCCAAATGAAGTAGACGATGATTCAGATGACGAGGAGCGGCACATATTGCCAAAGGTTACCTATGAAACCGAGCCAAACTCAAGTGATGAAGATGATTATGATTATCATCCTTAATACGTTAATGATGTACGTATTTTAATATATATAAACATGCATGTATGTTTGTTATGACCGACGAGTTAGTAAGAAACTCGTCAGAAATACTATCACCGAAATAGAAGAACTCGCACAGCTTCATAAATTACAAAAATTTGGCCAACGCAATATCGATCAGCCACATCAGTGTTTATAATACATTAGACTTGAAAGAAGATGACGAAGCTAAGATGTCCATACGTCTCAGGGAAAATGAACACAGAGCCTTCGATAATGGCGTTATGTTGAAGAAATTTGGGAATCAAACTATAACCGACGAGTTAGTAAGAAACTCATCGGAAATACTATCACCGACGAGTTTCTTACTAACTCGTCGGAAATACTATTATCGACGAGTTAATAAGAAACTCGTCGGCAATAACCCTGACCTTATACCCCAGCCCGACAAGGTAGGGACTCATTTCTTCAAAAACTTTGAAACCCAAGAATCATTCCCCTCCGCCGACCAGTGCCGAAATCACCCCTCCCTGCCCTCTTCCCCTCCCCTCTCTTCCTCCCCTCTCGCCTCTCCCCTCCCCTCCTCCCCTCTCGTCTCTCCCCCCCAAAAAACTCCAAATCTCCTCTCCCCCAAAAAACCCCAAATCATAAATTCACCCGTCCCCTCCCTCCGGCTGCTGAAAATTGAGCACCGCCGCCGCCCTCTCTCTCACTGATGCGGAATGACATGTCCAGCCCCCCTCTCTCTCTCAATTCGATTTAATTTATCATCTTCAATTTTACATGAAATTCTCCTAATTATTGTGTAGGCATTTTAATTAAGTTGGTGTTAGTATAATTTTTTGTGTAGAAAATATTTTGTAGAATATATTTTGTGTAGAATATGATTTTGTGTAGGATATTTTTGTGTAGAATATATTTTGTAGAATATATTTTGTGAATATATTTTTGGTTAATTAAATATCGTTGATGGAGTTGTCAGATGTAGAATACATTTTTGTGTATGTAGAATATATTTTGGTGTATATTCTTTTGTGTTGGTATAATTAAGAATATATTTGTAGAATATATTTTTGTGTAGAATATATTTTGTAGAATATAGTATGGTGAATATATTTTCTGTTAATTAAATATCGTTGATGGAGTTGTGAGATGTAGCTAGAATATAATTTTGTGTATGTAGAATATATTTTGGTAATGATATTTTTGTGTTGGTTAATTAAGAATTGGTTAGAATATATTTTTGGCTGGTAGATTATATTTTGGTGTAAATTTTTGGCATGTAGAATATATTTTGTAGTATATTTTTGGCATGTAGAATTTATTTTTGGCATATAGAATATATTTTTGGCATGTATATACTGCTGGTTTAATTAGTTGGCAATTTTTTTTTGCATAAACTTGATGTATAAAGGTCTATATATATAAGCAATTTTTTTGCTATCAACATGTTGTTTTGTTATTGTTGTTGTCACGGATGTAGTTGTTGAATTGTTACTGTTCTGTTTAATTGTTGGATGTGCATGAGGTTTTGCGGCAAATTGGCTTGGGGCCAACAAACGGAGACCGACTAGATCCAGTGGAGGGAGCAGCAGTCAAGCATCCTCATCCGCAATCAGCAACACGCGCAGTGGCCCTATTATGAATGCTCGCACACAAGTTTTGCTACGTGCGCGAAAATAGGAGGAAGCTGCACGATCCGGATCCTTGCAACCCTCAGTCTAGCCTCGACCCTCAGGCAGCAGACACTCAGGCGAGCGACCCTCAACGGGCGCATCAGAAACTCCCTCCATCCGAATTCCCCCTATTGGCCTAGTGCTTACTCCCTTTTCATGACAATCATCTGAGGCAGATGGTGCAGGCGTCTCATTGTCCAGGCCTCGTCTATCTCCGTCGTCCGGTCTCTTCGTGCCCGACGAAATTCCTGTCAACCCTTAATTCGATGCTAGGGGGAGGGTTATTTTTATTCAAGGACAGCCGAAGTTCCTGACCATGGAGAAAGCGTACGTGTTCAAGCTGTTTGACCCCGTGTATCTTTGGAGTGCGAGGTGCATGAACCAGCAAACGGACGATATAGGTAAATTTTATTTAACAAGATTGATTACTTAATTATTACTTAAGATTATAAATAGTGTCAATTAATAATTTCGATTTTTTGCATTGTATTATTAGGCAATATCGTTAATGCCAATGGAAAACGAAAGACTAGAAGCCCCGTAACTGGGAAGAATCTTGAGCAGGCCACCGGAGGAAAGAAAACGATCATTAAGGCCAATGAGCGTGATAAGGTGATCGAGACAGAAAACACCACGCGAAAGTATGCCAGCATGTCCGGGGCCGTCGTGCGGGACAAGGTCCCAATGCTGTGGCCAGATTGGGGTGCGGTGTCTCGCTACGTGAAGTTGCAAGTGCATAATGCACTGACTGTAAGTTAAAACGTATTTTCATTACGTAAATTTTACATTTATTAATTAAGTCTGAAGAAATATATAATTTTACCATTTATATATCCATCTTGCAGTTGTGGTTTGTCGTGGATGAATGCCTTATTGAGACGTGGGAAAAGCGTCAACTACATATCAGGTGATGTGATTCGAGTTATTTCAGTACATATCGAGTTAGATTTTTGTTTATCAAGTGTTTTAATATCTCTAACATTTGTTTCTGGTGTTAATATAGGTATAAAGAGTGGAAGAACGAGCTTTCAAAACACTACACAAAGTACAAGATCGAATCTAGGCCGAGGTGCTACCCCTAGCGAACTCCGGTTTAGGGAGTACGAGTGGCTATGGCTGGTAGCCCACTTCGAGCACCCCAAAGTGTAGGTATGCATCCTGAATATATTTTAAAACCTTAATGTATCGTATCACATTGAAATAGTTAGTTACTAATTTTTTGACATATGTTTATCCAACAAGGCGATTTCCAAGACGAACAGCGAGAACAGATTGAAAAACACCAAGTCCCATCATGCAGGTCACTCAACTATTTGGGTTGGTCACGTAGGGCGCAGAAACAACAAGAAGTCAACCCGTTGGTGTTTGTTCATCAGAAGTTCTATCCACAGTGCCCTGAAGAAGCGGTACGTCTTTGGCCTAATTAATTAGTTCACATATGCATGTGTTAATAAAACTATTTTTCTCTATTAATTTATTTTGTTTAATAATACATTATTCATATTCCCTTTTCAATTAGGTGAGAGTGGAGGATGCAATCACAGAGGTCATCATGAATATAGCTAGAAACGACCATCCTGACTGCTCGGAGGAGGAAGTGACCCAGTATGCCTCCCAGATCGATACGGTTGATCGCCCTATAACGGCTCAGATCATGGTAAAAGCGTGCGGGACTGGGAGGAATATCCACTACTACAGGGTAATAGGCTCGGCGAGCGAAGGGGTATTGAAGGACACTTCGGAATACTCTAGCGGGTCAAGAACTTCTTCTAGGAACTCTAACCTAGCAGCGGAGCTCCAGATGACGCAGAAGGAGTTAGAGGAGCAAATGAGGGTGGTGGAGGAGATGTGGCAATTGGCCGAGCAGCAGGCAGCCAGAGAGGCCGAGCACCGGACGATGGTCGAGCAACACCAAGTTATGGTCGAGCAGCAGACACAAATTATCACATGGATGCAGACGATGTACGAGTGCCAGACTACCGGACACCCGCTCCCCACACCTCCACCAATGCCTGTGTTCCCCAGTGTTCCACAATCGCAGCCGTTGCAGCAAGACCAGGGTAGCCACCGGAATTCAAATGATTTCGTAAACATGGATTTCGTCGACTCTTAGTGTAGTTGTATTTTATTTTTGAATTGTTTCTATTTGTACTGTTGGACAAATATGTGTGTACTGTTGGATGTGTATTTATACGGTTTGTGTTCTTCATTGCAGGTTCAGGAATTAGGACCTATCCAGAACTTGCAGTTTTTTGTAAAAATGTCACCGGGTATAGCCGACGACAAGACCCTAACTCGTCGTCAATAATCCAACATTTCCTGTGAGTTGCTTGCTTATAGCCGACGATATTCTTCAATAAATCGTCGGCCATAAACGGGCGGTCAAACATGTTGACCCGGCAGAGCTTCATCACCGACGAGTTATATCGTCGGTGATGCTGTTTTCATTTCCGACGATGATATATCGTCGGTAATAATTGTGATGACCCGAACCAGAATCAGTTGTGTATTCTGCACGATTCACGAGATTGGTTATAGTCGCAGTTTTACGATATTTGTGTGATTTGTTGATTCTGTTCGCGACTATGTTTTCGGCCGAGAATTTGAGTTGAGTGTCTTCACGGAAGTTGTAGAGTACATGATTTCGAGCTTGAGGGCAGTTCCGGATGATTTTTCTGATAACCGAGGAATATATTGTGATTATTTGAAGTTTCGGTTTTCGACGAGTTTATCCGATTGTTTCGTGTTTATCCGAATCGTGATGGTTATCCATTTCGAATAGTTGATTGACCCGAGGCGCGAGTATAAATATCGGGAATAGTCGTAAAATAGTCGAAAAATACTGTTTGGCGTTGACCACCGTTGACTTTCCCATTTTGGAAAGCTGTTGACCGTTGACCGAGGGGAGAAGTTTCCCGTTTTGGCTTTGCAGTCCGACGTTCATTTTCCGGGCACCTCCGACCTTGTTGAAGGTATGGTTCGCTTCTCCTTGTCATTTCGAGTAGATTGGTGGTTGATTTTGTGGAAATTGATAAGGATTTGTGTGGGTTCGTATCGAGCCGAGTTCGTGGATATCGCCGGTGACGGGGGGTGGTTCTTCGGCGAGCCACGGTGGCTGTGAGGTTAGGGGTTCGATTCCCCTTGGCTTTGGGATGCTAACCATGTGTTTTAATTGTGGTATGGTTGAGGTTTGGTTGATACCCGAATAGGTCACCGGAGAGGAGATTCCGAATTGTTTCGGGCTGAAATTGACATGGTTCCAGTGGGTTTTGGACTTGATGCTAGTTGAAGAAAAGATAGGCATGGGTTGAACTTCATTTTTGGAGAAATTTGCCATCGAATTCCACCGTTGACGGCGCGCCGGCGGTCAACGGCGGAGCTCCGGCGAGGGGTTGACTTTTTGGATTTTAGTGTATTTAATGTCATTTTTCTTGTAATCGCGCCCTGATTATCGTCCAGAGGTTTTCGGATTGATTTGGGTAACGGATTTTCAGTCGAGGGTTTCGAGTGGAGATTTCAGAAATTCCGTTAATCATTTTGTACTGCATTGCATATTTCCGGGAACGGTTGGTTTCCGTGGTTAAGTACAGAGTTGTGGGTTGTGTTTTGATCAGTTTTGTTTTATGAATATTCAGGGGATCGAGATCGAGATCGTGATCGTGCTTCAGGCGAGGGATCTTCCGCCAGACCTCGAGATTAGCGCGAGTGCGCGTTTTGCTCACCTGTGAGTGGACAATTTCTTTTCACGGAATTCTTGTGAGTCTTTTATATGATTTACGAACTTGAGCATGTTTACGAGATTATGATTATTATGAGCATGTGTTATACGATTATGTTACGCATATGCATTCTTATGCTATTTATTGCATTTCGATTTATGATTTGGTTTACACAGAGTACAGTCGTAGTTTATGTGGTTGTATCGATACACATGCATCCCGGTTGATCCCCGAGGGTGCCTACCAGGGGGGAAGCTGTGCCTTGTGCCGATGTATTTCCGGGTAGGTACAGTTATCTGTTTCTTGTGCCGAGGCATTTCCGGGTGGAAACAGTTACCCTGACCTGAGGCCTTTCTGGCTCGAATCACGTGTGGTTCTGGGATCCCGTGATTCGGACTGTACTAGCACGGACGTGTCCATGAGTGACCCCGTGGGATTTTTACTTGCATGCTCTGTACGCTGGAGGAGTATGAGTTTACCTCGTGTATTTTATTATATTTATTCATTTGGACTCGCATATGTTTTTATAACGTATATTACTTGGTGAAAGACATTTATTTTCGTCCACTCACTCTAACGATTTTCATGTCTTTCCCCTGGGCTTTTCGGTTTCCGTGCCCAGTTGCGGTTCAGGTTCTGGTGTTTCACGTCGCGGTTGGAGGCTAGTGATCTGAGCTACCTGTGTTTTTCAGTAGGTTCTTGTTTCGCCTACTGATGTGTATATTGTATATATTTACACTAGAGGTCGCTCTGATACATTCTGATACATGTTTTATACGAATTTTCTCGTATATATTATATTATACAGATATATTTTCTGTTATTTGATATTGTTATGATATTGAGAAATCCGGATGGGATTGGTGCCCACGGTTTGGCTTTTGTGGCATAGGACGAAGTGTTATTTTCAGGATGCAGGTTTATGCAATTCCACGTTAGAAATGAAACTCTGCCGAAATTTTGAATGGTTTTTTGTTGATTCGTGTTTTCAGAAGGGATTCGATTCCAGTTTAGGTAACTGAATCGGGGTTGGGTCCTTTCAATAATGCCAAGTTATTACCGACAATATCATCAGTATCTCGTCAGTGATACTTCCACTGACGGCTGGTTTCCGGCGACCTTATAACCGGCGACATGTCGTCGGTTATAAGTATCACCGACGGTTTATTATGAAAGGCCGACGACTTAAAGTCGTCGGTAATAGAAAGAAATGCGGTAGTGCAAGACTTACTCAGACCATTACTCGACAGAAAATAAGAGCTTTGGTTTTGACTCATCGGGATAGAGGTAGACAAAATAGAAATTTTCGACGTTTGTGGATCACTCCTATAAATGCAGTAATTTGAGTCCTTAGTATTTTTTTTCGAGACCGATAAGTGAATATGAAGTGGCTAGTTATGCTGGTTGAATATGGTCAATTTCTAAGCTGAAGCAGCTAAGACTTGAGTATTTTATAAACACAAGGACAAGAGGTTTTTATTGAACGTTGCCTAGATTACACTATTACCGAATGTATCGTATAATCTCGAGAAATAAAAACTGTGAAACTTCTCCATTTCCCAGGAACTCTGGAAGTAAAAAATTTAGCGGTCATTGGCAAATGACAATTGTTGTGTGGAGTTGATTTTTCAATAGCGTTTTCGGTTGGAAGGTTAGGATAAATGGGAGAAATTTACTTTACCCGAGACAGATTAGATCCATATAACAATCTAGACTCCTACACGTGGCAACAGTGGGGTCGTGGGGAACTTTCCGTCATGGGTGAAAACCTGGTGGATAGTTTGCTACAAGAATCCTGATATATTTTGCTTGTGTATATTATATTATTCAAAAGTGGTGAAAAAGGCAAAATTGATGCCTTTATGTTATACAAGAGATTTATTTTCAAACTCTCACTAATTTGTTTGATCTTGTCTACTGTACACATGGACATGAGATCTTAGGGCATCTTCAGTCTTGAGTGGCTATATTTAGTTCTGAGTTATAATTTAGCCTATTAAATATATTATTTTAATAAATAGTGAGGCATATATTTTGTGCCGACTGTAACCCGTAAAAGTTATAATTTTAATTTATATATTATTTTATTAATTCAAATTTTTAAATTTATATATATATTCAATTGTGGAGGCCATATTTGAAGAAAGGAATGGGGAAATATGAGGAGTATTTGGAAATAAGAGCAGTATATTTATTGAAGAAAAATTACCATTGCATTTAATTTAGTTGTTGAAAAGTTGTTTAAAATATTACCATTGATATTTGTACTTATATTTCAATTACATTATATATATATATTATATTTGGTTTATTTAACAAATAAATTATTACTAATATTTTAAAATATTATATTATTTACATTTATTTATTATATTATCGTTGCATATATTATATTTACTGAAATTTAAAAAAATATATTTATAATATTTTTAAAGTATTGCACATAATAAATTTTTTATTTTACAAAAATATTGTGATTATAATTAGAGTTAAAAAATTAAAATAAATTGATTAATTAATTAATGATGTCACCATAACGTTTAAATTAATATGAACACTAATTAAAATTAATATTAGTCATTAGGAACATCAATTTTTTAGTGTTTAAGTACAATTATGGTCCCCACAATTTATAGTTTAGGGCTATATCAATGGCCATATATAGCTCAGCTTTTAGCTCAATCGGGCTACATTTAACATTTTTGATATAACCCTACCTTGAGTTAGAGATAATTTTTTGTTGATTTTAAGACTATATCAAAGTGTTGACACTGAACTGGAGATGACCTTACGCAGCTTTTTGCTGCTTTTTATCAGGTCCAGCATTTGCTTAGAAGATATTTGGGGGAATATGTTGAAGGGCTCTCTGTCGAAGCTTTAAGATATGTCTGGAAAAGTTTGTATTGCGTTGCCATTTGTTTTCGATCAATCCTACCTAATTCTCTTAAGATTACTATATGCTACGGTAATGCTTCTTGGAAGCAATCAACTTGTGTATATGGAACAGGTGCTGATATAAAAAATTTGCGTGGATATAGCCATTTCAAATAAAGTTTTGGTGTTTCTTTTTTTGTCATATGGATATAGGTGACGTTGTTCTCAAAGATTTGAAATTAAAGGCAGAGGCTCTAAATTAACTGAAACTTCCAGTTATTGTAAAATCTGGTTTTATTGGTACAATTACATTAAACACAAGTACAAAAATTGTCTCAGACAATTGTACTTATACAACTGAATGTTTTGAGTTTGTTATCCCGAAGTGGAGACAACTGCGCCTTAGGTGTTTCAATTGTTGAAATGTTGTTTAAACATTATTTTTTCATGTGGATAAATTTTTGAGAAAGATTTGAGATTTGTTGAAAAATTCAGGCGACTGAAATAAAACATTTAGTTGTCTTAACTTGTTAGGAAAATGTCCAGATGACAAATATTCATTTCAGTTGTCTGATAGGGGTTTAAATTCGTGTTTTTTAGACAACAATTATAACGGTCAGTTGTCTGAATCATATTCAGACTAAAAAAATCCTAACAAATATTTAGGCAGCAATTATTGCGCTCGTTTTCTCTCCCAAACCCTAGCAAAAAAAAAACCTCAACCCACAACGACTCTCTCTTCTTCACCTCACGTGGAATTTAGCTTGCCTCGAGCTCGGCCACTTATCAATCTCTACTCTACCTTCAAATCCAATTTTAACTTTGAGAGCTCTCTCTCTCTCTCTTCTCCTTTACAGTTTTGATCTCTCACTCTCTCACTCTCAAAACCCTAGCCTCTCCTCTAAACACCGAACCGATTCTTCGCCGGCTCTCTCTCTCTCTCCTCCTTCTCAATTTTGCACTTTCTCACTCTCAAAACTCTAGCCTTTCCTCTAAACACTGGACCCGATTCTTCACCGGACAAGAATTTCTATTTCAATTTCAATCTCAATTTGGTTAATATATGTGAAATACGATGGTGCTGATTTTGTAGGTGGTGCGGCACCTGATTCTTGCCGGACATGATGTATACGTCATCACTGGAGGTCCCGACTTTGTTTTCACTTCTGAGATACAAAGTCACCAGAGCTCCCGACGTGCTGATTTGTGAGGTTTAATCTTGTGTGAGTTTACTGTGATAGAATGGAGATTGGAGTTACTAGGTGTTGTGTTTTCTAATTTGAATGTGTTATTGTGATCGAAAATAATGTGCTTTTGGGAATAGAAATCTGAGCTTTGAGTATAAGGGTGTGAGAAAAAAGGTTCATTCTTGTTTGTGTTTACTGTCATATAATGGTAATTATAGGCATTAGGTGTTCTATTTTCTTATTTGAATGTGTTTTTATTGACTGTTAATATTGAACTTTGCTTGGTTTGGTTGAGAAAGTGTAGGGAAGGGAATGGAGCCCGAGATTTTGGGTCAAAGGAACTAGGGTCATTTAGTTTAGCTTATTGTGATAGAGTTATGGTTGGAGTCATTGGGTGATTACTGATGGGATATCATTTTTTTTTGCTTAGGTAGTTGATGATTTAGCTCAACGTATATACATCAATTTTCTCTGAACATCAATTATCTGATGGGAGTACATAGATTACATTTCGTATATACATAATTCATATTGTCAAGCTCGATTATGTAGTTATTTTAATGTGGGTTTGTCCAGTTGTTCGTTGGAGACACTGAGCACTTTGAAGATTGCTCAACGTGCTAAGTTCATTAAGAACAATGTATGCTATTTTTTTATTCTTGTGGTTTATTCTGCTTGCAAGTACTTGATGCATATTTATTGATGCTTATCACAAATGTTGATATCTCTGATTGGTATATGGTATGGATAGAACCTATTATTATTGGCGTCATTTGATACCGTCTCGCCATTCTTAGTCCACAGGTTATGTGACTGCAGACTGATATTGGTAATTTTGTGATTTTCAGGCAATTGTGAATGAGGATGCATCTGGAGATGTCATTGCCATGCGAGTGCAAATCCATCAGCTCAAGGTTGCATGCTTAATTTTTATTTGTGTGTGAGGAGTACCTTACTGTTAAAGTTCTATAAATTCTGAGTTTCAGACTATTTTTGCTTTAGGCTTGGATTTTTCTGGAAGGTTGCCCTGATTAACTATTCAAAGCAACATGCTCATTACATGTTTGGGTAGTTTACAAAAATGGCTTGTTGCTCTAGCCATAAACTGTTCATACCTTATTTAATAAATGATCTTGGGAAAAATAAGAAACGTGGCATTTTAATTTTTTATGACTTTAGATAATACACTAAGAATTACTGGAAACGATTTTCCCTCTGTTTACATGTAGTTCATTGTGCTTTTGCTATTTAGGAGCAGGACTGGAGCAAATTGTCTCAACTTATTCATTATTCTAAACGTACAATTTTATGTTGTGGTCACATGATACAATCTATCCCATTTGATATATTGATTTGACAAACAATTATGTTACTATTTTTCACAAAAATTCTGACGAACATAGTTTTATAGAGATTCATCCCAGTTTCATAGTTTACTATTGAGCTGATGTTGAACTAGGACAGATACCATTTGATGCAATTCCCAAGCTATCTTGTGGAAGTGTTCAGTATTAATTGAATTGAGTCTATATCCAACTTAGTCATTAGAAATATATACTACTGTTTATTAATGAAGTGGTCAACTTGCATTTCTGAGTTTGACCAGTACATAATTGTTTAGTTTTATTGTGATTTACGGTGTTTCTTATGAATATCTTTAAATTAATTTTCAGAAAGAGGTATCCCGCTTACGAGGCCTAATAAATGGAGAGAATGAAAATCCGGACAATGAAACCTTGGCCGTAAGCTTTCCAGGATCTCCTGGATCTTTTAAGTGGGATGGTCATGGATCCTTTAGTCCACTTGCTTCTGGTAAAAGAATATCTCAGGTTTGGGCCATTCTCTTCACCTTGAAACGTATATTACAAGTTGATTAGTAAAAAAATGCTTTACCTTTTTCTTTTTCTTCAGAATAAGGACTATGAAGTTGCTCTTGTTGGGGCTTTCAGGAGGGAAAAGGACAAGGAGATAGCATTGCAGTCATTGGCTACAGAATGCCAAGCTGCCATGCAGCTGGTATGTCTAAGAAGATTGTCATATACCATCATCTTAACTCTGACGTGACTTAAATATGTACTTTCAGTGTTAAACAGATGTTGTAGATTTCCCTAGTCATAAAAACTGAGCTCATCTATTAATCAAGATTTCGTGATCCATATCCAACACCTGCTGAGATCTATATAGTTTTACAAAAATGTGCTTGTTGTTATGCCGAACGTGCATTTGACCGGATTCAATCGCATGCTGTTTTTGATTAAGAGTTCGAGCACGGTTCGTAGGTGTTCAGGGTGATCTGCTGCCTTAGTGCTCTTGACCAGTATGTCATCGATATAGACCTCTACTATTTCGCCCGTCAGCCCGTCAAATATGATGTTCATTAATCTTTGGTATGTGGAGCCTGCATTCTTCAGGCCGAACGGCATGACTACGTAACAGTAGAGCCCCTTGTCCGTAGTGAAGCAAGTCGCCTCCTAGTCTTCGGGGTTCATGAGGATCTGGTTGTATCCTAAGTATGCGTCCATCATGGACAGTAGCTCGTGCCCGGCAGTGGCGTCTACGAGCTGGTCGATCCGGGGTAGTAGGATGCTATCCTTCCGACAGGCCTTGTTCAAATTGCTGTAATCTATGCACATGCGCCAGGATCCGCTTTGCTTCTTGACCATGACGGCGTTGGAGATCCATCTCGGGTAGTCAACTTTTCGGATGAAACCGATTTTCTGCAGTCTGTCGACCTCTGCGTGCATAGCCGCGTACCGTATTTGGTCATATGCCCGCCATTTCTGCTTTACGGGCCTTGCAAGTGGGCTGATACTGAGTTTGTGGGAGATAATGCTTGGGTTGATTCCGGGCATGTCCCTGTAGGACCATGCGAATACTTGTTGGCAGTCTGTCAGGACCTGGGTTATCCAGGCTGCCATGTCGGACTCCAATTGCGCGCCGATGCGGATTGTGCGTTCTAGGTGTTCAGGGGATAATTGTATCGTACGTTGCCCCTCCCGTTCCTCGGCGGGTCGGATAGCGTTTAATCCGTCACGCGGGTCATTGGGTTGTTGCTCTTCAGGGGAACACTCCGCCACTACGAGCACCTCCAACCGTGTGTTGTCTTTGTCTGGTCGAACAATTTTTTCCATGAAATCATACCCTCCTGATCGTGCCGATTCCGTGGTCTGTCGGGAATTTTTCCATGAGCATGTGGCATGCGAAGATCAGTCTCAGCTTCGAGATACCCGATCGTCTGAGGATCATGTTGTAGGACGTGTGGAGGTCTATGATAACGAAGTCTGTTCTGATTTCGCTCTGGGGGGTTCCTGGTGCACCGATGCCGAATCGCATATAGTCGCTACCGAGGGGGTAGGTGGTCTCGCCAGAGAAGCTGGCGATGCTCTCGTGGTTCTGCGTCATCTTGCATTTCAGGCACTTGAGGCCTTCGTATGCCTCTCGAAAGATGATGTTGACGGAGGCTCCGTTATCGATGAGGATGCGCCTGACTAAGTATCGATCCACCATTCCGTCAATGACGAACGAGAGCGTGCTGTTCTGGCTGCTTTCTTCCTCGTAGGTGAAGGTGATTGGGGGCCAATCCCTCTTGATTGTCCGTGGTGGATTTCTGGGATGTACCGCAAACACGTACCGGGGTAGGGGTTCTTCCCGTTCCCGTGGGCATTCGACCTTCCGCTTTCCGCCCGTGATGTTGTTGATGGTACCTCTTATTCGTATCTCCGCTGCCGGGCGTTCCTCGTTTGCCGTTGGAAAGACCAGCGTTCCTTCCGTGTGTAATCGTTCGATTTCCCTGGCTAAGATTTCGCAGTCGTTGGTGTTGTGGGTGTTCGACTCGTGACACATGCACCACGTTCCCCTGTTGTTCCGCATGGGGGTGATGTCGGGCACCCTAGGCATGCGTGGACGAATTTGGCGTTTGTTCTGCTTGAGCACTTCCTCGTTTGTGCCCTGTGTGATGGAGAAGACTGCGCATTGCTGGTGTTGATCTCTGGGTGGTGGGTTTCGCGGTGGTGTATGTTCGCGGCGCGCTTGCTGATATTGCTTGTGGTTCCTGTGCTCGCGATAGTGGTCTTCGCGCTTGCGTGGCGCGGTGTGCTGTGCTTTCGGAGGCGGGCTCTTGGCTGTATGGGGAGATGACGGGCGATCTTGTGTGTAGCCCTGCGCCTTCGGGGTCTGTGTCATGCTCGGGCCTTGCGCTCCATATACGTGGGTTTCCACCAGTGCCTTCTGGACAATTAGATCGATGATCTCATCGTACCCAAGGTAGTTTTTCCTGACCATCTTCTCCACGAACGGGGTTCCCGTCAGGTTCTCCAGCAATGCCGTTTTTGCTATGTTCTTGTCGAGGTTCCTGCACGTGTTTGCAAGGGCCCTCCATCGGTTGATGAAACCAGATAGGTTTTCATTGTCCCCCTGACTGATCTTTAGTAGCGTGTTGGCGGTGTTGTACTTGCCTTGTAGCCGGTATCTCTTGAGGAAGCACTTTGTGAGTTCATCGAAAGAGCGGATGGATCCTGTTGGCACCTCGTAGAACCAGTTTCACGCCTCTTCCGATAGTGTCTCCTGAAACAGGAAACAGAGAGTTGCATCTGAGTATCGGGTACCTACGATGGCGGATTGGTACTCGTCAATGTGTGTTCACGGGTCTCCCTTCCCGTTGAACCTGCTGATCTTTACAGTTTTGGAGTATGGATCCCTGCCCTGCACCAGGATGTCGTCCGATAAGGGACTTACGCGGAGAGTGTACATTCCTTTTGGCCCGGTGTGCATAGTCTTCTTGAGTGACATGATTTCGGCCTCCATCTCCGTCATCCGCCGGAGCATGGTGCTCCCGACTGTCGTGGTGGGTTTCTCGTCGTCGTATCCTCGTATCCTTTCGGGCCGCGGTGGAGGTCCTGGGAGCCGGTTGTTTCGCTGTCCCCACGGCGGGTCTACCCTGATGGCTTGCCCGCTCGTTCCTGGCTCCTTCGTTGGTCCGGATTCCTCTCGTTGGGTTTCTTGGCTTCGGATGAACGCGTCAAGCCGATCCTCCAAGAGCTGTCGGGCTTGACGTTCCTTGTCCCTCTCGGCTCGGGCCGTTTGGAGTTCTTTCACAAGGTGGGCTGCCGCTTCGTCCTCCGTTAGGTCGTTGATGTTGCTGATTGCGTCGACGGGCGCGTCTCTCGTCTTTCGGCTTTCAGGTGTAACGTGGTGTGTTGCCATCTTCGCTGCTATGGTTGCGAGTGATTTACGATTGCTCGCTTCCCACATACAGCACTAATTGTTTCTACCAGTTTTCGTAAGGATTCCAGCAGAGGTACGGATGGGGTGAGTTTCTGGTGATCCAAGTTGTCGCACGTATATCGTCATTTACCTGCTGTTAAGAGTAATACACGAAACGGTCGTTAGAGGCCTTGACGGGTTGTTCCCGCCTTCGACTCTCCGACGCTCAAGTTAGTGTATGAAGCATAACAAACAGTATTGGTTGAGCAACTGGCGTAGGATGGCATACCTTGTAACTGTCATAAATGTGTTGTATATATTGGCGGTTGAGTATGGGGTCTTTTCTTGCTTTTCGATGTGGGATCTTGCTTTGTTCATGTTCTATTCTGGTGCCTTCCGTTTGTTTGTTCCGAGCGCGTGGGCTTTCGGATGGTGTTGCTTCTTTGTTTAAAGTTGGAGCCTGTACTGCTGTCTTGCATTTGGTCTGAGCTGTGTCGACCCGTTTGGAGTGACTAAGTGTGCGATAATTGTGCTTATGGGATCACGTACTAACATGGACTATGAGCCACTGCCACTCATACTCCCTATACATAAACTCCATAGGGGTATCCCCACGGAGATTGCCGTGCTTCTTCCAGTGTCGTTTGAGCTCATTCTTTAACTCCTTATACCTATATATGGGAGGTATATGTTATAAATTGACAATACATGATCAACAAAATGTCTAAAATTTAACTCCATATCTCATCACTTTCATCCTTGCACGTCAATTTCCCTCGTGCATTTGAGCTCCTCTGGCCCAATAAACCACAACTGCAATGTATAAATAAATAAATAAATATATAAATGGTAGACATACATAATGAATATATAAAGGAAAATTATATATACATAATGAATGTATAATTAACTTACTGAAAACGCATTGTTCACACAGTCCTTCTCACATTGTGGCACAGATGACCACTCTCCCCATATAACCGACACTCTATCCCGTATTTATACTCCCTACCATACCGGGGTACTTCCGCGTATTCTTTCCCACTATCACGTCTCCATTCGAATTGGTCTATATGACCACTTTTCCACTGTCCTTGACCACCTTAATAAGTAGCTTGCCGCTAACCCTGCCTCTAGTTGTCTTTTTTGCATTGTCTCCAGCTTCGGTGTCGGCTAACAGAAAGGAAAAAAATGTCAACATAACCACTTAAGCGGTATATGCGCTAATATTAATGAATTTCAAATTAAATTCTAAGTTTTGTAATATTTACCCGATTCGGACGTCGATGTATTTGATACCCTAATTATTTAAACCCTAATTAAATTAAACCATACATAGTTCACAAAATTCATACATAATTCACAAAATTCATACATAAATCGCAAAATTCACAAAATTCACACATAAAGAACAAAATTCATACATACATCACAAAATTCACACCACAAATTCATACATAAATAAAAAAATTCACAAATTCATACATAAATCACAAAATTCACAAAATTCATACATAAATCACAAAATTCACAAAATTCATACATAAATCACATATTTCTTATATTCAATTAACCCAATTTAATAACCTAATCACAAAATTCATAACCCATAATCAAAACTCATACACATTCACATAATCCAACATATATCAAGCTAAAATCCCTAAATAAAGCTAAAACCCTAAAATTTAGGGGGGGAATGAGAGAGAGAGAGAGAGAGAGAGAGAGAGACCGATTTGGGGGTGTTTCCGGCGATTTGGGGGTGTTTCCGGCGATTTGGGACGTCCTAGAAGGGATTCCGGGGGTTTGGGGCGATTTTGGAGAGAGGAGGAGAGTTTTTGAAGGAAGAGAGGCCGAACAGTGAGGTCCTCGGGCTGGGTTTTTCGGGTTATAACAGTGAAGCATAGCTAGCGACTTAATGAATGTCGTCGGCTATGCTTTAACTTTTTTATTTTTTACATTTTTTTAATGTTTGCCGACAACTTTTGTGCAAGTCGTCGGGTATAGTGTATAAAAAAAATTAAAACACAGGCCTTATCGGCAAAATTCACCCGTTCCATAGTAACACCTGTTTATCTAATAGTATAACAGAAATGAAGCAATCATTTCAAAAACATCCTCATGATCAACCCACACATTTAATTAAAAACATCCTCGTAATTAGAATCATCACTTGAGTCTGGATCGGTGTCAGAGTTAAATTTTGGTAATATGTGCCGCTCCTCGTTACCAGAGTCTTCGTTGGGATTAACATCAATAAGACTTACATCTGCCCGTAAAAGTCGAACCACACTACCGGGTCTCACATTATTTAGGCGAAATGCAGAGGATTCAGAAATACCAATTGCGTTCGGCTCTTGGTATGCATCCACTTTTTAAATATTTGCAGCCTCACCAAGTGTAGCAGCACTGTATATGTTTCTAGGAATAACATTGTTGACTACTTTCCACGCCCCTTTGTGCACAAGATCATCTAGATAAAACACTTGTTTACCGATGTGGCAAAAACAAAAGAATAATCCTCATACCAGCTTGTAGCAGTATTCACCCAAAAAAGACCGTATTTATCGGTCCTTGTATTCTCAAGGTTAGTATCAAACCATCTACATTTAAACAAGCGCGGTTTGCCATCCCCATAAAATAGTTCAATCACTAAATGGAGAACACCGTAATAGTCAATGTTATTATGCCCACCATGAACCATTACCCCAGAATTCTGTGTTCTCCGTCTGTCGTCTCTATACTCGGGACCAGTAAGCAACAATTATTCAGGATGATGGATCATCAGGTGAGGCATGATGTCAAAAAAATTTGGGGAAAATATCATCTCGAATTTGCACATGATAAAATGATGTCCTGCTGCATTTTCCTAGAGTCTAATTTTTTTCACTTCTCTAGTGCATAACTTCTGAAAGAATCTTGACAACACTACTAACGGGTCCACCACTTGACGGGACAGGTATGATCGAATGAAAATAGGGAAGAGATGTTGAAGCAATATATGGCAGTCATGACTCTTTAATGCGTACATCTTATTGTCCCGAAAGTTAACACATCGGCATATATTGCTTGCATAGCCTGAAGGATACATAACATTACACATCCACCTAAAAATTTCATTATTCTGGTAAGGTTTGACCGTGTAAGGAGTTTAAGGTATTTTTTTCTTCCCTTCTCTCAACCACAAATTTTTTCGTATACCCATTTTTTTCAAATCAATGCGTGCCTTAGGGCCGTCTTTAGTTTCCCCTCCCAATTCAGTATTTTGCCCACCACACTTTTACAAATATTTTTCTCAATGTGCATGACATCTAGGTAGTGCCTGATGGGCAACTTGGACCAATACGGAAGTTCCCAAAATATGCTTTTGTGCGTCCAGAATTTATCCCGGTCGGGTATGAGAGGTATTGCTGCCACTACATAAGGATGATTGCTGAGCTGCCCAAAATCGTATTCATTCACACTTCCAAAATTTCAACCCTCACCCATCTCCTGGGTTGCACACATGTTTCTACAGTCCCATCAAATGTCTCTTTATCCTCCCGAAATGGGTGATCATGTGAAAGCTAATAACGGTGACGCATCTGGATAATCTTCCTGCAATGAGGGCTGTCGCAATTAACAGTCATGCACTCTGGACAAGCCCTGTATCCCCTGGTAACTTGGTCCGACGACATCCCGCGGGCAGGAAAATCACTGATGGTACCAACAAGCATGGCATGCATCTGAAACATACCGTTTTTGTACTTGTCATAAGTAGGATGACCAAGATTACTCTGGTACTTACGCTCCTCAATCAAGGATCTCATATACACACCGAGACACTTTCCTGGATAACCCGGCCCTGGAAATAACATAGTCAGCATATTGTATTTCTTCTTCATGTATATCCATGGAGGAAGGTTGTACGGTACCAAAATAACTGGTCATATACTGTATTGAAGACTCATGTTGCCAAAAGGGTTGAATCCGTCAGATGAGAGCCTGAGCTAAACATTTCGGACCTCTGATGCAAAATGAGAAAACTTCCTAACCATGTGCTTCCAAGCCTCTCCATCAGCAGGATGTATGAGGGTATCATCGTCAAGTAAATCCCTTTCCGCGTATCATCTCATATCTTTGGCCATGTGTGTAGACATGAGCAACCGTTCCAGCCTATCAATCAGCAGGAAATATCGAAGTACCTTTACAGCTTTCTTATTCCCTGCAGGAGTCAACTTATACCTATCGGTGTGACATACCGGACATGCATCAAGGTTTACAAGATCATTCCCTTGAACATCTTCACCCTAGAAGAGATGACCAGGATGCATGGAGTCAGCTTTCTTATTACCTATCTGCATGCATGGATTTTGATGTAAGTAAGACTAAGATCTTTCAGGATATGTCGCACCTTATGATGAGTGGTAGGCAGATGATGACCAGGGGCAACGCCGAAATTGTCAACTTCAGATAAGCATCAACAGCCTTGACACTCAATTTTTTTTTCACTTTGATCTTCATTATTCCCATGACCATTTCAAGAACAGTCTTGTTACACCCGTTATATAACGGGGTTTGTTGGAAGGCAATCAGCTTGTTGTACTTGTCAATACAGGCAGTGTTAACAGCTCTGGGAAGGCAATCAGCTTTTTTGGGCGATTTTTTTTCAAATGGTCGAGCTATTGCCCAAATATGTATAAAAGGAACTATAGTCGATGACTTAATTAAATTCATTGGCTATAATATAGTTAAACTATACCCGACGACCTATAAAGTCGTTGGGTATAGTTAAACTATACCCGACTTAGGGGATAGTCGGTTATAGTTAATCACCATAGCCGATGACTTAGGAGGTGGTTGTCGGGTATAGTCAAAACTATAGCCGATGACTACCACCGTCGTCGGCTATAGTTTTGACTATACCCGACGACTTAATTCTGTTATTGGCTAAAGTGCCCTATAGTCGACGACTTGAAAAGTCATCGGCCTATTTTTTCAAAATTCGTGGTAGTGATGATAAAATATGATCGAAAAATTGGTGTAATGCTCTATACCTGAAAATGACCAAAAAAAATATATACCTTAGTAGAAGAAGGTTGTATATATAATTTCCTTAACCCTCCTGTATAACTGGGTTCCATTAACTTCAGGTAAATACTCTTGGCAAAGTGGTAAATAGATTTTTTTTGTTTTTTCATGAGCAAAGTGGAGAATGTTCTGTGCTACTTTCATGTACGTACGTGATTTCCACTTACCCTAAAAGACTAGCCTAATGAAAACAAAAACAAAAATATGTAGTGCTAGTCTTGTATAAGTAGAAGCCCGGTACGAAAATTAAAATGTGGCCCCTATTTTTATTTTTATTTTTATTTTGCATATTGTTATGTTTGTATCGAATTTTATTTTAATGTGTTCGATATTCTATTACAACTGAATCTACTGAGAAATATTAAACAAAATCACCAATGCTTATATCAAGTACAATACAAACTATAACATTGAGGCATAAAAGATGAGAAGGGAAAAAAACGCACAAAAAGAAAAACTGAAGAAAAACGGAATGAAGAAACATAAAAGAAAGGAAAAGGCAAAAAAAATTGCACAAAAATAAATAAAAAACTGAGCTAAAACCGGAATGCTGAAAGAAAGAAAAAATAAGGGGGGAGGTGAGGATCGAACTTGTATTGGTTGGAGAGCAAGTGAATAGGAAGGTTTCACTAACTGAGCAAAGTGCGCAGTTAGTCATACATAAGTTTTTTTTTTGGCAAATTTCAGTTTTGTACCTTGTGGTTTGGATTGTTTTTCATGTTACTACTTGAGGTTTAAAAAATTTTGTTTACTACTTGACGTTTGGATTTTTCTTCATGTTACTACCTGAGATTTAAAAATTTTCAGTTTACTACCTGAGATTCATTTTCTCATCACTTTTTATATTTTCACTAAAAATTTATGTAAAGAGGGAGGGTATTTTGGTAAATTTATTTATAATCAATAAAAGAAAAAAAATAATTTTCTAAAATTGTTCTTTCTAGCAATATAAGTTATATTAATCTTCTATATCAAAAAGTCGGTTGGCTAAATATCTCATGCTTACCCTTGACTGTATAGCGTCTTATAGATATCAAAACACATGAGCCGGTGATATAATTTGTAGGAACTCATAAGGTTGACTCGCTTGGCCAACCCTCATTTTTTTTATAGAAAAAAATGTAAAATTGTTATTCTTAACTAAGTAAATTATACTAATTTTCTAAATTAAAATCATGCTCACAACGATTTGATAAGCTTGTTAATTTTAATAAAGGACTGTACCATGCTCACAAAATTTTTTTATAGTAAAATCACTACAAGAAAAAGGCACCTAGACGACGGAACCTTTACGACTAAAGGTTCCGTCGTCTAAGTGTAACTCAGACGACGAAAAACATTTACGTCGCCAAGTGTCTCTTAGACGACGGAAACACTTTTTCCGTCGTCCAAGTGGCCATACAGACGACGGACCGACACGTCGTGGTCTGTGTGGCCACTTGGACGATGAAAACGAGCTGAGTCCGTCGTCTAAGTGGTCACTTGGACGATGCACCAACGCTCCATCATCTAAGTGAAGCATTATATAATGTCCATGCTGAACTCTCTTTCTCTCTGCTCGCTTGTCTCAACTTCATCCTCATATCGATCATTCTCTCTCTTGATCAGACTCTCCTCGCACGTACATGCAACTAGATAGCTAACTAGCTAGCACGTACGTACGTACGTACTATATATATATATATCTGGCTCTGACCATCGATTCACCATATATCGAAAAAGGCTAGGCACGTACATAGTTAATTTCTGACAATCTTAACGTTTATATATATAATTAATTATACGTACGTTTGATTGATCGATTGCATTGTTAGTACGTCTAATATTTATAATTAAGTTAGGTAATTGATCATATATATATATTAGATAATTAATATAGACCAGTAGTACGTATATATATGCATGGATTTTTAAAATTTTGGTTAATATTTAGTTAAAACGTACATGCATGTTAGGCATATTAAAGTAATTGATGTATAGTATATTCACCAATAATTAATAAAGGTAATTAATAAATATTTTAATAGTTTAATAATTACAGGAAAATTTGTATATATATAGAATAGTTGACAAATATGATAATTAATTATTAAATTTTGTAGAAGTATGGACAAGAGTTTGATGAAGTTGCGGAATAGAAGTGATGTCCGGTATATGGATGGAATTAGAGAATTTGTGAATTTTGCAATCGAACATGGTCAGGGAAAGAAGCGTTTCAGGTGTCCGTGCAAAAAATGTCTTAACTGTCAGTATGTGGAGGTTAATGTTATGGTGCAACACCTGCACTAAAATGGTATGATGTGGAGTTACACTACGTGGAGCGAGCATGGTGAAGCAGTAGACTTCAGCTCAGCAGACTTCAGCTCAGGGTACAGTTACCATGGTGCCTCATCCAGTGGCAATGGTGTCGGCCCCCATTCTTGGAATCCAACTACGGATTTGGTCCATGATGCGTTTCTGAGATTTAGTCATGGTGGACACCAACACCAAGAGGGAGGTTACAATACCACTCATGGGCATGACGACACATTCCCCGCTACTAGCTTGGCCACTGAAACTAGTGAGATGGATAAGTACAACATGATGCTACTTGAAGCGCAGACCTCGGAGTACCCTGGATGTCGAGAGAATGTGTTGCAATATGTGATGGAGCAAATGAAGATAAAAGTGAAGCACAAAATGTCAGTCAGTGCTTTTGACGAAATTCAAGAGAAAATATGTAAGTTGCTTCTTGATAATCACAATCTTCCTAAATCCCATTATAAGGTTAAAAATATCTTGAGCGGCCTCGGCCTAAAGTACAGGGTAATTGACGCATGTCCAAATGATTGTGTGTTGTTTTCCAAAGAGTATAAAGATTTGGACTATTGTCCCGTATGTAGCCAGTGCAGATATGAGCTGAATAGGAAGAGTTCGAAAAAGAAAATTCATGTGAAGGTTCTTCGATATTTTCCATTGATTCCCAGATTGCAGCGTCTGTATATATCTCTATACACAGTAGAGGTGATGCGATGGTACACAGAAAAGCGAATAGATGACGATGTGCTGAGACACGCCGCAGATGGGGAGGCTTTCAAACGTTTCGACAGCAAATTTGGAGACTTTGCTGCAGAGGTTAGAAATGTTAGACTCGGACTATCTACAGACGGATTCAATCCTTGGGGTAGTAATAGCTTTGACGTCACCACTTAGCCAGTTATTCTAATGTCGTACAAACTGCCTCGGTGGATGTGCATGAACAAGAAATTTAATTTCTTTACTTTGCTAATTCCAGATCCTAAATCTCCGGGGAAGTGCTTAGATGTCTACATCAGACCTTTGATCGACGAGCTGAAACTGTTGTGGGAAAATGGAGTCCCAACTTATGACAAATTTACTAACATGATGTTCATGATGAGGGCTGCCGTAATGTGGACGATCAACAATTTTCCAGTGTATGGGATGTTAGCAGCCTGCAGGACGAAATGATACAATGGATGTTCTATATGTTTAGATGACGTGAACACTAGTTGGCATGCGGGGAAGGTGTGTTACTTAGGTTACCGTAGATGGCTTCCTCACGACCACCCGTGACGACAGGATGAAGCTCATTTCGACGGGATGGTAGAGAATAATCCTAAACCTCGTAGTTGTTCAGGCGAAGAGATATTAGATAGGTTGAGCTATTTCTACTTTGGTGTGTTGACCAATGACAATGATGTATAGAAATGCAATCCAATACCTCCACATGTTCTCTGTTATTGGCATCTCAAGAGTATATTCTTTGCACTCCCTTATAGGTCGAAGTTGAAGCTGAGGAACAACTTGGACGCAATGCACATAGAAAAGAATGTGAGCGACAGGGTGGTGGGAACAATTCTCAGTATTAAGTTCAAGACTAAAGATACTCCCAAAGCGCGCAAAGATCTGGAATCTATGAATCTACGTCGTCGTTTGTGGTTGAGGAGTGATAGAAGATGAGTGTACAACAAGATGCCAGATGCACCTTACACAGTGGAGTCGACACTTAGAGGTTCTGTATTCCACTAGTTTAAGAGTGTTCGCTATCTGGCTACTTATGCAGCTACTATAATTGGAGCAGTGGACGAGGTGTAACATAAGTTTGTTGGTCTAAAGACACATGACTATCACGTTATGCTGCAACGTCTAATTCCAGTGGTAATTCAGCCATATTTTCCTTGTGACGCAAGAGAACCAATAGTGACATTGTGCAGATTGTGGCAGAGGTTATGCGCTAGAGAGTTAAAGAAGTCAGATGTGGTGGAACTGCAACAACAAATTGTGCACATCATTTGCAAACTAGAGAGGATTTTCCCCTGCTTTCTTTGACATCATGATTCACCTAATGATTCACCTATCCGAGCATGTGCTCATTTCTGGTCTGGTCCAGTACACTTGGATGTACAACTAATTAATTATATAGGTTTTGTGATCCATTATTTGTTCCACTCGAAATTACTATATGTACATATTCTACAATTAATTAATTGAACGTTTGATTTTGTAGACAACTTGGATAGTATAAAGGATTCGTGAAAAATAGGTCGGCCCCAGATGACTCCATAGCAGAGAAATACCTAATGCATGAGTGTGTTACTTACTGCAACAATTACCTCAAGGATCCATCACCTCTCACTGCCTTCGATCTGGGTGGCCGCATCAATCTTTCTGTCGTCAGAAATGTCGTACGATCGTTTAGATGAGTATTAAAGAAATCGTTAACACAAGAAGAACTTATTGAAACACATTAGGTAGTGTTGCGAGACTGTGACGAAGTCGAGCCTTGCATGAAGGCATACAGGGAGAACCTTCAAGCATTAAATCTAGACAAGAGTTCAGCGTGATTTGAAAAACTGGTTAAGAAGAAGTTTCCCGATTATTTTCTCCAATGGGTACTTATGTTTACTTATTTAATTATATACATTTTTGTAGAAATTAAACCTTTTTAATTATATATTCTTTCTATTTTTACAGATGATTGATCTACAAAAATCCGATAACCACGGGGGTGGTGGTCCTGGTCAAAACACTTGCTAGCAGGGAAGCCGGTTAGACACTACATTTACCCCGGATGTTTTATGAACGGTGTAAAGTTTTATTCATTGGCTCGAGATGAAGGAAGAAGAACACAAAAAAGTGGGGTCGCGGTTGGGGAAGACGATGATATATATTACGGGGCTCTTGTATATGTCGTTCAGGTATATTACGGGAATAATGTCAACGTTTTCCTATTCAAGTGCAAGCGTACAAAGGAAGATCTGGGTCTTTTATCAGTCGATACAAACTCAAGTTGGTATGAGAATAAGCCATTCGCTCTTGCCACCTTAGTTATGTAGTGTTCTGTCTTGATGATCCGAAAAGTAGTGAATGGTGGAAAATAGTAAACCATATCTCTCATCGAGGAATATGGAATACCACGACAACTGAAGGGATGCCGGCGACTGAAGATGCTGAACCGCAAAGATACATAACTGCATATCAAGAATCTAATATTTCTGTTATCCACTCCGACATAATGGAAATGGTTCAAGCTGATGAACGCTTCCCCATGCCTGATGGCTCTGCGGATCTAACTGAAGATGAGATTATAGATCTAGAGAATGATGGCAGTGAAGATGAGGCGCATGATGACGACGACGACTAAGGATATTTGTCAGACGATGTTGAGGAGGAGCAATTGGATAAAAGTGGTGAGCAGGATGATGACAATTATGACGAGGAGTACAATATAACGATGAGGGATATTAATTGGTAATCAATTATTGTAATTAAACTTTTTTGAGGTAATGATGATTAATTATATTATGATGAGGATAACAATTATTTTGAACTTTTTTTGAACGAGGAGTACAATAATTAATTAATTAATTATAATTCTAAACTTTTTTGCATAATTAAATTCAAAGAGGTCGCTTCGACCCGTAAAAGGTGAAGAGATTAGACGACGGAATCCGGACGACCAAGTGTCACATTTTTCCTAAACCTTAAAACCTAGACGACGGAACGACTTTTCGCCCATCGAAGTTTACATAATTATATAAACCTAAACCCTAAACCCTTTACCTTAGACAACGAAATGGCACATTTTCGTCGTCCAAGTAAACCCTAAATAAACATAAACCCTTTACCTTAGATGACGAAATGGCACGTTTTTGTCATCCAAGTAATGACTTAGACGACAAAAATGTGAACATTTCGTCGTCTAAGTCATGTTATCGTAATTTCACCTCTAAGAGAATGACCACATACACCATGTCCCAATGCATATTCTTTTCATCGAGAGGATAGAGTAAACAATTTTTGGAGTGTGAGCGTTGACGGTTCCAAAATAGGAGTTATGAATTTTTGTGTATCCACGTTTCCGTTTTATTAAAATTTTGGTTTTATAGTTGACTGTGCCGATGAAGCCTTTAACGAAGTTATTATTTACTGAAAATTATTCTACTTATATATTGTCTTATGGTGAATATATCCAACGGTTAACGGTTGTTTTGTCCAAATTCAATTTCGTTAATATTGAGGTGCAGTGAGCCTACTTAATAACACTTAAGTTATACACATTAGTAGATACTTAACAAGTTTGAAGAAGCAAATTAATTCGTCGTCTTAAATTCCACTTTTTATATATATACAATTCTTTAGTCGATATTTTACAACCAAAAAAATTGAAAGACAGATCGGAAACTTCCTTACGAATTATTTTTAAATAATATTTTAGAAAAATTTTACTTAGACGACGAAGGAGGAGACTGTTTCCGTCGTCCAAGTTCAAACTTTGATCGGTCCAAATTTCACCGCCATTTATTTTGGGAACCACAAAAACTGACTTAGACAACGGAAGAGGCAATTTTCGTCTTCCAAGTGAAAAGCTGGACGACGGAAACGGCCTCCTCCGTCATCTAAGTTCAAATTTTGAGCGGTCAAAATTTCACCGCCATTTATTTTAGAAACCGCCGAAATTGACTTAGATGACGGAGGAGGCCGTTTTCGTAGTCCAGGTTATCACTTGGACGATGAAAACGGCTTCCTCCGTCGTCTACGTCCAAATTTTAGGCGGTCAACTTCCACCCACCAATTAAGTCGAAGAGAAACCCGAGATTCACTTAGATGACGGAAACCGCCGTTTCAGTCGTCTAAGTGTCCACGTGGACAACGAACACCTAGTGTTCATCATCTAACTTAAATCCACCTCACCTAGATGACGAAATCGTGCCCTTAGTCGTCTAGGTGAAACTTTATATTTTGCAGTTTCTAGCAATTTCACGATATCTCTCTCTATCTCACACACAAATCTCTCTATAAAACTCCTCCCTTCGCCGCCTCCCTCTGGCGTCTCCCTCTGGCGTCCCCCACCTCCTTTGCCGCCTCCCACCTCCCTCCATGCACGCAAGCACGTACGAGTACGGGCCTCCTCCCTCCGCCGCCTCAGTACTACCTCCAATTCGGCCACTCGCCTACCCTCGTAGAGTTGTGTGGGGATAGAGAAGATGAGTAGGAGTGGTTGGTCAACCACTTTGAAGAATAATCGTATTGGGTTTATCTTTTTTTAAAAAAAAAAATTGACGAACTCGAATAATTTATTTTTTAGTCATTTATTAGTTTTTTAATCATTTCTGTTGTCGAACAGACGAAATCAGACGCAAATAAGGCCAATCGAGAGAAGAAGGACAAACATCATACCTCCGGCTCCAAGCAATGATACAAATCGCCAAGGAGCATAGAGATAAGGGCTACAAACACCCTTATCTGGATGTCAGCGTCACCACTTACATAACGCTTGGGCTCGACAATGAAGCGAGTCAAAGCAGCATAAGTGTCGTATATGTTTCCTCTCAATTAACGTAATTAATATTTATTATTTATTAAACTCCCATACAAATGTATAATTATTTAATTTTCATTATTATTTTCAGGCAAGGGTGCTAGAACTGGCGCAGGAGACATTGGCTAACACGCAGCTTGCACATCCGGATATGCTGCCTGAAAACCTGCCTCCTCTATCGAGGGAAAGCCAAATTGCAATCGCCGATGCGGTATATGGTCGTCGAGCTGGCAAGGAGGTTGGGGGGTTGTGACACAACGTGTAGCGAGATTTATCTGACTCATCTACGACCTGCTCGACGAGGAAGAGTGGTCAGGATGCGGCCGTCTAAGCAGCCCATGAAGAGGCTCGACTCTCTTGGGTAGAAACGCAATCCATGCGTCAGAGGCTTGATGAGCAACAAGTGCAGATAGCCAACCTTCTCGCCCTCATGCAAGCCAGAGTTCCAAAAGATTGTCGTCCTGCTCCGACCCCACACCCGGACGACGACGACATGGCCGGAGGCGGGAGATTCGGCGGCGCGTCTACTCCAGCCGTATTTACTTAGTTTGTATGTAGTTTTTAATATATTTTTTTTGAACGATATTGATGTACGTATAATTTTTAATTATTTTAATTAAATTTAGTATTTTATTTAATTTAATAATATTTTACTTTAATTTCAAATTTTAAGGAAAAAAGTTATTAAAAAAATAATTAAATTTACTTAGACTACAAAAACTATGATTTCGTAGTCTAAGTGATGACTTAGACTACAAAATCAAATATGATTTCGTAGTCCAAGTCATGACTTAGGCTACGAAACACTATATTTCGTAATCTAAGTTAATTCTTAGCTAGACTAAGAATTTGTAGTCTAAGTCAATGTTTAGACTAAGAAACAGTTTCTTAGTCTAAGTCATCACTTAGACTACGAAACAATTTCGTGGTCTAAGGAATGACTTAGATTAAGAAACAATTTTGTAGTCTTAAGTAATTGTATTTGGACGACGCAAATATTGTTTGCATTATCTAAGCCTTCACTTGGACGATGGATCAATTGCATCGTCTAAGCCTTACTTGGGCGAAGGAATGCTATATTTTCGTCGTCTAAGTACTTAGACTATGACACTTGAATGACGGACTGTAGATGACGGAGATGTCGTCGTCTAAGTACTTAGATGACGAAAACTTGAACCTAGACGACGAAATAGCTTCGTCGTCTAAGTATATTTTTTCCTGTAGTGTCCAAATCTCAAGTAGTAAACTAAAAAATTTAAAACCTCAGTTAACAACATGAAGAATAACTCAAACTACAGGGTACTAAACTAAAATTTATCATTTTTTATTACATATTTTTCTGATATAATTTTTTTTTGAGGTCCCAAAAATTAGAGGTCTAGTGCGACCACACCTCTCATGCGCGCATCTCTCACGCTCCCCAGGGCCGCCCCTGGAAATATGAAAATTTTGATGGATAATTTGAAGTAAGGTTAGGAAACTATTGGAGAGATACCCCAGCCTAATATGTTCGAACAGTACGTCGTTGTTCATAGAAATGGAAGTATTAATTAGTAACAGGGACAAAACATCCTTCATTTCATTTTGTGAAAAAGTTCAACGTTAACGAACTATTCAACCCATATCGATAGTTTATCGCTCGTGTCCCTTCCTAAACTACAATTGTATTTATAATGAAAACCAACAAGTCCTAACAAAGTAGACACAATATGAGTGTTTATTTCTACATATCCAAGCACAGTAGACAATGAAATAGATTGATGGCTTGACAAATCAAGATTCAGGGGAACAAAATGTGGGATTGAGGAAGATCAAGCAAGCAATGTTGCCTTAGAGCATCTCCAACAATGTCACTTAAAATTTTCCTATTTTGTTTCAAAATATAGCTCAAACCTATTTTAGCTAAGCATTTGTAAAAATTTACTCCAACAATATTACTCATAATTTAGCTAAATATGAATAAATATTTGTTTTGATTGGTTAATAAAAATAATTAACATTTATTAACTTAGAAATTGATTACATTTACAACCTTTTAGGAAAGAATTAATTACAATGTTGACTTTTACATCACCTAAAATTCAAGCTTTAGGTATGGGGATAGGGGATGAAAACATGAAATATAGGGAATCCCTAAAATAGCTAATGTGATAGGGGATCTCTTGGTTACTCATAATTTAGTTAAATATGAATAAATATTTGTTTTGATTGGTTAATAAAAATAATTAACATTTATTAACTTAGAAATTGATTACATTTACAACCTTTTAGGAAACAATTAATTACAATGTTGACTTTTACATCACCTAAAATTCAAGCTTTAGGTATGGGGATAGGGGATGAAAACATGAAATATAGGGAATCCCTAAAATAGCTAATGTGATAGGGGATCTCTTGGAGCTGATTTTAGAACAAAAACCTCATATTATAGATAAAATTGACTTTTAAGTGATCTGCTGGAGTTGCTCTTATACGTCCACTTTTTTAGTTTAATTTTCAATTTGAAATGTTGGCCAAAACTCAAGATGTACATATATATGGTATTGGATCCTCACCAATCAATATTGTGCGAAGTGGGATGTTCATAGATGTATTCACTTTACCATTGAAGACCAGTCTTAGACATTTTGTCACTTTTAGTTATGGGAGATGACCATGCTATTTGGTCCATGCGCTAAAAAAAAGCCTACAAATCTAATCCGACTTTTGTGTTAGTTTCGTGTACGGTGAGAGATCGACCATGTTACTTTGTCCATTCCTACTCAAAATCTTAAACCAATACCTTATTGTCTATTTGTCTTTTCTCCAAGATCCTTCGTTTTAAAAATATATCATGTAAACAGATTAGATAAAAAATAATGAAGAATATCTCTCTATATTGTTTTTGATATTAGACTAAAATGTGCGGGAAATGATGTGTTGTCGTAATGATTAACAAATTTCAGCTTCAAAATTCGATTTTTTTGATGATTCAGACGACTAATCTACTCATTAGGAAAATTTTAGATAATTCAATCCTCTTAATTGGCTTAAATGTCATGCAGTGTTCTACTCGTTACTGCATGCATTACTTGATAGCGCGCCCTAATTAAGCTAGCATTCCATGTGGCCCCATGTCCGAAGCAGCTTATAGAACACGTCCCATGCATAAGCTAGTCAGAGACTCGCACATGGAGTGGTGTTCAAAGTAATCAAGTTTACTTCCAAACTAAGATACATGCACATATTCTTCTGCAAGTGGAATTAATGCGTATATGATATCTCTGCAGAATGTTAATTAGGTTCACCCGTTTACGTAAGGTGTTTTTTTACAGTTGCAACCTTTGCAATATATCTATAAATTAGGATCGATCGAGCAGACGACGACACTGTGAACCTTTCACAACCAAGTCACTGAATCTTCTGCTCAGTGAAACCGTTGACCCAGAAATCATATTGTTCTTCAGTACAAAAACGAACTTCAAGGCCACCTTCTCGCGATCTCACATGCTATGATGTTGTTCTTGACCACTAATTAAACTATACCTCGAGGCTCAAGCAATTGATCGCAGCTTCTCTCGTGAGAAGAAGTCAAGAAACTAGCCGTTCAGATTAATTTGAATCTTGATAAAAAAGAAAAATTAATTTGAATCAATGATGTTTGGGGAATAGCACTGTTTCCATTCACGTCCCCAACTTGAGGAAAAATTAGCCGTTCCTTCATATGAACTTTAGTTTAATTATCTTCGCATCTCCGTAGACTTTTGAAATTTGAAAAGCAGTGAAATGTTAAATTACAATGATAAAAGTATACAGATATCGGACTCTTAATTATCAGCTATCATGAACTTTTTTAATTACGAGAAATTGAGTTTATGTAGTGCTGTAATTAATTCTACACTAGTTGCCCTAGCTCCATGAATATTTGAAGCTAGTCCATAATTCAAGATGCATTTTCATTTTCTGATTTTCCCTGATGTTATATGTGGAATGAATGAATTGAAAGCAAGCTGTGGCTAGGCAGATTAATATAGTCATATAGATCGAAACATCTAGGAGTTAAAATCCGCGAGAGGATTTTCAGAACGAGTGGCAATACCACCATGTAAATCCGGTATATATGTACTTAATCCTTGTTATTAGTCAGAGTGAAAATCCAATTAATGTCCTTTGGAAAACCAGAAGTCCGCGTCGGAACTGAATGTGCTGCCTGCATTTGCACATGAAGATTGAAGAGATGGAGCATGCACGCAGCAGCTAGCCCTCGTTTCTGACTTTGTTCTATTTTCATTGACTTCGTGTACTGCACTTTGTGAGATTCTGTTTTGTTTGACAATAACGGTTTGCATCGGTTCGATATTAGGTCGGAATCTGTACTATACTGTAATAAAATATTCGGTTTGGATTTTATTCGGTTCAGTTTTTTGACAAGTCCGTCCCATGAGTTTTGATCCCAACGGGTTTCGGATCAATATATTTCGGTTTCGGATCAGTTTTTCGATAAAAATTTCTAGGCCTAAACAATTATTTAAGTTAATTATTATTTGAAAAAAGGCAATATCATAGAGAGATAGAAGAAATATGAGAGAAAAAAGTTTTTTTTCAGAATTTTCTATATATATGTCCTAAAAAGTTTCAAAATAGGTAAATATGTATTCATTTGTGTAAAGAAATAAGCACAATTTTATCACATATATCATTTCGGAACGGTTCAATTTTATTCGGTACCATACCATAAAAAGTTATTCGGTTCGGATTTATTTCAGTTCGGTTTCTAAATTAGTCCATCCCACGAGCTTCGGGACCAACGAATTTTAGTTCAATTTATTTTAGTTTTCGATTCGACTTTTCGATAAAACATCTCATCCCTACTCTATGGTTTCCGCTCCTTGGAAATTTTGGAGTTTCGTTTCGGTTTCTAAATTAGTTCATCCCACAAGTTTCGGGACCAACAAATTTTAGTTCAATTTATTTTAGTTTTCGATTCGACTTTTCGATAAAACATCTCATCCCTACTCTATGGTTTCCGCTCCTTGGAAATTTTGGAGTTTCGGTAACCACGAGAGAATACAAACTTTTCGTCCGACATCACTAGCTAGAGAATCTTCAACTCAGTGATCACACTTTGTTCGACCAATCACTTATATACTACGCATAAAAGATTAAGTTTTAATACATTAGATCTGTTTTTGCTGTCTTGTTATGCTTACGATTAATTATATATTTCAAAGCTACGCTTACAATTCATATCTTAAGAAGTACAACATCACGTACCATATGCGTACATTAAGCGACCATAATTTTTATTATTTCTTTGAGAAAAAATGAAGATGTAACTAAAACCATAACTCGACAAAAACTTAAACCTTACGTGCAATATAAATATATGTTGTTAATAACGTACATTAGACATCATATCATATTATCATATATGTGTAGAAGCCATTACTGAACATGAAGAATACTAGAGAGTAAAAATGAAATTCATTTTCCTAAGTTGGTTGGGTACTAGGAAGCTAGGAAGGCCATGAATGAATAAATTAGCAGTTCCATGACTTAAGTTGAGGAATATTTTACTCTGATGACAAATGATTAGCTAGCTGGTTTTCATTTTTGCATGCAGCAAATATATAGCCTTGTTTTCCTCCAAATATATTAATCTATAACAACTAACGTCTAGTAGTCCAGACTCCAGACATGGTATGATCATTATTTGCTTCCTTATCTCCGCTGTCATAGGAAGTGCATCATTAGTTCTGGGGCCATATATTTGATACCATTTCGATCATTTCCATGGTATCACTCAGAAATTGAGCATCAAGTTTACCAGGTACACAACAATCAAACAAAGCATTGCTCAAAAAGACGGCTGAATGATAACTTTTGGGAGAGAATATTTATTTTTTTACAGTTTGTTTTTATTGTTAGGACAACAATAGGCACTAAAGCTTTGACTACTTATTAGAACAGATAAATTTTTGGGGAATCAAAATCACGTTGATAAAAGTGTTAATCTCCAAAACACAAAACGATCACCTCCCAATTCAAAGACACTTTTAACCTCTAACCATTTTTCACTCTTGCAAAGATCCTACCTAGTCAGAGAGTCAGAGAAACACATACAATTATACAAATTTTATTTGACTATACATCATAACATTAATTTTGTTTAACAATGATAATAAAAAGTTGCTATAAAATTGCACAAAATCCGTGTCAGATTTGTAGATTCAGCCATAATTATTATAGGAGAGACGGAACTGGCACCTTCTATTTTACAAATTACACCTTTTTTTATTAATTTTTGTATGTATTATATATACTTTTGCTTGAAAATGTGAAAAAAATAATTAGGGTAGTTTGTAAAACAAAAGCGTTATTTTCACCACCTTTTCTACACCCCGTGGTCATAAATGGTGAACAACTGAGTACCTATCTGAAAAAATATTAATAGAAAAAAAAACAAGACCAAAATCTGAGTAGGGTCCACAGGAGAGCGGCTATATATAGCCTTGCCACTCTCTTCAGCAATTTCCCATTTACTCTCACCAAAAGCCACCGTCCACTACGTACACTTTTCCTATTTTCCACTTAACTCGGACTCTCTCTCTCTCTCTCTCACAATAACCACCATGGTCGACGTCGACCGGAGAATGGCCGGTCTCACCCCGGCCCACGTAGCCGGCCTCCGCCGCCTCTCCGCCCGCGCCGCCGCTGGCACAGCAACCCCTTCGAGCACCAAAACGCCCGTCCGAAACGGCCTCCTCTCCTACTCCTCCTTGGCCGAGAATCTCATCACTCACTTAAAAACCTCCGGCGTCCAAGTCCAGCCGGGTCTATCCGAACCTGAATTTGCTCGCGCCGAGGCCGAGTTCGGGTTCGCATTCCCACCCGACCTCAAAGCTGTCCTCTCCGCCGGCCTCCCCGTCGGCCTGGGATTTCCGGATTGGCGCTCCGCCGGCGCTCGCCTACACCTAAGGGCCTCACTCGACCTCCCAATCGCCGCGATTTCTCTCCAAATTGCCCGAAATACCCTCTGGTCTAAGTCGTGGGGCCCGCGGCCGTCCGACCCGGAGAAGGCCTTACGGGTCGCCCGAGCCGCCCTGAAAAGAGCTCCGCTTTTGATACCCATATTCAGCCATTGTTACATTCCTTGCAATCCTTGCCTCGCCGGGAACCCAATCTTCTTCGTTGACGAGAATCGGATCTTCTGCTGCGGGTCGGATCTCTCCGACTTCTTCGACCGCGGATCTTCCTTCCGCAAATCCGACTCCGACGCCGACTCAAACCCGTACGTCCTCAAAAAGCAACGCTCCGTCAGCGAGAAATCCGCTGGGTCGTCCGTCAACTTCTCGCGCCGGAGCCTCGACACGGGTCTCGGGTCGTCGTCCTCGTCGGGCGCCAGAACACCGAGATGGGTCGAGTTCTGGTCCGACGCCGCTGTCGACCGTCGCCGGAGAAACTCATCTTCGTCCACATCATCGTGTTCATCGCCGGACAGGCTGTTCGAGTTGCCGACGTCATCGGAGTCTCCGCCGCCGAAATGGGTTGACGAGTACATTGACCAAATAGGATCGGCTTTAAAACACGGCGGGTGGAGCGACACCGATATATCGGACATCGTATCGGTTTCGGCCTCCGGGTTTTTCGAGGGCGAAATGGTCATGTTGGACAATCAAGCAGTACTCGACGCACTGCTACTCAAAGCGGACCGGTTCTCGGACTCGCTCCGAAAGGCCGGGTGGAGCTCCGAAGAAGTATCCGAAGCGTTGGGATTTAACTTTCGACCGGAGAAGGAGAAGAAACCGGCTAAGAAGCTGTCCCCTGGGCTAGTTGAGAGAATCGGGAAACTGGCCCAGTCGGTTTCCCGGTAAATTAAATTATTATTATTATTTTTGAAAAAATCTTCTTGGCCTCGGATTTCGGGTTTTGCTTACTTCGGGTTGAGAAAAGAAAAGAAATATAAATACGTGTGGTAGACGCGTCCTGTGGTACTGCGAAAACAAAGGTTATAAGTAAAAACTAGTTCATATTTACAAGAAATATATAAGATATAGTTTTTTTTATCGATCTCTATTAATTAAAAAAGTCTTGTTTAATAGAGTTTTGAGTCTTTGACAATTCAGAAGGTCAAATATTCATAATTTTATAAAGTGTCTTTCTTTTTTTTAAATTCAGAATTCTTAAATTTAATGAATTAAGAATAATAATAAATAAAAAAAGACACACGTCATTGAGAAAGTGAAAAAAAAAAACTCTCCATTATGCCAAGTACATAATTGTGTGCCTTCTGCTACTTTTAATTATGTTGTTGGCTCAGTTTATGTGGATCCAGCGTGGGTTTAGTTGTACAAAATCCATTTTTATTTATATATTAGTGAGATTAATTTTTTGGGATCTGCTTTCCTAATTGGAATTGCACGTGTGCTTCTTTTTCGGCTCTGCAACTAAATGACGACGTTTGTTAGAGCATATGTTAGTACTTCTTATTGGGATAGTACTTTCTATTTGAGTGAGGAGATGTTATTATTATTCATCAAATAGGAGGTGCTGTTCCTGTTTTTCGTGCAGCGGTATAAAAAATAGTACCTTATATTACTATTCATAACTTATAAAATTTAAATTGTTTATTTCTCGATAAGATTTTCAATCAATAAATAGGCGACACGTGTCATTATCGTTTAAATAATGTGACCAAAAATACTCGAACGAATAGAATCTTTTCTTAGAGCATATGCACCCATGTAGCACTTTTTATTGGCATTGCACCTCTTATTTGAGGAGGTACAGTCACTATTCATCGAATAGAATGTACAGTTCATGTCATTCGTGCAGCAGTGTAAAAATACAACACCTCCTATTACTATTTATCGAGTTGAATTTTTTTTAATTTTTTAATTCTTGATAAGATATTCTATCAATAACTAGATGACACGTGTTTGTTAGTTTCGTCATTAATCAATTAGCTTTGATGACGAATTTGTCGTAAATACGAGGTTTTAAAATCGACTATTTTTTATACACGAAGATAACTATACTTTTTCCATGAGAGTAGTAGAGTATTTTATTGCGAGCTCGTATAAATTTTCGTATAATTTTGTGGGCACTCGAACTATTTATTATGAATTTTAGATGTTTATTTATTAATTTCAATTAAAAAAATAATATTTGGTTTAACTTGGGCCGTAGGATTGATTTAAAAAAAAAATTCCGACGGCCCAAATCGATTATTTGCAAATTATCCCTATTTTTTGCTGTCTGCCATGTGTTGTGTTGTGATTGGTCCGTGGGTTTACCATAATTTTTTTTACTGATTACTGCACCTGTGGTTCATGGGGACCACCAGGCAGCAGCTGCTACCAGACGTGCTGAAGCTGCTCGAGCAGCAGCTCTCGGCCTCGGTCAACGACCAGTCACCAGCTCCAACTCGCACTGCTGCACTGAAAAAATCTCCGGCTCGTGCTATCATTGGTGGGGGCCATGCCTTTTCCTCCTCTGCTCGTGCTGCAGCCCACACCGCTGCATATGCTCTTAGGAAGGTGAGATCCAAACAGGCAATCACAAGTGTGCGTGAGTGAGTGAGAGAGACAGTATGATGCGGTTTCAAGAGTCTCAGGCGTCCAAATGCATGGGCGGTGAGTTAAACGACGCCGTCCTAGGTGCTGGAATAGAAAATGGCTTTTCGTGAAGGCGAGTTTCCTGGGGTTGATGGTATTGATGGAGTCTTGGGAGTTTGGGGAGTGTGTTTGTGATGCTTTTCAGAGAAGCACTTATTTTGAGCTGACACGGGAAGCGTTCCATCTCGCAGCTTAGGCTTTTACAGGAGGGGTGTGCTTGTGATTAGCTTTAGGTCAGAAAATCTGAATTTTCTGGATTTGGAATTTGCTTTCTTTCTCGTACCTTTTTTTTCCTATAGGCTTTTTCAGATAGTTTGCACTATTATTGCAGATTTAAATGGAATGATAATGCTAGGTGGTCGAGTATTAACATGTTCTAATTGTATACTAAAGTTCGAATAAATGAAATTTTGAAATGAAATTAATATGTTTTTTTTTACAAAAGAATATATTAATTTGGTTAAATACAATGAAAACTACACAGAACTCTCTTTTTTAGGAGAGACAAAACAAAACTAGACAATGATGTATTCATAGACATTTAGAGCATAAAATAACTATGCCTAATCTAGCAGAGTACGAGAGATGAAATTAAACCACAAACTCAATCTCACAACAATTTGTTTTTTGCTTTGCCCTCTATGGTAAAGCCTTCTTCTTCTATCGCTAGATAGGACAATCTGAGCGGACCAACCACTGTTAGTTTTTGATCCACCGGTGTCTTTCCTTTCTTCCTGTTTTTGGAAGCTTTCTTCCTGTTTTTGCTTCCAATTGAATGTCTTTTCTTCTTTCTAGAGCCTTTCTTCTGTTTCTCCGACCATAGAATTCCCAAACAAGCTCTATTTTTAAGAGTTTTCGTAAAGACAGTGACAATCTTGGCTTCTTTGGTTATATCACCAATTCTCCTGCTCTCTTCCTTCGTTTACTTTTTGTAGGCGTAAGTAGCTGTGTTGCCTGGGCCACACTACCTTCTATCACATCTCCAACTGTCGTGTTCAGACCTTCTCCATCATGACCATCAGCCCCACTACCAGTATCCAAACTCAGATCTTCACCACTTGACCTTCGTCAATAACAACATCTCCCGGTTTCTAATGCACTAATTTCAATTGTAGCTCTCCATTCTCCACTGCAAGGTTATTACACTACCAGAAAAGCTCACTTAGCCGACACACCAATATCGTCGGCTAGGAGGCTTTTGTGTCGGCTAAGTACTTAGGCGACGTAATCTCCGTCGTCTAAGAGTCCGCCGTGTAAGTATCGTCTCGGTAGTACTTAGACGACGGAAACCAATAATTGCGTCACTTAAGTGATCTCTTAGACGACGGAACAAATTACGTCGTCTAACATGTTAGCCGACGACGTTTTTGGACCAAGGCGACGTAATCCGCGTCGGTGTAGGTTTAGCAACTTAGATGACGGAATTATAGTTTTTCGTCGTCTAACTGGTTGAATTTGTTAAAAAATTAAATAAAAAAATTCATTAAATGCTAATTAAATCATTAGCATTTAATGAATTTTTAATTTAGTTTTTTGTATAATAAAATTCATAATATTGCAAAATTCATTAATATATAAATTTAAATTATTTTGTATTTAAATACAAAATCAATTTATAATTAGTTAATAAATTAAATTAACCTAAACTAATTATATTGGTGTGTGGTGGTGGTGGTGCCGAAGTGGTGTTGGTGGTGCCGTGGTGGTGGCACGTGGAGGTGGTGGTGATGGTGATGAAGAGAAGAAGGTTTGAGAGAGATAGAGAGATTGTGAAAAATGGTGGTTAAATCCTATTTTATAGGCATTCACTTAGGCGACGAAACTAACATTTTCTGTCGCCTAAGTGTTTTAATTTTTTGCCCAAAAAATTTGGCGCAAAAAAAACGCCGCAAAAAATTTCAACTTAGATGACAGAAACAGCCAATTCTGTCGCCTAAGTCATTTCAATTTTTTAAAAAACCGCCAAATTTTTGGGCTTAGACGATGCAACGAAGTCTTTTGCGTCGTGTAACTATATAATTTTTTATAAAAATATCAGAAAAAAATTAATTTTGGAAAAAAAAAGGAAAATTACACTTGGAAGACGCAAATGACTTTTTCCATCGCCTAAGTTTATTTATTTGTTATAAATTTCTGAAAATTAGGTTTGGAAAAAATAAAATGAAAATTACACTTTGACAACGCAAATGACTGTTTCCGTCGCCTAAGTTTATTTATTTTGTTATAAATATCTGAAAATTAGTTTTAATGGTAACTTAAAAATTATCAAAAATCAACCGTCAGATGTAATCATTACATTTATACAATATTGTAGAAAAAAAATTTAACCCAATTCGAATTAGTTTAGTATTCGATCGAATGAATTTAGTGATTATCGAAAAATAGTTAAAAGACGAAAACGATTGTAAAAAATAATTTGTAAACCCGTTTAATTATGAAGTTACGGGTGTTTGAATTGTAGTAAATACTTCATTTAACAACGAGATAGAAATTAATTAAAAATTAATTTAAGTCAACCAACTTATTATATATCTACAAATGTGGTATAACTTGAGAGTTTGTATTGGGTAACTCCACATCAATATTAAAGAAATTGAATTTAAACAAAGAAACCGTTGGATATATTCATCATAACATATTATATAAGTGGATTAATTTTCAGTAAATACGAAGTTCGTTAAGGGTTTGATCGGCATTATCAACCATAAAACCAAAATTTCAACAAAACAGAGACGTTGATATACGAATCTTTGTAACTCCGATTTTTGAACCGTCGACTCTCATAGTCCAAGAATTGTTTACTCTATGCTTTCGATGAAAAAAATATGCATTAAGATGGTACACATAGTCGTGCTCTTATAGATTGTGAAACTTTACTTACATGACGCAAGCATCGGGTTGCGCCGTCTAAGTACTACTTAGACAACGAAACACGATGCCTGTGTTGTCGAAGAATTCATGGTTTAGGGAAAAGGGTTTAGGGAAAGGGGTTTAGGGTTAGGGTTTCAGATGTTGTGTCGTTTAACAACTGTTGGTGCGTTGTTTAACATGAACTACAACGACACAACTTTAAACGTCGTTGTAATGTTCAGTTAAACGACGCAACCTTTAATTTGCATCGTCTAACACTTTATTTACATGACGCAAAGAGTTTGTATCGGGTAAGTAAAGTGTTAGATGACACAAAGTTATTGCGTCGAGTAAGTAACATTTAGACGACGCAATGGTTGTGTACACCAGCGGAGTTAAATGCCGTCGACTAGGTGATAATAAGCCGACGACACTTTATGACTGCGTCGGCTAAGTGAGATTTTCTGGTAGTGTTGATTGCTTTACCATTGTGTGCACCTGCAACGTCCTCCTTTTCCTCTCCATCAATTTCTCTTTTTGGTTTGATCATTAGCTTTCTTCTAGCCTGAACACTTTGTTGTTGTTTCAGCAGTGGAGTTGTAAACATGAATCCTTGGTTTAAACCTCCCCCCGCACTTGGTCTCGATGTAATCACTTCAAATCTCGATGGTGGTGTAACAAACACCTTTAGGCTAGAGTTTCCTGCATCATTCGGATCACTCACTGGTGGTGCCATTTGGAAACAACTCTTTCCGAAGTGATCAATCCTCAAGCAACTAGAGCATCTACCAATCAAGTAGTCATAATAAAAGGTGAGTTCGGGTTCGAATCCCACATCAAATCGAAACTTCCTTTTCAGATGAATCGGTCAGCCCAAGGCATGTTGAATCCTCACCCAAATGATCCCTCTGTCAAACTCATCATTGTCCATGTTTTCATATTCCCCTAGCATAGCTCTAAGCTTGAACACCTTCACCTTCGTATGATACCTTGGGGGTACTCCATTGATCTTCACCCAAAATCCAATCTTCTTCATTGGAACCTCTTCCATTGCTTTAAAGCCCTCATACTTCACCATCTGTATCGAAGGTTGGTGGAAATCCCATGGGCCGCCCTTGTAGATTTGGTTATGGTCCTTTACCTTATCGAAGCCCAAAAGGAAGTGGTCTCCATGCTCTCGCACACGTACTCGGCCAGAGATCCGCCACAATCTCGCGAACTTCCTTACTAAGCATCATGATCATACGGCTTGAAAGTAAGTAATGGAGCAACATGGTAACTCTTCTCATACTGGATCAGGGAAGAGTTTCCTCCCGGGCACAGATCGACAACCCCATCTCCCTCATCCAAAGTTGGCTTAGCTAAAGCCAACGCAAATGGCACAACCATAGCATCCTCCTTGTTCATGGTTGAAAAGTACGTATCCTAGTGTTGAAGGGAAGCATTGATCATGTCTAATATCGGAATACTAGGCGTCTAGGGTTTGATATACTAGTCTCGGCAAATTTCGGCACTGCTAGGGTTTCTTGGGAACACAAAGTATACATGGACAAGTTGCTCTCACTATGAAATTAATGTTTAATTAGCTATTACAGTAACATAATAGATATCCTGAATTAACATATTCTGATTGTCTACCAAAGTTAAAATAAATGAAACTAATATGTTTAATTAGCTATTATTCATAATAGATACTCTTGATCAGACCTAAAATTTACCGATTTATAAAAAATATCCATAATTTTTCTAACTCAAGATGCCTAAAGATCATGGTTTTCAATGTTAGTAATACTGACTCGAGACTTTCGTGTTTAGCAAGTACAAAAAATAATTAATGCAATGTTCTTCTTATATCAAACTTAATGAATTGAAATTTGTTTTCCTCGTAACTTAGATGATACAAGCACCGATATTTATGATAATTCCAATCTTCTGCCGATCCCTAGTTCAAGTAGATAACGGCTCCGCCTCTGCTCGATGATTTAGTGTTTTTGTTGGGAAATAAATGGAGCTATTTGGGACCAAAATAAACATTCCTTGTTTTGTGGATTCTAATTGCCAAGAGTCCTATATCCGCCCGCGCAAATAAAGCTTTCATGGCGGGGGAAAGAATCCTGAATGATCTTAATAATCTTAGACTAATTAGGAGAATGACGGATATAGGATTCTTGGCAATTAGAATCATTTAATGATATTAATTGCTATACTACCAGAAAAACTCACTTCGGGACAAAATCATTAAGGTTTCGTCGCCTAAGACAAAAATTTTGTCGTCTAATTGTAATTAGACGACAAAAAATAAAGCGTCGCTGAAGAGAGAGAAAAATCGTCGTCTAAGTCACACTTAGACGATGAAACAAAAAGCGTCATCTAAGAGAGAAAATTTGGCGCCTAAGCTAAAACTTTTGCCGTCTAAGTGGAACTTAAAACGACAAAAAAATTTGTCGCCGTAGTATCGTACTTAAACGACGAAATGGGTCACATTCGTCGTCTAACTCCATACCCTAACATTAACTCCTAACCCATAAACTTTGACCCATAAACACTTAGACGACAAATGACACCTATTTTGTCGTCTAAGATGAATTTTATTGTCTCCGATCAAAGAGCATGACAATGTATACCATCTTAAAATACATATTGTTTTCTTCGAGGGCATAGAGGAAATAATTCTTGAATTGTGAGTGTCGACGGTTAGAAAATCGGAGTGACAAAGATTCATATATCAACGTTTCCGTTTCATTGAAATTTCGATTTTATGGTTGACTACACCGATGAAAATTCGTATTTATTGAAAATTCGGTTAAACTTCAGAGGGATCGATTGGAGAGACTCAGAGTAACCATAGCCAAAAATGGAGTTGTGATCGATTCCCCCACGTTTGAACCGGATTGTCCCCAAGTTTCAAGGGCCAGCAGCATCATCGATAAACCTGAGCATAGGTATTGTCACTTATTTCCATTTTGGGCATAGGTATTGTCACTTAAGCATGGGCTAATAACAGATAAATGGATCATGATGGAAGGCTACTAGGCAGAGTAAAAAAAAAGGATAACATTTTCTTTGTTCTTGGGCTTCAGAGTTTTCCTTGACGATCTTTGCTTAGTGACGATGGTATTTATAGTGGCCAAACCCTAGTGGCTCTTCATTGAAATGGGGCATCGTTTCATCGATTCAACGCACCTATTTAATTGGTGCAAGCATGAATGCACCAGTACATGATTCCCATTTAAACAAAATTTCCTCCTTCCCAAGGAAGGCGGTTGAGTGTTATTTTTTATTGGACCGGTGAGAATACGCGAGATAGTTGGAATCAGGTTGAGTGTGATTGTGGCGACAACGTGCATACAGAATCCAAAACCTAAAACAAACCATTAGTGGGTTGAACCTGATTAAGTTTGAAGATAGTTTTCCTACAAAAGTTGGCCCAATCTTGGGGCCGATTACAAAATACAGAAGATAAGCTAAGTCTAGATAAGTCGGGTTGCGCTTTTGATCTTGACCTTGGCATGTTCATAGTCTGCCCAGGCTTCAGCGAGTGTCATTTTGAAATCCTTAGTGTCCTTCTCGGCATCTTTTAGGTCGTCAACGAAGAAGGCGGTGTGCTCTAGCAGTGTTGCTGCCTCATCCCGGACAAGCTTGAAGTCGTCCCGCTACCTTCACTTGCAGTTTGGTGAGCTCTGCTTCTTTTTTGGCAAGAGAATTATTCTAAGCTGAGACCTTCTCAAAGTAGGTCATGAGCTGGTCATGGTTATCACGCATGGCCTGTGCTCGAGTAAGCTGTCTACGCTTGTGAAAAAGAGTCTTTTTGTCCAGCCAGTCCGCCCGTTGCTTGAGGTTTTTTAACTCATTGAGTTTTCCTTCGAATGAGCTCAACATGGAAGTGAGAGCAATAGATGTGTTGTGTTGTGAGAGCACAGCCTCGATCAGGGCTTTCTTAAGGATGTCTAGTAAGTAAAGGTTTGCGTCTTGAGAGTCTCGAAGAAGGACTTTGGCGAGGGAGCTTCGCGCGGCTCAGGCTTGGCGGAAGCTACTTTCTCATAATAACCCAGCAACCTCTTAATTTTGGGAGAGGCTGCTATAGGAGGAGGGATAGAGCTGGCTAAAGATGAGGCTGAGGAGCTAAGGAAACCCAGGGAGAGGTTCTGCAAAGCACACTAGTCGAGGGTGTTGATCTCTGCCTGTAGAGCGGCCATGGCAGCGGCAAGGGATTCATCCTGTAGGAGGCTGGCATCATGCGATGGTCGTTCAACCCATTAGGAGGTTGGGAGTCAGAATGCATGTTGAGAACAAAGTCTTGAAAGGAAACTTACCGAAGTTAGGCCAGGCGCCAGAGTTACAGGCTCTATGGTGGCTTTTGCAATAGGAGTCTCCTTAGATGTTTGCACAAAAATAGGTTTCGTCGGGGCATGAGAGCTTGGAACTTCCGCGTCATGAGAGTCTGGAATAGGTACAGCAAATCCTTCAGGAATACCCACCTTAGGACCTAGGTAAGTGTCGACTTTACTCGCTTGAGTATCTCTCGTCTGATTTTCACTTGTTGATTGTTCATTCGTTGGCTCTCCACTCACCTACTATTGTCCGCTTAGGTAGTTTCCAACTGTTCTGGTTCCATATGAACACTACTCGATGGTTGAGGAACTTCTGAATTCTCGGCCACTTCGCTAGTAATAACTTCCCTCTCAGGGGGCAAGTTGACCGAAGAGTTCACCTTAGGATTGGGTTTCTCAAGGGGTTACATCATGCATCAATTTAGGTTTAGCCAAAAGAGGTTACCTCAATGGTAGCCATCATGTGGATGTCCTGGAAATTTTCCTCGGGAGATAGTGGAGCCGGCTTGGTAGCAGTAATCTCAAGTAACTCGACTCCAACGTTATGACTTCGTTCCTCGCGCATAGTAGGAGACTGTAGGATGATAAGTCTAGCTGCCCTAAAGAAAGTGGGTTTCTGATATTGGTCAGCCCAGTGAGATCTCGATGCCCTGTCTTCTTCTCCAATCCCCTCTCACTCCAGCAATAAATAGGGGAATGGAGGAAGGACCAACAACTAGGCGAGGGCGCTAGCGGACCAGAGGTGTCTCATCATCCTCTTCCTCTTCGAATCATCAAAGACGACAGTTCATCGTCGTTTTTGGCGTCGCTGGAAGGAAACATAAGTGGAAATATTAAGTATCTAGCATGACGGCTTAGTCGACATGTAGATAGGAGGTGACTTACTGAGTGAGTTTCTTCTTCTTCCTCATTTTTTTCCTCTCATTTAACACCAAAGCGAGTCAATGCTTTTCGCTTAGGGGGTGGAGGAGAGTCTTTTCTTGCCTCCGGATAAGCTTGCGTCGAAGTCCTCGTTGGTATTGGGTGCCGAGCGAGGTAGGTTGGAATGTAAACATCAACATATAGGTTTGAAAATCAAAGCGAAATAATGTAGCACTTGTGTAGAAACATACCTATGGCTAAATTGGAGTCATATGGGTCTTCGTTGTGGGGAGGGAGTGAGATCATTATGATCACTCTTAAGGATTTCTTTGTCAGCCGCAGAAGTGAAGAACATTGAGAAGCCCTTGAAGATCCTTGCAAATACAGTGGCGGAAGAGGAATCGTTCATCACTTCCCAATAACGGGATTGCCAGAGGTTGTAAGCCTTGGTCACTCCAAAGGAAGGCAACAATATGCATTCAAGAAAAACCTCAGTTGGGCATACCACAGTTGGGAATCTGAATTCCTTGTCCACTGCATCGTCAAGGTCGCAAAAGCCATTGGACCTCCAGGAGGGATACCAATTAACTGAGCCAAGGAAGGGAATTGGAGTACCTTAAGCCACACCGAATTGCCTGGCAAAATGGTTAGGCACATAGAGCTCATATCCCAGGGTTGTGTCTAGAACTCGTAGATCCATGTAAGTGATGCTTTGGATAAATAACATCCTGGTTGGCTCTATGCGCCTAACCATCATTTACAAAAACCACTGCTCAGTTCCTCTGGGTAGCATCGGCCTAGGATGAGGCTAACTGAATCCTCTGGAAATTCGTCTAGCATATAGAAGAAATTAAAGCTGGATAAGTATGTAAGGGGGTTAGAGTGGAGGGGTCTAGTTAGAGATTGCCCTAGAAGCCAATCTTCCTTGAATGGTATCGCCTCAGGGTGGCAGAAGATTGGGAAGTAAACTTATATCCATAGGTCCATCATACATAAAGGTCCAGAGACTTTGTACTTTAGTGGGTCCAGCGAAATCCACCCCAGGCTTCGGTAAAGGTAGGCTAGAACTGATTGAGCAAGCCCAATTCTGACATCGTTGAACATTGCCTCGGCGATTTGGGTGCAACTCTAGATGATTTTCTCTGTGGAGGTGCAAAAGACAAACTTGCAGAGCCAATATTCTAAGAAGGCGAATACCTCCTTGGTCACCATCGACATCTTGGTAGTGCTTCCGCAGGGGTGTAAGAATGAACATAAACTTTGTGGGTTGTACATGCTTCAGTGTAGGGGCAGTAGTGGTTCAGATCGCCATGTTCGTATGGCACATCGGTGGTGGATAGCCCAAATATTGTGACCATATTGAACAGGGTAATGCTCATATCATCGCACAGAAACATGAAGGTGTTACTTCTTGGATCCCAGAAACACATAACAACAACGAGAGGTGCTCGGTTGCCTCAAGGGGGAAGAGAAAAACATAGGTTCAGGAGAGGTGTGATTCCTGCAGCTTCCCATTTCCCAGAATCAGTTTTGCTGCGGGCTTTGTACCACGCGATTTCCTCTTAGAGAACAGTCGGCCATTTGCCTAGTTTGCACTCGACGTCTTTACACTCCCATTAAAGCAGCGGAGCACTTTCTTGGTGAAAAATGAGTGCTTGTCGACAGACAAGGGCTCAGAGGGTTTCGATTAGAGCCGAGTGGAGTGGCAATTTGATGGAAGGCCAAGGCAAGCCATGTCATTTTATACCAAGCAGAGCGAGATGGTGATGCTGGGTTTCTTTCTGGTGACTATTATGGGTATGTCGTTGGAGAGGGCCTGGGCGTTGTCCTCATTGAGGATGGGATCAAATTAGGTCTTGTACGGAGGCATCTTTCTGGGTATAGAGGGTCGGATTTTGATCGAAAAGGTATGAAGCTTTGCAAGGAAGCTTTTAGTGTTTTGAAGATCAAGAAAAGAAGGCAGACGTACGGCTTCAAGTAGGTATCATGTCATGGAGGCGCAAATTTTTAAGGATGAAGCGAGTCCAAAGTTTTTGTTTGGTCCTAGATGATGTATTGCAATTTCAAACCTCTTCGATTGCATCTGAGCCTTATCTCGAAACTTGAGGGGCAATGTTTGGGCCCAAAATAAATATTCTTTATTTTTTGGATTAGTTGCAACCTTTGAGCCGACGTCTTTGGCCTGCGCAAATAAAGGTTTCATGGTGGGGGAAAGAATTCTGAATGATCCTAATTATCTTAGATTAATTTAGAGAATGAAGGATATAGGATTCTTGGAAATTAGAATCATTTAATAATATTAATTGCTAGAATCTTATGATGACTACGACAAGTAATTGCACGATGTCTATAAATAGAGAAAAATCTGTATGCAATTGGGACCTCTCTCAAAACATATACACTTTTGCTCTCGGAAAATGTAACATTCCCTTCTTGAGAAACCCTACATCCGGAGATCCAAGGATTCTTACCAGATAGGGCGTGAAGCATCCGGCGATTCAAGGACATGACAACCTTTCTTCTCAACACTTGCCAAAGAAATTTCTTTGCTTTGCATCGGACAGGGTGTGTGAAGTATCGATTCCCAGGGCTCAGTAGAGAGATACAAAACTCAAGTCCTACGTCATCTAGGAAAAAAGGACTAATCGCGCGGGGTTGGTGCTCTCCCTATTTTAGTCGCTTCTTAGAAGATCAGCAGCAGCAGCATCGTGGCCGACGTTCAACATTCTACCCCACGGAAGTGGCATGCCTTGGATGCACATTGTTAGGCCCATAATTATGTGTTAGTTATGTCCCTAACGCCATGTTTATTGCTTGTATTTTATCAATAAAGCATTATTTTTATAATGTTTCCTTGTTATGCTAGGAAAGTGGGAGTTGACATGGAAACACTCTAAGAGATGGAAATTAATCACTTTTTTGAGAAGTCAAGCGCATTTCCGAAGCCCTTGGAAAAGATGGAGCAAAATCAGGAAAAGAACAAAAAGTAAACGATGGTCAACGGTCAACTCCAGCCAGTCAACGGTCAACTTCTACATAGTTTTAGCATCTTTCTTTGGCTCTCAATCTTTCCCTATCCCTTTAGCTCTTTCCTCCACCTCAAACACCCTCTTAATCACCACCAAATCAGCCCCTTAAAGTAGAGCTATCTTGTTTCCCTTAAGGTACCTCTTCCTTTCCTCCTCCTCCTCACTTGATTGTACACCCTCATTTGTGAAATTAAGCTTTACCCACTCTTATCTCACATGTACCTCAAGTTGGATGCATTTGGGAGCTTAGAAGATGGAGCTTAAAGACCAATGATGACTTAGCTTGCTTAGGAGTTCTTGGGTTATCTCTACATCTCTTAAATTATATATCTAAACTTGCTTTACATTATGTTTGGTGAGTAGTTACCTTTTGGAAGGCTAGAGCTTAGCCCTAGCCAATTTGATGTACATACAACTATGTTTTGAGTTATATAATTGAATTTGGTTTAGTGTACTACATGTTGTGAATAAGTTTGATAGCTTGTGATGTGATCATGGTATGTTTGCATGTTGAACTTGATTCAATGTTTTCATATTCATGTCTTTGCCATGACTAAGTTGAGATATGTTTAGGGAAGCTAAAAATGAACCTAAGTGAACTAGTCACTCACTTAAGGAAGATGAGCATGTAAACATGACTTAGGTTGGATTTGAGAAGATGGTCTTAAAGTTTGATTTTCATTGAGCTTGAGCATGGACCGAAGGCTTCTTGAAGTTCAAATGACTCAAGGAGTTTCGGTCAATCTTACATTGACTCGAAGAGACTTTGTAGTTAATCGTTACTTCTTCTAATTCATGTTCTAAAACGTGTGGATTAGGAAATTTATTAGAACCTACTTTCATGTCCTCCAATAGGGACGTAGGAAGGAAATCCATTCACATTCACCATAAGGGAACGCATATTGAACTTATTATGCATGTGATATGATTAGGATACGATTCGTACTTGAGTTGCATTCTAGTTTTGGTTTATTTTATATTTGAATATTGGACCGGAACACTTCTAATGCCCTAATAGCCTTGGAGATTTGGTTCACAACCAATGGTGACTTAAAAAGATCACAAGTTGGACAAGAACGTGTGAACCGAACTAAACTCATAACTTGGACATTATTTGTACATTGAGTTGGCTAGTGGCGACATATCTAGCCAATTACCTTGTTTTATTTGTTTTACTTTATTATTGCATGTAGTTAGGTAATTGACCCTTCAATCATCTTTCATTCATCGTAGTTCAACCATCTCTTACAATGCTAAGTCTCCAAATGACTTACTAGTATGAGATACACACTTTCACATCTTGCTTTAGTTTTAGTGTCATGTCTTGTGTCTAGTTAATCCGTGATTTAAAGTGTTTAATTGAGTCAAGCTAAGGAGTTTAAGTGGTCAATCCTCGTGGGTTCGATACTCGACTTCTTGTAAATATTATAACTCGACCCCATATACTTGCGAGTGGAAAAACTCTTTGCACTTATGAGGTAGATAACAGTTCACAAAGTGTAGAGGTACAAATTCTTCCCAACACACATACACGCCTTAAAAGAGATTGTTTAAAACTTCTCCGGTTTCTGAGAATTCTACAGCCAAACAGGAGCTTCCGCAACTTTTCGATGTCAATAATTTGAAGAGGCGGGGATGACAACCATAGCTAATTCCGTTCATGTTTATGTTATGTTATTTGAATTGGTTTGTTCTTTGTTTTGTTTGGTTGTTTTTGTATTTTTCTTCCTCACCTAATTGATAAAGATGAGATTGGTTTGTAACCAAGTTGAACTTGTGTACATTTGGGGAACACGCATGTGGTAGAGCGTTGTGAGGTGTACGGAGTCAAAAGAATCGTTTGGACCCCAAGATTGAAAATGATTCAAATTTTGGAAAATTACATAGGCATCAAGATCCACTGATTTGGAATTTGCTTTCAAAAGAAGTAGGCTTTAATTTGCAGTACAATGATTTGTGTTAGATGCACCTAGATACCTCTGCTATGGGTCGGGACCAAACTCACTTGAATGTCAAGCAGAAAGGTTTCCTATACGCTTCACTTTGTCCATTGAATTGACTTTGAGTGGCTTTTAAATTCTTCAACTTAAGTTGAGAACTCGAATTGGTTGCTCTCACTATTTGGATCACTAGTCAACAGTCCCTCGTGCAATGTCGGACTATATGTGCAATGAAATTAATCAATAAACACTGATAAGCTGCTTGAATATTTCATAATTAAAATCCACAATTGATGGTTAAATTCACATTGAAATAAATTATACGTTAAGTAACCACTATTAATCTCGCTGCCCCAATCAAGGTATTTTAGTTGACTGTAGTGAAAATGATTGAGCTATCTAATTGGAACATATCGGAAATGTTTATCATGCTCTAATGATCAAAATAATTTCGTGGTATGCTATCGTAGGGTACACCTTGAGTGTGCAGCTCACCACTGTACGTTGAATTTTGTACTAATTTTTCGTCCTATATGCAAGGCGCATGCTATTTAAGTATAAAAATGTATCCTCACATTGGTGAGCAGTACATTGTAGAATCTCTCTGCTGGTGAATATTAAAGGCCAAATGCAAAATAAAATAGTTTTTGCTCGGTGACATAATAGATGTAATTCAATATGTCAAGCAAGAAAATTATCTAGAGAATAATATACCAAATATAGTGTGAATAATGATGGGAATAATAGAGGATCGGACGACGAAAGGTAGGTTTACATGGCCATATATACAAAGTCGATCGATTAATAAATGGTGCAACGGCACTGCCGGTGGCACCTGATCGAACCGACCTTTTGTTCATCACGTGCTCAGTCCACTGGCTCATTCACCACCACATGTCACTGTGTGCCCGATCCCATTTCTTTCTCTCTTCCGATCTGCTACGTTCCCATCTCTCACTGCGCGCTCTAGCTAGCTCCTTCAATTCAATCATGGTCCGTAAGAACCTTCGATCCCCTCACTCCATCACATGTCTGCTAATTTTTTTATAACCAGAACGGGATTCATGCCTGCAACTTGCAAGAGTATACGCAGAACTGCAGAAGTGCAAGTGTGTAACTTCATAGTTGACCAACTCCATGCAACAATCGATACATGCGCGTAAACGGTAAACATGTAAATTATATGGATACGATTTACATTTAACTGAATTCAAGCTCAAAAAATCTAGCATATGGCGTGTTTCACGTAATGTTTGTTAAAATTAAGCACTATAATATATTTTTAAGAAAATTAAAAATTTACACACGAAACAGAATGTGATTAGTAGTCAAGGCCGGCCCTGAGTTTCAGGGGGCTCTAGGCGGTAAAAAAATTTGGACCTCACATGTAATGATAGAAAGAAAGAAAGAAAAAATGTAACAAAAAATTAGAGTATTGGTTACGTACGTTAGATACGTAACTACGTAAATGATATCTTGCTATTTGAATAGTTTTTTTTTTTATATATATATATATAATATAAAATTTTCAAATTTGGGGGCCTCAACATTTGGGGGCTCTAGGCACCGGCCTATATAGCCTTATACCCAGGGCCGGCCTGTTAGTAGTAATTGAACCTATAAAGCTAGGGAATGCGAATATCATCCCCTTGATTCTGAATGCATGAAAAGAGTTCAATTCGATGTCCAAGACTTTCAGGACTGCATTTCTCATTAGGTTTGACCAAATGAGATCCTCATCAGGTGTTGTAGGGTTTTGGTTGATGCGTACGTTCCATCTAACTCAGCTAGCTAGGAGAAGCCGACTACCACCCTAATACGACTCATAACAGATACAAGAAATGGCATTGTCATGTAGCTGGATGGCCATGCGCCCATACAATTAGGGGAATGTGGGCATACGACTATGGGCCGGGCCTGATTCCTTTGCAATGGCAATCAGACCAATTAATTTCACTGGAGCCGAGACTGGATACTGCTCTAATTAAGTGTCTAACATAAAACATAGGTCGTCCACTTATGGTAAGTATTTACCTTCCAATCCTTACAGGGAAGGCCGGAAAGGCAGCGTAACTGCGTATGTAATCAGTTGTTCTTCTTTGGACGATGTTGGTCATCGCTGGGCTCCGATGCATGTATTACATCCTTTGGATCCTAGATTCGATTCTTTCAGCTCCAGTGAACGCTCATGAGTCACACGATCGATCTAGCTAGCCGCTCGGGAAACCATTAAATATATCGTAATCTGTTTACATGCTTCCATGTCTGGTTTCGAGGGTTGCGGTGGTGCCCTATAGTTTTCCAAGTGTTTAGACATTGTCATCCGAACAGAGACTACCCCAGTTGCTCTGGCATTAAATGTTACATGCATGCATATATACACACCGGCGACATGAATGGGTCACGAACAGTGAAATCTCGAGGCTCGATCAGTAGCTCGATCTCGATCACAAGAAAGGACATGTCAACGAGACTCGATCGGTTCAGGGCCGGGGCCGAGGGAGGGGGAGGGATGGCTACCACATGTGTGTAATGAACTTGGCTCAATCTTTGTTGACATGAAGAGGATCATGTCTTGGACTCTAGTTGCTCTTGTTCAATTTCGCAACATGCATTATTATGCAGTGTAGGGTCGCAAACTGGATGAGAAGTCAGTTTGAATGCCTCCATGTGTGTGTGATCTCTTGGTCGATTGCTGATTGGCGCATTACCAATTTACAGGACTTTTCGACCTAAGTTTAGTTGGAAAATGGAGGCAAAGTCATGTAGTTAGGTCTGTAAAGTGATTGCGAATCCCTGGCTCTTTCTGATCATGATCCTCACCAGCAACCAAAACAAAAAAATTATATGATTGTTTTCAGCTTTTGGTACAAATTTCTTGCCTGCTTGCTGTTTTAGATACAAAGATGTTCAGTTGTTCACCCTAGCTATTTGTTTGTTAGTGTCATTCTCTGTTCGAAAAAGCATCCTGGGAGGTCGCCTAGGCAGCGCTTAGGCACAAAAACCATCAAAACACTGAAAAAATGCTCAGGGTGCGCTTATGTAGCCTTTAGGAGAATAAAGGCTAAGGATTCTTGGTAATTAGAGTCATTTAATGATATCAATTGCTAAAATCTTGTGACAACTACGACGAGTAATTACATGATGCCTATAAATAGAGGAAGTTTTTATGCAATCGAGACGGATAATCATACATACAATTTGCTCTCAGCAAACTCAAACTCTCCTCGCGAGAAAAACCCTACCTCCGGCGATCCAAGAATTCTCACCAGACAGGGCGTGAAGTATTCGAAGATTCAAGGACATAACCACTTGTGTTCTCAACACTTACCAAGGAGATTGCTCTACTTTGCACCACACAAGGTGTGCAAAGCATCGATTTTTGTAATTCAACAACGAGATCACGAAGCAAGTCCTAGATCACTAGGAAAAAAAATCCATCCGAAGGGGTTGGTGCTCTCCTCGTCCCAGTTTCTTCTCAAAAGATCAACAGCGGCGCAACCGACGTTTAACGTTTTGTCCCACAACAATAGCACGCCTAACACACACGCGCGCGCGAAAAGAGACAGTTTGATACTTCTCCGGCTTTCTGGGAATTCTGCAGCCAAACATTTTGGCACGCCCAGTGGGACATACTTTTGAGTCTCGTCGTAACAATAGGGGACCCTTATAGAAAGTAGTACCCTAGTTTTCACAAGCATCCGGAACCTACTTTCCGAGAGCATAACTTTGTTGCTTGTCATTGATTATCAGTTGAAGCAGTAGAAGAAGCGTTTGGAAGTAAACTTCAAGCAACTATGGCGTTTACTTACCCAAAGCCCAAAAAAATTTGGCGATATGACTTTTGATCTTTACTGGTCGTACGATGACAAGTGTGATCGACATTAGGCAGAGTAAGTTGTTCATCTGACCAAACTGATGGGGGCTCAGACGTCCTTGCTGTTAGTAGCTGAGGAAAAGTCTGACATGGTGGCCAAGGAGCTAGTGACCTTCAGGACAAAATTTTTCAAGGAACGCAAAGAGCAAGAAGTTTTCTGTGCAAGTCTTGACAATCTTGCTTCAGACCAGGAGAAGGCCAGGATCAACATGAATCATCTGGAATCAAATATTGGTGAAATGGGCAAGAAGTTTGATACCGAGCTCTACGCGCTACCTAAGGTGGTGTTAGACCTCACAAGGGAATGTCGTCACGATGAGCAGTTCCAGAGAGCTTAGAAGGAGGAGTTCCAGAAACTCATCGAACAACAAATCCATCAATCTTCTCGGGAAGCCCAGGTTTACGAGACCCTATACCCTTCACCTACAGAAAGGAGGTGGCAATGACCAAAGAGGTATAAGCTAATCAACTTCCAAACCTTTAGCAGTAATGGAGGAGGGAGTGCTTCGACCCACATGGCCCATTTTATTTTGCAGTCTGAACCTTGGGGCGATGATCCGAAACTGAAACTCAGGGTTTTTGGTTCGTCGCTCTTCGGCTCGGCCCTCATATGGTATACTAGTCTGGCTCCAGGATCAATATGAGATTGGCCAACAATGGAGAAGTTGTTCTCTAATCACTTTGGAGTTTCAATTCCATAAGTGAGCATCGCCACCTTGTGTCAAATGTGCCAGACATCTTCAGAGACTCCAGTATTTTTCTTTCATCGGTTCAGAGGTGAGCCTAACATATGCAAGATGTAGCTTGATAAGAAGTCATTCATTGACTTGGCCATAAATAGCTTGGATGACCGAATGTATACCATGTTCTTAGGAACTAATCATGGCTCATTGAACGAGCTCATTGATCAAGTGACCAAAGCTCATAATGCCATGCTAGAGAGAAACAATAGACGCAATGCATCAAAGGGACCGTACGCGCCAAGAGCGCCATATACTCCAGACAAAGACAGGTCTGTGTCAATAGCCTATATCGAGGAATTAAGTGAAGAAAAAGACGAGTCTAAAGAGGAGAGGGTTCATGTAGTCGAGCTAACGAGCTAACAAGAAAGAATACTTTAAAGCCCAAAAATTTGCAACAAAGCAAGGGTCCACTTAAGTAGTCAACTATGGCCTTCGCAAAGCCAAAATTTTACACCTATACCTATGATGCTAATCTCGCTCATGAAATATTGGATGAGATAATTGACCAGAGGGCAGTGAAGACAGACTTTGGACCTATCCCGAGCGCAGAGCAGTTAAAGGGAAAGAAGTTTTACAAGTATCACAGGTATGTGAAACCATACCATCAAGGACTACATTCAGCTGAAAGATGCCATCAAACATGGATTAACGAGGGAAAGCTAGCTTTCGAAACATCTAAGATAATGTCGTTCGTGGATACTCATCTTTTCCCTGAACCACATGTGAATATGGTGGATTTAGTCAGGGCACCACCTTAGCGTCAACAGGGGTGAGAAACCCGAATAGGAAATAGGGTCGTGAGACCATACTAGCTTCAGTGACATTACACCTTTCAAGCGGATAAGGTGCATGAGATCTCCAATGAACTTATAGCTGGAGGTTTTGTAAAATACAGACATGTGCGAAGGCTTGAGGATTTGACCTACATGAGGCCCGGTGAATGCTTCTGCAGGTAACATAATAAGTTTGGCCACACGACCTCAACTTGCAGGGTTCTAAAGGAGAAGGTCCAGGATTGGATCGATGAAGTAAAGATCGAGTTTGGCCCTTCAGAGAGTCCAGTGAATAGCTCTCATCCAATCAGGAACTTAACATCAAGGAGTGCCAAGTGGCAAATCACATACGATGTGACCAAGATGTCACATGTCTTGGATAACCTGGTCGCAGCGAGAATAGCCATGGTGCCCTTTGGTCCTTCCCCTGATCTTGAGTAGTTGAAAATAAAGCCTTATTGTCATTTCCACAATGTCTGGACACATCCCACTGAGTAATGCATTAGCCTAAAGTATCGCATCCAATAATGGATCAACGAGGGGGAAATCACTGTGTGGCAAATCAGTGAAACCGTCGCGCAACAGAGTAGGGCAGAGAAAATTTCATGGTAGGCATGCTAGAGCTACAAAGTAGTAACCCTCTTAAGAGGAAGTAGACCCTAGATATCCATACATCTGGGGGCGACACAGCGAGTGGCCAATCTGAACCTACCTCCAAAGGAAAAGAAACAGCCAATCCACTAGTCACATTATATGCTCGCTACAAGGCTCATTATGGGCTGAAGGTTTCCTACATTGAGCTTATCGAGGCTATCAAGGTTTGTCCTTAGTTGGTGTCACCACCAGAGAATTACCAGCTGGCTAACCCAAGGGTAGAAAATCCACAGGACTCGCAGGATTATAAAAGAATAAGGGCCATTGAGAAACTAATGAAGTCAACTACCAGTTCCGGCGAGGCATCATGGAAAAGCTCTAAGCCATACATACTACCAGCTTCCTACTCAGTGATCAAAGAGGATGTTTGGTACGTCAAGGAGAAAGGGCAGACTATAGAAATTACTCCCAAAAACAGAAGAAAATTGCATCGGCAAAATAGTGCTACCAAAAGGGCCTTGGAAGCGCTGGATAGAGAGTTGATCAAACTGGATCAGTTGTCTCAGACCCCGGAGCAATTGCAAAGGTAGATGATAGACTATCTGCCAACCCAATCATCGCTTTTGGTAAGTGCTCATAAGAACCGAAGGTCAAAGTGGCTCGGCCTTGTGTGTTTTCTAAGATCTCCAAACCAGAACCTTCTCCAGAGGTTCAACAGGTTTCGAAGAAATCAGAGAGTAGCAAGGGGTGAAGGACAGCAAGCGGGACACTAAACCTTTGGTGCTTAAAAGTCTCCAACAAGCATCCGAATTTGACTCAGCCCGTGTGATTTCTTGCGAGTCGAAGAGTCTTTAATGGCAACCAAAGTCATTGGTCGTCGAGGAACAGAAGAAAGTTGTTGCTACATCTACATTAATTACCATAGAAATTTTGACCAAACAAGCAGGACATTTGGTGGTTGATCAGGGGGAGACTTCGTTCTCCCCAGCAAGCATTAAACTTTTACCTAAGGTTTCGTTTGGCGTCAGTGGTGGAAGAGTTGGTTCCTACTGATCAAGTGATGGTGGATAGTCTTCTAGCCATTGGGAAAGCCCACAACAAAAATTACGAGGTTGATGATGAGCAACTTGTCAATTACGGAGACGTCGCCAAAGAATGAGAGAGCAACATCGCGATCAATATAGTGTTTGTGCTCCATGCTAAGTTTGTAGCTTTTACATCACCATCCTCCGCGTTACAGGCATCAAAGGCGATGGTGCTCGTTTATCCTGGGAATGGTAATACCATTACGGTAGTGACAAAGGAAGAAGGGGTTGAGCCTCAACCAACATTGGACTTGTCATTGAGGAAGGCCTTCATGTTGTTATGAAAACCTACCTTGAACATGGTTATGCACATGAGACCCCTTTATATCACTGCCAATATATGAGGCATACAACTCAACAAGATGCTCGTGCATTTAGAGGTAGTTGTGAAAATTATCATCGTCCAGGCAATGGCCTTGTTTGACATTCCTAAGTCAGTCATCTAGGACACATCCTTGAATGTTCGAAACTTTCAAGGGAAATTTCTAAGACATTGGGCATTATTTTTCTTCATGTGCAAGTTGGTCCCGCTGCGGACACTCACCCCTTTTTTGTGGCAAAATGTACTGCTCTGTATAGTGGAATTTTAGGCAGAGACTGGATCCATAGGAGTTACTGCGTACCTTCTTTGTTGTACCAGCAATTGGTACTTTGGAATATGGTGACAAAAGAGGCTGAGATCATCGATGCTGACCCTCGTCCATATTATATTTTTGTCAATGTACTAAAGGCCAGCTACTACAGGCCAACAAGGATACTGAGCGGCCTTACACTGTTGAGTTACCTACTACACAGCTTAGATGATGGAGCCTTTATTGAGCATAAAAGTATAGGCATGTTTTCTCTCCACGAGCGGTTACATAATTACTTGTTGGAGAAGCAGACCTATGAGCATATTCTGATAGTGGCAGCTTTGAAATTTGTGGATGACGACGTGCTGCATGATACTCTAATTGGCCCCATCATCTTTAGATGATACTCCACCTAAGTGAAGGACCCCATCGAAAAGATCAACTTGGGGACTATAGAGGATCCAATGCATGTGGTCATTCGTACCTTCCTAGAGCCTAAAGAAAGAAAGAGACTTATTAAGTTACTACAAGAGTTCAAAGACTGGTTCGCTAAAAAGTATGAGGACATGCCCGGTTTGTCGCCAGACTTGATACGTCACGAGTTGCCAATCTTGCCAAACAAGAAGTCAGTGAAGCAGGAAATGAGAAGGATGAATACGGAAACGTCGATTTTGGTATAGGAGGAAGTCAAGAAGATGCTCAAGTCAGGCATCATTAGGGTGGCCAAGTATAACGAGTGGCTATCAAATATTGTCCTAGTCAAGAAGAATAATGGAAAGATGAGGGTCCGCATTGATTACAGAGACCCTTAATATGCAACGCCAAAAGATGCATATCCAATGCCAGTGGAAGATTTGCTTGTCAATTCATTAGCTTGCCATGAAATACTTTCCTTTATGGATGGTACTACAGGTTATCACCAAATCCCTGTAGTCAAAGAGGAAAGACACAAGACTACTTTCTGGTGTCCAGGCTTTGCAGCAGTGTTGGAATATATGGACATGCCTTTTAGCCTGAAGAATGTAGGTGCAACTTACCAGAGAGCCATGCATCTTATCTTCCATGATCTCATGGAAAAAAGCATGGAGGTATATATCGACGATGTGGTGGTTAAGTCTAAACATAGGCAGGACCATGTGGACGATTTTAGATAAGTGTTTGAGTGGATGAGGAAACATCAGTTGTGAATGAATCTCGCTAAGTGCGTCTTTGGCGTCCAGGCAGGGGACTTTCTAGGTTTCTTGGTCCATCAATGAGGCATAGAAGTGCCTGGCGACAAGAAAGAGACCGTGCTCAATTCTAGTCTTCCAAGGACTAAGAAAGAGCTTCAGCGCTTGCTTGGAAAGATTAACTTCTTATGCCAGTTTATTAAAAATGCTACAAGTAAGACTCAACCATTCTCAACATTACTCAAGCTTCAAAACCAAAAGGATTTTGTATGGGAGCCCCTACACGAAGAGGCCTTCAACACTATCAAGTAATACCTTGCTAACCTACCAGTACGGGTTCCTTCGAGGCATGAAGTGCCTCTCAAGTTATACATCTCAACGAAGGAGGGGTCAATAGGTAGTCTGCTGGCATAAGATGATACTACTGGCACTGAGCGAGTCATAATTTACATCAGTCGAACCCTAACAGGTTGTGAGACTAGCTATTCCCCAATGAAAAAACTATGCCTTTCTATAAATTGAGGCACTAGATGTTGTCCTTCACCACTTATGTCATCGCCCAGACGGATCTAGTGAAATACATGCTTTCAAGGCCTATTCTCAGAGGCTAGATTGGAAAATAGATTTTGGCGCTATTAGAATTCTCGTTGCAATATGTTCCATAGAAATTAGTGAAAGGCCAGGCGGTGGCCAACTTTCTAGCTCATCACCCCATGTTGGAGGCCCAAGAAGTTAAAGAATTAGAGTTGGCTCGCATAGCGCTCCCACCATGGATGTTATACTTTGATGGATTGAGTATTAGAACTCTCACTGGGGCAGGCATAGCACTAGTCAATTCGGAGGGAACCACCTTTGCTTATTCTTTCTGTTTAGACTTCCATTGCAGCAATAATCAGGCAGAGTACAAAGCATTAATCATACGGTTGGAAATTCTGCTCGATCTAGAAGTCACTGACGTACACATCATGGGTGATTCATTGTTGATTATTCGACAGCTTGAGACTAAGTCTAGAGATGGTGTTATCCTTGAGCCGTACACTAAGTGAGAAGGGGAGCTATTAGAATTGTTCATAGAGGTTACTTTAGAGCACATCCCTTGCGATCAAAATCAAGCTACCAACGAGTTAACTGAACTAGCTACTGGCATTAGTCTCTAAGACGACGTCCGTGAACGTATCCTGAAGGTCGAGCGATGAACTTTGCCTTCATTCATGGTAAGGAAAGAGGATAACGATGACTGGTATGTGGCATCACTAGACCACATTGATATGGATTGGAGACAACCTCTTATTTTTTATCTGCAAGATCCCAACGCAGCTTCGAACAAGTTGACGCATTTCCTTGCCATCAACTACATAATTAGGAATGGCAAGCTACTCAGACGAGGCGAGGAAGGTGTATATCTTTGTTGCATTCATGGAAGATAAGCTAAGCAGTTGATGCAAGAGGTCTACCTAGGGGCACATCAGGAAGGTCCCAGAATGAGATGGTTGCTACGTCGACATGGTTACTATTGGCAACCCATCTTGAAGGATTGCATTACTTTCACTAAGGTATGTGAAGACTGCTAAGCTCACTGGTCAGTCATCCATCTTACTAACATCCCCATGCAGCCTATCATTAAGCCCTGGCCTGCTCGTAGTTGGGCAGTAAACTTGATTGGAATGATCCATCCTAATTTCTCAAAGGGCCACAAGTTCATCATGGTGGCCACATATTTCTTTACTAAGTGGGTGGAAGCTAAGCTATTGAATGTGGTTTCAGCATTGACAATCAAACAATTCCTATTCGAGGATATCATCTACAGGTTGGTATTCCAAAGTGCTTCATCTCGGACAGAGGGGCAGCGTTTATGTTAGAGGAGGTTAAGCAATTGACGACAGACCTTAACATTCAGTTCCTCCACTCGTCTCCATACTATGCTCAGTCCAACAGTCAAGCAGAGGCTAGCAATAAGCTCATCTTGCATATTCTCAAGAGGATGCTCGTAGATAACGCAAGTTTATGGCATAAAGTGCTATTCAACATGCTTTGGGAATACCGAACAACTGAGCATAATCCTATAGCTACCACCCCCTATGCTCTCATGTTTGGTCACGACGTTATTTTGCTTATGGAAATAAACGACCAGTCTCTAAGAGTGATGGATCAGTACAACCTGATAGGCGAGGATTACTTTTAGGCAATGTGGCAAGAGCATGAGGACTTAGATGAACAACGGATAACGGCTCTTGATAGTTTGCTCGTTGCAAAGAAATGAGTAGCTCGTTCATACGAAAAATATACAAGGGGCAAGAGTTACGTGGAATGTGAGTTAGTATGGAAGACAGTCTTATCCATTAGTGAGAAAACAGAAGCCCGTGGTAAATGGTCTGCCAAATGGGAAGGTTCATACGTTATCGATAGAATCCTTGGGAAAAGGGCAGTCCAACTTCGAGACAAGGATAGGCAACCCATATACCTTACTTATTAGGGCCAATCCCTGTGGTCAAATTTTTTTGAACAATTTTTAGTGCCAACATTTTTTGTACTTCTACTAAGGTCAATTTCCGTGGAGAAAAACGTTTGTATAAAAAAAAATTTCATACTAATGAAAATTTGGTTTTGGTTTTTGCTCGAACCAGTCGTGGTTTACAATCTTAAATTGTGCTAAATGTATTGTTCTTGCTGGGAATAAACAAGGCATATACTTTAACAGAATAGGATTGAGTTTTATTCAAAGAGGCTTTACGGCCTTAAGCTCTGATACCATATATAAATAAGATTGCAATATGGTCAAATATAGTGGCCTAAAACAAAGAAAACAAGCAAGAGATAGTTGATCTGTGACTCACCAGCACCCTCAGGTATATCATTGGCATTGATGACTCTAGATCAGTCTTTGAATGTGTTTGGACCCGGACGTGGTGGGTCGCCTGAGCTCACATCTCACCCCATCCCACATTTTTGCCACTGCTCCGCAATTTCCCCTATGCAGGGAAAGATTTGTGGAATAGACTGCTTCGAAGTCTCGGGATACATCTTTCCTCAAATCGGAGAACTTCAGAGCAGTTGCGGCCGAAGATGGAGTTGGGACCAGCTCCCCAATGTCTGAACCTAGTTGTCCCCAAGTACCCTGGGGAAACTACACCATTGACGAACCTAGGCATAAGTAATGTCCCTTAGCCCCTGGTTTGGGCATAGGTATTGTCACTTAAGTAGGGGCTAACAACAGAGAAAGGGATCAGGAGAGAAGGCTATTAGGTAGAGCCAAAAGAAGAGAAATGAGATGACATTTTCTTTGTTATGTGGCTTGAGAGTTTTCCTTGATGGTCCTTGCTTGGTGACAATAGTATTTATAGTGGGCAGACCCTAGTGGATGTTCATTGAAATGGAGCATCGTTTCATCGATTCAACGCACCTATTTAATTGGTGCGGGAAGGGTTACACGATACATGATTTCCATTCAAACCAAATTTCCTCCTATCCAAGGAAGGCAGTTGAATGTTATTTATTATTGGAGCGGTTGGAATACGCGGGATTCTTGGAATTAGGGTGAACGGTGATTATGTGGATTATGTGCATAATAAAGCCAAAACCTAAAACAAACCTTTAGTGGGCGAGATCTGATTAAGATTGAAGTCAATTAAGTTTGTTACAAAAGTTGGCCCAATCCTTGGCCCAATTACAAAATACAGAAACTAAACTAAGTCTAGATAAGCCTGTCTGCATATTTGATCTCAACTTTGGCATATTTGTAGTCTGCCCAGGCTTTGGCGAGTGTTGTCTTGAACTCCTCGGTGTCCTTCTCGGCAACCTTTAAGTAATCAACAAAGAAGGCGGTGTACTCCAGTAGTGTTGTTGCCTTGTTCCGGACTGGCTTAAAATCCACTCACATCTTAGCCACCTCCGCTTGTAGTTTGGCGAGCTCTTCTTCCTTTTGGGCAAGAGCGTTGCCATGAGCTGGTCATGGTTTCCATGCAAGGCTTGTGGTCGGGTTAACCATATGCACTTATAGAAGCGAGTCTTTTTATCCAACTAGTCTACCCGTTGCTTGAGGCTTTTTAGCTCCTTCAGGATTTCTTCAAATGAGCTTAAGGTGGAAGCGAGAGCAGTGGGCACATTCTGTTGTGAGAGCATAACCTCGATCAGGGCATTCTCAAGAATGTCTGGCAAGACGAGGTTTACATCTTGAAGGTCTTGAAAAACAACTTTGGTGAGAGAGATTTCACGCAGCTAGCTCAAGCTTAGCGGAAGCAACTTTCTTGAAGTGGCCCAACAATTTCCAAATTTTAGGAGAGCAGAGGCAACAGGAGGGTCGGGGCTGACTGAGGAAGAAGCCATTGAGCTTTAAAAACCCAGCAAGAGGTTTTACCAAACACCCTGAGAGAGTATTAATCACGTCCTGTAAACCTGCCATAACATCGGCAAGGTTTTTGTCTTGTTAGGGGTTGGCATCCTACAAGGTTTGATCAGTCTGGTGGGAAGCTGAGAGTCAAAATATACATCAAGAATAGGTGTTAAGGGAAACTTACCATAGTCAGTCCAGGTGACGGGGTTGCAGGCTCCGTAGTGGTTTCCACAACGAGAGTCCCCCAGGATGCATGGACGGGAGTTGGTTCCGTTGGGGCGGAAAAACTTGGAGCCCCTGAATCATGAGTGTATGGCATGACATCCTAGTTGACACGAAAGCCACTTAGTGAATGAAAGGATGGACAGGGGAATAGGTGCAGTAGATTCTTCAGGACTACATGCCTCAGAACTTGGGTGAGTATCATCTATTGCCTGAGTGTTTCCCACCTGATTTCCACTAGCTAGTTGTTCACTCGTTTGCTCTCCCCTCGCCTATTGTTGTCCCGCTTGGGTTGTTTTCACATGTTCTAGTTCCATGGGAATACTGCTCGATGGCTAAGGTATTTCTAAGTTCTGGTCTCCTCATTAGTATAAACTTTCCTTTCAAGGGGCAGGTTGATCGAAGAGTTCACCTCAGGATGGAGCTCCTAAGGAATTATATCCTACATCAATTTAGGTTTAGAATAAAGGTGCAGTAAAACATCATATAGTTCTCAGAATGTTAAAGAGGTTACCTTAGTGGTCACTGTCATGGGCATGTCCTGGGCATTTTCCTCGTGAGGCGGTGGAGCCGGCTCGATAGGGGTAGTCTCAGGTAACTCACCTTTAACGTTGTCACCCTGGTTGCCCAAAGAAAATGGGTTCCTGATATTGGTCAGGCCAATGAGATCCCGCTGCTCTATCTTCTCCTTTAATCTCCTCGTCTCCTTTTTCTCCGTCATCAGATGGGGGAGTAGTTGGGCGATGGTGCCAGCGAACTAAAGGCGTCTCATCGTCCTCTTCCTTATCAGAATCTTCAAAGTCGATAATTTGTTGTCGTTTAGGGCGTCGTTGGAAGGGAACAGAAGTGGAAATACTGATTATCTAGCATGACGACTTAGTTGACATGTAGATAGGAGGTGACTTACTGAGTGCCAGAGAGAGTCTTGTGTTTTTTGCTTGGAGGGGGAGGGTCATGTCCTGCCACCGGATGAGCCTTCGTATACGTCCTTGTTGGCGTTGGGGGCCTAGCGAAATGACAGGAATGTAAACACCAACATACGGGGTTATAAATCAAAGCGAAATAATGCAACATTTTTATTGAGACATACATGTGGTTGAGTTGGGGTTGCAAGAGCTCTTCGCTGTATGGAGGGAGTAAGATCATTATGATCACTCCTGAGGACTTCTTTATCAGCCGCAGAAGTAAAAAAGGTTGAGAAGCCCTTGAAGATCCTCGTGAATACAACGGTGAAGGATGAGTTATTCAACACTTCCCAATGGTGGGATCGCCAGAGACTGTAAGTCTTGGTCAATCCAAAGGAAGGCAACATCGTGCGTTCCAGGAAAACCTTGGTCGAGCATCCACAATTGAGAATCCAAATTCCTCATCTGCTACATCGTCAGGGCCGGGAAAGGTATTGAACCTCCAGGAGGTGTACCGGTTAACTGAGCCAAGGAGAGGGAATGGAGTACATTGAGCCAAACCAAATTCCCTAGCAAACCAAATTTCCTAGCCAAACCGGTTAACCAAATTGCATAGAGCTCGTACCCCAGAATTTCGTTCGAAACTCGCAGATCCGTGCAGGTGATGCTTTAGATAAATAATATCCTGGCTAGCTCAGCTTGGTCTGGAGAAGGAAAGAACCTACTGCTCAACTCCTCTGACTTCTCTAGGTAGCGTCGGCCTAGGATGAGGCTGACTGAATCCTATGAAAACTCGTTCAGCGTGTAGAAGAAATTAAAGTTGTAAAAGTAGGTAAAGGGGTCATAGTGGAAGAGCCTGATTAGAATTTGCCCCAGAAGCCAATCTTCCCTTAATGGTTTCACCTCATGGTGGCGGAAGATTGGGAAATAGACTTGTATCCATAGGTCCAGCATCCATAAATGTCTGGTGACCTTGTACTTCAGTGGCTCCAGCGAAATCCACCCCAGGCTTCGATAGAGGTAGGCCAGAACTGATTGGGCAAGCCCAATTCTCACGTCGTTGAACATTGCCTCAGTGATCCGGGTCCAGCTCAAGATGATTTTCTCTGAAGAAGTGCAAAAGACGAACTTGTAGAGCCAATATTCTAAGAATGCAATACCTCCTTGGTCGCCATTGACCCTTTGGTAGTGCTTCCACTAGGCAGTGTAGGAGTGAGCGAAGGCATTGAGGGCTATACACGCTTTGGCGTGCAGTAGTAGTTCAGATCACCATGTTCGTAAGGCACGGCGGTGGTGGGTAGCCCAAAGATTACAACCATATCGAGCAGGGTGATACTCATATCCCCACATGGAAACTTAAAAGTGTTACTGCTTGGATCCCAGAAATACATAGCAGCAACGAGAGGCACTTAATTGCCTCATGGAGGAAGAGAGAAACATAATTTTAGGACGAGAGCGATTTCGGCGGCTTCCCATTTCCTGGAGTCAGTCTTATTGCGGGCTTTGTACCACGCGATTTCTTCTCTAAGAATGGTGGGTCATTTGTCCAGTTTGCACTCAACGTCTTTATGCTCCCACTGAAGCAGCGAAGTGCTTTCTGGATGGAAAATGAGTGCTTGTCGACAGACGGGGGCTCAGAGGGTTTCTATAAAAGCCTGGTGGAGCAGCGATTTGATGATGGGACCGAGGCGAGTTGTGTCGTTATCTGCCAAGCAAAGCGAGATGGTGGTGCTGGGTTTCTTTCGGACAATTATTGCGCGTATGTCATTGGCGAAAGCCTGAGCATTGTCCTCAATGAGGATGGGATCGAATTTGGTCTTCTGCGGAGGCATTTTTCCGGGTTCAGATGGTCGGATTTTGATCGGAAAGTATAAAGCTTCACAAGGAAGATTTGGGTACTTTGAACATCAAGAGGAAAAGGTAGAAGGAGTATTTCGATTTGTGTGCACTACTGACAGTTGGCTTTAAGTAGGTGTGATGTCATAGAGGCACGACTTTTTAAGGGTGGTGAAGTGAAAGAGAGAATTGAGGCAAAGGTTGTCGTTTGGTCCTAGACAACGTTTTGCAATTTCAAACCTCTTCGATTGCATCTGGGCCTTATCTCGAGGCTTGAGAGACAATTTTTGAGTCCAAAATAAACATTATTTATTTGGTTAAGTTACAATCTTTGGGCCAATGACTGCGGTCTGCACGAGTAAAGCTTTCCTGGTAAGGGAAAGAATCTTGAATCATCCTGGCAATCTTAGATGGATTAGGAGAATAAAGGCTGAGGATTCTTGGTAATTAGAGTCATTTAATGACATCAATTTCTAGAATCTTATGACAACTGGGACAAGTAATTGGATGATGCCTATAAATAGAGGAAATCTTTATGCAATCGAGACAGGCAATCATACATATAATTTTCTCTCGGCAAACTCAAACTCTCCTTACGAGAAAAACCCTACCTTCGTCGATCCAAGAATTCTCACCAAACAGAGCGTGAGGCATTCGAAGATTCAAGGATGTAACCACCTGTGTTCTCAATACTCACCAATGAGATTGCTCTGCTTTGCACTAAACAGGGTGTGAACGAAGCAAGTCCTAGATCACTGGGAAAAAAGAATCCAACGAGCGGAGTTGGTGCTCTCTCCGTCCTAATCACTTCTTAGAAGATCAGCGGCAACGCAACTGACGTTTAACGTTCAGCCCTACAGCAGTGGCACGCCTAGTACAAATACACGCAAAAATAGACATTTTGAAACTTCTCCGACTTTCGGAGAATTCTGCAGCCAAACAAGGGGACTAATTAGAAATCTAGGCGCTATTTATTTAAAAAAAAAAAAATTGGGCAAAACGGAGAAACCCCAAATTCTCAACCTAATTAATTCTCTCACGCAGTCAAGCCATTCACGCCTCTCTCATTGAAACGCCTCTCTCATTGAAACGCCTGCTCCCGCCACCGTCGTTGCTCAACAGGTCAATGAGTCAGTGACTCCAATGACTCCTATCTTCACTTCGTTGGGATGTTTGATACTTTGATAATTGTTTGAGCTGTGTGTTGTTGCTTGGTTGATCGTTTCATTTGTTTAATTGATGGCTTGATTCACGCCTCTAACCTTCGTTCGGCTTGTTTGAGCTCTATTCACTTAGCTGGATTGTTTAATTGATTTTATCCCTATTACTGAACTTAATTTAGCTGTGTTGTTCGGCTTGTTTGGGGAGCTGTGTCGCCCGTATGTGTTGTTTGAGCAGAAAATCCAGAAAATATACTAAATTAACATATAATTAATTAAAAATATAAAAATAATAGTGCCCCTAAAACTCGATTAATCTCCGCTTAATTGCCAACTGTGCCTCCATTTAGTGCCTTTTGGAACCTTGGTGGCATCATATAATCCATTAATTGGTGAGAGAGTCTTCTGGTTCATAGCCATGCAGGCTTTCAATCATACACTACTAGCTAGCTAGTCTGTCTAAACCAACGAAGAAGAAACCTTTCGGAAACAGGAGCTTTAGGTTCAACTAAACAACCTAAACGCACTACCATGCATTTTAGATTGAAACAACGCAGTTGCTACCAAATCTCCTTGCTTTTGTAGTTTGGGTCTCTTATTTAGAGCCATATCAAACAACTAGTGCTCGGAGCAGTTCATTTGTCCGATATTAATGAATGGCTTGAAGGCCCTACCCTTTAAATTGAATACAATGCAAGATCTCAAATGTCGGTATCACATATATACAGGTCATGAAACTAGTCAAAATGGATGATATATTCACATTGCTGTATAAGTTCTAGTGTTCCAACTGTTTTTTTCTCTCTGGTTGGTAGAGGCCTGATGTTTTTTTCCTATCATCTACTCTGCAATATGCAGCACACATTCACATGCTGTACAAATTTCATTCATTCCACAAAGTGGTGCTACGCCACCAGAAGAATTCCGTTATTCTTTAGATTGCTTGGAGAAGAGTGCATAGCTTTAACCCTAAACGCTACCTGCACGGTACTTGATTTATAAGAATCTATTCTACCAAACAAGAAAGATGATTCATCAAGCCAATTGTAGGCAACGGAATGGTGAAGTACCTTCTGCTCAGGACCAATCTCGATAACATCTGAAGGGTGGAAACGAACAGGAAAATTCGGAGGTATCCGGTACCGCTTCTCCTCAATACTACAGATGTAGAGAGTTTAAATACAGAGGAAGCCAAATTCATCAAAAAAAGAGAACTTTGAATAAACAATTCCAAGCAAAAGAGAGAAGAAAATGCTACTTACTCGGCTAGCCAGGTACCATGTTCACTATGCAAATCAGACACGAAAAATGCACCATCCTTGTAGCTGATACAAGCATGATTTTCTGAAACCTGAGTCAAAAGAAAGAAAGAAACTTAGACCTCCATCAAGGATAGAAAATATGCTCTATCTGTGAAAATGAATGTAGAGTGAACAAGACTGGCCAAATCACCTGAGGGAAAGGAACTGATATTCCTGAAAAATCTCCATTTGAGGTGTTCCTGCAATGAGAATTACAAGCCAAGAAACAATTCAATCATTAGAGATCTTTTTCTTTTTCTAATATCTTATTAAAGCCCCTTATTGTTCATGAATATGAAGTATTGAAGAAACTATATAGTACAGCACATAGACAGATATATTGGCATACCCAATTATGCAGGAAGTTTTCTCATCTCTGTTTAAACGAATAAGTTGTGAAGCACTATTTTCACGTCCACAAGGTATAAGATACCACCTACAAGAAAAAGTTCATGTGAATACAGTTAGTCGTGGGATAGGAACAAAAAAAAAGTTCTATTCAGGGGGAGGTAGACAGAACGACAGATACTAGGATTTGAGAATTACTCTCCATCAATGGCTCGCTCCAGTGCATCGTTGTCCTCGAACCACTTCCGTAACTGATCATCAGCCTTCATAGAAAATGTACACATATTAGCCGCTGAATGAAAATATGTGATAAGCTGATTACAAAAGTAAAGGTATGAAAGTAATTGCAACCAAACAGTCATTAGTTATACTGTGAACATACTTTGTCTGAGATCCTGCAACTTGGTGGCCTTCCTTCAAGTTTTGAGCTGTGAAGCAAACCCAAAGGGCAGTATGCTTTTAAAAAATGACAAGAAAATGGTATATGCTATCAAAGTAAATCACGTCATGAGATGGGCTTAATTTTCTGATATCTTCGCTTTTATGATCCCTAGAACTTCACAGGCAGTCAAAATAAAAGAATCCATGCACCAGAAGCATATATGTATATATTTATAACAACCAAGCCTGGACAATGTCTTACCTGTTACCACCTAAGACCCAACTGAGCATCAAAGGCATTGCTTTGTCAATAAAAACTCTCCCACCGACTCTTCCTGGGTGTGGTATCCGAAATTTCGTCAAAAACTGCAAAGGTGTTTGAACCAACATAATTATTTAGAGATGCTACCATTTTGTTATTAAGACTAAATGCCATATTTTTCTTAATATTATGTACTGCAGTTCATAAACTTCCTACCGACAATGGACCAAGTCCTACACCCAGATAAGCCTTGTAAGTTGAAGCCATAATTGCAGCCATTCTAGCCATTCCGTGAATAATGGCAACCCGCAGTTTTCTGGAGCTCTCATAGCTGAAGGACAAAGTAGAGAGTATAAGAAAACAAATTAGTTCCAGAACTTCCACAACTCAACCAAGTCTTCCGAATGATTTTTGTTTTATATGCATATCGTACAAAATATATCCTTCCCTTCACCCACATTCTGTGATTTCATCTGCAGAGGCAATCACATCCCCTAATTTCAATATTTTATCAGACTACATAAAATAACCTGGGAATACCTTCTTAGAGAAGCAGCAATGTCAAGAGGAGTCCCTGATTCACTGCTTTTCTTCAAAGATTTTTCAAGCTCCAATGCAAGTTGATACCCATCCTGTCGAAACGGAATAGCAAGGTAATTAAGAACATCACTACTGAAGTAACTCTTCAACGGTCAATCATCAAGAAAACAGAATATAGAAGTATCAAGCGTATATGACTATATGCTAATGATCTGGAAACATGAAGAACTACGAAGACAACCAAAGAACACGAGCAATAAAACTAATGCTTCCTCACATCAATGCCCGACATAGTATATTGAAACTAAAACACTGTAACGCATACCTCAATGGCCATGCATCCCCCTTGACCCATATTTGGCTGCATAGCATGGACAGAATCTCCAAGCAAGGTTACATTACCCTTTCCCCAGAAGAAAGTTGGGGTCCTATCATATATGTCACGTCGTAGAATTGCCTCTTCATCCGTGGTAAGCAACAGATCTATAACATTGTCACACCATCCATCAAATATTTTAAGCAACCTTTCCTTTTTACCTGCCAAACAAGGAACAATGACAAATCAATTACATGTTTTGTCCATATCACAACAAGATCAACAGACATACATCCACATCTGAGCCTCAGTTATATAATAAAGACTGGAATAATATGTGCCAACTCCTTTTATTATATAGACTCAATACACTGTCAAGTATGCCTTCCAACTATACATCATCTAATTTCATAGTGGTGCCTGTACACATTCTGAATCTGGGCCTGATTAAGGACTAGGAGAAATGGGGTGCGAAATGATATTACTTCCCACCAATTTATTAAATGAGGCCAATTCTTATACTCTTGACAGACTGGGAATTCATCAATTTTATGTTAAAGGAAATCGAAGAGAACATATTTCTTCATCACATTTACACATTCTAACTTCATTTGCTTGTCCTAATCTGCATCAATACATTAATTTACCAGAAAAGTCTGAGACATCTCAATCATTACCATTGGGGACATCAGTACCACCCGGTGCTTCCTTGTGGAACGCATACCACTGCATCTTTCCTGCACCTACGTCTGAAGAAACGAAGTATTGTTTATGCCCCAGAAATACTCGATACCTACAGAATTCAAGAATAGTTTAAGATGTCGCATGTGATACAACTTGAAATATATAAAAATAAAAAATAAAATAAAATGCTATGGAGGCCATATTTTTGAATTAAGGGATAAAGCATACCCTACAGAGCTAATGTCAGGAGGCACAAAATCTGCTATACCAGTATAACAAGTATAACCTGAGTAAACAGCGTCTTCTAGTCCAAATAAGTTCTTCCTCACCTAGTCAAAAGAAAAACAGAAGTTTTTTCACCTTGTCCTTTGTGAAAAGTATGGAATTTTCTGCAGACTTTTAACTGAAAAATTGTCTACAAGTATGCGTTTCATAATTGTGCAAGCCTCCAATTACAGATCTCTACATACGGACTAGTCGGTGGTATGCTTTTGATTTAATCAAATGATAGAAATTAGAAACATATGTACGTGAGTGTTATACATAGACTGCAATTACCTTAGAACGGATACCATCAGCTCCAACCAGAAGATCACCTTCGTAAGTCTCTCCATTTTCAAGTACAACATTAACCTAAAATATCGACAGAGAACAAATTCCAGATCAGAAACCAAACAAGGGAAATTAAAATGAAATCAAGAACCTTTAACGAAATCAATGAGCACTCGACAGCTACCCATAAAAAACCTATGTACATGAAAAAATCTAATTCCACATATTCCCTGGTAATAAGACTACACAAAGTTGAAGGTAAAGCAACAACGTTGAGTCATAAGCCAGATTATTACCTTGTTTCCATAATCCTCAAAATCAACAACATTACTACCATTAATGATAATGTCATCGCCAACAGCACCAGCAAGGATTTTCTGCAATAACATCCTGCTTATGACTCTTGTAACTGGAAGACCTCGTTCCACTGCAGGAGTGAATGTGTCAAACTTGACATACCTGATAACCAACTCAATCATTACATTTTCCTACCTTGTTATAAATCAAAACGAACATTGTATATCAATAAAAACACATGCAAACCTTCATATGGTGGCCAATCTTATTATCCAAATAGCATCTACCTCTAGTATCAATTATTACCTTAAAACAACCGAAAGCAAACAAATTTTACATGCAGTGTAGCCGTTCACATATAAACTCAATAAACGATAAAACTAATGAAGAGTTAAGACCATGAAAAACAAGAAACAAATATACTGACCAAGTTCCAGAGACTCCGTCAACCAGGCCATTGATCCTATCACCAGTAATACATCCAGCTCTCATTACCTCCTCAGCCACATCCATATCAATAGCTTCCAAAGCAGCCAAGGCATTACTCTGTATCTGAATCGGTCCTCTGTACTGTCCCTCACCTCTCACAGCACTCAAATCTCTCTCAAACACCACAACCTCGAACCCTTTCTTCTTCGCCGCCAAAGCGAAAACCAGCCCTCCGATTCCTCCTCCGGCAATCAGAACCTTCAGCTTCTTCTGATCGGACGGCTTGCATGCAACACCACCAACTGGATTCTCCTCTCTTGTCGCCACTGCAGCTCTCACCACAGCCAAATTACGCTTCTGCCCTGCTCTTGCTCTGCTCCTGAGATTGTAGTTGTGGTTAATAAAGGGTGAGAATTCAAGTGACGTGCCCTTGCTGGTCGGAATCGGGAAATGGGTCCTCGAGAAAACGGCTGCAGAAGGGTTCATTGAGTTGTAGGACACAGCAGAGGAAGCCATCATGGATTTTGTGCTCTAGCTTCAGAAACAGAGGAGATGACAGGTAAACTGATTGATATGTAATAAAAGGTTTGAAGAAGAACTAAAGCTTCGAAATTGTCTTCCTGAAAAGACAGAGACCGAGTGAAGAGGGAGATGAAACATGAAGCATGAGTGTTAATATAAGAGGACCAGAACCATAGCCTTGGGGGACTTGGGAGACTTGTAATGTCCACCAATCATGGGGATTGCCGAACCATGTGGCACATTGTGGTCAAGCCAAATGCATTTCTAAAATGAATATCTTTATAGTGGTGCACGTTGATTTCTGTTGGGGGAGAAATCTGGGTGTTGGATTATCGATTTTAATATTCTTCAGCTCCAGTTAAGCCGAAAGCGACTGTTATGCATTTAATTACTAAATCATTAACCTTAAATTATGTTAGTAGGCTATTATTAGATCCGCGTGTATTAGATAAGAAATAGGAGCAGTGCTATGATCATTTGAACGGTTTAATGTATCTACTCCAAAAATAGAAGCTGGAGCTGCCGGTGACGTCCCTCATATATCGTCTGAACCGGTAGCAAATGTTTTAGGAAGTCTTTATAAGGAGATCTCTCTTCTTTAGAAGTCTTAAGTTTTTCATTTTTCTTAAGTTAGTTCCACCTTCTCTCTATTTTCTCCCTCTCTACAATTGTAATCACTATTATTGTAAACAGTTTTTTTTATACATAAAAGTGTTCAAGTTATTTGCATAGTCCTGGACAGTGTTGGTATCAGAGCCAACACCTAAGTCGCGGTAGATCCATCCCCAATTACGTGAAGGAAGCACCCAAGGGTAAGTAATCCGTAAGTCGTTGACAGTTGTATTAGGAATAACTCTTGGTATTTTCATTATTCATCTCTATCTTATGCTTGAACTCATTTATTTATAATGTTAAATAATTTTTCAAGAACATCCTCATCCAGAGCTTCTAGCTCGAGGAATTATATTCCTCCATCTATTATTAACCATATTAAAAATGAGGAAGATATTGAATTCTCAAATATTGAGAATCAACTCCAAAACTGGAGCCTTCCGAAGGTTAAACCTTCTATGATTTATTCTATGAATATGTTCAATTTAAATATGGCTTTGACCATAAAAACAATTGAACAAACTATTCCCATCGGAAAAGAACATAAAACTATTCAACTGTTTCAGCCTGAAGAAATCAGGAGATACAAAGATAAATTCAAATATTTTCATCTGGGTTTAGTACAAGTGGCTATTAGACCACTATCCAGAGAAGGCTTAAATGCCTCGTTATTAGTTGCTCTACGAGATTGTAGGCATCTCAATTTCAATGACTCCTTATTAGGGATCATCCAAACCAGTTTATGTAATGGACCAGTTTATTTTAACTGCTTTCCCAATTTTTGTGTCTCTTTAACAGACAAAAATATTCTAAATGTTTTAACATTAAATGTTAAAACAAGTGGATATAATTTGAAAGAGGGATCTGAACCTCTAAATATTACTTATAGAGTATATTATAAAGCCATGAATACCTTAAGCCCAAGGGCAAAAAATTATGATACTAAAGGAAAAACGGTCTTAATCGAGACCAATTTACTTAAATCAGATGTGTCTATTCCTCAGACCATCCAATGGCAAGATATTCAAACTCCAGACGAATGGATGCTTGAATTTGTCTCTCCTCACAAACCGTTAGAAGAGAAAAAAGTGGAAAGAATTCTACAGTTTGATGATGGAGATGTTATTATAAAATTTGACAATAATAGAAGATCTACTAGATTATCTTTTTCTGACGAAAGTCGATCTTCTATTTCATCAAGAAAAAATGAGAATATACAGTCTCAAAAATATTATACTCCAAACCAATCCATGCAAGCTTCTTCATCAAACACCAAAATTCCAAATCTAATATTTGATGGAACTTGTACAAATTCTCAACAGATTCCTCAAGGGATATATCATGAGGAACCTGAAACTTTATCGGAGTTTAATGATATTGCTTCGATAAATGTCATTTTTATTCCCTTTACTTATGATAGAAAAACTTGTAATGCAGATTTTGCACAAGACAAATATACTCCTTTTAGATTATGGTTCTTCTCTACTTTTTTTAAGGAAGAACAACAAAATTATAAAACCCTTTATTATGGCACTATTGAGGCCACAGAGAAAATTATCTCTTTTGCTATATGGTTTTTAGAACTTTGTTCTAAGGAAAATTCTCCTTGTCTGAATATGCTTAAGTCTTTTGAGAAAAATTGGACTACAGCAAAAGGCAATACAATTTCATCTATTCATCCGCTTTCAGAACATCTGAAAATTAAAGCTGGAGAAACTATTATTGAGTCAGTTGCTTTCAGTCATGAAAAACAGCATAATTATACAAATTTGACTCTTTAAACTATGTGTTCTCAACTTGGGAGAATTGAGGAGAGAATTGAAAAAACTCCTCCGTCCCCAATTATTCAGGATAATAAACAAATATTATCATCTTCTTCTCATATTCAATCTACTCCAAAAATAGTAGAACCTTCTATTATTAAGCCAAGTATCAATATTACTATCCCTGAAAAAAAAAGGATATTTATATTATTTCGATTTTAACACAACAATTAGAATCTTTACAAATTGGCAATAATCAAAAAGCAAAAGAGAGAAAAGCTCAATTAGCTACTCTTTCTGAAACATTTTCTGATTCTGACAAAGAATCAAATATTAGTGAATTTAAAAAACAAATTCTTGCTATGGAACATGATCTTCACAAAGATCAAATTCCTAATATCAATCAAACTGTTTTTGGAAGGAGCACTGCTTTTGGCAGAAAATCTATTCCTACTGCTTCGACCAGACATTATTATACTCGTCCTAACCCACAAGATTTATTATTTGAAGAAGAAAATTCAAATATTACAGCCAATTATAGTGCTAGAACTATTTATGAATGGAATATTGACGGGTTATCTGAATATCAGATAATTACGTTACTCCATAGAATGACGATGTATTCTACAGTCTGTATTTCTGCTCATAATATAGACAGACAGATTGCAGAATATATTATTGCTGGTTTTGCTAGTCAATTAAGAGGTTGGTGGGACAATATTATCACCTCAGATCAGCAGCAACAAATTCTAAATGCAAAAAAATTAGTTCAGACTCCAGTGACCATAAAAGATGAACAAGGTCAGGATAGTATTATGTATACTGAAACTGCAATTCCAAATGCAGTTTATACACTGCTTACTTCTATTCTTTTAGCTATCGTAGGATCTAACCCAATATCCTTCGAAAGAAATAAAGACTTATTAGTCAATCTAAAATGCCCCACCTTAACTCAGTTTAGGTGGTATAAGGATGTATTCTTGTCCAAAATTATGATCAGGACAGATGCCAATGCTGACTTCTAGAAAGAGAAGTTCATCGCAGGCCTTCCTACTCTCTTTGCCCAGAAGGTCAAGGACCGTATTCTAAGAAAACATGGAGGAAACTCCATTCCTTATTATGAGTATACCTATGGTCAACTTATCAGTGAGTGCGTTGCTGAAGGGTTATCCCTTTGCAATGATATTAAACTAGAAGCTCAATTAAAACGCCAACATTTAACTGGCAAAAAAGAAATTGGTGAATTCTGTGACCAATTTGGATTTGATCTTCAAATCCCTAAAAATTATAAAAGATTAGATTGAAAACCTTATTCAAAAAAAAAAGACGCTTCGACAAAAAATCTTCAGCTCCTCCAGAAAGGAAGAAGAAACGAAGCTCTCGACCACCATATTATAAGAAGAATTATTCCCAGAATTCTTCTAACAACATTATTTGCAGAAAATGTGGTAAAACAGGCCACTATGCTAATAGATGCTGGACCAAGAAGAAAATTAATGAAATTTCTGATGAAGATCTAAAAAAGCAACTATTAGCAATTCTTCTAAATCCCTCTGACAGTGAGTCAGAAGAGCAGGTCAATATCATTGACCAAGAATCTGACAGTTCTGACTCTGAGTCTTCTTCCTCTTCGTCAGACTGTGGTTGTAATGCCAATCATTACAAAGCTATTCTTGAAATGAATGGATTAAGCATAAATGTTCTTACATCCCAAGAAAAATCAATTCTTGGCTTGATCAATGGGATCCAAGATCCTGAAACCAAGAAAAATATGATCGAACATTATTTGGAGACGATTAAAAGGGAAAATAAACCGAAAGACTCCCCTTTTATTCCAAAAGAGTCGTACTATGACGACCTGAACCAGAATCAGTAGAGTAATCAGTACGATTCACGAGATTATGCTTAATCGCGATTAATCGTTAATTGTGTGGTTTGTCGGATTAGTTCGCGATTTTATTATCGGCCGAGAATTTGAATTGAGTTTCTTCACGGAAGTTGTAGAGAACGTGATTCCGAGCTCGTGGGCAGTTCCGGATGATTTTTCCGATAACCAAGGAATATAATATGATTATTTGAAGTTTCGGTTTATCGACGAATTTATCCATTCGTTTCGTATTTATCCGAATCGTTTTGAACCGTTGATCATCCCGAGACGCGAGTATAAATATCGAAAATAGTCGTAAAATTGTCGAAAACACTGTTTGAGGTTTGACCAGACGTTGACTTTCTATTTTTGGATGTTTGACCGAGGAGGGAGACTTTCCCGTTTGGTTTTCGCCGGCCGACTTGAATTTTCCGGCCACCTCCGGCCACGTGAGGGGTATGAATCTCTTCCTCTTGAGTTTCTAAGTTGTTTTGTAATTGGAATTTCATGAATTGATGGTGAATTGGTTGAGTTTGAAACGGGTTAGGTTGCCGGATTTCGCCGGTGACGGTTAGGGGTGTTCCGGCGAGCCGTGATGCTTCCTAGAGGTTTGATTTTGAACGAGGAGGTGGTTTTGGTAGAACCCGAAGTGGGTTGCCGGAGTTGTACACCGATTTGTTTCGAGCTGTTTTTGGTAAGGTTTTGCTTGGAATTGAGGGTTGTGGTAGTTGAGGAAAAGGTTGGGCTGGTTGTGATCTTGAAATCTGGAGCTTCCTCGCCGGAGGAACTCTCCGTTGACGGCGCGCCGCCGCCGCCGGCGGCGCTCCGGCGAGAGGGTTGACTTTTTAGTTTTCGATGATTTTAATGTCATTTTTCTCGTAATCGCGCCCTGATTATCGCCTTGAGGTTTTCGTATTGATTTGGGTATCGAATTTTCAGTCGAAGGTTTCGAGTGGAGATTTCGGGAATTAAGTCGATTGTTTTATATAGTTTTATATGTTTCCGGGAACGGTTGGTTTCCGTGGTCAAGTACAGAGTTGTGGGATATGGTTTTGATCAGATGTGTTTTATGATTATTCAAGGGATCGAGATCGTGCTTCAGGCGAAGGATCTTCCGCCGGACCACGAGATTAGCGCGAGTGCGCGCTTGCTGATCTGTGAGTAGACATTTTTTATATTTTTTTTACAGTTGTTTGCGAGTTTGTGATTTATCGTGATTTTCCGTATTTACTTTATACGATGTTGAGATATATGTTATTTTCGGAGGTATTATTTTATATTTATTGGTGATGGCATTACTGCATCTATGCTTCGACTACTCGGCTGATCACCGGTAGTCCGCCAGAGTTGAGAGATTCCTCTGGACCAGAGTTGAGAGATTCCTCTGGGCAGGGTTGAGAGATTCCCCTGTATGCCGCCGGGGTTGAGAGATTCCCCTGGCCTATCACCGTCGAGTTTGAGCGATTCACCTGACCGTCGGGCTTGAGAGATTCGCCTGGCAACCTCCATATATATATTTTCCGAACTCGCACTGTTTTACATTGATTATGTATATAACTGGTGAAAGGCATATGCTTATTTTCGTCCACTCACTCTAACGTTTACTTGCCTTTCCCCTGGGCTTTTCGGTTTCCATGCCCAATTTGCAGTTCGGATTCTGGTGTCCCACGTCGCGGTTGGAGGCTAGTGATTCGAGCTACTTGTGTTTTCCAGTAGGTTTCTTGTTTCGCCTACTGATGTATATATTGTATATGTTTACACTAGAGGTCGCTCTGATACATGTTTTATACGGTTTTTCCCGGATGTACTATATATTACAGTATGTTTACTATTTATTGATTATGATATGATATTTGAGAAATCTGGATGGGATTGGTGCCCACGGTTAGGCTTTTGTGGCATAGGATGAAGTGTTATTTTCCGGGTGCAGGTAATGGCAATTTTGCGTTAGTAGCGTTACTCTGCCGAAATTTTAATTGTTTTTGTTGGTTCACGTTTTCAGAAGGGGTTCGATTCCGGTTTAGGTAACTAAATCGGGGTTGGGTCCTTTCACGTACTCTCTTCAAGAAGTTTTTAATGGGTTAAAAACCCACTCTTTAAAAAAATTGTCTATTTCTGATCTTCAAGAAGAAGTCAACTCCATAAAAATGGAAGTAAATGTTCTTAAAGAAAGAGAAATTTCTATTTCTAATTTAAGAACAGAAATGAATATTCTGAAAAGAGAAATTAAATTTCTCGAAGAAATTATTGAAAAACTAACTCCTGACCATGAAGAATTTTCTTCCACTATAAAGGTCCAACCTGATCATGGAGAATCTTCTTCCCAGGATGATAAAAATTTTCTTAATATTATCAATATGGTAACTTACCAGAAATGGTATTCCCAAGTTACTATAGTGGTAGATAAAGATTATATTCTCAAAGGCATTGCTCTTTTTGACAATGGAGCAGATTTAAATTGCATCAGTTAAGGAATAATTCCTACACGATACTATGATAAATCATCGCAAGCTTTAAATACTGCTGATGGTTCAAAACTTAGAATTAGATATAAGCTATCTAATGCTTATGTTTGTAATTCTGGAATATATTTTAAGACCCCCTTCGTTATGGTTAAGGGTCTGACACAACAAATTATTTTAGGGACCCCGTTCCTAAGTCTTATTGATCCTTTCACCAAAACCTCAGAAGGTATTATCTGTGATATTGAAGGTCAAAGAATTATTTTTGACTTTATTATTAAACCACAGACAAGTGAAATTGATATGATTAAAAATACCCTTATATTTAAAGAGAATCAGATAAATTATATCCAATCTGATCTAAAAATTATGAGTATTTATACTCAAATCAATTCTCGACAAGATCAAATCAAGATCTTAGCTAATAAAATTACAAAGGAAATATGTAGTGACCTTCCCAATGCCTTTTGGGAAAGGAAAAAACATATTATTACCCTTCCTTATGAGCCTGACTTTAAAGAACAAAATATTCCTACTAAAACTAGGCCAGCTCAAATGAATGCTGAGCTTATTGAATAATGCAAAGCAGAAATAAATTATCTGCTGCAGAAAAATTTAATCAGAAAATCTTATTCTCCTTGGAGTTGCACAGCTTTTTATGTAAACAAAAATACTGAAATTGAACGAGGAACTCCTCGATTAGTTATTAACTATAAACCTTTAAATAAGGTTCTTAAATGGATTCGATATCCATTACCAATAAGAAAGATCTCTTGGCAAGACTCCAAGAAGCCGCAATATTTTCAAAGTTTGACCTAAAATCTGGATATTGGCAAATCCAGACAGCAGAAAATGACAGATATAAAACGGCCTTTACTGTTCCATTTGGTCACTATGAATGGAATGTAATGTCATTTGGGCTAAAAAATGCCCCTTCTGAATTTCAGAATATAATGAATGATATTTTCACTCCCTATTCCTCTTTTTCAATTGTATACATAGATGATATTCTCATCTTCTCACAATCGCTTAATCAACACTTCAAGCATTTAAATATTTTTATTAATTTTATTTAAAAAGCAGGTCTAGTAGTATCTGCTAAAAAGATGTCAATTTTCCAAACAAAAATTCGTTTCCTTGGTCAAGAAATTGAACAAGGACGAATAATTCCTATTGACAAGGCTATTCAATTTGTTGAAAAAATTCCTGATGAGCTGCGAGACAAAACCCAGCTCTAGAGATTTTTAGGAAGCCTAAATTATATTGCAGATTATTATAAAAATCTGTATATTGATAGTATGCCTCTTTATGAAAGGTTGAGAAAAAATCCTCCTCCCTGGAATGAAATTCATACTAAGGTTGTGAGACTTATTAAGTCTAAAGTAAAAGATCTTCCTGTCTTGCTCTTGTCAGCTCCAGAGATTTTTAGGAACCCTAAATTATATTGCAGATTATTATAAAAACCTGTATATTGATAGTATGCCTCTATATGAAAGGTTGAGAAAAAATCCTCCTCCCTGGAATGAAATTCATACTAAGGTTGTGAGACTTATTAAGTCTAAAGTAAAAGATCTCCCTGTCTTGCTCTTGTCTCACCAAACAGTTTTAAAATTGTTGAGACAGATGCGTCAGATATTGGCTACGGGGGAATTCTCAAGCAAAAATTTCCTAATTCAGAAAAGGAAATATTATCCAGATATACTTCTGGAAAATGGAATGATGCCCAGAAAAATTATTCCACTATAAAAAAAGAAATTCTGACTATTGTTAACTGTATTACCAAATTCCAAGATGATTTATTAAATCAGGAATTTTTATTAAGAGTGCATTGTAAAGCGGCTAAGGATGTTATTGAAAAAGATGTTAAAAACTTAGCTTCTAAACAAATATTTGCTAGATGGCAGTCCATATTATCTATATTTGATTTCAAAATTGAGTTTATTAATAGTGAAACTAACTCTCTCCCTGATTTTTTGACCAGGAAATTTATTATCGGGACAAAATGAGCCAATTCAGCAGAGGCTCTAGAGGAGGGTGAGGAGGTCGCCATTCTTCCCATGGCAAAGGAAGAGGAGAAAACAGCAGCTATCCTGACTTCCCCGATAATTATTCGCAGAGATATTCGAGCTCTCCTGTTCCTTCTCAATCTAGAAGGAGTGAACCTGCTGATGCTGCAGATTATTTATCTACTGGAAAGTCTCAGGAAAGCTTTTCAGCAGCTCTTAAAGAGCCAGTTCTCCCAGGAATCAAAAAATCTTTGGAAGAACAAATTATTATCCTCCAGAAAGAAGATGAGAGATATATTAACTCTCCTAATACTCTGGCAAAGAGGTATTTTGAATCTGAAGCCAACTTTCCACTCTCAGGAAAGAAAAACAGAAAATATTATGAAAGTATTCTTATTGAGACTGGTTCAGTAAAATTTCATCATATGAACCAGAACAAACATTCTGAAGAAATCTCTTTCAGCAAAGCGTTTATTCAACGCGTTATTCAGATTTCTGAATGGGGTCTTAATACTAACAGACCCTTGGATTTAAAATTCATCCATGAAAGTTACAACTACTGGGACTATATTGAAACCTGGTCTAAAGCCTTTTATTACCAAAATAAGGCAGAAAAGCACACATGGTTCATAAGATTGGAACCCACTATTCTGAAACAGGAACTTCCCTTTTGCACTACCACATATTTAACCATTGCCGGTGATTTTTAAATCGCCGGCAATGTTTTTTAACATTACCGGCGATTTTTTCCCCAAAAATCGCCGGTAATGTCTTTTTTTTTTTTTTTTAACATTGCCGGCGATTTGCCGGAAAAATCGCCGGCAATGTTAAAAAAAAAAGACATTACCGGCGATTTTTGGGGAAAAAATCGCCGGTAATGTTAAAAAACATTGCCGGCGATTTAAAAATCGCCGGCAATGGTTAAATATGTGGTAGTGCTGGTTTTACAACTGGTATCAGACCATGGGACCAAGTGAGGACTTCTTACCCAAAGAACTCGCAGATTCTTATGAAGAATATATTATGAAAAACCCAAAATTAAGTGGGATAAGAGTTATCAGTGGAAGCAATCTTCTTCTTTTTATTGCTAAATTCAGCCTTCCTTGGATTTGGCAATGGACCTATTCTGTTAAACGCCTAGACATTGGTGTTCTTGCTCTTTAACGCCAGTTCTATTATAAATGGTGGTCTCGTTTTGACTATAATCCTCCTTTAATCAAAATTAAGGAGTGTATTGCAGCTTTCAAAAAGATGGAAAAGGAATATTCTCCTCATCAAGACCCTAAAAGGGATTTTGTTATTCCTTCTCTGGTAGATCTTAAAGCTGCTTTTCCCTTAGCATCTCCCCAAGAGCTGAAAGAAAAATTATTACAACAATTATCCTCACAAATTGATGATAATGTGACTGTATTATTCAAAGACAGTTCCTCCAAAGCTTCCTCAACCCCAGCATCCATAATGGATGAAGATGAAAATGAAGCAGAAGCAGAAGATGGTGAAGAAGAAGCAGGAAATTCCACTCAAGTAAATGAGGACATGGAAGACTATTTGGGCCAAGTCCCATTTGAAGAACCTTCCAAAGAATTTCTGGAATCTCTTAAAGAAGATGTGCCCCAAAGCTCGAAGAGGAGCAAAATCAAGGTGAACAAGTAAAAGTTCAGGTCGTCTTCATCAAGGAAATTTTCTCCTGAAATTATTGTATCAGTAAGATCATTTTCTTTCGGTATTTCCATGTGATCGATGAGGCCCTTTGAGTACCCGGCATGGCACCAAAATTGAGGATCTTTCCTTTTTTGTTTTTGTCGGCCATATTATTTAGGCTGCTTTTTCCTTTTTTGTTTTTGTCGGCCACTTTGTTTAGGCCTTTTGTTTGCTTGTTAAAGGTAGTAGCCACCGGTTCTCCGTAGCAAATCTTTTAGGAAGTCTTTATAAGAAAACCTCTCTTCCTTAGAAGTCTTAAGTTTTTCATTTTTCCTAAGTTAGCTCCGCCTTCTCTCTACTATCTCTCTCTCTCTACAATTATAATCACTATTATTGTAAACAGTTTCTTTTATAAATAAAAGTGTTCAAGTTATTTGCATAGTCCTGGACAGTATTTGAAATGTATCTACTCCAAAAATAGAAGCTGGAGCTGCCGGTGACGTCCCTCATATATCGTCTGAAACTTGAGGACTGCAAACTTAAGTAGAGCTTTTTGATCCTAGTCTTGGTGACTCATTATCACATGTAGTGTCATGCATGATGCACAGAGAAAAAAGAACCCAGAATTCTGGTAATTGGGATGACGAATTGACGATAATGGATTAAGAAGAAAAGTTCGCCCCCAATTATAGAGAATTTTAATGGGTGTGGGATTTTTGTGATTGTTTAAAGAAGAAGAAGATATGGACGGAGTGACAGCGAGAGGGATTGGGTGTGGGTGTGGGTGTGGGAGTGGGAACTGTGTATATTTCAATTTTCAAGTCTCAGCACAAAAGAAACTATCACAAAATGGTGGCTGACACTGGTGCTGTTTTGCCCTCATTTCAATTGGCCTTCCCTTCTCGTCGGTTTGTTTGGAGGAGGGGCCTCATGCGTTTCACATGGGAGACTCGGACAAGTTATGGCAGTTCTCAGCTGCCGTGCCCTCAACCGAGGATTTTGGGTTCTTTTACTTCTATTTATGCATGTTCCCTTACTTTTGGGTTGGATTGGTCAGATTGGGTCGCATTAGGGTTTAGTCTCATTTGGGGACAGATCCTGATTCCAAACGAGGGTGGACTAAATATACTGTATTGTGTAACATATCATTTTTATTTTTTAGGTTTAAAACTCATTGGAAGTTAATTCACACGTACATGTTTATGGATTTTGTCGCTGTTCATATCATTTGATAGTTGCCTACTCCTACAACCAGTAACGCATTCAAGATAAAAATTGAGTGGCTAATATATAAGGTTGCTTATAATTTATTTATTTTTTGTTAGTGCCAAGTCACTATAAAAATAACTTTAGAGAAGAGAAATATTAATAGAGTGCTAGAAAGAAGTGAAGAAACCAAGAGAAGAGAGAACAAACGTAAGAAATGAGAAAAAGAACAGGAAATAGAAAAGGAGAACATAGAATAAGTGGATCTTAGACGAGTCGAATCATATGCATGAAGTGTGGATTGCCTAAGAGCATATGCACTCATATACAGTAAAAATTCGATTTAAGAATACTATATAAAAGAATAATCTCTTTATAATGATAAAAAAATTTGTTTCTAACTCGGGACCAGTTATAAATAGGAATAATCTCCATATTGTGATAAGTTATAAGACTTTTTTGTCTCATATATAAAAAATTTACCTCTATATAGTAATAATTATAATTATAATAATATATAAAATAATATTCAAGAAGAATTAAAATATTTATTTATACTAGTTTGAGATAATGATTTATGCTTGATTGTTGCAATCACGTCTTTGAGCTTGCGAGTCCGTAGTAACTCGTTGGCATATTCACCTTGTTGTTGAAGCCAAAAAGATCGATAGACAACATAATTGTTCTGTTGTCTAATAGGTGTCGATTTGTTGTCTATTGCGTTGTCCAGTAATAGGGTTTCTGACAACAGATAATTTCTATTGTAAGATATGATCTCCAACAACAGCGCATTTTAAAGGTTTGTTGCTAACCAAAATATTGATTTTTGTATGTTATATGTTGGTTCGTTTGTCTTTAAACTACTTATATTAACATAACTGATGTTAGAAACCTCTCATTGAAAAGTTTTTATAACCTGGTGTTTGAGAGTGACAAAAACTTATATTATATACATTCCGACTTCTTGTTAGACATTAGTGTGTTTGTTATGCATCTGTTGTTAGATGCCAAGATCATTTCTTGAAAACGAATCACACAACATATGTCAATACCAATCACACGAACACCGAAAAACAAAAAAAATCACAATTGACAATAAATATACCATTCATTCGTAATGTATTTTTACTGATTCTCTGTAACATCCATGTTCTTCATAATGCAATACCTATGTGCTCAGACACAGCAATAAAATAAGTACAAGAAACACAAAGAGAAGACTTAATATCACCGCTATAATCCGTAGCAATTAGAAACAGAGATTTATAGCTACAGAAGAACACCTTCCGACATATCCCCTTCCCTTCCCATGTGTAAAACTCGAACTCTCTTCCTTCGAACAGCTTATCCGTCACCTACATACCAAACTTTATTACTATATCTCCTAACTTGACATAAACCTTTCCAGCGAATAAGGACTCAAGATACAATATCATCTACGCACATTTGTAAAATGGGTAAAATCAAAAGGAAAAGGTAGTAAAACCTTCAACTAACATTATATGATCTTGCGGCAGACAATTGGGCAGCTTGAAACCAAAGGTACTGAAGCAAGTACCTGTAGAATTGAGCACAACAAAAAGGGGTCATTTTCATATTTGCTTCTAAAGCAAACAAGCTAAGAGAAATGAAAGAATTAGTCAGCAACCTGTAGGAGCCGGTTCCCACAAAGTAGAAGTTAGCTTCTGGCACATCTAATTGTCTTAAAGTTAGCTTCTGAAAAATCTGATTCTTGAGCACAAGTACACAAACAAACAATAAAAAAGTCTAGAAAGCTATGAAACGTACCTCTTAGAAACTCTACTGCTTCATCAAGAACAAGGTTTAACAGCTGATCATGTCCTTTCAAAATTCTCGTCACTGTAAGCAAATTCACCAAATTGACGACATAATATAAGATTGCACACTTAAACTTGACCGCTACAAGCTGAAGACAAGAATTCGATAGAACTGGTAACATTACGTAGGCATAGCAGGTATCTTAATGCATCCTCAGTATTGCTAGACATTCTAAGATACAACTTTCACTCTTGAAATGCATATATTTCTACATTCTGCAAAGTACAGAGAGAGAGATAAGTATGGTAACCTTATCTACCACCAGTGAGCTTGATTTGGACGCCTATGTCCATAAATTTGGCCAAGTCCAACACGGTCTCTTTCCTCCCTGACACCACATTCCACAGTTGATCTAATCTCTTCTTCTAACACGATAATGTTCACACCAAACCCTTTCTTGACAAGGTAGGAATGAATACACATACCAAATTGCAAGGCACTGATCTGATCACAAGCACACAACCTCCCATCCTCTCAAACACTTCCAAAGCCTCTCTTGGTTCACCATTCTTTACACAACCTGAAACCATAGTATTCCAAGGAGTTAAATCTCTCTCAAGAATTTTAACAAACACCTTCCACGCATATCCCATAGCCCCAAACCTTAAGTGCATTGCAAGAAGAGCATTACCCACATACAAATTCGACTCAAACCCACTAACCACTACCTCACCATGAACCCTCCTTCCAATTTCCACATCACCACAAGCCTTAAAAACAAATGGGTACGTGAAATTATCTGTCTTTAACCCAAAACACAAAATCTCCCCTGATCATGAAATTCCACAAGAAAGGGTTGCTTTATACCGCAATGCCATCGAAAACAAGCTAGACTTGGGCCAGTTATCCCCAACCGACGTAGAAAGCTGCGAGCTTTGAGCTCAGGTAGGGGTGTTGTGGAGAAGATTCCAGCAACTGAGCATGAGGGTGTGGAGCTTCTGGCCTTGTGGGAGAGACTTGGAGTTGGTGAGTGACTGTATTATGGTTCCGCATTGCTGAGAAGTGAAGGGTGGGTTAATAGATTTGGTTATGAGTCTGAAACTGATATATTTACTGTAGTAAACTAGTAATCAAAACTTGTGTTCTTTTCTGGGTATCAAACTCACCATCTTAATCGGGTCTTTTCAGATCCTCTTCAATCTTTGCACCTTTGAAACCCTAGAATGCGAAAAATTAGTCAAAAACTGAGTAGATTGAGAATCAAAATTTAGGGTTTCAAAGATTGGGATCGCGTTAGCATGAAAATATATGAGAAGAGATAAATGATACCTGAAATTGGTCTCAGAAATCTCACTGGTGATAAGGTGATTGAATACGGCACAACCAAACAAGGGAAATGATTTGATTGAGATGGATCTGAGAGCTGATCTGTAGACCGAAGCACTTTCTTACCCCAACCAATTCGAAATTGAATCTTCTCCGACTCCGCCTCCACCATCATCTCCCCCAGCAGAGTGATGTCGTGCCCTGTTACGGTGTCGAGGTTGGGGTCGACCTCGTCGGCGCCGTCGATGTCGATATCCGAACGGCTCAAAGTTTTGAAGTCTGGACGCCGACGATGTCGGTGAGATGGCGGAGACGAGGAGGGGAGAAGATTTTGGAGATGATGTTAGGTTCACAAGCTAAGAGCAGTAAAACAGAGAAAAGTATAATTGAGATAACTGGGATTTTCATTCATGAGTTGCCAATGGGAATTACACCAATTATATAGGATCAAAAGGAGTTGGAGATCTCGACATCCGGAGAGATCTCAACTGTTCATCTACTGTTGCATCTGCTGAAATGAGACAATGGAAGAACAAAACAACCTAACAGCTATTGTGTAAGAGCTAAATGGAGGCAAGTTAAGGAAGTACTTCAGACCTGCAGCAAAAACAGAAATATGCAGGGATAAGAGTTGGGACCTTGGATCATTACGGGAGAGCTGGGCCGGGCTACTTGCTCCTGACCCCTTAGAAACAGAGCTGACCGCAGCGTCAAACTCTGGTTGCGTCCTCCGAAGGCAGATCACGCCATTTCACCTGCCCACGAACACCGACAACATTGCCTTTCTTGTAGATGGTGCGATCCAAAATGGATATTGGTGACCACAGAAGTTCACCTACAGCTTCAATGGGAGGCAATGTGCTGGAAACTGGAATGTTGGCCCCGATATGGCGCTTGAGGAGGGAGACATGGAAGACCGAGTGGATGCGGGAACAAGTGGGCAAACTGAGGCGATAGGCAACTTTGCCAACTCTTGAGGTGATCTGATAGAGGCCATAGAAGCGAGGGGCAAGCTTATAGGATGGTGGTGAAGACACAGTACGTTGACGATAGGGCTGTAATTTTAAGTAAACCCAATCTCCCACCTTATACTCCATGTCAGTTCTACCCTTGTTTGCCTATTGCCTCATGCGGTTCTGAGCATGGGCCAAATTCACCTTAAGCAAGCGGTTCAGCTTGTCTCTTCTTATAAGGGATGTGTTCACTGCTTCAACTACCATAGACCCTAGGGTATATTGCTGAATCACATGAGGATCTCTTCTATATAAAGCCTTGAAGGGACTCATTTTAATGGCAGTATGATAACTGGTGTTGTACTAGAATTGTGCCCAATGTAGATGATCAGCCCTTGAGCGAGGTTTATCTGACACATAGCAACGAAAGTAATGTTCCAATGTGTGATTGAGAACCTCCGTTTGGCCATCACTTCGGGGATCATAGGCGGTGCTACGACAAAATTTCGTTCCATGTAACTTGAAGTATGCCTCCCAAAAGGGACTGGTAAAGATAGGATCACGATCAATGATAAGGGCTGTTGGCATCCCATAAAACTTGAAAATTTTCAGGGTGAACACTTCCGCCACCATGGCTGCTGAAAATGGGTGGGACAGAGGTATAAAGTGCCCAAATTTGGTGAAACGGTCAACTACCACCATAATTGAGTTCTTGCCTTGTGAGGTGGGTAGGCCTTCCACAAAATCCATGTAAACCGATAACCACGCACCATCCGGTATGGGCAACAGCTGCAATAAGCCCGGAGGTCTTATGGCCTCATAATTCAATCGTTGGAACGTTTCACAGGCTGCCACATACTTGTGAATATCCTTGTGTATTCCAGGCCATAAAAAGCTCTTACTTAATCTTTTATACGTAGCTAAGGTACCTAAGTGACTAGCTGTTTGAGAAGCATGGTATTCCTGGAGTAATTGATTCCTCCAATCTGAGCTTTTTGGAAAAAAGACACGCCCCTTGAACAACAGCTTACCGTGGGGAGTTGAGTAGCTTCTTTTACTATTAGTACCTGTAGCAATCTGATCTAGCAAAACCCTAGCCTCGGAATCATTTACACAGGCAGAGTGTATATCCTCAAGGCAATCAAAAATAGGGAGAGAGAGATACCTAGAATGGTGCATAACTCATGCCTCCTTGAAAGAGCATTAGGTGCTCCATTGAGTGAGCCGGCGCGATGCACCATCTCAAAGCTATAGTCCAATAGCTTGAGCAACCATTTCTGCTGTGTGGGAGTGGTAATCCTCTGATCGGTGAAAAATTTGAGAGTCTTATGGTCTGTGATAATCCAGAATCTCTGACCCATAACATATGGTCGTCACGACTGAACAGCGAACACGATAGCCAACATTTTCTTGTCATAAACTGACATCCAGAGATTCTGGCCAGCAAAAGCCTTGCTGATGTAAGCCACTAGATGGCCTTCTTGTTGGAGAACCGCACTGATACCACCTCCGGATGCAGCCTCTTCGATTACGAACTATTTTGAAAAGTCTAGCAACCCCAAAACAGGTGTGGTGGTGAGTGCGAGCTTGAGGGCTTGAAAGGCTACGTCATCCGCCGCATTCCAAATGAAATTTTCCTTGCGAAGGAGCTCTGTTAAAGGTTTTGAGATTACCCCAAATCCTTTGATGAACTTGCGATAGTATCCTGCAAGTCCTAAAAACCCACGAAGACCCTTCAAAGTTGTGGACTTGGGCCACTGAGTTATGGCTGAGATTTTTCTTGAGTTAACCCTAACACCATCTGCTGAGACCACGTGTCCAAGGTATCCCATACTGGGTTAGGCAAATGAGCATTTTGGGCCTTTAAGCTTGAGTGAGCGGTTCTACAAACTAGAAAACACTTGGTGCAAATGGGCTGCATGCTCCTTAAGGCGTTTGCTATACAAAAGGATATCGTCAAAAAAGACTAACACGAATTTTTTTAAGTAAGGTCGAAATATCGTGTTCATAAGATTTTGAAAGGTAGAAGGAGCATTAGTAAGTCTGAACGGCATTACCACGAATTCATAGTGCCTATCGTGCGTCCGGAATGCCGTCTTGTGGATATCATCCTCGTGCATGCGGATTTGGTGATACCCGGATCGGAGGTCAAGTTTGGTGAAGTAAGTAGCACCATGAAATTCATCCTCCAATGGAATAAGGAACTTGTCCTGGACGGTCACCGCGTTTAGGGCTCGATAATCCACACATAAGCGGTGAATGTGATTCTTTTTGGGAACAAGCAATATTGGTGACCCAAATGGACTTTGACTAGGCCTAATCTCTCATCAGCCCAACATGTCATTGATCTGTCGATCCACTTCATCTTTCTGCACTAGGGATTGACGATATATATGGTCAAGCATTGACCGATTTTGCTCTGAGCAGCAAAGGTATCCAATGGTCACAAATTCTAGATGGGGGTAAGGTTATGGGTTCAGTGAACAGAGATTGGAATTGGGTAATGAGGGACTGGATTGGGGCTGGGATATTTATGGTGCTTGGATCTGTTGAGTTTGATGGTGTATTAGTCACAGGGAAGAGAGTTTGGAGCACCAGAAGTTCATGAATGGGCGGTTTTTGGGAATGAATCCCTTCCAAAACATGAGCCTGACCATCAACGGCAAACACCATCAACTTGTGCTTGAAGTGCCAGGCAATAAAACCAAGAGACTCCAACCACTTAGCTCCTAAGAGCAAATCACAACCCGGTACATCCAACAATTGAAAGGAATTAGTGAATTGATAACCTTGGATACTCACCAAAAACTTCCTTGGCCCACTCCGAGGAAGGAATCTTCTTCTGATCGGCTGCCGTGAATATGATTTGCTCCGTTCTTTCCACCTTCAATTGTAGATGGTCTGCGATAGATGGTTTCAGAAAACTCATCGACGCCCCCGTGTCGACTAGGATTTTCACAAGATATTGTCCAATTTTTCCCCTCAACTTCATCGTCTGGGCTAGTTTAGAGCCTGTAATAGAGTGAATATCCATGACCGTGGGAGTCACCGCACCTCTCCCTCCCTGGTCAGAATCAACATTACAATCATGGAACTCCTCCTCAATATAGTCGTCTTCCACAATAAGTACTGTGACTGGGTTGAGGCACTTATGTGTTAGGGAATACTGCTCCTCACAGGAATAACATGGCCCTTTGAGTCATCGTTCATTCAGTTCTGCTCGTGTCAGTCGCCAGACTTGGCCGATCAGAGGAATATATGTAGAAATGTAGTGTTATGGCTGATTTGGTTGTGGGTTGTACATTGTGTGGGATGGAGTTATTTGGTGTTGGGCTTGCCTCTGGCCATGTGAAAAGGTCGTCGGCCCAGTAAGGTTAGATATGGGTCTGGTCTGTTAAGCTCTCACACTGGAACGACGAGACTTGATTTTGATTTCAACATTTCTGGTCAAACGAAACGTTGCCAGAAGTGAATCAGGGTTGAGCATGAGCACATCGTGCAATATTTCCTCCTTAAGGCTACCAATTAAGATGTTTTTGAGCTGTCGGTCTGTCTAATTTGGTGTCCGGCATGAGAGTAATGTGAATTGCTCTTGGTACTCGACCACTGTACCGGTTTGTTGTATATGAGACAACGTAGACTCGATATGGCTCGTGTTGTCCCCTGCTCCAAAAGACTATAGCATCACATCCACGAAGTAGGCTCAGTTGTTCATGGGATATCGCTGCTCATACCAATTCATCCATTGTGCGGTGGATTCGTCAAACATACAAGCAACAATGGAAACCCTGTCTTTCTGAGGGACCTTATTGAAGTTTAAGTACTTTTCTGCCATCGCAATCCAGCCCATAGTATCCCTGCCCGAGAATCGAGGTAAATCAATTTTGGGAATGGGTCGGTGGGAACTAAGCTGTTGTGGAAACAGTGTTGGGAAGTGTGTTTGAGTTGGGGACTGTTGGTGAGGGTGTAAAAATGGAGCATGGTGATTAAAGGGTGGCTCGCCAAAGGTGGGGAAGGTATTGGGGAGCGGAGGAGGCGAGTTGTTGGGTGATTGAGAGGCATATTGGGAAAATGAGAAATCAAAATGCAACGGATGTACTTGAGTGGTCGAGGCAGTGGCGCGTCACGGAAGCTGTCATTGTGGATACAAATGGGGAAATGGACGGCGACACTGGTGGGGTGCTCAATCCCATGATGGACCAGTCAACTGTTGTTGAAGGTTCGGCTGTGTCTGTGGAGCTGTTGGTCAGTTATGGAGTGGAACGCATCCACTGTAACTCTTGCACTAATCTGTCCAAGGTTAATTGAAATGAGTTTTGACCGGCCTGAAGGGAAGCTTGGCCCCCTTGGAGAGCTTTCACTGACATACGTAGCTATCATTGCTGCGATGCTAGAACAGCTACGTTATTGCTATTGGGGGGTGTGAGGGCGACGCCGCCGTTTAGAGGTGGAGGCACAATGGTTAGTATTGGTTGGGACGCTGGTGGGGGGAGGGGGGGTGTTGTTGGTAGAGGTTGGTTAGAAGAGAGTGGTGGGAAATTATCATGGTTGGGATCTGTGGGATCTGCGACTTGCCTTTGAACGAAATGTGGCTGGTTACGAGTAACCCCTCCGGCCATTAAGTGGCTCTTGATACCAAAATGTTAGGTTCACAAGCTAAAAGCAATAAAACTGAGAAAAGTATAATTGAGATAACTGGGATTTTCATTCATGAGTTGCCAATGGTAATTACACCAATTATATAGGATCAAAAGGGAGTTGGAGATCTCGAGATCTGGAGAGATCTCAATTGTTCATCTACTGTTACATCTGCTGAAATGAGACAATGGAAGAACAAAACAACCTAACAGCTATTGTGTAAGAGCTAAATGGAGGCAAGTTAAGGAAGTACTTCAGACCTACAACAAAAACAGAAATGCAGAGATAAGAGTTGGGACCTCTGGACCATTACGGGAGAGCTAGGCTAGGTTACTTGAGTGGGCTTGCAACAGATGACGACATGGTTTGGAGAAAGGGAAGTTGAGTAAACTCGGTTTTGAGAAAGAGAGTAAGTGATAAAGAGGTCGCATGTTCAAGAGCAAATTTGGTTCTGCACGAATCAAAACTTAAACTAAGTTGTTTATGCCTTTTTATTGGGAAATTCCCCTTGAATACTTAAGGGCATCTCCAATGCGAAAGTTTTATAATGGGAAAATCTTTACCTATTTTGAGACCTCATTTATACACTTTTTATATAAGACTTCAACTATCTCCAATGGTATGGATTTTAACTCAAAGTTCTAACTTTATATATTTAATTTTTCTTTATTTTGTGCTGTAATTAATAATAATTTATATTTATAAACTATTCTTGTACATGATAAATAAATATAATATTAATTTTTTTAAAAAAATTGAATTTTATGTGACTGTTATAGATAAAATCAGAGTTAGTTTAAATAAGAACCGTCGATTAATTTCAAACTTATATTTTGAACCGTCAGATCAGAAATTAATTTAGAAATAAAAACAAAATTTCTGGGTTCTTATTTAATCACTTTATCAGACTACATATCACTCATTTTCTATTGTGTGAGTTGTTCATACCAAAAATTCATGCAACAAATACAATTAAGTGATGTTGTCTAAACTTGTCCTCAATTTGAGTGACTTTTCAAATCAATATTTTTATTAACCAGTTTAACAATATTTTTATTAACCATTTTGAGGAAATTAAATTAAGATATTTACTTGTTCAAATGGTTAAATGAGTGAATGAGAAATTATCACCCAAATCAGGATAAAGGCTTTCGAATTTCTAATTAAATTATTTATGACGACTACTAAACCTTAGTAATAGCATGCAATTGAATGACGAACTAAATGGTTTCTAAAAGTTTTGTAACCACTCATAAACCTTAGTTATGATATACAATTGAAGACTATTAAATGGATTGTTTGTAACCAATCATAAATATTAGTGACTGCAAATCAAGTGGCTTGTAACTGTCAATTAATTGATGGCAAGTATAATGACCAGAAACGGTTTTGATATTAACTCGACAATAAGTGGTTTGTTCCCCAATGAAGCTTATACAAAACGATCATGTTCTTCTCATTCCGATATCCCATCAGAAAACAGAGATCTCTCTCTCTCTCTCTCTCTCTCTCTCTCTCTCTCTCTCTCTCTCTCTCTCTCTCTCTCTCTCTCTCTCTCTCTCTCTCTCTCTCTCTCTCTCTCTCTCTCTCTCTCTCTCTCTCTCTTCCGGTGATAAAGGAAGGTACTTTCTAGTTCATCGAGGAGTTCTTGTGTAGTACAGACTCAAGAAGCTCAAAGACGTTATATCCTGGGAGACAAACGTCAAGGAGGCTTTGTGCACCGGTGGAGGCAACATAATTGTCTTAAGGAGAGTGTGATGCACACGTCTCGACTTCATCATCATCATCAACCTCCAATTCTATTCGGTATTAGTAATTGTTGAATTATATATATTATTTTTAATTTTATTGTAATTATATTAATTTTATTTCAGATTATATATTCAATATCACAACCATTTTCCTACAACCTTGACCCTGTGACCCAACACGTTGCTCTGATGGCTAATGCTAACTGAATGAGTCAATACGTATAGTCAACCAAACCTCGAATCCAAGCCCAATTCATCGTGCCTACAATATTAGTACTAGTATCCATGAAAATTTAAGCAAGCAAGGATGGACACCATTAATTCTATTAGTAGTAGAATTTTTGTCCAGCCTTGCCGGCTTGCCTTAGTCTTAGTACATTGTGTTGAAAAAATAGGTGTTTTAATAGTATTTTACTTAATTATTTTGAAGCAAATAAATTAAGATATTTAGTTGTTCAAATGGTTAAAGAGATGAATTAGTTGTTCAAATCATAAACATTAGTGACGAAAAATTAAAGAGTTTGTAACTGTCAATTGATGGCGAGTATTTTGGTATTAACTCGACAATAAATGGTTTGTTCCCCAATAAAACCTATATAAAGTGATCATCTTCTTCTCATTTCGACATCTCATCAGAAAGAAAACATCTTCTAATCTGATCTCTTCTCTCCTTCTCTCAAATTTGGTGATAGACATATGTATTCTTCAGTTCGACGAGAAGTTCTTGTGCTGCGGTACAAAAACTTAGAGTTGTTTTATTCTGAGAGAATATCGTCATACAAACCTGTGAACGATGTGAAAATTCTTAAAGAGAACGTGTAATACACGTGACTCAACTGCCTTCTTCATATTTAACTTTCAACCAATCGGTAATGAATTTCCAGATTTTATTTTTCTCAATTTATTTTATATTTACTAATTATTTAATATCATATTATTTTCTTACCAATCGTAAATGCAGAGGTCGAAGAGAAATTATGCATGATTGCTCATTTGTAAACTTCCAAAGCCATGACAAAATACGCCACTGGGGCCAGCTCATGAACTCCATAAGCTTGGTCTCCTCTTCTACCAGCAGCTCATGTACCTGCATCATGAAAACCTGATAAATAATATCTTTGTTTGTTTTACTGCTTCAGTTCCATTTACGATTTACCCCTTATTTTCTTTATAAATTATCATCACAAATGACCAAGTAAAACTCGTGCACAGATGGCTTGTTTGGAAGTACTATGGTTTAGTAAATCCTCAATGAAAAGTTACCCAGTTAGACAAGGAAGACGGAGAATAATTGCACAGCTTTTCTACTTCCCCAGTGTCGAAATCTTTGATTTGATACACAGTTTTGGCAGCTGTGAGAAATCTCAGACTGAATTAATGTGTGGACCAAATTCAATCAGATTTTAGTTCCAAAACAAAGAAAATGGGATGACAACCCCGCCCAAAATAGACCCAAAAGTCCAAAACTTACGGCTGTGGCAATACCGGTCCAACTCATATATCATAGTAGACTAGCTTGACTCTGGCTTTCCATCAAAATGTGCCATAAGAGACATATAGATCGAGAATATCTCACAGACATTTACACAAATTTGGTTTATAATGAATAAAACATAAGGTAAATGGTCTATTTTTGTTTTAAAGTAGTCCTACTTTCTTTCAAGTAAAACCTAAGTATGAATGCTAGTTTAACTTTTTTGTGTGTGTGTGATTTATGCCTTGATGGTATTTATTACCTTATTAGAGGAAGTGATGGCGATGGGGATTGTCGACCTAAGCCCATGATGTCGAGTTGGGTAAATGACTAAATGTTACACTGAGAACAGCAGCCAGAAACTAGCTAGATTGGATTGCTTGCAGTTCTTGTGGAAATATCTTGTAGATTCGAGATTTTTATCAGAACATAAATTTACTTTATGTTTAAGGACCAAACTAGATAAGAAGATTACGATAATAACTCATCATGTTCTCAACTCTCGTAGTCCCTTTCCCATGAAATGCTTCAACACCTAGCCTAAATTTCTCTCTTAAAAAAGTTGATGAATCACCAAAAACGGTCCAAGTTCAAATGCTTGGCTTTAGTTGATGAAGATCCCACAACACGCGATGCCACTGCTCCTGAAATTTGACATAACAATCGGTTTGACACGACTTCAGCTCCCACTAACTTTGCATCTGCTAATCTTGTATGATGTAGCCCAATAGTGCTGTTGACAGTTGACACCAGTACTACCGAAAAAGAGTGCAGTATACAGAACCACTTTACAATGATCGAAGGATAACCTGTTTTGGGTTCATTGATAACACTTGTTCAACTTCCGGATACGTAATCCACTACACTGTCGGGTATATTATCTGGGTGTTAGCCGCGTGACACGACCAAATACATTCAACGACATTGGCATTCTCGGCCATGACTTGTAATTTACATCAGTGCTCATCAGATGCCTAGTCACACACACGCCTAGATTTCCTTGGGAAACCTTTCACTGCCATGATTCTCTACCAGCTTTCTTTCCCAAAAGGTCTAAAGAAGATTCCGTTTGGTACCCCAATATAGGTATACAAACAATTTCATTCCGAGCACGACCACACAAACTATGTAACACATTTATTATATTATATTAAGGACAAAATTCAGTTAATCCCCTTTGAGTTAATTTGTTCCAAACGTCAAGTTGGTCCCTTACATTCCAAAGTCGAAAGTTTTACCTTTAATATTTAAAATGACATCAAACTTATCCTTTTGTTCAGTTTTCATCCACCATCTCTATTAAGTGAGTCCCATAACCTATGGAATTTTCTCACCCAAATTTGATTCCAGAAAAAATTTGGCCATATTTCCAAATTTTCCAACCCAAAAGCAAACAATCCTTTGCCTCTGACCCTGACCCAACATTAATCTCCAAACCAAGCGAACCAGGAGAGACAAGGGGCTTCAATTCAGAACTTGCATTGATTCAAAATTTCGATTCCTTCTTCATCGATTGGCGACAAGTCCCAACCCAGATTCTTCTCCATCGATTCAAACTGCGAAAACTCGAAGAGAAACGCCTTGAACGCATCGTTGCTGGGGCATAACACAATCAAGCCACCGTCCACGGCGTCGTTGAATGTGATCACGACGTGGTCGGATTCGCAAGGAGCGTCTCGACGAAGACCTTGCAGCCGTGCGCCAACATGATCCCGATGAGGTTGACCTCCACCGGACCCGTAGTCGAAGCCTCGGCGACGGTGAAGGGGAGAACGACGCTGATGTGGACGAAGATGTTGTAAGGAACTCCTCGACGGACTAGACAAAATGCGCGGCGAATGAGCTGTCGTTGTCCTCAGGGGTGAAACCGACTTTGCCGCCCTTGAGGTCGGTAATGTTGACGAAGCTGGAGGAGCCAGAGGTGGAGCCGGTAGCCTGGTACATGGTGGCGGCGGGGGCGGTGCCACTGGTGATCTGGTGGAGTTTCTTGGCGCTGAAGTAGTCGAGCAACACGTGGAGGGAGATAATGTTCTTGATGGAGTAGATGGAGAGGTGTTTTGCAAGGAGGCAAGACATGGCGGCGTCGTCGACGACGTAGACAGTGATGCTGGTACGGGAGTTGACCTCGTTGGCAAGGTGAGTCAAGCTCAGGTAGTGGCTGAAGGCAGAGAACTTCAGGTGCTTCGCCAAAAAGTGAGTGATGTTGTGCGTGTTGAAAAAAGACACGACGAAGAGGAGGACGAACACAACAGAGATGACCCACGCGCCGACGGTGAATGCCAAACGGAGCTGCTTTGTGTAGAAAGGAGCAGAGATCTGGGATTAGGTTTTGTTGCTGCTCTGGAAGTAACGTGCCTAGATATCTTTCTTCTTTGGGTGAGAAAAATTGCAAGGGTGAAATAAGAATTCCATAGGTTGTGGGACCCATTTAACAGAAAATAGTGAATAAAAAAATGAACGAAAGGTAAGTTTGATGTCCATTGCAAACATTAGGATAAAACTTTCCCCTTTTTGGAACATAAGGGATTTGATATTCGGAGCAAACTTGAGAGGGACTAACTGAATTTTGTCCTTATATTAAAGATTCCATACACAACGTAAGTGCTGCACTAGTATTTTGAACCAAAAAGTCTAGGAATAGTTTAAAAGACATCCTCTCTACTTCTAGAAGTACAAGACTACCCAAATGCATACATAGGAACGATCCTGATCACCATTCTCTAAAATACCCATCCATCAGTATCTTAAACGGTTTGAAACCCTGTTTATGTCAATTGACTGAATCAGTCTTCCGTGTGATAGGAGGCTGCAACACAGGAGGCAGGGAATAAAATGGGCAAGGGAAACAATGTGATCACCTTGGTGAGCGGGAGTAAGTGCATAAACGAGTACGCAAGCGGGACCTGGAGCGAGAATGAGATGGTGAGCGGGACCTCGACCTAGAACGGGAGTAATATCTTTGGGAACTCCTGCTTCGACTGGGACTTCTACTACGTCGGTGTCTTCTGCATTTCGAGCACACATAGTCAAAATCATAGGCAAGTGAACTGCAAATGGCATATCTGAACTACATGATTCGGCTTCAAATATTCTACATCAGAATCCAAAGGAAAACTTTTTTGCAAATATTTATGTATATGTTGTAGAACACGACAGCAAAATTAATTGATTGTCGCCCAACATTCATAGTTGCATAGCATATAGTATGTAACTCAACCACCTTGGTGGAGATCGGCTGTAGCTTCTGCCATGACTGCAACGCCTAGATCGAGTTAATCGGCTTGTTTCAGCCAGTTTTTCTAGCCTCTGGCACTCCTGCTCTCGCTGTTTAGCCATTTCAGCAGCAGTATCTTTCTTAACTGAAAAACGCAATTTTTATCAAAATCATATCATAACCATGCAGCACATATGACCACATGACCACAGTTATACTAGCACGTCCAAGGGATAAGCTCAAGCCAATTGGCTGTTTATTTCTAAACACATGAGTTGTATGAAGCTGTAACATACTCTGATTGTTAAGCTGCTTGCTCATAATGCGCTTAAGTCTTTCTTGAGGAGTTTCTTTCTTCTCTGCTGGTTGTTGCTTCAGTGACCCCATAGAAGTACTCGTCTTACTTAACTTTGCTAATGCTGAAGATGTGCTGTTCAGAGATAAGGAAACAGTAAGTGAGAGGTATATAGTCACTAAGATATAGAACTCAGGTAACAAGCATGATATAATAAATAAGCAGTGGCAGTCAATCACTAACTGGCACAGTTGTTTTCAATGATACTGGAATTTAATTATCCAGTCTCCATGGGATACCTTGCTGATGGCTTCACCACCTTCGTAATCTTATCCTTGTCAAGTGATGCCCCGGATGCCGGATCAACATGCAGAGCCTCAAGTATTAAACCAGTAGATGACCTGCAGCAAAGAAGCAGCATTAGGAAATCAATTTCAGGAGGGAAATGGGCTTCAGAAAAGAGGCCGCCTCCTTCCTTTTGGCAGTTAAACTTGATAACCCTAAACCTGACTATTGTTAACCACATTATTTTTCCTCAGGCAACAAATGGGTTAAAAGCTGCAGCAGAGTAAAGACTGTCCAATGAATCTTTGCAATTATAAAAGGTCGAGTGCTCCGACCGGTTTAACACATCTGTCTGAGAGCGGGGAGATGATGGTGGAGAAAAGCCTTCACACTTTGATTCTTCCTTGTCGCCTGAGCCCCCAAATTCAGTAATGTATTCTATTTTAGAAGTCGTTGGTCTGCTTCTATGATTATCAGACTGTCGTCCACGAGTATGACGCCTTGAGGATGATGGTGATCTTGATCTGCACAAACAAGTATCAATACGTATCGTTTATCGAACATCTTTACTGGGAAGACTAGGATATACAAGGTAGACATTGTACCTTCTTGAACGAGGATAAGCTTCATATGTTGGACTTTGCCTGCTTTCACTGCACCAATAGGTGTTAGCATATGTGCTACCAAATGGTAATTACTTGGAGATAGGACCAAGTCAAGTTTGTATGTTTTGAGAAGCTTGTAGATTTTTACCGGTAAGGATCATGTTGGAGAGCTCGAGTTCCAGTTAACCGTGCAGATTGTCTTTCTCTCTCCCTTTCTGTCTGAGAAACTTTCCTTCTCTCTTTGCGACTCATCTTCCTCTACACAGTTTTGGTAATACAACTTATGCACTGATAAATAAAACAATAGCAAGGTAATTTCCCACACTTGTGAGAAGTGAGAACTTACAATTGCAGGATCGCCTTTGATCACCTCCTTTTGCCTTTTCTCATCCTCCTTGGCTTTCTTATCCATGTAGACAAGCCAACCGTACCTTTTGATTCCAAATTCTTTGGCAATTTTATCCATTCCTTCCTCACTGCTATCATCAGAGTTGAAATCGTCCTCGTCTTCATCATCGTCATCTTCTTCATCATCTTCGTCAGCATCTGAAGAATTAGCCTCCTCCTTTCCATCCCCATCATAAGAGAACCCGACTTGTGAATAAGAACCCTTGGTAGCAGAAGCTTGTTTTGGCTGAGACCTACCTCAATTGCATGAAAACCCAAGAAACTAAGTCAGAAAAAAATATTCCAAAGAACCTATCCTACTACAAAATCTGTTAATAGGCAATCAAAGTAAAAGAAAAATCTAACCTCTCATGTTGAAATGGAGCAGTAAGCTTAGCCTCCATCTCTTGATTCACGTGTAGCAAACCCTCCTCATCAGTAACTGTTTTCGTAAAATGCTTAGCATGTGACAATCTTAAACTGAAACCCCCACATTACTGATAATAACATTATGGAGCTCATTAACTAGTTTGATACTTCATTTTTAATCTTTCAGCAGATAGAAGAAGATGATATAGCATACATATAATAAAACACTCTATATTGGAAATGCCGATACAATAAACTTAATTGAAGACATGATTCCAGAATCAAAAAGTACCGACATCCTCTATGACGATGCTTAATTAAATCCCGATAACGCTCAAAATTAACAAACTCTTCTAACTCTTCCTCCTCTTCCGACTTCTCCTGAACACGAAAATGCTTCGAGTCTCGAATAAAATCCAGCAGGGCACGCCCATCAAATCTGTACATTGCATACATAAAACATTCAATCTCCAATTTCTACAATTTCACTAAGCTAAATTCATGCCGGACAAAAAAGGCAAATAAATTTTCACCTGTCAATTAACACATCCTGTTTCCCATTCCAAGGAATCCTGAATCACACCAATGATGCTCATAAACTCATATACATAATCAAAGTTGTAATTCGGAATCGAAATTTAAAGAAGAGGTATTAGGGTTTGGTTAGAGAGACGTACAGGCCTTGCTGGTCCTCGGAGGCTTGGTAGAAGCCGTCGTCGCGGTAGACGCGGCAGCGGGATCCGATGGCCTGGATGGACTTCTGAGGATCTCCGCGGCGTTTGGCGAGGTAAACGGCACGTCGTTGAGCTCGTTTTCGAGCCGCGTCCATCATGTCGTGGACTTTCCGCTCCGACCTCCGAGCTTCGTGCCACATCGTCGCTTCTTTTTCGTCGGTCCGCTCTGTGATTCGATTCGAATATGTTGAAAGTAAGATTGGACTCGATTGAAGAACGAAGCCTTTGCTTTTTTTCTCTACTAATTGTTTGTCTCTGTGAGACCGCCGAGCTCTGTCATCAGAACGAAGGAGACGAAAGATCAACACAATTTCTGGCTAAAAGAAATATCTAAATTAGCGGTGTTCTATATTGGACCTTTGGCAAAGACACAGAAAGCCCAGTGTTGATTCGTTGCTGTCTTAGCTTTATCGGGCGATTCGGGCCGATATGTTAATTTTTTTTTTAGAAGGTCGAAAATATTTTATTAAGATGTAATAGCAGTACAAAGATTCTATCAGTTTACTCGGCTCGATAAAGCTATTAGAATCCGACTCTGATTTAGTAGCTTAAACCGAGATACTAATGATGCTATTAACTAGGATTTCCTATCAATATTCTAAATAATTTTTTTTATAAAACAACAGACATGAAATTGAAACTAAATTTTTTGTAAAATCATCAGCTCAAGATTCTACACAAACCAAGAAACTACTTTGAAATCAGAGCTACTAAATACTCTATGTGACTAACTAACTAAGTTACTAGCATGTAGGATCAACGACAAATCTTACGGCGGGGTTCCGCTATGCCTCCAACAGCGTGTGCACCCGATCTCCATAGACTCTTTGTAAATCTGGGCATTAGAAACCAAAGGGGCCAGGGAAGGACATTCGAAAAACAGAAAAACTGTTATTGTAAGTAGACAAAAACTATTATAACGCAAAAATATAGAAAATTATATTTATGCTCTTCTACTGAATTTTGGTGAAATACTAGTATAAGAGTACTTAAAATCATAATGAAACAAAATAGCTGAGATCAACCATGAGACTGACTATGAACTTAATGTATAAACGCACGATAAGAAATCTACTGGTTGAGAGTTAAATATGCGATTAGGGCTCTCACCTGAGCCCTAAATCGCTACATGGACTCCTCTGGCGAATCGCCGTCGTCAAGCCACCTCCGGACACCATCTCGGTCTCGTTCAGATTGCCTACTTCTCCTCGTCATCTTCCTACACTCGACTTCTTCATTTGGAGCGATGGTGAGCTCGAATCGATGTTGACGAGTTCTAGGGTTTTGCTTGGAACTGTCAACAACGGCGACGGTGTTTCAGGCAGTGATGCGCCATCGGACTTGAGGGGTTTTGAAGCTCTTCATCTCAAGATTCAAACGCAATCCACCTTAGATCTTGTCTCCGTTGACAGCCGTTGTGGGATAGATTTGAAATTCTGACGAATTTTTGAGTTTTCGAGGTACCTAAGGAGCTCCGATGGAGTGGCGTGTGAAACCCACGCATGAGGGCCATGCGCCGCCATAGATGGTGTTCTCAAACCAAATAGAATCTCTAGTCTTGCAATGAGAATTTGAGTAAAGAGCTTCTACGAATGAGTGTTTCTCAATTAGCTTATGCTGCATTCTTAGACAAAAATGAAGTGAGGAGAATCGTGGAGTGACAATGTGTAATGCGGAAACTGGCTAGCTATATATTTTTGGCTATATTCAGGTGATTGGATCTTTCTTTTTTACTGTCGTGTATGCGAGTAGTATATGTTGATATTTATCGTCGAAGTTAGTTCTTTAAACCAATTACATTTTATGAGTTCCTTTATATTAACTAGAAACTTTATTAGCATTATGTTTCGTATTCGTTTCCATCATATTACTTTTCATGTCTATGGTTTATGCTTAACATTTCTAGTTCAGGTAGTGCTTATGCTTGACATGTCAATTCCATAGTTCATTTATTGTATCTTATTGGAAGATGAGTCAGTAGCATGGAGGTTATATACATATATTTGAGATTTTTATATATGCGCATATATGCTACCTGACTAGCCCTCAGGTAGCCATTCTAGGGTTGTAGTTCACTACTAATGCATTATCTGGGGTTGTAGTTCACTACCAGATAATATGGGTGACTGGGATTGTAGTTCACTACTAGTCATCATCGCCTCCTTATTCTTTGAGTCACGATAGTCATGTGTCATCATGGATGCTATGCTCCTAAACGAAACTCGGTAACTAGAGATGTCAGATTCCTCGATCATTCCTTTCAGATAATTTCATTTTATATTCAGGTCTCAATCAATTGACTTCAATTCTCAGTTAGCTAAATGTTAGTTCTGATGGCTAGAGATGCATATACCTCAGTCATCGTTCTTGTTAGATATATCAGTTTCAAACAGTCAGTTCACATTCAACTCTCAGCTAATTGATTTTTAATTGTGCGTTTAAACATTGAGTTCATAGTCAGTGTCGTGGTTGATCTCAGCTATTTTGTTTCATCTGATGATTTTAAGTACTCGCATACTAGTTTTTCACCGAAATTCAGCGAAAGGGCATAAATATAATATTCTATATTTTTATGTTATAATAATATTTGTACACTCACTCTAACAATTTTCCTGCTTTTCGAATGTCCTTCCCTGGGGCCTTTGGTTTCTAATGCCCATGTTTGCAAAGAGTCTGTGGAGGTTAGGCGCACACACTGTTGGAGGCATAGCAGAAGCCCGCCATAGGATTTGTCACTGATCCTACAGGCTAGCTAGTAGCTTAGTTAGTCACTTAAAATATTTAGCAGCTCTAATCTCAAAGTAGCTTCCTTGTTTGTGTAGATTCTTGAGTTGTGGATTTTACAAAAAGTTTAGTTTCAGTTTCGTGTCTGCTATTCTATGAAATTTTTTATTTAGAATGTTGATATGAAATCTCAGTTAATAGCGTCATTAAGACCTAATCTCGGTTTAGGCGGCTAGATCGGGTCGGGTTCTAACAATTTTTTCAATTATCACCACCTCAATCTACTACCCGGATTAGAATTACTATTGGATCTAACGAATAGGATTAAATCACCAAGTGTAGAAATCTATTTTAAAATCTAAATACAACAAAACTTCAAAATTCCTAAAAATTGGCTTGAATCTTCTAAAAGAAAAATAAAAATACCCATGGGTTAGTATTATTTTTCCCATAATTTTCGTGAAAAGCGAATCCAAAATTCAAACTTATCAACAGTCGATTTAGAGAACCGCGATGAAATAGTCTCTATAAACGTGCCACAGTGAAATTAATTTGTTAATAAACTTGACAAACAATATTAGCGCAATAATTTTGATACAGGCCGTTATAAAAGCAAAACCCTATGAATACTACTATACTAGAAAACAAGTTCTAGCACAAAGCCTAGTTTAGCAAACTAGGATAGCACTGGGTATAATCAAAAATCTGGTTGCACCATCTCTTCATTAATTAGACACCTCTTCTACTCACGATTCATTTGAAAGGACCCAACCCCGATTTAGTTGCCTAAACCGGAATCGAACCCCTTCTGAAAACGTGAACCAACAAAAATCATTCAAAATTTCGGCAGAGTAACGCTACTAACATGGAATTGCATTAACCTGCACCCTGAAATTAACACTTCATCCTATGCCACAAAAGCCAAACCGTGGGCACCAATCCCATCCGGATTTCTCAATATCATATCATAATCAATAAACAGTAAACATACTGTAATATATATAATATATCCGAGAAAATCCGTATAAAACATGTATCAGAATGTATCAGAGCGACCTCTAGTGTAAATATATACAGTATACACATCAGTAGGCGAAACAAGAACCTACTGGAAAACACAAATAGCTCGGATCACTAGCCTCCCACCACGACGTGAAACACCAGAACCTGAACTGCAAACTGGGCACGGAAATCGAAAAGCCCAGGGGAAAGACATGAAAACTGTTAGAGTGAGTGGACGAAAATAAATGTCTTTCACCGTATAATACATATGTTATAAAAGCATATGCGAGTCAAATGCATGAAAATCAAATGGTACGTGAGGAGACGCTGACTCCAACCCACGTACAGAGCATGCATCATAATACCGCAGGGTCACTCATGGACTCACACGCGATAGCACAGTCTGAATCACGGGATCCCAGACCCACACGTGATTCCTAGCCAGAAAGGCCTCGGGTCAGGATATCTGTCCCCCCCGGAGCGTACTCGGGGATCAGCCGAGAAGCCAATGTGTATCGATACAACCCTGATAACTGAGACTGTACTCTATGTAAACCAAATCATAAATCCTTTCCATGCACATGCATAAAACATAATATATACGTATGTATATTCATATTCGCATATTCGTATATGTATAATCGTAAAACACATGCTCATAAAAATCATGATCAAACTGCATGCTCAAGTTCATAAAACATATGTAAACGACTCGCAATCAATCCGTGAAAAGAAATGTCCACTCACAAGTGAGCAAAACGCGCACTCGCGCTAATCTCGTGGCCCGGCGGAAGATCCCTCGCCCGAAGCACGATCTCGATCTCGATCCCCTGAATAATCATAAAACATATCTGATCAAAATCATAGCCCATAACACTGTACTTAACCACGGAAACCAACCGTTCCGAAAACATATTAAATTGTATAAAACAACCGACTGAATTTCCGAAATCTCCACTCGAAACCTTCGACTGAAAATCTGATACCCAAATCAATACGAAAACCTCTAGGCGAAAATCAGGGCGCGATTACTAGAAAAATGACATTAAAAACATCGAAATCTAAAAAGTCAACGGTCTCGCCGGAGCCCCGCCATTGACCATCGCCGCCGGCGGCGGCGCGCCGTCAACGGAGACTTTCTCCGGCGAGGAAGCTCCAGATTTGAAGATCTCCTCAAGCCCAATCACTTTTACAACTATCATCAAGTCCAATTCTCACTGGAACCACACCAATTTGGCTCGAAACCGAACGGAAATTCTCCTCCGGCAACCATATCGGGTTCTCCAAAAACCTCATCCTCAACCCAAAATAAATACAGGGGAAGCACCACTAGGCCAAGGGGAAGCGAAACCCCCACCTCCCCGCCACCGTGGCTCGTCGGAAAACCCCAACTGTCACCGGCGAAATCCACGAAATCGACCCGGTTCGTTCTCACTCAAATCATCACCAAATCTCACAATTTTAAGCACAAAACAACTTAGAAACTCAAGGGGAAGAGAACCATACCCTTCACGTGGCCGGAGGTGGCCGGAAAAAGCAAGTCGGCCGGCGAGAACCAAACGGGAAAGTTTCCTCTTCGGTCAACGGTCAAACTTCCAAAATTGGAAAGTCAACGCTCTGGTCAAACTTCAAACAGTGTTTTCGACAATTTTACGACTATTTTCGATATTTATACTCGCGTCTTGGAACGATCAACGGTTCAAAACGGATAACCATAACAATTCGGATAAATACGAAACGAACGGATAAACTCGTCGATAAACCGAAACTTTAAATAATCATATTATATTCCTCGGTTATCAGAAAAATCATCCGGAACCGCCCTCAATCACGTGCTCTACAACTTCCGTGAAGAAACACAATTCAAATTCTCGGCTGAAAATTAAGTCGCGAACTAAATCAGCAATTCACACAATTAACGACTAATCGCGATTAAGCTTAATCTCGTGAATCGTATTGATTACTCTACTGATTCTGGTTCGGGTCGTCACATCATTGCCATGTCCGAAGCTTTCCCTCCAATCTGGCTCTTTGATGTCTGATCCCACTGTAGAAAGCTGTGACATGCTAATATCTCTACCACCCAAGCTCTAGTAGCCTCCCGGGCTAATTACCTCATATCCCAAACTTCCAACTGGCGCCTAACTGTTGGCTTAAGAATAGAATGATCCACCCTATCTAACTTGTCAACATTCTTGACCATCAGGACAAGTTGCTTCCTCTATGCAGACTTAGATTGTCTTTGCCGTTTCCTAGGCCTATCAAGAAACGGTTCCATCTCCAACTTTTTCGGCTCTTCAACTGTAGTCTATCACCTCCGATGCTGCCTCCAGGACCCAACTATCTAGAACCTCTCCCTCCATGTTCCCTACTCCAGCACTAGAACCAGACAGGATCACCGGGTCTTAATTCCATCCTCAAACAGTTGCTTCTCCCCGAGCTTGTTCTTCAACCCAGATTTCCCCCTTCATCTTTACTTCCTTTGCTTCTTCCATCTTACCACATTAGATCGGAAAACCATTTATCTTGTGACTGAAGCTACCACAACGCACACAGTAGTCCCACAAGAAATATACTCAATATCAAGCATAGCCCAAGTTTTCAGACCGAGTGCAAGACACACCTTCATTTTCAATGGATGACGAAGGTCCACCTCCACGAACGGCCAAATTTCCTTTCCTTCCTCCAGCCAAACCCTGTCATAGTCAAGGAATTTGCCCAAACAGTTCCCCAGAGACTTCCACCAATGCTGATTCTCCACCTCACCTATTAGATCCCCGCCAATCATTTCCACTTGCGCCCACACACGAGAATTGTTTGGTGGGATCAAGTGCACCAGGGTCAAACCATCAAACTCCTTAACCATCATAGTGATGTCATGGTAGAACTAGAGTCCTTGATCAACTGCCCTTCGAAGTGCCCCTTTGTCCTTAAACCTCCCCACAAAATGATATGGGTATACCGCCAAATATGGATCGCATGAGATCCTAAAAGTCTCTGTCAAAGACGTATCATCCAAAGCTTAAGAGAATCCGCGCAATCGTCTCACAACAATGTTGGAGAATAGATTCACATAACGGCAAATCCGTAATCCGCCTCCTCCTTCGTTGCACCTATAGAGATGTCACATTCTGATAAAGAGACCCGATCCATGGTTTTCAACATGGATGAATGCATGGATCGGTAGAACTCGTATCAAAAAGATATGGAAACAAGAATGAACAAGAGAAGAGGAAAACCAAGAAAAGAACTGATTTTAGGTTAGGAAATTGAATAGGATGCTTCAAACGAATTCAAGCAAAGTAGGACCGTAAAATAAGCAATATTGGAAGAGATTTGGAATAGAGCGGAGGAAAAAGTGATGTACAGTGGCTAGGGTTTTAGGGGAAGACTAGGAGACCTAAAGAGACAAGCGAATAACTTGATAACCACACTGTTGATTCAAAAATAGACGTTATGTTATTTTAATTTGAGATAAACACGATGTTATATAAACTCCTACTCTCCTGTCGCTACTCGAACACAGACCTAATGAATATGTCATCATATATGCCTCTTACAAGATTGATTTGTCTATTTGAAATTTATAATGTTACAAGCGAGCCATTGGGGCTGTAATTCCCCGCAGAAGGAGAAACTCAATGATGCTGCTTTAGCTAATTTGAAATGCATTGCTCAACATATGCTTAAATTCCCTCTGCTAGCTAGGTAAGTCCTACTAGTCATGCATGCTTTGCCTTTTGCCCCTAATTTCAAATGAGATGGGACACCTGATATGATCATATCAACACCACCTGTGCTCCCCAGCCATCATTTTCTCTGTAATTGAGGGTCTTAGAATTAGTCAAAACCCTGCCACGCCCATGTAAAGTCAAAGTTCGTGAAATCTTGCTTAATTACAATATGTTATTTTATATATATGAACTGTCTCCTTCAAATATATATATATATGAATTGCTGCAATCATTCGAATAATATATGCAAAATAAATCGGCATCCGGCCACGCCACCTTCTCAAATGGTCAAGAAGAAAAGTAATATTGGCGCGTATCAATAATTCCACCCGAACTTTCTGGAACCATAATACTGAGTTTCTGGGTAAAATACAAACGTACGAAGCAACTTTGTCACATTAGTTGTATCTTTTTTGAGATGGTCAAAAAATATCACCGAAAATATTGTTGTAGTATTGAATGAATTATCAGGTTTAATAAATTGAAATCTCTAACGCAATACAATATTGAATTAGTTCAAGCAAATAAACTTAGACAGACAAACCAATATAGCACGGGAACTGTCAAAAAATTCAAAGTATACTGCTCCTTAGTTGTCTAGGTATCATCTCTACTGAGATGCACTCTAGCGAAGTTCTTCAACTGTCATCCCCAAGGAAAAGATAGCCATTTTTCTTTGTGAAGAAACTTTTCTTGTGGTGGATGTTACGGAGCCAAGTTTAGATTTGGATTTCTTGTCTTCTGATCGGCGACGCGTGCTGCCATTCCCCTCGACGAACTAGGAGGCATCTCCCCAGCCAACGGAAATCCTCCATGGGCAACTTCCATAGACTCTGCATGTTACTGACTTACTGGGCACACTATTGTTCAACGAATCTTTTAGCGTTGGACATTAATAGATATGTTTAGATCTAAGCTCTCTCTGTGTAAACTATTGATGCTCAGTTATGGTTGTGATGTTCGCTATGTAGATTATAGTATGTGAGTCATAAGACTGGTGCTAATGGGTTACGAGGGTTAAGTTACTCACCGACATTTTTTTCATTATTGATAGATGCATAGCTAACATGATTAGTCAGACTTTAGAGGAAATGCAAAGTTGTTATCTCCATATTACAGTGGGATTGGAGATCATTGTTTGACTCTTTGGAGTCCGCTCGTAGTTTTGGGCGTATTTGAGGCAAATCTCAGTGATTTCTTATGATCCTCGCTACATTATAGTTATTAATTTTGATATTTGAGTTAGATTAATGTATTGAACGGGAGTTATTTGATTTGTTGAGATATTTGGTGTTACGATCATTGTGATTCATAAAATCGGATAAGTATTAGTGACTTGTGATCATAGTGTTGCATAGTTAGATTATGAGAAATTCGGATGGATTCCGTGCCCACAGTTTTTTTTGGGATTTGGTTATTTGAAGTGTTCTCCTTATACAGGTTTTTGGGTTTCCTTGAAATTTAGGGGAAACTATGCCAAATTTTCAGTAGAATTTTTAGAAATAAGAGAATTGAGTAGGGTCAGGACTATCCTTGAGATCGATCAGATGCCCATTTATGTTATAGCTTTAGAATGGTCAGTTTGGGTCTTCAACTTGTTACCTTTGTGGCCACGAGGGTCACTTTAATGTGAGAGTGTCTGTGGAGGGACACCTCTGGTAGGCTTGTGGTATACGGTTCAAGTGGTGATCAAGAACCACTACAGAAAGTAGAGCCACATCGCCAAACATCTGGCATATCAGGACCGCAACTGAAGGCTTGACTGATCGGACATGCCGACATCATTAATAGTACTTGCCAATAGTGTTAGTATGGATATCCGATGTTTTAAGTGTTTATATTACAGAGTTTGCATCAAGACCCTTTCATGTACAAGGCTTATAGTGGATATTTATTTGAGACTCTTGGTCAGAAGAATAAGACTTCGTAATAAAGAGATACATGGTGAAGGTATTATTGATAACCCCCTCTCAGTTTTGGATGTTACTTGCAAGCCGAAAGAACTCATGCGAGAGCTGTATGTGTTGGTCTTTTACTAGTATATACGCAAATTTCGAGGATGAAATTTTCTTAAGGGGGATAGATTGTAACATCCTGTCCCGAGAGTTATCTTTTTAGGATTTATTTAAGTTTAAAAGAGAAAAATAGTTAGCTTTTACCGTCGGTAATATCGATGGTTTTCCTATCAGAATTTTATTGATTAAGTTTTTTGAGAAATTTCTTTGGAGAACGTCATAGAGTTTATCGAGAAGAGTTTGTGGCCACATCAAGTGTTAAAATCAGAGTTATGACTAAGAAATTATGGTCAGCGAAAGTTTTGTTAATTTTACGATTTTGGTTAATCGCAAGTATAAATACCACTTTTCGAAAGTGGAAAGTCAAAAAATACTTTCTATTTTCAGTCGGGTTTCTTTCTCTCACCTTCCCCCTTCCTCTCTCTCTCTCTCTCAATCTCTCTCTCTCTCTCTCTCTCTCTCTCTCTCTCTCTCTCTCTCTTTCTCTTCATCTCGACTCCGAGACCGCCGGAAAGGCAACGCTGCCGTCCGGCCACCAACACTGGCGAGATCGGTGTCAAACTTTTCGTTCCACTCTCCTCTTTCAAACCTTTCCAATATCAGCCTCTAATTCGCATCATGGAAGCCATGGTGAAGTTCAAAGTGAACCAAAACCATACGATTATGGGGTGTCAGTTTCGAGCTCAAATCAGTAGTTGATACCTATTGGGCTATGAAGCTATCATCACCACGAAGCTTACCACACCAAGATCAAGTCCTAATTATTCTCAAGCTAGGAGAATCGATGATTTGAAGTTTTTGGAAAAATTTGGTGTCTTGAGTTCAAAGGTAAAATCGATTGCACAGGTTGGTGTTCGGGTTGCCGGAAAAGTCATCGCCGTTGCCACTGGTGATGGTTCATGGCGGTGCTCCAGCGAAAGGTATTTTGATACAAATTTTATGTCATTTTCCCCTGAATTTCGTATCAATTGTAATGAAGATGTTATTGAATTGATTTGGACATTGTTGATTAAGATGTGTGATTAATCGAATATTAATTAAACGATTTTGTGATTCTATCGAACGGTTGAGTCGATAGTCAATTCGACTTCGAGTCCCGTAACATTTGAGGAATGTGTTCTGAATTTAAAAAGGATTCAAGAATTAGAATTTGGAATTAGATTAAGCACATCATTAGTTCGAATAACACATTATTCTAGAATGCTAGGTTCTCGACGATAGTGTTCGTCAGTGAACGAGGTAAGCTATTCATTTTTATTTTCGACGATTTTTTATTAATTAATAATTTTTATTTCAGAATGACATGTTTGCGGCCAATGACAGATGCATAGTAGCGCTAATGCCCTACTTGGGCCAGAAGGTTCTGAAACGAGAATCGTACCTAAAAGTTTCATCTGCAAAAAAATAACCTGGTTAGCCAGACTCTCCCCATAGATCAGATTGTCCATCAAAATAGTCTTCATCACTTTTGAATAAGGAAGTTGCCTCATCACCTAACCCATACCGGCCTGAAGTGTATCTACAACCGGTCTAATAGACAAAAGATGAGCCTTAGTATGTTGTATTGATTCCAGATCATTGAGCGGGCAGAGCCTCCCTCACCCACTGACTGCGACGAACCACTACCCAAAATCCCTCTGATGCATGCAGGAATCTGAGGAGCACCAGGAATCAAGCCTGAGTTCCATCCCTAACCCGCAGCCACCATAGATGACCCAGGGTCCTGAACATAACCATTCAGCCCAGGTGCCGCCACCGTGGCCTTTGCCACTAGCTCCTGTCATATATGAGTACCAAAAATACAACCTTTCACTCCATGCGAGAAGGAACTACAATCTCCACAATAGCCTTAGATATTCTCATACATTAAAGACACATCTATAGCATAATTTTTGAAAAATCAGAATCGAATCCTTACCACCAAAGGTCTATTTAAGTTAAGCTCCACTTGAATCTTCATCTCCGACTAATAGTTCATTGCATGTTGGTCATACTCCTTATACACCCCGACAACATTACCAATACACCGACATCACCACTCATGTAGAACACCGGTAGTAAATTGCCCAAAAATTGCCTGAACCACTACCCAAGCTCTACCACGCGAGGCCGAGACTACAAAAAGATCTTCAAAATCCTCTATAGCCTTAGAAATAATTGTAGCAGAGTGAAAATACCAAGGTCCACTAGTGATCGTAAGGTGTCGATCGACATATGACCAAAAGTTACAGACAAATAGGTCATCGAAGACCCGGGTAAAGCCTATGATGCCAAATTCGGTTGCATGATGCCACAGACGAATCATCTTCATTTTTAATGCTTGTACATGATCTGCAACCAACGGATTGAGAGAGAATAGCCAAGAAATAACATAAAACAATGCTTGATCGGCGTCTTCATCGTCGGAATGTGCAAGATCCACCTCATCGAGCACCACCCCCAAAAATTATGGTTTTGGTAGGGCAATGGTAACATGTGGGTCAAGAGGAGGCTCTGGGTTGTATGGCCCAAGGTCAGCACCATCGAATGGGTGAGCCATGCAGTGACAGCTTTGGATTATGGGGGAGGTGAGGAAGAGGATGATGAAACCCGATTAAGATTTGCACCAGTGATGAAGGAGATTAGGTAAGGTAGGTGAGGAATGAGGGTGCGATGACTAGGTAAAAGAGGAGAGAGAGAGAGAGAGAGAGAGAGAGAGAGAGAGAGAGAGAGAGAGAGAGAGAGAGAGAGAGAGAGAGAGAGAGAGAGAGAGAGAGAGAGAGAGAGAGAGAGAGAGTAGTGCAGTCGTTTTTCCAAAATTCCTCTTTCAAGGGAGATACATTAGTTGTACCTAAATATATGGTCCGTTCTATACTTCAAAATATCTAGTGAATGGAGGAAGGCTATATATAGGGAGTTTCTCTAATGACTACCTCTATGGTGAGTACTTTCTAATCAGTAGCCTACAAGACTCAATTTTTAATCATAATTTGACAATGCAACAGTTAGATGTTTAGCTATATATAAGTAAATCATTTCTACAAAGTTTCAACCAAATCGAAAATCGTTAAGGGATTCATAATCATGATTTATCAAGTATGAATATGAACGGTTCAACTTTGACAAATTTAGTACGTTCATTGGTTTGATCTTGTTCGACACTTTAATGATTTTTAAATTGGATGAAAATTTACACAATTGATCTTCTTATATATATCTAAATAATCAATAGTTGATCTTTTGAAATGTGGTTGAAAAACATGCTTTATAAAAAGGTATTCACCAAATACTCACCATAGATGTACTCATTAGAACCTCTCCCTATATATATATGCATATATATATACACACACACACACACATATACACAATACGTGTTCTAAAAGTCGGCCTTGTCAGCCGACTAGTTGGTGATTTTTAGAATCCGAACAGATTTTTGAAAGTCGATCGAAAAAGTTGCTCAACGCCGAAACGTCGGTCAAAGTCAGATTGACCCGACTAATTGGTCCATTTTTTAATTTTTTTTAATTTTAATTTTTAATAATCATGCATAACTTTTTTAAGAAAAAAATGCAAAAGCCAAAAAAATGGAGAAGACCTTATCTAGACCCACAAGTACTTCATTTCTTCGGTTTATGTATATGGATATTATTTTCTTGTTTAAGTTTACCTAAGTATTCCTAATTTCTTTCATTATTTGTATGAATATTATTAAATTTAATTAAAAAATAGAAAATCCACTTATCCGACTAGTTACCGACTAATCGTTTTATCTCTCAACCGACCCGATTCCCATTAACGACGTTTAGAACATTATATATATATATAATTAATTATGGGCCTTATGAAGCCTAAATTTTATGACCTTAATTCTATTCTATGTGTCAAATAATTTTTTCCACCTAATTAATTATTTTCCCAGTCATACTATCTAGCCTTAATTCAAAGACAATCTTGTCCTTTTAAATGCAACGATTACTTATGGTTAATTTCAACTCCGATATTCTTTTCTTGTTGATATTGGAGTTTTCCTTCTGCTGTCTTCTTCTTCTTTTCCAGATAAAAAAAGAAGTCTGCGTCGATCTGTATCTCCTCATCCTAGCAAGAGGATAACTTGCATTGAATCAAATTTATGACCTTTCATTTGTTTTATATTTTCTACAATGTTTAGCGTCTTAGATTCTTAAGGTTTACAATATTTGTGTGAGATATGAGTTGTTGGTCTTTGATAAGAATTCATCTAAAGTTTCAGAAAGAAACGGATAAGAATACGAAATGGAATGGATCCGCTTAGTCTTTGATAAGAATACGAAACGGATCCACTTGTTGCTAAAAATTAACGATTATCATAACCACTCCACATATTACAGTTTGTTAAAAATATAAACCACAATCGTTTTGTTTATTCGGTGCATCCACGTTTCGGTGCGGAGCAAAACGGATTTGGTATTTAACCCACATTTAATAATTTAAAAAAAATATGAACTCAAAATTTAGAAAATTGAATATTACATAATTCAATAAATCCATGTTGAATGTTATCGAAAATAAAAGTGCTTAAAGTTCAGATCTTAAAATCTAAAATAAAATAAAAAAATATAACTTAAAATAACTTGCAGATAGGCCGATTGAGGAGATAAAAATGTGTTAGTTTAGTTACTTATATACTATTAGGTTTAGGGTTTTAAGCTAGCTAGGTACGTTACATTGCTCATACGGCATATTTCCACTTAAAATAAACTATTAGCTAAATTAAATATTCAAATATTTAAATTAACCAATGAGATATAGGCAAAATATTTTAAAATTAAATTAAATATACAAATTAAGAAAAGCAATGCGGTGCGATATATTCGGGCGATATAGAGGCTCAACCCACAACCACTCCGTTTATTAGGTAGTGGTGCGGTTTATTGGTGAACTTACACCTACATCATTTGGTGCGGTTCTCGTTTTACTTTTTCGGATCAGAGCAGTGCAGTTCCCACTTATAAAACAGTTTTTGCCCAGCCCTAACAACTATGAATTAACATGAGAAAATTTCCAGTGTCGAGAACAAGAAGTTTTTTTTGGGCAGGGGGGGGGGGTTCTAAGAATGCGAGGGAAGAAGAACAAGTTAAGGGAACGAAGGATTTTATAAGATGTTGAGGGAATAAGAACAAGTTAAAGTGAATAAAGGATTTTATAAGATGCTGATGATTTTGTGCCTGCGCAAAGAATAAGATGTTGGCGATAATGTGGCGAAGTATTCAACCATAACAACTCAGCTCAATTGTTTGCTGGCCGAAGAGTATAGGTACTGGGGACAAAGAGCTAAGGTTCTCTAGATTACTGAAGGCAAGGGCAATACCAAGTTCTTTTACAGGAAGTGTTCTAAAAGAAAAGTGAAGAATAGTATCTCCGGCTTATACAATAAGTCGACTATGAGAAGATGAATGAGGTGATCAACCTCATTGACCCTAAGGTAACAAAAGGGATAAATGAGCAGCTTCTTGCTCCATACACCGAGGCTGAGGTGAAATATGCTTTGTTCCAAATGCACTCGTCCAAGAGCCCTAGCCCAGACGACATGCCTCCCCTCTTCTTCCAACGATATTGGGACGTTATAGGTAAGGAAGTGGTGGTGGTAACTATTAATTTCCTGGATACCGGGATTTTACTTGGACAAGTCAACTTTACGCACGTCTGCTTGATTCCCAAAGTCACAAAACCAGAAAGGATGACGGACTTGAGGCCTATCTCTGTTTGTAACGTGATTTACAAAATTGCATTTAAAGTGATAGTTAATCGCTTCAAGAAGATCCTGGATCAAGTCATATCTCCCTTTCAAAGTGCATTTGTCCCAGAAAGATTGATCTCAGATAACACGTTGATCGTCAATGAGGTATCGCATTATATTCATAATCAATCCTCGTCTACTAGCGTTGTGTTTTCTCTTAAAATTGATATGAACAAAGCATATGATCGTATGGAGCGGTGTTTCCTGGAAACAGTGCTAAGAAGGCTAGGGTTTGACGAGAATTGGATCAAACTTGTCATGCAATGTGTTACAACAGTGAAGTTTTCCTTTTTAGTTAATGGGGAACCAAAGAGCTATGTCATAACATTGCGTGGCCTACAACAAGATGATCCCCTTTCACCTTTCTTGTTTCGTCTTGGTACCGAAGCTTTTTCTGCTTTGTTGGAGTCTAGGGTTCAAAAGGGTCACCTGGAAGGAGTTCAAATTTGTGAAGGAGCACCAGTAATCAATCATCTCCTTTCCACTGATGACAACCTTCTTTTTGGGAAAGCAAGTGTTGAAGAAACAAGACAGATTCAAAAAATTCTTGAAGACTATGAAACTGCTTCGGGACAAAAGGTTAATTTCACTAAGAGCAGTATAGTCTTTAGTAAAGGCATGAAGGAGTTAGTACGCACTAAAATTGAGGAGATATTGGGGGTCTGCATTGACTCTAAACACGTGAAATACCTCGGCATTCTAACCTACATTGGGCGCAAGAAGACGGAGACCTTCTTTTTCATCAAAGAAAAGTTGTATAAGAAACTAGATGGATGGAAAGGTAAGCTCTTAATCTCAACTGGAAAAGATCTCCTCATTCGTGTTGTTGCACAGGCACTTCTAACGTATATTATAAGTTGTTACCTTCTCCCCAAAGAATTCTGTGGCCCCTTACATCAAGCTTATGCGCGTTTTTAGTGGGGAAGTTCACAAGAGGATAAGAAAATCCACTGGCTTGCGTGAGACAAATTATGTTTACCAAATTTGAAGGGTGGTATGGGATTCAAAAACCTTCACCTCCATAATTTAGCTCTTCTAGAAAAACAAGGGTGGATGATACTCAAGAAACCGAACTCTTTACTGGCAAGAGTTTACAAATCTCAGTATTTTCCTAATTCAACTTTTTGGGAAGTTGAAGTCCCTAGATATGCTTCACAAAGTTGGAGAGGGATTTGGGAAGTCCTTAAACTACTGGCAAAAGGAGTCCTGTGGAGGATTAGAGATGGGAGACAAGTAAGGGCCAGTGCAGACCCGTAGATCCTACCTTAAGGAAGCTTCAGGGTGGAATCATGTCAACTTGGAGTGAACACTATGGTTTCTGAGTTGTTCTTCTACCCAGGTACCTGGAATGAGCCAATGGTGCGTAATTCATTCTCTTTGTTGGATGCTGAGGCTATCCTGGCTATTCTCTTGGGTGCGGGTAATGGGGAAGACAGATTGGTTTGGGCCCCAAACAACAAAGGTAGGTTTTCAATGTCTTCAGCCTACAAGCTTGTGTTACAAGTCATGGTAAGTAGGGAAGGGTTGTCCTCTTCATCAAATTCAATTCCGATTTGATCAAAGATTTGGAAGCTACCTCTATAGGCCAAAGTGATATCCTCCGGGTGGCATTACAGCTTCAATTGAAGCGTGTAAATGTGTCTGCAGTGTGTTGACTTTATGGAGTAGATGAAGAGTCACTCATGCATGCAATCAAAGAGTGTCAATATGTTCAAGCCATTGTTTTTACTGTCCCAGAAGTATGTCACTTTTTTGTAGCCTCGGATCATATTAGAAGTTACACCTGCATTGAAGACTGTCTTAGCTCTCTCTCCTTGCCTAAGGCTGCATGGTTTTGTTACTTACTCTGGAACATTTGGATAGAACCTAACCGACGTATATGGACAGATAAATTCCTAGAAGAGTCTAGGGTTGCTCAGCTAGCTCGGCATGGCTTTAATGAGTACATGACCTTATGTCTATTGAAGGTTAAGTCCACGAACAGGACAAAGTCCTCATGGTCGGCACCACCACAGGGATGGCTTAAGATGAATACTGATGGAGCCTGGGAAGATAGGAAATGCTCGTTTGGTTTTGTTTGGCGTGATCACGATGGAGTCATAAGTGGGGGAAGTCTAGAGGTCCAAGGTATCGTCTTCGACGTACTTACTGCATGGGCTTTAGCTTTGCGGGCGGCTTGTAAGGTAATTAACGAGAAGCAACTTACTCCCATTATAGTGGAAACAGATTGTCTCCAACTGATCCAAGCTCTCCCAGAGGAGGAGGCAGACTCTTCTCATATTGGAGGTATTTTAAGAGATATAGCAGACCTCAAACGGGTTTATCTCGGTCTTTGTTTCAAACATATGTTTATAGAGGCTAATCAGGTAGCCCATAAACTTAGCAAAATAGCTTTGAACTTTTATTTATCTGTAACTTGGTACGATGGTTCTCCTACAGTTATTAAGGAGGGGCTATCACAATATGTTTTTGTATAAGCCTCATGGCAATAAAATCTCTCGGTCATTCTTTAAAAAAAATAAGAAGAAAGAAGAATCATTTTTTACACGTTATATCTTATTTTTTGTTTATTCCAACATTTATGCCAATTTGTTATTTTAGGATTTTTTTTTCCTGTTAATTTGCTGTTCTAGGTTTTGAAAACTAACCAATTTGCTACCTATACATGAAATTAGGCAAAATATTTAGCCAATTTGTTATCCTAGATTTAATTTTTTTTTTGTTTTTTTTGTTTTTTTTTCCGTTCAAATCAATAGAATAAGAGATTTAGAGTACTAATGTGCTTTCAAATATTTATAATTTGATGAATAAATTGATGAAATTCAAGTAATTAGATAATAAGGTAGCAAATTGACAAGTTTATAAATCTTAGGATAGTAAATAGGCAAGAAAAATTTATATGGTAATAAATTAACACTAAGATGATTCTTAAAATAGCAAATGGACAATTATGCCAACATTTATTGATCAAAAACTAGAATACGTGCATATTATACATCATGTCCCGTCGCATACATTATTTGATCGAGTACGTACGTGACATCAAACTACACGCTTTAAACATTACTACTTAGATGGAAAACAGCCATGGCCAGCCTCGAGCAGCACAATAAGCACATCAAATTGGCATCTATGCTTATAAATTACAATATTAGGTAATTATCAATTCAATTTAATGTGTATAATTCAAGGCTTTCTGATTAATTAATTAATTAATGGGCCGCCACGTACTGCTTAGTATGTCACAAGCTTACTCTGTGCAAGTTGCAAGTGATTTGCTCCTTGTTTATTCAAAACGAAGTCTTGCTTAAAAGAATGGAGTGAATACGTACTCATTTTGTACGAATAAATTAACAATCAAGTTTATTATTGAAATTACTTATTATTTAGATTCTCGTACAAAACTCTCATACTTTCAGACAAACAATACGTTCGGATACAGATTGTTCCATATAACTCAATAATCGAAACCAAATCATATTTGATAATTTGAGTTTTGCAAGCTCGCTTGAGCTGATCACATAAATGGTTGGTAATTTTGATAATTAAGTTATTTCGTAGAAAACATAACTTCACTTCATTTTTCAAAGTAGAAAGGTAATATTGATTAACTTGTTAACAATAAGCGATTTTTCATTGAATAATTGAATAATACATACTAGCTACAACAAATTTTTAGAAAAAAAGGAGAAGATACATCCAAATAATACAAATAAATCAACTATCCTAATAATTAGACAATCAAAGACTGCCTCTGAAACCTAAAATATAGTATTAGTACACAAAATCCATTAAACAGGTTAAAAAGATAAAATCACCCTTCTTTATATAATACGAACCTAACATAGAATATAGTGGCAGTCTCTCTCTCTTACAGTAGTAGTCGACATCTTACACTAGCGGTTACACCTTGCCAGCGACACCCCCATGCCTTGCGCGCCACCACCAAAGCCTCCCTCGGCCTCTACTCGCATCATGGTGCTGTCTCGCGTCGCCTTGGGCTCGCAGCCTCGATCAGCACAACACACCGTTGTGTCGTGCTAGTGGCATCCGCCTCTTAAACTTGCTACCGTGTGTCACCGTGGACAAAACCCTCAGCCGCGATAGATCATTGAATGGAGGAAGTGCCATTGTGCGAAATAGGATGTGTTGCTGCTGCTGCAAAGGCCACTGTCATCTTACCTGTATTTGAAGACATTGAACACAAATTAGAAGAAAGGAAGACCGTGCTTTATTGCTACTTCCTTTTTGTTGATAATTTTTTATTTATTTTCTTTTATCAAAACTCACTTGAAACGCTTTTTTTTTTGTTTCATATGCTTTTTGGTGCGATGGTTTATAATGAGCAGTTGGCGAATTGAACTTAGAGTTGGAAGTTTTGTTTTTAAATGGTGGTACTGGTACACTGTGTTTTTTATTTGCATAGTAGCACTAGTTTTTAAGTTTAATTTGAACATAGAGATCTGTTTTTGATTTGTGATTTAATTAGCTTCGGTTCGCTATTGTGTTTAACATAGAGGTCAAAAAATTGTGCTATATATGGTACCGTTGGGATTTTATGAAGTTGTAATTTTTTTTTTCTTCCTTTTTTATTGCATGTATTGATTTGTTCACTGCTACTATAGTGGTTTTTTTTTTCTTTTCTGAAAATTTGTCGCCTCGATTTTCATTCAGTTCTATTCGGAGGTATCACTGTGTTTTTTTGTAAGCTAGTGCAATTTTTTGTAAGTGCAATATCACCTTTTTTAATATAAAGTGTTTTAAGTTATTGAGGTGCTACTATATTTGTCCAAATTGTTACTATAGTTTTGCTATTGTGTTTTTTTGCCTGTTATTGTGTTTTTCAAAATGGCTAACTTGTATCTATAAATATTTAAATTTTGAGATTGCTAGTGTATTTTTTGAAGTTGTCAAGTTGGTACTGCATTTTTAAATCGTTCATCGAGTTGCTATTGAATCGTTAGTCGAACTGCTATTACATTGTTCTTCTCACTGTTAGAGAATGTAAATGGAGAAATACTCCCACATTAGAAATGAGGGGCCTTATTAGTGGGTTATAAGGATTTGGGCTACTCCTATAATTGCCAATTGATTTTGATATGGAACCCCAGATTACTTTATCATGGTATCAAAGTAGGTTCACCCTCGTGTGATGCCAAATGGGCCTCACGTGCTCACCGCCACCCATATATGTTGTCCACGTGTTTTACTTGAGATGTCACCACACGTGCGGAGACGTGTTAGAGAATGTGAATGGAGAAATACTCCCACATTAGAAATGATGGGCCTTGCTAGTGGGTTATAAGGATTTGGGCTACTCCTACTATTGTCAATTGGTTTTGGTATGGAACCCAGATTACTTTATCACTCACTACTAAAAAAAATCCATTCAACAACATATATATTTAAGTCCCAGAAGAGGGTTATAAACAACACAAAATAGTCCCCAATTACCATCAGGGATAGTGCAAGGACACTTAGTACATGTGTTTATAATGTTGGGATTTTCATTGCTCATTTGAGACCAAAGAGCAATGTACCCTCCCAACCCCCCCCAAGAAAATTGACATATACACCCCTGATTTATGATTTCCTACTTCAGTTGCTCCATACTGCCCTCCTTCAGCTGCTCTTTTTCTCTTTACTTTGCAATTGCCTTACCAATACATTTGTTGCAACCTGAAAGCAAACATATAAGATGATTTAGAAGTTTACAGTTTCTTTCAAGAATAACATTTATTGCCTAGTTTATATGCGGTCATTTGACCTTTAGTACGTAGCAATAATAATATCCTATAGTCAAAGTATTGTGCAGTAAGCACAAATAAAATTTTGAATAGAGAGGGAAAAAATTGGATGAAACCAGAGAAGGTGTATCGAATAACTATGTAAGTGTCAATACATTTTCAGAACAAGAAAAAAGAAAGAAAGAGGGCAAGTACTTAGCCATGGTTCATTGTTGAATAAAAAAAATATTGTGATGATAGCAGAACAAAACGGTACATTTGATCTCACAATATAAAGCCTACTGCAACTTAAAATAGACATTAAAGGATTTAAAGTTTTATGCTTTTCCCAAATTACATCTATAGCAACGATCTAAATTACTCATCTTATTGAATACAACAAGACTAAAGGGAGCCAATTAATGCAAATAACCAGCTCATACTTAGTTTGTTACTAATGTTAATTGCAAATCATATCACAACTAATAAGGATACATTTAGGTTCTCTTGAGTGACTTGGTGATGAAGAACTAAAAGAAAATAGCAATTCAGTTACTGATGTTCATTGCAAGTAAAAGAAATGAAACAAGACGCCAAATTAAATATACTTGTTGGAGTTTGGCAGAAACATATGAACATAGGTCCTCTACTTGGCTTGAAAGTAAAATATATTTTCCTTCTTTTGCAACACAAATAATACTATTACCATGATGAAGACTTAATCAAAGAAAAGGAAACTACAATTTATATAAAATGGAAGCATAGATTAACCCATTTACAAATCAAATAACTATTAGCAGAAATGGTAAGCACATTGAAGGTGCTCAAAATATTTTAGTTCATCCTGCAAACTGATAGATCACTGAACCTGGAGCTATCCGCAAAATAAAGATGAGAAAAGCAACAATAGACCAAATGAAGGTGTTTTCTTACAAACTTGAGCAACATATTTTCAGTAGAAACATTCAGTAAATAGAAGAACTGCACCACTAATGCTCTTTACTAGTATGGGCTAAGTTACGCAGCAAAGCAAATCTACAAAGTTTCAGAACAGAACGGAAACCTAATTCAGAAGGTTTTGGATGGAGATAGAGAGAAAACTAATTCTTTGTTTAGAAGTCGTTGGGAGCTTATAAGTTGAACAATTGATAGTTTAAAGAATCCATGAACATAGAATCATTGGTCGACAAAATTTATCATTTCTATAACTTGACAAATCCTTGGAAATATCAAACATTCAAGTCAATGACATCTTGACAAACACGTTTAAATAGACAGATTAACAGGAGAACATATACCAGTTGTGATAAAACCAAAACACAATCATGCACTTGTCCTGTATTTCTATAATTCAACAAAAGCTATATGATAATGTGTTTCCAGGTAGAAATAATGTAGAAAGTTCAATCTCCATGTCATTCGCTACATAATTTGTGGGGTTTTAAGGCCAAACGAACCTAACCATAACTCTGTAGCTCACTAGACAAACAAAAAATTAATATTATTCATTGGATCAACTTGTAGGATCTCTCTAAACAAACCATCAGTCTATTTAGAGGTCCGACACTTTCTATTTAATTTGTTCTTATAAAGAAATTAGAACTAATTTCCTGCACAGTTTGGTTAAAATATCAAGATCACTGATAAACAAACATGGTTTTTCTAGATTCATGAACACACCTTGTATCTTCATGAACACACCTTGTATCTTCATGAACACACCTTAGATGCAAAAGGTATTAAGAACTTAGAAGAGAATCGAGGACAAAATACGGGTGTGGTATTGAAAGACGAACGGTAGTGAAATACACACAATCTCATAAACACACAAACCTCCCCGTCCATTATAAAATTTAGAGGGCGTAAAAGTAGTAGAGACTCACAACCGTCCTCATATTTAAAAGTATAGGTCATATACAAATACTATTACTCAGATAAAAATTATTATTCTAGTTTATCGATCAAAAGAAAATGTTATTATTCTAGTAGTGGTGATAGTCAAACGTCTCTCATGTGTGTTCAATTTCACTATTCACAATTAAGGGACTCTAACAAGTCTCCATTGACAAAAGAAACATATGAAGATCCCTATCCGTATTGTCCCTTATGGACATTTTTCTAGTAGTGTCTTGATCTGCTATTGAAGTGCTATTGTAGTTTTGCATAACTGTTACTGAATTGTTCGTCATGATGCTACTTGAGCTGCTACTGTATTTTTTCAAACTGTTACTCCATTTTTCAAGCTTTCACTACTATTGTGTTTTTCAAACTGCTACTGCATTCTTTAATTTTCCATTTTTTACCTAGTTTTTTTTTGCTATTTTCAAATTTCTACTATGTTTTTTATCAAAGGTTGCTTTCAGAAACAAATGTTACTGAATCTTTCGTCGAGCTGCTATTGAACTGCTCTCCGAGCTGCTACTAAAGTTTCTTCCACCAACTACAGAATCATTCTTGAAAGCGCTACTAAATCGTTCTGCGACACTACCACAATTCTTCTCATAGCCGACGATTTCAAGAAAACAAAGGCCGACGATTTTTGTTGTCGTCGGCTATAGTATACTATAACCGACGACAACTATAACCGACGATTTTTGGTGTTGTCGTCGGATATAGTATACTATAGTCGACGACAACAAAAATCGTCGGCCTTTGTTTTTTTGAAATCGTCGGCTATGAGAAGAATTGTGGTAGTGCGAGCTGCTACTGAAGTTTTGTCAAGTTGGTACTACGTTTTTTTTTTTTGAAATTTTTATCAAATGTGTTATTCTATATGTATAGAAATTCCTAACGAATTTGTATCAAAATATTTGAACCGCTACTAAAATTCTATTGAAACTTTTACCAAATTTGTATAAAATATTCTATGAATTTGTATAGAAAATGATACTAGAGTTATACGAGACTGCTACTAAATTTTCATTAAACTGATAATAAAGTAAATTATTCGAATAAAAAGTTGTACAAAAAAAAAATTAGCAGAAAAAAAGGGAGTTGAAGACTGAAGAAAATTAGTTATTTTGAAGAAAAAATATCTGAACCAAAAATAAAGAAACATGATTATTTGTTTTTAAACAGTCTAGGGGTTTATTCAAAAAAAGAAAGATCGATAGCCTAGGGGTAAATCAATAAAACACTCATTGACACGTGTCAATATCACATTAATTTGTCATTAATTGTTAGATATTGTTATTTGATGTATAAATAAAGGATTTTATATGATAGCTACGAATTGCCTTTTAGTGTAGTTTGTTAATTATAATATGGGAGATTTTTAGGCATTGAGTGCACTGTGCACCAGAAAATCTCAATTATGTACGTCGTCATAGTTCGATTTGGACATAGGATGCCCAAATAGCTCCACCCTATCATCAAGATGGATAGATTTCTCTTGAAGGTTTTCTTTCATCATTTTGTTTCCAATTTTTGGTCGGTAAGTCATGACTTTAGATAGTACACCCCTTTGATCTGATGTTCATATCAAACGGAAAAACTACATACTTTAACCATTAATACCCAGGATAAACATGAATCCATTTTCCTTCTTTTTCACAAATATCACACTCAAATCCCTAATGATCAAAACCCTATTCAATACGGTCGGTATAACCATAAAATTAAACCAATGATTACAACCGAAACCTAACCCAAAAAATCTACTAATACGTCACAAAATTTCCTCCTCAAGCAAGCTCGGAATATACCCAAATTAATTCCCCAAAAATAAAATAAAAGAGAGGGAGCTGATCAAGGAGCGAGGGAGGAGCCCTAAACCAAAAGGAAAGGAACAGGTAATGATGACGCGGACCAACCAAAGCAAAGTCTTCACTGGGACCCATCACCACGCCTCTTTCATTTCATTCCTTCTGGCCTCTGCTATTAAAGCCTTTCTCCTCCCAAAAATCTAAACCAATAATTCCAAGAGCTTCCCAACTCCAGCGCGCGCGGACCTCCGCCAATCCCCCCACGCGCGGGGCGGGCGATGTCTGAACACCACGAGCCTCCACTCTCTCCCCCTCCTCCAGCACCGCCTCCTTATTCCTCCATGGCCCTGGACCCCATGGTCATGCCTCCCAACCCCCTCTACAAGCATAACTCGTGGTCCCCGGACGCCTGCCGCGACGAGGTCTGGCACCGCCGCAAAAACAACAGCAAGAGGCAGCAGCTGAAGCAGCGGAGCAAGAGCGTCACCGACGAAGACCTTGATGAGCTCAAAGCGTGCATCGAGTTGGGCTTTGGTTTCGAACCGCCACCGGATGAGGAACAGGAAGAGGAGACGGAGCAACGTCGACTCTCCGATACTCTTCCCGCTTTGGGACTCTACTACGCCGTCAACAGAAGCTACAAGTCCTCCACCACTCCGACGTTTTCGTTTTCTCCGACACCGTCCGAGTGTGACTCCCCTGTCGGCAGTCCCCACACCATCTGTGGTCCCGGTACGTCAAAATCTTATGGTCCATGCGTTCCATGCTAGAAATGTACATAGAACTAGAATTATGTGTAGGTTGTCTTTGATCAGTGAATGTTATTTATAGAATTTGTGTATGTTTGAAGGGGATAATCCACAGACGGTGAAGGTTAGGTTGAAGCAGTGGGCGCAGGTGGTGGCTTGCACGGTGAGGCAGAGCACGAGCTAGCTGAAACTATCAGGGGCAGGGGCGGTCAAAGTTGTCCATGGTTAGTTCTGAACCGAACCAGGGTTATGGAATCAGTATTGTAAACCAAACATATCACCATCAAAGTTCAATGATATGATTCTAATTTCCTACCTCCACCGACTTTAGTCGATGAGGAATTAGTTGTATTATATAGTAGGAGTAATGTGGAACCGGCCAACAACTTGTATCACTGGGATTGACTTTTTGCTTTTTTTGTTTTTCTTCGATTGGTAACTGGCAAATGTTCTGGCAAATGGCCTGTGTCTGAACCCAGAATCCGTAAAAAAAAAGGTTGAATTGGTGTTGGTTTTCAATGATTGTGTCTGATTACACCACAGTACTTAGCAAAAGTCACATACTTTTTTTCCTCCAAAAATAAAATGATAGGCCAACGTTCATTACCACCAATATACTAATTATTACTACTAGAATTGTTAATCGGTACAAACGGTTCGGTTATTAGACCGAACCGAAAATCGAATCATATTTTTTAATCGGTTCGGTTTGATTTGATTTTCTTGATTTTTTTACAAAAAATCGAATGGTTCGGTTTGTTTTTTTTTTCGGTTATTTTTTTAAAATTTAAAAAAACTTTCTAAAAAAAATACTGTTTCTTTCTATTAGTTTCGAAAATTCGAAGATTCTCATTAGCTACTTTTTTCAATAACTTTTTGAAAGTGTGAAACATAGTTTATGTCAAATCGAATCAAACTACAACAAATATAATTAATCACAAATCACACATTCAAAGTTTCAAACCATAGCAAATGGCCAAATGTTTACCAAAAGTTTACATCACAAATTCAAAGTTTCAAACATTAACAAACATAAACCAAAGTCCACACTTCATAGTCCAAGTTTAAAACAATCTACAATCCATCCAAATAAAAATACAATTCAAATATCACATAAAAACACTCAATTGAATCCATTCTCAAACTATACTCAATTTATCCACTATTCTCACTTTCTCAGGTAGGAGGTTTTTCTTTGGCAACTTAGCATTCATTTTCTCAAACCTACAAGAACCCCAATAATCATTGTTAAGTATCAAACTATGACACATACCAAATACTACTTTCATATGGGACAAAGAGAGATACTCAACAAAATACCCAACAACATCAAACTTGATTGACACTTGTAAAATGATGTCGTTTTATTCATTTCGGTTCAAACGATTCGGTTCGGTTTTTTTGGAGCCGAAAACCGAAACCGAACCGAATTTTTCGGTTCGGTTCGGTTTTTTTGTTTTTCAATTCGGTATTTGTTCGATTTCGATTTTTTCGGTTATGGTTCGTTTTCGGTTCGATTTTTTTTTCCGGTTTTCGGTTCGGTATTAACAGCCCTAATTGCCACAAATATATCCATTTTTGCCACGACTATACTTATTCTTGCCACAAAAAATGTGAATTGCCCCCCCTTATTGACAACAAACAACATATTTGTGGCAACTTGTTCCCAAGGGTTAATAGCCACTAATTTTGTTTGTCACCCCCATATTGGCGACAAATATGTGTGTGCGCCTATTGTCCTATATTCTAATAGAGTTAATTGATTTAGGTTATGTACGTAACTTCCTTTTGTTTCCACAAATATAAATACAGATGCAGTCCTTGATCTTAAATTAGTCTGTTGTACTTCCTAATGTTTAAAAGTTGAGACGTAATTAGATGAAATGTTAACGACAAATTATATTTCAAATAATATAAAACTACGATAAAATTTTTATGAATGAATAACTTCGGGATTGAAGAAAATTATTACTTTAGCGAGGTTATTATTTTATCGATAAATAAATAATTTATTTATTTATTGAGAATTTTAGATATTTTCTGGTTAATGAAAATGATACGATGATGGAATCATTTATTGATGAAGAGAAAATTGCAAGATAATGAATCCACATGATGAATATGATCATGATCCAGATGAAAATTATGCTACACTACCACATTTTGCATTATTGCCGGCGACAAGGGAAAAAAAAAAGGCCGGCGACAATCTCCATCGCCGGCAATAATGAGCATTGCCGGCGATTAGGACCATCGCCGGCAATAATTTCCAAAAATCGCCGGAAATGGTCAAAATTATTGCCGGCGACGGAGAATGTCGCCGGCAATAAGTTCCCACAATTTCCGGCGATTTTTTGGCCGGAATATCGCCGACAATAACTCCATTGCCGACGATTTAATGAATCGTCGGCAATAACTCTTATATCAGATCTAGATCGCAGCAACTCATTCATTTAGATATACAAAAATCCGGTGAAATCGAAAGAAGGAAAACGCTCTGAAATCCTTGGGTATTGTCAAAAAGCGTCGAAAACCCGCCCGGGACACTATATACATAGCTATATATAGGTACGTACGTATGTATATATATGTGTGTTGATTTAATTAGATCGATATATATATATATATATACATGCATGTGTTGATTTAGAGTTGAGATATCGATTATTGGTTTGATATGCAAATAGAGTGGATATATTGTTGATTTCGAGTGATTGACTGTTGATTTTGAGTTGATCGATTTGAGATTATTTCGATGAAAATATATATGTTAATTTGTGTATATATATGTATGTATATAAAATTATTTTGTGAATATTAATTGTTAATATGTCTATATATATACATGCATGTTAATTTGTAATTGTTAATATATATATTTTTTTTATATGCATGCATGCATGGGTCAACTTTTGTTAATTAATCGGATGAATTCGAATGTAATTAATGATGATTTATTAATTAATTAGTAGTGAATGTGTGTGTATATATATATATATTTATAGTACGTAATGTTAGAATTTTCAGGATGGACAAGAGTTGGATGAGCCTCAAAAGATGGGATGTGAGATATTACCATGGAATTAGGAGTTTTGTGGATTTTGTGAAGGTTAATTGTGGAGACACTACACTTCCTTATTGCCCGTGTAAAGAATGTAAGTGTCGCAGCGATTGATTTCGTTTTCCCATTGATAAAGTCCAGAAGCACCTGAGTAAATACGAGTTTTGGGATAAGTACACTTGTTGGATTTATCACGGTGAAACATGGTTAGCGGGTCCGCATGATCATGGACAATTTGGCGAGAGAGTCATTCCATCCTATGATCATGGACATTTTGCTGAGAGGGCAAGTTCATCCTATGATCCAACATCGATGTTAATCAATGATATGTTTCCTCATGAGAGCGGTGTATTGGCTGATCAAGCACCAAATGTCCCTCCCGTCATGCAGGGTTTCCCCGATATTGAGCCAGTCGAGCCATTACCTGGAGCTCATGTCAACACAAGCGGTATAGACAAGTACAACAACCTGATTGCATTGCAACAGACTCCGTTGTACGACGGTTGTAGTAAGACTGTTCTTGAAAGTGTCATGGGAGTGATGCAGCTCAAAATGGAGAACAAAATGTCTGTCAAAGCTGTTGATTCCTGGCTGAAGTGGACTGCTTCGCTACTACCACCCGGTCATCATCTTCCTACCACTCATCATAAGGTGCGACATATCCTGAAAGATCTTGGCCTTTCCTACATCAAAATACATGCATGCAGATATGATTGTATTCTCTTCTGGGGAAAAGATCTCGAAGACCTTGAAGCCTGCCCGGTATGTTTTACAGAAAGGTATAAGTTGACTCCTGCAGGCAACAAGAAAGCTGTGAAGATACTTCGATATTTCCCGCTTATTGATAGGTTAGAGCGGTTGTTCATGTGTGCTTTCACGGCCGAAGCTATGAGATGGTGGGCTGAGAGGAATTTGCCTGACGATGACACCCTTATACACCCTTCCGACGGAGAGGCTTGGAAGCACATGGTCAGGGAGTTTGATCATTTTGCAGCAGAGGTCCGAAATGTTTGGCTAGGGCTCTCATCTGGCAGATTTAACCCTTTTGGCAACATGAGTCTTCAATACAGTATATGGCCAGTTATTTTGGTACCGTATAACCTTCCACCATGGATGTGCATGAAGAAGGAATACAATATGCTGACTCTGTTAATTCCGGGCCCGGGTTATCCAGGAATGTGTCTCGATGTGTATTTGAGGCCTTTGATTGATGAGCTTAAGTACCTGAGTGAGTGTGGCCACCCCACTTACGATAGGTTCAAAAATGAGATGTTCCAGATGCATGACATGCTTGTTGGCACCATCAGTGATTTTCCTACCTGCGGTATGTTGTCGGGCAACGTTACCAGGGGTTACAATGCTTGTTCAGAGTGCATGACGGTTGATTGTTGCAGTCCTCATTGCAGTAAAATTGTTCAGATGCGTCACCGTTGTTGGCTTCCATATGATCACCCATTTAGGCAGGATCAAGACGCTTTTGATGGGGCTATGGAAACAGGTGTGGCACCCAGGCGATGGACAGGGGATGAAATTTTGGAAGTGTTGAATGAATATGATTTTGGCCAGCTGAGCAATCATCCTGAGATAGTGGCGTCAATTCCAGACAAGCCCAAAATGTATAAGTTTTGGACACACAAGAGCATATTCTGGGAACTCCCTTACTGGCCCAGGTTGCCTATCAGACACTACCTAGATGTCATGCACATAGAGAAGAATGTGTGTGAAAGTGTGGTGGGCACAGTTCTTAATTTGGAGGGGAAAACAAAAGACATCCCTAAGGCACGCATTGATCTGAAAGCTATGGGACTGCGGAAACATTTGTGGTTAAGAGATGGTAAGAAAAAAAATGCCGCAAGCTCCTTACACCGTCAAGCCGAAGCATAAGCATGAAATTTTTGGGTGGCTGAGTAATGTCAGGTTTATATTCTTATGACTATGCAGGAAATTAATATAATTTTTACTTATATATGGTTATATGCAAGAAATATAATTGTTGGTTATGGCTATATATGCAGGTATCCTTATGGCTATGCAGGAAATATAAGCAGGTGTGTTAACTTCCGGGATAATAAGATGTACGGATTAAAGAGTCATGACTGCCATATGCTGCTTCAACGCATTTTCCCTATTTTCATTCGAGGGTACCTGCCCAAAGAGGTGGTGGAGCCGTTGGTGGGCTTGTCAAGATTCTTTCAGAAGTTATGCACCAGGGAAGTTAAAAAATCAGATCCCAGGGAGATGCAAGATGACATCATTTTTATCATGTGCAAGCTTGAGAGGATATTTCCCCCAAATTTTTTCGACATCATGCCTCACCTGATGATCCATCTTCCCGAACAATTGTTGCTTACTGGTCTGGTACACTACACTTGGATGTATCCCATGGAAAGGTACAAATGATTCATACATTTGGTTTGCCTATGTTTTTATATGTAAATTCTTATTTTTTAAGTATCATAACATGTAATTGGCTTCTTGTAGACAATTGGGAGCCTACAAGGACTATGTGAAGAATAAATCTGCACCTGAAGGGTGTATCGCTGAAGCATATCTTGCGCACGAGTGTGTAACGTACACCAACTTGTATTTGGGAGCGCTGGAGGACCCCCAACAACATATACCGATAGATGAACCCCAGTTCAACCTTTCTATCATCTCCAATGACGTGGTAGTACATGGAAGCTTGCCAAAGTCGTACAAGTTGGATGGAAATGAGGTAGCCATTGCCCACTGGTCGGTACTGATTAGCTGTCCAGAAGTATAATATTGGAAAAACTATCATCTTCACTGTCCTGCTATTGCCGGAAATATTGATTACCACAACAGGACGTTTGCAAACTACTTTGGTCAATGGGTAAGAGTATAGATGTATATATATATTTTTTATATCCTTATATAACATGTGTGTACGTGGTTTTCTTTTTCTATGTTCATAATTTATGGTGTACCTGGTTTCTTATTGTTTTCAGATGAACCATGTAGCAAATGATGGTTGCCCTGAGTGGTCAAACGAATTGAGGGTCTTGGCGATGAAACCGATAGCTTCAAAAGTTTACTCGATGTGTCAGGTCAATGGCGTGAAATTTATATGTGAAAATCGAGACGACCGACTGAAAACACAGAATTGTGGGGTGATAGTCCATAGTGGGCAGGATGACGTTGACTATTACGGTGTCCTTCATTCAGTTGTTGAACTAATTTATGGGAACCGCATGAAAGTGCACTTGTTCAAGTGTAGATGGTTTGATACTAGCCCGGAGAACACAAGGACCGATTAGTACGGAATATTTTCGGTGAATACTGCTACAAGCTGGTATAAAAAAGACCATTTCGTTCTTGCCACATCAGTAAAACAAGTGTTTTACCTTGACGATCTTCTCAACAAAGTCCCGTGGAAGGTGGTTAACCATGTTGCTCATAGAAACATATACAGTGCAACCACACTTGGTGAGACCGCAGATGATGAAGAAGTTACTGCATACCAAGAGCCGAACGCTTTTGGCATTCCGGAATCATCTACGATTCGCTTTAATAATGTGAGATCTGGGATTGTGGTTCGAATTACTAGAGCAGAACTTCTCGATGTTAATCCAAATGAAGTAGACGCTGATTTAGATGACGAGGAGTGGCACATATTGCCAGAGGTTACCTATGAAACCGAGTCAGACTCAAGTGATGAAGATGATTATGATTATCATCCTTAGTACGTTAATGATGTACGTATTTTAGTATATATAAATGTGCATGTATGTTTGTTATATAAACATACGTGCATGTATGTTTGTTATAGTACGTCGTAAATTGTAAAAATTTGGCCATGCCAACGTCATATCGATCGGTGTTTATGAATTAATACTTGCCGGAAATTCTTGGGAATCACTATCATTACCAACGAGTTGCTTATCAACTCGTGGGTAATACTATTACTAACGAGTTAACTCGTTGGTAATAGTATTGCCCACGAGTTGATAAGTAACTCGCCGGCAATACTCCCTTAAATTCCAGCCAGTAGCTCGACCCTCTTTCTTCATTTCTTCACCAATTCAAGCTTCAAAACCCTAAAATCTCCCCATCTCTTCCTCACCTCGCCGCCCACAAATTAACCTCTCTTCCTCTCCTCCCCTCTCCCCTCCCCTCCTCCCCTCTCCCCTCTCCACACAAAAAAACATAAACCCAAAAACTCCAAATCTCCCCTACCTTTCCTCCCCTCCTCCTCTCCTCCTCCTCCCCTCCTCCTCTACCTCCTCCCACTACCTCCGCCGTCGGAATCCGAGCTCCATCATGACAGGTCCCCTAGCTCCCTCTCTCTCTCTCTCTCTCTCTCTCTCTCTCTCAATTTTTGTTTTTTATAATTATGTATATATATATGCATTTTAATTATATTTGTATGCATTTTAATTAACTTGATTAATTAAGTTTTGGGTGATGTTTTAAGTTTTGATAATTATTAGGCAAGTGTATGTATGTATGTATATATGTAGAAAATATTTAGGTAATTTAAGCTGATTTGGATTAATTGATATAGTTGATAATTATATTGTATTTTTAAGGTGTTGGGCAAATTATGGTGATTTGGATTAATTGATATAGGTAATTTAAGGTAATTTAAGGTGTTGGGAAAATTAATGTGATTTGGATTAATTGATATAGTTGATAATTATATTGTATTTTTGATAAGTTAATTAGTTGATTATGTAATTATGTATTTTTGTGTTGGTTAATTATATTTGTTAAGATAATTAGTAGAATATATTTGTTAACTTAATTAATTGGTTAAATAAGCATTTGGGTAATAATTAATTGATATTTTGATAATTATATTCGTAATGATCGATATGATATGATGCAATTTAATTTAATGTTTGATATGATGCAACTATGATCTTGAGGAATGACATTGTTGATATGTTGATGATCATATGTGATTTAATATGCAAATTATACATTTTTATATAGATAGATTATATATGCAACTATGTCAAACAGAAAGTAAGAGGATTTTGAAGTCCAATTTACAAAAATTTCATTGTTAATTTTTCGATTTTTTTTAAATGGATCTTCTACGAGAACCGATAACCGTTAGAACCGGAACCGGAACCGGAACCGAACGGTTCCGGTTCCAAACGGTTCCATCCTTAATTTTCATAGAACCGGACCGATTGTAAGCAAACAGTTCTGATTCTGGATCTTAAAATTTTGTATCAGAACCGAACCGAATCCAGGACTAATTGTGGATGTGCAGGAGGTTTTGCGGCAAATTGGCTTGGAGGCATCAAACGGAGAGGGACTAGATCCAGTGGAGGGAGCAGTAGTCAAGCTTCCTCAGCCGCAGTCAGCAACACGCGCAGTGGCCCAATTATGACTGCTCGCACACAAATGTTGCTAGCTGCGCGAGGAGAGAAGGAAGCTGCACGATCCGGATCCGTGCAACCCTCAGTCCAGGCTCGACCCTCAGTCACCAGACAGTCAAGCGAACGACACTCAACGGCTGCATCAGAAACGCCCTCCATCCGAATGCCCCACATTGGCCCGGTGCCTACTCCCCTTTCACGGGAATCATCTGAGGCGGATGGTGCTGGCGCCTCATCGTCCAGGCCTCGTCTATCTCCGCCATCCGATCTCTTCCTGCCCGACGAGATTCCTGTGATCCCTGAATTCGATGATAAGGGGAGGCCTATTTATATTGAAGGACGGCCGGAGTTCCTGAGCGTGGAGGAAGCATACAACTTCATCCCGTTCGACCCCGTGTATCTTTGGAGTGCGAGGTGCAACAACCAGCAAACGGACGATGCAGGTAAATTTAATTTAACAAGATTGATTACTTAATTATTACTTAAGACTATAAATAGTGTCAATTAATAATATCAATTTGTTGACATTGTATTATTAGGCAATATCGTTAATGGCACTGGAAAACGAAAGATTAAAGGCCCCTGCACCGGGAAGAATCTTGAGCAGGCCACCCGGGGAAGGAAAACGCTCATTAGGGCCAATGAGCATGGTGAGGTGATCGAGACATTTGACACCACGCTAAAGTATTCCAGTATGGCCAGGGCCGGTGTGCGGGACAAGGTCCCAATGCTGTGGCCAGATTGGGTATCTGTGCCTCGCTACGTGAGGATGCAAGTGCATAATGCACTGAGTGTGAGTTAAATCGTATTTTCATTACATAAATTTTACATTTATTAGTTAAGTCCGAAGAAATATATAATTTTACCATTTATATATCCATCTTGCAGTTGTGGTTTGTCGTGGATGAATGCCTTATTGAGACGTAGGCAGAGCGTCAACTACATATCAGGTGATGTGATTCGAATTATTTGAGCATATATCGAGCTAGATTTTTGTTTATCAAGTGTTTTAATATCTCTAACATTTTTTTATAGTGTTAATATAGGTATAAAGAGTGGAAGAACGAGCTTTCAAAACACTACACAAAGTACAAGGATCTAGGCCGAGGTGCTACCCCTAGCGAACTTCGGTTTAGGGAGTATGAGTGGCTGTGGCTGGTAGCCCACTTCGAGCACCCCAAAGTGTAGGTATGCATCCTGAATATATTTTACAACCTTAATGTATCGTATCACATTGAAATAGTTAGTTACTAATTTTTTGACATATGTTTATCCAACAAGGCGATTTCCAAGACGAACAGTGAGAACAGATTGAAAAACACCAAGTCCCATCATGTAGGTTCACTCAACTATTTGGGTTGGTTGCGTAGGGCGCAGAAACAACAAGAAGTCAACCCGTTGGTGTTTGTTCATCAGAAGTTCTATCCGCAGTGCCTTGAAAAAGCAGTAAGTCTTTGGCCTCATTATTTTGTAGTTCACATATGCATGTGTTAATAAGACTATTTTTTTCTATTAATTTATTTTGTTTAATAATACGTTATTCATATTCGTTTTTCAATTAGAAGAAAGTGGAGGATGCGATCACAGAAGTCACCATGAATATAGCTCGAAACAACCATCCTGATTGCTCGGAGGAAGAAGTGACCCAGTATGCCTCTCAGATCGATCCGCTTGATCGCCTTATAGTGGCTCAGATCATGGCAAAAGCGTGCGGGACTGGAAAGAATATCTACTACTGCAGGGGAATGGGCTCGGCGGGCGAATGAGTATTGAAGAACACTTCAGAATACTCTAGCGGGTCAAGAACTTATTCTAGGAACTCTAACATAGCAGCGAAGCTTCAGAGGACGCAGAGGGAGTTGGAGGAGCAAATGAGACAGATTGAGAAGATGCGGCAATTGGCCGAGCAGCAGGCAGTCAGAGATGCCGAATACCGGGTGATGGTCGAGCAACACCGAATTATGGTCCAGCAGCAGACACAAATGTTCACATGGATGCAGACGATGTACGCGTGCCAGACTACCAGAAAACCGCTCCCCACACCTCCCCCGATCCCTGTGTTCCACAGTGATCCACCACCACAGCCGTCACCGCCACAGCAAGACCAGGGTAGCCACCGGAGTCCAAATGATTACGTCCGGCCACATGGATTTCCTCGACCATTAGTGTAGTTGTAGTTTATTTTCGTATTGTTGCTGTTTGTACTGTACGTTGGACAATTATGTGTGTACTGTTGAACTTGTATTTGTACGGTTTCTGTTTTTCAGTGCAGGTTCTGGAATTGGGCCCAATCCGGAACCGTCGTTTTTTTGTAAAATATCACCGAGTATTGCCGGCGAGTTGGACCAATCTCTCCGGCAATACCTTCACTTTCCGGCCACGGCGGCGATTTATTGCCGGCAAGGTAATGATCTTTATCATTGCCGGCGACTTGAGTCGCCGGCAATGTCTACACTATTGCCGGCGACTCAAGTCGCTGGCAATTCCAACACTATTAAAGTCGCCGGTGATACGTCAAAATTATTGCCGGCGACCAGCTCTACATGTCGCTGGTAATACTATCACCGGCGCCTAATTTCCTGCGATAGTATTACCGGCGACATGTCGCCGGCAATACCTATTACCGGCGATTTAAAAAGAAAGGCCGGCGACTTAAAGTCGCCGGTAATACCTAAATATGTGGTAGTGCTACGCCGATAGTTTCTAAAAAAAGCATTCAAGGTAGTAATTAATTAATTAATTAACTTGAATAAATTTTTGCCACAAAATAATTTTTTTTACCAAATCTGATGAACTAATTGTAGAAAATCAAGGACGAAGTTAAATTTTGATCAAGATGCACAGAAAAAAAGCTACAAGAAAGTCTTTTTTTCAAGAAATAGCGAAAATGATCGAGAAAATAGAAACTCTCAGCTGAGAATTTAATTTTGATGAAGTTTAATATATTTTTATGTTTTTTGAATTAAATTATTACTTTATATATTCGTAGGCGTAAAGGAATTAGAGAAAATTTAGTATCTTATGTATTTAGCGAGGTTGTTAGTATTTTTGAATTGGTCTCGAGTCGGAACCGAGAAAAAATATTACTTTAACGAGGTTAATAATTTATCGAATATTTATTTATCAAAATTTTACTGCAGTGGAATTATTAATGTAATGAAATCAAAGATATTGAAATGCCAATATATTAGCTAGGCTATATATAAACCTCTATTTCTCTTATGTACATTAAAGGTTCATGATAATTTTTTCAAAAGTTACGTACTACTAGGGACGGGGCCAGGATTCTCGATTAGGGGGGGATTAGATGAAAAACTTAATAAATAGTCTCGGTTAGGGTAGTCAATTTGATCTTGATCTGTATATTTTGCCAAAACAGTCTCAATGTGTTGTTTTTGGTTTGATAAAGCATCACCATTACTGGCAGCCTGATTATGAGTAATATTTGATTCTCCAAAACGTGATATTAGCGTTTACTTCTTCTTCCAATTACTGAATCCATGACCAGCACCAATAAGAGTTTCACCACCGCCTTGTTCTCCAAAAGCTGGTTTGAAAAGATAACAGCATAACTAAAATGCAGCATCCTCTTTAAAACTGTACTCTAACAAATATAAAAATTCAATAAATCAATCACGAATAAACTTTATTTTCTTCTTTTTACCCCCAAATTTCGTGAAAGGAAAAGTATGATTTTTAGGTTGACAAGGGCCTTGTTGTAGATAATATCTTTGAACTTCTCCTTGAATGTTAGGATGATAACTTGAAATTGGCGGGCGTTTAGCGGGATCTGGTGGAAACTTTTCTATAATATCTCCAGGACGAGACTTTTTCATATTGTTACTATTCTTTTGATTTTTCGTAGGCCGCTCATCTGATGTTGGAGTAGAAGAAGAGGATTTTTTTTTAAGTATCTCTCCATATCTAATAAACTCAATAAAAATGATTGTATTTTAATCTCAAGAACGGTAGAGCTTTTATAAAGAAAAAAATACCATAAAATCTTAAACCTGGTAAGAGATTGAATCCTAATTGACATAATATTTAGACTTCATTATTGAAATAATATATAATAATATTCTTACAAAATCGTCAGATTTGAATTAGTCATGCACTCATACGCTTCACTCGAAAACAATACAATCAGCTATTGGTTTTCGCTTAGCAAGCCATGTAATCATTGAATATCCCGTTCATATCCCGCACCCGCGGTTCATTCACTTTCCTTCGGCATGTTCTTCAATGCGTTGTAATAAGAATCATTCTAAAACAGCTTACAGGTTGAACAGCGTATAGCAACATAACACACGGGAGATATTTAAAATAACGGTATTTAACCCACTTGTAGTACGTAATATAGGGATTCATCCATGTTAAAAACACTAAACATCTTTCATTCCGCTCAATCTTATTTATCTATACATAGAATCAATGAGTTGATAAAGTTTATATATACTTCAAATAAATTATAATATTTAGATTATATAATAATAATATACTAATTTTTTTTTTCACAACCCAGGCCCACTCTAACCCCACATCACTCCGTCCCTGCGTACTACTACGTATACTCATAAAAGAATGTGGCAGTAGGGCGTATATACCATGCATCCAATTCCCAAGCAGTCTTAGTCTCGATCGGTTAGTTAGTATTTTGGGGCCGGGCGATCAATCCATGCATGATGCTCGTAGTGAATTTGATACTTTGTACAGCACACTTGCTTGTAAATCTCAGTTTGAATTTTGGTGGTGAATTTGTAATAGAGTAAGGTGTTATGCCTTAAAGTATAAAGACATTGCACTGAGCCCGGTATTTATGAAAGAGTATCACGCATATAGGACTTAAAACGAATATCAAACCCAAACATCTCTAACGAGAGCATTTTTGCTGGGGTCTGATAAGACCCTAACCGGGGGTGGGCAAAAATTCTCCGAAGTCCCAACATAAACTGGTTGAAGGAAGACTTTATGCCCCGTTTACTAATTTGGAAGAATTGTTCTGAATCAGAATCAAACTGAATCAGAATTAATGGAAAGGAATTAGAATGAAAATCTTTCAATTCCATTTAGCTGTTTACTTACCAATTAAAACCGAATATGAATGAGAATGATTACGACTGATATTGTTTACTTACCATATGAAATCAGAATCAAAACTGGTTTGATTACTAAAATACCTTTTAAATTGGTATATCTTTGTTTGATTCAACTATTAGCAATGTTGCAGTACTAAAATGGTAAGTGTTCGATGCAGAAATATCTCCCTGAAGAGACTCTCTCCGCGAAGCAGTCTCTTTTGATATCGGATGTTTCAACCGCGTGTACCGGTCTATCCTGTATGTGCTTCGATGCTGGCGTGCCACCGTTCTTCAACGGAATATGGACTAGTTACAGCCGCCTGACTTCTAATGTAAGCGATTAAGATAGGGAGAGCACCAACCCTATCCGAATAGGTTCTTTTTGCCTAGAAACCTAGGACTTTTGGATATGTGTACCTCTTTGCCAAATCTTGAAATCGATACCCCCACGTCTCTCGTGTAGAGCAGAGCAATTCCTTGATGAAGTGTCTGAGAACACTAGCTTCCTTTGAGTTTTCAAGCCCTCAGCATACAAGTGAGCTGCCCTTCCACCTTCAGGTTGCAGGTTTTTGCTTCCTTTGAGCCGTAAATACTCTCAATCGATAGTTGACAAGTACTTAGACCTTCTGGGTTGCAAGAAGATAGATATCTCGAAGACGAGATAACTGTCCAGGTTGTATTGCGTATAGCAAGGATTGTTTGTATGTTTGTGTAGTCGTTGTCGTCGTGCTTTTCATAAGACCCTCGCGTTCCTTATATAGTCGCTTACTTATCAGTCATTGATTCTGTCTCTAACTCCTTTACTCTTGTAACTTTGTCTGAATCTCCATACCAGCATCGTGTTATACCACTCATAGGTATTCCAATTCCATCATAACTCTGTTAAGAGTCCTGCAAATATCAACTAGTTATGATAGAAACTAAGCCGCGTGAAACCAGCTCGATAAGACATAGTTCTAATAGAACTCTAAGTCTTCTCCCAGCGAAGCTCGATACGAATCTCGCTGGGCTTATACTTAACTCCCTCGATGAGAAACTGCTTTCCTCGATAGGAATTTAATAGCCCTCGACGGGCCGCTCGATAGACCTCGGCTATCCAGGCCCAAAGTAAATATTTTATTTAGGCTCAAACATTGCCCCTCAGGTCTTGAACTTGGAAACGTTCTGAACAAGCGAAAAGACTTGAATGTACCTTGAACGATGTGCTTATTGACTTTGAAACGCTATACCGCCACTCGAACGCCACATCTAACTCTTCGAAAAAGTATGACGCTCGATTGACTCCTCTATAAGAGCAACAGTCCATATCCACAAGTTTTATTTTTCCATCAAAAACTTTCCAATTGCTCAGAGACCTGCAACTTTTTAACTCTCACAGTCAAAAAGCTCAAACCTTTCTCCGCACCGCCGTCAAAACCCTAACCCAGAAAAAATGCCTCCTCGTAAGGACATTACTATTCCTTTTGACCACGTCCACGCCAAGAAGTTTGTCAAACGGCTCAAAGAAGTCGCTACTCGATCGAACCCAGACACCACCTGTACTCTTACCATAGACGCAGAAGAAAACACAGGTCTTCTCGGCCCATTTCTGGAATCTCCATTGAATCCAGACCTCTTCACTATCCTTCGGGAACCCATCTGCAACTCTTCTCTTCTTCTCCAGGTAGACCCTTCTGCAGACCCAAAGTCATGGTCTCAGAAAGACAGCCTCTGCTCTATTGGAAAATGGCCACACTCCTCCCCCGACGACCTCGACTGGTACCGCCAACGCCGTAGGCAAGACAAAGATCGATGGGAAACAGCAGGAATTACAGAACTCATTGATCTATGCTTCTCCCTTCTGTCTGGAGCCAACAAACCCCCACTCGCTGCAGCAATGTGCTTCTGGGATTGCACCATGAACTGCTTCAGGCTTCCCTGTGGAGATATAAGCATTACCATGCTCGACCTCTATACCATCTTTGGAGTCCCTGCCGCTGAGAAAAACTGGACTCCTCAGACTTCTATCCAGACTCCTGACAAGGCCTCAGAAAAACGGCCTACATCCTACACCGCCTGGGTAAATCATTTCTCAACGAAAAGCAACGCGAAAGGAGGAATAGCCTTCTTGGAGTATTGGCTATCGAAGTACCTGTTCTGCACGACCTCAGCAAAGGTCATCAAAACGTGGACTAATCTCGCTGAGCGCCTTTTCAGCGGAGAACCACTGAGTTTGGTTGAACCCGTCCTGGCCTCCATCTACTACAGTCTCAAGCGAGTTGCTCTATCGAGGCTCGACTTGCAACAAGCTGGGCCACTCTGGATGGTAGACCTCTGGTTACAGGTCTATTTCCCTTTCTTCTGTCCCTCCAGAACCCCTAAGTTCGAAGAACAAAAGATTTTGGGCAAGTCACTGGTCTCTATGGAACCTAGGACCAAGCAATGGTCCTACTTCAGCTGCTTCAAGCACCTCTGCTACCGCCAAGAGCTTCCTTATACCGCCATCGAGAGAATTCTGGATCGTCATCATCCTGGCCTCCTCTCACGTGGCTTCATGCCATCTCCTGATCAAGATAATCAAGCAAGGAGTTTGTTCGTTAAGACGAACACCTGCCAGGATCTACCACTTCCAGACTCCGGGTATGAGCTTTATGCTCCCAATCACTTCTGCAGGCAACTTGGACTCGGCCAGGATGCCCCTATGCCCCTTGTATGCTCTGTTAACAAGTATACCCTCTGGCGGGCAGAGGGTAAGTCTAACGCAGCAGAAGTCATCGATGAAGACTTTGGCTTTCCATTGGTGATAGTCCCCGAGATTACTAGGCCACTGTCCCCATCGAGGTTGGTTACCCCAACATACCTCACTTGGTATTCCCAACTTTGGGTCGAGCTGCAATACAAAAGTCCAGCACTGTGCTTTGCCACCATCTTCCGTCAGTTCGATGACAAATTCTCGATGCCGGCAGACAAAGAGGCACTCGACAATCCTTCCTCTGACTCGGGTCCACCTCCATGGCCACAGGTATGCTTTTAATTCAGAAAATGTTCGACTTGTGTTTGGAACTCTCAAGACCAATAATAACCATCCTTCTCTTCTCTCACAGTGTCATCCAGAGCCAGACGTAACCATGGCAATTCAATCTTTCAAGAAGAAAAGGACCCAGCGTTCCAAATCACCTGTAAGTACTCAATATTACCTTTCCAGAACCTGCTGATTCTCATCACTGATCTCGATATTGGCCCTTAATCTCTGCAGTCCCAAAGTTCCAAGAAACTCAAACGAGCACCCCCAAAGAGTGGAGTTTGGTTGGAATCTCGGCTTAGGAGCAGAAACGACCAACTACGCCTCCTAAGGGCAGATCTGATCGATCACAAACTCCAGTCGAGACTAGCCCAGAGGTCGAAGCATCGAATCCCCCCTTATCAGAGCCACAAGTTCAGACTCTTGAGGAGACACCAATACTGTCTCCCCAACAAGTAAGCTATCGCAACCTCACTTCTTAGGTTAGAAATTTGTTCGATATATTCCTAACACTTCCTGTTATTTTACATCGAAGCTCGATGCTGTTTCTATGGACGTGACCATTCAGCAAATTCTTCCTGATAACCCAAGGAAACAAGCAAGCATAGTAGGAGAGCCAATTTCGATGGTCGTCGGAGACCAACCTGATCGATCCCTAGCCAATGATGATGAAGGACCTTCCGTTTGCTGCAAGAAAATAATTGTCCCCTCTTCATCATCTGGAAAACAACTCGACCTGCTCAGTGTGCAAGGGTCAACCGCAGTTCAAGAACTTGCAGGTGCATCGAGCACTTCAAGCACTTCTCCTGATCGTACGGTCCTCATTTGTCAGCTTCGTAAAATTCTTTCTGGGCCACTAGACTCCAATACGGATGTTCAGGCCGTTTCGAGACAAGTGAAGGATTTCCGAGCCACTGCCCCTGCAGCATTTATTCCTTTCCTGGATAAGTTAGAAGAACAATTCCTTGAGTATCAACGCCAAAGTGAAGCCTTTCATGATCTAACACTCGGGGTTGATCGTGAGACTGAAGCAGCGAGCAACCTAGAGCAAATAACTCAAAGGGAAGCAGAGGAAATTCAAAAACTTGTGCAGGAGAAAGAGACAAGGGAAAAGGCTCTATTGACCAAACGTGCCCAAAGGCTTGCTCTTGAGGCCGACCTTGCCAAACTCAACTCTGAAATAGCTGTCTTGGAAACTGAAATCCCCGCTTATCAGGACAAAGTACAACATTTCCTGAATGAGGACGAGGCTCGGGCTCAACATCTACAAGAGGCACGTGCGAAAGTTAGCGAAGCTTGTTTAGCAGCTCAACAAGCCTGGGTGGCCTCGGAGTATACTAAGATTAATATAAAGAGCTTCGTCTTCCAATTGCACAATTTGGGCCTTTAGTATAGGTTTTTTTGTATTTGTTATCGGACAAACAAAGATTTTTATATATCTACACTGTTTTGACAAAAAAGCTTCTATTGGGTTTAAAACTTGGTTGGGCCTCTATAATAAGCCCTTTTTTCAAACCCTGATCCAGCCTCATTTCAAGCTGTAACTAATCTTAACTCTTTCGGTTGTCCAACAATAAATGGAATTGAATTCTATACTTGGAATTCGTATCGCGTTAGACCATCGAAATCTTTTGAAATACGTTTTAACTGCCCCAAAGATCTTCTCATTTATCATACACTTCTTGCGAGCAGTCAAACCACTTCATGGTCCACTGTTCATTGAACACGTATTCACTGTTGTTGGGTGTAATTACTCATGCGAAACCAAACCGTCGTAATTCCTGGCTATAAAAGGCTTCCTTTCCTTGGTAAAAATACACCAAGTCCTTTGCGAGAATGAATCAAACCCAACTCGACATGTTCTGGTCTTACTATCCAAAGAGACCTCCAGATAAATCCTTCGATGTTCTGTTCCTTAGATAGCAATATCCATGCCCAAACCTGGACTAGATAGCAATATCTATGCCCAGGCGTCGCCTTGGCTCTCCCTTTTTGAAGGAGACTCTAAGGGAGAGGCCACAATCCAGAGGTTCCATCCCCTTCGACTTCTGTCTCGTACCCGTTCGGTGTCGATAGGCATAGAGGGTGGTGCCCCTCTTTAATGCCTCCTGCAGTCCATGGGAAAAGTTGGGGGCATCATGTTGACTGGACAAAGGCGATGATCGTCAAGGCAGGTGCAACTCTTGTCGTAGTCCTCCTCCTCTTGTCTTGACGATTCCTTCCTCTCCCTCTCCATCTCCGAGGTCGATCTCCTCAAATCACCGAGATCGATCTGCAGGCTTTATCTTTTTGAAAGATGGGAATGGAAAAAAAAGAAGGTCTTCTTGCTCGCTCTCCAACTTGGACCTCTTGTTAGGTCGAGAGATAGAGAGCTACGCAGAGGCTCTTGTGAAGATTGTCTCTAAAGTAGCTTTTTCATTCATCTTCTGTAGTTCATCTTCACCATATGGTATCAGAGCCTGAGGCCGCAAAGCCTTTGTATTGTTCCAAGTATTTGAATGTAATATTTATTTGAAGTGTAAAAGTTCTTTGTATTGATAAACTCGTATATAGTTTGCTCAAAAGTTTAAACCACAAAGACTGGCCTGTATCGAACTTTGACTTGGAATAAATAATTACTCTGATACAAAATTTAGCCCCAACTATAGGCACTAACTATTTAACCCCATTAGTAGGTTTATTCGATATCTATGATCCTTGATGAGTATATGTGTTGCCCCTGTAGTTTATTGATGCAAAAGCATGAATAAACTAGATTAAGCAGTATCTGGAGGATCATCATACTCCCAAGCAGGTTGTATGAATTTCTTTAAGTAACGACCATTTATCGGATTTGCATGTATAGTCCCATCTCGATCCCTCAGTCGAACTGCTCCTTTACCCAACAGTCGATCGATGATGTATGGTCCTTCCCATTTGTCTGACCATTTTCCTCGTCCTTCCGTTTTCTCACCGATAGGCAAGATCACCCTCCAAACGAGTTCTCCTTCTGCAAAACTCATGCCCCTGGTTCGCTGGTCATAGGCACGAGCCACCTTTTGTTTCTCAGCACGTAGACTTTCAAAAGCCTGAATTCGATGCTCATCGAGGTCTTCATGCTCTTGCCACATTGCTTGGACATAGTCTTCACCGATCAAATTGTGTTGCTCCATGACCCGTAAAGACTGAACATTGATTTCTAAGGGCAAAACAGCATCGTGCCCAAACATCAGTGCATAAGGAGTTGTACCTGTGGGGGTCCTCTTACTAGTCCTGTAAGCCCACAAGGTATGAAAAAGTTCTTCATGCCACAGCCTGGCATTTCCAGCGAGCATCCGTTTTAGGATATGAATAATGATCTTATTGCTCGCTTCAGCTTGACCGTTGGATTGGGCATAGTATGGAGAAGAGTGTAGAAAATGGATCCCAAGATCCTTCATTAAAGTATCTACCTCTCCAGACAAAAAGGCTGCCCCTCGGTCTGAAACAAAACATTCAGTGATGCCAAACCGACATATAATATCTTCGAATAAAAACTGACGGATGGCCTTCGCTGAAGATACCCTGAGAGGTCGAGCTTCGACCCACTTTGTGAAGAAATCAGTAGCCACGATAATGAACTTATGCCCCTCGGATGAATGAGGATGAATCATTCCAATTAAATCCAAAGCCCATCCTCGAGCTGGCCAAGGCTTGATTATAGGCTGTAATGGTATTCTGGGCATATGGTTGACTGGACCATGTCTCTGGCATTCTTCACAACCTTTAGCAAACATGATGCAGTCTCTGAGCATTCCTGGCCAATAGAAGCCATGTCGTCTTAGCAACCATCTCATCTTGGGACCGGCTTGATGAGGCCCTGCAGTCCCAAGATGGACTTCTCTCATTAACTTTTTAGCGTCACGTCCAAAGACACACCTTAATAGTATGCTTTCTTCTCCCCTTCGATATAACTCAGCATCTTTGAGCACATAATTGGGAGCTAAGAATCGAATCCGCTTGTCAACCGGATTATTAGGATCCTGGAGATAGGAGATGATTTCCTGCCTCCAGTCTTTATCGATGTGATCAAGTGTAGCAACGTACCATTCGTTTTTGTCTTCTTGTCGTGCAAGGAAAGATGGAAGGGTTCTTCTTTCAACCTTGAGTATTCTTTCTCGTACTCCATCTTGTAAACTTACACCCGTTGCTAGTTGAGCCAACTCATTAGCTGCATAGTTCTTCTCTCGAGGAACATGACTCAACTCCACCTCTGTAAACAACTTCAATAAATCACAAGCCCTCCTTGCATAAGGTTCTAGTATTGGGCCTGCCCTGTACTTGGTCTCCAGTTGTCTGATCACTAGTTGGGAATCTCCAAGGACATGCACGTCATTGATCTCCATATCTAATAGAAGTTCTAATCCAATGATTAAAGCTTCATACTCTGCTTGATTGTTTGTGCACCTGAAGTCCAACCTGAAAGAATAAGAATAAGTTTGGCCGCGTGGGGAGACCAAAGCTACCCCTGCCCCAGCCATAGTACTCGTACTTGACCCATCGAAATATAAACACCAAGGGGCCAAATCGATACGAGCGAGATCCAGTTCTGGTCCATCGACCACTTCTTCCATGGGATGATGAGCCAAAAAATCAGCCACTGCCTGGCCTTTCACCGCCTTCTGAGGGACATATTGCAAAGAAAATTCTGAGAGAGCCAAAATCCACTTTCCAATACGACCACGGAGAATCGGTCTGGATAACATATACTTCACTAAATCTGTTTGTGCTATGACACACGTAGTGAAGGATAGCATGTAGTGCCTCAACTTACACCCTGAAAAGTATAAGGCTAGGCATAACCTTTCCATTGGAGAGTATCTCGTTTCACAATCGTTCAAGGTACGACTTAGGTAGAAAATAGCACGTTCAACCCCTGCTGTGTCATCCTGAGCCAATAGGCTTCCAATGGAGAGTTCGGTAGCTGATATGTACAGCTTAAGAGGAACCCCAGGTCTTGGAGGAACCAAGACTGGTGGGTTCGTTAAGTATGCTTTGATGGTATCGAAGGCCTCCTGATGAATAGGCTCCCATACAAAGTCTTTCTGATTTTGAAGCTTGAGGATAGTAGAGAATGGTTGTGTCTTCCCAGCAGCATTGGCAATAAACCGTCGTAAGAAATTGATCTTTCCCAATAGGCGTTGAAGCTCCTTCTTACTCCTAGGTGGGGCTGCATTGATAACCGCTTGTTTCTTGTCGTCCGGTATCTCTATCCCACGCTGATGAACTAGAAAACCCAGGAAGTCGCCTGCCTGGACGCCAAACACACATTTGGCTGGGTTCATCTTCAATTGATGTTGCCTCATTCTGAGAAACACTTGTCTCAAGTCTTCAAAATGGTCACTTCGATGTTTCGTTTTAACTACCACATCATCGATGTATACTTCCATGGTCTTACCAATAAGATCATGAAAGATCAAGTTCATTGCTCGTTGGTAGGTTGCCCCTGCGTTCTTGAGTCCAAATGGCATATCCACGTACTCGAAAACACCGGCAAAGCCTGGGCATCGAAACGCTGTTTTATGTCTATCCTCTTCAGCCACTGGGATTTGATGATATCCTGCAGTACCATCCATGAATGTTAACATCTCATGGCGGGCAACTGAGTCAACCAACAGATCAGCTACTGGCATAGGATAAGCATCCTTAGGGGTTGCATTGTTCAAGTCTCTGTAGTCGACGCATACTCGCATCTTCCCATTCTTCTTTTTGACTGGAACTATATTAGACAGCCACTCATTGTATTTGGCTACTCGTATAATCCCCGACTTGAGCATCTTTTCAACCTCCTCTTTGACTAGAATTGCCGTCTCTGTATTCATGCGCCGCATCTCTTGTTTTACAGGCTTCTTTCCCTCGATGGTGGGCAAGTTGTGACAAACTAGGTCTGGTGAAAGACCTGGCATGTCCTCGTATTTCTCTGCAAAACAATCTGCATATTCTTTCAGCAATTCAATCATCTTGAGCCTCTCTTCAGGCTCCAAAAAAGTACTTATAGCCACAGACATTGGCTCTTCCTGTGACCCAATCTCAATGTGTTCGATGGGATCTTTGACTTTAGGAGGTGTATCGTCCAGGGCTGCTGGAGCTAGTTGAATCTCGTCTTCCTCCTCCAAGTCTTGCAGAACGTCTTCATCCACGTATTCCAATGCTGCAATCATTGGAACCTTCTCGTAGGCTTGACTTTCTAACATAAAGTTGTGAAAGCGATCGTGCAATGAAAGACAAGCCTCGGTCTCTATCTCTGATAGAGACCCATTCATGGAGAACGTCTGGATGGTAGCTCGATGGTGTAGGGTCTTTGACTATCCTGATTTGCTTGAACAATCCCCCACTGAGCTAATTCAGAGGCCGTGACACCCATCGGGCGGCCTTTTTTATCGACGCCACATACCTCCAATGGCCTAAGGTCATTGTGGTAATACCTGGCCTCTAGAGCATTAGCCGAGATGGAATAAGGACGAGGGTCAGCGTTGACTATTTCTGCTTCTCCTGACTCCATGTTCCACAATAGCATTTGCTGATGCAGCGAAGATGGTACACAGTAGCTTCGATGGATCCAATCACGTCCTAGGATGGCACTGTATGGTGATGTACATTCTATCACAAAGAATGTATAAGTGCCTGAAGCTATCCCGATGTGTACCTGTAAGAAGACAATCCCCAGGGTCTTTGTTATGCTACCCTGGAAGTTCCTGACACTCAGCGATGTCTCTTGGATAGCTGACTTGGGAACACCGATAAGGGCCAGTGCCTTAAAGGTGATGATGTTCACCGCTGCCCCTGAATCCACCAAAAGTTTATTTAATTGGACTCCTTGGACTTGTCCTGTGACATAAAGTGGCCGCATATGCATGGCCATGTCAAGGGTAGGCTTGGAGAACATCATCCGTCCTCTTGTTTCTGGTGAATCCAGTTCTGGTGTGTCATCCAGTGTGGAACTGTCTGGCACTTGTGATTCTTCATCTTGTAACATCACGCTGCTGACGTTCCTGGATTCATCTCTTGGTGCTGTTGAGGGCAAAGCATATTTGGAGGATAGGACGTACACCATGTTAATGGCTGCAGTATCCTCTTCGATGGAATTTTGTACCTCATCGACCTCATCCTCACCGTAATCCACCAACTCCTCATCCTCGTTGTAGTCATCACCTTCAGCGGATGGTTGTCCTTCCTCGATAGACAATGTAGTCAGTTCAAGGTGAGCAACTTGTCGTAATATATCCTCCGGAATAGGATCGATAGCTGCTGGTGGTGTTGGTGGAGTAACTGTTTCCTTGGGAACTGGGGTTAGTTTCTTGGCCTTCGCTTGCTCTTCCACAACTAAAGGCCTTGGCCTCCACTGTAAGATTGGCGGCTTGCTTGGAGTACTCTGTTGTGGTGGCCCCTCTGTTCCCTTAGGAGGTGTCTTCAGTCCTACTTGTTTCATCGTGTCTTTGTCAAAGTTAAGGCGCCTCCGTACTGGTTGTCTTTTCTGAACTAAACGATGAACCTCTAGAGTAGGTTCTGACTCTTTTCTTTTGTTTGCTAGTTCTGGGTTTCTATCGAAAACCCCTGGTCTTTGGGCTCTTACTTTGGGCTCGTGAGATTTCTTCCCAAACACCACTAATGGGTTTGCTGCAAGAGTATTCAATCTCTTCTGCAATACTTCTGGAGGAAACTCCAGGTCTTCTTCCTTGATAAGGCCAGCCTCGTAAGCATCCAACGCTCTCTTGGCCCTACCAAAGCGTCGTTGTAGGTTCCTCCTCTTACTTGGAGTGACCTCGACTGTCTTTCCCTTCTCCTTTATATACCATACATCCTCCTTTGTGATGTTCCTTGAAGCTGGAGGAATGTATGGTTTGGTGAGCGTATCGGCAACCATAGACTCAGGTGCTTTAACCACGCTGACCTGTTTGGTTGCTCTTGGTCGCTTGGGAGCGGGAGTGTCCCTTTGTTTTGATAGTGGGGATCCATGATCTTTATTGGAAAATAGTTCCGGGAAGGCTCTGGCTGCCTGAGCCAGCTCTTCGAAGGAGATCTTCAGCCCACTCCTCAACTTGCAGTGTGCACAAAGGGCTACTGGCGAGTCTGCTCTAGGGTCCACCTTTTCTTTTCCTTTATTCTGTGGTGTATGTGGTGGATTCTCGCCAGCTGTTGGTTGGTCGTTGGCTTGTTTTCTTTTGTTGGTTTTAGTACCTGTCACGTCCAACATGCCAACAATCATGGGGATTGGAGTTGTTAAGTTAAGCGAAGGCTTTTGCTCGATCGCTATTACTCCGTCATCGATCAACTGCTGAATCTTATATTTCAGATCTCTACAAGCAGCTGTAGTGTGACTTCCCCACCTGTGGTGATATTGACAATAAGGGAGACCCCTAACATCATCAGGATGTGGGTCTGGTGATCCCCAGTTGTCGGGTATCACTGCTATCCCTTCTAGGCATAGCTTTTTGAATACTTCTTCCCGCTAAGACGCGTTGTATGTAATACGTGTCCGTTTAGGTCGGACAACGGCTATGTTCTGCCTGGTCCTTCGCTTGGACTTCTTCTCCTCTTGACTTGGTGTACCTTGACTATACTCCGAAGAAGTACCGCTGACGGGAAACTCTGTGATCGGAGAAGATGGCATTATACGAGGATATTCAGGATGAAAATCCATTTCTCCGTTTTCAGCGATTATAATCACTTGCCAGTTGATCAAGCCCTGGATCTTGTCTCTCAGGGTCGAACACATCGATGTTCGATGGCCAAAGTGATTGTGGAATCTACAAAAATGTTGGGCTGGCCCTTTATACCGTAGATGTTTAAGCTTATAGACAGGGTAAAAGAAAATCAACCCCATATCTTTTAACCTATCCAAGTATTCATCCACCATGTCCGTCTTGAATGAATAGGTTAAGTAGGCTGGTTGATTCCAAGCCTCTTTGTTTTCAAGGATTCCACTAGGTGCTGGCCAACTTACATCGACCATGTTTACCTGTGGAACCGGGAACGGCTCTGAATCTACTAGAGCTGCTGTCTTGGATGAGCCTTCCAACTCCAGCTTTCCTTCATTGATCCACTTTTGGATCTGATCTTTCAACTTGATGCAGTCCTTGGTAAGATGGTTCCATGCTCCGTGGAACTTGCAGTACTTTTTACCCTTTAACTGCTCAGCCGTGGGAAGCGGTCCGAAGTCGGCCTTGACCACTCGCAGTCCGTACAGCTCGTCCAAAATCTCATGTGCCATGTTGGCGTCATAAGTGTACTTCTCGAACTCTGGTTTAGTAAAAGCCACTGTCGAGAGCTTGATGGGACCTCTATTCTTCTGAAGCTTTCGGGGTTTCAGCACTTTATTTGACATTAAATCTAAAGCCCCTATATGGTCGTCCTCAGAATCTGTTTCCTGGTCATCCATCTGTTCAACATAAGCCACAGTTTTTGGCTTTAACCTATCATAGGTTCTATTGTTATACGTCCCCTTGGACGCGTTCTTTCTGTTATCTCTCTCTTGCATGTTGCTATAAGCTCTGGTCACCGCAGCGATGAATTCATTCAGAGAGAAATACTTGCTATTTAAGAACAACTGGTGATAAGTATCCTCCAGCCCATTCTTGGCCATCTCGACCACCTCTTCCTTGCTTAGAGGGGTCTTACAGAGGTTATACTCTGAACGAAAACGGTGTAGGAAAGTGACCGGACTCTCGGTCACCGACTGGCTAAGAGAAGCCAACTTTCCCACGGTGGTTTCTGGCCGTTCTGTTCCAAAATGATCTATAAATAATGCCTCCATCTCCTTCCACGTACTAATTGAGCCCTTCTCGATGCCAGTATACCAAACGAGGGCGGATCCCGATAATGATGAACCGAAGACCCTTAACTTGAGTCTATCGTCCTCGGCAAACTGGCCTAACTGTAAGGTGAAATAGGCCAGGTGTGTTGCCGCATTAGCATCATCGTCACCAGAGAATGTTTGGAAGGTCTGGTGTTTATAGAATTTTGGCCAATGCCATTCGTTAGGATCGTCTTTGCTTCGGGGATACGGTGCTTCATAAGTCTCATGCATCTTGTTTATTCGTACATGGAAATCCTCCATGAGCTTATTTATACGTGCCTCCCACTCGAAAGCAAAATCCTCTGATCGTCTGGTTTTCCTAGCCAAGTCCGATACGGTTTTGGTTAGGGAAGCCAGATCCCTATCGACTCTTTGAGTGATAGCTGCCGCTGACCGGCGGTATTCTTCCAATCCTTTGTCTAAAAGGTTTTGGACATCTGCCCGTAGGCGTTCTTGACCTTCTGCCAAACTAATTACTTGAGCATTTATGGATTCTTTATCCTCTCGCTCTTGATTCAACTCTAATTGCATAGACCGCATAGTACTCGCTATCTCCTTTAAGGAGTCGGTCTGAGTAGCGAGATGTTCACTGTGTTGCCCAAGTCTGTCTTCGAATAATCGAAAACTACTAGCGTGGTATAAGTCTCGTTTTGCTGCGTAGGCCACGTATTCGTCATACGTGAGTGCTTTTATCGCCGCTTCACTTAGAGGTTCGAACTCCATAGTATTGAAGTTGTTAGCGAAGATGAGCTCAACCGCTTGATTACTTAGTGAGCGACACCGACTAGAGGTGTGTTCACGGTATGCCGGTTGTGGGTGTTTACGACACTGAGGGTAAACCCTTCGATAAGGGTCTCCAATTGTCGCTCAGAGACGCAAAGAAGTATTGACAGTCCCACTGGGCGTGCCAAAATGTTCGATGCAGAAATATCTCCCTGAAGAGACTCTCTCCGCGAAGCAGTCTCTTTTGATATCGGATGTTTCAACCGCGTGTACCGGTCTATCCTGTATGTGCTTCGATGCTGGCGTGCCACCATTCTTCAACGGAATATGGACTAGTTACAGCCGCCTGACTTCTAATGTAAGCGATTAAGATAGGGAGAGCACCAACCCTATCCGAATAGGTTCTTTTTACCTAGAAACCTAGGACTTTTGGATATGTGTACCTCTTTGCCAAATCTTGAAATCGATACCCCCACGTCTCTCGTGTAGAGCAGAGCAATTCCTTGATGAAGTGTCTGAGAACACTAGCTTCCTTTGAGTTTTCAAGCCCTCAGCATACAAGTGAGCTGCCCTTCCACCTTCAGGTTGCAGGTTTTTGCTTCCTTTGAGCCGTAAATACTCTCAATCGATAGTTGACAAGTACTTAGACCTTCTGGGTTGCAAGAAGATAGATATCTCGAAGACGAGATAACTGTCCAGGTTGTATTGCGTATAGCAAGGATTGTTTGTATGTTTGTGTAGTCGTTGTCGTCGTGCTTTTCATAAGACCCTCGCGTTCCTTATATAGTCGCTTACTTATCAGTCATTGATTCTGTCTCTAACTCCTTTACTCTTGTAACTTTGTCTGAATCTCCATACCAGCATCGTGTTATACCACTCATAGGTATTCCAATTCCATCATAACTCTGTTAAGAGTCCTGCAAATATCAACTAGTTATGATAGAAACTAAGCCGCGTGAAACCAGCTCGATAAGACATAGTTCTAATAGAACTCTAAGTCTTCTCCCAGCGAAGCTCGATACGAATCTCGCTGGGCTTATACTTAACTCCCTCGATGGGAAACTGCTTTCCTCGATAGGAATTTAATAGCCCTCGACGGGCCGCTCGATAGACCTCGGCTATCCAGGCCCAAAGTAAATATTTTATTTAGGCTCAAACAGTAAGCTCTTTATATTTTTTACATAATCTTATGGTAGGGAAATGTTTCTTATCTCCATTGAATCTGAACAAGCTTCGTGAATAGTTTGGTTTGCCAGTAAATTTTTTTTAGTTTTTGACTTCAAGTTTTAGATCAATATCCTAATTAATAACATATATGTTACGACCTGGAACATCATTATATGATACTCGGAACTTATATGGTTAGTCGCTAATTAAATACGTTAATTATCGATGATAATTAGTTTTTATTGTCGGTAACGTTTACTGACGTTTCATCAAGATTTTATCAATTTTATTTTTCAAGAAATTTCTTAGGAGAAAGTTGTAGAATTTTTCGATACGAGTTCGTGGCCATGTTAAGTGTTGAAATTGGAGTTACGACGAAGAAATTATGGTCAACGAAAATTTTACGGAAATATCGGAAAATGTTTTATCGCAAAATCGCGGGTATAAATACGGGTTTTAATTTTGGGAAGGCCAAAATTTCCATTTTTGGAAACCAGTGTTGACCCGCGTTGACCACCCTTACGGCATAGTTTCTCGCTGTGAGGTTCTCACTGGCAGTGAGCCTCCGGCCATGATATTGGTGGCAAACGGTTAGATTCGAGCTCCTCTACTGATTGGTGGATGCATCTTCGGCGTTGGTGACCGGAGAAAGGAGAATCGAGGTGAAGAAAGTGGCGGTTTTCGGGCGTTTTTTCTCGGCGACGGTGGCAGCGCTCACGATGGCGTTGGATGTCGAACCCATATGGGTTTTGAAGCCCAGGAGGAGGCGAGTTGAACGCGACATGTCTCAGCCCTTGTCGTGGCCGGAAGCCGGCGGTCGCAGGAGATGGATTTTCTGGTGGGATTTCGGTTTTCCGGCGATTTGGAGGTTTTTCGGTTTGATTTTGATGTTATGTTCTTCTTGAATGTTGTTGGGGTTGTTGAGATGAAAAATTTGATATGCATGTTGCTCAATTTGGTGCCGATGGGATTTCAGCCACTTGCGGCGGCGGTGCATGAGCTCTGGCGAGGTAGAATTTTCGACAAAATTTTATGTCATTCTGCTTGTAATTTCGTGGCAAACGCAATGATGAGATTCTTGAATGGATCTGGACTTGATTAATTTAGACGCGTATTTAATCAGATAATAATTAATTGATTTTATGATAATATTCACAAACGATCCGACTATCAATTTAAAGTCGAGTCGCTCGATGTTTGAGATTTTTGTTGGGATTCTAAAATTTAGTATAGTGTATGAATACAAGGAACTGAATTCGTAATTTAATTAAGTTCATTTTTAGTCGGAAAATACATTATTCGAGAATGTGAGATTCTCGACATTATTCCTCGTCGGATTACGAGCCTATTTATTTATTATGAATATCGATGAGTATATATTAATTATAATCGTGGTTTGAGGATTACAAGTTAGCGGCCGTGTCGAATGATTATTGCGTCGATTAGCAAGTTGCGGCTTTATGATTATCTCAGCATTGTACGGTGAGTGGACATTTATTTATTTTCACAATTGCTGCGAGTTTATATTTACACAGATTTACAATCTCCTATATTTTATTACAGTCGAGTTTGGAGGTATGTTTGTGATGGTTTTATTTCAACATCGAAGCTTTGACTAGTCGACTGATCACTGACTAGTCGGCTCAGACTGAGTTTGGATAAACACCCTGCCGATTTAGATTGTCTCGGGTTAGGACAAACACTCTAGACGATCCTATCACCTTTTTTATTTACAGTCTTGGAGATGCTCCAGGTTAGGACAAACACTCTGATCGCCCACCTCCATATTTTATTTCTGTTTATTATATTTGAACTCGCTTTATTTTACAGAAATTAGCAAAAAAGCTTGTTATCACAGATTTATCAGTTTACGTAGTTTACGTTATTTTTGTCCACTCACTCTTACGTTTTATATTTTAAATATCTTTTCCTAGGCCCTTCGGTTTTCCGTACCCAGGTTGTAGTGCTTCTCCTGAGCTGGATTTTGATCCCCTGAGATTTTGTGTCTACCAGGTTATCATACCTTTCTGTAGGTTTTGGCTCACTAGTAGTGTATTTTTATATGTTTTATCCTGCTCCTAGAAGTCACTCTGGACACTAGTGTTATAAATATTTTTCAGTGCTACTTATGAATTGTTAGTTTTGCTGGTTTATGAATTTTCAGTTTCTGTATTATTATTTCAGCATTTTAAATAATTTAGTTTTCACACTTTTTTGAGAAATCAGGATGGACATCGATAGTCCGCGGTATTGTTTGTAGGAAATCCGAAGTGTGATTTTCTTGCAGGTTTTTGATAGTGCACTTCGTAGAAGAATTATGTCAAAAAATTTACAAAAATCCGTAGTTTAAGTCTTGTTGTTAAGGCGTGATCCTAGATTACTAGTTAATCTAGGGTTGAATCCTATGTACAAAAGAAGCAGATACCATAGAAGCACAGAACAAACGTACATGAACAAAGTAAAACAACAACGTGGAACAAACAAAACTATGCTAGCGGAGGTAGGGAAAACCAATACATGAGGGTATTTATGAGTTTTTTAATTTACATGAAGGCACGTTTGGTAGAAAAAGTTGATTCTGGGAGAGTTGATTCCTAAACCCATCTCCCCCCTCCGGAATACAACTCTGAATTTATCCTGGAATCATTCCTGATAAAAAGGTGGGTCCCACCTCTATTTCGATTCCCTTATGTGCAAGTAAATGCCGTAATTCAACCATCCCAGAATGATTCCCATTCTATTATGATAAGACCCAAAGCTCCACTTTTATTCATAGTCTATCATATATCAATGTTGTAAACTTGTACACTAGCAATTACTTATGTTCGATCATCAGTTCATGCAAGAATTTCTGTGGTCAATTTCCAAGACATTCGTCTGATGATTATGGGATCCTTGGGTCCGAATTTGATCACTCGCACGTGCTCATGCCTATCTTCTATTTAACTTTGATGATGAAGTGAATTAATACGTACTCTGGATCCTTAAGAGCATTAAGAGCATATACACATATTGCTGTCTCCAAAGAGTTTTTTTTTAATAAGTCGATAATTTTCATTAAAATAAGGAATTAAGTACAATTTGAGAGCAAAGTCTCTACAATAAAAGGAGGTGCTCCATAGAATACAGTGGGATAATTTGCACTAACTAGATCCCTTTTGGCGAGCAAATGGGCAACTTTATTGGCATCCCATTGGATATGACCAAAAGAAGCCGTTGGTGATTGGGCCAGAAGATCGTCTTCGCAAGTATCACGGAGTTCATGAGTGACATTATGTTGGTCTTGCAATGCCTTGACCAGAATTAAGGAATCAGAGCTGAATCTGACTGAGACAAATCCATAGTTCAGGTTGATTTAACAAGCTTCAAAAGCTGCCATTATCTCCACAAAAAGCAGTGAGTAGCATCGCTTCAAGTGTCTGGCAAATGTCATGATAAAGTTGCCACACTAGTCACGGAATTCCAATACCTCCTCTAAACGTGAGCCGATCAAAAACTTCATCCATACAAATACAATATTGTCCCACTGGGGAGGGGCACCCAACTTTGTTTCAGATGAACCAGTTTGGGAGGTTTCCGGTTGACATAAACATAGCACTCATTCCAAGCCACAACCTGGAGGCGAAAAACTTCTACAAATCTAGCACAATTCCAATACTCTCCATTTCTTGCTTTCCAAAGAAATCAAAGGAGAGTTATTAGTTGTTCGAAGAGGTTGGGTGTCAAGTTATTCTCACAAACCTGGAACCAGTCTCGAAAAGACTTCTCATTTTCCCCAATGCCTGGGGTAATGGACTGGATTAGTGTCATAGTACAACGAAAGTCTCTTAATAGATGAAGCTCTATTTCAAGTGCAGATTCACATAAAACACCCTCTGAGGGAACATCTACCATCTTAGACCGGAGCCGAATTCTTAAAGGCATGTAACCATTACAAGCCTTCAATGCACACATTTTGGCTGCTAGAGCAACCTGCTATCGCCAAATGGATTTCCACCACTTTGATATAGCTGGGGAGGGGTCAGAGCTAACTGATGTGGTGGAGCAACATGATCACAAGCAGTAATATATGCACTACTAACCTTGAAATCACCATTGGAGGTATGATGCCATATTAACCGATCCTTGCTGATTCGTCTACTAAGAGGGATGGACCTGACTAAATAGACATCATGTGGTGACATATAACGTTCCAGTAGAGGGTCATTCCATATGCGATCTTGCTGTATGAATTGTGATATAAAGCAGATAGTATTCGGGTATCTCAACGGTGTATCTGATTTGAATTGACTAGAGCAGGATAACTTATTGTCTTCCCAAACCGCAATAGAGGAACCATCACCTACCTTCCAACGAGCCCCACCATCTAGCACTGGCTTAACTACTAAAAGACTACGCATGTGAAGGAAGAAGCGCCACCCGCAATAGCATCCCAAAGAGAATAAGAATGAAAGTACCTGACTCGATAGATCTTACTAACTAATGACTTTGAAAACTTCAGTATACGCCATAATTGTTTGGTAAGCATTGCCAGGTTAAAAGTGTACAGATCGCGAAAATCCAAACCACCTTGAGCCTTCAGCTTGCACATATTATCCCATGTGTACCAATGGATTTTCTTTTTGTCAATAGTATCACCCCATAAGAAGTTGACACACATATGTTGTAACTCTTCTCAAAAAGCTTTAGGTAGTAAAAAATAATTCATGGCATAATTGGGAAGAGATTGTGCTACCAGCTTGACCAGCACCTCACAGCCCGCTGTACTCAAAATAGAACCTTTCCATCCTACAAGCTTATCACGAACCTTATCCTTTATGTATGCAAAGGTGGTCTTTTTGCTGCTACCCAGATACGTAGGTAAACCCATATACTTATCATGGAATGGGTCCAGTATTCGACTAAAACATAAACTGCTCTTGCTGTAATTGATGGATTGGCCAGAAGAAACTTTTTACACCTTCAACACATCCTTATCTTATCACAGGCTTGCCCCGAGGTGATGTTATATGAGGGCTCTAAGACAAATTTGAATTCCCTCTAGCTCTTTGGAATTGTATACACGTCTAATGAGAGCAGAGAGACCCAAAGTACACAAAAGGAACAAATTTGGGGAGATGAGATCACCTGGATAGATACCTCTAGAAGGTGTAAGATATCCTCATGGTGAGCCATTGATAACAAAAGCATACTTAACTGTAGTAACGTAAGTCATAATTAGATTGATCCATTGTTTCGGAAAGCCTAATCTCTCCATGAATATCTTTAGGAAGCTCTACTCTGATCTGTCATAAGGTTGGCTAACATCCAACTAAAGAGCCATTTGCCTGGAATCCCCTTGACTCTTAGTCAACAGATAATGTGCCACTTCGCTAGCCACTAATTTATGATAAAACAACGGAGACATGCCATCTAGACTTGGGGCCTTGTAGGGTTCCATGTGAAAAAGAGCTTACTTTATTTCCTCATTAGTGTACTGGGCCAATAAGCTAAAGGACATTTCGAGTGTGATGACTAGAGAGAGAGAAGTGAGAATTTGCTCTATATGCTCATACGTGACGTTTCTTGCAGTAAAATGGTCCTTGTAGTAGTTCAGTACTACGGGTTCCAACCCAGAAGGGGTATCTTGCCAAACCCTTGACTGTCAAACAATTCCTTGATCAAGTTCTTCTGTCTCCTATTCGAGGCCTTACGGTGGAAGTACTTTGTAATTTTATCACCAAGCTTTAGCTTATTATTCTTGGCATGTTGGCTCCAGTAAGTAGCCTCTTGTTGAAGCAGGATCTCTTGTCGAGCATACAATTCCTTCCTATGTGGAATATCATCACTGTCAAAGGATTTATTTAGGAGCTCACTTAGTTCCTTTTAGATTGCCTTCAGCTCATATTTCTGACTACCAAAAGCTTCACTAGACCATTGACATAATCTGATCCATGTATTTATAACCTTTGAGGCAAATTGATTCTTGATAGAACCCTGGTAAGGATATTTCCACGCTACTCGTACCATTTCCAAGAAAGTGTCATCATCTGCCCAGATTGCTTCAAATTGAAAGAAATGTTGTCTTCCAGGAAACCTGGTTTCCTTCTCTTGTCATACCAGGATCAAAATAGGAACATGATCAGAACAAAGTGGAGGTGGATGGATTACCTGAGCCTCCCAAAATTGTAGTCGCCATAATCTAGTGGCCGATGCTCGATCCAGGCAGTACTGTGTAGTAGAATCATGCCATGTGAATGTAGAGCCCGTATATCCAAGATCTTCCAGGGCACAGTCATCCATGCATTAGTTTATGTCATTCATTTTCCAATTTGGTTGCATAGGACCTCCCGATTTCTCAAAAGAGTGCTTAATCTCATTAAGATCCCTAACTACACACCAGAGATTTGAAACCTGTATTTGAGAGAGTTAGTTCAACATCTCCCATGTTTTGTGCTGATTCTGAACATAAGGTGTGCCATAGACACTTATAAGCCTCCAAGATTGACCTAAGCCTGAAGGAACCCGAATCTTGGCATCTATAAACGATGGAGAATGATCTCGCAAATGAAGATCAATGTCATCGGCCCAAAGCATCATCAAACCACCTGTACTTGTGCAAAGCACGTGACCATCTCACCTTGCTAAAACCCTAATTTGCTTTGATCACATTGAATCTAGATTGGGATCGACACTTTGTCTCTTGGAAGAAAACAATACCAGGTTTCTTGGAATTGATCAACGACCTTAAAGAATCCAACTTAGCATCATAACCCGATCCTCTCATGTTCCAAGAGAGGATGTCGTAACTAGCCATCAGAACCATATCGGCGTCCTGATTAGAGAAGCCGAGAGAGGAGAAAAAACCCAAGGAAGGAAGGATAAAAGGTTGAAGGGACGGAGGAATGACATAAAACTTGAACCCCATATTACAATAAGCTCACATAGAATATCTCGAATAATAGCAAAACACCCTAAAAAAACTATGTAAAGAAACATGCACCACATAACATAAAACAACTCCCACTATAAGAAAAATAGCATTCAAAGACAAACAGGGTTGCGACAACTATGTATTTGTTGCTGAAAGTCAGTATAAGCAAAGAAATTTCAAGTCATCGTAATTGATGTCATCGACGATGACCATTTTATTGATGACTAAATTTCATCGCTAAATTTTTATTTTGTGACGATTCTAATGAGTTCTCGCTACTATATCCATGACAACTAAAAGTTTCTCGTGGAAGATCTAATTAGCGACATTCTTTACTATTTGTCGCTAAATGTTTATGGAACAACTACATTTTTTTTGTCTTTTAGTCGATGATTAACAAGAGTTGTCGGTGATACTTAATGTGACAAACATTAAATTTTCGCAAAATAAAACACGAATATCAAGTGCTTATTAGACTACCTTTGAATTTGAATACGAATAAACAAATATAAAAATAATCAAGTGCTTATTGTGCAAAGGTACCCACGAACCAATTATCAAATGTCACATTTAGAGTTTGTCAACAAATGTCAAACTTCGGATTTAGTGTTTGCAACAAACATCAAGCGTCACGTATAATAATTGCGACAAAAATTAAATGTCAAATTTATTAAATACTGCAAAAATAAAATCTCGCTTTTGAACTCTGTAACAAACTTAAAACCTCACATTTATTTCTTCCAACAAAAACATAATTAATGTCACACTTTGTTATTTACGACAAACACCAAGCATTGTTGTTGATGTTTACGACAAACGCTAAGCGTTGCATTTGGTGTTTTTGAAAAATTGTAAGCGTCACAGTTTGTGTTTATGACAAACCCCAAGCGTCGTATTTATGGCGTGTGGCAAATGTCAGGCATCACATTTGATGTTTGTGACAAACACCAAATGTCACACACAATATTTGCGACAAAAATGAAATGTAAAACTTATGTTTTGTAACACACTCGAATTCCTCTCCAAACATAATATACGATGAATCAATTACGTCACAAATAGAAAATGCGTCAAAATAAATTCACTACAAGAAAATTGCACCTAGACCACAGACCATTTCCGTCGTCTAGGTGCAGTTTTCCGTCGTCTAAATACTTAGACGACGGAATCTCCGTCGTCTAAGGTCCGTGCTCCAAGTGCTGTCGTCCAAGCACCTGGACGACGGAGATTTAGTGATCCGTCGTCCAAGTTCACTTGGACTGCGTACATTATCCGTGGCCCAGGTAGACACCTGGACGACGGAAACTCTAAGTCTCCGTCGTCCAGGTGTCTACCTGGGCCACGGACATTGCTCTTTTCTCCGTGGCCCAGGTGTTCACCTGGACGACGGATAACTAATTCTCCGTCGTCCAGGTGAACACCTGGGCCACGGAGAACGGCAGGGTTTAGGGTTTAGGGGTTAGGGGTTTAGGGTTAGGTTTAGGGTTTTGCACCTGGACGACGGAGAACATAATCTCCGTCGTCCAAGTGAATATTTAATTTTTTTTTAAAAATTGAAATTAAATATTATTAATTTAATTTATTATTAATTTAATTTAAATAATGAAAAATGCTAAAATTAATTAAATAAACTAAATTTTGAATATTACTTAATTATTAAATAATTAAATTAAATTAATTTGTACATACATGAATAATTGAAAAAACCCATAAATTAAAAATTAAAATATTGTTCGGAATGCGGAAAGAAACGAGATAATAAACTACTAGCTAGCTAATACACTAGAGGAGCAGATGCGCCGCCGAGTCCTCCGCCTCCAGCTGGGTCGTTGTCGTCGGGGTGTGGGTTGGGAGGAGGTTGACATACTTCTCGATTTTGTTGCATGAGGGCGATGAGTTGGGCTATTTGTGCTTGTTGTTCGTCAAGTCTTTGCCGCATTGACTCATTCTCCTCTCGTGCCAGTCGAGCCTCTTGAATGGCTGCTTCGACGGCCGCAGCCTGACTCCTTCTCCGCTGCCCCGAACCTCCCGTAGATGATGAGCCGGAGGTCGTCGACAAATCTCGTACCACCCTAGGCCCAAAGTGCCTAACCTCCTTGCCAGCTCTACGACCGTAGACCTCATCCGCGATTGCAATTTGGCTCTCTAAGGATAGAGGAGGCAGGTCTTCCGGCGGCACATCTGGGAACGCAAGCTGAGTGTTAGCCAACTCTTCATGCGCACGCTCTATCGCCCTTGCGTACAAAAGAATAATTAATTTATTATAATGAAATCATATTTAAATAATAATTACTATAATTAAAAGCACATATATATATATCACTTACGCCGCATTGACTCGCTTCATTATCGAGCCCTGACGTCACGTACACGCTTACGCTTGCATCAAGATAAGGGTGTTTGGAGCCCTTATCCTTGTGCTCCTTGGCTATTTGAATGAACTGCTTAGCGCCGATAGTATGGTGTTTCTCCTTCTTCCTCCGGTTGGCTTTGTTGACACCGGAGAATTTCTGTTACACAACATAATTAAATCATTAAAAAATGAATAACTACAATTTAAATAATTCAATTATCTTAATTGAAATAAAAAAAAAAATTAATACCTTAAATTGTTCATCGGCAAAGTGGTTACACAACCACTCCCACTCATCTTCTCTCTCCCCTTGCAGCTCTACCGGGGGAGGCACGGGACCGACATCTTGGAAGTACTTATGGAGCTTGTACTTCCAATCTTTGTAGATGGAGTTGGCGGTTTGGTTGATATGCCTCAACATAGCCGGTGTCGGATCCACGTCAAATTGTTCCTATCAAAAATAAATAGAAAATTATAATCGTATATATTATGAAATTTTAGGCCAAGATTAACAATATTATATAATAACTAAATTGGACGTATTACGTACCGAAAGATCTTTGAAGACTTTCGCCTTCTCATGATCCGGCGCCTCCTTCCAAGTAGGGGCAGTGATACGAACCCGGTTACGGATGATTGACCATATCCCATGCGCCGAGAGACTTGCTAGCTGAGCTGTGGGAGGGCCACTGGTGAATTTGTCGTACGGCAAGTCGATCTTTTTACCGGTCGCCTTGCAAATACGCTCCGCTTTGCCCCCTTTAATGAGACCCCGAGTCCTTTTCGGTTCCGGGTCAGTGGGGGCCCTCCTTTGCCTACGGCGGGCGCTGTACATGATTGATTCGGCGGTCGAGGACGCCTGAGTACTTCCCGTTGAATGGGTACCGGGCGTCGGAGATTGGAAGGGGTCGACGTCATCACTGCTCGAGATGAATGGGGGAGCGGGAATTTCCCCAGAGGGCGCTACGGACGGACCAGATGATCCGTCCGGATTGAGAGCGTCGTTGCCCTCCTGTTGAACCCAACCGACTTTGGCCGCCAACATTCGGAGCATCTAATCTTCTGCCTCCTGTTGGGCTTTCTTCTTGCCGGATGTGGTCTTTGGCGGAGCCATTTAAACCTAAGAGTACGGTGTTAAAATACCTACTTACCATAATAATTACAACTTAAAAATTTACGCTAATTAATTAAGTACGTTTAAGATTTAAATAGAGTACACTAGCTTGGCATTTTCGGTCGTTCAATGGACGTGCGACCCGCGCGATAAAGTGTAAATTTTCAATTAATCAGCCTTGGTTAAATCGAAAAACATGGCCAGTTAGGGATAGAGATAACGCGAGAGGCAGGACTAATTTCGACAAAAGTCTTTCTTAGTCCAAATCCTGTCACCAGTCATAACTCGTTTCTAGACACCATGTCCGACATTCGGCCAATTTTTCGAAAATTTACACTCCCTCAAGTCCTTTGCAAACTACGCCCTCAACCTCGTGTCCATAACTTCACTTAGGTTATGGTGTGCGGTGATGAAATCCACACATCACGAGGGGTTAAGGAGATAAGCTAGGAAAAGAGGCGCCATCTATTCCAAAGAGTGCGACTTAATAAACCAAGCCTATGTACTAAATTTAAATCGAACACGTACTACCATGCAATTTACTCGAAAATACACGTAATTAATTATCAATTAATTAAAACAATAAATAATTACAATAATGAATTATTATTTATCATGCATATAATAATAATTATTCATTTACCAATATAATTAATTATTATTAACAATAATAATTATTGCTATTATTTAATTTTAACTAACAAATATAAAATTATTACAAAATAATTAACAACTAATAATAATTATCCCAATATTAATAATAACAACTCATTAATGATTATAATTATAACTATTAATTATTTTAGACTAATTAATAAATTAAAACTATTTATTAATTAAATAATTAATTAATTAACAAAAATGTAAAAGAGGTAAAAAATAGAATTATTACCTCGTCAGAATGTCGCCGGAATATCGGAAGAGTTGAGTCGTCGGAGAGGAGGAACCACGCCGGAAAAAATGTCGTCGGAGCGTCGCCGGAGGAGGATCGCCGGAGGAGAGGAGAGGAGAGGAGAGGGAGAGGAGGAGATGGAATGATGAGAAAATGAGGGGGGGGGTGCAACTCTATTTATAGAGTTGCACCTAGACGACGGAGCACTATTCTCCGTCGTCTAAGTCCACCTGGACGACGGAAATAGTGTTTTCCGTCGTCTAGGTGGCGGTTTCAAAAAATTTCAATCGGCGCCAATTAATCGGCGGGACGTTCTGAACCGCCATTATTTTTGACTTAGACGACGGAGAATGAATTCTCCGTCGTCTAAGTGAAAATTCAAGCGTTCCCAAAAACGGAAGCGGTAAATTGAACCGCCATAATTTTGGACTTGGACGACGGAGATGGTCAGTTTCCATCGTCCAAGTGAAAATTAAATGAAAAAAATAAACAAAAAAAAATTTGAATCGCCATGATTTTTGAACCTGGACGACGGAGATGGTCATTTTCCGTCGTTCAGGTGAACACCTGGACGACGGAAAATGACCATCTCCGTCGTCCAGGTTCAAATTACGTAAAAAAAAATTTTAAAAAAAATTCGCTAGGAATTTAGCGATCTGTCATTCGAGTGAAATAGTCATACAATATCGATGAACGCATCGTATATATGAACAGATAAATTGAACCGCCGATTAATTTTACGTATTGAAACATGTTAAGTATCGACTAATCTTTACGACTTAAGTGTTCATGAGTAGACGCTCATTTGCAGCAGAGTATTAACGAAATTGAATTTGGACAAAACAACCGTTGGATATGTTCATCGTAACATAATATATAATTGTCTTCAAAGGACCATAAAATAATAAGTTCGGGAAGGGTTTGATCGGCACAGTCAACCGCAAAACCGATAATTTAACAAACCGGAAACGTGGATACAAGGCATTTCGCAACTCCGATTTTCGAACCGTCGAAGCTCACACACCAAGAATTGTTTACTCTAAAGTCTTGATGAAAAGACTTTGCATTGGAAGAAGGTCTAGATGGTCGTTGTCTTAGAAAAAATTACGATATCTGCACCTGGACGACGGATAATGACGTTCTCCGTCGTCCAGGTGCATAGACCCTGAATTCAGGGGTTAGGGCCTTACTGTTTAGGGTTTCTGAACTTGGACGACGGACAATGACCATTTTCCATCGTCCGAGTATGTACCTGGACGACGGAGAATGACCATTCTCCGTCGTCCAAGTTCTAAACCTCGATTTCAGGGGTTAGGGCCTTAGGGTTTACGGTTTAGGTCGTCTCCGGTCATTTGTGTGTCCGTTCAATTATTCTGATTCAAAAATATAATTAAAAAATTGATCGATCGATCCGAACTGCTAGATTTTGGGTCAAGGATTTAGCTAGGGTACGTTTTATATGAGATTGAGATTTGGCGCCAATATTTATTAATTTCTCCGTTGGCCAGGATATATAATTCAGATTAATTTCTTACCGTAAACCGGCATCGATCATATATATATTACAATAATTACAGTAATTAATTACCAATTAATCTCCCTCGTCGTATGAGCGTACTCTTCGTCATAATTATCATCGTCCTCATCCCCGTTAGTCGACGGCTCATCCTCGTCATCGTACTCAACATCGTCCGACGAATAACCTGAGTCCTCGTCCGCGTCCTCTTCCTACTCGTCTTCTTCATCTACCTCATCGATAATCTCATCTTCAGTTAGATTTGTACAACCATCAGGCATGGGTAACTGTTCACCATCTTGAACCAGGTCCATTATATCCGAGCGGACCATAGAAATATTAGGCTCTTGATAGGCAGGAATGTCTCTTTCTGGTTCAGCAGCATCTTCAGTCGTCGCCGGTGTCCCTTCAATTGTCTCTGTATTCCATATTCCTGGGTGAGAGATATGGTTCACTATTTTCCACCCTTCACCGGCTTTCGGATCGTCGAGATAGAACACCTGCCGAACTAAGGTGGCGAGAGCGAAAGGCTCATCCTCATACCAGTGCGAGTTTGTATCGACTGATAATAGTCCCAGGTCTTCCTTTGTACGCTTGAACCATCTGCACTTGAATAGGAAAACGTTGACATCATTCCTGTAACATAGCTTAACCACGTATACAATAGCCCCGTAATATAGATCATTGTCTTTCCCAACCGCTACCCCACTGTTTTGTGTTCTTCTTCCTTCGTCTCGGGCCAATGAATGGAACTTTACACCGTTCACAAAACATCCGGGATAAATATAGTATTTAACCGGCTTCCCTGCTAGCAAGTGCTTTGGCCATGACCACCACCCTCCGTGGTTATCAGATTTTTGCAGATCAATCATCTGCGAAAATGGGCAAATTAATATAAGGGTTTACTTTCTACAAACATGAGCGATATGTATTTAAATAATTAATACCGAGTCGTACGTACGTACCCATTGGAAGAAATAATCAGGAAACTTCTTCTTAACTATTTTCTCAATCCACGCCGAACTCTTGTTTTGATTTAACGCCTGAAGCCTCTCCCTGTATGACAACATGTACGGCTCAACTTCGTCACAGTCTCGCAACACTACCCAATGTGCCTCAATAAGTTCTTCCCGTGTTAACGATTCCTTTAATACTCCTCTAAACGGTCGGACGACATTGGTGACGACAGAAAGATTGATGCGGGCACTGCGATCGGAGGCAATGGGAGGGGGTGGATCTTTGAGGTACCTGTTGTAGTAAGTAACACACTCATGCATTAGGTATGTCTCTGCTATGGATCCATCCGGGGCCGACCTGTTTTTGACGAATGACTTATACTGTCCAAGCTGTCTACAAAATCAAACGTACACATTACATAAGTACATATAGCTAGCTAGCTAGTATATATATAATCTCCAGTGGAACAAATTAATTAATTAGTTGTACGTACCTTTCTTGAGGATACATCCAAGTGTACTGGACCAGACCAGAAATAAGCACCTGCTCGAGCAGGTGGATCATTAGGTGAATCATGATGTCAAAGAAAGCAGGGGGGAAAATCCTCTCTATTTTGCAAATGATGTGCACAATTTGTTGTTGCAATTCCACCACATCTGACTTCTTTAATTCTCTGGCGCATAACCTCTGCCACCACCTGCACAATGCCACTATTGGTTCTACGAAGTCCCGAGGCAAGTATGGTCGAATTACCACTGGAATCAGACGTTGCAGCATAACGTGATAGTCATGTGTCTTTAGACCAACAAACTTGTGTTGCACCTCGTCCACTGCTCCAGTTATAGTAGCTGCATACGTAGCCGGATAACGAACGCCCTTAAACCAGTGAAATACAGAACGTCTAAGCGTCGGCTTCACTGTGTATGGTGCATCTGGCATCTTGTTGTACACTCCTTTCCTATCCCTCCTCAACCACAAGGGACGACGTAGATTCATTGATTCCAAATCTTTGTGCGCTTTGGGAGTATCTTTAGTCTTGAACTTAATACCGAGAATTGTTCCCACCACGCTGTCGCACACATTCTTTTCTATGTGCATCGCTTCCAAGTTGTTCCTCAGCTTCAACTTCGACCAGTAAGGGAGTTCAAAGAATATACTCTTGTGATCCCAATAGCTCAGATCATGTGGAGGAATTGGATTGCATTTCTTTACATCCGCGTCATTGCTCAACACACCAAAGTCGAAATAGCTCAACCTCTCTAAAATCTCTTCGCCCGACCAACTACGGGGTTTAGGATTGTTCTCTACCGTACCGTCGAAATGAGCTTCATCCTGTCGCCACGGGTGGTCGTGAGGAAGCCATCTACGGTGACCCAAGTAACACACTTTCCCCGCGTGCCAACTAGAGTTCACGTCGTCCAAACATATAGGACATCCATTATATCCTTTTGTCCTGCAGGCTGCCAACATCCCATAAGCTGGAAAATCGCTGATCGTCCACATTACAGCAGCCCTCATCGTGAACATCGTGTCAGTGAATTTGTCATAAGTTGGGACTCCATTTTCCCACAACAGTTTCAGCTCGTCGATCAAAGGTCTGAGGTAGACATCTAAGCACTTCGATGGAGATTTAGGACCTGGAATTAGTACGGTAAGGAAATTAAATTCCTTGTTCATGCACATCCACGGAGGCAAGTTGTACGGCATCAGAATAACTGGCCAAGTGCTGATGGCGGAGCTATTACTTCCCCAAGGATTGAATCCGTCTGTAGATAGGCCGAGTTTAACATTTCTAACCTCTGAAGCAAAGTCTCCAAATTCTCTGTCGAAATGTTTGAAACCCTCCCCATCTGCGGCGTGTCGCAGGACATCGTCATCTATTCACTTTTCTGCGTACCATCGCATCGCCTCTGCTGTGTGTAGAGACATGTACAAGCGTTGCAATCTGGGAATCAAGGGAAAATATCGAACAACTTTCACTGGAATTCTCTTTTTCGAACTCTTCCTATTCAACTGGAATCTGCACTGGCCACATACGGGACAATAGTCGAACTCTTTATACTCTTTGTAAAATAGCACACAATCATTCGGACATGCGTCAATTATCCTGTACTTTAGGCCTAGGCTGCTCAGGATATTTCTAACCTTATAATGAGATTTAGGAAGATTGTGATCATCAGGAAGCAACTTACATATTTGCTCCTGAATTTCGTCAAAAGCACTCACTGACATTTTGTGCTTCACTTTTATCTTCATTTGCTCCATCACATATTGCAACACATTCTCTCGACATCCAGGGAACACCGGGGTGTGCGCTTCAAGTAGTATCCGGTTGTACTTTTCCATCTCACTGGTGTCAGTGGCCAAGCTAGCTGCGGGGAATGTGTCATCATGCTCATTAGTGGTACTGTAACCTCCGTCTTGGTTTTGGTGTCTACTATGACTACATCCCGGAAACGCATCATGGACCAAATCTGCAGTTGGGTTGCAAGCTGGGGGTCCGGCACCATTGCCGCTGGATGAGGCACCATGGTAACTGTACCCTGAGCTGAAGTCTGCTGCGCTGAACTCTACTGCTTCACCATGCTCGCTCCATGTAGTGTAACTCCACATCATACCATTTTCGTACAGGTGTTGCACCATAACATTAACCTCCGCATACTGACAATTAAGACATTTCTGACACGGACACCTGAAACGTTTCTTTCCCTGACCATGTTCTATCGCAAAATTCACAAATTCGCTAATTCCATCCATATACCGGACATCACATCTATTCTTCAACTTCATCCAACTCTTGTCCATACTGCTACAAAATATTATAATTAATTAATTATTACATATATATATATATATATTTGTCCATTAATTTACGCTTAATTATACGTACTCGATCTACATCGATCCATCAGTTACGTACGTACGTAATTTAATCGATCTGTACATATATATATATATAGCTAACATCAGCTAACATCCTTGCATGTATATATATATGTACGTACGTTTTCACTAAATATATATTAATTAAGCAAATTTTAACTGCGTACGTACGTACCTGCTGGCCTTCTCGATATATTTACGTTAATTAAGCTAACTAGCTAGTCAGCGGAGATCCCTTATCGATCCTAATTCTTCTCGGCCTTCTAGCTACCTAGCTCCCTTCTCCTTCTCCCTTCTCCTTCAATTCTTCTTCAAATGGAATGAAGAGATCGAGGCTAGGAATGAATTCGATCAGTTTGGCATCGGGCTTATATAATGCTTCACTTAGACGACGGAGGTGTCGGTACGTCGTTTAAGTGGAAGTACGTTTCGTATACTCGGACGACGGCGTGTCGGTCCGTCCTCCAGGTAATCACCTGGACGACGGAGAATACCATCTCCGTCATCCAGGTGATCACCTGGAGGACGGAGAAGACTCCGTGGTCCAGGTGACCACCTGGACGACGGAGAATACCATCTCCGTCGTTCAGGTTATCACCTGGACCTCGGAAAAGACTCCGTGGTCCAGGTGGTACTTGGACCACGGAGTATTTTCCGTGGTCTAGGTGTCACTTGGACCACGGAACAATTACGTTTCCGTGGTCTAAGTGCTGTTTTCTTGTAGTGAAATTAGTTGTCGTTTTTTACATTCTTCCAGACTAATAGGGTGACAGACTTTGTGAGGAATTTTTAGTTTTAGCGACAAAATCAGGTCATTGCCATGGTTTATTTTTCTTGCAGTGTCCATAATGTCGTATTATCTGTTTTTAGATAATGGCAGCATGCATATTGGAAAGATCAAACGATTTTTATGACAATTCTGAACGATGAAGCTTCTTTAGTGAAAGCAATGCATTAATACCTGATCTGGAACAACTTTCTCAACATGTTGTGCACCGACATATGTTGACACTTTCTCTAATCTTACCATTAAGTGGGAGCAACCATGTGAATACAGTTCACCCCCAACCTAAATCGCTGGACATACCCCGTTACAAGAGAATTTATTTGCAACATAAAATAAATAAACAAAAAGTAGTAAAATAAAAACTTAAAACAGATTAGACATAGGGTGACTCGACCCACCAGCAACAGAAGCAGACAACTGCCAGAACCACTATCGTTGCCCAACCTCTGTCTGCACTTTTTTGCCCACTGCCCCAACCCTCCCACGTCCACCACCATGATTTTCATGCACCGCTTCAGTCCGCCTGCCCAGAAACCAGGAGAGGCAATGACCAGCCCCGATGTATCCAGATCCAAACAACCTAGCTCTAAGACATTGAAACCTTGCCTCTGGCTGCCAACCTGGTCAGGACGGTCCCGACCAGAGAAATGACTAACCGTCGCGAAGAACACGGTAACATCTGCCGCTAGAGCACACCTTGCATCAGACAAAAATCATAGATCTAAAGATTGAACCCAACACCACTGGTTCGAGCACACAGGTGCACCAAGGCTTGATGAAGACGGATCAACAACACCCGAACACCGTACCATACCGCGTCAAGACGGGACGAAACCCATCCAACTGCACTCGCGACGCAACGATGTAGCCTTGGGCCGTCACCACTGAGGCGAGCCATTGGACAAGCTGAAATTACAAACCTTACCCCTAAAGTTTTTTCCTCTCACGCGTGTTCAAGCGCGTTTGGATTAGGTCGTCGTTCTGATATGTTTATTGTCTGTATTTCAAGCATCTATATGTTTATAATTAGGAGGGAGCCACTGGTCTCCTGAGAGCAGCTGCACCCGCTTGCTCCTCCCATCCTCTTTTGTTCTTTCTATTTGGTTCCTCCAATTACTGTTTATGGAATAAGAGAAGCAAGAGTGAATTTTCGTGCACTGGTATATCAACAGAAGGAGCAATTTTGTTGCTCGAGCAAGGAGGTAGAGCATCTGCACCGGGCAGATTTGTTGCTCGAGCAGAGAATCCGGGACACGTGGCATTGGGCTCCGCTATCTGCTCGTCCTCTGATACGAGCAAACTTTGCTCGAGCTGCCGGTCAACGTGCGGTCACCGTCGATCTCACCCTCCACGGCACGCTACATCGCTGCTGCTCGTGCTGTTTTCCGGCGGGCCACCACCTGCTTGCTGCTACTCGTGCTGCTCGTTCTAGCTCCGATGCACGTGCTCTAAATGTATATAGAAGCAGCTACTTACCCATTACTTCAGAGACTGCATATTAGCATATATCGACTATGAAGAGCATGGTTGTGGCCTACATCAAATTCTTGAAGTTCTGGCAGCTAGGTCCTTGCCTCAAGGTCGGCATATATGCTCATTACGCATTTGCTTATGATACACAAAGCAGTGAAAATGTGGAACCTAGTCAACCTACAATGACCTCTGACCTATGTTCTGGAAGTATATGAAACTTACCTTGGTCGCACGATCATAACCCCTTCGTGGCGGAGACATTACTAAATTAATTAACTTCAAAGTGCGTACTGGCCATGGTCCTAATTGTGGTTACTGACGTCTTACCACGGTTAATTTCATCATGTACGGTTTATACGTACATCAACTGAGAAGTTTCCAAAAGCATTGATTTTTAATGTTGGTAGTGTATTTTATTACTCAATCTAGGCATAGTTCAGAGGAACTTTAATAGTGTACGTAATTTTTTTCTTTCGTTTGGAGTGCTACCACTCTAGTTGTTTAGGCCCAGATTAAACATTCTTTATTTTGTAGATTAGTTACGATATTTGGACTGACGTCTGTGGCCTGCGCGGGTAAAGCTTTCCTGGCGGGGGAAAGAATCCTGAATGATCTTGACAATCTTAGATGGATTGGGAGAAGGAAGGTTGATGATTCTTAGTGATTAGAGTCATAATGATATCAATTGCTAGAATTTTATGACGACTACGACAAGTAATTGCATGATACCGATAAATAGGGGAAATCTTTATGCAATCTAGATGGACAATCATACATACGATTTGCTCGTAGCAAACTCAATATCTCCTCACGTGAAAAACCCTACATCAGGCGATCCAAGGATTCTCACCAAACAAGGCGTAAGGCATTCGAAGATTCAAGGGCGTAACCACCTGTGTTTCTCAACACGCACCAATGAGATTGCTCTGCTTTGCACCAGACAAGGGGTGTACAACATCAATTTTCGTGGTTCGACAACGAGATCATGAAGCAAGTCCTAAACCACTAGGCAAGAAGAATCCAACGAGCGGGGTTGGTGTTCTCCCCGCTTTAATCGCTTCTTAGAAGATCAGTGGTGGCGCTACTGACGTTTAGTGTTCTTCCCCATGGCAGTGGCATGCCTAGCACACTCCCACACGTGAAAAGAGACAGTTTCAAACTTCTCCGGCTTTATGGGAATTTTGCGCCAAACATTCTGATACGCCCAGTGGGAAAGAGGTTTCGCGTGTCATCTTAACAATAGAGGACCCTTACCAGAAGCAGTTCGCTAGTTGTTGCAAGCATCCTGAACCTGCTTTCTGAGAGTATAACTCTGCTGCTTGTTGCAGATTATCAGCGGAGGCAGTAGAAACAGTGTTAGGAAACAAACTTCAACCAACGATGGCGTTTACTTACTCGACGCCTGAGGAAGTCGACAATATGACATTCGATCTCTACTGGCCATACGCTGCCGAGCCTGATCGACATTAGGCAGAGCAGATCGACCATCTGACCAAATAAATGAAGGGCCAGATGTCCTTGCTATCAAAAACTGAGGAAAAATTTGACCTGGCGGCCAAGGAGCTAGTGGCCTTTAGGACAGAGCTTTCTAAGGGATGCGAAGAGAAAGAGGTGCTTCATGCACGTCTTGACAGTCTTGCTTTGGGCCAGGAGAAGCCCAGGCTAAGTATGAATCACCTGGAATCAAACATTGGTGATATGAGCAAGAAGTTTTATACCGACCTCTCCACGCTATCTATGGCAGTGTCGGACCTCAAAAGGGAACATCGTCATAATGAGCAGTTCCTAGGAGTTGGGAAAGAGGAGTTCCGAAAACTCATCGAACAACACATTCCCCAGTCATCCCGAGAAGCCTTGGTTTATGAGATCCCATACCCTTTGCCCAAGGAAAAGAAATGTATTGGCCAAAGGGGTATAAGACATTCAACATCCAAACCTTCAGCGATAATGGAAGAGAGAGTACTGCCACCCACATGGCTCATTTCAGGTTGCAATGTGGACCTTGGGACGATGATGCAGAACTGAAACTCAGAGTCTTTAGTTCGTCGCTCTCTGGCTCATCCCTCGTATGGTACATTGGTCTGGCTCTAGGATCAATATGAGAGTGGCAAACGATGGAAAAGTTGTTCTCCAATCACTTTGGAGTTGCAATTCCAGAAGTGAGCATCGCCACCTGGTGTCAAATGTGCCAGACATCTTTAGAGACTCCTATGACTTTCTTGCACCGGTTCAGAGGGCAGCTTAACATGTGCAATATGCAGCTTGACAAGAAGGCGGTAATTGATATGGCCATAAATGGCTTGGACGACTGAATGTATACCATGTTCTTAGGAACTAAGCACGATTCACTGAACGAGTTCCTTGATACAGTGACCAAAGCTCCTAATGTCATGCAAGAGAGAGACAATAGATGCAATGCATCAAAGGGAATGTATGCGCCAAGAGCGTTGTATACTCCAGACAAAAGCAGGTCGGTATCAACGGCCTGCATCGAAGATTTAAGTGAAGAAAAATACACTACCAGAAAAATGCACTTAAGTAACGAAAGTTTTGTCGTCTAAGTGTCGTGGTCTAAGTATGTAGACCACGGAACTTTTTTGTTTTCTTGTCTAAATAACAACTTAGACGACGAAAGTTTACTGAAAAAACGACGAAAATGTTCGTCGTTTTAGTGAACACTTAGATGACGAAAACAAAAATTCGTCATCTAAGATGTAACACTTAGACGACGAAGTTTTAGGGTTTTGTTCGTCTAAAAGTTGATTTAAAAAAAACCACTTAGACGATGAAACCTAATAGTTTCGTCGTCTAAGTGGTTATTTAAAAAAAAATTTATTACATGTTAATTAATTCATTATATGCTTATTATTAATTAATACAAAATTCGTAACAGCAATCATCAAATTCAATCATCAATCACACCTCCATCAATCATCAAATTCAAAACATCAACCTAATAGAGAGGACGACAACGATGGTGGTGAGGTATGGACTAGAGAGACGACAACAATGAGGGAACAAAGTAGGAGAAGAAAGTAGGTCAGACCTCGATTGTCGGAGAGAGCAGTACGGTGACGCCGGTTCAGAAACTGAGATGAGAGAGAGAGAGCCGAAATCGGCGGGGCAGGGTGCGGCAGCATCGCCATCGGTGGGTCAGAGGCGGCGTTGGCATTTTCCAGAAATTGGAGGATTTTAGGGATTTTGGAATTTTTTGGAAATTTGAGGAAAATGATTGAATAGCTAGACTTAGCCAGACTTATTGAATGAACTTAGGAGACAAAAAAAGACCTTTCGTTGTCTAAGACGTTTATTAAACCACTTAGACGACGAAATTTCTTGTTTCTTCACATAAATTCTTTTTAAATTTACCCTAAAAAAACTTTGGCAGATCGAAAAATCGCCAAATACGTTTCTTCGTCTAAGATTGCAACTAGGCGACGAATCTATAGTTTTTCGTCGCCGAAGTGTAAATTTTCTTTATTTTGGGAGAAAAATCAGAATTTAAATATTTTGGATACTTGCATAATAAAGCAACCATAAGATGGAACTGTTGTATTCATATGACATTGTATAAAAAAATTGAAGCCAATTTAAATGTGTTCGTATTCGATCGATGTATTTTTGTGAATATCGACAAAAGTGAGAAAAACGGAAACGATTGTAAATTATTAATCGTAAACCATTTTAGACGCTACGAGCATTTTCACTTATGTCAAAATTTATATACCAATTAGGTATAAATTAATTGAAATTTTAATTACATAAAAAGTAGATTAACGAGTTAATACTTGTAATACATCTATTAATGTTGTGCGTATAACGTAAGTGTTCGTATGTCCCTATTCACTCTACATCAATATTAAACATTTTGAATTTGGATAAAACAACTGTTAGATATATTTATCACAACATAATATTTAATTAGACAAATTTTCAGTCAATATAAAGTTCGTTAAGGTTTTGATCATTGTAGTCAACCACAGTTTTGGTTTTTCGTCTAATTGTAGTTCTTTAACATAATTGTGATCTTGCTTTTGTTTATTCCAAAATCATTCCTATAAGACATAATAAGTATTAAAAATACTCTAAATGAACCTCTTTTAGTGCCTTGTAATTCGATATATATAATTCGATATGATCATCGATCAAATTTGATTCGTATGCGTACAAATTAATTAAGTTCGAATTCGATCTAATTCTCTCGTTCAATTAATTAGTTATAATTAAGTATTACATATATATATATATATATCAATCACTTCTATCATCATAATTTTCATCAACGTCTTCCTCCTCGCTCAGAACAGGTTCTTGATCATCATCATCATCATCATCATCATCATCATCATCATCATCATCATCATCATCATCATCATATATGACGAAATCTTCATCCTTCCAGTTTCTCTTTAGAGGCATAAATATTTTCTACCTCCTTGATCTCTTTTTCAGTAAGATCTGTGTCAGCATTAGGTGTGAGTAAGATTTTGTTAAATCAAATAAGTTGCCTTGTGTCGGTATTAGGCTCTTGGTATGCATCGACATTATTCTCTTGAGTGTTTAATATTGACGTTGCTTCATGTGTTGTGGCACTCCATATTCCTCGGTGAAACATTTTGCAGACTATGTTCCAACCTGTACCCAATTTCAGATCATCCTGATAGAACACCTTCCTGACTAAGGTGGCAAGAGTGAATGACTCATCTTCATACCAACTTGAGTTTGCATCGTTTGATATAAGGCCTAGATGTTGCTTTATATGCTTGAACCATTTACACTTGAATAGAAAAACTTCTATGTCATTCCCATATAGCAGTTGAATGATATTAAGAAGAACTACTTAATATACAGCATCACCTTGTCCTACTGTGATCCCATTATTTTGTGTTCTTCTTCCTTGATTTCAGTAGACTGAATGAAACTTTACATCATTGACAAAACATCTGGGGTAAATATAGTGTTCGACCGGCTTTTGGGCCAAATTGTGCTTTTCTTATGTCAATCACCCATCATGGTCATCCTTATTGTGTAGATCATTCATCTGCAAAATTGTGAACAAGATATATGAATGTCTATTTAATTAATAAATTCTTTCCAAAAATTTGACATAGATTCTCCTAAAACTAAAGAAAACCATAAACCTACATGCATGCACAAATTAAGGGAAAACACTACGAAGACACAGACACCAAAAAAACAACATCCAAATTTATCAACCTCAAATAAAGTAAGCACAAAACCTATAGACTAATTTTTTAACATACCTAATTCCAAAAATAATTAGGGAACCACTTCTTATTTTGTCTTTCAACCCAGAGTTGACTATCGTCCGGGTTGGATGCCCGAATCATCGTCCTTTACATATCCTTGAAATCCGCAACCTCGTCACAGTATCGCAACACTACCCAATAGGCTTCATTAAGTTTTTCTTGAGTTAATTTTTCTTTTAATACTCATCTAAACGGTCGTACAACATCTGTGACGACTGAAAGATTGGGGCCAACATGTGTATTGGAGGTGGTCTGGACTGGATCTTTGAGGTACATATTGAAGTATATTACACACTTATGCATTGGGTATGTTTTAGCTATAGAGCCATCCATGGCAACTTTATTTTTGACGAATCATTTGTACTGTCCAAGTTGTCTACAACAATGAGGTAAAATTTATTTCAAATTACTACATGTAATAATATATATATATATAAATGATGAAAACTGTGTTGATCAAATTTAGTTACATGTTGTACATTTCCTGAGGATACATCCAAGTATAGTGGACCGGACTAGAGGTGAATCATGATGTCAAATAAAGCAGGAGAAATATCCTCTCTAATTTGCAAAGGATATGGACAATTTCTTGTTGTAGTTCGAGAACATATGACTTCTTTAAATCTCTAGCGCATATTCTCTGTCATCATTTGCACAATGCAACTATTGGTTCGACAACGTCTTTAGGAAAATGAGGTTGAATTACCACTGAAATCAGACGTTGCAATATAACGTGACAGTCATGAGTCTTTACACCATAGAACATGTGATCCCCAACATTGACACATCGATATATATTCGCTGCATAATTAGACGGATACCGAACACTTTTAAACCAATTAAATATAGTATCCCTTTGTGCAGGCTTCACTATGTAAGGTGCATCGAGCATCTAGTTGTACACACCGTTTCCATCCCTCTTTAACCATAAGGTACAACGCAAATTCATAATTTCAAGATCTTTTCATGCTTTGGGAGTATCCTTAGTCTTGAGCTTAATACCGAAAATTGTTCCAACCACGTTGTCACACACATTCTTTTCTATGTGCATGACATATAGGTTGTTTCTGAGTTTCAACTTTGACCAGTAAGGTAGTTCAAAGAAAATACTAATGTGGTGCCAATATTTAAGCTCATCTAGAGGGTTTGGATTAAGCTTCTTCACATCATCATCATTGCTCAACACACCGAAACTGAAGCCGATTAACCTCTCAAAAATCTCTTCGCCAGACCACTGTCTGGGTTGTGGATTTTCCTCTGTTGTTCAGTCGAAATCATCCTTATTGTTTTGCCACAGGTGATCATGAGGATGCCACCTATGGTGACCCGTGCAACACACCTTCCTCGCATGCCAACTAACATTGACGTCGTCCAAGCAGACAGAACAAGATTTGTACCCTTTGGTTGTGTAAGACGCCAACATCCCATACGCAACAAAATTGTTGATTGTCTACATTACAGCTGCTCTCATCATGGATATTATGTTAGTGAACTTGTCATAAGTTGGGACTCTATCTTCCCACAACAGTTTTAGCTCGTCAATCAATGGTTTGAGGTACACATCTAAACATTTTTTAGAAGATTTAAGACCTGGAATTAGCAGAGTAAGAAAATTTATTTCTTTGTTCATACACATCCACGGAGGCAGGTTGTACGACATGAGAATAACTGGCCAAGTGCTCACGACATCGCTATTATTACCCCAATGATTGAATTCATACGTAGAAAGTTCGAGTCTAACATTTCAAACCTCTGCTAAAAAGTTTTGAAATTCCATGTCGAAATGTTTAAAAGCCTCCCCATTAGCCGGATATCTGAGCACAGTCATTTAGTTTTTGTCATTTCGCATACCATCTCATCGCATGTACTGTATTTAAAGACATGTACAAACGTTGTAGTCTGAGAATCAACGGAAAATAGCGAAGCACCTTCACGCCAACCTTCTTCTTCGAAATATTTTTATTAGACCTAAACCATTTGGACTTGTTGCATACAGGACAATAGTCCAAATGTGCATTCTGCTTGTAAAACAGCAAGCAATCATTTTTGCACGTGTGAATTTACTTGTATTTTAGGCCGAGGGACTTCAATATCATTTTTACCTTGTAACGGGAGTTAGGAAGATTGTGACCCTTAGGCAGTAAATCACATATATGTTGTTGGATATCGTTAAAACCTTCATCCAAGATTTTTTCTTCACTTTATACGACATTTGAGTCATTATGGAGCACAAGACATTCAATTCACATCCATCATACAGCGGGGTCTGGGTTTGAAGTAGCATGTTGTTATACTTATCCATCTCAACAGTATCAATGTCTGGAAAGTCTAGAAGGACTGTGTCATAATTAGGATTATCATAACCTCCATGTTCGTGTTGGTGTGTAACATGACTGAATGTCAGAAAAGCATCATGCACTGCATCCATAGTGGGGTTCCAAGAAGCGGCGCCAATACTGCTGGATGAGGCACCCTAGTAACTGTACCTTAAACTGAAGTTTGGTGTTGAGCTATAGTCTACTTCTTCACCGTGCTCACTCTATGTAGTGTAACTCCACATCATACCGTGCTTATACAAATGTCGAGACATAACATTAACCTCCACATACTGATTGTTAAGACATTTTTTGCATAGACATCTATGCTGCTTCTTTCCTTGACCGTGTTGTATCGCAAACATCACAAAGTCTTGAATTTAATCCATATATCTCACACCACTTCTATTTGAAAACTGTATCCAACTCTTGTCCATATTTCTGTGTAAGTTAAACGAAACATAAAAATTATCGAATAAACCATAATTAGTTAACAAAAAATTGTCATTATTACAATATATATTCATCTAGCTAATTACGGAAAAAATCTTCTTAATTATCATTCATAACTTACATTAATATTCATCTACTACTATATATATTTTTAGATTACATAACACAATAATATTAACATGCATTCACATATTTAAATCCATAAATTAACAACTAATTTATCTCTAACATTATCTAATAATGAGATTAGTCAACACATGCATTTCAAGCAAGGTTAAAAAATAATTAGTTAGCTCACAATTAAACAAACTTGCTAGGCACACATGCTATATATATATATATATATGAAAAAAAAGTGCCGGAATCATTCACCGTCCGTAATTATTAAAAAAATGAAACCAAAAAAATTGAGTTAATACCATCACCGATAATTAGATAGATATGTAAACTAGAACTCCAGAGATGGGAAAACCAAAGAAATCGAAATTGTGGCCGGAGGAGGTGTTGAGAGGTTTTTGAGAGAAGTTGAGAGATGAGTGAGAGAGAAATGCTCTATCTGAAAATGGAATCTGTTGTAATAATTGAGATTTTCTTAGACGACGAAATATTTGGCGTTTACGTACTAAGTTTCGTCGCCTAAAGAAAACTAAGGCGACAAAAAAAAGTTCATTGTCTAAGTGATATTTTAGACGATGAAACATATATTTCGTCATCTAAGTACAAAGTCTAGGATGGCGAATATTTGTTTTTGCGTCTGAAAACGTAACTTAAACGACATAATACATTTTCGTCGTCTAAAATATCACTTAGACGACGAAACAACTGACGAAAAAAATATTCTTCGTTTAAGTGGTATCTTAGATGAAAAAAATGTATTCTATCATCTAAAGTACACTTAGACTACGAAATAAAATTTTGTCGTGTCAGTTTTTCCTAGGCGACGAAACATTTAAACTTTCTTCATCTAAGTGAGTTTTTTTGGCAATGTAAGCAAGGAAGTGTGGTTTTGTCATCTAAGTCATACTTAGGCGACGAAACCTTATTGAATTCGTCGCCTAAGTGGTGTTTTTTGGTAGTGAGAAGAGCCTGAAGAGGAGCAGGTCCACGCAATCGATCTAATAAGCAAGAATATTCTGAAGCCCAAGAAGATGCAATAGAGCAGGGGTCCCCTTTAGTTGTGAACTGTGGCCTTCGCAAAGCCAGAATTTGACACATATACCTATGATGCTAATCTCGCTCATGAAATATTGGATGAGCTAATTAGCTAGAGGGCGGTGAAGATAGACTTTGGACATATCCCGAGCCCAGAGAAGTTAACGGGTTAGAAGTTTTGCAAGTATTACGGTATGTGAAATAATACTACCAAGGAATGCATTAACACTACTACACATAATACATCATACAACAGGTAAATACTGTTGTGCATAGGCACTGAAAATCGTTGTGTCATTACATGTTGTGTTATTGAATCATCAGACGATGGGTATTTATTGGTTATGTGACAAAACTTCTACAACGATGTTTATTTAGAAATCGTTGTATATACAACATGCCAGTTTGCCTGCGACCCAGTGTGATCTTGGAATTCGACATGGCATTCAGCGTGCGCATTTCATTTGACATGACATTGCTTTCAGATGACAAAGTTCAGTGAAGAAAATGGCATCCCTCAACGTTTTTAGTCTTTATACCATTGTAAAAATTTGTTTGTTAATTGTTCAGATATCATTATAATCATATATACTGTTGTTGGATACGTCTTGATTTATTTGTATCTGGTTAAAACATACAACGAATGTTTTATGAAACCACTGTGTGATGTTATACCAAACAACAATTGTGTAATTCTCTTGTTGTGTACTTGTGCTGATAGACTATATGCTTTACAATGGACATTGTTTGTATTGGTCTTTTTCAGTTGTGTGAATCTTAATTATACAGATCCTATACAACAAAATATAAAAGTGATATGTTGCATATTATTAATTCAAAATATACCAAATACCAAATGAATAGAAACAAAAATATAATAGCTCTAAAATTGACCATATGAACAATGATATCAATTTGTATCTATTCATTTCTAAAAATTAAAAATTACTAGGCATCAATAAGATTTAAATTGTCGTTTTCATTCATCACAAATATGAGAAACTATATCTCATGCTATGAAATAAATAGAGGTATTGCTACGAGCACAACATCTTGATGTGCGCTCAATCTAGATTCAGAGTATTCAATTTTGAATACACATTACAGCACTGCAACCAAATGACACTCTAGATCAGACCATAATACAGTTCTTAATATCACATTTATCAGAAAAATCATAAGAGAATTAGAAGACAAGTATTTCTAGTTTATGAAGCTTTCAAAGTACTCCACTCTTAAACTTGCACACTCAGAAGAAAACTAAGTTTATTAGCTAAACTACTCAACGTCACCACAAATTGGTACACAAGAATCTATAAGCAGGACTTATAATTTAAGGAGCATGCAAGTACGGAACCTTTTGTACTAGGTTTCTAAATCAAATAAACAACATCTGCATATGAATATATTAAGCTATACACAACAAAACATAGAACTGTAACTTACAAAGCAGATATCATCGACACCACCAAGAATAACCGCTGCCAACTTGGACCTGAAAGGATTCTAAATCCTATACTCCAACTTTGATTCATCCTCATTCTGCACACATTGAAATCCCACTTTAGCTTAACAATAAGACCCTAATACACATAACAACACAAATTAACAACGACAACATTCAAAATCAGATCAACAAAAAACTTGCACAAATATCTTCTTCTCATTGTACACAACCTCTCAGGGAACTATGTTCTTGGTCATAAGATCATTTTCCGTACCTTAATAAATACAACACCCATGTAACCCTCCACTAAGCTTAAAGCCACTACTTTTGTCACCGAATCCACGATCACCGCTATGTGCACCTCTACCTCCAACACTCCTTCAACCTCTTAATCCACTAGAACCACACCTCTACATCCATCACTCCTTCCACCTCTAAATCCACCTGAACCACCATGGCATATACATAATTACCCATAACATAATAAGCAAAACCCTCCATTTCAACTTAACTAACCAATACCCAGTATGAAAACAAAACTCAGAAACTGCACAAATATTGTAGAGATAGAAAGTGCTTACAGAGCCAATCTCTATTGTAGAAGTGCTTGTTATGAGCCCAAATAGTGTAGTTCATATTGATAGTCCAGCCCTTATTAGCTCCCACATTCCACCTAGTAGCGAAGCGACAGTGAGGCTGAGCCCGATAGTAAATCAAAGGTGGAGTAGGGTCGAGGTCAAGTTAAACCAGATGCTCGTGGCGACGCCGATCAAGTTGTTGGGGTCGAGATCGAGGGTGAACCGAGGCCGAGCTTGACGTGAGACATTCATACAATGATGACTTGTTGCGACAAAGATCGATGAGATCAAGGGAGTGAGTGGGAGCAGAGATGCCGACGTAAGCTCAACGCGGATCTTGTGGTAAAGCTTGAGGAGTTCGACGAGAATGAGGGAGAAAATTAACGGGAGAGTAGGCGAAAATGGAGGTGGAGGCCGAGGTCTTCGTCACAATCACGATGGAGGGGGAGGCTGAGATGTGCTCAGAGGAGGCAGACTAGTGTGTGGCAGTCGGAGAGAAGGGTTGAGCTCGCAGAGTCTAGGGTTTAATGTAGAGGCCAGTCAACAGAGACAAACATGGCCGATATAGCAACGGTGCTAGGTCGGGAGGGGTGGGAGCCTAGTCGAGCTTCTTCTACTGTATTTTGAGAGAGAGAGAGAGAGAGAGAGAGAGAGAGAGAGAGAGAGAGAGAGAGAGAGAGAGAGAGAGGCGACAAGGAAGTGTTTAAGTTTAGCTAGGTCTTCTCTTTGTGGGGTCTGTTTTGACTTTTAACCAAATGTTCAAGTCTATCCAAAAAATTTGTTAAGTAAAATTAAATCGGGAAGAATAATTCTTTTGTATAACCAACCGTTGGATGCAACGAACAACATAATATAAGCACACTATCAAAAGATCGTTAATTCTTTGACTTTAGTTTGACTTTGATCGATGCGACCAACTCTTGTGACCATAGTGTCGTAACAACTCAAATGCGATTTACAACGTTGTAAAAAAACTTGACAAAAAAAATTATTTAGCTACGCCACCCATAGGAAAATGAGCACACTGTAAAAAATTGAGAATTTTTCACTTCAATAAGCCATCGACTAAAAAATTGAGAATTATTTGTGACTCTAGTGCCCTTATGACTAAAACGTAATTTTCCACTCCGTAAAGAATAATTTGAGACCAAACCTTATACATACAGTCTCGTGGGATTTAGTTCTATCTCATAATATAAAAAAACTTGACAAAAAAGTTATTTAGCTACTCCTACCATAGGAAAATGAGCAAAAAATTAAAAAGGGTATATAAGTCTTTAACAAATACTGTTTGACTTCATTGATCCGCACCTAAAAGGACACCGATGGAGTTAATTTTTTTCAAAGTTGCCTATTACTACAAGGTGAACACACGTGTCTAATGACATTTCTCGTTAGAGCAATTTGATTTCTCATATTACTTAAATTCACTACATGACAACTAGTGTTGCTGACTTTGTTTATTGGTTATATGAAAATGCAAACCTTTGTGATAATAAATTAATAATAAATTTGCAAAATCGACCATTAAAAACGACAATCAAAATGATCTAAGTACACTGCAAAAATTTAGAATTTTTCGACGTCAATAAGCCCTCAATCCGTATGTCCAACAATTATAGTCATAATGCCCTTACGACTAAAACATAATTTTTCACTCCGTAAAAAAAAATTTGAGACCAAACCTGTACATACAATCTTGTGTGATTCATTTCTATTTCATAATGTAAAAAAACTATACAAAAAAAAATATTTAACTACTCTTCCCATAGGAAAATGAGCAAAATATGGCAAAAGGGTATATAAGTATTTTCATGGATTATTCAATGTAATCTCACCATTGAAAAAGAACATGATCAAATCTGGATCGTCAACTTTACTTTTTACTTTTAAATTTTTACAAACTTACATAAGTTAAAAAAATTACTGTAATATTTAAATTTTTTTTATTCTAATCCTTTATTCATATCAACAAACCCGAAACCCTCCATTTGAACCCCAAAAAAATCTAAACCCCTTAAAAAATAGCGTATTAGACTTCACGCGCCAGTTTTTTTTGTGTGATAATTTCGATCCTCTAAAGTTTGCATAATACAACAAAATTTAATATGTTGTGTTGTGTGAATATTTTGACTGGAGGGGAACCAAAATGGCATCCAATTGTTGCCATCAAAAGTTTCTTTATACAACGCAGTAATATGTTTTTGTTGTGTGAAAATGATGAATTTTGGGGGTAATCAAAATGACATCCAATTGTTGCAGCCAAGATTTTGTTCATACAACGCAGTAATATGTTTTTGTTGTCTGAAAATGATGAATCTTGGAGGGAAACAAAATGGCATCCATGTGTTGATACAACGATATGTTCTATGCACCGTTGTGTCAAAATGTAAAAATTAGGGGGAAACAAAAATGCATCCAATAGTTGCCGCCAACATTTTTGTCATACAACGTGAGTTTTTATAATCGTTGTGTGATGGTTCAACCTTTGAATAAGCCGATTTTTGTAGCTCAATTTGAAAACACATACAAAAATTATGTGAATTACTATTGTTTGACGTACTCAAAAGAATCATGTTTACAATAAGTTTTAACTTCAGAAATGGAGGAGATTTTATCACGATCATACCACGAAAATGTACGTTTTTGTTGTGTGATAGAGTTTTTCATTTCTAACACACAATGTTGGTACGAACAAACCGATGTATGATAGTAGGTATCCATTTTTCACTATCACACAACACATCTTTTAAACTCGTCGTGTTATTAGCATTGTATAAAGTACTTTGTGTAGTAGTGTAAGCTGAAAGATGCCATCTAGACATGGATCAACGAGGGCAACCTGGCTTTGGAAACACCTAAGACAGTGTTGCTAGTGGATACTCATCATTTCCCTGACCACATGTGAATATGGTCGAGCTAGTTAGGGCACCACCTCAATGCCAATAAGGGCGAGAGAATCGAACAAGAAGATGGGTCGCGAGATCATACCAACTTCAACGGCTTTACACCTTCCAAGTGGACAAGGTGCATGAGATCCTCAATGGACTTATATCGGGGGATTTTGTAAATTACAGACATGTGCGAAGACTTAAGGATTTTCCTACGTGAGGCCCAGTGAATACTTCTGCAGGTTCCATAATAAGTTTGGCCATGCGATCTCAACTTGTAGGGTTCTAAAGGAGAAGATCTAGAATTGGATTAACGAAGGGTAGATTGAGTTTAACCCTCTGGAGACACTGGTGATCATTTCCCATCCAGTTAGAAACCCAATATCAAGGAAAGCCAAGCAACAGATCACATACAATGTGACTAAGATGTCACAGATATTTGATAAACTGGTCATAGCGAGAATAGCCAAGGTGTCATTTTGTCCTTCCCCTAATCCTGAGCAGCTGAAAGGAAGGCCTTAGTGTCATTTCCACCATGTATGGATACATCCAACTGAGTAGTATACTATCCTAAAGTATCGCATCTAACAATGGATCAATGAGGGGGAAATCACGGTGAGAAAGTTTCAGTGAAAATGTCGCGCAACAGAGTAAGGTGGAGGAAAGTGTCATGGTAGGCATGCTGGATCTACAAATGGGAAACCCACTTAAGAGGAAGCAGACCCTTGATATCTATACATCTAAGGGCAACGCAGCAAGTGCCCAACCTGTACCTACTTCCAAAGGAAATGAAACAATCAATTCACCAGAAATTTCCCCAGTCGCATTATGCGCTCGTTGCAAGGTTCATTGTGGGCTGAAAGTTTCCAACGAGGAGCTGATCAAGGCTATCATGATTTTTCCTTAGTTGGTGTCACCACCAGAGAACTACCAGTCGGCTAGCCTAAGGGTAGCAAATCCATGAGACTCGCTGGCTTAGAAACAGATGAGGACCACCGAGAAATTCATGAAGCCAACTACCAGTTCTGTTGAGATATCATGGGAAAGATCTAAGCCATACATACCACCAGCTTCTCGGTTAGTATTCAAAAAGGATGTTTGGTACATCAAGGAGAAAGGGGAGATTGTAGAGATAACTCCCAGGACGAGAAGGAAATTGCAACGACAATATGGTGTTGCCAAAAGGGCCTTCGATGTAGGGGAGGGCACTTAGTCCCGGAAATCCTGATCCGACCTGGTTTCGAACCGTCCCGTATAAGGATGGTACGAGTTTAGATTTTCGAAATGAAAAGTTTGTCCCATCCCGGCCCGTTTGAATAAAATAGGATGAAATTTGGGTTTATTTTTTAGTGTAAGTGGGATCCCGGCCCATCCCGAATAAACACAATAAACATTATCAACTATATATTACAGTATTTACTTTTATCTATCTAAAGTCATCTCACTTTCTTCTCTACCGCATTTCTTACCCTTTTCCATGATTTCACGTATGACATCAATTGAACTTCTTCGATATCCAGATCAATAATTCTTCTAACCAAATTCTTTATTGCTCTTATTGCATTGACTATTGTTTTCTTAATTTGTAAACGCAAAGAACGATGTCTATATATGCAATGGGATATCTATATATGCAACTTATGCAATTGGGTATCTATATAACCAACTGAATATATGATTACTACTACGTATGTATGCATCTATTGGCACATCAGAGATGATTATCCACTTAACGTGTGAAGAACTTGAACTAGGAATGTTATTCATTTCGATTTATTCTAGTACATGAGTGTATCAATTAAATTAGTGTCATGTGATATACTTATAACTTCATAAACTGTGCATTTTACAGATCATGGACGCTCTACTTCACCTGCTTGTAGTACAACATGCCCACCACCAGTTTCTGATCCAAAAGTAAGGGGCAATGCTATTATTGATGTATGAAAGCTAGGAATAAGCTGATTAAGTGATTAACTTTCAATTTTTTTTATGGGAAGCTTATTAACTTTCGGTTGAGTTGGGTTGTTTCTATATTCATACTTTCTTTTTCTTTTTGGGTATATATTGAAGCTGACTTTGGATTGTTCGGCAATGTGATGAACAACATAAACTTATTGAAATGCTTCTTTTTAATCGTTTTAGGACTTTTAGATATACTCTTGCATTATTTTTGTACTGAACCGATTCCGTTTGGGTTTGTGACTTCTCAGGATGCAATTTTAGAATAGCGAATCTCATCTCGATCCATTCCGCTTAAAAAATATGGGATTATCATGATTTTTGTCCCGAACCGATCAATCTCGTCCCGTGCCTAGCCTTACTTAGAGGCATTAGATAGAGGCTTGATTAAACCGGATCAATTGTCCAAGACCCTGAAGCAATTTCAAAGGTGGATGAATAAACTATATGCCAACCCAATCATTGCTTTTGGCAAGCGCTTAAATGAACTAAAGGTCAGAGCTGCTCGGCCTAGCGTGTTTTCAAGGATCTCCAAACCAGAACCTACTCTAGACATTCAGCAGGTTTCAAAGAAATTGGAGAGTAGTAAGGGGTCGAAGGGCAGAAAGTGGGACACTAAACCTCTGGTGCTTAAAAATCTCCAACGAGGGTCAGAATTTTACCCAGACCATGTGATTTCGTGTGATTCGAAGGGTCTTCGATGACAACCAAAGTCGTTAGTCATCGAGGAGCAAAAAAAGGCCGCCGCTACATCTACAACAACTACCATGGCAGCTTCGACCAAACAAGAACATCTAGCGATTAGTCAGAAGGAGATTTCATTTTCCCCAGCAAATGTTGAACCTGCACTTGAGGTTCCTGTTCGATGAGGTTTTTGCGGCAGCAGTGGAGGCATTGGTCCCTATTGGTCAAGTGATGGTGGACAACCTATCAGCCATTGGGAGAGCCCACAACGATGATTATAAGGTTGATGACGAGAAGCTTGTCGACTAAGGAGACGTCGCCGAAGCATAGGAGAGCGACATCGAAGTCAACATGGTGTTTGTGCTTCCTACTAAATTTGCATCTCCTACACCAGCATCCCCCACGCTGCCGGTATCAAAGATGATAATGCTCGCTTACTCTGGTCATGGTAACCATTGCGTTGGTAATAAAGGAAGAAAGGGTTGAGCCTCAACCGGCGTTGGACTCGTCATTGAAAAAGGCCTTCATGCTATTCCAAAAACCTATCTTGCATATTGGCTATGCACATGAGACCCTTCTATATCAATGCCAATATAGGAGGCATACAACTCAACAAGATGCTTGTGGATTCAGGGGCAGCTGATAACATTATCACCGTCCGGGTAATGGCCTTGTTTGGCATTCCTAAGTCAGTCATCTAGGATAAATCCCTAAATGTTTGTAACTTTCAAGGGTCCCATTCCAAGACATTAGACATTATTTTTCTTCATGTGCATGTTGGTCCCGTTGCGGGCACCCACAGATTTTTCATGGCAGAATGTACTGCTCCATATAGTGGGATTTTGGGTAGAGACTGGATCCATCGTAGTTACTATATACCTTCTTTGCTGCATCAACAGATGATACTTTGGAATATGGAAATAGAAGAAGCTGAAATCATTGATACTGACTCTCGCCCATACTTATTTTTGCCAATGCAATAGAGGCCAGTTACTACAACGAAGACTTACGCACATTGGAGGTTTGTGTTGTCGACGACAAGGGTTTCCCCATAGGGGTGACAATCTCTGAATTATCTCAAAGGGGCATCATATAGGTTGGCGAGGAAACTGAGTGGCCATACACTATTGAGCTACCTGCTACACCGCATAGATAATTGAGCCTTTATCAAGCATATAGGTAGAGGTAGGTTTTTCTCTCCACAAGCGGCTACATAATTACTTGCTGGAGAAGCAGGCCTACAAGCATGTTCTGATAGTTGCAACGTTGAAATATATGGATGACGACGTGCTGCATGAATCTGAGGAGGAGAAAGTGATCCAACTGGCTCCAGCAACTTTGGATGATACTCCATCTAAAGTGAAGGACCCCATTGAGAAGATCAACTTGGGGACTACAGAGGAACCAATGCATGTGCCCATCTATACTATCCTAGAGCTTGAAGAAAGAAAAAGGTTTATTGACTTGTTACAAGAGTTCAAAGACTGTTTCACTGAAAAGTATGAGGATATGCCTGGCTTGTCGCCAGACATGGTATGTCACAAATTGCCGATTTTGCCACACAAGAAGTCAGTGAAGCAGAAGATGCGAAGGATGAATACGGAAACGACAATTCTGGTAAAAGGGGAAGTCGAGAAGATGATCAAGTCAGGCATCATTAGGGTGGTCAAATATAACGAGTGGCTATCGAATATCGTCCCAGTCAAGAAGGAAAATGGGAAGATGAGGGTCGCATCGATTATAGAGACCTTAGCAATGCAACGCCAAAAGATGCATACTTAATGCCAGTTGCAAAATTGCTTGTCGATTCAGTGGCTCTCCATGAGATACTTTCCTTCATAGATAGTACTGTAGGTTATCACCTAATCTCCATAGTCAAAGAAGACAGACACAAGACTGGTTTCCGGTGTTCAGGCTTTGTTGGAGTGTTCAAATATCTGAACATGCCTTTTGGCTTGAAGAATGCAGGGGAAACTTACCAGAGAGTCATGCATCTTATTTTCCTTGATCTCATGGGAAAAGGCATGGAGGTATATATCAACGATGTGGTGGTTAAGTCTAAACATAGGCAGGATCATGTGGACGATTTGAGACAAGTGTTTAAGCGTATGAGGAATCACCAGTTGAGAATGAATCCCGCTAAGTCCATCTTTGGCATTCTGAAAAAGGATTTCCTAGGTTTCTTGGTCCATCAACGGGGCATCGAAGTGCCTGACGATAAGAAAGAGGCCGTGCTCAATGCTAGTCCTCCCCAGGACTAAGAAGGAGCATCAGTGCTTACTTGTAAAGATTAACTTCTTACGCCGGTTTATTGCAATCGTCTTCGACAAGACTCAACCATTATCTCCATTAGTCAAGGTTCAAAACTAGAATGATTTTTTGTGGGAGCCTATACATGAAGAGGCCTTTGAGATAATCAAGCAATATCTTGCGAACCCACCAATACTAGTGCATTTAAGGCCTGGAGTGCCTCTCAAGCTTTACATCTCAGTGGTGGATGGGTCAATAGGCAGTTTGTTAGCAAAAGATGATACTACCGGCACTAAGCGAGCCATATTTTACCTTAGTCGTACCCTAACTGATTATGAGACCCGGTATTCCCCAATGGAAAAACTATGCCTTCCTTTTTACTTCTCAAGCTGTAAACTGAGGCACTACATGTTGTCCTTCACCACTTGTGTCATCGCCTAGACAGATCTTATGAAATACATGTTATCAAGGCCTATTCTCAGTGGCCATATTGGGAAATGGATTTTGGCACTCTCCGAATTCTCGCTGCAATATGTCTTATAGAAAGCAGTGAAAGGCCAGACGGTGGCCAATTTTTAGCTCACCACCCTATGTGGGAGGCTCACTAAGTTAAGGAATTAGAGTTGGCATGTATATTTCTCCCACCATGGATACTATACTTTGATGGATCGAGTACTAGCACTCTTGCTAGGGCTGGCATAACACTCATCAATCCGAAAGGAACCACCTTTGCCTATTCTTTATGTTTAGACTTCCACCGTACCAATAATCAGGTAGAGTATGAAGCATTTATCATAGGTTTGGAAATTCTTCTTGATCTAGAGGTCATCAATGTGTACATCATGGGTGATTCATTGCTGATTATTCGCCAGCTCGAGACGAAGTATAGAGCTGGTGTTATTCTCCAACCGTATACTAAGCACGTGGGGGAGCTATTTGAGCTGTTCATAGAGGTTACTTTGGAGCACATCCCTTGTGATCAAAATTAAGCTGCCAATGAGTTAGTTCAACTAGCTACCGACATTAATCTCCGAGACGGCGTCAAGGAACGTATCCTGAAAGTCGAGCGATAAACTTTGCCTTCATTCATGGTAAGGAAAGAGAAGAACGATGACTGGTATGTGGCAGCGTTAGACCATATTGATATGGATTGAACAACCTCTTATTTCTTACCTCCAAGATACTGACACAACGTCAGACAAGCGGACATGTTTCTCGGCCGTCAACTACGTACTCAGGAATGACGAGTAAATCCATTGAGGCGAGGAAGGTGTATATCTCTGTTGCATTTACGAAAGATAAGCTAAGCAATTGATGTGAGAGGTACACTTGGGGACATCCAGGGCGCATCAAGCATGTTCCAAAATGCGATGGTTGCTACATTGACATGGTTACTATTGGCCAACCATCATGAAGGATTACATCACTTTCACCAAGGGATGTGAAGAATTGCAAGTTCACAGGCCAGTCAACCATCTTCTTAACATCCATATGCAGCCTATTATTAAGCCTTAGCCTGTTCGTGGTTGGACATTAGACTTGATCAAAATGATCTATCCTTATTCCTCAGAGGGCCATAAGTTCAACATGGTGTCCATAGATTTCTTTACTAAGTGGGTAGAAGCTAAACCATTAAATGTGGTTTTAGCGTCGACAATTCGATAGTTCCTATTCGAGGATATCGTCTACAGGTTTGGTAATCTATAGTGCTTTGTCTCGGTCAGAGATGCAACATTTATATCAGGGGAGGTCAAGAAATTGATGACAGACCTCGACATTCAGTTCCTCCACTTGTCTCCCTACTATGCTCAGTCCAACAACTAGGTGGAGGCTAGCAATAAGCTCATCTTGCATATTCTCAAAAGGATGCTCGCATATAACGCTAGATTATGGCATGAAGTGTTATTCAACAAGCTTTGGGAATACCAGACAACCAAGAATAATCCTACAGCCACCACACCCCATGCTCTCATGTTTGGTCACGATGATGTTCTGCCAATGGAAATAAATGTCCAGTCTGTGAGAGTGATGTATCGAGACAACCTGATAAGCGAGGATTATGTTTAGGCTATGTGGCCAGAGCACGGGGACATAGAGGATCAACGGATCGCGGCCCTCGACAACTTGCTCACTGAAAAGAAATGGATGGCTCATTTATACGACAAATATACAAGGGGAAAAAGTTACACAGAAGGTGAGTTAGTGTGGAAAATGGTCTTACCCATTGGTGAGAAAACAGAAGGCCGTGGCAAGTGGTCTGCCAAATGGGCAGGCCCGTACGTTATTGATAGAATCCTCTTGGGAAAGGTGCAGTCCGAATTTGAGACAAGGATGACACATCAAAGGCCATTTTCTTAAGAAATAAATCACATCGGTGTGGGAATTTGAACCAGCCGCGGTTTACAATTTTAAGCAAGAGATAGTCGATCGGCGACTTTTCAGCGTTCTTAGGTATATCATTAACGCTGATGACGCTAGATCGGTCTTTGAAGGTGTTTGGTTCTGAACTTGGTGGGTCACCCGAGTTCACGTCTCACCTCACCCCACATCTTTGCCACCAATCCATAGTTTTCCTTTGCAAGAAAATATTTGTGGAATAGACTGCCTCGAAGTCTCTCTGGATACATCTCTTCTCAAATCGGAGAGATTCGGAGTAGCCGCGGCTGAAGATAGAGTTGAGACCGACTCCCCAACGTCTAGACCTGGAAGTCCCTAAGTTCCCTGGGGCAACCATACCTTTGACGAATCTAGACATAAGTATTGTCACTTAGCCTAGGTTTGGGCATAGGTATTGTTATTGAGCAGGGGCAAACAACAGAGAAAGGGATCATGAGGGAAGACGATTAGGTAGAGCTAAAAGAAGAGAAACAAGGACAAAATTCTCTTTGTGTTGAGGCTTGAAAGTTTTTCTTGACGGTCTTTGCCTGGTGACGATGGTATTTATAGTGGTCAAACCATAATAGCTCTTCATCGAAATGGAGCATCATTTCATCAATTCAATATGTCTATTTAATAGGTGTAGGCGCGGACGCACCGATACCTGGTCTTCATTTAAACCAAATTTCCTCCTTTCCAAGGAAGGTGGTTCAATGTTATTTATTACTGGAACCGTTGGAATATGCAGGAGTCTTGGAATGAGGGTTAGTGGTGATTGTAGGGATTATGTGCATACTAAGCTGGAACCTAAAATGGACCATTAGTAGGCTGGACCTGATTAAGGTTGAAATTAATTAAATATGTTACAAAAGCTAGCCCAATCATGGGCCTGATTACAAAATACAGAAACTAGACTAAGTCTAGATAAGTCGGACTACGCGTTTGATCTCGACTTTGGTGTGTTTATAATGTGCCCAAACTTTGGTGAGTGCCATCTTGAACTCCTCAGTGTCCTTCTCGTCATCATTTAAGTCGTCAATAAAAAAGGCGGTGTGCTCCAGTAGTGTTGTAGCCTCATCCCAGACTGGATTAAAATCTTCCTGCATCTTAGCCACCTCCGCTTACAGTTTGGCGAGATTCACTTCCTTTTGGGCAAGAGCGTTGTTTTGAGCTGAGACCTTCTCAAAGTAGACCATGAGCTAGTCATGGTAATACCGTACTAGATCTAAGCACCCCATAGTACATTATAGTATAGTTGATTCTGTTACTATCCAACGCTAACAGGTCTATTGGGACCTATATGGAGAATCTATTTAACTTCTGGAGATTAATTCATGACTCAAACAACTCCACGGAAAGTATAATAAAATGAACTTGAGTAATGGGTCTTGTGCCCAAAAGAAACTTTCTCCCTCAATGAAGGGAAACCCAGTAACTTCTCAGGAAAGCTAGCATGATTCCTCATAAACCAATATTCACATACTCTGTAGTGAAGAATACTAAAGTGTCTTTTTGCATTCCCACTACGTTTCTGTTTCCCTACTTTGACATACGGTCCTCTAATTGTCTAAATAATACTCCTTCATCTACTCAAAAAGGAATTCTGCAATCATGCATCCTCTATAGGATCAAGTGCCACATTTCTCACTACTCTTAAGCGTACTCATAAACAATCATATTTCTCGAAAGTTATTGCGGTTTAAAATTTCTCTATAAGGAATGTAATATGCACAACTAAGGTCCGCATGTAAACATATTCTCTCTAGTGAGTTCTCGTGATTCCTAACTAAACTGAAGAAATTATAATCTCAGGCTAGTTGTTCCATGCTTGTGACATCCTACAAGAGACGAGAATGTTAGTGGTATACAATAAGCGATGACTAAATCTTGTGACGAAAAGAAGTTGACTTCCAAATCTAAGAGTCATTTTCTTGGAAAAAAATTGAATAGGTTAACTCACATGTGGGTAGATGAACTTAAATTGTCGATAGTAGATTGAATTTTTCCAAAAGTTGAAGCAACTAAATTGCCGATCTTATAAAACTTCATGATTCGCGATGCAAATATAAAGTTTAAGTTAGTGACATCATCTGCGATAAAAGGACAAGGAATTTACAAAGTCGAGCTAACTACATGTACATACCTAAGAAACTACTACATTCGTCGCATAACTTGGTTATTCAATTTTGGTTGCATACCATATCGGAAAAATAGCTAGCCTTACTCATAACGTCCATAACCGGCTGAAGCACCAAAGAATATGATGGTAGTGCTCCCCGGAGAAAAATCTATTTGATTCACACTGTCTGGTACCCATAACAACATACCAATGAAAAAGGAATCAGAAGATAGAAAATTTCAAGACGTTACCTAAAACGCCAACAGTGGTGGCTGACAGAAAAAGATGGTAGTGGGTTAGATAGTCGGGTCAAGTCGAAATGACAAGAGTGGAGCCAAAGAATTCACATATGGCTCAAAACAACGTACTCTTGGTAAAAGACATGATCCCAAAACTATCAAAGGATCAAACGTATCGTCCATCACTATGGAACAACACCATTTTTCAATGGAAAAAGAACCAACTTAACCCGCAGCTCTAACATGTAGAAGGAGCAAGAATCACCAACTCGAGGATCAATGACCCAGAAGTATATACAATGAGGAAAACTTGATAACTAATTTCATTCCCAAGGGAACCTAACTTTCCATAATTTTCATCACAAACACCTGGTCTATGATCTACGCATTTTATGCTTGATTCTTAACGTCTTTCTCTTTACATTTAGCTTTGTTTTGACCTTAGTAAATATGTTTCTAACTTATTTTATGTTTTTAGGTAGAAAATAAAGGTGGAACAATAAATAAGGCGTTTCGGAGCTAAAAGCGTGCCAAGGAGGAGGTTCCTAAATCCGGAGAAGAAATGGTACGAGAAATGGTCTTCAAATGGTTTCTAAAACGTATTCTCAAATTCCATCAAGAATTGGAAACCATGTGACAAATGAAAATGGTGCAAATAAAGATGAAGACATTTCTCCTGCGCGATCATGGAAAGCATGTTCTTGCCGAATTCATGGAGGATACTTGGGCCACATTTGTGGAGAATATTCCAAGATGATTTGGATATGATTTAAAGCCCAAAATATGTGCAATTACATGGTATATTAGGCCAAGGAAGCTTAGAGGAAAATGAATGCAAAATTTGAAGATATCAAGATTTCGTACTCCTTGTAGAAGAAGAAAATCTGGGCTGCCAGGTCACCCAACTTCAAAGGATCACCGAATATTCAAATCAACTCCGAATTTAATGATCAGATATGATATTTTATAGCCCTTGAAGTCTTCTTTCCAACGAATCAAGAATCGTAATTTTCTGATCTCTACAGCTCCGGGAAAACGCGTTTGAAGTTATACTGTCAGATTTGCCCGGGTACATAAGGAAAGTCTTGTTTTGGTAGGAAAAACCCTACTCTTCTCCTATATAAAGGGAAGCTCGACTCTTTCATTATCATCACTCATTCTAGACGCCAAAGCTCTGCCTCTAAACACCTCCACACGTCCAAAATCTCTCCAAGAAATACCAAGAAGCCGTTCACACCAAAATCCATCATCTACCTTCCTCCATCGAGACTTTCATGGCAATCCTAACTGTCTCCTCCATTCATTGAAGGCGTGGCTTACATCAAGTAGACTAGGGCAATCCCGACATCAAAAAGTGTAACCATGACTTCTACTCTTTACTTCTTGTATTATTTCTTGGTTTGTATGGACAAATTTGTGGAAGTGTTTTTGGTTTGTAATTTTATCAAGTTCACGTGAACCTCCCACGTTTTAGTCTTTGGTTTTCATGCTATATTTTGTGCTTAACGCTTTGATTTATTGCATGGCAATCCTACCTTAAATCAATGGAAGTGTCAGGGCAATCCCTACACTTTACTTTCGAGAGATATGCATGAAATTAGTCGCTAAAGACTTAGAACTAATATGTTGCATGTAATTTGGTAGGTTCTAAAGAGTTAGATGAAAGATGAATCGATCACTTGTATATGTTAGTCTTAGATTTTATTTTTGGTCTAGTAAGCATGTTTAGGATTTTTATGTTCTTTAATTGTTTCTACTTGTCTATGAGTGAAGCATGTTAGAACTTAGGATTTCTATGTGTGTTTACTTGCCATCTTTTGTCTTTATATTTCGTAGATTAATAACCAAACTTTGCACCCCCCATACTTTTTATTTTATGTTTACAAACGTTGTCATGCATTAGTACCCTCAATCCCCGGTTAAGAACGATCCCTACTTATCAATGCTACATCTACAAAGAAGGGTTTTAAATTGCATACGTGTGAGATATGTGTTGAGTGTCTACTTTGTGTTAATATTTGATGCATGTTTTACGCGTTATCAGTCTACATCAGTACTCATGCCCATGATTCAAATTATCAAACAAGTATCAAATGTAGGAACAAACGAAATGCATATTGGGAAGAGGTCCATTGATACACACATAATTGAGGGAAAAACTATTATAAGACTGCTAAATGTTATATAGCTCCTCTTAAAGCCTTGACACTAATATTAAGAACCATGTTCTCTTAACTCGCCATGTATCTCCCCTTTTTTGTTAGACGAGGTTTTCCGTTAGCTTGAATGAATCTTAGAAAAACATGCATAATCATCAAACTGGGTTGAATGCGGTTACTTAGCTTCGTGTTTGAACACGAGCTAAGATGTTGTATTTGACACACTAAGGGTTCTCGAAGAAAATCATGAAATGTGAAAAATGTTGAGGGTCGACATGCATAATCTTTCTGACCTGCTCAACAAAAATCTTCACCAAAAGCATCCTCGTGTGCTTGATTAACATCCGAGTCAACATCAGTAATCGATAATTGAACAACTACTGTCACTGAATTCTCATAATTCCCTCATCTATCCCAATAGAAATACCCAGTGATGCTCACCAAAATCTACTTCCTAGTGACACAAACAATAGCGATGACCTCCTCATGTCCTCCGAAGAATGGGAAATACATAAAAATACTAGTTCACTTACTTCCTCTAACACCAAAACTACGAGTAAACTAACAAGAGCTAATAATATATCATATTATAATGACTTCCCAATTGAGAATCGAGATAACCTAATCCGATAACAAGGTCTCCCTAACGACTTACACAGAAGTTCCCAAAGAAGACTACAATTGATTTCCCTCACAACACTACACTATGGGGAAACTAACCACAAAAGACCTCCATTAGTCATTCATATGACTACTCCCAAATCTAACAGATTTGGAAAGAAATATCATCATGATATCTATGACTGCCTCGTGATCCTACCATGTCACGGAAATCATTAGAATATGTCATAACAGAATATTTTGGAACCATCTTGTACACTATTGACGACAGGTTTTGCTGAAATCGTCGATCACGTCCATGAGGCATGACACTAAAGATCGAAGATACTCACTATCATCTGAGACACACCTAGAAGATTATCTTATACCATTAGTGATCCAAATACCCGAAGGCATACAATGGGATCCACTGCAATTAGACCATCGCACACTAAGATCACTAAAAATATAAGATAATCGACAGGATCATGAAACCTAACGCTCTGATACCAATTGAGAAGACCTACCCTAGATTACCATAGTAATCTAGGATAAGTCTTGCAGGACCTATATTAGAGTATCTAGCACCTCCTTATCGGTACCAGCTACCCTAGCATGAGCAACCTTGAACTTTAATTAAGAACCTACCCTGAGAAAACATAAGCTGTGGACTATCATGCCTCGCACTCTGGATGGTCACGACTTCCGTCGACAAACCTGCAATCTGCGAAATTTAAAACAAAGGGCCCAGGGAAAGGCATAAAATATAAAATGTTAGAGTGAGTGATAGAAATCTCGTATAATCTGTGTGAATCATAAAATAAAGTTTAATACCTTTCCATTGATCTATGTAAAATAATGCGAGTTCAAGTTTCATAAATATGAATCCTGTTAGAGGTGGTTTCTTAAGAGTTTTTTCCTAACCTGAGCCGACTATCTGTATAAAAATTATAGATGATAGGCCAGACGAGGTATCTTGACCTCCCCTGATGGGCCAAACTAGGCAACCTGACCTCCGGTGATAAGCCGAATAGTCAGTGCATCGATGCAGCTAACTAATGTCATCACAAAGAAAAACCTCCAAATTAAAATGCTCTAAGACATACCGTAAAATATACTGTAATTCTAAATGCTGAAAAATGAACTCGCTATCGACTATGAAAATAAAATGATCTACTCACAGTACTGTGCCATGATTTACATCAAGCCAAACTCCGTTTGCTGGCGTTTCTAAACATCTGTCACTGGCTGCTAACATGTTGATTATTATTTAATAACTAATCGTTAAAAAATATAATGAATAGCTAAGCTCGTTTACCAATGAGCATTATCGTCGAGAACCTCGAATAACGTGCTTCCCGATCTAATGACGAGCTTTAATCAAATTTCAAATTCTAATTCTAGAATTCTTTTTAAAATTGTAACATATTCCTAAAACATTACGTGACTCGAAGGTTGAATCGACAATCGATTTTCAACTGTTTAATAATATCGTAAAATCATTTAATTAATATCCGATTAAACACACGTCTTAATCATCAATATCCAAATCAATTTAATAACTTATTTATTATATTTTGTACGTAATTATGAGTCAAACAACATAAAATTTATGCCGAAATTCCCTTCGCCAGAGCGCTGCCAGGACCACTGCCGGCGGTAGTGGCACGGCGATGGTGGTGACTTTTTCCTATGAGCCGAGACTCATCCTGTGTAAATTCAACCCAACAAAAAATTTCTCAACTACACAATAGTCTAATTTTAACTCAAACTCGAATTATCTTTTGAAGTCAAGAACACCAAAAATTTCAATTCGTTGATTCTCCCTCCTCGCGTTGAATTGGAACACCATCTTTATATGGTTAGCTTCGTTGTGATGAAAGCTTCAAAGCCCAGTAGGTCTCGCTGGTCGATTTGGCAGAAAAGTCATTGACCCGAATCCTAGGTTTCTTGTTCGGTTCTGTCATTCTCACCACCGTTACATCTCGAAATAAGGTTGAAGATGCTGGGGAAAAAGTAAAGGATGTCGTGGTGGTCATTTTGATACCAAGACCACCGGATTTGGTAGCCGGCTGGTGGTCTATCGCCGGCAAGGCCGAAGGAAAGAGAGAGAGGCGTGGGAGAGAGGAGAGAGAAAAGAAAAAAGAAAAAACTGACTGAAATGGAAAGTTTTGACTTTCCATTTTCGGAAATGTGTATTTATACTTGCAAGTTGCAACTAATTTAAATTCGTAAAATTGTACAAAACATTCGATGACCGTAACTTCTTCACCGTAATTCTGATTTTAACACTTGACATGGCCACGAACTCATCTCAATAAACTCTAGGACTTTTCCTAAAGAAATTTCTTGAAAAACTTAATCAATAAAATTCTCATAGAAAGGCCATTGATAATTACTGACGGTAAAAACTAACTATCTTTCTCAATTAACCTTAAATAAATCTTAAAAAAATATATTCTTGGGATGGGATGTTACAATATTACAAAACCTAGGCAAGGGTCAGCTGCATGCACTTGTGGAAGCAAGTCTTTCTGTCTAGCCAGCCAGCCCATTGCTTGAGGTTCTTTAGATCCTTGAGTTTTTCTTCAAATGAGTTCAGCGTGGAAGCAAAAGTAGTGGGCACATTCTGTTGTGAGAGCATAACTTTGATCAGGGCTTTTTCAGGGATGTCTGGCAAGTCGAGGTGTGCGTCTTGAAGGTCTCAAAGAACAGCTTTGGCGAGAGAAGCTTCGCGTGACTCATGCTTGGCGGAAGCAACTTTCTCTACGTGACCCAACAACTTCCTAATTTTTGGAAATGTTGTTGTAGCAAAAGGGTCAGGGCTGACTGAGGTGGAAACTGATGAGCTCGGGAAACCCAGTGAGAGGTTTTGCAAAACACCTTAGTCGAGGGTATTTATCTTGTTGGGTGTTGGCATCATGTGACGGTTGATCAAGCTGTTAAGAGGGTGGGAGTCGAAATATACGTCAAGAATAAAATGTTGAAGAGACATTTACCGAAGACGGGCATGGCGGTGGAGTTACAAGTTCTGTACTGGTTTCCGCAATGGGAGTCTCCTTGGAAGTATGCACGAGAACAAGTTTCGTCAGGGCAGAAGAGCTAGGAGCCTCTGCATTGTGAGTGGAGGGTGTGACATCCTGGTTGATATGGAAGCCACTAAGTGAAGAAAGTATGGACACAGGAATAGGTGCAGTAGATTTTTTAGGAATACCTACCTAAGAACATGGGTGTGTGTCATCTCTCGCCTGAGTGTCTTCCGCCCGATTTTCACTTGCTATTTATTCACTTGTTGACTCTCTCGTCGCCTGCTGCTAACCCGCTTGGGTTGTTTCCATCTGTTCTAGTTCCACGGGAATACTGCTTGTTAGTTGAGGAATTTTCGTGTTCCCAGCCACCTCGTTAATATCAACTTCCATTTCAATGCGTAGGTTAACCGAAGAGTTCACCTTAAGATGGAGCTCCTCAGGAATTACATCCTGCATCAATTTAGGTTTAGCCAAAAGGTGCAGTAAAACATCACATAGTTCTCAGAATGTTAAAGAGGTTACCTTAATAGTCGCAATCATGGGGATGTCTTGGGCATTTTCCTCAGAAGGCAGAAGAGCCAGGCCAGTAGGGGTAGTCTTAGGTAACTCGCTTTCAACATTATCACCTCGTTCCTCGCTTATAGTAAGAGATTGTGGGATGACAAGGTTGGTTGCCCCGAAGAAAGTGGGTTCCCAATACTGGTCAGCCCAGTAAGTGCTCGGTGTTCTATCTTCTTATCCAATCTTCTCGTCTCCTTTTTCTTCGGCATCAAATGGGGGAGAGGAGGAAGAACCAACAGCTACACGACGACGCCAGTGGGCCAGGGGTGTCTCATCGTCCTCTTCCTCATCAAAATCATCAAAGATGATGGTTTCTCACTGTTTAGGGCATTGCTGGAAGGAAACAGAAGTAGAAATACTGAGTATCTAGCATGATGCCTTAGTCAACATCTAAATAGAAGGTGACTTACTGAGTAGGTTTCTTCTTTTTCCTCGTTTTCTCCATCTTTTTCAGTGTCAGAGTGAGTCTTTGCTTTCTTCTTGAAGGGAAAGGGTTCAGTCTTGCCATCAAATGGGCATGTGTCGACGTCCTCATTGGTATTGGGGGCCTAGCAAAATAGCAGGAATGTAAACACCAATAATAGGTTAGCAAATGAAGGCGAAATTGCAGCATTTGGATAGAGACATACATGTTGCTAAGTTGGGGTTGCAGGGCATCTTTGCTGTGGGGAGGGAGTGAGATCATTATGATTACTCTTGAGGACTTCTTTATCAGCCGCAGAAGCTAAGAAAGTAGAGAAACCCTTGAAGATCCTTGCGAACTTGGCGGTGGAGGATAAGTTGTTCAACACTTCGTAATGGCGGGATTGCCAAAGACTGTAAGTCTTGGTCAATCTAAAGGAAGGCATCAACGAGCATTCAAGGAAAACCTCGACTAGACATACCATGGTTGGGAATCCAAATTCTACACCCACTACATCGTCAGGGTCGGGAAAGGCGTTGGACCTGTAGGAGGTGTACTAGTTAACTGAGCCAAGGAGAGGGAGTAAAGTACCTTGAGCCAAATGAAATTGCATAGAAAAATGGTTGTGTGTACAGAGCTCATACCCTAGAGTTGCGTTTGGAACTCATAGATTTGTGCAGGTGATGCTTTGGATGAATGATATCTTTGCTGGCTCAGCTTGGTCTGGGGAAGGGCAGCACTCGGTGCTAAGTTTCTCTGGGTAGTGTCAGCCTAGGATGAGGTTGACTGATTCCTCTGGAAATCAGTCCAGCATGCAAAAGAAATTAAAGATGGAAAAGTAGGTAAAGGGGTTAGAATGGAGGGGTCTCATTAGAGTTTCCCCCATAAGCAAATCTTCCTTGAATGGTCTAGCCTCAGGGTGGCGAAATATTGGGAAGTAGAACTGTATCCATAGGTCTAGGATTTATAAAGGTCTGGTGACCTTGTACTTCTTGGCTCTAGCAAAATCCACCCTAAGTTACGGTAGAGGTAAGCCAAATCTGATTGGGAAAATCTGATTCTAACACTGTCGTACATTACCTCAGCAATCCGGGTCTAGCTCGAGATGATTTTCTCTAAGGAGGTATAGAAGACAAACTTGCAGAGCCAATATTCTAAGAAAGTCATTCCTTCTTGATCGCCATCGACCCCTTGGTAGTGTTTCTGGCAGGCGGTGTAGGAATGAGCAAAAGCTTTGCAGGCTATACACGCTTTGGTGTTGGGGAAGTAGTGGTTCAGATCGCCATGTTCGTATGGCACAGCAGTGGTGGGTATTCCGAAGATTGCGACCATATCGAGCTGGGTAATGCTCATATCCCTGCATGGAAACTTAAAAGTGTTACTGCTCAGATCCCAGAAACACATAACAGCAACGAGAGGCGCTCGATTGCCTCTAGGAGGAAGAGAGATACATAGTTTTAGAGGGGGGAGCGATTCCTGCAGATTCTTATTTCCCGGACTCAGTTTTGTTGCAGACTCTGTACCACACGATTTCCTTTTTAAGAATGATGGGCAATCTGCCTAGTTTGCACTCGACGTCTTTACAGTCCCACTGAAGTAGCAAAGTACTTTTCTGACGGAAAATGAATGCATATTGACATACGGGGGCTTGAAGGGTTTCGATTAGAGCCGGGTAGAGCGACAATTTGATGAAAGGCCCAAGGTGACCCGTGTCATTATTTGCTAATCAAAGCGAGATGGTGGAGTTAGATTTCTTTCGGACAACTATTATGCATATGTCGTTGGTGAAGGCCTGGGCATTGTCTTCATTGAGGATGGGGTCAGATTTGGTCTCGTGTGGAGGCATGTTTCTGGGTTTAAATGGTTGGAGGTTTTGGGTACTTCAAAGATCAAGAGGAAAAGGTAGGAGTTGTGTTTTGATTTGTGTGCACTATTGACGGTTGTGCGACTTCAAGTAGGTGTGATGTCATAAAGGCGTGAATTTTTAAGGTGGGTAATTTGAAAGGGCGAAGTGAGTCAAAAGTTGTCTTTTGGTCCTAGACGACGTCGTGTAATTTCAACCCTCTTTGATTGTGTCTGGGCCTTATCTTGAGGCTTGAGGGGCAATGTTTGGGCCCAAAATAAACATTATTTATTTTGTAAATTAGTTACGATCTTTGGAGCTGATGTTTGCGGCCCGCGCGAATTAAGCTTTCCTGGCGGGGGAAAGAATTGATAACGCGTAAAACATGCATCAAATATTAACACAAAGTAGACACTCAACACATATCTCACACGTATGCAATGTAAAACCCTTCTTTGTAGATGTAGCATTGATAAGTAGGGATCATTCTTAACCGAGGATTGAGGGTATTAATGCATGACAACGTTTATAAACAGAAATTTAAATGTATGGGGGGTTTGCAAGTTTGATTTATTAATCTATGAAATATTAAGACAAAACATGGTAAACAAAACACTAACTAACATATTTACAAGTGATCATCACATGCTAACAACATAGCATATTTATTTGATTAATCCTAAGTGTCAACGAAATTTATAGCTTCAATCAAAACACATACACATGCTTATATTGAACAAGAGAGCAACCAAATCAAGTAAACACCTTAGTTCAATTTCATCTTTAGAGATCATTGAAACATGCATAGAAAATGTAACCAAATCGAGTCCTATTCTAAAACACGTTTCAAAGCATTAAGAATATAAGCTAGCATATGAATTCGAATATAAACTATAAACATATGGAAGAAACGTATTAGAAATCTAAAATAAACATCCTTTTATCAAAACTTGTTCTTGTCATACAAAGGAAAAGTAAACTACATAAAACCGAGAATAAAAACAAAGAGGCCATGTTACACTTTTGATTCCGTGAAATTGCACCACAAATCTTGATGTAATAGCTCCTTTGGTGCATGTAGAACACAAATATCCAAGGCCAAATCGAGCCAAGAACACTTGTGGATGGAGGAAGGATTTCTAGGAGGTGGTGTTTGGTGGTGTTTCGGCCTTATGGAGAATAGCTCGACTTTTGGTGCAAGGAGGTGACTTAGGCAGAACTTTGGCTATTAGAATATGTGATGATGATGAATGAGTCGAGCTCCCCAATTTATAGAAGAAGATTAGGTATTTTCCTACCAAAACAAGACTTTCCTTATGTACTTGGATAAATCTGACAGCCTGTCTTCAAACACGTTTTCCTGGAGCTGTAAAGATCTGAAAATTATGATTCTTGATTGGTTGGAAAGAATACTTCAAGGGATTCAAAATACCATATATAATAATTAAATTCGGAGTTGATTTGCATATTTGGTGCCCTTTTGAAGTTGGGTGACCTGGTAGCCTAGATTTTCTTCTTTTACAAGGAGTAGGAAATCTTGATATCTTCAAATCTTGCATTCCTTATTCTCCAATTTTCCTTGGCCGAATATACCATGTATTTGCACATATTTTGGCCTTCAAATCAGGTACAAATAATCTTCAAATATCTTCCATAACTTCGGCTCCAAGGATCTCCATAAATTCGGCAATATTGCTCTTTCCTAGTTTGCGCAAGAGAAATGTCTTTTTCCTCATTTTCACCATTTTGGTATCCATTTCATTTGTCAAATGGTTTCCAATTCTTGACACCATATGGACATGCATTTTAGTAACCACTTAAAGACCATTTCTTCTCCAGAACTAGGAACTTCCTCAATACATTTTCAGCTCCATTTTGCTCCTTTTGTCCATCCTCCTTTATTCTTCTACCTAAAAACATAAAGTAAGTTAGAAACGTATTCACTAAGCTCATAACATAGCAAAATATAGAGAGATTTACATTAATAATCAAGCATAAAATGCATAGATCAAGAATCCTAAATGATATTGATAATCTTAGATAGATTGGGAGAAGCAAGGTTGATGATTCTTGATAATTAGAGTCATTTATTGATATCAATTGCTAGAATCTTATGACAACTACGACAAGTAATTGCATGATGCCTATAAATAGAGGAAATCTTTATGCAATCGAGACAGACAATCATACATACAATTTTCTCTTGGCAAACTCAAGCTCTCCTCGAAAGAAAAATCCTACATCCGGCGATCCAAGATTTCTCACCATACAGGGCGTGAGGCATTCGAAGATTCAAGGGCGTAACCACCTGTGTTTCTTAACATGCGCCAAGGAATGTTGCTCTACTTTGCACCAGAATGGGTGTGTAAATCATCAATTTTTGTGGTTTCGCAACGAGATCACAAAGCAAATCCTAGTCCACTGGGCAAGAAGAATCCATCGAGTGGGGTTGATTCTCTCCAGTCACTTGTACCTAAGAAGCGACTGGAGCGGAGAAAACATCAACCTTGCTCAATGAGTTCTTTCTACCTAAGTGACCCAAGACTTTTGTCTAACGGATTAGTACTTGAGTTCGTGTCTTGTTGCAGAGCCACGAAAATCGATGCTTTATACACTCTATCTTGTACAAAGCAGAGCAATCTTCCTAGCATGTGTTGAAAACACTGGTTGTGATTTCGTCTCCAGTTGGAACCTTCAAGTCCTGTCTGGTGAAACCTCATTTGATCACCGTCGTCTGACAAGAGTAAACTGCCAAATTTGTCAGACTCTGTCTGGTGAAAACTCGTAGTTCGCTGTTGTCGATTGACAAGATAGAATTGTTCAATCATTCACGCCTTGTCTAGTGAGAATCCTCTATTCATCGTTGCCGGTTTCTCTCGCGAGGAAAGTTGAATTTGCTGAGAGCAAATTGTATGTGACTATAGAAGTCTGCAACTGTAGAAATTTCTTTTGATTTGGTCATGAACCCTCTATTTATAGTGATCGTTTAAGTGTATTTCTTGCTGAAAAGATTAAAAAATCTAAATCCTTGAAGGATTTTAAATATCGGATTCACTAGGTTATGCCTTCCTTGCTCAACAAGGGATAAAGCAAAGCAATATGATTTTCTTCACAAACTAAGCTTGCTAAATAGGTCACAGAAATCGGCCCAAACAAAATGTTATTTTGGATCCAAATACTAGTATGTCGATTAATTTCACATTGCATTTTTAATGAGGACAAAAGTATAGATCAGCGTATGTACAAAGTTGAACGGCCGTAGTTTCCTCATTTAAAATTGCTCAAATTGTTTAAAAAAAAATTTGCTCAAGTTGTAATGTTGTTCAATAGTTAAAACCAATTTGCTAATTGTAAATGAGTTACATCCCTTCTTACAAACAAAAAAAATTTATGTCGCTTTCCCACGCTTTGAAAGTTGGTGTTATCCAGTTGACATTCGCTTCTTTACTTCTTGGAACTCATGTATAACGTATTAAGTATATACAGTATCATGTACTTAATTATATAAGAAAGAAACTCAAATGCTTGACCGACGACATCCTAATTGACAATATCACGTACATGCACTGATTGACTGCTCACCCTCAACAAGTTTGAGATTAATATTAGTATTAAGATCCTACATATATAAGCATGCATGTCGTTAAGAGAACTTGTCTTCTTACAAATCTCGTCTATAGAGTTGAATTTCTTGCCGAGAGAATATATATATGACCTTCTATGTCTTTGGATTTTCGTTTCCTATACATAGTCTTTAGCTAGATGAGACTGCTTCTTCACACCAATCTTATTTTCTTGCAGAAATTTATCGTACCACATTGTTTTTAATTTTATGGATCTTATTAATTTTATGGACGGTCAATAAAGTCCGCAATTGATCTCTACAATTTCTGTGATTAACCAAATAGCTAAAAAATGGAAAACTTTTTATAGTACGTAATAACATTAAGGATGTGTGCCATAATTTGGACAAATTAAGTAACTTTCCCCACCTTTTTCGTTGTTTATTTGGAGTAGCTAGAAATGAAAACTTGGTAATTTGTTTTTTAGGAATATCCTAAAAACTAGATCGAGGATTAAGCTGATGAAATTACATGGCAAAGAGCTTCAAGGAGGAGTCCAGCAAAAGGACTCAAAGACGCGTTTAACTTGTATGTTTGAAAGCTTCTTAACTATGCTTACATTCTACAGCTGTCCAGGGATCCATTCAACTAATTATACGAGGCCTTAACCTAAGCCTCAAGGCACGTCAGTCCAAAGCTTGCTCGGCCATGAAACTTTCAGTGGTCTTTGCATTGACGGATCTATAAATATAACTTAAGGTGGACTAATTTTAATCCACTATAATTTATTTATTTTGAGGTTATTTATGTCTTCAAAAATTAGAGAAGAATTTTTTGAGAGAATTAAAGAAGGTACAATAACAGAAAAACAATGAAAAATCTGGAAACTATGGAAGAGAAAATGGAAATTAAACAAATAAAAGGAGTATAGACTGCCATCTGGGATTCGAACCACTGCTCTAGTGGTTTAGAACATCATACTTTACCAACTGAACCAAACTAGTTATCAACCACCCCCGTATAAATAAAAAATATTAGTACGTTTTTAAAATTCTTACATCTTAAAATTAAAACAAACCTGTACGTAGATCCACACATGGGTCTCGGTCTCTTTCCTTTTCATACTTTTCTTTGTCTTAGCTTCCATCTTAAAATTCATGTACACCTTCAAAATAATCGAGGTAGTACTGTAGACTTCATTTCCGCGCCACCAACAGGAGCTGATCATATGGAATTTGAGAGTTGACCCTAGCCTCTTATAGATATTGGTGCTTGACTAACTACTGTATGTATTTACTACATAACAACCTTGAAACATCCAAGGTTTACGATATAATTAACTGTACATTTTACAGTTCATGAGGATATTTTGATTTTTCACATTTTGTACTTGCTTTTAACTGCTTTCATTATTTATTCTAGCTTTTAACTGCTTTCATTGATTATTGTTTACTTTTTACTTTTTGGTCTTTTTTTTGTTTTTTACTTATATTTTTAACTGTTTTTATTGTGTACTTTTTGTTTTTACTTTTTAACATTCACAAATCTTTTTATAGTTTTTAACAGTTTTTTACTTACCTTTTTAACTGTCTTCACTATTTATTGTTTACTTTTTATTTTTTTGGTCTTTTTCGTTTTTTACTTACATCTTAACTGTTTTTATTGTTTACTTTTTACTTTTTATTTTTTAATATTCACACGTATTTTTAACAGTTTTTATTTTTATTTTTCTTTTTTTACTTTTTAATCATTTATATTTTTTACTTAAACTTTACCTTTTTGTTTTTTACAGTTTCATTGTTTTAGTTTAATTTTGCTCTAAAAAAAATTCTACCTAAATTCTAACCTCGCAGGAGCATTATTCTCGACTTGGGTTTTCATATTCTAGTATATAAGAAGTTTGAGTGCTCTAGCTATGGCTTCATGGATTCAACAAGACCCCAGGATCGATGACCCCATTCGACAAGCGCATCCTTAGCTATAGTTCCTGAGAACGACTTCCATTAGTCGAATAATTAGTATTGGAGTTGCGTACAATTTCAACAGTCCTGCTTATGCCAGAGGACACTTTCCTTGAATTTTCATGAGGTTAGCAAACCAATTTCGCTGCTCGGGTCAAGTTTCGATCGATCATATCACAAGATCACATCCCTTACTCGAGCTCGACTGTTAACATATATATATATATATATATATATATATATTCAAAACTAACATTCTTCATACGGAAAAAATGCATGATGGACAACACGCAGACTGGATAGTTTTCATGCATGTCAAACTTGCTTATATAATTTAGCTCTATAATCAGACGGAGTTATTTCTTCACTTTGAAAGGAAGAAGAACAAGAAAGTGAAGAAACAAAGTCTTTGAGGAATATTTTGGACGTACAGATCATCATTTCCCCAATTAAATTCTACTAATTTTCTTATTTTGCTTCAAGAATTTTCTGAATAGTCAGGGTTTATATTGTTGACTGATTTTCTCACCAATAATGTGCATGTAAACGCACCAAAAGAAAACAAAAATTGTCAAACACATAATTTAGGACCAGAGTAAGTGCACGGACACAACGTCATCATCCTAAAGAAGCAAGAATAATTATCCAAAAATAGGAGAGGAAGAAGAAGCAAGAATAAAAACAAATTTGCATGGTCCGATCCGCATAAGATTTCCATATGCAACTGCAATCAAGTCCTGCCTGCTGAGAGGATATCCAATAGCTTTTTTTAGCAACGGTGAATTGCTAAAATTACAACAGCTAAAATTTCACAAATACAGTAAGAACATAATTTGTATCAAGTGGTAAATGAGATTGTCATACACATACCTAAAAATGTTCAGAGTATTTTATTTTATTTAGCAAAAAGTAGCTACTGATATTCGAACTCAACATTTCTAGGCTTGATTTGAAAGTTGTTTTCACTCTATGTACTAAGTCCATTTGTATGTAATTTGAACACATAAGTGCTATTTATATGCACCTCAAGGGGGTCATGACCCCCTCTGGTCTCAGCGTGGTTTCCGCCATATCTATAATGATGTTGATGACTAGCTTTAGATGGGAATCGGAGTTCTTATGTACAGTATGTATTGTTCATAATTAAATTGGTCATAGGGCCATTCGTTTGTTATTGAAAAGTATGCAGAGTTGCGCGTCAATGTTAAGAACTTAAGATAGCCTACGTGTGACAAAATGTCCAAATTAGTTTGTCGTAGTACGAATTGTACGTATGAACATGTCGACGGCTTCGTTCATTTCACGCCATTAGAGCCTACCGAATTAATTCGTTAAAGATTATATTCAGCTCCTGGAAAACGAAACCTTGGCCTCTTTAATTAATTGTGGTTTTGTGACGGCTAAATGCATGTAATTTGGTTGTAGCAAGATTATAAGTTTATAACTCACCTATATATATATATATATATATTGCCGTCGTCATTGCCATCCACCTTCTCCTTGACAAAACTCTGATCGATCAGGTTATTAATTATAAGTGCTTTTCAGTCTCATTAGAGAGAGTAGTAGTACTTCTCAAGTACCATGTCCACGATGATTAGCGAGGGCCAATATTGGGATTTTCAATTAGCATGGGACTAAATCAAATTTCATCTTAAAAGAGTACCGAATATAAATATTTCACCAAAAAAATTGTGGATCGACACTACTGGCCATGGGTACGTTGGTAGTTTTCCGGGAATTTAAACTGTTTAATTTCCATCAAAAGTTTATTGCCGGCCAAATATTGTGTTCACTCTTTATTTGATTATGGGGTGCAGCTCTGTTTTTTTTCTCTTGGGTTTTTTGAAAACTGAATTAGTTGTAGTTGTTTGTTTTCGATTTAATCTTCAACTTATTTATTGACCAACGAATAAAAAATAGGATGCGTCGATTTACACCTTCTAAATTCATATTTACACCTCCTCTTATAATTTTTTTCATTGAACTTTCTGTTTTACCCTTTGTTATTCATTTTCACTCTGTTATTTTTTTTATATGAAAATCCATATGGGTATGCACCTTTGTTCATATCTGTCTCCTGTTATGTTATTATTAATTAGTGTTAGCAGAGAAAAATGGCGAAGCAAATGAATTCAAGTAGCCGTCTTTCTTGGTTATTGATTGATACAGTGTTATTTGGACAGAACCCCATTGAAGTTGGCCTTCACCCATTATCCATGTCAAGTTTGATTGATGAATGATGGATTTTTAAGTGCCCAATTGGGTTTGATGATCTTCATCTATCTTATTCGAATTAACTGAAATTTTTATCATAGCTTAAACCTTTATAATTTATATAGATTTTATGATTTCAACTTAACCTTGATTTTGCATAAGTTAAGATTTGAAATATTTCTTGATAGGCAGAAAATTACCTATCAAAGATACTCTCTACTTTGTACCTAAAGATGTCAATGTCGTATCATGAAAGTAAGGGCAATTCCCGCAGAGGACTGATTAGACTTAAATGTTTAAACACTATTTAAACGCAAATATCAGAAAAGCTGACAAATTCTACCACTAGACACAAATGCAATTACAAACTATACCTATACTAGTCTAAATGCAACGAAATTTATACACATGCAACTAGACACAGTGGCGGACTACCACGTAAAAATGAAAATGGTTTTGAGTTGATTTGGTTGCTAAACTTAATCGGCGAACTACAGCTAAATACAGAAAATTAAACGTTGAAAAGTAAAAGTAAATCAACGATGGAAAAGAAAAACTAGGAACTTCTCTTCACCCTAGACACCTTACGATTACCACAATCTAATCTAAATAACCATGGATAACTGAATCCCGGTCGGGCCAATGTCGGTAGGAGACCGATTGTATTACACTCTCTTACTTGCCGTACTAAGCAGAATGTCAGTACTGCCTTACCTTGATTCCTAATTGATAGATTGGTACATATCGGCGTCCTAATTTAGTCAATCAAAGTCATTAATTTCTAAGAGTGTTTGAGAAACAATATAACTTCTAAGGTCGATATAGTGGTCGCTTTAACATCATTAAGGAATTATTTCACACAAGAGCTTGTTTTATCTCTATTGAATATGCATTGATATATCGGTCAATCACATATCCTAGACTCTAGATCATAAGTCATGCAACTAAGCGTGCACTCAAAGTAACATGAACATATAAATCATCTCTATAAAAGTAGTGAAATAAAAATCATCCAAATAGTTAAATAAATCAAAATGGGTTCAAAATCGTAAGCATGTCTAGGGTTTCGATTAGCCCCTAACTAAGTAACTATCCCCTCATAGACAAGGAAGTTAGACTACAAAAGTTCATAAGAAAAGAAAGTAATAAAAGATAGAGAATAAGAGAATCTGGCATCGTCGAAGTCATCGACTGAAACTCCTCCTTGTGGCTCCTTGCTCTCTTCTCAAATTATTCTTCTCCTCAAAGCTGATTAACCTTTACCAAAACCCTAAAAAGAGTATTTATAAAGTCTTGATTGGGCATCACTTAGGTTTTGGGCTCTCTTCTTTGACAAGTCAAACTTCTTTTATCCTTTTAGATCTTGACTTCTTTTTCATAAGCCACATCAATAATTAATTAAATTTTAAAGCACAAATTCGTCCTTGGGCTTCTTGGTGTGAGGGTCTCCAAACACAAATTTCTCATCAAAGTCAGATTTCCGAGTAAACTGACATTCGTGGACTAAATCGGCCATAACTTTCTCTATAGACATGATAATTACGTTCTGGAAGAAGCTATAGAACTTAGACATCTGTAACTTTCCACGCATATAAAGATCATTCCTTGATTCATTCTGAGATGCTCTCAGTTCTCTATCGAAGTTGACTGACATGCACAAACAGATTTCCTAAATTAAGCTTTAAACCTTTTTTTAACTACTTTTTCCTCTTATTGACTCAAAATACCTATAAAACAATAAAGTAAACTAATATTACTAAATACATAATAAAAGAATAAGTATATGAGCATCAATAAATAGTATTGAAGTACATATTTATGCACCGATCATTTCTAAATCCATAACTTACAGATGTGTGAAGACACATAACTACGAATCTCTATTACAAATAATAGGTAAGCAAATAAGCCCAAGATGAAAGGGAATGAAAGAGATATATGGTAGAATGGTAGACGGATCATACATTTTGTTTTCTTTCTTTTTTTGGGCGAAAGTATACTAAGGTAAATTGTAACTTTCTTGTTGGTATGGAAAGGAATGAGATGAAGAGAGGAACAAAAAGATTGAAGATTGAAGAGCGATATCATATATGGAAAAACAGTGGGAGACGATGAAGATGTACATATGATTTTTTTTTTTTTGCATAAGGGTAATGATGGATTAATTTCATATTTTGCAAAAAATGAAGGAGGTGCAAATATTAATTTTGGAGGTGTGAGTAGATACACCTTAAAAAATATAACGTTTTATTTTCGATGGACTTCAATGTCGTTGTACGAATTCTAGATTACTTGTAACGTCTAACGCTTCTCGGATTGTTTTAGCTATGCACTTCAATATTGTACTCTAATAATTCTATGAATTCAACTTAAAACGAGGCTTTTCTCCTCCTTAAGAGAAAGAAAATGAATGTGATTAGAGTTTAGATAAGCAATTGGTGTGACGCATCATCTTGCACACCTTATTAGTTTTTCGAGTTTATATAACTTTTAGACTGAAGAGATGCCTGTTATTATTCATGACGTTCTCTTTGATGATATATGTGACAACAATAATGTAACTCGGAGTATAGGCATTATGTTCCCTCCGATGCAAAATTATTATAGTATTAATAATACGAGACATGGAAATGCGAATTCTAGCGAGTTATAGTATTAATAATACGAAACATGAGAATGCGAATTCTAGCACACCTGTATTTCCTTAAAAAAATGAATTTGTAATAAAATAAGTGTAATATACAGAGCTAGCCAATTAGTCATATAATTAATTTTTTATTTTTTTGAAGAACATATATAAATGAAGTCTTGAATAACATACACCCATCCTTCTACTGTTTCAAGATTCAAACATAAAGTTAGATCCATTCAACTAATCATAACTTGTAAATGAAGTTGTTTATAAGCTATTCTTGAAGTTGTTTTAATCAGTTCCGAATCTAAGCACTTGAGATGGATAACTTGACAGTAAGTGTCACTCTTCTCAACTCTTCATTCACGTACGGTGACAATGTATCGGCAAATTAACTTCATTAAGAAGATATATCTCATCAGGAATTTCTATAGTTATTTATAAAATTTTGATAATTATTTAGAGTTCGTAGTAATTGGTAAGTACGTTCAAAAATTTATCAAAAAAGAAACCTTTAATTTACAAAAGTAGGTCCACGTGTGATTTTATATTTAAACATTATGTCCCTCTATTTCTTTCTTTTTCTTCTCCATTTTTAAAGAACTTATTTTTCGATTCACTTTGCAAGGAAAGGTGATCATATGTATTTGTGTATAGTTAATTACTTTCCGATATTTATAGTTGAATTTGAGGGATACTCTAAGCACTAAATCCTACAACTAAGATGTTTAATTTTCTTGAAAAAACAGACAGATATATATGAAATGAAATTTACAAAATTCACCGAAGATTCACCGAAAATTTGTGGTACGGTTCTTATTGCTGGTGGCCGGTTCATTTAATTGGCAAGAACTGAAAAAGGAAATATTATTTATATAACATATTATTGTTTTTTTTCTATTGAACAATACTTTAACATATATGTCACGTTAATTATATGTTTATTTTAATATAAAATTAAACTTATTTAGTGTCTGAAGAGCGAATATAATGACTATTATGTACAATTTCATAGTTTTTGTTTGTATCAAAATATCATCGTTCTTGGATGTACGTTGTTTTTCTTATATTTACCACATTTTGAGTGAGCAAGGAGGCACTACAAGAGAAGCAAAAAACATTATGAATAATAACAATAATAGAGTAACGAGAATATGAAGCAATATCAAAGTCATAAAAGTAGTTAGGTGAAGAAAGAAAATGCACTCGATCGCCACCTTGTTAGGCAAAATATATATTCCTTCCTGCATTTGTTCTTCTTTGTCCTTTGTTTCCTTCCAATTTCTTCTTCTTCTTCTCCTTCCATCTCCAATCTTCCACGCACCAATGTACCATAAGACAGTGAAAGCCACGCGTAGGTTTATACAAAGAGACCACTCTTTCAAGCTTCAAGAAACATATTGGAAGCTTCCCTCCTCCTTCAAAAAAGAACGAACTGATCAAATTAGAACTGCCCACCATTTCCCATTACAAAATTAAATCCCACCACCCATTATATTAAGCTCCCTTCATCGATCTCTCTCATAATTTTCTTCAAGAAAGAAATTATAAAGCGTGTTGTTTGTCCCTCTCTTCCACCGCTCTTATCTCATCATCTTTGAAAAGACGACTAAAGTGGAGCTTAATATAATTCGGCCTCTGTGGCATTTTCTTCTTCAAATTTCTAGAACCCCCATCGCTTTCTTTTATTGGCCTCTTGTTTCCTTATAAAGTCACGTACACGGAAGAATAACAAGGACTCCGTATTACTAAATTTAATTCTTCAGAGGAAACCATTAGGAGTAGTTATGGTCTTGGTTTTGGGGCTGTTTCAGACTTATCTCCAGACCTACCATGGAAGCTGGTAGAGGCAAAGCTCGAACCAACACTGTTCTCTCTCGCTTCTTCCTCTCTGGGTTTTATTGCTGGGGTTGGGAGTTCCTCACTGCTCTCCTTCTCTTTAGTTGCTAGCTCCATCGATCATTCTCTTCTACACCTAGCTTCTAATCTAAAATAGCTATCTCTAATCTGTTTTCCATACCCTAAATCAGGGTTATATATTAACGAGACTTTAGAATATAGGAGTATATATATACGTACAGATGATCAAAATGGCGCAAAGGTCAGTTCCGGCGCCTTTTCTGATGAAGACGTACCAGCTGGTGGATGATCCGACCAGTGACGACGTCATATCTTGGAATGAAAGTGGGACGGCGTTTGTGGTTTGGAAGACGGTGGATTTTGCCAGGGATATGCTGCCTAATTATTTCAAGCACAACAACTTCTCAAGCTTTGTTCGCCAGCTTAACACCTATGTAAGTTACCCAACCGAACCCAACTCTCTTTCATTTCACAATCTTGCTTCTTCAATATATTATAGTGATAAGGTCATATTCTTAACATGCAAAAATTTGCATGATGGATCGATTGGATCCCACTATAAAAGCTTTGCATTTAAACCATTCATATTGTTAAGTTGAAGATGTAACTCTTTAACGAAATATGATAGACAGATCGATGATGGACCAAATGAAATGTGTTCTCTATTCGCTACTGGTCTGACTGTTCTTCATCTCTTTAGTGAAAAATTTGTTTATAATCAAATTACATGGTGTGTACGTGTGAAACCAGAGAGATCCTCCATGTGAAATCAAATAAGTAGAGACAAATGAAAAGTGAAAAACCTTCTCGAAAAGAAAAACCTTGAAAGGGATTCACAATAGTAAAAACTTTTCTAATTTTCTTAATTCAGGATTTGGTATTGGGACAAATTGGGTGGCTCTCCTCTTTGTTTTTTTTTTCTCTTTTAAATATGCTTCAGGTCACCTCGTTGAAGTTGTGAGAAACAATCAAACCACACAAAAAACAATAGGATCATGCAATTACCTGGAAAGTAGGTGAGCTTCGTATTTATATTTATTAAATGAAAGGAGGAGGTCGACTTTGTTATAAACGTCATGCAAAAGTAAAAATAAATTGGGCATGATATGGAAGAATCGAGAATTAGCAGCCCAATATGGATCACTAAATCGTCCGCTCCGCACCGCGATTTTGGGCCTTAAAGTTGCGCATGCGCGCCGTTTTCTGGGGCCCAAACGCATTATTAATTGCCGAAATGACCATCTAACCCATATGATCCTTTTTCTTTTCTTTTCAGGGCTTCAGAAAGACGGTACCGGATAAATGGGAATTCGCGAGCGACAACTTCCGGCGAGGACAGAAGGAGCTGCTCTCCGAGATCCGTCGGCGCAAACCGGAAAATTCATCTCATAAGCAGGCCCCGGCGGCGGAAAAATCAGGCGGCGACGGTTCGTCAACTCCATCGAACTCCAGCGAGGATATGGCGTCCACTTCGACGTCGTTCCCGGGTTCGGTGGAGACGGCGGCGGACTTGTCTGGCGAGAACCAGAAACTGAAGAAGGACAATGAGACGCTGAGCTCGGAGCTTGCGCAGACAAAGAAGCAGTGTGACGAGCTCGTGGCGTTTTTGGTGGACTACCTCAAGGTGGGACCCGATCAGATCAATAAGATCATGCGGCAAGGAAGCTCTGGTTTGAGCTGTGATGTTGTTGATGATCATGAGCTTGTTCACAATGGAGATGATAATGACGAAAAAGTTATGGCGGGAGAAGAAGAGGGTTTGAAACTGTTTGGGGTTTGGGTGAAGGGGAGCGAGAATGAAGAGAAGAAGAAGAGGCGAGATGAGAAGTTGGGAGGTGGTGGAGGTGGGAAGAAAGCCAAGAAAATGAAGATGGCGGAGTTCCACGAGTCGCCGCTGATGAAGCGCGGCAATGTTTGCAACTGAAAAGCGAGGCCGGTGCGTATGGTAACTTGTTCTAGGCCTATGCACCGGTCTGTATAGAAGACAAGTTAGACATCACGGAACTTATTACCAATCCAATAAGGTATAAGGTAGTTCCATGGAAAGCGATAGAAGTTTTAATTTGTTCAAATGATTGTGCACTTGTTCTATGTTTAGTTCATTTGTAATAAGGAAGAAATTGGCATGGTTTTGAAACTTAATGTACAAGTTTTTCTATTGGAACCTCCAATATTTCTCATTACACCTCCTCATTTTTTTAATTTCACATTTTCCCTTCATAAAAAATAAAAACAAAACGGTATTATTTACAATACCCGTGTTTATCAACACTCCCTCTTGATATTTTACTCTAATCATCTTGACATATAAATGTTTGTTCCTTATTTTCTCTCTCCTTTACTCCTTCACCCAATCTTTATAATCCAACAAGCAAAACAACACCCAAATCTCATATAAACCTAAAAGTTTGATTCGTATTTGTCGCAATTGTTATTGATTCCATGACGTGTTAGTAAGACCTAGAAATAATGGTTGCTCCACCAGGAAGGGGTAGAGCCAAGTACGTTACCTCCCAATTGCATCTCACATCCTCACCTTGAAGGCGTCATTCATGATTTTTGTGTACCAAAATGCTTTAATCAGAAGACGGACAAAATTCGTTGCCTAACAAAGGTATTTTGTTGGCTAGCGTTTCAGTCAACACAGATTTTGTTGGCTAACGTCTATTGACTAAGCGATGTCGCGAAGGTTCTTAGCCAATGAAAATTTATAAATCCATCGGCCTATAATCATGTTGAGAGACGAAAAAATATCCGTTGCTTTACGACTGTGCTACATAATATTTCAAGTTTGGACAACAACAAAACAATGTCATTTGACGGTTTTGTAAGCAGACAGATATATGGTTACAAATCCGTCTGCTATGAAGTTGTTCTGGCAGACGGAATAATTAAATTCCGTCTGTTGACGTGAAGTCCAAAATGACGGATTATGGTAATAATTCTGTCATGTAGAAGATACATCTAACAGACGAAAATTTCATTTTCGTCGTTTAACGTGTAATCCAAAAGACTGATCGGGTGTCGCCTAATTAATGAATAATTCCGTCAGTTATTGTTAATTTCGTCTTTTAATATAGAATTAATAAAATAAAATAAAAATTGATTAAAATATTTTTTAAATAACTGAGCGATAATATAATATTAATTTTAAATATAATATAATATAATATAATACTGTACAAGAAATGTTCGATCGAAAACTACATAATGTACAAGATAGCTAGCTACATCGGTGGTGTAGGGACCCCTCCGATACCGCTACTCCCATCATCTGGGTCGTCTCGTGAACCCTGAGATGGCGTAGTGGATGTCTGTTTGGCCGTCATTGCCATCATCTGCTGAAACTTTGCATCCATCTCTGCTCGTAGACTCGCCTTGGATTCTCGAATACGCGCCTCGGCTTGCTCTTGACCTTCACGAATGCTCACCTCTGATTGCTCCTACACCTCGCGAATGCATGCCTCGACACCAGTAGAACGAGCACGCGACGTGGACGTCAAAGTCTGGGTCAAATCTCGAACGTATGCATGTCCAAGACCTCGAATCTCTCTACCTCGTTAGACTTTGAGCACGTCCTTAAACATCACAACCTGTGTGGGAAAATCAAAAGGCCCAAGCTACTCACGTAGAGTGTCCGAAAATTCTGCAGGTCTCTCAGCAAACTTTTCGTCGGCGTACTGCGTCATCTTCTCCTACACTAAGATAAACAATTGAACATTAATAAAAAAAACTCGACTAACATGATCGACAACTGAAAATTTGACATAATTTTTTCTAAAATATAAGGTTACCAAAAACCTGAAAACACATCAAAAAAATTAGCCAATATAACACAAGAAACATTCCACATTCTCAATATAACAATAGATCACCACATAACCGTTTTTATGGGCTCATCTAAAACTATTATATGTGGAAATCATTCTTGATATGTAAATATGAACTACAAGTTTAGATAAAATAAATTTCATCCGGTCGCCATCTACTCTAACTTAAGTGCATACTGGGAAGATGCTTCTAAAGTTTTCTCACATAAACATTCACACAAAATAGTAAACTTCCGTTAGTTTTGAATTTAATGGTCACTTACCAGATTCTCAACAACCTTCTCGTTCCCGAGATGGACATACGCATCTCAATACTTGTCTATGAAGGGCACAAGGGAACCCTCCGCCATATGTTTCGTCATCAAGTAACTGAATGGAGTTGACCCGAAATGGTGGTTCGCATCCTTCAGATCTTGGTTGTTCGCGTTCGCTTGCGACATTATCTATTACAAAAAACAAATATTATGATATTAAATCATAATAAATTATAAAAAAAATAGATATTATATTCAAAATTGTTACAAGACATTACCAAAAATGTGTCGCTCCGAAAGTGCTCCACCAACCATTTCCAATGATTTTCCCGATGCGCGAACTTCAGAGGGGCCAGTTCCTCTCCCTACTCCTGGTAGAGCTTGTGGCACACACTTTTCCACTCCCTAAAACTTTTCGTCGCTTTCTTGTCAATGTAGTTGAACATCTCCTCGGTGGTCGGATAATCAAAGTGTAGCTACAAAAAATGCAGTTGACGTTATATCTATATAATATATGTTAATTATTCAATTTCAATGTCAAACATAAATCCGTTGAAATACGTTTACCGAGAGAGCATCGTAAACCTTTTCACACTCGATCTCAGGGAGGTCCTTCCAGGACGGCGCAATCATTGCTACCTCCTGACATATAGTGCCTTCGATAAGAAGGACCATCAAGCTGTTCAGCTCCTTCGTCTGAGGGCCCCGGTGGAAGAAATTGTAAGGAACCACGATCCTTTGTTTTGTCACCTTCACTATGTCAGCTGCTCTTGTCCCCTTGCACAGCCCTTGTGTGCTTCTGGCGGCAGACCTTACAACAAAAAATCTAAAATTTGTTAGTAATTCATTTAACCATTGAACCATTTATTATAATAATGAAGAAAATGTGCATATTACGTTAAATCTTTAATTTAACGTACCCATAGTACTCTTTCCCTTACGACGAGCACTTAACCGTGCTACGACTTCATCTACCTCGAGAGCAGCTGATAAAGTAATCAACGCATGCAGAATAGTGACAAGAGGACTCGGCGGCAGTTGATCGCCTTCACGCGGTTATTGAACCGCCGGGTCATCACCTCTTGTCCTCCGACACTGCAATCGAAATCCTTCTACCCTATTAAGCTCCTATTGTTTCAACCGAGATTTCTCTCCTGGCGCCATCTCTTTCACCTGTTATAACCGTAACCAATTCAAATTAAAAAAAAATAACCCACATTCCACCAAATTAACAAATTATCCAATAACCAAAAAAGTAACAAATTATCAAAAAAATAACAAATTGACCGTTAGATCCAAAAAAAATAACAAATTGACCAAAATATCCAAAAAAATAACAAATTAACCAAATTCTCCAAAAAAAATTAACAAGTTAACCAAATTATCCAAAAAAATATACACTAAATTATCCAAAAAATTAACAAATTATCCAACAAAATAACAAATTAACCAAATTAACATATATATATAATTAACAAATTAACAAATCAACATATATAATTAACAAATTAACCAAAAAATAACAAAATAACCAATAACAAATCAACCTATATATCAACCTAAGCATGAACCTAAATTATTCACCAAAAGAAATAACCAAAAATTAACTAATAACCAAAATTATTCACCAAAACCAATAATATCCAATTTAATATCAAAACCAAATAATCACAATTAAGCTGGTTTTTATCAAATTATCCAATATTAATCCAAAATAATCAAATAAAAAAATTGAAAACTGGTCGGACCTGCAACGTCGACGACGATTCTGGTCCGACGGTGGTAGAGTTTGGCGAAAATGGACGGTGACGGAGCTTGGGTCGGCGACTGAGAGAATGGCGAAGGACAAGGTCAGCAATGGAGCTTGGGTCGACGCGTGCGTCGATACCGAGGGTTGATTAACACAGTTAGCTGGGTGGAGGAGGGCTGAGGTGCGGCGTCGCCGGTCGGCATTCCAACATACCATAGGAGATGAACGGAGAGAGAGAGATTGGAGAGACATATCGAAGAGAGATGATCGAGAGAGACTAATCAGTGCTTTGCCGATTTGGGGATTATATCGATCTCCGTTAGGCGACGAAAATATGTTGTCTTCTAGTCAACTAAATTTTGTCGCCTAACAATTATCAAAATTTTCCCCTAAAAAAGCGCAAAAATAACCGCCAAATTTTTTGCCCTGGACGACGGAAATTATAACTTTCCGTCCCTTAACAGGTTTTAAATATTCAGCCAAAAAATGTCGCAAAGTATTTTTAGCTGGCCGACGGATATAAACAATTTCCGTCTTCTAACATGTTCTAAGGCAACGGAAATGAACAATTTTTGTCAGGCTATGAATTTGCATTTTAATTTTAAAAAGAGTACTGAGAATAAAATAAAATTTTAGGTACGTATATATACACCATTAATTTGTATGTATACATAAGTCTATATGTACAATATCAATAGATCGATCGAAAAACAAATAATTTGTATATATATCTACTAATTTTGTATAAGTAAAATGTTCACGTTTCCATATTCGAATTCAATAATAAGTCAATATTAACGGGGATAAATATGGCCAAATTGACCGTCAGATTTATTGTTTACAATGTAAAAAGTATGTAGTTAAAATTTGGAGAGATTCCAAATTTAGTAAGACCCTGATCCAAGTAGTCAACCATAAATATTTATAAATAAATAAAGTTTTTAATGATAAGGAAATGTTTATAAATAAATATTTCGTAATTAATTCGGATTTTCGATCCGGACCGAAGACACTTATACACTCAGGAATGGTTACCCTATGTCCTTGATGAAACAATTAATTATGCATTTTAATATGATACGTATAGTCATGTGTTTCGTAGAGTGGCAGTCAACACTAGCTGATAATCATTAGCCGACGGAAATTTGGTAATTCCTTTGGCTAAGAGTGGTTTAGGCAACATATTTTTTTAATTGTGTTGCGTAACAAGATGTGGTTTAGGGTTAAGGGTTGCGGTTTAGGTTGAGGTTAGATTTTAGGGTTTCATGTTAGCCGATGGAATATTGGTAAATATATTACGGAAGAAAACAAGTTTTAGGGATTGGGGTATGTGGTTTAGGGGTTGGGTTTAGGGTCGAAGTTTGCGGTAAGAAAACGGATATCGACAAACTGTCTGCTAACTAGGATTTAAGGGACGAAAATGTAATATATCCATTGCGGAAGGGAACGAGGTTTAGGGATTGGGGTATGTGGTTTAGGGTCTAGTGTTTCAGGGGTCACAGCCTCCCCCGGTAAACATCATCGGGGATCAGCCGGGATGCAAGTGTATCGATACAACAATATATACTGTGACTGTACTCTATGTAAACCAAATCATAAATAATTCATGCAAATGTATTGAGCATAATATAAATGCGTATTCGTAATATATAACTATATAAGCATATTTGTTGATGCATAATCGTAAAACATATGCTCGAATAAATCATAATCGCATATGCATGCTCATGCTCGTAAAACGTGTAATAAGGACTCGCAACTAATCAGTGAAAAGAAATGTCCACTCACAGACAAGCACAGCGCGCAAACGCGCTAATTCTGAGATTCGGCGGAAGATCCCTCGCTAAGCGTACGATCTCGATCCCCTGAATAATCAAAAAATATCACGGATCAAAATCACAATTCATTACTCTGTACCACACCTCAGAAACCAACCATTTCCGGAAACATATAACTCAGATACAAAATAATCGTCGAAAACCCCCCAACTACTCCACATAAACCCTCGACTTAAAATCCAGTATCCAAAACAACTCGAAAACCTCAAGGCTACGCTCGGGGCGCGATTACGAGCAAAACGGCATAAAACTTGTCAAAAATCGAAAAAGTCAACCCTTCGCTGGAGTGCCGCCGTTGACCGCCGGCGGCACGGCGTCAACAGTGGCGGATTCCGGCCAAACTTTCCAGATCACAAGTACTCCTCAAGACCAACACATCTCTCTTCTACAGCAAGCCCTAATTCCAAGCCCACCAGCCGGAATTCACCTCGAAACCCACGGAATCCATGGATTCCGGTGAGTTTTCTGGCGAGCTCCAAACGACGGCCAACCTTAAAAAATCTTCACCCAAAAGCTTCCTTGGGTTGAGGGGAGCAAAACCCCCAGCCCCTCCGACCCAAAAGTGGCCGGAAATGGCCACCCGATTCCGGCAAAACCCACGAACTACACCGAGCTCGTTCTCCTCCAAATCTCAACCAATTCAACTCAAATCAATTGCAAAACAGTAGAAAATCATGAGAGGAAGCTAACCATACCAACGATTTGGTATAAAGTGGCCGGAAACGAAAAATCGATCGGTGGTCAAACGGTGGTACGGTTCTCCCTCGGTCAACGCGAGTCAACGGTCCATTTTTGGTCAAACGCCGGTCAAACTTCCCAAAACAGTAATTTTCGACAATTTTATGACTATTCCGATATTTATACTCGCGGCTCGATACGATCGACGGTCCAAATCGAATCACATCCATGTTTCAGATAACTCAAACTCAAACGGATAAACATGACTAAATCATAACATATTCCTCGGTTATCGAAACAATTATCTGAAACCGCCTACGAACTCGAAATCATGCGTACTACAACTCTCGTGAAAAGATTCATCTTAAATTTTCACTCGATAAATTAGTCGTGAACGAACACGCTAAAACTGCTTAATTACGACAAACCGTGATTACTCGTAAAATATGCAAACCAAGCCGATTAACATACTAATTTTGATTCGGGTCGTCACAATTACAAATCCAAATAAAATATGCATGTGATACATTATTCACTTTCATAATCTGTGTCATCCTCATGACTGTCCTCTGAGTCTTCATCCTCCTCTGCGTCCTCTTCATCCATGTCAAAAATTGTGTCATTAATGTGTTCTAGTTCATCGAGTTCAGTCGAGTTAAGCGGCCTTGACTGGAGTTGTGTAGTTCCTGAATCTTCGTTCAGTTCTAAAATAGCCGTTTCTGGTACGGTAGCAATATCAGGCTCTTGATATAGCTCACTGACATCATTCTTGTCTTGCACTTCTATGTTGGACAACCCCGCAAGTGTTGTTGCGTTCCAAATATTAAAATGACACATATGGTTAACTACTTTCCAAGCACCCCCCCCCTTCGGATCATCAAGATAGAACACCTGCTTAACCAAGGTGGCAAGAGTGAATGACTCATCCTCATACCAGCTTGTGTTTGCATTTAACGATAACAAGCCAAGATCCTTCTTCGTACTATTTCGCATGATCAAGTTAGTGTTGAACCATTTACATTTGAAAAGAACGACATGCATTTCATTCGCATATATTACTTGAAGATGTTGAGAACAACGTTGTAGTATAAATCATCAACTTCTCCTACTTAGATCCCACAGTTTTTTGTTCTCTTGCCTTCATCCTGGGTAAATCATCGGCTTCTCCTATTGAGATCCCACAGTTATGTGTTCTCTTGCCTTCATCCTGGGCTAATATCTTAAACTTAACTCCGTTCATATCACATGCAGAATAAATCTCATATCTTTATGGCTTGTTGGTCAAATTGTGCAGGGTTGTTGTGTACCAACCATTGTGGTCAATTTTCTGGAGGCTAGTCATCTGCAAAATTATAAACATAATATTTTGAAGCAATATATAATATATAGTCATATAATATTATCCAACATATATATACACGTACATACCCATCTGCGGAAATAATCTAGAAACGACCTCTTATGTTGTTCTTTCAACTGTTCATAAGTAAGGCTCAGATCATAAACATGAAGCACTTCAAAATATTCAAGCATGAAATGGTCAACTTCACTACAATCCCGCAACACAACCCAGTGTGCCTCAATGAGTTCCTCTCTGTTTAAGTTTTCTGAACTTTGGTGTACTGGTCCGAAGGCTCGTACAACATCTGTGACGACGGAAAGATTGAAGCGATCAAGTGTATTGGAGTAGTCAAAAAGGGGTGACTCGAGGGAATATTTGAGATACAAGTTGCAGTAGGTCACACACTCATGTTTAATGTATGTTTCGGTTATAGAACCTTCCGGGTTTGAGCGATTTTTGACATATAATTTATATTGTCCAATTTATCTACAAATAATTATGATGAAATTATTGTGTAATGCATTTGTATATATAAGTTGGTGATAAGAAGTGATGCAACAATCATGAGCAAGACAATGTACTTTTCCTGGGGATACATCCAAGTGTAGTGTACCGGACCAAATATCAACACTTGTTCCGGCAGGTGGATCATTAGGTGAATCATGATGTCGAAGAAAGCAGGGGAGAATCCTCTCCATGTACACAATCTCTTCTTTCAATTCAATGACATCTGACTTCTTCAACTCTCTTGCACATAACTTCTGCCACAACCTGGACAACGCTACTAACGGCTCTACCACGTCACAATGCAAATAAGGTCGAATTACCACTGAAAGAAAACGTTGCATCATAACATGACAGTCATGAGTCTTGAAACCAAGATATGTGTTGTCCTCTTCACAACCTGGACAACGCTACTAATGACTTTACCACGTCACGATGCAAATAAGGTCGAATTACCACTGGAAGAAGACATTGCATCATAACATGACAGTCATGAGTCTTGAAACCAAGAAATTTGTTGTCCCCCTCATTTACACAATGAGATATATTTTTTTGCATAGTTGGATGGATACCAAACACCTCAGAACCATGCGAACACTTCCTTCCTCTAGTTTGGCTTCACTGTGTAAGGTGCCATAAGGATCTCGGCCCTGCCAGACCTCCTCTTCTTTAACCACAAGTGACGGCGTATGTTCATTGCCCGCAAATATTCACGTTCTTTAAGAGTGTCTTTATTCTTCCCATCGATACCCATAATTGTTCCGAGGACGCTGTCGAATACATTCTTCTCAATGTGCATGACGTCAAGGTTGTTCCTGAGTTTTAACTTTGACCAGTAAGGGAGTTCAAAGAAAATATTCATGTGACTCCAATACGCAACTTCGTCGTCAACCACAGGGTTTGTGGCCGTCACATGTGGACACTTGCTCAGTACTCCAAAATCAACATGTTGGAGCCTTTGGAAAATCTCTTCATCGGACCACTCTCGGGGTTTCAGACCATCCTCTACCGTCCCATCAAAACTCGCCTCTTCCAATCTCAATTGGTGATTTTTGGGAAGCCATCTACGGTGCCCCAAGTAACACACATTTTCCGCATCATAGCTGGAATTGACGTCGTCTAAGCAGATAGGACAACCATTGTACCATTTAGTCCTACAAGATGCCAACATCCTATAAGCAGAAAAATTGCTAATGGTCCACATAATGGTTGCTCTCATAATGAATGACGTTTTAGTGTAACTATCCCAAATTCCCACACCTCCTCCAACTCGTCAATCAAAGGTCTCATAAACACATCAAAACACTTTTCAGGGGAATATTTACCTGGAATTACCAGAGTAAGGAAATTAAACTCCTTTCTCATACACATCCAGGGAGGCAGGTTGTATGGCCAAGTGCTATATTGGCCATCATTAAAAGGATTGAACCCATCTGTGGAAAGTCCTAGTCTCACATGTTGAACCTCTGATGCGAAGTCTGTAAATGTTATGTCAAAAGACTTAAAAGCCTCACCATCTGTGGGGTGTTTAAGCACACTATCATCCAACCTCTTTTCACTGTGCCACCTCATTGCCTTTGCCATGTACGGAGACATGTACAATTGCTCCAGTCTAAGAATTGGCATATGACGAAGAACCTTCCATGGAACATTTTATAGCTGCTTGTTCTTCTGCTTGAGCCTCCATCTCGACTCGCCGCAAACCGGGTAATGCTGGAGGTCTGCGTGTTTCTTATAAAACAAAACACAACTATTTTTGCACACGTCAATTTTCATGGAAGAAAGACCAAGGTCGTTCAATATCCTTTTTACCTTATAATAACTGTCTAGAAGTTTGTGATCATCAGGAAGCAATTTACATATGTATTGCTTGTCATCGTCGAACGCTGCATCTGACATTTTGTGCTTCACTTTATAACCCATTTCCTCCATTATGGCACTCAAAACTGTCGCATTATCATATGGGTGCAACAATGTCTGAGCTTCTAATAGAAGTCTGTTGTACTTGTCGTAATTACTGGATCCTAAAAAGTTGGCTGTTGGCAGAATAGTCTCATGGTTGGGAGTATCGTAATGGCCCTCGAAAAATCCGTATCCACTTGAACTATACGATGGAATGCATCATTCACAAGTTTCGTAACGGGGTTTGGAGCAGGTGACTCGGTATTGCTGGATGAGCCACCATGATATCCTGATCTGAACTCCGCCATCATAGCTGTATAAGCATTAACCTCTAGTTCTTTATCGTGTTCAATCTAGGAAGTATACTCCCACATCATACCATTTTGAGCCAAGTGTTAGAACATATCTGCAACTGTTTGATACTCTGAGTTACGACATCTCCTGCACGGACACTTGTAATTGGGTCTTCCTCCACCATGTTCAATTGCAAAACAGTCGTAAATTCCTTGTAAATACCTTTGATCACCTCTCTCCAACCATAACCAACTTTTGTGCATATTCTGCGTAAGTACATAATTTGTAATGAGCGAAATAATAAATTGTCTGGCCAATAGAATTTATAACATTAATTCTTCATATATAGAGCTAGCTAGAACCTATATACTCTAATCTTTATATCAAGCTAGCTAGAACCAATAATCTTCCCACGCTTCGATTAGTTCAATATACCTAATCTTCATATATATATATATATATATATATATATATCGATCAAGCTAACTAGAATTCTAACCAATAATCTTCATATCAAGCTACGTACCTAATAATTTTCCGTCCAAATCATGTACATATATAATAATCTAGCTACCTATCAATAAAGAATCCTTCTTACATATATATATACACCCAAAAGTTACTAAATTGCATAACGCAAATTAAACTAATTAATTAATAATATATATATATATATGTAAATATCCAAAAATCGATAATTTGACAATCGATCTAACATTTCATGGAAAAGCTAGCATTATAAATCAAGAGCGCGATTCTAGCTACCTATGACAAATTTCACCGGAAAACTATCACCGGAATTCAGTCACCGGTTAACTTCACAATACACTGAAATATTTCAAAAAAAATTAGTATATACAAAAACTAACCAATATATATATATGAAGCTTCGATCGGGAATGCTTTAGGGGCAATTTGATCAAAGTTTTTTCATTGTAGATCGAAAAATTGCCGGAGAGGAGATGTTTGGGGGGTTGTGAGGAGATAAGAGTTCAATCTGGAAAATCTACTGACTCTTAAAGAAGATTCTCTTAGCTGAGGGAAATTATCCGTCGGCTAGTGAATAAATCCCGTCAATTAACCAATTTCCAGGAGACGGAATTATTTCTGTTTTCTAACAATCCCTTTAGAAGATGGAAATGGCAACATAATTAAAAATCCGTTGTTGTGGGTGGTGTTTCTTGGACGACAAAAATTGTCAACGCTAATAATCTGTCGTCTAATGTCGTTATTGGCCGACGGATTATAGACGAAAAATATTTCCGTTGCCTAAGGATATGTTAGATGACGGATTTTTAATCTAAGAAGACTTTTTATATATCTGTTACCTAATAAATAGTTAGGCAACAGACTTGAAAAAATTATGTCTACTAAGCTAAGTATTCTAGTAGTTTGCAGGATGTAAATTTGATACTGCATCTCCGATAGTTTGTTATCGAACAATATAATATGGTTACGATGAAATCTAGTTTGGTTTTATATTTTTCTTAGTATTGTGTTGTGATAAGCCGATAAGGATAAAATGAGAAGTTTAATCAGTAAAATAAAGGAGGAAGAGGTCAACTAAGCAGATAAGGAGGTTTTAATAGAAATTCTCTTAATGTACAATTCAATTGAAGACATATGTAAGGGAGATAGAGATCAAAGGTCTCTTCCTTTATAGTTGTAGAAATTTTTTAGGGAAAATAGTCACAATAATCATTGAATTTTGTCATAATTAATAATTTTATCACTGAAGTTTAGAAAATATCAAAAATGTCACTGAACTTTAACTTTGTCTATCAATTTGGTCATTATACCCATTTTGGATGTCATTTTTTCTACTTCTTCATCTGTATTCATACTTCTCCTGGTTATGCTATGTGCATTTTTCTCATAATCTTATATATATATATATATATAAAGAAAGCACTTGACAAATTTTAATGTTTTAAATAGACAAAATGATCAAATTGATATATAAAGTTAAAGTTCGGTGACTTTTTTTGATATTTTCTAAAGTTTAGTAATCAAAATGTCAATTGTGACAAAGTTCAGTGATCATTTTAGTCATTTTCCCAAAATTTTATATTGTGCAATGTTTCAACGGGAAATTACCTATTTGATTTTATGGTACAGTCTTGATCCACAATGTCAGATAAGGCTTTCTTAGAGTATCCCCAATAGTGAAGTCAAATTTACTAGTTATATTTGTTAAAAAGCAAAAACGTAAGAATTGAGGAGAGAGAATTTAACTTTTCTCTCCCTTAAAGTTAAATTCTCTTTTAAATATATATATAACTAGAATTTTTTTAAAAAAAACTATATTTATCTTATTTTTAGGGTATCTGTTGGAGCATTGTGTTGAAAATTAGTCAAATTTATTTTTAAATTTGAATTAACAAGGTTATTGGGGATGCTCTTAGAGCATATTCATATTCAGCCACATTATTTAAATTTTTCTTATTTTATGTGAAAGTACACCGCAAAGCTATTTTAGTTACGAATTTTTGTAGTTTTGCTCCAACAACAAAACCTTAAAATTTAGTTATATTTGAATAAATGCTAAGTCTTGATTGGTTGATCAATATAATTTATTAAATATATATAATAATAATAAAAGTAAACAATTTATTACAATGTTAGATATTATCATTACATATATTCCTTGTGTTCAGTATAAGAATAGAAGATGAAATTGCATTATTTAGAGATTCTCTATTATAAGGAATGTGATAGGGACTATTGAAGTCTAAATCTTATCAAAACACCAATAATATTAGGAAAATATATATTTAGAGGATCTGCTCTTGGCTTAGATACCTAATTCATCTTTAGATGATATGATTCATGATTGGCTTTGGCTCGCCCGATGAGAATTTAATATACCCAGATTCATCCACAAATTAGGGTTCAGGAATATTAAAGTTAGTTTTGAGAAGTCTTAACCAAAAAATTATCACTAGACCGGGCATGAAAATCAAAACTCTAACTAAATTCTCAACCATGGGGAAGGAGAAGTGCCTATGATTAATTTTCTTTCTAATATTTCTTTATTTATAGTTGTAGATTGAACCGTGTACTTGCTTAAATATCTTCAATGAATCACAACAATATTATTAATGAATCATATGAATTTATGTGTAGTAGCATACAATGTGTAATTTAACTGCATTTTTCACCGTCTGGTTTGGCATAAGATGTCAAGCACTATCTAGTATCTAACTCAACCAGGATAAAGTCATGCAACTATGTATTCCAGGGAACGGTTTAGATAAGAATAAAAGTACATGAGATGAGAGCTCAAACGCCACTCCTTTGCGGCGGACTACCGTCTTGAAGGGTGGGTCTCCCTTGTGACAGATTCGAACGATCGGGGCGACCGGAAAACTTATCGTCGACGTTCGGGTATGTTGTGTTTGTTGTGTGTTTTTTGGGTGTGAGTGAGGGAGAGATAACTTGGCTGTATCAGGAGGGGACCAGGTTGTTTGGTTCTCTGCAAGATATGGAGAATGGTGGGCAGAGACCGGAGTGGGTGAGAATAAAGGATGTGGCCCCAACATCGCCTTAATTTGTTGGTTCTACTGGTTTTGCTGTGCTCAACAGAACTGGAAATGATCAATGATCAATGATCTTATTAACAACTTTGGCTATTTAAAGCCATGGCAGACGTGCTGCATACATCAAGAACACGATGAGAACATGCTCAACATCATGGGTCACTTAAAAGAAACACTCCCTAAATAATAGGGAAGAATAACATAAACGAAAAACATATGGAAAGATAAACACAACAGCTTCCTAGTACAACTAGGAATCCTTCACTACAAGAAAAAGTGACTTAGACGACGGAGCATTTCCGTCGTCTAAGTGACAGTCTCCGTCGTCTAAGTACTTGGACGACGGAAAATCCGTCGTCCAAGGTACGTGCTCCAAGTGCTGTCGTCTAAGTACTTAGACGACGGAGAATTTAATCTCCGTCGTCCAAGTTCACTTGGACCACGGAGAACGTCCGTGGCCCAGGTGGTGACTTAGACGACGGAGATTAATGTCTCCGTCGTCTAAGTTCCTACCTGGGCCACGGAGAAGCTAACAATCTCCGTGGCCCAGGTGGTGACTTAGACGACGGAGATTAATGTCTCCGTCGTCTAGGTTACTACCTGGGCCACGGAGAAGTTAACAATCTCCGTGGCCCATGTAGGAACTTAGACGACGGAGACATTAATCTCCGTCGTCTAAGTCACCACCTGGGCCACGGAGATTGTTAACTTCTCCGTGGCCCAGGTAGTAACCTAGACGACGGAGACATTAATCTCCGTCGTCTAAGTCACCACCTGGGCCACGGACAAGCTAACAACGTCCGTGGCCCATGTGGGGACTTAGACGACGGAGATTAATGTCTCCGTCGTCTAAGTGAAAAATTAATTTTTAAAAAAAAATTAAATTCAAAAATATTATTAATATTAATTGAAAAAAAATTAATTAAATTAATTAAATACACTAAATTAATAAAATAATTAAAATTAATTTGTACATACATAATCGAAAAAACCCATAATTAAAAATGAAAATATTGTTCGTAATGCGGAAATTAAGAAACGAAATAATAAACTACTAGCTAGCTAAAACACTGGAGGAGCAGATGCGCCGCCTCGTCCTCCGCCTCCAGCCGGGTCGTCGTCGTCGGGGAATGGGTTCGGAGGAGGTTGACATTGTCTTTGAGCTTGTTGCATAAGGGCGATGAGTTGGGCTATTCGCTCGTCTTGCTGGTCCATTCTTTGGCGCATGGCAATATTCTCCTCCCGTGCGATTCGAGCCTCTTCATAGGCTGCCGCAGCTTGAGAACTTCTCCGCCGCCCCGAACCTCCCGTAGATGATGACTCAGAGGTCGACAAATCTCGAACCACCTTAGGCCCGAAGTGCCTAACCTCCTTGCCAGCTCTACGACCGTAGACCTCATCCGCAATTGCTATTTGGCTCTCCACAGATAGAGGAGGCAGGTCTTCTAGCGGCACATCTGGGAACGCAAGCTGAGTGTTAGCCAATTCTTCCTGCGCACGCTCTATCACTCTTGCCTACAAAAGAATAATAAATTTATTATAATGAAATAATATTTAAATAATAATTACTATAATTATTAGCGCACACACACATATATATATATATGACTTACGCCGCGTTGACTCGCTTCATTATCGAGCCCAGGCGTCACGTACGCGCTTACGCTTACATCGAGATAAGGGTGTTTGGAGCCCTTATCCCTGTGCTCCTTGGCAATTTGAATGAGTTGCTTGGCGCCGGAAGTATGGTGCTTGTCCTTCTTCCCCCGGTTGGCTTTGTTGACACCGGAGAATTTCTGTTAGACAACATAATGAAATCATTAAAAAATTTATAAGTAACTAAAATTTAGAGTATTCAATTATCTTAATTGAAATAAAAAAAGTAAATTAACACCTGAAATTGCTCATCGGCAAAGTGGTTACACAACCACTCCCACTCATCTTCTCTATCCCCACGCAGCTCTTCGGGGGGAGGCACGGGACCGTTAGTTCGGAAGTACTGATGGAGCCTGTACTTCCAATCTTTGAAGATGTTGTTGGCGGTTTGGTTGATATGCCTCAACATCGCCGGATCCGGATCCACCGCAAATTGTTCCTATCAGAAATAAATTGGAAATTATAATCGTATATATTATAAAATTATATATAACTAATATTAAAAATAGTATATAATAACTAAAATTGTACGTATTACGTACCGAAAGATCCTTAAAGACTTTCGCCTTCTCCGAATCCGGCACCTCCCCCCAAGTAGGGGCAGTGATACGAACCCGGTTACGAACAATCGACCCAATGCTATGAGCCGAGAGACTTGCTAGCTGAGGTGTGGGAGGGCCACCGGTGAATTCGTCGTAGGGCAAGGCGATCTTGCTCCCGGTCGCCTTGCAAATTTTCTCCGCCTTTCCACCTTTAACGAGACCCCGAGTCTTTTTCGGTTGGGGGTCAGTGGGGGCCCTCCTTTGCTTACGGCGGGCGCTGTACATGATAGAATCGGCCGTCGAAGACGCCTGAGTACTTCCCGTTGAAGCGGTACCGGGCGTCGGAGTTGAAAAGGGGTCGACGTCATCACCGCTTGAGAGAAATGGGGCAGAGGGAATTTCCCCAGAAGGCCCCGGATTGAGGGCGTCGTCCTGCGGTTGAACCCAACCGACTTGGGCCGCCAACATTTGGAGCATCTCATCTTCTGACTCCTGTTGGGCTTTCTTCTTGCCGGATGTGGTCTTTGGCGGAGCCATTTAAACCTAAGAGTACGGTGTTAAAATACGCGTACCTACTTACCATAATAATTACAACTTAAAAATTTACGCTAATTAATTAAGTACGTTTAAGATTTAAATAGAGTACACTAGCTTGGCATTTTCGGTCGTTCAATGGACGTGCGACCCGCGCGATAAAGTGTAAATTTTCAATTAATCAGCCTTGGTTAAATCGAAAAACATGGCCAGTTAGGGATAGAGATAACGCGAGAGGCAGGACTAATTTCGACAAAAGTCTTTCTTAGTCCAAATCCTGTCACCAGTCATAACCCGTTTCTAGACACCATGTCCGACATTCGGCCAATTTTTCGAAAATTTACACTCCCTCAAATCCTTTGCAAACTCCGCCCTCAACCTCGTGTCCATAACTTCACTTAGGTTATGGTGTGCGGTGATGAAATCCACACATCACGAGGGGTTAAGGAGATAAGCAAGGAAAAGAGGCGCCATCTATTCCAAATAGTGCGACTTAATTACACCAAGCCTATGTACTAAATTTAAATCGAACACGTACTACTAATTAATTTAATCTCATATTTATTTAATTATGCAACTAATTAATAAATAATTACAATAATATTGATTCATTTCATAAATTATCAAGTAATTACAATTATTCATTTAATTATTATTAATATATAACAATAATTTACCATTTAATTAATTAATAACAATATGTAATCATTTATTTAATTAATAACAATAATTAATCTAAATATAATTAATAACAATAAATTTACAATTATTCATTTAATTAGTATTAATAGCAATAATTAATAAATAACATTAAAATAATCATTTAAGAAATATTTAAAACTAATTAATTAAAAAAAAATTATTTTAATAAGGGAAAAATAGAAATTTACCGAATCGGAGTTTTTCGAGAGTTTTCTGCGAAAATCGCCGGAGTTGTGTCGTCGGAGAGGAGGAACCACGCCGGAAATAATGTCGTCGGAGCGTCGCCGGAGGAGAATCGCCGGAATGAGAGAGAGAGAGGAGATGGAGGAGAGAAAGTTGTAAGGGATGAGGAAAAGAAGATGAGGCTCGGCCTATTTATAGAGTTTCACTTAGACGACGGAGCACTATTCTCCGTCGTCTAAGTGCACTTAGACGACGGAAACAGTGTTTTCCGTCGTCTAAGTGAAGAGTCAAATTTTTTCGAACCGGCGCCAAATAAATGGGCGGGCCGTTTCACCGCCATAAATGTTGACTTAGACGACGGAAACAGTGTTTTCCGTCGTCTAAGTGGAATTTCAAGCGGCGCCGAAAATTGAGGCGGCAAATTGAACCGCCATGTTATTTCGACTTGGACGACGGATATGTCGTTTTCCGTCGTCCAAGTGTTCACTTGGACGACGGAAAACGACATATCCGTCGTCCAAGTCAATATTTACATCGAAAAATAAGAAAAATTTTATTCGAACCGCCATGGTAATTTGAACCTAGACGACGGATACGGTCATTTTCCGTCGTCCAGGTGAACACTTGGACGACGGAAAATGACCGTATCCGTCGTCTAGGTTCAAATTATGCAAAAAAAAATATTTAAATTAATTCGCTAGGAATTTAGCGATCTGTCATTCGAGTGAAATAGTCGTACAATATCGATGAACGCATCGTATATATAAACAGATAAATTTGAACCGCCGAATAATTTTACGTTTTGAAAGTTGTTAAGTATCGACTAATCTTTAAGACTTTAGTGTTCACTTGTAGTTGCTGATTTGCAGCAGAGTACTAACGAAATTGAATTTGGACAAAACAACCGTTGGATATGTTCGTCGTAACATAATATATAATTACTATAAAGGACCAGGAAATAATAAGTTCGGGAAGGGTTTCATCGGCACAGTCAACCGCAAAACCGAGAATTTCACAAACCGGAAACGTGGATACAGGACATTTCGCAACTCCGATTTTCGAACCGTCGAAGCTCACACACCAAGAATATACTACTCTAAAGTCTTGACGAAAAGAATATGCATTCGAAGATGGTCTAGATGGTCGTTGTCTTAGAAAAAATTACGAAATTTACACCTGGACGACGGATACGACATTCTCCGTCGTCCAAGTACACACCTGGACGACGGAGACTCTAATATCCGTCGTCCAGGTGTGTACTTGGACGACGGAGAATGTCGTATCCGTCGTCCAGGTGAATATACCCTGAATTCAGGGGTTAGGGGTCCTTAGGGTTTAGGGTATAGGGTTTGTCACTTGGACGACGGAGACAGTCATTCTCCGTCGTCCAAGTGTGTACCTAGACGACGGAGAATGACTGTCTCCGTCGTCCAAGTGTAAAACCCTGAATTCAGAGGTTAGGGCCGTAGGGTTTAGGGTTTAGGTCGTCCCCGGTCATTTGTATGTTCGTTCAATTATTCTCATTCAAGAATATAATTAAAAAAATGATCGATCGATCTGATCATGCTACATTTAGTGTCGAGGATTTAGGGTTTGAAGGGCTGCTTGAGCGAAATGTAGAGCAGCTTCAGCTTACTTTTAATAAGATCAGAGAATACACCGATGAAGTTGAAAGCAAAGAGAGGGGCCGGGACTACGTACAAAATTTGTGCTCTCAATAATACTATCACAAGTCAATATATATAATCATATATAGTATTTAAAAACAATAAAACCAACCAAAGCTGGACGAGGAATCTTAAAGTCTCGACATAATAGAAATCTTTCACCTTTTTACGATGCATCGATCGATCATATATATATTACAATAATAAATTAGGGTTTACCAATTAATGATCCTCGTCGTGTGACCGTACTCTTCGTCATAATCGTCATCATCATCATCACCGTTATCCGATTGCTCATCCTCCTCATCGTACTCAACATCGTCCGAGGAATAACCAGAGTCGTCGTCATCGTCCTCATCCTGCACGTCTTCTTCATCTACCTCAATAATCTCTTCTTCAGTTAGATCTGTACAACCATCAGGCATGGGTAACCGTTCACCGTCTTGAACCAGGTCCATTATGTCGGAGCGGATGACAGAAATATTAGGCTCTTGATAGGCAGGAATGTCTCTATCTGGTTCAGCAGCATCTTCAGTCGTCGCCGGTGTCCCTTCAATTGTCTCTGTATTCCAAACTCCTCGATGAGAGATCTGGTTCACTATTTTCCACCCGTCACCAGCTTTCGGATCGTCGAGATAGAACACCTGCCTAACTAAGGTGGCGAGAGCGAAAGGCTCATCCTCATACCAGCTTGAGTTTGTATCGACTGATAAAAGTCCCAGGTCTTCCTTTGTACGCTTGAACCATCTGCACTTGAATAGGAAAACGTTGACATCATTCCCGTAACATAGCTGAACCACATATACGATCATTCCGTAATATAGATCAGGGTCTTTCCCAACCGCTATCCCACTGTTTTGTGTTCTTCTTCCTTCATCTCGCGCCAATGAATGGAACTTCACACCGTTCACAAAACATCCCGGATAAATATAGTGTTTAATCGGCTTCCCTGCTAGCAAGTGCTTTGGCCAAGACCACCACCCCCCGTGGTTTTCGGATTTTTGCAGATCAATCATCTGCGAAAATGGAAAAATGTAAGGGTTTACTTTCTACAAATTAAACATGCATGATCTCAATATGTATATAAATCACTAAATACGTACCCATTGGAAGAAATAATCGGGGAACTTTTTCTTAACCATTTTCTCAATCCACGCCGAACTCTTGTCTGGATATAACGCCTGAAGCCTCTCCCTGTATGACATCATGTACGGCTCAACTTCGTCATAGTCTCGTAACACTACCCAATGTGCCTCAATAAGTTCTTCCCGTGTTAACGTTTCCTTTAATACTCCTCTAAACGGTCGGACGACATTGGTGACGACAGAAAGATTGATGCGGGCACTGGGATCGGAGGCAGTTGGAGGTGGTGGATCTTTGAGGTACCTGTTGCAGTAAGTAACGCACTCATGCATTAGGTATGTCTCTGCTATGGAGCCATCCGGGGCCGACCTGTTTTTGACGAATGACTTATACTGTCCAAGCTGTCTACAAAATTAATCAAACGTACAATAAAAATAAGTACATGCATATAGCTAGCTAGTAATCTCCAGTGGAACAAATTATGAATCGAAAAACCTGTATAATTAATTAGTTGTACGTACCTTTCTTGAGGATACATCCAAGTGTACTGGACCGGACCAGAAATGAGAACCTGCTCGGGCAGGTGGATCATTAGGTGAATCATTATGTCGAAGAAAGCAGGAGGAAAAATCCTCTCTAGTTTGCAAATGATGTGCACAATTTGTTGTTGCAATTCCACGACATCTGACTTCTTTAATTCTCTGGCGCATAACCTCTGCCACCATCTGCACAATGCCACTATTGGTTCTACGACGTCGCGAGGAAAATATGGTCGAATTACCACTGGAATCAGTCGTTGCAGCATAACGTGATAGTCATGTGTCTTTAGACCAACAAACTTGTGTTGCACCTCGTCCACTGCTCCAGTTATAGTAGCTGCATACGTGGCCGGATAACGAACGCCCTTAAACCAGTGAAATACAGAACGTCTAAGTGTCGGCTTCACTGTGTACGGTGCAGCTGGCATCTTGTTGTACACTCCTTTCCTATCCCTCCTCAACCACAAGGGACGACGTAGATTCATTGATTCCAAATCTTTGCGCGCTTTGGGAGTATCTTTAGTCTTGAACTTAATACCGAGAATTGTTCCCACCACGCTGTCGCACACATTCTTTTCTATGTGCATCGCGTCCAAGTTGTTCCTCAGCTTCAACTTCGACCAGTAAGGGAGTTCAAAGAATATACTCTTGTGATCCCAATAGCTCAGATCATGTGGAGGAATTGGATTGCATTTCTTTACATCCGCGTCGTTAGTCAACACACCAAAGTCGAAATAGCTCAACCTCTCTAAAATCTCTTCGCCCGACCAACTACGGGGTTTAGGATTGTTCTCTACCGTCCCGTCGAAATGAGCTTCATCCTGTCGCCAAGGGTGGTCGTGAGGGAGCCATCTATGGTGACCCAAGTAACACACCTTCCCTGCGTGCCAACTAGAGTTCACGTCGTCCAAACATATAGGACATCCATTATATCCTTTTGTCCTGCACGCTGCCAACATCCCATACGCTGGAAAATCGCTGATCGTCCACATTACGGCAGCCCTCATCGTGAACATCGTGTCAGTGAATTTGTCATAAGTTGGGACTCCATTTTCCCACAACAGTTTCAGCTCGTCGATCAAAGGTCTGAGGTAGACATCTAAGCACTTCCCTGGAGATTTAGGACCTGGAATTAGTACAGTAAGGAAATTAAATTCCTTGTTCATGCACATCCACGGAGGCAGGTTGTACGGCATCAGAATTACTGGCCAAGTGCTTACGGCGGAGCTATTACTTCCCCAAGGATTGAATCCGTCTGTAGATAGGCCGAGTCTAACATTTCTAACCTCTGCAGCAAAGTTTCCGAATTCTCTGTCGAAATGTTTGAAACCCTCCCCATCCGCGGCGTGTCGCAGGACATCGTCATCTATTCGCTTTTCTGCGTACCATCGCATCGCCTCTGCTGTGTGTAGAGACATGTACAGGCGCTGCAATCTGGGAATCAAGGGAAAATATCGAACAACTTTCACAGGAATTCTCTTTTTCGAACTCTTCCTATTCACCTGGAATCTGCACTGGCCACATACGGGACAATAGTCCAAATCTTTATACTCTTTGCAAAATAGCACACAATCATTCGGACATGCGTCAATTATCCTGTACTTTAGGCCGAGGCTGCTCAAGATATTTCTAACCTTATAATGAGATTTAGGAAGATTGTGATCATCAGGAAGCAACTTACATATTTGCTCCTGAATTTCGTCAAAAGCACTCACTGACATTTTGTGCTTCACTTTTATCTTCATTTGCTCCATCACATATTGCAACACATTCTCTCGACATCCAGGGAACACCGGGGTCTGCGCTTCAAGTAGCATCCGGTTGTACTTATCCATCTCACTGGTGTCAGTGGCCAAGCTAGCAGCGGGGAATGTGTCATCATGCTCATCAGTGGTACTATAACCTCCGTCTTGGTGTTGGTGTCCACCATGACTAAATCCCGGAAACGCATCATGGACCAAATCTACAGTTGGATTGCAAGCTGGGGGTCCGGCACCACTGCCGCTGGATGAGGCACCATGGTAACTGTACCCTGAGCTGAAGTCTGCTGCGCTGAACTCTACTGCTTCACCATGCTCGCTCCATGTAGTGTAACTCCACATCATACCATTTTCGTACAGGTGTTGCACCATAACATTAACCTCCGCATACTGACAATTAAGACATTTCTGGCACGGACACCTGAAACGCTTCTTTCCATGACCATGTTCTATCGCAAAATTCACAAATTCGCTAATTCCATCCATATACCGGACATCACATCTATTCTTTAACTTCATCCAACTCTTGTCCATACTGCTACAAAATATTATAATTAATTAATTATTACATATATATATATTAGTCCATTAATTTACCATTAATTATACGTACTCGATCTACATCGATCCATCAAATTACGTACGTAATTTAATCTGTATATATAGCTAATTAACATTCATGCATGTATGTACGTACGTACGGTTTCCCTAAATATATATATATATATTTAATCATGCAAATTTTAACTGCCTACGTACGTACGTACGTACCTGCTCGCCTTCTCGATATCTGCAGTTAATTAAGCTAGCTAGTGATCGAACACCGGAGATCCTTTAATTAATTTCTAGCCCCGGCCTAGCCTAATCCGGCCTTCTCCTTCTCCTTCGATCTCAAAAATTCCCCACGGGAGAAAATATAATGGAATGATCGAAGCTAAGAGAGTTTGGCATGGCCTATATATATAATGCTTCACTTAGACGACGGAGGTGTCGGTACGTCGTCTAAGTGGAACTTACACCACGACGTGTCGGTCCGTTGTCCAGGTGATCACTTCTCCGAGGTCCAAGTAAAACTTAGACGACGGAGATGTAATTCTCCGTCGTCTAAGTTTCACTTGGACCACGGAGAAAGCTCCGAGGTCTAAATGTTACTTAGACGACGGAGATGTAATTCTCCGTCGTCCAAGTGATAACCTGGACGACGGATACGTCTCCGAGGTCCAGGTACTTACCTAGACGACGGAGAAATTTCACATCCGTCGTCTAAGTTACACTTAGACCTCGGAGATTTCTCCGTGGTCCAAGTAACACTTAGACGACGGAGAATTACATCTCCATCGTCTAAGTGTTACTTGGACCACGGAGAAATCTCCGAGGTCTAAGTGTAACTTAGACGACGGAACTAATACTGTTCCGTCGTCTAAGTCCTCTTTTCTTGTAGTGCTTATTGTAGCTCTCTGGATCGACTCCCTCTTGAACAGTCCCTTTCATTCCCTCCCTTAAACTAACCTCACCCCTCTGAGTTAGTTTACTACTAGCTGAGCATACTCCTATCATCGCTCGAAGTTTCTGGAACACATCTGTCTTCAGTGGTTTTGTAAAAATATCTGCTGCTTGTTCATGAGACCCACAGAACTCTAACTTCAAGACTTTATCTTGTACCAAATCTCGCAGAAAATGATATCGCACATCTATATGCTTACTCCTCCTGTGAAACACCTGATTTTTGGACAATTTAATGGCAGAAGTATTATCACAGAGAATTGTCATAACACTTTCCTTCATTTGACACTCTAGTTCCTGCAGAACTCGATTCATCCAAATAGCTTGACAGGCGCAAGCAGCTGCTGCAATATATTCAGCTTCTGTGGTTGAGAGAGTCACTACAGCTTGCTTCTTTGATGACCATGCAACAGCTCCTTCACTCAACTTAAACACATAACCTGAGGTACTCCTCCTACCATCAATATCTCCAGCATAGTCACTATCAGAATATGACTCCAGCTTAACTTCCCCTCGATTATACCAGATTCCATAATCAAGAGTCCCTTTAAGATACCTCAACACCCTCTTTGTTGCCTGAAAATGAAGTGTAGTAGGTTTGGACATGTACCTGCTTATCAGACTTACCACAAACTGAAGATCTGGTCTTGTGATAGTGATGTACATAAGACTATCAATAATCTGTTTGTACAGAGTTTCATCTCTTTTCTCTCCTCCTTCATCATAATCTACCTTACTCCCTGGTACCATAGGATTGCTGACAGCATTGCAATCCTCCATACCAAACCGCTTCAGAATCTCAATTCCATATTTGTGTTGTGAAATATGAGTTCCCTCCGGATGCTGCCTTACCTCAATTCCAAGAAAGAATCTCATTCTGCCAAGATCAGTCATTTCGAATTCTATTTGCATGGAACTTTTAAATTCTCGCATCATAGCAGTATCATTACTGGTGTAAATAAGATCATCTATATAAATACTGATGATGAGAATTTTACCTCCTTCACTCATCTTCAGAAACAAGGTCTGCTCATTCCTGCTTCTGTGAAAACCTTCTTGGATGAAATATTCTTCTATACGACTAAACCAAGCTCTGGGAGCTTGTTTTAGTCCATACAGTGCTTTGAACAATTTGTATACTTTCAGCTCACTTCCTTTAACCACATACCCTTTAGGTTGCTCCACATACACATTTTCTTATAACTTCCCATACAGAAAAGCTGACTTGACATCTAGCTGGTGGATCTCCCATCCCTTTTGAGCGGCCATAGCAATTATCATTCTTACTGTGTCCATTCTTGCAACTGGAGCATAGACTTCAGTATAATCAACTCCATGCCTTTGTGAGTACCCTTTGGCTACCAGCCTTGCTTTGACCTTATCAACCTCTCCATACTCATTAAACTTAGTCTTGTAAATCCACTTGACTCCAATGCACTTGGCTCCCTTAGGTAGGTCTGTTAGTTTCCAAGTTTGATTTTTCTTGATTGCTTCCATTTCAGCATCCATGGCCAGTCTCCATTCTCCTTTTATCATAGCTTCCTCGAATGTTAGAGGATCTGTGAGTGCAGCTTCTGTCATATTCAGCTCAGCTTCATCTTCAGAAAGTCCCTCTCCAGTTACATAATCCCTGAGATGTCTTGGATGCCTTATGATTCTCTTCTCCCTTGTTTCTGCGTTGTTAGTATCAACTTCTACTTCTACCCTATTTCCTTCTTCTTCTACTTCCTCATTGTCACTCCTATCACTACCCTCATCATCCCACAAAATTTCTGACACAATCTGTTCTTCATAACTCTTTCCCCAATCCCACTATTTATTCTCTTCAAATTCAACATCCTTACTTATCACTACCTTCTTAGCATTTGGATCATACATTCTATACCCTTTTGATTCTTCACTAACACCTAGCAGAATACACTCAAGACTCTTTGTATCAAGTTTACCTCTTTTGACATCTAGTACATGCACATGAGCTAGGCATCCCCACACTCTGAAATGCTCCACGGTAGGCTTCTTTCCACTCCATGCTTCTTGAGGTGTAATATCCTTGACTGTTAAGGTTGGACACCTGTTAAGGACATAAAAGGTCCAGTTCACAGCTTCTGGCCACAGAGTCTTTGGCATTTTCTTTGCAATGAGCATAGAATTCACCATATTCATCACAGTTCTGTTCTTGCGCTCAGCTACCCCATTTTGTTGAGGTGTATATGGAGTAGTAAGCTGTCTGTGTATCCCATGCTCCTAACAGAAGTCATCAAACACTTTAGAGGTAAACTCTCCACCTCTATCAGTTCTCAACCCTTTGATATGCTTCCATGCTTCCTTTTCAACCAAGCTTTTGAAAGTTTTGAAACAGCTTAATGCCTCAGACTTTTCAGATAGTAAGTATACCCATGCTTTCTTACTGTAATCATCAATAAAGCATAGAATATATCTCTTACCGCTGTTAGAAGTTGGACTGATTGGTCCACAGATGTCAGAATGGACTAGTTCCAGCACTTCCTTTGCTCTCTATGCACTACATTTTGGAATTGCTTTCCTTTGTTGCTTTCCTCCAAGACAATCAATGCACATTCTGGTTGAAGCTTCAAACTGTGGTAAGCCTCTCACCATTTCCTTGTCTTGTAGTAATTTTAAACCTTTGTAGCTTAGGTGACCATACCTCTCATGCCATAACTGAGACAAAGTTTCAGACTTCAGGAGCAGACAGTTGTCACTTTGATCACCTGACATAGGCTTGGCTGTAAATACAAACATCCTGTTGGCACTCATCTTACTTTCAACCAGTAATCCTTTATCTGGATGATAGATCCTGCACCTCCCTCCCTGTATCAGGATGGTCAAACCTTTCTCTTGCAACTGTCCTATGCTTAGAAGATTGTTCTTCAACTCGGGAACATAATACACCTCAGTGATTACTGAGATTACTCCATTCAAAGGCAACTTGATGTTTCCTTTCCCCACAACTTCCATCCTGGCATTATTCCCAAGTCTAACATATTGTTTAAACTTGTTGTCTAAGCTTGTGAACATACCTTTATCTCCAGTCATATGGTTTGAACATCCAGAATCTAGGAACCAAACATCACTCCTTCCTGCTCCAACATCTTCTGTATAGGCCATCAACAGCAGATATTCTTCTCCCTCAAACTCCATATAGTTTGATTGTTTGCTCCATTCAGGACACTCATATTGAAAGTGTCCTATTTTGTGACACTTTTAACATTCTACAGTTGAACGATAGGAAGCTCTTCCTCGTCCTCGTCCTCTTCCTCTGCTGTGTCCTCGACCTCGACCTCTTGAGTCTGCCCTGTCCTCCTCCCTTCCCTTGGATAGTTCACCAGCTGCAACAACCTTCAAAACTTGTTCCTCCTCCTCTTGTCCTTGCAATCGTTGTTCATGGACAAGGAGACTCCCATGCAGTTCATTCAAACTCAAAGTGCTTAGATCATGTGATTCCTCAATAGCACATACTACATGATTGAACTTGGTGGTCATAGATCTCAATATCTTCCCCACCACATCACTTGACTCCACTCGTTCTCCATTGATCTTCATTTTGTTCACCACTGCTAGAGTTCTTGATAAGTAGCTATCCACCTTCTCTCCTTCCTTCATGCCCAGCATCTCATATTCCCTTCTCGAGGCCTGAAGTTGTGCTTGTCGAACCCTGGATGTGCCTTTGAACTTCTATTTCATGGCATCCCATATTTGCTTGGAAGTTTCGTCTTCCAGAATTGTCTCCAGAATAGGTCTAGGGATGGCTTGAAATAGGAAGTTCTTGATCTTCAGGTCTTTCAAGTTCTGCTCCTTCATCTGTTTCCGCTCCATCTCCGTTGGAATTATTCCTGCTGCTACCTTGAAGACTCCATCTTGCACAAGACTCCAGTACTCAGAATGTAGGAAATTCTCCATTAGTTTTGACCAGTGTTCATAGTGGCCATCGAAAATGGGAATGCTTGGAGTTGTGAATTTCCCATTGCTTCCTTCTTCCATTCTATCTCTCGTGTTTCTCTCACTTTTTTCACAATCAGGCCCCTGCGATTGGGGCTCTGATACAAATTGTTGGTTCTACTGGTTTTGCTGTGCTCAACAGAACTGGAAATCATCAATGATCTTATTAACAACTTTAGCTATTTAAAGCCATGACAGACGTGCTGCATACATCAAGAACACGATGAGAACATGCTCAACATCATGGGTCACTTAAAAGAAACACTCCCTAAATAATAGGGAAGAATAACAGAAACGAAACAGAAACGAAAAACAAATGGAAAGATAAACACAACAGCTTCCTAGTACAACTAGGAATCCTTATTGTAGCTCTCTGGATCGACTCCCTCTTGAATAGTCCCTTTCAGCCTTGGCTTTGGCACATTCTGACTGACTGGAGTCGGAGACAAACTGCGGTGTTAGAATGGAGGATCAGATGTGTTGTGTTGGTGTGGTCGCAGCGACGGCCTTGTTTAGGTCGGTCTCCGAGGTTCAGATTAGAGAGGCTCTTGGGGACCGCACGAATAGAGGGGCAACGACGACGTGATGGTGCGACGCGACACGAGGGCTACCTATGGGGGTGATCGATCCGGGATGGTGGAAGACCATTAGAGGTGAGACTTATTTCCCTCTCACGATCAACATGGTCAACAATGACCTTGGGTAATTCTTGGGCCTTTGTGGCTGGGACCTAGTTTGATATGGGCCATTGGGCTTTATTACACTATGTTGACTTCTGGTTTAGAGCCTCTCCTACTGATGGGCATTTTCATTGGTGTTTCTGGGTCACTTTTGTTGGATGGTTTATAAGGCAGATGGGGTCAATCTCATGGTACTTTTGCTTCTAAATTTGGGAACCGAGCATCATCCAAGATAGCATTTTGCGTAATCCCACGAGAAAAGATCCGGTCTCACGGAAAATTATGCAGACCAATGAGGGTCATCTCATGCCGTAATTTTGGGGTGCATAACTAGATATGATGTGGGGCACAGATTTTTTAGTCATTTCCCTACGTTTAGCCCGTATAGTTATTTTTTTTAGTCTGTGCTGAGCATGTAATAATATAGGTTAATTTAGGGAGTTCTTTCTAATGAGCCGGTAATCAGTGTTCTCCCTGTAACTTATCAGCTCTAATAAATTTCTATCACATCATCTAAAAAAAAGTGTAGTAGCATACAAGTATGTATGTCACTTGTTACAATCCCAATATTCTAGACTTCAATACATAATACATGAAAATAAATAGACCATATACTACTATAGGGATGGAAAAATAATACGAATCCGCGGGTATCCGTCCGAACCGAACCCTATTAGACTCCATGATTAAGGCAAATAACGAGTATTGTGTATTTATCGAACCTGAACCTGAATCGAACCCGACTAAATGCTGGCGGGTACTGGTCGGGTACGAATATGCATATACCCGAATCTGGCCCCGCCTAGTTTTAAAGAAAATTTGTTATATTTGATAATAATAATACATTTATAATCCTATATTTTATTATCTATTTTTGGTTCGAGTAAATGGGTCGGGTTCGGGTATTAAATATTCGACGGATTCAGGTCGGGTGAAAATCTGAACTAAAAATTTTTGAGTTCGGTCGGACGGGTTACTTTCGGGTTTGGGTTCGAGTACCCAAAATGCGGCTCCGACCCGACCCGTTGCCATCCCCATATTACTCTCATAATTACTTATGTGACCACATAATTTTCTATAACACAACTCATTTTTCTCAATCTCTTTCATTTGTGCAGTTTATAGAAGTTATTGGTGCAAAAGACATCCAATTTTTCTCTAAAATAGATAATTATACACTTATACTTCAGAAGAGTCATTTACGTATACTCTTAGAAAATAAAATGGAAAAAATTCACCCATGATGCATGGACTCTATCGGTCAGGTCAAAAGAGTGCCCGAACTCTAAAAACTATCAAAATGATGCCCGAACTCTTAAAACTCTATAAGTGTGATGCCCCCGTATCTTTTTCATCTATTCACTGTTATTTTTGTTGACGTGGCATTTTTTTTTGTTCAAACTAAAGGTTAAATAAGTCATTATGTCAAACTTAAAATTTTTCTTTTGGAAAAAATTCACCTATGATGCCTGGACTTTTTTGGTTAGGTCAAAAGCGTGCTCGAACTTTTTGTCAAGTGTCAATTCTTAAGTCACCCGAACTCGATCCGCACCTAGTTTCTTACCATCGAGCATCAAAGCTCACTTCCTAAATCTTGGCCTAGTCGCTGGCCGAAAATTTTACTCTTTTGTTGACATATTTCATGATATAATTATTTCAATGTAGGGTTTTATGAACCTGAGAAGATCTTTGATGCTCATTTTTGTTTTGGATTTTTGGGGCTACTCAATTTCCAAGATTTTTGAGTTGGCTGAAACTAAAATTAGGGTTCTTGAATTTAATCCAAAGGAATAAACTTTGGGGGTTTAATGTTGGAGAAAATGGCCGTAAGAGAAACAATTAGCACCAACTCTGGGATGATGAACCATTAGATCTTGTGGATTGTCTAATCAGAGACTGACATAGGTTGATGGAATTGGTGTTGGCGCAAGACTGCAAGTCGAGTCTAATAGAGTTTTGGCATTCCGTGGCTGACATCAAGGTAAGTGAAGCAAGGTGTAGAGGAGGACCACCATCACCACCCTTGCGGCGAGATCGGAGAAAAAGAAGAAATCAAAACCTGGAATCACAGTTGGAGGCCGAAGGAATCAGTTGAGTTCCACAAAGAGGGTTGAACCGTACATATGAAATCATCACCTTTCCATTGATCCATTGGCGGCTTTAATTTTGGTACCCTAGGGTTTTTAGTTAGGAATTTGGGGAAGACAATCCGAAATTGAAGTGTAAAAGCAACTCGATTCCCACTGCGAATTGTTTTTTTTCTGAGAGAGAGAGAGAGAGAGAGAGAGAGAGAGAGTTTGAGAGTTTAGACATCATTTTGATAGTTTTTAAAGCTCATACACCTTTTTGACCTGACCGAAAGAGTTCAGGCATTATGGAATTGAGGAAAATAAAAATTCTAGGGACATAAAGGCCTTTGAACATGATTTTTTTTAAAATGCCGCGTCAACAAAAGTAACGGTGAATGGATGAAAAAATTACGGGGGCATCACACTTGTAGCGTTTTAGGAGTTCAGACATTATTTTGATAACTTGTAGAGTTCGGGCACTCTTTTTACTTGACTGAAAGAGTTCAGACATCATGAGTGAATTTTTTCCAAATAGAATCGAGTTAAGTGAATAAAAACGAGTAGTCTCTAGTGTGAGATATCTTTGAAATATAGTGAGATCTTGAAATATTCGATCATATGGAGCGCGCAACAGAAATAAGGCCAAGCCCCTCCAAAGGTCCATCAATTATGAATGAAACGGTGCATCTGAGCCATCATAAATATGATAATATATATATATATCCCAGTAATAAGTAATAGACTGCTTTGGATTGCTTAAATGAATGGTTGTCCACTTCCGCCACATTTTTCAGTCTCCACCGACTTCTCATCCTTCTCCACCTAAACCACTACACTCTTCAAAGCCTTTATTCTTCTTCTTCTTCTTCTTCTTCTTCTTCTTCTTCTTCTTCTTCTTCTTCTTCTTCTTCTTCTCCTGCTCTGCATTAGCATCGTCCTCCATGGACCCTCATAGCACAAACCAAGGGCCGACCAAGTTCATGGAGTTCTCCTATGTCTCAACCCCGCACAAGAAGTTGATGGTTGATCTTGTATCCACCGTCGAGACCCGCCTAGCCTCCCACCTCCTTCCCTCAACTCTCCCTCGCGACGTTGAGTACTATCAGAATGAGACTGGCACTAACCATGCGTCCCTCCACATCAGATCGGGCCTCCACTCCTCTGTAAATTTCTCAATCGCTCTGCTCAGCAGTGTGTGTAAATTTACTTGGCTAGAGCTATCAGTGCCTCAGTTGTATTAAGGTTCATGCACACTGTGAATTTCAGTTTCATTTTAATCATATGCAAATTCACAACAATATAGATTTCATCATTTGCATATGTGCCACATGTGGTTAGATCAAAGTGCTTTTTACTCCAAATATCTTATATAAGCAAATTAGCCAACGTACATGTCACTTAAACATATTTGACAAGAGAACATTAATCTATAGTCTCTCTAATCTAAATCAGAGGGTCTAATAATCGCAGGAGCGAGACTAGTGCCTAGCCGTTTAGATGGAGGAATTACGTATGTTATCATGTAACAATGTAACCTGGACGACGAAGAAGCTCATCTCCGTCGTCCAGGTTCAGAGACCCTGAATTCAGGGGTTAGGGGGCCTTAGGGTTTAGGGTTTAGGATTTTTCACTTGGACGACGCAAATTCCCTTCTCCGTCGTCCTAGTGAGTACCTGGACGACGGAGAATGACCATATCCGTCGTCCAAGTGTACAAACCCTGAATTCAGGGGTTAGGGCCTTAGGGTTTAGGGTTTAGGTCGTCCCCGGTCATTTGTGTGTCCGTTCAATTATTCTGATTCAAGAATATAATTAAAAAAATGATCGATCGATCCGATTTGCTAGATTTAGGGGTCGAGGATTTAGGGAGATAGCTTAAGGTATTTAGTATGAACTTTCCTTCTCGCATGATATATAGATTTAACGCCGTAATTAAAACAACATATATATATATACTACATTTGTGCTCACAATAATACTATCACATGTCGACATATATAATCAATCATAGGATAATATAGTATAATTTCTGAAACATTTATTTCATTAATCTCTCGCAATATATAATTATATATAGGGACCCATAATTAATCCAATTTACACATAAATATTATTTAAAAACAAATAAACGAACGAAAGCTTCTTGAGGAAGCTTCTTGGACATAATTATAGAAAGCTTTCACGTCCCTTTTTTACTACCCAAAACCCAAAATACCCAAAAGGCGAAATCTGGAATTAATTTCTCCGTTGTCCAGGATATATAATTCGGATTAATTAATTAATTTAATTTAATTTACGTACGTCGGTCGATCCGATCTGATCGAGCATGGACGCGTGCAATTAATTAATTAAGTACAAAAATATTAATATCTACGTACATATATACATTCTCCTCCTTATAATATTTATATTAATTATTGATCGATGATGCATCATATATTACAATAATTACATAAATTAATTACCAATTAATTTTTCTCGTCTTAGTTAAGTAGTCATCATCATAATCGTCATCATCCTCGTCCCCGGTATCCGATTGCTCATCCTCCTCATCATACTCAACATCGTCCGACGAATAACTTGAGTCCTCGTCCGCGTCTTCCTCCTGCTCGTCTTCTTCATCTTCTTCATTAATGGCATCGATAATCTCATCTTCAATTAGATCTGTACAACCATCAGGCATGGGTAACCATTCACCATCTTGAACCAGGTCCATTATATCGGAGCGGATGACAGAAATATTAGGCTCTTGATAGGCAGGAATGTTTCTTTCTGGTTCAGCAGCATATTTAGTCGTCGTCGGTGTCCTTTCAATTGTCTCTGTATTCCATATTCCTCGATGAGAGATATGGTTCACTATTTTCCACCCTTCACCGGCTTTCGGATCGTCGAGATAGAACACCTGCCTAACTAAGGTGGCGAGAGCGAAAGGCTCATCCTCATACCAGCTTGAGTTTGTATCGACTGATAATAGTCCCAGGTCTTCCTTTGTAAGCTTGAACCATCTGCACTTGAATAGGAAAACGTTGACATCATTCTCGTAACATAGATGAACCACATATACAATAGCCCCGTAATATAGATCATTGTCTTTCCCAACCGCTACCCCACTGTTTTGTGTTATTCTTACTTCATCTCGGGCCAATGAATGGAACTTTACACCGTTCACAAAACATCCGGGATAAATATAGTGTGACGACCCGAACCAGAATCAGTTGTGTATTCTGCACGATTCACGAGATTGGTTATAGTCGCAGTTTTACGATAATTGTGTGGTTTGTTGATTCTGTTCGTGACTATGTTATCGGCTGAGAATTTGAGTTGAGTGTCTGCATGGAAGTTGTAGAGCACGTGATTTCGAGTTCGAGGACGGTTTCGGATAATTTTTCCAATAACCGAGGAATATATTGTGATTATTTGAAGTTTCGATTTTCGACGAGTTTATCCGATTGTTTCGTGTTTATCCGAATCGTGATGGTTATCCATTTTGAATTGTCGATCGACCCGAGGCACGAGTATACATATCGGGAATAGTCGAGAAATAGTCGAAAATCACAGTTTGAGCTTTGACGGACGTTGACCGAGCATTGACTTTCCAAAATTGGAAAGTTAACCGTTGACAACGAAGGGGAAAGTTTCCGTTTTGGTTCTTGCCGGCCGACTTGCTTATTCCGGCCACCTCCGACTTCACTGAGGATATTTATAGCTTCTCCTTGTCATTTCGAGTTGATTGATGTTCGTTTTTGTGGAAATTGTTAAGGTGAATCGGGTCGGTTTAGAAAATTTCTCCGGTATTGGTTGCCGTTCTCCGGCGAGCCACGGTGGTGGTGGTTAGGGGGGTTCGACTCCCCTTGGCCTAGGGATGCTATCTATGTGATTGAATTGAGGTTTGATTGTGGTTTGGTTGGAACCCGAATAGGTCACCGGAGAGGAGATTCCGAATTGTTTCGGGCTGAAATTGACATGGTTCCGGTGGGTTTTGGACTTGATGCTAGTTGAAGAAAACATTAGGTATGGGTTGAACTTCATTTCTGGAGAATCTCGCCGTGGAATTCCACCGTTGACGGCAGTGGCGGCGGCGGTCAACGGCGGAGCTCCGGCGAGGGGTTGACTTCTTGGATTTTAGTGTTTTTAATGTCGTTTTTCTCGTAATCGCGCCCTGATTATCGTCCAGAGGTTTTCGGATTGATTTGGGTGTCGGATTTTCAGTCGAGGGTTTCGAGTGGAGATTTCGGAAATTCAGTCAGTTATTTTGTACAGTTTAATATGTTTCCGGGAACGGTTGGTTTCCGTGGTTAAGTACAGATTTGTGGGTTATGTTTTGATCAGTTGTGTTTTATGAATATTCAGGGGATCGAGATCGAGATCGTGATCGTGCTTCTGGCGAGGGATCTTTCGCCGGGCCACGAGATTAGCGCGAGTGCGCGTTTTGCTCACCTGTGAGTGGACAATTTCTTTTCACGGATTGATTGCGAGTCGTTATACACGTTTTATGAATTTGAGCATGTTTACGAGATTATGATTATTATGAGCATGTGTTATACGATTATGCTACGCATATGCATTCTTATGTTATTTATTGCATTTGCATCGAAATATTTATGATTTGGTTTACACAGAGTACAGACGTAGTTCATGTTGTTGTATCGATACACACGCATCTCGGCTGATCCCCGAGGGTGCCTACCAGGGGGGATGCTGTGCCTTGTGCCGATGTATTTCCGGGTAGGTACAGTTATCTGTTTCTTGTGCCGAGGTATTTCCGGGTGGAAGCAGTTACCCTGACCTGAGGCCTTTCTGGCTCGAATCACGTGTGGGTCTGGGATCCCGTGATTCGGACTGTACTAGCACGGACGTGTCTATGAGTGACCCCGTGGGATTTTTACTTGCATGCTCAGTACGCTGGATTTGTTTATTTATACGTCTGGACTCCCATATGTTATTTTAATATATATATATATATCAATTGGTGAAAGACATTTATTTTCGTCCACTCACTCTAACGATTTTCATGTCTTTCCCCTGGGCTTTTCGGTTTCCGTGCCCAGTTGCAGTTCAGGTTCTGGTGTTTCACGTCGCGGTTGGAGGCTAGTGATCTGAGCTACCTGTGTTTTCCAGTAGGTTCTTGTTTCGCCTACTGATGTGTATATTGTATATATTTACACTAGAGGTCGCTCTGATACATTCTGATACATGTTTTATACGGATTTTCTCGTATATATTATATTATACAAATATGTTTTCTATTATTTGATATTGTTATGATATTGAGAAATCCGGATGGGATTGGTACCCACGGTTTGGTTTTTGTGGCATAGGACGAAGTGTTATTTTCAGGGTGCAGGTTTATGCAATTCCACGTTGGTAACGAAACTCTGCCAAAATTTTGAATGGTTTTTGTTGGTTCGTGTTTTCAGAAGGGGTTCAATTCCGGTTTGGGCAACTGAATCGGGGTTGGGTCCTTTCAGCTTGGTATCAGAGCATTAGGTTGTCAGATTCTGTAGACTCTTGTAGTTGTGACGCTTAGGGTATTTGAGTTTATATAGCATGACTGGAGTGATGACCCGACTGGCCAGCGGTACTCATCAATACTTCGGGTGTTGTGTGTTCTCAAATATCTGCGGTTTCATGATTACGTTCTTCCTGCTTGTGCCTAATGCTTGTCTTTAATCAGTAGGATGCCTCCTCGACGTGGTCCCCGTGTTGATCAGGAAGCGGATCCTGATGAGGATCGCCGAACGCGCGACTTGCTGATGCGAGTGCTGCGTTTGGAAGAGCGTTTTAACCCTGTGGTCAAGGCTCGTACTGCTGGTGCTACTGTGTTTTCGGGTTCAGTTGATCCAAAGATATGCGAGGCATGGTTGGTTCAGATTGAACGTGTTTGTGAGCGTCTGCAGTTTACTCCTGAGCAGATGACAGTGGCAGCAGTCGGATTACTTGAGGGTGATGCATACTTTTGGTGGGTTAGCACCGACAGAGTTCCAGCTGATACTCCGTGGACTTTGTTCCATGATCTGTTTATGCGGAGGTCCTTTAATCAGGCTACCCAGCAGCGCAAGTATGAGGAGTTTACGAACTTGAGGCAGGGCAGTTTGTCTGTGCTTGAGTATCGGAACAGGTTTACCCATTTATCTCGTTTTGCGCGTGATATGGTGGCTACTGAGGAAGCCAAGTGTCGCAGGTTTGAGCTGGGTTTGAATTTGAATATCAAGGGGACTCTGACTACGATGCCTCGGAATAATTTTGATGAGTTTGTCAGTGCAGCACTCCGAGGTGAGGACATAGAGAAGGAGAGGTAGCAGAGGTATCAGCCGAGACGGTTTGAGGGGGGTGAACCGAGTCAGGGGCCTTCAAAGAGGCAGAGTTCTGATACTTCCGGTTCAGCTTCATCCTCAGGTAGTCGACCTTATCGACCTTATCGACCACCAGCTAGTGCATCGAGGCAGAGGCAGAGGTGGAGGAGAGATCGACCGTAGCGACCACAGGCTAGTGAGGATTCTAGCGGCTCTAATTATCCTCGACATACCAGTGGCACTTTTCCTATACCGAGGGAGTACCCATTGTGTAGCCTCTGCAACAGATATCACTATGGTTCTTGTCAGCGAGTTCCTACCCTTTATTATCGTTGTGGCCATGAGGGTCACTTCGCGAGGGATTGTTTCCAGCCTATTGGTGGACAGGCGGCCCAGAGTACCGGAGGAGAGCGAGGTGCTACTTCGGGAGCGCGACCAGCACAGATTGCGGGTCAGGGTAGGCTGCAGGGACAGCCTCAGTGAGGACGACCAGCCGGACAGGCAAGGGTTCATGCTATGACTCTACGTGAGGGCAGAGCTTCACCGGAGGTCGTTATCGGTACGTTACATGTCTTTGGTATTCCAGTACTTGCATTGTTAGATCCAGGTGCCACACATTCATTTATATCATATAGACTGTCATCATTGGCTACTGTACCTGCATCTCCACTTCCGGGGTTGTGGAGAGTGTTGTATCCGTCAAGGGAGATTGTGAGTATCGGTTGGGTTTATAGAGATTGTGAGGTGTTTATTGGAGACCATGGTTTAGTCGCTGATTTGTTGTTGCTTGATATTGTGGATTTTGATTTGATCTTGGGTATGGACTTCTTGGAGACGTACTGGGCTATGTTTGACTGTCACAAGAAGGAGGTCGCGTTTCGACGACCAGGGTTACCCGAGATACTGTTCCGTGGCGAGAAGAACACTTTATTACCGTGTTTGATTTCCGCGATGAGGGCAGATCTGTTGATGAAGAAGGGTTATGTTGCCTATTTAGCCCATGTTGTGGACACTACAGCTGCAGTGCCGGATCTTGGTAGTATTGAGGTTGTTTCTGAGTTTCCGGATGTGTTTCCAGCGGAGTTACCTGGTATACCTCTTATGCGGGAGATTGACTTTACTATTAAGTTGTTGCTGGGTACAGGACCGATTTCACAGACACCGTATCGTATGGCGCCTGCGGAGTTGAAGGAGTTGCAAATTCAGCTCCAGGAGTTGTTAGAGAAGGGTTTCATTCGACCGAGTATTTCTCTGTGGGGTGCTCCGGTGTTGTTTGTGCGGAAGAAGGATGGGTCCATGCGTTTGTGCATCGACTATCGGAAGTTGAATCAAGTGACGGTGAAGAACAAATATCCGTTGCCGCAGATTAATGATTTGTTTGATCAGCTCAAGGGAGCCGCAGTCTTTTCGAAGATTGACCTTCGATCCGGATATCACCAGTTGAGGATCCGAGACTCTGATGTAGCCAAGACAGCTTTCAGGTCGCGGTATGGGCATTATGAGTTTTTGGTTATGCCGTTTGGGTTGACCAACGCCCCCGCAGCTTTCATGGACTTGATGAATCGGGTGTTCAGACGGTTCCTGGACAAGTTCGTGATTGTATTCATTGACGATATTTTGATCTATTCCAGGAGTGTGGGCCAGCATAAGAAGCATTTGCGAGCAGTGTTGCGGACTTTGAGGGACCATCAGTTGTTCGCAAAGTTTAGCAAGTGCGACTTCTGGTTGGATAGTGTGAAGTTTCTAGGCCACGTGATTTCAGCTGAGGGAGTCAGTGTTGATCCGGACAAGACCGAAGCCGTGCTGAACTGGAGTAGACCTACTACTGTACCGGAGATCCGGAGTTTCTTGGGGTTAGCAGGCTATTACCGGTGGTTTGTACAGGATTTCTCCCGGATTGCTACACCACTGACCAAATTGACGAAGAAAGGCGTCAAGTTTGAGTGGTCTGATGCATGCGAGGAGAGTTATTTGCTCTTGAAAGAGAGGTTGACTACCGCACCGGTTCTGACATTGCCAGACGACAGCGGTGAGTTTGTTGTGTACAGTGATGCGTCGAAGTTGGGACTTGGCTGTGTGTTGATGCAGCATGGTAGAGTTGTGGCCTACGGTTCTAGGCAGCTGAAACCACATGAGGTCAATTATCCGACGCATGATTTGGAGTTAGCCTCTATTGTGTTAGCGTTGAAGAGTTGGAGACATTACCTGTATGGAGCTTAGTGTAAGATCTACACCGACCACAAAAGTCTTACGTACTTGCAGACGCAGCCGGATCTGAACATGAGGCAGCGCCGATGGATGGAGTTGATCAATGATTACGATTGCACGTTTGAGTACCATCCAGGGAAGGCCAATGTTGTAGCTGATGCACTTAGCCAGAAATCTGGAGCCTCGTTGTTTCATATGTGTGTGGCCAGAGTGTCGATGTTAGCCGAGCTTCGGGCTACAGGTGCTGAGTTTGGGTATGACGACGAGGGAGCTTTGTTGGCTAGTTTTCAGGTTCGACCCGTATTGGTTGATCAGGTACGAGAGGCTCAGGATTTAGATTCCTACTTATTGAGCAAGAAGACCATGATACGGAATGGTGTGCCTACAGAGTTCCGATTGAGCGACGACGGTATGTTGTTGTTCAGAGGAAGGTTATGTATGCCCAGAGACGAGAGCCTGAAGAAGGAGATTATGGATGAGGCCCATAGTTCAGCGTATGCGATGCATCCCGGAGGTACGAAGATGTTTCGTACACTTCGAGCGTACTACTGGTGGCGCAACATGAAGCGGGAAATTTCCGCGTACGTGAGTCGATGTTTTATTTGCCAGCAGGTTAAGGCGGAGAGGCAGAAACCTGCAGGGAAACTACAGCCACTTGAGATTTCGGTTTGGAAGTGGGAGCACATTACAATGGATTTCGTCTATCAGTTGCCGCATACTTCGGCTGGCAACACTGGCATTTGGGTTATTGTTGATCGACCGACGAAATCCACTCACTTTCTTGCACTTCCGGGAAAGATATCAGTGGGCAGATTGGCCAAGTTGTACTTATCAGAGATTGTTCGCTTGCATGGTGTGCTTGTGTCTATTGTTTCTTACCGTGATAGTCAGTTCACCTCTGAGTTTTGGCAGGCATTGCAACGAGCTTTAGGCACGAGGTTGCGATTCAGTACAGCCTTTCATCCTCAGACTGACGGGCAGTCCGAGCGGACCATTCAGACTCTTGAGGATATGCTGCGATCGTGTGTGTTGCAGTTCCGCGGGAAATTGGATCAGCAGTTACATTTGATAGAGTTCGCTTACAACAACAGCTATTAGGCCAGTATTGAGATGGCACCGTACGAGGTCCTGCACGGGAAGCAGTGTCGCACTCCGTTGTGTTGGAGTGAGGTGGGCGAGCGATGGCTTATTGGCCCTGATCTGGTGAAGAGCACTATGGAGGATGTTCAGATTATCCGGGATAGATTGAAGATCGCCCAGGATCGCCAGAAGAGTTATGCGGACGTGAGGAGGAAGAGTTTAGAGTTCGAGATCGGTGATTGGGTTTTCCTGAAACTATCTCCGTGGAGGGGAGTTGTACGTTTCGGGAAGCGTGGCAAGCTTCGACCGCGATACATTGGTCCGTACGAGATCACTGAGAGGGTTGGAGCTGTTGCTTACAGACTTGAGTTACCAGCTGAGATGGCTCGTGTTCATGATGTCTTCCATGTTTCGATGTTGCAGAAGTACATCTCAGATCCTTCACATGTGTTAGCCCCACAGCAGTTGCCGATCAGTGAGGATTTGACGTACGTGGAGGAGCCTATGCAGATTCTCGATCGTCATGAGCAGGAGTTGAGGCACCGTGTGATCCCGCTAGTGAAGGTCTTGTGGCAGAACCACTCAGTTAAGGAGGCCACCTGGGAGACAGAGCAGCGTATGCGGGAACAGTATCCTCATCTGTTCACTTGACAGGTACGTAAATTTCGAGGTCAAAATTTTTTTAAGGGGGGTAAATTTGTGACGACCCGAACCAGAATCAGTTGTGTATTCTGCACGATTCACGAGATTGGTTATAGTCGCAGTTTTACGAAAATTGTGTGGTTTGTTGATTCTGTTCGCGACTATGTTATTGGCTGAGAATTTGAGTTGAGTGTCTTCACGGAAGTTGTAGAGCACGTGATTTCGAGTTCGAGGACAGTTCCAGATGATTTTTCCGATAGCCGAGGAATATATTGTGATTATTTGAAGTTTCGGTTTTCGACGAGTTTATCCGATTGTTTCGTGTTTATCCGAATCGTGATGGTTATCCATTTCGAATTGTCGATCGACCCGAGGCACGAGTATAAATATCGAGAATAGTTGAGAAATAGTAAAAAATCACAGTTTGAGCTTTGACTGACGTTGACCGAGCATTGACTTTCCAAAATTGGAAAGTTGACCATTGACCACGAAGGGGAAAGTTTCCGTTTTGGTTCTTGCCAGCCGACTTGCTTATTCCGGCCACTTCCGACTTCACTCCTTGTCATTTCGAGTTGATTGATGTTCGTTTTTGTGGAAATTGTTAAGGTGAATCGAGTCGGTTTAGGAAATTTCGCCGGTATTGGTTACCGTTCTCCGGCGAGCCACGGTGGTGGTGGTTAGGGGGGTTCGACTCCCCTTGGCCTAGGGATGCTATCTATGTGATTGAATTGAGGTTTGATTGTGGTTTGGTTGGAACCCGAATAGGTCACCGGAGAGGAGATTCCGAATTGTTTCGGGCTGAAATTGACATGGTTTCGGTGGGTTTTGGACTTGATGCTAGTTGAAGAAAAGATTAGGTATGGGTTGAACTTCATTTCTGGAGAATCTCACTGTGGAATTCCACCGTTGACGGCGCGCCGCCGCCGCCGGCGGCGGTCAACGGCGGAGCTCCGGCGAGGGGTTGACTTTTTGGATTTTAGTGTTTTTAATGTCGTTGTTCTTGTAATCGCGCCCTGATTATCGTCCAAAGGTTTTCGGATTGATTTGGGTGTCGGATTTTCAGTCGAGGGTTTCGAGTGGAGATTTCGAAAATTCAGTCAGTTATTTTGTACAGTTTAATATGTTTCCGGGAACGGTTGGTTTCCGTGGTTAAGTACAGATTTGTGGGTTATGTTTTGATCAGTTGTGTTTTATGAATATTCAGGGGATCGAGATCGAGATCGTGATCGTGCTTCTGGCGAGGGATCTTTCGCCGGGCCACGAGATTAGCGCGAGTGCGCGTTTTGCTCACCTGTGAGTGGACAATTTCTTTTCACGGATTGATTGTGAGTCGTTATACACGTTTTATGAATTTGAGCATGTTTACGAGATTATGATTATTATGAGCATGTGTTATACGATTATGCTACGCATATGCATTCTTATGTTATTTATTGCATTTGCATCGAAATATTTATGATTTGGTTTACACAGAGTACAGTCGTAGTTCATGTTGTTGTATCGGTACACACGCATCCCGGCTGATCCCCGAGGGTGCCTACCAGGGGGGATGCTGTGCCTTGTGCCGATGTATTTCCGGGTGACGACAGAAAGATTTCTGATGTACCTTGTGCCTTGTGCCGATGTATTTCCGGGTGCCTTGTGCCGATGTATTTTCGATGTACGGCTCAACTTCGTCACAGTCTCGCAACACTACCTAATGTGCCTCAATAAGTTCTTCCCGTGTTAACGATTCCTTTAATACTCCTCTAAACGGTCGGACGACATTGGTGACGACAGAAAGATTGATGCGGGCACTGGGATCGGCGGCAGTGGGAGGTGGTGGATCTTTGAGGTACCTGTTGCAGTAAGTAACACACTCATGCATTAGGTATGTCTCTTCTATGGAGCCATCCGGGGCCGACCTGTTTTTGACGAATGACTTATACTGTCCAAGCTGTCTACAAAATCAAACATACAATAAGAATAAGTACATATAGCTAGCTAATAATCTCCAGTGGAACAAATTATGAATCGAAAAACCTGTATAATTAAGTAATTCTACGTACCTTTCTTGAGCATACATCTAAGTGTACTGGACCGGACTAAAAATGAGCACCTGCTCGGGCAGGTGGATCATTAGGTGAATCATGATGTCAAAGAAAGCAGGGGGGAAAATCCTCTCTAGTTTGCAAATGATGTGCACAATTTGTTGTTGCAATTCCACCACATCTGACTTCTTTAATTCTCTGGCGCATAACCTCTGCCACCATCTGCACAATGCCACTATTGGTTCTACGACGTCGCGAGGCAAATATGGTCGAATTACCACTGGAATCAGACGTTGCAGCATAACGTGATAGTCATGTGTCTTTAGACCAACGAACTTGTGTTGCACCTCGTCCACTGCTCCAGTTATAGTAGCTGCATACGTAGCCGGATAACGAACGCCCTTAAACCAGTGAAATACAGAACGTCTAAGTGTCGGCTTCACTGTGTAAGGTGCAGCTGGCATCTTGTTGTACACTCATTTCCTATCCTTCATCAACCACAAGGGACGATGTAGATTCATTGATTCCAGATCTTTGCGCGCTTTGGTAGTATCTTAAGTCTTGAACTTAATACCGAGAATTGTTCCCACCACGCTGTCGCACACATTCTTTTCTATGTGCATCGCGTCTAAGTTGTTCCTCAACTTCAACTTCGACCAGTAAGGGAGTTCAAAGAATATACTCTTGTGATGCCAATAGTTGAGATCATGTGGAGGAATTGGATTGTATTTCTTTACATCCGCGTCATTGGTCAACACACCAAAGTCGAAATATCTCAACCTCTCTAAAATCTCTTCGCCCGACCAACTACGGGGTTTAGGATTGTTCTCTACCGACCCGTCAAAATGAGCTTCATCCTGTCGCCAGGGGTGGTCGTGAGGAAGCCATCTACGGTGACCCAAGTAACACACCTTCCCCGCGTGCCAACTAGAGTTCACGTCGTCCAAACATATAGAACATCCATTATGTACTTTTGTCTTGCAGGCTACCAACATCCCATACGCTGGAAAATCGCTGATCGTCCACATTACGGCAGCCCTCATCGTGAACATCGTGTCAGTGAATTTGTCATAAGTTGGGACTCCATTTTCCCACAACAGTTTCAGCTCGTCGATCAAAGGTCTGAGGTAGACATCTAAGCACTTCCCTGGAGATTTAGGACCTGGAATTAGTACAGTAAGGAAATTAAATTCCTTGTTCATGCACATCCACGGAGGCAAGTTGTACGGCATCAGAATAACTGGCCAAGTGCTGACGGTGGAGCTATTACTTCCCCAAGGATTGAATTCGTCTGTAGATAGGCTGAGTCTAACATTTCTAACCTCTGCAGCAAAGTCTCCAAATTCTCTGTCGAAATGTTTGAAACCCTCCCCATCCGCGGCGTGTCACAGGACATCGTCATCTATTCGCTTTTCTGCGTACCATCGCATCGCCTCTGCTGTGTATAGAGACATGTACAGGCGCTGCAATCTGGGAATCAAGGGAAAATATCGAACAACTTTCACAGGAATTCTCTTTTTCAAACTCTTCCTATTCACCTGGAATCTGCACTGGCCACATACGGGACAATAGTCCAAATCTTTATACTCTTTGTAAAATAGCACACAATCATTCAGACATGCGTCAATTATCCTGTACTTTAGGCCGAGGCTGCTCAAGATATTTCTAACCTTATAATGAGATTTAGGAAGATTGTAATCATCAGGAAGCAACTTACATATTTGCTCCTGAATTTCGTCAAAAGCACTCACTGACATTTTGTGCTTCACTTTTATCTTCATTTGCTCCATCACATATTGCAACACATTCTCTCGACATCCAGGGAACACCGGGGTCTGCGCTTCAAGTAGCATCCAGTTGTACTTATCCATCTCACTAATGTCAGTGGCCAAGCTAGCAGCGGGGAATGTGTCATCATGCTCATGAGTGGTACTGTAACCTTCGTCTTGGTGTTGGTGTCCACCATGACTAAATCCCTGAAACGCATCATGGACCAAATCTGCAGTTGGGTTGCAAGCTGGGGGTCCGGCACCACTGCCGCTGGATGAGGCACCCTGGTAACTGTACCCTGAGCTGAAGTCTGCTGAGCTGAACTCTACTGCTTCACCATGCTCGCTCCATGTAGTGTAACTCCACATCATACTATTTTCGTACAGGTGTTGCACCATAACATTAACCTCCACATACTGACAATTAAGACATTTCTGACACGGACACCTGAAACGCTTCTTTCCCTGACCATGTTCTATCACAAAATTCACAAATTCGCTAATTCCATCCATATACCGGACATCACATCTATTCTTCAACTTCATCCAACTCTTGTACATACTGCTACAAAATATTATAATTAATTAATTATTACATATATATTAGTCCATTAATTTACGCTTAATTATATGTACTTGATCTACATCCATCAATTACGTAATTTAATATGTGTAGCTAACATCCATGCATGTATATATGTGCGTTTTAACTAAATATATATTAAGCAAATTTTAACTGCGTACGTACCTGCTGGCATGCATGGCCTGCTTCTCGATATCAGTTAAGCTAGCTAGCTAGTCAGCGGAGATCCTTCTCCTTCTTCTTCGATCTTTAAACTTTCCCGCGGGAGAGGAAGAGAGTTTGGCATCGGGCTTATATAATGCTTCACTTAGACGACGGAGGTGTCGGTACGTCGTCTAAGTGGACGTTACTCGGACCACGGCTTGTCGGTCCGTTGTCCAGGTGGGCACCTGGACGACGGAGAATACCATCTCCGTCGTCCAGGTATCACTTGGACCACGGAACAATTATGTTTCCGTGGTTTAAGTGATGTTTTCTTGTAGTGATGTTTTCTTGTAGTGTCTTTAACGACAATCTATTTCCTCATTGAATTTCAACTTCTTTCATCGCTAAATAATAATTTTCTCGCAAATAATCCCTATTTCTCAAGGAAATTGATTTCTTTTCAAATCATCTTTTCTTCGCAAATAATTATATCATCGCAATTGATGAAATTAAATTTTAATTATTAATATATTTAAATACAGTAAATAAATTATTCTAATAAAATAACTGTCGCGAGAAAACTTATTGTAACTGTTACTCTTTTAGTCATATCAATCTGCAAGAAAGATTACTAATTTCCTACCATATCAACCAAAATATATTATTATAGTCAAAATAGTCAAAGAAATAATAAAAATAATAATATTAATTTAACTGCAATATATATGAAATTACTCAAAACTTTGCCAATCTTCTCTGGATGAGTCTTCACTAATTGTTTGGTTCTGCTACACTTCACTGGGCCCACCTAATCAATCTTCTCTTGTTGAGTTTCTACTAATTGTTTGGTACTGCTACACTTCAAGGAGAGCCAAAAATATTGAGAGAGGGAGAGACCATGAGAGACTGGTATTTGGGCTCCGTTCCAAACAATCAAAATTTAAGCATACGAATGTCGTCAAAAGAGAACGACGCACATGAGTCTTCCTAGATAATAAATAGCAGTCATCGCAGAAATATAATAAAAACAAAAACTTTGTACTATTAGTCTCACTCTTTTGTACAGTAGCATTAGCAATGCCGACAATCCTGGGCAACAGATGAGAGCACTTTTTCTTCCTCCTCAGATCCGCCTTCCCCTTCTTCACGGAGAGATGATGCCATTATCAAAGTGCAAACCATAAGAACCCATAATTTCCCTCATGCTTACAGTAACCATCACAAATTCAATCAGTCAGTACAGAATCAATGAAATTCAATAAGACATAATTTGATTTCACATCACTACTCACTCAAATATATCAAAACTCTAAATCAACCCAAGCTATTAATTGACCTCTTGGTTCATGTCTTACTGTTCTTATTAGGGCTGGGCTCAGGTCGGATTGGTTCGGGATTGGGTCTGATCCGAAACCGAAATCGAAATAATAATTGGTTCGGTTCGGTTCGGTTTTAGCCATCTGGACCGAATGAACCCGACCCGAAAAGTTTCGGTTCGGTTCGGCCCAATTTGGTACGGATCGGTTTACAAAATGATCCAAATCTGTTATTTGACTTATTTCATATTTCAGGTACACCAAGCCTAATTAGAGTTTTTACATTACAAAATCAAGTACACATAAATCAAGTACATTTCAGGTTCATGTTGAATTCAGTAAATATGCATATCAGCTCAATATGTACACATAAATCAAGTACATTTCAAGTAAATATGCAGATCTAAATACAATTAAAACCAAGTACAGTTCATGTTGAATTCAGAACTAACTACAGATACTAACAGTCCAAACAGATACTAACTACAAATACTAACAATCCAAACAGTCTCAGATATTACAGTCCAAACAATCCCAGATATTACAGTCCAAACAGTCTCATATGCAGTTCATAGAATTACAGTCATTGTAGTTCATAGAATTACAGTCCAAAATGCATAAAATGGAATTACAGTCAAATTTAGCATAAATACAGTCCTAAATTCAACTAGAGCATTCATCTCCAGCCTCTTCATCTTCACTGTCATCAGAATCTTCAATGAGCTCCACAGTTTCAGAAACTCCACTGACACTGGCACTGGCTCCAAGTCCAATTTCTGTGGTTCTTCCCAGCTGTGTAATGTGCTCTACAAATTGACAAGCATCAACTTATATACTGATATACATTTGTTAATCAAATTGCCACAGTTCACAAATGCAGATAGATTCAAAATGCAAGTTCACAAATGCAGAAACAAATGCAGAAACAAAATGCAAGTCACAAATGCAGTTCACATAATCAAAATGGCACAGTTTTACAAAAGCAGTTAAGTGAGTTAAGTCAGTTCACCTTTTTCACGGGCCTAATATATCTCAGTAGCCCTAATGCTTGAAATATCATCATCATTATCATCTACTTCATTTCCCCTAAGCCAACTTTGAAGACAGATCAATCCCTCTACAGACTTAGGAGTCAATGAGCTCCTAAAATTGTCGATGACTCTCCCACCCGTGCTAAAAGCACTCTCCGAAGCCACTGTGCTCACTTGTATAGCCAGCACATCCCTAGCAATTCTTGCCACCACTGGATACTTGGCACCATTGACCCTCCACCAATCCAGAATTGGATACTGCTCACCATTCTTACATACCGGCTCAAGATCATCATCCAAATATCTGTCTACTTCATGGATAGGCCCGGACTCATTTGTCGAAGACACCATATCCTTCCATTTACCAATAAGGGAGGATCTGAAACCAGTGGAGGCTGCCCTGCTGCTAGTAGTTGCCCTTAGCAGATTAGCCTTACTCACAGTTGCTTGAATGTCTGCTGGCTCCACATATTGCGCATATAAATCCATGAAGAACTTATTTGCCTTCTTTGTGTCTGCATCAATCTCCACCTCATCTTTCTCATCAATTTGAAACAGATGCACCAAGTGAACAAGCTTGAATCTCGAATCAAGAATCAAACCTAGCTGGATGAAAGGATTCACCTCAGCCTTTGATCCAAAATACTTCTTAAGCTTCTTCAGCATGTCACCAGCCATATCATTCATCACCCTCTCTACGGTAGTAGCACCTCGCATCATTTCAGGTTCCAAAATCAGCTTGTTGATCTCCGCATCGATGGCCATCACATCATGGTAGGTGGAGTGCACTGTAGGGTGTGTAGATGCACTAACTCTCACTGTCACCTTATAAAAAACCTTGAGGAACACCACAAACTCCTCCGCATTATCCCAATCTTCATCATAAGGAGGCCCACATTTTCCTCTAGCATTTGGCAGATGAGGAATCAGGTTACCTTCCTTATCAAACTCTTCATCCGGCTTCGCAAAGTATGCTCTATAGCATTCTTCATCTTCCACCATTCTAATGAAAGTAGCCTTGAACTTCAGGGCTGCTTCCAACATTAGGTATGTGGAGTTCCACCTTGTCAGAACATCCATCACAACCAGCCCTCTACAAGGTATATTTTCTTTTGCTATGCTATTTTTGAAGATATCTAACCTATGGGCAGAGGACCAGACAAACTTAACAGCATTTCTAATTCCCAAGACACCCTTATTTAACTTCTTTAAACCAGTTCTGACAATCAAGTTGCATATGTGGGCAGCACACCTAACATGCATATGTTTACCATCTAAGATAGCTTGAGAATCCTTAATCCTATTCAATCTAGCCCTAACATACTCAATAACACACTTATTAGCAGCTGCATTATCCACAGTTATGGTGAGAACCTTAGCAATTCCCCACTTAAGCAAGCATTCCTCAATCAGGTTTGCTATTGAACTCCCACCATGATTATGGATAGTGATAAAATTAATGATCCTCTTATGCATTACCAACTTCTTATCAATAAAATGTGCAGTAAGCACCATGTAATTAATTTTTTGAACACTTGTCCTAGTATCAGTGGTTAGACAAACTCTATACTTGAGTAAACTCTTATTAAGGTCTTTCCTCTTACTTTCATACAGATTCAAAAAATTCCTATGGAGAGTTCTTCTACATGGAACTATAAAATCAGGAATAGCAACTCTACAAAAACCCCTAAAACCCAACTTCTCAACAAAGCTAAAAGGCAATTCATCAACAACAACCATTTCAACACAGGCTTGCATAACTTCTTTAGGGTTAAAAATATGAGTCTTCAGCATATTACCCTTAATTTTATCCCCAACCAAAGTCTTCTGTTTTTTATCAACATTCTGCCTTCCTTTATAATACCTACATCTCTCTTTTATGTGTTTATTCATCCCTCCAGTTCCATTCTTTGTACTATTCACAGCATAATCTCCTAAACTACCCTTAAGACAATATTTGCATTTAGCTCTCTTTTCAGATATGGTTTGATCAGGTTTCCCTTTACACTTAACAACCCTAATAGCATTATACTCTGTGAAATGATCCCACACCAAACTACGTTTCTTAGATTCGAAACAGTCTGGACTTACAACAGATGCAGCAGCCTCTACTTCAACTACTAGAGCTGGAGTGGTTCCAATTGACGAAGCATTCCCACTGGGAGCATGAACCTTACTGGTTTCAGGGACTCCTCCTCTTTTCTTCTTAATATTTTTCAACTGTGACAGAAAAGAAAACTAGTTAAGAACCTAAAATTACAAATTGGAGATCATATGTTACACAATAAAATAAACACAATGTCACTTCACTTGTAAAAACTTACACTGATTGTAGTCATAGTTCAAAACTTTCCTTGGGCCAGTCTCTTAGCTTGTGATAGTCCTACCTGTACAGAAAAAAAAAAAAGAACAAGTCAGTAGGTTATAAAAAAGACAAGGCTTACATGTTAATTAACAATTCAAAACTATCATTCCATTTTCAGTTCAAAACAATCACAAAGTACAACCAAAGCAAAAAAAAATGAAAAATTTACAGTGTTTGACACTGTACCTTCAGGGTTCAGGCCACTTGAATTGCTTCGCTTGCTTCACAGCCTACTTCACAGCCTACGTCTTCTACAAATAGGGTTCAGGCCACTTGAATTGCTTCATGTCTCGCAAAAGTAAACAACTAGGATTAGTGGCCAACCTTTTCAGTTCAATTCAATCACAACATGCAACTCAATTAAACATTAAACTTTCAGATTTTCAGTTCATTTTAACATAAATCTAAGCTTGGTACGGGAGCAGAGGACAATCGGTGTGCAATGACAGCTTCATGCATGCCTGGTCGGATGTATGCTTTATCCAATATACCAAGCTATACCTAATTAGTTTTGCTTCAGTTCCAATTCACTTATTAAAATAGAATCATTTCAATTCAGTTCCACTTATAACATGCAACATGCAACTCAATTAAATTAACACAAACCATTTCAAATTTTCAATTCATTTTAAAAAAACTAATCTTGGTACGGGAGCAGGGACAATCGGTGTGCAATGGCAGCCTCATGCATGCCTGGCCGGGTGTATGCTTAATCCAATATACCAAAAAACTTAGAAACATGCATCACATCTCACAAGTTTCTAAACATGCATCACAAATTCACAAGTTTCAAAACATGCTTATTAACAGTTCAAAACTATCATTCAATTTTCAGTTCAAAACAATCACAAAGTACAACCAAAGCAAAAAATGAAAAATTAACAATGTTTGAGACTGTACCTTCAGGGTTTAGGCCACTTGAATTGCTTCACTTGCTTCACAATTAACCTACTTCTTCTACAAATCCAGTTATCCAGGGCCTATTTTTCATGTCTCGCAAAAGTAAACAACTAGGATCAGTGGTCAACCTTTTCAGCTCAATTCAATCACAACATGCAACTCAATTAAACATTAAACTTTCAAATTTTCAGTTCATTTTAATATAAATCTAAGCTTGGTACGGGAGCAGAGGACAATCGGTGTGCAATGGCAGCCTCATGCATGCCTGGCCGGGTGTATACTTTATCCAATATACCAAGCTATACCTAATTAGTTTTGCTTCATGTTTCAAAACTAAAAAATGAAAACTCCATTTTCAGTTCAAAACAACCAAGGCAGTGAGAAGTGAAATTCCATTTTCAAAGCAAAAAAATGAAAACTAATTAAAAATGAGACTGTGAGAGAGAGACAGAGCCTACCCTTGAAGATCAGATCAGAGATCAGATCGGAGAGGCTAGCAGATCGGAGATGACATGCAACTGTGATCGAGAAGAGATCGGAGATCTGTGAGGCTAACAGATCGGAGATGACATGCAACTACGATCGAGAAGAGATCGGAGATCGATGAGGCTGTGACTCCTGTGAGGGTTAGGCCGAAAGGCGATCGGAGATCGGTGAGGACGTGAGGGTCAACGTCTCAACAACGTCGTTTGAGGCGGCATCGACGCTCGTTTGAGGCTGTGCATCGTCGATTGAGGCTGTGTGTGACTGAATCTCGACCTAGGGTTTGAGGCAAAGAAGTCGGAGGCGGCAGCGTTGATTGGGTTGTGTGCTATTACGGTTTCTTTGAGTATGAGAGACAGAGAGGGTGAGGTCGTGAGGGTGAGGCCATGAGGGTGAGGCCGTGAGTCTGAGTCTGAGAGAGGGAGATGAGAGAAAGGAGGCGAGAGCGAGAGGGTGAGGCCGTGAGGGTGCAATTAGGTTAGGGTATCAGGTCGAACTTTCAGCTTATATAGTTGGACCAAGTGGGAGAGATTCAGTAAGGGAAGATGTAGGGTTTGTAATGTGGATATCCAGGCCGGTAGATTGGCGACACGTAATCGATTCGGTTTTAATTAATTTTTGGTTCGGTTTATATACGGTACCGAACCGTACCGAATCAAAAATTTCGGTTTCGGGCCATTCGGTTTTGGGCCGAGAATTGGGCTGCTCCATTCGGTTCGGGCCATTCGGTTTTCGGCCCATTCGGTTTGATTTTATCGGTTTAGAAGCCCAGTCCTAGTTCTTATAGAACATTGTCTACAACAAGAGCCGAATCAAGAAAACTAGTACCAACCAAGTTGTTGAATGAAGCTAGCTAGACTCGTAGAAATGTCCATTAGAAAATTAAACTGAACCTACATATTGATAGAGGGGCACCGACAATCCCGGGCTGCTGGGCAACAGATGTGAGCACTCCACACATTTTACAAAGAAGAACCTGTAAAGCCAAGTAGCGGAGAAGAACCACTTTACAAAGTTTGATAGTTTCCGCAGCCTCGATCATATCGAAAGGAAGCTCAATTCCTCCTCCTCCTCAAGCTTCAGTGTCCTTCATCACCTCATCGAACCTCAACAACAATCCCAACTCCTCCCCCACTGCATCCTCCTCGTTTCCGTAGCCGCCTCCGCCGTCGCCAAAACCGTGACAATGGACAGTGAGATCGTGTCTAGTCAGGGCAAGCAATTGAGACGGATTCAAGGGTGGTCTGCGAGTGGTGTAGTGAAGCCGCGAGCTTCAATGATTCAGAGGAGCGAGGTTTTAGGGTTTGGAGGACATGAGCAAGAGCGGATTTGATGATGCTGAGGCCGACTCCTTGCGAAACGAGAAAAGAGTATTTATTTTGTCGAGAAATTTTTTGCTCTGACCATCAGACCATGTCATTTGTTTGACCCTCAAATGATTTCATGACACATGGCAAATGATGTACTTGCGTTAACTAACGTTTCTTCTTCGGTTTTCCGTCTTCTTCTTCCTCTCTATCATGGAGTCATGGTCTTCAGTTTTCCCGTCTTCTCCTTCTCTCATGGTGTCATAGCGAGATGGTCATATCTCTCTTATGATTCACAAGCCTGGGTGTTCAATTTTATTCATGATTAGATTTCGTGTTTTCCTTTACTATTTATTAAAGCCTGACTTCGTGAAGGCTGAAACTAGTTTTATTGCTTTATCTTGCTTCTGCTTTGGCGATTGAGTCAGTGAGATTGATCAATCCCTCAAAGTGTTTAGATGTAAAATGATGATCATGATTATTCACGATGCCGATTTAATTTCAATAAAATAATAAAAATAAACAATTAGAAGTGTTTGATTACACCGGTAGATTAAACCAATTAAATTGAAACTATCAGATTTAAGATAAACAAATATTGGGTTTCTTCCTCGTCTCCTTCTTCATCTCATCAACAAGTTTCTTCCATCAAATCACCAACCCCTCTTTAAATCTCTACACCAAACAACTTACCCTCATATAAAAACTGTCATTTTTTGGGTTACACCGAAGAGAAATACGGGGATAGGATTAAAAAAAAATCAAGATTGCTCAATGCCTCAGTGGATCTGAGTGATATGCATTCTTTCATTGCATACTTTCAATTTCTTAGGTTGTTTTGCGATGAGAAGTTGAAGTTCAAGAAAGTCGGAGAAGATCATTTATGAGGTTACGGTGTTCAGGGTTTAGAATTTAGGGTTTAAGGATTAGGTTTGATAAATGTGTATTAACTCGTATTTTGAATTAAAAATGAGCTTCCAAATACATGTTTTAACTCGAGTCTCACATTTAATGTTATATTCACTACATGTTAGGTTGAGAAAATATTAAATTTTAATGTCATCACAATTGGGAGACCTTTTACACTTAATATGTATAATTACAAACACCCAAGATATATTTGGAACAAAGGCATTAGAAGAAGTCATAGGATTGAATTGAAGATGTGTCCATATATCGATAATCTAAATGTGACAATTGGATTTAATTTCGAATCATACATGACATGAATTTCTTTCTCATAGGATTTATAAGTAATATGCAACATGTATTGTGAGATATAAACTTATATATAACTTGTGTAATGTAGTCAATTTCGGTGTAACATACAACCTAAACTACTTATACATTTATATTGTATGTCTAAATTGTATCAGCGTATGATACTTATATCAATTGCACATGTGACTAATTCTCTAATATTGCAGAGAATATCTTTCCCACAATAGAATTCTATATACATGATCGTTGTTCTAAGTCATATAAATTTAATAACAAATCTTATACCCTAAATCCTAAACTAAAAAAATAAAATTTTAATTTAACCCTATATCCTATATCCTTTACCCAAAGTCCAAAAACTCTGAACCCTCAACCCTAATGTTTAAAACCGAACTAGAGCATGATAATATCTAAATAAAATTGATCTTTTTGGAATTTAGATATTAATATATATATATATATTAATTTTAAGAAATATTAAAAAAATAGCAAGACGGTAACATTAAAGTAACTTTGTGATGTTTTTGAGAAAAAAAGTTATAACTTGAGGATTGTTCCTTTTAATTATTAGTATTTTTATGAATATCAGTTTTCTTTTTATGTATAGTGTTTATTTTATTTTTTTTGTCGAGTTTAGTTTATAAATACTTGATTATAAATTTGTATTTGGCTTGTGATTAACAAATCTAACATTTAGTGTTATTTTTCTGTGTATTATTTCAGAACATCATGAAAGGACCCAACCCCGATTTAGTTTCCTAAACCGGAATCAAACCTCTTCTGAAAACACGAACCAACAAAAACCACAAAAATTTCGGCAGAGTAACGCTATTAACGCGGAATTGCCATTAACCTGCACCCGGAAAATACACTTCATCCTATGCCACAAAAATCAAACCGTGGGCACCAATCCCATCTGGATTTCTCAATATCATAACAGTAATGTAAAGTAATAAATAAAACTATACTTTACAGAAATCCGGGGAAAAAAATCATACGAAAGTATAACATCAGAGTGCTCAGAGCGACTTCTAACATATATATACAAATAGTAGGCCAAACTAAGAACCTACCATAAAAGAAACATCGCTCGAATACTAAGCCTCCGACCGCGATGTGCGACACCAGAATCCGAACTACAAACTGAGCACGGAAACCGAAAATCCCAGGGGATAGGCAAATAAAATCGTTAGAGTGAGTGGACGAAAATAAACATATGCCTTTCACCAATTTCATATACATAAAACAATGTAAAGTATAACGAGTTCGGAAAATATATATGGAGGTGCCAGGCGAATCTCTCAAGCCCGATGGTGATAGGCTAGGGGAATCTCTCAACCCCAGCGGCATAATAGGGGAATCTCTCAACCCTGCCCAGAGGAATCTCTCAACTCTGGTCCAGAAGAATCTCTCAACTTTGGTCAGACTACCGGTGATCAGCCGAGTAGCCGAAGCATCAATGCAAGCAATGCCATCACCATAAAATATAAAATAATTCCTCCAAAAGTAATAAATAATCACAATATCGTATATAAATAAATATGAAAAATCACGAACTCGCAACGACAGTGAAAATAGAAAAGTCCACTCACAGATGAGCATAACGCAATACGCGTTAATCCAGTGATCCGGCGAAAAATCCCTCGCCAAACGAACGGTCACGATCCCCTGGATAATCATAAAATCCATTTTTCAAAATCATAACTCAAAACCTCGAATCACATCACGAGAAACAACCGTTCCCGGAAACATATAATTCAATATCGACGAAATCGTCAAAATCCGATAATCACACCATAAAATCTCTCTATAATTTCCGATGCTCAATTCGAAAAATAAACCTCATCACTGCGATCGGTGCGCGATTCCGAGTGAAACGACATAAAACACGTCGAAAAACACCCCGGTCAGAAAGTCGCTGCCGCCGGCTGCCGGAAAATCACACCAGTCCAGAAAAATGCAACCTACACATGGATTTGAAGATCTCGACATTTCCAACAACTTTCCAGTTCAAAGTTAAGGCTAATTTTGACCGGAAAATGTCCAAAATTCACCTCAAAGGTGCAAACCCTCGCCGGAATTCCACCCAAAATTCCTAAACTTTGACAAGTCATAACTTCTTCATCCGACAACCAAATTGAACAAATGACCTATCAAAAGAAAGAGGAGCGCAATCCCAACAACTTTCATGAAGACACCACGGCCAAAAGTGGCCGAAATCGAGCTCAACGAAAGCAAACAAAACTCGGCCTGGAATGGGTCAGTTTTGACCCACGGGTCAAACTGGTCAACGGGCCAGCTTTCCCAAAATGGAAAGTTTCCCAATTCGTCACGTATTAGCCCGTATTTATACCGTACATGTATCGAATCCCAAACGGATAAATACGACAAAATCTAACGGCCGAAAATATTCACAACTTATTCCTCGTAACTCGGAATAATCCTCCGGAAGTTCCTACGAACTCGAAATTAAATTCTCTACAACTTTCATGAAGGATCCCAAATCAAATTCTTACCCGAAAATTTAGTCATTAATGAAGCCGCCTTAGTAACCAAATACGAAAAAATCGCGACTAATCGCGAAACTCGCAAATCAAGTCGATAATCATTCCATTTTCAGTTCGGGTCGATCAACAGTCCAAAACGGATCACAATCACGATTCGGATAACTCGAATATGAATGGATAAACTCGACGATATTCCGAAATTTCAAATATTCATATTATATTCCTCGGTTGTCGAAATAATAATCCGGAACCGCCCACAAACTCGAAATCACGCGTACAACAACTCTCGAGAAGAGACTCAACTCAAATTCTCGGCCAATAATTAAGTCGTGATTAAAACCGGCAACTCAATCAATTTACGAAAAACTGCGATTACGCGCAAGCTCTTGGATTAAGCCGATTACACTACTGATTCTGTTTTGGGTCGTCACACATCAGTTTATATTAGTTTTGTTTGATTATAGGTTTGTATTTAACTTGTGATTGACAAATCAAACATACACTAAAAATTGTATGAAGAGAGCGCTCATCTCCCTCCTTCGCGTTCGTCTGGTACCGACTGGATAAAAGCAATATGGGTAAAAAGTGGTATCTTGCTTGTCCTCAAACATTTTCAAAGATGGGTTCTGAGTTTGTGTTTCTGTTGATGATCTTGCTTTCAAATCTTTCTTCATCATTGGTTCCTGTAAAGGTATACTTTACATATCTTGTATTGCAAGTATTAATTTTGATGATGGTGAAAGGACCCGACTCCGATTTAGTTGCCAAAACCGAAATCAAACTCCTTCGAAAACATGACCTTAAATTGTTTTTGCCAGAGTTTACTTTGAAATACGTGAACCAAAATTAGAACCTGCAAAGAGAATCACGCTTCGAATATTCCACAAAAGCCAAACAGTGGGGCTTCATTACCCATCCGGATTTCTCAACATTCATATATAACAAACCACAAGGTTTACAAGAAATCTAGAAAATATTCAGGAATAAACTCAACTGAAAACACAACATAAATATTCAGAGCGACTCCTATGTACATCATATACAACCAGTAGATTGAACTGAGGACCTACTCGAACAGAAGTGTGACTGGAACTCTACGCCTCCACCGTCGACGTGTAACCCCAGAACTCAAACTGCAAATTGGGCAAAGGAAACTGAAAAGCCCAGGCGAAGGCAAATAAAATCGTTAGAGTGAGTAGATATGCCTTTCACCATTATAAACATGAAATCATGATGCGAGTCTAAAATCATCAAACTCAGGTAAGGTGGTTGTCATAACCTTCCTGGATACCGTATAAAATGTGGAGGCCGTAACTTGAGTACATCTTCCTCAAAGTTACAATCATGCTCAACCAGGTAAGGAGCTTGTCATAACCTTCCTGGGAGCCATATAATCACGGGTCAGGCGCTTGTCATAACCACCCCCCCCCCCCCCCCCCCCCCGAGGCATCTCGGGGATCAACCGAGAACTCATTGCATTGATGCATCCATAAATCCATGTACCATGTAAAACAAATCATACATATGCCTCCAAGTAAAAATACATAACCGTAAATGCATAATCATAATTGTATACTCATAAAATACATAACATAAAATGCATAATCAAGACTCGCAAATCGACAGTGAAAATCAAAGTGTCCACTCACAGTACGAGGCTAACTCTGAGGTCCGGCAAAAGATCTCTCACCAAACACTCGATCACGATCACCTAAATAATAGGGATACGATCAATACATATTCGATTTCAACATACGGAGTAAATACGTCAAGAACCCACGTTCTCGAAAAGCGTATCGCTCGAAATATCGACAAGGATAACAAAATTTCCAAAATACACCTAAATAACCCTCGTCCCAACTTAACACACCCAAATCAACTCAAAAACCTCACGACTACGATCGAGGCGCGATTACGAGCAAAACGGTATAAAAATTTCCAAAATCCCCAAAAGTTAACCCTCGCCGAAGTTCCATCGTTGACTGCCACTGGCAGCGGCGACGCGGAGTTAACGGTGACCAACTCCGGTGACCCTTACCTTAATGCATTACTCTCCTCAAGCCCAATACTTTTCTCTTCTACCTCCAAGGTCAAAACACACCACACCGGTCGAAATACCCCTCGAAAAACTCGCCGGATTTCCTCTCCGGTCACCACCACGGACCACCTCAAACCACCTCCTTATCCCAAATTAACCACCCAGAAATCTTCAATGGGTTGAGGTGAACCAAACCCCCCACTGACCCGACACCAATCCTCGCCGGAAATCGCCACCCGATTTTGGCAAAATCCAAGAATTCAACAAGCTCAAACTCTCTCAAAACTCAACCAATTCTCTCAAATAAATACATGAAACAATAGGAAATCAAGAGAGCTTTCCAACCATACCAAGAACACGGTCGGAGGTGGCCGGAATCGCCGAGTCTGACAGCGGCAAGAAAACGGGTCGGTGGAGCTCTGGTCAACCCAAGTCAACTCGATCAAACTCGGTCAAACTCGGTTCAAATGTGTGATTTTCTGATTTTTACGACTATTCGATATTTATACGTCGTGAACCAACTAAATTCACAATTCGGATAACTCAGACCCAAACGGATAAGTACGACTAACTCGACGACAATTTCAAATATTCATTTTATATTCTCCGATTACCCGAAAAATTCTCCGAAACCTCCTACGAGCTCGAATTCAAATCCTTTACAATTCCTGCGAAGGAACTCAAACCAAATTATTGCCCGATAATTTAGTCGTGAATAAACCCACGAGTACGATTAATTCACAATAATCACGGCTCGAATCAAATGTACACATTCCACGGTTCGGGTCGTTACAGATGGTGATTAATTTCATATGTATATGAAACCCAACCAACGGCAAAAGCAAGAGACATTCAACTCCCGAGGGAAATGATATAGCTAGTCAAAGAATATATGGGTTTTGGGTTCTCACAGAACGACTATAAGGTGGTCAACATTATTGGTTCGGGTCGGCTAAGGTTGAAGCCTTAAATCAGACTCTTAGAAACCATTTGAAGGCATATTGTTGATTGACAATCCTTATTGAAGATAAAACATACCTTGCTTGAATGATTGATGTAACAAGTGAAGAAGATTGAAATGAATAACCTACTGATCTCAATGGTAAACAAGTAAAAACATGCATATGTGCATATCATGGTTTTTCACTAAGAATGACATCCTTGTCACCTATCCTAAGTCACTCTGTCCTTATCCTAGATATTTGTAGTTTTATTTAAAGCTCGTTTTTAATCTCCATAATATTAAAAGAGTTTTGTTAGGATAACTTTGATTGTCTTGGAGCCTAAGAAGGTTTTCTAGTTAGTAAGGTTCCTTTCTTACCCGTGACCTTTGTTTTCTTGGGTATTATAAAAAGAAAACCAACTGTTCTTTCAAGATACATACACCAACATATCAGCTGGTATCATTGCTTCCTAGAAAAATGTTTTGTCTTTACACATTGTTATCCTCCATTTAAAGTAAAGTTGAGAAAAATTCTTTTGCCCTAATTTGAATTTTAGACATGTCTAAGAAAAGTCTTAGTTTGTCCTATATGCTTGGCATTGTCATTCACATGTCAAATCTATCTTATGACCATTGACAAACTTCCAAAACCAGCTCTGGCCTGTTGCTTATATGGTTGCTCTCTGAGCAAACTCGTAAGGATAGATAGTGGTCTTGGTATCCCAGTCTTGCTGGGCACATAAGACTCTAGCTAAGTTTGTGATTCAAACCTCGAGATTTCTGCTAGGTATATGATTAATATGAGAAAATGTACTTTGCTGGTCATGTGACTTGTTTTCCAACTCAACAAAATATTTCTCTTTTGATTTATATTAATAATACTTTGAGTAATGGACTTTTGTCTTTTTTTTCTTGGCTTATGACAGATTGTACTGTCACTTTCAACTTTGAATTAGCCAAATGCTAAAGTCCAAAACATGCCACTTATGGCTGATGTGTTTCCCTTAGGTCATTTAACTTTGTGGCATATATAATGGATGAGACTTCATTCATTTGAACTTGGTTGTGAAAATTAGATTTGTGCATCTTTCAAACCCATAGTTCTTTGCTGTGTTCTTTTGTTATCTCTAAGCATTCCCTTCTCTTGTATGTAAGCTTTAGAGTCCAACATAAAACGTTTTATCATTTATACTCATATGCATCCTACACACCATTGAGATATGTATGGTGGTGCATAACCCAAGAAGCTTATTTTGAAGAACCAGCTTACAAATAGTTGAGTTCTGAGATGAAGCTTCTGAAAACCTTTCATTTGTAAACACTTAGAAAAAAAAAAGTGTAGCTCTGTAGAACTAGTAGTGAGACTAGTTAGGATAACATACCAGTTATGTATCCCCAGAGTACAAAAGTCTTGTAAGAAGTGGTTTTCACATAATGAAAAAGGTGCCTCAAGAGTTAGGGGCACACAATTTTTCTCCCTGGTTGCAGGGTTTTTGCGTTAAAAAAATATCATCATGTTATTCTTTACTTGTCGCTTCTACATTTTCATTACTCGAATATTCGTTAATCGGGATAGTTCACTACATAGCTATCCTCGAGAACAAACTTAAACGAAAACGTTGTAAAGGGCCTATTCACCTCTCCCGGGATCTTCACCAATTACTATTGATCCCCCACTTGGAAACTTTGTAATAAAGTCTACAAATTTTACACACTTAAGGAAAACTGTATTGGTTGATACGTGGTTGACGGGACAAAAGCTCTTCCTCCGGTATGGAAGTACTATATTTTGACATGGCCACTGAGACTTTTGTCACTACAAATCTTGGAGAAAATTTGAGTGAGAGGTTGCGATATTGTCAAGATTACGATGTGTCTTTGGGAGTGTTCCAGCAATGTTTGGTTTTGTTCCACATAAGACTAGACAAGGGGTTGTTTGTTTGTGACATATGGACTTCAAAAGATTATGAAAACTGTGACTTGTTTGGCTACAGATTGTGGCATCAGATTTCTTTCTTGGTGGCTTGATTGTTGGCTGGTATTGCATTTCCTAGGGTTCATGTGGGAGTGAGATTTCGCAAGGTTCATGAGGTCGTACCTGGTTGGAGTAAGCCACGTTTCGTTTTATACAATCTAGAGGCAGCAAATGGCATCGCAAATGGTGTTGAATATGGAGTTGATCGAGGTAAATGAGGTGGACTTTTGAAACATAATCTACATTGATGAGTCCCAAGAGAGTTAAATATTACTGATTTAGATTTTTGAGCATGCTGATGAAGTTGACTAGCTTTTCAAGCTACAAATTTTGCATCGGTAAGATTCTTATCATTATGGTGTTATGTCACTTAATTTCCGGTTTATATCTGTGTCTACTCGTTTAATCAAGACAAATGGTGTTACAATGATAATTTGTGGGCCATTTTATTTTGTAATGGCATTGTTGAAAGAGTTTATATCAAATTTCGTGAAATTTAATCGCTTTAATGGAGCAAATTTTTGAAGTTGGTAAAAAAAGTTACCTTTCTTGTTTTCTAGCCTAAAGGTGGTTTATGTCCTTACTACTCCAAAACTCTAAGAAAATGAAGACGAGACGATTGCTTCCCAACGTCAAAGAATAAAGGGAGAACAAGATGACTATGTATGCAAAGGCCATATATGCAAAGCAATTTTTGATTCAGTTTTTGACATCTACCATAAGAACAGTATCACAAAGAAAATATGAGACGAACTTGAAGCCAAATATATGTCTGAAGATGCTACCAGTAAGAAGTTTCTTGTTTCTCAATATTTAAATTATAAAATGACCGAAGATAGATCCATTGTGGAACAATTCCATGAGATCATGCATATACATAATCAGTTTACTCAATACCAAATACATATGGATGATTCCATAATTATTTTTGCAATTGTGGATAAACTTTCACCTTCTTGGAATGATTGTAATTAGAGCCTCAAACATAAGAAATAAGATATGTCCGTGGAACAATTGGGACAACATCTTCCTATAGAACAGAAACTTAGATCCCGAGAGAAAACTAAAGAAACATATTCCTCCAAGGTTGATATGGTTGATGATGGATCTAAAAACTCAAAAATTAACCATGGAGGAAATAAGAGAAAGAGAAACTTTTCCAAAAATGAACACCAAGGTCTGAATTCAAACAAGAAGGAAAAATGAGGTTGTTTCCATTGTGGCAAGCTAGGTCACTTCAAGAAATATTGTCGTTTACTCAAGATCAAGTCAAGAACTAATGATGAAAAGTTTGTGGTAATGATATTTGAAGTCATATGATGGAGGATATTGAATCTTAGTGGGTTAACTCAGGTGTTACTAAGTAAGCTTTTCGAACAAGACAAATGTCATATTTCTTCATTATTAGGCCTTCAATTCATAGTAACCTCGAAATCCACAAGTATGGGGAACATTAATCCAAATTTTTTCACTAAGAACATATTGCCGGAGAGATTTAATTTTTTTCTTTTCTTCTTTTCTTTTCTCTCAAGTAGCTATTCTGTTTGCTAGTCTGAAATCACCTCCTGGATTTGGAACGGACTGAGTTGGAAATTTTTCAGATCCTCCCTTAATCTGGCCCATGAATTCAACAACCTGGCCCTTCTTCTTCTTCAATTCGGCAATGTCATTCCCCTATTGAGCTTGTGTATTCAGCAAAATCTGTGTTGACGTTGAAAGTTGTGACAACATCTTGTCATAATCTGGATTGGTGAGAACAGGCTGAACTGGACCATTGTTGGCGTTGGGAACCCTTTGCTGATTTGATTGTTGTTGCTAAAATGGTTGAGGCGCATGAGGGTTAAGGCAACCATCATTATTCCTCCCCTGAAAGCCGGGATGATTATTTCTGAACCCCTGATTGTAGTTTCCATAATTGTTGAACCGAGGGGCGCCTTATTCTAAAAACCTCTTAAGGCGTTGGCTTCTTCTACTACTGGAGCTGGTACATTTTGAGGACACTGATCATTGTGATGTCCAACAAGTAAGAAAATTCTATAAACATGCATTGCAGGTGGCATTGGTTGTGGCGATTTGGTTTCCAAAAGCTTAGTGATCAATGAAGTGAGCTTGGCAAGTTCTGCATTTGTGCTTGAGGAAGATACTTTATGGACTTTTCTGCTCTGGTACAACGCTATACCCTCATACTGTTGTGTGTTGAGAGCACGCTGGTTCAATAAAGCACGACCTACAATTGCAGGCTTCTCCAAGAATGAACCTCAAATTGCTACGTCTAAGATATCTCTTTCCAAGGGTTTGAGTCCTTCATAGAAGTGTGTCAAGAGGTTGTTTTCTGATATTCCATGTGATGGACAAGATTCACACAACTCCTTGAACCTCTCATAGTAAACTGAGAAAGACTCATCATGATCTTGCAGGATGCCAGTTATCTTCTTCCTCAAATTGGTAATCTTGGACGCCGGAAAGTACTTAGTGAGAAACTCTTTCATACACATGTCCCACATTGTGATTGATCCAACATGTAGATTAAACAACCAACGTTTGGCTTTCTCTTCCAGTAAAAATTGAAATACTCTAAGCTTGAGGGATTCCTTTGAAGTTCCAGATGGACACATAGAGTCACACACAAACAAAAATATAGTCAAGTGTCTGTTCGCATCTTCAGTTGAGTTGCCATGAAAACGCGGAAGATGGTGTATGACGCCACTCTTCAACTCTGGGGCAGTCTGGCATGCTGCTGGCTGCGGATAAATAATGAAAGTTGGGCCAAAGTTACCCAAATTTGAGCAAGTCTGCTCCCAGATGGACCTTTTTGCGTTGCCATCTTCACTTGCCATAGATTCTGCGTCTAAAACATGTACTGATTATGCAAGCGATGTAGGTGGACTTTCCTAAAAAACGGGCGGATCATGTTCAACCCCTTCTGCATTGACCTGATCTGTATTCTGAATAAGTATTGTTCGACCTCTAAGTTCAAGTTGACGCAGGACAGGAGTGGACATTCATTAGTTGCCTGAGTTATCAACAGATCAGGTGTTAATATCATCGGAAGACAAAAGAAGTACAAAAGTGTAAAATGTACACGAAAAATGTACTAATTGAAACACACAAAAATGCATAAACACACTTAAACATGAATGCAAATGATATATAACAAAATGTAATGCAAGTGATGCAATAAAACTGACGAAATGCAAATATATACAAGTCACTTTGCTTCACACGTTGGAATATCTCAAACTTGAACATGTTTAAGCACTTTTCATACAATGTCACACTTTGATTTATCATGGATCACATATTTACTTAATCAAAAATTAGCTAAATGCATTAAACAAGATCAATCTAAATGATAACATGGTGTGAATGTATAAGAGAAAATTGGTTAGAACCTGCAGAAAATACCCGAGTTATATGAACAATTATGAATAGAATGACTCGTCCTTTGGTCTCATGTCCCTAACTTCACTTAGGTTATGATACCCGGCGGAGAAATCCGAGCATCAGAAAACCGCAAGGGAGTTATGCAACTAAGAATGCAACGTTGGATTATCTTTATTACCAGTTCAAAAATTTCAAGCTTAGCTCTTAGCAAACATGTCCAAATTTGAGTTCGCCAAAGATTTATAGAGAGTATATAGCTTGGTTTTTAGGTCTTTCAACTGATGCGACCTGCACGATAAAGTATGAATTCTCAATCAATCGGCCTTGGTTCAATCAAAAAACATGGTCAGTAGGGATAGAGATAACGCGAGAGGCAGAACTAATTTCAAGAAATATCCCAAGGCTAATCAGGTCAATGGTATATACTCTATTGATGTTTCTCTTTCTTAGATCCAGAACCTGTCACCAGTCATAACCCATCTAGACACCATGTCCAACTTTCATCCAATATTTCGAGAAGCAAGTCCTTTGTAAACTCCACCATCAACCTCATGTCCATAACTTTACTTAGGTTATGGTGTGCGGTGATGAAATCCACACATCATGAGGGGTTGAGGAGATAAACAAGAAAAAAGAGATGTCATCTATTCCAGAAGAGTGAGACTTATTCAACCAAGCATCTATACTCAATGTAAATCTAAGACTTTCTTTTAACGTGCTTAACAATTATTAGATTTATATATACAAACACCGGATAATATTTACAAAGATTAAAATCTAACCAACACATATTCACATGTATTTTTCACGAAAATTTAAGGCACATATATACAAGGCATCAAAAATTGTTAGTAAAATTAGCATATATATACATATATATTCACGAAATTTCAAGGAAATCTTGCAAAATATTTGTTAGTAATATTCACAAGTATAAATTATAAACAAGTAAATTCATATATATATATATATATACACACACAGAAAAATCACAAACAATTCTCAATCCCCGGCAATGACACCAAAAATTGATATCGCTAAAACTAAGCATTAAATTAAACACTTAATATTAATGCATAAAATTTAAAAACCCTATAGATGTAGTATTTAAGCAAGTATGAATCATTCTAAAAGAAAATTGAAAGGTGCATGCAATAATTGTGTAAAAGAAATGGATTTTAATTACCTAAATTACTACCTAAAAACGTCACAAACATAGTAAGAAATTCTATGACCCTAACATGCATTGACTCATAGACAAACAAACACATAAAAGACCCATAAAATCCTAACCACGTTCTAGAGAAAAAAATAAAGTCCTAATTAATTATCTACAAGTGATTGAATTATCCTTTATACATTGCTACACATATAATTTCATTCAAAATTACCTATGAAATCTACAAGTTTTAATTTTGGACTACATGTCATGACTTTGAATTAAAGTGCAAATAAGCGTCTAAACACCCTAATCTCGACTTGATTGATTTAAAGTAAAAAATGATTGACTAAGCGTTTTATCTTAAGACCTAAACCAAAGCATTAAGAATTACACACAACATGCAATGAAGACTCAAAATTCATAAACACATAGAAGATATATTGGACTCAAAATAAACACATATTCTTCACAAACAACGCAAAACAAATATGAGGAGAGTTACAGAGTAAAGGGTCCATGTTTACACTTTTTGATTCCTGGTAAGCCCTGAAAAATCTCGAGTGAATGGAGCCTTAGGTGGAAGCTACACACCTTCTAAAGGGACTAAGCGTATTTAGAAGGAATGAGATAGAAATTTGAGAGGTGGTGGTGTAATTCGGCCTTGCACTTGGAGAGCTTTGTGGTGGAGAGTTTGTGGTTGTTTTAGTGGTAAGAGATATATATTAGAATAGGTGATGCCCCTAATAAGGGTAGAGCCTTTTGTATATATAGGCATTACAAAGTGGTTTTACTCACAAAACTAGGTTTTTCTACTTCACCCGGATAAATCTGGAAGTCTACAAAGAATTGCACTTTTCCGGAGTTCTAGACCTCCAAAAATTATGAAACTGGCTAATCTGTACAGACATATTCTTCTTTTCTTTATTTTATGATTTTCTTCTCCTCTTCAACTTGGGAATCTTTTTCTTGCCAAATCTTGTTCTCCACGAAATTGGTTGACTTGGTCTTCAATTTTGGGTTTCTCAAATGGTCTTCTAATTAATTTGACCCATTTTACTTTGTTCTTCTTCCAAGGTTCTTCCGAAAGCTTTTTTCTCCTAGTCAACATAGGAAAGATTTTCCTAGTTAACCTAGGATTTCTTTTTCTTCTCATTTTCTTCACGTTTCCTTCATGGAATCTTGGCCGAATTTCATCCTCTCCTCTTTTATCCATTTTTGCTACGCCTTGCATGCTTGTAGACCTTTTTACTCCATCTCTTTTGTTTTACACCTAAAAATAATAAAATAAGTCAAAACTAATAATACTAAGCAATTAACATAGTCAAATTTAGAGAAAAATACATTAATTAATACGCCTAAAATGCATAGATCACATTCAATGCATCTTTGTCGTTATTGACATGGTAATGTTGGAAACGTATTGGCATCTTATTGTGGACGAGTTGCTAGGGCTTCTACTGCAATGGGTAGAGCTACTGCAGTGGAACTTGACGATTGAGCTACTTCTGTTTGAACTGCAAGGGTTGCTAGCACTTCTTCTTCTCCAACAAGAAAATCATCTACTATTGGAAAAAATACTCCTTGTGTGCTTTCCTTAGACGATCAATCCCAACAACAGACAACATCCCTACTCACAATTTCCTTCCCCATCTTCGGGTTGCACATCTTGTAACCTTTGGTGATATTGTTGTACCCAACAAAGATACATCTCTCAGCCTTATCATCAAGCTTCTCTTTTATTTTGTATGGTACATGAGAATAAGTTATGCATCCAAACACCCTCATATGCTAGATATTTGGTCTTCTTCCACTCCATACTTCATAAGGAGTTCTTCCACCCATGCTACTGTTGTGAGCTCTGTTCAAAATATACATTGCATAAGAAACAACTTCTGCCCAAAACTACTTTGGCAAGTTTTTGAGTTTCAGCATACATATCACCATATCCATGATTATCCTGTCCTTCCTCTCTGCTATGCCATTTTGCTGCGATGTGTACCTTGCGATCATCTGGTGTTTGATACAACTCCTTTGTAAGAAATCATCACAGACAATATACTCTGTCCCTCTGTCTGTTCTCAACACTTTTATCTTCTCTTCACTTTGCTTCTCAATATAAACCTTGAAGCTTTTTGAATTTGTCACAAGCCTCTAACTTCTTCTTCAAAATATATACCCAACACTTCTTGCTAAAATCATCAATGAAAGTGGCAAAGTACTTTCCTCTACCAAGAGAAGGAACTTCAACACTGCATAAGTCAGAATGAATAATCTCCAAGGGCATCTGTACTCTAAATGCATTTCCTTTAGAAAAATGGTCTCTATATGTTAGTACGTCATGCGTTAACCCAACATAGCGGTGCTAAGTATGGATGCTTTATGGATCTTGGGTTTTTGAACTCCCCAATCAAGATCAATCTCCTTGACTCGGGGACTTGGAAGACTTGTTAATACGTCATACTCTAACCCATAAAAACGTATCATACTTAGCACTCAAAATCAATTGTCAAATAAAACTATAAGGGTATAAAGGAGAAATCGCACTCAGGAAGTGTACCATACGCACTCAGGACCACAACATGTTGCGCGCGTCAGTCAGTCGGCATAGGGCACGACCCGCCAAAGGATCAATCTGCCTTCCTTTACACTAAAATGAAATTCTCATATTAGTCCCACATCGAGGAGCACAACGAGTTGTCACCCTCAACTACCTATATAAAGAAGATATTTATGACAAGACAGAGGTAACAAATCTATTCTTCACTATTCACTAAACGCTTACTGTCATCACACCGTTTGACTTAAGCATCGGAGCAGAATGCTCATATTATTCCCACATTGAGGACCACAATGAGTTGTCACCCTCAACTACCTATATAATAAAGGTATTTATGACAAGATAGAGGTAATGAATCTATTATTCACTATTCACTAAACACTTGTTGTCATCACACCGTTTGACTTAAGCATCGAAGTGATGAAGGTGGGCCAATCCCGTCTCAACTTCCTGACATTAGTCTTCTGTTTTGTAGTTAAGCAGAGTGTGAGAGGCCACTAGCCCGAGCGCTTAGGAGCGATCCTACCCCATTATCTCTTGCTCTTATAGCGGAACCCTATACGGATTCTACTAGAAACAATTGGCGCCATCTAGCGGTCTCGTTTATCTGCACCTACTCAAAATCCTCCTTCTTCTCTTCGCCCATATCTCTCCGTCTCTTTATGCCTCTCCCCGAGCCTAACGATTCAAAACCCCAGCGGGGGAGTGCTTACACTCTGTAAATATGTCCCTGATGCCCAACATCCTGCCCACAGGGACTGGCACCGAGAATGGATGATTGTACGGAGAACTTAGAAAATCAAAAATCTTACTCTTTGATTATTGTTGAGTAGCTATTGATTTAGCTTATTATTATTATAAAACATCATGCATGAGCATTATTGGCAGACTAATGCTAGCAGAAAGGCTTCGGCTTGTTTGGAATTATGGCATAATATTGTGAGTGGACGTTTCTTATCATAATTGTATTGCGAATTCGTAGATTATGTTGTTTTTCTTTACGTTAACGGTATGCTTTATGAACTTTATGATTTGGAGGTTTATTTTGTGATGGTTTCATTTAGTTGCATCGATGCTCTGACTATTCAGGCTGATCACCGGATAGCCAAGTTGGACCGAGTTAGGACAAATACTCTACTCGACCTTGGTCGTCTCGGTTTAGAACAAACACCCTAGACGATCTCATCACCTATATTTTTTATACATACAGTTGTTCCACGTTAGGAAAAACACCTTAAATGACCACCTCTATTTTTATTTCAGTTCTACGATATTTGAACTTGCATCATTTTACGTGAAATAGTGGAAAGGCATAAAGCTACAGTTGTCTACAATTTTACGCATATCGTACAATTATGTTATTTTTGTCCACCCACCCTAAGTTTTTTATGTTTTAATGTCTTTCCATGTACCCTTTGTTTTAAATTTCCCAGTTTGCAGGTTAGCCGGTTAAAGTCGTGTCTGTCTAAAGTACAAGGCATGATAGTCCACAACTTCTGTTTTCTTAATGTAGATTATAAGTAAAACTTTGAGGTTACTCAGTGCTAGGGTAGTTAGTACCAAATAAGCAGTGCTAGAGACTATACTACGGGTCTCACAAGACTTATCCTGGATTATTACAGTAATCTGGGGTGGGTCTTGTTATAATCTCCATCCTTATGGACTTATTCAGCTCCACGAACAGCTCCCTGTGACCACACATATGGTTATTGCAACCTGTATCTAAGTACTGCTTGACTTCCTCCCTTCCATTCACAGCATTAAAATCCAACAGCAGGTTCTCTTCATAATCAACATCACTCTCTACAATCTTCACGTGGTACTGATGGTTCTCTGATCTCCTTCTTTGGTTGCACTCCATTTTGTAATGGTCATACTCCCGACAATTGAAGCATTGAACTTTTGATTTGTCACATGGCTGACTCCAATTGCTACCCCTTCCTCTTCCTTTTCCTCTCCTTGCTCCAAAAAAATTATTGGAACCTCTCTGGTAGCCTAGATTTTGGTTTCTTTGATTTGTATCACGGGGGTGGCCTTTCTCATTGCAGTAGCCGCCTTCACTGTGATGGCTTCCCTCACTGAGGTGAGTTTTCTCCTTCAGATTAAACCATGTCTCTAGAACTTCTTCAATTACAATCTCCGACTTCTCATTCAGTCTCTCCTCATAGGCTTCAAGTGAACCCATAAGCTCGTCTACTGACATGGTGTTGAGATCTCGTGACTTCTCAATTACAGTGACTTTTCCTTCGAACTGATTTGTTAACATTCGAAGAATTTTATCCACAATATGGATATTCTCCATCTTCTCTCCATTGGCTTTCATTTGGTTCACAATAGCCAACGTACGTGTGAAGTAGTCAAAGATGCTCTCCTTTTATCTTCTTCTGAAGAAGCTCAAATCGTCGTCGTAGAGTCTGCAACCAGGACCTTTTTCACCTTTTCTTGTCCCACATAGCAGTTGATGAGACAATCCCACATCTCCTTTGATGTAGTGACATGAGCAATCTTTTCATAGATCTCTGAATCGATTGCTCCAAAGATGTGCATCAAAGCTTTGCGATCTTTCTTCCAGTTCTTAATTAACTCCTTTCTCTGTTCCAGTGTAAGTGTTGCTCCACCTCCCAGATTTGTGAATCCGTCCAACACAACGTGGTCATACACCATGATTTGGAAGAACAGCTCCATTTGCGATCTCTAATGTTGGAAGTTGCCATTTCCATCATATTTTTTGACTGGGCACTGCGAGAAATCGCTCTTGTTCCCCATTCCTGATTTATCACCAACTCCGTTTGTCTGAGTTCTGATACCAGATGTAGAATCCCATGAATATCAACATCAGAAGTATTTACTGCAATGGTGTCACTGCAGTAGATGGAGACACACATTTAACTCAAACATGCTACACACACAGATATATGAAGAAGAGAACTACTACTTCTTATTATATCAAACAACAATACATGCTCTTGTACATAGAGAGAGATGATTACTGGAAAAACTAAAATCTAATGAAGCATCAAGAATACAATTAAGGCACTGCCTTGGAACATGAAAGGCTAAACCTAAAAGGCTCCAGATAACTCAAAACACTAAGCAAACATTATTGAGCTTGGTTTAGTTTCCAACAAAGAGTCTTCGATAAAAATTTATAACAAATAAAATTTTATTTAATATAGAAAGCAGTATTTGTACAATTGTACGCGTATAAAACACGTTGTTTATAGGAAAGAAGACGACACTCTGGGCCAGATGAATACTTTGACGTATGACAGATATAATAAGAGTCCTTATTGATCAAATTTGGAAATTTGGGGACAGATGCTTGTATCAGTCCCCATAGACCATTTATGGAGTAGTGTCACCACCGCACCCATTTGACATTTCCCTGAATTCCTGAAATAATATGCACGATCTCATTTACTTTTATCAACATTGAAAGATCACTATAAAATATAGGCAAAATTACATAAATAGTCACTAATCTTTACCCAAAATGACAGTTTGGTAACTATCGTATGACATATATCAAAATAGTCTCTCAACTTCGATTTTAGTCTATCTATTTGGTCATTCCGTCTAATTCAAACGTTATAAACTTGACTTGTGATGGGTAAAAAAAAAATTTTTATCATTTAATTTTATATATTTATAGTACTTCCATTACTACAATTTTCAAAAAATTATGAAATTTGTCATTTTATCTCTCTCGCCGAAATCTCCAAGATAGCTCCCTCACCATCGCCGAACGTTGCTTCTCCACGATGTTCTCCGCCTTGAAGTGAGCGAACGCCGACTTAGCGCTCGTCGACTTCTTCATCTTCTTCGGCAGCTTCGACGGCACTTCCCCCGATGCCAGCTTCATGTTCACGTGGTCCTGCTCATGTGGTGCTCCTGTACCTGGAGCTGCCTGTAAATCTTGTCTAGTGTCTGCTCTTTATCCTCTTCTCCGCCGTCGAACTGGTCCTCATCATATTCCAATAGCTCCTCCTCTTCTTCCTCTTTCTCTAACTCCAGCAAGTCCTCGTCGGAGGAAGCGTGGTCGTACGTAGAGAAATTGAAATGGGCCGGTTCCGGTTCTTGTGTAATGGAGCGAGTTATGGGGGTTTATAGGTAAAAAAAGTTAAGTGAATTGAGCACGGTATGAATCTTGATCCCGTTGATATAGATTTGTGGGCAATCAGTATGAGAGAGAGAGAGAGAGAGAGAGAGAGAGAGAGAGAGAGAAGGAGACAATTTATAGTTATTACAAAGTGTTGTAGGAACCGCCATGATGGAGGAATAGAGGTTAGGATAGGGGTTCAACGGCGCCATATAATTTTTCTGGTATCAAAGCAATTTAAAAGAAGATGAAAAAAGATGAAAAAGATATAAACATCCCTAAAAAGTAATAGAATATTCTACTTTTAATAGAGGTTCAAGAATGAGTCACCAATTTGATAATAAAATATCAAGATAATGACAATTTTTACATATGACATACATTATTTTGGACAAAAATTAGTGATTATTTAAGTAATTTTGCATAAAATATTATTTTATCTTCCCTTTTTTGTTTTCACGAATTTCTAGGTATGTCCCTATCTCTTTTAAGCTCACACCTTTGTGCTCCGAGTCTCTCTCTCCTCTCTCTCTCTCTCCTCTCTCTCTCACTACCCCGATTTCACAGCATCGAAATCAGTTAAGAGGCTTCTGAATTCGCGGGGAATATAATTCAAATCAGTAAGTTATATTTGTGGGGTTGAAAATGTGTTTGATCCGATTGAATGGAATTGCTTTTCTGTACTTGAAATTATAAATGGGTTTGCTGATTTGGGTGTGCCTAGTTGTTTGAAGGTAAGTATTTTCTTTTGCTGTGATGGATTTTTCTTACAGAGGCTGAGAAGAAGAAGAAGAAAAACACACTGTCCATGAAAATTTTGCCTTCGCTTTCCAGTTTGATCTGTGCAAATTGTATACTTGCTGAAGCTTTTGTAATCAAGTTTCAATCTTTTTCCTTCATCTTAGCTAACTGCTTCAGGTTTTTAATTGGTTAATTCCTCTGAAGTATGTTACTTACAGTTGGTATGAACTGTAGTTAAGATTTCACAGTGTTTAAATCAGTTAAGATAGCTAACTGTGTTGAGGTTTTTATTGGTTTAGAGTTGGTATGAGCTTAATTTGGAATCTATATGATTGTCAAATATGCTGTAGAATCAAAATGTTTCAAGATTTATCTATATTTTTTTTGTGTTGTGGGTATTTTACGTTTACTTCACCCTATAATTGTGTTTCTCGGCGAGACACTGAACTAATGAAAGTAATGTTTCTGCTGTAGAACTGTTGTGTGGGTAGACTTCATTTGTCTCGAGTTATTGAGTTTTCAGAAGAAATTTGCATCTGGAGCAGTGTGCGGGTCTATTGCTAGTCTGTCCGATTATCAAAAGTCTCAACACATAATGGTAAGCTATCCAAATTTTAGCATGTTACTTACAGCTATTTTTGTTTTATTGCATCACTTGCATGACCAATTACTCCAAATTCAAAAGAATGAATTTTGGTCTTTGAAGCTAACAAATTTTGGGCGGTGGGTTTTGCCGAGGCTAACTTAGTTTGGTATTGGCTGAACAGGCAAGCCTTTACAGAGGGCCTTCTAGGAAAGAGAAACCTCGTACGAGACATCATGGGTTGACTCAGCAAAAGAAGCAAGAGATTAAGGAAGCATTCGAGTTATTCGACACTGACGGCTCAGGTAATTGAAGTTTAAAGAAGTTGTTATTGTTAGGTTCTGTTGCTTGCTGAAGAGTCATTGGTTGATCCTTTTCTTGGTTTATGACTTTGATGATGGTGCTGTGTTGTATAGGCACTATCGATGCCAAAGAGTTGAATGTTGCCATGAGGTACGGCTGCTTCTCTTGAGCTCTGTGTACTGAAGTTTTTGACATTTTTCTATTTTACAATTGATACATTTTTCATGACAGGGCTCTTGGATTTGAGATGACAGAAGAGGTTATTGCACTTCTCCATCCATGTAGACTTGCTTGTTAAACTTGTGGCAGTGTGCTCTGAGATTGGGAGTAGAACCATGCCCTAGAATTCTTGTCTGTAGTTTTCCACGATTCTATAAGACGTGTTTGATACCTAAGTTGACAGAAGAGTACCTTATCCAGTTTAAGTGAAATATCCATAACTGGCATAACACATGTATACATTCCCCATTTTGTATTTGGACTGTTTATAGCTTTGCATTTTCTCTTGTTTGTTCTATAGACAGCAACACTTAGGTGAATTATTCTTTAAAGCGGAATGACTTTGGCCATTTGTATGACTCCAAACCCTTAAAATGACATCTTTATTTCTGGTCGTCGAGTTTATTTCTTGTTTTTCTGTCTCACTTTTGTTAGCATCTCTTCACTGCAACATACCTCATCTCGTCTGTTGACTCTGTTTGCTACTAGGAGTATACAGTTGGCACTTAAATTTCTTGGCACTTAAATTTCTTGGCAGTCATACTATGGACATCGATGTGATGTCTAACATATTACCTGTTGTATCTTTCCAGCAAATCAACCAAATGATTGCAGATGTTGACAAGGATGGAAGTGGTGCGATTGACTTCGATGAGTTTGTTCACATGATGACAGCCAAAATTGGAGAACGGGACACCAAGGAGGAACTCATGAAAGCATTCCATATCCTCGATCAAGATCACAATGTATTGCTTATCTCTCTAAACTACTACATATAAATTGATTTGGAGGTTTAATTTATTAATTTGCTTTGTTTCAATATGTAATTTATCTATATATTCCTCAATTCAGGGAAAGATATCTACTACAGACATTAAGATTATTGCCAAGGAGCTGGGCGAGAACTTCACTGATAGAGAGATTCAAGAGATGGTCGAGGAAGCAGACCGTGACCGTAAGTACTTGCGATGTTGCAGCCTCATTTTTCCTTAGTGCCTCGAATTTGTCTCCCATTTTCTTTGCAATCATCATCACTTTGCTAATCAAAGAGGTTTATGTGTGCAGGTGATGGAGAAGTTAACGCCGAGGAGTTCATTAGGATGATGAAGCGAACAACATATGGCCGTTCCTGATTCCATCAATATGTATTTGTTTTGTACTTATAACAATAAAAGAGTGGTAATCTTTTCATCTGTATAATTATGATCTTGGGCACTCGTGTATGGCCTTTGATTCACTACCAGTGATATAACATCGAGTTTGGTTACCCATGTCAAATGTGGAATTCGAAAATCTCAACTGACACTTCGACACAAAATGATATCTAATTTGATTTGACAAGATATTAGTGGAAATAAGAAGTGAACCAGAGATTGCTGTATGTATGAATTTGAATTATAATACTTGAGCAGCGGAGATTTGGCCTTTTAACGTTAGTCTTGTTCTGTCTCTCTAATGAGGTTGTTTTTCCGACATTGTTTGACCAAGTCCTTTGTCAGACACAAACATGATTCAGTGAATCCCAAAGCCTCACACTTTGTTAGTTTTCTAAATCTGTGTCGAACAAGCCATGACTTGAATCCCCTCAAGTCCTTTCTGGTAGCTCATGGACTCATCAACCATGTTTCTCTGTTAGAACAGTTCTTCAGGTCCTGTTTTCATCTGGGTGCTCCACATTTAGCTCTCTCTACATTCCAACTCATCAAAAGGCCAATTCTTGGCCTCCAGAACATGTTAATAAGATGTCTTTGTAACAATGGCTTATACAAAGACCTCTTGTATGTGTTTAAGAATTCTAAGATTTCGGGTTGCCCATCTGATGATTACACATTTCCGTTTGTGATCAAGGCCTGTGCAGCTTTGGGGGCGGTTAAGATTGGTAGGCAGGTTCATGGTATTGTGTTCAGAACTGGGTTTGAGCATAACCTTGTTATACAGACTAGCTTGGTTGATTTCTATGCAAGAAATGGGTGTCTGGGAGTTGCACGCCAAGTGATCGATGGTATTCCCCAACCGGACTTGGTTCCTTGGAATGCATTGATTGCTGGTTGTTCGTCAAATGGATTCGATTGGGAAGCGTTGGGCGTGTTCAGGGAGATTGTTTCGGTTGAGTTGAAGCCGAATTTGAGCACTCTGGCTACCATTGTTCCAATTTGCACTCGTTTGGAGTGTTTTCATGCAGGTAAGTCTCTCCATGGCTTTGCTGTCAAATGTGGATACTTTTCGAATGATTTTCTGGTTCCTGCTTTAATTTCAATGTATGCTGGGATGGGGATTTGTGTGGTGCTAGAAACTTGTTTGATTCTGTAGTGGTAAAGAATGTAGCAGTTTGGAATGCTACGATCTCTGCATACACACAAAGGCAAAATCCTGAGTTAGCTTTTGAGTTGTTCAGGTGGATGCGACTAGTTGGCATAGAGACTAATTTGGTTACTTTCGTGTCGATTATTCCCTCATGTGAGAATTCGGGTTGTGTTGCATTTGGCAAGTCCCTTCATGCTTGTGTTGTTAAACATGGATCAGAAGATCAGCTTCCAGTATTAACTGCCCTTGTATCAAAATATGCCAAGCTTGGTAGTATTGATGAATCCAGGTATCTTTTTGAGCAGATGCCCAGTAAAAGCCTTCTTTTGTGGAATTCAATGATTTCAATGGGTTATGGGAGTCAAGTCTGGGTGTGTTTCGTGAAATGCAAGTTTCAAAACTTGATGCTGATGCTGTCTCCGTTATTAGTGTTCTTACTGCTTGCTCCAAACTTGAGGCTGATTTGTTGGGTAGGTCTGCCCATGCATTTAGTATAAGGAAGGGTATCAACTTAAACCTGAATCTGTCAAATGCGTTACTTGCATTCTACTCTGATTGTCATCGTCTTCGCTATTCTGTTACATTGTTTCACCAAATGCCTCTGCGGAATGCCATAACATGGAATACATTCATATCCAGCTGTGTGCATTACGGAGAAATGGAAACATCAGTTGACTTATACTACCAGATGCAGAAAGATGGCTTCAAGTTAGACTTGGTCACCGTGACAAGAACACTCTCAAGTTGCAGTGACAGTGAAAATTTAGACCAAGGAATGGCTTTTCATGGTTATGCTATAAAACACGGGTTTGCTTCTGATATTTCTCTGCTTAACTCACTGATTAGCATGTACTGTAACTGTGGAGACCTTGATGCTGGGAGGTTGGTTTTCAAGACCATGCCCAAAAGAAGTGTGGTGTCATGGAATGCTCTGATGACCGGCTTCAAGAACCTCAATTTACATGATGAGGTCTTGGCTGTCTTTGGTCAAATGATAAAGCATGGTCAGACACCAAATTTCGTAACTCTGCTAAATCTCTTGCCTGCGTGCTGCACACAGTTACAGGGTAAGTCTATTCATGCCGTGGCAATCAGAACAGGTATTCTACAGGAAACCCTTCCTTCTTTCATCACTCATATATATGTATGCAAGATTCGGCAACCATGATTCATCTTTGTTTCTGTTTCAAATGAGAAAAATGGAGGATATCTCTTTGTGGAATGCCATTATGTCTGTGCAAATACAAGCGAAACATAGCGAAAGTACAGTAGGCATTTTCAACAGTTTGCTTCAGATGGGATTGAAACCAGACAGTGTGACACATCTGAATTAGTTTCTGCGTGTGCTCAACTGAACAGCCTCAGTCTTGCTAATTCTGTTATGTCTCACATCATTCGCAAGGGATTTGACGAAGATGTGGTTATTAGGAATGCACTAATAGATTTGCATTCAAGATGTGGAAACATATTGGCTGCAAGAAAGCTTTTCGATGGGTTGGTTACTAAAGATGGTGTGACTTGGAGTGTCATGATTAATGGGTATGGCTTGAATGGGAATGGCGAAGCTGCCCTGGATCTTTTCTTGCAGATGAAGATATCAGGGATAGAACCTAATGGTATTACTTACATGAGTGTTTTATCAGCCTGCAGCCATTCTGGATTGGTCGAACAAGGCCGCGCCATATTCAAGTCTATCTCAGAACATGGGATAGTACCCGAAATGAAGCACTATGCTTGCATGGTGGACCTTCTAGGAAGAACGGGTAATTTGACCGAGGCTTATGACATTGTTAGGGGACTGCCCTATAAACCGTCGATAAGCGTCCTCGAGTCTCTGCTAGGTGCTTGTAGAATTCATGGGAATGTTAAACTTGGAGAGAAAGTTGGAGGGTTGATCTCCGTAATGGATCCAGGAAATTCAAGACCACATGTAATGCTTCATAATATTTATGCTGCAGGTGGTAGGTGGAGTGATGCGGATAGAGTAAGGTCTATGCTGGACGAGAGACGATTAAGAAAAGTACCTGGACTTAGTTTTCTCACAAGACATTAAGGTGATTAAGCCTTTGAGGCATTGCTTTGAAGAGTTAAATTAATTTGCCCTGGTGCCCAAGTGATTCTGAATCCAATCGCTTTACAGATAAACCTCAGCTGTTGTAGAAACTAGAACGAGCAAAACCCTCACCCATATATTCTATAACCAAACGAGAGAGAAAATGAGCATCAAGAACCATATATTACTAGAATGGGAAAGAGATACGTTCGTGTGGTACAACATTGTAGTACATGAAACCCCAACAAAATGACCAACTCAGTTTGCAGCCACCGAGTAAAACAAAGAAACCCAACGGACCACAACTGAAATAATACTAGTCACCACCATCCCTCATCCTTTCTGCCTAAATATGCTCACTTGCAGTTTATGCAAAACCTTCATTGGGAAAACCTAGCGTAAGCTAATATCATAGATATATCTGAACGTAATCTCAATACTAGACACGCATCTACCCGATGCAATAGATGCTGCAACGAGCAAACCAAAACTTCTTTTATTCTTGAACAAATATGCTTCGACATGCAGTGCTTTGCTGATGCAACTTAAGCAGCTAATCTTCATGATGCCATTGAATTATTGCCACTTGAGGGCTGTTTAGCCACATAGACTTGCTTCACCTTAGATGGAAAGTTCTTTTCTGCACCCATAGACTGATTTCTCCCATGGAATCCCATTCTTCTGTGAGACCACTCTCCCCCTGAACTATTTTTCTGTGATCCACCTCTGTGATAATAAGATGAATGACCGTACTGCTGATTTGAGCTATTATTCTTGTTCTGAGATTTGGGATTAGAATTTGCATTGTTGTGTGCGCCAACACTGCTACTACTGGGATTCTGATCAAGATCCATCTTGCAAGCATCCACACTGGTGCTTAAAGCTGAGCTCTTAGAGCCAACACTCTGTTTCGAAGCCCCAGTGGTGCCTGAGCTGGTGGGGTCTACTAATCCCAATTCATCTGGAAAACGGGTGATAGTAGCATCTGTCGCCACAGAAAAATTCCGACTGCTGTCAAAGGGAGCTGAAGTTCGAGACTCCGGGAACCTGTTCCCAGTTAGTGGTTGCTCACTGGGACCATGAGCATGATTATATTTAGAAGGATGTATTCCATCTGCCTGTTGCTGCAATGGCATCGATAGAGGAACAGATTGAAGTGGTGCAGCAGGAACATGAGGCCAACGTGATTGAACTGACATGTCAGCAGACGACTGTGTACAACATTTTTCATCAATGGTATTAGGTTCATCAGGTATCGCCCATCAACTAAATTAAGCACATACTTGGCAAGACACTGTCTACAGAGAGGAAAGGGCTGGATAAATCAGGTCTTTAAGTTTAAAAATTTACCTGGAAGGGAGAAACATCAAACATGGCCATAGGTGAAGGCATGGGGAGGAGAGGTGACCCCGGGGCCAAATGCTGGATCGGAGTAGGCATGTTGGTAGGGTTGCGCTGTGTAGAAACCATATTAATGTTGTTCATCTCCACTTCTCCCACACCCATAGCTGAAGATACTGGGTTGTGTTTCCAATCAGGCTGCTTTCCTGATGGGATATAGGTAGTACCCATGAAGCTCAAGCCAACTTGTCCAAATTGTCCAACAGGTGCAAAATGATTATAAACAACCATGTGCGGCGGCCCTTGAACACCTGGTATGCTTCCAGCAGGACTGATAAAAGGACCAGTAAAACCTGCCGGAGGCCCATAGAATGAATCTACCCCAGAATGGCATTGCTGCCAGGTCCCAAGCGGAGCTGAAGGAGGTGCACTGTTCTTTTGGGATTGTGATTGGTTAGACGATGATTCATCAGGAGGTCCGAAAGCAAATACAGGACCTCCCATCATCGGATTCATCTCATAAAACGGATAGTGAGAAGGTGGGCCACCAGGAAAATGTGGAAGCATTTGGGCTGAAGGATTCTGAGGACTCGGTACAAGTGGCCACAATGAGATTGGTGGGGTCTCTACAGATAGATCTGCAGGAAGGGAAACACTCAGAGACTCTTCCCCCCTTGATTGACTTGCTAATTGCTGATCACCAGATCCACCTACCAAAGATTGAAGACCACTGGATCATTATCAAATAACAATCATTAAAAGAAGTAAACAAAGCTCACTAAAACTGTAAAAATTATTCATGCCTATTGTCTTCCCATCACCACTGGCACCTTCACCCTTGGGGAGGGGGCCCACAACGTAATTGGTTATAAGGAAGCTATCCTGATTTGGTAAGGGTGGCCTCAAGGTACCTGGAGGGGTTTCAACCGATAGATCTACAGGAAGGGAAATGCTGAGAGACTGTTTGACCCTTGATTGACCAGCTAATTGCTGGTCTCCGGCTCCACCTACATCAGATTGAAAATACTTTCATACTGAAGATATGCTAAGATAAACAAGGTTAGGCTTAAACAGTAACAATTATTCACCTGCAGCTACTGCATTAATATCAGCACCACCAAAACTCTTGGTATCTGCATTTGATACAGAACGAGAACCCAAATTTCCAACAATTTCGTCACTACTGATGGCAGCAACAGCAACAGCTGCAGCAGCTGCTTCAGCTTCAGAGTCTTCCAAATGACCACAAGATTCAGTTGGATGTTTCTCTTTCTCAAAAAGAAGATTACAATCATTCTCTGCTGCAGAAAGATTTTCAGAGAGTTGAATCTCGGATCGAGATGGTCCTGGTGGGCCAATTCCATGTGGGACATGGCTGCTAGATGGAAGTATTGTTGGGGATGTGACCGCGCCTGAAAAGAAAAAGAGAGGAATCAATCAGATAAGAGTTCATCACAGCATTTAACAACTATAAAGATTTCAACTGCTCACCAAATTGAATTTTTTCTCCAGCAAGCAGAGAATTGATTGGATTTGCTGCAGAAGAAAATGATTTATCCTTTGTCAAGATGGTGGAAGATGATGGCATGCTGGAAACTGATGTAGTGAGAGGTTCAACAGCAGCACAAGAATCAAAGTGCCCCGGCTTCATGGCATCATCAAGTTGGGTCTGTGTCAAGGACATAACCTGGAAGATGTAGTCATTCAGTTGAGAGAAATATGAAACAAATTCACTTCAACAGTACATCACCAATGGGAACACAGAGAGAGGATGCTTTAATAATCAACAGTGTTATGTTGGCTCTTTCAACAGATAATCAAGTGAAACATGCATACATGCCTATGAAAAAGAGCATCAAACCTGCTAATCCATTCATTTTGCAGTAAAATGCTTGCCAAGAAAAGATTGCAACAGATAAAACAAACAGCATAAGTATTAACTTGATAGCAACTTTACTGTATGAAACAAACAGCTACCATAGTACAAACATGTGTTTCACTCGCAAAACCACATACTAAAAATATAAGATGTAACCCTCCCACTATCCATCTCAGTGCATAGATGCTATAGATTTGGCTAAAGTGATTTGCCAAGCTAAACAAGAGGAGCTAATACAAACACAAGTAAAACAGCACATAGCAGAGCATATATGAACAGATAGAAATCACACCAGAGTGATTAAGTAACAAATTATGTCACTTTCTAAGAGTAGGCCCAGAAACTGTAGAAGTCAAAAAATAGTAACACATTAGTATATAATAACTTTGCACACCTGTTGATTATTCCTTGAATTACCCCATGAGCCCAGAGATGATGGGGCAGTATCTTGGATCTTATTCTTGTTGTCAAGAATCAAGCCTCGCCCAACGTTCTTTACACCACCTGAACTTATGGGTGACCTGTACGAGGACATTAAAATGATTCAAAATCTCAGTGCAAATTACCTCACAGCTTACCGGTATAAGTATCTTCCAAAGACGGCATACCTCATAGTCTGGGATCTAATCTCAGCTGGAGTACCAATGGGAGCCAAAGGAGGAGTGCCAGAGGTGTTAAATGCAGCTGATACTTCCATATCAGCCAATCCACGTCCCTCAGTGCCAACAAAGTCAGAGTGAATGCCGATTCCTCCATTTGCCACTGTGGAGCTCTTACCCAAGTTGGCTGAAGCAGTAGTAGCTTTTACAGTTGAACGAGGTTTCCGTGGTACCTGGAAAAATCAACACACAGATGCACTTAGCAATTTTATTTCATATTAATTCAATGCAGAGAACAAAACAACTAAATTCATTACAATTACAACCTTTGAGACCCGAGATTTTGCCTTGATTTCTTTTTCTCTTTGTTCACGGCGATCATTCAGCATTTGCCTCTTTGATCTCACTTCAATGAAATCATCTTCATCACTTGGAGCCTCTATGCCAGGTTGCTCAAAAACCCGTACAACACCACTTTGCAAAGGAGCATAAACATCCTCTTCAGAATGAATATGTCTTTTGAGATTACCATCTCCAGATTGTGGCATATTCTGGCTCTTTGCCACGGCATCTTTTCCAGCAACCTTCTCGCTCCTGCCTCCATACTCTACATCTTGTGAACTACTAGAACCAGGGTTCATTCCTTCTGACCCTGCAATTTTTTTGGACTGTTTATTGGAGATGATCACCCTCCTAGGCGCGTTTCTAACAGAAGGTCCCAAACCCTTCACAGGAGCATATTTCTCTTCCACTCCGACATTGTTGGATGCAACTGATCCCGTGGACTGCCTTTTGTCAGCACTTGCTCGAACCCGAAACTCCGTGTGTTGCATATTGCGTCGAGGTCTCCTCTGATATCCACTAGATTCTAGGAGGGGAGGGGAGGGAACTGGAAATGATATCGGGCCAGAATTTTTCGCTGTAAACACAATTTTTTTTCCTCTGCCACCGCCAGGTACTGGACCATGATCCCCCGGCCCACTAAAATCTCTTCCTCTGCTATCTGATTGAGCTGATGCTGCTCCACTTTGAGACCGACCTTCGGATTCCCTGTTACCACAAAAAGCATTGAAGTTCTTCCCAGCCAAATTATAATGTCCCTGATCCTCTACCTCAAGCTGTAAACCAGACCTTGAACTGCTATCACCAATAAAAGATTTCACAGCTCCATGCTGCCCCCTAAAAGAGAGTTCTACATTTTCTCCAGCGGCATTTGGATTTACCTCTTCAGATACATTACCTTGAGATGGATCCAAGTGCCTTGAAGTAACGCCCTGACGACTATCGGTCGAACGTGATATAACATCACTTTTTATATTTTGAGTGGTTCCTTGACCAGATTGAATAGGTTGAGGACCTCCCGTACTCTGATTCAAAGGAAAACCAGATGGGACACTGGGATGAATAAAAGACATCGAGTGAGGAGCCAATGGAAGTACTCCCTGGGATATAGGAGACATATACCTAAGCTGTCCAAACTGGAAGAGAAGAGGCTGCGATGCATGCATGTGAGAGCCAACCTGAGGGTGAAGAGGAAGAGGCATCTGTATAGATCCGATTTGTATAGCTGGGACTGGAGATGGTATCAGAGATGGCCCAGAAAATAGCCCAAACTGAAGCTTGACAGGACCCTCTGTCTGATTTTGAACAGCAGATACTGTAGGCATCACAGACTGACTAGGCAACAAATGGGGAGTAAGGCTAACTGAAGGAGCAACATTATGCTGGGAAGACGGCCCAGAACTACTAGATGTATTCACATGCTCCACATGGTCTGTGGCAGATGATAAATGTGTGACATTATTTGGGTGAATAACTAAATTCTGCATTGCTTTCTCAGTTTCCTGGAACATTCTGGAAGAACTAACTACACCCAGTTGAGAAGAATCATCCATATGTTGAATGGTCTTTTCATTAGTACGAATTCCATCAAAGGACACTTGTCCTTCAACTGACACCTGAGGTACGATGAATGTACCTTCTTCATTCTTTGAACTTCTCTCAAATTCACCATTTGGCATCCCAACTTCAACACCTTCATTGAAACATAGAACAAAATTGTCCATCTCAGGGGACCCTTTCTGCTCTAAATGCATGTCTTCATGCACTTCATCTTCTTCCTCATATCCATCCTCATCCTCATCATATTCTTCTTGCTCCTGAAGTTGTTCATTGTTCTCAACAGCCCATTCTTCATCATCAGCAGTCAAGACAGAAATTGAAGCATTCAGAACATTATCCTTTTCAGGGTCAGTAGCTATTACAAGTGCCTCATTCCCCTGTCCTAACAGGGGAACATTTTCACTGTCCCCTGGGACAGATAAAACTGAAGAATCTCTGGATTCATCCAAGTCATCGTGGGAAAGAGGAGTTGGAGAATTCGGGGGGCTAGACACTGAAAGAGAAGACTGTGAATCACACCTTGGGGTGGTGTTACTATCAAGTTTTTGGTCCTCACTCCCAGTGATTTCTTGTTTGACTTCAACAATTTCAGATTGTCCAAGACTCTCCAGGCGATTGCCATCATATCCTGTCTGCAATGTTGATTCACTTCTAGATGCATGATTGTAATGCATCTCATTTTCTAGAAAAGCCGAGGGGCCTGGACGATCAGGCTCACCCCTGTAGGAGGGTTTGTGCACAGAAGCTAGTGATGGAGGTGGAAGGACACGAGGCTGCCTAACTGAATACCGTGACCTACCAAAGGAATACGGCCCATCTGAATCAGAATTTGGATACAATGGTTCAGGGTACGTAGAATAAGGATTGCCAGGGACCCGACCATGCCCCCATCCAACGTCACTAAACTTTTCAGCGAAGTTATCATGGAAATCAGACTCGAACTCCATGTTTCTGCTAAAATGATCCACATCCCCAGAAAGGTTCCACCTCTGCCCCCTTAACTGAGACATATCATCCATCTGGGAATCTGACACCCCACCTTTATGATAATTTCTAGAAGGCATCAATCCACCGCCTCCATAGAGCTCTTTCCTTGACTGGACTCTACCACCAACTGATGAATCTCTTCTAAAACTATGATGGTCATTGTCCTGATCGTGTAGATGTACAGTTGTGTTGTTGCCGTTCTCATACACATCTCTTCTCCATGAATTAGCTGGTTTACCTCTGTCCACAAAAGCAGAACTATTACTAGGAAAATGAGGCCTGGAACCCATCTCAAAGGACCTGGTTAAACTTGAATCAGATGATGCTGAGGCTGTGATCCTCTCCACCATTCTTTCACCATCCTCCCAGTCACCAATGTCCCCCGAGACATCTTTGTCTTTCACCATCCTAGACATGCTTTCATCTGCTCCACCCAAAGAATCATTACCAGTCTTTGCTGTTTCTACCTTCCTCTTGGCAATCCTTTCCTCCAATTCTAAAAGCTTCTGCTTAGCAGCATGCTTCCTCCTCTCTTCCTCCATAAACAACCTCCGCTTCTCCTCTTCCCTGGCTAGCCTCTGCTCTTCAGCTCTCCGCATAGCATCTAGTTGTTCTTGTTCTGCTCTCCATGCAGCTTCCCTAGCTTCCTCCTCCAACCTTCTCTGCCTCTCTTGTTGTTCCCTCGCCATCCTTACTCTCTCATCCTCTTCTCTTCGAGCTAACTCCAAAGCTTTTTCATGTTCTTCAAGTACCCGCTGGCGCTCCAGTTCTTGCATTTTCTGAACCCTCTCAAGTTCAGCCTCGAAAGATTCCCTGGCTGGATCATGGAAATCAGTTTGTCTAGTCACATCTTTCTTCTTCTTGACCACACCAAATAGATCCGCAGAGAAGGGATCCCGACTGTCAAAACCTGAACCTCCAAAGTCTTCTACATAAGGCTTTTCACTCTTTGAGAATGGACGTTTCTCCCTTCCGAAATTGAGTAATGGATCATTCACAGGCAGGCCCCTACCACCACCTATAGAGTATGAAGGTTTGGACATTGAGCTATTCTGTGAAGCATCACCTCTGTATCTATTCTTCTGTTCACTGCCATACCGGTCTCGCCTATTCCACTCAGTCCCTCGACTTGCATGTGAATCCATAGCATTGTTCCAAGGTTGTCTCCCTCCATATTTATACCCTGCATCCCTTCTACCGTAATTATCTTGAGTATTTTCTTGAAAAGACATCTGGTTATGCATAATTTGGTTTTGTGATTCTCTATGTAAACTCGATGGCCTTGCACCAAAACCACCTCGGTCATTCCCAGCTTGATCACCAGTTCCATCTTTTGGGAAAGTGGAATTTCTCCACGAGTTTCCTTCCCTTCCTTCTCTACTGTTTGTCCTTACATCACTGCCATACTGGTCTACCTTCGGGGCTTCACTGGACGAGTTTCCGGTTTCATTGTCAAGCAGAACCCGTCTCTCAGAAATGTTCTGAACAGGCTTGTGTGGTAGAACACTTATTCTGGGCATATCAAAATCCCTATCCCAATAGGGCTCAGTCTTAGAGAACCCATGGTCTCTGCCCTGGTCTGTGAAGCCATGACTCGTATCACGCTCATCATCGGCCCAATCTGATCTGGGGTTTAACCGCATCAGCGGCAATGGTCCCGGAAAATAGTCTTCCTGTTTACGAGCTTGTTCTGATGCTCTGTTACCGCCATAACCTCGGCTCTCAAATCCGTTCTCGTTCAGTGCATTGCTTGTCCCACGGTTTGGAGTCTGCAACTGAGGCCGCATATCAACAACATTACTCGAATGAGAACTATCTCTCTGATCATTCATCCCGTCATCGCGCGCTTGTCTCTGTTTCTGACTCAATCCGTCCTTCTGCTTCTGTGCAGGCCCCGTCACAGGAGGCAAAGCAGCCTGCAGAGAAGGAAAATCCTCACCCCTCAACAGATCGGCTCTCTCCACTGAGTGATGCGCTGGAGCATTAGCATTAGCAGTAGCAGTAGCAGTAGCAAGAGGCACCACTGATCCCGGACGAGCCGAAGGCGGCATATACACAGTGCTCCCCACACCACTCCCCTTGCTGCTCACCCCTCCTCCTTCCCTCCCCGCCTCGACTCCATCACCCCTATGATCACCACCAAACCCCTCCTCCTGCACCAAAGCAGCGGCACTAGGCTTCGTCCACCCCATCCCTGCCGAGTTAGGCCTCGCGCCGCCCGTAGCCCCTCCTCCAGCCTGACCGCCACCCGAACCCGAAGAATCAAATCTCTCATGCTCTTTTCTCAGCGAAGGCAGATTCAAGGGGGGTGGTACAGAAAGCTTCGGCCCAGCCTTGTGCGCACTCCAAGGCCTATTAAGTACCACCACTCCTCCTCCGGGTCGGGCACCACCACGGTTCGACCCGAACCCGGTTGGATGGTGACTGCTGTTATGATGATGAGAGGAGACCTGGCCATACGACTTGTTGAGATTCACAGATACAAACTTTGCCCCGACTCCGGGATTAGCCATCTCACGAGCAGCTCGATCCAATTAGCGGGCACACAATTCCAACCACGCATCAAATAAAAACCCTAACCCTAACCCTAGCTTTCTCTCTCTCTGCTTCGCCGGCACACGGATCTTAAATTCTAAATTACCAAAATGAGAGCCGATTAAAACAAAACCCTAAAAACGGGGGTGTTCCTCTCTAATCCTGATCGATCAAACAAAATAAACAAATATGATAATCAATCAATCAATCGTGAGATTAAAGAGTTGGAAATTCGATTGATTGAGCTAAACTGAGAAGAAGAGTAATGATAGTCGTGGTTGGGAGTTGGAAATGGAGGGGGAGTGGGATAAGTGGGGGAGCGAGCTTACCGGTTGGGGCGGCGTAAGATAGAGGAAGGCGGGATTAACGTGCGCCGCTGACGTAAGGAGAGGAAGCGAAGCAGCCCTAGTGTGTCACCGGAAAGAAAGAAAAGAAAAGAAAAAAAGGGAAAGAAGGAATGAACACGGAAAATGAGCTAAGCAGAGAGACGAGAGAGGAAACGAAGGAACGGGTCTTGTTGTTTTCCCAGTTTCGTCCCCTGTGATTTGTTGTAATTGTACTCTGTGATAACACTGCATCAGTAATTTATCTACTACTAAAGCTGAGTCGAATATTCCGAAAATTGTACTGTTCAAGTGAACAGTACACTCTCCCAAACCCAGCTTCTCTCCTTCCCAAACCTAGCTTCTCTCTCACCTCACTCTCTCAGTCTACTCTACCATTGCGTTCACACATATCTCCCATACCTAGCTTCTCTCTCACCTCACCTCTCTCGATTTTGTGTGGTTCGGCTCTCTCGATTTTGGAATCGATTGATCGTCCGTCGGCCACGTCGTCCCTTGTGTTCACACATATCTCCCATACCTAGCTTCTCTCTCACCTCACCTCTCTCGATTTTGTATGGTTCAGCTCTCTCAATTTCGGAATCGATTGATCGTCCGTCGGCCACGTTGTCCATTGTTGTTCTTCACTGTTTTGGAGTAAGAGTATATATTCTTTTTGTGTTCGATTTCTCTCTCTACGTTCTCTATTCTTATCCATCGCACTGTTTTGGTCTCTTTCCTTTTTTCTGCTTTTGGACATGGGTTGAGGCTTCGATTGGGATCTTGACATTGAGGCTTCGATTGTTATCGTGCTGGGTAAGTTTTTGATCGTATTTGCCTGTTTTTTTTTATCGATTTTAGTTGTGTCTTTGGTATTAGAGAGGCATTTGTTAGTGTTTATGATTCTGGGCTTCTTCATGATAGTTTTGGGTTTTAGTTTTGTTCTACAATTTTGTTTACGTTGTGTGTTTGTGATGGATGTGTGTATCAGGTGGTTTGTGTTCTACTTGCAGCTGATTTTTGGTGGTCAGTTTGGTTTCAGGTATCGTCCTTCTCTATTATTATTGCTCAGATATCTGGGTTTATGGTTGTATATGATGTGTTCCGTAATATTTTGTTTTGTGTTCATATCTGATCTGTTGTTGGTCGGATGCTGCTTATATATGTTTGATTCATGCTCATTTCAGGTGGCAGTGCTTCCTCTTATATCTTAGTGTTGTTTGATTTCAACTGCATTGGGTGGGTTTTTTTGCTGCAGCTGATGTAACTGATGTTAGGTATGATTGTCCCAGTACATGCACTACAAGAAAACAGCACTTAGACCACGGAAACACTAAGTCTCCGTCGTCCAAGTGACACCTAGACGACGGAGAAAACTCCGTGGTCCAAGTACCACCTAGACGACGGAGAATTCCGTCTCCGTCGTCCAGGTGATAACCTGGACCTCGGAGTCATCTGCGTCGTTCAGGTGATCACCTGGACGACGGAGAATACAATCTCTGTCGTCCAGGTGATCACCTGGACCTCGGAATCTTCTCCGTCGTCCCGGTGATCACCTGGACGACGGAGATTGTATTCTCCGTCGTCCAGGTGGATACTTGGACAACGGACCGACACGCCGTCGTCCGAGTTCACAAAACGTACTTCCACTTAGACGACGTACCGACACCTCCGTCGTCTAAGTGAAGCATTATATATATATATAAGCCCACTGCCAAACTGATCGAATTCATTCCTAGCTAGCCTCGATCTCTTCATGATTCCATTTGAAGAAGAATTGAAGGAGAAGGGAGAAGGAGAAGCTAGGGAGCTCGAGGTAGCTAGAAGCTAGCTAGGCCGAGAAGAATCAGGATCGATAAGGGATCTCCGCTGACTAGCTAGTTAGTTTAATTAACGTAAAGATATCGAGAAGGCCAGCAGGTACGTACGTACGCAGTTAAAATTTGCTTAATTAATATGTATTTAGTGAAAACGTACGTACATATATATACATGCAAGGATGTTAGCTGATGTTAGCTATATATATATATATATGTACAGATCGATTAAATTACGTACATACGTACGTAATTGATGGATCGATATGTAGATCGAGTACGTATAATTAAGCGTAAATTAATGGACAAATATATATATGTAATAATTAATTAAGTATAATATTTTGTAGCAGTATGGACAAGAGTTGGATGAAGTTGAAGAATAGATGTGATGTCCGGTATATGGATGGAATTAGCGAATTTGTGAATTTTGCGATAGAACATGGTCGGGGAAAGAAACGTTTCAGGTGTCCGTGTCAGAAATGTCTTAATTGTCAGTATGCGGAGGTTAATGTTATGGTGCAACACTTGTACGAAAATGGTATGATGTGGAGTTACACTACATGGAGCGAGCATGGTGAAGCAGTAGAGTTCAGCGCAGCAGACTTCAGCTCAGGGTACAGTTACCATGGTGCCTCATCCAGCGGCAGTGGTGCCGGACCCCCAGCTTGCAACCCAACTGCAGATTTGGTCCATGATGCGTTTCCGGGATGTAGTCATGGCGGACACCAACACCAAGACGGAGGTTACAGTACCACCAATGAGCATGATGACACATTCCCCGCAGCTAGCTTGGCCACTGACACCAGTGAGATGGAAAAGTACAACCGGATGCTACTTGAAGCGCAGACCCCGGTGTTCCCTGGATGTCGAGAGAATGTGTTGCAATATGTGATGGAGCAAATGAAGATAAAAGTGAAGCACAAAATGTCAGTGAGTGCTTTTGACGAAATTCAGGAGCAAATATGTAAGTTGCTTCCTGATGATCACAATCTTCCTAAATCTCATTATAAGGTTAGAAATATCCTGAGCAGCCTCGGCCTAAAGTACAGGATAATTGACGCATGTCCGAATGATTGTGTGCTATTTTACAAAGAGTATAAAGAGTTGGACTATTGTCCCGTATGTGGCCAGTGCAGATTCCAGTTGAATAGGAAGAGTTCGAAAAAGAGAATTCCTGTGAAAGTTGTTCGATATTTTCCCTTGATTCCCAAATTGCAGCGCCTGTACATGTCTCTACATACAGCAGAGGCGATGCGATGGTACGCAGAAAAGCGAATAGATGACGATGTCCTGCGACACGCCGCGGATGGGGAGGGTTTCAAACATTTCGACAGAGAATTTGGAGACTTTGCTTCAGAGGTTAGAAATGTTAGACTCGGCCTATCTACAGACGGATTCAATCCTTGGGGAAGTAATAGCTCCGCCATCAGCACTTGGCCAGTTATTCTGATGCCGTACAACTTGCCTCCGTGGATGTGCATGCATGAACAAGGAATTTAATTTCCTTACCGTATTAATTCCAGGTCCTAAATCTCCATCGAAGTGCTTAGATGTCTACCTCAGACCTTTGATCGACGAGCTGAAACTGTTGTGGGAAAATGGAGTCCCAACTTATGACAAATTCACTGACACGATGTTCACGATGAGGGCTGCCGTAATGTGGACGATCAGCGATTTTCCAGCTTATGGGATGTTGGCAGCCTGCAGGACAAAATGATATAATGGATGTCCTATATGTTTGGACGACGTGAACTCTAGTTGGCACGCGGGGAAGGTGTGTTACTTGGGTCACCGTAGATGGCTTCCTCACGACCACCCGTGGCGACAGGATGAAGCTCATTTCGACGGTACGGTAGAGAACAATCCTAAACCCCGTAGTTGGTCTGGCGAAGAGATTTTAGAGAGGTTGAGCTATTTCGACTTTGGTGTGTTGAGCAATGACGCGGATGTAAAGAAATGCAATCCAATTCCTCCACATGATCTGAGCTATTGGGATCACAAGAGTATATTCTTTGAACTCCCTTACTGGTCGAAGTTGAAGCTGAGGAACAACTTGGACGCGATGCACATAGAAAAGAATGTGTGCGACAGCGTGGTGGGAACAATTCTCGGTATTAAGTTCAAGACTAAAGATACTCCCAAAGCGCGCAAAGATTTGGAATCAATGAATCTACGTCGTCCCTTGTGGTTGAGGAGGGATAGGAAAGGAGTGTACAACAAGATGCCAGATGCACCTTACACAGTGAAGCCGACGCTTAGACGTTCTGTATTTCACTGGTTTAAGGGCGTTCGTTATCCGGCTACGTATGCAGCTACTATAACTGGAGCAGTGGACGAGGTGCAACACAAGTTTGTTGGTCTAAAGACACATGACTATCACGTTATGTTGCAACGTCTGATTCCAGTGGTAATTCGACCATACTTGCCTCGGGACGTCGTAGAACCAATAGTAGCATTGTGCAGGTGGTGGCAGAGGTTATGCGCCAGAGAATTAAAGAAGTCAGATGTGGTGGAATTGCAACAACAAATTGTGCACATCATTTGCAAACTAGAGAGGATTTTCCCCCCTGCTTTCTTTGACATGATGATTCACCTAATGATCCACCTGCCCGAGCAGGTGCTTATTTCTGGTCCGGTCCAGTACACTTGGATGTATCCTCAAGAAAGGTACGTACAACTAATTAATTAATTTGTTCCACTGGAGATTATATATATACTAGCTAGCTAGCTATATGTACTTATGTAATGTGTACGTTTGATTTTGTAGACAGCTTGGACATTATAAGTCATTCGTCAAAAACAGGTCGGCCCCGGATGGCTCCATAGCAGAGACATACCTAATGCATGAGTGTGTTACTTACTGCAACAGGTACCTCAAAGATCCACCCCCTCCCACTGCCTCCGATCGCAGTGCCCGCATCAATCTTTCTGTCGTCACCAATGTCGTCCGACCGTTTAGAGGAGTATTAAAGGAATCGTTAACACGGGAAGAACTTATTGAGGCACATTGGGTAGTGTTGCGAGACTGTGACGAAGTTGAGCCGTACATGTTGTCATACAGGGAGAGGCTTCAGGCGTTAAATCAAAACAAGAGTTCGGCGTGGATTGAGAAAATGGTTAAGAAGAAGTTTCCCGATTATTTCTTCCAATGGGTACGTACGTACGACTCGGTATTAATTATTTAAATACATATCGCTCATGTTTGTAGAAAGTAAACCCTTATATTATTTTGCCCTTTTTCGCAGATGATTGATCTGCAAAAATCTGATAACCACGGAGGGTGGTGGTCATGGCCAAAGCACTTGCTAGCAGGGAAGCCGGTTAAACACTATATTTATCCCGGATGTTTTGTGAACGGTGTAAAGTTCCATTCATTGGCCCGAGACGAAGGAAGAAGAACACAAAATAGTGGGGTAGCGGTTGGGAAAGACAATGATCTATATTACGGGGCTATTGTATACGTGGTTCAACTATGTTACGGGAATGATGTCAACGTTTTCCTATTCAAATGCAGATGGTTCAAGCGTACAAAGGAAGACCTGGGACTATTATCAGTCGATACAAACTCGCACTAGTATGAGGATGAGCCTTTCGCTCTCGCCACCTTAGTTCGGCAGGTGTTCTATCTCGACGATCCGAAAGCCGGTGAAGGGTGGAAAATAGTGAACCATATCTCTCACCGAGGAATATGGAATACAGAGACAATTGAAGGGACACCGGCGACGACTGAAGATGCTGCTGAACCAGAAAGAGACATTCCTGCCTATCAAGAGCCTAATATTTCTATGGTCCGCTCGGATATAATGGACCTGGTTCAAGATGGTGAACGGTTACCCATGCCTGATGGTTGTACAGATCTAACTGAAGATGAGATTATCAATGAGGTAGATGAAGAAGACGAGCAGGAAGAGGACGCGGACGAGGACTCAGGTTATTCGTCGGACGATGTTGAGTTCGATGACGAGGATGAGCCGTCGTCTAACGGGGATGAGGACGATGATGATTATGACGAAGAGTACGGTCATACGACGAGGGAGATTAATTGGTAATTAATTATTGTAATTATTGTAATATATATATATATATATGATCGATGCAGGTTAATTTACGGTAATTAATTAATCCGAATTATATATCCTGGACAACGGAGAAATTAATTGCAGGTTGTCGCCTTTGGGTATTTTGGCTATCTCCCTAAATCCTCGACCCTAAATATAGCAAATCGGATCGATCGATCATTTATTTAATTTTTTTATGGTCATTCAAAATAATTGAACGGACACCTGAATTCCGTCCACATTTATATTAGGTCCCCCGCCATTTTCACCTTTGGCGCCACGCCAAATCTCAATCTCATATAAAACCCTAAATCCTGGACCCTAAATCTAGCAGATCGGATCGATCGATCAATTTTTTAATTATATTTTTGAATCAGAATAATTGAACGGACACGTACACAAATGACCGGGGACGACCTAAACCGTAATCCCTAAGGCCCTAACCCCTGAAATCGGGGTCTATGCACCTGGACGACGGAAAATGGTCATTATCCGTCGTCCAGGTGCACACTAGGACGACGGAGATGGTAATTTTCCGTCGTCCAAGTTCACAAACCCTAAACCCTAAACAGTAAGGCCCTAACCCCTGAATTCAGGGTCTATACACCTGGACGACGGAGACCGTCATTCTCCGTCGTTCAGGTTAGAACCTGGACGACGGATAACTCCACATCCGTCGTCCAGGTGATTACCTGGACGACGGAAACTCTCATATCCGTCGTCCAGGTGCAGATATCGTAATTTTTTCTAAGACAACGACCCTCTAGACCTTATTCCAATGCATTTTCTTTTCATCAAGACTTTAGAGTAAACAATTCTTGGTGTGTGAGCTTCGACGGTTCGAAAATCGGAGTTGCGAAATGCCTTGTATCCACGTTTCCGGTTTGTGAAATTATCGGTTTTGCGGTTGACTGTGCCGATCAAACCCTTCCCGAACTTATTATATTATGGTCCTTTGAAGACAATTATATATTATGTTACGACGAACATATCCAACGGTTGTTTTGTCCAAATTCAATTTCGTTAATACTCTGCTGCAAATGAGCGTCTACTCATGAACACTTAAGTCATAAAGATTAGTCGATACTTAACATGTTTCAATACGTAAAATTAATCGTCGGTTCAAATTTAACTGTTAATATATACGATGCGTTCATCGATATTATACGACTATTTCACTTGAATGACAGATCGCTAAATTCCTAGGGAATTATTTTTTAAAATTTTTTTTACGTAATTTGAACCTGGACGACGGAGATGGTCATTTTCCGTCGTCCAGGTGTTCACCTGAACGACGGAGAATGACCATCTCCGTCGTCCAGGTTCAAAATCATGGCGGTTCAAATAATTTTTTGTTTAATTTTTTCATGTAATTTTAACTTGGACGACGGAAACTTACCATCTCCGTCGTCCAAGTCCAAAATTATGGCGGTTCAATTTACCGCTTCCGTTTTCGGCGCCGCTTGAATTTTCACTTAGACGACGGAGAATTCATTCTCCGTCGTCTAAGTCCAATTCCATGGCGGTTCAAAACGTCCCGCCGATTAATTACGCGCCGTTTGAAAATTTTTAAACCGCCACCTAGACGACGGAAAACACTGTTTCCGTCGTCCAGGTGCACTTAGACGACGGAGAATAGTGCTCCGTCGTCTAAGTAAAACACTATAAATAGAACAGCACCCCCCCCTCATTTTCTCATCATTCCATCTCCTCCTCTCCCTCTCCTCTCCTCTCCTCTCCTCTCCTCCGGCGATCCTCCTCCGGCGACGCTCCGACGACATTATTTCCGCCGTGGTTCCTCTTCTCCGACGACTCAACTCCGCCGATATTCCCGCAAACTCCGGTTCGGTAAATTTCTATTTTTCTCTTATTAAAATAATTTTATTTATTTAATTAATTTAATTCTAAATATAATTAATTAGTAGAATTTAATTGAATAATTAGTTTAAATATTTAATAAATGATTAATTATTGTTATTAATTAATTAAATCATAATTATTGTAATTATTGTAATTATTTATATATTATTAGTTGCATGATTAAATGAATTGACTATTAAATTATTTATTATTAGTTGCATGATAAATAAATATAAATTATTGCATCTAATTAAAGGAAATATTAATTAATATTTACGTTTATTTTCTAGTAAATTAATTAGTAGTACGTGTTCGATTTAAATTTAGTACATAGGCTTGGTAATTATTAAGTCGCACTCTTTGGAATAGATGGCGCCTCTTTTCCTTACTTATCTCCTTAACCCCTCGTGATGTGTGGATTTCATCACCGCACACCATAACCTAAGTGAAGTTATGGACACGAGGTTGAGGGCAGAGTTTGCAAAGGACTTGAGGGAGTGTAAATTTTCGAAAAATTGGCCGAATGTCGGACATGGTGTCTAGAAACGGGTTATGACTGGTGACAGGATTTGGACTAAGAAAGACTTTTGTCGAAATTAGTCCTGCCTCTCGCGTTATCTCTATCCCTAACTGGCCATGTTTTTCGATTTAACCAAGGCTGATTAATTGAAAATTTACACTTTATCGCGCGGGTCGCACGTCCATTGAACGACCAAAAATGCCAAGCTAGTGTACTCTATTTAAATCTTAAACGTATTTAATTAATTAGCGTTAATTTTTAAGTTGTAATTATTATGGTAAGTAGGTATTTTAACACCATACTCTTAGGTTTAAATGGCTCCGCCAAAGACCACATCCGGCAAGAAGAAAGCCCAACTGGAGGCTGAAGATGAGATGCTCCGAATGTTGGCGGCCCAAGTCGGTTGGGTTCAACAGGAGGGCAACGACGCTCTCAATCCGGACGGATCATCTGGTCCGTCCGTAGAGCCCTCTGGGGAAATTCCCGCTCCCCCATTCATCTCGAGCGGTGATGACGTCGACCCCTTCCAATCTCCGACGCCCGGTACCCATTCAACGGGAAGTACTCAGGCGTCCTCCACCGCCGAATCAATCATGTACAGCGCCCGCCGTAGGCAAAGGAGGGCCCCCACTGACCCGGAACCGAAAAGGACTTGGGGTCTCGTTAAAGGGGGGAAAGCGGAGCGTATTTGCAAGGCGACCGGTAAAAAGATCGACTTGCCGTACGACGAATTCACCGGTGGCCCTCCCACAGCTCAACTAGCAAGTCTCTTGGCGCATGGGATATGGTCAATCATCCGTAACCGGGTTCGTATCACTGCCCCTACTTGGAAGGAGGCGCCGGATCATGAGAAGGCGAAAGTCTTCAAAGATCTTTCGGTACGTAATACGTTAAATTTAGTTATTATATAATATTGTTAATCTCGGCCTAAAATTTCATAATATATACGATTATAATTTTCTATTTATTTTTCATAGGAACAATTTGACGTGGATCCGACACCGGCTATGTTGAGGCATATCAATCAAACCGTCAACTCCATCTACAAAGATTGGAAGTACAGGCTCCATAAGTACTTCAAAGATGTCGGTCCCGTGCCTCCCCCGGTAGAGCTGCAAGGGGAGAGAGAAGATGAGTGGGAGTGGTTGTGTAACCACTTTGCCGATGAACAATTTAAGGTATTAATTTAATTTTTTTATTTCAATTAAAATAATTGAATTATTTAAATTGTAGTTATTCATTTTTTAATGATTTAATTATCTTGTGTAATAGAAATTCTCCGGTGTCAACAAAGCCAACCGGGGGAAGAAGGAGAAACACCATACTACCGGCGCCAAGCAGTTCATTCAAATTGCCAAGGAGCACAAGGATAAGGGTTCCAAACACCCTTTTATTGATGCAAGCGTAAGCGCGTACGTGACGCCAGGGCTCGATAATGAAGCGAGTCAATGCGGGGTAAGTGATATATATATGTGCTTTTAATTATAGTAATTATTATTTAAATATGATTACAAAATTATAATAAATTAATTATAATTTTGTAGGCAAGGGCGATAGAGCGTGCGCATGAAGAGTTGGCCAACACTCAGCTTGCGTTCCCAGATGTGCCGCCGGAAGACCTGCCTCCTCTATCCTTAGAGAGCCAAATTGCAATCGCGGATGAGGTCTACGGTCGTAGAGCTGGCAAGGAGGTTAGGCACTTTGGGCCTAGGGTGGTACGAGATTTGTCGACGACCTCCGGCTCATCATCTACGGGAGGTTCGGGGCAGCGGAGAAGGAGTCAGGCAGCGGCCGTCGAAGCAGCCATTCAAGAGGCTCGACTGGCACGAGAGGAGAATCGACGGACACAAGAGCAGAATGAGTCAATGCGGCAAAGACTTGACGAACAACAAGCACAAATAGCCCAACTCATCGCGCTCATGAACCAAAATCGAGAAGTATGTCAACCTCCTCCGAACCCACACCCCGACGACAACGACCCGGCTGGAGGCGGAGGACTCGGCCCCGCATCTGCTCCTCTAGTGTATTAGCTAGCACGTAGTATATTATCTCGTTTCTTTCCGCATTCCGAACAATATATTAATTTTTAATTTATGGGTTTTTTCGTATGTACAAATTAATTTACTTTGATTATTTAATAATTAAGTTATTAATTTTAATATTCAAAATTTAGTTTATTTATTTAATTTTAGCATTTTTCATTATTTAAATTAAAATAATAATAAATTAAATTAATAATTTTTAATTTCAATTTATTTTTTTAAAAAAATTAAATATTCACTTGGACGACAGAGATTATGTTCTCCGTCGTCCAGGTGCAGAACCCTAAACCCCTAACCCCTAACCCCTAAACCCTAAACCCTGTCGTTCTCCGTGGCCCAGGTTTTCACCTGGACGACGGAGACTTAGTGTTTCCGTCGTCCAAGTGAACACCTGGGCCACGGATAAGCTACCATTATCCGTGGCCCATGTACACACTTGGACGACGGAAACACTAAGTCTCCGTCGTCCAGGTGAAAACCTGGGCCACGGACAGACGAGCAATGTCCGTGGCCCAGGTGTTCACCTGGACGACGGAGACTTAGTGTTTCCGTCGTCCAAGTGTGTACATGGGCCACGGATAATGTCCGAGGTCCAAGTGAACTTGGACGACGGATCACTAAATCTCTGTCGTCCAGGTTCTTGGACGACAGCACTTGGAGCACGGACCTTGGACGACGGAGTTTCCGTCGTCCAAGTACTTAGACGACGGAAAACGGCACTTAGACGACGGAAATGGTCCGTGGTCTAAGTGCAGTTTTCTTGTAGTGATGGTGAGTTACATGTGAGCTTTGGTTTATTATTCTTATTGTTTTGAATTTGATTTTATTGTAGTGATTTTAAATTTAGTTTTGGAAATTGTATTGAACATTGTGGACGATGCATTTGGTAATTTTGGGTGAGATTTAGTTTAGGCAACACAGTTGAAGAAAATAAGGATAGCTGAACTTTTTAGAAATTTAGAGTGTGCTTCAAGGAGTGAATAAAGCAGTAGGGAATAAATAATCATCCTGAAATAAATACAAGGCAAAAACTGAGCTTGGCTAGCATGGGGTGTTGATATTTATTTGGTTTTTGTTTTGTAGTTCTATGGTTTTTGCCTGATGATGGGGACTGTTGATCCAACAAAGCTTGGGGTTATTTGTTGATTGATTTTGGCAGTTGATGATGATAGTTGTTCTATCCGGCATGTCAGTGAGCTTTAACAGTTTTCGAATTGGTATTACGTTATCGATTTATGATCTGTATGAGCTCGGTGATGTGCAGCTGCAGTAGTAGTGATTTTTGTTGTAGTGTTAATTATGTTTTTGGTCAGCATTGAATTGTTCTTAGTTTGATATGGTGGATATTCTTTTTGGTGGTGTAAGGTTGTGTTGACCTTGATTGTGAGTGTGAGATCTGGGAAAGGTAAGGGAGTCTGGGTTGCCTAATTATTTCCCTATGTTGTCTTGAAGTGATTAACATGTCTCATTTCAATATGATTCATTTCAATATGATTGTTTTATTGGGAGTTGATTGTTGTTAGTAATGGTGATTTTAGCTTAGTGTCGATTTTTTTATTTGGCTGTTTTATGTTTTTATGATTTTTTTTATAAATGTATTTGTATTATGATTGTATGGCTTGATTTTGTTATTCGAATGTGTTTCTTAGTTATGTTTTTTTTTATTTGATTATTGGGTGGTTTCTATCTTGATGAGTTTTGGTGGAATTTGCTACGTTCGGTAATGATTTTGTAGTATTCTGAATATTTTTATATCTTTGTATGTGTATTGTATATTATGATTTAATCTTTGCGGTTTCATTTTAATAATGTGGCTAATTTGGAGACATTTTTTCTGGATTAATCTGTGCACGTGTGTTCTATTTGTGAATAGATATAAAATGGTACTTCCATTCATATTTTGTTATCATCATTGTCTTCCATTGAGTATGTTAAGGTGTCGAATACTTTGGATCATACTAGCAGATTCTTTGTGCTTGCTTGGTGTTCTATTATGTAGTTGCTTTGATGTATATAGTCTATTATTTAATTTGTAATTATATTTGAAATGTGTGTGAATAGAGTTGTGTAAATATATATTGTTTGTATATGGAGGGTGATCATGACATTCAGTGAATTTAAGCATTTGATAGGTTATTTGTTTATAAAGAGTTCAGCGGCTGCTTGAGTTCAGTGGTGTATTTGTAATTTTTTCTTACTACAATTATCTTACTTTAGACAATGGTGCTTCTATTATATGTATTAGACATTTTCATTTTATTTTGTGTAATTTTAGTGTAATGTGCAGGAATGCCTCAAAAAAAACTTTTATCCAAGAGATCCAATTGTTTTAGAAATTCTGATAATTTCTATGATACAACTGTGGTGGAGAATCCTGATCTTCATAATGTTTCACCTATGGATGAAGATGTTAGCAGTCAAGGTATTTTCATGAATTTCAAATGAGATATTTCTTATCCTCATTTTTACCTTCAATTTTGGGGTTTTTTTGTCCAATGTGGGTAGCAATGATTGTTTTGGTCTTCATTTTTTTTTTCCTTTCTTTATTCTTTTGTGTGATTGTCTGGTGTCATTAGAAGTATTTGTGTTTTGTTTTCAGATAATTGGTTAGTTTTGGGAGGTGGTTATTTTAGTGAGTGATATATATGGTAATTCTAAATGGTTAGTTATAGTATTATTATTTACTTTGCTGACTAAAATTGGTCAATTATAAATATGTTTGTTATATGTTTTTTCCCCCCAGTTATGTCTCCTAGAACAAAAAGGAAATTGATGATTCCTATTTGCGTGGAATCAATAGCATGCCATGAGACAGCTTCACCGTGGAGCTATCTTCGAGACGAAGAACGTGACTCATCAAGCAGTTTCATTGTAAAGAAGATTTTCAGTTTGAGGCAGAATATAAGTTGGAATGTGGACAATGATATTATATCAGGTAATTTGTTGAGGTGTATAAATCAGTTATAAATGGTTACTTATTGGTAGATTAGTTATTGCTAATTCTGTCATTGGTGCAGTTATAGGTGATGTCAGTTCTGTCTCTGATGTTCTTCAATTAATACTACTGGTGTAGTCAATGTGTGATGTGGCTTGCTACTTAACTTGCAGTTTAATGTTAGGTTTAGTATTAACTGCTAATAGGAATTTGGACTATGGCCAATGGCTCTTGCGTTGATGACTATAATCCTAATTTAGGCACTTCTGTGTTTTGTTACTCTGCTGAAGGATATTTGAGGTGTACTGGTGTCATCGATAAATGATTGACAGGGTTGTATCCTGATGCAACGACAGAAGATTACTTTGATAAGAAGAAGTCCCCACTGTGCGCTATTAATTCAAGTGCAGTTTGCAATTTAAATGAGCAATTCTTTTTTCTTTCTTTTTGGTATGTAGTGTGTAGTCAATTAATTCAGGAACATGAACAGTGGCAATTTTTGTGGATGATTTCAGCAGTATATTCCATGATCTTAAACATATTTTGTATTGTTCTTTTTTAATATTTTATCAGTGGTCTGTGATGTGTAAAATGATTATTGAGTATTGATAATTAATGTGCATGGTCTTTTAAGTGTTGGGTGATTGAAATTATTAAAATTTTCTGTAGGAGTTAGGAATTGTTCAAAGAGGGCGACATTCTTTGATAATGCAACTGATTTGCAGCCAATATCTGATGATGTATATGGTAATATGCATTCCAGTTCTTTTGATGCATGGATATCGGCAGTAGAATGTTGTTTGGATAAATTATATGTATCTGATAAAAGTTGGTGTCTATTTTACTGTATGTAATGTGCAGGATTTGCAGGAACGCATTATCCATTGGAGGGATATACTGGTTTTGGAAATCCTGATGTTTGTGATATTAGCGGTTCCTTCAAAGGTGATAACCATTCTGTTTATAATGATCTCTTATTGTTGATACCAGGTGATAGATAATATTTTATGCGAAATAGAATTTGGCAGTAAAGGTGATTCTGAGATTGCATATTTTTACATACACTGTGATGAAAGCATTGAGTTGTCTGGCTCTCATTTATGGGACAGTTGATTCCACAGGAATTCTGTAATTTTAGAATGTACAAATTTACATAATTCCAGTGGGATTAGTTGTTTCCATTGGTGTACTGCGGACTTGATTCTTCCTGAGTGCGTGGATGTAATTATTTTTATTTTTATTTTATTGGATATCTGCTTGAGTGTCTTTGTTATATGTTTGATTATGTTTTGGCTCTTTTTTATGGTAAAAGAGATCAATATTTCTTTTGCCCTTGATTGTTCCTAGCAGCTGGGCTTGCATTAAGTATTGTACCACTGTGATGAGAGAGGTATGTACGCATGTTACGTTGAGGACTATTGATTCCACAATAATTTTGAGATCTTGATGGTTGGGATTGATGGGATTCATGTTGGATCAACAGTCCCCATCGCACAGTGTACTGTAGTTTTCCTGAGTGTGTTATTTATTTTAATATTTGTTATGAGATTGATAAAGAAGATGAAATGTATGAATGTACATCATTTTTTGGGATCTGTATTAATCTAGAATACCTACAGGATTTTGTCAATGTTAATGTGGGCTGAGGTGATGAACATAATGTGTTATGATGCTAGTAATGATGGAGTAGGAAAATAAAGGATGCGTTGTAATAAAAGTTGTAAGTACTGATAAACATGTAATTAATGGGGTTGAAATAGGAAATGATGAGTATATTTTGGCAATTTCAATATATAATAGGATTTGTAAGTACTGTTAGTGTATTTAGGTTTGGTAGATATGAACATTAACGTTTTGAGTGAGGAGCTGATGTGATTGTTGCTTTGTAGGTATTGAACGATGTTCAAAGAGGGACAAAATTGTTGATAGTTCATCTAAACTGGAGACCATGGCTCATGTTCCAGGTGGATCAAATGTGGCAGGCTTTGTGGATGAGTGTTTTAGTAGGTCTTATTCTTTTGAATAATTTTTTGTAATTTTTTTGTTTTTAAATTTTGTTTTACAGACATCTATTTTGTTGCTCTGATTTACTGGTCTATGACATATTAATTCACAAATGAGTATTCATTCGTAGATGTACTTAGTGTTATTAGATTAATTGATTCAAGTGATTAATATCAATTTGTGACGACCCGAACCAGAAACAGTAGAGTACTCAGTACGACTCATGAGATTATGCGTAATCGCGGTTAATCGTTAATTGTGTGGTTTGCCGATTTAGTTTACGACTTAAATATCGGCCGAGAATTTGAATTGAGTTTCTTCACGGAAGTTGTAGAGTACGTGATTTCGAGCTTGTGGGTGGTTTCGGATAATTTTTCCGATAACCAAGGAATATAATATGATTATTTGAAGTTTTAGTTTTCGACGAGTTTATCCGTTCGTTTCGTATTTATCTGAATTGTTATGGTTATCCATTTTGGACCATTGATCGTCCCGAGACGCGAGTATAAATATCGGAAATAGTCGTAAAATTGTCGAAAACACTGTTTGAAATGTTGACCAGCGTTGACTTTCCATTTTTGGATGTTTAACCGTTGACCGAGGAGGAAGACTTTCCCGTTTGGTTTTCGCCGGCCGACTTGGATTTTCCGGCCACCTCCGGCCACGTGAAGGGTATCAATCTCTTCCTCTTGAGTTTCTAAGTTGTTTTGTGTTTGGAATTATGGAAATTGGTTGTGTTTTGGTGGGTTTCGAATCGGGTCGGTTTAGGGGTTTTCGCCGGTGACGGGAGGTGGTCCTCCGGCGAGCTACGGTGGCGGGGGAGTGGGGGTTTCGACTCCCCTTGCCCCAAGGATGCTTCCCATAGGTTTGAATTGGGTTGAGGTTGAGTTTTCCGGTGAACCCGTGGTGGTTGCCGGAGTTGGATTCCGTTTTGGTTTCGAGCTAAATTGGCGAGGTTCCGGTGAGATTTGGACTTTGTGGTAGTTGAGGAAAAGGTTGGGCTTGATGTGATCTTGAAATCTGGAGCTTCCTCGCCGGAGGAACTCTCTGTTGATGGCGTGCCGCCGGCGGCGGCGGCGGTCAACGGCGGCGCTCCGGCAAGAGGGTTGACTTTTCAGTTTTCGATGATTTTAATGTCATTTTTCTCGTAATCACGCCCTGATCGTCACCTTGAGGTTTTCGAATTGATTTGCGTATCGGATTTTCAGTCGAGGGTTTCGAGTGGAGATTTCGAGAATTCAGTCGATTATTTTATACAGTTTTATATGTTTTCGGGAACGGTTGGTTTCCGTGGTTAAGTACAGAGTTGTGGGCTATGATTTTGATCAGATATATTTTATGATTATTCAGGGGATCAAGATCGTGCTTCGGGTGAGGGATCTTCCGTCGGGCCACGAGATTAGCGCGAGTGCGCGTTTTGCTCACCTGTGAGTGGACAACTTCTTTTCACTGTCAATCGCGAGTCATTACATACGTTTTACGAGCATGAGAATGCATACGAGATTATGTTTCATATGAGCATGTGTTATACGATTATGCTTATACCAGTATACATTACGTATATGCATTTATATATTGTTTCATGCATTTGCATCGAACTATTTATGATTTGATTTACACAGAGTACAGACTCAGTACCTGTTGTTGTATCGATACACCTGCATCTCGGCTGATCCCCGATTGATGCCTACCAGGAGGGGCAGTACCTCGACCTGACCGGCGAGGGGCAGTACCCTGGAACCGAGGCCTTTCTGGCTGGAATCACGTGTGGGTCTGGGATCCCGTGATTCGGACTGTACTAGCACGGATGTGTCTATGAGTGACCCCGTGAGATTTTCCATGCATGCTCTGTACGGGAGTTGGAGTCAGCGTCTCCTCGTGTACTTCTTGATTTATTTATATTCTGACTCGCATATGTTTTATAACATATATCATCTGGCGAAAGACATTTATTTTCGTCCACTCACTCTAACGGTTTTCATGTCTTTCCCCTGGGCTTTTTGGTTTCTGTGCCCAGTTTGCAGTCCAGGTTCTGGAGTTTCACGTCGCGGTTGGAGGCTAGTGATCCGAGCTACTTGTGCTTTCCAGTAGGTTCTTGTTTCGCCTACTGATGTGTATATTGTATATATTTACACTAGAGGTCGCTCTGATACATTCTGATACATGGTTTATACGGATTTTCTCGGATATACTATATATTACAGTCTTGTTTACTGTTTATTGTTTATGATATGATATTGAGAAATCCGGATGGGATTGATGCCCACGGTTTGGCTTTTGTGGCATAGGATGAAGTGTTATTTTCAGGGTGCAGGTTAATGCAATTCCGCGTTAGTAGCGTTACTCTGCCGAAATTTTAATGGTTTTTATTGGTTCACGTTTTCAGAAGGGGTTCGATTCCGGTTTAGGCAACTAAATCGGGGTTGGGTCCTTTCACAATTGCAGGTTATGGTAGACGTTCAAAGAGAGTGAAAGTTTTTGAAGATTCAGACAATAAGGTTGATCGAGAAAGTATACCCTGAGATCCAGTAATATCAACAGTAGCAGGTTTGTTTGTGTCATGTACTGTTGTTGTTGTTGTTTTTTTTTTTCTTCCCTAATTTCTGGAAGTTATAAATTTTTTATTTTATTACTGACTATTATATTTTGGCATATGAGTAATTGTTTGAAAGTGATTGTTAATATAGAATATATAGTTTTGAAGATAGTTCTTATAGGTCTTGGTTGTAATTATGTAATCCTTATGTAGATTCTCCGCGTTCATTGAAGAATGCAAGGTCTTCGGTTTATTTATTTAATCTGCATTCCAAACGTTATGTGGAGTCGTCGATGGAGAGTGTGTGCTTAGATGAGGCTTCCAATGTGTCTCATGTTCTTTGTAATACAACTCAAGGTCAATTGGATCATGAATCTGGTGTTAATCCAGTTGGTGGGTTGAAGTGTAGTGATTTTGTAAAGGCATCAGGTATTAGTACAACTGGTAGTTATCCTGATGTTACATAATTGTTGTGTTTTTACCTTTTTTGGTCTCTGTTCTTTTCTTATGTTAGAATCTAATAAAGCTAATGTATTCTGTTTAAGGCCTTGGATTGGCATGATGTATTTTTCATGTGTAATGATGGTGTGAATCAGATTATTGTTTTTGGGAACAATGTTTTGGTGTTGTTAAGATCTGATGATTTTTTTTGAATTAGTTTGGGATCTGTTGTTTGATTATTTGTGATAATGATGTTGTTGGTCAGAGCTGTTATGATTTTCCAACTCTGACATTTTTTTTTCGTTGTTAAGGTTAATGGATTTGATTTGTGTTTGAATATATTTCAATCTTTAAGCACTGTGTTAGCATATTTTCCTCGATCTTAATTATTGTAAGATGTATGTGGTGTCATTGAGCAATTAGCATATGGCCAGATTTTTGGTGCAAAGTTAGATGGTGTTTGTATTGAGGATGTTCTGATATTGATTAAAAGCATGGTATCAATTTGTAGGTATTTATTGGTCATGTATTCTATGTTTTGTAATTGATTGGTAGGCATATGCAACTTTTGTCAATTTCTTGCTCTGTAACTGGTCAAAGTCATTGGTGACATCTGTGAATTGACTGCTCTGTAATGCGTTAGGTTTTTATGGTCCTCCATGGTAAATGAGTTGTACAGTTGTGATGATAAATTGTTTTTTTTTGTATTTTGATGAGAGATTTTGATGAGAAATTAATATATTTATTTTCAGTAATATTATTGAGGATATAAATTACTTAGAGTTCAGTTGGTTGATGAAAGGACCCGACCTAGATTAACTAGTAATCCAGAGTCAAGTCCTAACGACTGACCCTAATCTACGAGTTTCTGTGAAAATTTTGACATAACTTCTCTTATAAAAGAGACAACCAAAAACCTGCAAGGAAAACTAACACTCCGCAGATAAACCCACAAACAATACCGTGGACCACAGATGTCCATCCGGATTTCTCAACATATATTGAAATCAAACTTGATACATTATTCAGAATTGGAAAACATAACTCCAGTAAATACACTGATTCATAAACAAAGAAACTCAACTCAACAACTATACGAGTGACAACCTATTCACAAGAGTCTCACAAAACGATACTACAGAACTAGTATCCAAGGTGACTTCAATAACACAAGAGACATACTGACAGTGAGTTGGAACCTATTGCTAAAGAAATTGACTGGTGGACTCGACACCCTCGACGACATTCGGTACCCTCATGATATACACTGCAATCTGGGCAAAGAAAACTGAAAATCCCAGGAAAAAAGCATATAAAATCATAAAAATTGTTAGAGTGAGTGGACGAAAATAATATTTTACTTTTTAACTGAAACTGTAAATAATATGCTTTTCACAATATATGCAAATAAACATGATGCGAGTCTAAAACCGCGGGGTCCCTCTCGGACACGTCCACAACAGTACAGTTGAAAGGACCCAACTCCGATTTAGTTTCCTAAATCGGAATCAAACCTCTTCTGAAAATACGAACCAACAAAAACCACAAAAATTTCGGCAGAGTAACGCTACTAAGGCGGAATTACCATTAACCTGCACCCGGAAAATACAATTCATCCTATGCCACAAAAATCAAACCGTGGGCACCAATCCCATCCGGATTTCTCAATATCATAACAGTAATGTAAAGTAATAAATAAAACTGTACTTTACAGAAATCCAGGGAAAAATCGTATACAAGTATAACATCAGAATGCTCAGAGCGACTTCTACTATATATCTACAAATAGTAGGCCAAATAATAACCTACCATAAAAGAAATATCGCTCGAATACTATGCCTCCGACTGCGACGTGCGACACCCAAATTTAAACTGCAAACTGGGCAAAGAAAACGAAGAGCCCAGGGAAAGACATATAAACCGTTAGAGTGAGTGGACGAAAATAAATGTCTTTCGCCGAATAATATATGTTATAAAAACATATGCGAGTCTAAATGAATGAAAATGATATAGTACACGAGGGAGACTCTAACTCCTCACGCGTACAGAGCATGCAGCGTAAAACTCTGCGGGGTCACTCATGGACACGTCCGCGCTAGTACAATCAGAATCATGGGATCCCAGATCCACACGTGATTCTAGCCAGAAAGGCCTCAGGTCAGAGGTCTGCCCCCCCCCCCCCCCCCCGATAAAGGCCTCGGGTCAGGGTTCACAGCCTCCCCCAGTAAACATCCTCAGGGATCAGCCGGGATGCAAGTGTATCGATACAACAATATATACTGTGACTGTACTCTGTATAAACCAAATCATAAATAGTTCTATGCAAGTGTATAAAACATAATATAAATGCATATATATGTAATACATGATTGTATAAGCATATTCGTCGATGCGTATTCGCAAATGCATAATTGTAAAACACATGCTCGTATAAATCATAATCTCATATGCATGCTCATGCTCGTAAAACGTGTAATAAAGACTCGCGACTAATCAGTGAAAAGAAATTGTCCACTCACAGATGAGCATAACGCTATACGCGTTAATCCCATGATCCGGCGGAAAATCCCTCGCCAAATAAACAATTATGATCCCCTGAATAATCATAAAATCCACTGCTCAAAATCATAACTCAAAACCTCGAATCACATCTCGAGAAATAACCGTTCCTGGAAACATATAATTCAATATCGACGAAATCGTCAAAATCCGATAATCACACCATAAAATCTCACTATAATTTCCGATGCTCATTTCGAAAAATAAACCTCACCACTGCGATCGGAGCGCGATTCCGAGCGAAATGACATATAAATCGTCGAAAAACACGTCGCCGGAAAAGTCACTGCCGCGCACGGAAAATCATACCGGCCCAGAAAAATGCAACCTACACATGGATTTGAAGATCTCGACATTTCCAACAACTTTCCAATTCAAAGTTAAACTCAATTTTGACCGGAAAATGTCCAAAACTCACCTCAAAGTCACAAACCCTTACCGGAATTTCAAACCCACCAATCTCCTTCCTCCGGCCACGGCAACCCTCAAGACCACTTCCAATAGGTTCCTCTCCTCATGGCTAACAAAACCCCTCAAGATTCCACCACCAACTCGGCCTCCAAGCCGTCACCCGAAGTCGAAGAAAACTCGCCGGAAAACGCCGATTTTCGCCACCACATTTCTTCCTCCTCCGGCCACCCCACAGGTCGAACCACCTCTCAAATTGAAGAGGGCCACGAGCCCAACAAGTTCCATGAAGGGACCCCGGCCAACCGTGGCCGGAATCGGCCTCCACGGCGGCGCGAAGCTCACAACGTCTAAACGGTGCAAACGGGTCGCCTCCTTGACCCGTGGTCAACGCGGGTCAAGGCCCAGTTTCCAAATTTGGCAAGTTTCCAAAAATGGTAAGTATTCTCCCGTATTTATACCATACGCGTATCGAATCCCAAACGGATAAATACGACAATATTCGATGGCCGAAAATATTCACAACTTATTCCTCGTAACTCGGAATAATCCTCTGGAAGTTCCCACGAACTCGAAATTAAATTCTCTACAACTTTCATGAAGAATCCCAAATCAAATTCTTGCCCGATAATTTAGTCGTTAACGAAGCCGCCATATTAATCAATTACGTCAAAATCGCGACTAATCACGAAACTCGCAAATCAAGTCGATAACCATTCCAATTTCGGTTCGGGTCGATCGACGGTCTAAAACGGATCACAATCACGATTCGGATAGACTCGAATACGAATGGATAAAGTCGACGATATTCCAAAAATTCAAATATTCATATTATATTCCTCGGTCGTTGAAATAATAATCCGGAACCGCCCACGAACTTGAAATCACGCGTACAACAACTCTCGAGAAGAGACTCAACTCAAATTCTCGGCCAATAATTAAGTCGTGATCAAAACCGGCAATTCAATCAATTTACGAAAAACTACGATTACGCGCAAGCTTGTGGATTAAGCCGATTACACTGCTGATTCTGTTCCGGGTCGTCACAACAGTCTAAATCATGGGATCCCAGACTCACACGTGATTAAATAGTCAGAAAGACCTTGGGTCAGGATATCTGTCTCTCCCAGAGCATCTCGGGGATCAGCCAAGCATGCCAATGCATCGATGCCATTACTATCTTTGAGACTGTACTTTGTGTAAAACAAATCATGCATATGCCTCCAAATGCAAAATCATAATCATAAATGTATAATCGTAAAATTTATAACAATAAAATGTATAATCATAAATTCGCACGTCAATCAGTGAAAATAAAATGTCCACTCATAAGTTGCCGAGATAAACATAAAGCTGAAACCCTGTCGATCGACACAATTATTTATCTGACACGCCCACTAACTCAATATCCTGTAACCAAGATTAAAATTAATATCTGATCATCGGGGTTCATACTGCATAGCTAAGATCGTAATCTATTGAGTAATAACATCGAGAATCTTGTATACTCGAATAACGTATTTTTTGTTTAATTACTGACTCAACCAAATTCTGAATTCAATTCCCTGCAATCCCACACTTTAAAGAGTCGCAACCAAATCTCACATATCAAACGGCGCGCAATTAAACTGATATTCAAAGCGTCCTTTAATTTTGTCGTGAATTAAACTGATAATTGTCTGATTAAATACTCGCCCTAATTTATTAAACTTAAATCTAAATATAAACCTTACCATTGCATTCGGCAAGCGAAAACGAGTGAAACAACATAAAACTTGTGGAAAATTTCACCTTGCCGGAGCTCCGCCGTGCACGGCGACGCATAGGGCCGCCGGAATCCCACCGGCCCAGAATTCTTTGACCTATACATCATTTTGAAGATCTCAACATTTCCAACAACTTTCCAATTCAAAACTAAGCCCAATTTTAACCGAAAAATGTCCAAAACTCACCGTGAAATTCAAAAATCTCGTCGGAATCATTTCCTCCGATCCGCCACCATTGGCCACAGCAAGGGCCAAGACCACTTGGGTTCAACTCACTATTCCATGTGCTTCAAAACCCCCATAAGGTCGACCCCCAATGCTGCCGGTATCGCCGCCACCATATCCGCTGACATATCACCACCGCCGGCCCGATTTCATCACGTTGATTCCTCCTTCTCCGGCCACCAACCTCGGTGATCCACCTATCAAATTGAAGAGGAGGTTGAGCCCAACATAATCCACCAGAGAACACGGCCAGAGGTGGCCTGAAAAAGGCACACCGCCTGCGAGAATTTTCGATGACAAAATGTGTTGGTTTGACCCGTTGTCATCTCGGTCAAACCCAGAAATGCTAAAATGGAAACTTTTCCAAAATTGCCTCGTATTTATATCATATACATACCATACACATACCAGCCCTAAATCGACAGCTATAATTCAATCTGATCCAAATCGGATGATCACGATTAAATCAACAATAAAAATAACACTTATATATATATTAACCAACCGACTTCAAAACTCGATAAAACATTACTCGCTTATCCAAAAAATTCCCCGAAAATTCACACGAGCTCGAAATTAAATACTCTAGAATTCTTGTAAAGGAAGTCAACACAAATTCTTGCCTGGTGAAATAGTCATTAACAAACTCAATTATGTGACTAATCTGCGATAACGCGTAACACAAATAGATAACTGCATGATTACGGTTCGGGTTGTCACAGTTGAACTAGATATAAATATTGCTATCCAGAATGGTTTTTGTTGAGTTTAAGTGTCATGATCTGTTTGCTTTATACTATGTTCTGCTATTGTTATTATTTGTTATTATATATTATCAATTGATGTGCTGTTTATTTTCAGGACGTGGTGTTGTCTCTGATTTTTATGGTCAACTGTCGTATCAAAATAGTTAACAAGGTAATTAATGATTGATTGTATTTATTGATTAGGGTATGATGTATGATTTACTAACTTCAATTGGTCATAACTATTCCTTTAGGTGCTGTTGTTAGCTTTGTGGATTTGGGCGATGATTCCTACATTTGCAAACATTGTGGTGCTTCTTTTTGGTCTAAGGAGGCTTTGAGTAGGAAGGTTGGAGGCAAACTGATTTATACAAAGTGCTGTCATAAAGGGAGTGTGAGGCTTCCAACATCTAATCCGACTCCACCTGTTCTAGATGAATTATTGAGTCCAATACATAGATTGCAGAGTAGAGTCTTTCGTGATAATATACTTGTGTATAATTCAATATTTGTTTTTACTTCAATGGGTGCAAAGGTTGATTATAAGATAAATAGTGGCTCTGGTCCTTATGTGTTTGGAATTTGTGGTCAAGTATGCCATAGGATGGGATCAATATTACCAACTGACAGTGAAACTCATAATCCTAGATTTGCACAACTTTATGTTTATGATACAGGCAATGAGACATTGAACCGTATGAATGTTGATACTGAGACATTGGATCCAAATAATGCGCATGCTAATATTGATGCTGATACTGTGAATAAATTAACTAGCATGCTTGATGAAGTAAATGTCCTGGCAAAACTGTTTAGATAAGTTAGGGATGAATATGAGAAGGCTAAGTTGCCTAATTTTAATTTAACTTTACATGATCGGCGCCCAACATATGGGAAGCAATATGAATTACCCAGTTTGATGAAATGCGTGGATTGATTGTTGGTGATTTTGGCCAATTTAATTCTAATAGGGATATCATAATTCGAACTATTGATGGTCAGATGAGGCGGATATCTAGAATACATCCAAAATTAATGGCCTTACAATATCCATTGCTCTTCCCTTATAGTGAGGATGGTTATAGTGTAGATTTGTTATTAGCAAACATCGATGGTAGTAAGAAAAGGAAAAGAAGAAAACTAACAATGATCAAATATATTTGTTATCAAATCCATGATAGGAGCAATGGTTTAGGTACTTTATTGAAAGGTGGAAGGCTATTCGAACAATATTTGGTTGATGCACATGAAACTGTTGAAGAGGATCGTTTAGAATATATAAGAAATAATCAACCATTGTTAAAGTGTGAATAGTGGCATAATTTATATAATTTTGCATCAGGTGGTGTGAAGCGATGCTCTGATATAGGACAAACTATATTTCTTCCAGGTACTCACACTGACTGTCCGAGAGATATGTTACACAATTATCAAGATGCGATGGAAATTTGCAGGCAATATGGTCCAGATTTGTTTATTACTTTTACATGTAATGTTAAATGGCTAGAGATTGTTAGATATTTTGAAAAGAAGCCGGATTTAAGGCATAAGATAGGCCAGATATTGTTTGTCGAATATTTAAGACTAAGGTTGATGATATGATTGAATTCATTAATTCTAACGAACCTTTTGGAATAATTGATACTCATGTTTGCACTATTGAATTGCAGAAACAAGGATTGCCTCATGCTCACTTACTCTTTTGGTTGAGATGATCTTACAAGTGCTATACATCTACGGATATAGATTCAATAATTTGTGCTGAATTGTCTGATAAAAATTTGTCTCCAGAATTGTATGATATAGTTAGTCAGTTCATGATACATGGTCCTTGCGAAAAAATTAACCTTAATTCTCTGTGTATGAGAGATGATAAATGTTCAAAATCATTTCCTAAAGCATATATTTCTGATACTATATTTCATGCAATTAAGTCTCTATGATATAGAAGTCGTGATGATGAATCTAAGTTTGTAATTAAGAAAGGTTTTCATGTTGGTAAAAATTTTGTAGTTCCATATAATCCTATTTTGTTACTGAGGTATAATGCTCATATAAATGTTGAATCATGTTCACAATCAATGGTGATCAAATATTTATTTAAATATATAAATAAAGGTTCTGATTGGGCTCTTGTCTTTGCACATGATGGTGTGAATGATGAAATAAAGAATTTTTTGAATTGTAGATATTTAACACCACATGAATCAATCTGGCGATTGTTTGAATTTTCTATCTATTCTAGGTTACCTGCAGTCCAATATTTAAAAATATATTTGCCTGATCAACAAACCGTTTTCTTTTTTTAGTGTCAATCAGTTGATCAAGTGATGGAAAATCCAAAGAAAGAACAAACCATGTTGACTACTTGGTTTGATGCAAATTCTAGATGGGAAGATGCACAAAAATTAACTTATCCTGAGTTTCCTACTATATTTGTTTGGGATAAGGACGCTAAAAGGTGGAATCTGTGAAAGCAATATGATGTGATAGGAAGGATTGCTCATGTGCCGCCAACTGCAGGAGAGTTATTTTATTTGCGTATGATATTGAATTTTCAAAAAGGATGTCGAGATTTCAAGTCCATAAGAACTATAAATGGTGTTGCATATTCTTCGTTTCAGGAAGCATGTCGTGTGTTAGGATTGCTACAGGATGATAAAGAATGGAATGATGCGTTAATTGAATCTGCATTTACTGCTACTGCATCACAAATGAGACAATTATTTGTTACAATTCTTCTTTTTTGTGATGTGTCTAATGCTAGGCACTTGCTTGATACACATTGGAGAAAAATGTCAGATGATATTGTACACAAGGTTCAATCGCAATTGAATATGCTAAATATGATATTGCCAGATGATGAATTGTTAAATGTAGTTCTACATAAACTTGAGAGATTGTTAAATATGTCATCGAGTTTGTTAAAAAAATATCATTTGCCTATGCCTAAGGCAGAGCAAATATCATAGTTAAATAATAGATTATTGAGAGAAGAGTTGGATTATGATTGAGAAATACTTGAAAGGGAACATTGTGATATGGTTACAAAATTAAATTCACTTCAGAAAGTTATATACGAGGAAGTAATTGAAGCTGTGGAAATGAAAAATGAAAAATCATTTTTTGTTTATGGTAGCGTTGGTACAGGGAATTTTTTTTTTGTCGAATACGATAATCTTAAGATTAAGATCGGAAGGAAAGATTATTTTGGCTATTGCTTCATCGGGTATTGCTTCTTTACAACTTCTGAAAGGCAGAACTGCTCATTTTTGTTTTAAAATAAGACCTGTATCGGACAAAGATTTAGCATGTTCCATAAATAAAAAACGGATTTAGCGGAACTAATTCAAAAGACTGATGTGATTATTTGGGATGAAGCCCCAATGTGTAATAAATGTTGTATTGAGTCTTTAGATAGAACTTTTCATGATATTTTATCGATTAATTCTAAAGATCGAAGGAAAAAAATACCCTTCGGAGGTAAGACTGTTTTATTTGGAGGAGATTTTAGACAGATATTACCAATTGTTGAAGGTGGAAGTAAAGAAGATATTATTCAAGCTTCGATTAATAACTCATATTTGTGGCCTTATCTTAAAGTTTTTGAGTTAAGTGAAAATATGAGATTAATGTCCTTTGGTTTAACAGATGCTGAAAAGAAAGAGATTAAATTTTTTGCTGTGTGGATATTGTTGATAGGTGAAGGGCGATTAGAATCAAATTATCCTACCAATGATCGTGATATTTCGTGGATTCATATCCCTGAAGATTTGCTTGCTGATTCTAATTTAAATCCAATTGAATCAATTTTTGCAGCAACATATGCTAACTTTGATTCTAGATATAATGATTCATCATATCTGCGAGAGCATGCTATTGTGGCTTTGAGAAATGCTACTGTACATGAAATAAATAAATAAATATGAGTTTGATTTATTAACTGGTGAGGCAAGTATATATTATAGTTCTAATTCAATTTCATTTAACAATAGTAACTATGTTGACAATAATTAATATATCCTACAGAGTTTCTAAATAACCTTGAATTCAGTGGCTTACCATCTCATGAACTTAAATTGAGAATTGGAATGCAGATAATGTTATTGCGCAATTTAAATCAAATACAAGGATTATGCAATGGAACTCGGTTAATTGTATTAAAATTGTTAGATAAAACTATAGAAGCAAAAATTATAACTGGAACTAATATTGGGGGTCGAGTTTATATTCCAAGGATTGTGCTTATTCTAAATGAATCAAAGTGGCCATTTACATTTAGAAGATGACAATTTCCGGTTAGAGTGTGTTATGTGATGACCATTAACAATAGTCAAGGTTAATCTTTAAAACAAGTAGGGATTTAATTGACCGAACCTATATTTAGCCACGGTCAATTGTATGTTGCACTTTCAAGAGTGACATCGAAGAAAGGTTTAAAAATTATAATAAAAAATAGTAACAATATACCTAATAATTATACCAAAAACATTGTATACAAAGATGTGTTACATAATATTGAATAAATTTCTCCATTTCATATTTAACTCTTTTATTTGATGTGAATTATTTCATAATTCAATTTTTTTAGGAGAAAGGATGGTGCGGGGATCATAGTGCTAGTAGGGTGGTTTGAAGGATCAAAGAGCTATTAGCATGGAATGATTTGTCAGATATGTAATAATATTGTTGATAAGTATGTGATTAATTTATGCCTAATATAGAGGGTATCAGTGATCGAGCGTGTCTCAAATCGCATCGGATTGAGACTCATGCTTGACCGTGGATGAGTAATGAGTAGCTTCGCCGCCGTCCGTCATTTTTAACTGAATAACACTAGATTTTGATCTCAAAGAGGGTAATGTGTTCTGAAAATTGGTTCTAATGGTCAATATTTTATGTTCTTAGTTACATCAGTCGGTGTTGGGAACATGCAAATAGTCAGTATCGAGAAAAGTGAACGGAATAGACGTGAAATGAGACAACGTGGATCTATTCTTTACCACTCGGCGGTGCACAGTGGGATGAATTGGCCGTTAAAGGGGTCCAAGAGTCATATACCAGGTGACTATAAAAGGAGTGTATTCTGGTCTTTCTGCGTTCTACTATTAACAGTGCTTCACATGCTTGCATTGGTGTGAATGTGCAAATTTATGTACTTACCTTTGTATTCATAGTTTGCAATAGGATTGTGGATTGAAGGATGTGTTTTTTCTTTTTCTTTTTTGTGTCTATATTTATATACTATGGGATAGTATTTAATCGAATGGTTTGAATGCGTGCATCCTATATAGGAACAGAAATGATAGATTGGTTGAACGTTTCTGTGTGATACTATTATATAGTGAGTTGGTTATATTGATCTGATGTTTATATGTTCCGGTTAAAATGTTGTAAATGTCTGGTTTTATTATGAGGCAGGGCATTCTATGATTGAATATGTGTTTATTGTGTTATCAATGGTAGAAGGATTATGGATTAGAGCATGTATCATTTGTGTTGCCTGTTATACAGGTGATGGAGTGATAAATTAGTTCTCTATGTGGCGCTGATATGTTGGTTATTACATATGGGTGTCTTTTATATTCTGTTATAGTTTGAAATCTTATTGATGTGGTGAGTGATAATGAGCCCTTATATATTGCTACTGCTGATGCTTAGTACAAAAAATTTAATTGTTGTTGTTGAACCTGGCATAGAGATTGAGTAGATATTTGTATGTTGATATCTTTGTTTTCTTTTTAGTGTATTGCTTCATGTTTCTGTGTTAATGAGATAATATAATTTTAGATCTTATTATGCTCATGATGTGTCTAATATGTTTCATGTTTTTTTGTATATGTTGCAGATTAAGATTGGCAAGAATTTGTTTATAAAAAACACTTCTCTCATGTGTATGCTTATTTTCTCAGTCTATATTGAGTGCAAACATATTTCGTCCGTGAATATATAGATTGTTGCGGCCATTACATTGATGTCGATAACTTAGAGTTTTTACTTTGCATGTTAGCCTCAACCATGGGTAGTTTGACTAAACTGTAACGACCTGAACCGTGGAATGTGTACGTATTGGTCTGAGCCGTGATTATCGTGAATTAATCGTACTCGTGGGTTTGTTCACGACTAAATTATCGGGCAATAATTTGGTTTGACTTCCTTCACGAAAATTGTAGAGGATTTGATTTCGAGTTTGTAGGAGGTCTCAGAGGATTTTTCGGGTAATCGGAGAATATAAAATGAATATTTGAAATTATCACTGAGTTAGTCGTACTTATCCGATTGGGTTTGAGTTATCCGAATCATGAATTTGGTCTGTTCACGACGTATAAATATCGAATAGTCGTTAAAATCGGAAAATCATACATTTGGACCGAGTTTGACCGAGTTGGACCGAATTGACTCGGGTTAACCCGTTTGCTCTACCGACTCGTTTTGCTTTCGTCGTCGGACCCAGCAATTCTGGCCACCTCTAGAAGTATTCTTGGTATGGTTGGAAAGCTCTCTTGATTTCCTATTGATTCATGTATTTATTTGTGTGATTTGGTTGAGATTTGAGGGAGTTCGAGCTCGTTGAAATCATTGGATTTCGTAAGAATCGGGTGGCGTTTTTCGGCGAGTTTTGGTGTCGGGTTGGTGGGGGGTTAGCTTCCCCTCAACCCCTTGAGGATTTCTAGGTGGTTTGTTTGGGAATTGGTAGAGGTTTGAGGTGGTACGTGGTGGTGAGCGGAGAGGAAGATCCGGCGAGACATTCGGCCGAAATTCCGGCCGGTGTGGTTTGTGTTGGCCTTGGTGGTAGAAGGGAAAAGTATTGAGATTGAGGAGAGGAAGAGTTTGAGGTAAGAGTCGCCGGAGCTGGTCACTGTTAGCGCCGCGCCGGCGGCGATCAACGGCGGAGCTCCGGCGAGGGTTGACTTTTTGGGATTTTGGAGATTTTTATATCGTTTTGCTCGTAATCGCGTCCCGATCGTAGTCGTGAGGTTTTTGAGTTGATTTGAGTATTCTATTTTGGGTCGAGGGTTGTTTGGGTATATTTTGGGAATTTTCCTATCCTCGTCGATATTTCGAGTGATACATCTTTCGAGAACGCAAGGTTCTTGACGTATTAGCTCTGTATGTTGTGATTCTATATGTATTGATCGTATCCCTGTTATTTAGGTGATCGTGATCATGTCTTTGGCGAAGGATCTTCCGCCAGACCTCAGAGTTAGCCTCGTACTGTGAGTAGACACTTTGATTTTCACTGTTGATTGCGAGTCTTGATTATACATTTTATGTTATGCATTTTACAAGTATGCAATTATGATTATGCATTTACGATTATGTATTTTTACTTAGAGACACATATATGATTTGTTTTACATGGATTATGGATATATGGATGCATCGATGCATGGCTTCTCGGCTGATCCCCGAGATGCTCCGGGAAGGTTATGACAAATGCATGACCCGTGATTATATGGCTCCCAGGAAGGTTATGACAAGCTCCTTACCTGGTTGAGCATGATTGTAACTTTGAGGAAAATGTTCTCAAGTTACGGCCTCCACATTTTATACGGTATCCAGGACGGTTATGACAACCACCTTACCTGAGTTTGATGATTTTAGACTCACATCATGATTTCATGTTTATATTGGTGAAAGGTATATTATTATTTTCGTCCACTCACTCTAATGATTTCATTTGCCTTCCCTTGGGGTTTTCGGTTTCTTTTGCCCAGTTTGTAGTTTGGGTTCCTGGGTTGCACGTCGACGGTGGAGGCGTAGAGTTCAAGTCACCCTTCAAATCGTGTAGGTTCTCAGTTTGACCTACTGATTGTATATGATGTGTATAGGCGTCGTTCTGAATACTTATGGTATGTTTTCAGTTGAGTTTACTCCTGAATGTTTCTCTGGATTTCTTGTAAACCTTGTGGTTTATTATACATATGATGTTCAGAAATCCGGATGGGAAACGGAGCCCAACGGTTTGGCTTTTGTGGAATATTCGAAATGTGATTCTCTTTGCAGGTTCTAATCTTGGCTCACGTATTTCAAAGTAAACTCTGGCAAAATTTTCTTAAAGATCATGTTTTCGAAGGGGTTTGATTTCGGTTTAGGCAACTAAATCGGAGTCGGGTACTTTTATAAGCTGCAAGAGTGTAACGACCCAAACCGAAAATGGTATGTTAATTTGCTTGATTTGTGAGTTTCACGATTAGTCGCAGTTTGTCGTAATTGGTTGATATAGCGGGTTTGTTTACGATTAAATTATCGGGAGAATTTGGTATGGGTTCCTTCACGAGAGTTGTAGTGTATGTGATTTCGAGCTCGTGGAAGTTTCCGGAGGATTATTTCAAGCTACGTGGAATAAGTTATGAATATTTCCGGCCTTTGGATTTAGTCGTGTTTATTCGTTTTGTTTCGATTCGTTTTGGACTGTTGATCATTTTGGGTCGCGCATATAAATATTGGAATAGTCGTAAAATTGTCGAAAAGTTGCATTTGGGCCATTTGACCAGCGTTGACCACTGTTGACCTGCGTTAACCGAGCACCACCGTGACCCGTTTCGGGTTTGCCGTTCGACCCGAAAATTCTGGCCACATTCGGCCACAATTTTGGTATGGCTAGAATCCTCTCATGATTCTCTATTGATTTAAACTTGATTTTGTGAGAATTGGTTGAGAATTGTGGGTGTTTGAGTTCGTTGAAGTTTTGGGATTTCGCCGCCGTCGGGGGCGGTGCTCCGGCGAGTTATGGTGTCGCGGATGATGGGGGTTAGGTTCCCCTCATCCCCTAGATGAATTCTGGGTGGATTGGTTTGGATAAGGATGGGTTTTGGTGGTCGCCATGGTGGTGACCGGAGAGGAAGAATCCGGTGAGTTTTCGAGCTCAATTCTGGTCGGTATTGTTGGAATTGGCTTTAATGGTAGAAGGGAAAGATGTTGGGCATGAGGAGTAGATGAGTTCTGAGATTTTTCCGCTAGAGTTGGTCACCATTGACGCGGCGGCGGCTGCGGCTGCGGTCAACGACGGAGCTCTGGCGAGGGTTGACTTTTTGGGATTTTGGAGATTTTTGTACTATTTTGCTCGTAATCGCGTCCGATCGTAGTCGTGAGGTTTTTGAGTTGATTTGAGTATTCTATTTTGGGACGAGGGTTAATTGGGCATATTTTGAGAATTTTGTTATCCTCGTCGATATTTCGAGCGATACGTCTTTCGAGAACACGAGGTTCTTGACGTATTAGCTCCGTATGTTGTGTTTCAATATATATTGATCGTATCCCTGTTATTCAGGTGATCGGGATCGAGTGTTTCGCGAAGGATCTTCCGCCGGACCTCAGAGTTAGCTCCGTACTGTGAGTGGACATTTTATTTTCACAGTTGAATTCTGAATCTTGATTTATACATTTTGTGAGTATATATGTGACAACCCGAACCAAAAATGGTACGTTTATCAGCTTGATTTGCAAGTTTCGCGATTAGTCACGATTTTGTCGTAATTGGTCGATATGGCAGGTTTGTTAACGACTAAATTATTAGGCAAGAATTTGATTTGAGTTCCTTCACAAAAGTTATAGAGAATTTAATTTCAAGATCATGGGAATTTCTGGAGAATGATTTCGAGTTACGTGAAATAAGTTTTGAATATTTTCGGTCGTTGGATTTAGTCATATTTATCCGTTTGGTTTCGATACGATTTGGACGGTACGTGTACGGTATAAATACGTGGCGATTTTGGAAAGTTTCCCAAAATGGAAATCTAGTAGTTGACCATGTTGACCCGTGGGTCGAATTGACCCGTTTTGGGCCACCGACTTCGTCGCCGTCGTTGGGCCATTTTCTGGCCATGGTTGGCCGTGGTGTCTTCATGAAACTTGTTGGGCTCGTGCTTCTCTTCGATTTGGTAGGTGGATCGTCGTGTTTGGTGGTTGGAGGAGGGAGATTCGACGGAAAGAAAATTAGCATTTTTGGTGGTATTCCGGCGAGATTCGGCGGCGATGGTGGCGGCAGAGGCGGCCGAGTTGGGGGTCGATCCTATAGGGGTTTTGAATCCCATGGAGAGGTGAGTTGAACCCAAGTGGTCTTGCACCTTGCCGTGGTCGATGATGGCCGATCGGAGTTAATGATTTTCGACGAGGGTTTTCGACTTCAAGGTGAGTTTTTGGTGTTTTCCGGTCAAAATTGGGCTTAGCTTTGAACTACAAACTTGTTGGAAATGTCGAGATCTGCAAATCCATGTGCAAGTTGCAATTTTCAAATCCATGTGCATGGCGGAATTCTGTCCGAGGTAATTTTTGATAAGTTTTATGTCGTTTTGCTCGGAATCGCGCACCGATCGCAGTGGTGAGGTTTATATTTTGAATTGAGCGTTGGAATTTGTGGCGAGGTTTTATAGTGTGTTTATTGGATTTTTGACGATTTCGTCGATATTGAGTTATATGTTTTTGGGAATGGTTGGTTCTCAAGATGTGGTTCAGGGTTTTGAGTTATGATTTTGAACAGTGGTATTTATGATTATTCAGGAGATCGTGATCGTTCGTTTGACGAGGGATTTTCCGCCGGACCACATGATTAACGCGTTTTGTGAAGTGCAAGTCTGTGAGTGGACACATTTGTTTTCACTGATTGGTTGTGAGTCTTTATTACACGTTTTACGAGCATGAGCATGCGTATGCGATTATGATTTATTCGAGCATGTGTTTTACGATTATGCATCGACGGATTTGCTCTTATAATTATGTATTACGAATATGCATTTACATTATACTTTATACATTTGCATAGAAACCATTTATGATTTGGTTTACACAGAGTACAGTCTCAGTATGTATAGTTGTATCGATACACTTAGCATCCCGGCTGATCCCCGAGGTTTTTACCGGGGGGGGGGGGGGGGGGGGGGTAGATACCCTGACTTGCAGATTTTCTGGCTCATCCCATGATTCAGACTGTACTAGCGTGGATGTGTCTATAAGTGACCCCGTGGGATTTTCGATGCATGCTCTGTACGCGTGAGGAGTTAGAGTCTCCCTCATATACCATATGATTTTTATGCATCTAGACTCGCATATGTTTTATAAACATACATATTATTCGGCGAAAGACATTTATTTTTCGTCCACTCACTCTAACAGTTTATATGTTTTTCCCTGGGCTCTTCATTTTCTTTGCCCAGTTTGTAGTTTGAATTCGGGTGTCACACATCGCAGTTGGAGGCTTAGTATTTGAGCTACATTTCTTTTATGGTAGGTTCCTAGTTTGGCCTACTATTTGTATATATGTATATAGTAGAGGTCGCTCTGAATACTGGATATGTTTATATTTTCAAATGATTTTTCCCGGATTTCTATGAAGCTACAGTTGTGTTTATTGCTTTACATTATGATATATTTTTGAGAAATCCGGATGGGATTAGAGCCCACGGTTTGGCTTTTGTGGCATAGGATGAAGTGTATTTTCTGTTGCAGGTTAATGGCAACCACGTGTTATAGAGGAAACTTTGTCGAAATTTTCAGTTTTTGAAAGTTCACGTTTTTAGAAAGGGTTTGATTCTGGTTTAGGAAACTAAAACGGGGTTGGGTCCTTTCAGATGCCTATCTGCTGAGCAAGAAGAATTTGATTCAGAATAATGTACCGACAGAGTTTCGGATGAGGAGTGATGGCACTTTGATGTTCAGGGGGAGATTATGTGTGCCTAGAGATGATGATTTGAAAAAGGAAATACTCGATGAAGCTCATTGTTCCGCATATGCTATGCATCTGGGTAGTACAAAGATGTTTCGGAAACTTAAAGCTCATTATTGGTGGTGAAACATGAAGAGGGAAATAGCAATGTACTTGAGCAGATGCTTGATTTGTCAGCAAGTGAAGGCAGAACGACAGAATCCTGCAGGCAAACTACAACCTTTGGAGATTCCAGTGTGGAAATAGGAGCATATTACTATGGATTTTGTGTATCAGTTACCTCGTACTTCTAGTGGTAGTACTGGTATTTGGGTGATTATGGATCGTCTTACGAAGTCAGCTTATTTCCTTGCACTTCCAGGAAAGCTTCCCGTGAGTAGATTGGCAAAGCTGTACTTGAGGGAGGTTGTGAGATTGCATGGTGTGCCTGTGTCTATAGTTTCTGATCGGGATAGTCAGTTCACTTCAGAATTTTGGCAGGCATTGTAGAAAGCTTTTCATCCTCAGACAGATGGTCAGTCAGAGAGGACTATTCAGACTCTGGAGGATAGGTTGCGATCTTATGTATTGTAGTTCAAAGGGAATTGGGATCAACAACTTCATTTGATTGAGTTTGCGTACAACAACAGTTATCAGACTAGCATTGGTATGGCACCTTATGAGGCGTTGTACAGCAAACTCCATTGTGTTGGAGTGAAGTTGGTGAGAAATGGCTTATTGGTCCTGATTTGGTGAAAAGTACCATGGAAGATGTTCAGGTTATTCGGGACAGATTGAAGGCTGCACAGGATCGACAAAAGAGTTATGCTGACGTAAGACAGAAGGATCTTGAGTTTAAGGTTGGTGCTTGGGTTTTCCTGAAACTTTCTCCTTGGAAGGGTGTTGTTCGTTTCGAGAAGCGCGGTAAACTTCATCCGCGATATGTTAGCCCATATGAGATCACTGAGCGAATCGGTGCTGTGGCATACAGGTTGGCATTACCTTCTGAGATGGACAGGGTACATGATGTGTTCCATGTGTCTATGTTGCGGAAGTACATTTTCGATCCATCTCATGTGTTAGCACCGTATCAGCTTCCTATACGGGAGGATTTGACTTATGTGGAGGAACCAGTCTAGATTCTTGATCGAAAGGTCCAAGAGTTGCGACACAGATCCATTCCTCTTGTGAAGGTATTATGGCGGAATTATTCAGTTGAAGAGGCTACATGGGAGACCGAACAACATATGCGTGAGCAGTATCCTTACCTCTTCAGTTAGCAGGTATGTAAATTTAGAGGACAAATTTTTTGTTAAGGGGGTAGATTTGTAACGACTCGAACCGTGGAATGTGTACGCATTGGTCCGAGCCGTGATTATTATAAATTAATCGTACTCATGGGTTTTTTCACGACCAAATTATCGGGTAAGAATTTGGTTTGAGTTCCTTCACGGAAATTGTAGAGGATTTGATTTCGAGCTCGTAGGAGGTTTCGAAGGATTTTTCGGGTAATCAGAGAATATAAAATGAATATTTGAAATTGTCGTCGAGTTAGTCATGCTTATCCGATTGCGTTTGAGTTATCCGAATCATGAATTTGGTTGGTTCGCGACGTATAAATATCGAATAGTCGTAAAAATCGGAAAATCACACATTTAGACCGAGTTTGACCGAGTTGGACTGAGTTGACTCGGGTTGACCATTTTTGCTCCACCGACCCGTTTTGCTTCCGTCGTCAGACCCGGCGTTTCCGGCCAGCTCCGGCCGTGTTCTTGGTATGGTTGGAAAACTCTCTTGATTTCCTATTGTTTCATGTAATTATTTGTGAGAATTGGTTGAGTTTTGAGAGAGTTTGAGCTTGTTGAAATTCATGGATTTCGCCGGAATCGGGTGGTGGTTTCCAACGAGATTTGGTGTCGGGTTAGGGCGGGGGGGGGGGGGGGGTTTGGTTCCCCTCAACATTGAAGATTTCTTGGTGGTTAATTTGGGATAAGGAGGTGGTTTGAGGTGGTCCGTGGTGGTGACCGGAGAGGAAAATCTGGCGAGTTTTTCGATCGGAATTCCGGCCGGTGTGATGTGTTTTGGCTTTGGTGGTAGAAGGGAAAAATGTAGGGCTTGAGGAGAGGAAGAGTTTTAGGTATGGGTCGCCGGAGTTGGTCACCGTCGGCGGCGGTCAACGCGGTCAATGGCGGAGCTCCGACGAGAGTTGACTTTTGGAGATTTTGGAGATTTTTATACCGTTTTGCTCGTAATTGCGCCCCGATCTTAGTCGTGAGGTTTTTGAGTTGATTTGAGTGTGTTAAGTTGGGACGAGGGTTATTTGGGTGTATTTTGATAATTTTGTTATCCCCATTGATATTTCGAGCGATACGCTTTTCGAGAACGTGGGGTTCTTGACGTACTTGCTCCGTATGTTGAAATCGAATATGTATTGATCATATTGAAAGGACTCAACCCCGATTTAGTTGCCTAAACCGGAATCGAACCCCTTCTGAAAACGTGAACCAACAAAAATCATTCAAAATTTCGGCAGAGTAACGTCACTAACGTGGAATTGCATTAACCTGCACCCTGAAAATAACACTTCATCCTATGCCACAAAAGCCAAACCGTGGGCACCAATCCCATCCGGATTTCTCAATATCATAACATAATCAATAAACAGTAAACATACTATAATATATATATCCGAGAAAATCCACATAAAACATGTATCAGAATGTATCAGAGCGACCTCTAGTGTAAATATATACAATATACACATCAGTAGGCGAAACAAGAACCTACTGGAAAACACAGGTGGCTCGGATCACTAGCCTCCCACCACGACGTGAAACACCAGAACCTGAACTGCAAACTGGGCACGGAAACCGAAAAGCCCAGGGGAAAGACATGAAAACCGTTAGAGTGAGTGGACGAAAATAAATGTCTTTCACCGTATAATATGTATCTGTTATAAAAACATATGCGAGTCAAATGCATGAAAATCAAATGGTACGTGAGGAGACGCTGACTCCAACCCACGTACAGAGCATGCATCGTAAATATCGTGGGGTCACTCATGGACTCCCTCACGAGAGCACAGTCTGAATCACGGGATCCCAGACCCACACGTGATTCCTAGCCAGAAAGGCCTCGGGTCAGGATATCTGTCCCCCCCGGAGCGTACTCGAGGATCAGCCAAGAAGCCAATGTGTATCGATACAACCCTGATAACTGAGACTGTACTCTGTGTAAACCAAATCATAAATCCTTTCCATGCACATGCATAAAACATAATATATATATATGTATGTATATTCGTATACGTATATTCGTATATGCATAATCGTAAAACACATGCTCATCAAATCATGATCAAACTGCATGCTCAAGTTCGTAAATCATATATAAAAGACTCGCAATCAATCCGTGAAAAGAAATGTCCACTCACAGGTGAGCAAAACACGCACTCGCGCTAATCTCGTGGCCCGGCGGAAGATCCCTCGCCTGAAGCACGATCTCGGTCCCCTGAATAATCATAAACACATCTGATCAAAACCATAGTCCACAACACTGTACTTAACCACGGAAACCAACCATTCCTGGAAACATATAAAACTGTATAAAATAATCGACGGAATTTCCGAAATCTCCACTCGAAACCTTCGACTGAAAATCCAACACCCAAATCAATACGAAAACCTCAAGGCGATACTCAGGACGCGATTACGAGAAAAACGACATTGAATTCATCGAAAACCAAAAAGTCAACCCCCTCGCCGAAGTGCCGCCGTTAACCGCCGGCGGCTGCGGCGGCGGGCCGTCAACGAAGACTTTCTCCGGCAAGGAAGCTCTAGTCCTCAAGATCTGAACAAGCCCAAAATTTTCTTCCACTGTCACAAAGTCCAATTCGAAGTCTAGCCCCTCCAAATCAGCTCGAAACCGAGTTGAAACCAAACTCCGGCAACCGATTCGGGTTCACCGGAAAACTCAATTTCAGTCCAATTAAACCTTATGGGAAGCTTCCCTGAGGCAAGGGGAGTCAAAACCCCCACTCCCCTGCCACCAAAACCCACCGGAAAACCTCCCCCCATCACCGGCGAACTCCGGCGACCTAACCCGATTCGGGTTCCCTCCAAACCTCATTAATTCCCACAAACTCAAACACCAAACAACTCAAAATCAAAAGAGGAAGCGAACCTTACCCTTCACGTGGCCGGAGGTGGCCGGAAAAAGCAAATCGGCCGGTGAAGCTCAAACGGGAAACTTTCTCCCTCAGTCAACGGTCAACAGTTTCCAAATTTGGAAAGTCAACGCTGGTCAACGTCAAACAGTGTTTTTCGATGATTTTACGACTATTTCCAATATTTATACTCGCGCCTCGGGTCAATCGACGGTCCAAAATGAATAATCAAAACGATTCGGATAAACACGAAACAAACGGATAAACTCGTCGAAAACTGAAACTTCGAATAATCATATTATATTCCTCGATTAACGGAAAAATCATCCGGAACCGCCATCGAACTTGAAATCACGTGCTCTACAACTTCCATGAAGAAACTCAATTCTAATTCTCGACCGATAATAAAGTCGCGAACTAAATCGACGAACCACACTTATAACGCGAAACCACGACTATACGCTAACTCGTGAATCGTGCCGACAACATTACTGATTCTGATTCGGGTCGTCACACATATCCCTATTATTCAGGTGATCGTGATCAAGTGTTTGGCGAGGGATCTTCTGCCGGACCTCAGAGTTAGCCTCGTACTATGAGTGGACACTTTGATTTTCATTGTCGATTTGCGAGTCTTGATTATGTATTTTATGTTATGTATTTTACGAGTATGCAATTATGATTATGCATTTACAGTTATGTATTTTTACTTGGAGGCATATGTATGATTTGTTTTACATGGTACATGGATTTATGGATGCATCGATGCAATGACTTCTCGGCTAATCCCCGAGATGCTCCGGGGGGGGGGGGGGGAGGTTATGACAAGCGCCTGACCCGTGATTATATGGCACCCAGGAAGGTTATGACAAACTTCTTACCTGGTTGAGCATGATTGTAACTTTGAGGAAAATGTACTCAAGTTACGGCCTCCACATTTTATACGGTATCCAGGAAGGTTATGACTATCACCTTATCTGAGTTTGATGATTTTAGACTCGCATCATGCTTTCATGTTTATATTGCTGAAAGGCATATTATTATTTTCGTCCACTCACTCTAACGATTTTATTTTCCTTCCCCTGGGCTTTTCGGTTTCCTTTGCCTAGTTTGCAGTTTGAGTTTTGGGGTTGTACATCGATGGTCGAGATGTAGAGTTCCAGTCACACTTCTGTTCGAGTAGGTCCTCAGTTCGATCTACTGGTTATATATGATGTACATAGGAGTCGCTCTGAATACATTTTTCAATTGAGTTTACTCTTGAATGTTTTTTGGATTTCTTGTAAACCTTGTGGTTTGTTATATATGAATGTTGAGAAATCCGGATGGGGAGCGGAACCCCACGGTTTGGCTTTTGTGGAATATTCGAAGTGTGATTCTCTTTGCAGGTTCTAATTTTGGCTCACGTATTTCAAAGTAAACTCTGGTAAAAAATTTTAAGGTCATGTTTTCGAAGGGGTTTGATTTCGGTTTAGGCAACTAAATCGGAGTCGGGTCCTTTCACATAAGAATTTCTAAGTGAAGGAGATAATTGTGCAATTGTGTCATTGTGGAATTTTTTTTTACTATATATAATGGTTGAAATGAAAATGATTCTAAACTAATATCATGTGATCCTAATTATCATGTGCAAAAGTCAATGTTATACACTCCTTTTCTTTTGCATTAGTTCAAATCGCAGGCACTCTTAGCAATTTTACTCACATTAATTTAATGTCTCTACCTAATAAATGCTAACAGGACCAAGTGCAACAAATCAAACTCAATAAGGTGCATGTGGGAATGGAATATTGGCCTCAAAATGGGTTTAAAGAACCAGCCCATACAGAATTGTTTCCCGTAATCCTATATATGTTATCGCCGCCATTATTCTCTCTGAATAGAATCAGTGCCCTAATTTTTTCTTCTCTAATTATTTCTCCATTCAGGTGGTTATAAGCCATGTAATCATAGATCAGGGGCCGAGCAATCATCCATTGATCGGCGTCGAGGAATCAGATGAGTGGAACCAGCCAATGACAAAAGAATCTGTCACGCAAATTATCGAATGGCTGAGTCGTCTCCGACTTGAAATGACGAGCAGATTCGATGGTTAGTGCATTGTTCATAATCAAACAATGTGTAATATGGACCCTATTATGTCTATGCTTGGCAATATAGAGAAAGTTGTTGATTCCCTTGGTAAAATAATTGACGAGAATAATACATGATTTTGTTAGTTTTCTGGATTGATCATTGTGCTATGTCGTTTATGCACTGATGTGTATTCACTTTGTTATTTTAAGCTATGTTATTTTTAACTTTTTCCGTGTTGTAGGACTATTCGTATTTGTTCAATATATGAATTTAGTTTTAATTCAATTTGTGGTATCAGATGGAGGTATAGTTAGATGGATGTTTGTGTTATTGACCAACTAAGAGCAAAATGAAATGACCAGTACATGGCATCATTTGGTGTGGAAGATAGATCGATGTATATTTAGGGGTGGGTGTGAGATTGCATGATACTTTTATCTGCTTTTATTTTTTGGAAATGTATGCTTAGGGGTTCATAGTCTTTGTTGCTCTTCAATATCAAACATGAGAAAGCTAATTTCACACTTTTGTAATCTGATATTGTTTGGTGTCATGAGAATAATGTCAGTATGCTTGATCATGGAATTATCTATTTTTCTTATCTAGATATGTCATTTACTTTAATTTGAAGGTTTATGTGTAATATGACTCAGGTATCTATAATATATGGAATTACAAATATCTCATTCATTCTGTGGTGATTGGATTATGTTTATAGATAAAAAGGATGATCACTAAAATTAGATGTAGTATTCAAGGCTGAAAGAAATGATGCACTCTTCTTTTGTTTCCTTTAATATAGCAACCTAGACTAAATTCTCAGAACTGTAATTGGAATTGTATGTTTAAAATTTAATCATCATTTGTTGTACTTGGTTAACAGTTTATGCTCATACCAGTTAATTGACTAAATGAGAATGAAGCAGGGTGAAAAAGTTGATGAATCTAAAGTAATAGGAAGCTTTTGTATTATGGTTAAATAATATAGTTGTTCATGTTGTGTATTGATATATGTTGCTGTAAAATAACTCACTCTATTGTCAGTTTTCCCTTTGTATAACATAGTCATAGAGTGAGACTGGGAGATTTGTTATTGGTTATGTAAACAATGGTTGCATCAACTTCATCGTCTATTTGGGTTAAATTGATATCAAATTACAGCTATTTTGAAACACCGTGCTGATATAATCAGTAGTTTTCTTTGATATTTTAGCACCATACCATGGTTACAGTGATAACTACACCAAGAATACTATTATACATGGATAAATGATGATCTTCATCTTTTTGTACTTTACATGATCTACCAACATTATAGACACAGATTCAAGTGTAGTGAAGCATATTGCAGACTATAAATACCAAATGAAATAGGAATAATGAACAACGAGCCTTTAATATAGGTGAGTAGCCACTTTGCACGATCATGCTCGATTATTTGAGTTTTTGCCAATCATATTTTCGTAATTGAATCATAAATTAATTTTTTTTGTTATCTTAATAATTGGACATGTATACATACCTCATCAGAGGTCCTTGGACTGCTTTTGTCGTTACCAATCTATTGCAGCCCAATTTCGCAAATGGTAGTTTTAGGCTTTGAAATTTATATGTGTCTGAAGCTTGAAGAAGATGTGAGGTCATCAGAGTGATGGGTTTGTCAAAACACTGCTCTTATCATCCACTATATTGCTAACAAAGAAACCAAAGAGTCTCACGTTTACGTATTAAGGAAATCATATTCCCATAAAATGCAGCATAAGGAAGTCATTTTGAATTAATCAGAACCAGCAACATATAAATATCAGGACAATCTAGCAACCAAACTTCAACAATTGAATAATCCTCACAAATCAAACTTCAACAACCTAGAACAATTAAATATTACTCTTCATTGTCTTGACTTTTTTCTTCTCTATTTCATTTCATCCTCTCCATTACAAAAATCTTCATCGTCCATGGCCGGAGACAAGCACAGTGGTAAGATCCCCTGTCTCCTTCTCCATTTCATCCAGCAGATGCACTTAGTCCATCATAGCATGCATGCATGTTATGAAATATTTGATAAGAGTTATTCTCTAACAAAACTGAAATAAGAGAATGGATTGCTCATTTAGTACCTTGATTTATCACTGTTTTGGGTGGGCACTTCTCTATTTCTTTATAATACGCAGTGAATTTTTTGATTACTTTATGGGTATTGCTTGGTTGGTATTGATACACCTTAATTTTCCTTGATGGACTGAATGTCAATACTTTGATAACAGATGAATTTAAGGTCATAGAATTTTGGGTTTATAGCATTTGCGTTTGTAAGGCGATCATTACCAACTTATAAACAAAACAAAATGTGTATGTTCATACTATACTGAGTCTCAAGCTTATCTATCCCTCTCTCGATTTTATGTCTCTGCTATATTTTATTTATTTAGTGGATTTGTGATCTATGATGTGATATAATTTTATTAAAGGTATGTTGTCAAGATCACTGAGTGGATGTGTTGTTACAATAATTAATGTTAAATAAAAAAAATGATCTATCATGATTTGTGTGCTTGGTTTCGATTAGTTGAGTAGACAATGCTAGCGTAAGTAGAAATTAGTGATAATCTGTAGCAGCAGATCTCTTATCTACGCTAATAGAATATGTGAAAATATCATGTTGATTATGAATGTGACTATTGAATTTGCTGTTATAGCTGCTGTGTAAGTCAACTTTTTGAGTTACGGATGAATTTAGTAGATTGATGTGGTTAACAACATTGAGTGTATATGGCTTTTAAAGATCTGTTATACATTGGTCTTTATAATATTTTTGCTTCTTTTGACTAGCTTCAGTAATTTCACTATAAAATTGGCAGTGATAATCTTCTCCTGCAGTCCAAAGTTTTGGTTGCTTTTTACTTAAACTGGTATGATATTCAAGAGAATCTTGAAAGAAAAGTAGTTGCAGAATTTAGTTCTAAATTTCATATAATTCAATAACAACTTGCAACAAAAAAGTACTATGACATTTTTCCTATCTGTACTGTCTATGTCTTCATTTTTAATTACAACTACTTATATTTTTTGTGTAATTCAATTGGTAGATACAACAATGGATTGTGGCACGAACCAAACCAATCTCAGTGAAGCAATCTTGCGAGCACTACAACAAGTTCTTCGAGCCCAGGTAACCAACCAACAACTGCTTGAAGCACCATATTCTGCTTCAATGTAATCTGCAGACCATGATTTTTATCACCTAAAATAAAAAGATTAAAAAACCTCACCGGCAATGCAATCTGGAAGCACAAGCAGCTTCAAGTGGGCTGTCACAAGAAGGGACCAGAAGTTGATGGGAATAGAGACGCCTGACAATGACCTGGCTGTTGAACCTGATCCTAAGAAATCAAGGGGACGAATAGGGTGTGTTATCTTTGTAGACAATGCATTATTATATATTGAATATGGCTGTTATATTTATCTATCTGTATAGTACTGTATGAAGTAATTAAGCTTTGATATATAAGTATTCAATATTTTTAATTACAAGTTACATGAGTTGGAACCTTTACACACAAGATGTTAACAATATGTATAACATTATCTTAACTGCATTATAGGCAAGGTAGAGTCTTGTACTGCCGCAACGGTTAAGAAGAAGCGAGGTTGGACTAAAGGAGTGCTAAGGAACCCAAATAAGAGGTTTATTTTTAAAGTTATTTTAATATACCAATAATGAATTGTTATTCATTGTGAATAACACATATTATATTCTTTTATAGGAAAATTGCTGATGCTGAAGAAGTCCATGTGCCAAAAAAAAACCAGGATGGCAAAAAGGTAGGCCAAGGAACACCAAGAAAATAATTGCTGAATTGCCAAGCACTGAGGAAGCCACGGTCATAGAAACTTCATCAAAGTTAAGCTCTGGTCAAGAAGAGGCCGTTGAGCCACAAACAACAGCTGGAAAAGGTCAAACAGGGGCCACTAAGCAGCAAGCAACAGCTGGAAACGCTGAAAGTGAAGGAATTGAGGATGAAGGAAATGCTAGAAAGGGTGATAGAAAGGCTATTGAGGTGGAAGTAATGACTAGAATAACATCCTCAAAATTGATCTCGACTATAGAAGAGGCCATTCTGTGTTTGACACAACTCAAGAAAAGGCTCTTCAGCACTGATGTCAACCTTGGAGCCATTAAAAGGCATTTGTCCTAACAAAACTGTCTGATGAGTGAACATAACCAGCATATAAAATAATTGAAGGAACTGGTCGGTGAATGCAGGGACAAATTTCTGGCCTCTGGTCAATGAAGGACTCAGATCAGCCATACATAAATGTACATGTTAGGAACTTTATGATTGTTGCTATAAAACTTGGTTGAATTAATTGTATGGAAAGATTAGTATTTACAAAGTGGACAGTGTTTACCTCAATTTTAGGGACGAATATATTGTTAGCTTGCAAACGTAGATTCAATGGATAGTAATCAATGACGTGGTCTTATGCCTATATATTTAGAAGGTCATTAGTGTTTGTTTTAAACTGTATAACCTGAAAGGAGATGCAACAGTGAAGTCAGATGAGCATTTCCTTTATACTTATGCATAAGGCTAGAGAATGATGAGCTTCACCTGGGTTTATATCTAATTATTTGGAATATACTCAATGCACTTTATTTCCATATTCATTTAAGATATTATTTTCCATTAAGGCTCAGTACTGTCCTTTTTGCTTCTTGGTTTGTAGGGCTCAGTAACCAATGAAAAAAATTGGTAGATGAAAAGTATATGTGATGAAACTGGTTACATTGCTAGTATAGCAAATCTCAGATGATCATCTTTACATTAAAACTCTATAATAATATGTGTTTGATTGGCATGTCATATTTAAAAATATTGGATGTTGACCTCCCATACAATCTGCCAATACCAAACAATTAAATTATATCCATGTTTTGATTTTTTTTATGGATAATTGTTTGAAATGTTTTCATCTGCTCATACCTCCATTTACTTTTTATTTTTAATCTGTTTTAATCGGTATGTTTTTTTGGTTTTTTCCCTCATGCTTATGATTTGGGCAAATCAAAAACCTTCAACTCCATTATAGAATGATGATACAAGTTAAATATTTTTACTAGCGCATTTTTCTTTGAAGATTGTAAGATGTATAATATGAGCTATTCTCTATTCAGGTGTTCAAATCCAACGGGTTGTACCAGCAAAGGTGCATTATGTTCAAGACTGAATTTCATTTGCAGGGCTCAATGCAGTTGGCTATATCAGTACTTAGTTAGTTAATTCAAGTGTTATGGCTATGTAGTAAATTGTGTGATGTAATACTGGACAAGTTTATGTGTTTAGTATTGTAGTGTAACTCACGCAATACATTGATAACCAATTAGTTGATTAATCAGATTACTTTATGTTGCTTCAATTTCTACTTTTAGTTTTAGTTGAATTCATGCACTATAACAATTGTGCTATCTCAATCATATCTTTATCCAATGGTGGTATCTGAATGTTGACTTTGTATAATGGACTTTGAATTAGGAATCTATGTTATAACTATGAAATTTAGAAGTGCATTAGTCTCTAATCTACAGAAGTTCTGCTTGCACTTTGATTCTACCGATCAAGTTTGAAACATAGAGTGCTTTACATTTGCAAATGTAAAAGTCATTGTTTTATATACAGGCCCACTAATCACAATACATGAAGAGAAGCTTGATTCTTTTGTAATAAACAATGTGCTTATCTTTCCCAGCCTACCATAATCACAAAGCATTTAATGTCTTTAGCATGAAGCCTTAACACTACCCTTAACTTCAAAGTACTCCTCAACTGTAGCTTGCAAAATTGCTGCCTCAAAAATTTCACATTTGAAATTCGCTGAACCAAATCTTGAACTATTAATCATTTTAACCTGTTTTGGAACCTTTTTAAGCTGTGTTATTGACAGATCTTTGAAAATGTGTAGTAGTAATTTATTCATTGCATAGTACCTCAATGGATTATAAAAAAAATCCTCGTCAAATGATAGAGAAATTAATCAGAGCGTTAAAAGCTCTGTATTTGCAAATGTATTGATTCATTCTGATGTCACCACAAAATTGTTGCACACTGAAGCTGTTTTCTACCAATTAGGAAGCATAAGATTAAAACAAAAATAACTAATCCTCATCAAGAGATGTGTTTATGTATTAGGTAAATACATGGATTTTACTTGCTTTATAATTATATGAATCAAGTATGATTTGTAAGTAACATGGTAGTAAATATCAGCATCATGGAAAGAATAAAAACTTGATGTCTGCATAAACTTCTTTGTACATCATTTCAATTGACGATGATCAAGTTGTTGCACAGAACCTACTTTGTGTTATAATAATGTCAGCTAATATATATAGTTGCATATCTAATATGTAACACTAAAACTATTTACTTACTTCACATCACTTCATTACTTAATATTTATTATACATCATTAATCAATATATCAAAACAAACAAACAATTGCTAAATTCATAAAAAGTTGTTTGATGTATTCAAATAGATGCATGTATTGATGCACCATTAAATTATTTTTTAGCAAATGATGAGAGAATTATGTAAAATAGTGCCAAACTCCATGCAAATAGGCAACAATTGAGAAGATTGTTATATAGATTAGACAACTAATGATGGCATTTTAATGATATGATAGTTGTTAATGATGAAATACAACCCACGTATTACTAATAAATATCAATAAAGCAAACTTAATCTATGTTTATGAGAAATATAATCGACTCATACTTAGTAGATAGTTAATTAATATCAAAAATAATTTACTGCCTACTAAAACTGAGTCATATATTCGATAAAGGGACTCAAACTTAGTACATCGTTAATTAATATCAAAAACAATTTACTGTATACTAAAACTGAGTCACATTTCAATAAAAGATACTATTGACGTTTTCGAATATTCACTTTGTCACCTTCACACCCGTTTTCTAACATACTAGCTTCTCTAATACCTCATTTCTCTAAGTTTTGTGTGGTTCACATTAATACCCTTCTACTGTTTCATCATTGATTTTTCGTCAAATAGTCACGTCGGTGATTTTAATTGTAGACTTGATAATGGTCTTAATAACCTTACTCTACATTGCTTATTGTTGAAATAAAAACTTCGCAAATTCGCCCCTGGGGCGGGCATCCTACCTAGTTTGTTATATAATATAGTTACTATTTATATCATTGTTCATACTTTTCATTACTTTTTTATTTTTATTTTGATTTTATTTTTACTTTTTTACAGTTTTATTCATTATTTTTTACTTTTTAATATTCACCATTAATCTGGTTCACCAATTTCCTGTTCACATAAAAGAACCCAATCCCGATTCAGTTACCTAAACCAGAATCAAACCCTTTCGAAAATACGAACCAACAAAAATTTTTCAAAATTTCGGCAGAGTTTCGTTACTAACGTGGAATTGCCATAACCTGCACCCAGAAAATAACACTTCGTCCTATGCCACAAAAGCCAAACCGTGGGCACTAATCCCATCCGGATTTCTCAACATCAATATAATCAATAATAGTAAACAAACTGTACTATGTATATATGTATATCTGAGAAAATCCGTATAAACATGTATCAGAATGTATCAGAGCGACCTCTAAAGTAAAATATATACAATATACACATCAGTAGGCGAAACAAGAACCTACTAGAAAGCACAGGTAACTCTGATCACTAGCCTTCAAACCGCGACGTGTAACACCAAACCTGAACTGCAAACTGGGCACGGAAATCGAAAAGCCCAGGGGAAAGACAATAAACACGTTAGAGTGAGTGGACGAAAATAAATGTCTTTCACCGAATATATATAATATTAAACATATGCGAGTCCAAATGCATAAGTAAGAAATGGTACACGAGGGAGACTCTAACTCCTCACGCGTCCGAGTAAACGAGGGAGACTCTAACTCCTCACGCGTACGGAGCATGCAACATAAAAATCGCGGAATCACTCATGGACTACCACGCGATAGCACAGTCTGAATCACGGGATCCCAGACCCACACGTGATTCCTAGCCAGAAAGGCCTCAGGTCAGGATATCTGTCCCCCCCCGAAGCGTACTCGGGGATCAGCCGAGAAGCCAAGGTGTATCGATACAACAACATATACTGAGACTGTACTCTGTGTAAACCAAATCATAAATCTTTTCTATGCACATGCTTAAAACACAATATATACACATATATACTCGTATACGTATATTCGTATATGCATTATCATAAAAACACATGCTCGTAAAACCATAATCCATCTGCATGCTCAAGTTCGTAAATCATAAATAAAAGACTCGCAATCAATCCGTGAAAATAAATTGTCCACTCACAGACTCGCGTAACGCGCACTCGCGCTAAACTCGTGGTCCGGCGGAAGATCCCTCGCCTGAAGCACGATCACGATCCAGGTCACGATCTCGATCTCCTGAATATCCACAAAAACATAACTGATCAATATCATATTTCTCAACACTGTACTGATGCACGGAAACCAACCGTTCCCGGAAATATGAAATGCGGTACAAAATGAATTACGGAAATCCCGAAATCCCCACTCGAAACCTCGACTGAAAATCGGCTAACCAAATCAACCCAAAAACCTATGGACGACAATCAGGGCGCGATTTTGAGAAAAACGACATTAAAAACGTCGAAATCTGAAAAAAAAGTCAACCCTCGCCGGAGCTCCGCCGTTGACCGCCGGCGGCGGCGGCGGCGCGCCGTCAACGGAGACTTTCTCCGGCGAGGAAGCTCCAGAACTGAAGTTCCTCTCAAGCCAAACCATTCTCACAACTACCACTCAGGCCAAATCCAACCGGAACCTATCCAATTCACTCGAAACAGATCGACGAACCCAAATTCCGGTGACCTAATCGGTTGCCCTCAAAACCTCAACCAAACCACAAATTAATCACATGGAAAGACTCACAGGGTCAAGGGGAGTCGAACCCCCCCAACCTCCACCTCCAAATCTCACCGGAAAACGGCCAACCGTCACCAACGAAATCAAGGAACTCGACCCGATTCGAAACCTCACAAAACCTCATCAATTTCCACAAATTCATATACCATTCGACTCGAAATCGAAAGGAGAAGCTAACTGTACCTTTCCCTTGGCCGGAGGTGGCCGGAAACTGGTCGTCGGACGGTGAAGCCGAAAACGGAAACTCACCCCCTCGGGTCAACGGTCAACCTTTCCAATTTTGGAAAGTCAGAGCTGGTCAACGCCCGAAATCAAATTCTCGACTATTTCTCGACTATTTTTCGACTTTTCGATATTTATATTCGTCCCTAGAGTCGATCGACGATTCGAAATGGATAACCATCACGATTCGGATAAACTCAAAACAAACGGATAAACTCGTCGAAAACCGAGACCTCAAATAATCATAAAATGTTCCTCGGTTATCGGAAAAATCTTCCGGAACAGCCCACGAGGTCGAAATCATATACTCTACAATTTCCTTGAAGACACCCAACTCAAATTCTCGACCGAAAACATAGTCGCGAATCAAATCGGTAAATCACTTATACGATATAAAACTGCGACTAAACTCAATCTCGAGAATCGTGCCGAATACACAACAGATTCTGGTTCGGGTCGTCACAAATCTACCCCCCTTAAAGAAATTTCGACCTCGAAATTTACGTACATGTCAAGTGAACATATGAGGATACTGCTCCCGCATACGCTGCTCGGTCTCCCAGGTGGCCTCCTCAACTGAGTGGTTCTGCCACAAGACCTTCACCAGCGGAATCACACGGTGCCTCAACTCCTGCTCACGACGATCGAGAATCTGCACTGGCTCCTCAACATACGATAAATTCTCTCTAATCGGCAACTGCTGTGGGGCTAACACATGTGAAGGATCTGAGATGTACTTCCGCAACATCGAAACATGGAAGACATCATGAACACGAGCCATCTCTGCTGGTAACTCAAGTCTGTAAGCAACAACTCCAACCCTCTCCGTAATCTCATACAGACCAATGTACTGCGGCCGAAGCTTGCCACGCTTCCCGAAACGCACAACTCCCCTCCACGGAGATAGTTTCAGGCAGACCCAATCACCAACCTCGAACTCTAAGCTCTTCCTCCTCACATCTGCGTAACTCTTCTGCCGATCCTGGGCGATCCTCAACCGATCTCGGATAATCTGTATGTCCTCCATCGTGGTTTTCACCAAATCTGGACCAATGAGCCAACGCTCGCCTACCTCACTCCAACACAATGGAGTGCGACACTGCTTCCCGTACAGGGCCTCGTACGGTGCCATCTCAATAATGGCCTGATAACTATTGTTGTAGGCGAACTCAATCAAGTGCAACTGCTGATCCCAGTTTCCGCGAAACTGCAACACACATGATCTCAGCATATCCTCAAGAGTCTGAATGGTCCGCTCGGACTGCCCGTCAGTCTGAGGATGGAAAGCTGTACTAAATCGCAACCTCGTACGCAAAGCTCGCTGCAACGCCTGCCAAAACTCAGAAGTGAACTGACTATCTCGGTCAGAAACTATGGACACATGCACACCATGCAAGCGAACGATCTCTGATAAGTACAACTTGGCCAATCTGCCCACTGAAATCTTCCCCGGAAGTGCAAGAAAGTGTGCGGATTTCGTCAATCGGTCAACAATAACCCAAATGCCCGTGTTGCCCGCCGAAGTACGCGGCAACTGATAGACAAAATCCATTGTAATGTGCTCCCACTTCCAAACCGGAATCTCAAGTGGTTGTAGCTTTCTTGCAGGTTTCTGCCTCTCCGCCTTCACCTGCTGACAAATCAAACACCGACTCACGTACGCGGCAATCTCCCGCTTCATGTTACGCCACCAATAATACGCTCGAAGTGTACGAAACATCTTCGTACCTCCGGGATGCATCGCATACGCTGAACTGTGAGCCTCATCTAAAATCTCCTTCTTCAAATCCTCGTCTCTGGGTACACATAGCCTGCCTCTGAACAACAACGTACCGTCGTTGCTTAACCGGAACTCTGTAGGCACACCATTCCGTATCATGGTCTTCTTACCCAACAGGTAAGAATCCGAATCCTGGGCCTCTCGTACCTGATCAACCAGTACGGGTCGAACCTGAAAACTGGCCAACAAAGCTCCATCATCATCATACCCAAACATAGCACCTGTAGCTCGAAGCTCAGCTAACATCGATACTCTGGCCACACATATGTGAAACAACGAGGCTCCTGATTTCCGGCTAAGTGCATCTGCTACAACATTGGCCTTCCCCGGATGGTACTCGAATGTGCAATCGTAATCGTTAATCAACTCCATCCATCGGCGCTGCCTCATGTTCAGATCCGGCTGTGTCCGCAAGTAGGTGAGACTCTTGTGGTCAGTGAAAATCTTACACTGAGCACCATACAGGTAATGTCTCCAACTCTTCAACGCTAACACGATAGCGGCTAACTCCAAATCATGCATCGGATAGTTGGCCTCATGCGGTTTCAGCTGTCTGGAACCATATGCCACGACTCTACCATGCTGCATCAACACACAGCCAAGGCCCAACTTTGACGCGTCACTGTACACAACAAACTCACCACTGTCGTCTGGCAATGTAAGAACCGGTGCGGTAGTCAATCTCTCCTTCAGGAGCAAATAACTCTCCTCGCACTCATCAGACCACTCAAACTTGACGCCTTTCTTCGTCAATCTGGTCAGTGGTGTAGCAATCCGGGAGAAATCCTGCACAAACCGACGATAATAGCCTGCTAAACCCAAGAAACTCCGAATCTCTGGCACAGTAGTGGGTCTACTCCAGTTCAGCACGGCCTCGATCTTGTCAGGATCAACACTAACTCCCTCGGCTGAAATCACGTGGCCCAGAAACTTCACACTATCCAACCAGAACTCACACTTGCTAAACTTCGCGAACAACTGATGGTCCCGCAAATTCCGCAACACTGCTTGCAAGTGCTTCTTGTGCTGGCCCACACTCCTGGAATAAATCAGGATATCGTCAATAAATACAATCACGAACTTGTCCAGGAATCGTCGAAACACCCGATTCATCAAGTCCATGAAAGCTGCGGGGGCGTTGGTCAACCCAAACGGCATAACCAAAAACTTGTAGTGCCCATACCGCGTCCTGAATGCTGTCCTGGCTACATCTGAATCTTGGATCCTCAACTGGTGATATCCGGATCGAAGGTCGATCTTCGAAAAGACTGCTGCTCCCTTCAGCTGATCGAACAAGTCGTCAATCCGCGGCAACGGATACTTGTTCCTCACTGTAATCTGATTCAGCTTCCGATAGTCGATGCACAACCGCATGGACCCGTCCTTCTTTCGTACAAACAACACTGGAGCACCCCACGGAGAAACACTCGGTCGAATGAATCCCTTCTCTAGCAACTCCTGGAGCTGAATCTGCAACTCCTTCAACTCCGCAGGCGCCATCCGATAAGGCGTCTGGGATATCGGTCCAGTACCCGGCAATAACTCAATGGTGAAATCAATCTCCCGCACAGGGGGTATACCAGGTAACTCCGCTGGAAACACATCCGAAAACTCAGACACAACCTCAATACTACCAAGATCCAGCACTGCAGCTGTAGTGTCCACAACATGGGCTAAGTAAGCAACACAACCCTTCTTCATTAACCGATCCGCCCTCATCGCGGAAATCAAACACGGTAATGAAGTGTTCTTCTCACCACGGAACAGTATTTCAGATAACCCTGGTCGTCGGAACGCGACCTCTTTCCTGTGGCAGTCAAACATGGCCCAGTGCGACTCCAGGAAGTCTATACCCAAAATTAGATCAAAATCCACAATATCAAGCAGTAACAGATCTGCAGCTAAACCATGGTCTCCAACAAACACCTCACAATCTCGGTAAACCCAACCGATGCTCACAACCTCACCTGACGGATACAACACTCTCCACAATCCCGGAAGTGAAGATGCAGGTACCGTAGCCAATGATGACAGTTTAAATGATATGAATGAATGTGTGGCGCCCGGATCTAACAATGCAAGTACAGGAATACCAAAAACATGTAACGTACCGATAACGACCTCCGGTGATGTTCTGCCCTCACGTAGAGTCATAGCATGAACTCTCACCTGTCCGGCTGGTCGTCCTTGCTGGGGCTGTCCCTGCTGTCTGCCCTGGCCTGCAAACTGTGCTGGTCGAGCTCCTGAGGTGACTCCTCGCTCAGCTCCAGAACTCTGGGTCGCCTGGTCACTAGTACCAAACAACTGAGGACACTCCCTCGAATAGTGACCTATCTGGCCACAACGGTAACAAGTGACGGCACCCCGCTGACATGGTCCAACATGATACCTATTGCACAAGTTGCACAACGGATACTCCCTCGGTGTAGCAAAAGTGCCAAAAGGTCGTCGAGGATGACTGGAACCGCTGGAATCCCCACTAGCCTGTGGTCGCTGCGGTCGATCTCTCTTTCATCCCGTCCTCCGTCTCGGTACACCAGCTGGTGGTCGATATGATCCACCGCCTGAAGATGAAGCTGAACCGGAAGTATCCGAACTCTGCCTCTTCAAAGGCCCCTGACTCGGTTCACCTTCCTCAAACCGTCTCGGTCGATACCTCTGCTGTCTCTCCTGCTCAATGTCCTCGCCTCGGAGTGCAGCACTAACAAACTCATCAAAGTTTTTCCGAGGCATCGTAGTCAAGGTCGCTTTGATGTTCAGATTCAATCCCAGCTCAAACCTACGACACTTGGCTTCCTCTGTAGCCACCATGTCCCGCGCAAAACGAGACAAACGGGTAAACCGATCCCGATACTCAAGTACAGATAAACTGCCCTGCCTCAAGTTCGTAAACTCCTCGTACTTGCGCTGCTGGGTAGCCGGATTAAAATGCCTTCGCATAAACAAATCACGAAACAATGTCCACGGAGTATCAGCCGGAACTCTGTCGGTGATAACCCACCAAAAGTATGCATCACCCTCAAGTAAACCAACTGCGGCTACTGTCATCTGCTCAGGAGTAAACTGCAGACGCTCATAAACACGCTCAATCTGAACCAACTATGCCTCGCATATCTCTGGATCAACTGAACCCGAAAACACAGTAGCACCAGCTGTACGAGCCTTGACCACAGGGTCAAAACGCTCTTCCAAACGCAGCACTCGCATCAGCAAGTCGCGCGTTCGGCGATCCTCATCAGGATCATCATCCCGATCAACACGGGGACCACATCGAGGAGGCATCCTACTGATACAAGACAAGCATTAGGTACAAGCAGAAAGAACGTAATCATGAAACTGCAGATATTTGAGGACACACAACACCCGAAGTATTGATGAGTACCGCTGGCCAGTCGGGTCATCACTCCAGTCATGCTGTATCAACTCAAATACCCTAAGCATCACAACTACAAGAGTCTACAGAATCTGACAACCTAATGCTCTGATACCAAGCTGAAAGGACCCCATCCCGATTCAGTTACCTAAACCAGAATCAAACCCTTTCAAAAATACGAACCAACAAAAATTTTTCAAAATTTCGGTAGAGTTTCGTTACTAACGTGGAATTGCCATAACCTGCACCCAGAAAATAACACTTCGTCCTATGCCACAAAAGCCAAACCGTGGGCACTAATCCCATCCGGATTTCTCAACATCAATATAATCAATAACAGTAAACAAACTGTACTATGTATATATGTATATCTGAGAAAATCCGTATAAACATGTATCAGAATGTATCAGATCGACTTCTAAAGTAAAATATATACAATATACACATCAGTAGGCGAAACAAGAACCTACTGGAAAGCACAGGTAACTCTGATCACTAGCCTCCAAACCGCGACGTGAAACACCAAACCTGAACTGCAAACTGGGCACGGAAACCGAAAAGCCCAGGGGAAAGACAATAAACACATTAGAGTGAGTGGACGAAAATAAATGTCTTTCACCGAATATATATAATATTAAACATATGCGAGTCCAAATGCCACTACCGGATTATTAACCATTGCCGGCGACTTTTAAGTCGCCGGCAATGTTTTTGGACATTACCGGCGATTTTTGCCGGAAAAATCGCCGGTAATGTCTTTTTTTTTTTTTTACATTACCGGCGACAAAAAATCGCCGGTAATATCCGTCGCCGGCAATGTCTCGATGGTAATATATAAAAAAAAAAGACATTACCGGCGATTTTTCCGGCAATGTAAAAAAATATGCCGGCGATTTTTTTTTTTTACATTACCATCGAGGCATTGCCGGCGACGGACATTACCGGCGACAAAAATCGCCGGTAATGTAAAAAAAAAAAAAAGACATTACCGGCGATTTTTCCGGCAAAAATCGCCGGTAATGTCCAAAAACATTGCCGGCGACTTAAAAGTCGCCGGCAATGGTTAATAATCCGGTAGTGTGCATAAGTAAGAAATAGTACACGAGGGAGACTCTAACTCCTCACGCGTCCGAGTCCACGAGGGAGACTCTAACTCCTCACGCGTACGGAGCATGCAACATAAAAATTGCGGAATCACTCATGGACTACCACGCGATAGCACAGTCTGAATCACGGGATCCCAGACCCACACGTGATTCCTAGCCAGAAAGGCCTCGGGTCAGGATATCTGTCCCCCCCGGAGCGTACTCGGGGATCAGCCGAGAAGCCAAGGTGTATCGATACAACAACATATACTGAAACTATACTCTGTGTAAACCAAATCATAAATCTTTTCTATGCACATGCTTAAAACACAATATATACACATATATACTCGTATATGCATTATCGTAAAAACACATGCTCGTAAAACCATAATCCATCTGTATGCTCAAGTTCGTAAATCATAAATAAAAGACTCGCAATCAATCCGTGAAAATAAATTGTCCACTCACAGACTCGCGTAACGCGCACTCGCGCTAAACTCGTGGTACGGCGGAAGATCCCTCGCCTGAAGCACGATCACGATCCAGGTCACGATCTCGATCTCCTCAATATCCACAAAAACATAACTGATCAATATCATATTTCTCAACACTGTACTGATGCACGGAAACCAACAGTTCCCGGAAATATGAAATGCGGTACAAAATGAATTACGGAAATCCCGAAATCCCCACTCGAAACCTCGATTGAAAATCGGCTAACCAAATCAACCCAAAAACCTATGGACGACGATTAGGGCGCGATTTCGAGAAAAACGACATTAAAAACGTCGAAATCTGAAGAAAAAAAAGTCAACCCTCGCCGGAGCTCCGCCGTTGACCGCCGGCGGCGGCGGCGCGCCGTCAACGGAGACTTTCTCCAGCGAGGAAGCTCCAGAACTGAAGTTCCTCTCAAGCCAAACCATTCTCACAACTACCACTCAGGCCAAATCCAACCGGAACCTATCCAATTCACTCGAAACAGATCGGCGAACCCAGATTCCGGTGACCTAATTGGTTGCCCTCAAAACCTCAACCAAACCACAAATTAATCACATGGAAAGACTCACAGGGTCAAGGGGAGTCGAACCCCCCCAACGTCCACCTCCAAATCTCGCAGGAAAATAGCCAACCGTCACCGGCGAAATCAAGGAACTCAGCCCGATTCGAAACCTCAAATAATCATAAAATATTCCTCGTTTATCGGAAAAATCTCCCGGAACTGCCCACGAGCTCGAAATCATATACTCTACAATTTTCGTGAAGACACCCAACTCAAATTCTCGACCGAAAACATAGTCGCGAATCAAATCGGCAAATCACTTATACGATATAAAACTGCGACTAAACTCAATCTCGAGAATCGTGCCGAATACACAACAGATTCTGGTTCGGGTCGTCACATCACACTATTCATTCACCTTTTTTTTTTCCTATTCGCCAATTTTTTCTTTTTATTTTTACAGTTTTACTTATTACTTTTTATTTTTCATCCTTTTTCGCCCATTTTTACTTTTTATTTTATTTTTTAACTAGTTTTAATTATAACATTTTACTTTTTAATATTCATCCATTTTTTAATTGTTTAACTTTTTACTTTTTTAAACAGTTTTTATTTTTATTTTTGAACGGTTATTCATTTTTTATTATTTTACTTTTTACTTAACCTTTACAGTAAAAAAAATTACTTTCGTTTTTTAAAGGAAAAAATTTGCCTTAATTCTATGTATTAATTTTTTATTTTTTTTTGGCTTTGCCTTTTATTGAAATTTTGTTGTAAAAAATATTTATAGCAAAACTCACTTACACATTATTCTCATCTTTTCTTTCATCGCATATTAACAAATACCGTGGCTCGGCACGGGTAACATTGACTAGTTTCATTACTTTTACGAGTCATAGTTTAGATATTTCTAAAGAAAAATGACAACTAAGGACAAACTAAGTATCAATATTACATAAAATCCAACCACAAACTGATTTAGACAACAAAAGACATGGCCTTAAGGCCAAACGTAATAGCAGCTAAACTCAGCCCATTAACTACCCGAAAAGATGATTGTACCCTTCACTTATAAATCAGAAAATCTCAGAAATGCATTGTTTCACTTCATTCTCTCTCCACTCTGCTACTCCTAAAATCGCACTGCTTCGTCTCTCGCTTCGTCTCATCCCATTGCTTCTTCGTCAACTTGATTCATCTCAATCAACCTCATCACTTCTTCGTCAACTCGATGCATCTCAATCAACCTCATCACTTCTTCGTTAGTATAAATACAGCATCACCGTCCTATCCTGACACTCCAAATTGCGGTTCTCATCGTTTTGTATACAAGTTTGCATTTGCTACTCCATTTATTCAACGATAAAATCAATTTTTTCTCTTAGGGTTTTGAATCGCGGTCATGCTACATGGTATTTTTTTTTATTTTCGTACTATATTTGACTTTGCATGTCTATTTCTGTGTTTTTTGAACTAGATCTTCTCATTTTGTGACTGATACTATGTTTATTTGTTGATTCTGAATTGATACCGTAATTAATTTTGTTGTTTAAAAGCTTCGCGATGTTGTGTTTTGATTGAACTTGAATGAGCTTTGTTTTCAGGCAGTACTGATTAATTAGTTAGGGTTTTGATTTTTTTTTCTGGTTCTGCATTTTTTGGTGTATGGATATTAATTTCCATGAAGAAAACGGTTTAGATACTAAAAGTTGTGTTTCATGCAATATATAAGATTTACGGCTACTGTGTTAATTCATTTAATGCCATTTGATAGAGAAAAAAGTGTGATTACTACTGTTATTTTGAGTGTATCAATAGAGTTATAAAGTTATTGATGTTTGATACTGAAAATATGGTTATTGATGTTTATTACTGAAAAAATGTTGCTCTGGCAAATAGTTATTGATATTTGCTACTGAAAAAATGGTTATTGGTGTTTCTACTGAAAAAATGGTTATCGATGTTTGATATTGAAAAAATAGTTTTTGATGGTTGCTACTGAAAAATGTTGGTCTATGTAAATGGTTATTGATGTTTGCTACAGAAAAAATGATATTGATGTTTGCTATTGAAAAAATGTTACTCTGTGCAAATGGTTATTGAAGTTTGCTACTGAAAAAATGGTTATTGGTGTTTGCTACTGAAAAAATAGTTATTGATGTGTGATACTGAAAAAATGGTTATTGATGTTTGCTACTGAAAAAATATTGCTATGTGCAAATGGTTCTTGATGTTTGCTACTGAAAAAATGTTGCTCTGTGCAAATGGTTATTGATGTTTGATACTGAAAAAATGGTTATTGTTGTTTGATACTGTTTTATTGCAGAAAATGAACAAGGAAAGAACTAACATCTTTGAGAAAGAGGTCTCGATAAAAGAGAAAAAAAGAAATAAAAAAGGACAAGAAGCATCATGGGAGACCCCGTATGAAAGCGAATCCAAATGAGGAAACTCCACAGTATAGATGCACTACATCAACGATGGCAGATCTAATGTTGGGGGTTAATGGTAGTTTCAAAAAACCAGAACACACACAAGAACTGGAAATTTTGAAGACACGATTGGATAACACACCCTTCAGACAGTTAATCAACGTATTCTATGAAGGTCATATGGATGCTGTGGAGAAGAAGTCAGATATAATGATGGAAAAACTTCTCAGCAGCTTTGACAGAAAATCTAGGATGTTTAAGATTGCCAACAAATTGGGTGAAATAAGAAGTGAAGACGTGCAGGAAATTTTTACCTTACGAAACTCAAGTATTACCATCATTTTAGAAACTACTGCTATAGATTTTGATGAACTTTATCACATGCTACTATTTCTTAAAATGCTATTTACTGTTTTATATTTTCCTCTATAATCAGGGGTGATAATGCAAGCAGATGAATCTACTAGGCCAAAGGATAATGCGTTTGTCAATGCATATTTAAGCACGGTTGATCGATGCTCAAGGATAGATATTCAATCAACTAGACCTCATAATTATGAGGAGGAGAAAAACTGGGTGGACGACACAACAAAGTTGATACTGTGTTATCTTTTTTGCACATTCTTGTTTGCGGGGTCTAGATCAACCTTGGCATGGTGCTTTGTCAAGCGCATAGAAGACCTGGACAACTTAGGGAACTACAGCTAGGCAGAAGCAGTACTCACGTACATTCTAAACTGTTTAACAAACTGTGAAAAGGGTAAAAGTCCAAGCGGATGTGTCCTGCTTGTAGCAGTATGTACCACCTCCTCAAAAATTTCATATGCTGCTACTGTAAAAACTATTTAACTAATATGTCTGACTTTTTTTCTTTACATTTAGTATTGGCTTTATGAGAATAGTGACATAATCACTACACAAGAAGGAGACAACGTAATGAGGGTTCCAACTTTTGCACAATGGAATCTGCGTGATTTGTGGAAGAAGCTAGGGAAAACAAGCCTAGAATCAATCAAGGTAAACAAAAAAAAAACAAAAAAAGGTCAATTTTGTTGTGTTACCAATACAGGTATATGGTACTGATAATGTTTAAAATGACAGCTAAGGCAATCTGTCATCACAAGAAAACCAATGCCAGCAGCAAGTGTGGGAGATAACAACAATGATGACGATTTCATGATGCCGACACTACTCAAAAAGAGAAAGGGCGAGACAAAAGAAATGAAACCAAAGAAGAAAGCGAAGAAAGAAGACGAGAAGTAAGACGAGAAGAAGAAGACGAAGAAGAAGCCTATTGCGGTGAGCAATATGTCCCTGCTACTATTTAAGTTGTCACTACTACTATTTAAGTTTCATTTACATTTAATACTTATTTTGTTTGAATTTATGTAAAAAAAATATGCACAGAGGGCCTACAAAAAAGAAGAAGAGGGACCACAAGATAATGAAAATCCAATACTGACATTGGCAGTATGAAATGACTGTGCACGACATCCGATGAAAGATGACATGCAGCAAAACACTGATGCTCAGAAAAAAAAAAAGTTGAGGAAAAGGAACAGTCGCACGGAGATGCTACTGATTATGATGATGTTGTAGTTCCCTCATTCAACTTCGAGAAACTTGCAGAAGCAGCACCTATTATTAGAGAAGATGAGACTGTGGAAGACAAAGATACATTTTCTTTCAAAACGAAATTCGTTGCTGCTAAAGAACACGGGGCACCACCGTCAACAAATTCGCTTAAAGTAAACTTTGCTACTGAGGAAGAAGGACATACAACTCAGCAGCACATTGATGAGAGTGCAGAAAAGGATTTTGAGAAGGTTGTTCCTGAAACTAAGGAAGAAAAAGCAGCTAGCGGAGTAGATGGTGACTCACAGACCATGGACTACAATGATTACTTTGCTGATCCACCGGTAACACAACTGATACCACTAGCTGCGGAAGTCATAGATGAGAGGTGGTAAACAACGAACGAAAAGACTAATGTCGACTTGCCGAACAATGACCAGAGGAGATGCCGAAAAGAAGACCTTGATGAATGGGAGAAGCTGATTCTAAACGAAGTCAACTTTGATTCTCCGCTGCACAATACTCAAGATGAAGAACAGTTGACAATGATTAAGTAGTGGCGGGATGAAGCACCGCTGAAGAAACACATGGCTTCATCCAAAATCAAGTCATGGAAATGGATGAACGAGTTCATAAACAAGCTGTGGAAGATAAAAGAGCATTACAAGAAAATATTCGTGCTGCCCCAAAAAATGATGTCTCAGAAAGATGAGAAGTTGGGTGAAATGAGGACAAAATGTAAACTATTGGAGCAAAAAATAATAGAACTCCAAAATGTCACATTGAGCTCCCAGGATGATGAAGACATGGTGGAAGATGCTACTGAAGAAAAATAGAGGTCGATAATCAAGAGGATTAAAACCAGAGGAGATAGAAAGGAGAAAAATATAAAAGAGTATGATGTTCCAGTTTGCAAGAAAAAGAAGCAGGATGAAAGCAAGGAGAAACAGAAAAAAGAGGACAACAAGAGGAGAACGCTAAATTGGAAGAAACACCCAGTTTTCAAGAAGATGGGCGAGCAACACTAGGAAACAATTAAGTTGTACTGGAAAAAAGAGAGAACTAGCATAAGTAATTTTTTTATCAGTAATGTGTATTTGGATATTAGAAAAACTACTAATGTACCATACTAATATATGTTATTCTCAACTATAGCAGGGAACCTTTTGTACCGGGATGCTTTCGAAACGATGTCGAGGAGTTGCCGAAAGATTCAGCAGTTTCAAATTCCATAATCAACTCATACATGAGAATCATCCAGATGAAGGAAAAAATTCAGTGCTTTTACATGGGTTTGTAATTTTACAGTAAAGTTTTTTGAAATATGTTACTGAGTATACTGTGCTTCTACATGGATTGCACCTTTACGATAAAGTTTTTAGAAATATGCTACTGAGTATACTGTTAACTAATAATGACACCGAACTATCTATGTTTACATTTACTATAGTTGTTACAACATCATCCAAACTCCGACAAGTACTCCGAGAGTGTGAAGAAAATGCTAAAAGATAAAGTCAGGATTGATCTACGAGGAAAGGAATTGCTATTTTTTCCAATTCTTCATGGGCAGGAAGACTTCCAATTCACACTACTTATTTTAGATGTAATGAAGAAGGAGTGGACTCACTACAACTTTACAAGACCTAGAGTTGAAGGTATCCAAAACAAGGACTTCAACAGAGAAAAACAAGTGGTATGCCTCATCTGTAGTTCTTTTTCAATTTATTTTAAAATGATATGCTGACAAATAAACATGAAAACTGATGATTGTTATCATTACAAAAAAACATACTTGAAAGTATCTGAGCATCGCAATATGAAGAAGAGAAACTAGAAGGCTTTCATAATTTGGATGCGACACATACATTCATCTTCGCGATTAAAAATGATCAAAACTACGCAATTCAAGACTCATCGTAAGTGAAAAAAAGAAGATAATACTGAATTATAGTTTTGTACTACTGAATGATAAAAAAATTTCATCTATTTATTGTTGTGATTCAGCTGCTATTGAATTATTGTAGATATGCTGCTATTGAAAAACTAATAATGCTGCTGTATTTTTGTCATTGCGGAAATGATTGTGGAATTTTTGTTTTGCACTTTATGGATAAGTTGTCAAAAGGCGAGCCAATCCTAGAAAAATGGTTGAAAGTTGATGTGTACAAGTACCGTGCAAGCATGGTCATGGATTTTATGGACAACAAAGAAAGTTATGTGTCAAAATTCATGAGCTGATAATAAGTGGAATGAGACCTTAACAAGTATTCCTATATGTAATTACTACTACTTAGGAAACTGAATGTTGTAGGCTTTAACAGCTCTAAGTGCAACTGCTTGAGTTTTTGGTTTTATGATCAAATTTATGAACTCAATGTTGTTCTTATGTTTGGGAAATGAATGTTTTCCATACTTTGAGCAATACTACTTAGAAAAATAATGGACTGTTGCTAAAACATTTGGGACTGCTACTGAAAAAAAAACTAGTCTGTTAGCACTTGATCAAGGTGTTCTGCCCATAAAACTATACTTAAAAAATATATATAATGCACTGCTGCTGCTAAAAAAAAGAACTAGTCTGTTAGCACTTGATCAAATGTGTTTTGCTCATGAACTGATGCTAAAAAAAATCAGCTAAATGTTAAAAAAAACTTGCAGCGTGCTGTAGCACCACGAAGCTTTATTGTCTAGTTGAATAGTCTTAAAAAAGTCACGTTGCTAAAGGCACAAAAATGAACCACTAACTACTACTGAAAAAATAAAGCTGTAACAAAACATCTGATATTAAACAAAAGTCTGCTACACAAAGAAGAACATGCTCTTTTGTTTCTTTAATATTCAGCAGCGTGCCGCTGCACCGCGACCTTAACTAGTAAAAACTCTACTGCACAAAAATGAAGTAACCTATCAACTATAAATAGTTGTCGATACAGCCAAAAATGAAGTTTTCTATTGAATCCAGTAGAAAAATCAATAAGAAATCAGATATCTCAAAGCTCATTCTTGTAAAGCATATATACCAGAAAATCAGAAGTTTCTCTAATTGATGGGGGCAGTGCATGTACGAGCATTGTGATGGCCAATTTGGTTACACCGACCACAAGTAATAGGCTTTGAACATTCACCAAATGAATTCTTTCTTCTAGTCCTTGGCCTTCAAGGGGGTTCCTTGTAATTGGAGGTTTCATGGCACCGCCTCCAAAACTTTCCAGGGAAGGTTTATCTAAATCGGGTACTAGCCAGATTAAAATTTGATGTGCTTGTCTATAAAAGCTCGTCCTCCAATAATCTTCAACATATGTATAAGTTTGTCTCTGAGCTATTTGTATGGCTTGAACGGCATGTGCACAAGGGAAGCAACAAAATTGTCACCAGCTACAAGAGCAATATCTGTGGCCTAGATGCACCGTGAATCTGTTCTCTTTGGTGAACACCTCAAAAACTTCTTCATTGGATTTGATGACCTGTAAAAGAATGAAGAAAACATATGCTAAAAAATAAAAATAGATACTAGACAGATGCAAACAAGTGCAAAAATGAAAATCGAAACTGCTACATGATCCTTACCTTCCAATTCCTTCCTGTGTCTATCCTCTTTCGCATCTATTTTTTTTTCCATTTTAGGGCACAACACACTTTTCCACTGAGTCGAATCATCCCTTCTTTTTGAGAAATTCTCCAGCAAATTCACACGAATGTTTTCAACCATCAACAGCAGTGGCATGCACTTCTCATCCCTTATCATACTATTGTAGCTCTCAGCAAGGGCATTGCTTATCTCGCCATACCTCTTTTAGGGAAATAAGAAATAGCATAGTTTTCAAGATGTAAGTCATTCAAAAAATCATTGATCGGATGTCAAGAGTTTTGCAACTGCTTCATCCTCTCATCGAATATCTGCTTTGTTCTCGCGTACAGACAGTTTCTGAACTGCCTCAAAATTTGCTTCTTGAATTTAGCATTAAAAGTTCTCGGATACCTCACATTGAGATTATCTTTCAAATGCTTGTAGTAGTAAGAATGAGGAGAAAATGGGAACACCTCTGTAATAGTATCAATAAGTCCAGTTTCCCTATCAGTCATGAAAACAATATTGCGAGCATCACCATCCAACATAATTTCCAGTTGCTGAAAAAACCAAGTCCAACTGTCTTTGCTTTCAGAATCAACTATAGGAAAAGAAAATGGAATTTTTTTTGCAAAAACATAAAAAAGATAACATAAAAGGTCATATTATCGCTAATGCTAATACTGGAAATACACATTTGCACAGCTGATGCTACAAAAACAGATGAAAAGAGAAAACAAAAGTTCCCCGTCATTGCTACTGAAAAAATAAAAGCCTCAGAAACAATACTAAAAAACAGTAAAGTGGTACCTTTGTTCTCTTTTTTGTCGCATGCACCCAAAAGCTTTCCTTTGTACTTTTTTTTATGAATGTCCCGTCTAGAAACAACATCGGTTGGCAAAACGGAACCCTGCAATTGATGCTTGATATCCAACACACAAACGGCGGAACCTCCATTCCCTTTATTCGAGCACAACATGAGAACCAGTGTTGGTTCGCCTCAAAACATCAATATACCATAGCAATTGACCGTATCTAGTGTATTCGCTGCCATTCAAAACATGATTGGCAACGACCCTAGCCCTGTAAGTTGTATGATACTTTATATCTACACCATAATTAGACTTTAGGTCATTGATAATATGTTTTGTCTTTAGCAAAGGGTCGGAACGAACTTTGTCGGCTATGATTGTGGCAACAACTTTGCTCCTTAGCCTTTTAAGATTCTAACGAGATGATGCAGTGACACAAGTGTGTTTGTTGTTCAGATTCTTCAAGTAGAATTAGTCGTTTATCTCGCATAAAGTACCATGGACAGACCCCACTCATATCCTTTTTCTGCACATGTTATTGTAACACGATTCCGATCATTCTTGACATATTTAAAGTCAAAACCCTTCTCCACAGAATACTTGCATAACTTCTCCCTAAACTCCATAGCTCCGCCACTAATAAACTAACCAATCTGACTAATATAATTTCCTTACTCCGCACAACAAAACTTTCTCTTACTATTCTTGCTAACAAAATTTTCTAGAATCATATTGTCATCATCCTGAACTTAGAATCATTGCTGCTTACCTCTTCATCATCATTGTGATGTTGAAAGCATACATCATCATTCCAAAATAGTTTCAGGGACTAATGCTTCTTTAATAATGTCACATCCCCAAATTCGAGGCCAGTATTATACTGAAATATGGTGTAAGGATTTGTGATGTGAATAAAAAACTCAAATAATTTCAAAAATTAAGGTGTCTGAATAGTACATTTATTGAAAAGTGAAAGTGCTAATATTACAATACCAAAGCTTTTGAAAATAATAGTCATTACATTTGTTCAAATCAAAATGCAACTAGAAAATAATTCGTTTATTTAGTAGGCAATGTATCCCATTTTTCCCAAACATTCTACTCATCACCTGAAAAAGAGAAAGATGTAGTATCATGAGTCACAGTGACCCAGTAAGTACAGCTTACAAGCATATACTAAATTATCTCTAAGAAACATCAAACCGAACAACCAATTCAAAAAGGTGAAATATTCAAACCGGTTATTCTTCCATACTTACACTTGCGTCTTTGTAATATATACATTTAGATACATAATATATATACTTGCACAACTTCACATCTACACATAAACACGTCAATACTTTCGAAGTGAATTCTTTTAGATTAACTGGTAATTACTCAAAAAAAAATCATGTGCTTAGTCTCACAATACCAACACACATATAAAGCCACAACATTCTAAGGCCGCCTTCCAAAGCATGTATACTCCTGGTTTGACACAATTCATTCCTTAGAGTATAATAGTGCACTATCTGTAAGGGACTAGGGCCCTTGGCTAACTCCCACAATAACAAAATAATTTACAAGCAATTCACTTAAGCACGAGTTAATTCGTACTATACACCCAACTTCACGCTTCAACCATAATGATCACAACAAGTCTTTAATTAAGACTATGTATATAGATCATAGAGTATATATTTACATCATAATTTTGTAATGAATATATACGTAATAGAATTTGTAAAGGAAGAAAGATCAAACTTAAATGTATTTCATTAATTAACAATTTTGGTCCAAACGTTTCATTCGGCGGTAGTCTGCTCGAAATCCTCCATTTGTTCCAAATTATATTTGAGAGTAAATAGATAGAGCGATTAAGTAGATAAACTTGAAATAAAAATTAGTTATCATTGGTTCAAAAGTTTCATTCGGCGGTAGTCCGTCCAAAATCTTCCATTAGTCCCAAATCAAACTTAAGAAGTAAATAATGCAAGTAAGTAAATAAAAATAAAGTACAAATGCAGAAAATAAAATTATTAATCCTTGGACCAAAAGTATAATTCGGCGGTAGTCCATCTGAAATCCTCCATTTGATCCGTTTTATAATTAATCCATATTATGTCCAAATCAAAGAAGTGAGTATACCATCTCGAAGTGTTTTTCGAGAGGAATCCAATGGTAATAATCACAAAGTTTGGTAGGGAGTTCTCAAGTCCAGAAACAAAAATGTTTAGCAACTGTCCAGAAATGGTTACGCTTGCTATTAAACTCATTTGCACGAATTTAATTAGTTAGTAAGTATTAACCAATGCCTTTCAAACTTTCCAGATTTATAGTTGAACTCCTAAGCTTCGTTTGGATATAAAGAACACTAAATTTGGTTAAGAATTGAGTGAGATATGAATATTTCAAGTTAAGAGCACCTTAAGAGTTTTCGAACATGATTAAGGAAAAGATTAGCAAAACTTGTTTTAGCCATAACTTTCTTATTACTTAACCTTTTTGAGTGATTCAAAAGCCAAAGTTGAATAACCTTTTGTGTAGAATCTAAAAATATAAAAACATTTGACTAATTAAAACTTTAACAGAAACAAAAATATTAAATTTATACTAAGGCTCATTATTTATCTTTTATTATTAGCCATGCACTTTGATGTAATCCTAAAGATAAAGAAGTATAGGAATGTACTCATATACTTACTCAAGAATTTCAATAGGTGATGGAGGTATTTGATTAACTCAAGTGACCCTCTTGAAGAAAATGAATTAACTACTAAAGTACTTAGAAGAAAGATAGCTTGGTGTGAGATTTTAGGGGAGTTGCATTGCAACTTTGGGAGGACTTCAAATCAGTACGTAAGGGGAAGATTGAAGTGGTGCAAAAATCAAATTGAACTCAAGGTTGATTTATATAGACATGGGAGGAGACTTGGGAAATAAATTCATAACCATTTTAATAGACTTTTGTAGATAAGTTGACAATGGAATAGTTGGGCTACTAATTCTAGGGTTAAAATGCACTTGTACAAAAAATAGTAATGTGGTTGGAAATCTGATTGAAATGTGATTATGTATGCATGTGAATGCAATACATAATGTGATGTGTGAAGAAAATCTGTGGTTTTACTAATAAAGTGTAATGTAGTGTAAAATAAATAAATACATATCAACCAATAATAATTAGCACATAATTGATATATGAGCATGACCTCTAAAAGTATGAATTGTAATCTTAAAATACAAAGTTCGATGCGGATAAGAGATTCGAACAAGGAAAATTTGGTCGTTTTGCTAAAATTCCATTTCTGAAAATTGGCTAGTTGGAATTAGGGTTTCTTGTCGTTTCTAACTGGAGTAAAAATATTTTTATTATTTTTACTAACCTATAAAATGGAATGTTTCACAATTCCAGCTCGTGGCCTCGAACCCAAGACCAGGGAGTTCCTGACTTAAACTTGAGTATCCACTAGACAATTTGCCCCTCTCCATTAATATTTCTCTAAATCTCATTTTTATACATTGTCTTCGCTAGACAATTTTTTTTTTTTGGATTTCTAAAAGTTCTAAGGTTAAACTAAATTATGATAATTTCTATGTTTAACGAGTCATACAATAATCTAAACTATTATACTAATTATCGGGGTATTACAAATAAAATTGGAACACCCTGCCCTAATATCTAAGACATTGATCTCTATCCATTTGCAAGCAGGTAAATACTCATAGACCTATAACATAGAAACGATATCTTCATTTGTTTCTAAAATTGTACTAGGCGAATCACTACAACTTTACCTCAAAGTGAACTGTCCTAGTTTGAGATTTTGAAACCTGGAGCAAATTTGATAGCAAAGTTCATCAAAATTGGCCGACTTCATCAATGGCATAAGAAGCCCGCACTATCATATATAATCTTTGCAAGCTTTGAAAGAAAAGTCATCACTATGCAAAAAAAAAACAATAGAAATAAGAAGCTCCTACTTGATTATAAAAGCAATTGTAATCAAGTCACTGGTACCGAGAAACAAGCAACACAACTCAATTTAACATCATAGATTGAAACATAAAGCAACAAAACACAGCAAACAGAGTCGCTACTGAAAAATTAAGCAATATAACAATAGCATTCTGAAAACTGATGAATCAATGATCCTGATTTTAAACTCAAAACACAAAACAAATCAAAATAAGCAGCGTGCCGCTGCATTACAAACCACACCTCTCTATCAACATTTTCAACAATTATTGCAACACCAAAAAAAAAATGAGAAGCTACTACTAAGAAACACAATTATAAATGCACATGCTATTGAAAAACCAATCTGATGAAGCAACTGCTACTAAAAAACTCATGTGCCTACTACTGAAAACACACATGCTACTAAAAAATAACTCGATTTATCATCATATATTGCAACTGCTACTAAACAAAGTCATCGTTACATGAAACAACTGCGACTAAAAAAATTATGTGCCGGCTATTGAAAAACAACAAACACAACTGCTACTAAAAAAAATAGATTAAACATTAGACATTGCAACATACATCACACAAACACAGCAGAAACAGAGACAACTGATACTGATAAAAACATGCTTCAGCTGGTAAAAACTCCAACCCAAGTAGAATCATTCATCTGCAACTTAAAAAATAAGAAAAATCACATGATTTTGTACAAAATAAAAAAAGCTAAGCTTCGATCAAACACATGATATCAAACTAAAGCTAATCATATAACAATCACAGTTGAAAAACAGAAAAAAAAAATACATGAACCATCAAAACCTTAAAAAAAAACTCATCGAGAATTGTTAATTTGAGATTCAGCACATATTCGTGATAAAAATCGCACAACCGCTAGTCCAAAAATACAAATTCGTGATGAATTTAGCTTCACTCAATAGGAAGCTTTTCAAATTCAAATGCAGGTTTACAAAACGTAGAAAATCGGTTGATGCTGCTTGCGATCGAGAGCTTGGAGTTAATGTCACCGGTTTTGGGGAAATCGGGCTCTGATTTTTTCTTCTTCAGAAATATGGCATTATATATGGGAGGGCCTAAGGGTAAATTGGTAAAGTTGTACATGACACGTGTCAGCACCATAACAAAATGTCCTGATTTATAAGATTTCATCCTCCATTGTCTAAAATAAAGGACTTTGTCTTTAATTGTATTTGGCACCTCCATATTGTTCTTTAGTGTAGTTTACCCAAATCTTTGTTGATAGTTGTCAAATACTTATAGGTGTAGATATTTTCAGCTGCATTTTTTGGTTATACATATGTATATGGGAAATTTTCCATTGAGGACCTCTATCATGACTACTTGGTAAATACCTTCTTAAAAATCATACTTCCCAATAATATTTTGGAAGATCAACCATTGTATATCTAACTATATATACGTAGATCATTTATATAAATTTTCATCCAATTTAAAAATCGTTAAGGGGTCAACAAGATCATATAAATAAACGTTCCAAATTTATCAAATTTGAACCGTACGCGTTCATGTTTATAATTGATGAACCATGATTTTGAATCTCTTAACGATTTTCGATTTGATTGAAAAGTTACAAGAATGATCTACTCATATATAGCTAAACATTTAACGGTTGATATGTCAAAATATAATCAAAATAGAGACTTATAAACTATTGTATAGAAGATACTCACCAAGTCTTCACCATAGAAGTCCTCAATAGAAAAGCTCACATATATATATATAATATTGTAACAAACATTATTAGATAAGGTTGTGATGATATAGAAAGCATGGTTGAGATTCTCTCTATTTGCTTATGCAATTCTCTTCGATAATTTGAAACCATGGATTCAATTGCTATTGTTAACATGGTATCAGAGCTCACCTAGCTCTTGAGCCTATTAGCATAAGCCTTTATATCGCTTCCACGTCGATCTTATGTCGCTCGATTGTACTTGAAGAAGGTGATTCTGCTTCGTCACCATTGTTAGGGTTTATTTCTTCCTCGACCTTGTGCTCTCTACTTCTGATTGAGTGCAAGAGTTTCTCTGAGCATCTCAAATCTGCAAGCGCGACTTGATTTGGATAACTCTTGTTACCTTTTCTGCTTTCAAGTCCATTCTTACTACATAACCTAGTTCTTGATAAGATTGGAAAGAAGTGTTTACATCAGTATTACTGTTGTTACTATGATGAGATCTGAGCTAGAAATCAGTTGCTGATATGATGTTTGAAAACTTCGTAAACTTTGATATTGTGGTTGCTTAAAAAATTTCGTAAACTTTTGTAGCTGTTGTAGATTGAAATCTCACAAAACTTGTCGTTGTGGTTTGTTGCTATCGTCGCTTGAAATTTTAGAAAACTTGTAATTGTGGCTTGTTGCTGGTGATTGCTAGAAAAAGTTCGTAAATTCTGGAGATTGATTGTATAAGTTTGAGGTTGGAGTATATTACAATTTGTCATTGTTGAGTTGTTAAGGACAAATTACTTGGAATATTTAGTGGTGTCTTCCTCAGAGTTATAATAGCTCTATATTTATGCTGTGATATCTTAGTAGATTCTATATTGAGCTCACTATGGCTACATCTGGTGCATCCTCATCATCTGGTTCACATCTCATACATGTATCTGGCCCTACATGCACAATCTAAGATTAATGCTTTGAGAAGCATGCTTACTGCTAGATTGGGTGAAAGAAACTACATCAAATGGAGCTTTCTATTTTGGTCTACTCTGGAAGGAAATGGACTTTTTGGTTTCTTTGATGGTACTGAGGTTCCTCCTCCTCGGTATGCGCTTACTGAAGATGGAGTTGTGACAAACCAAGTTACTAAAGCATACCTGATTTGGAAGCAAACAGATAAGGCTCTGCTTACTCTTCTAATGTCTACACTTGAAGATGATGTGCAAGACATGGTCATCGGAGTAAGTTCATCAAGGGAGGCCTGACTTATCTTACATGAACAATATTCCACTGTTTCAAGAGCCAATATGATACAGCTCAAAACTAAGCTGCACAACATTAAGAAGGGAGCATAAAACATTGACAAATACCTCCAAAGAATTAAGAATGCTCGAGATCAATTACTTTCTATTGGAGTGACCTCTGCAGAGAAAGAAATAATCATTGTTATACTAAATGGCTTACCTAAGGAATATAAGACTATGAGAACTGTTGTTGAAGGCAAAGAAAACCCGATATCTCTTCATGATCTGCGATCCCAATTGTTATCCGTTGAAAGGCGTATTGAGAATTATTTGCATGCCCTTAACACACTCTCTGCCATGGTAGTTAGAGGTGGAGATTAAAGGAGGAATTGACATGATTCTGACAGAGGCAAGGCCAAGACTTCAACACAAGTTGGGAACTCGAATAGGTCATCCATGGAGTGTTCTGTTTGTGGGAACAAAGAACATATTGTCTCCACTTGCTATCGAGCTAATAACTGTCACGATTGTGGGAAGAAAGGGCATTTGGAAAATAGTTGTTATCAGAATCCCAACAATACTTCTAATGCCAACTCTGGTGCTAGTGTTGCTACAAATTCTAGAAATGGTAGACACAACAATGGTCATGCACCTGAGTGCCAAATCTGTAACAAAAAGGGTCATACTACTGCAAATTGCTACTACATGACTGATGTACCTGCTGGACATCCTTCGTTGTCCATTCCCACTTGTCAAATGTGTGGTCTGAAGGGACAAAAGGCACTGGATTGTACTCAACAGTCCAATTATGCCTATCAAGGTGTCGATCCTCCTTTTTCACTCACTGCCATGCATGCTCATAGTGTTATAAGCATGGTTCTACCGTTGACACATCTGGTAGCTCTCAAAATTTAGCTTCTGGACCTGTTCATGTTGAGGTGTGGATTGGTGACACTAGTGCCACACACCACATGACTTCAGATTTGAGGAATCTGACTCTTACACAATCATACACTTCTAACAACCAAATCACCATTGGTAATGGAGCAGGTTTGGACATTGCTCATCTTGGATCTGGCTCAATTAAGCCAGCTTATCACACTTTTAAACTTCGTATTGTGCTTCATGTTCCAACTTTGGCAGTTAACTTGTTGTCATTTATAAAATTGTGTAGAGACAATAAATGCTTTATTGTTCTTGATGAGAATGACATTTGTGTGCAGGACAAGGCATCTAGGGCAACCATATATGAAAGAAAGAGTAGTGATGGCATGTTTCTCTTCAAATCCCAATCTCCTTTACAATCTTCCCCTTGTTCTTAGTCTGCTTATGTGGGAGCTAGTTGTTGTGACTCACTCTTTATGGCACAAGCGGTTGGGACATCCAACTGACTCTGTTGTCCACAAGATGTTATCCAACTCCAACATTTCATTAGACAAAGACAAGTCTAGTAATGTCTGCATTCCTTGTATTGAAGGAAAAATGCAGATGTTACCTTTTTCTGACTCCACTAGCAAGTCTAGTAGTCCTTTCATAAGGTACATTCAAATCTTTGGGGCCCTGCTCCTAATCTGTCTTTAGAAGGGTGCCATTGGTAAACCAGAATGGGAACATGCCATGATTGAAGAAATAGATGCACTTGTCTAACAAGGAACCTGGACTCTTGTTCCATGTTCTTCTCAGAAGAACATTATAGGATGCAAGTGAATTTTAAGGTAAAAAAAGAATCTACTTGGTAGCATAAACAGATATAAAGCCAGGTTGGTGGCTCAAGGCTTTAGTCAAGAAAAATGTCTTTATTATGAAGAAACATTTAGTCCAGTTATAAGGCACAACACAGTGAGAGTAATATTAACTTTGACAACTCTACATAAATGGGAATTGAGACAACTTGACGTGAAAAACGCATTCCTACATGGTGACTTAAAGGAGGAAGTTTCTATGAGACAACCACAAGACTTTATTGATTCTAAATTTCTAGATCATGTGTGTTTGTTAAAGAAATCTCTTTATGGCCTAAAGCAAGCTCCTCGTGCATGGAATGAGAACATTAGCTTCCTACCAAGTCTTGGATTCTTATTCTCACATTCAGACCCAAGTCTATTCATTAAATACAGTGAGGAAGGTATTGTGGCACTACTTTTATATGTGGATGATATTGTGATTATAGATTCTGTTACTAAAAGGGACTAACTGTGTGGTAGAAGAACTTAAAATGGTGTTTGATATGAAAGGTCTTGGTGCATTATCATATTTTCTGGGGCTTGAAGTTAAACAAACTGCTCATGGGATCTTTATTAGTCAAATGAAGTATACTAAGAATGTATTAGCCAGAGTTGGAATGGAGAAGACAAACCCTAGTATTACTCCTATTTTTTCTCATGTTCAGATGTTAAAGAATGAAGGTGTTCCTTTGGCAGATCCTACTCATTATTCGAAGCATTGTGGGAGTTCTCCAATATTTGACTTTTATGAGCCCAGATATTGCTTTTGCTATAAATATTGTGTGTCAGTTCATGACAAATCCATCAGATGTGCATTATGCTGCAGTGAAACAAATTTTGAGATACCTTCAGGGTACTATGATGAAAGGAATATTCTATAGCAATTTTGACAAGTCTGTTAAAAGTGGTGTTTTTATAAATGTCTATTGTGATGCTGATTGAGGTGGTGAGATTAACCAGAGAAGGTCCACTACTATTTTTGTGGTATATATAAGTGGTTGTCCTATGTCTTGGTAATCTAAGAAACAAGATTATGTTTCCAAGAGCTCTACTGAAGCTGAATACAGGTCCATTGCTAACACTGCTGCTGAGATTTCATGGATAAGGCATCTGTTGTGTGACTTACACATCCAAATTTCAAGACCACCTCTTCTTAAATGTGACAATTTATCAGCCTTAGCACTTGCTTCAAACCCTATCTTCCACTCTAGAATCAAGCATTTGGACAATGAGTTCCATTTTGTTCGTGAAAGAGTTCAAAGGCAAGATCTGTTACTGCATTATGTGCCTACTGCTAAACAAACAGCTGATATCTTGACCAAAGGACTGCATTCACCTGTGTTTCATCACCACAATATCAATCTCAGACTAGCTTCCCTAGCTGAGATTGAAGGGAGCTGATAACAGTGCATCAGTAATTTCATTACTTTGACAAGTCATGGTTTAGATATTTCTAAACCTTTGTTAACAATTGTTAAGCAGTTATAGTTGTAGATATTTTCAGCTGCATTTTTTGTTATACATATATATAGTGTTGTAACAAACATTATCAGATAAAGTTGTGATGATATAGGAAGCTTGGTTGAGATTCTCTCTGTTCTCTTATGCAATTCTCTTCGATACTTGGAAACCATGGATTCAATTGCCATTGTTAACACTTTGGCCCCTTGTATTTTTGGGAAGTAGATTACTTGGGGCAGTTGAGGCGGTGCGAACTTCCGCGTTCAGACAATGCTTTGGGAGTTGAGATCTTTTTGGACAAAGCTTGTATGTTGTATTTGACTTTTTACTACACTGACTAATTTTAGTATTTTACCCCAATATGTACAATGTTGAATGCCAATGTAGGAGATTAGGAGAGGTGATTCAGTTATAAGCAAGTATTGTAACCAAAAGTTACCTATAGTATGATCTTAGAACATTATAAGCACTACACGATTTTAAAAGAATGAGCATAACATTGATTTATATGGTTCAAGTTATGAATTTAAAAAGAAAGAAAACAAGGCGAATTGAATTGGAGTAGCTCGATACAATACAACTCATTTCGGTTGGGTCGATCATTATATAATCTTATCCCCGAGTCAGCGGATAAGAGGCCTCAAAGGCATGGGGGCCTGAGGTCATTATTTTCTCCAAGTCTTTAGATAAGGGGAAAGAAGGCCCGAGGGCCTAAGGTCAGTTTTTCCTTGGATTTTCGGATTCAAGTCACCAAGGGTCTAAGATTAGATATTTTTCAAAAAGGGTTTGTGGGTTCTAATAATATGACCTCAAGGTAGAGGGAAAGACCTCATATAATCAATGGACCCTTTGGAAGGGATCACGAATTTTGAAGCCATGTCAAAGGAAGAGGTTGAAGTAATCATCGAGCCATAAACCAATGAAGCCTTTTCGAGGGATAAAAAGTGTGTTGAGAAAAATTACTAGGTCATGTAGGGGTCACCAAACCTGGGGGTATTTTAGAAGTGGAGGGCTCGTGGATAATATTTCTAGGCTTGGTAGTTTCAGCTCTTGTAATTTTAATCCTCTTCACCATTTTCAGGGGGTCGTTGGGAATGATGATTATAGTTAGAGCGACATTTTCTTTGACGTTTTTTGGGTGTGTAGATTCTTTCAGTGGCTGATCATTAGACCTAAGGGTTGAAGAATTTGGAGTTCTCTTTAATTGAGAGTCAAAAGTATTCTTCAAATTTCTCCTGAAAAGAATAAGTTTTTTCGAGACCAAAGAGTTGTTGAACAAGACCCAAACCTGAATGAGGCTCGGTGTAGAGGCAATGATATTTTGACAACATAGCAGACATATGACTTGAGACTATCTCATTGAAAAGTTCATTGGTGCCGAATAAATTTACATGCCAGCACTGCCAATCAAGCCAATCTAACCTCTCTTGGGGAAGATTGAACGTCTTCATATCAACAGGGAAAGCTACATGGAAAAATTCAAAAGGGTTAGAAAAATATGAGGAGCATTAAAAGGAGGCAACAAAAGGCAAGGGGCTTGTGAATCGAGACCAGGAAAGTCTAAGTGAGACAAAGGGGCATCCTCGTAAAAGTTTTGAAGGCTTTGCGATTCTGGAATCAAAGGTACATTGATGATTTGAAAATCTTTGGTTATATTATTTAGGTTTATGTGAGGAATGTTTGAATGAAGACTCGTTGGAGATATGAGATTCCTTTGAGTAATGAGGTGTCGAGGATACTCACGATGCACTGTAAGTATTCAATGGTTGAAATAGGAAGTTCGAGGAGTCAAGTTTATAAAGTTCGAGTAAGGCTTCTACAAAAAGAAACAAGGAAATGAGATCTCGTGATACTTTATGAACGAGACAATGAGCTTGTCATATGCGGTGTGGTTTCTTGCTTTTGATTTAACGTGATTTTAATGACCTAATATGTTTCTTTGAGCATGATGGTACTAGCTTGATAGATTTTTGTGTAGCGTTAAAATGTAACTTGGTAGATTGATGAAATTCTTTCTCAGAGCTATAGAGGCCTCAAGAAATAAATTTAGGGACATTGTGAGAAGTAAAATTTACGGGCTTTGACTAAGTCAAAGACCCCATATTTCGGCATGTTACTTCATAGGGATTGATGGTCATGCTTTGATTTGGCCCTATATTTCGTAGGGATTGAGGGTCGTGCTTTGACTCGGCCCCCTAATTTTTAGGGGTTGATGATCATACTTTGATTTGATCTAGTCAAAGTAGTTTTGAATTCTGATGTGCAAGTGAAAAGTGGGCGTAGTGAAAAAGTGAGAGCCCTTCCATATGTTGTGGAAAAGTATGAGCCTAATCGTAGTGTAGTGGATTATAGGTGTCGTGGAATTGAGGTTTTGTGAATCCATGAGAAAAGTAGGGATAATGGTTGAATCAAGTGCCACCTTTGCAAGTGTTTATTATAAATAGAAGATGAGTAGAATTGAGAAAATAAAGGAGGCAAGGGGGGTAAGTACGATCTAGTTTTGAATTACTCAATATCTAAGAAAAACTCTAACTTGGGCGTCGGAATGTTTGTTGTTTTGCCGGTGCCTATCCCCTTGTAGTTTTTGGTGACCCCTGAGTTCATAGTCATATTCATCGATCAAGTATCAAGCGTATGCTCTAATCAAAATAGTCTTGTGGGTGCAAAAAAGTCAATGAAGAATTTTTCGACATCAACAGTCACTATCAAATGCCATATATCAAAATGGTCGCTCAAATTAGTCCTCGTCTATCATTTGTTCACTCGTTCTCATACGGGTGTGAAAAAGAGAATATTCTGTTTCTTTTTAGGTGTATTTCTGTCTTTAAATATTTTTTGTGCCGTTTCTTTTTTCCTTTGTTTTATAAAATTATTTAGGTGTTTTCCAAAATAAAATAAAATAAAATTGCAAAACCATAAATTTTCTGGGCACCGCTTTTTCGCTCTGACCATTGAATCTTCGTCCTTTCTTTGTGCATTCACATTGTAGCCGACACCCTATCTTCTGTTAAATTGAGAAGAGGAGCTTGATTATCCTGATCAAATTGAACTTCTTTTCTATTAAATTGACCATCTGGGTATTCAATTTTCTTGATCAAAACCTAAAATCCATGGCGGCTCTGGTACCGGGAATCCTACTGAAGCTGGTCGATCAACTCAATGAACACGGGAGTCAAACCCACCGACGAACACCGGAGCTCGCTTCTTCAAGTCACCGACATAGTCCCCGCGGTCCTAAACGAGAAGAGCCTCTCACCCACACAAGGCTTCTACATCAAAGTCTCCGACTCGTCACACTCCATCTACGTCAGCTTCCCGTCGGAGCAAGACGGCATTGTTTTGAGCAACAAGATACAGGCTGCAGCTGGGCCAGTTCATCTAAGGAGTTGGGTGTTGGGAAAAGTAGAGAGTCGCGACTTTTTTCAAGAATTTTTGGGGCTTTGCCTCAAATGAATGTCAAAATGACCCAAATATCCTTAGTTTTGGTCACGTGATTTTTTTTTTACGTCTCTCAGGAGTGACCGAAATGATAGAACTATATTATGTGAATGACTATTTTGATATATAAAATTCAACAGTGATCAAACGTCCTTTTGGACAAAAATGAACTACTATTAGGTCAATTTTGCCTTTTGGTAAAGATGCGGCATCTTCTGAAACGAGACACGAGTGAAGCCGACAGCTGAGTTCGTTTCAGACTTCAGAAGTAGAGTTGTACAGAGTTCAGAAGAATCCAGAGTTTTGTTTCAAAAAGTCGGAAACAAGGCCATAGATGTCATTGAAGCTTCCACTCTCCATCTCTATCACCTTCCCATCTCAGGATGTCTCATTCATTTCCCTTTTCAATAGCTTAGCTTCCAATTCTTCTCAATCTTATTAAAAACCAACACCTCGTTTGTTTTTGGTTGCTGTCAATAGCTTAGCTTCCAATTCTTCTCAATACAGTACATGGTCAATGGTAATTTACATGTCTATTTGTATTGTATGTTACGACCTAAGAGATGGGAATCACCAGTGGAAAAGATTAGCCGATGTAAGAGAAGGCTTTGGGGGCGAATTGGCGTCGGGGTGGTGTTCCGACTTGACCATGGTTAAATTAAATGTAGAGGAGGGAATAACAGATCATAGTTTGTGCCACAACGGTGTATGAGTTGTTATAACCTATTGAATGACTTAGCAGTGCACTTTGGTCCATATGCTACAGTAGTTTTATCCCTGGGAATTTATTGTTCAGAAAGATGGGATGGATATAGGGAAGTTTGAAGGCATGATACAGTACATGGTTTAGAGACAATTTGACGTGGAATTTCTCAGTACTGTTGATGTTTTCTAATATAGTCTGCATATAATTCCCAGTACTCTGACCTTGCCGAAGCAGACCGTGCTTCAATATTAGAGTCCTTCAAGCAAGCAGACCGTGCTGCATATTGTTCCCAGTACCCTGAATTAGGTGCTCAGACAGCTGACGAAAATGAGCCTGTTAAAGATGAACAAAAGTCTCATATGGTAGTTTCCACAGATGCATGCCTTCCAATTCTTGCTTCTGGGGAGTCTCCTCTTTCTGCTCGCGTTCTTATAAACTATGAGTTACCAACGAAGGAGGTTTGGTTCCATCCATCTTTCTTATCTGATTATTTTCTGCAATCCCTTTCCTTCGTTTTCTGTTGATAGTAACTCTTATGCATTTTTGAGTGTAACATTTAATGGTATCCATTAAATATTCCAATTTTAGTGGAGGGGCCACACTGTGTTCTTTTTCAGTAATATATCAATATTGATAACCAGCGAAAATCTAAAGGACCTGGTTTCAACTTGAATGTATACAGTAGGCTTTTCTACTGTTTCCTGCTGCATTCTCTTCTATTCACGTTCTTCCTCCCCAAATTGTTTTGTAGGAAATATATATGAGGCGTATGGCAACTTGTTTAGCTTCAGGTTCTTCCCTATTGTGTTTCACTCATCATTTGTTGTATATATTGGGGATTGCAGTCCTGCAATAACTTCATCTGAATAAATGCAGACGGGATTGTTATCAATATGGTCGTTGGGGGTGAGATAGTAAGTCTCAAGAGTATTGAAGAAACCAGCAACCTAGTCATGGCTGAGATTCCCATACATGTAAGTTCGTTCTATATTCCACTTTTTGTCTAGTTGTCTCGTTGTATTCTGTATATCACATGTTCAATCAGTCATAGACGCTCATTTTTATATGATTTATTGCAGATTTCTGCGATTATATGAAGTATGCTAGAACACATGCAAGTTAGTTCCTTGTACTATGCAATAGTTGAAGCACATACGCGATATGCTGGTCCATTCGAATAGTAATTGGAATTGTTGTATATCTGATTTAAGTTTTTTTACTTGTTTCACCTTGCAGTTAACTAGACCTTTTAGATAAAACGAAAGACAATAGTTGCCTAAGACCATCTCCAATGGTAGGTGCTATATTAAAGTTCTATTTTAAAAAAATAAAACTATATTAGACATAATTTATTTATAAAGTAGGTTCTATAACTTGGCCATCTCCAAGAGCTTAACTTATTTTATTATTTCAAGTTTTATATTCATAAAATGAATGAGTTGAAAAATAAAAGCACATGGTGTGGGTACCACAAGTTTTGAGTGGGGTGAGTTGTAAAATGGGTTGAGAAAACAAAACTATTTTTCTAACTTATACGACCAAATTTGCAAAAGATGGAGACCCAAATGCATCATTGGAGATTGTCTTTTGTCAATGAGTTATAAAACTTAATATGCAACCTATCATTGGAGATGACCTAAAAGACTCAAAAGACTTGAATGACTTTTATTGTTTACGGCAACATTGTACTTCTGTAGTTGTACATTGTACTTCTATAGTTGTGAGGCATGGAGTAAAGGAACTTTTAATCTTCTGTTGTATGACAAGTTTTACTTGGATAAAAATGTTCGGCAAGATCTATTATTATCAGTTTGGAAGACCAAGTAGCATTTAACATTCAGAAAAATAATCGAAAGAACAATATAGAAATGGAAATTTTCATTTGCATGTTGTTTGAGGTCGATCATTTAGAGCAACTCTAATGATTTAGAGCAATTTTAATAATGTCACTTAAAATTTGTTTATTTTGCACCTCCATTTTTACTCAATTGACCCCTTTTTAGTGTAAAATTCAATTTTACCCTTGAACCAAAAAAATTAGGTTAAATCTTGCAGTAACAAAATGTCATCAACGGGGTTACAAGAGCTAATTGCTACTATTGTTGTTTAATTAATTATTGTTTAAGGAGAGTTATTCTCCGTAACTTTCGGTGTGCATGTGTCCTAATTAGATACAGTTTAGTATAGATAGAGATTCAGAGAATCTCTGTTTTATAGGGACAGTTATTGTAACAGATTGTATCAGCCTATATATAAGACATTCTATCAATGAAAGAGTTACAGTTTTCAGTTATCATATTTCTTCTCCTTCAACACGTTATCAGCACGCTCTGAGTTGATAGCCAACCATCACCACAGAAAGAAAAAAACGTAACCCCTAAAATACAAGCTCCACTGCCGGCACCATCCAACACCGCCAATCACACCATCTCGGCTACTTCCTCCTTGCTTTCGGTGATTTTCCTACTTCATCAAGATTGCTTGACTTCCAAAGAATTGTTTCAGACGAGCATAACACCAATCGAGGTAAATTTTTTCAACCATCAATCTTTAGATCTAAGATTAAAACTTACTTTCTGCAACACCCTATATCTAGGATTGTGATATTGATGTGTCATTATTGAATATCTATACCCTAGTTCTTATGGACCTATATCTATAAAGTATCAGTGACAGTCCCGAGGGAGTTACGGTTTAGAAAGAAAAAAAAATTGATACTGTGTGATGGTTCATTGCGGTTTTTGAGTGTGGTTTTGAGCCATCGTTTATTGATAATCGATTTTTGTGACCAAACATCATCGATCACGGTTCTTATTCCCTAAACTTGATATTAGTGATCGTAATTTTTCGATCGGTAAACTAATTACATCTCTTATCTCTCTTGTAGATGACATCAATTGAGCTAGAACGACCTAAATTTGATATCATTGCTCTTCAAGGAGCAGAATACTATCGTTGGGTATCAGATGTTGAGAACGTGCTTCTCGTTATAAATCAGACGGATTCAATCTAACCACCACCACCACCTGGGATTGAGCCATCAAATCCAGCTCGCAAACCTCAAATCCTCATGTTTAGAGGTGTCATATACATCCAGTTCTAAAGAAATATTTGTTACAAAATAACCCCGCGATTTTGTGGGTGACTTTACAAGATAGGTTCAATAATGTGTATAATGCATAACTTCCTAAACTACAAGAAAAATGTGATTCAATCTAGTTATTGGATTATCCAAGTATTAATGCTTTTAATCAAGCTATGTTGGAGCTACAATTGGAATTGAATGTTTGTGGCATTATAAAAACCGATCAGGCTATGATTGAGAATTTTTTAAGCACATTTCCTACCTCCATGAAAAATATTGTGCACCAATATCACATGGATTTTGCGCAAGGATGACTTAGATTATTCAGTGATCTCATGAATATAATGGCTAAGAAAGAACGGTTTCATGAGATTCTTCTCATCAATAATGCTCAGCCAACTGGTACTAAAAATATCTATGAGTAGTACAACACTGGTGGGAAGGAACGTAAGGATAGGAGAAACATTCGTTCCGAGCCTTAAAATAACCATGGTGGAAGAGGAGAACGTGAAAAAGTTCCTGGTAGAGAATATAATCGGAACTTGACTTGGACTCACCATGACAATAGCCATAACTCCAACAAGAATCATTCCGGTCCTAGGAATGGAAGAAATTCTTTCAATTATGCTTCTAATTCGCGCTTGTCATCTTGCTATAGATGTAGTTCTACCAAGCACATGCACAAACAATGTTATGCACCCAAGGATATTCAAAATGCCTATAAGAAGTGTAAGCAATATATGGCACATGAGACTTAACTTCACTGAAGTCTATGAGATGGAAGATTGTGGTGGCATAAATCTTATAATAGCAAAAAAAATACGAAAGCAAGTCTGGAGACTGTGGTTTTGAGTAGTCTATGTATTAGGCTGACGTTTATGCTATGTAATAAAGTTTTGCTTTATTTTGACTTGATTTTAGTCATGTTTTGAGACTTTATTTTAGTCGGGTCTAGAATAAGACATATTTGGTGTAATTTTTTAAAAGTTGGTGAGTAATAAAATTTCTTTTTTTTTGGGTATATGAAAGTGTTGAGAATGTTATTTCATTCCAAATTATGTATATGGTTCGATGTTTACAATTAGATATGGCATAATGACACAGATACAGTAAAAACAAGATATAAAAAAGAGGATGTTTTTGATCTCAGACCTCCTTCGACCCGTCGAAGGCCACGTTTTGGATCGGTTCACGTACCTTTCGATCCATGGAAGGTTATCCTCGGTTTCCTACATTTACACCTTTGACCAGTCGAGTTTATTTTTGACCCGTCGAAAGGACGCTTCTGTCTCGGAAATTGTCCAATTTCGACCCGTCAAAATAGATATCGTAAAATTGATAGCGGTTTTAGGTTTTTCTTTGACCAATCAAGATATTTTTTGACCTATCGAAGATGTGTTCCTGGACAAGATTTCGACCCGTCGAAAACCAGTATCGAAAAATTAAAATTTTATTTTGGGTTTTTTTCGACCCATCGAAGACTATACCCGGATGTCATGTTTTTAGATGTGTTTTACATCGGTTTTACCTTGACCAACCTGGAATTCTGCACCAGATGTGGTTTTACATCGGTTTTTGTAATTTCATGGAACTTAATCTACAAGGATCATTTCGACCGGTCAGTTGTTGTTATACATTGGTTGTTTTTAAGTATTACCATACCATATCAGCACTCTATAAGAGTTACACTCTTTTAAATCTTTAAGTATTCACTTAAAATGTTTGTCATGTCTTGAGTTCAAAGATGAATTGATTTACATTGTTTTGTTGATATATGATTGCGAGATTGAGTATTATACGCGCCTAGAGGGCTATTCGAACCTTACTCAAATTTGAAAATATTTGTGCCAACATTTTTTACTCGGAACGTTATTGTGAAAATGGAAAATATTTTGTGTCCAATCTCCGTAGAATGCTGCGAATGGCACAATTTGGAGAGGTTTATGAGAATTTGTAGTGTTTATGTCTTACTACGGTTATGATCATTGAATCTAATGCAGTCACTTGTATCCATCCCTATATGTGACTTGACCTCATATGAGCTTTTGCATTATGATGATCAAGATATTGAAAAATTATCATGATCATCGATTATTCAGAGCAAAGAAGCATGTGGGAATACCTAAATCCATCAGTCTAGATGGGAATGATGAGACTACTCCTCTCATTCCTGGCTTGGTCTCCAAGATGAGTGCAACACAATCCTGACAACATACTGATGTGGCGTCATGCGTTATCCCACAAGATTCATAAGTTGTAATCTCGTATGGACGTCGCTCGTTTTTCAAAGCTTGTTCATGTCTATAATGTTGTTTACATGCATGTCGGTCTTTTGTTGTAGACACAACTTTCATTCCTCCACAGATTCCAAGAATATATTTTTGGATCAATCAAACTGGTATGCTGACTGTTTATATATGATTTTGATTGCTGCATTGATGCATAGGTCACACATCTTTGCAATCCACATGGTATATTGCACTTGCCAAACTCCTAGCACATATTATTAAGCTTCGGGCTCACCACCCGAACAATTCAATCAGGTCACTTCGATTGGATAATGCAGGAAAGTTTACATAAAAATATTTTGTTGATTATTGCATGTTGATTGGGATTGTAGTTGAACATCCCGGTTCTCTATGTTTATTTGTAGAATGGTTTTGCAGAGACACAAATCAAGTGGTTAAAGTTTATGGCCAGAGAAATGATAATGTATACTAATTTACCGGTATCTTTTTGGGGATATGCAATGTTATACGCAGTTATGCTAGCTTATTTGCTTGATATCTATAAATCGTCAACCATTTAGTTAGTAACTGGAAATGAACCTAATATCTCACATCTACGCATCTCTGGTTGCGCGATACATGGGCCTACTTCGCTTCCACTGCGTACAAATATGGGTCATCATTGAAGAATATGCATTTATGTTGGTTATGATTCTCCAACGATTGTCCGCTATTAAGAACTTTTGATAGGAGATCTCTTTACTGCTAGTTTTGGAGATAATCACTTTAGTGAGACATACTTCCCGCCGTTAGGGGAAGATAGGAATTGTTCCATTCTAGATAAAAGTCAAAAATTGACATGGTATGTCCCCACTATATCTCATCATGATCCCCACACATCTCAGCGCGAAATTGAAGTGTAATATATTCTTGATCTTAAAAAAGTAGCAGATTTTATGTCTAAATGTTTTATTGATATCATGATAGTGACAAGATCGGTTATATATATTGCAAATCCTGCAAGGTTGAAAGTCCCCAGAATTGGGCAAGTTAACGCAACACCCAGGCAAGGTAGTGTTTCTCCTGCCTATAGTGGGGGTGTAGTATCGGTCAAAATTCACTAATGAGTTGCCGATGAAAAGGCAAGCCATCAAGGCACAACCTTTCATTATCAACACATGAGATTATTTCTGACTGCAATTGTGTCTAAAAATTGACAAACATTAGGGGATGCCTCAGAGTCAATGACAATGTCAGTAAACAAAGAAATCTCACCAAGTTAAAACAAATGCTAGCGATATTATGGATGGTTCTTCCATGTTCGTTGATGATGCATTACTTATTCCGTCGCTCAAGAATTGACGACGAGAAAGCGGAACATTGCTCTGTTGCAGATTGTCAATGGTTAATGTAGAGCAAATTGACCGATTTTGAAAGTTACAATCTAGGCTGATGTATACTCTCTTACAAATAGCACGTTTTCGATATGGTAGTGTTATAACCATCGAATGATAAGCCGGTTAAACACAAATGAGTCTTTGTTTAGAAGCACAATAAGAAGAACTTATGGTGCAAGAATCTTCTTAACACCCTAGTATTAATTATGAGGAGATGTATTCTCTGATCATGGACATCATCCCTATCATATCCCACTCCACATAGTAAGATATAGTCCGCTTTGGGCATTGCCCACATGGTTTTACTTTTGGGTCTACCCCCAAAAAACGTCTTACTATAGAGATGGTGACATGCACATATAAGCACATCACCTTCCCACTCCCGAGCAATGTGGGATTGCATGCCCATGTAGGAAGCTAGTGCCCTTGGCACCCCCACACATGGGTCATCAAAATTCACCCCCCTTAGTGGCCCGACGTCCTCGTCGGCATACTTCCGGTCGGAACAGGCTCTGATACCATTCTATTACATCTCACTCCACATAGTTAGATATTGTGTACTTTGGGTATTGTCTGCACGGTTTTACTTTTAGGTCTACCCCTAAAATGCGTCTTACTATAGAGATGTTGGCATACACATATAAGCACATTACCTTTCCACTCCTGAGCGATATGGGATTGCATGCCTATGTAGGAAGCTAGTGCCCAGGAACCCCCACACATGGGTCATCACAATCCCTTTTCGCTACCTTATCAATTTGGTAGTGTCCAAAATACTGAGTATGCAGCTTATAGATGTGGTTATATATCACTATGGGGATCTTAATTTAGAGATATACATGAGAGTGTCGGTTGGCATGGTTCTACCCAATTCAAGTAACTCTAAACCACAAAGTGTTCATGTAATTAGATTGAGACGTTTACTCTATGGATTGAAATAATTCGATAGGATGTGGTATACACGTCTTAGTGACTATTTGATTAGGAAGGGATACGAGAATGAAAAGTTATGCCCATGCATGTTCAGTAGATGAACAAGTTGTTTAAGATGATAGACCTTAGTAGGACTTGATTAAGTCTGGTTTTAAGATGGAATATCGAGTTGGTTGAATTCTTATTCACTAGTTTGCTTATATCTAAATCAGGCAATGGACAAAGCACACCCTATTAATACACAATGGTTATTTGCAGTCTGGAACCCAAAATGATCAATTTCATCGGGATGATGATGGTAAGGATCTTTTGGAGTTGAGATTCTATATCTTAGTGCAATTAGAGCTTGGTTAAATATAGTTTGGTGCATACATCCGGACATTGCCTCTCTGTATGTGCCAACACAGTCATTAGAATGGAGTATAGTACACCTTCTGGTACTTGAAGGTAACCATTGACTTGGTCTTATTCTTTCCCTGCAAAGATAACAGAGAGAAGCTTGAAATTCTTAGAAAATGGATGGTTGAATCGCAATATGCAGGTTTTGGGCTCTTTGACCCATTTAGTAAATCTCTCGACCAATCAAAGGCAGTGAACTATGATACCCTGAAGGTGTCCTTTGACCCGTCAATGGTTTCACCTTGGATCAAACAAAAGTGTTCGTTCGACCCGTCAAGCGAGAACTTTGACCTATCGAGTTCATCTCCTGCTGCGATCAACTTTACTGCAGTCCCCTATTATGAAACACTAGTTGTTGTGTTGGTTAGTTTTGCTGATGTTGGGTATCTCTCTGACCTATAAAAAATACGTTCCCAAAAAAGTTATGTATTCATCATGGGAACATGGCGATTTCTTGGAGAACAACAAACTAAACCCTTGTTGCTACTTCCTCAAAATATTCTATGGTTTAAGATTTATATGAAGCTATTGATGAGTGTGTCTGGTTTAAGACAGTAATACACCAAATTCGAGGGCCTAGTGGATTACCATTTACTATGAGATCACCATCTTGCCTCTTTGAGGATAATACAGTTTGCATTGAACAAATGAAGTTGGGTTACTTTAAGGGTGTCATACTTAATTCATTTTTCCAAAGTACTCCTACAATCAGCAATAACAACAGTTATTGATTATCTATGTGAACCAGGTTGGTTCGGCGGATAATGTTGCAGGACTTGTTTACCAAGTCATTACCCAAATCTATGTTTGTGAAACATATGAGATGCATTGGTCTGCACAGGTTATCCGAACTCCATGACTGAGTTTACAGTCAGTGGGAGTTACATTTCTGTAGACATCTGTGAGAGTTTACATCACATCTCTTAGCTTTTGTAGTTGATGCGTTGTACTCTTTTTCTCTTAGATCAAGCTTTTGTTTTACCCATAAGGTTTTTGTTTCCTTGGAAAGATTTTTAGTGAGGCAACATATTATGCATCAGTCTTTAAGTCATCGATACAAGGGGGAATATTTAAGGAGATTTATTCTCCGTAACTTTCAGTGTGTGTCTTGTCGTAATTAGATGCAGTTTAGTATAGATAGAGATACAGAGAATCCCTGTTTTATATGGACATTTTTTTAACAGATTGTATCAGCCTATATATAAGACATTCTATTAATGAAAGAGTTACAGTTTTCAGTTATCATATTTCTTCACTTTCAACAATTATAAATTTACAGTCACATCAAAGAAGAGACTCGATTTATGGTTATGTTCCACTGAGAATTTTGGCCCAGCTACAAGACTTTTATTTTTCTAAAGATCTTGTAATACCCCAAAAATTAGTATAATAGTTTAGATTATTATATGACTCGTTAAACTTAGAAATCACAATAATTTAGTTTAACCTTAGAGCTTTTAGAATTTCGATAAAAAATTGTCTGGCGAAGACAATGAATAAAAATGAATTTTTGAGAAATATTAACGGAATGGGGCAAATGGTCCAGTGGATACTTAAGTTCAAGTTAGGTGTTCCCTGGTCTTGGGTTCGATGCCACAAGATGGAATCGTGAAACATTACATTTTATAGGTTAGTAAAAATAATAAAAATATTTTTACTCCAGTTAGAAATTGTAAGAAACTCTAATTCCTCAACTAGCCGATTTTCAAAAATTAGAATTTTAGCAAAACGACCAAATTTTCCTTGTTCGAATCTCTTCTCACAATCGAACTTTGTATTTTAAGATTACAATTCATACTTTTAGAGGTCGTGCTCATATATCAATTTGGTGCTAATTATTATTGGTTGATATATATATATATTGTTTACACTACATTACACTTTATTAGTAAAACCACACATTTTCTTCACACATCACATTATGTTTTGCATTCACATGCATACATAATCACATTTCAACATTTCAATCATATTTTCAACCATATTACTATTGTTTTTACAACTGCATTTTAACCCTAGAACTAGTAGCCCAACTATTCCATTATCAACTTGTCTACAAAAGTCAATAAAAATGGTTATGAATTTATTTCCCATGTCTCCTCCAATGTCTATATAAATCACCCTTGAGTTCAATTTAATTTCTGCACCACTTTAATCTTCCCCTTATGTACTGATTTGAAGTCCTCCCAAAGGTGCAATACAACTCCCCTAAAATCCACACCAAACTATCTTTCTTCCAAGTACTTTAGTAGTTAATTCATTTACTTCAAGAGGGTCACTTGAGTTAATCAAATACCTCCATCATCTACTGGAATTCTTAAGTAAGTGTACAAGTACATTTATATACTTCTTTATCTTTAGGATTACATCAAAGTGCATGACTAAGAATAAAAGGGAAATAATGAGCCTCAGTGTAAATTTAATATTTTAGTTTGTAGTAAAGTTCTTTTTACTCAAATATTTTTTACATAATTAGATTCTACATAAAAAGTTATTCAACTTTGGCTTGTGAATCACTCAAAAAGGTTAAGTAATGAGGAAGTTATGGCTAAAACAGGTTTTACTAATCTTTTCCTTAATCATGTTCGAAAACTCTTAAGGTGCTCTTAACTTGAAATATTCATATCTCACTCAATTCTTAACCAAATTTAATGTTCTTTGTATCAATACAAAGCTTAAGAGTTTAACTATAAATCTGAAAAGTTTCAATGGCTTTGGCTAAGATTTTAGTAACTAATTAATTCATGTAAATGATCTTAATACCAAGTGTAACCATTTCTGGACAGTTGCTAACATCTTTATTTCTGAACTCAAGAACTCCCAACCAAACTTTATGATTAGTACCATTTGATTCCTCTCAAAAATCACTTCGAGATGGTGTACTCACTTCTTTGATTTGGACATAATATGGATTAGTTATAAAAAGGATCAAATGGAGGATTTCGGACGGACTACTGCCAAATGATACTTTTGGTCCAAGGATTAATAATTTTATTTTCTGCATTTGTACTTTGTTTTCATTTACTTACTCGTATTATTTACTTTTTAAGTTTGATTTGGGACTAATGGAGGATTTCTGACGGACTACCACCGAATGAAACTTTTGGACCGATGATGACTAATTTTTATTTCAAGTTTATGTACTTAATCACTCTATCTTTTTATTTTCAAGTATAATTCGGAAAAATTGGAAGATTTCGAGCGGACGACCGCCAAATAAAACGTTTGGATCAAAATTGTTAATTAATGAACTATGTTTACGTTTGATATTTCTTCCTTTACAAATTCTATTACGTATATATTTATTACAAAATTATGATGTAAATATATACTCTATTATCTATATATACATAGTATTAACTAAAGACTTGTTCGTGATCGTTATGGTTGAGGTATGAAGTCTGGTGTATAATTCGAATTAACTCGTGCTTAAGTGAATTGCTGGTAAATTGTTTTGTTATTGTAGGAGTTAGCCAAGGGCCCTAGTCCCTTACAAATAGTGCACTATTATACTCTAAGAAATGAATTGTGTCAAACCAGGAGTATACATACTTTGGCAGGTGGCCTTAGAATGATTTGGCTTTATATGTGTATTGGTATGGTCAGACTAAGCACATGATTTTTTGAGTAATTGCCAATTAATCTAAAAGAATTCAGTTCGGAAGTATTGACGTGTTTGTGTGTAGATGTGAAGTTGTTCAAATACGTATATTAGGTACCTATATGTATATATAACAAAGACTCAAGTATAAGTATGAGAGAATAACCGGTTTGAATATTTCACCTTTTTGAATTGGTTGTTCGGTTTGATGTTTCTTAGAGATAATTTAGCATATGCTTGTAAGCTGTACTTACTGGGTCAGTGTGACCCATGATACTACATCTTTCTCTTTTCAGGTGATGAGTAGAATGTTTGGGGAAAATGAGATACGACGTTTACTAAATAAACGAATTATTTTATTCTTGCATTTTGAATTGAATAAATATAATGACTATTATTTTCAAAAACTTCGGTATCACTACAAGAAAATGACTCATTGCCGGCGACATGTAAGTCGCCGGCAATGTTTTTGGACATTACCGGCGATTTTTGCCGGAAAAATCGCCGGTAATGTCTTTTTTTTTTTTTACATTACCGGCGATTTTTGTCGCCGGTAATGTCCGTCGCCGGCAATCTCTCGATGGTAATGTAAAAAAAAAAAAAAAAGACATTACCGGCGACTTCATTTATGTCGCCGGTAATGTCTTTTTTTTTTTTTTTTTTTACATTACCGGCGACATAAATGTATGTCGCCGGCAATGTCTTTTCCGGCAAGACATTACCGGCGACTTACATTTATGTCGCCGGTATGTTAAAAAAAAAAAAAAGACATTACCGGCGATTTTTCCGGCAAAAATCGCCGGTAATGTCCAAAAACATTGCCGGCGACATAAAAGTCGCCGGCAATGGGTCATTTTCTTGTAGTGTATTGTAATATTAGCATTTTCACTTTTCAATAAATGTACTATTCAGACATCTTAATTTTTAAAATTATTTGAGTTTTTTATTCACATCACAAATCCTTACACCATATTTCAGTATAATACTAACTCCAAATTTATAGGTGTGACAGATTTAATTATGAGAATGAACAGTAAGAATGGTCGACCATGCTTAGATCAAAGTTTTCCAGTTTTTTTTGTTTGTTAAAACCAAAGTTTTCCGGCAGAGAAGGAAGATACGCTCCTATTTCTTACAGTTGTGTTCAGTTTTTCTCAAACTTCTTCCCCTAGAGGGCACGTGCGTATGTTGTTGAGATTCTTGATATATCCAATCTTATTGTTCATCTAAGGATTAACTTTTCAGATTTATAATAATTTCACTTGAGCTTAACATGAGAAATTTTGGAGGAAAAATTAAAAATGGAGGTACAAAGAGTAAATAAAAAGGTTCAAATAGAAAATCTCTTAGTTAATTACTTGTGTAAATTTATTTAAAAAATATCATTTAAAATATAGTTAGATCTGAACAAATGTTTAATTTTGATTGGTTGATAATGAAATATTTATTTATTAATTTAATTTTGATTGCATTTACAATTTAAAAGGAAAGAATTAATTACAATACTGAATATTTTGTTAATTACCTATACATGTTTCGGTATAGAAATAGGAGATGAAAACATAAAATAAAGGAAATCCCTAAATTGACTAATAAGATATGGGAACTGCTAGAATGAACTTTAAGAGAAATTTTTTATATTTTAGTTAAAAATGACTTATAATGGATCTGGTGGAGTTACTCTTAGGAAGCAAATTAAATGAATGACATCGATGAATACTAAAACAAGTTGGTTTCTTATCTTCTAAATCCATGACCACCATTTTTTTAAAGGTGACACTATAACCTATCGCTTTTCGTGACTCAAATTTAGAACATAATAATCTACTTTTTAGGTAATGGTACTCATACAATTTGAGATAACCCATTTTGTAAAAAAAAAAAAAAATTCCATGCAAATTCACCAAAGGAATGCAATAGATGCTTGATTTTGCTTTCCGAAAGTTTTTTGCAACAAAGGTGTCTAAGAGTAGAGTTCTTTTCCGGAAAATTTCAACACTTTTGGAAAGATTTTTAATTGTACTACATATATACATATATATCATTTTGAATTCAAGATCATAATTAATTATGCATGCATCAAAAAAAAAAATCCTTAAAGAAGAAAATGCTAGAGCAGAGAGTTCTCGACTTTTTTTCTAGACTTCATCTCATCTGACGGCGGCTTGCTGAGGCAGATCTCTTGATCTTGTCTTCGGCGTTGGCTTGTTGCAAGACAGAAGCAGAGGCCTGGGGTAGATCAAATTTTTGGCTCTCATCTTTTCCTTTACTGGTTTCTTGTCTTTTTTCTGGTGCCATGGCGACATGGATGGCGAGCAACGACTGATGTGCGGTGGTTTGCTTCGATTCCGGTTTTCTAGATCGTTGTGGATCGATCGAGTTCCAGGCAGAGACGGTGATGGTTAGTGGTGAGTTTTCTGCTCCGAGTGGTGCGAAAATGTGCTCGGGAAAACATTGGTGTAGCAGGGCGAGTGGAGGCTGTTTGGGTTTTGCTTTGGGCTGAGTGGTGCGAAAATGTGCTCGAGGGAACGTTGGTGTAGCGGGCCGTTTCGCTGGTCGGTGTGCGTCGACGGTGCTAGGGTTGTTGATGAAAGCTGTTGGGTTTTGGTTTGGGCCTTAGTTTTTGAGCTTCTCTATTTTATGGGTATGTTTTATTTTCTAGGTTTTAGTTTATCTAATTTAACATTGTTTTGTGTTTTTTTGTTATTATATTCTTAGGTTTTGTGTAGGTTAGACTGAACTTGTATTGGACTAATTATGGTTCTTGTGTGAGAAATTTTTCAGTATGACTGTCATTCCAGCTCAGAAAAATGACGCTTCAATCAAAATTTGACATCTCACCCACTCATACCAATTGGATAATTATGCAATAAAATACATAGAAAGATTAGAATAACCAAAATCATTAATGGAGGGTTGATACACCGTCAGCCAAAACCACCCCTCCTATTCCTACACGACCCTTCAATCCAACATGATCGCCCACGTTGGTGGCCGGAGGAAGAGGAACTGACGCAAAGAAAGTGAGGGATTTTTGGCCGGATTTCGCCGGTGACAGAGGTGGCGGAGACGACGGTGTTGGGGGATGCAACCATAGGGGTTTTGTATCCCTTGGGATGGTGAGTCTATCCCAAGTGGTTTCGGCCCTTACCGTGGGGGGTGGTGGCCGATTGGAGAATGAAATTTCGGCGAGGTTTTTGAATTTCATGGTAAGTTTTTGTAACGACCCGAATCAGAATGATATGTTAATTGGCTTGATTCGCGAGTTTCACGAATAATCGCAGTTTATCGTAATTAGTCGATATGGCAGAATATTTACTACTAAATTATCGGGCAAGAATTTGATATGAGTTCCTTCACGAGAGTTGTAGTGTACATGATTTCGAGCTCGTGGAAGTTTTCGGAGGATTATTTCGAGTTACGTGGAATAAGATATGAATATTTTCGACTGTTGGATTTAGTCGTGTTTATCCGTTTTGGTTTCGATTCGTTTTGGACCGTTGATCGTCTTGGGTCGCGCATATAAATATCGGAAGAGTCGTAAAATTATCGAAAAGTCGCATTTGGGCAGTTTGACCGACGTTGACCACTGTTGACCGCGTTGACCGGAGCTCCACCGCGAACCGCGAACTGCCGCCGTCCGACCCGCCGTTTCCGGCCACTTCCGGCCAAGATTTGGGTATGGTTAGAATCTTCTTGAGATTTCCTATTGTTTTGAACTTGATTTTGTGAGAATTGATGGAGTTTTGAGGGAGAACGAGCTCGGTGAAGTTTTGAGATTTTGCCGGATTCGGGTGGAGGTTTCCGGCATGTTTTGGGGTCGTTGGGGTTGGGGGTTTTGCTCCCCTCAACCTATAGATGCTTTTGGGTGAAAGAATTTTGGGTTTTGACGCCGTTTGGAGCTCGCCGGAAACTCGCCGGAATCCATGGAGGCCATGAGATTTCGAGCTCGATTCCGGCCGATGTGGGTAGAATTAGAGGAAGGTGAAGAATGAAAAGTTGTTGGGCTTGAGGAGTAGATGAGTTCTGGGCTTTTTCTGCTGGAGAATTTCACCGTTGACGCCGCGCAGCCGGCGAAGCTTCGGCGAGGGTTGACTTTTTGGATTTTGGGAATTTTTATACCGTTTTGTTCGTAATCGCGCCCCGATCGTAGTCTTGAGGTTTTTGAGTTGATTTGAGTACTTTATTTTGGGACGAGGGTTAATTGGGTATATTTTAAGAATTTTGTAATCCTCATCGATATTTCAAGCGATACGTCTTTCGAGAACGCGGGGTTCTTGACGTATTAGCTCTGTATGTTGTGTTTCAATATATATTGATCTTATCCCTGTTATTCAGGTGATCGTAAGCGAGCGTTTGGTGAGGGATCTTCCGCCGGACCTTAGAACTAGCTCGTACTGTGAGTGGACATTTATTTACACTGTCGTAGCGAGTTCTTGGTTTCAGTATTTGTTTCCAGTACAATGTTCAGATTATTTATCATTTTGAAGGTATTGTTTATTTTATTGGTGATATGATTTATTTATTTAGCATCGATGAATTAGCTACGCGGCTGATCACCGGTAGTCCATCTATCAGGCTTGAGAGATTCGCTTGATATGCCAACTAGGCTTGAGAGATTCGCCTAGTTTATCACCGTCAGATTTGAGAGATTCGCCCGACCTGCTACTCTGGCAGGGAAATCCACCGGAGTGACGACTTTTATGTATTTAAGAACTCGCATTATTTTTATGAACATATAAATTGTGAAAGGCATATGATTATTTTTGTCCACTCACTCTGACAATTTTATTTGCCTTTCCCCTGGGCTTTTCGGTTTCCTTTGCCCAGTTTGCAGTTTGGATTCAGTGTTGCGCGTCGACTGTGGAGGCATATAGTTCGGATCACACTTCAGTTTCTGTAGGTTCATTGTTCGACCTACTTAATGTAAATGTTGTATATAGGCGTCGCTTTGGATACTTATGTTTGTTTTCAGTTGAGTTTACTCCTAAATATTTTTGAATTTCTTGTAAACCTTTGGTTTATTATGTATATGATGTTGAGAAATCTGGATGGGGAACGGAGCCCTACAGTTTGGCTTTTGTGGAATATTCGAAGTGTATTTCTTTGCAGGTTCTAAGAATGGTTCACGTATTTCAAAGCAAACTCTGAAAAAAAAATTTTAAGGTCATGTTTTTGAAGGGGTTTGATTTCAGTTTAAGTAACTAAATCGGAGTCGGGTCCTTTCAGTTTTAGACATTTTCTAGTTAGAATTGGGCTTAGCATTGAACTACAAAGTTTTTGGAAATTTTGAAATATTAAAATTGATGTATAGGTCGATGAATTCTGGGCCGGTGGGATTCCATCTATTGGCGGCGGCGGTAGTTCCATGGGCCGCCGTGCGCGGCGGAGCTCTGGCGAGGTGGAATTTTCAACAAGTTTTATGTTGTTTCACTAGTTTTCGCATGCCTAACGCAATAGTGAGGTTTATTTTCATATATGAGCTTGTTAAATTTGGGTGAGTATTTAATCGGACAATTATCAGTTTAATTCACGAAAATATTAAATGACGCTTTGATTATCCGTTAAATTGCTAGTCGTTTGATATTTGAGATTTGTTTGTGATTCTTAAAAGTGAGGGATTACAAGGAATTGAATTCAGAAATTGGTTGAGTCAGTAATTAAATAGAAGTTACGTTATTCGAGTATACGAGACTTTTGATGTTATTACTTACCAGATTACAATCTTTACTATTCAACATGAACCCGATGATCAGATATTATTTTAATCATGGTTATAGGATATTGAGTTAGCGGGCGTGTCAGATAAATAATTGTGCCGATCGACAGGGTTTCAACTTTATGTTTATCCCGACAACCTATGAGTGAAAATTTTATTTTCACCGTTGACATGCGTGTCTTGATTTATGCATTTTATAATTATGCATTTGTGATTATACATTTTATGATTATATGCTGTACGAGTATGCATTTACGATTATCCATGTGCATGGAAACAAATATGATTCGTTTTACACAGAGTACAGTCTCAGTGATACTAAGGGCATCGATGCACTGGCATGCTCGGCTGATCCTCGAGATGCTCCGGGGGGGGGGGGGGGGGGTGGGACAGATATCCTGACCCGAGGTCTTTCTGACTATTTAATCAAGTGTGGGTTTGGGATTCCCGTGATTTAGACTGTACTGTGGCAGATGTGTCCGAGAGGGACCCCTCGGTTTTAAACTCGCATCATGTTTATTTTCAGACTTGCATTATTTTTATGCACATTATATATGAAAGGCATATTATTTATAGTTTCAGTTACAAAGTGAATTATTATTTTCGTCCACTCACTCTAACAGTTTTTATGATTTTATGTACCTTTTTGCTGGGCTTTTCGATTTTCTTTGCCCAGATTGCAGTGTGTATCATGAGAGTGCTGGATGTCGTCGAGGGCGTCGAGTCCACCAGTTAATTCCTTCAGCAGTAGGTTCCAGCTTACTGTCAGTATGTCTCTTATGTTATTGAAGTCATCTTGGATACTAATTATGTAGTATCTTCTTTAAGAGACTCTTATGCATAGGTTGTCATTGGTATAGTTGTCGAGTTGAGTTTCTTTGTTTATGAATCAGTGTATTTACTGAAATTATGTTTTTGAATTTTGAATAATGTATCAGTTTTGATTTCCGTTTTATGTTGAGAAATCCGGATAGACATCGGTGGTCCACGATATTGTTTGTGGGTTTATCTGTGGAGTGTCAGTTTTCTTTGCAGGTTTTTGATTGTCTTTTTTATAAGAGCGGTCATGTCAAAATTTTCACAGAAAATTATAGACTAGGATAAGTCATTAGAGTTTGATTCTAGATTATTAGTTAATTTAGGGTCGCGTCCTCTCATATTTTGTACAAAACAATCCTTCATCAAGTAAACTCGTGATTTCGGAAAAGGGTTCAAAATGCGCAGATTAATTACTGAGGAGACGCTGGTTTGTAGAGGAGTAGTGATAGTTACTAAAACGCCGCAACCGTCATTCGTTAGTGTTTTAGTTTTGATTAAGATTTGGAAGTAGGGTTTATTGGAGCAGTGTGTGTGTCGTGCAGGAGGGATTTTATTTGGGGGTGGGGGGAGGTGTTAAGTGGGTTGACGGTGAGCTTACTCTGTTAAACAATTTTGGTTTATATTTATGGTCAATATATTTTATTTGTGTAATTATCCAACTGGTATGAGTGGATGAAGTGTCTAATTTTGATTGGGGCATTATTTTTCCAGAGTTGGAATGACAGTCACACCGAAGAATTTCTCTTCTTGTGTATGTTAGATCAGATTTGTTTTGGTCTAATTTTAAAGATTTTGATAGGAAATTTTCAGACTTTGCAGCAGAGGTACGAAATGATAGACTCATACTTTCTACAGATGGGTTCAAGCCTTGGGATAATTATAGAGCTTCCGTCAACATTTGGCCAGTTATTGTCATGGCGTACAACCTGTCTCCATGAATGTGTATACACTACAAGAAAATGAGTCATCACCGGCGAGATTCCGGCCAACAAGGCCGGCGACCGGAAAAGTCGCCGGTAATGTCCATCATTACCGGCGACTTACTCCGTCGCCGGTAATGTGGCCGGAATCTCGCCGGTAATGTGGCCTAGACATTGCCGGCGACTCCAACCGTCGCCGGCAATGTCTAGGCACACATTACCGGCGAGATTCCGGCCGGAAAATCGCCGGTAATGTGCCCTAGACATTACCGGCGACTCCAACCGTCGCCGGCAATGTCTAGGGCACATTACCGGCGATTTTCCGGCCGGAATCTCGCCGGAAATGTGCCCTAGACATTGCCGGCGACGGTTGGAGTCGCCGGTAATGTCTAGGCCACATTACCGGCGAGATTCCGGCGTAAAGTCGCCGGTAATGTCTTCATTTCCGGCGACTTACTCCGTCGCCGGCAATGTGTCTTATATTTGATGCCGGATGGGGCAGCTCGATCATTCAATCATTTTGAGCGAAAAAAATCCAAAGAAATCGAAAGAAGGAAAACGTACGCTTTGAAATCGATCATTCGGTATATTGTCAAAATTAAGGCGCGCGTCGAAAACTCGATCATTCGGGAAGCTATATATATAGGTACGTAGGTGTATATATACGTATATGTGGTATATATATATATGTGTGTGTGTTGATCAAATCCAATTCGTGAGATATATATGAAATGTTGTTGATGTACGGTCACCGAAACGAGAAAACAGGTTGTAGTTAATCTTGTGTCTGAATCAATGACTGGTATTATCGTATTGTTATCGGAGCCAGGCTTAACAGAGCCTCCTCCTACCCAGTCAAATACGTTTTGAATTGAAAAAAGGAGAATACTATCATCGAGTACTGAATCGAATTCAGAGATTAGATCGATATATATACATATGCATGCATGTGTTGATTTAATTAGAGTTGAATTGAGAGATCACGTCGATTATTAGTAGTGAATGTGTGTGTATATATATAACTAATACGTAAAATTGTTAGAATTTTCAGGATGGACAAGAGTTGGATGAGCCTCGAAAGATGGGATGTCAGATATCACCAGGGAATTAGGAGTTTTGTGGATTTTGTGAAGGCTAATTGTGGAGACACTACACTTCATTATTGCCCGTGTAAAGAATGTAAGTGTTTCAGCGATCGATTTCGATTTCCCATCGATAAAGTCCAGAGGCACCTGAGTAAATACGGGTTTTGGGATAAGTACACTTGTTGGATTTATCACGGTGAAACATCGGTAGCGGGTCCGCATGATCATGGACAATTTGGTGAGAGGGCTAGTCCACGCTATGATCATGGAGATTTTGCTGAGAGGGGCAGTTCATCCTATGATCCAACATCGATGTTAATCAATGATATGTTTCCTCATGAGAGCGGTGTATTCGCTGATGAAGCACCAAATGTCCCTCCCGTCGTTGAGGGTTTCCCCCATATCGAGCCAGTCGAACCATTACCTGGAGGTCATGTCAACACAAGCGGTATGGACAAGTACAACAACCTGATTGCATTGCAACAGACTCCGTTGTACGACGGTTGTAGTAAGACTGTTCTTGAAAGTGTCATGGGAGTGATGCAGCTCAAAATGGAGAACAAAATGTCTGTCAAAGCTGTTGATTCTTGGTTGAAGTGGACTGCTTCGCTACTGCCACCCGGTCATCGTCTTCCTACCACTCATCATAAGGTGCGACATATCCTGAAAGATCTTGGGCTTTCCTACATCAAAATCCATGCATGCAGATATGATTGTATTCTCTTCTGGGGAAAAGATCTCGAAGACCTTGAAGCCTGCCCGGTATGTTTTACAGAAAGGTATAAGTTGACTCATGCAGGCAACAAGAAAGCTGTGAAGATACTTCGATATTTCCCGCTTATTGATAGGCTGGAGCGGTTGTTCATGTGTGCTTTCACGGCCGAGGCAATGAGATGGTGGGCTGAGAGGAACTTGCCTGACGATGACACCCTTATACACCCTTCCGACGGAGAGGCTTGGAAGCACATGGTCAGGGAGTTTGATCATTTTGCAGCAGAGGTCCGAAATGTTTGGCTAGGGCTCTCATCTGACGGATTCAACCCTTTTGGCAACATGAGTCTTCAATACAGTATATGGCCAGTTATTTTGGTACCGTACAACCTTCCACCATGGATGTGCATGAAGAAGGAATACAATATGCTCACTCTGTTAATTCCGGGCCCGGGTTATCCAGGAAAGTGTCTCGATGTGTATTTGAGGCCTTTGATTGAGGAGCTTAAGTACCTGAGTGAGTGTGGCCACCCCACTTACGATAGGTTCAAAAAGGAGATGTTCCAGATGCATGCCATGCTTGTTGGCACCATCAGTGATTTTCCTGCCCGCGGTATGTTGTCGGGCAATGTTACCAGGGGTTACAGGGCTTGTTCAGAGTGCATGACGGTTGATTGTTGTAGTCCTCATTGCAGTAAAATTGTTCAGATGCGTCACCGTTGTTGGCTTCCATATGATCACCCATTTAGGCAGGATCCAGACGCGTTTGATGGGACTGTGGAAACAGGTGTGGCCCCCAGGCGATGGACAGGGGAAGAAATTTTGGAAGTGTTGAATGAATATGATTTTGGCCAGCTGAGCAATCATCCTGACATAGTGGCGTCAATTCCAGAAAAGCCCGAAAGGTATAAGTTTTGGACACACAAGAGCATATTCTGGGAACTCCCCTACTGGCCCAGGTTGCCTATCAGACATTACCTAGATGTCATGCACATAGAGAAGAATGTGTGTGAAAGTGTGGTGGGCACAGTTCTTAACTTGGAGGGGAAAACAAAAGACATCCCTAAGGCACGCATTGATCTGAAAGCAATGGGTGTGCGGAAACATTTGTGGTTAAGAGATGGTAAGAGAAAAATGCCGCAAGCTCCGTACACCGTAAAGCCGAAGCATAAGCATGAAATTTTTCGGTGGCTGAGTAATGTCAGGTATATATTGTTATGGCTATGTAGGAATTTGGCCTTAAATTTTTAGCGGAGTATATATGGTTATATGCGAGAAATATAATTGGTCCATATATGTGGCTTTATCTATATATATGCAGGTATCCTTATGGCTATGCAGGAAATATAAGCAGGTGTGTTAACTTCCGGGACAATAAGATGTACGGATTAAAGAGTCATGACTGCCATGTACTGCTTCAACGCCTTTTCCCTATTTTCATTCGAGGGTACATGCCCAAAGAGGTGGTGGAGCCGTTGGTGGCCTTGTCAAGATTCTTTCAGAAGTTATGCACCAGGAAAGTTAAAAAAATAGACCTCAGGGAGATGCAAGATGACATCATTTTTATCATGTGCAAGCTTGAGAGGATATTTCCCCCAAATTTTTTCGACATAATGCCTCACCTGATGATCTATCTTCCCGAACAATTGTTGCTTACCGGTCCCGTACACTACACTTGGATGTACCCCATGGAAAGGTACAAATGATTCATACATTTGGTTTGCCTATGTTTTTATATGTAAATTCTTATTTTTTAAGTAAGTTAACATGCACTTGTTAACTTGTAGACAATTGGGAGCCTACAAGGACTATGTGAAGAATAAATATGCACCTGAAGGGTGTATCGCTGAAGCATATCTTGCGCACGAGTGTGTAACGTACACAAAAGTGTACTTGGAAAATGTAGAGGACCCCCAACAACAGATGCCGATAGATGAACCACAGTTCAACCTTTCTATCATCTCCAGTGACGTGGTAGTACAGGGAAGGTTGCCAAAGTCGTACAAGTTGGATGGAAATGAGGTAGCCATTGCCCACTGGTCGGTACTGATTAACTGTCAAGAAGTACAATATTGGAAAAACTATCATCTTCACTGCCCTGCTATTGCCGGAAATGTTGATTACCACAACAAGACGTTTGCAAACTACTTTGGTCAATGGGTAAGTATATGTCTATTTTTATATATATCCTTACATAGCATGTATGTATGTACGTGGTTTTGTGGTTTCAAGATGACATAATTTCTTCTGTACGTATTAATATATGGACGTTTTCAGATGAACCATGTAGCAGATGATGGTTACCCAGAGTGGTCAAACGAATTGAGGGTCCTGGCGATGAAACCGATAGCTTCACAAGTTTACTCCATGTGTCAGGTCAATGGTGTGAAATTTATATGTGAAAATCGATACGACCGACTGAAAACACAGAATTGTGGGGTGATGGTCCATGGTGGGCAGGATGGCGTTGACTATTACGGTGTCCTTCATTCAGTTGTTGAACTAATTTATGGGAACCGCATGAAAGTGCACTTGTTCAAGTGTAGATGGTTTGATACTAGCCCGGAGAACACAAGGACCGATCAGTACGGAACATTTTCGGTGAATACTGCTACTACCTGGTATGAAGATGACCCTTTCGTTCTTGCCTCATCAGTAAAACAAGTGTTTTACCTGGACGATCTTCTTAACAAAGTCCTGTGGAAGGCGGTTAACCATGTTGCTCATAGAAACATATACAGTGCTGCCACACTTGGTGATACCGCAGATGATGAGGAAGTTACTGCATACCAAGAGCCAAACGCTTTTGACATTCCTGAATCATCTACAATTCGCCTTAATAATGTGAGATCTGGGAGTGTGGTTCGAATTACTGGAGCAGAACTTCTCGATGTTAATCCATATGAAGTTGACGATGATTCAGATGACGAGGAGCGGCACATATTGCCAGAGGTTACCTATGAAACCGAGTCAGACTCAAGTGATGAATATGATTACGATTATCATCCTTAGTACGTTGGAAATTGTAGTCGGAAATTGTACTCGACAAATGTACGTAGTAAAATGTATGTAGTAAAATGTTTAAGGAAATTGTAGTCGGAAAATGTACTCGGAAATTGAACGTAGTCGGAAATCGGAAATCGGAAATTGAACGTAGTCGGAAATCGGAACCGTAGTCGGAAATTGAACGTAGTCGGAAATCGGAACCGTAGTCGGAAATTATACGTAGTCGGAAATTGTACGTAGTCGGAAATTGAACGTAGTCGGAAATCGGAAATTGGTCGGAAATTAGTCGGAAATCGGAAAATGGTCGGAAATTAGTCGGAAATCGGAAAATGGTCGGAAATTAGTCGATCGGATAATAGTCGACAAACCTAGACATTACCCACGAGTTGCTAAGTCGTTGGTAATGTCATTACCAATGACTTAGCAACTCGTGGGTAATGTCATTACCAACGAGTTGCTTCTCAACTCGTTGGTAATGTCATTACCAACGAGTCAAGTCGTTGGTAATGACATTACCGACGACGTACGTCGTTGGTAATGTCATTACCAACGACGTTGACCTACCTCGCCGGCAATGGTGGCGGTATAGCTCGAGCTCGAGCTCCTCCTCCCCATTTCTCTTCGGCCTAATTCAATTCTCTCTTCCCTCTCTTAGCTCGAATTTCTTCCCTCTCCTCAATCCTCTCTTCTCTCTTCCCTCTCCCCTCTCTTCCTCTCCTCCCCTCTCTCCTCCCCTCTCTCCTCCTCCCCTCCTCCTCTTCCTCCTCCCCTCACCTCCGTCGCCGGCAAAGTTGGGTCGAGCTCCACCATGGCAGGTTTGAGCTCACTCTCTCTCCCTCTCTCTCTCCCTCTCTCTCTCTCTCATTCCACAATATTTTTTTCTGTATTTTAATTAATTAATTTTTGATAATTGTGGGATGTATATATGTATGCATGTGGACAATATTTGTAAAATGTAATTAAGGTATGTATGAAAATTGTGGGAAAAAAATGTGGATAATTGTGGGATGTATATATGTATGCATGTGGACAATATTTGTAAAATGTAATTAAGGTATGTATGAAAATTGTGGGAAAAAAATGTGGATAATTGTGGGGTGAAGGAGCAATATATGTGATGTATATATGTGAAAAATTAATTAATATATATGGAATGTATATATATACGTATGTTTGAAAAATATGGAAAATTAATTAGCTAGGGTGAATTGGATTAATATGTGATGTATATATATATGCACGAATTAAGGTGAAATTAAGATGCATGATCGATGTATATATGTGTGAAAAGTTTAAAGCCGGAAATGATGTATGTATATATGTTAAGTTATGTGATATAGTACGTTGTTAATTTAACGTATAATAGGTGATATTGGAACCATACCAAATCGGAACCGGAACGGTTTGAAACCGGAACTGTTTATAACCGGAACCGTTTGAAAACAAACGGTTCCGGTTTCAAACGGTTCCGGTTCCAAACCGTTCTGGTTCTGATTTGTTATAGAACCGAAACGGTTTGGAACCGGAACTGTTTGTAACCGGAACCGTTATGTTACAAATTGTTCCAGTTACAAACAATTCCGGTTTCAAACGGTTCCGGTTCCAAACCGTTTCGGCAACGATTTGTTATAGAACCGAAACGGTTTGGAACCGGAACCGTTTGGAACCGGAACTGTTTGTAACCGGAACCGTTTGTAATATAACGGTTCCAGGTTCCAAACTGTTCCGGTTCCAAACCGTTCTAGAACCCCAGTTCCCATGACTATTACAACGTCCATGCCAGGAGGTTTTGCAGCTAATTGGCTTCGGAGAGGTTCCCGAAATAGTGGAGGGAACAGTAGTCAAGCTTCCTCCTCGCCCGCAGTTAGCAACACGCCCAGTGGGCCAATGATGAGTGCTCGCACGAGAGCCTTGCTAGAGGCGCGAGCTGAGGAGGAAGCTGCACGATCAAGAGCCGTGCAACCGGAAGTTGAGCCTCGAGCCTCAGTCTCCAGACGCTCAATCAGCAGACGTCCCTCCGGTGGCAGAGCCTCAGACGAGCGACAATCAACGGGGGCATCAGAAACTCCCTCAATCCGAATGCCCCATATTCGCCCGGTGCCTACTCCCGTTTCACGGGAAACATATGAGACACATGGTGGTGCTGGCGCCTCATCGTCCAGGCCTCGTCTATCTCCGCCGTCCGGTCTCTTCCTACCCGACGAGATTCCTGTCATCCCTGAATTCGATGATAGGGGGATGCCTGTTTATATTGAAGGACGGCCGGAGTTCCTGAGCGTGGAGGAAGCATATAACTTCCTCCCGTTCGACCCCGTGTATCTTTGGAGTGTGAGGTGCACCAACCAACAAACGGACGATGCAGGTAAATTTTATTTAACATCAGATTGATTACTTAATTATTACTTAAGACTTGCGATAGGTTCAATTAATGATATCAATTTGTTGACATTGTATTATTAGGCAATTTCGTTAATGGGACTGGAAAACGGAAAGGGGCTAGAGGCACCTGCACCGGGAAGAGACTTGAGCAGGCCACCGGCGGAAGGAAAACGCCCTTAAGGGCCAATGAGGATGGCGAGGTGATCGAGGCATTCGACACCACGCGCAAATATGTCAGCATGGCCGGTGCGATCGTGCGGGACAAGGTCCCAATGCTTTGGCCAGATTGGGAATCTGTGCCTATCTACGTGAAGATGCAAGTGCATAATGCACTCAGTGTGAGTAAAATCGTATTTTTATTACGTAAATTTTACATTTATTAATTAAGTCTGAATAAATATATAATTTTACCTTTTATATATTCATATTGCAGGTGTGGTTTGACGTGGATGAAGTTCTTATTCACACGTGGGTAGAGCGTCAACTACATATGAGGTGATGTGCTTCGACTTATTTGAATATATATCGAGTTAGATTTTTGTTTATCAAGTGTTTTAATATCTCTAACTTTTTTTCCTTCTTTTAATATAGGTATAAAGAGTGGAAGAACGAGCTTTCTTCCCATTACACTGTATACAAGGAGCTAGGCCGAGGTTCCACCCCTAGCGAATTCCGGTTTAGGGAGTACGAGTGGCTGTGGCTGATAGCCCACTTCGAGCACCCCAAAGCTCGGGTATGCATCCTTAATATATCTTTCAAGCCTAAAGTATCGTATCAGATTGAAATAGTTAGTTACTAATTTTTTTTCATATGTTTATCAAACAAGGCGATTTCGAAGACGAACCGGGCGAATAGATTGAAAAACACCAGGGCCCATCATGCAGGTTCACTCAACTACATGGGTTGGTCGACTAAGGCGCAGCAACAACAAGAGGTGAACCCGTTGGTGTATATTCATCAGAAGTTCTACCCGCAGTGCCCTGAAGAAGCGGTAAGTCTTTCGCCTCTCAATGTGTTAATAAAACTATTTTTGAAGATGGAAATAGATTTTGTTAGCTAATACGTTGTTCATTTTCCCTTTTCAATTAGTCGAGAGTGGAGGAGGCGACCGCAGAAGTGACCATGAGTATAGCTCGGACAAACCATCCTGACTGCTCCGAGGAAGAAGTCACCCAGTATGCCTCTCAGATCGATCCGCTTGATCCCCCGATAGCGGCTCGGATCATGGCAAAAGCGTGCGGGACTGGAAAGAATACCTACTACTGCAGGGGAATGGGCTCGGCGGGTGAAGGAGTATTGAAGAACACTTCAGAATACTCTACCGGGTCAAGAAGTTCAACTTCTAGTCGTAACCTCGCAGCGGAGTTTCATAGGACGCAGAGGGAGTTGGAGGAGCAAAAGAGGCAGATGGCCGAGTACCAAATGCAGCAGACACAGGTGCAGGCTCAGATGTACACATGGATGCGGACGATGTACGAGGCTCAGACTACCGGACAACCGTTCCCCACACCTCCCCCGGTCCCGGTCCCTCCCTTCCCTAGCTATCCACCACCACCACCGCACCAGTCAACGCCAGAGCAAGACCAAGGTAGCCACCGGAATTCAAATGAGTACATGGATTACTTCAACCCTGATGACCCGCAAGTTCCTGGACCTGACCTGTAGTTGTAGTTAATTTTTTTATCGTCGTTGCTATTTGTACTGTACGTTGGACATTTATGTTGAACTTGTATGACTGTCTTTACTACGTGTACTGTTGAACTTGTATGATTGTACGGTTTATCCGGTTCAATGCAGGTTATGGAATTGGGCCCAATCCAGAACCGCGTTTTTTTTTCAAAATTTTTTCCCACATTGCCGGCGACATGGACTCGAGTCGCCGGCAATGTCTCAAATTCCGGCCACGGCGGCGCTGCCATTGCCGTCGCCGGTAATGTCCGAGACATCACCGGCGACGGCGTTTCCCATCGCCGGCAATGTCAACACCGGCGGGGAATCACCGACGACGTCATTGCCGGCGACAAGTCGCCGGTAATGTCAATTCCGGCGAAAAAAAAAGACAAGGCCGGCGACGGCAGGTCGCCGGTAATGTCTCCATTTCTGGTAGTGATAAACAAATAATTTAATTTCCTTACTCTGCTAATTCGCTATATAAGGAATGTCTTAGTATAAATGATTCTAGAAATTCTTATCGATCGAGCCAGTAACCAGTGAACTTCTTGTAATCTGTCATTTTTATCAATAAACTACCGTGTACCTAAAAAATCCTAATTAATTCATTTAAATAAATTTGTCATGTACTAGAAATTTGGATACATTCATTTTGTAATAGATCCATTGTTTCAAAATTCAAACTCTTTTCTCCCTTTTGTAATAGAAACTACAGCCATATGATGAATAAATCATTGAAGGCATGTATAATGACAAGAAATTATGTACCTCCTATTAGGGAATAAAACGTTTAAGTTTGAATCTCCATTTATACAACTCGATAATACTGAAAAATTTCATGGATGTACTTTATAAGAAAGATTTAGAACTTTGATGGAACATTCTATCTCAACATAATTATCTTTGGTTTATACATGCATCCCTAGATTTTTTGGTTTTCTTTACTTGGCACACATTTACTTAGTTAAACGAATAAGAAACTACTGAATGAAAATATTTTATTTTCATCAAACCATTCACGTACTCACCCATCTAAAATAAAAAAGATATAAAAATGATTACGATTATTGTTGTCTACTTCTTATATGGAATCGAAATTCAAACTAGTTTGATTTCTAAAATACACTTACAAATAATAACCATAGTACCATACTATATTGGATAACGTGAAATATAACCAAGATATGAACTCAACAAATCATAACCATAATAACTACAAGTCTATCCATTTCTTTGTTGTTGTTGTTGTTGTTGTTGTTGATGAAGTGGCTTAACTCAAGTTGTTAGGGCACCACTATTCAAAAGGCCAAAACTTGGGTCCCGAATTCAAGTCACACGAGGAGCGGGGAGATGTGAAACCCTTAGATCCCTTAAAAACTGAAAAATAATAGTAATAATAATGTGTGTAGATGAGGTATTGAATTTACATGAGAATATTTTGGGTAGAAAATTAAGTTGATTCCGTATGTATTAAAAAAAAGTAATGGGATCCACATACATTCTAATTCTCTTATGTGCAACAAGTGCAAGTAAACACATAAATTCACGCATCTCAGAATCTTTTCCTTACTCGTCAATCTCATTTCAAGTACGTAAACATAACGTCAATTTTGAGTTAGATTGGATGGGGACTATTCCTGTCAAACTGTCGGGTTGTATAGTCTCACGAATTTGTAAGCTCCAATGCTTATAAGAAAAAGGGAAATGAAAAGCAAGTAATTGTTTCAGTTGAAATTCAAAATGTACCCAATTATATATTAGGGACTAATGAGTATATCCCCAGATATTTCGACGAGTAAAAGACACCATATTGGTCCCAATATGCATAAGTATCTAGGAGTTTTTGTTTTTTTAAGTAGTGTTTCATCGATATCCAACAACGCACTAATACATGAAAAATAAAATGATTTCGATACGTACAACTGATTTCGATACGCGTATATGTAGTTCATATATATATATATATTATTGAGAATTTGTGATTATATAACGTAGATGAAAATTTTATACCTGATTCATCAATAAACCTACTCTAGCGTTAGGATCGATGGATTGGCAATTTTTAAACGCCAATTCAGAATATGTATGAAATGTGCGTTATCCAGATATAAATCGCCTGGAATTTAGCCTTTTGTCCATTCTTCAACGAAAACGACGGACAAACTCGCATGCATGTCCAATACGTAATCTCGATATATAAGTAGACTGCCTTCGATATGTATATTTATATAATTCATACTAGTCTTTCTGCGAAAGAGCGTCGCGCTCGCGCGTGCGAATTATTAGTGTATTTAAGCGTATTTTTATTATTTTACGCAAGTCTATAACTCAACTACTATTAATTATATTGTCCCAAATCCATGGATTACAATTTGTATAATACTACTACTTAATAGACTTAGTAATATATTGAGCACTTCACATATATTAGTAAAAATTTATGAAGTATCTCATGCGTATGCACTATATAGTGAACTATTTGTTGTGACACGTACGTATTTCAGAGAGATTTGACGGTTTTCATGAGCAGTTTACACATGTCATTTGCATTGTTATAGCGTATTTATTTTTATACACTCAGTTTACACAATGTATTTATTTTTCAAAATAAGTTTACAAAAGGTAGTAAAGGATTAACACTACTACATACCCTACATAAACGTAAATAGATAGACATATATAGTCCTACTTATTGATCTTATTCTTCCATAAATCTGGTTCCGTCCCTTTGTCGAAATAACCTTATTCGTACAATACCTACACAAAATAGACCAAAAATATTAACACAATTAAATAGGATCTCATTATTTCTTCGATATCAACTACATATGTATTTCTGTCATTTGTATAGTACCTATTAATTTTAGATATCATTTGAATCTGGAGGAAGTAAAACCTCCTTGAACACCACGTTCTTAGTGAATGCCCCATCTTCACCAGTAATAGATCATCTTTTAATGAGAACCTTTGTAGTCGTCTCAGATACTCCTCTAGACAATGCCACATATAATTGACCATGACTGAAAACATGATCAGGGAGATAAACACCTATATGTGGGATAGTTTGACCTTGAGACTTGTTTATTGTCAAAGAAAAGCTCAATTTGATCGGAAATTGCTTTCTTGTGAGTGAAAATGGTAGTCCTGCATTCTCTACAATTTTCAAAGGAATTCGAGGTAAAAAAACTCTAGTCCCAGCACAGTGTCCAGTTAAAATTTGAGCATTGATTAAGTTCTGATAAAAACCACGACATAATAATCTAGTCCCATTACACAATCCCAATTTTGGGTCAATATTTCTCAGTAGCATGACCGGGGCACCAACTTTTAAAGTCAACTTGTGAGGGGGGGAGTCCTCCTATAGATAATGAGTTTAAGAACTCTGGCTGGTACAAATTTCTGGTGTCATCTTCCACATAATCAAAAGAATACAATGTAATTCGATCACCTGGAAACATATCAATTATTTTATCAATGAGCATGTCCACATCATCATTTATAGGAGTAATAAGTGCTCGCTCAACCATGTATCTTGCATCATTTAGGTGATTGCCCAAATTTGGAAAGACTTCGTTGATAATTTTTTGAATGGAACTGTCATTTTCCCATGGAACAACCATCGAATCAGGCAATTTGATCATTTTATCATCATAGACATTTTCAGCTCCATCACCAACACGTAGCAAAAATTCAGCAAAATGACGGTCATTTATGGATCTCATATTTTCCCTCAATCTCAATATTTTCATTTGTGCCCAAAATGCTGATCTCATGATTGAAGCTTGAATGAGCTCAGACTTTGTTCATTTAGGAATCACAGGAAGAACCTGACGAAAATCTCCCCCGAAGATCATTATCTTTCCACCAAAGGGTAATTCAGACGCCAATATGTCTCTAAAAGTTCGATCAAGTAGTTCAAAGTTATATCGATGTGTCATAGGAGCCTCATCCCAAATAATTGCAGTCGCACTTCGTATCAGTTGTGCAAGAGTTGATTGTTTACTTATGCAGCAGTCGGCGGATGCATCTACGTTTAGTGGGAGTTTAAATCTAGAATGAGCCGTCCACCCACCAGGTAATATGTTTGCCGCTATTCCAGATGATGCTGTGGCAAGGACTATATGATTTTTACTTCTTAAACTTGCTAGCAATGCACGATATAAAAACGTCTTCCCAGTTCCACCTGGACCATCAACAAAAAATAATGCATTTTCTTGTCTCTCCACTACGACCATAATAGTGTTGAAGGCACTTTTTTGATCGTTGTTAAGAAGCCAAATTGCATCGGCATCTTCTTGAGGAACTTCTATGAGGAGTTCGTCCTCAATACATCTAGGCATGCCAGGATTTTCGTCAGCGTCATTAATTATATCGGGAAGATCAAAATCTTTAATGCTCTTGTCAAACTGTTCAAGTATTGAGTTTAAATCCCGTAATAACCGGTTTATTTGTCTAGTCTCACTGCATGAAGGATAATCTTCAACCATGAAAGGATAAAATTCGACCCACAACATTCTAACACCGGTTGGTTCATTGAAAATCAAAATAGTGACAAATAATCTCCTTAATGCTGATGACATCCTGACTGTAGAGGCTTCCAACAAACAATTTCGGACGCTATTGTCATTCTCTAAAAATCCACGCATCTCGGCTACTTGCTTAAATGTTGGTTGTAAAACACCATCAACTGTAAGCACATCACGAAATGATGTTGGTCCTCTGATGTGATTTAGAAGGACACGAAAATAAAACTTCTCACTGTCTAACGGTGACACACTGTATATACGCCCGATCACCTTGTACTTATTCCTTCTTTTTGCCCAAAATTTCCTGCTACTATCCCACCTATAGTGTTCAGGAATTTCTCGATACAGATACTCCTTTGCATCCTCGTCTACTCGGTTAAGGGTGAAAAATTCAGTTAGCATTATTTTTTGTGCTTGCTCATCTGCTAAAATATCCTCTAAAACTTCATCTTCTCTGAATGTAATTTGCTGCATGTTCGGAAGATGTATCTGTAATCGTTCTACAGTTGGATATATACGATTCATCCCAAATTTAAAGATCCTCCATAAGGCCTCTGGTGCACAAACCCACCTTGCATCCACATACTGCTTGATTTCATCAAAGTCGGGGTTCGATTGCAGTTGAAGTGCTACTCTGTCTGAACCTTTGTAGACATACTTATATAAGTACTTGACACTTTTTATACTCCCACATATTTCAACATTGATGTGACAGTTGTATCGTAGTAATAACCATGGATTGTAAGGAACTACCCAACTGTTATCCACCATCACGTCCCCTCGTCTTCCAGTATGTACGGGCAAACGACTTTCTCGTCTTTGATAAACAGGATAAGCAGCATTCCCTTGCATCGTGAAATTTGAAAATGATTTGGGATATCCTTTATTGCAACTCCCATTTTTCATACACGCAAGCCTTGGATTTAATATTCCACATGGCCCATGAATCATATGCGTGCACACTGCCTCGGATAGTTGAGGCTCATCATCCTTATTTGGGATTTCAGCTCTAACAATGCGGTCATACTCATCTGGGTTATTAAGCTTATCACCTTCAGCCAACATAACCAACATGTGAACGTGTGGTAGACCCCTTTTTTGAAATTCTATTACAAAAGCATGAGCAACAACTTTTCCTAGTACACCCTTGTCCACAATGTCTTCTTTAAAATGCCCAAGTTTTGCATGGAAAACCCTAGTGACTATATCTGGACGATCTTTAGGTGTTTGTCCAGGGAGCAGTTGAGTTTTAATTTCTTCCCAGTTTGGATTACATGTCATGGTGATAAAAAGATCAGGCCTACCAAATTTTTGAACTAAAGCCATTGCATCCTGATATCGTTGGTGCATGTAACGCGGGCTTTCAATAAATGATGAGGGAAGAATGGTTCTACGTCCAACATTTTCTAAGAATACATTAATTTCAAATTAATATACGAATACGTATAACAATCTTATAAATACATAAGAGCTTACCCTAAAAATATAGCAAGTACCTGCATTGTGCTCCCCTGCATGAAGAGAGTCTTGTAGTCCTTGACGAAATTCTTTTCGAAATTTTTCTTGTTCAAGTCTTAGATATCTAAATCGTTGTGATTCAATTTTCACATAATTATCCACTACATGTTGTTGTAAAAGTCGTCCACCTCGATGTAGCAGATTTTCGTGACCTTGACGCACCTACAAAATATTTGTCTTTTAAGAACGTGTCTTATAGTGACATAGGAAAATTATGCTAATGAAAAGAAAAAATAAATCAACCTGTAGCATGTAGGCATAAAATTCGCAACATGACATATCCTTCCCTCTATTATCTCGAGTCTTAATATCACATCCATACGATCCGTACGGTAATAATAATGGATATTGCATAGGGTCATAATATCCGACGGAATCTTTTATATTCCAAAGTCGTCCATCAACCGTTTGAACAATAAAATCTCTTCCGTCTGGATTTATATTGTCTTCCCCTCCAACTATAACAGCAGCAACTTGTGATGCAGATGGCATATTATACTGACGACGATCAGATGGTTGCTCTCTTATGATGAGTCTACAATTGGGTAAATCTTGACGTTGTCCAAGACTTCGAAGAACTTCTACAAATGGATTGTATTGATGCAATATTTGTTGAATTTTTTCAACCATTGCCCTATCCAAAACTTCGCTTTCAGACAATCTATTTTGAAGTTCATGCTCAGTGTCATATATATAAGCTTGCAAATATCGCGGTCTTCTCCCATCAATTGGCAATAAACTACCAATTTTATGATAAATTGAACCTTGAGAACGAAAAGTATAATGAGATCGAACATTAATTGACTCATCAACATGTACACCCATCGAAGTGAACGCAAAGACATTGTTGTAAGCTCTGATGCTCTGTCTAAACTTTCTTCCTTCATTTGTTTGGTCAGAAAATAGCCGAACCATTTCAGGAGGAGATTGTATCAAAGGCAGAACAATATTTCCTTTACAACAACACAAACTAAAGGTCTCTTGATGAAACAACATTGCTTGACAATGCGGACATCTTCTAACTGGGGGTAATTCGCAGTAAGGGATGCCCATATCCTCATCGAAATCTCTAGCCGAATTATGAATTATTTGTGGTCTTCTGATACGTCTTTGTTGTTGAACACTGTGCACAGGCGCCACTGGAGTAAACACATTCTCCATGTCGTGGTCTTCCTCATTTATATTCATCCTCACATCATTGATGGTCATATCATTTCCAATATTAAGACTCATGTTGGAGTTGCCAGTTTGTCCATGATTTAGCATGGGAAGATCATGCACACCTGATGTGTAAAACAAAAAAATTATGTCATCATAAGTTAGTAGTTATGTGGACATTAACTTTAAAATAATATAATAGGTTTAATACCACGTGTACATTCACCATGTAATGGAAAATTCTGAACATCTTCGCTTATATGTGACCTATCCATCTGTGCAAGTTGTCTCACGTGAGTCAGTCGATGTCTTGAATATTGTGGACCATCATTATCAACATGTAACGATCTTGAAAAGTGTAAGTTTTCAGAGTGATCTTGCAACACCAATAAAGTGAAAGAAATAAGATTAGTTGAGGTTGTATTAACTGGAATTAAATCTCTATCATCCTCATAAAAGGAGGTTTAGACATTTTATGATAATATTAGGAGCAACATACATGGAGCAGGTTGACTTGTACCACTTGGTCCTAATTCTTCACATTGGTGGACATTTTCGCCTTCTAACACTGTTATGGGTATAAATTTAGAAATTTTTATATGAATTCAATCAGTTAAGAAATGAAAAAACATTTTCAATAACAATTACCTTGATCAAACTGGGATTGATAATCATGATCAATTTCAACTACTGGTCGCTTTCCTCGAGCTTGTTCACGACGCCTTGCCAAATACTCTTGATGCTGAGAATAAGTCATCGACTCTCGCCATTGCCGATGGCGAGCACGTGCACGGCTCATTCGATCCATTTTATAAAAGTAAATGTATGTTATAAAAAGTCGTTGAAGATATCCTCAGATAGTTGCAGCTATATGGTCCTTACATATCTCATCCGTCTGCAACCATGAGAGTTTTAAAACAGGACGACAACACCATAACACAATGAATTAATAAATGTAATTAAAGGGACATGAGTTTAAAGTATAGAAAGCTACACAGCTTAGAAGATCATACATAGATGCAACAATATAGTCCAGGCTATATTGCAAACTTTTGTTACTTCTATAGTTCTATTCCACATATCCTTCCGTTAATTTTTTTCTTCTATTAGTCCTACATAACAAAACAATATGGTCTGTGCAAGAACTTATTAAGAACGGAATTAAAAGATACAACATTCCGCAACATCGTCGAACTGGCCAAACAAAGAAAGAAGTCGCTATGAAGACATATATAAAAAGAAAACAGTGAGTATAAAAAAAGAATGTTAGTTCTGCCTCAACAAAACAGAATGTTATAGCAGATAGCTAAGTAACTTGAAAAAAAGAAATAAAAAAATTAATGATAAGTAGAAATGCTTAAGGCAGTTGGGGAGGTAGAATATTCAAATACCCCTCCTCTCGGTATAAGTTTTTCAATTTCAAATTAAACTGATTGAGGATAAAAACGGAAGAATAAATATGAAACCTTGATAGCCAATCCCCAAATCACAAACATCCACTTCCAAACAAAGAAAAACATGAACACCAAACTACATTAGTTCGTCAATAAATAGAATTGCTGCATTAAAACACTAACAGAAATCAACTCGGGGCACATTATCAAAGTAATAATTTTCACTATCACAAAGTACATAAAAGACTATAATAGGATGCATAAGTGAAGCATAAAAAACAGGGGTGGCCATGCAGGAACTGCTATCAAAATCAGCTTTTAAATAATTAAATAAGAAAGACATACAAATAAAAGGGATATGAGAAATAGATATCATACACGCAGAAGAAGATGGTTTGGAGTGAGAGGTAGAGTCTATTTGTCAATAATGAGATTGCCAGTGAAAGTGTAGAGTGAATTGTTCGGTTGTTCACACTGCAGTTCTCCTGCAATTAGAAGAAAAAGAATCTTCAATTAAATTGATACAAAAATGTTCAGCTAATAATTACACCATCTATTTAAAATTTTACGAAGTTGAAGCAATGGTTCCCGTTAAATTGGACTCATGGATCAGATGAACACAATTCACAAACTAATGCAATACAGATAGAGTCAATCCAAAACCCTAAAAAGAATATTGAACCAATTCCAAGAGAGACAGAGAGCCTTACTTGCGGAGAGCAAGGGCCGTGAGTGTCCAATGATGATGCCTTAGGCTGGGCCGAATGCTATTGAGCGGTGTCGGTGTGCATCAGATCATCGACCTTGGAAAGCATGGCGAGGTCGGCGGAAGGGGGGGGATGAAGAGACGTGGCAGAGGAGTAAAGGGACCGGAAATATCATCGAGGGTAACTTCTATCAATGGCTAAAGATACATTCATTATTGCTTAATTAATAGAGATGTGTTGCAGCCAAAAAGAGACAAATGTGTTGCAATCAAACAGAGATAAATTGTTTTTTCTCCATTCATTTTCATTTCCTTGTAATAAACTAAGTAGAAGATACACAGGCTACACATACCGAACTCAATCGAAACGGGTGAAGTAATTAAACAAAAATGCACTACAACTATTTATCTCTATTAATTAAACAAATAACAATAGAAGAACTTACACACTTTCTTTTGTTGTTCTTCTCGTGAAGCAGTAGAAATGCAACTGAAGGAAAGAAGTTAAAATGAATTGGAATCAAGCAATTAAAATTAGTGTAATCCATTGGCCTTCAGCTACCTCTATGAGAACTTACCCAAATTGCTGTGAGCTTGAAAGAGAGTACCCAGTTTGGGGTGAGCTTCAAAGTGCACCTATGGAATTGCAATCCTGTGCAAAGTAAACAAAGAATTAGAAAAAATGAAAAACAAATGTGAAATTAATGAAAGGATGATAAGAACGATATTTGATTAGAGATGGGTAAACTCACAATCTCCGACGAAGATTTCGTTCAAACGGTGAAGCATAATTTTTAGGCATCACAGATCCAATTGCTGGGTTTTGTAAGTTCTTGCAAGTGGCCGGAAGTTTTGGAGGTAATGGCAAAGCAGTTGAGAAAATCAGTTGATCTTCAAGCAGTTTCTTTGGTGAGGGAGGAGGAGAGCAAACGTGATTACCTTAAAACCCTGAGATATTTACCAAAAGTTAAGCTTTATAAATCGTAGGGGGCATGTCAGTTTTTGCTTAATTAGACGTAGATATAGCCAAATATAAAGGATAAATAATGGAACTTCAAAAATTTAACCCTAACCACAATTGGCTTAATTAATAGAGATTTATTCTGGTTATATATACGTACTATAGCTAAACTCAAACTATTTTCAAATCTGCATACGTGAAAAGTTTTATAACCACCAATAAAGCTGACATGGCATTAAGATATGAGGGATTGTTGTATCAAAAGAATATTAGGATGGATTGTCAACCCAGAGTACATATGAAACGTGCGCTTTCCAGATATGAATTCACGGGAACGTAGCCATTTGTCTCGTTTTTCAGTGAAAACGACAAACGCACCCGCAACATGTCCAGTTTTATCTTTCATTCACCACCACCAACCTCCAAAATCGACAACAAAAAACAATTGTTCAAATCTAGAGCAAGTAAAGAAGTACACCAGCACTTTAAGAAGTGAACACTACGCTATGAATTGGTGCATGCACTTGCTGCGCTTCAAATGTATTGAGATATACAGAGAGGGGAAGATATCGTTGAAAACTAGAAAAGGAATGGCATAATTCTCAGAGAAATTAACAATCTGGTGAGATACATATTTCTTTGCATATTTGATCGAGCTTATCACCCTTTTCCAATCCTTCAAACCCAAATCTTGGTCTTTTAAATACCCTAGTAATGTCAAGTAACCATGTGACCCTCTTTTTCATTTCATTATTCTGCAACAAGAAAGACGAAATCAACCTGGCTGAACAAGATCCTCCAAGCCGAGACTTTCGGCTTCCACAGTCGACACAACAACAAGGGGAATTGGAAGAGGGGCTCTTCAGCCGCCGTCCCAATTTCACCTCTTTGGTCAGTTTTACTTAATTCGATCTTGTCTCAATTTCACTTCACCGTGCATGTTACTGTTCTTGAATTGTCTCCTTTATTTTTATTTTTATAATAATTCTTAGTGAGTGTATACATTTCACTGACTAGGTTTATGATGAAGTCAAGGTTCTTTACACCCTAGCCATCCCCATGATCTTATCTGGGCTCTTAAACTACTCCAAAGCAGCCATATCCATGTTTTTCATGGGGAAGCTTGGCAAATCTGCTCTTGCAGGAGGAAGCCTCGCTATTAGCATCGCAAACATCACCGGCTATTCTCTCATCTCCGGCCTTGCCTCTGGAATGGACGGGATCTTATCTCAAGCGTTTGGCGCTCGTAACGGTCATCTTCTCTCTCACACCCTAAAAAGGACAGTTGTTCTCCTTCTCACCCTTTGCATGCCCATCACGTTGTTGTGGTTTTACTTCGACTCCATCCTTATCCGCTCTGGCCAAAACTCATCCGTCTCATCAACAGCCATTACCTATCTCAGATTCTCCATACCAACCCTACTTTTTCAGTCCATCATTCACCCCATCAAGAATTACCTCCGCAGCCAAAAAGTCACCCGCCCTTTTATGCTCAGCACTGCCTTCTCGCTCGCCTTTCACGTCCCGGCCAACTACACCGCAATTTACCATTACGACCTCGGCCTCAAAGGGATTGCACTCGCCGGCTGCTTGGCAGACCTCAACGTCATGGTGATGCTTGTAATATATCTCTTTATCTCCGGCCACCTTTCTTTGAATTCTCTTAGGTTCTGGAGAGACAGCGCGTCGTTCTGGAGGCACGAAGATTGGGAGCCTATTTTCAGCCAGGCAATACCGAGCTGCGCGACAGTGTGCTTGGAGTGGTGGTGGTACGAGATCATGATTGTTTTCTCCGGACTTTTAGTGAATGCACCCGAGGCTGTGGCCACTATGGGAATATTGATCCAAATGACAGCTTTGATCTACCAGTTCCCTATCTCGTTAGGGCAAGCTGTGTCCACTCGAGTGGGGAACGAGTTAGGCGCCGACAGGCCCAATGAAGCTCTGACGGCTTCTCTTGTTGCACTGGGATGTTCTATTTTGACAGGAATGGCTGCCATGAGTTTCATGTTCAGAATGCAAAATGTTTGGGGTGCGATGTTCACGTCAGATCCGGCCATTATACAGCTAGTGGCAATGGTGTTGCCGGTGGTGGGGCTCTGTGAGCTCGGGAACAGCCCACAAACCACCGTGTGCGGAGTTTTTAGAGGTTGTGCAAGGCCGACGTTGGCTGCTCATATCAATTTTATCTCCTTTTATTGTGTGGGATTACCCGTAGCGCTCGTGTTGGGCTTTGGAGTGAAGCTGGGGATATTGGGTCTGTGGTTGGGCTTACTGGCGGCCCAAATGGTTTGCTTCGGGGTCATGTTGGTCGCACTGATTCGCACAAATTGGGAGGAGCAAGCAAATCGAGCATTACTACTGACATCCGAGTAGTTGGAGCCTTGGAGGTAGCAAAACATGCAGGAGAGTTACAAATAATATTTTAGTGCTTAGACTGTTTGTCTTTAGTTTGTTGAACTGTGCTAAGGTGTTTCGTTTGTTTAATTATGTATTCAGTAAAATGTGTGCAAGCAAAAGAGTGTATTGTAGACTTGTACCAGTTGTAAAAACATGCGGCTTTGGTTCAGGGTGAATCCAGGATTTCCAAACATTGTGTGCAGCCCACAATAAATTTTTTTGGTTGTTTGTATATGAACAAAGTCATTTGTATATGAACAAAAGAATGAATCCAATGATTGCTAACAACATGAGATAATATATACATGAACTTAAACTCAAATAAAGTCGGTAAATAAATCTTATAATGACTCAATTGTATACATATATGTGGATGTTAACCTTTACTAATTAAATGTTATCACTACACAATTGATTTGATCTTAACTAAATTATCTTCTTTGAAAAACAAAAATTGTGTGCAAGTTTGATCAAAGCCCAAATGAGCTAAGTTTGTAGGCCAAACTTAACCAAGGGAAATAACAGCCCATTCCCAACATAGAGAGAGACCACGTGCTCTCAAAGTCTCAAACCGCTTCTGCTTCTCAAAAGAAAGGGAAAGCAAGCTCTCCATTCTTTCAGATAAATTAAAAAAAGGGTAAGAAAAACAAAGGTCTTGTACGTGAAATCAAAATTGAACGAATTTGGATAGAGCTTGACGAGAGAATTTGGGAATCAGGGAGGCTATAAAATAGGGCTATATTTTTTCAGGGGGACTTTGTTGGAAAAAGACGGTGGGCTGCAGCCTATACAGCCTTGTGTATGAATCCGCCCCTACTTTGGTTACGTACACCCTTTTGTAAGGTCCTTGATCGAGTCTGTTCAAAGTTGTAAGAGTGTGTTACAGCGAGACTCCTCAATCTCTTAAGTTGTAACATGCATTATGCATATTATCTTTATTTGGATAGCTAGCTAGGCATGCAGTAAGAGTTTGTGGATATGATGACTTCTTTTTCCTTAGAAATGTATATTTTGAGCTGGTGCTTAACCCCGAACCGGTTGTATAGGAAGATATAGGAAAAAAGTCCTTCATAGGCTCTGAACTTTCGTCGATGTATCAATATGATGTCCGAACTTCAAAAACTACTAGAGTGATGCCCAAACTCTCAAAATTATATTTACGTGATGTCTATAGCCATTTTTCGTCACAGCACCGTCTATAACGATGACATGACATTTTTTTTTTCAAAAATAGAAGGAAAAAGACTTTAACAGCCTTACAATTTTTTTTTTCAACAAATTTGTTTCCGATATTTTTTTCTATTTTGTTCCCTTTGATACTTTGAGATTTTGAGCATCACTTTGATAGTTTTAAAAGTTTGGACATCATATTGACGACTCGGCAAAAGTTCGGACCCTGTGAGTGATTTTTTTCCTAAGAGTTCCTCTACATCTCTCACTCATCGTCGAGCTCGCCAGAGACGAACCACCAAAAACGTTATCAATTAACTAAGCTCATTACCCTTTATTTCTTTTTTGAATTTTGAATTTTCTTCTCTCTCTCTTTCTCTCCTCTCTATCTCTCTCTCGACGTCGAGTTTGCCGGAGACGAGCCGCCCAAAATGATTGTGTACGTTGGGTATCAATCTTTTCATTTCAGTCCACTTTATCTTTTCTCCATAACCTCATCACTCATCTCTCCTTTGTTTTGCTCAAATTTGGAAAAAAAGATTCTAAATTTTAAAGAACCCTAGAAATTTGGGGTGGATTGATTTAGCATCAATTCAGCCAAGGAGACCAACTAGGCTTTATAGCCCTCTTCCTTGTGAGTCTTTACATACCAAGGACAAGCTTCAATTCAAACTGAGGAGGGAGAATTGACGAATTGAAGATTTTCAAATTTTTGGGTGTTTTTGGATTGAAAAGGTAATTTAGGGAGTTCTATTTGGAATTAAACTTAAGTGCAGTTGAGAAAGTTGTTGTTTTAATTTTGGACAGGTTTAATTTTGGAATTGGAGCGCCGCCACCGTTGACGGTGGTTTCTGGCGGTGCATCCGGTTGTTGTGTTTTGGCAGATGTTTAATGTCGTTTTGTTCGTAATTACGTACTGATTACATTGAAGAGATTCTCGAATCAATTGGACATAGTTTCACTACCAGCATAATTACTATACCCGACGAATTTTTAAAGACTATAGCCGACGAGTTTTTTTTTGGTCGGCTATAGTTTTTAAAAATTCGTCGGGTATAGTAATTACGCTGGTAGTGTTTGATTGTGACTTCGACTTTATTAGAATAATAATAATACGATTAGTTTACAAATTTGTTATAATTTCTTAAATCACGTAGTTTGAGAGTGCGATATTCCCAACGGAATAATAAGCTTAGTTAATCAATAATGTTTTAGGTGGTTCATCTCCGGCGAGCTCGACGACGAGTGAGAGATGCAGAGGAACTCCCAGGGTCTGAAATTCGTCGAGTCGTTAATATGATGTCCAAACTTTAAAAACTATTAAAGTGATATCCAAACTCTCAAACTAACCGAAGGAAAAAAATAAAAAAATAAAAAAAAATGAAGAAGAAAATATTAAATAATAAAAGGGTAAGGGTATAAAAGTCTTTTTCCTTTAGTTTTGAAAAAAATATATCACATCATCGTTATAGACGATGCTGTGACAAAAAAATTACTTTAGGCATAACGTAAATATAATTTTAAGAGTTTGGCCATTACTTTGATAATTTTTGAACCTGTGCATTACTTTTTTCCGAAGACATATGGGAGGGGTTTACAACTAGGATGCACGAAATATTGGCTAAGGTTGCGTTGTGCGCTTCCGAAGCGAAAGCTGAAGCAGAAGTAGAGCGGGAGGATGGGGAAGCGCGCTTCCAGAGAAGCTCATTTTGGAAGCTCCACGGAATCATTGGCTTCTAATATGGAAGTGTGTACTTTCACATAACATGGAAGCGAGGTTTTCAATTGAAGAAACACTGAAAACCTATCTCAGCTCGTGGAGGATCCTTGACGAGCGAACTCGCCTCCATCACCTCTACCGCTCTACGCCCAAAAGTCTACAACTCTTGATGAACCTCCCAATATTCTTTGCCCAAAATCTTAGAACCTCTACCTCCCAATCATCGTCTGTTCCGATCTAAAATAGAGATAGACTCTTTTTTTCTTCTTCTTCTCTTCCTTCACGGTTCTATATGTACTTCAATTTCAGATTGACAATCATGATTTTATTCTGGATTTTTTTTTCCGATTGGATTTTATCTGGGTATTTTAATTTGGGTATTTGGAATGTGCCAAACCAATAGTATATACCTTCCACTTAATTTTAAATTGTTTAGTAACTATTTGGTGCAATCAATGTAAGAGCATATGCCCTGGTGTGCTCCTCATATTTGCCTTTACTCCTCCTATTTTAGAAGATGCTATCACTATTCATCGAATAGGAGGTGCAATTGTTATTTTTTGTGCAGCGGTGCAAAAAATAGCACCTCCTATTACTATTCATCAAAGAAACAAGACGCATACCACAAAGATGTTGAGAGGTGCTTCAATATTTTGCAATCCCGTTAGGCAATGATTCGTCATACAACTCGGTCTCACCACACTTGGATAATAAAAAATATTATGTTGGCTTGCATCATTATGCATAACATGATAGTTGAGGAAGAGTCTGATGATGACGAATTTGAAAAGAATGAAGAAGCAGATCTATAAAATCCATCAAGTGCTTTCGTAAATTATGATGGGTTAGTGGATGAACATGGTAATCAGATTCCTTTTGAGCCAGCAGGAAGAGATGGACTGGTTGAACAACGGTTTCGTGACCGTGTTGTCGATCTTCAGTCATCTTATATCCATGGAGAGCTTCAGAAAGACTTGGTGAAACACAACTGGTTTCTAGAGACCGGTGAACATATCTAAATCTAATGTTTGAATTATATGCTTTTGCATTATGTGTGTTTGAGTTTGGTGTATTTGAATTTGGTGTGTTTTAATTTGGTATATTTTAATTTGGATTTCATGTAATGTTATTTAATATCATCTTTAAATATAAAGTGCATTTTTTATTTCTTAAAAATTTAAATTACATAAAGACAAGCCAAACCTAGATTTATTACGAAAACAAAAACTATTGAAAAAGTGGGCAATAACAGTTTGAAAAGGTTCCCTCGCTATCTTCTTGTTTGTTGTCGTCTCCTTCTCCTTGCTTAAAGATTTTCGCTTTCCTCTTCGTGAAATATCTCTTTGAATTTGGGGTTATTCTCTCCATATCCATTGTCATGATCCTTGTTTCTTCTTGTTGAGCTCTCAATTTGTAGTGTTTCTCTTGAAGGAGGAGTTGCGCTTTGGTAAAGTAAAATCGTTATTCTCACTTGATTTTTGCGTGGTGGCCCAAATGACTTGATTGGCCGCAATGGTCTTTAAAGCCTCATCTCGTAGATCACTTGTAGGAGTCATGACTTTTCCCCCTTCTTCTTGCTTCTTTTTCCGCCTTCACTCCCGGTGGTCTATGCAGACTCGAAGGACTTTCACGGTTGCCCGTTGGTGTTGCAATCACCTTATCCTCATCAAAATTGATGGTGGGAGGCATTTCGGTAACGGTAGGAGTAGCTTCGTAGTTGTAAATACGTGGAGTAGTGGCCATGGTTTCCTTAAAGAAAGGATGAGCCTTCACCACTTCCACACATTCAAACTTCGAAAACTCTTTCTTTGTTTTCGACACAAACCACATTTGAGGTTTTCTTAACTAGAAAAAATAACAAATTTCTATGTCACAATTTAATTATGTTTGATGGAGATGACAACATTTATTTCATAAAATCAAAATAATAGACAAGAAAAAATTACAAGGACTTACTTAATCTTGTGGAGAGGTGCCAAATGGTGGTGGATTCCTTTATGCATAACTAAGAGCTTCGCCCCTAAGATTGAAAACCGGCTTCAATTTAGTAAAACGAGATGAAATTGCGGTTTGTGTCATATTTTCCTTGGTTGATTCACCATGACTAATCACCCAATTTTTGATATAATTGGCATAGATCTTTTCCCATAATTTGTCGATTTTTTGATCGTTGCCGGTGATAGGATCAATGCTAATATGCATATAAGAAATGCACAATTGTAAATCTTCCGAAGGAAGCCAATTCGATATTTTGTTGGAGAAAACAACACAAATGAATGAGAGAAGAGATGGAGGGAGATGATGAACTTATTGTGCGCGCACGAATTGGTGTGGGAGGTTTGTAAAATTGATGTAATATGCACCAGACAGATTTTTTGCTCGAGCAAGGAGAGAAATCGGTGGGGGTCCACACCAATAGCACGAGCAAGACGGAAAAAATGGTGCAGCGGTGTCGTTGGTGGCCGGCGATCGCTTGTTGACTTCGGAAGCGAGCAGATGCTCGAGCAAAGCTTGCTCACTGCTACGAACGAGCAGCCTGACGGATCCCACGCACATGGGTGACACCAGGTTGCGTGTATTTTTTTTTCTATCTGGGGCGTGTAACACATGTACCCGTAAAGTAATTTTTTTTACAGTGTAATAATGGACCAATCACCTTGAGCCACATGGCCCGGAGCTGCTGCTTTTCCACCCTCGACAGTCAAGTGATCTGGGCCGTTCATTTCAATTCCCAAAATTGAATCTGATGGCTCAATTCAAAGGCAACGGACAATTTCTTTCTTTTTTTCTGAAATAGTAGCGGGCAGACCACATATTTTCCAAAAAAATAGTCTAAACAGTCGTTAAAAAAGTTTAAAAATTTACAAACACCACCCTACAACTTTCCTATAAATACTACATCAATTTTATAAACCTCTCACACTAATTTGTGCACTACAAGTTCATCATCTCCCTCCATCTCTTCTCTCATTCATTTGTGTTGTTTTCTCCAAAAAAAATGTCGAATTGGCTTCCTTTGGAAGATTAGTAATTGTGCATTTCTTATATGCATATTAGTATTGATCCTATCACCGGCAATAAGCAAAAAATCGACAAATTGTGGGAAAAATCTATGCCAAGTATATCAAAAATTGGATGATTGGTCATGGTGAATCAACCAAGGAAAATATGACCCAAACCGCAATTTCATCTCGTTTTACTAAGTTGAAGCCAGTTTTCAATCTTTGGGGCAAAGCTCTTAGTTATGCACGAAGGAATCCACCACCATCCGAGACCTCTCCACAAGATCAAGTAAGTCCTTGTAATTTTTCCATGTCTATTATTTTGATTTTATGAAATAAATGTTGTCATCTCCATCAAACATAATTAAATTGTGACATAGAAATTTGTTATTTTTTATAGTTAAGAAAACCTCAAATGTGGTTTGTGTGGAAGACAAAGAAAGAGTTTTCGAAGTTTGAATGTTGGGAACTGGTGAAGGCTCATCCTTTCTTTAGGGAAACCATGGCTACTACTCCATGTATATATTTACAACTACGAAACTACTACTCCTACCGTTAGCAAAATGCCTCCCACCATCAATTTTGATGAGGATGAGCATGAGGTGATTCCAACACCAATGAGCAACTGTGAAGGTCATTCGAGTTCGTATAGACCATCGGGAGTGAAGGCGGCAAAAGAAGCAAGAAGAATGGAGAAAAAAGTCATGACTCCTACAAGTGATCTACGAGATAAGGCTTTAAAGACCATTCTGGCCAATCAAGCCATTTGGGCTGCTGCGCAAAAATCAAGTGAGGATAACGATTTTTCTTTATACAAAGTGCAACTCCTCCTTCAAGAGAAACACTACAAATTGAGAGCTCAAAAAGAAGAAACAAGAATCATGACAATGGATATGGAGAAAATGCCCCAAAATTCAAAGAGGTATTTCACGAAGAGGAAAGCAGAAATTCTTAAGCAAGGAGAATGAGACGACAACGAACAAGAAGATAGCGAAGGAACATTTTCAAATTATTATCGCCCACTTTTTCAATAGTTTAGTTTTCGTAATAAATGTAGGATTGGTTTTTCATTATGTAATTTAAATATTCAAGAAATAAAAATAAACTTTATATTTAGAGATGATATTAAATAACATTACATGAAATCCAAATTCAAATACACCAAATTAAAACACACCAAATTCAAATTCACCAAATTCAAACACACATAATGCAAAAACATATAATTCAAAGAGCAGATTTAGATATGTTCACCGGTCTCTAGAAACCAGTTGTGCTTCACCAAGTCTTTCTGAAGCTCTCTATGGATATAAGAAGACTGAATATCGACAACACGGTCACGAAACCGTTGTTCATCCAGTCTATCTCTTCCAACTGGCTCAAAAGGAATCCGATTACCTTGTTTATCCTCTGACCCATCATAATTTGCGAAAGCATTTGATGAGTTTTATAGATCTCCTTCTTCATTCTCCTCAAGTTCGTCCTCATCAAACTCTTCCTCAACTATCCTGTTATGCATAATGATGCAAGCCAACATAATATTTTTTATTATCCATGTGTTGTGAGAAAGAGCTGCATGATGAATCATTGCCCAACGAGATTGCAAAATGTCAAAGCACCTCTCCACATCTTTGCAGTATGCCTCTTGTTTCTTTGAGAACAACTTCTATGGTAGAGTCTAGGGATTAGAAAGAGTTTTTACAAATGAAGAGTACCTCGGATAAATTTCGTCAGCTAGATAGTAAGTGTTGTGCTATGTCATATCGTTGACTTTATAACTCTTTTGCGGGCTTCTTCCGGCATGGAGCGAATCAAAGATATCCGATTGGTGGAGCACATTGATATCATTATATGCTCTAGGTACCCCAACAAAGCTGTGCCATATCCACGTGTCATATGAGATCACCGCCTCCAAGATAATAGTGGGATGCTTAGACCGGCCCGAGTATGCCCCTTACCAAGTTGTTGGACAGTTCTTCCTTTCCTAGTTTATGCAGTCGATACTTCCGATCATACCTAGAAATTTCCAATGTCTAGCCCTCCTTAGAATTCAAGTGATGTTAGTTGCATTTGGAATACGGAGGTAAATGTCACCGTAAAGCTCATACACTTGAGTGCACCACCTCTTCAGGCATTCTAGTATGGTTGATTCACCCATCCTTGTGTATTCAGTACACTGATCTGCGACTGCACTGTACGCCAAAATTCGGAGAGCACCGGTCATCTTCTCTTGTGGAAGAAGTCCTTGCAATCTAATGACATATGTTATTTGATGCCAAAATGGGTCGTTGTTGCTGAGATCCGTGCAGATACTTTTGAACAAGTTCGAACTCATTCGGTACCTCCGATGAAATGCTTGCTCGTTGAAGACCAAGCGTTTGATGAAATAATCTTTCATAAGATTCTATCCCTTTCGCACCATCAACCTTTTTTCGTTTGGATGACGGCGAGGTGGTTCATCATCGAACGTTGTAGCTACCACGACTCCGTTAGTGACGAAGGCATTAGCTATTTCTACATTTCGCCGGTGTTGTTGTCGTCTCCTCGTGAAAAAAATGTTTAAACTAAAAGGATCCATGTTACTGATGCTGGAATATGAAGAAATGTTTGAAGAAATAGCAAGTAATTTGTAGATGGTGTGAGAATATAAGTTGCCCGAGATGATTATTTTATAGCCGATTTTAGTTTATCTGATGTCTAATGAAGATGACACGTGTCATCAAGTGGTTGGTCGGAAATCTCACCGAAATCTTCGGCAATTATTCACACAAAAATGACACGTGAAAGTGACACGTGTCGTCAAGTGATTGATCGAAAATTTTATCGAAATTTTTTGCTCAATTATTTAAACGATGACGATTATTACGAGTGACACGTGTCATCTCGTAATTGGTCGATATTCTTACCAGAAATCTTATTCAATTATTTATACAATAACAACACGTGTCGTCTAGATATTGGTTGAGAACCTTACAAAGAAATAAATAAATAAATTAATATATAAATGATGAATAGTAATAGGAGGTGCTATTTTTTGCATCGCTGCGCAAAAAATAACAACTGCACCTCTTATTCGATAAATAATGATAACTGTTTGGGCCTGAAATAAATATTTCATATTGAGCTTGAATGGCTGAAATCTTGGTGAGCAGCCCAAGGATTGACTGAAGTCTTGGCGAGCGACCCATATATTATAAAGAGCTTAGCGAGCGGCCAAGTATAATAAGTAGAGTTCAGTTAGAACTGTGATTCTTTAATTAGCTGATTCCGTGCAGCTTGAATATCTGTCATACCTTTTCTATTTCAGATAGGAGTCTTTGATAAAAGAGTTGTGATAGCATTGAGATTCTATAAGGATGAAAACCCGTATGCTGGTGTTGGAGTTACATTGGGAGTCAAAGAGCAAGAACAGAGGAAGTTCAAATGAATTGAAAGACAACTAGTGAGCGAGTATATAAGGAAAGTAAGAGCTTTGTGGAAAAGTCCCCCGATCAAATACGTACATTTGCTATACGCAAGTACACCTAGATAGACATCTCGTCTTCTAGATTCTATCTTCTTTGCAACCAGCAGATCAAAGTGCTTGTCACCTATCGAGTGAGAGTATTGCGATCAGAAGGAAGCAATTGCGACTGGACAGTTGAAGGGCTTGTCACCTATCGAGTGAGAGTTTGGATATTCAAAGGAAGCAGTGTTCTCAACACATCGTCAGAGAGATTGCTTTGCTTTGCACTGATAAGGGAGTGTGAGGTATCGATTTCAAAGGCTCTGCTAGATACACATATCAAAGTCCTAGGTTACTAAGCGAGAATGACCTATTCAGGCAGGGTTGGTGCTCTCCTTGCCTAAATCACTTTATTAAGAAGTCAGGCGGCTCTTATAGTCCATATTCCGTTGAAGAACGGTGGCACGCCAGCATACGAAGCACACATACAGGATAAACCGATACCTACGGTTAAAACTATCCGAATCCATAAAAGAGACTGCTTCGCGAAAGGATCTCTCTGCGAGGGATATTTTTGCATCGAACATTTTGGCACGCCCAGTGGGACATCTCTTTGCATCTCTAAGTGACAATTGGGGATCATTACCAAAGGATTTACCCTCAGTGTCGCAAACATCCACAACCGGCTTACCGTGAACATACATCTACTCAGTGTCGTTCATTGAGTAATCAAGCGGTTGAAACTATCTTCGCTAAAGACTTTAACAACATGACATTCAAATCTTTAAGTGAAGTGGAAATAGCGGAACTTACGTTCCCAGAGCACCTAGCTTATGCAGCTAGGCGTGATAGCCACCAGGCTAGTTACTACGCGGCTCTCGATGAAAGGATCGAGCAGCAAGCAACTCTTCTCACTACCCAAAGCGACTTAATAGACACGGCAGTAGCCGGAATTCAATCAATAAGGGTAGACTTCAACCGAGATTGAGAGGAGAGAGAGGCCATGGGAGCCCAAGTAACTAGTTTCGTGGAGGGTCAGGATAAGTTACAGATAGATATCCTCCAACACTTGGGAGCAAGTTTGGATGAATACCGCTGACATGCAGCGACACTGTCTCAGAGGACAGACATGGACATAACGTCTCTAACTAAATCCGTATCTGACCTAGCGAGAAAGACTAGACAAGCAGAGTCTTTCCCTCCTGCTTGGGAGCAACGGTTAAACAGGTTCCTAAACGATTGCAACATACATCTAGCTAAGATGTATGAAACATATGAGACACCGTTTCCTCCTATGCCGAAGGACGATCCTGATGCATGGCAATGACCAAAGTTTTATTGGCATCAGACCTTCCAGCCTTTCTCTGGCGACGATGATTCTAACGCGGCAACACACTTAGCTTATTTTACACTGCAATTGGGGCAGTTTGCCGATAATGAGGGACTCAAGCTAAGAGTCTTTGGGTCATCTTTGTCAGGATCAGCCCTTGTATGGTATACAGGGATAGAAAATGGCTCGATCAGTGAGTGGAAGGACATGGAGGCCTTGTTCATAGATCACTTTGGAATGGCAAGACCTGAGACCAGTGTTGGAAAGCTAGCTTCCTTGAGCCAATCGGCAACAGAAAGTTCGGTCACCTTCTTGCACCGTTTCCGATCAGAATATAATCTATGTAAGACCCCACTTGGTAAAGAAGAGGTGGTCGAGATGGCCAAGAATGGTTTGGAGGACACGTACCACCAACTATTCCTAAATAGCAAGTACTTCTCCTTGAATGAGCTTATCACGGCTGTAACTAAAGCTTACAGTACCATGCAAGAAAGAGATAATAGAAGGAATGCATCCAAGGGGACGTACAATGCTAAGTCTTATGATAGACTAAAGCCAAAAACTGTGGCTTATATTGAAGGTATAGACGACCAAGAATCAGACTCTGATGGCAAGCAAGTGGGTGCTGTGGATTTAACAACGAACAAAGTTTTAAAGCCCCGCAAGCTTCAGAAGAATAAGGGTCCAATCAAGCTCTCAACAGTGGCTTTTACTAAACCAGAGTTTGAGACATACACTTATGATGCCAATATGGCTCATGAGATTTTGGGCGAGCTATACAGTATGCGTGGTGTCAAAACAGATTTTGGACCTTTTCCTACAGCTGAGCAGTTAAAGGGTAAAAAATATTGCAAGTTCTATGCACTACCACATAACTTCTCATTGCCGACGACTTAGAGAAACAAAGGCCGACGCTTTATATCCTACAGGGGTTTTATACTATTGTCGACGACTTCGTAAAAATCATCGGTAATAGTCCTGTAGGCTATAAAGCATCGGTAATAGTACTATTGCCAACGATTTGTTGCAAAAATCATCGGCCTTTGTTTCTCTAAGTCGTCGGCAATGAGAAGTTATGTGGTAATGATGGAGCATAGAATCACATTACAAAAGACTGCATCAAGCATAAGGACCAGATCCAGAAGTGGATTAACAAAGGAAGACTAGAGCTGGAGTGAACGTCCAAGATAACAACATTAGTGGATTCTAAGCCCTTCCCAAAGCCTCAAGTAAATATGATTGACATCGAGTGATCATCACCCGATCGCTGCATTAGAGGTGTGGAAGACTGGAATCAATATGTCTTTTTAGCCTATTCTTTCAACTGTGACAAGTTGGAAGAGATCCTTGATAGGTTAAGGGACATGGGTTTGATCTTTTACTACCCGGTTCATGATCTCAGACAATTACGGTATGAAGGTCCAGCTCAGCATTTTTGCAGATTTCATAATCACTTTGGTCATCGAATAGCAAGGTGTTCGACCTTGAGAGATAAGATCCAAGGGTTGATCAACTGGGAGATGATTGAAATAAACTACAAGGGAGAGGTAGAATGGCATCCACGATATCCTCATAGGACATCACCTCCTCTAGACACAACTTTTCCTGCCATCGAAACTTCTTCCCAGTGCAATCAAATTGGACCAACCTATAAAAGGAAGAGGTCTAGACGGAGGTCTAGACGCAATATTGCATTTGTCCGGCCTAAGCGGACTGAAATTACATATGATGCGTCTAGGCGAGAGGAAATATTTGAAGAGCTAGTCCAAGCAGGAATAGCGGTAGTTCCTGATAATTGGGAAGCTCCGGACCCATATCCCGAGGAAGTCAGGGGTCTACTCTATTGTCGATACCATCACAGATGGGGTCGCCATTCCACAAGTGCTTGTCGTGACTTGAAATTCAGGATACAACAGTGGATTGACGATGGAGAAATAATGATAGACCAAGAGCCCTCACCAAGCCTGGCGAATGACTTATCGGTGACGGTTGGGATGTTGGAACTAACACAAGACAAATCCAACAAACGAAAACAACTCAACAGTCATCCAACTACTGGCGAGAGTCCACAACACAAACACAAACAAAGGAAAAGAAAAAGTGGATCCAAAAGCAGAGTCGCTAGTAGCCCTTTGTGCTCATTGTAAACTCCGAAGCGGGTTGAAGATCTCCTATGAGGAATTAGCTGAAGCAGCCAAGTCATTCCCAGAATTATTTTCACAAACAGATCATCAACCTCAACGAGCAAGACAAATGGACACTCCAATTCCTAACCACTCGCGAGTAACAGAAAAAGTCAATACAATCAAGAAATCTAAATCAGAAGTTGTTGACGCACTCACAAGGCCATATGTACCTCCAGCTTCAAGAAATATCATAAAGAAGGATGTATGGTACGTGAGGGAGAAAGGGAAAACCATTGAGGTAACTCCGAGTAGAAGAAGAAACCTTCAAAGACGCTTTGGAGAAGCCAAAAGAGCATTAGAGGCTTACGAAGCAGGCCTACTCAAAGAAGAAGAACTAGTGTGTTCTCCAGAAACTCTACAAAGGCGAATGAATGCCCTTACAGCAAACCCATTAGTGGTTTTCGAGAAGAAGTCTCGCGAGTCCAAATTGAGAGCACAACGACCAGGTGTCTTTGACCGTAACCCAGAGTTAGGGTCTAAAGGAAAACAGCCCGAACCTATTCCTGAGGGTCATCGTAAAGCTACACAACGAAGACCAATGAGAAGACGTCTCACTTTTGGGGATGACACGACGAAAACGATAGGGCTACATACACCCCCTAAGGAAGGGACAAGCATTCAAAAGCAGAATACTCCAAGCGAGCCCAAGGCCTTGCAATGGAGACCGAGACCTTTAGTTGTAGAAGAACAGAAGAAGGTCTGACAACCCGTTCCCCGTCCAAAGGAACATGATCCAGCACTAATCATGCCAGCAACTGTTGATCCTATACCTGAGGATAAATTGCAACATGTTGCTTCTCTCGAGGTCACTACAACTTTGGACTCTGATGGGCAACAGGCTGAGGGTGACAACTGTGAAGATGATGAACAGTTGTTGGATTACGGTGAAGGTGAAGATGAAAAAACTGAAGAATACATTGAGGAGGAAGATACCACTGTTAACATGGTGTTTATCTTGTCCTCCAAAAATGCTTTACCTCCACCTGCATCAACGGATGAATCAATCACAAGCGGAAGCATCAACAACTTGGTAGTGTCAGGAGATGAACCAAAACAGAAAGATGATTTAGCATCCACCAAGACACCAGAGACTGATTCAACAAAGGGACAAACGATGTTCACCAAACCCACTGTAGACATGGCAATGCACATGCGGCCGTTGTATATCACAGGAAAAGTCCAGGGAATTCAATTAAACAAACTCTTAGTGGACTCAGGGGAAGCAGTAAACATCATCACAGCCAAAGCAATGGCCTTATTAGGCGTTCCCAAGTCGGCTATCCAAGAGACCTCATTAAACGTTAGAAATTTTCAGGGTAGCATTTCCAAGACTTTGGGCATTGTCTTTTTGCAGGTACACATCGGACCAGCCACCGGTACTTATACATTCTTTGTAGGAGAATGTACAACTCCATACAGTGCAATTCTGAGGCGTGACTGGATCCACAGGAGCTATTGTGTACCTTCGTCCCTCCATCAGCAGATGTTACTCTGGAATATGGAGTCTGGTGAAGCAAAAATTGTTGATGCCAATCCTCGTCCATATTCTATTTCTGCTAACTCATTAGAAGCCAGTTATTACCACAGTGACCTTAGGCCATTGGAGGTATGTGGCGTCGATAACAAAGGCCGCCTAATTGGTGTTATAGCCTCTGAACTAGCTCAGTGGGGTATAATTCAAGTTAATCAAGATAGTGGAAGACCCTACACCATTGAGTTACCATCCAAACGTTCTCAATGATCGAGTCTCTATCAAGCATAGAGACCGAGGCTTGTTACTCTTTACACGAGCGCTTTCACAATTTCTATTGGAGAGTCAAGCCTTTGAGAAGGTTCCAATGATTGCAGTATTGGAATATGTGGATGAAGATGTTTTGCATGACTTTGAAGAGGAGGAAGAGATCAAATTAGCTCCAGCAGCCTTGGATAATTTACCTCCTAAAGTCAAGGATCCGATTGAACATATTAATCTTGGGACAAATGAAGAGCCAATCTCTGTGGCCATTAGTACCTTCCTAGAGCTTGAAGAACGACTCAAGCTCATTGAATTGCTACAAGAATACGCTGATTGTTTTATAGAAAAGTATGACGACATGCCAGGACTGTCACCAGATTTGGTGTGTCACAACTTACCCATCCTAGAGGGAAAGAAGCCCGTGAAACAAGAGATGCGTCGGATGAATACAGAAACCGCAATTCTAGTCAAGGAAGAGGTCGAGAAGATGCTCAAGTCAGGGATCATACGAGTAGCCAAATATAACGAGTGGCTATCCAACGTAGTCCCAGTCAAGAAAAAGAATGGAAAAATGCGAGTGTGTGTTGACTACAGAGACTTGAACAATGCAACTCCAAATGATGCATACCCAATGCCAGTAGCGGATTTGCTGGTGGACTCAGTGTCTCGCCATGAGATGTTAACATTCATGGATGGAACTTCTGGTTACCATCAAATTCCAGTGGTAGAATCACATCGACATAAAACGGCATTTCGATGTCCAGGATTTGCAGGAGTATTTGAGTACGTGGACATACCATTTGGACTCAAGAATGCAGGGGCAACCTACCAACGTGCAATGAACTTGATCTTTCATGATCTTATTGGCAAGACTATGGAAGTATATATCGATGATGTGGTTGTTAAAACGAAATGCAGGAGTGATCATTTTGAAGACTTACGGCAAGTGTTTCTCAGAATGAGGCAACATTAATTGAATATGAATCCAGCCAAATGTGTATTTGGAGTTCAGTCAGAAAACTTTCTGGGTTTCTTGGTTCATCAGCGTGGGATTGAGATACCGGACGACAAGAAACAAGCGGTTCTTAGTGTAGTCCCACCAAAGAGTAAGAAGGACCTACAACGTTTATTGGGAAAAATCAATTTCTTACGACGGTTTATTGTCAATGCTGTTGGGAAAACACAACCATTCTCAACTTTGCTCAAGCTTCAAAATCAGAAAGACTTTGTATGGGAGCCTATTCACCAAGAGGCATTTGATACCATCAAAGCATATCTGACAAACCCGTCAGTCTTGGTTCCTCCAAGGCCAGGGGTTCCTCTCAAGCTGTATATTTCAGCTACTGAACTTTCTATTGGAAGTTTATTAGCTCAGGACGACACATCAGGAACTGAACGTGCTATTTTTTATCTGAGTCGTATCCTGAATGAGTGTGAAATGAGATACTCTCCAATGGAAAGAATGTGCCTAGCTTTATACTTTTTAGGGTGTAAATTGAGGCACTACATGCTTTCCTTCACCACGTGCGTCATAGCACAAACTGATTTGGTGAAGTATATGCTGTCCAGACCCATTCTTCGGGGTCGCATTGGGAAGTGGATTCTGGCTTTGTCAGAGTTCTCTTTGCAGTACGTTCCCCAGAAGGCAGTTAAAGGCTAATCAGTGGCTGATTTTCTGGCTCATCATCCAATGGAGGATGTTAGTGAGGGGCCAGAACTGGACCTTGCTCGTATTGGTTTGGCCCCTTGGTGTTTATACTTTGATGTGTCAAGTACGAGTACTATGGCTGGGGCAGGAGTAGCATTGGTTTCTCCACGCGGCCAAACTTTTTCTTTTTCTTTCAGGTTGGACTTCAGATGCACAAATAATCAAGCAGAATATGAAGCTTTAATCATTGGATTGGAACTTCTTTTAGATATGGAGATCAATGATGTGCATATATTTGGAGACTCCCAACTAGTGATCAGACAACTTGAAACCAAGTATAAGGCTGGACCAGTCCTAGAACCATATGCTAAATGAGCATGTGATTTGCTCAAGTTGTTTACAGAGGTGGAGTTGAGTCACGTTCCTCGCGAGAGGAATTATGCAGGAAACGAGTTGGCTCAACTAGCAACGGGGGTAAGCTTGCAAGATGGAGTACGCGAACGGATATTAAAGGTTGAACGAAGAACCCTTCCATCTTTCTTTACTCGCCAAGAAGATAAAAATGAGTGGTACATTGCTACACTTGATCACATTGATGTGGATTGGAGAGAGGACATTATCTCTTATCTCCAGAATCTTAATAATCCAGTAGAAAAGCGGATTCGTTTTTTAGCTCTTAATTATGTACTTAAGGACGTTGAGTTATATAGAAGGGGAGAGGAAGGCATACTGTTACGGTGTGTCTTTGGATGTGAAGCTAAGCGATTAATGAGGGAGCTCCATCTTGGGATAGCAGGAGCACATCAGGCCGGTCCTAAGATGAGATGGTTAATAAGAAGACATGGCTTTTATTGGCCAGGAATGCTCAGAGATTGCATCACATTCGCTAAAGGTTGTGAAGAATGCCAAAAACATGGTCCAATCAACCATATGCCCAGAATACCATTACAGCCTATAATCAAGCCTTGGCCAGCTTGAGGATGGGCTTTGGACTTAATTGGAATGATTCATCCTCATTCATCTGAAGGGCATAAATTCATCATAGTGGCTACTGATTTCTTCACAAAATGGGTTGAAGCTCGACCTCTCAGGGTATCATCAACAAAGGCCATCCGCCAGTTCTTATTTGAAGATATCATTTGTCGGTTTGGCATTCCTGAGAGTTTCATTTCAGACCGTGGGGCAGCATTCATGTCTGGAGAAGTAGATGAGCTTATGAAGGATCTTGGAATACATTTTCTACACTCTTCTCCATACTATGCCCAATCCAATGGTCAAGCTGAAGCAAGCAATAAAATCATTATCCATATCCCACTACAAGAAAACATCACTTAGACCACGGAAACAGAATTGTTCCGTGGTCCAAGTGACACTTGGACAACGGAGACTTCTCCGTCGTCCAGGTTCTCACCTGGACAACGGAGAAGTCTCCGTGGTCCGAGTGAGAACCTGGACGACGAAGAATACTATCTCCGTCGTCCAGGTGGGAACCTGGACCACGGAGACTTCTCCATTGTCCAGGTGAGAACCTGGACGACGGAAAATGCTATCTCCGTCATCTAAGTGAAGCATTATATAAGCCCGATGCCAAAAGAAGAAGGAGAAGGAGAAGGAGAAGGATCGGATCTCCGCTCACTAGCTCTTAACTGATATCGAGAAGGCCAGCAGGTACGTACGTAGTTAAAATTTGCTTAATATTTAGTTAAAACGTACATACATGCATGGATGTTAGCTACACATATTAAATTATGTAATTGATCGATGTAGATCGAGTACATATAATTAATAGTTAATTAATGGACTAATATATATGTAATAATTAATTAATTATAATATTTTGTAGCAGTATGGACAAGAGTTGGATGAAGTTGAAGAATAGATGTGATGTCCGGTATATGGATGGAATTAGCGAATTTGTGAATTTTGCAATAGAACATGGTCAGGGAAAGAAGCATTTCAGGTGTCCGTGCCAGAAATGTCTTAATTGTCAGTATGTGGAGGTTAATGTTATGGTGCAACACCTGTACGAAAATGGTATGATGTGGAGTTACACTACATGGACCGAGCATGGTGAAGCAGTAGAGTTCAGCTCTGCAGACTTCAGCTCAGGGTACAGTTACCAGGGTGCCTCATCCAGCGGCAGTGGTGCCTGCCCCCCAGCTTGCAACCCAACTGCAGATTTGGTCCATGATGCGTTTCCGGGATTTAGTCATGGTGGACACCAACACCAAGACGGAGATTACAGTACCACTCATGAGCATGATGACACATTCCCCGCTGCTAGCTCGGCCACTGACACTAGTGAGATGGATAAGTACAACCAGATGCTACTTGAAGCGCAGACCCCGGTGTTCCCTGGATATCGAGAGAATGTGTTGCAATATGTGATGGAGCAAATGAAGATAAAAGTGAAGCACAAAATGTCAGTGAGTGCTTTTGACGAAATTCAGGAGCAAATATGTAAGTTGCTTCCTGATGATCACAATCTTCCTAAATCTCATTATAAGGTTAGAAATATCTTGAGCAGCCTCGGCCTAAAGTACAGGATAATTGACGCATGTCCGAATGATTGTGTGCTATTTTACAAAGAGTATAAAGATTTGGACTATTGTCCTGTATGTGGCCAGTGCAGATATGAGCTAAATAGGAAGAGTTCGAAAAAGAGAATTCCTGTGAAAGTTGTTCGATATTTTCCCTTGATTCCCAGATTGCAGCGCCTGTACATGTTTGTACACACAGCAGAGGCGATGCGATGGTACGCAGAAAAGCGAATAGATGACGATGTCCTGCGACACGCCGCGGATGGGGAGGGTTTCAAACATTTCGACAGAGAATTTGGAGACTTTGCTGTAGAGGTTAGAAATGTTAGACTCGGCCTATCTACAGGCAGATTCAATCCTTGGGGAAGTAATAGCTCCGCCGTCAGCACTTGGCCAGTTATTCTGATGCCGTACAACTTGCCTCCGTGGATGTGCATGAACAAGGAATTTAATTTCCTTACTGTACTAATTCCAGGTCCTAAATCTCCAGGGAAGTGCTTAGATGTCTACCTCAGACCTTTGATCGACGAGCTGAAACTGTTGTGGGAAAATGGAGTCCCAACTTATGACAAATTCACTGACACGATGTTCACGATGAGGGCTGCCGTAATGTGGACGATCAGCGATTTTCCAGCGTATGGGATGTTGGCAGCCTGCAGGACAAAATGATATAATGGATGTCCTATATGTTTGGACGACGTGAACTCTAGTTGGCACGCGGGGAAGGTGTGTTACTTGGGTCACCGTAGATGGCTTCCTCACGATCACCCGTGGCGACAGGATGAAGCTCATTTCGACGAGACGGTAGAGAACAATCCTAAACCCCGTAGTTGGTCGGGGGAAGAGATTTGAGAGAGGTTGAGCTATTTCGACTTTGGTGTGTTGACCAATAACGCGGATGTAAAGAAATGCAATCCAATTCCTCCACATGATCTGAGCTATTGGGATCACAAGAGTATATTCTTTGAACTCCCTTACTGGTCGAAGTTGAAGCTGAGGAACAACTTGGACGCGATGCACATAGAAAAGAATGTGTGCGAAAGCGTGGTGGGAACAATTCTCGGTATTAAGTTCAAGAATAAAGATACTCCCAAAGCGCGCAAAGATTTGGAATCAATGAATCTACGTCGTCCCTTGTGGTTGAGGAGGGATAGGAAAAGAGTGTACAACAAGATGCCAGCTGCACCTTACACAGTTAAGCCGACACTTAGACATTCTATATTTCACTGGTTTAAGGGCGTTCGTTATCCGGCTACGTATGCAGCTACTATAACTGGAGCAGTGGACGAGGTGCAACACAAGTTTGTTGGTCTAAAGACACATGACTATCACGTTATGCTGCAACGTCTGATTCCAGTGGTAATTTGACCATACTTGCCTCGTGACGTCGTAGAACCAATAGTGGCATTGTGTAGGTGGTGGCAGAGGTTATGCGCCAGAGAATTAAAGAAGTCAGATGTGGTGGAATTGCAACAACAAATTGTGTACATCATTTGCAAACTAGAGAGGATTTTTTTCCCCTGCTTTCTTTGACATCATGATTCATCTAATGATCCACTTGCCCGAGCAGGTGCTCATTTCTGGTCCGGTCCAGTACACTTGGATGTATCCTCAAGAAAGGTACGTACAACTAATTAATTATACAGGTTTTTCGATTCATAATTTGTTCCACTGGAGATTACTAGCTAGCTATATGTACTTATTCTTATTGTACGTTTGATTTTGTAGACAGCTTGGAAAGTATAAGTCATTCGTCAAAAACAGGTCGGCCCCGGATGGCTCCATAGCAGAGACATACCTAATGCATGAGTATGTTACTTACTGCAACAGGTACCTCAAAGATCCACCACCTCCCACTGCCTCCGATCCTAGTGCCCGCATCAATCTTTCTGTCATCACCAATGTCGTCCGAACGTTTAGAGGAGTATTAAAGGAATCGTTAACACGGGAAGAACTTATTGAGGCACATTGGGTAGTGTTGCGAGACTGTGACGAAGTTGAGCCATACATGATGTCATACAGGGAGAGGCTTCAGGCGTTAAATCAAAACAAGAGTTCGGCGTGGATTGAGAAAATGGTTAAGAAGAAGTTTCTCGATTATTTCTTCCAATGGGTACGTACGTATGTCTCGGTATTTAGTAATTTATATACATATCGATCATGTTTGTAGAAAGTAAACCCTTATATTAATTTGCCCTTTTTCGCAGATGATTGATCTGCAAAAATCTGAAAACCACGGGGGGTGGTGGTCATGGCCAAAGCACTTGCTAGCAGGGAAGCCGATTAAACACTATATTTATCCCGGATGTTTTTTGAACGGTGTAAAGTTCCATTCATTGGCCCGAGACGAAGGAAGAAGAACACAAAACAGTGGGGTAGCGGTTGGGAAAGACAATGATCTATATTACGGGGCTATTGTATATGTGGTTCAGCTATGTTACGGGAATGATGTCAACGTTTTCCTATTCAAGTGCAGATGGTTCAAGCGTACAAAGGAAGACCTGGGACTATTATTAATCGATACAAACTCTAGCTGGTATGAGGTTGAGCCTTTCGCTCTCTCCACCTTAGTTCGGCAGGTGTTCTATCTCGACGATCCGAAAGTCAGTGAAGGGTGGAAAATAGTGAACCATATCTCTCACCGAGGAATATGGAATACAGAGACAATTGAAGGGACACCGGCGACGACTAAAGATGCTGCTGAACCAGAAAGAGACATTCCTGCCTATCAAGAGCCTAATATTTCTCTCATCCACTCCGATATAATGGACCTAGTTCAAGATGGTGAACGGTTACCCATGCCTGATGGTTGTACAGATCTAACTGAAGATGAGATTATATGCCATTAATGAAGATGAAGAAGACGAGAAGGATGAGGACGCGGACGAGGACTCAGGTTATTCGTCGGACGATGTTGAGTACGATGAGGAGGATGAGCAATCGGATACCGGGGACGAGGATGATGACGATTATGATGATGACTACTTAACTAAGACGAGAAAAATTAATTGGTAATTAGTTTATGTAATTATTGTAATATATGATCGATGCATCATCGATCAATAATTAATATAAATATTATAAGGGGGAGAATGTATATATATATGTACGTATATCTTCTACTTTTTGTACTTAATTAATTAATTACACGCATCCATGCTCGATCATATCGGATCGACCGACGTACGTAAACTAAATTTAATTAATTAATTAATCCGAATTATATATCCTGGACAACGGAGAAATTAATTGCAGACTGTCGCCTTTTGGGTATTTTGGCTATCTCCCTAAATCCTCGACCCTAAATCTAGCAAATTCGGATCGATCGATCATTTTTTTTAATTATATTCTTGAATCAGAATAATTGAACGGACACACAAATGACCGGGGATGACCTAAACCCTAAACCCTAAGGGTCTAACCCCTGAATTCAGGGTTTGTACACTTGGACGACGGAGATGGTCATTCTCCGTCGTGCAGGTACTCACTAGGACGACGGAGACCATCATATCCATCGTCCAAGTTCACAAACCCTATACCTTAAACCCTAAGGACCTAACCCCTAAATTCAGGGTCTCTGTACCTGGACGACGGAGATGAGCTTCAGGGTCTCTGTACCTGGACAACGGAGAATGACATATTCGTCGTCTAAGTTGAAAATTATGGTGGTTCATTGTGCCGCCTAAATTTTCGGCACCGCTTGAAATTTCACTTAGACGACGGAGAATCAATTCTCCGTTGTCTAAGTCCAAATTTACGACGGAGAATCAATTCTCCGTTGTCTAAGTCCAAATTTATGGCGGGTGAAACGTCCCGCCCATTAATTACGCGCCGCCTCGAAAAAATTTAACGCTTCACTTAGACGACAGAAAACACTGTTTCCGTCGTCCAAGTGCACTTAAACGACGGAAAATAGGTCTCCGTCGTCTAAGTGAACGCCTATATATAGAACAGCACCCCCCCCCCCCTTCTCTCATTCCATCTCCTCTCCTTTCCTCCTCTCCTCTCCTCTCCTCCGACGACTAAATTTCTGGCGTGGTTCCCCCTCTCCGACGACTCTACGCTTCCGATATTCCGACGACATTCCGACGAGGTAATAATTCTATTTTTTACCTCTTTAACATTTTTTTTATTTAATTAATTATTTAATTTCTAAATAGTTTTAATTTATTAGTTTTAAATAATTAATAGTTGTAATTATAATAATTATTTAGTTGTTATTATTAATATTTAGTAATCATTATTAGTTGTTAATTATTTGGTAATGAATAATTATTAGTTAAAATTAAATAATAGTAATAATAATTATTTTTAATAATAATTAATTATATTGGTAAATGAATAATTATTATTAAATGCATGATAAATAATAATTCATTATTGTCATTATTTATTGTTTTAATTAATTGATAATTACGTGTATTTTCTAGTAAATTGCATGGTAGTACGTCTTAGATTTAAATTTAGTACATAGGCTTGGTTTATTAAGTCGCACTCTTTGGAATAGATAACGCCTCTTTTCCTAGCTTATCTCCTTAACCCCTCGTGATGTGTGGATTTCATCACCGCTCACCATAACCTAAGTGAAGTTATGGACACGAGGTTGAGGGCGGAGTTTGCAAAGGACTTAAGGGAGTGTAAATTTTCGAAAAATTAGCTGAATGTCGGACATGGTGTCTAGAAACGGGTTATGACTGGTGACAGATTTTGGATCTAAGAAAGACGACACCAATAGAGTATATACCATTCATTTGGTTAGCCTCGGAATGTTTTGTCGAAATTAGTCCTGCCTCTCGCGTTATCTCTATCCCTAACTGGCCATGTTTTTCGATTTAACCAAGGCTGATTAATTGAAAATTTACACTTTATCGCGCGGGTCGCACGTCCATTGAACGACCAAAAAAGCCAAGCTACTGTACTCTATTTAAATCTTAACCGTACTTAATTAGCGTAAATTTTTTAGTTGTAATTATTATGGTAAGTAGGTATTTTAACAACGTATTACTAGGTTTAAATGGCTCCATCCGGCAAGAAGAAAGCCCAACAGGAGGCAGAAGATGCCATGCTCCGCCGCTTGGCGGACCAAGTCGGTTGGGTTCAACAGGAGGGCAACGACGCCCTCAATCCGGACCCTTCATCTGGTTCGGAGGTGGGTCCTTCTGGGGAAATTCCCTCTGCCCCATTTATCTCCAGCAGTGATGACGTCGACATCTTTTCAACTCCGACTCCCAGTACCGGTTCAACGGCAAGTACTCAGGCGTCCTCGACCGCTGAATCTATCATGTACAGCGCCCGCCGCAAGCAAAGGAGGGCCCCCACTGACCCGGAACCGAAAAGGACTCGGGGTCTCGTTAAAGGGGGCAAAGCGGAGAAAATTTGCAAGGGGACCGGGAAAAAGATCGACTTGCCCTACGACGAATTCACCGGTGGCCCTCCCACAGCTCAGCTAGCAAGTCTCTCGGCGCATAGCATAGGGTCAATCGTTCGTAGCCGGGTTCGAATTAATTCCCCTACTTGGAAGGAGGTGCCGGATGATGAGAAGGTGAAAGTCTTTAAAGAACTTTCGGTACGTAATACGTCCAATTTTAGTTATTATATAATATTGTTAATATTAGTTATAATTTCATAATATATACGATTATAATTTTCTATTTATTTCTGATAGGAACAATTTGCGGTGGATCCGACACCCGCGATGTTAAGGCATATCAACCAAACCGCCAACTCCATCTACAAAGATTGGAAGTACAGGCTCCATCAGTACTTCGAAACTTTCGGTCCCGCGCCTCCCCCCGTAGAGCTGCGTGGGGATAGAGAAGATGAGTGGCAGTGATTGTGTAACCACTTTGCCGATGAAGAATTTAAGGTGTTAATTTACTTTTTTTATTTCAATTAAGAGAATTGAATTATTTAAATTTTGGTTAATTATTAATTTTTTAATGATTTAATTATGTTGTCTAACAGAAATTCTCCGGTGTCAACAAAGCCAACCGGGGGAAGAAGGACAAACACCATACTTCCGGCGCCAAGCAACTCATTCAAATAGCCAAGGAGCACAAGGATAAGGGCTCCAAACACCCTTATCTCGATGCAAGCATAAGCGCGTACGTGACGCCTGAGCTCGATAATGAAGCGAGTCAATGCGGCGTAAGTGATATATATATATATGTGCTTTTAATTGTAGTAATTATTATTTAAATATTATTTCATTATAATAAATTAATTATTCTTTTGTAGGCAAGGGTGATAGAGCATGCGCAGAAAGAATTGGCTAACACTCAGCTTGCGTTCCCAGATGTGCCGCCGGAAGACCTGCCTCCTTTATCCATGGAGAGCCAAATTGCAATCGCGGATGAGGTCTACGGTCGTAGAGCTAGCAAGGAGGTTAGGCACTTCGGGCCTAAGGTGGTTCGAGATTTGTCGACGACCTCCGACTCATCATCTACGGGAGGTTCGGGGCGGCAGAGAAGGACTCAGGCTGCGGCCGTCGAAGCAGCCATTCAAGAGGCTCGACTGGCACGAGAGGAGAATCGACTGGCACGAGAGGAGAATCAATTCATGCGTCAAAGACTTGATGAGCAACAAGCACAAATAGCCCAACTCATCGCCCTCATGCAACAATCTCGAGAAGAATGTCAACCTCCTCCGAACCCATACCGCGACGATGACGACCCGGCTGGAGGCGGGGGACGCGGCGGCGCATCTGCTCCTTCAGTGCGTTAATTAGCTAGTAGTTTATTAATTATCTCGTTTCTTTCCGCATTCCGAACAATATTTTAATTTTTATGGGCTTTTTGGATGTGTATGTACAAATTAATTTTAATTAAGTAATATTAAAAATTTAGTTTATTTAATTAATTTTAACATTTTTAATTATTTTAATTCAATTAATAATAAATTAAATTTATAATATTTAATTACAATTTAATTTAAAAAAAAAAATTAAATAGGCACTTGGACGACGGAGATTCAGTTCTCCGTCGTCCAGGTTCATACAGGTTTTGGATCTAAGAAAGACGACACCAACAGAGTATATATGAAAGGACCCAACCCCGATTTAGTTGCCTAAACTGGAATCAAACTCCTTCTGAAAACACGTACCAACAAAAATCGTAAAAATTTCGGCAGAGTTTCGTTACACGTACCAACTTTGTCAACTGCAACGAATGCCAATTCTCACTCTAACTAGGTCAATTTCAAGCAAAACCGAATGTTCCCACAAATTTCAATTCCAAAATTCTCCACACACAAGCAAAATTGGATCACCAAACTTACATGGTAGCATCTAGGTGATGAGAGCTTCAAAGCCCACTCCAAATTTCAGCTCAATTTGGCCGGAATCTATGAACCCGAATTCACTTAAAAACCCTCCATTTTTGGCCGAAAATTCCTCCTCCTCCGGTGTCCCACGCCGTGAGAGGAGGCCGGAATCCACAAGAGGCAGCTAGGCCGAGTCGAACGAGCCGAGGCCCGTGCCCAGAGGTGGCCGGAATACTCCATGCCGCCAGTGAGCCGTGGCTCCGTCGCGCCACCCTCCATCTCCACGTGTTGACCGAGTCAACACAAACCAAACCAGGTTTGACTTTCCCAAAGGGGAAACCCCCCATTAAATACTCATTAAATGCTTTCCAAATTAGGAAACCTCCAAAAATACATTTCGGCAAACTTTAAACATCCGTAACTTTCCCGTCACAATTCCGATTCCAATAATTCTCACGGCAACAAACTCGACTCGACGTATTCTTCAATTATCACCCGAAGTCAAACACATCGACCAAACCAATAAAAAGTCAATTGTTCAACCCAACACATATTTAAACCGACTAAATAATCAACAATCGGAAATATTCATAACTTAATCTTCGTATCTCGAAATAATGCTCCGGAAGTTTCCACGAGCTCGAAATTAAATTCTCAACAACTTCCGTGAAGAAGCCGAAACCAAATTCTCGTCCGGTAATTTAGTCGTTAAGAAGGCCACAATTATAAATCGATTATGCCGAAACTTCAAATATTCATAACTTATTCCTCGGTCGTCCAAATAACGATCCGGAACCGCCCACGAACTCGAAATCACACGTACAATGACTCTCGAGAAGAGACCCAGCTCCAATTCTCGGCCAATGATTTAGTCGTTAACAAGTCCGACGATTCAAACAACTATCGTAAATCTGCGACTACGCGCAAGCTCGTAGATCAAGCTGATTCCACTGCTGATTCTGTTCTGGGTCGTCACAAATCTACCCCCCTTAAAAAAATTTCGACCTCGAAATTTCTAAGTCTGCTGACTAAAAGTAGGAGCACTGCCTCTGCATACCGCTCAACTCTCCAGTGACAACGTCAACTGAACAACTCTGATGACAGACTCCACAATAGGAGATAGCTTCGTGCTGAAATCTCTGTACCCCCAAATCTCAAATCTGAACTGGCTCCACACAATTGCCAAGTGTTCCTGCATAAGGAACCAGTAGGGTACACAACACGTAACAAACCTAAAACATAGTTCCGCCACACGGAACACAACACACACAAAAGCCAATACTATAGGCGACGCCGAACTATACGGCACAACACAAACTCGCATATGACCACATACGGATCAAAATAACGTGGCAAATCACAATTCAACCTGCTTACATCAACATAGCTCAAACATCAAACTCGGGCAATTAATAACCTGTTTCCGCTAATCTGACAGTCTGTGGTAGCACATTCCACAAAATCCGAATCAAACGTCAGCTCAGATCCAAACTCGCTCCAACACAATGGAGTACAACATCGTTCCTCAAAACGACATCATGCAACATCAAAATCATAGCGATCAACAAACAGGTACTGCATACAATCTCAAACAACTGAAACTGCTGGTCCCAAATTCTCCGGAACTGCAATACCGAGGTCCACAATATGCCCTCTAAGGACTGAATAGTCCTCAAAGATCGCCCACTAATCTGAGGATAAGAACCGGTACTAACTCAAAATCTGGTCCCCAATGCTCGCTGCAGCGCTTGCCAACACTCAGTTGTAGCTGATTACCTCGACCAGCAAACTGGGACACAGGTACACCACATAAATGGACAACCTCCGCCAAACATAGCTATGCCAACCTGCCGCTGAAATCTGTTCCGGAAAGTACAAGTAAACGTACCAAGTTCATCAAATGGTCCACAATGGCCTGACAACTGGTACCACAAACCAAAGTGCATACTGGCACACAAGATCACAGCGACAAACGCCACGTCTAATTGGAAATCTTCAATGGCTGACGCTTCCCGGCAAGTCTCTGCCTCCTAGCCATCGCCTGTCGACAAATGTGGCATCTGCACACACACAAGCTGCTACTTTACTCTTCATGTTGCGTCACGAGTAGTAAACTCGAAGTATCAGACACAACTCCGCATCACTAGCGCCAAATGCGCGTGAAACCACAAGCCTCAACATCATCACACTCGAACTCAGTTCCCATACCTCGCAACTCAGCTAACACAGAAACTCAAGCTACACACACACACACACACATGAAACACCGAAGCTCCCGACACTCGACTGAATGCATCAGCAACAACATTCCAGATGGATAGTCAAAGTACAACTACTAGCCTTTCCCGAATAAACTCAAAGGTGCAGCCATAATCGTTAGTCGACCCCATCCATTAACACTGCCTCAAGCCCAAATCTGGCCGAAAATGCAAGTGGATGAAACTCAAGTGATCAGTATACGTCCTACACTGCGCTGCACGCCATAGTAGTAGTGTCTCGAACTCTTCGGTGCTAACATAAATACATCTACTCCCAAATCATACATAGGATATGCAGCTACATAAGGTTTCCACTGCCTGAATCATGAGCCACCGCTCTGCTACACAGCATCAAAGCACAACCAAATCCAAACCTTAATGCATCGCCATAACCCACGAACTCGTCACGATCGTCAGGTAAGGTCAAAACCGAAGCAACGGTCAACCATCCTTCAGGAGTAAGTAACTCTCCTTGCATGCATCGAACCACTCAAACTTGACGCCTTCTTCGTCAATCAGGATAGTAGAGTGGCGATCCGGGAAAATCCTGCACAAGCCTTCAATCATAGCCTGCCAAACCCAAGAGACCCCTGATCTCAGGTATAATGGTAGAACAATCCCTAAATCCACACGACTTCTAACTGGTCAGGATCCACGCCAACTCCCTCGGATAACATCACACAACCCAAAATCTTCACGCTAATCAACCACAATTCACATTTGCTGAGCTTTACCAACAACTGATCATCTCGTAAAGGCCACAAAACTGCTCGCTATTGCATCCGGTGCTGGCCCACACTCCTGGAGTGAATCAAGATATTGCTGACAAACATGACCGCAACTCGTCCAGAATCGTCTGAACACCTGGTCCATCAAGTCCGCAAGATCTACGGGGCATTGGTCAACCAAACAGCGTGACCAAAAACTCCTGATGTCCGCACCGAGATCCGAAAGCTGTCCAAATCACATCTAACTCATCAAACCTCAACTGATGGTATCCGAACCCGAAATCAATCTGCGATAAGACTGAAACTCTCGCGAGCTGATCAAACCAATCGTCAATCCGAAGCGGAGGATACTCACTCTCCTCTGAAGCGAATCAGGCTTCGGTAGTCAACGCACCACCTCATCGAACCATTCAACATCCGTACAAACAATGCAGGAGAACACCACGCAAATACGCGAGGTCGCACGAAATCTCCTGAAACCTCCTCCAGCAACTCCTGGAGTCGAACCTGTAGCTCCATCAGCTCCGCTGGCTCCGAACGACAAGATGCCGGTAAAATGAGTCCAGCGCCCGGTACAAGCTCAATGGTGTAGTCGGTCTCCCAAACTGGAGGAACACCTGGTAACTTCTCTGAAACACACCTGGAAACTCGGGAACCACCTCAATGTTACCAATGTCGGGTACAGCAACCATAGTATCCACAACATAAGTTAAGCAAGCAACACAATCCGTCTCCATCATCCGCTCGACCAACACCGTGAAACAGTATCTCGGGAAAATCTGGTCGACGAAACACAACCTCCTTCTCGATGTACTCGAACACAGCCAAATGCGTCGTCAGTAAGTCCATACTTACAAACACACCAAAACCAAGATATCCAGCTATAACAGATCCGCAGCTAAACCATATCCTCCAACAAGGATCTCGCAACCTCTGGATGGATACAACATTCTCCAAAACCTCGGAAGTGGAAATGCAGGTATATTAGCCATGGATATCGAGCAACAGTAACCTCAGAGAAAAGTCTGTCCTCAAACAAGGTTATGGCACGAACTCCAACATGCCCAACTAGCCGCCCACGTCAATTGCGACTTGCTGATTAACTCATCTAAAAGGCTGCGTTGGTCACACTCCAGAAACAGCATCATGACCTCCTCCTGAACTCTGAGCTGTCGAACTACTAACACAGCTGGCTGAGGGCATTCCCTCATAACGTGACCCTCCTGACCACCACAATAACAACTGAGAGTGCTCCACGAACACACCTCACCGCAACACCTGCTGCGTGAAAGGATCACCAACGATCATCCAAATTCATGCCACGGGAACAAGTTCGCTACTTTGTGATCTACATCACCACCAAACGGATCCTCTGCTTGATCTGATGACCCTCAACATAATCGAAAAGACCACAGCCTGATGAAGTCACTGATCCCGAAGTGTCGGAATTCAACCTCATCAAAACCTCGACTAAGTCCACTTTCCTCAAACCATCACATCGAAAACCGCGTACACCTTACCTTCTTAATAACCTCGCCTCTGAGTGCAGCACACAAAGATCCTCACGGTTATCTCGAGGCATATCAATCAGACTCTCTCTGAAACTCAGGTTCAAACTCATCCCGAACTTCGTGCACCGCTTCCTCTGAAGCCACACAACTCGTGCAAATAGGGACAAACATGTGGACAATGCATCTCTGCCTCAGGTGGGTAAACACTCCTCATTCGATTGCTGGGTAGCCTGATAAAACCATTACCGTATAAACAACACCCTGAATGTAGGCCATGGAGTCGCAACAGGAACTCACACAATAACAGCTCACCAAATACAATGATCAGACTCAGGCAAACATCAACTGCCACAATTCTCAGCTCTGAGGTAACACGCAAACGCTCATACACACACAACCAGGCAAACCGTGCCAGACAATTCTCTGAACTCAGAATACTCATCCAAACCCACAGTTCTCTGGAAAATCGCGCGTTGATTGATCCTCAATAGGATCCACAACAGAAACGACACGGAAAGCACGTCAAGGAGGCATCCTAATGAATAAAACATCGTTCACAGCAAGTGGAACGTAATCATGGAACTTCAAATATTTGAAAGTATACAACACCCGAAATATTGATGAGTATCCGCCGGCCGGTCTGGTCACCATTCCAGACATGCTGTACATTCTCAAATATCCTTAGTAAACATGACTACAGAAGTCTACAGAACCTATAACCTAATGCTCTGATACCAAGCTGAAAGGACCCAACCCCAATTTAGTTGCATAAACCGTGGGTACCAATCCCATCCGGATTTCTCAATATATCAACAGTAAAGTAAAACAATAAATATATCTGTACTTTACTGAAATCCGAAGTAAAATCGTATAATATATACAACAGAATACTCAGAGCGACCTCTAATGTATAATCATATAAGTATACCACAGTAGGTAGAACAATAAACCTACTGGAAGAAACAAGGTAGCTCGAGCACTATACCTCCGACCACGACGTGCGACACCAAAGTCCGAACTGCAAACTGGGCACGGAAACCGAAAAGCCCAGGGGAAAGACATGAAAACTGTTAGAGTGAGTGGACGAAAATAAATGTCTTTCACCGAATAATATATCAGTTATAAAAAAATATGCGAGTCGAAAGTATAAATAATCAAATGGTACACGAGGGAGACTCTAACTCCTTACGCGTCCGAGTACACGAGGGAGACTCTAACTCCTCACGCGTACGGAGCATGCATAAAAATCTCACGGGGTCACTCGTGGACACATCCGTGCTAGTACAATCAGAATCACGGGGTCCCTGGCCCACACGTGACTCTAGCCAGAAAAGGCCTCAGGTCAAAGGTCTGCCTCCCCCCGGTAAAGGCCTCGGGTCAGGAGTCACTGCCTCCCCTGGTAAACATCCTCGGGGATCAGCCGGGATGCGGGTGTATCGATACAACAACATATATAAGGACTGTACTCTGTGTAAATCAAATCGTAAATAGTTCGATGCAAATGCATGAAACAATATATAAGTATATATACGTAATATATATACTGGTATAAGCATAATCGTATAACACATGCTCAAGTAAATCGAAATCTTATATGCATGCTCAAATTCGTAAAACGTGTAATAAGACTCGCAAACAATCCGTGAAAAGAAATTGTCCACTCACTGACTAGTGTAACACAGTTCGCGTTAACCCGTGATCCGGCGGAAAGTCCCTCGCCAAACGAACGATCACGAACCCCTGAATAATCACAATGTCCATTACTCAAAATCATAACTCGATAATTCAAATCAAATCACGAGAAACCACCGTTCTCGGAAAAACGTAATTCAATGTCGACGAATCGTCGAAAATCCGATATTTACACCTCAATACCTCGCTATACTTCCGGACGCTCAATTCGAAAAACGAACCTCCCCACTGCGATCGGGGTGCAATTTCGAGTGAAATGATATGCAACTTGTCGAAAACTCCAAAAAAGTCAAACTTTGACCGTTGACCGCCGTTGACCACCGCCGGCGGCGGCGGCGCCACCCAATTTGAGAATTCCACGGCGGAGCAACCCCTATTCCATGCAAAATCACCCACTGAGCAACTTTGTCAACTGCAACGAAGGCAATTCTCACTCTAACTAGGTCAATTTCAAGCAAAATCGAATGTTCACACAAATTTCAATTCCAAAATTCTCTACACACAAGCAAAATTAGATCACCAAACTTACATGGTAGCATCTAGGTGATGAGAGCTTCAAAGCCCACTCCAAATTTCAGCTCAATTTGGCCGGAATATATGAACCCGAATTCACTTAAAAACCCTCCATTTTTGGCCGGAAATTCCTCCTCTTCCGGCGTCCCACGCCGTGAGAGGAGGCCGGAATCCACAAGAGGCAGCTAGGCCGAGTCGAACGAGCCAAGGCCCGTGCCCGGAGGTGGCCGGAATACTCCACGCCGCCAGTGAGCCGTGGCTCTGTCGCGCCACCCTCCATCTCCACGTGTTGACCGAGTCAACACAAACAAACCAGGTTTGACTTTCCCAAAGGGGAAACCCCCCATTAAATACTCATTAAATGCTTTCCAAATTAGGAAACCTCCAAAAATACATTTCGGCAAACTTTAAACATCTGTAACTTTCCCATCGCAATTCCGATTCCAATAATTCTCGCGGCAACAAACTCGACTCGACGTATTCTTCAATTATCACCCGAAGTCAAACACATCGACCAAACCAATAAAAAGTCAACTGTTCAACCCAACACATATTTAAAACCGACTAAATAATCAACAATCGGAAATATTCGTAACTTAATCTTCGTAACTCGAAATAATGCTCCAGAAGTTCCCATGAGCTCGAAATTAAATTCTCAACAACTTCCGTGAAGAAGTCAAAACCAAATTCTCGTCCGGTAATTTAGTCGTTAAGAAGGCCACAATTATAAATCGATTATGCCGAAACTTCAAATATTCATAACTTATTCCTCGGTCGTCCAAATAACAATCTGAAACCGCCTACAAACTCAAAATCACACGTACAACGACTCTCGAGAAGAGACCCAGCTCCAATTCTCGGCCAATGATTTAGTCGTTAACAAGTCCGGCGATTCAAACAACTGTCGTAACTCTGCGACTACGCGCAAGCTCGTAGATCAAGCTGATTCCACTGCTGATTCTGTTCTGGGTCGTCACAATATACCATTCATTTGGTTAGCCTCGGGGTGTTTTGTCGAAATTAGTCACGCCTCTCGCGTTATCTCTATCCCTAACTGGCCATGTTTTTCGATTTAACCAAGGCTGATTAATTGAAAATTTACACTTTATCGCGCGGGTCGCACGTCCATTGATGACCCAAAAAGCCAAGCTAGTGTACTCTATTTAAATCTTAGCCGCACTTAATTAGCGTAAATTTTTGTATATAATTATTATGGTAATCAGGTATTTTAACAACGTACTCCTAGGTTTAAATGGCTCCATCCGGAAAGAAGAAAGCCCAACAGGAGGCCGAAGATGCAATGCTCCGATGCTTGGCGGACCAAGTCAGTTGGGAATTACAGGAGGGCAACGACGCCCTCAATCAAGACCCTTCATCTGGTCCGTCGGCAGCGCCCTCTGGGGAAATTCCCGCTGCCCCATTTATCCCGAGCGGTGATGACGACCCCTATTCAAGTCCGACGCCCGTACCGGTTCAACAGCAAGTACTCAGGCGTCCTCGACCTCTGAATCTATCCTTTACAGCGCCCGACGTAAGCAAAGGAGGGCCCCGACTGATTCGGAACCGAAAAGGACTCGCGGTCTCATCGAAGGCGGCAAAGCAGAGAAACTTTTAAAGGCGACGGGGAAAATGATCGACTTGCCGTACGACGAATTCACCGGTGGCCCTCCCACAGCTCAGCTAGCAAGTCTCTCGGCGCATAGCATAGGGTCAATCCTTCGTAGCCGGGTTCGTCTCATTGCCCCTAATTGGAAGGAGTTGCCGGATGAAGAGAAGGCGAAACTCTTTAAAGAACTTTCGGTACGTAATACGTACAATTTTAAATTTATTTTCTAATAACCAATAAATATTATAATTTCATAATTTATACGATTATAATTTTTTATTTATTTCTGATAGGAGCAATATGAGGTAGATCCGACACCGGCGATGCTTAGGCATATCAACTCCACCGCCAACTCTATCTACCGTGACTAGAAGTACATGCTTCATCAATACTTCGAACATATCGGCCCCGTGCCAACCCCCGTTGAGCTGCGTGGGGATAGAGAAGATGAGTGGCAGTGGTTGTGTAACCACTTTCAAGATGATGAATTTAAGGTGTTTACTTTTTTTATTTCAAATAAGAGAATCGAATTATTTTAATTTTAGTTACTTATTAATTTTTTAATAATTTATGTTGTATAACAGAAATTCTCTGAAGTCAACAAAACCAACCGGGGGAAGAAGGACAAACACCATACTTCCGGCGCCAAGCAGCTTATTCAAATAGCCAAGGAGCACAAGGATAAGGGCTCCAAACACCCTTATCTCGATGCTAGCATAAGCGCGTACGTGACGCCTGGGCTCGATAATGAAGCGAGTCAATACGGCGTAAGTGATATATATATGTGCTTTTAATTGTAGTAATTATTATTTAAATATTATTTTATTATAATTTTTTAATTATTCTTTTGTAGGCAAGGGTGGTAGAGCGTGCGCAGGAAGAATTGGCTAGCACTCAGCTTGCGTTCCCAGATTTACCGCCGGAAGACCTGCCTCCTCTATCGATGGAGAGCCAAATTGCAATCGCGGATGAGGTCTACGGTCGTAGAGCTGGCAGGGAGGTTAGGGGGTTCGGACCTAAGGTGGTTCGAGATTTGTCGACGACCTCCGACTCATCATCTACGGGAGGTTCGGGGCGGAGAAGAAGTACTCAGGCTGCGGCCGTCGAAGCAGCCATTCAAGAGGCTCGACTCGCACGAGAGGAAAATCAATCCATGCGTCAAAGGCTTGATGAGCAACAAGCATAAATAACCCAACTCATCGCCCTCATGCAACAAGCTCGAGGAGAATATCAACCTCCTCCGAACCCATACCCCGATGACGACGACCCGGCTGGAGGTGGGGGACTCGGCGGCGCATCTGCTCCTCTAGTATTTTAGCTAGTAGTTTATTATATCGTTTCGTTCCCCATTCCGAACAATATTTTAATTTTTATGCGTTTTTCGATAATGTATGTACAAATTAATTTTATTATTTAATTTAGTAATTACAAATTTATTTTAATTAATTAATTTTAACGTTTCTCATTATTTAAATGAGATTGGTTTATAAATTAAATTATTGATATTTAATAACAATTTAATTTTTAAAAAAAAATTAAATAATCACCTGGACGACGGAGATGACATTCTCCGTCGTCCAAGTGCCTGGACGACAGCACTTGGAGCACGGATCCTGGAGGACGGAGCCTCCGTCGTCTAAGTACTTAGACGACGGAAAAACGCACTTAGACGACGGAAACGCTCATCGGTCTAAGTGCGTTTTTCTTGTAGTGTCCTTAAAACGGATGCTTGCGAGCAATGCCAGACTGTGGCATGAAGATTTATTTAACACCCTGTGGGCTTATAGAACGAGTAAGAGGACACCCACAGGTACAACTCCTTATGCATTAATGTTCAGCCATGATGCAGTCTTGCCTTTGGAAATCAACGTTCAATCTTTACGGGTGATGGAACAACATAACCTGATCAGTGAAGATTATGTACAAGCAATGTGGCAAGAGCATGAAGACTTGGATGACAAAAGAATACAAGCTTATGATAGTCTATGTGCTAAAAAGCGAAACGTGGCTCGTGCCTATGACCGATGTACCAGGGGTATGAGTTTTGCAGAAGGAGAACTCGTCTGGCAAGTCATTTTCCCAGTTGGCGAGAAGACTGAAGGACATGGAAACTGGTCAGAAAAATGGGAAGGACCATACATTGTCGATCGACTTTTGGGTAAAGGAGCAGTTCGTTTACGAGATCGAGATGGTACAATACACGCTAATCCTATAAATGGTCGATTCCTTAAGAAGTTCATACAACCGGTCTGGGAATATGAAGATCCTCCAACTGTAGCTTAATCCAGTTTATTCATGCTTATCCTTTTCACTCGCATGAGTAAAACTGCAGGGGCAACACACAGGGATTATGTACATCATAATAGCCTATACTCGAGGCTAAGTCTTAAGTTAAGGCCTATTTTAGAGGCCAAATTTCTTATTTTTTCGTATTTTCTTCTAAGTCAAAAGAGTTCATGATAGCCAATTACTGTGGCCAAAATTATGTACAAACTACATCTGAGTTTATCAATATAAATTTACATAAGGAACTCTTTGCTTTAAAAAAAATATTACATTTATTTAGAAGAATACAAAGGCTTTGCGGCCTCAAGCTCTGATACCACATGAGAGACAAACTAGAAATCAGCAATAGAACAGAAAGATAAATACAGTTTGTTTTTCCCAAATCCTCATAGTTGATAGCCATCCCCTGGATCAATGTATCAAATATGTACACTTGGAAAAGAGAGATCGACCTCAGCGATGAGATGGAGAGGATTTGAAACGCCAAGGAAGCTAGTACATCATATCGAAAGACCCTTTACACTAGACTTGGCGTTTGTTGCCTTTTTCCCCAGGATGAGGCCCCTATGTTTCCTCTTCAGTGCAGCCATCTTCATAGGGCTTGCAGCCTCTATGCATATAGAAATGGATCGGGTGCACCGGAGGTAGACGAGGAGTTTTCAACCTCGGGATTGTGGCTTTCCCTTCTTCTGCTGACACAAGTTGGGATATACAAGACAACGCCTGGACGTAGATATTGCTATCTAGTCCAGGTTTGGACGTGGATATTGCTATCTAAGGAACACGACGTGGAAAATTTTATCTGGAGGTTTCTTTAGGTAGGACGACCAGAGCAAATGAATGAAATGGGAGTTCATTCTCGCAAAGAAGTTGGTTCACAAGACAAGGAAAGGGAAACCTTTTATAGAAAAGAGTCGCAATGGTGAGGCTTCGCGAGAGTAATTGCACCCGATAATAAAGGACACGCGTCTAATTGGAATTGGGCCACGATACTGTTTATCTACCCACGAAGAGAGCATGATAAATGAGAGATTTTTGGGGCAGGTAAAATATTATAAAGAGTTCAGATTTTTGGGGCAGGTAAAATATTATAGAGCGTAGGCATACTATTCGGATTTGCACATAGCCAGTGTGCAATGGTGAAAACCAGTGCTGAACAGGCACTTGCCCCGGAGGCTTTATCACTCCTCTGATCAATTGAGGCATGGAAGACTTGAGTTTGAAGCTTTGCTTGTTTGTCTCTGCTTGTGATTTCTGTAGCTAGCCAAACTCCGCTTGAAGGCTCTTTGGGCTTCAGGTGGATCTTCCTGCATTTCTGAGACTGTCAAAGAGTTTGGGTTAGTTACAGTTCAGTGACAAAATCAGATATTGTTCTGGGTAAATGAATGCAAGCACTTACGGAGTGCCCAGAAGGATTGGACCTTTTCTTCTTGAAAGATTGTAAGGCCACAGTCAGGTCTGGTTCAGGGGTGTGTTGTGTTAAGAAGGAAGGTTGATCAGTTACAATATGAGGAATTGCTAATACATGTGGCATTTTTTGGATGAAGAAGCATACATGTGGCCAAGGTGTTGTGCTTATGTTCCTGTAAGACTTACTGATAACAGCCAAGTCTTCTTCATTTGAAAATCTTTTGCCAAAATCATAGAAGATAGTGGCAAAGCATGTGAGCGGTCCCTTGTGTCGTATATCTTCCCAAAGCTGGGAACGCCATACTTGGTACGACTCGGTGACTGAATAGGAAATCACTAGTAGCTTTGTCATGATAAGAAGCATTACTGTTGGAAAACCAAAGTGTTCATCTTGCATTTCTGCTGCCAGAGGATGACCTGTTCCTCGCCAGAGAGTATATTTGTTCACAGAACAGGCGAGGGGCATGAGAGCATCTTGAGTAAGCTCAAACTGTCTAGAGAAGTGGTTTGGGGAATAAAGCTCATACCCGGGGCTCGCTGAATTTGGGACTGGCAGGTCCTTGCAGATGTTGCACTGAGTAAAGAAGTTCCTCGCAAGAGCATCTTCTTCTGGCGAAGGAATAAATCCACTCGCAAGGAGGCCAGGATGGCGACGATTCAGAACTACTTCAACTGCTGCGGTCGGAAAGTCTATATGCAAGCAGAGGTGGTTGAAGCAGTTGATATAGGACCATGGTCTGGTCCTAGTTGGTGAAGAAATCAACGATTGGCCCAGCAACTTCTGATCTTCAAAGGCAAGAGGTGCTGTGGGGCAAAAAAAGGGGAAGTACTGTACATCCGCAACCAGAGCTCCACCATCCAAAGCGGTCCTGGTTGATTAAGGTCGAGCTTTGAAAATGTGACTCGCCTCAGGCCATAGTAGATGTAGGCGAGAACGGATTCAACCAAGCCCAGTTGTTCACCGTTGAAAAGGCGTTCGGCAAGGTTGGTCCAACATCTGTTGACCTTTGCAGAAGAAGGACAGAAGATGTACTTCAATAGCCAGTACTCCAGAAAGGCTATTCCTCCTTGGTTTGTTTCTTTTTCCTCTTGGGCAAAATTTTTCACCCAGGAAAAGTAGGAGGAAGGACGATTGAGGGAGGCTTGTACTGGTGTCCCACGGTGTTGGTTGAGCGACCAGGGGTTTGCAAATGCAGGGACTCCAAATATGGTATACAAATCGAGTATTGTTATGCTCACATCACCACATGGGAGACAAAAACAGTTGGCGGTGCAATCCCAAAAGCACATGGCTGTGGTGAACGGTGCTCTGTTGCCACCAGCTGGGAGAGTAAAGCACAAATCGATGAGCTGGGTAATTCCAACTGCTTCCTACCGGTTGATATCTTGTTCGCGACGGTGCCGGTACCAGGCGAGATCTTCTACGTTTGGGTGCGGCCATCCCCCAATAAGACAAAGGGTGTCTTTGCTGGTCCATTCCTTTGGGTCTGCCCTGGGATTCTCTTGGACTATTAAGGATGATTTACAAATGGGATGGCGAAGGATATTGAGTAGCTCTGGATTGATTGGAACATCCAGGAAGGGACTAAGAAAGCTAGCACCTTCAATGGGGTCTACAGAAAGGGTGACGATGGCCTCTGGGTTATGGCGTTTGGCAATAGCCTTGAGGTGTCTCGAGAATTTCTTGGCGTTATGGGTTTCATGAGGGATGGAGATGTCTTTACGTGGAGGCATTTTCTAGATCGGAAGAGATGAACGACGGCGAGAATGAAAGGTCTTAGCTTTTGACTGAGGAGATTGAGAGTGCAGGATCAAGGCAAGTGAAAAGGTCTCGTTGGGGAATGAGATTTCGTTGATGTGGACTAGTGCTTTTATATTACGTCAGCCGAATGATGCAACTTTTTGGAGAAGTTGTGTAACGTGGCACTTGGGTGTAATGTTACCGTTTGGTTTAACAGCGCGTCAGTCGGGTAATATTCAAGTCTTTTCGCTTGTTCAGGTAATTCAAGTTCAAGACTTGAGGGGCAATGTTTGGGCCTGAAATAAATATTTCATATTGGGCTTGAATGGCTGAAGTCTTGGCGAGCGGCCCATGTATTATAAAGAGCTTGGCGAGCAGCCAAGTATAATAAGTAGAGTTCAGTTAGAACTGTGATTCTTTAATTAGCTGATTCCGTGCGGCTTGAATGTCTGTCATACCTTTTCTATTTCAGATAGGTGTCTTTGATAGAAGAGTTGTGATAGCATTGAGATTCTATAAGGATGAAAACCTGTATGCTGGTGTTGGAGTTACATTGGGAGTCAAAGAGCAAGAACAGAGGAAGTTCAAATGAATTGAAAGACAACTGGTGAGCGAGTATATAAGGAAAGTAAGAGTTTTGTGGAAAAGGTCCCTGATCAAATACATACATTTGCTATACGCAAGTACACCTAGACAGATATCTCGTCTTCGAGATTCTATCTTCTTTGCAACCAGCAGATCAAAGTGCTTGTCATCTATCGAGTGAGAGTATTGCGATCAGAAGGAAGCAATTGCGACTGGACAGTTGAAGGGCTTGTCACCTATCGAGTGAGAGTTTGGATACTCAAAGGAAGCAGTGTTCTCAACACATCGTCAGAGAGATTGCTCTGCTTTGCACTGATAAGGGAGTGTGAGGTATCGATTTCGAAGGCTCTGCTAGAGACACATATCAAAGTCCTAGGTTACTAGGCGAGAAGGACCTATTCAGGCAGGGTTGGTGCTCTCCTTGTATAAATCGCTTTATTAAGAAGTCAGGCGGCTCTTATAGTCCATATTCCGTTGAAGAATAGTGGCACGCCAGCATACGAAGCACACATACAGGATAAACCGATATCTGCGGTTAAAACTATCAGAATCTATAAAAGATACTGTTTCGCGGAAGGATATCTGCGAGAGATATTTTTGCATCGAACAATAACACCTCCTGAAATAGGAAGAGCACAGACAAATAAGAAAAGCACACTGGTGCATATTCTCTCAAAGCCTTCAAACATGTAAGACCATGATTCTGCAGCAAAAAGATAGTGTTGTTGTTATAGAGGTCATATATTTTTGTACGTGTAACGGAGAATTGAACTGGCTTATTTCTCAACTACTAGGATGGGTCTGTCGGCCTTTGAAGAATTAATCTTCGTTGGAGGGTATTTTGTTTGCTGATGTTGAGGAAGATGATAATAAATAGAACGTTTAATATACTTGAATTTGAATTTTCATTGTTTTCATAAGAGTCATAAGTCATAAGCGTCATGATCAGCTGAATTTGAATTTTCATTGTTATGTTTATATATATATATATATTAAATTTAATATTTATTACGCGTTTTTATTTCGCACATGTTTCTATTAATTTTTTGAAAAAAAATGCTTTCGTATTCTTCATGCTTTTACCAGTATCAATTTCTAGATTTACAATAGTACTGATGGCGTCATTGATCATGTCATCATGGCAAACCGAGTTTGACAGTCGGAATATTAATCGAGAAGATCGATGATCTGATCACAACTTGCTCGAAATGAAATTGGCAAAACCAGAAGCTTTATTAAAGTGATCGATATATTATGACTGGAAGAATCAGAACATTACGAAGTTCGATCAAGACCATACAAGTGCTCCTTTTTTTAGAAACTTTGAATCCGAATTGAACCGAATTATTGGTGCTATGTAACAATGCGTGTCTCTATCTTTCATATATTCATAGTATCATATTATTCCTTAACGGATGCAGAAGAAGCTAGCACGAATCGAAGCTCTTTTATAAGTTGGTTGTTACTTGTTCTTGTTTCATTCATACTTAGCTTGAAACCATCTGACTAGATCAAAATATGTCGCATTTCAGCTTTCTAGGGTTTCAGTATGGCAAGTCTCTCACTCTGAGAAAGTCTGATAACAAACCGGTGTCCCAACTGAGGAATAATGTCTCCCGAGAGAGACAGAGGTCTAGCTTGCCAAGGTCTTCATCCCAGCCAAAGATGGAGGAGATAAGATGGGTGTTTGATAAGTTTGACACTAATAATGATGGCAAGATAAGCCGGGAGGAGTTCAAGTCGGCGCTGAAGACCCTCGATAAAGAAATGGCAGATGCTGAGATTGCCAAGACTTTTAAGGCGCTTGATTCTGACGGAGATGGATTCATAGGTTGGAAGGAGTTTGGGGAGATTTTCAACATGGGAGGGGATGAGGCCAGAGAAGCAGACATTCAAGGCGCTTTTCGGTTGTTTGATTTGGATGGCAATGGGAAGATAAGCGCAGAGGAGTTGTCTCTTGTTCTCAAGAAGCTGGGAGAGAATTGCAGCCTTAGGGCTTGTAAGAAAATGGTGAAAGTGGTGGATGTTGATGGTGATGGTTTGATAGATATAAAAGAGTTTACCAAGATGATGGAAACCTTCAAGAAACCAATTACTTAACTATATGCTTAGGTACGCATGCATATCATGATGCATGTATCACTGCAGGGCACGATCAAGTTCTTGTGCTACTCTTATGTATGTGTTTAAACGTACTCTTGCTTCTAATTCATAAAGTATGCAAGAGCAAATTAACGATAATTATATATGCATCCATGTTTGTGTCCAAGAGCAAAATGAAGCAAATAATTGACTTTATAGTCTTGTGTACATCTTGTAAGAAAAAAAAATTATTGAGTTTGTCAATTAATGCAGAGATCGGATCGAAGTTGCTAACGACTTCAGCTTCCGTTTGTGATATAATTAATCGCAAGATCTAATTAACCATATGCATAATGACTTCATTCACAAAGCTTGTGCAAATATACGCTTAAATTCAAATTCAAACATAGAAGACAGAGTTTAAGGGACTGACAGTGGCGTACGTAGATAGAGAAAAGTAGGTTTAGTATAGTACGTAGTTATATATTTCGACCATTTTAGTTTATAAAACCAAGGGAGCTTTATCTTCATCTAGTATCTACTGCATGCTATTGTTTGCATGTATATAAGTATAACAGTTGTAGGAGTAGTGCATGAAGGACTGTCCTCGCCAGTAAACACTAGAAGCGAGCTAGCTCTGAGATTCAACTAGTCAGAGATCGTCGATCTCTTGGATTCATAGTTTACGATCAAGCATTGATGACATGCTGTTAGTCAATTGACTCGATTCAATCGTCTTTTTTTTCCCGAACGATGGATATATGTGTTCCAAGCACACTATTGCAGGCTCCAGTATGTGTCCAGCCCAGCTAGACAACTGAAGAAGCTTTTTCATGTGTTTGTGGACATGATCGATGGAACAACAGAACTGTGATCTATTGAAGTCAAATCTACAAAGAGATCGAAACGACCCATTATTAGACATGCATCTAATGATCTAGTTAATTAGTTACAAAAAAAATGAAACCTACATTTTTCACTGCTAGCTTACTCTAGCTACGAAGGGACTACCCCTTAATTCAAAGAACCGAAGAAACTAAATTCGTGCACACTGGCCGGCCACGACTGCAATATTATTCGATCTCTTCACATCTGTGCGATCTTGATCGAGTGGTGTCAGTTCTAAATGCTTAGCATATTACACATATAATATCATTTTGATATATGCATGTTTCCCAGGTTGATCTGATATATTGAGATTCTGGTATAATGAAAGTCAAATAACCAGTTACCAGTATACCATATATACCTCTGTACGTAAGATATCTTACACTAACTTTGTTTTTTGCTTTTTCTTTTTCTTTTTAAATGACTTTTTTTTTTACCGTAACTTCGAAAAACAAGATCATGTTGGAATGCACCCAGGACTAAATATTGCAGAGTCTAAATTCTAATAATGACACATGGCAGGATCCTATTTGTTTGTCTTTTCAACTTTTATCAAGGTGGATAAGCTCAGTACACGTGATCTTCTCCTTGCCTAGGAAGCAGCCGCGAAACAGCTCCATCATTGTCGAGATTATCGCTGCCGCCCACTCCAGAGAGAGAGAGAGAGAGAGAGAGAGAGAGAGAGAGAGAGAGAGAGAGAGAGAGAGAGAGAGAGAGAGAGAGAGAGAGAGAGAGAGAGAGAGAGAGAGAGAGAGAGAGAGAGAGAGAGAGAGAGAGAGAGAGAGAGAGAGCACCGAGGCGAGGCAAGCATGGCGAGGTCGAGCGGAGGAGGCGTGTCTCAAGAGCGATTGTCAGTGACTACGAGGGAAGCGCGACGGTCGGAGGGAGCTGTTGAGATTGCCAACGACAAAAGAAGTTCGATGAGATTACTAGTGACGGGTGGAGGTCAAAGAGAGCCGCTGAAGTTGCGAGCAATGCGTGATGGTCGTGAGAGAGTCACTATGGCTCGGAGGCACCAACGACAACGAATCCCGATTGCATATAGAATCAGTTTCGTCATTCCTACAATATGAGAGGAGAGAGATCAGATAGTCTGACCTTATGATAAGCTCAACCAATTATTTTGTGGCATGTGTCACATTAAGAAAAAGTCTAAATGGTGCACAGATCCGGGTGCATTCCAGAACTATCATGAAAATCAACTATTTGCAGATTGAGATGCACAGGGAGATTGGCTCCCCTCGACAGTTTTGGGAGAACATGCGATACGTATGTACGCTGGACTATATATATATATATATAGCAAATTTCCACTCAGATATACCTGAGTGGAAGCATTTTCAGGTATTTGACATTACGTCAACTTTTTGATCATATTTTACTATCTCTACCGTTCAGATTTTAGGTCCTATTGTGTAGATCAAGCTTGTAAATTTTTAGTCAAAATGATGATCGTTAAGGTATTCAAAACTGCAATTGAAGTTCACAAATAAGAACGGTTAAGGTTTGATAGATTTGGTCTATCCATTGATTTAAACTAGTTCGATACCTTATCGATCACCATTTTAACTGAAAATTTACAAAAATGATCTACTCATATAAACCTAGTAGTTGGACGGTGGAGATGGTAAAATATGATCAAAAAATTGACGTAATGCCAAATACTTGAAAATGTTTCCACTAAAATATACCTGAATGGAAGTTTCCTTTATATATATATATATATATATATATATAGTGTTTCTCTCTGAAATGTCGTTCAATCAGGAATTGTAAGAACGTATTAATTAAGTTCATTAGTCATACGGAAGGACACAATATACAGCGGATTGATCGAAATTTACAACGTCTAAGAATCCTATCAGAACTCTCATTATACTTTGTTCCACACGTACTTCTAGTCTTCATCAACTTATACATATGCCAATTCGTAGTGCTCAATGATGTTTTTGTTATATTTAATTCAACTCAATGTTTTAAAACGAGGCACATAACTCGCCTTGAGGCGCGGCGCGCCATGGTGCGATGCGAGTCTAAACTGCTTAGTTCTACACACAAAAAATGCTAAATGAGTGGAACGCGCAGAAAGTGTAAAAGGTGAAACGGATACGCATAAATAGTGTTACTATTCTTACCCGCATCGCGATTCTTTTTTAATCACTTAGAATCAAACGTCGTGTTGATTTCAGGTTTGAATGCAATCGTTTGGAACTTAATTTTCTCTAAACGAAAGGTGAGATTTGGGTAAACAAGGAGGTGACATATGGGTAAAATAAGAGGGCATAACATCAACAATGGTGAGACGTTTTAACATCAAAGTTGGGAGTTTTTGGGTTGTTATGGGCTATAGTTTAGTGGTTGTGGGTGTAATCCGTAGAAGAAGAGATGGGAGAATTGGTGAAACTGTGAAAGAGTGAAGAACAGACGAACAGTAAAGAAGGAGATCATAAGTGTCGAGAGAAAGACAGTAAAGGAGAGAGAAACGATAAGAAAGAAGAGTTTAGTACTAAATGCAGGAGTTTTGGACTTTGATAAAGAGTTGTACTGTTGTAGACTATGAAAATGTTTATTCTATTTAATAATTAAATAATTTCTCAATTAAAATTTGGCAGTCATAAAAATTAACATGCACTCAACATATATTTCTCAAAAGTTTCAAATTAATGGATTCCCAATTATTTTTTCTCGTACTTCTTGGCCTCATTTCTTGTTGGTATGCATTATTCATATCAATTCTATACGATTTTTTTCTTTCTAAAAAGCTTACGCGTTTTTACATTCAAATCGATGCTATCACATATATGAAACTCTAACAAAATCGCATCGCGTCTGTATTTGCGTCTGTATTTGCGTTTTAAAGCATTGATTCTACTATTAGTCTTTAATTTGTATCATATCCACCATATTCTCTCTCAACAAAGTACATGAGGTGATTAGATACTTAATTGGCCCCGGGCCCTTTGGTTATTTGCTTAGCGTAAACATGCCCAGTTGGAAGCTAGAATATATAAAATTGAATGGCATAGCTTAAAAGTACCGCTAATTGGAGTGGTAAAAAGATGCCAATTAGTCAAAAGAGTGTGGCCACATGCAAATAGCTCGATTCGATTCTCCACTTTGCAAATACGTTTTATATCCCACCCAGGCATGCAATCCAATCCATTCCAATCAATTCAAGCTTTTGCTAGTATAGAATTTTCTTTGTATCTCTCTTCCCCAAGTTGGAAGAGATACACATCGATTGACCTGTGCTAAATCAAGTAGCAGCTAGAGAGAATTTCCAAAATGGCCATCATGTGTTGCATTCAGGTGCAGCCTGACCAGGAGATGACGGTGGACGAGTTCAAAGCGTGGCTTCGCCGGTTCGACAACGATCACAACGGAGAGATCAGCCGGGAAGAGCTAAAAGAAGCTCTTCACAGCCTGAGGGTTTGGTTTGGGTGGTGGAGAGCTCGCCAAATAATGAAGGAAACAGACTTGAATAGCAACGGTCAAATAGCCGAGGGCAAGGAATTCGAGAAGCTTGTGAACTATGCCCAGCAACATTTGCACATGAAGATTCATGCAAATAATGGATGGTGAACGTACTGGTGATCGATCCAACTTAAACAGATGCATATATAATCAATATATATATCTTTGCGGAGTTGTCATAATTAACTAGTGATGTTGCTCTCACTTTGTTCTCGTCCCATATCGACTTGTTTACCTAGCGTTTCTCGTTAATGAGCTTGAATGTTATGTAGTAGTGAACTAGTGATGATCGATTGATCCAGACATTCAGGCTGTTTTTTTTTCCTCATTGCTTCATTGAATTGCAAGCGTGTTTGTTTTTTTTCTTCTTGTTTTTTTGTTTTTTTGAAGTAAGCCTTAACCTTCGATTAATGAAAGGTCATAAATGTTTAAGTACTTGAAAGCATGTTTATATTATTTCGAATAATTTATGATAATTTATTTCTTGAGTTTCAATCCATACGCTTAGCATGTTTATATTATTTCCAATAATTTATAATAATTTATTTCTTGAGTTTCAATCCATAAGCTTCACGTACGATTTAAACCTTAGCTTCATTGTTCGCAATATTCATTTCTTTGAAAGTTTAAATTATACGTGTTCATATATGTTAAGGTAAGTTCTTATGAAGAATTAATTGTAATTAATTGTAGGATAGAAAAGTATATAATAATTGAAACTGTAAATTGTATCTTTATTCTTTAGTAAGAGGGCTTAAATACATGTATTACCATTAATGTTTTGAATTTCTATTCTAATCTAATTAATTAGAACAAGACACACACCGAAAGATACAAAGTATAATTTTCTTAACACTCTCCTTCGTGTCGAGCTCCTAATGTATGATGCATAATTTGGTTGCCTCACCAGAAACCTTGCCAAGTTAACAAAAATCTCTTGGGAAAAACAAAAGTTTGGTCGAAGAAAAAAATAATACAGTGCATCAACTACAAATGATACCATATGTGATGTAGGCTCCCCATAACGTCTACCAAAATGACTCTCTCTGATTGCTAACTCAATTTCGGAGTTCATATAAGCGTCAAATGCCAATGCATGCATTTCACATGTTTCTCAAAAATAGATTTTTGAAGTAACTTGATGAACAAGTCCACAACATTATCCGCAGAATCAATTTGACTCAAATGGATGTTCAAAAACTACTATTTTTGCTTACTGAAGAAAAAATTTGGCAAAATGTGTTTTATATTGTCATCCTTAATGAAACCTAATCTCATATTCTCAATGCAAATTGCATTATCCTCAAAGATGTAGGTTGGTGCAGTCATAGTAGATAATAATCCACTAAACCCTTGAATATGGTGTATTACTGACAGAAACCAGACACTCTTTAATAGCTTCATACAGAGCTATGATTTCAGAATAATTTGAGGAAGTAGCAACAAACATTTTACTTTGTAGATCTCAAAGAAATCGTTGTATTCCCAATGGTGAAACATAAAAAAATTGAAAATGTCCTATGTGCGGGTCAGAGAGATACCTAGCATCAGTAAGTCTTACCAACACATCATTCAGTGTCTTGAAATAGGGGACTACACTAAATGAAGGAGCAATGACAACAGCTTTCGGCGTGTCGAAGGATTCATTCGACGGGTCAATAGACTTCAGATGATTCGTCCAAGGAGTTTAGTTTGGCGGGTCGAGAGATGGTCTCGACTGGTCAAAAACCTCGGTATAAGAAAGTTATGTTTCTGGTATTCCTTCTAGTGAAATTTCAGGTTTCTCTTTTGTTTCTTTGTAGGGAAAGAATAAACCCAAGTCAATGGATCTCTTCAAGTACTTGGAGATATGTTTTACTCCATTCCAATTACGTTGCATATGCGTAGAGCTAAATCTAGATATTAAGTTCAGTGAGAAGGCAATGTCTGGATGTGTGCACTGAGCTAAATATAACAAAGTTTTAATAACACTGAGATATGGAACCCCAGCTCCCAAAAATTCCTCCTCATCATCTTTTGGACGAAAATGATTCTTTTTGGGTTCTAGACTAAGTACGACCATTGGTGTTCTAAGAGGGTGTGCTTTGTCCATGTTAAATCGCATGAGCATCTTTTGAACATAAGCAAACTGGTGAATAAGAATTCTACAAACTCGATGTTCTAGCTCTATACCGAGGTAAAATCGAGTCTTTCCAAGTCTTTCATCTCAAATTTGGATTTTAAGTAGCCAACTATCTCATTAATCTCATCAAGAGACCCGATGATGTTCATATCATCAACATAGACTGCTACAATGGCAAATCCTGAACTTGATCTTTTAATGAACACGCATCGGCATAACTCATCATTCTTATATCCCTTTCAAATCAAGTAATCACTTAGACATGTGTACGATATCCGACCAGATTGCTTCAATCTATATAGTGAATGTCTTAATCTTATCACATGAGCACTCTGTGGTTTGGAATTACTTGATTTGGGTAAAAATATGTCATATGGCACACTCATGTATATCTCTGAATCAAGATCCTTATAGAGATATGCGGTAACCAAATCCATAAGCTGCATACTCAGCTTTTCGTGCACTACCAAGCTGACTAGCTAGCAAAAACTAATGATATCCATGAACAGAGAATACGTCTCCTCATAATCAATTTCAAGGAGTTAAGAAAATCCTTGCACCACTAGTCTACCGCAAGACTTCATTCTTCAAATTTTGTTTTGAACAAAGACCCATTTATGTCCAACTAGCTGAACATTTGGTGGGCATAACACTACTGGACCGCAAAACTTGCCTTTTTGTAAGAGAGTCTAGTTCAACATGGATTGCATCTTTCCATTTCGGCCAATATGCTCTATGTTGAGAATCCGCAACAGAGCGAGGTTCCATTTCATTGTCTTCAACGATTTTCTGAGTGACAAAATAAGCAAATGCATAATCAGCTAACATAAAAGATCTATCCATAATAACGCACGCACTTATTTTACTTAGTGAGATTTCTTTGTTCTCTGACATCACCATTTATATTTAAGTGTCCCGCAGTGTTGTCAATTATGATTCGAGGAAATAACTATGGTCATGAACAATCTCATGTGAAGAATTCACAGTGTTGATGACAAATGGATTATTTTGTGTCTGGATGACCTACTTTTTTAACCGGCGGCTCATCAATGAATTTTCTTGGTCTCTCCCTTTTCCAGGTGAGAGCCGAGGCCAACGCTACACCTCCACTATGGGCATGAGGAACTTTACCTTGCCCGGATGTTGTATTAACTTGCCTTGTTATAGGGACTTCTAACCTTGTAGGAACGTTTGCAGTATGTATATCTGATCTCGCCACTTTCACGATATCAATAAAAGATTCAGGTATCAAATCTTCTACTTTATGAAGATCTAGAATACGTTGCACTTCTATTTTACTCTAAGATGTGCGGGAATCATGATGAGACAAAGTGGGGACAGACTACGTTAATTCCTAATGTTCAACTGGAATAGAACCATTCCTCTCTACTCCCAACGGCAGGAAGTATGTCTCATCAAAGTGATAATCTGCAAATCTAGCAGCAAAGAGATCTCTTGTCAAATGATCTAAATAGCGGACAATCATTGGAGCTTCATAACCAACATAGATACCTAATCATCTCTGAAGACCTATTTTTGTACGTAGTGGAGGCATAATAGCACATATATCGCACAATTAAATATGTGCAAGTGTGAAATGTTAAGCTCATATCCAGTTACCGACTAGTACGCACTGAATTGTTGACAGACAGTGGGTTTGAAACGAAGAAACATAGCCGCATGAAAATTTTCATAGCCTCACACAAAGATGGCTAAATTGGTGTGCATCACCAAAGCTCGTGCCACAAGCTGTAACTGCTTGACATGTGCTTCTACAAGATCATTATGTGAATAAACATGAGGAACATGATATTCAACATCAATCCCAACAGACATGAAATAATCATGAAAAGACTACGATGTAAAATTTCTTGCATTATCCAATAGAATAGACTTGATTGGGTGATTCGAGTGGTGAGCTCAAAGCTAAATGATTTGAGCTAAGAGTTTTGCAAATGCAGCATTTTCTTGTGGATAGCAAAGCAACATATGAGCAACGCGTTAATGCATATACCAAAACCATAAAATATTTAAATGGTTCGCATTTAAATTTGATAAGTCCACAAATGTCACCTTGGATTCGTTGTAAAATGGAATGTTCTTAGTTGTGTCTGCATCAAAAAATGTCGTCCCTGTATCTTTGCTAATGAACAAACTTTGCAAAATGAGCGGTGTGCATATGAGATTGCCAAGAAGGAATATAGTGGGATAACGCATGATGCTTCAACAATAGATGACGGAGATTGTGCTGCACTCTTCTTGTAGACCGAGCCTAGACCAAGAGGAGTAGTCTCAGCTTCTCCATCTAAACTGATGATATTAGGTATTCCCACATGCTTCTTTGCTCTAAAAAATGGATGACCATATGAATTGTTCAATATCTTGATCATCATATGTCGACCGAGGTGACACAGGCGATAATACCAAAGCTTATATGAGGCAGAGTCATACACATTAGTATGAATGTTTGCATTAGATTCAATGATCCAAACTGTAGTAAGATATAAATCACTACGAATGCTTATAAACTTTTCTATAATGCGCTTTCTGCCACATTCTACGAAGGCTACACATAAAACTTCTTTTCGATTCTCATAGTATGTTTCCAAGTGAAAACCTCTAGCATGAATGTCCTTAAAACTTAGCAATGTTTGATTGACTTTGACGTGTATAAGACATCAGTGGCATAATATTTAGTGCCATGTGGCAACAAAAATTGTGTTAAACCATGCCCTTGTATAACTGGCACTAAACCAACATGGTTGTCATTGAGAAATTATATGGCATAAGATGCATAAATAATTGCATATTCCGCATAATAGTATGGGTAGTACTACTATCTACTAAACTCTGAATCTCCATTCAGACATCTGCAAAAGAATATAAATTAATCAGTCTTTTAACTCAAGACATGGCGAACACATTAAGTGAATATTTAAAGATTTATAAGGGATTATGACCCTTATAGAGTGCTGATCATGACAATAACTAAAAATTAATGTATAAACAACATCTAATGTTACAAAGGACCGTCGACGCACCATGAATTTTTGACTAGTCAAAAAACTTCTCGACAGGTCGAAAATGGCTCCAAGAGGTTTGGGTCGACGGTCAAAAAACTTCTCGACAGGCCGAAAGTGACTCCAAGAGGTTAGGGACTCTACATTGATGAGTCGAGACTTGTATTTCGACTGGTCAAAAATTCAGTGTTTTTTTGGTATCATGGAGTATTGTACACAAACCATCCATGCATTATGAAGTAAAATAAAATTCTCAACACTTTCATATAACCTAAAAATAGAGAAATTTCATTACTTGCCAACTCGATTACATCAAAGATGTCTTATTTCAAAATGACTAAAATTAAAGTCTCAAAAATATGGCTAAACAAGCCAAAATCTAAACTTGAAATATTACATTGAATGATAGAGATGTTTGGCTGAATTGAATTTCATTGAATGATAAACATGTACATATATATTGCTAATATCTTATACAATCATGGAATTAATCTATTGTAATCTAGATACAAAAAGGAAACTAAATATGTACAAAATAAGGTGAAGATTCATGAAATATTTTCTACACTCCCCTCAAATTTGAGAGTGGATATCACGCACTCCCAACTTGCAAAGCTTTATTTGACTACAAAGAAGAATTTAAATAAAACTTAAACCTGAAAGTGAAGCATGGCCTTGACGACTGTGCCAGAGATCAGTGGACAAGGTGGTGATATTGCAGGCTGGTTGGTTGGTGGATGATGATGAGTGATTAGTCAAAGATGTTTTTGGTCGCTAGCTCCTCCAAGTAGTATAATCCATCACGCTGTTTACCCGACCAAACCAATCATCCTTCTCGTAGCCAGATCCTGGCTTTGTTACAATATTGGCTTTAGAAATAGAACCTTGATCTTGAACTTTGCTACAGAAACAGCTTGAGTTGAGCTTCTGATAATGAGATTGTAGATCTTCCCTCATCAATCTCAGAGACTTGATTAGTTGTAACCTCGTGATTATTTGGGCCTGAATTATTCTTTGCTTTTGGATGGCCCACTGGATAGCCACTTAGCTCATAACAATTTTGGATCTAATGGCCCAAAGGGTTGTGACCAATATTTTCACAGTGGGAATAGTGAGGTCGACCTCTTCCCGACCCAACGCGACTTGTTTCATGGTCGCGGGGTCCTCCCTCTCCACTGAAACTCTTTGTAATAGATTATCATACCTCCATGTACCTATGTACTTATTGTTGGAGAGGATCAACTGGTATTTCAGATTGCCATGGCAGCGCTGCCAGTTATTCGTTGAGATTGATGACGCCGCAGTGACAAGACGTTGCTTTTCTTCATAGAAGACGGATGATTAAGCTTGTCAAACTGTGGGAAGAGATTTTATAAGAAGGATTTGCCCACAGACAACCTGGTATGTTTCATTTAAACCCTTTAGAAATTGCATCAATCTTTGTTGATTTGCTTGTACTGCTTGTGTTGTGTCAAGTGCTGCCAATTCATCCCATAGTGTTTTCAGTTTTGTCTAATAGGCTGAGATAGAGAGTTGTTCTTGTCTAATGTGTTATTTAACTAAATTGAGGCTCCACATATGATGTGTCATTTTATAGATGTAACATTAATAAGTAGGGATTGTTCTAACCGGGATTAAATGGTGCATGCAATCCTGTATAGGAAAAAATAGGGGATTTAAAGATGATTTTCTAACCTACGATTTCTACCCAAAATGTCACAAATATGTACCGGAATTCATAGGACTCTAGAATGCATAAACTCATAGGCAAGCAATACATAAAAGATACCTAAAAACTCTGAGTCATGTTCACGACAAAAATAAACCTAATTACTATTTACATGTGATCATCTTATCTATTTAATTAGGCAAATTATGTTATAAACAAACAACAATAACCAAAAAAATGCTTCAGCTCTAATTTAAGAAGCACATGCATATTATTTTTCCTAAGTACTCGAGATTGCCCTAATATTTTAACCATTGATCTAAAATTGGCCAAACATAATTCTAAACTTAAAGCATTAAGAGTTAACACACATGTATCGAAATTCAAAGTAAAAAACACATGGATGATTATTGAAATTTATATAGAACATAAAACCAAGGTTCACACCAAAATCAATACAAAAACACAAAAACAAAAACAAATAAAAGCTGCAGAGCAAAGAGACCTAAAAGCAAGAGGAGAGCAATGTTGACTCTAATGGATGAATCCCCATGATCCTCGAGCAAGATTCGGATGGATGTAATTACATAAATATGTACCGGAATTCATAGGACTCTAGAATGCATAAATTCATAGGCAAGCAATACATAAAAGATACCTAAAAACTCTGAGTCATGTTCACGACAAAAATAAACCTAATTACTATTTACATGTGATCATCTTATCTATTTAATTAGGCAAATTATGTTATAAACAAACAACAATAACCAAAAAAATGCTTCAGCTCTAATTTAAGAAGCACATGCATATTATTTTTCCTAAGTACTCGAGATTGCCCTAATATTTTAACCATTGATCTAAAATTGGCCAAACATAATTCTAAACTTAAAGCATTAAGAGTTAACACACATGTATCGAAATTCAAAGTAAAAAACACATGGATGATTATTGAAATTTATATAGAACATAAAACCAAGGTTCACACCAAATTCAATACAAAAACACAAAAACAAAAACAAATAAAAGCTGCAGAGCAAAGAGACCTAAAAGCAAGAGGAGAGCAATGTTGACTCTAATGGATGAATCCCCATGATCCTCGAGCAAGATTCGGATGGATGTAATTACACTTAAGAGCTGACGCGGGTCAAGTGTAAGTTTGGAGATGGGTGGGTAGCTCTTTGGTTGGTGGTGCTCGAGTATTTAAAGAGAGGAAGAGATGTAATTCTGATAGCCTAAACTTAGAGAATGAGAGATGATCTTGAGGTTGGTCAAGCTCTTCAATTTTTTTTTGATAAGTCAAAAATTCATTCATAGGAAAAATCAAGTACAATCTTTGTTTAGCACATCCAACAGGAAAGTAGGTGTTGTATGGAAAATCATGGGATAGTGGGTATTAATCAAAGCACACTTAGGTAAAGTATGGGTTGCTTTATTTGCCTCCCGGTGAATGTTCTTAAAGGAAGAATTCATGGATTGCGCCAGTAGAGTGATGACATCCTCACATGAATCTCTAAATTCTTGGTGTCCCGTGTTCAAGTCATGAATAACCTTGACCAAAATAATTAGGGAATCTGAACTGTAGCGGACTGGATCCAATTTGTAGCCCAGACCAATTTGACATGCTTCAAATTGTACGGTTATTTCTCCTGGTAAAGGGAAGTATTGACCCTCAATTCGTATGGAAAATTCCATGATAAAATTGTCAAACCAATCACGAACTACTGCACCAATACCACCTCTTACAAAATGTCTATTGAATGCTCCATCCATGCAAATATAATATTGCCTGAGAGGTAAAGGTTGGGACATTGGAAACGAAAACCGAAAAAAAAACCGATCCAAACCGAAACCGAGAAAAAACCGTACCCGATAAAAACCAAACCGAAAATAACCAAAACCAAAAAAAAACCGAAATATTTGGTTCGGTTATGGTTTTTAATTTATAAAAACTGAACCGAACCGAAAAACTGAAGTATGTATAAATAGATATCATTTTGAAAATTTTGTAATATATTATAGAAATCTATGCAAAACAAAAACCTTAAACTCCTAAAATCATAATTTCTTTATGCACAATTCTTCTCAATTTCTCTCATAGAATCTAATTCAAATGTTAGACAACTCAAAAAAAAAAATTATAGACAATTTTTTAGTTATTTATTCAAAAGTTATTTTTTATGCATTATGTAAAAAATCGAAAGAAACCGAAAAAATCCGAAAGAAAAAACCAAACCAAACCGAATAATCACGGTTTTTCTTTTAAAAATTGAAAAACCAAACCGAAAAAAATATTTCGGTTTGGTTATGATTTTTAGCAAAAACTGAACCAAACTGTCCGAATCTCACCTCTACTGAGAGGTGGGGCCTGCCATGATTGGGGTTGACGGATAAGCTTAGGAGGTCTCCGATTCATATAGACATAGTAATCATGCCATGCCAGAGTATGAAGTCGAACAACCTCCTCAACAAACTCCAGTTCATTCCAGACCTTATCATTTCTCCCTTTCCAAATGAACCAGATAAAAGTTATCAATTGACTGAAGACATCATCAGACAGTTTCTTACCACATTCTTGCAGCCAGTCTGGGAAATTGTCAATGTGAGGACTAATTACCGAAGTAGTTGACCGAATCAGGGGATCTGTATAACGACGGTTATAGAATAAATATAGTTATATTTCAAGAGCCGCATTACAGAGGGGACATTTAAGCGTACATCTACCATCCTAGATCAAAGCTGGTCTTCAGTGGAAGATAGCCTCTAAAAGCCTTCCATGTACACATTTTGACTGTTGGGGTGATTGTTGCTTCCAGAATGACTTCCAGAAAATAGTTTAGGCCGGATGAAGTGGCAGTGCCTAGTTGGGAAATACAATAGTATCTTGACCAGTGATATAGACACTACTAACCTTGAATATGCCTCATGCAGTATAATGCCAGATAAACCTGTCCTTACATACTTATCTGCTCAAAGGTATAACTTTAGCCAGTGCAACATCCTCAGGATCCAAGAACTTTTCCATCAGTGGAACATTCCATGTACTATTAGGTAAGATGAATTGAGATACATAGCGGATAGTTGTCAGAGTTCTTAATAGAGATATTGGTCTAAATTGACCAGGGCGAGATAACCAGTTGTCTTCCCCAAATAGCAATAGCGGAACCATCACCTACCTGCTAACGAGCCCCACCATCCACAGCAGGCCTAGCGTCTAAAAGGCTATGCCATTTATATGAATGAGCGTCACTCGTAGTTGTATTCCAAATAGAACATAAGTGAAAGTAACGAGCATAATAAATCTGACGAACCAGTGAATCCAGGTTCTGGATTATACGCCAGAATTGTTTTGCCAGCATAGCCAGGTTGAAATCATATAAGCTCTGAAAGCCCAACCCCAAGTGATCCTTCGGCCGACACATACTATCCCATGTGCACCAATGTATCTTTCACTTATCTGTGGTGTCACCCTAGAAGAAGTTGACACATATCTGTTACAACTCGTCACAGAATTCCTTAGGTAATAGATAATAATTCATGGCATAATTAGGTAATGACTGGGCTTCCACCTTAATAAGAATTTTCCGGTCAACGACAATAAGGAGGGAACCCTTCACCTCGCTAGTCTGTCATGTACTCTATCCTTGATGTAGGCAAATGTCGTCTTCTTACTTCAACCAACCTGTGTGGGTAACTTGAAGTATGTATCATGGAACGAAACCAGCTCTATACCCAATATTCCTGCAAGATCCTCCTGACTACCCAATGCAAGGTTCTGGTTAAAGCACACACTGCTCTTACTATAATTAATTGATTGCCCAAAGCATCCTCATAGGTATGTAGTATCTCCTTTATCTTATGGCACACCTATCCCGACGCATTTGAAAACAGTAAGCTATCATCAGCAAAGACCAAGTGGTGAAGAATTGGAGCTCTCTTGAAGACCTTTATTCCTTGTAACTCCTTCGCATTATGGGCCCTATGGATGTAAGCCGAGAGACCTGAGGTACACAAAAAAAAAAGATAAGGGTAGATGGGGTCCCCTTAGTGCTGGCTTCGAGAAGGTGTAAGACACCCACGAGGGGATCCGTTGATAACGACGGAGTACGTAATCGTCGTCACACAATTCATGATAATATCCACCTAGTGTTTAGAAAATCTCATACAGAGCATTACTCACTAGTACACAAAACGCTTCAGATGACGGTTCTTGACCGTCATCTCATATCCATCATGACCGTCATATACCACAGTGCCATCTGTTAAAAATCCTTTCAGATGACACACAAGACGTAAAAAGGACTGTCATATACCGATCATAAGGACGACACTCATAGTATTCAGATGAAAGATGGCATTCATGGTGCCAAATGATGTCATCCATGCATGAGCATTTCTGTGTCTGATAGCATGTACTAAGATGACAGTCGACTGTCATGTATTGATGCTTGTGACATCGGTCAATTTGTCAAAGTAAGCGTCATGTGACATCTTCTCAGACGTCAATCTTTTTATCATATTATGCGTCATCTGATTGCTTCTCAGACGTCAGTTTTTTTATACATTGGTGTGTCATGAGTTTAGTTTTAATCTCAAGCTTTTTATTTTGGTTTGTATTTGCTGTGATTTATATTTCACCAAATAAACAATATAATTCACAAATTTTCTGACATTAATTTCAACATTCAAATTGCAATTATAACAAAGTGAAGTTCAAAAGAACTAGCAAATTACAAGCTACAAGTACAATAATTAATTCCCACACTTGGAATTTTGCTGATTAGGAGCGCCTATAATTGCCACACTTTCCAAACTCCCACAAAAACGATGTATATTGCCGACAATGTACAAACAAGAGTGTTGAGAGGATGATCAGGTATTCAGATCTCTGAAGAATGCATAACTTAATTAGAAAGAGAAAGTAAGAAAGGTTTGCCAAACTGAAAAAAAAAAAAAAGAATGAGCATACCTTGGAATCTCCTGTAACAGTTACCAAATGAGAAGTTTTATGCCTAGCAGGGCAAACATTATCAGTGTTTCGGGAAGACAAAACAAAACATTCCAGGGAATAAGATAGATATATGAAATTTGTGTATCTTTATCATTGGTTCTGTTATCGTTAACAAGTTAATTGACATTTCTACATAACACAAAAACATCCCTTAAAGCATGACTGAACTCAAGAAGAGAAGTAAAAAAGCACTAGACAAATTTTAACAGGTTTTACTGAATGAAGATAAGCACAAGGAACAAGAACATACCCAGCAACTGACATCAATTTGATGGGTTTCTCGTGCCCATGGAAAGTAGCCTTCAAAGCATGTTGACCACGTTTGCCACCGGAACTGAAAGACCAAAGGCGAACTGTGCCATCTTCCCCTCCACTCGCCAATAGTTTTGCACTGCCATTCCCCAACAATTCATCAGACAAGGCCGTAACTGCACCATTGTGACCTCTAAAACATCTTCGGCAAGAACCCTAGTAGATGGAAAGAATGAGATCGTGAGCTTTTTTGAGAATTGTTGATGGCATGAACAATAACCTGGAAATAATGATGAAACTATTACAGTAGAATAGTTGCACTGAATCACGTAGAAGTCATACCATTACATAAAATTAGGTTTTTGGTAAACTAGTCAGGAGTAACAGATTGGAAGTTCAATTTAGTGTAGGAAGAATGACCAAAACAAGAAGCAACGGTCAAAAGAAGAAGACAACCAAAAATAGTTTATGCTTCGAACTCAGGAGGTACCTTCCACTATAAACGGATACAATGATCGGAACTTGAAGTTACCAAAACATTATCTTCCCTTTGCGCTTCACTTCGATATAAAGATGTTTCGTTAAGTGGAAATAGCCTGCAATTCATGTCAACAAAATTAAAAACTGCGACAACCTCAAAAAAACAAATCATCGAACATTTTGAGAAATGAAAGCCAAAAACAGCAACAAATCAAGTAAAATCACCAACCTTATACTAGTAATTCTTACATTATGATTACTTAACGTTACAGGTGAACCCTTCCCACATAACCAGTCCTCAATTTTCATCACATGTATCACTGAACCATGTTGTCACAATGCACATCAACCAGACTCAAACACAAGCTCGATCAACTACTCAAACTCAAAATCGTCCATAGTTACATTGCCTCATTCATTTCAGTAACATGCACACATACCTTGGAGAAGACCACATCTCTCTCATCAAATACGATATGATCCACAGGCTTCGCATCCGTAACAAAATCGGCAACAACAGGTGTCTAGTGCACCTCTCAGCCTCACTGGTAACATAATCTTGCAGCTGCTGCATTACATTACAAAAACAATGAGAGCAGTCGTGGAAGCAGTGGATGTCTTTCAATGACAAGATTGCCGCTGATATAAAATTAACGCCACAAATTTCAGATGAAACAATAAAATACTTTAATAGATTAACCAATACCAAACACAAAAATTTTTGAATTCAACTAGCCAATTGGCATTAATCATTGTTAGGAAACTAAAACCCTAAAACACCTCTGGTTCTATCGGTCTCCTCTACTTTCACAGCAACCAATCAACGACAAAAAACTAGAAACTCAAATCAAACCAGTTTCAAACCCAAGGTCTTAATCCAGCTATAGTGATATCTAAAATTTAGGGATGTTCAGTAAATCAACCAAAAGAGCAGTTGAGAATTGAAATTGAAAGTACCTGATGAGAGCATCGGCGTTCTTCAATTTTTGGTCTTTGACGAACGGCGGAGGAGGGCGGGCGGTGGGTGTCTGACTCTTCTTCTTCTCTCAAACGGTGTTGTTTCAAGGCTAAGAGCTCACTCATGAGTGTGACCTAACCCTGGAGTCGTTGCGTCCTATGACGAGGTCGAGTCGAGGTTGGGGTCGACCTCCTCGATGGGAAGATCGAGCTCGAATGGTCGCCAAGGATCGATAAGGGGATGTCAAGGGATTTGGCTTGGTCTTTAGTGCGTTTTGAGGTCTAGATGCCGACGATGTTGGAGCTTGCTGAAGGAGATGAGCTCGTCAAGTTTGGAGACGGCGAACGAGGCGGCGCTGATGCCAAGGCTGAGGACCATGCCAAATTGAACGTACTTGAAAGACGAGATCGTGGTTAGAGAGAGAGAGAGAGAGAGAGTAGACACCGGAGAGAGAGAGACGGTCTAGGTTAGGTCTTTCGCACCAAGAATTTTTCTTTAACTTAGTCACTTTGGTAGGTGTGGCATTGATTAGGTGAAACCAAAATTGCTTGCAAGTTTCAGAGGTAAAAATGCCGTCAAGTGCTCAAATTGGAGCCATAAATACAGACGACAGTTAAATCGATGTCTGATTAAATGATTTATTTTAGTGAGCCTACTAGGAACAATTGCAAAACCTGTGACTTCACGCAAAATTTTGACAAATTTTTCACCCAAACTTTAGACCACGTGCAACCGTTGTCTGAGTAATCAACCTTCCAATTTTTGATGGCACACCTAAGATAAGTTTGGGAGAAATTTTTTCAGCTTAATAGTAACTAGAAACCGCATACCTCAGATGACAGACAACCGTCGTCTAATTGAAGGACTTGTGATTTAGGGTTTACGATTAGGGTTTAGGGTTTATGTCTTAGAATTTTGATTTTTTTACATAGAAATATAGATGTGAAATCCCACAAGAATGTGGGTGACGTACTTGCACTCAAATTATTTTTGACAAATCAGTAAATTGCATTTTATTGTTAAGGGCAATATAGTTGTAATAGTCAGACACTCGGATCCAGGTCGAAATCAATTCGGAAAGTTCTAAATTTTTTACATCGTGCTTAGATTAGTCTCACCGTCTTATCCAACGGTCACATTTACGAAATGATTAATTATTAGTGATTTAGCTCCATAAATGCTTGGTTTTCATATATAACTAACTAACATTGTAAGCAACATTAGTAGTCATACATGCAATTAACGACATATGAAAAATCAAAATGATCTAATGAGAAATGTGTCTACACATATGCGTTAACCTCGTGATAACATAGAGTTTTCCAAAAATTTACCCTCGTCGAAATACGTTTAGTAGTCGGTCAATGAGGTCAAATTTTACTAAAAGATTAAAATAACCTTTTTTAGGGAATTTGCTGATTTTCCTATGGGAGGAGCACCTAAACTGGTCTTTTGTAATTTTTTTCATATAGTAACATAATACTTCTGCAAATTGTGGTCTGAAACTAAATTTTAACATAGCCGCAAATCGAGATTTACTCTTAAGTGCTTTATAGTCATAACAATGACACGCCTGGATCGAGGACGAGTGTAAGTTAAAAAATTATAAATTTTATACAGTGTATTAATAATAATAGGGGGACAAGTCGAAGTTAAATTATTTCAAAACTCAGACGACAGTCAACTGTCATCTTATGCAATAACTCAATGTTGTGAGCTTTTTGGAGAGTATCTAGACATGCATTTTTTGCCAATTGAGTGGCCTCCTCATCTACTTGACTTGGTGCAAAAAATTTACAAATTTTTTAGTTTTTCGCTAAGTATCACATGACAGACAAACATCATCTGAATTAAGTATAATTTTCGAACAATCATTTTTTGAGATGTCCACACTTGAAAATACTAAAGTTTGGATGTCCTCCTCATAAACTGGAAAACTGTATTGTCTAAAAGAAGTTGCAATGATGGACAAAATAGAACCGACGTCTGTTTATTTTAAAATCAATCAGACGACGGAACATTATTTTCTGTCATTTGAGAGACGTCATGTGAAGCAGTTTTTGTACTAGTGACTGCCTTCAGAAAACTCCATTCCAACCTGTTATATGCCTTACTCACATCTAACTTCAAGGCCATTTGTCTTGAGTCCCCCTTTTCTTAGTCCACCGATAATGAGCAACCTCGTTGGCAACCAGTTTATTGTTTGTGATCAATTGGCCCAGGATGAAAGCACTCTGGCATGGATCAATAGTCTAATCTAGGATGGGTTTTAAGCTATTTGCCAAGACTTTTGTACATATTTTGAAAATAACATTGCACAAACCTATAGGTCTATAATCAATATCTTTTGTGGGATTAGGACCCTTCGAAATTAGGCAAATATGTGTAAAGTTAAGGCATTGTAAAAGCTGATCTAGAATAAGGAATTCCTTAATCATAGAAATCACGTCAAGGCCTACCACTTCCCAGTACTTTTGGTAGAAAATAGTAGGCATACCATAAGGTCCAGGAGTCTTAAGCATGCCCATTTGAAAGGGCGCCGTCTTGATCTTTGCATCTGCATTTTCGGCTAGAAGCTGGGCCATCATTTTCTCTGTAATTATTGGCGACATGGAGGTAAGAATGGGGGCCATTCGCTCTGGGGTGACATTGCTTGATGTGGAAAGTGTCTCATAGTATCCAAGCACCACTGATTTCATACCTGATAGAGTATCATGCCACACCTCCTGATCATCAAATAGACCCCGGATCTAGTTCTTCTTCTTCCTGTTGGAAGCCCAACGGTGTAGGTACTTGGTGTTCTTATCCCCATTTCGCAGCCAAATATTCTTGGATCTCTTCTTCTAGTATGTAGTCTCTTGCTGTAAGAGTGTCTCCTATCTGGCATACAATTCATTTCTTTTGAGGATATCAACGGGTCAAAGGACTTGTTGAGGAATCCCCCCAGCTGCTTTTGTACATATTCCAATTCCTATTTTTGATTCTCAAATACTTCCTTTGACCAAGCTTTAAGTCTCATTCTAGTGTTGGCCACTCGATTGAGAAATTAGTTCTGTATATGGCTTTGAGTCGGCCCCTACCACGCTTCGTGGACCGCATCTATGCAAGTCTCATCATTTGCTCACATTGCTTCAAATTGGAAAAAGTATTGATGACCCAGGAAACAAATTTCCTTTTCTTCCCAAACAAGGACTAAAATAGGAACATGGTCAGACCTAATCGATAAAAGATTAACTACCTGCGCTGTTTTGAATTGTTGTCTCCAAGTTATGGTAGCCAGCCCACAGTCTAAGCGACATTGAGTGGGGGAATCATGCCATGTGAAAAGTCCTCCCATGCAACCTAAATCTTCCAACGCATAATCATTCATGTATTGGATCATGTCATTTATCTGCCAATCCGAACGAACATGTTGTCTTGACTTCTCTAGGGCTCTCATAATCTCATAGAGATCACCCATAACACACCAGTTATCGGAGCCAGCTTGTTGCGACAGTAGTCGAAGAAGATCCCATGTCTGATGACATGAAGAAACATAGGGATCACCATAAACTGTTGTGAGCCTCCAGGTCTATCCCGATGACGCCAATATCTGAATGTCAACATCCATAAACCAATGTGAATGATCTCGGAGGTGGAGATCGATATCATCTGCCCACAATAACATCAAACTTCCTGCCTAAGTGTCAGAACATGGGACAATTTCCTCTTGTCGAAACCTTAGTTGGGATCAGATTTTTTTAAAGCAAGTTTTAGATTTACACTTTGTTTCTTGGCTTCTTCGTGAAAATCAGAGAGTGAAGAACATCAATCTTAGCGTCGAAACCCGAGCCTCCCATATTCCATGCCAAGATGTCGTAACTTGCCACCATAGATCAGCTATAGTTATGGTAGGAGAAAAAGAAGACATTGACGTCGAGGCTTGATGAAGAGTCGACAAGGCAGTAGCGAACTCGATCAGAGAGGGAGAAGATTGCAGTGCTTCACAGACAAAGAGGGAGGGAATAGCAAAGGCAGTCATAATCAGATAGGGTAGTGCAACAAAGGTACGTCGTCGTGACTGAATCACGCCTAGTCGATCTCCTAGACGACGTTAGGGATTGTGTCATCTCTGATGAGTTTGAAGCCTAGGTGTTTTCCTCTGATAGAGTTGAACGAGCTCTCATATTTATAGGCAATGGAGAATGCATCTTATATGAGAAATATGACTCCTTGTGATTCTCGGCAGATTTGAACCTTCTTCACTAAAACGAATATTTTTGGAGCTGTAGCCCTCCAAAACTTATGATCTTTGGCTCATTGGAAAGAACACTCAGAGATATTTCCAACGGTGTATAATATGTTTTCTAATTTGTTCTGACATATTCCTAGTTCTTTATCGAAGTTGACTGTTTTTTACAAACACATATTATGCTTTCCTTTTCTTGGTAGATTTTATTCTCCTCTAAGAGTTATGAATCCTCTTCTTGCCATATTTTTTCTCATTTAGATTTGGTACATGTCACATGGAAACCTCTGATTTATCACATTTTGGTCCTTCAAATTTTGGGCTTTTGCTGCGGCTTTTCTTGATGGTGTCGAGCCCAATTGAATCAAATTTCTTCTTGCATGCATTTTGTCCTCTTTACTCCGTTCTTTTGCTTAATAACTTAAAATAATAAAAACAAGTTAGAATTATTAATATTAAGTTCATAACATAATCAAATATAAAGAACAATATGTTAAGTATCGAGCTTAAAATTCTTAGATTAGTCCTACACCTTTAGCGTTTTCTTAGTGAGGCTCAATGAAACTACTAAAATACTTACGTGATTCCACAACAACATATATTGCAATTGTGTGGACAAAATCATCGAAATTAAACTAATTAGAAGATCATGGCTCATGAGGATGCCATTTGATATTAAGCTGATGAAAGTGTATGGATGAGAGAAAAGATGAAAATTAAAATTAATCAGTAGATTATAATTAACTAAAGTAATAACTTAAATGAGACAAAAAATTGAAAAAATAATGTAACCCTTGGAAATCCTCTCTTTCTTTTCTCTCGAATCTCTCCTTAAAAACCTAGCGCCGCCTAACCTTTCTCCCCTGATCTCCCTCACAAATCCTCTGATTCCAATTCCAACCCCATATTCCCCTTTCTCGCCCTCCCTAGAATCCAAATTGACCATTGCATGTCTATTCTTGCCGGAGGTGGCAGTCATGTGCCCCACAACTTCGATCCTGCCCTGAAACACCTGCTGAAACCTCAGTTCCTCGCGGCGTCTCTTGGCGAAGTAGACCTTGCCCAATCGAATGACGAAGCCAAGGAGACTAAATCTATGCAATCGCACAGATTTTCTCCATTCAACCTTTGGCAGTAGACCAAGAGCAGGCTTTCAAAATGAAGATGATCGGTCTATGGCATGATGCCACCAACTCTGACATCATGGGTTCACAAGGATTTCTAATGACCGATTTATGTGCAAGTTTAAGTCATTTGTCGATTGACATCGTGTGATCATGAGTGGGCCATGGTATTTTCATTTGACCACAGTTGTCACACTACCACATGAAGTACCATTGCCAGCGAAACGGAAAACTAAGGCCAGCGATTTTTTTTTTCGCTGACCGATTTTTTTTCATTATTACCGGCGACTTGGAGGAAAAATCGCCGGGAATAATGCGCCGGAAATAGCCAAAAAAAAAAGTATTGCCGGCGACTTGGGGGAAAGTCAACGGCAATGCTTTTTTTTTATTATTATTGCCGGCGACATGCATGGAAGTCGCCAGCAATACTTTTTTTTTTTATTACCGGCCAATTATTGCTGGCGATTTGGTGAAAAATCACCGGCAATAATTTAAAAAAAAAAAGTATTGCCTGCGATTTTTGGAGGAAAAATCGCCGGCAATAATGGAAAACTATTGCCGGGTAATGAGCAAAAATGTTGTAGTGTCGTGGAAGATTTGGATGGTATGGATGACCCTTTTCTAGTTCCAGCATCGCGAGGCCGCGCATGAGTGGTGGTGCACCCAACGTCGAGTCGTTTTGTTATGGGTATCCTTCAAGAGAGATGGTATCTTCGCATTGGCAGTTAGATTGGCACATACAAAGAGTTTGACCAACATGCATTAAACCACCAGTCGTACCTGAGGATCCGAGTGGAACTTGATTTCAGCAACCCCCTCATGGCAAGAACCAAATTTTATTTCTCTGAGACTTATGCTATGGATGTGATTTTGTTGTATAAAAAAAATTAAAGGTTTATATGGAGATTATGGATCATTCATGCATGCTGCAGAAAGATGTATTATGGGAAAGAATACAAGACAAGAGCTAGTGGAAATGGGCAGTCTGGTGATGACCGGTATGGGCTAGCATTTGCAAGGGCATGGCTTAGTAGTGGTGGCCTAGGGTAGTGGTTGGAATTCAAAGCCAATCTTGGGGGTTCCCAGAGTGCCTATGGGTTTTGGTGGAGATCAGGGAGTACTGGGCAGACTTATGTAGCAGAAGGGAGACAGAGAAAGTTCCTCGTCTTCCATGATGAAGCTTCTAACATTTGTGCAAAAGTTTGGAGAGCCAATACCATCTAGTGCCCTGAAGGAGACCTCGACACTACCACTATCACAACATGCTCTAGAAGGTGTACTTACGTCGACCAACCTTTGATGGATGCACAGATTCCCACAAAGGGGCATGAGAGTGAGCGACTGCTACAGTTGGAGGAGCCAATGACTGCTATGACGGATAATCCCCTATTTAGGGAGGGCCCTACTAACCAATTTTTTTTTTTGCAGATAGAACTTTAAGGTTAGATACCAGTCTCATAACCATCTAGTCCAAAGAAATGGGCAGCACAGTAAGAGGTCGCCATGGAAGTTTCAGATTCAACTATGATGACACCTTTAGGTCTTGTAGCTATGCCTACAGGTCCTACTACTTGGTCAGTTTTGGTTCCTGAGCTGCCAAGGGATCAGAATTGGGTCCAGGCTGGGGTACTCATACGAGCAAGTCTACAGCAAGAAGAGCCTATGAAGGCTGTTAATGGAGGATCTCGCTAATCGGTGTAGGAGCCTCCTTATTCCTCAAGGGGTAAGGGTGACAAATATCGTCGCTAGAAGGAAAAAAAATACCAAATCTAGACTTGGCACAGAACATCAGTGACCAAGAGAGAATCACTACAAAAGAGGGTGGTGCTCCTCCCACCAGGAATAGAAGCAGAATGGTTGCTCCATAATGCAACCCAGTAGAGATGATGTTTAGATAACTAAGGAGTGATACATCTAGATTTTTTTTTAGTTCTTGTGGTACTCTGGTTTTTTTATCTTGGTTTATGAGTTTGAACTTCTTTAGCATAGTATTACATTTGAGGTTTCAATCTATCATGCTGGATAATCGTGTGGAACTTTGCACTACTATCACTTTTGGAATGAAATTTTCAACCATCTAAAAAAAAGTAATAACTTCAATTAATGTAGTGTTAAGATGAAAGAAGTTTATCGATTAATGAAAGGACCCAACCCCGATTTAGCTCCCTAAACCGGAATCGAACCCCTTCGAAAACACGAACCAACAAAAACCGTAGAAATTTTGGCAGAGTTTCGTTACTAACGTGGAATTACCATTACCTGCACGCGGAAAATACACTTCATCCTATGCCACAAAAAGCAAACCGTGGGCACCAATCCCATCCGGATTTCTCAATATATCAACAGTAAAGTAAAACAATAAATATATACGTACTTTACTGAAATCCGGAGTAAAATCGTATAACGTAAACAACAGATTACTCAGAGCGACCTCTAATGTATAAACATATCAGTATACCACAGTAGGTAGAACAATAAACCTACTGGAAGAAATAGGGTAGCTCGAGTACTATGCCTCCGACCACGACGTGCGACACCAGAGCCTGAACTGCAAACTGGGCACGGAAATCGAAAAGCCCAGGGGAAAGACATGAAAATCGTTAGAGTGAGTGGACGAAAATAAATGCCTTTCACCAAGTAATATACATTATAAAAATATATGCGAGTCGAAAGTATAAATAATCAAATGGTACACGAGGGAGACTCTAACTCCTCACGCGTCCGGGTACACGAGGGAGACTCTAACTCCTCACGCATATAAATACGAGGGAGACTCTAACTCCTCACGTACATAAACACGAGGGAGACTCTAACTCCTCACGCGTTCAGAGCATGCATAAATATCACACGGGGCCACTCTTGGACACACAACAACAAATAAGTGTATATACGTAATAAGTATAATCGTATAACACATGCTCATAATAAACATAATCTCGTATGAAAACTCATGCTCGTAAAACTATAATCATACTGCATGCTCAAGTTCGTAAAACGTATATAAAAGACTCGCAATCAATCCGTGAAAATAAATGTCCACTCACAGACTAGCGTAACGCGATACGCGTTAACCCGTGATCCGGCGGAAAGTCTCTCGCCAAACGAACGATCACGAACACCTGAATATTCACAAAATCCATTTCTCAAAATCATAACTCAACAATACAAGACAAATCACGAGAAACCACCGTTCTCGGAAACATGTAATTCAATGTCGACGAATCGTCGAAAATCTGATATGTACACCTCAATACCTCGCTATACTTTCGGATGCTCAAATCGAGAAACGAACCTCCCCACTGCGATCGGGGCGCAATTTCGAGTGAAATGACATGCAACTTGTCGAAAATCCAAAAAGTCAAACTGTTGACCGCCGTTGACCACCGCCCACAGCGGCGCCGCCACCCGAACTGAAAATTCCACGGCGGAGCAACCTCCATTCCATGCAAAATCACCCACTGAGCAACTTTGTCAACTACAATAAAGGCCAATTCTCACTCTAACTCATCCAATTTCAAGCAAAACCGAATTGGTACACAAATTTCAAACCCAAAATTCTCCTTCCACAAATCGAATTAGAACTCCATACTTACATGGTTAGAATCCTTGAGAGGAGAGCTACAAAACCCAATGCAAATCATAGCTCGAATCGGCCTGAAACATCAAACCCGAATTCACCATATTCTTCCCAAGTTTGGCCGAAAAATTCCCTCCCTTCCGGCGAGCCTTGCCGTGAAAGGAGGTCGGAGGTGAGCTCAGGATGCCAAGGCGCATCGATTGGGACAAGACCCGAGCTTGGCGGTGGCCGAACGGGCTCGCCACCGTGGAGCACCACCGTCACCGTCGGTCTTCTCCTCCTCCCACCGAGTTGACTCAGTCAACTCGATCAACACCAGTAATTGCTTCCTTTGACTTTCCTATAATGGCAACCTGCTATTTATAGACTTACCAAATAAGGAAACTTTCCCAATTAATTTGCGACAAACTTCGAATATCCGTAACTTTCTCGTCGTAATTCCGATTCCGATAATTCTCGCGGCCACAAACTCGTCTCGACATATTCTTCAATAATCACCCGAAGTCAAATACATCGGCCAAATGGATGAAAAGTCAACCATTCAAAGCAACACACATTAAATCGACTAAACAATCAATAATCGGAAATATTCACAACTTAAACTCGGTAACTCAAAATCATGCTCTGGAAATTCCCACAAACTCGAAATTAAATTCTGAACAACTTCCGTGAAGGATCTGAAGCCAAATTCTTGTCCGATAATTTAGTCGTTAAGTAGCTCGCCATAATAATCCGTTTCCGTCGAAACTTCAAATATTCATAATTAATTCCTCGGTCATCCAAATAACGATCCGGAACCTCCCACGAATTCAAAATCACACGTAGAACGACTCTCGAGAAGAGACCCAGCTCCAATTCTCGGCCAATAATTAAGTCGTTATCAAAGCTGGCAACTCAATCATCAGTCGAAAGTCCGCAATTAAGCAGTAACTCACGAATCAAGCTGATTATACTTCTGATTCTGATCCGGGTCGTCACAATTAACTAGGAGCTCACAAAAAGGTAAAAGTCTCGGTGGCTCAACCAGCCAACCATACATTACTTACTATTAAATATTTACCCTCAGTAAAAGCTAGTAACTTTGAGGGCGTTTGGTGAAAAGCTTTACAACCACAAATATGAACGATCAAAGTTTCATCTTTACCTATTCAAGCTCTGTACTAGTTGAAAGTGGATTTATTTGTTTTTACTATTTTCATTCTCATATGTAGATCTCATCTTACCACAGATTTCTACAATGAAAAGCTTCATGGAGCTCTTTGAATCTTTACCTCCAAAAACTTGTTCTGACATTTTGTTTCTTGTAAGTGTCCCGATCAAATCACTTGGTCGTTGATGTGTTTCTCCAAATATTGGAAGAACCTTATTGGGAGATCAAGCTTTATCGATGCCTATGATAAAAGCAAGATGAGTAAAATTGGTCTGTTGCTTGTCCAAAATGAGCGTAAAGAGTTTTCCCTCTTTTGTCCTCAAACATTCTCAAAGATGAGTTTTGATTTTAAGTTTCTCTTGACAAGCTTGTTTTCAAATATTTCTCCATCATTTGTTCATGTAGGGGTTTGTTTTGGATACCTATTGTTGCATGTATTGGTTTTGATTATGGTGATTTTCAGACCCATACTTGATGGGAGGTTGATGAGGCAGTAACCTTAGTCCAAACTTTTCTAAAGTACGTTTTTAATACATACAAAAGTACAAGATATAATAAACTCGCTAAATATTAATTCTATTTTACACTTCTATGATGAGATAATTCTTGTTTATTATTCGATCATTAAAAATGAAACAACAAACCAAATATTGAATTTTATATTTATGATACCATGACCACATGAAAATCATTACTTTTATTTATTTTTCATGTGAACATTAAATATGGAAAGGCACATCTTTAAAGTTCCTCTCATGTTTAGTAATTTCAGGTTTGGGTATGGTTATTTCATATGTATATGGAACCTAACCAACGGGAAATCCAACATAACCATAATTATATAGTCAAAGCTTATATGAGGTCTACGTTCGTACAGAATGACTACAAGGTGGTAAACATTACTGGTTTTGGGTCAACTTAGGTTTACAACCTCCGATTAGATTCTTAGACACTAGTTGAAATTTTTTTCATAGAGTCCACGAATTTCAAACATGCGAATAGAATTTCCTTGAGAAAAATGTTCATGGAGATCTTCCTAGACTTTATGGGCATTAGAATAGTAATTCACACAGTCGGCTATTTCTGGTTTGCAAGAATTGACAATCCAGGAATGAACCATATCATTACATCTTGATCAAGTTGAATATCCCCCAGGGATCATTCTTTGTTGAAGAAGTCGTGATAGAACCATTGATGAATCCGAGCTTGTTTTTAGAGTTTAGAGCCTAAACTATTGCTCTTTCCCAACCAAAGTAGTTGTCTCCATTTCAGAGTTTGGAGATGAGAACCAATCCAGGATGATCAGAATGGTGAATGAAGAAGCTAAGGGGTTGGAGAGATCTGATTGTTGTGAACTTGAACCATTGTTCTAATCTTTAGCCATGATGATCAAAATAGACGTACTATATGAGAGATTAGAGTGTACTGATGGATGATCGGGATAGAGATACTACACGAGAGATTAGTGTGTAGCGATGGATGATTGGAATATAGATACTACATGAGAGATTAGAGGGTAGTGATGAGTCAGGATTTTAAACCTAGCTCTAGTACCAAGTATAAGCGATGTTTGGCTGAATTGAATTTCATTTAACGATAAACATGTACACATATAGTGCTAATATTTTATTCAATCAAGGAATAAATCTACTGTAATCTAGATATAAAAGGAATACTAAATATGTACAGAATAAGGTGAAGATTCATGGAATATTTTCTACACTTGCTTGCACGACATTGCTTGTACATATGTTTAGTAGAGCTACATTTAAAACATGGATACTTTTCAGATGGACTAAAGTGTGAAGAAGTTCCTTCATTCTTGGAACCTAATTAATTAGTTCTTATTAGAGTTGGTGTCCTGGCCTCTGTGCCAAGTCAGGTTTTGGCTTTGCCCTCTATGATTGCCACACCTTCCTCTAATACCACGTAGAGCACGCCATCCACGATTCTAAGGTTTTGAACGATTATTCTTCTTTTCCTTATGTGTATACCGTCTAGTGTTATAATTCTTAAGTGTTTTCTTGGTCTCATCGAGACTTGAGTTATTGTTGAGAATTATCTCCCCTTTTTAGCCAAGATATTCATTATATCACTAAAAGTCTTGATTCTTCCTTGTTCGTACTCAAGCCGGTACTGATGAACAAGGATACTCATAGAAGAAGGGGAGGAGTTTAACAACTTCTCGATCATATCTTGATCAGTCTTGTCATCCCCACAAAAACTAAGCTCGGATTGAAGTTCCAACCTAACTTGGTTGTAAGCATTAACTTTTGGATAGTCCAATAAATGGATGGTTTCACATCTCTCAGTTAACTCTGTAAGTTGTACATCATGCACATTTTTGAAGTGTTGCTTCAAAACGTCTCATAAATCCTTGGGATCCGTTTTCTTCAAATACTGCTTCTTGAGAATTGGATGGATATGACGCCTCAAAAATATGAGGGCTTGAGATTTCATTTTCTCACTTAGGGGGACCACATTAGGTTCTGTTGGTGGGGAAATGGTGCTTGTGTATCTCTTTCTGATGAATATATTTTTCACATCAGATACACATCGATGATACTATGCTCCTTTCGGATCAAGGATGTCAAACTCTGGCCTAGTCGGCTTAGTAGTCGTAGACATCTACAAATTAGATAAGAGAGATAATCAGTATCAAAACCACGATCACTGATATCAAGTTTAGGGAATAAGAGCTTGATCCAAGATGTATGGTCCCAAAAATCGATGCTCGATAAACGATGGCTTTACACCACTCCCAAAAACAGTGATATTCATCATCAATCACTTGACATTGATTTCCCTTTTTTCTTTTATACAATGACTCACCCATGACCATCACTAATCAAAAACTTTGAGTAAAAGGGTGATGAAATATCCTTTGCCCGATTCACAATATAATTCAAAGCAATAAACAATCTAAATTTTAGGGTGCTGCAGAAATTAAGTTTAAGTCCTAATCTCTAAAGTAAGATGTTAGACAAAATTACCTCTAGTGGTATTATGCTCAATATAGCTATAGTTGTAGTTTGTGGACGATGAAGGGGTAACTCTCTCCTGGTGCAAGACTTGGGAATTCGAGCAATTTTTTCGATTGAAGAAAATGCTTGCAGGAGGTATAGAGGACGTCGATGAGTAGGTGAGTCAATCGACAACGGTCAACGACAAGCGGAGGTGATGATCGGCGATGACGATTGGTGACGATAGTCGGCGCTGGGATTAGTATTTTAGGGTTAGGGTTTGTTCTTTTCTGTGGTGAGGTTGATAGCGTGTTGAAAGATAGAAGATTATGTAATAACTGAAACTATAAGTTCTATCTTTATTCATTAATAAGAGACCTTAAATATAGGTATTACAATTAATACAATCAATGTCCCAAATAATTAAGAATTCGTAGAATTTCTTTTCTAATCTAATTAAAACAAAACACACATCAGAAGACACAATGTATAATTTACTTAAACATAATTATAATTTAATTATTTGTTTTATCTTTTATGAGCAACTGAGCATGCTTTAAACAAAGACTCATCACTTGCTAGTCGTAACTTCTTGCAATTCCCCGAGTCACGAGATTACCAGGTAATTCATGTTTGAATATTGACTACCGTACCGTACCCACTCTCATCATTTCTAGGAACAGTTATACAGATATTCTCCGTTTTAGATTTATTGGTTCCTTAGTCCCGGGAAATTTTCACCGGAAAATAGACCACAACTTCATCTAATAGCTAGAAAGGTACAACCGTACCCAATCATGACCATCATTCTATATTCACAAATTTGAATAGATAATTACAATTCCTTTCTTTTTTTAAGAAGACCGATTAAATTCATTAAAATGTGATAGTAATACAGAATTCTATCGGATTACCTAAACCAATAAAACAAAGCTCTACACATACCACTATGCTAAAATAACATCTGTAGCCCATAGCCTAACTAGCAAACCAAGAAAGCGCTAATTATCAAAAATCTGGTTGCACCATCCTTTAGTTAGCTAGGCACCTTCTCAATTCGCATAACTCAATTGTGTCAAGAGCTGCATCTCCAACCCGGCATGTGGAAGCGCAATCCCTCTTCAGTGAACGACGTCCTTCCAGTGCCCCACATGAGATTGATGAGGCCTTACTCTGATCCATTACAAAATAATCATGTCTTGCCCTTGTGTAATGAACAACACACAAGGGACCTGACTGGTTATGCACAAAGGTCGGCGACATCTGCCTCCCCTCCAACCGGAGCTACAATCTTCTTTTCCTAGCACCCTCCAAGCTAGAATGCTTTCTCATTTCCTATGCCCTCCAGGATCTGACATTATATCCAATGGCCTCTTTGTAACCTAAATTCTTGCCTCAGGGTCTTGCACTTGAACCAACTGTCTAATAGGATTTGATCCTTTGGTCTTCTCCTCAACCCAACTCACTACCACCTCTTCCACTCGGTTGCCTACACCATAATCTACAACCGTACTCATTATTGTCTCCTACACCATTCCCATACTGGTAGCCAAATCCTCTGTAGCCATTTGCCCACACTGTATAGGATAACCATCGACATTATGGTCAAAGCTACCACACCTCATACAGTAACTCTTAAGAGTCAGATACTCCATCTCACAATCCATCATTGTCTTAGGCCCAAGCCAGAGCTTTACCTTTCTCATCAAACGCTGTTGTAAATCCACCTCCACCACTAGCCTGACTTTCCCGCTTTCCTATAGCCGATCATTGTCATAGTCCACATACCGACCCAAACTATCTCCTAATGCGCACCACCATTCCTTCACCGTCACCTCCCCATACAAATCACCTCCAACCACGTTCACCCGTGCCCACACTTTCTCCCGTGCCACTGGATTGGCGCTCGGCCATCAAATTGCTCCACCATGACCGTGACATTCAAAGAACCATGGTCCTCGCTATGAAAATCCACCTTCTCCTTGAATCACCCCACAAAAGTAAGGAATACAACTCCAGATGCTTATAGCACTTGGCCCAGCAAAACCACATCAAAGATGAATCATTCAAAGCTTGAGAGAATGAGCCCTCACCTTCGACAAAACTTCTGGGAGAGTATTCAGATAACGGCAAACTCATAATCGTCTACCTCCTCCGCCGCACCATCTGATATGTCAACCTCCAACAAAGGACCACTAGTAATCGTCTACCTGTAATCTTAATCTAAAATCATAAAAGGAATTGGAATAAGGAGTATAGAGATCGAATGAGAAGAAGGAAACTTGACAGCTAGAGGTTTTAGAAAACTATGGAATATTGGATGAGAGAGAACAAAGATAATTACAATACCTATAGCATTTAGACATAACATAACAATATGACAATATCGCTTCGGGCTGTAGACAAATAGGAATTCTAATTCACCATGTACGTCGAGCAACACGGACAGAGAAATTGTCATCTAACTAAACTTTGTCCGGCTAAAGATAAAAATGAAGAGTTCTTACAACAGGCATTAAGCATATGATATATGTGCAGATCAGAAAGAGACAGAATTAGAAGCATTGGGGAAAATTACATATTAGTGGTCCCTATGTAAATCAAATGACATATAGATCGACCTGATTGATTAGAAAGCTTTGTCCTCGGATCAGTCTGATGAGCTTAGCTAGTTGCATATGTACACACACACCCCCGTTGTAAGTATATTAGAGAAAGTGACTATCAACTAAAACCCTAGCTCGATCGCCCTCAGTTTATGTCTGAATATCTCTCTTTCTAGCTTGTCCAGATCGACCTGCATGTACAAACCAGCTTATACAAAGGGAATCAAACTATACGTGTCATTGCCCTATTTGGATTGATCCATTGGAAGAAAAGTTGTGTTGTTTATTGTCAAGGAACCAGAAGAATGGCTTAAACCATGTGAGTGACAGCCATGTCCGATCCTTGGCGTGCAACTCGATCCACACACTTCAAAAGCTTACATTCCTCCTCATCCATCTCTGGCCTCTTCCTTCGTCCCAAAAGCTGGTTATATACTCAAAAACCTCCTATGCATATATCCCATGTACGTCGATCTTTCGGTCTCATGTACACTACTAAGGGTACTACATTATTATAATACAAATTCTCATATTATAATCAAGTTTAATCACTTAAAACATACATTTTAATGAAAAAAGATAGGCACATCCGGTCGTTGAGATTTAAAGACATAAAAATTATAATGAAGCCATATTAATTACTTTCAATCACATACGTTGATGTGCTCATCCCTTTTATCTTTTAAAATATGTTCATTAAAAGAGCAAACCTCATATTTATAATTAATCCAAGCTCCAAACATTACTCAGTAGTAAGCGTGTGTTGAGATTTGTCTTATAAAAATTGATCCGGTTGCATATCAGATAACACCGAGATTATATATATCATGGTACGTTGAAGCTAGCACTAAACTAGCTAGACATGTTATACATCTTAGAAATGACAACATCCCTTAGCTTGGATTAAAAGCCATGCATAACCAAGGAATTTTCTCTTGTCTTATATGTCAAGCAAAGGAATTAAAGTACCAAGTTTTTCTTATTCTTTTGCTGATTTACCTACAGAGATTGGTTTGCATATGACTTCGCCAACTAGTGAAACACAATAATATTCGATCAATTAGAACTCGATATATGTATCTAAACATTGATCGGCAAGTACATAATTGTTGGATTAAAATGTCTAATTCATTTTTATCTTTATTTTGTTAAATGTCATATATATGATCTAATATTTCATCCCAAAAAGTAAAGAGAAAATGTACCCCAATCAATGGCCAAAATATCGGATTTTGTTACTAGTTAATTTCGAGAGACATGATCGAAGATTGATTTTTCATATGTGATCATCAATATTTGGAACTTAATTGGTGAAGGGAATGGTACGTAGCTGCATTTTTGTGTTGAGTTTCAACTTTCAAGTTTGTATCAATCAAAAAAAACTTTCAAGTTTGTAAACTACAATGGAGGCGTTGGGTCATTTCTAATGTGTAAAAAATGAATGCTTTCTGAAGTAGACCTCTTGAGTCTTGACAACCTTCAACTTGGTCAATATTTCCAAAAATATCAAGATATTTCTATAATTAAAAACATAATATATTAAGGGCAATTAAATATCAGAGAACATAAAAAAAAAAGTTCTTAAAATATCCAAAAGTACAATAGTAGTGGTTAAACAATTTTGAATTCTTAGTTTGCAAATAAGGTATTCTCACTTGGCATACAGCAATGTAGGCCAGGCACCATCTCAGGAAGGAACTTGGCTTTGCACGTGCTCACGTGATCTCCCCCAGTCTATACAAACTACAAAGTAACATCAATTTCAGTATCTCCAAAGCCTTGTATTTTAATTTAGATTCTGTTGGTTGTGTAAGAGCGTTCTCCCACTAACGTTTATTTTGTAATCGAAAAAAAAACCCATCAATTTCCGTAAGAGCACCCAATAAACTATAGCGTGATTCCATTTTGTTTTCATAATTTTTTAAAAGAAAAATTATTGAATTGAGGCATTCAATTATGTCACATTCGACATTTTAGTCATTCTACTTTACGAAATATCAATTTGATTATTCAAAGTTAAGTCTGACTTTTATTTTAATCTTTTTTTTTAATATAGAATAAACAGATTTTCATTAATAACAAAAAATAATGTGAGAAGCCGTAAGTTTCTCTTTCATTTTAATCACTCCGGCAATCTTTTAAAATAAAAACTTGCACGTGCAATACATGTGACCAAATTTCAAGAAAACTCAACGATGTTGGACGAATTTTTTTCCTTTTAGAGAGAGAGTTTCCCACGCCTCTCTAGAAAACCCCATCCTTTAAGCTTTCTTCTCCTCCTCTCTCTCTTGCCCGAACTAGATCGTTTGATCTGGATTTTGGCTTGAGAGTTGGAGAAGCCACCGCATGTAATTATTTAGGCCTTCTCCCTACATTCTGTTGTAGTCCTCTGATCCTTTGGATCAATTTTCTTGGTTTCTGCCCACTGAAGTCTCGGCTATTTCAATTTCTTTAGTATTGCTTATTTCGTGGCTGTAGCAACCAATCAGAGAGGGGAGAACAAGGATTTTGGTGCGCAGCAAGACCAGGGTATTGAGGTGCTGTTGCAAATCCATCTAGCCATGAGGCTCGATCTGTCCAAATTGATGTTTACCAGTTCTAGAATGTGTTTGGCTGAGGAAGTGGTTAAGGTGTCGCCCATCTTGGAGTCCGTTTGGTTGGGCGATTCCACAGATCAGGTGGAGATGGAACTGCAGCGGCGACGGTGATACTGTGGTGCTTGGCTGGCCTATTTCGGCTTGTGCTTCGGGCTCCTTGGTTTCCTTTGATCCAATTTGGTTTTGGGTTGGGGATCTCTGTTGGGCCTTGACCTTGGTTGTGCTCTATTGTATCTGGGTTATGTGCGTGCAGGATGGAATAAGCCATTACTTGTTGAAGGCTAGGCTTGTCGGGCATTGTTCCCAAGTGTCTACCGTTGATGTCAAGTTTGCTCTAATGTGGGTATGTTTCTTACTTTGGGAACATCCACTAAGAAGTAGGATAAAACGTCGTGTCATCATCGGATATATTTCCGGATGGCAACATACCGGGAAAGCTGGTCTAACTGCTGCATCACATCTGTTTTGCATTAACTTTCCGGTATGTCACCACCAGTTTCAAGCAAATAGAGTAACAACTTGTGCGTTATTTGCTAGTCGGTGCAGTACTAAATACATACATGCAGAGGAGTCACCTGATAGTATTTTAGGTAACTTTTCTGATGCTTATTGTAATTCGGGGTTTAGGCTTCATGTCCTTCCTATGTATTCTACCGTTTTATTAATGATGGCTCAAGGGTAGGCCGCACCAGCCCTGATTCCAAAAATAATAATTCAAGATAACTCTCTCTCTCTCTCTCTCTCTCTCTCTCTCTCTCATCTATGTTTTCCGTTAATCAGACTTGTCTGCAATTCCACTTCATATGAGATCTCACTTTTCATTTCTACTCGAGCAATCCCTACGATTTGATGTTTTCATTGATCCTCTGCTTTATTTTTCTTTTTAGTTGAAACAAATTTTCGCTTATATATAAATGCGTTAGAGATAGATTAATGTGTAATTGGTTTGTGTTATATTTGAGTACACTACCAGAAAAAAAATACTTAGATGACCCCCTCTCTCTCTCTCTCTCTCCCCCCTTCATCTATGTTTTCTGTTGATCAGACTTGTCTGCAATTCCACTTCATTTGAGATCTCGCTTTTCGTTTCCAATCGAACAATCCCTACGATTTGATGTGTTCAAGGCGAAGCTTGATCCTCTGCTTTATTTTTCTTTTTAGTTGAAACACATTTTCGCTTATATATAAAGGCGTTAGAGAGAGATTGATGTGTAATTGGTTTGTGTTATATTTGAGTACACTACCAGAAAAGAAAAAAAACTTAGACGACTAAGCCATTTTGTCTTTTAAGAGGCCTTTTTCGTCGTTTAAGTATCATCGTTAAAGTACTTAGACAACGAAACAAAAAAGTTTCATTGTCTAAGTAGCATCTAAGACGACAAAATTTTGTTGCAAAATACGATAAAATATTTTGTCGTGTAAAATTGCTTAGACGATGAAGGACGTTCGTCGTCCAGGTGTTATAACTTGACAACAAATATTTCCCTTTGAATACCACCGACGAAGAAAAATATTCTTCATCTAAGTTATAACACCTAGACAACCAATGATGAAACAGATTTGTCATCTTACTGACCGATCCTAGACGATGAATATCGTACTTTTGTCGTCTAAGAGTTTTCTACTAGATGACGAATTCTTCTATTTTCACCTTCTAAGTTCAATTTTTAATAATTATTTAAAAATTAGAAATTGAATTAAATATTAAATATTAAATATTAAATTAATAAAATATTCATTGAATATATTAAATATAAAATGTGTGCATCAAAGATGTATTGATCGAAACTAATTAAACCCTATAAACTATGAAACTAAACCGAGAGTATGGATCCCGCCGATTCCTCCGCCGCTCGGATCGTCGTCATTGTGTCCAGGGTCCCGAGGCGTGACATTCGACTGACACACAGGCAGAGGGTCCATGCCAATCAACCTGAGGAACTCGATCATGAAGCTCGTCTACGCTTGTAACGTGCCAGACTAAGTCTGGGTCGGTCAAATATGCTCATGGACTAATCGAGCCTCCTCCACAGTGAGCCTCCTCTTTGTCCGCTTAGACCCGCTCCTTGGCAACCGCTGCAGTGGAACGTCTACTTGTCGATGCGGATGGTTGGGTCAAATCTCGCTCGACTGCCTATACTAGGCCACAAACCTACTTCCCAGATCGGCGACCGAAAACTGTATTTGTAATAATTATCCGAGTTTCCCTCGATAGAGGAGGCAACTCTTCATGCGTCATTTCCGAGTTCTGCGAATGTGCACGCGCCAATTTCTCCTCGGCCAATTGTATCAACCTCTCCTGAAATATATGTTGTGAACAATATATGAACGTCGATTTCTAAAGAAAATTTGACACAATTTCCCATAAAAATAGAGGAAAACAAAAACGTGCATGAAAGAAAACGCTTCAAATAACCAATTCCAAAATAACAAATCATGGGCACCGATTCCCATCTGGATTTCCCAAATTCATAATAATGTTTAATTTAGCCAACTAAACCAAATTCCAAGAGCACGAACTAATAAATGTTCTAATCATGATTAAATTTCTTCAAACCAACCCCAAGATTAAAGTCAGTCAATTTCAGAAAAATGGTGATTTACGCCACGTTGACTAGTGATAACTTCTTGGTCGGGCCTGACGTAAGAAGATAAGCTGGCATCAAGAAAGTAGTGCTTTGAACCCGCATCTTTTTGAGCCTTTGCGATGTTGATCATCTTTTTGGAGCCTGACTTATGGTGTATCATCTTCTTCTTAGCAGTGTGGCCGCCAACCTTCTCTATTTCACAACAAGAAAAATTAAATAATAAATAAATATTTAAAACTAAAAAATTATTCATTTTCATTATATTAAAGAAAAGGAAGACGAACCTTAAACTTATCGGACTCAAAGTGCCTGACCAACTATTCTCACTCGTCTTCCCTTTCCGTCAACAACTCCCTTGGGACACTTGAGGCGACGTGTTCCTTGTAGTGTTGTGCAAGTTGTACTTCCAATCCTTATAAATACCCGTAACCGTCTTCTTTACAGATTCCTACATCTCCAGGTTGACTTCATAGTTAAAATGTACCTAGGAAAAAATATTTAAAAAAAATTAAATTCCTAGATCCTATAATTTATAATTAATCCAAAAATTAAATTAAATTAAATAGACCTTATTAACGAGAGTTTGTGGTACACCCTGAACTTGTCGACTTCGGGCAGCTAGTCCCAAGAAGAGGCCTTTATGAGTATGTTGTTCCGTATAATAGATCGGATGATGTGCGAGTACAAACTACTCAGCGCCAGTGTCGAAAGGCCTCTGGTGAAATTGTCCTATGGCACCTCGATCTTCTTACCCATTGACTTTACTATCATCTTAACTTTAGCTCCCTTCAGAAGTCCCCGAGTGCGTTGGGGGGCCGGGTCTAAGGAGTCCCTCATGGTCACTTTGCGTCGGGCGCTAAAGCAAACAGAATCATCTACATATGATTGGGGAGCTTGTGATGATGTGACGCCCAAAGCGAAAATCCATGACTAGTCTGTATACACTGTCGACGTTTTATTAAGAGCATTAGGAATCGTCTGCAACCTATCAGGAGCCATACAAGCTGCAAGAGTCGTAACGGTCTCCCCTGACCTTTGACCCCAACCCAACTATCGTCTTATGAATTGAAATTCAGCATTCTTCTCTTGTACAGTGCGCATCTTCCTCTCGCCAGACATCTTAAGCCTTATGACATCGAAAATTAACAACATTTACTCAACAAAATCATATTCATGAAAACACGTCTATATCAAAAATAACAAATTCATCCAATCCAGTACATATTCAACACAGTCTCATTACATGCCAAAATTTATCCAACACAACCTAAATTCATCAAACACAAACCAAATTTGACATGCTCCTCACTATTCGTTCATGTCTTATCCATTTTCATTCAACACAGTACATGAAGGATTCATCAACAACAATTCTAAATAAATTTCATAGTCGGAACATAATCTCTTTAATCTCAATAATCTGTATACTCTCCATAATCGGAACAACCAAATAATTTTTATAAATAATGCCTATTTCAAATTGAAAATCTAATGCCTAATTCCACACAAAAACCATGCTAATTCCATTCAAAAATCTAATACATGCCAATTCAAACAGTAACCCAATTCCATCCATACATTCATATATATATATATATATATATATATCCGATTACTGCTTTTCTAAACATCATCAATATCATCAACTTTCATCAATTCAACATCATTCCTAAAACCTTAATAATTCATTATCAACATCCATCAATTAAATCAAAAAAAGGAGAGAGAGAGAGAGAGAGAGAGATATAGACCTTGGTGGTGTGCTCAGGGTCAACGGTGCTGTGCTTGGTGGGAGTGAGGGGACTGAGCAGTGGTGCTGTCGTTGGTGCAAGAGAGAGTGAGACAGAGGTGAGACGGCACTATGGTTGGAGAGAGAGAGAGATAGAGAGAGAGAGAGAGAGAGAGAGAGAGAGAGAGATGAACGGTCGCGACGACGTTTGAAGGAGAAGATATAGGAGGTGTGGCTCACGTTTGGATGAGAGAGGAGGTGAGGTGAGGCGGTGTTAGGAGAGAGAGATAGAGGGAGGAAAGGAGGGAGGGCGGTGACAATGGAAATCTCCGTCAGAGAGAGAGGAGAGGCCGGTGTTTAATTTAGGAAAATTAGGGAAGAAGATTGATTTAGTCGATCTTTTTGATCGACTTAGACGGCGAACAATAGGTTTTCTTCATCTAAGTCAACTTAGATGACGAACACTAGGTGTTTTTTTGTTTAAGTCATTTTTAAAAATTCTCCAAAATTTTGGTGAAAAAAAATAACCCGCCAAATTTTTTGGGTTAGACGACGAAATGACATGATTTCGTCGTCTAAGTCATAATTTATTTAACTTTTTTTGAGCTATTGAAAAAAAAATTGGGTACCTAGCTAAAAATATGAATAAATCAACGGTCAAATATAATCTTCACGTTTGTATAACTTTGTAGAAAAAAATTGACACCGATTCAGTATAGTTTGGTATTCGATTGTTATGGTTTTGTGAATATCGACAAAAGTTTAAAAGACGAAAATGATCGTAAATTCGTAAAACTATTTCCGATGTTACGAGCATTTACACTTACATCAAAACTTTATATATCAATTGGATATAAATTAATTGAAATTTGACATAAAAAGTAAATTCATGAGTTAATACTTGTTATACATCTTCAAATGTAGTATAACTAAAATGTTTGTATGTCTATATTTACTCCACATCCATATTAACGAAATTGAATTTGGACAAAATAATCATTAGATATATTCATCACAACATAATATGTAAGTAGTCGAATTTTCATTCAATACAAAGTTCATTAAGGGTTTGATCAACGTAATCAACCATAAAACCAAAATTTCAATGAAATGGAAACGTTCATATACGAGTCTTCGTAATTTCGTTTTTCAAGCCGTCAACACCCACAGTCTAATAATTGTTTACTCTATGCCCTCAACGAATATAATCCGCAATCTAACATGGTACACATGATTATGTTCTTAGAGGTCAGATTCTGAAACTCTACTTAGACCACGAAAGTGGTTTAATTTCTTCGTCTAAATAGTTTCGTCGTCTAACACTTTCAGGGTTTAGGGCTTAGGGTATATAAATACACTTAAATGACAAAACTAATATATATTCTTCGTCTAAGTAGTTCTTAGACGACAAAATAATATCATCTAAGGTGCACTTAGATGACAAAAATCTATGATTTCGTTGTCTAAGATGTCCTCTTTAATAGAAAAAGATCTTGCGTTCGTTTATTCTAAAATCAATCTTATAAGACATAAGAAGTATTACAAACACTCTAAATAAACCTCTTTTAATTCATGAATTCAATTCGTACGCGTACGCACAAATTAATTAAGTTCAAATTCGATCAAATTCTCTCCATCTATTAATTAATTATAATTAAGGATTACATATATTTATATATCAATCACTTCCATCATCATAATTTTCATCGTTTGAATCCTCCTTCTCACTCTCAACTGACTGGTCCTCATCATCATAATCTCCATCGTTTGAATCCTCCTTCTCACTCTCAACTGACTGGTCCTCATCATCATCCTCTAGCTCCTCTTCAGAGGTATTCTTCTCTAGGTGTCTACAGAAGTATGGAAGACACAACTTCTGAACTCATGTGGCTGTCTCATCTCCTTCGTGATCTCCATGCTAATCTGACATCTTCCCCTACACTTTACTGTGACAATATATCTGCTCTTGCATTAGCAACTAACCCGGTTCATCATAGCAAGCTTAAACACATTGAAGTTGACATACATTTCACTCGAGATCAAGCCAAGGCAGGACACATTACATTACAGTTTGTTCCCTCCAGTGATCAACTTGCTGATTTATTCACAAAAGGCTTGTGTTCACCTCTTCACTCTCATTTCTGTCACAGCTTGATGATGGCACTTCATCATCCAGCTGAGGGGGGGGGGGTGTTAACCATAGTATAGCTTACTGATCAGGGTTAGTTTTCAGTTGTAATGGTTAAGAGTGGTTAGCTACTATGCTTAGCTATTGTGCACTGTACTCTAGTCACTTATAGCTACACAGCACGTGTCTCAATTCTGCATTTCTAGCTGACTGATATAAGCAGCTGTACTCTTGTGTGTTGTACTAACAAACACAGCTGTATACATCACACTTTTATCATGTTCAGATCTGTATTTTCTCTCTCTCCTCCATTGTTGTTTCTTCAAGCTCTTGATGAGCTTTCAAAAATTTCTTCTCTCTCAAACAGAAATTCTCTCTTAAAAAAAATCTCAATTTTCTCTCTCAAATCAAAGTGGATCTGTCCATCTCTCTTTCTCTTTGCAACCAAATTTGTTGCCGAATGCAGTATGCAAATCTTTCTATGTCTATATCTGAAACAGTTCTCTCTTCTTAAAAACAAATTTTCTTTGGATGGATGGATCTAGCAGTGTGAGCAATACAGAACTGTTATTTGGTAATTCTCCATTTAAGAGTTGATCCATGGCGATCAGGTATGGGTAAGTGTTCGTTATACCAAATCAGTTGCCTTATGTCGGGGATCATAGAAGTATTAGGCTTTTGATATGCATTGCCAACGTCCCTTCAAGTGTTGTGGTACTCCATATTCCTCAGTGAGACATATGGTTAACTATTTTCCAAAATTCACATGCTTTTGAATCATCCAAATAGAACACTTGCATAACTAAGGTGGCAAGAACAAATGGCTCATCCTCATACTAGCTTAATTTTTTATCGGATGATAAAAGATCAAGATCTTCCTTCGTATGCTTGAACCATTTACACTTGAATAGAAAAACGTTGATATCATTCTCATAAAGTAGTTGAACGACATTAATAAGAACCCTGTAATATACATCAGCCCTTTCCCAACTGCGATCTTATTGTTTTGTGTTCTTCTTCCTTCATCTCGGTCCAATGAATGAAACTTTACACCGTTGACAAAACATTCGTGGTAAATATAGTGTTGGACCGGCTTATGGACCAATAAGTGTTTCTTTCATGACCGCCACCCATCATGGTTACTGAATTTTTCTAGATCAATTATCTACAAAATTGTGAAGAAGATATATGAATGTGTATTTAATTTCTACCGAAAATTTGATATAGTTTCCCCTAAAACAAAAGGAAACCAAAAGACTGCATGCACAAATTAAGGAAAAACACTTCAAATAAGCAAACGCCAAAATAAAAAATTAATTTACCGTGGGCATTTATTCCCATACGGATTTCTCAATTTCAAGATAAAGAAATCACAAACCTATATGGTTTAAACATACTCATTGGAGGAAATAATCAAGGAACTTCTTCTTAAGCACTTTTCAACAGTTATGACTCTTGTCCGGTTTGGCTGTCTGAATTTTCTCCCTGTAAGCTTGCATGTACGGGTCAACCTCGTCACAATCTCGCAACACTACCCAATGCACTTCAATAAATTGTTCTCCAGTATATATTTCGTTTAATACTCTTCTAAATGGTAGCACAACATCTGTGACGACTGAAAGATTATTATGGGCATATGGATTGGAGGTGATGGTCTGGACTGGATCTTTGAGGTACTTGCTGCAGTAGACTACACACTCATGTAGTAGGTATATTTCTGCTATGGAGCCATCCGGGACAGATTTATTTTTGACGAATCCTTTATACTGTCTGAGTTGTCTACAAAATGATAAAATTTATTATTTGATGAATAGTAGAAACACACACACACACACACACACACACACACACACACACACACACACACACACACACACACACACACACACACACACACACACACACACACACACACACACACACACATATATAAATGATGAAAATTGTGTTATAATTAATTGTATATTTCTGAGGACAAGTGTAATGGACCGCACTAGAAAGCAGCACTTGTTCGGGAATGTGGATCATGAGATGAATCATGATGTCAAAGAAAGCAGGGGGAAAATCCTCTGTAATTTGTAAAAGATGTGGACAATTTTGTATTATAGTTCAACCACATTTGACTTCTTCAACTCTCTAGTGCATAAAATCTTCCACCATCTACACAATGCTACTATTGGTTCGACGATGCCACGAGTCAAATATGACTGAATTACCACTGGAATCAACTGTTGCAGCATAACGTGATAGTCATGAGTCTTTAGACCAATGAACTTGTGTTCCTTAACATTGCCACATCTAAATATATTCGCTGCATAATTAGATAAATAACGAACACTTTTAAACCAGTTGAACATAGTATCCCTCTGTATCGACTTCATTGTATAAGGTGCATCTAGTATCTTATTGTAGACTCCCCTTCTATCCCTCTTTAACCAGAAAAGACGGCGTAAATTTATAGATTCCAGATCTTTTCGCACTTTGGGAGTATCCTTAGTCTTGAACTTAATTCCAAGAATTATTCCCACCACACTGTCACACATATTTTTTCTATGTGCATGACATCTAGGTTGTTCCTATGTTTCAATTTTGACCAGTAAGACAGTTCAAAGAAAATACTCATGTGATTCCAATATCTAAGATGATGGGGAGGGTGTGGATTCAGCTTTTTCATATGATCGTCATTGCTCAACACATTGAAATAGAAATCGTTTAACCTCTTAAAAAACTCTTCACCAACTGTCAGGGTTTAGAACTATTGTCTATTGTCTCGTCGAAATTCTCCTTATCATGTCGCCATTGGTGATCATAAGGAAGCCATCTATAGTGACTCATGTAACATACCTTATCTATGTGTTAACTGGAGTTGACGTCGTCCAAGCAGACATGACAAACATTGTACCCTTTGGTTGTGCAAGATGTCAACATCTCATACGCAGAAAAATTGCCAATGGTCCACATTACGGCTGCTCTCAACATGAATATTTTTTTAATGAACTTGTCATAAGTTGGGACTCCATTTTTCTATAAGTGTTTCAGCTCGTCAATCAATCGTCTAAAGTACACATCTAGACACTTTCCAAGAGACTTAGGACCTGGAAATAGCAGAGAAAGAAAATTAAATTTCTTGTTCATACACATCCATGGAGGCAGGTTGTACAACATGACAATAACTGGTCAAATGTAACAAAAGCGCCATTATTACCCCAATGATTGAATCAATCTTTAGAAAGTTTGAGTCCAACATTTCAAACATCAGCTGCAAAGTCTGAAAATTCCCTGTCAAAATCTTTAAAAGGCTCCCCATCTTCCACTTGTCTAAGCACATCGTCATCTATTCTATGTTCCGAGTACCATCTCATCGCCTTTGTTGTATATAGAGACATGAACAAACGTTGCAGTCTAGGAATCAACAGAAAATAGCGAAGCAGCTTCACATGAATTTGCTTCTTCGAACACCTATTAGGGTACAAATATCTAGACTAGTTGTATACAGGATAGTAGTCTAAATGTGCATACTCTTTGTAAAATAACACATGATTATTTCTGCACGCGTGAATTTTCATGTACTTTAGGCCGAGGCTGCTCAAGATTTTTCTAACCTTATAATGGATTTTGGGAAGTTTGTGATGATCAAGAAGCAACTTACATATATGCTCCTGCATTTCGTCAAAAGCACGATCTAACAATTTTTTCTTCACTTTTATTTGAATTTCCTCCATTGCATATCGCAACACATTCTCTAGACATCCAAGGTACACCGGGGTCTTCGCTTCAAGTAGCATCTTGTTGTATTTATCTATCTCAGTAGTGTCAGTGGCCAAGACTGCAGGGACTGTTTCAAAATGAGGAGAATCATAACCTCCCTCTTCGTGCTGGTGGCTAACATGACTAAATTACGGAAAAGCATCATGAACCAAATCCACAGTAGGGTTCCAAGAAGAGGCGCCACTAATATTGGATGAGGCACCCTGGTAACTGTACCCTAAGCTGAAGTCTACTACTTCACCGTGCTCACTCCATGTAGTATAACTCCACATCATACCGTGGTTGTATATAAGTGTTGAGACATAATATTAACCTCCACAAACTAATGATTAAGACATTTTCTGCACGGGTACCTGTAACACTTCTTTCCTTGACCATGTTGCATCGCAAACATAATAAACTATCTGATTCCGTCCATACCTCTTATCACTTCTATTCGTTAACTATATCCAACTCTTGTCCATATTTTTGCGTAAGTTAATTATCATGAGCGAAACAAAAATTTATCGAATAAGCCATAATAAGTTAGCAAAAAATTATCATTCTTATAGTATTCATCTAATTATGTACGGAAGGAATCATCTTATCATTCATAACTTACATTAATTTTTATCTAATTATTGAAGGAAACATCTTATTATTCTTAACTTACATTAATATTCATCTAATATACTATATAGTTAAATTACATAACACAATAATATGCATTTACATATTATATATAAGTTTTAACTAATTAATCTAACATATTTAATCATATACATATAATTAATCAACACATGCATGCAATTAGTTTAACAATTAAACAATTAATTAATGCAATATGCAAACAAAGTCGCGGGAATTCTTCGCTGGAATATTTCACCGGAGAACTTCGTTACTGTACATTATTACGTACATAATTAAATTCAAAAAAATTAATCAAGAGAAACGAGTTAATACCTTCACCGATAAGGAAATAATTAGATAAACTAAAACTCCTGAAGTGGAAAAACCGTAAATCAAAATTGTGGTTGAAGGTGGTGTTGAGAGGTTTTGAGAGATGGGAGAGAGATCAAATGCTCGATCTGAAAATGGAATCTGATCTAAATAATTGACGGATAGCTCTTAGACTACAAAATATAATAATTCGTTGTCTAAGTTGAGTTTTTAGAAGACGGATAATATTTTCATCGTCTAAAAAGTTTCACTTATACGAAGGAAATTTTATTCGTCGTCTAAGAGTTTTCTTAGACGACGAAACGTTCGACGAATACATATTTCATCGTCTAAGGGAACTCTTAGATGATGAAACTTGATGTTCGTCTTCTAAGAAAAATCTTAGGCAGTGAAACTAGAAATTCATCGTTTAAGTCCATCCTAAACGAAGAAATATTTTCTTGCATGTTAAATTATTTTTTCGTCATCTAACGCCTACTTAGATGAAAAAATGGTTAAGATTTCATCGTCTAAGTGCGTATTTCGGGTAGTGGTAGCTGTAATTGATTGGTGCTCCAACAAATTTGTGTTAGTTGCACTGCGTAGAGATTTATTAGGTAACTAAAAATGTTGAACTTGGCATTAGGTGGAGAGCGAGTTGATCAAAAGGGCGTCTATTTTGTAGAAATTGGGACTCCAAAGTTAGGTCTTAGCTTTGACCTTTGATGGAAGATTCCCTGATATGAGGAGCGAGATGAGGATCGAGAAGAGCTTCGGGTTATGGTCCACAAACGAAGGTGTGATTCGGCCGGGTCAATCTTAATATAGAGAGTTTGGAGAGAGGCGGGGGTTTCGGATTAGGCCGCGAGCATAGGGAGAGGTTGGTGAAGGCCGACGACAGGGTGAAGTGATATCGCACGGCTACTACTAATTCTAGCGAGAGAAGAGCGGCAGCGCAGATGTAATGTGAAGTGGCTATTCAATTGGTGTGTCGTTCTGCTACTGTATTTTTGCACTAGGAGAGAGAGAGAGAGAGAGAGAGAGGAGTTTAACTTGTTTGCACTATATTTCTCTTTACGCCCCAAAATTTTAAATCTCAGCCGTTAATCTCAAACCTTCATAATGAACCTAAATCGAGCTTACAATGAGCTCAGGGTACTAGATCACCACCTTTTCCCTAGAAACTCAACTCTCTCCTCAGCCTGAAACTTCATTCACCGATGCTCTCTCTCCCCTCTAGCCTCCTCCTCTCTCTGCCCCTTCAACGTCAGCGTATGGATTACCAAGGCCCTTCGACGTCAGCCGCTGACATTCTAAATCAACGAGGAGTTGGAGTTCTTGCAGTCGCCGATGTAGAGATTCGGCGCTTGGAAGACGTCATTCTTGGGATAGAGGGTGGCGAACAAAGTTAGGAAATCTGGTGGGACATCCAAACCCATTTGATCTGGATCGTCTTTTTGTGACAGCGAAGATCTTGTTCCGGCAGAGAATCGAGAGGCAAGAACCTTGGGGTTTGGTGATGAGGTTCTCGATCGAAACCCTAACTGGCGAGGTGTGGTAGAGGAGGAGGTCGCGGTGGAGGTGAGATGGGAGAGAGGCGTTGGAAATCTGTGAATCTTGGACAACGAAGATGGTGGAGTTCAGGGCGGAGAGGAAGAGCTCCGACGAGATCTAGAGGTACGCGGCAGTGATGGTGAACTCGGAGGGCCAGATTGATCGTGAGGCGACCAAGGGAGATGGCGCAGCGGACAGAGTTTTTGGCGATGGAGTCGGCGCGCTCAGAGAGGAGGGTCGCGGGTCGATGAAGCTGAGATTGACTAGTTAAGATGGTGAGATGGTGCCCTGAGCTTATTGTAAACTCTTTGACTTTTGAACTTTTTATCGAATCCGAGGGTGACACGTGTGAAAAATTGAAAATAGTCTTTCGTGTGGAGAAATCTCGTGAAAACAAGTCAGACTTGAGAGAGAGAGAGAGAGAGAGAGAGAGAGAGAGAGAGAGAGAGAGAGAGAGAGAGAGAGAGAGAGAGAGAGAGAGAGAGAGAGAGAGAGAGAGAGAGAGAGAGAGAGAGAGAGAGAGATTTTGTGATCATTAACGAGACAAAATACTCCTATAAACTAATGGAAGATGTGAAGCTTAATGTTTGTTTCAAACACGATGATCAAACTGATATGCAAAATAATAGTTCAATGACTAAAGTGACGTTTCGTAAAATAGAATGATGAAAGTATCGAACGTGATAAGTGAATATTTCAATAAAAAAATTAAAAATGTATATTCTTTTTTTTTTTAGGGGAATTGAAGGCAGGGAAAAATGCAAGGTCAGGCCCTGGCCACGTGGTTCCTTTGACCAGTCGATATCGCCAGCTCACACACTGCCCAAGTGCCTATCTTACTTAGCAGTCAAAACCCGGTCAACCATATGCCAGCCCTCTTCTTCTGCTTCACTGCGACTAATCTCTCTGTGTGTCCCAAAAACCAGTCGGCCAGTCCTGCACTTTCCTCAAACTATATATATATTTAACACCCCTGTATTCAAGTCAAGAAGACACATTCAAAAACAGTTTCAAATCATTCAAATTTGCAAAACGAAAAAACAAAAATGCTCATGTTGCTTTCTTAAACTTCTGGGATCAATGTCACCATTTTAACCACCTCTCTCTCTCTCTCTCTCTCTCTCTCTCGGTCCCAGTTCTTCACTTTCCCTGTGCTTCATGATTTGTTCCTGTTTCAGCAAATTAATTTTCTTTTTCACATTTTTGACGAGGCTGGTAAAAACATGCATGCATGCTTCATATTATCACTGTATACCCCATTTCGGTGAATTAACCCGAACACCATTAAAATCAAGATCATTAATTTAATTTACACCAAAATTGCACCAATATGTGGCTGCGATTAATTTATAGCAAATTGATGGCCAGTACAATTTGTACATGCTGGGTACATTTGAAGCTCTGCACCCACATAAAAAAAATGTATTAGTGAAATTCAAATGGCTTTAAAAATTTATAACCAGAGGAACAGTTTCTCAGAACCTTCTTCCATGTAAGGCAGTGTGGGCGAGTGAGCAACTTCACCCACATCCAAGGGGGTAACTTTGGAGACTGTACTCCATCTCTCTCTGAAATTAGGTGGCCACATTCATCATCAACTCATTGAATGCCCAATTTATCATGTCATGACAAAAAACATCACATCACTCCTCGTCTCCTCTCATGCATGCATAAATTTTTAAATTTCAATTCTTTTTTATTTTTTGAGTGTCCATAAAGACCTCCCTCCCTCTTCTCCCTTTGCGATATAAATACAGGCACATGGTGGGCTTGTTGTGAATTGCATTACACAAGTGTTCTCCTCCTTCTCCCGTTTAACTTCTCTTCCTGTTTTGAAAACCCTTATGGCTTGTTTACACACAATGTACAACTCAGAGCACAAGGGTCAGTACTGTAATGGTAGCAGTAATGCTCCAATGAGCCCTAGAATTTCATTCTCTAATGACTTTGCTGATGCCCAGCATGGAATTAGGTATGAAAGGAGCTCAAGGGAGGCACCAGTGTCTTCAGATTTTGAGTTCTCTGTGACTAACTACTCCATGATGAGCGCTGATGAGCTTTTCTCCAAAGGGAGGCTGCTGCCTTATAAGGAGAGCAACAAGAGCCAGATGCAGCAGAGGACTACTACTACTCTTAGAGATGAGCTTCTTGTGAAGGACCGGGACGACGTTTCGTTTCATAGGCCTCCGAAGGGGGCGTCTACGAGGTGGAAGGGGCTTCTGGGCCGGAAGAGGACGACCCACATTGGGTCCAAGAAAGCTGACAAGACTAGTAGTAGTGAAGAGGAAGGGAGAAGGTCTGGTCTTGTGCATGAGAGTTCTTCACAGGTATATATTATTTACCCAATTTGGTTTCTTTATTTTAAATTTTCTACTTATGTCGTGGGTTTGGAGTTTTGTATGATTAAATTTTTGTTCTTGATGATTTTGTTGCAGGAGGTGTTGAATGAAGGAGGGTCAAATTGGAGAGGGTTTGAGATTGGCATATAACTTGATGGTGGCATTAATTGGGTAATGTAGAGGTGTATGGAGTGCTATTTTCATTTTGGAAATTTGGAGGGGCCGGATGGAAGAACTGGGATGATTAATTCTTACTCTTGTGTTTTTTTTACCTCAAGGGTTTTGGGTAAAATTTAGAGATTGTGGTTGTTCTATTAGTGGTGGGATTTAGAGTTTCTGTTGTACTGATTCTTATATTTAGATTTCCAGGTTTGGAATTTGGTCTTTTTGGCTGTTCACTGTACAAAAATGTTTGCAGTTGAAGAACCTTTGCAATGCTAAGCTCTTGTTTCTCTGTTATTGAATTCGGTCACTCCTATTTGGAGCATTCATGTATCTATCTATTTATGATTTATCAATGTACTCATGTGATCATATTGAAATATTCTCCGAGTAAAGATGGAGTATTATTTTGGCTTCGATCTTGACTTTGATCTACTAATCATGTGCTTGTATACGCTTTACTTCAAGAACAAGTATAAAAAGAAAGATGATGCAAACTTTATAAGGCAATTTTCTAAAACTTGGTTCATACAGCAAATACTTGAGAATATAATCCGCCAAACAAACGAATCACTTGTTTGAAATGAAGTTGCTGAATACAAGAAACAGTTTCGTATTTACTGACAAATGAAGCTGCTGATTACAAGAAACGAATCAAAATATTTGACAGAATCTTAGTAAGTTGAAAAACAAACAATGGAGGTGTTGGTGATAAATTAAAATGACATTATTAATACAAGAGCTGAAGAGCAGATGCTGCAGGCAGCTGGGTACTATAAATGTGACAGCCAAGCATGGCTGTTCAAGTTTAGCTAGTGTAGGAATGAATTCTCTTTAGACTGAGGCTGAGGCTGAGACTGAGGCTGGATCTGTGCCACATGCAGAGGACTGAAGGATAAGATGCTGGTCAAAATGAGTACAGAGGAGTTACCTGGTTTGATTGAATTGATGGTCAAAAGTCTCAGAAAAAAAACACTGCTTCATGTACTGAAGAGGCATTTAAAGAAGGTACCTAGCCCTGTTCTTGCTTCTTGATTATAAAAGCTGGTTTCCTCATGCATCTTCACTCACTCACTGTCTTCTGCTGGATTTAGTGGCAACACCCTATTAAACTACTGTGACATGGAAAACACTCTCACACAAATGTATTAGATGCTTAACATTGTTGCTCATTTTCTAATGACTTAGTGTTACGTTTTTAAAACGATTGTGAACTCTGTTTATGAAACATCTTGGATAAAAGTCCTACTAGATTTGCTACCTCCTTGGTACGTTTGCAAGTGTAAAGGGATGGAGACCAATATGTTGCTTAATTACTATGAAAGATAAGGGTTCCATTCCTTTGTTATATTCTTAAATCTTAATACCAATACGTTGCTTAATTACTTTGGAAGATAAGGGTTCCATTCTATGTTATCTTATTAATTGGCATGTTCATACATAATAAAGATCGAACAAATAGATACTTCTACATGGAACTCAACATGTGAAACATGGGAGCAGAGTTATGTTCTAAAAGTTCAACTAAATCCCAAAAATCATGGAGGTATACAAGAACTTGATCCTTCTTTTTCATCCTCAACCTAGATCCAAAAACCAAACCAAGAAGGCCACAAACCCAAGCTTGAAAATCAGATGAGGACTTTTCATGTGGCAATTTCCGCATTGTTGCTGTGTCCTCTCTCTAGTTCAAAAAACCAGGTTTACCTAGACAGCTACTAGTTTCCACCAGCACAAATGACCATCTCTTAAGGTTACACATTGAGATGGAGAGAACCAACAAATACAAGACACACATAAAGAGGAGGTTATAGTTTACAAGAGAAGCCTCACCAAGGAGCTGTAACCTCTTCCTGGAACCTGTGTGTGTATACTTCAGCTTTAGACCTCAGATTCTCGATAGTACTACTGAAGTTGTGGCATGCCTCCCTCAACTCCTGAACCTTTGTCTCAATATGTCTTATTCCTAGTCCTGCTCGAGCTCGTTCTTTTCTAGCTTCTTTATAAACCTTTGCTTCCATAGCATCTTCCGAGTCAAAGGCAAGGTTCGCAAGCCGGCATAATCGCTCACGTATAAATCCAACATTCATGCCTAACAGTTGGAAGGCCCTCAGATATCTGTCCCAACACACAAAATCATCTCGAGTCGTAGTAAGGGTGCAAGCTTTAATGCCATCAACGATATTTACAGTTTCAAAGATAGCTCCTATAATCAATTTTTCATCCATGCCCTTCGGAACATTTTCATGAAGAAATGCATTCTGACTGCAACACAACTTGTAGTACTTTCTTCGTATATCTTCGGGGAACTCGGAGTCTAAAGGAAATCCATTGACCAGAATGTAGAAGTTCTCGAACCCTTTGATGTCCTCAAATCGAAGAGCTGTCCCACGTACACAAGAACTTTCCACAACTTCTGAATAAACTTCCTCACTTTCATTTTCAGAGTGTTCAGCTTGCAAGTCTGCCTTTTTTTTCTTTTGAACTACTAAAGGAGGAGACTTTGTGCGTTTCCTATTAGACTCATTACAAGCACCTGCACCTGTTTCTGCATTATCTTTATCTGAATGCAGCATCCAAGAAGAATGTAGAGTCATCAATTACTCACTAATATATGAACCTTTTACTACTTGAGACTGAAGAAAAAAAGGGAATGAACATGCCTGCATCATTATTTTTTGTTTGAGAATCCAAACTTAGCATTCCAAGAGCCCCATCAGTTTCAGTAAAATCATTTGACCTGATTACATACACCTACAGCAATGAGGAAAATATGATGACGCAATTACGTAAAAATATTGAAAGAGAAAAGGCTGATCTATCTCAAGGTCTCTTGAGAACACTTTCATCTATTTATCGTTTCCTACACATGACAGTTCAAAACACATGCCAACAGAATACCGTAGCAGAATGTCACTGGCATGAGAAGCCAGCAATTCAAGCAAAGTGATAGCATAGGTAAGTAATAGATGAATAAATTTGGATGGCAATGAAAATAAATAGTGGCAGGGTAAATAATACTGGCCAGTACTTACTAGTTACGCTTTCTCTATCCAAATTACAGGATTGATCAGAGTGATAAAAACAAACTCAATATATGAAGAGCATATAGAGATTCCATTACCTTAAATTTTACAGGTTCAACTAATTGGAAAACAAGAACATCTCCTTCTAGCAGTTTGTGTGAAGCAGCAAACTGTCTCCAACCGGCACTCAGTCCTGTTTTACATGCTATGTATTTTGACTGAAACTGTCTATCACTTTCATCTTCCAAAGTCATTGTAATATCTTTTTCTGGTAAGTGTGACTTGCAGAATAGCGAAGGGAGCCCCTAGTACAGAAAATAGCTAGGTGTAAAACTAATGCAAACTTGTTAAAGGATGTATATGTACCACTCCAATCATGAGCAATTCTGTCACATATATCTAGTTTAGTTCAAGAGCACTTACCATCCAAAAACAACTAGCTACATGTGATCGAACAAGTGACTTCACAAAGCTAGGGAATTGAGAATCTAGCTTTGATCGAACTTCCTGTGCTCGAATAATAGCAGATGACTTTGCTTGACCTCGTGAGGGCGAGCCATCAATTGGATACTCATATTGCGTACTGCATATATTAGTGGAAATCATCAATACAGTATTGTCAATGATCAGATAAACAAAACACAGACAGTTATGATCACAACTTAATAGACATGAAAAGTTTGAAACCATTTAAGATACTTCACTGACCTTGTGGGTGAGGACTTTCCAGTATGACCCATTGCAGCTTGCTCAATCATCTAAGATGAAATCATTCACAAACCATTACAAAATGAATACTTTCATTTCAATATTTTATTTATAAAGCTATTCTTGTAGCATCAATAAACACATTGTTCATCCACAACAACCCAACTCAGGTACTCGACTCGTTTCACTCAAACAAGCATCGATCAATAAAAGCCTCCGCATGTTAGCATCTTTCACTTAAACTAAAGCCTGCCCATTGTTCTAATTTTGCCAATGCATTGATGCACTAACTAATTCAACATGCATATTAACATAAGAAATCCAAAAATGAGGTTTAGGTTAGAGAAGCTAGGTAAATTATAGATAGGGGAACCTCTTACTTTGTTAACCTGGGTATTCGAAAGCTCCTTCATGGGAACAGAATGTTCTACTTCTTTCTCGTTCGGCTTGGTCGTCGTTGTTGCCTTTTTCTGAATACCCTACATGCACAATAACAACGCACCACAACAAAACATTGTGACATGGACATGCAATAATCGATAATAACAACATACGTAAATAGAAGAAAATGAAGAGCAGGGGCTAGGGCACGAACAGGCAGCGCCGCCGGCGAATATTCCTTCTTCTTATTATTAGGCTGGTGATTTTGGGTGGTTTTTTTGGAAACAGTCCGACCCATGAGATCCAAGAAGGTCGCCGGAGAAGTCACCGGAGGAAGAGGTGTCTCTGTGCCTAAGAAAAGAAAAAAGAGAGATAACAGAAGCCACATATGGCTTGGCTCGATGCCCTGCCGCCTCTGCCTCCCTCTTTTCTTTCCTCCTCTCTTTCGTTCGTTCGCTTCGTTGTTTTTGGTTTCTACATGTATTTTATTTTTCTTAATCTCTATTTTTTGTTTTGTTTGTTTAGAACAATGTTTGAGCTGTGTCCACCGAAACTGAATTTTCCGTCCGTGAATAACTGAACGGAACTTGGAGCCCTGAAACTACGCCACGTAACCCTCCCTCCCTGTTTCCCGCCACCCCATCCCTTTGCTGGATTGCCTATCTACACGGCGTCGTTTAAGTTTCTTATATTCTTTTTCTGTGTACAAAAGAATTTCGATGTACATGTATGTACATGGAATCTCCCAAGTATCAAAAGGAACACCACATCTGCTCTTTTACGCAATCTAGCAAAAAAAGATCAAGTTAAATTCGGCAATCTCAAATGGCACAAACAACGGAAAGTCATTGTTCATACCTCTTTCAAGAGTATTGTATTTCAATCCGATACTTACTAATCAAGTAATCATTCTCGACTAAATAATTAATATCCTTGTCTAGATGGTACGCACTGCACGCAGTTCAGCCAGGTCCGACTAGGTAACTAGAGGCACACAACTTCTATCCTTGCAAGCAACTGTCGTTTAAGCTTCTGAACTTTACTCCTTGACCGTTCTTCACTCCATGTCCCATGTCCCATGTCCGACGAGAAGTTTGTCAACTCTTGTAGGGTGCCGGTCACGATGGACACGATCAAAAACGATTTTCTCCAATTTCACTGCAGTTTTTGTCACATACTTCACAAGTTCATCCTGACGTCTGGTAGCACAATATCGTACAAATTCTACCACCTTGAGGTATTGATGGGAGAACTTCGCAGCTCTCTTGTTGGGGAAAGGTCGTTTTATTGTGAATGATGAAAGGCTTTCTAACTGCACCAAATTAAGAAACAAATAAGAATATAAATGCAACAATATTCATAAAATTTGTCCTGCTACTACTCTATAAATAAGAACATGTGTAGACATAGAATAAAACATTGACCATACCAGGAATTTATAATGAAATAGATCTAAATCTGAATTCCACTTTCAGTGAATGTCGTTCTTCACTGAAAGAGTAAAAAACGATAGAGGTTTTTCTGAAAGGTAACAATGTATAACACAAATCGGTTCAAGGTCACCATCGGAATCAAACAAAAATCCAGACATTCAGTGACCGAATAGGGACTCATCACCAATGTGCATCACATTCAACCTTTTCATATTGTTCGGTTTGGTACTCTTTTTTTTATTTCTTTGCTTGGTAATAGAGACTCCTGATGTTTCCACCATAGGGAATGACAGATTATTACCAACTCTAATTCCCGTTTCAGTACAGAAACCTTTAACAAAACAACTATCCTAACTAGCCTCTCTCAAATGCATTTGCAACAACAGCTAATGATAGCACTGAAATTGAACCTCAAAAGATAAACAAAAATGGGCAATGAGCTCACATAAGGACATTAAGCAAGCAAAACAAACAGGAATTCAACAGCACCAAAAGCATGTGTGTGGAAAAATTTTAATGCAGTCAAAAGCTAACAATGCATATATATCTCAACTAAACATTAAATCTAGTGTACAATTTTGTTATCGTGTTTCATTACTAAAAGCTCACATCATCAGTACATGAATAAAAGTACCATACAAATACATAAACGTATACCATAACTGATTCTGTAAACTACCAAGTATAGTGAACTACATACCTGCAACACAAGTGTATGCAATAAAGGAGATGCCTTCATGAAGGAAGCTAGTTCAAGAAGACCACTGTTATCCTCTTCATTAAATGCTAATTCCAAATGCTTGAGATTAGGTAAGATAGGAAATACAGAGTCCCTTGTGTAGATCTGGAAACAAATGAATAAGGCACAAACATAATTCAAGAAAAGATAAAGCATAACAACAACAAAAAATACTAACCAGACTCATATTATTCAGTTTCAAAATCTCTAGTCGAGAAAGGCAACAAGAAAGCTTGGAGGCAACATCTAAGAAATTATAGGAAGAGCATGCACTAAGGGATGTCTCAACAAGAAGCGGAACATTGTTAAGATGCAAGTCAATCTTATCTGCACCGTAAGTGAAGGAAACAAGACTTGCATCAGAAATCTCACATCTTTTCAATTTGTAGCACCATTTTATCGCCAAGTACTTCAATGCTCCTGATGGACTTATAACTCTTAGATGAACCAGAGTTGAGGAATCAGACACGGATAGTCGTTCAAGAACTGGACAGTTAGACAAGACGTACTCGAGAGTATATCCATTAACATTAACCGATTTGAAATCAAGAACTTTAAGGGACTTAAACCCAACATATTCACAAGGGTGTTGACTTGGAGTACCAGAGCACAAGGGACTCAAAGCAGAACCTTCTACAACATTTTGGTGAAGTGCATAGCGCACTGGTGTACACGATCGAGATAAAATAGGATATTCTGAAAAGTCCAACGCAAGCACTTCAACTCCTTTTTTCATTGCAAATTGAAACCATTCATCCATAGAGCTTATAGGAAAAATGTCAAAAGAAACCCTAAGTGCACAATTTTCAGGGCTCTATGCAGTTTCAACACACTGTCCACCCACTCGACATACCAACGCTTCTTCAGCTCTGCTGCTTCTGGAAAGATTCTACTCAGCTCATACATTCTGCACCAAATCTTCTCAGCATCAAAGTTGATAGTGGTACTGTAAGTCCACACATACTGCCATCTCCTAGAGAGGATACTAGTAGCTTGTGCATCCTTCACAGGCAATCCAGACAGTATCATAATCAGAATTTCATCAGGCAACGCACTAATCCTGTCTACCGAGTCCTTTGTTTCTTTCGTTTTCACAAGTTGGAACCATCCTATGAAATAGCCAGAATGAACAATGTTATAAAAGCCAGAAAAGTAGCACTATCTTCCCTCTTTCTCTCACGATTCCATATGATCAATAAAGTCAATTCATTTTATCTGTCAAGCCATATATAACATCAAAACAGCACCAGACCCAATACAAGAAATTGAACAAGATGAGACTTTAATATAATCTTAGATCCTAAAGAAACAAACATCAAATTAAACTAAAATACCAATGCAATATGATAGTACTCAAATACTCACAAAAGAAAATAGTAAGCAGTATTTAGATAAAGGTAGTACCTTGGTACTTGGTTGGACCATTGGTACTGAAATGGGTGAAGACGAACCAAAGCCCAGAAGCAGACTAGCAAGATCAGATAGCCCTTCAATAACAAACCCAAAAAAATCATATGCAATTAGAACATAACAAATGTATTGAGAATACCCAGTTAAATTGCACATAGCAAAATCGAAAAGCAATTCGTTTGTCATACTTCCTTGTATTGGGACTGAGATGAACAGTGCCCAAAGACAGCACAGTTGTTTCTTTTACTGCTGGGCAGCCTGGGCTTGCCAAGAAGAATGTCTTGTACTTCTGCTCAACCCTTGCGGCTCTGGCCACCGAGGTTATTCTCATACAGAATTACCAATTATACCTTTTTAAATTTTAATCTAGACAGCCTTTCAAAAAAAAAATTAATCTAGACCTGGAACGCTTTTCAATAACACTAATCATCGTCGCTATTTTTTTTTTAATAAATGACGGAGAAGGAGTCTAGTTAAAGGTATCGTCAGGACTCACAATATCACATCTATTGTTATTAAGAGTAAAAACAACTCTTTTTTGTCAAATTAGGGATCGAGTTCACATTGATGATCTGAAAAAGTGTGCTATCGATTTCATCTCAGTCCAAACTAATTCAAATCAGTTTATGTCTTTAAAAATCAACGAAATCGAATCAAGTCTCGTACAAAAAAGGAAATCGAAAAACCAGAAACAACCTCATAAGAAGAAGCCCCACAACTCTCTCCCATCTTCAATAACACAAAGCACTGCTCAAAGGGCTACAAACATATATAGCATATATAAAAGGCAAGCCACCCACAAAATATAACCGATAAACACAGCAAGCCATACAACAGCTACTGAAAAGAAACCAAACAGATCCACCAATCTACAGTGTGGACAAGGGCATCCATCACTCTTAAGAATATCCACCAAAAAGGGAGGAGGCACTTCTGTCCATTCCAAGCGATCCACCAAAGAGGGACTCTATTCTGCTTCTTTACAACCATGGTGTCATAGCAAAAACAACTTGCCATCACAGAAAAATGGACATTAAATTAAGGAAAAATGAAAAAAAGTTCATTTTGTACACTCTTTCTTCGAAAAATCACAGTATATTTTTAATTTCGAAAAAGCCTATTCTATGTGCTGATAGAAAAATAGTTGCTACTCCCACGTATATTACCGACCATTTTTTCATGATGAAATTATTATTATAATATAATTCTTTATGCATTTATTTATTAAAAATGGATGTTTAAATTGTGATCATTAATGTCATGTGTTCCGTATTCAAACCCTACATTTAAAACCTAATTTTTTTTTTCTGAATTAAAAAACTCATTTATTGATAAGCAACTAAAACATAACTTTCAGTCTTTCACTCATGCGGAATCGACAAAAGATCTAAGTTGTCTAAGCACATTTTTACTTTCTATTAAGCTCTTATTACATTCTCAGGTAACAAACAATATTAATTAATGCGCAGACGTAACTAGGACAATGCACTTCAATCAAACCTTTACACTACGCTATAGATCAGGATCCTTCTGAACCTCCAGCTACCTCCGGAGTTTGATAAAAACATGGGCAAAATTATGGTTAAGCCCTTAGGTCCAGATTAGTCATGCATAACCCTAAAGCCTAGCCAGCATGGCCCATAAAGCCCAACAGCCCATACCTAGGCTGACATCCACAATCTCAAGCTTGCACCCTCTAAATTACCACCAAGTCTCGCCATGACGATGTCATTGGAACTAGCCACATGGCCGGCCAACCCCGGCTTCGTCATCATGCCACCATTGAAACTCCGCAAACCACGACTCCATCTCTGCCCAACACAACCCCGCAATGGTCTCCACTTGCTATGACTTTGAATGGAAGATTGCAAAGGTCGAACACGCATTGCAGCAAGCGAATGACGACATCTACATCGACCACTAGACAACGGCCCACTGCCTCGTGCACTAGAATGCCTCATCTTAATCATTGTCACATCTCTGCTAGTCCCCAACACTATCACAACCTCTTTACTCTTAGCTAAAGCCGCCACATTCCTATTCACCCTTTTTTTTGCCAATGGTTGATATTTTTTTAGAAAACAATGTTCTTCTACCCTTAGGCGAGTGGTGTTCTATCCAGGTTTTTTCGTGTATGTTTGCATCTCAATCATACATTCAGAAACTATTAGTAATAATAGAAAGATGAATTATCATCAATGATACCTCACAATTAGATCATTTATTACTTTGGTACCTCACTTTTAAAAACTATCAATTTAGTACGTCACATTGAAATCCATAATTAAGATCAGTGCGAGTTGTTAGTTACACCGTCAACTTATTGAAAAGTTATTGAAAAAGTGTCTTTTTTAAGACCCAAATATTTGATTGCATGCAAGAGAGAGGTAAAAAGCAGAAAAGAATATATAGAAGAAAAAAAACTGGAAAACAATGTTTGAAATTCATTTTTTTTTCAATAAGCTAACGGTGTTACTAATTGTTAGGTCCATAATTATACTCATATTATGTTCCTAACTTCATACTTATTGCTTATTTCTTATTTCTCATGAATAAAGCTTCATTCTTATAACATTTCCTATTCATGTCAGGAAATCATGGTTTGGTAAGGAAATGGTTAAAAGACAATGATTATGTACTTTCCGATGAAGGTGAAGACATTTCCGCCGGAGCTTCGTTGGAATATTCCAAGACTTCAGTCACCGGAAGTCAACTCTGATGGTCAACAAGGTCAACTTCAGTGGTCAACTCTTGGTCAAGTCATCAAGCTACCATGAAGATATTTGAAGCCAAATACAAATACAAATTTAAGTGAGATGAATAATACAAGCAAGTCACATGAATTTGAGACTATTTGGTGACTTATTTGAGGACCACTTAGGCCTAATTTTTAAGATCATGTCTCTAGCATTTTAATTTGAATTTGAAACCAAAATATCTTCCTTGGCTTAGTATTTTCGAGCTCCTCTCTTCCACCACAAACAACTTACCTCATTTTACACTTTTTCATAGTTTTAGCATCTTTCCTTAGCCCCTATTTTCTCCCAAACACTCTAGCACTCTCCTCATCTTTTCACCACTTCTAGGCCGAGGTTGAAAGTTGTTTCACTTGTTTCTTATTCACTTACTTTGAGTTATCTATATTGTTGAGAGCATATCTAAATTAGTGTCTTTACTTCAAGCATAGTAATTAGAGAGTCTAGATCTAGTAAACTTACTTCCCCCAACACTCTAGATCATTAGGACCTTATTTTGTGATTTCGGTATATCGGATAATGTAAGCCTTTACCTCGGTTCACTTTGGTATCTATTGAATAATGAACGCCACAACGCCACGTATCGAAATCACATTCGAACTCTTATAGTACTAATTGATGTTTCCTTGACCGGGGGGGGGGGGGGGGGAGGGGGGGGTGCCAAAGAAGTACCATGAAAGGCCCTCAAGGCTTTGAGTCATTCTAGGAGTTTGGAGGACTAATATATATTGGTTGCTTAGTATATTTTCACGTGTCATGCCTTCGAATCCACTTTTTAAGGAAGAACTCATCATGGACGAGGACATCATTAAAGTAAGACCTTTGAAAGATAGTATTTTTGAAAGGACCTAACCCCGATTCAGTTGCCTAAACCGGAATCAAACCCCTTCTGAAAACATGAACCAACAAAAATCTCTCAAAATTTCGGCAGAGTAACGTTACTAACGCGGAATTGCATAAACCTGCACCCTGAAAATAACACTTCATCCTATGCCACAAAAGCCAAACCGTGGGCACCAATCCCATCCGGGTTTCTCAATATCATAACAATATCAATAAACAGAAAACATATCTGTAATATATAATATATCCGAGAAAATCCGCATAAAACATGTATCAGAATGTATCAGAGCGACCTCTAGTGTAAATATATACAATATATACCTCAGTAGGCGAAACAAGAACCTACTGGAAAGTACAGGTGACTCGGATCACTAGTCTCCCACCACGACGTGAAACACCAGAACCTGAACTGCAAACTGGGCACGAAAACCGAAAAGCCCAGGGGAAAGACATGAAAACTGTTAGAGTGAGTGGACGAAAATAAATGTCTTTCACCAGATGATAAATGTTAAAATAACATATGCGAGTCCATGTAAATAAAAATAATAAAGTACACGAGGTAAACACATACTCCTCTAGCGTACTGAGCATGCAAGTAAAAATCCCACGGGGTTGCTCATGGACACATCCGTGCTAGTACAGTCCAAATCATGGGATCCCAGACCCATACGTGATTCTAGCAAGAAAGGCCTCAGGTTAGGGTATCTGTTTCCACCCGGAACTACATCGGCATAAGAAACAGACATCTGTACCCACCCGGAACTACATCGGCACAAGGTACAGTTCCCCCCTGGTAGGCACCCTCGGGGATCAGCCGGGATGCGAGTGTATCGATACAACAACATAAACTACGACTGTACTCTGTGTAAACCAAATCATAAATATTTCGATGCAAATGTAATAAACAGTATATGAATGCATATACGTAATATAATCGTATAACACATGCTCATAATAATCATAATCTCGTATGCATGCTCAAGTTCGTAAAATGTGTATAAGGACTCGCAATCAACAGTGAAAAGAAGTTGTCCACTCACAGATGAGCAAAACGCGCACTCGCGCTACTCTCGTGGCCCGGCGGAAGATCCCTCGCCTGAAGCACGATCTCGATCTCGATCTCCTAAATATTCATAAAACACAACTGATCAAAATCATAGCCCACAACCCTGTACTTAACCACGAAAACCAACCGTTCCCGGAAACATATTAAACTGTACAAAATAACCGACTGAATTTCTGAAATCTCCACTCGAAACCTTCGACTGAAAATCCGATACCCAAATCACTACGAAAACCTCTAGGCGATAATCAGGGCGCGATTACGAGAAAAATGACATTAAAAACACCGAAATCTGAAAAGTCAACGATCTCGCCGGAGCGCCGCCGTTGACCGCCGCCGCCGCCGCCGGCGCGCCGTCAACGTAGCCTTTCTCCGGCGAGGAAGCTCCAAATCTGTAGATCACAACCAGCCCAACCATTTTCATAACTACCATCAAGGCCAAAACTCACCGGAACATCTCCAAATCACCTCGAATCCGAACGGTAACCCAATTCCGGCAACCCATTTCGGGTCCAACTAAAACCTCCACCAATCCCAAATTAAACCACCCAGGAAGCTTTACCTAGGCTAGGGGAGCCGAAACCCCATCAAATCCACCCCCACAACTCGCCGGAGCACCATCTCCCAACTCCGGCGAACTCCGGCATCACAACCCGATTCGGGTTCCACCAAATCCCCATTAAATCTCTCCAATTCAATTGCAAATCAACTTAAAATCATGAGAGGAAGCGATTCATACCCTCAACGAGGTCAAAGGTGGCCGAAAAATGGAAGTCGGACGGCGAAGCTCAAACGGGAAACTTCCCTCTTCGGTCAACGGTCAACAGCTTCCATTTTTGGAAAGTCAACTCTGGTCAAACTCAAACAGTGTTTTTCGACGATTTTACGACTATTTCCGATATTTATACTCGCGCCTCGGGTCAATCGACGGTCCAAAACGAATATTCAAAATGATTCGGATAAACACGAAACAATCGGATAAACTCGTCGAAAACCGAAACTTCGAATAATCATATTATATTCCTCGGTTATTGGAAAAATCATCCGAAACCGCCCACGGGCTCGAAATCACGTACTCTACAACTTCCGTGAAGAAACTCAATTCAAATTCTCGACCGATAATAAAGTCGCGAACGAAATCGACAAACCACACATATAACGTGAAACTGCGACTATACGCTAACTCGTGAATCGTGCCGACTACATTACTGATTCTGGTTCGGGTCGTCACAAATCTACCCCCCTTAAAAAAATTTCAACCTCGAAATTTACGTGCCTGTCAAGTGAACAGATGAGGATACTGTTCCCGCATACGCTGCTCAGTCTCCCAGGTGGCCTCCTCAATTGAGTGGTTCTGCCACAAGACATTCACTAGCGGAATCACACGGTGCCTCAACTCCTGCTCACGACGATCGAGAATCTGCACAGGCTCCTCCACGTATGTCAAATCCTCTTTGATCGGCAACTGCTGTGGGGCTAACATATGTGAAGGATCTGAGATGTACTTCCGCAACATCGAAACATGGAAGACATCATGAACACGTGCCATCTCAGCCGGTAACTCAAGTCTGTAAGCAACAGCTCCAATCCTCTCTGAAATCTCGTACAGACCAATGTATCGTGGTCGAAGCTTGCCACGCTTCCCGAAACGCACAACTCCCCTCTATGGAGATAGTTTCAGGAAGACCCAATCGCCAACCTCAAACTCTAGACTCTTCCTCCTCACGTCCGTATAACTCTTCTGCCGATCCTGGGCGATCTTCAATCTATCCTGGATAATCTGAACATCCTCCATATTGCTCTTCACCAGATCAGGGCCAACAAGTCAACGCTCGCCCACCTCATTCCAACACAATGGAGTGCAACACTGCTTCCCGTACAGGGCCTCGTACGGTGCCATCTTGATACTGGCCTGATAGCTGTTGTTGTAGGCGAACTCTATCAAATGTAGCTGAAAGGACCCAACCCCGGTTTAGCTCCCTAAACCTGAATCAAACCCCTTCGAAAACACGAACCAACAAAAACTATAGAAGTTTTGGCAGAGTTTCGTTACTAACGTGGAATTACCATTACCTGCACGCGGAAAATACACTTCATCCTATGCCACAAAAATCAAACCGTGGGCACCAATCCCATCCGGATTTCTCAATATATCAATAATAATGTAAAGTAGTAAATATATTTGTACTTTACTGAAATCCGGGGAAGAATCGTATAAAAACATACAACAGAATATTCAGAGCGACCTCTAATGTATAATCATATAAGTATACCACAGTAGGTAGAACAATAAACCTACTGGAAGAAACAAGGTAGCTCGAGCACTATGCCTCCACCATGACGTGCGACACTAGAATCCAAACTGCAAACTGGGCATGGAAACCGAAAAGCCCAGGGGAAAGACATGAAAACTGTTAGAGTGAGTGGACGAAAATAAATGTCTTTCACCAAGTAATATATACGTATAAAATTATATGCGAGTCAAATGCATGAAAATCAAATTGTACGTGAGGAGACGCTGACTACCACCCACATACAGAGCATGCAACGTAAATATATCGCGGAGTCTCTCGTGGACTACAACGCGATAGCACAGTCTGAATCATGGGATCCCAGATCCACACGTGATTCCTAGCCAGAAAGGCCTCGGGTCAGGATATCTGTCCCCCCCCAGAGCGTACTCGAGGATCAGCCGAGAAGCCAATGTGTATCGATACCACAACATATACTGAGACTGTACTCTGTGTAAACCAAATCATAAATCCTTTCCATGCACATGCATAAAACATAATATGTACATATGTATATTCGTATACGTATATTCGTATATGCATAATCGTAAAACACATGCTCGTAAAATCATAATCAATCTGCATGCTCAAGTTCGTAAAACGTATATAAAAGACTCGCAATCAATCCGTGAAAAGAAATGTCCACTCACAGACTAGCGTAACGCAGTTCGCGTTAACCCGTGATCCGGCGGAAAATCCCTCGCCAAACAAACGATCACGAACCCCTGAATAATCACAAAATCCATTACTCAAAGTCATAACTCGACAATTCAAGATAAATCACGAGAAACCACCGTTCTCGGAAACACATAATCCAAATACGACGAATCGTCGAAAATCCGATATTCACACCTCAATACCTCGCTGTACTTTCGGACGCTCAATTCGAAAAACGAACCTCCCCACTGCGATCGGGGCGCAATTTCGAGTGAAATGACATGCAATTTCGAGTGAAATGACATGCAATTGACTTTCCCAAACTGGCAAGTTCACTATTTATAGCTTTCCCAAAATGGAAACTTCGTAATTATCTTTTCGGCAAACTTCAAATATCCGTAACTTCTTCGTCGTAATTCCGATTTCGATAATTCTCGCGGCAACAAACTCGACTCGACGTATTCTTCAATTATCACCCGAAGTCAAACACATCAACCAATCGGATAAAAATTCAACTGTTCAAACCAACACATATTTAAACCGACTAAACAATCAACAATCGGAAATATTCACAACTTAATCTTCATAACTCGGAATAATGCTCTAGAAGTTCCCACGAGCTCGAAATTAAATTCTCAACATCTTCCGTGAAGAAGCCGAAACCAAATTCTAGTCCGGTAATTTAGTCGCTAAGAGCATCACCATTTAAATCCGATTACGTCGAAACTTCAAATATTCATAACTTATTCCTCGGTCGTCCAAATAACAATCCGGAACCGCCCACGAACTCAAAATCACACGTACAATGACTCTCGAGAAGAGACCCAGCTCCAATTCTAGGGCAATAATTTAGTCGTTATCAAGTCTGGCGATTCAAATAACTGTCGGCAATCTGCGACTACGCGCAAGCTCGTAGATTAAGCTGATTTCACTACTGATTATGTTCTGGGTCGTCACAAATCCACCCCCCTTAAAAAAATTTCGACCTCGAAATTTCCGAGTCTGCCGACTAAAAGTAGGAGCACTGCCTCTGCTTACTGCTCAACTCTCCAGTGACAATGTCAATTGAACAACTTTGACAACTGACTCCACAATAAGAGATAGCTCCGTGCTGAAATCCCTGTACCCTCAAATCACAAATCTGAACTGGCTCTATACAAGCGCCAAGTGTTCCTGCATAAGGAACATGTAGGGTACACAACACGTAACAAACCTGAAACGTAGTTCCACAACACGGAACACAACACACAAAAGCCAACAATATAGGCGTTGTCGAACTATATGGCATAACACAAACTCACCCACGACCACATACGGATCAAAACAATATGGCAAATCACAACTCAGTCTACACACATCAACATAACTCACACATCGAACTCGAGCAATTATCAACCCATTTCCGCTAATCTGACAGTCTGTGGTAGCACATTCCACAAAATCAGAATCAAACGTCAACTCACATCGAACTCGCTCAAACACAATGGAGTACAACATCGTTCCTCAAAACGACATCAAGTAACGTCAATACCATAGTGGTCCACAAACTGGTACTGCATGCAATCTCAAACAAGTGAAACTGCTGGTCCCACATCCTCCGGAATTGCAATACCGAGGTCCACAATATGCCCTCCAAGGTCTGAATAGTCCTCAAAGATCGCTCGCCAATCTGAGGATAAGAACCGGTACTAACTTGTAGTCTGGTCCCTAATGCTCGCTGTAAAGCTTGCCAACTCTCTGTTGTAGCTGATTATCTCGGCCAGCAAACTGGGACACAGGTACACCGCGGGAATGGACAACCTCCGTCAAACACAACTATGCCAGTCTGCCACTGAAATCATCTCCGAAAGTACAAGGAAATGTACTGAGTTCGTCAAATGATCCACAAAGGCCTAACAACTGGTATCACAAACCAAAGTGCATATAAACACACACAATCACAGCAACAATCGCCACGTCTAACCGGAAATCTCAAATGGCTGACACTTCTCGGTAAGTCTCTGCCTTCTAGCCATCGCCAGTCGACAAATGTGGCATCTGCACACACACAAGCTGCTATATTGCTCTTCATGTTGCGTCACGAGTAGTAAACTCGAAGTATCTGATACATCTCCGCATTACTAGCGCCAAATGCGCGTGAAACAATGAGCTTTAACATCATCATACTCGAACTCAGCTCCCATAGCTCCCAACTCAGCTAACACGGAAACTTAAGCCACACACACACATGAAACACTGAAGTTTCTGACTTCCGACTAAATGCATCAGCAACAACATCCCAGATGGGTAGTCAAAGTACAACCTCTAGCCTTCTCGAACAAATTCAAAGGTTCAGCCATAGTCGTTAGTCGACCCCATCCATCTACACTGTCTCAAGCCCAAATCTGGCCGAAAATGCAAGTGGATGAAACTCAAGTGATCAGTGTACGTCCTACACTGCGCTGCACACCATAGCTGTAGTGTCTTGAACTCTTCGATGCTAACACAAGGACAACTACACCAAATCATACATAAGACACATAGCTACATAAGGTTTCCACTGCCTGAAACCATAAGTCACCGCTCTGCTACACAGCATCAATACACAACCAAATCCAAACCTCGATACATTGCCATAACCCACGAACTCACCACAATCATCAGGTAAGGTCAAAACCGAAGCAAAGGTCAACCATCCTTCAGGAGTAAGTAACTCTCCTCGTGTGCATCGAACCACTCGAACTTGACACCTTCTTCGTCAATCCGGATAGTGCAGTGGTAATCCGAGAAAATCCTGCACAAGCCATCGGTAATAGTCTGCCGAACCCAAGAGACTCCCGATCTCTGGTACAATGGTAGAGCAATCCCCAAATCGACACGACTTCTAGCTGGTCAGGATCCACGCCAACTCCCTCGGCTGACATCACATCGCCCAAAATCTTCACGCTAAGCGATCAAGATTCACACTGGCTGACCTTCGCAAATAGCTGATCATCTCGCGAAGTCCGCAAAATCGATCGCAATTGCTTCAGGTGCTGGCCCACACTCCTGGAATACATCAGGATGTTGCCAACGAACATGACCGCAACTCGTCCAGAATCGTCTGAATACCTGGTCCATCAAGTCTGTAAAAACTACGGGACATTGGTCAACCAAACAGCGTGACCAAGAACTCCTGATGCCCGTATTAAGATCCGAAAGCTGTCCAAACCACCTCTGACTCATCGATCCTCAACTGATGGTATCCGGACCCGAAATCAATCTTCGAAAAGACTGAAGCTCTCACGAGCTGATCAAACCAATAATCAATCCGAAGCGGAGGATACTCACTCTCCTCTGAAGCGAATCAGGCTTCGGTAGTCAATGCATCACCTCATCGAATCATCCAACATCCGTACAAACAATGCAACATCACACCACGCAAATACGCGGGGTCGCATGAAATCTCTTGAAACCTCCTCCAGCAACTCCTGGAGTCGAACCTGTAGCTCCATCAGCTCCGCTGGCTCCGAACGACAAAATGCCGATAAAATGAGTCCAGCGCCTAGTACAAGCTCAATGGTGTAGTCGGTCTCCCAAACTAGAGGAATACCCGGTAACTCCTCCGGAATACGCCTGGAAACTCGGGAACCACCTCAATGTCACCAATGTCGGGCACAACAACCGTAATATCCACATCATAAGCTAAGAAAGCAACACAACTCGTTTCCACCATCCGCTCGACCATCACCGCGAAACAGTATCTCGGGGAAATCTGGTCGTCGAAACATAACCTCCTTCTCGAGGTACACAAACACAGCCAAATGCATCGTCAGTAAGTCCATACTCAACATCACACCAAAATCAACGATGTCCAGCTATAACAGATCCGCGGCTAAACCATATCCTTCAACAAGGATCTCGCAACCTCCGGTTGGATACAACACTCTCCAAAACCTCGGAAGTGGAGATGCAGATACAATCGTCATGGATATCAAACAACAGTAACCTCGGAGAAAAGTCTGTCCTCAAACAAGGTCGTGGCTCGAACTCCAACATGCCCAACTAGCCGCCCACATCAATTGCGACTTGCTGAATAACTCATCAAAAAGGTACATTGGACAAACCTCAGGAACAACATGAGGATCTCCTCGTGAACTCTGAGCTATCAAACCGCAAACACAGCTGGCTGAGGGCGCTCCCTCGTAACGTGACCCTCCTGACTACCACAATAGTAATTGAGAGTGTTCCTCGAACACAAGTCACAGCGACGCCTGCTGTGAGGAAGGATCACCAACGATCATCTAAACTCATGCCACAGGAACAAGTCCGCTATGCTGTGATCTCCATCACCACCAAACGGATCTTCTGCTTGATCTGATGACCCTCAACATAATCGAAAAGGCCACAGCCTGATGAAGTCACTGATTCTGAGGTGCCTGAAGTCAACCTCATCATAATATCTCGACTAAATCCACTTTCCCCAACCATCATATCGGAAACCACGTACACCTTTCCTTTTCAATAGCCTCGCCACTGAGTGCAGCACACCAAGCTCCTCACGGTTGTCTCGAGGCATATCAATCAGTATCTGAAAGGACCCAACCCCGATTTAGCTCCCTAAACCGGAATCGAACCCCTTCGAAAATACGAACCAACAAAAACTTTTCAAAATTTCGGCAGAGTTTCGTTACTAGCGTGGAATTACCATAACCTGCACGCGGAAATTAACACTTCGTCCTATGCCACAAAAATCAAACCGTGGGCACCAATCCCATCCGGATTTCTCAACATCAATATAATCAACAAATAGTAACATATTGAACTATATATATGTATATCTGAGAAAATCCGTATAAACAAGTATCGGAATGTATCAGAGCGACCTCTAGTGTAAAACATATACAATATGTACATCAGTAGGTGAAACTGAAACCTACTGGAAAACACAGGTGACTCTGATCACTAGCCTCCAAACTGCGACGTGAAACACCAAACCTGAACTGCAAACTGGGCACGGAAACCGAAAAGCCCAGGGGAAAGACAATAAACACGTTAGAGTGAGTGGACGAAAATAAATGTCTTTCACCGAGTATATATGTTATAAAAACATATGCGAGTCCAGGTAAATAAAAACATAACATGGTACACGAGGTAAAACTCACACTCCTCCAGTGTACTGAGCATGCAAGTATAAATTCCACGGGGTCACTCATGGACACACACCGTGCTAGTACAGTCCGAATCACGAGGTCCTTAGTCCCCGTGACTCTAAGCCAGAAATGGCCTCGGTTCCGGGGAAACGCCCCTCACCGGTCAGGTAGGGATAACGACGCCCCTCCTAGATGGCCTACCATCGGGGATCAACCGAGAGGCAAGTGTATCGATACAACAACGTAACCAAGACTGTACTCAGTGAAAACCAAATCATAAACAGTTCGATGCAAATGCATGAAACAACATATAGTGTATGCATATTCGTATACGTGTATCCGTTTAAATATAATCGTATAATCGTAAAAACACATACTTATGTAATCCGTAATCTCAATACGCATGCTCAAGTTCATAAATCATATAAAAGACTCGCAATCGTTTCCGTGAAAAGAAATTGTCCACTCACAGATCCGCTAGCGCAAACTCGCTCTAAACACGTGGTCCGGCGGAAGTACCCTCGCCCGAAGCACGATCACGATCCAAATCTCGATCTCGATCTCCTGAATATATATAAACATAACTGATCAAAATCGTAATCCACAACACTGAACGGATGCACGGAAACCAACCGTTCCCGAAAATACAAAATGCGGTGCAAAATGAATTACGGAAATCCCGAAATCCCCACTCGAAATCTCGACTGAAAATCGGCTAACCAAATCAACCCGAAAACCTCCGTACGATAACCAGGGCGCGATTACGAGAAAAATGACACTAATTACATCGAAATCTGAAAAGTTGACTTTTCCTCCACCGTTGACCGCCGTTGACCGCCGCCGCCGGCGGCGGCGCGCCGTCAACGGAGGAATCCCACGGCCAAACTCTCCAGTCCTCTAGGTCTCATCAAGGCGAACATGTTTCCCTTCTACCCCGAAGGCCAATTTCAAACACAACCTCTCCAATTTGTCCAAAATCCGATCGGTGAACACAATCCGGTGACCAATTCGGGTCACCCCCAAAACTCATCCTCAACCCCAAATACTCATACCACGAGACTCAGAGAGATGAGGGGAGTCGAATGCCCCTAATCCCCACCTCCAAATCTCGTCGGAGCTACCACCACCGTCGCCGGCAAACTCATCAAACTCGGCCCTAATCGGCCTCCACCAAAACGGGTCTAAAACCATTCAAACTCAAGCCATACACACTCGAAATCACAAGAGGAATCAAACCGTACCTGTCCCGAGGTGAATCGTTGCCGGAATCCGGTCGCCGGAGTTCACTTTCCCGTTCGGGAAACCTCCCCTTCTCGGCAGCTCTTCCACTTTCCAAAATAGGAAAGTCAACCAAAAGTCAAAGCTTGGTCAAAGTTCACAATGAAGTTTTCGACAATTCCCGACTATTTTTCGACTTTTCGATATTTATACTCGTCCCTCGGGTCAAACGACGATTCGAAATGGATAACCATCACAATTCGGATAAACTCGAAACAATCGGTTAAACTCGTCGGAACCTGAAACTTCAAATAATCATAAAATATTCCTCGATTATCGGAAAAATCTTCCGAAACCGCCCACGAACTCGAAATCACGTACTCTACAACTTCCGTGAAGACACTCAACTCAAATTCTCGACTGAAAACATAGTCGCGAATCGAAACGGTAAACTACACAATATCGTAAAACTGCGACTATAACCAAATCTCGAGAATCGTGCCAAACACACATCTGATTCTGGTTCGGGTCGTCACAAATCTACCCCCCTTAAAGAAATTTCGACCTCGAAATTTACGTACCTGTCATGTGAACAGATGAGGATATTGCTCCCGCATACGCTGCTCGGTCTCCCAGGTGGCCTCCTCAATCGAATGGTTCTGCCACAAGACCTTCACCAACGGAATCACACGGTGTCTCAACTCCTGCTCACGACGATCGAGAATCTGCACTGGCTCCTCAACATACGATAAATCCTCCCTGATCGGCAACTGCTGTGGGGCTATCACATGTGAAGGATCTGAGATGTACTTCCGCAACATCGAAACATGGAAGACATCATGCACACGAGCCATCTCAGCCGGTAACTCAAGTCTGTAAGCAACAGCTCCAACCCTCTCCGTAATCTCATACGGACCAATATACCGCGGTCGAAGCTTGCCACGCTTCCCGAAACGCACCACTCCCCTCCACGGAGACAGTTTCAGGAAGACCCAATCACCAACCTCGAACTCTAAGCTCTTCCTCCTCACATCCGCGTAACTCTTCTGCCGATCCTGGGCAATCTTCAGTCGATCCCGAATAACTTGAATGTCCTCCATCGTGGTTTTCACCAAATCCGGACCAATAAGCCAACGCTCGCCCACCTCACTCCAACACAATGGAGTGCGACACTGCTTCCCGTACAGAGCCTCGTACGGTGCCATCTCAATACTGGCCTGATAGCTGTTGTTGTAGGCGAACTCAATCAAGTGTAACTGCTGATCCCAGTTTCCACGAAACTGCAACACACATGATCTTAGCATATCCTCAAGAGTCTGAATGGTCCGCTCGGACTGCCCGTCAGTCTGAGGATGAAAAGCTGTACTAAATCGCAACCTCGTGCCCAACGCTCGCTGCAACGCCTGCCAAAACTCAGAAGTGAACTGACTATCACGGTCAGAAACAATGGATACAGGCACACCATGCAAGCGAACAATCTCTGATAAGTACAACTTGGCTAATCTGCCCACTGAAACCTTCCCTGGAAGTGCAAGAAAATGTGCGGATTTCGTCAATCGATCAACGATAACCCAAATGCCAGTGTTGCCCGCCGAAGTACGTGGCAACTGATAGACGAAATCCATAGTGATATGCTCCCACTTCCAAACTGGAATCTCAAGTGGCTGTAGTTTCCCTGCAGGTTTCTGCCTCTCCGCCTTCACCTGCTGACAAATCAAACACCGACTCACGTACGTGGCAATTTCCCGCTTCATGTTGCGCCACCAATAGTATGCTCGAAGTGTACGAAACATCTTCGTACCTCCGGGATGCATTGCATACGCTGAACTGTGGGCCTCGTCCAGAATCTCCTTCTTCAAGTCCTCGTCCCTGGGTACACATAATCTGCCTCTGAATAACAACGTACCGTTGTCGCTCAATCGGAACTCTGTAGGCACACCATTCTGAATCATGGTCTTCTTGCTCAACAAGTAAGGATCTGAATCCTGTGCCTCCCGTACCTGATCAACCAATACGGGTCGTACCTGAAAACTAGCCAACAAGGCTCCATCATCATCATAACCAAACACAGCACCCGTAGCCCGTAGCTCGGCTAACATCGATACTCTGGCCACACACATGTGAAACAATGAAGCTCCCGATTTCCGGCTAAGTGCATCTGCCACAACATTGGCCTTCCCTGGATGGTACTCGAAAGTGCACTCGTAATCGTTGATCAACTCCATCCATCGGCGCTGCCTCATGTTTAGATCCGGCTGTGTCCGCAAGTAAGTGAGACTCTTGTGGTCAGTGAAAATCTTACACTGAGCACCATACAGGTAATGTCTCCAACTCTTCAACGCTAACACAATAGCGGCTAACTCCAAATCATGCGTCGGATAGTTGACCTCGTGCGGTTTCAGCTGTCTGGAACCATATGCCACAACTCTACCATGCTGCATCAACACACAGCCAAGGCCCAACTTCGACGCGTCACTGTACACAACATACTCACCACTGTCGTCTGGTAATGTCAGAACTGGTGCGGTAGTCAATCTCTCCTTCAGGAGCAAGTAACTCTCCTCGCACGCATCAGACCACTCAAACTTGACGCCCTTCTTCGTCAATCTGGTCAGTGGTGTAGCTATCCGGGAGAAATCCTGCACAAATCGTCGGTAGTAGCCCGCTAAACCCAAGAAACTCCGAATCTCTGGCACAGTAGTGGGTCTACTCCAATTCAGCACAGCCTCGATCTTGTCAGGATCAACACTAACTCCCTCAGCCGAAATCACGTGGCCCAGAAATTTCACACTATCCAACCAGAACTCACACTTGCTAAACTTCGCGAACAACTGATGGTCCCGCAAAGTCCGCAACACCGCTCGCAAGTGCTTCTTGTGCTGGCCCACACTCCTCGAGTATATCAAAATGTCATCAATGAACACAATCACGAACTTGTCCAGGAATCGACGAAACACCCGATTCATCAAGTCCATGAAAGCTGCGGGGGCATTGGTCAACCCAAACGGCATAACCAAAAACTCATAGTGCCCATACCGCGTCCTGAACGCTGTCCTGGCAACATCTGAATCCCGGATCCTCAACTGATGATATCCAGATCGAAGATCAATCTTCGAAAAGACTGCTGCTCCCTTCAGCTGATCGAACAAGTCGTCAATCCGTGGCAACGGATACTTGTTCCTCACTGTAATCTGATTCAGCTTCCGGTAGTCGATGCACAAACGCATGGACCCGTCCTTCTTCCGCACAAACAACACTGGAGCACCCCACGGAGAAACACTCGGTCGAATGAATCCCTTCTCTAACAACTCCTGAAGCTGAATCTGCAACTCCCTCAACTCTGCAGGCGCCATCCGGTATGGTGTCTGGGAAATCGGTCCAGTACCCGGCAATAACTCAATGGTAAAATCAATCTCCCGCACCGGGGGTATACCAGGTAACTCCGCTGGAAACACATCCGGAAACTCAGACACAACCTCAATACTACCAAGCTCTGGCACTGCAGCTGTAGTGTCCACAACATGGGCTAAGTAAGCAACACAACCCTTCTTCATCAACCGATCCGCCCTCATCGCGGAAATCAAACACGGTAGGGAAGTGTTCTTCTCGCCGCGAAATAGTATCTCGGGTAACCCTGGTCGTCGAAACGCGACCTCCTTCCTGTGGCAGTCGAACATGGCCCAATGCGACTCAAGGAAGTCCATACCCAAGATCAGATCGAAATCCACAATATCAAGCAGTAACAGATCTGCGGCTAAACCATGGCCATCAACAAACACCTCACAATCCCGGTAAACCCAACCGATGCTCACCACCTCACCTGACGGATACAGCACTCTCCACAACCCCGGAAGTGGAGATGCAGGAACCATAGCCAATGACGATAGTCTAAATGATATGAATGAGTGTGTGGCACCTGGATCTAGCAATGCAACTACAGGAATACCAAAAACATGTAACGTACCAATAACGACCTCCGGTGATGCTCTGCCCTCACGCATAGTCATAGCATGAACTCTCGCCTGTCCGGCTGGTCGTCCTCGCTGGGGTTGTCCCTGCTGTCTACCCTGACCTGCAGACTGTGCTGGTCGAGCTCCCGTAGTGGCACCTCGCTCAACTCCGGAACTCTGGGCCGCCTGTCCACCAGTACCATACGACTGAGGACACTCTCTCGAATAGTGACCCACCTGGCCACAGCTATAACAAATAACAGTGCTCCGCTGACATACACCAAGATGACGCTTGTTGCAGAAGCTACATAAGGGATACTCCCGCGGTACAGCAAAAGTGCCACCTGTACGTCGAGGATAACTAGAACCGCTAGAACTCCCACTAGCCTGTGGTCGCTGCGGTCGATCTCTCCTCCATCCCGGTCTCCGTCTAGATACATTAGCTGGTGATCGATAAGATCCACCACCTGAGGATGAAGCTGAACCGGAAGTATCAGAACTCAGCCTCTTCGAAGGCCCCTGACTCGGTCCACCTTCCTCAAATCGTCTCGGCTGGTACCTCTGCTGTCTCTCCTGCTCAATATCCTCGCCTCGGAGAGCTGCACTGACAAACTCATCAAAGTTGTTCCTCGGCATCGTAGTCAACGTCGCCTTGATGTTCAGATTCAATCCCAGCTCAAACCTACGACACTTGGCTTCCTCTGTAGCCACCATATCCCGCGCAAAACGAGACAAACGAGTAAACCGATCCCGATACTCAAGTACAGACAAACTGCCCTGCCTCAAGTTCGTGAACTCCTCGTACTTGCGCTGCTGGGTAGCCTGATTAAAATACCTCCGCATAAACAGATCACGAAACAATGTCCACGGAGTATCCACAGGAACTCTGTCAGTGCTGACCCACCAAAAGTAAGCATCACCCTCAAGTAAACCAACTGCGGCTACTGACATCTGCTCAGGTGTAAACTGCAGACGCTCACAAACACGCTCAATCTGAACCAACCATGCCTCGCATATCTCTGGATCAACTGAACCCGAAAACACAGTAGCACCCGCAGTACGAGCCTTGACCACAGGGTCAAAACGCTCTTCCAAACGCAGCACTCGCATCAGCAAGTCGCGCGTTCGGCGATCCTCATCAGGATCATCATCCCGATCAACACGGGGACCACGTCGAGGAGGCATCCTACTGATACAAGACAAGCATTAGGCACAAGCAGAAAGAACGTAATCATGAAACCGCAGATATTTGAGGACACACAACACCCGAAGTATTGATGAGTACCGCTGGCCAGTCGGGTCATCACTCCAGCCATGCTGTATCAACTCAAATACCCTAAGCGTCACAACTACAAGAGTCTACAGAATCTGACAACCTAAGGCTCTGATACCAAGCTGAAAGGACCCAACCCCGATTTAGCTCCCTAAACCGGAATCGAACCCCTTCGAAAATACGAACCAACAAAAACTTTTCAAAATTTCGGCAGAGTTTCGTTACTAGCGTGGAATTACCATAACCTGCACGCGGAAATTAACACTTCGTCCTATGCCACAAAAATCAAACCGTGGGCACCAATCCCATCCGGATTTCTCAACATCAATATAATCAACAAATAGTAACATATTGAACTATATATATGTATATCTGAGAAAATCCGTATAAACAAGTATCGGAATGTATCAGAGCGACCTCTAGTGTAAAACATATACAATATGTACATCAGTAGGTGAAACTGAAACCTACTGGAAAACACAGGTGACTCTGATCACTAGCCTCCAAACTGCGACGTGAAACACCAAACCTGAACTGCAAACTGGGCACGGAAACCGAAAAGCCCAGGGGAAAGACAATAAACACGTTAGAGTGAGTGGACGAAAATAAATGTCTTTCACCGAGTATATATGTTATAAAAACATATGCGAGTCCAGGTAAATAAAAACATAACATGATACACGAGGTAAAACTCACACTCCTCCAGTGTACTGAGCATGCAAGTATAAATTCCACGGGGTCACTCATGGACACACACCGTGCTAGTACAGTCCGAATCACGAGGTCCTTAGTCCCCGTGACTCTAAGCCAGAAATGGCCTCGGTTCCGGGGAAACGCCCCTCACCGGTCAGGTAGGGATAACGACGCCCCTCCTAGATGGCCTACCATCGGGGATCAACCGAGAGGCAAGTGTATCGATACAACAACGTAACCAAGACTGTACTCAGTGAAAACCAAATCATAAACAGTTCGATGCAAATGCATGAAACAACATATAGTGTATGCATATTCGTATACGTGTATCCGTTTAAATATAATCGTATAATCGTAAAAACACATACTTATGTAATCCGTAATCTCAATACGCATGCTCAAGTTCATAAATCATATAAAAGACTCGCAATCGTTTCCGTGAAAAGAAATTGTCCACTCACAGATCCGCTAGCGCAAACTCGCTCTAAACACGTGGTCCGGCGGAAGTACCCTCGCCCGAAGCACGATCACGATCCAAATCTCGATCTCGATCTCCTGAATATATATAAACATAACTGATCAAAATCGTAATCCACAACACTGAACGGATGCACGGAAACCAACCGTTCCCGAAAATACAAAATGCGGTGCAAAATGAATTACGGAAATCCCGAAATCCCCACTCGAAATCTCGACTGAAAATCGGCTAACCAAATCAACCCGAAAACCTCCGTACGATAACCAGGGCGCGATTACGAGAAAAATGACACTAATTACATCGAAATCTGAAAAGTTGACTTTTCCTCCACCGTTGACCGCCGTTGACCGCCGCCGCCGGCGGCGGCGCGCCGTCAACGGAGGAATCCCACGGCCAAACTCTCCAGTCCTCTAGGTCTCATCAAGGCGAACATGTTTCCCTTCTACCCCGAAGGCCAATTTCAAACACAACCTCTCCAATTTGTCCAAAATCCGATCGGTGAACACAATCCGGTGACCAATTCGGGTCACCCCCAAAACTCATCCTCAACCCCAAATACTCATACCACGAGACTCAGAGAGATGAGGGGAGTCGAATGCCCCTAATCCCCACCTCCAAATCTCGTCGGAGCTACCACCACCGTCGCCGGCAAACTCATCAAACTCGGCCCTAATCGGCCTCCACCAAAACGGGTCTAAAACCATTCAAACTCAAGCCATACACACTCGAAATCACAAGAGGAATCAAACCGTACCTGTCCCGAGGTGAATCGTTGCCGGAATCCGGTCGCCGGAGTTCACTTTCCCGTTCGGGAAACCTCCCCTTCTCGGCAGCTCTTCCACTTTCCAAAATAGGAAAGTCAACCAAAAGTCAAAGCTTGGTCAAAGTTCACAATGAAGTTTTCGACAATTCCCGACTATTTTTCGACTTTTCGATATTTATACTCGTCCCTCGGGTCAAACGACGATTCGAAATGGATAACCATCACAATTCGGATAAACTCGAAACAATCGGTTAAACTCGTCGGAACCTGAAACTTCAAATAATCATAAAATATTCCTCGATTATCGGAAAAATCTTCCGAAACCGCCCACGAACTCGAAATCACGTACTCTACAACTTCCGTGAAGACACTCAACTCAAATTCTCGACTGAAAACATAGTCGCGAATCGAAACGGTAAACTACACAATATCGTAAAACTGCGACTATAACCAAATCTCGAGAATCGTGCCAAACACACATCTGATTCTGGTTCGGGTCGTCACAGTATCTCTCTGATGCTTAGGTTCAAACTCATCTCGAACCTCGTGCACCGCTTCCTCTGAAGCCACATAACACGTGCAAACAGGGACAAACATGTGGACAATGCATCTCTGCCTCAGGTGGGTAAACACTCCTCATTCGATTGTTAGGTAGCCTGAGTGCACCATTACCGTATAAACAACACCCTGAATGTAGGCCATGGAGTCGCAACAGGAACTCACACAATACCAGCCCACCAAATACACTGATCTGACTCAGGCAAACATCAACTGCCACAATTCTCAGCTCTGAGGCAACATGTAGACGCTCATACACACATAACCAGGCAAACCGTGCCACACAAATCTCTGAACTCAGAATGCTCATACAAACCCACAATTCACTAGCAAATCACGCGTCGATTGATCCTCAACAGGATCCACAACCGTACCGACACGGAAAGCACGTCAAGGAGGCATCCTAATGAATAAAAAATCATTCATAACAAGTGGAACGTAATCATGGAACTTCAAATATTTGAAAGTATACAACACCCAGAATATTGATGAGTATCCGCCGGCCGGTCAGGTCACCATTCCAGACATGCTGTACATTCTCAAATATCCTTAGTAAACACGACTACAGAAGTCTACAGAACCTATAACCTAATGCTCTGATACCAAGCTGAAAGGACCTAACCCCGGTTTAGCTCCCTAAACCAGAATCAAACCCCTTCGAAAACACGAACCAACAAAAACCGTAAAAATTTTGGCAGAGTTTCGTTACTAACGTGGAATTACCATTACCTGCACGCGGAAAATACACTTCATCCTATGCCACAAAAATCAAACCGTGGGCACCAATCCCATCCGGATTTCTCAATATATCAATAATAATGTAAAGTAGTAAATATATTTGTACTTTACAGAAATCCGGGGAAGAATCGTATAAAAACATACAACAGAATACTCAGAGCGACCTCTAATGTATAATCATATAAGTATACCACAGTAGGTAGAACAATAAACCTACTGGAAGAAACAAGGTAGCTCGAGCACTATGCCTCCGACCACGACGTGCGACACCAGAATCCAAACTGCAAACTGGGCACGGAAACCGAAAAGCCCAGGGGAAAGACATGAAAACTGTTAGAGTGAGTGGACGAAAATAAATGTCTTTCACCAAGTAATATATACGTATAAAATCATATGCGAGTCAAACGCATGAAACTCAAATGGTACGTGAGGAGACGCTGACTACCACCCACGTACAGAGCATGCAACGTAAATATATCGCGGAGTCTCTCGTGGACTACCACGCGATAGCACAGTCTGAATCACGGGATCCCAGACCCACACGTGATTCCTAGCCAGAAAGGTCTCGGGTCAGGATATCTGTCCCCCCCGGAGCGTACTCGGGGATCAGCCGAGAAGCCAATGTGTATCGATACCACAACATATACTGAGACTGTACTCTGTGTAAACCAAATCATAAATCCTTTCCATGCACATGCATAAAACATAATATGTACATATGTATATTCGTATACGTATATTCGTATATGCATAATCGTAAAACACATGCTCGTAAAATCATAATCAATCTGCATGCTCAAGTTCGTAAAACGTATATAAAAGACTCGCAATCAATCCGTGAAAAGAAATGTCCACTCACATACTAGCGTAACACAGTTCGCGTTAACCCGTGATCCGGCGGAAAATCCCTCGCCAAACAAACGATCACGAACCCCTGAATAATCACAAAATCCATTACTCAAAGTCATAACTCGACAATTCAAGATAAATCACGAGAAACCACCGTTCTCGGAAACACATAATCCGAATACGACGAATCGTCGAAAATCTGATATTCACACCTCAATACCTCGTTGTACTTTCGGACTCTCAATTCGAAAAACGAACCTCCCCACTGCGATCAGGGCGCAATTTCGAGTGAAATGACATGCAACTTGTCAAAAACCCCAAAAAGTCAAAGTTGACCCTTGACCGCCGACGTTGACCACTGCCGGCGGCGGCGCCACCACCCGAACTGAAAATTCCTCGGCGGAGAAACTTTTATTCCACTCAAAATCATCCACTGAGCAACTTTGTCAACTGCAACAAAGGCCAATTCACACTCTAACTAGTCCAATTTCGTGATAAACCGAATTGATACACAAATTTCAAATCCAAAATTCTCCATCCACAAATCGAATTAGAACTGCATACATACATGGTTAGAATAGTGGAGATGAGGGCTACAAAACCCAGTCCTTATTTGAGCTCAACTCGGCTGGAACCGAAAACCACCATTAACCCCAAAAATCCCAAACTTTGGTTCAAAGTTTCTCTCTCCACCGTGAGCCATGCCGGAAAAAGAGGCCGGAGATGGAACGAGGAGGTCGAGGCGAAGAGAACGGGACAAGCCCCGTGCCGTGGGGTGGTCGGAATCTTTACGCCGTCGTGGCTCCCGTCGCCATCCTCTCCCTCCACCGAGTTGACTCGGTCAAACTAATTAATGAGAATGTTGACTTTCCCAAACTGGCAAGTTCACTATTTATTGCTTTCCCAAAATGGAAACTTCGTAATTATCTTTTCGGCAAACTTCAAATACCCGTAACTTCTTCGTCGTAATTCCGATTTCGATAATTCTCGCGGCAACAAACTCGACTCGACGTATTCTTCAATTATCACCCGAAGTCAAACACATCGACCAATCGGATAAAAATTCAACCGTTCAAACCAACACATATTTAAACCGACTAAACAATCAACAATCGGAAATATTCACAACTTAATCTTCGTAACTCGGAATAATGCCCTAGAAGTTCCCACGAGCTCGAAATTAAATTCTCAACATCTTGCGTGAAGAAGCCGAAACCAAATTCTCGTCCGGTAATTTAGTCGCTAAGAGCATCACCATTTAAATCCGATTACGTCGAAACTTCAAATATTCATAACTTATTCCTCGGTCGTCCAAATAACGATTCGGAACCGCCCACGAACTCGAAATCATACATACAACGACTCTCGAGAAGAGACCCAGCTCCAATTCTTGGCAAATAATTTAGTCGTTATCAAGTCTGGCGATTCAAACAATTGTCGGCAAGCTGCGACTACGCGCAAGCTCGTAGATTAAGCTGATTTCACTGCTGATTCTGTTCTGGGTCGTCACAGTAGCTGCTGATTCCAATTCCCGCGGAATTGCAACACACATGACCGCAACATATCCTCAAGTGTCTGAATAGTCTGCTCAGATTGCCCGTCAGTCTGAGGGTGAAAAGCTGTACTGAATCGCAACCTCGTGCCTAAGGCTCGCTGCAACGCCTGCCAAAACTCAGAAGTGAACTGACTATCTCGGTCAGAAACAATCGATACAGGTACACCATGCAGGCGAACAATCTCTGATAAGTACAACTTGGCTAATCTACCCACTGATATCTTCCCCGGAACTGCAAGAAAGTGAGCGGATTTCGTCAGTCGATCCACAATAAACCAAATACTAGTGTTGCCAGCCGAAGTACGCGGCAACTGATAGACGAAATTCATGGTAATATGCTCCCACTTCCAAATCGGAATCTCTAGTGGCTGTAGTTTCCCTGCAGGTTTCTGCCTCTCCGCCTTAACCTGCTGACAAATCAAGCATCGACTCACGTACGCGGCAATCTCCCGTTTCATGTTGCGCCACCAGTAATACGCTCAAAGTGTACGAAACATCTTCGTACCTCCGGGATGCATTGCATACGCTGAACTATGGGCTTCGTCCAGAATCTCCTTCTTCAGGTTCTCGTCTCTGGGCACACATAGTCTGCCTCTGAACAACAACGTACCGTCGTCGCTCAATCGAAACTCTATAGGCACACCATTCCGTATCATGGTCTTCTTGCCCAACAAGTAGGAGTCTGAATCCTGAGCCTCTCGTACCTGATCAACCAATACGGGTCGAACCTGGAAGCTGGCCAACAAAGCTCCCTTATCATCCCACTCGAACTCGGCATCTGTAGCCCAAAGCTCGGCTAACATCAACACTCTGGCTACACACACATGAAACAACGAGGCTCCAGACTTTCGGCTAAGTGCATCAGCTACAACATTGGCCTTCCCTGGATGGTACTCAAACGTGCAATCGTAATCATTGATCAACTCCATCCATCGACGCTGCCTCATGTTCAGATCCGGCTACGTCTGCAAGTAAGTAAGACTTTTGTGGTCGGTGTAGATCTTACACTGAGCTGCATACAGGTAATGTCTCCAACTCTTCAACGCTAACACAATAGCGGCTAGCTCCAAATCATGCGTCGGATAGTTGACCTCATGCGGTTTCAGCTGCCTGGAACCATAGGCTACAACTCTACCATGCTGCATCAACACACAGCCGAGCCCCAACTTCGACGCATCACTGTACACTACAAACTCACCGCTGTCGTCTGGCAATGTCAGAACCGGTGCGGTAGTCAATCTCTCCTTCAGGTGCAAATAACTCTCCTCACATGCATCAGACCACTCAAACTTGACACCCTTCTTCGTCAATCTGGTCAGTGGTGTAGCAATCCGAGAGAAATCCTGTACAAACCGCCGGTAATAGCCTGCTAAACCCAAGAAACTCCGGATCTCCGGTACTGTAGTAGGTCTACTCTAGTTCAGCACGGCCTTGAGCTTGTCAGGATCTACACTGACTCCCTCAGCCGATATTACGTGGCCCAGAAACTTCACACTATCCAACCAAAACTCGCACTTGCTAAACTTTGCAAACAACTGATGGTCCCGCAAATTCCGCAACACCGCGCGCAAATGCTTCTTATGCTGTCCCACACTCCTGGAATAGATCAAAATATCATCAATGAATACAATCACGAACTTGTCCAGAAACCGTCTGAACACCCGATTCATCAAGTCCATGAAAGCTGCGGGGGCGTTGGTCAACCCAAACGGCATAACCAGAAACTCGTAATTCCCATACCGCGATCTGAAAGCTGTCTTGGCCACATCCGCGTCCCGAATCCTTAACTGGTGATATCCGGATCGAAGGTCAATCTTCGAAAAGACTGATGCTCCCTTGAGCTAATCGAACAAATCATCTATCCGCGGCAACGGATACTTGTTCTTCACTGTAACCTGATTCAGCTTCCGGTAGTCGATGCACAAATGCATAGATCCATCCTTCTTCCACACAAACACCACCGGGGTACCCCATAGAGAAACACTAGGTCGAATAAAACCCTTCTCCAACAACTCCTGGAGCTGAATCTGCAACTCTTTCAACTCCGCTGGCGCCATACGATACGGTGTCTGTGAAATCAGTCCTGTACCCGGCAACAACTCGATAGTGAAATCAATCTCCCGCACAGGGGGAATACCAGGTAACTCTGCTGGAAACACATCCGGAAACTCAGAAACAACCTCAATACAACCAAGATCCGGCACAACAGCTGTAGTGTCCACAACATGAGCCAAATAAGCAACACAACCCTTCTTCATCAACCGATCCGCCCTCATCGTGGAAATCAAGCATGGTAATAAAGTGTTCTTCTTGCAGCGAAACAGTATCTCGGGTAACCCTGGTCGTCGAAACACGACCTCCTTCTTGTGACAATCAAACATGGCCCAGTGTGTCTCCAAGAAGTCCATGCCCAAGATCAAATCAAAATCAACGATATCAAGCAACAGCAAATTTGCTGCTAAACCATGACCTCTAATAAATACCTCACAGTCTCTGTATACCCAATCGATACTCACAATCTCACCTGACGGATATAACACTCTCCACAACCCCGGAAGTGGAGATGCAGGTACCATAGCTAATGATGATAGTCTATATGACATGAATGAATGTGTAGCACCTGGATATAACAATGCAAGTACTGGAATACCAAAGACATGTAACGTACCGATAACGACCTCCGGTGAAGCTCTGCCCTCTCGTAGAGTCATGGCATGAACCCTCGCCTGTCCGGCTGGTCGTCCACGCTGAGGCTGTCCCTGATGTCTGCCCTGGCCCACAAACTGTGTTGGTCAAGCTCCCGAAGTGGCACCTCGCTCAGCTCCGGAACTCTGGGCCGCCTGTCCACCAATAGGCTGGAGACAGTCCCTCGCAAAGTGACCTTCCTGGCCACAACGATAACAAAGGGTAGGAACTCGCTGACAAGAACCACAGTGATATCTATTACAGAGGCTGCACAACGGGTACTCCCTCGGTACAGGAAACGTGCCACTGGTACGCCAAGGATAACTAGAGCCGCTACAATCCCCACTAACCTGTGGTCGCTGCGGTCGATCTCTCCTCCACCTCTGCCTCTGTCTCGATGCACTGGTTGGTGGTCGATAAGGTCTACTACCCAAGGATGAAGCCGAACCGGAAGTATCAGAACTATGCCTCTTTGAAGGCCCCTAACTCGGTCCACCCTCCTCAAACCGTCTCGGCTGATACCTCTGCTGCCTCTCCTTCTCGATATCCTTACCTCAGAGTGCTGCACTGACAAACTCATCAAAGTTGTTCTGAGGCATCATAGTCAGAGTCCCCTTGATATTCAAGTTCAAACCCAGCTCAAACCTGTGACACTTGGCTTCCTCAGTAGCCACCATATCACGCGCAAAACGAGATAAGCGGGTAAACCTGTCCCGATACTCAAGTACAGACAAACTGCCCTGCCTCAAGTTCGTAAACTCCTCATACTTACGCTGCTGGATAGCCTGATTAAAATACCTCCGCATAAACAAATCATGGAACAAAGTCCACGGAGTATCAACTGGAACTCTGTCGGTGCTAACCCACCAAAAGTATGCATCACCCTTAAGTAATCCGACTACTGCCACTGTCATCTGCTCAGGAGTAAACCGCAGACGCTCACACACACATTCAACCTGAACCACCCATGCCTCACATATCTCTGGATCAGCTGAACCCGAAAACACAGTAGCACCAACAGTACGAGCTATGACCACAGGGTCAAAACGCTCTTCCAAACGCAGCACTCACATCAGCAAGTCGTGCGTCTGGCGATCCTCATCAGGATCCACTTCCCAATCAACATGGGGACCACGTCGAGGAGGCATCCTACTGATACAAGACAAGCATTAGGTACAAACAGAAAAAACGTAATCATGAAACCGCAAATATTTGAGTACACACAACACCCGAAGTATTGATGAGTACCGCTGGCCAGTCGGGTCATCACTCCAGTCATGATGTACAAACTCAAATACCCTAAGCGTCATAACTACAAGAGTCTACAGAATTTGACAACCTAATGCTCTAATACCAAGCTGAAAGGACCCAACCCCGATTCAGTTGCCTAAACCGGAATCGAACCTCTTCTGAAAACATGAACTAACAAAAATCTCTCAAAATTTCGGCAGAGTAACGTTACAAACGCGGAATTGCATAAACCTGCACCCTGAAAATAACACTTCATCCTATGCCACAAAAGCCAAACCGTGGGCACCAATCGCATCCGGGTTTCTCAATAACATAACATAACAATATCAATAAACAGAAAACATATCTGTAATATATAATATATCCGAGAAAATCCGCATAAAACATGTATCAAAATGTATCAGGGCGACCTCTAGTGTAAATATATACAATATATACATCAGTAGGCGAAACAAGAACCGACTGGAAAGTACAGGTGACTCGGATCACTAGCCTCCCATCACGACGTGAAACACCAGAACCTGAACTGCAAACTGGGCACGGAAACCGAAAAGCCCAGGGGAAAGACATGAAAACTGTTAGATTGAGTGGACGAAAATAAATGTCTTTCACCAGATGATAGATGTTAAAATAACATATGCGAGTCCAGGTAAATAAAAATAATAAAGTACACGAGGTAAACACATACTCCTCCAGCGTACTGAGCATGCAAGTAAAAATCCCACGGGGTCTCTCATGGACACATCCGTGCTAGTACAGTCCGAATCACGAGATCCCAAACCCACACGTGATTCTAGCCAGAAAGGCCTCAGGTTAGGGTATCTGTTTCCACCCGGAACTACATCGGCATAAGAAACAGACATCTGTACCCACCCGGAACTACATCGGCACAAGGTACAGTTCCCCCTGGTAGGCACCCTCGGGGATCAGCCGGGATGCGAGTGTATCGATACAACAACATAAACTACGACTGTACTCTGTGTAAACCAAATCAAAAATATTTCGATGCAAATGTAATAACCAGTATATGAATGCATATACGTAATATAATCGTATAACACATGCTCATAATAATCATAATCTCGTATGCACGCTCAAGTTCGTAAAACGTGTATAAGGACTCGTAATCAACAGTGAAAAGAAGTTGTCTACTCACAGATGAGCAAAACGCGCACTCGCGCTACTCTCGTGGCCCGGTGGAAGATCCCTCACCTGAAGCATGATCTCGATCTCGATCTCCTAAATATTCATAAAACACAACTGATCAAAATCATAGCCCACAACCCTGTACTTAACCACGAAAACCAACCGTTCCGGAAACAAATTAAACTGTACAAAATAACCGACTGAATTTCCGAAATCTCCACTCGAAACCTTCGACTGAAAATCTGATACCCAAATCACTATGAAAACCTCTAGGCGATAATCAGGGCGCGATTACGAGAAAAATGACATTAAAAACACCGAAATCTGAAAAGTCAACGATCTCGCCGGAGCGCCGCCGCTGGCGGCGGCGCGCCGTAAACGGAGACTTTCTCCGGCGAGGAAGCTCCAGATCTGTAGATCACAACTAGCCCAACCATTTTCATAACTACCATCAAGGCCAAAACTCACCGGAACATCTCTAAATCACCTCGAATCCGAACGGTAACCCAATTCCGGCAACCCATTTCGGGTCCAACTAAAACCTCCACCAATCCCAAATTAAACCACCCAGGAAGCTTTACCTAGGCTATGGGAGCTGAAACCCCATCAACTCCAACCCCACAACTCGCCGGAGCACCACCTCCCAACTCCGGCGAACTCCGGCATCACAACCCGATTCGGGTTCCACAAAATCCCCATTAAATCTCTCCAATTCAATTGCAAATCAACTTAAAATCATGAGAGGAAGCGATTCATACCCTCAACGAGGTCGGAGGTGGCCGGAAAATGGAAGTCGGACGGCGAAGCTCAAACGCGAAACTTCCCTCTTCAGTCAACGGTCAACAGCTTCCATTTTTGGAAAGTCAACTCTGGTCAAACTCAAACAGTGTTTTTCGATGATTTTACGACTATTTCCGATATTTATACTCGCGCCTCAGGTCAATAGACAGTCCAAAACGAATATTCAAAATGATTCGGATAAAAACGAAACAATTGGATAAACTCGTCGAAAATCGAAACTTCGAATAATCATATTATATTCCTCGGTTATCGAAAAAATCATCCGGAACCGCCCAGGGGCTCAAAATCACGTACTCTACAACTTTCGTGAAGAAACTCAATTCAAGTTCTCGGCCGATAATAAAGTCGCGAACGAAATCGACAAACCACACATATAACGTGAAACTGCGACTATACGCTAACTCGTGAATCGTGCCGACTACATTTCTGATTCTAGTTCGGGTCGTCACAGTTTTACCATCTTTGTTGATGCATACTGGTTGCATTGTTTTTCAATAGTTAGCAGGCGAATCTTTTGAGATCAAATCAAATTTTCTTCAAGCCTTACCAATCTTTATGGGACATCCAGATTCCGATCCCTATTCTCACTTGTTGGAGTTAGAAGAAGCATGTATAAGGTTCAATATCCGGAATATGGATCCTGGATAATTGAAGCTTCGGGTATTTCCTTCGAGTTTGTGGAATAAGGCAAGGATATGGTCAACAAGCTTACTTCTAACTTGATTCACTCATTGGAGGCGATGCAACGCAAGTTCATCACCAAGTATTTTTTCTCGGGAAAAATAAATGAGAGAAGGACAATGTTGATCAAATTTTGTGAGGAATATGGAGAGTTGGTCTTGAGACTTGGGAGCATTTCAAGGACCTTGAGCTTGCTTGCCTTAACCACGGTCAAACTCAAGATATGTTATTATCTCTATTCTACAAGGATTAATCATGGAGACGAGAAAGAAGGTTGACAATGCATATGGAGGAGATTTCATGGACAAAACTGTAAAGGAGGCATATATTTTACATGAAAAAATGTCAGAACAGTCTTTCTTATGGGATGTCAAGCCCAATATTTGAAAATCATCAATATCAATGAGAAAAGCCACCTAAGCCAACTAGGAAAGTAGGTATGAAGTCAAAAGAGCTTCATATATACAAGAGGATACATCAAGCGACTTGAAGAGACCGTGAACAAGAAATTTGACGTTTTGTTGAAGCAAACTCGGAATGGAGGCTATGTAAATCAAATTGCAGAGACTAGTGTGGAACCAACTTGCATGATTTGTAAGAGTGTAATGTATGAGACTCCATGTTTCCCTTATCAAGGAGATTATCCAGAGATTATTGAGAAGTGCAAGCACATATCATTGGGTGCATAAAGAAGTCATCCGGATTGGCATACCAATCCTATTTTTTCATGGGATGAGCCAAGACAGGCTAACCATTGTGGTCAAGAAAATGGTCAAGATTTTAACCATGGAGCCACCGAAGTTACAAGGACTAGTAGAGAGTATGTTAATGCTATGAGAGGTAACTCTTGCCAACCACACGCATCTTTAGCTCCAATACCACAACAAGCTCCGATGCAACAAACACCTCCACCTCAAAGGGAACTGTCAAAGTCTAACTTCTAGGAGTTGATGACCAAGTTATTTTCACAACATGAAATGCTTCTTCAAAGCTAATTGGAAGCTCAATGAGCGGGTGACAAGAAGATGTACTTGGATATCTTCACGAGCTTAATGAATGAGAATAAGGAGATTCGAAATGAGAACCAATGTGCACTTTGTAAGATGGAGGAAAGAAAAACTAAGTCAATTTGCAAAGTCACATCAAGTTCAACAAGGTGGAAGGACCAATAAATTTCTGCCTTGCACCAAAAAGGATCGAAAGCATCAAGTTAAGGTAGTGAATGCGATAGAGCAACCCAGGAAGTGCTTCGCCAACTATGATGATGCCAATTTGGTAGAAAGCAATTGTGAAAGTGATGATGAGGGTGTACCTAGGATACCTCCCAGATTTGAGAAAGAAGCCAAGGGGAAGCATGCAAGTATCAAGACCCAAGCCGAGACCAAGGTGAAACCTAATGGTCTTGAGTTCTTACATTTTCCTCTAGCCAATGCTAAAGGAAGACCACAAGTGATGATGGACTGGAAGACAAAAAATTTCAAGATATTCAAAGAGTTTCCATCGATTGCAGCACTACAAATCTATAGTGTTAATGTTGTGGGAAGTAAAACCAAGGATGATGAATGTGCAAGGAAGCCGGACAAGGAAAATGGCCATAAAAAGAAGAAATTGGAGTTGGACAAGCTTGAGAAGCCAAAACTAGTAGTTGGGAGCAAAGTTACTTTGAAGAGTCTTCATCCCTTGAGAAGTGCACGATACAAGTTGCTTGAATTATGTCCTTACGGAGTCATATATTTGATGAATTTGAATAGCAGGAGAACTTTCAAGCTTCATGAGACATAAATTGAGGTTTTCGAGCTAAACACGAAATAGAGTGTGGACGTCTATCACTTTAAGTACCCAACCATGATGTTTTGAGATCATAAATTTCTTTACTGACCATGTTAATGTCGATAAACTTGAATCCGTGATGGCCGTACACCATTGGTATGTTTAAAGAATAAGTGTGAGGTTGGAGGAGCATAGATCGTAGTGGAATGGGCATGGAAGTGAAGAACTTGAAGAAGAGCCAAATATGAGAATTTTTTACCCATCAGAGGATATTTTTGACCCATCTAAAAAACCACCATGGAACCAGTTTGACATATCGAAGGTTCCTCTCGACCCATCGACTGCACGCTACTATCTAGTCTGGGTCACTTTTTCGACCCGTCGAGGTGTGTTCTGTCATAGTTGACTTTTGAAGACCAAAGAGCTTGAGGTTTTAAGGCATGGAGCATAGATCAATAACTTGAGGCCAAGACAAGTCCAAGGACACCGTTAGCGGATCATGATCAATGCAGATGTAACTTTGGATGGCTAGGCCTAACTTGGCTTTCGTTGGCTTACATTCTTATGCATACGGAGCTTGGCAGCGTTCTTCAAAGCATTTGCATTTCTTTCTCCCTACTCTCCTTACTTCCTAGCTTTGAATTGGTTATGTTCTAAGTATGATGCTATGTTAGGGTACTTAGGGATCATCTCTCATCCTCAAGGGTTGCTAACCTGGGCTAATCTTGATGGATCATGGTTCATGATGAGGGAGACACCTAAGTACCATTAGTGTATTGTTTGAAGTCGTGTTAGGTGTTGTAATCTTGTGTGATGCATGTTGAGATGCTTGTTGCTATGAACTTAATGCCTTTATAAGTTTCGATCATTCCATGCTAAGGTGTTTGAAAGTTCTAACTGTGAGGTCCTTCATGTTATATGTTTGACTACATTGTTGTTTTCATTTGAAATATGAACAGTACGCATGCCTCCATTGTAGTTGATAGAACTCTAATAGTTTCATTACTTCTTAGAGACTATATGACTATTTAAGTGTGAATGCATGCTAGTTGTTATGCCTAGGAGAACATGTGTTAGCGGAATGAAATGTGGTTTGATGATGCCTATGTTATCTCTTTCACACTTTTGTCTACTATGTGGCTTGATGCAAATTAAGGACAATTTGGTTTTAAAGTATAAGGTAGCATGCTAAGTCGTTATCACTATTTATCCTCAAATCCATAAAAATTTAAAAAATTTGAGAAAATGTAATGCAAAAATATGTATATTTTGGTATGTTTGTGTTCTAATAATGGTTCTCAATGATGACATTGAACTAATGGCTAGTGGATTGTATGATTTTAAGTATGTGTGAAAAAGTGAAAACAATGCATTTTTAATCGGTTGAAAAACATGTCTCTCAAAATGTCTGCACATGAGAAAAAGAATGATTAACATGTTTCAAAGCTATCCATGCTTATGTAAGAATTTGGGCCTAATTGTACATGACTAGCTTATATATTGCATTATTTCTTTCATGTGTGATATCAATTGGTTATGTGTGATCTAGAACTTGATTGAAAACGTGTAAAGTATTTTTCTAAATTATGAGTAGTTTTTAAAAATGATAGAGGCATTATGATCACCACCATAGCCAAATAGCTTATAAACCTATAATGTATATATCCTTTAGTGGGCCTATTTGAGCCTTTTATTTCATGAACACCACAAATATCTACCTAGTTTAAACATTTATCTTACCTCCCAACTCGGCAAACTAGCAAGCAAAAATGAATTCCTATTAAGATGCGGTTTTAGTGTTGTACTTGTTGCAAAGAATGTCAAGAGATAAGTGTGAGGTGGGGGAGGTCTATTGTTGGTCATTTGCTTATTTAGTTGTTTATTAGTTCAAAAAGAAAATGAAAAAAAATACCAAAGAGAAAAAGAGAAAAGAGTTCAATAAAAAGAGTTGTGTTTGAAAAAAAAAAAAAAAAATAGTGTGTGTTGTACATAAAGAATAAGCGTATTAGGAAGTGGTTTGATTTGAAAAAGGAAAATAGTAGCACCTAGAAGTAATTAGAAGAACTTCAAAATATGAATTGCTTGCTAGGTTGCTTGATATTTGATTATCTTATTTGTTTCTTTCATTGAACCTCTTTCCTTAAGCTATATTATATATTACAACATAAATAAAAGTTATATTGATTTGAAACTCTTGTGTGTGAAATTCTTTGAGTATTTGGCTGAAAATTAAGCTTATGGAAAACATGTGACCAATTTAATTTTTGAGTGCAAACACTAACCCTCTAGACACTTGAGAGCATTGAGTGATATCTTATGAGTTAGATGGTTTGGAATATGTTGGTCTGAATATATCTCAATGCATGCATTTGGTTCGACATGTAGCATGTTTGGCTTATTAGATATGCATTGATTTCATATTCTAATTATCTTTAAGAGGAGTTCAATCCATTAACCATGGTTCTTTGAGGGAAATGTTCGCCATTGTTGGACACTTGCATGCTTTTGTGTGATTGTGTGTTTCTTTCATGTTAGAGTCTAGCTTAGCTTTGTTTTTATTTCTTTTATGTTTGCTTGAGGACAAACAAAGTTTAAGTGTGAGGTAGTTTGTTGGGTCCATAATTATGCTCTTATTATGCCCCTAACTTCATGCTTATTACTTGTTTCTCATGAATAAAACATCATTCTTATGGCATTTCCTATTCATGCTAGGAAATCATGGTTTGGCAAGAAATTAGCAGGCTAAAAGATGATGAGTATGCGTTTTCAGATGAAGGAGAAGACATTTCCGGGACTGTGGGAGAAGATGGAACAATGTTGGGAGAAAGATGAAAAATAGTCGCCGAAGCTTCGCAGAAATATTCCAAGATTCCGGTCGCCGAAAGTCAACTCCGGAAGTCAACAAGGTCAACTCCGGCGGTCAAATCTTGGTCAAGTCATCAAGCTACCGTGAAGATATTTGAAGCAAAATGCAAATACAAATTTAAGTGAGATGAAGAGCACATGCAAATCATATGAGTTTGAGACTATTTGGTGACTCATTTAAGGATCACTTAAGCCTAATTTTTAGGATCATGTCTCTAGCATTTTAATTTGAATTTGAAGCCAAAACATCTTCCTTAGCTTAGTATTTTCGAGCTCCTCTCTTCCACCACACACAACTTACCTTATTTTACACTTTTTCATAGTTTTAGCATCTCTCTTGAACCCCCATTCTCTCCCAAACCCTCTAGCACTTTCTCATAACCTTTTCACCACTTCTAGGCCTAAAAATCCTCCATAACTACCACCATATACTCCCATTCATCCTCTCATCAAGGCCTAAGGTGGTGTTCATCCACTTTGTTGGAGCTAGAAGCAAGAAAGGAGAAAGAAGTGGAGAAAGAACTTGAAGATCTTAGAAGCTTGGCTTTGAAAACTCTTAGGTTATATCTATTCACTTATCTCTCTCTAATCATGTGTCTATAATTTATTTTAGCTATGTGTAGTGAATAGTTACCTTTCGGAAGGCTAGGGATTTGATGTACATACAATGATGCTTTGAGTTATGAAATTGGATTTGTTTTAGTGTACTACATGCTATTGAATGAGTTTGTTGTGTGTGCGATATGATGGTGGGATGTTTGTATTTTTGGGCTTGATTCAATGTTTTCATATTCATGTCTTAGCCATGACTAAGTTGAGATATGTCTAGGGGGAGCTAAAAATGAATCTAAATGAACTAGTCATTCACCTAAGAAATATAAGCATGAAACATGACTTAGGCTTAGACTTAAAAGGTTAAGCTTAAGATTTGGTTTCCTTGTGCTTGATCATGAATCAAAACACTTTTGAAGTCCAAGTGACTCAAGGGATTTCGGTTAAGTTTACATTGAATCGAGAGGTTTTGTAGCTATTATTGATTCATTCAACTCGTAACCCAATAGGTGCGAGTTGAGAGGTTTTATTAGAACTTATTCTCAAGTGCTACAATAGCGGCTTGGGAAGGGAAGTCATCCACAACCTTCATATGTGTTTGCAATCAAATTCATTACATATGAAATACATTAGGAGTCTAGTACCAAAAATCTATCTCCTAATCTTGGTTTACTTTGTGCTTTATGGATAGACCAAAAACTTCTAGAATCTCAAAAGGCCTAGGAGTTTTGGCCCATAACCAAGCGTGACTGAAGAGGGCATGATTTGGACAATAAAATTATTTGTTCTTATAATCCAAAAGATGTTTGAGCATGTCAACCAAACTAAAACTCATAACTTAGACATTAAGTTGGCTAGTGCATGACAACATCTCTAGCCGACCAAATATATACCTTGTCTTATTTTGTTTTACCTCCTGATAACATTTAGTTAGTTAATCAACCATCCAATCGGACAATCACTCATTGTAGTTACACCACCTCTTGCATAGTTAAGTTACAAAATAACTTAGCTAGGTAAGATACATTTCCGCATTTTCATTCATTAGTTTGTGGTCACATTGCATGTTTAAGTAATGTTGTAGTCTAGAACCTAATCGAGTCAAACTTTGGAATTAGAGTGGTCAATATTCGTGGGTTCGACACTCGACTTCCTTATAAATCATATTACTTAGATACTGTATACTTGCAGTTTTAGAAGAATTTCAACATTTATCTTAGCTAATACCATAGTTAATATTAGAGGGGAATAATTTCTCTTAACACTAACAACAAGTACTTATCATATGCATCAATTTGAATGTGAGGTACTAAAGTGATAGCTTTCAAAACCGAGGTACTAAAGTAATGAATGACCCTTTTGTAAAGTGTCATTCATGATAAAAATTCTAATAGAAAATTCTCTAATAAGGATTTAGTGAGTACTTTACTGTAAGACCTATTTTGTTGAATATATTTTGAAAATCAACCGTTAGATGATTAAACGTATATGAATAGATTAATTATTTGTATAAATTTTCATCTAATTTGAAAATTGTAAAGTCGACGAACAATATTTAATCAATGAATGCACCAAATTTGTCAAGTTTAAACGGTTTATGTTTATGATAGATCAATTATAATTATGTGAAATCTCTCAACAATTTAAGTAAATTTAACGTTTTTTGTTTTAATTGAAACTTTACAAAATTAATGGTCTACTCATCTATACCTCAAGATCTAATGGTTAATTTGTCATAATATCAAAAAGAACAAAAAAAGAGTTTAGTAATGACTGGCCATGTCCTCGCCTTAAAGGTCTCAATCAAGAAGCTCCCTAGTCATGGAGTTGCTCCTACTATACGAATTCGTTATCGAGTCAAACATACAAATACGATGTCAGCTAACAACTGTGTTTGAATCCGTTTACTAAGCATTCAACTGCAATACGAGATAGTACATGCAGTAACATGCACAAAACCAAACCAAAACAATATGAAACACAATCTAAAAACAATTGAATCCCCAGTAGCTACCTACAGGCCAGGTACACAATTTTCCCCATATCCTAAAACCTTTCTAAGTCCATGAAATCGTAATATTCCAGTATCCGGTGACGCCTCAGAACGTACCCTAACTTTTGTTAATCACGTCAAATCAGGCATGGTGACCGGAAAAGAAAGAAACTGATGCATGGATTCGACAAAATAAAGAAGCGAAGTGTTTTGAATCGAGTTCAAAACAACATCAAACACCGTTTCCCATTCTCCACATGCACTCTTATGCACATGATATAGCGATCAACAAGAACTATTGTAGGTGGTATTGAAATAGGCCTGTCAATTTTGACACGAACTTTGAACTCGGCTTAAAACTCGCACGAATTGAAACGAGTTGAACTCGCACGATTAAAAAACGGGTCAAGCACGGTTTAAGCCGCCATAACTCGTTTAATAAACGCGTCAACCCGCTAATACGATAAATACCCGTATAACCCGTTTATTAATTGAGTTTGAATCGACTTATATATGACTCGCATATATAAAATATCTAATAGTGAATTATATTAATATTTAATTATATATAAACATTATTTAATTATAACCCTAACATTTAGTTTGTCTTTTTAATACTTCTATTGTTTTGTATGTAAAAAGTGAAGTTGTTTGAATTTTTAATTTATTTTGTTTAACTGAATTACATATATCAACGCGACACAACACGACTCATTTATTAAATAGGTCATAAACGGATTACGCGGGTTGACCCGTTTATAAATGGGTGAGATTTGAATTTGATCTTTCGACACAAATAATTATATGATCCGACACGACACGACTTATTGACGGAACTAATTGAAAACAACTAAAACAAGAGAATTATTGGCCAAGTGACAAGTTAGTAATCAAATTAAAAGAGAGTATCATCTACGCTGTGCAAAACAAGTATGCATAACAATTTATAGATATTATATATTGCTCGCTAGAAATATGAAAATGATAGGATGATGTAAGTGATGAGGCATTGTATTTCAACGTTGACAATATTTGTCCCAAACCAAAGTGAACTTCTCAAACAACGAATTCCTCCTCTCTCTTTTTATTTTGAAAGTCCTCTTCTCTTTTTATTCAAGCTAGGCTCGAGTTCGAAACTCCTTAATATTTTTTAATATTTTCATGGCGCCTTCACTGTATAGTCATAATTTTAAGTGCTAAAAATTTGTGAACCCAATGAAATCAAACCTGATTTTAACACCATTGCATTGTCACCACGATCAATGAAGTAAAAGTACGAAGTAATATTCTTGAATCGAAATATTGCACATTTTCTATGTTATCTTGTGTTTTTTTTATGGCTTCTGGCCTTCTGCACTTCTGGTCATTAACCCCCAAAACTATATGTAGTGGCGTAGTGTCACAACTCACAACTCTCTATCGTTCCCTATGCACGGCTGCGCCCTTTAACTTGAGTCGTCCCTTCTTGTTCCTAACATACCGGGATTGATTGATTCAGGTTGGATTTTGGGTCGTCTTTTTGTACAGTTGTTCGTCATTCATTGTCATCTTCTTGCAGCTCACGTATTTCTCGCTGACAGCAGAGACTACTACTTCGACCTTAATAAAATAACAATCTCTATGATTATTGGCCCTTTTTATTTTAAGAATAATTAAACTCCCAATTGTATTTCGTAAGTTGTTATGAAAATGGTGACCCCTTCTTGTCTCCCTGTGATCATTTTGCAAGTGATTTGTCAAATACTTGGAGCGCTGGGCTGAAAGCTCTCTATGTGGTGTTGCTTTCTGCTCTGCTCTCTTCCTGGGCTTTCTCAAAGGTAAACCCTTTTATTCTTCTAAGCTTTGTAGTTAAATGTCATGGTGGATTCCGGGAAATTTTCGTTGAACTTTGATCTTTTGATCATTGTTGCAGCTGTTCTTGTGGGCCCTGTTTCTGCTCTCATACTGATAACAGGGAATGTGGGAATTATTTTGGGCTTGTTTCCTGCACATGTTGCTTGGACAATCTACACTCTCATAAAGTTAGAACCTTTGCTTGTCAATAATTGTCTATTTATGCAGGGTTCAAATGTATATTCATACGCCAATGTTTGCCAATTTCAGGGTTGATGTATTTGATGTACCACTCAAAGTTGCTTCTTGTTTGGCTTGCCTGCTCTATTTGGTATCTGGTTGGGTTTAAGCATAGCTGGGAGTGTTCTTGTGGGATTGGGTTATGGGTTCTTCACACCTTGGGTTTCTACCTTTGAGGCTTTTAGGCAAGACAATGAGTTGAAGAAATTCAAACACTGTGTCATGGTCAATTCTCAATCTCAATCTCAGTCATAAACTTATAATTGACTTATTTGTTTATTACTACTAAGTTCTCGGTTTGCTTATATATACATGATTAGGATGGAACTTGGGGAACTGTCAAAGGAAGCTGTACTGTAGTTAGAGACTTTGTAGACATGTGTAATTCTCAATTCTCAAACTCATACCCTCTTTTTACTTGAAGGAGCTACGCGAATCCCTGCTTCAGATAAAGTTCGAACTCAAAAGTAATCGTGTTGATCGAGATTAGTACTTTTATGATGTATGTTGGAGAAAAAGAGAGGATTTGTTGGGTGGAAACGTGACAAACGGTGATAATCAATCGATGAGTAACAAAGAAAACAACAAACATAAACAACACAAGGATTTATAGTAGTTCACTCAATCAATGTGATTGAGCTACGTACACTTTCGGAGCCGGCGAGAAATTCCACTATGATCAATTAGAGAGATTAGCATCGAGTGAAGTCCAAGGTGGAGAATTGTTGATTTGGTCTTCACTCAAATTGGTCCAAACTCAATCTTGGTCTGATTTGGAAAACCAAGACGTGTTGGTGTTGGTTTTAGCTAGGCTAGTTACCTAGCAAATCATTCATCTATATATATATATATACATAGAGGTTGCTGGAATTAAGTGTGAGAGTAATAGAGAAGACCAAAACCAGTAGCTATTGTTCTTATTGTTTATTAAGATAAATTTTAAGTTGAACGCTAGATAGCTTTAGTGTGGTGGAGTGATCTTAATAGTTGAGAGAATAGATTCTCTAGTTGTAGAAGAACATAGAATTGAGTGTATTGGGGTTTTGCGTAGTTGGAGTTTATTCGTAAACTCAAGTTGTAATCTCTCCAATTGATCATAGTGAAATTTCTCGCCGGCTCCGAGAGTGGACGTAGCTCAATCACATTGATTGAGTGAACCACTATAAATCCTTGTGTTGTTTTCTTTGTTACTCATTGATTGTTTACCACCGTTTGTCAAGCTTCCACACAACAAACTAGCATCAGAGCTCCTAGGTTTAGACTGGGAGCAAATTGGTTTCAATTGGTGATAGAGAAAAGCCTTTGTCTTTGGGTACTTCGATCTCCACTAGGACAGCGATGCGCAATGCCAAATTTGAAGTTTAGAAGTTTGATGGAATGAGCAGTTTTGGTATGTGGCAGTGTGAAAGGATGAATGTTTTGTGTAAACAAGAATTGGATATTGCACTCGAAGAGAAACCCAAGGATATGGATGATGCGGAATGGTTGAAAATAGGTAAATGGGCTTGTGGTTCTATCAGATTGTGTCTTGCTCAAGATCAGAAGTTCTGCATTATGAAGGAAACTGATGCAAAGGTTTGTGGCAGAAGTTGGAAGATCAGCATATGACCAAGAATGCTGAGAATCGGTTTCATCTTAAGAGGTGGCTCTTTCAGTTCAACTATCGAGCAAGTATTTTTATGACAGAGCACATCAATAGCTTCAATAAGATACTCGTCGATTTGACTAATTTAGATGTGACGATTAGTGATGAGGATAAAGCTTTGTGTTTGCTTAATTCTCTAACTGACGAGTATAATCATTTGATTACTACTTTGCTCAATGGAAAGAATGATGTGAAGTATGATGAGGTTTCAAGTGCCTTGGTAAATAGTGAGTATAGAAAGAAAGAGAAGCAGTTGCATGATGTGGGAGGTGAATCACTTGTAGCAAGAGGAAGATTTGAAGAAAGAAAGTAGCTTGGAAAGAGAGGTAAATCTCATTCCAAGTCTAAAAGTAAATTTCCTGCAAAAGATGAGTGTGCCTTTTGTTGTATAAAAGGACATTGGAAAAATGAGTGTCCTAGGTTGAAGAACAGAGACAAGAAGACATCTGAAGTAAATATTGTCAAAGAAGATGAAGATGACTTTGTTTTTGCTTTGACTTCGACTACAGTTAATATTTCAGACAAGTGAATTCTGGATTCTGGTTGTTCTCATCATATGTGTCCGAAAAAGGAGTGGTTCTCTTCTTTCAAGGAGTTGGATGGAGGGATAGTTTTGATGGGAAATCAAAATCCATGTAAAACAAAGGGGATTGGTACAATCTGTTTGAAGATGCATGATGGAATAGTCAGAGAGTTGACTAATGTTCGGTATGTTCCAAATTTGGCAAAGAATCTTATTTATTTGGGTACTTTATATGAAGATGGGCATACTATCACATTGAACAATGGTGTAGCCAAAGTTGTCTCTAGTTCACTTGTGTTGATGAGAGGTCAAAGGCAAAGAAAATTGTATTTTCTTCAAGGAAGTACAATTATTGGTGATACAACAGTTCCTAAGAGCATAGATGATGAAGATGCAGACACCACCAAATTATGGCATATGCGTCTTGGACATGCTGGTGATAAAGTTTTGCAGGGATTGGTGAAGCAAAGTCTACTGAAAGGTGCAAAGACCGACAAGTTGGATTTTTGTGACAGGGAAAGCAGACTAGAGTGAAGTTTGGTACAGCAGTGCATCAGACTAAGGGAGTGCTAGATTATGTTCATACAGATGTTTGGGGACCTACCAAAACTGCATCTTTGGGAGGTAAGCATTATTATGTGTCTTTTGTTGATGACTTCTCTAGAAGAGTATGAGTGTACAGCATGAAGCGTAAAGATGAAGTCTTGGATATATTTGTGAAGTGGAAAAAGATGATTGAGACCCTGACAAGTAGAAAAATAAAAAGACTTAGATCAGACAATGGTGGTGAGTATACGTCTGACCCTTTTTATAAGTTTTGTCAAGATGAGGGTATTGTGAGACACTTCACAGTTAAAGAGACACCGCAACAGAATGGGATGGCAGAACACATGAATCAAACTTTGCTGGAGAAAGTTTGATGTTTGTTGTCTAATGCTGGATAAGGCAAGAAATTATGAGTTGAGGCAGTGACATATGCAGGTCATCTCATTAATAGGTTACCTACTACTGCGAATGAGGGCAAGATGCCCATGGAGGTATGGTATGGAAAACCTTCTACTGATTATCGTTATTTGCATATTTTTGGTTGTCCTGCTCATTATCATGTCAGGGAAAATAAGCTTGATCCAAGAGCTAAAAAGTCTCTCTTTACCGGATTCAAAGAAGGTGGTAAGGGATACAAGCTATGGTATCCAGATGTGAAGAAGACTATTGTGATCAGAGATGAGATTTTTGATGAGTCAGCTATGGTAAATCAGTTGAGGCAGAAAGATTCCCAGGAGCAGACCAAAGAGAGTTTGAAAAAGGTGGATTTTGAGAAAAGTGTTCATTCTCCAGTTGATCCTACAGTTGAGTCAGATGATTGAAGGGAAGGCGATATTGAAGTTGAGGCTCAAACCCAAGAGCCTATCCAGCAAGTAAATAGACCTATTGCACAGAGAAAAGGAAAAGGAAGAACTGAGAGACCATCATGACTTAGTGATATGGTGACTTACGCGCTTCCAATTACTGAAGAGAGGATTCCTACTACTTATGAAGAAGCTATTATACATACAGATAAGGTGGAGTGGGAAAAAGCTATGGGTGAGGAGATGAAGTCTCTTCACAAGAACAAGACTTGGGAGTTGGTTCAGTTACCAGATGAAAAAAGAGCAATTGGGTGCAAATGGGTATATGCCAAGAAGGAGGGATCTCGATACAAGGCTAGATTGGTAGCAAAAGGCTACGCACAGAAAGAAGGCATTGACTACAATGAGGTATTTTCTCCAGTTGTGAAGCATTCTTCTATTCATATTTGTTAGCCTTGGTTGCGCAATATGATCTTGAGTTAGCTTAGCTTGATGTCAAAACTGCATTTTTACATAGTGAATTAAAAGAAGAGATCTACATGGCTCAGCCCGATGGGTATAGAGTAGTTACAAAAGAAAATTGGGTTTGCAAACTGCATAGATCACATTATGGATTGAAGCAGTCTCCAAGGCAGTGGTACAAGCGGTTTGATAAGTTTATGTCAGGTCAGAAGTACACCTGGAATCTTTATGATCCACGTGTTTACTTTCGCAAGGTATATGATGGGACCTTCATTTATTTGCTCTTATATGTTGATGATATGTTGATTGCATCTAAGAGCAAGGTGGAGATAGATAATTGGACAAGTTCAAGCATTTCTTAGACTTGATTGGTGTTTGTAGCATTTAAGGATTCTTACGGGGATGTCGGAGCGGCGAATGATGTTGAAGTTCTACTTTGGAGAGATTAGCATCGAGTGAAGTCCAAGGTAGAGAATTATTGATTTGGTCTTCACTCAAATTGGCTTAAACCCAATCTTTGTCTGATTTAGAAAACCAAGACGTGTTGGTGTTGGTTTTAGCTAGATTAATTAGTTACCTAACAAATCATCCATATATATATATATATATAGAAAGGCTGCTAGAATTAAGCGTGAGAGTAATAAGAAGACCAAAACCATTAGCTATTGTTCTAGCTTATTGTTTGTTAAGATAAATTCCAAGTTGAAAGCTAGATAACTTTAGTGTGGTGGAGTGATTTTGATAATTGAGAGAATAGATTCTCTAGTTGTAGAAGAATATAGAATTGGGTGTGTTGGGGTTTTGGGTAGTTGAAATTTCTTCGTAAACTTAAGTTGTAATCTCTCTAATTGATCATAGTGAAATTTCTCGCCGGCTCCGATAGTGGACTTAGCTCAATCACATTGATTGAGTGAACCATTATAAATCCTTGTGTTATTTATGTTTGTTGTTTTCTTTGTTACTCATTGATTGTTTACCATCATTGGTCACGCTTCCGCATAACAGATTAAAAGCATCTATAAACTCAGATTTTCCAAGTTATACATTGAGTAATTTTATTGATTCATGGTGATCGGGTAGGTTGATTCATGTTCCGGCATGTATAATAGTTGGTGTGTTGGGTCTAATGGTGGAGATTCCTCTATACACGGCAATTGCTGTTGTGAAGAGTCCATATATGGGTTGGTATCGACTGATTCACGATATGATTAGTCGAGAGGGTCCATTTCTCGAAGTAGCCCTTGCATCCCTATTGCTGGTTTGACAATCCTAATGTGGCCAATTGTGGTTGTTGGAAGCATCTTATTCACAATTGTCTCCAACATTTTTGTTGGATTGTATGCAGCAGTTGTAGTGTATCAGGTACTCAGGTTTGCTAATGCAAAATTATAATAGTCTTTCACATTATCTCCGGGGCCTTTCAAGATTACTGACATTATTTGTCCTGAACCATTTGTGGATGAAGGAAAGATCTTTCAAGAGAGGTCTAACTTATGTGATAGCAATGGTTGCTGAGTTTGATGAATACACAAATGACTGGCTATATCTTCAAGAGGGAAGCATCTTTCCGAGGTTAGTAATTTCACTTCTTTGGTCATAATCAGCAAATACTGTTTGAGTCCATAGTTTGGTTATTTTGCCTTGAGCCCTGGAGTAAATATTAACATAAGTGATCACTATGCAGCCAGGCCCCAATATCAAAAAAGAGGTATCTCCCAACCATCTGAGATGTCTGTCCGAGAAAGGTAGGAGACTGAAGGTAAACTCAGTTCTGCTTCCATGGAGGCACCTGCCATGCTTATGCCACGTGTGGCCAATTCAAGATCACTTAGAGATGTTATACATGAAGTAAAAATGGTACAGGTATGTTTTTGATTGAGAGATTGAAATTGCTTTTTCACAATGCATATACTTTGATCCTGAGCACTTTGATGCAGTATTTATCTAGATTCTAGACTCGTAAAATTTCTAGACCAGTATCTAACCAGAAGTATCGATATGCCTTTTTCCATTAAAGTACAACGCTTATTTCAATACTCTTGATTGCTCAATCAAGCATGTTCAAGATTTGACACAAAAAAAAAACCGTAGGAACAGATTTTAATTAGCTCTCACTTTTTTACTAAAATGCTACAGATATGGGGAAATATGATGAGATCATGCGAACTGAGTGGTCAGGAACTATTGGATGCAGAAGTAATAACCTAAAGTGATCTCTACGAATGGTTGAAAGCTGAGAGAAACGATGAAGGTTGCATAATCAGTGTTAGTTTGCCTTGTTATTCATGCTTGCACACTCTTCTCTGCTCCATCAGATCAAATTCACCCGGCTTACTGCTGTTTGATGATATTGAAGTTGCCTACCAAAACAGACTACATGACAAACTGATGGACTGGTTCTTTAACCCCATAATGGTCTTGAAGGAACAAATCAAGGTCCTAAATTTGGAAGAGGGGAAGCTTAGATTTTTGGAGAAAGCACTTGTTTTCGGAACCAATACACAGCGCATGGAAGCTTGGGATAATGAATGTTCAACACCTAAAGATGCTTTGAGAGCTGCTCAAATCAAAGATATTAGTAGAATGTATGAAATTCGTTCCTCTTCGATCTCTATTTCCATCACTGAACACACCTCTTTTTCATGAATCAAACTTGGTTTTATGACCAGAATATTCATGTTTGTATTTGTAGGATGATTGGTCTAAATAAAAGCATCTCGAGATTTCGTACATATAGACGAAGATTTTGCCAAGTTGTAAAGGCCTTGATCACATGATGAACTGTATAATGAGGTTCTGAAATCATCAAACAATAACTCATAAGGATCTGTTTCACAATCACATGATTATCCGTTTACAATCCTCTACTTGCAAGCATCTAAACAGATTTCCTAACTAGACTAGGAAACTACCTGGTTCTGAGCCAAAACCTCCAGCAGCAACAGCAATCCTTTTTGAAGCCATCTTAGTGATAACAGCTACAAGCCTTCTACGTTCTACAACTCAAGCACAGAATGGGACTGATTTCTGGATGCAAGTGAGTAGTAGATGCAGGGACTTTAGCCTTATTCTTATACTGATATGCAACTCTTCCCATAAGAGAATCACAATTCAACTCAAACATTAACAACTAAAGAGGCTTAATCTTATCACAATTCATCCTAATGTTAATCATGTACTTAACTAATGAATCTGTCTTGTTTATCTAGTGATATACAAACCAGATAGACACTGTAATAGAGTTCTATTCCTTTTCTTCTGCTGATAACCAAAATCTGATGGTTCATATTAATTCCACTGCTAATGCAGAAGCCATTGTGTCCAAATACAATCTTACAATCTCCCACTTGGACCAATGCAATATGTAAAGGGTAGTATGAACATATCACTGTATCAACCAGCAACTTAAGTGTACACTTGAAGTAAAGAAAACTCTAGATTCAGGCAGCTTGGTCAATGTACAGTTTCTGATGCAGAACCAGAATCACATATGGTCCATGTAGCCAACACGATTACTGATCACATACACCAGTCACTGTCATCACATAAGCTCAAAAGTGATAATGTGAGCAATTTTGACAAGTATATCCACTTGTGATGTCAAAACTCACAGTCCTACTTAATGATTTCGATTTAAAATCAAAATCATGTAGTAGCAATTATCTCAACTGAAATAAAACGATAAAGTGCTTACTGAAAAAATTTATCATGTCATATATATATATATATATATCAGCTTCTGTTTCATAATTAACACACATAAACAACAAGAGCAATGGAAAAACTTGTAACTGAAATGTCTCAATTTTATTGATCATGCTGGAATAAAATTACAAGTATTTCTTGAAAATAAATTTACATCTGGAAAAACTAACTAACTAACAATTAATCCTAGTCCTGTAATCTGTTTATCAGCTCCCACTGAACCTAAGCATGTAAATCTGAAAGAATCCCCATTCTTTCAACATGTTTCCTAAAGCATGATATTGACAAGGCTTTGGTGAATGGATCAGCCAATTGTGAATCTGTATCAATGTTTAATAATGTGATTTTATTACGTTTAACTCTCTGCCTCACACTATAGTATTTCAAATCAATATGTTATGATTTGTTTGATCTTTTGCTGTTCTTACTGAAGAAAACTGCAGTTTCATTATCACAAAAAATCTTGACTGCATCTGCAACTATGTGACTGAGAACTTCAGTGTAGATTAGAAAGTTTTTGATCCACAACCCTTCACAAACACCTTCATATATAGCTATAAATTTTGCTTGCATCGTTGAAGTGGAGATTATGGACTGCTTGGTGGTTTTCCAAGTCACAGCCCCTCCTGCAAGCATAAATATATAGCCTGATGTTGATTTGTTAGAGTTTGGATAGCTTCCTGCAAAGTCAGAATCAGTATATCCTAATAGCTCTAACTTATTCTCTCTTCTGTAAACTAACATGTGAGACTTAGTTTTCTGTAGATACCTAAGGATCTTTTTACCAGCAATCCAGTGTTCTTGAGTAGGTGCAGATTGAAATCTGGACAAAATTCCTACAGAGAATGCTAAATCAAGTCTTGTACAAACCTGTGCATACATGAGGCTTCCTATAAGTCTTGCATAAGGTTTGCTATCCATAGGAGTCATCTTCCCCCCTTTCTTAGAAATTTTGGACAGGGTGTCACCTTTAGACATTGGAGCTTCACTTGTTGAACAAGTTTCCATACCAAATCTCTTTAATACTTTCTGAATGTAACTGTATTGAGATAAGCCTAATAGTCCCAGTTTTCTATCCCTCTTAATTTCAATTCCTAAGACAAACGAGGCTTCTCCTAAGTCCTTCATGTCAAAATTATTTGACAGAAAAGCTTTAGTTTCCTCAAGCAACTGCATACTACTACTAGCTAAAAGAATGTCATTTACATATAGAATTAAGAAAATGAAACTAGTTTTATCTGACTTAATGTAAACGCATTCATCAACTATATTTTCAGTGAAGCCAAAAGAAGTTACCACTGTATCAAACTTCTTGTACCATTGTCTTGAGGCCTGCTTCAAACCATAAATTGATTTTTTCAGTTTACAGACATGATTTTCTTTTCCTAATTCTTCAAAACCTTCAGGCTGCTTCATATAAATGACTTCATCTAACTCCCCATTCAAGAATGCAGTTTTTACATCCATTTGATGCAGTTCCATGTCATAATGTGCTACAAGTGCCATTATGATTCTGAATGAATCTTTGGTGGATACAGGAGAGAAGGTTTCATTATAGTCTATTCCTTCCATTTGTGTGAATCCTTTAACTACTAGTCTGGCTTTATGTCTTTCAATGTTACCCTTAGCATCCCTTTTTGTTTTAAAAACCCATTTGCAACCTATAGCTTTGTGATTTTTGTCTGGTTTAACCAGTTCCCAAACTTTATTTTTGGACATAGAATCCAGTTCTTCTTCCATGGCTACCTGCCAGTAGCTAAATTTATTACTGTCCTTAGCTTGTTTGAAACTTAAGGGGTCACCTTCTTCTGCAAGGACATCAAGTTCCTGCAGATAGACTAAAAAATCACTGTCTTCACCAAAAACTGGTTTTCTAGGTCTGGTGGATCTCCTGATATGAGGCTCATTTTCATTTTGATTTTCCACATCTTCAGGATTTCCTAAGTTTTCAACATGTTCAATGTTTTCCAAATTTTCAGCTGCAATTTCGCCCTGGAGATCAGGATTCAGAGATACAGCAGGATTTAGAGGTACTCTAGTGTGATGACTGATATTTTGATCTGTGTTTAAGGGCAAGTTTTGTGTCAAATTCTCATGATCTATAATTTTAACCAGTTCTGAGGATAAATCCTAAACCATGCTATTGCAATTTTCTTCATCAAGGAATTTAGCTTGGTTAGTTTCCATAGTTTTGGTTGGTCCATGAGGTGTTTAAAACTTGAATCCTTTTGATTTTTCACAGTATCCTATAAAATGGCAGCTCACTGTTTTAGGATTTAATTTTTTTTGATTTATGGCATTTGGAATTTTTGCTTCAGCCTTACATCCCCATACATGGCAATGATGTAGACTAGGTTATCAACCACACCATAACTCAAATGGTGTTTTTTCTACAGCCTTTGAGGGTGATCTATTGCAAATATAATTTGCTATTTTAAGAGCTTCTCCCCACAGATATATAGGCAAACCTGAGGTACACATCATGGATCTGACCATGTTCATTAATGTCATATTCTTTCTTTCTGCTACCCCGTTCTGAGAAGGGTTATATGGGGTAGTATACTGTGCCTTGATGCCATGTTCTTGTAGGAACATTGCAAATGGTCCCTTTTGCTGGCCTGCTTCAGTATGCCTCCCATAAAATTATCTTCCTCTATCTGATCTTACTGTTTTTATCTTTTTCTCAAGCCGTAGCTCTACTTCAGTTCTGTAAATTTTAAAGGCCTCCAATGCTTGAAATTTTTCTGAAAGTAAGTAGATGTAGCAGTACCTTGAATAGTCATCTATGAATGTGATGTAGTAAAAATTTCCACACAACGTTTTATGCCTAAATGGACCACATATGTCTGTATGAATGAGCTCCAAGATTTTTTGACTTCTTAAGGTTGAAGTTTTTCTGATGTTTGTCATTTTCCCTTTGAAGCATTCCATGCAGTCTGTTAAATCACTATAGTCTAGAGCAGGTAAGATTTTCTTCTTTTCAAGTGTTTTTAATCTTTCTTTTGATATGTGGCCTAACCTTCTGTGCCAAAGGTTTGCAGACTTAGTGTTGATCTGTGGTCTTTAACACCAACAATAGTGTTATTAGTTGTAGTTCCTTCATTGTTTTCAATCATAAGAATCTCATTGCTAGCTGCAGTACATTCTAAATGTAGATAATTATTTGAAAATGAACCACAACCAAAATAAACATAATGCTGAAATAACTGAATTCCATAAAAATCAATGATAAGTTTGCAGCCAAAAGCCCTATTGAAATTAAATTCCTTTTAAGGGAAGGAATATAAAAAACATTGTCCAGAAAAAGAAATCTTCTTAAGCCTAAATCAATCTTCAAAGTTCCTATAGCCTTTACTACTACTCTTTGCCCATTTCCCACACAAACGTTTTGCTCATCACTCCTTGGTAGTCTCTTCCTTGTTAAACCCTGTAAGGAAGTGGTGATATGTATAGGTGAGCCTGAATCTAACCAGTAAGTGTGTGAACTAACATTAACAAAATTAACTTCCAAGGAAAAAACTGAATTTTGAAAAGACTTACCCTTCTTAATCATCCAAGCTTTGAAACCACTGCAGTCCTTCTTCATGTGTCCAGTCTTTTTACAGAAAAAACACTTGAACTTGAATGGTTTTTCAGTTTTTGGTTCTGCAGATTTTCCAGGTGTCTTAAAGCTTGTAGTCTTTTTAGCTGAATTGTTGGCTTTCTTCCTCCACTTGGTTTTCTCCACCAGATTTATTGCTGTAGTTGGTGTAGATATCTTCCTTATGTTGTTCTCTTCATCAACACAAACTGATATCAATTTATTCAGGTCCCATTTTGCATCAGAAGCATTATAGGTGGTTCTTAAGTGGCTAAAGTTTGTAGGCAGTGACTCTAAAACAATGTGAACTACCTGGGCATCAGTTACCCCCATCTGCATGTCCTTAAGTTTGGCATTAATGTCAATGAGTTCTAGGATGTGCTCCCTCACTTTCCCAACTTCCTCATATTTTAATGAATTGAATTTTTTGGAAAGCCTAGCCCCTTCAGCTTTTTCACTGGCTACGAATTTTTCAGCTATAGCTTCTAGGTATGGGTCATCATTTGACCCGTGGACCTCGTGGGTTGGTGGAGGCCCGCAAGCCCGTGGGCTAAAAGTCCGGCCCGGCCCGAAAAAAGCCCGCAAAAGTCCGCCAAGGTGGTTGGTGGGCCGAACTTGGTTTAGAGATCTAAAGCCCGGCCCGGCCCGCGGGCCCGGTCCGCCAAAAACCCGTCAAGGCCCGTTAGGCCCGGCCCGTCAAAGCCCGCAATTTTTTTTTATATATAAGATAGTAGTACATATATCATTATACCTACACTTATATATATATAGTGACTAGTACTATATAGATATATATTTTATATTTGTGTATGTCTATATTAATATATTACATATACATATATTGATCAAATATTGGAATTCCATATATAGTTATATTTGTGTATCTATTTTACTATTAAATCATTGTTTAGAGTTTAGGATAAGTTAGGGTTTAGGTTTAGGGTAAGTTAGGGTTTAGGGGATTGAGATTTAGGGTAAGTTAAGGTTTAGGAATTTTGAGGTTTAGTGTAAGTTAGGGTTTAGGTTTTATGAATTTTGAGGTTTAGAGTAAGTTAGGGTTTAGGGTTTCATTGTAATTTTTTTTATCGATTTACCTTACACAGTAAAACAGTAAATATAATAGATGGTTCAGATTAGATCTTATAATTTTTCAATGGTGAGAGTTTAATTGAGAGTGTGTGAAATGACATCAATATCCTTCTCTTATATATTGCTTATTTTTCCATGGAGAAACTAGATAAATCAAATTTTTATGTCAATTTTTTTGACACTATGAGATAGATATGTATTCCATAAGAATATGTGTCCAAAATTTGATGTTAAAAAATTATTTTCGGGAGGGGTAATTTCCGTTTTAGTTGTAAGAGTACTACGGTCACATTGGGCGAAATACATGGATCGATGTCTAAATCAAGTCCAAAATTTATAAAATTTTAAAGGCATGGTTATAATATTCTAACCAATCAATCAAATGGTCAATTTTATAAAATAATTAAACATGTCCGATTAAGTTTCACAAAGGCATTTCATTCCATATAACAAATGAACAAACGTAAGAACATTAATATACATATGGAGAATTCAAGCAATACAAGAATTAAATATGTTTTAATGATAAACGAGGACATGTTGAAAGGTCCATCTTATAGTGATAAACACCGTACGTAAAATTTAGACTCGTCGGAGTACGTTTAAACCCCGGTGCATGGATGAAGGTTACGTTTATTTTGAAATGTCTTAATTTTTTAATAATTAAAGCCCGATAGGCCAGGCCCGTAAAACCCCGCAAAACCCGCTTGAATGGGCCGGGCCCGGATCCTTATATAAAAGATAAAGCCCGGGGGGCCCGGCCCGCAAATATTAAAATATTGTTGATGCCCGGCCTGGCCCGTGCCGGCTATACATGAGCCGGTCTGAGCTTTTTGCAGACCCCTACTGTAGGTACTCAATGACATCTGTAAGTTCTTCAATGGATCCTCTTATTACCTCTGACATAGTGTTTCTAACGACATTTTTTGCTATTCTATTGGTTCTAATCCACTCTCTGAAATGCCATTTATCATCCTCAGTAGCATCATCAGTTAGCTGACCTGGTTTTTCCTCTAAGAGACAATAATCCATATTCTGATGCATAGATAGGTAAAAATCTACTTGGTTTCTCCATTTCCTATAGTTGTTCCCATTTAGCATTTCTACTTGTCCTAACATAGCTATCTCAACACCTTGTCACAGAAAAGAAAATAAAAAGTGTGTAAGAAAACTATGTGTTTAAACACTGTAACAGTCATATTTAATACAGAAGCTGTTATGTATATCAAAACGATTTAGACATGTTTCAGAATTATATATATACATGTTGAATCATCCCTTTCACTTTATTGATGTAAGTTAATGCCTTTGTGACATAAAAACTCATATCCTGCAATCCTAATCAGCATATTGTATACTGACAGAAACTAAGTATTTTATGAATCTTCAAAAGTCTTTGGACAAAATCAGTTCAAAAAATCTTAATAAGTTCCTGTATATACCTATACTGCTGCATATATAACAAAAACTACTCAAGACCTTCTTTAGAAGATAATCATGAATAATGCTTTGAAAAAATGCACAAGTTGTGTTCTTATCAGATTTTAATCCGGATGTATGAAGAGTTAAGTTTGCTTTGTGCAAGACTTTAACAGATGATCCATTTTAAAACAAAACACATATTAGTGAATCACTACCAACATAAACACTTTAGGCAACGAAATTGAAAACAACGCGCAACGACATGGGGAATTCGTTGCCTATAGTTGACAATAGGCAACGACATGAATTTTCGTTGCCTATTGTAAACTATAGGCAACGACATCTTTGCCTATAGTAGTAAAATCGTTGCCTAAAGTCCATTTTATAGCCAACGAAAAAAATCGTTGCCTATAGTTTTCGTTGCCTAAAGTATGGTTATAGGCAACGAAAAAATCGTTGCCTATAGTTTATAGGCAACGAAAAATAATTATAGGCAACGAATTACTATTTCGTTGCCTATAATTAGTATTATATCAGATCTAGCCAGCAGCTATTCAAATCAAAATCGGTGGAAAAATCTGAAACGTTCTGGAATCGCCAGTACATTTCAGGATGGACAAGAGTTGGATGAGGCTGGATAGAACTGATGCAAGATATGGGCAGGGAATTAGGAGATTTCTGGAATTTGTGGCGGCTAATTGTGGAGAGTTGCCAGTGCATTATTGTCCATGTAAACAATGTCGGTGTCGCGGCAATCGTTGTCCCATTGCTACAGTTGAGCGACACCTTCATAGAAACGGATTTTGGAATAAGTACACCCGTTGGATTTATCACGGTGAAGCATCAGCAGCCGATCCGCATGATCATGGACAATTTGCTGATACTGCGAGGTCATCCAATTATGATCCCACCAGGAGGTTCATCGACGATATGTTTCCTCATGAGAGCGGTGTATTTCATGATTCTGAAGCACCCGTATATGTTCCTCCAGAAGTTGAGAATTTCCCTCACATTGAGCCAGTCCAGCCATTACCTAGAGTTTATGTCAACACACGTGGTATGGACAAGTACCACAACCTGATTCAGATGCATCAAACTCCGTTGTACCACGGATGTCCTAAGACAGTCCTTGAAAGTGTGATGGCAGTGATGCAGCTAAAAGTGGAGACCAAGAGCACCGTGGCAGCGGTCGATAGGTGGCTTCAGTTGACTGGTGATCTGCTGCCCCCCGGTCATCGTCTTCCCCCCACTCATCGTAAGATACGACATGTCCTCAAAGATCTTGGACTTTCCTACACCAAGATTCACGCATGCATGTATGATTGCGTTCTCTTTTGGGGTGTAGACGATGACGGGAAGGATCTATCGAAGCTTGAATACTGTCCGGTGTGTGGTACGGAAAGGTGGAAGTACACTCCTGCAGGAAACAAGAAAGCAGTGAAGATACTTCGGTATTTCCCACTTATTGATAGGCTGGAAAGGTTGTTCATGTGTGCATTCACGGCGAAAGCTATGAGATGGTGGGCTGAGAGGACTTTGCCTGACGATGATATCCTTAGACACCCTGCTGATGGTCAGGCTTGGAAGCACATGGTGAATGTGTTTTCTGATTTTGCAGCTGAAGTCCGAAATGTTTGGCTGGGGCTATCGACTGACGGATTCAACCCCTTCGGCAACATGAGTCAGAAGTACAGCATATGGCCCGTTATATTGGTACCGTACAACCTTCCTCCGTGGATGTGCATGAAGAAAGAATATAATATGCTGACTCTGTTGATTCCAGGGCCGGGTTATCCAGGAAAGTGTCTGGATGTGTACATGAGGCCATTGATTATAGAGCTTCAGCACTTGAGTACAGTTGGTCATCCCACTTACGACAGGTTTAAAAATGAGATGTTCCGAATGCGTGCTATGCTTGTGGGCACAATCAGTGATTTTCCAGGTCGAGGGATGTTGTCGGGAAACCCAACCAAGGGGTACAGGGCCTGTCCAGAGTGCATGACTGCCATGTTTGGACAAGCTCATTGCTCGAAGATTGTCCATATGCGTCACCGATGTTGGCTTCCACGACATCACCCATTTCGCCAGGATGCCCAGGCTTTTGACGGCACTATAGAAGAAGGTCTGCAACCCATGGGATGGACTGGAGATGAAATCTTAGAAGTCCTGAATGAGTATAATTTTGGGCCATTGAGCAATCATCCTGAGGTTGTTGCGACTATACCGAAGATACCCGACAGGTATAAGTTCTGGACACACAAGAGCATCTTCTGGGAACTCCCGTACTGGCGGATGTTGCCTATCAGGAACTATCTAGATGTCATGCACATAGAGAAGAATGTGTGTGAAAGTGTGGTGGGCACCGTTCTAAATTGGCAAGGTAAAACCAAAGATGGCCCTAAAGCTCGCGTTGATTTGGAAAAAATGAAACTGCGGGAACATCTGTGGTTGAAAAAGAAGGGGAGAAAGATGCCCCAAGCTCCTTACACGGTCACGCGTGACGAGAAGCATGAAATTTTTGTGTGGATGGCTAACGTCCAGTATCCTTATGGGTTTGCTGGAAATATAAGTCGGTGTGTTAACTACAGGGACAATAAGATTTATGGATTAAAGAGTCATGACTGCCATGTACTACTTCAACGCCTCTTCCCTATTATGATTCGAGGGTACTTTGATGATGAGGTGGTAGAGCCGTTAGTGGCGCTGTCAAGGTTCTTTCAAAAGTTATGCACCAGAGAAGTGAAAATGTCAGACCTCGAAGAAATGCGAAAGGACATCATTTTTATCATGTGCAAGTTGGAGAGGATTTTCCCCCCAAATTTCTTCGACATCATGCCTCACTTGATGATGCATCTTCCCGAGCAATTGATGCTCACCGGTCCCGTTCACTACACTTGGATGTATCCAATGGAGAGGTATATACCCCGCATTTGTATGATGTTTGCTAATTAAGTCTTTATATATTAATTTATTCTTGTTCTACGTACAACAATAATAACAAGCTGTTTTCATCATTGTAGACAACTGGGAGAGTACAAAGGGTATGTACATAATACATCTGCACCTGAAGGGTGTATCGCCGAAGCATATCTTGCGAACGAGTGCGTAACGTACGTCAAACTGTATTTGGGAGCGCTTGAGGACCCACATTCGAATATGTCGGTAGATGAACCCCAGTTCAACCTTTCTGTAGTCTCTAATGATGTTTATCCACAGAGTAGGTTGCACGGGGAGTGGGAGTTGACACCATATGAGTTAGACATTGCACACTGGTGTGTACTCATTAATTGTAAAGAAGTTAAATATTGGAAAGACACACACCTTGGAAGTCCAGAGGTTCGCGGGGATGTTGCGTACCACAACCGGACCTTTGCAAATTTTTTTGGCACATGGGTGAGTATATATTCATTTAGTCATAATATATATGACGTGTAAAAGCAAATTGTGACGGTTATTTATATGAAATGTCGTATCTAATGTTGACGGTTATTTATTTCAGATGAACTATGTAGAAGATGATGGTTACCCACAATGGTCACACGCATTGAGGCTCTTGGCTATGAAACCTATATCATCAAAAGTTTACGCGATGTGTAGGGTCAATGACGTGAAATTTATGTGTCAAGAAAGAGACAATAGGGTGAAGACACAGAATTGTGGGGTAATGGTGCATGGTGGGGATAACGACCCTGACTACTACGGGGTACTCCATTCAGTGGTTGAACTCATGTATGGTGAGCGCATGAAAGTTTACTTGTTTAAGTGCAGATGGTTTGATACTCGTCCGGAGAACGTTCGCATCGATCAATATGGATACATTTCCGTGAATACTGCCACAAGTTGGTATGAGGAGGATCCTTTCGTTCTTGCCACATCGGTCAAACAAGTGTTTTACCTTGACGATCTTATGAACAGACCCCCCTGGAAAGTAGTAAACCATGTGCAAGCTAGGAATGTGTACAATGCTGCCACACTTGGTGAAAATGAAGATGACGAAGAAGTTGCAGCATACCAAGAGGGAAATGGAATTGACATTCCGGAATCCGATACAATTCGCCATTATAATGTTCGACCTGGTATTGTGGTTCAAAATTCTGGAGCAGCACTTCTAAATGTTAATCCAAATGACTTTGATGAAGACTCGAGTGACGAGGACGAGGAGCGACACCTATTACCAGACTTCAACTATCAAACTGCGTCAGACTCTAGCGATGATTCTGATTATCAGCCTTAGTTAGAGATGTAATTGAGTATAGTCTTCGAGCTTGTATTGAGTTGATTAACTCCTAAATGTATATATGTGTTGATCGAATCGAAGTTTACTTGTGTAATTTGATGGATTAGTTTAACGGTTATTTTCATGTATGTTGTGGAAAACATGTGAATTTCGTTGCTTATAAATTGAAGTTCGTTGCCTTTAACATTGATTTCGTTGCCTTTAACATTGATTTGGTTGCCTTTAACATTGATTTCGTTGCCTTTATCATGGATTTCGTTGCCTTTATCATGCATTTCGTTGCTCATAGTATACGCAACGAAAATTTCGTTGCCTATAGTATATGCAACGACATATTTCGTTGCCTTTAGGATCCAGTCGTTGCCTAAAGTATACGCAACGATACGCTTCGTTGCATAAAGTCTTGAATTCGTTGCCTAATGTATATGCAACGAAAAATTCGTTGCCTATAAGTCCTCCTCGTTGCCTATACTATAGGCAACGATGCCACCATTTCGTTGCCTATAAGTCCTGGAATATATTCCCAGCTCGCGACCAGCGCCGCCGCAACTAGCATTCTCTCCGCAAACCTCGCCGGATTTCTGCCCTCTCCGCAACCCGAAAAGTACGGTTCGCATTCTCCCTCTCTCCTTACTTGAATAAACAACGTGATTTTAGTTGGATTTGTGTTGGGTTGTTTGTTAGGTTGATTTTAGATGGATTTGTGTTGTGATTTAGGTTAGGTTGTGTTGGATTTGTGTTGGGTTGTTTGTTAGATTGATTTTAGTAGGATTATATTGTGGATTAGAGGATTATATTGTGGATTATATTGTGGATTAGGATTATATTGTGGATTATATTGTGGATTAGGATTATATTTAGTTTATGTAATTAGAATTGGGAATAATTAGAATTGGGAATAATTAAGTGTGATTTTAGTTTGGTTATTTAGTTTAGGTAATTAGAATTGGCCGGGAATAAGTGTGATTGTTAGTTTGGGTTGTTCATTTTAGTTAGACAAAATTTAAATTTAGGTTATTGTTGCCTCAATTGTACGTAAGGTATTCATTATGTTATTTTGTTGTAGACATTAATAAAAATGTCCGTGTTCAAAAGATTGATTCCCGGGAAAAGTGGGAAACAAAAAGGAGCTTCCTCCTCGTCACCTCAAGGAGCGACACCTCAAATGTCCTCCGGGTTGAACCCTCAAGGACCCAGGAGTGGGTCTAAGTCCGTTGGTCAGAGTTCTGGAAGCACCGTACCGGACAGTCTTGAGACCGTCTATGTACATTCCAATCGTCATCTCCAACTATATACAGCATCCCAGGATCCCCAAGGTCCACGTCACTCGGTGTCTCATGAACGACCCTCCCGCAACAGCAGCCGAAACTCCACCACGGAATCCGGTCGTCACTCAGTCAGCGGCGAACGCCCAAATAGTACGAGGGTACTATGGCCAAACCAGCAGGACCCACCGCGTATGCCACCTCTTCCTCCCAATGCGGCGACGCCACAACCTAATTCCGGATCATCTGGGCCATCCGGCAGTGCATCCCGCACGGATTCTGTGCACTTATGCCCGCCAAGGGACTTGTTCTTCCCTACGGTTATTCCGAAGATACCTCAGCTCGACCCTAACAACGTGGCCGTCTATGATGAGGACCCGTTCACGACGCCTGAGGAAGCATACACATATGAGCCGTTCTCTCAACCTCTGTTGAGTGTGAGGGTTAAGGGTCAGCTCACTTACGAGAATGGTAAGTTTATGTTCATTTACTAGATACAGTACATTAAATTAGGTTCTATTTCTTAATTTCCTTCTTTTGTACCGTGTCTTAGGCACCGTCGTCAACCCTAAAGCTAAACAGAGCAGAGGTACCACAACCGGGAAGGGTATTGAAGATCGAGTTGGTGACAATCGGGCTCATATTGATTATGAAGATGATGGGGAGGCTATCGAGTATTCTGACAAAGGGATGTATGCTAGCCAAGCAGGATTTGTCATACGTGATTTCGTCCCGATGTTGTGGGACTCGTGGGGTTCAGTTGATGCTGAAGTGAAGGCCCGAGTGCATAATGCACTGTCGGTGAGTTAAATTTACATTAATTTGTCATAAAAATATACGTTCTTATATATTATTGTAAGGCACCAAACATACATATTTATGAGGCTAATTATGTATACGTGTATTGCAGCAATGGTTTATTATTGACGATCGGCTGAAGGAGCCCGGGGGGTGGTGTGAACGAAAGCTCACGTCTAGGTGATGTGATTTTGGATTTATATAAGGCTAAGTATCCTTATATGATTTGTGAATACGTTAGATTTGTGAATATAAAGTGTTGGTTATATGATATTTTTGTTGCATCAATATAGGTATCGAGAGTGGAAGTCCCACTTGAAGAAGTTCTGGGAGGAGAACATAGATAAAGGCCGAAATGGCACTCCAAGTGAGTTCAGATACCGGGAGTACGAGTGGAACTGGCTTATAGCCCACTGGAAGCATCCCAAGCTTGTGGTATGCACATGAATTGATTTGCGTACCTAAATCTAAACTAATATTATTATTATTAATTTACCTACATTTTATGTTAGTAGGTAAATCTCTATCTATGTTATTAATTTAATATGTAGGTAAATCTCTAATATATTGTGTAGGTAAATTAAATTATACAATTTACATTGTTTATACGAAGTAAAGATAGTGAACTGTATTAGTGATTGAGATGCTAGAAATTAAAACCAAAAATAACAAAGATTAAATTATTTCCCTGCAGAATAACATGAAAAAACCTAGAAATTAAAGGAAACAATTCTAGGTCAGAGGACTAAATATGTGAAAAATAAATGGGTTGGATTTTAATCAAAAAAATTAATGTTGCGAGGATATTCTCTAATTTATGCTATATATATAATTGGCTAATAATTGTGCACATTTTCTTATTCTACAAGCACATTTCGAAACAAAATGCTAAAAACCGAGCGCAGAACGTGAACCCACATCATTGCGGTTCCCGAACGTATGAGAGATGGACTCAACGTGGGGCAAGGTTGGAACCACAGACCGATCCTCTCGTGTATTCCATCCGACATGGGTATCCGAACAACCCTGAATATGTTGTAAGTATCTAATAAATATTTGTCCATATTTGATACATCTCATGTTTAATTAATTCTTGTATTTTACTCAATTATTAATGCGTCACCGATTTTGCATTGTCTATTAGGAGAGATTGGTTGAGTCGATCCCGAAGGTGCGTGCTAAAGTAGCTCGAGAGCTGCATCAGGGGTGCACGGAGGAAGAGGTGACCCAGTATGCATCTCAGGTTGACCACATGACGCCCATTAATGCGGCGAGGTGCGTGTCAGATGCGATTCCCGTTGGAAAGAACAAGTTTTGGGCCAAGGGGATGGGTTACAGAGGAAATGGAGTCTTGAAGATGACTCCAGAATTCTCCAGCGGGTCCAGCAATTCTAGGTCGTCCGGCGTACAAGAGCAGATTCGGAGGCAGGAGGAGCAGATTCGGAGGCAGGAGGAGGAGTTGGAGGAGATGAGGCGTGCCAGGGAAGCCATGGAGCAGGAAAGAGCCCGTGAGAAGGAGCAGCACGACCAAATGTGGGCATTCTTTCAATCTCAGCAACCTCGGGGGGCTTCGCAGCCGCACCCACAGACTCAGCCAAATCTGTTCACGCCTACAACACAGCCGCAGTATTTTGGGGGTCACCAGCAGCCGCCGTTATATGGGGACCACCAGCAGCCGCCGCAGCAGCATCAGTTTTGGACGGGTGCCGAGCAGCCGCCGCCTCCGCCGCCGCAGCATCAGTTTTACGGGGGTGACCAGCAGCCGCAGCTTCATCAGTTTTATGGGGATGACGACCAGCAGCACCAGGAGGGTTCACACGAGGACTTCCTCAATTCTGTTAACTTTGATCAGTAGCACGTAGCTAGTTTTTGATTTCGGTTGAAATGTGTACGCTGTTGTGGTTTGAACTCATGTAAATGTTGCAGATTCTGGAATTGGGCCCAATCCAGAATCAAGTATTTTTTTTAAAAATTACACACACTATAGGCAACGAAATGGACCAATTTCGTTGCCTATAGTTTGCCAGAAATGCAAAAATTCAAACTATAGGCAACGAAACTCTTAATTATAGGCAACGAAATCCTAAAGTATAGGCAACGACGTCGTTGCCTATAGTTTGAAAGGTGACCTGTTGTGTAGGGTTTAGGCAACGAAGAAATCGTTGCCTATAGTGAAACTATAGGCAACGATTTAAGCTGGTCGTTGCGTATTGTTGAAAACCCTAACCCCTAAACCCCGAACTATAGGCAACGAATGGGTTATTGATTTCGTTGCCTATAGTATAGTCAACGATGTATAGGCAACGAAAGTATAGGCAACGAAAATTCGTTGCCTATAACTATAGGCAACGAATTTTGGACTATAGGCAACGATTTGAGATCGTTGCCTATACCTGTTATTCTGGTAGTGAATCCAAAATCAATCTCTTAGATCAACTATATCACCCATAGACTTTTATTTTGAAACTGTTGATTATTAAGTGGGAGATTTGATGTATATCAGACAATTCATAGTTCTTATTAAAAAACAAATATGCATGTTCAGAAGCTTGAAAAATTTTCGCGGAACCTTACCTTTGCCTCTGCTACATACAGAACGAGAATGAAACAATCCAACAACATGTTTAGTTCTTTACTTGATAAACTAATTTTCCATAAGCAGGAGTTTAAATCCTTTATTTTGAGATTTAAACCTCAATAATGTAATCAATTAGTTCTTTGAGAAGAAACTCAGTGTTATGTTTACTTAAACATGTTTAAATTCCTTGATGTTTATAGAAACCATAATAGATTTTCAAAAGCTGAGTTTTTTTTTTTTCCGTAAAACTGTACTGTATGTATAATTCATGATTTGTGAAAATTAAGGCTCTGATACCAATTGATGAACTATATAATGAGGTTCTGAAATCATCAAACAATAACTCATAAGGATCTATTTTACAATCACATGACTATACGTTTACAATCCTCTACTTGCAAGCATCTAAACAGATTTCCTAACTAGACTAGGAAACTACCTGGTTCTGAGCCAAAACCTTCAGCAGCAACAACAATCCTTTTTGAAGTCATCTTAGTGATCATAGCTACAAGCCTTCTACGTTCTACAACTCAAGCACAGAATGAGACTGATTTCTGGATGCAAGTGAGTAGTAGACGCATGGACTTTAGCCTTATTCTTATACTGATATGCAACTCTTCCCATAAGAGAATCACAATTCAACTCAAACATTAACAACTAAAGAGGCTTAATCTTATCACAATTCATCCTAATGTTAATTAGGTACTTAAGTAATGAATCTGTCTTGTTTATCTAGTGATATACAAACCAGATAGACACTGCAATAGAGTTTGTTAGTATGGCATTAGTTGTCCGATTAAATATACTTATCCTCTTAAGCAGGTAATCAACACCTACCTGACCACCCGAAAGACCACCAGGGAGGCTTCAACTTCACTCACAAGACTGACCCCATCCGAGCGCTCACGCGCCCGTGGGGCACATGCCCGAATGCACGGATCACACACCAGCAAGCATACCAGTCCCACATCGAAGACCACAAGTGAGCACCAAACTCAACCACCTATATATGCAAGGTATTTATTACATGTAAACGATATATCTCAACACCCCAAACACTACTTACACGCACGTTCGCTTGACTGTTATATCCAATACATCATCTGACTTAGGCATCAGAGCGTTGAAGGCGGGTCACCCCGTCTCCACCCCTGACCGCCCGTTTGTTGTTGTATTCTTCTATCAGCCGTAGCGGAACACGCGCACCCGATTACCCGAAGGGAGCAGAGGCGCTTGACCATCCGAACAGCCCCAACGTTCGGACGTACAACAAAGGGAGAAGGAGTACTCGTACTTGCTTCTGCCAGATTACGTCCCGCGCGTAATTCGGTAGAGACAGTTGGCGCCGTCTGTGGGAAGCTTACAAATTGTAAACCTCGTATAAATACCACTAGCAAAAGCCGCATGCCTACCCAGGAGACTAACACCGGCAGTGCACCATTTGAGGAAACACCCGCGGGCGCACTGGCACACCCGTTAGTAGAGCCCGGGACGAGCGGCAGCGAAGAGCACGTCGACGGCCTGATCCGAGAGCTACAAGAGGCGGCGTACGACAGGGAGCAGGAGCGCCAGATCCGACGGAGGCTGGAGGAACGACTGGACGCGCTCGCCGGCCCGCCGCAGGGGCAACGCGAGCGGTCCCAGGACGCCACTGATATGACGGAAACATGCATTTAAATTAAACACATAAATCAACCATAAACAATTTAAAACCCTATAGATGTAGTATAATATAAGCAAGTAGGGATCGTTCTAAACCGGGGATTGAAGGGTGCATGCAATTCTTGTGTAGTAAGAGGGGGGTATAAAAGAGTTGATTTTAATTACTAATTTATTTACTAAAAACGTCAATCACATAGCAAGTATTCCTAGGATTCTAACATGCATCAACTCATAGACAAGCAAACACATAAGAAAATCCCAAAAACCCTTACCATATTTTCGACAAAAATAAACCTAAGCTAATTATTTACATGTGATCATCATATTCAACCTAGCCAATTTTCTCTACCTAATTAAGCTACCTTCGAAATTCATGCTCCTAATTTTTATTAGCAACATGCCATGTGGGTTAAAGCTTAACGCCTTAAAATCTAAGAATCATTGAATAACTTCCAGGCGAAAGGTTAAAACACAATCATCCCGCACTACCCAACGCATTAAGAACTAGACATAGCATGCTTCAAACAAAACTAAGAACATAAACACATGGAAGATAAACTTAAGTAAGTATTAAAAATCCAAAAGTATTCACCGAAACCCAATGTCAAACAAAAAGAATACAAGAACAAAATATGACTACGGAGTAAAGGGTTCATGGTTACACTTTGAAGAAATCCCGCTTAACGCTGCAAACTCCCAAGGTGTAGATGACTCCAAGGATGGTGGTTCTCACTTGTATGGACTTAACGTGTGCAAGCGATCCGAGTGATGGTGGATGGCGGTGTAGTCACTTTGTGCTCGGCCTTGGTGTTTGAGGGAGAGGGTGGAGAGTAATTTTGCAGAGCTTAGGCCTAGAATATGTGATGATTTGTTTTGAGGCCGAGCTCTTGTATTTATAGGTGAAGAATTCCAACTTTCCTCTCCAAACTAGGTTTTCCTAGTGTACTCGGGTAGAACTGCCAGCCTGTCTTGAAACGTCTTTTCTGGGAGTTCTAGAGCTCAGAAAATTCCGATTTTTGTTTCATTGGAAAGCTTATTCAAAGGGCTATAAAATCCATATAATGAACGCCATATTTGGAGTTGAATTGAATTTACTACGGATTTTAGAAGTTGAGTGACCTGACTGCCCAGTTTTCTTCTTCTTCAAGGAAAAGGAAATCTTTATATCTTCAAATTTTGCATTCCTTATTCCCCAATACTTCTTGGCCGAATATACCATATTCTTGCACATATTTTGGGCCTCAAATAAAGTATTTTTCTTCATGGAATATCCTTCAAAAATTCGTCCATTATATGCTCCATATATTCCGCCATATTTGCTCTTTCCTGGGTCGCGCAGGAGAAATGTCTTCATCTTTTTGTCCACCATTTTGGTATCCATTTCATTTGGCATTTGGTTTCCAATTCTTGACACCATATGGGAATGCATTTTAGTAACCATTTGAAGACCATTCCTCGGACTATTTCTTCTCCGGATTTATTGCGTTTTGCGTGCTTGTAGACTCCTTTACTCCGTCTCTTTTGGTCAACACCTGAATTTAACAAAATAAGTTAAAACTAATAAAACTAAGCAATTATCAAAGTAAAAATGTAGAGAAAACACATTAATTAATACGCCTAAAATGCGTAGATCAGCCACTGACAAAGAGCTACATCCGTTTGGCGGGGCTAATGCCCGGAGAGCCCGCTCGCTCACACCAGAGGGGGAGTTGCTACCCCCGACGGATAACGCCCGGATCCTCCGGAGGATGGAAGAATTGGCGGAAGAAGTTTCACGCCTACGGAAGGACAAGATCGCCGGGCAAGGCGGGACGTTCGCACCCCGGGTCAGCCCATTCTCGACCCACATACTGGATAGGGGAAGGGATCCCCATGCGAAGACAACGAAGATTACCCGGTTCGACGGGAATGGAGATCCCCGCGCGCACATCGACGAGTTTCGATCCACCACAGACGGAACCCGGTACTCGGATCCAACCCTGTGTTTCCTGTTCCAGGAAACGCTGACTGAGGAGGCCAGGAGTTGGTTTTACGAGATCCCGCCAGGCTCCATACACTCGTTTCTTGAGCTGGCGGAGAGCTTCCAGAAGTGCTATCAGCTCCAGGGGAAGTACAACACTACGGGTATCCTCCTCAAGGTCCGCCAGGGGATGGACGAGAGCCTGTCAAGCTACATAAACCGGTGGAGGACGCTTGCGAGCACGTGCAGGGACCTCGACAAGCGAGTGGCTAAGGTGGCCCTGATGGACAACATGCTCGCCACCCCGTTCGTAGAGAAACTGGTGAGGAAGGAGTATCTCGACTACGACGAGATCATGGACCTGATTGTGCAGAAGGTGCTTGTAGAAACGCGAGTGTACGGGTCCACCTCCGAATCCAGCACCAACAGACCAGAGGTGGCAGGCGCCCAACCGCGATAGCTAGCGGACGACGAGAGGCCAATTGGGGGCTATAAGAGGAGCTGGGACGCGCAAAGACAGAATTACCAGAGGCCACCCTCCCGCTATAACAACAACCGCTATAACCAGACGAGGGGATCAGCGCAGCAGGTAGTCCGCCTACCGCCAGCGCCACAATACCGACCGGCGGGACAAGAGTTCTATGCGGTCGATCACCAGTCCAACAAGCAGCTGCTCCGCCTGCACCGACACCGAATCCCGCCACCAAACAACATGACGAAAGCGGTGGCTCCGACCAGCCGAATCCCGAGCATCTGGTGCGAATACCACAACGCCGCCACCCACCATACCAACAGCTGCATTATGCTGAAAAAGGCCCTTGAAGACTTGGGGAGGGACGATCAGGTCACCCCTCCCAGGGCTGAAGAGCGACAGCGCGAAGCAAATATTGGGACCCGTGGGACTATCAGTACGATATCCGGGGGAAAGCGCAAGGAGGGAACATCATCGCCCGACCGTCCGAGCAGGGAGGTGCTGACGATCGGGGCGGGACGAGCGCAAAAAGCAGGAAGAAGGGAGGCACCCGCCATCTGCTTCACGGCGGAAGACGAGGAAGGAAGCCCGAGGGACAGCACCCTGCCGTTCGTGATCGACGCGATCATCGATCGTTTCCTCGTGAAGAGGGTGCTGGTAGATAGTGGGGCGTCCGTGAATGTGATCTACCTAGACGCGTACACGGCGCTCGGCAGGCCCGCCCGCAAGATGACATAGGATCACGAGTGCGTGGCCAGCTTCACGGGCGAAACGTCGTACCCAATCGGGAGTGACAACATCCGAGTTGGGATCGGTGCATCCGACTCCCCGCGCAGCGAGGTCCAAACAGACTTCATTATCATGGACACCCCCTCCCCATACAAAACCATTCTCGGGAGGCCGGGGATCAACAAGCTGAAGATGATCATCGCGGGGCATTTGCTCTTGGGATGATTCCTAACCGAGCATGGAATCAGGTACGTTCGGGGATACAATCACGAGGAAGCCGCGAAACCCCGGGGCAGGCAGGAGGTCCTCGCCTTGGAGCCTACGCCAGGAACGGAGATACCGGACGATCCACGCGACGGGCTGATGGCAGTGTCGCCCGTCCCCGAGCGCGAGGAGCTGAGGGCGATTCAGCTATCTTCCGAGCATCCGGAGAGGACGGTCCAAATTGAAGCATCGTTGGCTCCCGCGATAGCCGATCGAACCCGGGGACGTGGGATACGGGCGCTGACCCGAGGTCATCCCAGAGATCCTATGGTCCATCTGAACGACCGCCAAACGCAGCCACGGGCGAAACTCCGCTCAGCCTGACATTTGGAACGGAAGCTGTGCTACCTCTGGAGATTACCCATCAGAGCCCACGGATCGAGGGGTACGACCCGCGCACGAACAGCGAGGGGCTACGTCTCAGCAATGATCTGCTGGAAGAACGGAGGGACACGGCGCACCCCCACAACGCCGCGAACAAACAGAGGATCGCCCGATTGTTCAACTAGCGCATCCGGGCTCGACCAATCCAACTGGGTGATGAAGGCGATCCAGCAAAAGGTGAAGACACTCCGTCTGTTGTGGGAAGGCCCGTACGTCGTCGATAAGGTGATAAGCACCAGCACTTTCTACCTCCGTGATATGCAGGGTCAACGATTACGGCACCCATGGAACATCCAACATTTGATGAAATATTTTCATTAAATTTTGTTGTGATGTACTTCATTATTTAGTTCATTTCATTGTCGCGTTTGTTTGTCCTTACCCCGCCCGCTCAGTACTCGGGGGACTGGGGATAGGCTGCCCGCACGAATGTAACGCGGTTAAATTCCATTCAAAAGCAAAGGAGTGGGCGCACATTCGCGTGAGCCATTCAAAAGATGCCAAAAAAAAAACTCCAGACAAGGCACACGTACGGAAAGAAAATACTTCATTGATAAAAGGCACACGGCCCAACTACAAAAATCTATTCTATTACAAAAAAAAGAGGAAAAATCCTACACTACGCCCCCGTATCAACCTCCAGCTCCTCAGCCTCCTCCGACGACAGCGCCCCCACCGCTTCCACCTGCTCGCCCGGATCCACCCGCATGATCACCGGCCCTAGCTCCGCCCTAGAAGGTTCCCCAGAAGGCTCCACCTCTCCCTCAGGCGCAGGAACCTGAGCGCCCGCCAGTCTCTCATTTTCAGACCGCACGAACGCCCGGTACTTCTCCAGCTTCAAGAAAGGAATCACCGCTTCTTGGAACGCAGCTACCTGCTCATCCACTTCCGCTCTGACCAGTTCGCGGAGCTCGTCAGACTCCTTGAACGTCGCCACAGCATCCATGCGAGCAACGCGATTAGCCTCCTTCAACCGGGACTCTGATAGTGCCTCCCAGGCGGCTGCTTCAGCACGGATGCGCTCCAGCTCGGCGCGCACCCGCTCCACCTCGGCCACGGCCTTGTCCCGCTCAGCCCTCGCCAGAGCTTCACGGGCAGCAGCTTCGGTAAACCGGGCAGTTGCCTCCTCCGCACGGGCGGTGTACCGCCGGACCAAGCCGTTGGCCTTTTCGAGCTGCGCCGAGACCCTGTCCGTCATCCTCCGCTGCTTCAGCTCCTCGGCCCTGAGGCGTGCAAGTTCTAGAGTCTCCCGCGAGTGGACGCGGAAGAGCTGATGCTGCAGGCGGGTGCACGCAATGAAGGCCGCGTCCAGCCCGTCGGGGGCAGCATTCTCCAGCGGCTGCAGCAGGGGCCCAAGAGAGGCGGCGCCATCCACCAGCGCACGGCGCAGAGCGTCCACAACATCACCATTCGACCCAGGAGCGGGGCCGGGAGAGGAGCCTTCAATTCGGGGGCGCTTCTGTGCACGCTCCTCACCTTCCCCTTGCTCAAGAGATTGTGGAGGACTTGAAGGTCGACCTGAAGACGGAAGCGGGGGATTTGGAGAGCAAAAGTATTGTGGAGGACTTGAAGGTCGACCCGAAGACGGGGGCGTGACGGGAGCACGACTTGAAGACTGAGGCGTACGAGTAGCCTCCCGCCTATCCCTGATATCATCTCGTTCGGACCGGCGCTGATCGCGCTCCACCTGGCGCTGCTCCCTCTCGCGCTGGTGCTGATCGCGCTCCGCCCGGACCTGGGCCTTGGATCCAGCAGCATTGCCCGGAGGGGGGCAGGGAGCATCCGTTTGTGGCCCTCGGATGGGCGGGGCGAGGTCCGCCACGTTGGGGATAGGGATCTTGGGCTGGGTACTGTCCCCCAGGACGAGTCCGCCACGACCGTCATCCGCCACCCGACGAACCTTCTCAGCGGTTACCAGTAGCGCAGCCATCCGGCGCTTGAGCGCGTCATCCTTATCCGTGACCTTGGACTTCGTCATCTTAACTGCAGAGCACACAAACGAAAGGTTAGCGAACAGATACAACACTTGGTAAAATTATCCTATTCCTACCCCTAGCAAGAAAACTATGCCCCACAGACCAGGCGGTCTGGCGAGTCGCGTGCGCTCGATGAGATCCCAATGGCACGCGGCCCAGAAGTATCTTGACTCGGGCACCGGGTCGAAAACGAACTTCAAACGGGCAATCCTGGCCTCTTCAACGGGCGTGAGCGGATACTCGTTCGTATCAAGTAAATGGAAGAACTGGGGGACTCGATCAATCTGGTCAGCGTTGGCGGCATACTCGGCCGGAAAGGCGCCGAACTCCCAATCACCCCCCACCAGACAGTTGATCGTACGCCAGGAGGTCGAAGAGCTCGGTGGGTCCACCAGCCACCACTTCACACGAGGCTCCACCGTGAAGGTCCCCGAGTCCCTCTGGCGCGTGGAGTATCGCAGACGGAAGAAGTGGAGGAATTCCGCCCGTGTGGGGTGGTCCAGCCCGCTCGAACGGAAGATATTGAAAAACGCCACCAACGTTCGGGTCAGTGTAGGCCCACACTAACCGAGGGAGATTTTGAGGAGCGCCAGGATATATTGGAAGAACGGGTGGAGAGGCAGCTTTATCCCCGCCTTCAGATGGAACTCGCTGACGCACACGTGGCCAGCCGGCGGTCGGGTGAACGTCTCTCCCCTCCCCGGGATCTTCAGCCCGACGGACGAAGGAATGTGGTAGTCCCTCGCCCACCGCGCCATATCTTTGACGCTCGGCGCCCGTTCAGGCTCTTGCACGGGCACTCCGTCGGGGAGCACCCAGTGAACTCGCCCACCCTCAGGAAACTGGGTCACGGGCTGATCTTGTCGCACGCGTTCCTCACCCCACGGACCGGACTACGAGGATTCGCCCGACGATTCCCCCAACCCTGCAGCAGCAAGCGCTTATTGGGGATCCATTTGCTGCACCACAGGAGAAGCGTCAGGGATGAATCGCAGGGGCGTCACACTCATCACAGACTCGCACGACGATGCGCTCGACCCATTCGACCCACAACTTAACCACCCCACCCCCGGTATGTATATGCGCTCACGCGATTCCCCACTTGATATTTCTATTGGCTCCATTCCTAGACGCACGCACACGATACCAACACTTAGCAAAAAAAGAGTGGGGGGGGGGGGGCAAACTACCAGAAACACCAAAAACCCAAAATTCCTACCCCAAACAAAATCAAACCTGGCACACCTCAAGAACACGCCTTGTTCTTAAGATGCAAAACCCAGAAAAAGCCAAAAAACCCAGAAACCGTGACAAACCAGAAACAAACAAACACGAACCAAAACGGAAAACAACAGAAACTGGATGAGAGCCTCACCAAATCGGTATTTGACGGTTGAGAGGATGAACGTCGACGAAGAAACTACGGCAAGAAACAAAGAACAGCAGAGATCAGAGAGGAACAGTAGGCGAGGTAATTTCTGCAGCGTTTCGGCAAGTTGTAAAAAGTGATGAGGAAGACAACACCACACCCCTATTTATACTAACCGCACGATGTACGCCAATGAACGCCAGCCGTCCATTTTCGCGTATCCACCGTCAGATCACGACACGTGGCCCTGAGGCGGTTCACCTACCCACGCAAGTAACCACGCTCCCCTTCAGCTTCCCGCCTTGAATTCAAACCCTAGCACGATCTCCCACGGCTCAACACGTGTCACCTATGCAAACACCCCACGTGCCCACGCGCCTGACGTTTGGGCTTCGAGCAGTTATCACGTCAGCAGCATTTAATGCCCAGGCCATGCCAGCATTAATTACGACGGCTCGCAATTATTACACAAACGGTTCCCAAGGAGCAATCAAAAGGAATGTCACCTCAAGCGTCGCATCAGAGCACCACCAGACCCAAGGCAAGACACACCACGCCACATCTCCCGCCAGTCGAGCAAAACGCACACATCACCCGCACGACCAGTGAACGAAGAACCACCGCGAACGTTTGGACAAGGTAAAAACACCGCCACAGGCAATGGGCATCTCCCATCCGAACGCGTGCCGGTAAGAATTAGCAAGCCGGATTAGGCGGCACAGGCATGGGGTCCGTCCCCTCTTTGCGCGCGCTAAGACCGATGGGCGGTACGGGTGTGGGGTCCATCCTCTCCGTATGCGCAACGTTAACGATCGACTCGCCGACTCAAACGGCAGGGGTGTGGGGTACGTCCCCTCCTTGTGCGTTCTGAGACCGATAGGCGGTACGGATGCGGGGATCGTACCATCCGTACGCGCAACGTTAACGATCGACTCGCCGACTCAGACGCAAGGGTGTGGGGTCCGTCCTCTCCTTGCAAGTTATGAGACCGATGAGCATTTCGGGTGTGGGGTCCGTCCTCTCCGTGCTCGAAAAAATACAAGCCGGCTGTGGTGACAGAGGCATGGGGCCGACTCCTCTCTGGGCGCGCTAAGCCAATGGGCGGCACGGGCGTGGGGTTCTTCCCCTCCGTGTGCGTAACGTTAACGATTGACTCGCCGACTCGGCCGGCAGGGGTGTGGGGTCCGTCCTCTCCTTGTACGCTCTGAGACCGATGAGCGTTCCGGGTGTGGGGTCCATTCTCTCCGGGCGCGAAATCTTCCCAGTTTAGGCGGCAGAGGCCTCCGTGCACGCTAAGTCTGAGGGGCGGCACAGGTACGCGTTCGTGCGCGCCGCAACATTGTACATCGCGGTCTTGATCTCACCGTTGATGCTACAGCGTACGCAATGGCATCCCCGTTGACGTGCGACGTACGCAACGGCAACCCAGCGTTGGCGTTACGACCAGCATTTGCATACATTCACACATCATACCATACATTCATGCATCATACCATACATTCACACATTTTCATAACTATATATCTATGACTGCCCCTATTCATGCTCACCAGCCAAACTCCACGGGTGCACGGCTCCAAACTAGCAAGATCCGTTTAGAGGCTGGACACAGGATACAGGAACAGGTACACGATCAAAACGCGCAGGTACCCACTCCGACATGCGAGACCTTCCTTGACCGGAGAGTTGGGGGACTTGGGCGTTATAGGACCATACACCACTGCTCAATCGGATAAGTATTCTTGTTAATCGCACGAACCCCTTTTTTCAACTCCCCAGTCAAGAAAGTTCTCTTTGACTTGGGGACTTGGGGGACTTGTTAGTATGGCATTAGTTGTCCGATTAAATATACTTATCCTCTTAAGCAGGTAATCAACACCTACCCGACCACCTGAAACACCACCAGGGAGGCTTTAACTTCACTCACAAGACTGACCCCATCCGAGCGCGCACGCGCCCGTGGGGCACATGCCCGAATGCACGGATAACACACCAGCAAGCATACCAGTCCCACATCGAAGAACACAAGTGAGCACCAAACTCAACCACCTATACATGCAAGGTATTTATTACAGGTAAACGATATATCTCAACACCCCAAACACTACTTACACGCACGTTCGCTTGACTGTTATATCCAATACATCATCTGACTTAGGCATCGGAGCGTTGAAGGCGGGCCACCCCGTCTCCACCCCTGACCGCCCGTTTGTTGTTGTATTCTTTTAATAGCCGTAGCGGAACACGCGCACCCGATCACCCAAAGGGAGGAGAAGCGCCCGACCATCCGAACAGCCCCAACGTTCGGACGTACAACAAGGAGGAGAAGGAGTACTCGTACTTGTTTCTGCCAGATTACGTCCCGCGCGTAATTCGGTAGAAACAGAGTTCTATTCATTTTCTTCTGCTGATAACCAAAATCTGATGGTTCATATTAATTTCACTGCTAATGCAGAAGCCATTGTGTCCAAATACAGTCTTACATCACATACTCGGTAGAAAAAGAGGATACCATCACTTGTAGCTCCATTGAATTTACCTACATGGAAGATGTTTAACCTGAAAGTTTCATTTTACTGTACATCAAACTGCATTGCAGCTACTTTTATGATATCTCATTACTCATTAGCTTATGAGCTAATTAAAAGCATAAAACAGAATGAGCATGCATAGCTGCTATTGAGACTAAAATATTCAGAATGTTGAGCAACTAATATGTAATGACAAACTACACTGAGCTTGATCTAACTCGATTTCTTTGCATGAAAAAAAATTACTTACCTACTTATCCAGGAGCTTCATCATATGTACGTTACTTGCTATAGCTGATTACTTCATTTCCACCATCATTGCTTTTTTGTTCACCAAAAAAAAAAATCACGAGGAGAGCCACCGGGATAGAACCTCCAGTGCCTCGGACAGATCTGTCCACCGGCAGCTGGTTCCGGTGAGCATGCCGTAGGACTTTTCCACCGCCGGCGGAGCAATCACGACGGCGACGGTGACTGTCTCCTCCACCTCCTTCTGGACCTCTCGGCAGCAGTACGACGAGGAGGTGGGATCCGGATCGGAAGATCTCAGCGCGACAAACAGGACAGATCCGGCTGTCGGAGGCAAGCCTCGTGTCGATGTAGTTGACGTGGAAGGTGTGGAGGCAGAGAAGGAGGAGGCGGAGGAGGTCGTCCGGCTGGAACTCGGCGAGGCAGATGTTGCAGTCGGCAGTGACGGTGACTGAGCAGGGGCGGGATACGTCATTGAATCTGAAGCGAGGGAGGAGGCCGGCGGAGGATGAGGATGGAGAGGGAGAGACTCAGGGGTGAGAGTATGAGCGCCAAAGCGGAGCGGCGGCGGAGTGGAGGAGAGACTGGGATCGGAGGTAGCGGTGGAGGAAGTAGAGGAGGAGTGAAGAGACCACTACTAAGTTGATGAGGACGACGAAAAGAATCTCCGGCGGTGACATGGTTTGAGGCGGTGTGGCTCATGTAAACATGACAACAAAGCTATACAGTTCTACATCAGATGATGAGCTGATCCTAAGAATATTCTGGAGAAATGATGAGCTGGCACACTCATGAGTAACTCATGATCAGGCACAGTCAGCTTGTTAAGGCTACAGTCAACACACCCCCTCGATCTCAGCTGGGGTGGCCAATGTGAGATTGTTATTGTGATATTTGAAGCTTGGTGAGTGAAGACCTTTTGTAAGGATGTCTGCAATTTGATCTGAAGTAGGTACATACTAAAGTAGGTGATCTATGTTTTAAACCCGTTCCCTAACGAAGTGGAAGTCATTATTTAAGTGTTTGATTCTGGAATGAAACATTGGATTAGATGCTAAAGCCAAGGCAGAGAGATTGTCACAGCAAAGGAGAGGAGGGCGAGAAACTCGAACATGTGTCTTATCCATGAAACTTCTGCTGTGGTATTGGCCAGAGAGCGATATTCAACTTCAGTTGAACTACGAGATACACTTCCTTACTTTTTAAACTGCCATGAGAATGGACAACCTGCCAAATATATCACAAAAGCCTGTTGTGGACCTACGTTCATTCACTTCTCCAGCCTAATCTGCATCACAGTATGCAGAAATACAAGGAGTACTAGAACCAGAAGATTTATACCAAATGCCTTTATCTAAACTTCCCTGCAGATACCTTAAAATCCTTTTTATAGCTCCAAAATGGACATCAGTAGGAGATGTCATAAATTGACACACTGTGTTTACTGAATAGGCAATGTCAGGTCTTGTAAACGTGAGATACTGTAATGCCTCTACAATGCTTCTGTATACAGTAGGATCAAAAAGTAAGGTACCTTCATTTCAAAGCATCTGAACATGAGGAAGACAAGGTATGTTACAAGGCTTTGCAAATTCCATTCCTGCTCTGACTAGGAGATCCTTGGCATATTTTCTTTGACTAAAAAAGATCCCATTTGATTTCTGCAGTACTTCCGGACCTAGAAAATATCACAAAGGCCCTAAGTCCTTCATGTCAAAGACTATTCAACTTTTTGATTACCATCTTAATCCCATTTGAATCAGAACCAGTAATCACAATGTCATCTACATATAGCAACAACACTACAATCCCATCTTTACCAGTTCTCACAAACAGACTAGGATCTGAATGAGAAAAATTAAATCCCAGACTAGGAAGATAACTTGTGAACTTCTCATTCCATGCTCTAGGAGCATGTTTTAAACCATACAGTGATTTCTTGAGAAGACAAACATGATTAGGCAGTTGAGGATCTGCAAATCCTTGAGGCTGATGCATATACACTTCCTCCTTCAAATCACCATGCAAATATATATTTTTAACATCCAATTGTCTCAATTCCTATATGTTAGCTGCAGCCAAAGCAAGTATAATTCTCACAGTGCTATGTCTTACTACAGGGCTAAAAGTCTCATCGTAATCCAACCCTTTGGACTGACTAAAACCCTGTGCAACAAGCCTAGCCTTATATCTGGAAATGTTGTCATCTTGATTCTTCTTTACCTTGTAAATCCATTTGCATCCTACAATATTTTTCCCTTCTGGATGTGGAACAAGAGTCCAGGTTCCTTGTTTCATTAAAGCATCAATCTCTTCTATCATTGCACCATCCCACTCAAGTATGCCTACAGCAGCCTTGTAATTTTTAGGCTCCTTGACTTCTATGATTTCTGTCACTGCAGTAAATCCATTAAAGATTGGATATTCTTCATACATTTTTCCTTGAATAGCAGCTGAAAAAGCACAAAAATCTTCAAATGACTTCTTAACAATACCATTCTTGGCCCTTGTCATCATAGAATGCTCATTGTAATTCTGATCCACAATAAATTACAATTCATGTGGTAAGTTGTTGATATCCAAATCACTTGGTAAAGCTCCACTGACATGATTAATTTCATTACCCTCATTCTGCACTCTTAGAGAAACATTAGTATTTTCTATATGATCATGATGATCAAGATCATGATCCTTAGTAGATGTAGCATTTGTAGCATCAGCATTGCTATTATCATTAACATATCCTGCATCATGCTCAATCATGTCAGTTGTAGCATCATGAAACTCATAACTATCACTGATTTGTGACACACAATCATCTACACTATTATGTTCAACAGTTGTATTATTAACCTGATCATTGTCACTACTATTTTCTCTGACATTAGTTGCACCTCTGTTCCCCTTCAACGAAATGGAGAACAACCTGAGGTTGATCAGAATGAACCACAGGAGCATAAGAAGAGGTGACCACAGAAGAGGAATGCTGAGACAAAGAAATAATAACAGGTGGAGATGAGGGTTTGGCTTTAGGTTCGGAGGAAGGGAGAGTAGGTAAAGGATCGGAGAGGAAAAGGGAAAAAGAGATTCATCATGCACTACATGTCTACTGAGCCACAGTTTATTCTTTTCTCTGCTGTAACAAAGGATCCCTTTATAACCAACAACATAGCCTAAGAATACACATTGCATAGTTCTTAGAGCTAACTTGTTTGAGGTATAAGGTCTGAGAAAAGGATAGCATGCAGTCCCAAATATCCTAAGATTAGAAATATCTGGACTGGAAGAGAACATCTGAAAGTATGGGGAGGTCATACCTAAGCTTTTACATGGCATTCTGTTGATCAGAAAAGCACAATGTGCTACAGTATGAAACCAGAAAGGTTTAGGAACAGAAGCAGTGGATAATAAGGTGATTGCATACTCAACTAAGTGTCTATTCTTCCTTTCTGCTACACTTTTTTATTGTGGTGTATAAGGACAATTGATTTGGTCAATGATACCATGTGAATCTAGGAAATGTTTGAACTTATTACTGTTATCTTTCCCTCTACCATCAGTCTGAAGAATCTGAATGGAGCTATGAAATTGATTAATCATAAGAGCATGAAACTTCACAAATATTGAGAAAGCATCTGATTTATTGATAAATGGATAAACCCACAGATATCTAGTACAATCATCTGTAAAAATCAGATAATATTTGTATCCCTCTATAGACAAACATGAAGCAGGTCCCCATACATCACTGTGAATCTTATGAAAGGGTCTAGTAGACCTAGAATTAGACTCAGTGAATGGTAGCCTATGCATCTTGCCATGAAGACAATGAACACACAAAGCTGAGAACTCAGATGTGGATATAGTAATACTAGCATCTGCTAACATTTTAGCTACAATATCAGAAGCTGGATATCCTAAACGTTGATGCCACAAAGTAGACTTGGATGCAGCTCCAACAAAAGCAGTAGGAAGACCTTTATTTATCTTTGGATTCTGGAACAAGAACAGTCCCTCCTTACTTGTCCTTCCTTGGTATAACAGATCCCTTGTCCTTTTGTCCTGCACACAGATTTGTGTATCATCAAGAGTAATGAAACAATGGTTATCCCTACATAGCTTAGTAAAGGATAACTAATTCACTGCTAAGCTGGGAACATGTAACACATTGTTCAAACTAAATGTGTGAGAAGAAAGAGTAATATTAGACTTCTCAATATGTGCAATTTCAAGTCCAGAGCCATTACCAATAGTGATTTGTTGATCAGAGGTGTATGGTTGAGCAATGGTGAGGCTTCTGAGGTCAGAAGTCATATGATGAGTGGCTCCACTATCTCCAATCTGTATGTCTATTGTTGCAAGTTCCTGAGATTGAGATGAACTAGCTCCACTGTGGCCAGAAGAAGATGCAGTCATAGTAGTAAGTGAACTAGGTGGATCAGCACCCTGATATGCATAGTTGCTCCTATGAGTGCAATCAAGAGTCTTATGTCCCTTCAAACCACAATTTTGACAAGCCACAACAGTTGTAGATGGATGATCAGAAGGGATATTGTTGCGATAGAAGAAATTTACTGCAGTGTGTCCTCTTTTGCAGCAAATCTGACATTCTGGAGTAGTTGCATTAAGTGGAGGCCTGTAGCTACCAGCAGAAGCAGGTAAGCTGGTCTAAACAGGAGGAGAAGATGAACCAGAAGATGAGGCTCCTTGATTTGGACCTTGATAGTTTTGATTCTGATAGCAGATATTGGCAAGATGACCTTTTCTCCCACATATTTGACAATTGTTAAGCTGGTAGCAGGTTGTCACAGTGTGACCTCTCTTACCATAGTGTTGACATTCATTAGCTCCTTTTGAACCTCCAGAAGATCCAGCTCTTCCTTTGTCACCATAGTCCATGGTTGAGTTTGAGAGAAGTTGCCATTGCAGTAAGGTGAGCTTGATCCATTAAGCTACCTTCAATCATTCTGACTGCAGATATGAGCTGAGACCTCAGAACCCTTAGAGTAATTGGACTTTCTCTGCCTTCCATTATCATTCTGATTATGGAGTACTCTTTAGGTAGACCATTAAGAAAAACAATGATTATGTCTTCATCAAATATAGTTACTCCCACTGATAGCAATTGATCCTTGGCACACTTGACCCTTTGCAAGTATTTCTCAATACTTTCTTATCCCTTCTTAATGGTTTGCAATTCTGTTTTGAGTTGCATAATGATGACTCTAGATACTACATAAAATCTCTCTTGAAGTGCCAACCAAGCTTGCCTAGATGACTTGCATCCTACAATGATGTCCATATTCTCTTCTTCAAGTGTTGTCATAAGTATAGTCAGAAGTGCCTTATCTATCTGTTTCCAAGCCTTGTAGGCTGCAGTAGTCTCACTTGTAACTTCAGCATCAACAGTAAGCACAAAACGAGGAGGAGCCACTTCTGAACCATCAAAGAACCCAAATAGACCATTCCCTTCCAATGCAGATTGAAATTGAAATCTCCATTTGATGAAGTTCCTTTCCCCAAGTCTCACAGTGATCATACTCAAAAGTGAGTTGACTCTAGCTTGAGTCAGAACAGTAGGACTCATACCACTAACCTCAGATGCAGTAGATGAAGAAGATGCCATCTTAACACAGAATACGATATACTCAGAACAATGAATACAATTTCAATCAGAATTTTAGGTCTATACACCATACTACAACTGCTACAATAGACAACTTACTCAAGATCCTCCAACAATTATACTTTAGCAAAACAGATGCAAGAGATCACACTAATTTCAGCCAATTTTTCTCCAATTTTCTTTTAATATCCAACTATTTTTCATAAGAAGATTTTTCCTTAGACATATATTTTTGAGACACGGTATTTTGGCTAACACACTATTTTATACCAGCAAATATATCAAGATCTCAGCAACAAACACCACACGATCTCAGCAACAAACACCTCTTCACTACATGAACACTTACTTCACCAAATTGTAGAAGACTTTTAAGCAAATTTACTAGGCAATTCCACAATACTCAGTTTAGATGCAGACACAACACCTTAACAATCTATCAGCTGTTCTATACTAGTGTTTGTATAGCATGAGTTGTCCGATTAATATACTTGTCCACTTAAGCAGGTAATCAACACCTACCCGACCACCCGAAAGACCACCAAGGAGACTCCAACCTCACTCACAAAACCGACCCCACCCGAGCGCGCACGCGCCCGTGGGGCGCATGCCCGAATGCACGGATCAACACAACAGTAAGTGCATCAGTCCCACATCGAAGAACACAAGTGAGCACCAATCTCAACCACCTATATATGTAAGGTATTTATTACAGGTAAGACCACGAATTCACTCCGACTAAATACTACTTACACGCATATTCGCTTGACTGTTATATCCAATACACAATCTGACTTAGGCATCGGAGCGTTGAAGACGGACCACCCCCGTCACGACCCCTGAACGCCCGTTTGTTGTTGTATTCTTCTAACAGCCGCACGCGAACACGCACACCCGCCCATCTGAGAGAAGCCCGATCACCCGAGAGAAGAGGAAGCGCCCGAAGAGAGAGAGAGCTAGCGCCCGTCCATCAGAATAGCCCGAGCGTTCAGACGAACAAGAAGGAGAAGGAAGTCTATTCGTACTGTTCCGCCAGATTACGTCCCCGCGCGTAATTCGGTAGAAACAGTTGGCGCCGTCTGTGGGAAACTTACAAATTGCAAACCTCGTATAAACATCACTACCCAAAAGAAACGTGTTCCATCTGTTGCTACTAAGGTCGACATGCTCAACCCGGTGACTAACGACAGCAACACGCCCGACAGGGAGACGCCGCCAGAATCACAGGGGCGGTATGTATTAGCAAGCGACAGAGACGATGGCGAGGAGCGTATCAGCAGCCTGGTCCAGGAATTATGGGAGGCGGCGCTCGAGAGAGCAGAGGAGCGCCGAATCCGTCAGAGGTTGGAGGAGCGGCTGGATGCGCTCATCAGCCAGCAGCAGGGGCAGCAGGAAGGGACCCAGGAGACCGCCGGCGAGGAGCGATATCCGTTCGGTAGGACCAGCGCACGGGCGACCCGAGCGTCCTCACCCGAGGAGGAATCGGCGCCCCCGACGAACAACGCTTTGATCCTCCGGAGGATGGAGGAGTTGGCGGAAGAGATCTCACACTTGCGCAGGGACAAGTTGGCCGGTCAGGGCGGGACGTTCGCCCCCCGAGTCAGCCCATTCTCAGCGCATATATTGGAGAAAGGAAGGGACCCCCATGCAAAGACAACGAAGATCGCTCGGTTCGACGGGAGCGGAGATCCGCACACACACATGGACGAGTTCCGATCAACCACGGACGGAACTCGGTACTCGGACCCAACCCTTTGTTTCCTGTTTCAGGAAACGCTGGCGGAGAAAGCGAGGAGCTGGTTCTACGAGATCCTGCCAGGGTCCATCCACTCATTCCTTGAGCTGACGGAGAGCTTTCAGAAGCGCTATCGGCTCCAGGGCAAGTACAACACCACGGGCATCCTCCTCAAAATCCGCCAGGGGATGGACGAGAGCCTGTCAAGCTACATCAATCGATGAAGGACGCTCGCAAGCACATGCAGAGACCTTGACAAGCGAGTGGCCAAGGTGGCCTTGATGGACAACCTGCTCGCCACCCCATTCGTAGAAAAACTAGTGAGGAAGGAGCATCTCGACTACGACGAGATCATGGACCTGATTGTGCAGAAGGCGTTAGTAGAAACGCGAGTATACGGGTCCGCCTCCGAATCCAGCATCAACAGACCGGAGGAGAATGCTCAGCCTCGACGACCCTCGGACGACGGAGGGGCACCAACCGGAGGGCAAAAGAGGTACAGGGACGCGCCGAGACAAAATCATCAAAGACCGTTCTTCTGCAACAACCACTACAACCGACCGAGGGAACCGGCGCAGCAGGGCGCCCGCTTACCGCCAGTACCGCGCTATCGACCGGCGGGACAGGAGGTCTTCACGGTCGATCAGCAGCCACTCGAGCAGCTTCTCCACCTACACCAACGTCGGCTTCCACCTCCAAATAACATGACGGCGGCAGCGTCCCCGGTCGGCCGAATGCCGAGCATCTGGTGTGAATTCCACAATGCCGCCACCCACCACACCAACCACTGCATCATGCTCAAGAAGGCCCTCGAGGATATGAGGAAGGACGATCGAGCCACCCCTCCCAGGGCGGAAGGACAACAGCGCCAGGTGAACGCCGGGACCCGTGGGACTATCAGCACGATATCCGGGGGTAAGCGCAAGGAGGGGGTATTGGCGCCCGATCGCCCGAGCAGAGAGGTACTGACAATCGGGGCAAGGGGAGCGCCCAAGGTAGGGAGGTAGAAGACGACCACCGTTAGCTTCACGGCGGAGGATGAAGAGAGGAACCCGAGGGATAGCACCCTGCCGTTCATGGTCGACGCGATCATTGACCAATTCCTCGTGAAGAGGGTGCTGATCAACAATGGAGCGTCCGTGAACGTGATCTACTTCGACGCGTACAAAGTGCTCGGTAGGCCCGCGCGCAAAATGACACAGGATCACGAGTGCGTTGCCAGCTTCACGGGCGAGACATCATACCCCATCGGGAGCGACAACCTCCGGGTCGAAATCAGCGCATCCGACTCCCCGCACAGCGAGGTCCAGACGGACTTCATTGTCATGGACACCCCCTCCCCTACAACGCCATAATCGGGAGACCGGGGATTTGCAAGCTGAAGATGATCATCGCAGGGCACCTGCTCCTGGGACGATTCCCAACCGAGCGTGGAATCGGGCACGTACGGGGATACAATCACGAGGAGACCACGAAACCCCGGGGCAGACAGGAGGCTCTCGCCTTAGAACCCACGCCGGGAACGGAGATACAGAGCGACCCACGCGACGGGCCGACGGCGCCTTGGGCGAGACTCCGTTCAGCCTGACGTTCGGGAGTACTACTCCTGGAGATTACCCATCAGGGCCCGCGGATAGAGGGGTACGATCCACGCACGAACAGTGAGGGGCTGCGGCTCAACAACGACCTGTTAGAAGAACGAAGAGATGGCGTACCTCCACAATGCCGCGAACAAGCAAAGGATCGCCCGATTATACAATCAGCGCATACGGGCGCGCCCAATCCAACTGGGGGACTGGGTGATGAAGGCGATCCAACAGAAGGTGAAAGCGCTTCGCCCGTTGTGGGAAGACCCATACGTCGTTGACAAGGTGATAAGCGACAGCACTTTCTACCTCAGGGACACAGGGTCAACGACTGCGCCACCCGTGGAACATCCAGCACTTTAAGGGAAGTACTTCCAATAAAATTGTCGTGTTGTACTTTCATTTATTTCCTTAGTGTAATTATTGTCGCGTTTGCTTGTCCATACCCCGCCCGCCCATATATTCGGGGGACTGGGGATAGGCTACTCGCGAGGATATAACATTTAGTCAGATCCTAGTTAAAGTACAAGCGCGCTTTCGTGTCAGACTCAAAAGATGCCAAAAACAGAAGTACCAAGGCACACAGACAGGAAAAAAAAAACTTCATTCATCATTCATCCACCCGATTACAAAAGCCAACTGGCGGAAGTCAAAGGCACGAAGGCCCGACTACACAAAAAACTACTACAAAGAAAGAAAAGAAAAAAAAAAGAGGAAAATCCTATAGCTACGCCGTATCCACCTCCAGCTCCTCCGCCCCCTCAGACGACCCCGGTTCCGCCTGCTGCACCTGCTCACCAGGCTCCACCTGTCGGATCACTGGCTCCAGCTCCGCCCAAGCAGCTCCATCAGTGGGCACCGCCATCTCTTCAGAAGAAGGAACCCGATCGCCCGCCAGTCTCTTTGCTTCCGACTGAACGAACGCCCAGTACTCCTCCAACTTGATGAAGGGCGTCACCGTTTCCTGGAAGGCAGCCACTTGCTCATCCACTTCAGCCCTGATCAGTTCGCGGAGCTCGTCAGACTCCTTGAACGTTGCCACAGCATCCATGTGAGCAACATGGTCCGCCTCTTTCAGCCGGGACTCAGTCAGTGCCTCCCGGGCGGCTTCCTCAGCACAGACACGCTCCAGATCGGCGCGCATCCGTTCCACCGCGGCCACCGCTTGATCACGCTCCGTCCTGGCCTCCATGGTCCGAGTGACCTCCTCCTCGGCACGGGCCGTGTACCGATGGACCAGATCATTGGCCTTGTCAACGCTGCGCGTTAGCCGCTCCACGACTTGCCGATGCTTCAGCACTTCAGACCGGAGGCGAGTCAACTCCGTCATCTCCCGCGAACGGACGCGGAAGAGCTGATGCTGCAGCTGAGTGCAGGCGACGAACGCATTGTCCAGCCCGTCAAGGGCGGCGTTGCCCAGCGGCTCCGCTTTGTGCGCCAGGGAAGCAGCACCATCCACCAGCGCACGACGCAGGGTGTCGATGACATCATCACTTGGCCCAAGTGTAGGGCCGGGGCAGGAATCTTCAGTACGGGGACGCTTCTGGGCGGGTTCCCCACTCGCCCCATGCTCCAAAGATTGTGGAGGACCTGAAGGTAGACTTGAAGAGGGAGGCGGACGAGCGGCTTCACGACGGTCTCTCAGCTCCACCCGATCGGACCAACGTTGATCACGATCCACTTAGCGCTGCTCCTTCTCCCGTTGCCGGTTGTCCCGATCAGACCGGCTCGAGCCCTGACTGCCCGACTGAGAAGGAGGAGAAGGTAGAACAGTACCAGGCGCTGGCCGCTCAGAGTTAGCAGCAGCGAAAACAGATGGGCCAGCGCCCGACACCCGTTGCCGGATAGGGGAGGCATGCGCGTTCACTGGTGGCGCACGCCTGGTGGGCTGAGCCTCCTCACCCACACGCATTCCACCCGAACGGTCCACCACGACACGACGAACGGTCTCGGCGCCCTCCAGCAGCTTTTGCATCCGGCGCATCTGCTCGGCATCCTGGTTGCCCGCCTTTGACTTGGACATTTTCACTAAAAGGCAGAAGAAGGCACAGGTTAGCAGCAATTGATAAAACAAAACTACACTACACTACACTATCTACATTACAGATAAGCCCCACCCGACGAACTAGGCATGCGGGCGAGGTTATTCTTCTCGATCAAATCCTAGTGACACGCGGCCCAGAAATTTCTCGCCTCAGGCATGGGGTCGAAAACGAACTTCAGTCGAGCTATCCTACCATCCTCCTCGAGCGTCAGAGGGAACTCGCGCGTATCCAAACAATGGAAGCGCTGGGGGACTCGATGGACCAGGTGAGCGTTGGCGGCAACCTCAGGCGAACACGCGCCAAACTCCCACTCTCCCCCGACCAGGCAGTTGATCTTACGCCAGCTGGTGGAGGAACTCGGAGGATCAATAAGCCACCACTTCACCCTCGGCTCCACAATGAAGGTGCCAGAGTCTCGCCGGCGGGAAGAGTACTTCAACCGGAAGAAATGGAGGAACTCCGCCCGTGTGGGATAGTCCAACCCGCTCGAGCGAAAGATGTTGAAGAACGCCACCAACGTTCGGGTCAGTGTAGGCCCAAACTGACCAAGGGATATCTTCAGGAGCGCCAACATGTACTGGAAGAATGGGTGGAGAGGCAGCTTTATCCCCGCCTTCAGATGAAACTCGCTAACGCACACGTGGCCAGCAAGCGGTCGACTGAACGTTTCCCCACTCCCCGGTATCTTCAGTTTCACTGACGATGGAATGTGGTAGTCCTTCGCCCACCGTGCCATCTCTTTAACACTCGGCACCCGTTCAGGCTCCTGCACTGGCACTCCGTCGGGAAATACCCAGTGGACCCGCCCGCCCTCCGGAAATTGTGTCACCGGATGTTCCTGTCGTACGGCCTCGCCACCCCACGGCCCGGACGATGAGGATTCACCCGACGACTCACCTAACCCTGCGGCAGCAAGCGCTTGTTGGGTATCCATTTGCTGCACGACAGGAGAGGCGTTAGGGAGGAATTGCAGAGGAGTCACACTCGTCACGAACTCGCATGACGAAGAACTCGACCCACTCACGCCCAACCCACAACTCAACCAACCCACCCCAGGTATGTACACACGCTCACGTGATTGCCCACTTGATATCTCTATTGGCTCCATTCCTAGTCGACCGCACGCGTAAAACCCACACTTAGCAAATATTTCTCCCAACACAGAAACACCAAAAACCAAAGAAAGCTACCCAAAGACAGATCAAACCTCGCACACCTCAAAAACATGCCTTGTTCTTGAGGTGCAAGCCCAGAAAAAGCCAAAAAAAATTTATCTAGAAACCGTGGGAGAGAGAAGCAAACAAAAACCAGACAAAAAACCAAACACAGAGCAAAAACAAGTTGAGAGCCTCACCAAATTGAGATTGGGAGTTGAAAGGATGAACGTCGATGGAAGATTCCGGCAAGGAGCAAAGAACACACAGATCAGAAAGAAATAGCAAGCGAAGCAATTCAGGCAGCGTTTTGGTAAAATTGCAAAGAGTGATGAGGAAGACAACACCAACCATACTATTTATACTGATCAGACGGGACACGCGAAAGAACGCCAGCCGTCCATTTTCGCGTGTCCACCGTCGGATCGTGACGCGTGGACCAGGGCGGTTTACTTGCCCTCCTAAGTAACCGCGCCAACTCTTCGGCTTCCCGCCTCGGTTTCAAACCCTAGCACGGTCTCCCACTACCCGACACGTGGCACCCATGCACCACTCCCACGCTCCCACGCGCATGGCGTTTGCTATTCACGAAGTAACAACGACAGCAGCATTTAATGCAAAGAACACGCCAGCATTAAAATTACACGACGGCTGCATTCATGACCAGAACGGTTCCCCAAGAGAAATCAAAAGGAATGTCACTTCAGGGAACACCCCGTCAGGCCGGACCCAACCCAAGGAAGCTCGCGCCACGCCCCCCGGGCTGGCGCTCTTACGCACCCACAAGTTCAAACACGCCCGCAAAAGTAACATCAGGTCAGTACAACACCATTCGGGCGCTTCGAAAAGAGGATGAACACCTGAGTTTCCTTTTCGAACGCGCGCCAAATAAAGAACTTACGCCGTGCGCGCATGAGGTTCTTCCTCTCCGTACGCGTAAACATTAGACCGCAAGCCGGGACAGGCGGCAGAGGCATGGGGTTCGTCCCCTCTTTGCGCGCGCTGAGACCGATGGGCGGCACGGGTGTGGGGTCCGTCCTCTCCGTGGGCGCAACGTTAACGATCGATAAGCCGGCTCGGATGGCTTGGGCGCGGGTCCGTCCCCCCTTGATCGTACCGAGACCGATGAGCGTTGCGGGTTAGGGTGCGCCCTCCCCGGACGCCGAAGGCAAGCCGGATTAGGCGGCAAAGGCATGGCGTCCGTCCCCTCTTCGCGCGCGCTAAACCCGATGAGCAGCACGGGTGTGGGGTCCGCCCTGCCTGTGAGCATAACGTTAACGACCGACCACCGACTCGGATGGCTTAGGCACGGGTGTGGTTTCCACCCTGCCCTTGATCGTACCGAGCACGAAGAGTGATGCGGGCATTGGTCCCGCCCTACCCGCGCGCTGAAGGCAAGCCGGATTAGGCGGTAAAGGCATGCGGCCCGTCCCCTCTTTACGCGCACTAAGACCGATGAACGGTACGGGCATGGGGCCCATCTCCTCCGTAGGCGTTTTTGTACGTCGCGGTCTTGATCACTCCGTTGACGCTACACCGTACGCGACGGTCTCCCCGTTGACGTACGCGGTGCACAGCGCCATCCCAGCGCTTGTGTCACGAAAAACATTCGCATACATTCATATCACACCATGCATCATACCATACATTCACACATTGTCCTTGATTGTCCATGATTGTCCTTATTCGTATTTCACCAGGCAACACTCCACGGGCGCGTGGCTCCAAATAGCAAGATTCGTTTGGACGCCGGGCCCATAAGTACAGGACCGCACGCACAGGTACACAATCGGACGCCCAGGTACCCACTCCGTCATGCGAGCCCTTCCTTAACCGGGGAGTTGGGGGAGTTGGGGGTTACAAGGCTACGCACCACTGCTCAACCGGATAAGTATTCATATTAATCGCACGAACCCTTTTTTAACTCCCCAGTCAAGAAAGTTCTCTTTGACCTGGGGACTTGGGGGACTTGTTTGTATAGCATGAGTTGTCCGATTAATATACTTGTCCACTTAAACAGGTAATCAACACCTACCCGACCACCCGAAAGACCACCAAGGAGGCTCCAACCTCACTCACAAGACCGACCCCACCCGAGCGCGCACGCGCCCGTGGGGCGCATGCCCGAATGCAAGGATCAACACAACAGCAAGTGCATCAGTCCCACATCGAAGAACACAAGTGAGCACCAATCTCAACCACCTATATATGTAAGGTATTTATTACAGGTAAGACCACGAATTCACTCCGACTAAATACTACTTACACGCATATTCGCTTGACTGTTATATCCAATACACCATCTGACTTAGGCATCAGAGCGTTGAAGACGGACCACCCCCGTCTCGACCCCTGACCGCCCGTTTGTTGTTGTATTCTTCTAACAACCGCACGCGAACACGCACACCCGCCCATCTGAGAGGAGCCCGATCACCCGAGAGAAGAGGAAGCGCCTGAAGAGAGAGAGCTAGCGCCCGTCCATCTGAATAGCCCGAGCGTTCGGACGAACAAGAAGGAGAAGGAAGTCTATTCGTACTGTTCCGCCAGATTACGACCCCGCGCGTAATTCGGTAGAAACAACTAGATCATCAGTATATACTAGCCAGCTTAGTAGAAAAATCAAGTATTTGAGTATAGATATTACCTCAGATACAGTTTCTGAGAAAACAGCTCAGATCAACCTCAAACCAACGATTGTAGCCTCAGAATGAAAACCCTTGCCTTCATCTCCAGTAGATTTGAAATTTTAACAACTTGAGATGAAATTAGGGTTTTACATCATCAAAATCTCAAAATTCAAGACTGCAAAACGTAGCGAAAGCAAGCTCAGAAGCTTAGAGAGCTCTGATACCATGTAAACATGGCAACAACAAAGCTATGCAGTTCTACATCAGAGGCAACAAATTGAAAAAAAAAACCTTCACTATATTTCAAGTAACAATCTCAGCAGAGCTTCGCTTACAATCTCTCAAAACTTAGTAATGAATCTATTACAAGGCATTGCTTATATAGCCAGCTAAAGAACCAGAAGAAACAGAAAAATATCTACTTTGGACCACAGACAATGCACCACGTGTAGGATCACCCAAGAATATTCTGGAGAAATGATGAGCTAATAATGAGCTGGCACACTCATAAATAGCTCAAGATCAGGCACATTCAGCTTGCTAAGGCTACAGTCAACATGTCAGAGAGAGAGAGAGAGAGCGCGCGCGCGCGCTTGTGTCTTGAAATTTGAATTTCTGTTTTGGTTTTTGGAGGAGAGAGTTTTATATAGCCGTGCGGATTGAGAGAGGCGGTCCCATATTTGCATGTGTGAGAAATTTGCACGTGCGGGGATTGACGCATAAAAGCCCTAAACTGAACTTACAATTCCGCGCCATGAAGCCCATGATCGGAGACCATCATACATTTACCAACTTAATTATATGTCGTGATTTTCAAAAATTCCCGGTTGGTAATCAAGAGTCTTCAAACAGTCATTTTCGCAAATATTGTGGGAGAGGTGTATTCGATTATGGATTTTGTAGTGTTGTTTTGTATTTTAGAAATTTTTAAAAATATTTATGTATTTAATTTAGATTTTAAATAATCTTTTAAAATTTTGATTTATTCATTCTGAATTTTAAACAATCCATAAAAATCATGTGTTATTCAACAATACACAGATTTTTAAGGATTTCATTAAATAGCCAATTTTAAAGGATGGTTTACACACAAAATGACTCTGAAGTCAAGCCTTCCACCCAAGAGATTTCCATGAATTTTGATAAATTTCAAAATAAAACACCTCTCTCTCTCTCTCTCTCTCTCTCTCTCTCTCTCTCTCTCTCTCTCTCTCTCTCTCTCTCTCTCTCTACACACACATCCTTAAAACTTTGGTGTCACAATAAAGATAATGTACTTATTACTTTCAAACTACTTCCTCATGGTTTAATTTTATTGATCACTTCAACTACTATACTTTCGATAATTAACTTCGATAGGATATAAACTTTGGTCTAGTTAAGGAATACTATGATTTTATAAATATGATAAAAATGGTACTTCAAAATCTTATTTTATAGCAATGAGATGTCTCTGTCTTCTAATGGTCTCTTATAATTTAAACTATTGAGTGATCTATTATAATGCATACAAATTTCCTCATATATAATTGTTTGTAGTTCTTGTTTTCAAGCAATAAAAAACTTCATATTTTATAGAAATGACAACATTGCTTGATAATGGAACAATGAATGCTAAAGAGAACCAAGATAATGAGAACCTGAATTAGAATACGGTGATGTTGTCAATTCAAGAGTATGATCATTATGTTGGAAAGATCAAGAATAGTGCATTTCATCTTTGTATATATGATAGTGTATTTTAACATTTAATTTTTTCAATTAGACTTTAATTATTTGAGGAAATCCTTATAAATCCAACCAAATCCTTATAAACAATAAAAAAGTATCCTTTCAAATCCATGTAGAACTAAAACAATATGTGGATTTAAAACAATCCACGGATTATAAAGAATCATTAAAAATCTTTCAAAATTCTGATTGAGTACACCCCCCTTAGATGTGAATTTTAGTCCACGCTAATTAGAATGCTAAGAATCAAACGTTGCACCCAAAGGATGAAAAATGAAGCAATATTCTCATTGCATTGTAAAACTATAGACCAAATCTATAGATCAAATGATCAAATCATGAACTTCGAAGAACCAAAGTCCATTGTATTTTTTAGACAAAATTCAAATTCCTTTGATTCACATTTAGGGTTCTTATTTAGTAGATAAAACGAGAGTCGAAACGAGTGAGTGTTATTATGTTAACCCACATAGCTCATGTTGTCATTCTTGCCATCCCAATACTAGTTTTCAGACCCTTTTTTCAGTTTTTCACCCTCGGATGATGGTGAGATTCAATAAACGGGTACTGAGTCAACTTCTGAAGAACTTGAAAGCGGGACGGCTAGCTTTTCTATCCTTTGTGCCGTCAGATTGTGTTTCGGATGGATTTTTGTGAGCTTTCTGCCTTGCTTTATGGCTATCTGTCTATATGATACATTGAGTCGACTGCTTCATCGAAGAAATTTATGCTATCCATGCTCCCGCCTTTGCCTCTCTAATGTTGGAAGCCAAAATTGTACGATTATCCCAAACTCGCCTTTCACCGTTTACTACATAATCAAGCTTAAAATATTTACTATTTGAACATAGGTACCTGAAAAGTGATTAAATGGAAGAAACATAATAAAAGAGTATATGCATCTAATCTAGCTGAAAGTACTTCGATCGATTGTTAGTTCAAGATTAGAGACGCCGAGTTGCCGACTGAAACTATACTTTCGACGTAATTGACTTTTGTAAGATATTTATACTTATACGGTCATTTATGTTGTGGCAAAACCACTTCTCTCCGATGACAGTAATCTCTTACTACCGCAAGTGTTATGCAAAGATCAATCATGGTCGTTGATTGAGTTGATTAAATCATTGGAATCAAGCCAATTTGTTTCAGAACTTTGGTCTTCCAAATCTAACATTTGACCGAAACAAAGAATGCCGAGGAACTTTTGCTTTCTTCTCTAGGTCCACGACGGTGGGGTTACGAGGAAGTCGAACACCGTTGACTTCACAGATAGTGAGGTGCTCGCGTCAGCAATGACGGTAGAGAGCTTGAGGGAGTGAATATGGAGGAAAATAAAATGGCGGCCGACCTACGATGAGGTCAGCAAAAAGCGGCAGCGGTGCCGGACTTGTGCTTGTCCTTGTTAGAGTTTTTGTCGATGTCATCGACTTGCATCTTGTCATATTCGATGACGCGAGCAAGGATGGAGCCTGTGAGGTTGAGGTTGGGCAAAGGGATCACGTTGTCAGTGCAAACGTCTTCCACAATATGCTTGATCGTCTGAGATTCAAACGCCACCATCTCGTCGGCCTCGAAAGTCTCGCCGTTGGAGCTCTTCAAGATAATCTTCTTCTCAGACGACATCGTTTTGGGTGAGGAAATTTTGCCGCAGTTGGAGAATTTGAGAAACTTTTGTTTAGGAGTCAAGAATATCTTTTGGCTCGGCTTTCAATTTTTAATTTTTGACTTTTAAAAGAATATTTTAATAATTTAATTGCAGGTGATCACCATCGGTGGAGAGAAATGGGTCCGATGTTGTGGAAGCGCAATTACGAACTTTGTGGTTTCTAAAATCGTACAAAATATATACATGGTCACCCCTGTATGTTTCCAATAAAAAATATTCGTCCTTCAGGGGTAGCTTTCCCTATGATTACTCTCTATGTTTAGCCCAAAGCATTTGAGAATTAGGCTCCCACTTGTCCATAGCGCTAGGTACTCATATCGTCTCTCTTCATCATATCGTCTCTCCAGATCCTGGTGCCTCTTCTGGGAATGGTGTTACCTTGAAGACCTCGTTCCGCAAATCGAACGACAAGACGTGGATCGAGTGGAAACCTCCATATCGTATATGCATGCTGTACAGTACCCCAAGTATAGCAACACTTCTTGATATAATATATCCAGGCATCATAAAACTGGTTTGGACTAATTCCCTCCAAGAATTTGTACTTCATGTGAAGACCTTACCTCGTAAAGCTTTGTTATGAACAGTGTTGAGGATGCAAACCACTTTATAATCATTAGTGTCACGGAAGTATTCAAAACCTAGTGCAAAACGTAGTGCACGGTCACGATATTCTTCCATATGTATCGATCTCAGGACGAAACGTATATTGTCTTGTTGCTTGATGGGTTTACACCAGATAATTTTATTTTTATACAAATTATATCAATATATTATTCGTTGAAGATTGATGAGACTAAGTATGGAAACATAATCAAACATTAAAATTAATTTTTTGACAGATCCAACCTACAAATACTAACTTAATTAATTACATAATCTAGACTCAACTAAAAATTACGAAATATTTATTGAATATACTAGACACAATGTCGGACCACCACACAAAATTTCAAGTGATTTGGAGTTCATTTGGTATGTGAATGAAATTAAAGAAAACAGACTAATGTAATAAAACATGTTTGAAGTTATAACAAAAATTAATTAATGAGTTGAGGGGATTGCCGTCTACCATTGTCAGACCATCGAGACAATATATGCTCAATCTAACAATGCCAAGTTTATGGATGAAAGTCCTCAAAAATATTCTACAACGTACTGAGAACACAATTTATTACCTAATCCGTAAGAATACATCAATGAAGATACGCTTATTGCCAACGACTATCCCTCTAAGAACCTAAAGTCACAAACCCAAATTTATTGAAAATGAAGCATTATGATTAAGAAAAGGTTTAAGAATCTACAAGACTTCACATGTACACTAATGACGTGTCTTGCTAGGCCTAGGATTTCTTATAAGCAAAAAGCATGGTTTTTACAGAAGATAGATTGAAGAAGGTTATGAAGAACCAACAAGCATCAAACTCTCATAGATATAAATTCATACACATGCATACTAAGCGTTCACTCAAAGTATACATGGTAGAAATTATCAATGAAAAATCAACAATGAAATCTCATCCAAAAACAACGTAAAATTAGGTTAAAGTGTATATTATCTAGACTTCATATACGGGGCTTCAAAGCAGCCCCTTAACAAAGTATTTACTTACTCATAACATATGAAAACGAATCAAAATAATCCATGGAAAAACTAATACAAACAAAGAGGAAAATAATTGCTGCAGACGCAATTTCGACGTGTCGAAATACACTTTGGACCCGTCGAACCTAGGCAGGGGGCTTGGTTGGCTGCTCTTGCTCCCAAAATTGTTGATTACCTTTCCAAAAACCCTGAAGAGAGTCTATATACTGGCTTGATTGGGCTGGTCCTCATCTATTTAGGTTCAATCTTCTTTTATTTGTGAGAGTCACCACATCTTTTAATCCTTTTTGCACTAGAAACCTTCCATTTAACTCATTTTCTTTATTTTCTCCACAAACCTAACAAAACGAATAACCATGTAATTTCACCGAAAACATAACAGTAAAACCAAACATCGGGATCATTTAAACAAAAATTAGTTGCACAAATATTCAACTATCAAAATACCCCACATTTAGCTTTTGCTAGTCCTCGAGCAAAACACTAAACTAGACAAAAAAAACTAAAAATACGACTTCAACACCCTTAACATATTGTCTCAGCAATCTTCCTACACTTGTAACACCAAGATTAGCATTCATTCGCAAATCAATCCTGCAGAATTTCTAAAGTTAATTCCAATACATAGCACATATGTAACATGTAGAACATAGATGTAATCACGATGAATGAAGAGTTGTAGCATGCAAATAAACAAATCAAGATTCAATCTCTCAAAGGTATGCTCTCAAAAGTGTTTTCTCAATGTCTATCTAAGGTTAAACACTCAATTCAATTACTTGACAAATGGACCGAGTCATATGCTCAAATCTTGTAACTAATTTCTACAAATCAAAGAGAGAAGTTTGGAGAAGAAGATCAGCGTTGCGAGAGGCTAGGCGCCATGGTGGTAAGGCAGCATTGATGTGGTGGGTTGACTGAGTGAAAGGGAAAAGTTTTATTGATAGCAAAAAAGAAAGAACAAAGAACAATGATTTTACTGGGAGGTTAAAAATTGAAGGAAAAAATGATAGATTATCAAGGGCATTATAGTCTTTTACTATTTAATTGTTTTAAAAGAAAATGTTACATCATCAACATAAATGGTGATGCGACAAAAAATGGTTATAGGCATAATGTTGATATAATTTTGGGACTTTGGACATCATTTTGATAAGATTTAAATGTCAGACATCGCATTGACCCGTCCCGAAAACTTCAAACTCTGGTGGTGAATTTTGTTTTCTTATAACAATGAACATCAGATAAATGAAGACAAACCAAACCATTGCTACATCTAATCACTTCCACAGGATGTATACGACGTTCTAATGGAGTAATGGTTCTTTGAAAAATAAAACCAAATTATTCTATGTCAACTCATCGTCAAGTATTGCAAATTCAAAGCCATGTTATTTATTAGACTTCACGGTCTTCTTCTTTAAGAGAAGAGAGCTTTTGCGATTTGATCGCTCTAGATGATTGAATAAGAGCATACGTACCACACATTTGACACACACATAAACCCAAGTAGAGACTTCAGTGGTAGTCGCGAGAGTATTTGTAGAATCCCAGGAATATCAACAACGGAAGTATTATTACAATGGCATCAGCTGCAGTAGATGGAGACACAAGTTTAACTCACACACACTTTACACAAAATATATAGAGATATACATATGAGGAAGAGAACTATTACTTCCTGTATGTTACACCTAACAATAAGACAAACTCTCTTATGTAGAGAGATATGATTACTAGGAAAACTAAATCTATGAAGCCTCTAGAATACAATTAAGGCACTGCCTTGGAACATGAAAATGCTAAACCTACAAGGCTCCAGATGACTCGAAACACTAAGCAAATATTAATGAGCTTGGTTTATTTTCTAACAGCCTCCCTTAAACCAAGCTCATTCAACTTCTTCATTCCTAGCATCTTCTTCAACTTAAAAAAAAACATCTGTTTTGAGTGGCTTTGTAAAAATGTCAGCAGCTTGATCCTTAGAACGAACAAACTGAATTTCAACTTGCTTCATATTCACCAGGTCATGAATGAAATGAAATTTCACATTAATATGCTTGGTTTTCCCAAGAAATACCAGGTTCTTTGACAATGTGATTGTAGCCTTGTTGTAGTAATAGATCTTGGTAGGAAACTTTTGATCATGCTATAAAAAGCTCAGCATTCTTCGCAACCAAACTGCTTGAGTTGCACAACCAGTTGCTGTAGTGTACTATGCTTCTGTAGTGGAAAAAGTAGTAATTTGTTGCTTCTTTGAAGACCCCGAGAAAACTCCAGAACCCATATAAAATACATAACCTGAGGTACTCTTTGCATCCTCCATATCACCACCACAATCACTATCTATATAACCAACAAGTTTAACCGGATAACCACTTAAGTAAAAGTTTCCATCACCTTGAGTGCATTTGATATACTTCAGGATTCTTTTTGCTACCATCATGGGAGATTGCTGCGGTGACTCCATCAGTCTGCTAATAAGACCAACAGTAAATGTAATATCTAGTCTAGTGCTACAAAGATACTGCAGACATCCAACCAACTTCTTATAGTGAATGGAATTCACAAGCTCTCCAACTCTATCTTTCTCCATCTTTAGTCTTTCTTGAATATGAGTTAGAATTGGATTGCAATACTCCATCTTGAAGCTTTTAAGGACATCTCTTGCATATCTTCTTTGAGAAATAAAGATTCCCTGCTACGTTTCCATCACCTCAATGCCAAGAAAATAAGACATCAATCCCATGTCAGTCATCTTAAACCTGAGAAGTCAAGGCCTCCCTGAACACTATAATCAACTTTGGTTTACTGCCAGTAATTATAAGATCATCCACATACATGCATACAATAATAACATCTCTTTCTTTTTTAGTTTTGACATACAAAGTGTACTCATAGGTACCATGCTCGCGGTCCTTGTTTAAGGCCATATAAAGACTCTTTCAACTTAAACACCATGTCAGCTTTACATTTGTTCACATAACCTGGAGACTACTTAAGATATACTTTTTCCTTAAAAGTTCTATTTATAAAGGCAGATTTAACATCTATTTGCAAAATCTTCCAAGAGTTATGAGCAGCAAGAGAAACAGTTATCCTCACAGTATCAATTTTAGCAACATGAGCAAATACTTCAAGATAATAAATACATGGCTTTTTCTTGTAGCCTTTTTCTACCAATCTTGCCTTGAAATGCTCCACTCCTCTATTTGGTCAATACTTTGTTTTGTATACCCATTCAACTCCAATGGGTTTCTTTCCTTTAGGAAGAGAAGTCAGCTCCCATGTGTCATTCTTCTCAATGGCATAAATTTCTCCGTCCCTCGCATTCATCTAGTGTTCATGATGACTTGCTTCATCAAATGTAAGGAGATCACAATCAGCATACATGGAAAAATTCATAATTTCTTCATCTGATGCATCATTGTCGTTACTGACATGGTAGTCTTGAAAGCATACTGGCAGCTGATGATTGCATTGTGGTCGTGCTAGTGGGGGCTTTTATTGCAATGGGTGGAGCTACTCTACAGGATTGTGTTGCTTATGTGGAACTTGATGATTGAGCTGCTTTTGTTTGAACTGCAGAGGCTACTGGCACTTCTTCTTTTCCAACAAAGAAATCATCTTCCACTGGAACAAATACTTCTTGTACGTTTTCCTTACACGACCAATCCCAACAACTTTGCTCATCAAAGACAACATCCCTACTCACAATTGGCTTCCCCGTCTTTGGGTTATATCACTTGTAACCTTTGGTGATATTGTTGTACCCAACAAAGATACATCTCTCAGCCTTGTCATCAAGCTTCTTTCAGATGTTGTCTAGTACATGAGAATAAGCAATGCATCCAAACACCCTCATGTGTTGGATATTTGGATACTTCATAAGGAGTTCTTCCACCAATGCTACTGCTGGGAACTCTATTCAAAATATACACTGCTCAAGAAACAGCTTCTGCCCAAAACTCCTTTGGCAAGTATTTGAGTTTCAGCATATATCTCACCATATCCATGATTGTCTTGTTCTTCCTCTGCGCTATGCCATTTTGTTGCGGTGTGTACCTTCCTGTCATGTAGTGTTTGATACCACTCATTCGCAAGAAATCATCACAGAAAATATATTTTGTCCCTTTGTCTGTTCTCAACACATTTATCTTCTTTCCGCTTTGCTCCTCAATATAAGCCTTGAAGCTTTTGAATGTGTCACAAGCCTTTGACTTCTTCTTCAAAATATACACCCAACACTTCCTACTAAAATTATCAATGAAAGTAGCTAAGTACTTTCCTTCACCAAGTGAAGGAACTTCAACAATGCAAAAGTCAGAGAGAATAATCTCTAAGGGCATCTGTGCTCTAAACGCATTTCGTTTAGAAAAAGGGTCTCTATGCTTCTTGCCAATCACACAAGTCTCACATACTTGATTTGACACAGTAATTTATGGAAAACTAGAGACTAAATTCTTCTGAATAAGAAACTGCAGACTATTGAAATTTAAATGCCCAAACGCATATGTCATAACCAATTATCCTCTGCAGTAATAGAACTCAAGCATGGTAGTTTCTCATAATCAACAAGTAAAGGAAATAAACAGTTTAGGGTTACCTTTATCTTGGCTATTAGCTTCTTTTGAGGATCTTTGATGGTGAACAAGCCTTGAAAAATTCACATATTATAGCCTTTCTCTGATAGATTCCCCACACTTAACAAGTTGTGGCCAAGACAAAGTACAAAATAAACATCAGCTATGGTGTTGCTCAACCTTTCCTTCAATTGGATAGAGACTATATTTTTCCCCATCACCGACATCTTTGTTTTATTGACGAATGTAATCTCCGTCCTTATGGACTCATTCATCTCTACGAGATGTTCCTTGTGACCATACATATGGTTATTGCAGCCCGTATCCAAGTATCACTTGACTTCCTCCCTTCGATTGACAGCATTAAAAGCCAACAACAGGTTCTCTTCATAATTGACATCACTCTCTGCAATCTTGGAATGGTACTAATGGTTCTCTAATCTTCTTCTCTGGCTGCACTCTGTTTTGTAATGGCCATACTCCCGACAATTGAAGCATTGTACTTTTGATTTGTCACATGGCTGACTCCAATTGCTACCTCTTCCTCTTCCACTTCTTCTCCTTAATCCAAAACATATATTGGAACCTCTCCAGTAGCCTGGTTTATGGAATCTTTTATTCGTATCATGGCGGTGACCTCCATCCTTTACGGTAGTTGCCTTCACTGCGATGGCTTCCCTCACTGCGGTGAGTTTTCTCTAATCTTCATCTCTGGCTGCACTCCATTTTGTAATAGCCATACTCCTGAAAATTCAAGCATTGAACTTTTGATTTGTCACGTGGCTGACTCCATTTTCCTCTTCCTCTTCCTCTTCCTCTCGTTGCTTCAAAAAAAATTATTGGAACCTCTCTGGTACCCTGGATTATGGCTTCTTTGATTCATATCACAGTGGTGACCTCCCTCATTGCAGTAGCCGCCTTCACTGCGGTGAGTTTTCTCCTTCTTCAGATTCAATCATGTCTTAAGAACTTCTTCAATTGCAATCTCAAACTCCTCATTCAGTTTCTGCTCATAAGCTTCAAAGAGAACCCATAAGCTCGTCTACTGACATAGTGCTGAAATCTCGTCACTTTTCAATTGTAGTGAATTTTTTGTTCAAACGGATATGTCATATCCTAGTCCTTATAGTAAGATATTTCCCACTTTGGGCCTCACCCGTACGGTTTTACTTTTGGGCCTACTCCTAAAACGTGTCTTACTATGAGGAGGAGAGCATGCACATATATGCACATCACATTCCCACTCCCGGGCGATGTGGAACTGTATGCCCAAGTAGGAAGCTAGTGCCATTGGTATCCCTACATGATGGGTCATCACATTCTACCTCTCTTAGGGGCCCTATGTCCTCGTCGTCACACTTCCAGCCAAGACAAGCTCTGATACTATTCTGTTACATCCCACTTCATATAGTAAGATATTTTCTGCTTTGGCCCTCGCCCACACAGTTTTATTTTTGGGCCTACCCCCAAAAAGGCGTCTTACTCTGAGGAGGTGAGCATGCACATATAAGCATATCACCTTCTCACTCCCGGGACTCTATGCCCATGTAGGACGTTAGTGCCCTTGGCATCCCCACACATGGGTCATTACATTCCACCCCCTTTAGGAGCTCGATGTCCTCGTCGACACACTTTCGGACGAGACAAGCTCTGATACCATTTGACTTATTCCAAACCAACTGTGATTCCTGAAACTAAGAGCATTCTAATCCTCAAATCAATTTAAATATTTGAAACATCAACTAAACCAAATTCTTAACTCAAAATCAAACCTTACTGTAAGATCAATCACCCAATCCATGACTCTAACCAATTTCCTCGAAAATCTTATAATCCATATACAAGGCACGAAGTAAGCCTTACCTATCGAACCCATTTATCGAAAAACAATGTCATTAGCTCTTGGTCACCACTCAATCGCAAAACGCCGTCTGCATGTCTTCCATTCAGGTCGTTGCTCGTAGCTCAGGCCAACCGCCAAGCTCCACACCTTCCACACACACACACACACACTTTCTCTCTCTCTCTCTCTCTCTCTCTCTCTCTCTCTCTCTCTCTCTCTCTCTCGCTATGTTGCACCGACACGGATACGAGGACACGGACATTTAGGGACACGAGACACGTCAAAATCTGAAAAAAAAATAGGACACAAACACAGCAGAGACACAAAAATTAAATTAATATAGAAATTAATATTTAATATATATTATAATCTAAAATTAAGTTAAATAATCAAAATTATTCCAGAGCATATCTATTAAAAATTCATGTCATTAAAAAAATACGCATTGAATCAAAGAAAAAGTTAGAGACAACAACAGAGTACGAGTTAGAATAATTATGTTCGTGTATGGAAACTTTTAACCTAATACAACTATAAAAATATTTATATCTCCAACTCAATCTCTAGTTCTATAATAAATATGACTCATTTTCAAAAAAATATAAAGATATGTATGTATATATATATTATTTGATATGCTAAAGTGTCCTAAAGTGTCTAAGAAATGTCTCCAAGTGTCCAAATAACACTATTCTGGGACACGCCATGTGGCACTTTGGACACCATATTCCCAAGAGCCCCCAAGTGTGAGAGTGTCCCCAAGTCTCGGACACGTAACACGGCACTAAAATGAAGTGTTGGTACTACATTATTGGGACTTATGGGACTTTAGTCCCACATGGAAGAATTTATAAGTCATGTGCCCTTCATAAGGGATTACACATAAGAAGAAGTAATTTCGTGACTAGCTAGACATAGACTTTCACTAGTGGATGTGTGGGTTTGGGCCTTGGGCTACCAAGAAAAACCAAATATATAAATGTCAAAAGATGGGCCTTAGGGCACTTGGGCTCTGTTGATTAAATCCGAATTTAAAATTTGAAAAATTAATATTTTAATTTTTAAATTATTATTTTCAGATAAATATGAAAATAGGATAAAATTAAAAGAAGTGACGGTTGATATAATGATCGCGACTTTTGAAAAGACGACGCTTGACACTTATAAAAGGACGACCTCAAGTCGTCATTGATCATCCAATTTCATCGACTTCATCTTCTTCCTCCATATCGATATTCTGAGAAAAACATAAAGTAAATTCGTCATGGTTGAAGTTCGTGTGCTAGAACTTGAACCAGATAGTTGTATCCTCCAGAGAGATGTCCAGACTGCAAGCACAAGTGGTGGCGAATTTCTGTCTTAGGACATTGCGTTGCAGGCCTCTATCTGATCAACTTGGTGAATTTCTATTTCATCTTTGTTATTGATTTACATTTTGATTCTATAGTTATTATACATATAGATTGTTTGTATACAAAAGATTGATTGGTTCTAACAATCTAAGACAGAAGTCACTTGTTAAGATGGATCAATCAATGTTGGGTGTCAAACACCATGTCGAGAAACCTGAGAAATTCAAGAGTGCGGATTTCAAACGATGGTAATAGAAGATGTTGTTCTATTTAATAACTCTTCATGTGGTGAATTTTCTTATTGCTGATGCTCCAAAGGCCCTGCCCGAAGAATAAGGAGATGATGTTCCAAATGATGCTCAAAAGGCCAAAAATCAGAGGGCTATAGAGAGTCTAGGGCCAATAATGAGTTTATTTGCAGGAACTATATACTCAATGCCTTAGACGATTCCTTGTATGACATATACTCGTCATTCAAAACAACAAGGAAATTGTGGGAGTCTTTGGACAACAAATACAAAACCGAAGTTGCTTGTTCAAAGAAATTTTTCGTTGGCAACTTTCTTAACTTCAAGATGAGTGATGCTAAGTATGTTGTCAAGCAAGTGGAAGAACTCCAAGTTATTGTCCATGAGTTAAGTGAGGAAGGTATGGGACTAAACTGAAATTTCCTTGTTGGTTCTATTATTGAGAAATTACCTCCTTCATGGAAAGATTTCAAAACATATCTGAAACACTTAACCGAGGACATGAATTTTGAGCAATTGATTCTAAAGCTTCGAATCTAAGAGGATAATTCACTACCACACTAAGAGGTATTGCCGGCGACTTAAAGTCGCCGGCATTTCTTTTTAAGTCGCCGGTAATACTCTCGCCGGAAATTTGGCGCCGGTGAAAGTATTATTTGGCGACTTATTTTTCAAGTCGTCGGCAATGCCTAAGGGTATCACTGGCGACATGAGTCGCCGGCAATGATTTAGGGCATTACCGGCGACTCAAGTCGCCGACAATGTTGCTCCGTCATGGCCGGAAAATGAGGGGTATTGCCGGCGACTTAGGTCCAAGTCGCCGGCAATACCCGGAGAAATTTGTCAAAAAAAGCCGGTTCTGGATTGGGCCCAATTCCGTACAAATACAAGTTCAACAGTACACACATAATTGTCCAACGTACAGTACAAACAGTAACAATACGAAAATAAACTACAACTACACTAAGGGTCGAGGAAATCCATGTGGACGTAATCATTTGAACTCCGGTGGCTACCCTGGTCTTGCTGTGGCGGTGACTGCTGCGGTGGTGGATCAGTGTGGAACACAGGGACCGGGGGAGGTGTGGGGAGCGGTTGTCCGGTAGTCTGGCACACGTACATCGTCTGCATCCATGTGAACATTTGTGTCTGCTGCTGGACCATAATTCGGTGTTGCTCAGCCATCACCCGGTACTCGGCATCTCTGACTGCCTGCTGCTCGGCCAATTGCTGAATCTCCTCCATCTGCCTCCTTTGCTCCTCCAACTCCCTCTGCGTCCTCAGAAGCTCCGTTGCTAGGTTAGAGTTCCTAGAAGTTGAAGTTCTTGACCCGGTAGAGTATTCCGAAGTGTTCTTCAATACTCCTTCGCCCGCTGAGCCTATTCCCCTGCAGTAGTAGGTATTCTTTCCAGTCCCGCACGCTTTTGCCATGATCTGAGCCGCTATAGGGCGATCAAGTGGATCGATCTGAGAGACATACTTGGTCACTTCTTCCTCCGAGCAGTCAGGATGGTTGTTTCGAGCTATATTCATGGTGACTTCTGTGATCGCCTCCTCCACTCTCGCCTAATTGAAAAGCGAATATGAATAACGTATTATTAAACAAAATAAATTAATAGAGAAAAATAGTTTTATTAACACATGCATATGTGAAGTACAAAATAATGAGGCTAAAGACTTACCGCTTCTTCAGGGCACTGCGGATAGAACTTCTGATGAATAAACACCAACGGGTTGACTTCTTGTTGTTGCTGCGCCTTACTTGACCAACCCAAATAGTTGAGTGAACCTGCATGATGGGCCTTGGTGTTTTTCAATCTGTTCTCCCTGTTCGTCTTGGAAATCGTCTTGTTTGATAAACATATGTAAAAAAATTAGTAACTAACTATTTCAATGTGATACGATACATTAGGGTTGTAAAATATATTCAGAATGCATACCTTCGCTTTGGGGTGCTCGAAGTGGGTTACCAGCCACAGTCACTTGTACTCCCTAAACCGGAATTCGCTAGGGGTAGAACGTCGGCCTAGCTCCTTGTACTGTGTGTAATGTTTTGAAAGCTCGTTCTTCCACTCTTTATACCTATATTAACACCAGAAAAAAAGTTAGAGATATTAAAACACTTGATAAACAAAAATCTAACTCGATATATACTCAAATAACTCGAATCACATCACCTGATATGTAGTTGACGCTCTACCCACGTGTGAATAAGGCATTCATCCACGTCAAACCACACCTGCAAGATGAATATATAAACGGTAAAATTATATATTTATTCGAACTTAATTAATAAATGTATAATTTACGTAATAAAAATATGATTTAACTCACACTCAGTGCATTCTGCACTTGCATCTTTACGTAGAGAGGCACATATTCCCAATCTGGCCAAAACATTGGGACCTTGTCCCGCACGACTGCCCCGGCCATGCTGGCATACTTTCGCGTGGTGTCAAATGTCTCGATGACCTCACCATGCTCATTGACCCTAATGAGCGTTTTCCTTCCCCCGGTGGCCTGCTCAAGATTCTTCCTGGTGCAGGGGCCTCTAGTTTTTCGTTTTCCAGTGCCATTAACGAAATTGCCTAATAATACAATGTCAACAAATTGATATTATTAATTGACACTATTTATAGTCTTAAGTAATAATTAAGTAATCAATCTTGGTAAATAAAATTTACCTGCATCGTCCGTTTGCTGGTTGGTGCACCTCACACTCCAAAGATACACGGGGTCGAACGGGATGAAGTTGTACGCTTCCTCCACGCTCAGGAACTCCGGCCGTCCTTCAATATAAATAGGCCTCCCCCTATCATCAAATTCAGGGATCACAGGAATCTCGTCGGGCAGGAAGAGACCAGACGGCGGAGATAGACGAGGCCTGGACGATGAGGTGCCAGCACCATCTGCCTCAGATGATTCCCGTGAAACGGGAGTAGGCACCGAGCCAATAGGGGGCATTCGAATGGAGGGAGTTTCTGATGCCCCCGTTGACTGTCGCTCGTCTGTGGGTCTGCTGACTGAGGGTCTGCTGTCTGAGTGTCTGCTGACTAAGGCTCGAGGCTGGACTGGGGGTTGCATGGATCCGGATCGTGCAGCTTCCTCCTCTCCTCGCACAGCTAGCAACATTTGTGTGCGAGCATTCATCATTGGGCCACTGCGCGTGTTGCTGACTGCGGCTGATGAAGCTTGACTACTGCTCCCTCCACTGGATCTACTCCCTCTCCGTTTGATGCCTCCAAGCCAATTTGCCGCAAAACCTCCTGCACATCCAACAATTAGTCCTGGATTCGGTTCTATGAAAATTAAGGATGGAACCGTTTCGAACCGGGACCGTTTCGAACCGGAACCGTTCGGTTCCGGTTTTAGCGGTTATCGGTTCCAAACGGTTCTAGCGGTTATGATATCGTAAATTAAATTAAACATTAAACATTAAATTAAATTGCATCATATCATATCGATCATTACGAATATAATTATCAAAATATCAATTAATTATTACCCAAATGCTTATTTAACCAATTAATTAAGTTAACAAATATACCTTAAATTATCAACTATATCAATTAATCCAAATCACCTTAATTTGCCCAACACCTTAAATTACCTATATCAATGAATCCAAATCACCTTAATTTGCCCATGCAACACCTTAAAAATACAATATAATTATCAACTATATATATCAATTAATCCATGCCAATTAAATCACCTTAAATTACCTAAATATTTTCCACATATATACATACATACACTTGCCTAATAATTATCAAAAATTAAAACATCACCCAAAACTTAATTAATCAAGTTAATTAAAATGCATACAAATATAATTAAAAAGCATATATATATACATAATTAAAAAAAACAAAAATTGAGAGAGAGAGAGAGAGAGAGAGAGAGAGAGAGAGAGAGAGAGAGAGAGAGAGAGAGAGAGAGAGAGAGAGAGAGAGAGAGAGAGAGAGAGAGAGAGAGAGAGAGAGAGAGGGAGGGAGCTATGACCTATCATGGTCGAGCTCGATCGGCTTCCGGCGACGGAGGTGAGGGGAGGAGGAGAGGAGGAGGGGAGGAGAGGTAGGGGAGATTTGGGGTTTTTGGGTTTAGGTAATTTTGTGTGGAGAGGGGAGAGGGGAGAGGGGAGAGGGGAGGAGGGGAGGGGAGGAGAGAGAGGAGGAGAGGAAGAGAGGTTTGAGGAGAGGACGGCGAGGTGAGGAAGAGGGGAGGGGTTTTAGGGTTTTCAAGCTAGGATGGAAGACCGTGAAGAAATGAGGGAGGGGTCAAGCTGCAAGCTGGAAAAAAACCAAGTATTGCCGGTGAGTTACTTATCAACTCGTGGGCAATACTTTTACCAACGAGTTAACTCGTTGGTAATAGTATTGCCCATGAGTTGATAAGCAACTCGTTGGTAATACTATTACCAACGAGTTGATAACTCGTGGGTAATACTATTACCAACGAGTTGATAACTCGTTGGTAATGATAGTGATTCCCGGCCAAGAATTTCTGGCAAGTATTAATTCATAAATAACACCGATCGATATCAAGCGTTGGCATGGCGAAATTTTTATAATTTCCGACTAGAATTTACGACTATAATTTTCGACTATAATTTACGACGTAAATGTGACGACCCGGACCAGAATCAGAAGTATAATCAGCTTGATTCGTGAGTTACAGCGTAGTCGCGGATTTTCGACAGATATTGGAATCGCCAGAGTTGTTAACGACTAAATTATTGGCTGAGAATTGGAGCTGGGTCTCTTCTCGAGAGTCGTTCTATGTGTGATTACGGGTTCGTGGGCGGTACCGGATCGTTATTTGGACGGCCGAGGAATTAGTTATGAATATTTGAAGTTTCGACAGAAAAGGGTTTTAAAGGCAGCCTTCTTAACGACTTAATTACCGGATGAGAATTTGGTTTCGGTTTCTGCACGGAAGTTGTTCAGAATTTAATTTCGAGTTCGTGGGAACTTCCGGAGCATGATTTTGAGTTACGGAGATTTAATTGCGAATATTTCCGATTATTGATTGTTTAGTCGATTTAATGTGTGTTGGTTTGAATGGTTGACTTTTTATCCGTTTGGCCGATGTGTTTAACTTCGAGTGATATTGGAAGAACATGTCGAGACGAGTTTGTGGCCGCGAGAATTATCGGGATCGGATTTACGACGAGGAAATTATATGTGTTTAAAGTTTGCCGAAATAGATAATTATGAGTTTCCATTTTGGGAAAGTGTATATATTGTGACTTTCCCCTTTGGGAAAGTCAAACCTGGAGTTATTGTTCCTTGACCGTGTTGACTCGGTTTGACCGAGTGGTGCGACGGAGCCACGGCGACTCCACGGTGGTGGTTGATTCCGGCCACCTCCCGGCTTGGTTCCGGCCCCTCCCGGTGCGCCTCGGCTTCCTGGTCTCGGCTCCGACCTCCTCTCATGGCGTGGGACGCCGTAGGTGGTGAAATTTCCGGCAAGAAACGGTGAGAATTTTGAGGAATTCGGGTTCAACTTTTCAGGCCGATTCGAGCTTAATTTTGGGGTGGGCTTTATAGCCCTCATCACCATGAATCTACCATGTAAGTTTGGTGATCTAATTTTGATTGTGGATGAAGAATTTTGGATGTGAAATTTGTGTATCAATTCGGTTTTTCGTGAAATTGGATGAGTTAGAGTTTGAATTGGACTTCGGTGCAGTTGACAAAGTTGCTCAGTGGACGATTTTGAGTGGAATAGTGGTAGCTCCGCCGTGAAATTCTTCGGTCGGTGGCGGCGCCGCCGTGGGCGGCGGTCAACGGTCAAAGTTTGACTTTTTCGGACTTTCGACAAGTTGCATGTCATTTGACTCGAAATCGCGCTCCGATCGCAGTGGGGAGGTTCGTTTTTCGAGTTGAGCGTCCGAACGTAAAGCGAGGTATTGAGGTGTTATATATGGATTTTCGACGATTCGTCGATATTGAATTGTGTGTTTCCGAGAACGGTGGTTTCTCGTGATCTGTCTTGTATTGTCGAGTTATGACTTTGAGAAATGGATTTTGTGAATATTCAAGTGTTCGTGATCGTTCGTTTGGCGAGGGACTTTCTACCGGATCACGGGTTAACGCGATACGCGTTACGCTAGTCTGTGAGTGGACAATTTCTTTTCACGGATTGATTGCGAGTCTTTTATATACGTTTTACGAACTCGAGCATGCGTATTGAGATTACGGATTACATGAGCATGTGTTTTTACGATTATATGATTATACTTATACGAATATACGTATACGAGTATACATACACTTATATGCTGTTTCATGCATTTGCATCAAACTGTTTATGATTTGGTTTACACAGAGTATAGTCTTGGTTACGTTGTTGTATCGATACACTTGCCTCTCGGATGAACCCCGATGGTAGGCCATACCAGGAGGGGCGTATCCCCGACTGACCGGTGAGGGGCGTTTCCCCGGATCCGAGGCCATTTCTGGCTAGAATCACGTGGAAGTCAGGGACTCCGTGGTTCTGACTATACTAGCACAGGTGTGTCCATGAGTGACCCCGTGGGATTTTTACTTGCATGCTCAGTACGCTGGAGGATTATGGTTTTACCTCGTGTACTTATTGTTTTTACTTACCTGGACTCGCATATGTTATTTTAAACATATATATTAACTGGTGAAAGACATTTATTTTCGTCCACTCACTCTAACGTGTTTCATGTCTTTCCCCTTGGCTTTTCGGTTTCCGTGCCCAGTTTGTAGTTCAGGCTCTGGTGTCGCACGTCGTGGTCGGAGGCATAGTGCTCGAGCTACTTTGTTTCATCCAGTAGGTTTATTGTTCTACCTACTGTGGTATGCGTATATGATTATGTATTAGAAGTCGCTCTGAGCTTCCTATTGTATATGTTATACGATTTTACTCCGGATTTTCAGTAAAGTATATATATATTTATTGTTTTACTTTACTGTTGATATATTGAGAAATCCGGATGGGATTGGTGCCCACGGTTTGCTTTTTGTGGCATAGGATGAAGTGTATTTTCCGCGTGCAGGTAATGGTAATTCAACGCTAGTAACGAAACTCTGCCGAAATTTCGAAAAGTTTTTGTTGGTTCGTGTTTTCGAAGGGGTTTGATTCCGGTTTAGGCAACTAAATCGGGGTTGGGTCCTTTCAGCTTGGTATCAGAGCATTAGGTTATAGGTTCTGTAGACTTTTGTAGTCATGTCTACTAAGGATATTTGAGAATGTAAAGCATGTCTGGAATGGTGACCCGACTGGCCGGCGGATAATCATCAAATTCCGGGTGTTGTATACTTTCAAATATTTGAAGTTCCATGATTACGTTCCACATGTTGTGAACGATGTTTTATTCATTAGGTTGCCTCCTGACGTGCTTTCCGTGTCGTTTCGGTTGTGGATCCTATTGAGGATCAATCGACGCGCGATTTGCCAAAGAACTGTGGATTTGGATGAGTATTCATAGTTCAGAGAATTGTGTGGCATGGTTTGCCTGGTTGTGTGAATATGAGCGTCTACATGTTGCCTCAGAGCTGAGAGTTGTGGCAGTGATGTTTGCCTGATTCAGATTATTGTATTTGGTGGGCTGATATTGTGTGAGTTCTGGTTGTGACTCCATGGCCTACATTTAGGGTGTTGTTATACGGTAAAGGTTTTATCAGGCTACCCAGCAATCGACAGTGAAGTGTTTACCCACTTGAGGCAGAGATGCATTGTCCACATGTTTGTCCCTGTTTGCATGAGTTATGTGGCTTAGGAGGGAACTATGCACGAGGTTCAAGATGAGTTTGAACCTGAGCATCAGAGAGAGTCTGACTGTTATGCCTCGAGATAGCCGTGAGGAGCTTAGTGTGTTGCACTCAGTGGCGAGGCTGTCGAGAAGGAAAGGTGTACGCGGTTTTCGATGTGATGGTTTGAGGAAAGTGGACTTAGTCGAGATGTTTTGATGAGGTTGAGTTTCGATACTTCGAGATTAGTGATTTCATCAGGCTGTGGCCTTTTCGATTATGTTGAGGGTCATCAGATCAAGCAGAGGATCCGTTTTGCGATGGCAGAGATCACAGAGTAGCGGATTTGCTCCTGTGGCATGAGTCCGGGTGATCGTTGGCGATCCTTTCATGTAGCAGGTGTTGCGGTGACTTGTGTTCGTGGAGCACTCTTAGTTGCCATTGTGGAGACCAGGAGGGTCACGTTACGAGGGAGCGCCTCAGCCAGCTGTTTTAGCGGTTCGGCAGCTCAGAGTTCATGAGGAGGTCATGATGCTGTTTCTGGAGTGTGACCAACACAGTCTTTTTGATGAGTTATTCAGCAAGTCGCAATTGACATGGGCGACTAGTGGGGCATGTCGGAGTTCGTGCCATAACTTTGTTTGAGGACAGACTTTTCTCCGAGGTTACTGTTGCTTGATATCCAGGGCTATTGTATCTGCATTACCACTTCCGAGGTTTTGGAGAGTGTTGCATCCATCCGGAGGTTGCGAGATCCTTGTTGAAGGATATGGCTTAGCCGCGGATCTGTTATAATCAGATATTGTGGTCTTGGTGTGTTTTTGAGTATGGACTTACTGACGACGTATTTGGTTGTGTTCGAGTGCCTCGAGAAGGAGGTTGTGTTTCGACGACCAGATTTTCCCCGAGATGCTGTTTCGTGGTGATGGTCAAGCGGATGGTGGAAACAAGTTGTGTTGTTGCTTAGCTCATGTTGTGGATACTATGGTTGTTGTACCTGACATTGGTGACAGTAAGGTGGTTCCCGAGTTTCCAGGTGTGTTCCGGAGGAGTACCAGGTGTTCCTCCAGTTCGAGAAATTGACTACACCATTGAGCTTGTACCGGGCGCTGGACTTATTTTACCGACATCTTGTCGTTTGGAGTCAGCGGAGCTGATGGAGCTACAGTTTCGACTCCAGGAGTTACTGGAGGAGGTTTCAGGAGATTTCATGTAACCCTGCGTATGTGCGTGGTGTATTCTTGCATTGTGGTGCGAATGTTGGATGATTCGACGTGGTGGTGCATTGACTGCCCGAAGCCTGATTCACATCAGAGGAGAGTGAGTATCCTCCGCTTCGGATTGACGATTGGTTTGATCAGCTTGTGAGAGCTTCAATCTTTTTGAAGATTGATTTTGGGTCCGGATACCATCAGTTGAGGCTTGATGAGTCAGATGTATTTGGATAGCTTTCGGATCTCGGTGTGGGCATCAGGAGTTCTTGGTCACGCTATTGGTTGACCAATGCCCCGTAGATCGTGTGGACTTGATGGACCAGGTGTTCAGACGGTTTCTGGACGAGTTTGCGGTCATGTTCGTTGGCAATGTCCTGATGTACTCCGGGAGTGTGGACCAGTACTTGAAACGTTTGTGAGTGGTTTTGCGGACTTCGCGAGACGGTCAGCTGTTTGTGAAGTTCAGCCAGTGTGAGTTTTGGCCGATTAGCGTGAAAATTTTGAGCTGTGTGAAGCTATCCGAGTGAGTTGGCGTGGATCCTAACCAGTTAGAAGCCGTGTTGATTTGGGGATTGCCCTACCATGGTACCAGAGATCAGGGGTCTCTTGGGTTCGGCAGGCTATTACTGACGGCCTGTACAGGATTTTCCTAGATTGCCACTCTACTTTCCGGATTGACGAAGAAGGTGTCAAGTTTGAGTAGTTCGATGCACACGAGGAGAGTTACTTACTCCTGCAGGATGGTTGACCGTTGCTTCGGTTTTGACCTTACCTGACGATCGCGATGAGTTCGTGGGTTATGGCGTTGCATCGAGGATTGGATTTGGTTATGTGTGATGCGGTTTTACAGAGCGATGGCTCATGGTTCCAGGCAGTGGAACTTTGTGTAGTTGCATATCCTGCGTATGATTTGAGTGTAGATGTCTTTGTGTTAGTATCAGAGAGTTTGAGACACTACAGCTATGGCGTGCAGCTCAGTGTAGGACGTGCAGTGATCACTTGAGTTTCATCCACTTGCATTTTCGGCCAGATTTAGGCTTGAGGAAGTGTAGATGGATGAGGTTGACTAACGACTATGGCTGCACCTTTGAGCTTGTTTGGGAAAGGCTAGAGATTGAACTTTGACTATCCGTCTACGATGTTGTTGCTGATGCATTCAATCGAGAGTCATGAGCTTCATTGTTTCATGTGTGTGGCTCGAGTTTCCGTGTTAGCCGAGTTGCGAGCTATGGGAGCTGAGTTCAAGTGTGATGATGTTGAGCTCGTGGTTTCACGCGCATTTGGCGCTAGTGGTGCGGAGATGTATCCAACACTTCGAGTTTACTACTCGTGACGCAACATGAAGAGCTATGTAGCAGCTTGAGTGTGCAGATGCCACATTTTTCGACTGGCGATGGCTAGGAGGCAGAGATTTGCCGAGATGTGTCAGCCATTTGAGCTTTTCGGTTAGATATGGCATTTGTTGCAGTGATTGTGTGTGTTTGTATGCACTTTGGTTTGTGGTACCAGTTGTCAGGCCTTTGTGGACCATTTGATGAACTCAGTACATTTCCTTGTACTTTCGGAGAGGATTCCAGTGGCAAGCTAGCATGGTTGTGTTTGATGGAGATTGGCCATTTACGTGGTGTACCTGTGTTCTTGATTGTTGACCGAGGTAATCAGCTACGACTATGTGTTGGCAAGCTTTGCAGCGAGCATTGGGGACCAGATTACAAGTTAGTACCGGTTCTTATCCTCAGATTGGCGAGCGATCTTTGAGGACTATTCAGGCCTTGGAGGGCATATTGGGGACCTCGGAATTGCAGTTCCGGAGGATTTGGGACCAGCAGTTTCAGCTGTTCGAGATTGCATACAGTACCGGTTTATTGACCACTATGATTTTGACGTTGCTTGATGTCGTTTTGAGGAACGATGCTGTACTCCATTGTGCTGGAATGAGTTGGTTTGAGTTTGAGTTGATATTTGATTCTGATTTTGTGGAATGTGCTACCACAGACTGTTAGATTAGCGGAATGGAGTTGTTAATTGCTCGAGTTTGATGTTTGGGCTATGTTGATATGTGTGTGTTGAGTTATGATTTGCCACGTTGTTTTGATCCGTATGTGGTCATAGGCGAGTGTGTGTTATGCCGCATGGTTCGGCATCGCCTATAGTGTTGGCTTTTATGTGTGTTGTGTTCTGTGTGGCGGAATTATGTTTCAGGTTTGCTATATGTTGTGTACCCTATCTGTTCCATATGCAGGAACACTTGGCTATTGTGTGGAGCCAGTTTAGATTCGAGATTTGTGGGTACAGGGATTTCAGCGTGGAGTTATCTCCTATTATGTAGACGGTTGTCAGAGTTGTTCAGTTGAGGTTGCCGTTGGAAAGTTGAGCAGTATGCAGAGGCAGTGCTCCTACCTTTAGTCGGCAGATTTGGAAATTTCGAGGTCGAAATTTTTCTAAGGGGGGTGGATTTGTGATGACCCGGACCAGAATCAGAAGTATAATCAGCTTGATTCGTGAGTTACAGCGTAGTCGCGGATTTTCGACAGATATTGGAATCGCCAGAGTTGTTAACGACTAAATTATTGGCCGAGAATTGGAGCTGAGTCTCTTCTCGAGAGTCGTTTTATGTGTGATTACGGGTTCGTGGGCGGTACCGGATCGTTATTTGGACGGCCGAGGAATTAGTTATGAATATTTGAAGTTTCGACAGAAACGGGTTTTAAAGGCAGCCTTCTTAACGACTTAATTACCGGATGAGAATTTGGTTTCGGTTTCTTCACGGAAGTTGTTCAGAATTTAATTTCGAGTTCGTGGGAACTTCCGGAGCATGATTTTGAGTTAAGGAGATTTAGTTGAAAATATTTCCGATTATTGATTGTTTAGTCGATTTAATGTGTGTTGGTTTGAATGGTTGACTTTTTATCCGTTTGGCCGATGTGTTTGACTTCGAGTGATATTGGAAGAACATATCGAGACGAGTTTGTGGCCGCGAGAATTATCGGGATCGGATTTACGACGAGGAAATTATATGTGTTTAAAGTTTGCCGAAATAGATAATTATGAGTTTCCATTTTGGGAAAGTGTATATATTGTGACTTTCCCCTTTGGGAAAGTCAAACCTGGAGTTATTGTTCCTTGACCGTGTTGACTCGGTTTGACCGAGTGGTGCGACGGAGCCACGGCGACTCCACGGTGGTGGTTGATTCCGGCCACCTCCCGGCTTGGTTCCGGCCCCTCCTGGTGCGCCTCGGCCTCCTGGTCTCGGCTCCGACCTCCTCTCATGGCGTGGGACGCCGTAGGTGGTGAAATTTCCGGCAAGAAACGGTGAGAATTTTGAGGAATTCGGGTTCAACTTTTCAGGCCGATTCGAGCTAAATTTTGGGGTGGGCTTTATAGCCCTCATCACCATGAATCTACCATGAAAGTTTGGTGATCTAATTTTGATTGTGGATGAAGAATTTTGGATGTGAAATTTGTGTATCAATTCGGTTTTTCGTGAAATTGGATGAGTTAGAGTTTGAATTGGACTTCGGTGCAGTTGACAAAGTTGCTCAGTGGACGATTTTGAGTGGAATAGTGGTAGCTCTGCCGTGAAAGTCTTCGGTCAGCGGCGGTGCCGCCGTGGGCGGCGGTCAACGGTCAAAGTTTGACTTTTTCGGACTTTCGACAAGTTGCATGTCATTTGACTCGAAATCGCGCTCCGATCGCAGTGGGGAGGTTCGTTTTTCGTGTTGAGCGTCCGAACGTAAAGCGAGGTATTGAGGTGTTATATATGGATTTTCGACGATTCGTCGATATTGAATTGTGTGTTTCCGAGAACGGTGGTTTCTCGTGATCTGTCTTGTATTGTCGAGTTATGACTTTGAGAAATGGATTTTGTGAATATTCAGGTGTTCGTGATCGTTCGTTTGGCGAGGGACTTTCTGCCGGATCACGGGTTAACGCGATACGCGTTACGCTAGTCTGTGAGTGGACAATTTATTTTCACGGATTGATTGCGAGTCTTTTATATACGTTTTACGAACTCGAGCATGCGTATTGAGATTACAGAATACATGAGCATGTGTTTTTACGATTATACGATTATACTTATAGGAATATACGTATACGAGTATACATACACTTATATGCTGTTTCATGCATTTGCATCAAACTATTTATGATTTGGTTTACACAGAGTACAGTCTTGGTTACGTTGTTGTATCGATACACTTGCCTCTCGGCTGAACCCCGATGGTAGGCCATACCAGGAGGGGCGTATCCCCGACTGACCGGTGAGGGGCGTTTCCCCGGATCCGAGGCCATTTCTGGCTAGAATCACGTGGAAGTCAGGGACTCCGTGGTTCTGACTATACTAGCACGGGTGTGTCCATGAGTGACCCCATGGGATTTTTACTTGCATGCTCAGTACACTGGAGGATTATGGTTTTACCTCGTGTACTTATTGTTTTTACTTACCTGGACTCGCATATGTTATTTTAAACATATATATTAACTGGTGAAAGACATTTATTTTCGTCCACTCACTCTAACGTGTTTCATGTCTTTCCCTTGGGCTTTTCGGTTTCTGTGCCCAGTTTGCAGTTCAGGCTCTGGTGTCGCACGTCGTGGTCGGAGGCATAGTGCTCGAGCTACTTTGTTTCATCCAGTAGGTTTATTGTTCTACCTACTGTGGTATGCGTATATGATTATGTATTAGAAGTCGCTCTGAGCTTCCTATTGTATATGTTATACGATTTTACTCCGGATTTTCAGTAAAGTATATATATATTTATTGTTTTACTTTACTGTTGATATATTGAGAAATCCGGATGGGATTGGTGCCCACGGTTTGCTTTTTGTGGCATAGGATGAAGTGTATTTTCCGCGTGCAGGTAATGGTAATTCAACGCTAGTAACGAAACTCTGCCGAAATTTCGAAAAGTTTTTGTTGGTTCGTGTTTTCGAAGGGGTTTAATTCCGGTTTAGGCAACTAAATCGGGGTTGGGTCCTTTCAGTAAATTTCCGACTATAATTTACGACTATATATAATTTCCGACTAGCTAGCTATAATTTCTGATTATAATTTATGACTATATATAATTTCCGACTATAATTTACGACTATAATTTCCGACTATAATTTCCGACTATAATTTACGACAAGAATTTCCGACTAGAATTTCCGACTATAAATACGTACATGCAAGTTTATATAACAAACATACATGCACATTTATATATACTAAAATACGTACATCATTAACGTACTAAGGATGATAATCGTAATCGTAATCATCTGACTCGGTTTCATAGGTAACCTATTGCAATATATGCCGCTCCTCGTCATCTGAATCAGTGTCAACTTCATATGGATTAACATCGAGAAATTCTGCTCCAGTAATTCGAACCACACTCCCAGATCTCACATTATTAAGGCGAATCGTAGATGATTCCGGAATGTCAAAAGCGTTCGGCTCTTGGTATGCAGTAACTTCTTCATCATTTGCGGTCTCACCAAGTGTGGCAGCACTGTATATGTTTCTATGAGCAACATGGTTAACCACCTTCCACGGGACTTTGTTCAGAAGATCGTCAAGGTAAAACACTTGTTTTACTGATGTGGCAAGAACGAAATGGTCTTCTTTATACCAGCTTGTAGCAGTATTCACCGAAAATATTCCGTACTGATCGGTCCTTGTGTTCTCCGGGCTAGTATCAAACCATCTACACTTGAACAAGTGCACTTTCATGCGGTTCCCATAAATTAGTTCAACAACTGAATGAAGGACACCGTAATAGTCAATGCCATCCTGCCCACTATGGACCATCACCCCACAATTCTGTGTTTTCAGTCGGTCGTCTCGATTTTCACATATAAATTTCATGCCATTGACCTGACACATCGAGTAAACTTTTGAAGCTATCGGTTTCATCGCCAGGACCCTCAATTCATTTGACCACTCTGGGCAACCATCATTTGCTACATGGTTCATCTGAAAACGATAAGAAACCAGGTACACCATAAATTATGAACATAGAAAAAGAAAACCACGTACACACATGCTATATAAGGATATAAAAAATAGATATATACACATATACCCTTACCCATTGACCAAAGTAGTTTGCAAACGTCCTGTTGTGGTAATCTATATTTCCGGCAATAGCAGGGCTGTGAAGATGATAGTTTTTCCAATATTGTACTTCTGGACAATTAATCAGTACCGACCAGTGGGCAATGGGTACCTCATTTCCATCCAACTTGAACGACTTTGGCAAGCTTCCATGTACTACCACGTCATTGGAGATGATAGAAAGGTTGAACTGGGGTTCATCTATCGGCATCTGTTGTTGGGGGTCCTCCAGCGCTCCTAAATACAAGTTGGTGTACGTTACACACTCGTGCGCAATATATGATTCAGTGATACACCCTTCAGGTGCAGATTTATTCTTCACATAGTCCTTGTAAGCTCCCAATTGTCTACAAGTTAACAAGTGCATGTTATGATACTTAGAAAATAAGAATTTACATACACTACCGGAGGCAAACCAAATGTATGAATCATTTGTACCTTTCCATGGGATACATCCAAGTGTAGTGTACGGGACCGGTAAGCAACAATTGTTCGGGAAGATGGATCATCAGGTGAGGCATGATGTCAAAAAAATTTGGGGGAAATATCCTCTCAAGCTTGCACATGATAAAAATGATGTCATCTTGCATCTCCCTGAGATATGATTTTTTAACTTCCCTGGTGCATAACTTCTGAAAGAATCTTGACAAGGCCACCAACGGCTCCACCACCTCTTTGGGCAGGTACCCTCGAATGAAAATAGGGAAAAAGCGTTGAAGCAGTACATGGCAGTCATGACTCTTTAATCCGTACATCTTATTGTCCCGGAAGTTAACACACCTGCTTATATTTCCTGCATAGCCATAAGCAACAATTATATTTCTTGCATATAACTATATATAAGTAAAAATTATATTAATTTCCTGCATAGCCATAAGAATATATACCTGACATTACTCAGCCACCCAAAAATTTCATGCTTATGCTTCGGCTTGACGGTCTAAGGAGCTTGCGGCATTTTTTTCTTACCATCTCTTAACCACAAATGTTTCCGCAGTCCCATAGCTTTCAGATCAATACGTGCCTTAGGGATGTCTTTTGTTTTCCCCTCCAAATTAAGAACTGTGCCCACGTAACTTTCACACACATTCTTCTCTATGTGCATGACATCTAGGTAGTGTCTGATAGGCAACCTGGGCCAGTAGGGGAGTTCCCAGAATATGCTCTTATGTGTCCAAAACTTATACCTTTCGGGCTTGTCTGGAATTGACGCCACTATCTCAGAATGATTGCTCAGCTGGCCAAAATCATATTCATTCAACACTTCCAAAATTTCATCCCCTGTCCATCGCCTGGGTGCCACACCTGTTTCCACAGTCCCATCAAAAACGTCTGTATCCTGCCTAAATGGGTGATCATATGGAAGCCAACAACGGTGACGCATCTGAACAATTTTACTGCAATAAGGACTGCAACAATCAACCGTCATGCACTCTGAACAAGCCCTGTAACCCCTGGTAAAGTTGCTCGACAACATACCACGGGCAGGAAAATCACTGATGGTGCCAACAAGCATGGCATGCATCTAGAACATCTCATTTTTGAACCTATCGTAAGTGTGGTGGCCACACTCACTCAGGTACTTAAGCTCCTCAATCAAAGGCCTCAAATACACATCGAGACACTTTCCTGGATAACCCGGGCCCGGAATTAATAGAGTGAGCATATTGTATTCCTTCTTCATGCACATCCATGGTGGAAGGTTGTACGGTACCAAAATAACTGACCATATACTGTATTGAAGACTCATGTTGGCAAAAGGGTTGAATCCGTCAGATGAGAGCCCTAGCCAAACATTTCGGACCTCTGCTGCAAAATGATCAAACTCCCTGACCATGTGCTTCCAAGCCTCTCCGTCGGAAGGGTGTATAAGGGTGTCATCGTCAGGCAAATTCCTCTCAGCCCACCATCTCATAGCTTCGGCCATGAAACCACACATGAACAACCGCTCCAGCCTATCAATAAGCAGGAAATATCGAAGTATCTTCACAGCTTTCTTGTTGCCTGCAGGAGTCAACTTATACCTTTCTGTAAAACATACCAGGCAGGCTTCAAGGTCTTCAAGATCTTTTCCCCAGAAGAGAATACAATCATATCTGCATGCATGGATTTTGATGTAGGAAAGCCCAAGATCTTTCATGATATGTTGCACCTTATGATGAGTGATAGGAAGACGATGACCGGGTGGCAGTAGCGAAGCAGTCCACTTCAGCCAAGAATCAACAGCTTTGACAGACATTTTGTTCTCCATTTTGAGTTGCATCACTCCTATGACACTTTCAAGAACAGTCTTACTACAACCATCGTACAACGGAGTCTGTTGCAATGCAATCAGGTTGTTGTACTTGTCCATACCGCTTGTGTTGACCTGATCTCCAGGTAATGGCTCGACTTGCTCAATATGGGGGAAACCCTGCACGACGGGAGGGACATTTGGTGCTTGATCAGCAAATACACCGCTCTCATGAGGAAACATATCATTGATTAACATTGATGTTGGATCATAGGATGGACTGGCCCTCTCAGCAAAATGTCCATGATCATAGGATGGACTGGCCCTCTCACCAAATTGTCCATGATCATGCGGACCCGCTAACGATGTTTCACCGTGATAAATCCAACAAGTGTACTTATCCCAAAACCCGTATTTACTCGGGTGCTTCTGGACTTTATCAATGGGAAAACGAAATCGATCGCTGCGACACTTACATTCTTTACGCGGGCAATAATGAAGTGTAGTGTCTCTACAATTAGCCTTCACAAAATCCACAAAACTCCTAATTCCATGGTGATATCTCACATCCAATCTTTCGAGGCTCATCCAACTCTTGTCCATCCTGAAAATTCTAACATTACGTACTATAAATATATATATATATACACATTCACTACTAATTAATTAATAAATCATCATTAATTACATTCGAATTCATCCGATTAATTAACAAAAGTCGACCCATGCATAATGCATATAAATTAAAATATATATATATACCAACAATTCACAATTACAAATTACCATTCCTGTATATATATATAGACATATTAACAATTAATATTCACAAAATAATTTTATATCCATACATATATATATACACACAAATTAACATATTTTCATCGAAATAATCTCAAATCAACTCAAAATCAACAGTCAATCACTCGAAATCAGCAATATATCCACTCTATTTGCATATCAAACCAATAATCGATATCTCAACTCTAAATCAACACATGCATGCATATATATATATCGATCTAATTAAATCAACACACATATATATACATACGTATATACGTACCTATATATAGCTACGTATATATATAGCTTCCCGAGCGGGTTTTCGACGCCTTTTGACAATACCCAAGGATTTCAGAGCGTTTTCCTTCTTTCGATTTCACCTGATTTTTCTCTACCCAAATGAATGAGCTGCTACGATCTGGATCTGATATAAGAGATATTGCCGACGATTCATTAAATCGCCGGAAATGGAGTTATTGCCGGTGAAATTCCAGCCAAAAATCGCCGGAAATGGTGGAAACTTATTGCCGGCGACTTTCTCCGTCGCCGGCAATAATTTTTCACCATTGCCGGCGATATTTGGGCCAGAATTTCGCCGGCAATGGTGGAGAGATTATTGCCAGCGACGGAGAAGGTCGTCGGCAATAATTTTGACCATTGCCGGCGACTTTTAATTTTGATCTTATTTCCGGTGACGGTTCATATCGCCGGCAATGCTCATTATTGCCGGCGACTTGCTCCGTCGCCGGCCGTTTTTTTCCTTCTCGCCGGCAATGGTGCATAATGTGGTAGTGATTTGAAGAATGCGAAGGCTGATGCAACTTCTTTGGAGACAAACACCAGTATGGTCCAAGGAAGTCTTTCAAAGGCCAAGTCTCAGAAAAATAAGGACAAGAATGATGCTACCAAGAACACTCAATTTGGTGCAAAAAATGTCTCACTCCCCACAAAAGAACAAGTCATTCAAGAAGCCAAAATCTGGAGGCTGTTGGGTGTGCGGCAAACCTGGGTATAAAGCAAAAGAGTGTCGATTCAAAAATGATCAAGTTCAAGGTGGTGGAGGTTCTGGAAATTCCAACAACCAAGCAAACCTTGCTGAAAGTCCGACTCAATTCATTGGAGTGGTTTCTGAAGCAAATCTGGTTACTAATACAAGTGATTGGTGGATTGATACCAGTGCTACAAGACATATATGCGCTTTAAGGTAGGTATTCTCTTCGTATTAACCAGCCAACGATGGAAAAGATTTGTTCATGGGAAATGCCACAACCGCAAAGGTTGAAGGAAAAAGAAAGGTAATTTTGAAATTCAGTTCGGGAAAAGACCTTAAACTCACTAATGTACTTCATGTGCCTGATATCTGTAAGAATCTAGTTTTAGGTCCAGTTCTAAGCAACAAGGGATTCAAACTAGTATTCTAGTCTGACAAATTTATACTCACCAAGGGTGGGGTGTATGTAGGAAAGGGTTACCTCTATGAAGGACTCTTCAAACTAAATGTTGTGCCTACTATGGATGCTATTATTATTAATAATAATAATGTGGGCACTAGCACTGCTCCTATGTAGATGGTTGAGTCCTCTTCTTTACTAGATTAGGCCATGTTAATTTTCATTCATTACAAAGAATGGTCAATTTAGGCATGTTGCCAAAATGCTCAATGAATAAAATGACTAAGTGTTAAATCTGTATTGAATCAAAGTTTACTGCTCCTTCATATAAATTTGTGGAAAAATCCAATGACGTACTAGGTTTAATTCATAGTGATTTGTGTGACTTTAGATCAACACTAGCTCGTGGAGAAAAGAAATATTATATATCTTTCATTGATGATTGCAGTAAATATTGTTATGTTTATTTAATACATAGTAAAGATGAAGCTCTGAATATGTTTAAGACATATAAAGTTGAAGTTGAAAATAAACTTGAGAAAAAAATAAAAATTCTAAGGTCTGATATAGGTGGAGAATATGAATCCAATGACTTGTTGAATTTTGTTCTTTTCATGGCATCGTGCATCAAACAACAGCCCCATATACTCCACAACAAAATGGAGTTGTTGAACGAAAGAATAGAACATTGAGAAATATGATAAATTCAATGTTAAATAGTTCAGAAGCTCAAACTAGTTTGTGGGGTAAGGCTTGTCTTACTACAAATATGATATTAAATAGAATTCCTCCTAAAATGAGTAATAATTCTCCTTATAAAATTTGGAAAGGACGACCACCTACTTATAAGACGATAAAAGTATGGGGTTGCATTGCCAAAGTTTGAGTTCCTCTTCCAAAGAGGACTAAAGTTGGACCAAAAACAATAGATTGCATATTTCTCGGCCCTGTCGAAAATAGTGCAGCCTATAGATTTTTGGTGTACAAATCTGATGTTATTGATATACGCACAAATACTATCTTAGAATCTGCCGAAGCAGAATTCTTTAATGATATACTTCATTACAAGGATAAGTCAAATCCAAGGAAAAGAATGTATATAGATACATTGCCTCCAGATGAATTAAACAATAGTAGTGAAAATATTGAGGTTAATGGAAATACCTCTACTATTCAAGAAGAAATTCTTGAACCAAGGAGAAGTAAACGTGGGAAAGTTGCCAAAGATTTTGGACCCGAATTTATGACTTTTGTTCTTGAAGAAGAACCTCAAAATTATAAGACTGCCATAGAATCTTCCGAAACACCTTATTGGAAAGAGGCTATTCAAAGTGAAGTGGAATCCATTTTACAAAATAATACATGGAAATTGGTAGATTTACCTCCGGGTTACAAACCAATAAGCCATAAATGGGTCTTCAAAAGAAAAATGAGACATGATGGTACCATTGAAAAATACAAAGCTAGAACAGTAGCTAAAGGGTATCATCAAAAGAAAGGTGTAGATTTCTTTGACACTTATTCGTCAGTAACTAGAATTACGTCTATAAGAACATTAATTGCTATAGCTGATGTTCACAATTTGGACATACGCCAAACGGATGTGAAAACTGCGTTTCTAAATGGCGAATTAGATGAAAAAATTTACATGCAACAACTCGAAGGTTTCGTTGTTAAAGGTCAAGAACATAAGGTGTGTAAATTGGTTAAGTCCCTTTATGGACTTAAACAAGCCCCAAAAAAATGGCATGAGAAATTTGATAATACACTTTTATCAAATGGTTTTAAAATAAATGAATGTGACAAATGCGTTTATGTGAAAGAGTGTAGAAAAGCTTATGTCTTTGTATGCTTTTATGTGGACGATATGTTAATTATGGGAACGAGTAAGGATATAATTAATCAAACCATGAAAATGTTGCATTCATGTTTTGATATGAAAGACTTGGGAATAGTGGATATGATTCTTGGTATTCGAATTCAATGGAATTCGGATGGTTATATACTTACCCAATCTCATTATATAGAAAAGGTCCTTAAAAAATTTAGACACTATGATGATAAGCCGGTTGTTAGTCCATTTGATCCCTCTAGTCACCTTGAGAAAAATCAAGGTGATATTGTGTCTCAATTGGAATATACACAAGTGGTTGGAAGCTTGATGTACATAATGAATTGTACTAGATTGAATTTGGCATATAATCTAAGTAGACTTAGTAGGTACTCAAGCAATCCTGGACAAGATCATTGGATAGCTCTAGTACGAGTTTTGAGGTACCTAAAGCATAAAATAAACTATGGATTTCATTACACAACATATCCTCCCGTATTAGAAGGGTATTGTGATGTGAATTGGATTTCCAATTATTCGGAAATTAAGTCTACAAGTGGTTATGTATTTAAGCTTGGTAGTGCCGCCGTATCTTAAAAATCATCAAAACAAACTGTGAATACACGTTCAATGATGGAAGTAGAATTTGTAGCCTTAGATAAAGCCGTCGAAGAAGCAAAATGGCTTAAAAACTTCCTAGAAGGTATTTCGTTGTGGCCTAAGCCTTCCACGGCTGTTTGCATACATTGTGATAGTATTGCTGCTCTTACAAGAGCAAATAACCAAATCTACAATGGCAAATAACACGATACAAGACTTGCTCAAAAATGAAATAATTTTCATTGACTATGTAAAATCAAAGGAAAATATAGCTGATCCTTTGACTAAAAGCCTTAATAGAGAGCAAGTAATCTTTACATCGAGGAGAATGGGTTTAAAGCCAATGCAATGAGCCATTACTTGGTAGAAACTTAACCTAGCAACATTGGAGATCCCATGATCTAGGTTCAATAGGCAAACTAGTTAAGGAAGAATCAAGGTGTCTAAATACACACATATGCCTATTCCTATGGTGAACTAAAGTGTGTATCCGTTGACGATTAAAGGGTTGAATATTATATATTCTTAATAATGCTAATAGCTTTGAAAAGTAGGATAGTGCGGACTATTCATGATTAGCATTATCTATATGAGACTAATGTGGGATCACATTTATGAGAAACGAAATGGCTAAGTTCTCTAACAATCTCATAAATTAAGGATCTGTTCAGGACCAAAATGAACAGAACCAAAAGAATTGAAATATGTCTAGGTATGGTATGTGTGATACTTATTGTCTCGGTTTACTACAAAATATGAATAGTTCAAGACTATACGTTTACTACTTCATAAAGTAAATCCGATAAATATTCACTATGAAAGGTTCAAGTCCAAAAGACACATCTTCCAATACATTGAAAGGACCCGACTCCGATTTAGTTGCTTAAACCGAAATCAAACCCATTCGAAAACATGACCTTAAAAAAAATTTACCAAAGTTTACTGTGAAACACGTGAACCATTATTAGAACCTGCAAAGAAACACACTTCGAATATTTCACAAAAGCCAAACCGTAGGGCTCCTTTCCCCATCCGGATTTCTCAACAACATATATATAATAAACCAAAAGGTTTACAAGAAATCCAGAGACATTCAGGAGTAAACTCAACTGAAAACAGAACATAAGTATTCAGAGCGACGCCTATATACATCATATACAACCAGTAGGTTGAACAAAGAACCTACTTGAACTCAAGAGTGATCTGAATTCTACGCCTCCACCGTAGACTAGCAACCCCGGAATTCAAACTGCAAACTGGGCAAAGGAAACCAAAAAGCCCAGGGGAAAGGAAAATAAAATCGTTAGAGTGAGTGGACGAAAATAATTATATGTCTTTCACCATTTATATGTTCATAGAAATAATGCGAGTTCTTAAATAAATGAAGGTCGCCACTCTGGCGGATTTCCCTGCCAGAGTAGCATGTCGGGCGAATCTCTCAAGCCCGATGGTGATAGACTAGGCGAATCTCTCAAGCCTAGTCGGCATATCAAGCGAATCTTTCAAGCCTGATAGATGAACTACCGGTGATCAGCCACGTAGCCAATGCATCGATGCTAAATAAATAAATGCCATCACCAATAAAATATACAATACCATCAAATCAATAAATAATCTGAACATTGTATTGGAAACAAATACTGAAACCAAGAACTCGCTACGACAGTGTAAATAAATGTTCACTCACAGTACGAGGCTAACTCTGAGGTCCGGCGGATGATCTCTCACCAAACGCTCCATCACAATCACTTGAATAATAGGGATATGATCAATACATATTGAAGCACAACATACGGAGCTAATACGTCGAGAACCCCACGTTCTTGAAAGACATATCGCTCGAAATATCGACGAGGATAGAAAAATTCTCAAAATAAACGCAAATAACCCTCGTCGCAAAATAGAATACTCAAATCAACTCAAAAACCTCACCATTGCGTTTAGCACGCAAAAACGAGCGAAACAACATAAAACTTGCCAAAAATCCACCTCGCCAGAAATCCGCCGCGCACGGCGGCGAGTGGGGCCGCCACCGCTTCCGCCGGAATCCGACCAGCCCAGAAATCTTTGACCTATACATCTGTTTGAAGATCTCAACATTTCCAACAACTTTGTACTTCAAAGCTAAGCCCAATTTTAACTGCAAAAGGTCCAAAACTCACCGTGAATTTCGAAAACCTCGCCGAAATTGCATTTCTCCGACCGGCCACCACCGGGCACGGCAAGGGCTGAAACCACTTGCAATAGACTCACCTCTCCATGGGTTACAAAACCCCCATAAACTCAACCCCCATTGCCGTCCTCCGAGCCGCCTCCGTCTACCGCCGATTACCGTCGGAATTCCCCAAACTTTAACAAGCCATAACTTCTTCATCCGGCAACCAAATTGAGTGATCCACCCATCAAAAGAAAGAGGAGCTCACACCCAACAACTTTCATGAAGGAACCACGGCCAAAAGATTCCAGAATGAGCCACATCGACACTGAGAATCTCAGGGCCCAAAACGGGTCAGTTTTGACCAGTGGGTCAACGGGTATTTCCAAAAATAGAAAGTTTCCCAATTTGTTCAATATTTATACCGTATACATACCGTACACATACCATCCCCAAATCAACGGCTATAATTCAATCTGATCCAAATCGGACGGTCACGATTAAATCCACATTCACCAACCGACTTCAAAACTCGATAAAACATTGCTCACTTATCCGAAAAATTCCCCGAAAATTCCCACGAGCTTGAAATCAAATCCTCTACAATTCCCTTGAAGGAACTCAAATCAAATTCTGGCTTGATAATTTAGTCGTTAACAAACCCACAGGTATGATTAATTCACAATAATCACGGCTCAGACCAAAATGTACACATTCCACGGTTCGGGTCGTTACAAATCTACCCCCGTAATAAAAATTTTGTCCTCGAAATTTACATACCGGCCAGGAGAACGAAGCTACTACTCATACAAACTGTTCTGGCTGCTACGTGACTACCTTTACTATATGATTTCTGTACAAACACAAACGCTGACACTAACAGAAAATTTCTGTTTCAGAGAATCTACTCTCGACAATTAAGAACATCTAACGGTTCCACAACCTGAACTGAACTACAGTTGAAACTGTCTACAACGAAAATTCCTGAGGCACGCTAACATCAGGGAATTAGGAATATACGTCCATAACCACAATGCATAAAATACGTCATACCATATGCCAGTGCTGATAATACTTTTCAAATGATAAACCATAACGCTTATATCTTTACCAATGTGCATAACTTACTGCGTTAACAACTGTTCATAACTCATTTCCATGGCAATAGCTAGAAGGATATTCAATTACCACAGTATACTCTGACTGACATTCGCGCAAACTTTTCTGATAATTCGACAACATTAATCTGTTAAGAAAATCTGCATGTTATATGTCATCTCTGGCAACACACAACCTCTTTTTGAACACCAAAGTGCCATCACTCCTCATCCGAAACTCTGTCGGTACACTATTTTGAATCAAATTCTTCTTGCTCAACAGATAGGCATCTGAATCTTGAGCTTCACGAACTTGATCAAGTAACACCAGACGAACTTGAAAACTAGCTAACAATGCTGCATCATCATTCCACTCCTACTCTGCTCCCGTTGCTCATAATTCTGTCAAAAGTGATACTCTAGCAACACGTACATGGAAGAGAGAAGCACCATGCTTCTGACTAAGAGCATCAAAAACCATGTTAGATTTTCCTAGATGATACTCGAAAGTGCAGTCGTAATCGTTAATCAGCTCCATTCATCTCCGCTGTCTCATATTCAAATCTGGCTGCGTACGCAAGTAGGTAAGACTTTTGTGATCGATGTAAATCTTGCACTGCGCTCTGTACAAGTAGTCTCTTTAACTCTTCAATGCAAACACAATGGCAGCTAACTCCAGATCATGAGTAGGATAGTTAACTTCGTGTGGTTTCAACTGTCTGGAACCATGTGCCACCACCTTTCCATGCTGCTTCAAAACACAACCCAAACCTAACTTCGAAGCATCACTGTACACGACATACTCACCGCTAACGTCAGCACTGGTGCAGTAGTCCACCTATCATTCAAGGTCAAGTAGCTTTTCTCGCAAGCATCAGACCATTTAAACTTGACTCCTTTCTTCGTTAAACGGGTAAGCGATGTCGCTATCCGTGAAAAGTTCTGTACGAATCGGCTAGTAGCTTGCTAAGCCCAAGAAACTCTGTATCTCTGTCACATAGGTAGGTCTGCTCCAATTCAGCATTGCGTCAATCTTATTTGGATCCACACTGACTCCCTCAGTTGATATCACGTGGCCCAAAAACTTTACACTATCGAGCCAAAACTCACATTTGCTGAACTTGGCGTACAACTGAGCGTCTCGCAAAGTCTACAAAACTGCATGTAAATGCTTCTTGTGCTGCCCCACACTCTTGGAATATATCAGGATGTCGTCGATAAACACAATGACGAACTTGTCCAGATAACGTCTGAATATCCAATTCATCAGGTTCATGAAAGCAGCTGGCGTATTAGTCAACCCAAATGGCATAACAAAGAATTCATAGTGCCCATAACGTGACCAAAACGCCGTCTTGTCCACATCGGACTCCCGAATCCGTAGCTGATGGTATCCAGACCTGAGATCAATCTTTGAGAAGACTGAGACTCCTTTCAGCTAATCGAACAAATCATCAATCCGTGGGAGCGGATACTTGTTCGTCATTGTAACCTGATTCAACTTTCGATAATCAATGCATAGCCTCATTGAACCATCATTCTTCTTCACAAACAACACTGGAGCACCCCAAGGTGAAACACTAGGTCGAATAAAGCCTTTCTCAATTAATTCCTGAAGTTGAATCTGTAACTCCCTCAACTCTGCTGGTGCCATGCAATAAGGTGTCTGCGAAATAGGTCCGGTACTTGGAAGTAACTCAATGGTGAAGTCAATCTTCCTGACTGGAGGAACACCAGGTAAGTCCTCGGGAAACACATCTGGATACTCACAAACCACCGCAATATCACCAATGTCTGGCACACGAACACTCGTATTAATCACATGTGCTAAGTAAGCCACACAACCCTTCCTCATCATCTGCTCAGCCTTCATTGTCGAAACCAAACAAGGCAAAGAAGTATTATTTTCACCCCGAAACAAGATTTCCGACATGCCTGGACTCCTGAAAATAACCTCCTTCTTATGACAGTCAAGAACAGTCCAATGGTTCTCCAAGAAATCCATGCCCAAAATCACGTCAAAATCCACAATATCCAGCAACATCAAATCCGCGGCTAACCCATAACCTCAATTAAAAATCTCATAATCTCTATATACCCACTCGACACACACTACCTCGCCAGATGGATACAACACTCGCCACAAACTAGGGAGTGGAGATGCAGATACAGTAGCCAATTATGCTAATCTATATGATATGAATGAATGCGTAGCCCCTGGATCTAGTAAAGTAAGGATTGGATGACCAAAAATGTACAACGTACCGATGATAACCTCCAGAGAAGCTCTGCTCTCACATAGAGACATGGCATGAACTCGAGCATGTCCAGCTGGTCGTCCACGCTGGCCACGATTCTGTTGATTACCCTGTCCAGAAGACTGTGTTGCACGATCACCAGAAGCAATACCTTGATTTCGTTCAGCACTCTGATCCGCAACACCTCCAAAAGTGCCACACTGAGGACACTCCCTCGCAAAGTGACCCACCTGGCCACAACGGTAACAAGTCAAGGGACCATACTGACACTGACCAGAGTGATGTCCGTGGCAGTTGTTGCATAAAGGATATTCCCTCGGTACGGCTGGTGTGCTGAAGATAGGTCAAGGATAACTCGATCCACTAGAACTCCCACTCGACTGCTACCTCTGCGGTCGACTCCTCCTCTATCTCTGACTTTGCCTAGAAGTCCTAGTAGGATATCTATAAGGTCCACTACCAGAAGATAATGCTGATCCAGAAGTACCTGAACTCAGCCTCTTCGAAGCACCCTGGCTAGGTCCACCCTCTTTAAATCGACGCGTCTGAAACCGCATCAGTCTCTCCCTCTCAATGTCTTTTCCTCTAAGTGCAGCACTAACAAACTCATCAAAGTTATCTCGAGGCATATTGGTCAAAGTCCCCTTGATATTCAGATTCAGACCCAACTCAAACCTCCTGCACTTTGCTTCCTATGATGCCACCATATCACGTGCAAACCGAGACAAACGAGTGAACTTATCCCGATACTCAATCACTGACATATTCCCTTGCTTCAGATTAGTAAACTCTTCATATTTCCTCTGTTGAGTAGCCTGATTAAAATACCGACGCATGAACAAATCTCTGAATAGAGGACATGAAGTATCAATAGGAACTCTGTCTATACCAACCCACCAAAAGTAGGCATCTGACTCAAGCAAACTCACCGCTGCTACAGTTTTCTGTTCAGGAGTAAAATGCAGACGCTCACAAACACGCTCAACCTGAACAACCCACGCTTCACACACCTCAAGATCAGGGGAACCAGAGAAAATAGTTGCTCTCGCTGTCCTGGACTTAGTGTGACGACCCGGAACGGAATCAGTAAAAGGAATCAGCTTAATTTACGAGCTTGCACGTAGTCGCAGATTTACGACAGTTGTTTGAATCGCCGGACTTGATAATGACTAAATAATTGGTCGAGAATTGGAGCTGATTCTCTTCTCGAGAGTCGTTGTACGTGTGATTTCGAGTTCGTGGGCAGTTCCGGATGGTTATTTGGACGACCGAGGAATAAATGATGAATATTTGAAGTTTCGACGTAATCAGATTTAAATGGTGATGCTCTTAGCGACTAAATTATCGGACGAGAATTTGGTTTCGGCCTCTTCATGGAAGTTGTTGAGAATTTAATTTCGAGCTCGTGGGAACTTTCGGAGCATTATTCCGAGTTACGAGGATTATGTTGTGAATATTTCTGATTGTTGATTATTTTGTCAGTTTAAGAATGTGTTTGGGTTGAACAGTTGACTTTTTATCGGATTTGTCGATGTTATTGACTTCGGGTGATAATTGAAGAATACATCGAGTCGAGTTTGTTGCCGCGAGAATTATCGAAATCAGAATTACGACGAAGAAGTTAAGTGTGTTTGAAGTTTGTCAAAAAGATAATTACGGAAGTTTCCAAATCAGGAAAGTGTATAAATGTGGGTTGCCATTTGGGGAAAGTCAACAGTAAGCATTTATTGGGTTGACTGGTGTTGACCAGTCAACACGTGGTGGAGGAGACTTACGACGGGAAGCCACGACCTCCACGGCGGCGCGACGATTCCGGCTACCCCACGGCTTGACCTTGGGCCCGTTCTCTTCGCCTCGACCTCCTCATCCTCATGCCGGCCACCGTTCACGGCGAGGTGGACGGTGGAGGGAGAAAAATCAGGCCAAAAATGGTGAATTTTGGGGTTAATGGTGGTTTTCGATTCCGGCCGAGTTGAGCTCAAATAAGGACTGGGTTTTGTAGCCCTCATCTCCATGATTCTAACCATATAGTTATGGAGTTCAAATTCGATTTGTGCTTGGAGAATTTTGGATTTGAAATTTTGGGGACAATTCGGTTTATCACGAAATTGACATGGTTAGAGTGAGAATTGGCCTTCGTTGTAGTTGTGAAAGTTGCTCAGTGGGTGATTTTGCATGGAATAGGGGTTGATCCGCCGAGAAATTTCACGGTTGGTGGCGGCGCCGCCGGCGACGGCGGTCAACGGCGGTGGTCAACGGTCAACTTTGACTTTTTGGGGTTTTCGACAAGTTGCATGTCATTTCACTCGAAATCGCGCCCCGATCGCAGTGGGGAGGTTTGTTTCTCGATTTGAGCATCCGAAAGTACAGCGAGGTATTGAGGTGTAAATATCGGATTTTCGACGATTCGTCGACATTGAATTACGTGTTTCCGAGAACGGTGGTTTCTCATGATTTGTCTTGAATTGACGAGTTATGACTTTGAGTAATGGATTTTGTGATTATTCAGGGGTTCGTGATCGTTCGTTTGGCGAGGGACTTTCCGCCGGATCACGGGTTAACGCGAACTGCGTTACGCTAGTTTGTGGGTGGACAATCTGTGAGTGGACAATTTCTTTTCACGGATTGTTTGCGAGTCTTTATACACGTTTTACAAACTTGAGCATGCATATGAGATTTCGATTTACATGAGCATGTGTTATACGATTATGCCTATACCAGTATATATATTACGTATATATACTTATATATTGTGTCATGCATTTGCATCGAACTATTTATGATTTGGTTTACACAGAGTACAGTCGTTATATATGTTGTTGTATCTATACACCCGCATCTCGGCTGATCCCCGAGGATGTTTACCGGGGGAGGCTGTGACTCCTGACCCGAGGCCTTTACCGGGGGGGAGGCAGACCTCTGACCTGAGACCCTTTCTGGCTAGAATCACGTGCGGGCTAGGGACCCTGTGGTTCTGACTGTACTAGCACGGATGTGTCCACGAGTGACCCCGTGAGATTTTTATGCATGCTCTACATGCGTGAGGAGTTAGAGTCTCCCTCGTGTACCTGGACGCGTGAGGAGTTAGAGTCTCCCTCGTGTACCATTTGATTTTTTATACATTCGACTCGCATATGTTTTTATAACATATATATTATGTGGTGAAAGACATTTATTTTCGTCCACTCACTCTAACAGTTTTCATGTCTTTCCCCTGGACTTTTCGGTTTCCGTGCCCAGTTTGCAGTTCGGACTCTGGTGTCGCACGTCGTGGTCGGAGGCATAGTGCTCGAGCTACCTTGTTTCTTCCAGTAGGTTTATTGTTCTACCTACTGTGGTATACTTATATGATTATACATTAGAGGTCGCTCTGAGTATTCTGTTGTATATATTATACGATTTTACTTCGGATTTCAGTAAAGTACAGATATATTTACTACTTTACATTATTGTTGATATATTGAGAAATCCGGATGGGATTGGTGCCCACGGTTTGATTTTTGTGGCATAGGATGAAGTGTATTTTCCGTGTGCAGGTAATGGTAATTCCATGTTAGTAGCGAAACTCTGCCAAAATTTCTACGGTTTTTGTTGGTTCGTGTTTTCGAAAGGGTTTGATTCCGGTTTAGGGAGCTAAATCGGGGTTGGGTCCTTTCACTTAGCCACTGGATTAATACGTTCCTCCAAACGCAATACTCGCATAAGCAAGTCACGCGTACGTTGATCCTCAATAGAATCCCCAGCCTCGTTAGCACAGACTCCACGTCAAGGAGGCATCCTAAAGATTAAAGGACATAAGTCCCACAACACAAGGAATGTAATCATGAAACTTCAAATATTTGAAAGCATACAACACTCTAGAGCATTGATGATTATCCGCTGCAGTCGGATCATCGCTCCGGATATGTTGTACATTCTCAAATAACCTAACTAACACAACTACAAGAGTCTACAGAACCTAAAACCTAATGCTCTGATACCAACTGAAAGGACCCGACTCCGATTTATTTGCCTAAACCGAAATCAAACCCTTTCGAAAACACAACCTTAAAAAAAATATTGCCAGAGTTTATTTTGAAACACGTGAACCATTATTAGAACCTGCAAAGAAACACAATTTGAATATTTCACAAAAGCCAAACCGTGGGGCTCCGTTCCCCATCCAAATTTCTCAACAACATATATATAATAAACCAAAAGGTTTACAAGAAATCCAGAGACATTCAGGAGTAAACACAACTAAAAACACAACATAAGTATTCAGAGCGACGCCTATATACATCATATACAACCAGTAGGTTGAACAAAAAACCTACTCGAACTGAAGAGTGATCAGAATTCTACGCCTCCACCGTTGACGTGCAACCCCAGAATTCAAACTGCAAACTGGGCAAAGGAAACCGAAAAGCCCAGGGGAAAGGAAAATAAAATTGTTAGAGTAAGTGGACGAAAATAATCATATGCCTTTCACCATTTATATGTTCATAGAAATAATGCGAGTTCTTAAATAAATGAAGGTCACCACTCCGGCGGATTTCCCTGCCAGAGTAGCATGTTGGGCTAATCTCTCAAGCCCGATGGTGATAGACTAGGCGAATCTCTCAAGCCTAGTCGGCATATCAAGCGAATCTTTCAAGCCTGATAGATGAACTACCGGTGATCAGCCGCGTAGCCAATGCATCAATGCTAAATAAATAAATGCCATCACCAATAAAATATACAATACCATCAAATCAATAAATAATCTGAACATTGTACTGGAAACAAATACTGAAACCGAGAACTCGCTACGACAGTGTAAATAAATCTCACAGTACGAGGCTAACTCTGAGGTCCGGCGGAAGATCCCTCACCAAACGCTCCATCACAATCACTTGAATAATAGGGATATGATCAATACATATTGAAGCACAACATACGGAGCTAATAAGTCGAGAACCCCGCGTTCTTGAAAAACATATCGCTCGAAATATCGACGAGAATAGCAAAATTCTCAAAATAAACGCAAACAACCCTCGTCCCAAAAAATAGAATACTCAAATCAACTCAAAAACCTCACCATTGTGTTCAGCACACGAAAACGAACGAAACGACATAAAACTTGCCAAAAATCCACCTTGCCGGAAATCCGCCACACACGACGGCGCGTGGGGCCGCCGCCGCCGTCCACCAGAATCCGACCAGCCCAGAAATCTTCGACCTATACATTAGTTTGAAGATATCGACATATCTAACAAATTTTTAGTTCAAATCTAAGCCCAATTTTAACCGCAAAAGGTCCAAAACTCATCGTGAAGTTCGAAAACCTCACCGGAATTCCATTTCTCCGATCGGCCACCACCGGGTACGGCAAGGGCTGAAACCACTTGCAATAAACTCACCTCCATGAGATACAAAACCCCCATAACCTCAACCCCCATCGCCGCCATCCGAGCCGCCTCCGTCCACCGCCGATTACCGCCGGAATTCCCTAAATTTTAACAAGCCATAACTTCTTCATCCGGGAACCAAATTGAGTGATCCATCCATCCAAATAAAGAAGAGCTCAAGCCCAACAACTTTCATGAAGGAACCACGGCCAAAAGATACCAGAATAAGGCACATCCACGCCGAGAAGCTCACGGCCCAAAACGGGTCAGTTTTGACCCGTGGGTCAATGAGTATTTCCAAAAATAGAAAGTTTCCCAATTTATTTCGTATTTATACTGTATACATATCGTACACATACCATCCCCAAATCAACGACTATAATTCAATCTTATCCAAATCGGACGGTCACGATTAAATCCACATTCACCAACCGACTTAAAACTCGATAAAACATTGCTTACTTATCCGAAAAATTCTCCGAAAATTTCCACGAGCTTGAAATCAAATCCTCTACAATTCCCTCGAAGGAACTCAAATCAAATTCTTGCCTTCTAATTTTTTCGTTAATAAACCCACGAGTACGATTAATTCACAATAATCACGGCTCGGACCAATATGTACACATTCCACGGTTCGGGTCGTTACATACATCCCTTATCTAACTTTTCCAAAATAACGATAAATTCCTCTATTATCTTATTATCTATTCAAATGTGGGGTATTATTAGAGTTTGAATAGAAAATATTGGGTATTATTGGTACTTGTGGGACTTTAGTCTCACATGGAAGAAATTGAAAGATATGTGTCATTCATAAGGGATTACACATAAGAAGAAGTAATTGGGTGACTAGCTAGACATAGGCTTTCACTAGTGGATGTGTGGGTTTGGGCCTTGGGCTATCAAGGAAAACTCAAATATAGAAATGTCAAAAGATGGGACTTGGGGCTCTTGAGCTCTGTTGATTAAATCCGAATTTAAATTTTGAAAAATTATATTTTAATTTTTAAATTAATATTTTTGGATAAATATGAAAACAAGATAAAATAAAAAATAAGTGACAGTTTATATAACGATCGCGACTTTTGAAAAGACGACGCTTGACATTTATAAAAGGACGACCTCGGGTCGTCGTTGATCATCCAATTTCATTGACTTCATCTTCTTCCTGCATATCAATATTCTGAGAAAAACATAAAGTAAATTCGTCAGGGTTGAAGTTTGTGTGCTAGAACATGAACCAGATAGTTGTATCCTCTAGATAAATGTCCAGACTGCAAGTACAAGTGGGGGAGAATTTCTGTCTTAGTACACTGCGTTGCAGGCCTCTATCTAATCAAGTTAGTGAATTTTTATTTCGTCTTTTTTATTGATTTCAATTTTGATTCTATAGTTATTATACATGTAGATTATTTGTATACAAAAGACTGATTGATTCTAACATCCATAGCTCCCATGTGTCGTCACCCTATGATCTTTCTTTCTCGTTCTGTTTCCTTTCTCTATTTTTTCTTTCTTTCTTTCTTATCACTCTCTCTTCCAAAACGGCGTTGATGCTCACCACCCTTAAGTAGCTTTTTTTTTTCACTTTTTTTCTTTCTCACGTGAAAAGATGATTAGGCTAACAACTCAATTAAACAACTTGGGCTAAACCAAAAGGGCCTCAGAAATCTCCATTGACTCTAATTAATCTAATTGGGCCTAGATATAATAATAAAATTATAATTATAATATTCAAATAAAAATTAAGATTATATTATTTTCTCCAAATTTGTTTAGGCTAATACTTTTCGTAACTACTCTCAAACATACAACTCAACTCCACCGAACAAGAGAAAAGTAGCTCAATATTCAGAGGTAATTGAAATTTACTCGACTAATAATTAGTAAAAGTTGTTATGTTTTACCTACAAAGTGAAGCTCGTCAGTGATGAAAATTGGTTCAGAGAGCCAGAGATGTTACTGATATGGATTGGGAGACTTTTGATGGGATCTTTAGAGAAGTATTTTCCATCTTCTTTGAGAGAGCAATTGGAGATCGAGTTCTTGGATCTAGTTCAGGGTAGTTTGACCATCAGAGAGTATGATGCACGATTTCAGGAGTTATATCGTTCTGTAAGGCCTATGGATGCTCACACCATAGCTCAAAAGTTCGAAAGGGGATTAAATTTTCGTATTAGGAAGTCAGTGGTTACTCTTCGTCTCCCGAATGTTGCGGCGATTTTGGATAGTGCGAGTGGCAGCGGAACAAGATAATCTCTATATCAAAAGGACATGGCAGCTAAGAAGGATTTTAAAGGCAAGGGAAAGTCTATCGATGAGAGCGGTAGTTCAACTGGAGCACAAGGTGATTCTTGGAAAAGGCAACGAACAAGTCAGTAGACTCAAGTTGTGGCAGCTGAAGAACTGGAAAAGACCGAGCATACTAGACAGGTTGCTTCTATGCAATGTTATAATTGCAACGAGGTAGTTAGGACATATCTCTAGGGCTTGCACAAAGCCGAAGACTGTGAGTTAGTATACTTGTGGACAATATGACTACATTTCAACTGAGTACCCTGGCTCATGGGAATGGAAAGTAAAATCAGTAGAGGCTTCAACTTCAAGGATAAGCTAAAGTGTCTTGATGTTAGGTTGCTGGTTAGTCTATATATCAGATTCAGTGGTAGGTGTGTCGAGTTGACTTAGACTCATCAGCTTAGTTGCATGAGTTTTTAATCGACATGTGAGTTTCTTGTCGAAATTTCTTTGGTTCTGTTGATAAAATCTTTCTTTATCAGAATTTTTTTTTCAAATTGAAATTTGATTCAATATATTTGTGAAGTGAAACATTATTTTGAGGTTACTCATACGGGCTTGTAAAAGCATACAAATTTTGTTATTTTTAACCCGGTGTACTATTCAATGGTACAGGGGTTAATGTTGCAAGATAGTTTTGACTTGCAACAGAGGTTGAGGTTTCATAGTATCACTGTGTTCGTGATTTATTATCAGATTTGTATTTGTTTATTTTGCTTCCGTTTTGTATTGAATTTGTTGACTTTTCGATTTGAATATGTAAACATATGAAATGTAATAAATGATTCAAATATTTGAATCTTTACTGCATTGTTTGATATGGAGTTTTAGACATTTTTTTTTTAAAAAAAAAATCCAAATATTCTGAGTGAGTTTTCACGTCTTAGTTTTGGTTTATTTGTAGAAATTTATTAAACTAAAATTTAGGGCGTGCCACGATCCGTTAAAGTTCGAAGAATTTTATTCATAATCTGGACATTCTCCATCTTCTCTCCATTGGCTTTCATCTGGTATACAATAGCCAAAGTATGTGTGAAGTAATCAGAAATGCTCTCCCTTTTCTCCGTCTGAAGAAGCTTAAATTGCTGTCGTAGAGTCTGTAATCGGATATTTTTCACCTTTCTTGTCCCACATAGAAGTTTATGAGACAATCCCACACCTCATTTAGTGACATGATCAATCTTTTCATAGATCTCTGAATTGATTTCCCCAAAGATGTGCATCAAAGCTTTGCGATCGTTCTTCCAGTTCTTAATCAACTAATTTCTCTATTCCCATGTGAGTGTTGCTCCATCTCCCGAATCAATGAATCTGTCCAACACAACGTGGTCATTCTCCATGATTTAGAAGAAAAGCTTCATCTACGATCTCCAATGTTAAAAGTTGCCCTTTCCGTCATATCTTTTGACTGGGCACTGCGAGAATTCGCTCTTGTTCGTCTTTCATGATCTACCAGTAACTCCTCTTTTCTGAGCTTTGATACCAAATGTAGAATCCCAGGAATATCAACAACGGAAGTATTACTGCAATGGCATCAACTGCAGTAGATGGAGATACACATTTAACTCACACACACTCTACAAAAAATACATAGAGATAAATGAGGAAGAGAACTACTACTTCTAATATGTTACATCCAACAAAAGTACAAGCTCTCTTATATAGAGAGATAAGATTATTGGGAAAACTAAATCTCACTGCCTTGGAAGATGAAAAGGCTAGACCTAGAAAGCTCCAGATGACTCAAAATACTAAGCAAATATTAATAAGCTTGGTTTATTTTCCAACAGTATTTCTATTTCAAGATCTTCAGCAAAATAAGTGTTTCCCTTTATTCAATTTGCTATTTCCTCTGATTCCCATTATTTTGAAGTGGAGAGCTCCAGTAGTCGTGTTGCATTTGCAAAGACCTTGCGAAATTGCTACAGTAGTCTTTTTTCAATATCCTTGACAAGAAGCCATTTAGCATCATACAAAAACAATTGTTGTTCACCTGCCCATTTATTTCTTAATATACACTACCAGAAAACTACACTTAGGTGACGAAACCTTAATAGTTTCGTCGCCTAAGTGAGACTTGGCCGATGAAACACAAGTCGTCGCCTAAGTGTGTACGTAGGCGACAAAACATGCCGTTTCGTCGCTTAAGATGCACACTCAGACGACGGCCATTTATTGTTGTCGTCTAAGTGTTACACACTTAGACGACGATAAACATTTCATCACCTACCTGGACTCTTAGACGACGACTTTGGCCATTCGTCGCCTAATTGATCACCTAGGCGATGAAACTGATTCTCTCGCCTAAGTGGTAACTTAGGCGATGAAACATGAAACTTAGGCGACGAAATATTTCGTCGTCTAAGAAAATTCAATTATTAAATCTATCGATAAGATTTTCTTATCTCCTCATCACTTCTTTATCTCTCTCTCCCTCTCTATCTCCCTCTACCACTCAAAAAAACCCACCGCCGGCGGCTCCGAATAATATCCGGAAAAAATTCATCAAAACTCAATTTTTCAACTGCTGGAGTTCTAGTTTTACCCACTTATCTCCTTATCAGTGAAGCTATTAACTCATTTCTCTCGATTAATGTTTTTTAATATCGTACATAATTACGTACAGCGATGGATTTTTCCGGCGAATATATAGTACTTTTTGGCGACTTTAATTAGCATTACTTCTATTGTTGTATTGCATTGTTAAGCTAATTATAAGTTATATTCTAATTGGTTAATTAAGTAGTTAATTAATTAATTCATATATATGTTTTAATTTGATTAATTAGTTAATAAAATATGCATGTGCTAGGTAATATAAATAGTTAATATATATATATGTGAGAATAATTAGTTGAAATATACATATATAATTAATTGATGCCTGTATTTATATAAAATTAATAATATAATATATATATAATTAATATATATTAGCTAGATTAATTATAATATAAGATTAATTAATTCATTACAAGTACGTGTAATGTGCGATGCATTTGATAATATATATTAAGTATATTAGATTAATGAATTATTGGTTGCAAAATTATATAATTAATAGATCAATTTATTATCCTTACGGAGAAATATGAATAAGAGTTGGATACAGTTGGCGAACAAAAGTGATGTGCGGTATATGAACGGCATCAAAAACTTTGTGAATTTTTTTACGGAACATGTTCAGGGAAAGAAGCGTTTGGGACGACCCGGAACAGAATCAGTAGAGTAATCGGCTTAATCCACGAATTTGCGCGTAATCACAGTTTTCCGTAATGAATCGAATTAGCGGTTTTGATCACGACTTAATTATTGGGCGAGAATTTGAGTTCAGTCTCTTCTCGAGAGTTGTTGTACGCGTGATTTCAACTTCGTGGGCGGTTCCGGATAATTATTTCGACGACCGAGGAATATAATATGAATATTTGAAATCGCGGAATTTCGTCGAGTTTATCCGTTCGTATCGAGTTTATCCGAATCATGATTGTTATCCGTTTGGACCGTCGATCGTCCCGAGCCGAGAGTATAAATATCAGAAATAGTCGAAAAATTATCGAAAACACTATTTGAGGCGTTGACCGAAATTTGAACCCGTTGACCCGAGGGGACTATTCACCTGGTTACTGTTCACCGTCGGAGCTTCTGTTCCTGGCCGATTTAGGCCACGACCTTGGAAGGTAAAATCTTCCTCTCATGATTTTCAACTAGTTAAGACTTGGAATATCTTGATTTGGTTGAGAATTGAGGGAGAACGAGTTCGATGAAGTTGGGTGATTTTGCCGAATTCGGGTGGCCTTCTCCGGCGACTTTTGAGGTCGGGGCTTTGGGGGGAAAGGTTTCCCTCAACCTATAGATGCTTTGGTAGAAGGAATTTGGGTTTGGTTGCCGTTTGAACCTCGCCGGAATCTCACCGGAATCCATGGATTCCGTGAGTTTCGAGCTCAATTCCAGCCGGTGGGCTTGGAATTGGGTCTCAGTGTAGAAGAGAAATATGTTGGGATTGAGGAGTAGTTTATTTCTGGAAAGTTTGGCCGAAATCCGTCACCGTTGAAGCCGCGCCGCCGCCGCCGGCGGCAGTCAACGGCGGCGCTCCGGCGGAGGTTTGACTTTTTTGGAAATGTGTCGAGTTATATGTCGTTTTGTTCATCTTCGCACCCCAATCATCGCCCGGAGATTTCGGGAGTTTTCGTCGATTATTTTATATCAGTTATATTTTTTCGGGAATGGTTGGTTTCCGAGGTGTGGTACAGTGTGTTGAACTACGTTTTTGATTAGTTATATTTTATGATTATTCAGGGGATCGTGATCGTGCTTCTGCCGAGGGATCTTCCGCCGGACCACGTGATTAGCGCGAGTGCGCGCTGTGCTTGTCTGTGAGTGGACCTTTCTTTTCACTGATCGATTGCGAGTCTTTATATTACATTTTACGAGCATGAGCATACATTTGTGATTATGACTTATACGAGCATGTGCTTTACGATTATGCATTTAAATTATGCTTTATACGTATGCATGAAACTATTTATGATTTGATTTACACAGAGTACAGTCTTAGTATATGTGGTTGTATCAATACAGTTGCATCCCGGTTGATCCCCGAGGATGTCTACTAGGGGGGAACTGTACCTTGTGCCGATGTATTTCCGGGTGGGTACAAATTTCTATTCCTTGTGCCGATGTATTTCCGGGTGTGAACATATACCCTGACCTGAGGCCTTTCTGGCTAGAATCACGTGTGAGTCTGGGATCTCGTGATTCGGACTGTACTAGCACGGATGTGTCCATGAGTGACCCCGTGGGATTTTCTATGCATGCTATGTACGCTGGAGGAGTTTGGGTTCACCTCGTGTACTATATCATATTCATTCATTTTGACTCACATATGTTTTTATAACATATATTATTCGGCGAAAGACATTTATTTTCGTCCACACACTTTAACGATTTATATGTCTTTCCCTGGGCTCTTTGTTTTCAATGCCCAGTTTGCAGTTCGGATTCTGGTGTCTCACGTCGCGGTCGGAGGATAGTCGTTCGAGCTACCTGTCTTTTCCAGTAGGTTCTTGTTTTGCCTACTGTTGTATATTTTGTATATATATACTAGAGATCACTCTGATACGTTACTGATACATGTTTTATATGATTTTCCCCGGATTTTCTATATAGTACAGTTATGTTTACTGCTTATTGTTATTGATATGATATTGAGAAATCCAGATGGGATTGGTGCCCACGGTTTGGTTTTTGTGGCATAGGATGAAGTGTATTTTCCGGGTGCATGTTAATGGCAATTCCGCGTTAGTAGCGTTACTCTGCCGAAATTTTTGTGGTTTTTGTTGGTTCGTGTTTTCAGAAGGGTTTTGATTCCGGTTTAGGAAACTAAATCGGGGTTGGGTTCTTTCAGCGTTTCAGGTGTCCGTGTAGAAAATGTCTCAACCATCAGTTTGTTCTCTCTAACGTTATGGCGCAACACCTGTATGAGCACGATATGATGTGGAGTTACACTATGTGGAGTGAGCACGGTGAAGCAGTAGACTTCAGCTCAGGGTACAGTTACCATGGTGCTTTATCAGAATTTGGTCATGGTGGATACCAACACCAAGAGGGAGGTTACGATACCACTCAATATGACACATTCCCTACTGTCAGCTTGGCCAATGACACTACAGAGATGGATAGGTACAACAAGATACTACTCGAAACCTAGACCCCGGTGTACCCTGGATGTTCAGAGAATGTGTTGCAATGTATAATGGAGAAAGTTCAGATAAAAGTGAAGAATAAAATGTCAGACAGTGCTTTAAAAAAATATAAGAGCATATATAGTTGCTACCTAATCATTACAAACTTTTGGAAAGTCATTATAAGGTTAGAAATGTCTTGAGCAGCCTCGGCCTAAAGTATAGGAAAATTGACTCTTGCATAAATGATTGTGTGTTGTTTTATAAAGAGTATGAACATTTGGACTACTGTCTCGTATGCAACCAGTGCAGATATCAAAACCACAATAGAGAGAGTTCGAAGAAGAAAATTCCTATAAAGGTACTTTGCTATTTTCCGTTGATTCCCAAATTGCAATGTCTATATATTTCTCTATACACAACAGAGGCGATGAGATGGTACGCACAACAATGAGTAGATAACGATGTGTGAAGAGATGACGATGATTGTCTGGCAAAGAGATTTTAGAGAGGTTGAACAGATTCTACTTTGGTGTGTTGACCAACGAAAAGAAGAGACTCAATCCACACCCTCCATACGATCTCAGCTATTAGCATCACAAAAGTATTTTCTTTAAACTGCCCTACTGGTCCAAGTTGAAACTTCGGAATAACCTTGATGTCATGCACATAGAAAAAAATGTGTGCGACAACGTGGTAGGAACAACTTTGGGTATTAAGTTGAAGATCAAAGATCTCCCAAGGCGCACAAAGATATGAAATCTATGAATTTGTGCTGTCACTTGTGGTTGAGGAGGGATAGAAGATGAGTGTACAATAAGATGCCAGATGCACCTTACACAGTGAAGCCAACACAGAGGGGTTCTGTATTCAGCTGGTTCAAGACTATTTGTTATTTGTCTACTTATGGAGTGAATATTATAGGAGCAGTTGACAAGGTGAAGCACAAGTTCATTGGTCTAAAGACTCATGACTATCACGTTATGCTGCAACGTTTGATCCCAATGGTAATTCGACCATATTTGCCTTGTGACGTTGTTAAACCAATAGTAGCATTGTATAGATGGTGGCAGTGGTTATGCGCCAGAAGGTTGTAGAAGTCAGATGTCCTCGAACTTCAATATGAAATAGTGCACATCCTTTGTAAATTAGGGAGGATTTTTCCTCCAGCTGGGGAAGCCGATGATGTTTATTATGGAAGTCTTAAACATGTCGTTGAGCTGCTATACGAGAATGAGCATTTTTTTGTTCAAGCGTACCAAGGAAGATATGGGACTTTCATTAGTCGATACAAACTCAAGTTGGTATGAGGATGAGCCATTCGCTCTTTCCACCTTAATTAGGCAGGTGTTCTATCTAGATGATCCAAAAGCTGGTGAAGGCTGGAAAATAGTAAATCATACGTCACACCGAGGAATATGGAGTGCAGGTACACTTGATGGAACATCGGCGACTGATAGTGAAGCGCATAGAGACAAGTATAGAGACAATGCATATCAAGAGCCTAATACTTCAGTCATCCCAGACGTAATGGAACTGGTTCGGCATAACGAACGCTTACCCCTGATTGATGGCACCACAGATCTTACTCCAAAGGAGATTAGAGAGTTAGTGCAGAATGCCCCAGAAGTCAAGGAGCCTGAGGACGATGACGACGTTGCATATAATTCAGACGATGTAGAGTATGATGATAAGGAGCAATCAGATGATAGTGAGGAGGATGATTCAGATGATGATAATGATGAGGATAATGATTGATATGAGGTTGAATTAGTAGTTAATTAATTATATCAGATGATCGAAAATGGAATTGGAAAATTAAATTAATTGATAGACTAGGCTATAAATTTATTAATCGAAAGAACAAAAATGGAATTAGAAAGGCCAGATAAGGATGCTTGAAATAAAATTACGTTTGGAATTGGAAAAAAAATTAAGTAAATAAAATGTACTCTTGGCCGACAAAAATGCACTATTTTGTCGTCTAAGGTTCATTTAAACAACGAAAACATGAATTTCGTCATCTAAGTGAACCCTAACCCTCGACCTAAACACTAATAGTAATCCCTTTACCCTAAACCCCAAAACCTTATGCGACAAAACTACGTGGTTCGTCGATTAAGTGAATACTTAGGCGACGAAACCATTGAATTCGTTGCCTAAGTAAGTACTTAGGTGACAAATCCACTTGTTTCGTCGCCTAAGGCCAATTTTTTGGGGCGGTTCATTTTTTCTGCCAAATTTTTCGAGTCCCATTTAAAAACTATAGGCGACGAAAATTAATTTTTTTGTACTTAGGTGACGAAACCATTGGTTTCGTCGCCTAAGCCGATTGATATATCCCAAAAAATGGATTGACTTCGATCTAGGTTGCTCATTTTTTCATCTCTCTCTCTCTCTCTCTCTCTCTCTCTCTCTCTCTCTCTTCTCTCTCCACCAGACTCTCTCTCCTCTCCTCTCCGCTGCCATACTCTCTCTCTCCTCTCCAAACTTTTTATGGTACACTACCACATATGGAGACATTACCGGCGAGATCACCGGAGACAAGGCCGGCGACCGGAAAAGTCGCCGGTAATGTTCATCATTACCGGCGACTTACTCTGTTGCCGGTAATGTCGCCGGAAAATCGCCGGTAATGTTTAAAAACATTACCGGCGACTCCAACCGTCGCCGGCAATGTCAAGCCGGACATTTCCGACGATTTTCTGGCCGGAATTTCGCCGGAAATGTGTGGCTCGACATTGCCGGCGACGGTTGGAGTCGCCGGTAATGTTTTTAAACATTACTGGCGATTTTCTGGCGTAATGTCGCCAGTAATGTCTTCATTTCCGGCGACTTACTTCGTCGCCGGCAATGTCTCTTATATTAGACGCAGATTGTAGCAGCTCGATCATTGATTCATTTTGATCGAAAAATATCCAGAGAAATTGAAAGAAGGAAAACGTATGCTCTGAAATCAATCATTCGGTATATTGTCAAAATTAAGGCGCGCGTCGAAAACTCGATCACTCGGGAAGCTATATATATAGGTACGTGTATATATACGTATATGTGTATGTATATATATATGTGTGTGTTGATCAAATCCAATTCGTGAGATATATATGAAATGTTGTTGATGTCACGGAAACGAGAAAACTGCTTGTAGTTAATCTTATCTTGTGTCTGAATAAACGACTGGTATTATCGTAGTGTTATCGGAGCCAGGCTTAACAGAGCCTCCTACCTAGTCAAATACGTTTTGAATTGAAAAAAGAAGAATACCATCATCGAGTACTGAATCGAATTCAGAGATTAGATCGATATATATATATATATATATGCATGCATGTGTTGATTTAATTAGAGTTGAATTGAGATATGGCGTCGATTATTAGTAGTGAATGTGTGTGTGTATATATATATATAATTAATACGTAAAATTGTTAGAATTTTCAGGATGGACAAGAGTTGGATGAGTCTCGAAAGATGGGATGTCAGATATCACCAGGGAATTAGGAGTTTTGTGGATTTTGTGAAGACTAATTGTGGAGACACTACACTTCATTATTGCCCATGTAAAAAATGTAAGTGTTTCAGCGATCGATTTCGTTTTCCCATTGATAAAGTCCAGATGCACCTGAGTAAATACGGGTTTTGGGATACGTACACTTGTTGGATTTATCACGGTGAAACATTGTTAGCGGGTCCGCATGATCATGGACAATTTGGTGAGAGGGCCAGTCCCCGCTATGATCATAGAGATTTTGCTGAGAGGGGCAGTGCATCCTATGATCCAACAGCGATGTTAATCAATGATATGTTTCCTCATGAGAGCGGTGTATTTGCTGATGAAGCACCAAATGTCCCTCCCGTCGTTGAGGGTTTCCCCCATATCGAGCCAGTCGAGCCATTACCTGGAGCTCATGTCAACACAAGCGGTATGGACAAGTACAACAACCTGATTGCATTGCAACAGACTCCGTTGTACGACGGTTGTAGTAAGACTGTTCTTGAAAGTGTGATGGGAGTGATGCAGCTCAAAATGGAAAACAAAATGTCTGTCAAAGCTGTTGATTCTTGGTTGAAGTGGACTGCTTCGCTACTGCCACCCGGTCATCGTCTTCCTACCACTCATCATAAGGTGCGACATATCCTGAAAGATCTTGGGCTTTCCTACATCAAAATCCATGCATGCAGATATGATTGTATTCTCTTCTGGGGAAAAGATCTCGAAGACCTTGAAGCCTGCCCGGTATGTTTTACAAAAAGGTATAAGTTGACTCCTGCAGGCAACAAGAAAGCTGTGAAGATACTTCGATATTTCCCGCTTATTGATAGGCTGGAGCGGTTGTTCATGTGTGCTTTCACGGCCGAGGCAATGAGATGGTGGGCTGAGAGGAACTTGTCTGACGATGACACCCTTATACACCCTTCCGACGGAGAGGCTTGGAAGCACATGGTCAGGGAGTTTGATCATTTTGCAGCAGAGGTCCGAAATGTTTGGCTAGGGCTCTCAGCTGACGGATTCAACCCTTTTGGCAACATGAGTCTTCAATACAGTATATGGCCAGTTATTTTGGTACCGTACAACCTTCCACCATGGATGTGCATGAAGAAGGAATACAATATGCTGACTCTGTTAATTCCGGGCCCGGGTTATCCAGGAAAGTGTCTCGATGTGTATTTGAGGCCTTTGATTGAGGAGCTTAAGTACTTGAGTGAGTGTGGCCACCCCACTTACGATAGGTTCAAAAACGAGATGTTCCAGATGCATGCCATGCTTGTTGGCACCATCAGTGATTTTCTTGCCCGCGGTATGTTGTCGGGCAATGTTACCAGGGGTTACAGGGCTTGTTCAGAGTGCATGACGGTTAATTGTTGCAGTCCTCATTGCAGTAAAATTGTTCAGATGTGTCACCGTTGTTGGCTTCCATATAATCACCCATTTAGGCAGGATCCAGACGCATTTGATGGGACTGTGGAAACAGGTGTGGCACCAAGGCGATGGACAGGGGTAGAAATTTTAGAAGTGTTGAATGAATATGATTTTGGCCAGCTGAGCAATCATCCTGACATAGTGGCATCAATTCCAGACAAGCCCGAAAGGTATAAGTTTTGGACACACAAGAGCATATTCTGGGAACTCCCCTACTGGCCCAGGTTGCCTATCAGACATTACCTAGATGTTATGCACATAGAGAAGAATGTGTGTGAAAGTGTGGTGGGCACAGTTCTTAACTTGGAGGGGATAACAAAAGACATCCCTAAGGCACGTATTGATCTGAAAGCTATGGGACTGCGGAAACATTTGTGGTTAAGAGATGGTAAGAGAAAAAAGCCGCAAGCTCCTTACACGGTCAAGCCGAAGCATAAGCATGAAATTTTTCGGTGGCTGAGTAATGTCAGGTATATATTCTTATATATGACTATGCAGTACGGAAATTGGTTTGCCTTAAATTTTTACCGGATTATGGTGATATGCGAGAAATATAATTGTTGCCTATGGCTATATATATATATATATATATATATATATATATATATATATATATGCAGGTATCCTTATGGCTATGCAGGAAATATAAGCAGGTGTGTTAACTACCGGGACAATAAGATGTACGGATTAAAGAGTCATGACTGCCATGTACTGCTTCAACGCCTTTTCCCTATTTTCATTCGAGGGTACCTGCCCAAGGAGGTGGTGGAGCCGTTGGTGGCCTTGTCAAGATTCTTTCAGAAGTTATGCAGCAGGGAAGTTAAAAAATCAGATCTCAGGGAGATGCAAGATGACATCATTTTTATCATGTGCAAGCTTGAGAGGATATTTCCGCCAAATTTTTTCGACATCATGCCTCACCTAACGATCCATCTTCCCGAACAATTGTTGCTTACCGGTCCCATACACTACACTTGGATGTATCCCATGGAAAGGTACATTTGGTTTGCCTCTGTTTTTATATGTAAAGTCTTATTTTTACCCCTTTTAACATGCACTTGTTAACTTGTAGACAATTGGGAGCCTACAAGGACTATGTGAAGAATAAATATGCACCTGAAGGGTGTATCGCTGAAGCATATATTGCGCACGAGTGTGTAACGTACACCAAAGTGTATTTGGGAGCGCTTGAGGACCCCCAACAACAGATGCCGATAGATGAACCTCAGTTCAAACTTTCTATCATCTCCAATGATGTTGTAGTACAGGGAAGCTTGCCAAAGTCGTACAAGTTGGATGAAAATGAGGTAGTCATTGCCCACTGGTCGGTACTGATTAACTGTGAAGAAGTACAATATTGGAAAAACTATCATCTTCACTGCCCTGCTATTGCCGGAAATGTTGATTACCACAACAGGACGTTTGCAAACTACTTTGGTCCATGGGTAAGGGTATATGTGTATATGTCTTTTTTTATCTTGCCATTTTCCTTATATAGCATGTGTGTACGTACGTGGTTTTGTGGTTTCTATGTTGTAAATTTATTGTGTGGTTTCTTATCGTTTTCAGATGAACCATGTAGCAGATGATGGTTCCCCAGAGTGGTCAAACGAATTGAGGGTCCTTGCGATGAAACCGATAGCTTCAAAAGTTTACTCGATGTGTCAGGTCAATGGCGTTAAATTTATATGTGAAAATCGAGACGACCGACGGAAAACACAGAATTGTGGGGTGATGGTCCATGGTGGGCAGGATGGCGTTGACTATTATGGTGTCCTTCATTCAGTTGTTGAACTAATTTATGGGAACCGCATGAAAGTGCACTTGTTCAAGTGTAGATGGTTTGATACTAGCCCGGAGAACACAAGGACCGATCAGCACGGAACATTTTCGGTGAATACTGCTACTACCTGGTATGAAGAAGACCCTTTCGTTCTTGCCTCATCAGTAAAACAAGTGTTTTACCTGGACGATCTTCTTAAAAAAGTCCCGTGGAAGGTGGTTAACCATGTTGCTCATAGAAACATATACAGTGCTGCCACACTTGGTGATACCGCAGATGATGAGGAAGTTACTGCATACCAAGAGCCGAACGCTTTTGACATTCCGGAATCATCTACGATATGGGAGAAGAACTTCTCGATGTTAATCCATATGAAGTTGACACTGATTCAGATGACGAGGAGAGGCACATATTGCCAGAGGTTACCTATGAAACCGAGTCAGACTCAAGTGATGACGATGATTACGATTATCATCCTTAGTACGTTAATGATGTAGTCGGAAATTGTTGTCGGAAATATGATGTAGTCGGAAAATGTAGTCGGAAATAGTAGACAGAAATTGTAGTCGTTAATCGTAGACGGAAATTGATAATCGAAATTGTAGTCGGAAAATGTAGCCGGAAATCGTAGACGGAAATTGTAGTCGTTAATCCTACGTAGACGGAAATTGATAATCGAAATTGTAGTCGAAAAATGTAGCCGGAAATCGTAGACGGAAATTGTAGTCGTTAATCGTAGACGGAAATTGATAATGGAAATTGTAGTCGGAAAATGTAGCCGGAAATCGTAGACGGAAAATGTTGTCGGATATTCTTCGGGAAATAATGACATTACCAACTCGTTGCTTATAACTCGTTGGTAATGTCATTACCAACGAGTTGAAGTCGTTGGTAATGACATTACCAACGAGTTATAAGAAACTCGCCGGCAATGTTGTCGTGATAGAAACTACCCAGTCGAGCCCGAGCCTTTCATTTCTCCTCCTCCTCCTCTCCCTCTCCTCCTCCCCTCCTCTCCTCCTCCCAAATCGGTCCGGCGAGTTCAAACTAGCTCACCTCTAGCTCACCTCCTCCTCCTCCTCCTCTCCCTCTCCTCCTCCTTATCCTCTACTCCTCCTCTCCCTCTCCTCCTCTCCACCGATCCGGAATCCTCTCCTCCTCCGTAAATCTCCTCCTCCCCTCCTCTCCTCCCCTCACCATTGTAGTCGGCAAAGCATTGTAGGTGGAAATCCATGGCAGGTCCGATCCTCTCTCTCTCCCTCTCTCTCTCTCTCTCTCAATTTTTAATTATTTTTGTGTATGTGTATGTGTATGTGTATGTGTATGTGTAAATTAATTAGGGTGCTAAGTTGGAAATTAGGGTGATAAGTTGTAAATTTATATGCAATGTATATATATGTGATGTATATATATATTTAGGTATGTGAAAATTAAGTGATGTATATATATGTGAAAATTATGTATATATGTGGTTTGGATGAATATGTGATGTATATATATGTGGAAATTAAACCTAATTAAGATGCATGATATATATATGTGTCAAAAATGTGGAAAATTAATTAGGGTTTGTGATTTGGATGAATATGTGAAAATTAAATTTAATTAAGATGCATGATGTATATATATACATCGAAAATGTATATATGTTAATTTAGGTGATATAGTTGTTAATTAATCGCATAAATGAAGGTGGAAATCGGGATCGGAAAGGTTTAGAACCAGAACGGTTTTAAACCGGAACCGCGAGGAACCGGAACCCTTTGGAACCGGAACTGTTTGTAACCGGAACCGTTATGTTACAAACGTTTCCGGTTACAAACAGTTCCGATTTCTAACGGTTCCGGTTCCAAACCGTTCCGGTTCCGATTTGTTATAGAACTGAAACGGTTTGGAACCGGAACTGTTTGTAACCTTTCCCGTTATGTTACAAACGGTTTCGGTTACAAACAGTTCCGGTTACAAACAGTTCCGGTTTCTAACGGTTCCGGTTCCAAACTGTTCCGGTTCTAACGGTTCCGGTTCCAAACCGTTCCGGTTCCGATTTGTTATTGAACCGAATCCATGACTATTACGGTGTCCAGGAGGTTTTGCGGCTAATTGGCTTCGGAGAGGTTCCCGAAATAGTGGAGGGAACAGTAGTCAAGCTTCCTCCTCGCCCGCAGTTAGCAACACGCCCAGTGGGCCAATGATGACTACTCGCACGAGAGCCTTGCTAGAGGCGCGAGCTGAGGAGGAAGTTGCACGATCAAGAGCCGTGGAACCGGAAGTCGAGGCTCGAGCCTCAGTCTCCAGACGCTCAATCAGCGGACGTCCCTCCGGTGGCAGAGCCTCAGACGAGCGACAGTCAACGAGGGCATCAGAAACTCCCTCAATCTGAATGCCCCATATTCGCCCGGTGCCTACTCCCGTTTCACGGGAATCATCTGAGGCACATGGTGGTGCTGGCGCCTCATCGTCCAGGCCTCGTCTATCTCCGCCGTCCGGTCTCTTCCTACCCGACGAGATTCCTGTCATCCCTGAATTCGATGATAGGGGGATGCCTGTTTATGTTGAAGGACGGCCGGAGTTCTTGGCCGTGGAGGAAGCGTATAACTTCCTCCCGTTCGACCCCGTATATCTTTGGAGTGTGAGGTGCACCAACCAACAAACGGACGATGCAGGTAAATTTTATTTAACATCAGATTGATTACTTAATTATTACTTAAGACTTGCGATAGGTTCAATTAATGATATCAATTTGTTGACATTGTATTATTAGGCAATTTCGTTGATGGGACTGGAAAACGGAAAGGGGCTAGAGGCACCTACACCGGGAAGAGACTTGAGCAGGCCACTGGCGGAAGGAAAACGCCCATAAGGGCCAATGAGGATGGCGAGGTGATCGAGGCATTCGACACCACGCGCAAATATGTCAGCATGGCCGGTGCGATCGTGCGGGACAAGGTCCCAATGCTTTGGCCAGATTGGGAATCTGTGCCTATCTACGTGAAGATGCAAGTGCATAATGCACTCCGTGTGAGTAAAATCGTATTTTCATTACGTAAATTTTACATTTATTAATTAAGTCCACTTAAATATATAATTTTACCTTTTATATATTCATATTGCAGGTGTGGTTTGACGTGGATGAAGTTCTTATTCACACGTGGGTAGAGCGTCAACTACATATGAGGTGATGTGCTTCGACTTATTTGAATATATATCGAGTTAGATTTTTGTTTATCAAGTGTTTTAATATCTCTAACTTTTTTTCCTTGTTTTAATATAGGTATAAAGAGTGGAAGAACGAGCTTTCTTCCCATTACACTGTATACAAGGAGCTAGGCCGAGGTTCTACCCCTAGCGAATTCCGGTTTAGGGAGTACGAGTGGCTGTGGCTGATAGCCCACTTCGAGCACCCCAAAGCGAAGGTATGCATCCTTAATATATCTTACAAGCCTAATGTATCGTATCAGATTGAAATAGTTAGTTACTAATTTTTTTCCATATGTTTATCAAATAAGGCGATTTCGAAGACGAACCGGGCAAATAGATTGAAAAACACCAGGGCCCATCATGCAGGTTCACTCAACTACATGGGTTGGTCGACTAAGGCGCAGCAACAACAAGAAGTGAACCCCTTGGTGTATATTCATCAGAAGTTCTATCCGCAGTGCCCTGACGAAGCGGTAAGTCTTTCGCCTCTCCATGTGTTAATAAAACTATTTTTCGATATTAATAGATTTGTTAGTTAATATGTTGTTCATTTTCGCTTTTCAATTAGGCGAGAGTGGAGGAGGCGACCGCAGAAGCGACCATGAGTATAGCTCGGACTAACCATCCTGACTGCTCCGAGAAAGAAGTCACCCAGTATGCCTCTCAGATCGATCCGCTTGATCCCCCGATAGCGGCTCAGATCATGGCAAAAGCGTGCGGGACTGGAAAGAATACCTACTACTGTAGGGGAATGGGCTCGGCGGGCGAAGGAGTATTGAAAACCACTTCACAATACTCTACCGGGTGAAGAAGTTCAACTTCTAGTCGTAACCTCGCAGCGGAGCTTCATAGGACGCAGAGGGAGTTGGAGGAGCAAAAGAGGCAGATGGCCGAGTACCAAAACATGGTCCAGCAGCAGACACAGATGCAGGCTCAGATGTACACATGGATGCGGACGATGTACGAGGCTCAGACTACCGGACAACCGTTCCCCACACCTCCCCCGGTCCCGGTCCCTCCCTTCCCTAGCTATCCACCACCACCACCGCACTAGTCAACACCAGAGCAAGACCAAGGTAGCCACCGGAATTCAAATGAGTACATGGATTACTTCGACCCTGACCCGCAAGTTCCTCGACCCTGACCTGTAGTTGTAGTTAATTTTCGTATCGTCGTTGCTATTTCTACTGTACGTTGGACATTTATGTGTACTGTTGAACTTGTATGATTGTACGGTTTATGTCTTTCAATGCAGGTTCTGGAATTGGGCCCAATCCAGAACTGCGTTTTTTTTTCAAAATTTTTCCACACATTGCCGGCGACATGGACCTCAGTCGCCGGCAATGTCTCACATTTCGGCCATGGCGGCGCTGCCATTGCCGGCGACGGGAAACGGCGTCGCCGATAATGTCCGAGACATCACCGACGACTTGAGTCGCCGGTAATGTCTTGACATTGCCGGCGACTTTCTCAAGTCGCCGGTGATGTCTCGGACATTACCGGCGACGCCGTTTCCCGTTGCCGGCAATGTTAACACCGGCGAGGTCATTGCCGGCGACTTGTCGCCGGTAATGAAAATTCCGGCGAAAAAAAAAAAGACAAGGCCGGCGACGGTAGGTCGCCGGTAATGTCTCCATTTCTGGTAGTGGTATGGTACCGAATAAAACTAAACCGTTCCAAAATGATAGATGTGACAAAATTGTGTTTATTTCTTTACACAAATGAATATATACTCACTTATTTTGAATCGTTCTTTGCTTAATCTAAAAATAAAAATAAATTTTTTTTGACATATATATAGAAAATATTTACAAAAATACTGTCATTCTCTCACATTTATTCTCTCTCTACAGTTTTACCTTTCTCAAATAATAATAACTTAAACAATTATTTGAGCCTAAATTATTTTATTGAAAAACTGATCCAAAACTCGTTGGTCCTGAAACTCATGGGATCGACTTGCCAAAAAATAGAACTGAATAGGAACCGAACCGAATAATTTATTACGGGTATAAATTCTAACCTTATACCGAACCGATCACACCCTTAATTACAATACTGAGTTCTGGGCTTGCTTGACTATTGATTCAATTGAAAGAAAAAAACTTGATCAAAGCTCTTCATTGATTTATAAATCCATCTAAAGCTCGACATCTACTCAAATATGAGATTGATTAGTTAAAGAGGTACTGTTCGATGCAAAAATATCTCCCGCGGTAAATTTATTGAGCTTAATTATGACTCCATGGAAGTGGCGCACGACTGTGGACAATGAGGTCCAACGCGAAGCCATTGCGCAAGCAATGGGTTGGAAGCAGGATTCGGAAAATCGTTACAAATTCTCCGCAGTAATCTTCGGCTCCGGCGACAGGTCAAATCCCTCATGCTCCACATCAAGTGGCCTCAGCCTTTATGGACAAGCTGGACGGGGCCCGATCGACAGCGCCCTCAGACGGGGCCTGATTGTTTGCGCCGTCAGACGGTCCGGATGAGTCAGTCGATAACTTGATTCTCTACAACGCCCGACGTACACTCAGGAGGCAGCGATTAGGTGTGCCTGCGAAAAGGACTTGGGAACTTAGAAAGGGCGCCAAAGGCGAGCGCATAGTGAAGTCAACGGGGAAAAAGATCGACCTCCCGTACGACGATTTCACCCGAGGCCCTCCAACCGCGTAGCTCAGGAGTCTGACCTCGCACTCCATAGGTTCAATCATATGGAACAGCATCCATATGCTTGCCCCTTCGTGGAACGAGCTGCCCCGATCTGAAAATTTAAGAGTGTACCACGAACTATCGATAATACAATTTATTATTATTTATTTTTTTAAGTAATTACAAAATATAAATGCATTATTTCTATAATTAATTTTAATTTGTTATTTATATTTGTAGACACTTTTTGAAATCTCCGGCTCAGCAGAGATGATGGAAGATATAGAGGAAACGGTTGGCGGCATTTACAAGGACTGAAACTACGACATCCACAAGTACTTCCAGCAACACGGCGCCTCGCCTCCGCCTGTGGAGCTCCAGAATAATAGAGAAGATGAGTGGCAATGGTTGGTCGGACACTTTCAATCCGACAAGTATAAGGTTCGTCTTCATTTTCTTTAATGTAATGAACATTTCATAATTTATTATTTTTAATCATTATTTTATTATTTCATTATCTTTGTTGTGTACATAAAAGATAAGGTCGGAGGCCAACAAGGAAAATCGGGACAAGTAAGGCAAACACCATGTATCGGGCTCGCGAAAGTTCATTTACATCGCGAAGGAGCACAAAGATGCGGGTTCGAAGCATTGCTTCTTGGATGCCAACGTCCAAACTTATGTGAAGCCCGGGGTCATCAATGATCCGTGTCAACAAGGGGTAAGTAACTCACATTTCTAAAATCAATTGAATTTACTCGTACTTTCAAAGCATATCGAGATTTAGTATAATGCTAATTGCATTTTGAAAAATTGAATTATGAATAGTGCATGATTTAGTTGGGTTATACTATTGGAATATGATTTTGAACTTAAATTTGGTTATGCTTTAGTTTAGTTGGTTAAATTATGATTTTCAACTTGAGAAATTCGGATGGGAATCAGTGCCCACGGTGTAATTGTGTTGTTGTAATTGGTTATTCGAAGTGTAATTTTGCCTGTAGGTTTTTTGGTTTTTGACAAAATTTTTGTTAGAAATTAATATTATATTTATGTATTCTTCACTTCATTAATTTCAAGAGAGGTTGATACAAATGGTTGGGGAGGAATTAGCCATGACCTGGCTGGCCAACTCGGAGATGACGCCTGAATAGGTGCCTCCTCTGTTCATGGAGAGTCAGATCGCTATTGTCGATACTATTTACGGCCGCTGACCGGGCAAAGTGGTTCGTGGACTTGGATGGACGGTGTAGAGAGATTTGTCTGCTTCATCAACTCGGCTCGATAGGGAGGATACCGAGGCGCTCTGAGCCGACCTTCGATTAGCACAGGAGTCGGCTGATCGCTCCTGGGAGCAATCGAGGTCAGTGGAAGCGTGGTTTATCGCTCACAACCGTAAAATGACCCCCTTCTACGAGACATGCAAGAAAATGGGGGTTGCCCGTTCTTGATTTTGATGACGAGTGTGGTCCCCCCAGCCCCAGCGACGATGATCTAAGTGGCGGCGGGGAAATTGGCAACATGTCTACCCCCAGATTAGTTTCATAGTTTTTTTTGTTATTTTATTATTATTTCTTTCGATGTACGTATAATTTTTATATTTAATAAATATTTTATTAATTTAATTAATAGTTTTTATATATTTAAAAATTATTTTATAATTCAGATAAAAAATACAAATAAAAAAAAATTCAACTTGGGCGAGGAACACTCTTCGTTTCGTCGCCCAAGTGAATTACTAAGATGACGAACCGTTCGTCGCCGAGCTAAGTGGTTACACCTACACGACAACAAACAGATCATCGTGTAGGTGCATCACTTAGACGACATCCAATTGTTGTTGTCTAAGTGCTCTCACTTAAACAACGAAATCAGTCTTCCTCTGAGTGGGAACACTTAGATGACGACTCTAGCTATTCGTCGCCTAAGATGATTCTTAGACGACGACCACTGTCGTCGTTTAGAGGAAGATTGGTTCGATGTCTAAGTGGTTAAACGACAAACCGTCTTGCGTACCCTAAGTAATTTCTTAGGCGACAATACAAAAAAATTTTGTCGCCTAAGTACTTGGGCTACGATTGTTATGCGACGAACGTTAGACGACGAAAATTTCGTCGCCTAAGTACCTGGCTGACGAAAAACACTGTTTAGGCGACAAAAATGGTTTGTCGCCTAAGTGTGTTTTTCTAGTAGTGATATGAATTGCACCATATGTTGTAAAGCCCTAAGGCAATGCTATAAACTTGTGTGATGATAGATGAAGATTGTGGATAATTCCTATAGGCATTGTTTATCACTTGAGAACAAATTTTGTGGTCATAGTGGTAATCTAAGTTCTCATTTGTGTAATTTTAGTTTTATTTTAGATAATTACTTAATTTAGAAACTCAGTTATAATTTTTGAACAAATTATTCTCAAAGTTATAAATTTAATTCAATTCGTTGTATATATGATAAATAATCTTAAAAGTATGTGGTCATTGTGATAATATTTTTCCTAATTATTGTAAATTCATGTTCAAATATATTATAAATTCTATTCTCAAATGGTAAATAAGAGTATAGCATACCTTTGGGATACCCAAGAAGGTTCCGAAAAATTACATTGTCGATTTTGTGTTAAATGCAACTTCGATGATTGACTTCAAGTCGTTCTCATAAACTATAGGAAAGCATGCGCTTGTCGAATTGGGTCATCGATCCTAAGGTCTTGTTGAATCCACGAAGCCATAGCTAGAGCACTGAAACTTCTTATACATATATATATATATATATCTTATCCAGAACGGAGCAAAGTTTCGATTTTCACAAAATTAATAAAGTTGTTGGACGATTGAAACCAGTCATCCTTTAGATTATCGAAGGAAGATCATGCTTGCTCTGGATATGGAAGGTGTGTGTGTGTGTGTGTGTGTGTGTGTGTGTGTGTGTGTGTGTGTGTGTGTGTGTGTGTGTGTGTGTGTGTGTGTGTGTGTGTGTGTGTGTGTAAATCATTTTCAACTAAGGACATGCGCACGGTGTAAATTTTTTCGTTTTACCTCACTTAAATATCTAATCTTGACAAACAAGACCACGCATGCTATAGATACTACTTAAACTAAGTCACCTACAGAATTTGAATCCAATTGAAAAAATTGTGTTCATTTGATTCGTTATTTATATATCTTCAGCATTTATCTGACCCTCTTTATTTGTTCTTAATGTTTCACCATTTTGGATAACCAAACGATTACCAAATTGGCTGAAATTTTGAAGGTCTACTCCTTAAAGGGATATCTATAACATCAATTGTTTAAATTATTAAAATCAAATGTGGGAAGATCAAAATAATTAAATTCTTACCATCCACACCGTGCAGACGTCTGCATTTGAATATATATATATATATCATATCCAAAGCGGAGCTCCGCTTTGAAAAAACTGAGTGAAGTTTCAATTTTCAAAAAATTAATAAAGTTGCTTGACGATTGAAACCAATCATGTTTTAGACTATTACTAGAAGATCACGCTTGCAAAAAATCATCCCAATCGGAGATGATTTGGCCATTTGATCATCGCATTCAACTTTTGATGAAAACAGTTAATCCGATATAACTTAAAATTTTAATGCGATGATCAAATGGTCAAATCATCTATGATTGGACTGATTTTTTGTAAGCATGATCATCTACTAGTAATTTAAAGAATAAGTGGTTTCAATTGTTAAACAACTTGGTCAATCTTGTGAAAATCGAAGCTTCGCTTCGTTTTTTCAAAGCGGAGCTCTGCTCTAGATAGGGACTGATATATATATATAAAGCTCGTTTCCAAAGCGAAGCTTCGCAGTGAAAAAACGGAGTAAAGTTTCATTCTTTAGATCACTGTTAGACGATCATGCTGATAAAAAATTAGCCCAATCGGAGAAGATTTGACAATTTGATTGCTACATCAAACTTTTAAGCTATATCGGATGAATTGTATTTATCAAAAGTTGAATGTGATGATCAAATGGACCAATCATATCCGATTATGTTGATTTTTTGTAAGCATGATCGTCTAATAGTGATCTAAAGAATTAGTGGTTTCAATTATCGAGCAACATTATGAATCTTTTTGAAAATTAAAACTCCGCTTCATTTTTTCCATGCGGAGCTTCGCTCTGAATATGAGCTCTATATATATATATATATATATATATATATATATATATATTAGTCCCTATCCAAAGCGGAGCTCTGTTTTGAAAAAACGGAGTGAAGCTTTGATTTTCATGAGATTAAAACGATTTCAACCGTTACTTTTTATAAACAAAACCAGACAACTCAGCTTAGTTCAAAAACTCGTGGGGGTCCGTGACTATTCAATTGTCTTCTCCATCACTTGGATGAATGAACCCAGCAAATAGACTTCTCAAATTAGCTCTGCAACTCTTCTCCATCACCATAGAAGAGTGTTTTATCTTCTAATATTTGCAGTTTTTTCTGGGTTTCTCACTTTGTCTTCTCTATCTTTTTTCTGATTTTTTTCTCTACTTGTGAGATGCATGCAAAGTCCCTTAGAGCAAATCAGCACGGGTTTTCTTGGTAGACATCTTACCAAAGGTGTTCTTTTCAATCTTCTAGCCTACCATCTACTAATTGGGTGTTTATGTTTGGATTGAATCTTTTAGATTTTTTTATAAATGATGTAATTTTTTAGTTACAATTAGGGGTGAAATATTTTACTGAAAAATTAAATTGAAATAAATCAAACTGAATCTCGTTGGACTCGAAACTTGTGGGACGGACTAATTTCGAAATCGAACCGAACTAAATCCGAACTGAATGACTTTTTATGGTACGGTACCGAATAAAACTAAACCGTTCCAAAATGATAGATGTGACAAAATTGTGTTTATTTCTTTACACAAATGAATATACACTCACTTATTTTGAATCGTTCTTTGCTTAATTTAAAAAAAAAAAAATTGGACATATATATAGAAAATATTTATAAAAATACTGTCATTCTCTCACATTTATTCTCTCTCTACAGTTTTACCTTTCTCAAATAATAATAACTTAAACAATTATTTGAGCCTAAATTGTTTTATTGAAAAACTGATCCAAAACTCGTTGGTCCTGAAACTCATGGGATCGACTTGCCAAAAAATAGAACTAAATAGGAACCGAACCGAATAATTTATTACGGGTATAAATTCTAACCTAATACCGAACCGATCACACCCTTAATTACAATACTGAGTTCTGGGCTTGCTTGACTATTGATTCAATTGAAAGAAAAAAACTTGATCAAAGCTCTTCATCGATTTATAAATCCATCTAAAGCTCGACATCTACTCAAATATGAGATTGATTAGTTAAAGAGGTACTGTTCGATGCAAAAATATCTCCCGCGGAGAGATCCTTCTGCGAAACAGTCTCTTTTACTAGATTCGGATAGTTTGACCGCAGGTACCGGTTTATCCTGTATGTGCTTCGTATGCTAGCATGCCACCGTCTTTCAATGGAATATGGACTGTTAAAAGTTGCCTGACTTCTTGATAAGAGATTTTGACAAGGAGAGCACCAACCCTGTCTAAATAGGTCTTTCTCGCCTAGTAACCTAGGACTTTTTATATGTGTCTCTAGCACAGCCTTCGAAATCGATACCACACGCTCCCTTATCAGTGCAAAGCAGAGAAATCTCTCTGACGATGTGTTGAGAACACTGCTTCCTTTGAGTATCCAAACTCTCACTCGAAAGGTGACAAGCCCTTCAACCTTCCAGTCGCAATTGCTTCCTTCTGATTGCAATACTCTCACTCGATAGGTGACAAGCACTTTGATTTGCTGGTTGCAGAGAAGAAAGAATCTCGAAGACGAGATGTCTGTCTAGGTGTACTTGTGTATAGAAAATGTATGTATTTGATCGGGGACCCCTTCCACAAAGCTCTTACTTTCCTTATATAATGCTCAGTAGTTGTCTTTCAATTCATTTGAACTTCTTCCGTTCTCTTTGAATCTCAATATATCTCTGACACCAGCATACAGGTTTTCATCTTCATAGAATCTCAATGCTATCACAACTCTTCTATCCATCTGAAACAGAAAAAGGTATGATAGACATCCAAGCTGCATGGAATCAGCTAATTAATGAATCACAGTTCTAACTGAACTCTACTTATCATACTTGGCCGCTCGCCAAGCTCTTTATAACACATAGGCCGCTCGCGAAGACTTCAGCCAATCTTGGGCCGCTCGCCAAGACTTCAGCCATTCAAACCCAATATGAAATCACTACAAGAAAACAGCACTTAGACGACGGAAACGTAATTGTTCCGTGGTCCAAGTGACACCTGGACCACGGAAAAGACTCCGTGGTCCAAGTACCACCTGGACGACGAAGAATACCATCTCCGTCGTCCAGGTGGTCACCTGGACCACGGAGTCTTTTCCGAGGTCCAGGTGATCACCTGGACGACGGATACGGTATTCTCCATCGTCCATGTGATCACCTGAACCTCAGAGTCTTCTCCGTCCTCCAGGTGATCACCTGGACAACGGAGATGGTATTCTCCGTCGTCCAGGTGATTACCTGGACAACGGACCGACACGCCATCGTCCGAGTACGTAACGTACTTCCACTTAGACGACGTACCGACACCTCCGTCGTCTAAGTGAAGGATTATATAAGCCCGATGCCAAACTGAATTCATTCCTCGATCTCTTCATTCCATTTGAAGAAGAATTGAAGGAGAAGGGAGAAGGAGAAGGGAGCTAGCTAGCTAGAAGGCCGAGAAGAATCAGGATCGATAAGGGATCTCCCCTGACTAGCTAGCTAGCTTAATTAACGTACAGATATCGAGAAGGCCAGCAGGTACGTACGTACGCAGTTAAAATTTGCTTAATTAATATATATTTAGTGAAAACGTACGTACATACATGCAAGGATGTTAGCTATATATATATGTACAGATCGATTAAATTACGTACATACGTAATTGATGGATCGATGTAGATCGAGTACGTATAATTAAGCGTAAATTAATGGACAAATATATATATATGTAATAATTAATTAATTATAATATTTTGTAACAGTATGGACAAGAGTTGGATGAAGTTGAAGAATAGATGTGATGTCCGGTATATGGATGGAATTAGCGAATTTGTGAATTTTGCGATAGAGCATGGTCAGGGAAAGAAACGTTTCAGGTGTCCGTGTCAGAAATGTCTTAATTGTCAGTATGCGGAGGTTAATGTTATGGTGCAACACCTGTACGAAAATGGTATGATGTGGAGTTACACTACATGGAGCGAGCATGGTGAAGCAGTAGAGTTCAGCGCAGCAGACTTCAGCTCAGGGTACAGTTACCATAGTGCCTCATCCAGCGGCAGTGGTGCCGGACCCCCAGCTTGCAACCCAACTGCAGATTTGGTCCATGATGCGTTTCCGGGATGTAGTCATGGTGGACACCAACACCAAGACGGAGGTTACAGTACCACTAATGAGTATGATAACACATTCCCCGCAGCTAGCTTGGCCACTGACACCAGTGAGATGGAAAAGTACAACCGGATGCTACTTGAAGCGCAGACCCCGGTGTTCCCTGGATGTCGAGATAATGTGTTGCAATATGTGATGGAGCAAATGAAGATAAAAGTGAAGCACAAGATGTCAGTGAGTGCTTTTGACGAAATTCAGGAGCAAATATGTAAGTTGCTTCCTGATGATCACAATCTTCCTAAATCTCATTATAAGGTTAGAAATATCCTGAGCAGCCTCGGCCTAAAGTACAGGATAATTGACGCATGTCCGAATGATTGTGTGCTATTTTACAAAGAGTATAAAGAGTTGGACTATTGTCCCGTATGTGGCCAGTGCAGATTCCAGTTGAATAGGAAGAGTTCGAAAAAGAGAATTCCTGTGAAAGTTGTTCGATATTTTCCCTTGATTCCCAGATTGCTGCGCCTGTACATGTCTCTACACACAGCAGAGGCGATGCGATGGTACGCAGAAAAGCGAATAGATGACGATGTCCTGCGACACGCCGCGGATGGGGAGGGTTTCAAACATTTCGACAGAGAATTTGGAGACTTTGCTTCAGAGGTTAGAAATGTTAGACTCGGCCTATCTACAGACGGATTCAATCCTTGGGGAAGTAATAGCTCCGCCGTCAGAACTTGGCCAGTTATTCTGATGCCGTACAACTTGCCTCTGTGGATGTGCATGAACAAGGAATTTAATTTCCTTACCGTACTAATTCCAGGTCCTAAATCTCCATCGAAGTGCTTAGATGTCTACCTCAGACCTTTGATCGACGAGCTGAAATTGTTGTGGGAAAATGGAGTCCCAACTTATGACAAATTCACTGACACGATGTTCACGATGAGGGCTGCCATAATGTGGACGATCAGCGATTTTCCAGCTTATGGGATGTTGGCAGCCTGCAAGACAAAAGGATATAATGGATGTCTTATATGTTTGGACAACGTGAACTCTAGTTGGCACGCGGGGAAGGTGTGTTACTTGGGTCACCGTAGATGGCTTCCTCACGACCACCCGTGGCGACAGGATGAAGCTCATTTCGACGGTACGGTAGAGAACAGTCCTAAACCCCGTAGTTGGTCGGGCGAAGAGATTTTAGAGAGGTTGAGCTATTTCGACTTTGGTGTGTTGAGCAATGACGCGGATGTAAAGAAATGCAATCCAATTCCTCCACATGATCTGAGCTATTGGGATCACAAGAGTATATTCTTTGAACTCCCTTACTGGTCGAAGTTGAAGTTGAGGAACAACTTGGACGCGATGCACATAGAAAAGAATGTGTGCGACAGCGTGGTGGGAACAATTCTCGGTATTAAGTTCAAGACTAAAGATACTCCCAAAGCGTGCAAAGATTTGGAATCAATGAATCTACGTCGTCCCTTGTGGTTGAGGAGGGATAGGAAAGGAGTGTACAACAAGATGCCAGATGCACCTTACACAGTAAAGCCGACGCTTAGACGTTCTGTATTTCACTGGTTTAAGGGCGTTCGTTATCCGGCTACGTATGCAGCTACTATAACTGGAGCAGTGGACGAGGTGCAACACAAGTTTGTTGGTCTAAAGACACATGACTATCACGTTATGCTGCAACGTCTGATTCTAGTGGTAATTCGACCATACTTGCCTCGGGACGTCGTAGAACCAATAGTAGCATTGTGCAAGTGGTGGCAGAGGTTATGCGCCAGAGAATTAAAGAAGTCAAATGTGGTGGAATTACAACAACAAATTGTGCACATCATTTGCAAACTAGAGAGGATTTTCCCCCCTGCTTTCTTTGACATCATGATTCACCTAATGATCCACCTGCCCGAGCAGGTGCTCATTTCTGGTCCGATCCAGTACACTTGGATGTATCCTCAAGAAAGGTACGTACAACTAATTAATTAATTTGTTCTACTGGAGATTATATATATACTAGCTAGCTATATGTACTTATGTAATGTGTACGTTTGACTTTGTAGACAGCTTGGACAGTATAAGTCATTCGTCAAAAACAGGTCGGCCCCGGATGGCTCCATAGCAGAGACATACCTAATGCATGAGTGTGTTACTTACTGCAACAGGTACCTCAAAGATCCACCCCTCCCACTGCCTCCGATCGCAGTGCCCGCATCAATCTTTCTGTCGTGAGAAATGTCGTCCGACCGTTTAGAGGAGTATTAAAGGAATCGTTAACGCGGGAAGAACTTATTGAGGCACATTGGGTAGTGTTGCGAAACTGTGACGAAGTTGAGCCGTACATGTTGTCATACAGGAAGAGGCTTCAAGCATTAAATCAAAACAAGAATTCGGCGTGGATTGAGAAAATGGTTAAGAAGAAGTTTCCCGATTATTTCTTCCAATGGGTACGTACGTACGTCTCGGTATTAATTATTTAAATACATATCGCTCATGTTTGTAGAAAGTAAACCCTTATATTAATTTGCCCTTTTTCGCAGATGATTGATCTGCAAAAATCTGATAACCACGGAGGGTGGTGGTCGTGGCCAAAGCACTTGCTAGCAGGGAAGCCGGTTAAACACTATATTTATCCCGGATGTTTTGTGAACGGTGTAAAGTTCCATTCATTGGCCCGAGACGAAGGAAGAAGAACACAAAATAGTGGGGTAGCGGTTGGGAAAGACAATGATCTATATTACAGGGCTATTGTATATGTGGTTCAGCTATGTTACGGGAATGATGTCAACGTTTTCCTATTCAAGTGCAGATGGTTCAAGCGTACAAAGGAAGACCTGGGACTATTATCAGTCGATACAAACTCGCACTGGTATGAGGATGAGCCTTTCGCTCTCGCCACCTTAGTTCGGCAGGTGTTCTATCTCGACGATCCGAAAACCGGTGAAGGGTGGAAAATAGTGAACCATATCTCTCACCGAGGATTATGGAATACAGAGACAATTGAAGGGACACCGGCGACGACTGAAGATGCTGCTGAACAAGAAAGAGACATTCCTGCCTATCAAGAGCCTAATATTTCTATGGTCCGCTCCGATATAATGGACCTGGTTCAAGATGGTGAACGGTTACCCATGCCTGATGGTTGTACAGATCTAACTGAAGATGAGATTATCGATGAGGTAGATGAAGAAGACGAGCAGGAAGAGGACGCGGACGAGGACTCAGGTTATTCGTCGGACGATGTTGAGTACGATGACGAGGATGAGCCGTCGTCTAACGGGGATGAAGACGATGATGATTATGACGAAGAGTACGGTCATACGACGAGGGAGATTAATTGGTAATTAATTACTGTAATTATTGTAATATATATATGATCGATGCCGGTTTACGGTAAGAAATTAATCCGAATTATATATCTTGGACAACGGAAAAATTAATTGCAGGTTGTCGCCAAATCTCAATCTACCCTAGCTAAAACCTGGACCCTAAATCTAGCAGTTCGGATCGATCGATCAATTTTTTAATTATATTTTTGAATCAGAATAATTGAACGGACACACAAATGACCGGGGACGACCTAAACCGTAAACCCTACGGCCCTAACCCCTGAAATCGGGGTTTAGAACTTGGACGACGGAGAATGGTCATTATCCGTCGTCCAGGTACATACTAGGACGACGGATATGGTCATTAACCGCCGTCCAAGTTCACAAACCCTAAACCCTAAACAATAAGGCCCTAACCCCTGAATTCAGGGTCTATACACCTGGACGACGGAGAACGTCATTCTCCGTCGTCCAGGTGCAGATATCGTAATTTTTTCTAAGACAACGACCATCTAGACCTTCTTCCAATCCATATTCTTTTCGTCAAGACTTTAGAGTAAACAATTCTTGGTGTGTGAGCTTCGACGGTTCGAAAATCGGAGTTGCGAAATGCCTTGTATCCACGTTTCCGGTTTGTGAAATTATCGGTTTTGCGGTTGACTGTGCCGATCAAACCCTTCCCGAACTTATTATTTTATGGTCCTTTGAAGACAATTATATATTATGTTACGACGAACATATCCAACGGTTGTTTTGTCCAAATTCAATTTCGTTAATACTCTGCTGCAAATGAGCGTCTACTCATGAACACTTAAGTCGTAAAGATTAGTTGATACTTAACATGTTTCAAGACGTAAAATTAATCGTCGGTTCAAATTTAACTGTTCATATATACGATGCGTTCATCGATATTGTACGACTATTTCACTCGAATGACAGATCGCTAAATTCCTAGCGAATTAATTTTTAAATATTTTTTTACGTAATTTGAACCTGGACGACGGAGAATGACCATCTCCATCGTCCAGGTTCAAAAACCATGGCGGTTCAAATTTATTTTTGTTTATTTTTTTCATGTAATTTTCACTTGGACGACGGAGACTGACCATCTCCGTCGTCCAAGTCCAATTTTTATGGCGGTTCAATTTACCGCTTACGTTTTTGGGACCGCTTGAATTTTCACTTAGACGACGGAGAATTCATTCTCCGTCGTCTAAGTCCAAAATAATGGCGGTTCAGAGCGTCCAACCGATTAATTGGCGCCGCTTGAATTTTTTTGAAACCGCCACCTAGACGACGGAAAACACTGTTTCCATCGTCCAAGTGGACTTAGACGACGGAGAATAGTGCTCCGTCGTCTAGGTGAAACTCTATAAATAGAGTTGCACCCCCCCCCTCATTTTGTCATCATTCCATCTCCTCCTCTCCTCTCCTCTCCTCTCCTCTCCTCTCCTCCGGCGACGCTCCGACGACATTTTTTCCGGCGTGGTTCCTCCTCTCCGACGACTCAACTCCGGCGATATTCCCGAAAACTCCGATTCGGTAAATTTCTATTTTTCCCTTATTAAAATAATTTTCATTTAATTAATTAATTAAATTCTAAATATAATTTAGAAGTAGAATTTAATTGATTAATTAGTTTAAATATTTAATAAATGATTAATTATTGTTATTAATTTATTAAATCATAATTATTGTAATTATTGTAATTATTTATTATTAGTTGCATGATTAAATGAATTTATTATTAAATTTATTAAATGAATAAATTATTATTCATAATTTATTAAATGAATCAATTTTTTATTAAATGCATGATAAATAAATATAAATTATTGCATCTAATTAAAAATTATTAATTAATATTTACGTTTATTTTCTAGTAAATTAATTAGTAGTACGTGTTCGATTTAAATTTAGTACATAGGCTTGGTTTATTAAGTCGCACTCTTTGGAATAGATGACGCCTCTTTTCCTTGCTTATCTCCTTAACCCCTCGTGATGTGTGGATTTCATCACCGCACACCATAACCTAAATGAAGTTATGGACACGAGGTTGATGGCGGAGTTTGCAAAGGACTTGAGAGAGTGTAAATTTTCGAAAAATTGGCCGAATGTCGGACATGGTGTCTAGAAACGGGTTATGACTGGTGACAGGATTTGGACTAAGAAAGACTTTTGTCGAAATTAGTCCTGCCTCTCGCGTTATCTCTATCCCTAACTGGCCATGTTGTTCGATTTAACCAAGGCTGATTAATTGAAAATTTACACTTTATCGCGCGGGTCGCACGTCCATTGAACGACCGAAAATGCCAAGCTAGTGTACTCTATTTAAATCTTACACGTACTTAATTAATTAGCGTAAATTTTTAAGTTGTAATTATTATGGTAAGTAGGTATTTTAACACCGTACTCTTAGGTTTAAATGGCTCCGCCAAAGACGACATCCGGCAAGAAGAAAGCCCAACAGGAGGCAGAAGATGCCATGCTCCGAATGTTGGCGGCCCAAGTCGGTTGGGTTCAACAAGAGGGCAACGACGCTCTCAATCCAGACGGATCATCTGGTCCGTCCGTAGCGCCCTATAGGGAAATTCTCGCTCCCCCATTCATCTCAAGTGGTGATGACGTCGACCCCTTCCAATCTCCGACACCCGGTACCGGTTCAACGGGAAGTACTCAGGCGTCCTCGACCGCCAAATCAATCATGTACAGCGCCCGCCGTAGGCAAAGGAGGGCCTTCACTGACCCGGAACCGAAAAGGACTCGGGGTCTCGTTAAAGGGGGCAAAGCGGAGCGTATTTGCAAGGCGACCGGTAAAAATATCGACTTGCCGTACGACGAATTCACCGGTGGCCCTCCCACAGCTCAGCTAGCAAGTCTCTCGGCGCATGGGATATGGTCAATCATCCGTAACCAGGTTCGTATCACTGCCCATACTTGGAAGGAGGCGCCGGATCATGAGAAGGCGAAAGTCTTCAAAGATCTTTCGGTACGTAATACGTCCAATTTAGTTATTATATAATATTGTTAATATTAGTTAAAATTTCATAATATATACGATTATAATTTTCTATTTATTTTTGATAGGAACAATTTGACGTGGATCCGACACCGGCTATGTTGAGGCATATCAACCAAACCGCCAACTCCATCTACAAAAATTGGAGGAACAAGCTCCATAAGTACTTCCAAGATGTCGGTCCCGTGCCTCCCCCGGTAGAGCTGCAAGGGGAGAGAGAAGATGAGTGGGAGTGGTTGTGTAACCACTTTGCCGATGAACAATTTAAGGTATTAATTTATTTTTTTTATTTCAATTAAGATAATTGAATTATTTAAATTGTAGTTATTAATTTTTTAATGATTTAATTATGTTGTGTAACAGAAATTCTCCGGTATCAACAAAGCCAACCGGGGGAAGAAGGAGAAACACCATACTACCGGGGCAAAGCAGTTCATTCAAATAGCCAAGGAGCACAAGGATAAGGGCTCCAAACACCCTTATCTTGATGCAAGCGTAAGCGCGTACGTGACGCCAGGGCTCGATAATGAAGCGAATCAATGCGGCGTAAGTGATATATTAATTATGTGCTTTTAATTATAGTAATTATTATTTAAATATGATTTCATTATAATAAATTAATTATTCTTTTGTAGGCAAGGGTGATAGAACGTGCGCATGAAGAGTTGGCTAACACTCAGCTTGCGTTCCCAGATGTGCCGCCGGAAGACCTGCCTCCTCTATCCTTAGAGAGCCAAATTGCAATCGCGGATTAGGTCTACGGTCGTAGAGCTGGCAAGGAGGTTAGGCACTTTGGGCCTAGGGTGGTACGAGATTTGTCGACGGCCTCCGGCTCATCATCTACGGGAGGTTCGGGGCAGCGGAGAAGGAGTCAGGCAGCGGCCGTCGAAGCAGCCATTCAAGAGGCTCGACTGGCACGAGAGGAGAATGAGTCAATGCGGCAAAGACTTGACGAACAACAAGCACAAATAGCCCAACTCATCGCGCTCATGAACCAAAATCGAGAAGTATGTCAACCTCCTCCGAACCCATACCCCGACGACAACGACCCGGCTGGAGGCGGAGGACCCGGCGGCGCATCTGCTCCTCCAGTGTATTAGCTAGCTAGTTAATTATCGCGTTTCTTTATTTCCGAGTTCCGAACAATATTTTATAATTTTTGTGGGTTTTTAATTTGGATGTGTATGTACAAATTAATTAATTATTTAATTAATACATTAAGTAATATTAAAAATTTAGTTTAATTAATTATTTTCGACTATTTTTCAATATTTAAATTAAATTAATAATAAATTAAATTAATAATATTTAATTTCAATTTTAAAAAAAAAAATTAAATAGTCACTTGGACGACGGAGATTATGTTCTCCGTCGTCCAGGTGCACAAACCCTAAACCTAACCCTAAACCCCTAACCCCTAACCCTTAAACCCTAAACCCTGCCATTCTCCGTGGCCCACGTGTTCACCTGGACGACGGAGAATCAGTTCTCCGTCGTCCAGGTGAACACCTGGGCCACGGAGAAGCTAGCATTATCCGTGGCCCATGTATGCACCTGGGCGACGGAAACGCTAATTCTCCGTCGTTCAGGTGAACACGTGGGCCACGGAGAAACGAGCAATGTCCGTGGCCCATGTAGTCACCTGGACGACGGAGAATTAGCGTTTCCGTCGTCCAGGTGCATACATGGGTCACGGATAATGTCCGCGGTCCAAGTTAACTTGGACGACGGAGAACTAATTTTCCGTCGTCCAGGTGCTTGGACGACAACACTTGGAGCACGGAACTTGGACGACGGAGATTCCGTCGTCCAAGTACTTAGACGACGGAAAATTGCACTTAGACGACGGAAATTGTCCGTGGTCTAGGTGCAGTTTTCTTGTAGTGAATATTTATTTTAGGCCCAAACATTTCCCCTCAAGTCTTGAACTTGAATTACCTGAACAAGCGAAAAGACTTGAATATTACCCGACTGACGCGCTGTTAAACCAAACGGTAACATAACACCCGAGTACCACGTTACACAACTCCTCCAGAAAGTTGCATCATTCGGCTGACGTAATATAAAAGCACTAGTCCACATCAACAAAATCTCATTCCCCAACGAGACCTTCTCACTTGCCTCCATCCTGTACTCTTAACCTCCTCAGTCAAAAGCTAAGACCTTTCACTCTCGTCGTCGTCCATCTTTTCTGATCTAGAAAATGCCTCCACGTAAAGACATCTCCATCCCTCATGAAACCCATGATGCCAAGAAATTCTCAAGACACCTCAAGGCTGTCGCCAAACGACAGAACCCAGAGGCAATTGTCACCCTTTCTGTAGACCCAAATGGAGGTACCGGCCTTCTTGGTCCCTTCCTGGATGTTCCAATCAATCCAGAGCTATTCAATATCCTTCGCCATCCCATTTGTAAATCATCTTTAATAGTCCAAGAGAATCCCAAGGCAGATCCTAAGGAATGGACTAGCAAAGACACACTTTGTCTCATTGGGAGATGGCCGCACCCAAACGTAGAAGATCTCGCCTGGTACCGGCACCGTCGCGAACAAGATATAAACCGGTGGGAAGCAGTTGGAATCACTCAACTCATCGATTTGTGCTTTTCTCTTCCAGTTGGTGGCAACAGAGCATCGTTCGCCACAACCATGTGCTTTTGGGATTGCACCGCCAACTGTTTCCGCCTCCCTTGTGGTGATGTGAGCATAACTATGCTTTATTTGTATACCATATTTGGAGTCCCTGCATTTGCAAACCCCTGGTCGCTTAATCAACACCACGGGACACCAATTCAAGCCTCCCTCAATCGTCATTCTTCCTACTCTTCCTGGGCGAAACATTTTGCACAGGAGGAATAGCCTTTCTGGAATACTGGCTATCGAAGTACATCTTCTGTCCCTCTTCTGCAAAGGTCAACAGATGCTGGACTAACCTTGCCGAATGCCTCTTCAACGGGGAACAACTGGGCTTGGTTGAATCCGTTCTCGCCTACATCTACTATGGCTTCAGGCAAGTCACACTTTCAAAGCTCGACCTTAATCAACCAGGACCGCTCTAGATGGTGGAGCTCTGGTTGCAGATGTACTTCCCCTTTTTCTGCCCCATAGCACTTCCTGCCTTTGAAGATCAAAAGATGCTGGGCCAATCGTTGGTTTCTACACCAACTAGGACTAGACCATGGTCCTATATCAATTGCCTCCTCGTTAGTGGATTTATGCCTTCACCAGAGCAAGACGCTCTTGCGAGGAACTTCTTTCTTCAGTGCAACACCTGCAAGGACCTGCCAGTTCCAGACTCAGCGAGCCCCGGGTATGAGCTTTATGCCTCAAACCACTTCTCAAGACAGTTTAGGCTTACTCAGGATGCTCATATGCCCCTCGCCTGTTTTGTGAACAAGTATACTCTCTGGCGAGGAACAAGTCATCCCCTTGCAGCAGAAGTGCAAGATGTACACTTTGGCTTTCCAACAATAATACTTCCTATCATAACGAAGACACTAGTGATTTCCCATTCGGTCACCGAGTCGTACCAAGTATGGCGCTCCCAGCTTTGGGAAGATATACGACACAAGGGAACGCTCGCACGCTTTGCCAATATCTTCTATGATTTTGGCAAAAGATTTTCAAATGAAGAAGACTTGGCTGTTATCAGTAAGTCTTACAGGAACATAAGCACTACTCCCTGGCCACAGGTATGCTTCTTCATCCAAAAATGCCACATGTATTAGCAATTCCATATACTATAACTAATTAACCTTTCTTCTTAACACAGCACACCCCTGAACTAGACGTGATTGTGGCATTACAATCCTTCAAGAAGAAAAGGTCAAATCCTTCTGGGCACTCCGTAAGTGTTTGCATTTATTTACCCAAAACAATATCTGATTTTGTCACTGAACTGTAACTAACCCAAACTCTTTGACAGTCTTAGAAACACAGGAAGATCCACTTGAAACCCAAAGAGCCTCCAAGCGGAGTTTGGTTAGCCACCAAGATCACAAGCAAGGACAAACAAGCAAAGCTTCAAACTCAAGTCTTCCATGCCTCGTTTGATAAGAGGAGTGACAAAGCCTCCGGGGCAAGTGCTTGTTCAGCACTGGTTTTTACCATTGCACACTAGCTATGTGCAAATTCAAATAGCATGCACACGCTCTCCCAGTTCGATGACCTCTTGATTCAAGGTTCCCGGGAGTGGCAAGAACTATGCAAAGAAGAGGCCCTTGCAAGCACTTACCCAGATCACCATTTTGATCTGGAAATTATTTCGAAGGCTGGCATCAGACCATTGAAGTTCTCATCTGATGACTCCTTCATTGGGTATTTTGACCCAGAAAGGTTTACAGCACTGAATGACCTTCCATCTTTTGATATGTCGTGGGAGTAAATCAGGAAGAGCCACAAGCCTCAGGTATACATAGTGAGTTGGAATGACCACGTCTTCATCCTCAAAGTTGAAGACGAATCCTATTATATAATAGACTCACTAGGATAAAGGCTCTCTGAAGAATGTTGTAAAGCCTATATTATGAAGTTCGATGATTCCAGCATCGTATATGGAAGTGAAGATCAGATACAGGTCATGAAGTCATCAACAACGGCAAAGAATGCTGCAAAGACTTCATAGCTCAATTTCTGGCTGGAATCAACCGAGCAGAACTTGAGGAAGAAAAAAAGAAAAAGCCTGTTGATATTGCCATTCTATTCCGGCGCTTTCAGATTAAAATCCAATCTTGCTTCATTCCTTCCTCCTCTGGCGAGGGCACGAGTACTCAAAATGACCAAGTCATCTTAGAGCCAGAACAACAAATTCCCTCCTCGCCAGAGCTCTTAGTTGCCAAACCACAGCTATTGGTTGAGGTCAATCCATAACCCGAGGACACAATTTCTTCCTCGCCAGAGCTTCATGTTCAAGCAACTGAGGGAACACAGTTATTGTCTTCCATACAAGTAAGGATTTCTTCACTTACTTCATTCTGGATTATCAATTCTAATTGATCCTAACAACTTACCTTATTATTTTAGTCCAAAAGCGTTCATGTGGACACAGATACCCATGAGATGATTCCCACAAGTCCAAAGGAACAACTGAACTCGCCAGGCCAAACTTCTGAACTTCCTGAAATGGCCGCCAAGGGTCAGCCTAACAGTCCTCCAGGTGTCAATGATGTAGACCCTGAATCCATAATTGGAAAAGTTATTGGACCGCCTTCATCACAAGGAACTCCTTCTAAGTTACTCAAAACACAAGAAACAACAATAAAGTTGCAAGAGCTTGTAAGCAAACTGAGCACACTGAGCTCTCCTTCTGACACTAATGTCACTCTTCAGGACATCGTTTCTGGAGAACTAGATTCTCCTCAAGATATCCAAGCTGTCTGCAACCAAGTGAAGAACCTGAAGGCTACTGCCCCAGCAGACTTTATCCCTTGCCTTAGCGACCTTGAGGAGAAACTTTTCCAACTCTTGAGCTAAAGTGAAGCTCACCAATGTCTAAAACTCGAGGCCAAGCGTAAGAAAGAAGCAATAGAGACATTGGAGCGCCAGACTCGAAGAGAAAAAGAACGAATCCAGGCCATTCTGAAAGACACATCTACCCAGCAAGAAGCCTTGGCAACCAAAAGAGCCAGAATAGATATTCTTAAAGCCGAACTGGCTACCCTCGAAGCTGAAGTAGATGTGCTGCAAGCTGATGCCCTCAGACATCAAGACATTGTATGCCAAATCATGATAAAAGGCGAGAGCCAAGCTCAACTCATGCAGAAGGCACGAGAAGAAGCCACCAATGCTCATCAAGCAATCCAACAATCCTGGGTGGCCCTGGAAGTCACCAAAGCATCAGTGAGGAAATATTCCCTCCTAATGTAAATTTTGAGCCTCAGAGTTCAAGCTCTATTTTTTATTCCCAAAATTTTTTAAGTATCCATTTATTCAATCCAAGTTTTGGAAACAAAGTGTGAATTGGGACCAATAACAAAAATGGGCCTCATATTTAAGCCTTTTCCACACTTGTTCTAATGAAACTAGCCTCATTTATAGGTTGTAACCGTTCGCTTATTCTGATTATTCAACAATAAATGGAATTCAATTCCATGCTTGGAATCCGTATCGCGTCAAACAATCAAATCTTCAAAATCCGTTTTACCTGCCCCAGAAATCTTTTATTTATCATGCTCTCCTTCGTGGGTAGATAAACCATATCGTGGCCCAATTCCAGTCAGACGCGTGTCCTTTATTATCGGGTGCAATTACTCTCGCGAAGCCTTACTGTTATGACTCCTTTCTATAAAAGGTTTCCCTTTGCTTGTCTTGTGAACTAACTTCTTTGCGAGAATGAACTCCCCACTTGTTCATTTGCTCTGGTTTTCCTACCTAAAGAAACCTCCAGATAAAATCTTCCATGTCGTGTTCCTTAGATAGCAATATCCACGTCCCAACCTAGACTAGATAGCAATATCTACGTCCAAGCGTTGCTTTGGCTATCCCAACTTGTGTCAGCATAAGAAGGGAAAGCAAAAATCCCGAGGTTGAAAGCTCTTCGTCTTCCCCCGGTGCATCCGCTCAGTATCCATATGCATAGAGGCTGCAAGCCCTATGAACATGGATGCACTGAAAAGGAAAGATAGGGGCCTCATCTCGGGGAAAAAGGCAACAAACACCAAGTCTAGTGTAAAGGGTCTTCTGATCTGATGTACTAGCTTCCTTGGCGTTTCAAATCCTGTCCATCTCATCGCTAAGGTCGATCTCTCTTTTCCAAGTGTACATATTTGATACATCGATCCAAGGGATGGCTATCAACTATGAGGATTTGGGAAAAAACAAACTGTATTTACCTTTATGTTCTGTTGCTGATTTGTAGTTTGTTTCTCATGTGGTATCAGAGCTTGAGGCCGCAAAGCCTTTGTATTCTTCTAAATGATGAATGTAATATTTTGTTTGAAGCAAAGAGTTCCTTATGTAAATTTATATTGATAAACTCAGATGTAGTTTGTACATAATTTTGGCCACAGTGATTGGCTAGCATGAACTCTTTTGACTTAGAAGAAATATAAAAATTTAAAATTTGGCCTCTAATATAGGCCCTAACTAAAGATTTAGCCTTAAGTATAGGCTACTATGTTGTACATAATCCCTGTGTGTTGCCCCTGCAGTTTACTCGTGCGAGTGAAAAGGATAAGCATGAATAAACTGGATTAAGCTACAGTTGAAGGATCTTCATACTCCCAGACTGGTTGTATGAATTTTTTAAGGAATCGACCATTTATAAGGTTATCGTGTATTGTACCATCTCGATCTCGTAAATGAACTGCTCTTTTACCCAAAAGTTGATCGACACTGTATGGTCCTTCCCATTTTTCTGACCATTTTCCATGTCCTTCAGTCTTCTCTCCAATAGGCAAAATGACTCGCCAAACGAGTTCTCCTTCTGCAAAACTCATACCCCTGGTACATCGGTCATAGGCACGAGCCACCTTTCGCTTTTCAGCACATAGACTATCATAAGCTTGTATTCTTTTGTCATCTAAGTCTTCATGCTCTTGCCACATTTCTTGTACATTATCTTCACCGATCAGGTTATGTCGTTCCATCACCCGTAAAGATTGAACGTTGATTTCTAAAGGCAAGACTGCATCATGGCCGAGCATTAATGCATAAGGAGTTGTACTTGTGGGTGTCCTCTTACTTGTTCTATAAGCCCACATGGTGTTAAATAATTCTTCATGCCACAGTCTGGCATTGCGCGCAAGCATCCGTTTAAGGATATGGATAATGATTTTATTGCTTGCTTCAACTTGACCATTGGATTGGGCATAGTATGGAGAAGAGTGTAAAAAATGTATTCCAAGATCCTTCATAAGCTCATCTACTTCTCCAGACATGAATGTTGCCCCAAGGTTAGAAACAAAACTCTCAGGAATGCCAAACCGACAAATGATATCTTCAAATAAGAACTGGCGGATGGCCTTAGCTGATGATACCCTGAGAGGTCAAGCTTCAACCCATTTTGTGAAGAAATCAGTAGCCACTACGATGAATTTGTGTCCTTCAGATGAATGAGGATGAATCATTCCAATTAAGTTCAAAGCCCATCCTCGAGCTAGCCAAGGCTTGACTATAGGCTGCAATGGTATTCTGGGCATATGGTTGATTGGACCATGTTTTTGGCATTCTTCACAACCTTTAGCGAACGTGATGCAATCTCAGAGCATTCCTGGACAATAAAAGCCATGTCTTCTTATTAACCATCTCATTTTAGGACCGGCCTGATGTGCCCCTGCTATCCCAAGATGGACCTCCCTTATTAATCGCTTAGCTTCACGTCCAAAGATACACCGTAAAAGTATGCCTTCCTCTCCCCTTCTATATAACTCATTGTCCTTGAGTACATAATTCGGAGCTAAAAAATGAATCCGCTTTTCTACCGAATTATTAGGATTCTGGAGATAAGAAATAATGTCCTGTCTCCAATCCACATCAATGTGATCAAGTGTAGCAACGTACCACTCGTTTTTATCTTCTTGGCGAGAAAAGAAAGATGGAAGGGTTCTTCGTTCAACCTTTAATATCCGTTCGCGTACTCCATCTTGCAAGCTCACCCCCGTTGCTAGTTGAGCCAATTCGTTTGCTGCATAATTCCTCTCACAAGGAACATGACTCAACTCCACCTCTGTAAACAACTTGAGCAAATCACAAGCTCGTTTAGCATATGGTTCTAGGACTGGTCCAGCCTTATACTTGGTTTCAAGTTGTCTGATCACTAGTTGGGAGTCTACAAATATATGCACATTAGTGATCTCCACATCTAAAAGAAGTTCCAATCCAATGATTAAAGCTTCATATTCTGCTTGATTATTTGTGCATCTGAAGTCCAACCTGAAAGAATAAGAAAAAGTTTGGCCGCGTGGAGAAACTAACGCTACTCCTGCCCCAGCCATAGTACTCGTATTTGACCCATCAAAGTACAAACACCAAGGGGCCAAATCAATACGAGAAAGGTCTAGTTTTGGCCCCTCGCTAACATCCTCCATTGGGTGATGAGCCAGAAAATCAGCCACGGCTTGGCCTTTAACCGCCTTTTGGGGAACGTACTGTAAAGAAAACTCTGACAAAGCCAGAATCCACTTCCCAATGCGTCCCTGGAGAATGGGTATGGACAACATATATTTCACCAAATCTGTTTGTGCTATGACGCACGTGGTGAAGGAAAGTATGTAGTGCCTCAACTTACACCCTGAAAAGTATGAGGCTAGACACATTTTTTCCATTGGAGAGTATCTCGTTTCACACTCATTTAGGGTACGACTCAGATAGAAAATAGCACGTTCAGTTCCTAATGTGTCGTCCTGAGCTAATAAACTTCCAATAGAAAGGTCAGTAGCTGAGATATACAGCTTAAGAGGAACCCCTGGCCTTGGAGGAACCAAGACTGGCGGGTTCGTTAGATATGCTTTGATTGTATCAAATGCCTCTTGGTGGAATGGCTCCCATACAAAGTCTTTCTTATTTTGAAGCTTGAGCAAGATTGAGAATGCTTGTGTTTTCCCAGCAGCATTGGCAATAAACCGTCGTAAGAAATTGATTTTTCCTAATAAACGTTGTAGCTCCTTCTTACTCTTTGGTGGGATTGCACTAAGAACCACTTGTTTCTTGTCGTTTGGCATCTCAATCCCACGTTGATGAACCAAAAAACCCAGGAAGTCTCCTGCCTGGACTCCAAATACACATTTGGTTGGATTCATCTTCAGTTGATGTTGCCTCATTATGAGAAACACTTGCCGTAAGTCTTCAAAATGATCACTCATGTATTTCGTTTTAACCACCACATCATCAATATATACTTCCATAGTCTTGCCAATGAGATCATGGAAGATCAAGTTCATTACACGTTGGTAGGTTGCCCCTACATTCTTGAGTCCAAATGACATGTCCATGTACTCAAATACTCTTGCAAATCCTGGACACCGAAACACAGTTTTATGTCTATCTGATTCAGCCACTAGAATCTGATGATAGCCAGCAGTTCCATCCATGAATGTTAACATCTCATGGCGAGCCACTGAGTCCACCAGCAAATCCGCTACTGGCATTGGGTATGCATCTTTTGGAGTTGCATTGTTCATGTCTCTATTGTCCATACACACTCGTATTTTTCCATTCTTTTTCTTGACTGGGACTACATTGGATAACCACTCATTATATTTGGCTACTCATATGATCCCTGACTTGAGCATCTTCTCGACCTCTTCATTGACTAGAATTGTAGTTTCTGTATTCATCCGACGCATCTCTTATTTCACGGGTTTTTTTCCCTCTATGATTGGTAAGTTGTGACAAACCAAATCTGGTGACAGTCCTGGCATGTCATCGTACTTTTCTGTAAAACAATCAGCGTATTCTTGTAGCAATGAGCTTGAGTCATTCTTCAGGCTCTAGGAAGGTACTAATGGCCACAGAGATTAGCTCTTCATTTATCTCGAGATTGATGTGTTCAATGGGATCCTTGACTTTAGGAGGTAAATCATCCAAGGATGTTGGAGCTAATTTAATCTCTTCCTCCTCTTCAAAGTCATGCAAAACATCTTCATCCACATATTCCAATGCTACAATCATTAGAACCTTCTCAAAGGCTTGACTCTCCAACAGAAAATTGTGAAAGCGCTCGTGTAAAGAGTAACAAGCCTCGGTTTCTATGCTTGATAGAGACCTGATCATTGAGAATGTTTGGATGGTAGCTCAATGGTGTAGGGTCTTCCACTATCTTGATTGACTTGAATTATACCCCACTGAGCTAGTTCAGAGACCGTAACACCAACTGGGCGGCCTTTGTTATCAACGCCACATACCTCTAATGGCCTAAGGTCACTGTGGTAATAACTGGCTTCTGATGAGTTAGCAGAAACAGAATATGGACGAGGATCAGCATCAACAATTTCTGCTTCACCAGACTCCATATTCCAGAGTAACATCTGCTGATGAAGGGACGAAGGTACACAATAGCTCCTGTGGATCCAGTCACGCCCCAGAATTGCACTGTATGGAGCGGTACACTCTGCTACAAAGAATGTGTAAGTACCGGTGGCTGGACCGATGTGTACCTGCAAAAAGACAATGCCCAAAGTCTTGGAAATGCTACCCTAAAAATTTCTAACGTTTAGTGAGGTCTCTTGGATAGCAGACTTGGGAACGCCTAATAAAGCCATTGCTTTGACTATGATGATATTTAATGCAGCCCCTGAGTCCACTAAAAGTTTGTTTAACTGAATTCCCTAAACTTTTCCTATGACATATAACAGCCGCATGTGCATGGCCATGTCTACAGTAGGCTTGCGAACATCATATGTCCCCTTGTTGATGATGAATCAGTCTCTGGTGTTTTGGGAAGTGCTAAATCATCTTTCAGTTTTGGTTCATTTTCTGGCACCACCAAGTTGTTGACGCTTCCGCTCGTGATTGATTCATCCGTTGATGCTGGTGGAGGTAAAGCATATTTAGAGGACAAAACAAACACCATGTTAACAGTGGTATCCTCTTCCTCAATGTATTCTTCAACTTCTTCATCTTCACCTTCGCCGTAATCCAACAACTGCTCATCATCGTCACAGTTGTCACCCTCAACCTGTTGCCCCTCAGAGTTCAAAGTTGTAGTGACCTCGAGAGAAGCAACATGTTGCAATTGATCCTCAGGTATAGGATCAATGGTTGCTGGCATGAGTAGTGCTGGATCATGCTCTTTTGGACGGGAAACGAGTTGTCGGACCTTCTTCTGTTCTTCTACAGCTAAAGGTCTCGGTCTCCATTGCAAGACCTTGGGCTCGCTTGGAGTATTTTGCCTTTGAATATTTTTCCCTTCCTTAGGAGGTGTATGTAGCCCTATTGTTTTCATCGTGTCATCCTCAAAAGTGAGACGTCTTTTCATTGGCCTTCGTTGTGTAATTTCACGATGATCCTCAGGAGTAGGCACGGGCTTTTTTCCTTTAGACCCTAACTCTGGGTTACGGTCAAAGACACCTGGTCGTTGTGCTCTCATTTTGGGCTCATGAGACTTTTTCCCAAAAACCATTAATGGGTTTGCTGCAAAGGCGTTCATTCGCCTTTGTAGCGTTTCTGGAGAACACACCAGTTCTTCTTCTTTGAGCAGACCTGCTTCATAAGCCTCTAATGCTCTTTTGGTCTCTCCAAAGCGTCGTTGAAGATTTCTTCTTCTACTTGGAGTTACCTCAATGGTTTTTCCTTTCTCCCTTACGTACCATACGTTCTTCTTAGTGATATTTCTTGAAGCTGGAGGCACATATGGCCTTGTGAGCGTGTCAGCAACTTCTGATTCAGATTTCTTGGCTTCACTGACCTTTTCTGTTGCTCGCGAGCGCTTGGGAACTGGAGTATCCCTTTGTCTTGCTCGTTGAGGTTGATGATCTGTTTGTGAAAATAGTTCTGGGAAGAATTTAGCTGCTTCAGCTAATTCCTCATAAGAAATCTCCAACCCGCTTCTGAGTTTACAATGAGCGCAAAGGGCTACTGGCGACTCTGCTTTTGGGTCCACTTTTTCTTTTCCTTTATTTTTTTTTTGTCATTTGTGTGCTTCATGGACTTTCGCCAGTAGTTGGATGACTGTTGGTCTGTTTTCGTTTGCTGGATTTATCTTGTGTTAGTTCCAACATCCCAATCGTCAATGATAAGTCAGTCGCCAAGCTTGGCGAGGGTTCTTGGTCTATCATTATTTCTCCCTCGTCGATCCACTGCTGTATCCTGAACTTTAGATCACGACAAGCACTTATGGAATGGCGACCCCATCTGTGATGGTATCGACAATAGAGTAGACCCCTGACATCCTCAGGATGTGGGTCCGGAGTTCCCCAATTGTTAGGAACTACTGCTATTCCTGCTTGGACTAGCTCTTCAAATATTTCCTCTCTCCTAGACGCATCATATGTAATCTCAGTCCGCTTAGGCCGGACAAGTGCAATATTGGGTCTAGTCCTCCGCCTTGACCTCTTCCTCTTGTAGGTTAGTTCAAATTTATTACAATTGGAAGAAGTGTCGATGGAAGGAAATGATGTGTCGGGAGGAGGTGATGCCCTAAGAGGATAACGTGGATGCCATTCCACCTCTCCCTTGTAGTCGATTTCAATCACTTCCCAGTTGATCAACCCTTGGATCTTATCTCTCAAAGTCGAACACCTTGTTGTTCGATGACCAAAGTGATTATGAAATCTGCAAAAATGCTGGGCTGGACCTTCATACAGTAATTGTCTGAGTTCAAGTACCGGGTAGTAAAGGATCAAACCCATATCCCTTAGCCTATCAAGGATTTCCTCCCAACTTGTCACAGTTGAAAGAATAGGCTAAAAAGACAGATTGATTCCAGTCTTCCCTGTCTCCAATGCAATTATCGGATGATGACCACTCAACGTCAATCATATTTACTTGAGGCGTTGGGAAGGGCTTAGAATCTACTAATGCTGTTGTCTTGGATGTTCCCCCCAGCTCTAATCTTCCTTCATTGATCCATTTCTGGATCTGGTCTTTAAGCTTGATGTAGTCCTTTGTAATGTGATTCCATGCTCCATGGAACTTGCAGTATTTTTTACCTTTTAACTGCTCAGCTGTGAGAAAAGGTCCAAAGTCTGTTTTGACAGCTCGCATATTATATAGTTCGTCCAAGATCTCATGAGCCATATTGGCATCATAAGTGTATGTCTCAAACTCTTGCTTAGTAAAAGCCACTGTTGAAAGTTTGATTACGGGGTCATAAGTGTATGTCTCAAACTCTAGCATCATGACCCTTACTTTTCTGAAGCTTACGGGGCTTTAAAACTTTGCTCATTGATAAATCCACAGCACCCACTTGGTCGCCATCAGAGTCCGACTCTTGGTCGCCTATTTCCTTAATATAAGCCACCGTTTTTGGCTTTAGCCTATCATAGGACTTAGCACTGTACGTTCCCTGGGATGCATTCCTTCTATTATCTCTTTCTTGCATGGTATTGTAAGCTTTAGTTACAGCCGTGATAAGCTCATTCAAAGAGAAGTACTTGCTATGTAGGAATAGTTGGTGGTACGTGTCCTCCAAACCATTCTTGGCCATTTCGACCACCTCTTCTTTAGCGAGTGGAGTGTTACATAGATTATACTCTGACTGGAAACGGTGTAAGAAGGTAATTGGACTTTCTGTCGCTGATTGGCTCAAGGAAGCCAGCTTTCCAACACTGGTTTCAAGTCTTGCCGTTCCAAAGTGATCTATGAACAAGGCCTCCATATCCTTCCACTCACTGATCGAGCCATTTTCTATTCCCGTATACCATACGAGGGCCGATCCTGACAAAGATGATCCAAAGACTCTTAGTTTGAGTCCCTCGTTATCGGCAAACTGCCCCAATTGTAGCGTAAAATAAGCTAAGTATGTTGTCGCGTTAGAATTATCGTCGCCAGAGAAAGTCTGGAAGGTCTAGTGCCGGTAAAACTTTGGCCATTGCCAAGCATCAGGATCATCCTTCTACGTAGGAGGAAACGGTGTCTCGTATGTATCATACATCTTGGCCAGATGTATGTCGCAATCGTTTAAGAACCTGTTTAACCGTTGCTCCCAAGCCGGAGGGAAAGACTCTGTTTGTCTAGTCTTTCTTGCTAGGTCAGATACGGATTTAGTTAGAGACGCTATGTCTCTGTCTGTCCTCTGAGACAGTGTCGCCGCGTGTCGGCGGTATTCATCCAAACTTGCTCCCAAGTGTTGGAGGATATCTACCCGTAATCTATCTTGACCTTCCACAAAACTCGTTACCTGAGCTCCCATGGCCTCTCTCTCTTCCTGATCTCTGTTGAATTCTACCCGTATTGATTGAATTCCGGATACTGCCGTGTCTATTAAATTTCTTTTGGTAGTGAGAAGAGTTGCTTACTGCTTAATCTTTTCATTGAGAGCCGTGTAGTAACTAGCCTGGTGGTTATCTCGCCTAGCCGCGTAGGCTAGGTATTCTGGGAACGTAAGTTCCGCTATCTCCGCTTCACTTAAAGATTTGAACGTCATGATGTTAAAGTCTTAAGCGAAGATAATTTCAACCGCTTGATTACTTAATGAACAACACCGAGTAGATATAAGTTCACGGTAAGCCGGTTGTGGGTGCTTGCGACACTAAGGGTAATTCCTTCGGTAGGGATCCCCAATTGTCACTTAGAGACGCAAAGAGACATCCCACTGGGCGTGCCAAAATGTTCGATGCAAAAATATCTCCCGCGGAGAGATCCTTCAGCGAAGCAGTCTCTTTTACTAGATTCGGATAGTTTGACCGCAGGTACCGGTTTATCCAGTATGTGCTTTGTATGCTGGCGTGCCACCGTCTTTCAACGGAATATGGACTGTTAAAAGCCGTCTGACTTCTTGATAAGCGATTTAGACAAGGAGAGCACCAACCATGTCTGAATAGGTCCTTCTTGCCTAGTAACCTAGGACTTTTTATATGTGTCTCTAGCAGAGTCTTCGAAATCGATACCTCACACTCCCTTATCAGTGCAAAGCAGAGCAATCTCTCTGACGATGTGTTGAGAACACTGCTTCCTTTGAGTATCCAAACTCTCACTCGATAGGTGACAAGCACTTTGATCTGCTGGTTGCAAAGAAGATAGAATCTCGAAGACGAGATGTCTGTCTAAGTGTACTTGTGTATAGCAAATGTATGTATTTGATCAGGGACCCCTTCCACAAAGCTCTTACTTTCCTTATATAATGCTCAGTAGTTGTCTTTCAATTCATTTGAACTTCTTCCGTTCTTGCTCTTTGAATCTCAATATATCTCTGACACCAGCATACGGGTTTTCATCTTCATAGAATCTCAATGCTATCATAACTCTTCTATCCATCTGAAACAGAAAAAGGTATGATAGACATCCAAGCCGCATGGAATCAGCTAATTAATGAATCACAGTTCTAACTGAACTCTACTTATCATACTTGGCCACTCGCCAAGCTCTTTATAACACATGGGTCACTCGCCAAGACTTCAGCCAATCTTGGGCCGCTCGCCAAGACTTCAGCCATTCAAGCCTAATACGAAATATTTATTTTAGGCCCAAACAGGTACAGAGCCAGGAGTGGATTGATCAATCTTGATGAGTTGAAGAATCGCATATGATGAGCTCCATTTGTGAATAACTTGTCTAATTATCAATTTCTAGGTTTTATAACTGGTTTGTTGAACCATGTCAGAGACTGGAATCAATCGATCTGGGTTTTACAATTAACAGACTTTTTCTGCAATTGTTTCCTCATCGATGCTAGAGAGGAATCAGAGGATTGAGTGTGACAGGGCCCGCATGTTTCTGAGTAGATAGCTAAAACATAGATTCTTGGTCATGCCAATCAACAGCTGAAATTGACTCTGTCCGCACTTCTCAATTTTGCAGACGTCCGCTTTAGGACCTGCCTGTATTATATATATAATGGTAGTCTGTTTACGAATGTATGGGCATCCGCACCTGTTGGTAGAGTAAGAGCAAGAGCAAGAGTAAAATTTTGTTAGAGCAAAGTAAATTCTTCTTTTGTTCTAGTAAATTGAATTTTTCAGGCATTCATACACTTTTTTGCTTGAGCAAATTCAATTTATTATGTTATAAAATATTATTAAATCATTTATCGGTATGATTTACAACCAATCATAATGTGACACGTGTCGTTATCGACTAAATAAATATACATGATTTGTCTGAACAAGCGAGCTTTTAAAATCGAGTATTTTTAATAAATGAATACGAGTACACTTTCTTCATGAGTTGTACAGTATTTTATTGCATGCTCGTAAGAATTTTCATATAATTTTTCGGACTCTCGAACTATTTATTATGATTTTTAGATGCATTAATTTTAATTTTAGTTTTTTAAAAATAACAATTTTCTTTAAATCTGTACTGTTGGATAAAAATTTGAAATCAAAATCAAAGGCTCGGATCTAATAGACCATTGCTTTTAAATTTTCTACTCGGGCCTGACAGGTGTCGCGTACTCATTCTTGCGCCATTTTTTTTTTATCTTTTCACTGCCGCATGTAACATTGGAAAAAACAATTCTCACTCGCCTGACGTCAGCCACGAGCTGTGGGCTCTGCCAAGCGGTCGAGCAATCACTGGAATATTTTATGCTCGAGCGATTGATCGAGCTCCGTTTTGTTCGAACAAACGCCAGCCCGATCTCACCACTACTTCGTCGATTTCGTCCTGCTCGAGCAAGAGCTCGTCGACTGCTCGCCAGTGCGCATGCTCTAATTTATGGAACGAGCAAAGATGCAAAACAGCCCATTGCACGAACCAGCAATGCTGGTGTGGAATGAAAAAGTGTCATATACGAAAGGAAGCTCCAATTCCAATAGCATTTGTCAAACGTCGCAGCAGAAAATAGGGACGAGAGTTTCTCCTGGACAGCATGATTAGTCATAGTACTAGTGAAGGTAAGGAAATAGTCACAAGTATTCGGTGCATTAGCTTTCTTCCCGACTTTTGTTTGATGCTAGTTTATAAAACTCGAGCTGCTAATTAAGGTATTTCAAGATTTGCAAACGCATCTTAACCACAGTAAAATTGTCCTTACCAGAAAAAATACTTTAGTCGACGAAAAAAATTCATCGGTGTATTAGATTTTTTCGTCGGCTAAAGTAAAAGTCAGTGAATTTTTGTCAGCTAAAGTGTCGTCGGCTAAAAGTCGCCGGCCATTATTTTAGCCGACGACTTTTTAGACTTTTGCCGACAAAAATCTTTATAAATCAACGGCTAAAGTCTTTATATATCGTCAGCTAAAGTTTGCATTTTCCTGAAGAAAAAAAAGTGCAGATTCTGGATTTTTATTACCAAAACCTAGGTTATGGGAATAGAAATCTATAATTTGTCAATTCCACAATTTTATTTCCACAATAGCCAACAACACCTAAAATGAAAACAAAACACATTTTCATTAACAAACACAATTTCACCTAAACCTTAAATTCCAAAACAAATCTCAAATTTTAAACTTTACCTAAGGAATTTCTGGCCGGTGCCAGCGGCAGGCGGTTGGGCAGCAGACAAAGAGAGAGAGGACGGCGGACAAAGAGAGAGAGACGGTGGCGAGTTGGGCGGCGGATAGAGAGAGAGATGGCTGGGTTTTGAGAGAGACCAAGAGACTGCAGCTGGGACGAAACATATCGATTTAAACCCGAGAACTTTAACCGACGACACAAAAAAATCGTCAGCTAAAGTATAGCCGACGAAAATGCATTTATTATTGTCGGCTAAAGTATAGCCGATGACACGTGTCCGAGTCGTTGGTTAAAGTTACATAATTTTCGTCGGCTGAAGACAAAATTTTCGTTGGCTAAAGTCACACTTTAGCCGATGACTTTTTTCCACTAAAGTCGACAACATTTTTTTCCGTCGGCTAAAATAGTTTAGCCGACGACAACTTTTCTTCGTCGGCTAAAGTATAGTATAGCCGATGAAAAAAAATTCGTCGACCTATTTTGATTAATTTCGTCAGCTAAAGTGTTTTTTCTGGTAGTATTTGATAACAAGGAGTCTTGCAAAGATTTCAAACTTTATTTCTTGGGGCAGGTCTTCAAAAGTTACCACTCTTGCAGCTGTACCTGTTTCGATCAGGGTAAACATGTCTAGATTTCAACTGATCAAGCAAGATGAAAAAAGCTGATAGTAGACAGAGGTTCTAAGGGTGGAGACCGGAGAGTTCTGCGTTTATATGAAAGTTTATGTTCTACACTACTTGTGCAGAAAATAGGACTTTCTATTGCAAATAGACTAGGATGAAAAGGTATACTTGGCATGGGTTTAGAATTTATACGAGTACGGTGTTAATGTATAAATAGCATGACCACAACGAAGTGGTAAAGTTACATAAGAATTTCAGTACGTATTTCACCCGTACATGATTTCACAATGAAGATTTAAAACATGGGTTCGACGTTCCACGGAGATAAAACATGGGTATCAACATAAGATTGATAATACGATCGAGTCATGGAATTGAAATAAAGACCCCCTCAGTTTTGAACATGGGACTTGCTTACCATATAAGCGTGTGTGAGGAGATGTGGAAAATAGAGGGTGCGATCGATGATTTGTATCTGGACTATCCACACGTCATACTAAAATAATAGTTAAGTAGATAAGTTCTGAATTTGGTTTAGGAGCCGAGGAAAATAATGAACTGAATTAAAGGTGTTAATCCTGATGATACATTATTTATAATAGTAGTACAGGATGTGTGTATATTTGAAGGCAATGAAATTGCTGGCGTCTCAAAATTACCGTACGTGACACAATAATATATTTTTTTTTAATTTTTCTTCATTCTATCTTTTAGTCCATTATTTTATTAAATTTAAGAGTTACAGATTTTTCTTTGAATCAAAAGATGATATCATTGCAAAAATGAATAAAGTACAAAGATGAGGGATGTGATTCCTAACACAACTTGGAATCACGTCTTGCCATATTACCAATAGAGACTCGTATAATGCTATTTGGCCTAAACTATGAGCAAAATAATTAGCATCTCTACCAACATGAACTAGTTTAACACTGGGAAGCTGATTCAGAAAGAATCTAATATCACTAAGCAAACAACCAACGACAAAGTCTTCTTCTTGAGCTTGTATCTGCTGGATTAGGAGCAAACAATTGGTTTCAATGACAAGCGGAGACAAGCCGAAATCCACAGTCAAAGAACAGGCTTTACGGAGGGCATAAGCTTCTACAGGAAAGGACTGTTAACTGCCTCAACAAACTCACACGCACCACCTAAAACCTTGCCAGTGTTGTCACGCCATACCAGCCTGATACCTCAACGCTGCAAGCCAGAGCTAAAAGCCCCACCAAAACTAAGCTTAACATAACCAACAGCATGACGTACCCAAATCGAAGGTCCTGCTCTCACTTTTTGTTTTGGTAACTGAGATATACAATAGAAGGGAGATCTCGGCCTGAAAGTACACACTAGCTGCTGGCAGAGATTTTTGAGACCATATACGCTGATTTCTCTCTTTCCAAATAGACCACAGGATATAACATAGCCACGCAAGCTCATTTGTACCCAAAGTTGCAATACAATCTTCACAGCAGTGTCTAAAAGAACTTGTGATAGAAGTATGGAAGTATTTTGTCAACATAGGTGACATATGAATAACTTCACGAATAAAGGAGCAATCATGACTCATGTTCAATAGATTCGTCACGACTGCCACATAGACAACAAGTAGAAGAGATCGGGGCACGCTTACCTATAAGATTCACACTCGTAGGTAGTATTCCTTTGCTAGCCTTCCACGCGTGTACTTTAACCTTAGCTTGAATAGGTGTTTTCCACAATCTTGCCCAAACTAAGACCACCGCTTGAGAAGAAGAGGCCTCTGTCGTAGTACTGCTTATACTCGGTTTCAAGGCTAACTTGTATATGCCGAGGCCGTGGTGAAGCGGCCCTTCACATGATAATGCCAAACAAGCTTGTCTGGTGTGTCCCTACAACTCAATGGCATAGCAAGAATAGTAGTAGTATCCTCGATGTCAAACAGAGAAGAAATAAGGGCTTTGTTCCACATACCAGTAGTAGCAATAAGGTCCACAACTTTCAAGTGACTAGATAGGTGTGATAAAGGCAGGAACAAATCAGCCCCAGGTATCCAGGCTATTGATTGTGCATTAATAATTTTCCCATTTTCAATACGCCAAATAGTGTTTCCCCATTTAGTTTGTCCCTTTTGAACCTAAATCTTGAGATCTCCAGTCAACTAGGTTGGGTGTCCACTGTAAAGATATTAACTTATGGGATTTAGTCTCATTCCCCTCGATGATTTATCAACCAACTATCTGGTTAACCCTTTTGTTAACGAATCCGCTATGTTATCTTTTGACTTTACATAGTCAATGGAAATGACACCAGTAGAGAGTAGTTATTTAATAGTATTATGTCTTTGACGGATATGTCTTGACTTACCATTGTACATACTGCTCTGTGCCCTGCCAATTGTAGATTGACTATCACAATGTATGCAAATTGCAAGCACTGGCTTCGTCTATTTTGGAATTTCCTCTATGACTTAGCGTAGCCATTCTTCTTCTTCCCCACATTTGTCTAGGGAAACAAACTCAGATTCCATCGTGGATCTGGTTATAACAATTTATTTTGAAGATTTTTGTGACGACCCGGAACAGAATCAGTAGTGTAATCAGCTTAATCCACGAGTTAGCACGAAATCACTGTTTTCCATAAATTGTGTGGTTTGCCGGTTTTGATCACGACTTAATTATCGGCCGAGAATTTGAGTTGAGTCTCTTCTCGAGAATTGTTGTACACGTGATTTCGAGTTCGTGGACAGTTCCCGATGATTATTTCGACGACCGAGGAATACAATATGAATATTTGAAGTTTCAGAGTTTCGTCGAGTATATCCGTTCGTATCGAGTTATCCGAATCGTAATGGTTATCCATTTTGGACCGTCGATCATCCCAAGACGAGAGTATAAATATCAGAAATAGTCAAAAAATTGTCGAAAACACTGTTTGAGGCGTTCACCGAGCGTTGACCGAAATTTGAACCCGTTGACCCGAGGGGACTATTCACCCGGTTATTGTTCATCGTTGGAGCTTCTGTTCCCGGCCGATTTAGGCCACGACCTTGGAAGATAAAATCTTCCTCTCGTGATTTTAAACTAGTTAGAACTTGGAATTTCTTGATTTGGTTGAGAATTGAGGGAGAACGAGTTCGATGAAGTTGGGTGATTTTGCCGAATTTGGGTGGCCTTCTCCGAAGACTTTTGGGGTCGAGGCTTTAGGGGGAAAGGTTCCCCTCAATCTATAGATGCTTTTGGTAGAAGTAATTTGGGTGTGGTTGCCGTTTGAAGCTCGCTGGAATCTCACCGGAATTCATGGATTCCGTGAGTTTCGAGCTCAATTCCGGCCGGTGGGCTTGGAATTGGGTCTCGGTGTAGAAGAGAAATATGTTGGGCTTGAGGAGTAGTTTATTCCTGGAAAGTTTGGCCGGAATCCATCACCGTTGACGCCGTGCCGCCGCCGCCGGCGCTCTGGTGGAGGTTTGACTTTTTTGGAAATGTGTCGAGTTATATGTCGTTTCACTCGTATTCGCGCCCCGATCGTCGCCTTGAGGTTTTCAAGTTGATTTGGGTACCGGATTTTCAATCGAGGGTTTGAGTGGAGATTTCGGGATTTCGTCGATTATTTTGCACTGCATTATATATTTCCGGGAACGGTTGGTTTCCAAGGTGTGGTACAGTGTGTTGGACTATGTTTTTGATCAGTTATATTTTATGATTATTCAGGGGATCGAGATCGTGCTTCGGGCGAGGGATCTTCCGCCGGACCACGTGATTAGCGCGAGTGCGCGCTTTGCTCGTCTGTGAGTGGACAATTTCTTTTCACTGATTACTCGCGATTCTTTAATACACGTTTTACGAGCATGAGCATGCATATGAGATTATGATTTATATGAGCATGTGTTTTACGATTATGCATTTGCAAATACACATAGACAATTATGCTTATACAATAATATATTACGTATATGCATTTACATTAAGCTTTATATACTTGCATATAACTATTTATGATTTGGTTTACACAGAGTAGAGTCACAGTATATATTTTTGTATCGATACACTTGCATCCCGGCTGATCCCCGAGTATGATTACCGAGGGAGGCTGTGACCCCTGACCCGAGGCCTATAACCGAGGGGGGGGGCAGACCTCTAACCTGAGGCCTTTCTGGCTAGAATCACGTGTGGGTCTGGGATCCCGTGATTCAGACTCTACTAGCGCGGACGTGTCCATGAGTGACCCCGCGGAGTTTTATGATGCATGCTCTGTACGCATGAGGAGTTAGAGTCTCCCTCGTGTACTATATCATATTCACTCATTTTGACTCGCATATGTTTTTATAACATATATTGTTTGGTGAAAGACATTTATTTCGTCCACTCACTCTAACGGTTTTCATGTCTTTCCCCTGGGCTTTTCGGTTTCCGTGCCCAGTTTGCAGTTCAGATTCTGGTGTCTCACGTCGCGGTCGGAGGCTAGTTGTTCGAGCTACCTTTCTTTTCTAGTAGGTTTCTTGTTTTGCCTACTGTTGTATATTTTATATATATATACACTAGAGGTCGCTCTGATACGTTACTGATACATGTTTTTATGTGATTTTTTTCCGGATTTTCTATAAAGTACAGTTATGTTTACTATTTATTGTTATTGATATGATATTGAGAAATCCGAATGGGATTGGTGCCCACGGATTGGTGCCCACGGTTTGGCATAGGATGAAGTGTTATTTTTCGGGTGTAGGTAAAGGCAATTCCGCATTAGTAGCGTTACTCTGCTGAAATTTTTGTGGTTTTTGTTGGTTCGTGTTTTCGATCAGAAGGGGTTTGATTCCAGTTTAGGAAACTAAATCGGGGTTAGGTCCTTTCAGCTTGGTATCAGAGCATTAGGTTGTCAGATTCTATAGACTCTTGTATTTGTGACGCTTAGGGTATTTGAGTACGTACAGCATGTCTGGAGCGATAACATGACTGGACAGCGGTACTCATCAATGCTTCGGGTGTTGTGTATATTCAAATATCTGAGGTCTCATGATTACGTTCATTCTGCTTTTACCTAATGCTTGTCTTGTATCAGTAGGATGCCTCCTCGACGTGGTCCCCGTGTGAATCGGGAAGTGGATCCTGATGAGGATCGCCAGACGCACGACTTGCTGATGCGAGTGTTGCGTTTGGAGGAGCGTTTTGACCCTGTGTCAAAGCTCGTACTACTGGTGCGACTGTCTTTTCGGGTTCAGCTGATCCAGAGATTTGTGAGGCATGGTTGGTTCAGGTTGAACGCGTATGTGAGCGTCTGCGATTTACCCCTGAGCAGATGACAGTGGCAGCAGTTGGATTACTTGAGTCAGATGCATACTTATTTTGGGTTAGCACCGACCGAGTACCGGTTGATACTCCGTGGACTTTGTTTCGAGATTTGTTCAAGCGGAGATACTTCAATCAGGCTACCCAGCAGTGTAAGCATGAGAAGTTCACGAATTTGAGGCAGGGCAGTTTTTCTGTGCTTGAGTACCAGGACAGATTTACCCGCTTATCTCGGTTTGCTCATGACATGGTGGCTACTGAGGAAGCCAAGTGCCATAGATTTGAGCTTGATTTGAACTTGAACATCAAGGGGACTCTGACTACGATGCCTCGGAACAACTTCGATGAGTTTGTCAGTGTAGTACTCCGAGGTGAGGATATCGAGAAGGAAAGGCAGATGAGATACCAACCTAAACGGTTTGAGGAGGGTGGACCGAGTTAGGGGCCTTCAAAGAGGCTGAGTTCTGATACTTCCGGATCGGCCTCATCCTCGGGAAGTGGACCATATCGACCACCAGTTAGTGCACCGAGACAGAGACAGAGATTGAGGAGAGATCGACCGCAGCGACCATAGTCTGGTGGGGGTTCTAGCGGTTCCAGTTCTCCTCGGCGTACAAGAAGCACGTTTGCCGTACCGAGGGAGTATCCACTATGCAACTTCTACAACAGGCCGGCATCATTATGGTCCTTGTCAGCGAGGCACTACTAGTTGTTTTCGTTGTGGCCAGGAGGGTCACTATGCGAGGGAGTATCTTCAGCAGGTGGGTGTTGGTGGACAGGCGGCCCAGAGTTCCGGAGGAGAGCGAGGTGCCACTTCGGGGACTCGACCGGTTCAGTTTTCGGGCCAGGGAGGGCAGCAGGGACATCCTCAGCGTGGACGACCAGCCGGGCAGGCCAGGGTCCATGTCATGACTTTACGCGAGGGCAGAGCTTCACCGGAGGTCATTATCGGTACGTTCCATATCTTTGGATATGCAGTACTTACATTGTTAAATCCAGGTGCTACGCATTCATTCATGTTATATAGACTATCATCTTTAGCTACTGTACCTGTGTCTCCACTTCCGGGGTTATGGAGAGTGTTGTATCCGTTCGGTGAGGTTATGAGTCTCGGCTGGGTGTACTGTGATTGTGAGATTTTTATTGGAGGCCATGACTTAGCCGCGGATTTGTTATTGCTGGATATCGTCGATTTTGATTTGATCTTGGGTATGGACTTCTTGGAGACACATTGGGCCATGTTCGATTGTCAAAAGAAGGAGGTTGCGTTTCGACGACCAGTCTTTCCGGAGATATTGTTTCGCAGTGAGAAGAATACTTCATTGCCATGTGTGATTTTCTGCGATGAAGGCGGATCAATTAATGAAGAAGGGCTGTGTTGATTATTTAGCTCATGTGGTAGATACTACGGCTACTGTGCTGGATATTGGTGATATCGAGGTAGTTTCCGAGTTTCCTGATGTTTTTCCGGAGGAGTTACCGGGTATACCTCCAGTTCGGGAGATCAATTTCACCATTGAGCTATTGCCGGGCACTGAACCCATATCTCAGGCACCGTATCGTATGGCGCCAGCGGAGTTGAAAGAGTTACAGATTCAACTTCAGGAGTTGCTGGATAAGGGTTTCATACGACCCAGTGTTTCTCCATGGGGTGCCCCGGTTTTGTTTGTGCGGAAGAATGATGGATCCATGCGGTTATGCATCGATTACCGGAAGCTGAATCATGTCACTGTGAAGAACAAGTATCCGTTGCCGCGGATTGACGACTTGTTTGATCAGCTCAAGGGAGCTTCAGTCTTTTCGAAGATTGATCTCAGGTCCGGATATCATCAGTTGAGGATCCAAGAGTCTGATGTGGCCAGGATAGCTTTCAGATCGCGGTATGGGCATTACGAGTTCTTGGTTATGTCGTTTGGGTTGACCAACGCCCCCGCAGCTTTTATGAATTTGATGAACCGGGTGTTCAGACAATTTTTGGCCAAGTTTGTGATCGTGTTCATCAACGACATCCTGATTTATTCCAGGAGTGTGGGCCAACACAAGAAGCATTTGCGAGCAGTTTTACAGACTTTGAGGGATAATCAGTTGTTTGCGAAGTTCAGCAAGTGTGAGTTTTGGCTGGACAGCTAGAAGTTTCTGGGGCACATGATATCGGCTGAGGGAGTCAGCGTAGATCCTGACAAGATCGAGGTTGTGCTGAATTGGAGTAGACCTACCACCGTACCAGAGATCAGGAGTTTCTTGGGTTTGGCAGGCTACTATCAGCGATTTGTGCAGGATTTTTCTCGGATTGCTACTCCACTGACCAGATTGACGAAGAAATGCGTCAAGTTTGAGTAGTTCGATGCATGTGAGGAGAGTTACTTGCTTCTGAAGGAAAAGTTGACTACTGCACCGGTTTTGACTTTACCTAACAATAGCGGTGAGTTCGTGGTTTACAGCGATGCGTCGAAGTTGGGACTTGGTTGTGTGCTGATGCAGCATGGCAGAGTTGTGGCCTACAGTTCCAGGTAGCTGAAACCACATGAGGTCAACTATCCGACCCATGATTTGGAGTTAGCCTCTATTGTCTTAGCGTTGAAAAGTTGGAGACATTACCTGTACGGAGCTTAGTGCAAGATCTACACCGATCACAACAGTCTCACTTACTTGCGGACCCAGCCAGATTTGAACATGAGGCAGCGTAGATGGATGGAGTTGATCAACAACTATGATTGCACTTTCGAGTACCATCCAGGAAAGGCTAATGTCGTTGCCGATGCACTCAGTCAGAAATCCGGAGCTCCGTTGTTTCATGTGTGTGTGGCCAGAGTATCTATGTTAGCCGAGCTTCGGGCTACGGGAGCCGAGTTTGAGTGGGACGATGAGGGAGCTTTGTTGGCCAGTTTTCATGTTCGACTCGTGTTGGTTAATCAGGTTCAGGAAGCTTAGGATTCAGATTCCTATCTGTTGGACAAGAAGACCATGATTCGGAATGGAGTGCCAACAGAGTTTCGGTTGAGTGATGATGATACGTTGCTGTTCAGAGGTAGATTGTGCGTACCCAGAGACGAGAGTCTGAAGAAGGAGATTTTAGACGAGGCTCATGGTTCGGCGTATGCGATGCATCCCGTTGGTACGAAAATGTTTCGTACACTTCGAGCGTATTACTGGCGGCACAATATGAAGCGGAAAATTGCCGCATATGTGAGCCGATGTTTGATTTGTCAGCAGGTTAAAGCGGAGAGGCAGAAGCCTGCGGGAAAGTTACAGCCACTAGAGATTCCGGTTTGGAAGTGGGAGCACATTACCATGGATTTCGTGTATCAGTTGCCGCGTACTTTGGCTGGCAATACTGGTATTTGGGTTATCGTGGATCGATTGACGAAATCCGCTCATTTTCTTGCACTTCCGGGGAAAATTTCAGTGAGCAGGTTGGCAAAGCTGTATTTGTCGGAGATCGTTCGACTGCATGGTGTGCCTGTGTCTATTGTTTCTGACCGAGACAGTCAGTTTACATCCGAGTTCTGGCAGGCTTTGCAGCGAGCCATGGGTACGAGGTTGCATTTCAGTACAGCTTTTCATCCTCAGACTGACGGGCAGTTTGAGCGGACTATGCAGACTCTTAAGGATATGTTGTGGTCTTGCGTTTTGCAGTTTCGAGGAAACTAGGACCAGCAACTGCATTTGATTGAATTCGCCTACAACAACAGCTATCAGGCCAATATGGAGATGGCACCGTATGAGGCCATGTACGGGAGGCAGTGCCGCACTCCGTTGTGTTGGAGTGAGGTGGGGGAGCGATGGCTTATTGGCCCTGATCTAGTGAAGAGCACCATGGAGGACATTCAGATTATCCGGGATAGATTGAAGATTGCCCAGGATCGCTAGAAGAGTTATGCAGACGTGAGAAGAAAGAGTCTTGAGTTCGATGTGGGCGAGTGGGTCTTCTTGAAACTATCTCCGTGGAGGGGAGTTGTGCGTTTCAGGAAGCGTGGCAAGCTTCGACCACGGTACATTGGTCCGTATGAGATTACTGAGAGGGTTGGAGCCGTGGCTTATAGACTTGAGTTGTCGTCCGAGATGGCTCGTGTACACGATGTTTTTCATGTTTCGATGCTGCGAAAGTATATCTCAGATCCATCGCATGTGTTAGCACCACATCAGCTACCTATCCGGGAGGATTTGACATATGTGGAGGAGCCGTACAGATTCTCGATCAGCGTGAGCAGGAATTGAGGCACCGTGTTATACCGCTGGTGAAGGTCTTGTGGCAGAATCACTCGGTTGAGGAGGCCACCTGGGAGACTGAGCAGCGTATGCGGGAGCAGTATCCTCATCTGTTCACTTGACAGGTACGTAAATTTTGAGGTCAAATTTTTTTTAAGGAGGGTAGATTTGTGACGACCCGGAACAGAATCAATAGTGTAATCAGCTTAATTCACGAGTTAGCGCGAAATCACTGCTTTCCGTAAATTGTGTGGTTTGCCGGTTTTGATCACGACTTAATTATCGGCCAAGAATTTGAGTTAAGTCTCTTCTTGAAAATTGTTGTACACGTGATTTCGAGTTTGTGGGCGGTTCCGGATGATTATTTCGACGACCGAGGAATATAATATGAATATTTGAAATTTCGGAGTTTCGTCGAATATATCCGTTCGTATCGAGTTATCCGAATCGTTATGGCTATCCGTTTTGGACCGTCGACCACCCCGAGACGCGAGTATAAATATCAGAAATAGTCGAAAAATTGTCGAAAACACTGTTTGAGGCGTTGACCGAGCGTTGACCGAAATTTGAACCCGTTGACCCGAGGGGACTATTCACCCGGTTATTGTTCATCGTTGGAGCTTCTGTTCCCGGCCGATTTAGGCCACGACCTTGGAAGATAAAATCTTCTTCTCGTGATTTTAAACTAGTTAGAACTTGGAATTTCTTGATTTTGTTGAGAATTGAGGGAGAACGAGTTTGATGAAGTTGGGTGATTTTGCCGAATTCGGGCGGCCTTTTCCGGCAACTTTTGGGGTCGGGGCTTTGGGGGGAAAGGTTCCCCTCAACCTATAGATGCTTTTGGTAGAAGGAATTTGGGTTTGGTTGTCGTTTGAAGCTCGCCAAAATCTCACCGGAATTCATGGATTCTGTGAGTTTCGAGCTCAATTCCGGCCGGTGGGCTTAGAATTGGGTCTCGGTGTAGAAGAGAAATATGTTGGGCTTGAGGAGTAGTTTATTTCTGGAAAGTTTCGCCGGAATCCGTCATCGTTGACGCCGCGCCGGCGGCGGCGGCGGCAGTCAACAGTGGCGCTCCGGCGGAGGTTTGACTTTTTTGGAAATGTGTCGAGTTATATGTCGTTTCGCTCGTATTCACGCCCCGATCGTTGCCTTGAGATTTTCGAGTTGATTTGGGTACCGGATTTTCAGTCGAGGGTTTGAGTGGAGATTTCGGGAATTTCGTCAATTATTTTGCACTGCATTATATATTTCCGGGAACGGTTGGTTTCCAAGGTGTGGTACAGTGTGTTGGACTACGTTTTTGATCAGTTATATTTTATGATTATTCAGGGGATCGAGATCGTGTTTCGGGCGAGGGATCTTCCGTCGGACCACGTGATTAGCGCGAGTGCGCGCTTTGCTCGCATGTGAGTGGACAATTTCTTTTCACTGATTAGTCGCAAGTCTTTAATACACGTTTTACAAGCATGAGCATGCATATGAGATTATGATTTATATGAGCATGTGTTTTACGATTATGCATTTGCAAATACGCATCAACAATTATGCTAATACAATAATATATTACGTATATGCATTTACATTATGCTTTATATACTTGCATAGAACTATTTATGATTTGGTTTACACAGAGTACAGTCACAGTATATATTGTTGTATCGATACACTTGCATCCCGGCTGATCCCCAAGGATGATTACCGGGGGAGGCTGTGACCCCTGACCCCGAGGCCTTTACCCGGGGGGGGCAGACCTCTGACCTGAGGCCTTTCTGGCTAGAATCACGTGTGGGTCTGGGATCCCGTGATTCAGACTGTACTAGCACGGACGTGTCCATGAGTGACCCCGCGGAGTTTTACGATGCATGCTCTGTACGCATGAGGAGTTAGAGTCTCCCTCGTGTACTATATCATATTCACTCATTTTGACTCGCATATGTTTTTATAACATATATTGTTCAGCGAAAGACATTTATTTTTGTCCACTCACTCTAACGGTTTTCATGTCTTTCCCCTGAGTTTTTCGGTTTTCGTGCCCAGTTTACAGTTCAGATTCTGGTGTCTCACGTCGCGGTCGGAGACTAGTTGTTCGAGCTACCTTTCTTTTCCAGTAGGTTTCTTGTTTTGCCTACTGTTGTATATTTTGTATATATATACACTAGAGGTCGCTCTGATACGTTACTGATACATGTTTTTATGTGATTTTTCCCGGATTTTCTATAAAGTACAGTTAAGTTTACTGTTTATTGTTATTGATATGATATTGAGAAATCCGGATGGGATTGGTGCCCACGGTTTGGCTTTTGTGGCATAGGATGAAATGTTATTTTCCAGGTGCAGGTAAAGGCAATTCTGCGTGAGTAGCGTTACTCTACCAAAATTTTTGTGGTTTTTGTTGGTTTGTGTTTTCAGAAGGGATTTGATTCCGGTTTAGGAAACTAAATCGGGGTTGGGTCCTTTCAATTTTCAAGATACCGCTGCACCCCCTAGTGTGAATACATATCCACTAGTGGATTTTGTGTCTTTCATATCAAAAATCCAATTTGCATTGTTATACCCTTCTAAGACAGTTGGATATCTGATATAGTGCAGTCCATAGGTACGAGTATACCTTAAATACTTGAGTATTCTTGCAATTGCTTGCCAATGCATTCCACCAGGATTACTCGTGTACCTGCTTGGCTTGTTCACAACATAAGCCAAGTCTGGCCTTGTACAACTTGTTAAGTACATTAGGCTTTCAATGACTTTGGAGTATTCTAATTGAGAAACACTCTCTCCTTTAATCTTCGAAAGATGAAGAGTCATGTCAACCGGAGTTTTAGCAACTCCAGAATTTTCCTTGTCAAATTTTCCAAGGATATTATCCACATAGTGGGTCTGATTTAGTATATATCAGCCCTTCTGATGTCCTTGTGATTTTTATCCCTAAGATCACATCAACAAGACCCATGTCTTTCATGTCAAATCTGGAGTTTAACATGTCCTTAGTGGATTTGATCATCTTGTCATTACTTCCAACAATGAGCGCGTCATCGACATAAAGACATACAATGACATATCTACTATTCGTTTCTTTGGCATACACACACTTGTCACATTCATTGATTTTAAAACCACTAGTAATCATAGTGTTGTCAAACTTTGCATGCCACTTTTTTGGTGCTTGTTTCATGCCATACAGTGACTTCACCAGTTTACATACTTTCCCCTTTTGATCAGGAGCTGAAAAACCCTCAAGTTGTTCCATATAGATCTCTTCATCTATATCTCCATTTAGGAAAGTAGTTTTTACATCCATTTGATGTACCTCAAGATTCCGCAAGGTAGCAATAGCAAGTATCATTCTAATGGAAGTTATCCTCGCCACTAGAGAGTAAGTGTTGAAATAATCCAAGCCCTCCTTTTGTCTATAGCCTTTAATCACAAGCTTTTCCTTGTATTTCTCTATTGACTCATCTGTTTTTATTTTCCTCTTGAAAATCCACTTGGAACCCAAAGGTTTACAACCTGGTGGCAGATAAACCAGTTCCCAAGTGTGATTCTGCAGAATAAAATCAATTTCATTTTTGATAGCTTCTTTCCACAGAGGACCATATGTGGAATTCACAGCCTCTTTAATGATTTTAGGTTCACCTTCAAGCATGTACGTCATAAAATCTGGACCAAAGGACTTTCTAGTTCTTGCTCTCTTACTTCATCTAGGTTCTACCTCAGACTCAGTTGCTTGGTCCTGGCCATCTTCCGTAGTGGCATCATATGTCCGTTTAGAAGAACTAACGTCTTTTATGGACTTGCATGGAAATATCGTTTCAAAGAAGCATGCATTCCTTGATTTCATTGTTGTATTTTCATGTATATCCGGGATTTTTGATTTATGCACTTGGAACCGATACCCAATGAAAATACAATCAACCGTTTTTAGCCCATTTTTAACCTTTTTAGGTTTAGGTACTTGTACCTTGGCCAGACATCCCCATACTCGCAAGTAATTATAGGATGGTTTTCTTCCTTTCCATAATTCATATGGAGTTTTCTCTTCTTTCTTTTTCGGTATCTTATTTAAAAGATAATTAGTCGATAAGATGGCATCTCCCCATATGCTTCGTGGCAAACCAGAACTTAACAGCATCGCATTCATCATATCCTTTAAGGTACGATTCTTCCGTTCAGCCATACCATTTGATTGTGGAGAATAAGGTGTTGTTGTTTCATGTATAATCTCATGCTGAGCACAGAAGTCAGCAAATGGTGATTCATACTCACCTCCTCGGTCACTTCTTATGACCTTTATAGTTTTATTGAGTTGATTCTCAACCTCATTTTTATAGAGAACGAATTTCTCTATAGCTTCATCTTTGCTTTTCATGAGGTACACATAGAAATATTTCATGCTATCATCAATAAAAGTGATAAAGTACTTATTGCCACTTTTTGTTTGTGTTGCCTTTAAATCACATATGTCACTATGGATTAAATCAAGAGATTCAGTATTTCTTTCTACACTCTTGAAGGATGTTTTTGTTAGTTTTGCCTCTACACAAGTTTCACACTTATATTTATGATCAATTTGGAATGTTGGTAAGTGTTCCATGTTAATTAGTCTTCGCAAAGTATCATAATTAACATATTCTAGTCTACCATGCCATAAATTGGAAGACTCGAGCATATAAGTGGAAGAGATAGCTTCATTCATTTTCTTGAATATAATCATTACATTTAGTTTGAACATACCACCACTCATATAACCCTTACCCACATACATTCCACTCTTAGATAAAACAACCTTGTTAGACACGAACACTAGGCAAAACCCATGAGTGTTCATCAGAGAGCCAGACACCAGGTTCTTGTGGATCTCGGGAACATATAGAACAGTGTTCAGAGTAAGTTCCTTTCCAGAGGTCATCTTTAGCATGACCTTTCCTTCACCCTTGATTTCAGAGGTAGCAGAGTTCCCCATGTACATCAACTCGCCATCCTTAGATGCCTTGAAAATAGAGAACAACTTCTTGTCAGCATAGACATGGCGAGTGGCACCAGTGTCGAACCACCACTCCTTTGGGTTTGAGCCCACCATGTTTACCTCAGATACCACAGCACAAATGTTGATATCAGACACATCCCTAGTGACTTCTTCAAGCAAGTTGGCTTCCTTATTCTTCTTTTTCTTGGCCAGGTTACACTCGAAGGATTTGTGACTAGTCTTATCACAATTGAAGCACTTGCCTTCAAACTTAGACTTATTTCCAATGCTTCCCTTTGGTCCCAGTCTTGACCCTTGATTCTTGTTCTTCTTGGTCTTTGAATTTTGACCATACTCCACCACATTAGTCTTGGCGGAGTAGCTGTTGCTGACCCAGCCCTTCTCCTCAGATCCTCGATTGTCTTCTTCAATGCGAAGCCTAACAATCAGATCATCCATGCTCATTTCCTTTCGCTTGTGCTTCAGGTAGTTCTTGAAGTCCTTCCATGCAAGTGGCAATTTTTCAATGACACATGCAACTTTGAAGCTTTCTCCTCAAAGCATCATTTCCGCGTGAATCTCATGCAAGATCAATTGAATCTCTTGGACTTGGTTGACCACAGTCTTGTTGTCCACCATCTTATAGTCAAGGAAGCGGCTTATAATGAATTTCTTAGCGTCAGCATCCTCAGTCTTATACTTCTTTTCCAGATACGTACTCCCATAGCTCCTTGGCGGTCCTCATGTTAAGATAAACATTGTATAAGGCATCCGACAAGTCATTCATGATATAGCCCTTGCATAGATAGTCAGAGCTATGCCATGCATTCACAGCCGCAACTGTTTGCTCATCAGCTTGCTCAACATCATTTTCCTCGAACGAAGGAGCATCCTCAGTCAAGAACCTTGCAAGATTCAGAGTGTTCAGATAGAACAACATCTTTTGTTGCCACCTCTTGAAATTCTGCCCATTGAACTTCTAAGATTTTTTTTCATGAGAAACTGAGGCAGGTACATTGGGAGTATGCACCGAATTAGTAAAATGTAAACATAAGAACACCTTACTCTATCACCGAATTTGCTCATTGTTAAGATGAAGAATGAGGGAGGATGGAGCCTCTATTTATACATGAGGAGATGGACTCATTAACCATACAACATAAATCCGACCAATTAAAGGGTATATCGTGCGGCCTGGCCCAAATCGGAATTCAACCAAGATTTGCACCCCCCTTGCGCGCGTGGGAGAGAGCCTCTCTACTGACTCACTCAAGGCATACTAAGGTGCAATCATAAATAAAGACTTTCACATTCCTAATTTCTCTCATGTGGGATCACAATCCTTCTTTTTGTTTCAAGTGGCCAACTATGGGTGACAATTTCTCATTCACCCCTTAACCAATTTAAACAGATGAATACATAATCTTTATGTACTATTGTAGGAGAATACAAATCTATATTTCTCTCACATCAAAATTAAGTGCAACACATTCAATTATTTTATTTGAATTGTTATATTAAAATGGCAGCTAGCTTTGTCAGCTTATTCTACACCCTTGACAAATCTTCATAAACTAAAACTATAGCTACTAGTTGTACATGGTTTTAATCTGAAACGAGAAAGAAAGATAGTGCTAGCTACAATTAATACGCATGATTTTGAATTGGACCATGTGTAGTGCTTTGCGAATTCTAAGCTAGCTTCTATAGCTTGAGCGGAACCCATTCATAATGTCCTTCCAACGGTGCGTCCTTCACAATATCGTAGTTATATCTGCAAATGTAATAATTAACCAAGGACAGAATTTTGTGTATTCGAATTTCGGAAAGGGAAAACAGTAAAATCTGAATATTTGTACGAATATTCAGCTTTTGAGGTTAAAGGAGGCTAGCACGGAAAGAAAGAAAAATTGATAGAAACAGTAGTACGTTGTTAAAAAAGTTAAAGCAATTATTACTTCTTTGAAAAACCACTTTGGATGTCTTTCTCGGCTGCCGTGAAGAACTCTTCTAGCTCCAACTCTGTAGGCATTTTCTCCACTGCCGTAGACGATGATCCTCGCCGAGGCTCCGCCGCCGCCGTTGTTGGTTGACTTTGAAGCTCGCTGGAAGGCGTCATTTCTCTCCTGCTAATTCGAAAGCGAATGTGAAATGAGAAACTGAGGCATCGGAAACAGGATTTAAAAACAACTCACCGGCACGAGTTGTATTCCTTTATTTTGAATTTGAAAATTTGAAAATTAGAGATATAGAAATCCACCATGAGTTACAGTAATAAATTTTATATATAATTTAATTTTTTAAATTTCAAACCTTGCTTCTGGTGGATTATACGTCCGCGATTCAACTTGGTCGTCACTCTGATCATCATCGTCATCCTGAGAAAAGTAAATTCAGTAAATTAAACGACTCCACCAGGGGCACCAGGCGGCAAAATTGATCGATGTTGTCGAATGAATAGAAGAAACCACAATAAAAGCTGGAGACAACAAAACCAGAAAATAATTAATTGCGGAATTTAATTTTGTATTCCCCATAATTACCTCCAGATCCACGAACTTGTTTTCTCTATGTTCCTCGAGCTCACTGGAGCCGCCGGTACTTGAGCAGCAAGATGTGCTAGGGCTGCTGCTACTGCTATAGCAAGAGACGTTAACGTTGTCGCCCTCCTTTACACTACTACAGTTTTTTCTATTATTTTCCACGATCTTCGATTCTTTTAAGACACGCCGTCTGGCTGATATTAAGAGGTGTGAAATCTCAACGGCCTTCCTTTTGGTCGTGGCGGCTGAGCTAGTTGAAGTTGAAGTTGCAGCTGCTGTCGCCTCCATCGCTGTTTGTAGTAGTAGTAAACTCCGGAATTTAATAGCCAATTGCTTTTTCGGTTAACTTGGTGTTCAGTTCGTTGTTCTCTCGTCCATCGTCGTGGTCTTGATTGAGAGATGGAGAGAGGGAGAGGTTTGTCATGATTGTGTGAGTTGAGCTATGGCGACGATGTAATGATGGCGATACGAGCCTTTGGACGGCTGAGATTGGTTGGGTATATAAGTGCGGGCGATTGGCTACTTTGGTGGTCCGGGGGTCCTCCGTCAAAAGTAACGGGGAATCTCAAAACGGAAGGCTTCGACGGCACCGTTACGTAGATCTGGGGATGTTCGCACCGATAGTTCATCCAATCAGTGGCCGACACGTGGGCTGGAACGTTGAAGATAACAGCGAAAGGGAGAGAGGAATACGTAAGGGGAGTTAGGATTTTTACTAGGAATGATTTACGGGGGTGGCAGTTTAATTAGAGGCCAACTAATTTGAACAAGACGGGAGTCCGTTTCGATGGGAACGTCGGGCACAGGATAGAATGACTTTTTTGCCCCAAATTTGCACTTGATAACAACAGAAATGCCATCAACTTTTAGTTCCAATTATCCCAGCTAGGTACTCTAGCCTCTAGGGATGGGTTTCATAATCATATACCTAATAGTGCGTAATCATTGCGAAGTGTCAAAGTATCAAACAATGATTGGCTTTTACGTTCCATGACATATATTCTAGATGAAATTAATGTCATGATTAACAGTTGCCAAATATAACGTTATGAAATGCATCAAGGTTAGCTAGTTTGGTGTTTGGATAATATCACTCGCTATTGCGTATTCATAACTCTTGTTCTTTCTTTAATTAAGGGTTTGGTTCAATATTTTACACAAATTTTTATATCCATCTTGAGCCATTAGATTTAAAAGTTTTTAATAGTGGTGATGAGGGACACATTGACAATCACTTGACGAGAATAAACTGTTATTTTGAATATAACTATTTCAATTATTGTCGTTATTATCAGTCTCTTCTTCTTGGAATATAGGTTGTTCATCTTTTGGGTTCGTTTCTTCGATCGAGCTGCTCCTGTTGAAGGCAGAGAAAAGAAAAGATCGAATAACATTTGGTGAAAGAGGGACGGAGAGTGAGGAAGAGCCTTTAGATCTGAATTTAATTAGTAAGTTGATGGTGTAGTCATCGTCAAGAGCAACGAATTCCTCATTCTTGTTGTTTGGTTCGATTAGCTTCAGTAAAGATTGTCATTGTAGATGCTCTAAATGAAATGCCAAGATTTCAATCCAAACGAATAGGGTTCTTAATAGTGATAGAGGACTTGGGAACTAGGAAGTGTTCGCAGTAATCAATTTAAGCTTTGATGCCGTGTACCTCAAATTTTCCAGAGGGTATTGACATATTGTACAGACATTGAAGTTGTTAGTACTTGGTAGCACTCAGACAATGCAATATATAGGACGAGCCCATTTGGAGTTTGGTGCAGAGCACCAGCATCACCTAAATTCCATGATCTAAATTCATCAACACGTACAAAAAAAGGGAGTAGCTCGAAGGAACAATCTCCGAAGATCACAAATTAGATTTGTGTCTTAAATTCGAAATAATAGTTTATTTTCGACTGGCAAGGTGTCACTCGTCTCCACCATTCAAAGTTTTTTAATCAAATGGTCCACGATTGATGTAAAAATTTGTGTAAAAACTTTCATGTTATTGAACCCGACACTTTCTTTAAACACTGAAACTTGATCTAGTACGTAAACTAAAATCGAGGAGTATGTACATATATGATCGGCTTGTACGTTATACTAAGAGTATTTATGCAACGAATCTATCTATAACATTAAGATTAAGTTTGGTGATAATGAAATGCCATTTAGTAAGAAAATCTTTATGCCAAATGTATTAGCTTATCTAAACAATTGTTTATATATCTTTGTAACTAGTAATTATTGGCTTAATGTGCGCGCACTTTCGAGTTCTTGGCGGGCATGCAAGCTTCACGAGTTCGACCTTACCATATTAAACATTACACCCCCACTATACAATTCTGCCCTCTTAGCTAGAGTAGGGAGAATATATATATTCTAGCAACTAGCAAGGTCCCTGGCTCCTACCTTAATTAAAAAGGGATAAACTTTAATTTTACACGTCCTCATATATAGCTCTCTACTGCTCCTTGACCTCCTTCGGTTTAATTTGTCCTGCTAGCTAGTTTTCTACGTACGTACACATTTATACAACTTTAATTTATGAATTTTAAAATCGATACAAGTTAATTAACATTACATGCATGGTTCCCCGTATCCTTAAATGGTCAGGATATTGCAAGTTTGAGACTAACAAAAATTACAGAAAATTCTAAATTGACCATGCAATGTATCTATAATAAAAACCAATTTCTTGCAATATATGAATTAATTATCAGAGACCTTAAGATTGCGCAAAACATTAAGACATGTATAAAGACAATCACTATCAGAGTTACTTCAAACTTGAATTTGAAGTCCAAATATGTATCGCATTTCATATCGTGTTTTACACTTTACTGTGGTTGTGCTGTTGTGCACTTGATCTCTACTAGGGTAAACATGTATACCAGTTTATATAGGTGTACGTATTGTAAATTTGCAATATAATAATAGACCATTCCAAGTACAAGTGCTTCAGATCGATGTGTGAAAACTCAGAGATCGAGCTAGGTCTCGACAGAATTGGATTTGAGATCAGACATGGCAGACTTGTTCATTTAATTTAGGTCCATAACGGTAAAACAGTTAGGTAAGTGAATATATACTAATGTAAAATGGTGGTGTAACATTACCTATACGATGCCATACCCACCAAGCATGTATATCAAACCAAACTGCAAAATATATGGTAGGGGCCAGGCCACGGCCGGCGGACCACAGCCATAAAACGGCTTTGCATGGTGAAACCGATCACGTATAACAACACCTTTGTCCAAGAGCGGAAGCGCCTAACTACCATCCCAAATTTAACTTAAAATCTCTCAATAATACATGCAACTAGGTGTCTAGGTAAGTAGTTAAGTTTCGATGTACGTAGAGTAGTTTTTGTCTCTCTTTTTTTTCCAATTTTGGTCGATGGTAAATATTCATCAATTAATTTCTATCGAAAGGAAAAAAATAAACACAATAACTATAGACTGAAATTGTATATTTATTCATAGATAGATGTCTTAAATACATACTACAATCAATTACAATAAATACCTCTATAAATCAAGGATTGCTAGAATCTCTCATCTAATCTAATTAGGACAAGACATACACCAAAAGATCTGGAATATACTTTCCTTAAACACTTTCCCTTATGTCGATAACCTAATGTATAATGCATAACTTATTACCTCACTAAAAACTTTGTCAAGCAAACACAAACCTCATGGGCAAAACAAAAGTTTGGTCAAAGGAAAAAAGACTAGAACACATTAACCACAAAAGATACTTCATGTGATGTAAACTCCCCCTGATATCTACAAAATGTGACTCCCCCCGATTGGTAACTCAATCTCCTAGTTCAGATAATCTTCGCATTCTAATGCGTCTCACATGTTTCACAAATGTAGATTTGATAAGTGACTTAGTGAACAAATCTGCAACATTATCCGCAAAACCAATTTGGCTCACATGGATATTCAGTAACTGTTGTTATTGCTGATAGAAGAAGTACTTCGGTGAAATATGTTTAGTATTGTCACCCTTAATGTAAATAACTTCATCTGCTCAACGCAAGCTACATTATCCTCAAAGATGCAAGTTGGTGTTGTCATAGTAGATGATAATCCAGTAGACCCTCAAATATGGTGTATTACTGACCTAAGCTAGATACACTCTTTAACAGCTTCATGCAGAGCTATGATCTCATAATGATTCGAGAAAATAACAACAAGGGTTTGCTTTGTAAATCTCCAAGAAATCGTAGTATTCCCCATGGTAAATACATAATCAGTTTGAGAACGTTCTCTATGTGGGTCAGAGAGATACCCAACATCAGCAAATTCTACCAACACATCAATCGAGGTATCGAAATAGGGGACTACACTGAAAGATGGTTCAATGCTTAAAGCTAGAAGACCCTTGGACAGGTCAAAGGTCTTACTCGACGAGTTAAGAGACATACTTTGATCCGTCAAGGAACTACCATTCGATGGGTCGAGAGAAGCGTTGGACATGTCAAAAACCTCAAAATTAGAAAGCTGCGTTTTAACAATTCCTTTTTTCAAAATTTCCAAGTTTCTCTCTTGCTTCTCTGTAGGGAAAGAATAAGCCCAAGTTAATGGATCCCTTCAAGTACCTGACAATGTGTTTCCTCAATTCCAATGACGTTGCATAGGAGTAGAGCTAAACCTAGGTAATAAGTTCATTGAAAAGGCAATGTCTAGACGTGTGCACTGAGCTAGATACAAAAAAACTCCAATAGCACTGAGATATGGAACCTCAACTACCAAGAGCTCCTCATCATCATGTTTCGGACGAAATGAAAGTTTCTTGGGTTCCAGACTGCGAACAATCATTGCTATGCTTTTTCCATGTTAAATTCCTGAACATCTTTTGGACATAACCAGAGTGAAGAATAAGGATTACACCAACTCAATGTTTCATCTCTAAACTGAGACAAAATTGAGTCCTTTCATGGTCTTTTATCTCAAACTCAAATTTTAAGAAGCCAACTATCTCATTAATCTCATCAAGAGACCCGATGATGTTCATATCATCTATATAGACTATTTCAATGGAAAATCCTGAACCTGTTCTTTTAATGAACACACATGGGCATAAATCATCATTCTTGTATCCCTTCTCAATCATGTAGTCACTTAAACGTGTGTACCACATCTAACCGGATTTCTTCAATCCATATAGTGAACGTTTATCTTATCACATGAGCACTCCATGGTTTAAAATTACTTGAATTGGGTACAACTATGTCTTATGGCCCTCTCATGTATATCTCTGAATCAAGATTCCCATAAAGATATGTTGTAACCACGACCATTAGCTGCATACTCAATTTTCCAGACACTATCAAACTGATCAGGTAGCGAAAAGTAATGATGTCCATGACCAGAGAATACGTCTCCTTATAATCAATACCAGGGCGTTGAGGAATTCCTTGTGCCATAAGTCTAGATTTATACCATAATACTTCATTATTCTCATTCCGCTTCCGAATAAAGATCCATTTGTGTTCAACTGGCTTAGCATTCGGCGGGCATAACACTATCGAACAGAAATCTTGCTTTTTTCTCATAAAGTCTAGTTCAACCTAGATTGCATCTTTCCATTTTTGCCAATCTTCTCTATGTTGACAATTTGCAGCAAAGCGAGGTTTCACTTCATCGTCTTCAATGATCTCTTGAGTTACGAAATAAGCAAATACATCATCAACTAACATGCAAGATCTATCCATAATAACACGCATATCATTTTTACTTACTGAGATTTTCTTGTTTTCTGACATCACATATGGCTCGGAGGTGTCTCCCAGAGATGTCAATTGTGATTCTAGGACATAACTATAGTCAGGAACAATGTCATGTAAAGCATTCACAACATTGATGATAAAATGATTATTTTGTGCTTGGATGATCTGCCTTTTCACCGACGGCTCATCTGTGAATTTTCTTGGTCTCCCCATTTTTCTGATAGGAGACGAGGTCGACGCCACACCTCCACCATAGGCTGAAGGATCATCTTCTCACTCTGGTGGCGTTTACTCGCCCCTTATTTAGGACTTCCTACCTTGCAGAAATATTTGCAACAAGTATATCCGATCTTGTCACTTTAGCAATATCAGTAAAGGAGTCAGACATTGAATCTGCTACTTTTTGAAGATCGAGAATACGTCGCTCTTCTATCTCACTCTAAGATATGTGGGGATCATAATGAGACATAGTAGGGTGAGACCATGTCAGTTTCGGACTTTCAACTAGAATAGAATTATTCCTATCTCTCCCTAATGCCGAGAAGTATATCTCATCAAAGTGATAGTATGCAAATCTAGCTGGTAAAAATATCTCTTATCAAAGGTTCTAGATAGTGGAATATCGTTGGAGATTCATAACCAGCATAGATGCCTCATCATCGTTGAGGATCCATTTTTGTACACAGTGGAGGCGTAATGGGACATACACAACACACCCAAATATGCGTAGATATGAAATGTCAAGCTCATACCCAGTTATCAACTGATACACACTGAATGGTTAGCGTGCTACAGGTCTGAAACGAATAAAAATAGCTGCATGTAATAGTGCATAACCCCAAGAACATAGACACAAATTGGTGTGCATTACCAGAGCCCTAGCCACAAACTATAACCACTTGATTTGTGATTTTGCAAGACTATTCCGTGAATGAACATTGGGAATTGGATATTCAACATTAATCCCAACTGACCTGCAGTAATCATCAAAAGATTTTGATGTAAACTCTCTTATATTATCCTATCTAATAGACTAATTGATTGGATAGTGTAGGTGGTGAGCCTAGAGCTTAATGATTTGTGGTATGAGTTTTGCAAATGCAGCATTCCTTGTGGATAGCAGAGCAACGTGTGACCATCGTGTTGATGCTTCTACCAAAATCATAAAGTATTTAAATAGTCCGCATTCAGGTTTGATAGGTCCATAAATATCACCATGGATTCTCTACAAGAATGAAATATTCTCAATGTTGTCAACAACAAATGAAGGTCATGTCAGTAACTTTTCTAAAGAACAAGCTTTGAAAAATAAGTGGTGTGCATCAAAACATTGCTACGAAGGAATCTGGTAGGATAACGTACGACGCCTTAGCAGTACGTTACTGGGATTGTGCTGCACTCGTCTTCGAAACCAAGGCTAGACTGAGAGAAGTAATCTCGGTCCCTCCACCTAAACCGATGGTTTTGGGTATTCTCACATGCTTCTTTACTCTGAAAAATGGATAATCATGAGAGTTTGTCAATATTTTGATCATCATATAACGACTTAGATGACCCAGTCGATAATGCTAAATTTTATATGAATCTGAGTTACACACAATTGTGTGAGTGACTGCATTGGATTCAATGATCTGAGTTGTAGTAACATATAAACTACTACGAATAAACTTCTCCAGAATACGATTTATGCCACATTCTACGGAGGTAACACACAAGAATTTTTTTCCATTCTCACAATATGTTTTCAAGTGTAAACCATTGGCTATAATGTCCTTAAAACTCAGCAAGGTTCGATTGGCTTTTGGAGTGTATAAGGCATCAATGACATAAATTCTTGTATCATGTGATAGCAAAACTTGTGCTGAACCACCCCCTTGTATAACCAGCATTGAACCAATCATGGTTTTCACTGAGGAACTATATGGTGTAAGATCTATAAACAATTTCCTATTCCGCAGAATAGTGTGGGTAATACCACTATCTTATAAACACTCAATTGCTTTCAGACATCTACAATCAGTCTTTGAACTCAAGACATGGCTGACAAACACTTTAAGTGAATACTTAACTATTTTCAAATGGTCGTGACTCTTATAGAGTGCTTCACATGGCATAACAAAACTAATGTACAATGAACATAAAAACAACACCGATTCTGGTCACAAACCTCGACGGGTCAAAGAAATCTTCAACAGGTCAAAACAGTTCAGAATCATATCCAGGGTACCAAGCTTGACGGGTCGAGAGATCTCAAGATCAAGGTCAGGATGCTACCTTCGATGGGTCGAAGAATATGTGAAAAATGATCCAGAGTACCAGTCTCGACTAGTCGAGACCTACCATTTGACGGGTCGAAATATCCTAAAAAATGGACGGATGACAATCTTTGACGGGGTGAAGAAAACTAGGCAAAAGTTTTGACAGGTCGAAAACATGCCAAATATGATCTAGGGTGTATGTCTTGACGAGTCAAGAGAAAACTCTCGATGGGTCGAGACGCCTCGGATCAAAACGTCCTCGCTTTTTTCTTTCATTTTTCTGGTAATTTGGTGTCATATTTCCATGGAATATTGTATATTTTGAATCATTCATGCATTATGAAGTAAAATAATATTCTCAACACTTTCATATACCGAAATTAGAGAAATTCCATTACTTTGCCAACACAAATTACATCAAAAATGTCTTATTCCAACAAAGACTAAAAATAAAGTCTCAAAACATGACCAAAACAAACCAAAAACAAAACAAAACTTGATTACATAGCAGAAATAATAGTCTTCTACATAGACTACTCAAAATCTAAAGACTCAATGTTCTCTATCTTGTTACCTGCTACCATAAGATTGACTTCATTGTCTTGTTCCATCTCATACTCTCCTCCAGCAAAATTAGTCTCTTGTGCCAAGTATTACTTGTGCATGTTGTAGATATTCTGGATATCCTTTCTTGCAAGACATTTATTGTGTATATGTTTAGTAGATCCATACTTGAAGCATGAATACTTGACAAATGGAGCAGAGTTAGGAGAATTGTCATTATTCCTTGAACCGAAACCAGATTGATTCTTGTTGAAATTACTGGGGTCTGCGTCTTGGTAAGTCCAAGTCAAATTCTGATTACGGCCTCTACCATGACCTCTGCCTCATCCTCTTCTCCTACCACGATTTTTGTAAGGCTCAGAATGATTATTATTCTTCTCCTTACGTGCCTTCACACTAGTGTTATAATTCTCAGATATTTTTTTGGTCTCAGCGGGCCTTGCATTATTGTTGAGAATTATCTCACGATGTCTTTCCTTCTTAGCTAAGATATTTATGAGTTCACTAAAAGATATAATTTTTCCTTGCCTTGACTCAACTTGGTACAGATGGGTTAAAATACTCATGAAAGATGGAAAGGTGTTTAAAGACTTTTTAATTATATTCTGGTTAGTCTTGTCAACTCCACAAAAGCTGTGATGACTCGGCCCTTTCAAAAATTGTCAAAATTAATAAATAAACACATGAATCAAGAAAAGTACTCGATGCGAAAATCATCTTCGACTAATGTAGTCGAAGAACGTATCAAACTTGTTATGACAAAAAAATCGTAATGATATGAGATAAATCTAATTCCTCTGTAGACCGTACTACCACTGGTGGAGACCCTCATCACCACCGCCCACCCACTGGATCAACGAAGCCTAAACGTTGAATGAACCTTACCTCGACATTCGTATCGTCGATACGAACTTAATGACATACAACTCAACAAGTTTTCCAGAAATATTTTCTGGCCATGCGCCACCACCGACAGTGGAGATAAATACACCATTGGAAAGCTCTCAACGAGCTCAGCCAACTGTCTAACTATGTCAACATCCAATTTGTCCGAATCTTAGCCGAAAATGCCCCGAAACACAGAAAACCCAAAACTCGCCAGAAATGTATTTCGATGACGTATCTCCACTGTCGAGCCACGGCTGGGCTCGATGCATGACCTAGGAATGACCTAATAGACTCAGGGAGGAGAGGCTAACCAACCCCACTAACATCGCCACCCAGATCACCGATAACCGTCGCTCACAATGGAGGCCGAGACGAATTTGACGGAAATCCATTTGATTTCCTCGAATTTCACCTGCAACCAAGAAATCTCAAGCAACCAAATATATCATCACAGGCTAGACCTTAAGACGAATCAAAACATACCCAAATTATGACCGGAGGATTTGCCGATGACGGTGATCGATTACCCAGAAACCCTAAAATTTCTCGTCGTCGATTCATCCTCCACAGTGCTCATTAGCCAGTGATGAAGCCAAAAAAAGAGGAAGAGGAGACCTTCGAAAGGTGACAAAAGCCAAGGCCAACGATGGTTGGATGGCATCGCACCGCCAACACCAGTCACAGTGGCGAAAAATCGAAGAGAGAGAAAGACTGACTTTCCATTTCGGGTAACCTCTATTCATAGTCGCACTTTTACGACTAATACATTTCCGATGAACTTCAATTAATCGTAACTTTCTTGTCGTAACTCTGTTTTAGACATTTCTCATGTCTATGGACTCGTCTCAACAAATTTTACAACTTCCATCCGAAATCAACCAACTTCGTCAGTTCGATAAAAATATCAACCTGAGACCTCTCAATATTACCAACGATAAAAATTATTTACTGCAACCACTAAATCGAACGCAAATTATCCATAAATGATATCAATTATATAAAAAGGCCGGGTTATTACAATGTACCCCTGTTAATAATTTTGTCCTCAAAAGTATAATACAAAGATCACATAATAATTCTACGGAAAATTGGGCAGAATTTCCCCTAAAAATACGATGCTCAAAACCTATAAAATGTCCAAATACACTTCTATAATCATAAAATCTAACCTATACCACGAGCCACTGATGCTCGTCAAGATTTCTCCACTAACATATCAACAATATTTCAAATCAAATAACAGATATCATATGAAAAACAATAAACTGAATTCTCATACTCTAACTCGTTAAAATTAAACAAATTAAGTAGCAGTAATCATGAATGATAATATAATGATTCATTTATGTGTTATTTTGATAAAGTTGATAATCACTGTTTCAAATTTTTAATCATCGTATTATTATGTAAACACAGAATATTATAAGCACACTTTTGCACGTGTCATGAGTTTAAATTATATCGTATTCTCATACTCATAAAATAATTATATTATATCATCATACTCGTTGCATGAGTATATATCATTTTGTAATCTTGTATTTCAAGTTCAAATCAGCACAAATTCGTATGCTCATCAATTGAGCAAATATTATATTATATTGTTATGTTTGTCAAGCAACCAAATATCACATTACAATGCTCGCATTGCGAGCTCAAGTTAAATGGTATATTGTATTGCTCATCTTATGAGCTCAAGTCACATTTCTCAAATCACAAATTACGATGCTCATCTCGTGAGCTTAATCATATCACATCATCTTCCATCCAACAACGGTAATCAAGTTATATATCTCAATAAATCGTTTCACGTTTCGAATCGTATTGTCATATATCATATACTCTCAGGTTGAGGACATTGAGAACACCTCTTCTATCAACGGTAATCAAATATATAATATACTCTCAAATTCAAGATATTGAGAACACCATGTATACAAGGTATCTCTCGAATTAGGACATCGAGAACACCACTTAGTTGGTTTTGGGTCTTTCACCTCAGGGAGGCACAATCCCTACTTAACTATCGCCCGTAAACGGACCCCAATCAGGATTTTAAACTAAGCCATAACCTGGCGGCCCCACCAATCTGTGGCAGCCTATCCATATATCTCATATATAATACAATCAACTTTTCTGTTTTTCACAAAATAGTTTTCATTATAGTCATAATCATAATTGTAACAATTTTAATTTCAAAGTTTTCGATAAATTCTGTTGGATTCTAATCAAGTCAAACTAATCATTAATCATGATCATCATTCATATATTTGCATATGCAAATTATCATTTCATATATTTGTACAAACTGTACAAATAATCACAAGTATAATAGAATATAACTATTTTTATTTTCATTTTGATCTCATATTTCAACTCGTATTGTTTTCATTTATCGTTGTAGTAACATCTTGTTTGACAACAATTGTTGTCATTCCATTACCACTTTGTAACGATTTCAATTTTTCATGTGGTAATCGTGTCTGCACAATATAATATCAAAAATATGTATCAATAAGCAAATATCAAAAACATATCGATATATGAATATCAATATTATCGATAATGGATACGCAGATGTACAATACGAAACAAAGTTAAGAACCGTATACCTTAGGTCTAGCAACAATAATGTCTAACCATTTCACACTCAAGACCACCATACACCATCTTCGAGATGATCACAGGAACACAAATACATAATTTCTAGACTTATACTTTCATGACTAAACTCTAAATCACAAAACACAACAAAAGCAAAGTCCGAGAGTTGAACCATGCTCTGATACCATTTGTGACGACCCATCCCTTGTAAAAAGTCGTCAAAATTAATAAATAAATACGTGAATCGAGAAAAGTATTCGATCCAAAAATCAACTTCGACTAATCTAGTCGAAGAACGTATCAAACTTGTTACGACAAAACAGTCGTAACGATATATGAAAAATCTAATTTCTCTGTAGACTACACTGCCACTGGTAGAGACCCTTGTCACCCCTGCCTACCCACTGGGTTGAAAAATCTTAAACGTTCAATGAACTTCATCACTACATTTGTATCGTCGATACAAACCTAATGACATAATTCGACAAATTTTTTCGAAATATTTTTCGGCCACGCGCCAACAACGGAGAAAAATACACCGTTGGAAAGCTCTCGTCGAGCCCAACCAACTATCTAACTATGTCAACATCCAATTCAGCCGGGTTCTAGCCAAAAAATGCTCTGAAATACAGAAAACCCAAAACTCACCGGACAGCATTGCAAAGGTGACCAAAATCAAGGCTAACGACGACCAGACAGCGTTGCACCGCCAATGCCGGTCACAGCGGCAAAAAATCGAAAAGAGAGAAAGACTAGCTTAGATAAAGCCCGAAATGGAAGGTCTGACTTTCCATTTTGGGTAACCTCTATTTATAGTCGCACTTTTACAACTAAAATATTTCTGATAAACTTCTATTAATCGTAAATTTCTTATCGTAACTCCTTTTTTGACATTTCTCGTGTCTTTGGACTCATCTCAAAAAATTCTACGACTTCCACTCAAAGTCAACCAACTTCGTCGATTCGATAAAAAGTCAACCTGAGACCTCTCAATATTTACCAATTGTAAAAATCAGTTTCCGCATCCAATAAATCTAACGTGAATTATCCATAAATGATATCAATTTATAAAAAGGTCAGGCTATTACAAAACCTCAGCTCAGATTGCATCTCTAACATAACTTGGTTGTTGGAATCAACCTTCGGACAATCCAACAAACTGAAGGTGTCCCATCTCTCAATTAATTCTGGAAGTTATGTGTCATGCACATTATTGAACCATTGCTTCAAAATGTCCCATAAATCCTTGGGGATCATCCTTTTTAAACTTCTTCAAAACTAGATGGATATGGCGCCTCAAAAATATAAGAGTTTGATCTTTACGAGCTGAAGTAGGTTGGAGTGCATTCACACCGGTTGGTGGGTGGATAGTGTCAGTGAGTTCTTTTTTGATGAAAGTATTCACTACATCGAAAACCCAGCGATTGTACTCTTTTCCATTGACATCAAGGATGTCAACGTCAAGCCTAGTTGGCTCAATTGAAGTCATCTACAAAAGAGACAAATGAAATAATTAGTATCGATAAAAAATCACGATCACTAATATCAAGTTTAGGGAATAAGAACGTGATCTAAGATGTATGGTCACAAAAATAGATGGTCAATAAACGGTGACTACATACCACACCCAGAAACCGTGACAATCAAAATCAGTCACAAATATCGATTTTTTTTCTTTTTTTCTTTGTATTGTGACTCCTCCAGGACCGTCACTAATGAATTTTTTTTTATTTAAGAGATGATGAAATCCCCTTCTCTCGCATATAATTCACAATATATAGCAAATCAATAAGCAACCTAAATCTAGTCCTAAATCTTGGGTATTGCGATAATTAAACTTTGCAACCTAATGTCTGAATTTGAGAAGATTAAAAAATTTACCTTGTTAGTGCTCAATATGGGTAAAGATTTTTAACAGGGAGGAAGAGTGCGTGGAACACGAGATGCTGGAAGATGACTTATCTTGACGACTTGAGAAAGATGCAATTGGAGGAGCAAACAAAAAAAAAGATGGTTGCCGGTGGTGGGTGATAGAGATAAGGATTGGAGCATCAACGGTGATGGAGGATTTTGATGTTTTTAGGGTTATGGTTTTTCTTTGTGATGATGGCTATCAACTCAAGAACTGTTGATAACGTGTTGAAGGAGAAAAGAAAATGCAATAACTGTAGACTGCAACTATATCTTTATACCGTGATGTTCCCTTTTTTTCTTTATACCGTGGTGTTCACAATCCATGATATTCACTTATAACCGTGACTCCCCCAGGACCGTCACTAATCTAACTTTTTTAGTAGAGGGGTGATGAAATCCCATTTTCTCGACATATAATTTTACTGTTATAATTCAAAGCAATAAACAACCTAAGATCTATGGTGCTTCAAAAAATAAGTTTTAATCTTAGTTTTAGGGTGTTGCAAAAATTAAGTTTCTCAACCTAATCTCTAAATCGAGAATGTTAGAAAATTTACCTCAATTGATGTTATGCTCGGTATGACCGCAGTTGTAGTATGTTGACGAACTTTGGAAGACATGCTTGCAGGTGTTGCAAGGATGCTGAGAAGCAACTTTGTCCGACAATGGTCGACGGTGGGCGCGACAACAGTGGTGATGACTGGTGGTGATAATCGATGCTAGGGTTTAGGTGTTTATGGTATCTTTTCTTTATGGTGATGACTATCATCTCAGAGTGTGCTGATAACATGTTGAAGAATAAACGTAAATGCATTAATTGTAGACTGTAAACTATATTTTTATTCATTGATTGATAGCTTTCAATATAGACATTACAATCAATTTCAATCAATATCTATAAATCATAGATTGCTAGAATCTCTATTTCTAATCTAATGAGGACAAGATACACACCGAAATATCAGAAATATACTTTCCTTAAACAATTTCAACATTGAAGTGTAGTTGGAAGAATTTATGCAGACTTTAACTCAATCTATATCAAAAGTGCATAGTAGCTATTTCTCTTTTACGTACACCATTTGATTCTATATATAGAAGAGTTCTACATGGAGCTATAAGTTGTAACAATAATTGCCTAATTTACGATATCTCATAAAAGTGAGAGAAAAAACTCAAAACTGTGGATCGAAGATACTAATTTACGACTCAACTGCCGGCTATGTCCGAAGTTAATTTTAGAATAGTTCATAATTCAACAACGTATATAATAGATTTATGTTTCAAAAATGTTTGTTCCTAACTTCCTATTTGATCACATTGTCATGGAATACCAATTGATGTTGATCTATATCCGAAACTATATAGCCATATGATCGGTGTGATCCAGTACGTACCCATACGTAGCAATACATTCTTCTTATGATGCAAGGAATTGAATTCGAAAAGAGATCTCTTCATTCTGTTCCATGCATGAACTATTATATCATACACTGGCGACAAAATTTGCTCTTTCATCCAAAATAATGATACATGCATGACCGAAACTATGGAAATAGGAGGGATTTTTCAATGTCATATGACACTGATGCATCCAATTATTCTAGCATATATGTATCGGAAAAAATAATATTATCCTATATATATATGACACCCTGATAGATTTGTACCAACTAGAAAGAATATTGCACGATGATGATGATGATAGGATGGGAGGTACTGTGGTCTGTGGACAATAAACGTAGCACAGCTACCAGAAGTATAGACTTTACTGATGAAGTTTTAATGATTGGTGCGAGTTGACGATAGGCAGTTTGGCACCTAACACCTTTCAGTCCATTCACCATGAAAACCAAAGAAGGAAACTAATGAATTAGCAGCATTTATATGCGTGAGAAAATAGTTAGAAGGAGGGACATCAGACGATGGAACCAAGCACATGGGCGCTGATGGGCATGGATCCTTAGGCTGTCTGGGTTTCCGCACAGAAATATATATGGGATGTTTTACCCAGCTAGCTTGGGAGAAAAAGTGAAAAGACATGCCAGGGATGATATATAGAATCAAGGTTTGAGATTCCCGTAGAATTTTCAGGTGTTGAGATTTCAAACATATGTCAAATCCCCTAGGTGAGTGGCTCTCAACCCCATCCCTCTCCCAGCATAAAGCTAAGGTTCAGCATTAGTTTGATCACTTCTTTGATGTTCAAGTGTGTTTGCTGAACTTGTGCATGCAATTATAAATGGTAACTGAGTGAGCTCGGCACTATTTCAATTAATATTGATTAGATCGAGCTCAACTGGTAGTTATAATATTGTCTCCAATAGTGGAAAGCCCTAGTTAAAAACTCCTCTTTTTAGCAACATAGTTGACGAAGTTGTATTATTAGATGTCACTAGCTTAGAGTTAGAGTGAGAGGTATGTAAAAGTTGCATTGAAACAAGGAAAATTTTCACAAATATGAATTTTTTTCGTCAAGTCAATATGATGCCCGACTTTAAAAACATATCAATGTGATGCCCAGTGTCTTAAAACTGTGTAAGTGTGATGCCTGCGTCAATTTTCGTTCATATTCTGTTAATTTTAGTGATGTAACAATTTTTTTGGTTGCAAATGACGGATAAAAGACGGCAATAGCCTTATAATTTCTAAAAAAAAAATCTTTGTTGTTTTTTCTTTGATATCTCTCTCTCTCGAGTTAGGTATCTCCTCAAGTCAAACTAACAATTGCCACGTGACTCCATTTCAATGGCCAATATTTGTGAAAACTCACTGAGCTTACGATAAGTTTAGGACACAAGAATCTCCTTGCCCTAAAAAAGTTTCACCGCGACTCCGCTACCAGTCGCCGCGACTCCATCTCCGGAACCCTTAATGAGAGCATCACCTCCAAAAAGCTCATCCCAGACACTATTTTCGGCAATCTTCGACGAGTCTTGACTCAATTGAGCTAGCTTGCTCTGTTCCCCAACTCTCTTTAGCCCGTGATCTGGAAACTCAGATCTTAGCTTTGGGACGCATGTGTTGCACACCACCGTCATGCGCCAAAGAGCACGCCAAGCTCTACTCCATCGCCTTCGATTTACTCTTCGTCGTCAGAGAAGTGTCAAGTGTTCATTCTCCTGCAATGAAGTCTTCCTCTATCTACCACAAGATGACAAGATCGATGTGAAATGGCACGAGCTCAAGAAATTTGACCTCTCCTCGTCATGCTTCGAGAGAGCCACCAATTTAGTCTCAAAGATCGAAATCAACCAGGTCTCCAACGTCGGAGAGAGGAAGCTAATTCTGAATTTGTGTATCGCGAAGTCCAAGATTGCGTGGGATGTGTCGATAGGGGTGCCCAAATTAATTTTGGGTTGCTTGTAGAAATTTGGGGGTGCCTGCAGCTCTTTGGGTTTTCTAATAGACGATGACTTATTTATCCCTAAATTTCGAACAAAAAAAAAGTGTTACGTCAGTAGAGTTAACCGAATATGAACGAAAATTGACAATAAGTATTACACTCATATAATTTCTAAACTTAGATATCATATTAATACATTTTTAAAGTAAGATATGTTTATTTAACAAGATTGTGGATGAATTTTTTTTCTTGAAACTATTCATCATGACTCTAGTTTTGTCACATCACCAAGGCCAAACTCGATCTCTTCTTTCAAATGATTAGCTACCTCGGTGAATACAACTAATATATTATTCATGTTTACCCAGCACTTTGCTCAATTCCTATATAAAATGAGTACGCACGCTAGAAGAGTTTAGATAAGAATCATAAGATAGTTCTTATCCTAAATAGTCAAGATGTTGATCGACTGACTACATATATTCATCTACCTAGTTGTAAATTGTAATAACATATTTTTTATTTTATTTTCTAACAAAGAATACAAACAACCTGCTAGAACATGTAGTTGTGCTCTAAAATAATAGTTGAATGAAAACCTAGCATGAGCGAACATATAAGAGAAATGATTTTGTTTGGTAGATTAATGTACATATGAAGATTATCAAAGTACAGTCTTGGAGCTCCGCAATATTAGGAGATGAAACCTAGCTCGTCTTTTGGTTTTGGACAACGCATCATCTCATTCCTTTCGCTCATGATGTCAGATAACAGTGCTTTCCGGCGATTTATAGCTTCCTTAGCCGTTGTTAAGCGTGGTCGTACCACGTTTGGTGCAGGCGCAAATGTGTCCTCTGAGAAAGCTTTCTTAGTCAGATGCCTCCTGTCGTTGAAGAAGAAGGTCGATACCACAACCTTCATTAGAACTATTGCAGGTGTGTGGGATCTAGGACGAGGTCTGTCAATCAGAGTATAAGAAGATCGATTTGTGTTTGTTTTCAACAAGGCTGGGAAGGCAAGGAAGAAGCTGCATGGCGGCCCTTGGTTCTTTGGTCGATCTGTCCTAGATTTAGAGGAGTTTGATGACGTTGGTGATGTATCGTATGTTCACTTGAGGCATTTCTCGGTTTGGGTCGACATCTGGCCTGCCATTGAAGCCATAAACAGTGGCGGCGGTGGAGTATATTGGTGCTACGTACGCTAGGTGAGATCATTCATCTGGACAAGGCAGGTGTTTGAGTGGTTGGAGGATAAGAATCTGAATTTCGCACGACTTATCGACCCCAGTTAAGGAGGCTTTTCCTCCTCTTGTTTTTGATTTCACTGGTGGATTGGTAGTAGTGGCGGTGAGGTTTAAGTATCACTGAGTGGTAGGGTTTTGCAGGGTCTATTTTTTCATGGAGCATGCAAAATGTGCAGGGCCACCTGTGATATCCCGAATATTTCGTATATTTATGCGTGATTTTTACAAAATTTATAATTCGACTTAGCGAGTGCGGTAAATAATGTTTACCGATAGTTAGAATTGAGGGATTATGGTTGAAATTTTATTTAATTGAAGAAGGTAGTTGAATTTGAGCATTAGTCATAGAATTTGTTGAGACGAGTTCACGGATGCGAGAATTGTCGAAATTGAAGTTACGACGAGAAGGTTATGATCAACGGAAGTTTATCGGAAATGTAATAGTCGTATAGGTGCAACTATAAATAGTGATTACCCATTTTGGAAATTCAGACTTCCATTTTGGGAAGTTGACCTTGTTGACCCGTGTTGACTGGCTCTCAGCAGCGAAAATCGCCGCCGCTTCTGTCTGCCGGCGGCACAGTACCGTCCAGCCATCTCCAGCCACGATTTTGATAGGAATCGAACGTCTTGTTCATCCTGCTTCTTTTCTTGGGTGTATTTTTGATGTTGAAGCACGGTAGAGGATGAATTGACGACAAGAAGTTTTAGGGTTTTAGGTTATTCTGTCGCCGGCGACTCCTCCGGCCACGTTAAAGGTACAATTTGATTCCTCTTGATGTCCTGAGTATATTGATGTTGAGAAATTTTGGGTTGCAGGTGATTGAGGTGAGATTCGAATCAAACCCGATTCGATTTCCGTTGTCGCCGTTTAGCACCGTCGTGGTGACGATTGTCGGCAGTTGTAGATGTCGTGGATAGAGGGGTGGTTTTGCTCCCCTTTATGTCCTGAATCGATTTGTATATGCCTCAAGCTCTGAAATGGCTCGACGGCGAAGATTGGTGTCAGAAAGGATTTTCAGCCGGGTTTCTTTCGGGGCCGATTTTGGTCCTTTGAGAAAGATTATTGGGCTCTTCAAGATCTTTCCAGTGATAGGTCAACCTCCGCGACCGGAGGTGATCGCCAGTGGTGGCGCGTGGGCAGCACACGTTGTCGTTGGTGTTGGCGCATGGCCGAAAAATTCTTTCCAGAATTTCATTGAGTTATATGTCACTAGGTTTTGTTAGGTTAATAATATGTTTAGACTTCGTCGTCCCAGTGGGTGGGCAGTAGTGACGAGAGTCTCCACGGCTGACGAAGAAATTATGTTTCCTTATATCATTACGATTGTTTCATCGTAACAAGTTTATCGAATATGTTTTTTGACTAGATTAGTCGAAGTTAAATTCAAATCAAGTATTTTCTCGATTTACCTATTTATTTTTTATTTTGACGATATTCAACAAGGGTTGGGTCGCCACACCGCAAGATGTCTCTGCGGTAGTGGAGTTTGTGATTGCTAATCGTAGTGAGGTGCCTAAGGCAGAGGTGGTTGTGTCGACTGTTGGAAGTCGCGATAGTGAGAATGAGTGCTCAAGCTCTATTGAAGTGCGCAAGAAGTCGGGGTTAGCACTGACTATCACAACTCTGAGCTTCTCGGCATCTAAGTTGGTTGCACAACTGCGCCGTTTCACTTTTTTGGTCCTGGCTCCGCTGACCGTGATTATTCTGGTAGTGGAGTCTCTGGTAGGCTTGAAAAGAAAATAAGCATATGGATTTGCTGAAGCACAGTCTAAGCTGAAAACTTTCCAGCGCAGACCGATGTTGAAAGAGGTGCAGGTTTAGGAGGAGCTTCCACAGCCAGATATGGCATTGTCTCTTGCTATTCCCCAGGATGGTGGGAGATTGGCGAAGTTTCCATCTAAGAAGAAGAAAAGGGGACGTCCAGCAGGGTCTCGAAATAAGGTGTCGCAGGTAGATGAGGAGGAGATCATAATGCCTCTTGTGGCACTGGAGAGCTCGGGCCAACCCAAGCGTCGAGCAAGGGCGAAGAAGAACCTTAATGAGGTGGTGGAGGCACAAGTTGCAGATCATAGAGCGGATGCAAGTGTGGAGACTGAAGAGTTGGTTTTGGTGAATGTTCAAGGAAGTCATGGTGATATCCAAGACTAGGCTAGCCTTCGAGGCTTAATAAAAGGCAACTAAGGTCTTGGTTCATCCGTGCCCCTATTTGAGCTAGAGCCCGTCGTTAGCAGTAGCAGTTTGATACTAGGATTTCTTCTGTTTCTCCTAGTATGACAATGATTTATATCTGCTTGTTACCTCTAGGGGGCGGTTATTGTAAACTATTGTTCATTGTTCCCTTTAATGGAGTGACACACCATTTTTACCGTCAAAACAAATTATCAAAGTTTCAAGCATAAAGTTTGTTCTATGGTTAATGTAAGACCATATACGTGAACGTTAAATTCTAAATAGATATCTAAAAATCTTAACATAAATTGTACTAGCAAAAACCCGCATTCGACGTGTACAGAGCTATAAAAATATGAGTCTGAGAGAATAAAAACATATTTATAACAGTTAATTTTTATTTTTCAGGATTTTTTTAATTCTTTTTTTTATCATTAAGGATAATTTTCGAAGTTCAAAATTTAATTTGTCAGATGATACCAAACTCAGTACAATATTATAATACAGATATCTTCAAAGATTTTATTTTCGTTAGTTCTGTTTGATTGATTGTGTGCTCTGATCTAAGGTCGTTCCAATTCTTAAATAGAATTTTAACCAATCGAAGTGTCTTCCACAAACTCAGCGCGACTGTAAGTTTTGATAGCGAGTGATCGTCTGATCAATGGTCATCATATTGACTTCTTTGCTCCATTCATAAAAGAATACTTGAACCATATACTTCCATATATATTCGTTTCAATACCAACATATGATTGATGATAGTGATCGAAAGTTAGGTTAGAAATTATAGTTATACACCTTATTTTGCTTATCATGTGGATCCTAGGCTAGCTCAAATTTGATAATAAAGGAGAAGAAAGGAAAATGAGATATTTAAAACCCTAAAGGAGTACTACAAGAGCCTGTAACATCCGTTATCTCTTTACGATGCTAAGCGATATTAGAATTTAGAAAGAGACTCATTACGATTTTTGTCAAAAGGAATGCAAAAGAAAGAGTGGGTGAGACCGTGAGAGTAATCGAGGAAAGGAGAAATAAAAGAGAGATAAGGAAAGTGGGAAAGCAAAATTATGAGGAATCTCAAGGTGGTATCGGGTAGATCGACATGCATGCATGATGAGCTAGACAAATGCATGCAGATCGTAAATGGATTCAAGCAAATTCTGAAGTGAAGCCAACAGAGCTTTTCTACGGAGGGCCGAAATGGAGAAATCCATTCTTGTCCCCTAGACATGTGTTTTTTCCTCTGGCAATGCTTAAATGGTCCTTTCATTTTCAAAAGCTATTTCATTTCCTTTCCAAAGTCATGAGGGCTAAGCTTGGACCATTTTTAGGGGACCCCCATTCTTCTTTTAAAAGTGATGAATATGGAGCTTTTGCGACTCCCATGTCCTCTACTATTTTTCAAAACCGATTGATCATAGAGTTTAGACTTCGGAGACATTATGGTGGGAAAGTTGTTTGAACTTTGAATCCATGCACGAATTATTAGTAGCCGAGCTCCACGGATCACACAACGTGCATATAGATCGATCGATAAATTTGGTCACCATAAGTATGCATCGTTTTTTTCTTTCTCAAGATCGAAAGAAATAACCAACTAAACAAGTAAACAACATATAATTTTCTTTCGCATTCTGTGTCAACTAAATAAAAAAGATGTAATCTAGCAGCATCTGGATGGAGAGAACCCTCCACCATCTTTGACTTTCAGTGAAAAAACCATAATCTGCAACTCTATTCAAAACAAAATTGGTTTTAAGGAAAATATGAGAAAAATCAATAATGTTGAGCTCCTCCGCCATCTTCCGAATATTTTTGATAATTGATCTAGGTCTTTATGAGAGTTCACTTTCTCATGATGACAAAGGAGTCACCTGCAATATGAATGTTTGAGAGACCTCATTTTTAGCTTACATGAGTCTTTCTCTTAAGGCCAATGCTTACATAAGAAAGGCCAAGGCTCGAATAACTAGAACACTTCTTCTACCAAAATCTTTAGCTCCCGCCACAATGATTCTTCCACATGAATCTCGAATTACATATCCACCGGCTGTAAATAATATGTCTTCAGTTTTCACAAATCCATCAAAATAATTTTTGACAGTGTTCTGACTAAAAAGCTTTCATTTGATGATCTTAGGAGGTGTCATAGTCTTGCTAGAAAGAGTGTTGTTTTCAACAAAGTCATTCCATGTATAGCAGTAGCATTAAAAATTAAAATGATCAATCCTGAAAATCAAATTGTTTCTAGGATGTTGTTGGCGTAAATTCATAACTAGAAATTAATATGATTTTTGTTTTTAAAGGGAACATGATTCTTTTTTAGATTTAAAGAAATAATAATTAAAAAAATAAACAGTCAATTTTTTGTTTACTATTACTGCAGTACCGGCGTGCAAATGGGAAAATGGGACGCGGGGAACTTATTTATAAATTAGTGTAATAACCCTATTTTATTGTAAACAATCAAAGTAAACAGGATAAAATCGGAAGAAACGAACATTTTAGGGAAACAACATAACTTCTTTAAAATAATAGTATAGATATATAATAACCGATAACAATTGATCATTCTTTTTTATATCATCAATGGAGTACATGCAACTACTTGATAGGCCCTCATGGTCTTCAATGATTGAGATGTGAGAAATATCCTAAACACTTTAATAATAGGACAACTGCAAAATAAATGGTTGATTGATTCCTCATATATGTAGATTAAATAGTATATATGTTAGTATCACTCATTCTCTTTTTCAAGCATCTATCTCTTGTCTTAAGTCATCCTCTAATCAACAATCAAGTAATATTTTTTTAGAGAATATTCAACTTCTACATTTTGTTTAAAAGAGAAACATGCTTATGAAAAGTTATATTATCATATTGCAAAACATAAGCATATTTGATAGAACATATACAACTAGGGAAGTTTCCCGATAAATTATCACAAGCAGGAATAAGAAAATCACAAATGATTCTCACAGTACTTGAGTCAAAGGCTCCGAATAAATTCTCTTTATTCCAAGCACCATAAAAATGTAGTTAGCTACACTATTTTTTACGTTACTTAGTATGCAAGTCAAGTGAAAGGAAAGACTCAATTGATGTAAGCACCTTGTTAGACCGTTTATTTAAAAGGCAAGTCAGCAAGTAGAACTGCTGACTTGAATGAAATCTCTTTTGATATTCGGTACGGTCGTGCATAATTAAAAGTGTTTTGGTAATTGATACATGTGTTAATTATGAAAATATTTTATTGTGTTCTATTTAAGGACGTAGAGTTCAACTAGGACTACAATATCATTTTGATTGATCTGATTGTAGTTAGTTTTTCTCTCTTGTTAAAAGTCGTTGATGATAAAGATTGCAAAGAATAATAGTTGGTTGCTGTGAGATATCTGTTTAGGGACAAATTGATTTGATTAGATTGTTGATTAGGTTAAGCTGTTTTGTAAGATATATAAGCAAACTTTGGTGTAGTGGTTGATTATCTCTGCAAGCTTGAATACTCTTAGTACTTGTTCCTTGTTGAAGTATCTAAGTGTTTGTTCTGCATTTTTACATTCATATTGTGTAAGAGATCTTTCATCCAAGGCAGTGAAGAGCTAGAACTAAGAGAATGGTGTTCTCCTAGTCTAACCAGGAAAGGTGTTCCTGGGTTCTACTTGCTGTAGATTCAAGACTTCGATACAAACAGGTTAATAGGACTAGATTTCTTGTCATCAATTCCATGTATAACTGATTGTATGTACTTGTTTAAATCATGGTGAATTTTTGAGGCATCGTTTGAAGGATCCCACAGTTGTTTTCCTGCAAGGATTTTTACTGTGTAACCACATCATGTGTACTGTTCTTTCTCTTCCTATAACTGTGTATTTGTTTTATACAATTAGATCCAATTAGTATTTTCAATTAGAATTAGAGTAGGTCTAAACTAAGTTTAGTTAGATCTTAGGTACAATGGATTGGGGGAGAGAGAGAGAGAGAGAGAGAGAGAGAGAGAGAGAGAGAGAGAGGTGTTACTTCACTGAATGTTCTACCTTACTTTGATGGGGGTTGTGAGAAATTTAGTATCTGAAAAGGAACGATGGAAACCTTTATCATAGGACAGGAACCTAAGATGTAGAGAGTACTTAGAAGAGGGTATACTCGACCCACTATTTCTAAGGAAACGAAGGATGAAAAAGGGACTGTTACCTTATCTAAAGTTCGTTTTAAAAATGATAAAGAGTGGACTAATGATGATTTCCTAAAATGCAACTTGATTATAGAGCTCGTAGTTGCTTGTTCACTACTCTTTATAAGAGAGAAAAATGTAGAATTAATCACTGTGACACAGCCAATGAAGCATGGGATCATCTCTGCACAATCTATGATGGAAACTCAAAAGTTAGGGAGCGGAAAATGCAGAGGCTAATAAGTGATTTTGAGGGATTAAAAATGAGAGATGATGAGTCTATATATGACTTTCATGCTAGGATGGTTAGGATTACAGGCCAGTGTAGGGGCTAGGTAAACCCATTGATGAAGATAAGGTTGTGAAGAAATTTCTTAGAGCCCTTACCATACATCATCATGCCAAGAAAACTGTTATTAAAGAGTTTCATGACCTTAAGACCTATTCCTTAGATGAACTTATGAGAAATTTCATCACCTATGAGATGGAAAATGATCTAAGTCCGAAGAAGAACAAAATCCAGTCTTCTGTAAAGAAGGATCAAGATAAGAAGAAGAATAAGAAAAAATCCACTCTTGCTTCTGATGGTCTAGCTTTACTTTCAAAAGATCCTCTTCTGTAGAATAGTGGAGGATCTTCTTCTAAGAAGAATCAGAACACTGAAAAGCGTTATGAAAAATCCTCTAAGAAAAATGATAAACCTAAATGTTATGAATGTGGTGGCATTGGCCACATATCTACTGATTGTGGAAACTCTAAGTATGCTTCCAGAAATCAAAAGGCCTTGAACTCAACCACATGGAGTGATGATGAAGAGGAAAAGGAAGCTGAAAAAAATTACATAACATGGCTCTTATGTCTATTGTGCATCAAAATGAGTTTGATGCTGATGAGTTAGAGCTTGAGAAAACTGAATCTGATGATGAAGTTGATGTCAAATGTAAACAGATGATCAATGCCTTAAATGTAATGCTCAAGAAGAACAAGATGTTGGAAGAAGAACTGAGCATCGTCAGATCCAAAATGGAAGAAGTGGAACAAGAACTGTAAGAGGCTGTCCAGAAAATAAAAGTGATGGCTGATGAGAAACATCAAGGAAGCTTTGTGAATGACAAATGTCCAAACTGTGAAGTGAATAAAGCTGAACTCATTAGCAGGAATCTGTTTCTGGAAATTGAGGTAAAATCTCACTATACTTTAAATATCTCCTTCAATATGCAAGTTGAATCCCTGCAGGAACAGCTGACGAAATTCAAAGATAGGTTCAAGAAATTTGAATCCAGCATAGAGAAAGTCAAGGAACCGTGCAAAGTGGGAAAGTCCACCAAAGACACCAGTGGTCTGGGATATACATATAAGAAAATCTCCACTTGGAATGAATTTGTAAAAGGAAAAATGTCTGAGAGTGACGACATTAAAAAATCACAAGTTCCTAGACTGTATGGAGTTGTTCCCCCAGCAGTCTCATCTTATGGAGAACTTCCAAACTTAAGAAAAAAGCAGGTAAGGAATGTTCAAGAAAACTCAACTGAACATCTAAGGTATGAATCTAAAAACTCAAACATGATTTCTACATGTCATCACTGTGGAAAACTAGGTCATATAAAATCTAGATGTAATCTTCTAAGATCAGAAAGGAGAAATTGGGAAAATTCAACTCATGATTCACAAGTTTCTGAATTCAATTCCCTGTAATACCTCATTTTTAAGAGTCACAAATAAATCTCAAATATCAAATGATTCGCAATTAAACTGATAGTCAAAGCATCCTTTAATATTGTCGTGAATTAAACTGATTATTGCCTAATTAAATACTCGTCAAAATTTATCAAACTCAAATCCGAATATGGATCTCACCATTGTGTTCGACACGTGAAAACGAGTGAAACGACATAAAACTTTATCAAAAATTTCACATTGCTGGAGCTCCGCCGCGCACGGTGGCGCGTGGGGCCGCGGACCGCCGGCGACGACGGCCGGAATCCCACCGGCCCAGAATTCTTCGATTTATACATCAATTTAAAGATCTCAACATTTCCAACCACATTCCAGTTCAATGCTAAGCTAAATTCTAACCAAAAAATGTCAAAAACTAACCGTGAAGTTTCAAAACCTCGCCGGAATTCACATTCTCTGATCGGCATCGTCCGGCCACGGAAAAGGCCAAGATCACTTGGGTTAGACTCACCATCCCATGGGCTTCAAAACCCCTATGGTTTCGATTCTCATTGCCGCCGATTACGCCGCCACCAACTCCGGCAAAACTCCACCGGTTTCGGCCGATTTTGTTCGCCTTCCACCGCCGTCCTCCAGTCACCAATGCCGGTGATTCACCAACCAAATGAAAAAGGAAGTCGAGCCCAACATTTCTCACCAAGGAACACGGCTAGAGGTGGCCGGAATAGAGCTCACCACCGGCAAGAAGTTTCATGACTAAAACGGGTCGATCCGTATACATACGTATTTCTCCCAAAAATAGAAACTTTCCAAAAATAGCTCGTATTTATACCTGTATCCATACCTGCCCAAATCAACGGCTACAATTCAATCTGATGAAGATCGGACAGTCACGATTAAATCAACGATAAAAATAACACTTTTAAATATTTTCACCTACCGACTTCAAAACTCGTAAAAAAAAAGCTCGCTTATCCGAAAAATTCCTACGATCTCAAAATTAAATACTCTACAATTCTCGTGAAGGAAGTCAACACAAATTCTCGCTTGGTAAAAAATTCGTTAGCAACCCCAATTACGCGACTAATCCATGATAACGCGTAACACAAATTGATGAACGCGTGATTACAATTCGGGTTGTTACAATCCACCCCCCTTACAAAAAATTTGTCCTCGGAATTTATATACCTGCTAGGAGAGCGAAGCTACTACTCACACAAACTATTCTGGCTGCTACGTGGCTACATTTACCGCATGATTTCTGTACAACACTGACACTAACAGAACATTTCTGTTTCAGATAATCTACTCTCGACGGTTAAGAACATCCATTGGTTCCACAACATGAACTGAAACTGTCTACAACGGAAATTTTCCGAGGCACACAAATATTAGAGGGTTAGGAATATACGTCCATAATCACGATACGTGAAATATGATGTATACATATGTCAGTCCTGATAATATTTCTCAAACGGTAAACCATAACACCCATAACATTACTAATCTTATATGGTTCCATGAACTGCGACAACAATTTGCCGTGCCAACAAAGGTGCATAACTATTTTCCATGGCGATAGCTAGAGGGACACTCAATTACCATTGTATACTTTGACTGACATTGGCGCAATCTTTTCTGATGATCCGACAACTTTAATATGTTAAGAACAATCTGCATGTTATCTGTCATCTCTAGCACACTAACTGGATTGATAACGCTTTCTTATTAACTTATCTCAACATAGTTGAATATTACATGGCTTACCATAAAATGCTTTATAAAGTGGTATCTTGATATTCAAATGAAAACTATAATCGTAGACGAATTCTGCCCAAATGCTGACACCTTATAAGAAACTGTAGTACACATAATCTTAGCATACCACAACAATCTGAGTAGGTTCTCACAAATTGATACGCCACCATAGATAACTATGTTCTGCATCTGATATACAATGCTGCCATTTATTTAATTCTGCATAAATAACTGAGCCAACTTATTCACGAAAGGTTTCTCTGCGACTGAACTAAATTGTAAAATCTACGTAAGATGATTCACAATTAGCTGAATGTCGTTATGCTTTTAACTATACGTGAGTTATAGCCAAACTATAATAACCTGCTTCCACCTCTCACACGCTGCTACAAGTCTGAAAATTCTTGACGTTCTGCATTAACTTGTTGACATATGGTGTATTGACTTACATAGATAGAAATTTTTGGCTGTAAGTTCAGCTACCCATAAGACTACTTCAGGGTTCGATACATTTTATATTCTTTAGAATACCCAACCGAAATTGAGCAACAAGCCTCATTGGAAACCTTCTGTTTTCGACTAATCTTTAACTGATACATAGAATTTGTTTTTATATAACAACATCTCACCTCTTATCTGCAAGAAATCAAGCGATCCACCAACATACAATTTACTAAAGAAAGATCACAATTCTGGAGTTCACGAATTCAATAAGAAGAAACTGGTCGAACCATAAATTAGCAACAAAACCTCTGGCTCAATAACTGCGATATAAAAGAAAACACTCCTAACACGAATCGGCGATAATAACAAACTAAACACAGAAAGCTCCGAATAACTGTCACGTTAATAGGTTTACTTCATATTAACACATCTTCAACCTTATCCAGGTCTGTGACAAGGCGGATTAACACCTCTCAAAGATACCCTATTCACAACCTGGATATATCAATGTAGTAAAATAAATAGGGGTTATCGAACACGAGGAATTGGTGAAACTAAATCCTAACAAACTACTGTGCTGACAGACTCGACTACAGAACACTAATGGTCATCGAACCTAAGCTAGACAGACTCAAATGCAGCGAAATTTTGACACAATAAACTAGACACAGTGGTGGACTACCACACAAAATTTGAGGGTATTCAGAGTTGATTTGGTTACCTAAATAAATCAGCGAAGTTACAGCTAATGCAGAAAATAAATGCTGAAAGTAAATATGTTAATGAATGCAAATGAGTTTAAACTATATGATTAAAGAGTTAAGAGGAATGCAATCCACCACCGTCATTCCATCTATCTAACACATACTTAATCTAATGCACATATCCAATGAATGAAAGTTCCCAGGAAGAGTTGATCGTTACAACCACATCCTATTACCTAATCCTTATGCATATGCAGGTTTGTCATGAACCTCCCCTACATCTATCCCTCTATTGAACCCATAGTCATGGACCCCAAGGTTTACAAAGAAGAAAGCATTAAGTTCTAGAAAAGGTTTGAGAAGCTACAAGGGTTCACAAGTACACTATAGGCGTGTCTCGCTAGACCTATGGATTTCAATCTCCCGACGGTAAAATCGGTGTATCACTATAGAGAATCCGGTGGAAGAAATTATCTTCAGTCGCCCGTATCTCATGAAACTAGAATCCTAGCATGCATACTAAGTTGCGCACCAAAGCAAACATACAAGAATTCATACGGTGATCATTCAGAGAAAGAAACCTCATTCATAGAATATGCAAAACTAGATTAAAGTGTATGTATTAAAAAGACTTCATGTACGGGGCTTCAAGCAGCCCCTTAACAAAGGAAAATTAGCTACTCATAGTCATAAATAAAAACATCAAAGAATTCATGAAAGATAAATAAAAGATGGAGAAAGAAGAACTCTTGTCGACGTCGAGATCGAGCTCGCTTGAATCCTCTGTTTTGTCTCTTGTTCTCTATTCTCCAGCCGTACGTAACTTCAGCCCCCACTTGCTATATATATATGTTTTGAAGCTAGGTTAATTAACCTAGTTGATATGGACCACGTGCATGATTCCTTCTCCAAGTCCAAGTCCAAGTCCAAGTTGCCATCGAACTTCCTCTTTGCTTTCTATTTAATTTCTCTCACCAACTTCGCTGGCACCAACGTACGTATTCACCTCGCCAAGCCATATATGATTGCAGTCATTAAACCCATCGAACTTGCATATATTCCCTCGCCAGACAGTTCCTCGATAAGAAACTTCCAAAACATATTATTTAATCTCATTTTCTCCATTAATCTCCAAAGTACCTAAAAAAATAAACTTAATTAATTCACTCAATTAATAACAATAAAATAAATATAGGGAACAAATTAAATACCAAATAGATGCATAAATATGCGACTATCAGTCTGCACTGACCTACCCTGCTGATAACACATGACCCATGAGCTTAACACTGTTAACTTAAAAACTTGTGCTCATTGAACCAGATATACAACTAAAATTTTTCTCTGTTTCTGATCAATTAAACTTAACTCTCTTCCACGGAAGCTTACATGAAAATCATGTATCAACCGGCGGTCGCAACCAGCTCAAACCCAGAAGGCTTCTAATATTTACTACACTCACTGATCTGCTTTGGTTCACACCACTTCAATCTTAACTGGGTCAACACCAACGTGCTTTACTAATAATACAAGGCCGAGAAATCTAGTGCCACAAATCAGAACCTACACTTACTAAATCTGATATATAGTTAGAGTTCTCATAAGGTCGTCGATAATAAATCTGATATCTCTACTGCTGCTGTACATCCCTGGAAGTAAACAAAAATTTCGTCAATGCAGTTAATAACGAATTCACCTGAGTATGCTTGGTACACCTGATTCAATATACTCATATAGCAACAGATGCGTTCAGTAAAACAAACAACATCACCTAAAATTTAAATCGACCAAACACGATCGAAAATCAAATTTAAACAATATTGAAGCTCTTTCAAATTATCAAACCAACATCATAACAAAATGGTGGATACTTACTCTTTACAATAACTCAGTTCAGCTACCGACAAACATCACACAATCATATGAAATCATCTGGTACAGCGCCTACACAATGAGACATATACCTGGAAAAGCTCATACATGACAACAGTTGTCCGTAATGGAGGAAAACCTAATAATTCTTCACGACAAACATCAGGATATTCTATGACTACTGTAATCTCTTCAAGATTAGAAGGGGAACAAAAATATTTACACCATACGCTAAATGTGAAGTACAACATTACACAATATTTCCATAGTTTCACAGCGATGATCACTGATAGAGATATTCCACCCTTCCACAAGCTATATAATGCTATCGGCTTGACTAGTCTATCCAATCCTCACAACCTTTGATCCTGCTAAACTGACTTCTTGGGTGGTGGTGCGGCTCTAACTTCTAAAGTGGTTCCCTGAATCACCACAAGTGCTCTGCACCAAAACTCCACCTACGGGGTCCTAGTGTGGACACACCCTCCCAAAATGACCCAACTGACCACAACGAAAATTAACTTAAATTTCAAAAGGATTCTGTCTATGAAAATACTTGTGGCACATGCCACAAAAGAGAAATCTCTATGTACATAAGGGTAATTTAATAATTGCTAATTTCACTGATACTGGCTTTTGACCTTCACCATCAGAGTCAACTCTTCCCAATTCTGAAAATGAGTCGAACAACATAAACTGGGAGTAGGAATGTGAGCTTCCATGACTGAAGAAATATTGCAAACTGAAATGCTCAAATTTCCCACACCGAGAACTCTGACGCAGTACACTACCATCAAATCATTAAGTTTCTCCTCACACAGATTGGAGACTAACCTTGCATCAAACTGCAATACTAACAACTATTTAAAAACAATGCGTATTACTTCTGATAGATACAGAACAACATCAAACCGCAAACTCTGCTTAAAACTTCAACATTTTGCTTTCACTGTCCTGCTGGGATTTGGTGCCAACTCGGGCCAAACAGGTGAACGATCTCAATACTCTAACCACAAAGTGAAACCTTCATTCTTTGCAATACCCAGCCATTGGCAAACTGCATGGTCCAATAACAGACCAGCAACTACTACAATTTTCTGTTCAAAAATCAACTAAGATTGCAAACGATCAAACTCGACCAATTTCACTAGCCAAAATTTGCTAGCCACAGGGTTCTGGGAGTATGTAAATGAAATTGTGCCTACTATAATAAATTTACTAATTAATTCTCAAAGTGCACTCATAATACTGGCATCATGCGTGCAATCAAATCACGCATAATCAAACTAGAGTTTGTGTATCATGCAGATAAGCTGGGTGTCGAGGAGTACCGACTGACTGACTACCGAGTACAAAACTGACAGCTCACTGAAAAAGTCACAAACCAAATCAATTAGGAGATTCTAGAAATCTGAAAAAGCACAACACTTGGAATAATGGGCATCTGCCAATTGATCGGGTTATCCTTCAGAAGTGTCGTACGTTCTCAAACGCCTGTACTGACCTGACCAGAAGAGTCTACATAATCTATAACCTAGTGCTCTGATATCAACTGAAAGGACCCGACCTTAGATTAACTAGTAATCTAGAATCAAGCTCTAACAACTGACCATAAACTATGAGTTTCTGTGAAAATTTTGACATAACTTCCTCTGAAAAATAGATACCCCAAAACCTGCAAGGAAAATTGACACTCAGCAAATAAACCCACAAACAATACTATGGACCACCGATGTCCATCCGGATTTCTCAACATAATAATGAAATCAAACCTGATACATTATTCAGAATTTAAAAACGTAATTCCAGTAAATACACTGATTCATAAATAAAGAAACTCAACTCAACTACTATACGAGTGACGATCTATTCACAAGAGTCTCACTAAGACAATACTACTGAACAAGTATCCAGAGTGACTTCAATAACACAAGAGACATACTAACAGTGAGCTGGAACCTACTGCTGAAGGAATTGGCCGGTGGACTCGACGCCCTCGACGATATCCAGCACCCTCATGATACACATTGCAACTTGGGCAAATAAAACCGAAAAGTTCAGGAAAAAGGCACATAAAATAATACAAATTGTTGGAGTGAGTGGACAAAAATAATATTTCACTTTTTAAATGAAACTGTAAATAATTTGCCTTTTTGTAATAAAATCATTAATTCTGATAGCGAGTCTAGAATACTGAAAATGTAACAATAAGGATACGTCAAGGGGGACACACGATCCTTCTCGAGTATCGTGCTCAGGTGGAGGCAATGACTGGGGTCCTCTAACCTCGAGCCACTAAAGTCATCTGGTGATTTCTGACACAAAGACGACGTGAATGCCAGGGGGTAAGTGTTGCTACTTCCCTGGAGCCACTCGGGGATCAGCCGAGTAACTAATGCCTCGATGCACAACTAACTGAAACAAGCCTCCAAAAATATATACTGAATACTGAAAACACAAATTGAACTGGAATTGAAAAATGAACTAAATATAATAATAAATAGACTCACTAATCAACTGTAAAAATAAAGTGTCAACTCACAGGATTTTGCCTGGATAAATATAAAGCTGAAACCTGCCAAACGGTACAATTATTTATCTGACACACCCACTAACTCAATATCCTGAAATCACGATTAAAATTAATATCTAATCAACAGGGTTCATACTGAATAGCGAAGATCGTAATCTGGTGGGTAATAACATCAAGTCTCGTATTCCCGAACAACATATTTTCTGTTTAATTACTGACTCAACCAAATTCTGAATTCAATTCCCTGTAATCCCTCATTTTTAAGAGTCACAAACAAATCTCGAATATCAAATGACTCGCAATTAAACTGATAGTCAAAGCGTCCTTTAATATTGTCGTGAATTAAACTGATTATTGTTTGATTAAATACTCGTCAAAATTTATCAAACTCAAATATGAATATGGACCTCACCATTGTGTTCGGCACGTGAAAACGAGTGAAACGACATAAAACTTTGTCGAAAATTCTACATTGTCGGAGCTCCGCTGCGCACGGCGGCGCGTGGAGCCGCGGACCACTGGCGGCCCCGGCCGGAATCCCACCGGCCCAGAATTCTTCGACCTATACATCAATTTAAAGATTTCAACATTTTCAACCACATTCCAATTCAATGCTAAGCCCAATTCTAACCGAAAAATATCGAAAACTCACCGTGAAGTTTCAAAACCTCGCCGGAATTCACATTCTCCGATCGGCACCGTCCGGCCACAGCAAAGGCCAAGACCACTTGGGTTAGACTCACCATCCCATGGGCTTCAAAAACCCCTTTGGTTTCGATCCTCATCGCCGCCGGTTACGCCACCACCAACTCTGGCGAAAATCCACAGGTTTCAGCCACTTTTGTTCGCCTTCCACCGCCGTCCTCTGATCAGCAATGTCGGTGATTCACCAACCAAATGAAAAAGGAAGTCGAGCCCAACATTTCCCACCAAGGAACACGGCTAGAGGTGACCGCAATAGAGCTCACCGCCGGCAAGAAGTTCCATGACTAAAATGGGTCAAGGATGTATATGGGTCGATCCGTATACATACGTATTTCTCCCAAAAATAGAAATTTTTCAAAAATAGCTCGTATTTATACCTGTATCCATACCAGCCCAAATCAACGGCTATAATTCAATTTGATCAAGATCGGATGGTCACGATTAAATCAACATTAAAAATAATATTTTTAAATATTTTCACCTACCAACTTCAAAACTCATAAAAAATAGCTTGTTTATCCGAAAAATTCTCCGAAAATTTCCACGATCTCGAAATTAAATACTCTAAAATTCTCGTGAAGGAAGTCAACAAAAATTCTCGCCTGGTGAAAAAGTCGTTGACAACCTCAATTACGTGACTAATCCGCGATAACGCGTGACACAAATTGATAAACGGGTGATTACGATTCGGGTGTTACACAAACTTTTGAGCATTTTTTTTTGTTTTTTTTTGGCAACCGAACTATTCAACATTGTTTGTTCTATGTCTTCATCAAGCAAGAAGGCAGCCATACGAAATACCTAGGTTAGCTAAAGTTGAGCATTGTGAAATAATACAGGAGACAATATTTGAATTTACGTTCCCTACCTTAGCTTCTTCAATTCATGGTCAAATCACTATCGAACTGAACCAATAAACGTAGTGACTGAAACGCAGAAGTGCTAAAACTCCTTTAACATTCCACCACGTGGTGCGGGCCGAGTAGTACCTTAATTTGGGCCCCACGACATGGTCCAAGCCCACTATGGGATATGCTCCCTCCTCAGAGCATTGGATTCCCAAAACTCGTCGTTTATGGCATGGGGGAAGACTTATGAATGACGGGGGCCACGGCTGCATGGCATGCATGGGCAGAAGAATATATGACCGCCACCGCTTTAAAAATTGTCTTCAAAATTCCAAAATGTCATGTTTCCTTCTCTTGTCGTTGGCTTTGGTTCTGGCTAGTTTTGGTGGAACCTGAGAAGAAATTAAGCTATGTCGACAGAACCTTTGACAGTAGCAATGAAGCCCTGATCGAATCAACAGAAAAGGAAGCGAGGAGAAGCATAAGAACCTCATCACAGTAGAAAAAGAAGAAAGAAGGATGAGGACATGGTCGAATTGAAGCTCGCACAGATCGATGTGGGAGCTAGCCTTTGACAATTGACATGCCTGCTTGGAAAGGAAATATTGAATAGTACACCGGTCTCTTGTGTTTAGGTTTGGCTTGTAGAATTTCCAAATTTTTACGAAAAGACATGAACACTAGCAGAAAAAAACATTTAGACGACAAAATAATTTTGTCGACTAAGATATCTTTTTCGTCGACTAAGTACTTAGACGTCGAAATAAAACAAAAAATCGTCTAAGTGACATCTTAGACGACGAAACCTACTTCGTTATCTAAGTTTCTAGACGGCAAAATTTTACTGAAAAATACGACAAAATTTTTCGTCGTGTAGGGTTTCTTAGACAACGGTTGTTTTGTCCAGATTCAATTTTGTTAATATTGATGGAGAGTGAATCTATACACACGAACACTTGAATAATACAATATGAATAGATATATAACAAGTTTTTAGTCTTAAATCAATTTTTTTATGTTAAATTATAATTAATTTCCATATAGTTGATAAATTAAATTTTTACGATAAGACAAACAACTGTAACTTCGAAAACGGGTTTACGAATTATTTTTTACTACGAAATTTGCGTCATTTTTATAATCACTAAATTCATTTGATCACAATCTAAACTAATCCTAATTTGGTTAATTTTTTTCTACAATATTTTATAAATGTAATGGTTACATCTGACAGTTGGTTTTTTTTATAAGTGATTTTTTTATTTTTTTTAATAAATATCTGAAAAATTAATTTTGGAGAAAATTGAAAATGCTTAGACGACGAAACTTATGTATTTCGTCGTCTAAGTGATAAAATTAGGTGGTTCTTTTTCCGCCAAAAACTTTGGCAAAAATTTAAATCACTTAGACAACGAAAATTAGTAGATTTCGTCGTCTAAGTTAAAATAATTGGCGGTATATTTTTCCCACTAAAAGTTTGCCAAAAAATTAAATTACTAAGACGACGGAAAATATGAATTTCCGTCGTCTAAGTGAAAATAATTGGCGGCTTTTTTAAAAATTTAAAGCACTTAGACGACGAAAAGTAGTAGATTTCGTCGTCTAAGTGCTTTAAAACCCTTTAAATTCATCATTTTCTCAATCTCTCTTCATTTTTTCCTCTCTCAACTCACTCTCATTTTTCTCTCTCCCTCTCCCTCCCCCCAATCAAACCACCCACCACCATCACCACCACCTTCACCATCCACTATCATCATCACCACCACCACCTGGCACCACCACTGTCACCGCCGCCAACGACATCACCACCGTCGCCGCCACCACCACCACACACCACCACCACCTACAACGTCGCCTCCACGACCACCACACACCAATACCACCTACCACATCGCCACCACCACCACATTCCACCATCTCCGCCACCACCACCATACACCACCACCGCCTATAGTTAGTTTAGTTTTAGTTTATTTAGGTTAGATTAATTTATTATATTATATTATAAATTTTGTATTTAAATACATAATAATTTAAATTATTTATTCGTTATGAAATTTGTATTATTATTAATAATTAGCATTCAATAAATTTTGCAATATTATGAATATTGATATACAAAAACTTAAATGAAAAATTCATGAAATGATAATTATTAAATTACTAATTAGCATTTCATGAATTTCTCATTTAATTTTTTTTTACAAAATCAACCACTTAGACGACGGAAATACTATAAGTTCGTCGTCTAAGTGTTACATCTTAGACGACGCAAACTATAGTTTTCGTCGTCTAGGTTTTCTCTAAGACGACGAAAACAATTTATCGTCTAAGTTTTGACTCAGACGACAAAAGTAAATCCGTCGTCTAAGTGAACACTTAGACGACAAAATTTTTGTTTTCCATTGTCTAAGTACTTAGACGATGAAAAACGTCACTTAGACGATGAACCAATTCGTCGTCTAAGTGCGTTTTTCTTGTAGTGCAAAAACCTGCTTGAAAGAAAATACTTCGAATAACCAATTCAAAAATAACAAACTGTGGGCATCAATTCCCATCCGTATTTATGAAGTTCAGAATAATGTTTAATTTAGACAGCTAAACCAAATTCAAATAACACAACCTAATAAATGTCCTAATCATGATTCAATTTCCTCAAATCCATAGTAAGATTAAAACTCAAACAATTTCAAAAAATGGGTTACTTATGCCACGTTCACTCGCAATATCTTCTTGCTCGGGCCTGACGTAAGAAGAAATGCTGACATCAAGAAAACAATGTTTCAAACTCGCATCTCTATGAGCTTTTGCGATGTTGATCATCCTTTTGGGGCCTGACTTATGGTGCATTGTCTTCTTTACACGATTAGCAGTGTTGACCGCCGACCTTCTTTGTTTCACAACAAGAAAAATTAAATAATAAATAAATATTTAAAACTAAGAAATGATTCATTTTCATTACATTAAAGAAAAGGAAGACAAACCTTAAACTTATCGGACTCAAAGTGCCCGACCAACCATTCTCACTCATCTTCTCTTTCCGTCAACAACTCCCTTGGGACACTCGAGGTGTTGTGTTCCTTGTAGTGCTTGCGTAGGTCGTATTTTCAATCCTTGTAATTATCTGTAGCCATCTTCTCTACGAATTTCCACATCTCCAGTTTGGCTCATAGTCATAATGTACCTTGAAAAAAATATAAAAAATTAAATTAAATTCCTAGACCTTACGCCCCTATGCTTTATAATTAATTATGAAATAAAATAAAATTAAATAGACCCTATTACTGAGAGTTCGCGGTACACCTTGAACTTGTCGGCTTTGGGTAACTCGTCCCAAGAAGGGGTCTTCATTCGTATTTTATTCTGTATGATAGATCTGATGTTGTGCGAGCACAAACTTCTCAGCTCCAGCGTCGGAGGGCCTCTAGTGAACTCGTTGAACGACACCTCGATCTTCTTCTCTATTGACTTTATTATCTGGACTTTAGCTCCCTTCACAAGTCCCCGAGTGTGTTTGAGGGCTGGAGCTGAGGGGTCCCTCTTATTCACTTTGCGTCGGGCGCAATAGCAAACAGAATCATCAACAGATTCTTGGGAAGCTTGTGACGCCTCCGAAGCGGAAATCCCCAACTCGACTTTATAGGTTGTCGCCACTTCATTGGGAGCATTCAGTATCTTCTGTGACCTATCAGGAGCCGTAGAAGTTGCAGGAGTCGTAACTGTCTGCTCTGAGGTTTGACCCCAACCCAACTGTCATCCTATGGATTGAAATTCGGATTTCTTCTCTTGTGCAGTGCTCATCTTCCTCCCGTCAGGCATCTTAAGCTCTATGACATCAGAAATTAACAATATTTACTCAACAAAACCATATTCATCAAAACATATCCATACCAAAAACAAAAATTTCATCTTATCCAGTACCTATTCAACTTAAGCCTCATTACTTGACTAAATTCATCCAACACAGCCAAAATTCATCAAACACAACCTAAATTTGACATAATGTCCATAACTTGAACACAATTCTACATAATCTCCATAATCAACAACAATTATACATAATCTTCATCAACAACAAGTCTACATAATCTCCACCAACAACAATACGTAATCCTAAATTCATTCAATCCACAATCCATAATCTCCATCGACAACTGAACAATCCACAGTCCAACAAATTCATTCAACAAATTCATGCAACTTACTATATACATCAAAGAGAGAGAGAGAGAGAGAGAGAGAGAGAGAGAGAGAGAGAGAGAGAGAGACTTGTTAGTGAGGAAAGGGAGAGAGTGTTCGGGGCTACCTTGGTAGAGGGAGAGAGAGGTCAGAGAGGAAATGGGTGGTGTCGAGAGAGGCGTTGACGTCGGCGTCGGGGCTGCATCGGTGGTGTAAGCTCGGGGTCGAAGAGAAGAGGTGTACATTGGAGTCGGAGGTGGTGTAGGTCGGTGGTGGCCGGTTTGGCTTGGGGCGGCGGTGTCTCTCATGGAGGCGCCGTCATTGGGTTCGGAGAGAAAAGATTTTAGGGATTTTGGGCACAAAGAGATCAAATTAATTGGGAACAAGATTTGATCGATCTTATTAATCGACTTAGACGAAGAAATCAAGGTGTTTCGTAGTCTAAGTCATTTTTAAAAAAAAATCTAAAAAATTGGCTGAAAAAATACCCCGCCAAATATTTGGGGTTAGACGACGAAATCAAATGGTTTCATCTTCCAAGAAGAAACTTAGACACAAAAAATACACTTTTCGGCGTCTAAGTCATAGTTAATTTTTATAGAGCTATTTGAAAAAAAAATTGGGTACCTTGCTAAAATTCATAAGAAATCAATCGTCAGATGTAATCATTACGTTTATATAATATTGCAGAAAAAAATTGAAGCCAATTCGGTATAGTTTGGTATTCGATCAATATAGTTTTGTAATTACTGACAAAGATTTAAAATACCGAAACGATCGTAAATGTTTAATCGTAAACCCATTTTCGAAGTTACGAGCAATTTCATTTACGTTAAAACTTTATATATAAATTAGATAGAAATTAATTAAAATTTGACATAAAAAGTAGATTAACGACTAAATACTTGTTATACATCTACTAATGTTGTATAACTTACGTGTTCGACTGTCTGTATTCACTCCACATCAATATTAACAAAATTGAATTTGGACAAAACAAACGTTAAATATATTCATCACAACATAATACGTAAGTAGACGAATTTTCTACTTACATATTAACAAAATTGAATTTGCAATACGAAGTTCGTTAAGGTTTTGATCAGTGTAGTCAACCATAAAACCAAAATTTCAACGAAACAAAAAATGTTGATATACGAATCTTCGTAACTCCAATTTTTAAACTGTCAACACTCACACTCAAATAATTGTTTACTCTATGCCCTCGATGAATATAATCCGCAATGTAACATGATCATGCTTTTAGATGTCAGATTGTGAAACTCTACTTAAACCACGAAAGTTGTTAAATTTTGCTACTTAGACGATGAACCATAGGGTTTTCAAGGGTTAAAAGCTTAGGGTATACGTTTTATAAATGTACTTAGACGACGAAATGAATATATGTTTGCCGTCTAAGTAGTTCTTAGACGACAGAACAATTTATGTCGTCTAAGTTCACCTTAGACAACGAACATATATTCATTTTATCGTCTAAGTTCACCTTAGACGATGGAATTCTATGATTTCATCGTCTAAGATGTTCTCTTTACCAAAAAAATATCTTGCAATCGTTTATTCTAAAATCAATTTTGTAAGACATAACAAGTATTACAAACATTCTAAATAAACTTCTTTTAATTACTGCCTTATAATGCGCGCGCATAATCAAATTCATACGCGTACGTAATAAGTAAGTTCAAATTCGATCGAATTATCTCCATCTATTAATTAATTATAATTAAGTATTACCTATATTTATATCTCAATCAATTACATCATCATAATCAGCATCGTTTAAATCATCCTCTTCACTCTCAACTGAATGATCCTCATCATCATAATCTATATCGTCTGAATAGAATACGATGTCATCGTCGTCATCCTCCAGCTCCTCTTCAGAGGTATTCTTCTCCAGGTCGATGATATCCTTTTGAGTAAGATATATGGTGTGATCAGGTATGGGTAAGTGTTCGTTATACCGAATCAGTTCTCTTATGTCGGGGATGATAGATGTTAGGGATGATAAAAGTATTAAGCTCTTGATAAGCATTGTCATTATGCGCTTCAATATCAGTCACCAACGTCCCTTCAAGTGTTGTGGTCTGACATTTTGTTCTTCACTTTTATCTGAATTTTCTCCATTATATATCACAACACATTCTCTGGACATCTAGGGTATATCAAGATCTGGGCTTCAAGTACATCTTGTTGTACTTATCTATCTTAATAGTGTCAGTGGCCAAGGCTGCAAGGACTGTGTATAATGTGGAGCATCATAACTTCTCTCTTCGTGTTGGTTTCTACCATGAATAAATTTCGGAAAAGCATCATGGACCAAATCCACAGTAGGGTTCCAAGAAAGGGCACCACTACGCTGGATAAGGCACCCTGGTAGCTGTACTCTGAGCTGAAGTCTGGTCTTGAGTTGAAGTCTACTACTTCACCGTGTTCACTCCATGTAATATAACTTCATATCATACTGTGGTCATACAAGTGTTGAGACATAACCTTAATCTCTACAAACTGATGGTTAAGACATTTTCTGCACGGGCACCTGTAACGCTTCTTTCCTTGACCATGTTGCATCGCAAACAACATAAACTCTCTAATTCTATCCATATACCTCTCATCACTTCTATTCACCAACTGTATCCAACTTTTGTCCATATTTATGTGTAAGTTAATTATCATATTATATAATTTTTTAACTAATTAATCTAATATACTATATTATTAAGGAAACTACTTCAGTGCTTTAACACAATTTACAATAAAAAATATGTTTATAAAATAACCATAAAATGGTAAACTAATTTATTTATTTAAGGTTGTAATACAAAGTTTAGTTTTCTCATAAGGAATAGTACCAAATCTAAATAAGTAACTTTTTATTTAAAATTTACAATTTAATCTTGACCATTCATTTTTTTTAATTTGATCTAACACGACCGTAAAAGAAAAAATTATTTATTTAGGTTTAATATTTTTCCTTATGAGAAAACTAAACTTGATATTACAACCTTAAAGAAGTAAATTAGTTTGTCATTTCATGGTTATTTTATAAATATGTATTTTATTGTAAATTGTAGTAACACACTAAAGTAGTGTCCTATTATTAAATTACATAACATAGTAATATGCATTTACATATTATATATAATTTTTCAACTAATTAATCTAACATATTTAATCATATATATAATTAATCAACACATACATGCAATTAGCTTAACTATTAAACAATTAATTAATGCAATATGCAAACAAGGTCGCCGAAATATTTCACTCGAAAAACTCTATCACCGTACGTCATAATGACGTAATTCAATTAAAAAATATTAATAAAAAAAAACGAGTTAATAATTTTCGGACCAGAACCTGAATCCGGGCCTTAGACCAACTCGGCCATCTCAACTCGTTGAAATTTTGCTTCGAAAGTTTGTCTTATACATAAATCGACAAAATGTACTGTGTTTGGAGAAAACCATACGAATAGTTGAGCCCATGTAAACAAAAGGCCTTTCTTTTCGAAAAAGAAAAAGGCCTGCATCTTATGCATCTCAGAGCCTCGATCAGTAGTTCCACAGCAGAAAGTACGAAGAAAAATTAGCGGATAAAACTGAACGGGACGGAGTCAGAGTTCAGAAGCCACAAAGTCGAACGAGAGAAGGGAGTTGAAGTGAACAGAATCAGAATGGTAACAGCAACAGCAACAGCAACAACAAGTGCAATGCGTGCTGTACAACCCGCAATCTTCTCCTCTTTTCTGGGTACCCACTTGCTTCACTCAGCTCAGCCTCTTCACCAACTCTTCCGCTACAACCCAGGTCCCTTCCCTGCTCCATCCTTCAGTCTTTTTCTTTAATCTACTTCACTGCAATTATATGTTTTCGTCTATCTTGGTCTGTTTTTGCTTAAGCTTGTGTTGAAGTAGCTTAGGAGTGTATGAAATGGTGCTATGTTTTTTTTCTTGGTTGCTTGATTTATATTGTTTTATATTTACATGAACTATCTATCTCACATATTAATACAAATTTCATTGATGCTCTGCTGCTTCTTGATTGTATGATTTGGATAATAAAGGGAGGATCTTTGGTACTGAATGGATGAAGTTTTTAATGCTTATTGAGCCCATTTGATAAAGATACAATCTTTATGCTGTATGGAGTGATCCTGTGTTCTTTCTCTTGTAGCTTCTGTGAGATTTTCACACTAAAATTTTAGATGAACTTCTTTTTTTGGGTGGGTTTTGTGTCTGAAGACTTGGGAATGATGTGATGGTCATTGCTGTTTGTTCTTTCGAATAACCCACAGGAAGCTAGCGTTGGTTGATGCAGTTGCACAGAATTTTTTACTGGCTTGATCAACCCTCTTATTCAAGCACATATTTAATATGGCACTGACCTTTACTGTGCTTAAGTTTTGTTCTTTAAGTGTCAAGTTGAATTGTCGGCAGAAGAGTCTATTCTGGACTCCATTCCCAAGTGAGATGAGAATATGGAGCTCTCATCGTGCAATCTCAGTTTTGTCCACAGCTAATTGCATACCTCCCTCTTCTTCTAAACTCCATTACTACCTACAACTTTGCTGCAATTCAAAGTCTCTAGGTCAGGGAAAACAAACCCATCAGAAGATTATTTAATGTGGGTTGGGTCAAAATCCATTCCTAGTCACCAAATTAGTCCAAATGTATGCAGATTGCAAAGATTTGACATCTGCACAAAAATTGTTTGACGAGTTGTCGGAACCGAATGTGTTTGCTTGGACTGCAATTCTTGGGTTCTATTTGTGGCACGGAATGTATGAAGAATGTGTGGGAACTTATGGTGAAATGATCTTGAAGGGCATTTTGCCTGATGGGTACGTGTTCCCTTAGGTCTTGAGAGCATGCACACAGTTGTCATACTTACATGTGGGAATTCAGGTTCACAAAAATGTAATTTTATGTGTTTTTAAGAATAGTGTGCTGGTTTTAATTCATTGATTGAAATGTATTCAAAATGTCAGGAAATTGAGTGTGCTAAGCATGTTTTTGATGTGATGGTGGGAAGAGATTTGTTGTTGTGGAACTTGATGATATCAGGATATGTGTTTAATGAGTTGCTTGGATTGGCCATTGAGCTATTTGGTGTTATGAATCTGGACAATTGTGTGCCTGATGTTGTCACTTTGAATACAGTAGTGGATGCTTATTGTTGAATGGGGATGTGTGATGAAGCCAAGAGAATCTTCGAACATATTAAGGAGCCTAATGTCATTTCGTGGACCACTTTGATATCAGGATATTCAAGAATTGGGATGTATAAAAAAGTCCTTGGGGATTTTCAGGGTTATGCTGCATAACAGCATGATCTACCCTGATTTAGACTCTCTTTCTACTGCTCTAGTCTCCTGAAGGAATCTTGGATATTTGTTTACTGGAAAAGAAATCCACGGTTACGGAATTAAATTGGAATCTGGGATTGCATTTTACAACTCAGCTGGCCCTGCATTGTTGACAATGTATGCTAAATGCCGTAGACTTCATAATGCCAAAAATGTTTTTAAACTAATGCAATGATACTTGGTTTTACTGACCTTGGGTTGGAAGATTTGGCACTTCAATGCTTTAGGAAAATGCAAAGAGCAGAGATTAAGGTTGACCAGACGACAATTCTTACCAACATGCACTTTACAATTTGGAAAACAGGTTCATGCTTTTATCATGAGAAATGGTTTTGATTTGATTATTCCAGTTTGGAATGCTCTAATCCATATGTACTCCAAATCTGGATCCATTGGAGTTGCATACACTGCATTTTCTAACATGGTGAACAGGGATTTAGTGTCGTGGAACTCAATGATGGGAGGCTTTGCAATGAATGGGCTTGGCCAAGCTGCTCTAGTGCTTCTGCAAGAGATGAATTGTTTGGGCATGTGCCCCAATTCTGTAACTCTTACTTCTGTATTATCAGCATGGACTCATTCAGGTCTTGTGGATAGGGCCTTCATATCTTCTACAGTATGATGAAGGAATATGGTGTCAACCCCACTATGGAACATTATGCTTGCATTGTTGATATGCTGGCACATGATGGCCGGCTTGAAGATGCAGTAAGTTTCATTCATAATATGCCTTGGGAACCTGATAAGTATATTTGGGGAGCTCTTTTAGCTGCCTGCCCATCCCATCATAATGTTAATGTTGCAGAGCTTGCGGCTGAACAGTTAGTTCGTTTGGAACCCGAAAATGCTGGACACTACGTCACCTTGTCACATATATATGCAAAGTCTGGAACATGGGATGATGCTTTACAGGTGAGAAAGCAAATGGAAGCTCGGGGATTGTTGAAGCCATCAGGAAGTAGTTGGTTTGAATGCGGGAACTGAACAACGAAAGCTCTTATGAATAGGCATATAGATATTGTGGGTCTATATGGTTTCATTGACACTGTGAAAGTGATCATAAAATGTAAGCTATATTGTGACTATGACTGCATTTTATGCAACTTATAGTTTAGCAGGTTTTTAAAGTCCACCTGGGTGTTTTGTCAGTAGTTATCAGAATCTAAACACCAAAGCGTAAATTTATTGACAAGTTTTTCTTGAGTGTTCCTCTAAACATTATGATCCTAGCAATGCTTATGCTTAAAGTTGAGGCAATTTTATAACTCTATTAAGTCAACTATCTTCTTGGTCATCTTTTATTTTGGTGGTCAAGTGTTGCATCATGTGATGATTATCGTGATGGTGAGTTATATTTTTTTGGGTCTTCATTGTACTATACAGGAAACCAGCTTGTCTCCATGCAGTTATCCAGAGGATTTTCGGGCCTGACCGATCTCTTGTTCAATGGAAGGTATGACATGTAATATTTGTATACCCTCACATGTGTTGATAATCAGAACACTCACACAAACCACCTGTATAATTACTTTTGGTTGTTGAACTGTTAACAGATGAACTTGTATGGTAGAAAGTGATATGAACTGGCTATTCTTTTTTATTAAAAGTTTCAAAAATGGTAAAATGAGTAAATATAATGATATCAGAGCACTATCTGTTTGCTTGTAGCTTGTTGAAATATTCATTGATGTGCTCATGGCACTGCTTTAGGGATTTATATGGTGACTGAGGTTTGTGGACTGGAATCGATAAAACTAATATTCTGCTTGATTTTGTATCACACAATGTATACTTCAGCACATATACACATGCGAACACACTTATAACTCACAAGTGATATCTTCTTCTTGAAATCAGCAGAAATGTGGATGAAGTTCTCAGTAGTAAACGGAAACGTTTAAGGCCTGGAAAAGTTTCACCTCGTCGCCCTGTTCCTGATCATATATTAAAGCCTCCTTATGTAAAATCTAAACAGCCGCCTGGAATCGCGAGTGGACCTGAAGTGCATGATGAGAAAGGGATAGAGTGCATGAGAGCCTCTGGAAGACTTGCAGCACAGGTTCTTGAATATGCTGGAACATTGGTCAAGGTGAATGCTTTTCTGGCCTGTAAATCACTTTATGGGATACTTTTCTAGCTGCTTTGGTGGAACTACTTGTGCATAATTAATTTTCTTTTGTCAAGGCATTGAAAATAACCCAGTTAGGCACCATGCTGTGTTAGTAACCACAAACAATTCACCTAGAAGCTTGGTAAAGTAATTCGAAGACTGACAAGAACCATCACTTTACAATCTGTCCATAACATGTAATAACTTTTCTATACTAGTAATGACTCCTTTATCTTTGTAAACCCTAAACAAAAGGACATTTCCTTACTCTCCTACAATCACAATTCTGTGTTCTACAACTATGTTCGAGATTACTCCACTTTACCACCATCACATCCTCCCAAAGTGATTGCGGTTCATCCATCAATGATGAAAAGTAAATAACCTTGATGGTAGACATTTGAGTGGAAGTGAATATGCTAATGAAGTAGCTGTTGAAACTGCGGTTATGTGCAAGTAAAACTGGAAGAAAGGTCATCAAAAGAGAGTGTGTGAAAAGAAACATTGATAGAGAACTAACTGTTAGGTAGCTTGCAGCGAAGTCACGAGTATGCCTGCAAATTTACTAAATTATCATGGAGGTGAGATAATGCCAATTTTAGAAGAAGTAAAGATGATAAGTGTCATAGAGGTGATTGATGTCAATAGTCATGTTCTGGTGAAAAGGGAGAGTTTTTTTTAATTATTGTTTAATTCTTACCAATTTGATGGTAAAAAATCCAATAATTGCCTTATGCAATAATGCACATTAAGGGTACATGCATTGCAACATTAAGGATTGCAACTTTCCTTGTTGGCTAGTAAGTGATAAAGTGATTAGAGATGGATTCTTGACTGATTGCACAATGTTGCTGATGCTCTTTATAATAGTTTGACTGTTGCTTCTGTTGGCAGCCAGGCATAAAGACAGATGAGATTGACCAAGCCGTTCATCAAATGATAATTGATAATGGGGCATACCCTTCACCTCTTGGCTATGGTGGATTTCCAAAGAGCGTCTGCACATCAGTGAACGAATGCATTTGCCATGGAATACCAGATTCCCGAGAACTTGAGGTCTTTTTCATCTAAATTCTTACCGATGTCATTCTCTTATTGTAAACAATCAACTGTCATTAATCAAAATGACATTTTTCCTTGCAGGATGGTGATATCATTAACATTGATGTGACTGTCTATTTGAATGTGAGTGCTGAAATGACATCATGCAGTTTAAGACTTGGTTTTTCACCTATGTATCCATACTGATGGTTGAGGGTTGGGGCAACTTGAAGCTTTAATTTCTGTTTGATTGAAACTGTTTTTTAGATTGGAGGGTATGCTTTTATTGATTACTCCAGTCATCAATTATGCAATTTTTTCTTTCAAGTAAAATAGAAAGGCTAGAGAAGGAATGCCAAAAATGACAGATCGCTACATTATCTTTTGAGGTGGTTGTACTGATCTCTTTTATAGCTTAGTTTCACTGTACACCTTATCTGATCAAAAGACTTTAGCACTCTCAAAAGTAAGGTGTAGTAAGGTGTCTGTTCCAAAGACTAGCACTCTCATTAGTAAGGGGTTAGAAAATCATTCATTTTCAATAATATTTCCAATGTCTAGCTATCTTTTTCCTTCTGACTGAATTTTATTTTACAGGGGTACCACGGTGATACTTCAAAAACTTTCTTTTGTGGAGATGTTGATGATGTTGGCAGAAACTTAGTGCAGGTGGATATATCTTCCTTTAAAAATCTTGTGGAGTTACATATGTATCCACATAATATTTAGTCAGCAGTATTAACTAATAATAGTCAATAGTCCTGTAGGTGGAAACAGCAAAAGACAATAGTCCCGCTTAAAGTGAATTAATTAAACTTGGTTAGCTGTTTTTAGTCAATATTTCCCTTGTTTTTGAGGTTGTTCAAAACTTTTGTTTGCTGACTAATAGAGGACATCAATATGATGCATAAACTCTTCACCTTCCACTGTTTAAGAATTCCCTATATACTACATGTACCTATTAGTTGATACTTCCTTTGTGGATTTGTGATCGAATGTCAGCTTCTATATGTTGGTATTTATTCCTTTTCAAATAAAAAATAATCAAATTGTATGATGTTTGAGTAAATAACATATATATATATATATATATATGTCCTTCTGTCATAGCTATGCTTACAAGATCCATGTTTGAAGTATTGCTTTAGGTAACAAAGGAATGCCTTGACAAAGCAATATCAATATGTGCGCCTGGAGTGGAGTTTAAGAAAATTGGCAGAACAATCCAGTAAGGCATTTTCTTTATCCCTCTCCCTATTTTTACCGTGTATATTTAATACTCTTAACCTGTGATTTTTCGTCAATCAGAGACCATGCAGATAAACATCGTTATGGTGTTGTTCGACAGTTTGTTGGGCATGGTGTTGGACGTGTCTTTCATGCTGATCCTGTTATACTGCACTACAGTAATTATTCTGAGCTTTCCATTTTCTATTCACTTATAAATTGATTCACAAAGTTGTGAAATGAATTTTTCTTTTAAACATGAATCAATTTACAAGTTGATGCATGATATGACTTAACTCATTCTAGCCTTCCCCCACTTGCATAGTATTTAGATTCCTGGTATTTATTATATAATGATGGTGTGTAATCCTTTTTAGGCTAATTGTATCGACATTTTAAGATTTGTTACTGATTATCATAGAAGACATATCTTAGACCTAAACGTGATTAGCGGTACACTAATGTGATTGTCATTCCATTTATCTACTAGATCTTAACAGACCTGCTCTTATATTTGTTCAAGCATACCATTAGATGTTATTAGTCTCACAGGAAATTAGTGTCATTAATAGATTTTCTGCATGCATGATTCCGCACACATTATGCATCTAAAAAACCTGCCACCAGCTGAGCATGTTCCATTTGAAGCGATGTTTGTCGTATCTTCCAGGAAACAAGGATAAAGGACGCATGGTGTTGAATCAAACCTTCACAATAGGTAAATGCATCTCAATTAAATGTTTTCTTTTGGGATGATATGAATACTTGTGTGTTTCATAAAAATCAGCATTTCTATATTGCATATAAAGTTGTTGCTTATTTCGTCATCTACTTATGGTAACCGTGTGCAGAACCAATGTTAACAATTGGTAGCTTTAATCCTGTAATGTGGGACGACGACTGGACAGTTGTTACAGAAGATGGAAGCTTATCAGCACAGTTTGAACATACCATCTTAATAACCAAGGATGGGGCTGAGATACTAACTCAGTGTTAGCGGTTGTGGTACTAAACCTTATACTATAGATAGATTCCCAATTTCAGAATTTCTATATTTAAATTGGATTGGCATCTTCCAAGTCAGTAATTTGTATATGAAGTTGCCGTTCATATTTTCCTCCTACCATTCCTATAGGTGAGACCTATCAACTGTGTATAACAACATATGTTATTTTTCTGGAGTTTAGTACTGAAATGATTCACAAAGGTGTCTTATCCACGTACTGAGTTGCTTCATAAATCATCAACCTCCTCTTCGTAGATAATTTTTGACTATGTTTCGTGTGCCGTGTGCGTCTTTTGTTAGATCCCCTTTGGTTAGCATGTCCTGTGACTCAGTTCCATGTTTGAGTGATGCAAGTTCAATGGTTCAAGAAACGAAAATAGAAGAAAAGAGGAAACATGTAGAGCAAGTCCTCCATTTTCTTCAATTTCTGAGGTGACTCGTCCCCTTTTTTCCTTTCAAACCTTTTGGTTTTGTGGACTTTTCATGCCAAGAATAACAAGTATTCAAGATATGGAACAATAAGTAAACCAATTAATTACCAATAAATAAATACGATAAGGAAATAACACGAGAAGTATTGTAGTTCACCAAATTTGCTATTCCACTTCCACTTGAACTTTTAATATTATTCTCAAGCCCAAAGAGGATTCAAATCCAAGTAACTACAAGAGGGAAGTGGGTTGTAGTGGAGTGACTTGAAAGGTGCAGAGAAGCCCCATTTTATAGATAAGGAGTGCCTCTCTGGTTAGTGGGAGAGTCCCCTAGTGCTATAAGAACTTGTCTGCAATGTTTATTGTCTATGATGATGTCTTCTAAGCTCCTTGCTTGGCTCATGCTTATTTACGCTTGGTAATGGTATAGCATATATGTACATGGACGTATTATGTAACCAAAATCTTAAACTTCTTTTGGTGTGGCCAAGCAGGTTATGATGCTAATTGTTGGAGTAAACCTGTTGTATTATCCATTTATCCTCTCTTTTTTTTCTTCAATTTGAAGCCTCCATGGTAAGATATTGGTGGAGGATCGTAGTAGTATAGCCAGGTCGGTTAATTTTGTGGTGGTTGTGAAACTTGTGATCAGCTATCATTTCATTTGACTCCAACGGTTGATAATTGGGTTTCGATTAATCTAACAACAGTTTAGCACAACACTATTTTTGTTTAACACCACTATTTATGAACTTATGGGAACATATATAGAGAAGTACGTATTACCAAACATTACTCATTGAATATTTTCTGACGAAAGTTTTACCCATGCCAGTTTCCAGTTCAACACTATTTGGATTATTCTTAATGTAGCGCTTAATGGTTGGGCATCGAGGAGTGCTATTCATTGTGGTGTTCATTGTTCGTTTGTTAATTACCATACTCTTGATATTTAAGTCACTTACGTAGGGCCATATAGTCCCCCATGCAATGCTTTAATTGAGCATTATACAGAGCAATTGAGGGAGACGGTGGGGTGCCTTAGAAAATTTTCATCACCATATGACATGTTAAGGTCTCTAACTAGTAAGTTACTAACTTGCACATAACGTACATTATGGTGATTGGTGAGCTAGCCTTACACTAGCATAATCGATCACTGATTAGCGGCCATATCATGAGGTGCGTGTGACAAGAGAGTCTAGGTTGGCTCATGTCCACCTAAAGCCACTTTATGTTCATCTCCATTGAGTCCAATCAAATCATACTATTTTTTACGTACAAGGTACTAATTCTAATGAAAGTTGGCATAAGAACTTGGGAAATGAATCTGGTTTGATTAGAAAATCTGGGAAATCGCCAGCTTAATTTGGACACCTGAATGTTCTTAGGACGTCAACTCTTTCATCGGATTAATCCGAACTCATCTTTATCCTAGTTTATGTCAATGTATTATTATCAACATTGTTCACTCTAGACGTATACTTGATCAAGTACGCGTACGTATCCCCCTCCATTGACGTAAGCGCTAACCTAATATATACGCATCATCGTGACGAATTATTACTAAAGATAAGAACACCAATCTACTTCCTGGGTTCCTGTTCATGTAGTCTGTTTTTTTCTTGCAAAGTTTAGAATATGTTCTGCATGCGTGCTATGGTTTACTTTGTAGAACTATTCATTACCTCGTTGTTTTGGTACGTACGTGCAGACTTTTGAAAATGCCTTTCATTTTCATGGTGATCATATCATACAGCCAATGTCATCTGACCAAACACCCTCATGATGATGCTGCGTAGAGTCTTAAGTCTTTTAACTAGAGTATCCAAGCACATGTAACATGAGAATTGAAATTAAACCTAGCTTGCCTGGTAGCTTGCTATATATAGCCGGATTTAACCCTAGCTAGCTAGCTAGCATTCCGACCATTATTTATATATATCAGATCAGATACAAGGTCATTTATCAAGTAGAAGTGTATATATAGCTAGCTAACCTGAACGACGTCCATCGGAAAATATATATATGGGTCGGAAAAATTCTCTGCGTGATGAAACTAACCCATCAAGCTATGGTGATGGAATTACTGTTCTGAGCATTGTTGGGGGTGGAATCAGAGGCATCATTCCTGGAAGTCTGGAACCATTTTGAGTTTCCTTGAATCCAAATTACAAGTACGTACTGTCTGGACTATATACCGATTTTAGTGTGTGTGTATATAAATATATTGGATTAATTTGTAATGTGTCTATGCATGTCTAGATCGATCCTTGTGATCGTAACGCTAAAATCTTTCTTTTGTTTAGGAACTGGATGGAGAAGAAGTGAGACTTGCAGATCGATTATTTCGATGTGACTGCAGGAACAAGCACAGGAGGCTTGATTGCAACCATGTTGACAGTACCTGATGAAAAAGAGCGACCTCTTTTTGAGGCAAAAGATATAGTCCCATTCTATCTCAAGCATTGCCCCAAAATATTTCCTCAGTCCAGGTTTAACTTTATATATACTTAAACTTAGCCTTGATTAATTAGTTTCTTTATTTTGCATGAATTATCTGTTGTTAATATTAGGAAATCAATGGTATTGTGTATGTGCAGGAAAATAGAATCTGTCATTGATAGTAGATATTTGCCGAACTGAATTTTTTTTAGCAAAATAAGAGTTTCATAATATATAGTTTTAGTTGTAAGTCAATAACTCATTCAGAGTTGCCTCCGCCACTGATCATAGGGCGGAACTCATTCAGAGGTATAATTTTTTCCTCGATCACCTCTCTCTTAATTAGTCTGTATACACTCATCTTTTAGATAATGATCATTTTTAAAGGTTTTTTTTCTTCCTTAAAATTTCAGAGGTGGCACTGGCCTTCCTTGGCCTAGTGCTGCCTCCGCCACTGATCATAGGGATCATAGACGTGCACTGTATGTAAGTTGTATATATTCCTACTCTGTGATCAATGGAAAGATTCATTCCAGCCAATATCTCTTGTCCATTCTTACATGGTATCAGTGCAGGAAATTCATTCCTGATATCATCTTATAGTTGCTACATTCTACTTTCTTATGCAGCACTAGTTCCTTCTTCTCATGGCTTGTGAATCACGTCAAGATCGTCAAAATGTCATTCAACTTCTCATTCCATCCGGTATTTCAAAAGCTCAAATTCAACAACTTTTAGCTTTTTGCATACTAAAAAACGTGAAGGTGCAAATCATCAAGCACACGAAGTTGTCACCGAATCAACCTTGTCTAAAATTTCATCTCGTTGTTGGATTATTGATATCAGCGCAACAGAATACATTGTCTCATCATCAAGCATGTTGACAAGTAGCAACAAGAATCAAAATTTGCCATCTGTGTTACTACCAAGTGGTGAAAAAACACAAATTTCTTCTACTGGATCAGTACCTTTGAATTTTTGCTATTGTCTACATGATGTGTTGTGTGTACCAAAATTTAAAGTTGATCTAATATCCATTAGTCGACTTACAAGACGATTGAATTATTCAGTAACCTTCTACCCATATTGGTATATTTTGCAGGATCTAGTTTTGAGGAAGACAATTGGTTTGGGTAAACACCGTGACGGTCTCTACTATTTGGTGGCATTAGTGACGAACAAAACCATATCCAAACCAAATTACCATAAACTCATTCAACCTACCTGTCATCTCACAGTACCGTGTATCGATCTTTGACATCGTCGTCTGGGTCATGTTTCCTCTCATCCTCTTAATTTTATTGCTAAAAATTTCTTAAACATTTCTCTAGAGTCTAACGATGTTTGTGATAATTGTCCATTAGCAAGGCAACATCGTCTTTCTTTTGGTATTAGCTCTATTTATTCTGTCAAACCTTTTGATCTTATTCACTGCGATATTTGGGGTCCTTATAAACATTCTTCCCTCTCAGGAGCTTATTATTTTCTTACTATTGTAGATGATTATTCCCGTTTTACTTGGGTATTTTTAATGCAACATAAGAGTGAAACTCAGTCTTGATTGAAAGGTTTTTTTGCCCTTGCTCTCACTCAATTTTCTTCCAAAATTAAGAGTGTACGCAGTGATAATGGACTTGAGTTTATTTCTCTTAGAAATTTTTTCAAAGATAACGGAGTCTTTTTTCAATGTTCTTGTGTTTACACACCTTAACAAAATAGGGTAGTGGAACACAAGCATCGTCAAATTCTCCAGATCGCACGTGCTTTCAAATTTCAAGCTAATCTTCCTCTAAAATTTTGGGGAGAATGTGTGCTTACTGCGATTCATGTCATTAATCGTCTGCTCACTCCTCTTCTCTCTTTCAAAACTCCTCTTGAGCGTCTTTATTCCAAACCTCCTCCATTTCATCATCTTCGTATTTTTGGGTGTTTAGCTTATACTATCAATGCCAATGTTACATATAAGTTTACACCTAGAGCAGTCAAATACGTTTTTATCGGCTATCCAGTTGGTCAAACGATCTCTCAACTCACAAGGTTTTTACTAGTCGAGATGTAATTTTTCATGAAAATATTTTTCCGTACATCTCAATTTCTGACGAGCCCAATTCCTATCAGTCTCCATCTCATTCTTTGGCCCAAAGTTTTGGCCCAATTCCATGTTCAAATGACTCACCGTTTCCTTCTCTCTCACTTGCGCCTAGTCCCCAAAATTCCCAAACTTCATCGACATCAATTGAACCCACTGTCATCGTCCCTATCACTCCAGCGTCCGAGTCTGACACGCCTGCTCTAATCGGTCCGATGACCTCTGTCGCGCCTCTACCCCAGTCACTTTCCTCTCTGCCACCAATTTTGTCACCACCTCAAACTGACGCCTCTCCGGCCATTTTGGTCCCTCCAGAAGTTGATGCCATTCCGACCCATCCTCCACTCGACCCTGAAGCTTTATCACTTCGCCAATCTGAAGCTTCTCCTCCCCAACCTGAAGCTTCTCCTCCACAACCAAATTCGGACCCTCAGCATCTCTGTCGTTCTGCCAGACAGATCATACCATCAGTTCTCTTGAGAGACTTTGTTTATTCGCAGGTCACGGCGCCAAACTCGTCGTCTTCTTTGAATCCTAGTCCTCGCATAGGTACTCAATACCCTCTCAGTAATTATGTTTCCTATCATCGCTATAAACCTAGATATCACGGTTTCATTGCTCAGGTTAGTCAAGAATTCGAGCCTCAATCTTATGCATAGGCAGCCTCACATCCACAGTGGCAAAAGGCAATGAGGTCTGAGCTGCAAGCTCTTCAAGAGAATCATACATGGTCTCTCACAACTCTATCATCTGGGAAGAAGCCCATTGATTGTCGTTGGGTGTATAAGATCAAACGCCGTTCTAATGATACAATTAAGGGTCACAAAGCTCACTTGGTTGTCAAGGGTTATACGCAGATGGATGGCCTTGACTATCAAGACACTTTCTCTCCCGCGTCGAAGATTATCTCAGTTCATTGCTTGCGTACTTTAGTTGCTGCTCGCCGTTGACTGCTTCATCAACTAGACGTGAATAATGCATTTTTACATGGCGATCTTGATGAAGAAATATCCATGTCACCCCCTCCGGGTTTTCAACAATAGGGGGAGAACTTGGTTTGTCGCCTCCACAAATATCTCTACGGACTGAAGTAAGCTTCCCATAAATGGTTTACCAAATTTTCCAGTGCCACTCGATCAGCCGGGTATGTTCAATCAAAAGCTGACTACTCATTGTTTACAAGGAAACAAGGCAAGTCATTTACTGCTTTGTTAATATATGTTAATGATACTCTGATGACTGGAAATGATCATGCGAGTATTGATGCAATTAAACATTTCCTGCATAGACAGTTTCGTATCAAGGATTTAGGGGATTTAAAATATTTTCTTTGTATTGAAGTATCTTCCTCTAAGCATGGATTTTCATATCTCAACGTAAATATGCACTCGAAATTATAAAGGATGCAGGCTTATTGGGTGCAGCACCTGCTGACACTCCCATGGAACGAGGTTTAAAATTGTCCAGTAAGGGTGATTTAATCAAAGATCCATCTCGTTACCGAAGGTTGGTTGGAAGACTAATTTATCTTACCGTCTCAAGGTCAGATATTACTTTTTCAGTACACATGTTGAGTTGATTTATGCATGAGCCAAGAAAAGCTCATATGGAGGCCGATCTTCTTGTTGTAAGGTATCTTAAGAATGTACCGGGCCAAGTTATGTTTTTTCCAGCAAAAAGTTATCTTAGATTGCGTGCATTTTGTGATTCGGACTAGGTTGGTTGCCCTATTACTAGAAGATCAACCACAAGTTATTGTGTGTTCCTTGGGCCATCTTTAATCTCCTGAAAATCGAAAAGACAAAAAACAGTTTCACTATCCTCGGCTAAAGTGGAATATAGAGCTATGACGGGAACGTGTTGTGAATTGACATGGCTTCGATATTTTCTTATTGATTTGGGTATAATGCACCCCAAACCTGCCTAATTGTATTGTAATAATAAGGCGGCATTACATATTTGTCACTAATCCCGTTTTTCATGAGAGAACTAGGCATATTGAGATGGACTGCCACTTTATCCGAGAAAAAGTTCGAGGTGGCTCAATTGTCACAAAATTTGTAAATTCTTCAAATCAGTTGGCGGATGTTCTTATGAAAGCTTTGGGCAAGGAGATCTTCATTCCAATGGTTCGCAAGTTAGGAGTTTGTGATATCCACTCTCCAACTTGAGGGGAAGTATTAGGAAACCAATAATATTGTGTATGTGTAGGAAAATAGAATCTGTTATGGATAGTAGATATTTGCTTTCATTTTGTAAACTTGGATTATAGCTAGCATAGCAGATCTGCTGTATCACTAACAGCTTGATCATAGGGATCATAAACATGCACCGTATATAAGTTGTATATATTCCTACTCTGTCATCAATGGAAAGATTCATTCTAGCCAGTACCTCTTGTCCATTCTTACAGTTAATTCCTTATTTATCTTTGACATATATTGATGTTCAGGGGTAGAGTTATGAGAATGAGCGCCTTGATCGGACCAACATAAGACGGCAAATACCTGAGAAAAATTCTTCGTAAGATACTTGGAGCTCGAAGACTGCATGAAACTGTAACGAGAATCGTTATACCTACTTTTGACATAAAACTCCTTCAACCTCATGTCTTCTCAACCTTTGAGGTATATACTACGTACGTACGTACGAGTGCTTCTACGATAATTTAAATACATCATATGATCTTGAACAAATTATACAGTTCGCAGGCAGAGATAGATGTTTCTGAAGATTTACTGTTATCAGATGTTTGCATCGGTACTTCATCGGCTCCGACTTACCTTCCAGCTCATCACTTCAAAACTAGAGCTCCGGAGGAAAGGAAAGGGAATTTCATCTTGTTGATGGTGGTGTCGCCGCAAACAATCCTGTAAACGTGTTATGGTACCCATGGGTACTATATACCATTTTTTTCATTATTTTAATATAAATTTACCAATTACATGTTGACATGTGTCCCTTTTGAAATAAAAAAATTATCATACTAAGTAGCACATTCTTCTCTCATCGGTAACTCCCTCCTTAAATATGTAACATATGAATATAATAAATAAATTACACCCTAGTAGAACTAAAATAACAACCCGTGATCAAAATTATGGTAGTTGTGGTAATTACATCATCAAATATGTAAATACCATAATTAGATATCAAATAAGTAGCCTAGATTAGCGAATGAAGAACATGATTACCACATCAATGACTAACATATCTTTAAGTCTAATTATGAACCTTACCATTCTAACTATTTATAAGTAGTCATATTTGTCAAATGGATCATATTGTGGTAAATGAGGTATCAAGTGAAGTAACTACCAAAAATAGAATACATATTATTAATAAGACATAAATTTTTGTGATATGTGGTAAAATTGTGGTGAGAGAAGCAATAATCTCATTTGTAATAAATATATTAATTTTATCATGTTTATAAAATATTTGTGGTCGCATAAGTAAAGTTGGTTATCTGAAAGGACCCAACCCCGATTTAGTTTCCTAAACCGGAATCAAACCCATTCTGAAAACGTGAACCAACAAAAACCATTAAAATTTCGGCAGAGTAACGCTACTAACGCGGAATTGCTATTGACCTACACCCGAAAAATAACACTTCAACCTATGCCACAAAAGCCAAACCGTGGACGCCAATCCCAACCGGATTTCTCAATATCATAACAATAATAATAAACAGTAAACATAACTGTATAATATAGAAAATCCGGGAAAAACCACATAAAACATGTATCAGTATCGTATCAGAGCGACCTCTAGTGTATATACACAAAATATACAACAGTAGGCGAAACAAGGAACATATTGGAAAAGACAGGTAGCTCGAACAACTAGCCTCCGACCGCGACGTGAGACACCAGAATCCGAACTGCAAACTGGGCACGGAAACCGAAAAGCCCAGGGGAAAGGCAATAAAACGTTAGAGTGAGTGGACGAAAATAAACATATGTCTTTCACCAATTTCATATACAATAAACAAGTATAGTGAGTTCGGAAAATATATATGGAGGTGCCAGGCGAATCTCTCAAGCCTGGCGGTCAGACTAATCTCTCAAGCCCGACGGTGATAGGGCAGGGGAATCTCGCAACCCTAGCGGCATAACAGGGGAATCTCTCAACCCTGCCCAGAGGAATCTCTCAACTCTGGTCCAGAGGAATCTCTCAACTCTGGTCAGACTACTGGTGATCATCCGAGTAGCCGAAGCATCGATGCAGGTATGCCATCACCATAAAAATATAAAATAATACCTCCGAAAATAATAAATAAGCTCAACATCGTATATAAACAAATACGGAAAATCACGAACTCGCAACGACTGTGAAAATATAAAAGTGTCCACTCACAGGTGAGCAAAGCGTGCACTCGCGCTAATCACGTGGTCCGGCTGAAGATCCCTCGCCCGAAGCACGATCTCGATCCCCTGAATAATCATAAAATATATCTGATCAAAATCACAATTCACAACACTGTACCACACCTCGGAAATCAACCGTTCCTGGAAACATATAACTGATACAAAAATAATCAACGAAATTCCCGAAATCTCCACTCAAACTCTCGACTGAAAATCAGGTACTCAAATCATCTTGAAAACCTCAAGGCGACGATCGGGACGCGAATACGAGCGAAACAACATATAACTCGACACATTTCCAAAAAAGTCAACGGTCGCCGAAGCTCCGCCGTTAACCGCCGGCGCGCCGTCAACCGGAGAGATTTTCCGGCGGCCAAGCTCACACAAGGTTCTCCTCCTCAAGCCAAAAAACTTTCCCAACTGAGGCAAGGACCAATTCCCTCGAGGTTGGCCGGAAATCAGCTCGAAACCCACGGAGGAAACCACCGCCGGCGAAGCTGTTCGCCGTCGATCAGCCGCCTACGGCGCACGGCAGCCCTCGAGACCCCTCCCAATGGCTCCGCCGTGGCCCCACGGACAAAACCCCTCCATCCCCACGGAGCACCACCGTCACCATAACCCGAAACCGGCCGGAATTTCCCCAAATTTCTCCCTCAAATCTCAACAAAATCAAGAAATTCCAAGTGCAAAACAGCTTAGAATCACGAGGAGAACATTTTACCTTCGAGGGTCGTGGCCTGAAACGGCCGGAATTGGCCAGTCCGCCGGAGAATTCAAACAGTCCGAAAATTCCTCCACGGGTCAACTCGGTCAACTTCTCCAAACTCGATTAACGCCGGTCAAACTTCCCGAACAGTGTTTTTCGACAATTTTTGACTATTTCCGATATTTATACTCGCGTCTCGGGACGATCGACGGTCCAAAACGGATAACCATTACGATTCAGATAAACTCGATACGAACAGATAAACTCGATGATATTCCGAAACTTCAAATATTCTTATTATATTCCCCGGTCGTCGAAATAATCATCCGGAACCGCCCACGAACTCAAAATCACGCGTATAACAACTCTCGAGAAGAGACTCAACTCAAATTCTCGGCTAATAATTAAGTCGTGATCAAAACCGGCAATTCAATCAATTTACATAAAACTGCGATTACACGCTAACTCGTGAATTAAGCTGATTACTCTACTGATTCTGTTTCGGGTCGTCACATTTGTTACCTAGTGATAAAAGAACATATTTTAGTTCTGATTCAATTTCATTCAATTCTGCTACCTACACTGATAACAGTATTTTGTATCCTATTGAATTTTTGAATAAGCTTGAATTTAGAGGCTTATCATCACACAAACTTATACAGAAGATTGGAATGCCAATTATGTTGTTAAGAAATTTAAATCAAATATAGGGTTTGTGCAATGGAACGCGGTTGATTGTAACAAAGTTGTTTGATAAAATTATAGAGGCAAAAATACTAACAGGGACTAATATTGGAGAAAAATTTTACATCCCAAGGGTTGTGCTGATCCCAAACGAAACTAAATGGCCATTCACATTCAAAAGATGACAGTTTCCTGTCAGAGCCTATTATGAAATGACAATCAACAAAAGTCAGGGTTTATGAGTTATGAGAGGGATTGAGAGAGCCTATTTGAGTTTAGGTGACAATGTTTGAGTTAACATTGATGTTTTCATGACTCATGAAGTTTGTGGCCCTGGGTCATTTGAAATCTTTATAAAAGAGTTTGGCATGGTATTGTATTGGATATATGTGTTATGGATATCTATGAAATTTAGAAGTTTTATTGATTGACGTTAAATTTGTGTTAATTTTACAACAGCCGGCGAGCTATACAGAAATGAGTGGAGTTGATACCCATAAGAGAGAACAACGACATCAACACTCCGCCGTCGGATTCTTGGGCCTGGAGAAAGTACGGCTAGAATCACATCAAGGGTTCACCTTACCCCAGGTAATTAATTAACCAATTCAATTCTCTTGAGTTTTGCTTCTGAAGGGTTTGGTGTTCGCTCTCTGTTTAAGTAATGGAGCTCTTTTGACACAATTAACGAGGGACTGAATTCCTTTTCATTTGGATTGGGGACAGAGGTAGCTCCAGGTTCAATCCTGGAACTTATGAATTCAAACGTGTAAGAAATTGAAGCAGGGCTCTCCTTTAGCTTGGTTATCAAATTAGGCTTCTCCTCAAGAACATAAACTCCGTGGAATTGATTATCCTCCTTGCTTCTTGGTTGTCACACTCTTTGAACTTGGTGGTTGAATTGACCGATTGAGTTTTAAGTTAGTCATCTTTGTTGCCGATCTATTTTATTTTTTTTTGGATGTTGTTTGATCATATTGTTGAGTTTTGTAAGATACTTCTTTGATCAGACGAAATCGGTTAAATTGAAGGAGCAGCATAGGTTTCGTGTATTATTAGATGAGAGCAACTAATTTGGTGTGCTTGGAAAAGCTGGACGAGGACTCACTGAATTTGTTGGGGTTCCGGTATTCTTCTAAACCCTTAAAAAAAATAATTCCTCCAAATTTGAATTCATGTCAGTTGGTGATTGTTTGGTGGTGTGATATTTGTAAGTTGATAAGATAGATATTATTACAGCTGCAATGAGACATGCCTTAGCCACAGAAGAAGGATTCTGCACTGGAAGTGCTAGACTTACTTATCATCAAGTATGGTTGATTCACTAATCTAGTTAGTGTAGCAGGCGTCGAGAGACTGAATCACTAGCCAAATGTGTGTGTGTGTGTGTATATTATCTCATTTCCAACAATTCCAAGTAATAAGTTTTTGGCTATTGTTTGTGGCAGTGATTGAGCAATTATGGTATGTCTTTTCAGCTTCTTTCCCCCCATATCTTGTGAGTGCTATTGCTGCCATTAATGTTCTTGAGGAGAACCCTGATTTAATAACCAAGCTGAAGGAAAACCCTACCTTTTCTTTCTCTCGAACATAGTCATCTGCCATTACTACCGTTTAAACCCTCACGTGTGATCTCACTCAACCAATCGAAGAAACTAAACAGTCAGAATAAATCTCTCTATCTCTCCATCATATGGTTGCTCTCTCTCTCTCTCTCTCTCTCTCTCTCTCTCTCTCTCTCTCTCTCTCTCTCTCTCTCTCTCTCTCTCTTGCAATCTGAAACTCAGGCATTATTTTTCTGTTCCAGGTTCCCTATCTATTGCAATCTAGCTCTCCTTCTCGCCACTTCTCAGATTAGCTTCATCAACCCTCGCCTCCCAACTCTAGAACTTAGCCTTTATGCACTAGACCGTCTGCGATTTCAACTATTTTTTTGTTGCATAAGAATACCCAAGCTTACAAAATACACTGGGTTTGGTAAATTTTGAGTTTCCTATTACTGATTTAAATTTGGTTTTTGATGTTGCAGAAAATAGCCTATCTCCTCTCTAAAATCGTTTGCGATTTCAACTGCTTCTCTACTGGGTAAGATCTTATTTCGGTATAATTTCATTGGGCTGTAGTTAACATCACTTATTTCATGATTTGTTTGTGTTTATGGGCACCGACTGAACTTTTCTCCAGTGGTAAATTGTTAAGCTTTTTCTGTAGTTTTAATCTGGGTAATAGTTATAGGTTTCAGGGTCGTGGCTTAAGGTTTAGGTTTCACTCATATAATGGTTGCTAAATATATGTGGATCGGAAGATGCTAATGTTAGGATCATGATCATAACAGTGATCTGATCAGTAATATGATTAGTAGATTTCTATTTTTTTTATGAGCACCACCATAAGTTACATGACCGACAAGAGGTAGTGATAATGATCATAACATGGTCTAATCAATTAATAGGATTTGAAAGGACCCAACCCCGATTTAGCACTCTAAACCGGAATCGAACCCCTTCGAAAACACGAACCAACAAAAATTTTCCGAAATTTGGGCAGAGTTTCGTTACTAGCGTGGAATTACCTTAACCTGCACGCATAAAAACACACTCCATCCTATGCCACAAAAAGCAAACCGTGGGCACCAATCCCATCCGGATTTCTCAATATATCAACAATAACGTAAAGTAGTAAATATATATACACTTTACTAAAATCCAGTGTAAAATCGTATAACATATTCAATAGGAAGCTCAGAGCGACATCTAATACATAATCGTATACTCATACCACAGTAGGTAGAACAATAAACCTACTGGATGAAATAAAGTAGCTCGAGCACTATGCCTCCGACCACGACGTGCGACACCAGAGCCTGAACTGCAAACTGGGCACGGAAACCGAAAAACCCAGGGGAAAGACATGAAACACGTTAGAGTGAGTGGACGAAAATAAGTGTCTTTCACCAGTTTATATATGTTTAAACAACATATGCGAGTCCAGGTAAATTAAACAACATAGTACACGAGATAAAACTCACACTCCTCCAGTGTACTGAGCATGCAAGTAAAAATCCCACGGGGTCACTTATGGACACACACCGTGCTAGTACAGTCAGAATCACGGAGTCCCAGACTTCCACGCGATTCTAGCCAGAAAGGCCTCAGGTCAGAGGTCTGCCTCCCCCCGGTACAGGTCACGGGTCAGGAGTCACAGCCTCCCCCGGTACACATCCTCGGGGATCAGCCGGGATGCGAGTGTATCGATACAACAATATAAGCGACTGTACTCTGTGTAAATTAAAGCACAAACATTTCGATGCAAATGCATAAAACAGCATATAAGTGTATGTATACTCGTATACGTATAATCGTATAAGTATAATCGTATAATCGTAAAACACATGCTCATTTAATCCGAAAACTCATACGCATGCTCAAGTTCATAAATCATAGAAAAGACTCGCAATCGTTTCCGTGAAAATAAAATGTCCACTCACAGACTGGCGTAACGCGTATCGCGTTAACCCGTGATCCGGCGGAAAGTCCATCGCCAAACAAACGATCACGAACCCCTGAATAAATCACAACGTCCAATATTCAAAGTCATAATCCGACAATTCGAATCAAACCACGAGAAACCACCGTTCTCGGAAATACACAATTCGAATACGACGAATCGTCGAAAATCCATATATACCACCTCAATACCTCGTTTTACGTTCGGACGCTCAACTCGAAAAACGAACCTCCCCACTGCGATCGGAGCGCGATTTCGAGTCAAACGACATGCAACTTGCCGAAAGTCAAAAAGTCAACCCGTTGACCGTTGACCGCCGCCCACGGCGGCGCCACTGTTGACCAGAGAATTTCACGGCGGAGCAACCCCAATTCCATGCAAAACCACCCACTGAGCAACTTTGTCAACTACAACAAAGGCCAATTCTCACTCTAACTAGGTCAATTTCATGATAAACCGAATTGGTACCAAATTTTCCAATCCAAAATTCTCCAAGCTCAAGCAAAATTAGATCACCAAACTTACATGGTAGCTTCCTAGTGATGAGAGCTTCAAAGCCCACTCCAAATTGCAGCTCAAATCGGCCTCAAACATGGAACCCGAATTCACAAAGTTTCTTCCAAAGTTTGGCCGGAAATAGCTCCTTCTCCGGCAAGCCTCGCCGTACATGGTGACCATGGGTAGACTCGGGAGGCCGGCACGCTTCGAACAAGACCGGATTCAAGGCCGGAGGTGGCCGGAAACGTCGCGCCACCGTGGAGCACCGTGGCTCCGTCGCCATTCTCTCTCTCTCCACCGAGTTGACTCGGTCAACTCGGTCAACACCCAATATGGAAAGTCTCTGACTTGCCCAAAATAGCAACTTCTATTTATAGCCTTTCCCGATTTGGAAACTCATGTTTATCCATTTCGACGAACCTTAAACGCGCGTAACTTTCTCGTTGTAATTCCGATTCCGATAATTCTCGCGGCCACAAATTCGACTCGACATAATCTTCCATAATCATCCGAAGTCAAACATATCGGCCAACCAAATAAAAAGTCAACCCTTCAAAGCAACACACATTAAATCGACTAAATAATCAACAAACGGAAAAATTCGCAACTAATTCCTCGTAAATCCAAATCATGCTCTGGAAGTTCCCACGAACTCAAAATTAAATTCTGAACAACTTCCGTGAAGAAACCGAAACCAAATTCTCGACCGGTAATATAGTCGCGAACAAACCTGCCATTTAAATATGTTTCCGTCGAAACTTCGAATATTCATAACTAATTCCTCGGTCGTCCAAATAACGATCCGGAACCGCCCACAAACTCGTAATCACACGTACTACGACTCTCGAGAAGAGACCCAGCTCCAATTCTCGGCCAATAATCAAGTCGTTAACAACTCTGGCGATTCCAATATCTGTCGAAAATCCGCGACTGCGCTGTAACTCACGAATCAAGCTGATTATACTTCTGATTCTGGTCCGGGTCGTCACAAATCCACCCCCCCTTAGAAAAATTTCGACCTCGAAATTTCCGAGTCTGCCGACTATAAGGTAGGAGCACTGCCTCTGCATACTGCTCAACTCACCAACGGCAATCTCAACTGAACAACTCTGATCACAAACTCCACAATAGGAGATAATTCCGTGCCGGAATTCCTGTACCCTCAAATCACAAATCTGAACTGGCTCACACAATCGCTAAGTGTTCCTACATAAGAAACATATAGGGTACACAACACGCAACAACCTGAAACATAGTTCCGCCACGCGGAACACAATACACAAAGCCAACACTATAGGCGGTGCCGAACCATACGGCATAACACAAACTCGCCTATGGCCACATACGGATCAATACATCAAGGCAAATCACAACTCAATTTGCACACATCAACATAACTCAAACATCGGACTCGGGCAATTATCAACCCATTTCCGCTAATCTGACAGTCTGTGGTAGCATATTCCACAAAATCAGAATCAAACATCAACTCAAACTCAAACCAAACTCACTCCAACACAATGAAGTACAACATCGTTCCTCAAAACGACGTCAAACAATATCAAAATCACAGTGGACAACAACCTGGTACTGCAAACAACCTCGAACAGCTGAAACTACTGGTCCCGAATCCTCTGAAACTGCAACACCGAGGTCCACAACATGCCCTCAAAGGCCTGAATAATCCTCGAAGATCGCTCGCCAATCTGAGGATAAGAATCAGTACTAGCTCGTAATTTGGTCTCCAATGCTCGCTGCAAAGCTCACCAACACTTAGTCGTAGCTGATCACCTCGATCGGCGAACTGGGACACAGGTACACCACGTAGACGGACAACCTCCATCAAACACAGCTATACCAGCCAACCACTGGAATCATCTCCGAAAGGTACAAAATACTGTACTGAGTTCGTCAAACGATCCACAAAAACCTAACAATTGGTATCACAACCAAAGTGCGTACAAACATACACAAACACAACAGCAACCGCCACGTCGAACCGGAAATCTTAAGTGGCTGACACATCTCGGCACGTCTCTGCCTCCTAGCCATCGCCAGTCGACGAATGTGGCATCAGTACACACAAGCTGCTATATTGCTCTTCATGTTGCGTCACGAGTAATAAACTCGAAGTATCATACACAACTCCACATCACTAGCGCCAAATGCACACAAAATTACGAGCCTCAACACCATCATACTCAAACTCAGCTCTCGTAGCCCATAACTCAGCTAACACGAAAACTCGAGCCACACATACACACATGCAATACTGAAACTCCTGACTCTCAACTGAATACATCAGCATCAACATCATCCCAAACAGATGATCAAAGTACAATCTCTAGCCTTTCTCGAGCAACTCAAAGGTGCAGCCATAGTCGATAGTCGACTCCCTCCATCTACACTGCCTCAAGCCCAAATCTGGCCGAAAATGCAAGTGGATGAAACTCAATAATCAGTGCACATCATACACTGCTCTGCACGCCATAGCAGTAGTATCTCCAACTCTCTGGTGCTAACACAAGGACAGCTACACCCAAATCATACACCAAATACGTAGCTATACAAAGTTTCCCCTGCCTGGAATCATGAGCCATCGCTCTGCTACACAGCATCAAAACACAACCAAATCCAAATTTCGATGCATCGCCATATTCCACGAACTCGTCGTAATCGTCAGGTAAGGTCAAAACCGAAACAACGGTCAACCATCCTGCAGGAGGAAGTAACTCTCCTCGCGTGCATCGAACCACATGAACTTGACGCCTTCTTCGTCAATCCGGAAAGTAAAGTAGCAATCCGGGAAAATCCTGCACAAAGCCATTGGTAAAAGCTTGCCAAACCCAAGAGACCCCTGATCTCTGGTACAATAGTAGGGCAACTCCAAATCCACACGGCTTCGAACCGGTCAGGATCCACGCCGACTTCTTCGGCTAGCATCACACAGCCCAACATCTTCACGCTAATCGGCCAAAACTCACACTGGCTGAATCTTGCAAACAGCTGATCATGTCGCGAAATCCGCAACACCGCTTGCAACTATTTCAGGTACTGGTCCTCACTCCTGGAGTACATCAGGATGTCACCAACGAACATAACCGCAACTCGTCCAGAAACCGTCTGAACACCTGGTCCACCAAGTCCACACGATTTACGGGGCATTGGTCAACCCAACCACGTGACCAAGAACTCATGATGTCCGCACCGAGATCTGAAAGCCAACAAAGCCACATCTGACTCATCGATCCACAACTGATGGTATTCGGATCCGAAATCAATCCTCAACAAGACTGAAGCTCTCGCGAGCTGAACAAACCAATCCTCAACCCGAAACGGAGGATACTCACTCTCCTCTGAAACGAATCAGGTTTCCAGTAATCAATACGCCACCTCATCGAACCACCCATCAACCGTACACACAATGCAAAAGTACACCACGCAAATACGCTGGGTCACATGAAATCTCCTGAAACCTCCTCCAGCAACTCCTGGAGTCAAAACTGTAGCTCCATCAGCTCCGCTGGCTCAGAACGACAATGTGTCGATAAAATGAGTCCAGCGCCTAGTACAAGCTCAATAGTGTAGTCGGTCTCCCGAACTGGAGAAACACCTGATAACTCCTCCGGAACACACCTGGAAGCTCGGGAACCACCTCAATGTCGCCGCAGCAACCATAGTATCCACAACATGAACTAAGCAACAACACAACCTATTCCATCATCCGCTCAACCATCACCGCAAAACAGTATCTCGGGGAAATCTGGTCGTCAAAACACAACCTCCTCCTCGAGGCACTCGAACACAGCCAATTGCGTCATCAGTAAGTCCATGCTCACAAACACACCAAAACCACAATATCTAGCTATAACAGATCCACGGCTAAGTCATAACCTCCAACAAGGATCTCGTGACCTCCGGATGGATGCAACACTCTCCAAAACCTCGGAAGTGGAGATACAGGTACAACCGCCATGGACATCAAGCAATAGTAACCTCGGATAAAAGTCTGTCCTCAAACAAGGTCATGGCACGAACTCCAACATGCCCAAGTGGCCACACACATCAACTGTGACTTGCTGACTAACTCGTCAACATGGTGCATTAGTCAGACCACAGGAACAACATGAGGATCTCCTCGTAAACTCTGAGCTGCCAAACCGCTACAACAGCTGACCAAGGGCGCTCCCTCGTAACGTGATCCTCCTGGCCACCACAATGGCAACAGAGAGTGTACCACAAACACAAGTCACCGCAACACCTGCTGCGTGAAAGGATCACCAACGATCGCCCAAACTGATGCCACAGGAGCAAATCCGCTACTCTGTGATCTCCGCCATCACCAAATGGATCAGCAGAGGATCCTCAACATAACCGAAAAGGCCACAGTCTGATGAAGTCACTGATCCCGAAGTGTCGGAACTCAACCTCATCAAAATCTCACTGCTGAATCCACTTTCCTCAAACTAACACATCGAAAACCATGTATATCATTCCTTTTCACTAGCCTCGCCACTGAGTGCAACACACTAAGCTCCTCACGGATATCTCGAGGCACATCAATCAGAATCTCTCTGATACTCAGGTTCAAACTCATCTCGAACCTCGTACACTGCTTCCTCTGAAGCCACATAACTCGTACAAACTGAAACTAACATGTGAACAATGCATCTCTGCCCCAGGTGGGTAAACACTCCACATCAATTGCTGAGTAGCCTGATAACACCATCACTGTTTACACAACACTCTGAATGTAGGCCGTAGAGTCGCAACCGGAACTCACACAATATCAGCCCACAAATTACAATGATCAGAATCAGGCAAACATCACTGCCAAAATTCACAACTCTGAGGCAACATATAGACGCCCATATACACATCCCCAGGCAAACCGTGCCACACATTCTCTAAACTCTGAATACTCATCCAAATCCACAGTTCACTGGCAATTCACGCGTCGAATGATCCTCAACAGGATCCACAACCGAAACGACACGGAAAGCACGTCAGGAGGCATCCTAATGAATACAATATCGTTCACAACAAGTGGAACGTAATCATGGAACTTCAAATATTTGAAAGCATACAACACCCGGAATTTGATGATTATCCGCCGGCCGGTCGGGTCACCATTCCAGTCATGCTGTACATTCTCAAATATCCTTAGTAAACACGACTACAGAAGTCTACAGAACCTACAACCTAATGCTCTGATACCAAGCTGAAAGGACCCAACCCCGATTTAGCACTCTAAACCGGAATCGAACCCCTTCGAAAACACGAACCAACAAAAATTTTCCGAAATTTGGGCAGAGTTTCGTTACTAGCGTGGAATTACCTTAACCTGCACGCATAAAAACACACTCCATCCTATGCCACAAAAAGCAAACCGTGGGCACCAATCCCATCCGGATTTCTCAATATATCAACAATAACGTAAAGTAGTAAATATATATACACTTTACTAAAATCCAGTGTAAAATCGTATAACATATTCAATAGGAAGCTCAGAGCGACATCTAATACATAATCGTATACTCATACCACAGTAGGTAGAACAATAAACCTACTGGATGAAATAAAGTAGCTCGAGCACTATGCCTCCGACCACGACGTGCGACACCAGAGCCTGAACTGCAAACTGGGCACGGAAACCGAAAAACCCAGGGGAAAGACATGAAACACGTTAGAGTGAGTGGACGAAAATAAGTGTCTTTCACCAGTTTATATATGTTTAAACAACATATGCGAGTCCAGGTAAATTAAACAACATAGTACACGAGATAAAACTCACACTCCTCCAGTGTACTGAGCATGCAAGTAAAAATCCCACGGGGTCACTTATGGACACACACCGTGCTAGTACAGTCAGAATCACGGAGTCCCAGACTTCCACGCGATTCTAGCCAGAAAGGCCTCAGGTCAGAGGTCTGCCTCCCCCCGGTACAGGTCACGGGTCAGGAGTCACAGCCTCCCCCGGTACACATCCTCGGGGATCAGCCGGGATGCGAGTGTATCGATACAACAATATAAGCGACTGTACTCTGTGTAAATTAAAGCACAAACATTTCGATGCAAATGCATAAAACAGCATATAAGTGTATGTATACTCGTATACGTATAATCGTATAAGTATAATCGTATAATCGTAAAACACATGCTCATTTAATCCGAAAACTCATACGCATGCTCAAGTTCATAAATCATAGAAAAGACTCGCAATCGTTTCCGTGAAAATAAAATGTCCACTCACAGACTGGCGTAACGCGTATCGCGTTAACCCGTGATCCGGCGGAAAGTCCATCGCCAAACAAACGATCACGAACCCCTGAATAAATCACAACGTCCAATATTCAAAGTCATAATCCGACAATTCGAATCAAACCACGAGAAACCACCGTTCTCGGAAATACACAATTCGAATACGACGAATCGTCGAAAATCCATATATACCACCTCAATACCTCGTTTTACGTTCGGACGCTCAACTCGAAAAACGAACCTCCCCACTGCGATCGGAGCGCGATTTCGAGTCAAACGACATGCAACTTGCCGAAAGTCAAAAAGTCAACCCGTTGACCGTTGACCGCCGCCCACGGCGGCGCCACTGTTGACCAGAGAATTTCACGGCGGAGCAACCCCAATTCCATGCAAAACCACCCACTGAGCAACTTTGTCAACTACAACAAAGGCCAATTCTCACTCTAACTAGGTCAATTTCATGATAAACCGAATTGGTACCAAATTTTCCAATCCAAAATTCTCCAAGCTCAAGCAAAATTAGATCACCAAACTTACATGGTAGCTTCCTAGTGATGAGAGCTTCAAAGCCCACTCCAAATTGCAGCTCAAATCGGCCTCAAACATGGAACCCGAATTCACAAAGTTTCTTCCAAAGTTTGGCCGGAAATAGCTCCTTCTCCGGCAAGCCTCGCCGTACGTGGTGACCATGGGTAGACTCGGGAGGCCGGCACGCTTCGAACAAGACCGGATTCAAGGCCGGAGGTGGCCGGAAACGTCGCGCCACCGTGGAGCACCGTGGCTCCGTCGCCATTCTCTCTCTCTCCACCGAGTTGACTCGGTCAACTCGGTCAACACCCAATATGGAAAGTCTCTGACTTGCCCAAAATAGCAACTTCTATTTATAGCCTTTCCCGATTTGGAAACTCATGTTTATCCATTTCGACGAACCTTAAACGCGCGTAACTTTCTCGTTGTAATTCCGATTCCGATAATTCTCGCGGCCACAAATTCGACTCGACATAATCTTCCATAATCATCCGAAGTCAAACATATCGGCCAACCAAATAAAAAGTCAACCCTTCAAAGCAACACACATTAAATCGACTAAATAATCAACAAACGGAAAAATTCGCAACTAATTCCTCGTAAATCCAAATCATGCTCTGGAAGTTCGCACGAACTCAAAATTAAATTCTGAACAACTTCCGTGAAGAAACCGAAACCAAATTCTCGACCGGTAATATAGTCGCGAACAAACCTGCCATTTAAATATGTTTCCGTCGAAACTTCGAATATTCATAACTAATTCCTCGGTCGTCCAAATAATGATCCGGAACCGCCCACAAACTCGTAATCACACGTACTACGACTCTCGAGAAGAGACCCAGCTCCAATTCTCGGCCAATAATCAAGTCGTTAACAACTCTGGCGATTCCAATATCTGTCGAAAATCCGCGACTGCGCTGTAACTCACGAATCAAGCTGATTATACTTCTGATTCTGGTCCGGGTCGTCACAGGATTAGTAGGTTTCCATTAGTTTTTTAAGATGTAGCGCACCAAGAATCAAGAGATCCTAATTAATAGCTCACATAGGTTGTCCCGTTGATGTATGATTATTATATATACAAATTGAACTTAAGATGGTAGATCAGTGTTATTAGTCTGAATTTTTTGTATGGTTATATAAGTGAGTTCTACATCTTTTGTACTCTATTCTTTAGCCTGAATTTTTAATATATGAATATATAGGAGCAGGTTCTTTTTAGTTTTGGTTTTGATATTTAGGGATTTTAATCTACACACATAAAGATTATGACTTGATTTACCAGAATATCTAAGTTAGTTCATTAGATGTTTATTTGCCAATATTTGCATTTGCAATAATTTCTTTGCTCGTGAGTATCCTAAAGTAGGAAGAATGCATATTTACTTTGATGCTTATTTGCGTTTATTTGCTACTGATCATTCTGTTCTCTTACTATACAGTCTTTGAATCTGCAATTTGAATTCATGGGTGGTTGGGAGTTGAGTTCGCTCGATTACTACTGTCTTCGATTACTGGATTTGCTACCATTGGATATAATAGATGCATAAACAATTTTTTATGAAGGTTCACAATCCAGCCTCAGGTTAATTTCTCAAACTTTATCCAAAACATGAAGCAATTGAGACTTGAATATCACGGTAGAATTTATAGTAGTGAGTGTGCTCATAACATGCTTCTTTGGTTCTTCGGGTCTATTGATTATAAGGCTATAAGCAAATGACATCAATGTAAAATAATAGGAGAAAAAAACAATAACCTTGATAATGGCATTGACACTGTGTAAACTCCATAGTTTTGAGGCAAATCAAGTCGTTATCAGTTGCGATAACTCGCATGCCTTCTAGAAGCCAGTTCAGAGCCTCATTATCCAATTATGCTTACTGAATCAAATAGTAATTACAGATGTAAGACATATGTACAGTGATATGTCTGAATAGTAAATCTAGCAAGCTTTGCAATTTTATTCTAACAAACCAGCTAGGCCTTTAATTTACATATGTGATAGAAACTAAGGAAAAGACTTTAGCCTCTAGGATAATGAAGACCGGTTCTTTTCCTGTTTGAATTAGCGAGAACAGAGACCAATAGAAGAGTACGATTCGATGAAATATAGGAATCTACATACCTTTACAATATTGGAATCCATTGTTTTTTTATTAATTTTCTTCTAGGAGCAGTCTATGTATATGATGGATCTCACTTATGGTTGATCGGATTGGAAAAGATGTGAATTCTTTGACAGCTGGTTTTGAATTTGAATAGTTTAACTAGATTTTTGAGCTTGATTATTTGACTATGCTTCATGTTATCTGCAGATTTTAGACTAAGTTTCTCAATATAAATTTGCAGCTCAAAGAAGCTTCTCCTTCGTGCAAGGGCTTCAAATTGCGGAAATGAGCGAGGCTCCGGCCTTCCTCCTCCGGCGACGCTCCGGCGACTCAAATTCCGGCGTGGTTCCCCTTCTCCGACGACTCTACTCCGGCAATATTCCGGGAAGGTAATAATTCTATTTTTTAATTAATTAACATTATTTTTATTTAAGTAATTATTTAATTTGTAAATAGTTTTAAATAATTAGTTTTAAATAATTAGTTTTAAATAATTAATAGTTGTAATTATAATAATTAGTAATTATAATAGTTTTAAATAATTAGTAATTAATAATTATTATTATTATTTAGTAATAATTATTAGTTGTTATTTGGTAATGAATAATTATTAGTTAAAATTAAATAATAGTAATAATAATTATTGTTAATAATAATTAATTATATAGGTAAATGAATAATTATTATTAAATGCATGATAAATAATAATTCATTATTGTCATTATTTATTGTTTTAATTAATAGTATAATTTGTGATTATTATTGCATATAATTAAAAATTATTAATTGATAATTATGTGTATTTTCTAGTTAATTGCATGGTAGTACGTCTTTGATTTAAATTTAGTACATAAGCTTGGTTTATTAAGTCGCACTCTTTGGAATAGATGGCGCCTCTTTTCCTAGCTTATCTCCCTAACTCCTCGTGATGTGTGGATTTCATCACCGCACACCATAACCTAAGTGAAGTTATGGACACGAGGTTGATGGCGGAGTTTGCAAAGGACTTGAGGGAGTGTAAATTTTCGAAAGATTGGCCGAATGTAGGACATGGTGTATAGAAACGGGTTATGACTGGTGACAGGTTTTGGATCTAAGAAAGACGACACCAATAGAGTATATACCATTCATTTGGTTAGCCTCGGGGTGTTTTGTCGAAATTAGTCCTGCCTCTCGCGTTATCTCTATCCCTAACTGACCATGTTTTTCGATTGAACCAAGGCTGATTAATTGAAAATTTACACTTTATCGCGCGGGTCGCACGTCCATTGAACGACCCAAAAAGCCAAGCTAGTGTACTCTATTTAAATCTTAGCCGCACTTAATTAGCGTAAATTATTTTATATAATTATTATGGTAATCAGGTATTTTAACAACGTACTCCTAGGTTTAAATGGCTCCGTCCGGCAAGAAAAAAGCCCAATAGGAGGCAGAAGATGCTATGCTCCGCCGCTTGGCGGACCAAGTCGGTTGGGTTGAACAGGAGGGCAACAACGCCCTCAATCCAGACCCTTCATCTGGTCCGTCGCTAGCGCCCTCTGGGGAAATTCCCGCTCCCCCATTTATCTCCAGCGGTGATGACGACCCCTATTCAAGTCCAACGCCCGGTACCGGTTCAACAGCAAGTACTCAGGCGTCCTCGACCTTCGAATCTATCCTCTACAGCGCCCAGCGTAAGCAAAGGAGGGCCTCGACTGACCCGGAACCGAAAAGGACTCGCGGTCTTGTTAAATGCGGCAAAGCGGAGAAAATTTGCAAGGCGACCGGGAAAAAAATCGACTTGCCCTACGACGAATTCACCGATGGCCCTCCCACAGCTCAACTAGCAAGTCTCTCGGCGCATTGCATAGGGTCAATCTTTCGTAGTCGGGTTCGTCTCATTGCCCCTAATTGGAAAGAGTTGTCGGATGAAGAGAAGGCGAAACTCTTTAAAGAACTTTCGGTACGTAATACGTACAATTTTAAATTTATTTTCTAATAACCAATAAACATTATAATTTCATAATATATACGATTATAATTTTCTATTTATTTCTGATAGGAACAATATGAGGTTGATCCCACACCGGCGATGCTTAGGCATATCAACCAAACCGCCAACTCTATCTACCGTGACTGGAAGTACAGGCTTCATAATTACTTCGAAAATATCGGCCCCGTGCCTACCCCCGTAGAGCTGCGTGGGGATAGAGAAGACGAGTGGCAGTGGTTGTGTAACCACTTTCAAGATGAAGAATTTAAGGTGTTTACTTTTTTTTATTTCAATTAAGATAATTGAATTATTTTAATTTTAGTTACTTATTAATTTTTTAATGATTTAATTATGTTGTCTAACAAAAATTCTTCGAAGTCAACAAAGCCAACCGGGGGAAAAAGGACAAACACCATACTTCCGGCGCCAAGCAACTCATTCAAATAGCCAAGGAGCACAAGAATAAGGGCTCCAAACACCCTTATCTCAATGCTAGCATAAGCGCGTACGTGACGCCTGGGCTCGATAATGAAGTGAGTCAATACGGCGTAAGTGATATATATATATATGTGTGCTTTTAATTGCAGTAATTATTATTTAAATATTATTTCATTATAATTTTTTAATTATTCTTTTGTATGCAAGGGTGGTAGAGCGTGCGCAGGAAGAATTGGCTAACACTCAGCTTGCGTTCCTAGATTTGCCGCCGGAAGACCTGCCTCCTCTATCGATGGAGAGCCAAATTGCAATCGCGGATGAGGTCTACGGTCGTAGAGCTGGCAGAGAGGTTAGGGGGTTCGGACCTAAGGTGGTTCGAGATTTGTCGACGACCTCTGACTCATCATCTACGGGAGGTTCGGGGCGGAGAAGTACTCAGGTTGCGGCCGTCGAAGCAGCCATTCAAGAGGCTCGACTCGCACGAGAGGAAAATCAATCCATGCGTCAAAGACTTGATGAGCAACAAGCACAAATAACCCAACTCATCGTCCTCATGCAACAAGCTCGAGGAGAATGTCAACCTCCTCCGAACCCATACCCCGACGACGACGACCCGACTGGAGGCGGGGGACTCGGCGGCGCATCTGCTCCTCCTGTATTTTAGCTAGTAGTTTATTATATCGTTTCTTTCCGCATTCCGAACAATATTTTAATTTTTATGCGTTTTTCGATTATGTATGTACAAATTAATTTTATTATTTAATTAAGTAATTACAAATTTAGTTTATTTTATTAATTTTAACATTTTTCATTATTTAAATTCAATTAATAATAAATTAAATTATTAATATTTAATAACAATTTAATTTAAAAAAAAATTTAAATAAGCACTTGGACGACGGAGAATTCCATCTCCGTCGTCCAAGTGAATACTTGGACCGCGGAGAAGGTGACATTCTCCGTGGCCCAGGTAAGCACCTGGACGACGGAGAATTCTATCTCCGTCGTCCAAGTAGTTACCTGGACCACGGAGAATGTGACATTCTCCGCGGTCCAGGTAATAACCTGGACGACGGAGATGGAATTCTCCGTCGTCCAGGTGCTTACCTAGACCGCGGAGAATGTCACCTTCTCCGCGGTCCAAGTATGCACTTGGAGGACGGAGATGGAATTCTCCGTCGTCCAGGTGCTTACCTGGGCCACGGAGAATGTCCGCGGTCCAAGTGCACTTGGATGACGGAGAATTTCATCTCCGTCGTCCAGGTTCCTGGACGGCAGCACTTGGAGCACGGAGCCTGGAGGACGGAACCTCCGTCGTCTAAGTGCGTTTTTCTTGTAGTGATAATAAGAGCTTTTGGGTTGTTAAAGATCTAAAGTTTAGACAATTATCTAATCACATATACCCTTCAAGGTTTTGAGTTATCTGTTATGATGTTGCAGAACACATATTTGTTGTGCATTTGAACTTAGTATTTGTTTATTTCTGGCATGATCTTTAGGTGATTAAATTAATTGATTTCAATGACCTATTTGAAATGAGTCTTGGCTATCTACCTCCAAATGAGTTGTCAAGCCTGACATGCTGTTCGGAAAGCATGGAAAGAGGGGCTTGGTTGCCTTGAATCTAGATTTCGCTGATGTTGTCACTTTCTAGGCAAACAGGTACTTTGGTTGTCCTATATATATTTCCTCATTAATATAGTAGTTGTTTCTGTTTTACAACTTCTAGGCTACTTATTGTATCTTTTTCTCAATGAGTGTTTTTTGATTTACAGGTCAAACATGTGAAGCACAAATGACCCATCGCAACATTCGTTGCAGAACCCTTCATTTCCCCCAATGACCTCATTATGTTGCTAATAATGAAGGCTTGGTTTGGTGCTATTGGAATCTATCTTCGAGTTCTAAGTTCATTAGTTTTGTTGGTCTATAAAATTTTAAGGTTTATGCATTAGTAACAACAAATTTTTAAATAAAATATTTAAACAACGTATATAATTTTGTAAGTTTGTTTTATCGTTGAAGTTTCATCTTATAATTTCACATTGTCAAAAGATTACGTGACAATTGGCCTATAAAGAGAGTACTGGTCTATTATTTTGAATGCAAGAGTTCATTATCTTTAATGCAGCTTCGATCTCGTACATTTGTACTACAAATAGATCATTACTTTTTATATATCCAAAGTTCTCCTACCTTGTTTCATCTTTCTGTTGTCTCCATTTATATACTATTACTTGCTGAAACAGTAGTATATCACCGCCCCAAGGGATGGACAGCCATATCAGACAAGAATCAAACTTGTATGAAATATCTGGCAAAATAGTTCACCTGTGTTTCCAATACCTCGTATTTTGACAAGGGCTCTTAATTTCCCGGACTCCTACTTCTCCACGTCAACCCGTCAGTAAAAATCATCCGACCGACGGTAACATCCCGCCTTCTCCTCCCATCACCTTTAGAATTGCCTCCAATTCCCACATTTTTACGGTTTGCCTTCTTCTTCTTCTTCTTCTTCTTCCTCTCACTCTCTCTTTTATCTCTTCCCAAAATTCCCCAATCCTTCCAAAAATGGACTCATTGCCTATCAACTGGGAAGCTCTCGATTCCTTAATCATGGATTTCGCCAAATCCGAGAACCTAATCGAAGACTCCTCCTCCTCTTCTTCTTCATCTCCACCGTCGTCTCCGTCGTCGTCTATCTCGTCATCTTCGTACCACTCCCGTTTGATCATCCGCCAGATCAGACGGTCCTTGGAGGCCGGCGACATTGACGCCGCCATCGATCTCCTCCGCTCCCACGCCCCTTTCATTCTCAACGACCACCGCCTCCTCTTCCGTCTCCAGAAACAGGTACGGCGGTGACCTCGCTAGGGTTTGGTTCATCACTTTCATAATTTCGTGTGTGTGTTTTTTTAATATATTTTTCTTATTTTAATTTTGAAGAGGTTTATTGAGCTACTGAGGAGAGGCTCCGACGAGGCTCGAGATTCTGCAATCAAGTGTTTGAGAACTGCTCTCGCTCCCTGTGCACTCGATGCTTATCCGGTAACTTTGAATTTTTACTTGCGTTTGTTTGTGATGTAATTTTTACTGCCTAGAGAGTAGAATCAGAGCTCGAATAGCTCAATTTACTGTGTCGAAGTTGCAAAATTGTGTTGGTTTTAGGGCTTAATTTACTGTGCCCAAATTGCTGAATTTGTGTGTTGTTTTTAGGAAGCGTATGAGGAGTTCAAGCATGTTTTACTTGCTTTTATTTATGATAAAGACGATCGGGCTAATCCTGTAGCAAGTGAGGTGAGATATGGGTACAACTGATCCGCATTGCTACAGTTTCATTCGATGTGTTTGAGTTATGCTGAAAGGGAACATTTTAATGCTTTATAGTGGTCTGAAAAGAGGAGGCTCGACATTGCTGGATTGGTTTCTACTGTGTTAAGAGCGCATTTACATGCCTATGATCCCGTTTTCTCAATGACCTTGATATATTTAATAAGGTACGCCTCTTTGACCTTAGTTTGTTCGGTCATGGTTATTATGATTGTTTCGTCGTTTTTTGGGGCATGTGAGCATCTGTTTGTGCAGAACGTACAGGCGGTATAGTTATTTTAGCTTTTGTCTTTATTTTAATCGTTATCTTGTGCAGTATTCACAAGGGGTTTTGTCTTCGTCAAGGAATTTCATCGCCCATTTCAGATCTTACTCAGAGGTTACTTGTGGAGGAACGTGACCCTCTAGCAGCTCCCCAAGAGAGCCTCTCTGAAGCACCTCCCTTTGATGAGGTTAGATTTCTAAGGCATGAGTTGGCAGTTGCACTTGTCTCTAGATGTTGCAGGAAGTAAAACTGTCATAATTTCGTGTTTGGTTTGGAAAACCAGGTGGACATACAAGCTCTTGCACATGCTGTAGAGCTGACAAGGCAGGGAGCAGTAGATAGCTTGAGATTTGCCAAGGGTGATTTGTTCCAAGCTTTTCAGGTCAGTTATTAATAATTGGTAATCTTTTTATATTGCTTTTGAGTTTGGCTCATCAAGTTTGTAACTCATAGGCAATTGGTCATTTTAAGCATATTAATTTGATATGAGACAAATGTATTTCAAACTGGAACAACACTGTTAGATTTTTTTTTTTGGTAAGTACTTGTTCTTCTTATAGTAAGTACTTTTTTATTTCTTGACCCATGGGACATGATTTGACCTTAAGCACCCACATTTTTTTTCTGGTTTCAATTCAAGCTTGCAAGTGGGTGCACTAGTATTGATTCATTTGAACTTATTTCCTGCAGAATGAAATATGTAGAATGAGGGTTGATGTTACCATGCTTGATGAGCTTGTGCGCGAGTACTGTGTTTACAGGGGCATTGTGGATGCTGGTAGTGCATCTACTTTTGTTGTTCACTTTTTCCTTTATCCTCTCCCACGAGTTTATTCTTTATGCTTTTTAATTATGTTTTCTCAGACTGACTGATACTAATCGACCTACCCATGACAGTATCTGGAATGGAAAGCCCTTCAAAATCTTTAAAAGTTGATCATTCAGTGGCTAGTTCGTCTTTGTCAAGAGATAGTTCTCATGAGATAGACTATGGGGTCAGCAAAATTTCTGATGGTGAAGTTTGCATCAGTAATGATAACCAACGTGCCTCCCCTGAAAAGAATTCTGGTGTGGCTAGCATGCAAGGAATAGAGGTTGAATTACGTTTTACTTCTGAATCAACTGGCAACGTTGAAGTTTGTAGCACCAGTGGATCACATCTTTGTGAAAATCTTAGATTTCCACAAAGAAGCAGAAGCAATGTGAGTGCAGAAAGGAGTAAGCACAAGCGATGGAGGGGAAGACAGGATGATCTTGGCTTTACTTCCGGCGTATCTTTTAATCAAATCAGCGAAGGAATGAGCACAAATTCTGCCGTTTCCAATACATTTTCATCAAAGGAAGAGCAGGTATTGTTTTCTGTTATTAATTATTAGCTGATAGTGTTCGGAGTTACGGTGGTACTGCTTCAACTTTAATAATACTTTTGGTTTGCAGCCATCAGAATGTAAAGTTGTAGACGTTAACAGTTTGGAGGATAAGTATGAGATTGTGCTTGGGATGAAGGAACTAGCTAGCAAAGGAATGGCTGCAGAGGCTGTAGAAGAAGTTAATGCGATGGACCCAAACTTTTTTGGGCAGAATCCTCTTTTGCTGTTTCAGCTCAAGCAGGTATTTTGATCATGGACAGTCAATAGGTTCCTAGCTTCATTTAAAGCAATGGATTTTATTTTTTATAAATTTAATATTCTTTCGCAGATTTCACAATCTAATCCTCTCCACCAATTATAGGTTGAATTTCTTAAACTTGTCAGCTCTGGTGATTGTTCTAGTGCTTTGAGGGTTGCATGCTCTCATTTAGGTCCTTTAGCTGCTAGTGATCCAGCTTTACTCAAATCCCTGAAGGAGACTTTGTTAGCACTTCTCCAACCGGATGAAGATGCGCTTCGGAAAGGGTTTCCCTTGCATACTCTTGCAACTTCACTCCAGGTATGCAATATTACGTGCTGAACTAGTTCTGTAGCTGATGTTACAATTAGCCTCACTGTTGAGCTTTTGTAGATAGGTCTTCAACATAACTGCGATTTAACTTGTAGTCCTATCTGGACAAGGTTCATAAAACATATGACAAATTAAAACTATACTTTGCCTTGAATATTAATGACTTGTTTTCCTTTTCCCGATTAGGTTGCGATTGGGAGGCGGGTTGGCATTGACGAACCCCTGCTTATGAAAATAATGAGAGCAACCCTTCACACACATAATGAGTGGTTTAAACTCCAAATGTGTAAGGATCACTTTGAAAGTCTATTGAGGATCGATTCCTTGAAAGAAGTTAATATTCCTTCACTCGCTACTGCTGCAACATCCAAGTCAAATGTTGATAGTTGCTCTTATGGGTCTTCCCAAGTGACAATATCTTCAAGTAGGATGGTGGAAGATGGGAGCAGCCTGTCTCAAGTGTCATCTACAGATGTTGACGAGAATGCAGTACTGAAAGTGATGGTAAGCTCTATGAAATAAAGCTACATACTTTCTTATGCTTGCTTACTTGAGCATAGACAATTGTTGCAGCCCCGTGGGCGAAATCATTTCCTTACTCCCCTAGTCATACTAAATGTTGGTGTCATGATAGAACATTCTTGTCCATGCACATTATCGTTGTTCCCGGATCACCTTATTTCACCCCCAAAAGGGATCCCATATCTATAGAAGAAATGGTACATGAGCTTCTACCATTTTATGATGCAGGAATTTCTAGCTCTGCCGAGAGCCGATGCCATCCATCTTCTTGGACAGTACAATGGTAACGCCGAGACAGTCATTCAGCAAATATTTGCGTAACTCAAATTAGCCCAATTAGCCGACAGCAATTCATGATTTTTCTTTTTGCTTATATTGGTTTATTCAATTTCTGCGTAAGAGTTTCCCATGTTAGGTTAGACAGGCACATAGTTTTTCTGAAGGTACGGTAACATGCTTTTCATTGGCTGTTACCCTTGTATATTAGGCTATTAGCCCATATGGGCTCTCTATGAAAATGCATCCACTAATAAAACAGTGTTTGGTTGATCAGTATAAGAATAAAGCACTGTTGAATTGGTCTATTTTGCCTGGTCTATTGTCTGCTAGCCAAATTTACAGACAATGCAAAACACCGTCTCATTTGCTAATTACAATTCTATTTATGTATATTGAGAAAAAAAAAATTGTGAATAGAAAACGGCAAAGAGACGAGAAACCCTAAACCAGTATCTCAAGTCTTTGTTTAAGACTGCCCGCCAATGTTTCTAATGTAACCTCTGTTTCAATTGTAAAATTACTCTATTTATGCACCAAGTATGTTGCACTTTCCTTCCTCAGATCCTCCAATTCCTTCTGCCACAGCATACTGGACAGTTCTTGAAGCTGTTTATCCGACATAACAACCGGGTTGACCTGAGCATTGATGCAGCAGTAGTATTTTATACGAAACTTTAACTACGAAAACCTCCGGATTTGCTCTGCCCCTTCGTGCATCAGTTTGATCAGCTTCTCCACTTCTTCCTTGGCGAGACCCAATTTCGGGTTATGCTCTTCGCTTCCGATCAGGCATGAGACCCTATCATGTAAAGGGTCTAGGGTGCTCTTGAGGTTTAGGATGACGTTCTTAAACTTACCAGTGTTTCTGGCCATTGCTTGGTTAACGCAGTCATACAGTAGTTGAAATGCTGCAGCCTCTCCAACCTCCGCCGCTGCCATAGATCGAGTCTCAAGAATAACAAGAGCTATATTATTTTCAGGTCTTTGCTAGCTGTGTTCTTAATTAGAGGTTTCCACAATCCACACCCGTCTTCTCTTTTAATAGCAGTATATATGCAGACTGCAAGAAACCTTATTAATGTGTGAGACTGTGTTCCTCTGGGATATGTATTCCCAAGTTCGCTGATCTTCTTTAGTTTGTTGGGTTTGTCGACGTTAAAAGTGCAACAAGAATTTTCCTTTTGCATCGTGGTCGATCTCCATTTTCTACTTCAAATCATAGATTTCTGGATTCTGCTATTCTGGGCCTGCATGCACTTGAAGTCACGAAAGACAAATGCTGAATGATTAGCAAAGGAAGAGTGTATGCATGAGGACGGTGGCTTAGTGAGCACTAGGCCAAGTAAGACCAATGCTCCACCTGAAATTTTGGAGGAAAAAAAACACATGTATGTCTTATAGAGTTATAGGGTTGTTTCATGACTCCACTGTCAAATATCAAGACTTATGACTGATGCCAATATGTTATAGGTTGTTCTGTTTAGGGTACAGCTGGGGTACACTGGGTTCAGCATGAACCTAGTCAGTTTTCTTCTCAAAATGGAAAGCACGTGCTTTACACAGCACACGGGGAAAGAGTAATTTGTGCTGGGTTTAGCGTGAACCCAGTTCACCCAACTGTCCCTATATTTAGTTACAGGCTTTCACATAACTAGTTAGCTCTGAAATTTGCAGAGCAGCATTGGCATTTGCCAGTGCTTTGTACTGGTCATTAGTCATACTGCAACTAATTATTGACATCTATCCCCTCTATCCCAGTAACCTCGATTCCTCTTGCCTATAAGGAACTGAGTTAAAAATGTTCAGAAAATAAATATTTTTTGTATCACCTAATTTCAACCTAGCTAGCTACTTATCTCTCTATCGCTGCATAATTTGATTAATTTCGCTTCATTAATTACTTTGGCTCAAAAATGACAATCTAGGTTATATATCATTGTATCGTATTGTTTGTTTGCATATCTCTCCAAATAATTAGCCTTTTGTTTACTTGATTTTGTCCCAAATAAAAAGCATAACGAAATAAGTTTCTCAACCACTTTGTTTTTACACATTTTTCTTCGCGTCTAAAAAGTAAAAATTTCAAATCCATAATTCATACATGTTTGCTCTATTAATCAATTTTACTTGTTTAATTGAATTTTAATTTGGTTTGATGTTGTAATTTTTTTAAAATCAACTAATATAAAGTCTATTTTAGTCGTTTTAGTCCTAATATATGTGAGTCTTTGTGTAATATATGTCGCGTGAGTAAACTTTAACTTATTTATGTAGATTATCAATTAAGGAAGAGTAAATTTTTTTGCCTCACCTAGATAAATTTTTTGACTCCGCCACTACATGAGAACATCGAGCGATGATATTTAGTCATATCACCATATTCATATAACACCTTCACATAATAATTATACCTAACTCTCAGAGGTAATCAAAGTTTTCAAACCAAAATAAAGAAGAAAGGAATTTGAGGAATTAACCTATGGACCATAATAAAAAGGGAAGCTCTCACTGAATGCGCGGTATTGTTAATATACGATGAAAAGAGTCGGGAATGCATAAATGAGATTATTATGATAAAATTTAAATAAAAAACTGAAACTGGTTAAAAAAATAAAAAAAAGTTAATGCGGAGAGTTTAGGTAAAATCTGTATGAAAGTTTTTTTATTGTAAAGTTTAAATAAAAAGTAAAAATTAAAATTGTTAAAAAATAAAAAATAATAATGCTAAAAAGATGTGTGATTTTTAAAAGTAAAAGTAAAAATTAGAACCGTTAAAAACTAAAATTAAAATGTAAAACATAAAATTGTAAAAAAAGAAGAAGTTAAAATGTGAAAAGTAAAAAATTAAAACTGTTAAAGTAAAAAGTAAAACAATACTGTCAAAAAAAGAGGTACAAAATACCCCAAAATGAACCGTCACATGAATAATAGTTCATGTTTGTTATATAGTAAACTTTGATACAAGGCAATAGAATTCAATAGTTTTGACTGGTTTTTAATGTGCATAAATTTCCAAACTAGCGAGCTAGAGTAACTTGATCGATCTTGTTCGATTAGTCACCACAAAAAGTTGGATCAAATCCTCGATTCAATATGATTAGGAATTTGATTCTTAGAATTCGGTTTTGCATGTTTGCCAAGGAGATGTACAATTAATCAAATATACAACAGAATATACAACTTCATTTCATAAATTTTAAGACACATTCATATCAAAAAATGAAACACGGACAACTTTCATCAACTGTCCATTATTTTTTTAAGCTAATCTATTATGTTGAGCAATATAAGTAATGGAAGTTTGGTATTGAATTCCATGAGAACCCAAGAATGTTGACATCTCATCATTCACACATTCTTCATCATTGTCAAATTGGAGAATCCGGATTTGTTGTTGGTACTGGGTTGCTACCACCTTGTGAAATTTAATAAATCTAGCAAATACTTCACTTTTACACTACATCAAGGATACCCGAGTCATTCTGGTGCATTCATCAATAAAAGTCACATAATAGCGAAAACCAAAAAGAGAAGAGATTCATGCAAGATCCCAAACATCATAATGAATCTTCATAAAAGAAAGTAAACATTTATTCAAACTTGGAGAATAAGTAATACGATGACTCTTGGCTAGTTTACAAATATCACACCTGAAATCTGACTCTTCAACAACTGAAATAACTGAGGCTATAACTTTTTAAGATATCCAAAATTCAAATGGTGTAAGCGACGATGTCATAGCTGCACTGCTTCTTTGGATTTATTCAGACTACTGATATTGTTTGCCTTACCCAACGAACCCAACTGCTGATGTTCACTGTTTGTCAACTCCATGTAGTACAATTCCTCTTTCTAACACCATAACCAAGAATTTATCTTGTCAAAATATCCTTAAAAATACAGAAATTAGGATAAAAGGTTACAACGCAAGAGAGAGCCATAGTAATTTGACTCACAGATAATAGGTTATATGACAAAGAGAAAACAACAAGGACAAAATCAAGAGTCAATTCATTAGAAAGCTGCACAAATCCTTCACCAAGAACAAGAGAATGAGGACCATCGGCAATATAAACAACATGTTGATAGGTTTTAAGGGTGTCTACAACGCTAGGATTATTTTCCATATGATCAGTTACACCAGTATCAATTATCCAAGATCTATTCGTAGATAATGTAGAGAGAAAGAAGATGTCTTACCCTCCATACATGATTCAAAGGTGAGTGCATATGGTTGATCAGATGACTCTTTGATGGTCACAGTTGCATTGAGGATGTTTTTGAGCGACTTCTTAGAGAAATCCCACCGTTCACGGTATCCAACAATCTCAAAGCACCAGATCAGAGATTGGAGAACCTTGAGATTGGAGAATTTAACTAGAGGTTTCCCACCAGATCGAGGAGGACCAAAGAAACTAGGAGAAAGACCCTGGCGACGCTGAGAGTTGGCGACGTTGGCAACCGCAGTTCTGCGGTGGTGATGGGACCGAAGTGGTCATGACAGAGGGTTCCAAAGGAGTTGGTTGTTATGAAATCTTCTGACATGTGCATACGTCTGCTCCAAATCCTATTTCGGATCTTTCCTAAGGATTTTTTCACTTATTTGAAAATATTCAGAATCAAGTCCACTTAAAAATATGTGAACCCTCAATCGGCCAATATAAGAGGCTTCATACACAACGTCATCAACAGTAGTTGTATGATATGCCAGGCGTTGATCCATCTCATCCAACCATCCTACAAGTTCATTGTAATAGGCAAAAACTTCATTCTGTTTCGTCCAAAAACACTGGCAATGAAATTCAAAGATTCGGGTGTCATCTGATTCATCATAGTATGTCTTGTACAGTACATTCCAAATTGTTTTGGCAGTTGAAAATCCAAGGTATCGATTCCTCAATCTCAGAGACATGTTTTCAATGAGCCAACACGTCAATTTTTCATTGTCAATGGCCTATGCTTGGTATTCGGCGAAGGAAACTTCATGTGCAACTTCAGTAAGAAGTTCAAGCTTATTATGTACTCCAATACGTATCTTCACGAGATGAGCCTAACTAGAATAGTTGGACTCAGTTAAGGGATCTCCGGTAGGAAAAGCATAATGATCATGAATGGTGGTGTGGTAGTGTTAATGATTGTGGATGGGTTGTGCAACAGTTTTTCCATTGTTGTTGACAATTGCCCCTTCATTGTTGTTATTTCCATTGAGGTCCATCTCTTCAAATTTCAGATTTTAGATGCAGCGGAAAAAAAATTGATGGTGGTGATTCAGAGTTTCAATTCAATTCAGGGTTTTCAAACTCTAGAAATTTAGCTTTGACGCCAAGTGAGGAGCATATGGATGTTGTGATGCGTATTCTTAGATATTTGAAGCATGCACATCGTAAAGGCCTGCTGTTTTCAAAGAATTGTGAGTTTGAAGTTATAGGGTATACAAATGTAGATTGACCAGGTATTAAGAATAATCGCAGATCCACTTATGGGTACTTTATTTTTATTAGAGGTAGTTTTTTTACCTGGCGCGGTGAGAAGCAGAACGTGGTTGCACGATCTAATGCTGAAGCATAATATCGTGCCACGGCTCATGGAGTATGTGAACTATTGTGGATACGAAATGTATTGAAGAAATTGGGTTACAAGCATCTGAAACCAATGGATTTACATTGTGACAATGTTTTGGTATGTTTGTGTCCTAATAATGGTTCTCGATGATGAAATTAAATTTATTGCTAGTGGATTGCATGATTTTAAGCATGTCCGAAACAACACTACAACGATTAAAATTACACATAACTCAGTTTAGCATGACAAGACAACATGTGAAGTTAATCGTCATTTCATCAGGGAAAATCTAGATGGAAAGATCATCAGGTTTCCCTTTGTTACTTCTGAAGAACAACTTGTAGATATACTCACCAAGAAATTGTCACGCCAAATATTTGAAGGCTGGATTGACAAATTGGACATGATTGATATCTATGCTCCAACTTGAAGGGGAGTGTTGGAAAGTATAGTCTTATTATAATTAGAATTAACTCTTATAGATATGATATGTTTGTGTATATATATTTTTCTATTAGAAAACTATTTGTAAAGTTATATTAACTCCAAAATTGCGATGAATGAAATAATTGAATTCTCTATAAATACTTTTCAACATGATATCAGAGCGGGTTCCTCTCCAACAGACTCGAATTGAAATCTTAGTCAAAATTGATTCAAGCTAAATGAATTGGGTCTTCGAAAAAATATGTCAGCTCATGAATGTATTTTTATGTGTTAACTTAGAGTTAGATTGCACGTGAGGGGACGTGTTGGATTGGAGATCCCATATCAAAATAAAATAAGATAAAATACAAATTTAAATGAGTATAAATTATATTAAATTTTTTGTGAATTTAACACCTTCCAAATTTTAAAATTACTGTTTTTTGGGAAGGAATATATATATATATATATATATATATACAGTCCTTCTCAAATGTGGACGTCCGCACCATGAACAGTACGTACGGATTTGGCTTTTCCGGCCACTTCCCGGCCGAATTTGGGTAAACTTCCTTCTAGACATATGTACATACACCTGTGTAGATCATTTGTCTAGAAGAAACTTTTGGCTAATTCGATCTTTAAGGCTCTCAAAATCGCGTTTCAAAAAAACTGGACATAAACCGGTCCGATTTATGTCCAGTTTTTTTGAAACGCGATTTTGAGAGCCTTAGAGATCGAATTAGCCAAAAGTTTCTTCTAGACAAATGATCTACACAGGTGTATGTACATATGTCTAGAAGGAAGTTTACCCAAATTCGGCCGGGAAGTGGCCGGAAAAGCCAAATCCGCACGGTGAACAGTACGTGCGGACGTCCGCATTTGAAAAGTCCCGTATATATATATATATATATGTGGCAGGAAGAATTATACTCGTTCACAGAAGCAGTGCATGCTCGGTTACTCTACCCATGGGACACAGTAAAAGGCAGGCAATACATGCAGTCAATGATTTTCCGAAGTGAGCTTGTTTGTTGCTGGTGCCGCGCCCAGTACCCACTAGTAAGTTGTCTTTAGCAACCAGAGGTTTCCAGATCCTGATGATCAAAGTATTGGCCCCTACTGGGCTGACTAGTCTTCCTTGGAGCCCTGTACGGCTGTACCATTTAATTTGATTTGATCTTTGATATCACAATCCACAAGGATATGCCCCCCTCACGTGTTTTGGCAGTCCCTTTCAGTTTTGTCTGCAAAATTATAAACTCGATCTGAGTGAAATTATTCTTTTTAGTGCCAAACTTAAGATTGTGCGTGCGTGCGTGCGTTATGGACAGTCACATGTGTTATTATCCTTTCTGTTATCTTTTAATCACGATCATTATCTATTTCTAAACTCATTTCACGGTGAGAGAATTGAACCGTGCGTGACATACTATACTGCAAATAGTCAACATCATTCGGCAAATTAATTTGATAAAAAATTTGACTACAGCTGTTTATTTCTTTCTTCCTTTTTTCCCCTCACCTCATTACTCTAATGTTATTATACTCAAGGTTCTAAAAGGCGCTAGGCAGAATTAGGCGGTGGAGCTACTGCCTAGCGCCTAGGCGTTTAGGCGGAGTTTAATCGGTAATTAGGCGGTAATTAGGCGGTAATTATATATATATATTAATTATATATGTATTAATTTATATGGTATATTATACCATGAATAAATAAGAAAATTATAAAAATATATCATAAAAATATATTGACTCAAAAATATTGTCATAATGTCATCAAACAACAATTCAAAAGTTTCAATTCAAATAAAAGCACAAAAAAAGAAGTGATAACTTTTTCAAGTGAAATGATCACTCGAAACCGTCGAACTCATACATGTCATGATTGTCATCATTTCTTTCATCTACGTTATCATCTTCGGATTCTTCAACATCATCATCAAGTTCTCTAATTGCTCCATCTTCAACAATAACATTTTCATTCAAAGTAAGATCGGACTCAAGATCTTCATCATCAACATTTTCAATTAGCCATCCTTGTGCCTTAGAAGCGTCACTAGCAAGAAGTGGATCTCTTGTTTTTTTCTTCCTATTAAGGATCTTAGCATTAAATTGCACATAAACAAGATCGTTCAATCTTGTTGTTCCAAGCCTATTTCTTTTTTTGGTATGCACCTAAAAGTAATAGAAAATAATTATATGAGTTAGTTTTATAAGTTTATTCATTAAAATAATTATAAATCAACATACAAAACACTACTTACTCCTTCAAAAGTGCTCCAATTTCTCTCACAACCGGATGAACTTGTAGTCAAAGAAAGAATCTTTATAGCCATCATTTGCAATCCGGGTGCATCACTTCCATAATTGCACCACCATGTAACTAAAGAGGCAAAAACATAATGAATAAGCCACAAATATAATCATCATTTCACACTAACTCAATAATTGAATAAGAAAAGAGCAATTTACATACCCGGATCTTTAGTTTCACCAATCATTTTCCATGCTCTCTCGGCATAAACTTTTCCAAAAGTCCCTTGTTTTGATCTATACTTGGGTAAATCTACATTTAACACCACATCTTGTCTTTGGTCATCATCGGGAAAGAACTTCTCCACACACTCAAACATTGCATCCATAATAGGAGCCGGAAGAACTCCACTAAATTCAAGTTTGTAAAAATAGTAAGGGTTCAAGTGATAACCCACCAAATGCAATGAGCAATCAATTCTTCCGTTACCTTTCCTTTCAATTGAATGTAGGATAGGATCAACCAAATTCGCTTGACCGTTGAACACACTTTTAATTTCTTCCTTTGCTTGTTGCAATTCTCCATAGACAAATCCCATTGAGGGTGTGTCTCCATCAACAATGCGTAGCACTTTAACTAGAGGAGAAAACACTCTTAAGCAAGTTGAAACCCCACCCCAAAAATTAGGGCTTACCACGGTACTATAAGCGGCTTTCCCTTTTTCCGTCTTGGAGTGTTTGCATTTATCCCAATCATCACTAGTAACCATAGCCTTCAATTCAACTTTCTTATCATGTAAGCTTTGTAAAGTTAGAAAAGAAGAAGCAAACCTTGTAGCTCCCATCCTCACTAGATCTTGGTCACCCGTGGCCTTTCTCATCATTGCCAACGTCTTGTGATGTGCATACACAAAGATAGTGAAGGCTTTTGCCTTCTCAATGACACTTTTGAATCTTGGTTGGTTGCCAATATCTTTAAGCATAAGGTTGATAGTGTGAGTGGCACATGAAGTCCAAAATATATTTGGTCTCTTCATCTTCAACAATTCCGCCGCCGCCATGTTGTTAGTAGCATTGTCCGTCACAACTTGAACCACACGTTGAGGCCCAATTTTTTCTATGCACTCATCAACATACTCAAAAATATATTTTCCGGTGTGTGCATCTTCCGAAACTTCCTTAGAAGAATCAAATGTAACACCTTCTTTGCTATGAACACAAAGATTCATTATACTTCTTCTTTTACGATCGCTCCATGCATCGGTCATGATAGAACAACCATTTTTAATCCACTCTTCTTCATGCTTCTTGAGTAACTCTTTTGTTCTCTCAACCTCTTCCTTTAACAATGGCTCTCTTAGTTGATATTGGCTTGGAGGTTTGTATCCCGGGCCAAATTTACCAACCGCTTCTACGAACCTCAAGAAGCTATCACAATCAATAGCATTAAAAGCTACACCGGCTTCATACATCCATCTAGCCAAAAATCGATGCACCTCTTGTGTTCTTTCCTTGAAAAGTGCTTCATTCATATTTGGTTGCCGCATCTTTGTTTGTTGACCTTTAGCTAACAAATAATCCGGATCGATTGGGTTGGCAAACTTATCCATAGGACCAAGAGAGTGCATCTTTGATGCATTTGATGAGTTTGATCTTTGCCCTTCAACTACATCTTCTTCATCAAGTTGAACTTCTTCTCTCACTTCTTTTTCATGCACGTGTTTTTGTTTCTTTTTGTTCTTCACTTCTTCAAGTGCTGCTAAAACTTTGGCTTTGTCACTATCCGAAGCTTTTGGACACTTAGATACATTTTCACCGACATGAGCAATGTGTTGCTTCAATCTATATATGCCGGCGTTGGAAACATGTCCACATAACAAGCACTTGACTTTATCCTTCTTATTAACATCGACCAACTCCGCATAATTCCATCCAATATCATTTGAATGACGTTTCAAAGGTATGGAAGGAGTTTCCGACATTGCAACGGATGCGGAAGAAGAAGACATCGGATTCGGATTACTTGTCATTTCACCTAATTCATAATTCAAATCATACAATTATTGATTTATACAAATCATTGAAATCATACAAATACAACATGCTAACAAGAATTTACTTAAATAAGAATCATACAATTAATTAACCTAACAACACAGGTTACACAGCTCAGACAATTGGTAACTAAGTTTTGCTTATTGACAGATTTTACTCATTTTAGTGGGGCTACACCCTTTGGAAGACCAAGCATGTTTGCGGTTTTGGTGTTTCCATATGTATCGATACCTGTTAGCTAGTTAGTAAGCAGACTTATCAGAATAGTGAGCTATATGTGCCAAGCAGACTTAGCAGAGTATATGCTATATGTGCCATATGTAATGAGCTTCCATTTTCCATTTTTCATAACCTAAACAGTGAGCTTCCAGAGTATGTGCTGTAGTGCTGTACAGGTGACTATATTCAGAGACTGAAAACCAACCCCATCAATTAGAAAGCTAAGCATTCAGCACCATCAAATAGAGAAAGAGCCACAAATGTATGTAATAACTTGTGTATGTTTACTTCTATATATAACAGTTCTGGCTTGTATACTTTCATTACCTGGCCATATAGTGCAGTGTTAGAACAGTGTTATTTTCTAAATTTTTTTGATCCATCTAGAAGACTAGAACCAAGTAACATGAAACAATATGCAGCCTTTCTCATTTATATACTCGAGATATGCTTTGCAGTGTCCTTTTCACAGCACTGAACTTATATTCTTTACCAGGTGCATGCTAAGTTATAGAGGTAGTACACATGCATATATTTCACGAAAAAAAGTAGTAAGCTTCAGTAGATTATCCAAATATATTCATTTGCTTCTTTTCTGTTTCCTACCCTTTGGGTATGTAGAAGTAATAACTAATAAGTTATGGTGCTGAATGTTTAGATTGCTGTATCAGCAAGCAGGCAACTGCAATGAAAACTAGTTCTATTCGTACATGGATTCTGGAAGGATATCACAATTTCATTCCATACCATCAAAGAGAGAAATAACAGAAATGTAAGTTAAATTGATGGTGTTTAAGACGTTTTGACATTTTTCATTCTTGTGATCTTGTCAATCGAATCATAGAATCTTGATGGAAGTCATGTGTATGTAAAGCAAATGTAAGAAGTCTAAGAACACATATATCCTCTAGGAAAAACCAAAACAGATTAGTAAAACTACAAAATCGAAACCGGCGAAAGAGAATCGGAGATTTGACAGAAATCGAAATCGAAACCGGCAAAAGAGAATCGGACCTGGTTGAACTTGAGAGCACGCCGCCGACGGGACCAAAAGTCTGGCAATCAACAGTAGGCTGGCAATCGGACCTGGTTGAACTTGAAATTGAGTGCTGGGTGAAATGAAGTCGTCTGCAATTCAAGATTTCAGGGTTACAATTTGGGGCTTTTACTAAGGACCGCCTAATGCCGCCTCGGACCGCCTAACCCCGCCTATCGGACCGCCTAACCCCGCCTCGGACCGCCTAATCGCTCACCGCCGAATTGGTCCGCCTTGATCAAAAATTGAACGTTTGTATGGTTTTGATCGCCTAGGCGCCCGTTTTTTAGAACAGAGATTATACTATAAAAAATTATTGAAATATAGGAAAATTTATTACAATTAGAAGAACATTTTCTAATAAAATTTTTGTAACGAAAATTTGGCAAATACCTTCTTATTTGACCCTTTTTTTAAATCACATTTTGGATTAGTGTTGACAATTTGAGTCTCTAGATCTATGTGTAGTTATTGGGCATGGATATTGGTTGTGGTACGTGTACAATTGGATTACGCAGTCCTTTGTAGTGTTTGGTTCAAATGCACATTACATCCAAGAAACTTCCGTTTTAGTTAGGGCTGGACACTTTGATCCGAAATTTCTGGCCCGATCCCGTCCCATTCCTACTCGCAACAGGACGGACATGGTTTGAATTTTAAAATTTAGAACCCGTCTCGTTTCGACCCGTTTGATTCAAACAGGACAGGCTACGGGTTTGATTTGTATTTTCCTCTATGTCCCGGCCCGACCTGACCTGACCCGTAATAAAAAAAGCCTTTAACTCTTCAGCTAACCTAACTAGCATAACCTACCTCACATTATTCTCAATCCTGTAGCCCTCTCTCTCGCACTCTCGCATCTCAAAGTTTCACTCATCGAGTCAAGCTCATTGTCAACTCTCATTCCCTCGGCTCGATCACCACCAACTCAACTCCGACATAGTCATCATCAGGTAAACCTCTTGATATTCCAAACCGAATTGGGTTAGAAACTACAAAGTACTAATTCGGTTCTAATAAGTAGAAAAGTTGTAGTTTACCTTTTTAATCTACTTCTGGGAAACTGGAAAACTATGGAATCAGTGAGTTTATAGCAAAATTTGAATTTTAAGATTGCTACTTTGAGCATTTTGAACTTGTTTAAGTCATATACAACCTGTTTCATTTGAAGCCTGTTTAATTTGATATAGACTATAAGTCACTTGGTCTTATTACCTTGTTTAATTCAGAATTAGAAGAGTTTAGTTGCTCATTTGTTCAGTTGTTCAATTCAATTATGAATTAAAAACATCCTAACCATTGAAATTGGTCTTGTTGCAGCTACAATGGCAAAATTGAAGACACGACTCCCCCGACCTCGATTTAATGCTTATGGATTCCAAAACTCTTCAGCTCTGAGTAGTCCGAGTAGTCCTTCGATGGACGCCTCATTGCCTACACCTTCGGCACCTCCGCTGCTTATTCAACAGTTTGAGATGGAAACTGAGCATCCTAGTGAAGCTAATCTTTCAGAGGATGAGGATGGGAGCCACTCAACACATGAGGCTCAACAAGCTGATTCAAACCAAGCTCCTGTAAGTGACATTGCTACTAGTGTTAAGCGTAGTCCGGCTTGAGAACATTTCATTGAATATGATAGGATAGTGATGTCTAAGGATGCATATGGTAATCCGGTTCAGATTAACAAGAGAAGGACTCACTATAGATACTGTCCTAGAAGAGTAGTAAGTGATTTTTCGATTCACTCCCAAAGTCATGGAAACATCTGGAATGAATAGGCATATAAAATTTTGCGAGCATAATCCATTGAGGCAGAATAAAGATCAAATAGTGCTTGTTGGTGATAAGTCTAAAGGAAACAAACTCACGTTGGTGTCTCTAGGTGATCAAAAAGAGTACTTAGATGCATGTGTAGAGATGATCATAATCGATGATCTGCCATTTAGCCATGTTGAAATGATAGGGTTCACTTGGTTTTGTAGGAGAGTCTATCATTTCTTTAATATCCCATCACGTAGGAAGCTTTGTCCTTCAATTGTATGATAAGGGAAAGGAAACTACTAAAGAAGGAGTTGAAGAACTATAGGCTTAGTTTAACTACTGACAATTGGACAAGTGTGCATAATGTTAATTACATGGTGATTACTACTCACTTCATCGACAGTGAGTGGAAATGCAGATGAGGTTACTAAGCTTTAGTGTAATTCATGATCACCAAGGGTCTAGTATAGGCCGACTTATTGAGGGTTGTTTGTTGAGTTGGGGAATTGAAAATGTCATGTGCCTAACTCTAGACAACTTCGCAACAAATAAGAGTGCTATGGAATGGTTGATTACAAAGATGAAGAAGAACACATAATTCCAACCCCTGTTAGATGGCAAGTACTTGCATATGAGATGCACAGCACACATCACCAACTTAATTGTTGATCATGGGCTGAAGAGATTGCAGAAAAGTGTACTCGATATTCGGAACTCATTTAGATATGTGAAAAGTTCAACTAATAGGCTGGAGAGTTTTAAGGTAGCTATAGAGATTGAGCACTTAAAACATAGAGGCTTGGTGTGTTTAGATGTTCCAATGATATGGAATTCTACATATCTAATGTTAGAGGCAGCTCTGCAATTCAAGTCAGCTTTTGCTAGGATGGAGGAGTTTCAAGACAAACAATTTTTGAGCTATTTTAGGGAACCAGATGAGGAAGTAGATGAATATGGATTTTTTTTGCCATTGTCAAATAATAAAGGAAGGAAAGTCGGGCCACCAGATGAAGAAGATTGGGAACAAGCTGAGATTGTTGTTAGTCTTTTAGGTGTGTTCTATGATGTGACACTAAGAGTTAGTGCATCTTTGTATCCCACAATTCACACTAACTTTCATGATGTATGTTCGATGGAAAATAACATTGTGGGGTTTTAATCACACCTCAATCAGAAGTTGAATGCACATTGTGGGACATGGCTACGAATATGAGAGCCAAATACTTGAAGTATTTTGGCACATTTAAGGAAGTGAATCACATGGTGCTTATCGGGTTAGTTTTGGATGCAAGGTTCAAGCTTAAGAATGTGGAGTATACTTACAATGAGCTTAAAGTCGATGTCGATGAGGTACAATGAAGAGTAAGTGAGATTAAATAACTTCTCATGACTTTCTATGATGAGGTATTTCTATCTTTTTTCTACTTCACCATATTGTTTGATTTCTTAATAGAGTGATATGATTTTATCTTCTTTATGCTTAGATATATACTGCTGCACCATATATGATAGACTAATTGATTGCTGCACTCTAACACCAATACATAATGAACTATATAATCGTCTGGCTATATACATGATGCATTTATTGCACTATATAATCTGCACACACTTAGATATAAACTGTTGTACTATTATTAATTCAGGTTTTATTCTTAGTATGCACCTAATGTTGATGGTGGGAGACACATGCATAAGCAAGGTAGTCAAACTTCTTCATCTAGTTCAACGACTAGTTTTAGATCAACTGGAATGAGGGGGAAAATTCTTAATTCCTGGAGAAAGGTTGTCAGTGAGACTGCTGAAGCTACTGTCATGCATGAAGTGGATCAATATCTAAGTGGTCCACAAGAACCAACAGAAGAAGAGGATAAGTTCGACATGCTACTATGTTGGAAGCTTGATGGTTGTAAATATCATGTGATGGTAGCAGTTGCAAGGGATGTTTTGGGCATACAAGTGATAGGCGAGAAAACACCAATTCAAAGATACCTTATTTTCAACTAAGATATATCATTGTAATAGTTAATTATAAGGGTTATCGAACACAAGGAGTTAGTGAAACTAAATCCTAACACTAGACTACAATTCTGACAGACTCGATCACGGTACACTAACGATACTATAAACCTAAGCTAGACTACTCTAAAAGCTACAAAAATTTTACACAATATACTAGACTTAATGGCAGACTACCACACAAAAATTGAGGGTATTCAGAGTTGTCTTAGTTATCGAAATAATTCAGCCAAGCTACAGCTAATGCAGAAAATAAATGCTGAATGTAAATATGATTATGTAAGCAAGAGGTTTAAACTATATGATGAATGAGTTAAGAAACATGCAATCCACCACTGAAATTCCATCTTTGTACTACATACTTAACCTAATGCACATATCCAATAAATGAAAGTTCCCAGCAAGAGTTGATCGTTACAACCACATCATATTACATAATCTTTATGTCTATGCAGGTTTGTCATGGACCTCCCCTACTCCTATCCCTCTATGAACCGATAGTCATGGACCCCAAAGTTTACAAAGAAGAAAGCATTAATTCTAGGAAAGGTTTGAAAAGCTACAAGGGTTCACAAGTACACTATGGCCGTGTCTTGCTAAACTTATGGATTTCAATTTCTTGACGGTAAAATCAGTGTATCACTGTAGAGAGTTCGGTGGAAGAAATTATCTTCAGTCGCCTGTATCTCATGACAATAGAATTCTAGCATGCATACTAAGTTGGCCACCAAAACAAACATACAAGAATTTATACGGCGAGTCATTTAGAGAAAGAAACCTCATTCAAAGAATATGCAAAACTAGGTTAAAGTGTATGCATTAAAAAGACTTCATGTACGGGGCTTCAAGCAGCCTTTTAACAATGAGTTTAGCTACTAAAGGTCATAGGAAAAGAATCAAAATAATTCATGGAGTTGATACAAACAAATGAGAAGAAGAAGAACTCTGGTTGGCCAGAATTCGACAGGTCGAGAATATCTTCGACCGGTTGAAACGGGATGATCTCCTTTGCGACTTGCTCTCTCCTTGCTCGAAGTTATGCTTTCCAAAATGCGGATTAGCCTTTTCCAAAGCCCTAAGATGAGTTTATATTCCTTGGTTTGATTTTTCTCAATCCTCATTGGTTTAGGCTACTTTATTTGCACATAACTCCTCATTCTCCCCGTATTGAGCTAGGAATCCTTCTTTTATTTTCTTTTCCTTTATTTCTCCAAAAAACCTATTAAAACAATAAACATAATTAAATCACTCAATTAATAACAATAAACTAAATATAGGGAATAAATTAAATACCGAATAGATGCTCAAATATGCGACTATCAACAAGCTTCATCAGTAGCTTCAGAATACACTTTCTCAACTAGGGGAAGAGTCATTGATCCATTTAGGGCCTCACTAAGTACAAAATCCGTGGAGGGATTGGTTTGCATGTAAAACTGGTTGTTGGAAGATGAGATTGCTCCTGCGAAAGAGGAACCTTCAGTTATAAATACCAAGTATTATGAAGAAGTGGAAATTGGTAATTCTTTCTAACATTGTTTCTGAAAGGACCTAACCCTAGTTTAACGAGTAAACTAAGATTAAGCCCTAACAACTGAACATATACTGAGAATTTTTATGAAAATTTTGACATAACCTCCACTGAAACGGAGACTACCCAAAAATCTGCAGGAAGTGACACTTCACAAAGTAATACACAGACACCCCGTGGACCACCAATATCCATCAGGATTTCTCAACAAATGACATAACCAAAACTAGAAACTCAACTCAGGAACACAAAAAGCATTTTTAAAGAATACTGGTTCAGAATACAAAGGAAAGTAACTCTAGGATAACATGAAAAGTTGACTCAGCTATTTACATAAACACTCTATTTACATGAGTACTACTGAAAATAGCCTCAAACGACTAGTATTCAGAGTGACTTCTAAATACATACACTACAAATAATAGAATATAATTAACAATGAGCTGAGACATACTGCTAGAAAGATGATTGGTGGACTCGAAGGTTTCGACGCTGCCAAGCACTCTCGGGATATAAACTACAGCTTAGGCAACGGAAACTGAAAAAACTAGGGAAAGACATTAAAATATAAAACATTAGCGTGAGTGGACAAAATAATATAATCAACGTAAATCAATAAAACTGATCTATCATGCATTTTTGTTGATTTTCGTGAAATAATGAGAGTTTAAAATATAAACTGAATACAAATGGAGGCGCTTACCCAGGTCACCTAACCTGAGTTGGTAGCTGTAAGAAAAAATAATTAAATGTGACGGGATCGTCCCCAGACCACCTAACCTGAGTCGATCTGAATCAGACGAGGCCACCTAATCTTCTGACTAAACTATTCGGTGATCAGTCAAATAGCTAGAGCTTCGATGCAACAAAACAAATCATCACAAATAAACCTCCAAATTAAAAAGATCTTAAATAAATTATAGAGTATGCTGATAAAAAATATGAACTCGCTACTATTGTGAAAATAAAAGGTCTACTCACAAGTTTGCGACTACTTCTGGGGTCTAGTGGAATTCCCTTCACTGCTAGAGTTGAGATGACGGTGTCCTGTCCCTACGGATTACATACTATCATAACAGGTAAAACTATGGACATATTTTCTAAAAAGTACCTCGAAAGTCCAGTTGAAGAATTCCATAATCTACCTCGTCGGAGCTCCGCCGTGAACGGCGGCTCGTGGCCCTCACGTGCCTCTACAGGCAGCGGTGCGTAGGTTTCACGTACGCACCTCTGGTGAACCTTCTCCAATGGGGAATTAGACCTCTCTTTGGAAAGCTCATCACAAGCTCTACCACTTACATAACTGGACCAAGGTCCAATTCACCGGCATTTGGACAGAATTTCCCTCGAAACACCACAACCCGAAATTGGCCGAAAATTTCATGGCATCGAAGCTTCGCCGTGGAGCCTCAACAGACCACGCCACCTACCTAGAAAGACTCAGTAGAGGAAGGACTACAAAATCCCCCTACCCTTGATCCCTAAAATCTCACAAGAGCGCCACCGCCACCGGTGACGACTCCACAAGTAAACCCGATTCAGTTCACCCCGAAATCTTTGCAAACATCCAAAATAATCACACTAAACGAACAAGGAAGCCATGGGATTCAAAACCTCTACCTTTTCGATGGAAAAGGCGTATGGAGTCGACGGGGTCTAACCAGAAAACGGTGCGGGTTGGCGGAAAGTCGAAATGGGTCAAATCGGTGCAATTTCTGATTTTTCCTGATTTTCTGAAATTAAATTCCAAAAATCTCCTATTTATACCCCCAAGAATCAGATCAGATTGACGTCCCAAATTCAATCTCATCGCGATCGAAAGGTCGAGAACTGATCGACTAAAAATCAAGACATTTTTATTTATATCTTGTGCCAACTTTCGATAAACATAAAAACTAGCTCGCTTAACTGAAAAATTTCCTGAAAAATTCCATGAGTTCGAAATTAAATATTCTCCAACTTTCGTGAAGAAATTCAAATCAAACTCTCACCCAGTTAAAAAGTTGTCAACAAACTTGCTAATGCGACTAATTCGTGATAAAGCTTAATATTTTCGATAAGCGCGTATTCTCGATTCAAGTTGTCATAATATACCTCAATTACAAAAATTTCAACCTTGAAATTTACATACCTACTAGAAGAGATGAGGGTACTGCTCCCTCATATGCTGCTCTTGTTCCCAAGTGGCTTCCTCTATAGCGTGATTCCTCCACAATACCTTCACTAAAGGAATGATCTTGTTCAGGAGAACCTGCTCTCTATGGTCAAGAATCTCCACTAATTCCTCAAAATAAACCAAGTCCTCCCGTAGTGGAATTTTCTGAGGCACGACGACATGAGAGGGATTAGGAATGTACTTCCGCAACATAGATATGTGGAATATATCACGAACTTGCGCCAACTTAGAGGGTAACTCCAAACGATAAGCCACAACGTCTACATGCTTAATAATCTCATAGGGTTCGATAAAACGGGGTTGGAGTTTATTGCGTTTCCCGAAATGCATCACCCCCTTCTATGGAGACAATTTTAAAAATACCCAGTCTCCCACTTCAAACTCAAGATTTTTTCGTCTGACATCATCATAACTCTTTTGTCTATCTTGAGTGATATTCAGTCTGCCTCAAATGATCAGCATATTTTCTGACATTTCCTGAACTATGTCTGGACCAATGAGGCTTCTTTCTCCAACTTCGCTCAAACACAACGGGTTCCTACACTATTTCCCTTATAAAGCTTCATATGGGGACATTCCAATGCTGGAGTGGAAACTGTTATTATATGCAAACTCCATCAAGTGCAGATACTTATTCTATTTCCCTGGAAATTGTAGCACACAGGATCTCAACATATCCTCAAGCATCTGAAGAGTTCTCCCAGACTGACCATCAGTCTGGGGGTGAAAAGCTATACTGAATTGTAACTTAGTTCCCAAAGCCTCCTGTAAAGCTCCCCAGAATTGTGAAGTAAAATCAGAACCTTGATATGATATAATGGATACTGGTACACCATGCAGCTTCATGATCTTCTGCATATACAACATAGCTAGCTTGCTCACCGAAAGTTTATCTGAGACTGGTATAAAATGTGCAGACTTAGTAAAACAATCCACAATCACCTAAACATCTGAATGACCTTTAGATGAACGAGGTAGTTTGTATACGAAATTCATAGTGACATGCTCCCATTTCTAAACTGGAATCTCTAGACATTGCATCCAACCTGAAGGTTTCTGTCACTCAGGCTTCACCTGTTGGGCAAATAGAGCATTGACTCACATATGTCGTTACCTCCCTCTTCATATTAGACCACCAGTAGTATTCTTTGAGAGTGCGATACATCTTTGTGCTACCTGGGTGCATAGTATAAGCTAAACAATGAGTCTCGTCCAGTATTTCCCGCTTCAACCCTATGTTATTCAGAACACAAAGTGTATTTCTGAATACCAGTAACCCATCTCTCCTTACTATGAAATCTGATTGTCCACCGTCATGCACTGCTCCCTTAATTTCAAGGTGACGGATCGGAATTCTGTAATTCATGTACTCGGTCAATAAGAATTTGTCAAACCCGCAGACTGGCGAATAAAACTCCTTCCTCGCTTTCATCAGTGTACAACACTGCTCCAACAACTCGCAACTTAAAAAGCAGTGGTTCACTGAACAACTGAATATGAGACAAGGAAACTTCGGACTTGCGGCTAAGAGCGTCCGCAACAACATTCGTCTTTCTAGGGTGATAGTCAAAAGTGCACTCATAATCACTTATCAACTCCATCCACTATCTCTGCCTCAGGTTCAATTCTGGCTGTGTGAGGAGATATGTAAGACTTTTATGATCGGTGAAAATTTGACATCTGGCACCATATAAGTAATGTCTCTAAATTTTCAATGCGAAAACTATCGCTGCCAACTCCATATCATGAGTGGGATAGTTTGCCTCATGAGGTTTCAATTTTCGTAATCCATATCCGAGCACCCTATAATGCTACATCAATACACAACCCAAACCTAACTTAGAGACATCACTAAAAATAGTCAACTCCCCATTATCGTCTAGTAGTGTCAACATTGGGGGTGTGGTCAACCTTATCTTCAGAGTCTGGAAACTCTCCTCGCAAGCTTCCGACCATTTATACTTGACTCCCTTTTTTGTGAGTCTTGTAAGAGGTGTTGTAATTCACGAAAAGTCCTGCAGAAATCGATGGTAGTAACCAGCTAGACCTAAAAAAAAATTGATATATGGCACACTTACAGGTCTGCTTCAACTCAACACCGCCTCCACATTGTCAGGATCAACACTAACACCATATACCATAATCATATGGCCAAGAAATTTCACATTATCCAACTAGAACCTGCATTTACTAAACTTGGTGTATAACTGAGATTGTCTAAATGTCTCCAAAACTACATATAGATGTCTCGCATGCTGTTTCATATCCTTTGAGTAAATCAGAATATCGTCAATAAATACAATGATGAATTTATCAAGATAAGCTCGAAATACTCGATTCATTAATGCCATAAAAGCAGCAAGTGCATTCGTCAAACTGAATGACATTATCACACGAAACTCGTAGTGTCCATAGCGCGATCAGAACGCGGTCTTAGAGACATCTAACTCTTTAATCCGCAATTGATGGTATCCCGATCGAAGATCAATCTTGGAGAATATTGTAACTCCCTTCAATTTATCAAACAAATCATCAATACGAGGCAATGAATATTTGTTCTTCATGGTTACTTGGTTCAGTATTCGATAGTCATCACATAATCTTATAGACCCATCATTCTTCTTCATAAACAAAATTGGAGCTTCCCACGGGGATACACTAGGACAGATGAAACCTTTATCAATCAGCTCTTGAAGTTGAAACTGCCACTCCCCCAATTCAACTGGAGCCATATGGTACGGCGCCTGAGCTATGGGACCTATACTCGGAAGTAACTCAATCGTGAAATCAATTTCTCTTTCTGGAGGTAGACCCGGTAATTCCTCAGGAAATACATCAGGGTATCCCCTTACCACAACATTCTCCTCCAGGTTAGGGGTAGAAACATAATTATTCATAACATGAGCCAAATAGGCAGTACACCCCTTCCGTAACATTTTCCCAGCTTTCACAACTGAAATAAGGCACGAAGAAAGAACATTTCGTTCTCCACAAAACAAAAATTTCTGGAAAACCTGGACTTTGAAACACAACATCTTTCTGATGACGATTAATCAAAGCTTAGTGATTGCTCAGAAAGTCCCAAAATCAAATCGAAATTCGTGACATTAAGAGGTATCAGGTTGGCAGACAACCCTAAACCTCCAACCATTACACTACAACCTCGATAAACTAACCCGACTAAAACCACCTCACTTGAGGTATAAGTCACTCGCCACATCACCGATAAGGGAGTGGTGGGTACATTAATTATGGATACTAGTCTCATGGAGATAAAAGAGTGTGTCGCGCCCAGATCAATTAAAGTATAAACAACATAACCAAAAACATATAACGTACTGATGATCACCTCTGAAGCTGCTCTGCCCTCTTGAAGAGTCATATGATGTAGTCAGGTCTGCTCAGTCTGTCCAGCCGATCGCCCTCTCTGGCTCCGGTCATGATAAGTGGGCTATCTAGGTGGCGATGTGGCTAACCTTAGAAGTGGCTCCCTGATCACTAACAGAACTCTGCACCAGAAAGCCACGTGAGGAGTCCTTCTACGGACACTCCCTCACAAAGTGACCCATCTAGCCACAACAAAAATAAGTCGAAGTCCCAAACTGGCACTTCCCGACATGATGTTTGTGACATCTACCGCATAAAGGGAAATCTCTATATGCGGGTGAAGTAGGCTGATATCCAACGGCTCCGCTAGAACTAGCACTAGATCCCTGCCTCTGTGGTCGACATCTCCTAAACCATCTTTGAAAATGGCTCAAACGCCGTGCAATAAGAGTAGGAGTGTGAGATCTCTCACCCGAGGATGCAGTGGAACCATAAGTACTTGAGCTTTCCCTCATAGAATGACCTTGATTAGGCCTACCTTCCTCAAATTGTCAAGTCTTGCCTCACTTAGCTTGAAGTCTATCCTCGCATCTGATGGCAACACTAACGAACTCATCAAAATCATCATATGGAACACCAGATAAGTATGGAGCAATCTCTGACCGCAAACCTTGTTTAAACCTCCAACACTTTTCTTTCACTAGCCTGACTGAATTTGATGCAAATCGAGCCAAGCGAGTGAAAAAAAATATTGATACTCCATCAACTGGGGACACAGACGATCACAAACTTGTATGATCTCCACAAGCTAATTCTCACTAGTCTCAGGGTCATGGGAGCCAGTCAAAGGAACTGCTCTAGCCTTTTTAGCCCTGGTAATTAGATCCCCACGATCCTCTCGTGGTCCAGGCATCATGCGTGAAATTAACTCACGCGTATGTTGTGCCAAACACTATGTATCATCCCGTTGTGCTGGTTGTCGAGGCATAGTGACCTACGAGTCCAAAAACAGATTAGCTCACTGAAAGAAGTCACAAACTGGCTCAACTAAGAGACTCTAGACGATTAACAATGTATAACACTTGGAGAAGTGATGGGGATTTTCTAGTCGGTCCATCCTCTAGGGAGTGTTGTACACTATCAAATGCCTATACTAACATGATCAAAGTGTCTACATAATCTGTGACCTAATGCTCTGATACCAAACTGAAAGGATCCAACCCTAGTTTAACTAGTAAACTAAGACTAAGCCCTAACAACTAAACATATACTGAGAATTTCTATGAAAATTTTGACATAATCTCCATTGAAATTGAAACTACCCAAAAACCTGCAGGAAGTGACACTTCACAAAGTAATTCCACAGACACCCCGTGGACCACCAATGTCCATCCAGAATTCTTAACAAATGACATAACCAAAACCAAAAACTCAACTCAAGAATACAAATGCATTTTTACAGGATATTAGTTTTGAATACAAAAGAAAGTAATTAACTCTATGATAACATGATAAGCTGACTCAGCTATTTACATAAACACTCTATTTACATGAGTACTACTAAAAATAACCTCAAACAACTAGTAATCAGAGTGAATTCTAAATACATAAACTACAAATGACAGAATCAACAGTGAGCCGGGACATACTGTTGGAAAGATGACTAGTGGACTCGAAACCTTCGATGCTCCCAAGCACTCTCGGGATATAAACTGCAGCCTAAATAACATGAACCGAAAAACCCAGAGAAAGACATTAAAATATAAATTGTTAGCATGAGTGGACAAAATAATATAATCATCATAAATAAATAAAATTGATGTATCATGTCTTTCTGCTGATTTTCGTGAAATAATGCGAGTTCAAAAATACAAAGCTAAATACAAATGGAGGCGCTCGACTATGCCACCTAACTTGAGTCGGCTAGCTGCAAGAAAAAATAAATAAATGTGACGGGATCGTCCCCAGGCCACCTAAATTGAGTCGATTTGAGTTAGACGAGCTCACCTAACCTCCCCTGACTAAACTATCCAGTGATCACCCGAATAGCTAGAGCATCGGTGCAACTAAACAAACCATCACAAATAAACCTCCAAATTAAAAAGCTCTTAAATAAACTATAGTGCATGCTGGTAAAAAGTATGAACTCGCTACGACTGTGAAAATGAAAGGTCCACTCACCAGTTTGCTACTACTGCTGGGATCCAGCGAAATTTTCTTTGCTGCTAAAGTCACAATCATGGTGTCTTATCCATATGGATTACATAATATCAGAACAGGTAAAACTATGGAAATACGTTCATAATCTACCTCGATGGAGCTCCGCCATGGACGGCGGCGCGTGGTCCTCACGCGCCTCCGGTGAAGCATCTCCAATGGGGACATTGGACCATTCGTTGGAAAGCTCATCACAAGCTCTACAACTTCCATAACTGGACCAAGGTCCAATTCATCAGTGTTTGGCCAGAATTCAACTCGAACCCACGACCCGAAATTAGCTAGAAATTTCACGGCGTCAAAGCTCCATTGTGGAGCCTTGGCAGACTCTGCTAGCTACCAATAAAGACTCAATAGGGGTAGGGCTAAAAAATCCCCCTACCCCAAATCCCCAAAATCACGCCAGAGCTCCACTGCCACCGGCGATGACTCGATGGGTAAACCCGATTCGGTTCACTCCGAAATCCCCACAAACATCCAAAATAATTACACCAAACGAACAAGGAAGCCATGAGCTTCAAAACCCCTACCTTTTCGATTACGGAGGTGGCCGAAATTGGTAGGTTTGACCGAAAAACGGTGCGGATCGTTGGGAGGTCAAAACGGTGCAGTTTCTTATTTTTCCTGATATTCTGAAATTAAATTCCAAAAATCCACTATTTATACCCCCAAGAATCAAATCAGATCAATGGCCTAAATTCAATCTCATCGCGATCGAACGGTCGAGAATTAACCGCCTAAAAATTAATTCATTTTTATTTATATCTCGCGCCATCTTTCGATAAACATAAAATTTAGCTTGCTTAACCGAAAAATCCTATGCGCTTAAAATTAAATACTCTACAACTTCCGCTAAGAAAGTCAAATCAAATTCTCACCCAGTTAAAAAGTCGTTAACAAACTCGGTAATGCGACGAACTTGGGATAAAACTTAATAATTCCAATAACCACATATTCTCGGTTCAAGTTGTCAAAATTTCCTTAGTTTTCTTTGTTCCATATTTGATGAGTTGAGACAATTATTTATTTCTTATACTCTGTAGAGCATGAAAGTGATGCAACAAGTGCCTCTTGTCTAACTCCACTTCCATCTGTTAGAAGAAATGGGTAAGATCATGTTGTTATAGATTCTTGACTTTTATGAAGGAAATGAGTGATTGAGATGAATTGGAAGACTTGTGGTTGTTTGGAATATTGGTTTGTACTTATTTAAAATGATGTGTTGATGATTGATGCTTGCTGGTTTACTGTTAAGAGTAACTTTGACTTTTTAATGATTTAGTTTGTAAATCAACAGCTTATTTTGGATATTTGGCATGTTAATTTTGTAATTGAGCAGCAACATTGACAGAATTGGATATTTTGCATGTTTATGTTGTAACAATAGCTTAATTGACAGACTTTAGTTTACAGCAACCTCGTATGTTTATGTTTATGTTGTAATAGCAGCTTATTTATAGCTTGCAGCTTATTTTAATTAGATACTTTACAGTTTTGGTCCTTTGAGCCTAAAGTAAAAAAAGAAGTTATATTGTATCCCGTGCTGGGCCCGTACTGTCCCAAATCGGTACGGGGCAAGCCTTTACGTGTTTCAATTTTGAAACCTTGCATCTCGTCCCGTCTTGGCCCGTGAATAAAAAACAGGACAGATCGGACTTTATCAAAGCTCGTACCGTCTTATCCCGTGCCTGACCCTAATTCAACCAAACTACATGACTCAACTAATTCCACTATAATTTTGAACTTGAAGTCATTATGTTTTCTTTCTTTTGACATTGCCAATAACGACGAGGATAGTTTGAAATGCAAGCAATGAAGAAATGTGGGACAGTGAAGTACTCATATAGATTCTTCAACCATAACATGATTATAGCACACATGAGATTGGTAACACTATAATATGATACTTGAGAAAGTTGGTTGTCACACACTATAAAGAGTGGGTTTCACGTTTTTTTTTTCAAATGTTAATCATGTCTTTTTATTCAATTATTGTGAGATTCGATAATTCTTTGTTTCTTTATCTTATTTTAGTTCATTATTTTCATTAAAATTCATATGATTAGCAAAGCAACTATAAACGACACACACATATTAAAGTAGACCGTAAAAATCTTTATATAAAGTACATCTAAACAAGTAGCCTTGTATATATTATGCGCACTTCCAATACACTCACCTTTGAGTTGGTGTGTGCGGTCTCGGTCTCGTGGTCTCCTTCCGTAGTTACACATCGAAGTCACTAAAATTTGATTGGGACTTCTCTTGGCCAATTTATGATGCTTGCATGAATTTATTATTAAATGTTAGAATATTGGAACACAGAATCCGGGTTGTCTATGATACATAATGCATTGCGTTTTTTCTTTCTTTCTTTTTGAGCTTCGACATTTTCTTGGTTGATATGAGGTGGTGGCGGCCGAAGCAAGTGAGTAATTGGCACCGGGAATTGGTGATATGTAGGTACGTACGGGATTCAACGTTGCTTGAGCCCAAAGTGGTGCTAGAGCGTTGTCCTATGCCTGAGAATGGTGGTGCAAGTAGCTAGGGGGTTGTCATTTAACGGAAGAGGTGACCCAAATAGTTGTGTGGGATGTGGAGACAATGTTTGAATTTCCAAACACTAACGAATGGTGTTATTACGATTTCACCAACAAATAAGAAAAAAATTGACCTTAAAGGTCGACAAATAAGAAGAAAAGTGTACTTGTGGTACTTGAAAAGAAAGAGACGGAGTGAGTGGTTATAGTTTCCCTTGTCTCTCTAGGTTTCTTATTTTCACCCTAAATCCTAACCGCTGTACATCTCTTTTTAATCCTATTTCTTCCGTATCTCTTTCAATCTCGTTTATTTTCATTAATCTCTATTCAATTTTATTAATCTCTATTTAGTTTATTTCTTAATTTTCCTTTTCTCTCGTTCTTTCTTGTTTTCAAATAATTTTGGTGTGTGTATTTTAGCAATCCACGCATTTATCCATGTTGAAACCTATGGATCGGGTTTCTTTTCTAGAATGTGACATCTCTATACAGGGGCGGATCCTACTTGGGGCTAGAAGGGGTCTTGGCTCCTCCGAAAATTTTCACTTTTACTTCTTAGTATGATCAATTATACATTTATTAGTAATAAATTCAATAAAAATGCACATATTGACCCCTCGGCACACAAAAATTTCTCCTTGTGAATAAGCAGTTATTAATAAGTTTTAAACTATCTATACATGTATATCACGTAGTTCAAGGAGGAAGATCGAAAGTCTTCTCTCTTCCAAGTTTATCTGGTTCTTTGCTATGTTTTTTCCTATGATAATTGCCTTAGTAGATTGAGTTCTTATTAGAATTCTATAGCATATCATCAATGAGTTTGATTATTCCTAGCTAACATATGTTTATTTTTCGTGGTACTGATATTTGAAAGAAACTGTATCGTAGGTTTGTAGTTTATGGTTAAGTTAAGAACAATTGGTTCCTTCTTTAATAGAATACATGCACGTTGAAAATTTTGCTAACATAATTTTTTTCAAATGCAAAAAAAAATCGTTGTAAATTTTTTCGGCCCCTCTGGAATGAACTTTCAAGTTCCGCCACTATCTCTATAGGTGTGGTGGCGGAGGAGGCGGACTACGGCTTTGCCATTATCCGAATCTATTTCCAACACTTTTGTCGCGTGATCGCACGAACTCTCTCAAGTTTTGGATGATCTGTCTTTGACAAGAACTTTTGGGATCTAATGCGATCCATATTTGGTGTTGCACCCATGATCGTTTTGTGGGACGGTTTAAGGACAAAGAAGCTTTTCGAAGGGGGGTTGATTGAGGACTTTGGTTCTACCATGACATCACTGTGATGGTTGAGGAGTTTGATGGTTTAACCTCGGTGCACTTGATCTCGACAACCAAAGCTCGCGTGCGGGCGCTAGTGGAGGTGATTGGTGGGGATCTCATGAGTGAAGTGGAGGATAGGCAATGTTGGAAGTCTATGAGGAACTTCATGGGTACATTTCTTGACTATGATAGAGTTCCGTTGGAGGAAGGAAGAGAAATTCAGTTGTTCGTGGAGGTGAATCTCCATCATCTGTTGGAAACGAAGGTATGTCTTGTACTCGGTCCAAAAGCTTGGGTTGTGTTTGATATTGAGTATAACCTTCCGGGGGCTACTGTGTGGGTCGTGGTAACTTCAGTCACACTTTGAATGGTTGTCCGAATCAATGTGGTAAGATAGAAGAGATAGAGGAAGTAAAGATGAAGGAGGAAATCTGGGCTGAAGAAGAAGCTCGGGGAGAAACAACTATCAGGGGGTGGGATTAGGAGCCGGTGATACTGTCTGGTTTTGGTGGTGGAGCAGGGAATCGGGAGGAAGAAGTAGCGGATAATTGGATTCTGGAAGCAGCAATAGAGGTGACTGCAGTAGCAAAGCTGAAAGCGTTGGAGATGGAGCACTTTCCTGATAGGTCTAGGAAACGACAAGGATAATCTAAGCTTGGGTAGTGGAAGCAACAAGTTTCGATGGTCAGGAATGCTCGTGAGTGAGATAAATTGGATCGCTCTACCTTTAAGCAAGCAGTTAGGCGCCAACTGGAAGCTTGGGATATGAGAAAATTGGCCCGAGAGGCTCCTACGGTTCAGGAAAGCTCCGAACCTGGCAATGGACTGCGAGTAGAGGAGGTGTCGAGCTAGTTAAGGGATGGTGCAACCAGATTTTTGATTATGCCTAGTGCTATCCTGTTTGTTATTCTAGGTTTCATGCTAGAACATGTTGTCTTGTATAGTAGTATGTATAAAGTTTTGCTTTATCAGGCTGGGTAGTCCGATAAAATCTTTGTACTGCTATCACATCTTAATAAAATATTATCGACCTTCTAAAAAAAAGACACACTTTTATAGAAAAGTTGAAGAATAAGATTATGAGGCTATGAAAATAATATCTTAATGACCAACAATTACAATAACAACCATGGGGTTTCATGTGTCAATTTAAAAAGATGACTAGCTAGGATAAAGATTATTTTTGTCCATCTTACGAAGGACGAGTAGTAAAACAGTATATAGTTATAATTAATAAACATTTAATCCTTTCTTGTGCAAATGTTTATCCTATCACAATATTCTATCTCCTTGGATGCTAACCTTAACTTGAAATTTGTATAAGAAAAAAAAGACCTCAATTTGAATTTTTAGGTTGCTTTTAAAGGTTACAGTTAGTCTCACAACGTGAATCCCACCTCCTAATACCACTTGTGATGAAGCTCTTAAAGCTATTTCATAAACAATAGCTGCATTTGTACTGCTCTAAACACGGAGTCTAGGAAAATGATTACTACCTAATATCTCAAAAAGAAAAAAGGTATTTAAATTTTAAAAACGCTATTTCGGATAAATAGTTTCTACCCATATTATATTTTTATTTGTTGCTAATCTATAGATTCCATCGTAATCGAAAAACAAAAGTCAGTCTCTACAGAGAAAACGAGAGAGCTTGTTGGTCTCTGTCTCTCTGTCTCTCTCTCTCTCTCAAGTCTAAGCCTGAAAGACCTGTGTGCTTGTGTTTGGTTTTTCCTTTTCCACTTGGAGTTTGGATTCATCAGATTACACGGCATCTGTAGCGGTACGGCAATTTTGATTTTTTGAGTAGATTTAGTGCTCGGTAAAAGAAAAACCCAAGAAGCAAAACTATTTCAAAGTTCAGATCTTTATTACCAAATAAAGGATAAAACGAATTTCCAGTGGTAGAGGAGAGAAGCCCTTTGTTCAGTTCGCTGTGTATTAGTTTGGCTTCTGCTTTGTTTTCTCTGGGGGCAAAAAGGAGCGAGCTCAAAAACCCAGACGGGTCTTTTCTTTTTCTCTCTCGGACTCTCACTGTCTGTGTTTTTCTTTGAGGCTTAAGGCAGCTCTGAAGGTTTAACAGTTGACCTGGGTTTGGGCTGTTTCTGGTGAAACAATGGCGGAATACATCTGGGTTGTCAACAAGGTGCTGCCTTTTTCTTCCTTTGGGCTGTTTCAAGTTCGCTTTTTGTTCGAATTAAAGTAGTGGGTTTTGCTCAAGCTGCTGTTTTTACTTGTATGTGTGGGTTTTTTTAAGTTGAAATAGATTTGTGGGTGTAAGATTAGAGGTGTTCTGGAAGCACACAAGGGGCGGCATCTGCGTTTTTATTTTCCAGTTTCATTTTTTTTGTTTAGTTGCATGTGGAAGGTGTTAGCTTGCTTTCAATGTAGTGGTGGATTCATGGTTGTGGAAGAATAATGTGTTTGGATTTGAATGAAAATTTTGCCGGTGTGATGCTTGCCACTTATTGGATGTGGTTTTTTCATGCCTTGAACTTATCTGTTAATTTAGGGTTTATGTGTTGTTGAGATTACTGTTCAAAACCTACTTAGATTTGAAGATTCCTGACTTTTATTTTCTGGGTTAGTAGTAGAGCTGGTATTCAATGGGTTTGGGGATATCTCGACTTAATTTTGTTGGTGTTTGTGACACTTTCAGAATCTGCATTACAACCTGCTGAATTTTGCTCATTTATTTGTTCTATGGAGTAAACAATGTTGTTAATGTTTTTTTCTTACTCTCTGCCCTCTCCCCTTCGGTTCACAGGAAAGTTTGCACATAAAGCCCTATCTGAAGAAATCTCCTTTATTTATGAGGATGATAGTCTTAATGTTTGCCATGGTCTTTGGAGTTTATATCTGCTCAATCTGTCTAAAGCAGATAAGTATCGAGACCTTGACCAAGTTTGAAAGCATCAAAGTCATTGGAAGGCCTTCTCACAAAACTAAGCTATTGGACATTCCTGTGAAGCATTATCCAATGCCTGAAACTTTTAGCAGGTAATTGACAATTTGCGCATTTTCAATTTAAATGTGGAATCTTTTGCCTTTGTAATCACTGTTTTGGTCTGTTTCTAGGGCTGAATGTGCACATAATCCTGTAAGATTCTTTGCAATCTTATCGATGCAGAGATCGGGGAGTGGGTGGTTTGAAAGCCTATTAAATAGTCATATGAATGTTAGTTCCAATGGAGAGATATTTTCTGTTAAGCATAGGAGGGCCAATATTTCTTCAATAGTACAGACTCTAGATAAAGTTTACAATTTGGACTGGGTCAGTAGTGCTTCCAAGAATGAGTGCTCTGCAGCAACTGGCTTCAAGTGGATGCTTAATCAGGTACTTAATGTGGTTTACTTTAGGTGTTTTTGATGAAACAAGTTACTAATATGCACAAGTGTTTGAAATTGTGTATGGTTGAGTTTGAATGAAGGTCATATGCTGCTCCATGTGGTTAATACAGAGGGTTTAGGGTAGGTTGATTCATGGAGAGCATACTTTTGTGGTGTAATAGTAACTAAATACAGATTTAAAACCACCAAAATTCCCCGATATAGCTGGCTCAGGTATCCTTCTCTTACCTTAAATGAGAAAGCAAGTACCATGTGTCCACACTCCACAACTTTTGAATGAGCTGGATTGCCATACACTCGTGAATGTAAATGCTGGTATCAAGTTAAATTTTGTGGACTACATTGCCTTATACAACACTTTAATAGCTTCCATAGAACAAGTTGGTTAGATATAACAGTTGCTCCACCATTGGTAATCAGCTTTTTAGAAGTTTCCTTTTATTGAGGTTTATGTGTGTGTTTTTCCCCCAAAAATTTCTGAAGTAATTCATATGGATTAGATATCCAGTTCAACCTAGGAGACAGTGGAAGTGCTAACTTATGGTGAACTGAGTGCATTAAAAAAGTTTGTGTCTGGTGTGTTAAATCTACATTGTTTCTAAAGTAATTGACTATAAACTGTTTTTTTTTCCTTCAACATTGGGTACTTTTCATTGGGGAAAGTCGTGGAAGAGTTTAAGTGCTTAACTAACCTGTGGCTTTTGCAGGGACTGATGGAGCACCATACAGAAATAGTAGAGTACTTAAATCGCAGGGGAGTTTCTGCAATATTACTCTTCCGAAGAAATTTATTGCGTAGAATGGTCTCAGTTCTTGCTAATTCTTATGATCAATATGCTAAACTATTGAATGGAACCCACAAGTCACATGTTCACTCAGAAGAAGAGGTACATCTCTCGCTATCTCTCTACAAACACACACATACTCAATACTTCCCCAACATTCTTGGTACTAAAAACTGGTGACTTTCTATACAGGCTGGTACACTGTCAAAGTACAAGCCTACCATCAATTGCACGACGTTGATTACCGATCTCAAAGAAATGGAGTTGACAGCTGTGAAGGCTATAGAATACTTCAATAGCACCAGGCACATTGTCTTGTACTATGAAGATATCGTCAAAAACCGCACTGTAAGTATCTATCTGAGGTTTTCTTGCCATCAATATGTGATATTTTAATTCTTGAAAAACTCTTTACCGAAATTTCAGTAGTCGTCTGCATACCATCATTGTTCATATGGACAAAAGTAATGTATGATGTTGTGTATGTGTACTGAGTGCTGTTCTTGTTCAGATTCTAAAAGATGTTGAAAAGTTCCTTGGGCTACCGAAGATAAGATTACGGAGCCGTCAGGTAAAAATACATAATCTACTATTGGCAGAGCATATCGAGAACTGGGATGATGTCAATAATACGCTTACAGGAACACCTTATGAAGTTTTTCTCCGCTCGGACTATTAGGCGTAGTCCTCTCCTAACTCAGTTAAGTCTGGTGTATATACCCAGTGTTTTGATCCCTGTTCCATATCTCACCAACATCATGTTGATAGTGTCTATTGTGTTCTTGTGGTTCATTGTAGTAACCAAAGAGATGCGTTCCACTGTATATGCTCAGCTAAACATTGCGACAGAATGTGGTGTTCTTTAATTTATGTTGTTTAGGTGATCTGATGATTCTGATCTAATATTTTCGGTATTCTTTTATGCTATTATTTTCCATCATCTTGGGCTATACGCCTATATCCACTTGGGTGATATCGAGCAAGCAAGATAATAAAAGTGGGCTTGGTCCAGAGTTTTAAATAAAGCTATACCATTTGTGGCCGAATACATTTTGTATTAGGCTACCACTTGTGGACTAATAAATAGATTTGGTGAAATGTGTCTTGCACATTTCTATCTTTTGGAGGGGAAGACTTGGAAGTCTTTTTAAAGGAATCTGAATTTAGGAATTGAATCGCCTGATCTTAAAATTGGAGAAGGGTTGCAATTTGAAAGGAGCAATAGCACAACGTGCCACCAATCTAACAATCTCTCTTAATCAGGTCAAGCATCAAGGACGTGTTTGGATTCAATTAAAATTGTTCGGATGATCACTCATGTATGACATGTTCTAAATTTTGATCACTCATCGATATCAAATATTACTAAGGTCATTCCGAATCATATTGTTAGTCACTTTGATCATTTTGTCTCAAACGGACGTTAAATAATACATGATGTCATTAAAATTGAGTCTTGTGTCATTTACATGCCAATTTACAAGGACTTTTTGGGAACAAAATACAATTTTTTTTAATCTCTCTCTCTCTCCCCTTGGCCTTCGTTGCATCGCCAGCCTCAAGATCTTGCCTTGGCCTCTTGCGAAACTCCGCGTCCACTGTCGCCTCCTCCCAACCATGCATGCATCGTCATCCACTGTGCCGTCTCCAACCTAGATCCCGCTGGTATACATGGAAGCAGTCCTCCACAACCTGCCACCATTTCTTGACAATGAAAACAAGTTTGCATCAGTAGCCTCGCTGATGCATAGTGGCGCCACAGCACATCCAGGGCATGTCTCCGATTTGGGTGCCCAGATGAATTTTAGAGGATGCCCGGATGAATATTTAAGGGCGCTCAGATACAATTTATGGTGCCCAAATAATTTTTTAAAACTAAATAAAATAAAAACAAATATTTAGAAAGACGTAAGTACCCCTCGACGCTTTGTAAATTGCATGTGAATAAAACATTACTTTTTTGAATAACGTCATGTATTTTTTAACGTCCGTTTGAGACAGAGTGATATCAAAGTGACTAACGGTGTAGTTCGATAGTGACCTTAGTGATATTTGACTATAATGAGTGATCAAAGTTTAAAACGTATCATACATGAGTAATCATCCGAGCAATTTTTCCTTCTTCATATGATGAGAATTGGAGAAATATTTTTTGCGGTGATAATTCACATTCTATCGGCCTAGGCTTTCACATTCTATCGGCCTAGGCTTTCTAGCTAGAGTTGTTATGAATATGTGTCTAAACTTAGAAAAAATAACTTTGAAACACTAATATATAATTTTCAATGTTCTAAAAGTTTCTATCTGAGCCGTTTAGATGCTTGGTTATGCTGGATAATTTTTATGTACCAAGGGTATGATAATGTTAGTTTACCACTTAAAACAAATTTGGTGGTCATTATGATAATCTGAGTTATTATTTGTGTTATTTAGTTGTACTTGAGATAATTACTTAATTTAGAAACCCAATTATAATTTTTGAACAAATTGTTCTCAAAGTTGTAAATTTGATTCAATTAATTGTAATTATTATAGATGATGATAAAAATATGTGGTCATTATGGTAATATTTATCATCAATGTTATAAATTCATGTTCAAATTTATTGTAATTTTAGTTCTCAAATGATAAATAAGGGTATAACATACCCTTGGTATCCAAGAAGTTCACTGGTTATGCCCAACCACCCTGATTAATGAAACACCGAAAAAGGTAGGTCAAAGAAAAGTTTCCAGAAAGGTTTGTACGTGATTTATCATTGAAATCATCTCGTATCTGATGTATCTGCATTAGTAGCTAGATCGATAGACTCGATATGTGGTTGATACCAAGGTTTCAAAAAATGGTACTCGGCCATGATTCATTTTGCTATTGATTACCGCTCAGCCGAGTATTTAGGATTACTCGGAATCATTATTTTTTAATTTTAAATAATAAAATAATTATTAATATATTAAATTAAAATATAAAATATCATTAATTAAAAGATAAACTAATTAAAATCAAAATGAAATGTCATCAAAATGATAAAATTAATACACACATAATTCACACAAAATTAATACACACATGATAAAATTATTTCTGAATTCGATTTTTATTTTATTTTTAAAAAAGATTGAGTTTGACCGAGTAACCGGCTATTACTCAGCCGACTTGACCGAACTGGCCGATTACTTGGCTATTACTCGGTGTCCCGCTTCAAGAACCCGTTCAGGCCGAAATAAGTTTGGTTTCCTACTGAATAACGAATAACGAGTACTCGGCCAAGTGAGCCTTTTTTTGAACAATACAAATACACTGTTGATCTACTTGAATTGATAAACAAAGCATCTCAGCATGTGAAAGAATGAAAGCTTTGAACTCGATCACTGATTAACAATGATCACGCAGTCATCCATGTACATTTACCATTTTTTAATTTTTTTATACCCGATCCAGCAACTTTGGTGCTTTACTTACGATTTCAATAGATATGAAAAATATAGATTATAAAACGGCAGTAAAAGACAATTATAGTATCAATAATACAACAAATTTAACCACCCTAAAATTTAGACAACCAAGGACACGGGTCCAAGACCCAAAATGTTGTATCAGAAGCCCAACCCGTTAAATAGATTAAAATGACAAAGTTAACCTTATTTATAAAAAAACCCTAAATAAAACCAAAATGCTCTCTCTCTCTCTCTCTCTCTCTCTCTGCACAAGTGCACAACACCACTGACGCCGTCCACTCCTCTCGTCACAGTCTTGCATCGCGGACATGGACCACCCCTCACTTTTTCAGCTTAGCTCGATCTCGCATCACCGACGTTGACGCCTCCCTTTTCAATCTCGGGTCAACCTCGTGCACATATCACCGCCGTAGCACTTGGCTTGCCTCCCTCCAACGCTGCAACGCTTGCCTACCTTTCCATGCCTCATCTTCACCGTCTCACACTCTCAGCTCCGCAACATGGCTTGCGCCATAACATAGCAGCCTCGACGTCGGGTATAACAGCTCCGACGTCTTGGACAATAACCCTGGCGACATCCTCGTGAAGGATCTCCGGCGCCGATTGTGGGTTGATGTTCACTGATTTGCCTATGATGTTCACTGATTTGAATGTTACTTGTTTTTGTTTGTCATTTAAATTTGGTGTCTAATTTGGAGTGGATTCGATGTATTTGATTCATATTGTTGTGCTACTGTATTGTTGAGACACATAACAAATTGTGTTGCTTATTTTGAAAATGATTGGCACTTTTTTACTTTCAAATTATAGATATTATTTTATTTTTCTAAATAGCAGTAGCATCACTATTGATATAAAAGTGTTACGAATTATTATGGTGCTACTGTATTTTTTGATGTCTTTGCAGTGTTTTTAAAGTTATTGCAATTTTCATGTTGTTGATGTGTTTACATAAACAGTTATTATGTTTTCAAAGCAGGTATTGTTGTGTTTTTCCAATTGCTATTGTGTTTTCAAAGCTGCAACTTCTCCTAAAAATATTAACAAAATGTTTAGAACTTATTGAGTTTGAAGCTGCAATTGCTTATACGTTTATTGAATTTTTAGAACTTACTGTAGTTTTAGTTCGATCTTGTATTTTTTAGGGACTACTACTCCATTTTTTGGTGTAACTGCATTTTTCAGATTGCTACTTGTGACGACCCGAATCAGAATTAGCACGTTAATCGGCTTAGTCCGCGAGTTTACGAGTAATCATAGTTTTTCGTAAATTAATTGAATTGGCGGTTTGGTTCGCGACTTAATTATCGGGCGAGAATTTGAGTTGAGTCTCTTCACGAGAATTGTAGTATGTGTGATTTTGAGTTCGTGGGCGATTTCGGATAATTGTTGTCGATAACCGAGGAATATGTTATGAATATTTGAAATCGCGTAATTTCGTCGTGTTTATCCGTTTAAGTTTGAGTTATCTGAAACATGGATGTAATTCAATTTGGACCGTCGATCGTATCGAGCCGCGAGTATAAATATCGGAATAGTCGAAAAATTGTCGAAAAACACTGTTCGGGAAGCTTGACCGTCGTTGACCAGAAAAGGGACCGTTGACCCACGTTGACCGAGTTAAAAACAGACCGCCGTTGACTCGCCGTCAGACTTCACGTTTCCGGCCACCTCCGGCCTTGATTTTGGTATGGCTAGCTTCCTCTCTTGATTTCCTATGGTTTAGAACTTGATTTGAGTTGAATTGATCACGATTTGGGGGAGAACGAGTTCGAGAAAATCTAGGGATTTCGCCGGAATCGGGTGAGGTGCTCCAGTGACTTTTGAGGTCGGGGTGGTGGGGGAAAGGTTCCCCTCATCCTTGTGAAGCTTTTGGGTGAAGGAATTGTGAATTGGTTGAGGTTTGAAGCTCGCCGGAAAACTCACCGGAATCCATGGATTCCGTGAGTTTCGAGGCAATTTTCGGTCGGTGGGCTTGGAATTGGGTCTCGGTGTAGAAGAGAAAGTTGTTGGGCTTGAAGAATACTTGTGATCTGGAAAGTTTGGCCAGAATCCGTCACCGTTGACGCCGGCGGCGCGGCGGCGGTCAACGGCGGAGCTCCGGCGAAGGGTTGACTTTTTGGATTTTGACAAGTTTTATGCCGTTTTGCTCTTAATCGTGCCCCGATCATCGCCTTGAGGTTTTCGAGTTGATTTGGTTATCAGATTTTAAGTCGAGGGTTTATGTGGAGAGTTTGGGGGTTTTCGTCGATTATTTTGTATCCAAGTTATATGTTTCTGGAAATGGTTGGTTTCTGAGGTGTGGTACAGAGTAATGAATTGTGATTTTGATCAGTTATATTTTGTGATTATTCATGGGATCGAGATCATACATTGGGCGGGGGATCTTCCGCTGATCTCGTGATTAGCGCGGTTGCGCATTGAGCTATCTGTGAGTGAACTTTTATTTACACTGTCGTAGTGAGTTGTTGATTTCAGTATTTATTTCCAGTACAGTATTGAGATTATTTATTGTTTTGGAGGTATTGTTTTATATTTTATGGTGATGACATTTATTTAGCATCGATGCATTGGCTACTCGGCTGATCACCGGTAGTCCAGATCCAGGATTGAGAGATTCCCCTAATGTGCCCACTAGGTTGAGAGATTCGCTTAGTTTATCACCGTCGGGCTTGAGAGATTCGTCTGACCGTCAGGCTTGAGAGATTCGCCTGACACCTTCATTTATTCTAAGAACTCGCATTGTTTTTATATTATATAAATGGTGAAAGACATATGATTATTTTCGTCTACTCACTCTAACGATTTTATTTGCCTTATCCCTGGACTTTTCGGTTTCCGTGCCTAGTTTGCAGTTCGGATTCTGGTGTCTCACATCGCAGTCGGAGGCTTAGTGTTCGAGCTACCTTTCTTTTCCAGTAGGTTTCTTGTTTAGTCTACTGTTGTATATTATGTATATATACACTAGAGGTCGCTCTGATGACTCTACTGTTATACTTTCATATGATTTTTCCCCGAATTTCTGTAAAGTACAGTTTTGCTTATTACTTTACATTATTGTTATGATATTGAGAAATCTGGATAGGATTGGTGCCCACGGTTTGGCTTTTGTGGCATAGGATGAAGTGTGTTTTTCGGGTGCAGGTTAATGGTAATTCCTCGTTATAGTGAAACTCTGCCGAAATTTCTATGGTTTTTGTAAGTTTGTGTTTTCAGAAGGGGTTCGATTCCGGTTTAGAAAACTAAATCGGGGTTGGGTCCTTTCATACTACATTTTTTTAATTGCTGCTACTGTATTTTCAAGTGGCTGATATTGTGTTTTTAAGCTGCTACTGTGTTTTTCAAGTTACTATTGTGTTTTCAAGTGGCTGAAAATGTGTTTTTCAAGCTACTATTGAATTTTTCAAGTTGCTACTGTGTTTTTTTAAATTTTATTGTATTTGTATCAAAACTAATCTTTCCTTTAACACTGCTACTGAAAAAATAAGTGGTTGATACTGTGCTTTTCAAGTTATTACTGTGTTTTTCAAGCTGCTATTGTGTTTTTCAAGTTGCTACTGAGTTTTTCAAGCTGCTAATGTATTTTTCAATTCGATGATTGTTACTGCGTTTTTGGGATTGCTACTGCATTTTCGGTTCGAATACTGCTACTATGTTATCGGGTTAAAAATTGTTATGGAATATGTATAAAAATTACTACTGAGTTTGTATCGAAATTGTTACTCAATTTGTATCGAAACCTCTAATGAATTTGTATCGAAATTAATTACTATTAAATTTGTGATTGAATTGATATTAAATGTTTATTGATATCAATTCAAGTTGAAAAAAAATTGAATGAACAAATAATCAGACTAAAAAGTATTAAAAGGAAAAAAAGAAAAAAAATAATTTTAAATAATTTTGGATAAAATAATTTTTTTTGAAAGGAAAAAATAAAAAAAATACACAAAAAGAAATAAGGAAGGGTATAAAAATAAATTTATAACTGACTAATAGCAGCCTACAAATAACTTGTCCTTATTTGTAAAATTTTATTTTTATTGTCTAAAATAAGAAATTTTGTCTTTAAATATATTTTACTCTTCTAAAATATCTTTAAAAGTAATTTGCTATATATAGAACTATAGAAGCACCGGAGAATCAACAGCAGAATAAATCACTCTCTCTAGCAAATCGTAACAAGAATCTTAGCTACACATTGTATATACAATTGAATATTAATTGACGTACAGACTTGCCCTCTCTGTGAGCAAATGAGACGGGACGAACGGTAGCTCGGTCTAGTTCAATAAGTTCGATCATCCATTGATGGGCATGTATATATATGTGTGTGTGTGTGTGAGGGGTCGATGAGCTCCTCTTGGAAGCAACCTCCTAGCTAGGGGGAGGGGCAAACAAAGCCAACTTTTTATGTGAACACATGGGCAACTGTAAAGCTATATCCACATCAAAGTATATATTTTGTTGTTATCATTTTTAAGTATAGGATATTATAATATCTACGTCCTTTTATTAAAGTATATTTTTTTTGTCATTTTTAGGTATAGGGTTTTACACTAAATTTTTGATCATAGTTTATCATGTTCACCGTTTAAATTTTAGGTCCTAATATGTAGATCAAGCTTGTCAATTTTCAGTCAAAATGGTGATCGTTAAGGTATCGAACTAGGTTCAATCAAGGGACGGACCAAATCTGTTAATTTTGATCATATTTTACCATCTTCACTGTTTAGATTTTAGGTCATAATATGTAGATCAAGCCTGTCAATTTTCAGCCAAAATGGTGATCATTAAGGTATTCACAACAACAATCGAAGTTTATAAATATGAATGGTTCAGATTTGACAGATTTGGTTCGTCCCTTGATTTAACCTAGTTCGATACCTTAACGATTATCATTTTGGCTAAAAATTTACAGGAATGATCTACTCATATAGACCTAATAATTGGACGGTGGAGATGTTAAAATATGATAGAAAAGTTTGGGTAGTGTCATATACCTAAAAATGACCAAAAATAGGTATACCTTAGTGGACGAGCCTCATACTAACATCCAATATACAGTAGAACCTCGATAATTTAATACTCGATTAATTAATAACATCGTTAAAATAATATTTTTTTGCCAATCCCGATTTGAGGACAACGTGCTAAATTAATATTTTGCTAAATTTATAAAATAATAGAAATTCAAAAATTTCATAGAGACCCCAAGCACTATATAAATTAATAATATCTTTATATATATAATTAATTATAAATTTTTGATGACTTCATGAAGAGTGACTAAATTAAAATATGACTTGTTGTTTTTTGAAATTGATGTCATCTTGAATTTTATCTTGAACTTTTCTAAACATAGTAAGAATTTTTGGTGTTGTCTTCTCATAGCATATTTAATAATTAATGTATTACACAATAGATTGAAAAATGATATATTTTGAACAAGGTATCACAATAATAATTTTATAAATTAATAAATAAATTATTAATTTATGAATTATTTAATATCTCACTAAATTAATAAATTTTGTCAATGAAATTATTAAATTATAAAAATTTAACTGTGTATATATATATGTGATATATATCGGATCCCTTTTTCTAGTATTTTTAGGATAGAGTCCCCCACGGACAGTCGGGACAGATAACTTTTAATAAAAATAAGGCCGAGATTATAGCAAAATAACTTCTCTCTCCTCACCCAACAAACGGATCCGGATTCTCTCCTAACCAAGATTACCTAACATGTGCCTAACCAACGAATCTCAGCCGTATGATTTACTTTACGGCTAAAATCTGTTTTTATGTTTTCCTTCTTTTGCACACATATTTGACGTCCCAATTAAATCTCGACATGTGTTGTTTCAGAAAAATTGAGCAAACGGCGTTTTAGGAGTTAACGTCAGTCTCTCCCACATCTTCTCTGTTTTCTGATTAATTGTGCAGTTGCGTGAGTGAGTTCATCATCTTCTGCAATTGGCCGATTCCTTCAACATTCTTGCATTTGCTGCATATTTGGCTCTTGATTATACATCAATTCTCCAAACACACAACTTTCTCCAATTAATAGTACTTTTCAATATTTAGTTTCTTTGATTAAATTCGATTCAACATTGGCCCTTTTACTCCATGTATAAATCTTATGAACCCATGAAAAATCGTGTATGATTCTGGGTTATTTTTGTTTCATACTTTTGGTTCTTTATCTTACGCAGATCCATCAATAGGTAAACTCTATGCGAAATTCTCATAGGTAAACTCATGCGCCGAGATCGCCGACACGGGTAGAGACCATGGAGTTGAGATCCAGGCCCACGTGGTTGCTGCTAATGTCCTTAAATTCCACGTCCATAAGCATGTCGAACTCCACCGCCACGAAGGAACCCGACCCGGGCCCTTCAACGGTCTGCAGGCCCAGGAAGGCACATGCGTCGCCGACGAACTCGTCGTCAGGGGAGATGATGAAGGCGAGGCCGCTGCCGATGGAGGAAGGGTTGAGATTGCTGACGGAGAAGGAGAAGAATGTGGAGAAGCTGGCCGGGAATGAAGTGGAGGGCTGCTTGAAGCGGACGGGCTTCGAGTAGAGGACTCTCCCGGCGCCGGAGTTGGGGACGCCGAGGTCGCGCGTGAGGCTCACGCTTCCATTGATCAAGTGGGTGGACAGTTGGCTTTCGGTGTTGACGACCATCTATTGAGTCTGCGATGGCGTCCCTATGGGGAGAGACACCATGTGAGCCAAGGAATCAGAGAGATGAAGATGAAGAAAAGGAGGCACATAGTCAGAGAGAGAGAGAGAGAGAGAGACTGTGGCGGCGAAGGTGCTATCGACGACGGGTTCTGCTGGGAAGATTTTTCCATGGGTTTGTTTCGATTTTGAGCGAACGAAACTATGGAAGAGAGAGAGAGAGAAGGAGAAGAGTTTGTGCAATTTAGTAGTAAAAGAAGGAAAACATAAAAACAGATCTTAGCCGTAAAATAAATCATACGGCTGAGATTCGTTGGTTAGGCACATGTTAGGTAATCTTAGTTAGGAGAGAATCCCGATCCCAAATCACCTTTAGTCGTCTTCTCCTAAGTCAGTCGTCTTCTCCTCCACTAAGATGTCATCGTCTGCTCCACATTGCCTTACTAGGTTCCAGTGATTTGTATACATTGCTTATTGGGTGTTGAAAAGTTCAGACTTTAAGGTTTTGGAGTTGAATTTTGGATATTCGGGTTTTGGTTTGGTGGATTAAGATGAATTAAAGAGAATGGTATAATTGAGAGAGATAATAAGAGAGATCGGCGTGGGAATGGAAGAATTTAAGGTTCGATCACCTTTTTTTAGGTTTGAAACCCTTGTTGCGCTGTGGGCATCTTCAAAATCAACTAATCACCCTCTAGCTCATTAAACAAAAGTTACAAAACTATCTCACGCCTTTTGTTCAAAATCAACCAACCAATTCAATATGCTAAATTAACAAAACATTTCCATGAAAACCAACAAAGAGATGAGGAGAAGCTCATGTATCGGGAGCAAAAGAGACAGAGAGAGAGATAGAGAGGAGAGAGACAGAATGATAGATCGAGTATTTTGTTTTAATCTCTGCCTTTGATTTTTATTAAAAGTCTGACTGTGGAAGACCCTGTACCTGAAAATTCTAAAAAGAAAAGATACCCGAGTAGTAGAAGGGGTTATATATATTGGAGTAGATAATTTGAGACTCTTCGGTTCGTTCTCAGTGTACACTGTTAAAGCTTGCCGCTAAAACATTCTGGGCTCGACAGTTGTTTCATTGGAAACTAGTCTTTAACCTTTTCTTGTGGAGAATAATATTGATGAAGAGCAGGTTCATACTGGTGGGAGATGCAGACTAGGGGTGGGAAAACCCGGCCCAAAACCCGGAAACCGACTCGAACCCGGCCCGAAAATTTGAATGGGCCGGTTTACAAAAGTGACGTCATCGGTCCGGGCTCAAAGCCCGGCCCGGCCCGTGAAATTCGGTCCCAAACTCGGGCCCTAATGTGAAGAACCCGGCCCGGACCGGTAAAACCCGGTCCAACTCATATATTCTATCCTAAACCCTAAATAACCCTAAAACCCGGCCCAAAACCCGAAAACCCGGCCCAAAACCCGGCCCAAAACCCGAAAACCCATGGTTAAAACCCGACCCCCATGGTTAAAGCCCGAAACCCGGCCCAAAACCCGGCCCGAGCCCGGCCCGAAACCCCATGGTTAAAACCCGACCCGGACCGATTTAATCGGGCCTTGGAATGGGCCCAAAATTTCTGAACCCGACTTCTTCCGGGCTTTTTTCGGGCCCAGCCAAAACCCGGCCCGGCCCAATCCCACCCCTAATGCAGACAACTACCAACTGTACGTACCAAGGTGGTGGAAAAAAGCGTTATTTTTCTTCAGACTGGTAATGTATAGTGGAGGATCAGAACCACTTGTCAGCAGTGCGGAGTCAACATTTATGGTCAGAGAGGAGACTAAAATTAAGACATAATAAAATAAAATAAAATAAAATAATATAAAATATATACTATTTGTAAAAAAATATTATTATTATAAAAATTGTAAAAAAATATACCTTTGTCAATGTAAAATACTAAATAATTATTCATTAACTCGTCGCCCATTTAACTGCGTAAACGATTCTTCACAATATTTATTGCATAAAATATTTTTTACAAATATTGTTTGTTATTGGTAAAATTAATGATAATTAATGTTTAAAACAAGTGACCTAACGTATTTTCTAAACTAACCCATATTTACCAAAGCACTATTAGATTATAGCTAGATTACTTGCAAATATTATAATTGATGTTCCGATATAGAAAAGTGATGCATATTATCTTGATTCTTAATTGGCCCCTATCATATTGATGGGCTATATGCCTATATAGCTATATCTCATTTTTTAGGAAAGTCTATATAACTATATCTAGTTGTACGTACGAAGGTTTGGTAGCTTGCACCATTGATTAATTAAATTTAATTGCAAGTTGGACTGAGCCGACAGACAACAACAACTTTTTCTGACTTGCTGAAAAGTAGTGTAATAATTTTTTTTTATCTAAAATCCATGGCCCCCCTCGCCCGTGAATAGCTCCGCCCATGCTTGTCTGTCATCCATAGACCTTTAATTTGTTGCTTTTTCTTCAACTTGTAATTTTTAAGTTTTAGAATTAGTACGTACTGCCTGCTGTATTATGATCGATTAATTTAAGTTCGTTCATGTTCTATATAGATGATCGAGCACAGGTTTGAAAAAATTGGGTGGTTGTGGGGAAAGGCTAGCTATATATAAGGAGTTCGCAGAACCACATAGTCCATACCAGCTGATACTATTTCTTTTGCTATACTGCACCGGGCGTAAGAGAAATATATAGAAGTTAATTAAGGAGATAGAAAGATGTGAATGGACCAATTTGCATGGGTATTGGTAGGCCTCATCATTTGGCTCATAGGTTCGAAAAGCTCACAAGCAGTTCAAAGCCTATCGAGGCCAATGCTGGCCTGACCCAAAAAAAATCGAAAAGGCCCGGCCCATTGAGTATAAGGCAAGGTCTAAGCTGATGTCTCAAAGCCCGTGGGCCTAAAAAATCCTGCCCACTAGAAGACTGCATGGCCAGCCCAAGCTCGACCTGTAAAGCCCGGCCAAAAAAGCCCGACCATTGTACTTTAATTAGTTTAATGAGTTTATTCAGTACGGGCTGTACATACAGTATTGTTTTAGACTTTTAGTCTGTAGATACACATAGAACATTAGATAAACATTTATTGTCATTGACATTAGCATAATAAAATCTCGAGACTGACGTCTTTCTCTCTTCACAGATGTCTCTCAGTCTTTTGAGTCTCTTCCTCGCAAATCTCTATGCCTCTTCTCATTTCTTTCGGAGATAGAACTCTGTCGGCCTTTGATTGGAGAGGAAACGGTTTGTTCGCTTGTGTATGAGATTGAGCAAGTAGTGGAACCCCTAATTGAATTAGGGCTTCATCCTAATCTTAAAAGAATCAGGTGAGTTAAACTTTTGATTTTTAGATTTTCAATTGTGTAATACTAGGTGATGCATTGATTGACGTTGATGGGTCTTCATCTGTAGTATCTTACTATGTATTACATATATTTGTTTGCAACTAGTGGAAATGAAGAGGAACCGATAACGTCAAAGAGCCCAGAGGCCAGAGGCAATTCTACACCAAGTTAATTCTAATTGAATCAAGGCTTCATCTTAATCTTAAGAAATCAGGTGAATTCAAGTTCTAATTTTTAGAATTTCAATTGTCTAATACTAGGTGATGCGTCGATGAGTCTTGATTTGAATTATCTTACTATGTATTGCATATATTTTTGTTTGCAGCTAGTGGAAATGAAAAGAAACCAACGACGTCAAAAGAGCCTAGAGCCCAGAGGCAATTCTACAACAACTTCATACTACAGTAAGTATGCTTGAGATCAAAGTTTTGATTGAAATCCGTACGTAAATGCAACTATATGTTATCTTTCTAGTGGTCATAGTTAAAAAAATTCATCAATCTTAATCTATGGAAATATGCAATATGTACTACACTTGCTAATACTAATGAAATTTTTATTGTCTATATATTAGAATAGGACAATGCTTGATGAAGCTTCTAATACTGATGAAGCTTCTATTTTTCTTAGAGTGGAACATATATGACTTTCAACTTGCTATATTTGGGTAGTAGATGACAGTGATGCTTGATGTTTTGTGGCTCATATGATTCTTCTACATGAAGTGCTTCTATACTTTATACTTTATGCATCTAAACTTTTCCATTATAGTTTCAATTGTTAAATGGATATAATTAATGAGGAATCTAATGACACTTTCCCTATTCCCCTCCTAATATTATTGGTAGAGAAACTAGTGATGTTTGAAGTATTTTTATTAATATTGAAGAAAAAATTGTTGAGAAAAAATTACCTTTGTCTAAATGTAGTATTTGTAGTAAGAAATTTTCTCGTGGTGCAAGTAGTGGTACAAATCATTTGAGAAGGCATTTACTAAAGCATGCTAAAGCACATGCTCAGGATCTTAGAAACTGGATGCAAATAGGTCAAGATTCCTTAGGAAATATTTCAAAATTTGTTTTTAATAAGGTTGTTGCTAGGAGAGAAGTAATGGATTTTGTTATAAGAGCTGAATTACCTTTTATATTTTTTGAAAAACATGATTTTAAAGGATTCATTCAGAGAGCTTTTACTCCTCAGTATACTGGAGTTTCTGCCTCTACTTGTAAAAGAGATGTGATGAAAAGATTTAACAAAGCTAAAATTGAGTTACTTTCTTTTTAAAAAAATTTGAAGAAAAAGTTTGTCTAACATCTTATTTGTAGTCATCATATCAAAAAGTTAGCTATTCGGTACTCATTGCCTATTTTATTGATAAGGATTAGTCTTTAAACAAAAGAATTATTAGCTTTAAAATGCTTGAGTACCCTCACACCGGAGAAATTATTGCTAGTCATATAGTGAGGAATTAGTTTCATGAGGTATTCAAAATAAAATATTCAAACAATGATGTAGTTGTACAACTACTTTCGAATTTTCTTATGATCGAGTCAGTACCTAGGGAGTTGTTTCATGTGTGTTGTTGTGCACATATTTTAAATTTGATTGTGTAAGATGAATTAGAAATTTTGTCTCCATCTATTCTTAAAATAACAACTTTTGTACGTAACATGAATTCATATAATGAGAGATTTGAAGTGTGGAAGCAATGTTGTACTTCATTAGGTTTTGTAAAAAGAAGCATAGACAATGATGTTTCTCATTGATGGAATTCTACTTGTGATCTTCTACAAATTGCTTTGAAATATAGAAGTCCTATGCATATGTACGTGCAAAAAGTTAATCAAATGCGATTTTGAAAATTGGCAGTTCCCAATGAACAAGATTGGTTGATAGTTGAACTTGTAGGTGGTTTCCTAGAGGTCTTTAGGCTTGCAACTAAGATTTGTTGTGGTGTTTATTATCCTACATCTAGTTGAGTAATTAATTTCCTATTTGACATTCATCAAACATTTGAAGCATATTCTCATCTTGATATTTTTACTGATGCTGTAGTTGCAATGAAAACCAAATTTGACAAGTATTGGTATGATTTTCCTCTTGTCTTTTGTTGTGCCCATATTATGGATCCTAGGTTTAAGTTGTTTGCCATTGAGGAGTGGTTAAAGTGTATGGGCAGGGGGTAATTAGAAATAGATGAAATAATTCAATCTATAAAAAATTTGTTGTATAAATACTATGATGTTTATAAGAGGAATATTGTTCCTAGTGTAATACTGCCTAATATCGGAGCTTCCACTCCTTTGAATACCACATCAGGTACCAATTCCTAGACTTCAAAGCTATTCTATGCAAAGTTTGAAAAGGGCCAAAATATCCTCTACTTCTTCATCTTCTAATAAAAATTATGATTTACAGATTTATCTTGATTTGACTACAATAGAGGTGGATGATGATAACTTGTTAAGTCTTTTGGAATTGTAGAAGGCTAATCAACCATTGTATCCTATTCTTTCTCTGACGGCTCGAGATTTACTAAGTGTTTCAGCTTCAACAATTACATCCGAGGCTATTTTTAATGATGGTGGTCGAGTGGTTTCTGAAAAGAGAGCTAGTCTAAGTCCAAACATAATAGAAGCCCTGATTTTCTCAAAGGATTGGAGCTTGACAAAATCAAGGAAGCAAGATTCAGTAGAAGCAGAGGAATCCACTGAAGAACTAATGGGAACATTAACTTCAAGACCATATTGGATGATAGAAATTGATGGTGGTGGTATTGAAGTTGATAGTGAAGAAGATTCTGCAACTCAAAATGAAAGTGAGCTACCTGTAGACTAACACGTACTTATATGTGTTGCTGGATGACAATATTGGTAGCATGTACTTTCTTTTGTTATTTGAGAGGGAGAGATATTTTTGCTGGCACTAATCTAGTTTTTGACATATTACTAGGTTAATTGGATTGCTTCTTTAGCTCTCTATGTATAACCATGATAAACCAGCCATAGAATACTTGTTTTTGCTGATTTAGCTTGGTTTTGCTGTGTATAACCAGCTATGGAATATGAATTGTATTTGCTTGGTTGTTGTGTAAGAGATGAGCATATATTAAGACACATTTTTTGTTACCTAGTGTCACTATTTTTGTTTGGTATTACCAGTGTGACTTTTTGGTCTTCAAGTCTAGGATGTTTGGTTAAGTTGTGCTTCAAATCAGGTTGGTAATTTAATTTGTTCAAGTTTAAAAGGACTTAACTTTATGTTGTTTTTTTGGATATCTGGTCTGAACTAATTCTTGGGTTTGTTGTGCTTCAGGTGGATCAAGTCCTGGAAGAGAGAAAGTTGATTTCAGAAACCATGTCATTCAGCCTTCATGTACACTTATATGCAATCACATTTGTGAAACTAAAATATTTTTCAATCTTGTAAAGCTGTATTTTGACTTGGATTTCATTGATTTTACTGCTTGGTACCTCGCAATTGCCTTAATTCTCCAGGTAAATCTATTCATCCAGTAAATCATAGCAGTCTATTTACACTTAACTAGAAACCATAATTTGTGTTTCATTTTAGTTTACCTTAATTCACTCACTAATTATGTTTGTTTAATTTGCACCAACATATATTTGGTTACACGGTACCCAGCTTCATTTGTTAAAATTTAGTTTGCAGGGAGATCATGCACGCTATGTGAAGACTTAGCTAGAAGTTCAAGGCCATATATGTACCGATTAAATTGTGTTTGCTGACACTGGCCCTTTTGCATCAGCTGTGTACTGGGTTTAGGGGTCTTAACCACTCCAATGTTTGTTCTCTCCTCCTAAAATCTCCCTTCTGGACTGTCATTTTAATCTAATTTCTGGTTGTCATGCTAAGTTGACATTATACTAATATTTTCCATGTAACCAGTTAATTGGATTGTTTCTTTATTTAACTAATGGTATGTATAAACATGGTAAACCAGTCATAGAATCACTTATTTTTTTACTGGTTTACCTTAGATAAGCTTGGCTGAGTTATGGAATATGATGTTTTTTTGGCTAGTTTTGAGTTTTTACTTGATTTTGAGGAAAAGCCCAAGAAGATCCCACCCGTGAGCCCAAAATTTGTGAAAAAGCCCGATTCGACGTGACCCAAATTCTGGGTGAACAGTCATAACGCCCAGCCTGATGAGCTTGATCTTGGGTGGCCCGGCCAGACCCATTAACGAGCCCTAGACATTGCAAAATATTAACACTTAACATATCATCTCACAACTCTAAATTAGATATATGCATATATCGATCTGTGTTTTTGTTTGAGTGCTCTCTCTATGTACTATCACACTAAGCTTGTGGTAGGTTAATTAAATATATATTTGGGATAGAAATTTTTAGTAGTATTTAACGCAGCGCATGCAATGCAAATGGTTAGAAATCAAATCTAAAACTTGAAAACTTCGCGCAATAAAGAAAAAAGGAATCTCTAACTTGAATGTTAAAATCATTAATTAGGCCAGGGTGAGCGTTGAACTCTTCCATCCATTGAGTTGAAAATATAAGTGCTGTACCTTAAAGATTAAAGTCATTTTTGTTGGTCAAATTAACTAATTAAAATGTTGAATGTAATTAATTCACTTTTATTTAACTTTTGTAAGGCATTTTTCAGTTTTCTCTACTAGTTTCTATTTCTATCAATTGGAGATGCTAGGAGAGAGGAGAGAGAGAGCAAGAGAGAACCATCTTAATTATTTTATTGTTTCTGGTAGGTTTTCTGATTGGTGGATTTCAGCCCCTTTTTATTAAGATATATTTTTTTGGGACATTTTCAGGTATATGACATATATTACATATATTTTTTGGTTATATTTTATCATCTTTACTGTCTAATTATTAGGTCTATATGAGTAAATCATTCTTGTAAATTTTCAGCTAAAATAGTGATCGTTAAGGTATCGAACTAGATTAAATCAAGGGACGGACCAAATCTGTTAAACCTGAACCGTTCATGCTAGCTTGTAAACTTCAACTACTGTTTTGAATACCTTAACGATTACCATTTTGACTAGAAATTTATTGACTTGATCTGTACATTAGGACTTAAAATCTGAAAGGTGGAGATGGTAAAATATAATCGAAAAATTGGTGTAATGCTCTATACCTAAAAATGACCAAAAAAGATATATCTTAGTAGAAGGCCCAATATATATATACACACACTCAGCTTGATTTAAGGTTAGGGCTGATTTGCTAGAGACTACCTAGTAGTCTACAGAAGTACCTAGCTTACCCCCTGCATCATTCTTAGTTAGTTGATTCAAACACTACCCCACTTTCTTTGTGTCCAAGTTACTTTGTTAGTTATTTGAGTACCTATTTGAGCTTCGACCAGTAATTTGCTCTCTCACCAATTTCTTTATCCGCATTATGGCGCTAAGCAAGTCAACCTTCACAGCTTGTGCATGCTTTCATTTCCCTACTCATCGTGTAACCAGCAGGGAAACTGAGTTTATTGATGCAAGGCCTTTGACCGATACAAATGCACAACTCCAAAACCTACAAACTGATCATCATCAGTACAAGTCCGTGGTTCATCATGAGGTTGTAGCTTCAACATCGGTGGTCTTGCCAAAGAGTGAGATTGCCGGTGCAGCACAGCCACCACCTCCCGCGCATGGCATAGATCACTTCAGGCCCACGGCTCCAGGACACAGTCCTGGTGTTGGACATTCCCTTCATAACTAATTAAGTAGCTGCATGTAGCTAGGGCTTTCGATCATCTAATTGATATATATGTTTATGTAGGTACCAATGTACCATTGTACTTATCATCCACTGCCCTTTTCCTATTAGATCCCGTGAGGTTTGTCTGTATAGATTTGTTTCTAAGTAGCCGGTAGTATTTGGCTGCTTGTTTATCAATACAATTTGAGGTTTTCTCAGATAAAGTTATGCATGTGGTTTTAATATTTCCAATTTTTTTTTTTTTCAAAAGTGAGGAGGCGGGTAAGTTTTAATACGTACAGTTCTCGACTCAGCTAATATTACAGGTTATAATGTTTGTAGCTGCTATTTATGTACGTGCGGTTGACCGGTTGTGTAACTCAGTTTCCAATTTCTCATGTGGGATTCAGAAAAACGGCAGATAAGTGAATACGAACATTCCGGAGACTGAGCATGCAGCAAAATTGACAGTCCTCGACTCCTCATGGTCATTACTCAGCCATAGTCCTTAATACACTATTCCATATAGTATTTGAGGAGCTAGCTAGAGATATATGCATGCAATTAGCCAATTACAGTTGCAATTCTATACCCAAAGCATTATCACATTCCAAGTGCACAAATCAGATAATGGTCCACCGGATGCGCTTGATAATTATTTAGCTTGTTGATCGAGGCTCAGAGAACTGTGAGAGCTGTGTGATCGGATATGGAAGTGTTTGGAAAGTCTTGATATTTCAGATATTCAGGATTGTAATTGTAATCATAATTAGTTTATTTTTTATTGTAGATATTTCTTTTTATTAGAAATTTGTTTTGTAAAACTGTATAAATATTAAATTCGGGAATGAATGAAAAAAATATATTCTACCCTAAACACTTTAGTTTATTTTTTTATTTGATATCAGAGCCAATCCTGTAGACCTACCGATAAAACCCTATTTTTTGTCACCCACTACACCTTAATTTTGTTGCCATGCCTGAAGGATCCGACGCTGCTGTGATTTCTTCTCCTCCACCTCCACCTACATCTACCACTACAAGAAAAATGCACCTAGACCACGGACCATTTCCGTCGTCTAGGTGCAGTTTTCCGTCGTCTAAGTACTTAGACGACGGAAGCTCCGTCGTCCAAGCTCCGTGCTCCAAGTGCTGTCGTCCAAGCACTTGGACGACGGAGATGGAGAATTCCGTCGTCTAAGTGATACTTAGACTGCGGACATTCTCTGGGGTCTAAGTTTTCACTTAGACGACGGAGAATTAATTCTCCGTCGTCTAAGTGAAAACTTAGACCCCGGAGAATGTCCGCGGTCTAAGTGCTCGCTTGGACCGCGCAAAATTTTCCGCGGTCTAAGTTTTCACTTAGACGACGGAGAATGAATTCTTCGTCGTCTAAGTGAACACTTAGACCGCGGAAAATTAATGTCCATCTCCGCGGTCTAAGTTTGTACTTAGACGACGGAGAATTCATTCTCCGTCGTCTAAGTGTTCACTTAGACCGCGGAAATCGTCCATCTCCGTCGTCTAAGTGGTGATTTTATAAAAAAAAAATAAATGAAAAATTCATGAAATGCTAATTAATAATTAGCATTTAATGAATTTTTTATTTAATTTTTTGTATATCAATATTCATAATATTGCAAAATTTATTGATCGAATATTAATTATTAATAATATATAATTAATACGTACAAAATTCATAATGAATAAATAATTTAAATTATTATGGATTTAAATACAATGAATACAAAATTCATAATATAATAAAATAAATTAATCTAGCCTAAATAAACTAAATTAACCTAAAACTAAACTAATTATAGGCGGTGGTGGTGGTGGTGGTGGCGGCGCCGGTGGTGTTGGCCGGAATGTGGAAGCCGGTGGTGGAGGCGACAATGTAGGCGGTAGCTAGTGGTGTGTGGTGGTGGTGGAGGCGACGTTGTAGGTGGTGGTGGTGTGTGGTGGTGGCAGCGACGGTGGTGATGCCGGAGATGGCGGCGACGGTGGTGATGTCGGTGGTGGCGGCGACGGTGGTGGTGGTGATGATGGTGGATGGTGATGGTGATGATATATGGTGGGTGGTTTGATTGGGGGGGGGGGGAGAGATGGAGAGGGAGAGGGAGAGAGGGAGAGGGAGAGGGAAGGGAAAAAATGAAGAGAGATTGAGAAAATGATGAATTTAAAGAGTTTTAAAGCACTTAGACGACGGAAATTCAGTATTTTCGTCGTCTAAGTTCTTTAAATTTTCAAACAATACCGCCAATTTTTCACTTAGACGACGGAAAATCAGTATTTCCGTCGTCTAAGTGATTTAAATTTTTGAAAAAACTTTAGCGGGAAAAGAATACCGCCAATTATTTTCACTTAGACGATGGAGATGACAATTTTCCGTCGTCTAAGTGGATTTAAATTTTTGCCAAATTTTTAGTGGGAAAAACACCGCCAGAAATTAAAAATTTAAAAATTCACTTATACGACGGAAATACTCATCTCCGTCGTCTAAGTGAAAATTATAGCAGTCCCAAAAACTAAAGCGGTAAATTGAACCGCCATAATTTTCGACTTGGACGACGGAGAATGACCATCTCCGTCGTCACTACCACATTTGTAGTCATCACCGGCGAGCTCACCGGAGACAAGGCCGGCGACCGGAAAAGTCGCCGGTAATGTTCAACATTACCGGCGACTTACTCCGTCGCCGGTAATGTCGCCGAAAAGTCGCCGGCAATGTCTAGCCGAACATTTCCGGCGATTTTCCGGCCGGAATTTCGCCGGAAATGTGTGGCTAGACATTGCCGGCGACGGTTGGTGTCGCCGGTAATGTTTTGACACATCACCGGCGACTTTCCGGCGTAAAGTCGCCGGTAATGTCTTCATTTCCGGCGACTTACTCCGTCGCCGGCAATGTCTCTTATATATGATGCAGATTGCAGCAGCTCGATCATTCATTCATTTTGATCGGAAAAAATCCAGAGAAATCGAAAGTAGAAAAACGTACGCTCTGAAATCGATCCTTCAGTATATTGTCAAAATTAAGGCGCGCGTCGAAAACTCGATCACTCGGAATCTATATATATAGGTACGTGTATATATATGTATATGTGTATGTATATATATGTGTGTGTGTTGATCAAATCCAATTTGTGAGATATATATGAAATGTTGTTGATGTCACCGAAACGAGAAAATTGCTTGTAGTTAATCTGATCTTGTGTCTGAATCAATGACTGGTATTATCGTAGTGTTATCGGAGCAAGGCTTAACAGAGCCTCCTACCTAGTCAAATACGTATTGAATTGAAAAAAGAAGAATACCATCATCGAGTACTGAAACGAATTCAGAGATTAGATCGATATATATATATATATATGCATGCATGTGTTGATTTAATTAGAGTTGAATTGAGATATTGCGTCGATTATTAGTAGTGAATGTGTGTATATATATATAATTAATACGTATGCATTGTTAGAATTTTCAGGATGGACAAGAGTTGGATGAGCCTCGAAAGATGGGATGTTAGATATCACCAGGGAATTAGGAGTTTTGTGGATTTTGTGAAGGCTAATTGTGGAGACACTACACTTCATTATTGCCCGTGTAAAGAATGCAAGTGTTTCAGGGATAAGTACACTTGTTGGATTTATCATGGTGAAACATCGTTAGCGGGGCCGCTTGATCATGGACAATTTGGTGAGAGGGCCAGTCCACGCTATGATCATGGAGATTTTGCTGAGAGGGGCAGTTCATCCTATGATCCAACAGCGATGTTAATCAATGATATGTTTCCTCGTGAGAGCGGTGTATTTGCTGATGAAGCACCAAATGTCCCTCCCGTCGTTGAGGGTTTCCCCCATATCGAGCCAGTCGAGCCATTACCTGGAGCTCATGTCAACACAAGCGGTATGAACAAGTACAACAACCTGATTGCACTGCAACAGACTCCGTTGTACGACGGTTGTAGTAAGACTGTTCTTGAAAGTGTGATGGGAGTGATGCAGCTCAAAATGGAGAACAAAATGTCAGTCAAAGCTGTTGATTCTTGGTTGAAGTGGACTGCTTCGCTACTGCCACCCGGTCATCGTCTTCCTACCACTCATCATAAGGTGCGACATATCCTGAAAGATCTTGGGCTTTCCTACATCAAAATCCATGCATGCAGATATGATTGTATTCTCTTCTGGGGAAAAGATCTCGAAGACCTTGAAGCCTGCCCGGTATGTTTTACAGAAAGGTATAAGTTGACTCCTGCAGGCAACAAGAAAGCTGTGAAGATACTTCGATATTTCCCGCTTATTGATAGGCTGGAGCGGTTGTTCATGTGTGCTTTCACGGCCGAGGCAATGAGATGGTGGGCTGAGAGGAACTTGCCTGACGATGACACCCTTATACACCCTTCCGACGGAGAGGCTTGGAAGCACATGGTCAGGGAGTTTGATCATTTTGCAGCAGAGGTCCGAAATGTTTGGCTAGGGCTCTCATCTGACGGATTCAACCCTTTTGGCAACATGAGTCTTCAATACAGTATATGGCCAGTTATTTTGGTACCGTACAACCTTCCACCATGGATGTGCATGAAGAAGGAATACAATATGCTGACTCTGTTAATTCCGGGCCCGGGTTATCCAGGCAAGTGTCTCGATGTGTATTTGAGGCCTTTGATTGAGGAGCTTAAGTACCTGAGTGAGTGTGGCCACCCCACTTACGATAGGTTCAAAAACGAGATGTTCCAGATGCATGCCATGCTTGTTGGCACCATCAGTGATTTTCCTGCCCGCGGTATGTTGTCGGGCAACGTTACCAGGGGTTACAGGGCTTGTTCAGAGTGCATGACGGTTGATTGTTGCAGTCCTCATTGCAGTAAAATTGTTCAGATGCGTCACCGTTGTTGGCTTCCATATGATCACCCATTTAGGCAGGATCCAAACGCGTTTGATGGGACTGTGGAAACAGGTGTGGCACCCAGGCGATGGACAGGGGTAGAAATTTTGGAAGTGTTGAATGAATATGATTTTGGGCAGCTGAGCAATCATCCTGACATAGTGGCATCAATTCCAGATAAGCCCGAAAGGTATAAGTTTTGGACACACAAGAGCATATTCTGGGAACTCCCCTACTGGCCCAGCTTGCCTATCAGACACTACCTAGATGTCATGCATATAGAGAAGAATGTGTGTGAAAGTGTGGTGGGCACAGTTCTTAACTTGGAGGGGAAAACAAAAGACATCCCTAAGGCACGTATTGATCTGAAAGCTATGGGACTGCGGAAACATTTGTGGTTAAGAGATGGTAAGAGAAAAATGCCGCAAGCTCCTTACACCGTCAAGCCGAAGCATAAGCATGAAATTTTTCGGTGGCTGAGTAATGTCAGGTATATATTCTTATATATAACTATGCAGTACAGAAATTGGTTTGCGTTAAATTTTTACCGGACTATGGTGATATGCGAGAAATATAATTGTTGCCTATGGCTATATATATATATGCAGGTATCCTTATGGCTATGCAGGAAATATAAGCAGGTGTGTTAACTACCGGGACAATAAGATGTGCGGATTAAAGAGTCATGACTGCCATGTACTACTTCAACGCCTTTTCCCTATTTTCATTCGAGGGTACCTGCCCAAGGAGGTGGTGGAGCCGTTGGTGGCCTTGTCAAGATTCTTTCAGAAGTTATGCACTAGGGAAGTTAAAAAATCAGATCTTAGGGAGATGCAAGATGACATCATTTTTATCATGTGCAAGCTTGAGAGGATATTTCCGCCAAATTTTTTCGACATCATGCCTCACCTAACGATCCATCTTCCCGAACAATTGTTGCTTACCGGTCCCGTACACTACACTTGGATGTATCCCATGGAAAGGTACATTTGGTTTGCCTCTGTTTTTATATGTAAAGTCTGATTTTTACGTACCCCTTTTAACCCGCACTTGTTAACTTGTAGACAATTGGGAGCCTACAAGGACTATGTGAAGAATAAATATGCACCTGAAGGGTGTATTGCTGAAGCATATATTGCGCACGAGTGTGTAACGTACACCAAAGTGTATTTGGGAGCGCTTGAGGACCCCCAACAACAGATGCCGATAGATGAACCACAGTTCAAACTTTCTATCATCTCCAATGACGTTGTAGTACAGGGAAGCTTGCCAAAGTCGTACAAGTTGGATGAAAATGAGGTAGTCATTGCCCACTGGTCGGTACTGATTAACTGTGAAGAAGTACAATATTGGAAAAACTATCATCTTCACTGCCCTGCTATTGCCGGAAATGTTGATTACCACAACAGGACGTTTGCAAACTACTTTGGTCCATGGGTAAGGGTATATGTGTATATGTTCATTTTTATCTTGCCATTTTCCTTATATAGCATGTGTGTACGTACAATAACTGTTTTGTGGTTTCTATGTTCATAATTTATTGTGTGGTTTGTTATCGTTTTCAGATGAACCATGTAGCAGATGATGGTTACCCAGAGTGGTCAAACGAATTGAGGGTCCTAGCGATGAAACCGATAGCTTCAAAAGTTTACTCGATGTGTCAGGTCAATGGCGTTAAATTTATATGTGAAAATCGAGACAACCGACTGAAAACACAGAATTGTGGGGTGATGGTCCATGGTGGGCAGGATGGCGTTGACTATTATGGTGTCCTTCATTCAGTTGTTGAACAAATTTATGGGAACCGCATGAAAGTGCACTTGTTCAAGTGTAGATGGTTTGATACTAGCCCGGAGAACACAAAGACCGATCAACACGGAACATTTTCGGTGAATACTGCTACTACCTGGTATGAAGAAGACCCTTTCGTTCTTGCCTCATCAGTAAAACAAGTGTTTTACCTGGACGATCTTCTGAACAAAGTCCCGTGGAAGGTGGTTAACCATGTTGCTCATAGAAACATATACAGTGCTGCCACACTTGGTGATACCGCAGATGATGAGGAAGTTACTGCATACCAAGAGCCGAACGCTTTTGACATTCCGGAATCATCTACGATTCGCCTTAATAATGTGAGATCTGGGAGTGTGGTTCGAATTCCTGGAGCAGAACTTCTCGATGTTAATCCATATGAAGTTGACGCTGATTCAGATGACGAGGAGAGGCACATATTGCCAGAGGTTACCTATGAAACCAAGTCAGACTCAAGTGATGACGATGATTACGATTATCATCCTTAGTACGTTAATGATGTAGTCGTTCATTGTTGTCGGAAATATGATGTAGTCGGAAATCGTAGTCGGAAAATGTAGCCGGAAATCGTAGCCGAAAAATGTAGCCGGAAATCGTAGACGGAAATTGATAATCGAAATTGTAGTCGGAAAAAGTAGACGGAAAATGTAGTCGTTAATCATAGAGGGAAAATGTTGTCGGATATTCTTCGGGAAATAATGACATTACCAACGAGTTATAAGCAACTCGTTGGTAATGACATTACCAACGAGTTGAAGTCGTTGGTAATGTCATTACCAACGAGTTGAAGTCGTTGGTAATGTCATTACCAACGAATTATAAGCATGTCGCCGGCAATGTTTTCTGGATAGAAGCTGCCCATGTCGACCCCGAGCTGCATTTCTCCTTATCCTCTCCTCCTCCCCTCCTCCCCTCCTCTCCTCCTCCCAAATCGGTCCGGCGAGTTCATACTAGCTCACCTCTAGCTCACCTCCTCCTCCTCTCCCTCTCCTCCTCCTTATCCTCTACTCCTCCTCTCCCTCTCCTCCTCTCCACCGATCCCGAGCCCTCTCCTCCTCCGAAAATCTCCTCCTCCCCTCCTCCCCGCAGCTTCCTCCTCTCCTCCCCTCACCTATCTAGTCGGCAAAGCATTGTAGGTGGACATCCATGGCAGGTCCGATCCTCTCTCTCTCTCTCTCTCAATTTTTAATTATTTTTGTGTATGTGTATGTGTATGTGTATGTGTATGTGTATGTGTATGTGTATGTGTATGTGTATGTGTATATGTATGTGAAAATTATGTATATATATGTGGTTTGGATGAATATGTGATGTATATATATGTGGAAATTAAACCTAATTAAGATGCATGATGTATATATATATATATGTGTGAAAAATGTGGCAAATTAATTAGGGTTTGTGATTTGGATAAATAATGCCAAATTAAATTTAATTAAGATGCATGATGTATATATATATATAAATCGAAAATGTATATATGTTAATTTAGGTGATATAGTTGGTAATTAATCGTATAAATGAAGGCGGATATCGGGATCGGAACGGTTTAGAACCAGAACGGTTTTAAATTGGAACCGTGCGGAACCGGAACCCTTTGGAACCGGAACTGTTTGTAACCGGAACTGTTATGTTACAAACGTTTCCGGTTACAAACAGTTCCGGTTTCTAACGGTTCCGGTTCCAAACCGTTCCGGTTCAGATTTGTTATAGAACCAAATCCATGACTATTACGGTGTCCAGGAGGATAATTGTGGGGTGAAGGAGAAATATATGTGATGTATATATGTGAAAATTTAATTAATTTATATGGAATGTATATATATATGTGTGAAAATTAGGTGAAATTAAGATGCATGATGTATACAAAGTGTAGAATAGATGTATATATATGTGAAAAGTTTAAAGCCGGAAATGATGTATGAATAGTCATGTTAAGTTAGGTGATATTGTTGTTAATTTAACGTATAATAGGTGAAAAATCGGATTAAGGTGATATAGTTGTATATTTAACGTATAAATTAAGGTGAAAAATCGGAATCGGAACAGTTTGGAACCGGAACAGTTTGGAACCGGAACCGGTATGTTACAAACGGTTCTGGTTACAAACAGTTCCGGTTTCAAACGGTTCCGGTTCCAAACCGTTCCGGTTCCGATTTGTTATAAAACCAAATCCATGACTATTACGGTGTCCAGGAGGTAATTTTGCGGCTAATTGGCTTCGGAGAGGTTCCCGAAATAGTGGAGGGAACAGTAGTCAAGCTTCCTCCTCACCCGCAGTTAGCAACACGCCCAGTGGGCCAATGATGAGTGCTCGCACGAGAGCCTTGCTAGAGGCGCGAGCTGAGGAGGAAGCTGCACGATCACGAGCCGTGCAACCGGAAGTCGAGGCTCGAGGCTCAGTCTCCAGACGCTCAATGAGCAGACGTCCCCCCGTCGGTGTACCCTCAGACGAGCGACAGTCAACGGGGGCATCAGAAACTCCCTCAATCCGAATGCCCCATATTCGCCCGGTGCCTACTCCCGTTTCACGGGAATCATCTGAGGCAGCTGGTGGTGCTGGCGCCTCATCGTCCAGGCCTCGTCTATCTCCGCCGTCAGGTCTCTTCCTACCCGAAGAGATTCCTGTGATCCCTGAATTCGATGATAGGGGGCAGCCTATTTATGTTCCAGGACGGCCGGAGTTCCTGACCGTGGAGGAAGCGTATAACTTCCTCCCGTTCGACCCCGTGTATCTTTGGAGTGTGAGGTGCACCAACCAACAAACGGACGATGCAGGTAAATTTTATTTAACATCAGATTGATTACTTAATTATTACTTAAGACTTGCGATAGGTTCAATTAATGATATCAATTTGTTGACATTGTATTATTAGGAAATTTCGTTAATGGGACTTGAAAACGGAAAGGGGCTAGAGGCACCTGCACCGGGAAGAGACTTGAGCAGGCCACCGGCGGAAGGAAAACGCCTATAAGGGCCAATGAGGATGGCGAGGTGATCGAGGCATTCGACACCACGCGCAAATATGTCAGCATGGCCGGTGCGATCGTGCGGGACAAGGTCCCAATGCTTTGGCCAGATTGGGAATCTATGCCTATCTACGTGAAGATGCAAGTGCATAATGCACTCAGTGTGAGTAAAATCGTCTGTTCATTACGTAAATTTTGCATTTATTAATTAAGTCCGAATAAATATATAATTTTACCTTTTATATATTCATATTGCAGGTGTGGTTTGACGTGGATGAAGTTCTTATTCACACGTGGGTAGAGCGTCAACTACATATGAGGTGATGTGCTTCGACTTATTTGAATATATATCGAGTTAGATTTTTGTTTATCAAGTGTTTTAATTTCTCTAACGTGAACTCCTTGTTTTAATATAGGTATAAAGAGTGGAAGAACGAGCTTTCTTCCCATTACACTGTATACAAGGAGCTAGGCTGAGGTTCTACCCCTAGCGAATTCCGATTTAGGGAGTACGAGTGGCTGTGGCTGATAGCCCACTTCGAGCACCCCAAAGCTCGGGTATGCATCCTTAATATATCTTACAAGCCTAATGTATCGTATCAGATTGAAATAGATAGTTAATAATTTTTTTTCATATGTTTATCAAACAAGGCGATTTCGAAGACGAACCGGGCGAATAGATTGAAAAACACCAGGGCCCATCATGCAGGTTCACTCAACTACATGGGTTGGTCGACTAAGGCGCAACAACAACAAGAAGTGAGCCCCTTGGTGTATATTCATCAGAAGTTCTATCCGCAGTGCCCTGACGAAGCGGTAAGTCTTTCGCCTCTCCATGTGTTAATAAAACTATTTTTCGATATTAATTTATTTTGTTAGCTAATACGTTATTCATTTTCCCTTTTCAATTAGGCGACAGTGGAGGAGGCGACCGCAGAAGTGACCATGAATATAGCTCGGACTAACCATCCTGACTGCTCCGAGGAAGAAGTCACCCAGTATGCCTCGCAGATCGATCCACTTGATCGCCCTATAGCGGCTCAGATCATGGCAAAAGCGTGCGGGACTGGAAAGAATACCTACTACTGTAGGGGAATGGGCACGGCGGGCGAAGGACTATTGAAGAACACTTCAGAATACTCTACCGGGTCAAGAAGTTCAACTTCTAGTCGTAACATGGCAGCGGAGCTTCATAGGCAGCAGAGGGAGTTGGAGGAGCAAAAGAGGCAGATAGCCGAGTACCAACAGCAGGTCCAGCAACAAAGCCAGATGCAGGCTCAGATGTTCACATGGATGCGGACGATGTACGAGGCTCAGACTACCGGACAACCGTTCCCCACACCTCCCCCGGACCCGGTCCCTCCGTTCCCTAGCTATCCACCACCACCACCGCACCAGTCAACGCCAGAGCAAGACCAAGGTAGCCACCGGAATTCAAATGAGTACATGGATTACTTCGACCCTTACCCGCAAGTTCCTCAACCCTGACGTGTAGTTGTAGTTAATTTTCGTATCGTCGTTGCTATTTGTACTGTACGTTGGACATTTATGTGTACTGCTGAACTTGTATGATTGTACGGTTTATGTCTTTCAATGCAGGTTCTGGAATTGGGCCCAATCCAGAACCGCGTTTTTTTTTCAAAATTTTTCCACACATTGCCGGCGACATGGACCTCAGTCGCCGGCAATGTCTCACATTCCGGCCACGGCGGCGCTGCCATTGCCGGCGACGCCGTCGTCGGTAATGTCTGAGACATCACCGGCGACTTGAGTCACCGGTGACATTGCCGGCGACGACGTTTCCCGTCGCCGGCAATGTTAACACCGGCGGGGAATCTCCGGCGACGGCAGGTCGCCGGTAATGTCTCCATTTCTGGTAGTGCGTCCAAGTGAAAATTACATGGAAAAAAAATAGAATCGAACTGCCATGGTGATTTGAACCTGGACGACGGGGATGGTTATTCTCTGTCGTCCAGGTTCAAAATACGTAAAAAAATTTTTTAAAAATAATTGGCTAGGAATTTAGCGATCTGTCATTCGAGTGAAATAGTCGTACAATATCGATGAACGCATCGTATATATGAACAGTTAAATTTGAACCGACGATTAATTTTACGTCTTGAAACATGTTAAGTATCGACTAATCTTTACGACTTAAGTGTTCATGAGTAGAGGCTCATTTGCAGCAGAGTATTAACGAAATTGAATTTTGACAAAACAACCGTTGGATATGTTCGTCGTAACATAATATATAATTGTCTTCAAAGGACCATAAAATAATAAGTTCAGGAAGGGTTTCATCGGCATAGTGAACCGCAAAACCGATAATTTCACAAACCGGAAACGTGGATACAAGGCATTTCGCAACTCCGATTTTCGAACCGTCGAAGCTCACACACAAAGAATTGTTTACTCTAAAGTCTTGATGAAAAGAATATGCATTGGAAAAAGGTCTAGATGGTCCTTGTCTTAGCAAAAATTACGATATCTGCACCTGGACGACGGATATGAGAGTTTCCGTCGTCCAGGTAATCACCTGGACGACAGAAACGCTCATCTCCGTCGTCCAGGTGTATAGACCCTGAATTCAGGGGTTAGGGCCTTACTGTTTAGGGTTTAGGGTTCGTGAACTTGGACGACGGAGAATAACCATCTCCGTCGTCCTAGTGTGTACCTGGACGACGGAGAAGACTCCGAGGTCCAGGTTATCACCTGGACGACGGAGAATACAATCTTCGTCGTCCAGGTTACCACCTGGACCTCGGAGTCTTCTCCGTCCTCCAGGTGATAACCTGGACGACGGAGATGGTATTCTCCGTCGTCCAGGTGTTACTTGGAGGACGGAGACTTCTCCGTCGTCCAAGTGTCACTTGGACCACGGAACAATTACGTTTCCGTGGTCTAAGTGCTGTTTTCTTGTAGTGTACATTCATCCACTATCATCAAGAAAACTCTTCTTTTCCTATTGGAGTTCTCTTGAATGATACCAACTACTCTACCTGAGCTTCTATTATGCAGATGCGCATCAGGGGTTATAACAAGCTTGGATTTCTTATCGGTGCTTCGGTTGCTCCACCTGCCGACATCCCTGAATATATTACTTGGGCAACTGACAAAGAGAAAGTGAAGAATTGGTTGATCAATAACATGCCTTCTATTATAGTTTAGCGCTATCTCCGTCTCAAGACTGCTGCTGACATTCGGAAGGCCTTACAACTGACCTATTATGATGATCAGGATTTTACTCGGATCTATGAATTGCACCGCCTTTGCTTCACTGCCAAACAAGTTGGGCGGCCTCTCTTTGTCTATTATAACGAGTTGGTTACATGGCTTGAGGAATTGGATCAACGTGTGGCCTCATTTTTTTGATACCGTGGCTGTAATTGTCCAAGACAACAACTACAAATCGATGCTTCAAGTTCACATGTTCTTGGGAGGTTTAGATCCAAAATTTGATCAAATTCGGGGGGAGATTCTTTGTATGGAAGAGTTGCTGAGTCTTGATAGGACTTATGCCCATGTTTTCCGGGCTCACAATGACCGTCTTACTCGTTCTGCTGGCCCGAGTCAGCCTTCTGTCATGACCACCACATCTCCACCACCACTACTGTCGGTCCCCTTTCCCGACGCTCACGCTGCCGTGGCACAAATGTGGTTCTTCTTCTCCTCTACCTCCGCTCGTCCTGTTCACCCTCCCAATCCATATGCCAACTCTGTATGTCCATTTTGCAAGGATAATGGTCACTCCTCAGATAACTGCTATGCTAAAGTTGGATATCCGGATTGGTGTGGCCATCGTCCACGCAAGATAATTCCTCCCACCAATGCCTCTGCAAATATCGTCCAATCCGGTATGTTTGGTAAGGTCTATCTTGCTACATCTTGTAGAAATAATGCTTGGATAATTGATACCGGTGCATTGGATCATATGACTAATACCCCTAGCTTAGTTCACTCTCTTCATATATCCCTCCACTTTGCCTAGTGTCTCTACCGCTAATGAATCTCCTTTTCTATTGTTGGTGAAAGCTTTGTTACTCTCTCTCCAAACTTAACTATTGATTATGTCTTAGTTGTCCCCACTCTTGCATATAACCTCTTATTTGTTAGTCAAATTACTATGGCCCTTTCTTGTTTTGTCACGTTTTATCCAAACTATTATATTTTTCAGGACATTCTAACTCTGCAGATTCTTGGTTATAGTACCAGATGGGGGAATCTATACTATCTTGATTTGACATTCAGTGGAGAGCAGCATCTGAGTTAAGCCAACACTGTTAGCAGTTAAAATAAAGCCAAGGAGACCATTTGGTTATGGCATCGTCGTTTGGGTCATCTTTTTTTTGTTATCTTTGGAAGTTACAACTCCATCTGTTTTCGGGTGTTGATGAGTATTTTTTTAAGTGTGATGTTTGTGACTTAGTCAAGAGCCACCATGTTTCCTACTCCCCAAGTTTGAATAAATGCTCAGTTCATTTTATGAAAATTTATTCTGATGTTTGGGGTCTTACTAGAATCTCTACACCTACTGGAGCTCGTTACTTTGTTTCATTTATTGATGAATGTACCCGGATGACATGGGTGTCGTTGATGATAAGTAAGAGTGATGTATTCTTTCGCTTCATTGAGTTTCATAAGATGGTGATGACACGATTCCAGCAACTTATTTGTGTTCTTTAATCTGACAATGGAGGTGAGTATGTTAATGGCTCCATGTCTACATATATGGCATCCTATGTGATCCTTCACCAAACCTCTATTGCCTATACTGCCCAACAGAATGACTTGGCAGAACGTATGAACAAGACATTATTAGAGGTTTTTTGTACTTCATTGTTTGGCATGAATGTCTCTCGTTCCTATTAGGGTGCTGCTGTTATTTCTGTTACTTACGTGATCAATCGTACTCCCTCCTGTGTTAATGACTTCCAAAGTCCACTCCAGAAGTTGCAAGAATTGTTGAATATTCATTCCCTTCCCAATCTTGAGCCTCGAGTGTTTGGTTGCGCAGTTTATGTTCATATTCACAAGCAATTGTGTGGCGAACTTGATATTTGTGCTTTGAAATGCATCTTCATTGGCTATGATGACTTTCAGAAAGTTTATCGGTGTTATGATCCTCTTATCAAGAAGACACATGTGTCCCTTGATGTCTCCTTTCGGGATCCGAACCTTTTTACTCAGGGAGAGTTTCAGAGTCTTCCCTTCAGAAGGAGAGAAGCGGATGTGAAGGAAATACTATGAGTCTACCTAAATTTGAAGAACTTGAAGACTTAGAGGAGAGATTTGGAGGTTCTGGCGTGTCTCTAATGGAAAACCAGAGAACTACCTTCGATAGATCGAAAGATCCACTCGATCCATCGAAGTATCAGACTGATGAAGAATAGGGTGATGGCTTCAATGGATCAAAATCCTCATTCGACCCATTGAAGACGTTGAACAGTGCAGACCAGGGAGGTTGCCTCAATGGATCGAACTCCTCCTTCGATCCATCGAAGACGTCGAGCAGTGCAGACCAGGGAGGTTGCCTCAATGCATCGAAGGCCTTGTATTGGATGGCATGTTTCTCCTCAGATTAATGAAAACCTGACGATTGATTTACCTTCTGAAAAGCATCGAGATAGTACCGAAGCTTCTATTCCTCTGTCTACATCAACACCTGAGATCTCCGTTCAAAATGTTTCACTTGAAGTACGTAAATATAACCATGTCACTAAAGAAGTTCCTAAGTAACAATATGAAGTCAAATACCCTATTTTTAACTATATCTCTCACCATAGGTTGTCTGAATCTCATGCAGTTGTTGTTAGTCAATTATCTTCAGTATCTATTCCTAGCAATGTACAAGATGCCTTGACAGATCCAAAATTGAAACAAGCTATGAATGAGGAGTTAGAAGCCTTATAGAAAAATGAAACATGAGACATGGTTCTTATGCCACCTGGTAAGAAGACCGTTGGATGTCAATGTGTGTTTACTGTGAAGTTTAAGGCTGATGGAAGCATTGATCGTTACAAAGCTGGATTGGTTGTCAAGGGCTATACTCAGAAATATGGGGTGGATTACCAGGAGACTTTTACACCTGTTGCTAAGATTAATACTGTGAGAATTCTGATTGCCCTTGTAGCGCGTTATGACTGGCCTCTACGTCAGTTTGATATAAAGAATGCTTTCCTGAATGGAGACTTAAAAGAAGAAGTATATATGGATGCTCCACAAGGAGTTCGTTGTAAACCAGGTGATGAAGGAAAAATGTGTTATCTGAAGAAGTCTTTATATGGCTTAAAGCAATCACTTAGGGCGTGGTTTGAATGTTTCTCCAAGGCAATAAAGAAATTTGGGTATCACTAGTGCAACTCTGACCACACCTTATTTGTCAAAGGCAAGGATGGTAAGACTACTACTTTAATTGTTTATGTTGATGATATGGTAGTTACAGAAGATGATCCGTGCGAAATGGCTAGTATTCAGAAAGAGTTGTCACTGGAATTTGACATGACTGATCTTGGTGATTTGAAATACTTCTTGGGAATTGAAGTTGCAAGATCCAAGCAAGGGATTACATTGTCCCAACGGAAGTATATCTTAGATCTTCTTGCTGAGACAGGATTGTTGGACTGTAAGCCTGCTGCTACTCCTATTGAGCAGAACCACAGGTTGAAACTTCTCCCAAATCAGATTCCAACAAACAAGGGCAGGTATCAGCGTTTAGTTGGAAGACTTATTTACTTATTACATACTGGACTTGATATTGTATATGTTGTCAGTGTGGTGAGTCAGCTCATGCATAATCCTGATATACACCATATGAGTGTGGTATTACGTATTCTCAGGTATCTGAAGGGCACACATGGTAAAAGTTTGTTATTTGCTAGAAACAGTGAGTTGCGTGTTTTTGGCTATACTGGTGAGATGTGTATTTCAGACTATAGTGATGCAGTCTGGGTTAGTGATCATACTCATAGAGCATCTACTTCTAGTTACTTTACTTTTATTGGTGGAAGTCTGGTAACTTAGTGCAGTAAGAAACAGAATGTGATTACTCGTTCCAGTGCGGAAGCGGAATACTGTGGAATGACAAATGGGGTATGTTCTTACCAAATGATTATCACATGAAGCCTTTAGTAAATTGTTGGTCAAGTTGGGCATGATTGACATCTACGCCAACTTGATGGGGAGTGTTGGAAAGTCTTGATACTGTAGATATTCAGGATTCCTATTGTAATTAGAATTATTTTATTCTTTATTATAGATATTCTTTTTATTAGAATTTTATCTTGTAAAACTGTGTAAATATCCAATTCGAAAATGAATGAAAAAATATATTCTATCCTAAATACTTTAGTTTATTTTTTTACTGGAAGTACATCGCCGGAGCTGGCCGACAGGCTTTTTAAGAAAATCCGAATTCACATGCAGGTGATGCCGCATAGCCACACGTACGTACTTAATTGCGTAGTTTGCAATCTCTTTACTGCTCACAGCTGCATGCCTTCGTTCATATTCTACCGGAACCAACACAAAGCATATATGTGAGGTTTCATGGACATCATTATTCATTAACATGAGAAATCCTCTCCTCTTGTTCAATTCCCGGTCTGGCGAATTACCAAAAGATATCCTCCTCTTAATACTAGAAGCAATGCACATCGCACTACAACAATATTAATCAAGTTTGCTTTTGATCTGTTGTGTACGCGTAAGAAGTATAAAATTATATATACTTCAGTGGTAAAGCCCTAAAGGGGAGGCTGCCAGGAACGAATAAGAGCAGAAGCCTTTTTTCAAGATTGATTCTCCATTTCTGTTACTTTCTGAAGAAAAAAAAATACAAATTCTGGATTTCTATTCCCAGAACCTGTAATTGCACAATTTTATTTACACAATATTCAACAACACATATTAACCAACAAACACATATTGATCCATATTAGACCTACGTAAACTAAGGGTTATCTAAATCTATGTTATCAAAAACAAAGTCGTTACTACCAGGACTTTACGGATCCTCCTGTGGCTGCAGCTATGGAGTAGCAAAAGGGAATGAAGGTGGGGCTGGGACCGGGATTCCAGAAGTCTGAAGCTGTGTACACTACAAGAAAACAGCACTTAGACGACGGAACAGTAATCGTTCCGTCGTCTAAGTGTCACCTGGACGACGGAAAATTCTCCGTTGTCCAAGTCACACCTGGACGACGGAGAACTCCATCTCCGTCGTCCAAGTGCGACTTGGACAACGGAAAATTCTCCGTTGTCTAAGTACTAACTTGGACGACGGAGAACTCCATCTCCGTCGTCCAGGTGAGTACTTGGATGACGGAAAATTCTCCGTTGTCCAGGTTATCACCTGGACGACGGAGAACTCCATCTCCGTCGTCCAAGTTAGTACTTGGACAACAGAGAATTTTCCGTTGTCCAAGTACTCACCTGAACGACGGAGATGGAGTTCCTCGTCGTCCAAATGATAACCTGGACAACGGACCGACACACCGTGGTCCGAGTGATAACCTGGTTCAAGATGATGAACGGTTACCCATGCCTGATGGTTGTACAGATCTAACTGAAGATGAGATTATCGATGAGGTAGATGAAGAAGACGAGCAGGAAGATGACGCGGACGAGGACTCAGGTTATTCATCGGACGATGTTGAGTACGATGAGGAGGATGAGCAATCGGGTACCGGGGATGAGGATGATGACGATTATGACGAAGAGTACAATATAACGACGAGGGATATTAATTGGTAATCAATTATTGTAATAATTGTAAAATATGATGCATCATCGATCAATAATTAATATAAATATTATAAGGAGGAGAATGTATATATATATGTACGTACGTATATCTTCGACTTTGTGTACTTAATATATAATCGATGAGATATTCCGTCGCCGTTTATATTAGGTCCCCCGCCATTTTCACCTTTGGCACCCCGCCAAATCTCAATCTCATATAAAACCCTAAATCCTGGACCCTAAATCTAGCAGATCGGATCGATCGATCAATTTTTTAATTATATTCTTGAATCAGAATATATAATTGAACGGACACACAAATGATCGGGGACGACCTAAACCCTAAGGCCCTAACCCCTGAATTCGGGGTTTAGAACTTGGACGACGGAGAAGGTCATTCTCCGTCGTCTAAGTGCGTACCTGGACGACGGAGAACTACATCTCCGTCGTCCAAGTGTTAAACCCTATACCCTATACCCTAAGGACCCCTAACCCCTGAATTCAGGGTCTATGCACCTGGACGACGGATATTATAGTATCCGTCGTCGAGGTACACACTTGGACGACAGAAACGTCCATCTCCGTCGTCCAGGTGTAAATTTCGTAATTTTTTCTAAGACAACGACCATCTAGACCATCTTCCAATGCATATTCTTTTCGTCAAGACTTTAGAGTAAACAATTCTTGGTGTGTGAGCTTCGACGGTTCGAAAATCGGAGTTGCGAAATGCCTTGTATCCACGTTTCCGGTTTGTTAAATTCTCGGTTTTTTGGTTGACTGTGCCGATGAAACCCTTCCCGAACTTATTATTTTATGGTCATTTGAAGACAATTATATATTATGTTACGACGAACATATCCAACGGTTGTTTTGTCTAAATTCAATTTCGTTAATACTCTGCTGCAAATGAGCCTTTACTCATGAACACTTAAGTCGTAAAGATTAGTCGATACTTAACAACTTTCAAAACGAAAAATTATTCGTCGGTTCAAATTTAACTGTTCATATATACGATGTGTTCATCGATATTGGACGACTATTTCACTCGAATGACAGATCGCTAAATTCCTAGCGAATTAATTTTAAAATTTTTTTTAACGTAAATTGCACCTGGACGACGGAGAATGACGTTCTCCGTCGTCCAGGTGAACGCCCGGACGACGGAGCAAGACAAGATCCGTCGTCCAGGTTCAATTTACCATGGCGGTTCGATTTTTTTTATTTTTTTTTTCGATGAATATTTCACTTGGACGACGGAGATGTAGTTCTCAATTTTCGGCGCCGCTTGAATTTACACTTAGACGACGGAGAATCAATTCTCCGTCGTCTAAGTTCAAATTTATGGAGGGTGAAACGTGCCGCCCATTAATTACGCGCCGCTTCGAAATTTTTTAACCCTTCACTTAGACGACGGAAAACACTGTTTCCGTCGTCTAAGTGCACTTAGACGACGGAGAATAGTGCTCCGTCGTCTAAGTGAAACTCTATAAATAGAGCCACACCCCTCCTCCATTTCTCATTCCATTTCCTCTCCTCTCCTCCTCTCCTCTCCTCCGGCGATCCTCCTCCGGCGACGCTCCGACGACAATTTTTCCGGCGTGGTTCCTCCTCTCCGACGACTCAACTCCGGCTATTTTCCCGATTACTCCGGCGAGGTAAATTTCTATTTTTTTCCTTATTAAAATTATTTTCATTTAATTAATTAAATTCTAAATATAATTTATTAATTAGTTTTAAATATTTCATTATTGTAATTATAATAATTTTTAGTGGTTAATTATTGTAATTAATTATTAATTAAATGCATAAATGTAATTAGTTGATAATTAATTAAATGAATAAATTTATTATTGTAATTATTTATTATTAGTTGATAAATGAATAAATTTATTATTGTAATTAGTTCATAATTAATTAGTTGATAATAAATTTAAATAATAAATTAGTTCATTATCGTAAATTGCATGGTAGTACGTCTTCGATTTAAATTTAGTACATAGGCTTGGTTTATTAAGTCGCACTCTTTGGATTAGATGACGCCTCTTTTCCTAACTTATCTCCTTAACCCCTCGTGATGTGTGGATTTCATCACCGCACACCATAACCTAAGTGAAGTTATGGACACGAGGTTGAGGGCGGAGTTTGCAAAGGACTTGAGAGAGTGTAAATTTTCGAAAAATTGGCCGAATGTCGGACATGGTGTCTAGAAACGGGTTATGATTGGTGACAGGATTTGGACTAAGAAATACTTTTGTCGAAATTAGTCCTGCCTCTCGCGTTATCTCTATCCCTAACTGGCCATGTTTTTCGATTTAACCAAGGCTGATTGATTGAAAATTTACACTTTATCGCGCGGGTCGCACGTCCATTGAACGACCGAAAAAGCCAAGCTTGTGTACTCTATTTAAATCTTAACCGTACTTAATTAGCGTAAATTTTTAGTTGTAATTATTATGGTAAGTAGGTATTTTAACAACGTACTCCTAGGTTTAAATGGCTCCATGGGGCAAGAAGAAAGCGCAACAGGAGGCAGAAGATGCCATGCTCCGAATGTTGGTGGACCAAGTCGGTTGGGTTCAACAGGAGGGCAACGACGCCCTCAATCCGGACCCTTCATCTGCTTCGGAGTCGGCGCCTATTGGGGAAATTCCGTCTGCCCCATTTATCTCCGGCGGTGATGACGTCGACCTTTTTTCAACTCCGACGCCCGGTACCGGTTCAACGGGAAGTACTCAGGCGTCCTCGACCACAGAATCAATCATGTACAGCGCCCGCCGTAAGCAAAGGATGGCCCCCACTGACCCGGAAACGAAAAGGACTCGGGGGCTCGTTAAAGGGGGCAAGGCGGAGAAAATTTGCAAGGCGACCGGGAAAAAGATCGACTTGCCCTACGATGAATTCACCGGTGGCCCTCCCACAGCTCAGCTAGCAAGTCTCTCGGCGCATAGCATAGGGTCTATCGTCCTTAATCGGGTTCGTCTCACTGCCCCTACTTGGAAGGAGACGCCAGATAATGAGAAGGCGAAAGTCTTCAAAGATCTTTCAGTACGTAATACGTCCAATTTAGTTATTATATAATATTGTTAATATTAGTTATAATTTCATAATATATACGATTATAATTTTCTATTTATTTTTGATAGGAACAATTTGCGGTGGATCCAACACCGGCGATGTTGAGGCATATCAACCAAACCGCCAACTCCATCTACAAAGATTGGAAGTACAGGCTCCATCAGTACTTCCAAACTTACGGTCCCTCGCCTCCCCCCTTAGAGCTGCGTGGGGATAGAGAAGATGAGTGAGAGTGGTTGTATAACCACTTTGCTGATGACTCCTTTAAGGTGTTAATTTACTTTTTTAATTTCAATTAAGATAATTGAATTATTTAAATTTTAGTTATTAATTTTTTAATAATTTAATTATGTTGTGTAACAGAAATTCTCCGGTGTCAACAAAGCCAACCGGGGGAAGAAGGACAAACACCATACCACCGGCGCCAAGCAGTTCATTCAAATAGCCAAGGAGCACAAGGATAAGGGCTCCAAACACCCTTATCTTGATGCAAGCATAAGCGCGTGCGTGACGCCTGAGCTCGATAATGAAGCGAGTCAACGCGGCGTAAGTGATATATATATGTGCCTTTAATTATAGTAATTATTATTTAAATATTATTTCATTATAATAAATTAATTATGTGCTTGTAGGCAAGGGTGATAGAGCGTGCGCATGAAGAGTTGGCTAACACTCAGCTTGCGTTCCTAGATGTGCCGGTAGAAGACCTGCCTCCTCTATCCTTAGAGAGCCAAATTGCAATCGCGGATGAGGTCTACGGTCGTAGAGCGGGCAAGGAGGTTAGGCACTTCGGGCCTAGGGTGGTACGAGATTTGTCGATGACCTCCGACTCATCATCTACGGGAGGTTCGGGCCAGCGGAGAAGGACTACGGCTGCGGCCGTCGAAGCAGCTATTCAAGAGGCTCGACTGGCACGAGAGGAGAATCGAATGGCACGAGAAAAGAATGAGTCAATGCGGCAAAGACTTGACGAACAACAAGCACAAATAGCCCAACTCATCGCCCTCATGCAACAAAATCGAGAAGAATGTCAACCTCCTCCGAACCCACATCCCGACGACGACGACCCGGTTGGAGGTGGAGGACTCGGCCCCGCATCTGCTCCTCCAGTGTTTTAGTTAGCTAGTAGTTTATTATCTCGTTTCTTTCCGCATTTCGAACAATATTTTAATTTTTAATTTATGGATTTTTTTGATTATTCATGTATGTACAAATTAATTAATTTTAATTATTTAATAATTAAGTAATATTCAAAATTTAGTTTATTTAATTAATTTTAGCATTTTTCATTATTTAAATTCAATTAATAATAAATTAAATTAATAACATTTAATTAATTACAATTTATTTATTTTTATTAAAAAGTCACATGGACGATGGAGAACTAAATCTCCGTCGTCCAGGTGTTTACCTGGGCCACGGAGAATTATACGTTCTCCGTGGCCCAGGTAGTCACCTGGACGACGGAGATTTAGTTCTCCGTCGTCCAGGTGACTACCTGGGCCACGGAGAATGATACGTTCTCCGAGGCCCAGGTAAACACCTGGACGACGGAGATTTAGTTCTCCGTCGTCCAGGTGGTTACCTGGGCCTCGGAGAATGTCCGCGGTCCAAGTGAACTTGGACGACGGAGAACTAAATCTCCGTCGTCTAAGTGCTTGGACGACAGCACTTGAAGCACGGAACTTGGCCGACGGAGATTCCGTCGTCTAAGTACTTAGACGACGGAAAACGTCACTTAGACGACGGAAATGCTCCGTGGTCTAAGTCCGTTTTTCTTGTAGTGGTAGTCCAATCCTGAAACAAGGAACCCAACGACTGCTGCATCTCCTTCATCTGTCTTCAAGTATGTTTTAGCTCCCTTTGATGCTCAATCGCCTGCCTCTGAAGCTATTCCTGTAGCTGAGAAGCCCTGGAAGTTTCCGACTTGCATGAGAAACCGGGAGTGTTCTTCAAGACCTTGTCGCCCTTCTGTCCTAGACCCCTGCAATAGTAGGTGTTCCCTGGTGGTGGAAAAATCTGAAGTTGTATAGTCCAATCCTGAAACAAGGAACCCAACGACTACTGCATCTCATTCATCCTGAAACAAGGAACCCAATCCTGAAACAAATCAATACTTCTTTTTCTCATTGTGAACTCATTTTGAATGTCATATGCACTTTTCAAACCGATTAATGATGCATTGTTTTCTCTGTTTAAACATGCTCAAAATTATGCAATCTATTAGCCATTAATTCAATCTCATCATTAGGAGTGATTATTGAGACACAAAACACTAACAAAACACACATATTTTTATGTTACATGGACGGAAGCATGGGACGGGAATCATCATTGCTTCGTCTAATAGGCTGAAAGAGGCAATGAATTGAACCGATTTTTTTAATTCATGACAAGCTGAAGTGGTCGGGTCCCAACTTTCGACCCACAGCTCTGGGGTTTGGGAGTTTTGCTAAAGCCGAGTGCATGCACTTTGACTTGAAAATTTTCTATTCTTGTTTTGACCATAAACTTTGTACGAATATGTTAATGTATTCGCATGCAACCATGGTTGAATTGAAGGACAATATAAAAAGGAAACAAAGCACCAAGCTGGATCGTACATTAGAAAAAAAAATGTTATCACTAGGGCTGGGCACTTCGAACCGGAATCCCGATACCGTCCCGATACCGTCCCGATACCGTCCCGAAAATAGGCGGGACGGGACGGGACGAATTTATAAAATCACCTATCCCGTCCCGTCCCGTCCCGAAGGTTTAAAACAGTACGGGACCGGGACGGGACCGGGACGGGACCGGGACGGGACGGGATCGTCCCGAAAATGTGACATACTTCTGTTATAAGATCATGGCCGTCCATTTTAGGGTGTACTGATCTTCCTATAAACTTAAGCACACTGGATCCTAAAACAGTAAAACCTAAACCTACGGGATTGCACTCTATTCGCCGTATTCGGCCTCTCCCAGACTCCCACTCTTACTCCCTTACTTCATTTCAATCATGTGCGCCTCCTTCCTTCGGTCTCTCCCACATTCGGTCTTCATTCATCTTCGATCTCCCATTCCAGCGTCACAACAGTAGCCCACCCCAGATCCAATACTAACCCTGTTCTCAGAAATTTGCTCAAACATGCCCTCATTCTTGTTGTCAATCCCTAATCTCTACAATATCAAATCCGAAATTGAAAGAACCCTAATTTCATCATCAAAGATTTGGTCCCAATTTTAACTACTTACCAAAGTTGCTCGAAGTAATTTCTTGTTCGGTTCCCCAAAACCAAAAAAGCCAAAGCAATTAGACCAATTGGAAATCGACCACCGAGGCACGGCGGCCTCGTCGCGCCGGACTTCTTCAACCCCGGGATGTATACGCCTGCGGGAGGTAACAGCTCCGGTCGTTTCTTGTTGTCAATCCATTCGGGTACAAACCTCGCCAGATCGACTTCATCTCCATCAGCAATCCCTCGCTGAACGTCCCGCTCTCAGCAAGGCTTATCTCTTCCCTGAGTGTATGTAGTACTTCTGCTAGTTCCAACTTTTGTGTTTCCCGGTGGTTATTACTTTCACTGGGCTCATCAATGGAGAACAGCCACATTTTTATGTTTATCACATTTAATATTGTTGTAGCTTATAGTTTGGATTGGTCTTTGCAGCTTCTGCTAGACTTCCTGGGATTCATACCTGTGTTGGAAGTGGAGGAGAGAGGTTGCTTCCTGATTGGTACAAAGATAAAGGTTTGTTTTCTCCTACACCACTGCTCATAATTTCCGAGAGCTTCCCTAAAGAATATTTATAGGGGGTTAACCAGAGCACCATTGCTCATTCTTGTACCAGAATTGATTTTCACTATGTTATTGGATTTTCATTTTGGCCTTTAGATGCAGTACTTTGATGGAAGCATTATTATAATTTCAGGGATAGAGTTGATCCTTAGCACTGAAATAGTAAAAGTAGATCTTGCTGGAAAGACTCTTGTTAGTGGAACTGAGGAATCCTTCAAGTATCAGATTCTAGTCATTGCAACCTTCAGCGCGGCCTTCTTCGTCTCCTCGACCTTGACCAGCACGATCTCTCGCTGCTCTTGCTCTAATTTTCTCCGGTTGGCTTTCCTCTTTGTAGCTTGTTTTTCTTACACAGTACAACTTGCTATCTGTTGAGCTGTTGGTTTGTTGGCTTCTTAATCTTATTTGTTATTTGACTTATTTCTGCATCACCAGAAAATGGCGAGAAGGAAGCAAACACCTGTTCGTCCTCGACCTGGTGCTTCTGGTCTTCCAGATTCATCTGGAGAAAATTCTTCTCAACCTTTGCCTCCAGCAAGTCGATCAACTCAACCATCGCTACAACCTGCTGCGAGCCAACCTGTTGGGAGCCAACCTTCTGTGACCGCGCCTGCTGCGAGCAATCCAACAAGACCACTAACGGCACTAAGTGAAACAGTTGCATCTACAGGCGAGGACGGGGTTAATTCTGAAAGTTCAGGTATAAAACGGAACTCTGTTGTTTGGGAACATTTTATACCGTATGATAAGATTGAAACTGCGAAAGATGTGAATGGAAAAGATTATGAGATAGTTCATAAGAGGGCTTATTGCAAATACTGTCCTAGGGGAAAGATTGGTGATTATGCTGCTGAAAGTCGTAATGGCACATCTGGTATGCTTAGGCACATCAATCAAAATTGTAGATATTTTCCCTCTGCTCCTGATAAGTCACAGAAAAATCTAAGTGGTGATAGGACTAGGAGTAATACACTTAGCACAGTAGCTGTTGACCAAGACGACTATTTAGAAGCTTGTGTAGAGATGGTTGTGATTGATGAGCTGCCGTTTAGTTTCGTGGATAAGAAAGGGTTTAAGGGATTTTGCAAGAGAGTGTGTCCTCTTTTTGATCGTCCCTCTAGAAGAAAGCTGTGTAGAGCCTTTCTAAGTATGTATGACACCCAGAAAAAGGAGTTGAAAAAGTCGTTGACGAAGTTTAGGGTGAATCTTACCACTGACACTTGGACGAGTGTTCAGAATGTCAACTACATGGTGCTTACCGCCCATTTCGTTGATGATGATTGGAAGTTACACAAGAGGATACTAAATTTTGCTGTGATTCAGAATCATCAAGGGTCAACAATTGGGAGGCTTATTGAGTCATGTTTGCTGGATTGGGGAATCCAGAAAGTGATATGTATAACTGTTGATAATGCTGCTGCAAATAAGTCTGCAATGGAGTGGCTTGTGGCTAAAATGAATAGGTCTGCAGGTTTCCAGCTGATTTTGGGTGGCAAATACATGCATATGAGATGCACAGCTCACATTACTAACTTGATTGTTGGGCATGGTCTAAAGAGGTTGCAGAAGGCTGTGGCTTCTATTAGGAATGCTGTTAAGTTTGTGAGATCTTCACCAAACAGATTAGATTACTTCAAGAAGGTAGTGGAGAGAGAGCAGATTCCATGCAAGGGACTTGTGTGTTTAGATGTCCAAACAAGATGGAACAGCACTTATCTGATGTTGGAAGCAGCTTTGAAGTTCCAACAAGCATTTGCGGCAATGAGAGAAGATTATGATGGTATCTATGTAAAATACTTTGATGAACCAGAAGAAGAAATTGATGAAGATGGGAATATCGTTGTGCCACCACCAAGCAGCACAAACAAGAGAAACAGGGTTGGACCTCCTGATGATGATGATTTTCAACAAGCAGAAATATTTGTGGACATTTTAGGCGTGTTCTTTGAAATCACATTGAGGGTTAGTGCATCTATGCATCCGACTGTGCACACTACTTTTCAAGATGTTATTACCATGGAAAATAACATCAACAACATATGTGTGCCTGCCTCTCTACCTACTGAATCAGCAGCTGCCAAAGCCTTGAAAGAGATGGCTGCCAATATGAAAAACAAATGGATGAAGTACTATGGTGGATTTCAAGCAGTGAATCACATGGTGATCATTGGCCTGGTGTTGGATGCAAGGTTCAAGTTGAAGAATGTGACTCACACCTTTCATCAAGAAGGTTTAAGTGAACTTGAGGTGCTGAGAAGAACCAATGAGATAAAAGACCTTCTATTTGCTCTCTATGATCAGGTATTTGTTATTATTTACTAGTTTATCACTTCATTTTTAAGTTTTATTCATTAAGTATGTGCACTGTTTTTGACATCTATTAATTTCTGCATTGTTTCTTAGTATGTGCTTGTGGTTGATGGAGGTAGACACTTACATAAGCAACAAACTCCAAGTTCTTTAGCTAGCACTGGGAGAAGTTCCAATAGCAGAAGGACCAATATGCTTAGTAGCTGGAAGAAGGTGGTTCAAGAAACTGACGACACAGTCGCAAAACATGAAGTGGATCAATATTTGGAGGCAGCATTAGAGGAGATAGATGATTCAGATTGTTTTGACATCTTGTTATGGTGGAAACTCAATGGTTGCAAGTACCCAGTGTTGGCAGCAGTAGCTAGGGATGTTCTTTCAATTCAAGTTTCCACAGTGGCCTCGGAGTCTTGTTTCTCTACTGGGGGCAGAGTAATTGATTGTTTTAGGAGTTCATTAACTCCTAAAACAGCCGAGGGACTGATTTGCACACAGAACTGGTTGCTTGGTGATGACATCATAGAGATTATCGACGATTGCACCATTGAAAATTTAAGCTTTTATCAAAGTGTTGAGGAAGGTATATACTTTCGCTTCTTGGCATTTTAGAGTTAATAATATATGTTAGCTAACTCTTTTACATTATCTATTCGCAGAGCATGAGAGCACAGCAACTAGCAAGGTCAATACATGTCCACCTCCACCTCCAAGAAGAGCTAAAGGAAAAGGGATTGCTGTCAGTGGTAGTGATGTCATTGATGTTTAAAATATAACGTTGATGTTGTTGCTCGTTGTCTGTTTTTTTGTGGACATATTTGGTTGATGTTGTTGCGCGTTTGGTTGTGACTTTTTTTGTGTGGACGTATTTGGTTGATGTTGTCGCGCGTTTGGTTGTGACTCTTTTTTGTTTGGACGTATTTGGTTGTGACTCTGTGATTGACTGATTGATGTTGTTGTTGCTTATTTGGTTGTGATTGTGATTGATCATTGATGTTGTTGCCTAAAATGCTAATGCTTAGAATGTATGTCAAATACTCAAATTCTAGCTAATCAGATTTGACAGGTTTTTTTTTTTTTTTTTTTTTTTTTTTTTTTTTTTTCCGGGACAGCCCGATCCCGTCCCGACCCGTCGGGATCGGGACGTACGGGATGGACTTTCAAAATCACTCGTCCCGTCCCGCCTTTTATTTTCGGGACGGGATCGGGATTCGCCGAATCCCGTCCCATCCCGTCCCGTGCCCAGCCCTAGTTATCACAAAGCCACTTAGTTATGTCTTCTGGCAATATTTGGAGTGTGCGTAACTGCGTATGCTGTTCATTCTCCCATTAGTGATTATCACAAGCTAAAAACTTCAGTCATTATACAAAAGAGATGTGTTGTTTACAATTCTTGTAATTGTCGGTTAAAATTAAGTAAAATTACACATGTAATTAGTACACAACGACGCTTGCATGGCCTGATAGCTTGCAGTCACCCTGCACTTCTAACAATTTTCTTCTTCCTATTTCCTCAGAAATTAAATTTCTTCATATTTAGCTTTCACAAACTACCATATAGGAAGTCAAATCATCTTACTGATATAGCAATGGAACTCCATAAATTAAAAGTAAACTTGTAAAGTGGGTCTCGCTCATCACTCAAATTTGGTCAAATATCGGCTGTGATATGTAAACCATCCATGATCAGTTGATCACTAACCTAAAATATATAGTTTTTGTTTTTAAGTTAGTGGCATCTAGAAACTATTTCTTTGATGCACGAATGCTACAGATCTATAGTAGTGCTTGTACTCGGTGTGCACGCGCAAGAAGCTAGCATTTTCTTGGTTAATTAGCTAGATTTTATTCGCAGACAAAATTATATGAGACTCTTTTTAGTGAGGACCTTACAATAAAAAGTTGATAATATATGTTTATTTGGCACAGTTTTGAGAGTAACTAATGTGGCTAAAATAATCGATTTCTTTTGAAGTTGAATAAGCCGGTACGGTTCAAGCTAGAACCAATGAAGGAGGAGTTACATGCCTTTCTGGTAGCTAGTGATTGCAGGAAATCATGCTATTTCTCAAAGAATCTTCACCAAACGTACCTAGGCCAGATACTTTTAATAAACTGGAGATAGAGGCCTAGAGAGCTAATCATTCAAGCTTGAGATTTGATGAATTACAAGAGGGAAACGACAGATCGATATGTTAGAACACTTGTGTCTGTGGTCCAACAGATCGAGTTCTACTTGAGCATGTCGAGTACTAGCCATTCCATATACATAAAATAGTTTACAACCATTAGTGGAGCTAAGCAACACTTCAACACATTGAAAGGTCAGTTAACATACAATTCAATTCAAGAACCCTAGCTTACCCATCATATGGTATCAGTGGCTTCATAGTCGTTACTGCAGAAAGAGCTAACAACTGAAGAATGCATACTCAACAATGTTCTAACACACCTTGCTAGCTAGTCAGCCCAACGAAATGTGTATGTAATGCATGCTGGAAGAGAAGAGAGAATCAAATATGAAGAACTGGTAAGTGGCCGGCCGCATGGGGAATAAAGGCTGGAAATTTCCAACTGAAGTGAAGACTATCTTAGTTACAACAAGAGAAAGAGAAAGAAGAAGAAAGAAACAACGCTTTGTTACCATATAAATGGGAGGATGGATCGGAGAGAGATATAAACCATTCAACCTAAATATAAAAAACTAGTAAATTGATAATTAATTGTTTAGCATAATAACACAAAATTGGTTTGAATACTTACGTACTGCTGTTTGAGCAAGTTGGGGGACTGGATTGTATAATTATATCAGGGTATAATTGTCAATTTGTTATCTTAGAAATGACACTTGTGCCTAAAAACTACTTGTAAGCTTGAAGAACTAAGAAAAATGAAATCATGAACCTTATGAATTCTATTAATTAATCCAGGTTAGTTTTACAGTGTAGCTCTGGGTTTGTATACGTAGTATATAAGAAGGAAATGAAGGAATGAGAAGTGGCCACGTATGGCACAGCTGAGTTGGATATGATAGCTAATTAATAGCTGTCTTAATCCTTATCTTTAGTTCACACCCCTCCACAGCTTGATGGGGGGAGGCCACCGTTAAGCTGTCTCTGAAGTGGTTGTGTAAATGTGAGCATAATCCTTTGGTGAAGATATCTGCAAGCAGTCTATAATATGATGGAGCCTTCATTGACTTGATTTCTTGTAAAATGAATGTCTACTTCTTCAATGTGCTTAAGCTTAGAGTGATACATAGGATTTGTAGCAAGTGCTATGCTGATATATTGTCACAATGAAGAGTTGGAATAGAGGTGGTCTGGACTTGAAGATCTCTCATTATGTTTCTTAACCACATCAATTCTGATGTTGTATCACCCATGCTTCTGTATTTTGCTTGTGTAGAAGATCTTGAAACAACGTTTTTATTCTTGTTGCACAAAGAAATTAGACTCTGATTAAGTAATATTACAAAATCTGTTGTAGATTTTTGATCACTTGGGTCACCAGCCCAATCAACATCATAGTATGCTTGTAAATCAAGTGTACGTTTAGCTATTCCCTTCTGCAAGTAAATACCAAAGTCTGTTGTTCCTTTTACATATTTGATGATCCTCTTGGCAGTAACAAAGTGATCTTCACTGGAATAATGAAGGAATTGACATACAGTATTGACAACATATGTGATATCTGGCCTTGTAAAAGTGAGATATTGTAGACACCCCACTAAGCTTTGAAAATGAGTGAGTTCAGTAGATGAGAGAGGTTTTCCAACATTAGGAAGAAGTTTTATACCAGATTGGTCCAGATCAGCTTTGTGAATTAGATTCCTAGCATATTTTTGCTAGGAAAGAAAGATACCAGACTGTGTGTACCTTATTTCCAGACCAAGAAAGAAATGAAGCAATCTCAAGTCTTTCATATCAAATTCTTGTTGCAAGGCATCCTTTACTTATGTAATGAGAGCAGTGGCATTCCCAGTGATGATAATATCATCCACATAGAGTAATAAGAACACTTTAGATGCATGCACCAGAAGTTTTAATGAATAGTGATGGATCATCATATGAGCATATAAAACCAATGTGAGGTAAGAAATTGGTAAACCTCTCATTCCATGCTCTAGGATCTTGTTTTAGGCCATACAACAATTTATGTAGTTTGCAAACATGAGTAGATGGACATTTAGGATCTTCAAACCCACTTGGTTGTGCCATATATACTTCTTCATGCAGAATTCCATGAAGGAATGCATTCTTTACATCCATTTGATGTAGAAACCAACCATTGTGTGCAGCAAGAGCTAAAATCAACCTTACAGTAGTGTGCCTTACCACTGGTGAATAGGTCTCATCATAATCAATGCCATATTTCTGGCTAAAATCCCTTGCTACAAGCCTAGCTTTGTGTCTGGCCACTGATCCATCAACATTTCTCTTAATCTTGAAGATCCATTGCAAGAAATCAAATTCTGCTCATAGGGTAAAGGCAACAGACTCCAGGTATTTTGTTTCATCAAGGCATCATATTCTTCATTCATTGTAGCAAGCCAAATAGGAGAGGTCATTGCAATCTTGTAGTTTACAGGTTCAGTGGTAGCTAAGTAAACACTAGAACTTGCAGAATTCATAATGGACAGAAAACAGTTTGGTTTTGTAATTCCTCTTTTGCTTCTGGTGAGCATTTGATGATGATTAATAGCAGCATTAAACACACCCTCTACTGGATGTAGGATATTTGTATCTGAAACTTGACTGTTTATTCTTGATGGTGAGCACTCTAACACCATAGATATGCCTATACCTGGAGCTGAAGCTGTTAATATGCCTTGAATGTGGTTTGTAATCCGAGTCATGTTGGACTTAGGTTTTCTGTAACCCGAGTCATGTTGGACTTAAGTTTTTCGTTGGGGTATATATATATATCCTTTAGGTTGTTTAACCTAGTGTGGTATTCTGTAATCTGTAATATGGTTTTCTTAGGATAATAAATTTATTCTCCTTCTGCCGTTGACGTAGCTAACATATCGTTAGTGAACCACGTAAATCTGTGTTCTTTCTTACATTAATTATAACAGAAGCAATACCAAGTGAACATTAATTTTCATCAAACTGTATTTGAGTATGAGAAGAGGGATCAAAAAATAGTTGCTGAGTTACACCAGCAATATTAGAAGGTTGCTGAGTTACACTAGCAACATTAGAAGGTTGATACACTACAAGAAAACTTCACCTAGACCACGGAAACATAATTGTTCCGTGGTCCAAGTGACACCTGGACGACGGAAAATATTCCGTGGTCCAAGTAACACCTGGACGACGGAGATTACCATCTCCGTCGTCCAGGTGATCACCTGGACCTCGGAGTCTTTTCCGTCCTCCAGGTGATAACCTGGACGACGGAGATGGTATTCTCCGTCGTCCAAGTTACCACCTGGACGACGGAGATGGTATTCTCCGTCGTCCAGGTTATAACCTGGACCTCGGAGTCTTCTCCGTCCTCCAGGTGATCACCTGGACGACGGAGATGATAATATCCGTCGTCCAGGTGATCACCTGGACAACGGACCGACACGCCGTCGTCCGAGTACGTACTTCCACTTAGACGACGTACCGACACCTCCGTCGTCTAAGTGAAGCATTATATATATGCCCGATGCCAAACTGAATTCATATCGATCATTCCATTTATTTGAAGGAGAAATAGAAGGGAGAAGGCAGAAGGGAGCTAGCTAGAAAGCCGAGAAGAATCAGGGATCGATAAGGGCCGGCCGGGATCTGCGCTGACTAGCTAGCTAGCTTAATTAACGTACAGATATCGAGAAGGCCAACGTACAGGTACGTACGCAGTTAAAATTTGCTTAATTAATTAATATATATATATTTAGTGAAATAGATGGCGTACATATATATGCAAGCTAGGATGTTAGCTATATATATTTATGTACAGATCGATTAAATTACGTACGCAATTGATGGATCGATGTAGATCGAGTACGTATAATGAAGCGTAAATTAATGGACTAATATATATATATATATGTAATAATTAATTAATTATAATATTTTGTAGCAGTATGGACAAGAGTTGGATGAAGTTGAAGAATAGATGTGATGTCCGGTATATGGATGGAATTAGCGAATTTGTGAATTTTGCGATAGAACATGGTCAGGGAAAGAAACGTTTCAGGTGTCCGTGTCAAAAATGTCTTAATTGTCAGTATGCGGAGGTTAATGTTATGGTGCAACACCTGTACGAAAATGGTATGATGTGGAGTTACACTACATGGAGCGAGCATGGTGAAGCAGTAGAGTTCAGCGCAGCAGACTTCAGCTCAGGGTACAGTTACCATGGTGCCTCATCCAGCAGCAGTCGTGTCGGACCCCCAGCTTGCAACCCAACTGCAGATTTGGTCCATGATGCGTTTCCGGGATGTAGTCATGGTGGATACCAACACCAAGACGGAGGTTACAGTACCACTAATGAGCATGATGACACATTCCCCGCAGCTAGCTTGGCCACTGACACCAGTGAGATGGAAAAGTACAACCGGATGCTACTTGAAGCGCAGACCCCGGTGTTCCCTGGATGTCGAGAGAATGTGTTGCAATATGTGATGGAGCAAATGAAGATAAAAGTGAAGCACAAAATGTCAGTCAGTGCTTTTGACGAAATTCAGGAGCAAATATGTAAGTTGCTTCCTGATGATCACAATCTTCCTAAATCTCATTATAAGGTTAGAAATATCCTGAGCAGCCTCGGCCTAAAGTACAGGATAATTGACGCATGTCCGAATGATTGTGTGCTATTTTACAAAGAGTATAAAGAGTTGGAATATTGTCCCGTATGTGGCCAGTGCAGATTCCAGTTGAATAGGAAGAGTTCGAAAAAGAGAATTCTGAGACAAATTGTGCTAAGGGCTTAGAAGTTGTTTTTATTTATTTGAACCTAAAAGCATAAAGTAAGTAAGAAATGATAGTACTAAGGTCAAAACAAAACTAAATGTAAAGAGAAAGACGTTAAGAATCAAGCATAAAATGCGTAGATCAAATTCCCCCACACTTAGACTTTGCTAGTCCCTAGCAAAAACTAAATAACGTTGGTTTTTATTTACTTAAGAAAATTTCTGAGACAAATTGTGCTAAGGGCTTAGAAGTTGTTTTTATTTATTTGAGTCCATGGAATTTGTTCAACGTGGAGGCTAGTTCTAACGTTGGTTTTATATTTTTAGTCTTTCTTTTATTTAGTTTTTGCTAGGGACTAGCAAAGTCTAAGTGTGGGGGAATTTGATCTACGCATTTTATGCTTGATTCTTAACGTCTTTCTCTTTACATTTAGCTTTGTTTTGACCTTAGTACTATCATTTCTTACTTACTTTATGCTTTTAGGTAGAAATAAAGGAGAAAATAATAAAGGATGCGTTTTGGAGCTAAAAGCGGGCTAAGGAGAAAAGTTCTCAATTCCGGAGAAGAAATGGTCCGAGGAATGGTCTTCAAATGGTTACTAAAATGCATTCCCATATGGTGTCAAGAATTGAAGACCAAATGCCAAAAGAAATGGATACCAAAATGGTGGACAAAAAGATGAAGACATTTCTCCTGCGCGATCCAGGAAAGAGGGAATATGGTGGAATATATGGAGCATATAATGAACGAATTTTGGAGGATATTTCATGAAGATAAATACCTGATTTGAGGGCCAAAATATGTGCAAGAATATGGTATATTCGGCCAAGAATTATTAGGGAATAAGGAATGCAAGATTTGAAGATATGAAGATTTCCTTTTCCTTGAAGAAGAAGAAAACAGGGCAGCCAGGTCACTTAACTTCTAAAATCCGTAGTAAATTCAATTCAATTCCAAATATGGCGTTCCTTATATGGATTTTATAGCCCTTTGAATAAGCTTTCCAATGAAACAAGAATCGGAATTTTCCAAGATCTGAAACTCCGGGAAAACGCGTTTGAAGACAGACTGTCAGATTTGCCCGGGTACATAAGGAAAGTCTTGTTTCGGTAGGAAAAGTCCTACTCTTCTCCTATATAAAGGGGAGCTCGACTCATTCATTCTCATCTCTCATTCTAGTACTCAATGCTCTGCCCAAAACACTACCTCTCCTCCCTTGCACCAAATCTAAAGAAGCCATCCCTCCAACGCCATAAACACCATCCTCCACCGAAATATTAGGGGAGTCCCGAAGTATTTCGCCATCTCCATTGAAGAGCAGCTTACACCAAGTAGTCTAGGGGAGTCCCGACAACAAAAAGTGTAACCATAACTCTTCTCTTATTTCTTTGTATTTTTGGCATTCTTTGGAGTGAAGTTGTAAAGGATTTTGGTTATATAATTCTAGTTAATTTTCTGCCATCTTCTAGTTCTTACGTTTTTGCTATACATGTTTATTCTATGCTTAATACTTAATCTGAATGCAGGGGAGTCCCGGTTTAGATTATTGATGTGTTAGGGGAGTCCCGAAGCGCTTAATCACGAAATTAACATGAGTTATATAGTTGAGGACGTAGGCACTTTTAGGTTGCATGAAATTGGTTAGGTTATAAAGAGTTAGAGAAAAAGATGAGATGATCACATGTATATATTAGATAGGTTTTATTTTCGGTTTAGTAAACATGTTTAGGTTCTTCGATTCTTGTTTGTTTTGCTTGTCTATGAGTATAAAGCATGATAGAGTCCTAGGATTTCTAAGTGTGTTTTACTTGCCATTTTTTTTGTCTTTAATTTCGTAGGTCATTAGAACACCAATTCAAACTCCCCCCATACTTTCTAACGTTTTCATGCAGGTGAACACCCTACAATCCCCGGTTAAGAACGATACCCTATTTACCAATGCTACATCTACACAAAAGGGTTTTAAATTGCATTTCGTCTAGATTGATTATTGAGTGTTAATTTAGTAGTCACTTTAGGCGTTATCAAAGGTTTCCTATTTTTTTCTTCCCTTTTTAACAATCTGCTGGGAAAGGCAGTATTTGTAGTGCAAACCTTCCCTCCAAATCGGCAATCAAGTCGTGGGCCTCGAGTTTTGGACCTTCCCATCCAAAATTTACTCCTTACCCAAAGTCCTATGTTCTATAGCCCGTTGAGATAAACCACCCGAGATGCCCTCATCGAGGCCAAAACTTCCTCAAGTTATTCTCGGTGAGACCAAGTTAGGCGTCGCTAATATCTCAACAACTTTGATATCGTTGTACTCTTTCTTGGTGCGTGACCTTCTCTCGTCTAGTTTTTGGCTCTCAATCCCTTCCTCGTCGAACTTTATTCATTTTCAAATTTCCTAGTTCACCTTTTATCCAAATGACCCGAGAGCTCGTCTCTCCTTGAGCATCCATTCTAGCTTGTCGACGGGGAGAAATATTTCTCCCTTACAATGGCTGGTTCCACTCCTTAAACTAATACGATTTCATCTCTTATGAGAAATATGCTTATCATTGGTTGGCTCTAGTGGTGACACAGCAAGTGGGTTTCACATATCCAATTATTGTATTGTATATATATGCACCACTGACTTTTGACAGGAGAGATATTATATATGCAAATTATGCATGGGATGGGATGTGAAGGGAGACTTGCTACATCCAACCCAGCATGGATATCATTGATTATGTATAATATATATACATATATATGTTATGCAATCGAACTTTGAATGCAATTGATATTTGCATAATTACCAGTTTTTCAATGGTTAATGGTAACGAAGTAATCTGATAAGCCTTAAGGGTTATGATTTCCCGACTGAGGTTGCAAGAAAAAAGCAAAGATGGAATGGAGAGAAGGCCAAGGTACTGTAGACCATAAATTGGGACGCAAGACAAATGCAGCTGTGGTATGCTTTGAGTCGAGCCTCGGGAAAGATGGAAGAAGAATTCAAGGGTATGAAGTCAAAGATCGAATCATTTTCTTGAGAGATTAGTTCATTGGGAACATCTCGCTGTATTAGGTGAGATCACACGATAATGAAGATTGGAGGTAACAAATTTGTGGTATCAAATGGCTTTTGTTATGTCTCAAAGTGTGATACTCATATTGATCAGCTTAGTGATGAAGAGCTTTTGTATGTCATAGTAAAGTGCTTAAGGCAAAGATAAGTGAAATAAATAAGTTGTTTATGGTGGCCAAAACTTTGTTGATATGGAATTATATGACCTAAAAGCCTCGGGCAATACAGGATGGCATATAAGCTTTAGAGAAAAAATGCATAAAGATAGAAAAGCTAAAAAAGCATATCGATGAAAATACTTGATGAGAAATGTTCAACGAGTATACGACCCAAAAAGCCTCGGGCATAATAGGATTGTTGGCATGTAAGCTTTAGAGAAAAAATGCATAAAGGTAGAAAAGCTAAGAGCATATCGACGAAAATACTCGATGAGAAATGCTCAACGAGTATATGACCCAAAACCCTCGGGCAATATAGGATGATATATAAGCTTTAGAGCAAAAATGTATAAAGATCGAAAAGCTAAAGAAGCATATTGATAAAAACACTCGATGAGAGATGTTCAACGACTATATGACCTAAAAGCCTCGGGCAATATGGGATGGCATAAAATCTTTAGAGCAAAAAATGCATAAAGGTCGAAAAGTTAAGAGCATATCGACAAAAATGCTCGATGAGAAATGCTCAACAAGCACAAGACCCAAAAATCCTCGGGCATAATGAGATAAAGATCGAAAAGCTAAGAGTATATCGATGTAAATACTCGATGAGGAGTTCTCGATGAGTATGTGACCCAAAAAGCATAGGGCATAATGGGGGGAAAAAGATTAAAAAGCTAAGAGCATATCGATATAGACGCTCAACGAGAATTTCTCGATGAGCATAAGACCCAAGAAGCCTCGGGCATAATGGAATTATTGGCATAAAAAGCTTCAGAGCAAAAAATACATAAAGATCGAAAAGCTGAAGAAGCATATCGATGTAAATGCTCGACAAAATGATTTTTTAATGAGCATATGACTCAAAAAGATTTGGGCATAATGAGGTTACTAGGCATAAAGCTTTAGAACAAAAAATTCACAAAGATCGAGAGGCTAAGAGCATATCGATGTGAGAGTTTGACGAGAGGTGTTTTCGACGTGCATATGACCGAAAGCCAAGGGCATATGGACTATGAAGAGGCCAATATACCAAAGGGTGGAACGGCCTAAGATCGACGAGAGATTCTCATCGAGATATTTCTTGTCCACAAGAGAATGTCTTTTGACAGAAAGTTTTCGACGAAAAAACATTGGAGGCATGTGCAGAGGAATAAGCAGGAATATATGCTTTATAAACAATGCTTGCAGGAATAAAGACTAAAAAATGTGAACTAAAAGTGTTCGACCAGTATGAAGCTCAGAGTTATTTATCGTCGAGAAAACATTAGACAGATTTTCTCGACAAGTTCAGAAAGAGAATTACAAAAACAAAAGCGAAAACCACGGCATGTTGGAGCTCGAGAACAGTGGCAAGAAGTTAGTAGGGATCCCTTGTCTGGAGATCAGGTCACTTCGGTAGTTGCTGGCTCCGGCGATCATGCCACGATTGTAGGTAATCTTGACTTCGGTTGGATAATGACTAGCATTATACCAGAGGTGCTTGATGGTATCCTCAGAATATACAAGTTCACTTTGAAGGCGGTTGATGGTAGTCTCAAAGGAGTCAATCTTGAAGCGGACGCCTTCTAGCTCATATTCCAGGTCCCGGAAGGCTGATTGGCAGTCTGATCGAGGGGAATTGGGGGCAGCGCGGCTGGAGTCTCAGAAGATGTGGCTTGCTCTCAGGTCACATTCCAATTACAGAGGTCGAGTGCGATGGCTCGGTTGAGACGATATGGGAATGAGACTATTAAGGTCCTCAAAATTGTGACTACGCCACATCGGAGAGCTGAGCTGAGCTAGTGATTATTTCAAATGGGGAGGATGAGCTGTGAGATCTGAAAAGAAACTACATGTTAATGTGAGCATGCATGAAGAGGAAAAAGAACGTAGAAGGAAAGTATGAGATACTACTTGGTCGACAACTGTTCAGGGGATAACTCAATGGTCACTCATGAAAGTTCCTTTCTTTTACCATGTCTCAGTGGAGGAGGAAGAAGAATGGGTTATTCGAAGGCGAGTCCATCACAAAATCAACTTCAAAAAGTGTGGCAGACATATTGGAGGATTTTGTGATACGCATATAAAAGGTATGACGAAACGAGTTTATAAAGCCCAAGTGAGTTAGGGTTTCTTGTGTGAGACGCAGGAAACAAGGTGGTACCAAACCCCGAAATGACCAAGATCAAAGGAATTTTTAAATTCCTAACTGAAAGCAGTTTCGGAGAAGGGATATGGTCAAAGGGTCGTTGATAAAATCTCATCAACTGAAGGTTAGAATTTCTCATGGAATGATTTGTTGTCTCGAAGATCGTTCAACAGGTACAAGTACTCCTCGACGAAGAGGTCGAGCCTTTTTCGATGAAATTGTGCTCGTTAAGGAGTTGTCGAAAATAGGGGTGAACATTCATTAAAGGGAGAAAGGCAGAATAAATTTTGACGAGCACAAATTCGACAAGTATGAGAAAAGTCATTAGTACTAGAAAATAAAGCATCCGTACAAAAGTGTAGACCGATAAAGATGTCCAAAAGTCAACTTATGCCGAAAATTACGAAGCAGAAAAGTAAAAGAAAATGCAGAAAAAGCTTCAGCTCTTCGACAGACTCCTGGGTACTCGAGGTGGTCTCGACGAGGTTCTGCGCCATTGAGGAAGAGGGCTCAGTATGCTCGGGGATCACCTCAGCTACAGGAGTGACCTCGATGTGCTCAAGTATTGCCTCAGAGAAGGGGGCAATCTCATCAGCGAGCTGGTCTATATTCTCAGCAAGAGCATCATTTTTCGGCACTAGAGGATGTCATAGTCTGGGGAGTGCATGTAAAGCTGGAGAGCCATGCTACACGCTGCCTCAGGGTTTCTGAGGAGAGGTTGGACCTTGGTAGGCTTCGAGCCACTGGTCGACGCTTTTCTCAGAGGTGTCGCGATGCTCTTCGACGGAGGAGGCTTGGGGTACGTTGAGGCTGCATGATTGTCGCAGGTATTTGAACGAGGATATATGAAGATACGTACAAGGTAAATTAAGATAGGGAGATAGGAATATCTTGGGGAGATGTAGGATGCAATAGTTACTCGTAGAGGAGGGGATCTAGTTCCTCCATGGAAGGTGGATGAACTTCGATTGCTCGAGATTTAGGTGGGTGAGATCCGGGCCCAAGAGAAGGAAGCTTAGTGGACTTGAATGGCGCATCGCTGGTGCTTGACGAGACCTTGTGTCTTTTTTCCTCGAGGGGATATTTAAAGTTGACTGTGCGAGGAGGAACACACTCTCTCTTCTTGCAGCTTGAGGCAGTGGTAGAGGGAGAATCCTCGGGGACCTCCGAAGAGAAGGAAGCGGCTTTGGCTGGGGCCTTGAGGAGATGAGAAGTCTCGACGTTGACATCAAAAGGCTATTCCACCCGCATGAGTCAGGTAAGGATGCCCTCCTTGATGGAATACACCATAATATATCGAGTGTACGCCGACGAAGAGTGCTCACGGACGAGTGCCAGGAGAAAGGTTGAAGAGATAAAGCGGGCCAGAGACCAGTGGTCGTTAGCCAAATTTTGAGTAATCCAGGCTGCTCAATCGTCATCGAGCAAAATGGGGTAGGTGAGAACCTACTAAAAGATCTGCAGGAAAAGTAAGTTCTCGGAGAGAAATTCATAGTTATGTTATTGACAAGAAATGCTTGAAGAAGAAATATCGGCAAGGGGAAAAGTTTACCTGGTTTGTCCCTAAACCTCTTGGGGATGCCGAGGGGGAAGTTCTTGAGCTCCGGGGGCATCCAGTCACCCTTGTCATCACTGGGCTGGAATCCCATCCTCGGTAATTGGTGTTGCGTTGCTCAAAGAACTTTCGTTGGTGGTGAGGTCGGAAGTTGAAGTGGCGGCGAGTTTGCTTGATCCGGAAGTACTTGTGGAGGAAGAGGAAGTCCCCGATCTTGAAGGGAACCTTCTTTTGTTGGCTGAAGACCAACAACACCGAGATCATGGTGACTGAGTTTGGGTTTAATTGCATGGTATGCAAATCAAGCACTACGAGTAGCAAAAAGATAGCAGGGTGCAGAGGGAAACGAAGTGGAGTTATGGCAGCATTAAGTACGTTGAACGTGAGAAACGCGGGTGAGACGCATGGGCAAGTGACAAGTTTTCAGTTTCTCGATGAGAAAATTCCTTTTGGGTTTTTCGGTGAAAATCTCAAAAGACATTTTGGGGGCATTTGGTGGGGAGAAATATTTCTCCACGTCAACGAGCTGGATGTGATTCGAGGAGAACGAGGAGGCCTCGGATCATTTGGACAAAAGGTGAATGAGAAGATTTGAAAATAGGTAAAAGCTCAACGAGGAAGAAAATTGCGTGCTAAAAGGTCAATGAGAAAAGACTGTGCACTAAGAGGCATGTGACGAAGCTAAAGGTTGTTGAGATATTCGCGGCGCAGGAATCGGTCTCACCGAGAATATCTCGAGGACATTTAGCTCGACGAACAAAAGATCGTGGACCTACAGGCTATAATTGGCTGTAATATTTGAATTTTCTTCTTCAAATAATAAATCTTGTGGAGTAGGACGAGTATAATAATGTCTGGTTGAAGCAGTAGGAATAGTTTTTCTGCCAAAAGCAGTGCTTCTTCCAAAAATATTTTGGTTGATACTGGGAATTTGATCTTTGTTAAGTTCATTTTCCATAGCAAGAATTTGTTTTTCAAATTCACTAATATTTGATTCTTTGTCAGAATCTGAAAATGTTTCAGAAAGAGTAGCTAATTGAGCTTTTTTCTCTTTTGTTTTGTGATTATTTCCAATCTGCAAAGATTCTAATTGTTGGGTTAGAATTGAAACAATATCAATATCCCTTTTTTCGGGGACAGTAATATTGATACTTGGCTTAATAATAGAAGGTTCTACTATTTTTGGAGTAGATTGAATATGAGAAGAAGAGGATAATATTTGTTTACTATTCTGTATAATTGGGGACGGAGGAGTTTTTTCAATTTTTTCTTCAATTCTCCCAAGTTGAGAACACATAGTTTGAAGAGTCAAATTTGTATAATTATGCTGCTTTTCATGACTGAAAGCAACTGACTCAATAATAGTTTCTCCAGCCTTAATTTTCAGATGTTCTGAAGGCGGATGAATAGAAGAAATAGTATTGCCTTTTGCTGTAGTCCAATTTTTCACAAAAGACTTAAGCATATTTAGACAAGGAGAATTTTCTTTAGAACAAAGATCTAAAAACCATATAGGAAAAGAGATAATTTTCTCTGTGGCCTCAATAGTGCCATAATAAAGAGTTTTAAAATTTTGTTGCTCTTCTTTAGAAAAAGTAGAGAAGAACCATAATCTAAAAGGAGTATATTTGTCTTGTGCAAAATCTGCATTACAAGTTTTTCTATATATCATAAGCAAAGGGAATAAAAATGACATTTATTGAAGCAATATCATTAAATTCCGATAAAGTTTCAGGTTCCTCATGATATATACCTTGAGGAATCTGGTGAAAATTTGTACAAGTTCCATCAAATACCAGATTTGGAATTTTGGTGTTTGATGAAGAAGCTTGCATAGATTGGTTTGGAGTATAAAATTTTTGAGACTGCATATTCTCATTTTTTTCTTGATGAAATAGAAGATCGACTTTCGTCAGAAAAAGATAATCTAGTAGATCTTCTATTATTGTCAAATTTTATAATAACATCTCCATCATCAAACTGTATAATTTTTTCTACTTTTTTCTCTTCTAACGGTTTGTGCGGAGAAACATATTCAAGCATCCATTCGTCTGGAGTTTGAATATCTTGCCATTGGATGGTTTGAGGAATAGACACATCTGATTTAAGTAAATTGGTCTCAATTAAGACTGTCTTTCCTTTAGTATCATAATTTTTTGCCCTTGGGCTTAAGGTATTCATAGCTTTATAATATACTCTATATGTAATATTTAGAGGTTCAGATCTCTCTTTCAAATTATATCCACTTGTCTTAACATTTAATGTTAAAACACCTAGAATATTTTTGTCTGTCAAAGAGACACAAAAATTAGGAAAACAGTTAAAATAAACTGGTCCATTACATAAACTGGTTTGGATGATTCCTAGTAAAGAATTATTGAAATTGAGGTGCCTACAATCACGTAAAGCAACTACTAATGAGGCATTTAAGCCTTCTCTGGACAGTGGTCTAATAGCCACTTGTACTAAACCCAGATGAAAATATTTAAATTTATCTTTGTATCTTCTGATTTCTTCAGGCTGAAACAATTGAATAGTTTCATGTTCTTTCCCAATGGGAATAGTTTGTTCAATTATTTTTATGGTCAAAGCCATATTTAAATTGAACATATTCATAGAATAGATCATAGAAGATTTTACCTTCGGAAGACTCCTGTTTTGGAGTTGATTCTCAATATTTGAGAATTTAATATCTTCTTCATTCTTAATATGATTAATAATAGAAGGAGGAATATAATTCCTCGAGCTAGAAGTTCTGGATGAGGATGTTCTTGAAAATTTATTTAACATTTAAAATAAATGAGTTCAAGAATAAGATAGAAATGAATAATGAAAATATCAAGAGTTATTCCTAATACAACTGTCAACGACTGGGGCGCTTTCTTCGCGCAATTGGGGATGGATCCAATGCGACTTGGGTGTTGTGCGATTAGGTATTGGCTCTGATACCAACACTAAGCCAGGACTATTCAAAGGACTTGAACTCTTTTATTAATAGAAACTTTTTTACAAAATATGTACTGTTTACAATAGAGAGAGAGTAGAAAGAAGGCGGAGCTAAAACTTAAGGGAAATGAAAATTTTATCCTACTAAGGGAGAGAGGTCTCCTTAAAAAAAAAACTCTAAAAGTCTTGCAACCGGATACCGGAGGCTTCAACTCTCAACAAGCAAACAAAAGGCCTAAACAAAGTGGCCGACAAAGACAAAAAAGGAAAAAGCCTAAACAATATGGCCGACAAAAATAAAAAAGGAAAGATCCCATTTTTTGGTGCCATGCCGGGTGCTCATTGGGCTCCATCGAACACATGGAAACACCGAAGGAAAATGATCCCACTATTACAACAATAAAATTAAGAGGAAAATATCTCTAAGGAAGGCGGCAGGAACTTTTACTTGTCCACCTTGGTTTTGCTCCTTTTTTAGAGCTTTGAGGCACATCTTCTTTAAGAGAATCTAAAAATTCTTTGGAAGGTTCTGCAAAGGGGACTTGGCCCAAATAGTCTTCCATGTCTCCATTTTCTTGGGTGAAGTTTCCTTCTTCTTCTTCACCAACTTCTGCTACTGCCTCGTCTTCATCCATCATGAATGCTGGGGTTGAGGAAGCTTTGGAGAAACTTTCTTTGAACAATATCGTCACATTATCACCAATTTGCGAGGATAATTGCTGTAATAATTTTTCCTTCAACTCTTGAGGAGTTGCCAAAGGAAAAACAGCTTTAAGATCTGCCAAAGAGGGAATAACAAAATCCCTTTTAGGGTCTTGATGAGGAGAATATTCCTTTTCAATCTTCTTGAAAGCTGCAATACATTCCTTAATCTTGATTAAATGAGGATTATAGTCAAAACGAGACCACCATTTATAATAGAATTGACGTTGAAGAGCAAGGACACCTATGTCTAGGTGTAACAGAATAGGTCCATTGCCAAATCCAAGGAAGACTGAATTTAGCAATAAAAATCAGAAGATTACTTCCACTGATTACTCTTATCCCACTTAATTTTGGGTTTTTCATAATGTATTCTTCATAAGAATCTGTAAGATCTTTAGGTAAGAAGTCTTCACTTGGTCCCATGGTTTGAAACCAGTTGTAAAACCATAAGGGAAGCTCCTGTTTCAGAATAGTGGGTTCTATTCTTATGAACCATGTGTGTTTTTCTGCCTTATTTTGGTAATAAAAGGCTTTTGTCCAAGCTTCAATATAATCCCAGTAATTGTAACTTTCATGAATGAATTTTAAATCCAAGGGTCTATTAGGATTAAGACCCCATTCAGAAATATGAATAACGCGTTGAATAAACGCTTTGCCGAAGGAAATTTCTTCAGAGTGTTTGTTCTGGTTCATATGGTGAAATTTTACTGAACCAGTCTCAATAAGAATACTTTCATAATATTTTCTGTTTTTCTTTTCTGAGAGTGGAAAATTGGCCTCATGTTCAAAATATCTTCTTGCCAGAGTATTAGGAGAGTTAATATATCTCTCATCTCCTTTTTGGAGGATAATAATCTGTTCTTCAAAATACTTTTTAAGACCTGAAAGAACTGGCTCTTTAAGAGCTGCTGAAAAGCTTTCTTGAAACTTTCCAGTGGATAAATAATCTGCAGCATCAGCAGGTTCACTCATTCTAGATTGAGAAGGAATAGGAGAGCTCGAATATCTCTGTGAATAATTGTCTGAGAAGTCAGGATAGCTGCTGCTTTCTCCCCTTCCTCTGCCATGGGAAGAATGTCGCCCTCCTCGAGAGCCTCTACTGAATTATTTTTTTATTTTTTAAGAAGTAATTTTTTTTTTCATAAATAATATTATGACATGAATAGAAAATGTTTAATAATGACATAGATATAAGTGTCATGCCACCTAACATTGGGGCATCCACATCAAATGCCCCTTTGGTGCCTAAAATCATTTTCCGATACTAGTTTATTTGTCTATATAATATGTTTCATAAGTCCACTTTATTTGTCTATATAATTTGTTTCACAAGTTGAACAATTTTCCTAAGTTATAAGGTGAAGTTGTTAGTTACTTAAATTGAACTCCTATATATAACATATGTATGGTACTCACAATCATTTTTTATTTTTTTAAATTAAGGGCGGTGCGGCAGCTCTCAAGTCTTGATTAATGAGAGTGTTGAATACATAAAGGGGACATATAACCTAGACCCCATGTTCCAATAAGCTCATATAGACTATCTCGAATACTAACAAGACACCCTACAAAAATTATGTAAACAACAACATACCAATTAACAGTGAACAACACCTTAACGGTCGTTCTGTCTATTTTGAGGTAATGATGACAAATCAAAAAAGAAAAGCAGCTTTCCCTGTAAAAATGATGCATAAGTACCTATTTTATAGCAACTTTCCCAATATTTTTCCGACATGTGTCGAGACTTCCTCTCATCTGACTACTTTGTTGGAGCAACCACTTGATTGCCCCAGTGATTGACCCAGGGCAGTTCTTGCCCAGGAAAGACAACACTGGTGAAAAATGGGTTTTTCACTTTTTTCGTAATTAGGGGCTATATCTACGTGTTAACCAGGCTAAACAAGTACCGGTGAACTTGCTCTTAAAGTTCGCCACCAACCTAGAGTCAACTAGACACAAAGAGTGCACACACTAGCATATTGATCGCCCGACATACCCCGCTACATAGGGATTTATTTGCACCATAGGAAAGAAGAACAAAAACCAAAACTTAAAAAGCAGAAAATACTTTGGGCCTAGGGTTAAGCCCCATGCCTAACTAAGGCATGGCCCAACATCAGCAGAACCAGTACAGCCCCATGGTCATTGCTCTTGACCCAACACCATCTCCTTTATCTCTCACGCCGCCGTTTCACTTCCCCGACCACATCCTTGAATCCCATGAAGAATAGCGCCCAAAAAGACATCGACCTGAGCTACTATACCCAAATCGAATGAAACTTGAACCCATCCTCCTCGTTAGTTCGTAGATGACCCATTCATGTCGGTCTCGGAAAGAAAGCTAGCAACCGTGCACGACGACCAGATCTCTAGCCTCGGCTGTTTCACATCGTCGTTTTCCAAGACAGAACGAGCGCATCACTAGACCTCGAGCCGCTATACTTCGAGCCACACTGCACCACCTCTTGCCAAAGCCCGGACCTAATAACCTGAACAATCCAACATGTCGGGACAAGAGCGCTCGTTCGGTTGCACTCGCATCATAGCGACGTGGCCAAAGGTTGCCACCCACGAAGTGAGCTGCTAGACGAACGCGCACAGCAAACCCTAACAACAAACTCTTTTTTTCCTCGCGCGTGAAGGTGTTACTTTTCCTTGGTATACCCATATACCTAGAAGAAATTTTAGAGAAATAAATACTCGCAATCATGGGACATGAAAGTTTGTTTGGGTCTTATTTAACTGGAAATTAAATAAATACTATCATTATAAATTATTTGTTTTGGGCACAATTTATCATTTTGGAGTTTGAAAACGAGAAAGACGAGTTCAACTTGAGATATTATTTCGAGAACATCGATAGTTCAGAGAAACTGAATGATGTGATTTTCATTTTTAAATCTTTATATTCAAAATATTTAGTCACACTACAAGAAAAACTTACTTAGACGACGGAGAGTTTCCGTCGTCTAAGTGAGTTTTTCCGTCGTCTAAGCACTTAGACGACGGAATCTCCGTCGTCCAAGGTCCGTGCTTCAAGTGCTGTCGTCCAAGTTCACTTGGACCGCGGACATTCTCCGTGGCCCAGGTAATCATCTGGACGACGGAAAACTGAATCTCCGTCGTCCAGGTGATTACCTGGGCCACGGAGAATGTTACAATCTCCGTGGCCCAGGTGATCACTTGGACGACGGAGATTCAGATTTCCGTCGTCCAGGTGATTACCTGGGCCACGGAAATTGCTAGCTTCTCCGTGGCCCATGTAATCACCTGGACGGCGGAAAACTGAATCTCCGTCGTCCAAGTGCCTATTTAATTTAAAAAAAAAAATTGTAATTAAATATTATTAATTGTATTTAAATAATGAAAAATGATAAAATTAATTAAATAAACTAAATTTGTAATATTACTTAATTAATTATTAAATAATGAAAATTAATTTGTACATACACATCCAAAAAAAAACCCATAAAAATAAAAATATTGTTCGAAATACGGAAAGAAACGAGATAATTTATAAACTACTGCTAGCTAATTAACACACTGGATGAGCAGATGCACCGCCGCGTCCCCCGCCTCCAGCCGGGTCGTCGTCGTCGCAGTATGGGTTCGGAGGAGGTTGACATACTTCTCGAGATTGTTGCATGAGGGCGATGAGTTGGGCTATTTGTACTTGTTGCTCGTCAAGTCTTTGCCGCATGGATTGATTCTCCTCTCGTGCCAGTCGAGTCTCTTGAATGGCTGCTTCGACGGCTGCAGTCTGAGTCGTTCTCCGCCGCCCCGAACCTCCCGTAGATGATGAGTCAGAGGTCGTCGACGACAAATCTCGAACCACCTTAGGCCCGAAGTGCCTAACCTCTTTGCCAGCTCTACGACCGTAGACCTCATCCGCGATTGCAATTTGGGTCTCCATGGATAGAGGAGGCAAGTCTTTCGGCAGCACATCTGGGAACGCAAGCTGAGTGTTAGCCAATTCTTCCTGCGCACGCTATATCACCCTTGCCTACAAAAGAATAATTAATTTATTATAATGAAATAATATTTAAATAATCATTACTATAATTAAAAGCACATATATATATATATCACTTACGCCGCATTGACTCGCTTCATTATCAAGCCCAGGCGTCACGTACGCGCTTATGCTTGCATCGAGATAAGGGTGTTTGGAGCCCTTATCCTTGTGCTCCTTGGCTATTTAAATGAGTTGCTTGGCGCCGGAAGTATGGTGTTTGTCCTTCTTCCCCCGGTTGGCTTTGTTGACACCGGAGAATTTCTGTTAGACAACATAATTAAATCATTAAAAAATAAATAAGTAACTAAAATTTAAATAATTCAATTATCTTAATTGAAATAAAAAAATTAAATTAACACCTTAAATTCGTCATCGGCAAAGTGGTTACACAACCACTGCCACTCATCTTCTCTATCCCTACGCAGCTCTACGGGGGGAGGCACGGGTCCGACAGTTTCGAAGTACGGATGGAGCCTGTACTTCCAATCTTTGTAGATGGAGTTGGCGGTTTGGTTGATATGCCTCAACATCGCCGGTGACGGATCCACCGCAAATTGTTCCTATCAGAAATAAATAGAAAATTATAATCGTATATATTATGAAATTCTAACTAATATTAACAATATTATATAATAAGTAAAATTGTACGTATTACGTACCGAAAGTTCTTTGAAGACTTTCGCCTTCTCATCATCCGGCACCTCCCGCCAAGTAGGGGAATTAATTCGAACCCGGCTACGAACGATTGACCCTATGCTATGCGCCGAGAGACTTGCTAGCTTAGCTGTGGGAGGGCCACCGGTGAATTCGTCGTAGGGCAAGTCGATCTTTTTCCCGGTCGCCTTGCAAATTTTCTCCGCTTTTCCCCCTTTAACGAGACCCCGAGTCCTTTTCGGTTCCGGGTCAGTGGGGGCCCTCATTTGCTTACGCCGGGCGCTGTACATGATAGATTCAGCGGTCGAGGACGCTTGAGTACTTTCCGTTGAACCGGTACCGGGCGTCGGAGTTGAAAAGGGGTCGACGTCATCACCGCTGGAGATAAATGTGGCAGAGGGAATTTCCCCAAGAGGCGCCACCTCCGAACCAGATGAAGGGTCCGGATTGAGGGCGTCGTTGCCCTCCTGTTGAACCCAACTGACTTGGTCCGCGAAGCGGCGGAGCATGGCATCTTCTGCCTCCTGTTGGGCTTTCTTCTTGCCGGATGGAGCCATTTAAACCTAGGAGTACGTTGTTAAAATACCTACTTACCATAATAATTACAACTAAAAAATTTACGCTAATTACGTACGGTTAAGATTTAAATAGAGTACACTAGCTTGGCTTTTTCGGTCGTTCAATGGACGTGTGACCCGCGCGATAAAGTGTAAATTTTCAATTAATCAGCCTTGGTTAAATCGAAAAACATGGCCAGTTAGGGATAGAGATAACGCGAGAGGCATGACTAATTTTGACAAAACGCCTATTGGTGTCGTCTTTCTTAGATCCAAAACCTGTCACCAGTCATAACCCGTTTCAAGACACCATGTCCGACATTCGGCCAATTTTTCGAAAATTTACACTCCCTCAAATCCTTTGCAAACTCTGCCCTCAACCTCGTGTCCATAACTTCACTTAGGTTATGGTGTGTGGTGATGAAATCCACACATCACGAGGGGTTAAGGAGATAAGCTAGGAAAAGATGCGCCATCTATTCCAAAGAGTGCGACTTAATAAACCAAGCCTATGTACTAAATTTAAATCGAAGACGTACTACCATGCAATTTACTAGAAAATACACGTAATTATCAATTAATTAAAACAATAAATAATGACAATAATGAATTATTATTTATCATGCATTTAATAATAATTATTCATTTACCAATATAATTAATTATTATTAACAATAATTATTATTACTATTACTTAATTACAATAATTATTATTTACCAAATAACTATTATAATAACTAATTAATTAAATGATAACAACCAAATATTAATTAGAATAATTATAATAACTAAATGATTACTAAATATTAATAATAACCACTAAAAATTATTATAATTACAATAATGAATTATTTAAAACTAATTATTAAATTATATTTAGAAATTAATTAATTAAATAAAAATAATGTTAATAAGGTAAAAAATAGAAATTTACCTCGCCGGAGTAATCGGGAATATCGCCGGAGGTGAGTCGTCGGAGAGGAGGAACCACGCCGGAAAATTTGTCGTCGGAGCGTCGCCGGAGGAGGAAAATCGCCGGAGGAGAGAAGAGGAGAGGAGAGGAGGAGAGGAGAGGAGATGGAATGAGAAAAGGGGGGGTGCTGTTCTATTTATAGGCTTTCACTTAGAAAGGTGATCTCCGTCGTCCAGGTGTAAAAACTCTGAATTCAGGGGTTAGGGCCTTAGGGTTTAGGGTTTAGGGTTTAGGTCGTCCAGGGTCATTTGTGTGTCCGTTCAATTATTTTGAATAAAAAAAAAATTAAAAAAATGATCGATCGATCCGATTTGCTAGATTTATGGTCGAGGATTTAGGGAGATAGCCAAAATACCCTTCACCGGCGAAAACCTGCAATTAATTTCTCCGTTGTCCAGGATATATAATTCGGATTAATTAATTAATTTAATTTAGTTTACGTACGTCGGTCGATCCGATATATCTGATCGAGCATGGACGCGTGTAATTAATTAATTAAGTACAAAAAGTCGAAGATATACGTACGTACATATATACATTCTCCTCCTTATAATATTTATATTAATTACTGATCGATGATGCATCGATCATATATTACAATAATTACATAAATTAATTACCAATTAATTTTTCTCGTCTTAGTTAAGTAGTCATCATCATAATCCTCATCATCCTCGTCCCCGATATCTGATTGCTCATCCTCCTCATCGTACTCAACATCGTCCGACGAATAACCTGAGTCCTCGTCCGCGTCCTCATCCTGCTCGTCTTCTTCATCTTCTTCATTAATGGCATCGATAATCTCATCTTCAGTTAGATCTGTACAACCATCAGGCATGGGAAACCGTTCATCATCTTGTACCAGGTCCATTTATATCGGAGCGGATGACAGAAATATTAGGCTCTTGATAGGCAGGAATGTCTCTTTCTGGTTCAGCAGCATCTTCAGTCGTCGCCGGTGTCCTTTCAATTGTCTCTGTATTCCATATTCCTCGATGAGAGATATGGTTCACTATTTTCCACCCTTCACTGGCTTTCGGATCGTCGAGATAGAACACCTGCCGAACTAAGGTGGCGAGAGCGAAAGGCTCGTCCTCATACCAGCTTGAGTTTGTATCGACTGATAATAGTTCCAGGTCTTCCTTTGTACGCTTGAACCATCTGCACTTGAATAGGAAAACGTTGACATCATTCCCGTAACATAGCTGAACCACATATACAAGAGCCCCGTAATATAGATCATTGTCTTTCCCAACCGCTACCCCACTGTTTTGTGTTCTTCTTCCTTCATCTCGAGCCAATGAATGGAACTTTACACCGTTCACAAAACATCCGGGATAAATATAGTGTTTAATAGGCTTCCCTGCTAGCAAGTGCTTTGGCCATGACCACCACCCCCCGTGGTTTTCAGATTTTTGCAGATCAATCATCTGCAAAAAAGGGCAAATTAATATAAGGGTTTACTTTCTACAAACATGATCGATATGTATATAAATTACAAATTAAATACCGAGACGTACGTACGTACCCATTGGAAGAAATAATCGGGAAACTTCTTCTTAACCATATTCTCAATCCACGCCGAACTCTTGTTTTGATTTAACGCCTGAAGCCTCTCCCTGTATGACATCATGTACGGCTCAACTTCGTCACAGTCTCGCAACACTACCCAATGTGCCTCAATAAGTTCTTCCCGTGTTAACGATTCCTTTAATACTCCTCTAAACGGCCGGACGACATTGGTGACGACAGAAAGATTGATGCGGGCACTAGGATCGGAGACAGTGGGAGGTGGTGGATCTATGAGGTACCTGTTGCAATAAGTAACACACTCATGCATTAGGTATGTCTCTGCTATGGAGTCATCCGGGGCCGACCTGTTTTTGACGAATGACTTATACTGTCCAAGCTGTCTACAAAATCAAACGTACAATAAGAATAAGTACATATAGCTAGTAATCTCCAGTGGAACAAATTATGAATCGAAAAACCTGTATAATTAATTAGTTGTACGTACCTTTCTTGAGGATACATCCAAATGTACTGGACCGGACCAGAAATGAGCACCTGCTCGGGCAGGTGGATCATTAGGTGAATCATGATGTCAAAGAAAGCAGGGGGAAAAATCCTCTCTAGCAGGGGGAAAATCGCTGATCGTCCACATTACGGCAGCCCTCATCGTGAACATCGTGTCAGTGAATTTGTCATAAGTTGGGACTCCATTTTCCCACAACAGTTTCAGCTCGTCGATCAAAGGTCTAAGGTAGACATCTAAGCACTTCCCTGGAGATTTAGGACCTGGAATTAGTACAGTAAGGAAATTAAATTCCTTGTTCATGCACATTCACGGAGGCAAGTTGTACGGCATCAGAATAACTGGCCAAGTGCTGACGGCGGAGCTATTACTTCCCCAAGGATTGAATCCGTCTGTAGATAGGCCGAGTCTAACATTTCTAACCTCTGCAGCAAAGTCTCCAAATTCTCTGTCGAAATGTTTGAAACCCTTCCCATCCGCGGCGTGTCGCAGGACATCGTCATCTATTCGCTTTTCTACGTACCATCGCATCGCCTCTGCTGTGTGTAGAGACATGTACAGGCGCTGCAATCTGGGAATCAAGGGAAAATATCGAACAACTTTCACAGGAATTCTCTTTTTCGAACTCTTCCTATTCACCCGGAATCTGCACTGGCCACATACGGGACAATAGTCCAAATCTTTATACTCTTTGTAAAATAGCACACAATCATTCGGATATGCGTCAATTATCCTGTACTTTAGGCCGAGGCTGCTCAAGATATTTCTAACCTTATAATGAGATTTAGGAAGATTGTGATCATCAGGAAGCAACTTACATATTTGCTCCTGAATTTCGTCAAAAGCACTCACTGACATTTTGTGCTTCACTTTTATCTTTATTTGCTCCATCACATATTGCAACACATTCTCTCGACATCCAGGGAACACCGGGGTCTGCGCTTCAAGTAGCATCCGGTTGTACTTATCCATCTCACTGGTGTCAGTGGCCAAGCTAGCTGCGGGGAATGTGTCATCATGCTCATTAGTGGTATTGTAACCTCCGTCTTGGTGTTGGTGTCCACCATGACTACATCCCGGAAACGCATCATGGACCAAATCTGTAGTTAGGTTGCAAGCTGGGGGTCCGGCACCACTGCCGCTGGATGAGGCACCATGGTAACTGTACCCTGAGCTGAAGTCTACTGCACTGAACTCTACTGCTTCACCATGCTCGCTCCATGTAGTGTAACTCCACATTATACCATTTTCGTATAGGTGTTGCACCATAACATTAACCTCCACATACTGACAATTAAGACATTTCTGGCACGGACACCTGAAACGCTTCTTTCCCTGGCCATGTTCTATCGCAAAATTCACAAATTCGCTAATTCCATCCATATACCGGACATCACATCTATTCTTCAACTTCATCCAACTCTTGTCCATACTGCTACAAAATATTATAATTAATTAATTATTACATATATATATATTAGTCCATTAATTTACGCTTAATTATATGTACTCGATCTACATCGATCCATCAATTACGTACGTACGTAATTTAATCTGTATATATAGCTAACATCCATGCATGTATGTACGTTTTCACTAAATATATATTAAGCAAATTTTAACTGCGTACGTACCTGCTGGCCTTCTCGATATCGGTTAATTAAGCTAGCTAACTAGTCAGCGGAGATCCCTGATCCGATCCTAGCCTGATCCTTCTCCTTCTCCCTTCTCCTTCAATTCTTCTTCGATCTTTAAAATTTCCCGCGGGACAAAGGATCTGATGGAATGAAGAGAGTTTGGCATCGGGCTTATATAATGTTTCACTTAGACGACGGAGGTGTCGGTACATCGTCTAAGTGGAAGTTACTCGGACCACGGCGTGTCGGTCCGTTGTCTAGGTGATCACCTGGACGACGGAGAAGACTCCGAGGTTCAGGTGGCCACCTGGACGACGGAGATGGTATTCTCCGTCGTCCAGGTTACCACCTGGACAACGGAGAAGTCTCCGAGGTCCAGGTGATCACCTGGACGACGGAGAATACCATCTCTGTCGTCCAGGTGGCCACCTGGACCTCGGAGTCTTCTCCGTCCTCCAGGTGATCACCTGGACGACGGATATGGTATGCTCCGTCGTCCAGGTGGTACTTGGACGACGGAGAAGTTTCCGTCGTCCAAGTGTCACTTGGACCACGGAACAATTACGTTTCCGTGGTCTAAGTGCTGTTTTCTTGTAGTGTCAACTATTCGAAGTTAAATGCATAACGAGTCATGCGTTACGATGATGATGTAACGTTTTTGAACAACTTAATAGGTGAGATTGTAAAATAAAGAGTCATTTATTAAAAAAGAAAAAATAGAAATTTTTTATGCACAGTCCCTCTTTCATGTGCGTCACTGGTGCATTGGTGTCTCAACAAGCACATGAGTGGAAATTACCATTTTGCCTGTTACTGTACAAAGCATTGTGGCACACGAGGACCCTAGAAAAGTGAACCCCTGCGGTGTGTTAAAGACTCGAACCACAACGCACCAAGAGAAGTATATAGTAGATTGTATTATGTTACTCCTGTTTGGCATATAGAGAAGTATAAAGTTTCTGGAATTGAAACGATTATGGTGTATATTGAAGTCCCGGTGTTTTCCTGTTTAGGGAGGTTTTGTGCTATTAACGGCGTGTTTTAATCATTTCCAAATCATTTCCAAACTGGTTGGAGACTTGGAATTTAAACGTTTCCTTCCATATTTTGCTGTGTCTGCTCCGTTTCTGCCGCAATCTTTATTTATATTTACAGTTGGGGCGTATAGATGATGATTCTGTTTGGCTGATGATAAGATGGTGGAGTGTGGAAACAATAAATAGATAGAAAAAGATGAAACATTGCTCGGCTCAAATGCAATTTGTTTTGATTGTAACTGTGTTTTTTTGTTTTACCTAGAGGGTAGGAAATTGTCATGCTGTGGTGTAATGTGTTTTGCTCATATGTACAGGGAAATGTTACATTCAACCAAAGGATTCCTAGTTTCTTATTGTTTTAGCATGTACTCTTTCCTGCCTGGCAACATGTGAAAGCTCTAGTGAGGGGTTGCACAAATTATCGGAGAAGGATGAACGTGACTCGTATGGAGATAATTTTGATGTAGCTCATGCGGATAGTTTTCTTGGTGATACCACAACAGGCAGTCCAATGCAAAGAGGTCACATCGACACTGATAGTGTATGTACTAGTCCTTCTTCGTTCTGCTTTCTGTCAACCTTACCTGGTTTTAGGGAGCATAAGGTCAAGCTTGCTGAAGAAGTTTCTGGGAGTTATTCTGATGATCTACCATCTGAAGGAACAGCTGAAAACAGCAATTTGGCAGGTAACAAAAGCTGGTAATCAGATAACGGTATGTTTAAGTTATTTAACGGGGGGATAGTTTCATGTTCTTTGATCTCCAAAGAGGCAACTAATGAGTTCTCATCCATTCAAACCGATAGTGCTAATCAAAATGATCTTTCTTCATGTAGAGGGCCTTTGCTCTATCAGAAAAGCACAACTTATAGGTCAGACAAGGCCACTGAGATGACCAGATCTAATTTTCTTGGTGGTTCTTCCTCACCCCATGTAGAAATCACCCAGCTGTCCTAGATTGGGGACAAAAGTATATGTATTTTCCTTCCTTAGCTGTCTTAACTGTGGAAAATACATGCCGTGACAGCATCTTGCATATTTATGAGCCGTTCAGTACCGACATGCAGTTCTATCCTTGCAATTTCAGTGAGGCTGTGTTGGGACTTGGGGGAAAAAGCTTCAATTTGTTTTGTATACATACCTAGATGGTTGGGCTTGTCCTCAGCTCACATCATTCTTCAGACAAGTTCGGGGGGTTTCTTTATTCAGGCTAAAGGTTTTTCCATTGAGTCTCCTCATGGAATTCACCCCTTGTCTAGCCTGGATGTTTCTCCCAGGGGAAGGTGGCGAAGGAACTTGTCTTTGTTTAATTCATTTTATCAACATTTCTATGTGGAGGAAGTAACTGCTTGGTTATCGGTGTCCCTTGAGCATACAAACCACTATGCAGAGGCAGCATGTAGCACTGGGAAACATCAAAGTTCCAGTGATCTTGGTGTAGTGAATGTTAAAGATCGTCTAGTTGTGAATGCGGGTCAAGTTTGTTTGCCTCTGCTGGCAATGAGGCCCCTTCAGAACTGGGAGATTGGTCCAAACAGCAGTGAAACAATCATAGAATTAGACTTCACGACTGGGTCCAAAGGAAAGATCGTTGGTGCAATTTGTATTCAGTTGCTGAGATCTTCACATGACAACCCTGATACTATTATGCTTCCTTTTGAAGCTGAAGCGGATGGAACGACAATGAATGATGATATTCCAGGACCTATCTTGGCATCCCTTGAGGTTTTACGACCATGGGCTAGCAGTGAAGCTGTTGTTGCTATATCTCCTGAAAAATTTTGCTCCTTACATGTTGAGAGTTCTTGAAATAACTGAAATTGCAGATAGCAAAACTTTCCAGATTAAGTACAATGAGGGGACTACTGCTTTTCCCAGGCACCAACACATATGTGGCTGTAGCTCCTTGTACTCACCTACATGCTGAATGCGGACAGTGTAAATTACTTATACTGACAAATGACTTAATGAGCTCACAGATTGAAGTTCCTTGTCAGGATGTTCTTCATATATGTTCTAGACATTGGAAAGACTCCACTGCTGAATATGAACATCAATCTGAAAGGAGTGAATCTGGTGATTCAACGACACTGCTTACTGACAGTAGCTTGAAGTTTCTGTCACCACCCAAGGTATGCAGATTTTAGCCCTGTGTGTGTCCTAAGTTTTGTTTCAATTGGGTTAGCCTTGATTTGGCTTACTATATACTTCTTGTGGTACTTCTATTTATATTTCTGTTTGTCTGAACAAGTGAACATGCATGTTGCATTTCATATTATGTGCTGTACATGCTCTCTGTTAGTTGAAAGAAGTAACAGTCTGAGGTCCTTAGGACGATTGGCTGGGAACAGTGTGTGTCCATTGTTGAATCCTGACAAAAGAGAGAAAGATAAATAAATCTGTATCCAAAAAAGAGAGGAAAAGTAACTGTCTATCTTACAATTTTTAGTGATTATTTTAGTAAAGGTAAAGCATCTTTTCAATTGCTGCAGATTGTTGCCTTTGATATCTCTATAGTGTCGGACTTCTGTTGTGCTGATCAAGGTTATATATCCATGAACTTATGACCAATAATATTGCATTTTATGTTAATATGCACCATCATTTACATCCTGAAAGATTAACAGTTTTTTTGGAACTTTGTGAAGAACATGGATACAGCAGGGGAAGCAGATGAGTTGGTGCTACAGAACTGGAAATTTCAAGATACCAGAAGTGGCATGTCTGTGCTTGACGATCATGAAATATTGTTCCCGATGCTCCAAGGAGGAAGTCATTCTTCTATGTGGATCAATGTAAAGAACCCAAGCCAGGAGCCGGTTGTAATGCAACTTATACTAAACTCAGGGGAGATTATTGATCAGTGCAATAGTGCAGATGGTCTTGTACAGCCTCCTTCATCTGGTAGTTTGGTTGGTAATAATTCTCAATAGCAGAAAGTGCACTTACAGAAGCTTATGTTCTTCCTAATGGTAGAGCATATCTTGGACCGTTAGTGTCTCACCCTTCAAATAGATGTGAGTGGAGGAGTTCGGCCCTGATAAGAAACATTCTATCAGGTGTGGAGTGGTTACCTCTGAGGGGATTTGGAAGGTCACTGTCCTTGCTACTGCTCGAAGATTCTGAACCGATTCAGGGTATGGAATTCAACTACAGTTTACTGATGCCTCTCAACATATCATCCCCAGACATGTTACTTGACGCGGAAGTTACCACTCATTCTTGCTTGCAGCCATTGTCAAAAGAACTCTATGCTAAGAATACTGGAGACTTGGCTCTGGAAGTTACAAGAATCAAAGTCTCTGGAAAAGAGTGCAGGATGGATGGGTTTATGGTACAGCCTTGCCAAGGTTTTTCTCTTCAACCTGGAGAATCAGCAAAACTTAAAAAATCGTACCAGACTGATATTTCTGCATCGTTGGTCGGACGCGATCTTGAGTTGGCCTTGGAAACTGGTATTCTGGTGATACCCATGAAGTCAAGCCTCCCGTTGTATATGCTCGATACATGCAAGAAATCAGTGTTCTTTACACGCCTTAAAAAATACTCTGCAGCAGTATTTTTTGTTGGCTCCATAATGTTTCTCGTACTGTGGTGTATGTTCTCAAAAGTTCTGGTCCTGTCATCCTCTGATTATTTGTGCACCAGAGGAAATTGTTCCTTGAATATGTCTACAAGTAGTGCACGAAAATCATGTCATGTGCATAGCTATAGAAACAGTAAATTTTCTGTTTCCAGTGAGATAAATTGGTTACTGAGATTATTTCGGGAAGATAGAACCTTGAGTCAGGTATCTGCCAGTAGATATTCTCATGACCAGGAAGGAACCTCAGATCAGAAAAAGTTTGCTCATTATTCCAAACAAATTGTACAAGTTCCTAAGAAAACTCCTGATTTGTACTCCGATACACCAAAGAAAAAAAGGATGGCTGTCTCTCTGGTGTCTGAATCTGCACTAGTTGAGAATTCGCAGGAACCAGAAGCTTCCCAACTGGGTAAGCTCACCGTTGAGACTGGAATGGAAAAGGGAAGAAGGTGTAGAAAGAGAAAGAGGGCTGGTACCAAGGTAGTAGCTAGGACTTCTTGAACTTTCTAGTAGTTAGAGTGGAAATTCTACTCCGTCACCTTTGTCTCCCGTCACATCTGTAACACCAAAGAACACATGCACTACAACATTTTAACCCATTGCCGGCGACTTTTATGTCGCCGGCAATGTTTTTGTACATTACCGGCGATTTTTGCCGGAAAAATTGCCGGTAATGTTTTTTTTTTTTTTTTAACATTACCGGCGACTTAATGTAAGTCGCCGGCAATGTCTTTTCCGGCGGGACATTACCGGCGACTTACATTTAAGTCGTCGGTAATGTTAAAAAAAAAAAAACATTACCGGCGATTTTTCCGGCAAAAATCGCCGCTAATGTCCAAAAACATTGCCGGCGACATAAAAGTCGCCGACAATGAGTCAATATGTGGTAGTGATGGCCACTATCTCCTGATGTGGGACAGACTGTTGAGGCTAGGAATCCTTTTACTTGTCAGAAGAGTCATGTTTTAAGATCTGCTATCAAGACAAGCTTACCAGAGCCCGGGGTTTCTTTGAATTATTGCAACAGTCACCCAACTTTTCCTTCTCAAGAGCTGCCTTCTGCCCCAAGGAAAACTGTGGCAAGACCTGTTCTGTTGCCTTTTGCGACCTTTCCTTGTGCTGGCAGGCCTGCACCTAATGTGGTAACCTCAGTCATTTCTCCACATGCTAGAGCCCCTGGGTCCAAACTCAACCAAAAAAATGTTGAATCAGAAGAAAAAGCTCGGCTTGGGGATGAATATACACATGATATCTGGGGTGATCACTTCTCTAGGCTTAACTTGTTGGGTAGGTCAAAGGATAGCAATTCTATGAGCTCCAGCAATGCAGAGAGTGATCCTGATAGCTTCTTTGCAAAGGGCCCACAAACCCTCATGACAAATTCTCCTCCAAGATCTGCAAGTTTCTTCCATAAAGAGGGTTAATGATAAAAAGCTTGAAATAATCTATCTTTTTGCTCTGCTGCCAGATATTTATTTAGGTAGAATGTCTGAAGTTTTCTTGATTAAGCACCACAGGAATTCACAGATCATCAGTGCTCACCCTTATTACCATCTGATGATAGTAAACTGAGAAAGAGTTAATTTAGCTTGCATGCCCTTAGATATCAACACATGAAACGTTACCTTTGTCTTATGTAATGGCAGTGCAAACAGTATAGACTATAGAGTTGGTATTCATATTAAGAATCCATTGGAAAAACCCAACCCTAGCAGAGGAAAACCTCTCTAGTACCGCTTGAGTCCATATATACTTTTCGTCGCCTTCAGTTGTCCGGGGGCCTTTGGCCTCGTTGGTGGTGAACTCTGGCCTCGTTGGTGTGTGGTCTAGGGTGCTGTCGTACGGGTTATGTTCCCCGACCCGGTTATGGGTGATGGAGGAGATCGGAGTCCAAGGTGCATAGGAGGGAGTTTTCTGGTTCAATCAATTTTCAGTGGTGCTCGTGGCGAGGGATGGAGGAGGATCGGTGGCGAGTGGGGGCAGCTTGTCTACCCGCTATTATCTCCAACCCTATTGGGTCGCACGTCGTGGAAGGAGGTCAGTACTCCGACGAAACTTGGAGCGCGTCAAATTTTGATTTCAATGTCTTGGCTCCTGGTGTACCTTGGGTTTCAAGGAGAAGACGACCGTGGTGGGGTGAATATGAGTCGTTTAAGGCTCTGTTTTGGGATGGTAGTTTGGTGGGCGGTTGACAAAGGAGGACGATGAAGGTGGTGGTGCGTGGGTGTTCATACCAAGAATAATTGATATTCGAGATATGACCAAATGTAATTAATATCCGTTATCCACTGTGCCTATATCGGCTGCAGAACGGAGTCTAAATCGATGAAGCTCGCTAGATGGTTGATGTTGGGCGATATCGGCGTATGATCGTTATCGTTATTCCACAGCGTCCTCGCTGTTACTGCTAAGATCAACAATGGTTAAGGAGAGACGGGGTGGCCCGCCTTCAACCCTCCGATGCCTAAGTCAGAGTCGATATACGAGTTAAATAGAATAACGGCGTGATAAGGTAAAGAGTGTGTACCATTTAATGCTGTGTTGACCGATATATATTGGTGGTTGAAGGTTGAACTACTCCTCTACTTTCGATGTGGGATGGGTGTGTATACATCTTTGCTGGGTTGTTGTCTGACCGTTCTTGGTGTGGGCGCGTGAGCGTTATCCCGATCGAAGGTCGGGCGGGTTTGGTCACCAAAGTTGGAGTTTTCCCGGCGATGGTTCCTGTCATGGTGGCGGTGAGACATAATTATAATTTATATTTAAGTCGTCTAAGCACGTACCTAGGTGATCTAGCCAGGTATATGAACAAGTCCCCCAACTTGCTCAGCCAAGGAGATCAACCTTGGTTGGCGAGTTGAAAAAAGAAGTGATACCGGCGAGAGGCGTTCCTGTACCTGCATGTGCTATATTTGATAGGTTATGGGCGAGATCGGTGAGTAGCTAGTTCACCGCTCTGCCGTAGCACTTCGTGTAATGGTGATTATGTATCTTTTATTTGTTTGAGCGATATCGGCTTGTATCGACCGGGGAGGTCGCTGTTTGTGGGCGCTATGGAAGGGGGAGCTCGTTTGAATTGGTAACCCTTAAGTCCCCGAGTCCGTTCCTCCTAGTGGCCAGTAATGAAGAGTGATGCCGAGTGATGAAGAGTGATACCGCGTGATGAAGAGTGATGCCGCGTGATGAAGAGTGACTATGTCGTTATCGGGTTGTAGGCGCTATGGAAGGGGGAGCTCGTTTGAATTGGTAACACTTAAGTCCCCGAGTCCGTTCCTCCTAGTGGCCAGTAATGAAGAGTGATGCCGAGTGATGAAGAGTGATGCCGCGTAATGAAGAGTGACTAGGGCGATATTGGTGATGGAGAATGACTAGGGCGATATTGCAAAGGCGTGTTATTCGCGTTCTGTCATTGGTGTGGTTGGTGTATCCACTCTGCCCATCATTAAATGTTGTCTTTGTCGTGCTTCCATGTGTCCGTGTAGGGTGTCTCGGGGTTCCCAAACGTCTCGTCGTAGCCATAAAGTGTGATGATTGATTTTTCTTTCGAGGGTCGCGCCCTTTCTCGAAACGGTGCGTACCGGTTCTCGTTCCAGACCCTTCTGATTCTGGCTGCCACGTGCCGTGATCCCCTGGATCGATGTGTCTGTTTCAACGGTTACGATTTCGCCGTTACGCCTATATATGTCTGTGTTGTTTGCTTGTACGCTTTCTTTTACTCTTTTGCTTTCTGAAAGTTTTCGTGCTTCTGTTGCCGGATTTCCTTGTTCTCCTCCTGCTTCCGTCGTGCCGTTGCTTGCGCCACCGTCGATTCTCCTTATCCTCCTCTTTCCAGTAAGACGTCGCTGCCTAATTTTTTGTCGTTTTGTTTGTTTGAGATTTTGGGTTTATCTTGGGGCTTTGGGGTGTCTGTTTGCTGGTGTGTTCGGTTGATCCCGGTTTGCCGTAGTAGTTTACTGTTTTGTCCTCGTGCGTGTTTCTACTTCTTCTTTTGTGTGTTTTTGTTTACCGTGGGGGTATGTCGTCTGGGAAACTAGTTGTGGGCTGGCGAACCGTTTAGGTTTTGACATTGTCCGTGGCTGTTTCGCAGGTAACATGTCTTCTTCTCGTCACGACGCCGATATCTCTTCTGGTTCTCGCCGTTATGGGCTTGACGGGCCTCTCTTATGGACCCTTAAAGATGGTCAGGAGGTCGATGAGCCTGCAAAGGCGTTATCCATGGCGGAATTGGATAAGGTGAGGTCCGAGTTCCAAATCGGTCCCGGTGTCGTCCTGAAGTGCCCGGCTCCTGGCAAGAGGTTTTCTAGGCCACCTAGGGGTTTTATCGCTGTTGATCGCGCTCAACTTCGATACGGTGTTCGTCTGCCTCTTCATCCTTTCCACGAGTATATCTTTGGCGAGCTGGGTTGTGCTGTGGGCCAGGTGTCGCCGTTAATGCTTCAGGTGCTGAGCGCGATGTTCGCGCTATGGAAGCTGGCCGGTCTCAACTACCCTACTCGCAACGAGGTGCTTTACTACTTTGATGTGTCGTATTCCACGAAGAAGGGTTGCGGTGGAACGCTCTCGCTCCGTCAGCGACGAAAGAGTTCGCTGGGGCTTACTGACTTCGCGAGTTCGTGTCCTGACTGGCGGGGTGAGCATTTTTTTGCCAGTGGGTGGTCGTCCTTCCCCAACAGCCGTGTTCCTACCCGGTTTCGTGCCCGAGGTGATGTTTCTATATCGGCGTAATTCCCGGCGTGTGTCGTTTGTGCGTTTGTCTTACCTGTCTCTATTTTTGTAGTCACACGTCAGTATTCTTTGACCGCTATGGAAAAGCGGCGGTGCCATAGGGTTGAGAGGGGCTTTACTGAGAAGTTTAAAAGTGTCTATCTGCTTGCTGATTATCGGATTACGGAGATGACCGGTCTCGCTAAGACGCCCAGTATGCCGTCTTTGTTTGTTTGCCTGTTTGTTTTGCTTGCTTTTGTTTGTTTTTGTTGTATCTCGGTGTCTTATCTTCTCGTTCTTGTTTTGCAGTTGGGTATAAAAATCAAAAGCGAGACCGGAAGATGTCGAGTTCCTATGGCGATATCGATGAGCTCATCGCCCAACTGGCGGAGGAGGCCGCTACTGCCAAGGTGATCGACCTGGACGTGCGTTCTGGGAGGACTGTTACTCTCCCGGAGCAGACAGATCTTCCTCCTCCTCCCGAGTCCCAGACCGACATGGTGGGGACCAATGTGCCTGTCCGGGTTGTGAATGCTCAGCCCGAGAGTCCTCCCCGTTCCCCTGCTCGCCTGAAGAGGAGGTCTGAAGGTGAGGGCAGTCAGCCTAAGCGCCAGAGGCGGATGAGCGAGGCGCCTTCCTCTCCCATCATTGTGCAGGATGATGGGGAAGCCACCCGAGTTACCATTGCGGTCCTGGCGAGCCGTGTTGGTGATGCCGATAATCTTTGGTACTTTGACACAGAGACTTGTCTTCTGGTTGCTGATATTGGTGCCCGTCCTTACTGTCTATTAGGCGATGTTCCCCGTTGTGAGCCCAACAATGCTGTGGATGGCAGCGTCGTTATCGCCCGTTCAAGCACCTGGGAAGGGCCACCACCGTACTCGGCCGAGATCCTCGCTCTTCTTCCCCCCGATGTGGCCACCGTGGCCAATATTGAGAGTGGGGCTGAGTAGTGTCTGCGGTCCTTTGCCGCCTCGCTCCAGTTGATGTGTCATCAGCGTCACTCCCTGGTGGCGTCCTCCGAGGAGTTGGCCCGTGTTAATGGGCTTTTATCAATGAGGGACGAGCAACTCGTGAAGGCGAGCGAGGAGTGGCAGGCTTTGCAGCAAAAGTACGAGGTGTTGGAGGGCGAGAAGAAGCTCTCCGATGAATGTCTGGACGCTTCATTCATCCGAGGTCGCCAGCTGGAGCTGGAGGTGAAGGAGGAGCGTCAGCGGACAGAGGAGCTGAGGGCACGTCTGGCCATTGCTGAGGGCCAAGTCGCTGCCCTACGCGGCCAAGTAAAAGAGCTGGAGGACCGGCGTGAGCAGGAGCTGGCCGATGCCGTTGAAGATTACAAGGCCGGCACTGACTTTGACGCAGCTGTACGGAAGGCCTTCACTGACGGTCTTCAGCAGACCCATAAGCGCTTCTTCGATAACGGCTGGGTGAACGAGAAGTACGACGCTGACCTAAAGCGTATCAACGAGGAGCGTCGGGCAAGGCGGGAGGCCCAAGAAGCAGATCGGCAGCGGTCGAATGTTTCCCAAGGTATGACTCCTGATGGCTTTCATCCTTTAACGCCCAGTATGTCTCCCTCGACCCCTCTAACTCGTCATATTCGTGATGTTGAACTTTTTTCTCAGGCAAGGAGTGAGAAGTTGGCGTCCATGTACCAGGAGCGGTTTTGTGGTGATGGCGCTGCTGGATTGCTGTGAGGCTCGGGGCATCTTATATTTGTAGCTTTATCGCTTTTCTTTGCTTAGTGTAGGTTTGATGTATTTTGTATCCTTGCCGTTATGGCTTTTTGAATGAAATGGGATTTCTCAAAGTGTTGTCCGGTATCGCCAACGATGGAAGGTGTAAAAAAAATTCCTTTGTCTGTTTGTAACTCCTAAGTGGCTTGCTTGAGAATAACTGGCGTTCACGATAACGCCCGAGAGCAATTTTGTGTTTGATGAACGGTACTTGTTTGCGTGCTGATGTGCAAATCAAAAATAATTAAGTATCATAGTAACTTGCAGGTAAATGAGACGAGTGTTTATAGTGGTTCACCAATTTGGCTACTCCACTTGTGCCTCGTTGGGCTTTCACTATGTTTTTGGATCTTTACATGCATCGTGGTTTGAGAGCGATATCCATATGACAAAGGTCTGAAGAATTTTTGTTTCATCGGTGGCGGTGCCGGACGTACGAGCGAGGCGAGTCCCCAGTATGAAGAAGAAAGTTGCTCTACGTCGTGGACCCTGGCTCACTGGTGGCAATATCGGAGGTGCTCTATGTTCCATGTGTGGGGTATCCTCAAGCCGTTCTTGTCTTTGAGGATGAATGTGGCTGGTGTGACGCTCTCGATGATTTTGAAAGGGCCCTCCCAAGTTGGTGCTAGGCCTTTGGGTTTGGGGATGACTTCTTTCCAGACCATGTCGCCGACATGGAGTTTTCGCGCCTTTACTCGTCTGTTGTAGTGCCGGGCGACCAGTTGTTTATTTGCTGAGAGTGCTATGACGGTGTCGTCCTGCCTTTCCTCTCTGAGTACGTTGGCCATGTTGAGGCCGTCCTCGTTGGTATCCTGCTCATACCCTTCAAGTCTTGGGCTTCGGTGTGTAATTTCCAATGGTAAGACGGCCTCGGCACCGTAGACTAGTGAGAACGGTGAGGCTCCGGTTGCATCTGTTGGCGTTGTTCGTATTGACCACAAAACCTCGTAAAGGCTTTCTGCCCACTTGTGGTTGTAGTCCTCCATTCTTCTTTTCAGGCCGTTCTTTATTTTCTTGTTTGCCGCCTCCACCTGTCCGTTTATCTGGGGGTAGTATACCGATGCGAATACTAGGCGAGTCCCCAGGTTGGCGGTGAACCTCTTCATTTCGTCGTTGTTGAATTGTTTTCCGTTATCGGTGACTATCGTCAGCGGGGCCCCGTAACGGCAATATATATCCTTCCAGATGAAGTTGATTACTTTTTTTGTCGTGATGAGGACGAGCGGCCTGGCCTCGATGTATTTTTTGTGGTAGTCTATGCAGACGATGATGTACTTGAACTGACAGGATGAAGCTTTTAGTGGTCCGATAAGGTCGAGTCCCCATTGCGCAAACGGTATAGGGCTGACGATGATGGACATTGGTGTTGTTGGGGCGTGTATTCGGTGTGCGTATTGGGCGCATGCCTGGCACTGATCGACGATACATCTTGCATCCTGCCGCATTCCCTTGTAGTAGAAACTGTATTGGAGTAGCTTGTGTATGATGCTATTTGGTCCGCCGTGGTTGCCGTATTTGCAGCCGTGGAGGTCCTTCAGTATGTTGTTGCCTTCTGTCTGCGTGACACACTTGAGTATTGGGAAGCCTCTTTTGTTCATGTACAGTTGTCCGTTTTGCATGCTGTAGTATGCCGCTCTTTGGGCGAGTTGTCTTGCTTCTGTTCGGTCGGTTGGCGTTGTCCCATTTGTCAGGTATTTGATCATGCTTGCTCGCTAGTCCTCTTCTGGTGTCACTGGTGGGGCCGCTGTTGTTAGGGTGAATACTTCCTGGAAGCTCCTGGATATGCTTGGTCGTTCTAGTGTTTCTACCATTGTGTGCCCTGTTGCCGTGACTGTTGGAGCGGTTGCTAGTCTTGCTAGGGCGTCGGCCCTCTTGTTCTGCTCCCTAATTGGGATATGCGTTATGCCGTAAAAAGAAAATTTGGCCAGTAGCGCCCTTATGTACCCCAGGTACGCCGACATCTGTGTTCCTCGTGCTTCGAATTCTCCGGTTACGTGATTTACCGTTAGTTGGGAGTCGCTGAATATGTTGACGTCCTTGGCTCCTGCGTCTAGGGCGAGTTGTAGGCCGGCGATTAGGGCCTCGTACTCGGCTTCGTTGTTGGATGCTGGGAATGTGAATCGTAGGGCGTACTCGGCGTAGGTTTTGCCGGGACCGGTCAAGATTGCTCCTGCCCCTGCCGCTATGGCCGTTTTCGATCCATCAACGTATAGGTTCTAGCACAACGGTGTCCTTGTCTTCGTTGTGGGTGGGTTCAGGGTTGCTGGTGGTGCGTTGGTTTCAAGCTGCTGTTGGTCGGTTACCGCCGGTGTAAGTTCTGCTATGAAATTCGCTATCGCTTGTCCTTTTACTGCCCCCCGTGGCTTGTACTCGATGTTGAACTCGCTCAGTTCGATCGCTCATTTGGTTAGTCTTCCAGAGTGGTTGGGGCTAGCTAGCACTTGGCGCAGTGGTTGGTCTGTAAGAACGTGGACGGTGTGAGATTGGAAGTACGGTCGTAGGCGGCGCGCCGTTGTTATTAGCGCTAAGGCCAGTTGTTCGAGTGCCGGGTACTTCGTTTCTGCCTTTTCCAACCCTTTTCTGGTGAAGAACACTGGTAGCTCAACGTCGGTTTTCCGTCTGACCACGGCGGAGCTGACGGCCGTGATCGAGGTGGCGAGGTAAATGTATAAGACTTCGCCAGGTACTGGCGCGTAGAGGAAAGGGATGTGGGCGAGATACTGCTTGATGGCGGTTAGTGCCGCTTCGCACTCGTCGGTCCACTCTACTGCCCTTTTCTTCGTAAGTTTGATTGCCTTGAAGAATGGTCCGCACTTATCTGTGTACCGTGAAATGAACCGGGCCAGTGACGCTAGTTTTCCGGTTAGCGCCTGGAGTTCCTTTTTGGTTATCGGCTGTGTTGTGTCTAGGACGGCTTGTACCTTCCCGGGGTTGGCCTCGATCCCGCGTTGACTAACCATGTATCCCAGGAATTTTGTTGTTGTTACCCCGAAGACGCATTTTGCCGGGTTGAGTCTCATACCGCTGTTGATGAGCGTGTCCAGTACTGCCTTGAGATTTTTGACATGGTCCTTTCGGTGTCGGCTTTTGACAATCAGGTCGTCCACATAAACTGCGACGGTGTCGTTATCTAGTGGTGCGAGTAGCTCCGTCATGAATCTCTGCTATGTTGCCCCTGCGTTCTTCATTCCAAACGGCATGACGTTGTAGCAGTATAGCCCTCGGTCGGTGATGAAGCATGTTGCCTCGCTGTCTGCCGGGTTCATTTTGGTTTGGTTATATCCGGAATAGCAGTCCATTGTGGACAAGAGCTCGTGGCCACTGGTGGCGTCTGCGAGTTGGTGGATCCGTGGTAACGGGATGGAATCTTTTAGGCATGCCTTGTTGACGTCGGTGTAGTCTACACACATTCTCCATTTGTTGTTGCTTTTTTTTACCATGACGACGTTTGAGATCCATTCCGGGTAGTGGATTTTTCTGATGAATCCTATGTCAAGTAACCTCGCTAATTCCTCTCGCATGGCGCTGTACTGCTCTTCGTTGTATGCTCGCCGCTTCTGTTTCCTTGGGGTGGCGTCGGGTGAGATTTTTAGTTTGTGTGAAACGATGTCTGTTGATATCCCTGGCATGTCGGCGTATGACCATGTGAACACGGTACCGCATTCCCTGAGAATGTTGACGAGGGCGGTCTCGATTAATGGGTCCATGTTGGTTCCAATTATGATGGTTCGTTCGGGGTGTTCGTCCGAGATGGAGATTGGTTTTGTGGATGTCTCGTCTGAGGGGCGGGCTGTCAGCGACTCCCCCCGTGGGTCGTCGGGTGCCTCGTGTAGTCTGTTGTCTTTTAGCGCGCACACCTCTCTTGCCGGGTAGTTGGCGTCTGTAGGAGATCCTGGCAGCGTGGGCGTTGTGCCCCTGATGGTGCATACTCCACTGTCTGTTGGAAATTTCATTGTTAACATCTGTTGTGATACGATAGCGTTGATCCTGTTTAGGGTATTGCACCCGATAATGGCGTTGTAGAATGATGGGGCGTCGACGACTAGGAATTCAATGTGTGTCTCGGCGCTGCAGCCCTCTTATCCCAGCGCGATTCTGAGGTAGTCGCTTCCCAATGGTTGGATTTGGTCGCCACTGAAGCTTATTAGTGGATGGTGGTCCCTCTTTAGCTTAGATGGAAGTCGCTCGAGTGCCTCGTATGCCGGACAGAATATGACGTTGACCGATGAGCCCGTGTCTACTAGGCATCGTCCAACGCTGCATAGGTCGATGACGGCGTCTACTAGGAAGGGGTAGTCCTCGGATACCGGCGGCTTCTCCTGCTCTTCTGATTCGTGGAATGTTATGGATCCCCATCCGGTCTTGGCGGCCTTGGCCGGTCCCTGCCGTAGGTTGCATACCGCTCGTTCATTTCTTCGTTCCGTCTTGGACCAGCCGCCCGTAATCGCGTTGATCCTTCTGATGTTGTTGATGTCTGTTGCTGACCGTTCTGGTTGATTGCTGTGCCCTGTTCTGAATGTGGATAGGTTTCCCTTCTCCAGTTGCCCTTCTACCGCCTTCTTCACGTCGTGGCATCTTTCTGTGTCGTGGGATTCGTTCTGGTGGAAATCGCACCACTTCCCCGTGTTCCTGTAATCTGTTGCCCTAAATGACTTTTTGGGTAGCGTGAATAGCCCTGGGTAGGCCGTGAGGATCTCGACGTATTTGGCATTGAGTACGCTGAACACCGGCTGTGGTAGCGGGGTGGTGAAGCTTGTTCTCTCATCTCGCTATCTTTTTCCGTTATTGGTATAACCTTTGCCGCTGTTGGTGTAATTGTATCTTCCTGCGTTGTGCCGATGTCCGCCTTGTCGCCATCTCTGTTGATCCCGGTTTGGTGATCTTCCCCTATGTCTGGGTGGGGTTGCCCGTGATCGGTCGTGAGCGAGGGGCGCGTCCTGCATGTTCGTTATGGTAGTAAATGTGTTTACCTGTTGTGTTGGCGTTGGGTGAGAGCCAAAAGTCTGTAGTTCGAGTTGGGCGTGTGACGTTACGCGGTCTAGTAGGTCGTCGTAGGTGGTTGCTGGGTTCTCGTTGAGTTTCCAGGTTAGTGAGCCTGGCTGTAGGGCGTTTCTGAGTACGCAGAAGGCTGAGTCGCCGGATATGCCGCGGCAGCTGGCGATGGCGGTGTTCCAGCGAGAGATGAATGTGGATAGTCCCTCGGCGGGTTCCTGTTTTATAGCCTGCAATTGATTATAAGTTAGTGAGCAACTGGCCGATGTTATATATCTCTTTAGGAAAGCTTTAATGAGTTCTGAAAAAGATTTTATGGATTTTGGGGAAAGGCTGAAGAGCCAGCTGAGAGCCTCCCCCGTCAGGCTCTCCATAAATAGGTAGCAGTTTGTGGCGTCGTCGTAGCCCATGCCGGTTGTCGCTGATGTGAAGACGTCGATGTGGAGGGATGGGTCTGTTTTCCCTCTGTATCGCTCTAACTTGATTTTCGCCAGCGGATGTCGTCCTCGGCGCATAATGTCGCTTGAGAATGGTTCCTTGCGTACTGCTGGGAGTGTGCGGTCGAGGTAACTGGGCTCTGGTTGCGATAACCGTTGTATTATCAATTCGAAGTCGGCCACCCGTGCCGCCACCGCTCCACCGAGCGGGTTGCTCGTATTCGCTCCGGTGCGGATGTGTGGGGTCGGTGATACCGGCGAGTGGGCGGTGTTATTTGGTTCTGCCTCGTCGTTGTATTGCAGTCTGTCCCCCCATTCGGGTGATACCGGTGCTCTGTTGCGGGATCGGGGTGGTGTTGGGTCTGTCGGCGGATCTGGGTTGAGTCCCGGACGCTCCGTGGTTCCTGTTTCCCTTGATGCCCATATGTATCGTTGGTGCTCAAAGTCCCTGGCTTTTTCGAGTTCTAGGCATCTTTCCATGGCTGATTCGTATCGGCGCTGCATATCGCCGACACGGTTGTGTGTATCGTTTATGTGGCGTTTTCCTGGTCGCTGTACGGTTTGATCGTCACGCTCATAGTGGGTTTCCCGTGGTTCGGTGTTGGGCGATATTCCTAGTGTCAGGTTGGTGTCCATGCTCGTCGCTTGCTGAGAGTTTCGTGGTTGAAAGAAAAATAATTTCCTACGTGCGTTTCCCACAGACGGCGCCAATGTTCATACCAAGAATAATTGATATTTGAGATATGACCAAATGTAATTAATATCCGTTATCCACTGTGCCTATATCGGCTGCAGAGCGGAGTCTAAATCGATGAAGCTCGCTAGATGGTTGATGTTGGGCGATATCGGCGTATGATCGTTATCGTTATTCCACAGCGTCCTCGCTGTTACTGCTAAGATCAACAACGGTTAAGAGAGACGGGGTGGCCCGCCTTCAACCCTCTGATGCCTAAGTCAGAGTCGATATACGAGTTAAATAGAATAACGGCGTGATAAGGTAAAGAGTGTGTACCATTTAATGCTGTGTTGACCGATATATATTGGTGGTTGAAGGTTGAACTACTCCTCTACTTTCGATGTGGGATGGGTGTGTATACGTCTTTGCTGGGTTGTTGTCTGACCGTTCTTGGTGTGGGCGCGTGAGCGTTATCCCGATCGAAGGTCGGGCGGGTTTGGTCACCGAAGTTGGAGTTTTCCCGGCGATGGTTCCTGTCATGGTGGCGGTGAGACATAATTATAATTTATATTTAAGTCGTCTAAGCACGTACCTAGGTGATCTAGCCAGGTATATGAACAGTGGGAAAGAAGGTGGAGGTTGTAGATGGATTTGGGCTTAAATCTCACAAAGCTGCAGGTTGGGCTCCTAAAGTGGACTTGGGTAATTACCTTAGGCTTGGCCTATGTTTATTTTGTTATTTTAAAGCTTAATTATTTTTATTTGTTTCGTAAAAATTAAGCCAATATTTGTGTGAGATTGGCAGAAGTGGGTTATGTCTTGAGCTGTACACCTTTGGTGCCTTGTCCGCTCTAGGTAGGTTTTGGTTCGTCAAGTGGGTGCACCCTCCTGGTGGTAGGATGAGTTATAGTGTCGTCGAAACTCGAAAGTTTTGTTCGGCAACATAGTTGAGAAGCTGTTCAAAGTGAATTGATACGTTGTTGTTATCACATTATCTTTTCATTACTGTGTCGCCTCAAATGTAAAGCAAATAGAGTAGATAATATTGCACTCTTTGCTAAATATTACAGTTTATGATACAATGTATTAGTCAAATTACCTGATAGTATTTTGAGCGTTTTTTTTCTTATAGGATATAGACATTATGCCTCCTTTTATTTTCTACCATTAGACTTGAGGGTGGCTGCAGCTTTTACTTAAAAAAAAAAAAAGAGTTGGTATTCATTGGGTGGTTAGTTGGCTAATTTATGACCTTAATGCATGCAGAAAGAAACACATTAATTAATCTTGAACATATTTAAGTTCTGTGGTACTCAATTTGAATAGCAGACGTTAGAAAAGTTCAGACCTTTCTGAAGCCTATACAAATTAGAAATTGCAGGTCACTGGTGAATGATTACTATAAGGACTGTTAGAGATCGAGCTGGATATGATGATTACGATTTTAGCATTTGTTTGAAATTCGTTAATCAACTACTTTATGTTGGGTTTGATTTATCTGAGCTCGGTTGTAGTGTCTGAAAAGGTAATGGATCTAGCCATATAGGAAATGTCAACTTTCTGCAATCACATTGGAATTTTTCATGTTTGAGATTTTAAAACGTTAATGGGCCTTTGCTAGCGAATGCATTAAGGTAGATTGACACTTTGCATTGGATATGAATGAGACTCAAGACCCAACTGAGTAATGTAGAGCCAAGCCTAGGAGTGTAGGAGTCTTGGCCAGTTTAAAAGCCTAGCCCAAACAAATCTTTCGTATCATATCTGGATTATCTGCACTTCTGCAGAACCATAGCTAGTACCCAGTTTCTCCAATTTGAGCTCTGAAATTGTCATCCAAGTACCTGTAAATTTGTACAGGAATGGTTGAAATGATGATGGACCATGCTTTCCTTTATTCATTTTCCACACTCCCATCCCATCCATCGAATAACAAGACTAAGCACTACATCTGTTATGGCAATCCTTTTTGTCCTGTTCTACTCGTCTTACCAGTCTTGTGAAATAGACCAACAGGTTTTATGTGCCACATGTGGGAGACATTTTGCTATGGGGAATTCGTGAGTTTACGATCACCGTAGCACAACACAGGTTACACAGCTGCAAGCAATTACTTCTGTATCTTTCACACTATAATGGCTGCGTCCTTAGGACCGCTGTGAGCAGTTACTATTCGATCACCATAGATAGGATGATGACGAGAAGAAATAGCAGTGATGGTAGGAGACTACAGAGTGATAGCTTCTGTGAGCTTCTTCAGAAGATGCCAGCAATCGAGGAAAATAAGTGCAGTATGGTAATCGGACTATTTTCAGGGACCATTTCTGGTCGTAGAGCTGGCGCAGCCCATATATGGAGTTATTCGAGCTGGCATATCAACAGAATATATGGAGTTGAATAGTGACACCAACCAGTAGCCATCGCAAACCAAAGAGTTGGCCCTCAAAACACATTGAAGACGAAGACCGGTAGGCGAGAGCTGTAAAGCTCAGATGTCTTTAGACGGCGTCAAAATCAACTGGCCGGGCTTACCATTACCTGCATGCATGTGATTAGTTTCGGAACATGCATGAGACGTCGCGTATGCTAATTTGTTTTGCGTTGCATGCTCTAGCTAATTCTATTCTAACGTGTTGTTTTTATGTTGGCAATCAATTCTAATTAACATGATATATATATACAGTTTTCTTCTTCTTCTGGTGGTGAATAAATTTCGTGGTTAGTCGTGGTCAATGACTGTTAGATTTTCATCCAACGGTTGATAATAAGTTATCTTTCAACTGTCTTTTAATCACCTACTGTTAGATGTAGATCTAACGAAAGTTGACCATAACTGATCACATAATTCCAGATCATGACTCATTATATATATACACTAATCCATGCCAGTACGTCTCTCTCTGTCTATGACACTTACTTAGTGGAGAGATGATCGAGATACATAGATACAAGTACAATTGCACATCAATAATATACAGCGAACTGATAATAGGGAACATATATATACTCTGCAACAGAGCTCGATCAACTTTCAGTGCAATCTATTAGTCGAGTTTTGGCTGGGATTGGTCGATCGATCGAAAAGTTCAGGTGGTCCATTACTTGGCTAGGATTTAGAGGACCACGTACATACATCTACAGCGAGGAAGACCAAGACCGAGCCTGTCCTTTCTTTCTGCGTACCTCTGGAAGATCCTAATATATGTCTATAGAATTTAGACAGCTACGCCTTGTATATTAATTATTAAGAGCAACTCTAGCTAGTAGATATTTTAAATATAAGTTTCCTCAATATTATAAAATTTTTTATCAAATAATAGCTCCAATAGATCTCCTATATCATTTCTTATTATAGGGAATTCCTAAATTTTATATTTTTATCCATCATCCTTATACTGGAATGTAGAAATATAGGTGATGAAAATAAACAGAAGTGTCATTAATGATTTTCTTTTATGTTGTATTTGTAATTAATAATTAAATATATATAATGATTTATAAAAATTGACCAATCAAAATTAAACATTTTCTTAAATATAGATAAAAATTTATGTAATATTGTTGGAACAAATTATCAAATTTGATTAGTCAAAATAACTTTGAACTTTATTTTTGAACAAAATAAGTAAATAACTATGTTTTTAGTGATATTGTTGGAGATGCTCTACGTGAAAAGATATATTCCAACTATACGTACATAAAATTGGTGTATATATATCATTTGATGCAAGGCTGAAGTGGGTTAAAATTTGTTGCCATATGATATAGATATAGATAGAATAGATTTGGACATTTGGTGTTATTTGTCTAGCTAAAGGTAATCGAGCTATATATCACTACGGGAGAAATGGTCTTTTGCGACTACGCGATGTGTGTCGCAAAAGATAGGTTCGCGACACACATGTACGTGTCGTAAAAGGCCACGTCGCAAAAGACATATATAGTTTATTTTGGCAGAAGAAACTACGAGTTACAGGATCGGAAGTAGTCTAAATATGTGTATTAATGTTTTCTGATGTTAGTGAAAGGACCCAACCCCGATTTAGTTACCTAAACCGGAATCAAACCCCTTTGAAAACATGAACCAACAAAAACCGTAGAAATTTTGGCAGAGTTTCGTTACTAACGTAGAATTACCATTACCTGCACGCGGAAAATACACTTCATCTTATGCCACAAAAATCAAACTGTGGGCACCAATCCCATCCAGATTTCTCAACATATCAACAATAATGTAAAGTAGTAAATATATCTGTACTTTACTGAAATCCAGAGTAAAATCGTATAATATATACAGCAGAATACTCAGAGCGACCTCTAATGTATAATCATATAAGTATACCACAGTAGGTAGAACAATAAACCTACTGGAAGAAACAAGGTAGCTCGAGCACTATACCTCCGACCACGACGTGCGACACCAGAGTCTGAACTGCAAACTGGGCACGGAAACCGAAAAGCCCAGGGGAAAGACATGAAAACTGTTAGAGTGAGTGGACGAAAATAAATGTCTTTCACCAGTTGATATATAAATTAAAATATCATATACGAGTCCAGATGTATAAATAAACAAATAGTACACGAGGTAATACATACTCCTCCAACGTACTGAGCATGCAAGTAAAAACCCCACGGGGTCACTCATGGACACGTCCGTGCTAGTACATTCCGAATCACGGGATCCCAGACCCACACGTGATTCTAGCCAGAAAGGCCTCATGTCAGGGTGTCTGTTTCCACCCGGAAATACCTCGGCACAAGAAACAGATAACTGTACCCACCCGGAAATACATCGGCATAAGGTACAGTTTCCCCCCCTGGTAGGCACCCTCGGGGATCAGCCGGGATGCGTGTGTATCGATACAACAACATAAACTATGACTGTACTCTGTGTAAACCAAATCATAAATATTTCGATGCAAATGCAATAAACAGCATATAAATGCATATACGTAATATAATCGTATAACACATGCTCATAATAAATCATAATCTCGTATGCATGCTCAAGTTCGTAAAACGTGTATAAAGACTCGCAATCAATCCGTGAAAAGAAATTGTCCACTCACAGACTAGCGTAACGCAGTTCGCGTTAACCCGTGATCCAGCGGAAAAATCCCTCGCTAAACAACGATCACGAACCCCTCACTGTAATTTCGGACGCTCAACTCGAAAAACGAACCTCCCCACTGCGATCGGGGCGCGATTTCGAGTGAAACGACATGCGACTTGTCGAAAACCCCAAAAAGTCAAACTGTTGACCGTTGACCACCGCCACCCAACGTGAAAATTCCCCGGCGGAGCAACCCCTATTCCACTCCAAATCACCCACTGAGCAACTTTCACAACTACATCAAAGACCAATTCTCACTCTAACTATGTCAATTTCAAGCAAAACCGAGTTGTCACCAAAATTTCAAATCCAAAATTCTCCACACACAAGCAAAATTAGATCACCAAACTTACATGGCAACTTCTAGTTGATGAGAGCTACAAAACCCAGTCCTTGGTTTAGCTCGAATCGGCCGAAATCATTGAACCCGAATTCACCAAAATTCCTCCATTTTTTACCGGAAATTACTCTCTCTCCGGTGACCCACGCCGTGGATGGTGGCCGGGGATGGGACGAGGAGGTCGAGGCGCATCGATTAGGACCAACGGCGAGCTCAGAGGTGGCCGGACGGAGCTCGCCGCCGTGGAGCACGTCGGTCACCGTCGCACATCTCCTCTTTCCATGTTGACCGAGTCAACACCCAAAAAGTCAAGTCTGACTTTCCCGAAATAGAAGCCCACTTTTATACTTTCCCAATTTGGAAACTCCAATAATCACACTTTTCGACAAACTTCAAATATCCGTAACTTCCTCGTTGTAATTCCGATTCCGATAATTCTCGCGGCAACAAACTCGACTCGACGTACCCTTCAATTATCATCCGAAGTCAAACACATCGACCAAACCGATAAAAAGTCAATGTCTTTAGACATTACCGGCGATTTTCGCCGGAAAATCGCCGGTAATGTCTTTTTTTTTTTTTTTTTTTTAACATTACCGGCGATTTTTGTCGCCGGTAATGTCCGTCGCCGGCAATCCCTCGATGGTAATGTAAAAAAAAAAAAAAAAAGACATTACCGGCGACTTTATTTATGTCGCCGGTAATGTATTTTTTTTTTTTTTTTTTTACATTACCGGCGACATGAATTTATGTCGCCGGCAATGTCTTTAGCTTCGAGACATTACCGGCGACATAAATTCATGTCGCCGGCAATGTAAAAAAAAAAAAAAAAAATTACATTACCGGCGACTTAAGTCGCCGGTAATGTCCAAAAATCGCCGGCCTTGTTTTTGGACATTACCGGCGACTTAAAAGTCGCCGGCAATGTGTAAAAATGTTGTAGTGCATGCTAGCTAGATTGAGTAAACTAAATTTCACAATAAATAAAGTAGAAAGTTAAGACACTTCAAGGCCTCGGATAAAAATTAGAATATGTAGAGTCCTTGAACACGAATGTCTTATGTATTGATTCATGTTTAAGCAATATTAATTCGATCAAGGCTTTAGTATCAAAAATGTATGTGAGTTTTACGTACAAGTCTTACATGTGTTAGTATTGCATAATTAGTTGTACGATTAACATACTTATCCACTTAAGTAGATTAACAACACCTACCGGACCACATGCAAGTACACCAAGAAGGCTCCAACTTCACTCACCAGACCCACCCCCTCCGAGCACGCACGCGCCCGTGGGAGGCGCACCCGAACGTACGGATCACACACCAGCAGAAGCACACCAGTCCCACATCGAAGAACACCACCAGGTTCCAATCTCAACCACCTTTATATATCAGGTATTTATTACAGGTAAGATCACTCATTTCATACTCCATTGAATCTCAACACAACACGTTGGAATCAATCTCATGCCTTACTCCATTAGATCCAATCTGGACTAATTCACATCACACTACTTGCTCGCACGTTCGCTTGACTGTTATATCCAATACATATTCTGACTTAGGCATCGGAGCGTTGAAGGCGGGCCACCCCGTCTCAACCCCTGACCGCCTGCTTCATTGTTGTATTCTTCTAACAGCTGCACCCGAACGCCCGAGAGAGAAGGAAGGAAACACCCGCACGAAGAGCCCGCACGCACGAAGAGAAGGAAGAAGAGGAAGAGGATCCGCCCATCCGAACAGCCCCACCGTTCGGACGCACCAAGAAGGAGAGGAAGTCTATTTCTGTTGCTTCTGCCCCTTTACGCCCCCGCGCGTAATTCGGTAGAAACATCTGGCGCCGTCTGTGGGAAACTTACAAATTGCAAACCTCGTATAAACACCACCAACACCAAAGGTCCACATGCTTGATCCAATGGCTGACGGCAGCAACACACCCGGAGGAGGAACTCCACCAGGCTCACCCAAGCGGAACGTACGAACGACCAACATGAGCGACGACGACGGGCGCATCAACGGCATGGCCCAGGAGATGCGGGAGGCGGCGCTCGAGAGAGCAGAGGAGCGCCTGACCCGCCGGAGAATGGAGGAGCAACTGGAGATGCTCATTAACTGGCAGATGGAGCAGCCCGAGGAAACCCAGGAGACCGCTAGTGAGGAGCGGTACTTTTTCAACAGGAACAACGCTCGGGCACCCTCACCGGCGGAGGAGTCGACACCCTCGACGGACAACAGCGCGATCCTACGGAGGATGGAGGAGCTGGCAGAGGAAGTTTCACGCTTGCGCAAGGACAAGCTGGCCGACCAGGGAGGGACGTTCGCCCCCCGGGTCAGCCCGTTCACGGCGCACATACTGGAGAGGGGAAGGGACCCCCACGCGAAGATTACGAAGATTGCTCGGTTTGACGGGAGCGGGGATCCACGGGCGCACGTGGACGAGTTTCGGTCCACCACGGACGGGACCCGATATTCGGACCCAACCTTGTGTTTCCTGTTTCAGGAAACACTGGCGGAGGAGGCACGGAGCTGGTTCTACGAGATCCCGCCAGGGTCCATTCATTCGTTCCTTGAGCTGGCGGAGAGTTTCCAGAGGCGTTATCGGCTCCAGGGGAGGTACAACACCGCGGGGATCCTCCTGAAGGCCCGCCAGGGGGCGGACGAGAGCCTGTCGAGTTATATCAATCGATGGAGGACGCTCGCAAGCACATGCAGGGACCTTGACAAGCGGGTGGCCAAGGTCGCTCTGATGGACAACCTGCTCGCCACCCCATTCGTAGAGAAACTCGTAAGGAAGGAGCATCTCGACTACGACGAGATCGTGGATTTGATTGTACAGAAGGCGTTGGTGGAGACGCGAGTGTACGGGTCCGCCTCCGGATCTAGCACCAGCGAGCCAAGGGGGAACGTTCAGCTTCAACGTTCCTCGGACGGCGGAGGGACCCCAACCAGAGGATACAAGAGGCACGAGGACGCGCCAGAGCAGAGCGGTCGGAAGACCTCTTATCACAGACATCGGGCGAAGGAACCAACACAACAGGGCGCCCGCCGATCCGCGGGACAGGAGGTCCTTGCTATCAATGCACGAACACCCACTCAGCTCCTCCACCAACACTGGCACCAGCTCCCGCGACCGGGCGGCGTGGAGGCGGCGATAGCTCCGGTTGGCTGAATCCCGAGCAATTGGTGCGAATACCACGACACCGCCACCCACCACACGGACGATTGCCCGCTGCTGAGAGGGGCCCTCGAAGATATGAACAGCGGTCGCCCCAGGACGGGGAAACGCCAACGCTGGGCGGGCGCCGGAACCCACGGGACCATCAACATGATATCCGGTGGTAAGCGCAAGGAGAGGGCGCCATCCCCCGTATACACGGGCGGGGAAGTATGGGCGCTCGAGACAGGAAGAACGCCCAAGGCAGGAAGAGAGGAGGCGCCCACCATCAGCTTCACAACAAAGGACGAGGAAGAAAATCCGAGGGACAGCACCCTACCGTTCGTAATCGACGCGATCATCGACCAATTCCTTGTAAGGAGGGTGCTAGTTGACAACGGGGCGTCTGTCAACATTATTTACCTGGGCGCGTACGAGGCACTCAGCAGGCCCGCACGCAAGATAACACGAGATCACGAATGCATCGTCAGCTTCACGGGCAAAACTTCATATCCTATCGGGATCGACAACCTACGGGTCGAGGTGGGCGCACTCGATTCCCCGCACAGCGAAATCCGGACGGACTTCACCATCATGGACACCCCCTCCCCCTACAACGCCATACTTGGGAGGCCGGGGATCTGCAGGCTGAGAATGATCATCGCAACATACATGCTACTTGGACGGTTCCCGACCGAGCACGGGGTCGGACATGTCCGAGGGTACAGCAGCGAGGAGGCGGCGGAAACCCGGAACGAGCATGAGGTCCTCGCCCTGGAACCCGCGCCAGGGTCGGAGGTACCCGACGACCCCCGCGACGGGCTGATGGCCGTATCACCCGTCCCCGAACGCGAAGAGCTGAGGACAATACAGCTATCCTCCGAACACCCGGAGAGGACGGTCCAAATCGGGGCATCACTGGCCCCCGCAATCGCCGAACGACTGATCACGCTGCTGAAAGAGAAGCAGGAGGTATTCGCCTGGTCGTACAAGGACATGCCCGGAATCAGCACGAGTATCATATCCCATCGACTGAGCATCAACGCCAGCGCCCGGGTGGTGAAGCAGAAGCGACGGGCGTACAAGGCAGAGCATTACGCAGCCATGCACGAGGAGGTGGACCGGTTACTGGGCATCGGGTTCATCCGGAAGGTGGATTACCCCGAGTGGATTTCCAACGCGGTGATGGTGCAGAAGAGCAATAAGAAGTGGAGGATGTGCATCGACTACAGTAACCTCAACAAGGCATGCCCAAAGGATAGCTTACCGATACCAAGGATCGATCAGCTGGTGGACGCGACGGCAGGGCACGAACTCCTATCAATGATGGACGCTTACTCAGGCTATAACCAGATCTTCATGGACCCCGAGGACCAAGAGGCGACAACGTTTGTCACGGACAAAGGCCTTTATTGCTACGTTGTCATGCCCTTCGGGCTGAAGAACGCCGGCTCCACTTACCAGAGGCTCATGAACACGATGTTCCACGGCCTCATCGGCAACATCGTGGACGTATACGTGGACGACATATTGGTGAAGAGCGTCCGGGCGGTCGACCACGTCCAGAACTTGGGGACTGTGCTCGACGTCCTCATCGAGAACGGTATGAGGCTGAACCCCGCCAAATGCACCTTCGGGGTCACAAATAGCAAGTTTCTGGGATACATTGTCAGCCAACGAGGAATTGAGGCCGCGCCAGCCAAGGTCAAGGCAATCATCGACATGAAGCCGCCCGTCAAGAGAGTGGACCTACAAAGCCTCACGGGGAAGCTCGCATCCCTGAACCGTTTTATCTCACGCTACTCAGACAGGTGTGCACCATTCTTCAAGGCCCTAAGAACCACGAACAAGCGCGAGGTTGTATGGACGCTCGAATGTGAGGAGTCTTTCCTTCAGATCAAGGAGTACCTGGCATCCATTCCGCTCCTCTCCAGGCCCGTCCGAGGGGAAATTCTGTATCTTTACTTAGCTGCTTCCTTAACCGCCGTCAGTTCTGCCCTCGTCCGCAGGGAGGACTGTACGGAGCTGCCCGTCTTCTTCTCAGGGAAGGGCATGACAGGCGCTGAGACGCGATACCCCACGATCGAGAAGATGGCGCTCGCGCTCATTACCGCCGCCCGACGGCTGAGGCCATACTTCCTGGCGCATAGCATCCACATCCTCACCAACACGCCCTTGCGCCAAATACTCCAATCGCCCGACCACAGCGGTCGCTTGGCGAAGTGGGCCGTGGAGCTTAGTGAATTCGACCTCATATACAAACCTCGTACGGCGATCAAGGGACAGGCCGTGGCAGACTTCATCGCCGAGTATGCGGAAGCAGAGGGGGCGCCCGCTCAAGCACCCGACGATCCAGCGGTTGGAGCATCCGACAAACCGGAGGTTATGGAGCGACCATTGTCGGAGTGGAACCTCTACGTGGACGGATCTTGCACGAAGAAAGTGAGCGGCGCCGGTATAATCTTAACCGGGCCGGGAGGGGTAAACGCAGAGTACGCCCTCAAATTCGGGTTCAAGACAACGAACAACGAGGCCGAGTACGAGGCGCTCATCGCGGGTCTGCAACTAGCCAAAAATTCATAGGCGCCCGACCTCAACGTCTTCAGTGACTCACAATTGGTGGTAAGCCAGGTCGGAGGGGAGTTCCAGGCAAAGGGGGAATCCATGATCGCCTACCTAAAGCACGTCCAGGCACTGATCAAAGGATTCAAGTACGTCAACATCAACCATATACGCCGAGGATTCAACGCAAAAGCAGACAAACTGGCCCGATTGGCCACGGCGCCCGTGCACACCGGACCAGGGCAGCGTATCGTCGAAGTGTTGCGACGGCCGAGCATCTCGGGGGCAGAGCAGGTCTTGACAATCGAGCCACACGAGTGTAGTTACATGGATGAGCTCATCGCCTACAAGGCTAGGGGAGAACTACCGGAGGACAGGAAGGCGGCCAGGACCATCTTCGCACGAGCGGCCAATTTCAGCATGCGGGACGGAACACTCTATCGACGGGGCAGGACTTGGGCGAGCCTCAAGTGCGTCACTCCGACAAAGGGCGAAACTATCTTAAGGGAGATCCACTCGGGCACGTGCGGCCATCACTCGGGCGCCAGGTCAATCGCGCACAAGGCCCTTCGACACGGATTCTGGTGGCCCACCATCCATAAAGACGCCACGACACTGACGAGCAAGTGTCACTAGTGCCAGATCCACGCACATCACCACCATGCGTCCGCCGTTCCCTTATCCATCCTCCTGTCGCCCGTTCCATTCGCACAGTGGGGACTGGACTTGATTGGAGAACTTCCAAAATCGAAAGGGCAATACAGGTACCTGATCGTCATCATCGACTACCATACGAAATTCATCGAGGCCCAGCCCATGGCCAAGATCACCACGGAGAAGGTGGAACGTTTCCTCTGGCGCTTCCTCTTCTGCCGATATGGGACGCCGATCAGTATCGTCACGGACAACGGACCACAATTCAACAACCCCAGACTGATAGACTTCTGCAAACGCCAGGGGACGGACCTCATCTTCGCGTCACCCGCGCATCCCCAGACGAACGGACAGGTGGAGGCGGCAAACAAAATCATCAAGACTGGCATCAAGAGGAAGATAGAAGACATCGAGCCTGGAGAGGCAGGTTACGGACGCTGGCCCGACATCATCCCCGAAATTCTATGGTCCATCCGAACAACGGCCAACGCGGCTACAGGGGAGACCCCGTTCAGCCTAACGTTCGGAACGGAGGCCGTGCTACCCCTGGAAATCACCCATCAGAGCCCACGGATCGAGGGGTACGACCCGCGCACGAACGGCGAGGGACTGAGGCTCAACAACGATCTGTTGGAAGAGCGCAGAGACACAGCGCACCTGCACAACGCCGCCAACAAACAGAGGATCGCCCGGTTGTATAACCAGCGCGTTCGGGCTCGCCCAATCCAACTGGGGGACTGGGTAATGAAGGCAATCCAGCAGAAGGTGAAGGCGCTTCGCCCACTATGGGAAGGTCCGTACGTCGTTGACGAGGTAATAAACGACAGCACTTTCTACCTTAGGGACATGCAGGGTCAACAACTGCGTCACCCGTGGAACATCCAGCACTTGAGAAAGTACCTTCACTAAAGCTTCATCGTGTATTTTCATCCAAATGTGAACACTGATGCGGTTGTCCTTTCCCCGCCCGCGTATCCATTCGGGGGACTGGGGATAGGCTACCCACGAAAATATGAAGCAGCGCACGCCCGTACAAAGTTCATCCAACTGGCAAACCAAGTTCGAAAAAGCAAAAAAGGAAAAAGCATACTAGCACGGGGCACACAAACGGACGAAAAAGAGGAAATTCCATTCATCCTGCCAGAACCAAAAAATATAGCTGGCGTATAATCCAGAGCACAGAGGCCCGATTACAACAGAAAGAAAAGCAAAAGGTCTACACTATTACAAGATAAAACGAGAAGCAGCTACTCCCCACCGCCCGCGCCCGCACCATCACCTCCGCTCGCCAACATCCCCTGCTCCGCCAACCAGGCATCCAGCTCATCCATCTTCACGAACGGCCGCGCCATGTCTTGAAATTCAGCAACCTGAGCATCGGCCTCGGCCTCCACCAACTCCTTGAACTCCGCGGAGTTCTTGAAATCGGCAACTGCCTCTTCGCGCGCCTGCAGCACTTGGGTGTGCGCCTCGGCCATCAGGCGGGATTCCACTTCGGCCACCCTGTTGACCGCCGCAGCCTTCTCCTCTTCCAGGGCGGCGAGAGCCGAGTCACGTTCGGCCTTCAGTATCACCGCCTGTTCCTCCGCCTTCCTACAGACATTGGTGAGCCTGTCTATTTCCGCCTGGGTTCTCTCAGCGCAAACCCTGTTGGCAAAGCGCTCGCGCGCCAGGTACATCTTACGCTGCAGCGCTATGCAGAGGTTGTAGGCCACATCCATGTCATCCTTGTTACCCGAGCCTATATCCGGCACCATCTCGTCCACAGCCTTCATGGCTTCCTCAATAGATTTCGCCAGTGGGGTGTAACAGGTGAACGGGTCATTGGGCCGGGCGGCAGGCACCGTCACACGCGGGTTCACCACACGTTGACGCTTCTGGGAGGGGCCACCGGCCGGGCTGGGCGAACGGGTCCTTGCTGGACGCTCGGCCGGTTGGGGAGACGAAGATCGACCTCTTGCCTTGGACGTACGGGCTTCACCCCGCGCATCATCCCGGTCCTGCCGGCGCTCGCGCTTTTCACTATGTCGCTCGGCGCGATCAGCCTTGGCCTTGGCCTTCGACGCACCGGTATGGCCGGTTGGCGGTCGATGGGCACCAGCCGGGACAGCAGCAGCATACTCACTGGCGGGGGGGGGGGGGGGGGGGGACGAAGCTTGGGCTGCACGGTGTCCCCTAGCGCCAGACCACCTTGCCCATCCTCCACCACCAGACGGACCTTCGGCCCAGTACTTCGGAGCTCGGCCATGCGGCGCTTGGCCGCATCACTCACAGCGGCATTTTTGCCAACCATCTTCTTAACTACAGCAAACAACAGGCGAAAGGTTAGTAACAGCAGTAAAACAGTTGGTAAAAATCTACTCTACTCCTAGACAAGCAAACAACACGTATGCGGCAGCTTGGCAAGGCGCGTCTCCACGATCATGTCCCAGTGGCAGCAAGCGTAGAAGGACTTCGCCTCGGGCGCAGGGTCAAAAACAAACTTCAGACGGTTGACCCGATCCTCTTCGACAGGCGTCATCGGGTACTCAAGCATTTCAAGGGGCTGGAAGGCTTCGGGGACTCGATCAATCTGATCGACCTCCGCCAGATGCTCTTCCGCGAAGGACCCCAACTCCCAGTTACCGCCCACCAGGCAATTGATCGTCCGCCAGTGGGTCGAAGAAGTAGGAGCATCCGACAGCCACCACGTCACGCGCGGCTCCACGGTGATCGTCCCCCAATCCATCTTGCGCGTCGAGTAGCGCAGACGAAAGAAGTGAAGGAACTCCGCCCGCGTGGGATGACCCAGTCCGCTCGTCCAGAATATAGTGAACATGGCCACGAGCGTGTGGGTGAGAGTGGGCCCGCACTGACCCAGCGTGATGTTCAGCAGCGCCAGCATATATTGAAAGAACGGATGCAACGGCAACTTGATTCCTGCCTTCAGATGATACTCACTCAGACACACGTGCCCGGCCGGCGGGCGAGTGAACGTCTGGCCCCCTCCAGGCGCCCGCAACTTCACCGAATCAGGGATATGGTAATCCCTCGCCCACCTGGTCAACTCCGCGGAAGTCGGCGCACGTTCGGGCTCCTGGACAGCCGTGCCATCAGGGAATGCCCAGTAGACAGGCCCACCAGCCGTGGGTTGAGGAAGTGCACCTCCCCCTTCCGACCTCTCTCCACCCCAGTGCGTCGACGATTGTTCGCCCGATGGTTCACCCGACATCCCACCCGACGACCCAGACGAACTCGCTGACCCCACCTTCTCCATCTCTGGCCTAGCTTCCATTGGCTGCACAGGAGAGATGTCAGGCAAAATGCATTGCAGTGGCGGGACACTCAAGACAGACTCATCCGAAGACATATTGGACGTACTGGATGTACTCGACCCGCCCGACCCACAACTAATCCACCCTAACCCCCGAATATAGATCCGCTCGCGTGACTGGTCGCTCGGTATCTCAATCGGTTCCATTCTATAGCCGAGCGCACGACCAACACTTAGCCAAAAAACCCTCCCCACACAGAAACACAAAAAAAAACCACACAGACCCACACACAAAAAAGATCAAAACACCCCCCCACCCAAGAACACGCCCTACCCCCGAGTTCAAAGAAAACCCAGAAAACGCAGAGGAAAAAAAAACACACAACACAGATGAACACATAAGGATGAGGGTCTCACCAGATTTTTTGGTATGCGGGCAGGGAGATTTTGCACAAGCGCGGATTCAGGCAACAACACAACAACACAGGGAAGAACACAACGCACAACACAGATCGCAGAGAAATTCTGGCAGAGTTTTGGTAAGTTATGAAAGTGATGAAGAAAACAACGGCAGAGGAACCTTATTTATACTACTCGGACGGGATACGCAAACGAACGCCAGCCGTCCGTTCTTGCGTATCCACCCTCGGATCATGACACGTGGCTGGGGCGGTTTACTTGCCCTCCTAAGTAACCGCGCCAACCCTCCAGCTTCCCGCCTCGATTTCAAACCCTAGCACGATCTCCCACGGACCGCCACGTGGCGCCCATGCCCCACTCCCACGCTCCCACGCGCCTGACGTTTCCACCCCGAGTAATCATCACGGTATCAGCATTAAATGCAGGGGCACGCTAGCATTAAACGCGACGGCTAGCATTTATTGTACCAGTTCCCCAAGAGAAGTCAAACGGAATGTCACCTCCAAACGTCTCATCAAAGTATCACAAAACCAAGGCAAGGACAACACGCCACGACACCAAAAACATCTCCATTAGCGCACGCACCACCCACACGACCGTATGCTCGCACACCATCAGGTTAGTACAAGTACCGCTCGGGTGCCCCGAAAGAGGGCTAACGCCTGAATTCCCTTTTGGCCGTGTCTCGAACGAAGAGCTACGCCGTACGGGATGGGGTTCTTCCTCTACGTACGCGCACGCATTAGCAAGCCGGGTCAGGCGGCAGAGGCATGGGGCCCGCCCTCTCTCTGAGCGCGCGCTGAGACCGATGGGCGGCACGGGCATGGGGTCCGCCCCCTCCGTGGGCGCACCGTTACATGATCGAAGAGAAAGACGGCTGTCATGACAGAGGCATGGGGCCAACTCCTCTCTGGGCGTGCAAAGTCGATGGCGGCACGGGCGTGGGGTGTTTCCCCTCCGTGTGAGCGCAATTCCACCCCGACTCAGAGCGCCAAGGGCGTGCGGTCCGACCCCTCCTTGCGCGTTCTGGGATTGATGAGCGCGGGCATGCGGTACGTCCCTCCGTAGCGAAACACAAGCCGGCTGTCATAACGGAGGCATGGGGTACGCCCTCTCTCTGAGGGTGCTAAGTCGAAGAACGGCACGGGCACGCGGTCCGTCCCCTCCGTAGCGCGTTACTTATAGGTCGCGGTCTTGATCCCTCCGTTGACGCTATACCGTACGGAACGGCATCCCCGTTGATGTACGCGGTGCACCGCGCCATCCCAATGCCGGTGTTACGAAAAACATTTGCATACACACATCATATCATACATTCATGCATCATGTCATACGTACACTTGCACATATGTATATTTGTTCTGTTGTACTTGTATATTTGTTATGTTGTACTTATATATGTTTGCAAAACCGATCCCATCCGGGCGCGCGGCTCCAAAATAGCAAGTCTTGTTTGGAGGCCGGGCCCGTAGGTACTCCAACGCACGACCATACCACCCCACGGGCGCGCGGGTCCCAAACTAGCACGATCAGTTGGGATGCTGGGCCCAGAACATCCAAACAGGTACACCACCGGACGAACAGGTACACGCTCGGACACCCGGGTCCCGCTCTGTCATGCGAGCCCTTTCTTGACCGGAGAGTTGGGGGACTTGGGGGGTCACAGGATCATTACCGCTGCTCAACCGGATAAGTATTTCTATTAATCGCACCACCCTTTTTCAACTCCCCAGTCAAGAAAGTGCTCTTTGACTTGGGGAATTGGGGGACTTGTTAGTATTGCATAATTAGTTGTACGATTAACATACTTATCCACTTAAGCAGATTAACAACACCTACCGGACCACATGCAAGTACACCAAGAAGGCTCCAACTTCACTCACCAGACCCACCCCCTCCGGGCACGCACGCGCCCGTGGGGGGCGCACCCGAACGTACGGATCACACACCAGCAGAAGCACACCAGTCCCACATCAAAGAACACCACCAGGTTCCAATCTCAACCACCTTTATATATCAGGTATTTATTACAGGTAAGATCACTCATTTCATACTCCATTGAATCTCAACACAACACGTTGGAATCAATCTCATGCCTTACTCCATTAGATCCAATCTGGACTAATTCACATCACACTACTTGCTCGCACGTTCGCTTGACTGTTATATCCAATACATATTCTGACTTAGGCATCGGAGCGTTGAAGGCGGGCCACCCCGTCTCGACCCCTGACCGCCTGCTTCATTGTTGTATTCTTCTAACAACTGCACCCGAACGCCCGAGAGAGAAGGAAGGAAACACCCGCACGAAGAGCCCGCACGCACGAAGAGAAGGAAGAAGAGGAAGAGGATCCGCCCATCCGAACAGCCCCACCGTTCGGACGCACCAAGAAGGAGAGGAAGTCTATTTCTGTTGCTTCTGCCCCTTTACGCTCCCGCGCGTAATTCGGTAGAAACAACATGCATGTTAATTTTTCCCCAAGGCCTTTGAGTAGAAAATATTCGATTGTATATATTCAAAAGCCTATAATTTTCATTTCCCCAGTTTTTCGAACAGAAAACGGTCATTAATTTTTTTCACTCATATAACGTTCTTCCCCTGATCATATATATACTGTATTCAATTTCTATATATATACCAGTTTGGCATGCAACTCTCACGATGTACATATATAATTATGGTCGTAAGATTGTTTTTGCAAATCTTCCTTGATCTGTCGACTCTCTAAGAACGATAGAGTTATCTAGTAGAGAATCTTACCTATCGATCGAGTGGAGGAGAGGGAAGAGATAAAGCCGCTCAATTTCTTTCGATGCATGTGCTGTTGCTAGCTTTAGCCCTTTTTCCGATCGACGGCCAGCATCGGTCACATCTTCATAAGCATATGCATCAACGATAATATTATACCATGCAGTATGCACCTCACTCTTTCACAACTTCAGTCGCTGCAAACTGATTCCAAACTTTAATGGTGTGCCAACAGGCTATTCTTATTTCCGGGCCACCTTCTCTAGGGCCAGGAGACTAGGACCATTCTTATTTTCATTTTACTCGACGTGGTTTTAGGGTTCTAAGCAACTCTTTCAATTGTACCCTTTATCTTTATACTTTTATAGATACCTCGATCACTCTTCTTAGGTCCTTTTTTATGTCGACCCACTTACAAAGCTTAAAGAAGCATAGCACCATGACAATCAACATTCTATTATCAGTTGCTTCACATGGCATTGGTTCCTAGCTTTAGGTATGTTTAGTTTAGCAATAATAGATCGATGTTGAAAAAGTTGACTCTACTTAAAGCAAGTAGCTAGATAGATACTATGATTTTTCTTTGCATATAATGGCTTAATTATGTGACAAGATCGTAACTAGGCCATACCAAATTAATTACAGAACTTAATCTTCCCGCTTTGTTCATCATGGTTTACATTTATTGAACCATCGGAGATAAGGTTGGTGATGGACCGAGGAATGAGAAATGTGAAGGTACAATGATTGTCTTTCAGTAGTGGCATGATACATATATATGACTTACCATTCATCATGTTCCCTTGCCACCACACACATTCACAAAGAGTCGTTTTATATTATGATTCTAGGAAGCTTCCATCACGTATATATAATACGTACATCTCTCTTTACTACATCTCTGTACAATATTTGTGTTGTTTCTGTCGGACATCTGAGAAAGAAAACTTCCCAATTGCCCCAGTTCTAACTAATCCGGCATATCGAGGAAATTGGGTATTGGAGAGCCGGAGAATATATAAGTCAAATTATGGTAAGCGTGACATGTAAATTCCCAATATAATCGATATTTTTTCAACTGAACCACTTTTGAAGTGCTAGATTTTATCTAAAAAGCCTCAATTAATATTGGACATAGTCTATCTACTTATCCAACACGCCCTCTCACGTGCAACCTATTTAGGCTTGCACGTGCAACAAATCCAGATGATCCTTTCGGATGGAACGAGAACGAGTTGACAAATTTGAACAATATAACCGATATTATCCTAACTTGAACCACCTTTAAAGTGTTGAGTTTTATCCAAAAGACATCGATTAATATTGGGTATAATCCATCTACTTATCCAGTACGCACTCTCACGTCCAACCTACTTCGGCTTGCAAGTGCAACAAATTCAAATGATCTTCTCGGACAAAATGAGAATGATTCGACAAATCCGGCCAATATAATCGATATTGTCTCAATGTAAACCACTTTTAAGGTGTTGGGTTTTATCCAAAAGACCTCGGTTAATATTAGGTATAGTTTATTCACTTATCCAATACGCCCCCTCACGTGCAACCTACTTAGGTTGCACGTGCAACAAATTCAGATGATCCTCTAGAATGAAATGAAAATGAGTCGTCAAATTCGGCATCAGCAACCTCTCTTGAAGTGGAAGCGGAGACATGACAGGCAGGGAGATAGAAGGTAGATGAGGAATCTTGACTCTGATACCAAGTCAAACTGCGGAAAGCGTGACATGTGTATTCCCAATATAACAGATTTTGTCCCAATTTGAACCGCATTTAAGGTATTAGGTTTTATTCTAAAACTCTCCGTTAATATTGAGTATAGTCCATCTACTTATAAGTCATATTTTATTTGTCATTATTCTGATATACGATATTTCCTCTTCAACAATACATATTTGTATTACTAATTGGTTTAAAATTTAATATTCTGATCGATGACTTCTATAAACCTTTAGTTCTCTACATATTTCTAAGGCTTCCTCACAAGTATGCATACAAGGGCGTGTTGAGATCAGAACGTCTGTTTTAAGTCGGTTGGTCCTACCCATTCACATTGTTCGATGCAGAAATATCCCTCGGAAGAGACTTTCTCCGCGAAGTAGTCTCTTTTGATATCGGATGTCTTAACCGCGTGTACCAGTCTATCCTGTATGTGCTTCGATGCTGGCGTGCCACCGTTCTTCAACGGAATTTGGACTGATTACAGCCGCCTGACTTCTAATGTAAGCGATTAAGATAGGGAGAGCACCAACCCTATCTGAATGAGTTCTTTTCGCCTAGGAACCTAGGACTTTGGATATGTGCACCTCTCTGCTAAATCCAGAAATCGATACCCCCACGTCTCTCGTGTAGAGCAGAGCAATCTCTCGATGAAGTGTTTGAGAACACTGGCTTCCTTTGAGTTTTCAAGCTCTCAGCATACAAGTGAGCCGCTCTTCCACCTTCAGGTTGCAGGTTTTTGCTTCCTTTAAGCCGTAAATACTCTCACTCGATAGGTGACAAGCACTTAGACTGTTCTGGTTGCAAGAAGATAGATATCTCGAGGACGAGATAACCGTCTAGGTTGTATTGCGTATAGCAAGGATTGTTTGTATGTTTGTCGTTGTATTGTGTCTCTTTCATAAGATCCTTGCGTTCCTTATATAATCGCTTACATATCAGTCATTGATTCTGTTTATAACTCCTTTGCTCTTGTAACTTTGTCTGAAGCTCCATACCAGCATACGTGTTATACCACTCATAGGTATTCCAATTCCATCATAACTCTTCTAAGAGTCCTGCCACGAACGATCAGTTATGATAGAAACTGAGCCGCGTGAAACCAGCTCGATAAGACACAGTTCTAATAGAACTCTAAGTCTTCTTCCCATCGAAGCTCGATACGAATCTCGCTAAGCTCGATAGACCTCTCTTCCTCGATAGGAACTAATAAACCAATACGGGCCGCTCGATAGACCTCGGCTCTTCAAGCCCAAAGTAAATATTTTATTTAGGCCCAAACATTGCCCCTCAGGTCTTGAACTTGGAACTTTTCTGAACAAGTGAAAAGACCTGAATATACCTTGAACGATGTGCTCATTGACCTTGAAACGCCATACCATCACTCGAACGCCACGTCTAACCAACTCTTCGAAAAAGTATGACGCTCGACTGACTCCTCTATAAGAGCAACAGTCCATATCCACAAATTTCATCTTTTATCAAAACTTTTCAATTGCCCAGAGACCTGCAACTTTTTAACTCTTACAGTCAAAAAGCTTAAACCTTTTCTTCTCACTGCCGTCAAAACCCTAACTCGGAAACATGCCTCCTCGTAAGGACATCACTGTTCCTTTTGACAACGTCGACGCCAAGAAGTTCGTCAAACGACTCAAGGAAGTCGTTGTTCGATCGAACCCAGACACCACTTGCACCCTTGCCATAGATCTTGAAGAAAACACAGGTCTTCTCGGCCCATTCCTGGAATCTCCACTGAATCCAGACCTCTTTACTTCCCTTCGGACACCCATCTGCACTTCTTCCCTTCTACTTCAGGTAGACCCTTCTGCAGACCCGAAGCCATGGTCTCAGAAAGATAGCCTCTGTTCCATTGGGAAATGGCCGCACACGTCCCCTGACGACCTCGATTGGTACCACCAACGCCGTAGGCAAGACAAAAATCGATGGGAAGCAGCGGGCATTGCTGAGCTTATTGATCTGTGCTTTTCTCTTCCGTCTGGAGCCAAAAAACCCCCTCTTGCTGCAGCAATGTGCTTCTGGGATTGCACAGTGAACTGCTTCAGACTTCCCTGTGGAGATATAAGCATCACAATGCTCGACCTCTACACCATATTTGGAGTTCCTGCCGCTGAGAAAAGCTGGACTCCTCAGGATTTCAGCCAAACTACCGATAAAGCCTCAGAAACACGGCTTCAATCCTACTCTGCCTGGGTGAAACACTTCTCAAAAGTGAAAAACCCAGGCCAAGGAGGAATAGCCTTTTTGGAATACTGGCTATCGAAGTACCTGTTCTGCACAACCTCAGCGAAGGTTATCAAAACGTGGACCAATCTCGCCGAACGTCTTTATAGCGGAGAACCACTGAGTTTGGTTGAATCCGTTCTGGCCTCCGTTTACTACAGTCTCAAGCGAGTGACTCTATCGAGGCTCGACTTGAACCAAGTTGGGCCACTTTGGATGGTAGACCTCTGGCTGCAGATCTATTTTCCTTTCTTCTGTCCCTCCAAAACCCCTAGGTTCGAAGAGCACAAGCTTCTAGGCAGGTCGCTGACTGCTACAATGCCCAGGACTAAGCAATGGTCTTACTTCAGCTGCTTCAAGCACCTTTGCCATCACAAGGACCTTCCTTATACGGCAATTGAGACAATTCTGGGTCGTCGTCACCCTTGCCTCCTCTCAAGTGGTTTCATGCCATCCCCTGACCAGGATAATCAGGCGAGGAGCTTGTTCGTTAAATCGAACACTTGCCAGGATCTACCACTCCCAGACTCTGGCTATGAGCTTTACGCTCCTAATCATTTCTGCAGACAACTTGGGCTCGGCCAAGATGCCCCCATGCCCCTTGTATGTTCTGTCAATAAGTATACTCTCTGGAGGGCAGAGAATAAACCCAATGTAGCAGAAGCCATCGATGCAGAATTTGGCTTTCCATTGGTGATAGTTCCCGAGATTACCAAGCCACTATCTCCATCGAAGTTGGTCACTCCAACATACCTCACCTAGCATTCTCAATTCTGGGTTGAGAAGCAATACCAGGGACCCGCGCTGTGCTTTGCCACCATCTTTCATGGATTCGATGAAAAATTCTCGATGAAGGCAGACTTGGACGCACTTGTCGGTCCTCACCCCAACTCGAGCTCAACCCCATGGCCACATGTATGTTTTTAGTTCAGAAGTTTCCACTTGTGTTGGTAATCTTAGGATCAAAAATAACCATCCTTCTCTTCTCCCACAGTGTACTCCAGAGCCGGATATAACCATGGACATTCACTCCTTCAAGAAGAAAAGGACCCAGCGTTCCAGATCACCTGTAAGTATCCAATTTATTACCTCTTCAGAACAAACTGATTCTTACCTACTGATCCTGACAACGACGCTTAATCTCTGCAGCCCCAAAGCTCGAAGAAAATCAAACTAAGGACCCCAGAGAGTGGAGTTTGGCTAGACTCAAAGGTCAAAAGCAGAGACAACCAACTCCGCCTTAATACTCAAGTCTTCCTTGCTTCATTCGATCAAAGAAGTAGCAAAGCCTCAGGGTCTAGTGCTTGCTCAGCCATTGCATTTCTCATCGCCCACTGGTTTTGTGCAAATCCGAGTAGCAATCCCACACTCTCTCAGTTCGATGAACTCCTTCTCCAAGGCTACAGGGAATGGCAGGAGCTATGCAAGGACGAATCCCTGACCAGGGAGTATCCAAACCATCATTTTGATTTGGATGCTATCTTGAAGGCAAAAATCAGGCCGCTCCAATTTTCGGCTGATGACTCCTTCATAGGATACTTTGATCCTGAGAGGTTTGCTAATCTGAATGGTCTTCTGTCCTTCGATGATTTATGGGAACACATCCAGAAGAGCCGGAAGCCCCAGGTCTACATAGTGAGCTGGAATGATCACTTCTTCGTCCTCAAGGCTGAAGACGAAGCCTTCTATATAATCGACTCACTAGGAGAAAGGCTTCGAGAAGGACACAACCAAGCCTTCATTCTGAAGTTCGATGAATCCAGCACCATAACCAACACTGCAGACAAGGCTATAATGAGCAGCCACAAAGAATGTTGTAAGGACTTTATAGTCCAATTCTTGGCTGGAGTCCATCGAGCAGAGCTTGAAGAAGAGGAGAAGAAACAACCTGTAGCCCTTGAGACTTTGTTCCAACGTCTCCAAATAGAAATTCAAGGTTGCTACATTCCTTCCTCCTTTGGCGAAGGTTCCAGTGCTCATGATGAACAAGTTTTCTCAGAGGTTGAGCAAATTGTCTCCTCACCAGAGACCGGATCTGATCGATCACAAACTCCAGTTGAGACTAGCCCAGAGGTCGAAGCATCGAGTCCTCCCTCATCAGAGCCACAAGTTCAGACTCACGAGGAAACACCAGTACTGTCTCCCCAACAAGTAAGCTATCGTAACCTCACTTCTTAGGTTAATAATTTGTTCGATATAGTTCTAACACTTCCTGTTATTTTATATCGAAGTTCGATGTCGTTCCTATGGACCTGGTCATTCAGCAAAGTCTTCCTGATAGCCCAAGGAAACAGGCAGGTACAGTAGGAGAGCCAATTTCGATGGCCATCGAAGACCAACCTGATCGGTCTCTAGCCATTGATGATGAAGGACCTTCCGTTCGAAACGAGGAAATATATGTCCCCTCGTCATCATCAGGAAAGCAACTTCAACTACTCAGTGTACAAGAGTCAACCAAGGTTCAAGAACTTGCAGGTACACTGAGTACCTTAAGTATTCCTCCTGACCGTACCGTCTTCATTTGTCAGCTTCGTACAATTCTTTCCGGGCCCCTAGACTCCAGGTCAGATGTTCAGGTCGTTTCAAGACAAATGAAGGATTTGCGAGCCACTGCCCCTGCAGACTTTATTCCTCTCCTGAATAAGTTAGAAGACCACTTCCTTGAGTATCAACACCAAAGTGAAGTCTTTCATGACTTAACACTCGGGGTTGAGCGTGAGACTGAAGCAGCGAGCACCCTAGAGCGAACAACTCGAAGGGAAGCAGAGGAAATCCAGAAACTTGTGCAGGAGAAAGAGACAAGGGAAACGGCTCTATTGACTAAACGTGCCCAAAGGCTTGCTCTCGAGGCCGACCTTGCCAAACTCAACTCTGAAATAGCTGTCTTGGAAACTGAAATCCCTGCTTACCAGGACAAAGTGTGTCATTTCCTGAATGAGGACGAGGCTCGGGCTCAACATCTACAAGAGGCACGTGCGAAAGTTAGCGAAGCTTGTTTAGCAGCTCAACAAGCCTGGGTGGCCTCGGAGTATACTAAAATATTGATAAAGAGCTTCGTCTTCCAATTGCAACTTTTGGGCCCCTAATATAGGCTTTTTTGTACTTGTTATCGAACAAACAAAGATCTTCATATATCTACATTATTTTGACAACAAAGCTTCTATTGGGTTTAAAATTTGATTGGGCCTCTATAATAAGCCCTTTTCCAAACCCTGACCCAGCCTTATTTTTAGGCCGTATCTAATTTTAACTCTTCGGTTGTCCAGCAATAAATTGAATTGAATTCTATACTTGAAATCCGTATCGAGTCAAACCATCGAAATCTTTGAAATACGTTTTACCTGCCGCAAAGATCTTCTCATTTATCATGCACTTCTTGCGAGCAGATAAACCGTTCCATGGTCCACTGTTAATTGGACACGTACTCTGTACTGTTGGGTGTAATTACTCACGCGAAACCAAACCGTTGTAATTCCTGGCTATAAAAGGTTTCCTTCCCTTGGTAAAAAATGAACCAAGTCACTTGTGGGAATGAATCAAACCCAAATCCATTTGCTCTGGACTTACTATCCAAAGAAACCTCCAGATAAATCCTTCGATGTTCTGTTCCTAGATAGCAATATCCACGCCCAAACCTGGACTAGATAGCAACATCTATGCCCAGGCGTCGCCTTGGCTCTCCCTGTTTGAAGGAGTCAAGAAGGGAGAAGCCACACTCCCGAGGTTCCATCCCCTTCGTCCTCTGCCTCACACCCACTCGGTGTCCATAGGCATAAGGGGTGGTGTTCCTCTTCAATGCCTCCAGCAATCCATGGGGAAAGTTGGGGTATCATGACTGGAGAATAGGCGACAATCGTCAAGACAGGTGCAACTCTTGTTGTAGTGCTCCTCCTCTTGTCTTGACGATTCAGCTTCCTCTCCCTCTCTAACGCCGAGGTCGATCTCTTCCAATCACCGAGATCGATCTGCAGGCTTGATCTTTTTGTTTAGGTCTTCAGACCTCTTTAAGGAGATGGGATTGGGAGCGCAGAGGATCTTGTGAAGAATGAATCTTTCTCGCTCTCCAACTTGGACCTTTTGTCAAGTTTTAACTTTTTGGGAGATGGAGAAGCGAAAAAGAGGATCTTGTGAAGAAAGAACTTTTAATTTTTTGAGTTTCTTTCTTTCTTTTGCATTTGTCCAAAATTCATCTTCACCATATGGTATCAGAGCCTAAGGCCGCAAAGCCTTTGTACTATCCCAAGTATTTGAATGTAATATTTATTTTGAAGTGTAAAAAGTTCCTTTGTATTGATAAACTCGTATATAGTTTGCTCAAAAATTTAAGCCACAAAGTCTGGCCTGTATCGAACTTTGACTTGGAATAAATAATTGCTCTGATTACAAAACTTGGCCTCAAATATAGGCACTAACTATTTAACCCCATTAGTAGGTTTATTCGATGTCTATGATCCTCGATGAGTATATATGTTGCCCCTGTAGTTTATATATGCAAAAGCATGAATAAACTAGATTAAGCAGTATCTGGAGGATCATCATACTCCCAAACTGGTTGTATGTATTTCTTTAGGTAACGACCATTTATCGGGTTTGCATGTATAGTACCATCTCGATCTCTCAGACGAACTGCTCCTTTACCCAATAGTCGATCGACGATGTATGGTCCTTCCCATTTTTCTGACCATTTTCCTCGTCCATCCGTTTTCTCACCGATAGGCAAAATCACTCTCCAGACGAGTTCTCCTTCTGCAAAACTCATGCCCCTTGTTCGCTGGTCATAGGCACGAGACACCTTTTGTTTCTCAGCACGTAGACTTTCAAAAGCCTGTATTCGATATTCATAGAGATCTTCATGCTCTTGCCACATTGCTTGGACATAGTCTTCACCGATCAAATTGTGTTGCTCCATCACCCGTAAAGACTGAACATTGATCTCTAAAGGCAAAACAGCATCGTGCCCGAACATTAATGCATAAGGAGTGGTACTTGTGGGGGTCCTCTTACTAGTCCTGTAAGCCCACAAAGTATGAAAAAGTTCTTCATGCCACAATCTGGCATTTCCAGCGAGTATCCGTTTTAGGATATGAATAATGATTTTATTGCTCGCTTCAGCTTGACCGTTGGATTGGGCATAGTATGGAGAAGAGTGGAGAAAATGGATCCCCAGATCCTTCATTAAAGTATCTACTTCTCCAGACATAAAGGCTGCCCCTCGGTCTGAAACAAAACACTCAGGGATGCCAAACCGACATATAATATCTTCAAACAAAAATTGGCGGATGGCCTTCGCTGAAGATACCCTGAGGGGTCGAGCTTCGACCCACTTCGTGAAGAAATCAGTAGCCACGATAATGAACTTATGCCCCTCAGAGAAATGAGGATGAATCATTCCAATTAAGTCCAAAGCCCATCCTCGAGCTGGCCAAGGCTTGATTATAGGCTGCAATGGTATTCGGGGCATATGGTTGACTGGACCATGTCTCTGGCATTCTTCACAACCTTTAGCAAACGTGATGCAGTCTCTGAGCATTCCTAGCCAATAAAAGCCATGTCTTCTTAATAACCATCTCATCTTAGGACCAGCCTGATGAGCCCATGCGGTCCCAAGATGGACTTCTCTCATTAATCGCTTAGCGTCACGTCCAAAGACACACCTTAATAGCATGCCTTCTTCTCCCCTTCTATATAACTCAGAGTCTTTGAGCACATAGTTGGAAGCTAGAAAACGAATCCGCTTGTCAATCGGATTATTAGGATCCTGGAGATAAGAGATGATGTCCTGTCTCCAGTCTTTATCGATGTGATCAAGTGTAGCAACGTACCATTCATTTTTATCCTCTTGTCGTGCAAGGAAAGATGGAAGGGTTCTTCTTTCAACCTTAAGTATTCTTTCTCGTACTCCATCTTGCAAGCTTACACCCGTTGTCAGTTGAGCCAACTCATTAGCTGCATAGTTCTTCTCTCGAGGAACATGACTCAACTCCACCTCTGTAAACAACTTTAATAAATCACAGGCCCTCCTTGCATAAGGTTCTAGTATTGGACCTGCCTTGTACTTTGTCTCAAGTTGTCTGATCACCAGTTGGGAATCTCCAAGAACATGCACATCATTGATCTCCATATCTAACAGAAGTTCTAATCCAATGATTAAAGCTTCGTATTCTGCCTGATTATTTGTGCACTTGAAGTCCAACCTGAAAGAATAAGAATAAGTTTGGCCGCGTGGGGAAATCAAAGCTACCCCTGCCCCAGCCATATTGTTCGTACTGGACCCATCGAAATATAGACACCAAGGGGCCAAATCAATACGAGCGAGATCCAGTTCTGGCCCGTCAACCACTTCTTCCATGGGATGGTGAGCCAAAAAATCAGCCACTGCCTGGCCTTTCACCGCCTTCTGAGGAACATATTGTAAAGAAAATTCTGAGAGAGCCAGAATCCACTTCCCAATACGACCACGGAGAATTGGTCTAGATAACATATACTTTACTAAATCTGTTTGTGCTATGACACATGTAGTAAAGGATAACATGTAGTGCCTCAACTTACACCCTGAAAAGTATAAGGCTAGGCATAACCTTTCCATTGGAGAATATCTTGTTTCACAGTCATTCAAGGTACGACTAAGGTAGAAAATAGCACGTTCAACTCCTGCTGTGTCGTCCTGAGCCAGTAGGCTTCCAATGGAGAGTTCTGTAGCTGAAATATACAACTTAAGAGGAACCCCGGGTCTTGGAGGAACCAAGACTGGTGGGTTCGTTAAGTATGCTTTGATGGTATCGAAGGCCTCTTGATGGATAGTCTCCCATACAAAGTCTTTTTGAGTTTGAAGCTTGAGGAGAGTAGAGAATGATTGTGTCTTCCCAGCAGCATTGGCAATAAACCGTCGTAAGAAATTGATTTTTCCTAATAGGCGTTGTAACTCCTTCTTACTCTTAGGTGGGGCTGCATTGATAACCGCTTGTTTCTTATCATCCGGTATTTCAATCCCACGCTGATGAACTAAAAAACCCAGGAAGTCACCTGCCTGGACGCCAAACACACATTTGGCTGGGTTCATCTTCAGTTGATGCTGCCTCATTCTGAGAAACACCTGTCTCAAGTCTTCAAAATGATCGTTTCGATGTTTTGTCTTGACTACCACATCATCGATGTATACTTCCATGGTCTTACCGATAAGATCATGAAAGATCAAGTTCATTGCTCGTTGGTAGGTTGCCCCTGCATTTTTGAGTCCAAATGGCATATCCACATACTCAAAAACACCAGCAAAGCCTGGGCATCGAAACGCTGTTTTATGTCTATCCTCTTCAGTCAATGGGATCTGGTGATATCCTGCAGTACCATCCATGAATGTCAACATCTCATGGCGGGCAACTGAATCAACCAACAAATCGGCTATTGGCATAGGATATGCGTCTTTAGGGGTTGCATTGTTCAAGTCTCTGTAGTCGACACAGACTCGCATCTTCCCGTTCTTTTTCTTGACTGGAACTATATTGGACAGCCACTCATTATATTTGGCGACTCGTATAATCCCTGACTTGAGCATTTTCTCAACCTCCTCTTTGACTAGAATTGCTGTTTCTGTGTTCATGCGACGCATTTCTTGTTTTACAGGCTTCTTTCCTTCGATGGTGGGTAAGTTGTGACAAACTAAGTCTGGTGAAAGACCTGGCATGTCCTCATATTTCTCTGCAAAACAATCTGCAAATTCTTTCAGCAACTCAATCATCTTGAACCTCTCTTCAGGTTCCAAGAAAGTACTTATAGCCACAGACATTGGCTCTTCCTGTGTCCCGATATGAATATGTTCGATGGGATCCTTGACTTTAGGAGGTATATCATCTAAAGCTGCTAGAGCTAGTTGAATCTCGTCCTCCTCTTCTAAGTCTTGCAGAACGTCTTCATCCACGTATTCCAATGCTGCAATCATTGGAACCTTCTCAAAGGCTTGGCTTTCTAACAAAAAGTTATGAAAGCGTTCGTGCAACGAAAGACAAGCCTCAGTCTCTGTTTCGGATAGAGACCCATTCATGGAGAACGTCTGGGTGGTAGCTCGATGGTGTAGGGTCTTTGACTATCCTGGCTTGCTTGAACAATCCCCCACTGAGCTAATTCAGAGGCCGTGACACCCATCGGGCGGCCTTTGCTATCGACGCCACATACCTCCAATGGCCTAAGGTCACTGTGGTAATACCTGGCTTCTAGAGCATTAGCAGAGACGGAATATGGGCGAGGGTCAGCGTTGACTATTTCTGCTTCACCTGACTCCATATTCCACAGTAGCATCTGCTGATGTAGCGAAGATGGTACACAGTAGCTTCGATGGATCCAGTCACGTCCTAGGATCGCACTATATGGTGATGTACATTCTACCACAAAGAATGTATAAGTGCCTGAAGCTACCCCGATGTGTACCTGTAGGAAAACAATTCCCAAGGTCTTCGTTATGCTACCCTGAAAGTTCCTGACACTCAGCGAGGTCTCCTGGATAGCTGACTTGGGAACACCGATAAGGGCCAATGCCTTAAAGGTGATGATGTTCACCGCTGCCCCTGAGTCCACCAAAAGTTTATTTAATTTGACTCCCTGGACTTGTCCTGTGACATAAAGTGGCCGCATATGCATGGCCATGTCAATGGTAGGCTTGGAGAACATCATTTGTCCTCTTGTATCTGATGAATCCAGTTCTGGTGTGTCATCCAGTGTGGAACTGTCCGGCACTTTTGATTCTTCATCTTGTAACATCACACTACTGATGTTCCTGGATTCATCCCTTATTGCTGGTGAGGGCAAAGCATACTTGGAAGATAGAACATACACCATGTTAATGGCTGCAGTGTCCTCCTCGATGCAATCTTGTACTTCGTCGACCTCATCCTCACCGTAATCCACCAACTCCTCATCGTTGTCGTAGTTATCGCCTTCAGCCAATGACTGTCCTCCCTCGATAGACACTGTAGTCAGTTCGAGGTTAGCAACTTGCTGTACTATATCCTCAGGAATATGATCGATAGCTGCCGCTGGTGGAGTTGGCGGTGTAGCTGTTTCCTTGGGAACTGGGGTTAGTTTCTTGACCTTCGCTTGTTCTTCTACAACTAAAGGCCTTGGCTTCCATTGCAAGACTGGTGGCTTGCTTGGAGTACTTTGTTGTGCTGGCCCCTCCGTTCCCTTGGGAGGTGTCTTCAACCCTACTTGTTTCACCGTGTCTTCTTCAAAGTTAAGGCGCCTCCTTACTGGCCGTTGTTTCTGAACTACACGATGAACCTCTAGAGTAGGTTCAGACTCTTTTCCTTTATTTGCTAGTTCTGGGTTTCTCTCGAAAACCCCTGGTCTTTGGGTTCTTACTTTAGGTTCGTGAGATTTCTTCCCAAACACTACTAAAGGATTTGCTGCAAGAGTGTTCAATCTCCTCTGCAGCACTTCTGGAGGGAACTCCAGGTCTTCTTCCTTGATAAGGCCAGCTTCGTAAGCATCTAATGCTCTCTTAGCCCTACCAAAGCGTCGCTGTAGGTTCCTCCTCTTACTTGGAGTCACCTCGACTGTCTTTCCCTTCTCCTTTATATACCATACATCCTCCTTTGTGATGTTCCTCGATGCTGGAGGAACATATGGTTTGGTAAGCGTATCAGCCACCTTAGATTCAGGTGTCTTAACCACACTGGCCTGGTTTGTTGCTCTTGGTCGCTTAGGAGCGGGAGTATCCCTTTGCCTGGATTGTTGGGGTTGATGATCTTTATTGGAAAATAGTTCCGGGAAGGCTCTGACTGCCTGAGCCAGCTCTTCGAAGGAGATCTTCAGCCCACTTCTCAATTTACAGTGTGCGCAAAGGGCCACTGGCGAATCTGCTTTAGGGTCCACCTTTTCTTTTCCTTTATTCTTTGGTGTACGAGGTAGACTATCGCCAGCAGTTGGTTGGTCGTTAGGCTGCTTTCTTTTGTTTGTTTTGGTACCTGTCACGTCCAGCATTCCAACTACCATGGGGATTGGAGCTGTTAAGTTGAGCGATGGTTTCTGCTCGATCGCTATCACTCCTTCGTCGATCAGCTGCTGAATCTTATACTTCAGATCTCTACAGGCAGCTGTAGTATGACTTCCCCATTTGTGGTGGTATTGACAATAAGGGAGACCCCTAACATCTTCGGGATGTGGGTCTGGTGATCCCCAGTTATCAGGCACCACTGCTATTCCTTCTAGGGATAGCTTTTCAAATATCTCTTCCCGCCAAGAAGCATCATATATGACGCGCGTCCGCTTGGGCCGGACAAAGGCTATGTTCCGCTTGGCCCTTCGCTTGGACTTCTTCTTTTCTTGTATCGGTGTATCTGGATTGTGTTCCGAAGAAGTACCGCTGACGGGAGATTCTGTGATCGGAGGAGATGGTATTCGGTGAGGATATTCAGGGTGAAAATCCATCTCTCCGTCTTCAGTGATCACAATCACTTGCCAGTTAATCAAGCCCTGGATCTTATCTTTCAGGGTTGAACACATCGATGTTCGATGGCCGAAGTGATTGTGGAATCTACAAAAGTGTTGGGCTGGCCCTTCATACCGTAGATGCCTAAGCTTGTAGACTGGGTAGAAGAAAATCAGCCCCATATCTTTTAACCTATCCAAGTATCCATCCACCATGTCCGTCTTGAATGAATAGGTTAAGTAGGCTGATTGATTCCAAACCTCTTTGTTTCCGAGGATTCTATTAGGTGCTGGCCAACTTACATCAACCATGTTCACCTGTTGAGCAGGGAATGGCTCAGAATCCACCAATGCCGCTGTTTTGGACGAACCCTCCAACTCCAGCTTCCCTTCATTGATCCACTTCTGGATCTGGTCCTTTAGCTTAATGCAGTCCTTGGTAAGGTGGTTCCATGCACCATGGAACTTGCAATACTTTTTACCCTTCAACTGCTCAGCTGTGGGAAGCGGCCCAATATCTCATGCGCCATGTTGGCATCATAAGTATATTTCTCGAACTCTGGCTTAGTGAAAGCCACTGTCGAGAGTTTGATGGGACCTCTACTCTTCTGAAGTTTGCGGGGTTTCAGCACTTTACTTGACATTAAATCCACAGCCCCAACTTGGTCATCCTCAGAATCTGTTTCCTGGTCGTCCACATGTTCAGCATAAGCCACTGTTCTTGGCTTTAACCTATCATAGGCTCTATTGTTGTACGTCCCTTTGGACGCATTCTTCCTGTTATCTCTCTCCTGCATATTGCTGTATGCTCTGGTTACTGCAGCGATGAATTCATTCAGAGAGAAATACCTGCTATTTAAGAATAGCTGGTGATAAGTATCCTCCAGCCCATTCTTAGCCATCTCGACCACCTCTTCCTTGCTGAGAGGGGTCTTACATAGATTATACTCTGAACGGAAACGGTGTAAGAAAGTGACCGGACTCTCAGTCACCGACTGGCTAAGAGAAGCCAATTTCCCTACGGTGGTTTCTGGCCGTTCCGTTCCAAAGTGGTCTATGAACAAAGCCTCCATCTCCTTCCAAGTAGCGATCGAGCCCTTCTCGATGCCAGTGTACCATACGAGGGCTGATCCCGATAATGACGAACCAAAGACCCTTAGTTTGAGTCCATCGTCCTCGGCGAACTGGCCCAGCTGCAAGGTGAAGTAAGCCAGATGTGTTGTCGCATTCGCATCGTCATCACCAGAGAATGTCTGGAAGGTCTGGTGCTTATAGAACTTTGGCCAATGCCATTCATTGGGATCGTCTTTGGGCAGAGGAAACGGTGCTTCGTAAGTCTCATGCATCTTGGATATTCTTACATTACAATCATCCATGAGCTTATTTATACGTGCTTCCCATTCGAAAGCAAAATCCTCTGACCGTCTGGTTTTCCTAGCCAAGTCCGATACGGTTTTGGTTAGAGAACCCAGATCCCTATCAACTCTTTGAGTGATAGCCGCCGCTGATCGGCGGTATTCTTCCAATCCTTTGTCTAAAAGGCTTTGGACATCAGCCCGTAGGCGCTCTTGACCTTCTGCCAAACTAGTTACCTGAGCATTTATGGATTCTTTATCCTCTTGTTCTTGTTTCAACTCTAATTGCATAGACCGCATAGTACTCGCTATCTTTTTTAAGGAGTCGGTCTGAGCAGCGAGATGATCATTATGTTGCCCAAGTCTGTCTTCGAGCGATCGAAAACTACTAGCATGGTATAAGTCCCGTTTTGCTGCATAGGCCACGTATTCGTCATACGTGAGTGCCTTTATCTCCGTTCCACTTAGAGGTTCGAACTCCATGGCGTTGAAGTTGCTAGCGAAGATAACTTTAACCGCTTGATTACTCAATGAACGACACTGGTTAGAAGTGTGTTCACGGTATGCCGGTTGTGGATGTTTACGACACTGAGGGTAAACCCTTCGATAAGGGTCTCCAATTGTCGCTTAGAGACGCAAAGAAGTATTGACAGGTCCCACCGGGTGTGCCAAAATGTTCGATGCAGAAATATCCCTCGGAAGAGACTTTCTCCGCGAAGCAGTCTCTTTTGATATCGGATGTCTTAACCGCGTGTACCGGTCTATCCTGTATGTGCTTCGATGCTGGCGTGCCACCGTTCTTCAACGGAATTTGGACTGATTACAGCCGCCTGACTTCTAATGTAAGCGATTAAGATAGGGAGAGCACCAACCCTATCTGAATGAGTTCTTTTCGCCTAGGAACCTAGGACTTTGGATATGTGCACCTCTCTGCTAAATCCAGAAATCGATACCCCCACGTCTCTCGTGTAGAGCAGAGCAATCTCTCGATGAAGTGTTTGAGAACACTGGCTTCCTTTGAGTTTTCAAGCTCTCAGCATACAAGTGAGCCGCTCTTCCACCTTCAGGTTGCAGGTTTTTGCTTCCTTTAAGCCGTAAATACTCTCACTCGATAGGTGACAAGCACTTAGACTGTTCTGGTTGCAAGAAGATAGATATCTCGAGGACGAGATAACTGTCTAGGTTGTATTGCGTATAGCAAGGATTGTTTGTATGTTTGTCGTTGTATTGTGTCTCTTTCATAAGATCCTTGCGTTCCTTATATAATCGCTTACATATCAGTCATTGATTCTGTTTATAACTCATTTGCTCTTGTAACTTTGTCTGAAGCTCCATACTAGCATACGTGTTATACCACTCATAGGTATTCCAATTCCATCATAACTCTTCTAAGAGTCCTGCCACGAACGATCAGTTATGATAGAAACTGAGCCGCGTGAAACCAGCTCGATAAGACACAGTTCTAATAGAACTCTAAGTCTTCTTCCCATCGAAGCTCGATACGAATCTCGCTAAGCTCGATAGACCTCTCTTCCTCGATAGGAACTAATAAACCAATACGGGCCGCTCGATAGACATCGGCTATTCAAGCCCAAAGTAAATATTTTATTTAGGCCCAAACACACATATCACATATGCTTGATCCATAATGCGAACCTATATGATGTGTTGATATCGAAAGTGAAGCACACTTAATCTTGAGATGGATGATTTGCTTAAGAAAATAATTCCCTAAGCTAGCTACCAAGTATACTTGAGAATAAAACTCAACATTTCGTCCGGCAAAAAGGGTTTGTAAAATGATGAGTTGGTAGAGCCAAGGAACTAAAGCTAGGTCATGATCGAGTGTAATGAGAATGAAATCGAGCTAGGCATGCTTCGCTTGAACCATGCATGCACGTGTAATGTACCAGAAGTTGCACGCTCACGTGGTCCTCTAATAGAAAATGAAATGGGGCATCATTGAGCTAGCTGAGACCAGACCATATATGTTACCTACTCTTGTTTTCTTTTATCATGTCCTATTAAGGTCTTATATTATAAGCATCATGCTCTTATATATTCTAATAAAGTGTAACAGTGCATCGGGAATTTCTCTAGCATTCAAATTCTACTTACCTCTGCTATAGTTTTCCGAGGGCCATTTCGTTGCATGATCGATGGTGATCCGAGCCAGCCAGTTTTGTTGTTTATCCTGTTTGGAGTAGTTGTTGCTGCCATAGTCAAATCCATTTGTGAACAGAACGATGAATTTCGATAATATATATATAGGGCTTTTCAATTGCGGATGTCCGTTTCTTGCCTAAAATGCGGATGGCAAACGCCAGCCATTGGATCATTTTAAATGATCCTCAACGGCTCAGATTAGAACAGAAAAAGAAATGAGTTATGAGTATGGCCGTATGGCCGTATGGAACCCGAACTTAAGAAAAAGACCCGCATCTCTCTCTCTCTCGTCCAGAAACCACGTCAATCGCCGTCATAACCTTGCTCCGGCCACCTCAGTCCGACTACGTCACTCTCGAAAGTGGCATTTCCCTAGATCCTCTCGACATCCATGGCATCAATTTTTTGACATCAATTTCTTGGGTGGATTTTTACTTTTAGGGTTTTAATTTGGGGTAATTGGAGATCTGATTTGCTATGAACTTCTTATTTGGGGCAACTGGAGTTCGGTAGTCGTCGCACGACACTAGGAAAGAGGTAAGGACTAAGGAGCTGGAGGCGCACGGCCTTAGCGAGGGAAGACGACGGCGACGCAAGATGAATTGCATTCTGGAGAGTGTCAGGTTGGAGAGAGAGAGAGAGAGAGAGACTTGGGTCCGATTTGACCTTAAAGCTTGCTCGCATTACCAACCCGCGACCCATTTACTTTTGTTTTAATCTGAGCCACTGAGATCATTTAAACTGATTCAACGAATCACGTTTTTCGATCGTAAGTTGAAAAGAATGCGGACGTCCACAATAGAAACGCATTATATATATACAAACACAGAGTTTTTTCATCATCAAGTGCGAAGCTTTGCACTGAAATTTTAGTGTGAAATTGCATTTTACATAAGATCGAAAACATAATTCGATCATTGAAGTTAATCATGTTTTAGATACATATGCAAGGATCATGCATGTAATATTTCAGCTCGATTAATCAGAGTTGTTTTAACTATTTGATCGTAACATTGTTTAACAATGCACAAAGATTATCCGATTTAGCTTAAAAATTAAATGTGGTGATCAAATAGTTAAACGTTTCCGATTGGGCTGAAATTGTACATGTCTGATTCTTGCATGCGTATATAAAAGATGATTGACTTCAATGATTGAATTATGTTGTCAATTTTATGTAAAATATTTCACACCGACATTTCAGTACAAAACTTCGCATTAGATAAAAAGTATATATACTATATATATATATATATAAATTGACAAGAAACTAAAAACAAAAACAAAAATAAAAGTATTTATTGATAAATTAATTGGACATGTATGTGTATGTCAATATGGTTATCGATTTTATTTTTCTTCCTTGATGCATCAATTTTAAGTCGCATGTCGTTTTTTTCCATGATCAAACCAAATCATGCATTGTGTTCTTTGTACTGGTTAGCTAGCTAGCTAGCCAAGGTTATCCGACCAACCCGGCCGTGTCCTCATAGCGAATTATTCAAGAAAATATATCACCTAAAATATGTATTTTTGTGCATGCATCATGCACCCTCACTATCAGAAAAAAAAATACTTAGACGACAAAGGAATTTCATCGCCTAAATGCCCTTTTTCGTTGTCTAAGTACTTGGATGATATAATTTTTGTTGTCTAAGGTTCGTCGGCTAAGTGTCGTAGTGTAAGAATTTAGACGACGAAACAAAAAAAAATCATTGTCTAAGTCACATCTTAGAAGACGAAAATTACTTCGTCGTCTAAGTTTCTACACGAATTTTTTTTACTGAAAAAGACGATGAAATTCTAACTTAGATGACAAAAATGTTTTCGTCGTCTTAGTGAATTACCCTACACGACGAATCCTTATATTTCGTCCTTTAACAGGTTCTGTTTGAGACGACAAATGTTTTCCCGTCGTCTGAATGTACTTGCTAGGTGACGAAATATTAACCAATTCGTCGTCTAACATGTCCACTTAAACAACAAAATCTTCAATTTCGTCGCCTAAGTTGTATATTTTTTTAATTTTAATTTTTTATAAATATTTTAGAAATAGAAATTGTTAAAAATTAAATAGTAAATTATGAAAATACTCATAGAAAATATTAAATTTGTACATAAAAATTGTACCATTCTGATCAAAATATAAACGTAATTACATACGAAACTAAACAGAAATATCGACAACCTCCCGCTGATTCCCCCGGTGCTCGGATTGTCGTCATCATGTCAAGAATTCTGAGGCGTGACATTTGTTAACCATGTAAGGGTAAATATAAGTTTTACCTTAACTATATAAACCCCAATGTACACTGTTCACTGTGAATGAAAAAAAGAACGAGATGTAGTCCCTTAAGTTTCTCTGTTTTTCTTTACGTTTTCAGCTCTTTCTTCTTCAATAAGCCATTTCCTAACATGGTATCAGAGCCCATGGTATCAGATCTTGGTACCTTGTGGCTTCTGTTCTCTATCATGTTCTTGCTTCCGCGTAATTCAATTTCATTCGGTTTCAATTTCAGTTTTTCCCTAATTCAAACCCTAACTCCAATCTACTGTGCTTCTTCGATTCATGGCGGCGTCATCATTCTGTTCACCTCGGTGTCTGCTTCTCTTTATCGATGACTCACCGTCGTCATCTCCGCCGTATGCAGTTCTCCGATTTGATCCCGACCTCATATCTCGTGATATGGTGTTGCGATCACTCTCCGACATCAGCGACACTGAGATTTACTTGTGCAAGATCCAGAGCGACTGGCGACACATATACGCAGCGGCTGAGGCGAGTCGTCTCCGACCGACTTCGACCAGCTCGAGAAATAACAGCAACTCGCTCAACTCGTGCTACAGAAGCTACTCGACTCGGTTACTCACTGGTTTGCTCCACTCGGTCCGAGTCCACTCACTTCAGCATCAATTGCCTCATTTGACAGGTCCAAATCTTCATCCTTAGATTGCCGATTGATGTTCAAAGATGCCTCATACTCTGCTTCATACATTTTCAACTCGTTGCGGACTGCTTCATTGTAGAGTCCAACTTTCTTGTTAGAATTTGCAGACTTGTTGTGAATTTGGTTGACTTGCACTGGAACATGATAGCTTATGTGTTAGTTGTATTCGTTTTGGGAGAAGTATACATATCTACTATGGAGTTGCTCTTGTTTTTCTTCAAGTAAAGCAAATCATTGCTAGATATATACAAGTGCATTTGGCAAGGATATATTGAGTTGTGCAAGAGCAAGCATCAATTGGTTATATAGCAAAACCATAGCTGGAGTCCACATTCAGCATCATCAGCAAAATCAACACTTCAGCAACAGAAAAATCAACACCACACTACAGCAGACAGCAGTTTGTTTTTTGGTAATCTCTATCTCAAAGATTGACAACATGCATCAGCTTTATCATTTTTTCACTATTCTTAATTATCAACTTGTGCACATATGCACCAATTCAATCAACCTGTGTCGAATGACACCAATTGCCGAATGGAATCAATTCAATCAACCTGTGTCGAATGGCACCATCTCAATCAACCAATGCCGAATGGCATCAATTCAATAATCATGTGCCGAATGGCACCATTCACTCAACTTGTGCACAACTGCACCATTTCAATCATTGCACAATTGCAACCAATTTCAATCTATTTTACGACTGGTGATTTAAGCTTCATGTCAACTTTGGGATATCAATCATACCATATCATGAATCTGCTGTGTTTTACTGTTGTTTGGCTGTATATTCGGCTGTTATGGGGTTATGCTATATCGAGGGAGAATTGATATGAGGACAGTCATGGACCTACTGTTTGCTGCTTTGTTGCTACTGGTTTGCCTATATCACACTGTGACAGTTTACAGCATTGATTGAAGGACACAGCTGTGTAGTTGTTGTGTATGAAGATGATGAAGATATTCAGTACTAAAGACAGACAAGTGTAGCTAAAGTGCAAAGTTGGGAGCAATGTTGCTTGAGTCATGGGATGATATATATAACACTCATCGGTTTGAACTCATTGGTTTGATCAAGTTTGTGGATGCTTTGCCGATTTTGTTAATCTGCCACTACAACCTAGCTGCAGAGATGCATCATGAAGATTTGAGGGCTTTATTAGGCTTTTGATAGAGATGAAACTTCCTGGTATTCTCATCAGAATCATGTGCAGTTGAAGACTGACAAGGGATGCTTCCTTTTTCACTTCCTTTGAGATACCATCCAAGAGCAGCACCAGCAGTAATGATACCCGCAACAACAGCATAGTTCCTGTACTTGTCAGTTAACACGTTGGCAGTTGATGCTTCAGAAGTTAAGCTTGAGGCACTTGGTTTGGCATCAGTTATCGACTCCCCTGCAGCTGCAGCTGGTTTGTCTTCTGGTTTTGGACCCTTTCGTGCAAGCTTCTCTTGCTCAGTTTTCTTGATGTAGATATTCTCAGTCAAGTGAAATATCTCTGCTTTTTCTGTATGGGTTTAGGTGTTTTGTTTTGGGGATGCTATTCTAGTTTTTTGGTTCTACATCATGTATTTTGGTTACAACTGTGTATTTTGTTCCAACCATTATACTTGTTACCAAGCATATGGTTGAGGGAGTGTGTTAACCATGTAAGGGTAAATATAAGTTTTACCTTAACTATATAAACCCCAATGTACACTGTTCACTGTGAATGAAAAAAAGAACGAGATGTAGTCCCTTAAGTTTCTCTGTTTTTCTTTACGTTTTCAGCTCTTTCTTCTTCAATAAGCCATTTCCTAACAACATTTAGATGACAAATGAAATCAGGATCCATGCCTAGCCTATTCTTGAGGAACTCGTGTATATGATCCATCTGAGTCTGTAACGTATTAGTTCGAGTCTAGGCCGGTCAAGCCTCCTCTTCGGCAGCTCATACTCGTTCCTCGGCAACCGCTGTTGAAAAGATTTATACCCTCACCCTTTTGACTATGAATTAGTCTAAGGTTAAGTGCATCTCCCTCACCCGCAAGTATACGGGGTCAAGTTATAGAATTTATAAGGAAGTAGAAAGTCGAACCCACGAGGATTGACCACTTAACTCCTTAGCTTGACTCTATTAAGCACTTTAAATCACGGATTAACTAGACATAAGATGTGACACTAAAACTGAAGCAAGATGTGGAAGTGTATCTCACACTACTAGGTCTTTTGGAGACCTACCATTTCAAGGGATGGTTAGACTATAATGAGTGGTTATACGATTTGATTGATTGGTTAATTATACTTAAGCAAAGAGATTACCTAACAACAAATTCACAATAAGGGAAGATGGTTAGCTAGGAAAATCCCCACTAACCACTTGATACTCAAATAATGTCTCGATTTATGTATGTAATTAAAGTCTGTTTCACACAAGTGGATGTCCAAATCATAACCTTTTAGGTCACGTTTGGTTTTAAGCCCAAGCTCCTAGGCCATTTCAAACTCTAGATGACTTGAGCCCAACTTTGAAGTATTTAGTGAACCGAGATCAAGACTTAAGCCATCTCGGGCTTACATCTTGACTGTATGTCATGTGAGTTAAGACAACAAGTATACCGTGTGATAATTGTGGAAGGTTTCCCTTCCCGAACCTCTTTTGGAGGACCCCTGAGAAGTTCTAAGAGAATCTCCTAATCCGCACCTTTTGAGTAACGAATTGAAAGACCCATCTAGTAGCCACAATAACTTCTCGATTCAATGCGTGCTTGACTAAAGCTCCTTAAGTCTATTGAGATTCAAGAAGGCTCTAGTTCTTGCTTAGTGCTAAGGAAACCAAGCCTTAAGGTAAATCTTCTCGGACTAGACCCTAATCATATTTACATGCTCATCTAGCCTAGGTAAGTAGCTAATTCAACCAAGGTCCCATTTTTAGTTCCTTAATGCATACATCAACTTAGCTAAGGTCAACATATGCATAAATGAAACCATACATGAAGTTCAAGTACATAAACATCTACAAACACATAGTAAATCTATTCACAAACACATGCTTCACATAACATACACTAAAACATAAACCATACATAAGTCAAATCATCATTTGTCTACATCAAATGGCTAAGGTTCAAACCCTAGTCTCTCAAATGGGACTGCTCACTACACATAATTAAAATCAAGTTTAAATACATCAATAGAGTAAATAGGATGAAAAAATAACCAAGTAATCTCCCCAAAGCAAGCTAAGCTTCTTCAAGTCCACCCTTGTGCTTCTAACTTCACCTTCTTTGCTCCAAAGTGTTTTCAAGCTTGTAGAGGAGGAAAAGGATGAAGATTGAAGGATAAATCTAGCTTCTCTCTAGAGAACTCAACAAAGAACCCTAGAGAGAAGCTAGAGAGAAAACTAGAAAAGAGCTCAAAACTAGGAAACATGAGTAAAATAAAGTGTGTTGTGTATGATGGTGTGGGGAGCTCGAATTTGGGCTGAGTTGGAAGGCTAATTTGCACCCTTAGATGATAGAAAATGGTGAGATGAAAGATTTAAAAGTTATCTTTGAATTAGAGAGACCATGATCCACTTATTTAGGCTTTGTAAGGCTAAAGTCCTAAATAAGTGACATCATGCGGTCCAACTTCTTCTCTTTCTCCCCAAATAAGATTGGTATGCACAAATGGGTTGGTTGGGTCTCCATTGGTCTGGAATCCATGTGATTGGGCCGGGAAGGGTGGTCTGGCCGGTCATGGTGAATTTTGGCGACTTCGGGCAACTTCCGGTGAGGCTATTTCGTCTTTTTTACAAAGTTGTTCCAAATTCTCCCGTGACCTCAGAAATGTATACATTGTTTCCAATAAATGTCTAATTCTTCATCTTTAATACATTTTCAAGCCAACTCCCACTTTCCTGGCATGAACTAGAAACATTATAAGAACGATGCTTTATTCAAAGAAGACAACCAATAAGCATGAAATCAGGAACATAATTAGAACACAATTATAGACCTAACAAATTATCTCGCACTTAAACTTTGGTTGTTCTCAAGCAAACAAAGAAGAAAAGAATTAAGCTAAGCTAGACTTAAAAAAAACACACAAGGCATGTAAGCATCCCAAATTGATGATCAATTTCCCTCAAAGAACCATGGCTAGATAGGTTGAACTTCTTTTGAGAAGCACTTAAAAATATGAAATCAATGCATATATAATAAGCTGAAATGGTTATGCAATATGTCAACCCAAGTGCATCACAATGAGATATATTCAAACTAACATGTCTCCTAACCATCTAACTCACACGATATCGCTCAAAGCACTCAAGTGTTTAGAAGGTTAGTGTTTGCACTCAAAAATCTTATTGATCACATGTTTTCCATAAGCTTGCTTTTCAACCAAGTGCTTCAACAATCCAAAAACACAAGCATTTCAAATCAACAGGGCTTTTATTTAGGTTGTAACACGGCTTAAGGAAGGGACTTATGAGAGAATGGGATAGAAATTTAAGAACTAACCAACCTAGCAAATAATTCACATGTTAAAGTTCCTTACTAAATATCTAACTGCCATAAACTTCCCTTTTTACATGAAACTACTTCCCAAAACAATTATTCTTTATGTACAACTCATATTCTTTTTGTGAAACTCTTTTCTACTTTCTATTTTTCTTTTCTTTTCTTTTCTGTTCTTTGATACTCTTCTCTCATCATTTTTTTTCTTTTCTTTTTGAACAAAATACAACACAAATGAGCATCACAACAACCTCCTTCACCTCACACTTAAGCTTTTGCTAAACTTTATAATAGGCACAAACTCTAAGCACATCATTAGAGTTTTATTAAGGGTAGGAGTAAGTATTTAGGCATGGTAAGGATTTGTGGTGCTTAAGAAATAAAAGGCTAAGTAATTAAAAAGCCTCAAATTGGCTATCTAAAGGATGTATGCATCCTAGGATTTAAAAGTAATTTTTCTATGGTGGTAATCCTAATGCCTCTATCATTTTTTCAAACAATTATGATTTGAAAAACGTTTTACATGGTTTCAAGCAAGTTCTAGATTACACAATGATCAAATGATGTCACACATGAAAGAATAGGTGTAATCATACATTATAGACCTAACAGCCGCCGCACTTGAATGCCTACTCAATGTAATCGAAGGCTGGCTCAAATCTTGCTCGACTTCCCATCCAAGGCCACGAACCTCATTTCCAAGTTAGCGGCCAAAAACTATATTTGCAATATGGATATGAGTATCCTTCGATAGAGGAGGCAGCTCTTCGGGCATCATCTTTGGGTTCTGCGAATGTGCGCGCGTCAATTTCTCCCTGGCCAATTGTTTCAACCTCTCCTGAAATTAATATTGTGAAAAATATATAAATGTCGATTTCTAAAGAAAATTTGACATAGTTTCCCCTAAAAATGGAGGAAACCAAAAACCTGCTTGAAAGAAAACACTTCGAATAACCAATTCCAAAATAACAAACCGTGGGCATCGATTCCTATCCAAATTTCACTCGTGATATCTTCTTGCTCGGGTCTGACGTAAGAAGACACGCTGACATCAAGAAAATAGTGCTTCGAACCCGCGTCTCTGTGAGCTTTTGTGATGTTGATTATCCTTTTGGAGCTCGACTTATGGTGCTCCGTCTTCTTTTCACGATTAGCAGTGTTGGCTGCTGACCTTCTTTGTTTCACAACAAGGGAAATTAAATAATAAATAAATGATTAAAACTAAGAAATGAGTCATTTTCATTACATTAAAGAAAAGGAGGATGAACCTTAAACTTATCGGACTCAAAGTGCTCGACCAACCATTCTCACTCATCTTTCCTTCCTATCAGCAACTCTGTTGGGACACTCGAGGCGTCGTGTTTCTTATAGTACTTATGCAGATCGTGCTTCCAATCCTTTTTAATGTTGGTACTCATTTTCTCTACGAATTTCCACATCTCCGGTTTGGCTTTATAGTCATAATGTACGTAGGAAAAAATTAAATTCCTAGACCCTATGCCCCTATGCTTTGTAATTAATTATAATATTAAATAAAATTAAATAGACCCTATTATCAAGAGTTCGTGGTACACCCTAAACTTTTCGGCTTGAAGCAACTCGTCCCAAGAATGGGCCTTCATACGTATGTTATTCCGTATGATAGATCCGATGTTGTGAAAGCATAAACTGCTCAGCTCCAGCGTTGGAGGGTCTCTAGTGAACTCATTGAACGACACCTCTATCTTATTCCCCGTTGACTTTACTATCTTCTTGACTTTAGCTCCCTTCACAAGTCCCCAAGTGTGTTTGGGGGCCGGGTCTTAGGGGTCCCTTATATTCACTTTGCGTTGGGCGCTATAGCAACAAAATCGTCGACAGATTCTTGGGGAGTTTGTGACGCCTCCGAAGCAGAAATCTATGGCTTGATTGTATAGGCTGTAGCTGCTTCATTTAGAGCATCCAGTATCGTCTGTGACCTATCAGGAGCTGCAGGAGTCATAAGGGTCTCCTATGAGGTTTGACCCCAACCCAATTGTCGTCCTATGGATTAAAATTTGAAATTCTTCTCTTGTGCAGTGACCTCTTCCTCTCGTCAGGCATCTTAAGCTCTACGACATCGAAAATTAACAACATTTACTCAGCAAAACCATATTCATCAAAACACATCCATACCAAAAACAAACAATTCATCTAATCCAATAAATATTCAACTTAAACCTCATTACATGTCTAAATTCATAAAACATAACCTAAATTAATCAAACACAACATGCTCCTCCTTATTCATTCATGCCTTAATCATTTTCATTCAACAAAGTACATACGGATCTATCAACAACAATTCTACATAAACTCTATAATTGAAACATAATCACCATAATCTCAATAATCTCTATAATGTCCATAATCGAAACACAATTCTACATAATCTTCATAATTAACAATAATTCTACGTAATCTACATAATCTCTCCATCAATAACAAGTCCACATAATCTCCATCAACAACAATACATAATCCTAAATTCATTTAATCCATAATCCATAATCTCTATAAACAATCCAACAATCCATAATCCATAATTTAACAATAATCCAACAATCCATAATCCATAATCCAACAATCCATAATCTCTATAAACAATCCAACAATCCATAATTTAACAATAAATTCATTCAAGAAATTCATACAACTTACTATATATATAGCAGAGAGAGAGAGAGAGAGAGAGAGAGAGAGAGAGAGAGCAGATGGAGGAGTGTTGGCAGCGATAAAGTATGGTGGCGGAGTGGAGCAGGAGCCAGCGTGTGACAACCCGAACCGAAATCATGTGCCTATCAAATCTTATTATTCTTCATCACGGATTAGTCGTGTTATCAAGTTATTAACGACTTTTTCACCAGACGAGAATTGGACTTGATATTCTTCACGGAAATTGTAGAGTATTTTATTTCGAGCTCATGAGAAATTTTAAGAAATTTTTTGGATATGCGAGCTATTTATTATATTTTTCGGAAGTTTTTATTTTTGGGTAAGTATCGCATTGTTTATCAAAAATTATCGTAATGGAATATTTAAAAGAAACTTATTTTTTTATCGGTTAATTATCGTTCGTACGATCGTGATCAACTTGAATATTGATCGTTTAAGAAGCTTCCCCCTATAAATAGCAAGTTTCCAGAAATTGTAGATTTACCAAAAATAGAAAGTCAGAAACTAAACTATTGAACCATGTTCATCGACGCATTTCTTGACCCGTTTCTGACCAGAATCATGACCCGCTAGAAAAGCGACCGTCCGGTCACCATTTGTCGTGCTCAAGGTATGAGTTTTACTCCTCTCTTCATTGTGGTTGTGATTACTGAGAGAATTGGATGATTTGGTGAGGTTTGGAGGAGTTTGGGTTTAGTGTTGTGTAATCTGTAGAGTTTTGTCGTCGTCGTCGACTCTCCGACAAGGTTTGGCAGCGATGTTGTGAGGGCTAGTCGAGTGGAGCACGAGGAATCTTTCTGGGTTGGTTTCGAGGGCAACGAAGGTGCGTGGTCGGTGTTTCGACGCCGAGAATTTTTTGGCCGAATTTTCGGATCCGACGGCTTTCGAGGTCGATTACGGAAAAACACATCAGAATCAGAGGAAGCCGTAGTTGTGAGATCGACTGGGCTCGAGGAGATCTTCAAATTGGTGGGTCAAATGCTCCAAACGGAGCTGTTTGGCTGGGGGATGCGTGTGGCTCACACGCCACCACCTGTGGTGGCGTATGAGGGCCAAGCGTCGCCATCCACGGTGGAGCTCCGGCGAGAAAAAAATCCAAGAATGTCCAGGGGGGTTCCGGGATAGTTTCTAAGTCGATTTTGGCACGTTTTATTGGATTATAGTATTTATTGAATATGTTATTTATTCAGGAGACCGTGATCGAGATTTTGGCGAATGGACTTCCACCGGACCACGAAGCTAGCTGTGTACAGTGAGTAGACTTTTCATTTTCACAGTCGTTTGCGAGTTCATACTTTTATGCTTTACGGTATATTTTTAAAGCGTTTATTTGGAGGTTTATATTGTGATGGAATTAGTTAGTTGCATCGATGCACTGACTATTCGGCTGATCACTGGATAGTCCGGTCAGGGGAGGTTAGGACAAACACCTATTTTGATCAGTTAAGGGAGGTGAGGAAAAACACCTCGTCTAACCCATCACCGACATTTTTCTTACAGACGAGACCCTGGACCCAAATTGAACCAGTTTCGACCTGTCGAAGATTCCTTCGAACCGTCGAGGTTCATGATTTAAAACGGTGTTGTTTTGATATTGTTTGTACATCAGTTTTGTCACACCATGTCAACACTCTACAAGGTTCACAACCCTTATGTAAATCTGTAAGCGTTTACTTAAAGTGTTCGCCATGTCTTGAGTTCAAATACTAATTGATTTACCTTCCTAGTACTACAGTTCAGATCATTGGGTCTAATGTAGTCACTCATACTACTATGTGTGATTCAGACTCATATAAGCTTTGGCATTATCGATTAGGTCATCCAAGTCACAATATGATGATTAATATATTGAAAAATTCTCATGGTCATCCATTTTTCAGAGACAAGAAGCATGAGGGAATACTTCAAACCATCAGTTTAGATTAAGGGGATGAGATTGGTCCTCTCAGTCCAGGCTTAGTCTCCAAAATGAATGCAGCATAATCTCGACGACATACTATGAGGTGCCATGCATTATCCAACCAGATTCCTCCGTAGCAATCTCAGATACACACCACTCGTTTTGTAAAGCTTGTTCATTAGCAAAGTTACAAGCACGACCTTCTTTTGTTGTTGACATCACTGAGAATATACCATTCTTGCAAAGAATCCATGGTGACATTTGCGAACCTATCAAACATAAACGCGGACCATTTAAATACTTTATAGTTTTGGTAGATGAATCAATGTGCTGGTCACATGTTGCTTTGCTATACACAAGGAATGTAGCATTTGCAAAACTCCTAGCACAAATAATTAAGCTCCAGGCTCACCACCTGGACCATCCAATCAAGTCTACTAGATTAGATAATATAGGAGAGTTTACATCAAAATATTTTGATGACTACTACATGTCAGTTGGGATTGTTATTGAATATCCTGTTCCCTATATTCATTAACAGAACAGTCTTGTAGAGACACAAATAAAGCGGTTACAACTTCTGGCCAGAGTTTTGGTAATGCATACAAATTTACCTGTATCTTCTTGGAGATAAACAGTGTTACATGCATCAATGCTTATTCGTTTCAGACCTGTAGCACGCCAACCATTTAGTGCATACAAGTTGGTAATTGGGTATGAGCCTAATATTTCACATCTACGCATATTTAGGTAGGGTGACCTGGGCGATCACCTCCATTTGTATTTCAATTTTATGATTTCAAACTCGCATTATTTTACGGAAAATAGTGGAAAGGCTTGAAATTTCAATTTATCGATTTTCGCAGTTTGTTATATTATTTTTGTCCACCCAAGCTAACGATTTGTCTTTCCTTGGGCTCTTCGGTTTATCGTTGCCTAGGTTGTAGTATGTATCCTGAAAGTGCTGGGTGTCTTCGAGGGCTTCGAGTTCACCAGTCAATTCCTTCACCAGTAGGTTCCAGCTCACTGTCACTATATATTGTATGTTTATAGAAGTCGCTCTGGATACCAATTCAGTATTGTTGTTTTTAGTAAGACTCTAGTAATAAATTAGTTGTCGAGTAGTCTTCGAGTTTACTTTCTCTTGTATTCCGAACCAGTACTTTGTAAAATATTTTTTAAATTCCTGAGTTATGTATCTGGTTTAGTTCTGGGCATATGATGAGAAATCCAGATGGACATCGGTGGTCGAGATTAATCTCCATAGTATTATTTTCTTACAAGTTTTTGGTTGTCTCAGTTACAAGAAAGGTTATGTCAAAATTTTCACGGAATTTCTTAGTTTATGGTCAGTTGTTAGGGCTTGATCCTAGTTTACTAGTTAAGCTAGGGTTTGGTCCTTTCAGTTTGGTATCAGAGTATTAGGTCACAGATTTTATAAACCTTTTTTTGGTTATGTACGTCAGTACATGCATTTGAGAATATACCACACTTCTAGAAGGATGGCCCGACCGGTCGGTGGATCCCCATTATTCTAAGTGTTGTGCCTTGTCAGATGTTTAGAGTCTTATGGTCGATCCAGTTTGTGACCTCTGTCAGTGAGCTAATATATTTTTGGACTCGTTGGTCAGTCAGTCAGTCAGTCAGTATGCCTCGATAACTAGCTCATTAGGATGATACATAAACCCTAGCTTAGCTGATGCATTATTTAATTGCATAGATGATGCCACTATTATGAGATGATGGTGAGGATTTAGTTATTAAGCCACCATGGCGAGAACAATTTCTTCTAGACTCCCATGACTTTGTGACTAGCGAGAACTGGCTAGGTTGGATTGGTCCAGTTTTTTATTGTTTGTGTTTCTAGTTGATCCATGAACAGAGAACTGTAGTGGCCATTGGTTTGTTGTTGGACCAGATATGTCGATGGTGGTAGTGTACTGAGAAGAGAAGGAAGCTCTCACTCTGTGGCCACTATTTGCAGAAAGGTTCATGAGTCGCTTCTTTAGCGAAACCTTTGAGCAACGGAGATATGAGGAGTTTATGAGCCTTCAACAGGGAGATAGGCTGGGATGAAGTATCAGGATCGTTTCACTTGCTTGGCCCGATTTGGACCTAACTAAGTGAGGCTAGTAAAAGAGAAGTGTCGGCGGTTTGAGCAGGGTTTGCGGTCCGACTTTGCTCTGTACTAATCAAGTGTGGTATATGTTGATTTTGATGAGTTTATCCGTGCTGCGGTTGGATGCGAGGTTAGACATTGATCTGAGAGGGGAGAGACTCGACGATTTGATATAAGTGTGCCCAGCCAGAGTCCTCGGAGAGGGGAAGTTCAAGCACTTCAAACTCCAATACTTTTTTAGGTGAGGAAGCTCACATTCCAGCTCCTGTTGCATGTCGTCCGAGTCATTTCTAGAGTTAGAGGAGTCGACCCTGGAGGTAGGGGTCTGGAGCCAGTACCAGTAGAGTTAGTAGTTATCGATCTACTCCTTCAACACTCAGACATTTCCCTTTAAGACGGATGTCATAAGCCTCATCTTGGGCAGTGTCAGTCTGGGACTTCAGCTTGTTTCGTTGTGGTCAGTTGGTTCACTTTGCGAGGGAGTGTCCACAAAGGGACCCCTCAGGTGAATTTTTGGTGCAGAGTTTTAGTGGTGATCAAGGTGCCATTTTAAGGGTTAGAGTCACATCGCCACCCAGACAGTCAGCTTATTAGGGCCGGAACTAGAGTGGGTGACCTGCTGGACTGACTGGATAGGCTCAACTTTATTATTATACTCCTCGAGAATGAACGATGAGAGAAAACAAATTAATTTGGGGACAAATGAGATTGATAAAATCAATCTTAATAAAGCCACTCCAACGAAATGAACTCATCGTCTAAGTGAGGCCATTTCTTCATCTAAGTGGTTTTAAAATACCCCAAAAAACTTTGCCGCAAAAAGATTTGGTTTTAGACGACAAAAACAAATTAATTCATCGTCTAAGAATAATTTTTTAGGTCTTAGGCGACAGAAATTTAGGATTTCGTCTCCTAATAATGAGTTTTTTTTCTTCAGATTATAACTGAAAAATTAATTTTTGTACTTGCTTAAGAATCTCCATAAATCAACCGTCAGATGTAACAAATATATTCATATAATGTTGTAGAAAAAATCCGACCCAATTCATATTTTTTTAGGATTCGATCGATCTTGATGTGAGATTATCCACATATAGTTAAAAGACGAAAATCATTGTAAAATATAATTCGTAAACCATTTCTAAAGTTTTGAGTGTTTTCACTGACGTAGAAACTATTTTGATAAACTAGATAGAAATTAATTAAAAATTGAGAATAAAATTGGATGGGAGACTAAAGATTAATTGTACGTCTACTAATGTTGTATAACTTAAGTGTTCGTATGTCTGTATTCACTCCATATCCTTATTAACAAAATTAAATTTGGACAAAACAACAATTAGATATATTCATCATGATATAATATGTAAGTAGTTGAATTTTCATTCAATATGAAATTTGTTAAGGGTTTGATCAGCACAGTTAACCATAAAATCGAAATTTCAACGAAACAGAAATGTTAATATACGAATCTTCGTAACTCTGATTTTTGAACCGTTGACACCCACAGTCCAAGAATTGTTTACTCTATGCCCTCGATGAATAAAATCTGCAATCTAATATGGTACACATGATCATGCTCTTAGAGGGATCAGATTGTGAAAGTCTACTTATACCACGAAAGTGGTTAAATTTCATCGTCTAAGTACATAGGGTTTTTGTCGACTAACACTTTCAAGATTAAGGGGAAAGGATTTAGGGCTTAGTGTATAGGATTTATAAATGCACTTAGATGAAAAAATGAATATATATTCATCGTCTAAGTAATTCTTAGACGACGAACATTGTTTCGTCGTCTAAGTTCACCTTAAATGACGAACTTGTTTGATTTCATCGTCTAAGTGCACCTTAGACGATGAAATTCTATGATTTTGTCGTCTTAGATGTCCTCTTTACCAGAAAAACATCTTGTATTCATTTATTCTAAAATCATTTCTGTAAGACATAATAAGTATTACAAACACTCTAAATAAACCTCTTTTAATTAGTGCCTTATAATGCGTGCGCATATTCAAATTCGTACGCGTACGTACAAATTAAGTTTCAATTCGATCGAATTATCTCCATCTACTAATAAATTAAAATTAAGTAGTACATATATTTATAGATCAATCACTTCCATCATCATAATAATCATCGTTTGAATCATCCTCCTCACTCTCAACTGAATGATCCTCATCATCATCATAATCTGCATTGTTTGAATCATATACGATGTTGTCATAGTCGTTCTCTAGCTCCTCTTTAGAGGAATTCTTCTCTAGGTTGTCGATCTTCTTTTGAGTAAGATCTGTGGCATGATCAGGTATGAGTAAGTGTTCGTTATACCGAATCAGTTCCCTTATGTCAGGGATGATATAAGTATTAGGCTCTTGATATGCATTCTCATTATGCACTTTTGTGTCAGTCACCAACGCCCATTCAAGTGTTGTGGCACTTCATATTCCTTGGTGAGACATATGGTTAACTATTTTCTAACCTTTAACTACTTTCAGATCATTCAGATAGAACACATGCCTAACTAAGGTTGCAAGAGTGAATGGATCATCCTCATACCAGCTTGAGTTTGTATCGACTGATAAAATACACATATATTCTTTCGTACGCTTGAAACAATTATACTTGAATAGAAAAACGTTGATATCATTTCCATAAAGTAGCTGAACGATATTAACAAAAACCCCGTAATGTATATCAGCACCTTCCCCAACCACGATCTCACTGTTTTAATGTCGGTCCAATGAATGAAACTTTACACCGTTGATAAAACATTCAGGATAAATATAGTGTTGGACCAGTTTATGGGCCAATAGATACTTTTTTCATGATCACCACCCCTCATGGTTACCGATTTTTGTAGATCAATTATCTACAAAATTGTGAAGAAAATATATAAATGTGTATTTAATTTCTACCAAAAATTTGACATAGTTTCCCCTAAATACACATTTATGCACAAACTAAGGAAAAACACTTTGAATACGCAAACACCAAAAAAGCAAATTTATTTGTCGTGGGCACCAATTCTCATCCAAATTTCTCAATTTCAAAATTAAGAAATCACAAACCTATACGGTTTAAACCTATTTATTGGAGGAAATAATCAAGGAATTTCTTCTTAAGCACTTTTTCAACCTAATTATGACTCTTGTCTGGTTTGGCTATTTGAATTTTCTCCATATAAGCTTTCATGTACGGGTCGACCTCATCATAGTCTTGTAACACTACCTAACGTGCTTCATTAACTTTTTTTTGAGTTATTCTTTCGTTTAATACTCCTATAAACGGTCGTACAATATTTATGATGACTGAAAGATTGTTGCAGGCATATGGATTGGAAGTGGTGATCTGGACTGGATCCTTAAAGTACCTGTTGCAGTAGGTAACACAATCATGCATTATGTATGTTTTTGTTATCACTACCACATAACTTCTCATAGCCGACGACTTAGAGAAACAAAGGCCGACAATTTTTGAAGTCGTCGGCTATAGTGTCCTAGCCGACGATTTTTGCAACAAAATCGTCGGCTATACTCATTACCAACGCTTTATAGCCTACAAGACTATAGCCGAAGATTTTTACGAAGTCGTCAGCTATAGTATAAAACCCCTGTAAGCTATAAAGCGTTGGCTATAGAGTATAGCCGACGATTTTGTTGCAAAAATCGTCGGCAATAGTACTATAGCCGACGATTTTTGGTGTTGTCGTCGGCTATAGTACATTATAGCCGACGACTTCAAAAATCATCGGCCTTTGTTTCTCTAAGTCGTCGGCTATGAGAAATTATGTGGAACCATTCGGAGCATATTTATTTTTTATAAATCCTTTATACTATCCGAGTTGTTTGCGAAATGATAAAATTTATTATTTGACAAATAGTAGAAATACATATAAATATATAAATGATGAAAAATCGTGTTATAATTAATTGTACATTTCTTGATGATATATGTAGTAGACCGGACTAGAAAGTAACACTTGTTTGGGAATGTGAATTATGAAATGAATAATGATGTCAAAGAAAGCAGGGGGAAAACTCTTCTCTAATTTGTAAAGGATGTAGATAATTTCGTATTATAATTCGACCATATCTAACTTCTTCAATTTTCTAGTGCACAACCTCTGTCACCATCTACACAATGATACTACTGGTTCGACGACGTCACGAGACAAATATAGTCAAATTACCATTGGAATTAGACGTTGCAGCATAACATGACAGTCATGAGTCTTTAAACCAATGAACTTGTGTTCCTCAACATTGACACATCTAAATATATTAGATGCATAATTAGATGGATAATGAACACTTTTAAACCAGTTAAATACAATATCCCTCAGTGTCAGCTTCATTGTGTAAGGTGCATCTGGCATCTTGATGTACACTCCTCTCTTATTCCTCTTTCACCATAAGGAACGACGTAAATTCATAGATTTCAGATCTTTTCACGCTTTGAGAGTATCCTTAGTCTTGAACTTAATACCGATAATTTTTCTCCCTACATTATTGCACATATTCTTTTCTATGTGCAGACATATGGGTTGTTCTTAAGTTCCAACTTCGACTAGTCAGGTAGTTCAAAAAAAATATTCATGTGCTTCCAATATGTAAGATGATGAGGAGGGTTTGGATTCCACTTTTTTACACAATCGTCATTTCTCAACACACCGATATAGAAACCGTTTAACCTCTCAAAAATCTCTTCACCAGATCATTGTTGGGGTTTAGGACTATTCTCTATTCTCCCATCGAAATTCTCCTTATTCTGTCACCATTAGTGATCATGAAGAAGTCATCTACGGTGACCCATATCACACACCTTCCCTGCGTTTCAACTAGAGTTGACGTCGTCCAAACATATAGGACAAATATTATACCCTTTGGTTGTGCAAGATGCCAACACCCTATATGCAAGAAAATCGTTGATGATCCACATTACTGCTTCTCTCATCATGAACATTGTTTCAATGAACTTGTCATAAGTTGGGACTCCATTTTCCCACGACTGTTTTAGCTCGTCAATCAATGGTTTGAGGTATAGATCTAAACACTTTCTAGGAGACTTAGGATTTGGAATTAGTAGAGTAAGAAAATTAAATTTTTTGTTCATACACATCTATGGAGGTAGGTTGTATGGCATGACAATAACTACCCAAGTGCTGACGGAAGCGCTATTGTTACCCCAAGGGTTGAATCCATCTGTAGAAAGTCCGAGTCTAACATTACGAATCTTTGCTGCTAAGTCTAGATATTCTCTATCAAAATCTTTAAAAGCCTTCTCATCTGCCACGTGTCTGAGCACATCATCATCTATTCTCTATTCTGCATACTATCCTATCGCATCTGCTGTGTATAGAGACACGTACAAACACTGCAGTCTTGGAATTGACGAAAAATAGCAAAGCACCTTCACAGGAATTTGCTTCTTCGAACTCTTCTTATTAGGGTGCAAATATCTGGACTAGTTGCATACATGAAAGTAGTCCAAATGTGCATACTCTTTGTAAAACAACACTAAATTATTTCTGCACGCATGAATTTTCTTGTACTTTAGGCCGAGGCTGCTCAAGATCTTTCTAATTTTATAATAGGTTTTAGGAAGTTTGTGATGATCAAGAAGCAACTTACATATATGCTCTTGTATTTCATCAAAAGCATGGTCTAACATTTTGTTCTTCACTTCTATCTGAAGTTCCTCCATTACATATCCCAACACATTCTCTGGACATCTAGGGTATACCGGAGTCTAGGCTTCAAGTAGTATCTTATTGTACTTATCCATCTTAGTAGTGTCAGTGGCCAAGGCTGCAAGGACTATGTCATAATGAGGAGTATCATAACCTTCTTCTTCTTGTTGGTATCTACCATGACTAAATTTTGGAAAAGCATCATGGACCAAATTCACAATAGGGTTCCAAGAAGGGGCGCCACTACCACTGGATGAGGCACCCTTGTAACTGTACTCTGAGCTAAAGTCTACTACTTCATTGTGCTCACTTCATGTAGTGTAACTCTACATCATACCATGGTCATACAAGTGTTGAGACATAACATTAATCTCCACAAACTGAGGGTTAAGACATTTTCTGCACGGCCACCTGTAACACTTCTTTCCTTAACCATGTTGCATCGCAAACAACATAAACTCTCTGATTCCATCCATATATCTCTCACCACTTCTATTCACTAACTGTATCCAACTTTTGTCCATATTTCTGCGTAAGTTAATTATCAAATTATATAATTTTTTAACTAATTAATCTAATATACTATATTATTAAATTATATAACACAATAATATGTATTTACATATTATATATAATTTTTTAACTAATTAATCTAACATATTTAATCATATATATAATTAATCAACACATGCATGCAATTATCTTAACAATTAAATAATATTTAATGCAATATGCAAACAAGGTCGCCGGAAACTATATTCGTCGGAATATTTCACCGGAGAACTTCATCACCGTACGTCATTACATACGTAATTAAATTTAAAATAATTAATCAAGGGAAACGAGTTAATACTTTTACCGATAAGGAGATAAGTGAGTAAACTAGAACTCTGGAGATGAGAAAATTGTATAAATTGAAATTGTGGCCAGAGATGGTGTTGAGAGCTTTTGAGAGAAGTGTAGAGATGAGAGAGAGATGAAATGCTCGATCTAGAAATAGATCCGATCTAAATAATTGAGTTTTCTTAAACGACGAACTAAGTGTAACATTTCGTCATCTAAGTACAAACTTAGACGACAAAACTATATTTGTCGTCTAGGTTAGCTACAACGAAATACATAAGTCATCGTCTAAGAGGTTGTATTTAGACGACGAAACTTTTATTCGTTATCTAGAAACTCAACTTAGACAACGAAATACATAATTCGTTGTCTAAGTCCAATCTAGACGACGAATTATTTTCTTGGGCGACGAATTAAGTTTTCGTCGTTTAAGACTTACTTAGACGACAAAATATTTAAAATTTCGTCGTCTAAGTGTGTATTTATGGTAATACATGTATTTAACTTGAATACGAAGCCAAAGAAAACTTCAAATTCAGAGAAAACACTAGATGTACTTAAATCGTCAAATTTTCTCCCCCAGGTAAATCACGTACTTTTGTTTGACGTTATCAATTAAATAAGTTCAGATATGATCTTAGTATAATTTGGGGAGTACGTTCATGTTCCGGATGCCTCTAACAATATATATATATATATATGCATGTTTCATGCAAGTTATTCAGCCAAATTGATCGAATTGTAATCGATTAATTAGCAAGAAACATGTGTGTTTAACATGTCTAATTAATTAACAGACCTTCCCTTTGTTAATTTAAATGTCTATTACATGTAAATATATCAGACATATCAATGCAAAATATTTAAATTTAAGAATTTGGAGTCACGGTCGATTCATAGATTAGGTTCTAAAAAATTCTCCGCACTAAAATCCTCGAGCTACCTCAACTTTCATAATTAATTAATGAATGCCCTTGATCGATTTTACCATGTTTCTTTTCTCTCTCACAGGACCAAAAAAGGTCGATAAACAACATAAATATTCTGATGTTGGATAAGTTCAAATTTGTTGTTTATTACGTTACTGAGTGATAAAGTCTTGAACAACAGAAACTTTCTGTTGTTAAAAACTGTTTCCAACAACAACGATTTATAACTTATGTTGTATGTGAGTAACCAAAATATTATGCATTTTGGGTCTCATATGTTGGTTCACGTATGTTCAGATCACATATATTAATCGTGTTTGAAGTTAGAGTATGTCAGTGACCAATAAGAACAACAACATGTATTTTATCTTCTGTTGTCTTATGTCTTCAACTAACAATTACCTTTTATTTTCTAAAGTTCTTTATTGACTAAAACAACATATTTATATAATTTCTAGTATGTGAAGTGTGATAGGAGTTCTCATGTATAACAGAACTATTATATTTATGTTGTTGACAAGTTTCTAAACCTACAATTGTCTATTTGTTTATGAAGTTTTGTGGTGCAAGAAACAACAGAAAATGTGAAATTTCTGTTGTGCAAGGTCTGAAAGAACTGCAGTTTTTTTTATAGTTTTGAAGTGTGGAACAACAGAAAATGTAGAATTATGTTGTAAGAAGAATGAATGAACTATAGCTCTTGTGTACATTTTAAAGTGTGAAATTCAAAACAATTAATAAGAGCAAGTATATGGTCATTCATCAATTCATTTGCTACCAAAAGGGTGCACATACAATAGTCATTCATCAAAATTCATGAGCATCTGTTTGTGCAAAATGGAACATACAGAAGTAAAGGCACTAGTCAAATATCACTATCGTACATGAACTCCCTCTGAGTGAAGACTCTATAATCTTCCAGTGGTTCTTTGAAGTATATCTTTAACAGCCAGTCCTGCTAAGGCACTCTTGAACTTGAAATATCTGTTAAAGCACAGAAAATGCTTAAAGGATCTGTAAAATAGGGAATTGTCCCCAAAAGGGGTAGCTGTCATCCAAAGACACAGATGAAGGGCAGACAACTACAACTTCTATTATACATTCGCTGCTGAAATTGAAATATGCATAATGATGACGCTAGTATGCATGATAACTACCTACTTCTATTATCCGACATCTAATGTAAATTGCACTTGGTTTAATACCACACACACCACCATTAAAAGACAACATTATGATCATGTTATTCATATCAAGTATGAAACTGATGAAATGCTGAAGCTATATGATCCTTGAACAATTTGATCAAATATTTCGACAAAATGAAAGATTGCATACCTGTATGGTGTATCACCACCAAACTTCTTCTGATCCACATCACCTCTAAGAAATGTAGCCACCACCAGAGTCAAGCTTCTATTCATGCTTCACAGAAAATTGGAACACTAGTGTCAGTTTATTGTGACATACAAGGTTACAAGCATGGTAGTCAGTTTTTTTTTATCATGAGTCAAAAACATGTGTATCACTCTGTGTGACAACGTACCTTAGAAAACCTTGTAACTTGACTTGGAAGGCCCACTTTCTGCAAGTGAGAACTACTTGAAATTAACAGCAGCATTGTAGATCATAAGAGAAGTAGTTTCGACAGCTAAAACAGGTTTAACTTGAAGCAACCTTCTACCTTTCGCCCTTGATCACAAGCCTCATTGTTATTCACTAACACATGTGCTGCCAATCTATTTGATACAAACAATAGCACTCATATAAACTAGATCTCATGGCAATCAATTTATTATGGAGGATAAATAATATTCAAGATAAAGTGGCAAACATACGCGGAAGACGTTGGAGGGCTCCATACAAGTCCAACAATCACAACAAGCTGATAAGAGAAGATCATAGTAGATAACTCATGTTAATAACTAGTTGAATGCTCTAAGATAGTGTTCTTTCCTTGCTACCAAAAAAATCAAAATAGCTATTCAATTTACACGCATATGATCACTCTTACTAACCCCAATTCTAAATGAAGTAGATAGTGCATATGGTGTACTCATACATACCTTCAGTACATCCATACTAGGTGCTTTTAATTCTACAAAGTGAATAACAATCAACGCTTTACCCATATGCACTAGATATAAAGAAGTCGATACATAACCTTGAAGAAAGCATATATATATAATACAGGTAGAGTTAGTATCTCTGTTCCATTTAATTTTTGTGGCAATGCAATTTGGAGAGAGATATATATGTTAACCAAGAGAATAAACTTTTGATTAAACATAGAGAACTCACTGAAAGAGAACAAATAGTTCAACATCAAAGTTTTTACAGCCAAAAGTATTACTTATACTAGAGTATTGCTACATTATTGAGATAAATGGAATAAACACCAGCAAGGAGTATTATTATGAATCTATATCAGACTAATAAATTTGGTTATCACTTATGCACCTTTCATATTGAGAACCAGAATGTGACAATCTTAGTTTACATGAAATAAGTAATAACTTTTATGCATGGGCTGTATGAATGTTACCCAAAATCACAAGGAAGAAGTTTTGCCAAACAAACTTAATCCAAACTGATCTCTCTTATAAATAGAAAAAGAAAAACTGTATAAAAAAGCCAAACAAGTGCAATTGGTACTTCAGTATGTAAGATTTTCGAGACGAATAATTTCAACATAATCAACTCACCGCAATAGTCTTTTTTGTGCTACCACTTTATATGATTCATAAAGCGGCCGCAACACTTCTGGCACAATCGAAGCCTGGAAGAAGATAAATATCAATCAACATTTCCTAAATAAAAAATGTAGAAAGAAAATAAGCATCCAAAGTTACAACCTTCAGATTCAAATGGTCAACAATATGAATGATTGATCCTCCGCCCTCACAAGGTCGAATCAGATAACCACTAGGAAGCATTTCTGCTCTGACAAACAAAGAAGCAGAAGCTGCATTGGGGCCAAATACTAAGATGACATGTGATACAAGATATCCAAATACGACACATGATTTGATAAAATAGCTCCAGGCCTCTCAGCCTCTTTACTCTCTTCTTTCTCCTAAAACAAATCAAATCAAACAACAAATTCATTAGATACCAAGTGTTTCATAAGTAGATGAACTATAAAAGATGATCATATTATTACCTCGGGCTTGGATTCCTCATTGGAATCAACTATTTCATAAGTCTCGTTGATCCAATAGAACCCTAATATGAACAGCATGAGTCTTGATAGAGTCAACCACAGAAAACAATGATGGCTCTCTTCCATCCTCCCATATGAGTATAGTCTTACTGATGCTACTCTTCTTCCTCTTCTTCTCTGACGTCGTCGTTTCAATTCAGAGCCAAAAACACCGTGCAAATCCTGCAAATCAGGATAGCAGATATGTACAAGGCTAATCAAATCGAACTAATATTCCACTCGAGAGCAATTGCGACAAAATTAGGTTATGAGAAACTTACAATGATCAGAGCTACCTCCGAGATGACCAGAGCAGAAGTGGAGATCTAAGGCAACGTCTTCTCGACACCGCGTGACAAGACTGAGTTGCAGAGGCCATGGCAGCGGGAAGCATATCGAGCAGTAGAGGCTAGCGTGCAAGGTCGAGCAACAAGAGGTTGGAGGCCTAGGCTCTTAACGGCGAGATCTAGGGTTTGAGACGGAGGAAGAGCTTGAGCAGGACTGAGCCGAACCAGAGCTTTTGTTGTTGATGGCAATGAAGGCGATTCACGAGCTTGGATTTCTTTGATGGCGATGTGGCTGCGGTCGACGAGCTCGTGGTTGTGGTGGATGATGACAGAGGTGAGAAGCGTGGATAAGATAGATCTTTTCTACTGAGGTTCAAATCGAGCTGCCGCAGAAAAAAAGATTAAGAGTGAACAAAGGTGCCCTGAGCGCTAGGCTTGGACGGCAAGGCCTTGGGGCGGCAGCAAAATTTTGAGCCATTGCTACTATGTCTCGTCCCAAGAGAAACAAAGCTGTGTAGAGAGAGAGAGAGAGAGAGAGAGAGAGAGAGAGAGAGAGAGAGAGAGAGAGAGAGAGAGAGAGAGAGAGAGAGAGAGAGAGAGAGAGAGAGAGAGAGAGAGAGAGAGAGAAGGAGGTTTGGGTCGAGGTGGGGGCGGTGGAGGAGAGAGCTTAAAGCTCGTGTTAGAGAATGAAGGAGGCTCAAAGGAGGAGGTGAAACCAGGTCGAGAGAGAGTGTGTAGAGAGGATGAGATGACATTGTTTGGGGGGGGGGGGGGGGAACAAAATTTTTTGCCAAACTTAACAGCCAAAATTTTAAGGTAACCAACTAACAACAGAAAATTAGTTCTATGTTGTCTGATTCATGCTACCACTACTGGAAAAAAGAGTTTTTAACACAGATTAAAATCTGTGAATTATAATAGTTTATGACACGAAATTCTGTGTAGAAAAGTTAATTCTTATGGATTTTAGACACGCAAACACGGATTGATTTTCCGTGCAGTTTGCTCGCGAGGTCCCTGCTCAGATGACACGGAAACTTAAATCTGTGTGATAATATATGCGGACCCCACTACTTCCTGACACATCTGTGTGAAAAGTTAGATGCCACAATCCGTGTAGATTGTTTTACAATAGAAACAAAAATATGTGTCTATTATTTTATTCACTACATAGAGATATCTATCCCAACTATTATATACAATACCTACGAAATTCTGTTTCAACTGCTCTATACAGTATGCACATATTTTTTTCTCCACTTCTAACATTGAATACAGATTTCTGTACTTGAATTTTTTTGTTATATTTACGATTTTTTTAAATATGAATTCAGTAGTAGCAGTAAATTTTTATTGGAATATTTAATATTATTGCTTTTATTGGTCGAACTTGAATCTGAGTTCGTGAGGTTCATCATGTGCAGCATATATTTTCACAGAGCATATTGCGATCAATTTCTTAACTTCCTATTTCCAACCTGGGTTCACTATCATGAGTAGCTCAAACCCATCAGCTTCTTAGTAAGATATGAATCGTCATCTCGTATCATCTTTATACTTGTGATAGAACAACTTCACGTCTCCACCTACTCCAAAGAAATTGATAAGCTTAAACATGAGTAGAAAATAAAAGAACATCGCTCTACCTTCACTTGTCAAATGGAGTAGTATGTTGCGAACAAGATCACCAACAAAAGTTAAACAACGTTAGTGATATTATATATGAAACGTGAATGGAGACAGATCTGGTGGGATTTATGAGAGAGAGAGAGTTAGAACTTTGGGGGTTTGAGGTCGAAGAGCAGAGGGAGTTTTTATATGAGTGTTTGATAAATTTGGGCATCGGAAGAACCAATTGGGTTATGGTTTAAGGAGCATTTGACACAGATATCTGTTAAGACTAACTTACATTTCATATAGATATTTCTCTTAACCTTACCTCAATATTTGGTTCTGAAAGATTACCAGTAGTTTCCAAAACGATGTGCTGGTTTTAAGAGTATTTGTCACAGAATATTGTGAGACATACATAAACCATCGTACGAAATTTCGTCCCAATAGCATTTGACACTGATAACTATATACATTATCAATTCTTATAGAAATCTATCACAAAGCATCCTCAAAAATAACTTATGTCAAATCAACGGTGTGTTGATTTTAAGAGCATTTGTCACAGAATACTGTTAGACATATATAAACCATCGTACGAAATTTCGTCCCAAGAGCATTTGACACAGATAACTGTGTAGTATACATTATCAATTTTACAGAAATCTATCACAAAATATCCTCAAAAATTCTATCAAATCAATTTTCTTCCCATGTTACAAAACACATAACCAACAAATATCTGTAAGTATAATTGTCATGAAAATCTATACATAGTAGAGTTTCTCAAGGGTATTTGTACTTAGCAATTTTCTACCGTTAATATTCTGTGCTAATAGCTTTTCACAGAGATATATGTGAAAATTATTGATATTTTACATACGAAAGTTCGTATCATTATCTTTTATTACATATAATTGTTACTTTGTTTCTAATATATTATACTGCAGGCCCCAACAAACTTATATAGGACAAATATCTGTATATATTGCTCTTAGTTACAGATATCTGTGATTTTTCCAAATTCGGTTGGGCCAGATTCTGTGTGGACTGCTCATTTTGCTAGTAGTGTACTAAGGGGGGAATTGAAATTTTTCTAATTTTCAAACCCTAATATATGAACTCAATAAACAGACAACAGATACATCTCAATATGTTGTTTTACATAAATGCACAAATTTTTACAGTATTCATCACAAAACATAACATAGAAATCAGTTGTCTAGTATTACCCAGTTCAAATCAGACCATTTTATCACACAACATATCTAATTTTCTGTTGTGTAAATCAAAAATACAAAAACTGAAACAACATATCAAAATAATTTTTTATTTTTATAACATGTCCTCAGATAGAGTCATTTTCGATAACAAAATTATGTAGTTTAAATGGTCTTATAACAACAGTCAGCAGAACTATATGCTGTGTCTATTACATTTTTTTCAATTTTCATGTCACACAACAGAAAACAACGCATCTGTTGTGTGAAAGCAGCTGTCTATCGATCATTTTGGCCAAGATCTATATATCTATTTGTAAAAAGGTGATCTAATTAAAGCAATGAAATGCCTCAAATACAGTAAAATCTCGATAAATTAATAATCTTGAGACTGACAAAATTTATTAATTTAGTGAGGTTATCAATTAATCGAATATTAAATTAATACTCAAGTCCTCAAATTAGGACCGACAAAAAATATTATTTTAACGAAATTATTAATTAATCGGATATAAAATTATCGAAGTTTTATATTAGTATGTTTCTACAAAATAAAAACTATTGGCATGAGCTTAATTAAGAAAGAAATTAATAATATAATTGTCAACATCTGTGCAACTAAGTAGTGATGACAACTACAGAGTACTTAAACTATATCTGCATTCAATCTGTAAATGTAGTACCAAGTCGATCACCAAGAATTGGGGACCATATATATAAACGTCAATTAATTTCTTACTCTAAATTATTTATAATAAGAAGCTGCAGATCATTAATACAACTGTAGGTTGTTGATCGATGCAAATGCGCCATGTTTATTGAGGTTATCTCTCAAGACCGATATATATCGAATCCAAATTAAATGATCGAGCATCAACTAGCTAGATGCCTTTGTAAGCAAGCAATAGGGTTACCAAGTCAATGATGAAGTGAAAGGCCAGGTGCTAAGTTCACATATGCTTATAGCTAGTGAGACAAGAAACGAGCTAGCGAGTGAAATGGATTCTGATATATATATATATATATATATATATGCATTTCGCTAAACATGATAATGAAATTTTACAATTACTGGACCGGTGTTTGGTGAAGAAGCTGGTGCATGGTGGTTTCCAATCAATTCAGTTTGCTAAAGTGTTCCTCTAACCTCAGCATTATTGGAATCAATTGATCTGTTGAACCCTACCCAATTCTAAGGAAGCATCTTTTATTGTCTTTCTGTTTTTGCTTTGCCGGCATCTTTTCTTTCATCAACATTTGCTACCATATTCTACCTTCTAAATTATTAGAGATTATCGATCATCTTGCGACATTTCGATAGAAAATGTATCTATCTAATATCTTAAACAATATAAGTTTGCTTCAACATGATGAAAATATATGGTTTTCCACTAATTAATATTAAACTCTAATTGCTAGTATGTTTTACATTAAAACTTCGATAATTTAATACTCGATTAATTAATAATCTCGATAAAATAATATTTTTTGTCGGTCCTAACTTAAAGACTTGAGTATTAATTTAATACTCGATTAATTAATAATCTCGCTAAATTAATAAATTAGTTTTATTGTATATAATATTTATTAAGCATATTCTTACAGGAAATACCATTCATAAAGATCCTAGGAGACAATATCACCGAGGCATTAAAAGACAATAAGTATATCACTATTGGACTCTCCTGTTCAATTATTTGTAATCAATTTATCTAATATAACCAATGCAGTTGGTTAAAGAGTTAAGCACATTAGGGAATCCAAAATGAAGTTACAAACAAGTAAGAGAAAAATAAAAGCATAAAGAAGATTGGTTGGTCATGCATGAGTGATAAGTAGTAGTAGAAGATATGAAAAGAGTGCGCTTGCGAGCGAGCGAGCGAGTGAGTGCATGTTGATTATGAGAGCAGATTGTCACACAAGCACAAAGCCCTAAAGCCACAACTTGGAGCACCACCACCACTTAGTGCCAGGTCACTTTCTCTTATTTTCTCTCCTCAAACTAGAAGAAGTAGAAGCACTAGAATTCTGAATGAGGCGAGTGTGTGTGTGTGTGAGTGTGAGAGAGAGAGAGAGAGAGAGAGAGAGAGAGAGAGAGAGAGAGAGAGATAAGCAATTACTGTATTTGGGTGCTTCTGGTTGTCTTCAACATCTCTCTCTAACTTTCATGTCCATTCACAGAAGCCTAGAGAGTAGTAGTATACTCAATATATACAATGCCTCTCAAATTTGATATATAAAAATTCTGGGTTGGCCTTGATTGCAATATAATAATGCTAGTACAAAATATGAGTTGTTTTTTGTCCATCTCTTGCGCTTTTCTTGGATGACTGCCTTCTCCAGCCTCGAAATATCGTCGTCTTCTGCTTCTTCTCTCAACTTCTGTGGGCTTTTCTTGCTCTCTTTGTTTTCTCTCACTCTGTCACTCAGCTTCAAAGCCATTTCTGTTTCTGGGTCGATTCCCCATTCCAACTTTCCCGCTCTCTCAACATTATGAATATCAAAATGTACATGCCCTTTTTACCATTTGGCTTTCTAGTCTTGCCTTTGTTTGAATAGCCATCAATCTTAGGTAGTGACCCTGTTCATCTTTTTCCAGAGTGTATTGGATTTGAGTCTCTGTTCTCTTGTTTCTTTGGGGAAGAAAAAGAAAGATGAACACCAGAGTCCGTACCAACCCTCAGACCATGAAAGATGCTTCTAATAATGATAAAGTAAGCTTCTTTCTTTCTCTGTTCTTTTTTACTCTCTTCACCATTCTCTGTTTTAGTTAAAGTTGTCTGGTCCAAATCAGTAGCAAATACCGAGAAGAGTCTTGTTCTAAAGCTTTCTGAATCTGAAATGGGATTTCAAGTTCGCTTGAAAAAGAGAGAAGTTTAATCTCAAAACTGTTTCTCGTCAATTCTCTCACATTCAATTCCAAAAGGAAATGAGTAACTAAATTTGCCTCTCCAGCTTTGCCTAATCTTCTACTGAGCTGCATAAAGAGGAGCACTTTTGATCCAAATCCAAATTGGGTTATTTCACTTCCCCCCAAGAAACGAATACTTTCTTTTCTTTGCTTCCTTTCGTTTCTTTATTTAACATTTGTGTTATTTCATGTTGAACTTACAAAGAAGGAGAAGATGGAGACTCCGAGGAAAAACAGATTGATGGGTTCTGAAAGAACTGGAATTAATAGACGGAAATCAAATAGAGAGAGAAAAATAGCCTTGCTGCTAGATGTACGCATTACAATTCTTCTGTGTTTTTCTGTGTAAGATTGTGTTTGGTACTTTAAAAAATTATTGGTTTGACTTACTGGTGTGCATTGGTATTTACAGGTCGATAAGCTGAAGAAGAAACTCAGACATGAAGAAAATGTTCATAGAGCTTTGGAGAGAGCTTTCACAAGACCACTAGGAGCTCTGCCTCGTCTGCCTCCTTATCTTCCTCCATATGTTAGTAGTTTAATTAGTACATGTTCTTGTTTACACTTTTTGTTTAACCTGAGAAAAACCCGGATCAAAACTAGGGCCAAAATTGATAATTGTATACAGTAATGTGAAGTTTTTGCCTGTTCTGTTTCAGACATTGGAACTTCTGGCTGAAGTAGCTGTTCTGGAAGAGGAGGTTGTTAGGCTTGAAGAACAGGTTGTGAATTTTAGGCAAGGGCTGTACCAGCACGCTGTGTATCTATCTTCCAAGAGAACTGTCGAAAATGCGGTTGAGTCTTCAAGTGAGCAGACCCCAATCAGAAGTTCTAAGCATCAGAGATCAAAGTCCATGTCGCACAATGAGTTCACATCAGCAATATCATCCACCAAGCTTAGCCAACCTTCTCTTAGTAGAAGTGCTTCTAGTCGAAAGCTACTGTCCACGGATATCGTCGCTGGCAACTGCTCTAGTAGGCAAATCAATAATGGAAAACATATTACCAAGAAACCCAATTCTACATGTACTCCTATTTTAGAAGATGAAAGAGGGAAAGAAAATCGATCATGTACAAATGCTGCAAGGGATAAGCAATCTCCTGACAAGAAAACTGCTAAAAGTATACCTGTATCAACATTAGTGAAGAAATCTCACACCAAACATGAATCTATGCCAAAGTGTTTGGATCCTCTAAAATTAGAGGTACATTATACTAGAAATGTTTATTTTTCATTTTCATGTTTTAACAAGTTGTGGCTTATTCATGTAATGTCTTTGACTGTTCAGCTAGAGTGCAGATTAGTAGACCAGAAGAAAGAGCATGAGAGTTCTTCTGGTTCTTCAGATGATAGGACCATGGAGACAGATTGTATTCCAAATAGAGTATCTGAGGACATTGTGAAGTGCTTATCTAGCATTTTTATGAGGATGAGCACTTTGAAGGACAAAGTAGAAGAATTGGGCAATGGAGAAGCAGTGTTCCAAGATCCTTATGATATTTGTCTAGAATCGAGAAAATTGGATGTTGGTCCCTATAAACATCTGTGTTCAATTGGTGTTGACTCAATTGATCTCAACAGAACAACAAGTGCATTAATGTTGATGCACAGACTAAAGTGAGTTCTTATTTGCTAGCCTGTTTAATACTATTGGTCATTTATCAGAACTGCTTGAGACTCATATGTTTACAAATAATATTCAGGTCTCTACTTGGAAAGCTTGCTTCTGTGAACCTAGAGTGTCTAACCCATCAAGAGAAGCTTGCATTTTGGATTAACACTTACAATTCCTGCATGATGAAGGTAAGATCTCCTCTTCTCACTTTCCTGTCCAAAATTTGAAAAATGAAAATGCAAAACTGTAATGCCTTTACCTTGGTGTAGCTACGGAAATGCACAAGTAGTGATAATCGTTCTAACTAAATATGATACAGGCTGTTTTGGAGCATGGAATACCTGAGACTCCAGAAATGGTTGTTGCACTAATGCAAAAGGTACGATGAATTCATCATTTAGGTGTAATGATGTAGTCATTGATCACATTCCAATATTTTGTGTGCTTCTGTTAGTATCATAAACACGGTCGGTTACAGTTTTGTGAATTGACTTTTGGCTATGTTTGTATTTAGGCTACAATAGCTGTGGCAGGACACTCGCTGAATCCAATTACAATTGAGCATTTCATTTTGAGATTGCCTTATCACTTAAAATTTGTAAGTGCCCCAAAACTTCATTATTCATTTCATTATGTTAAGTGTTAATCGACTTCTCTGGCTTGAATAGTGTAATCTGATACTTAAGTATCACATTGTTTCTCATGTTACATCAGACATGTCCAAAAGCTGCTAAGAACGATGAGATGAAAGCTCGTAGCATATTCGGATTAGAGTGGTCTGAACCCTTGGTTACATTTGCACTTTCTTGTGGAAGCTGGTCATCACCTGCTGTAAGCTTGTTTCGAAACTCTTTTCATATTCCAAAGTTTTCTTCTTATCAAAATGCATGTCAAAGAAGAAGAAAACTCAAAACATTATTTCCTATTAACTGAATGGCATTTCCATTCCTCCAACTTACGTACTGACATGTAAAATGGGAAATGAAGGTGAGGGTGTACTCTGCAGCTCATGTCGAAGAAGAATTAGAAACAGCAAAGAGGGACTATATACAGGCAGCAGTTGGAATTTCAAGTGCAAACAAGTTGATAATCCCCAAGCTATTGGATTGGTATCTACTCGACTTCGCAAAGGATTTGGAATCATTAGTGGATTGGATTTGCATGCAGCTACCAAATGAACTCAGGAATGAGGCAAATAAAAGCCTTGAAACAAGGGGAATAGAGCCCTTCACACAGTTGGTGCAAATAATGCCATACAATTTCAGCTTCAGGCTGCTATTACAGCGATGAGACGCTTCAATTTTGTTTTGAAATTTTTGTTCTCTGATTCTTTAGTCTGCATAAGAACATTGGATATGGTGGGTTTGTATATTGATATAGTTTACAAGGTGTAAGTACATAAATGCGTAGCATATACATATGCAAGTACCGAGTCTGCTCACATCAATCTATGCATGTTTTTGTTACCCTCTCACAACTTAACAAGAGGTTTTCGAACACATGGATCCAGCAGGGAAAAACTAATGCTGGAAGCGACGTGAAAAGATGGAATGCGGAAAACACTGATGAATTTCTTTGATTCCATAACCACACCAGTACAAAACTGTGAAATAAATGACTTTACTATGACTATAGGGATGAACTATTCCGATGTGACAATAAATTGGGATAACTACATGGAATACAATAATCACAAATGATGACATCAAACTCGAATACATTTAGGTACGATAATACATTATATACCTCCCGCGCAAAAAAAAATACATTATATACCTCCTAATGGGGAGTGGTATAATCTCACAACAAGCATACTCTGAGCCATAATCTATGGCAGCAACTGCACCAAAGGTTCAAAGGTCCTCTTCAATAGTTGCATCCCTAACCAAACTGATATCAAGACTAACCAAATGGAGAGGGAACAGGTCCCGGGCCTGTAAGTGCATCCGATCTTTTGATGCTTCCCATACCGCATATAATGCAACCCGGGGATGCAAGAGCCGAAAATTTGGCACCACAAAGGTCACAAACATCATACCCAATGGTAGACAAACGACTAAGAGTCGCGGCACAGAACTGGGAAGGATCTTCAAGTGGATCAATGGACTTGTTGGTTACACCCCTTTGAACACACATGTCCACTAAGCTCCTTAGTTCATCCTGCTTATTTGGAGGTGCTTTTGACAGCAGGAGTTCAAGCATCTGTTTTGAATAAGCGTGATTCTGTACTTCCATATTCCTCTTAATCGCAGTTCGAATACAATTTATCCTGTGCTTTGCTAGGAGAGGCAAAGAACCGAGGTGGCGTGATAGTCTTGACATCTCATCTTTTGCACTTATTGCACTAGGGCCATGGACTCTCTGAAGCCGCCCGATTTCCTGCAACAAAACCAAAATTGATTTAGCATTAAACCCGAAGAAAAAAAAATGTGGGTCATGGTATCTTTGCTGACCAGCAGCAAATACTCAAATATGTAACACGACACAGATGGTGTCTTTGAAGTCATAGTAAAAGGATGCTGTCTATTTACCAGAAAAGGTCTGTATAATGATCTCCAATGTTTAGTCTGAATAAATGATCATTTATTTTACCTGAAGAAGAGTGACTGCTATCTTGTACTGAGCACAGATGGTTGCTTGTGCTTTAATATCAGCTCCACGAGAGTAATCCTTAGCTAATGCAAGGAAAGCTTCATCGAAGCAGGATAATGCATCAGAAAGTTGATTCTGCTCAAGGTGGGAGACTCCAGTCTTAAAGCATATAGGAGCAGCAGCCCCACGGGGAACCTGTAAAGAGGAAAGCAATAAAACAGAATTAGCAACACAGGGAAGTGAAAGCGTCAAGCATGCATTGGTACATGCGTCTACAGTCTATTACCTGCCCAGGACGCACTGCAGATGGTGGAGATGGAGACTGCCCTGTAGGTTTTCCATTATCAACAGAATTCGGAACGCCAAGGGCACTAAGATCAAGAGGCTGAGAGGACATTGGAGGTTGAGCTGACTGAATTTGAGTCTGTTGCTGCACAGCAGGCAGGCTTGAGATTTGAGGTGGAACCCCACCATCAGGAAGTCCAAAAGATTCCGGTGGAACAACCTGTTGAGTAGCTTGAGGGGGAACACCACCATCAGGAAGACTCATATTGGCTTTAAAGGCATTAGCCTGGTTAAGTGTTTCCGTATTTCTTTCAAACCCTTGAGAAGCTTGATCCATCTTTGAAAGATAGGTTCCAGGAGGGGGAAGTGCGGCTGCCACCTGGACAGATGGTATGGTGTTCTGGAAAAAGTCCTCTGGAATTGGTCCACCTGTCATCCCTACACCCGGTACTGTAGGAGTTTGCTGTGATCCACTTGCAGGGTGTGTTGGCCCATCCATACCAAATAAATCACCAGGGGCAGAACCAACACGAACATTTGGAAAACTACTATTAGCTGTAGGCGGTTGCGATAACATCTGACCAAGGTCCTGGGATCCGGTCAATGACTTGGTTCTGCTGGGGCGAGCCAACCCTTCACCGAGTTTGAACTGCTTCGTGGCTTCTTTGATCTTATCAAGGTCCACTGTGGTAGAGGAAACTGGCTTGTCTCTAATTCGAATATGTAATTTTTTGGCTTTTGAAGTTCCCTCCTCGTCACTGCTGCTACCATCTGCTGCACCATACATTGATTTCTTGAATTCTTCTTCAGCTTTAGCCTGTTCATCTGCAGCGGAGGAACTGGCTACTTGTTTGGTAAGGGTTTCAAGACCCATCAACGAATCACCACCAGGCACTCCTTTGGACATATTAGATGTAGACTTCACTGAAGGCACTTGAATACCGTTTGGCTTAGTGTCACTAGTTGCGGGTGTGAAAGATTTGACCAAACTATCTTCCCGTACTTCTACTATGTTGCCTCTTCCTTTGATGGAACCCAAGTAAACACCAATATGATCAGCAATAATGGATGGGATGGCACCGTCATCAGTTCTCATGTATGGCATCACCTCGGCAGCCAGTTCCCATTGAGGTATTGCCTTCATGTTAGTTGGGGTTTTGATTTCCCAGTTCCCGCCACCCCATTCAGGACCTTTTGGAACCATACTCTCAGCAGCAAAGTTTGCAAAAATGCCTTGAGTCCATCCAGTCGAGCGGACTCTTAAAATTCTCTCACAGTATCTCCTTAGTTCTGAATCAGTGCCATTTTCTTCCAATTTTTGAGCAAGACGCCGCATGGCACTGGGGTTAAGATGACATATAAAGAGATCGAGCATACTTTGATAATCAGCTATGACTTCAAAAGTTTCTTTTGCACTATCGAATTGACCAAACCTGCAATTTTATTTTGAGTTAAAGTTAAAAAATAAAAGTGTTTCTGAAGTACTCCAAAAGTATAACCAAGTAGCTCCCAACTTCCAAACACTTTTAATCATTTATTTATTCCATCCAGCACAATATACCAGATGATCTGATGAGATGCCACTCAGCTAACAGACGCAAAATGGTCTCCTCTAATTTGGCTAATTGTGTGTGATTCTTCTTTTAACCTTTATGTAAGAAAAATCAAGAAAAGCCAATAGATTTACACAAACATAAACAAACTAATACTAATCCTTGCATACGCACATGGGGAAATATATTCAGAATCCTAAAGTATGTTTCCAATTATTTATTAAGTCAAAAGTGCAATGTATAAAATCTCAAAAGATGTAGATACATTAGAGTTTTTGAACCAAAGATAAAATAATTTAGCAATTTTATGATTTGAAAGAGATTTGCATAATACAAAATGAAATTGAACACTTTTCATAGTTGCTTACTTGATACATGCATAACCCAACTGCCGGAACCGGTGGAATAAATGAGAGGTTGGCGGACACATTGGATAATCTCTAGAGCGCAGAAACTCATCTTTTAAAACAGATAAAGCAGTAGAGAAACGAAGGGCTTTAATAGCATAGACACCGCGCACCACCTATGTTATTCCATAAGATTAGTGAACTTAACACGCTGAAGAACTGAAATCAATAAGCAAAATATTGTTTTCTACTCACCTGTGTGAACTGTGGTCCTGCTTGAGATAATGAGACAGAAAGATCCCCACAAACAGGAGAGCCTCTGGCCAGAATATCAAGAGACCTTGGAGTGATACGCAGGCTGTCAAACCTTCATTCATAGAGTATCACCACATTTAAGTTTTCATCAACATTCATTCATGGAACGTATCAAAAGAGAAGAAACATGACATGACAACTAGGAAGTGGTTAATCCAACGAGAAGAAACATGGCATGAGTTTAGTAAGAATGAGAAAAACCTTGATGTTATTTGATACAATATCTCTGGCAGGTCAAGCTTCTGCTCAAATCTTTCTTGCATTGTGGCAAATCCAATAAGAAGTGGTTCGAGGAGCCCAACAAGACAACTCTTAATCTCAACGGCCTTCTTTTGCCTAGGATTAATTTCTGTTGGGTTAGCAAGCAACAATCGATCATTCAGGGCACCAACCAAAACTGCAGAAGAACAGATCACAATGAGTCAGAACTAACAAATTAACCCTTTACCTACATGGCCATCAACAAAAAATGCATACCTGCATATGGCATACTGATAGAAAGAATAGTCCTCACTTTCCCATCCCAACCAAGCACACTAACTGCAGTGGTAGTAGAAAAGAGAAGTGCAGGCCCAACCCACAAAAGTGATCTGAAGTGATTAGAAGTCAAGGGTACGCAAAGAGGCTACGTACTCATAAATATTCATTAATCAAAGATTGCATAAACTGTAAACTTTCAGGACCAAGATGTCGTATAAGGATATTGAGGGAAGTCCTTTATCAAATTTTGCAGAGCTTCCTGCTAGTATATCTAGATCTGCTGAAACTATAAGCACTCTTTTTGTAGTTAATATTCCGGCAACATAGCCCCTGAGAGTTTCTTGCCAGTGAACCTGTCAAACTTGAAGATCAGGATTGTTTGTAGGAACCAAACTAGATTTCTGAAAAAATAACAATAATAATAATATATAACAATAATAATAATAATAATAATAATAATAATAATAATAATAATAATAACAGCGACAATTACAAAGAGAACTGGGTGGAAATGTTTTGTGGCATCAGTGAACTTCACCATTCAACAATGGGTAGTATGTCTTCTTTTTTCAAAAGGGGTAGTACATCTTCTTTAGTAAGATTTTAACTGCAAGCAAATTGTCATCATCGTAATTATTTTCCTTTATATAACAATAGTAATAAGTTAGAAGAGCTGCTCTGGATTTACTGACACCCGAGAAGAAAAAGAAGGCAGGCTCAAGCTCTGGCAATGGTAAAAGGGGCCGGCTAGTTGGTAGCAAGAATAAGAAACCGGGAAAGGCACTAAGAAGGATCCAATTGTTGGGTCCTCTTCAACTCACATACCCGTGACACTTGACAAGGGAACTTCAGGCAAGGGCAAGGACAAGCTGACCTAGATGGTCCTAGTATCTCTAGTTTTATTTTTCTTATTAATATTTAGCTAGGGAATTTCTGTAAGTGTTATCATTGTCAAATGGCATTCCACTGTTTATACTGGTCTTGCTTCTACTTAATTGTAGGGGAGGGTAGCATTGATGTTTTTCAGGATCCTGCCTATTGATTAATGAATGCTTCGATGCGATTTTCTCTCAAAGAAAGTGATAAGTTAGAAGAGTAATATAAGTACCTGAAGTACAATTTCATCAAGTTTCAATTTGATTGATTTTCTCCCTTCATTTGTTGTTGCTATATAATGACCACCAGCATTAGACAGGAGGTATCCTTGAACCAACTTTGCCAAGCAAATCTGATTCCCATGTGAAGCAAACATCAGGGTTGATTCTGCAATCAGAACATAGTATGAGTTAGCATATAACCGTGGATATGTGTTCAAGTTTTGGACAATAATAATAGTTTTCTGAAGTACCTATTGGAGTCGAGAAGATTCGATCAACTTCACTTTCAAACATAAACTGCATTGGACCTCGAGGGGTACTAGTATCAACATCCCTAGTTGGGTTTTCGTCAGCCAGTAGGTTTTTCTCATTAGCTTCTGGAGTAGCCTTTCCAGGGAGGATATGTAAAGCCAGTCCAGTCTTATCATCATCGAGAATTGCAAACTGATTTTCATTGGGACCAATAAATGCTGCATCTCGACCTACAAACTCAAACATGCAACTCATGGATGATTATTAGATCTCCTACATGCATGTTTATTTTAAAGAAATTAGGATGCAATTTAGTTATGAACCTTTTACTGTGCTGCATTTACTGTTTGCTGCCTGAGAATCGGTATTTTCAAAATAAAGAACAACTTCATTTGTAGTACCACTAAATTCATAGACAACAAGAAATATGCGCTGTTTTCTACTGTAGAACATGTACTTTGGATGATATTCCACATTTGGAGGAACCTACAAAAGAGAGCATATTTTGTAAAACCTGACAAAAGAGGGGGGGATAGGAATAGTTCAACACCACAAATCTTTACACCACCAAAGGAGAACTCCTCCTAAAACTAAAATGACAGGTGGCACACTATTTCACATAATAATATCTCATGTTCTAGATTACCGATGTATGAAGTCTCTTGTAAATACTATCTGCTCCAGAACAAAGATTATATGCCATGAGGTTTGATCCATCTATACAGAACGCTCTGACAGGATAATGAAGAACCCGGTTCTCTTTACTGAAGAAATTTAGCTCCAGGTGAAACGGCTGTAAATGGACTACACTCGTCATAACCAATTTAAGCAGAAGTAACAGAAGATGTGATCAGTCTATATCAGAAACATCTTACCTGACATACAGGAACATCCTTCAGATGATGCTTAGCATCTACAATAGTAATGAGAGGCAGCCGAGAAATGGGTGCACTTTTGGCATTGCCTTCCATAAAGTGCTAAAAATGACACAATGAATAAAAAAAAGTCAAAAAGAATTTATCTAGCAGCTAACTTTAGGCCTGGGAACGGTTCGGATCCTACCAAAATTTTCAGGAACCGGAACCGAACCATTCGATGTATATACGATTCGGTTCTTTATATTTAAAAGGCAGAACCATTTGGAATCGATCCGGTTCAGGAATCGATTCGGTTCCACGGTTCCTCAACTTGGAACCGAACTAATATATGTGATTATTGTTTCTACTTTATATAAGTCTATACTCATCAGAACACAATTACTGATTAACATTAACATACAAATATATTTCGTAGTTCTAGTGTCAAGTTACATAAACAAATAAAAATATCATACAACTTCATAAAAGAGGGTTGACCCATGATCTAATGATCATCAAATAAGTCATCTAAGTGATATAAACAAAATAACAAATGACATATCCAACAACTTGGTGATTTGAGTGAAACAAAATAATAAAACCTTCATATATGATTATACAAATCACATAATGACATATAATTCTAACATTAAGTTAAAATATGGACTATAGACGGTTCCTTGTAAAGTGAAAACGAGGAACCGGAACCGAATCGAACCGGCCGAATACGGTTCGGTTTCTGAAAAAATATACTCTAAAATTTTGGAATCGAACCGAACCGCCCGGTTCCGATTTGATTCGAATCAGTTTTGCGGTTCCCGGTTCTAAAGTCCCAGGCCTAGCTAACTTAGTAGATTAGTTGCTTAATTAGATTAAAACTTCAAGTTTATATTAAGCACATTACAGCTTGCTAAGGTTTAAATTTGTCCACAATCCAGCCTCAGAACATTAAAAATATTTTCAATAGAAAGTTTCTGCTATAGATGTTTATAAAAAGAAAGTGGCATACACTCTGGAGAAAAGCTTTCCGAGCAATGTCTGATATAGTAAGTTGGTTGTGCCTGCCAGAGATGAAAAGTAATGAAACTCAAAAAGAGAGTACTAAATAATAACATAAAATTCTAGGAGGAAATCCAATGATCTCAACTCGAAAAAGACAATAAACCAAATCTCCAATGTAACATCCGACTATAATTTCATCTTTATCAACAAAGGTCAAGCAAAGAGTCATACAAAATAATCACAACACATGCTCTTAATAACAAATCTGCTTTATAAAAACGTCAATATCACCTTTTCATATGATGTTCTTGTAGTTGGGCTTGAAGTTGATGCTCAGCTAGTATTCCAGATGACCCCAAAGATGAAAGCTTTTCTTTCAAAACAGACGCTGCATGATAACTTATAGTTAGTACAGTACCTTTTTAATGGTCTTTGACGTGCTTTTCTTAAACCAGCAAACCATACATTCTCACAATTTAGATGGACTCAAATTCTCTGCTTGTCTCATTCTTAATCAACTCTAAATGTAAGTCTTTATGTGACAGCTCTTGTATCATAACAAATGGACACTACTCCAATATGGGGGTACAATGCAAGGAATATGTAAATTTCCATATTTAGAAGTATTGATAGAACACTACAAACAGCCAGATTATCATAAAAATCATGGAAATGGAAGACCACCTACTAAACATATGATCAAAATATTATTAGCCTCAAGGTGCACATTCTGTCTACTACCTGAAACCTTGATGAATCTCTTATTACTGGTAGACGCTTAAGGCGTTCCTTAATCATGATTTTTTTTTTTGCAGACGATGAACATTTTAACATCTTGATATAAGTTTTTGCCACACCAAATTACTAAAAAAAAATGCAGTTTCTTCAAATTTTGCAAACCTAAGCCAGGAAACAAATGACATGAATAATAACTAAAGTGAACTCATGGAACATAATGAGCTATTCACATTTGTTGACAATCAAACTCACAAGTTTAACAACTCGGACAAAAATAAATAAGCAAATTACTATCAACTCTTTATTTTCACCTGAAGATCCTCTTGCACCTTGCAAAACTGCAAACAATTGTTTCCTTCCCTCCCTAGTGTAGGCAGCCCGATTTTTCACATTGTCTCCACCTGCCATATTCTTTAAAAAAGATATAAAAAAACACACACACACACAAATACAAAGTCAAAATATGCACATTTTGACATCTGTGGTAAATGAGAAAAGTAATATGTAAGTGGGCGCACTTAACTATGAACAAAAGTGCGGCTAGATTCAGTTTGGAGTGAACTTCTAAAGTTTTAATACGTGGTAGAGGGTAAGCTGCTTCGCCACCCTGTTGAGAAAGTATGCGTGGAATGTCAAGTGATTCAATTGCTGTTGGATAAGATGGAGACAGAAGTTAGTACAGCCTGTAAGAGCCATATATATGTATATGTGCAGTAGTCCAAATGTACTGAGTTTAAAAACCCAACTATGATGGCCCCAGTGGTGCCTATGCTATTATAAAATGTCATATTAAATCTCAACGGTTCCAAGTTTCCTCGGGCAATACAACAGTCAATATGAGCTGCAGAAGCAGTAGCAGCAATGACTTCAAAAGGTTTAAAGAAGAAAAACAGTAGAGAAAAATCATTTTAAACTAAAAAAATAAAGCATTCAGTAGTATAATTCCTTGTACTATAACATAATGAGTAAAATTATGTCCTTTTCATGTCCCAAGGCAGGTGTAAAATTTATAATCAACATTAAAATAACTCACCAGCAGGCTCAAAGAAATTCGCTTGCATTGGAGGTCTATTTGGATTTATTATAACGCGTGTCTTCCACACTTGAAGAGTTCCGTCCTTGGTTACAGTTACAAGTAACCGCAACATCGGTAGCCAGGCAACTGACGTAATTGGTTGGGAACCCACTTGAGTACTAAATTCCAACAGAGGGTCAAGCTCAGAATATTGATTAACACCAGAAAGAGATTGACAGAAGCAAATTACAAACAGCATTGGCACCATATAGACAATGAATTATTAGGAAACCATACAACATGCTGTATTATATTGGCATCATTCCAACAGGCTGTTTAATTGAGACCATGAATTTAAATCAGTTTCGACCATTTAAGGCTTTCCCAACTACCCTATGAGCATATCATAATCAAAATGAATTTAGTGAGGCAGCAGTAGGTTAGAAGTTTTTCCATGTTTTAGATGATGTCTGTGACTACAATGATTAATGGAGGAATTGATTAACAATGTCTTAAAAATGCTAATAAAGGTCATAAAGTATATGAAACTATCACTCTTAACCATGTGAGGCTTCTTGGACAGCAGGAAAAACTCAAAAAGAGAATAACTAAAGCCTTATCAAAAAGGAATTAATTAACAACGACTTAAAAGTTGAAGAATTTTATCAATATTGATTGCAGAAAATGATAGATGGTGATACAGAATTTTGAAGACAAGACATGCTATTTATTTAGCTGCAAGTAAGTCTATATACTTTTTAAAATTTGCTAAAGCTCCACTTCATTTAAAACAGAAATAGATTACTGAAACCAAAAGCAAAAATGATGTTAATCTTGGTACTCTAATCGATGAATTAAAGCATACTTTCTAGTTTCTACAAGGCAGACTAAATCTGTCAATCAATGCGGTTTAAGCAATTATTCCCCTAGTTTTTTCGATTTTTTTGTTCTTTGTTTCATTTTTTGGCCCTTTATGGAACATGATTTCCACAAATAATCTTTCTACTCACATTCCAATCATATATGACTTACATTCCAATCATACTAGGCCTCTCAGTTGACACATCCCATGCAAGAAGTGTACCGCGTCTATCACCAACAAATATCCACTCCAACGTTGGGTGAAAACCAAAAGCACCAGCACCGATAAGCTTTATGGTGTTATCAACTGCAGAACAAGGATACAAAGTTTAGGCATTTACCACCTGAAGCTAGTTATTACATTATCAACCAGAAACAACCACGCAGTTTACTTTGTAGAGTGTAATGGACTGCATAGGTGTGAATGTTGTATGCTCGAATCAAACCATCTGCATAAGCCACATACTGGAAAAAGAGAAATATCATTTAAATTAGAGGTATTATCCAACAGAAACAGAACGCCATGTTACAAGAACAATATGATAAAATTCAAACAAACAATTACATTACCAGGATAGGATGGCGAGGGTGGCATGCAAGGTTCACAATAGGTTTTTTCAAATCTGCCTTTATTTTTGTTGGTGCCCTTCCTCCTTCAACAGTTCCAACAACTTCATGCATACAAAACCAGTATCAGGAATTAGATATAGCTCCATGTCACTGTGCATGCCTCTATGAGAGGGAGTGAAAAAATGAAGTACCTGTAACACTCATCCTTTTATGGAACCCGAAAAACGCTACTGGTTGGAGAGGCGTCAAAGCAAGATGGACGTCTGTATCAGGAGTAACTTGATCCATCTTCTTCTCAGGTGAATGCAATACACATGTTTGTTCAGCATCAAAATCACAAGAGCGAATGGTACCATCCTACAAAATGGGATTCCAATGTACTCTATTAGACCACTGAAGAATATCATCGATGTATAAAAGTAAAGCCTTTATCTGTAATCATAGTGTTTGCAATTCTTTTCATATGGCGCCCAGGTTTAGCCCAACACATGGAATTTTATATACATTAGAATGGCATATCTACAGTGACCTGAACTAAATACGTCTCGGGTTAATATATATATATATCTCTTTGAGTTTTCAATAACAGGAGATGTTAAAGAAATCCACAATTAACAACTAAAGATATGCAAGACGCAATTGTTCAGACTTGCAAAACAAAGTAGGAGCCTAAAGGGTATCAATCACACGGATATCGGTCAGTGCATATTATCATTAAAGAGATACAAGGGTGAAGCAATATGCTATATCTGAAATGCTAAACAGAAAGGCACAATGAGAACGCACCTCAAGGATCGCTATCACAGAATGCCCACTCGTGGGACTATATGCCATGCGCATAACAGGCATACCGATCTCAATAGATGAAATTTTGCTTCCTGTCAAAGCATCCATTTCTGTTTGCACAAATGCAAAGACAGTATCAATCAAATAACAATGTAAATAATACAAAGTACATTCATATGTCCATCCACAACTAACGACAGTAGTAAAATTGTCGATCTCCTTTGAAAAAATATCTCATGATCTTCAACATTGCTTATAAAACCTCAAAACTAGTCCGAGTTCAAAACTTTAACTCAACAACAAAACCTCCCCTCTGTCACTGGCATACCAACCAATAAAACAATTGCACATCTTTTCACCGGTCAATCACAACTCAGTTAAATTATGCAGAAAGAGTAAGCTATACTGATACGGTGATACATGGACAAAGTACAAACCTTGAAATTCAAAGCAGAAATTGAAAAATAAAAATAGGCATTGAGGTCGAAGTAATTGGAGATGGTGTCGTTTACCGATGATGTAGTTGCCGATAGCTACGGCGACGAGCGCCTGATGCGGATGAAATGCGGCGGCGTGAGGCTGCATCGGCTTGTTGTTCCGGCCTACGTGGCGTAGATCCAGATGCTGCACCGTCGTCCACTCCATCGCCCTAAGATCTCAGCTGTCAACGTAAATTTGTTGATGACTGTTAAATTGGATCCAGAGAGACGATTTGAGATCTCAATCAATCAGACTTTTCTCGAGTGAACAAAAAGAGTTGGAATTTACCTTAATAGAACCTCAATTCCGATTCCGATTGAAAGTGAAGCTCATTTGAATTGAAGAAGAAGAAGATCGATGACTGCTGGGATATGTTAATGAGAAGAAAAAAATATTACAGACAAAAAGGAGGGAGGAAAGTAGAGAGATGGTCCGCATTTCACCAACCAAATGCCGCGCACCATATTGGGCCGGGCCCGAATAGTTCTAAAAGCCCAGTTTCCTTTTTCTCTTTCGAATTTGGTTGGGTTAGGTAGTTTCAGCAACTATATTCGCCTTTTCGAGTTTTCGGTGCCTTCATGGAACTTTTCAGCGACTAATTACCATGCCTTTTAACCAAGTTACCGCGTTACATATCGAATCTGTTTGCTAGTTTGACAATCTTGATTAGGGGTGTGTGGGGGTTAAGTCGATGCGGTTTAAAGTTCAAACCGCAACTAATGGCGGATCTAGTGTCAAAAGCTCAGGTGAGCAAAAAAAAACAACTTTCTTCGACACCTATAAATCGGTTACGTTTGAGAGAGTTATACTTAATATAAGTATATTCTACAAGATTATGTGTTGATCTTCCTGTTGTCTGGTGAGGCAAGATGTGCTATGAATGCAGATTTGCACATATAGTATTAATCAGATTTTCCGCACAAGTTATTTCTCTTACAAGTACGTGAGGCTCGGGATTTCACATGGTATCAGCATCTTGAAGAGTCATACTAACTATTGTCTAAGAGTGCTTTTGAATTTAAGTCTCTATGTTTATCAATACGGTGATTTTGTGGTTTGAATTATATTATGTTCATCAAGTTTTCTTATACTTGATATCTTGTGTAACTATGCAGGATTCATGTTTGTGAAAATTCGAGCCTACTAGACAAGAAATATGATGTATAATTATTCACGCTCTTCTTTCAAAGTTATCATGTGATATACCATTCACGAAAGTTATCACGGCATGTAGAGTCATTCTTAAGAGCTCAAACACTGATGTGGGGATGTCTTTTCATTGAAGACTAAATGCTTTTGATTCACTAGTCATTGCGGCATTTTAGATACGCGATCGGATCAGTTCTATAGGTTAGCACAGACGTCAGTATCATAGTGAATGATGATGCAAAGGTATTGTTGCACGAGAGAAAATTTGTTTAGGTAGCAGCAGTTTGGCATCTTGATATTTTCATTCATAAGGGAATGGTATTTTTCTTGAAGCGTTGAAGAGTTATGGAAGTTGTTTTTCGGTAATCATGGAATATCGGGATATCAATCCTCCTGCACAGAGTTATGAAGTTTCTGAACTATTCTTAGCATGGTGAGCTGTTTCCGTCAAAATTTCAGTGTTAAATCCTTACAACCAATCACGCCACATGTGTCGCTAGGAATGAAGAAACAAGGTATACCATATATTTTTTCGGAGAATCTTCAAGCAGCGATTATGGCATTTCATTCTCACTACGTTTACTTTTCATGACGTAAATTTGGGAACGAAATTTTTATTAGACGGGTAGACTGTAACTACCCAAACCTTTATTAATGAGTTAATCATCATTTATCGCGCTAATTAACGAGTTAAGGATCACACAACTCGTTTATCGAGATTCATCGCGACTAAAAATTAACTTTTTATAGGTTATGATTTTGGACTCACTTTCTTTACAGAATTTGTAGAGGATATTATTGCGAGTTGGTGCATATTTTTTTCTAAATTTTTTGGAGGTCTGAGCTAATTGTTATGAATTTTTGAAGTTTGAAGTGTTTATGTGATTAATTGAAAATCTACTAGTGGTCAATTAATCAGGACCATCAGATTTGTTAGTAATGGATTGTGAACCGTTGATCATGTTAATAACCATAGGTATAAATTTGAGTTTTCTACTCGAATGGGTAGAACAGAGATGGTGTGACCCGACGTTGGACCCGACCCGATCGGATTTTCGTCGTCCGGCCACCTCGGCTCGCCACACCACCCGCAATCGACAACTCTCTCTGTCCCCGACCTTGCGACACCCCCAAAAATGACATGCAACACCTCTAGGAGAGGAATCGAACTGGAGAAGTTTTCCAGGTTTCTTGATTTTTCCTATTGCCGAAGGCAGCTTTCTGGCTGAAGTTGGTGGCCGAGACATGGGGGGTTTCATTCCCTGCACTTCCAAAAAGCCATTATGACCATCCTCAAGCCACATTGACGCATGTGGCCGACGTGATGTTGATGAGAAATTATGGCGAGATAATCAAATTTTCGAGGTAGATTGCGACGGTTTTTAATCTTTTTTTGGTGTTGTGCTAGTTACACAAGATTTTTTATGTGATGAGAGCTTTAGAATGGTGTGTCAATTGCAGGCATCAGAGTTGGTCGGTTTCTAGCAACCACCGGTGGTGGCGCGTGGATCCCACTCGCTGTCGTGCCCGACGGAGCTCCTGCGACCAGAACACCATTTTCTTCATGGGAAATTTCTTTATCTGATTTGTGATGGTTTTTGGTATAGCTTTATGGAATTCGATTGATATTAGTAATGTTTCACCTTATGCACAAGTTTCGAGATGACTCGACATTCGACAATGTCGATTGTCGTATGTCGAGTCTAGGCTGACTTTATATGAACTTTAGCGGCACGACACAATGATTAGGAAGAAGACATATTTTTTCGATTTCAAGGACGAGTAAGAGTAACAATTCACGAATATAAGAAGCAAATGTAATTTTTCGATCGATATTTCGTCTCGGATTCTTTTATCCATTTTAGTTGCATTATCCAACTATTATTAATTGATTTATATTTCAATTTGGCTTAGGAGCACCGAGTACGACTTAAGAGTCAATTTATCGACAATAAATTTTCTGGCAATCCAGGTGAGTGGACACTTTCTTTTTCACTGTTGTTAGCGAGTCTAGATTTATGAAGTTGATTTCCTTTACGAAAATACATACATATATATATATGCTACGATATGATACAATATGTTTATGTTTATGCACAGAGGCCCATATGATATGATTTTACGATTTTACACACCCATGTTTACGTATGAATGCATTGATGCATTGACTTCTTGGCAGATCACCGAGTACTCCCCGAGAAGGACACGACAACACCTAACTTGATGACTATGACATGCATGCCTCCACACATGTATGATATATTTTTACTTTGACTCGTTGTGTTTTTCTATATGTATATATATATAAATTTCATTTTATGATTTCGTACGAATGCTTATTTTCGTCCACTCACTTTAACGATTTCTATGTTCTTATATGCCTTTCCCCTGGGCCTTTCGATTTCAAACACCTAGGTTGCAAAGTCTCATTGGAGGTCTAGTATGCACGCCTTCACACATGTATGTTATATTTTAACTTTGATTCGTTGTGTTTTTATATATGTATAAATATTATGCTGAAAGGCATAAATTTCGTTTTACGATTTCTTACGAATGCTTATTTGCGTCCACTCACTCTAACGATTTCTATGTTCTTATATATCTTTCCCATGAGCCTTTCGATTTCAAACGCCCAGGTTGCAAAGTCTCATTGGAGGTTGGGCACGCATACAGATCAAGGCATAGCGGTATCCACCGTAGGATCTAAGATGGTCCTACGGTTTAGTAATCAAGATAACATAGTTAGTTTAGAGAGTCTAGCACCTCTGGTATCATAATGGTTTTAGATTCTGTTGTTATGAGTTGTTTCTGAAATTTAATTTTTTTAGCTTATGATATCCTGACTTTTGATTTCATTTCGGCCGTCTTTTAGATTAACATGTTTAGGTAATGATGATCATTAAGGGCCTAATCCCGGTTTAGGAAATTAAATCGGGGTCGGGTTCTTATAGTAATATACAAGCAGCACGTAGATGAGTTAATTTTATAGACACAATTATTGACAATGGATTTAAACCACATTTTGAGCATATTAAAGGAAGTGATAATACTTTAGCAGATATATTGTCTAGACTAATTCTTTGAATAACTTTGCAGAAATGAATCAAAAAGGAGCATCTTCTTCAAAACCTAGAAGACCATGGAGTATTCTTTCAAATACTTTGAGCATGAGCATGCCCGCAAGATCACCCATAAGACCGGTGATACATACTTATGGAAATATCCATATTCAAGAAGTCATGAAACTTGAATATCGATATAACTCTTGGCAATCAGTTGTGCTAAAGCAAAAGGTAATACTTGACAACTTTTGGAGCCTAAGAAATCAACCTCCACAAATGAACGTAGCAATTGAAAAATTGGTAAGAGCATTAGAGAATGAGTTTACATAATATAATCAAATAGTGACAGATCTCAATAAGCAACTTCAGCCTTTACAAGAAAATTATGCCTTACTATCTTTTGAGCGTAATACAACAGTAGGCAGCCTTACTACTTTGGAGCAACATCATGAAAGGTTGATTAGACTACATAGAAACTTGCATCTTAATTATGCAGCACTTCAAGAGAAATTAGAGCTTGAGAGAAACAGAGCAGTAAACAGACATGAATACATTCCTCAGCATAATCTTTTAGCACTTAATCCTATAAATGAGCAACAAGGAATCCTTCCTCCAAAATTGAGCACATATTCTCAGTTTGTTCTTACAATGGATCTATTAATTAGTCATGAAGCAAAATAAGTCTTTTGCCTTTATCAACAAGCAAAACTTCTTTATTTACAAAGAGCAATTCAGAGGTTTTTTACTTTGAGATAAGAGAAAATCTCCGACCTAGAATCGGCATTATTAACAAAACAGAGCATCACCATCCTAATGAAGAAATTAGGTATCAAATCCTTCTAGCGAGCATAGACATGACAACCTATCAAGAATTACATTTGGAGTATGAAGGAACAGTTTACCCTCTTACTCCACGACTTTTGTTGAAAAATAGTTTTCTTGTACATCTTAACATGAGTAGGAGTGATCATATAGAATCCTTTCTGAGCAACCTTAGAGAGAGCATAGTACATTATCTTGAAACCCTAGAAGGAAGTCTTCTTCTGAACATTAACAACATTCCACTAGCAAGATTCAACACCAGTTTGAGCCAAGATCCAGCCCAACATAATATTGTTATGGAACAAGTTATCTATGTCCCTAAACCGACAAGACCAAATGTCACTAAAACACCAAATATTGAAGACATTAAGAGATATAGAGGAGCATAAATGGCTTACCATGAATTTTGAGAATATGCACATCTCAACCATATCAAGCAAGGCAAAGATTATAGTCTCTACTCCACAAGAATGACCAGAAGATTAAAAAGAGATGATCGTCACCTTCGCATGAGCTTATCTACCGAAGTTGCTTACAAACACTTCCGAGCACAAGAAGCAGCAAGGATAGCAATGCTCCAAGGAAATGAAGATGAAGATGAAGCCAACTACTGGCTAAACTTATCTGATGTTGAACTAGATTTCTCTAATCTGGGACAACACAACCACTACAAGAAAATGAGTCATCACCGGCGAGATTCCGGCCAACAAGGCCGGCGACCGGAAAAGTCGCCGGTAATGTCCATCATTACCGGCGACTTACTCCGTCGCCGGTAATGTTGCCGGAATCTCGCCGGTAATGTGCCCTAGACATTACCGGCGACTCCAACCGTCGCCGGCAATGTCTAGGGCACATTACCGGCGATTTTCCGGCCGGAATCTCGCCGGAAATGTGCCCTAGACATTACCGGCGACGGTTGGAGTCGCCGGTAATGTCTAGGGCACATTTCCGGCGAGATTCCGGCGTAAAGTCGCCGGTAATGTGTTCATTTCCGGCGACTTACTCCGTCGCCGGCAATGTGTCTTATATTAGATGCCGGATCGGGCAGCTCGATCATTCAATCATTTTGAGCGAAAAAAATCAAGAGAAATCGAAAGAAGGAAAACGTACGCTCTGAAATCGATCATTATTCGGTATATTGTCAAAATTAAGGCGGGCGTCGAAAACTCGATCAGTCGGGAAGCTATTTATATAGGTACGTAGGTGTATATATACGTATATGTGGTATATATATATGTGTGTGTGTGTGTGTGTTGATCAAATCCAATTCGTGAGATATATATATATATATATATATATATATGAAATGTTGTTGATGTACGGTCACCGAAACGAGAAAACAGCTTGTAGTTAATCTTGTGTCTGAATCAATGACTGGTATTATCGTATTGTTATCGGAGCCAGACTTAACAGAGATTAGATCGATATATCATTGAGTACTATCATCGAGTACTGAATACGTACTATCATCGAGTACTGAATCGAATTCAGAGATTAGATCGATATATATACATATGCATGTGTTGATTTAATTAGAGTTGAATTGAGAGATCACGTCGATTATTAGTAGTGAATGTGTGTGTATATATATAATTAATACGTAAAATTGTTAGAATTTTCAGGATGGACAAGAGTTGGATGAGCCTCGAAAGATGGGATGTCAGATATCACGAGGGAATTAGGAGTTTTGTGGATTTTGTGAAGGCTAATTGTGGAGACACTACACTTCATTATTGCCCGTGTAAAGAATGTAAGTGTTTCAGCGATCGATTTCGATTTCCCATTGATAAAGTGCAGAGGCACCTGAGTAAATACGGGTTTTGGGATAAGTACACTTGTTGGATTTATCACGGTGAAACATCGGTAGCGGGTCCGCATGATCATGGACAATTTGGTGAGAGGGCCAGTCCACGCTATGATTATGGACATTTTGCTGAGAGGGGCAGTTCATCCTATGATCCAACATCGATGTTAATCAATGATATGTTTCCTCACGAGAGCGGTGTATTTGCTGATGAAGCACCAAATGTCCCTCCCGTCGTTGAGGGTTTCCCCCATATCGAGCCAGTCGAACCATTACCTGGAGGTCATGCCAACACAAGCGGTATGGACAAGTACAACAACCTGATTGCATTGCAACAGACTCCGTTGTACGACGGTTGTAGTAAGACTGTTCTTGAAAGTGTGATGGGAGTGATGCAGCTAAAAATGGAGAACAAAATGTCTGTCAAAGCTGTTGATTCTTGGTTGAAGTGGACTGCTTCGCTACTGCCACCCGGTCATCGTCTTCCTACCACTCATCATAAGGTGCGACATATCCTGAAAGATCTTGGGCTTTCCTACATCAAAATCCATGCATGCAGATATGATTGTATTCTCTTCTGGGGAAAAGATCTCGAAGACCTTGAAGCCTGCCCGGTATGTTTTACAGAAAGGTATAAGTTGACTCCTGCAGGCAACAAGAAAGCTGTGAAGATACTTCGATATTTCCCGCTTATTGATAGGCTGGAGCGGTTGTTCATGTGTGCTTTCACGGCCGAGGCAATGAGATGGTGGGCTGAGAGGAACTTGCCTGACGATGACACCCTTATACACCCTTCCGACGGAGAGGCTTGGAAGCACATGGTCAGGGAGTTTGATCATTTTGCAGCAGAGGTCCGAAATGTTTGGCTAGGGCTCTCATCTGACGGATTCAACCCTTTTGGCAACATGAGTCTTCAATACAGTATATGGCCAGTTATTTTGGTACCGTACAACCTTCCACCATGGATGTGCATGAAGAAGGAATACAATATGCTCACTCTGTTAATTCCGGGCCCGGGTTATCCAGGAAAGTGTCTCGATGTGTATTTGAGGCCTTTGATTGAGGAGCTTAAGTACCTGAGTGAGTGTGGCCACCCCACTTACGATAGGTTCAAAAAGGAGATGTTCCAGATGCATGCCATGCTTGTTGGCACCATCAGTGATTTTCCTGCCCGCGGTATGTTGTCGGGCAACGTTACCAGGGGTTACAGGGCTTGTTCAGAGTGCATGACGGTTGATTGTTGCAGTCCTCATTGCAGTAAAATTGTCTCGATGCGTCACCGTTGTTGGCTTCCATATGATCACCCATTTAGGCAGGATCCAGACGCGTTTGATGGGACTGTTGAAACTGGTGTGGCACCCAGGCGATGGACAGGGGACGAAATTTTGGAAGTGTTGAATGAATACGATTTTGGCCAGCTGAGCAATCATCCTGACATAGTGGCGTCAATTCCAGAAAAGCCCGAAAGGTATAAGTTTTGGACACACAAGAGCATATTCTGGGAACTCTCCTACTGGCCCAGGTTGCCTATCAGACATTACCTAGATGTCATGCACATAGAGAAGAATGTGTGTGAAAGTGTGGTGGGCACAGTTCTTAACTTGGAGGGGAAAACAAAAGACATCCCTAAGGCACGCATTGATCTTAAAGCAATGGGTGTGCGGAAACATTTGTGGTTAAGAGATGGTAAGAGAAAAATGCCGCAAGCTCCGTACACCGTAAAGCCGAAGCATAAGCATGAAATTTTTCGGTGGCTGAGTAATGTCAGGTATATATTCGATCTTATGGCTATGTATGAATTTGTCCTTAAATTTTTAGCGGAGTATATATGGTTATATGCGAGAAATATAATTGGTCCATATATATGGCTTCATCTATATATATATGCAGGTATCCTTATGGCTATGCAGGAAATATAAGCAGGTGTGTTAACTTCCGGGACAATAAGATGTACGGATTAAAGAGTCATGACTGCCATGTACTGCTTCAACGCCTTTTCCCTATTTTCATTCGAGGGTACATGCCCAAAGAGGTGGTGGAGCCGTTGGTGGCCTTGTCAAGATTCTTTCAGAAGTTATGCACCAGGGAAGTTAAAAAAGCAGACCTCAGGGAGATGCAAGATGACATCATTTTTATCATGTGCAAGCTTGAGAGGATATTTCCCCCAAATTTTTTCGACATAATGCCGCACCTGATGATCCATCTTCCCGAACAATTGTTGCTTACCGGTCCCGTACACTACACTTGGATGTATCCCATGGAAAGGTACAAATGATTCATAAATTTGGTTTGCCTATGGTTTTTATATGTAATGACTTCTGGTTAAGTAAGTTAACATGTACTTGTTAACTTGTAGACAATTGGGAGCCTACAAGGACTATGTGAAGAATAAATATGCACCTGAAGGGTGTATCGCTGAAGCATATCTTGCGCACGAGTGTGTAACGTACACCAAAGTGTACCTCGAAAATGTAGAGGACCCCCAACAACATATGCCGATAGATGAACCCCAGTTCAACCTTTCTATCATCTCCAGTGACGTGGTAGTACAGGGAAGCTTGCCAAAGTCGTACAAGTTGGATGGAAATGAGGTAGCCATTGCCCACTGGTCGGTACTGATTAACTGTCAAGAAGTACAATATTGGAAAAACTATCATCTTCACTGCCCTGCTATTGCCGGAAATGTTGATTACCACAACAAGACGTTTGCAAACTACTTTGGTCAATGGGTAAGTATATGTGTATATGTCTATTTTTATATATATATCCTTACATAGCATGTATGTATGTACGTGCTTTTGTGGTTTCAAGATGACATAATTTCTTCTGTACGTATTAATATATGGACGTTTTCAGATGAACCATGTAGCAGATGATGGTTGCCCAGAGTGGTCAAACGAATTGAGGGTCCTGGCGATGAAACCGATAGCTTCAAAAGTTTACTCGATGTGTCAGGTCAATGGCGTGAAATTTATATGTGAAAATCGAGACGACCGACTGAAAACACAGAATTGTGGGGTGATGGTCCATGGTGGGCAGGATGGCGTTGACTATTACGGTGTCCTTCATTCAGTTGTTGAACTAATTTATGGGAACCGCATGAAAGTGCACTTGTTCAAATGTAGATGGTTTGATACTAGCCCGGAGAACACAAGGACCGATCAGTACGGAACATTTTCGGTGAATACTGCTACTACCTGGTATGAAGATGACCCTTTCGTTCTTGCCTCATCAGTAAAACAAGTGTTTTACCTGGACGATCTTCTTAACAAAGTCCCGTGGAAGGTGGTTAACCATGTTGCTCATAGAAACATATACAGTGCTGCCACACTTGGTGATACCGCAGATGATGAGGAAGTTACTGCATACCAAGAGCCGAACGCTTTTGACATTCCGGAATCATCTACGATTCGCCTTAATAATGTGAGATCTGGGAGTGTGGTTCGAATTACTGGAGCAGAACTTCTCGATGTTAATCTATATGAAGTTGACGCTGATTCAGATGACGAGGAGCGGCACATATTGCCAGAGGTTACCTATGAAACCGAGTCAGACTCAAGTGATGAAGATGATTACGATTATCATCCTTAGTACGTTGGAAATTGTAGTCGGAAAATGTGCATAGCTGGAAATGGTACGTACGTATACGGAAAATGTAGTCGTTAATCGTACGTATACGAAAATTGATAATCGAAAATGTAGTCGAAAAATGTAGTCGTTAATCGTACGTATACGGAAATTGATAATCGAAATTGTAGTCGGAAAATGTAGCCGGATATCGTAGACGGAAAATGTAGTCGTTAATCGTACGTATACGGAAATCATTAATCGTACGTATACGGAAATCATAGTCGTTAATCGTACGTATACGGAAATCGTAGTCGTTAATCGTACGTATACGGAAATCATTAATCGTTAATCGGACGTATACGGAAAATGTAGTCGTTAATCGGACGTATACGGAAAATGTAGTCGTTAATCGTACGTATACGGAAATCATTAATCGAAAATGTAGACGGAAAATGTAGTCATTAATCGTACGTATACGGAAATTGATAATCGAAATTGTAGTCGGAAAATGTAGTCGTTAATCGTACGTATACGGAAAATGTAGTCGTTAATCGGACGTATACGGAAAATGTAGTCGTTAATCGTACGTATACGGAAATCATTAATCGAAAATGTAGACGGAAAATGTAGTCATTAATCGTACGTATACGGAAATTGATAATCGAAATTGTAGTCGGAAAATGTAGCCGGATATCGTAGACGGAAAATGTAGTCGTTAATCGGACGTATACGGAAAATGTAGTCGTTAATCATACGTATACGGAAATCGTAGTCGTTAATCGTAGTCGTTAATCGTACGTATACGGAAAATGTAGTCGTTAATCGGACGTATACGGAAAATGTAGTCGTTAATCGGACGTATACGGAAAATGTAGTCGTTAATCGTACGTATACGGAAATCATTAATCGAAAATGTAGACGGAAAATGTAGTCATTAATCGTACGGATACGGAAATTGATAATCGAAAATGTAGTCGGAAAATGTAGCCGGAAATCGTAGACGGAAAATGTTGTCGGATATTCTTCGGGAAATAATGACATTACCAACGAGTTGACTCGTCGTTGGTAATGACATTACCAACGAGTTATAAGCAACTCGTTGGTAATGACATTACCCACGAGTTAACTCGTCGTTGGTAATGTCATTACCAACGAGTTGCTTATAACTCGTTGGTAATGTCATTACCAACGAGTTAACTCGTTGGTAATGTCATTACCAACGAGTTGAAGTCGTTGGTAATGACATTACCAACGAGTTATAAGCAACTCGCCGGTAATGTCTTCTGGTTTGTGATTTTATCCAGCCCGAGCCTTTCATTTCTCCTCCTCTCCCTCTCCTCCTCCTCTCCCTCTCCTCTCCCTCTCCTCCTCCCAAATCGGTCCGGTGAGTGTCCTCCTCCTCCTCTCCCACTCCTCCTCCTTATCCTCTACTCCTCCTCTCCCTCTCCTCCTCTCCACCGATCCCCTCTCCTCTCCTCCTCCGAAAATCTCCTCCTCCCCTCCTCCCCTCCTCTCCTCCCCTCACCATTGTAGGTGGAAGAAAATGGCAGGTCCGATCCTCTCTCTCTCCCTCTCTCTCTCTCTCTCAATTTTTAATTATTTTTTTGCATGTGTATGTGTATGTGTATGTGTATGTGTATGTGTATGTGTAAATTAATTAGGGTGCTAAGTTGGAAATTAGGGTGATAAGATCTAAATTAGCATGTATGTATATATGTGATGTATATATATATTTAGGTATGTGAATATGAAGTGATGTATATATATATGTGAAAATTATGTATAAATGTGGTTTGGATGAAAATGTGATGTATATATATATACGGAAATTAAACCTAATTAAGATGCATGATATATATATGTGTGAAAAATGTGGAAAATTAATTAGGGTTTGTGATTTGGATGAATATGTGATGGATAAATTTAATTAAGATGCATGATGTATATATATATACACATCGAATATGTATAGTCGTTAATTTAGGTGATATAGTTGTTAATTAATCGTATAAATGAAGGTGGAAATCGGGATCGGGACGGTTTGGAACCGGAACGGTTTGGAACCGGAACGGTTTGGAACCGGAACGGTTTGGAACCGGAACTTATTGTAACTGGAACCGTTATGTTACAAACGGTTCCGGTTACAAACAGTTCCGGTTTCAAACGGTTCCGGTTCCACACCGTTCCGGTTCCGATTTGTTATAGAACCGGAACGGTGTGGAACCGAAACTGTTTGTAACCGGAACCGTTATGTTACAAACGGTTCCGGTTACAAACAGTTCCGGTTTCAAACGGTTCCGATTCCACACCGTTCCGGTTCCGATTTGTTATAGAACCGGAACGGTTTGGAACCGGAACTGTTTGTAACCGGAACCGTTATGTTACAAACGGTTCCGGTTACAAACAGTTTCGGTTTCAAACGGTTCCGGTTCCACACCGTTCAAACGGTTCCGATTTGTTATTGAACCGAATCCATGACTATTACGATGTCCAGGAGGTTTTGCGGCTAATTGGCTTCGGAGAGGTTCCCGAAATAGTGGAGGGAACAGTAGTCAAGCTTCCTCCTCGGCCGCAGTTAGCAACACGCCCAGTGGGCCAATGATGACTGCTCGCACGAGAGCCTTGCTAGAGGCGCGAGCTGAGGAGGAAGCTGCACGATCAAGAGCCGTCGAACCGGAATTCGAGGCTCGAGCCTCAGTCTCTAGACGCTCAATCAGCAGACGTCCCTCCGGTGGCAGAGCCTCAGACGAGCGACAGTCAACGGGGGCATCAGAAACTCCCTCAATCCGAATGCCCCATATTCGGATGGTGCCTACTCCCGTTTCACGGGAATCATCTGAGGCACATGGTGGTGCTGGCGCCTCATCGTCCAGGCCTCGTCTATCTCCGCCGTCCGGTCTCTTCCTACCCGACGAGATTCCTGTCATCCCTGAATTCGATGATAGGGGGATGCCTGTTTATATTGAAGGACGGCCGGATTTCCTGACCGTGGAGGAAGCGTATAACTTCCTCCCGTTCGACCCCGTGTATCTTTGGAGTGTGAGGTGCACCAACCAACAAACGGACGATGCAGGTAAATTTTATTTAACATCAGATTGATTACTTAATTATTACTTAAGACTTGCGATTGGTTCAATTAATGATATCAATTTGTTGACATTGTTTTATTAGGCAATTTCGTTAATGGGACTGGAAAACGGAAAGGGGCTAGAGGCACCTGCACCGGGAAGAGACTTGAGCAGGCCACCGGCGGAAGGAAAACGCCCATAAGGGCCAATGAGGATGGCGAGGTGATCGAGGCATTCGACACCACGCGCAAATATGTCAGCATGGCCGGTGCGATCGTGCGGGACAAGGTCCCAATGCTTTGGCCAGATTGGGAATCTGTGCCTATCTACGTGAAGATGCAAGTGCATAATGCACTCAGTGTGAGTAAAATCGTATTTTCATTACGTAAATTTACATTTATTAATTAAGTCCACTTAAATATATAATTTTACCTTTTATATATTCATATTGCAGGTGTGGTTTGACGTGGATGAAGTTCTTATTCACACGTGGGTAGAGCGTCAACTACATAATCGGTGATGTGCTTCCACTTATTTGAATATATATCGAGTTAGATTTTTGTTTATCAACTGTTTTAATATCTCTAACTTTTTTTCCTTGTTTTAATATAGGTATAAAGAGTGGAAGAACGAGCTTTCTTCCCATTACACTGTATACAAGGAGCTAGGCCGAGGTTCTACTCCTAGCGAATTCCGGTTTAGGGAGTACGAGTGGCTGTGGCTGATAGCCCACTTCGAGCACCCCAAAGCTCAGGTATGCATCCTTAATATATCTTACAAGCCTAATGTATCGTATCAGATTGAAATAGTTAGTTACTAATTTTTTTCCATATGTTTATCAAACAAGGCGATTTCGAAGACGAACCGGGCGAATAGATTGAAAAACACCAGGGCCCATCATGCAGGTTCACTCAACTACATGGGTTGGTCGACTAAGGCGCAGCAACAACAAGAAGTGAACCCCTTGGTGTATATTCATCAGAAGTTCTATCCGCAATGCCCTGAAGAAGCGGTAAGTCTTTCGCCTCTCCATGTGTTAATAAAACTATTTTTCGATATTAATAGATGTTGTTAGTTAATACGTTGTTCATTTTCGCTTTTCAATTAGGCGAGAGTGGAGGAGGCGACGACAGAAGTGACCATGAGTATAGCTCGGACTAACCATCCTGACTGCTCCGAGGAAGAAGTCACCCAGTATGCCTCTCAGATCGATCCGCTTGATCCCCCGATAGCGGCTCAGATCATGGCAAAAGCGTGCGGGACTGGAAAGAATACCTACTACTGTAGGGGAATGGGCTCGGCGGGCGAAGGAGTATTGAAAACCACTTCACAATACTCTACCGGGTCAAGAAGTTCAACTTCTAGTCGTAACCTCGCAGCGGAGCTTCATAGGACGCAGAGGGAGTTGGAGGAGCAAAAGAGGCAGATGGCCGAGTACCAAATGCAGCAGACACAGGTGCAGGCTCAGATGTACACATGGATGCGGACGATGTACGAGGCTCAGACTACCGGACAACCGTTCCCCACACCTCCCCCAGACCCGGTCCCTCCGTTCCCTAGCTATCCACCACCACCACCGCACCAGTCAACGCCAGAGCAAGACCAAGGTAGCCACCGGAATTCAAATGAGTACTTTGATTACTTCGACCCTGACCCGCAAGTTCCTCGACCCTGACCTGTAGTTGTAGTTAATTTTCGTATCGTCGTTGCTATTTGTACTGTACGTTGGACATTTATGTGTACTGTTGAACTTGTATGATTGTACGGTTTATGTCTTTCAATGCAGGTTCTGGAATTGGGCCCAATCCAGAACCGCGTTTTTTTTTCAAAATTTTTTCTGACATTGCCGGCGACATGGACCTCAGTCGCCGGCAATGTCACAAATTCCGGCCACGGCGGCGGAACCATTGCCGGCGACGGTGTCGCCGGCAATGTCGGAGACATTGCCGGCGACTCAAGTCGCCGGTGATGTCTCCGACATTGCCGGCGACTCAAGTCGCCGGTAATGTCTCCGACATTGCCGGCGACTTGAGTCGCCGGTAATGTCTCCGACATTGCCGGCGACACCGTTTCCCGTCGCCGGCAATGTTAACACCGGCGGGAGATTTCCGGCGACGTCATTGCCGGCGACTCGTCGCCGGGAATGACATTTCCGGCGAAAAAAATAGACAAGGCCGGCGACCTCCCGTCGCCGGTAATGTCTCCTTTTCTTGTAGTGAACATAGAAAATATGATGGAAAGATGAGTTCTCACACAATGAAGGAGCACATGGATCAGGAGCACGAGGACGAAGTTTCCATTCATCCGAAAAACTTCGTCAATCTTTTCGTTTTAAAGATATAGTTTTTGTATAGTACAATAAATGTATTAATTAGAGTCTTCAAAATTGTCCTACGTAAAGTTTCTTTCAAATATCCTTGTCTGTCAATCCCTCAGGAATTTTTGCAATAATTAGAGATAAACAAGAGGATATAAAAGACAGGAGGCGAAATAAGAGAGAACCCAAAGGGAAAGGAAAAGCCACGAGAGTTGAGAGCTAGAACATTATGCTTCTGAAAAAGGAGGCGACAACTCATCTCCAACATCATCTCCTGTTCCTCAACTCACATGCTCTCTCATCTGTCTGAAGTAACACTTCAACTCATATAGTTCAGAGACTTGCCTAACCAATTAAGCTGACCATACAGCTAGTAGTAGTACTATTATTGCCGGTATATAATTCACACTCTTTAAGTACTTTGGAGCTGTGCTTCCAATCTAGCAGCTAGGTCCTTAATCACCTTGCTTAGCTTGACCATGATGCGCAACATGGCTAGCTCCGGTTCCGGTCGGGGCATCGCGGCCATTGTGGGCATCGGGCCGAATCTGGGCCGGTCCATCGCCCGGAAGTTCGCCCACGAAGGCTACACGGTGGCCATCCTTGCCCGTGATCTTGACAGACTGTCCAAATTTGCTGACGAGATAGCGAGGGAAGAGAAGTCTCAAGTGTTTGCCATAAGAATTGACTGCTCCGAGTCTCGGAGCGTGAGGGAGGCCTTTGAGGGAGTTCTCTCTCTGGGTTTTGTGGAGGTGCTCGTCTATAATGCTTACCAGCCGGTTTCTTGGAATCCCACCAAGTTCACCGACATTCGGATCGACTCCTTGCAGAAGTCCATCGCCGTCTCTTCTGTCGGAGCCCTCCAGTGCGCTCAACAGGTAAAGCATAACATGCGAGATGTTAATTTAGATAAATAAAGTCTCACTAACAACTACCAAGTGTGACACTATTTTAGACCGGCAGCGAGATCATAACATCTGAGAATAATATGGAGTGTTTTGTGCTACAAAGTCTTGGAATTAATCTTTAAGTACATTATTTGAATCTTCAAGGTTCTTCCTGGTATGGTTGAGAGAGGAAAGGGGACGATTTTGTTCACTGGATGTTCGGCTTCACTTAAAGGCATAGCTGGCTACCCAGAACTATGTAAGCGTGCACTCCATATATATTTTGAGCTTCAGTAGCATATATTACTTTGTTAAGTGTATTTTTTTTTCGATTACTAAATTTCCTTTAATTATTAATTAGTCATGCATATTATATATATTGTGTGTACGTTGTTAATGAGGCAGGCTGTGGGAAATTTGCACTGAGAGCACTATCACAATGTCTGTCCATGGAGTTCCAACCATATGGTGTACACATTGCTCATGTTATCGTTGACGGTGTCATCGGCCCGCCTAGGGGAGGTAGCTCATCGTCGAGTTTGAGTTCGAATTCACAGAGAGTTGTCGGAGTAGGAGATGGGTCGACGGATCCCGATGCGGTGGCTCAAACCTACTGGCACTTGCACACTCAAGACCGCAGCGCTTGGACCCAAGAAATAGACCTCCGTCCCTCTATCCCTCCCAGATTCTGCTAGCTAGCAATTCAATCATTCCAGCTTAATTTCCTCCGTAATGCACATCGATCATCATTGGCTCATTACTAGCCTCTTTCCGCAATTGCTTTCTTTGCATCGTTGTTACAAAACCAACTTGCCCTACTAGCTTAGCTTGCGTCCAATCATCATCAATGCTTTTCATCTCATCTTGTCGATCACATTTAGCTCACAGCAATATAGTAGTTAAAAATGTACGATCGAGTAAATTCTCGAATACGAAAGCCCTATATATACTGCTCCTCTCACAATCACTTCTCGCTCCGATCATCGATCACATCATATATGCATCGATGAGAACGAGGGAAAGCACAATGTGTCATTTCTTACACTACAACCATCGAAGTAATCGGTACAGTTTGAAGCTTGGTGGCTCAGGCAGGTCTCAGTCCATCTCTACCAAGTGGTGAACAACTCAGGTATAGGTTAAAACCAGTGTGGGGCTCCATCGTCATATGTTTCCGTTTCTTTCTAGTGCATTATATCATATGATTCATATCAGTATTTTTTTTATCTTCATATTTTTTTTTCGTATGGGGTTGGAGTGGTTTGACTGCACAAAAGTGTGTTTTGCTGTTAAGTTTGAAGCGATTTAAAATAATACTGCATTATAATACTGCATTTTGTGTGATTAAGGTAGTCTATGATTGGTTGCATACTTAAGGGAGAGATCTGGTTGAAAAGACCGGAAAAGTAGAATGTGGTCAGGTTGGTGGAGTAGGCAAGGGACAGGGTTGCATGGATGATAATAAGACTTCGTGTTACAACACAGGACGCACAACAAAGCTTTTGCCCTTTCTACTACATCTGGAGCAAATTTAGCAAACAAAACAAGGTCCCAAAATCTTAGTTATGAAAGCAATTAGCTAAGCTAAACCAATAGAACAAACCAGCACATCATCTTTGTTTTCTAGGTTCGTATGCATTCACGAAATAATCTCAAATTATCTTCACCTGAAATTACTATTTGGAACAGTAGTACCTCTCGAGGTGTGACTTGGAAACCACAAAAAAAATTGGAATGGTTCTCATGCGAAATCAGTTTCCGTAAATTATATATTTTTTAAAAACAATAATCATTAACTGTTCATGTTATTTGGATAACGAGACTGGAGACTGGTTCAGGAGACTTTTGCTGTTTGGGTATGGATAAGCCGGAAGGAAAAAAGAGAACGAAGAAGAGACGGTGCGGTGCGGTCGTTGCTCACTCACTCATTAACATCGTCTTGGATTCAACTCAGCTCCCAGTATATATGATTGAGTGTCAGTACGGTAACGATGAATCTAGAGAAAAGCCGTCACTGTTTGGGATCCACAGGCAGAAAAAGTTGGTTTGTAGTGACAAGGTCATTGGGGACCTCTGAGCTGTGAAATGATGGATAAGAAATAGAGGCAAGACACTAACACAACTTTACAAATGTCCCATCTCAAAAGTTCAATACACAAACCCCACCATGTGGACCTCTCTCATACCAGATTCCAACTCCAAACAACCATTCATTCTGAGGATTTTGATTCGGTTATCACAAGGATAGATCAATTAGATCCTCTCCCTTCCTCTCAATAATGGTCTTCCCTCTTCCCCATCGCTACAGGAAAGAAACATTACAAATCAGGAAACACGGTAAGATGTAAAATGGTGGAAGTAGAACAGGAAGATCATTAGTAAAACTGTAAATGAGAATTTTGAAAACGACAACATTGTCATTTAAAATGGATCAAAAACAAGAGTAGTTGGATGGATAAAAGAAACTCTTTGTTGTGACGTGCGGCTGTACAAGAGTTCTTCAAATATGAATGACACGAGACAACTTATTAATGGGGTTTGCACCATACTCGTACTAAATTCTCCACCGGAAACAACTTCATAAATTATGGTGGGTAGAAATTGACTAAAGAAATTAAAAAGCTAGGCAATCCGAGGCAAAAACTTATAATGCTAAAATTCTCAATCCCAACTGATACCTTTCAGCACATCAACTTTAGCTAGTTTCTAGGTTCGAGCATAACACTTCATAACTCATGGGACCAGCACGCCAGCAATTGCAACAAATCCAACAATGCAGCAAAATATGATGGCAGTGTGTCGATACATAGTCCATCACTCACCATAACAATATCTAGGGGTGACGTGCGTTAAGTCGATATGCTTTGAAACTCAAACCGTAACTACCTTATTTGTTGCAGTTTACTAAAAATATAAATCACAACTGCTTTATTTATTCAGTGCACCCACGGTGCATCACATTTTCAGTGTGGAACGATACGGTTTCAATATTAACCCATATTTAGTGATTTTAAAATAACAAGTAAATTTAAAATTTTGAATATTACATAATCAATGTCTAACAATATCAATAATAAATATTGCATAACCATTAATTTAGTTGTGATGAAAATGAAGAAATAAGTAGAGCATCTTTTATATTTATTTTCTAAACCTTAGAACTGTGAAGAGAAAAAAGTGATAAGAGAGTTTAATACTTCCGATATTTATATACTACACCAGAACATCGATAATTTAATACTCGATTAATTTATAACCTCGCTAAAATAATATTTTTTGTTGATCCCGACTTGGGAACACGTGCTAAATTAATAATTCGCTAAATTTATAAGATAATAAAAATTCGAGAATTTATATAGGCCCCATGTAATAATATATAAATTAATAATGCATTAATACATAGAATTAATTACTCATCCTATGATGACTTCATGAAAAATGGCATAATTATGATTTGTTGCTTCTTGAAATTGGTGTCAACTTGAATTTGATCTTAGAATTTTCTTAACATTCACTACCGCTGGAAACACTATAGCCGACGATTTTTTTAAAAATATAGCCGACAAGATAAAAATCTCGTCGGCTATAGTGGAAAAAATGTTTTGTTTTTTTAATTTTTTTTAAAACTATTGCCGACGAGATTCGTCGGCTATAGTTTTAATTTTTTTTTAAAAAACTCGTCGGCTATAGTACTATAGCCGACGATAATGAGTAAAAACCTCGTCGACTATACTATTACCGACAGGTTTTAGCCAGCGACTTTAGCCGACGACCCTTAAAAATTGTCGGCTATAGTCTCGTCGGCTATAGTGCGTCGACTATACTATAGCCAACGATGTTTTTGCCCATTTTTCGTCGGCTATAGTATAGCCGACGATTTTTTGTTGATTTGTCGTCGGCTATAGTGATAATTGTCCACTATAGCCGACGACAAAAAATCTTGTCGGTTTTTTTTTTCGTCGGCTATAGTGAAAATGCTGGTAGTGATTGTAAGAATGTCTAGTATTGTCTTATGCACAAAATATTTACGAATATACATAAAAAAATTCTTCCATGCGTTAACGCACTGATAAAATAGAATTAGATGGTTTATTAATATTAGGTAGACTACTTTCCAAACTAAATAGACTAACCTCGTGAAACAAGTAGACTAAAATTAATTGATCAACTATTATAAGGTAGACAGCTTTGCAAAATAAGTAAATTGACATGGTAAAAATTAATATACTCATTTCATGATATCACTTTACTTGTTTTGCGAAACATTCTACTCTGTTTTTAATTTTAGTCTACTTGTTTCACGATGTTAATCTGCTTATTTTGCGAAGCAGTCTAGTTTTATTGTATCGATGCGTTAACGTACTGAAATGGACCTCAATAATGTATACACAATAAATTAAAAAATTAAAAAATGATGTATATTAAACAAGGTACAACAATAATAGTTTTATAAATTAGTATGTTATTAATTAACTATAAATTAATAAATTATTAATGTATCGATTATTTAATATCTCGCTAAATTAATAGATTTTGTTAGTGCCGAGGTTATTAATTTATAGAAGTTTAACTGTATTAGGATTTTGGGTCAGGTTTGTCCTATTCCCACTTTGAAGCAAAAAAATAGTTAAATTCAAAATTAGATATAGGCAGATACACATGAGCTCTATTAAATCTCTATTAATTAAGGCAACACTCCTTAAGGCAGTTTTGGGGAAGTTGTGGACAGTTTTAGAGGAGTTGAAGGTAGAACTTTAGGAATATCAGAAATATCCTTGTTCATTATGTACATAAAAAACAACAAATTAAAAAAATGAAGGATAGAAGTGTAAAACACAAAACAAAATCTTAACTTCTCCTCAACTTCCTATCGTCATCGTCAAATCACTTCTACTCCTCCAAGTCTCTTCCAAATTCAGAAATTGAACATCAACATGGATGGATTAGAGGGAAAATTGGGGTGAATCTCTGTGGGTTTTGATTATTTATGTAGGCCGGATTTTTCTTATTGACATATACATAACAGCTTCGTGTAATCCGTCTCTGAAAATTTTGGTTTATTTTGTGCTGTGTTTCTCATTCGAATATTATTTGCTGCTGGAAAGTAATTAATCAAAATCATGGCTGATTTGCTGCTGGAAAGCAACACTCCTTAAGGCAGTTTTGGGGAAGTTGTGGACAGTTTTAGAGGAGTTGAAGGTAGAACTTTAGGAATATCAGAAATATCCCTGTTCATTATGTACATAAAAAACAACAAATTAAAAAAATGAAGGATAGAAGTGTAAAACACAAAACAAAAGCTTAACTTCTCCTCAACTTCCTATCGTCATCGTCAAATCACTTCTACTCCTCCAAGTCTCTTCCAAATTCAGAAATTGAACATCAACAGGGATGGATTAGAGGGAAAATTGGGGTGAATCTCTGTGGGTTTTGATTATTTATGTAGGCCGGATTTTTCTTATTGACATATACATAACAGCTTCGTGTAATCCGTCTCTGAAAATTCTGGTTTATTTTGTGCTGTGTTTCTCATTCGAATATTGTTTGCTGCTGGAAAGTAATTAATCAAAATCATGGCTGACGAGAGGTTGGGAATGATGGTGTTTCTGTTTTTGCATTGCTGGGGTTGGCAGCTTTAACGGAATTCTCTGGTGTTGCAGAGGGTTATAGTCGTCCTCCACCGGCGAGGAAGAACCTCCACCTGCCCTCGGACGATGACGATTCCAATTCTCCAGAACAGTTATATATATGTGTGCGTACGTAGCCGTCCTCCGCCGGCGAGGAAGAACCTCCACCTGCCTTTGGACGATGACGATTCCAATTCTCCAGAACAGGTATATATATGTGTATGTACGTATATAGTTCTGTAAATTATTGTATGGCTGAATAAACTTTTGCAGATACTGATCGATATATTGAATTAGTCATGGGAGTTATGAATGCGATAAATTTGGGTATATGCAGTTAGGTTTTAGAGAATGTACTGACTGTGTGGAGGAATAGAAATAGAAATAGACAGAGCTCTCTCCTCTATAGTTTAATGTGGAAATCCCCAAATTCCAACCTTCCATCTCCTCCCATTTAATTTCCTTGAAGCCATTTTCACTCTCCGATCATGCCGTGGCTGCCGGAGTTCAGGTCTGGCGGTCTAGGCATCGCCGCCATTTCCCCTGTTCCCGACGTGGCACTGGCCTCTCATGTGGACCCTCTGGATCGTCCTCGCTGTCATCGCCGTCATCCGGTCCAGATTCTTTTTTGTTTCGATTCTCAGAAATTCTAAAGCTTTGTTTTTGTTTCTAGGTTTGATTGATTGCTGGGTGTACAAAATCTCTGGGCGCAGAAGACTGCTGTGCCGAATCAATCTGATGGCAACGTTGAAGCTACCACCGTGTTTATTTGAGAGTTTAACGATCTGATGAGGGTTTGTTTATTTTGTGATCGAGTGTTTTGGTGATGATCATGATAATGGACAATGTGGTGTTGTAGTTCACTACAACATTTTTACACATTGCCGGCGACTTTTAAGTCGCCGGTAATGTCCAAAAACAAGGCCGGCGATTTTTGGACATTACCGGCGACTTAAGTCGCCGGTAATGTAATTTTTTTTTTTTTTTTTTAGACATTGCCGGCGACATGAATTTATGTCGCCGGTAATGTCTCGAAGCTAAAGACATTGCCGGCGACATAAATTCATGTCGCCGGTAATGTAAAAAAAAAAAAAAAAAAAAAAGACATTACCGGCGACATAAATAAAGTCGCCGGTAATGTCTTTTTTTTTTTTTTTTTTTACATTACCATCGAGGGATTGCCGGCGACGGACATTACCGGCGACAAAAATCGCCGGTAATGTTAAAAAAAAAAAAAAAAAAAGACATTACCGGCGATTTTCCGGCGAAAATCGCCGGTAATGTCTAAAGACATTGCCGGCGACTTAAAAGTCGCCGGCAATGTCTCCAAATGTTGTAGTGGTTCGTGAAATTACTGAATTGTTTCTGGTTTTTATTAGTTTTTTTATGATAGGTTCATTGCAGATTGTGGCAATATGAATATTTGTTCCGAATTGTTTAAAGTTTTAAGCTTTTTGTTGTGGTTTTTTTATTTTTAACCTTTTTGATGTTTAATACGATTCCCTTTGGGGTTCTGAAGAGTTTTGCTTTGGGTAGTGTGGATTCTCAATCATTTTCAAAGTTGAGAAAAGACTATTTGTTTGATTGTAGTCTTGGACGTTTACAAGTGGTGTGACCTGTTTTGAGGAGCTTTGATGATTATACAATGCAGTTGAAATGAAAAATTGCCATGAGAATACATATGTTTGTTTTTACTCTTTGTAGAGGCATTTTGGCGATTGACGACCAATGAGGGTCAAGATGGGGGAGGTGTGGCTCAGTCAAATCCATACCCTGATCGGCCTGGTGAACCTAACTGCATATACCCTGATTGTCATTACCTGATTTCAGACATCTTCAAAACATCAATTGCTGGAGTAAGTGAAGACTAAGAATTTTCATCTGTTTGAGTTGGATGCCGGTAGTGGCGTACAAGCTTTACTCCCGATCCCACGACTCGCCTGGAATATCAATCTGAGTTGGTTCAGGTACTATTAGTCTGTGAATTACTCGAATTGATTCTTACCTACTTAATTCTACTTTCTCTATTAATTTTCATAGTCACCGATGTTTATGTGTTAATTTTCGAGTTGGGATCTTATGAAAGTTCTCGAATTGGTTTCGTTAGTTTCAACTTCTTAGTGGCGATCTGCTTAATCTGATGCACTAGAGTTTGTTTGTTTCATGACAGTAATAATTAATAGAGATGTGTTGTGTTGATGTATTACTAGCCTTCCTGCACGCGCATATGCGCGTGCAAAAGGCGTCGCGCTCGCGCGTGCGACTTTTCGGTGGCATACTTAAAAGTGTGCAATTATATCGTTTTCACTTAATTGCCCAAGTTCATTGCTCACGACAGATACTATCATGCATTTTCATTGGTAATTATTTAGATCTGTGTTCGAATAATAGAGATCTCAATTAGATCAGTATTCAAATAATAGAGATAGGTCTGAAAGTGCACGATAGTATCTGTCGTGAGCAATGAACTTGGGCAATTAAGTGAAGACGATATAATTGCACACTTTTAAGTATGCCACCGAAAAGTCGCACGGGCGAGCGCGACACCTTTCGCACGCGCATATGAGCGTGCAGGAAGGCTAGTATACCAATGAAATATAAACACAATGAAATATTCTATTATTTATATAACAAAAACTAATTAATGCGGTTCGGTGCGGTATATTCAGATGGTTTGGTTGCTTAACCCACAACCACCCAATTTATTCGGTAGCGGTGCAGTTTGTCAATGAACTTAAACCCACATTATTCGGTGCGGTTCCCGTTTTACTTTTTCATATCGGTGCAATGAAGTTCCCACGTATAACAATTTTTGTCCAGCCCTAATAATATCAGATAATTGTCAACAGCCACAATATTAAAGAAGCAGTTGTAATTCTCATTACTGTATGTACGCAACCACCTTGGTTCAATCCACTAAGAACACAAGGAAAACACAAATAATAACTTATATGCACGCCCGGATAGATTGTCTGCTTATACCCACACTGCAATCCTAGCATGTCAGTATGCATTATACAAGAATCATCATACAAATCAAATGTGTCAGCGCGTTTTCAGACCACCCAAATTAGTTCTTCATTTGTAAGTCGACTTCATAAAGTTGGAGTTTAAGATTCCACAACATGAATGAATCAGAAAACTCAAGAATGACATGACACTATCAACAAGACATGAATTTGTGGCAAACAGAAAAAGTAAAGAAAGGAAAAAAACCAGAGTAATCTTTCTTTCATATACAAACTAATGAATCATAGTGAAGCAGAGACTTTCTTTGTCAAAGGAAAACTTAATTGTATCGAAACGAAATTCAGTCCATTACACTGGAAGTGAAATGGTAATCAAGTCATATTTGCCCCCTCCTGCAGCATATCAATTGGTTAACATAAGTGAGTGTGAAATGATCCGATTCCGATTTAGTTGTCTATTCCGATTTAGTTGTCTAAACCGAAATCAAATCCCTTCGAAAACATGACTTTAAATTTTTTTTGCCAGAGTTTGCTTAGAAGTACGTGAACCATTATTAGAACCTGCAAAGAAACACACTTCGAATATTCCACAAAAGTCAAACCGTGGGGCTCCGTTCCCCATCCGGATTTCTCAATATCATATATAATATAAACCAGAAGGTTTACAAGAAATCCAGAGACGTTCAGGAGTAAACTCAACTGAAAACACAACATAAGTATTCAGAGCGACGCCTAAATACATCATTTACATCAAGTAAGTCGAACAAGAAACCTACAGAAACTGAAGTGTAATCCGAACTCTATGCCCCCACAGTCGCCGCGCAACACTGGATCCTAAACTGCAAATTGGGCAAAGGAAACCGAAAAACCCAGGGGAAAGGCAAATAAAATCGTTAGAGTGAGTGGACGAAAATAATCATATGCCTTTCACCATTTATATATTCATAAAATAATGCGAGTTCTTAAAATAAATGAAAGTCGCCACTCCGGCGGATTTCCCTGCCAGAGTAACATGTCGGGCGAATCTCTTAAGCCCGACAGTGATAGACTAGGCGAATCTCTCAAGCCTAGTCGGCATATCAAGCGAATCTCTCAAGCCTGAAAATAGACTACCGGTGATCAGCCGCGTAGCCAATGCATCGATGCTAAATAAATTTCATCACCAGTAAAATATACAAAACCTTCAAAACGATAAATAATATAAACACTATACTGAAAACAAATACTGAAACCAAGAACTCGCAACAACAGTGTAAATAAATGTCCGCTTACAGTACGAGCTAGTTCTGAGGTCCGGTGGAAGATCCATCGCCAAACCCTCGCTCACGATCACTGTTTCTACCGAATTACGCGCGGGGGCGTAATGGGGCAGAAGCAACAATGTTGTATGCTTCCTCTCTTCGTGCGTCCGAACGGTGGGGCTGTTCGGATGGGCGGATCTCTTCTCTTCTCGTCTCGTCGGGCGTATGGTTCTCCAGTCGTGCGCTTCCTCTTCGCGTGTGGCTGTTAGAAGAATACAACAGTGAATAGACGGTCAGGGGTCGAGACGGGGTGGCCCGCCTTCAACGCTCCAATGCCTAAGTCAGATGATGTATTGGATATAACAGTCAAGCGAACGTGTGAGTAGTGTTCTGGTTGAGTGAATTGGTGGTCTTACCTGTAATAAATACCTGATATATATAGGTGGTTGAGTTTGAAACCTTGTGGTGTTCTTCGATGTGGGACAACCTGTACTCTGCTGGCGTATGTTTTGCTTATTCGGGCGCGCCCCCCACGGGCGCGTGCGTGCCCGGAGGGGGTGAGTCTGGTGAGTGAAGTTGGAGCCTCCTTGGTGGTTTTGCATGTGGTTGAGTAGGTGTTACTAATCAGTTTAATTGGATAAATATGTTAATCGTACAGCTAATCATGCAATACTAACAAGTCCCCCAATTCCCCGAGTCAAAGAGCTCTTTCTTGACTGGGGAGTTGAAAAAGGGTGTGCGATTAACAAGAATACTTATCCGATTGAGCAGTGGTGTGATCCTGTAACCCCCAAGTTCCCCAACTCTCCGGTCAAGAAAGGGATCGCATGACGGAGTGGGACCTGGGCGTCCGAGCGTGTACCTGTTCGTGCCGTGGTGTACCTGTTCGTGTTTTCTGTGGGGTGTTGCCTGTTCGTGCCGTGTTGGTGTATATATGGGCCCGGCCTCCCAACCAGAATTTGCTATATTTTGGGAGCCGCGCGCCCAGGTGGGATTTGTGTTGTAAGCATACACACAGATATATAGGCATACATATATGATGTATAAATGTATGATATGATGTATGAATGTATGATATGATGTATGAATGTATGTAAATGTTTTCCGTAACACCGGCGCTGGGATGGCGCGGTGCACCGCGTACATCAACGGGGATGCCGTTCCGTACGGTGTAGTGTCAACGGAGGGATCAAGACCGCGACCTACAAGTAACGCGCTACGGAGGGGACGTACCGCATGCCCGTGCCGTTCTTCGGCTTAGCACCCTCAGAGAGAGGGCGAACCCCATGCCTCCGTTATGACATCCGGCTTGTATTTCGCGCCCGGGTAGGGCGTGCCATTTCCCGCGACGCTCATCAATCCCGGAACGCGCAAGGAGGGGTCGGACCGCACGCCCTTGACGTCCCGAGTCGGGGCCGAATGTTAACGTTGCGCTCACACGGAGGGGCAACACCCCACGCCCGTGCCGCCCATCGACTTAGCACGCCCAGAGAGGAGTTGGCCCCATGCCTCTGTCATGACAGCCGGCTTGCTCTTCGATCGTGTAACGGTGCGCTCACGGAGGGGACGGACCCCATGCCCGTGCCGCCCATCGGTCTCAGTGCGCGCTCAGAGAGAGGGCGGACCTCATGCCTCTGCCGCCTTATCCGGCTTGCTAATGCATGCGTGTACGTAGAGGAAGAACCCCATCCCGTGCAGCGCAGCTCTTCACCCGGGACATGGCCAAAAGGGAATTCAGGCGTTAGCCCTCTTTCGGGACGCCCGAGTGGTTACGTGTACTAACCTGATGGTGGTGTATGCGCCTGTGTTGGTGGTGTATGCGCCCGTGGAAGTGTTGGTGTTGTGGTGTGTCATCCTTGCCTTGGGTTTGGTAGTGCCCTGGTGGGACGTTGTTGAGGTGACATTCCTTTTGACTGTTCTGGGAGACGGTCCGTAATAAATGCTAGCCGTCGTATTTAATGCTGGCGTGCCCTTGCATTAAATGCTTGTTATCGTCATGATTGCTTGAAGTGCAGACGTCACGCGCGTGGGAGCGTGGAAGTGGAGCATGGGCGCCACGTGTTGTGTTGTTGGAGACTGTGCTAGGTTTTGAAGTTGAGGCGGGAAGTCGAGGGGTTGCGCGGTTACTTACGAGGGTAAGTAAACCACCCCGGGGCACGCGTCACGATCCAACGGTGGACACGCGAAGAACGGACGGCTGGCGTTCGTTCGCGTGTCCCGTCCGAGTAATATAAATAGTGCTTCCCTGGTTTCGTCTTCTTCATCACTTTCATAACTTACTAAACTGCTGCCGGAATCATCTTGCTCTCTACATCTGTTCGAAGCTTTCCTGTTGTTTGCGTCCTTTGTTTGCCGGGATCATCTGCTTTCAGCCTCCCCAAATCGAATCTGGTGAGGCTCCCATCGTTTGTTTTTTTGTCTGTGCTTTTTGTTTCTGTTTGTTTGGTTTATCTGGGTTTTGAGTTTATGAATGGGGTGTGTTCTTGGGTGAGGTGTTTTTGATCTGTTTGTGGGTATCTTTTGTGGGTTGTTGGTGTTTCTGTTTGGGGAGGGATTGTTGTGCTAAGTGTTGGTTTGCGCCTGCGTGCGTCTTAGGATGGAGCCAATAGAGATATCGAGCGATCGGTCGCGTGAGCGGATCTACATCCCGGGTTATGGGTGGATTAGTTATGGGTCGGGCGGGTCGGATACATCCAGTACTTCGTCGTGCGAGTCTGTTTTGAGTGTCACGCCCTTGCAATGTATTGTGCCTGATACTTCTCCCGTGCAGTCAATGGATCCTAAGGAAGCGTGCGCCAATGTTGGGTTGGGGAGTTCGTCTGAGACGTCGGACGGTCAATCGGGTGAGAACTCGGGCGGGTCCAATCCTTGGGGTGAGGAGCAGGTGGAGGAATGGGATTCTGTTCCTCAGCTGGCGGGTGGCGGACCCGTTCACTGGCAGTTTCCTGATGGGACGCCCGTGCAGGAACCATTACGTGCGCCGTCTGTCTCAGAGATGGCCAGGTGGGCGCGGGAGTATCATATCCTCGATTCGGTGCAGTTGAGGATACCTGGTGGAAATGACACGTTCACTCGCCCGCCGCGCGGTCACGCCTGCCTGAGTGAGTTCCATCTGAAGGCGGGGATTAAGCTGCCGTTGCATCCGTTCTTCCACTACATGCTGTCGCTGCTGAATATTGCGCTCGGTTAATGTGGGCCCACGCTCACTCGTACGCTTGTGGCCATGTTCAACATCTTCCGCTCAAGCGGGTTGAATCACCCTACACGGGCGGAATTCTTGCACTTCTTCCGCCTCCGGTACTCCACGCGCAAGGGTGACTCGGGAACCTTTACCGTGGAGCCCCGTGGAAGGTGGTGGTTGTCGGATCCACCGAGCTCTGCAACCCACTGGCGCACGATTAGCTGTCTTGTGGGTGGTGACTCGGAGTTGGGTGATTTTCCGTCTGAGATTGTCAACAACGCCCACCTGATTGATCGAGTCCCCCAAGTATTTCAACCCCTGGATATGAACGAGTATCCGATGACGCCCACAGAAGAGGCCCGGGTGGAACGTCTGAAGTATGTTTTCGACCCGGCGCCCGAGTCGCGATCGTTCTTTGCCGCCTGCCACTGGGATATTATTGAGCAGACGCATCTTTCCATGAGGCCGCGTACGTGGGTTTTTTTCGTTTAGTTGTCTAGGAGTAGGAGTGGATTTGACCAACTGTTCTTCTGTCGCTAACCCCCCGTTTGTTTGTGTGTCCTTGTAGTGAAGACGAAGATGGCTGCCAAGAATGTTAAGGTTGATGATGCGCTCAAGCGCCGGATGTCCAACCTGAATGAAGCGGCGGGCATGGTCCGAATGGTGGTGGATGATGGGCAGGGTAATCTGTCGTTCGGGGAGACCCTGCAGCCCAAGATACCTATGCCTGCCGTTGCCGATTATGCCCCTCCGATTCCAGCGGGCGCCCGTTCGCGGTCGACCGATGTTGGCGGGTCGAAAGCACAGGCCAAGGCCAATCGGGCGGAGAAACGCCAAGATGACCGCGATCAGCGCCGGCACGACCGGGATAAACAGCGGGATAAGCGGGGGTTAGCCCTTACTCCTGCCACATCTCGCGTCTCTCCCCCTCGCCAGTCTTCCGGGCGCACCCCTGCTACGCCCAATGTGTCCAAACGTCCGCCCAGCCCTCAGCGGGTGTCGGAGCAGGGAGGAGCTGGCGGGTCGTCCGCGAAGCGCCAGCGGGTGGATAGTCCAGTTGCTAGCTCGGCTGCTGGTTCGTTCTCTTTCTGCTCGCCGTTGGTACATGCCATCCAACTGAGCGCGAAGGCTGTCGAGGCGATGGCGCCGGAGGTGGTGCAGGGTGACCGGGATGATATGGACAAGGCCTTCAATCTCTGTATGGCGCTACAGCACAAGATGTATTTGGCGCGCGAGCGCTTCGCCTACAGGCGCCTTGTGGAGGGAGCGAAGGAGGAGTTTCGTGAGCTCAAGGCCGCCAACAAACAGCAAGAGTATGAGTTGGGTAAGTTTGAGCAGCTGGCGGATCGTCTCAAGGAAGAGGCCCGGGTGGCGTTGGCCAAGAGCCAGGAGGCGGCCGAACAGGTGGCGATGCTGAAGGTTGAGCGTGATTCGGCCCTGGCGGCCCTGGAGGAGGAGAAGGCCCAGGCGGCCAGTCGGGTGGCGGAGGTGGAGTCCCGCCTGATGGCTGAGATGCAGGCCCAAGTCCAGAGGGCGCGAGAAGAGGATCGTGCAGTGGCGGTTGCCTGCTTCAAGAGTTCTTCGGAATTCAAGGAGTTGGTGGAAGCTGAGGCCGATGTTCAAGTCGCTCAGTTCCAGGCGGTGGTGATGCCCTTCTTGGATAAGGAGAGGTATGCGGCCTTCGTGGCGGAGCAGCTGGGCGGGGATGGGGATGATGGAGCTGGCGCGGGTGGTGCAAGTGCGGTGTAGTGTAGCTTTTCCTTTTTAGTTTTTCCTTTGTAGTAGAGTAGGCTCTTTTGTACTTTTTTGTAATCGGGCCTTCGCGCCCTTGCTTTCTGCTGGTCGTTTTTGTATCCTGGTGGATGAATGCAGTTCTTCTTTTGGTCCGCCCGTGTGCTTTGCTCCCCAATATCTTCCCAATATGCTATATATTTTTTTTTGAACGTGCGCTTCCCTTCTGCTCCCAATGGGATTTTGACCAAGTGTTTATCCACATAAGTTGCCTATCCCCAGTCCCCCGAGTACGTGGGCGGGCGGGGTAAGGCCAATCGAACGTAACACCAACTTGCACTATCAAAAGTAGGGTAACGTTTAATGAAGGTACTTCCGTAAGTGCTGGATGTTCCATGGGTGGCGCAGTCGTTGACCCTGCATGTCCCTAAGGTAGAAGGTGCTGTCGCTTACTACCTCGTCAACGACGTACGGGCCTTCCCACAACGGGCGAAGCGCCTTCACCTTCTGCTGGATTGCCTTCATCACCCAGTCCCCCAGTTGGATTGGGCGGGCGCGTATGCGTTGATTGTATAGTCGGGCAATCCGTTGTTTGTTCGCAGCGTTGTGTAGGTGCGCCATGTCTCTTTGTTCCTCTAGCAGGTCATTGTTGAGCCTCAATCCCTCGCTGTTTGTGCGCGGATCGTACCCTTCGATCCTCGGGCTCTGATGGGTGATTTCCAGGGGTAGCACTGCCTCTGTTCCGAATGTCAGGCTGAACGGGGTCTCACCTGTAGCTGCATTGGCTGTTGTTCTGATGGACCATAGGATCTCTAGGATGATCTCAGGCCAGCGCCCGTAACCCGCATCCCCTGGTTCGATGTCTTCAATCTTCCTCTTGATCCCGGTTTTGATGATCTTGTTTGCTGCTTCCACCTGTCCGTTCGTTTGGGGATGTGCTGGTGATGCGAAGATGAGGTCCGTTCCCTGGCGCTTGCAGAAGTCTATTAGCCTGGTGTTGTTGAACTGTGGTCCGTTGTCTGTGATGATGCTGATCGGCGTTCTGTAACGACAGAAAAGGAAACGCCAGAGGAAGTGCTCTACCTTCTCCGTGGTGATCCTTGCCATGGGTTGGGCCTCGATGAACTTTGTGTGGTAGTCGATGATGACGATCAGATATCTAAACTGCCCCTTTGATTTCGGAAGCTCTCCAATTAGGTCCAGTCCCCACTGTGCGAATGGAACGGGTGATAGGAGGATGGATAGTGGGACAGCTGGCGCATAGTGGTGGTGTGCGTGCAACTGACATTGGTGACACTTGCCTGTCAGTGCCGTGGCGTCTGCGTGGATGGTGGGCCACCAGAAGCCGTGCCGAAGGGCCTTGTGTGCAATTGATCTGGCGCCCGCGTGGTGGCCGCACGTGCCCGAATGGATCTCCATCAGGATCGAGTTGCCCTTGGTTGGAGTGACGCACTTGAGGCTAGCCCAAGTTCTCCCTTGTCGGTAAAGTGTTCCATCCCGTATGCTGAAGTTGGCCGACCGTGCGACGATGGTTCTGGCCTCCCGCTTGTCTTCCGGTAGTTCTCCCTTTACTTTGTAGGCGATGAGCACGTCCATGTAACTGTGTTCATGAGGTTCGATTGCCAGAACCTGCTCCTTTCGAGAGATGCTGGGTCGTCGTAGTACTTCAACGATACGCTGCCCTGGCCCTATGTGTACGGGCGCCGTGGCCAGTCGGGCCAATTTGTCTGCCTTTGCGTTGAATCCTCGCCGGATGTGACTGATGTTGACGTGTTTGAATCCTTTGATCAGCGTCTGCACATGCTTCAGATAGGCAATCATGGATTCCTCTTTCGCCTGGCATTCCCCTCCGACCTGGCTCACCACCAACTGTGAGTCGCTGAATATGTTGAGGTCGGGCGCTCCCGAATTCTTGGCCAATTGCAGGCCCGCGATGAGCGCCTCGTATTCGGCCTCGTTGTTTGTCGTCTTGAATTCGAATTTGAGGGCGTACTCCGTGTTTACCCCTCCTGGTCCGGTCAAGATGACACCGGCGCCGCTTACCTTCTTCGTGCAAGATCCATCCACATAAAGGTTCCACTTTGACAACGGCTGCTCCTCGACCCCTGGTGTGTCGGACGCCTCTATCGTCGGTGCATTCGGTGTTTGGGTTGGCGCCTCTTCTGCCTCTGTGTACTCGGCAATGAAGTCCGCCACGGCCTGCCCTTTGATTGCCGTACGGGGTTTGTACTCGAGGTCAAATTCGCTGAGTTCGACGGCCCACTTCGCCAGGCGGCCGCTATGGTCGGGCGATTGAAGTATCTGGCGCAAGGGCACGTTGGTGAGGATATGGATGCTGTGCGCCTGGAAGTAGGGTCTCAGCTGTCGGGCGGCAGTTACGAGTGCGAGCGCCATCTTCTCGATCGTCGGGTATCGTGTTTCAGCACCCGTCATGCCCTTCCCTAAAAAGAACACGGGCAACTCCGTGCTATCCTCCCTGCGGATTAGGGCGGAGCTGACGGCTGTAAAGGAAGCAGCCAAGTAGAGGTACAGGATTTCCCCTCGGACGGGCCTGGAGAGGAGCGGAATGGATGCCAGGTATTCCTTGATTCGAAGAAACGACTCTTCACATTCGAGCGTCCATACGACCTCGCGCTTGTTCGTGGTTCTTAGGGCCTTGAAGAACGGGGCACATCTGTCTGAGTATCGTGAAATGAAACGGTTAAGGGAGGCGAGTTTACCTGTGAGACTCTGTAGTTCCACTCTCTTGACGGGCGGTTTCATATCGATGATTTCCTTGACCTTGGCGGGCGCCGCCTCGATTCCTCGCTGACTGACAATGTATCCCAAGAATTTGCTGTTGGTGACCGCAAACGTGCACTTGGCGGGGTTCAGCCTCATGCCGTTCTTGATGAGGACGTCGAGCACAGTCCCCAAGTTCTGGACGTGGTCGACCGCCTGAACGCTCTTCACTAGTATGTCGTCCACGTACACGTCTACGATATTGCCGATCAGGCCGTGGAACACCGCGTTCATGAGCCTCTGGTATGTGGAGCCGGCGTTCTTCAACCCGAAAGGCATGACAACGTAACAATAAAGGCCCTTGTCTGTGACAAACGTCGTTGCCTCCTGGTCCGCTGGGTCCATGAAGATCTGGTTGTAGCCCGAGTAGGCGTCCATCATTGACAGAAGCTCGTGCCCCGCCGTCGCGTCCACCAGCTGATCGATCCTCGGTATCGGGAAGCTGTCCTTTGGGCACGCCTTGTTGAGATTACTGTAATTGATGCACATCCTCCACTTCTTGTTGCTCTTCTGCACCATTACAGCGTTGGAAATCCATTTGGGGTAATCTACTTTTCGGATGAACCCGATGCCCAGTAATCGGTCCACCTCCTCGTGCATGGCTGCGTAATGCTCTGCTTTGTACGCCCGCCGTTTCTGCTTTACCGCCCGGGCGTTGGTGTCGATGCTCAATCGATGAGATATGATATCTGTGCTGATTCCGGGCATGTCTTTATACGACCAGGCGAACACCTCCTGCTTCTCTTTCAGCAGCGCGATCAGTTGTTCGGCTATCGCGGGCGTCAGTGATGCTCCGATCTGGACCGTCCTCTCCAGGTGTCCGGAGGATAGCTGGATCGTCCTCAGCTCTTCGCGTTCGGGTACAGGTGACACGGCCATCAGCCCGTCTCGTGGATCATCGGGCGCTTCCGACCCTGGCGCGGGCTCCAGGGTGAGGACCTCGTGTTCGTCCCGGGGTTTTGCTGTCTCCTCGCTGCTGTATCCTTGGATGTACCCGACTCCGCGCTCGGTAGGGAAGCGCCTCAAGAGCATGTATCCTGCAACGATTAACCCTAACCTGCCGATCCCTAGCCTCCCGAGTATGGCGTTGTAGGGAGAGGGGGTGTCCATGATGATGAAGTCTGTTCGGATCTCGCCGCGTGGGGAATCGTGTGCGCCAATGCTTACCCGAATGTTGTCACTACCTATCGGATACGACGCCTCACCCGTGAAGCTGGCTATGGCCCCATGGTCCTGTGTTATTTTGCGTGCGGGCCTTCCGAGCGCCCTGTATGCGTCGAGATAGATTACGTTGACGGACGCCCCATTGTCAACCAATACCCTCCTTACGAGGAACTGGTCGATGACCGCGTCGATTACGAACGGCAGGGTGTTGTCCTTCGGGTTTTCCTCCTCGTCTCTTGCTGTGAAGCTGATGGTTGGTGTTTCTTTCCTCCTTGTCTTGGGTGCTCTTCCCGCCTTGATCGTCAATACCTCCTTGCCTGAGTGATCGAGTGATGACATCCTCTCCTTGCGTTTGCCCCCGGATATCATGTTGATAGTCCCACGGGTCCCAGCGTTTGTCCGGCGCCGTTGCCTTCCCGCCCTGGGAGGATTTACTCGATCGCTCCTCCTCATGTTCTCGAGGGCTCTCCTCAACATGTGGCAGTCGTTGGTGTGGTGGGCGGCGGCATTGTGGAATTCACACCAAACTTCCGGGATTCGGCCGACCGGGGCCATTGCTACCGTCACATCGCTCGGCGGCGGGAGTCGTTGTCGATGTAGGCGGAGGAGCTGCTCGAGTGACGGCTGGTCAACCGTATGGACATCTCGGTTTGTCTGTTGATGGCGCGGTGCTGGTGGTATGCGGGCGTCCTGTTGTGCTGATCCTGTCGCCCTGTGGTGATGGCTGTTCTGGCGGTCGTGGAAGAACGATCTTCGGTTGTCCTACCTCGGCGCGTCCCGGTATCTCTTATACCCGGTGGTTGATGCTCCTTCGTCGTCCGAGGGCCGCCAAGGATGGGCGGTTTCCTCTGGTCCGCTGGTGCTAGATTCTGAGGCGGGTCCATATACTCGAGTTTCCACCAGTGCCTTCTGCACAACTAGGTCCATGATCTCGTCGTAGTCGAGATGCTCCTTCCTCACAAGTTTCTCTACGAACGGAGTGGCTAGCAGATTGTCCATCAGGGCCACCTTGGCCACTCGCTTGTCAAGGTCCCTGCACGTGCTTGCGAGCGTCCTCCATCGGTTGATGTAGCTCGACAGGCACTCGTCCTTCCCCTGGCGGACCTTCAGGAGGATACCCGTGGTGTTGTACTTGCCCTGGAGCCGATACCGCTTCTGAAAGCTCTCCGCCAGCTCAAGGAACGAATGGATGGATCCTGGCGGGATCTCGTAGAACCAGCTGCGCGCCTCCTCCGCCAGCGTCTCCTGGAATAGGAAACACAATGTTGGGTCTGAATATTGAGTCCCGTCCATGGTGGACCGAAACTCGTCCACGTGCGCCCGTGGATCCCCGCTCCCGTCGAACCGAGCGATCTTCGTTATCTTCGCATGGGGGTCCCTTCCCCGCTCCAGGATGTGCGCCGAGAACGGGCTGACCCGGGGGGCGAACGTCCCGCCCTGACCGGCCAGCTTGTCCTTGCGCAGGCGCGAAACTTCCTCCGCCAACTCTTCCATCCTCCGAAGGATCAGGGCATCGCCCGTCGGGGGCATTGATCCTTCCCTAGGTGAGAGTGCTCGGTCCGTTCGCGCGTCGGGCCCGCCGAACGGGTGCTGCTCGCCGTTGATCTCTCCAGCCTCCCCTCGTCGTTCCGTCCGCTGGATGATGAGTGTATCCAGTCGATCCTCCAACCTCTGGCGGATCTGGCGCTCCTCTGCTCTCTCGATCGTCGCCTCTCGCAGCTCCTGGATTAAGCCGCCCACGCGTCCCTCGTTGTCCTCCTCGCCAGTCGTCGATATATTCCGCCCGTGTGATTCCGGCGGCGTCTCCCCGCTGGGCGTGCTGTCATCGTTAGTCACCAGGTTGAGCACGTGGACCTTTGGTTGTAGTGGTGTTTATACGAGGTTTGCAATTTGTAAGTTTCCCACAGACGGCGCCAGATGTTTCTACCGAATTACGCGCGGGGGCGTAATGGGGCAGAAGCAACAATGTTGTATGCTTCCTCTCTTCGTGCGTCCGAACGGTGGGGCTGTTCGGATGGGCGGATCTCTTCTCTTCTCGTCTCGTCGGGCGGATGGTTCTCCAGTCGTGCGCTTCCTCTTCGCGTGTGGCTGTTAGAAGAATACAACAGTGAATAGATGGTCAGGGGTCGAGACGGGGTGGCCCGCCTTCAACGCTCCGATGCCTAAGTCAGATGATGTATTGGATATAACAGTCAAGCGAACGTGTGAGTAGTGTTCTGGTTGAGTGAATTGGTGGTCTTACCTGTAATAAATACCTGATATATATAGGTGGTTGAGTTTGGAACCTGGTGGTGTTCTTCGATGTGGGACAACCTGTACTCTGCTGGTGTATGTTTTGCTTATTTGGGCGCGCCCCCCACGGGCGCGTGCGTGCCCGGAGGGGGTGAGTCTGGTGAGTGAAGTTGGAGCCTCCTTGGTGGTTTTGCATGTGGTTGAGTAGGTGTTACTAATCTGTTTAATTGGATAAATATTTTAATTGTACAGCTAATCATGCAATACTAACAATCACCATTGCGTTCAGCACGCGAAAATGAGCGAAACCACATACAACTTGCCAAAAATCCACCTCGCTGAAAATCCCGCCGCACACGGCGGCGCGTGGGGCCGCCGCCGCCGGAATTTCCACCAACCCAGAAAATTTCGACCAACACATCAGTTTGAAGATCTTGACATTTACAACAACTTTGTACTTCAAAGCTAAACCCAATTTTAACAGGAAAATGTTCAAAACTCACCGTGAAGTTCGAAAACCTCGTCGGAATTCAATTTCTCCGATCGGCCACCACCGGGTACGGCTAGGGCTGAAACCACTTGGAATAGACTCACCTCTCCATGGGCTACAAAACCCCATAACCTCAACCCCCATCGCCGCCGTCTGAGCCGCCTCCGTCCACCGTCGATTACCGCCCGAATTTCCCAAACTTTAACAAGCCATAACTTCTTCATCCGACAACCAAATTGAGTGATCCACCTATCAAAAGAAAGAGGAGTTCAAGCCCAACAACTTTCTTGAAGGAACCACGGGTAAAAGAAAGATGCCGAAATAAGGCATATCGACGTCGAGGAGCTCACGGCCCAAAACGGTTCAGTTTTGACCCGCGGGTCAACGCAGGTCAATGGATGTTTCCAAAAATATAAAGTTTCCCAATTTGTTTCGTATTTATACCGTATACATACCGTACACATATCATCCCCAAATCAACGGCTATAATTCAATCTGATCCAAATCGGACGGTCACGATTAAATTCATATTCACCAACCGACTTCAAAACTCGATAAAACATTGTTCATTTATCGGAAAAATTCCCCTAAAATTCCCACGAGCTCGAAATCAAATCCTCTACAATTTCCGCGAAAGAACTCAAATTAAATTCTTGCCCGACAATTTAATCGTTAACAAACCCACGAGTATAATTAATTCACAATAATCACGACTCGGACTAATATGTACACATTCTACGGTTCGAGTCGTTACACAGTGTGGCAAGGCACAAGTTGTGCAATTCCTAAAGAAGGCCCAGCTTCAAAATCACAAGGTTGAAATGGCCTGCCAGCACCCAACCCTGAATATTGATTCCGCTGGTTGAAGTCTTGATTGTAGAGCGGATCTATGTAGCCGAACTGACTATAATCGTTGGTAGTGAAATTTGGAAACTGTGATGCAGGTCCAACAAATGAAGTAACAACATCACCTCCTGCAGGATGTCTCAATATGTAGTTCCACTGTTGAGGTTCTATTTGGGATGTGTGATAAATTCGAGGGATAGACTGTGGATAAAGAGCTGAAACTCTTTCCCTATTAAGGTCAGGTGCTTTCTGACACTTACTAGAACGGTGTGACACTGTACTCCTTGCATTTTGTTGGATACTCATCTCTGTCGAGAGTGATGCTCCATGTTGAGAAAAGCTATTGTGGTTTGCAAATCCTTCGTGCTTACCCCTTTTTGATTCTTTAGTCTTATTCTTTTTGTTTGGTTTAGAGAAATGGGATTGGCTTTGACACTTCATACCCGATCATGTAATAGATAACCAAGATATAAAATACCAGCTGCTCCAGAAACCAAGTTTAGTTGTTTTTGCTTTCATAATCAACTATAATAAAAGCAAATGGAAAAATCTCTGCAAAAACATACAAATAGATAACACAAAAATCTCATATTGCTACTACTTCAAATGCAAATTCGCACAGCTGATGCTGAGAAAACAAATAAAAAGAGAAAACAAAAGTTCCCGGTCATTGCAACTAAAAAAAATAAAGGCCGAAGAAAAAATACTGAAAAACAGCAAAGTGGTATCTTCGTTCCCGTTTTTGGCACATGCACCCAAAAACATTCATTTGTACTTGTTTTTGATGAATGTCCCGTCTAGAAACAACATCGGTTGGCAAAAAAGGAACTCTGCAATTGATGCTTGATAACCAACACACAAACGGCGGAATCTCCCTTCCCTTTCTTCGAGCACAACATGAGAACCAATGTTGGTTCACCTCAAAGCATCAATATACCATGGCAACTGACCGTATCCAGTGCTTTTGCTGCCATTCAAAACATGATTGGCATCTCCCCTAGCCCTGTAGGCTGTATGATATTGAATATCTACACCATAGTTAGACTTCAGGTCATTGATAATATGTTTTGGCTTCAACAAAGGGGGTCAGAACAAACTTTGTCGGCTATGATTGTGGCAACAACTTTGCTCCTTAGCCTCTTAGGATTCTCACGAGACGATACAGTGACACAAGTATGATTGTTGTTCAGATTCTTCAAGTAAAAGTAACCGTTTGTCTCGCATAAAGTACCATGGACAGACCACTCACATCCTTTTTCAGCACATACTACTGTAATACGGTTCTGATCATTCTTGACATATTTAAAGTCAAACCTTCTCCACAGAATACTTGCATAATTTCTCCCTAAACTCCACAACTCCACTATTAAAAAACTAACCAATGTGACTAATATAATCTCCCCACTCCGCACAGCAAAACTTTCTCTTACTGTTCTTATTAACAAAATTTCCTAGAATCATATTGCCATCTTCCTGAAAATTGGAATCATCGCTGCTCACCTCTTCATCATCATTGTGATGTTGAAACCATACATCATCATCCGAAACAGTTTCAGGGACTAATGCTTCTTTAATAAAACCTAAACACCCTGCCCCAATATCTAAAACATTGATCTCTATCCATTTGCAAGCAGGTAAATGCTTGTAGACCTCAAACATATAAACGATATCTTCATCTGTTTCTAAAATTGTATTAGGTGAATCACTAAAACAGTACCTCAAATTGAACTGTCATGGTTTGAGATTTCGAAACCTGGAGCAAATTTGAAAGCAAAGTTCATCAAACTTGGTCGACTTCATCAATGGGATAAGAAGGCCCTCACTACCATATATAATCTTTGCAAGTTTTGAAAGAAACGCCATCACTACACACAAAAAACAACCGAAAAATAAGAACCTGCTACTTGATTGTAAAAGCAATAGTAATCAAATCACTGGTACAGAGAAACAAGCGACACAACTCAATTTAACATCATAGATTGAAACATACATCAACAAAAACACAGCAAACAAAGTCACTGCTACTGAAAAAATAAGCAATATAACAATAGCAATCAGATAATGCGTGATGAATGAATGATCGTGATTTTAAACTCAAAACACAAAACATATCAAAACAAAGCAGCGTGCCGCTGCACCGCAAGCCACACCACTCCATCGACATTTTCAATAATTATTGCAACCCCAACAAAAAATGACAAACTGCTACTAAGTGTTAGTATTGCATGATTAACTGTACGATAACATATTTATCCAATTAAGCAGATTAGCAACACGTACTCGACCACATGCAAGACCACCAAGGAGGCTTCAACTTCGCTCACTAGACTCACCCCCTCCGGGCACGCACGCGCCCGTGGGGGGTGCGCCCGAATAAGCAAAACATACACCAGCAGAACACAGACCGTCCCACATCGAAGAACACCACCAGGTTCCAAACTCAACCACCTATATATATCAGGTATTTATTACAGGTAAGACCACCAATTCACTTGACCTAAACACTACTCGCTCGTTCGCTTGACTGTTATATCCAATACATCATCTGACTTAGGCATCAGAGCGTTGAAGGCGGGCCACCCCGTCTCGACCCCTGACCGTCTATTCATTGTTGTATTCTTCTAACAGCCGCTCGCGAACGCACCCGACGAGAAGAGAAGAACACGCCCGAAGGAAGAAGAAGCCTGCACGACAGGCGAGAAGAGAAGAAGGGCCCCGCCCATCCGGACAGCCCCACCGTTCGGACGCACGAAGAGAGGAAGCATACAACACTGTTGCTTCTGCCCCTTTACGCCCCCGCGTGTAATTCGGTAGAAACATATGGCGCCGTCTGTGGGAAGCTTACAAATTGCAAACCTCGTATAAACACCACTACAACCAAAGGTCCACATGCTCAACTCGGTGACTAACGATGGCAGCACGCCCAGTGGGGGGACGCCGCCAGACTCACAGGGGCGGAATGTACTGGCGACTGGCGAGGAGGACAACGAGGGACGCGTGGGCGGCTTAATCTGGGAGCTGCGAGAGGCGGTGCTCGAGAGAGCAGAGGAGCGCCAGATCCGCCAGAGATTGGATGATCGACTGGATACACTCATCATCCAGCGGACGGAGCAGCGAGACGAGGCTCGAGAGATCAACGGCGAGCAGCACCCGTTCGGCGGGCCCGGCCCGCGAACGGACCGAGCACCCTCACCTGGGGAGGGATCAATGCCCCCGACGGGCGATGCCCTGATCCTCCGGAGGATGGAAGAATTGGCGGAGGAAGTCTCGCGCCTGCGCAAGGACAAGCTTGCCGGTCAGGGTGGGACGTTCGCCCCCCGGGTCAGCCCGTTCTCGGCGCACATCCTGGAGCGGGGAAGGGACCCCCACGCGAAGATAACGAAGATTGTGCGATTCGATGGGAGCGGGGATCCACGGGCGCACGTGGACGAGTTTCGGTCCACCACGGACGGGACTCGATATTCGGACCCAACATTGTGTTTCCTATTCCAGGAGACTCTGGCGGAAGAGGCGCGCAACTGGTTCTACGAGATCCCGCCATGATCCATCCATTCGTTCCTTGAGCTGGCGGAGAGCTTTCAGAAGCGGTATCGGCTCCAGGGCAAGTACAACACCACGGGTATCCTCCTGAAGGTCCTCCAGGGGAAGGACGAGTGTCTGTCGAGCTACATCAACCGATGGAGGACGCTCGCAAGCACGTGCAGGGACCTTGACAAGCGAGTGGCCAAGGTGGCCCTGATGGCCCTGATGGACCTTGACAAGCGAGTGGCCAAGATGGCCCTAAATCATTGCAGGCATTGCACGTAGGAATGATGGTCTTCACCTGATTGAGGCTGTCCAAGAAGCTGTTAAAGAGTGTCCAATAGAAGCTATAACTATCGAACGTATACGAGAGGAATGTCAAAAGTTCATTGAGACATGGAAGAATGAGCACAATGGAGAACTTCCAAGGACGACCGTGATCTTTGCTGGATACAATAGTGGTGATCCAAAAGCTAAGATTTATTATGCTGTGAAAGATGAGTTTTTAGCTTGTGAGAAGGATTACATGATCTTTGGGACAGGCACAGGATATGACACAGCATATAAATACCTAGATAATGAAGTGGAAACAAGAACCAAGAAAAGGAAAAGAGCGGATAAACAAGTGGATGATGAGGCTGAAGAAGATGTAGCTGAAGGTGTGTACTTTGTGAAGCTTAACATGGCTATAGCAATTGCTTCATTGGCGGATCCTTATAGTGGAGGCCGAATCACTGTGATGTCGGTAACCTCAAGGTTCGGTCATGTTGACTTATGGGACGATAGAAATCACATAATCCAAGTGTTAAGTAAGAACCATAAAAGGTTGGAGAAACAGCTGTCAAAAGTCCTTCTTTTTATTACTGAAGACATCCCCTATACTATTGAAAATGAAAAGAATTTTTTTGAGAGCGCGGTTAAGTATGAGGTCGAGAAAGTCGATTACTATCATATAATTGGTGTGAGCCAGAAAAACAGGAAAGGGAATCAGACAATTGTTCGTGCGATTACTTTTCAAGACAATGAGAGTCGATCCCGTGCTAAACTTCTTGGTGGAACATCCTTGGACCAAGGTCAAGTCAGGGCTTTGAGAATAAATAACATAGAGTGCTTGGTGATGTATCCAACAGCAGCTCAGCTTGAATGGTACAGCAAGTGCATGGAGCCACTAAAAAATTGTTTGTGAGATTGACTCCTTTGCCACTTGAAATTGTCTCTGTCTGTTTTCGTTAGGCCTCTTTTCTTAGTGTTGGTTAGCTTTTGATCATCGTAGGAAAGTTAATATCAATTTCAACATTCAATGTAATTCTGAGATTTTCTATCTATCTGTGATTATGACACTCTGTTAATATGAAGGTCTTGATATTGTGATGCAGTTGGTTGTGTTATGCCCAAATGTTGATTTCTGATCCTTTTACTCAATTGATGATGCGTATGGAGAGTTTTGTGCAAGTTACTTTCATTCAATCATTCATTGCATTGAGAAGTTGTTAGAATTGTATTAGTTGAAGTATTAAGTTAGTCTCTCCTTCATTGCATTGAGAAGTTGTTAGAATTGTATTAGTTATTTTTAGGTATTTTGGGGATTAATGAAGAAAATGAGATTAAATATTATATTTGGAGAGCAGCTTGGCGAAGGAACGGGAGTTCTTGGCGAGGATGTTTGGTTTTTGGCGAGCACGTAATAAAAGAGAAGCTGTGATATATATATACTTATATAGCCAAAGAGACGTACATGGAGGAAATTGTTTTGTATAAGGATGGCTGCATGCATATTTATATATATATATATCAAGTGTATTGAAAAGAGGAGTCTAGCACGTGATGCATTCTAGCCAGTGAATCAACCTAGACTTATATATATATGGCTTGGCGAGGAACAACATAAAAGAAGAGAAGTCCATTTATAATTGGCCTTTGGAGAGAAGTTGATGTGGAATGGAGTTTGCATGCACATGGGCTTTGAAAGTTTGACTTGGAATTTGAATGGTGCACGTGCAAGCCAACTTGGTTAATTGGCTTGATTGAAGAAAAGCAATTTTTGCTTGCTTGGTGAGGAAGAGCAAGGAGAGAAGAATAGTCCTATTATAATAATGAGATTAAGAAGAGTTGGGCTGGATTTTAGAGTCTTGCATGTGGTTTGCTAGCTAGGTTAATTAAACTAGTTAGTCTGGAACATATAAATAGCTCGCAAGAGAACGTACGCGGGGGGACGGACGTAAGGGGGGAGCAAGAGCAAGGAAGCTGCAAGTTTCTCTTTCATCCGTTTATATCATATCCTTAGTGTCTATGTACATATTTTTCGTTATTTTGATTCTGTTCAGTATGATGTTTTGTGTCATTTATTTGACATAGTTTGAGGTCTCGTAAATTTTTGAAATTTTTAGAGGATGTTTTTAAATGTGTCTAATTTGTGCTCTTAAAATTTCAGCTCATTCCAATGTATGATCAATTCTGTAAAATTCTTTCGAGGGGAATGAGTCTCTGGCGAACTTCGTATTTTGTACTGTGCATCTAGATGTTTTGTGTGATTTGTTTGCAATATCTAGAAGTCTCGTAAAATTTTGAAATGTTTAGAGAATGTATGTACATGTGTCTAGTTGGTTCTCTCTAAATTTCAGCTCATTCCACTCTGTCATTAATGTTATATAATTCTTGCGAGTGGAGCTGAGTCATGCGAGCAACAGTTTTAAGGAACTAAGTTGGGTCTGGCGAGCAGCCATTTGTGCTATTTATTTGACATAGTTAGAAGTCTCGTAATTTTCTGAAATGTTTAGGGAAGGTTTGTACATGTGTCTAGTTAGTGCTCGCAAAATTTCAGCTCATTACGATGTATGATGAATTTTGTAAAATTCTCGCGAGAGAGTTGCTCGCGAGAGAAGGTTGCTCGCGAGAGTTGGTAGTTTTTGAGTCTGGCGAGCAAACAGTCTTCTGTTTTGTATAATTTATTTGACATAGTTATAGGGCTCGTAAATTTCTGAAAGTTTGAGGGAGTGTTTTTATATGTGTCTAGTTTGTGGTCCTAAAATTTCAGCTCATTCCACTGCATGCTTAATTTTGTAAAATTCTGGCGAGTAGAGTGCGCAGACGAGCCTGAGGGAGTCTTTTCCGACGACTAGTTCGTCGTGGAAGGGTTTCCTCGCTAGAATTTGGCATTTTTGAGTTTTTTCTTGTGTATTTTAGTAACTTATTTGAAAAAAAAAACAAATACAAAAGTAAAAAAAAGTGTCAAGAAAAACATAAAAAGAGTCTTTTGTTTTGTGTCTTAAGTGCCCTTGGTTAGTCCATGATGTGATTATATCTTCCGTAATTGTGACTAAAAGATGATCATGTTATTTAAGTTTCTTTGGTTAATCTTGATATATGATGCATATGCGAATGTGTAGTGGATGTAGAAAGAGTTAACATGGTACAGATTTTTGGCATGCTTAAACTTTGTTGAGATTCATTTAACCTGTGAGCGATTGAGCCTATATGTGATTACACATGCTTTCTTTATTGAGTGTCAATTGTTTGTCACAGATTAAGTTAATGGACTCTAGATATTACTAGAACTTGCTCTTGTGCTTGATAGTTGCATATTTATGCAACGTTTATGTGCTTAACTGAACCTTGTATTTAGCTCTTTTGTTATGTTTTTAAGTAATTTAACTTTATTATTTATTCTTAGGTATTTTGGAGATAAATGAAGAAAAAAGGATTAAATATATAATGCAGCTTGGCGAAGGAACGGGAGTCCTTGGCGAGGAGGTTTGGTTCTTGGCGAGCACGTGATAGAAGAGTGCAAGTGGGTTTTGCTAGTTTAATTAAACTAGTCAAATGAGGATTTATATATATGGCTTGGCGAGGAGGCAGTCTTGGCGAGGAACAGAAAGAGAAAGTGGGGCTTGGAAGGAGAAGTTTTGCAAGTGGATTCTTATATATATATATATTTATATTTATATATATATATATTTGGATTGGAAGCTTGGCACGTGAGCAAGAAGTGCTTAATTTTACAAGCTAATTAATAGCATATATATGTTGCTCGCATGAAGAAGAGGAGGAGTCCTAATATAATAATGAGATTATGAAGAGATGGGCTTGAATTGGTGTCTTGCACGTGGGTTGCTAGCTAGGTTAATTAACCTAGCTAGTTTGGAACATATAAATAGCTTTGAAGAGAACGTATGCGGGGGACGCAACGGGGAACAAGAGGAAGGAAGCTACAAGTCTCTCTTTCATCCGTTTGTATCAATTTCTTTCATGGATTATTTTAGTTTAATTTCTGATTCCATGAGGAGCTAAACTCCATTGTTAAGGGGCTGTTTTGAAGCCCCGTTCATGATATCTAGATTGTTTATGCACGTTAATTAAGTTTTGCTTTTGTTATTTGAATGAGGTTTCTTTGTTATTTATACAGTGATGATTCTTGATTATGTATGCTTTGAGTGCACGCTTAGTATGCATGTTTAGGAATCTAATTCTAAGAAAATTGATGGCTGTTGGTGATTATTACCTTCCTCAAGTTTCAATCGTAGAACCCATACATGCTTGGTATAAGAAACCCTAGGTCTAGCAAGACACGACCGTAGTGTACTTGTAAAGCCTTGTAGATTCTCAAACCCTTTCTAAATCTTAATGCTTTTCTCTTAGTTAATTCGAGTCCGTGACTTCGGGTTCTTTGAGAGATAGACAATATTGATAAGCAGACCTTCAATGTTGTAAACATAAGGATCGGGTAATAGGTTGTGTTCACAGCTCGGGGCCTTCCTGGGAATCTTTCATTCATAACAATTGCATTGTTTAGTTAAGCATTTGTCGTCTAGATGGAGTGACGGTGGTGGATAACACTTCCCTTAACCTTCTTTATCATTGATTCCCGTTTTACTTATACTCTGTTTTCTGTTTCAGTTTAGTAGTCTGTTTTGCATAATTTTGTTCGCCAACCAAACAAACTTCGATTGTATTGAAATTTCACGTGGTAGTTCGTCACGGTGTCTTTAGTGTCCAGTGTTAATTTCGTAATTTTAGGTTGAGTCAAGATATTTTAATTAATTACGTTAGTGTCTCGTGGTCGAGTCTGTCAGATTTCTGACTTTCGCGTCTGTTTGTAGTTTAGAATATTGAGTCTCATCTTTCCCTGTGAATTGACCCCTATACTATTGTACTGCATTGACAAGCATATTGAGTTCATTATAGGGTAATTTTGAGGGTGGTTAAACACCGATCAAATTTTGGCGCCGTTGCCGGGGAAAGATCTAGTCTTTATATTCTAACGTGTCTTTTGTTTCCGTTTTGTTTTGTTCTATTTCATTTCTTGTGTAGTGTAACATATCTCTTGTGTGCAGGTACTTAGTGCATGCATACTCAAAGGTCAAGGAGAACTGAGCATTTATTGTTTGATTTAGAGGTTGAGCGCTCAGCTAAGCAAAACTGGAAGCAGAAGAGGCGAGCAGAACTGGAGGTTGGAAACACGAGTGGCACAGTGTCAGAACCTGAGATTGAGGTGGAAACAAGTTCAGAAGAAGAAGAAGAAGAAGTTCCTCAATCGCCACCACAAAGAGCAACAATGGGAGAACAACCAAGAACGTTGATGAATTCTTTTGTACCTAGTGCTCAGGGGAATTCATCACCAATAGTGTTGCCGGCTCTTGGGACATATTCAGTACCTCCTGCTTTACTTTCAGCTCTACCTCATTATAGGGGGGGGGGGGTATTTTCAGAGGACCCTCAGCAACATTTGGCTGAGATTGAAGCTTTAGCATCAACAAAAAATTTACAAAATGTTGAATCTAATGTGTTGAAACTAATTTTATTTCCTTTTTCTGTGAAGGAAGGAGCGAAGATGTGGTTCAATTCTTTGGCTCCTAGGTCTATACAATCTTGGGATGAGATGAAGGTAACGTTCATGAAGGAGTATTTCTCAGCCCAGAAGACTAAGCAGTTGAAGAAGGAGATTAATAGCTTCATACAAAAAGATGGTGACATGCTTCATGAGGCATGGAGTCATTTCAAGGAGCTGTTGAGGAAATGCCCACATCATGGGTATGATCTAGAGGACAGGATGACTTTCTTTTATGACTTTCTTTTATGTGGTTAAGAACCCAAGATCTCAACATGAAGCTAATGTGATCACATTGAGAAGTGGAAGAGTGATTGAAGAGGTTGAAAAGCCTACAAAAAATCTTTAGAAGATGAACCGGTCCTAGAACAGGTGCTGCCATTTCCACCACTACTGCAGGATCAGGAAGAGAAGGAGACTCTGGCGAGGAACTTGCCAGAACCTGGACAGAAAAATTCATCAAATGAAAAATCAGGTAAGTCAATTTCTGAACCTTCTCCTTCAATTCCTTTACGTGTTCCTTTTCCTGGCAGGTTGAAAAACAAGAAGAAGGATGAGTTGGAGCAAGAGATTCTAGATACATTCCGAAAGGTGGAAGTGAACATTCCGTTGCTTGATGCGATTAAGCAAATACCGAAGTATGAAAAGTTTCTTAAAGAACTTTGTACAATGAAGAGGAAGTTCACAGGGACTGAGACCGTGGCCTTGAGTGAGAAGGTGTTAGCAGTACTTCAGAGGAAGCTACCACCCAAGATGGGTGATCCTGGACGATTCACCGTCCCATGTACAATTGGTAACACGAACTTTACTGGAGCTTTACTTGATTTGGGTGCATCAATAAATTTAATGCCATACTCTATGTATAAAACTTTGAATATTGGTGCATTACAACAAACTGGTGTTACAATTAAATTAGCTGATCGATCTAACTGCTACCCCAGAGGTTTTGTTGAGGATGTTTTGGTGCAGGTAGGTAAGTTGATCTTTCCAGCTGATTTCTTCGTGTTAGAGATGGAGGCAGAGCCTCAACCATCAGAGCTACCATTGATACTTGGTCGTCCATTCTTACGGACCGCTAGGACCAAGATAGATTGTTTCAATGGTACCCTCTCCATGAAAGTAGATGAAGAGAAGATCCGCTTCAACATCTTCGACGCAATGAGGCATCCTAGTGATAATGATTTGTATTCCTGTTTTTCTATTGATACATTTGATAATTTCATGCAGGAATTTATGCAGCACTCAGTGAATGAGAATGAGGATGCGTTGAAGAAAGCGATTGAAGAGGGGGGGGGGGGGGAAGAAGTCTGAAACTTCCCCATGTTCTAAAGTGTGGGATGAACTTGAGGATTTGATCACCCAAGTTCGATCCATGGATGTTGGTGAAGAGACATTGAGAATCAGCTCAGCTGAAGAGTTAGTGATGGGTGAAGAGTACGATGATGTTGTGGCAGCCCTTGATTCATTGCCATACATAAGAGGTAGTTCAAAATCTCTTCCTCTTCCTATTACTAATGACACGCTTCTTCCTTCCATTGTAACAGCACCAAAGCTTGAGCTCAAGCCTTTACCTGAGCATTTGAAGTATGCATTCATTGGAACTGGTGAGACTTTACCAGTCATTTTATCTTCAAAACTAACCATGTTACAGGAAGAGAAGCTAATCACTGTGCTCAGAGAGTTCAAGGAGGCTATTGGTTGGACAATTGCAGACATTAAAGGAATATATCCAACGTTGTGTACTCATATGATATTCCTTGAAGATGGAGCAAAGCCAACGAGAGAACCACAACGAAGACTCAACCCACCTATGATGGATGTGGTGAAGAATGAGGTTATCAAACTTCTCGATGCAGGTATTATTTATGCAATATCTGATAGCAAGTGGGTGAGTCCTGTACAGGTGGTGCCCAAGAAGTCAGGCATCACAGTGATTAAAAATGATGAGGATCTGCTAGTGCCAAAGAGAGTTCAAACAGGATGGAGAGTCTGTATTGACTACCGCAAGCTTAATGCCACAACCCGTAACACTTTCCTCTTCCTTTTATTGACCAAATGTTGGAACGTCTTGCAGGTCATGCGTATTATTGCTTTCTAGATGGTTATTCTGGCTACAACCAGATTGCCATTAACAGAGAAGACCAGGAGAAGACTACCTTCACGTGCCCCTTTGGCACGTTTGCTTATAGGAGGATGCCATTTGGGTTGTGCAATGCACCAGCTACTTTCCAGAGATGCATGATGACACTACAACATTTTGACTCATTGCCGGCGACTTTTAAGTCGCTGGCAATGTTTTTTAACATTACCAACGATTTTTTAACATTAACGGCGACTTAAGTCGCCGGTAATGTCTTTTTTTTATTTTTTTTTTAGACATTGCCGGCGACATAAATGTATGTCGCGGGCAATGTCTCGATGGTAATGACATTGCCGGCTGTCTTTTTTTTTTTTTTTTTTACATTACCGGCGACATAAATGAAGTCGCCGGTAATGTCTTTTTTTTTTTTTTTACATTACCATCGAGACATTGCCGGCGACGGACATTACCGGCGACATAAATCGCCGGTAATGTAAAAAAAAATAAAAGACATTACCGGCGATTTTTCCGGCAAAAATCGCCGGTAATGTTAAAAAACATTGCCGGCGACTTAAAAGTCGCCGGCAATGAGTCAAAATGTTTTTGGTGGAGAAGATCATCGAGGTATTCATGGATGATTTTTCTGTTTTTGGTAATTCTTTTGATACATGTTTGAATAATCTGTCCCTAGTTCTAAAAAGATGTGTGGAAAAGAACCATGTGTTAAATTGGGAAAAATGTCATTTCATGGTTGAACAAGGTATTATTTTGGGACATGTAATTTCTGAAAAAGGTATTGAGGTAGACAAGGCTAAGGTTGATGTTATACGTACCTTACCACCTCCCACTACTGTGAGAGAGGTGCGCTCTTTTCTTGGACATGCAGATTTCTATCGCAGGTTTATCAAGGATTTCTCCAAGATAGCCCGACCTCTCAGTGCATTGCTCCAGAAGAGTGTGACGTTTGATTTTACTGAAGATTGTCTTGTTGCCTTTAACAAGCTCAAGGAGCTGTTGATCACCGCCCCAATCATCCAAGCACCAGACTGGAACCTTCCGTTCGAATTGATGTGTGATGCATCGAAATATGCTGTAGGTGCTGTGTTGGGACAGCGGGTTGAGAGGTTACCACATGTGATTTATTATGCTTCTCGAACCCTTAATGATGCTCAGTTAAACTATTCAACAACTGAGAAAGAACTTTTGGCTGTTGTCTTTGCTTTAGAGAAATTTAGATCTTATTTGTTAGGAACTAAAGTGATTATTTTCTCTGACCATGCTGCATTGAGATATCTTATGACAAAGCAGGATGCAAAGCCAAGGTTGATCAGGTGGTTACTACTCCTTCAGGAGTTTGATGTGGAAATCAAAGATAAGAAAGGAACAGAGAATGTGGTTGCAGACCATTTGATTCGGTTGACACATGGGTCCAATGCGGAGGAGGATAAACTCCCTTTGCACGAGAGTTTTCCGGATGAGCAACTATATGCTATCCAGGATTCTGAGCCTTGGTATGCGGATATTGTCAACTACCAGGTTTCAAAACTGGTACCTGCTAACTTTACCCGTGCTCAGAAGGACAAGTTGAAGAAGGAGGCCAGATATTATGTGTGGGATGACCCATACTTATGGAAGCATTGCCCAGATTCCATCATACGAAGGTGCGTACCCGAATCTGAAATTTATTCAATTCTTTCTTTTTGCCACTCACATGTAGGTGGAGGACATTTCGGGGGAAAGAAAACTGCACTCAAGGTGTTGGAGTGTGGATTTTATTGGCCTAGCATTTTTAAGGATGCTCATGAATTCTACAAAGCATGCACAAGATGCCAGATGACAGGTAACATAGGTCCTAGGGATCAAATGCCTCAACAACCAATTCTTGTGGTTGAAATTTTTGATGTGTGGGGTATTGATTTCATGGGTCCTTTCCCTTCTTCGCATTCTAATGTGTACATACTTTTGGCAGTTGATTATGTGTCTAAGTGGGTGGAGGCAGTTGCCACCCGAACTAACGATTCTGCTGTTGTGCTTAAATTCTTAAAGTCCATATTTGCAAGATTTGGCACACCTAGGTACATCATTAGCGATGGAGGCTCTCATTTTTGCAACCGCACTTTTGCTGCGCTCTTGAAGAAATATAATCTTCAACACAAGGTGGCGACACCTTACCATCCTCAGACCAGTGGACAAGTGGAGGTGTCTAACCGTGAAATCAAGAAGATTCTAGAAAAGACCGTAGGCCCTAACAGGAAGGATTGGAGTCAGCGATTAGATGAAGCTTTGTGGGCTTACCGTACAGCTTACAAAACACCTATAGGGATGTCTCCTTACAGGCTTGTTTTTGGCAAAGCTTGTCATCTGCCGGTCGAGCTTGAACACAAAGCTTATTGGGCGGTCAAGCAGTTCAATTTTGATATTGATGAGGCTGGGATTCACAGGAAATTGCAGCTGAATGAGCTGGCAGAAATCAGGAACAATGCATATGAGTCTAGCAGGATTTACAAGGAGAAAGCTAAGGCTTTTCATGATCAAAATATCAGAAGCAAGACTTTTGTGGTAGGACAAAAGGTCTTGGTTTTCAACTCGAGGTTAAAACTGTTTCCAGGTAAGCTTCAGTCTAGATGGATTGGTCCATTTGTGGTTACTAATGTTTTTCCTAGTGGTGCTGTAGTTGTGAAAAGTGACAAAACAGGGAAAGTTTTCAAAGTCAATGGACATCGATTGAAGCCGTTTCACGAGTTGATGATGGAGCACACCGTTGAGCAGGTACCTCTCGAGGATGTGCCACAAGATAAAGAGTGATACTTGGCACCGTCTGGCTGAAGACGTTAAACTTAGCGCTACTTGGGAGGCAACCCATGTGGATGGAGAAGCTTGGCGGCCAGATTTGAATTCTTATCCCTTCTCCTTTTCTTTATTTTTCTCCATGTTAGTGTGATTTGTGATGTGTTATGTGTCTTATTCCATGCTTGTTTGATGTATTGTATGTTTTAGTTTCGTCTTACATTGAGGACAATGCAAATTTCAAGTGTGGGATGGGGTTTATATCATATCCTTAGCGTCTATGTATAATTTTTTTCGTTATTATGGTTCTGTGCAGTATGCTGTTTTGTGTCAATTATTTGACATAGCTTACGGTCTCGTCAAATTCTGAAATTTTGAGGGAGTGTATGTACATGTGTCTAGTTTGTTCTCTCTAAATTTCAGCTCATTCCGCTCTGTCATTAATTCTATATAATTCTTGCGAGTGGAGCTGAATCATGCGAGCAACAGTTTTAAGGAACTAAGTTGAGTCTGGCGAGCAGCAGTTTGTGTTATTTATTTGACATAGTTAGAAGTCTCGTAATTTTCTGAAAGTTTGAGGAAAGTTTTGTACATGTGTCTTGTTAGTGTTCGCAAAATTTCAGCTCATTACGATATATTTTTAATTTTGTAAAATTCTCGCGAGAGAGTTGCTCGCGAGGGAAGGTTGCTCGCCAGAGTTGGTATTCTTGGAGTCGGCGCTGTACAGTGCTGTTTTGTATAATTTATTTGACATAGTTCTAAGTCTTTTAATTTTCTGAAATTTTGAGGGCAGGTTTGTACATGTGTCTAGTTAGTGCTCGCAAAATTTCAGCTTATTACGATGTATGACTAATTTTGTAAAATTCTCGCGAGAGAGTTGCTCGCGAGGGAAGGTTGCTCGCCAGAGTAGGTAGTTTTTGAGTCTGGCGAGCAAACAGTCTTCTGTTTTGTATAATTTATTTGACATAGTTATAGGGCTCGTAAATTTCTGAGATTTTGAGTCTGGCGAGCAAACAGTCTTGTTTTTGGTACTAAAATTTCAGCTCATTCCACTGCATGATTTATTTTGTAAAAATCTGGCGAGTAGAGTGCGCAGACAAGCCTGAGGGAGTCTTTTCCGACGACTAGTTCGTCGTGGAAGGGTTTCCTCGCCAGAATTTGGTATTTTTGAGTTTTTTTTCTTTGTTTTTCTTGTGGGTTTTAGTGTCTTATTTGAAAAACCAAACACAAAAGTAAAAAGTGTCGAGAAAAAAACTTAAAAAGAGTCTTTTGTTTTGTGTCTTAGGTGCCCTGAACTAGTCCATGATGTGATTATATCTTCCGTAATTGTGACTAAAAGATGTTCATGTTATTTAAGTTTCTTTGGTTAATCTTGATATATGATACATATGCGAATGTGTAGTGGATGTAGAAAAAGTTAACATGGTACAGATTTTTGGCATGCTTAAACTTTGTTGAGATTCATTTAACCTGTGAGCGATTGAGCCTATATGTGATTACTTATGCTTTCTTTATTGAGTGTCAATTGCTTGCCACAGATTAAGTTCATGGACTCTAGAATTTACTAGAACTTGCTCTTGTGCTTTTCAAAGCTTATAGTCAATACTTGTTTTGATTGAGGAAGTGATAAATGCATTTAGGGGACACCACCATAGCCATATAATCCCGTGTCCTAATTTTGTGTACACAAGATGTGCACTCCTTAGTTAACCACTTTGAGCCTACATGTTTGAACTTTATGTCATCACCACATATCTCTAACCTTAAACCTTAAAATAGTTATATCTTTACCCTTGTTCTAGGACTTGGTAGAGCTATATGTTTGGGCCTAAATAAAATATTTACTTTGGGCTTGGATGGCCGAGGTCCAGGCGAGCGGCCCATTAGATTAATAAGTGCCTTGGCGAAGAGTCAAGTTAAATAGTGTCTAGCGAGCTTCGCTAGAAGAAGACTTCGAGTTCTATTAGAACTGTGTCTCATTAAGCTGGGTTCACGCGGCTTATGGTTTATCATAACTAGTTGATTATAGCAGGACTCTATGAAGAGTTATGATGGAAGTAGAAGACCTATGAGAAGTACAACGCGTGTGCTGGTAATAGATTCAGACAAGATTACGAGAGCAGAAGGAGTTAGAAACAGAATGAATGACTGATTAGTAAGCGAGTATATAAGGAAAGCAAGGATATTATGAAACCCCCCCCGAACAATCAATCAAACAACCTTGCTATACGCAAACAAACCTAGACTGTTATCTCGTCCTCGAGATTTCTATCTATCTTGCAACCAGAAGGTCTGAGTGCTGTTCACATATAGAGTGAATGTATTTACGACTCCAAGGAAGCAACTGCAACCTGAAAGTTGAAGAGCGGCTCACTTGTATGTTGAGAGCTTGAATACTCAAAGGAAGCTAGTGTTCTCCACACTCCGTCAAGAGATTGCTCTGCTCTACACGAGAAAGGACGTGAGAGTATCGATTTCGAGATTCGGCAAAGAGATACACATATCAAAGTCCTAGGTTTCTAGGCGAAAATGACCTATTCGAGCAGGGTTGGTGCTCTCCCTGTTCTAATCGCTTACATAAGAAGTCAGGCGGCTGCAATCAGTCCATATTCCGTTGAAGAACGGTGGCACGCCAGCACACGAAGCACAAGCAGGATAGACCGGCTCACGCGGTTAAGGCATCCGAGATAAAAGAGACTGCTTCGCGGGAAGGATCTCTCCCGAGAGATATTTCTGCATCGAACATTTTGGCACGCCCAGTGGGACTGTCAATTTTTCTTTGCTCCGATAAGCGACAATTGGAGACCCTTATCGAAGGGTTTATCCTCAGTGTCGTAAACATCCACAACCGGTGTACCGTGAACACACCTCTAATCAGTGTCGTTCATTGAGTAATCGAGCGGTTGAGGTTATCTTCGCTAGCAACTTTAGCACTATGGAGTTCGAAGCTCTAAGCGAAGCGGAGATAGCTGCACTTACATACGAGCAATACTTGGCTTATGCGGCCAAGCGAGATAACCACCAGGCTAGTAATTCTCGATTACTCGAAGACAGAATCGGGCAACAGGCAGATCATCTCGCCGCTCAGGCTAGCTCCATAAAGGAGATAGCGAGTAGTATTCGGTCTATACAGGATGATTTGAATCAAGAACAAGAAGATATAGAAGCCTTAAGTGCCCAAGTAACTAGTTTGGTAGAGGGTCAAGACAGACTACGAGCTGATGTCCATAGCCTACTGGAGAAAGGATTGGGGGAATACCGCCGATACGCGGCGTCTATCAACCAAAGAGTAGACAGGGAGCTGGGTTCTCTAATCAAAACCGTATCGGATTTGGCTAGGAAGACCAGGCAAGCAGAGGTTTTCCCTCTCGCTTGGGAGGAGCGTATAAATAAGCTTTTGGATGATTGTAACATAAAGTTTTCCAAAATGCATGAAGCTTACGAAACACCGTTCCCTCCAAGCAAAGATGACCCTAACGAATGGCATTGGCCAAAATTTTACAAACATCAAACATTCCAGACGTTTTCCGGAGATGACGATGCGAACGCGGCAACACATTTGGCTTACTTTACCTTGCAGCTAGGCCAATTTTCCGAGGACGAGGGACTCAAATTAAGGGTCTTCGGATCATCACTATCAGGATCAGCCCTCGTGTGGTATACTGGGATCGAGAAGGGCTCGATCAGTGAGTGGAAGGAGATGGAGGCTTTGTTCATAGACCACTTTGGAACGGCACGGCCAGAGACTACCGTAGGGAAGTTGGCTTCTCTTAGCCAATCACTGACCGAAAGTCCGGTCACTTTCCTGCACCGTTTCCGTTCGGAGTACAATCTATGTAAGACCCCTCTAAGCAAGGAGGATGTGGTCGAGATGGCCAAGAATGGGCTGGAAGATACGTACCACCAACTATTCTTAAATAGCAAGTATTTCTCTCTGAACGAGTTCATCACAGCGGTGACTAAAGCTTATAGCAATATTCAAGAGAGAGATAACAGGAGGAATGCGTCCAAAGGGACGTATAATAATAGAACCTACGATAAGTTGAAGCCAAAGACAGTGGCTTATGTTGAACAGATGGACGACCAGGAGTCTGATTCTGATGACGACCGGATAGGAGCTGTTGACTTGACAACAAATAAGGTGTTAAAACCCCGGAAGCTTCAGAAGAATAGAGGTCCCATCAAACTCTCGACAGTGGCTTTCACTAAGCCAGAATTCGAGAAGTATACTTATGATGCCAATATGGCTCATGAGATACTGGACGAACTATACGGTTTGCGTGTTGTCAAGGCAGACTTTGGACCGCTCCCCACAGCCGAGCAGTTGAAGGGTAAAAAGTACTATAAGTTCCATGGAGCATGGAACAACCTTACCAAAGACTGTACTAAGCTGAAGGACCAGATCCAGAAGTGGATCAATGAGGGAAAACTGGAGCTAGAAGGTTCGTCCAAGACCGCAGCATTAGTGGATTCTGAGCCATTCCCTGCTCCACAGGTGAACATGGTCGACGTGAGTTGGCCATCGCCTAATAGAATCCTTGAAGATAAGGAGGCTTGGAATCAACCAGCCTACTTAACCTATTTCTTCAAGTTAGACATGATAGAAGAGTACTTGGAGAGGTTAAGGATTTTAGGGCTGATCTTCTTCTACCCAGTCTACGAGCTTAGACACCTACGGTACAAGGAGCCAGCCCAACACTTTTGCAGGTTCCACAATCACTTTGGCCATCGAACAGCGATGTGTTCGACCTTGAGAGATAAGATCCAAGGTCTGATTAACTGGCAAGTGATTGTGATCAATGATAGGGGAGAGATGGATTTTCATCCAGAATACCACCTTAGAACACCATCTCCTCCAGTCACAGATCGTCCCACCAGTGGCACTTCTTCAGAAGATAATCAAGATAAACTGATTCAGGCGAAGAAGAAGTCCCAGTGAAGGTCCAGGCGAAATATAGCGTTTGTCCGACCTAAGCGGACTCGCATAACATATGACGCATCCTGGCGAGAGGAGATATTCGAGAAGCTATGCCTAGAAGGGATAGCAGTGGTACCTGATAATTGGGGATCACCAGACCCACATCCTGATGATGTTAGGGGTTTGCCCTATTGTCAGTATCACCACAAATGGGGAAGTCACACTACGGCTGCCTGTAGAGATCTAATGTATAAGATTCAGCAGCTGATTGACGATGGAATAGTAGCAATAGAACAAGACCCCTCGCTTGACTTAACGACCCCCATGCACATGATGGTTGGAATGGTGGATGTAACACGTGACAAATCCAATAAGAGGAAACAGTCCAACAACCAACCAACTACTGGCGAGAATCCACCTCACACACCAAAGAACAGAGGGAAAGAGAAGGTGGATTCCAAAGCAGAATCATCAGTGGCCATTTGTGCACACTGTAAACTAAGGAGTGGGCTGAAGATCTCCTTTGAGGAACTGGCTCAAGCAGCCAATTCCTTCCCAGAGCTATTCTCGAACAAAGATCAGCAGTACCCACAAGCAAGGCAAAGGGACACTCCAACTCCCAAGCGACCGCGAGCAACAAGCCAAGCCGGTGTGGCTAAAACACCTGAGTCCAAAGTTGCAGATACGCTCGCCAAGCCATATGTTCCTCCAGCTTCAAGGAATATTACAAAGGAGGACGTTTGGTACATAAGGGAGAAAGGAAAGATCGTCGAGGTAACTCCAAGCAAGAGGAGAAACCTACAACGACGTTTTGGCAGGGCCAAGAGAGCATTTGATGCTTATGAGGCCGGCCTTGTCAAAGAAGAAGACCTGGAGTTTCCTCCAGAAGTGCTGCAGAGAAGACTAAATACCCTTGCAGCAAACCCATTGGTGGTATTTGGGAAGAAATCTCGTGAACCAAAGGTAAGAGCCCAAAGACCAGGGGTTTTCGAAAGAAACCCAGAACTTGGGAGTAAAGGGAAAGAACCCGAACCTACTCAGGAGATTCATCGTGCAGCTACAAAACGACAACCAGTAAGGAGACGCCTTATCTTTGGAGAAGACACGACGAAACCAGTAGGGTTGAAGACACCTCCCAAGGGAACATAGGATATACCGAAACAGAGTACTCCAAGCAAGCCACGAGTCTTGCAATGGAAACCAAGGCCTCTAGTTGTGGAAGCACGGGCGAAGGCCCAGAAAATAGTCCCTGTTCCAAAGGAAAAGACTCCACCACAAATTCCACAAGTAACTATTAATCCTACTCCTGAGGATTCAATACAACAAGTTGCTCAACTTGAAGTAACTGCAACGTCCATCGAGGATGGACAGTTGTCGGTTGAAGGAGATAGTTACCACGACGATGAGGAGATGGTGGACTACGGAGAGGATGAGGATGAAGAAGCACACGATTGCATCGAGGAGAACACTACAGCCGTTAACATGGTGTATGTTCTATCCTTTAAATATGCTTTGTCCTCGCCAGCACCAAAAGGTGAATCCAAGAACATCAACAGTGTGGTGTTACCGGACGAAGAACCAGAATTACCAGATAATCCAACACCGGTTGACACACCAGAACTGGATTCATTAGTCACAAAAGGGGAAATTATGTTCTCTAAACCCACCATGGACATGGCCATGCACATGCGGCCATTATATGTCACAGGACAAGTCCAAGGAGTTCAATTAAATAAACTCTTGGTGAACTCAGGGGCAGCAGTGAATATCATCACCTTTAAGGCATTGGCCCTAATAGGTGTTCCCAAGTCAGCTATCCAAGAGACCTCACTAAGCGTCAGAAACTTTCAGGGTAGCATAACCAAGACCTTGGGAATTGTTTTTCTATAGGTACACTTCGGGCTAGCCTCGGGCACTTACACATTCTTTGTGGTGGAATGTACATCTCCATATAGTGCGATCCTGGGGCGTGACTGGATACATCGAAGCTACTATGTACCATCTTCACTTCATCAGCAGATGCTACTATGGAACATGGAGACAGGCGAAGCAGAGCTTGTCGATGCTGACCCTCGTCCATATTCTGTGTCTGCTAATGCACTGGAAGCCAGATATTACCACAGTGACCTTAGGCCATTGGAGGTATGTGGCGTTGACAGTAAGGGCCGCCCAGTGGGTGTTATAGCCTCTGAACTAGCTCAGTGGGGGATTATTCAAGCAACTCAAGATAGTAAAAGACCCTACACCATCGAGCTACCATCCAAACGTTCTCCATGACTGGGTCTCTATCAGAGATAGAGACCGAGGCTTGTCTCTCTCTACATGAACGCTTCCATAATTTTCTGTTAGAGAGCCAAGCCTTCGAGAAGATTCAAATGGTTGCAGCATTGGAATATGTGGATGAAGAAGTTTTGCAAGACTTCGAGGAGGAGGACGAAATACAGTTAGCTCCAGCAGCTTTAGATGATTTACCTCCTAAAGTCAAGGATCCCAGAAACACAATGCCGAAGCAAAAGGAGCTTTGTTACCCCCAGCCGGAAGGGAGAAACATAAAACTATAAATTGAGAGATTCCAGTTACCTCCCAACGATCTTTGTCTTGCCCACGACGGTGCTGGTACCAAGCGAGGTCGTCTGGGGTTGAATGTGGCCATTTCTCGATGAGACAGAGAGTGTCTTTCTGCGTCCAATCCTTTGAACAGTCTGCTTTGGGTTCTTCTCGGAATATGAGGGAAGAGTTGCAGATAGGTTTGTGGAGTTGGGTGAAAATCTATGGGTGGAATGGAGTATTCAGAAATGGACCAAGCAGCCCTGTGTTCTTAATAGGGTCTACTTTGAGTTTACAAACGGTGTCGGGGCTGTGTCGTGTAGCGACTGCCTTGAGCTATTCGGAGAATCTCTGGGCGTCAGAAGCATCATAAAGCCTGAAAGTGTCTTTACGAGGAGGCATTTTTGTGATTTAGGTTTTGACGGCGGTGAGAAAGAAATGGTGAATCTTTTTGACTGAGAGAGTTAGAAAGTTGCAGGTTCTGTGCAGGTGAAAGGGTTTTTGTTGAAAGATGAAATTAGTGAATCTGGACGGGTGTTTTATAAGAGGGTCAGTCGAGCGTCATACTTTTTCGAATGGATGGTTAAATGTGGCGTTCGAGTGATGGTATAGCGTTTCAAAGTCAATAAGCACGTCGTTCAAGGTTTATTCAAGTCTTTTCGCTTGTCCAGAAAGTTTCCAAGTTCAAGACCTGAGGGGCAATGTTTGGGCCTAAATAAAATATTTACTTTGGGCTTGGATGGCCGAGGTCCAGGCGAGCGGCCCATTAGATTAATAAGTGCCTTGGCGAAGAGTCAAGTTAAATAGTGTCTAGCGAGCTTCGCTAGAAGAAGACTTCGAGTTCTATTAGAACTGTGTCTCATTAAGCTGGGTTCACGCGGCTTATGGTTTATCATAACTAGTTGATTATAGCAGGACTCTATGAAGAGTTATGATGGAAGTAGAAGACCTATGAGAGGTACAACGCTTGTGCTGGTAATAGATTCAGACAAGATTACGAGAGCAGAAGGAGTTAGAAAAAGAATGAATGACTGATTAGTAAGCGAGTATATAAGGAAAGCAAGGATATTATGAAAAGCCCCCCCCCCGAACAATCAATCAAACAACCTTGCTATACGCAAACAAACCTAGACGATTATCTCGTCCTCGAGATTTCTATCTATCTTGCAACCAGAAGGTCTGAGTGCTGTTCACCTATAGAGTGAAGGTATTTACGACTCCAAGGAAGCAACTACAACCGGAAAGTTGAAGAGCGGCTCACTTGTATGTTGAGAGCTTGAATACTCAAAGGAAGCTAGTGTTCTCCACACTTCGTCAAGAGATTGCTCTGCTCTACAGGAGAAAGGACGTGGTAGTATCGATTTCGAGATTCGGCAAAGAGATACACATATCAAAGTCCTAGGTTTCTAGGCAAAAAGGACCTATTCGAGCAGGGTTGATGCTCTCCCTGTTCTAATCGCTTACATAAGAAGTCAGGCGGCTGCAATCAGTCCATATTCCGTTGAAGAACGGTGGCACGCCAGCACACGAAGCACAAGCAGGATAGACCGGCTCACGCGGTTAAGGCATCCGAGATAAAAGAGACTGCTTCGCGGGAAGGATCTCTCCCGAGAGATATTTCTGCATCGAACACTATACATGAGACAGATATGTGAAGACGGCGACAATGTCGAAAAGTGATGCAAAGAAATAAGTGTGGGGTATCAAGCTTGTATAAAAAAAAAGAATGAAAAGAGAAAAAATGTGATGTCTAGCTTGATACCTGAGTTAACTGTTGACGAAAACAATGACGTGAAGGCCCAACAAGATGAAATTAGGCCACAAAAGTGAGAAAGTTCATGGTTGTAATTTTGAAGAAGTCTCTTATTTGGTGCTATACTGGGTTCTAGAATTATATTTGAATTCCTTATCCATTTATTCTTTAACCTATGAGCCAAGCCCCATTACAACCCATGAAAGTCCTTTTGATCCTCAAGATGGCAGCCTTTGATCTGTGGAGATTTGTCACAAGTGTAAGCATATGGTGTGGTCCATTTGGCAAGTAATTGAGTTGAGTGAAAACCTTAGACATATTTTGAGAGAAACACTTTTGAGAGCATATACCTGTGAGGTTGAATCTTGACTTGTTTTTCGCATGCTACAGCTTTACATTCACCATGATTATGTCTTCGTCCTACATATTACATGTGTGTCATGCAATGAAATTAATTTTCGAAACTTTGTGAAATGTTAATTTGGGGTCACATATCTTGGTGTTACAATTGTGGAAGATTGCTGAGACAATTTGTTGAGGGCGTTAGAGTCATATAGTTAGAGTTTTGTCGAGTCTTTTCAGAGTCTTAGTTTAGTGTATTGCTCGAGGACTAGCAAAAGCTAAGTGTGGGGTATTCTGATAGTTGCATATTTATGCAACGTTTATGTGCTTAACTGAACCTTGTATTTAGCTCTTTTGTTATGTTTTTAAGTAATTTAACATTATTATTTATTCTTAGGTATTTTAGAGATAAATGAAGAAAAAGGGATTAAATATATAATGCAGCTTGGCGAAGGAACGGGAGTCCTTGGCGAGGAGGTTTGGTTCTTGGCGAGCACGTGATAGAAGAGTGCAAGTGGGTTTTGCTAGTTTAATTAAACTAGTCAAATGAGGATTTATATATATGGCTTGGCGAGGAGGCAGTCTTGGCGAGGAACAGAAAGAGAAAGTGGGGCTTGGAAGGAGAAGTTTTGCAAGTGGATTCTTATATATATATATATATTTATATTTATATATATATATATTTGGATTGGAAGCTTGGCACGTGAGCAAGAAGTGCTTAATTTTACAAGCTAATTAATAGCATATATATGTTGCTCGCATGAAGAAGAGGAGGAGTCCTAATATAATAATGAGATTATGAAGAGATGGGCTTGAATTGGTGTCTTGCACGTGGGTTGCTAGCTAGGTTAATTAACCTAGCTAGTTTGGAACATATAAATAGCTTTGAAGAGAACGTACGCGGGGGACGCAACGGGGAACAAGAGGAAGGAAGCTACAAGTCTCTCTTTCATCCGTTTGTATCAATTTCTTTCATGGATTATTTTAGTTTAATTTCTGATTCCATGACGAGCTAAACTCCATTGTTAAGGGGCTGTTTTGAAGCCCCGTTCATGATATCTAGATTGTTTATGCACGTTAATTAAGTTTTGCTTTTGTTATTTGAATGAGGTTTCTTTGTTATTTATACAGTGATGATTCTTGATTATGTATGCTTTGAGTGCACGCTTAGTATGCATGTTTAGGAATCTAATTCTAAGAAAATTGATGGCTGTTGGTGATTATTACCTTCCTCAAGTTTCAATCGTAGAACTCATACATGCTTGGTATAAGAAACCCTAGGTCTAGCAAGACACGACCGTAGTGTACTTGTAAAGCCTTGTAGATTCTCAAACCCTTTCTAAATATTAATGCTTTTCTCTTAGTTAATTCGAGTCTGTGACTTCGGGTTCTTTGAGGGATAGACAATATTGATAAGCAGACCTTCAATGTTGTAAACATAAGGATCGGGTAATAGGTTGTGTTCACAGCTCGAGGCCTTCTTGAGAATCTTTCATTCATAACATTTGCATTATTTAGTTAAGCATTTGTCGTCTAGATGGAGTGACGGTGGTGGATAGCACTTCCCTTAACCCATTTTATCATTGATTGTCAGTTTTACTTTTACTCTGTTTTCTATTTCAGTTTCGTAATCTATTTTGCATAATTTTTTTCGCCAAGCAAACAAACTCTGATTGTATTGAAATTTCGCGTGGTACTCCGCCACTGTGTCTATAGTGTCCTGTATTAATTTCGTGATTTTAGGTTGAGTCTAGATATTTTAATTAATTACGTTAGTGTCCAGTGGTCGAGTCTGTCAGATTTCTGACTTTCGCGTCTGTTTGTAGTTTAGAGTATTGAGTCTCATCTTTCCCTGTGGATTGACCTTTATACTATTGTACTTCATTGACAAGCATCTTGAGTTTATTATAGGGTAACTTTGAGGGTGGTTAAACACCGATCAAATTTTAGCGCCGTTGCCGGGGAAAGATCTAGTCTTTATATTCTAACGTGTCTTTTGTTTTTGTTTTGTTTTGTTTTGTTTCATTTCTTTTGTTATGTAACGTGTCTCTTGTGTGCAGGTACTTAGTGCATGCATACTCGAAGGTCAAGGAGAACTGAGCCTTTATTGCTTGATTTGGAGATTGAGCGCTCAGCTAAGCAAAACCGTAAGCAGAAGAGGCGAGCAGAACTGGAGGTTGGAAACACTAGTGGCACAGTGTCAGAACCTGAGATTGAGGTGGAAACAAGTTCAGATTCAGGAGAAGAAGTTCCTCAATCGCCACCACAAAGAGCAGAAATGGGAGAACAACCAAGAACGTTGATGAATTCCTTTGTACCTAGTGCTCAGGGGAATTCATCACCAATAGTGTTGCCGGCTCTTGGGACATATTCAGTGCCTCCTGCTATAGGGGGGTATTTTCAGAAGATCCGCAACAACATTTGGCTGAGATTGAAGCTTTAGCATCAACACAAAACTTACAAAATGTTGAATCTAATGTGTTGAAACTAATTTTATTTCCTTTTTCTGTGAAGGAATGAGCGAAGATGTGGTTCAATTATTTGGCTCCTAGGTCTATACAATCGTGGGATGAGATAAAAGTGGCGTTCATGAAAGAGTATTTCTCAGCCCAGAAGACTAAGCAGTTGAAGAAGGAGATTAATAGCTTCATACAAAAAGATGGTGACATGCTTAATGAGGCATGGAGTCATTTCAAGGAGCTGTTGAGGAAATGCCCACATCATGGGTATGATCTAGAGGACAGGATGACTTTCTTTTATGAAGGTCTGGAGCCATCTAACAAGACAATAGTGGATTTTTCTTGTGGAGGTATGTTTATGTACCAAACAGGTCAGCAAGCTCATGATACCATAGAAAAATTGGCTGAGAACACCAAGCAGTTCTATACAAGAGAGAGAACGTTGGCGAGCAAGAAATAGCAAGCTGTATTTGAGGTTGCCACCAACCCAGACATGGACAAGAGAATGAAAGCAATGAAGAAGAAGTTGGAGTCCATTTCTACTGCCATCAAGAGCCAAACGACATCATCATCATCTGTTTCTCAGGTATGTTCTGTTTTCTCTATGTCGGATCACACTAATGAATCTTGTCCTTTTATTCTAGAAGAAGAGCAGGTGAATTTTGTGCAACAACGGGCATCAAGAAATGATCCCTACTCAAACACATACAATCTGGGGTGGAGGAATCATCCTAATTTCAGCTATGGAAACACAAACAATGTGCTGAACCCACCCACCGGATTCAATGTAAGACCTGAATTTCAGCAGGTACAACAGCCGGTTGCAGCTCCAGCTCCTGATCTTATCATGGCAGCCATATTGGCTAGGCTAGAGGGGATTGAGATGCACAACAAGAAATCTAGCAAGGCATTCGAGCTTATGGAGAAGCAGCTGAACAGCTTGCAGCAATAAGTGTCAACAAGAGAACAAGGTACTCTTCCTAGCAATGTTGTTAAGAACCCAAGATCTCAACATGAAGCTAATGTGATCACATTGAGAAGTGGAAGAGTGATTGAAGAGGTTGAAAAGCCTACAAAAAAATCTTTAGAAGATGAACCGGTCCAAGAACAAGTGCTGCCATTTCCACCACTGTTGTAGGATCAGGGAGAGAAAAGTGCACCTGGACAGAAAAATTCACCAAATGAAAAAGCAGGTAAGTCAATTTCTGAATCTTCTCCTTCAATTCCTTTACGTGTTCCTTTTCCTGGTAGGTTGAAAAACAAGAAGAAGGATGAGTTGGAGCAAGAGATTCTAGATACATTCCGGAAGGTAGAAGTGAACATTTCGTTGCTTGATGCGATTAAGCAAATACCGAAGTATGCAAAGTTTCTTAAGGAACTTTGTACAATGAAGAGGAAGTTCACAGGGACTTAGACCGTGGCCTTGAGTGAGAAGGTGTCAGCAGTACTTCAAAGGAAACTACCACCCAAGATGGGTGATCCTGGACGATTCACCGTCCCATATACAATTGGTAACACGAACTTTACTGGAGCTTTACTTGATTTGGGTGCATCAATAAACTTAATGCCATACTCTGTGTATAAAACTTTGAATATTGGTGCATTACAACAAACTGGTGTTACAATTAAATAAGCTGATCGATATAACTGCTACCCCAGAGGTTTTGTTGAAGATGTTTTGATGCAGGTAGGTAAGTTGATCTTCCCAGCTGATTTCTTCGTGTTAGAGATGGAGGCAGAGCCTCAACCATCAGAGCTACGACTGATACTTGGTCATCCATTCTTACGGACCGCTAGGACCAAGATAGATCGTTTCAATGGTACCCTCTCCATGAAAGTAGATGAAGAGAAGATCCGCTTCAACATCTTCGACGCAATGAGGCATCCTAGTGATAATGATTTGTATTCCTGTTTTTCTATTGATACATTTGATAATTTTATGCAGGAATTTATGCAGCACTCGGTGAATGAGAATGAGGATGCGTTGAAGAAAGCGATTGAAGAGGGGGGGGGGGGGGGAAGAAGTCTGAAACTTCCCCATGTTCTAAAGTGTGGGATGAACTTGAGGATTTGATCACCCAAGTTCGATCCATGGATGCTGGTGAAGAGACATTGAGAATCAGCTCAGCTGAGGAGTTAGTGATGGGTGAAGAGTAGGATGATGTTGTGGCAGCCCTTGGGTCATTCCATACATAAGAGGTAATTCAAAATCTCTTCCTCTTCCTATTACTAATGACACGCTTCTTCCTTCCATTGTAACAGCACCAAAGCTTGAGCTCAAGCCTTTGTCTGAGCATTAGAAGTATGCATTCCTTGGAACTGGTGAGACTTTACCAGTCATTTTATCTTCAAAACTAACAGTGTTACAGGAGGAAAAGCTAGTCACTGTGCTCAGAGAGTACAAGGAGGCTATTGGTTGGACAATTGCAGACATTAAAGGAATAGATCCAACGTTGTGTACTCATAGGATATTCCTTTAAGATGGAGTAAAGCCAACGAGAGAACCACAACGAAGACTTAACCCACCTATGATGGATGTAGTGAAGAATAAGGTTATCAAACTTCTCGATGCAGGTATTATTTATGCAATATCTGATAGCAAGTGGGTGAGTCCTGTACAGGTGGTGCCCAAGAAGTCAGGCATCACAGTGATTAAAAATGATGAGGATCTGCTGGTGCCTAAGAGAGTTCAAAGAGGATAGAGAGTCTGTATTGACTATCGCATGCTTAATGCCACAACCCGTAAGGATCACTTTCCTCTTCCTTTTATTGACCAAATGTTGGAATGTCTTGCAGGTCAAGCGTATTATTGCTTTCTAGATGGTTATTCTGGCTACAACCAGATTGCCATTGACAGAGAATACCAGGAGAAGACCACGTTCACGTGTCCTTTTGGCACGTTTGCTTATAGGAGGATGCCTTTTGGGTTGTGCAATGCACCAGCCACCTTCCAGAGATGCATGATGAGCATCTTTTCAGACATGGTGGAGAAGATCATCGAGGTATTCATGGATGATTTTTCAGTTTTTGGTGATTCTTTTGATACATGTTTGAATAATCTATCCCTAGTTCTAGAAAGATGTGTGGAAAAGAACCTTGTGTTAAATTGGGAAAAATGTCATTTCATGGTTGAACAAGGTATTGTTTTGGGACATGTAATTTCTGAAAAAGGTATTGAGGTTGACAAGGCTAAGGTTGATGTTATACGTACCTTACCACCTCCCACTACTGTGAGAGAGGTGCGCTCTTTTCTTGGACATGCAGGTTTTTATCGTAGGTTTATCAAAGATTTCTCCAAGATAGCCCGGCCTCTCAGTGCATTACTCCAGAAGAGCGTGACATTTGATTTTACAAAAGATTGTCTTGCTGCATTCAACAAGCTCAAGGAGTTGTTGATCACCGCCCCAATTATCCAAGCACCAGACTGGAACCTTCCGTTCGAATTGATGTGTGATGCATCGAAATATGCTGTAGGTGCTGTGTTGGGACAGCGGGTTGAGAGGTTACCACATGTGATTTATTATGCTTCTCGAACCCTTAATGATGCTCAGTTAAACTATTCAACAACTGAGAAGAAACTTTTGGCTGTTGTCTTTGCTTTAGAGAAATTTATATCTTATTTGTTAGGAACTAAAGTGATTATTTTCTCTGACCATGCTGCATTGAGATATCTTATGACAAAGCAGGATGCAAAGCCGAGGCTGATTAGGTGGTTACTACTCCTTCAGGAGTTTGATGTGGAAATCAAAGATAAGAAAGGAACGAAGAATGTAGTTGCAGACCATTTGAGTCGGTAGACACATGGGTCCAATGCAGATGAGGACAACCTCCCATTGCTTGAGAGCTTTCCGGATGAGCAACTTTTTGCTATCCAAGATTCTGAGCCGTGGTATGCGGATATTGTCAACTACCAGGTTTCAAAACTGGTACCTACTAACTATACCCGTGCTCAGAAGGACAAGTTGAAGAAGGAGGCCATATATTATGTGTGGGATGATCCATACTTATAGAAACATTGCCCAGATTCCATCATCAGAAGGTGCGTTCCCGAATATGAAATTTATTCTATTCTTTCTTTTTGCCACTCACATGTAGGTGGAGGACATTTCGGGGGAAAGAAAACTGCACTCAAGGTGTTGGAGTGTGGATTTTATTGGCCTAGCATTTTTAAGGATGCTCATGAATTCTACAAAGCATGCACAAGATGCCCGAGTACAGGTAACATAAGTCCTAGGGATCAAATGCCTCAACACCCAATTCTTGTGGTTGAAATTTTTGATGTTTGGGGTATTGATTTCATGGGTCCTTTCCCTTCTTCGCATTCTAATGTATACATACTTTTGGCAGTTGATTATGTATCTAAGTGGGTGGAGGCAGTTGCCACCCGAACTAACGATTCTGCTGTTGTGCTTAAATTCTTAAAGTCCATATTTGCTAGATTTGGCACACCCAGGTACATTATTAGTGATGGAGGCTCTCACTTTTGCAACCGCACATTTGCTGCGCTCTTGAGGAAATATAATGTTCAACACAAGGTGGCGACACCTTACCATCCTCAGACCAGTGGACAAGTGGAGGTGTCTAACCGTGAAATCAAGAAGATCCTTGAGAAGACCGTAGGCCCTACCAGGAAGGATTGAAGTCAGCGATTAGATGAAGATTTGTGGGCTTACCGTACAGCTTACAAAACACCTATAAGGATGTCTCCTTACAGGCTTGTTTTTGGCAAAGCTTGTCATCTGCCGGTCGAGCTTGAACACAAAGCTTATTGGGCGGTCAAGCAGTTCAATTTTGATATTGATGAGGCTGGGATTCACAGGAAATTGCAGCTGAATGATGATCTACGCATTTTAGGCGTATTAATTAATATATTTTTTCCACATTTTTACTTTGTTATCTACTTAATTTTGTTAATTTTATTAGCTTTTACTTATTTTTGTTATATTTTTAATTGTAGGATAATTAGAGACTAAAGAAGGTTAATTGCATGGGATTGCATGGTTTTCAATGGAATGGCTTAATTACATGGTGCATGGCATATATGGAGCTAGCTTAATGGCTTGGCATGGCTGAAACGGACGGAGCAAGTGGTGAGAAAAGCTGAAACGGAGGTGAGCAAAGCTGAAACGGAGGTGAGCAAAGCTAAGGAAGCTTAATTGCATGGAGTAAGGGAGCTTAATTGCTGAAACAGTTTTGCATGGCTGAAACGGATGTATAATTGCATGGAAACGGAGGTATAATTGCTGAAACGGCATGGAGGTGAGCTGCGAAGCATGGCTGTACGGTTTTGAAATTGAAATAACGGAGGCTTAATTGGGCTATAACGGAGGCTTAATTACAAAACACTCTTGCTATTGATTTGAACGGTTTTGCATTTAGAAATGGATACATGCATGGCTGTATGGGAGTTCAAAAAATTATGCTACTATATAAAGAGAACTTTGGGGGAAGAAAAGGGGATCACTTATCAAAGAGCCGAACCCCTGTCCTAGAGTCCTCTCAAGCCTCTCCAAAACATCATAGTCTCCAAGGAAGCCGCACATCTTCACAAACCGCCTCCACCATCCTTCAAGGGCCGAATACATAGCTTGGAAATCCCAAGGTGTCTTCATCCTCCATCCATCGAAGGAGCATCAAGCACGGATTAGTATAGGGCAATTCCCTTACTCAAAAAGTGTAACCATGTCTTCTTCTCTTTATTCTTCTTCCTTGTGTAAACTTACGATTATTATGGATTGGTTTCTTGAAGTCTTTTGGTTAAATAATTTTAATTAGTTTTGTATGTCTTGTTTGGTGTTCTTCGAAATTGGTTACTCATGCTTATTTGTTCTTAACGCTTAATTTGAATGCAGGGCAATTCCCGGTTTAGATTATGATGTGTTGAATATCGGGCAATTCCCGAGTTTGGCACTTAATTATGAGATATGCATGTAAAACGTAGCTAATGACTTAGAGACCAAATAGGTTGCATGAAATTGGTTAGGTTATTAAAGGATAGGTAACTTGATGAGTTGATCTTGTAAATATTAGATATAGATTGATTTTCGACAACTATGCATGTTTAGGTTTTTTTTAGGGTTCTTGATTGTTTGCTTGTCTATGAGTGAAGCATGTTAGAATTCTAAGGTTCCTATTTGTGTATGGTTGCCACGTTTTGTTCTTATATTTTGTAGGAAATTAGTTAAACAAACCAACTTTGCACCCCCATTTAAACCTAGCATAGTTATGCATGCACCCTCAATCCCCGGTTAAGAACGATCCCTACTTATCAATGCTACATCTACAAAGAAGGGTTTTAATTGTTTTCGTGTTTGATTGAGTGTTTAAATTAAGTACTTGAAAAAGCGTGAATCAATTTTGGCGCCGTTGCCGGGGATTGAAAAGAATTGTGTGATTATGCTTGTACATTATGTTAATAACTTTCTGTTTTGCAGGGCTGCACACTGCCCAGTTTTGGGTAAATTTTTTGACGTAGCTACATAGCTCCTAAAAATCTGAAAATTTGCAGGATTGTTTGGTTATGTGTCTAGTTTGTGCCTGTAAATATTCAGCCCCATCGGATTAACCAAAAATTTTGCAGAAAATCTACAAGCATCTGCGCGCAATTTGCGCGAGTCTGGAATTTGTATATGCCCTTTGTGAATATGTGAAATTTTGTGCATATATACTTGTAAATTTTCGAGATTTATACTAGCACTTGTTCATATTGTATCTTTTGCAGCCATGTAACGTTAAAGGAAGCTTGGATTTTCATTGAGTACATGAGCTTGGTTGATTAAGTCGCACTCATTGTTGAATAGATGGCGCCTCTTTTTCATGTTTATCTCCTTAACCCCTCGTGATGTATGGATTTCACCACCATACACCATAACCTAAGTGAAGTTATGGACATGAGGTTGAGGGCGGAGTCTACATTGGACTTGAGGGAGTTGTACATTTTCGAAAGTTTGGTTGAATGTCGGACATGGTGTCTAGAAACGGGTTATGACTGGTGACAGGATTTGGATCTAAGAAAGACTTGCAACATTGGAGTATATACCAAAGACTCGGTTGGTGGATGACTACTTATCTTTGAGTAAGAAATTCTCAACGCAATGGTGTCTAGAAGGTGACGGTTTCTATGACAGGTTTTGGATCCGAGATCTCAAATCGGTCCTACCTCTCGTGGTCTCTCTCGCTAACTGGCCATTTCGTTGAGTTTGCCCAAAGAAGATAAGGACTAAATCTACTTTCCATAGTCGGTTAGCCTCGGGTTGCATTGTTGAAATTAGTCCTGCCTCTCGCGTTACATCTATCCCCAACTGGCCATGTTTATCGATTGAACCAAGACCATTCGATTGAAAGTGTACACTTTATCGCGCGGGTCGCACGTCCTTTGAACGACCTAAAGATCAAGCGAATGTACTCTCTTCAAATCTAAAGCGCAACACAATGAACCCTAAGTGTACATAACCAACGAAAATTTTGTGTATATTGTCAACATGTAAAGGCCTTAACCACTTGCATTTGTAGATTGCATAACCCTCTGGCGGCTTTGTGATGTGTGGATTTCATCACCACACACCCTAACCTAAGTGAAGTTAGGGGCATGAGGCCAAGAGAGTGGTCACGTTTGCATCATGTATTTAGCACGTAACTTTTGTGTTTTCTGCAGGTTCTAACGTTTTCTCTTATGCATTCACTCCATCCTTCACTTAGGTTCTTGCTTGATGCACTTTGAATGAAAGTTTGAATGAATTCTTGCATGAATTTCGTGGACTATGGTGTGTGCTTGCATCTTTTGAGTAACAACTTGTATTTAACGTTTACCTTAGTGTTTATACAACTAACCCCTGCAGGATACATGTACAAATATACATAACTTGTTCTTAGTAACTTGCATTAATTTTAGGATGACCTATAGCCTTTGCATTTCATCTAGTGTACAAAACGCAGCTTATGTATATATAATACCTAATCCAAACGTCACTTGTATGTATGTATGTGAATATGATGTGTTTTGAATTTGTGTGATTTGTTTTTGTGTGTTTTTGTGAAGTCCTTGTGATTTCCAACGTTTTGGATCAAGTATCATGCATTTTTGTGTATTCTTTTGATACTAACACTTGATCTTAGTTGAATCTCAGGTTGTGAATGACCAAACCTTTTCCACGTGAAATTCAACTCCGTAACCGCACAGTGGTCATTCCTCCTAACGCAGTGGAAGACCTTGACCGACCTCTTGTTGAGGACGAGGTTGACTCACCAAGATCTCATCACTCCGAGCACGGTTTTGAGCAAGATCAAGAAGAGGAATCAAGAATGTTGGGACTCAATGGAAACAATGGAAACAACAACAACAACAACAATGTGGTTCCTAACGTCAACAACAACAATAACAACATTGTGAGGAGAACTCTTCGCCAACAAACCTGCTCAACAGATTGGAGTGCTGGCCCTTCCTGCATTCGATTTCCTGAACCTCAAGAGGACAAGAGGGATATTGAGCTCAAGAGTGGATTTCTCCATCGCCTTCCAATCTTTCAAGGGATGGCGCATGAAGATCCTAACATGCATTTGAGGCAGTTTCAGTTTGTGTGCTCGAGTATGAAGCCCACTGATGCAGATGATGAGCTTTTGAAGTTGAAAGCATTTCCATTTACTCTGAAGGAGAGAGCTCAGACTTGGCTCATGGAACTTCCACCAAATCACATCAGTACATGGAAGCAACTTGCGGATGCTTTCTTGAGAAAGTACTTTCCAGCCTCAAAGATCACTGTTTTGAGGAAGAAGATCACTGGAATCACGCAAGCATCAGATGAGACATTTGGGCAGTATTATGATCGTTTCAAAGTCCTCTGCGCCACATGTCCCTCCCATGGTTTCTCTGAGACGAATCTTATGAACTACTTCTATGATGGACTCAAACCGATTGATCGAGAGCTTCTAGATGCTTCTGCAAATGGAGCCTTCATGGATTTAGATGAAGAACGTGCTCGTGCACTCTTGGAAAACCGAGCTAACAATGATGCTCAATATGGGATGGCTCCAAGGAAGACTGTTGCCGAAGTGAGCTCAGCAAAAGTCGCTGCAGATGACAAGTATGACAAACTTTCTGACTTGATGGAGCAGATGATGGAGCTTGAAGTGAAACGTCAGAAAGTCTCTCTTGGACAATTATGTGGCGTTTGCCATTCTCAAGGGCACTTAGGTGATCAATGTCCTACCTTGGCCGAGCAACCACATGAAGAACAAGTCAATGCCATAGGTGGATATCAAGGAGGCCAACGCTACAACAATTACAACAACTTTGGCAACCGTGATCATCCTGGTTTCAAATGGAGCAGCAATGAGGGATGTCTTAACCCTCCAGCACCTCAGCAGCAGCAATACCAACGTCCCCAACAACATTACAATGCAAGGCCTCCAATGGCCCCAACGCCACAAGTACCTTTGCCCCCTCCGGTTCAGACTTTTACAAATCCGGATTATGACAAGATGATTGCTCAACTGTCTGCCTCAACTCAAGTACTTTTGGATGGACAAAAAGAAACAAAGGCAACGTTGGATGCACATGGTCAAGACATCAATGAAATCAAGAAACAAATGGGCCAACTTGTGGACTTTATGGGACATATTCGAACAACTGGACAGCTTCCATCTCAACCAACGCCACCTACTAGGAATGTGAGTGTGGTTACTACAAGGAGTGGGAAGGTTTTGGAGCTGCCAAAGCAGAAGGCAACGTCATCACCAGATGAAGTCGTTGTGGAGGAAATTTTTGAAGAAGATCCAGCTACTGAAGAGCTCAAAAGGAAGAAGAAAGTAGCGCCACTTTTGCCACTACCAACACCAACACCAACGCACCCTACCCCAACAAAAGGTATTGACTCTACCCCTTCAAGTTTAGTTAATACTAATGCTTCGTTTGCTCGTGCACCATTTCCACACAGGTTATCAAAATCAAAGAAAGATGATCAATACGAGGAAATTCTGGACATCTTTCGGAAAGTGCAAGTGAATCTGCCCTTGATCGAGTGCATTAAGCAAGTGCCTATCTATGCCAAGTTTTTGAAAGAGCTATGCACCCAGAGGAGGCAAACGAGAGCGAAGGAGGTTGTGAAGGTGAATGCAACAGTTTCTGCAGTGTTGCAACGACGGCTACCCCCAAAATTGAAGGATCCTGGGAGCTTCTCTGTTCCCTGTGTGATTGGTGACAAGAGATTTGAAGATGTCATGCTCGACTTGGGTGCATCCATCAACGTGATGCCCTACTATCTTTATGCATCCATGGAGCTTGGCGAGCTTAAGCAAGACAATGTCATCATTCAACTAGCCGATCGTTCTCATAAGTATCCAAGAGGGTACGTTGAAGATGTTCTTGTGCAAGTCAACAACTTGATATTCCCTGCAGACTTTTACATTGTTGACATGGAGGAGAGTCCATTGAACACCACGCCACTTTTGCTTGGACGTCCCTTCATGAGAACCGCAAGAACGAAGATTGATGTGTTTGAAGGCAAGTTCTCCATGGAAATTGATGGGGAGAAGATCGAGTTCAACATCCTTGATGCTATGAAAGTTCCCATTGCTACTGTCAACTCATGTACAACGTTGGATTTGATTGAAGATATGGCACAGCAGCATTTGGATGTACTTAGAGAGGATGAGCTTGATACTGTCCTTCAAGATGGACTTGGGCTGACCTACACTAGGGACGAAGCCCTCATTGACGTGTTACTTGAAGTCTTGAAGCCCAGACTTAGAGAAATGGCGTTGGCACTCAATGAAGCATCCCTTGTGACGTCTAGACCTCCACCAATTCCATTGGTCTATGGCGAAAACAAGCTTGTTCCCTCCATCATTCAAGCACCAGAATTGGAACTCAAGGTGTTACCGGATCATTTGAAGTATGCTTACTTGGGCGACAACGAAACATTGCCGGTCATCATCTCATCAACGTTGGAAAGGGAGCAAGAGGATAAGCTTGTTCGAATGCTACAAAGGTACAAGCCCGCCATTGGATGGACACTCGCGGACATCAAAGGTATCAATCCTGCTACTTGTGTTCATCGGATTTTACTTGAAGAGGGAGCTAAGCCAACTCGTGAAGCTCAAAGAAGACTTCATCCACCAATGATGGAAGTTGTGAAGAAGGAAGTCATCAAACTCTTGGATTGTGGGGTCATTTATCAGATTTCAGACAGCCGTTGGGTCTCACCTGTGCAAGTTGTTCCTAAGAAGTCTGGAATTACGGTTGTGAAGAATGATGAGAACGAATTAGTGCCCCAACGTACTGTCACTGGACACAGAGTTTGCATTGACTATAGGAAGCTCAACACCAGCACTCGAAAGGATCACTTTCCTTTGCCATTCATTGATCAGATGCTTGAGAGATTGGCTGGACATTCATACTATTGCTTCCTTGATGGGTATTCGGGTTACAATCAGATCAGCATTGCGGAAGAAGATCAAGAGAAAACAACGTTCACATGCCCTTTTGGAACGTTTGCTTATCGTCGCATGCCATTTGGACTCTGTAACGCCCCAGGTACGTTTCAACGTTGCATGCTTTCTATCTTTTCTGATTACATTGAGAAAATAATTGAAGTATTCATGGATGACTTTAGTGTTTTTGGGAAAGATTTCGATGCATGTTTGGAAAATTTAGAACTAATCTTGCAGAGATGCGTTGAGACGAACTTGGTACTCAATTGGGAGAAGTGCCATTTCATGGTGACACAAGGGATTGTTCTTGGACATATTATCTCGAAAAAAGGGTTGGAAGTTGATAAATCAAAAGTAGATCTTGTGAAACACTTACCCTCTCCAACTTCGGTTAGAGAGATTCGTTCTTTTCTTGGACATGCAGGATTCTACAGGAGATTCATCAAGGATTTTTCCCACATTTCACGACCCTTGTGCAAGCTGCTTCAGAAGGACACTCCCTTTGTTTTTGATGATGAGTGCCACGTTGCTTTTGATAAACTCAAGGAGTTGCTCACATGTGCTCCTATTCTTCAAGCGCCGGATTGGTCCTTACCTTTTGAGCTTATGTGCGATGCTTCGGATTATGCTGTTGGAGCTGTCTTGGGACAAAGGAAGGACAAGAAGCCATATGCCATCTACTATGCGTCAAAGACACTTGATGATGCTCAAGCCAACTACACAACAACCGAGAAGGAGATGTTGGCGGTGGTGTTTGCATTGGACAAGTTCAGGTCCTATCTACTTCAGAGTAAGGTTATAATTTACACTGATCATGCTGCTTTGAAGTATTTGATGCAGAAAAAGGATGCAAAGCCAAGGCTCATACGTTGGATACTACTTCTACAAGAGTTTGATGTGGAAATCAAGGACAAGAAAGGAGTAGAGAATGTGGTAGCCGACCACCTCTCAAGGATTGAGAGAGAGAGGTCCAACGTTGCAATTGAGGAGCATTTTCCGGATGAACAACTCTTCGGACTTCAGGTAAGTGCCTCTGAAACTCCATGGTATGCAGATATTGTTAACTACTTAGTTACTGGAGAGTTTCCACCATCAATGCATAAAGCCCAACGTGACAAGCTTAGGAGTAATGCTAGGACTTTTATTTGGGATGAACCTTACTTATGGAAACAATGTGCTGATTTAGTGATTAGAAGGTGTGTTCCGGATAGTGAGTTTGCATCTATTCTTGAGTTTTGTCATAGTGGTGCATGTGGAGGTCACTTTGGTTCGAAAAAGACTGCCCTAAAAGTGTTAGATTGTGGTTTCTTTTGGCCTAACCTATTTCGTGATTCTAATGATTTTTGTGCTAAGTGTGATAGGTGCCAACGATCCGGCAATCTTGGATCTCGAGATCAGATGCCACAAGTGTTCATACTAAATGTCGAAATTTTTGATGTTTGGGGCATTGATTTTATGGGACCTTTTCCTCCATCTAACGGTTCTACTTACATCTTACTCGTTGTTGATTATGTTTCAAAATGGGTGGAAGCAAAAGCCACCCGTACTAATGATTCACGAGTTGTTGCAGATTTCCTCAAGACGAACATATTTTCTAGGTTTGGAGTGCCACGCGTTCTAATCAGCGATGGAGGAAGTCACTTTAGCAACAAGACAATGGAAGCGTTGATGAGAAAGTATGGGGTCAAGCACAAAGTTTCTACACCTTATCATCCACAAACCAATGGCATGGCGGAGGTATCAAATCGAGAAATCAAGAAAATCTTGGAGCGAACTATCAAACCAAACCGCAAAGACTGGAGCCAGTGTTTGGATGATGCTTTGTGGGCATATAGAACAGCGTACAAGACCCCTATAGGCATGTCACCCTATAGACTTGTTTATGGGAAGTCTTGTCATCTTCCGGTGGAGCTAGAACACAAAGCTTGGTGGGCGGTGAAGAAGTTCAACATGGACAAGGATGAAGCTGGATTACATCGAAAGTTGCAGCTATGTGAGTTAGAAGAAATCCGGAATGATGCGTTTGACAATGCTTGGATCTACAAGGAGAAGACAAAGGTGTTTCATGACAAGATGATCCGAAGGAAGGAGTTTGAGATTGGTCAACAAGTTCTCTTATTCAACTCTCGACTCAAGCTTTTTCCGGGCAAGCTACGCTCAAGATGGATCAGACCTTTCATTGTTATTGAAGTATTCTCACATGGAGCAGTTTTGATCAAAAGTCCAATAACCGGCAATGAGTTCAAAGTCAATGGCCATCGTTTGAAGCCATATTATGCAAATTTCAAGGAGGAACTCGTTGAAGATGTTAAGCTTAAGGAGCCGCCAACTTCAACCACATGAAGGATGCATCACGTCTAGGCTGGAAGACGTTAAAAAACAAGCGCTTGTTGGGAGGCAACCCAATGGAGGAGTCTACAACAGATTTGCATTCTCTCCCCTTATCTTTTTAATTTTCGTAGCTTTTGTTTAATTAGTTAAAATTTTCGTGAGTTCCTTCTTCCATGCTTGAATTCTATGACTTTACTTTGGTACATTGAGGACAATGTAGAGTTTAAGTGTGGGGGAGGGGTTTATAACTTTGTTGAGTCATAAAATAAAAAAATAAAAACAAAACAATCGGGCGGACAATGGAACTTTCCGACGGATGATGCCCTAAATTTTTTTTTGTTTTTGAGTCATAATTAGTGTATTTTTGAGTCTTTTTGTTGAACTTAGTGTTTTTAAAGAGTCTTAGGATGCCCTTAGTTAGTCGATGATGAAAATGGACCGAAAGAACATACCTATGGCGTTGGAAATCATTAAAAAGGAATTCATTTTCTAATGGAGACATCTTTGAGTGTTATGACATGTAGTAGATATGGTTTGTAAAACTTGGTACAGAAATTCGCATGTTAGAATAAGTTTTGAATCATATGAGCCTTACAAGTGAGATTTTGAGCCTAAACACTACTTCTTTGAGAGTGAATTTCGTGCATTACATATGATAGGTCTCAAAATCATGCATACACTCACTTGCCATAGATCTTAATGAACTAGAGAATACTAGAACTTACTCGTGTCGACTTGCAAAGCTTATAATTGTTACATACTCTGATTCTGGATGTGATTAAAGGCACTTAGGATTTTCCACCACTTAGCCAAACAGCCATGTATCCCATATGTGCGCACGAGTTGCGACCCCCCTAGATAACCATGTTGAGCCCACATTTAGCTTTTCCTTCATCACCATATATATCTAAACACCTTAGCCTAGTGTAGGACTTCTTTGCCCTATGTTCTGCAGACTTAGTGTGAAGTAATGTCGACAAAAGGAAAAGATGATGTTTTTAGTGATGTTTCTTAACTGCTATGATGTGTGTATGGGGATAGACTTGTTCAAACAGCTTTGTAAAGAGTTATTGCTGAAAAAAAAAACAAAGAAAAAGAAGAAAATTTTCGAGAGCAAGAACAAAAGAAAGATCAAAAAGCTCTCCGGCAATAGGTTCTAAGTGTCTAAGTTTGGATTAATGTCCCCCGTACTTGTGAGTTTGGAGTTTGTTTCGAATAGAAGGCCCAATAATGCAAAACATGGCCTTTGTCCTGTTCACAAAGCTCAAGGGGAGTTTAGAATGAAGTTAGGGCCCAACAAGATGAAATCTTGCCCGTGGACTTAAAAGAAACACATGGTGACGTTTTGGTTAAGTTGGAACTCGAATTGTTGATGTTTTGGTGCTCTGACTAAGTCTTTTGAATGCTTTTAACCACCACATATCTAAATTTCGAATGCCTTAGCCTCAGCCCCATTACAACCCTCGAAAGTCCTTTATGATCCTTAAGATGAGTAGCCTTCAATCTGTGGAGTAAGTTGCATGAGTAAGCATATGGTTTTGGTTCATTTGTGCAAGTAGTTGACTTCCATTTCGTTGCATACTTAAACACTTTGAGTGAAACCTCTGCATGAGTGGAAATATGATGAGAGCATCCATGTGAGTTGATCTGAACTTCTTTCGAAGCATGCATAGACTTAAAATTACCATTGTTTTCTCTATGTCTTACTTATTCATAACATGATCATGTCTCTATTATCACTTGAATTCGATGAACATTCATTCTCAAACCATTGTGATTCCATCGCCATATACTTAAAGAAATTTCTGAGACAATCTTGATTAAGGGCTTAGTTTTTGTTTACTTAGTGTTTTGTGTAAAAACGTTTTCCCTTATTATTTTCTTTTATTGAGTCCGTAGTTTTGTTTAGTATTTGCTAGGGACTAGCAAAGTCTAAGTGTGGGGGAATTTGATCTACGCATTTTAGGCGTATTAATTAATATATTTTCTCCACATTTTTACTTTGTTATCTACTTAATTTTGTTAATTTTATTAGCTTTTACTTATTTTTGTTATATTTTTAATTGTAGGATAATTAGAGACTAAAGAAGGTTAATTGCATGGGATTGCATGGTTTTCAATGGAATGGCTTAATTACATGGTGCATGGCATATATGGAGCTAGCTTAATGGCTTGGCATGGCTGAAACGGACGGAGCAAGTGGTGAGAAAAGCTGAAACGGAGGTGAGCAAAGCTGAAACGGAGGTGAGCAAAGCTAAGGAAGCTTAATTGCATGGAGTAAGGGAGCTTAATTGCTGAAACAGTTTTGCATGGCTGAAACGGATGTATAATTGCATGGAAACGGAGGTATAATTGCGGAAAGGCATGGAGGTGAGCTGCGAAGCATGGCTGTACGGTTTTGAAATTGAAATAACGGAGGCTTAATTGGGCTATAACGGAGGCTTAATTACAAAACACTCTTGCTATTGATTTGAACGGTTTTGCATTTAGAAATGGATACATGCATGGCTGTACGGGAGTTCAAAAAATTATGCTACTATATAAAGAGAACTTTGGGGGAAGAAAAGGGGATCACTTATCAAAGAGCCGAACCCCTGTCCTAGAGTCCTCTCAAGCCTCTCCAAAACATCATAGTCTCCAAGGAAGCCGCACATCTTCACAAACCGCCTCCACCATCCTTCAAGGGCCGAATACATAGCTTGGCAATCCCAAGGTGTCTTCATCCTCCATCCATCGAAGGAGCATCAAGCACGGATTAGTATAGGGCAATTCCCTTACTCAAAAAGTGTAACCATGTCTTCTTCTCTTTATTCTTCTTCCTTGTGTAAACTTACGATTATTATGGATTGGTTTCTTGAAGTCTTTTGGTTAAATAATTTTAATTAGTTTTGTATGTCTTGTTTGGTGTTCTTCGAAATTGGTTACTCATGCTTATTTGTTCTTAACGCTTAATTTGAATGCAGGGCAATTCCCGGTTTAGATTATGATGTGTTGAATATCGGGCAATTCCCGAGTTTGGCACTTAATTATGAGATATGCATGTAAAACGTAGCTAATGACTTAGAGACCAAATAGGTTGCATGAAATTGGTTAGGTTATTAAAGGATAGGTAACTTGATGAGTTGATCTTGTAAATATTAGATATAGATTGATTTTCAACAACTATGCATGTTTAGGTTTTTTTTAGGGTTCTTGATTGTTTGCTTGTCTATGAGTGAAGCATGTTAGAATTCTAAGGTTCCTATTTGTGTATGGTTGCCACGTTTTGTTCTTATATTTTGTAGGAAATTAGTTAAACAAACCAACTTTGCACCCCCATTTAAACCTAGCATAGTTATGCATGCACCCTCAATCCCCGGTTAAGAACGATCCCTACTTATCAATGCTACATCTACAAAGAAGGGTTTTAATTGTTTTCGTGTTTGATTAAGTGTTTAAATTAAGTACTTGAAAAGGCGTGAATCAAATGAGCTGGCAGAAATCAGGAACAATGCATACGAATCCAGCAGGATTTACAAGGAGAAAGCTAAGGCTTTTCATGATCAAAATATCAGGAGCAAGACTTTTGTGGTAGGACAAAAGGTCTTGGTTTTCAACTCGAGATTGAAACTGTTTCCAGGTAAGCTTCAGTCTAGATGGATTGGTCCATTTGTGGTTATTAATGTCTCTCCTAGTGGTGCTGTAGTTGTGAAAAGTGACAAAGCAGGGAAAGTTTTCAAAGTCAATGGACATCGACTGAAGCCATTTTATGAGTTGATGATGGAGCACACCGTTGAGCAGGTACCTCTCGAGGATGTGCCACAGGATAAAGAGTGATACTTGGTACTGTCTGGCTGAAGACGTTAAACTTAGCGCTACTTGGGAGGCAACCCATGTGGATGGAGAAGCTTGGCTGCCAGATTTGAATTCTTATCCCTTCTCCTTTTCTTTATTTTTCTCCATGTTAGTGTGATTTGTGATGTGTTATGTGTTTTATTCCATACTTGTTTGATGTATTGTATGTTTTAGTTTCGTCTTACATTGAGGACAATGCAAATTTCAAGTGTGGGGTGGGGTTTATATCATATCCTTAGCGTCTATGTATATATTTTTCGTTATTTTGATTCTGTTCAGTATGATGTTTTGTGTCATTTATTTGACATAGTTTGAGGTCTCGTAAATTTTTGAAATTTTTAGAGGATGTTTTTAAATGTTGTTATAGCGGAAGCAAATAAATGTAAGAACAAACACAGATTTAACGTGGTTCACTAACGCGAGTTAGCTACATCCACGGCAGAAGGAGAACCGATTACTTTATCTTGGAGAACCAGATTACAAGTATATCACACTAGGTTAAGCCTAACATAGGATTACAGAATACCTAATCTCTCTACCACACTAGATTAAGCCTAATCTACAGGATAGAACCAGATATATCACACACTCCTTATGGCTAATACCCATGTATATATATATAGCCAACAGAGTCCTGAATATCAGAGGAATCCCAGACACACACGTCTGAGGAAACCTAAACCAGAATGATTAAGGAAACCCAATTCCCTAATGCCTGAGGAATCCTATTCCTAGCAAAATCCTGAGTAGAAGTCTTGCTCGCCAAGGACTTCTAACTCTCCTCGCCAGAGACTTCCTCCTCGCCAGAGACTACTTCCTCGCCAGAAGTCAACGCTCGCCAAGAGTCAACGCTCGCCAAAGACTCTCTCGTCAGAGATTCTTCCTTGCTCGCGTACCACACGTATGCCAACGTGCCACACGTATGCCAACGTGCCTCGCGTACGCCGACGCGACTCAAGATTCAAGGCATAAACTAACAAATCTCCACCTTGACTTGAATTCTCTACCAAGTAATCAGATGTACCCGAAGTACCTAAACTTCTCCTCTGCCCCACATGTCATCCCTCCCAATGAAGGACCCCGATGTTCCCTTCTCCCAGAGAAGGACCCTGACGTTGCCTTCTCCCAGAGAAGCAACCCAGGTGTTGCCCCCAACGGGCAACTAACAACTTCTGACATTCAGCAAGTCCAAGCAATGTTGGAACTTGCTATGCGAAACCGGCTTTATGAACATGTCTGCTGGATTATCAGCAGTACCCACCTTGTTCACCCTGATCCGCTTCTCACTCCTCAGAAAATGATACCTGACATCGATGTGCTTAGTCCTCTCATGATGAACTTGATCCTTGGCCAAACAGATTGCACTTAGACTATCGCAATACACTATAGCCTGATCATGATGTAAACCCAAGTCACTAACCAGTCCTTTCAACCAAATTCCCTCCTTGGCTGCCTCTGTCAATGCCATGTACTCTGCTTCAGTTGTAGACAAAGTCACTGAATGCTGCAAAGTAGCTTTCCAACTAACAACTGACCTACCAAGAGTGAACACATAACCAGTCATAGATCTTCTTGTTTCAACATCCCCAGCATAATCTGAATCTGAGTAACCAGTTACTAAACACCCTGTATCACCTCCATAAATGAGACCAACGTCAGACGTACCTCTAAGGTAACGAAAAATCCTCTTCACAGCTTGCCAATGCTCTTTTCCAGGCTCACCCATAAACCTACTGATAACACTGACAGCATGTGCAAGATCCGGTCTAGTGCAGACCATAGCATACATCAAGCTTCCTACTGCACTACCATAGGGAACTTGAGACATGTACTCCTTCTCCTGAGCTGATTTAGGTGCAAACGCAGTAGACAAATGAATGTTCGCTGCACTTGGAGTATCTAAGGATTTTGCTGTAGACATGCCAAATCTTGACAATATCTTCTGAATATAATCCTTCTGTGATAAGAACAGCCTCTTCTGACTCCTATCCCTATAGATCTCCATTCCCAGAATTTTCCTTGATGCACCCAAATCCTTCATCTCAAACTCAGCACTGAGAAGACCCTTCAACTTCTGAATCTCTGACTTGTTCTTTGCAGCTATCAACATATTGTCAACATACAGGACCAGATAAATGAGTGACTCATTTGAAACCTTGTTGTAGTAAACACAACAATCATACGGACTCCTGCTGTATCCAATCTCCATCATATAGCTATCAAACCTCTTGTACCACTGCCTCGGTGACTGTTTTAGTCTATATAAAGATTTCTTCAACTTACAAACAAAATCTTCCTTTCCAGGAACTTGGAAACCCTCTGGCTGGGTCATGTATATCTCCTCCTCCAACTCTCCATGCAGAAAAGCTGTTTTCACATCTAGTTGCTCAAGTTCCAAATCCTGATGTGCAACTAAGGCTAGTAGCACCCTGATAGATGTATGTCTGACCACAGGCGAGAAAATCTCATTGTAGTCCACACCTTCTTCCTGATGAAACCCTCTTACAACTAAGCGAGCTTTATACTTGAAACCCTCAGCAGGCGACATCCCTTCCTTCTTCCTGAAGATCCATTTGCAAGTGATAACATTTCTCTTCTGAGGTCGCTTGGCCAAATCCCAAGTCTGATTCTTGTGAAGTGATTCCATCTCGTCTCCCATTGCAGCAAGCCATTGGGCAGACTCAGTACATGTAACTGCTTCCTTGTAGGTGGATGGCTCGCGAGGATCCACCTCTTCAACAACCTAAAGTGCATAAGCCACCATGTCCTCAAAACCATACCTCGTAGGTGGTTTCCCGAAGTTTGCTCTCCTAACCCGATTAAGAGACAAACCATGCTGGTTCTCTACTAGTGGCTCTGATTCTGAATGTGAGTGTTGATCTCCTTGCTGTGGTTCAACCTCAACTTGCTGCTCCACCTGTTTCTCAACACTACCATTCTCTGATACAACTATGGACTTCACAGTAGGATTAAACATAGAATTTTCATCAAAGACTACGTTCCTACTGAGGATAACCCTCCTCTCAGATGGAGACCAGATCCTATATCCTTTAACTCCATCTCCATAGCCTACAAATACTCCCTTTCTAGCTCTTGGTTCAAGTTTACCCTCACTTACATGATAATAAACCGTGCAGCCAAAAGCCCTCAGATTTGAGTAATCAGCAGACTTTCCAGACCACATCTCAAGAGGAGTCTTGAGACGTATACCAGTGTGAGGTCCACGGTTTATCAGATAGCAAGCTGTACTCACAGCTTCTGCCCAGAACCTCTTCTCTAGTCCAGCATTAGAGAGCATGCACCTTGCCCTCTCCAGAAGTGTCTGATTCATTCGTTCTGCCACACCATTCTGCTGTGGTGTGTCCCTGACTGTATGATACCTAGCAATCCCTACATTCCTGCAGAACTCATTAAACTCAGAACAACAGAATTCCAGACCATTATCTGTTCTTAGCCTCTTGATCTTCTTCCCAGTTTGATTTTCAACCAACGCCTTCCACTGCTTGAAGTTCTTAAAAGCGTCACTTTTATGCTTCATCATAATCACCCAAGTCATTCTTGAGAAATCATCAATCATCGACACAAAATATCTGTGACCTCCTAAAGACTCAACGCGAGACGGACCCCAACAGTCTGAATGGATGTAATCAAGTGTGCCTTTTGTCTTGTGAATTACTTTAGGAAACTTACTGCGATGTAATTTCCCGAACACACAATGCTCACAAAATCCAAGGTCCATTACCTTGTGGCCACCCAGAAGATCTTCTTTAGCCAGAACTTGCATCCCTCGTTCACTCATATGACCGAGTCTCATGTGCCATAGCTTAGTCATATCCTCCTTGCAAACTTCTGACGATGCAACAGTAACAGAACCAGACAGCGTAGAACCTTATAGAATATACAAAGTTCCCCGCTTGACACCTTTCAGCACCACATCTGAACCCTTGTAGACACGCAAGATCCCGCCTTCTCCTTTGAAACTAAACCCCTTCTTGTCCAAATGACTCAGAGATATTAGATTCTTAGTCATGCGAGGAACATGCCTAACTTCGTTCAATGTACAGAATTTACCATCATGTGTCCGTAACTTGACTGAGACCATTCCAACCACCTTGCAAGCAACACTGTTGGCCATTGTCAGATTGCCTCCATTTACCTGCTCGTAGGTTGCGAACCACTCCCTGTACGGACAAATATGATAAGACGCCCCAGAATCTAGAACCCACACATCCTCGCGATGTGCATGTTCGTCAGCAACTAGAGCCGTATCCTCTTCTGAATTGGTGTCATCTTCTGCTACAGCAACGGTCCCTGATGGTTTCTCCTGCTGCTTCCACTTCGGACATTCCCTTCTCCAATGTCCCTTCTCTTTACAGTAGTTACAGACATCGTTGGATTTAGGACCCTTGAAACTTGGCTTCTTGAATTTCTTTTTATCCTTGTTTCCATGTCCTTTACTTCCACTGACTACTAACCCAGCAGCCTGACTGTCTGAACCTGTACCAGTTGCTTTATGGCGCAACTCTCTGGTATGAAGAGACGATCTTACCTCCTCAAGAGTCACTGTATCCCTTCCAACAATAAAGGATTGCACAAAATTCTCGTATGATAACGGTAACGATACCAACAGAATTAGGGTAGCATCCTCATCCTCGATCTTAACATCGATATTACGCAATTCTAACAGAATTGTGTTCAGCTGATCCAAGTGATCTCTCAGTGGTGCACCCTCTTGCATACGCAGACCAAACAGACGTTGCTTCAGAAGCAACTTGTTGGTTAAAGACTTCGTCATATATAGACTCTCAAGCTTCAACCACAAACCAGATGCAGATTCCTCTTCTGCAACCTCGGTGATGATATCATCTGCAAGACACAACATGATAATCGAGTGTGCCTTCTCCTCCAGACTGGCCATCTCAGCGGACTCGGGAGCCACTGCCTTCTTCATCAGCGGCGCCCACAACCCTTATTGCTTTAACAAGGCACGCATCTTGATCTGCCATAAGCTGAAACTGTTCCTCCCCGTAAACTTGTCGATCTTCACATTCACCCCGGACATCCTGAGCCTGATGCTCTGATACCAGTTTGTTATAGCGGAAGCAAATAAATGTAAGAACAAACACAGATTTAACATGGTTCATTAACGCGAGTTAGCTACGTCCACGACGGAAGGAGAACCGATTACTTTATCTTGGAGAACCAGATTACAAGTATATCACACTAGGTTAAGCCTAACCTAGGATTACAGAATACATAATCTCTCTACCACACTAGATTAAGCCTAATCTACAGGATATAACCAGATATATCACACACTCCTTATGGCTAATACCCATGTATATATATATATAGCCAACAGAGTCCTGAATACCAGAGGAATCCCAGACACACACGTCTGAGGAAACCTAAACCAGAATGATTCAGGAAACCCAATTCCCTAATGCCTGAGGAATCCTATTCCTAGCGAAATCCTGAGTAGAAGTCTTGCTCGCCAAGGACTTCTAACTCTCCTCGCCAGAGACTTCCTCCTCGCCAGAGACTACTTCCTCGCCAGAAGTCAATGCTCGCCAAGAGTCAACGCTCGCCAAAGACTCTCTCGTCAGAGATTCTTCCTTGCTCGCGTACCACACGTATGCCAACGTGCCTCGCGTACGCCGACGCGACTCAAGATTCAAGGCATAGACTAACAAATGTGTCAAATTTGTGCTCTTAAAATTTCAGCTCATAATGTATGATCAATTCTGTAAAATTCTTGCGAGGGGAATGAGTCTCTGGCGAGCTTCGTATTTTGTACTGTGCAGCTTGATTTTTTGTGTGATTTGTTTGCAATATCTAGAAGTCTCGTAAAATTTTGAAATTTTTAGATAATGTATGTACATGTGTCTAGTTGGTTCTCTCTAAATTTCAGCTCATTCCACTCTGTCATTAATTTTATATAATTCTTGCGAGTGGGGATGAGTCATGCGAGCAACAGTTTTAAGGAACTAAGTTGGGTCTGGCGAGCAGCCGTTTGTGCTATTTATTTGACATAGTTAGAAGTCTCGTAATTTTCTGAAATATTTAGGGCAGGTTTGTACATGTGTCTAGTTAGTGCTCGAAAAATTTCAGCTCATTACGATGTATGATGAATTTTGTAAAATTCTCGCGAGAGAGTTGCTCGCGAGAAAAGGTTGCTCGCGAGAGTTGGTAGTTTTTGAGTCTGGCGAGCAAACAGTATGCTGTTTTGTATAATTTATTTGACATAGTTATAGGGCTCGTAAATTTCTGAAAGTTTGAGGGAGTGTTTTTATATGTGTCTAGTTTTTGGTCCTAAAATGTCAGCTCATTCCACTGCGTGGTTAATTTTGTAAAATTCTCGCGAGTAGAGTGCGCAGACGAGCCTGAGGGAGTCTTTTCCGACGACTAGTTCGTCGTGCAAGGGTTTCCTCGCTAGAATTTGGCATTTTTGAGTTTTTTCTTGTGTATTTTAGTAACTTATTTGAAAAAAAAAAACCAAATACAAAAGTAAAAAAAAGTGTCAAGAAAAACATAAAAAGAGTCTTTTGTTTTGTGTCTTAAGTGCCCTTGGCTAGTCCATGATGTGATTATATCTTCCGTAATTGTGACTAAAAGATGATCATGTTATTTAAGTTTCTTTGGTTAATCTTGATATATGATGCATATGCGAATGTGTAGTGGATGTAGAAAGAGTTAACATGGTACAGATTTTTGGCATGCTTAAACTTTGTTGAGATTCATTTAACCTGTGAGCGATTGAGCCTATATGTGATTACACATGCTTTCTTTATTGAGTGTCAATTGTTTGCCACAGATTAAGTTAATGGACTCTAGATATTACTAGAACTTGCTCTTGTGCTTTTCAAAGCTTATAGTCAATACATGTTTTTGATTGAGGAAGTGATAAAGGCATTTAGGGGACACCACCATAGCCATATAAGCCTGTGTCCTAATTTTGTGTACACAAGATGTGCACTCCTTAGTTAACCACTTTGAGCCTACATGTTTAAACTTTATGTCATCACCCACATATCTCTGACCGTAAACATTAGAATAGTTATTTCTTTACCCTTGTGCTAGGACTTGGTAGAGCTATGCATGAGACAGATATGTGAAGGCGGCGACAATGTCGAAAAGTGATGCAAAGAAATAAGTGTGGGGTATCAAGCTAGTGTTTTGTTAAAAAAAAAAAGCGGAATGAAAAAAAAAATGTGATGTCTAGCTTGATACCCGAGTTAACTGTTAATAAAAACAATGAAGTGAAGGCCCAACAAGATGAAATTCGGCCACAAAAGTGAAAAAGTTCAAGGTTGTAAAGTTTGAAGAAGTCTCTTATTTGGTGCTCTACTGGGTTCTAGAATTATATTTGAATTCCTTATCCATTTATTCTTTAACCTATGAGCCAAGCCTCATTACAACCCATGAAAGTCATTTTGATCCTCAAGATGGCAGCCTTTGATCTGTGGAGATTTGTCACAAGAGTAAGCATATGGTGTGGTCCATTTGGCAAGTAATTGAGTTGAGTGAAACCTTAGACATACTTTGAGAGAAACACTTTGTGCGACTATTCGGTATTTAATTTGTTCCCTATGTTTAGTTTATTGTTATTAATCGAGTGAATTAATTATGTTTATTTGTTTTTAGGTATATTGGGGATTAATGGAGAAAAGGAGATTAAATATTATATTTGGAGAGCAGCTTGGCGAAGAAACGAGAGTTCTTGGCGAGGAGGTTTGGTTTTTGGCGAGCACGTGATAAAACAGAAGCTGTGATATATATATATATATATATATATATATATATATATACACTTATATAGCCAAAGAGACGTACATGGAGGAAGTTGTTTTGTATAAGGATGGCTGCATGCATATTTATATATATATCAAGTGGATTGAAAAGACGAGTCTAGCACGTGATGCATTCTAGCCAGTGAATCAACCTAGACTTATATATATATATATGGCTTGGCGAGGAACAACAGAAAAGAAGAGAAATCCATTTATAATTGGCCTTTGGAGAGAAGTTGATGTGGAATGGAGTTTGCATGCACATGGGCTTTGAAAGTTTGACTTGGAATTTGAATGGTGCACGTGCAAGCCAACTTGGTTAATTGGCTTGATTGAAGAAAAGCAATTTTTGCTTGCTTGGCGAGGAAGAGCAAGGAGAGAAGAATAGTCATATTATAATAATGAGATTAAGAAGAGTTGGGCTGGATTTTGGAGTCTTGCACGTGGTTTGCTAGCTAGGTTAATTAACCTAGCTAGTCTGGAACATATAAATAGCTCGCAAGAGAACATGCGCGGGGGGACGGACGTAAGGGGGGAGCAAGTGCAAGGAAGCTGCAAGTTTCTCTTTCATCCGTTTGTATCAATTTCTTTCATGGATTATTTTAGTTTAATTTCTGATTCCATGAGGAGCTAAACTCCATTGTTAAGGGGCTGTTTTGAAGCCCCATTTATGAAATCTAGATTGCTTATGCACGTTAACTAAGTTTTGTTTTTGTTATTTGAATGAGGTTTCTTTGTTATTTATACAGTGATGATTCTTGATTATGTATTCTTTGAGTGCACGCTTAGTATGCATGTTTAGGAATCTAATTCTAAGAAAATTAATGGCTTTTGGTGATTATTACCTTCCTCAAGTTTCAATCGTAGAACCCATACATGCTTGGTATAAGAAACCCTAGGTCTAGCAAGACACGACCGTAGTGTACTTGTAAAGCCTTGTAGATTCTCAAACCCTTTCTAAATCTTAATGCTTTTCTCTTAGTTAATTCGAGTCTGTGACTTCGGGTTCTTTGAGGGATAGACAATATTGATAAGCAGACCTTCAATGTTGTAAACATAAGGATCGGGTAATAGGTTGTGTTCACAGCTCGGGGCCTTCCTGAGAATCTTTCATTCATAACATTTGCATTGTTTAGTTAAGCATTTGTCGTCTAGATGGAGTGACGGTGGTGGATAGCACTTCCCTTAACCCATTTTATCATTGATTGTCAGTTTTACTTTTACTCTGTTTTCTGTTTCAGTTTCGTAATCTGTTTTACATAATTTTTTTCGCCAAGCAAAAAAACTCTGATTGTATTGACATTTCGTGTGGTAGTCCGCCACTGTGTGTATAGTGTCCTGTATTAATTTCTTGATTTTAGGTTGAGTCTAGATATTTTAATTAATTACGTTAGTGTTCAGTGGTCGAGTCTGTCAGATTTCTGACTTTCACGTCTGTTTGTAGTTTAGAGTATTGAGTCTCATATTTCCCTGTGGAATTACCCCTATACTATTGTACTTCATTGACAAGCATCTTGAGTTTATTATAGGGTAACTTTGAGGGTGGTTAAACACCGATAAAGAGGTGTTAATTCGCCTTGTCAAATTTTGGCGTCGTTGCCGGGGAATTGCTTAATTCTAAGTCTTAATAGAGTCTGTAAATTTAACTTGTATATTAACCTTTATATATTATGTATTCTAACTCTGAGATTTGTTCAAGATGTTCAATGGCAGGTCACTCAAATGAGGAATGTGCATATTTTCCATATCAAAGTTATTTCACCATGCAAAGTGAATACTATACACCTCCTTATACTCCTACATGGGATGATCACTCTGGCTATGACTATCCTCAAGAATCAGATGATGCGAAGCAGAGATTGATGAATTTGTTACAGCGGATCATGGTAGACAAACAAAAAGAAAGAGAGGAGAATCGTGCTTTTATGCAAGAGATTAAGGAGACCCTTAGGGAGCGTGGTGAGACAATCGATTTGCTGGAAAGACAAACGAGCCAAATACAACAAACAATGGCTCAAGTTAACACAGGAGGACTCCCCAGCAACACTCTTCCCAACCCGAAGGAGCCATATGAGGCTCATGTTGTTCGATGCAGAAATATCTCTCGGGAGAGATCCTTCCCGCGAAGTAGTCTCTTTTATCTCGGATGCCTTAACCGCGTGAGCCGGTCTATCCTGCTTGTGCTTCGTGTGCTGGCGTGCCACCGTTCTTCAACGGAATTTGGACTGATTACAGCCACCTGACTTCTTATGTAAGCGATTAGAACAGGGAGAGCACCAACCCTGCTCGAATAGGTTCTTCTCACCTAGAAACCTAGGACTTTGATATGTGTATCTCTTTGCCAAATCTCGAAATCGATACTCCCACGTCCTTTCTCGTGTAGAGCAGAGCAATCTCTTGACGAAGTGTGGAGAACACTAGCTTCCCTTGAGTATTCAAGCTCTCAACATACAAGTGAGCCGCTCTTCAACTTTCAGGTTGCAGTTGCTTCCTTGGAGTCGTAAATACCTTCACTCTATATGTGAACAGCACTCAGACCTTCTGGTTGCAAGATAGATAGAAATCTCGAGGACGAGATAACCGTCTAGGTTTGTTTGCGTATAGCAAGGTTGTTTGATTGATTGATCGGGGGTCTCTTCATAGTATCCTTGCTTTCCTTATATACTCGCTTACTAATCAGTCATTCATTCTGTTTCTAATTCCTTCTGCTCTCGTAATCTTGTCTGAATCTTCTACCAGCACACGTGTTTGTACCTCTCAAAGGTCTTCCATTTCCATCATAACTCTTCATAGAGTCCTGCTATAATCAACTAGTTATGATAAACCATAAGCCTCGTGAACCCAGCTTATAAGACACAGTTCTAATAGAACTTAAAGTCTTCTTCTAGCAAAGCTCGCTAGACACTATGTAACTTGACTCTTCGCCAAGGCGCTTATTAATTTAATGGGCCGCTCGCCTGGACCTCGACAACCCAAGCCCAAAGTAAATATTTTATTTAAGCCCAAACATTGCCCCTCGAGTCTTGAACTTGGAAGCTTTCCGAACAAGCGAAAAGACTTGAATTTACCTTGAACGACGTGCTTATTGACTTTGAAACGCTAGACCATCATTCGAATGCCACATTTACCCATCTCTTCGAAAAAGTATGACGCTCGACTGACCTTCTTATAAAACACCCGTCCAGATCCACAAATTTCATTTTTCAACGAAACCCTTTCACCTGCATAGAACCTGCAACTTTCTAACTCTCTTAGTCAAAAAGCTTCACCCTTTCTTTCTCACCGCCGTCAATCTTCATTTTTCCAGAACAACAAAAATGCCTCCTCGTAAATACATTCTCATTCCCTTTGACACCGTTGACGCCAAGAAATTCTCCAAACGGCTCAAGGAAGTCGCTGTCCGACAAAACCCAGACACCATCTGTACTCTCAATGTAGACCTCGAAGAAAACACAGGTCTGCTTGGCCCATTCCTGGATTCTCCGTTAAATCCAGAGCTTTCCCCTACTCTTCGTAGACCCATCTGCAATTCATCTCTCATACTCCAGGCAGACCCTGAAGCAGACCCAAAAACATGGACCCAAAAAGACAGTCTTTGTTCCATTGGGAAATGGCCACTCTCATCCCCAGACGACATCGCTTGGTACCGTCAACGCCGTGGGCAAGATAAAGAACGGTGGGAAGCAGCAGGAATTGCTCAACTCATCAATCTATGCTTCTCCCTTCCGTCTGGGGGTAACAAAACCCCATTTGCCACAACCATGTGTTTTTGGGACTGTACGGCAAATTGCTTCATACTCCCTTGTGGCGATGTAAGTATTACAATGCTCGATCTTTACACCATTTTTGGAGTTCCTGCCACTGAAAACAACTGGGCTCCTCAAAATCACAAACAAACTCCCCTCCAAGCCTCAACAGTGTGGCCTTCATCCTACTCCTCCTGGGTGAAACATTTTGCACTTGAGGAGAAAGACACACCACAAGGAGGAATAACCTTTATGGAGTATTGGCCATCGAAATACTTGTTCTGTATGTCTTCAGCAAAGGTCATCAAGACATGGACCAACCTCGCTGAACGCCTCTTCAACGAAGAACCACTGAGCTTGGTTGAGCCCGTCCTTGCCTACATCTACTATGGTCTCAGGCGAGTATCTTTATCAAAGCTTGATTTGAATCAGTCAGGACCACTATGGATGGTAGAGCTTTGGTTACAAATCTACTTCCCTTACTTCTGCCCCTCAGCCACCCCTTTGTTCGGCGATCGTCAGCTGTTGGGTAAATCACTTGTCTCCACAATGTCTGGGACTAGGCAGTGGTCCTATATCGACTGCTTCAGATATCTCTGCTCACATAAGGAGTTCCCTCATACAGCAGTCGAAGAAATCCTGAGTCGTCGCTATCCTGGCCTCCTCTCAAGTGGGTTCATGCCCTCTCCTGAACAAGATGATCAAGCAAGGGGCCTGTTCATTATGTTCAACACTTGCCAAGATCTGCAGCTCCCAGACTCAGCCAGCTCCGGGTATGAGCTCTACACTCCCAACCACTTCTGCAGACAACTGGGGCTCAGCCAAGATGCCCATATGCCCCTCGCCTGTTCTGTCAATAAGTACACTCTCTGGCGAGGAGACAACAAGCCTGCTGCAGCGGAGACCCTCGATGCACACTTTGGCTTTCCAATGGTATTACTCCCTGATATTACAAAGCCACTGTCGACATCGAGGTCGGTCACTCCAATGTACCTCACCTGGTTTTCCCAATTCTGGGAAAAGATACGACATCAAGGATCAGACTTGTGCTTCGCTGCCATCTTCAAAGGATTCAGTGAAAAGTTTTCACTCAAGGCAGACTTGGAGGCACTAGTCGGACCATACCCCGACACGGGCTCCACCCCATGGCCACAGGTATGTCTTTAAAAATTTCCACATGCATTTGCAACTTTTGGATCATAATTGACCAACTCTTTTCTTCCTTCTTAGTACAATCCTGACCCGGATGCAACTGTGGCAATTCAATCCTTCAAGAAGAAAAGAACCAGGCGTTCTAGATCACCTGTAAGTGTTTGAACTATTGCTCATCTAGAACAAACTGATTATTATACTGATTCTGGTATTGACCCCAACTTCCTATCAGTCTTCAAGACCCAAGAAGATCAGACCCCAGACCCCAGAGGCTGAAAGTGGGATTTGGCTGGCCTCACGGGTCACAAGCAGAGACAGAAAACTACGCCTCCTCACTCAAGTTTTCCTTGCTTCTTTTGACCAGAGGAGCAGTAAAGCCTCAGGGTCCAGTGCCTGCTCGACCATAGCCTTCACCATTGCACACTGGTTTTATCCAAATCCAGATAGCACTCCCACACTCTCCCAATTCGATGACCTCCTAGTCCAAGGTTCAAGGGAGTGGCAGGAGCTATGCAAGGATGGGTCCCTTGCACGCGAGTTCCCAGATCAGCATTTTGATTTGGATGCCATTCTGAAGGCGAACATCAGGCCGCTCCAATTCTCAGCTGATGATTCCTTCATAGGGTATTTTGATTCTGGGAAGTTTGCAAATCTGAACGGCCTTTCCTCCTTTGATGATTTATGGGAACAAGTTCAGAAAAGCCGAAAGCCCCAAGTTTTCATAGTGAGTTGGAATGATCACTTCTTCGTCCTTAAAGCTGAAGACGAAGCCTTTTATATAATTGACTCACTATGAGAAAGGCTCCTTGAAGGGCATTGCAGAGCCTTCATTCTGAAGTTCGATGAGTCCAGCACCATATCCAACACTGCAGACAAGGCCATCACCACCAGCCACAAAGAGTGTTGCAAGGAATTCATAGTCCAATTCTTAGCTGGAGTTCATCGAACAGAGCTTGAGGAAGAAGAGGAAAGACACCCTGTGTCCTATGAGGCTCTGTCCAGGCGTCTCCAAATTGAAGTTCAGAGCTGCTTTATTCCCTCCTCCTCTGGCAAGGATCCCAATATTCAGAATGAACAAGTCATTCCAGAAGTTGAGCAAATTGTCTCCTCGCCAGAGCCCATAGCTGAACAACCACAAGTCTTGGTCGAGACCAGTTTAGAGATCGAAGAACCAAATCCTCCCTCGCCAGAACAAGGAGTTCCAACTATTGAAGAAACACAACCATTGTCTCCCTAACAAGTAAGAATTCTGTACCCTCACTCCTGGATTACTGATTAATATTGGTCCTGACAAAACTTGTTTATTTGTTTTTTAAAGTCCAAACACGTTTTTGAGGAACTGGAGGCTCCTGAGAACTTCCCCCACAGTCCAAGGGAACAAGAGCGTACTTCAGGCGAACTAACTGTAATATATACTGAAGACCGACCTGAAAGCACTCCAAATGTCGATGATGAAGAACTTGTGATTTCACGCGAGGAAGCTCATATCTCTTCTTCATCATCAGGAACCAAACTTCAACCGCTCAGTGTGCAAGAGTCGACCAAGATTCAAGAACTTGCAGGTGCACTGAGTACATTAAGAACTCCCCCTGAGCGTACCGACTTCAGTTGTCAGCTCCGTGAAATTCTCTCTGGGCCCCTAGAATCCAAAATGGACGTTCATGCCGTTTGAAGACAAGTGAAGGACTTGCGAGCCACTACCCCTGCAGATTTAATTCCTTTCCTGAATAAGTTAGAAGACAATTTCCTTGAGTACCAGCGTCAAAGCGAAGTCTTTCACGACTTAACACTCGGGGCTGAGCGTGAAAATGAAGCAGCGAGCACCCTAGAGCAAACGACTCAAAGGGAAGCAGAGGAAATCCAAAAACTTCTGCATGAAAAAGAAACAAGGGAAGAGGCTCTATCGACCAAACGTGCCCGAAGGCTTGTTCTCGAAGCTGGTCTCGCCAAACTCAACTCTGAGATAAATGCTTGGAAACTGACATCCCCGTTTACCAGGATGAAATGCGTCGTTTCTTGAACGAAGGCGAGACTCGAGCTTAATTCCTACAAGAGGCACGTGCGAAAGCTAGCGAAGCTCGCTTAGCAGCTCAACAAGCCTGGGTGGCCTCAGAGTATACTAAAATCTTGATAAAGAGCTTCATCTTTCAGTTGTAAACTTTTGGGCCTCTAATGTAGGCCTTCTTTATTTGTTATAAAACAATCGAACCTTTTACATATTCGAATTATTTTAACAACACAGATTGAATTGGGTTCTAACACCAACTTGGGCTTCTATAATAAGCCCTTTTTCCTGATCTAGCCCCGTTTTAGGCTGTTAATTTATTTCGACTATTCCCCAGTCAACAATAAATGGAATTGAATTCTAAACTTGGAATCCGTATCGCTCCAAACGAACAAAATCTTTGAAGTACGTTTTACCTGCCCCAAAGATCTTTCATTTATCATGCACTTCTTGCGAGCAGATAAATCGCTTCCCTGGTCCACTATTATCTGGACACGTACTCCTTATTGTTGGGTGTAATTACTCTCGTGAGACCAAACCGTTGTAATTCCTGGCTATAAAAGGCTTCATTTTCCTTGTGAAATGAACCAAGTCCCCTACGAGAATGAATCAGACCCAAGTCTATTTGCTCTGGTCTTACTATCCAAAGAAACCTCCAGATGAATCCCTCAAAGTTATGTTCCTTAGATAGCAATATCCATGCCCAAACCTGGACTAGATAGCAATATCTATGCCCAGGCGTTGCCTTGGCTCTCCCTGATTGAAGGAATCAACAAGGGAGAAGCCACAATACCGAGGTGGCAATCCTCTTCGTCTTCCGCCTCGCACCTGCTTGGTGCCTGTATGCATTGGAGGAGGTAATACTCTTCAGTGCCTCCTGCAATAGATGGGGAAAGACAGGAGCGTCACCCTGGGAAGAAGGCGACAAGCGTCAAGGCAGGTGTAACTCTTGTTCTAATGCACCTCTTCTGCCTTGGCGTTTCAGTTTCTTCTCCGTCACTTTCTCGCTCTCCCACGAGGTCTTTTTGTCTTTCAGATATCTTTTGAGGAGAAGGCGAGCAACGAAGAGGATCTGGTGAAGAATGAACTGTTTTTATCTTTTTATTTCCTTCTTGCAATTGTCCAAGATTCCTTTTCACCATATGGTATCAGAGCCTGAGGCCGCAAAGCCTCTGTATTTTTCCAAGTATTGAATGTAATATTTATTTTGAAGTGTAAAAGTTCTTTATATTGATAAACTCATATATAGTTTGCTCAAATAATTAAGCCACTAAGACTGGCTAACATGAACTTTTTGACTTGGAAACAACAAAAATAACAAGTCTGACCACAAAATTTGGCCTCGAATATAAGCACTAACTATTTAACCCCATTAATAGGTTATTTAATGTTCACGATCCTTGATGAGTATATGTGTTGCCCCTGTAGTTTATTTATGCGAAGGCATGAATAAACTAGATTAAGCAGTGTCCGGAGGATCATCATACTCCCAAACAGGTTGTATGTACTTTTTTAGGAAACGACCATTTATTGGGTTCGCGTGTATAGTACCATCTCGATCTCTCAAGCGAACTGCTCCTTTACCCAACAGTCGATCGATGATGTATGGTCCTTCCCATTTTTCTGACCATTTTCCTCGTCCTTCAGTTTTCTCGCCAATAGGCAAAATCACCCTCCAGACAAGTTCTCCTTCTGTAAAACTCATGCCCCTTGTACGTTGGTCATATGCACGATGTCACGTCCCGCTTTCGGGAGTGTCTATCGTGGGCGTTGTTGGTTCTTTGTGCTTAATGCATATGTGGGATTGTTCCACGGCCAGAGTATGTGTGGGAGTATATGTGCTGCCCTTCGGAGTTCAGGCAGGCCGACTCGATTAAGTTCGAGGAGCTTGTCGCTGGTCGAGGACTTGACGCTGAAGAAGTGATTAGGCCATCCCTACACAAACTGGTCGGGGTCTGGAGCCGATCCCCTGATGAGCCCGAGGCAAGGCGAAACCAGTCGATTGCCCCTTTGGATAAGGCTGGCTCCCAGGTCGGGAGCGCCGCATGGACCTCGTGTGGTGGCCATTCGGTTAGGTCCGTGACAAGTGGTATCAGAGACGCCTCAGCATATACTTCCGTTGCTCGCCAAGCGTTCCATGGGAGTAGGCAGGGTGACTCTATGGGAGAGGATGCAGATCATCCGTTGTTCGCCAAGCGCTCACACACAATGTGTCCCCGTGTGTGGGGTCGAGTAGGCAGGGAACCTCTGTAGGGGAAGATCAGATCTTCCGTTGTTCGCCAAGCGCTCGCAGACAAGGTGTCCCCCGTGGATGGGGTTGAGTAGGCAGGGAACCTCTGAGTGGAGATGCGGATCGAATCTGACGCGGAGCTATGTTGGGCGATCTTGTGGAGTCTCCCTTCGTCTCTCGTGTATTTGGGCATGGTGCCGCGGGGGTGCCGTGTACGAGGACGTACACCTTGATTGCGTGGGGGAGAGTGTCACGTCCCGCTTTCGGGAGTGCCTATCGTGGGCGTTGCTGGTTCTTTGTGCTTAATGCATATGTGGGATTGCTCCACTGCCAGAGTATGTGTGGGAGTATATGTGCTGCCCTTCGGAGTTCAGGCAGGCCGACTCGGTTAAGTTCAAGGAGCTTGTCGCTAGTCGAGGACTTGACGCTGAAGAAGGGATTAGGCCATCCCTGCACAAACTGGTCGAGGTCTGGAGCCGATACCCTGATGAGCCCGAGGCAGGGCGAAACCAGTCGATTGCCCCTTTGGATAAGGCTGGCTCCCAGGTGGGGAGCGCCGCATGGACCTCGTGTGGTGGCCATTCGGTTAGGTCCGTGACAAGTGGTATCAGAGCCGCCTCAGCATATGCGTTCGTTGCTCGCCAAGCGCTCCATGGGAGTAGGCAGGGTGCCTCTGTAGGGGAGGATCAGATCATCCGTTGTTCGCCAAGCGCTCACAGACAATGTGTCCCCCGTGGATGGGGTTGAGTAGGCAGGGAACCTCTGAGTGGAGATCCGGATTGAATCTGACGCGGAGCTATGTTGGGCGATCTTGGGGAGTCTCCCTTCGTCTCTCGGATATTTGGGCATGGTGTCGCGGGGGTTCCGTGTACGAGGACGTACACCTTGATTGGGTGGGGGAGAGTGTCACGTCCCACTTTCAGGAGTGTCTATCGTGGGCGTTGCTGGTTCTTTGTGCTTAATGCATATGTGGGATTGCTCCACGGCCAGAGTATGTGTGGGAGTATATGTGCTGCCCTTCGGAGTTCAGGCAGGCCGACTCGGTTAAGTTCGAGGAGCTTGTCGCTAGTCGAGAACTTGACGCTGAAGAAGGGATTAGGCCATCCCTACACAAACTGGTCGGGGTCTGGAGCCGATCCCCTGATGAGCCCGAGGCAGGGCGAAACCAGTCGATTGCCCCTTTGGATAAGGCTGGCTCCCAGGTGGGGAGCGCCGCATGGATCTCGTGTGGTGGCCATTCGGTTAGGTCCGTGACAACGAGCCACCTTTTGTTTTTCAGCACGTAGACTTTCATAAGCTTGTATACGATTATCATCGAGGTCTTCATGCTCTTGCCACATCTCTTGGACATAGTCTTCACCGATTAAGTTGTGTTGCTCCATCACCCGTAAAGACTGAACATTGATCTCCAATGGCAAAACAGCATCGTGCACAAACATTAAAGCATAAGGAGTTGTACCTGTGGGAGTCCTCTTACTAGTCCTGTAAGCCCACAAAGTATTAAAAAGTTTTTCATGCCACAGCCTGGCATTGTTGGCGAGCATCCGTTTTAAGATGTGAATAATGATCTTATTGCTCGCTTCAGCTTGACCGTTGGATTGGGCATAGTATGGAGAAGAGTGGAGAAAATGGATCCCGAGATCCTTCATTAAAGTATCCACTTCGCCAGACATGAAGGTTGCCCCTCGGTCTGAAACAAAACACTCAGGGATAACAAAACGACAAATAATATCTTCGAACAAGAATTGTCGGATGGCCTTCGCTGAAGATACCCTGAGGGGTCGAGTTTCGACCCATTTTGTGAAGAAATCAGTAGCCACTATGATAAATTTGTTCCCTTCAGATGAATAAGGATGAATCATTCCAATTAAGTCCAAAGCCCATCCTCGAGCTGGCCAAGGCTTGATTATTGGCTGTAATGGTATTCTGGGCATATGGTTGACTGGACCATGTCTCTGGCATTCTTCACAACCTTTAGCGAACGTGATGCAGTCTCTGAGCATTCCTGGCCAATAAAAGCCATGTCTTCTTAGTAACCATCTCATCTTGGGACCAGCCTGGTGTGCTCCTGCAATCCCAAGATAGACTTCTCTCATTAACCGTTTAACATCTCGTCCAAAGACACACCTTAATAGTATGCCTTCCTCTCCCCGTCTATATAACTCAGCATCCTTGAATACATAGTTGGGAGCTAAAAATCGAATCCGCTTATCGACCGGACTATTAGGATCCTGGAGATAAGAGATGATTTCTTGTCTCCAGTCTTTGTCGATGTGATCAAGTGTAGCAACGTACCATTCGTTTTTATCTTCTTGTCGTGCAAGGAAAGATGGAAGGGTCCTTCTTTCAACCTCCAGTATTCTCTCACGTACTCCATCTTGCAAGCTCACACCCGTTGCTAGTTGAGCCAACTCATTAGCTGCATAGTTCTTCTCGTGAGGAACATGACTCAACTCCACTTCTGTAAACAACTTTAATAAATCACAGGTCCTCCTCGCATAAGGTTCTAGTATCGGGCCTGCCCTGTATTTTGTTTCTAGTTGTCTGATCACCAGTTGGGAATCTCCAAATACATGCACATCATTGATCTCCATATCTAACAAAAGTTCTAATCCAATGATTAAAGCTTCGTATTCTGCTTGATTATTTGTGCACTTGAAGTCCAACCTGAAAGAATAAGAATAAGTTTGGCCGCGTGGGGAGATCAAAGCTACCCCTGCCCCGGCCATGGTACTCGTATTGGACCCATCGAAATATAAACACCAGTGGGCCAAGTCAATACGAGCGAGATCCAGTTCTGGCCCCTCAACCACTTCTTCCATGGGATGATGAGCCAAAAAATCAGCCACCGCCTGGCCTTTCACCGCCTTCTGAGAAACATACTGTAAAGAAAATTCTGACAAAGCCAGAATCCACTTCCCAATGCGTCCACGTAGAATCGGTCTGGATAACATATACTTCACTAAATATGTTTGTGCAATAACAGACGTAGTGAAGGATAGCATATAGTGCCTCAACTTACACCCTGAGAAGTATAAGGCTAGGCATAACCTTTCCATTGGAGAGTACCTTGTCTCACAATCGTTCAAAGTACGACTCAGATAGAAAATAGCACGTTCGACTCCTGCTATGTCGTCCTGAGCCAAAAGACTTCCAATGGAGAGCTATGTAGCTGATATGTACAGCTTAAGAGGAACCCCAGGTCTTGGAGGAACCAAGACAGGTGGGTTCGTTAAGTAGGCTTTGATGGTGTCGAATGCCTCTTGATGTATAGGCTCTCATACAAAGTCCTTCTGATTTTCAAGCTTAAGCAGAGTAGAGAATGTCTGTGTATTCCCAGCAGCGTTGGCAATAAACCGTCGTAAGAAATTGATTTTTCCTAATAAACGTTGTAGTTCCTTCTTACTCTTTGGTGGGGCTGCACTGATAACCGCTTGTTTCTTGTCATCCGGTATTTCAATCCCACGCTGATGAACCAAAAACCCCAGGAAGTCACCTGCCTGGACGCCAAACACACATTTGGCTGGGTTCATCTTCAGTTGATGCTGCCTCATTATGAGAAACACTTGTCTCAAGTCTTCAAAATGGTCTCTTCTGCGTTTCGTCTTGACTACCACATCATTTATATATACTTCCATGGTCTTGCCAATAAGATCATGGAAGATCAAGTTCATAGCTCGTTGGTAGGTTGCCCCTGCATTCTTAAGTCCAAATGGCATATCCACGTACTCAAAAACACCGGCAAATCCTGGGCATCGAAACGCTGTTTTATGTCTATCCTCTTCAGCCACTGGGATTTGATGATATCCAGCAGTGCCATCCATGAATGTTAACATCTCATGGCGGGCGACTGATTCAACCAACAAATCAGCTACTGGCATAGGATAAGCGTCTTTAGGGGTTGCATTGTTCAAGTCTCTGTAGTTGACGCAGACTCGCATCTTCCCGTTCTTTTTCTTGACTGGGACTATATTAGACAGCCACTCATTATACTTGGCCACCCGTATAATCCCTGACTTGAGCATTTTTTCAACCTCTTCCTTGACTAGAATTGATGTCTCTGTGTTCATGCGACGCATCTCTTGCCTCACAGGCTTCTTTCCTTCGATGATAGGCAAGTTATGACAAACCAAATCTGGTGAAAGACCAGGCATGTCGTCATATTTCTCTGCAAAACAATCTGCGTATTCTTTTAGCAATTCAATAAGCTTGAGCCTCTCTTCAGGCTCCAAGAAAGTACTAATAGCCACAGACATTGGCTCTTCCTGTGTCCCAATCTGAATGTGTTCGATGGGATCCTTGACTTTAGGAGGTAAGTCATCTAAAGCTGCAGGAGCTAACTGAATCTCGTCCTCCTCCTCGAAGTCTTGCAAAATGTCTTCATCCACATATTCCAATGCTGCAATCATTGGAATCTTCTCAAAGGCTTGGCTCTCTAACAGAAAGTTATGGAAGCGTTCGTGTAGAGAAAGACAGACCTCGGTCTCTATCTCTGATAGAGACCCATTCATGGAGAACGTCTGGATGGTAGCTCAATGGTGTAGGGTCTCTTACTATCTTGAGTTGCTTGAATAATCCCCCACTGAGCTAGTTCAGAGGCCGTAACACCCACTGGGCGGCCCTTACTGTCAACGCCACATACCTCCAATGGCCTAAGGTCACTGTGGTAATATCTGGCTTCCAGTGCATTAGCAGACACGGAATATGGACGAGGGTCAGCATTGACAAGCTCTGCTTCGCCTGTCTCCATGTTCCAAAGCAGCATCTGCTGATGAAGTGAAGAAGGTACACAATAGCTTCGATGTATCCAGTCACGCCCCAGGATTGCACTATATGGAGATGTACATTCTACCACGAAGAACGTGTAAGTGCCTGAGGCTAGCCCGATGTGTACCTGTAGAAAGACAATTCCCAAAGTCTTGGTTATGCTACCCTGAAAGTTTCTGACACTAAGCGAGGTCTCTTGGATAGTTGACTTGGGAACACCTATTAGGGCCAATGCCTTAAAGGTGATGATATTCACTGCTGCCCCTGAGTCCACCAAGAGTTTATTTAATTGAACTCCTTGGACTTGTCCTGTGACATATAATGGCCGCATGTGCATGGCCATGTCCATGGTGGGTTTGGAGAACATCATTTGCCCTTTGGTATCTGGTGAATCCTGTTCTGGTATGTCAACCGGTGTTAGATTATCTGGTAGTTCTGGTTCTTCTTCCAGTAACACCACGCTATTGATGTTCTTGGATTCACCTTTTGGTGCTGGTGAGGATAAAGCATATTTAGAGGATAAAACATACACCATGTTAACGGCTGTAGTGTTCTCCTCGATGCAATCGTGTGCTTCTTCGTCCTCATTTTCACCGTAGTCCACCAGCTCCTCATCGTCTTGGTAACTCTCTCCTTCAGCCGACAACTGTCCATCCTTGTTGGACATTGTAGTTACTTCGAGTTGAGAAACTTGCTGTATTGAATCCTCAGGAGTAGGATCAATAGTTACTGGTGGTATTTGTGGTGGAGTCTTTTCCTTTGGAACAGGGACTGTTTTCTGGGCCTTCGCATGTGCTTCCACAACTAAAGGCCTTGGTTTCCATTGCAAGACCGGTGGCTTGCCTGGAGTACTCTGTTTTTGTATATCCTCTGTTCCCTTGGGAGGTGTCTTCAACCCTACTGGTTTCGTCGTGTCTTCTCCAAAGATAAGGCGTCTCCTAACTGGTTGTCTCTTCACAACTACACGATGAATCTCCTGAGTAGGTTCCGGTTCTTTACCTTTACTCCCAAGTTCTGGGTTTCTTTCGAAAACCCCTGGTCTTTGGGCTCTTACCTTTGGTTCACGAGATTTCTTCCCAAAGACCACCAATGGGTTCGCTGCAAGGGTATTTAATCTTCTCTGCAGCACTTCTGGAGGAAACTCCAAGTCTTCTTCTTTGACAAGTCCAGCCTCATAAGCATCTAATGCTCTTTTGGCCCTGCCAAAACGTCGTTGTAGGTTTCTCCTCTTGCTTGGAGTTACCTCGACGGTCTTTCCTTTCTCCCTTATGTACCAAACGTCCTCCTTTGTAATATTCCTTAAAGCTGGAGGAACATATGGCTTGGCGAGCGTATCTGCAACTTTGGGCTCAGGTGTTTTAGCCACACTGGCTTGGCTTATTGCTCGCGGTCGCTTGGGAGATGGAGTGTCCCTTTGTCGTATTGGTGAAAACTGATGATCTTTGTTCGAGAATAGCTCTGGAAAGGAATTGGCTGCTTGAGCCAGTTCCTCAAAGAAGATCTTCAGCCCACTCCTTAGTTTGCAGTGTGCACAAAGGGCTACTGGTGATTCTGCTTTGGGATCCACCTTCTCTTTTCCTTTGTTCTTTGGTGTATGAGGTGGATTTTCGCCAGCAGTTGGTTGGTTGTTGGACTGTTTCCTCTTATTGGATTTGTCATGTGTTACGTCTACCATTCCAACCATCACGTGCATGGGGGTCGTTAAGTCAAGCGAGGGGTTTTGTTCTATTACTATTATTCCCTCGTCAATCCACTGCTGAATATTGTACATCAAGTCTCGACATGCAGCCGTAGTATGACTTCCCCATTGGTGGTGATACTGACAATAAGGCAAACCCCTAACATCATCAGGATGTGGGTTTGGTGATCCCCAATTGTCAGGTATCACTGCTATCCCTTCTAGGCATAGCTTCTCAAATATCTCCTCTCGCCAGGACGCGTCATATGTTATGCGAGTCCGCTTTGGTCGGACAAATGCTATATTTCGCCTGGACCTTCCCTTGGACTTCTTCTTCGCCTGGGTCGGTTTATCTATCGAGCAAGACTCTGAAGAAGTGCCACTGGTGGGAGGATCTGTAGCTGGAGGAGATGGTGTTCTGTGGTGATAGTCTGGGTGATAATCCATCTCTCCCTCATCGTTGATTACAATCACTTGCCAGTTAATCAGACCTTGGATCTTATCTCTCAAGGTCGAACACATCCCTGTTCGATGGCCAAAGTGATTGTGGAACCTGCAAAAGTGTTGGGCTGGCTCCTTGTACCGTAGGTGTCTAAGCTCGTAAACTGGGTAGAAGAAGATCAGCCCCAAATCCCTTAACCTATCCAAGTATTCTTCCGTCATGTCTAACTTGAAGGAATAGTTTGAGTAGGCTGGTTGATTCCAAGCCTCCTCATCTTCAATGATTTTATTAGGCGATGGCCAACTCACGTCGACCATGTTCACCTGTGGAGCAGGGAATGGCTCAGAATCCACTAATGTTGCGGTTTTGGACGAACCTTCTAGCTCCAGTTTTCCCTCATTGATCCATTTTTGGATCTGATCCTTCAGCTTGATGCAGTCCTTGGTAAGATGGTTCCATGCTCCATGGAATTTACAATACTTTTTACCCTTCAACTGCTCGGCTGTGGGGAGCGGTCCAAAGTCTGCCTTGACAACACGCAGACCGTATAGTTCGTCCAGTATCTCATGAGCCATATTGGCATCATAAGTATACTTCTCGAATTCTGGCTTAGTGAAAGTCACTGTCGAGAGTTTGATGGGACCTCTATTCTTCTGAAGCTTCCTGGGTTTTAATGACAAGGCGGTTTAACACCTCTCAAAGATACCCTATTCACAACCTGGATATATCAATGTAGTAAGATAAATAGGGGTTATCGAACACGAGGAATTGGTGAAACTAAATCCTACAAACTACTATGCTGACAGACTCGACTACAGAACACTAAAGGCTATCGAACCTAAGCTAGACAGACTCAATTTCATCGAGATTTTGACACAATAAACTAGACACAGTGGCGGACTACCACACAAAATTTGAGGGTATTCAGAGTTGATTTGGTTACCGAAATAAATCGGCGAAGTTACAGCTAATGCAGAAAATAAATGCTGAAAGTAAATATGCTAATGAATGCAAATGGGTTTTAAACTATATGATTAAAGAGTTAAGAGGAATGCAATCCACCACCGTCATTCCATCTATCTAACACATACTTAATCTAATGCACATATCCAATGAATGAAAGTTCCCAGGAAGAGTTGATCGTTACAACCACATCCTATTACCTAATCCTTATGCCTATGCAGGTTTGTCATGGACCTCCCCTACATCTATCCCTCTATTGAACCCATAGTCATGGACCCCAAGGTTTACAAAGAAGAAAGCATTAAGTTCTAGAAAAGGTTTGAGAAGCTACAAGGGTTCACAAGTACACTATAGGCGTGTCTCGCTAGACCTATGGATTTCAATCTCCCGACGGTAAAATCGGTGTATCACTATAGAGAATCCGGTGGAAGAAATTATCTTCAGTCGCCCGTATCTCATGAAACTAGAACCCTAGCATGCATACTAAGTTGCGCACCAAAGCAAACATACAAGAATTCATACGGTGATCATTCAGAGAAAGAAACCTCATTCATAGAATATGCAAAACTAGATTAAAGTGTATGTATTAAAAAGACTTCATGTACGGGGCTTCAAGCAGCCCCTTAACAAAGGAAAATTAGCTACTCATAGTCATAAATAAAAACATCAAAGAATTCATAAAAGATAAATAAAAGATGGAGAAAGAAGAACTCTTGACGGCGTCGAGATCGTGCTCGATGAACCCTCTGCTTTTGTCTCTTGTTCTCTTTTCTCCAGCGTACGTAACTTCAGCCCCCCACTTCCTTTATATATATGTTTAGGCTAGGTTAATTGACCTAGCAAGTGGAGCACGTGCTAGCATAGTCCACATTGTACTTGGACTCCTTCTCTTCTTTCAACAACTTTGCTCGATGGCTCTACGTACGTAAGCCCAATTGCAAAATATATCCACATGCATGCAAGCAATATCACGTGCCATGCACTTCATTATATATGTATCGAATTCCCAGTCCACTTCTTCTCACCAACTATGCTCGATGCAACGTACGTAATCATCTCACCAAGGCATATATAATTGCAGTTATTAACCCCATCGAGCTCCGCTAGACAGTTCCTCGATAAGAAACTTCCAAAACACATTATTTAATCTCCTTTTCTCCATTCATCTCCAAAACACCTAAAAACAAATAAACATAATTAATTAACTCGATTAATAACAATAAACTAAATATAGGGAACAAATTAAATACCAAATAGATGCATAAATATGCAGCTATCATTTAACACCTTATTTGCTGTTAAGTCAACAGCTCCCACTCGGTCGTCATCAGAATCAGACTCTTGGTCGTCCATCTGTTCAACATAAGCCACTGTTTTTGGCTTCAACTTATCGTAGGTCCTATTATTATACGTCCCTTTGGACGCATTCCTCCTGTTATCTCTCTCTTGAATATTGCTATAAGCTTTAGTCACCGCTGTGATGAACTCGTTTAGAGAGAAATACTTGCTATTTAAGAATTGCTGGTGGTACGTATCTTCCAGCCCATTCTTGGCTATCTCGACCACCTCTTCCTTACTTAGAGGGGTCTTACATATATTGTACTCCGAACGGAAACGGTGCAGGAAAGTGACCGGACTTTCGGTCAGTGATTGGCTAAGAGAAGCCAATTTTCCTACAGTAGTCTCTGGCCGTGCCGTTCCAAAGTGGTCTATGAACAAAGCCTCCATCTCCTTCCACTCACTGATCGAGCCCTTCTCGATCCCAGTATACCACACGAGGGCTGATCCTGATAGTGATGATCTGAAGACCCTTAATTTGAGTCCCTCGTCCTCGGCAAATTGGCCTAGCTGCAAGGTAAAGTAAGCCAAATGTGTTGCCGCGTTCGCATCATCATCTCCGGAAAACGTCTGGAATGTTTGATGTTTGTAAAATTTTGGCCAATGCCATTCGTTAGGGTCATCTTTGCTTAGAGGGAACGGTGTTTCGTAAGCTTCATGCATTTTGGAAAACTTTATGTTGCAATCATCCAAAAGCTTATTTATACGCTCCTCCTAAGCGAAAGGGAAAAGCTCTGCTTGCCTGGTCTTCCTAGCCAAATCCGATACGGTTTTGGTTAGAGAACCCAGCTCCATGTCTACTCTTTGGTTGATAGTCGCCACGTATCGGCGGTATTCCCCCAATCCTTTCTCGAGTAGGCTATGGACATCAGCTCGTAGTCTGTCTTGACCCTCTACCAAACTAGTTACATGGGCACTTAAAGCTTCTCTATCTTCTTGTTCTTGATTCAAATCATTCTGTATAAACCGGATGCTACTCGCTATCTCCTTTATGGAGCTAGCCTGAGCAGCGAGATGATCTGCCTGTTGCCCGAGTCTATCCTCGAGTAATCGAGAATTACTAGCCTGGTGGTTATCTCGCTTGATTGCATAGGCCAAGTATTGCTCGTATGTAAGTGCAGCTATTTCCGCTTCGCTTAGAGCCTCAAACTCCATAATGTTAAAGTTGCTAGAGAAGATAACTTCAACCGCTCGATTACTTAATGAACGACACTGATTAGAAGTGTGTTCACGGTACTCCGGTTGTGGATGTTTACGACACTGAGGATAAACCCTTCGATAAGGGTCTCCAATTGTCGCCTATCGGTGCAAAGAAAAATTGACAGTCCCACTGGGCGTGCCAAAATGTTCGATGCAGAAATATCTCTCGGGAGAGATCCTTCCCGCGAAGCAGTCTCTTTTATCTCGGATGCCTTAACCGCGTGAGCCGGTCTATCCTGCTTGTGCTTCGTGTGCTGGCGTGCCACCGTTCTTCAACGGAATTTGGACTGATTACAGCCGCCTGAGTTCTTATGTAAGCGATTAGAATAGGGAGAGCACCAACCCTGCTCGAATAGGTTCTTTTCGCCTTGAAACCTAGGACTTTGATATGTGTATCTCTTTACCAAATCTCGAAATCGATACTCCCACGTCCTTTCTCGTGTAGAGCAGAGCAATCTCTTGACGAAGTGTGGAGAACACTAGCTTCCTTTGAGTATTCAAGCTCTCAACATACAAGTGAGCCGCTCTTCAACTTTCAGGTTGCAGTTGCTTCCTTGGAGTCGTAAATACCTTCACTCTATAGGTGAACAGCACTCAGACCTTCTGGTTGCAAGATAGATAGAAAATCTCGAGGACGAGATAACCGTCTAGGTTTGTTTGCGTATAGCAAGGTTGTTTGATTGATTGATCGGGGGCCTCTTCATAGTATCCTTGCTTTCTTTATATACTCGCTTACTAATCAGTCATTCATTCTGTTTCTAATTCCTTCTGCTCTCGTAATCTTGTCTGAATCTTCTACCAGCACACGTGTTTGTACCTCTCAAAGGTCTTCCATTTCCATCATAACTCTTCATAGAGTCCTGCTATAATCAACTAGTTATGATAAACCATAAGCCGCGTGAACCCAGCTTATAAGACACAGTTCTAATAGAACTCAAAGTCTTCTTCTAGCGAAGCACGCTAGACACTATGTAACTTGACTCTTCGCCAAGGCGCTTATTAATCTAATGGGCCGCTCGCCTGGACCTCGACAACCCAAGCCCAAAGTAAATATTTTATTTAGGCCCAAACACATGTTATGACTTTGAAGAGTGGGAAGGTGTTGGAGACAGTTCCAACAATCAAGAAGCCAAGAAGAAAGTGGGAAGAGCCTGTAATAGAGCAGATTGTGCTTGATGAGTCATCAAAAGTCAATCCAGGAACCCCAACTCAACCCGTTGAGAATGCACCTGAAATGAAAGTTGTGCCAAAACCGAAACCAACTCAGGTATGTCTTCTATCTTCACCTTTGATTACCACTAATGTGCCTTTTCCTAGCAGGTTAAGAAAGCTAGGGAAAGAAGAAAAATACAAGGAAGACCATCTTGACGAGGATTATCTTCAATATGGATGGGGTGAGGATACTTTGGAAACAGTGCTTGGATCAAGTCAGCAAAAAAATTGAAGAATGGAAGCTGATCAAGCAAGAATTGGATGAGCTCGAAGCTTTTCTTGAATATAGGCCTATGAAATTGACTACTGAGGCTAAAATTACATTAGAAAAGGGAGATGCATTCTTTGATGATGATGAGATGGACAAATCACTTGTGGAGGAATCCATCGAAATTCCTTATTTTGAGATGGTGCTGCGACTACATGAACAACCACATGAGCTATCAATGTCAAACTCAAGTTCCACACTTGTTTCTTGCACTAATGAAACACTTGAGTTTGAAGAATCACCTACCGAGCCCCCTTATATTTTGGAGCATATTGAGATGGTGGTACCTGATCACCATATGTCTAACATGGATATTCTATTTACCTTGTTTGTTGGACTCAAGAGGAGGAGGCTTTGGATAAAGAAGAAGAAATAAATAAGACACTTGGAGTCTTGTGTGTGTGGGAGTCCAAGGGTACTCAAGTTGCTTGGTAGAGCTCATATGACATCATTGTTAAGGACCAAGCACTTGATCGAGCCAAGGCCACAACCACCTGATGGTTTTGAAGATGTCTGGCTGAAGACGTTAAACTTAGCGCTACTTGGGAGGCAACTCATGTTGATGGAGAAGCGTGGAAAACCAGATTTGCTTTCTTTTCTCTTCACCTTTTCTTTATTTTTCTCCATGTTTAGTGTGATTTGTGATGTGTTATGTGTCTCATTTCATGCTTGTTTGATGTATTGTATGTTTTAGTTTTGTTTTACATTGAGGACAATGCAAATTTCAAGTGTGGGGTGGGGTTTATATCATATCCTTAGCGTCTATGTATAAATTTTTCGTTATTTTGGTACTGTACAGTATGCTGTTTTGTGTAAATTTTTTGACATAGGTTGAGGTCTCGTAAATTTTTAAAATTTGTAGAGTATGTTTTTACATGTGTCTAATTTGTGCTCTTAAAATTTCAGCTCATTCCAATGTGTGATCAATTCTGTAAAATTCTTGCGAGGAGAATGGGTCTCTGGCGAGCTTCGTATTTTGTACTGTGCAGTTTATTGTTTTGTGTGATTTGTTTGACATATCTAGATGTCTCGTAAATTTCTGAAATTTATAGGGAATGTATGTAAAGGCGTCTAGTTTATTCTCTCTAAATTTCAGCTCATTCCACTGTCATTAATTCTATATAATTCTTGCGAGTGGAGCTGAGTCATGCGAGAAACAGTTCTCGGTACTGAGCAATAACCTGTTTCATGTCATTTATTTTCTATAGCTAGGGGTCTCGTAATTTTCTGAAATTTTGAGGGCAGGTTTGTACATGTGTCTAGTCAATGCTCGCAAAAGTTCAGCTCATTACGATGTATGATGAATTTTGTAAAATTCTCGCGAGAGAGTTGCTCGCGAGAGAAGATTGCTCGCGAGAGTTGGTAGTTTTTGAGTCTGGCGAGCAAACAGTCTGCTGTTTTGTATAATTTATTTGACATAGTTATAGGGCTCATAATTTTCTGAAATTTTGAGGGAGTGTTTTTATATGTGTCTAGTTTTTGGTCCTAAAGTTTCAGCTCATTCTAATGCGTGGTTAATGTTGTAAAAATCTGGCGAGTTGAGTGCGCAGACGAGCTTGAGGGAGTCTTTTCCGACGACTAGTTCGTCGTGGAAGGGTTTCCTCGCTAGAATTTGGCATTTTTGAGTTTTTTTCTTTGTTTTTCTTGTGTGTTTTAGTGAATTATTTGAAAAACCAAAATATAAAAGTAAAAAGTGTCAAGAAAAATATAAAAATAGTCTTTTGTTTTGTGTCTTAAGTGCCCTTAACAAGTCCATGATGTGATTATATCTTCCGTAATTGTGACTAAAAGATGATCATGTTATTTGAGTTTATTTGGTTAATCTTGATATATGATGCATATGCGAATGTGTAGTGGATGTAGAAAAAGTTAACATGGTACAGATTTTTGGCATGCTTAAACTTTGTTGAGATTCATTTAACCTGTGAGCGATTGAGTCTATATGTGATTACACATGCTTTCTTTATTGAGTGTCAATTGCTTACCAAAGATTAAGTTAATGGACTCTAGATATTACTAGAACTTGCTCTTGTGCTTTTCAAATCTTATAGTCAATATTTGTTTTGATTGAGGAAGTGATAAAGGCATTTAGGGGACACCACCATAGTCATATAAGCCTGTGTCCTAATTTTGTGTACACAAGATGTGCACTCCTTAGTTAACCACTTTGAGCCTACATGTTTAAACTTTATGTCATCACCCACATATCTCTGACCTTAAACCTTAGAATAGTTATATCTTTACCCTTGTTCTAGGACTTGGTAGAGCTATACATGAGAGGTATGTGAAGACGGCGACAATGTCGAAAAGAAGAAAAAAGAAATAAGTGTGGGGTATCAAGCTAGTGTTTAAAAAAGAAGAAAAAAAGATGAAAAAAGGAAAGAAAAGAAAAGAAAAAAAATGTGATGTCTAGCTTGATACCCGAGTTAACTGTTGATGAAAAACAATGATGTGAAGGCCCAACAAGATGAAATTCGGCCACAAAAGTGAGAAAGTTCATGCTTGTAAAGTTTGAAGAAGTCTCTTATTTGGTGCTCTACTGGGTTCTAGAATCATATTCGAATTCCTTATCCACTTATTCTTTAACCTATGAGCCAAGCCCCATTACAACCCATGAAGTCATTTTAATCCTCAAGATGGCAGCCTTTGATCTGTGGAGATTAGTCACAAGAGTAAGTATATGGTGTGGTCCATTTGGCAAGTAATTGAGTTGAGTGAATACCTTAGACATACTTTGAGAGAAACACTTTTGAGAGCATATTCCAGTGAGGTTGAATCTTGACAAGTTTGTTGCATGCTACAGCTTTACATTCACCATAATTATGTCTTCGTTCTACATATTACATGTGTGTCATGCATTGAAATTAATTTTCGAAACTTTGTGGAATATAAATTTAGAGTCACATTTATCTTGGTGTTACAATTGTGGAAGATTGCTGAGACAATTTATTAAGGGTGTTAGAGTCATGTAGTTAGAGTCATTGAGTCTTTTCAGAGTCTTAGTTTAGTGTATTGCTCGAGGACTAGCAATGTCTAAGTGTGGGGTATTTTGATAGTCGCATATTTATGCGTCTATTTGGTATTTAATTTGTTCCCTATATTTAGTTTATTGTTATTAATTGAGTGAATTAATTAAGTTTATTTATTTTTAGGTACTTTGGAGATTAATGGAGAAAATGAGATTAAATTATATATTTTGGAGATAATTGAAGAAGAGGAGCACATGAGTCTTGCGAGCATGGCTTGGCGAGGAACAGGAAGTAGAAGTGGACTTGGACTTGGAGACTAATAGTAAAATAAATAAAGAAGTCTAACTTGAGTGGAAGTCTTGCACGTGGGCTAGCTTGGTAACCAAGTTGCATGCTTATATATATATATATATAGCTAGCTAAAAAGAAGAACGTACGTAGAGCTTGGCGAGAGAAGAGAGAGAGAGCTAGAGGAAAAGACAAAATAAAGAAAAAGACAAGAGAAGAAGAAGTGGAAGAAAAGAAGAATTGTTTTGCGAGGCTGCGATCCCGACGGGGATCAAGAGTTTATTTTTTCTCCTTCTTTTGTTCATCTTTCATGAATTCTTCAATGTTATTATTTAAAACTATGAGTAGCTAAATTTCCATTGTTAGGGGCTGATTGAAGCCCTAGATATGCTTATGATTTTGAACCCCTTTTGATTCTATTAATTATTTGGATGAGTTTTGTTTCACTGTATTCTTACCGTATGTTTTCTATGTTCATGTTTCTTTGAGTGCACGCTTAGATGCATGGCTTAGGATCTAAAGTCTTGATTATGTATATGACCACCTTATGATTGCATATTCTCTAGAGACAAACATGAATTTGTGTGAAACAAGTCTTAGTGATGAAAGGGTGACCACCTTATCAACCCTTGAAGCTCTGTTATTCTTCAAACATTCTTAGAACGTAATGACTTCAGTTCTCTAGGCTTACATCACCATATGTATAAGTCGGTTAAGTGAGGATCAAGACAGGGAGCTGGGTTCTCTAACCAAAACTGTATCGAATTTGGCTAGGAAGACCAGGCAAGCAGAGTTTTTCCCTCTCGCTTGGGAGGAGCGTATAAATAAGCTTTTGGATGATTGCAACATAAAGTTTTCCAAAATGCATGAAGCTTACGAAACACCGTTCCCTCCAAGCAAAGATGACCCTAACGAATGGCATTGGCCAAAATTTTACAAACATCAAACCTTCCAGACGTTTTCCGGAGATGACGATGCGAACGCGGCAACACATTTGGCTTACTTTACCTTGCAGCTAGGCCAATTTGCCGAGGACGAGGGACTCAAATTAAGGGTCTTCGGATCATCACTATCAGGATCAACCCTCGTGTGGTATACTGGGATCGAGAAGGGCTCGATCAGTGAGTAGAAGGAGATGGAGGCTTTGTTCAAAGACCACTTTGGAACGGCACGGCCAAAGACTACTGTGGGAAAATTGGCTTCTCTTAGCCAATCACTGACCGAAAGTCCGGTCACTTTCCTGCACTGTTTCCGTTCGGAGTACAATCTATGTAAGACCCCTCTAAGCAAGGAAGAGGTGGTCGAGATGGCCAAGAATGGGCTGGAAGATACATACCACCAGCTATTATTAAATATCAAGTATTTCTCTCTGAACGAGTTCATCACAGCGGTGACTAAAGCTTATAGCAATATTCAAGAGAGAGATACCAGGAGGAATGCGTCCAAATGGACGTATAATAATAGGACCTACGATAGGTTGAAGCCAAAAACAGTGGCTTATGTTGAACAGATGGACGACCAGGAGTCTGATTCTGATGGACGACCGAGTGGGAGCTGTTGACTTAACAGCAAATAAGGTGTTAAAACCCAGGAAGCTTCAGAAGAATAGAGGTCCCATCAAACTCTCGACAGTGGCTTTCACTAAGCCAGAATTCGAGAAGTATACTTATGATGCCAATATGGCTCATGAGATACTGGACGAACTATACGGTCTGCGTGTTGTCAAGGCAGACTTTGGACCGCTCCTCACAGCCGAGCAGTTGAAGGGTAAAAAGTATTGTAAATTCCATGGAGCATGGAACCATCTTACCAAGGACTGCATCAAGCTGAAGGATCAGATCCAAAAATGGATCAATGAGGGAAAACTGGAGCTAGAAGGTTCGTCCAAAACCGCAGCATTAGTGGATTCTGAGCCATTCCCTGCTCCACAGGTGAACATGGTCGACGTGAGTTGGCCATCGCCTAATAGAATCATTGAAGATGAGTAGGCTTGGAATCAACCAGCCTACTCAACCTATTCCTTCAAGTTAGACATGACGGAAGAATACTTGGATAGGTTAAGGAATTTGGGGCTGATCTTCTTCTACCCAGTTTACGAGCTTAGACACCTACGGTACAAGGAGTCAGCCCAACACTTTTGCTGGTTCCACAATCACTTTGGCCATCGAACAGCGATGTGTTCGACCTTGAGAGGTAAGATCCAAGGTCTGATTAACTGGCAGGTGATTGTAATCAACGATGAGGGAGAGATGGATTATCACCCAGACTATCACCACAGAACACCATCTCCTCCAGCTACAGATCCTCCCCCCAGTGGCACTTCTTCAGAGTCTTGCTCGATAGATAAACCGACCCAGGCGAAGAAGAAGTCCAAGCGAAGGTCCAGGCGAAATATAGCATTTGTCCGACCAAAGCGGACTCGCATAACATATGACGCGTCCTGGCGAGAGGAGATATTTGAGAAGCTATGCCTAGAAGGGATAGCAGTGATACCTGACAATTGGGGATCACCAAACCCACATCCTGATGATGTTAGGGGTTTGCCTTATTGTCAGTATCACCACCAATGGGGAAGTCATACTACGGCTGCATGTCGAGACTTGATGTACAAGATTCAGCAGTTGATTGACGAGGGAATAATAGCAATAGAAAAAAACCCCTCGCTTGACTTAACGACCCCATGCACGTGATGGTTGGAATGGTAGACGTAACACATGATAAATCCAATAAGAGGAAACAGTTCAACAACCAACCAACTGCTGGCGAGAATCCACCCCATACACCAAAGAACAAAGGAAAAGAGAAGGTGGATTCACTTTTGCAGAAGGAGGATTCACTTTTATACGTTGTCGCCAGTGACCAACGTACAAGGGGCATGAGTTTTGCAGAAGGAGAACTTGTCTGGAGAGTAATTTTGCCTATAGGCGAGAAGACTGAAGGACGAGGAAAATGGTCAGAAAAGTGGGAAGGACCATACATCATCGATCGACTGTTGGGTAAAGGAGCAGTTCGCTTGAGATATCGAGATGGTACTATACATGCGAACCCAATAAATGGTCGTTACCTAAAGAAATTCATACAACCAGTTTGGGAGTATGATGATCCTCCGGATACTGCTTAATCTAGTTTATTCATGCTTTTGCATCAATAAACTACAGGGGCCACACATATACTCATCGAGGATCGTGAACATTAAATAACCTATTAATGGGGTTAAATAGTTAGTGCCTATATTCGAGGCCAAATTTTGTACCAGAATTGCTTCTTTATTGTTTCCAAGTTAAAAAGTTCATGTTAGCCAGTCTTTGTGGCTTAGTTTTTGAGCAAACTATATATGAGTTTATCAAAATAAAGAACTTTTACACTTCAAAATAAATATTAAATTCAATACTTGGAAAAATACAGAGGCTTTGCGGCCTCAGGCTCTGATACCATATGGTGAAGAGGAATCTTGGACAATTGCAAAAAGGAAATAAAAAGTTAAAAACAGTTCATTCTTTACCAGATCCTCTCTGTTGCTCGCCTTCTCCTCAAAAGATATCTGAAAGACAAAAAGACTTCGTGGGAGAGCGAGAAAGTGACGGAGAAGAAACTGAAACGCCAAGGCAGAAGAGGTGCATCAGAACAAGAGTTACACCTTCCTTGACGCTTGTCGCCTTCTTCCCAGGGTGACACTCCTGTCTTTCCCCATCTATTGCAGGAGGCACTGAAGAGTATTACCTCCTCCAATGCATATAGGCACCAAGCAGGTGCGAGGTGGAAGACGAAGAGGATTGCCACCTCAGGATTGTGGCTTCTCCCTTGCTGATTCCTTCAATCAGGGAGAGCCAAGGCAACGCCTGGGCATAGATATTGCTATCTAGTCCAGGTTTGGGCATGGATATTGCTATCTAAGGAACACAACTTTGAGGGATTCATCTGGAGGTTTCTTTGGATAGTAAGACCAAAGCAAATAGACTTGGGTCTGATTCATTCTCGCAAAGGACTTGGTTCATTTCACATAGAGAGAATGAAACCTTTTATAAGCCAGGAATCACAACGGTTTGGTTTCGCGAGAGTAATTACACCCAAGGGTAGAGAATACGTGTCCAAATAACAGTGGACCATGGAAGCGGTTTATCTGCTCGCAAGAAGTGCATGATAAATGAAAGATCTTTGGGGCAGGTTAAACGTACTTCAAAGATTTTGATCCTTTGAAGCGATACGGATTCCAAGTCTAGAATTCAATTCCATTTATTGTTGACTGGGGAATAGTCGAAATAAATTAACAGCCTAAAACGGGGCTGGATCAGGAAAAAGGGCTTATTACAGAAGCCCAAGTTGGTATTAGAACCCAATTCAATCTGTGTTGTTAAAATAATTCGAATATGTAAAAAGGTTCGATTGTTTTATAACAAATAAAGGCCTACATTGGAGGCCCAAAAGTTTACAACTGAAAGATGAAGCTCTTTATCAAGATTTTAGTATACTCTGAGGCCACCCAGGCTTGTTGAGCTGCTAAGCGAGCTTCGCTAGCTTTCGCACGTGCCTCTTGTAGGAGTTGAGCTCGAGTCTCGCCTTCGTTCAGGAAACGACTGATCTACGCATTTTATGCTTGATTCTTAACGTCTTTCTCTTTACATTTAGCTTTGTTTTGACCTTAGTACTATCATTTCTTACTTACTTTATGCTTTTAGGTAGAAATAAAGGAGAAAATAATAAAGGAGACGATTTGGAGCTAAAAGCGGGCTAAGGAGAAAAGTTCTCAATTCCGGAGAAGAAATGGTCCGAGGAATGGTCTTCAAATGGGTACTAAAATGCATTCCCATATGGTGTCAAGAGTTGGAAACCAAATGCCAAATGAAATGGATACCAAAATGGTGGACAAAAAGATGAAAACATTTCTCCTGCGCGATCCAGGAAAGAGGGAATATGGTGGAATATATGGAGCAAATAATGGACGAATTTTGGGAGAATATTCCATAAAGATAAATACCTGATTTGAGGGCCAAAATATGTTAAAATATATGGTATATTCGGCCAAGGAAGCTTAGAGGAAAAGGAATGCAAAATTTGAAGATATCAAGATTTCCTACTCCTTGTAGAAGAAGAAAATCTGGGCTGCCAGGTCACCCAACTTCAAAGGATCACCGAATATTCAAAACAACTCAGAATTTAATGATCAGATATGATATTTTATAGCCCTTGAAGTCTTCTTTCCAACGAATCAAGAATCATAATTTTCTGATCTCTACAGCTCCGGGAAAACGCGTTTGAAGTTATACTGTCAGATTTGCCCGGGTACATAAGGAAAGTCTTGTTTTGGTAAGAAAAGACCTAATTTTCTCCTATAAACAGAAGAGCTCGGCCTCATTCTAAGGTATCTCTCATTCTAGTACTCAAAGCTCTGCCCAAAACACTACCTCTCCTCCCTTGCACCAAATCTGAAGAAGCCATCCCTCCAACGCCATAAACACCATCCTCCACCGAAATATTAGGGGAGTCCCGAAGTATTTCGCCATCTCCATTGAAGAGCAGCTTACACCAAGTAGTCTAGGGGAGTCCCGACAACAAAAAGTGTAACCATAACTCTTCTCTTATTTCTTTGTATTTTTGGCATTCTTTGGAGTGAAGTTGTAAAGGATTTTGGTTATATAATTCTAGTTAATTTTCTGCCATCTTCTAGTTCTTACGTTTTTGTTATACATGTTTATTCTATGCTTAATACTTAATCTGAATGCAGGGGAGTCCCGGTTTAGATTATTGATGTGTTAGGGGAGTCCCGAAGCACTTAATCACGAAATTAACATGAGTTATATAGTTGAGGACGTAGGCACTTTTAGGTTGCATGAAATTGGTTAGGTTATAAAGAGTTAGAGAAAAAGATGAGATGATCACATGTATATATTAGATAGGTTTTATTTTCGGTTTAGTAAACATGTTTAGGTTCTTTGATTCTTGTTTGTTTTGCTTGTCTATGAGTATAAAGCATGATAGAGTCCTAGGATTTCTAAGTGTGTTTTACTTGCCATTTTTTTTGTCTTTAATTTCGTAGGTCATTAGAACACCAATTCAAACTCCCCCCATACTTTCTAACGTTTTCATGCAGGTGAACACCCTACAATCCCCGGTTAAGAACGATACCCTATTTACCAATGCTACATCTACACAAAAGGGTTTTAAATTGCATTTCGTCTAGATTGATTATTGAGTGTTAATTTAGTAGTCACTTTAGGCGTTATCAACGACGCATTTCATCCTGGTAAACGGGGATGTCAGTTTCCAAGTCATTTATCTCAGAGTTGAGTTTGGCGAGATCAGCTTCGAGAACAAGCCTTCGGGCACGTTTGGTCAATAGAGCCTCTTCCCTTGTTTCTTTTTCCTGCAGAAGTTTCTGGATTTCCTCTGCTTCCCTTTGAGTCGTTTGCTCTAGGGTGCTCGCTGCTTCATTTTCACGCTCAGCCCCGAGTGTTAAGTCGTGAAAGACTTCGCTTTGACGCTGGTACTCAAGGAAATGGTCTTCTAACTTATTCAGGAAATGAATTAAATCTGCAGGGGCAGTGGCTCGCAAGTCCTTCATTTGTCTTGAAACGGCCTGAACGTCCATTTTGGATTCTAGGGGCCCAGAAAGAATTTCACGGAGCAGACAAGTGAAGTCGGTACGCTCAGGAGGAGTGCTTAATGTACTCAGTGCACCTGCAAGTTCTTGAATTTTGGTCGACTCTTGCACACTGAGCGGTTGAAGTTTGGTTCCTGATGATGAAGAAGGGATATGAGCTTCCTCGCTTGAATTTGCAGTTTCCTCATCATCGACATTTGGAGTACTTTTAGGTTGATCTTCAATAGATATTACAGGTAGTTTGCCTGAAGTACTCGCTTGTTCCTTTGGACTGTGGGGGGAGTTCTCAGGAGCCTCCAGTTCCACAGGAATGTGTTTGGACTTCAAACAAACAAACAAAACAAGTTTTGTCAGGACCAATATTATAGATCAGTAATCCAGGAGTGAGGGTACAGAACTCTTACTTGTTGGGGAGACAATGGTTGTGTGTCTTCAATGGCTGGAACTCGTTGTTCTGGCGAGGAAGGATTGGGTTCTTCGACCTCTGGATTAGTCTCGACCAAGACTTGTGGTTGTTCAGCTACAGGCCCTGGCGAGGAAATATTTTGCTCAGCCTCTTGAACAACTTGTTCATCCGGGGTAATGGGAGCCTCGCCAGAAGTAGAAGGAAGTGAGCAAGCTTGAAATTCGATCTGTAAACGCTTGAGTAGGATAGCTAACTCTACAGGCTTCTCCTTCTCTTCTTCTTCAAGTTCTGCTCGATGGATGCCAGCTAGGAATTCAACTATGAAATCTTTGCAGCATTCTTTGTCGCTGTTAAAGGTTTCACGGTTTGAAGGTCCGTCTTCGTTACTATATAATAAAAGCTTTGCGGAGCTTCTCAGCAAGCCTTCCTCCTAGTGAGTCTACTATATAATAAGCTTCGTCTTCAGCTTTAAGGACGAATAAGTGATCGTTCCAGCTCACTATGTAAACTCGAGGCTTTGGGCTTTCCTGGATTTGTTCCCATAGATAATCAAAGGAGGGATAGCCTTCCAGGTTTGCAAACCTTTCAGGGTGGAAGCACCCAACAAAGGAGTCATCAGACGAGAATTCAAGCGGTCTGATGTTCGCCTTCAGAATTGTCTCCAGATCGAAATGCTGATCCGGAAACTCCTTCGCAAGGGTGGCGTCTTTACACAATTTCTGCCATTCCTTGGAACCCTGTATTAGGAGGTCATCAAGCTCAGAGAGTGTGGGCATGCTGTCAGGATTGGCACATAACCAATGTGCGACAGTGAAAGCTATGGTTGAGCAAGCACTCGATCCTTAGACTTTATCACTTCTTTGATCAAACGAGGCTAAAAAAGCTGGAGTGGTAAGTCTCAACCGTTTATGCCTGCTGATGACCTGTGGATTCAGCCAAACTCCAATCTCTAGTCTGTTGGGCCTTAGCTTAATCTTTTTGGGTTTCGGAGGCTGACAAAGGAATTCAGGTTGGTACCAAAATCAGTGGTAAAATAAAAGACAGTGAACTTTGAGATGCCAACAACTTAAGTACTTACAGAGGCATCGGAGGGATTGGATCGTTTCTTCTTATATGACTGAATAGCCATGGGCACATCCGGTTCAGGGTCGTGCTATATAAAACAAAATATAAGTGGTTAGTCATGTTAAGGAGAGTCGCTAAAACATGTGGCGATGGGATGTACCAGATATCTAGTCCAATTATTTGGTCAACAACGATATCTCGTAGCGACACATGTCAGATCGTCATTGGTCGAAAATTTCATCGGAAATCTAGTCCAATTATTTTACCGACAATGTCACATTACGGTGACACGTGTCAATTTTTAATTAGTCGGAAATTTCGGAAATCTTGTATAATTACTACCGATAAAGACACGTGTCACATTATTATTGGTGGTAAATCTATCCGGTAAATCATTTTTAAACATTTCACTACATGACAAAGCTGATTTGCTTGAAGCAAATAGTGAATGGGTGTGTGCAAAACTTGATTTACTTGAACAAATCTTGTATACATTTTGCTTGAAGCAAAATTTGTTCTTGCTTTACTTCTTGCTCTGCTCATGGGTGCGGATGTTCTAAGAGCTGCACGGGTGCGCGGATGCTCTTAATTTTTTATGCAAGTTTTCTTCTTGATAAAGCCCGAGATAAAACAACAATATCTAATAAAATGTCCATTTTGTCCTCAAACTCTTGTTTTTCTCTCACAATCACAGATCATCCGGCTACGCTTACAAGAGCCCACCCCCATTTCGAATCATCTTTCGAAGAACCCTAAATCCCCAAATTAGTTTTGTAAAAGACAGACGGACAGACATGTCTTTTAGAAACAAGAATTGCGGACCGGAATCGGAGATGGTCCGTAGGCTGAAAATCGACCAAGGAAAACAGAAGAGGAAACAGAAACAGAAACAGAAATTGAAGAGATCATCACCGCAAACACAGACAGGGAAAAAAGCAGAGTGTTCACCTGATGATGATAGGTCTTCCGCACATGGTAATTCCTTTTTGAAATCAAATAATCGGTATCTGTTGGTTGACGTTAATTTCATGTGTGGGTTATCCTATATTCATTATATTATATCGATTTGTCCTTTCATATTTATCCCAATCTAACCTAATTCTTTGTGTTACAGGAACTAAGGGGAAAAATCCAGAGATTACTCTTGTATTGCCGGGTATGCATTTATTTATGTTTAGACTTTAGAGTCGGCGGATTTGCCCCTTGAACATGTTTTATTTAAAGTCCTGCAATTAGACTACTGATTTTTATATGTATCTTCTGCTTCATATTTTGGCTGACAATATACTCATGGCATGTGGTGTTCATGTTCCTAGACACACGGTGCATGTAAGATATTATTTTCTTTAAGAATATTATCTGGTGTAATTAGAGGATAACTAATCGATTCATACATGGTTGAAGATAGATAACTTCTTTTCTGTTGCCAAATATTGGTATGTGTGAGATCGATCAATACGCTGATTTAAATAATTATACTTTTCAGAGATATTTTGCCATTATCGGTGTACAGCAGATATATGTAACTATTTTCATGGATATTGTTTTTGGTTTCTAAAATGCACTCTCTATTTTTGCGTTACAGGTGATACGATTGAGAAAAAAATTGCCAGAGAGCATATTCTCCACGAGTGTATGGTTTTATCTTTGGTTTGTTGAACAGTTTTGTGAGTAATGTTATCTTGGATTTAACTGCTACTATATTAAAGATAATATACCAAAAAACTCTCCATAATAGTCATTGTGATATGTGCATAAAGCATAGCTTGTACTGATGTTTTAAGAAGTGAAGGCATAAGGTGAGCATTGGAAATCTTGAGTTGGTGTGGCATTGGCATTGCGGCTTAATATCGTCATATGTCAAACATATGTAGATAAAAATAGCTTTATCACCTGAAAGAAGTATGAATCTTAGGTACTAAATTGACCACACACAACATTTATTGGTAAGCATTAAGCAATAACTAAATTTTTGAGAAAAAAAACACTTAAACTTGTTACTAAAAGATAGCTTCATATCATTCACTCATTCCAATATTTCCACTCTACGTCAGTAGGGCGTTTGGATCTACCTTGATATCTCTATGAATTTTTTTCCCTGGTACCCATATGAAAATTCACATTACTGTAAAAATAAGCTTGTTTGCTGCTGATTATTACTTGTGGGACCTGGAACTTACCAACGACACATATATATATATATCTTCATATGTGTAATATTCTCTGGGCTATGTAAAGTTTGTGTGAGGATTTAATTTTTTCTGAATAAAAAAGTTCTCAATGATTGAGAAGAGTAAGAATAGACTATGTCATTGAGTTTTATCAATTGTAGGGGAAGATCTGTTTATGTATACTGCAAATGAGAGTAGTCTCATTTTTCCTCTGTACACATAATGTGATATAGCGAAGCCAAGCCAATTGCGTTATTTTAAACACCAGCTGATACAGTAAATAAAGTACTGTGAGTAGAGATCATAGGTTATTTTGAAATGCTGCTCCTTATATATGATTAAACATCCATTTTGCTCTTCTTATGTTTTTGTATTATTTGGTGGTACTGATACTTTGAGTTTGATGGTGTTATTATTTTATAATTCCAGGGAGCAAGGGAAAGGGGAAGGGCTCTGCTTATTATTACTATCCCAGCATACTCCGTACTGCCGATGGTAATATCTTGTTTTTTGTTTTGTTTTGAATGTACTTGGTCTCTGTAATTCAAACCCTTAAAACCTAGATGTTTCAATTTGAGATTCGTTATTGCCTTTTTTTTGGTATTTAGTCTTTTGTTATTAGTTTCATCAGCTTATTAAAACAGCATGTCATCATATTTACTTCCATTGATGGTATTTGTTATTGTTAAAACAGGTGAAGAAGAGGAGGCAAAACGAGAGACTGTTCCTAAATTGGAAGACGGTACGCTTCAAATTTTATCTCAGATATTTGGGTTTTGACATATCACTTAATCTATTCTTTTTCTTTGTATATTGCAATCGGATACTCATCTTATTTTGACTTTGCTGTATGGTACAGAATTCAGCTGTAGTGTGATTATGGGTAGGGCCATCTCCAAAGGTGAGTTCTAAAACAAGGTTCTATTTGTCAAAGTTAGTTCTAGTCATCCTTTTCCCTTTGCTTTCTAGTCACTAGCTGACAATATATCTACACACAGATGGTGGTTCTGTCAGTGAGTACTCTAACTTCGAAGATGACATCAGTTCTGATGAAGAACTTTTAAGTAAGTTTGTTTTCTTTTTCATTAAGGTTCATGGGGAATAGTGGCCCTTGGCTGCATATGTTTAGTCATTTGTATTTTTAAGATAATTGACCAGGCCAGTCATAGCTGACTTAGAACAATTTGATTTTGTAGTATCTTTGGAATACATTCAGAACAGATTTCTTAACAGCTATGGTCTTATAATAATAGTTCCCATTATGTAATCATCTGATTTATTCTTGTGTGATGCGCAGGACAAACTGCCAATGTAAAGAAGGTCAGAGTGCCAAGTAAGTTTGTGGAGATTTTATTTCTTTACCTGAATAAAATAAGGAAAGATATATTTATTTATTTATTGCATTTTGTGCGCGGTGTTTCTGAAAGCCCACAAAATACCCTCTACTCTTGATTTATTACAGGCCTCATCAGTTTCCAAATGGTCACTCAATTATAGTTACGCTGTACTTGAAAAAATAGAGGATCACAATGTTGAGAATGCATAGCTGAGTAGTCAATTGTTAGTCTTATACCTGAAAAATTAGAAGGTTTATTAAGCTTTCTTGAGAAGTTGTAGTTCTTGAGAAGTTGTAGTTGAGTGGTTACTTATCTATTCTTTCACCTTCTTATTGCAGCTTCTCCTAATCCTTATTTGAGCGACACTGATTTGTTGGATCCTGATGTGGAACTTGTTTATTAATGATATTTGCTTCGGCTTGGGTGTGCTGCCAGCAAAAATTGTTGATAGTCTCTTCTGTGCAGTGACACGTGTATTATCTAATATCGTTTTTGAGGGTACTTTGTATATTTCTACTTCAACTCGATTTATAGTATTGGGTTACATAGTTGAGTATCACACAACGACTTCTCCTCTCTGTTTGATCTCTTTTCTGTTTTTGTTGTTGTGAGTGAAAAGTCTACTGGCGAATTTCTATTGATTTGTTTGGTTAATAAACTTGGCAACGCCTTGAGATAACAAAGTTACTGGCGACATAGTAATCAGTAATGGTAGTAGAAAGCAGAAACTACCCTCGTATGGTTGTAGAGAATTTTGTATTTGAACCTCTTCATTTACTGAGGCCTTTCTTTTTAGGTAACTCATTTGTTCAGGCCTTGAAAATGGCCTTTTACATTTTAAGTTGGAATTATTCGGCTTAAGGGTCATAAGTAGGCCCGTCAATTTTGACACGACTCGAAATTTTCATGAAATGAAACGGATCAAACTTGGACAATTAGAAATGAGTCATTATTGGGATAAGACATAACACGAAAAACACGTTTAAACATATTAATTTATATAGCCTATGATATGACTTATTAAACATAATAATTTTATTTTTTTGTATAAGACTATAAGATGATCGATGAAGTGTGCTATCAATGTATACATATGCATATTCCTCTATAAATACGTTCTCTTGCGGAGTTGTGTATCACAATTTTCAAGGCGTAGTCTTTTCTTAATGTGTCGAATTGAAAATTGGAATTCTCACACTTAAATTCCAAACACAGCTTTAGTGAGAAAAAATAGAATTTGAGAATGATACATGGTGGAATTTAAAGTTAGAATTTTGGGTTATCAAATTCCTTTTTATTTTATCACAAAATTCTAAATTTCTTAAGGGTGGGTTTGGATGAAGAATTTTCAAGAGAGAATGACAGCCAAGGACAAAACAAGTACCGATATTACAGAAAATCCAACCACAAACTGATTTAGACAACAAAGAACATGGCCTTAAATCCAAACGTAGTAGCAGCTAAATCCAGCTCTTTAAACAGACGAAGAAGATGATTTTACCTTTCACTTATATATCAGGAAATTTCAAAACTGCGCCCTTTCACTTCATTCTCTCTCCACTCCGCTACTCCAAAAATCGAACCACTTTGTCTCTCCCGATTCGTATTGTCTCTTCGTCTGGATTATCTCAATCAACCTCGTCGCTGATTCATCAGTATATATACAGCATCACCATCGCTTCCCGACACTCCAAAAAGCGGTTCTGATAGTTTTGTATACAGGTTTGCATTTGCTACTCCATTTATTCAACAATAAATTAATTTTCTCTCTTAAGGTTTTGAATCACAACCTTCTAGATGATTTTTTGATGATTTTCGTACCATATTTGACTTTGCATGATTATTTTTGTGTTTTTCGAACTAGATCTTCTCATTTTGTCACTACCACTATGTTTATTTGTTGATTTTGAAGTTATTCAGTGATTAATCTGTTGTTTAAAAGCTTCGCAATATTATGTTTTGATTGAACTTGAATGGACTTTGTTATCAGGCAGTACTAAACTTGAGTTAGGGTTTTTGTTGTTTAAAAGCCACTGATTCTACATTTTTTGGTGGATGGAAAACGGTTCAAATACTAAAAGTTGTGTTTCGTGCGATGTACAAGATTTACTGCTACTATGTTAATTCATATAATGCCCTAAAAATGTGTGATTCTTATTATTACTGTTATTTTGAGTGTATGCATAGAGTTATATTGTTATAGATGTCTTTTACTTGAAAAATGTTCTATAGAGTTATGGTGTTATAGATGTCTGTTATTGAAAAAATGTTGCTCTGTGAAAATAGATTGTTACTGCTACTGTGTTAATTCATATAATGCCTTTTGATATAGAAAAAAGCTGAGGACAAGGAACAGCGGCACGGAGATGCTACTAAGGAAGAGGAACAGCTACATGAAGCCCCTGCCGATGAAGACCAAGCAGATGACATGCAACAAGACACTGATGCTTGGAAAAAGAATGCTGAGGAAGAGGAACAGCTGCAAGGAGATGCAGCTGAGGAAGATGAACAACCGCACGAAGATGATGTTGCACTTCCCTCATTCAACTTCGAGAAACTTGTAGAAGCAGCGCCTATTGTTAGAGAAGATGCGATTGTGGAAGACAAATATCCATTTTCTTTCCAACTGCAAGCCGCTACTGCTAAAGAACACGAGGCACCGCCTAAAGTAAACTCTGCTACTGAGGAAGAAGAACATACAACTTGGCAACACATTAATGAGGGTACAGAAAAGGATTATGCGAAGATTGCTTCTGAAACTAAGGAAGAGGAAGCAACCATCGAACATGATGGTGACTCACAACCCATGGACTACAACAATTACTTTGTTGATCCACTGTTAACACAATTGACACCACTAGCTGCAGAAGTCGTAGATGAGGACGACGACCAGAGAAGATGCATCAAAGAATACCTTGATGGATGGGAGGAGATGATTCTAAACAAAGCCAACCTAGATTCCCCGCTGCACAATACTCAAGATAAAGAACGGTTGACAACGATTGAGCAGTGGTAGGATGAGGCGCTGCTGAAGAAACACATAGCTTCATCCACAATCGAGTCATATAGACTCAAGAATGAATTCATAGGAAGGCTGTGGGTGAAAAAAGAGCATTACAAGAAAAAATCAGTGATGCTCCAAAGAATGATGCCTCAAAAAGACGAAGAATTAGGTGAAATGAGGAAAAAATGCAAACTGTTGGAGCAAACAATAATAGAACTCCAGAATGTCGAATTGAGCTCGGAGGATGATGAAGACGATGGGGAAGTTGCTACTGAAGAAAAACAGAGGTCGATAATTAAGAAGATTAAAACTAGAGGAGACAGGAATGAGAAGGATATGAAAGAGTATGATGTTCTAGTTTGCAATAAGAAGAAGCAGGATGAAAACAAGGAGAAACAGAAAAAGGAGGACAACAAGAGGAGAATACTAAATTGGAAGAAACACCAAGTTTTCAAGAAGATGGACGAGCAACACCAGGAAACGATTAAGTTGTACTAGAAAAAGAAAGAATTGACATAAGTAAAAAAAATTATCAATAATGTGTCATTGGAAATTGGAAAAACTACTAATGTTATTCTTAACTATGGCATGACACCTTTTGTACCAGGATGCTTCCGAAACGATGTCGAGAAGTTTTTGAAGGATTCAGTTGTTTCAAATTTCATAATCAACTCGTACATGAGAATCATCCAGATGAGAGAAAAAAATTCAAAGCTTCTACATGGATTGCAACTTTACGGTAAAGTTTTTAGAAATCTGCTATTGAGTATACTGTTGACTAATAATGACACAGAATTATCTTTTTTTATATTTACTGTAGTTGTTACAACATCATCCAAACTCCGACAAGTACTCAGAAAGCGTGAAGAAAATGCTAAAAGATAAAATCAGGACTAATCTAGGAGGAAAGCAATTGCTATTTTTTTCAATTCTTCATGGGCAGGAAGAATTTCACTTCACACTACTTGTTTTCGATGTAATAAAGAAGGATTGGACTCACTACAACTCTACAAGACCCAGAGTTGAAGGTATCCAAGACAAAGACTTCAATAGAGCAGAACAAGTGGTATGCATCATCTATAGTTCTTTTTCATTTTATTTTAAAATGATATGCTGACAAATAAACATGGAAAACTGACTATTGTTATCATTACAGAAAAACATAATTGAATCTATCTGGGCATCACAATACAAGGAAGAGGAACTACCAAACTTGGACGTTTTGGAGAAGACACATACATTCATCTTCGGGATTAAAAATGATCAAAAGTGCACAATTCAAGACCCATCGTAAGTGGAAAACAAAATTTATACTGAATTATTGTTTGCACTGTAGAATGATAATCTAAAAAACTTCCACTTATTTACTGTTGTGATTCAACTGCTACTTAATTATTGCGGATATGTTGCTATTGAAAAACCAAGAATGCTGCTATATTTTTGCTGTTGCAGGAATGATTGTGGAATTTTTGTTTTGCATTTTATGGAAAAGTTTTCAAAGGGCGAGCCAATCCCAGAAAAATGGTTGAAAGTTGATGTGTACAAGTGTCGTGCAAGCATGATCATGGATTTTATGGATGACAAATAAAGTTATGTGCCAAAATTCATGGGCTGATAACAAGTGGAATGAGACCTTGACAAGTATTGCTATATGTACTAATCAGTTAATGTAATTACTAGTAGGGAATTGAATGTTGCTCAAATTGCTACTGATGGTTTTTATGACTAAGTTTTTAATTTTGTGATCAAGTTTCTGAACTAAATATTGTATCTGTGTTTATGAAATGATTATTTTCTGACTTTGAGCAATAGTATATATTTAGAAGAAAAAAATGAGCTGCTGCTCAAAAATTTGGCACTGCTACTGAAAAAAGAGGCACTAGTCTGTTAACACTTGATAAAGGTGTTTTGCCCCTAAGCTGATACTAAAAAACTGAATAATGAACAACTGTTATTGAAAAAAGAGAGGCACTAATCTGTTAGCACTTGATAGAGGTGTTCTGCTCATAAGCTGATACTAAAAAAAACAGCTAAATGATATCAAAATAGCAGCTTGCTGCTGCACCACGAATTCACGAAGCTTTATCATCTTTTTCATTTAATAAAATGTGATCAATAATAAAAAAACTCCACTAATCAACACTGCTGCATACATGAAAATGAAAAAAAATAAGACACTAGCTCCTACTGAAATGAACACACCTCTATACAAACTCAAAATGCTGCTGGAAAAAAAGGCACAAACATGAACCATTAACTGCTACTGAAAAAATAGCTATAACAAAACATCTGCTATTAAACAAAAAGTTTGCTACACAAAGAAGAATATGTTCTTTTATTTCTTTTATATTTAGCAGCGTGCCGCTGCACCGCGACCACAACTAGCTAAAACACTACTACACACAAAATGAAGTAACCTATCAACTATAAACAGTTGTCAATACAACCAGAAATGAAGTCTGCTATTGAATCAATAGAAGAAAAATCAATAAGAAATTAGATAGCCCAATGCTCATTATTGTAAAGCATATAGATCAGAAAAATCAAACAAAAATCATGAGTTTCTCGAAACAATCGGGACAATGCATGTATGTGAATTGTGATGGCCAACTTGGTTACAGCGACTACCAGTGATAGGCTTCGAACAATCTCCGAACGACTTCTTTTTTCTGGTCCTTGACCTTCCGGGAGGTTTTCTTGTGATTGGTGGTTTCAAGGCACCATCTCCAAAACTTTATGGAGAAGGTTTGTCTAAATCGGGTACAGGTCAGATTGGAAATTGATGTGCTTGTCTATAAAAAATCGTCTTCCAATAATCTTCGATATATGTATAAATCAGTTTGCGAGATTTTTTTATGGCTTGAACGGCATGCGCACGAGGAAAGAAACGGAATTGCCACCAGCTACATGAGCAAGATCTGTGGCCTAGGTGCACCATGAATGAGTTCTCTTCGGCCAACACCTCAAAACCCTCTTCACTGGATTTGATGACCTGAAAAAGAAAGAAGAAAAAACCATATCAACAAATGTTAAAGAAAATAAAAATAGATACTAGGCAGATGTAAACAAGTGCCAAATGAAAACCGAAAAACTGCTACATAATCCTCACCTTCCAATTCCTTCATGTGTCTATCCTCTTCCGCTGTTTTTGTTTCATCTTAGGGCATAATACACTTTGCCACTGAGCCGAATCATCCCTTCTTTTTGAGAACTTCTCCATCAGATTCACACAAATGTTGTCAACCATCAAAGGCAGTGGCATGCACCTCTCATCCCTTATCATATTATTGTAGCTCTCAGCAAGGGCGTTGCTGATCTCGCCATACCTCTTTCGAGGGAAATAAGAAATAACATAGTTTTCAGGATTCAAGTCCTTCAAAAAATCATTGATCGGATCTCGAGAATTTTGCAACTGCTCCATCCTCTCATCGAATATCTGCTTTGTTCTCACATACACACAGTTAGTGAACTGCCTCAAAATTTGCTGCTTGAATTCAGCATTAAAAGTACTCGGATACCTCCCATTGAGATTATCTTTGAAATGCTTGTAGCAGTAAGAATGAGGAGAAGATGGGAACACCTCCGTAATAGTATCAATAAGTGTAGTTCCCCTATCAGTCATGAAAACAATATTGCGAACATCGTCATCCAACATAAAATCTTCACATAAAAGAAAGTGTAAGATTGATGCTGTAAAAGATGTAACGCACAAGAAAAGTGCTTTGTTCCCTCCCAATACCTCCATTGGCAGCAAATTTATTTGACCTTTTCATCGCTCTCACCTGTCTTGCTGCTCCACCTCGTCTGTGCTTCTCAGCTAGCACTATCGATCTTTCAGCTTCGTCACTCCAAAGCTACAAGGTGGACGAGAGTAGATGCAATAAAACCAATTATCTTAATAGTATGAATCAGTAGAAATACAGTAAGAAGGTATCTCATTGACCACTACCTGTCTAAAAGTTTTCATTTTATAGAGATTACGACCCTTCATAAGCAAAGGAAATAGCGGACACAACTCCTTCATTCCCCTGCTCCATAGAACTTCACCCTTTAATGAAAAACAGATGAGTCAAGTAAATAACTAAATTCTATTTTTATACACTAAAATAATCTCAAGCCACTTGTAAATAATCATATGACCACCGATTTTCACTCAAGTAACTTTTAAATACGAACATAGGAACTGAGTCAGTCTTACCATAAAAGTATGTTGTTTGGCAGCACCATAGCTTTCTTTGACAACCTTACCAGCAACCATTCTCTTCCCTATAACCCTTCCATGCCTCGACATCTTATCAAACCTGTTTGACATCAATCATCAATTCACATCATCAAATTTTTGATAAAATAAACACGAAAGAAAGGAGAGCCGTGATTGAGGCAATACTTCTCATAAACTTTCTGAGTGAAGAGGATAACATCTCCCTTACAAATGTCACCTGCATTTAACCATAAACTTGAAACAATCATAGGCACAAAGTCTACGAAACAAACGTATACGAAATACAATAAAACACTGACCTGTACAGTCAATTACAAATGATGATCTCGGATATAGTGCTTCACCATTTCCATCTTTCAACCTAAATATTTCAAGAAGTAATTTAATCAACTAACAGCACCATAACGGTAAACAATCGCTTCACAAAATTTCAAATTAACACACTGCCGAACAAGCTTAGCTATAAAAATGAAAATCAATACCTCTATTCTTTGTGTTTTAACCGATTTCTGTTAGGGAATGTAGTAATGGACAGTAGGATGATTATGAGGATCGCTCCTGATGGATCTCTTTCCTCTGCACTCCACCTATTAAACTGCAATTCACAAAGTGAGTTAGAGATCGAGACAGGGTGGCCCGCCTCCGATGCTTCGACGATTAAGTCAGTGAATCAGGAGTGTAATAGTGTTAGCAAAGTACTAGAGTGAGATGCGTTACCTCCTTCCAACCACAAACGGGACATTTAATAGGTGGTTGGAGATTAGGTGAGCCATTACTATTCAATGTGGGACTAGTCTTTATTACGTTGTCTGTAATGTAAGCTTAATCCATTGAGTTGGGCCGGCGTGTGTTCCATCAGGACTTGATCAGTTCCGAAAGATGCATTCACCAAAGATGTTCCTTTCCGGTCAATCCTTCCGTTAGTTTACGAGATGTAAGCAAATGATTAACGTTAAGCATATTCAATTAGGCATGTACAGTGTGGTGTACTAACATTTTGTATACAAACCAACTTAGTCCCTAAGATTCTAAGGTCGTGCCTTCGCATATAGACTTTGCATTCTACGAGACTCAGGGAATCCAAATCTCTCCCTTCTGCTAAACACAATAATCAAACAGTAACTTCAAATTTGTGCGGATTAAATTGAAAATTGAAAAATTAGAGAGTAAAATAGAGAGGAAGTGAAACCTTTGAGATAGCCTATGACTTTGTTGTAGAGAGACTCGTCATCAAGGACGTCATTGCGATCCTCGTATTGCTCGTCTTCGTCGTCGTCCTCATGATTGTCGTCGTAATCTTTGTCGTCGCTACCGTCATCAACTCGTTTGTTGTCTTCTTTGGAAGACGAAGAGATACAAATATAGGTGTGCTTCCGCTTAGCTTCCCTCGTGGCCATTTTCATTCAACTTCGGAGTCCGAATGACCAAGCATTTTCTGGTTCAAAATTTGTCACAATGATCACTTAACTTTGTTATAATTTGATCACTAAAATTTAAAAAAATATTAAAAAAGTCATTGAATTTTAACTTTTACTATTAATTTAGTCATTTTGTCCAACACACAAAATATCAAATTGATAGACAAAGTGAATAAATTGATAGATAAAGTTAAAATTTAGTGATCTTTTTTATATTTTTTAAAGTTCAATTGTCAAATGATTGATTTTGAGAAAATTAAATGATAATTTCAGCTATTTTCTCAACTTTAAATTATAAACCGTCAATGGACTTGGATTTAACTTCTTCTCTTTCTTTCTTGCCCTCATGGGCTCGAGTCCAGCCCAGCCCAGCCCACCACTGAACTAACGTCAAAATGGGAGAGTTGGAGACTACGGAGATTCAGAAAGATTCAGATTACAACTCTCAAATCTCAATCAACCATCAAGGTGGACCCACACTTTCCTGCACGGAGAGCAGGCGGTAGATCCGATTGCCAGAGAGAAACAAGTCCGACACTCGAGGCATTACTAGCAACGGAGCAAGGCAAAGAATAGATAACATCCAAGACAAGAAGATACATGAAGAGAGAGATGAAGACCAGCGAGTTGGAAGCACACTTGGCCGGAATCTAGGAGACACAGATACAAAGACAAATGGTGGTACACGTAATGGCATCTCAGGTGAGTCTTGATACAATATGTCAGAAACATGGTCTGTGATCGTCTAGTAAAACCGTTCAGGACTACTCTATCTGCAATTAGACGCATTAACTAAGCCTACAGATTTACAGTTGAAAAAAAACCACGACCTAAGCTTCAACTCCACTCCCAGTGCGTACACAAGCCTGAACTTTTCCATCAGATGATCACGCTGGATTGCAGCCGTGAAAATCAAGAATATCGACGCCGAGAACATATTCTTATTTAACCACCACTCTAACCATTGTTTTATTGGTCAAGACAACATGGCCAATCTATAACTTGAATTTCACCAACACTGTCATTGAGCTTTTGCAATGATCCGGCTAGATATGCCATGCAATAACTTCACAAATCCAAGAAAGCTAAGCTTCCCATCGGTGTGCCTAATCCAATCATGAAGAACAGCATGAACAGGGACAGAAGGACCAAGACCAAGTTCCTGAAACATTGTACAACACAATAGTATAGATTAGGGTCTATTCATGCAATATTAGGGACTTTGACTAATTTCGAAAATACTACTTTATATGAAAATCATGAGCATTTGCCAAGTGAATGAATCTGATAGCAGGACTCGAAAAAGCCAAATGAAAGACTCAAAATATAATTTATGCTCCCGTACCGAAGCCAGTTCCTCAATGACAATAGCCCTGTTGCCTTCCTTATCAAAAAGTTCATATGCACAACGAGCATGTTGCTCCCAATGGTCTAGAGCCTCAAGTTGGTGGACACTTAGTGAAGCTGTACAAAATTCCTCAAAATCCATCCTTCTGTATTGCAATGCATTAAGCTGGCAAAGAGAGGCAGTACAAGCTTACAATCAGTATTTAGAACCTTGAATAAAAAAAATAAAAAGTATTGAGAACACATCAATGGAATAAGCTGCCACAACCATAGCCAAAAGCACTTACCGATGCCAGAAAATCAGCAATCCTTGCCTCCTTCAATGCGTCTGTTGCATTTTTCATCAACGCCTGAGTATAAAAAGTTCAACATCATTATCATTAATAATAAGTAACCACAGACAATATCAAAAGTAATATTTAAAGAAACTAACCGTTTTGATATTGTCAAAGTTTATTGTGCCATTTTTGTTTGGTTCCAACAGCGCAAATTGTTCCTTCAAATAGCCAAGCTCTTCAATAGTTAATGTTTTCGAAAGAGCCTGTCAAAGTGTGATATATTGTGAGAACTCGGCTACTAAACACTTGAGAAGTAGAGAGAAAAGAGAGTATGCAAGAAGATATTTTAAAGAACAATAACCATAAATAGTCATTGCAGCAATACTAATATATACTTATCAATTAAAAATGGCATCATATACCCACCCTTAAAGCTGTTTTGCGGAGGGGTGATGAACGCATATAAATCTTCATGAGTTTGAATACTGATATGTCCAGAGATGCTTTAACATTGCTATAGTTTTTAAGCCAGGGATGACCTGCAGTAGAAAGCAGTGAGCGACAGTTCCAAATTTTACAAGCATTTTAAGAGTGGATAAGGAGCTCACTTAAAGCTTGTGCAGCCGTCATTCGTTTTCTTGGGTCTTTATTCAAAAGGCGCTTGACAAAATCTTTTGCCTTTGCAGACAGAGATGGCCATGGAGATTCATCAAAACTTGGATCAGCTTTAAGAACTGCCCGAAAAATGCCAGACTCCGTTCGAGCCCAAAATGGACGACTGCCGCACAATAGAATGTATGCAATCACTCCTACACTCCAAACATCAGCCTCTGTACCATAAGCCCTATGTAACACTTCAGGGGCAACATAGTATGCACTACCAACAATGTCATTGAGCCTTTCATCTGCAAAGGTCATTCGCACATAAGGAAACATAAACAATATTCAGCTGACATAACAGATTTAGTTTGTGTCGACTAGATGTTAAAGAATTGTTGACCAACCTGGTTTTACAAAATCTGACAGACCAAAGTCTATAGCCTTCAACTGTGAATTCTCATCCATCGATGTAAACAGAAAATTCTGGTCCAGAAAGAACACTTGATGAGTACATAAAGGAAAACATATGCAAAGCTATGACAATCAAATGCTGAAAGAGAAAATCCAACTATGTTACATATCTGAACAGATAGTTCAGTAAAAAAGAAAATTAAGTGGCCAAACATTTTTTTTAATGGAAATAACTTTTCTGTTACATTTAGGAACTTTTTGCTTCTGCAAGATATCATTCAGCGATTACATTACCAATACGGAATCGTACATGACTATACACAGATACATTTAGTCATCACATCGTTTTTTCTTCCAAATGTCAAGGAGAGTCGATTCAATGGAAGAATGACAAAACAATGGAAAAAAGAGGTAAACATAAATGCCAATTTACTCAAAAATGAGACTGAAAGCATTCTCAGTGAAGCCTCCAACTAGAAAAGTAGATAACATCAGACTAAGGATCTCAATGAAATTTTAGATAATGATACTTTGCAGCAAGTTCTATTCAAGGTTTAAAATCTAGCGGTAAAATATATCCTACCTCTGGTTTAAGATCACGATGCACCACTCCCTGGAGATGGCAAAACGCAACAACATTTAATATTTGTATCATGACGGTTCTTGCATCTTCCTCTGTATATTTCCCACCCCTGCATAACAAAACATGAATATATTTTAAAATCACTAACAAACACTATTCCCATGACTTTCATACTACTCAAAATCAACCAAAACTTAACAGATTCGATTCAATTTCAGCTAGCACAAAGAGAAATACCTAGCCAGTATTCTATCTAAGAGCTCCCCTCCTTCACAAAGCCTGAAATACGAAAATTGAACCAAGCCGATCAACACAAATTCATAAAAGCAAGTGACTAATGTCACTGTTATACGAAAAATCCATGCTCACTAAATAATTATACAAAACAAAGAAATCAGTGCTTACTCCATCACGATGTACACATTGTCTTGGTCTTCATAGGCATCATAAAACTGTACTAGATTGCTATGCCCAGTCAAAGCTTTCAATATCTTGACTTCCCTCCTCACATCCTCAATGGCAATCGCAGTAGTCATCTGACACCAAAATCATACACCACAATCAGCTCAAGATTACTAAACGATTACAAACTACGGATCAAATTTCAAACAATATCAACAATTCAGATCAGTTAAACTGAGAAATTAGGCAAACCTTGACTTTGGGGATGACTTTAACCGCAGCTTGTTGACCTTTGAGCTCGCCCTTCTTAAACGTAGCCTTGCAGGTATACCCGAAATGCCCTCGGCCAACCTCTGCTCCCAGCTCATACTTGTTACTCAAATGCTTAGAGAATCCAAAGCTCTTATCAAGCCCGGTGACGCCTCCGTCGACCTCGCTCCCCTCCGGAATCGCCTCGTTCGGCTTCACCGTGCCGTGCCGCCGCGCTAACAGCGCCTTAATGTGCTTCGCCGGCGACGGCGGCGGGAAGGGCCTCTTGAAGAACCGGTTCGGCGTCGACTTGGCGCTGCTCCCGTTCGCCGGAGATCTCGCCGGAGACTTCTTCGACGAGAAGTAGTGCGCCGGACTCGGACTGTAGAACGGGAAGAACGGCGACTTCTTCACGCTGCTCGGCACAGACTCGTCTCCTCCTCCCCCGCCGCCGCCGCCACTACTCGGCTTCTGCTCATTTATAGGGTTTTCGACCTCTGCCGAGCTCGAATCGTCCTTCGCCGTCGGATCTTTCGAATCGGACTGCGGCGACGAAGTGACGGAGTTGGGCGACAGGGGTTTCGAGGTGCAGAGACCCATTCTGGTAATTTCGATCCCCAAACAGACCGAGTCTGGGGATTTTTAAGCTGCTCAAAAACTCTACCGTCAGATCATCAGATCATGAAGCCAATCCACAATTCGGAGCCCTCAGATTTCCTCCGAATCGTTATGAGAAATTCGAATTTTGAAATGAAAAAAATCAGAGGTTTTGGGTTTGCCGAGCAAAAATGCTTGGAGGGATCCGAAGAAAGCGATAAAAAGGGAAACGACGATGCGTCCGCTTTATTATATTCGTGCCTCCAAGAACAAAAATCTTTTTAATTTTTTTTTTAAAATTCAGGTTTGATTATGGATTAAGCATGGTATTTAAAACCTGGAAATTATTGTTGGGTTATGGAGGGGAGTGGTCCAGCGGCTCCAGCCTGTACATTGATTAATCCACGTGTCGCGCACCAGGGTTGGTTGTTTTAATTAACTACTTAAACTCCTGGATTTGGGTTTAACTTAATTTTCTGTTTTCTCCGGGTGCCGTTTAGCGATCGACCAATAAGGGACGCGATTGGAGCCCACCGGGGTGATAACTAATAACCAATTTCTTTCAAGCTTCTGGTAAGAAAAAACAAACAAAAAACGGAAATGGTTTTCAGTCCCCAAAACGGCGCCGTTGGGAGGGTTTCCTTCAAAGACAAGATACCTTTATTCGTGTGTTGTATTTTCTGTGATGGCAAAATGTTCGAATGGGATAAGTAAAGTTTGTCTTTGGGATAAAGCGGATGGCTGGGATGCCATTCTTTTCTTTGTCTCAGCTTGGTGTGAGTGAGAAAAACAAGTTTGAGTTGGTTGGTCGTCATCCATCTCCTTTCTTCTCCGCATATACACGGAGAAAAGAAAAAAGAAAAAGTATAAACTTTGTCTACTACGTACCACGCACGGTCAAACTGTATATGCAAGGATACTTGGAATACATACATATGATTAAGGTACAAAGTAGGAGTCGACCACATCGTAAGCATGATTTTGGACAAGGGCAGAGTTAAAATTTTAAAATAAGGGGGATTAATTTTTTTCTTTCTGAATAAGCTTATTAAGAACATCTCTAACATTTTTTGTAAAACTACAACTTTATCTCTATTTTACAAGAAAAACACATGTTTTTGACTTCAATAGTTCTTGTAAATCATCTTGAATTTTATAAAAAATAGAAAGAAAACAATCTTTATATCTATAGAAAACTCAAAATTTGCATATCCATTCAAAAATCTTTAAACTTTATTACTCACCTACACAATTCACTCTCTCTCCTCAAAATATGAATAAAAAAATATCACTTTTTCTCTCTTTCTCACGATTTATTGACTTGATCTGATAAATATTTCTAAGCTCGTTAAATTATTCATAAGAACATTAATTTCTGAAGAATAAGTAAGAGAAGCTATTGGAGTTTAGTCTGAAATATTATAGAGATTTTGTGATTTGCTATTTTATAATAGAGATTTTATACAAGAATTGTTGAAAATGTTCTTGAGAGGTATACAAATTTGGAAAGGGAGGGATTAATTTTTAAAATTTAATTTTTTTACGCTAAAATTTAACTACAAAATAAAATAATTTCAAAATTTAAGGGGGTGTATAGCCCAGCCCATGTATAACTATGTCTTTTATTTTAGAGGCTAGGTAGTGCGATAGTGCTTTCTTGTCAAAGATTTTGTACTTTGTTTGTTAGTAGACTACTTTGAGGATGGTTTTAATAACTTTTTGTATAATGATATATGTTAGGCAGAAATACGTTTAAGCTAGTAAACATACTATATCACACTCGATATTAATTGATGATATTTTTAAAAAAAATCTTTTTAACGTGTCAATTAATTAGTTACTATCTAATTGGTTTTTGTTGTTAAGAATATGAATACCACATCGAAAATAAGTTTTGTTATATAATTAGTTGGATTATAAGGATTTGGTCACTCAAACAGCTGTCAATAGGTTTTAAACTTTTAATTTTGCACCTCAAGTGACTATCAATTGTAAAGTTCTGTAGTAATCCACTAATCATTCGCATGAAACTCTAATAATATTTCCTACTAAAGATCACCAAGATACCAATGTTGTACCTCGCGATAGATCAAACTAAATTGCATTATGTTCTCTCTCCAGCGATTAACAAATGTTTTGGGATTGAGCTCAAAGTGTTAATATGAGACGAGACGTCAATTGGAAATGAACTTTATGAATAAAATTGCACATTTGCACGAGGATTGTGAATTTATGACTAGCTAGTAGTATTGTGCATATAATATGAACCTATTGGACGTGTACGTTCTACTGCAGCTCTCGTATCATATTAAACTTACTTACGGAGATCATGCATGATAGGCGTGTAAAAACGGAAGCTGCGAGTTGGGGGCTGCGAGATTGGACTTTGCAGCCGTCCAAATGTAAATTTACATGAAATAGGCTGCACAGTTGATCCATGGATGGGACGGAAGCTTCATTTTGCTTTGTCTCCAATCCATTTGGCAAATCTGGCACGCATGACATAATTAGTACTTATTTATCTTTAAAAACCAATTAACTGAGATTCAGTCAACTATTCACATATACACCAATCTAATTAAGTTTTTCGATACCAATAGGTAAAAAGAGGAAGAAAACATAATTAGGATAAGGACGTCGAGCAATTTCATAATACTCGTCCTATATGGTCCGGCCAGCAATCTCAGAGGTAATGGTTAGGTTGTTGTCCTCGTATATTAAGAAGACTAAAATGGTTATGAGTAGAATAAGATATCGATGCTTATTTTGTAGAATATTAAGAAGACTAAAATGGAAATATATTAAGATCTAGCTAGATTGTGCACATATAGGAACAATTATATATGTATGCGTATATGTATTAGATTGACCACAGGAGTAACGTTCGTTGGTTGGTTGATGAAATAGATCATACAAGCATTACAAGGGCTTTGAAGAACCCACCACATATAGGCCACTTGGTTCCCCACTAATTAAATTCATGCACACCCCACCCAAACTTGATCTTAGCAAGCTCGATTAAAAACATCGATTATATATCTTGCTGCGCACCAAACTTGAAGGTCATGATTCAGCCTCAGCTCCCGCGTACGGATAGATATAATCACTTAAATATTTTCCAAGTACTTCACATTTAATTTGTTCCTAATATTGATTGCCTTTTTCCCCGCACTAGTGGCTAAACCCTCTGTTAGTATTGCGTAATTAGTTGTACAATTAACATACTTATCCACTTAAGCAGATTAGCAACACCTACCGGACCACATGCAAGAACACCAAAGAGGCTCCAACTTCACTCACCAGACCCACCCCATCCGAGCGCACACGCGCCCGGTGGACGCACGCCCGAACATACGGATCACACACCAGCAGGAACCACCAGTCTCATATCGAAGAACAACACCAGGTTCCAATCTCAACCACCTTTATATACCAGGTATTTATTACAGGTAAGATCATTCCATTGAATCTCAACACAACACGTTGGACTCAATCTCACCAACTCACTCGATTCTCACTACCTACTCGCACGTTCGCTTGACTGTTATATCCAATACATATTCTGACTTAGGCATCAGAGCGTTGAAGGCGGGCCACCCCGTCTTGACCCCTGACCGCCTGCTTCATTGTTGTATTCTTCTAACAGCTGCACCCGAACGCCCGAGAGAAGAGGAAGCACCCGACAGGAAGGAGATCCCGCACGCACGAAGGAAGAAGAAGAGGATCCGCCCATCCGAACAGCCCCACCGTTCGGACGCACCAAGGAGAGAGGAAGTCTATTTCTGTTGCTTCTGCCCCTTTACGTCCCCGCGCGTAAATCGGTAGAAACACCCTCCTTAATTAACTCTACAAGTTCATCACAAATAATGAGGATTCTGCAGTGCAGGGTACAATTAAATTTAATAACTCTGAACAATACAATAAGTGTAAGAATTGAAAATAAAATTTTTAAATACACTATTCATTCTTGTTGTTTCTTGATCAAAATCAAATAATATTTCAAAGTTTTTTCAAGTTCAAAACTTTATATACGTGAGATGATCATGTTAAATTAAACCTCCTCTGACCACCAAAAAATCAATCGTTATTTCACTCCAGCTAATAATTTTTTCTTCAATATATCTGCATTCTTTAGTACGTACGTCGCATGCGGCCACAAAACCGCCAATATATTCCAAACATTGAACTATAACAATACAAGATGGATCATGGTCTGATGATGATCGATGATCAAACCGGCTAGTCTAGTCTCAATTCACCGGCAATATTTATGGGATTGGTGCCAAGATGAGGGTGACATGGTGATTTGTACGTGACTCGTACATATGCATGGCAAATACAATGCACCGTGTAGTGAGAACCCTGAGAACAAAATCGATCGAATTCTCTAAAACCAGTCTAAACTCGATAAAATGAGATGGCACTGCTACCCAAAATGCGTCGGTCAACTAACTGTTATAACAGTGAACGTTGTCCTTTGATATTATCACACAAGGGTCAATTTAACTGTTGTCTTCTACAAGATGACGCAAGGACTTTTATTTGGCGACCGTTGTGTGATTAGAATGTCAGACCATGTAGATGTCATGTCATGTAGCATTGATTGGGGTTAGGATGGCATGACATATATCTCATACAACGGTTTGAACTCTTGTGTGATTATTGATCACACAAGGATCTATAATTCTTGTCTGATGATTGACACACAATAGTTTGAAATATTTCTTTACCATTGTGTATTATTTTCTTAGACAACACAGTAGAACCATTTCACAACTATTGTGTGATGGCATATGTTAATTGTATTTCACACAATAGATGAAACTTTTTGTAACCATTGTCTGGTTGATTGTGTTAAGTATATAACCCACAACAGTCTGAATAATTTTAAACCATTGTGTGGCTTTTTTTACATTTATTGTGTGAAGCACAAGTTGGAACTACAATACACTCCCACAACATTAAAATTGCAAAATAATGAACTATTGTCTGGAGATATACCAAATGAACAATAGAGCTAAATGACCAAATGAACAGTGCTATCATTTAATCGAAATCCTAATTTTAAGCATAATTGTATAACATTACAATAGATCCTAGTCTGATTCATCCAAAACATACCATATGCTCACATTGTAACAAAATCAGAACATAGTATATGTACGAATCATCATAACTTGCAAAAATCGCATAAGTTTAAGGTAAGTTGTTCATAACTAAAATCTGCTACAACATATAAGTCATAAAGTACTGATCCAATAACAAGGAAGCAAAAGAAACCAAATAAGACTTTGTCGCTTTCCTTCCCAATGAAATATCACCAAATACTTTGAATTATAATTTGAAGTCATCATAGAAAAAAGATAAAGTACCATTATCTAATCAACACCAATACAAATGATCATAACCTTCTCCCACTTAAACCATAAATTAACATAAACATACAGTACACATTATGCAAAATACCTTAGAGGCAAAATCTAAATCCTTGTCTCCACATATCTCTTTCATGTAAAGTATGATGAAATATCCATAGCGTAGAACATCTTGCTGCTTCAAAACTCCCTAAATAAAAGAAGAGTTTCAACAATTAGGCAAAACAAATTCTGATTAAGGACCTACAATTTCGAGAATGGAATTACCAAATGTACATACGTACCAACATCAGCTTCCACGTAATTGAATTGCGACATTTCTTGCCAACGTGTGCCTTATACATTGTTACAACACTACAACATAACATGCAAATTGCATAGTATTAAGTTTCATAATAACACAATAACATACATCATTTCTGATAAACAACAAGGACTAATAACTCAGTATCACTTACATTTCCACAATACCCATCCAATCTTCTATGGGTATGCGCCTTTTCAGCGGATCCAAAAAATAAGCAATTTCATTTGTTGGGTCTAGAACTGTTAGCATCCAATGATAACTACATGTATATACAAAGTGATGAATTAGAATCATGTTATCTAGATACATACAACCAATGCATATATTGCGACAACATCTAGAATACTAACTTATTAGAATGATATGGCATGATAAAAAGTTGGCCTGATTTTGCAGTAATAAGCCGATCCCTAATATGTTTAGACTTTGCAGGTTGGCCACCCATTGTTGTATCACCAATATTTTTCTGGATCAACAAATGCAATCATATTCTCCATTTTACTTTTGACCAACACATCATAGAGGCACCTAGCTAGTTAACATTTAAATTAAGTTATTTTGTAATATGTATTGATCACCATTTATAGAAACTGTGTAATGTACATGAGACTGTCATACCTTACCTTTGGTACATTACAATACAATTTCCACTGAGTGCCTCCATCTTTGCAATTCTGTCAATATCCTTCCTCTTAAACCATGATTCATGTTCAAAACTAAATACCATTTTCTCCATCTGAAATCTTTTGGCATCTTTCAAAGATTCACTGGCCTAAATGCATAGCTCCTTGACTTCAAATGGTGTCCCAGGCTTAAGCCTGTCCAAATTAATAGCATTATCATGACCTTGTTTTAGACGACAAATCCTTAGTTTCTTTCCACAAGTTACTCCTTTGTTCTGATTAAAACCAATGAAATAAAAACAAAATAGGTTAATATTTTTCATTTTATGCCTCTCAAGGCTCAAACATTATATTCAACTAATCATTTTAAGGCACAAGTAATTACCTCCACTAGTTCCATTAAAACCAATTCTGTAGGCCATCGAACCTAGCTTCACATAACTTGCTTTAACTGTTTCGATCTCATCTTTAATTGGCAGTGGAATTATCTTCTTCGCCATCTCATCCTTAGCCCTATTGATCGAAACAAAACAATTTTTTTCTCCTAAAGCAACACCATCTGACATGTGTAAGAAAAATTAATATACTAACAATCATAATTTATTTGTTTTGACGTATATTTGTGCAAGTTAACTAATTTTTATATTACTTGGCTCTCTTCAATAGTGATGTCACCTCCACAATTTCAGCTTCCTTTTTCTTACTCTTCTTCTCTTTTTGTTTGACTTGTTTTTCAATCACAGCTTCATCGTGCAATTTACTGCTTCCAACATCAGGTGAATCTACCAACCCCATCTCCGGCTCACACACGGCTTGCTCTAGATGCTCATCAACATGCTCTTCTTGCACATCAAACATTGCTCTATTGACGTTACCTTCTTTCATATAGTTCAATGTTGCTTGTTCTGCAAGTGCAACAACATCCACTATTAGTGATGCAACCCTTGAACAACTCCCTTCACCTGAAATTGATCCCGCATTAAGCACTTGTTGTAGGTTGAGTTTTGTAGCTGCAACATTGCCCGACTCTAGTCCGTTGATGATCTGTTGAATCCTATTTGCCCAAGTAGCATTTATCGTCTCTATAATTGATAGTGTAGCTTGTGATATGATATGTGGTGCTTCCTTTGGAATAATGTCTAGAACAGCCTTAACCATATACTTCTGCACACTGATTTTTACTGTCTCGACAATAGTTTCCTTCTTGCGCTTGGCAAGGTTGAAGAAAACAGATGGATTAACATATCCACCAATGCCACGCACCCTTCCACTATGCTCAGTGGTCCCCAAGGCCAAAGTCAAGACATCATCACTTCCACTTACTTTGATTTCACCTTCTTCTACCTTTTTTTTCAATTCATTCTACACAAACATAATTTGTTTCAAAAATGTCAGTAATCACCTCATAATTACTAAACATTAAACACAAATCACAAACATTTATACTTACTATTTTAGCAACAGTTTTTGCAGTTTCTTCATCTCCAAAGGTTTTATCATTTTTCAGCCTACCAATGATCCATATACTTCTTCTATCCAAATCTTACTTTTCTTCCATTTTTTCAAGCTACATATATAATTATATACTAGTTTCAGCCAATGCAACAAGCCAAACAAATTTTAATTGAACTTTCTGCCTAAGAAAAACAAACTAAAACTAACCAGCTCCTCCTCTAGTCTAGCATAACCCTTGCGAGATATCATGTGCTGATATTTAACCTTTGCATCATTCTCTTATAACATTGCAACAAAATAATATTATACTTTTCAGAAGTATATACACACCTGAAACTTTGGCGATGATCTATATGCCACAAATACAGACCAATGATCTGCATTGATAAAGAGGTAATCTTTTGGGACTTTCCGAATGACTTCTTTATTATCCAGATTTGGCTGTATGTAGTTAATTGTAAGCCGTGACTTGAATTCCCTTCACTTTGCAGCCGTAGATGTCAATATTTTATCTCTGCTTTCAGGTCAAGAAAAAATGGCATCTAATTCACATGAAAACTTTACCAAATTTACATTGATACATGTCAAACTTGTATGCCACAGAGACAAAAGTTACTTACCGTCACACGCTTCCACACTTTTTCCTTATCTTCTTCTATAACATTTCTCCATGTTTATCTGCAGATTAGTATCTTTCTCCGAGCTAGCACACCCAAGTAAGACTATATAGATTTCACCACCTTCACCAACTATCTTCATCTTCAGCCGGTAGTATCCTCCCACCATGCGTACTGCTCTCCTTCTCCTTTGATCTAGTAGTAGTCTCCAAACAATTGAAGTTTGAATCTGATAAAGTCGATGATACAGTCTTTTGTGACTTCTGCCGCTTGCTTCTCTTACTTGTTTTTGAATCAGCTTTCGATCTTGTCATATCTGCAAGTAGAGAAAAAAAATTATATTAGGACAACCATAACACAAGTAACAAAACACAGTCAACAAATGGTCTCATTTCACATCATACATAAATCAGTCAACATTAATATGTGCACGAATATAAGTAAAACCAAGTCTCATTCCACATTACACATAACCAAAAGTCTCATTACACTTTACACACAACAACAAACTGAAAAATAAAAGCAGTAGAAAAATACACAAGTAACAAAACTTAGTCAATAAATGGATCTAATCCTTGGGAACCAAGATATTTTCTTCAGATCCATGCATGTACCCCTGCTCCCTATCATCATTTAATTTATCAAATGTCTCAATCGAAGGCATTACACTGGTGTTGGGAGGGTGAACAACTACATTGTCCCCAAGTCCATCATCTTCAACACAATCATTGTAGTCTCTTACTGGGGGTTTTAGAACAATAGACCAGGCTGGATCTTGTACGTAAAAAAATTTCTCTATCCATTTTCCCGACACAAAATTGTCGTTCCTATGACATTTTTTATTTAAATTCATGAATGTGTACCCTAAACCATCTACCCTCACTCCCTTACTGCTCTCTACCCAGTCACACTTAAATATTGGAATAGTGTACTAGTCTTCAGTGATTGACCTCTTATTTCTAGCACTAACCACTTGAGTTGTCTCCGCAACCAAGTAAACACCACTTTATGTGTCAACTGTCTGTCAGCTTGCTCCTTAGTAGTTTATAGCATTCCACCAATTTGGTAACCACTGAGCATAGGTACTTCCTTGCTAGGTTTATCGGCAATCCATCTCACAAACTCAGAAACACCATGGTTTGGTTCACTAAGTTGAGAAGTAACCTGCAAATATAATAAATATTAAACTTTGAATTTCTAGAATTAGTAATACATAATACCAACATATTTTCTGCAATTGTAAAGAGTTAATTACCTTAATCTGCAACCAATCAGCAAATGTATTGTTCTGTTTGTCCTTAAGCCACTTCTCGTTCCCTTGGAACCTTGGATAGTCCCTCTTCAATTCTTCCATGTGTTCTCTACATCATTCAGAAACATAATTAATATCAATTTCGTACTTAAAGAGCATAGTATATTGCATTTACATAATTTAAAGTAAGCATAAGGACTTACCTTCATCAAATTCTGGATAGTTTTGAAGCTAGGACTACCAGATGAGCTTGATCCAGCTCCTTGGCATAATGAGTAACAACATTAGCACCAGACATAGGCTTCTCTTCTATTCGTTGGTCTTTGGGGATGCCAATGGTATTCTTCTGATGGGAAACGTTATCGGCCAAAAACTCAACAACTTCTTTAGCAACATATCTTTCAACAATACAACCTTCAAGCTGAAATCTGTTTCTAACATACCTATTACACACCTTCATATATCTTTCGAATGGATATATCCATCTAAACCAAACTGGTCCACATAATTCTACTTCTCTAACTAAGTAATCGTCAAATGAACCATTATGTCAAAAAAAAAGGAAGGGGGGAAATATTTATCAAGTAAGCTTAGAGTTTCAACCAGATCACTTTGTATTTTTGGCAGCCTAGACACGTCTATTGTTTTTCTATAGATATCATTAAAAAATAGACATAATCTTATCATCGCAACCCTCACTGGCTTCTCTAAAACACCTCTAATTGCAAAAGGGAGAAGGTGCTGCATTAAGGCATGACAATCATGAGATTTTAGGCCAATAAGCTGTAAATCTTCCATCGACACCAAGTTCGATATGTTGAAACAGTATCCTTGAGGAACTTTCATCCCATAAAATGACCCACACATAAATTTCATCTCATTTTATTCAGGTTCCATCTTGCCAAAGGAAATCGATTCTTCATTGAACCATCAAGGTTAGGCCCGAGGCCTAATCTTATACCCATTTGCACGAGATCCATGCGAGTTTTAAGCCCATCTTTTGTTTGCCCTTTTATATTTAGCAAGGTCCCTAAAATACTATCACAAATATTTTTTTTGTTGTGCATTACATCGAGACAGACAGACAGTGGCGAACGGGCTAATGCTTCCAATATTCAAGTTCAAAGAATATCGACTTCTTCTTCCAACAAGGCATTCTTTTATCCTCATCTCCCTTATAAGTGGGACGAGGATACTTTTTCCAAAAAAGGCCAATCTAGAATTTCTTCCGCCACCCATTTCAAAACTTCTCCTCCGATCAAAGGCATAGGAGTAGTCTGATGTTCAATGTGGTTATGAAAAGCACCCTTCTACCTTCGATAAGAATGATTCCTTCTACTCCACCTACGATGCACAGTGTAAGCCATATTCTGGCTATGTACTAGCCTTGTCGGTTCTGTTTTGTCCAGGCAGATAGGACAACCATTATCGCCCTTAACAACATTGCCTGATAAGTTCTCATAAGCAGGAAGTCATTGATTGTCCACAGTAGCATGACCCTCAATGTAAAGTACTCTTTTTTTACAACATCGTAGACTCCCCTCACACCTTCCCACAAAATCTTCAAGTCATCAGCTAGAGGTTGAAGGTACACATCAATATCATTCCCAGGTTTTCTAGGCCCTGATAATAGTAGCGTAAGCATCATATGTTTCCTCTTCATAACTAACCATGGGGGCATATTGTATATAACAAGGACAAAAGGACAACAACTATACTTGTTGCTCAACCCGTTGTAGGGATTAAACCCATATGTTGATAAACCAAGTCTCAAGTTCCTTGGATTAATACCAAATTCAGGAAATGTAGAGTCCGTCATCTTCCAAGAGGTCACGTACATCTGCAGGATGTCATATCAGGCCGTCTTTTTTACGCCCAATAAAATGCTAAAGTAGACTCTTGGCTGTGGTAGGTAACTTAAACATTTTTTGAAATTTAGGTATGGGTGGAAGGTACCACATCTCCTTAGCCGGTACACCTTCTTTCTCATGGCCATTTTTTCCTACTTTCCACCGTGATAAACCACACCCTGGACATACTAACACAATAGCATATTCCTTTTGATACAGGATACAGTCATTCAGGCATGCATGTATTCTCTCGTGATCCGTTCATAGTTGAGTTAACATCTAATCAGAAAATGCTACATCACTCATGCCATGTTTAGCTTTCAAATTGAAAAATGTAGTTAAAACATCTAACTTTGTATGCTTATCACAACCAGGGTATAAGGGCTTATAAGCTTCATCAACAAGCTGCCTAAAATCTTTATCATCTTCTACAAATTTCTCATCATCTTCCATATTCAACTTCACATCACTAGGTAATTCCACATCATCCTCTACCACCACATTTTTCTCTACAGTTTAGAAGAACCAGAACCATTATCCTCTTCCGGATCAGTCTCATCTATGTCTTCTACTTCAGCCTCACCATGTTCTATCCATATCTCATAGTCTTCATCAAATCCATTTATAAACAAGTGCTCTCTTATAACCTTAGGCTTGAAGTAGTTGTCATTTTCACACTTTTGCAAGGACAAAATATGTGTTTAGGGTCTCTAGCATTTTTATGGGTAAATTTTAAGAAATTTGTCACCCCAACCATATATTCATTGGATGTTCTGTTTTCTTTTAGCCAAGATTTATTCATCTAATAAAAGGGAAAAAATTAATTTTTTTACCATTCACAAAACACAACACCATTCACAGACTTATCCCATCCATCATCATACAATATCAAACTCAACACCAAGCATAACACAGCACACAAATATTTATCGTTATCATTCACAATAATTATTTAATTATCACATGCATAATATCAGTCTCACATATCAATTATCAATCACATTATGAATTTATCAACCACATCAACAATATCAAACACAACAACTATTAACAACAATGAACACACCAAAAAGAGAATAATTTATTTGTCATACCGTCAGCTTAGAAAAATTGTTCTTCGATTCTACTCAATAACGTACTCATCTTCTTTTATCAGTCACTGCACGAGGGAAACAAAACCAATTAATATCACAAATCCAACACTAAACTTCAACTAAGTGAATCTGAAACCCTAGAGCAGATGGAGTTTTTCTTTTAACAGATATTTTCAAAATCAGAACTTAAGAACCTCTAAACCACTACAAAACCATCGATTGAGTTCAAACATAACATAGCTACCACTACTAAACCATTGATTGGGTTATCAATAGAAAATATGTTGGATTTTCAAAAAAATAAGTTAAGAACACATAACGCCTAACCCTAACAAAACCATCGATTGGGTTATCAATAGAAAATATGTTGGATTTTCAAAAAAATAAGTTAAGAACACATAACGTCTAACCCTAACAAAACCATCGATTGGTTTTTCAAATCACACATTACAAGTTTTCAAAACTCACCCAGAACATCGATAAAACGAAACACAATCCAATTTTCAAATCCTTTTCCGCAAACCTAAACCCTGACAAATTCGGATGTGATTTTTGTTTTGGTTGAAGATGAAGATTGAAGCAGGAAGAATTGTTGAAGAGAGAGACAAAGATTTGGGTAACTGAAAGCTAAGAGATCGTGCTAGGAGATTTGAGTTTTTTGAGCTAGCTATAGGTTTAAGACCTATTGCCGATACTAAGTAGCAGCCAAAATTTTTTATCTATTTTTCATGATATTATGCATGGATCAGATATATCATGGCGAATTATTCAGAAAAAATTATGTGAGTTTTTTCTTCTTCTTTTTTTGTGAGAGAATGGGTGAATAAGATGAATAAGAGATCGAGAGAGTTGGTGAATAAAGTGAAGTGTAACCTAGCTTAACAATTTTTGTTGTTGTTGTTGAGCATCTTTGAATCCCACAACGGTAACTTACGTAGACTAGTGTCTATTCATTACAAAGAGGAGGGGAAAAATTTGGGCTAGGAGGGAAATAATTTCAGATTAGGCGCCATCTACCATCTGACATCTCATAGAGGAAATCAAACAACGGTAAATGACATGAACTATTATCTACCCTTCATATAAGATAAAATTTTTGACCAATTGTGCTAGGGTGCTTGGTTCATAGCACTCACACAATGAACTTCGGGCGATTGCTCAAGTATTGTATGGTGCAATTTTTGTAGTAGTGTAGATAACTCCTGCCCTTTTAATTTTGAGATTAAACTATGTTCTAGTTGACTATCAAAAGGACATAAATGATCATTAAACATAAATTAGGGATGGAATAGTATCATGTTTGTTTTCCAAGTCAAAGAACAAAAGGGCAATGGATCATTCTTGAGTAACACAAGTCAAAAGGACCTCTCGATTGGAAAGCGATCGAAAGAGAACAAGGGCAGAAAATCCCAACTGCAAATTATAGTTTTCACTCCCACGTCCAGATAGCTTTAGAACTCACGTATTTCTTAGATCAATTATATACAAGTGTATGCCCCAAGCCATGACGCGCATGCTTAGCTTATCATGGAATCAGAAGAACGAATAACAAAGGTAAGGTGTTTATCGTGCCATTGAATCATTCTCCATCCCATTTTCTTTTTATCTGTAACGTCAATGTGTTTATGATGCTGTCTATATTCGAATTCTCTGCTCATATTTTTGTACTCTGATGATCACAACTAAACTAAACTATAGTTGTGGTCAACTTACGCCATATCGTTTCAAATTTCTACCTACTTGCCGCTATAAAACATTTCCAAAATCCGACGCCTTTCATTTTAATCTCTAAATGGTGTCATTTGATTTGGAGTCGACGGCTCCAAATTAACCTTAATTTAATGGCTGAAGAATCTACTGCATGTTTATTGGTTTAGTCGAACCCTCAGCGATGAGCTAGGTCGTGAGGATTTACAATGTTTAGTAAGCACAAAAATGTCATGTCCTGTATCTTATCGGGAAAAAAAAATATCATGTCTAAAGAAAGGCATTTGACAATGCAAATCTGTTAAAGGTCACCAGAATGTAGGAACTGGAATCTAAGCTACGTCGGGCACTCTCACCTGCCATGAATATCTTCGACAATTTTAGCTTTAATGATAGAGATTTGTCACTCTCTGATCCGATCTCAACAGTCGGTGAGTACAATGGAATGATCTGCTTGACAATGACCTTGTACCAATCTCACATTGTTAGAAGAAAGGCACAGTATGTGATGGAACAACCCAATCAATCACAAGATGTTGAATAACACAGATTAAATAAACAGAGATATATAAGAATTTGAATGAAATAGAACCCAATTCCTATTCTATTTTTAGAGCAATATCAATTGAAAGAATGAATTGAAATAAAAACAATGTTACGAACAATGAAAACTAACTTGTAGATTTTAATAGAGGCTTGCTTGCAGCAATCTCCTAAGACAGAAATTTACCCCTACTCTTGTACATGTAGATCTTGGACGTCTGTCTTGCAGGATACAATTATCGAATCCAATCGATGCACTCCGATTGAATCCCTAGCAAACTCTACTCTGTGTTTCTCAGAAATAGTAAGGGGGGGGGGGGGGGGGGGGGGAGAGTGAGGAGAATCGAATATCTTCATCTGCTTGGGTTGGTCGCCCTTATAAAGAGGATTGACGACGGTTGACGAACAGAAGCAAAGCTTTGGTCGCTCTGGTTAAAAGCCCAGAAGACGTGCTCTTCTGTTCCCAGAAGATGTGTTCTTTTGTTTTGTTCCATCTGTACTTCTATCAATTGTAGACTTGTTGGTTTCTTATTATTATTATCATAATAGTAATAATAATAAAACAGATAGTTAATATGAGTTTTTACCATATATTCTCCAACACACATATCCATAAACCAAGCAAGCAAAAGACGTTATCGACATTGAGAGCTACAACCTACAACTGTTCCTAAATAAGCAGACATCCAAAAGGATTCTCATTTTAGAACACAACTGCATTCTAATTAGAGCCACAATTCCAGCTGCTATGAAAGTTTCCTAACCCATGTTAGTTGGTATCTATAGACTGAATCAGTATTATGATACAAAGCGTCACTGTCCAAATCTTATGCTTGATGAGCTTCCACCACCGAATGAAGCAAGGTGGTCCAGGTCGTAGGTATTAAGTCGGCATTTGCACAACTTAATGTTAGGATGCCGGTAGGTCAATCATTTTCGAGCTAAATAGGAAGTAGTTGTGAACTTGTGATGGCAAAGTCAAGTTTCAAATGAAGTTATAAAGAACAAATTCAAGCTCCAGTAATTTGAGACAATTTACTAATCCCTTGGGCAAACCCATAAACATATTCAATTAAATTTTCATTTGGCATTTATAATTATTGATTGAAAGTGATTGGTTGATTTTATTGATGCCCACAAAGTACGAACTGCAAGAGCACCTAAACATGACCTAACCAGATTTACCATCCCCACCAAAACCTGATTGTAAATACTCTGTCATTGAGTATTTACAAATGAACATCGCCCAGGATTTTAAGGTCCATTTGTCTTCATCATACAAATGAAATATGTTGATGGATGTATTGGTTATCTTCCCTGCATTCCTGGCATTTGGAGAAGCCCGCCGGTGTAGTGTTCTGATGACACCCCCATGAGTGACAACAACTACTCGCTCTCCCGCATTTAAACAAGCCATGATGTAATCATTCAGAACATAAGTTATGATCGACACTTATATATTCCATTTTGGCCAAGTTAAGCACTGGCCAAGGATTGGTTTTCACAAAGATAGCATCAAAGTCCAAGTTAAACTAATGTTACATACCACATGGTATTTGAAATGCAGTTTACTTAAGTATGAATCTCTACAAGTGAAAACAAATTTAAACTGATTTGTCCACTAAAGAACTTCAACTTGATCAAATTAGGACTCTGCAGACTCCCATACAGTTACAATTAAAAACATTGTCATTGCCAGAAGATGCCATACCTTTGTGCTTCCCAGGAATTTCCTCCGATGCAGATGTACAATGATCATAAAGTTGATCATGACTTTCTCCACCACCCTGTGTATAAAATGGCTGAATAATGAATTCCAGCAGTTACTTTTTGTAACTTCCTATGCTAACAGTCATGCCTGTTATGAGTAAAGGGAACCGATAATACACAATACATTTTGGAAGATCATTGACCTTATCACATGTAACTCTAGTCCCTTACCCCAAAAACAGCAGGGGTGATGAGAAATCATAAAACAATTTATTATATTTCTCAATGGAGTACTTCTGTTATTTGAACATTACTTGCCAAAGCTCTAAGAAATAATGACCTACAAATGCTTTGGGCCCAAAGATCGAATAGATTGCTTACCGGAATTTCTTGACATGTTCGGTGAGAATTAAAGGCCTGGAAAGCCTTAGGACTAAGTTTGGCTGCTTCAGTTAATACAAGGCCTTGGAGATCGCCCAAGTTTCGTTATCGTAAATCAATATCTGTTACCACCTGAAATTTAATCCAACGCTTCTCTTATGTATAATTATAGGACAGATGCTCTTACCTAATTAACGAGTTTGGCAACAAGAGAAAACAACTTGCCAGACATATAAAGTTGACTATGATGTCTACATACATAAGTTATATTCGCAATGATGTATCAGAATTTACAGAATCTGCTTTAATAGATGCAACAGGGAGCAATTTCAATACAAGTTACTCACATTTAGCCCACCACACTTGGCTGCAATAGTCTGTGCAGTCTCGTAAGCTCGTTTCAAGTCAGAGCGAGTACACGAGGGAGATTTTACGACCCTCTGATAATCTATTTGCCACCTTCCAATAGTGAACGACAAATGATCAGACGTCAAAAGTGAAAAAAAACAAATAAAAAAACTGCAAACTCGAGAACTTCACACGTGTTCCTCAAATAGGTTCCTATATATATATAATTTAGTAACTCACCGCAGCTGCTTGCAGCCTCCAGCACTCCACATCCAGATGTCCCTGCTCAAAATAAATGAATCAACACAAAAGAAAAAACATTTCACAGTCCCTAAACTTCTTCACTCGTGCTTGATTTTTAGTTTTGCATTTTGAAATGAGCTAGTTTCATGCACCTGACTATTGATTTAGGGGATCTTGTAACGAACCTAAAAACCTCCTACTTTACTTTACATAATTAATTAACAATACTATCTCTACGAAGTCAACAATTACAAAATGCAGAGCTGCTGATACTTTAACAACAATACCTAACATCATCTTATGAGCTTTTAAATACAATTTTCTGAAACATTTTCCATAACATGCAGTAGCTTCAAAAATATCTAGTCTCTACTGATCAAATCAGAAATCAACATAGCCAAAACAGAATCAAGCTAACTGACCTGGATTCTGCGCTCGGCGTTCCAGGCCGTCTCGCCGTGACGCACCACGATGATCTCAGCGTAATCTAGAGAGCTGCATGGCAATTTGACTCCAAAAATTTCAATTCGATTTTTAGAAACATTAAGTTGAAGAGAGAGAGAGAGAACTAAAGTAGAGTAATGAGGAGATCGGACCTGGAATCGGCCAAGGTGAGTTTGGCGTAGCTGAATCGGACCGAGTCTGAAAGAAGAAGACGACGTATGGTGAGCTTGGAGGATCAGAATTTGATTGAATTAGTTCTTGCGATGAAGAATAGAGTAGAGTAGTTTCTGTTTCTTACAGGCTGGTCAGGTGAAATGAATGATTGGGCTGGCCCAATCATGAACGACGCCATCAACAGCCTCCAGTTTCCTGAGGCTTAAAAATCATATATGGATCGGCTGAAGACGGACGCTTGTCAGTTTGTGAATTGTCTTCTTTTTTGTTTAGTGTAGATTTTGAGTATCTAAATTCCACTACTGTTGTTTTGGAGGGTTTCTTGTAAACTCCAACAAAAAGTATACGTAGCTTCACAGACCCGCTCTCATACGGACAGAAAATACAGGATAGAAAGGAATGGATTTCATGTAAACCTGATAGTCGCATATTTATGCGTCTATTTGGTATTTAATTTGTTCCCTATATTTAGTTTATTGTCATTAATCGAGTGAATTAATTATGTTTATTTGTTTTTAGGTATTTTGGAGATTAATGGAGAAAATGAGATTAAATGATATATTTAGAGAAGTCTGGCGAGGAACTGCTTGGCGAGGAGATTACGTACGTTGGTTTTGGTTCTTGGCGAGGAACTTCCTGGCGAGGGAATTTTTGCAAGCGAAGATGGCTTAATGATTGCAATCATATATTCTTGGCGAGCAAAGTTGGAGAGAAGTGGAAGTGGACTTGGAAATCAAATAGGAATGAATAAATAAAGAATCCTAATTGGAGTTTGATTGGAGTCATGCACGTGCTCCACTTGCTAGGGTTCCTTGCTTTGTTGCATATATATATATATATATATTGCAAGTGGGGGCTGAAAAAGGGGGACGTACGTACAGCTGGCTTGCGAGAAGAAGAAGGAGGAAAAGAAAAAACAGAGCTAAGGGAGAAGAAGAAGTTCGCATGCATGCGAACTAGTCCGATCTCGACATCGCCAAGAGTTCTTCTTTCTCCATCTTTTGTTTATCTTTTATGAATTCTTTGATGTTTTTATTTATGACTATGAGTAGCTAATTTTCCTTTGTTAAGGGGCTGCTTGAAGCCCCGTACATGAAGTCTTTTTAATACATACACTTTAATCTAGTTTTGCATATTTTATGAATGAGGTTTCTTTCTCTGAATGATCACCGTATGAATTCTTGTATGTTTGCTTTGGTGGCCAACTTAGTATGCATGCTAGGGTTCTAGTTTCATGAGATACGGGCGACTGAAGATAATTTCTTCCACCGGATTCTCTATAGTGATACGCCGATTTTACCGTCGGGAGATTCAAATCCATAGGTCTAGCAAGACACGCCCATAGTGTACTTGTGAACCCTTGTAGCTTCTCAAACCTTTTCTAGAACTTAATGCTTTCTTCTTTGTAAACCTTGGGGTCCATGACTATGGGTTCAATAGAGGGATAGATGTAGGGGAGGTCCATGACAAACCTGCATAAGCATAAGGATTAGGTAATAGGATGTGGTTGTAACGATCAACTCTTCCTGGGAACTTTCATTCATTGAATATGTGCATTAGATTAAGTATGTGTCAGATAGATGGAATGACGGTGGTGGATTGCATTCCTCTTAACTCTTTAATCATATAGTTTAAATCCATTTGCATTCATTAGCATATTTATTTTCAGCATTTATTTTCTGCATTAGCTGTAACTTAGCCGATTTATTTCGGTAACCAAATCAACTCCGAATACCCTAAAATTTTGTGTGGTAGTCCGCCACTGTGTCTAGTTCATTGTGTCAAAATTTCGTAGCAATTGAGTCTGTCTAGCTTAGGTTCGCATACCATTAGTGTTCTGTAGTCGAGTCTGTCAGCATAGTAGTGTGTTAGGATTTAGTTTCACCAATTCCTCGTGTTCGATAACCCCTATTTATCTTACTACATTGATATATCCAGGTTGTGAATAGGGTATCTTTGAGAGGTGTTTATTCGCCTTGTCAAATTTTGGCGCCGTTGCCGGGGAATTGCTTAATTCTAAGTCCTAATAGAGTCTTTAATTTTCTGTTTTGTTTTGTTTTCTTTTTCTTTTGAGTCTTACTGTCTCTTCTGTGTGCAGGAGCATTGTGTATGCGTACTAGGCACACAAGAAGCCCTGAGCCATTATTACTTGATCCAGAGATTGAACGCTCAGCAAGGCAAAACAAGAAGCAGCAGGGACAACGGTCCATAAACGTGAACAGTGGTGGTCAGCCTGAGCAAGAAATACATTCAGGTTCAGAGTCTTAATTTGAGGAAGAACAGAGTATTCCAACACCACCACCATCACCAAAAAGAATGGCAAATGCAACCAAGCTGAGAGAGTCCTTTATACCGGGCACAGGTGCAGCAGATTCACCGATCGTATTACCAGAGAATTTGGGGTCTTATTCTATTCCCCCATCACTTATATCGAATCTGCCACACTTCAGAGGAACGCCTTCTGAAGACCCTCAGGACCATCTCAATGAGTTTACAGCATTGTGCAGAATCCAGAGATCGACTAATGTGGAAGAGGATACTATGAAACTCCTCTTGTTTTCGTTCTCTTTAAAGGAGCAAGCAAAAGCATGGTATAATTCTTTAGCTCCTTTATCTATGGACACATGGGAGAAGATGTGCTCTGCATTTATGAAAGAGTTCTACTCTGCTTCTCGCACCAAGAACTTGAAGAAGCAAATTAGCACATTCAGGCTGAAAGACAGTGATGAATTACATGAAGCCTGGAGCCAGTTTAAGAGTCTTCTTCGACAATGCCCTCATCATAAGTTTGACCTCAACACTCAAATGGAGTTCTTCTATGAAGGACTTGATTCTTTCAACAGGTCAAAGCTTGATTCAGCTTGTGGGAGAAATTGGTAGAATATGACTGGAACAGAAGCCAAGGAAATTGTTGAGAATCAAGCAGAAAATTCAATGCAATTTCAGTCAAGGGATGGATCCATGGGAGCAAGTAGAAGGTCTCTCAATGCAGTTGCAATCGATGGAGCCATGAAAAAAAGATTAAGCTCTATGGAGAATGATATTGCTCTGATAGCGAGTAGTCTGAAAGTGAGCAAGAAGACAACAGTTGCTGCAGCTCAGGTTGTGTGCACTTTATGTTCAGCTACAAGCCATTTAGCAGAAGATTGTCCCAAGTTCAGAGCAGATGAAGAGGTTGATCAAGAGGAAGAAGCAAATTACTTCCTGAGACAACCCAACACATATGGTGGAAATAGAGACCTGTTGAGCTATAGGAGCAACAATGTGCTAAATTCTTCTATTGTTCCACCTGGATTTCAGCAGAGACAACCTACAGGAGATGGGCAGCAGTTTGGCCAAAGGCGTATGCCTCAGCAACAACAAGCTCAAGCTCAAATATCATCAGAAAAGTCTACCTTGGAAGCCCTGATGCAACAAATGATGTTTGACAACAAGAAGGAGCGAGAGGAGAGTAGTGCTTTTCGCCAAGATATCAAGGCCACAACTCAAGAACTCAAGGCTACTGCTCTACAGCAAGGAAAATCAATTGACTTGCTTGAGAGACAAATGAGCCAAATGCAGCAAACAATGGCTCAAGTCAAGGAAGGAAGTCTTCCCAGTAACACTCTTCCAAATCCCAACACAAAATATGAAGCTCATGCCATGACTTTGAAGAGTGGGAAGGTGTTGGAAGAACTGCCCGAGTTAACAAAGAGAAAATGGGAGGAACCCGTGCTTGAACAACTTGTCCCTTACAAGCCGTTGGACAAGCCGTCAGAAGATTCTGCAGGAACCCCAATTCGAGCCGTCGAAAATGCACCTGAAACAGAAGAACTGACAAATCAAAAATCGGGTCAGGTATCCTCTACTCCTTCTCCTTCCATTATTCCTAATTTACCTTTTCCTAGCAGGTTGAAGAAACAGGTGAAGGTTGAAAAAGAGAAGGAGATCTTGGATGTGTTCAGAAAGGTAAGAGTAAACATCCCTTTGTTGGATGTGATCAAGCAGATACCACAGTATGCAAAGTTCCTGAAAGATTTGTGTACAACAAAGAGAAAATTCTATGGAACTGAGACTGTGGCTTTGGGAGAGAGAGTATCTGCAGTGCTTCAAAGAAAGCTCCCACCTAAGTTAGGTGATCCAGGACGTTTCACGATCCCATGTACCATTGGTGATCACAGGTTTGCGGGTGCTTTACTTGATTTAGGTGCTTCCATTAATTTAATGCCATACACTGCTTATAACAGGTTGAAAATGTGAGAACTTATTCCCACAGGTGTCACCATTAAACTTGCTAATCGGTCTAACTGTTACCCTCAAGGTATTATTGAGGATGTTTTGGTGCAGGTGGGAGATTTGATATTTCCAGCAGATTTCTTTGTGCTGGAGATGGAGCATGAGCCAATGCCATCAGAAATACCATTGATTCTTGGGAGACCATTCTTGAGAACAACGCGTACAAAGATAAATTGTTTTGATGGATCATTGAGTATGGAAGTAGCTGAGGAGAAAATCCACTTCAATATTTATGAAGCTCTCAAACATCCGAATAGTGATGATGCTTATTCATGTTGTTCAATGGACACTTTTGAGAGTTTTGTGCAGGAATTCATTCACTATTCGTTGGAGGAGGATCCTTTGAGGAAGGTCATTGAGGTATCCGGAAAAGAAGATTTTTCAGGTTTAGAGCTTGGCGAGCTTGTCAAGAAGCTTGGCGAGGAAGGACTGAAGCTTGGCGAGGAAAAGAAATTTGACCCTATTTTTGAGATAGCTTCGGCTGAGGATCTTGAAATGGAAGAGGAGTATTATGCTATGGAAGAAGCACTTGAATCCCTGCCAATTATGAAAGGTAAATATTCTAAACCCATTTCCCTTCCAATTTCAGATGATGTTCTTGTTCCGTCTATACAGGTAGCACCCACATTAGAGCTTAAACTTCTTCCCGAGCATTTAAAGTATGCTTTCCTAGGGGAGGATGATACACTTCCAGTCATCATCTCTTCCAAGCTCTCAACGTTACAAGAGGAGAAGTTACTGAATGTACTTAGGGAGTACAAGGCCGATATTGGATGGACAATAGCCGATATCAAAGGCATCTGCCCAACATTGTGTACCCACATGATCCATCTGGAGGAGGGAGCTAAACCAACAAGGGAAGCTCAACGTCGTCTCAATCCTCCTATGATGGAAGTTGTCAAGAAAGAAGTCATCAAGCTTCGCGACGCAGGTATCATTTATGCTATTTCTGACAGCAAATGGATTAGTCCTGTGCAGGTTGTGCCCAAACGTTCAGGAATCACAGTGGTAAAGAATGATGAGAACGTGTTGGTGCCTCAAAGAGTCCAAACGGGATGGAGAGTGTGTATTGACTACCGCAAGCTCAATGCAACCACAAGAAAAGATCACTTTCCGCTCCCATTCATTGATCAGATGTTGGAAAGGTTGGCAGGTCATGAATACTACTGTTTCTTAGATGGTTATTCAGGGTACAACCAGATAGCCATACATAAGGATGATCAATAGAAGACCACCTTCACATGTCCTTATGACACTTTTGCTTATAGGAGGATGCCATTTGGTTTATGCAACGCACCTGCCACATTTCAGAGGTGCATGGTAAGTATTTTCTCAGACATGGTTGAAAAGATCATTGAGGTATTTATGGATGATTTTTCTATTTTCGGTGATTCTTTTGACACATGTCTTCATAATCTAGCTATGGTTTTAGAGCGTTGTGTAGAAACTAACCTTGTACTCAATTGGGAAAAATGCCACTTTATGGTGGAACAGGGTATAGTTTTGGGACATGTTATTTCAGCTAGAGGTATAGAGGTTGATAAAGCTAAGGTTGATATTGTGCGTACCTTACCCCCTCCTTCCACTGTGAAGGAGGTGAGATCTTTTCTTGGACATGCAGGATTTTATCGCAGGTTTATCAAGGATTTCTCCAAGATATCCAGACCGTTATGTGCATTGCTTCAGAAAGATGTTGCTTTCAACTTCACCGATGAGTGCTTGCAAGCATTCAATAAGCTCAAGGAGTTGCTCACTACAGCTCCCATCATTCAAGCACCGGATTGGAGTCTACCATTTGAGCTCATGTGTGATGCTTCATACTATGCTGTTGGCGCTGTTCTTGGCCAACGCCCACAAAGATTACCACATGTCATCTATTATGCCTCCCGTACTTTAAATGATGCACAGTTGAACTATTCAACTACTGAGAAGGAGCTCTTAGCAGTGGTTTTTGCTCTTGAAAAGTTTAGGTCTTACTTGTTAGGAACTAAAGTTATCATTTTTTCTGACCATGCTGCTTTGAGATATTTGATGACTAAACAGGATGCCAAGCCCAGGTTGATTCGATGGATGCTCTTACTTCAAGAGTTTGATGTTGAGATCAAGGACAAGAAGGGTTCTGAAAATGTGGTGGCAGATCACTTGAGTAGACTCACCCTTGGTTCCAATGTAGAAGAGGATAATCTTCCTCTCAGAGATAGTTTTCCGGATGAACAGCTCCTTGTTCTTCAAGCTGTGGAGCCCTGGTATGCTGATATTGTCAACTACAAGGTGAGTAAGTACATTCCACCTAATTTCAGCAAAGCTCAGAAAGACAAACTGGTCAAGGAAGCCAGGTATTACGTATGGGATGAGCCATACCTCTAGAAACATTGTACCGATGCCATTATCCGCAGGTGTGTACCCGAGTCTGAATTTCAATCTATTCTATCTTTTTGTCACTCACATGCAGGTGGTGGACACTTTGGAGGGAAGAAGACAGCTCTCAAAGTGCTTGAGAGTGGATTTTATTGGCCAACTTTGTTTCATGACGCCCATGTCATGTACAAATCATGTGAGAGATGCCAAATGACAGGTAACATTGGCCCAAGAGACCAAATGCCTCAACACCCTGTTCTTGTTGTTGAAATATTTGATGTGTGGGGTATTGATTTCATGGGACCATTCCCTATTTCTCAAGGTTATTTGTATATTCTTCTCGCTGTGGATTATGTTTCTAAGTGGGTGGAAGCTAAAGCCACCCGCACTAACGATGCTAAGGTTGTTCTTTGTTTTCTGAAAGATATTTTTGCTAGATTTGGAACACCTAGATGCATTATCAGCGATGGAGGATCTCATTTTTGCAATAGAACCTTTGATGCTTTGCTCCGGAAGTACAGTGTAACACATAAGGTGGCCACACCTTATCATCCTCAAACTAGCGGGCAAGTGGAAGTGTCGAATAGGGAGATCAAGCAAATTCTGGAGAAGACTGTTGGACCAACAAGGAAGGATTGGAGCCAACGCTTGGATGAAGCGTTGTGGGCTTACAAGACAGCATATAAGACACCTATTGAAATGTCTCCTTATAGGTTGGTGTATGGAAAAGCTTGCCATCTTCCAGTGGAGTTGGAACACAAGGCATATTGGGCTGTCAAGAAGTTCAATTTTGACATAGATGATGCGGGTTTGCATAGGAAGTTGCAGCTGAATGAGCTTGATGAGATTAGACACAATGCCTATGAGTCCAGCAGGATTTACAAGGAAAAGACTAAAGCTTTTCATGACCGGAATATTAAGAGAAAAGAGTTTGTTGTTGGTCAAAAAGTTTTACTCTTCAGTAGTCGTCTACGCTTGTTTCCAGGTAAGCTAAAAAGTAGATGGACTGGACCTTATGTTATTACTAATGTTTTTCCTCATGGTGCCATAGAGATTGTAAGTTCAAAAACAGGGAAGACATTTAAAGTGAATGGACATCGACTCAAGCCATTCTATGAGTCATTTGTGGAGCATGTCTTTGAGGATGCAACCCTTAGAGATGCATCTCTGTGCGTGGAGTGTTGAGGCTTGCTGTCTGGCTGAAGACGTTAAACTTAGAGCTACTTGGGAGGCAACCCATGTTGATGGAGAAGCGTGGAAAACCAGATTTGAAATTCTTAAACTCTCTATCTTTCTCATTTGCTTTATTTTTCTCCATGTTTAGTGTGATTTGTGATGTGTTATGTGTCTCATTCCATGCTTGTTTGATGTATTGTATGTTTTAGTTTTGTTTTACATTGAGGACAATGGAAATTTCAAGTGTGGGGTGGGGTTTATATCATATCCTTAGCGTCTATGTATAAATTTTTAGTTATTTCGGTACTGTACAGTATGCTGTTTCGTGTCAATTTTATGACACAGTTTGAGGTCTCGTAAATTTTTGAAATTTTTAGAGGATGTTTTTACATATGTCTAAATTGTTCTCTTAAAATTTCAGCTCATTCCAATGTATGATCAATTCTGAAAAATTCTTGCGAGGGAATGGGTCTCTGGCGAGCTTCGCATGTTGTACTGTTCAGTTTGATGTTCGCGTGATTTGTTTGACATATCTAGAAGTCTTGTAAATTTCTGAAATTTTGAGAGAATGTATGTAAGTGCGTCTAGTTTATTCTCTCTAAATTTCAGCTCATTCCACTCTGTCATTAATTCTATATAATTCTTGCGAGTGGAGCTGAGTCAAGCGAGCAACAGTTCTCAGTACTGAGCAGTAACCTGTTCGCGTCATTTATTTTCTATAGCTAGGGGTATCGTAATTTTCTGAAATTTTGAGGGCAGGTTTGTAAATGAGTCTAGTTAGTGCTCGCTAAATTTCAGCTCATTTCGATGTATGACTAATTTTGTAAAATTCTCGCGAGAGAGTTGCTCGCGAGGGAAGTTTGTTCGTGTGAGTTGGTAGTTTCAGAGTCTGGCGAGCAAACAGTCTGCTGTTTTGTATAATTTATTTGACACAGTTATAGGTCTCGTAATTTTCTGAAATTTTGAGGGAGTGTTTTTATATGTGTCTAGTTTTTTGGTCCCAAAATTTCAGCCTATTACGATGAGTGATTATTTTTTTAAAATTCTGGCGAGATGTGTTGCGCAGTACACAGAGGCTGGCGAGCTGCTCACCAGAGGTTGGAATTTTTGAGTTTTTCTTTGTTTTCCTTGGGTATTTTAGTGACTTATTTGAAAAATCAAATACAAAAGTAAAAAGTGTGAAGAAAAACATAAAAAGAGTCATTTGTTTTGAGTCTTAGGTGCCCTTAACTAGTCCATGATGTGATTATATCTTCCGTAATTGTGACTAAAAGATGATCATGTTATTTGAGTTTCTTTGGTTAATCTTGATATATGATGCATATGCGAATGTGTAGTGGATGTAGAAAAAGTTAACATGGTACAGTTTTTTGGCATGCTTAAACTTTGTTGAGATTCATTTAACCTGTGAGCGATTGAGCCTATATGTGAATACACATGCTTTCTTTATTGAGTGTCAATTGCTTGCCACAGATTAAGTTAATGGACTATAGATATTACTAGAACTTGCTCTTGTGCTTTTCAAAGCTTATAGTCAATACTTGTTTTGATTGAGGAAGTGATAAAGGCATTTAGGGGACACCACCATAGCCATATAAGCCTGTGTCCCGACTTTGTGTACACAAGATGTGCACTCCTTAGTTAACCACTTTGAGCCTACATGTTTAAACTTTATGTCATCACCCACATATCTCTGACCTTAAACCTTAGAGTAGTTATATCTTTACCCTTGTTCTAGGACTTGGTAGAGCTATACATTAGACATGTATGTGAAGACAACGACAATGTTGAAAAGTGATGCAAAGAAATAAGTGTGGGGTATCAAGCTAGTGTTTCAAAAAAAAAAAGATGAAAAAGAAAAGAAAAGGAAAAAATGTGATGTCTAGCTTGATACCCGAGTTAACTGTTGATAAAAACAATGATGTGAAAGCCCAACAAGATGAAATTCGGCCTCAAAAGTGAGAAAGTTCATGGTTGTAAAGTTTGAAGAAGTCTCTTATTTGGTGCTCTACTAGGTTCTAGAATTATATTTGAATTCCTTATCCATTTATTCTTTAATCTATGAGCCACGCCCCATTACAACCCATGAAGTCCTTTTGATCCTCAAGATGGCAGCCTTTGATCTGTGGAGATTAGTCACAAGTGTAAGCATATGGTGTGGTCCATTTGGCAAGTAATTGAGTTGAGTGACTACCTTAGACATACTTTGAGAGAAGCACTTTTGAGAGCATATACCTGTGAGGTTGAATCTTGACAAGTTTGTCGCATGCTATAGCTTTACATTCACCATGATTATGTCTTCGTTCTACATATTACATGTGTGTCATGCATTGAAATTAATTTTCGAAACTTGGTGGAATGTTAATTTGGAGTCACATTTATCTTGGTGTTACAGTTGTGGCAGATTGCTGAGACAATTTGTTAAGGGCATTAGAGTTATGTTAGAGTCATGTAGTTAGAGTCTTTGAGTCTTTTTAGAGTCTTAGTTTAGTGTATTGCTCGAGGACTAGCAATGTCTAAGTGTGGGGTATTTTGATAGTCGCATATTTATGCGTCTATTTGGTATTTAATTTGTTCCCTATATTTAGTTTATTGTCATTAATCGAGTGAATTAATTATGTTTATTTGTTTTTAGGTATTTTGGAGATTAATGGAGAAAAGGAGATTAAATGATATATTTAGAGAAGTCTGGCGAGGAACTGCTTGGCGAGGAGATTACGTACGTTGGTTTTGGTTCTTGGCGAGGAACTTCCTGGCGAGGGAATTTTTGCAAGCGAAGATGGCTTAATGATTGCAATCATATATTCTTGGCGAGCAAAGTTGGAGAGAAGTGGAAGTGGACTTGGAAATCAAATAGGAATGAATAAATAAAGAATCCTAATTGGAGTTTGATTGGAGTCATGCACGTGCTCCACTTGCTAGGGTTCCTTACTTTGTTGCATATATATATATTGCAAGTGGGGGCTGAAAAAGGGGGACGTACGTACAGCTGGCTTGCGAGAAGAAGAAGGAGGAAAAGACAAAACAGAGCTAAGGGAGAAGAAGAAGTTCGCATGCATGCGAACTAGTCCGATCTCGACATCGCCAAGAGTTCTTCTTTCTCCATCTTTTGTTTATCTTTTATGAATTCTTTGATGTTTTTATCTATGACTATGAGTAGCTAATTTTCCTTTGTTAAGGGGCTGCTTGAAGCCCCGTACATGAAGTCTTTTTAATACATACACTTTAATCTAGTTTTGCATATTTTATGAATGAGGTTTCTTTCTCTGAATGATCACTATATGAATTCTTGTATGTTTGCTTTGGTGGCCAACTTAGTATGCATGCTAGGGTTCTAGTTTCATGAGATACGGGCGACTGAAGATAATTTCTTCCACCGGATTCTCTATAGTGATACGCCGATTTTACCGTCGGGAGATTCAAATCCATAGGTCTAGCAAGACACGCCCATAGTGTACTTGTGAACCCTTGTAGCTTCTCAAACCTTTTCTAGAACTTAATGCTTTCTTCTTTGTAAACCTTGGGGTCCATGACTATGGGTTCAATAGAGGGATAGATGTAGGGGAGGTCCATGACAAACCTGCATAGGCATAAGGATTAGGTAATAGGATGTGGTTGTAACGATCAACTCTTCCTGGGAACTTTCATTCATTGAATATGTGCATTAGATTAAGTATGTGTCAGATAGATGGAATGACGGTGGTGGATTGCATTCCTCTTAACTCTTTAATCATATAGTTTAAATTCATTTGCATTCATTAGCATATTTATTTTCAGCATTTATTTTCTGCATTAGCTGTAACTTAGCCGATTTATTTCGGTAACCAAATCAACTCCGAATACCCTCAAATTTTGTGTGGTAGTCCGCCACTGTGTCTAGTTCATTGTGTCAAAATTTCGTAGCAATTGAGTCTGTCTAGCTTAGGTTCGCATACCATTAGTGTTCTGTAGTCGAGTCTGTCAGCATAGTAGTGTGTTAGGATTTAGTTTCACCAATTCCTCGTGTTCGATAACCCCTATTTATCTTACTACATTGATATATCCAGGTTGTGAATATGGTATCTTTGAGAGGTGTTTATTCGCCTTGTCAAAACCATCCTATCTTATAATTTAACTATCAAATATATAAACAATTATATACACTAAATAACATATAAACTTAAAAAACTTAATAATTTGTGTATTAATGAATGATATTAAGAAAAATTATAGAATTTGAAGATTTATATTGATAAAATAATATATACGATTGAAGAGCTTAATGGGATAGGCCTTACGGGCTGGACTTTTTTGGGCTCATGAGCTTTGAGACCTTTGCCCGAACCCGACTCTATGCCCATAGGGCCGAGCTTTTAAGGGCATAAATTTGGGCCACGCCGGGCTTGGACTTTTCGGGCCGCCCACAATTTTTTGGGGCCTATGGGCCAAATGGTGACCCATATGAGTCTACGACCTGCTCTCGTTTCTTCACCTTGTACCACTTCGCGACAGTCAAATCCAGCGGCAGAGATTACACACTGCGCCGGCTAATATTGTCCTCCACAACTCCACTCATTTACCCAAAACCAAATCCAATTCCAAAATCCTCTATTTTTGCTCTTATACAACAATCTCTTCCAAACCCAATAAACTCGTCTTCGTTTCCAAATAAAAAAACAACCACTAATACTTGTTCGGTCATGGGAGGTGGGTTAATTATTTTCCAATTTGGGTTTAATAGCGGCTTTGAAAAGATTTTGGGTTATATGTCTTTCTAGAAACTGCAACTGGGGCAGTTTAGCTCGAGTAGAGGTGGAGCCGGGTTTGCAGGAGCTCGAGCCACTACTAGAAAAACTCACTTAGGTGACGAAATATAATTTCGTTGCCTAAGTAAAAAATATCGTCGTCTAAGTGCACTTAGACGACGAAACCTAAAACGTCACCTAAGAGAATAAAAATTTGTCGTCTAAGAAATGACTTAGACGACGAAAATAAATTTCGTCGCCCAAGAAAAGTCTTAGACGACGAAAACACATGTTTCGTCGTCTAAGAATTAACTTAGACAACGAAATTAGTCATTTCGTCGCCTAAACCCTAAGCCTTAAGCCCTTTCCCCTAAACCCAGAATTCTTAGGCGACGAAACCCATTTTTCGTCGTCTAAACAGAGTTTCACAATCTGACATCTAAGAGCACGACCATGTATATCATCTTTAAATACATATTTTTTCATCGAGGGCATAAAGTAAACAATTCTTGAACTGTGAGTGTCAATAGTTCGAAAATCGGAGTTACAAAGATTTGTATATCAACGTTTCTGTTTCGTTGAAATTTCGGTTTTATAGTTGACTATGCCGATCAAACTCTTAACGAACTTCGTTTTGAATGAAAATTCATCCACTTACATATTATGTTATGATGAATATATCCAACGGTTATTTTGTCTAAATTCAATTTCGTTAATATTGATATGTAGTGAATATAGACATATGAACACTTAAGTTATACAACATTCGTAGATATATAAAAAGTTTTCAGTCTTAAATAATATTTTTTTATGTCAAATTTCAATTAATTTATATTTAATTGATAAATTAAGTTTTTACGACAAGACAAACATCCGTAACTTCGAAAATGAGTTTCGAATTATTTTTTACGATAGTTTTCGTCTTTGAACTATTTTTTGATAATCACTAAAAATTAATTTGATCGAATCTTAAACTAATCCGAATTATGTTATTTTTTTTCTACAATATTGTATAAATGTAATAATTACATCTGATGGTTTACTTTTTGATGATTTTTTAGCAACTACCCAAAATTAAATTTCAACTTTTTTAAAAAATAAAATGATTTTCTTAGGCGACGAAACTAATTATTTTCGTCGCCTACGTGTATTTTATTTTATTTTTAGTAAATAAATTTAAATTTAAATTTAAAAAAATCACTTAAGCGACGAAACTTAATTATTTCGTCGGCTAAGTAAAATTTAATTTAATTTTTATTTTATTTTAAATAATAAAATTAAAAAATTCACTTAGGTAACGAAGTTAATTAATAGTTTTCGTCGCCTAAGTGAAATTAATTTTTTAAATTTTATTTTATTTTAAAAAATAAAAAATTCACTAAGGCGACGAAATAATTAAGTTTCGTTGCCTAAGTTCAAAATTTTAGTGGTAATTTGTTTTGCCAAATTTTTTTACCAAAATTTTAATCACGTGGGCGATGAAACCTACTAGTTTCCTCGCCTAAGTGATCACCTATAAAAAAATCCTTCCTTTTTTTTCACAATTTTTCATTCTCTCAAAATCTCTTTCTCTCTCTCTCTCTCTCTCTCTCTCTCTCTCTCTCTCTCTCTCTCAAACCACCACCTCGACACTATCACCTCGGCACCACCACTACCGCCATACAAACGCCGCCGCCGCCACCACCACCATCACCTTTAAATTAAATTATCTCATAATTATAATTTTTGTATTAATTAATAATTAAAATTTCATTAATTAATTATGATTTAATTATTTTTTGTTTTTAATTTTTGTTTAAAAAAATACTTAGACGACGAAATCATTTCGTCGTCTAAGGTGTTTTTTAAATTTTTTAAATATATTTTAATTTTTAATTTTTTAAATTCGACACTTAGGCGACAAAAATCATAATATTTCATTGTCTAAGTGGTAACACTTAGTTGTGATTTTCGTCGCCTAAGTTCTCACTTAAACGACGAAAATGTTCGTCATTTTTTCATTAATTTTGCGTCGGCTAAACACCTAAACGATGAAGTTTATTTTGTCATCTAAGTAGCCACTTAAATGACGAAATACAAAAATTTCGTAGTCTAAGTACTTGGACTGCGATTTTTAGGCGACAAACTTTAGGCAACGAAAATAAGTACTTAGAGGACGGAAAAAAACACTTAGGCGATGAAACTGCTTTGTCGCCTAAGTGGCTTTTTTTGGTAGTGAGCAGAGCTGAAAGAAGGATGCATCGAGGAGTTTTGCTTCGGCGACCGATTGTTGACAGATTGCTCGAGCAAGCCTTGCTCGCGTGAAAGGAGGAGCTTCTGGTAGAGCCCTTGTCCACGTGGGTGATGTCAGTCACATTTTTTCTTTAATCCAGGCGTGTGCAATGCGTCAATAAAATAGTGAAAAAAAATTAACATACTAATTGGAGCTCGACATGTGGCGGGTCAATTAACCACAATAATCTTCAACGATCATTTTGATCTGAGTAGTTGGATTTGAATCGAAAAATCAATCCAACGGTCCAACTTTAATTAAAATATTTAATTTAAAAAAAACACTAAAATTGAATTTAAAACATATAAAAATCATAATAAATAGTTTCAAAATCCAAAAAATTATGCGAAAATTCCTTTGAGCTCGCGATAAAATACTCTACAACTCTCATGAAGTATAGCCATATTCATTTATGAAATATCGTCGATTTTAAAATATCTTATGCGTAAAAAATTCATCACCATCACTAATTGCGTCGTATCGTCATTGGTCGAAAATTTTACCGAAAATCTTGTATAATTATTCAAAAATCTTGTATAATTATTTAGATGATAATGACATGTATTATATTATTATTAGTCAAAAATATATCCGGAAAATAATATATATTAAAAAAATTCAACTTAATGAACAATAACAACACCTCCTATTTGTTTACCGTTGCATTAAAAAATTGCTCTACTTCTCGTCTTTATTGAATAGTGTCAGCTCTCCTCTTTAGAGGAGAAGCAAGCCAAAAAGCAAGAGCAATGGGTGCATATGGGGTTTTAATGGAGATGAATTGGTTTGGAATTGGGATGGGTGAATTCGAATGTACATGTAATCTTGATTTGGAACCTGATGAAGATTATTTAATTAAAGATTGAAGCAACTAAGAATGAGGCAGTGGCGGATCTAGAGTAAAAAAGTTAGGTGAGCAAAAAAAATTTCATCAAGAATGGTTAACCATTCGTAAGTCAAAAATAAAATTCTTATATAGTATTCATCGAGAATTCAAAACAGATATAAGAATTACAAAGCACCTACGATAAGATATCACATTACAAATACAATATGCCTATATGAATTGCGCTCTACAATCTCCAGTAGACTCGAAATGATCAATCACTGACTCTGAATCAATGCTGCCTATATATTCTTTTTCAATGTGGAGCATCATACAACTCGAAAGATATTCATCTTCCATCTTGTTTCTAAGCCTAGTCTTTATAATTGTCATCGCTGAAAATGCATGCTCAGTAGTTGCAGTGGAAACAGGAAGTGTCAAGACTAAACGAATAATTCTATCAACCAATGGGAAAAGCTTTGCTACGTCTGTTTCGACTAATCGTCTACATAGTTGTGCAAGGGAAGATAATTTCTAAAAATCTCTATCAGAAGCTACTTGATACTTATAATCAATACCACATATTTACCCATTGCCGGCGTTTTTTAAATCGCCGGCAATGTTTTTTATCATTACCGGCGATTTTTGCCGGAAAAATCGCTGGTAATGTAATTTTTTTTTAACATTACCGGCGACGTAAATTTATGTCGCCGGCAATGTCTTTTTTTTTAATTGCCAGCGAAACATTGCCGGCGACTTACATTTAAGTCGTCGGTAATGTTAAAAAAAATATTACATTACCGGCGATTTTTCCGGCAAAAATCGCCGGTAATGATACAAAACATTGCCGGCGATTTAAAAATCGCCGGCAATGGGTAAATATGTGGTAGTGAATGCTCTAACTGTAACCTCAAAGGTATTACCTCAGATGTATCAAAGTCTTCAGGATAAAACTTCTCAGCAAGTTTGCAAATCTTGTCCATGTCGAACTTCCTAAACTTATTTTGAGGATGCAATACAGAGCTCAAAAGAAGTAGTTCTATAGCTTGGTTTGTAAATATGTCATTTAACTCTATCATATGAGCACCTATAACCACTTTAAACATGTCAAAATGATAATAATGCTAATTTGTAACAACATCATATCATTGACAGCCACGACCGGTACCCATTGAATAAGTTGCAGCCCTATTAAGCATTTCAAGACCATGATCTTCCCCAAATTGAAAGACACTTTGGAAAAAACTATCCCAACCATCATCCCTCAAAGTTTGAAGAAGTGTTTTTGTACTTGAAACCAAATTCATGGCATTAACAATGTCTTGTGATTTTTTCTGCAAGGCTTGAGAAAGTAAATCAGTAATGCCCATAACTTTGTTAGTGAGCAGCAAACAAAATATAAATTCAAATGCCCTTAATGCTTTGAGGAAACCTTTAGCATCACCTCTTACACTTCCAGCGAGCTCTTTATCAATCATCATGCTTTAAAGAAGTTGAGTAGTTTCTTTAAAAACATGGACTAATGTACTAACCAAACCAAAGTGAGAACCCCATCGAGTCGTTCTCTCTCTTTTCAAGCTACGGAGCTGGTTAAGCCCTCTGCCAGTTCAAGATCTCTATCTGCTAAACTTTCTACAATTTCTGTCTCTTGAATATCTTTTAAAAGATTTGTACGCTTTGATGAAGAGCTAACAAAATCAACAATGGAACTTAGCATTTGAAAAAATAGTTGCATATCATGAACATCTCTAGCACATGCATTCAAAGCTAACTATAATCTATGAGCGAAGCAGTTAACATAATAGGCATAAGGGCAATCCTGAAGAAATAACATTTTCAATCCATAAAATTGACCACGCATATTGCTTGCTCCATCGTATTCTTGACCACGGATGTTTTGCACTTGGAGATTGTTTCTAGAGAGCACACTGCATATATGTTTCTTTAAATTAGCAGAAGTAGTGTCTTCAACACTAACAATTTCAAAGTACCTTTCTTGAAGAAACTCATCTTCATCAACAAACCTAAGCATGCTAGTCATTTGCTCCTTCTTAGATACATCAAGTGATTTGTCAACCAACATACAAAACTTGGCATCTCCAATTTCTTGTCGAATTGTATCTCGAATTTTGGTAGCAATTATATCAAGGATCTCCTTTTGAATTGATGGTGCAATGTACATGGCATGCTTGTGAGCATTTTCAAGAACAACTTTTGCAATCTCTTCATTCACATATGCATAACCCTTGATCAACTTAATGAAATGTCCTCTACCTGTAGAGTTAGCAGATTCATCATGGCCTCTAAAAGGCAAGCCTTCTTTCCTAAGATACTTAATAGCTGCCATTATTGTCTTCAAACTCATCTTGTTTTGCCTTATAATTTCTGGTGGTAGTTTTTCGATCACTCTATCAATATGCTAAGAAGTTCTCAATAAGTTACTCCAACTTTGAACATTCTTGTTATGAGCAGAATTCATAAGACCGGCATGCTGTACTAAAGTTCCCTTCTTCCTAGCCAACATTCTACTCCAATTGCAGCTTCCTTCAACAGTAAGTAGAGGATGCCTTGGTGAATTTTTCTCAAAAAGGAAAGAAGAACACTCTATCTATAGCTTTTGAATACTCTAACCAAGGAAATAGTGCAAATCATCTATATTGAAAAACAACGATTATTACGTCCATCAAAAGTTTGACGATAATTTTGTAACTTGGGTTGACAAGGTCCCATCAAAATATACTACCTTCGAATATGATCTTGTTTATTAACTGAAAATGTATAAATTAACTCACGTAATCTAGGATCAGCTTGAATACGAGACTTTTTTGAGTATAAGCTATTGGTGGAAGGGATTCAGGGGAAGCTATCTCAGTTTCTAATGGAACTTCCATTTCATTCACTGGCGTAGAACCAGGAGAATCAGAACAGGGCACTGGCATATCTAATGTAACTGATGTTGATGCTTGATTATCAGCATCCTACTTATAAAAAGAAAAAAAGACTCTTCATTCTTTTGGACTTATGATGATGACTAGACATCCTTCCTATCCTATTTATAAGAACACATTTGCAAAAACTCAACATCACAATAACAAATTTCGAATCAACATACAGGAAATTTAACCCATCAGATTATTCATATCACAAAACAATTAACATTTAACAAGAAATTCAAACAAACTATCTTATCTAATATCTAACCTTAAAGAATGAAATTGAGTAGATTACTAGATTACAAACTTGAAGAATTGAAGAAGCTGAAAGAATGGATTAATGGAAGTTATGAAACTCATAGAAGACTAGAAGAAAAGTTGAAAGAACTGAGTTGAGTGAGTAAACTTAGCTCAGTTGGTTTACATGTTGTGAGACTTGTGACGTCTCCTTCCATACGTCATAGCAAAAAGAGGCATGGGCTTCAAGGGTTTTTTTTAATCTTATTGTAATATTGTTGAAAAGTTGTGTAGGCTCAGTTTGGAGAGGATTTTGGATTGGGGTTTTGAAGTGTGGGCTGGAATTCCACCCAGAAGACAAATAATATGTACATGTAACAAAATTTCTTTGCCCAGCAGCTGCTGGGCTTGCGATCACAAGGATCCGCCCCTAGAATGAGGTGGTAGGTGAAGACCGGCGGATGGATGTTCATGGAGAAGAAATCCAATCGAGTATGGCTGGCTGATTTTAACTCTTTTTCAATCACAACTGTTGATGTCATGAATTATAAGATGGACGGTCTACGTGAATTCATCCCTTTGTATCCCTCATTTCTCGTCCGCATGAAAGCGGGCTGAGCACCACTATATTAGTTATATGGTCAAAACTAGACTACACTGTACGTAACACTTTTATATTAAGGGAAATTCTCCATCGAGGACTTTTACATTGAGAACTTGGTGAATACTTTTTTATTATACCTATTTTTTTAATATATTTTGACAAATCTACCGATAATTAGATAGATAATAAGGAATAGATCGATCACTCATGCAAAATTTTACCAAAATTAAAAAATATTAAGTCATTCATAATCAAGATTTATCATTTATAATTTATGAATATGGACAGTGCATGTTTGACAGTACGTTTTGATTCGTCTATTGGTTTGATCTTATTCGATACCTTAATGATTTTCAACTTGGATGAAAATTAATATAAATAATTTACTTATAAATATCTAAACATGTAATGATTAATTTTGTAAAAATATTATTAAGAATTAACTCTTACAATCATTAATCAAAAGATAATCAAGAGTAATAAGAGTTCTCAATAAATAAGTCCCTCTATATTAATATAGTTTGAACATGAATGTTTGACAGTTTGGCCTCAACGAGGATTTTTTTTGTTGATAGTGATGTTAATTTTGTTGTTTTTTTTTAATACAAATCTGTGACAATCAGTATTAGCAAGAGCACCAGCCATCTTGTTACAATATTTTAACAGTAAATGGTGCTGTGGAGTCCTGGCCATCAAGCAAAACGAACCCGACAATCCGACATATTTAACAGCCAAACGGTACTGGCTTACTGCAGTTGCTCTGTTTGATTGATTGAGATGAGTCAGATGACGAACATCACCCCAAGATATTAAGGCCCATTTCTCCTTTCCATACAAGTGAAACATGTTGATGGATGTATTGCTTATCTTCCCTTTAATCCTCACATCTGGAGAAGCCCGCCGGCACAGTGTTTCTATGCTACCTCCATGAGTGACCACAACCACTCTCTCCCCTGGATTTAAACCAAGGGACAATTCACAAACATATATTTAAGCCAGGATATAACTACAACTTGATCGATCGATCAAACAGTTAAGATCGACTCTACAAACAAATAGCCATTGCCACTGCCAGGAGACATGCACCTTATATACCTTTGTGCTTACCACCAATTCTCTCCAATGCAGATGTACAACGATCGTGAAGTTGATCAAGACTTTCTCCACCACCCTGTACGTGTGTCGAAAGTTACACCGAAATAGCGAGACCCTTCATAAACTTTCTTAATGGATATATACGAACTTCTTCCCCTGGCAGAAATCAAAGAATAAGCAGACTATATAGCTTGCAGGAATTTCTTGACGTGTTCGGTTAGAAGCAAATGCCTCCCACGCTTTATAGGATTAATTTTGGCCGCTTCACTAAATACAAGGTCTTGAAGATCCCCCATATGCCTTTCTCGTAAATCAAGTTCTGTTACAACCTGATATTTAATTCACAATTAACTTCTTTTACATATATAATGTGATCGATCGGTAGGTCAGTCTAGACTACGAAGTTCAATTACAGATCATAGATGTAACAGGGTGCAACTTCCATATATACAAGCAAGTAATTACTTACATTTAGACCACCACGTACACTTGGCTGCAATTATCTGAGCAGTCTCGTGTGCTCGTTTGGAGTCAAACGAGTACACAAGTGAGATTTTAGGACCCTTAGTTAATCTATTTGCCACCTTAATTTCATGAGTAAAACACAAAAACAATCAGTGAATCAGACACTCAGCTCATCAGACATCATCAAAATACAAAAGCTTTCTAAACCCTCACATGCATAATTTTCCTCAAATTTAATAGGTTTGTATAGAATTAGTAACTTACCGCAGCTGCTTGCTGCCTCCCAGCATCATTCAAATCAACCTCCAGCTGTCCCTGTTCAACGTAAATGAATTCTAACCTAGGTTGCACTGAAACGGATACAGAAACAGGGATACGATACGATACGATACGATACGTCGAAACGACAAAATCAAAAAATCTAAGGATACGATACGAGTAGGATACGAAAATTAAATAATCTATTAAAATTCAAATATTAAAAAAAAACTAATAAGCATGCAATTTAAGTTTATGTCATAGTAGCTTCATGTAGAGGCAATAGAGATCTTTATGCATTTTTCAAATCAACTTCTTCATTATGTTCATCTTCATTGACATTAAAGAGCATTGCTTCCAAATCGGGCTCATCAAGGGAAAGTTGGGTAATTAGAGTGGTCATGTATGTACATACAACTTTATACAAAAATGGCTTATTGTGAATTTGGTATAAAGAAGAGCGACTAGAACTGGGATTGGGTTTATTTTAATGCGGGAAAGTATATGAGCCAAGTTCAAAGCCTATTTTGGAAATTTGGAACGGTACCTCCTTCAAGTTCAAAGCCCATTATGTCGTACGTGTTAGTCACACACCATGACCTCTAAATCGTTCTACGACTTCTCTCAATTGGAAGATGACATCACCGGGTCGACCCGTCCGTTCGATGACAGCTACCTCGGCTACCGCTCCAAGTCCGTGGACGACGTCTTATAATTGAAGCTAATACCTAGAACAAGACACATCCAAACTAAATTTGAAGTGAACCTTGTTAAAATTATAATTTAGACGAGAGATCTTGAAAATGAGACACGATAAACATTATCATGAACCACCATGTCTGCATTTCATTAATTCATTGAGAATAGTAACTAAATGGTCTCCAAATTCTATTTGATCATCTGCATAAGTGATCTGTACAAGCTAATCCCAAAGATTTATGCAACTTTTGGCTTAATTATATTTTTTTTCTTTCGATTGATTTGGCTTAATTCTTTGTTTCTTAATTAGAAAACGACAATGTCCCATTACATTGAGCAAAACCCACTGAGCAAAAACCAGCAGTATGCTACAGTGTCCCATTACATGATTTTTTTATATATTTTTTTACCAACTTCATACTCTTAATCTCAACCCACCCTCTCGTCTTCCTCTTAATCTCAACCCACCCTCTCGTCTTCCTCTTCCTTCCCAATCTCAAAACTTTTTCAGCACCGCTCACAAGATCCCTCTCCAACGAATCTTTCTCTCTCCCTACCAAAATACCCCTTGCACCGCTCCTGGCCCTGTACAATTCCGGCTGATCGATCGTGTAGCAGCTCAGCCAGTTCAGCTCGAGCCTAGGATCCGATGCCGCGTTGTGGTGGGAGGCTGTGTACTCCAAGCATGGCTTCCATGGTGGGCTAAGACCAACGCGCGCGAGATTGAAGATGTTGGGGTCGCGGGCAGATGTGTTGGATCTGAGGGTCTTCCGGGACGGGAGGAGCGACTGAGTTCGCTTAGTTTGTTTCTGGAAGGTCGATGCGTCGCCTGGGGACTAAGTTTTGATCGAGCTGGCATGTTTGGTCGGTCTGTGAAGCGGCGACTTTTGATCGATGAACGGCGAGGCGACCGAGGCAAGGCGGATACGTACGTATCCACTACGTATCCAAAAATCGATACCGTATCCAAACGTATCCCGGCGTATCCGACGCGTATCGTACCAGTATCGATATCCGATACGCGATACTCCTCCTCTTTGCCGTTTCTATGCTTCTTAGATTCTAACAGATAGATATGCTGATTTCTGAATATGTCAAACAAATATATATATATATATATATGCATAGAAATTTAAATAGACCTGGATTCGATGCTCGGTGTTCCAGGCTGTCTTGCCGTGACGCACGACAATGATCTCGGCGTAGTCGTCTGCAGAGCTGCATCGTTGCATTATTGCATTAATCACCATAAAAATTTGAGTACAGAGCCTCAGAGTTTGACTCCGATTCCAACTTTCCAATTGGATATTACAAAGTGCATGCATGCAGTCAAAGTATTAAAGACATCAGACCTGGAACTGGCTTCGGAATCGACCATGATAACTTTTCCGATGCTGTTAGACGAACTGTGGTGAACTTGGACGATCCGAAGAAATGATTCTTCGAGGTCGATCTGGGTCTAGGTCAATGCTTAATACACTTTGTTTGGGCCTAAATAAAATATTTACTTTGGGCCTGGATGGCCGAGGTCTATCGAGCGGCCCATTATGTTATAAGTTCCTATCGAGGAAGTTGAGTATAAAGAGTCTAGCGAGATTCGTATCGAGCTTCGCTGGAAGAAGACTTAGAGTTCTATTGGAACTGTGTCTTATCGAGCTGGTTTCATGCGGCTTAGTTTTCTGTCATGACTAGTTGATATTTGCAGGACTCTTAGAAGAGTTATGATGGAATTAGAATACCTATGAGTGGTATAACACTTATGCTGGTATGGAGATTCAGACAAGATTACAAGAGCAAAGGAGTTAGAAACAGAATCAATGACTGATATGTAAGCGACTATATAAGGAATGCAAGGATCTCATAAAGAGACAACAACAAAAAAAACATTCAACCAAACATCCTTGCTATACGCAAACAAAACCTAGACGGTTATCTCGTCTTCGAGATATCTATCTTCTTGCAACTAGAAAAGTCTAAGTGCTTGTCACCTATCGAGTGAGAGTATTTACGGCTCAAATGAAGCAAAACTGCAACCTGATGGTGGAAGAGCGGCTTACTTGTATGCTGAGAGCTTGAATACTCAAGGGAAGCTAGTGTTCTCAAACACTTCATCGAGAGATTGCTCTGCTCTACACGAAAGACGTGGGGGTATCGATTTCTGGATTTAGCAGAGAGGTACACATATCCAAAGTCCTAGGTTTCTAGGCAAAAAGAACCTATTCGGATAGGGTTGGTGCTCTCCCTATCTTAATCGCTTACATTAGAAGTCAGGCGGCTGTAATCAGTCCATATTCCGTTGAAGAACGGTGGCACGCCAGCATCGAAGCACATACAGGATAGACCGGTACACGCGGTTAAGACATCCGAGGTAAAAGAGACTGCTTCGCGGAGAAAGTCTCTCCCGAGAGATATTTCTGCATCGAACATTTTGGCACGCCCAGTGGGACTGTCAATACTTCTTTGCGTCTCTAAGCGACAATTGGAGACCCTTATCGAAGGGTTTATCCTCAGTGTCGTAAACATCCACAACCGGTATACCGTGAACACACTTCTAGTCAGTGTCGTTCACTGAGTAACCAAGCGGTCGAGATTATCTTCGCTAGCAACTTCAACCCTATGGAGTTCGAACCTCTAAGTGAAGCGGAGATAAGGGCACTCACGTATGAAGAATACGTGGCCTATGCAATCAGGCGGGACTTGCACCAGACTAGTAGTTTTCGATCGTTCGAAGATAGACTTGGGCAACAGAATGATCATCTCGCTGCTCAGACCGACTCCTTAAAGGAGATAGCGAGTACTATGCGATCTATGCGATCAGATTTGAATCAAGAACAAGAGGATAAAGAGTCCATAAACGCTCAGTTAGCTAGTTTGGCAGAAAACCAGGAACGCCTACGGGCTGATGTCCAAAGCCTTTTAGACAAAGGATTGGAAGAATACCGCCGGGCAGCGGCGGCTATCACTCAAAGAGTAGATAGGGACCTGGCTTCTCTAACCAAAACCGTATCGGACTTGGCTAGGAAAACCAAGCGATCAGAGGATTTCGCTTTCGAGTGGGAGGCACGTATAAATAAGCTCATGGATGATTGTAAAGTAAAGTTATCCAAGATGCATGAATCCTATGAAGCACCGTTTCCTCCAACCAAAGACGATCCTAATGAATGGCATTGGCCAAAGTTCTATAAACACCAGACATTCCAGACATTCTCCGGTGATGATGATGCTAATGCGACAACCCATCTGGCTTACTTCACCTTGCAGTTAGGCCAATTTGCCGAAGACGAGGGACTCAAACTGAGGGTCTTCGGATCATCATTATCGGGATCAGCCCTCGTATGGTACACTGGCATCGAAAAGGGCTCGATCAGTACGTGGAAGGAGATGGAGGCTTTGTTCATAGACCACTTCGGAACGGAACGGCCAGAAACTACCGTAGGAAAATTGGCTTCTCTTAGCCAGTCGGTGACCGAGAGTACGGTCACTTTCCTACATCGTTTCCGCTCGGAGTATAATCTATGTAAAACCCCTCTAAGCAAGGAAGAGGTGGTCGAGATGGCCAAGAATGGGCTGGAAGATACTTATCACCAGCTATTCTTAAATAGCAAGTATTTCTCTCTGAACGAGTTCATCGCCGCGGTGACCAGAGCTTACAGCAATATGCAAGAGAGAGATAACAGGAAGAATGCGTCTAAAGGGACGTATAACAACAGAACCTATGACAGGTTAAGGCCAAAAACAGTGGCTTATGTTGAACAGATGGACGACCAGGAAACAGATTCTGATGAGGACCGAGTGGGGGCTGTTGATTTAATGTCAAGTAAAGTGCTGAAACCCCGCAAGTTTCAGAAGAATAGAGGTCCTATCAAGCTCTCGACAGTGACTTTTACTAAGCCAGAGTTCGAGAAGTACACTTATGACGCCAACATGGCGCATGAGATACTGGACGAGCTATACGGTCTGCGCGTGGTCAAGGCAGACTTCGGACCGCTTCCTACAGCTGAGTAGTTAAAGGGAAAAAAGTATTGCAAGTTCCATGGTGCATGGAACCACCTTACCAAGGACTGTATTAAGCTAAAGGACCAAATCCAGAAGTGGATAAATGAGGGAAAGCTGGAGTTGGAAGGTTCGTCCAAGACAACGGCACTAGTGGATTCTGAGCCATTCCCAGCTCAACAGGTGAACATGGTTGACGTAAGTTGGCCAGCACCTAGTAGAGTCCTTGGAAACAAAGAGGCTTGGAATCAACCAGCCTACTTAGCCTATTCATTCAAGACAGACATGGTGGAAGAATACTTGGATAGGTTGAAGGATATGGGGCTGATCTTCTTCTACCCAGTCTATGAGCTTAGACATCTACGGTATGAAGGGCCAGCCCAACACTTTTGTAGATTCCACAATCACTTTGGCCATCGAACATCGATGTGTTCGACCCTGAGAAATAAGATCCAGGGCTTGATCAACTGGCAAGTGATTGTGATCATCGAAAACGGAGAGATGGATTTTCACCCTGAATATCCTCACAGAACGCCATCTCCTCCGATCACAGAATCTCCCGTCAGCGGCACTTCTTCAGAGCACAATCCAGATACACCGATTCAAGTGAAGAAGAAGTTCAAGCGAAGAACTAGGCGAAACATAGCCTTTGTCCGACCCAGGCGGACACGCATCACATACGATGCATCCTGGCGGGAGGAGATATTTGAAAAGCTATGCCTAGAAGGAATAGCAGTGGTGCCTGACAACTGGGGATCACCAGACCCACATCCTGATGATGTTAGGGGTCTCCCTTATTGTCAATATCACCACAAATGGGGAAGTCACACTACAGCTGCCTGCAGAGATCTGAAGTATAAGATTCAGCAGCTGATCGATGAAGAAGTGATAGCGATCGAACAAAAGCCGTCGCTCAATTTAACAGCTTCAATCCCCATGATCGTTGGAATGTTGGACGTGACAGGTACTAAAACAAACAAGAGAAAGCAATCCAACGACCAACCAACTGCTGGCGAGAGTCTACCTCGTACACCAAAAAATAAAGGAAAAGAAAAGGTGGACCCTAAAGCAGACTCGCCAGTGGCCCTTTGTGCACACTGCAAATTGAGAAGTGGGCTGAAGATCTCCTTCGAAGAGCTGGCTCAGGCAGCCAAAGCCTTCCCGGAAGTATTTTCCAATAAAGATCATCAACCCCAACAGTCAAGGCAAAGGGACACTCCCACTCCCAAGCGACCAAGAGCAACAAAACAGGCCAGTGTGGTTAAAACACCTGAATCTAAGGTTGCGGATACGCTCACCAAACCATATGTCCCTCCATCTTCAAGGAATATCACAAAGGAGGATGTATGGTACATAAGGGAGAAGGGAAAAACCGTCGAGGTGACTCCAAGTAAGAGGAGGAACCTACAACGACGCTTTGGTAGGGCCAAGAGAGCATTGGATGCTTACGAGGCTGGCCTTATCAAGGAGGAAGACCTGGAGTTTTTTCCAGAAGTGCTGCAGAAGAGATTGAACACTCTTGCAGCAAATCCATTAGTAGTCTTTGGGAAGAAATCTCACGAACCCAAAGTGAGAACCCAAAGACCAGGGGTTTTCGAAAGAAACCCCGAACTAACAAACAAAGGGAAAGAGCCCGAGCCTACGCAAGAGGTTCATCGTGTAATTACTAAACGACAACCGGTTAGGAGGCGCCTCGCTTTTGAAGAAGACACGGTGAAACAAGTAGGGCTGAAGACACCACCCAAGGGAACGGAGGGGGCACAGAAACAAAGTACCCCAAGCAAGCCACCAATCTTGCAATGGAAGCCAAGGCCTTTAGTTGTAGAAGAACAAGCGAAGGCCAAGAAACCGACCCTAGTTCCCAAGGAAACAGCTACACCGCCAACACCACCAGCAGCTATCGATCCTATTCCTGAGGATATAGTACAGCAAGTTGCTCACCTCGAACTGACTACAGTGTCTATCGAGGGAGGACAGTCATCGGCTGAAGGTGATAACTACAACGACGACGAGGAGTTGGTGGATTACGGTGAGGACGAGGTCGAAGAAGCACAAGATTGCATCGAGGAGGACACTGCAGCCATTAACATGGTGTATGTTCTATCCTCCAAATATGCTTTGCCCTCACCAGCAACAAGAGATGAATCCAGAAACATCAGTAGCGTGATGTTACAAGAAGAAGAATCGAAGGTGCCAGACAGTTCCACACTGGAAGACACACCAGAACTGGTTTCATCAGACACAAGAGGACAAATGATGTTCTCCAAGCCCACCATTGACATGGCCATGCATATGCGGCCACTATATGTCACCGGACAAGTCCAAGGAGTCCAATTAAATAAACTTTTGGTGGACTCAGGGGCAGCGGTGAACATCATCACCTTTAAGGCATTGGCCCTTATCGGTGTTCCCAAGTCAGCTATCCAAGAGACCTCGCTGAGTGTCAGGAATTTTCAGGGTAGCATAACGAAGACCTTGGGAATCGTCTTCTTACAGGTACACATCGGGATAGCTTCGGGCACTTACACATTCTTTGTGGTAGAATGTACATCACCATATAGTGCGATCCTAGGACGTGATTGGATCCACCGAAGCTACTGTGTACCATCTTCGCTCCATCAGCAGATGCTACTGTGGAACATGGAGTCAGGCGAAGCAGAACTGGTCAACGCTGATGTGACGACCCGAACCAGAATCAGTTGTGTGTTTGGCACGATTCTCGAGATTTGGTTATAGTCGCAGTTTTGCGATATTATGTGGTTTGCCGATTTGATTCGCGACTTTGTTTTTGGTCGAGAATTTGAGTTGGGTGTCTTCACGGAAAATGTAGAGTACGTGATTTCGAGTTCGTGGGTGGTTTCGGAAGATTTTTCCGATGACTGAGGAATATTTTATGATTATTTGAAGTTTCAGGTTCCGACGAGTTTATCCGATTGTTTCGAGTTTATCCGAATTGTGATGGTTATCCATTTCGAATCGTCGATCGACCGGAGGGACGAGTATAAATATCGAAAAGTCAAAAAAAATAGTCGTGAATTGTCGGAAACTTCATTGTGAACTTTGACCAAGCTTTGACTTTTGGTTGACTTTCCTATTTTGGAAAGTGGAGGAGCTGCCGAGAAGGGAAGTTTCCCGAACGGGAAAGTGAACTCCGGCGACCGGATTCCGGCTACCATCCGCCACGGGACAGGTATGGTTAGAGCCCTTATGTGATTTCGAGTACATTGGTGTATGGCTTGTTGGGTTTTGGTGTCGTTTGGGATGGACCCGATTAGGGTCGAATTCGTCTCCGTCGCCGGAGTCGGTGGAGATGTTTCCGGCGAGTTTCGAGGGACAAGATGTTGGGGGTTTTGCTCCCCGTGCCTTGTAGATGCTACCTAGGTGGTTAGATTTGGATGAGGTTGAGTTTGGTGGCAAACCCGAATGGGTTTTCCGGTGGAAATTTCCGGTCGGGTTTCGTGAATTTGAGGTGGTTTTGGGCTGAATTGGACTTCGTGGTAGAAGAGAAATATGCTCGCCTTGACGAGACCTTGAGAACTGGAGAGTTTGGCCTTGTAATTCCACCGTTGACGGCGCGCCGCCGGCGGCGGCGGTCAACGGCGGTCAACGGCCGGAAAAGTCAACTTTTCAGATTTCGATGTAATTAATGTCATTTTTCTCGTAATCACGCCCTGATTATCGTACGGAGGTTTTCGGGTTGATTTGGTTAGCCGATTTTCAGTCGAGATTTCGAGTGGGGATTTCGGGATTTCCGTAATTCATTTTGCACCGCATTTTGTATTTTCGGGAACGGTTGGTTTCCGTGCATCCGTACAGTGTTGTGGATTACGATTTTGATCAGTTATGTTTATATATATTCAGGAGATCGAGATCGAGATTTGGATCGTGATCGTGCTTCGGGCGAGGGTACTTCCGCCGGACCACGTGTTTAGCGCGAGTTTGCGCTAGCGGATCTGTGAGTGGACAATTTCTTTTCACGGAAATGATTGCGAGTCTTTTATATGATTTATGAACTTGAGCATGCGTATTGATATTACGATTATACGGTTATACTTATACGAATATACGTATACGAGTATACATTTACTTATATGATGTTTCATGCATTTGCATCGAAATGTTTATGATTTGGTTTACACAGAGTACAGTCGTGGTTACGTTGTTGTATCGATACACTCGCCTCTCGGCTGATCCCCGATGGTAGGCATATGTCAGGGGAGGCTGTGACTCCTGACCCGAGGTCTTTACCGGGGGGAGGCAGACCTTTGACCTGAGGCCATTTCCGGCTTGAATCACGTGTGGGTCTGGGATCCCGTGATTCTGACTGTACTAGCACGGAGGAGTCCATGTGTGACCCCGTGGGATTTTACTTGCATGCTCAGTACACTGGAGGAATATGAGTTTTACCTCGTGTACTATGTTGTTTTTATTTTCCTGGACTCGCATATGTGATTTTATACGTATATATAAACTGGTGAAAGACATTTATTTTCGTCCACTCACTCTAACGTGTTTATTGTCTTTCCCCTGGGCTTTTCGGTTTCCGTGCCCAGTTTGCAGTTCAGGTTTGGTGTTTTCACGTCAAGGTTTGGAGGCTAGTGATCAGAGTCACCTGTGTTTTCCAGTAGGTTTCAGTTTCACCTACTGATGTATATATTGTATATATTTTATACTAGAGGTCGCTCTGATACATTCCGATACTTGTTATACGGATTTTCTCGGATATACATATATATAGTACTGTATGTTTACTGTTTGTTGATTATATTAATGTTGAGAAATCCGGATGGGATTGGTGCCCACGGTTTGATTTTTGTGGCATAGGGCGAAGTGTTAATTTCCGCGTGCAGGTTAAGGTAATTCCACGCTAGTAACGAAACTCTGCCCAAATTTCGGAAAATTTTTGTTGGTTCGCATTTTCGAAGGGGTTCGATTCCGGTTTAGGTAGCTAAATCGGGGTTGGGTCCTTTCAGCTTGGTATCAGAGCATTAGGTTGTCAAATTCTGTAGACTCTTGTAGTTGTGACGCTTAGGGTATTTGAGTTGATACAGCATGGCTGGAGTGATGACCCGACTGGCCAGCGGTACTCATCAATACTTCGGGTGTTGTGTGTCCTCAAATATCTGCGGTTTCATGATTACGTTCTTTCTGCTTGTGCCTAATGCTTGTCTTGTATCAGTAGGATGCCTCCTCGACGTGGTCCCCGTGTTGATCGGGATGATGATCCTGATGAGGATCGCCGAACGCGCGACTTGCTTATGCGAGTGCTGCGTTTGGAAGAGCGTTTTGACCCTGTGGTCAAGGCTCGCACTGCGGGTGCTACTGTGTTTTCGGGTTCAGTTGATCCAGAGATATGCGAGGCATGGTTGGTTCAGATTGAGCGTGTTTGTGAGCGTCTGCAGTTTACACCTGAGCAGATGACAGTAGCCGCAGTTGGTTTACTTGAGGGTGATGCATACTTCTGGTGGGTCAGTACTGACAGAGTTCCTGTGGATACTCCGTGGACATTGTTTCGTGATCTGTTTATGCGGAGGTATTTTAATCAGGCTACCCAGCAGCGCAAGTACGAGGAGTTCACGAACTTGAGGCAGGGCAGTTTGTCTGTACTTGAGTATCGAGATCGGTTTACCCGTTTGTCTCGTTTTACGCGGGATATGGTGGCTACAGAGGAAGCCAAGTGTCGCAGGTTTGAGCTGGGATTGAATTTGAGTATCAAGGCGACGCTGACTACGATGCCTCGGAACAACTTCGATGAGTTTGTTAGTGCTGCACTCCGAGGCGAGGATATTGAGCGCGAGAGACAGCAGAGATACCAGCCGAGACGATTTGAGGAGGGTGGACCGAGTCAGGGGCCTTCGAAGAGGCAGAGTTCTGATACTTCCGGTTCAGCTTCATCCTCAGGTGGCGGATCATATTGACCACCAGCTAGTGTACCTAGACGGAGACCGGGATGGAGGAGAGATCGACCGCAGCGACCGCAGGCTAGTGCTGGTTCTAGCGGTTCTAGTTATCCTCGACGTACTGGTGACACTTTTGCTGTACCGAGAGACTACCCATTGTGTAGCTACTGCAACAAGTATCACCTGGGTACTTGTCGGCGAGGTCCTGTCACTTGTTTTCGCTGTGGCCAGATGGGTCACTATGCGAGGGAGTGTCCCCAGTTGTATGGTGGTGATGGACAGGCGGCTCAGAGTTCCGGAGCTGAGCGAGGTGCCACTTCGGGAGCTCGACCAGCACAGACTGCAGGTCAGGGTAGACAGCAGGGACAGGCCCAGCGAGGACGACCAGCCGGACAGGCGAGAGTTCATGCTATGACTATGCGTGAGGGCAGAGCATCACCGGAGGTCGTTATTGGTACGTTACATGTTTTTGGTATTCCAGTAGTTGCATTGTTAGATCCAGGTGCCACACATTCATTCATATCATATAGACTGTCATCATTAGCTACGGTACCTGCATCTCCACTTCCGGGGTTGTGGAGAGTGTTGTATCCGTCAGGTGAGGTTGTGAGCATTAGTTGGGTTTACCGAGACTGTGAGGTGTTTGTTGATGGCCATGGTTTAGCCGCTGATCTGTTATTACTTGATATTGTGGATTTCGATCTGATATTGGGTATGGACTTTTTGGAGTCGCACTGGGCTATGTTTGATTGCCACAGGAAGGAGGTCGCGTTTCGACGACCAGGGTTACCTGAGATATTGTTTCGTGGCGAGAAGAACACTTCCCTACCGTGTTTGATTTCCGCATTGAGGGCGGATCGATTGATGAAGAAGGGTTGTGTTGCTTACTTAGCCCATGTTGTGGACACTACAGCTGCAGTGCCGTATCTTGGTAGTATTGAGGTTGTGTCTGAATTTCCGGATGTGTTTCCAGCAGAGTTACCAGGTATACCCCCTGTGCGGGAGATTGATTTTACCATTGAGTTATTGCCGGGTACTGGACCGATTTCCCAGACACCATACCGGATGGCGCCTGCAGAGTTGAGGGAGTTGCAGATTCAGCTTCAGGAGTTGTTAGAGAAGGGATTCATTCGACCTAGTGTTTCTCCGTGGGGTGCTCCAGTGTTGTTTGTGCGGAAGAAGGATGGGTCCATGCGGTTGTGCATCGACTATCGGAAGCTGAATCAGATTACAGTGAGGAACAAGTATCCGTTGCCTCGGATTGACGACTTGTTCGATCAGCTGAAGGGAGCAGCAGTCTTTTCGAAGATTGATCTTCGATCCGGATATCACCAGTTGAGGATCCGGGATTCAGATGTTGCCAGGACAGCTTTCAGGACGCGGTATGGGCACTATGAGTTTTTGGTTATGCCGTTTGGGTTGACCAACGCCCCCGCAGCTTTCATGGACTTGATGAATCGGGTGTTTCGACGATTCCTGGACAAGTTCGTGATAGTATTCATTGATGATATTTTGATATACTCGAGGAGTGTGGGCCAGCACAAGAAGCACTTGCGAGCGGTGTTGCGGACTTTGCGGGACCATCAGCTGTTCGCGAAGTTTAGCAAGTGTGAGTTCTGGTTGGATAGTGTGAAGTTTCTGGACCACGTGATTTCGGCCGAGGGAGTTAGTGTTGATCCTGACAAGATCGAGGCCGTGCTGAATTGGAGTCGACCCACTACTGTGCCGGAGATCCGGAGTTTCTTGGGGTTAGCAGGCTATTACCGACGGTTTGTACAGGATTTCTCCCGGATAGCTACACCACTGACCAGATTGACGAAGAAGGGCGTCAAGTTTGAGTGGTCTGATGCGTGCGAGGAGAGTTATTTGCTACTGAAGGAGAGATTGACTACCGCACCGGTTCTGACATTACCAGATGACAGTGGTGAGTATGTTGTGTATAGCGACGCGTCGAAGTTGGGCCTTGGCTGTGTGTTGATGCAGCATGGTAGAGTTGTGGCGTACGGTTCCAGACAGCTGAAACCGCACGAGGTCAACTATCCGACGCATGATTTGGAGTTAGCCGCTATCGTGTTAGCGTTGAAGAGTTGGAGACATTACCTGTACGGTGCTCAGTGTAAGATTTTTACTGACCACAAGAGTCTCACTTACTTGCGGACACAGCCGGATCTGAACATGAGGCAGCGCCGATGGATGGAGTTGATCAACGATTACGAGTGCACTTTCGAGTACCATCCCGGGAAGGCCAATGTTGTGGCAGATGCACTTAGCCGGAAATCGGGAGCCTCATTGTTTCACATGTGTGTGGCCAGAGTATCGATGTTAGCCGAGCTACGGGCTACGGGTGCTGTGTTTGGTTATGATGATGATGGAACTTTGTTGGCTAGCTTTCAGGTACGACCCGTATTGGTTGATCAGGTACGGGAGGCACAGGATTCAGATCCTTACTTGCTGAGCAAGAAGACCATGGTACGGAATGGTGTGCCTACAGAGTTCCGTTTGAGCGACGACGGTACGTTGTTGTTCAGAGGTAGATTATGTGTACCCAGAGATGAGGACTTAAAGAAGGAGATTCTGGACGAGGCCCACAGTTCAGCGTATGCGATGCATCCCGGAGGTACGAAGATGTTTCGTACACTTCGAGCTTACTATTGGTGGCGCAACATGAAGCGGGAGATTGCCGCATACGTGAGTCGGTGTTTGATTTGTCAGCAGGTGAAGGCGGAGAGGCAGAAACCTGCAGGGAAACTACAACCACTTGAGATTCCAGTTTGGAAGTGGGAGCATATTACGATGGATTTCGTCTATCAGTTGCCGCGTACTTCGGCGGGCAACACTGGCATTTGGGTTATCGTTGATCGATTGACGAAATCTGCACATTTTCTTGCACTTCCAGGAAAGATTTCAGTGGGCAGATTGGCAAAGTTGTACTTATCCGAGATTGTTCGCTTGCATGGTGTGCCTGTGTCGATTGTTTCTGACCGTGATAGTCAGTTCACTTCTGAGTTTTGGCAGGCTTTACAGCGAGCGTTGGGTACGAGACTACGGTTTAGTACAACTTTTCATCCTCAGACTGACGGGCAGTCCGAGCGGACCATTCAGACTCTTGAGGATATGCTGAGATCATGTGTATTGCAGTTTCGTGGAAACTGGGATCAGCAGTTGCACTTGATCGAGTTCGCCTACAACAACAGCTATCAGGCCAGTATTGAGATGGCACCGTACGAGGCTCTGTACGGGAAGCAGTGTCGCACTCCATTGTGTTGGAGTGAGGTGGGCGAGCGTTGGCTCATTGGTCCTGATTTGGTGAAAACTACGATGGAGGACATTCAGATTATTCGAGATCGACTGAAGATTGCCCAGGATCGGCAGAAGAGTTACGCGGATGTGAGGAGGAAGAGTTTAGAGTTCGAGGTTGGTGATTGGGTCTTCCTGAAACTATCTCCGTGGAGGGGAGTTGTGCGTTTCGGGAAGCATGGCAAGCTTCGACCGCGGTACATTGGTCCGTATGAGATTACGGAAAGGGTTGGAGCTGTTGCTTACAGACTTGAGTTACCGGCTGAGATGACTCGTGTGCATGATGTCTTCCATGTTTCGATGTTGCGGAAGTACATCTCAGATCCTTCACATGTGATAGCCCCACAGCAGTTGCCGATTAGAGAGGACTTATCGTATGTTGAGGAGCCAGTACAGATTCTTGATCGACGTGAGCAGGAGCTGAGGCACCGTGTGATTCCGCTGGTGAAGGTCTTGTGGCAGAACCACTCAGTTGAGGAGGCCACCTGGGAGACCGAGCAGCGTATGCGGGAGCAGTATCCTCATCTGTTCACATGACAGGTACGTAAATTTCGAGGTCGAAATTTCTTTAAGGGGGGTAGATTTGTGACGACCTGAACCAGAATCAGTTGTGTGTTTGGCACGATTCTCGAGATTTGGTTATAGTCGCAGTTTTGCGATATTATGTGGTTTGCCGATTTGATTCGCGACTTTGTTTTTGGTCGAGAATTTGAGTTGGGTGTCTTCACGGAAAATGTAGAGTACGTGATTTCGAGTTCGTGGGTGGTTTCGGAAGATTTTTCCGATGACCGAGGAATATTTTATGATTATTTGAAGTTTCAGGTTCCGACGAGTTTATCCGATTGTTTCGAGTTTATCCGAATTGTGATGGTTATCCATTTCGAATCGTCGATCGACCCGAGGGACGAGTATAAATATCGAAAAGTCAAAAAAAATAGTCGTGAATTGTCGGAAACTTCATTGTGAACTTTGACCAAGCTTTGACTTTTGGTTGACTTTCCTATTTTGGAAAGTGGAGGAGCTGCCGAGAAGGGAAGTTTCCCGAACGGGAAAGTGAACTCCGGCGACCGGATTCCGGCCACCATCCGCCACGGGACAGGTATGGTTAGAGCCCTTATGTGATTTCGAGTACATTGGTGTATGGCTTGTTGGGTTTTGGTGTCGTTTGGGATGGACCCGATTAGGGTCGAATTCGTCTCCGTCGCTGGAGTCGGTGGAGATGTTTCCGGCGAGTTTCGAGGGACAAGATGTTGGGGGTTTTGCTCCCCGTGCCTTGTAGATGCTACCTAGGTGGTTAGATTTGGATGAGGTTGAGTTTGGTGGCAAACCCGAATGGGTTTTCCGGTGGAAATTTCCGGTCGGGTTTCGTGAATTTGAGGTGGTTCCGGGCTGAATTGGACTTCGTGGTAGAAGAGAAATATGCTCGCCTTGACGAGACCTTGAGAACTGGAGAGTTTGGCCTTGTAATTCCACCGTTGACGGCGCGCCGGCGGCGGTCAACGGCGGTCAACGGCCGGAAAAGTCAACTTTTCAGATTTCGATGTAATTAATGTCATTTTTCTCGTAATCACGCCCTGATTATCGTACGGAGGTTTTCGGGTTGATTTGGTTAGCCGATTTTCAGTCGAGATTTCGAGTGGGGATTTCGGGATTTCCGTAATTCATTTTGCACCGCATTTTGTATTTTCGGGAACGGTTGGTTTCCGTGCATCCGTACAGTGTTGTGGATTACGATTTTGATCAGTTATGTTTATATATATTCAGGAGATCGAGATCGAGATTTGGATCGTGATCGTGCTTCGGGCGAGGGTACTTCCGCCGGACCACGTGTTTAGCGCGAGTTTGCGCTAGCGGATCTGTGAGTGGACAATTTCTTTTCACGGAAATGATTGCGAGTCTTTTATATGATTTAAGAACTTGAGCATGCGTATTGATATTACGATTATACGGTTATACTTATACGAATATACGTATACGAGTATACATTTACTTATATGATGTTTCATGCATTTGCATCGAAATGTTTATGATTTGGTTTACACAGAGTACAGTCGTGGTTACGTTGTTGTATCGATACACTCGCCTCTCGGCTGATCCCCGATGGTAGGCATATGTCAGGGGAGGCTGTGACTCCTGACCCGAGGTCTTTACCGGGGGGAGGCAGACCTTTGACCTGAGGCCATTTCCGGCTAGAATCACGTGTGGGTCTGGGATCCCGTGAATCTGACTGTACTAGCACGGAGGAGTCCATGTGTGACCCCGTGGGATTTTACTTGCATGCTCAGTACACTGGAGGAATATGAGTTTTACCTCGTGTACTATGTTGTTTTTATTTTCCTGGACTCGCATATGTGATTTTATACGTATATATAAACTGGTGAAAGACATTTATTTTCGTCCACTCACTCTAACGTGTTTATTGTCTTTCCCCTGGGCTTTTCGGTTTCCGTGCCCAGTTTGCAGTTCAGGTTTGGTGTTTTCACGTCAAGGTTTGGAGGCTAGTGATCAGAGTCACCTGTGTTTTCCAGTAGGTTTCAGTTTCACCTACTGATGTATATATTGTATATATTTTATACTAGAGGTCGCTCTGATACATTCCGATACTTGTTATACGGATTTTCTCGGATATACATATATATAGTACTGTATGTTTACTGTTTGTTGATTATATTAATGTTGAGAAATCCGGATGGGATTGGTGCCCACGGTTTGATTTTTGTGGCATAGGGCGAAGTGTTAATTTCCGCGTGCAGGTTAAGGTAATTCCACGCTAGTAACGAAACTCTGCCCAAATTTCGGAAAATTTTTGTTGGTTCGCATTTTCGAAGGGGTTCGATTCCGGTTTAGGTAGCTAAATCGGGGTTGGGTCCTTTCAGCTGACCCTCGCCCATATTCCGTCTCTGCTAATGCACTAGAGGCCAGGTATTACCACAGTGACCTTAGGACATTGGAGGTATGTGGCGTCGATAGCAAAGGCCGCCCGATGGGTGTCACGGCCTCTGAATTAGCTCAGTGGGGGATCGTTCAAGCAAATCAGGATAGTCAAAAACCCTACACCATCGAGCTACTACCCAGACGTTCTCCATGAATGAGTCTCTATCCGAAATAGAGGCCGAGGCTTGTCTTTCGTTGCACAAACGCTTTCATAACTTTATGTTAGAAAGCCAAGCCTTTGAGAAGGTTCCAATGATTGCAGCATTGGAATATGTGGATGAAGACGTTCTGCAAGAATTAGAAGAGGAGGATGAGATTCAACGAGCTCCAGCAGCTTTAGATGATATACCTCCTAATGTCAAAGATCTCATCGAACACATTCAGATCGGGACACAGGAAGAGCCAATGTCTGTGGCTATAAGTACTTTCTTGGAGCCTAAAGAGAGGCTCAAGATGATTGAGTTGCTAAAAGAATACGCAGATTGTTTTGCAGAGAAATATGAGGACATGCCTGGTCTTTCACCAGACCTAGTTTGTCACAACTTGCCCATCATCGAGGGAAAGAAGCCTGTAAAACAAGAAATGCGTCGCATGAACACAGAGACAGCAATTCTAGTCAAAGAGGAGGTTGAGAAAATGCTCAAGTCAGGGATTATACGAGTAGCCAAATATAACGAGTGGCTGTCTAATATAGTTCCAGTCAAGAAAAAGAATGGGAAGATGCGAGTATGTGTCGACTACAGAGACTTGAACAATGTAACCCCTAAGGACGCATATCCTATGCCAGTAGCTGATTTGTTGGTGGACTCAGTTGCCCGCCATGAGATGTTGACATTCATGGATGGTACTGCAGGATATCACCAGATCCCAGTGGCTGAAGAGGATAGACATAAAACAGCATTTCGATGCCCAGGCTTTGCCGGTATTTTTGAGTACGTGGATATGCCATTTGGACTCAAAAATGCAGGGGCAACCTACCAACGAGCAATGAACTTGATCTTTCATGATCTTATCGGTAAGACCATGGAGGTATATATAGATGACGTGGTAGTCAAGACGAAGCATCGAAGTGATCATTTTGAAGACTTGAGACAAGTGTTTCTCAGAATGAGGCAGCATCAGCTGAAGATGAACCCAGCCAAATGTGTGTTTGGCGTCCAGGCAGGCGACTTCCTGGGTTTTCTAGTTCATTAGCGTGGGATTGAAATACCGGATGATAAGAAACAAGCGGTTATCAATGCAGCCCCACCTAAAAGTAAGAAGGAGCTACAACTTCTATTAGGAAAGATCAATTTCTTACGACGGTTTATTGCCAATGCTGCTGGGAAGACACAATCATTCTCTACTCTCCTCAAGCTTCAAAATCAGAAAGATTTTGTATGGGAGCCTATACATCAAGAGGCCTTCGATACCATCAAAGTATACTTAACGAACCCACCAGTCTTGGTTCCTCCAAGACCTGGGGTTCCTCGCAAGCTGTATATTTCAGCTACAGAGCTCTCCATTGGAAGCCTACTGGCTCAGGACGACACAGCAGGAGTTGAACGTGCTATTTTCTACCTTAGTCGTACCTTGAACGATTGTGAAACAAGATACTCTCCAATGGAAAGGTTATGCCTAGCCTTATACTTTTCAGGGTGTAAGTTGAGGCACTACATGATATCCTTCACTACGTGTGTCATAGCACAAACAGATTTAGTGAAGTATAGGTTATCCAGACCGATTCTCCGTGGTCGTATTGGGAAATGAATTCTGGCCCTCTCAGAATTTTCTTTACAATATGTTCCTCAGAAGGCGGTGAAAGGCCAGGCAGTGGCTGATTTTTTGGCTCATCATCCCATGGAAGAAGTGATTGACGGGCCAGAACTGGATCTCGCTCGTATTGATTTGGCCCCTTGGTGTCTGTATTTCGATGGGTCTAGTACGAGTACTATGGCTGGGGCAGGGGTAGCTTTGATCTCCCCACGCGGCCAAACTTATTCTTATTCTTTCAGGTTGGACTTCAAGTGAACAAATAATCAAGCAGAATACGAAGCTTTAATCATTAGATTAGAACTTCTGTTAGATATGGAGATCAATGATGTGCATGTCCTTGGAGATTCCCAACTGGTGATCAGACAACTTGAGACAAAATACAAGGCAGGTCCAATATTAGAACCTTATGCAAGAAGGGCATGTGATCTATTGAAGTTGTTTACAGAAGTGGAGTTGAGTCATGTTCCTCGAGAGAAGAACTATGCAGCTAATGAGTTGGCTCAACTAGCAACGGGTGTAAGCTTGCAAGATGGAGTACGAGAAAGAATACTAAAGGTGGAACGAAGAACCCTTCCATCTTTCCTTGCATGACAAGAAGACAAAAACGAATGGTAAGTTGCTACACTTGATCACATCGATAAAGACTGGAGACAGGAAATCATCTCTTATCTCCAGGATCCTAATAATCCGATTGACAAGCGGATTCGTTTTTTAGCTCCCAACTATGTGCTCAAAGACGCTGAGTTATATAGAAGGGGAGAAGAAGGCATACTATTAAGGTGTGTCTTTGGACGTGACGCTAAGCGGTTAATGAGAGAAGTCCATCTTGGGATTGCAGGGGCTCATCAAGCTGGTCCCAAGATGAGATGGTTACTAAGAAGACATGGCTTTTATTGGCCAGGAATGCTCAGAGACTGCATCACGTTCGCTAAAGGTTGTGAAGAATGCCAGAGACATGGTCCAGTCAACCATATGCCCAGAATACCATTACAGCCTATAATCAAGCCTTGGCCAGCTCGAGGATGGGCTTTGGACTTAATTGGAATGATTCATCCTCATTCATCTGAAGGGCATAAGTTCATTATAGTGGCTACTGATTTCTTCACAAAATGGGTCGAAGCTCGACCCCTCAGGGTATCTTCAGCGAAGGCCATCCGCCAATTTTTGTTTGAAGATATTATTTGTCGGTTTGGCATCCCTGAGTGTTTTGTATCAGACCGAGGGGCGGCCTTTATGTCTGGAGAAGTAGATACTTTAATGAAGGATCTTGGGGTCCATTTTCTCCACTCTTCTCCATACTATGCCCAATCCAACGGTCAAGCTGAAGCGAGCAATAAGATCATTATTCATATCCTAAAACGGATGCTCGCTGGCAATGCCAGACTGTGGCATGAAGAACTTTTTCATACCTTGTGGGCTTACAGGACTAGTAAGAGGACCCCCACAGGTACAACTCCTTATGCGCTGATGTTTGGGCACGATGCTGTTTTGCCTCTGGAGATTAATGTTCAGTCTTTACGGGTGATGGAGCAGCACAATTTGATCGGTGAAGAAAGGTTTAAGCTTTTTGACTGTAAGAGTTTAAAAGTTGCAGGTTCCTGAGCAATTGAAAAGTTTTGATGAAAGATGAAACTTGTGGATATGGACTACTGCTCTTATAGAGGAGTCAGTCGAGCGTCATACTTTTTCGAAGAGTTGGTTAGACGTGGCGTTCGAGTGATGGTGTAGCGTTTCAAAGTCAATGAGCACATCGTTCAAGGTATATTCAAGTCTTTTCACTTGTTCAGAAAATTTCCAAGTTCAAGACCTGAGGGGCAATGTTTGGGCCTAAATAAAATATTTACTTTGGGCCTGGATGGCCGAGGTCTATCGAGCGGCCCATTATGTTATAAGTTCCTATCGAGGAAGTTGAGTATAAAGAGTCTAGCGAGATTCGTATCGAGCTTCGCTGGAAGAAGACTTAGAGTTCTATTGGAACTGTGTCTTATCGAGCTGGTTTCATGTGGCTTAGTTTTCTGTCATGACTAGTTTATATTTGCAGGACTCTTAGAAGAGTTATGATGGAATTAGAATACCTATGAGTGGTATAACACGTATGCTGGTATGGAGATTCAGACAAGATTACAAGAGCAAAGGAGTTAGAAACAGAATCAATGATTGATATGTAAGCGACTATATAAGGAATGCAAGGATCTCATAAAGAGACAACAACAAAAAAAACATTCAACCAAACATCCTTGCTATACGCAAACAAAACCTAGACGGTTATCTCGTCTTCGAGATATCTATCTTCTTGCAACCAGAAAAGTCTAAGTGCTTGTCACCTATCGAGTGAGAGTATTTACGGCTCAAAGGAAGCAAAACTGCAACTTGAAGGTGGAAGAGCGGCTCACTTGTATGCTGAGAGCTTGAATACTCAAGGGAAGCTAGTGTTCTCAAACACTTCATCGAGAGATTGCTCTGCTCTACACGAAAGACGTGGGGGTATCGATTTCTGGATTTAGCAGAGAGGTACACATATCCAAAGTCCTAGGTTTCTAGGCAAAAAGAACCTATTCGGATAGGGTTGGTGCTCTCCCTATCTTAATCGCTTACATTAGAAGTCAGGCGGCTGTAATCAGTCCATATTCCGTTGAAGAACGGTGGCACGCCAGCATTGAAGCACATACAGGATAGACCGGTACACGCGGTTAAGACATCCGAGGTAAAAGAGACTGCTTCGCGGAGAAAGTCTCTCCCGAGAGATATTTCTGCATCGAACACACTTAAATTATAATTCTTATAAAGTAAGAGTACGTATCATTATTCAATGTACCTCGTGGGTTCCTATAATTCGCATATATATACTAATTTGTTACAATGGATCTATGGAAGAATCTTCCAACTATGAATCCCTTATTATTTAATTAATTCGTAAAATATCATTATGGGAACAGATTAATTATGGGTGCATGACCCATAAGTTTTATCTAAATTGTTCATGATCGATTAAATATAAAACACGTGGAATTATAATTCGATCGATAACTTTCTTGACCTTAATTGGTGAATGTATATGGCATATTAAGTAAATCGTTAAGTTTCTAACATTCTTGAATCATAAATTGAGTCTACAATCGTTTATTAACTCATTATCACATCTAATTAATAAACATGTCATGAATACTATTTAAGCTACTAGCTAGCTATTTGACAACCAAGAGGCATCGATCAGCATACTGTCCATCCATATCTTTTGGTCCAACAACCATGATTTAAGAAGTACGTACGTTTAAAATGCGGTGCTTAAGATAGTCACATAATTCGTCTATATCGATCTGATCCTAAGAAATTATATGTCTAGGACTCGAGTGTTGTATATAACTTAATCCGAAAACGATTATTCTATGTATATGCAACCGATCACGATTCGTATTATTCAGAAGTCATTACCCGGCCATCATGTTCTGCCAGCACCCCACCAGCGCGTGTATATATGCACGGATATATAGAGTTTTTATCAAGTAGCACTGAAATTTTAGTGTGAAGTTATATTTTACATAAAATTGAAAACGTAATTCGATCATTGAAGTCAATCATCTTTTAGATACTCATGCAAGGATCTTGCATGTAGAATTTCAGTTCAATCGGAGTTCGTTTAGCCATTTGATTACCACATTTAAGTTTTGAGCTAAATCGGACAATTTGTATGTATTGTTAAACAATGTCACGATCAAATAGCTAAAACATCTCTGATTAAGCTGAAATTTTGCATGCTCAATTCTTGCATAAGTATCTAAAATATGATTAAATTCAATGATCGAATTCGATGATCGAATTACATTTTCAATTTTGTGTAAAATATAAGTATGAATGAAAATTCTCTCAATATATATCAATTTGCATAGAAAAATTCTTAAACAGTGAAGATTCGAACATAAATAATTCGACTGCATGTCTTGCATTATGAGGTTGAGCGGTTGACGATGACTATTATTTTTCGTTTCTCCCAAAAAAACCAACAAATATCTGAGTTACAAATCGCAAACATTGCGATCTGAGTTATAAAGGTAGCACATGCAACTGGTCGATCCTCAAACTACATCATATACGTACAGTTAAGCAGCCAAGTTCAGCATTTCTCCCAAAAAAACCAACAAATATCTGAGTTACAAATCGCAAACATTGCGATCTGAGTTATAAAGGTAGCACATGCAACTGGTCAATCCTCAAACATCATATACGTACAGTTAAGCAGCCAAGTTCAGCATTTCAAACAGATAGGTAGAACTAGCATAATGCCGACTAGTTTTTCCAAGAGAAAGATGGTGACGGTGCTAAGTATAGACGGAGGTGGAATTAGAGGAATCATTCCTGGAACCCTTCTTGCCTTTCTCGAATCCAAGCTTCAGGTCTCCATCGTTTTATACTTTTATGTGTTCCTTGATCAGCTGCTAGTTCATTCTGTAACTGTTGGTATTAATATTTCTCTGTGTGTACGTATGTCTTAAATATATGTACAGGAATTGGATGGCCCGAGTGCAAGGCTTGCAGATTACTTTGATATCATAGCCGGAACAAGCACAGGCGGAGTGGTCACCACCATGCTTACAGCTCCAAACAAGGACAACCGACCCCTCTATGAAGCCAAGGACATCAACAACTTCTACTTCGAACACACTCCCCAAATTTTTCCACAAACTAGGTATGTACATGTACATGTATAAAATTATAAATTGAAACTACAAATGCTACACGGTATATGTATCGTGTGTGTGTATATATATATATATGTGTGAGCGTACGTACTGATAATTTTTCATATGCAACGGAATATATGCATACAGTCAGCAGAACTTCTTGACAACGATTCAAAGTGCGGTTGGTGTTGTGATGGGTCCAAAATACGATGGGAAGCACATACGCAACATGACAAGCAAGCTGCTAGGTGACCTTACTCTCAAACAAACTCTAACCAATGTGATTATCCCAACCTTTGATATCAAACACCTTCAGCCTGTGATCTTCTCAACCATCGATGTAAGATGAACATATGGATGAGCTCATGATAGTTTTTTTAGTTCTAACTGGTACTCATGACTAACTTCTGTACGTTTGTACAGGCTAAAGAAAATCCTTTAAAAAATGCAAAGCTTTCGGATATCTGCGTTAGTACCTCTGCAGCTCCAACATTTCTTCCCGCACATTACTTCGAGGTCAAGGATCAACAGGGAAAGATCCGTACTTTTGATCTCGTCGATGGTGGTGTTGCTGCAAACAATCCTGTAAGTAAATTAGGTTTTTGTGTGTGTGTCTCTCTCTCTCTCTCTCTCTCTATATATATATATTTTTTTCAAAAGTGAATGTGCCAATATGGAGCTAGCCAGTTAGCTAGGCTAGAGTGACTGAATTAAGTCATTTTACATCTTTTTATCCCCACATAAATAAAATGTTTATATAGTATTGAACCAAAATGAGTCATTTTTACAATAAATATTCTCAAAGTTCTAGCAGGTATTGACTTGACTAATAGACTATAATTACAAGAAGAAAAAACTCTTGTTACAACTATATATATGTGTGAGAACAAGTATCGTTATAGCTACTAGTTGATTCATGACATATGACAATACACATTATAGATTTTTTTGCTTGTTGGTGTACATGGTTGCTATATTGTCCAGTTGAATCGCGTCAATTTTTATCTTTTTACACGGTCACATATAAATAATATAGCAACATAAACATTTCAACCCTATATTATCTAATATATCTGTTGGAATCGTATATTATGCATAGACAATGATGGCCATAAGCCACATAAACAGAGAGATGTTGAAGCATGGCTCGGAACCAATGGATGCTAATCGGTTGCTCGTGCTCTCATTGGGCACAGGCACAGCCAAGTTTGCAGGGAAGTACAATGCAGTCACAGCCTCGAAATGGGGTTTGATCAATTGGTTGTTTCACAATGGGAGCACGCCTATGGTCGACATTTTTACTGATGCAGGTTCCGATATGGTTGACATTCATGTCTCCACTCTCTTCCAGTCCCTCAATGCTAAGGACAACTACCTACGTATTCAGGTACATGCACGCGTTCATACTCACAGATTCAACGTGTAACGACATTAAACTTGCTTGTTTAATGTAAGTGAGGCTAGCTTATGGGTACGTTTTGAATTCATAGAATGACAATTTAAGCGCTGAGGAGACGTCGATGGACATAGCAACAGAAAAGAATCTGAAGAGGCTTGTGGATATTGGGAAGGAGCTGTTGAAAAAGCCAGTGTCAAGGGTGGATTTGGATACAGGGAGGTACGAGAAATGCGAAGGAGAAGGTACGTATGAAGAAGCACTTGTCGATTTCGCCAAACGGCTCGTGGAGGGGAGGAAGCTTAGGCAGAGCAAATGAAACAAGTCCCCCAAGCCATGTGCATGTGTGAGTCCACATGCAAGTCATGTAGCTATTGATCGATCATAGTGTATTCGATCTTGTGTATTGTGTGTGTGAAAAAAAAACATATATAGTAGAAGGATCTCAGTGTTTGGGATCTTCTACGAATGTGCAATAATCTGTTGTGAACTTATGATCACTGAACGTGCTCATGTGAAATGAAATAATATAAAGCACTACTAGTATTAGTCATTGTAACGTTTCTAAACTCGATCATGTTGTGTCTGAATGTAACAGCTGGAAATATTAAGGTTGAACGTGATGGTCGTCGATCTTATATTGAATATAGCACTACAAGTTGCTATATATGTACAGATGTACTTACATTGCGCACCCAAGAAAAATGAATTAATTGGTTAAGAAAGACGACGATATATAGACCAGATGTTGACTGGTTTTACCTTGCCAGTCCGAATATCCTTATCATTTGACTATCGAATGCTCTTCGAAATGTACTAGTCTGTTTTGAAAGCATGCCCATGTATTGAACAAAAGTGTTTTGTTCGACCATGTTGTGAGAGTCCGAACATTCTTGCTGCTCGTCAATTACATGCCTTCTCGAGTTGACCTTGCCTGTCTCGAAAGCGCATTCATGTATCGAACCATGGGGCTTGTTCGATCATGGTTGAGAAAGTTTGAGAAATTCTTGCCGTTCATTAATCCCATGCCTTCTCGAGATGATATTGCCTGTCTCGAAAACGCATTCATGTTCCGAACCATGGGGCTTGTTCGATCATGGTTGAGAAAATCCGAATAATTTCTACCGTTTGTCAATCTCATGCCTTCTCGAGATGACATTGCATGTCTCCAAAGCGCATTTATGTACCAAACCATGGGGCTTGTTTGATCATGGTCGAGAAAGTCCGAACAATTCCTGCCGTTTGTCAATCTCATGCCTTTCAAAATGACCTTGCCTGTTTCAAAAGCGCATTCATGGACCAGACCTTGAAATGTCCTTGCCCGTTTCAACTCCCTGGTCTGACCATGATGGGTCGAACATTCCTGCTCGTTCGGTTACCATGCGCATTCCAAAGTCACTAGTTTTGGAATCGCCGATCTGGCTCAAACCTGGTGTTGCTAATTTGACCAAGATCCTAATAGTTTCGAACATTGTTGCCGTTTGGCTACCATGGGTTAACTTGAAATGATTCTGTTGCAAAAGTGCCCCATACCTCGAAACATCAATTTGGGAGTAGATGTTCGAATATGTCTGGCTTTTCAAAAGGGACTTTCGTATTTCGAGATTGGAACTATAACTGTGTGTGGCCACGCGTCGAGTCGTGTGCAACTGTAACCCTTTGCATGTCTGAAGAGTGTCCCTCGGAATTCGAAACGAGTTAGGGTAATAAAAATGGACGGGAACGCGTGTAGCGCGTTGGACACGTGTCACTGATCCAACGATCCACAGTTTGTTGCGGCTAGGGTTGCTCGTAGAGTTAAACTGGTTTCCTATAAATAGGCTTCTTTCTCTCACTTTCTCACTATTTTGCCACCTCTACCAAAACGCTGCCGAATTTGCTCTGCCTTGTTCTTGGAGATTTTTGGAGCTACACAACCCATAAATCTTCCTTAAGCTTCTGACAAAGCTAAACCCTCGATTCCTTTCTTGTTTTTCTTGCTTGTTGTTGTGTTTGTGAAGAGTGGAATTTGCACTATTTTTTGGGTACTGTTTTCTGGGTAATCCGAATGGTTCTGGTGTTGTTTTGAGTTGGGTTTTTGGGTTTTGTAGATTTATTGCATGTTTTGTTGTTGTGGGGGAGAGAACAGAGCGTTTGGTGTTGTTTTAATTGGCTAAATTCTGGGTTTTCAAATGAGTTTCTGGGTTTTTGCTGAAGAACAACCTTGTGTTCTTGAGGGTTTGGCTGTTTAATCCATTTTTTGACCGTAGGATAATTTTTTGTTTTTTTTTTCTGACCTAGAGTAGTCTGACTATAAGGTATATCTGAATATTCACATAGTCCAACTTTCTTATTCTCTAGGACCATGGAAGCTATTCCAATCTCGAGTGAGGATAGTCATCCTGACCAGATATCCGGTGTAGGATCTGCTGAGCCTAGGATTGACCTTAGATATTTGGACACCTCTTTTGAGAGTGTGCTTAGTGTGTCCCCCATATCAACTAATACTAGTGGTGCTATTGTTAGGTCAACTTACTCGAACATGGAGTCTAGGCAAGTCTTCGGGGGACTTGGTCCATCTGGTGAGAGAATATCGATGGAGACAAGGTATTTTTCGGACTCTTCGGGTTCGGAGACAAAAGAGGATGTTCAGTCTCCCAGTCCTGCCAATAATCTTGGTGGCCCCAGTACTACATTTGTCGTAGACCGATCTGGCGGGCCTTGCTATTATAGGTTCCCGGATAATCAGGCCGATCAGGGGCCTATGGATTCGCCCTCGGCGAAGAAGATCACTAAATGGCGTCGGACATATAACATTTCGGGTAGAGTAGGTCTTCGGGCTTTGGTGCCGAATAAGAGGTTTAGTCACCACCCCTCCCCCCTCGGGACATATATACATTAGTGAATTTCATTTGAAAAGCAGTCGTTCTTCCAATATGCCCTTTCATTGCTTGGGGTAACGTTGGGGCAGTGTGGGCCTACCATGACCCAGGTGCTCATTGCTATGTTCAACATTTGGAGGTTGAGTGGGTTGGATCACCCCACTCGGACAGAGATTCTCTACTTCTTCCGACTGAAGTACTCTCCTTGAGTAAAGAATCAGGGCACGATGACCTTGGAGCCCCGAACGAATTAGTGGTTCACGGAGCCGCCACTATCATCAACGTCATGGCATCGATACCAATGCTTAGTTTTTAGGGAGTGGGAGTTTGAGAATGTAGAGAGTGAGTTAGCACTTAATCGGGATAAGATTGACCGAGTCCACGAGTCTTTCCAGCCTTTGGGTTAATGTATGTGCTTGTATGTTCGCGTTTCTATAGGTTGTTGTACTTACCACTTTTTTCCTGATGCAGATCGATGGTTTTATCCCCTTACTCCCCTGGAACACCACCGGATTGCTCACATCAAGCACGTGTCCGATCCGAAATTAGAAGCTTGAAACTTCTGGGCTTGCATTCGTTGGGAGATAATCTAGCGAGCAGGTCTTGCTAAGGCTCCTGGTGAGTTTGGATTAACTTTGTTCGCAATGCTCCATACATGTTTTTTTTAATGTTTTGTTTGTTGTGTATTGTAGAAAAAATCAAGGTTCTAAAAGGCGTTAGGCGGAATTAGGCGGTGGAGCTGTTTCTACCGAATTACGCGCGGGGCGTAAAGGGGCAGAAGCAACAGAAATAGACTTCCTTCCTTCTTTTTGGTGCGGTGGACTTCCTTCTTCTCCTTGGTGCGTCCGAACGTTGGGGCTGTTCGGATGGGCGGATCCTCGTCTTCCTTCGTACGTGCGGGTGCTTCTCTCGGGTGCTTCCTCCTCCCCTCGGGCGTTCGGGTGCAACTGTTAGAAGAATACAACAACGAAACAGGCGGTCAGGGGTCAAGACGGGGTGGCCCGCCTTCAACGCTCCGATGCCTAAGTCAGAATATGTATTGGATATAACAGTCAAGCGAACGTGAGAGTGCGTGGTGTAGAATTGATATCAATGGGTCTTAGTTGAATCAATGGGATGTAAATTAGTGTGTCTTACCTGTAATAAATACCTGATATATATAGGTGGTTGAGATTGGAACCTGGTGGTGTTCTTCGATGTGGGACTGGTGGTTCTTGCTGGTGTGTAATCCGTACGTTCGGGTGTGCGTCCACCGGGCGCGTGTGCGCTCGGATGGGGTGTGTCTGGTGAGTGAAGTTGGAGCCTTCTTGGTGTTCTTGCATGTGGTGCGGTAGGTGTTGCTAATCTGCTTAAGTGGATAAGTATGTTAATCGTACAACTAATTATGCAATACTAACAAGTCCCCCAATTCCCCAAGTCAAAGAGCACTTTCTTGACTGGGGAGTTGAAAAAGGGTGTGCGATTAACAAGAATACTTATCCGGTTGAGCAGCGGTCATGATCCTGTACGCGCGCCCGTGGAGCTGCGCGTCTGCGCCCGATCGTGTACCTGTGCGCCTGATCGTGTGCCTGTGCGCCTGATCGGGTATGCGCTTGATCGTGTACCTGTGCTTCCGCGCATGCGCGCCTGATCGTGGACCTATGCACCTGCGCCTTCGCGCCTGATCGTGGACCTGTGCGCCTGCGCGTGTGCGCCTGATCGTGGACCTGTGCACCTGCGCGTGTGCGCCTGATCGTGGACCTGTGCACCTGCGCGTGTGCGCCTGATCGTGTACCTACACGACCGATTGCGTACCTGTACGCATGATGGTGTACTTGACGAGTGTCGCATGTTATGCCTGACTTGCATGATCGTGCTATGCGAATGAGCGAACATGGCCTTGCGAATGATGCATGAATGGATCCGAGCGCTGACCCCGACTCCCAAACGAATGTTGCTGTTTGGAGCCGTTAAGCCTCAGATCGGTCTTGTAAATGATGCATGGATGGTTCCGAGCCGCATGCAACGGGCTTCCGAACGAATGTTGCTGTTCGGAGCCGCCAGGGATTCGGAACGGCCTTGTACATGATGCATGAATGGATCCAAGCCGCTTACGCGCGACTCCCGAACGAATGTTGCTGTTCGGAGCCCGCCAAGAATAGGCCCCAGAACGGTCATGCGGGTGGAGTACGAATAACGAATGATGCATGAATGGATCCGAGCCGCTTGCGCGCGACTCCCGAACGAATGTTGCTGTTCGGAGCCCGCCAAGAATAGGCCCCAGAACGGTCGTGCGGGTGGAGTACGAATACACTTTCAGCCTAAGAATGGTGAAATCAAGAATACTTATCTTTTGGAGTGACGGGTGTCAAGATGTTGCTCGAGATGATCGTGCGGGATCGGGATGATCGTGCGGAATCGGAATGATCGTGCGGGATCGGGTCGGTCTTAGCAACAACAGATGGAACACATGTCTTTTGGTTGGTGGTGTTTATACGAGGTTTGCAATTTGTAAGTTTCCCACAGACGGCGCCAGATGTTTCTACCGAATTACGCGCGGGGCGTAAAGGGGCAGAAGCAACAGAAATAGACTTCCTTCCTTCTTTTTGGTGCGGTGGACTTCCTTCTTCTCCTTGGTGCGTCCGAACGTTGGGGCTGTTCGGATGGGCGGATCCTCGTCTTCCTTCGTACGTGCGGGTGCTTCTCTCGGGTGCTTCCTCCTCCCCTCGGGCGTTCGGGTGCAACTTTTAGAAGAATACAACAACGAAACAGGCGGTCAGGGGTCAAGACGGGGTGGCCCGCCTTCAACGCTCCGATGCCTAAGTCAGAATATGTATTGGATATAACAGTCAAGCGAACGTGAGAGTGCGTGGTGTAGAATTGATATCAATGGGTCTTAGTTGAATCAATGGGATGTAAATTAGTGTGTCTTACCTGTAATAAATACCTGATATATATAGGTGGTTGAGATTGGAACCTGGTGGTGTTCTTCGATGTGGGACTGGTGGTTCTTGCTGGTGTGTAATCCGTACGTTCGGGTGTGCGTCCACCGGGCGCGTGTGCGCTCGGATGGGGTGGGTCTGGTGAGTGAAGTTGGAGCCTTCTTGGTGTTCTTGCATGTGGTGCGGTAGGTGTTGCTAATCTGCTTAAGTGGATAAGTATGTTAATCGTACAACTAATTATGCAATACTAACAGGAGCTACTGCCTAGCGCCTAGGCGTTTAGGCGGAGTTTAATCGATAATTAAGCTGTAATTAGGCGGATCATTTGTTATATATATTTAATTAATTATATATTTATATGGTATATTGTAATTTGAAACATAAAGTAAAAATTATAAAGAAATATAATAAAAATTTTAAACTAAGTTTATAAAGAAATCCAATTAACCATCCATCTCAATTTTTTGAAATAGATGTGCATAAACAAGAATCCTAAGAATATGAAATTATCTATTTCGAAGCTGATAATTCATAAATCACAGTACATTATAAGTTTATGACAATGAAGCTTACATTATAAACTTGCAACCATGGAAACCATTCAAACATGCATGAAGCTTCACGAAATCAAGTTTTGTTTGTGTGATGGCCATAGACACTATGCTCTTGCCCACATTTAACCATATTAAATTATCAACATATAACAAACAAGGATGATGGCGGTGGACGGCAAGTGGCGGTGACGGAGGTGATCGATGAGCGGCGTCCAAGTCGCGGCGTTTGCAGAGGGAGAGAGACGACGTTTCGCGAAAAAAATTGGATTGGATTTTCTATTTAAAATTCATTCCTTTGCGTTGTACCTCTTAATTTAAAAAAAAACGCCTAGGCGGTGCTTTTCTGCCGATTAGTCGTTAGTCACCCGCCTAATTGTCGATTAGTCGGTTCCTGCCTAACTACCCCGCCCAGGACCAAAATTAGGCGATAAGATGATTTTTTCCGATTAGTCGGTGCCTAGGCGTCCTAGGCGGTCGTTTTTTAGAACAGTGGAAAAAATGGCTAAGTCTTATCGTCCATCCGACAAATAGCAGCTCGCATACGAGCGGATGATGAAGACCTTCAGCACTGCCTCGGTAATGCGAAAGATTATTCCTGAGGACGAGCATGAGAATTTTAAGGTTGGTGAGGAATTTTATCTGACCATTTGTCCCCCTTCTGTTAAAGAATACGAGGATCCGATCGAGCTCGAGGCTCAGATCGAAGATGTGGTTCACCCTAACGTGGTGGGCTCCCAACATATTCCCTAAGTGGAGAATACCCTAGAGTCGAACATGTTGGTTCTTAAGAAGGTTGATGATGTGACCCTGGAGGCCGAGAGGGTGAGAAAGAATGCAAAGAGGAGTGAAAAGGATTCTTTCAATGTGATCAAGGCTCAGAAGCTCAAAGATTCCAACGATGATCGGGAAACCAGCTGGCACATTCACCGAACTGGGAGTAAATCCATGTCTCCTGACAATGAGGTTGAGTTTTCTCAAGCCAAGAGCAAGAGTAAGGCAAATCCCGACGGGTTGAACAACAGCAGCTCTCCTCCTTCGAAGCGCCAAAAGCTCGCACTCAGCTATCTTTCCACCACCGGTGTCAGCATTGCCATGAAAGGTGCCACGAACTATGCTTTCGACTATCTGTCCAAGGTTTGGAAGTCGATGGATGTGGGCATAGAGGCTTTGCAAAAATGTCGCCAGCTCTGGGCTACTCCAATTGAGAGTCTCGACAAGGCCTTTGAGACTTGCACCCAGCTTCAATATCAACTTTACCTTATGCGAGGCTTGGAAGGATCTCTTCTCTAAACGACCGAGCTTACGAAGGTTAAGGCCGAGAAACGAACCCTCGAATCAGATCTGACCAAGGCCAAGACGTCTATCACCAAGGCCAATGAACTTCGACAAAGAGGGGTGAGCGGATCAAGAAACTCAATATTAAGTTGTCAGACTCGCAGAAGGATTTGAAGGAGGCCCAAGATAAGATGGTGTTGGTCAAGGCCGAAAAAGAGGCGCCCGAGAAGCAAGTGTCTGACTTGCAGAGGTGAATGTCTAAGATAGAGGGCGAGCTTCTCACATCCGAACGCCGCCTCGAGATTGGGAAGGGCTTAGTGGAGAGCTTCAAGGGTTCTGCTGAGTATGAGCAGATGATTTCCAAGGCTAGGGCGAACGCGGTCGAAGCTTTCAAAGAGAGTAATGAGTTCGAGAAGCTTGTGAACTAGGAAGGGCAAAGTCAGGTGGATGACTACGTCGAGATCATCAAGCCTTTCCTAGATTAGAAGTAGTTCAATGCCTGGCAGGACGAGAAGGAGAGAAAATCGTAGGCTTCGATCATGCAGAAGGCAGCCCAGCACTCGGCCCAGGAGGCCATTGATCAGACAATCGAGACGACTATCGAGCAGACGACCAAGCTGGACTCGAGTAGGGATATGGGAGACGATGAAGCTTAGAGACGTTCGGGGTGAAGTTTTTCTTGCTTTCTAGTTATGTTTTTTCATGCTTTCGTTAGTTTTAAAGTACACTAACGCCGTCGTGCGATTTTTGGGTTCTCTCTCCGAGAACGAACATATTGTTTCTGGTGGGGTCGAGAATGGTGCTTCATACGCACCAAGCCTTCATTTTGCATGGTTTAGCTTGACGAGAGGTTATTTTGGAATTTATTCAAGTATATCTATTTACTCCTTTTGTAAATTCGTATTTCCTTTTAATGTCAGACATAAATGATGTTTCTGAATAATCCCACTCATTAAGTTTCTAGTATGTCTGTACAAAATAGCTCGCGAGTACGAACCATGGGCTTTTCCCCAAGTCCCCCGAGTATCGGGTGACATGGGCGAAAACCAACAAAAGAGTACATGTAAACGGATAAAACTTTAATGAAAATGCTTGCTAAGATGTTGAGTGTTCCATGGGTGACGAAGTCTTTACCCCTCCATTTTCCTAAGGTAAAATGTACCCAGACTGACGATCTCATCGATGATGTATAGTCATTCCCAGGATGGTTGAAGGCTCTTCAATATCTTCTGTATTGCTTTCATGACCCAGTCCCCGAGTTATAATGGGCAGCCCAAAACACGCTGGTTGTAAAGTCGAGCGATTCGCTGCTTGTTCCCTGTGTTTTGCAGATACGCTACATCTATTTTTCTTCAAGCATATCGTTGTTTAGTCGTAGTCCCTCATCGTTCATGATCGGATCGTAGCTCTCGATCCTTAGGTGCTGATGACTAAGCTCCAGAGGCAACACTGCTTCTGTCCCAAACGTTAGGCTAAAAGGTGTTTCACCCGTGGCTATCGTTGTCGTTGTTTGGATCATAGCTCGGGCCATCACACATACCAGGTATCCCCGAGCTCGATGTCCATGATTTTCTTCTTGATGCCTTCTTTGATAATCTTGTTCACTGCCTCGACTTACCCATTTGTTTGGGATGTGTCAGTGATGTGAAGATGAGGTTCATGCCTTGTCGATTACAAAATGCCTTTAGCTCATCATTGTTAAACTGTGGTCTGTTGTCCACGATGATGTTGAGCGGTGTGCTATATCGACAATATAAAAAGCTCTAGCGGAACATTTCTACCTCCTCAGTCGTGATTTTCACCATTGGTTGGGCCTTGATGAACTTGGTGTGGTAGTCGATAATCACGATAATGAATCGATATTATCCTTTGGATTTCGGGAGCTTTCTGATTAAGTTAAGTCCCGATTGTGTGAACTGCACTGGTGATAGGAGGATCGAGAGTGGTACAGCGGAAGCATGGTTCTTGTGTGCGTATAGTTGGCACTGATGACATTTGCTCGTAACTTTGACCGAGTCTGCGTGTATCGTGAGCCACCAGAATCCATTACGAAGAGCCTTGTGGGCAATGGATCTAGTACTCGCGTGATGACCACATACCCCTGAATGTATCTCTCTTAAGATGGTGTCTTCTCTTTCTGGCGTTACAAACTTGAGGTTCGCCCAAGTCTTCCCCTATCAGTACAAGCAATTGTTTTAGATGCTTAAATTTGCTGCTTTGGCGATGATGTTACGAGCTTTTGCTTTATTTTCTGGTAGTTCGCCCCTTGTCTTGTACGCGGTGAGCATGTCCATGTAACTGTCTTTATTCAGCTCAATTGTGAATATCTCTTCCAGTGACTTGGAGATGCTCGGGCATTTTAAGACTTCGACCACCTTTTGTCTGTACTCCGAGTGCACGGGTGTTGTGGCTAGTCGGGCGAGCTTGTCTACTTTCGCGTTCCTTCCTCTGGGGATATGGGTAATGTTGAAAAACTTGAACCTACTCAGCGCCTTCACGTAACCGAGGTACGCAGCCATAGTCTCTCCTTTCGCTTTGAAGTCCCTCTCTACCTGGCTGACTATGAGTTGTGAGTCACTGAAGATGTTGATGTCCGGGGCCTCCGAATTCTTGGCCAATTGTAGCCCAATGATGAGGGTTTCATACTCAGCTTCATTATTCGTGGCCTTGAATTTGAACTTGAGAGCATACTCAATGTTCACTCCTCCAGGCCCGGTTAGTATGACTCTTGCTCCACTTGTCTTCTTCATGCATGACCCATCCACATAGAGGTTCCAAAGCGACTGGGGTACTGGTGCAGGTAGGCTGATGGGCATTATGGCCGTGCTCGGGATGTTAGTCTCTGTCAAAGACGGTGTCTCAGCTTCCGTGTACTCGGCTATGAAGTCGGCCACTGCCTATCCTTTCAATGTTGTTCGGGGCAGATAGTGTATGTCGAACTTACTCAATTCGATTGCCCATTTTGCAAGATGGCTGCTATGATTGGGCGATTGCAAGACTTGTCTAAGTGGCACGTTCATGAAAACATAGATGCTGTGAGCTTAGAAGTAAGGTCTCAATCGCCTGGCTACAGTGATTAGTGCTAGTGTCATTTTCTCGATCATCGGATAGCAGGTCTCTGCGTCTGTCATGCCTTTTCCAAAAAAGAAAACAGGTAACTCCGAATTCTCCTCCTTGCGAACAAGGGCAGAGCTCACAGCTATCAGTGAAATAGCTAGGTATATGTATAGAGTCTCTCCTTTTAAAGGTCTGGATAGGAAAGGGATAAAGCTAGATATTGCTTGATACTGGAGAAGGATGCCTCACATTCGGGCGTCTAAATGACATCCCGTTTGTTGGTTGTTCGGAAGGCTTTAAATAATTGTGCGCATTTATCAGAATAACGAGAGATAAAGTGGTTCAATGATGCTAGCTTCCCCATGAGGCTCTGAAGGTCGGCTCTCTTGGTGGGAGGTTTCATATTAATAATGGCTTTTACCTTGGCGGGCGAGGCCTCGATACCCCTATGACTTAGGATATACCCGAGAAACTTGCTGGTGGTGATACCGAACATGCATTTGGCTGGGTTTAGCCTAATGCCATTCTTGATGAGGATGTTGAGCACAGTCCTTAGATTCTCGGCGTGATCTACAGCCTTGACACTTTTTACGAGTATATCATCGACGTAGACTTCAACAATCTTGCCCATTAAGCCGTCAAAGATGAGATTCATAAGGCCCTGGTAGGTGGGCCCAACATTTTTAAAACCGAACGGTACCACAATATAGAAGTACAGGCCCTTGTCGGTCGTGAAATGTGTCTCCTCTTGGTCTTCAGGGTTCATGAAGATCTGATTGTACCCCAAGTAGGTATCCATCATGGACAGCAATTCATGCTCGGCTGTTGCGTCGACCAGTTGATCAATCCTTAGTAGAGGGAAGTTATCCTTCAGGCACACTTTATTCAGGTTACTGTAATCGATGCACATTCGCCTTTTCCTGTTGCTCTTTTCCACCATGGCCACATTAGAGATCTAATTCGGATAGTCGACCTTCCTAATGAACCCGATCTTCAGTAGCCTGTCAACTTCCGTGTGCATGGTAGAGTAATGCTCTTCCTTATAAGCTCTCATATTTTGCTTAACTGGCCTTGTTCTCGGGGTGACGCTGAGCTTGTGTGATATAATATCGGTGGAAATCTCAGGCATGTCCGCGTAGGACCATGCAAACACCTCTTGCCTTTCCCCCAGTATTTGGATCAATTGCTTGGAGAGTTCGGGTGCCAATTGGGCACAGATCTACACTGTGCATTCGAGATATTTGGCCTAAAACTAGATTGTCTGAAGCTTATCACGCTCGACCACTGGATGTACTGCAATTAATCCATCGCGTGGGTCATTCAGTATCTCTGCTTTAGGCGATGCTTCCTCAACTATCAGTACCTCCAACTGGGTGTTATCCCCGTTCGAGCTGACGAATGTTTCCATAAAATCATATCCCCGAGCATATCCCGTGCCATGGTCTGTTGGGAATTTTCCTAGGAGTATATGTTTTGCTATCACGAGTTTCAACTTGCTGATTCCTGGCCTCCAGAGAATCATGTTGTATGGGGAGTAGATATCTAGGATTACAAAATCCATTCGGACTTCGCTGTGTGGAGAATCATATGCCCCAATTCTGAATTGCATATAATCACTGTCGATCGGGTATGATGTTTCGCCCGTGAAACTGGCAATGCTCTCGTGATCTTGAGTCATCTTATGTGTGGGTCGTCCCAACGCCTTGTACGTGTCCAGGAATATTACATTTGTTGAGGCTCCATTATCCACTAGTATCCTTTTGACGAGAAAATGATCCACGATACCATCGATTATGAACGGTAAGGTGTTGTTTTGCCGGTTGTCTTCCTCGTCAAACGAGAAGGTAATGGGTGGCCATTCCTTCTTTCCCGATTTAAGGGATTTTCTGGAGCTCATCACATAGACATTTCTTTTAGGGCACCCAACTTCCTCCCTCGACATCTCCGACTTCCGCTTTCGCCTCGAGATGATGTTGATTATACTCCTCGTTTCAACATTCGCGACCCGGCGATCCTTATTCAGCTTCGGAAGGATGATCTTGTCATTCTTGTGCAGCTGCTGTATCTCTTTGGCGAGTATCTCACAATTGTTGGTGTGGTGGGTGTTCGACTCGTGGTACATGCACTACTTGTTTCTGTTGTTGAGCATTGGGGGTGTGCCTGGTGCTCTCGGGATGGGGGGTCCGATTTAGCCTTTTATGTCGGAGGAGCTCCTCGTTTGAGGCTTGGGCGATAGAGAAGACTTCTCATTTAGAAAAGTGGGGTGGATTGGTATTTTAGAATTGGTTGTTTTGTGGTGTTGGTGGTCGTACTTGATTTTGTGGCGGGTTATTCGGACGCTTGCTAGGCTGTTGGAACGGTTTCTGGTTCTTCTGCTCTTAGTGGTGATTCCCTCCACGCTTGTGATTATTGAATCGGGGTTACGTTTCTTTGGCTGGGGGTGTGACAATCGAGGTGAGTGGTGTTTCAGCTAGTTGTGGGAGGGGTTGGATAACTGCCTGGATTGGCTGGGCATGATAGTTTGGTAGATGGGATGTGTCATAGACTCGTGTCTCTACGAGCGGCTTTTGTACGATCAGGTCCATGACCTCGTCGTAGTCGAGATGTTACTCCCTGACAAGCTTCTCGACGGACGGTGTTCTGATCATATTCTCCATCAGAGCCGTCTTGGCCACTTTCTTGTCAAGGTTCTTGCATGTGCTCTCCAATGCCCTCCATCGGTTGACGTAACTCAAGAGGCTTTCGGTCTCCCTCTGACAGACTTTCAAGAGTATGCTCGTAGTGTTGTACTTGCCATGTAGTCAGTAACACTTGAGGAATCACTCTGTCAACTCCTCGAATGATCGGAACCCGAAGGTATCTCGTAGAACCAATTCCTTGCCTCCTCGGTCAGAAACTCTTGGAATAAGAAACATAGGGTCGGATCTGATATCGGGTCCCAGTGGTGGCGGATTGGTATTCGTCAATGTGGTTCCTCGAATCTCCCTTTCCATTGAACCGGTTGATCTTGATTGTTTTTGCATTCGTGTCTCTTCCGTGCTGCAGTATAAGCACCGAGAACGAGCTGATTCATGGGGTGAACATCCCACCCTGCCTGAGCAGCTTATCCTTTCGGAGGTACGAAATTTCCGCCACTAGCTCCTCCATCCTTTGGAGCATTGCTGAGTTGTCGTTGACCTGAGGATCTTCCTCGTCCTGCTGATTCCTTTCGGGTGGATGGAGTGGCCTAGGTAGTTAAGGATTGATGAGTCCCCCATGTGGGTTGACCCGGATAATCTCTACATTATGCTCGACTTCCCCTCTTATCTGATTCTGTGGCTCTTCCACATTTCTGGCCTCTTACCCCCGAATGAAGGCATCGAGTTTCTCTTCCAGTCTTTATCGGGCATGTCGTTCCTGATCACGTTCGGTCCTGGATTTCTGCAATTCCTGAAAGACCTAGTTAGCTACATCGTCCTCGGTCATGTCGTGGATGTCGTTTGCGATCATGCCCGAGAGGAACTGTCAGGTTTTCGCTCTCTGGGGTGTCGTTATTGCGGGCGTGTCTCCTGCTTCGTGCGCCATCTTTGCTGTTGGGTTTTTGGTTTGGTGGTGTTTGTACGTGGTTGATGATTCCTCACTTCCCACAGGATGGAACCAACTGTTTCTACTGAATTCTGCAGGGGGGTAATTAGTAGAAGCACGGGTAGGATAATTTGGTGGTGGTGGTAGTTTTTGTCCGGGCTTGGCTTCCGAATGCTACTCTGCTTCCTCGGTGTTGGAGATAATACAAAATGAACAAACGTCAGAGGTCTAGACGGGGTTTGTCCACCTTCAACACTCCGATGCCTAAATCAGATAAATGTATCGAATATAATAACATTAGGAAGAGTTGAGTGCTCGGGATCTTTTTACTTGTAATAAATGAGTTAGTTATATGGGTGGTTGAGCATGTAGTTGAATGTTGTCCTTCGATATGGGAGTTTCTTGATTCTGGCCAAAATATTGGAAGCGCTTGTTTGGGCGCGTGGTTACTCGGATAAAGATGGTTCCTTGTGTGATGTTGAAGCTCTGCTTGCTGTCTTGTGATTAGTTAAAGGGATGTTAGACCCATTTAGTGGTAAGTATCCGTTAATTAGGTGATGTAATGACCTGTACTAATAGGTTGCTCGGTGATCTTACCATCAAACAGACACTAACCAATGTGGTCATTCCAACTTTTGATATGAGACATCTTCAGCCTGTGATTTTCTCAACAATTGATGTAAGACATTTTAAATTTCTGTCCAAGTACCTAGTCAATTAGGACGGGCATATTAGTACTAGATATTAAATCTAAAGTTTATGGTACCACAGGCAAAAGAAAATTCAATGAAGAATGCAAAGCTCTCAGATATCTGCATCAAGTACCTACCTCTGCTGCTTCATCTTACCCCCCCCCCCCCCCCTAACACACACACACACACTACTTCGACACCAAAAGATGACCAGAGAAATATCCTTTAAGTAACTGTTAACTTTATAAATTATTGTATGTTATGTTGTCTGTCATATTATCAGTACGTATATATGCATTTCAAATGAGCCATTGTCTTAGTAGATGGTACTAACTCAACAGTGTGAGCCTCATTATTAATCTACCATAATCTAAGGCATGGACAGACGATGATGGCCATAAGCCATATAAACAGAGAGATGTTGAAGAACAACTCAGAACCGATACATGCGACGCGGTTGCAACTGCTGTCATTGGGAACCGGCGCTGCCAAGTATGCGGAGAAGTACAATGCAGTCACGGCATCAGATTATCAGAATGGGGTATGATGAATTGGATGTTTCACCATGGGAGTACACCTTTGCTGGACATTTTTGGGGATGCAAGTTCTGATATGGTTGACTTTCATGTCTCCACTCTGTTCCAGTCTCTCAGTGTCAAAGACAACTACCTACGAATTCAGGTACCTAAATTCACACAACAAAAACATGTATATCATCTCTACTCAGTCTGAATCATATATTCAAACAAACAATGATCACCTAAACGATTGTTCAGTAGAGAATCCAAACCATTTCCTAATCTCACCCATTCAAACACCTTGTGTCTTGTGACTCCACTCAACCCTGCACAAGTGCACAGTGTGTTCATATTAACATTATTTGACCTTTTAGTTTTGTGGATTCTACCATAAGGCTAATAGTTTCACGATGTCTGGAAACTACAGGATGATACGTTGAGCGGTGACAAACCCTCCGTGGATATTGCAACAGAGGAGAATTTGAAAAGCCTTGAGGAGATCGGAAAAGGGTTGCTGAAGAAGCCAGTGTCAAGAGTGAACATGGATACAGGGAGGTATGAAAAATGTCAGGGAGAGGCTACCTATGAAGAAGAGGCTCTGGTCCCTTTTGCTATACAGCTCTCAGAGGGAAAGAAGCTCAAACAAACCAATTGAAAATCAAAACATACCTTCAGTCCATTATTGCTTTCCTTAATTAGTCACGTCAAATTAGACTCCAAATTATCTATCCCTTTGTACAAAGATGTATTCTCTACTTTCTTTCCCACACCCGATCCAAATATTAGCTTAAATTGACCTTTTTCTCATTATGTTATATTAATGGTCTCAATCATGCGCTTCAGGATTTCCCGCCTACACCATTAGATATTAGATAATATCCTAAATACAAATATTACTTGACCAATATCAATATGGGTTGAGTCACAGTCCAAAGCTATTGGCTATAACTTTATAATATTCGGTAAATGACAGACGACTAGGAGATGCCACACCTTCAAGACTGACTAAATTTTACAAAGCCACACAGATACAGGGGACTCGTCAACAACAAAGCTCGACCATAGTATGGATGGATTGGAATTCCCACCAAACAAAAAACACTCACTACTAGAACAAAGCACAGCCAACAAGCAACAAGCTAGTTAAAGAACAAAACGTCAAAAGCTAGGCTGCTGTATAAGTATACAAAGAGTGCTGATGAAACGCAGAAGTTCCCGAACTCCACTAATGCAAAGGAAAAAACTGAATGGAGTCATCCTATGATGAGTCCAGATCACCCCACTTGAAGTACAAGCCGAGCAAGTGGGATGAAAGCCAAGACACGCCACTGGGGTCTAAGATGGCGGAGCTGATCAAAACCAAGGAAGAGCTCAAGAAAGCTAGAGAGAGCACCATGCAGCTATGGCTAGACTCCAAGCCTCTTATTGACCAGCTCGAGAAGCTGAAAACCGGCCTTGCAACTGCTGAGAGCCGGTGTGCCACGCCCAATACTATGATCTCCGAGCTTAAGTCACAGCTTGAGGCAACCTACACAGCGATCAAGGCCAAAAAGGATGAAGATCTTGAGGCGAGAAACTTGATCGATGAAACGAATCAGGCCATGGACCAGACACGTCAAGAGATTATAAGCATTAACTTGGAAACAGAGGAAGAGCACAAATCAATAGCTAGAATGCAACAAGCCATGCGGCTGAGGAGACAGACCCTACGAGCGTTGCTTCTTACTCTTCGAGCTGTTAGAATCGAAAAAGATGCTGTTGCTGCATCGGCAGCAGAAGCACTTCAGTACATGAACTATTCAGAAATTGACAACTCTACTGTCAACATCAGCCACGAAGAGTACCCTGCCTTGATGAGAAGAGCTGAAGAAGAAAACTCTCTCTCAGACTGGCGTGTTCTGGTTTGTACAGAGCAGAAGCTGACAGCTGAAGAAAGCCGAGACAAAGCTACGGAGAAACTAAACGGCCTACTCTCTCAGCTAAAATCAAGAAAAAGTGAAATCAAAGAAGAAGATTACTATTATGGAAATGAACCAACCGGAGATCTGTCAATCACCAACCAAGGCCAAATGATCACAACACACAATCAGGTAAAAGTCTTACCAAGGCCAACTCCGAGACATCCAAGTCAACAGCGGAGAGCAAGACGTGAGAACTATATGAGGCTGGCTGCAAACGCGAAACCATCTTATTTGCAACAAATAAAACACTTTATTGGAGGTGTCTGCCTTAGGCCTAATAGATAAGATGCATAAGAAAATGAATCCGACGAACTCGATCCGAAAGTGGAATTCAAGTTTTTGAACAGCAAATAAGTGCTACTGGGAAGCGTTGAATGTAAATTGAAACAATAAGATTGAAGCTCCAGTAGTTATTTATTTTTCTACCTCAATAAACTGTGAATGTTCTCTTGCCCTTTTTACAAAATATAAAGCCCGGAACGCAAAAAACCTTGAGGTGTCAGCCCAACCTAGCAGGCTCTAGCATATTGAAATGCAAGGCTGAAGCCTAGAATTGCATGCTCAAGCAGCTTAAATTACAGCTCAAGAAAATCAACAAATACATTAATACCACATAGGAACTTAAGGGTAATCATAATGAAGATCGAAGAACATAGCCATACGAAATCTTGAGTCTGAGGAGACAGGCTCTACAAAAGACAGAAACTAACCTCTTGAGGTGTAGGGCTTAGAAAGGATGCTGGCCAGGCATCAGGCATCAACACTGCAACTCAGGATTGGTTTGCTACTTTGGATACAAGTGTCACCGGAAATGTGTTTAATGGTGATAACTTTGCACATGACAGGAAAGGAGTAGGAACAGTCAAGTTGAAATTCAATGATGGTGTGGTTAGGGAACTAAATAATGTGTGGTATGTTCCTATGCTTGGAAATAATCTAATTTTCTTGGGTGCTTTTGAAGCTAGTGGTTACAAGATTACTATGGAAAATGGTGTTACAAAGGTGATAAAAGGAGCTTTGGTGGTCATATATGAAAGGAAATAGGAATCACAATATGTATATACTACAAGGTAAAACAGTAATTGACAATGTTATTGCAGTTAGAGATTATACAGATGATGTTACTAGACTGTGGTATATGAGACTTGAGCATACTAGTGAAAAGGCCTTGCAAGGTTTGGTGAAATAAGGGCTCTTGCAAGAGCCAAAACTAACAAGATTGATTTTTGTGAGTTTTGTGTCTTGGGTAAACAACATAGAGTAAAGTTTGGAACCGTTGTGCATTAAACCAAAGGCATTCTCGACTATGTGCACTCTGATGTTTGGGGACCTACAAAGACATCTTCTATGAGTAGTAAGCATTGATTTGTGACATTTGTTTATGACTTTTCTAGGAGGTCTTGGGTTTACACAATGGCACACAAAGATGAAGTGTTGAGTATCTTCCTAGATTGGAAGAAGATGGTAGAAAACCAAACTAGCAAAAAGATAAAAGCCTTGAGATCAGACAATAGAGGAGAGTATACATCTGATTCTTTTCACAAAGTATGCAGAGAAGCAGGGATAGTGAGGTATTTCACTATTCCAAGAACTCCACAACAAAATGGAGTAGCTGAGAGACTTAATAGAATCTTGTTAGAAAATGTGAGATGTATGTTACAACAATCTAGTTTGAGTAAGGCATTTTGGGCAGAGGCGGTTACCTATGCATGTCACCTTGTCAACCGCTTGCCATCCGCTACGATTAATGGTAAGACATATATCGATGTATGGGCAGGAAAACCTGCTAATGATTATAACCAATTGCATATTTTTGGTAGTCCTGTATATTTTCATGTGACTGAATCTAAACTTGATGCAAATGCCAAGAAAGCTATATTTGTTAGTTTCAGGAGTGATGTGAAAGGTTACAGGTTATGGTGTCCAGAATTGAAAAAGCTTCTTATTAGCAGGGACATTACCTTTGATAAAGCTAGTATTCTTCACCCTAATACCAAGGCTACAGATGAAGGAAAGCAAAAGAGTGATAGAGATGTTCAGCAGCTGGAGCTTGACAAAGTTGTTACTAAGGATGTCACCATTGGCCAAGCTGAAGATAGAGAGTCTGGAAGTGAAGGAGAAAATGAAATCCAGATCAATGAAGGTGTGCATGACCATGATGATATTGAGGCACATGTTAGAAGGCAGAGACAAGTTCAAGTACCTGATCTAGAATCCTGATCGGTGGTCGCACACCAACCAAAAATAATACCCTATTCAGTATATACTTAAGATTAATGCCATATAGTGCAGATAGGGATCGATCCACAGGGAAAAGTAGACTCTATACTCTAAACACAAACTAAGACGTGAAAGTCAGAAATCTGACAGACTCGACCACTGGATGAAAACGTAATTAATTAAAATACCTAGACTAAACTAAAAATCACGAAATTTATACAGAACAAACTAGACACAGTGGCGGACAACCACAGAAAATTTCAATGTAATCGAAGTTGTTTTGAATATCTAAATAAATTATATAAACTAGACTACGAACTGAAAACAGTACAGTAAAACAACGATTTAATCAAAATAAAGAGATCGTTAGACACTTCTCTCCACCCTAGACAATTCCAATCTACCCCAATAAATTCACATAACCTCAAATGAATGTTTCTCATGCATACGCTGTGATTAAGTCGCATACACCTTACACCCTCGTGCTTGGCATGCTAAGCCGGTTGATGTACCCTAGCTTAACTTGATCTTAACTTAAGATATATGGTACTTCTTCGATCGGTCCAAAATCAACTTAAACTAAGTCATTACGATCTGTAGGATGTTTGAGACAACAACAAGACTTCTAGAGCTACTGTTTGGGCCTAAATAAAGAATTTCATTTTGGGTTTGGATGGCCTAGGTCTATGCGAGCGGCCCATTACATATGGTGCTTGATGAGGTGTCAAGTGATAACGCCTGGCGAGCGTTCGCTAGGGGAAGACTTTGAGTTCCATTAGAACTATGTTTTATTAGCTGGTTTTATGCGGCTATAATTCTATCATAACTAGTTTAATTTTAGATAGAACTCTTAGAAGAGTTATGATGGGATTAGAGATCTATGGCGTATGTTGGTGTTGGATTCAGACTGGACTGTGATTACGAGAGTAGAAGGAGTTTGAAATAGAATGAATGACTGTTATTAAGCGAGTATATATGGAGAGCAAGGATCTTATGAGAAGCCCCCCGATCAATCAAACAATCTTGCTATACGCAAACAAACCTAGACGGACGTCTCGTCCTCGAGATTTCTATCTTTCTTGCAACCAGAAGGTCAAAGTGCTTGTCACCTATCGAGTGAGAGTATTACGACTTTAAGGAAGCAATTGCAACTGGAAAGTTGAAGAGCTTGTCACTTGTAGGTTGAGAGCTTGAATACTTGAAAGGAGCGAGTGTTCTCAACACTCTGTTACAAGATTGCTTTGCTTTGCACGAGAAAGGACGTGTGGAGTATCGATTTCAAGGCTTAGCGAGAGATACACATATCAAAGTCCTAGGTTTCTAGGCAAAAAGGACCTATTCGAGCAGGGTTGGTGCTCTTCCTGTTCTAATCGCTTAATATAGAAGTCAGGCGGCTGTAATCAGTCCATATTCTGTCAAGACACGGTGGCACGCCAGCATACGAAGCACAAGCAGGATAGACCGGTTCACGCGGTTAAAACATCCGAGATAAAAGAGACTGCTTCGCGAGAAGGATCTCTTCGTAAGAGATATTTTTGCATTCGAACATTTTGGCACGGCCGGTGGGACATAATATCTCTTTGCATCTTGAAGCGACAATTGAAGATCCTTATCGAAGGGTCTATCCTCAGTGTCGCAAGCATCCACAACCGGTTTACCGTGAACACACATCTACTGAGTGTCGTTCATTAAGTAATCAAGCGGTTGAGGTTATTTTCGCCAAAGACTTCGATACCACGACGTTCAAATTTTTGAATGAGGCGGAAATAGCAAGACTTACACTCAAACAATACCTGGCTTATGCAGCCAGGCGAGATAGTCACCAGACTAATCACCATTTGGCACTCGAAGGAAAAATTGAGCAACAGGCAGAACTTCTCACCGCCCAGGCCCACTTAATTGATACGGCGACAGTCAGTATCCAAGCAATACGGGTGGAGTTAAATCAGGATCGAGAGGAGAGAGAGGCCATGGGGGCCCAGGTGACTAGTCTGGTAGAAGGTCAAGATAGACTACGGGTTGATATCCTTCGCCAAATGGACAAAGGTTTGGAGGAATACCGCCGGTATACGGCGACTCTATCACAAAGGGTAGACAGAGACATATGATCTCTAACCAAATCCGTATCGGACTTGACCAGAAAAACTAGGCAGGCGGAGTCTTTTCCTCTTGCTTGGGAGCAACGGTTAAATAGGTTCTTGGATGATTGTAACATACAATTATCCAGGATGCATGAAACTTATGAAACACCGTTTCCCCCAATGAAAGACGATCCCAGCGAGTGGCGATGGCCAAAATTTTACAAACATCAGACCTTCCAAACTTTCTCTAGGGACGATGATGCAAACGCGACAACACACTTGGCTTATTTTACTTTGCAGTTAGGTCAATTTGCGGAAGATGAAGGACTCAAATTAAGAGTCTTCGGATCATCGCTATCAGGATCAGCCCTTGTATGATATACAGGAATAGAGAAGGGTTCGATCAGCGAATGGAAAGATATGGAGGCCTTATTCATAGATCACTTTGGAACGGCAAGGCCAGAGACTAGTGTAGGAAAACTGGCTTCCTTGAGCCAATCGGTGACAGAAAGCCCAGTCACCTTCTTGCACCGTTTCCGGTCTGAGTATAATCTATGTAAGACCCCTCTGAGCAAGGAGGAGGTGATCGAGATGGCCAAGAATGGCTTGGAAGATACTTTCCATCAGCTATTCTTAAACAGCAAGTATCTCTCCTTGAACGAGTTCATCACGGCTGTGACTAAAGCTTATAGCAATATGCAGGAGAGAGACAACAGGAGGAATGCGTCCAAGGGGACGTTGCCATCCCACCAAAGAGTAAGAAAAATCAAAGAGAAGTTCTCTTTGCCATCCTACCAAAGAGCAGTTCTCAATGCCATCCCACCAAAGAGTAAGAAAGAACTACAACGGTTATTAGGAAAAATCAATTTCTTACGACGATTTATTGCCAACGCTGCTGGGAAGACACAACCATTCTCTACACTGCTCAAGCTTCAAAATCAAAAGGACTTTGTATGGGAGCCTATACATCAAGAAGCCTTCGATACAATCAAAGCCTACTTAACAAACTCACCTGTCTTGGTACCTCCAAGACCTGGGGTTCCTCTTAAGATGTATATATCAGCTACCGAACTCTCTATTGGAAGTCTATTAGCTCAGAACGACACATCAGGAGTTGAACGTGCTATCTTTTATCTAAGTCGTACCTTGAATGATTGTGAAACGAGATACTCTTCAATGGAAAGACTATGCCTGGCCTTATACTTTTCAGGGTGTAAGTTGAGGCACTATATGCTTTCCTTCACTACGTGTGTTATTGCACAAACAGATTTAGTGAAGTATATGCTATCCAGACCAATTCTCCGTGGACGTATTGGAAAGTGGATTCTGGATTTGTCAGAGTTTTCTTTACAATATGTTCCCCAGAAGGCGGTTAAAGGCCAAGCAGTGGCTGATTTTTTGGCTCATCATCCCATGGAAGAGGTGATTGAGGGGCCATAACTGGATCTCGCTCGTATTGATTTGGCTCCTTGATGTTTATACTTTGATGGGTCCAGTACGAGTACCATGGCCGGGGCAGGGGTAGCTTTAATTTCCCCACGCGGCCAAACTTATTCTTATTCTTTCAGGTTGGACTTCAGATGCACAAATTATCAAGCAGAGTACGAAGCTTTAATCATTGGATTAGAACTTCTGTTGGACATGGAAATCACTGATGTGCATATCTTTGGAGATTCCCAACTGGTGATCAGACAACTTGAAACCAAGTACAAGGCAGGCCCAGTATTGGAACCTTATGCGAGGAGGGCTTGTGACCTGCTCAAGTTGTTTACAGAAGTGGAGTTGAGTCATGTTCCTTGCGAGAAGAACTATACGGCCAATGAGCTGGCTCAACTAGCAACGGGTATAAGTTTGCAAGATGGAGTATGCGAACGAATATTAAAGGTTGAACGAAGAACCCTTCCATCTTTCATTGCACGACAAGAAGATAAAAATGAATGGTACGTTGCTACACTTGATCACATTGACACGGATTGGAGACAGGAAATCATCTCCTATCTCCAGGATCCTAACAATCCGGTAGACAAGCGGATTCGATTTTTAGCTCCCAACTATATGCTCAAGGATGCTGAGTTGTATAGACGGGGAGAAGAGGGCATACTGTTACGGTGTGTCTTTGGACGTGACGCTAAGCGGTTAATGAGAGAGGTCCACCTTGGGATAGCAGGAGCATACCAGGCTGGTCCAAAGATGAGATGGTTATTAAGAAGACATGGTTTTTATTGGCCAGGAATGCTCAGGGACTGCATCACGTTCACGAAAGGTTGTGAAGAATGCCAGAAACATGGTCCGGTTAACCATATGCCCAGACTACCATTACAGCCAATAATCAAGCCTTGGCCAGCTCGATGATGGGCTTTGGACTTAATAGGAATGATTCATCCTCATTCATCTGAAGGGCACAAGTTTATCATAGTGGCTACTGATTTCTTCACCAAATGGGTTGAAGCTCGACCTCTCAGAGTATCATCTTCCAAGGCCATCCGCCAATTCCTATTTGAAGATATTATTTGTCGATTTGGTATTCCTGAGAGTTTTGTTTCAGACCGTGGGGCTGCATTCATGTCTGGGGAAGTAGATACTCTTATGAAGGATCTTGGAGTCCACTTTTTACACTCTTCTCCATACTATGCCCAATCCAATGGTCAAGCTGAAGCGAGCAATAAAATCATTATTCATATCCTCAAATGGATGCTCGCGAGCAATGCCAGACTGTGGCATGAAGAACTTTTTAACACCTTGTGGGCTTATAGAACTAGTAAGAGGACACCCACAGGTACGACTCCTTATGCATTAATGTTTGGGCACGATGCGGTACTGCCTTTGGAAATCAATGTTCAGTCTTTGCGTGTGATGGAGCAACACAACTTGATCGGTGAAGACTATGTCCAAGCGATGTGGCAGGAGCATGAAGACTTAGATGAGAAACGTATACAAGCTTATGATAGTCTACGTGCTGAGAAACAAAAGGTGGCTCGTGCCTATGACCAACGTACAAGGGGCATGAGTTTTGCTGAAGGAGAACTTGTCTGGCGGGTCATTTTGCCTGTTGGCAAGAAGACCGAAGGACGAGGAAAATGGTCAGAGAAATGGGAAGGACCATACATTATCGATCGACTGTTGGGCAAAGGAGCAGTTCGTTTGCGAGATCGAGATGGTACTATCCACGCGAACCCAATAAATGGTCGTTACCTAAAGAAATTCATACAACCAGTATGGGAGTATGACGATCCTCCAACTCCGGCTTAATCTAGTTTATTTATGCTCTCGCATAAGTAAACTACAGGGGCAACACATACCAAGGATCATGTACATTAGAATGGCCTATTAATGGGGCTAAATAGCTAGTACCTGTACCCAAGGCCAAATTTAAATTTTTATGTTATTCTTTCTTCCAGTCAAAAGGTTCATGTTAGCCAGTTTTTGTGGCCTAAGTTTTGAGGAAACTGTATATGAGTTTATCAATATAAAGAACTTTTATACTTCAAATGGATTACATTCAACAAATAGAAGAATACAAAGGCTTTGCGGCCTCAAGCTCTGATACCATATGGAAAAACAAACCTGAATCAGCAACAGAGAAAAAGATAAAAATGTTGTTTTTCACAAGATCTTCTGCGTTGTTTACCATCTCATGGGGAAGATATATCAAATATGTATACATGGAAACACCAAGGTAAAAAGAGATTGACCTCGGCGAGGAGATGGAGAGGATTTGAAACACCAAAGTAGGAGGTGCATCAGAACAAAAGATCATTTTTCCTACTTTGGCGTTTGTTGCCTTCTTCCCAGGGTGATGCCCCCATCTTTCCCCATCGTTGCAGGCCACATTGACCAAATATGTATACATGGAAACACCAAGGTAAAAAGAGATTGACCTCGGCGAGGAGATGGAGAGGATTTGAAACACTAAAGTAGGAGGTGCATCAGAACAAAAGATCCTTTTTCCTACTTTGGCGTTTGTTGCCTTCTTCCCAGGGTGATGCCCCCATCTTTCCCCATCGTTGCAGGCCACATTGAAGTGGTCTACCACTTTCAAAGCATATGGACACCGAACGGGTGCACTGGGGAAAGGTGAGGGGGTCTTCACCTCGGGATTGTGGCTTTTCCCTTCTTCTACTGACACAAGTTGGGATAGCCAAGGCAACGCCTGGACATAGATATTGTTATCTAGTCCATGTTTGGATATGGATATTGCTATCTAAAGAAAGAACACAACATGAAAAGATTTATCTGGAGGTTTCTTTGGGTAGGAAGACCATAACAAATAAGCACTAAGGTAATTCATTCTCGCAAAAGGATTTGTTCATAACACAAAGGAAAGGGAAACCTTTTATAGACAGGAGTCACACCGGTTTGGTTTCGCGAGAGTAATTACGCTTGAAAATAGAGAATACGTGTCCAAATGGGAGTGGACCGCGAAGACGGTTTATCTACTCGCAAGAAGTGCATGATAAATGAGGAGATTTCTGGGGCAGGTAAAACGTACTTCAAAAGATTTTTGATTGTTTGACGCGATACGGATTCCAAGTATAGAATTCAATTCTATTTATTGTTGAACAGTCAGAATAGTCAAAATTAGTTACAGCTTAAAATGAGGCTGGAAAAGGGGTTTATTAGAGAAGCCCAAATATGGTCTGTGGACCCAATTCATACTTTGTCAAACAAAACCAATTCGAAATTATAAATAGTTTAATTGTCTGTGGCAAATAAATAAGGCCTGCATTCTGAGGCCCAAAATTTTACAAGAGGAGGAGAAAGTTCTTTATCGAGATTTTAACTGTCTCTGAAGCCATCCAGGCCTGGTGAGCTGCTTGGCGAGCATCATTGGCTTCGTCGCATGCCTCTTGCAGGAGTTGAGCTCGGTCCTCGCCTTCCATAAAAAATTGGTGCATTTCGTCCTGATGACTGGGGATGTCAGTTTCCAATGCATTTATTCCAGCTTGAAGGGATGCGAGTTCAGCTTCGAGAGCAGTTTGTCTGGCACGTTTCGTTGCTAAGGTCTCCTCCTGAGTAAATCTATCCTCCAATAACTTCTGAATTTTCTCTGTCTCCTTGTGAGTTTGTTGCTCCAAGGTTTCTACTGCTTCGTTCTTTCGCGTAACCTCAAGTGTTAGGCGCTGGAAGTCTTCGCTGTGGCTTTGGAGTTGAGAGAGGTTTTCTTCAAGCTCGTCCAGGCGGAGGTTGAAGTCTGCTGGGGCATTGGCCTGCAAGGTTTTCACTTGTTTATGGATGGCCTGAATATCTATTAGAGAATCTAAGGGCCCAGAGAGAATTTTCCTAAGCGAGACGATGGTGTCAGAAGGGGTGCTCAGTGTGCTCAGTTTGCCTACAAGTTCTTTTAGCTTGGTGGTTGATTCTTGAACACTGAGTGGCTGAGGATTGCTTTCTTGTGATGAAGATGGGATAGGATTTTCTTCGATCAGAAGTGTGGGATCTTCATCGTTGACACCTGGAGGATTATTAGACGGTTCCTCAGTGGCCATTACAAGTAGCTCGCTTGATGTGCTCGCTTGGTTCCTTGGACTGTTGGGGGTGCTCTCGCGAACGTCCAGGTCCACAGAAACATGTTTGGACTACAATGTGAATAACAGGTTATGTTAGGACCAATTTAGAAATCGATAATCTAGAGGTAAGGGTACAGATTTCTTACTTGTTGGGAAAACAATGGTTGTGTTTCTTCAATTACTTGAACTGGTTGCTCTGGCAAGGGGGGACTCGGTTCTTCGCCTTCTGGATTATTCTCAGCCAGAATTAGTGGTTGTTTGACTAAGAGCTCTGGCGAGGAAATAATTTGATGCTCAGGCTCTGGGATGACTTGCTCATTCTGAGTGCTGGTGCCCTCGCCAGGGGAGGAAGGAATGAAGCAGGATTGAACTTCAATTTGCAGACGCCTAAACAAAATAGCAAGATCTACATGTTTTTTCTTCTTTTCCTCCTCGAGTTCTGCTCGATGGATTCCAGCTAGAAACTGGGCTATGAAATCCTTGCAGCATTCCTTGTGGCTGTTGATGATTTCAGGGCCTGTATCACTATCTTCATTACTAAATACGATGCTGGATTCATCAAACTTCAAAATAAAGGCCCTACAGTTCCCTTCAGAAAGCCTTTCTCCTAGTGAGTCTATTATATAATAGGCTTCGTCTTCAGCTTTGAGGATGAAGAAATGGTCATTCCTACTCACTATGTAAACTTGTGGCTTTTGGCTCTTCTGGATCTGTTCCCATAGACCATCGAAAGAAGGAAGGCCATTCAGGGCTGTAAACCTTTCAGGGTCAAAGTACCTAATGAAGGAGTCATCAGATGAGAATTGAAGCGGTCTGATGTTCGCCTTCAAGATGGTGTCCAGATCAAAGTGCTGGTCTGGGTACTTGCTCGCAAGGGTATTGTCCTTGCATAATTCCTGCCACTCCCTTGAACCTTGAATTAGGAGGTCATCAAACTGGGAGAGTGTAGGTGTGCTGTCTGGATTTGCACATAACCAATGTGCAATAGTGAAGGCGACGGCTGAACAGGCACTGGACCCTGAGGCCTTGTCACTCCTTTGATCGAATGAAGCGAGGAAGGCTTGAGCGGTAAGTTTCGCTTGTTTGTTCCTGCTGATGACTTGTGATTCCAGCCAAACTCCACTTTCAGGCCCTTGGTTCTTTAATCTAAGCTTCTTGCGTTTTGGAGACTGTCAAGGGATTGGGAACAATATCAGGATCAGTGGTAAGGTCAGTTTGTTCTGGATAGACAGCAGTTTAAAATACTTACAGAAGATCCAGGACGTTTTGATCTTTTCTTCCTAAAAGACTGAATGGCCACGGTCACATCTGGTTCAGGATCGTGCGATGTAAGGAAGGAAGAAGTGTTCAGTAATGATCTGGAAAGTTGCTAATATATGTGGCAATTTTTCGAATATTGACATACCTGTGGCCATGGGGTAGAACTGGTATTGAGATGTGGTCCATCTAGTGCAGCCAAGTCTTCTCTATGAGAGAATTTGTGGCTGAATTCATGAAAGATGGCAGCAAAACATAGGTCTGGTCCCTGGTTTCGTTTCTCTTCCCAGAACTGGGAGTACCATGTGAGATACGATGAGGTGACCGACTGTGATATCACTAGTGGCTTTGTGATTGTGGGAAGCATTACCATTGGTAAGCCAAAGTGTTCATCTTGCACCTCTGCTGCGAGAGGTTTCTTGTTCCCTCGCCAAAGAGTGTACTTGTTGACAGAGCAGGCGAGGGGCATAGGAGCATCCTGGCTAAGCCCAAACTGTCTAAAAAAGTGGTTTGGGGCATAGAGCTCATACCCGGAGTTCACTGAGTCTGGAATTTGCAGGTCCTGACAAGTGTTGAACTGAATGAATAAGTTCCTCGCATGAGCATTTTGTTCTGGTGAGGGCATAAATCCACTTGCAAGGAGTCCGGGATGGCGACGACTTAGAATTTTCTCGACTGCAGTATGAGGAAAGTCCTTGTGCGAGCAAAGATACTTGAAGCAGTCGTGATAGGACCAAACCTTGGTCCTAGGCATTGTAGCAACCAATGACTGGCCCAGCAGCTTGTGTTCTTCATAGAGAGGGGTTGCTGAGGGGCAGAACTAAGGGAAGTAGATTTGCAACCAGAGTTCTACCATCCACAGTGGTCCTGGTTGATTCAGATCAAGCTTCGATAATGATACTCGCCTGAGGCCATAATAGATGTAGGCGAGGACGGACTCAACCAAGCTTAGTTGTTCACCGTCGAAAAGGCGTTTAGCGAGGTTGGTCCATGTTTTGGTGACCTTGGCAGAGGTTGAACAGAACAGATACTTTGCTAGCCAATATTCCAGGAAGGCTATTCCTCCTTGTGGTGTATCTCTTTCCTCGCGAGCAAATTGTTTCATCCAGGAGGAGTAGGAAGAAGGACGTTCTGGAGAGGCTTTGTTAGGTGTTTGGTGGAGGTCTTGAGGTGCCCAAGTGTTTCCAAAGGCAGGAACTCCAAAAATAGTATAAAGGTCGAGCATTGTGATGCTTACATCACCACAGGGTAGACGGAAACAGTTTGTTGTGCAGTCCCAAAAACACATGGCTGTAGCAAATGGGGCTCTGTTACCTCCAGTTGGAAGAGAGAAGCATAGCTCTATAAGTTGGGCTATTCCGGCCGCCTCCCACTGATTGATATCTTGTCTGCAGCGGTGCGGGTACCAAGCGAGATCGTCTTGGCTTGTGTGTGGCCACTTGCCAATGAGACAGAGAGTGTCTTTTTGAGTCCATTCTTTTGGGTCTGCTTTGGGATCTGCCTGGAGTATGAGGGATAAATTGCAGATTGGCTGGTGAAGGTAAGTGAAAAGCTCTGGATTTAATGGAGTATCCAGAAATGGACCAAGCAGACCTGTGTTTTCAACAGGGTCTACAGTAAGAGTGCAAACGGCGTCTTGGGTTGTGTCGTTTAGCGACTGCCTTGAGTTGTTTGGAGAATCTTCTGGCGTCATGTTGTTCATAAAGGCTGGGAATGTCTTTGCGAGGAGGCATTTTTCTGGAGAAATAAGGGTTGACGACAGTGAGAAGAAAGGTTTGAACTTTTTGACTGGCTGAGAGAGTTAGAAAGTGCAGGATCTGAGCAATTGAAAGGGTTTTGTTGAAAGATGAAATTTGTGGATATGGACTGGTGCTTTTATAATGTGTCAGTCGAGCGTCATACTTTTTCGAAGAGTTGGGGACGTGGCGTTCGAGTGATGGTATAGCGTTTCAAGGTCAATGGGCACACTGGTCAAGATATATTCAAGTCTTTTCGCTTGTTCAGGAAGTTTCCAAGTTCAAGACCTGAGGGGCAATGTTTGGGCCTAAATAAAAAATTTCATTTTGCGTTTGGATGGCCTAGGTCTATGCGAGCGGTCCATTACATATGGTGCTTGATGAGGAGTCAAGTGATAACGCCTGGCGAGCGTTCACCAGGGGAAGACTTTGAGTTCCATTAGAACTATGTTTTATTAGCTGGTTTTATGCGGCTATGATTCTATCATAACTAGTTTAATTTTAGATAGAACTCTTAGAAGAGTTATGATCGGATTAGAGATCTATGGCGTATGTTGGTGTTGGATTCAGACTGGACTGTGATTACGAGAGCAGAAGGAGTTTGAAATAGAATGAATGACTGTTATTAAGCGAGTATATATGGAGAGCAAGGATCTTATGAGAAGCCCCCCCCGATCAATCAAACAATCTTTCTATACGCAAACAAACCTAGACGGACGTCTCGTCCTCGAGATTTCTATCTTTCTTGCAACCAGAAGGTCAAAGTGCTTGTCACCTATCGAGTGAGAGTATTACGACTTTAAGGAAGCAATTGCAACTGGAAAGTTGAAGAGCTTGTCACTTGTAGGTTGAGAGCTTGAATACTTGAAAGGAGCGAGTGTTCTCAACACTCTGTTACGAGATTGCTCTACTTTGCACGAGAAAGGACGTGTGGAGTATCGATTTCAAGGCTTAGCGAGAGATACACATATCAAAGTCCTAGGTTTCTAGGCAAAAAGGACCTATTCGAGCAGGGTTGGTGCTCTCCCTGTTCTAATCGCTTAATATAGAAGTCAGGCGGCTGTAATCAGTCCATATTCCGTCAAGAGACGGTGGCACGCCAGCATACGAAGCACAAGAAGGATAGACCGGTTCACGCGGTTAAAACATTCGAGATAAAAGAGACTGCTTCGCGAGAAGGATCTCTATGCAAGAGATATTTTTGCATTCGAACAGCTACTATGGATGAGTGCCCTTATATCACCTTGGAACGAATTCACACAACATATTAAGCTGTTCATCTCTACAGAATATGCACTGATTGATCGTCACCTACACATTCAAGATAATAGATCCTACATACACATCTAAGTTTCGAACCAAAGACACATATGCAAGAAATCATACGGTGATAAAATAGTGAATAAATTCTCATAAAAAAGTTATGTAAATCACTGGGGTTCAAGATCAAAACATGTCTAGGGCTTCGATCAGCCCCTAACAAATAAAGTTTAGCTCCTCATGCTAACCATGGAAGCTAAAGAAAAATATATATGAGAGAAATAAATTACAGCCATAAGGTGATGATGATGGAGTCTTTTCTTCCTCGCAAATTTCTCTCTTCCTCTCCTCCTTGAAACTGCCGTGCTCTCCTTTTTTTTTCTTTTTTTTTCCCTTCTTCTCCCTTCTTGCCGTCAGGCTCCCTGCTCCTCTTTTTTTTTCTTCTTCTCCAACTCCCCGTACGTTTCGGCCAAATATATATATGTGCAGCCAGCCCCCTTACGTCTCCTTAACTAGCAATATATATATATATATATATATATATATATATATATATATATCTATAACATGCCAAACTAGCTAGGTCATCCATCCTGCCGTCCAACTCCTTTCCAAAACTAAGTTAATTAACTTAGCCCAATTCCTTGTAGTCCACATGCTCAGCCCCTAATCCACAAAGAAAATGGCCGGATTCCACTTTATTTGTTAGCCCAATTTCTCTCCTTGTTGACCTAGGAAAGTCCAATTAATCATCTTTTTCTCATTATTCTCCATAAACCTATAAAACAAATAAACAATATTAAAATGCTGAAAACATAACAAAAGATACTAAATATAAGGTAATATTAGACATAGAAACGTTGCATAAATATGCACCTATCAAATCCATTGCAGTAAAAGACAAAGGATGGAAGTCAAGAAACCCACAAGGCTTAAGAACTGTGTTGCTTATGCCTTTCCAATTATTTGTGTTGAGATCCCATCAAATTTCAAGGAAGCTGTTGCAAGTTTAGAAAGTAGAGAATGAGATGAAGCAATGATGGAAGAGATGAGATCCCTCAATAAGAACAAGACTTGGGATTTAGTTCAATTGCTTACTAGGAAGATAGCTATTGGCTGCAAATGGGTTTATGCAAAAAAAGATGCTACTAGTGACAGTAATAACATAAGGTATAAAGCAACATTTGTTGCCAAAGGGTACTCTCAAGACGAAAGTATTGACTACAATGAAATATTCTTTCCAATTGTGAAGCACAGTACTATTCGGATGTTGTTGGCACTAGTTGCACAATATGATCTTGAGTTAGTACAACTTGATGTGAAAACTGCTTTCTTACATGGTCATTTAAAGGAGGAGATTTACATGTCTCAACCTGATGGTTTCAAAGAAGATGGAAATGAGAACTTGGTATGCAAGTTGAATAAGTCACTATATGGCTTGAAGCAATCATCACGAGAATGGTACCTCAGATTTGATGAGTTTATGAAGAGGCAGAAGTACATCCGTAGTAGGTATGGCCACTGTGTTTATTTCAAGAAGTTGCAAGAAGGTTCGTTTGTCTACTTGTCAATTTATGTAGACGATATGCTAATTGCTTCGAATAATATGATGGAGATTGTAAAGTTGAAAGAGCAAATGACAAAGGAGTTTGAAATGAAGGATCTTAGTGAAGCCAAGAAGATCCTTAGGATGAAGATTACTCGTAAAAGGAAAGATGATTTGGTGTAGCTAACTCAGAAAAAATATATTGAGAAGCTGCTGCAGAAATTTGGAGTTCGTAGTTCAACCAAGCCTGTGAGTACTCTTTTAGCTAATAATCTCAAATTTAGTGCTCTTTTATGTCCCAAATCTGAAGAAGAGAAGCAGGAGCTGAAAAATATTCCATACGCTAATTTGATTGGTGGATTCATGTATGCTATGGTATGTTCTAGACCAGATATTGATCATGATGTTGGTTTGGTTTGTCGTTATATGCACAATCCAGGAAAAGAGTATTGTAATGCAGCTAAGTGGATTCTGAGATATCTCCGTGGGACTAGAGATGTTGGTTTGTGCTTTGAGAGGTGTTCTGCAAGTAATAATCTTCTTGTTGGTTACACTGATTTTGATTATGCTGGTGATTTGGATAAGAGGAAGTCTACTACCGATTATTTGTTTACCATGGTGAATGGACCAATTAGTTGGAGGTCTATTTTGCAAGATACAGTGGCCTTGTCAACCACAGAGGCAGAGTACATGGCGCTTGCCAAAGGTATTAAAGAAGTTTTGTGGTTATCAGGAGTCGTCAATGAGTTAGGCATATATCAGAAGAAGGTGGAGGTTCATTGTGATAGCCAAAGTGTCATTTACTTGGCTAAGTATCAGATGTATCACTCAAGGACCAAACACATAGATGTGAGATTTCATTATGTGGGTGATATTGTCGAGAAAAAGAATATTGTTTTGAAGAAAGTTGGTACTACAGACAACCCGGCTGATATGTTGACAAAAATTGTCAGTGCTACCAAATTTGAGCATTGCTTAGACTTGGCATACATTCTTCATGTTTGAAGAGTTATTTGAGCAACAAGAAGTTGAGGGAGTAGCAATGAGTGAAACCCAATGTGGAGACTTTTGAAGTGTGGGTTTCACACTCTTTGTCTTGCAGATGGTAGTAGCATGTGAGAAAGAATGGGTTGGTTTTTGGGTGAGAGAGAGCTGTAGTTGTAGAAGAGTGAGAGAGTTCTTCTCTCTGTGAGTTTTGCTTTGTATTAGAACTCCCCCTTAAACCTCCATAGATAGTGAAAGTATTTTTCGCTGCTCCATAGACGTAGGTCATTATCGAACCACGTATATTGTGTTTGTGTTCCTCTCCTCTTACTTGGTTGATTTGCTTGGGTTGTTGATTGATTTTGTTTTGATTCTCTTCTTATTGTATTCATCAATCTAGTTGTTTAGTTATTTGGTGCTGTTTTGCACAACACGTACATACAATCGTTATATATATTAAGGTGCACTTGATGTAACAATCGGTATAAGCGAGCTCAAAATCTTACTTACCACACTTGTCTATCGCATTGTTACTAATTAATTATTCGGTACTTAATCAACCAGAACATAGTTCTCTTACTAGCTAATTCACCACCCTACAATTCTTTCTAATTTGACCATTTTTTCCAGTGAGCACACCTATATTGGCCATCTTCACCATGGATGCTCCAAAGTCTTTGTTAAACAGCATTGGAAATCTGCTATAGGTGACAACCATGGAAGCAGTCGTATTGTCTACCATAAGGAGCTGGTCCGACTGGAGTAGCCCAGAGTTGTTCACCAGTCTTTTGAAGTAAACGTTATCAAACTTGGTCGAAGTGACGGGATCTAATGGAGCCAAGTTGGTATCGGAATCAGCTTGGTTGGGGCACACGCTTTGTAAATTTGCTAGAAGAGATGTGTCTAACATTGGGTCGGGCTTGCCAGAGTCACCAAAGTTGAACAGTCTTGACTTGAATGTGAAGCACTGAGCAAAGCCAATGGTGTGTGCACCTTCATAAAAAGGAAAGGGTAAGAGGTTCGTGATATCATTACAAAACTTAAAGGGAAAAGAACCCAACTCAAACCTAATAAGAAGTGTATAGTCTATCTTTTCTGTAAGCTCCGTAATGTTTACCAATAAAAATTGTCAAAGTTGGCAAGTCCATAGATACAAACCTGAGAGGACAACAACATCCTTTAAATCAAGGCCTTTGGCTGTAAACTTTGCAGTGATGTTCTCCAAGGGCTCAAAGGGTGATGGCAGATCGTCGTTAGCTGCATCCATACTTGCTGTAGTGCCATCTCGTCGACCCAGGGACACAGGCCAATATGGCCCTCCACTCTAAATAAACAAAAAGACCTCAAAATTAGAAACCCTTTGTGGCTCATTTTATGATAGTAAGAATATTTCCAACAACTTTGCTCTAGGGAGTCGATTCGAGATGCTCTAAAGTCTTTAAACAGTACTTTCGCAACTACGATCTTAAGTAACATAGTGAAGTTCTTACAAAGTAGACAGCTGAAGTTGCTGCAAGAGTGAGTATGTCAGTACAGGAAACGGTGGATGGGCAAGCTTCCTCCAGTTTGGACTTGATTTTGTCAATCACTTCATAGCCTCTGGCTGAATCTTTGTTGGGAAATGCATTTTTCTCCCCCTTAAGAGTGCTTGTATCATCAAGTAATACAGATGCATCACACCCCTGCTTTGACACCCCCAAATAGAAGAAAGTTATTTAATTGGTATGTCAACCAAGTACCAAAGACTTAAGTAACAAACCATTAGAATTGATGTAAAAATTAATACTAATAGAGTCCGGACTCAAATTATAACATGCACAATTCTGTCTGATATTTCATCATGCATACATGTGCCATTAACTTAGTTTATAAATCATAATACCAATAAATAATCTTCAGGGCACTTAACATGTAAGACAAGACATATAAAATAAGGAGATTGCAATTGAGATTACATTTACAAAGCAATCATGGAAGTGAAGCCGCAAGAGTGAGGCTGCGATCCTAGAATCGTTTGCAATAGCTGACCAGACGCCTTGCTGCACTATCTTGGTCAAGTTGGGACAAGAGGTATCATAGAACTTGTAATTAAGTTGAGAGTAAACAAGAGAAGGGCTTATGAACAAGAAGTAAAACAAGGTCACACATGTGAGAAGTTTGTAGGAAGCGTGCTCCATTTCCAAGTATATACTATATATCACTGCCGTAGCTAATTGCGCGCTTAAATATTTGTGACAAGTAGTGGTAACTGGTAAGTACAAAGTAGTACAAGACTCTTATTTATAGGCAGAGTGAGATAGTTTAACACTGGAACGGAAGTGCATCAAGTTAAGCACACATGCATGTTTTCCAGGGAGAGTGGAAAGAGGCACTTGAAATTTGTCTTATGCTGTGGAGATTGGTTAATTGCACTAAGTGGTAGGATTACGTACTTTTGATTTGGACAAAAGAACTAATTGAGTTGCTCAGCTCTAAGTTGACTTAACTTGGGGATAAGTATTAAGGAGCCGAAAGTGCTAAATATATAAGCAGCATGGTATCAGAATAATTAGATTATGGCAACTAGTGGGAATAAGCTTGCATATGCACTATAATGTGGGCTGCTAGAATGTATCTATCAAAATAGGCCGCATATGATCATGAATAACCACTAGTTGATAGATACATTGTCGAACAAGGGCTGCTAGAATGTATCTATCAAAATTGGCAAACAAGGTGCAGTAGTAACATATATTGCAGTTGCAGAGGTTCGATCTGCAGCCAGCCTCTTTGGCTTCAGATAGCGTTTATTACAATCTGGATTGGATCAGATTACGTATGATCCAGATACTTATCCGATTTAAAACCAGCAAGATTATAGTGCTTCTCTAATTCATCGAGCTTGCAAATGACATCAGACTTTTTTTGAGTCATGGTAATCTTCCGGTACATTATCAATTATATCAATAGTGATGGGGAGGAAAATGATTTAGTCCCTCTGGTGTGACAATTCAAGAACAATAGAGGACTAATTGAACCAACTATACCACTGAACCGACTTGGATGCGCATTTACCAAATACAAGTTCGATCTAGTCATTTGTAGTGGCATAGATCAAAACAGCATCAATGACTAAATGATCTGTTAGTGCCAATACAGTAACTTCATGCCAGCAGCAGACCAAAGAGCAAGGTATAAATAAAAACAATCTCAGCAAGCTTCTGTAGTAGTGCTTGTTCATAAAACATTACAAAACCTAATAATGATACTTTTGTCCAAGTTACAACAAGCATGTCCTTCTCTTGAAGACTTTTATTTAAGCTAATTCATAAATTTACTACAGACGATACCTTCTGCATAGGCAATTGGAAACTAGTACGTACAGATAAGGGAGAATCATAGAAGCTAGACATCCCACTTCCTCGATTGCATGACAGCAATCAGTCCAATGATATCACTTCATCCATCTGACTTTCTGTCTTGATTTTTAGACGCGAGCCACTCCTTGGCTGCTTTCTTTGCCTCGAATCAAAAACGAGAAAGAAATTAAACAATGAGGGGTTTGTTTTAGGAAATAGTGAACTAAGGCAAAGATGGAAGCAAATCTCTCTGTGTATTGTATTGCAAGGCTTCACATCCTTTTATAGGAGGATGTGATGAACTTGTGATGATTATACGATTGATGGCATATAACCGTTACACCGGTTACAAACCATTATAGGAGTTACATAGCAATACATAAACTACAATAATGATAGGAGTTACAATGATACTAATGGAGTCATAACTAGGCACATTTGAAAATACTTCAACATGGTTAATATTATGCAGAAGCTAAGTCCAATGGAGCATAGGTTTACTTGTAGTGAGTTGCAGATATCATTTGACATGCCGAAAATTTCAACATCAAAATCTAATCTTTTGCGATTTCTCCACACGAAGACACATGCATAACCCATTGTCAGATTATTCCCTTCCACAAATTCACTCCAACCAGCTTGTAATCTCACTGTCACTCCAATATGACAGACTTTAACACACCAAAATCTCTTCTTAACCCAAAGGGTGGCGCTATTGGCTGCTGCTTAGTAAGATACTGTGGGGAGAATCTTCTTGGAAAGTTCTGCGAAAACAAGAACAACGAACATAGAGAAAGCAGGAAAGAGAATGTGGCCTCATTCTTTAGTCACAAGCTTACAGAATTGTTATGGAAATATGGATATAGAAAGCTTACCATATATAATCCTTTGGCATATGAGGCAGGCACGGAAACCACAAAAGATGGATGGTCAATACTCTCTCTGAAAGTGTGAGCTTTCCGTTGAGCTATGGCTATCAGGATCTTGTCATCCCAAGACAAACCACCAGCCTTTTTCTTGTTTCTGTATGAGCTTTAGCACTTGAGCCTGTCCTGTTTGTCTTTCTCTTGTGAAAGCTCGAAGCAACCCCTAATGTTCTTGAGCGTGGTAGAAAATGATCATATTCCTCCTCCTCCTCATCTTCATCTTTCTCATCAAAGTCATGTCCGCCATCCTTATCTGCAGTATCATCCTTCTTATTGTCATAAAATGTTCAGAAATATCTACTGAGAAGTCACATGGATACAGAGTTTCATAACATGTTTATATGAAACAACAATTGAAGAAAAAAAGCAGATAACCTACCAGCTGGCAATGATCTGCAATTTTCAGCACCTTCATTGCGAAAGATTACAACTTCAATCAGAACTTTGATGTCTCTAATCACCACAAATACACACACATCACCCTGTTGTAGATAATTTTCTCGGACGAAGGCAAGCCAACCAGCATGTATTTTGGTTCGGTTGGAACCTGAGCTTTCACAGGTGACTTTAACCCGCCAAGTTCTCACTCTCCCAGCAGAAACTCGAAGACAAACATATCCAGAGTCACCAATACGAGGTCTCACTAGCCTAGTAAACTCACTTGGTAACCATTGGAAATTAAAATTAAAGCAGGAAAAGAATAATTAGTATATATACTTGTAACAAATTTCTAAAAGTTGGGATAACCAACAATGCTTGCCACAGAAAGCTTACCACAAACGTATACTTAATATTGGAGGGAGTCATGGAGAGCAATACAGAAGACGATTCTCAACTTTGAATGCTTTGGCTCTCTGAAGAGCCTCAACATGCTCATGTTTCTTAACTCTGGATACTAGTGTGTTGGAGGTGCCTACCCTGTCTTTGTTTGCTGGATGACATACGGGTAAACAGCTATCCAAAGATACCCTATTCTCAACTTGGATATATCAATGTAGTAAGATAAATAGGGGTTATCGAACACGAAATTAAAAAGCTGACAAACTCGACTACAATATACTAATGACACTACAAACCTATGCTAGACAGACCCAAATAACACGAAAATTTGAGGGTGTTCTGAGTTGATTTGGTTACCGAAATAAATCAGCTAAGCTACAGCTAATGCAGAAATTAGTAAATTGCATAAAGTAAATTGTTGGAAGTAATTAATGAGATATGAATGTTAAAATCTTCTCTCCACCCTAGACATACTTACGACCTCCCCAATATAATTGAACTAACCATGGATGAATACTCTCCACACAAGAGCTTTGGTTAAGTCATATTGTGTATTACACTCTCTTACTTGGGATGAAAGAGGGAGGGACAATCCGCTCAATCTTGATCCCCAATTAACCGACTTATATATATGGTGATGTAAGCTTAGAGAACTGAAGTCATTATGTTCTAAGAATGTTTGAAGAATAACAAAGTTTCAAGGGTTGATAAGGTGGTTACCTTTACATCACTAAGGATTGTTTCACACAAATACATGTTTGTCTCTAGAGAATAGACAATGATAAGGTGGTGTAATGACCCGAACCCAAATTTGGGTACTAAACATCATTACTGAGCTAATTGTCGATCTTGGCTTCTCGTAGCTCATTTTTCGAGATCTAATGCGGGTTAATTATTGACATTTTATAAGTTACGAGTTTGGACTTATGTTTCTTCACGAAACTATAGATTTCGTTGAGATGAGTTCGTGGCCACGTCAAACATCAAAATTAGCGTTACGAGGAAAAAGTTATGGATATTTGAAGTTCATCGAAAATTGTCGCGATTTTGTTGATCATTTTCTAATTCGTGAATTTGACACGTTCCCTTCATGAATATTGTAGAGAATTTATTTTCGAATGCATAGGAACTTCCGGGAAACTTTTCCGATAATCGGTGTGTTATTTACGAAGTGTTGAATTGTTTTTAGCGGATAATATTGTGTTGAGTTGGGCCGTTGACTTTTTATCGGATTTTTTGAAGTTGGTTGACTTCGAGTGGAAATTGAAGAACTTGTCGAGATAAGTTTGTAGACGTGAGAATCGTTGAAAACGGAGTTACGACGCGAAAGTTACGATCGGCCGAAGTTTGTCGTAAAATAAATACCGAAGTTACCAAAAATGGAAAGTATAAATAGGAGATTTCCCAAAATGGTAAGTCATACCTTGACTAGGGTGTTGACCGAGTCAACTCGGAGGAGAGGAGCGACGACGACGACGAAGTGGCTCGCTGACGGTGGGTCGCCGTCCGGCCACCTCCGGCCTCGGGTTATAGCTCTTCCGGCTCGTCTTGACCTCATTGACTTGATTCCGGCCATCATTGACGGCAAGGACGCTGGAAAAGGGAGGATTTTTCAGCCAAAAGTTGGAGAATTTTGGGGGTTTCGGGTCATTCATTTTCCAGCCAAATTGACTGGCATGAAGCACTGGTCTTTGAAGCCCTCATAACCACGAAGCTAACCATGCAAGTATGACACTTCAACTTTACTTGTGCATGGAGAATCGTTGAGTTGAAGTTTTTGTGAGATTTCGGTTTTACATGAAATTGGACTAGTTAGAGTTGGAATTGGACTTTGGTGTAGTTATGGAAGTTGTTTGTTGGGTGATTTCGAGTGGAATGGTATTTGGTTCGCCGGAAAATGGGGGTGCCTCCGCCGCCGCCGGTGGTGGTCCATGGCGGAGCTCCGACGAGGTTGGTTTCAACGTAATTTTTATGTCGTTTTACTCGTAATCGCGCATCGATTCCAATAATGAAGTTATTGTATTGAATTGGATGCAATAGGATAAGTCGAGTGGTTAATCGGAAATTAAATAAACGTATTTATAATTTTATTAATCAGCGGATTAATTTATCGTTTCGACTACGAGTCATGTAACGATTAAGGATTTTGGATACGAACTAAATAGAGGACTTAAAATTGGGAATTGGAAATCGGAATTTATTTTGGGAGTCCGATATTATTTTGGGTAGTGCGTTTGTCGAGAATGCGATTTTCTCGACAGTATTGCTTGTGAGTTATGAGCTTAGCTATTCGATATGATTTTTGATGAGTATTTATTAAATAATGATCGTTGTTTCAGGATGACATATTAGCAGCCAGTGTCAGACATATAGAATGCCGATTTACAGGCTTCAGTTGGTGGAAATCACGGCACAGTACTGTGAGTGGACACTTTGATTTTCACAGTTGATTTGTGAGTCTATGATTATGCTTTTACGATTATGCATTTACGAGTATGCATTTATGATTATGCATTTTATGAGCATAAATTGGTTCGGAGGCACATATGATTTGTTTTTACATAGAGTATAGTTATTATGGATGCATCGATGTTATGGCCTCTCGGCTGATCCCCGAGATGCTCTGGGAGGGTTATGACAAACACCTGACCCATGATTACACACCACCCAGGAGGGTTAGGACAAGCACCTGACCTAGGCATGTTTGTAACTTGAGGGAAACATAGTCAAGTTATTGTCTCCACACATTACACGCCACCTAGGAGGGTTAGGACAAACACCTGACCTAGGCTTGTTTATTTTCAGACTCGCATTATTTTTATGTATATTATTTATGAAAGACATATTATTTATTGTTTCCGTCAAAAAGTGAAATTTTATTTTCGTCCACTCACTCTAACAGTTTTTATTATTTTATGTGTCTTTTTCCTGGGCTTTTCGGTTTTAATTGCCCAGTTTGCAGGCCGAGATCGAGTGCGCACGCAGATCGAAGCATAACAGTATCTATCGTAGGATCCAAGGTTGATCCTACGAGTTAGTGTTTATTTTTCATTGTTAGTTCAATATGTTTAGCTGCTCTGATGTCGAAAACAGTCGTGAATTTTGTTGGTTTTAGTAGTGAACCCTTTTGTGCGAAATATTATTATTTCGTCACTTTTGAATTTTATTTCTCCGTTTTGACTGCCAATTAGGGAGTAGTAATTAAGGTTAGCAGAGTTGTTAGGGCTTAATTCTGATTTAGGCAACTAAATCAGAGTCAGATCTTTTCAGTTGGTATCAGAGCATTAGGTTATAGGTTCTGTACACTGTACTTGGTTTCTTTTGGTTACTGTGTTCGATTACGCTCAACACTTCCAGAGTGATGGCCTGACTGCAGCGGATTCCCATCGAATACTCATGGTGTTGAACATCGTCGAATACGTGACAAATGTGACTAAGTACGAATTTTAGCCTGTGAGTCAGTATGCCTTTGTCGCTATGCCTTGCGTGTGCCGACCTCGATTAGATTATTGGGAATGTTCAGACATTTTTCCACGTTAGCAGAACGTGATGAAATGGTTTTAATTAATTGGGTTCTTAAGGAATGTAAGTTTTGTGAGGAGTCAAACATTTGACTAGTTTCCTTACCTCGTTTGAGTAGTGTGGTGAACTCTTTGTATTCATTGTTCACCTCTCTTGTGCCCACTCTACGATGGAAATAGCCGAATGCTGCATTTCCATGTTTGTATACCGTACGTCTTCATTCAGGTTTCAGTTTTCTTTTTCGACACATGTATAGAGAATTTGCAGTTTTTGATCATCTGCGTTGTTTCTCAGTTTTACGATGGCAACCAGAGCAGTACTACACACTTACTATCGGGTCTATTCTGTGGCACTATGAGAATTCAGTGACTGTAGTGTGTCTAGTTTTCGACTAGTAGCATCGACTCGAGTGTTAGTCGAGATATGGGGTTTCTTTATGAGAAAAATCAAATATTTTGTAGTTTTATAATCGTTTTCCACAGTTGTGTGGTATCAACGAATGTCTTTTCGGTGTTCGTTTCGCCATTTTCATTTAAATTCGTTTGGGTGATGTGAACTATGAGTTTTATTATTATAGTAAACAAAGTGTTTATGATGAGGATTACGGGAAGTAAGGTTTCCTTAGGAATGGACTTAACGATCGGATTGCCATGATGGGCATACTTCAGACTTCGGAGTCATTAACCCTCGTGTTTGTGGTTTTATCGATTTCAGCGACTTCAACATGAAGTGTTCTGGGCTAATGTGTTTTCTTCCCCATCGAAAAAATATGCAGTGTCATTGTTGGGGATAATGCAAAGAGTAACTAGGATATGGTATGATCATGAAATTGATGATGGAATTTATTGTGGAGCTCAAGTTAAATTCTCTGGTATTTTTGGGAAAATGGGTGTATCGAGAGTAAGTTTTATCTAACCCTATTTTTACTTTCTGGCACGAATCGACTTAGGTATCATATCTTCCTTCATCTTTTCCAATCAATCTCTATCTATGTATCAGATACCATTAGGAGGCTTTATTCTTTAAATTCAATTTTTGGTTGGGTTTGGTGCCTACGAGTACTGGTATATGTGAACCAAATAGTTTTCTCTCCATGTAGCCTCATCATTGTGTTCAGTGATATACTTTTTCGCAAGATAAGGTGGAAGAAATTGTAGACGGGCTGCGAGAGATGAAACTTATCGTCTATTGGCCAGTATTCAAGCTAAAACATTTAGAATATAAAGGGTCAGGCGAGTATTTTCATAGGTTTCACAACACCTTTGGACACCAAACAACAGCGTCTTCTGCTCTGAAGGATAGAATTCAGGGTTTGATTGACCGAGAAGTGATCACAGTTAGCCAAGGGGGGTGGTAAAGTGGCATCCTAAGATAGCACCACCTTTCATGTAACTTCCCCGTCTCACGATGCACCTGGGCCAGCACGACGATGGAGAAGATCAAGGCGGAGGCCTAAGCCCAAGCACAATATCACATTTTTCCAACCTAGGCGAGCTGAGATCACATATGATGCATATAGGCGAACAGAGATTTTTGAAGAACTGCTTCAAGTGGGTATATTAGTGGTGCCAGATAATTCGGGCACTCCAGACCCAGATCGTGAAGATGTAAAAGGTCCATCTCACTGTCGATACCATAACAAATGGGGACGTGACTCCACTAATGATTGCGTTAACTTAATGTATAAAATTCAGCAGTGAATAGACGAGGGAGAAATGCAGATTGCAGCACCCGCACTAAATCCTACGATTGAAGAGGCATTGATGGTTGGAATGATAGAGTTACCAAGGGGCAACCCAAACAAAAGGAAACTAACTCTCGACCTTCGGATCAGTAGTGAGGGTACCTCAAGGAGAACACAAGAAAATACATCAAAAGGAAAGGAAAAGGTCGACCCGAAGGAAGAATCGCCAGTGGCTTTATGTTCTTGCTGCAAGTTCCATTGTGGGCTGAAGATCATGTATGAGCAATTAAAGGAAGCAGTCCAAGTCTATCCAGAGTTAATCTCAACACCTGAACATTATCAACCAAGTAGCCCGAGGGAGTTAAATCGAAGGAATTCCTAAACCTTCAAGCAAAGGAGAGCTGTATAGAAGACAGGCAGATCAGAGAAATCTGTAGCAGCTGTAATCGACGCACTCGCTAAGCCATATATTCCACTAGCCTCAAGAAATATCACTAAGGAAACGTATGGTACATGAAGGAGAAAGGTAAAACGGTGGAAGTGACTCCGAGCAGGAGATGCAATTTGGAACGACACTTTGGAGAAGCTAAGAGAGCTCTAGAGGCTTTAGAGATGGGTTTGGTACAGGAAGAGCAGTTGATATACACTCCAGAATAGTTACAGAGACATCTGAATGCCTTGGCCACTAATCCTTTGGTTGTTTTTGGAAAGAGATCTCGCGAACCTAAAGTCTGAGAAGCCAGGCCAAGTGTTTTCGATCGTAACCTAGAGTTATGGGCCAGATAGAAGACACCAAAATCTATACTTGAGGCTTCTCAAGACCTAAGGAAATACAAAACGGCCAGGCAACGTCTCCATTTTGTTGAGGAAGCTACACAATCAATGAAGAGCCCTTAGCGAACTAAGGAGGTTGCATGAGGGCATGTCACGATAAAAGAAGCAAAGGTTCTTTATTGGAGGCTAAAGCCTTTGATTGACAAAGAAAAGAAGAAAAAGGCTAGCTTGGACAAGTATTTTCTTACCTCTGAAAAGAAAAGTTTTGGTTTGTTTCAACCAACTATGTTAGAACCTATAACTGAGGATCGAGTGAAACACGTTGCCACCTTAGATATCACTGACGATGCAGATATGGATGCTGAGAAGACTAAAGAAGGTGTCGAGGCCAACGACGAAGAACTAGTAGACTATAGTAAAGATGAGGAGGAATAAATGCAAGAATATGAGGATGAGATAGATATTAACATTAATATGGTGTTTGTCTTACCCTCCAAGTTTGCAGGATCTTCAACAAAAGCAACAGAGGTCAATGTTAACCTAGTACAAAGTGTGAACAATTTGGCAACCACAGAAGAGGACATTATATCATCCGATCAGCGATCGCTGGCCAAGAGATCAGAGGTTGACTTGTCTTTAAAACGCAATACATGATGTTCGCAAAGCTGACCCTGAATATGGCCATGCACATGTGACCATTGTACGTCACATGGAAGTTCCAAGGCATCCAAATCAATAAGCTTTTGGTGGATTCAAGTGCAGCTGTCAACATTATAACCGTCAAAGCGATGACACTATTAGGTATTCCCAATTCTGCTATCCAAGAAACAGCCTTGAATGTTCAAAATTTCCAAGGAAATATCTCCAAGAATTTGGGAATTGTTTTTCTTCATGTGCAAGTGTGACCAGCCACAGGCACATACACATTCTTTGTGGCAAAATGTACAACACCATATAGCTCAATCCTGGGACTAGATTGGATCCACAGAAACTATTGTGTACCCTATTCTCTTCAACAACAGATGGTGCTTTGGAATATGGAGTCAAGCGAGGAAGAAGTTATTGACGCTAATCCTCATCCTTACTTCGTATCTGCCAATACTTTGGACGTCAACTACTACAACAGTGACCTCCGACCATTAGAGGTATGTGGCGTAGGCAATAGAGGCCACCCAGTTGGCGTAACGGCCTCTGAATTACCTTAATAGAGTATCATTCAAGTAGGCAAGGATAGTCCCCGACCCTATATCATTGAGTTACCACTTAGACTGATCCAATGTTAAAGTCTCTATCGAGCATAAAGGCCGATGTTTGCTACTCTCTGTATGAATGATTTCGCAATTTTCTAATGAAGAGTCAAGCTATGAGAGTGTTCCAATGATTGCAGCATTGTAATACGTAGATGATGACGTACTGCATGAATTAGATGAAGAGTAGGAAATCAAATTAGCTCCAACAGCTATAGACAATACCCCTCCTAAAGTTAAGGATCCCATTGAAAAGATTAATCTTGGGACTTCAGAAGAGCCAATGACTATGGTTATAAGTACTTTCCTAGAACCTGCAGAACGACAGAGGCTCATTGAATTGTTGAAGGAATACACAGATTGTTTTGCAGAGAAGTACAAAGACATGTCAGGGCTGTCGCCAGACCTAGTGTGCCATAACTTACCTATCTTAGAAGGAAAGAAACATGTGAAGCAAGAGATGAATAATATGAACACAGAGACAACCATTCTAGTCAAGGAAGAGATTGAAAAAAATGCTTAAATCATGCGTTATTAGAGTAGCCAAATACAACGAGTGGCTCTCCAATGTGGTCCCGGTGAAGAAGAAAAATGGAAAGATGCGAGTCTGTGTTGATTACCGAGACCTTAACAATGCAACTCCAAAGGATGCATATCCAATGCCAGTAGCAGATTTGTAAGTGGACTCCGTCGCACACCATGAGATGTTATCGTTCATGGATGTGACAGTTGGATATCATCAAATCCCAATGGCAGAAGTAGATAGGCATAAGACAGCATTTAGGTATCCCTATTTTGCAAGAGTGTTTGAACACGTGGACATGCCGTTTGGACTCAAGAATGCAAGGGCAACCTACCAGTGTGCTATGAATTTAATATTTCACAACCTCATATGGAAATTCATGGAGATCTATATCGACGACGTGGTAGTCAAGACGAAGTGCAAGATGGACCATGTCGAAGACTTGAGGCAGGTGTTCGTTTGAATGAGACAGCATTAATTAAAGATGAACCCCGCCAAGTGTGTCTTTGAGGTACAAGCATGATATTTTTTTTGGGTTTTTTGGTCCATCAACAGGGAATTGAGGTCCCCGATGATAAGAAGGAAGCGGTCTTAAATGCAATCCCGCCAAAGAATAAGAAAGAGTTACAGTGACTATTGGGAAAAATAAACTTCCTTAGGCGATTTATTGCAAATGCAGCTGGGAGAACATAACCATTTTTACCCTTACTCAAGTTACAAAATCAGAAAGACTTTGTATGGGAGCATGTTCATCAAGAGGCTTTTGATGCCATCAAAACATATCTGGCGAACCCACCGGTTTTGGTACCACTAAGGCCATAGGTCCCTCTTAAGCTGTATATATCAGTTACATAATATTCTATTGGGAGTCTCTTGGCTCAAGACGATACAGTAGGGGCTGAGCGTGCTATTTTCTATCTTAGCCATACCTTAATAGATTGTGAAATGTGATACTCGCCAATGGAAAATTGTGCTTTGCCTTGAATTTTTTAAGATGCAAGTTGAGGCACTATATGCTATCTTTCACTACCTATGTTATTGCACAGACTGATCTTATGAAGTATATGTTATCAAGGCCTATACTAAGGAGCAGAATTGGGAAGTGGATCTTGGCACTTTCTGAATTTTCACTACAGTATGTACCACAAAAGGCATTAAAGGGCCAAGCATGGCTAATTTTCTTGCCCATCATCTGATGATTGATGCTTGCGAAGGCCCAGAACTGGACATGGCTTGTATTGATCTTGCCCCGTGGTGTTTATACTTCGATGGCTCAAATACTAGCACCATGGCTGAAGCAGGAGTTGCCCTAGTTAGCCCACATAGCCAAACTTTTCCGTATTCTTTTAGGTTAGAATTCCAGTGTACGAATAATCAAGCGGAGTATAAGGCACTTATCATAGGATTGAAGCTCTTGCTGGATATAGAAATTACATACATGCACGTATATGGGGATTCCCCTTTGGTGATTAAGCAACTCAAGAAAAAGTATAAGGCCGGTCCAGTGTTAGAGCCTTATGCCAAGCGAGCCTGTGATTTACCAAAGTCGTTTACTGAGGCAGAATTGAGTCACATTCCTTGCAAGGAGAATTATGCAGCAAACAAGTTAGCACAGTTAGCAATCGGAGTAAGCCTTCAGGATGGAATACGCGAGTGAATTCTAAAAGTCAAATGACGAACACTTCCTTCTTTCCTTACTCGCCAAGAAGAAAAAAATGAATGGTACATTGCAACACTTGATCATATAGACATAGATTAGAGACAACACATCATTTCATATCTCTAGAATCCTAACGAACCGACAGATAAACGGATCCAGTTTCTGACTTCCAATTCTATGCTCAAAGATGATGCGTTGTATAGGTGAGGAGAAGAAGGTTTGTTATCACGATGCATATATAGACGTGACACAAAGCAGATAATGAGAGAAGTACACTTAGGGGCAGCGGGAGCACACCAACCTGGTCCAAAGATAAGATGGTTATTACGACATCATGGTTACTACTGGCCAGGAATGCTCAAAGATTGTAATACATTCGCCAAAAGCTGTAAAGAGTGTCAAGCACATGGTCCAATCAGCCACATGCCCAATATCCCTTTACAACCAATCATCAAGCCTTGGCCAGTACGAGGATGGGCTTTGGATTTAATCGGGATGATTCATCCCCATTCATCGGAAGGGCACAAGTTCAATATTGTTGCTACAGACTTTTTTACCAAATGGGTGGAGGCTAGGCCTTTAAAAGTGGCTTCCGTGAAAGCCATTCGCCTATTTCTATTCGAAGATATTATATATAGATATGGCATTCCAAAATGTTTTGTGTTAGACAAAGGGGCAGCTTTCATGTCTAGCGAGGTAGATGAGCTAATGAAAGACTTGAGAATACTTTTTCTTCATTCTATCCCGTATTATGCCCAATCCAACAGTCAAGCTAAGGCAACAAATAAGATAATCATACATATCCTGAAGAGAATGCTTGCCAGCAATGCTCGCTTATGGCATGAAGATTTATTTAATACGTTATGGGCATACCGAACAAGTAAACAGATCCCCACCGGAATGACTCCTTTTGCATTAATTTTTGGTCACGATGCAGATTTACCATTGGAGATAAATGTCCAGTCCTTACGTGTTATGGAGCAACATGATTTGATTGGTGAGGATTATATGCAGGCAATGTGGCAGGAGCTTGAGGATTTAGATGAGAAACGTTTGGAAGCTTACGACAACTTATGCGCTGAAAAACGAAGAGTAGTTCGTGCTTATGACAAGTGCACTAGGGTCAAGAGTTTTGCAGAAGGAGACTTAGTCTGGCAAGTGATACTTCCAATTGGCAAGAAAATTGACGACGGAGGCAAATGATCGAAAAAGTGGGAAGGTCCATACATCATAGATCGTATTCAAGGAATGGGAGTTGTTCGTCAGCGCCATCAAGATGGTACAATCCATGCTAACCTCAACAATGGTAGTTTCCCCAAGCCATATTTGTAGCTAGTATGGGCATACAACAACCCACCAGTAACAGAATAATTCAGTCCATACAGGCTCCAATGCAACTCCTCACCAGAATAGACTGAAGGGGCATAACGTAGAGACATCTCAAGCTACAATTTCTGGGACTAAACTTTAGTATGGATAAACTTTCGTAGTGAAATTTTCTCAACTTTTTATAGCCAATTTCTGTGGCTAAATTCTTTGTCAATATTTAATTGTTAATCTGTACTCGCCAAACATCCGTGGCCAAATTCATAAGTGTACTTTTTATACACAAACAGTGTTTGAGTTTATCAATGCGAACAATGTTTTGTAGGGAGAAGTTATTCTTTAACACAAACACAATATATTAAAGTACAAGATTACAAAGGCTTTGTGGCCTTAAGCTCTGATACCATATGAAGATATGCTACGTTTGACAAAAGAAACAAAAAGGGAAAAACAACGTCTATTCCTCAAATTACTCAAATAGTTGATAACCAGTCTCTGTGGAATACATATTAAATATGCATACATGGAATAGGGAAACGCAGATGTCATGAGGATCAGAAGCTCTACTAGAAGACAGAGGAGGACCTCAAGAGACAAAAGAATAGGGAGTTGGAGCGTCAAGGAATCTAGTTAAGCAACCCAAATTGAGAGTTGAAAGTGAGTTGTCATGTGCTTCCCTGAATTGAACTCCTTGGCTTTCCTCGCCAGAACATTTGCATTCATGGACCTGCAGTCTCTATGCACATAAAGGCAGATCAGTAGCTAGCGAGGAGGCCAGCGTAAAGTCATCCCCAATAATTAGACTGCGTCACCCTATATATACTTAGGGTGACTTTGCCAAGGAGTCATCTGGACATAGATATCACTATCTAGCCCATATTTAGACATGGATATCACTATTTAAGGTTTATAGTGTGGGAGGATTATATCGGGAGGTTTCTTTTCAAGTGAGAACCAAAGTAAATACAGCAAAATGGAGTTCATTGAATGAGAAGGTTTGAAGGGATGCATAGGTGCAAAGAATGAGAGTTGTATTTATATGAGAAGTAAATATTGAACCGTTACGTCCAAATAGAGTGGTAAAGATTCTCGGGATAAAATGCACAGCTGTGGATGAAGGACACGTGTCTCTACATGATTGAGTAATAAGACGGTCTATCTACCCCGAGATAAATGTGTCATAATTAGAGATTTTTTGGGTAGTTAAACGTATGGTGATTTGACAGAGGGGACAAGCACGTTCCAGATGTCAAATTTGAGATAAATGCCATTCAAGTAGGAGTTTGACTAAAAAGGTCGAATAACAATAGTAAAAGAGTACGTAAATTCCTTAGCAGGCCAATTACTATTGGATTGTTCCTAGCAGGCCTATATCTGAGGCACATTAATGAATTCAGAATCTAAGTGGATCATAATAGTGCCAAGATAATTAAATTTGCTTTGGGTTCATAAAATACAAGAAGTTGGGCTTAATACTAGATGCCCAGAAACTACAACAGAAGAGTCTTTCTCTTCAATTCCAGTTTAAAGAACTCGAAGTCTGTCCAAGCCAAGCTATATGAGTCTAGGAGCTCTGAAGCATCATCTTCGACTTCAGCAAGTCGGTTTGCACGACCAGAGTTTTCATCCAGAAGTTGTTGAGTTCTGGCATGAGTAGAACTAGCATCAACCCATAAGAGTTCCACTTCAGCTTGTAGAATTGCTAGTTCATCTTCTTTGGCGGCTAGAGCTTCTCTTTTGGTTGAAGTGCTCTTCAAGAATGTCGGTTCGCTCGACCAGAGCTTTCATCCAGAAGTTGCTGAGTGCTGGCGTGAGTAGAACTAGCATTAGCCCGCAAGAGTTCCACTTCAGCCTGAAGAATTTCTAGTTCAGCTTCTTTGGCGGCTAGAGCTTCTCTTTTGGTTGAAGTTCTCTTCAGAAATTCCTGAACTCAACCCCGGTCTTGCTGCAAATGATTGTCCATCTCGGCTACCAAATCCTATGTGCGGTCCACTTTATGCTTTAAATCATCTTGGTGGGTATATAATTTGTAGACCTCGCAAAGATCTTGCTCGAATTCAGAGATGGTATCAAGAAGTTCGCCATGGGCAGTTTCTCTTAAGTCTCTGACTTTATCCAGGGAACTGTTAATGTTCTCTAATGAATCCAGCTTGGCCCGATAGAGTTCTTTGAGAATGGCTCAAGAAAGAGCAATGTCAGCTAGAATGGGACTCAAAACATCGAGTTTGACTGAGAGTTCCTCCAAGCTCAGGACTTGGTCTCGAAGAGCGGCTACTTGGATGGCGGGGCATGAAGATGATGAGGCCCACGAAGATGCTTCTTGGTTGCTAGAGATTACTTTGATGATAGCAATAGGAGTGGAACACTCTAGTAAAGCAGGTTGAGTACCGGGAGTACTAGAAGAAGTTTGAGGCAAGGATTTCTGTTAGAAAATACTTGATTCAGAATAAGTGGTGATGCAGTGTATAAATGGAAGAAGTGGTTGTTATAATCGGCATACCTTAGGCTTGCCAAGCATATGTGATCCAGGCGAGCAGAGAATATTAAGTACTATTTGCTCTAGAGTTGTGCTAGGCTCGCTTGGGGATTCTGGAGTGGAGATAGGTACTGTGCACCCTTCTGCCATAGCGTGTTGTTCCTCTGGAGTGTAATGTAGGGAGCGATAAAAGAAAGAGGCAGTGTCACCTTCATTTGTGGCATCTTGCTCCTCAGACTCATCAGCAAAATCCAAGAAATATTGTTATTGGGGTGGTTTGGCGAGTGGAACAGGTTCAGAGATGGGCAAGTCAGAGGTGTTCACCAGAAGAGAAGGAATGTTCTTGATGATGATAACTTCAGTGTTGAGGGCGGCACTCTCTTCAGTAACAGTGAGCGAATCCTAAGGGCAATGAATGTTTAGAAGTATAATGGTATAACTAAATATTGCCTAGAATGTTAAAAGATTGGAGCAGAGTTATCTTACCTTGAGAGAAGATTAGAGGTTGGGTTCAACCATCTCATGTGGTTGCTCGGTGGAGACATCATTAGTCTGAGGGGACGGGACAACCGCGGTAGATTGAATCTTAGGTGATGGTGACAGATTTGTTGTTGCAATGGAGGGTGTAGGCTCAGTTGTTATTTGGCGAGGGGGTTCGTCCTGCACCACTTATTCCTCCGAATCATCCTCAATGGTGACTTTACGACGACATTGTTTGCGTTTACTAGAACCATCGGCTGGCAAGCCGATTCGAGTCCGCTTGTGAGATTGCTGAAATAAAGCCGAACAATTATATTATTTGAAAGGTTATAATGGCGAGGCATTTGGAGAATGGAATGCTTACAGCTCGTGGGGGTTCTTCTTGTTATTTTTCCGTCCCTTGGCAAGGTTCCTTATTGACCATAGCATCTTGGGCTTTAGGTTCTTTGGAATACTATTTAGGTTCAGCAAAGGAAAGGTGAATTAGAATAAAGCAGAAATATCGCCAACATCTGTGGCAGAAGTTTAGCAAGGAAAAAATAAGTAAGTAAAGCTACGTACCACTGGCCAAGGGGTGTCATCAGTGTCCTCATGGACCATGTGTAGCAGTTGTCGGTCAAAGTCATCTGCAATTCTTTCTTAAAATTACCAAAGATAAAGGCAAAAAGGGCTAGTGGTGGCTTGCGTCAGATCTCGTCCCAGAATTTGGCTTTTCAAGCTAAGTAGCTAGTATTCATGTAAAGGGATGGTGCTATAGGATGCTCGAAATCTTGTTCAGGAAGTATGACCAGCGGGAAGCCATAATGAGCATCAATCAAGTCAGTAGGGTCTGGACAAGAAGTGGCTCGCCAGATGCTGTAGCGGTTCACTGAGAAAACAAGAGGCATGTGGGCACGCTGGGATAACCCAAGTTGCATGGCGAAGTAATTCAAGGCATATAGTTCGTGCTCAGGTGTAGAAGGATCAGGAACCAGCAGGTCACCACAAGTGTTACTTTGGAGGATAATAACTCTCGCCCAATTGTCTTGTTCTGGTGAAGGAAGAAAGCTAGAGTCAAGGTCTTGAGGGAAGTTGTGGCTCAGAATGGTATCGACCACAACATCAGAAAACTCGGAATGCGAGCAAAAGGCAGCGAAGCATGTTTGGTAAGTCCACCCGTCAAAGGAGTTGGTGGTCACCAAAGTCTTACCCAGAATTATGTCTTTCTCGAATGGTAGAATTTTGGGATGACAGAAAATAGGGAAGTACATTTGAAGCCAGAGCTCTACCATCCAGAGTGGTCCTGGTTAGCTGAGGTTGAGTCGCGAAAGTAAAATCCATCTTAGGCTGCAATAGATGCTGGCGAGGATGGACTGCGCAAGACCCGATTTTGTACCCTCAAAGAGATGCTCGGTGATGTTGGTCCAGCATTTATTGACTTTTTACAAAGAAGGGTAGAAGATGTATTTGGACAACCAGAATTCAAGGAAAGCTATGCCTCCTTGATCGGTCTGGTCGTTGATGAAGTTGTTGGTCCAGGCGGAGTATGAAGGGGGGCGATATGAATCAGCGTGAATGGTGCATTCTATATGGTCACCTTGTTTCTAGATGGGGTTGGCTATGGGAACTCCAAATAAAACATATAGATCCAGGAGAGTAATACTTACATTGTCGCAAGGCAGATGGAAGCAGTTGCATGCTGAATCCCAGAAGCACATGGAGGTAGTGAAATGAGCACGATTCTCACCACTAGGGAGTGAGAAGCATAAGTCGAGGAGTTAGTCAATCATATCCACTTGCCATTGAATCAGATCTAGTTCTCAGCGGTTGTTGTACCATGTACGGTCTTTTTCAGTAGTGCTGGGCCATTTCTCGATGGAACAGAAGGTGTCATTTTTCGTCTATCCCTCTGTGCTGGCTTTCGAGTTGTCTTGGAAGATCAGGGCTTAATTGCAGTAGGGACGATAGAGCACGGGGAAGAGTTCTGGGTTTATAGGCGTTTTGAAGAAAGGGCCTAGGCGGCCAGTGCCTTTTAAGGTGTCTCTGAGAGTGAGAGTAGCACCTAGTTGTCCTCCAGTGGTTACAGTGCAGATATCGGTGGCAAGTTGATTTACTTCGGTTTGGGTAAGATCTGTGTACCTTTCTTTACGATGAGGCATGTTGAATAGTCGGAGAATGACAGCGGCAAAAAAACAGAAAGATTGGTTTTGGAGAGAAGCTTAAAGTTCGAGTTGATGGAGGCAAAAGAGTTGTGTTGGGAAGTAAAGATTGATGCGAACGTGCACTTTTTATATGACGTCAACTGAAGTGGCGCAGCTTTTCAGAAGAGAGGAGACGACGTGGCGCTTGTGTGTAGAGTTACCGTTTGATAATAAACAGCATGTCGTTTGGTCAATCAAGCATTTTCATTTGCATCGTTGGATTTAATCTTAAGGCCTGAGGGGAAATGTTTGGGCCAGAAATAAAATATCTCTTAATTGGGCTTTGAGGGCTAAATTAAGCGAGTGGCCCGAGTGGAGTGTGCAAGTCCAGGTCGTGATGGGCTTAAAAGAATAATGTTAAAGCTGATCCACGCGACTTATTTTTATCTAACCTTTCCTATAAGGGTTAGGACTCCATTGTGAGAGTTATTGATAAGGTCATGGAGATAAGAATCATATGAGAATATTGATCACTTAGAGTTGTGCTGTGAGTCTTTACCAATACTAGAAGAGTTCCAAGTGAAGTGGAACACGGATACGATCTTCTATATAAGGAGTTGAAAAGCGATTGGAAAAGGATCCTTGATCAAATATATATTTTTCTCTTAGCAAATTATTCTTCTCATCATGAGAAACCTTGCAACCAGCGATCAAGAGAGTTGTCACCCGAAGAGCGTGAGATTCTTGCGATTCGAGGACCCAAAACCCTGCAATGGGCGATCAAGAGGCTTGTCACCAGGAAGAGTGAGAGTTTCGAGATTCAAGGACGCACCACCTTTGTGTTCTCAACATCGCGTCAAAGCGATTGCCTTGCTTTACACCAGGAGGAGTGTAGAGTATCGATTTCTGTGGCTCAGCTAGAGACACGAAAACCGCAAGTCCTAAGTCATTAGGCAAGAAGGATCCATTCAGGTGAGGTTGGTGCTCTCCTCGTCTAAATTGCTTATCAAGAAGCCAGTAGCCCCTAGCTCACAACTCAACATTCCGTCGCGAGACGATGGCACGCCAGCTCACGAAACACAATCAAGGAAAAAGACAGTTTGCAATATCTCTCAAATCCATTGAGGAAATTTTGGTGTTAAACAGTAGCTTCCAATCTGCTGGATGGTAGTGGCTTGTACTCGTTGTAGAGACTCCAGCATGGACTTGAGATCTCTGAGGAGGTGTCTAAAAGTCCCGTCTTTCCCCTCGCTTGCTTAACAACATCATATAGTAGAGTAAATACTGCTCCTTCGAGAAACTCAACTGCCAGTGACATGATCGCCAACACCAACAAAAGAATATAGTGCTTCAATCTAAACTCGTCGGATTTAGACTAGTTTTGCTTCATATTAGACCAGTCAGACATGATGATAGTAGGTAGCTTATGAGTCAAGTCGGGTAGTGTTCGACGCTAAAATATCTCCCGCGGAGAGATCCGAATACGAATTGAGAACAGGAAATAGAAAGTATAGAAAATCAAATAGATCGAAGCATTAGGTGCTTCTCTCCACCCTAAATAGTTCCAATTTACCCCAAACCCAATTCACACAATAATGAATGAATGTTTCCCATGCATGAACTATGATTAAGTCACATACATATTACACTCTCTTACTTTGCATGTTATCCGGATTGATTACCTGGCTTAACATAATCTTAACATAGGAGATATGGTACTATGATGGGTCCAAATCTACCTAACCTAAGTCATTAAGATTCGTAGAGTGTTTGAGAAATAACAAGGCTTCTAGAGATACTATGACGGGTGCTCTTGCATCACCTAAGAAATACTACACACAACCAATTGTGTTGCTTTTATCTCTACAGAATATGCAATGATAAGATGGTCATGTACATATTCAACACAATAAATCATACCACATGCATATAAGCTGGCCACCAAAAAAAAAATATAACTGGAATCATCAATGATTAAACAGTGAAGGAAAACTTATTCAAAAGTTGCATAAATCAAAAGGGGAACAAAATCGTAAACTAATAATACTGAATAAATAACAAAAAAATAAGTTTGTGAACATCAATAAATAGTATAAAGATGCATATTTATACACTGATCACACCTTCATCGTCTCTTTTCAAATTGAGCAGCCAACTCTGCGGTATGGCCTTCCTTCTCGACTGGAACATCCACCTGCTGTCGCCCTTCACCTTCTATCTCAGGAATGACGTGGAAGACGAAGAAGAAGTGAAGCTCGGCAACCAACGCATGGTGGTTGTGTAAAGAAGATCATGCATTTAGGCGCAACTGTGATGATCGAGAGAACGAGAGAGAGAGCGAGAGAGAGAGAAGGTTTGCAGCGTGAGACGGTATCGAGAGAGAAATACGGTATGTTGCTGAAAGGACCCAACCCCGATTTAGCTTCCTAAACCGGAGTTAAACCCCCTCGAAAATACGAACCAACAAAAACTTTCCGAAATTTGGGCAGAGTTTCGTTACTACCGTGGAATTACCATTACCTGCACGCGGAAAATACACTTCATCATATACCACAAAAAGCAAACCGTGGGCACCAATCCCATCCGGATTTCTCAATATCTCAACAGTAAAGTAAACAATACATATAATATATACTTTACTGAAATCCGGGTAAAATCGTATAACATAATAATAGATTTCTCATAGCAACCTCTAACACATAAACATATACGTATACCACAGTAGGTAGAACAATAAACCTACTGGAAGAATCAAGGCAGCTCGAGAACTATGCCTCCGACCACGACGTGCGACACCAGAGCCAGAACTGCAAACTGGGCACGGAAACCGAAAAGCCCAGGGGAAAGACATGAAAATTGTTAGAGTGAGTGGACGAAAATAAATGTCTTTCACCAGTTGATATATATGTTTAAAATAACATATGCGAGTCCAGGTAAATAAAAACAACATAGTACACGAGGTAAAACTCATACTCCTCCAGTGTACTGAGCATGCAAGTAAAAATCCCACGGGGTCACTCATGGACACACACCGTGCTAGTACAGTCCGAATCACGGGATCCCAGACCCACACGTGATTCTAGCCAGAAAGGCCTCAGGTCAGAGGTCTGCCTCCCCCCGGTAAAGACCTCGGGTCAGGAGTCACAGCCTCCCCTGGAAATAAGCCTACCATCGGGGATCAGCCGAGAGGCAAGTGTATCGATACAACAACGTAACCAAGACTGTACTCTGTGTAAACCAAATCATAAACATACCGATGTAAATGCAATAAACAGCATATAAATGTATATAGGTAATATATAATGATATAAGCATAATCAGCTAACACATGCTCGTATAACTCGTAATCTCGTACGCATGCTCAAGTTTGAAAATCATATAAAAGACTCGCAATCATTTCCGTGAAAAGAAATTGTCCACTCACAGACATGCGTAACGCGTATCGCGTTAACCCGTGATCCGGCGGAAAGTCCCTCGCCAAACAAACGATCACGAACCCCTGAATAATCACAATAACCATTTCTCAAAATCATAATTCGACAATACAAGTCAAATCACGAGAAACCACCGTTCTCGGAAACACATAATCTGATCACGACAAACTGTCGGGAATCCGGAAACCACATCTCAATACCTCGTTATACTTTCGGACGCTCGACTCGAAAAACGAACCTCCCCACTGCGATCGGGGCGCGATTTCGAGTCAAATGACATGCAACTTGCCGAAAGTCCAAAAAGTCAAACTTTGACCGTTGACCGCCGCCGTTGACCACCGCCCACGGCGGCGCCGCCACCGAACTGAAAATTTCTCGGCGGAGCAACCTCCATTCCATGCAAAATCACCCACTGAGCAACGTTGTCAACTACAACAAAGGCCAATTCTCACTCTAACTAGCTCAATTTCACGATAAACCGAATGTACACACAAATTTCAAATCCAAAATTCTCCATCCACAAATCAAATTAGAACACCATACCTATATGGTTAGAATCATGGTGAAGAGGGCTACAAAACCCAGTCCTTGTTTGAGCTCAACTCGGCCGGAATCACAAACCACCATTAAACCCAAAAATCCCAAACTTTGGTGCCAAATTTCTCTCTCCACCGTGAGCTCCACCACGAGAGGAGACCGTCACGGGGACGGGGGCACCGAGGCGCACCGAACGGGACAAGGCCCGAGCTCGGAGGTGGCCAGAATCCATCGCCACCGTGGAGCACCGCCCTTGCCGACGTGAACTTCTCCTCCCACTCGGTCAAACCGAGTCAACTCACCAGTCAACACAATAATTCAGCTTTGACTTTCCCTTTAAGGCAGGTTACTATTTATAGCTTTCCCAATTTGGAAACTCATAATTATCCATTTCGACGAACTTCAAATACCCGTAACTTTCTAGTCGTAATCCCGATTCCGATAATTCTCGCGGCTACAAACTCGTCTCGACATATTCTTCAATTATCATTCAAAGTCAAATATATCAGCCATTAGGATAAAAAGTCAACTGTTCAACCAAGCACACATTTAAATCGACTAAACAGTTCACAATCGGAAATTATCACAACTAAATCTTCATAACTCAAAATCATGCTCCGGAAGTTCCCACGAACTCGAAATTAAATTCTGAACAACTTCCGTGAAGGATCCGAAGCCAAATTCTCGTCCGATAATTTAGTCGTTAAGTAGCTCGCCATTATAATCCGATTATGCCGAAACTTCAAATATTCATAATTAATTCCTCGGTCGTCCAAATAACGATCCGGAACCACCTACGAACTCGAAATCACACGTACAACGACTCTCGAGAAGAGACCCAACTCTAATTCTCGGCCAATAATTAAGTCGTTAAGAAGCTTCGGCGATTAAAACAATTGTCGCAACTCTGCGACTATGCAGTAACTCATGTATACAGCTGATCATACTGCTGATTCTGGTCCGGGTCGTCACAAATCCACCCCCCTTAGAAAAATTTTGACCTCGAAATTTCCAAGTCTGCCAACTAAAAGGTAGGAGCACTGCCTCTGCATACTGCTGAACTGCTCAGTAATTACATCAACTGAACCACTCTGACAACTAACTCCACAATAGGAGATAGCTCCGTGCTGAAATCCCTGTACCCTCAAATCACAAATCTGAACTGGCTCACACAATCGCCAAGTGTTCCTGCATAAGGAACAGGTAGGGTACACAACACGTAACAAACCTGAAACATAGTTCCGCCACACGGAACACAACACAACATACACAAAAGCCAACACTATAGGCGACGCCGAACTATACGGCACAACACACACTCGCCTATGACCACATACGGATCAAAACGACATGGCAAATCACAACTCAGTTACACACATCAACATAACTCACACATTCACATCAACATAGCTCAAACATCGAACTCGGGCAATTATCAACCCCATTTCCGCTAATCTGACAATCTGTGGTAACACATTCCACAAAATCAGAATCAAATGTCAACCCACATCGAACACGCTCCAGCACAATAGAGTACAACATCGTCCTCAAAATGGCATCAAACAACGTCAATACCATAGTGGTCCACAAACTGGTACTGCAAGCAATCTTGAACAAATGAAACTGCTAGTCCCAAATCATCCAGAACTGCATACCGAGGTCCACAATATGCCCTCCAAGGCCTGAATAGTCCTCGAAGATCGCTCGCCAATCTGAGGATAAGAACTGGTACTAACTCGTAATCTGGTCCCCAATGCTCACTGCAAAGCTTGCCAACACATAGTCGTAGCTGATTATCTCGGTCAGCGAACTGGGACACAGGTACATCACATAGATGGACAACCTCCGTCAAACACAGCTATGCCAGCCTGCCACTGAAATCTTTCCCCAAGGAAAAGAACTAGGTTGATCAAATGATCCACAATGGCCTGACAACAAGTACCACAAACTGAAGTGCATACAAACACATACAATCATAGCAACAATCGCCACGTCTAATCGGAAATCTCAAATGGCTGACACTTCTCGGCAAGTCTCTGCCTCCTAGCCATCGCTTGTCGACAAATGTGGCATCAACACATATAAGCTGCTACATTGCTCTTCATATTGCGTCACGAGTAATACACTCGAAGTGTCGGACACATCTCCGCACCACTAGCGCCAAATGCGCGTAAACAATGAGCTTCACATCATCACACTCGAACTCAGCTCTCGTAGCCCATAACTCGGCTAACACGGAAACTCGAGCCACACACACATGAAACACTGAAATCCCGACTCTCGACTGAATGCACCAGCAACAACATCCCAGACGGATGGTCAAAGTACAATCTCTAGCTTTCTCGAACAAACTCAAAGGTGCAGCCATAATCGTTAGTCGACCCCATACATCTACATTGCCTCAAGCCCAAATCTGGCCGAAAATGCAAGTGGATGAAACTCAAATGATCAGTGTACGTCCTACACTGCGCTGCACACCATAACAGTAGTTTCTCCAACTCTCTGATGCTAACACAAAGACAGCTACACCCAAATCACACATAGAATACGTAGCCCCATAAAGTTTCCACTGCCTGAACCATGAGCCATCGCTCTATAAAACCGCATCCAAGCACAACCAAAACCAAACCTCAATGCATCGCCATAACCCACGAACTCGTCGCGGTCGTCATGTAAGATCAAAACCGAAACAACGGTCAACCATCATGCAGGAGTAAGTAACTCTCATCGCGTGCATCGAACCACTTGAACTTGACGCCTTATTCGTCAATCCGAAAAGTAGAGTGGCAACCCGGGAAAATCCTGCACAAGCCGTCGGTAATAGCCTGCCAAACCCAAGAGACTCCCGATCTCTGGTACAATGGTAGGGCAATCCTCAAATCAACACGGCTTCTAACTGGTCAGGGTCCACGCCAACTCCCTCGGCTGACATCACACAGCCCGTAATCTTCACGCTAATCAACTAAAACTCACATTGGCTGAACTTCACAAACACTTGGTCCTCTCGTAAAGTCCGCAAAACCACTCACAATTACCTCAGGTGCTGGTTCACACTCCTGGAGTACATAAGGACATTGCCAACGAACATGACCGCAAACTCGTCCAGAAACCGTCTGAACACCTAGTCCATCAAGTCCACACGATCTACGGGGAATTGGTCAACCAAATAGCGTGACCAAGAACTCCTGATGCCCGCACCATGATCCGAAAGTCGTCCAAGCCACATTTGATTCACCGAACCACAACTGATGGTATCCGGTCCCGAAATCAACCTTCGAAAAGACCGAAGCTCCCTTGAGCTGATCAAACCACTCGTCAAATCGAAACGGAGGATACCTGCTCTCCTCTGAAGCGAATCAGGCTTCCGGTAGTCAATGCACCACCACGTCGAATCATCCAACATCAGTATAAACAATGCAAGAGTACACCATGCAAATACGCGAGATCGCATGAAATCTCCTCCAGCAACTCCTGGAGTCGAACCTGTAGCTTCATCAGCTCCGCTGGCTCCGAACGACAAGATGCCGATAAAATGAGTCCAGCGCCCGGTACAGGCTCAATGGTGTAGTCAGTCTCCCGAACTGGAGAATACCTGGTAACTCCTCCGGAACACACCTCGAAACTCGGGAACCACCTCAACATCACCAATGTCGGGCACAATAACCATAGTATCCACATCATGGGCTAAACAAGCCACACAACTCGTCTCCACCGTCCGCTCGACCATCACCACGAAACAGTATCTCGGGGAAATCTGGTCGTCGAAACACAACCTCCTTCTCGAGGCACTCAAACACAACCAAATGCGTCGTCAGTAAGTCCATACTCACAAACATACCAAAATCACAATGTCCAACTATAACAGATCCGCGGCTAACACATAACCTCCAGTAAAGATCTCGCAACCTCCGGATGGATGCAACACTCTCCAAAACCTCGGAAGTGGAGATACAGGTACAATCGCCATGGATATCAAGCAACAGTAACCTCGGAGAAAAGTCTGTCCTCAAACAAGGTCATAGCACGAACTCCAACATGCCCAACTAGTCGCCCACGTCAATCGCGACTTGCTGATTAACTCAACTAGAAGTCTGAATTGGTCAAGCTCTAGAAACAGCATCCTGACCTCCTCATGAACTCTGAGCTGCTGAACCGCTAACACAGCTGGCTGAGGGCACTCCCTCGCAACGTGACCCTCCTGGCCACCACAATGACAACTGAGAGTGCTCCACGAACACACGTCACCGCAACACCTGCTGCGTGAAAGGATCACCAATGATCACCCAAACTCATGCCACAGGAGCAAATCCGCTACTCTGCGATCTCCGTCATCGCCAAACGGATTCTCTGCTTGATCCGGTGGCCCACAACATAATCGATAAGGCCACAGCCTGATTAAACCATCACCGTATAAACAACACCCTGAACGTAGGCCATGGAGTCGCAACCGGAACTCACATAATATCAGCCTACCAAATACAACAATCTGACTCAGGCAAACATCAACTGCAATAATTCTCAGCTCTGAGGCAACATGTAGATGCTCATACACACACAACCAGGCAAACCGTGCCACACAAATCTCTGAACTCAGAATACTCATCCAAACCCACAGTTCTCTGGCAAATCGCGCGTCGATTGATCCTCAATAGGGTCCACAACCGAAACGACACGGAAAGCACGTCAGGAGGCATCCTAATGAATACAACATCGTTCACAACAAGTGGAACGTAATCATGGAACTTCAAATATTTGAAAGCATACAACACCCGGAATATTGATGATTATCCGCCAGCCGGTCGGGTCACCATTCCAGACATGCTGTACATTCTCAAATATCCTTAGTAAACACGACTACAGAAGTCTACAGAACCTATAACCTAATGCTCTGATACCAAGCTGAAAGGACCCAACCCCGATTTAGCTTCCTAAACCGGAGTTAAACCCCCTCGAAAATACGAACCAACAAAAACTTTTCGAAATTTGGGCAGAGTTTCGTTACTAGCGTGGAATTACCATTACCTGCACGCGAAAAATACACTTCATCCTATGCCACAAAAAGCAAACCGTGGGCACCAATCCCATCCGGATTTCTCAATATCTCAACAGTAAAGTAAACAATACATATAATATATACTTTACTGAAATCCGGGTAAAATCGTATAACATAACAATAGATTTCTCAGAGCAACCTCTAACACATAAACATATACGTATACCACAGTAGGTAGAACAATAAACCTACTGGAAGAATCAAGGCAGCTCGAGAACTATGCCTCCGACCACGACGTGCGACACCAGAGCCAGAACTGCAAACTGGGCACGGAAACCGAAAAGCCCAGGGGAAAGACATGAAAACTGTTAGAGTGAGTGGACGAAAATAAATGTCTTTCACCAGTTGATATATATGTTTAAAATAACATATGCGAGTCCAGGTAAATAAAAACAACATAGTACACGAGGTAAAACTCATACTCCTCCAGTGTACTGAGCATGCAAGTATAAATCCCACGGGGTCACTCATGGACACACACCGTGCTAATACAGTCCGAATCACGGGATCCCAGACCCACACGTGATTCTAGCCAGAAAGGCCTCAGGTCAGAGGTCTGCCTCCCCCCGGTAAAGACCTCGGGTCAGGAGTCACAGCCTCCCCTGGCAATAAGCCTACCATCGGGGATCAGCCGAGAGGCAAGTGTATCGATACAACAACGTAACCAAGACTGTACTCTGTGTAAACCAAATCATAATCATACCGATGCAAATGCAATAAACAGCATATAAATGTATATAGGTAATATATAATGATATAAGCATAATCAGCTAACACATGCTCGTATAACTCGTAATCTCGTACGCATGCTCAAGTTTGAAAATCATATAAAAGACTCGCAATCATTTCCGTGAAAAGAAATTGTCCACTCACAAACTTGCGTAACGCGTATCGCGTTAACCCGTGATCCGGCGGAAAGTCCCTCGCCAAACAAACGATCACGAACCCCTGAATAATCACAATAACCATTTCTCAAAATCATAATTCGACAATACAAGTCAAATCACGAGAAACCACCGTTCTCGGAAACACATAATCTGATCACAACAAACTGTCGGAAATCCGGAAACCACATCTCAATACCTCGCTATACTTTCGGACGCTCGACTCGAAAAACGAACCTCCCCACTGCGATCGGGGCGCGATTTCGAGTCAAATGACATGCAACTTGCCGAAAGTCCAAAAAGTCAAACTTTGACCGTTGACCGCCGTCGTTGACCACCGCCCACGGCGGCGCCGCCACCGAACTGAAAATTTCTCGGCGGAGCAACCTCCATTCCATGCAAAATCACCCACTGAGCAACGTTGTCAACTACAACAAAGGCCAATTCTCACTCTAACTAGCTCAATTTCACGATAAACCGAATGTACACACAAATTTCAAATCCAAAATTCTCCATCCACAAATCGAATTAGAACACCATACCTATATGGTTAGAATCATGGTGAAGAGGGCTACAAAACCCAGTCCTTGTTTGAGCTCAACTCGGCCGGAATCACAAACCACCATTAAACCCAAAAATCCCAAACTTTGGTGCCAAATTTCTCTCTCCACCGTGAGCTCCACCACGAGAGGAGACCGTCACGGGGACGGGGGCACCGAGGCGCACCGAACGGGACAAGGCCCGAGCTCGGAGGTGGCCGGAATCCATCGCCACCGTGGAGCACCGCCCTTGCCGACGTGAACTTCTCCTCCCACTCGGTCAAACCGAGTCAACTCACCAGTCAACACAATAATTCAGCTTTGACTTTCCCTTTAAAGCAGGTTACTATTTATAGCTTTCCCAATTTGGAAACTCATAATTATCCATTTCGACGAACTTCAAATACCCGTAACTTTCTCGTCGTAATCCCGATTCCGATAATTCTCGCGGCTACAAACTCGTCTCGACATATTCTTCAATTATCATCCAAAGTCAAACATATCGGCCAATCGGATAAAAAGTCAATTGTTCAACCAAGCACACATTTAAATCGACTAAACAGTTCATAATCGGAAATTATCACAACTAAATCTTCATAACTCAAAATCATGCTCCAGAAGTTCCCACGAACTTGAAATTAAATTCTGAACAACTTCCGTGAAGGATCCGAAGCCAAATTCTCGTCCGATAATTTAGTCGTTAAGTAGCTCGCCATTATAATCCGATTATGCCGAAACTTCAAATATTCATAATTAATTCCTCGGTCGTCCAAATAACGATCCGGAACCGCCTACGAACTCGAAATCACACGTACAACGACTCTCGAGAAGAGACCCAACTCCAATTCTCGGCCAATAATTATGTCGTTAAGAAGCTTCGGCGATTAAAACAACTGTCGCAACTCTGCGACTATGCAGTAACTCATGTATACAGCTGATCATACTGCTGATTCTGGTCCGGGTCGTCACAGCTGCAGACATCTTTTTTGTTTATAAATCAATCCCCATGTCCAACGGGAGAGCTGGAATCATTGAAGAAAAAGGAATTGAAGAAAGAAAAGGCCAGCAAAAACGACCATAATGGTCAACACAAAATACCAAATGGATTAAAGATTTGGCAAAATTGCTTAAATGGTCATTAATCATTGCCCAAAAAGACAGTTTGGTAACTATCGTATGGCATATGTCAAAATGGTCACTCGTCTTTTTCAAAAGTATATCAAAATGGTCATTCGTCAGTTAAAAAAATATATTTCTTTTCAAGGGTATTTTTGTCTATTTGCCCTATTTTTAAATCTAGACCGTATGATCGATCCTAGTTATAATCTAGACCGTCGATCGATTTCTACCTGAATGGGTAGAACCCATTCCCATGACCAGAATAATTAGCAACCCAACCGGAATCATGACCCGATCAAAATTGCTCCTGCCGGCCACTTCTGACCGTCGGACAGGTCGAAATCGATTCCCCCTTCCATCCTCAACCTCTCTATCACCTCAATTTCAACATGCATCCACTGTGGGGGGAGAATCGAATGGAGGAAATTCTAGGGTTTTCCCTGTTCGGCCTCCGTTGCCGGCGATAGCTCCGGCCAACTTAGACCACCAAGGTTTTGAAACTCCTCATCTTAGGAGTGGTTTGCACCCGGTCTCGAGGTGCGACGCGGCCAACCAATGTCGATCGGTTAATCCCGATTTCGGTGGTTCGCAATGAGGAGGTCTGGAGGCGTGACGATGGAGCACGAGTTTAGGGGACGTTTGTTTGACAGTCTTAAATAAGAGAGACTATTTTGTTTGGCCCATGTTTGGTGCAGCAAGTACAAACTTAAATGGTGTTAGCGTGTACCCTTGTTCTTTCTCAACCTCCTTAGCCGGTGTTAACGTGAGTACTCGTTTTCCACTACTCAAGATAACACCGAATTTCTTTACTGTTCGCCTACTTCACCGCTCTTGTTCGCTTTCCTCTTGCAGAGATCCTCTTGATCTTTCTTTCACAGATCCTCATCATGGCTATGGATAGTTCTTCATCTCACCAACTCTCTTCTGCTCTAGATTTCAATTCATCTCTAGGCTGAAAAAAAAAGAAGGGTTTCTAGGCTTCAGGAATTGGGGATTATGGGACTATGATGTTCATATTAGATTCATTGGAAATTGATGAACTTGATTGATCTTGGACTGGGTTTTGAAGGCCGGTGATGAATAAGGGGAAGTGATTCAAATTTGCATAAGAATTAATGAAGGAATTTATTTTGGTAAGGATGTATGCTGGAATAGATATGAGCCCGACGATCCCGTTTGGTCAAATTCGTCCAGTTGATCTAGTTTGGTTGGCATCGATATGTCTGCTGGAATTTATATACAGTACCTTCTCTTGTATCTTGCTCATGGTGATGAACTGATAATGGTGAATGTTGTATTTGGTTCTCTGGAGATTTTTGACTTGGTTCATCTGAATTTTTCTGGGTTGGTTGCTCCTGCCATAGTCCTGCCCACAACAATCTGTCTCACCATAACACTAGTTAAGCTCACTCTCATCAGCACCGGATCCGTATTAAACTTAAGGTGGTGTAGAATAGCAGTGGGTACCAACGTACCCTTGGTGTTGACCTGGTATATGGTAGGTACTAGGTACTCGAATTCGTTCAATTCTTTTATTGCAACTAGTTTAATTCCATGACGTGAACATGTCTCACCAGTCACCATCAAACATGGATAATCACGTATATCAGCGTACCATTGAGATTACTACAAAGTTGAAAACACAAGTTTCAACAACATCAACAAGGCTACATAGTACATAGCCAACTAAAAGTACAGAACGAGATGCATTTCCGTACTCTAACGAATTGATGGAAGCACATACTAACATATGAATGAGAAGATAGAAGTGGCAGAAAAAAACAGATGAAAAGAATCAACATTGCTCGCCAATGCTACTCTATACTGGGCTTAGGGCAGATGTGTAAACACATTGAAGCACAGATATAACAAGCAAATGATTTTATTCAAAGTGCTACAAAAAGGATCCAGTAACTATGATCTAAACAGCAATGTCAAACTCTCTCGCTACTTGAGAATCCCATGCCACCCACCTCAATCAGTAGCCATGCAAGTGAATTCCATACTTATTATTGAACTTCTCCTTGTGATTCTTGCTACTAAATATGGTGACAAAGCTTTCAACTTTCACAACCGTACTTGAGGTGCCTAAACTGCTGCAGGCTCTGGGGTTTCCAAATTCGTTGCAACTATCTTACAAATAGGCATGACTTCATTCTTGCTTAGAAGCTTCAGGGATGGATGAACATTTACATCCGGAAGGCACACCCTATCCCCTATATCTAGATTGCTGATATCTATCTCAAGTTTGGAAGGAATATGTTCAGCTGGGCAAAGGTACTTTAGAGTTGTTCTAATCTTGTTCAACTGGCCGCCTGTTATGAACAAGTTACAATCAGTGTAATGTTTCATACAGTCATAACCAACAAAGAATAATTAATATAGAAAGAACTTATATGACAGTATAATCATGAAATGAGCCATCAGATATATGTTCTATTAAATAAGCATGTAGGGATCGAATAAAGCCCGCTTGTCAGAGCCTTGAGAAGAACTAAAGGCAGTATCAACAAAAGGATGTAGATGTCAAATAAAACCCGCTTGTCAAACCCTTGTGAAGAACTACAGGCAGTATGAACAACAGGGTGTACTAAAGTAAGGGAATGCGGGATAAATTTCGGCCCTTTATGTTTATCACTTTCACATTCTGATAATTTTATGTTGCAGTTAAGTTAATATCATTGGGTAACACTTCCGCATAGTGGAGACCAAAAATTTCCATTGTAATTCATTACATGTAGACATGATTATTGTAGACAATGTCCAATCCCTCTCTCTTCATTCTAATCTGCTTCTTCGGCAAGCTCCCTGATTTCTGTTACTTCTCAGTGCTCTTGTAATTGCCAAAAAAAAATGCTCTGTTTTGCTACATCCTAAGAACTCAAACAATGATAACCCTTTAAGCATATACATCATAAATAACAAAACTAGTTTACCACCTTTCATAACTAACACGCTAACATGCAATAAGGACAACAATAACTCTACGGCCAATGCGCAACCTATTTCACACTAATCTACGAGCATTAAATCTCTAAATCAATCAGTTGTTAAAGCACTGACCTTTTTTCAGCCCTGGGCAAACATCTTCACCTTTAAAAGTTACAGGCACATCCACCTTCAACTCGGTGCCCTCGTCGGCCCAAACAAACACCAAATTTAGTATCTTCCCACTCGCCTCGTCCCTTTGAATCTACACAAACCCACAATTTCACATACCCTTGAAAAATTAGACTCAAAATTTCATTTATATATTCATACATTGTATCCAAAAGAAGTAAATGAACTGAAGTGGGTAACTTGCCTTGATGGGTAGGACTTTTCCAGACTCAAGGAGAACCGATGACCCGGACCCGGCCCGGATCTGGAGGGGAAATGTGGTGGAGCAGAAGTAAGGGAGCTCAACGGAGTCGAGAATGGCCTTAATCTGCTTGCGCTCAGTCGTAAGCAAGTGCTTTCGAGAGATTGATCGGCCTGTGGGTTTGCGATTGTTGTCGGGCGGCGGCTGGGCGAAGACGACGGCGGGGATTCGGCCCTGGGCTCTGTCTTTGGCGGCGACTCGGTTTCCGGTGCGCTCTCTAGGGATGGCTTGGATGGTGTGGTAGAGAGATGGGTGTGATGCGGCGGAGCGTTGGTGGGTTGAGAGAAGCGACCGGAGGGCTGCACGCCACAACTTGACCATTTTTCGGGTTTGGTTTGGTGTATTTCGTCCACTTTGGGTTCGTGAGGGTTTTGTGCGACCGTGGTTTTTTCGGGTTCAAGGGTTTTGGGCCTATACGTATTGGGTTTTGGTTCTTTGGGTTCACATTAGTTTCACTCGTGTTTTAAAGCAACACTGATATGTGTGTCATCGTTAGAGCAAGTTCAGTCATCACAGTGAGCAAGTTCCTGCGTGCACGTCATCACCGCCATGTCGTTGCGGATTCGCGGTGTTGTTCCTGATCGAGGTCGCAGATGGAGAAGGGCGAAGGAGCAAGACGCCAACTTGAAGATCGAGGTCTTTGTTCTCTATCTGAGTTTTAGTTATTTGTTGTATTTTCTTTTCTTATTTTGGGGGCTCTGCTCTCTGTTCACATGTTTTAGTTTTTGTTACAACTTACAGCATAAAAAACAAACATGTGAAGCAGACGACCTATTATAGTATTCTATTCCAGACTAGGACTAAACAGTTTGAAGTTCTGAATAGTACATGTGCCCGACTCATTGAGTGTTTGATACATTACTTAGATTATATATAAATCAAAGCACAATGCTTGCTAGAAGCCCCAACAAATTCAACGACCCATTTCGCCAGAAAGTGGTAATCCTTATTCTTTGAGTTCTCTTTCTTTTGTTCTTTTGGTTTTATTTGTGTTTCAAGTTATGCATATCAAGTGTTTGCTAAAAAGCCTAGCTCAGCTTAGCTTCCCAGTCTACACTTGGTTTTGTTAATTTGTATTTTCACTTGATTCATTTTTATGATTTTGAAATCTTCTGGAGAGAATGTAAAGTGTATTCTGATTGGATTGGATCCATATTACTTGTTTTATTGTTGTTCCTCAACTTCTAGAATATATATATATATGATCATATATACTGTACTATTTACTGCTCCTGTGGGTTTCTGCTTTATTGTGCTGACATGTGCATAGGTGCATAAAACACACTCGTACAAGAGAAGATTATTGGAATACATGATATTTGTGATTGTTTTCAGGTACGATTAACTTAGTTACTATTTAATTCTACTACGAAAAAGATGAAGCATATGTTCCTTGATTCCATAGTTGGTTTACCAATTTGTTTCCCAGAAAGCAAATGTAATCTGCTTGCTAATCCAATTTAAGAAATCTGTCTCAATTGCATCTCAGATCTCATAAAAGTTGCTTTGTAATCAAACAGCAGAAACTTAATTAGTTCTTTGAAGTGTTTGTTGTCAAGTATAGCTTGTACTGTGGCAGAAATGGTTCTGCAACGATTGTCCACTATTAAGTCAATGATGAATATGCATTTATGTTGGTTATGATTCTGCAACGATTGTCCACTATTAAGAACTTTTGACAGGAGAGCTCTTTACTGCTAGTTTTTACAGATAATCACTATGATGAGACATACTTTTTGTCGTTAGAGGGAGATAGGAATGGTTCATTCTGGTCAAATATCAGAAATTTATGTGGTATGTCCTCACTATATCTTATCATGATCTCCGCACATCTCAGAAAGTGTGAGATTAAAGTGCAATGTATTCTTGATCTTTAGAAAGTAGCATATTAAATGTCTGACTTCTTTACTGATATCATGAAAGTGACAAGATTGGTTATATATGTTGCAAATCCCGCAAGCTTGAAAGTTCCTAGCATTAGGCAAGTTAATGCAATACCCAGGCAAAGGTAGTGTTTCTCCTGCCCATATTGGGGGTGTAGCATCGATCAAAATTCATTGATGAGTTGCCGGTGAAAAGTCAAGTCATCAAGGCATAACCGTTCATCATCAACACATAAGATTATTTCTGACCGCAATTGTGTCTAGAAGTCAACATTGACAAATATTGGGGGACGCCTCAGAGTCAATAACAATGTCAATAAACAAAGAAATCTCACCAAGTTAAACAAATACTAGCAGTATTATGGATTGTTCATCTAGGTTCGTTGATGATGCGTTACTTATTCCGTCGCTCAGGGATTGATGACGATGAAGTGGAACATTGCTCTGTTGCGGATTTTCAATGGTTAATGTAGAAGAAATTGACTAATATGAAAAGTCGCAATGTAGGCTGAATTAGACTCTTACAAATGGCAAATTTTCGATATGGTAGTGCTATGACTACCGAATGGTAAGCTGGTTAGATACAAATAAGTCTTTGTTTAGAAGCACAATGAAAAGAATTTATGGTGCACGAATCTTCTCAACGCCCTAGTATTCATTATGAGGAGCTGTATTCTCCGGTCATGGACATCATCACTTTTCGCTACCTTATCGGTTTGGTAGTGTCCAAAAATATTGAGTATGCAACTTATAGATGTGGTTACAGTATATCTCTGTGGGGATCTTAATTCAGGGATATACATGAGAGTGTCGGTTGATATAGTTTTACCCAAATCCAGTACCTCTAAACCACAGAGTGCTCATGTAATTCGATTGAGACGTTCACTATATGGACTGAAACAATCTGGTAGGATGTGGTATACACGTCTTAATAACTACTTGATTGAGAAGAGATACAAGAATGAAAAGTTATGCTCATGCGTGTTCAGTAGATGAACAAATTGTTTGAGATGATAGACCTTGGTAAGACTCGATAAAGTCTTGGTTTTGAGATGGTACATCGAGTTGGTTGAATTCTTATTCATCAGTTTGCTTATGTCTAAATCAGGAAATAGACATAACACATGAATGATTATTTGTAGTTTGGAACCCAAAAGGATGATGATGGTAAAGATCTTTTGGAGCTGAGATTCTATATCATAGTGCGGTTAGAGTTTGGTTAAATATAGCTTGATGCATACATCCAGACATTTCCCTATCAGTGTGCACCAATGCAAAGTCATTGGGTTAAAGTATAGCATATATTCTAGTACTTAAAGGTAACCATTGAATAGGGTTTGTTATTTCCCTACAAAGAAAACAAAGAGAACCTTGAAAATCTCGGAATATAGATGGTTGAATCGCAGCATTCAAATTCTGAGAATTTCGACCCGTCGAGCATATCTCTCGACCCGTCGAAGGCAATGAACGATAATAACCCGAAAAGGTCTATCGACCCATCGAGGAATGGCTTCGACCCGTCGAAATCGGTGCCCCAGATCGGACAAAACCATCTATTCGACACGACGAACTTCTCCCCTACTGCGAGCAATTTTACTGGTGTCCCTTATTTCAAAACACCGGTTGATGTGTTAGTCAGATTAGCTGATGTTGGGTACCTCTCCGACCCACATAAAGGATGTTCCAAAACAGGTTATGTATTCACCATGGGGAAACATGGCGATTTCTTGGAGAACAACAAAATAAACTATTGTTACTACTTCCTCGAACTATTCTAAGATTAAAAGTTTTGTATGAAGCGGTTGATGAGTATGTCTGGTTTAATTTAATATGGTAATGCACCACATTTGAGGGTCTAGTGGATTACCATCTACTACGACAGCACCAACTTGCATCATTGAGGATAATGCGGTTTGTATTGAACAAATGAAGTTGGGTTGCATTAAGTGTGTCATACGTAATTTATTTCACCAAAGTACTCCTACAATCAGCAATAGCAGCAGTTATTGATTATCCATGTGAACCGGGTTGGTTCGGCACATAATTTTGCGGACATGTTTACCAAATCACTACCTAAATCTACATTTGTGAAACATGTAAGACGCATTGGTATGCACAGGTTATCTAAACCCCATGACTGAGTTTACAGTCAGGGGGAGTTACATCTCAATAGACATCAGGAGTAGTCTACATCACATGTGGTCACTTATGTAGTTGATGTGTTGTACTCTTTTTCTCTTAGACCAAGCTTTTGTTTTACCCATGAGATTTTTGCTTGCTTGGCAAGATTTTTAGTGAAGCAACAGGTTATGCATCATTTTTTTAGCCATCGACACAAGGGGTAGTGTTTAAGGAGATTATTCTCCGTAATTTTCAGTATGTCTTGTCCTAATTAGATACATTTTAGTATAGATAAAGATACAGAGAATTCATGTTTTATAGAAACAATTATTGTCACAGATTGTATCAACCTATATATGACATTCTATCGATGAAAAACTTATAATTTTCAGTTTACATATTTTTCCTCTCAAACAGGTACAAATTATGTCTGTTTTTTTTGGACTATTTCTATCTAATGATTTTCAAGAATGATTCCATTGTGAATAAAAGTGCAGACATGTTTCATGATTAAGCCAACCATTGTAGATGGTGATTTAATTACCAATCAGATGTGTTCAAATATGAAGAATATCCACCGGAAAATGTAAAAGGTATCGGCTCTACATAATCAATGAAGATATTTAATGTATCAAAAAATATAATCAAGATACTGCTCTACTTGAAGAATCTGCGTAAAATGTCTAATCATTAATTATTACAACAGAGACATTTCATCAAGACCCAGCTTCGGTCTTTTAAAAATGTGGCTTGTGGATTTTATTAGAAATCTCAGTTTTAGGGATGGCAATAATACTCATCGAGTAGGATATTTATTAGATATTCGACTCTAATGGAAGACACTTACGACGAATAACGAATACGGTTGTACTCGATACCCATTTTTTTAGAGCGAATATTGGGCGGGTATGGTATTTCAATATTCATACTCATATCCACCCAATAAGAATATTAAATATATAAATATGAGTTTTTATCATGAACGGTACCTCACAAATGGGTAATTCATCACTTCGGTACTTGCATTTTAAAAACTATCACTTTAGTACCTCACATTCAAATGTCTATCTAAGATCGGTACCCACCGTTAGTAACACCGTTAATTTATTGGAAAATTATTTTTAAAAAATCAATTTTTGAGGAAAAGAAAAAATAAATAAAAATATAGAAAAAAATAGAAATTGAAAATTTATCTAATAATTTTCTAATAAGTTAACGGTGTTACTAACGATGGGTACTGACCTTAATGCGAGTGGGGTGATTCAACAGCTGAGAATTTTTCCGTGAAATAATGCGAGTTCAAATCTAATAAAGGTGATCATTTAGGGTGTTTGTCCTAACCCGGAACAACTGTATGTATGAAAAATAAGGTGATGGGATCATCTAGGGTGTTTGTCCTAACTCGAGACAATCTAGATCGGGCAGGGTGTTTGTCTTAACCCGGTCCGACTGGCTATCTGGTGATTAACCGAATAGCTAAGGCATCGATGCGACTAAATAAAATCATCACAATAATAAACCTCCAAATAAATGCTCTGAAAATATACCGTGAAACATAAAGCATCAAAATGTGAACTCGCTATGGAGTGTGAAAATCAAAGTCCACTCACAGTACCGTGTCGTGATTTCCACCAAGCAGAAGCCTGTCTGTCGGCGTTTATATACGTTTGTCACTGGCTGCTAACACATCATCCTGAAACAACGGTACGGTTAATATTTAATAGCTAATCCCCAAAAGTCATAATGAATAGCTAAGCTCATTTATCAACGAGCAAAATCGTCGAAAATGTCGCATTCTCGAATAACGTGTTTCCTGAATTAATTGACAAGCTTTAAATCAAATTCTCAATTATAATTCTTGAATCATTTTCAAAGTCGCAACGCATTCCTCTAATGTTACACGACTCAAGGTCGAATCGAGTATCGACTCAACTGTTCAATATAATCGTAAAATCGTTTAATTAATATCTCATTAACCACACGTCTAAATTATTAATGTCCAAATCAATTTAGTAACCTCTTGATTACAATCTATACAGGATTACCAACAACACGACATAAAATTTATACTGAAATACACTTCGTCGGAGCGCCACCGTGGACCACCGTCGTCGGCGACGGCGCGGGTGAAATTTCTCGGCGACCCAAGGCCTGTTCCACTCTTAATCACACAACAAACAACTTTCATAACTGCAAAAAAAGTCTAATTCTATCCCTAACTCACTGAATTTTGTTTTGAACCAAAATCTCCAAGAATTTCAATCGATCGATTCTTCCTCCTCAGTTGGAATTGGAGCAAGTTCTTCAAATGGTTAGACTCGTGGTGATGAGAGCTTTAAAGCCCAGTAGGTTACACCGACCGATTCAAGCCGAAAACCACTGTCCCAATAACCTAGCTTTTTGGTTTGGTTCCGTCCATTTCACTGTCATTATGCCTCAAAAGAGGGTTGAAGAGGTTAGGGAAGAGATAGAGGAGGTCGTGGTTGTCATTTTGACACCAAGACCGACCATTTTGGTTGCTGGCCGAGGAATGTCGCCGACGAGGAGAGAGAGAACCGTGGGAGAGAGGAGAGAGAAAGGGAAGAAAAAAAGTTTCTGGCCCAAATGGAAAGTTTTGACTTTCCACTTTTCAAAAGTCATATTTATACTTACAAGTTGTGACTAATCGATTCCGTAAAATCGTACAAACTTTCATTGACCACAATTTCTTCATCGTAACTTCGATTTTATCTCTTGACATGGCCACGATTTCGTCACGATAAAATCTACAACTTTCCTTGGTATAATTTCCCGACATAGAGAGTCTTACTACACTCGTCTATTTACGACTATTACATTTCTGATAAACTTCTGATGATCATAACTTTCTTGTCGTAACTCCGTTTCGGCATTCTTCACACAAATAGACTCGTATCGACAATTTCTACGACTTTCACCCGAAGTCAAACAACTTCGACAATCTGATAAAAAGTCAATTCAACTAAAAGCTCACTATATTTATCGACGGTAACAAAACTAACTACCTTTCTTGATTAACCTTAAATAAATCATAAAAAGAGAATTTTCGGGACGGGATGTCACAGTCTACCACTCGAGGTTTCCAATCAACTACTTCTTTGGGTGATATTAATTGGTCCTTATTTTACTTATAGATCGTTATGTTATCGTTTAGAGTGTTGTCTCAAAATGTGAATAATACAAAATAAAATACAGTAGTTTAAGAGAATTTTTATTCACGCACCCATAAAGTACTAGATACATATCTCATTTTTAAAAGGAATGTTCTTAGATGCCCATGTTTAGGCAGCCACTCCTACCCACAACCAATACAAGATGACAAGTGTCTCCCTTTTTCATTTTTTTCCTCTTTTTTTTGCAACTGAAATCTTCTTCTTCCTCAATCAACTGAGTTTCGTTCTCCGTCGTCGTTCCTCATATGAGGCTAAATAAGAGTAGAAATATTTACTAGAAATTTGTTCTATTTTCTGATTACCATTTTATCATTAAAAGTTATTAGCTGCACTAGACTTTTCCTTCAAAATTTGATAGTTTGTTACTATTTTCTTCTTCTATAACTTCTTCGTGAAGAAGCGTATACTAAAAGAAAAATGCTTGGGTTGTAACAAAGTTATACACAAAGTGAGAAAACGAACTCAAAATGAGTTGGCGTTGCCACATCATCATTTTATGCTAAGTATTATTCTACGTAGTACATGGAATTCATCATTTTATGCTAACGTTGATTAGTTCAGTAAAAAATCGATTAAAAGATTGTGATTTTATTGGATTCAAATTGTTGATCTGTAGAAGAATGATGAGAAAAGTCTCAACTCTCAACTTGTGTTGATCTCATAGGAAGCGTGATTTTCGATTCAGATTTGTTCTTTAACATTTCTGGGAGGTTGTATGCATCGAGCACGACGGCGGCAATGACTGCAGCTCCAACAAGTAAGGATGGCAATAATACCTAGGTTGCATGAAAACAAGTACGAATACATGAAAGCGAAGCATACGCAAGCGTAGAAGTGAATTTTTTTTTAAATAGGGGAAGCAGGTACGCGGAAAAAGCGTCTAATAAAATAATACAAATAAATTATATATAGATATATAATAAAATTTAAGAAATTAAGTATCCAAAATACAAGATTCTAATTCCAATTAGATTGTTTATGAATACAAACAGTCATAAATGTTAGAAAACATATATAGAAAATCTAATACACAGCTAAAAAAAGTTTCATTTCTCTTAAAATTACTCTTTATATTTTCAAATTCGCACTTCCAAAAAAGAATATTATTGAAATTACGCGTCCAAAATCAAGATTTTTGGAATCGCACTTCCGGACACTTCCGCTTCCGAAGCGTGAAATGCGACTAATTTGAAGCTTTCGTGCTTCCTAGATTAATACTCATCGTGTAGGGTATCCATCAGGTATTCGACCCTAACGAAGGACAATCAATTACGGGTAACGGATACAGGTGTACCCCCTTGTTTATTATAACAGGTACAGAGCGAGTATGGTGTTTCAATATTCGTACCCACACCCAAAAAGAATATTAAATATAAAAATATTACATGTTTATTATAGAATTTATATTATGTATAATAATTTATTTTTTATATAAATTTTTGAAATAAATAATATTTTATTTATCTATATTTTATTTATCTATATTATGTACCTAGTTTACTTACTTTTGTTATAAATTTTAAATAAGCTAAACTTGTGTTACTAGTATTTAGAAAATTGTTGCGCGAAATCAATATATATTCTTTGAATTGATGAATTTGTTTATAATAGATTTTTACTTTTTAACATATTTTTTCACTAGTAACAGGTAGGTATGGAAATCCTAATATTAAACGGATACGAGAACGAGTAATATCTAATATAATATTACAGATATTGGGACGGATCCGGATACTGATAATAGACTCAGATATAGATACGATATTTTAAAATTTGTACCATACTCTATCGATCAATTGTCATCCCTATTGAGCTTTGATGGATAACTCAAATTTGTACTATTCATTTTGTTGCTTTTCTTCGTATATTTAGGTTCCATTTTGTAGACAATTATTTAAACGGTACTAAAAAACTAATAATTAGGAGTAGCTGAATATATTATATAAAACAATATAACTCTACACTCTCAATAATACATCAAACGCGAGCACAATGCGTTTCACACGCGTGTATACAGGTGTAGGGAAGGCTAATAATAATAATAATCTTCGTTCACATCATTGCCGACCGAACCCTTAATCTGGTCCAGCACATTACATGGGAAAGGAAACATACGTAGCTTGAAACAAACATTAACGGATCCAAATAGAAGATGGAAAAAGTTACTCTGGTTTTCCAAACTATCGAGATCTATAATATATATATATATATATATACGGGTCTTTTTGAATACGGACGTCCGTACCGTACGGATTCGGCTTTTCCGGCCACTTCCCGGCCGAATTTGGGTAAGCTTCCTTCTAGACATATGTACATACACCTGTGTAGATCATTTGTCTAGAAGAAACTTTTGGCTAATTCGATCTCTAAGGCCCTCAAAATCGCGTTTCAAAAAAACTGGACATAAACCGGTCCGATTTATGTCCAGTTTTTTTGAAACGCGATTTTGAGGGCCTTAGAGATCGAATTAGCCAAAAGTTTCTTCTAGACAAATGATCTACACAGGTGTATGTACATATGTCTAGAAGGAAGTTTACCCAAATTCGGCCGGGAAGTGGCTGAAAAAGCCACATCCGTACGGTACGGACGTCCGTATTCGAAAAGGACTGTGTATATATATATATATATATATATCCTTGCCACCATTTTCAGGTACGTACTCATATTTGTGCTCAACGCATTCAATAATTAATCCAATTCGATCAACATGAACAAACTATAATTGGTTGTCATTCCATGCACGTGCAAACTTCCCTCGTCATTTCTTATATATAATGAAGTCAACAACAGAAAGGAGAGAAGAGAGTAAAAGAAAGAATAAAAAAAGTATGATCGAAATTGATCATCTCGACAAAATGGTTGATATGCATTATGCAGTTTTGACCTGGCAATCCAACAAAGTCCATGTTGCTCTAGTATTTTATCTTATGGTTTCATTCTGAGAGTGATTGAATATTCAGGTAGGATGGCAGTGCGATCTTGAATTCTTCATATTCTAGAGCTTAGCTTAGCTTGATACCAGCTGCATATATATAACCCCGGCTCGATCCTGGTTAGATTTTGATACATTGCAGGTATAAACCTAGTTAACAGATACACCAACAACAGATTACTTGCCATAATTTGTGGTGCTTTTCATTTATTATTGTAGTAGTAACAGAGAGCAAGAACAGCAGTAAATAGACAATATAAGCTCAGCTTAATAAATATGATTTATGTCTCTAAATGTATATACTTAACCTTATATAGTACGTTTAGGTTACAACAAAATCAATGTGGAGCTTTTACAAAAACCGAAAGGAAAAATATCTAAACTTAACATAAAACATAAGATAGAAACAGTCATTGTAGCATTTGAGTTCATCAACGGCACCGGCGGATCCATATAGGGGCCAGGTTGGGCAGTTGCCCAACCTGAGTTTTTGACTTTCCCTTTGATTATATGAGTTTGGTATTGCTCATATGGCAAAAAAAAAAAGATAGAAAATGGACAAAATGTCAGAATTTCAGTAAACTGGGAATAAGATGATGAAAAGTAGGATTTTCAGGTTGAAGAAGATTGGGTCAATGTCGTTTCTCACTTAAAAATTGAACCAAACAACGTCGTTGGTTATAAGAGAAGTGTCTACACTCTACTAATTAGTGCAATTACAATAGCCAATTACAATTGTGGACAAGGTACTGTTCTACATCTGTTAAGTGTTGGTTTAGTTCTTTATTTCATGGATGGTTTTTTTCAAGGATACTTCTTTTTATTATTTTCTAGATTACAAGATTTATCCTTTTAAGAATAGTTGAAATTTGAAGACTAACTACAAAGTCTTTAAAAAATGCTCTTACTTTTTCTAGCGAAAAACAAAATTTGGATTACAATGAATTTTGAATACTTGATTTTTTATGGTTATGAATATGTATTACTTATAAAGTTTGAAGTAAGTTTCTAAAAATAATTTTACTTTTTTTTAAGGAAAAATAATCTTACTTTGTATTTATTACTTTGATTTTTTTTTCGCTTAAATTTAATCTTGCCCAACCTGAATTTTTTTTCTGGATCCGCCACTGATCAACGGTATCAATATCAGAAAGCGTTCACTCCAACACTCTCCTTGAATGATTTGCTTCTCAACTCTCAATAGCCCTCTTAGATCCTGTCTTTTGATAGTGCTTTGGTGAAAATATTAGCAACTTGATTATCTGTATTGCAGTAAACCACATTCACAAGCTTCAGTATACTTGAGAGTCAGAGGAAAACTTATGTTCCTCTTCATTGAAACCTCCACCATCAACTCGTTGACATTACACTTCTCAAAAATCTTACAAGTGTAATAACCACTACAACATTTTGGCCCATCACCGGCGAGATCACCGGAGACAAGGCCGGCGACCGGAAAAGTCGTCGGTAATGTTCAACATTACCGGCGACTTAAACCGTCGCCGGTAATGTCTCCGCAAACTCGCCGGAGATGTTTGAAAACATTGCCGGCGACACCAACCGTCGCCGGCAATGTCTAGCCGGACATTTCCGGCGATTTTCCGGCCGGAATTTCGCCGGCAATGTCCGGATAGACATTGCCGGCGACGGTTGGTGTCGCCGGCAATGTTTTCAAACATCTCCGGCGAGTTTCTGGCGTAAAGTCGCCGGTAATGTCTTCATTTCCGGCGACTAACTCCGTCGCCGGCAATGTCTCTTATATTAGATGGAAATTGCAGCAGCTCGATCATTCATTCATTTCGATCGGAAAAATTCCAGAGAATTCGAAAGAAGAAAAACGTACGGTCTGAAATCGATCATTCGGTATATATATTGTCAAAATTAAGGCGCGCGTCGAATCCTCGATAACTCGGAAGCTATATATATAGGTACGTGTATATATATGTATATGTGTATGTATATATATATGTGTGTGTTGATCAAATCCAATTCGTGAGATATATATGAAATGTTGTTGATGTCACCGAAACGAGAAAACTGCTTGTAGTTAATCTTATCTTGTGTCTGAATCAACGACTGATATTATCGTAATGTTATCGGAGCAAGGCTTAACATAGCCTCCTACCTAGTCAAATACGTATTGAATTGAAAAAAGAAGAATACCATCATCGAGTACTGAAACGAATTCAGAGATTAGATCGATATATATATATATATATGCAAGCATGTGTTGATTTAATTAGAGTTGAATTGAGATTTCGTGTCGATTATTAGTAGTGAATGTGTGTATATATATATATAATTAATACGTATGCATTGTTAGAATTTTCAGGATGGACAAGAGTTGGATGAGCCTCGAAAGATGGGATGTTAGATATCACGAGGGAATTAGGAGTTTTGTGGATTTTGTGAAGGCTAATTGTGGAGACACTACACTTCATTATTGCCCGTGTAAAGAATGCAAGTGTTTCAGCGATCGATTTCGTTTTCCCATTGATAAAGTCCAGAGGCACCTGAGTAAATACGGGTTTTGGGATAAGTACACTTGTTGGATTTATCACGGTGAAACATCGTTAGCGGGGCCGCATGATCATGGACAATTTGGTGAGAGGGCCAGTCCACGCTATGATCATGGAGATTTTGCTGAGAGTGGGAGTTCATCCTATGATCCAACAGCGATGTTAATCAATGATATGTTTCCTCGTGAGAGCGGTGTATTTGCTGATGAAGCACCAAATGTCCCTCCCGTCGTTGAGGGTTTCCCCCATATCGAGCCACTCGAGCCATTACCTGGAGCTCATGTCAACACAAGCGGTATGGACAAGTACAACAACCTGATTGCATTACAACAGACTCCGTTGTACGACGGTTGTAGTAAGACTGTTCTTGAAAGTGTGATGGGAGTGATGCAGCTCAAAATGGAGAACAAAATGTCTGTCAAAGCTGTTGATTCTTGGTTGAAGTGGACTGCTTCGCTACTGCCACCCGGTCATCGTCTTCATACCACTCATCATAAGGTGCGACATATCCTGAAAGATCTTGGGCTTTCCTACATTAAAATCCATGCATGCAGATATGATTGTATTCTCTTCTAGGGAAAAGATCTCGAAGACCTTGAAGCCTGCCCGGTATGTTTTACAGAAAGGTATAAGTTGACTCCTGCAGGCAACAAGAAAGCTGTGAAGATACTTCGATATTTCCCGCTTACGGATAGGCTGGAGCGGTTGTTCATGTGTGCTTTCACGGCCGAAGCAATGAGATGGTGGGCTGAGAGGAATTTGCCTGACGATGACACCCTTATACACCCTTCCGACGGAGAGGCTTGGAAGCACATGGTCAGGGAGTTTGATTATTTTGCAGCAGAGGTCCGAAATGTTTGGCTAGGGCTCTCATCTGACGGATTCAACCCTTTTGGCAACATGAGTCTTCAATACAGTATATGGCCAGTTATTTTGGTACCCTACAACCTTCCACCATGGATGTGCATGAAGAAGGAATACAATATGCTCACTCTGTTAATTCCGGGGCCGGGTTATCCAGGCAAGTGTCTCGATGTGTATTTGAGGCCTTTGATTGAGGAGCTTAAGTACCTGAGTGAGTGTGGCCACCCCACTTACGATAGGTTTAAAAATGAGATGTTCCAGATGCATGCCATGCTTGTTGGCACCATCAGTGATTTTTCTGCCCGCGGTATGTTGTCGGGCAACGTTACCAGGGGTTACAGGGCTTGTTCAGAGTGCATGACGGTTGATTGTTGCAGTCCTCATTGCAGTAAAATTGTTCAGATGCGTCACCGTTGTTGGCTTCCATATGATCACCCATTTAGGCAGGATCCAGACGCGTTTGATGGGACTGTGGAAACAGGTGTTGCACCAAGGCGATGGACAGGGGTAGAAATTTTGGAAGTGTTGAATGAATATGATTTTGGCCAGCTGAGCAATCATCCTGACATAGTGGCATCAATTCCAGAAAAGCCCGAAAGGTATAAGTTTTGGACACACAAGAGCATATTCTGGGAACTCCCCTACTGGGCCAGCTTGCCTATCAGACACTACCTAGATGTCATGCATATAGAGAAGAATGTGTGTGAAAGTGTGGTGGGCACAGTTCTTAACTTGGAGGGGAAAACAAAAGACATCCCTAAGGCACGTATTGATCTGAAAGCTATGGGACTGCGGAAGCATTTGTGGTTAAGAGATGGTAAGAGAAAAATGCCGCAAGCTCCTTACACCGTCAAGCCGAAGCATAAGCATGAAATATTTCGGTGGCTGAGTAATGTCAGGTATATATTCTTATATATATCTATGCAGTACAGAAATTGGTTTGCGTGAAATTTTTACCGGACTATGGTGATATGCGAGAAATATAATTGTTGCCTATGGCTATATATATATATGCAGGTATCCTTATGGCTATGCAGGAAATATAAGCAGGTGTGTTAACTATCGGGACAATAAGATGTACGGATTAAAGAGTCATGACTGCCATGTACTACTTCAACGCCTTTTCCCTATTTTCATTCGAGGGTACCTGCCCAAGGAGGTGGTGGAGCCGTTGGTGGCCTTGTCAAGATTCTTTCAGAAGTTATGCACCAGGGAAGTTAAAAAATCAGATCTTAGGGAGATGCAAGATGACATCATTTTTATCATGTGCAAGCTTGAGAGGATATTTCTGCCAAATTTTTTCGACATCATGCCTCACCTAACGATCCATCTTCCCGAACAATTGTTGCTTACCGGTCCCGTACACTACACTTGGATGTATCCCATGGAAAGGTACATTTGGTTTGCCTCTGTTTTTATATGTAAAGTTTTATTTTTACGTACCCCTTTTAACATGCAGTTGTTAACTTGTAGACAATTGGGAGCCTACAAGGACTATGTGAAGAATAAATATGCACCTGAAGGGTGTATCGCTGAAGCATATGTTGCGCACGAGTGTGTAACGTACACCAAAGTGTATTTGGGAGCGCTGGAGGACCCCCAACAACAGATGCCGATAAATGAACCTCAGTTCAAACTTTCTATCATCTCCAATGACGTTGTAGTACAGGGAAGCTTGCCAAAGTCGTACAAGTTGGATGAAAATGAGGTAGTCATAGCCCACTGGTCGGTACTGATTAACTGTGAAGAATTACAATATTGGAAAAACTATCATCTTCACTGCCCTGCTATTGCCGGCGATGTGGATTACCACAACAGGACGTTTGCAAACTACTTTGGTCCATGGGTAAGGGTATATGTGTATATGTCTTTTTTTATCTTGCCATTTTCCTTATATAGCATGTGTGTACATGGTAGAAATTTTTGTGGTTTCTATGTTCATAATTTATTGTGTGGTTTGTTATCGTTTTCAGATGAACCATGTAGCAGATGATGGTTACCCAGAGTGGTCAAACGAATTGAGGGTCCTAGCGATGAAACCGATAGCTTCAAAAGTTTACTCGATGTGTCAGGTCAATGGCGTTAAATTTGTATGTGAAAATCGAGACGACCGACTCAAAACACAGAATTGTGGGGTGATGGTCCATGGTGGGCAGGATGGCGTTGACTATTATGGTGTCCTTCATTCAGTTGTTGAACTAATTTATGGGAACCGCATGAAAGTGCACTTGTTCAAGTGTAGATGGTTTGATACTAGCCCGGAGAACACAAGGACCGATCAGCACGGAACTTTTTCGGTGAATACTGCTACTACCTGGTATGAAGAAGACCCTTTCGTTCTTGCCTCATCAGTAAAACAAGTGTTTTACCTCGACGATCTTCTTCACAAAGTCCCGTGGAAGGTGGTTAACCATGTAGCTCAACGAAACATATACAGTGCTGCCACACTTGGTGAGACCGCAGATGACGAAGAAGTTACTGCATACCAAGAGCCGAAAGCTTTTGACATTCCGGAATCATCTACGATTCGCCTTAATAATGTGAGATCTGGGAGTGTGGTTCGAATTCCTGGAGCAGAACTTCTCGATGTTAATCCTAATGAAGTTGACGCTGATTCAGATGACGAGGAGAGGCACATATTGCCAGAGGATACCTATGAAACCGAGTCAGACTCAAGTGATGACGATGATTACGATTATCATCCTTAGTACGTTAATGATGTAGTCGTTCATTGTTGTCGGAAATCGTAGCCTTTCTATGTAGCCGAAAATCGTTGCCGAAAAATGTAGCCGGAAATCGTTGACGGAAATTGATAATCGAAATTGTAGTCGGAAAATGTAGCCCGAAATCGTAGACAGAAAATGTAGTCGTTAATCGTAGAGGGAAAATGTTGTCGGATATTCTTCGGGAAATAATGACATTACCAACGAGTTATAAGCAACTCGTTGGTAATGACATTACCAACGAGTTGAAGTCGTTGGTAATGTCATTACCAACGAATTAGAAGCATGTCGCCGGCAATGTTTTCTGGATAGAAGCTGCCCATGTCGACCCCGAGCTGCATTTCTCCTTATCCTCTCCTCCTCCCCGAGCTCCCCTCCTCCCCGAGCTCCCCTCCTCTCCTCCTCCCCGAGCTCCCCTCCTCTCCACCGATCCCGAGCCCTCTCCTCCTCCCCTCCTCCCCGCAGCTTCCTCCTCTCCTCCCCTCACCTATCTAGTCGGCAAAGCATTGTAGGTGGACATCCATGGCAGGTCCGATCCTCTCTCTCTCTCTCTCTCTCTCTCTCCCTCTCTCTCTCTCTCTCTCTCTCTCTCAATTTTTAATTATTTTTGTGTATGTGTATGTGTATGTGTATGTGTATGTGTATGTGTATGTGTATGTGTATGTGTATGTGTATGTGTATGTGTATGTGAAAATTATGTATATATATGTGGTTTGGATGAATATGTGATGTATATATATGTGGAAATTAAACCTAATTAAGATGCATGATGTATATATGTGTGTGAAAAATGTGGCAAATTAATTAGGGTTTGTGATTTGGATAAATAATGCCAAATTAAATTTAATTAAGATGCATGATGTATATATATATATATAAATCGAAAATGTATATATGTTAATTTAGGTGATATAGTTGGTGATTAATCGTATAAATGAAGGCGGATATCGGGATCGGAACGGTTTTGAACCAGAACGGTTTTAAATGTGATGTATATATGTGAAAATTTAATTAATTTATATGGAATGTATATATATATGTGTGAAAATTAGGTGAAATTAAGATGCATGATGTATACAAAGTGTAGAATAGATGTATATATATGTGGAAAGTTTAAAGCCGGAAAGGGTGTATGAATAGTCATGTTAAGTTAGGTGAACTTGTTGTTAATTGAACGTATAATAGGTGAAAAATCGGATTAAGGTGATATAGTTGTATATTTAACGTATAAATTAAGGTGAAAAATCGGAATCGGAACAGTTTGGAACCGGAACTGTTTGGAACCGGAACCGGTATGTTACAAACGGTTCCGGTTACAAACAGTTCCGGTTTCAAACGGTTCCGGTTCCGATTTGTTATTGAACCAAATCCATGACTATTACGGTGTCCAGGAGGTAATTTTGCGGCTAATTGGCTTCGGAGAGGTTCCCGAAATAGTGGAGGGAACAGTAGTCAAGCTTCCTCCTCACCCGCAGTTAGCAACACGCCCAGTGGGCCAATGATGAGTGCTCGCACGAGAGCCTTGCTAGAGGCGCGACATGAGAAGGAAGCTGCACGATCAAGAGTCGTGCAACCGGACGTCGAGCCTCGACACTCAGTCAGCAGACGCTCAATAAGCAGACGTCCCCCCGTCGGTGTACCCTCAGACGACCGACAGTCAACGGGGGCATCAGAAACTCCCTCGATCCGAATGCCTGAAATTCGGATGGTGCCTACTCCCGTTTCACGGGAATCATCTGAGGCACATGGTGGTGCTAGCGCCTCATCGAGTGTGCCTCGTCTATCTCCGCCGTCCGGTCTCTTCGTACCCGAGGTGGTTCCTGTGATCCCTCGATATGATGATAATGGGATGCCTCATTATGTTGAAGGACAGGCAGATGTCCTGGGCGTGGAGCAAGCTTATGTATTCATCCCGTTCGACCCCGTGTACCTTTGGAGTGTGCGGTGCACCAACCAACAAACGGACGATGCAGGTAAATTCTATTTAACATCAAATTGATGACTTAATTATTACTTAAGATTTACGATAGGTTCAATTAATGATATCAATTTCGTTATTAGGCAATTTCGTTAATGGGACTGGAAAACGGAAAGGGGCTAGAGGCACCTGCACCGGGAAAAGACTTGAGCAGGCCACCGGGGGAAGAAAAACGCCCATAAGGGCCAATGAGGATGGCGAGGTGATCGAGGCATTCGACACCACGCGCAAATATGTCAGCATGGCCGGTGCGATCGTGCGGGACAAGGTCCCAATGCTTTGGCCAGATTGGGAATCTGTGCCTATCTACGTGAAGATGCAAGTGCATAATGCACTCAGTGTGAGTAAAATCGTATTTTCATTACGTAAATTTTACATTTATTAAATAAGTCGGAATAAATATATAATTTGACCTTTTATATATTCATATTGCAGGTGTGGTTTGACGTGGATGAAGTTCTTATTCACACGTGGGCAGAGCGTCAACTACATATGAGGTGATGTGCTTCAACTTATTTGTATATAAAAGACTTGTAGTTAGATTTTTGTTTATCAAGTGTTTTAATATCAATAACTTTTTTTCCTTGTTTTAATATAGGTATAAAGAGTGGAAGAACGAGTTTTCTTGCCATTACAGTGTATACAAGGAGCTAGGCCGAGGTTCTACCCCTAGCGAATTTCGGTTTAGGGAGTACGAGTGGCAGTGGTTGATAGCCCACTTCGAGCACCCCAAAGCTCGGGTATGCACCCTGAATATATCTTACAAGCCTAATGTATCGTTTCAGATTGAAATAGTTATTTACTAATTTTTTTCCATATGTTTATCAAACAAGGCGATTTCGAGGACGAACCGGGAGAATAGATTGAAAAACACCAGGGCCCATCATGCAGGTTCACTCAACTACATGGGTTGGTCGACTAAGGCGCAACAACAACAACAAGTGATGCCCTTGGTGTATATTCATCAAAAGTTCTATCCGCAGTGCCCTGACGAAGCGGTAAGTATTTCGCCTCTCCATGTGTTAATAAAACTATTTTTCGATATTAATTTATTTTGTTAGCTAATACGTTATTCATTTTCGCTTTTCAACTAGGCGAGAGTGGAGGAGGCGACCGCAGAAGTGACCATGAATATAGCTCGGACACACCATCCTGACTGCTCCGAGGAAGAAGTCACCCAGTATGCCTCTCAGATCGATACGCTTGATCGCCCTATAGCGGCTCAGATCATGGCAAAGGCGTGCGGGACTGGAAAGAATACCTACTACTGTAGGGGAATGGGCACGGCGGGCGAAGGACTATTGAAGAACACTTCAGAATACTCAACCGGGTCAAGAAGTTCAACTTCTAGTCGTAACGTCGCAGCGGAGCTTCAGAGGGCGCGGATGGAGTTGGCGGAGCAAAAGAGGCACTTGGCCGAGCAGCAGAGGCAAGCAGCCGAGCAGCTTAGGCACGCAGCCGAGCAGCAGGCAATCAGAGATGCCGAGGTTGCTAACTTGGTCCACCAGCAGGCACTCAAAGATGCCGAGTACCAAAACATGTTCACATGGATGCGGACGATGTACGAGGCTCAGACTACCGGACAACCGTTGCCCACACCTCCACCACCACCAACGCACCAGTTCCCTGTGTTCCCTAGTTATCCACCACCACCGCACCAGTCAACGCCAGAGCAAGACCAGGGTAGCCACCGGAATTCAAATGAGTACATGGATTACTTCGACCAAAACCCGCAAGTTCCTCCACCATGACCTGTAGTTGTAGTTAATTTTCGTATCGTCGTTGCTATTTGTACTGTACGTTGGACATTTATGAGTACTGTTGAACTTGTATGATTGTGCGGTTTATGTCTTTCAATGCAGGTTCTGGAATTGGGCCCAATCCAGAACAACATTTTTTTTTCAAAATTTTTCCTGACATTGCCGGCGACATGGACCTCAGTCGCCGGCAATGTCTCACGATTCCGGCCACGGCGGCGCTGCCTTTGCCGGCGACGCCGTTTCCCGTCGCCGGCAATGTTAACACCGGCGGGGAATCTCCGGCGACATCATTGCCGGCGACTGGTCGCCGGAAATGTCAATTCCGGCGAAAAAAATAGACAAGGCCGGCGACGGCAGGTCGCCGGTGATGTCTCCTTTTCTGGTAGTGAACCAAAATGCAAGTGATATCCGTGCTCCATTAATTGTCCAACACTCGGCAAGTTTTGATCTAAATTAGGTACTAACATCACACCACTGATGTACTTCCTTTCTTTTTTAGTATCAACAGCTAGGCTCTGATCCCCTTTCCCTTTAAGTCTACTAGTTGACCATTTTCTATTTTCACACTTTGTGTAAGAAGTACTACTGTTGTGACTCAAAATTTTCTACTCATTTGATTTTCCTTCCCAATTTTTGCTTTTTCCCTTCCACTTTTTCTTTTGTTTAAAACTACCCTGGCTAGAACTAGCTTCAGTGTTCCTAGATTATGAATTTAGGCTAACTGTTTAAAATGCACTCTCAATATTACTATCTGATTTCACCAACTCATATGAATTTAAGCTCTATTCATAAGCTTTAATGGATCCCTTTACTTCTTGAAATCCCAACTCATATATATTCTTAGTCTCCTCTATGACTAAAACTATATTTATGTACTTAGCAATAAGAATAATCAATATTTTTTGCACTACCCTCTTCTCAGGAATGATTTCACCATATGATCTCATTTGGTTAACATCAGAAAGCCTAGTGAAGTAATCTTTAAGTAACTCGGACTCTAATATCCTAGTATACTCAAAATCTCTTCTCAAAGACTGCAGCTTTACTGCTCTAACCTTTTTGTTACCTCTGATCTCATCAACCAACACATCCCAACCTCCTTTGACAGTGACTTCATTTAATATTCTGGAGAGAAAAAAATATCTTTTGTAATAACTCCTTGCAGTAAACCAAGAGCTTTTGCATCTCTCTTTGTATCTAGCTTGAGCTGAGTCTTCTGTATACAAATAGCACTCCTCCAACTCCAACTGGTTTTGAGTAGCCCTCTTCTACATAGCTCAACAGATCGTGAGATGCATACATAGTCTTCATTTTGATCACCCAGAAATTAAACTTTTCTCCATTGAATATTGGAGTTCTGATTTCTGTAGATCCAGATGAACTAGCCATTGTAGCTAAAGTTCAAATCTAGTTTTTCTTGGAAAAAAAAAATAACTTTGATAAACCGACACCCAGTTGGTATTGATCAACATAACTCTAATACCATGGTAGATTTTGATATGTCGCAGGTATGAAGCTAGTTAACAAACACACGAGTAACAAATCATTTAACAGAACTTGTGGTGTTTTCATTCACTATCGCAGTAACAAAAGAGAGCAAGAACAATAATAAAGAGGCAATGTAAGCTCAACTTTACAAATCTTAACGCATAAATTTAACATTATATAGTTTATGTTACAGTAAAGTCAACATAAGACTTTTACAAACGTTGATAGAGAAAATGTCTAAACAAAACGTAAATCATAAAATAGAAATAGTCACTAAAAATAACTCATCGTAATAAGTAGCATTTGAGTTATCAACAGTATCCATATAAAAAGCTTTCATTTCAACAGATCTAACTCCAGTTCACACGTACTCAGTTTCTCGAGTTTTCTATCTTCTTTTGCGAATCGTAGAGACGAGTCACTTGAAGCTTTTATTCTTTGCCTCTTTGGAAATTAGGAAGATGGACTCGTGGACTCAACAAATTAACTACGAATATAAATACTGAAGAAGAAAGTTGCAGCTGGTTGCTGCATGCCTTGTCTAGAATTTTTCACATGCATACTAAAAATTAAAAAACTTGAATCGTAAAGTAGCTGGCACTACTGGAGGAGGAAATCGGGGCGACGTAGAAAGGTGGTCGCCTCGTATGAATTTTACGTCGCCTCGATTTCTTGTGACCAAAACTACGTCGCCTCGTCTTGTCGCTTCAGATTGATCACGCCACCATTGGGGCGACGTAGATACAATCTACGTCGCTTCGTTTCATTTCACGCGACGTAAATAATATTACGTCGCTTCAATTGAAGCGACGTAGATTGATCACGTCGTTTCAACTGAGGCGACGTAGATTGAACAATCTACGTCGCTTAATTTTTTTTATTTTTAATTTATTTTTCTTTTTTTAATAAATTGAAGCGACGTATATTGATCAATTTACGTCGCCTCAATTTATTTAATATTTATTTTATTTTATTTTTGAATACATTTAGGCGACGTAGATTGATCAATATACGTCGCTTCAATTTAACTAAAATTTATTTAATTTTTATTTTTTTAATTTTTTAATAAATGAGGCGACGTAGATTTTTCGATCTACGTCGCCTCATTTATTAAAAAAATAAAAAAAATAAATGTTAAATACATTGAGGCGACGTAGATTGTTCGATATACGTCGCCTCATTTATTAAAAAAATATAAAAAAATGTTAAATACATTGAGGCGACGTACATTGATCAATCTACGTCGCCTCAAAGTATTTAACATTTATTTTTTTTATTTTTTTAATAAATGAGGCGACGTATATCGAACAATCTACGTCGCCTCAATGTATTTAACATTTATTTTTTTTATTTTTTTAATAAATGAGACGACGTAGATCGAACAATCTATGTCGCCTCATTTATTAAAAAATAAAAAAATTAAAAATTAAATATTATTGTACCAAGTCACGACCTATCGCAATTTACAAACACAAAAACGCATTCAAATTGCAGATACGCATTCAACCACAAAAACGCATTCAATCACAAATAAAAACGTTAAAAGTTTATACAAATCAAGTTTACACAAATCAAGTTTATACAAATCCTATATACAGTTTACGAGCCGGGAGGTGGTGGAGGAGCTTGAGGTTGTTGACTCGCAGCCTGGAATGATCGCATCATGGCCTCCATTTCTTGCATCCTTTGGGCGAGCGCACTCGCTTCCGCTATGGCCTTCTGCGCCACCTCTTTGGCTTCATCGATCTCCTTTTGCATTTGAACTTGGCGTTCCTGTACCCGGGCCCCTCCTCTCGGTTTGGGGTCGCGTGTGAGAGCGCGCCCCACCCCTGTAACGTCGAACAAGAACAAATATTAGTAAACTATATCGTAAACCAAAATAAAGCAAAACGTAAATCGAGATATGCATCGACGGAATCGTTTTGGAGATTTATTACCTCTTATAGAGGTCCCGTGCCTTGAACTCACATCTTCCTCTATGATATTTATTTGTGTATCAAGAGGAAGAGGCTGGGGTTGGGAAACCTCTTCGCCGTCAACTGGGCCCGCAACACTATCTTGTTGCGACAAGACTTCATCGAGTCGACGCTTCACTGCCGCCTGCTCAATTAAAATAGATAAAATAAATAATATTATAATATAGTAAACAAAAATAATTGAAATAACGTAACGTGAACCTATTTGAGCTTACCACTTTCTCAGCCGCATTCCTCTCCGGCTGGTATACGTTAATCCACGTCTGGACGGCGGGCGCTCTATGACCCTCCTTCTCCAACACCTCGCTTCGGTACGAGAGGGCGAGGGATCCCGAATGGTGGTTGAGCTGCTGCTCCTTGTTCTTGTTTCGGTTTCCTCGGTTCCGTTCGCACAATCGCTGCCACACACACACAAAAATCATTTTAAAATAAGAACAGATAAACATGCATATTGTTCGAATGTTGGCTACCAAAACTGTAGGTTCATTTATGAAACTCACCAAGTAAGCAGGGTCTTCGAAGTGGGCTTTTAACCACGCCCATTGGTCTTCCCTCCCGAGAAACTCGGCCGGAGTCTCCTGGCTGACGTGGAGATAATGTTGATGGCAATCGTACTTCCAATCCTTATAGATTGTTTGCGCCGTCCTATCAATGAAGTTCCACATCTCCACATCAGTCGCCGGGATGTCATAGTTCGTCTAGCACAACACATTTAAATTCCGTTATGTAAAAGTTATATTTACATTTACTACAAGTATGTAAGTAAGCTCAGGCCAACAAGTATACCTCAAGACTGTTACTAACGATATCGCGATGCAAATCACTAAGTCCCAAGAAGCTAGATGCAAGCATTGGAACTTTTCCGCGGATGATGCTACCGATGTCTCGGCACATCAGACTCCTCATTTCCCTCGTCGCAGGCCCTGCATGCCTCTTAGAGTAAGCGACTTGTAGTCGCCTATTGTTGTTCATCCGGACGAGGTACTCCGTCTTCGTCCCGACAACGACTCCGCGCTGTTCCGTCGTCGGGTCTCCGGTTGCCATGTCGACCATGTCGGGGAGTTTGGTCTTCTTGCACCGGATGCTGAGGGCGGGAGGGTGCTGTGACGCCGTAGTGGCGTCGCTGCTGTCATCCGCTCCTTGCGGAATCGCATCCTCAAGTGGAGGGGCGGGCGTTAACATGGGAGCTTCTGGAATCGACGGGGTCGCCGATTGTCCCGTGGGGCAACCAGACCCGGAAGCCCCATCTCGGCTGAATGCTCGCCACCCCGCCTCCGCCGCCTCCGCAGCTGTCGCCGCTTCCGCTTCACGACGCTGGATCGCCGCTTTCCTCCTCTTGTATGCAGTATCTCCGGGAGCCATTCTATTAAAACTAAACTGTTATGTATTAATTAGATGATTTACTCGTTTGTACTTCTATAATGCTATAGTTACCTAGGTTACGCATATTATCATCACATATAGCTTATCATCACAAAACACATATAGCTTATCGCATTCGCACAGGAAGAATCACATTCATATGTTTTCGGGAAACCAAACCCTTAATCCTTAATCCCGAGTATGCCCACACCTAAACTCCACGGTATTACTCAAAAATGCCCACACCACAATTATAACCACACCTAAACAACTCACGGTATTACTCAAAAATGCTCACGGTATTACTCAAGCAAACAACAACATAATCACAAGTTCAAAACTCCAATTATAACCACACCTAAACATATACATTATGTAAATGCAGGAATTTGACAAATACAACATGGTAGCCCAAAACGAGTTTCTCTCTGTCAAATACAACATGGTAGCCTGTCACGAAGTTTTCTGTATAGGATTCAATAACTGAATCATATTAAGGCAATATCGTAGAACTATATTAAACAGATGCAATGCAACTTGGGTAATCTAAATCAAGCAGGCTACTGTTTCAATTTTGACTTTAGCAGAAAAAGAAAGTCACAATAGCAGTTTTCTAATTCGTTACTTGAGGTAGGCAAAATCCTAATTCCTAGCTAACCAATTCATTAATCCAAGTCTTCAACATAGAAATTAGAGCATATGAAACAACTGCAATGAAGTACACTTACGTCCTATTATGTTTAGTTCCAAGCTCTTGACAACAGCCAAGCAATTGACCAGCTCGCTCTGCAAATTACAAGCAATGTAGGTTATTATCACTATTGACTATTCTTGGCTAAAAACAAATCAAAGTACTCACAAAACATTACCTGAGTTGAAATAGAATGAGAATGGAGAGAGAGTGAGGAGAGAGAGAGAGAGAGAGAGAGAGAGAGAGAGAGAGAGAGAGAGAGAGAGAGAGAGAGAGAGAGAGAGAGAGAGAGAGAGAGAGAGAGAGAGAGAGAGAGAGAGAGAGAGAGAGGAACCTGTGAAGATTGAGATTAGGGAGGAAGAAGATGGTTTCGGGATGTTGGGATTAATTAGGGAGGAGGGTTGAGATGGAGGAGTTTAGATGAGGATAGGTCGATTAGGGATTTGTGGGTTAGGGATTTGGGGGCGACGGCGCGAGGAAGAAGAAGAAGTGTGGACGAAATGAGAAGAAGAAGAAAGCAATCTGTGATTCTGGAATTATATAGGAAACGAGGCGACGTAGATTGCATTCTTCGTCGCGTGGTTTCATTTTATTAATCTATGCGACGTAGAATGATCAATCTACGTCGCTTCATAATTTTTAAATTTTAATTTTTTTTTGGAATAAATGAGGCGACGTAGAATTCAATATACGTCGCTTGGATTAGATTTTTAATTTTGTTTTTTTTTTAATAAATGAGGCGACGTAGATTGATCAATCTACGTCGCTTCCGTCTATTTAATTGTTTTTTTTTTTGGAATAGACGAACCTGTGAAGATTGAGATTAGGGAGGAAGAAGATGGTTTCGGGATGTTGGGATTAATTAGGGAGGAGGGTTGAGATGGAGGGTTGAGATGGAGGAGTTTAGATGAGGATAGGTCGATTAGGGATTTGTGGGTTAGGGATTTGGGGGCGACGGCGCGAGGAAGAAGAAGAAGTGTGGACGAAATGAGAAGAAGAAGAAAGCAATCTGTGATTCTGGAATTATATAGGAAACGAGGCGACGTAGATTGCATTCTTCGTCGCGTGGTTTCATTTTATTAATCTACGCGACGTAGAATGATCAATCTACGTCGCTTCATAATTTTTAAATTTTAATTTTTTTTTGGAATAAATGAGGCGACGTAGAATTCAATATACGTCGCTTGGATTAGATTTTTAATTTTGTTTTTTTTTTAATAAATGAGGCGACGTAGATTGATCAATCTACGTCGCTTCCGTCTATTTAATTGTTTTTTTTTTTGGAATAAATGAGGCGACGTAGATTGATAAATCTACGTCGCTTGGATTTAATTTTTAATTTTGTCTTTTTAACTAAATGAGGCGACGTAGATTGATCAATCTACGTCACTTACTTGTATTTAATTTTTTATTTTGTTTTTTTTTTTGGAATAAATGAGGCGACGTAGATTGATAAATATACGTCGCTTGGATTTAATTTTTAATTTTGTTTTTTTGACTAAATGAGGCGACGTATACATAAATTATGCTTTAAAGAAAATACGAATTTAGGTTTCAAATAGATAATAATATTAGTTTAGTCCTCGTCTTCGTCCTCCTCCTCCTCCTCCTCCTCCTCCTCCTCGTCTTCGTCCTCCTCCTCCTCCTCCTCCTCTTCGTCCTCGTCCTCCTCCTCGTCTCCTTCTTCGTCCAAAAGTAGTTGAAAATCTGGGTAAAATTGTATCACCGTGGGAGTGTCCTCTTGGTAAGGCTCGAAGATATGATCTCCTGTACGCGATATGTTTTCATCTATGGCCAGAACTTCGGCGCTGTAGACATTGCGGTGCGACATTTCTTGTACTACCTTCCAAGTACCACCAGCCTTTGGATCGTCCATGTAGAATACCTGTTTTGCTTTGGTTGCAATTATGAAGGGTGAATCCTCATAGTAACTGTTGTTTGTATTCACTGATATCAGTCCATGATCTTTTATAAGGGTGTCAAGATCTTCAGGGTCCTCGGAGTTGTGCCATGTGCACTTAAACAACACCACTGACATACGGCCTGCATATAATACTTCGACCACGCAGTTAACATGGTCGTAGAACTTGGATGAACCCATGTCTATCATGACACCGCTGTTTTGAGTCACGGTTCTTTGATCTCTATCAAACGATGTGAACTTGACACCATTCACATAACACGACTTATAAACCCGACATTGCTGAGGTCCTTGAGCTAATGACTTTATTCCTGCAACCAAGCTCAGGTCCGAGTTTTTTTCTTTAAGGGACACCTGAGAGATAAGTGTTAAGAGGAGTTAAAGATAAGTGTTATAAACCCTCAAAGAACCTTACAAGAATTAATAGGCATATGTACCCATGTTAAGAACCATCGAACAAAACTCCTCCTCCGCTGCCGCTCGTCGAAATCTTCACCATTTTTAGCCTCGAACCTTCTGAGATGTTCTTCTAGGTAAGGTTTGACTTCGTCTGTTTCCACCAAGACTTGCCAGTGAGCCTCAGCTGTCTCTGACTCAGTCAACCTGAACTGGCGACGAGTCTCGATAATATCTGGTCTTACTAAGAGTGAAACACAGCTGACATTCCACCCAGATATGGAAGTGTCGATATCTTCGTTGTCCATCCGTCTGAGATAAGCCTTACAATACGTCACCGACTCATGTACGAGGTACTGTTCAGCAATACTACCTTCCGGGTAACGTGTATTCCTCATTGACTTTTTATATTTTCCTAATTGCCTGCAAAAACACCACTCAAGATTAGTACAATATTTTCCTAATTGCCAACATATTACACAAGATTAGTACAATAATATTAGTACAAACATATTTTCCTAATATTAGCAATAACAAAAAATTTTACCTTTCAATTGGATACATCCATGTATAGTGTACTGGACCTGTAAGGAATACTTGTTCGGGCAGATGAACCATGAGATGAACCATAGATGTAAAAAAATGTGGAGGAAATATGAGCTCCAAATTGCAGAGAATCATCACTATCTCAGTTTCCATGTCACGCACAACCTCCTTCTTAAGCTCCCTACTGCATAGTTGACGAAACCAATTTGACAGTGCTATCAATGGCTTGGCAACATTTTCTGGCAGGAACCCTCTTATAACCACAGGAAGAAGACGTTGAAGCAAGACATGGCAATCATGCGTCTTCAATCCATAAAACTGTGACTGGGAACTTATTTTCACCTTACTTCTCAAACTACCTGCATAACCAAGAGGATACTTAACATCCCTGAACCACTGGAACACATCTTCTAGATCATCCTTTTTAACTAAAAAATGTGCATGAGGAACTTTCCCCGTAGCCAAGTCACCCGCTCTTTGCCACTGGTTTTTTCGCACATTCATCTTCTACAAAGCAGCGCGAGCTTTTGGACCATCCTTAGACTTCGATTCAATCGAAAAAATGGTTCCAAGGATGTTGTCACACACATTTTTTTCAATGTGCATGACATCTAGGCAATGTCTGATCTTCAATGATGACCAATACGACAGCTTCCAAAATATGCTTTCGTGAGTCCAACACTGTCTGTTATTCGGATTGTACGGCACCTTCAAGTCTTCATGTTGGCTAAGAATAGGGTAAACGTTTGACCTAACGTCCTCCAAAATTTCATCTCCACTCTTACGATAGGGTCTTCCGCCAAACTCCTCCTTCCCGTTAAATGCCTTGCTCAATCTCCAAGGGTGATCCTGGTGGAGCCATTTTCGATGACCTTCATAAACTATCCTCCCACATATATGCTCTGAAGTTAGCTCATCTAGACAGATTGGACATGCCTTGTACCCTTTCACAGTTGACCCCGCAAGCATCCCTAAACCTGGAAAGTCGCTAATAGTCCACATTACCGCTGCCTTCATCAAGAATACCTCATTGTCTACTCGATCAAAAGTATGGACTCCAACGACCCATAAATGTATTAGCTCCTCGATCATCGGCTCAATGAATACACTAAGGCACTTTCCGGGAGATTTAGGGCCTGGAATCAACACTGATAACATGTTATATTCCTTCTTCATGCACATTGATGGTGGTAGATTGTACGGCATCACAACAACGGGCCATGTACTATGCAAAGTTCCCATTGTTCCGAATGGATTGAAACTGTCTGTTGCTACTCCAAGGCGCACATTCCTGCAGTCCCGTGCAAAACCTGGAAAAGTTCTGTCAAAATGTTGAAACGCTTCTCCGTCAGCTGGGTGGCTGAGGCTACCAGCCACGCATATCCGCTCCCCCAGCCATCGCATATGTTTGGCAGTGTGTGGGGACATAAACAAGCGCTTCAACCTTGGTGTTAGAGGGAAGTTACGAATTATTTTTTTGGGAATATCATTCGTATTTGGCTTATATCTTTCAGAATAACACACTGGACAAATCCTCTCGTTTACAAGCGCCCCCCTGAACAACACACAGTTAAACTCACACGCATGAATTCTTTCGTAACCCAGTGAAAGATCACTCAAGATTTTTTTTATTCTCGAGTATGAACAGGGGAATGTGTGCCCTTTAGGAAGAAGTTTATTAATGTAAATACATAAAGAGTCAACACTTGTGTCCGACCATCCATTTTCATTTTTCATTTCCATTGCATCTAATATGGCACTCAAAACAGTTTCCTCACTGCCTTCATATAATGGGGTCTGTGACTCCTTCAATAATCTATCGTACTTTTCATAATCATCGTCTACCATGTCATTGAAGTTCATGCCCGAATTATCTTCCACAAATTGTTGGGGTGCATCTGCATGGTATCCAGGATAATAGGGATATGCATCATGTAGAATCTCCAACTGCGGGTTCACTGAAGGACCGGCACCACTAGAAGGACCGACTCTGTCTTGAAGCCACTGTCTTCGTTGACTGAGCATTGCCGGTTCACCAGAAACTTCCCCGTGAAGGTGCCAGACTGTATAAGTAGGACTCATACCACTGTGTGATAAGTGATGATACATGACATCCATAGTAACCTTGAACGGACCGTTCTTACAACGTTTGCACGGGCAGAAGTAATAATCGGCTCCGTTACTATGTAGCCGGGCAAAATTCATGAACTCGAATATGCCGTTGATGTACCTTGGATCAGCACGATGATATGTCATCCAAGTTTTGTCTGGGAGTCCGTCCATGTTTCCTGTCAACATAAACAATCAATATGAACAAAGTTACCACGCCACAGTTGCGATTCAACCAAAACCCCACACTTCTTCGCCTTATGCCTCCGGGTTGGGTCCTATCCCCTTCAGGGGAACACGACATTTGTCAACGCTTTTGCACCCATGCGTTTCAGCTCCATTTTAGGGAAATTTTGGCAGCATCTCCCTACAGTTCCCCGAGTGCACACATATCTAAACAACCTAATTTGCACTCGGGGAACATTTAAAGGAGACACTGTCGAAACCATATCCCAAAACTGAAACTGAAATCACATGAATAGCAAAAGGATCAACAAAGTCATGTTCACCTAAAGTGTCCAAAAATGGGACAATTCGAGAATCAACAACTCAACTCGATCAACTAGATGAGTTGTTGATTCTCAAACGGGAGTTCTAAGTTGATAAACACCACAATTATATATAGTCATACGCTCGAAATCATGATTAACACTAATAACACTACTAATTAAGGCTCGAATACACATAATCTACACTAATCATCAATTAATTTCACTAAATCTAACCAAATTTCAAACATTAATCATGAACCCATAACATGATTTATCACAATTCAATGCTTAACACACTAAAACTACAACATAACACCTAATTCAATTCAACTTCAAACATTTCACCAAAACTTCAATTTCACTTCTAATCATCAATAAATTTCACTAAACTTAACCAAATTTCAAACATTATTCATGAACCCATAACATGATTTAACACAATTCAATGATTCAAACACTAAAACTACAACATAACACCAAATTCAATTCAACTTCAAACATTTCACCAAAACTTCAATTTCACTTCTAATTTAACATATTATGGTCATAAATAGGGTTAAAGAGATACAAATCAAACTAACCTTACTCAAGAATCAAATCAATGGCAAGAACAACCTTCTTTCTCAATTTCCTCTAATTTCTCCCCAAAATCGCCCAAAACAGCTGCAGAGCTCGGGGAAACTGTTTTTATAAAATACCACCTTTATGAACGGGTTGACTTTAAGAAGAAGAGTAGATCCAGATTTAAAAAAAACTAGGCAACGTAGATTGCGCAATCTACGTCGCCTCGATTTCATTCGAAGCGACAAAACTAATCTACGTCGCTTCGAATAAAAACGAGGCGACGTAGATTGAGCAATCTATGTCGCCTCGTTTTTATTCGAAGCGACGTAGATTAGTTTTGTCGCTTCGAATGAAAAACTAGTCGCCTCAGTTTTTTGAAGCGACGTACTTTTTATCAAAGCCAATGTACGTCGCCTCATATAAACTCCGAGCGACGTAGAAATATAACTACGTCGCCCCGATTCCTTCCTCCAGTAGTGTGGCTAATCAATCTGATTAGTTGAAATTATTGCAAATAATAGAATCACATTCAACCTCATTAGTCGATGTTGTTGCAGATATATAATTAATCAACTCGAAATAACGACGTATCTGGAGTCGTTTGGTGTTGGAAATTTCGAATTTCAAAGATCTCGTGCGTACGTTGAACTTATTCCATTGATGTACCCCGTACAATAAAATTAAAACTCAAGTATAGGAATTTGAATGAATTGAAAGGGACACACCATTTTACGAAAATATTAGACCTACAACACCGGAAGAGTGTACGCTACGTAGTACCTCACCAGCCAATCTATTCTTGGCTAGCTGGCTGGCTCTTTATGTTACAAAATCGACTTGAGACTAAGTAGGTGAGACCACAAAGATTTCCATGGTAAGGTAATGCCTTTGGCTTCGATATATGTTCTTATACATATGTATGCCAATATTATGCATTTACCAGGTAAACCCACATGGCCGGATTCCTGGGAAAGGAAAAAGCCGTCACCTACATAAGTAGCTAGCTTTCTCACACCTTAGGCCCAAATTGGATGAAATGTTCGTAGTGTCTTCTCTTTCACTATCAGAAATATACACTTAGACGAGAAAATCTTAATTGTTTCGTCGTCTAAGTAAGTGCTAAATGGCGAAAAACTAATTTGTCACGCAAGCAAATAATTCATTGTCTAGGTTAGACTTAGATGATGAAATACATAATTAGTCGTCTAAGTTTGTGCTTAGACGATAAAACATGATATTCGTCGTCTAAGTACAAACTTAGACGATGAATTGTACTTAGATGACGAATTCTGTGTTTCGTCGTCTAAGTTGAGTTTTTAGACGACGAATAAAAGGTCCATCGTCTAAGTACAACTTCTTAGACGACAAATATATTATCCGTCATCTGAAAGCTCAACTTGGATGATGAATTATATATTTCGTCGCCTAAGAGCTCGCCTAGACGATGAAACTATATTCATCATCTAAGTTTGTACTTAGACAACGAAGTGTTATACTTGGATGACGAATTAGTTCGTCGTCTAGGAAAACTCAAATATTTAGATCAAATTTCATTTTCAGATCGAGCATTTCATCTCTCTCTCATCTCTCAAAAGCTCTTAATACCACCTCTGACCTCAATTTCAATTTATACAGTTTTCTCACCTCCAGAGTTCTAGTTTGCTCACTTATCTCCTTATCGACGATGGTATTAACTCATTTTTCTCGATTATTTTTTTTGAATTTAATTATGTACGGTGATGGATCGCAGTTCTCCAGTGAAATATTTCGGCGAATATAGTTTCCGATGACCTTGTTTGCATATTATATTAATTAATTATTTAAATGTGAAGCAGATTGCATGCATGTGTTGATTAATTATATATATGATTAAATATATTAGATTAAATAGTTAAAAAATTATATATAATATGTAAAGGCATATTAATGTGTTAAAAATATAGTATATTAGATTAATTAGTTGAAAAATTATATAATATGATAATTAACTTACGCAGAAATATAGACAAGAGTTAGATATAGTTGGTGAATAGAAGTGATTAGATGTATATGGACGGAATCAGAGAGTTTATGTTGTTTGCGATCTAACATGGTCAAGGAAAGAAGCGTTACAGGTGTCCGTGCAGAAAATGTCTTAACCATCAATTTGTGGATATTAATGTTATGTCTCAATACTTATTTGACCATGGTAAGATGTGGAGTTGCATTACATGGAGTGTACACGATGAAGTAGTAGACTTCAACTCAAGACCAGGCTTCAGCTCAGGGTACATTTACCATGGTGCCTCTCCAGCGGTAGTACCGCCCCTTCTTGGGACCCCACTATGATGTTTTTCAGGAATTTAGTCATGGTAGACACCAAAATGAAGAGGGAGGTTATGATACTCCTCATATGACACAGTCCCTGCAGCCTTGGTTACTGACACTACTGAGATGGATAAGTATAACAGGATGCTACTTGAACCCCAGACCCCGGTGTACCCTGGATGTCCAAAGAATGTTTTGTGATATGTAATGGAGGAAATTCAGATAAAAGTGAAGAACAAAATTTCAGATCATGCTTTTGACGAAATGCAGGAGCATCTATGTAAGTTGCTTCTTGATCATCACAAACTTCCCAAAATCTATTATAAGGATAGAAAGATCTTGAGCAGTCTCGACCCAAAGTACAAGAAAATTCATGCGTGCAGAAATGATTGTGTACTGTTTTACAAAGAGTATCCACATTTGGACTACTGTCCTGCATGGAACCAGTCCACATATTTGCACCCTAATAAGAGAAGATCAAAGATGCAAATTCTTGTGAAGGTCCTTCGCTATTTTCTGTTGATTCCTAGAATGCAGCATTTGTACATGTCTCTATATATAGCAAAAGTAATGAGATGATACGCGAAACAGAGAATAGATGACGATGTGCTTAGACACTTGTGGAAGATAGGGAAGCTTTTAAAAAAAAAAAGGGAATTCACAGACTTTGCAGTAGAGATTCGAAATGTTAGACTCAGACTTTATACATATGGATTCAACCGTTGGGGTACGGTAATAATAACGCTTCCGTCAGGACTTGGTCAGTTATTGTCATGCCGTACAACCTGCTTTCATGGATGTGTGTGAAGAAGGAATTTAATTTCCTTATTCTGCTAATTATAGGTCCTAATTCTCCTGGAAAGTGTTTAGATGTGTACCTCAGACCATTGATTAACGAGTTGAAAACACTTGTGGGAAAATAAAGGCCCAACTTATGACAAGTTCAACATGATTAGAGTAGCCGTAATGTGGACCATCAACAATTTTCCAGCGTGTGGGATGTTGGCATCTTGTGCAACCAAAGAATATAATGTTTGTCTTATCTGCTTGGACGATGTCAACTTCAGTTGGCACTGAAAGGACCAAACCCTAGTTTAACTAGTAAACTAAGATTAAGCACTAACAACTAACCATATTCTAGGAACTTCTACGAAAATTTTGACATAATTTCCTCTGAAATTGAGACAAAAAAACCCTGCAGGAAGAGACACTTCACAAACTAATCACATAGACACACTGTGGATGACCGATGTCTATTCGGATTTCTCAACAAATGATATAACCAAAAGGTTAACCCGAATCGGGTATCCGGAATACCTTGTAATTTTCCAAAAATAATCGCACCAAGTAATTAAAGAAGCCACGGGCTTTAATTCCTTACCTTAAATGTTGCCAGAGGTGGCTGAAAATGGCGGGTCGATATCGGAGACGGGGCGGGTCGGCGGAGAAAACGGGTCGAGCAGTGCAATTTTTCTGATTTTTGTCAAAATAAAATCCAAAAATTTCCCTATTTATACCCCAAAAATTAGATCAGATCAATGACTCAAAATCAATCTCATCACGATCGAATGGTCAAGAATTAACTGACTAAAAATTATTTCCTTTTTATTTAATTCTCGCGCCAACATTCGATAAACATAGAAACTAGCTTGCTTATTTGAAAAATTTCCCGAAAATTCCTACAAGGTCAAAATTAAATACTCTACTACTTCCGCAAAGAAAGTCAAATGAAATTTTCGCCTAGTGAAAAAGTCATTAACAAACTCACTAATGGGACTAATTCACGATAAAGCTTAATACATCTCGATAAACGTGTAATCTCAGTTCGGGTTGTCACAGGCACGCAGGAAATGTGTGTTACATGGGTCACCATAGATGACTTCCTCATCAACAGTGGCGACAGGACAAAGTGAATTTCGACGGGACAATAGAGAATAGTCCTAAACCCTGACAGTGGTTTGGTGAAGAGATTTTTGAGAGGTTAAACAGCTTCTATTTCGGTGTGTTCAGCAATGACAATCGCGTGAAAAAGTTGAATCCACACCCTCCCTATCATCTTACATATTGGAAGCACATGAGTATTTTATTTGAATTGCTTTACTGGTCGAAGTTGAAACTCAGGAATAACCTAGATGTCATGCACATAAAAAAGAATGTGTGCGACAACGTGGTGGGAACAATTCTTTGTATTAATTTCAAGACTAGGGATACACCCAAAGTGTGAAAAGATATAGAATCTATGAATTTACGCCATCCCTTGTGGTTAAAGAGGGATAGAAGATGAGTGTACAACAAGATGACAGATGCACCTTATACAGTGAAGCCGACACAGGGGGATATTGTATTCAACTGGTTTAAAAGTGTTCATTATCTGTTTCACTATGCAACGAATATATTTGAATATGTCAACGTTGGGGAACATAAGTTCATTGGTCTAAAAACTCATGACTGTCACGTTATGCTGTAACGTCTGATTCTAGTGGTAATTCGACCATATTTGCTTCGTGATGTCGTGGAACCAATAGTAGTATTACTTAGAGTGTTTGTAATACTTGTTATGTCTTACGAGAATGATTTTAGAATAAACAAATGCAAGATACTTTTATGATAAAGAGGACATCTTAGACGACGAAATCATAGAAGTTCGTCATCTAAAGTGAACTTAGACGACGAACATTGTTTCGTCGTCTTAGAACTACTTAGACGACGTTCATATATTCATTTCATCATCTAACTACATTTATAAACCCTATACCCTAAGCCATAAACCCTTCCCCTAAACCTTCAAAGTATTAGACGACGAAAACCCTATGTTTCATCATCTAAGCTACTTAGACGACAAAATTTAACCACTTTCGTGGTCTAAGTAGTGTTCCACAATCTAACTTCTCTAAGAGAAAGATCATGTATACTATGTTAGATTATGGATTATATTTATCGAGGGAATAGATTAAATAATTCTTGAACTGTGGGTGTCGACGGTTTGAAAATTGGAATTACGAAGATTTGTATATAAATGTTTTTCGTTTCTTTGAATTTCGGTTTTATGGTTGACTACACTGATCAAACCCTTAACGAACTTTGTATTGAATGAAAATTAATCTACTTATATATTATGTCGTGATTAATATATCTAATGGTTATTTTTTCCAAATTCAATTTTGTTAATATGGATATGGAGTGAATACAAACATACGAACGCTTAAGTTATATAACATTAGTAGAAGAACAACTAATCTTTACTCTCCCATCCAATTTTGTTCTTAAATTTAAATTAATTTTTATCTAGTTGATATCACGTAGAAATACTCAAAACTTCAGAAATTGTTTACGAATTATATTTTTCGATCATTTCCATCTTTTAACTATTTGTCGATAATCACACATCAAGATCGATCGAATCCTAAACAAATCTGAATTGGGGTGGATTTTTTTCTACAACATTATATGAATGTAAAGGTTACATCTGATGGTTGATTATTAAAGATTCTTAAGCAGGTACAAAAAATTAATTTTTCAGTTATAATATGAAAAATGAAAATCATTTTTAGGCGACGAAATCCTAAATTTTCGTCGCCTGAGACCAAAAAATTCATTCTTAGACGACGAATTAATTTGTTTTCATCGTTTAAAACCAAAAATTTTTGCGGATATTTTTTGGCGCCAAAATTTTTGGGGTATTTTAAAACCACTTAGACGACGAAATGACGTTTCTTAGACGATGAGTTCATTTCGTCGCCTAAGTTGTTTTATTAAAATCGATTTTATCGATCTTCTTCCCCAAATCCGACCTCTATTTTCAATCCCTATTCGATTGTCTTTCTCTCTCTCTGTCGATACACCGACGCCACCGCCACAACCCAACCAACGCCGGCCACTATTCAACCGCCGCCACCACTCCACCAATGCCACCCCTCTCTTCGTTGCTTCTCTCTCACCCCAACAACATCGCCGCCTAACCCAATGACGCTGGCTCCTACTCCACCGACCCCGACCCCTACTTCACTGCCGCTACCACTCCACCCACACCACCACTCTCCGACGCCATCACACTCCACCATCGTCACCATTCCTCCACCCGCCGCACTACACCCTCCCCATATCTCGGTCAATCTCTCTCTCTCTCTCTCTCTCTCATTCGATTTCAATCTGTGTTAATTTTTGGTGTGTTTTTTTGCATTACTGGCTTGAGTGATACCTCTATGTTGAATTGTGCTAATTAGACATACTGTGTGCTAGTGTTTTTTGTTTATGTACTCTGTGTTGATTGAGGATGAAAGGTTGTATTGTGTGTAATTAGTCATGCTTTACTAATTAGACATACTAGAATTGTTGTTGAATATGGAGATTATGTAGAATTGTTTTCCGATTATGGAGATTATTGAGGATGGAGAGCATGTTCCTATTATGGAGGAGCATGCCAAAATTTAGGTTGTGTTTGATGATTTAGTTGTGTTGGATGAATTTAAAAATGTAATGATGCTGTGTTGAATAGGTACTGGATTAGATGAATTTTTTATTTTTGGTATGGATGTGTTTTGATGAATATGGTTTAGCTGAGTAAATGTCATTAATTTTCAATGTCGTAGAGCTTAAGATGTTGGCGGGAGGAAATGAGCAATGCACAAGAGAAGAGTGCCAAATTTCAATCCATAGGACGACAGTTGGGTTGGAGTCAAACCTTAGAGGAGACCGTTATGATTCCTGCAGCTACCGCAGCTCTTGATAGGTCACAGACAATAACGAATGCTCCCAATGAAGCGACGATGACCTATATAGTCAAGCCAAGGATTTCTGCTTGGAAGGTGTCACAAGCTCCCCAAGAATCCGTCGACGATTTTGTTTTCTATACCGCTCGACACAAAGTGAACATGAGGGACCCCTCAGACCCGGCCCCCAAATGCACTCGAAGACTTGTGAAGGGAGCTAAAGTCGAGAAGATAATAAAGTCAATGGGGAACAAAATTAACGTGTCGTTCGACGAGTTCACTAGAGACCCTCTGATGCCGGAGCTGAGCAGTTTATGCTTGTACAACATCATATCTATCATGTGGAACAACATACGTATAAAGGCTCCTTCTTGGGACGATCTACCCCAAGCTGACAAATTCAGAGTGTACCACGAACTCTCGGTAATAGGGTCTATTTAATTTTATTTAATTTCATAATTAATTACAAAACATAGGGGCATAGGGTCTAGGAATTTAAGTTTTTAATATTTTTTTTAGGTACATTATGACTATGAAGCCAAACCAAAGATGTGGGAATTCGTAGAAAAGATGGCTATGAGTATTTACAAAGATTGGAAGCATAACATGCACAAGCACTACATGGAACACGGCGCCTCGAGTGTCCCGAAGGAGTTGTTAACGGAAAGGGAAGACGAGTGAGAATGGTTGGTCGAGCACTTTGAGTCTGATAAGTTTAAGATTCATCTTCCTTTTCTTTAATGTAATGAAAATGAATCATTTCTTAGTTTTAAACATTTATTTATTATTTACTTTCCCTTGTTGTGAAACAGAGAAGGTCGGCGGCCAACACTGCTAATCATGAGAACAAGATAATGCACCATAAGTCGGGCTCCAAAAGGATGATCAACATCGCAAAGGCTCACAGAGATGCCCGTTTGAAACACTATTTTCTTGATGTCAGCGTGTCTTCTTACGTCAGGCCCAGACAAGGAGATATCGTGAGTGAACGTGGCATAAGTAACCCATTTTTTAAAATTGATTGAGTTTAATCTTACTGTCGGTTTGAGGAAATTGAATCATGATTAGGACATTTATTAGGTTGTGTTATTGGAATTTGGTTTGGTTGTCTAAATTAAACATTATTCTGAACTTGAGAAATCTAGATGAGAATTAGTGCCCACGGTTTGTTATTTTGGAATTGATTATTCGAAGTGTTTTCTTTCAAGCAGGTTTTTGGTTTCCTCCATTTTTAGGGGAAATAATGTCGAAAAAATGTTAGAAATAGATTCATATATTGTTCACAATATTAATTTTAGGAGATGTTCATACAATTGGCTAGGCAGGAATTGGTGCGTGCAAATTCGCAGAAACCGGAGATGATGCCCGAAGAGCTGCCTCATCTATCAAAGGAGACTCATATCCATATTGCAGATACGGTTTTCGGCCGCCGACCTGGGAAAGAGGTTCATGCCTTGGACGGGCATTCGAGTAATATTTAAGCGAGCATTCAGTTTCTTCGAGTAGGCGTTCGAGTACGACGGCTGCCAAGGAACGGGTCTGAGCGGCAAAAGAGGAGCCTCAAGCGTCCCAGACTCGAACTGATACGTTACAGACTCAGATGGATCATATACGCGAGTTCTTCAAGACTAGGTTAGGCATGGATTCTGATTCTGTTTGTCATTTGAATGTCACGTCTCGGGATTCTGGACACGATGGTGATGATTCAAGCACCGGGGGAATCGGCGATGTCCAAACTCCCACCGATGTCAATATTTATGTTTAGTTTCATATGTAATTACGTTTCTATTTCGATCAAAACGGTATAATTTTTATGTACAAATTTAATATTTAATACATTCAATGAATTTTTTTCATAATTTACTATTTAATTTTTAACAATTTATATTTATGAAATAATTATTAAAAAAATAAAACCGATTTTGTCGTCTAAGTGGACATGTTAGACGATGAAATCGATTTTGTCATCTAGGTAATTCACTAAGACGATGAAAATATTTTTGTCATCGAAGTTAGAACACTTGGACGACGAAAGTTAGAATTTCTTAGACGACGATACCGTTTCGTCGTCTAAGTGAATTACCCTAGACGACGAAAATGGTTCTTCGTCTAAGAAATTGAACATGACGAAAAATTTTGTCGACTGTTTCAGTAAAATTTTGTCGGTTTGAACCTTAAAGGACGAAGTAGGTTTTGTCGTCTAAGATGTGACTTAGACGACGATTTTTTTTTTGTTTCGTCGTCTAAGTACTTACACTTCGACACTTAACCAACGAATTTTAGAAGACGAAAAAGGTCTCTTAGACGACGAAATTGCTTCATTGTCTAAGTATTTTTTTATGGTAGTGTTGTGATCTTACACTCTCGATTAATGCTCCATAATGTTGTCATACCATCTCAATAAATTTGGATAGGCATGCAAGATATGAAGCTTGCTCTCCTAAAAGATACATTTTAAGGAATAAAAAGGGATAAGCGCATCCAAGGGCTGTGATTAAAAGTAATTAATACGATCTCACCATAATTTTTATGTTTTTGAATCACAACCGTTGGATATGCTCATCTCTTTCTATTTTTTAGTTTGTGTCCCTTAAGAGAACAAACTTGTATAATATATGGGTACAAACTCTATCACTGTAGTAAACTAAAGATATCTTTCTTATGCGCGCATGTCATGTTTTTATTTAATTCTGTTTTTATTTAATTTCGGTGATTAGTTAATTATTTAATTTGACAATAATTACAAATTCATTAGTAAACACATTGCATCATGGAATGATATCAAAACGTATAAACATTTCTGATTGAGCTATATATAAATAAATTTGCCTATTTCTAATTTACCCCATAGACTAAAAATGAACAAGCTAGAGCAAAAAAGAGGAAAGAGACAATGATCGATGGAGGGACTAAATGAGTCTTTGGAGGCAGTGGCAGAGCTGTGTGTAAGCTTACCAGGCTTAAGCCTGGTAAGAATTTGCTTGGTTAAGAAAAAAATTACTATTAGTTTATTATACTTGAAGTAAAAAAAAATTACTCTAAATCCTAGTGAAGTTACTGACAAGCTAATTGGTGATCGAAATGTGCAAGAATGCATAGGTAGCACAACCTATATTAAACCGCAAGGCAACAATCAATTAGCCCCAAATCACACTCCATATTAAACATTCAAACCCAATTACCCATAACCCATAGCCGATAGCCCAATCTTAATTCTCAAGCCTGGTAAGCTTACACCGAGACCTAGGAGCTGCTCTTTAACAACACCAAAGAAACCAACCAGCAAGGCAACAACCAATTATCCCCAAATCACCAAATGCCCAAATTCTCAAAATCTAAATTTCAATTGAGCTAAATTTTGGAAGAAAGCAAGATTTGGTGTAGAATCTATGATCATCGTCATCAAGGAGGAGGATCGATTGGAGGAACAACATCAAACAAAGGGTTATTGACTAACAGTCTCTAGTATGTATATTTCTCCTCTAACAGTCTCAGTTCGATTATTGACTAATATGAGTACCTCTGCTCCGACTATTGAATTAGGAATTAGGTTTTCGTTTTAAGGTTGAGAATTGGATTTTGTATTTTTGTATTGGTGATTGAATATTTGAATTAGGAATTTTTATTTATATATCAAATTATAAAAAAAAAATGACAGAAGAAGGAGCTATAGAAGGGGAGAAAATGACCAGATCAGGGCCCAGATTGATTACCTCTTGGTTTGCAAGATCATCGACTTCCAGTTCCTATTCATACTAAGCTTCTATAAGTACTCTGGTTACTACTTTAACTTCTATAAATGAGTGTCTATTGCCTATAAGTATTGAGTCTGATCCCCATGACAACATCAATGTTATTAGACGTGATCTTGGACAACGTTGTCCAATATGGAAATATCCTATCAATGAGCGTGATAGTAGACGGAAAGCCTATGTGGCCTTAGGTCCCCTTCAACCAATATTGAGAGATTATAAACTCTCACGTCATGGGTCACATAATCGTAAATTTAGTGCTAGTTGATTTCAAAATAATCCATGGCTCGAGTATTCTGAAAAGTTTGACAAAATATTTTGTTTCCCGTATTTTCTTTTTGATAAAGAGAACTCTTATCATCCTCAATATACTGTTGAGGGGTATATAAATTAGACGGATAAGAGCGTGCTGTCACAACACGAAAGGGTTATAAATAGTCCACATCATGATGCCATGGAGAAATGGAGTTCGGTGAAAAATTTAGCTACACAAATTGAAAGAGTTTATCAGAAGAAGAAAAAGAAAAAACTGCCAAGGATGTGGAGGATAATTGCTTTAGGTTTAATGCTTCGATCAATAGAGGGTGTGAGATTTCTAGATAACTAATGACAAGCTTTTAGAGGTCATGATTAATCCGAGAACTCTCTTAATGCTAGAAATTTTAAGCAAGTTAGGAAGTCTTTTGTAAGAATTAATGGCTAGAAAGGAAGATAAAATTGTCATAATCGGTTGTCCTAGAAATGCTAAGTACACTGCTCCTGATATTCAAAAAACTTTCTTAGATATTCTTGGTGACAAAGTGAGATACGAGATTCGTGAGAAAATTGGTGATGCAAAATTTTGCATTCTTGTAGATGAAGCAGTTGATGTATCTAGCAGTGAACAAATTACTAGTATCTTGAGACTTGTTAATCGTATGGGTATCATCCAAGAACGGTTCTTTAAGATAGTGAGTGTTCCTAACACTACACCACTTACTCTTAAAATGGAGATAACCAAAGTTCTTGGTATATTTAATCTTCAAATAGAAAATATGTGTGGCCAATGATATGATGGCGCTAGTAATATGAGTGGTATTTGGAATGGCTTGCAAGCAATGCTTCTTGAAGAGGTCTGTATGCATATTATGTTCATTGTTTTGCTCACCGTTTGCAGCTAGCATTGAGTGCTACAGTGACGAAAGGGATTAAGAATATTTGGCTGTTTTTTTCTACTCTACTATTGATTGTCAACTTTGTCGACTCTTCTGCCAAGCGTCATTGTGAGCTGAAGATGATTCGAGAGGAAGAAATCCAAAATTTAGTAGCTCTTGGCTAACTTGAGACAGGTAGAGATGCTAATCAGACTTGTACTTTGCAACGACCCGGGTGCTACTCGTTAGGGCTCTCATTTTCGTTCTTTCAAGAGTTTGATTGAATTATTTAGTTCAACTTTAAAAACTCTTACTCATATGACGGATCAAGGGTCTTTTCAAGGTGAAGCTAGAGGTGTTCTACACCTATGAGGTGCTTTGAGTTTGTGTTTTGCTTACTTTTAATGAACAAAGTCATGAAAGTTACTGAAATTCTTAGCCAAGCACTACAATGAAAATCTCTTGACATCGTGGAAGCATTGAATTTTGTTACATATACAAAAGAACTTCTTCAAGAGATGAGAGAAGATGGATGGACTGATTTGATGGTGATGGTTGCTTCATTTTGTTAGACACATAACATATATATGCCTGACATGAGTGCTCGTTATTTGGATGGGACAGGTCGTTCATGTCAACAAATGAATTTTATTACAGTAGAGCACCATTATCATATAAATGTGTTTAATGCTGTAATTGATTTTCAGTTAAGTGAGTTAGATAGAAGGTTTCCAGAAGCAGCTTGTGAACTTTTTAATTTGCACTCAGCTCTAATTTGAACCCTCATGCCAATTTCATTTCTTTCGAAATTGAAAGGTGACCCTTCTTGCTAAGAACTTTTATCCTACAGATTTGGGCAAGGTGATCTTCTTAAATTATAATTGGAGTGTCCATATTATCACAAGTCTATGACTAGAGATGTAAGATTTGAGAATTTAGATTCTATGTCTCATTTGTGTCAACAACTTGTGCAGACAAGAAAGTCAGATTTCTTTCCTATGATATATAGATTGATTTGTTTGGTATTGATTTTTCATGTTTCTACTGCTACAACTGAGAGAGTTTTTTCAGTAATGAACATCATTAAGAACATGCTTAGAAACAATTAAGATGGATGATGATTTTCTTGATGATTGTATGGTACTTCAATATTGAAAAGGAACTTGCAGAAGCTATGAAAATGATGATGTGATTAAGGAGTTTGAAGTTTCAGGGTCCCGTAGAGTAAGATTTAGTTAGTTTTTATACATTTATTTTGTGTTTTATATTGCTATGTCGTAATGCATTTTTAATATTTATTTCAAGTTTAGAAACTTGTACTAAATTACATGTGAGGAAGTAAGACTCATAACAACCTGTTTGTATTGCATCATTAGTTGTACGATTAAACATATTTATCCACTTAAGCAGGTTAGCAACACCTACCGGACCACCCGCAAGACCACCAAGGAGGCTCCAACTTCACTCACCAGATCCACCCCCTCCGAGCGCACACGCGCCCGTGAGGGGCACGCCCGAATGTCCGGATCACACACCAGCAAGTACACCAGTCTCACATCGAAGAACATCACCAAACTCCAAACTCAACCACCTATATATATCAGGTATTTATTACAGGTAAGATCATCCCATCCAAGTCAGTTAAATTCCATCTGATTCTATTGGATCCCATCGAGAGACAACCAACTCACTCGATTCATACTACTTACTCGCACGTTCGCTTAATTGTTATATCCAATACATCATCTGACTTAGGCATCGGAGCGTTGAAGGCAGGCCACCCCGTCTTGACCCCTGACCGCCTGTTTCATTGTTGTATTCTTCTAACAGTTGCACCCGAACGCCCGAGAGAAAGAGGAAACGCCCGACAGGAGAGTCCACCACCCGAAGGAAGGATCACACACGCACGAAGGAGGAAGAGAAGCGCCCGTCCATCCGAACAGCCCCACCGTTCGGACGCATCAGGAGGAGAAGGGAAGAAGGAGGAAGCAGTATTCGTGTTGCTTCTGCCCCGTTACGCCCCGCGCGTAATTCGGTATAAACATCTGGCGCCGTCTGTGGGAAACTTACAAATTGCAAACCTCGTATAAACACCACCAACCAAAAGACATGTGTTCCATCTGTTGCTGCTAAGACCGACCCGATCCCGCACGGCCGACTCGATCCCGCACGATCATCCCGAGCAACATCTTGGCGCCCGTCACTCCAAAAGATAAGTATTCTTGATTTCACACCACTCTTATGTTGAAAGTGTATTCGTACTCCACCCGCACGACCGTTCCGAGGCCTATTCTTGGCGGACTCCGAACAGCAAGACCCGTTCGGGAGTCGCGCGCAAGAGGCTCGGATCCATTCATGCATCATGTACAAGTCCGTTCCGAATCCCTGGCGGCTCTGAACAGCAACATTCGTTCGGAAGCCCGTTGCATGCGGCTCGGAACCATCCATGCATCATTCGTAAGACTGTTCCGAGGCTTAACGGCTCCAAACAGCAACATTCGTTTGGGAGTCGGGGTCAGCGCTCGGAACCATTCATGCATCATTCGCAAGGCCATGTTCGCTCGTTCGCATAGCACGATCATGCAAGTCAGGCATAATACGCAATACTTGTCAGGTACCCGATCACGATCACACGCACATATACGCAATCGGTCGCGCAGATACCCGATCACGCGCAGGTGTACAGGTACACGATTGGCGCGCACGCGCAGGCGCACAGGTACACGATCAGGCGCACAGGTACACGATCAGGCGCACAGGTACACTATCGGGCGCAGACGCGCAGCTCCACGGGCGCGCGTACATGATCATACACCACTCCCATGGCCCCACGCGCGTGACGTTTGCCCTTCAAGTAATGATGACACGAGCAGCATTTAATGCCAAGGCACGCCTGCATTAATTACACGACGGCTGCATTTATGGCAAGAACGGTTCCCCAAGAGAAGTCAAAAGGAATGTCACTTCAACGAACACCTTGTCAGACTGGATCACCCAACCCAAGGCAGGTCACGTCACACCCCCCCTGGGCTGGCGCTCTTCCGCACCCGCACGTCTACACGTCCGCAAAGCAACATCAGGTTAGCACACCACCATTCGGTCGCTCCCAAAAGGGGATGAACGCCTGAGTTACCTTTTTCGGGCGCGCGCCGAATACAGAAACATTTACTCCGTACGCGCATGGGGTTCTTCCTCTCCGTAACGTAAACGTTAGACTGCAAGCCGGGTCAGGCGGCAGAGGCATGGGGTCCGCCCTCTCTTTACGCGCGCTGAAACCGATGGGCGGCACGGGTGTGGGGTCCGTCCTCTCCGTGGGCGTAACGTTAACGAACGATAAGCCGACTCGGGATGGCTTGGGCGTGCGGTCCGTCTCCCCTTGATCGTACCGAGACCGATGAGCGTGGCGGGCTAGGGTGCGCCCTCCCCGGGCGCCGAAGGCAAGCCGGATTAGGCGATAGAGACATGGGGTCCGCCCTCTCTTTGGCGCGCGCTAAGACCGATGGGCGGCATGGGGTGTGGCATCCGCCCTCTCCGTGAGCGTAACGTTAACGAACGACAAGCCGACTCGGACTGCTTGGGCGCGCGGTACGTCCCCCCTTGATAGTGCCGATGACCGAAGAACGCTGCGGGCATTGGTCCCATCCTCCCCGGGCGTTGAAGGCAAGCCGAATTAGGCGGCACAGGCATGCGGCACGTCCCCTCTGTTGCGCGTCCTAAGATCGAAGACGGTACGGGTACGGGTCCGTCCCTCTGTACGCGTTTGTACGTCGCGGTCTTGATCACTTCGTTGACGCTACACCGTACGCAACGGTCTCCCCGTTGACGTACGCGGTGCACAGCGGCATCCCACCGCTTGTGTCACGAAAAACATTTGCATACATGCATCATAACCATACATTCATACTTACATACTTATATACCTACATATCTGTTGTACTTGTGTATGTTTGCAAGACCGATCCCATCTGGGCGCGCGGCTCCAGAATAGCAAGTCTTGTTCTGGAGGCCGGGCCCGTAGGTACGCGAACGCACGAACAGGCAACACCCCACGGGCGCGCGTCTCCAAACTAGCAAGATCAGTTTGGACGCCGAGCCCAGAATACAGGACGAACAGGTACATACTCGGACGCCCAGGTCCCACTCCGTCATGCGAGCCCTTTCTTGACCGGAGAGTTGGGGGACTTGGGGGTAACAGGATCATACACCACTGCTCAATCGGATAAGTATTTTGTTTAATCGTACGGGCCCTTTTTCAATTCTCCAGTCAAGAAAGTTCTCTTTGACTTGGGGAATTGGGGGACTTTTTTGTATTGCATCATTAGTTGTACGATTAAACATATTTATCCACTTAAGCAGGTTAGCAACACCTACCGGACCACCCGCAAGACCACCAAGGAGGCTCCAACTTCACTCACCAGATCCACCCCCTCCGAGCGCACACGCGCCCGTGAGGGGCACGCCCGAATGTCCGGATCACACACCAGCAAGTACACCAGTCCCACATCGAAGAACATCACCAAACTCCAAACTCAACCACCTATATATATCAGGTATTTATTACAGGTAAGATCATTCCATCCAAGTCAGTTAAATTCCATCTGATTCTATTGGATCCCATCGAGAGACAACCAACTCACTCGATTCACACTACTTACTCGCACGTTCGCTTAACTGTTATATCCAATACATCATCTGACTTAGGCATCGGAGCGTTGAAGGCGGGCCACCCCGTCTTGACCCCTGACCGTCTGTTTCATTGTTGTATTCTTCTAACAGTTGCACCCGAACGCCCGAGAGAAAGAGGAAACGCCCGACAGGAGAGTCCACCACCCGAAGGAAGGATCACACACGCACGAAGGAGGAAGAGAAGCGCCCGTCCATCCGAACAGCCCCACCGTTCGGACGCATCAGAAGGAGAAGGGAAGAAGGAGGAAACAGTATTCGTGTTGCTTCTGCCCCGTTACGCCCCGCGCGTAATTCGGTAGCGTAATTCGGTAGAAACACAACCCCCACTAAATGTATTCTCTATTCGCTTCATAAATTTTCTCGTAGCATCGTGAATTCATAACAAAAAGTTAATCCTTAATATTTTAATCCTAAATCCGTCGCTGTTTGGAGATACGTCTAAAAATTAAATAGAATTAAACTTGCTCTGCTCACTGTACACAAAACCAAACCGCCCAGTGCCACGCACAAATCGAGCCACACCCAGAGTCGCCCGACCCTCTCTTATCTCTCTGCAGCTAGCTGCTCTCGATCAGCTCTCTCACGACCACCACCCCCACTCCACTTTGGGATTGATTTGTCTCGTCTCCTCCCGACCTCGCTCGGTGGCCCCACTCACTCCGACCACTCCTCTGTCACCACGTTGCATGCCTCTCTGGTCCCGTTAAACCTAGCGAAGTGATCGATCGAGATCCCACTCAGCAACACAACTTCGATCACTGCTGGTCGATCGATCTGGGTAACTAAGGCTGCTAAGCTAATACTATAAGTTGCACAGTGGACGATCGCATGGAACTTAGGCCGTGGCGTTTTAGCTACTATGTAATAACAGTGTGTGATCGGAGACAGCTTCCAACACTATTTGGATTGACTATTTCAAATCTCTGCATGTACAATAGTTATCTATCTTTGCCACTCCAGGACTCAACAGCTTACGGTTATCAATAATCCAACCTACTTACCTACCCTGATTTGATAGGTTGTTTCCTTGAAAGTTGAAACACTATATATGCTTTCGGGTATCTTAATAAAACGATCATTTCCGGCCACCTACCATAACTTCATGCGCTCAACTCAATCATAACAACAAAGTCTCATCAAAAAAGAATTACCACAAATTCGATCATTTTCGTTACTTACATGTGCTGAATTACTATACTTAATTACTAGTGTGTCACTACATTTAAAAAAAAAAATACCACACCTACATGTGCTTATCGTACAATGTTCTAATGTAAACATGATTAGAGGTGACTAAATTAGTTTATGTGTGTGTGTGAAGAGAATCGCTCTGGTTTTTTCCATAGTCTTTATTGAAAAAAATAGTCGGGGTAGGTCACAAAACTCACCAAACAAGCAAGTGCTTCATGAGTTCATGTAATGACCTACCACCGTATCAACAAAAACCACACGTGGGTCACTATTTATTATGCTCTCGAATAAGTCACACCAGGTAACTATAGTTAGTATAGTAAAAGGGAGGCCGGTCGCACCATAGCTCTCATGGACGCCACCACACCAGAACCCCTTGTCTTTCTTTACTAGCTCAATTAAAGGGGTAAGGAGCATGATTGACCGGTGAAGCGACGTGATAAGCCGGTAGCTGGTCGGCTGGGGGTCCTCTGACGGCTGAGGAGGCTCGAACCCATCAGTCCATAGAGGGAAGCTTAAGGTTGGGTCACTTCAAGGACGATCAAGACTGTACGCGCCACACCCACACGTGTTGAGCAAGTAAAGGGGCCTGGGTCGTAGTACGTACGGAGAGTGACCAGGAATAGCCGGTGGCCACAGAGCCCATCCCACCACCTGGACTTGAATGACTTCTCCCTTTTAATTTGTTTCATCTCTTCTCGTGAGTCGTGCGTTGTTGAAGCGAAGGAAGGTAGTAGAAGGAGGAGGCAGAAATGAGCGAATCGAGAACCGATGTGCTGTGGGTGGACTTTACTGTGTTGTCCCTGGTCCTTCTGAGGGTATATGCGAGAGTTGAGTGGCAATTTGGTAAAATGGAGGATGGGGTAAGGTTAACGCTCATGGTATCCGGACGTACTATTTGCCGGGGGATGAGGTAACTACTGCAACTAGTCAGCAACACGAAAATACGTTAATAGCCTTGTAGCTTACCATCAAAGGATGGAAGGATGAATATGTAATTGAAAGTTTGAAACTCTACTATTACAAGTCATCAATAAGGAACCGTGCAAGCGAAACTACCATTGACATTATTGGCGGATAAGTTGATGTGAAAAGATAGATTTGTAAATTCGTAATGACAAACTAGCAATTATAAATTGGTTTGACTAATAATATGGCTTAATTCGGATAATATCCTTATAGTTTGTGTTGTTTCGAAGTTTTAACTTTGATGATTTCGTTTTTACTTCTTTAACATCAATCAATTTTAAACACAAGCCTACGAATATATGTTGAATTAGATAAAATCATATAATTTATAATTGTAATTATGCTACATATTGATCGAACACTTCTATATTTAAAACTAATGTTGTCATTTTTTTATTTTAATTATTTTTAAAGACTTTACAATAGATTTGTTGTAAGAACTTCGGATTTAAAATTCAAACAATTCAAGATACCTAAGTTTTAAAAGTCAGATTGCATACGTTATTAGAACATTCACAACAGTGAAGTCAAAATTATTAACTATATTTGTCAAAAGGCAAAAATATAGCAAAAATATAAGAAGTGAAGAGAGAGAAAATAGTTTTGAGTTAAATTCTTTCACAAATATAACTAGAATTTTTAACAAAAAGCTTGTTTAAGGAGATTTATTCTCCGTAATTCCTTATGTGTCTCGTATCCCAGTTAGATATGGATTAGATTAGATAGAGATACAGAAAATCATTGTTTTATAGAGACAGTTATTGTAACAGATTGTATCAGCCTATATTTAAGGCATTCTATCAATAAAAGAGTTACAGTTTTCAATTTACTTATATTTCTTTTCAAACACGTTATCAACTGCTTTACTTTAGCACACTTTACTTATATTCAATCAACCTTTCGTTTAACCACTCATTGTAATTCAACCATCTCTTGCAATGCTAAGTCTCCGAAGAACTTAGTTTTGTGAGATACATTTTCACATTTTACTTTAGCTTCAGTGTCGAGTTTAATGTCTAGTTAATCCGTGATTTCAAGTGCTTAATCGAGTCAAGCTAAGAAGTTTAAATGGTCAATCATCGTGGGTTTGACACTCGACTTCCTTACAAATACTATAATTTGATCTCGTATACTTGTGGGTAGAGGAATTCTTTGCGCTTATGGGATAAATAATAGTTCACAAGTGTAGAGGTACAATTCTCTCAGACAATTTGCCAAACTCCTAGCATAGATTATTCAGCTTCGGGCTCACCACCTGAAAAATTCAACCAGGTCAATTAGATTGGAGAATACATGCGAGTTTACATCAAAATATTTCGTTCATGATTGCATGTTGATTATGATTGAAGTTGAACTTTCCGATTCCCCATGTTAATTCATAGAATGGTTTGGCAAAGGCACAAATCAAGCAGTTGCAGCTTGTGGCCTGAGCAATAGTTATACATACTAATTTGTCGGTATCTTCTTGGGGATATACAATAATACATGAAGCTATGCTCATTCGCTTGATACTCGTAAACCATCAACCACTCAGTGTGTACCAGTCGGTAACTGAATATGAGCCTGATATCTCACACATACGCATCTTTGGTTGAGCGATACATGTGTCTACTACGCTTCCGTTGCGTATAAAAATGGGTAATCAACGAAAATTATACATTTATGTTGGTTATGATTCTCCAACGGTTGTCAGCTATTAAGAACATTTGTCAAGAGATCTCTTTACTACTAGTTTTACAGATAATCACCGTGATGAGACATAATTTCCGCTAGTAGGGGGAGATAAGAATGGTTTCATTCTAGTTAAAAGTCAAAAATTGACGTGGTGTGTCCCCACTATGTCTCATTATGATCCCCGCACATCTTAGTGTGAGATTGAAGTGCAATGTATTCTTGATCTTCATAAAGTAGCAGATTTGATGTCTGACTTCTTTACTGATATCATGAAAGTGACGAGATCGGTTATACATGCTGTAAATCCTGCAAGGGTGAAAGTCCCTGACATTGGGCAAGTTAACATAACACCCGGGCAAGGAAGTGCTTCTCCTGCCCATAGTGGGGGTGTAGTATTGGTCAAAATCCATTGATGTGTTGCCGGTGAAAAGGCAAGCCATCAATGCATAATTGTTCATCATCAACACATCAGATTGTTTCTAACTACAATTGTGTCTAGAAGTCAACATTGACATGTACTGGGGGACGCCTCAGAGTCAATGACGATGTCAGCAAACAAAGAAATCTCACCAAGTTAAACAAATGCTAGCGGTATTATGGATGGTTTATCCATATTCGTTGATGATGCATTTACTTATTCCATCGCTCAGGAATTGACGATGATAAAGTGGAACATTGCTCTGTTGTGGATTGCCAACGATTAACATAGAGCATATTAACCGATATAGAAAGTTACAATCTAGGCTGAACTATAAATGACAAGTTTTAGGTTTGATAGTGCTATGACCACCAAATTGTAAGCGAGTTAGACACAAATTGAGTCTTTGTTTAGAAGCACAATGAGAAGAATTTATGGTGCAAGAATCTTATCAACGCCCTAGTATTTATTATGAGGGGATGTATTCTCTGGTCATGGACATCATTACTTTCTACTTTCTTATCAATTTGGTAGTGTCCAAAAATACTGAATATGCAGCTTATAGATTGGTTATAGTATATCTCCATGGGGATCTTAATTCAGAGATATATATGAGAGTGTATTTTGGCATGGTTCTACCCAATTCAAGTAACTCTAAACCACAGAATGCTAATGTAATTAGATTGAGATGTTCACTATATGGATTGAAACAATCCGGTAAGATGTGGTATACACATTTTAGTAACTACTTGATTGGGAAGGGATACAAGAATGAAAATTTACGTCCATGCGTTTCAGTAGATGAACAAGTTGTTTGAGATGATAAACCTTGGTAGGAATTGATTAGGTCTTGGTTTTGAGATGGAATATTGAGTTGGTTGAATTACTATTCACAAGTCTGCTTATGTCTAAATCAGGCAATAGACAAAGCACACTCTATTAACATACCAATGGTTGTTTGCAGTGTGGAGCCCAAAATGATACGTTTCATCGGGATGATGATAGTAAAGATCTTTTGGAGCTGAGATTTTATATTTTAGTGCAATTAGAGCTTGATTCAATATTGCTCGGTTCACACATCTAGCTAGACATTGTCCTCTCGATATGCGCCAAAGCAAAGTCATTGGAATGGAGTATTATACAACTTTTGGTACTTGAAAGTAACCATTGACTTGGGTTTATTCTTTCCTTACAAAGTAAATAGAGAGAAACTTGAAATTCCGAAAAAATGAATGGTTGAAACGCAGCTTCTTGATTCTGCCCAATTCAACCTGTCGAACATGGAGCTTGACCCGTCGAATGATAGCTCTTGGATTTGACAGAACGTGTTTCTCGACCTGTCGAGATATACCTTCGACTTGTTGAAGGTTACACAGGCTGCAGACATTGTACCTACTCAATGCAGTTCCCTACTCAGAGACACTTTATGCTGTCTTGGTTAGTTTTGCTAATGTTGGGTATCTCCCTGACCCATATAAAAAATGTTCTCAAATAGTTTATGTATTCACCATGGGGGAACACGAAGATTTCTTGGAGAACAACAAAGTAAACCATTGTTGCTACTTCCTCGAACTATTCTAAGATTAAAATCTTTGTATGAAGCGATTGATGAATGTGTCTGGTTTAGGACAGTAATGCACCACATTCGAGGGTCTAGTAGATTACCATCTACTACGACAACACCAACTTGCATCTTTGAGGATAATGCGGTTTGCATTGAATAAATGAAGTTGTGTAACATTAAGGGTGCCATACTTAATTCATTTCGCTAAAGTACTTCTACAATCAGCAATAACGACGATTATTGATTATCAAGGTGAACCAGGTTGGTTATGCGGATAATGTTGCAGACTTGTTTACCAAGTCACTACCTAAATCTACATTTGTAAAACATGTGAGATGCATTGGTATGCGCAGGTTATCTGAACTCTATGACTGAGTTTATAGTCAAGAATTCTGTAGACATCGGGGGGAGTCTACGTCACATGTAGTAGCTTTTGTAGTTGATGCGTTGTACTCTATTTTCCTTAGACTAAGATTTTGTTTTACTCATGAGATTTTTGTTTGCATGTGAAGATTATTAGTAAGGCAACATGTCATGCATCATTCTTTAGGCCAATGACACAACATGGAGTGTTTAAGAAAATTTATTCTCCGTAATTTCTAGTGTGTGTCGTGTCTTAGTTAGATACAGAATATATTCGATAGAGGTACAGAGAATCTCTATTTTATAAAAACATTTATTGTAACAGATTATATCAGCCTATATTTAAAGTATTCTATTAATAAAAGAGTTACAATTTTCAGTTTATTAATGTTTTTTCTCAAACAAATCTATATTTAATTTGTTTTTAAAGTATATGTTGAAGCATTATGTTAAAAATTAGTCAAATTTAGCTTTATATTTAAATTAACGGAAACTATTGGGATGCTCTTATCATAATAAATAACCAAATCAAAAATTAATTGATCAAAAGGATTGGCAATTCAAATTCAAAAGCTTCATTACCTAATCTAGTCTTCATTGTTCAAACAAAACAAACATTTCATTTTCTCATTAACAACAATTCCTCTAAAGACACTGTCATTCTAGGATTCCTTAACTAAACAATGTTATCTTTGACTTTACAAGCATGCATATCCGTAATAATCAAAACCAAAACAAATTTACCATAAACGAAACAAATTTCCCAAAAGAGAATCAAGGACATATGAGTCATTTTCACGCATATGCATTGACAGCCAAGGCAGATATGACCGTACAGGGACAAAGAGGGAACTCAGACGAGTGCACTAAATGGGTTGCTATAAAGAGTCTCACTACTCTCCATAGATCCGACGGTCGTCCCTTCCCGTTTTGAATCTCAACGGCTGGCAACACAAACCCCCTTATAAAAAATTTGACGTCGTCGTCTTCGCCATAGTAAAACCCCCCCCCTTGCGAAGTTTTATTTCTCTCTCTCTCTTTCTCCCTCTCATCATTTTCGTTCTTTCTTCTTCATCTTCGAAATAATAAAATCTTTTTCGTTTTTATTTTCTGCTGCTTCTGTTGGGATTCTGAAACTCGAAGATCGGATCGAGCGCTTTCTATCTCTCTCTCTCTCTGTGGAGTTCTCCACCATCTTCCGAAACCTCGCCGTTTTTGCTTACTTCGCCTCAGCTTGGTGTTTGTTTTTCTTCCGCTGCTGTTTCATGACCCGAAACCTCGCCGTTTTTGCTTACTTCGCCTCAGCTTGGTGTTTGTTTTTCTTCCGCTGCTGTTTCATGACGGCTGAGAGAGAGAGGCGGCGGTGGAGGGGGAGAACGACTCAACTGTGATTGGAAGCCAGAAGCAAAGATTTTTTAACTCACCAAAAAATTATCGGTAGGTGAAATATATATATATATATACACACACATATACTTGACGTCGTTTTCTGTATGAGGTTTTGTTCAAAAGTGTTGGTGTTGTTGTTGTTGTTTTAGAGCCTTAATATCTGAGAATCGATAAGAACCGGGTTTTCATTGTGGACTTTGGTACTGGGATCTAAAAAGATCTGTATACCCGTACAGATTTTGTTTAGCATTTTTTCGTGACCAACACTGTTTGTTTTGTGTTTTCACAGAGCTTGTGCTTGTTCTTGACTCCTCTTGTTACTATTAGTTCACATTTTCTGGAAATTGACAGATAAAAATTAGCTCCCGTTTCCTTGTTTTCCGTTCCACTGTCCCTCTCTTTGGCAGCGTAAAGACAGCCATTGTTGGCCGTATCTGCTATATCACTTCACCCATCAGATTCAGAGAGAGACCCGACGTTTGCCTGAAAAATCCCAAACCCTTTTTTCCTTTTTCTTTTTTATAATTTTTTTTATTTTTGCTTTGGTTGGAAGGTAGTGTTTTTGTCATAGGTATGAGACTATTCGATGAGGTCGGTTGTAGTTTTGTTTTAATACCAATAGATTAAGAGAAGGGTTTGCTTCTTTAATGGCAACACCTTCCTCTTTCTCTAAAACCCATGAAATGATAAATCAATGAAGCTTCCCTGAATCCCCTATGCATTGGCCTCTCGGGTTTTTCCCTCATTTCAATGCTAGCTACTAGTTTTCTTTAAACAAAACAAAACAAAACAAGTATAATTATATAAACCTTATCCTGGGCTTAAAAAGTCTATTTGTCTCTCTTGCATTATCAAATTTATCAACATCGACTTGGATGGGGTTTCTGTTTATCAAATTTATCAACATTGACTTGGATGGGGTTTCTGTTTCTCTATTTCTTGCTGCAGTTGAATTGATTATTTGATTTGAAAGCGAAAGAGGAAAACATAATGTCGTCTTCATCGTCGAGTTCGAACTCTCCGTGCGCAGCGTGCAAGTTTCTCCGGCGGAAATGCACCCAGGAGTGCGTGTTCGCGCCGTACTTCCCGCCGGACCAGCCGCAGAAGTTTGCCAACGTCCACAAGGTGTTTGGCGCAAGCAATGTGGCTAAGATACTCAACGAGCTGAGCGCCACGCAGCGCGAGGACGCGGTCAACTCCCTGGCGTACGAAGCCGAGGCCAGACTCCGCGACCCCGTCTACGGCTGCGTGGGGCTCATTTCCATTCTCCAGCAGAGGCTCAAGCAAGTCCAGCTCGATCTCCATAACGCCAAGAGAGAGTTAGCCACTTACATGGGCCCACCGCATTCCCCATCTCAGTCTTCCATGATCTCCATTCTCCCATCAGCAAATTACATGCCGCCGCACCAGAACACCAACTCCTCCGCCGCGGTTTTGGCGTATAACATGTCGCCGATGATGGGTGTTCCGACGGGAGGAGGCGGCGGCGGAGGAGGAGGGTTGATGGTGAGAGAGCAGCAACAGCAGCAGCAGATATTTGAGGCTCAGCAGCTGTTGGCGGCGAGAGAGCAGCATGAGTTGTTGAGAAGCTTTGAGCAGCAGAACAAGCCAGCACCGTTAATGGGTCATCATCATCAACATCATAATCTTCATCATGCGAGGTTTAACAGTGGTGGGTTTGACTCGGTTTCTGGATTGACTCAGATGAGCCCTACTTCAGCTGCTGGGGTTAATAGTTGTAGTTCCAACATCTCACCGGCTTTGGCTCTTGGCTTTGATCATAACCCTTACCAAATTCAGCCACAACAACAACAACACCATAGTCAGCTTCAGGCTTTGCTTCAGTCCCAACAACAACAGACGCAGCAGCAGAACTCACAGCAACACCAACAGCCACAGCAGAAAATGGAAGGCGAGGAGGGCACAAGTAGAAGTGTGGGTCCATCTTGTTAGATCAGAGCTCCATTTTTTGTTGTTGTTGTTGCCCTTCCTCGCTTTTTCATTAAACAAAGCTTCATTCTGGGTATGCTTTCTTTTTACCCTTTTGCTCAATCATATTGAATTAAGTCTCACACATTTATGAAAGCTGTGGAATCGGGTCGGGTCTGTGTTGTTCTGTTGTGTTCTATCACCAAATAGGCAATGTGGTGTAGAGCCAAATCATACCGTTTATTGCATAGAGATAGAGACTTGGAGAGATCAGAGAGGAAGGCGTAGGTTTGGTTTTTAGGAGAATTATGGTCTCTAGCTTGCGCAGAGAGAGTATGGGATGTCCCCCCTCCCCAGCCATAGTTGTTGTTGTTCATCATTAACAATATAGCATCTGAGACGAGGGTTTCACTTGCAGAGAGTTTTAGTGACATCCGATCCCTTTTGGCCTCTTGATGAATATTTGCTTCGCCATAATATTTGTTGTCAGCGCAAATAAATAGCAGCGATGTGGATGCTTTTGGTTTTGTTTGTTGAGGGAGAGATAGCGAATAGGACACACAATTATGGTGATGGGGAAAAGAGAGAGGGGGTGCAAATTGTGCGAAAATTATAGGACATGTGCAGTATCTACTCTCTCAGTAAAAACGGTATGCGAATTAATTGTCAAAAAAATGTTTGTGTATAATTTGATATTTTTTATTTATAAATTCGTAAACATTGGCCAAATTTTTAAAAAAATTTATATGAAGAAAATTAGGAAAATTCAATAAATAATATATATAATTTTTTATTAAAAATAAAAAATTGTGAATAATTTAGCTAAATAAAAAAATATATTTTTTTCTAAATCTTTCAAAAATTTAAAAAATAAATTTTTTTTTTTAAATTTGATAATTTGCGAACTATTTGCGAATTAACTGAGTAGGATAACTAGGGAGCATCGTTGGACAAAATGAGGGTAGATATATATGGAAGGGTTTAATAGGTAGTTTGGGGACAACAGACATAATCATGATCTCTTCTGCCCTACACTGACATTGTTCTTCATCAGCATGTAAATGACAAGAGTACCCCTTTGTCACAATTGTAGTGTACATTTTATTTGTTACATGGAAATTTGATGATAGAAAAGTCACGGTCCCCAGATACCTATGGATTATGACAATTGAGACTTCATGCTTTGTGCTTTTTGTTGACTTTGTCTTGTCTACAATCACGTTAGGATCATTCATTCTGACTATTTTTTCATGTAGAAAGAAGGAATAGGGTTTTCCAAGTTTTTGAAGGGAAGAGATCGAGGTGGTTAAAATGAGAGACTACGAGAGTACGTGATGTTATTTTCTTTGTGTTTTAGATTGGCGCAACTATTTAGCTAGTCAACTAAACTTTGTTAACTTTTTCTTATTGTAATATCCCTATAACATTTCGGGTAATATTTTTTCTTGAAGGACGTTAGAAGTTTTGGGTAATCTTATTTTAGGATTAGCACTGCTACTTGATTGAGTGAAATGCATTAACTTAATGAGCTACTAATACATGAGTTTCCTTCGTTCTATTTATTGTGCAGTTTATATCTTCCCCTGGCCCTGATGCATACAACCGGAGAGAGAGAGAGAGAGTGCAATAGATTCACAGAGGAGATTATTTCAGAGAGGTTCAAAGTCTGAGAATTTGATCTGCATCAATTTTGAGTTTTAAAGAGAATTAATTAGCCTGTGATTGGACAGATTCACTTTAAGTTTAGATTCGAGTTCCTATGGACAATCTTAATTTTCTGGATTAGCAGTACTATTCATAACTCGATCAATCATCCCCTACTTTTTATTTTATTGCAAACATGTAAATCTGCAGTTCTAAATTTCTAATGCAACAAGTTGAAATGTTGGATCCATCATCTTTACTTAATTATCTAGTGCATCCCTTGGTCCTCATTATTGGTTAATTACTATTGCTGTATACGTACTGTTTCTTCTCACTCGGATCTAGCTTCATGAAAGAAAAAGCTAAATTGTGTCAAACTGACTGACCGGAAGGAGATCAATATATCGTATGGGGATTAGTTTTAGATAGCTTTATTAGATTTGATATATAATGTCCTTTTAACAACTTTATTTGGATTTTTTTATGCAAATACAAATCATGAAGCTGCTTTCACCGTTTGTTGGACTTGCCAATATTCAAAGGAGTGTGTTTGGGGGGATTTGTTTGTATTTTAGTGGGAGAGGAAGAAGACCTTGACCCCCGTAATATGATTTGCTGCATGAAAGTGCATCCCATGCATTTTAAAAAGATATTAAGCTTTCAAATTGTCATGTCCTGCTAACGTAGTTAAGCTTCGAATTCGTTTTGTCGTTAAAAAGAGTTAAAAGACCATCTTCTTGCTTTAGTTTGTTTGAGCTGGTTAATGGTTTTTGAGAGGTTAGAAAATCTCAGTCTATTCTTTATTAAAATTGGACGAAGCTAGTATGAGATCCGATGACTGAGCTGGTTAGTAAGAACAATGCGACTTTAAATTATGTTTTAGCCTAGCCTCTAACATATAAATTTGGCCGTTCGGTATGCGGCTTCTGGATCAAATTTGTTTTCTATTTAAAAAAAAAAAATTGAGGAGAAGCCGTTGTGGAATCAGAAATTTTGTTTAGGTGGGACGAAACTTTCACTCTAAAATATAATAATAATTAATCTAACTACCTAATAAATATTTACATATTAAATAACATATATTTATTGGTTTATATCTAACTAGAATCCAATGCACAAAACGTTAGATATATATATATCCTCCAACATACTACAATTTATCGTTGTTATCGATAAAATAAAAAAATATAATATGGAATTACAATATCAAACCAAGTCAAAATCAATCTAATTATACGATGAGTAGAATCGAGTAATAAAAATAATGTAATCTTAATGATGAGGTTCTGAAAACATCAATTATAACAATATATATAAATATCTTTACTTCAAAGGAAAAAACAATGTGAATATCTATTCACAAAACAAAAGTACATGAACACATACTCAACTAAATTACAAGAACTCAAACTGTAAACTACACTAATTGATATTCCTAGTCTTACTAGGATTTCTACCTTACTCAGATGCATAGCCACTAGTAGTAACAACAACTCTCCTTGAAACCATCTTTTCAATCACACAACAACTAAGTCTTCCACCCTCTAATATCTAGCACAGAATTGGCCGGACTGATTTCTCAAGGCAATGATATTAGGCGTAAGGACTTATGCCTCCTATATATACTGTTTTGATAACCCTCCTCATAAGAGATTCATAGACCAACTCAATGTTAACGTCTGTAGAGGTTTGATCTTATCACAATACATACTTGAAGTTAATCATGTTATTAACAATGAACCTTCCTTGTTTTTAAGTGATATACAACTCGAAAAACACACAGTAGTAGAGTCATTTTTTTGCTTCTTATTGATAACTGAAGCCTTGATATATAGTTTAAATGAAATCCAGCACTACATAGATGGAATTGTGTCCACATACAATCTTACAATCTCCCACTTGGACCAATGTTATATGCAGCTCATTTCATGAACATATCACTGTAATAACCAACAACTGAAGTGTGCACTTGCAGTGAAAGAAACCTAGCTTGGGTTCATCCAGCTTGGTCAGTGTGCAAACTACTGATGTAGAACCAGAAATCATATATAATCCATATAGCCAAAATGATTACTGATCACATACACCAATTGTCGCCATTACATAAGCTCAAAAGTGATAATGTGAGCAATTTTGACAAGTATATCTACCCGTGGTGTCAAAACACACAGTCCTACTTAATGACTTTGATAAAAAAAACTAAAATCTTGCAACAACAATCATCATGACTGAAATGAAGTGATAATTTCTTAACTGTAATGAATTATGTCATATATATAAGCATCTGATACAAAATTAACACACATAAACATCAAGAACAGAATTCAAATGAATATACTTGTAACTGAAATACCTCGAGCTTCATTGATCAATCTGGAATAAAAATTACAAGTAGATCTTGAAAATAAAATTACATCTAGAAAAACAACCTAATACATAAAAAAATAAAAATTGAAAGCATGGTAAACTGTTATCAACTCCCACTCAACTCAAGCATGTAAATTTGATAGAATTCTCATATCTTTCACATATTTATGAAAACATGATATTGATATATAGAACTTTGGTGAATGGATCAACTAGCTGTGAATCTGTATCTATGTCTAAAACTTCAATTTCATCATGTTTCACTCTTTGTCTCACATTGTATTATTTCAAATCAATATGTTTCGAATTATTAGATCTCTTACTATTTTTGCTGAAGAAAACTGCAGCCTCATTGTCACAATAAAATTTCATTGCATATGAAACAATATGGCCTAAGACTTCGGTGTAAATAAAAAAGTTCTGGATCCTTATACCCTCACAAACAACTTCATATACAGCTATAAATTCTGTTTGCACTGTAGATGTATAAATTCTAGATTGTTTCATGGTTTTTCATGCCATAGCCCCTTCTGCAAGCATGAATATATAACCTGATGTTGAATTTTTAGAGTTTGGATAATTTCTTGCAAAATCGAATCAGTCACTACCACATATTGACACATTGCCGGCGACTTAAAGTCGCCGGCAATGTTTTTGGACATTACCGGCGATTTTTGCCGGAAAAATCGCCGGTAATGTCTTTTTTTTTTTTTTTTTTACATTACCGGCGACAAAAGGCGACTTCATTTATGTCGCCGGTAATGTTTTTTTTTTTTTTTACATTACCGGCGACATAAATTCATGTCGCCGGTAATGTCTTTACCATCGAGACATTGCCGGCGACATGCATTTATGTCGCCGGCAATGTAAAAAAAAGAAGAAGACATTACCGGCGATTTTTCCGGCAAAAATCGCCGGTAATGTCCAAAAACATTGCCGGCGACATAAAAGTCGCCGGCAATGTCTCAATTTGTGGTAGTGAGTATAGCCTACTAATTCTAATTTCTTGACTCTTTTGTAAACTAACATGTGAGATTTGGTTTTCTGTAAATATCTAAGAAGCCTCTTACCTGCAACCCAATGTTCTTGAGTAGGTGCAGATTGAAACCTGGACAAAATTCCTACATAAAATGTTAAGTTAGGTCTGGTGCAAATCTGTGCATACATGAGGCTTCCTTTAAATCTTGCATGAGGTTTGCTTTCCATATGAGTCATCTTCCCCCATTTCTTAGAAATTTTGGACAGTTTATCACCTTTAGATATAGGAGCTTCACCTGCTGTGCAAGTTTCCATACCAAATCTTTTTAACACTTTATGAATAATAATTGTTTTGAGATAAGCCTAATAGCCCTATTTTCTTGTCCCTCTTTATTTCAATTCCCGAAAAAAGAGGCTTCTCCTAAATCCTTTATGTGAAAATTATTTGACAGAAAAGCTTTTGTTTCCTTAAGCAATTTGACACCACTGCCAGCTAAAAGAATATCATCAACATACAAGATCAGAAAAATAAAATCAGTCTTATCAGACTTAATGTAAACACATTCATCAACTATGTTTTCAGTAAAACCAAAAAAAGATACTATTGTATCAATTTTTTTGTATCATTGTCTAGAGGCCTGCTTCAAACCATAAATCAATTTCTTAAGTTTATAGACATAACTTTCTTTTCCTGATTTTTCAAAACCTTCGGGTTGTTTCATATAAATCACTTCATCCACTTCTCCATTTAAAAATGCAGTTTTTACATCCATCTGATTTAGTTCTATATCACAATGAGCTACCACTACCAGAATAACAGGTATAGGCAACGATCTCAAATCGTTGCCTATAGTCCAAAATTCGTTGCCTATAGTTATAGGCAACGAATTTTCGTTGCCTATACTTTCGTTGCCTATACATCGTTGACTATACTATAGGCAACGAAATCAATAACCCATTCGTTGCCTATAGTTCGGGGTTTAGGGGTTAGGGTTTTCAACAATACGCAACGACCAGCTTAAATCGTTGCCTATAGTTTCACTATAGGCAACGATTTCTTCGTTGCCTAAACCCTACACAACAGGTCACCTTTCAAACTATAGGCAACGACGTCGTTGCCTATACTTTAGGATTTCGTTGCCTATAATTAAGAGTTTCGTTGCCTATAGTTTGAATTTTTGCATTTCTGGCAAACTATAGGCAACGAAATTGGTCCATTTCGTTGCCTATAGTGTGTGTAATTTTTAAAAAAAATACTTGATTCTGGATTGGGCCCAATTCCAGAATCTGCAACATTTACATGAGTTCAAACCACAACAGCGTACACATTTCAACCGAAATCAAAAACTAGCTACGTGCTACTGATCAAAGTTAACAGAATTGAGGAAGTCCTCGTGTGAACCCTCCTGGTGCTGCTGGTCGTCATCCCCATAAAACTGATGAAGCTGCGGCTGCTGGTCACCCCCGTAAAACTGATGCTGCGGCGGCGGAGGCGGCGGCTGCTCGGCACCCGTCCAAAACTGATGCTGCTGCGGCGGCTGCTGGTAGTCCCCATATAACGGCGGCTGCTGGTGACCCCCAAAATACTGCGGCTGTGTTGTAGGCGTGAACAGATTTGGCTGAGTCTGTGGGTGCGGCTGCGAAGCCCCCCGAGGTTGCTGAGATTGAAAGAATGCCCACATTTGGTCGTGCTGCTCCTTCTCACGGGCTCTTTCCTGCTCCATGGCTTCCCTGGCACGCCTCATCTCCTCCAACTCCTCCTCCTGCCTCCGAATCTGCTCCTCCTGCCTCCGAATCTGCTCTTGTACGCCGGACGACCTAGAATTGCTGGACCCGCTGGAGAATTCTGGAGTCATCTTCAAGACTCCATTTCCTCTGTAACCCATCCCCTTGGCCCAAAACTTGTTCTTTCCAACGGGAATCGCATCTGACACGCACCTCGCCGCATTAATGGGCGTCATGTGGTCAACCTGAGATGCATACTGGGTCACCTCTTCCTCCGTGCACCCCTGATGCAGCTCTCGAGCTACTTTAGCACGCACCTTCGGGATCGACTCAACCAATCTCTCCTAATAGACAATGCAAAATCGGTGACGCATTAATAATTGAGTAAAATACAAGAATTAATTAAACATGAGATGTATCAAATATGGACAAATATTTATTAGATACTTACAACATATTCAGGGTTGTTCGGATACCCATGTCGGATGGAATACACGAGAGGATCGGTCTGTGGTTCCAACCTTGCCCCACGTCGAGTCCATCTCTCATACGTTCGGGAACCGCAATGATGTGGGTTCACGTTCTGCGCTCGGTTTTTAGCATTTTGTTTCGAAATGTGCTTGTAGAATAAGAAAATGTGCACAATTATTAGCCAATTATATATATAGCATAAATTAGAGAATATCCTCGCAACATTAATTTTTTTGATTAAAATCCAACCCATTTATTTTTCACATATTTAGTCCTCTGACCTAGAATTGTTTCCTTTAATTTCTAGGTTTTTTCATGTTATTCTGCAGGGAAATAATTTAATCTTTGTTATTTTTGGTTTTAATTTCTAGCATCTCAATCACTAATACAGTTCACTATCTTTACTTCGTATAAACAATGTAAATTGTATAATTTAATTTACCTACACAATATATTAGAGATTTACCTACATATTAAATTAATAACATAGATAGAGATTTACCTACTAACATAAAATGTAGGTAAATTAATAATAATAATATTAGTTTAGATTTAGGTACGCAAATCAATTCATGTGCATACCACAAGCTTGGGATGCTTCCAGTGGGCTATAAGCCAGTTCCACTCGTACTCCCGGTATCTGAACTCACTTGGAGTGCCATTTCGGCCTTTATCTATGTTCTCCTCCCAGAACTTCTTCAAGTGGGACTTCCACTCTCGATACCTATATTGATGCAACAAAAATATCATATAACCAACACTTTATATTCACAAATCTAACGTATTCACAAATCATATAAGGATACTTAGCCTTATATAAATCCAAAATCACATCACCTAGACATGAGCTTTCGTTCACACCACCCCCCGGGCTCCTTCAGCCGATCGTCAATAATAAACCATTGCTGCAATACACGTATACATAATTAGCCTCATAAATATGTATGTTTGGTGCCTTACAATAATATATAAGAACGTCTATTTTTATGACAAATTAATGTAAATTTAACTCACCGACAGTGCATTATGCACTCGGGCCTTCACTTCAGCATCAACTGAACCCCACGAGTCCCACAACATCGGGACGAAATCACGTATGACAAATCCTGCTTGGCTAGCATACATCCCTTTGTCAGAATACTCGATAGCCTCCCCATCATCTTCATAATCAATATGAGCCCGATTGTCACCAACTCGATCTTCAATACCCTTCCCGGTTGTGGTACCTCTGCTCTGTTTAGCTTTAGGGTTGACGACGGTGCCTAAGACACGGTACAAAAGAAGGAAATTAAGAAATAGAACCTAATTTAATGTACTGTATCTAGTAAATGAACATAAACTTACCATTCTCGTAAGTGAGCTGACCCTTAACCCTCACACTCAACAGAGGTTGAGAGAACGGCTCATATGTGTATGCTTCCTCAGGCGTCGTGAACGGGTCCTCATCATAGACGGCCACGTTGTTAGGGTCGAGCTGAGGTATCTTCGGAATAACCGTAGGGAAGAACAAGTCCCTTGGCGGGCATAAGTGCACAGAATCCGTGCGGGATGCACTGCCGGATGGCCCAGATGATCCGGAATTAGGTTGTGGCGTCGCCGCATTGGGAGGAAGAGGTGGCATACGCGGTGGGTCCTGCTGGTTTGGCCATAGTACCCTCGTACTATTTGGGCGTTCGCCGCTGACTGAGTGACGACCGGATTCCGTGGTGGAGTTTCGGCTGCTGTTGCGGGAGGGTCGTTCATGAGACACCGAGTGACGTGGACCTTGGGGATCCTGGGATGCTGTATATAGTTGGAGATGACGATTGGAATGTACATAGACGGTCTCAAGACTGTCCGGTACGGTGCTTCCAGAACTCTGACCAACGGACCTAGACCCACTCCTGGGTCCTTGAGGGTTCAACCCGGAGGACATTTGAGGTGTCGCTCCTTGAGGTGACGAGGAGGAAGCTCCTTTTTGTTTCCCACTTTTCCCGGGAATCAATCTTTTGAACACGGACATTTTTATTAATGTCTGCAACAAAATAACATAATGAATTAATACCTTACGTACAATTGAGGCAACAATAACCTAAATTTAAATTTTGTCTAACTAAAATGAACAACTCAAACTAACAATCACACTTATTCCCGGCCAATTCTAATTACCTAAACTAAATAACCAAACTAAAATCACACTTAATTATTCCCAATTCTAATTATTCCCAATTCTAATTACATAAACTAAATATAATCCTAATCCACAATATAATCCACAATATAATCCACAATATAATCCTAATCCACAATCCACAATATAATCCACAATATAATCCACAATATAATCCTAATCCACAATCCACAATATAATCCTAATCCACAATATAATCCACAATATAATCCTCTAATCCACAATATAATCCTACTAAAATCAATCTAACAAACAACCCAACACAAATCCAACACAACCTAACCTAAATCACAACACAAATCCATCTAAAATCAACCTAACAAACAACCCAACACAAATCCAACTAAAATCACGTTGTTTATTCAAGTAAGGAGAGAGGGAGAATGCGAACCGTACTTTTCGGGTTGCGGAGAGGGCAGAAATCCGGCGAGGTTTGCGGAGAGAATGCTAGTTGCGGCGGCGCTGGTCGCGAGCTGGGAATATATTCCAGGACTTATAGGCAACGAAATGGTGGCATCGTTGCCTATAGTATAGGCAACGAGGAGGACTTATAGGCAACGAATTTTTCGTTGCATATACATTAGGCAACGAATTCAAGACTTTATGCAACGAAGCGTATCGTTGCGTATACTTTAGGCAACGACTGGATCCTACAGGCAACGAAATATGTCGTTGCATATACTATAGGCAACGAAATTTTCGTTGCGTATACTATGAGCAACGAAATGCATGATAAAGGCAACGAAATCCATGATAAAGGCAACGAAATCAATGTTAAAGGCAACGAAATCAATGTTAAAGGCAACGAACTTCAATTTATAAGCAACGAAATTCACATGTTTTCCACAACATACATGAAAATAACCGTTAAACTAATCCATCAAATTACACAAGTAAACTTCGATTCGATCAACACATATATACATTTAGGAGTTAATCAACTCAATACAAGCTCGAAGACTATACTCAATTACATCTCTAACTAAGGCTGATAATCAGAATCATCGCTAGAGTCTGACGCAGTTTGATAGTTGAAGTCTGGTAATAGGTGTCGCTCCTCGTCCTCGTCACTCGAGTCTTCATCAAAGTCATTTGGATTAACATTTAGAAGTGCTGCTCCAGAATTTTGAACCACAATACCAGGTCGAACATTATAATGGCGAATTGTATCGGATTCCGGAATGTCAATTCCATTTCCCTCTTGGTATGCTGCAACTTCTTCGTCATCTTCATTTTCACCAAGTGTGGCAGCATTGTACACATTCCTAGCTTGCACATGGTTTACTACTTTCCAGGGGGGTCTGTTCATAAGATCGTCAAGGTAAAACACTTGTTTGACCGATGTGGCAAGAACGAAAGGATCCTCCTCATACCAACTTGTGGCAGTATTCACGGAAATGTATCCATATTGATCGATGCGAACGTTCTCCGGACGAGTATCAAACCATCTGCACTTAAACAAGTAAACTTTCATGCGCTCACCATACATGAGTTCAACCACTGAATGGAGTACCCCGTAGTAGTCAGGGTCGTTATCCCCACCATGCACCATTACCCCACAATTCTGTGTCTTCACCCTATTGTCTCTTTCTTGACACATAAATTTCACGTCATTGACCCTACACATCGCGTAAACTTTTGATGATATAGGTTTCATAGCCAAGAGCCTCAATGCGTGTGACCATTGTGGGTAACCATCATCTTCTACATAGTTCATCTGAAATAAATAACCGTCAACATTAGATACGACATTTCATATAAATAACCGTCACAATTTGCTTTTACACGTCATATATATTATGACTAAATGAATATATACTCACCCATGTGCCAAAAAAATTTGCAAAGGTCCGGTTGTGGTACACAACATCCCCGCGAACCTCTGGACTTCCAAGGTGTGTGTCTTTCCAATATTTAACTTCTTTACAATTAATGAGTACACACCAGTGTGCAATGTCTAACTCATATGGTGTCAACTCCCACTCCCCGTGCAACCTACTCTGTGGATAAACATCATTAGAGACTACAGAAAGGTTGAACTGGGGTTCATCTACCAACATATTCGAATGTGGGTCCTCAAGCGCTCCCAAATACAGTTTGACGTACGTTACGCACTCGTTCGCAAGATATGCTTCGGCGATACACCCTTCAGGTGCAGATGTATTATGTACATACCCTTTGTACTCTCCCAGTTGTCTACAATGATGAAAACAGCTTGTTATTATTGTTGTACGTAGAACAAGAATAAATTAATATATAAAGACTTAATTAGCAAACATCATACAAATGCGGGGTATATACCTCTCCATTGGATACATCCAAGTGTAGTGAACGGGACCGGTGAGCATCAATTGCTCGGGAAGATGCATCATCAAGTGAGGCATGATGTCGAAGAAATTTGGGGGGAAAATCCTCTCCAACTTGCACATGATAAAAATGATGTCCTTTCGCATTTCTTTGAGGTCTGACATTTTCACTTCTCTGGTGCATAACTTTTGAAAGAACCTTGACAGCGCCACTAACGGCTCTACCACCTCATCATCAAAGTACCCTCGAATCATAATAGGGAAGAGGCGTTGAAGTAGTACATGGCAGTCATGACTCTTTAATCCATAAATCTTATTGTCCCTGTAGTTAACACACCGACTTATATTTCCAGCAAACCCATAAGGATACTGGACGTTAGCCATCCACACAAAAATTTCATGCTTCTCGTCACGCGTGACCGTGTAAGGAGCTTGGGGCATCTTTCTCCCCTTCTTTTTCAACCACAGATGTTCCCGCAGTTTCATTTTTTCCAAATCAACGCGAGCTTTAGGGCCATCTTTGGTTTTACCTTGCCAATTTAGAACGGTGCCCACCACACTTTCACACACATTCTTCTCTATGTGCATGACATCTAGATAGTTCCTGATAGGCAACATCCGCCAGTACGGGAGTTCCCAGAAGATGCTCTTGTGTGTCCAGAACTTATACCTGTCGGGTATCTTCGGTATAGTCGCAACAACCTCATGATGATTGCTCAATGGCCCAAAATTATACTCATTCAGGACTTCTAAGATTTCATCTCCAGTCCATCCCATGGGTTGCAGACCTTCTTCTACAGTGCCGTCAAAAGCCTGGGCGTCCTGGCGAAATGGGTGATGTCGTGGAAGCCAACATCGGTGACGCATATGGACAATCTTCGAGCAATGAGCTTGTCCAAACATGGCAGTCATGCACTCTGGACAGGCCCTGTACCCCTTGGTTGGGTTTCCCGACAACATCCCTCGACCTGGAAAATCACTGATTGTGCCCACAAGCATAGCACGCATTCGGAACATCTCATTTTTAAACCTGTCGTAAGTGGGATGACCAACTGTACTCAAGTGCTGAAGCTCTATAATCAATGGCCTCATGTACACATCCAGACACTTTCCTGGATAACCCGGCCCTGGAATCAACAGAGTCAGCATATTATATTCTTTCTTCATGCACATCCACGGAGGAAGGTTGTACGGTACCAATATAACGGGCCATATGCTGTACTTCTGACTCATGTTGCCGAAGGGGTTGAATCCGTCAGTCGATAGCCCCAGCCAAACATTTCGGACTTCAGCTGCAAAATCAGAAAACACATTCACCAGGTGCTTCCAAGCCTGACCATCAGCAGGGTGTCTAAGGATATCATCGTCAGGCAAAGTCCTCTCAGCCCACCATCTCATAGCTTTCGCCGTGAATGCACACATGAACAACCTTTCCAGCCTATCAATAAGTGGGAAATACCGAAGTATCTTCACTGCTTTCTTGTTTCCTGCAGGAGTGTACTTCCACCTTTCCGTACCACACACCGGACAGTATTCAAGCTTCGATAGATCCTTCCCGTCATCGTCTACACCCCAAAAGAGAACGCAATCATACATGCATGCGTGAATCTTGGTGTAGGAAAGTCCAAGATCTTTGAGGACATGTCGTATCTTACGATGAGTGGGGGGAAGACGATGACCGGGGGGCAGCAGATCACCAGTCAACTGAAGCCACCTATCGACCGCTGCCACGGTGCTCTTGGTCTCCACTTTTAGCTGCATCACTGCCATCACACTTTCAAGGACTGTCTTAGGACATCCGTGGTACAACGGAGTTTGATGCATCTGAATCAGGTTGTGGTACTTGTCCATACCACGTGTGTTGACATAAACTCTAGGTAATGGCTGGACTGGCTCAATGTGAGGGAAATTCTCAACTTCTGGAGGAACATATACGGGTGCTTCAGAATCATGAAATACACCGCTCTCATGAGGAAACATATCGTCGATGAACCTCCTGGTGGGATCATAATTGGATGACCTCGCAGTATCAGCAAATTGTCCATGATCATGCGGATCGGCTGCTGATGCTTCACCGTGATAAATCCAACGGGTGTACTTATTCCAAAATCCGTTTCTATGAAGGTGTCGCTCAACTGTAGCAATGGGACAACGATTGCCGCGACACCGACATTGTTTACATGGACAATAATGCACTGGCAACTCTCCACAATTAGCCGCCACAAATTCCAGAAATCTCCTAATTCCCTGCCCATATCTTGCATCAGTTCTATCCAGCCTCATCCAACTCTTGTCCATCCTGAAATGTACTGGCGATTCCAGAACGTTTCAGATTTTTCCACCGATTTTGATTTGAATAGCTGCTGGCTAGATCTGATATAATACTAATTATAGGCAACGAAATAGTAATTCGTTGCCTATAATTATTTTTCGTTGCCTATAAACTATAGGCAACGATTTTTTCGTTGCCTATAACCATACTTTAGGCAACGAAAACTATAGGCAACGATTTTTTTCGTTGGCTATAAAATGGACTTTAGGCAACGATTTTACTAACTATAGGCAACGATTTTTTTCGTTGGCTATAAAATGGACTTTAGGCAACGATTTTACTACTATAGGCAAAGATGTCGTTGCCTATAGTTTACAATAGGCAACGAAAATTCATGTCGTTGCCTATTGTCAACTATAGGCAACGAATTCCCCATGTCGTTGCGCGTTGTTTTCAATTTCGTTGCCTAAAGTGTTTATGTTGGTAGTGTACAAGAGCCATTATAATCCTGAATGAATCTTTAGCGGATACTGAAGAAAAGGTTTCATTATAATGGATGCCTTCTTTTTGTATGAATCTTTAGCATCTCTTTTGGATGCCTTCCATAATGAGCTACTAGTCTTGCTTTATGCCTCTCAATATTACCTTTAGCATCTCTTTTTGTCTTAAAAACCCATTTATACTACATTATGACTCTTTATCTGGTTTTACAAGTTCCTAAACTTTATTTTCAGACATAGATTCTAGTTCTTCTTCCATAGCCTTATGTCATTCACTGAAATCACTATTATCTTGAGCTTGTTTAAAGCTCAAAGGGTCATTGTCTTCAGCAAGTGCGCGCATCAAGTTCTTGCAGATAGACATAGTAGTCACTGTCCTCTCCAAAAGCTGATTTTCTAAGCCTAGTTGATCTTTTAACCTCAGTTTCATTTGCATCTTGATTTTCTAAATGTTCATGATTTTTTATGTTTTCAGCTGCATCTACCACTTGTGGCTTAGAAACTATAGGCACTGAATTATAATGATCTAAATTTGCATCTAGCATGTTTGTATTTGTGTTTAAAGGCAAAATTTGAGTCAAAACCTCATCTTTTGCAATTTCTATAAATTTTGAGGATAAATCCTCAAAATTGACATTGCATGTTCCTTCATCCAAAAATTTAGCTTGACCGGTTTCTGTAGTTTTAGTTGAACCGTGAGGTGTGTAAATTTAAATTCTTTAGATTTTTCACAGTACCCTATAAAATGACAACTAACTGTTTTAGGATTTAGTTTATTTGGGTTTAAAACTATTGGAATCTTTGCCTCAGCTTTGCATCCCCATACATGACAGTGATGCCAGCTAAGTTTCGTACCACACCAGAGTTCAAATGGTGTCTTTTCTATAGCCTTTGAAGGAGACTTATTGCAAATATAATTTACAGTCTTAAGAGCTTTACCCCACAGATATATAGGTAAGCCTAAAGTGCACATCATAGATCTAACCATGTTCATCAAGGTTATGTTCTTTCTTTCTACTACACCATTCTGAGATGGATTATATGGAGTAGTATATTGCGCCTTAATACCATGTTCTTGTAAGAACATTGTAAATAGTCTTTTTTGCTACATGTTGCAGTATTCCTTCTATAAAATTCACTTCCTTTATCTAATCTTACTGTTTTAATTTTCTTCTCAAGTTGTAGCTTTATTTCAGCTTTATAATTTTTAAAGGCTTTCGGTGCTTGAGATTTCTCTGAAAGTAAATAGATGTAGCAGTATCTGCAGTAATCATGCATCTATGATTGTCATGAAGTAAAAATTTACACACAACGTTTGACGTATAAAAGTTCCACATATATCAGTATGAATGAGTTCCAAGAGTTTTTGACTTCTTAAAGTTGTAGTTTTTCTGCCGTTTGTCAATTTTTCCTAGAAATATTTAATGCAATTAGTCAAATCATCAGTCTAAAGCAGGTAAAATTTTCTTTTTCTCAAGTTTTTCAATCTCTCTTTTGATATATAGCCTAATCTTCTATGTCAAAGATTTGTAGACTTATTATTGATTAATGTTCTTTTAACACCTACTGTAATGTTATCAGTTGAGGTTCCTGCAATATTTTCAATCATAAGTATCTCATTGTAACAATGGTACAATCTAAAAGGAAATAATTGTTTGAAAATGAACCCACAACCAAGATAAACATAATTATGAAATAACTGAATTCCATAATAATCAATAATGAGTTGGCAGCCAATACGAACCAAAATCCCTATTGAAATCAAATTCCTCTTAAGAGAAGGAATATAAAAAATATTGTCTAGAAAAGGAAATTTCATAAGCCTAAATCAATCTTTAAAGTTCCTATGGCCTTTACTGCTACTTTTTGGCCGTTTCCCACACAAACATTATGCTCATCACTCATTGGTACTCTCTTCTTTGTTATACCCTATAAAGTAGTAATATATATAGATGAGCCTGAATCTAACCAGTAAGTGTGTGAACTAAGATTAACAAAATTGACTTCTAAAGAAAAAGCTAAACTTGGAAAAGTCTCACCCTTCTTAATTAATCACTCAGGCCTTAAAACCACTGCATCTTTCTTCATATGCCCAATCTTTTTTTTTTTTTTCAGAAAAAGCATTTGAACTTAAATGGTTTATCAAATTTTGGTTTTGCAGGTTTTCCAGATGCCTTAAAGTTGGTTGTCTTTTTAACTGAATTCTAGTTTTTCTTCTTCCATTCAAATTTCTCCACCAAATTAACTGTTGTAGTTAGTGCAGACTCCATCTTAATGTTGTCTTGTTCATCCACACAGACTGATATGAGCTTGTTAAGGTCTCATTTGATCTCAGAGGCATTATAGGTCGTCTTAAGGTGACTAAAATTCTGTGGCAGTGAATCTAAGGCAACATGAACTACATGAGCATCATTCACTCTCAAATACAGGTCCTTCATCTTTGCATTAATATCAATACGCTCTAAAATATGTTCTCTCACATTCCCAGTTCCTTCATACTTCAGTGAACTAAACTTCTTAGAGAGTTTGCCCCCTTCAGCTTTCTCACTAGCTACAAATTTCTCAGCTGGCTTCTAGGAAGTCTATAACATCTGCAGGTTCTTCAATGAATCCCCTCACCACTTCAGACATGGTGTTTCTAATGATATTCTTTGTCATCTTATTGACTCTGGTCCACTCCTTGTAGTACCACTTGTCATCATCATTGCTCTCATCAGTTGGATAATCAGGTTTTTCCTCTATGAGACAGTAATCCATGTTTCGATGCATGAACAGATAAAACTCAACATGGTTTTGCCACTTTTTATAGTTATTCTCATTCAACAGTTCAATCTGTCCTAGTGTACCAATTTTGATACCTTAACATAGAAAAAATAAAGCATGTGTTAGAGTTTTTCCTATGTATTAAGTTTACTGCAAAACTAAAGTTTCAAAAATAGAAGCAAGCATACATATCAACAAGCTATACATGTTCAACCTCATCAACATGTATGTATTCTTATATATATAGACATACTGTAGTATCCTTTTTACTTAATTGCCATCAATTAACACCTTTGTGGCATAAAAACTCATATCTTGTAATTTTCTTAATCAACATACTGCATATAACAAGAACTAGTCATTTGGTGAAACTTCCTAAGTCTTTGGACAAAGTTAGCATCAAACAATTCTTAATAAGTTCTTGCACATACATAAACTGCATCATATATTACAAAAAAAAAATCACACAGACACTTCTTTGGAAGACAACATAAGTGAGACTTTGAAACTATACAAGTTGTGTTTTTGACAGATTTTAATGTGAATATATGAAAAGTTAAGTTTGTTTTCTGCAAAAATTTAACAAGCAACTCATCATAAAATAACACACATCAATGAGCATAAACATGACTGTAGATTCAAGTTGTAATCACCAAAGTTTAATTTTTATAAATCCATTTGATTTTACTATAATGGGAGATTAATTATGCATCAATCAGTTCATACTTTTTCATAAAATCAAACATACATGTCCAACCTCATCAACATGTTAAATTCAATCAACCAAAATCGTCATAGCAATATATATGCATATGCTCACATATTAACAATATGACAACATCCCAAATTAATGTAAAATTGAAATTTTGACAAGTTTGAATTTTCTCTGAAAACATACCGGCCTTTGTCTTAATTTGCTACATACAGAACAAAATCAAGACACATTGAATCATGATCATTCATTCATTAAATTCCATTTTTCTTAAGTAGGGATCTTGAATCCCTTATACTAAGAATTTAATCTCACTTTTCTCTTTTAGCCACAAAACCATCAGATATTAAAACTAGCCGTTACTATTGCAAAGGTAACATTTGAAACTCTAGTTTCATCAGATTTTGGCTAAAATACTGTAATTAATGGTTTTAGAAAATGATTCAATGTTACTTAAGCATGCTTGTGATATTTATAATTGTGGAAATCAAAATTTATTTGTTCAATTTTCAAAAAATGAGTTTTCAAGCAAATTAATGAACTTAAGCATGATTTTGTGATAACCACATGTTCTGATACCATCTATAATCTTAATGATGAGGTTTTCGAAAACATCAATTACAACAATAGAAAGATCTATTCACAAAAGTACACGAACACATACTCAACCAAATTACAAGAACTCAAACTGTAATCTACACTAACTAATATTCTTAGTCTTGTTAGGATTTCTACCTTGCTCAGATGCATAGCCACTAGCTGTAACAACAACTGTCCTTGAAACCATCTTGTCAATCACACAACAATTAAGTATTCCACACTCTAATATCTAGCACAGAATGAGACTGATTTTTCAAGGCAACGATATTAGGCGCATGGACTTATGCCTCATATATATTGATTTGATAACCCTCCCCATAAGAGAGTCATAGACCAACTCAATGTCTAGAGGCTTGATTTTATCATAATACATACTTGAAGTTAATGAGGTTATTAACAATGAATCCTTTCTTGTTTTCAAGTGATATACATGCAACTCAGAAAACACATAGTAGTAGAGTCCAATTCTTTTGCTTCTTGTTGATAACTTAAGCCTTGATAGTTTAATTGAAATTCAACACTGCATGGATGACATTGTGTCCACATACAATCTCAAGTAAAAATCAAATCTAAAATTTTTGGGAATTTGAACGATCATGGTGTAAAATAGATTTTAAACTCTTCCAATCTGATGAAGGGAATTATGAGGTGAGGAGAGCTAGTGAGGGAGAAGTGCACATATAGATTAAGAGTCGTGATAGAGATGTGCGCAGAGAAGAAAAATTGATCGAGCACAGTGCACAAAAAGATGGAGTAAGAAGAATGAGAGGTGATAGACTTTTGATTCTGTTTTGTTTGAAATGGGTGAAAGACTAGATATTTGGAGAAAAGTACCGTTTAAATTTAAGGTAGGAATGGCAAAGGTACTTGTTGCTTTACATAATCACATTGGATGTGTGTAGATAGAAACTACTGAAACCAAATTTGTGTTTCAACGTACAAAATGACAATGATAGAAAACCAAACGTTTGGAAATCGAAATTATAATACCTGGCCACCTTAAATTATAATACATAGCCCAATGTGCTAGATTCTGCCCTTCCCCCTCCATTATTTTTGGATGCAAGAATTCCTTTCATAAGTTTCATTCCATTTAGTCGGCTAGCTGAATAGAAAAACAAATGGTCATGCATGCATCTGTTTCCAATTCAGTGTTTGTATTAGACGCATCTTAACCTAACCTGATCAATTTAAATTAAAAACCATAATTATAATGTAAAAAGAAAGGAAATAGGTGCCGGACTTTGAGGTTTTCATCCTATCAGTTTTTTATTTTTTGAATTGAGGAATTAACTACTAGTGTGTTTGGATGAAAGAAATATTCAAGAAATTTAAATGAATTCCAATAATTCACAATTATTTTTCGTAAATTTCTTTGTTAGGATAAGTTTATTGAGAATTTTATAAATTACTTTTTTAAAATTCGGAGGAATTGGAGCTCTCAATTCTCTTGTTCAATTCTTTCAAGATTAGATGTTATTATATAATTCCTTCGAATTACATATAAAAATTTAAATTTTGTTGTTATTTTAATTCTCTTAATGAGTAAATCTAGACGCTAAAAATTGTAAATAATGACATTTAAAATCATGAAATTATGATTTCTATCATTTGTGAACGTCAATGAGAATTAAAAATATTTCATCCAAACACACCGTAAAGGATCATGTTGACCAATTGAATCGGTTGGCTCGGTGAAATTTTGGTGTTTCGAAACTTATATCAATAAGACTTTAAGGAAAATTCCAAAAAATTAACAGCACAGAAAGACTGTTAAAGCGTGGTTCGGTGATCCGTTGAAGCGTGGAGCAGCTTTGGTGGCATGGAAAGACTGTTGCATTCCAAAAAATTATGGTGGTGTCGTGCTTCGTAATTTAGTGGTTATGAATTATGCTTTCCTCCGGAAAAGAGCATGGACTGTGATTAGTGAGGACTCTCCAACAGCTATGTTTTTACGACACCGGTTTGTTAAGAGTGGATTGAAGCTTCTAACGAGCTATAAGGCCTCGTCCGTGTGGCCTGGAATTAGGAAGCAATGGCCAATTTTGTTGACTATGGTTGGTTTGTTGGGTGGTGGGTAATGGAGTTGATATTCATTTTTGGAGTGACAATTGGTTAGGTCAGAGTTTAATTGCATGGCTTCATGTGAATCCAACTATGACCCGTTTTCTTCAAGGAAGAGTGTAAGACTTTATTGAGAATGATAGGTGGAGCATACAAGGGAGTTTCTTGATTCTTTTCCAGAAATAGCAGAATATATTTTAGAAATTCCTTTGCCTATAAATGAAGAGAGGAGAGATCTATTGATTTGTTCTTCTACTTTGACGGGCACTCTAACGTCTTCTCAGGCTTATGGTGTGACATTCCGTCTCAATTTTTGTTTTACGATTTATTTAAGGTTAATCGAGAAAAGTAGTTAGTTTTTATTGTCGGTAATGATCGATGACCCTCTTATCATAATTTTATTGGTTAAGTTTTTAATATTTATTGAGGAAAGCTGTAGAGTTCGTCAAGACGAGTTCGTAGCCATGTCAAGTATTCAAATCAGAGTTACGATGAAGAAATTATGGTTAGTGAAAATGTTGTACAATTTTATGATTCGGTTAGTTACAACACACAAGTATAAATAGAACTTTCCGAAAATGGGAAGTCAAAACTTTCTTTTTTGGGTAGATTTTTCTCTCTTCTCTCTCCCTCTCTCTCCTGCTCGGTTTCTCTCTCTTCACCACGGCTCGCCGGTGACGAACCACCAGCACGACCACCAAAATGGTCGGTCTTGGTGTCAAAATGACCACCACGACCTCCTCTACCTTTTCCCCAACATCTTCAACCTTGTTTCGAGATGTAGCAGCGATGAGATGGAGGAAACCGAACCAAAAATCCCAACCTTTAGGGTGATGATTTCAAGCTCCAATTGATGGTTGGGACCTACTGGGCTTTGAAGCTCTCTCCAAGACGAAGCTAATGACACCAAGATCAAGTCCTAATTCCATGTGTGGAGGAAGAATCGAAGATTTGAAGATTTTGGTGTTCTTAGTTTTAAAACCAAATTCTGTGGGTTAGGGATAGAATCGGACTTTGTTGTAGTTATGAAAGTTGTTGTTAGGTTGATTTTTCATAGGTTGGTGTTCGGGTCGCCGAAAAAAGTCATCGTCGTCGCCGCTGACGGTGGTCCACGGTGACGCTCCGGTGAAGGAAATTTCGGCATAAATATTATGTTGTTTTGCTCGTAATTATGTATAGAATGTAATGAAGAGGTTATTGAATTGATTTAGACATTGATGATTAAGACGTGTGGTTAATCAAATTTTAATTAAAATATTTTACGATATTATTAAACAATTGAATCGATTGTCAATTTGACTTTGAGTCGCGTAACATTTGAGGAATATATTGCGACTTTTAAAAGGATTCAAGAATTAGAATTTGGAATTTGATTAGCTCATCATTAGTTTGGAAAGTATGTTATTCGAGAATGCGAGGTTCTCAACGATATGCTCGTTGGTTAACGAGGTTAGCTTTTCATTATGATTCTCGGCGATTAGTTATTAAGTAATAATAATTGTTTCAGGACGACGTGTTAGCAGATATTTAGAAACGTCTACAGACAAGCTTTCGTTGGATGAAAATCACGGTATAGTACTGTGAGTGGACCCTTTTTATTTTCACATTCGATAACGAATTCATTTTTTAGCATTTCAGTATTTCAGATTATTTTACAATCTGTTTTAGAGTATTTTAATTTTGAGGTTTTTCTTTGTGATGATATTAGTTAGTTGCATCGATGCACTATTTGTTTGACTGATCACCGGATAATCTAGTCAGAGGAGGTCAGGTTGCCTCGTCTGACCCGTCAGAGGAGGTCAGGATACCTCATCTGGCCCATCACCTACAATTTTTATATAGATAGTCGACTCAGGTTTAGGAAAAAACTCCTGAGCGACCACTTATATTAGGATTCAAATTTATGATATTTGAACTCGCATATTTCACAGGAAGCAGTGGAAACACAGTTTATGATTTTTTGTCCACTCACTCTAACGTTTTATATTTTTATGCCTTTCTCTGGGCCCTTTGTTTTAAATTGCCTAGATTTTAGATTAGTCGGTTGAAGTCATGACTATTATTCAAAGTTCGAGGTATGACAGTCCATAGCTTTTGTCTTCTTAGTGTAGGTTTTCAGTTGAAGTTCAGAGTTGCTTATGCTAGAGTAGATGGTATCGATTAGTCAGTGATAGATACTCTAATACGGGTCCCGCAAGACTTACCCTGGATTACTATGGTAATCTGGGGCGGTTCTTGTCAATTGGTATCAGAGCATTAGGTTTCATGATCCTGTCAATTATCTTATATTCTTAGTGATTCTTTGAGTGCGATGGTCTGACTGCAGCGGATCTTACCGTATGCCTTCAGGTATATAAATCACTAATAGTATAAGATAATCTTCTAGGTGTGTCTCAGATGATAGTGAGTTTCTTCAGTCTCTAATGTCATGCCTCATGGACATGATCGATGACTTTAGCAAAACCTGTTGTTAGTACTGTACGAAATGGTTTCAGAATATTCTATTATGTCATATTCTAATGATTTTTTTGAGATGGTAGGATCGCAGGGAAGTCATAGGTATCAGGATAAAAAATTCTTTCCAAATTTGTTGGATTTTGAGTAGTCATATGGGGATAGCTAATGAAGGTCTTTTGTGGTTAGTTTCCCCATAGTATAGTGTTGTGAGGGAAATCAATTGTAGTCTTCCTTGGGAAATTTTGTGTAAGTCATTAAAGAGACTTTGTTATGATATTGGGTTATCTCAATTCTCTGCTGGGAAGTGTTATAATATGAGATGTCAGCAACCTTAGTGTGTTGGCTTATCTGTTGCATCACTTGCATGCATATAAGCGACACTAGTAAATATAAGTAAACTTGAGATAGATTTTTTCCCATTTATTTGGGGATGTGAAGAGGTCGTTGCTATCGTACCTATCGCAGAAGGGCAGTGTCTGTGAGTGACACTATGTACTTTTTCTTGAATCGATGATGAGGGAATTATAAGAATCAGTGCCAGTAGTTTTTCAATTATTGATTACCGATGTTGACTCAGATGTTATCAAGCACACGAAGATGCTTCTAGTGCAGATTTTTGTTGATGTTTTTGAGCAAGTCAAAAAGATTATGCACATCGACCCTTAACATTTCACATGTTTCACGATTTTCTTTGAGAACCCTTAGTGTGTCATATAAAACATCTTAGTTCATGTTCAAGCACAGAGCTAAGTACTCGCATTCACCCCAATTTGATGATTATGCATGTTTGTTTTTAAGATCCATTCAAGCTATCGGAAAATCTCGTTTAACGAGAAGTGGGAGATACATGGCGAGTTAAGAGAACTTGCTTATTAGTATCAGTGTTGAGGATTTTAAAGGAGATATATAATATTTAGCAGTCTCATAATAGTTTTTCCCCTTAGTTATGTGTGTATTAATGAACCCCTTCCTAGTACTTATTTTGTCTATTCCTACATTCGTTACTTGTTTGTAGATATGAGTCATGGGCATGAGTACTGATGTGGACAAGGTGCTTGTGATGAAAAATTTAGGAGTTAGTCATCGGTTGTTGTATACCGATAACATTCTCCTCACTTGCAAGATGTCACAAGTGTGGAACAACTAGTCTGAGATTATAACTTCTTTAGTTCAGTTAGAAATCACAAGAACTCTCTAGAGATAATGCGTCTACGTGCGGGCCTTAGATATGCATACTACATTCATTTAAGAGAAATTTTGAAATGTGAGGATTGTTTACGAGTACGCTTAAGAGGAATGAGAATGTGTCACTTGATCCAGTAGGTGATGCATGATTACAGGATTTCTTTTAGAATAGATGAAGGAGTATCATTTAGACAATGCAAGAAATATTTGTTTAGAGGATTGTATATCAAGTAGCGTAGCAAAAACGTAGAGGGAATGTAAAAAGACACTTTAGTATTCTTCACTACAGTGTATGTGAATTGTGGTTCGCGGGGAATCATGCTAACTTTCCAGAGAAGTTACCGGGTTTCCCTTCGTTAAGGGAGATAACTTCTTTTGAGTACAAGACTCATTGCTCAAGTTCATTGTTCTGATAGTTTCCACGAAGTTGTTTGAGTCATGATTTAATCTCCAGAAGTTAAATATTCCCCGTATAAATCCCAAATGAACCTTTTAGCGTTGGATAGTAGCAAAATCAACTATAGTGCGTAGCGTGTTTAGATCTAGTACGACATTAATTGTTTCAGATTGAGGTACTTGAGTTGTGCAAATAGTCACAGTGAGTTTTGGTTTGGGACTCAAATTATTCATCGTAGTTAGATGTATAGCTTGTCAGGATTACTCAGACTTCAGATGAGATACTAAATCTTATCATTCATTACTGCAAGGGATTGTCCCATTAATTGCACTTCACAGTAGTCTAATTCTCTGATTAGTTATCGTTGGGTAAGCATCCAATTTTACGGGAATTAGGAATGTTTATGCCCATATGGTAGTACAATGAAGGAAGTTGTAGTAATTCAGTTAATCAATTTGATAATGGGTATGGGTAAGAAATTAGTATCTGATTATTTTACCACTTCGAGTTGGCAAGTATCAGTAAACATACATTTATGTGCAAGCGAAGGCTTATGTCGATTGTTCAATGAATCTTTCAACGTTGGACAATAATAGATACATTTATATGTGAGCTCTCTCTATGTGATCTATTGATGCTCAGATATGAGTGTGATGTTCGTATGCAAATTGTGGTATATGAATCATGAGATTGATGATAATGAGTTTTGGGACTAAAGTTACGCATCAAAATTATTGTTTCATCACTGTTAGATGCATAGCTAACATGATTAGTCAAATTTAGGAAAAAATGCAAGGTTGTTATCTCCAAAATTAGAGCAGGATTGGATATTACAGTTTGTCTCTTTGGGGTTCGCTCGTAGTTTGGGAGTATTTGCGGCAAATCGTAGTGATTTCTTATGAGCCTCGCTACATTATAGTTATTAGTTATTCATATTTGTTTTAGTCCTTATAGTGTATTGAATGAGAGTTATTTGAATTGTAGAGATATTTGGTATTGTAATCATTGTGATTCATAGATTTGGATAAGTATTAGTAACTTATGTCCATAGCATTGTTCAGTTTAATTATGAGAAATCCGGGTGGGAATTGGTGCCCACGGTTATTTTTGGGATTTGGTTATTCAAAGTGTTCTCTTCATGCATATTTTTGGGTTTCCTTGATTTTTAGGGGGAAATATACCAAATTTTCAGTAGAAACTTCAGGAATTAGAGGGCTGAGTAGGGTCAAAAGTTCCATGAAGATCGATCAGATGTCCACTTATGTTATGGCTTTAGAATGGTCTATCGGGGTCTTCAAGTTGTTACCTTTGTAGTCTGGAAGATCATTTTATGTGAGGTTGTTCGCGGAGGGACACCTCAGGTGGGCTTGCGGTGCAAGGTTCATATGGTGGTCAGGAGTCACTTCAAGAGTTAAAGTAGCATCGCCATCAAGACAGCAAAGGGGATGTAAGGCTACACTGACCAGACAGTCCGGCTTCATTAGTAGACTTGCCCATAGAGTTGGCATGGATATCAGACATTTTCAGGTGTTTATGTTACCGAATTTACATTAAGACTTTTTCATGTGCTGAGTTTATATTGAGTAGTTGTTTGTCTCTTTCAGAAGAGAAAAACTTCGTATTAAGGTGATAATATGGGGAAAGTAGTACGTATTACGACCCGAAATAACGCACTTTTCAATTCGTATTAAGTTTTATCACGAATTAATCACACTACCGAGGTTGTTAACGACTTTTTTACCGAGAGAGAATTTAATTTGACTTTCTTCAAGGAACTTGTAGATTATTTAATTTCGAGGTTGTAGGAATTTTCAGAGAATTTTTTGGATAAACGAGCTAATTTTTATATTTATCAGAAGTCGGAGCGAGAAATAAATACAAATGAAATGATTTTAGTCAGTTTAATCTCAACCGTTTGATTGCGATGATATTGAATTTGGGCCGTCGACCTTTTGAGGAGGTTAGAGGTATAAATAGGCACTTTTCGGGAAAAAATCATGTTAGAAAAAAATAGTACGGGCTTAACCCGTTTCTCCCTCCGCTGATCCGAAACAGTCGACCCGACCGGACCACCGATTTCCTGCCACCTCCGACATTGATTCAGGTAGGGAATCAAAGCTTCAAGCATCCTTGTCATGTTATTGTGGATATTTTTGTGTGTTTGCAGGTTAGTATGGCAACCTGATTGAGGTTATCCTGTGGGAGTCACCCCCGTCGGTGGCGGTGCTCCGACTAGTTTTGGGGGTAGAGGGTGGAGGGCTTTTGAAGCTCTCCCCCTTTTGAGTATATCTGGGTTGTTCGTGTCGACTGAGGAAGCTCCAAAGCAGAGCTGCATCGCCACGAAGCTTTCCGACCAATTTCAGGCCGTAGCTTTTGAGGGGTCAATCGCTGCTGTTGGTGGCGGCCGCCGAAAATAAGTTTCCAGCCTGTTTTAGGTAATTTCGGCAAAATAATGTCGAATTGGACTTCGGCTCAGTTACAAAAGTTGTAGGCCTTGTTACCAGCTTTCCAACAAGGTTTTAACCTCCTACATCGAAGTACTTTGGCTGGAGGCGTGTGAGACCCACACACAGCCACCTATGGAGGCGCGTGAGGGCCACGCGCTATCGTCCACGTTGGAGCTCTGGTGAGGGAGGTTATAGGATTTCGCGACGGAGTTTTTGGGGGTTATCTTTAGAGCGTATTTCCATAGTTTTACCTATTATGATATTATGTGATCCGTATGGATGGGACACCGTGATCACGACCCTAGCAGTGATGGGAATTCTATTGAACCCTAGCAATAGTCGCAGACTTGTGAGTGGATCTTTATTTTCACAATCGATAGCGAGTTCATGTTTTTTTCTGCATTACGCTTTATGGTATGTTTTCAGAACATTTATTTGGAGGTTTATTATGTGATGACTTTATTTAGTCACGTCGATGTCTTACGTATTCAGCTGATCACTGAATAGCCTGTCGAACCGGGTTAGGATAAACACCTTGCCCGACTCAGATTATCTTGGGTTAGGAAAAACACCCTAGACGATCCCATCACCTTACTTTTCATATATATCGGTGTTTCGGGTTAGGATAAACACCATGAACGACCACCTCCATTGCATTTTAGTTTATTAGATTTGAACTCGTATTCACGAAAATCAGCGGAAACACATGATAAATTAGTTTTATTGATTAACGCTAATTATATTATTTTTGTCCACTCACGCTAACATTTTATATTTTAATACCTTTCCATGGGCTTTTCGATTTATGTGCTCAGGCTGTAGTGTATATCCTGGAAGTGCTTGGTATCGTCAAAGGCTTTGAATCCACCAATCATCTTTTTAGCAGTATATCTCAGCTCACTCTCGGTTTGTATCATATATAATATATGCTAGTAGAAGTCGCTTTGAATATTATTTTTATTATGTTACTTCCAGTGATGTTCATGTAAATAGCTGAGACAGCTCCTCTTGTGGTCATTGAGTTACTTTCCTTTGTATTTAGAACCAGTACCTTGTAAATATGCTTTTAAATTCTTGAGTTAAGTTCTGGTTTTGTTTATGACTTATGTTGAGAAATCTGGATGGACATCGGTGGTCCACGGTTTGTTTGTGGGATTTTGTCTCTGAAGTGTTATATTCATGTAGGTTTTTGGTTGTCATTTTCAGAGATGGATGAGGAGTCGTCGATCTCAGAGGCAGGGGTCTGGGGCCAGTTTCAGTTTTAGTTCCAGTGAATTTAGTGGGTTTCGTTTTACTCCATCAGTGCCTAGAGATTTCCTTTTATGCAATAGATGTCACAAGCATCATCTCGGGCAGTGTCAGTTTGGAACTTCATCTTGTTTTAGTTGTGGCCAGACGAGTCTCTTTGCGAGGGAGTGTCTGCAGAGGGATCCCTCAAATGGATTTTTGGTCCAGAGTTCTGGTGGTGATCAGGGAGTCACTTCTAGGGTTAAAGCCGCACCACCACCCAGACAGCGAGCTTATCAGGATTGGAGCTAGATAGGGCGACCGACTGGACAATCCCGACTTCATCATATGACTCTTCAAGAGGGCAGGGCAGCTTCAGATGTGATCATTGGTAAGTTATATGTTTTTGGTTATGTTGTTTATACTTTAATTGATTAGGGGGAGACACACTCTTCTATCTCTGTGATATTAGCATCAATAATTAACGTACCTGTCACTCTATTATCAATGATATGGCGAGTGACATATTCCTCCGGTAAGGTGGTTTTAGTCGGGTTAGTTTATAGAGGTTGTAGTGTTATGGTTAGATGTTTTGGGTTGTCTGTTGACCTGATACCTTTTATGTCGCGGATTTCGATTTGATTTTGGGATGAAATTTCTCAGCAATCACCAAGTTTTGGTTGATTGTCATTGGAAAGAGGTGGTGTTTCGAAGTCCGGTTTTGCCAGAGATTTTATTCTACGCTTGTGTTTCCACCCCTAACCTGGAGGAGATTGCTGTGGTCAGGGAATACCCTGATTTTTTTTCTGAGGAATTACCGGGTCTTCCTTTAGAAAGGAAAATAAATTTCACAATTGAGTTACTTCTAGATACAGCTCTCATAGCTCAGACGCTGTACTGTATGGCTTCCGCTAAATCGAAGAAGTTGCCTTTATTATTTTCATATGAAACATGGTGCTATTATTTCTTCTCACTGCTCTATTTGTTAGAGTGATGTGGAGGGGATTCAGCATCTTTTTTGGGATTTTCAAGGGATTGAGGTTGTGTGGTGTTGGTTGTTTAGTATGTTTGAGCTCACATACAGGCAGAGTCTTTCTTTGGAGCAATTATTGATGGCTGATTTCTTGCGCGGGCGATCTAAATCTGTTCAATGTCTATGGTGTATAACAGTATGTACTTTGTTGTGGTGTGTATGGTTCGAACAGAATCGTATTAGGAATGAGGGTGGTTGTTTTCAGGCCTCAAGGTTCAAGAGGTTTGTTTTTGTATCACTTCGTGAAGTCGCTTTATGTTCCTCTGCCGAAGCTAGAAACAATCAAGGTGGAAGAAGTGTTCACTATAAGGTCTTCTGGGACAATGAGGTCGGGGACATATACACGTCTCATTTTCTAATAGAGTCTCTAATAAGTTCTTATTATGAATAGTAGATGACAGAAAACTAGTTGGGGACGATTGTTTGTTACATTTGAGAAAGAATACAATGATTAGTTCTTCAAAGCGGAAGCTCGATTGAAGAACGCGAATGGTGAACACTCTCTGAATCTGTGAGTACTCCAAATCGGAGCTAGATCACATGGCTTTGTGGAGATTTGATTCGTCATGCTGGTGAGTAAATCATTGCTTATGCATGTATAGTCCTGGTTATTCCTTACTTAGCCTTTTAGTTCGTTAAGCTTATAAGATCATGTGGGTTTTGGAATTTGTTAATTTTTAGGCTGTTTTCTTTATCTATTTTCACTAGATGTGTTGTTATTGCTTGGTTGTTTCTTTTCCTAGGTTTGTTTTGTATCTTTAAGCATTCTTTTTGGGTTCATATAGATTAGGGATTTTGGGGTTTTTGGTACCCAATTTGGGATTCTGTGGATCTAAAAGTTTGCATGGCAAAAGAAGCTTGGGTTTTCGATCGGCGATGAGCTATTGGATCATTGTGTAGGGAGGTTGTGTTGTAGAGTTGGAGGAGTGTAAGTGGATTTTGTAGTGTTTTGATTGAGGACTTTTAGATCATGGAACATGTTATTGGTGGAAAGTTTAAGCTTGGGAGAAAGATTGGTAGTGGATCGTTTGGGGAGCTTTATTTAGGTATGTATTGGGTGTCTGGTTTAGCTGCATTGGCTTTGAATTTTGTTGTTGTTACTCTTTTCGCTTTGGTTTTCGAATGTTCTGAGTATAATGTTGTATTGGTTTGTTTTGCAGGGATTAATGTACAAACGGGAGAGGAGGTGGCTGTCAAGCTGGTACGTATTGGTCCGGAACTTTCGTTGTTCTTTAAGCTTTTATAGGGAACTGTTGAATGAATTGAAACATTGTGTTTGATGTTGTAAATGCAAGTAGAAGTTAGTGGATATAGAAATTATGGATCGTTTGAATTTGGTTATTGTTATAGTTTTATGTGACTACACATGCCTGTAAGAGCTAAATTTAATCTTCTAAGAGTAGACAAATTCCTACAGATTCAGAAGAAAAAAACATGAAATTTTTGGGTAGCTGTTTCATGGATATCTTAAATGTTTTCTAGTCAAAGTTTTTAGTATGCATAGACGGTCTTAGTAGTAGTTAACTGTCCCCGTGGATGTGAGATTTTTCGTCACAAAGTACTGAGTACTTCAGTTTGAACCTTTATGCAAATTTATTTTGATTTTCAGGAATCTGTGAAGACAAAACATCCACAGCTTCACTATGAGTCAAAGTTGTACATGCTTCTTCAAGAAGGAAGTAGGTTTGCTCTCCAGTATCTTTTTTATTTGTTTCTTTTCCCTGAATTGTTTGCTGGCAGAAGCCAAAATAAACTTATGAATTTACTCATTCATTTAGCGGGTGTACCCCATCTTAACTGGTTCGGAGTTGAGGGTGAACATAATGTCATGGTTATTGACCTTTTGTGGCCAAGCCTAGAAGATTTGTTTAACTATTCCAACCAGAAGTTCTCTTTGAAGACGGTTCTAATGCTTGCAGATAAATTAGCAAGTTATGATGTTATGTCAAAAGAACACTTATTTTGTTAAAAAAGAAAGAGAATGTTTGTTGACATGGCTCCCGTGCATATGCTTATTCTAGAGTATTTGTTGTGATCTAGCATCAATGTTATTTTCACCATCAAACAAAACTTGACCAGAATTTGATATAGTCTCAGACATTAATTTTAAGAACAGTCTATTAGTACTTACAATAGTCATCTGCAATATGTCTTAATGATATTCTACTTGACTATGTTCTGTCTATTTTAGGAAATCAATTCAAATGCTTGGATAATGAGGCCTGACATTGATATGGATTCCATTGATTCCTTAGTAAGAAACCTACCTATAAACTCTGCCTTCTGCTGCTATTTCAGTAACTTTGATATGCAATCTTCATGAATTAAAATTATGGATGTTTGAGTGTGCTGATTTAGATTACTAAGGATTAATATCCTCCAACTCTAATTTTCCTTATCCATTCATCTTGTCTAATATGTAGTGAAGATTTTTCTTTTTTTCTTATTGAAGCTAATATCCATTTTTGTCTTGTATTTTCTATAATGAAGAAACAAGACATTGACTATGCAAGTGTGACTGAGTTCGTCATATGGTACGTTTTGTAAATTAATCTTGTGAACAAATTTCTTTTCTATTGTACATGATTGGTTTAACTAATGTGATCATACATTCATTCAAAACAAAATGTGATCATGCATAAGCCATGACCTTTTATGCTTGCACTGGTTTAGATTTGCATCTCTTAGATCATGCATATGCATGTACTTCCAAACCGCAAGTAATGGATTATTGAATTTATTCATATTATGCCCATGCCCTGAACGTATAGGCTTGCTTGATTTGTAGAAACTGTATTTGGTTCTTGGGGGTTTTAGATAGTTATAGATGTTGATGAACATGAAAATATAAGTATTTTCCTGAAACAATTCATGTGGAAAGTATTGGGCCTCAGGTTATTGGTATTTCAATGGATTCTCAATCAAATTTTGTGTTGTTTTACTTGATTTAGATTGTTCACGGATTCTCAATCAATGACAATTTTGAATGTGTTATGTATGTATTGATAATGGATCTGTTTAAGTTCTTTGGTGTTCACATTGTATCTTTGTTCTGTATTCATGTTTTTGACTTTTTGATAACAATTTCATATTTATGGCAGCTGCAAACAACCCAAATCGAAGAGAAAATAGCAGCTGAAGTAAAAGAGACCAATTGACGAGGGGTGAACTCGTCAATTTGCAAGAGGGGTGGATGGGCTTTAGTTGTAGTACAAGCTTACTAGTACTGTAGTGATTTACTGGGTAGGTAAAAATATATTTTTTTATTAATTTTTTGTTTTTGCAGTTGGGGACTGATATGTGTTGCTTTGAATAGTATTGTATTTGTACAATATATTGTTTACAATCAACCTCATTAAAGTGGAGAAATAGAAGGGACATTCGGCTCGCAAGTATCTATTGAGCAATGGAAACCCCTACGGTACAAACATTCAACATAAATGTTAACAGTATAAACATTCAACATAAATGCCCCGGTCCCTAAGAGCATCCGCACCCATTTTCCATCAACTGCTCAAGCAGTTGCCGGAAACTGCTCTGGCAGTTGCCAATCCCAGAACTGCTCAAGCAGTTCCAAAACTGCACGCACCAGTTCACCAACTGCTCTAGCAGTTACTATTCGCTGAGCGAATGAGGGCGTGACACGTGTTATCACGTAATTACGATTTCGACAAAATAATTGAACCGGATTGCCGGTGAGATTTCAGATCACTGAGATTGCGACACGTGTCATCTCCGGATAACGATATGTGCGAAATAATTGGGGCCGATTGTCGGTGAGATTTCCGACGAATGAGATTGCGACACGTGTCATCTCCGGATAACGAAATAATTGAAGCCGATTGTCGGTGTCGGTGAGCTTTTGGTATAAAATTATCATCTCTCTCATTCCTATCACACCAATCACCACAATTTCCAATCCTTGAATCATCAAATTTCGATGAATCCTTTTAGCTTCGACAACTTTTTTCGAATGAGGCAACTACAAAACGAGGAGGATGACGAGATAGAGCAATCTTTCGTGGATCTCGTGGCCGTGGAGGTGGCACAACTTGATGATGAACCGCATGGTGGTGGATCACGTCGGGGTCGTAAAGCAAATCGACAAAGATTGAGGGCGTCCAGGGGAGATAATCTCCTGCAAGATTACTTCATCGAACGCCCGATCTTCAACGTGCAAGAATTTCGGCGAAGGTACCGAATGAGCAGAGACTTATTCAACACTCTCATGACGGGTCTCTGCAATTTCGACGAATATTGGCATCAGAGACCGGATGCCACTGGATTGCTAGGCCTCCTCCCCCAACAAAAGATGACCGCTGCGCTGCGAATGCTGGCTTACAGCGCAGCCGCAGATCAGTGTGCTGAAATCACAAGGATGGGTGAATCCACTACACTAGAATGTACGAAGGAGTTTTGCCGACAAGTGGTTCTCCTTTACGGTCAACGTTACCTCCGCCCTCCAACAGAACATGACCTCATACGGCTTCTAGCTAAGGGCCAACAACGAGGTTTTCCAGGTATGATTGGAAGCATCGACTGCATGCACTGGGAATGGAAGAATTGTCCAACAGCTCATCAAGGGGCGTACTCAGGGCGAAAGGGTCGTCCCACCATTATCTTAGAGGCAGTGGCCTCGTATGATACATGGATATGGCACCGTTTCTTCGGGGTTCCAGGCGCTCAAAACGACATTAATGTGCTCCACCAATCAGATGTGTTTGACGAACTCCTTGCCGGAAGAAGCCCAACCGCCGTATATGAAGTTCATGAAGAGCGGTATTCCAACACTTATTTTCTTGCAGACGGAATATACCCAAGGTACTCTACATTTGTGAAAACAATTTCTAACCCCCAAACACCGCCAGATAAGTTGTTTGCAAAGAAACAGGAGTCATACCGGAAAGATGTGGAAAGATGCTTTGGCATCCTGCAATCCCGATGGGCAATTATCCGTCATAGTTGTACATTGCACAAGAAATCGGTGATCAAAACTATCATGTTAGCCTGCATCATATTGCATAACATGATAGTTGAGAGTGAGTTCGTAGATGAAGAGTTTGAAGAGAATGCAGAAGAAGATATGCAAAACCCAGTACGAGCTTTCCAAGTTTATGATGGGCCTGTTGATGAGGATGGGAATCGAATTCCTTTTCAGCCAATGAGTAGAGATGGGAATAATATGTCACGGTTTCATGATCGTGTTGCCGATCTCCAATCTGTTTATATCCATAACGAACTTCAGAAGGACCTGGTGAAGCACAACTGGATGCTTGAGACTGGAGAAAGACTATAATTAATTGTGTTTAAATTTTTACTATGTGTGCTTAATTTTCATAAATGTGCTTTCAATTCAGTAAGTGTGTTTCGATAGTTGAAATTGTGTAATAAATATGATGTGTTTGAATTTTAAATGTTAGATTATGCCTCTACGCAGACAAGTTATTTCATAAACCACATGCAATTTTATTTCTCGAAAATTCAAATACATAATGGAAAGATAATGAAAACATAATGAAAACATAATGGAACGATAATGAAAACATAAACAACATTTATTCTTAATACAATAGGGCGCTATAATTACTGTGGAAAGAGTACGCGTGGTTGATAACAATCCGCAAATGTATCATCGGAAGCTTCGCCATCCTTATCTTCTGATTCCTTAAGGATAGCTAGTTTCCTCTTGGTAAAGTACCTTTTGGAGATCGGGGTCATAGCCTCCAAGTTCATGGTCATGATCCTTGCTTCTTCCTCATGTTTCTTTATTTGGAGCTCAGTTTCCGCCCTTGCTTCTTTTCGTTCTTGAAGTTCTATATACTTGGCGTAATAATTGAGCTGACTTTCATTTTGTATCTTTCTCGTGGAATGCCACGCTGCTTGATCACTTGCCATAGTTTGCAAAACCTCAGTGCGTTGATCAATAGGAGTCTTACCTTGTTTCTTATGACGCCTTGATTCCTTTGCCGCCTTGCATCCCATTGGTCTTACCGGACTCGACGAACCGGTGCCAACGTAGGCGGGTGATGCTTCATTCAAGTCTCCTTCATCACCCAAATTTACGATTGGAGATGATCCGGTAACGGAGGGAGTATCTTCATATGAGCCAACAAACGGAGACGGAGTGCTCGGTTCAACATCGCGGTAACTTGGATGGTCCTTAAGAACTTCATAACATTCAAAGTGGGTGAACGGTCGTTTCTTAGCGGCATAGTAGTATGCTTGAGCTTGTTTAATCTAAAAAAATACAGTAAATTAATTAAATTAAATTGACATACAAAAAGTTAATTCAAATTTACTAAATTAATTAATTACATAGTACAAATTAAATAAAAATGAAATGAAATAAAAATGAAATTAAATAGGTAAAATAAAAATGAGATTATGAGAGAAATTAAATAAAAATGAGATTATGAGAGAAATTAAATAAAAATGAAATTAAATAAAAATTAGATTATAAGTAGTTACCTCATCCATGTGAGAAGTGCCGCTAGCTCTACGCTTACGTGCGTCTCGCAAACATTGACCCCATTTCTGCAATAGTATCTTGAATTTATTGTAGTGCGACGCAAGCGCAATTTGAGACCTAGGCTCCTCTCGAGGTGTTTCTCCTTCCGATGACACCCAATTTTCCATGTAATCGGCGTGAATTTTCTCCCACAATTTATCTTTCCTTTGTTTGTTGCCGTTGACTTCATTGATACTATGACGTGCGAAAGAGATGCACATTTGCAAATCTTCGGAACGAAGCCAATGGGCCATTTTTCAAAAAAATGCTCACGAAAATGAAAGTAGAGATGGAGAAGAGATGGATGGAGATGTGAAATTTGTAGTGCACAAATGAGAAGTGAGTTGTGAAAAAAATTGTGTAGTATTTATAGGAAAATAGTAGGGGGTGATATGCAATTTTTTGGGATTTTTTTGCAATTTTTTGGGATTTTTTTGCAATTTTTTTGTAAATATTTTGGGTATTACCGTTTATATCCGTTCCGATTTTTCTGGTTGAATCTGAGCCGTTGGATCAACTTTTGAATTCGAAATCTACGGACCAGATCAACTGGCCCGTTACTTTTTTTTTTGTTTCTGCCGTGCCACATGGCACGTACTGATTGGTTGGTAAGTTTCTTTTTTCACCTTTTACCTTAAGTTAAAAAAAAAAAAAAAACTGGCGTCAGCTGACGTCACCCACGTGAAGTGGGGTCCGCCCGATGCGCGAGCAGCAGCTCGATCTCTTTCTGCTCGAGCTCGAGCTCGAGCTCTCCTCCCCTCCGACCTGCTCGAGCAAGATCGCCCCGGTGCGCCCCTCATTTTCGGCCTCCGAGCACTTGCCGGCGGGCCCCTCCCTCGTGCTCGAGCAGATGCCGACGAAATCCGCCCCGGTGCACTTGCTCTAATAGTGTTTAGAGATTATTTTATGTTATTGATCCTGTATGGGGACATATTCCTATGTGTCGATGAAGACCATTTTTCTAGTAGTGGTTTTTGCATGCCTGGGTATTTCTCAACTGAGAAGTCGAGCCACAGAATACATTTCGATGACACCCCCCTCCAATCAATTGGGTAATTGATTAAGATTAATACAGATGCCATCTCCTCCAATCAATTGGGTAATTGATTAAGGTTAATGCAGATGGTTCTTTTCCGACGCCGATTCGGGAGGCTATGGTGGGATTTTTCGAGGTCCAACTTGTGAGTTCATTGGAGCCTTTGCTTGGGAGGTCAACGTTGACAGTTCATGGAAAGCTGAAGTATTAGCTGTGGACTGTGGCGGAGGCTATAAGGGTGGCATGGGATAGAGGTTCGCACAGATTATGGATAGAGGTTGATTGTTCATACATCCTGAGCCTCATCACATCTCCTAGATTGATTCTCTGGAGAGTTAGAACTGTTTGGTTGAATTCTTTGACATATTTGCAGTTGATGAATGTGAAAGTAACCCACACATTCCGTAAGGCAACACTTTAGCTGATAAGCTTGCACGATTTGGTGCTCAGAATCAAGGGTCGGTTTAGTGGCGCAGCCTTCCTAATTTCTTAGCTACGGATTACAATCGTGATAAAGCTTCTATGGGGTCCTATCGATTTCGGTAAAAGCTATTGGGATGTCTAAATGTGGGTTTTGTCAGTCTTCTTTGTTGATAGTGCGTGGTTGCTTGGGGAGTGCAGTCTGTTTTTGTGAGCATGGAGTAGTGCGTGGGTCAGTTCCATAGATGACATGCTTGTTAGCTATTGGATTCTTGATCTAGGCAAATTGCTTTTGTACGCAGGCTCTAGTGCTACTGCTTCTTATTTGGCTTGTTTGTTTTTAGTTGGGTTAGATTTGGCATGTTCCTCCATCCATTGACCTTTGTATTTGTTTTTAGGGTAAATTATACATAAGGTCATTTACATAAGATTATTTATGTATAAGGTCATATGATATTTTTAATTCAAATAAGCTCACCTGATTTAACAAAAAACCCTTACATTCAATTTATTTACGTTTAATACCATCTATATGAACATGCTCTCTCTCTCTCTGATTTCAGACCAAAGATATCTTTTTCATCTCTCTTTACCTCAGTTAGCGGCGGCCATGGCTGAGCATGACCTTACCCCGCGCATCGCGCCCAACCTCGACAGACACCTTGTTTTCCCTTTAATGGAGTTTCTTCAGGAGAGACAACTCTACCCTGATGAGCAGATCCTCAAGTCCAAGATCGAGCTCCTCAGCAACACAAACATGGTTGATTACGCCATGGACATCCACAAGTCTCTCTATCACACCGAAGACGTCCCCCAAGGTACCAACACAACACGGCCTTAATCAATTCGAATTCATCATATCATCAATCTGTATATTTAGGGTTGATTAATTGTCTGCATTTGAATTGATTTGATTTGATTAGATATGGTGGAGAGGAGGGTCGAGGTTGTGGCTCGCCTCAAGACACTCGAGGAGTCCGCAGCCCCTCTCTCTCTCTCTCTCTCTCTCTCTCTCTCTGTTGGAGCATAGTCTGTGGTAGTGTTTGATTTGGTTTGGTTGGGTTGTTACGCAAAAATTGTTGTGTTTTGGTTGTTACGTACGTAGTAGTATCTATAATAATCTGTGGTAGTACATATGTTACTCTATAGTAGTATGTACAGACTGTAGTGTGCTTTGGTTGTACTTCTGTCTGTGAGTAGTGTGTAGACTTGTTGTGTGTAGTGTGTAGTGCTGTCCTGAGTAGTTTGTTGTTTGCTCTGAACTAGTTTGTACTGTTGTCCTGAGTAGTGTGCACTGCTGTCTGTGAGTAGTGTGTAGACCTGTTGTGTGTAGTGTGTAGTGCTGTCCTGAGTAGTTTGTTGTTTGCTCTGAACTAGTTTGTACTGTTGTCCTGAGTAGTGTGCATTGCTGTCTGTGAGTAGTGTGTAGACCTGTTGTGTGTAGTGTGTAGTGCTGTCCTGAGTAGTTTGTTGTTTGCTCTGAACTAGTTTGTACTGTTGTCCTGAGTAGTGTGCACTACTGTCTGTGAGTAGTGTGTAGACCTGTTGTGTGTAGTGTGTAGTGCTGTCCTGAGTAGTTTGTTGTTTTCTCTGAACTAGTTTGTACTGTTGTCCTGAGTAGTGTGCACTGTTGTCTGTGAGTAGTGTGTAGACCTGTTGTGTGTAGTGTGTAGTGCTGTCCTGAGTAGTTTGTTGTTTGCTCTGAACTAGTTTGTACTGTTGTCCTGAGTAGTGTGCACTGCTGTCTGTGAGTAGTGTGTAGACCTGTTGTGTGTAGTGTGTAGTGCTATCATGAGTAGTTTGTTGTTTGCTCTGAACTAGTTTGTACTGCTGTCCTGAGTAGTGTGCACTGCTGTCTGTGAGTAGTGTGTAAATCTGTTGTGTGTAGTGTGTAGTGCTGTCTGTGAGTAGTGTGTATTGCTGTCTGTGAGTAGTATATAGAATTTATGTAAGTGGTATGTAGTGTTTTGATGGTCTGTCTTATTGTTTTGCAGAAATTGCACAAATGGAGGACCCTAAAAAACCCAAGGTCCAAATAAGATCGTCATTGAGAGGCTTCTGCAATATCATGGGTGAACTTCATAAAAAATTGCCTCCAAAAACAGTGAAGACGTTGCAAAAAACACCATTTGACAGTTTCATGAAAAGCACTACAACAATTTGTTGAATGTACTATTGTAGTTTTTAGAAAATACTACTCTAGTTGTTGGATAGTACTACTCTACTGGCCTTAATTAGGATAAAAAATATAAAATGACCTTTAAAGTTAATATAAAGAGGCAAAATTTGAAAGACAGAAAATATGGATAAAAAATGACCTTAAATAAGATAAAAATATAAATGATCTTCAAAATAAATATAAAAGGGAAAAATTGGAAAGACATAAAATATGAATTAAAGAAAGTGACCTTAATTATGATAAAAATTTTAAATAACCTTATGTGTAAAGTAGGGTCTCTAAATGACCTTATATGTAATTGTCTATTGTTTTTATTTCAATAAATTTCGGCCTAAGAACTTAGTTCCAGTGCCGGTTAAAAATAAAAAAACTTGTATCAAATATGCGGTGCACATCCGTGTACAAATTGGATTTTCTTTGATCATGAATTTTTATCCGCGCATCGATCTGTTGCACATTGTAAACTTTTCCATCAAATATATATCTAACTATTGTATAATTAGTTATAGAAACTAATTTGAACTTTGAAACTTACTGCATAATCCATCATCAATTAATTACTCTTGAAACTTGTTATATAGTGCCACAAAATATGAAAAAGCAAGAAAATTACCCAAAAAATGTATGTAAAATTACCCAAACTGACGCTCTCCCAACTGATCTTAAGATGTCAATAACGTTTTATATAAACGTTTGTCAAACCCAGCTCGTATTAAATAATGGAGCCATATGATCATGTAGAAATCATCCTCTTGAGGTTTAGTATATAATTTCATTAGTTTTAAGATCCTGGATTTTAATTACTTATTGTTTGTATAGTATTGGTTGCTCGATTAATATACTTATCCGCTTAAGCAGGAAAACAACACCTACCCGACCATCCGAAAGACCACCAAGGAAGCTTCAACTTTACTCACCAGACCGACCCCATCCGAGCTCGCACGCGCCCGTGGGGCGCACGCCCGAATGCACGGATCACACATTAGCAAGTACACATCAGTCCCACATCGAGGAACACAGGCAAGCACCAAACTCAACCACCTATATATACAAGGTATTTATTACAGGTAAGGAGGTAGCTGATTCATTCGATTCACATTACTTACACGCACGTTCGCTTGACTGTTATATCTAATACATCATCTGACTTAGGCATCAGAGCGTTGAAGGCGAGCCACCCCGTCTTGACCATCTGACTGTCTGTTCGTCTTTGTATTCTTCTAACAGTCATACCCGAACACGCGTACCCGCGCACCCAAACACCCGAAGAGTAGGAGAGCGTCCGACCATCCGAATAGCCCGAGCGTTCGGATAGCCCGAAGGCCCGAAGGGAGAGGAAGCGCCCGACCATCCGAACACGCCCCAGCGTTCGGACGAACGAGAAGGAGGAAGTCTACCCGTACTTGCTTCTGCTAGATTACGTCCCGCGTAATCCGGTAGAAATAGTTGGCGCCGTCTGTGGGAAACTTACAAATTGTAAACCTCGTATAAACACCACAAAAACCAAAGGTCCACGTGCTCAACCCGGTGACTAACGACAGCAACACGCCCGATGGGGAGACGCTGCCAGACTCGCAGGGGCGGTATGTATTAGCAATCGACAGGAATGATGGCGAGGAACACGTCAACAGTCTGGTCCAAGAATTACGGGAGGCGGCGCTCGAGAGAGCAGAGGAGCACCAAATCCGTCAGAGGTTGGAGGAGCGGTTGGACGCGCTCGTCAGCCAGCAACTGGGGCAGCACGAGGGGACCCAGGAGACTACCAGCGAAGGGCGACACCCGTTCGGCGGGACCAGCGCCCGGGCGACCCGAGCGCCCTCACCGGTGGAGGAATCGGCACCCCCGAAGAACAACACCCTGATCCTTCGAAGGATGGAGGAGTTAGCGGAAGAGGTTTTGCGCTTGCGCAAGGACAAGCTGGCCGGACAGGGCGGGACGTTCGCCCCCCGGGTCAGCCCGTTCTCAGCGCACATACTAGAGAGGGGAAGGGACTCCCATGCGAAGACGACGAAGATCACTCGGTTCGATGGGAGCGGAGATCCCCGCGCGCACGTGGACGAGTTCCAATCCACCAAGGACGGAACCCGGTATTCGGATCCAACCCTATGTTTCCTGTTTCAGGAAACGCTGGCGGAGGAAGCGCGAAGCTGGTTCTACGAGATCCCGCCGGGCTCCATTCATTCATTCCTCGAACTGGCGGAGAGCTTCCAGAAGTGCTACAGGCTCCAAGGCAAGTACAACACCACGGATATTCTCCTCAAGGTCCGCCAGGGGATGGACGAGAGCCTGTCGAGCTACATCAATCGGTGGAGGACGCTCGCGAGTACATGCAGGGACCTTGATAAGCGGGTGGCCAAGGTAGCCCTGATGGATAATCTGCTCGCCACCCCATTCGTAGAGAAACTAGTGAGGAAGGAGCATCTCGACTACGACGAGATCATGGACCTGGTCGTACAGAAGGCGTTGGTGGAAACGCGAGTGTACGGGTCCGCCTCCGAGTCTAGCACTAACAGACCGGAGGAGAACGCTCAGCCTCGACGACCCTCGGACGGCGGAGGAGAACTAACCGGAGGACACAAGAGGAACCGGGACGCGCAGAGACGGAATCACCAAAGGCCGTTTTCCCACTACCAGGGCAACCACTACAACCAGGCGAGGGGACCGGCGCAGCAGGGCGCCCGTCTACCGCCAGCACCGCGCTATCGACCGCGGGACAGGAGGTCTATACGGTCGACCAGCAGTCGCCCGAGCAGCTTCTCCACCTGCACCGACACCGGCTTCCGCCACCAAACAACATGACGGCAGCAGCGGCCCCGACCGGCCGAATGCCGAGCATCTGGTGTGAATACCACAACGCCGCCACCCACAACACCAACAGCTGCCTCATATTAAAGAAGGCCCTCGAGGATATAAGGGAGGACGATCGGGCCACCTCTCCCAGGGCAGGACAACAGCGCCAGGAGAACACTGGGACTATCAACACGATATCCGGGGGCAAGCGCAAGGAGGGAACATCATCGCCCGATCGCTCGAGCAGAGAGGTGCTGACGATCGGGTTGGGGAGAGCGCCCAAGGTGGGGAGGAAGGAGGCGCCCGCCATTAGCTTCACGGCGGAAGACGAAGAGAGGAGCCCGAAGGATAGCACCCTGCCGTTCGTAATTGACGCGATCATCGACCGATTCTTTGTGAAGAGGGTGCTGATCGATAGTGGGGCATCCGTGAACGTGATTTACTTTGACGCGTACACGGCGCTCGGTAGGCCCGCGCGCAAGATGACGCAGGATCACGAGTGCGTCGCCAGCTTCACGGGCGAGACATCGTATCCGATCGGGAGTGATAGCCTCCGGGTTGAGATTGGCGTGCCTGACTCTCCACACGGTGAGGTCCGGACTGATTTCATTGTCATGGACACCCCCTCCCCCTACAACGCCATAATCGGGAGGCCAGGGATTTGCAAGTTGAAAATGATCATCGCGGGACACATGCTCTTGGGACGCTTCCCAACCGATCACGGAGTCAGATACGTCCGGGGATACATCAGCGAGGAGGCAGCGAAACCCCGGGACAGGCATGAGGTCCTCGCCCTGGAACCCACGCCAGGATCAGAAGTGCCAGATGACCCGCACGACGGGCTAATGGCCGTGTCGCCCGTCCCCGAGCGCGAAGAACTGAGAACAATCCAGCTATCCTCCGAACACCCGGAGAGAACGGTCCAGATCGGAGCATCGCTGGCTCCCGCGATAGCCGAGCGACTGATCGCACTGCTGAAGGAGAAGCAGGAGGTGTTCGCGTGGTCATACAAAGACATGCCCGGGATCAACACGAACATCATATCCCATCGGTTGAGCGTCAGCGCCAGCGCCCGGGCAGTAAAGCAGAAGAGGCGGGCGTATAAGGCAGAGCATTACGCGACGATGCATGAGGAGGTGGACCGATTACTGGGCATCGGGTTCATCCAGAAGGTGGATTATCCAAAGTGGATTTCCAACGCTGTAATGGTGCAGAAGAGCAACAAGAAGTGGAGGATGTGCATCGATTACAGCGATCTCAACAAGGCATGCCCGAAGGACAGCTTCTCGCTGCCGAGGATCGACCAACTGGTGGATGCGACAACGGGGCACGAGCTCCTATCGATGATGGATGCGTACTCGGGCTACAACCAAATCTTTATGAATCCCGAAGACCAGGAGGCGACGACATTTGTCACGGAGAAGGGCCTGTATTGCTACGTCGTCATGCCGTTCGGATTGAAGAACGCTGGCTCCACGTACCAGAGGCTCATGAACGCGATGTTTTATGGCCTGATTGGCAACATTGTGGACGTGTACGTGGACGACATACTGGTGAAAAGCATCCAGGCGGTCGACCACGTCCAGAACTTGGGGACTGTGCTCGACGTCCTCATCAAGAATAGCATGAGACTGAACCCTGTCAAGTGCACGTTTGGGGTCACCAACAGCAAATTCCTGGGGTATATTGTCAGCCAGCGGGGGATCGAAGCCGCGCCCGCCAAAGTAAAAGAGATCATCGACATGAAGCCACCCGTCAAGAGGGTGGACCTGCAGAGCCTCACGGGAAAGCTCGCATCCCTAAATCGATTCATCTCGCGCTACTCGGACATATGTGCCCCGTTCTTCAAAGCCCTGCGAACGACGAACAAGCGCGAGGTGGTGTGGACGCCCGAGTGTGAGGAATCCTTCCTCCAAATCAAGAAATACTTTGCGTCCATTCCGCTCCTCTCCAGACCCGTCCGAGGAGAAGTTTTGTACCTCTACCTGGCCGCTTCCCTCACGGCCGTCAGTTTTGTACCTCTACTGTACGGAGTTGCCCGTTTTCTTCTCAGGAAAGGGCATGACGGGCGCCGAGACCCGGTATCCGACGATCGAGAAGATGGCGCTCGCACTCGTTACCGCCGCCCGACGATTAAGGCCATACTTCCAGGCGCACAGCATCCACATCCTCACCAACGTGCCTTTGCGCCAGATACTCTAATCGCCCGACCACAGCGGTCGCCTGGCGAAGTAGGCCATTGAACTCAGTGAATTCGACCTCCAGTATAAACCCCGCACGGCAATCAAGGGACAGACAGTAGCGGACTTTATTGCCGAATACACGGAGGCAGAGGGGGCGCCGGTCCGAACGCCCGACGACCCGACGGTAGAGGCGTCTGACAAACCGGAGGTCGAAGAGCGACCGATGTCGGAGTGGAACCTCTACGTCGACGGTTCATGCACAAAGAAGGTGAGCGGCGTCGGGATCATCTTGACCAGGCCGGGAGGGGTAAACGCGGAGTACGCCCTCAAGTTCGAATTCAAGACAACCAACAACGAGGCCGAGTATGAGGCGCTCATTGCGGGCCTGCAGCTGGCCAAGAATTCGGAGGCGCCCGACCTCAACATATTCAGTGACTCGCAGTTGGTGGTGAGCCAGGTCGGAGGAGAATTCCAGGCAAAGGGAGAGTCCATGATCGCCTATCTGAAGCATGTGCAGGCGCTGATCAAGGGATTCAAGTACGTCAACGTCAACCACATACGCCGAGGATTCAACGCGAAAGCAGACAAGTTGGCCCGACTGGCCATGACACCTGTGCACACGGACGGGGCCAGGACAGCGCATCGTCGAAGTACTGCGACGATCGAGCATCTCAGGAACAGAGCAGGTTCTGGCAATCAAACCGCACGAGCATAGCTACATGGACGTACTCATTGCTTACAAGACGAGGGGAGAGCTACCACAGGACATGCGAGAGGCCAGAACCATCGTCGCACGGGCGGCCAACTTCAGCGTGCGGGATGGGGCACTTTATCGACAAGGGAGGACTTGGGCAAGCCTCAGGTGCGTCGCTCCGACGAAAGGCAACCTGATCCTAAAAGAAATCCATTCGGGCACGTGCAGCCATCATGCGGGTGCCAGGTCGATCGCACACAAGGCCCTTCGATCCGGCTTCTGGTGGCCCACCATCCATGCGGACGCCACGGCACTGACGAGCAAGTGTCACCAGCGCCAGCTGCACGCGCACCACCACCACGCGCCCGCCGTCCCGCTATCCATCCTCCTGTCGCCCATTCCATTCGCACAGTGGGGACTATACCTGATCGGAGAGCTGCCAAAATCGAAGGGGCAGTATAGGTATCTGATCGTCATCATCGACTACCACATGAAGTTCATCGAGGCCCAACCAATGGCAAAGATCACCACGGAGAAGGTGGAACGCTTCCTCTGGCGTTTCCTCTTCTGTCGCTATGGGACACTGATCAGCATTATCACGGACAACGGGCCACAGTTCAACAACCCCAGGCTCATAGCCTTCTGCAAGCGCCAAGGAACGGACCTCATTTTTGCGTCGCCAGCGCACCCCCAGACGAACGGACAGGTGGAAGCAGCGAACAAAATCATCAAGTCTGGCATCAAGAGAAAGATTGAAGACATCGAACCTGGGGATGCGGGTTACGGGCACTGGCCCGAGGTCATTCCAGAGATTCTATGGTCCATCCGAACGACCGCCAACGCAGCTACAGGCGAAACCCCGTTCAGCCTGACGTTCGGGACGGAAGCTGTGCTACCCCTGGAGATTACCCATCAGAGCCCACGGATCAAGGGGTACGACCCACGCACAAACAGTGAGGGGCTGCGGCTCAACAATGATCTACTGGAGGAACGAAGAGGTACATGGCGCACCTCCACAACGCCGCGAACAAGCAGAGGATCGCGCGACTGTACAATCAGCGCATACGGGCTCGCCCAATCCAACTGGGGGACTGGGTGATGAAGGCGATCCAACAGAAGGTGAAGGCGCTTCGCCCATTGTGGGAAGGCCCGTACGTCGTGGACGAGGTGATAAGCGCCAGCACTTTTTACCTAAGAGACATGCAGGGTCAACGACTACGTCACCCATGGAATATACAACATTTGAGGAAGTACTTCCATTAAAACTTGCCATATTGTACTTTCATCTTTCTCTGTGTAACAATTATTTGTCGCGTTTGTTTGTCCTTACCCCTCCCGCCCATGTAGTCGGGGGACTGGGGATAGGCTGCTCGCAAGGCTGTAACACGGTTAAAATTCCATCTTAAAGTCCAAGCGCGTGTTCGCGTGAGTTACTCAAAAGATGCCAAAACAGAAATCATTAGAAGACAAGGCACATAAACGGAAAGGAAAAGAAACTTCATTAAATCCACCCGATTACAAAAGACAACTGGCGGGCATCAAAGGCACGAAGGCCCGATTACAAAAAGTTATAACTACTCTATTACAAAAAAAAAACAGCTACTCTACTGGTCCGCCACCTCATCACCCGCCACCTCAGCAGTCTGCTCCACCACCGCTTGCTCTACCGCCGGCTCCTGACTTGGCTTAGTGGGCGCCCCACACGCCTGCTCCTCCAAGAAGGCGCTGTAGCGCTCCAAGTCCAGGAAGGGTGATACCACCTCCTGGAACTCAGCCACCTGGATATCGGCCTCAGCGGCCACCAACTCCTTGAACTCCGAAGAATTCTTGAAGACGGCAACCGCCTCCGCTTGGGCCGGATGGACGCGCTCCTCGGTCCACGCCCGGCGCTCAACCTCCATCAGGCGGGACTCCATCTCCGCCACCCGGTTGGCCGCCTCAGCCTTCGCCTCCTCCAGGGCAGCCAGAGCAGTGTCACGCTCGGCCTTGTGAAGGGCCTCCCGCTCCATCGCCTCCCGGGCGCGCTCCGTCGCCCCCTCGACCTCGCGTCGAAGGTGATCCGTCAGCTCCTCATACTTGGCCTGATCGTACAGGAGCCTCTTGTTTTCCTCGGCGAGCTTGCGCATCTCCTCCTTCAGCCCCTCTGCATACCGGTTGTTGGCGAAGCGCTCGCGCGCCAGATACATCTTGTGTTGCATCACCATGCAAAGGTTGAATGCCCTGTCCATCTCATCTGGACCATCAGCCGCCGCCTGCGGTACCAGCGCGTTGACGGACTTCACGCCGAGCTCGATGGCTTGCGTCAGCGGTGCACAGAAGGCGAACGGACTATCCGTTCTCGGCCGCTTCAATGGGGGTTCAGCACTCCCCCCTGCCTCGATACCCGTGGGGGACTTGGCGGACGGCTGGACGATTGGGGCGTAGGAGTACGCGCCGATGACTGGGGCGTACGAGAAGTCTCCCGCCTATCCCGCAGATCATCCCGATCGATCCGGCGCTGGTCACGATTCTCGTGGCGCTTCTCCCGGTGCTGCTCAGCACGATCTGCCCTCGCCTGCGCCTTCGAGCCAGCAGCATTGCCCGAGGGCGGGCGGGGAGCATCCGCCCGGATAGGCTGGGCACAGTCAGCCACATTGGGAATGGGGAGCTCAGGTTCAGTAGCGTCCCCGAGCACGAGCCCACCTCGCCCGTCATCCGCCACTTTTCGGACCTTAGCGGCAGTTTCCCGCAGAGCGACCAGACGGCGCTTGAGCGCTTCATCCTTGTCTGTGGCCTTGGACTTCGTCATTTTTACTGCAAAGCACACAAACGGAAGGTCAGCAACAGAAAACAGTTAGTCAAAAACCTACTCCTGCTCCTAGCAACAAACTACAAAGACCCACAGACCAGGCGGGCTGGCAAGATGCGTGTGCTCGATAAGATCCCAGTGGCATGCGGCCCAGAAGTATCTTGACTCGGGGCGCCGGGTCGAACGCGAACTTCAAACGAGCGATCCTGGCATCTTCGATGGGCGTGAGCGGATACTCGTCCGTATCAAGTTGATGGAAGGCTTGGGGGACTCGATCGATCTTGTCGGCGTTAGCGGCATACTCGGGCGGGAAGGCGCCCAACTCCCAATCACCCCCCACCAAGCAGTTGATCGTACGCCACGAGGTTGAAGAGCTCGGTGGGTCCACCAACCACCACTTCACACGAGGCTCCACTGTGAAGGTCCCCGAGTCCCTCTCGCGCGTGGAGTAACGCAGACGGAAGAAGTGGAGGAACTCCGCCCGCGTAGGCTGATCCATTCCGCTCACCCGGAAGATGTTGAACATAGCCACTAGCGTGCGGGTGAGCGTGGGCCCGCATTGGCCTAGAGAGATCCTCAGCAGCGCCAGCATATACTGGAAGAACGGATGGAGTGGCAGCTTGATCCCGGACTTTAGGTGGAATTCACTCCGGAAGACGTGGCCAGGCAGTGGGCGGGTGAACGTGTCGCCCTTGCCAGGTATCCGCAGGCGCACTTAACTCGGGATGTGGTAGTTACGCGCCCACCTGGCCATCTCCGAAACGGACGGCGCGCGCTCCGGCTCTTGAACTGGCATCCCATCAAGAAACACCCAGTGAACGGGTCCGCCTTCTGCGAACTGAGGAACGGAATCCTCCCCCTGCGCCCTCTCCTCTCCCCATGGGTCAGAACCACCCGAATACCCGCCCGACGACCCCGACGAGCTTCCCAGTCCTGCAGCTGCGAGCGCCTGCTTGGGATCCAACGACTGCACCACTGGAGAAGTGTTAGGAATGCAGCGCAGAGGCGTCACACTCAACGCGGACTCGTAAGACGACGTACTCGACGTACTCGACCCGCCCGACCCACAACTAATCCACCCCACCCCCTCTATGTATATTCGTTCGCGCGATTGCCCTCTTGATACCTCTATCGGCTCCATCCCTAGACGCACGCACGCGCAAACCCACACTTAGCCACAAAATTTCCCAGACAGAAACACCAAAAACCCACAAAAATAACCCATAAACGAATCGATCCCACCCCACTCAAGAACACGCCCTGTTCTTGAGTTCAGAACCCAAAAAAAAACGACAAAAACAACACAGAGCACAAAAACAGAAACAAAACAGGGACGAGAGCCTCACCAAGTTGAAATTTGTGGGTTGATGTTGAACGTAGAACACGTATTCCGGCAAGAAAGAGCACGAACGACGCAACGGTACAGGTTGCAGAGAGATTCTGGCAGAGTTTCGGCAAAGTAAGAAAGGGATGAAGAAGACGAAGACCAGGGAGCCCTACTTATATTACTCGGACGGGACACGCGAACGAACGCCAGCCGTCCATTTTCGCGTGTCCACCGTCGGATCGTGACGCGTGGCCCAGGGCGGTTTACTTACCCTCCTAAGTAACCGCGCCAACTCTTCAGCTTCCCGCCCTGATTTTCAAACCCTAGCACGGTCTCCAACAGCTCGACACGTGGCGCCCATGCATCATCCCACGCTCCCACGCGCCTGACGTATGAGCTTCAGGCAAGTCACCACGTCACCAGCATTTAATGCCCAGGCCACGCCGGCATTAATTACGACGGCTAGCATTTATTACACAATGGTTCCCAAGGAGAACTCAAAAGGAATGTCACCTCGACGAACACTTCGTCTGACAGAATCACCACACCCAAGGCAAATCACGTCTCGTCTCCCACCCCTCCCGGGCTAGTGCGCTTAGCACCCGCACGTCCATGCGCCCGCACGACACCATCAGGTTAGTACAACACCATTCGGGCGCCCCGAAAAGAGGTTGAACGCCTGAGTTCCCTTTCCGGGCGCGCGCCGAATGAAGCACTTACGCCGTACGGGCAAGGGGTTCTTCCTCTCCGTACACGTAAACGTTAGACAGCAAGCCGGGTCAGGCGGCAGAGGCATGGGGTCCGCCCCCTCTTTGCGCGCGCTGAGACCGATGGGCGGCACGCGTGTGGGGTACGTCCTCTCCGTGAGCGCACCGTTACACGATCGAAGAGCAAGCCGGCTGTCATAACGGAGGCATGGGGTCCGTCCCCTCTCTGAGGGTGCTAAGCCGATGGGCGGCACGAGCGTGGGGTTTTGCCCCTCCGTGTGAGCGCAACGTTAACGATCGAAAAGCCGACTCGGATGGCAGGGGCGTGCGGTCCGTCCCCCCTTGATCGTGCCGAGACCGAAGAACGTCGCGGGCATTGGTCCCGCCCTCCCCGGACGTTGAAGGCAAGCCGGATTAGGCGGGAAAGGCATGTGGTTCGTCCCCTCTTTGCGCGCACTAAGACCGAAGAACGGCACGGGTACGGGGTCTGTCCCCTCCGTACGCGTTAATTGTACGTCACGGTCTTGATCACTCCGTTGACACTACACCGTACGCGACAACATCCCCGTTGACGTACGCGGTGCACAGCGAAATCCCAATGCTTGTGTCACGAAAAACATTCGCATACATTCACGCATCATACCATACATTCACACATTTGCATAAACTGTCTATGATTGCCCCTATTCGTATTTTACCAGGCAACATTCCACGGGCGCGCGGCTCCAAATAGCAAGACTCGTTTGGACGCCGGGCCCATATGTACAGGACCGCACGAACAGACACACGATCGGCCGCCCAGGTACCCACTCCGTCATACGAGCCCTTCCTTGACCGGAGAGTTGGGGGACTTGGGGGTTACAGGATCACGCACCACCGCTCAATCGGATAAGTATTTCTGTTTAAATCGCACGAACCCCTTTTTCAACTCCCCAGTCAAGAAAGTTCTCTTTGACTCGGGGACTTGGGGGACTTGTTTGTATAGTATTGGTTGCCCGATTAATATACTTATCCGCTTAAGCAGGAAAACAACACCTACCCGACCATCCGAAAGACCATCAAGGAGGCTTCAACTTTACTCACCAGACCGACCCCATCCGAGCTCGCACGCGCCCGTGGGGCGCACGCCTGAATGCACGGATCACACATCAGCAAGTACACATCAGTCCCACATCGAGGAACACAGGCAAACACCAAACTCAACCACCTATATATGCAAGGTATTTATTACAGGTAAGGAGGTAGCTGATTCATTCGATTCACATTACTTACACACACGTTCGCTTGACTGCTATATCCAATACATCATCTGACTTAGGCATCGGAGCGTTGAAGGCGGGCCACCCCGTCTTGACCATCTGACTGTCTGTTCGTCTTTGTATTCTTCTAACAGTCATACCCGAACACCCGAAGAGTAGGAGAGCCTCCGATCATCCGAACAACCCGAGCGTTCGGATAGCCCGAAGGCCCGAAGGGAGAGGAAGCGCCCGACCATCCGAACACGCCCCAGCGTTCGGACGAACGAGAAGGAGGAAGTCTACCCGTACTTGCTTCTGCTAGATTACGTCCCGCGTAATCCGATAGAAACACTTAGGACGGCATGAATGAATAGCTTAGAGAAAACTATCTTCCAAGTACTTCAAAAAAGATGAAGAAAAAAAATGTGCTCAACTTTTCTACACACATTGATGATCATTTTTGTGATAACTCGTAGTGATTAACCTTCCAAGTAACGAGAAGTATCGGTCATGTTTAGGACTAGTATGCTATATGTGGAGAGATTCAGTCATTCAATATCGTAAAAAGATTGTGTAGCACGTTTATGGTTTAATATAAACTAATATCAATATCGTATAATATTGTACTAAACAATTTAACTGAGCTCAAATTTCAACTTAGGGTTAGTATATTACAGTATATCATATTTTGGTACGATTGACCATATTAAATCAAAGTTTACTAGGGTTGTTCCATTACTTCCATATGGGTACAACTTTCACCCTACCAAAATATTTGCATATGCAATTGAAATTGGATGTCCACGGATATCTCTATGTTCATATCTTTCTGAAGAAAAAAAGAGAAGAAATAATGGCTTGATGGAGCTTTTCGGTAGAATGGGGTCTACTTTCCTTGAATCAAGAACAGTTAATAGATGGCAATTCTGTTTCAAAAAAATAAAAAATAATAGATGGTAATTCTGTTTGATTCCGAGTTCATGAGCTGCACACTTTGATGCAGCTGGCCTTTGCGAAATTTAGACTCTGAAATGGTCTGATGCTGAGTCAAAGTGATGAACAAGAACAGAGTTGAATATTTTACCGGAAAATGTTTAACCGCAACAACAGAATGCAGGAATTTCCTAGCATCTCTTTCATTTACACTCTATTATACCAAGTAAGGAGGTCAGATTAGATCAGAAAGTATCACCAAGTTTAGGATCAAATGTTATAAGCTAGAATCTTAGAAATGAAACAATATTCGAAAACGATAACAGAGCCCTTACTCACCCAATTTCGCTTCAAGACGTACGCAGCGGTGGAGCGAAAGAAGTAGAGAAGGCCTAGCATGGGAAAGAAGAGCTTGTCAAATTAGCCAGGATGCCTGCCTGCCTTGCCAAGCAAGAGCTTACAGAACTATAAAACTAAAGTAATGAAAACCTCTCTAGCTAATGGAGCTGCAGGCAAGTCATCCTTGGCTACCAAACAAGGCTCTTAATCCCATGTAAGGCCTCTCTTCCTCAAATTTCACTAGCTCCTTCACTCTCTCTACAATGTCGATAGATGCTGTGAAAAACTGAACGTGGAAAATATCCATTTATAGCCTGCTAAAGCTTCTTCACCCCTATCTCATCTCTGTGTTTTCGCACAACTCGGCTGACATGATGGAATATATTCTTTCATGAGGGGAGGGTCAATATGAGACACTGATAACACAAGTTGATTAAATTGTCTTGACCCTCTTTGATGCTTTGATTTTCTGGTCATGATGGTTATGCAAATATAAAGCTGTGCACTACAATAATGATGTTTCTTTGCCTCAATTGGGATGAGTTCCCAGTTGCATTTTGGCTTTTGGTTTTTTAAAGGCTAAACACAGCATCTTTGTTTGCTCATGTGGTTTAAATTCTGGTGTGCTTTATACTTGTGGTTTAAAGATCTGGTGGGCAAACATCGACAAAATTGAAATGCCCCTACCCTTGGATCAAAGTCAATGCCTTGGCCACTAACAAGATTTTGTTCTTGCTGACTAGTGTTTTTAGTTTGATTCCATAGATTTGGTGAGAGATACTTTTAATTGGAGTTGGAATGTACATATCTATGTCTTGCATGGCAATATTCACAGACAAATTCACAATCTGTTGAAAGAGAACCACATGCTTACACAGTTACACATCATAGATACGGACATACGGTAATTTCTTCAGCTGAACAGAACTGGATATTATAAAAGAGAAAACAATTCAAGTACTGTAATACGAGAATTTACATCAACCAAAAAGTTAATCTGAATCAGATGACATTTGAGAACGGGGATTTAATTCCAATATAATTTTAGACAGCATCTCACCCATGTCTTCTGATTCAACCTTTGTGAATCCCCAACTCTCAAGTAACTCAACCCCAGGTCCTCCTCTGGCAAGTCCAAACTTACGAAGATCTCCCAATCTGTTCTCCACATAGGGCAAGACAGCACTGCTAGACCGTAGTCTAGCTGCCATTGGGATGGAATGGACATCAAGTGATCCCCTTGATGGGGAACCAATAACCGGGGTGCCTAATAGCTCACCATGTCGGCCAACACAGTTGCCGAAGATAGAGGGAAAAGGCAAAGGTATTGGAAGAGGACATTGAGCCACTGATAGATGGCAGAACATTGGCCTTGTTATTGCATGCTCATAAGCAGCGTGTACCGTAGCCTTTACTTCAGATACTGATGCCTGCTGACCTCCTGTCGAACAAAATGAGATATTAAATTAAATACAGCTTCCAATCTTCTACATTCCCGGTAAATTGATTCACAGTTTTTCCCAAATTCAAACTGCATGAAGTTGTGGACTAATTTGTTCAAGTTACACTCGCAAGAATGGCAAACAGAGAAAGCTAAATGTCTACAACCTTGAAATATTTTCATCACCAAGTTTCACCATTGAATATCTATGTATTTCCACAAGCATTTATAAGATCTTCAGTTATCTAAAGATAACTTGTTAGTTTAGCTACACTGTTTATATTCATGACATGACATCCATACAAGTGACAATTTAGCAAGATGTTCTCCCAAGAAAATACAGTCTAAAGTAGTAAAATAGTTTTTTCTTACAACACAGGACTTATTTAGATTCTTTTAGATCTTTCCAAGTTCTAGCACTCTAGGCAGATTTTTATACAGTACAATATCTGAGACCAGAACAAAAGAATTCCCAGAACAATTATAAAGTAGTTTTTTCAATTTCTTGAAATCCACTTAACCAATGTCGCATATTCAGATGCAACTTAATATACCTTTAGTGTCAACGAAATCTTCAAGAAGAAACACCAACCCTCGATGAGCATGTATGAAACATTTTCAAGAAGACAAATGCAAAAAATAAAATAAAGTATAACGCATGCTTTTAAGGATCCAGACCAATACCTGATCCAAGGGTGCCGTGGACTGACATAAATTCTACAGATTGTAAGTCATCAACATGCTCTGAAACCTCTGGTGTCAGTGGCTGCAACTTCCGAAGAAACGTTCGTTTAACCTGACCTGGATTTTAAGTTATTAACAATATTAACCAAATTCATTCCCGATTACTGAGTGATTAGTGTGGTGACTGAAAAAATACCAGTTAAAGAAGGAGCTGGCATGGCAGCATCAAGAATAGCAACCATGTTCTGCCTTGTTTGCCCTGATAGCATTTGCACAAGCTCATCAACAGTCAAGGCCCCAGAAGCATAAGATGAGTTTCCACTGGGCCCAAGCGGTTCCAGCCGAAAAGGCATACTCACAGAATGTAGGGTAGAAGCATACACCGCACTGCAGTGATAAGGCTTTTCGTCTCTCACGCAGAGGAGATTTGAAGCTTTGCCTATGAAATCACGAGTAGAATCTTACAGATTTAAAAACTAAAAGTGTATTGCTGGAATTGAACAAAAAAACTTTGTTAAAAACATGATTTATAATCAAACTTCTAATTGAGATGTCAAATAAATGATGACAAATGTGAAGATGCTTCCTTTATTTCAATTAAAAAGATGAGACCAGGTTTTGAAAAAAGCTCCAAAATCATATCTTACATTATAAGAGAAACAGTGTAAAACAGAATGGTTTGAAAAGAGAAACAGTATGTAAAACAGCACGGTTTGAAGAGACCTAAATAAAAGGGCATTATATCTTACGTTCACTCAGTGAGGGTAACCCGACAGGAACAATCAGGTTACAAAAGGATGATAGCTCTGAAAACGAAACCGCATCATGAAGCTTCCTGGAGACTCTTTGAATCGGGCTTTTAGGATCCATTAGAGAGCTGGAACCACGTACAACATAAAGCAACACAGGAACATTTGTGTATTCATCTGCAATGCTCTCCAGAAAATCCACTGCTACAGGAGAGAAACCTCCTGAGTCATCAACAATGAACTGAAAACCCTGTCAAAATTCCCACGAGTCAGTGTAATCCAAATTAACACAGTTCTAGCAATGATAGGCTTATACCAAATAAGAACCACCCAAAGTGAATAGAAACTGATCATACTATGCACTAAATGTAACTCTTATGTTCCAAGGGCTAAGAAAGATGTAGTTATACAACTCAATCTTGTCATGTAGAGAACAAGAAAAACAATGGAAATATTGAAGCAAGATCTAGATGGATCTCTATCTTTATCAATACACATTGACTCATAGACTTTATACATAAAAGAGTCACCTGAATATGGTCACACTCTTCTACAAAAAAGCGAAGTCTATCACTAGTTTCTTCTTTATGTAAACTCCCAGATAACAAATCCCTTCCAATCCCATAGTTGTCAAATTTCTGAGTATCCGCCCACAAGCCACTTAACTCATATAAGCTCTGGGGATGATAGTGAGCTTTTGAAAAGTCAGTCCAGTATTCCACATCATTTTCCAAACATTCCACTATATCGTTGTTCGTAATTTCTCTTCGAGTACCATTCTTCCCACTACTGCCCCCCCTTCCATCAGTTGAAGAATTCTCCTCCTCTTCCTGGTTCAAACTTTGCAAGAACAAATTTCTCTTATGTGGTTGAGAGGCTTGTGTAGAAACATTACCATCCCTGCACGTCGGTCTAGATACACTAAATTCATATGTACACACAAATAATCAAAAAGCACATATGTAACATAAACAACTCAAATATAAATGTACACCCAAAATACAAAAGGAGCTCACCATGTCATAATAGTTGATGATAGAGATGAACCCACATTGTACAAAGTACCAGATGAACTCAAAGAACCAAGGGAACCTGCCAAAACCAAAAATAAAAATAAAAACCTAATATTCTCAACCTCCATACACTCTAGACTACAAACTACACAGACCCAAATCAAATAGACAAATAAAAACTAAATCTTTGCAATTTAAACACATTCTAAATTACTAAATACACAAACCCAGAACAAGTATAAGTACCTGGAAGGTCGATAGAGAGCAGACGAGGAGTGTAAGTAGAAGTCCCCTGTTGTGTTTCACCATAGCGATAGAAAACGTCCATGTTCAAATCCTGATTCTTGAAAACTGGGTCTGCTTCAGGGTCTTCAGCCAACTCAAGTAGCTCATTCTTCAACAACAGAAGAGCATGAATAGGGAATTTGAGTATCAAAGAGTTAATGGGTGTTTGAATAGAGGTGTATTTAAGTACCTGGAAGTTCAAGAAATGCGAGCCCACAAAGTTTGCGAAGCCTCCAACTTGGACGGTAACGATTTCTCTCATGGTTTCTGAAACAGTAGAGTAGCGGGAATGAGTTTGAAGCCAAAGCTATAGACCAGAGTAGTAGTTAACTGCTGTTCCAGTTAGTTCGAGTTCGAGGTCGCCTGTGTACAGTTTCTGTTTGATCACGAAGGGTTCTGTCTGTAACGTCTGTGAGCATATACCTGGTTTAGTTGTACACTCAAGGAGTGAAATATCGAATATCAAAGATATATCGACCGTCTAAAATATGAATATTTCGACGGATAGATCGATGAAATATCGATTTAATAAAAAATTAGCGAAAATTGAGATAAATACATGAAAATTTATATTTGAACTTTATGAGATTCTTACATGATTAATATGTGTTTTGAAATTTGTAAATTGTGTTTTGTTGATTATTTATAGAGTTTATTTGATTGAACTTTTGGGTTATTAGCGTGGAGGATTTTGTGCTTTTGATTTAGTGCAATCAACATATATGTAAAATCAAAATATCAGATAAATTCGAAAATGTCGAGAATTTCGGCGATATATCGAAAAATATCAAATATTTCAAGAAATATCGGACAAAAGATATTAATATGTAGAATTAATATCGGGAAGTCCAAAACAAGGAAATATTGAAGATATTATGGATATTTCATTCCTTGTGTACACTGTTGTCGCCGCTATTGTAATTTTAGTTCTTGTATCTCTTGTGCTAAAAATAGGATCAAAATTGAACATGACACGTCTCAATAGCCCCGTTAAAAAGTAGACCGCTTAATAGTGAGCTAGAAAAAGAAAACAAGACTAGTTGGGCCTAAAGAATTGACATTCAAGCTACTCAATCCACCACAGACCCATACAAGATCAGTCCAGTCGACACAAACATACACATCATCAGCATACTCTGAACCACCTCTAGTCATCTCGGCCATCCCTGCGCCGACCGTAGTTGTCTTAACAACCAAAGCACAATCCCCTCGGTGACGGCCCGACCCACAGCCTCTCCTGCCCTCTTGGTGTCTTCACGCCTCAAGGCACAAAAGCAGAATGTGATCCCCGATACCATTTCAGCATTCTCAACACCTTAAGAGCAAGTACACCCGTTGGGTCAGAGTCGCTGGGACAATAGAACAGTAGATCAGTGACGTGTTATTTGTTTTTTGATAGTTACTTTCATCCATTGGGTCTGGATCTGGGTATATTTTATTTTTATTTTTATATTTAACATTTATTAATCATTTAAAATAAATTTAAATGATATATATAATTCATATTTTTATTAAAAAAACACTATTAGATGAAACTCAATTCATTGAATAGCAGTTCGATTTTAACATTTGATAAGATTAAGTAAGTTGGTTTGGACACACGATTTCATCATTTTTTTTTTTACATATGACACTTTTATTTTTTATGTTAGTTCATAATATTCGACAAAGAGTTTGAAAGATTCCTAATCCCAAGTCTTCCCATCATATTTTCAACAAGCTTTCTTTCTAGACTCTGACTATCTCCTCAGACTTAAAATTTTAAATTCTAGACTGAAACTCTAAAAGATCAATCCTTTCTATATTTCTACACAATATGCATTCGAAAGTAAATATCGAAAAATTAAAAAGATGTTTGATGAGATATCCCTTCTTAAAACCCAATACTTTTAATACAATTATAAGCATATTCTAGTCCAACCAGGCATAATAAAGAGACTGCACATTCATGAAGGCATTTGATCGAACAGTTGGTGGACAACATGTAAATCGACTTCACCATATAATCAGAAATCAAGAATGAGTCACTAGATCAAATTTGGTCTATTTAGCCACAACCAATAGATGATGAATCTGAAGCAAAAAATAAATCAACTTTGGAAGATACAAACCATACAATAATAATGAAAATTTGAATCTCAATTTCATCCTCACGAGACTTCTTTGAGAGCTGAAGTCTTCAATTGGCTATACCCAATTTCTTCATCTGTAGACTTACCCCAGCAAGAACTACTACTACTTCTCTGTTACAGCTTTTGAAGAACATGAAGCTGACCATTATGTCAAGAACCACGAGAATTAAGTACAAATAAGCAATTGAAACACCCTCCAAAACCATGGAGCATCCAAGCTTCCCTTGAAAATGAAAATCTCTGTACTAAAACAATGCCTCAACTGTAGCCAAGTTGCAAACAAAATTAAAACTTAAATCTTTCTACTACTACATGCTAGAACCACATTCATATAATATAAAATTTAACAACTTGACGCAAACATTCTCTCTTCCATTCACTCCCTCAGATTACAATTTTGTTTTACCTCTTCCTCCTCAATCTTGATCATCCTCATCATCATCAATGTCAACAATACCATGATTAAAAATTCTAAAGACTTCAAATTTTTCAAAAGAAGATGATGAACCTGAAGGAGCTCAGCTCCAGCTCCTTTCAGCAACGTGGTTTGAAACAAAGGCAGTAGCCGAGGCTCCGATGGGGTTCTCTGTGACGGTTGGTTTAAGTAAAACCCTTTCTCCTTAATTGCTCTCTCCTCAGCCTCTTTGTTTAAATTTTGATGACCGACGAGAACCTAAAATTGGCGAACCAAGAGAGGTCAAACGGCTCAGCTTTGAGTGTCGTGACGAGCTGAGAATGCGAAGGGAAGTCGAGAATGCTCGACGATAGAATCTCTATGTTTTGCAGTGGAGGAAAGTTTGGGATGAGAGAGGGTTGAGGCTTAAATCCAGTTGTGGGCAGATTATTCGTGAAGTAGTGTGGACGCATGTACCGTCGAGATGAACAACGTCATTGTGGCAACTTGGTCGAGTGAGAAGGATAGAATTGCCCCAATGATTGACTCATGGCAGTTCTTGTCTAGGCAAGAAAACACCGGTGGAAACTTAAATTTTTACTTTTTCTCTTATTTAGGGCTACATCTACGTGGCAACGGGGCTAAACAGCCCCTGGTGAACTTGCTCTAACATCAAGTAGCCCTGAGCAAGAAAAGTTATATTGTATAAAGTTTACATGAAAATTACACTACTAATATGTACAAGTTGTTGACTATAAATCTATACAGGGACATTCTTATGTATACAATATTTAAAAACACTAGAAGACATGCACACCCGATGAATGTAGGAGGGAGAAAGCAGTTTATCTGAAAAATAGGTAGATATTTGCAAAGAAGTGAGAAACGTAAATTTATTTTTGTTGAAGGAGAAAATAGATACGCAGAACATATGATCTGAAACTGTACTTATTCATTGATAGATGACCTTAAATAGGCATTACAATATAATACAATCAATATCCCCATAAATCAGAGATTGAGAGAATATCTACTTCTATTTTAATAAGAACAAAATACACACTGAGATACCATGAATATTTCTCATCTATGTAGTCTCCCCATGATTAGTAACTTAATCTTCGAGTTTAGACAACCTTTGCATTCCAATGCGTCTCACATGCTTTGCAAATGTAGATTTGGGCAATGACTAGGTAAACAAGTCTACAACATTATCTACCAAACAAACCTGATTTACATGAATGTTCAATAATTTAGGCGATATGTGCTTTGTATGATCACGCTTGATGTATCCCAACTTTGTTTGTTCAATGCAAGCCGCATTGTCCTCAAAGATAAAGTTGGTGTTGTAGTAGTGGATGATAATCCACTAGATCTTCGAATGTGGTGTATGATTGACCTAAGTCAGACACACTCCTTAATCGCTTCATGCAAAGCTATAATCTTAGAATGATTCGAGGACGTAGCAACAAGGGTCTTCTTTGTTGATCACCAAGATATCGCCGCGTTCCCCATGGTGAATACATAACCTATTTGGGAACGTCCTTTGTGTGGGTCAGGGAGATACCTAGCATCAGCAAAACCAACTAACACATCACAAGGTGTATATGAGTATGGGCCTACACTAAACTAAGGTTCAATGCTTGCAGCCAAGTCATTGTTTGACGGGTCAAGAATTTCATTAGATAGGTCAAGCATTTTATTCGACATGTCAAATGAATGGTTTTGATCCATCCAGGGTGCAACCTTTGACGGGCCAAAATTCCTGGGACTTGTATGCTGCGATTCAACCATCCCTTAATAGGGATTCCAAGCTTCTCTTTGTATTCTTTGTAGGGAAAGAACAAACCCAAGTATATGGAACCCTTCAAGTACCTGAAGATGTGCTTTACACCATCCCAATGGCCTTGTGTAGGCGTAGAACTAAACCGAGCTACACTACAACATTTGGAGACATTGCCGGCGACTTTTAAGTCGCCGGCAATGTCTTTAGACATTACCGGCGATTTTCGCCGGAAAATCGCCGGTAATGTCTTTTTTTTTTTTTTTTTTTTAACATTACCGGCGATTTTTGTCGCCGGTAATGTCCGTCGCCGGCAATCCCTCGATGGTAATGTAAAAAAAAAAAAAAAAAAAGACATTACCGGCGACTTTATTTATGTCGCCGGTAATGTCTTTTTTTTTTTTTTTTTTTTTACATTACCGGCGACATGAATTTATGTCGCCGGCAATGTCTTTAGCTTCGAGACATTACCGGCGACATAAATTCATGTCGCCGGCAATGTAAAAAAAAAAAAAAAAAAATTACATTACCGGCGACTTAAGTCGCCGGTAATGTCCAAAAATCGCCGGCCTTGTTTTTGGACATTACCGGCGACTTAAAAGTCGCCGGCAATGTGTAAAAATGTTGTAGTGCTAATAAGTTAACAGAGAATGTAATATGTGGTCTTTTGCTTTGAGCTAAATACAGCAAAGCTCCAATATCACTAAGGTATGGTACCCCAGCTCCCAATAGTTCCTCGTCCTAATCTTTCCGACTGTACGGATTCTATTAGGTTCCACACTGCGAACGACCATTGGTGTGCTAAGAGGGTGTTCTTTGTCCATGTTGAATCGCCTGAGCATGTGTTAGACATAAGCAGACTGGTGAATATTCCATCAACTTGGTATTTTAATTCTAAACCAAGACAAAATTAAGTTCTACCAAAGTCTTTTATCTGCAATTCAGATTTCAAGTAGCTAACCGTCTTATTGATTTCATCAAGAGACCCAATGATATTCATATCATCAACATAGACCGCTACTATAGAAAATCCTGAACTTGCGTTTTCTTAATGGACACACATAGGCATAAATCATCGTTCTTATACTCCTTCCAAATCAAATAGTCACTTAGGCGTGTGTACCACATCCTACCGGATTGTTTCAATCCATATAGTGAACGCTTCAATCTAATCACATGAGCACTCCGTGGTGTAGAGTTACTTGAGTTGGGTATGACTACTCCTTCCGAGACTTTCATGTATATCTCTGTATCAAGGTTTCCATAAAGATATGTTGTCACCACATCCATCAACTGTATGTTCAATTTTTTGGACACTACCAAACAGACAAGGTAGTGGAAAGTAATGATGACCATAATTAGAGCGTATGTCTCCTCATAATCAATGTCAGGGCATTGAGAGAATCCTTATACCACAAGTCTAGCTTTATACCGCATGAATTCATTCTTCTCATTACGCTTTCGAACAAAGACCTATTTATGTCTTACCGGCTTCACATTTGTTAAGCATAACACTATCTGACCAAAAATATGCCTTTTCTTCAGAGAGTCTAGTTCAACCTGCATTGCATCTTTCCACTTTGGCCGATCCACTCTCCGCTAACATTCAGCAAACGAGCGAGGTTCCACTTTATCATCGTCAATGATCTCCTGAGCGACGGAATAAACAAAAACATCATCAACTACCTTCGATGACTTATCCATAACAATGCATGCATCATAGTTAGTTAGTGAGATTATATTGTTCTTTAACATCATACATGGGTCTGAAGCATCCTCCAGAGATGCCATTTATAATTCAAGAACATACATGTACTTAGGAACAATCTCATGTGTGGAGTTCACAACGTTGTTGACGAAAGGATCAATTTGTGCCTGGATGACCTGCATTTTTGCCGGCAGCTCATCTGTGAATTTTCTTGGTCTCCTCTTCTTCCTATTGGGAGCCGAGGCCAATACTACTCCATCCACATGGGCAAGAGGAACATTACGTTGCCCTAGAGTTGTGTTATACTTCTCTTTAGGGACTTGCAACCTTGTAGGAACATTTGCAGTAGGAATATCTGATCTCGTCACTTTGGTAATATCAGTAAAGGAGTTAGGCATCGAGTCTGCTACCTTTTGAAGATCAAGTATACATTGCACTTCAATCTCATTTTGATATGTGCGTGGATCTTCTTGAAACATAGTGGTAGGAGTATTCCATATTAATTCTTGATGTTCAATCGGAATAGAGGCATTTCTATCTCCCTCTAACGTCAGAAAGTATGTTTCTTCAAAGTGACAATATGCAAATCTTACAGTAATGAGATCTTCTATTGAAGGTTCTAAGTAACAAATAATAGTTGGGGATTCATAACCAACATATATGCCTAATCGATGATGAGGACCTATTTTAGTGCGTTGTGGAGGCGCAATTGGTACATACACTGTATAACCAAAGATGTGTAGATATGAAATGTCAGGTTCGTATCCAGTTACCAACTAGTACACACTGAATGGTTGACGTGCTACAGGTCTCAAGCGAAGAAGCACTACTGCATGTAATACTGTATATCCCCAAGTAGATATCGGTAAATTAGTATGCATAACCATTACTATGGTCACAAGCTATAACCGCTTGATTTGTGCCTCTGCTAAACCGTTCTGTGAATGAACATGAGGGACGAGATGTTTAACTTCAATCCAATTGACATACAGTAGTCATCAAAAGTCTTTGATGTGAATTCTCTTGCATTATCCAATCTAATTAACCTGATTGGGTTGTCCGGGTGGTGAGCCCAAAGCTTAATAATATGTGCTAGGATTTTTAAAAATGCAACATAAATATAAGTCCACAAATATCACCATAAATTTTCTGTAAGAAGGGTAAGTTGACATTGTTGTCAACCGCAAAGGAAGATCTAGCCTACAACTTTGCTAATGAGCAAGCTTTGCAAAAAGAATGATGAGCATCAGAGATTTCCATAAAGGAATCTTGTGGAATAACACTGGGTATTGAGACCAGATTGAGATTGTTAATCTCATCCACTCCATCAAATCCGATGGTTTTGGAAATTTCTTGAAAGGACCCAACCCTAGATTAACTAGTAACCTAGGATCAAGTCCTAACGACTGTCCATAATCTATGAAATTCTGTAATTTTTTTTGACATAGCTCCCCTTAAAACTAGAATAACCAAAAACCTGCAGGAAGAATGACATTCCGCAGATAAATCCCACAAACAAACCGTGAACCACCGATGTCCATATGGATTTCTCAACAAATAACGAAAGCTAAACTAGATACATAACTCAAGATTGAAAACATACTTTACAAAATACTGGTTCTAAATACAAGGAGAGGCAAACTTGACGACTACTGGAGTAACATCCTATTCACAAGAGTCTCACTGAAAATAATATAAGAACAGTGTTATCCAGAGTGACTTCTATATATATATATGATGCAAACTGACAGTGAGCTGAAACCTACTGGAGAGAGAATGACTGGTAGACTCGGAGCTCTCAACGATACCAAGCACGCTAAGGAATAACACCACAACCTGAGCAACGGAAACCGAAAAGTTAAGGGAAAGGCATTTAAAATATAAAATATTAGCGTGAGTGGACAAAAATAATATAATAATCTGCGTAAATTGTTAAACTGTAATTTCATGTATTTTCGCTATTTTTTGTGAAATAATGCAAGTTCTAAACTGAATAACTGAAATATAAATGGAGGTGCTCACCCTGGCCACCTAACCTGAGGCGTTAAACTGAAATGAAAAATATGCAAATATGTGACGGGATCATCCCCATGCCACCTAACCTGAGTCGATCTGGGTTAGAAGAGGTCACCTAACCTCCCCTAACCAGTTATTCGGTGATCAGTCGAATAACTAGAGCATCGATGAAACTAAACAAACCATCACAAAGTAAACCTCCAAATAAACGCTTTGAAAATATACCGTAAAGCGTACTGCGTAAAAAATAATGAACTCACAATCAACTATGAAAAAAAAGGTCCACTCACAAGTCTGCGGCTACTGCTGAGGTCCCGCGGAATTTCCTTCGCTACTAGAGTCGCGATCTCAATGTCGTGAAATGTCATCGGAGGTGGCCGGAAATGGCGGTTCAGGTCGGGTTAAAGATAACAGGTCACCGTACGGTATACAGGTCGAGCTCGTACGTATTTCTGCCAAATTTGGAAATTTTCCAAAAATATCACGTATATATATACCAATATAAGCTGCTGGCCCAAATCAACGGCTCAAAATCATTCTGATCTTGATTGAACGGTTTTGATTAAACCCACCAAAAAATAATTATATTTAAATTATTTGTCGCATAAACTTCCAAAAAATATTAAAAATAGCTCGCTTATCCAAAAAATTCCTAAAAAATTTCTACAAAGTTGAAATTAAATACTCTACAACTCTCGTGAAGAAAGTCAAGTCAAAGTCTCACCTAGTAAAAAAGTCGTTAACAACCCTACTAACCCGCATAACCCGCGATACCGCGTTACGTGGTTCGATAAGTTCATAATTTCGATACGGGTTGTAACATTTCTACATGCTTCTTGCCTTTAAAAAATGGATGACCATGAGAATTTTTCAATATTTTGATCATCATATCACGACATAGGTGTCCCAATCAATAAGGCCAAAGCTTGTATGTGGTCATGTCATATACAGTAGTAACTGTGATAACATTGGATTCAATAATCCGAATTGTAGTAACATATAATCCACTACAAATTATCCCTAACTTTTCCAAATGGCGCTTTCTGCCACACTCCTCAGAAGTTATGCATAAGAATTCTTTTCCATTCTCATAATAACTTTCCAAGTGTAAACTGTTGGCTCTAATGTCCTTAACACTTAGCAACGTTTGACTAGCCTTTGGCACATACAATGCATCGGTGATATGAATTTTTATTCTATGTGGTAGAAAAAATTGTGCTGAACCACACCCTTGTATAAACGGCGTAGGACCAATCATGGTTGTCACTGATGATGTGTATGGCACAAGATCCACAAACAATTTTCTATTTCATAGTATAGTATGAGTACTACCACTAGATGCTAGACAGTAGATCTCGTCTTCAAATATCTATGCAATAATTTAAATTAATTAGTCTTTAAGACTTGTTGAACACTTTAAGTAAAGACTTAAAGATTTACCAAAAATTGTGACCCTTAAAGAGTGCTGATAAGGCATAGTAAAAGCAATGTCGATTTTTTGATATCTTTTTCGACGGGTCGTCCAAGAATTTTGACGAGTCGAAATTGTGATATTTTAGAGACAGTAGCGTGTAGTCAACGGGTCGAGCATTTTCTTCGACAGGTCAAAGTAACTAAATAAGTGTCCGAGGACCATCTTCCGACGGTACAAAATATTTAGTACACTATTTTTCAACGGGTCGAAAAGTGATGAAACTGATATAGTGGGTCACTATCGACGGGTCGAGGAAAAAAAATCAATGGGTTGAAAATTCCCAGTATCAAACCATCATCTCTTTTGTCTCGTTTTTATGTTATTTTGGTGTCATAATTCCATAGAATTTTGTAGAAGTCAAACCATTTAAGCAATAGATATGTAAATAATCATTCTTAACACTTTCAAATAACGAAAGGAAGAAATTTTATTACTTTGCCAACATCAAAACTTACATCAAAAGATTGTTTTTATTCAATGACCATGACTATAACCGGAGTTAAAATACAAAAATAAACTTGATTACATAGTAGAATCATAAGCCTAATACATAGACTAAGAAAAATACGTAGTCTCTATGCTTGCTTTGGGGAATTCTGCTAGAATTAGATTGGCTTCTCCGCCATCTTCCATATCATAGTCACACTACCACATTTGTCATCATTACCGGCGAGATTACCGGAGACAAGGTCGGCGACCGGAAAAGTCGCCGGTAATGTTCATCATTACCGACGACTTACTCCGTCGCTGATAATGTCGCCGGAAAATCGCCGGTAATGTTTCAAAACATTACCGGCGACTCCAACCGTCGCCGGCAATGTCAAGCCGAACATTTCTGGCGATTTTCCGGCGAGAATTTCGCAGGCAATGTTTGGCTTGACATTGCCGGCGACGGTTGGAGTCGCCGGTAATATTTTGAAACATTACCGGCGATTTTCCGGCGTAAAGTCGCCGGTAATGTCTCCATTTCTGGCGATTTAATGAATCGCCAGCAATGCCTCTTATATTAGATGCAGATCGCAGGAGCTCATTCATTTTGATCGGAAAAAATCCGGTGAAATCGAAAGAAGGAAAACACTCTGATCGAAATCGATCGTTCGGTATTGTCAAAATTAAGGCGCGCGTCGAAAACTCGATCACTCGGGAAGCTATATATATATAGGTACGTACGTATATATACGTATATGTGTATGTATATATATATGTGTGTTGATCAAATCCGAAAGGTGAGATATGAAATGTTGTTGATGTCACCGAAATGAGAAAACTGCTTGTAGTTAATCTTATCTTGTGTCTGAATCAACGACTGGTATTATCGTAGTGCTAGCTATCGGAGTCAGGCTTAAGAGAGCCTCCTACCTAGTCAAATACATTTTGAACTGAAAAAAGAAGAATATCATCATCGAGTACTGAATCGAATTCAGAGATTAGATCGATATATATATATATATATATGCATGCATGTGTTGATTTAATTAGAGTTGAATTGAGATATCGTGTCGATTATTAGTACGTAGTGAATGTGTGTATATATAATACGTAAAATTGTTAGAATTTTCAGGATGGACAAGAGTTGGATGAGCCTCGAAAGATGGGATGTCAGATATCACCAGGGAATTAGGAGTTTTGTGAATTTTGTGAAGACTAATTGTGGAGACACTACACTTCATTATTTCCCGTGTAAAGAATGTAAGTGTTTCAGCGATCGATTTCGTTTTCCCATTGATAAAGTCCAGAAGCACTTGAGTAAATACGGGTTTTGGGATAAGTACACTTGTTGGATTTATCACGGTGAAACATCGTTAGCGGGTCCGCATGATCATGGACAATTTGGTGAGAGGGCAAGTCCACGCTATGATCATGGAGATTTTGCTGAGAGGGGCAGTTCATCCTATGATCCAACAGCGATGTTAATCAATGATATGTTTCCTCATGAGAGCGGTGTATTTGCTGATGAAGCACCAAATGTCCCTCCCGTCGTTGAGGGTTTCCCCCATATCGAGCCAGTCGAGCCATTACCTGGAGCTCATGTCAACACAAGAGGTATGGACAAGTACAACAACTTGATTGCATTGCAACAGACTCCGTTGTACGACGGTTGTAGTAAGACTATTCTTGAAAGTGTGATAGGAGTGATGCAGCTCAAAATGGAGAACAAAATGTCTGTCAAAGCTGTTGATTCTTGGTTGAAGTGGACTGCTTCGCTACTGCCACCCGGTCATCGTCTTCCTACCACTCATCATAAGGTGCGACATATCCTGAAAGATCTTGGGCTTTCCTACATCAAAATCCATGCATGCAGATATGATTGTATTCTCTTATGGGGAAAAGATCTCGAAAAGACCTTGAAGCCTGCCCGGTATGTTTTACAGAAAGGTATAAGTTGACTCCTGTAGGCAACAAGAAAGCTGTGAAGATACTTCGATGTTTCCCGCTTATTGATAGGCTGGAGCGGTTGTTCATGTGTGCTTTCACGGCCGAGGCAATGAGATGGTGGGCTGAGAGGAATTTGCCTGACGAAGACACCCTTATACACCCTTCCGACGTAGAGGCTTGGAAGCACATGGTCAGGGAGTTTGATCATTTTGCAGCAGAGGTCCAAAATGTTTGGCTAGGGCTCTCATCTGACGTATTCAACCCTTTTGGCAACATGAGTCTTCAATACAGTATATGGCCAGTTATTTTGGTACCGTACAACCTTCCACCATGGATGTGCATGAAGAAGGAATACAATATGCTCACTCTGTTAATTTCGGGCCCGGGTTATCCAGGAAAGTGCCTCGATGTGTATTTGAGGCCTTTGATTGAGAAGCTTAAGTACCTGAGTGAGTGTGGTCACCCCACTTATGATAGGTTCAAAAATGAGATGTTCCAGATGCATGCCATGCTTGTTGGCACCATCAGTGATTTTCCTGCCCGCGGTATGTTGTCGGGCAACGTTACCAGGGGTTACAAGGCTTGTTCAGAGTGCATGACGATTGATTGTTGCAGTCCTCATTGTAGTAAAATTGTTCAGATGCGTCACCGTTGTTGGCTTCCTTATGATCACCCATTTAGGCAGGATCCAGACGCGTTTGATGGGACTGTGGAAACAGGTGTGGCACCCAGGCGATGGACAGGGGAAGAAATTTTGGAAGTGTTGAATGAATATGATTTTGGCCAGCTGAGCAATCATCCTGACATAGTGGCGTCAATTCCAGACAAGCCCGAAAGGTATAAGTTTTGGACACACAAGAGCATATTCTGGGAACTCCCCTACTGGCCCAGGTTGCTTATCAGACACTACCTAGATGTCATGCACATAGAGAAGAATGTGTGTGAAAGTGTGGTGGGCACAGTTTTTAACTTGAAGGGGAAAACAAAAGACATCCCTAAGGCACGTATTGATCCGAAAGCTATGGGACTGCGGAAACATTTGTGGTTAAGAGATGGTAAGAGAAAAATGCCGCAAGCTCCTTACACCGTCAAGCCGAAGCATAAGCATGAGATTTTTTGGTGGCTGAGTAATGTCAGGTATATATTCTTATATATGACTATGCAGTACGGAAATTGGTTTGCCTTAAATTTTTACCGGATTATGGTGATATGCGAGAAATATAATTGTTGCCTATGGCTATATATATATATATGCATGTATCCTTATGGCTATGCAAGAAATATAAGCAGGTGTGTTAACTTCCGAGACAATAAGATGTACGGATTAAAGAGTCATGACTGCCATGTACTGCTTCAACGGCTTTTCCCTATTTTCATTCGAGGGTACCTGCCCAAAGAGGTGGTGGAGCCGTTGGTGGCCTTGTCAAGATACTTTCAGAAGTTATGCACCAGGGAAGTTAAGAAATCAGATCTCAGTGAGATGCAAGATGACATCATTTTTATCATGTGCAAGCTTGAGAGGATATTTCCGCCAAATTTTTTCGACATCATGCCTCACCTAATGATCCATCTTCCCGAACAATTGTTGCTTACCGGTCCTGTACACTACACTTGGATGTATCCCATGGAAAGGTACATTTGGTTTGCCTCTGTTTTTATATGTAAAGTCTTGTTTTTACCTTAGTTAACATGCACTTGTTAACTTGTAGACAATTGGGAGCCTACAAGGACTATGTGAAGAATATATATGCACCTGAAGGGTGTATCGTTGAAGCATATGTTGCGCACGAGTGTGTAACGTACACCAAAGTGTATTTGGGAGCACTTGAGGACCCCCAACAACAGATGCCGATAGATGAACCTCAGTTCAACCTTTCTATCATCTCCAATGACGTGGTAGTACAGGGAAGCTTGCCAAAGTCGTACAAGTTGGATGGAAATGAGGTAGTCATTGCCCACTGGTCGGTACTGATTAACTGTGAAGAAGTACAATATTGGAAAAACTATCATCTTCACTGCCCTGCTATTGCCGGAAATGTTGATTACCACAACAGAACGTTTGCAAACTACTTTGGTCAATGGGTAAGGGTATATGTGCATATGTCTTTTTTTTATTGCCATTTTCCTTATATAGCATGTGTGTACGTGGTTTTGTGGTTTCTATGTTCATAATTTCTTGTGTGGTTTCTTATCGTTTTCAGATGAACCATGTAGCAGATGATGGTTGCCCAGAGTGGTCAAACGAATTGAGGGTCCTGGCGATGAAACCGATAGCTTCAAAAGTTTACTCGATGTGTCAGGTCAATGGCGTTAAATTTATATGTGAAAATCGAGACGACCGACTGAAAACACAGAATTGTGGGGTGATGGTCCATGGTGGGCAGGATGGCGTTGACTATTATGGTGTCCTTCATTCAGTAGTTGAACTAATTTATGGGAACCGCATGAAAGTGCACTTGTTCAAGTGTAGATGGTTTGATACTAGCCCGGAGAACACAAGGACCGATCAGTACGGAACATTTTCGGTGAATACTGCTACTACCTGGTATGAAGATGACCCTTTCGTTCTTGCCTCATCAGTAAAACAAGTGTTTTACCTGGACGATCTTCTTAACAAAGTCCCGTGGAAGGTGGTTAACCATGTTGCTCATAGAAACATATACAGTGCTGCCACACTTGGTGATACCGTAGATGATGAGGAAGTTACTGCATACCAAGAGCCGAACGCTTTTGACATTCCGGAATCATCTACGATTCGCCTTAATAATGTGAGATCTGGGAGTGTGGTTCAAATTACTGGAGCAGAACTTCTCAATGTTAATCCATATGAAGTTGACACTGATTCAGATGACGAGGAGAGGCACATATTGCCAGAGGTTACCTATGAAACCGAGTCAGACTCAAGTGATGACGATGATTACGATTATCATCCTTAGTACGTTAATGATGTAGTCGGAAATTGTTGTCGGAAAATGTAGTCGGAAATACGATGTAGTCGGAAATCGTAGACGGAAATTGTAGTCGGAAATTGTTGTCGGAAATTGTAGTCGGAAATTGATAATGGAAATTGTAGTCGGAAAATATAGTCGGAAATTGTAGACGGAAATTGTAGTCGGAAATCGTAGACGGAAATTGACAATGGAAATTGTAGTCGGAAATTGTAGTCGGAAATTGTAGACGGAAATTGTAGTCGGAAATCGTAGACGGAAATTGACAATGGAAATTGTAGTCGGAAAATGTAGTCGGAAATCGTAGACGAAAATTGTAGTCGGAAAATGTAGACCGAAATCGTAGACGGAAATTGTAGTTGGAAATTGTTGTCGGATATTGTAGTCGGAAAATATAGTCGGAAAATATAGTCGGAAATTGTAGTCGGAAAATATAGTCGGAAATTGTAGTCGGAAAATATAGTCGGAAATTGTAGACGGAAAATATAGTCGGAAATTGTAGTCGGAAAATATAGTCGGAAATCGTAGACGGAAATTGACAATGGAAATTGTAGTCGGAAAATATAGTCGGAAATTGTAGACGGAAAATATAGTCGGAAATTGTAGACGGAAAATATAATCGGAAATTGTAGTCGGAAAATATAGTCGGAAATCGTAGACGGAAATTGACAATGGAAATTGTAGTCGGAAATCGTAGACGAAAATTGTAGTCGGAAAATGTAGACCGAAATCGTAGACGGAAATTGTAGTTGGAAATTGTTGTCGGATATTGTAGTCGGAAAATATAGTCGGAAAATATAGTCGGAAATTGTAGTCGGAAAATATAGTCGGAAATTGTAGTCGGAAAATATAGTCGGAAATTGTAGACGGAAAATATAGTCGGAAATTGTAGTCGGAAAATATAGTCGGAAATCGTAGACGGAAATTGACAATGGAAATTGTAGTCGGAAAATATAGTCGGAAATTGTAGACGGAAAATATAGTCGGAAATTGTAGTCGGAAATTGTTGTCGGAAATTGTAGTCGGAAATCGTAGACGGAAATTGATAATGGAAATTGTAGTCGGAAAATATAGTCGGAAATTGTAGACGGAAATTGTAGTCGGAAATCGTAGACGGAAATTGACAATGGAAATTGTAGTCGGAAAATGTAGTCGGAAATCGTAGACGAAAATTGTAGTCGGAAAATGTAGACCGAAATCGTAGACGGAAATTGTAGTTGGAAATTGTTGTCGGATATTCTTCGGGAAATGTCAACATTACCAACAAGTTATAAGCAACTCGTTGGTAATGACATTACCAACGAGTTAACTCGTTGTTGGTAATGTCATTACCAACGAGTTGCTTATAACTCGTTGGTAATGTCATTACCAACGAGTTGAAGTCGTTGGTAATGTCATTACCAACGAGTTGAAGTCGTTGGTAATGTCATTACCAACGAGTTATAAGCAACTCGCCGGCAATGTTGTCTGGATAGGAACTGCCCAGCTCAAGCCCGAGCTTCATTTCTCCTTATCCTCTCCTCCTTCGATCCTCTCCTCCTCTCCTCCTCCCAACTCGGTTCGGCGAAAAAACTAGCTCACCTCCTCCTCCTCTCCCTCTCCTCCTCCTTATCCTCTAGTCCTCCTTATCCTCTCCTCCTCTCCACCGATTCTCATCTCCTCTCCTCCTCCCATCCTCTCCTCCTCCCATCCTCCCCTCCTCTCCTCCCCTCACCTCCATCGCCGGCAAAGCAGAACGGACTCCACCATGGCAGGTCCGATCCTCTCTCTCTCCCTCTCTCTCTCTCTCAATTTTTAATTATTTTTGTGTATGTGTATGTGTATGTGTATGTGTAAATTAATTAGGGTGCTAAGTTGGAAATTAGGGTGATAAGTTGTAAATTTATATGCAATGTATATATATGTGATGTATATATATATAGGTATGTGAAAATTAAGTGATGTATATATATGTGAAAATTATGTATATATGTGGTTTGGATGAATATGTGATGTATATATATGTGAAAATTAAACCTAATTAAGATGCAGGATGTATATATATGTGTGAAAAATGTGGAAAATTAATTAGGGTGTGTGATTTGGATGAATATGTGAAAATTAAATTTAATTAAGATGAATGATGTATATATATATATACATCGAAAATGTATATATGTTAATTTAGGTGATATAGTTGTTAATTAATCATATAAATTAAGGTGGAAATCGGGATCAGAACGGTTTAGAACCAGAACGGTTTAGAACCAGAACGGTTTTAAACCGGAACCGCGCGGAACCGGAACTGTTTGTAACCGGAACCGTTTGAAACCGAACGGTTCCAGTTCCAAACGGTTCCGGTTCCGCCTGGTTCCGGTTCCGATTTGTTATAGAACCGAATCCATGACTATTACGGTGTCCAGGAGGTTTTGCGGCAAATTGACTTCGGAGAGGTTCCCGAAATAGTGGAGGGAGCAGTAGTCAAGCTTCCTCCTCACCCGCAGTTAGCAACACGCCCAGTGGGCCAATGATGAGTGCTCGCACGAGAGCCTTGTTGGAGGCGCGAGCTGAGGAGGAAGCTGCACGATCAAGAGCCGTGCAACCGGAAGTCGAGCGTCGAGCCTCAGTCAGCAGACGCTCAGTCAGCAGACGTCCCCCCGTCGGTATACCCTCAGACGAGCGATAGTCAACGGGGGCATCAGAAACTCCCTCAATCCGAATGCCCCATATTCGCCCGGTGCCTACTCCCGTTTCACGGGAATCATCTGAGGCACATGGTGGTGCTGGCGCCTCATCGTCCAGGCCTCGTCTATCTCCGCCGTCTGTTCTCTTCCTACCCGACGAGATTCCTGTGATCCCTGAAATCGATGATAGGGGGATGCCTGTTTATGTTGAAGGACGGCCGGAGTTCCTGAGCGTGGAGGAAGTATACAACTTCATCCCGTTCGACCCCGTGTATCTTTGGAGTGTGAGGTGCACCAACCAACAAACGGACGATGCAGGTAAATTTTATTTAACATCAGATTGATGACTTAATTCTTACTTAAGATTTACGATTGGTTCAATTAATGATATCAATTTGTTGACATTGTATTATTAGGCAATTTCGTTAATGGGACTGGAAAACGGAAAGGGGCTAGAGGCACCTGCACCGGGAAGAGACTTGAGCAGGCCACCGGGGGAAGGAAAATGCCCATAAGGGCCAATGAGGATGGCGAGGTGATCGAGGCATTCGACACCACGTGCAAATATGTCAGCATGGCCGGTGCGATCGTGCGGGACAAGGTCCCAATGCTTTGGCCAGATTGGGAATCTGTGCCTATCTACGTGAATATGCAAGTGCATAATGCACTCAGTGTGAGTAAAATCGTATTTTCATTACGTAAATTTTACATTTATTAATTAAGTCCGAATAAATCTGCCATTTTACCTTTTATATATTCATATTGTAGGTGTGGTTTGACGTGGATGAAGTTCTTATTCACACGTGGGTAGAGCGTCAACTACATATGAGGTGATGTGCTTCGACTTATTTGAATATATATCGAGTTAGATTTTTGTTTATCAAGTGTTTTAATATCTCTAACTTTTTTTCCTTGTTTTAATATAGGTATAAAGAGTGGAAGAACGAGCTTTCTTCCCATTACACTGTATACAAGGAGCTAGGCCGAGGTTCTACCCCTAACGAATTCCGGTTTAGGGAGTACGAGTGGCTGTGGCTGATAGCCCACTTCGAGCACCCCAAAGCGAAGGTATGCATCCTGAATATATCTTACAAGCCTAATGTATCGTATCAGATTGAAATAGTTAGTTACTAATTTTTTTTCATATGTTTATCAAACAAGGCGATTTCGAAGACGAACCGGGCGAATAGATTGAAAAACACCAGGGCCCATCATGCAGGTTCACTCAACTACATGGGTTGGTCGACTAAGGCGCAGCAACAACAAGATGTGAACCCGTTGGTGTATATTCATCAGAAGTTCTATCCGCAGTGCCCTGAAGAAGTGGTAAGTCTTTCGCCTCTCCATGTGTTAGTAAAACTATTTTTCGATATTAATAGATTTTGTTAGCTAATACGTTATTCATTTTCGCTTTTCAAGTAGGCTAGAGTGGAGGACGCGACCGCATAAGTGACCATGAGTATAGCTCGGTCTAACCATCCTGACTGCTCCGAGGAAGAAGTCACCCAGTATGCCTCTCAGATCGATCCGCTTGATCGCCCGATAGCGGCTCAGATCATGGCAAAAGCGTGCGGGACTGGAAAGAATACCTACTACTGTAGGGGAATGGGCTCGGCGGGTGAAGGAGTATTGAAAAACACTTCAGAATACTCTACCGGGTCAAGAAGTTCAACTTCTAGTTGTAACGTCGTAGCGGAGCTTCAGAGGACGCGGAGGGAGTTGAAGGACCAAAAGAGGCAAGCAGCCAAGCAGCAGGCAATCAGAGATGCCGAGTACCAAAACTTGGTCCGGCAGCAGGCAATCAGAGATGTCGAGTACCAAAACCTAGTCCAGAGTCAGGCACAGATGTTCACATGGATGCGGACGATGTACGAGGCTCAGACTACCAGACAACCGTTAGCCACACCTCCACCACCACCACCACCGCACCAGTTCCCTGTGTTCCCTAGTTATCCACCACCACCATCGCACCAGTCAACGCCAGAGCAAGACCAGGGTAGCCACCGGAATTCAAATGAGTACATGGATTACTTCGACCCTGACCCGCAAGTTCCTCGACCCCTCGACCCTGACGTGTAGTTGTAGTTAATTTTCGTATCGTCGTTGCTATTTATACTGTACGTTGGACATTTATGTGTACTGTTGAACTTGTATGATTGTACGGTTTATGTTTTGCAATGCAGGTTCTGGAATTGGGCCCAATCCAGAACCGTGTTTTTTTTTTCAAAATTTTTCCAAGCATTGCCGGTGACATGGACTTAAGTCGCCGGCAATGTCTTGATATTCCGGCCACGGCGGTGCTGACATTGCCGGCGACTTCCATCGCCGGCAATGATATCTCCGGCGGGAAATTTCCGGCGACGGCATTGCTGGCGACTTGTCGCCGGTAATGTCAATTCCGGCGAAAAAAAAAACAAGGCCGGCGACTTAGTGTCAATACAATGTGTCTCCCTTGTCTTTGCTTGGTATTGTTGATACATCTTGTAGGCATTCTGAATATCCTTTGGAGCTTTGCATTGCTTGTGCATATAATTAGTCACATCACACCTATAGCAAGGTGCCAAGCGAGAAGTAGAAGCAGAATGTGAAGAATTCTCACCATTCCTAGAACCAAAATTGGATATATTCTTGTTGGAGTTATTATTGTTGTCATAGAGAGTTTAAGTCAAACTCCGACTATTTCCTCCTCTAGCTACCATGACTTCTACCACGCCCTCCTCTACCACCACGAGTTTGATAAAGTTCAGAACGTTGTTTTTCCTTATCCTTTCGTGCCTTCCCGCCAGTGTTGTAGGTTTCATGGACTTTCTTTGTACCGGCTAGCCTAACATTTTTGTGTAGAAGAATCTCATGATGCCTTTCTTTCTTGGCAGCACACTCATAAGATCACTGAATGATTGAAGTCTTCCTTACTCATAATCAATATGATACTGATATGCAAGGGTGTCCATAGAAGTAGGAAATGTGCTCAAAGAATTCTTGACCATTGCTTGATCAGTCTTTACAACGTCACAAATGGTCAGCTCAGACTGTAGCTCCAATATATCTTGATAAAGTTCATTTATCTTAGGATAATCCAATAACCGGATTCTATCCCATCTTTCTATAAGCTCTGGAAGTTATGCGTCATGCACATTGTTGAACCGTTCTTGCAACGTTACCCACAAATCTGCAGGGTCATCCTTAACAATTATTATTTTCTCAGAGAAGGATGAATATGTCTCCTGAGAAACATAAGAGCTTGAGCTTTTCAAGCTAGGGTGTCCTCGTTGGCTTCAGTGCTAGGTGATAGTGGTTGGATGGTATCAGTGAGACGTTTACCAACCCATCTATGGTATTCTGCTCCTTGAATGTCAAGGATATCAAATTTTGGCATTGTCGGCTCAGTCATCTACAAAATACAAGAGATGTAATTAGTTTACCGATCAAAAAATTACGATCACTAATATCAAGTTTAGGGAATAAGAAACATGATACATGATGTATGGTCATAAAAATCGATGCAGAACCGGTGGTTTCATACCACTCCCAGAAAACCGTGACTGTCAAATAGTTACAAAGATTGACTATCCTTTTTTCAATGTGAAATCACAATTAACCATGATATTCACCAATAACCGTGACTCATCCAAGATCGTCATTAATATTTAACTTTTTATAATATGTATCAATCCATATAAACTAGGGCATAAAAAATAAATCATGGTATGAAAATTCAATCTAAATCTAGACCTAGATCTAGGATGTTGCTGTAATTAAGTTTTACAACCTAATTCTAAATCAAAGAGGGTTAGTCGATTTACCTTGAGAAGGTTATGCTTGGTATGAAAACTTCATTGAAAGAAGTTTGAAGAGAAAACATCCACGAACTTTCGGCGATGAGCTCCAGTGGCGGGGAAAAATCCGGCGGTATGGGTGGTCGGCTGTGGAGAGATTCAGTCAAGGTGGGAGGCCGATGATGGAGGTTTTAGTGTTTAGGGGTTCGGGGTGATAGCTATCAATTCAAGAGTTGTTGATAACGTGTTGAAAAAGAAAATAGATACGCAGAAGATATGATCTGAAACTGTACTTTATTCATTGATAGATGACCTTAAATAGACATTATAATCTGATACAATTAATATCCTTATAAGTCAGAGATTGAGAGAATATCTACTTCTATTCTAATCAGGACAAGATACACACTGAGATACCAGAAATATTTCTCGTAGAACAGTTTTTTTTTTTGAAATAACTTTAACTTGTTTGGAGGAAGGAAGTTATTTTTAATGATATTTAAACACAAAAACTGTCGGTAGAAAAAAAAAGTAAAAAAAAAATTAATTGTTAATCACCGTAATAACCCTGAGTTATTTTAAACAATTAAAATAAAAATGGTAAAACCAGAAGAAATAGACATTTTAGAGAAACAAAATGGCATTACTGAAATAATAGTATAGATAATCCATTGTCTGGTTTAACATTTGGCATGCACTTGATAGATTATGAATTTATAAGTTTAGAGTATTTTCTGTAGGAGGTTGTTTACGTTTTGAGCTAGCCTCCAAAACTGACTTTTGGGTAAAAAGGTTAGTTTTTTTTTTCTTAGATGAAGAGGTAGAAATTTATTAGGTCTATTCAATGTTTTAAATAACGAATAATATAACGCAAACGTTTTAGCTCCGCCTTAGTGCATTAACGCTATGACGCGTAAATCGTACGCTTTTTGGGTATTAGAATTTATATATAAAAAATACATATTCTTTATTTCTAAAATAAAAATACACAAATTAATATTTAAACATCATGAAAACATGAGTTAACTGAAGACAAACATAGCTAAATTGAGTTTTAAGTCTTAAACATCAAGTTTTAGGAGAAGATGTAGCTAGTTTGAGATTATACCAATATTTTTATTCTTAATAGGACGTTTTTTTGCTTATTTAACAAATAAAAAAATAGTAAAAAAAAATATTGATTGCGTAAATAACGTATGAATTGCGAAAATAACGTATATACCGTACGGTATTTGAGCATTTCGCTAAATTGATACGATATTTAGCGTTTTTGCATTGTTAGCTACACTATAAATAATGGGTCTGATAAGTTACAAGAAGAACACCTAATACCAGCATGATAGAAAAAACTCCCTAAAGTAACCTATATTATTACATGTTCAGCACAAGCACCATTACATAACTAGACGGGCTAGACGTAGAGAAAATGACTAAATTTAAGTCTCACATCCTATCTAACTATGCATCACAAACTATAACAACAATAGATGTCGCTTTTCAGCCTTCTTCTATGCAAGAACAGCTAGATCCAATGTCACCTTCTTCTGCAAGGACTTATATTTGTCCACCATTGCTACGCGGTCACTCGATGCCTGTCCTGAGGCTATGTCTGATGTTGGGGTCTCCACTCTAGTCCCTCTCTTTCTTCCCAATATCAAATGCCCTACATCTGACCAAGACTCACCATCTATAAGTGGAAATACCTCCTACATGTTGAGACTTACCACCTACATGCAGAGACACCCCATCTGCATGTGACTCTGTCTGGTACGGTGTCGCTCAAACTTGACAATAGGAACCATCTTTGGCTTGTTGGGCCTAACTATGGACCACTAGGCGAACTTGTATCCTACAAAAAAAAAATACTTGGTCAATGGGACCCCTTCAAAAAGAGGGTTACCTTGCATGAAGGAAAAATATCCCAGCTCTCCCTCCCGGGCACTCTGCATGTCTACCACTTGTCCCACATACACAGACTCGGGTTGCTCCATCACTCCACCCAAAGTCATCGCCTTTTCGACTATCGACTTCCCTCTCATCACCGAGAATGGCGGTGCCGTTTCCAGGGGAGTAGTAACCATAAGAGCCGGGGTTGATTTCTCAAAACCTGGCAGCTTCTTCGGATTCATCCGCTCACACTCCGCCGCCAGCTCTGCCTTCTTCTCCTCTCAAGCATGCACCACCACACTCCCACCACCACCATGCACAAAAAAACCACATATAAAAAAAATCCATGCATGGCCGAATATTCAAAAGTAATCGACAAGACACAAGAAGGGGTAAAATGAAACTTACGCCTTACCACCATTCCTCGCCGAAGATCCACAGGCACACAAATTTCATTTGACCCACCTTAAGCAAAGCCGGATCGAGAAAAAGAAAATCACCAATAGTTACTTGTCCTCTCGACCCACTCATCATCCAATGCCGCCTTTGATAAGTTTAAGACAAATGCCCAAACCCCAGTCACTGCTACGGGCACCTCTAAAAGTATAAAAGAATCTGTCAAATTCCTCCACCACCACCGTGAAATCTTGGAAATACCAAGGTTCATGGGTAGCGCGTTTGAGAGCTTTTAAATCTCCAAACTTGCAGAAGAATCGATTAGAGCTATGGTGATGCAACGAAATCTTCCCAGGACTGAAAGGGCTATGCCACAGCCAGACCATAGTAGATTTGAATGATTGTTCATGGACCTCCGACAAAGCCATCGACTTAAACAGTTGAGCATTCGCATATCGGGTCCCGACACTGACACCAACTTTTATTCTGTCATCGTCAGGGATGATCTACCACTTCAAGGTCATCATCTTCGTCATGGAAGAAGCTAACGGTGCCAGCAAATCTATCTGCCACTTCCTCGCTATCCACTGCCATGGACAGGCTGAGAATGAGAGAGGAGGTTCAACTAGAGTGCAAGGGAAAGAGAAAAATGAGAGAATTAAGGTCAGCGACGCCGACTATTGAGCAGCATATCATTCTCACATCAGATCATCTCCCTAAAGAATCTCCTCAGCATAAATAGGAGCATGCAGCTCCACTTTGATGTATCAAGGATCTAGAACCTTATAGAAATATATAGAACATTGTAAAAGCTTACAGCTCATCACATAGACTTCAGGCTCTATCTAGTATTGTGGCTTGGCGAGAAAGCTTGCTCTTGCCTATAAATAGACCTCTGCATCATACCTTGTAATATGATTTTAATGAGAATCATACTTGACATATTTCAAATTATCTCATTTCTCTGTATGGTATCCAGAGACATAATTCTCACTGCTCCTCTATCCGGATCCCCAATCTCTTCCAAACCCAAAATCCCTAAATCTCTGCCATGGCTTCCTCTCCATCCACTCCTCTCTTCTTCGCCACCACCTCATCCTCCTCTCAGATCTTCCCCCTCACTAAAAGCTCTTCTTCCTCTATGGCTATTCAGAACCTTGGCCCTGTCATTCCGGTTCATCTTTCTAACACTAATTATCTTCTCTGGAAATATGTTTTTCTTCCAGTCCTACACAAATATAAGCTTCTCTCTCATTGATAGCACTTAGCCATGTCCACCAGAGCGTGTGCTCTCTGAATTTGGTGAGGTTATTCTCAATGATGCTTACCTGTCCTGGTTTGAACATGATCAACAACTACTCATATGGATCAATTCCACTCTCTCTGATGTGGTTCTTCCCTACATGATTAGCTTCTCTCATGCTAGGGACCTATGGCTCAACCTCGAAGCTTGGTTTGCTAGCATATCTTAGGCTCATCTTCTTCAACTCAAGTCTAGGCTCTGGAATGTGAAGAAAGCCACTATGTCCATGACTGGTTACTTACATCTTGTCAAAAGCTACGCTGATGGACTTGCCTCTCTTGGTGCTCCCATTGAGGATTACGTGAAAGAGTGAACATTGTACAATTGTGTTTATATAGTGTTGGCATTATGTTTTGAACCTTGGACAATGTAATGAGAGTCACAATTGTGTAGTTAATCCTAGTGTACATGTAAGCAACATATACTAATTACATTGTATTAGGAATCCTTATGTATTACAGATATGATCACATAGTAATGAAATCTGTGTTTGAGTGCAACTAGGCTTCTTCTATGGGCAAGACCTTGTTGCATATCTATATATATGTATGTGAGACTTGTCCCTGTTCTCTCTACAATTAGCATACATCTCTAATCCCATACAAGAGGCTTAAGGAGAGAAGAACAGAAGACATAAGCTCAAGAGAAGATGGCGGTCTCGGTGAATGCAGCTGGTAAGCTTCTGATCTTCTTCAACTCATGGTTGATGTGTTTACATGTCTTGATTGATCTTCAGTGCTACATTTTCAATTGGTATCAGAGTTTTGCTCAAAATCTCGCATGTAAATCGCTTAAGAAAAATCAACATGAAAATCCTATGGTTTTTTGGTTATGACTCAAGCAACAAAAAAAAAATTTGGAATAGGGCCAGATTTTCGTTCAGGTGCTCTTGGCCCATTTAGAAACTTACCTGGGCCTGCTGGGCTGCGTGACCCGAGGTGAGACCCATTCAGAGGAATACCCAAGCTTTGGTCTTTGGTCAATACCTGACCGTTGCGATAACAGACTGATTTTAGGATTCTGGGTTTTAGAGCTCGAGGATACAACACGCACAGATTCGTCTCATGAATCTGGTTTCGAGGATTCAATCCTTGCTGCTCACCAGGTACGTTTAGGAATGCAATAGAGAACCCTATAAGCATATCCCGACGTGCACATAGGATAGGACTGTTTGCTGTTTGCTAGATAGGGCTGGATGGAATTCAAATTCGATTCTCTGTGTATTCTTATATATTGCTTGATCATGATTGTGTGCTGCATATCTATGATTATTTTCCGCTAACCTTGCAGCGCTGTGAGCAGAGGCTAAGGTATGTCGATTGATTCAGCTTGTGATAAGGCATAATCTAGGCCATATGTTCAAACTGTAAATTGATAAAGAATCATGGAATGATTGTTTTGTGTCTCCCATAAACAACTACAATACAATTTACAGTGAAAGGAATCTGTTTTTTAAATTTTTCAGGGATTTCTTAAAAGTCTTGAGTTCTGCAGACTTGGATTAGCATGTTGCACATAGCAAAACCTTTTCCATGTTTACAAAATAATCATAAGGTGTAAAAGACTTAAAACTTGTGTTATTGATTTTAAAATTTTGTGCCTTATGGCTTCCATAGAAGCATCTGTATGAAATCTTTAGAATCAAAACAGATACATACATAGTTTCTAAACTCATATTTGGTTATTTTAGAAGTTTTTCTTCTGCCATTAGGTGATGACTACTTCTCTTATAAAACATGAGATTAATTACTGTGGTCTGTATTTCAGACAATTAGTATTGTCCAATCTACTGCTATATAAGTGTAGTTGGATAATGAACTTCAGTTTTGGGATTTTTTTGGTATATATATGTGTTAGTTTTGTGTGATGATTAGTGTTATCTGTGGCTTTTGTGATTCCAGTAGTACATACATAAAACACAGAAATCTCACAAACTTAACAAACAAGAACTAATTTTGTGATTTGTTGATTGCTCTCTAGGTGTCCAAGTAGTCACTCTTAATGAGATTGAACTTTTAACGGGGTCAAACTATTCCACCTGGAGAAGACAGATTGACATGTATTTTTCAATAAATGGGGAATTTGATGACTGTCTTATAGGACACGTACCAGAAGCTATAGAGGAAGATGAAAAAGATCAGTATAGGGCTCAGTATGATTACTATGTTCTTTGGCATAGGAAGAACACCACCTGCATAAATATTATCAAGGCCATCATATTAGATATTATAGCTGGAACCTTACCTGAAATGGATTATGCTTATGATTACCTTGAGCTAATTCATTAAAAGTTTAAGAAAACTGACAAAGCAGAAGCATTTAACCTTTCAGTACAGCTTAACTCTCTTAAGTATAATGGAGTTGGGGGTGTTAGAGATCACATAATGAAGTTGGAAACCCTGTGTGCAAAACTTAAGAACCTCAATGTAGGGCTTCCTGATGAATACGTGGTACACACTGCTCTACATTCTCTTCCATCATGTTTTAATCAGCTAAAGACTAGTTATAATACCCAGTCTGAAAAATGGACAATCAATCAATTGATTTCCATAGCTGCTGAGGAAGAGAGTAGGATCAAGAAGGAGGATCCAAACTATGGTATCGTTAAGACTTCAACCACTGAGGCAACTGTGAACTTGGTAGGCAGGAATAAGTGGAAAAAGAAGTTAGGTGTCATGAAACCCAATTTTAAACCTCACTCAACTAAAGCAGCAATAGGACCATCCAGCAACTCCAGCACTTCAAACTTTAAGTTCAAGTGCTATTTTTGTAAGAAAACTAGACACATTAAGAAAGAATGTCCAGGAGGCCTAGATGATTAAGAAGGGTATGCCTCTATCCTTATCTAAAACTCTTTCTATTCCGTCTCTTTTCTTTTTAGAAGTTGATTTAATTAATATAGAACCAAATACGTTTTGGCTTGATTCAGGCTCTTCCTTACACATTGTTAACTCCTTAAAGGGCTTTACAAAGAGGAGGAAACCAAAAAATGAAGAATCACACATTCGAGTAGGAAATGGCATGAGAGTTGTTGTTAAGGTTGTAGGCAGTCTTAGACTTGATTTAGGCTTAGGGAATTTTCTTTTTCTGGATAGTGTTTATTTTGTACCCTCTATGAAGAGGAATTTGATTTCTTGGGATCTTTTGATTCAGACTGGCTGTAGTTTTCTTTATGACATAAATGGAATAAAGATTTTTAGAGATTCATTACATATTGGTTCTGCTACACGTTTGAATGGTTACTTAAAGTTATAATGTAGCCTATCTCCTTCTCAACCTTCTGTGTATAATGTTGAGCACTTATCAGATGATTCAAATGTGTTAAATACCATTGTAGGTATTAACAGACCCCTATTTAATGATAAATCAGCACAACTGTGGCATAAGAGGCTAGGTCACATCTCAAAAGAAAGACTGAAATCATTGGTTAAGTCTAAAATGCTACCAGAATTAGATTTCTCTGACATGAATGAATGTGTGGAATGCTATAAAAGGAAAATGACAAATAAAAATAGAAATGGTGCATACAGATCAAAAAAGTTACTAGAGTTGATACACACAGATATTTGTGGACCCTTAAGACATCAAACCATATGTGGAAACATCTATTTCATAACATTTATAGATGATTTCTCACGTTTTTGTCACATCCAATTATTATCTGAAAAATCGCAATCTTTAGAGGCATTTAAAATCTTCAAAACTGAAGTACAGCTTTAGCATGAGAAGAAGATTAAAACTGTCAGATCAGATAGGGGAGGAGAGTTTTATGGGAGGTACACTGAGAATGGTCAGCAATTGGGTCCATTTGCCCTATTCCTACAAGAACATGGCATTAAAGCTTAGTATACAACCCCTTATAATCCCCAACATAATGGAGTAGCAGAAAGAAAGAACAGAACTCTTTTGAACATGGTTAGGAGTATGATGTGTACATCAGGCTTACCTAAATGGCTTTGGGGTGAATCTTTAAGAACAGCAAATTATATTTGCAATAGGGCTCCAAGCAAATATGTACAGAACACTCCTTATGAACTATGGCATGGTAAAAAGCCAAGCCTGCACCATATGCATGTTTGGGGCTGTAAAGCTGAGGCCAGGCTTTATAACCCGGATTTAGGAAAACTTGAGTCCAAATCAGTGTCTTGTCATTTTGTAGGTTACTGTGAAAAGTCTAAAGGATACAAGTTGTATTCTCCAAACCACTCTCCAAGAGTTTTTGAAACTCATCAAGTAAATTTTTTAGGAGAAACAGTCTACAATACTGCTTATATTGATCTAACAGCAGATTTTGAAGAAATTTCAGACAATCCAGAAGACTTAAATCACTCAGAAAATATCTTTGTTCTACCAATAGGTTCAGATACAACTTCAGAACACTTAGAAGAATCTAAAACTATGATTTTGGGGGAATGAACAAACAAAACACAATTAAATCAACATTCAGCTGAGAACAGTAACACTGAGATTCTGCAGGGACCTTCAGAAAACATAAGACCTGAAAATAATTTTAGAGTTCCCAATTCTGCAGAACATACAGTAACTTTAGAACCTCATCAACCAAATCCAACTCCAGACCCTGAACCAAGAAAATCCTCCAGGGAAAGAATTCCAACATTTGCAGGTCAAAGTGATTACTATGTGTTTTCTCAAGAAATTGAGGACTCATTAAATGATGACTGTGATCTTGTAAATTTTAGTCAAGCTATGAACAGTGAGGACTCTACTAAGTGGTATGAAGCTATGACTGCAGAAATTGAGTCTATGAAGGATAATGCAGTATGGGATTTGGTTAAAACTGATGATAAACAGAAGCCTATAGGTTCTAAATGGGTTTTCAAAATAAAAAGGGATGCTAAAGGAAATATAGAAATGTTTAAAGCTAGGTTAGTGGCTAAAGGTTTTACACAAAAGAAAGGTATTGATTTTACAGAAACTTTCTCTCCTGTCTCTACTAAGGATTCATTTAGAATAGTCATGGCACTTGTAGCTCATTTTGACATGGAATTACATCAAATGGATGTCAAAACAGCTTTCCTAAGGACAAGCAAGTGATTTTTAGTCCTTTGAAGATATCTAAGGACTTTAAGGTTAAGGTTAAGGTTTAGACAAAATCAGCTGTTAACTATCCACACTCAAAGAAATCTACCTGTGGTTATGTTTTCATGCTTGTTGGTGGAGCTATAGCGTGGAAAACTCAGAAACAGTCCCTGATAGCAACTTCCACAATGCAAGCAGAAGTAATTGCACTGTATGAAGGAGTATGTGAGGGTCTTTGGATAATGAATTTTCTGGTAGAAACTAAAGTGCTTAAAGATATAATTTCTGGAAAATTAACCATCTACTGTGATAATGAAGCTGCTGTGTTTTTTGTAAAGAACAGCAAGAGGTCTATTCATTCCAAACACCTTGATCTAAAGTACTACAGTATGAAGATAGGAGTTAAGGATGGTGAAATTCAGATTTTAAACATTGGGACAGACAATCAACTTGCTGATCCTTTTACAAAGGCTTTAGCAGTTGGTGTTTTTAAGAAGCACTGTGAAAATTTGGGTGTGCTTAGTGAGTTAAATTCTGGTGTTTAGTGGGAGCATTTGGTTTTCTAGTTAGAGTTTACTTCATTGTTCTGGTTCTTGTAATTTTGTTTTTGTTCTGAGTACAACTCAGAATCATGTAATCTTGATTCTGTTAATGATAAACTGAGATTTTACTTTCTGGTTGGTTTGTACATTTGCTGCAGCAATTGTGTATGAATTTTGATTTTCTGTTACAGTTTATTTGCATCAAGAAATTAATATCGGATGGATAGTGATGTATGGAGTTGTTCTATACATTGGTTGCCTTTTCAGTTTTCAGTTAACAAACACAATTCCATCGGTGTTCCAGTGTGTTTATATTTTTGGAGTTTTTTGTGTAAAAACCATTTGGTGAACTTGAGGTTTTTGACAAAATGCAGATTGTTGGTGTATATGCTGTCATTAAACTTCACTTTAGTCATATCTGAGTTCATGTGTTGTGCAGTTGTTATTGCAGTGGCTTTTAACTTACAGGTTTAGTTAAATATGTTAGAGTTCTAGGTTCTGCAGTAATGGTTGTATAATGACAGAGCTGTGGTTATGGATTTCAACTCGTTGTGATTCTAGCATGCCTTTAGTTTTCATTGCTTGTTCTAAAGTGGTTCATTTGCTGCATATAAGTATTGTACAGTTCAGTGGGAGATTGAAAGAGTGAACATTGTACAATTGTGTTTATATAGTGTTGGCATTATGTTTTGAACCTTGGACAATGTAATGAGAGTCACAGTTAATCCTAGTGTACATGTAAGCAACATATACTGATTACATTGTATTAGGAATCCTTATGTATTACAGATATGATCACATAGTAATGAAATCTGTGTTTGAGTGCAACTAGGCTTCTTCTATGGGCAAGACCTTGTTGCATATCTATATATATGTATGTGAGACTTGTCCATGTTCTCTCTACAATTAGCATACATCTCTAATCCCATACAAGAGACTTAAGGAGAGAAGAACAGAAGACATAAGCTCAAAAGAAGATGGCGGTCTCGGTGAATGCAGCTGATAAGCTTCTGATCTTCTTCAACTCATGATTGATGTGTTTACATGTCTTGATTGATCTTCAGTGCTACGTTTTTATTAGGATCTCGTGCCATATACCTTGCAAGGTCTCACTGATTAGTATAGCACGTTTGTCATTGCTCTCCGTTCCAAAATTCATGTTCTCCCTGTCTCTTCTGTTGAGCTTTATAGCTTGTTACTCTCTGAGTAAGTGGTCCATGAGGACCGTAAACAACAACTTGTGGAGTCCTCTGCTACCGCCTTTATGGTTTTTGACTTTGGATCTGGTGCCTCTTGCTCTTATGCTCAAGGTCATTGTCGTTCGTCTTCTTTTCGTGGTGGTCATGGTCCTTCTTACTCAAGCAATAGCCATGGTCACAGATCTTGCTTCGCCACTAGTCATACTAAACCACGTGTTCAGTGTCAAATATGTGACAGGTCAAGTCACTCGGCGATCGACTGCTATAATCGAATGAATTACTCATTCATTGGCCGTATTCCTCTGGCTTTCCTCTCCACCCTCGTTGCTAATCCATCCTCTGAGGTTTTTCCTTCTGTGCCTCCGGCTTCCTCTCCGGTATCGTCCGCTCTGGCCTATGCATTCTCTGCCATGCCAGCTACTTATTATCCTCACAAGGAGAGCTCCTAGTTTTACCACACTCAAAACTCACACGAACCCTACTCACCGTCTCACCCTGGTTTCTCTGGCTCTTCTCAACCTGCCTCGTCCTTCACTTGGCTTTGCTGATGCAGGTGCTTCTCTACATGTGACTCCGGATCTTGTTCAGCTCAACTCTGCTGCACTTTACTCGAGTAATTCTAAATTACTGGTTGGTAATGGTCAAACTCTTGACATCACTCTCGTCGGTTCTAAACTTGTTCACACACCTAATGTCAGTTTCAAACTCAACAATGTTCTTTGTGTTCCTGATATTACTCACAATTTACTATCTATTAATAGGTTTGTCACCGATAATAATTGTGCCTTTGTCCTTACTCCTTCCGGTTCATTGGTTAAGGATTTGGGACTTCGAAGGACTTTTTCGCACGGACCAGTGGTTAATGGCCAATATCCAATGTTTGCTGCACCTATTTCACCCTCCAGTTCACTCCCACAAGTAAGCTCTGCAGCTATTCTACCTAGTTCTCTTGGGCATTTACGGTTGGACCATGCTCACACTGGCGTGGTGAATAAAGTGCTCCAGCGCATTAATGTTCCTCTGCTTTCTTCCTCAAATTTTTGGCGTTAACTGTACCTCTTGTACGCAAAGCAAATCTCATCGACTGCCCTCTGTGTCCTCTACTTCAACAAGCACTACTCTATTCCAACTTTAACTTGATGTGTATATTCGATATTTAATTTATTCATTATATTTAGTTTATTGTTATTAATGGAGTTTTGAAGATTAATGAAGAAAATGAGATTAAATAATATATTCTGGAATTCTTGGTGAGTGATATATATAGAAAGCAGCTTGGACTTTGGAGACATATTTATTTATTGCAAGCTTGGCGAGCAATTTTTGCAATTGAATAGCTAGTGGAATGCACGTGATGTTGGAGAGGAGCAGCTGGCGAAAGGAGTCTTGGCGAAGGACTTCCTTTAATTGTGCAGAGGAGAATCAGTATCCATTTAGGATACTACTTGATGGTGTAGTCAAGCACGTGTGCGATAGCTAGCAATTAACCTAGCTATGTTAACATATATATATATATATATATATATATATAACTAGTGGAAGGGGGAGGACGGCGGTGATAGAAGAGATTAAGAGAAAAAGACAAAATAAAGGAGGAGAAAAGAAGAATAAAGAAAGAAGAAGAAGTTAGAAGAAAAAGAGAAGAGCCGTATTGCAAACCTGCGATCCCGACGGGGATCAAGAGTTTATTTCTTCTCCTTATTTTGTTCATCTTTCATGAATTCTTCAATGTTATTTTCTAAGACTATGAGTAACTAAATTTCTTTTGTTATGGGCTGATTGAAGCCTAGATATGCTTACGATTTTGAACCCATTTTGATTCTATTAACTATTTGGATGAGTTTTGTTTCACTGTTTTCTCACCGTATGATTTCTATGTTCATGTTTCTATGATTGCACGCTTAGATGCATGGCTTAGAATCTATAGTCTTGATTATGTACATGACCACCTTATCATTGCATATTCTCTAGAGACAAACATTAATTTGTGTGAAACAAGCCTTGGTGATGTAAGGGTGACCACCTTATCAACCCTTGAAGCTTTGTTATTCATCAAACATTCTTAGAACGTAATGACTTCAGTTCTCTAGGCTTACAACACCATATGTATAAGTCGGTTAAGTGAGGATCAATATCGAGCGGATTGTCCCTCCCTCTTTCATGCCAAGTAAGAGAGTGTAATACACAAAATGACTTAACCAAAGCTCTGTGTGGGGAGTATTCATCCATAGTTAGTTCAATTATATGGAGAAGGTCATAAGTATGTCTAGGGTGGAGAGAAGTTCTTAACATTCATATCTCATTGATTATCTCCAACAATTTATTTTCTGCAATTTATTGATTTCTGCATTAGCTGTAGCTTAGCAGATTTATTTAGGTAACCAAATCAACTCAGAAAACTCTCAAATTTTATGTGGTAGTCCGCCACTGTATCTAGTTTACTGTATCCAAATTTCGTAGTATTTGGGTCTGTCTAGAGTAGATTCGTAGTGTCATTAGTGTACTGTAGTCGAGCCTGTCGGCATTTTAATCTAGTGTTAGGATTTAGTTTCACCAATTCCTTGTGTTCGACAACCCATATTTATCTTACTATATTGATATATCCAGGTTGTGAATAAGGTATTTTTGAGAGGTGTTTACCCGCCTTGTCAACGCTCAGGGACCAGCTAGCATGTGCTTAGTCATGGGCTACCGCTACTTTCTTACTGTAGTTAATGATTTTTCTAAGTATTCTTGGATACTTCCCTTGTATAAGAAATCGGATGTACCTTCAGTGTTTCATATATTTCATCTTCTTATTGAAAAATTGCTATCTACATCAATCAAAGTATTACGGAGTGATAATGGTGGAGAATTCACTAGCCATATGATCAAATCTTACTTAGCTTCTCGTGGCATTACTCAGCAATTTAGCTGTCCATACACCACAACAAAACGATACTGTTAAGCACAAGCACGGTCACATTATTAAAATGGCATGTACTCTGTTAGCTCAATCCCAACTTCCTTATCACTACTGGCTTCATATGAGTCACGCTTCTATATTCGTAACAGACTCCCACAACCACTTCCTCATCCCCTTATGAGCGTCTCTTCAAAGTTGTGCTCGATTATCATTTTCTTCGTCCCTTTGGATGCCTATGCTTTCCGTGGGTCCGCCCATATACCTCACACAAGTTCGAGCCACGAAACCAGCCTTGTGTTTTCATTAGATACAGTAGTTATCACAAGGGTTATCTTTTCTACAACCTTGTCCACGTGCTCTGGCGAGGCAGATTGTCGAATTTATTGGCGGAACTTCTGGGATTGTTTTTAGGGCAAATTTTCATAGTTTTACGTATATTATGATATCGTATGATCCTTATTTACAGGACATCTTGATCGCGACCCTAGCAGGAAGGAAATTTCGATGGACCCAAAAGTAGTCACAGACTTGTGAGTGGACCGTTTTTTATTTTCACAGTTGCTGCGAGTTCATGTTTATACAGATTTACAGTCTCATGCATTTTATTACAGTTGAGTTTGGAGGTATGTTTGTGATGGTTTTATTTTCAGCATGGATGCTTTGATTAGTCAACTGATCATTGACTAGTCAGGTCAGACTAGGTTAAGACAAATACCCTGCCGGGGCCGGCCTTAAGGGAGGGCAGGTAGGGCACCCATCCAGGGCTCAAACCACTTAGGAGCCCAATTTGTTTTACTGTATAAAAAGAAAAAAGTTTAAAAATAAATAAATCTTTTTTGCGTACACTTTGGAAGCCTTCCTTTTTGTGTTTCTCAATTTCTCTCCCTTTTCAATATTCACTCATCCTAATTTTTCAAGTTCTATCACCGATCATGGAGAACATAACCCATATACTCATTACAAATAAATGGAGAAGATGATTCATCTTCCCACAATTATTTGATTATTTTATCTGTCATTCTCCATATAAATAAGGCCAACAATTCCTCTGAGTTAACTTCATCTCTCAGTCAGTTGGGTGTATGGGCTGCAAGTGTAGGTACTATACTGGTACAAAATCAGGTAATTTCCCGAGTTCAGTTTGTTACTCGATCAATTAGTCTCACTATTGTTATATTGTTGTTGCGCAATTGAGAAATCATTTGTTTTATTTTCTTCAATTTCTTAGAAAGATTTTAGCTTACTCGTGAGTTGAAACGAAGATGCCCACCAAGTGCTTGATATAATGCCTATGACTCCTATGAGGCTCCAACTCATTTTAACTTACTTAAAAGGATAAGAACAAGATGATGAAATGTGTTGAGAAGGTCCATCTTTTAGGTGCTTTAACTTGAGCAAGTCAGCAATATTTAGTAGAAAAATGATAATTTTCTTTATCTCTTCATTGTTTATTTATATTCTTGTATATTTGATTTGTTTGCAACCATTATTCTTCAAATGGCATTATTATTTGTTATGATCATGTTGCTAAATAACTCGGCAAAAAAATTTATTTTAGGGGTACAATATTATGATATTGATATTAACGTATATTTGAGTTGTTTGCAGCCATTTTTTTTTGTCTAAAACTTATTGATTTTTTTCTCGTCCAAGGCCCAAGTTAAGTTTTCGCTCCGACCCTTCAATTTTTCAAGACCGGCCCTGCACCCTGCAGACCCAAATAGTCTCTGGTTAAGACAAACACCCTAGAAGATCTCATCACCTTTTTATTTACAGTCTTTGAGATGCTCCGGGTTTGGACAAACACCCTGAGCGCCCACCTTCTTATTTTATTTTAGTTTATTATATTTGAACTCGCTTTATTTTATAGAAATTAGCAGAAAAATATGTTATTACAAATTTATCATTTTATGTAGTTTACGTAATTTTTGTCCACTCACTCTAACATTTTATATTTTAAATACCTTTCTCTGGGCTTTTCGGTTTCCGTCGCCCAGGTTGCAGTATAAATTCTGAGTTTGAGTGGTGTCGTCGAAGCCTTTGAGTCCACCAGTCAACACCTAATTCAGTAGGTTCTAGTATACTGTTAGACCTGTTTATATGTATCTTATGTTCATAGAAGTCGCTCTGAATTCCAGTTCTTTATGTTAATTTTAGTTACTCGAATAGTAGTCAAGAGTGTTCTCTTTGTATTCAGAATCAGCATGTTGTAAATACGTTTTAAATTCCTGGTTCTTGTTTAAGTTATTTGTTGAGAAATCCAGATGGACAATCGGTGATCCACAATTTGTTTGTGGAAATCTGATTAGAAGTGTTCTCTTCTTACAGATTTTTGGGTTGTTCAGTTTTCAGGGGAAATTATGTCAAAAATTTTGTAGAATTTCGCAGAGTTAATTAATCATTAGGATTTAATTCTAGTTTACTAGCTAAACTATCCAGTTTACTAGCTAAAATATCTAATTTAGCTAGTAAACTAGGGTTAGGTCCTTTCAGCTTGGTATCGGAGCATTAGGTTACAAATTCTATAGACTCTTGGTTATGTCAGTATAGACATTTGATAGTGTACAACACTCCCGAGAGGATGGCCCGACTGACCGGCAGATTCCCATCACAGTTCAAAATGTTGTACATCATTAAGTGATGTACATTATGAAAGGACCCAACCCCGATTTAGCTCCATAAACCGGAATCAAACCCTTTCGAAAACGCGAACTAACAAAAACCGTAAAAATTTTGGCAGAGTTTCGTTACTAACGTGGAATTACCATTACCTGCACGCGGAAAAATACACTTCATCCTATGCCACAAAAATCAAACCGTGGGCACCAATCCCATCCAGATTTCTCAATATATCAACAGTAATGTATAATAATAAATATAGCTGTACTTTACTGAAATCCGGTGAAAAATCGTATAATATATACAACAGAATACTCAGAGCGACCTCTAATGTATAATCATATAAATATACCACAGTAGGTAGAACAATAAACCTACTGGAAGAAACAAGGTAGCTCGAGCACTATGCCTCCGACCACGACGTGCGACACCAGAGTCCGAACTGCAAACTGGGCACGGAAATCGAAAAGCCCAGGGGAAAGACATGAAAACCGTTAGAGTGAGTGGACGAAAATAAATGTCTTTCACCAAGTAATATATACGTATAAAATCATATGCGAGTCAAATGCATGAAAATCAAATGGTACGTGAGGAGACGCTGACTACCACCCACGTACAGAGCATGCAACGTAAATATATTGCGGAATCTCTCATGGACTACCACGCGATAGCACAGTCTGAATCACGGGATCCCAGACCCATACGTGATCCCTAGCTACAAAGGCCTCGGGTCAGGATATCTGTCCCCCCGGAGCGTACTCGGGGATCAGCCGAGAAGCCAATGTGTATCGATACCACAACATATACTGAGACTGTACTCTGTGTAAACCAAATCATAAATCCTTTTCATACACATGCATAAAACATAATATATATGTATGTATATTCGTATACGTATATTTGTATAAGCATAATCGTAAAACACATGCTCATAAAATCATAATCAAACTGCATGCTCGAGTTCGTAAATCATATAAAAAGACTCGCAATCAATCCGTGAAAAGAAATGTCCACTCACAGACTAGCGTAACGCAGTTCGCGTTAACCCGTGATCCGGCGGAAAGTCCCTCGCCAAAAGAACGATCATGTATCCCTGAATAATCACAATAACCATTTCTCAAAATCATAATTCGACAATTCAAAACAAATCATGAGAAACCACCGTTCTCGGAAACACGTAATTCGATTACGACAAACTGTCGAAAATCCGAAATTCACACCTCAATACCTCACTGTAATTTCGGACGCTCAATTTGAAAAACGAACCTCCCCACTGCGATCGGGGCGCGATTTCGAGTGAAATGACATGTAACTTGTCGAAAATCCCAAAAAATCAAATTGTTGACCGTTGACCGCCGTTGACCACCGCCAACGGCGGCGCCACCATCCGAACGGAAAATTCCACGGCGGAGCAACCCCTATTCCACTCAAAATCATTCACTGAGCAACTTTGTTAACTGCAACAAAGGCCAATTCAATCTCTAACTAGCTCAATTTCATGCAAAACCGAATTGGTACCAAATTTTCAAATCCAAAATTCTCCAAGTACACATCGAATTGAAACACCAAACTTACATGGTAGCTTCATGGTGATGAGAGCTTCAAAGCCCACTCAAAATTGCAGCTCAATTCGGCCGAATTCATAGAATCCGAATTCACCAAAATTTCCTCCATTTCTTGCCGGAAATTCCTCCACTTCTGGCGTCCCTTGTGGTGAAAGGAGGCCGGGGATGGGTAGACGGGACTGAGGCGCACCGAACGGGACCGAAGTTGAGCACGGAGGTGGCCGGACGGGCACCGTCGCCGGCAAGGCCGTGGTCGCCGTCGCCATTCTCTTTCACCACCGAGTTGACTCAGTCAACTCGGTCAACTTCATTTATACCAACTGTTGACTTTCCCAAAACAGCAAGTTCACTATTTATAGCTTTCCCAAAATGGAAACCAACAAACACACTTTTCGGCAAACTTCAAATACACGTAACTTCCTCGTCGTAATTCCGATTTCAACAATTCTCGCGGCAACAAACTCAACTCGACATATTCTTCAATTATCACCCGAAGTCAAACACATCAACAAATCGGATAAAAAGTCAACTGTTCAACCATCACATATTTAAACCGACTAAATAGTCAACAATCGGAAATATTCACAACTTAATCTTCGTAACTCGGAATAATGCTCCGGAAGTTCCCACAAGCTCGAAATTAAATTCTCAACAATTTCCATGAAGAAGCCGAAACCAAATTCTCGTCCGGTAATTTAGTCGTTAAGAGAGCCACCAGTTTAACCTGATTCCATCGAAACTTCAAATATTCATAATTTATTCCTCGGTCGTCCAAATAACGATCCGGAACTGCCCACGAACTCGAAATCACACGTACAACGACTCTCGAGAAGAGGCTCAGCTCCAATTCTCGGCCAATAATTAAGCCGTTAACAAGTCCGGCGATTCAATCATCAGTCGAAAATCTGCGACTACGCGCAAGCTCGTAGATTAAGCTGATTCTGTTCTGGGTCGTCACACATTATCAAATGTTGTACATTATATAGTGTACAACACTCCCGAGAGGATGGCCCGATCGACCGACGGATCCCCATCATAGCTCTAAATGTTGTACATTATTAACTGTCTAGAGTCTCTTAGTTGAGCCTTTTTTCTTGGTCTCTTTGAGTGAGCTAAACGTCTTTTTGTGGACTCTTAGGTCATTATGCCTCGATAACCAGCTCAATAGGATGAAGCACAGTCTTTAGCACAACAGATGCGTGAATTAATTTTACACATGATGCCACGTGAGGGTCATGACGATTTAGTTACCAAAGCTAAATCAGCAGGAGCAGTTCCCTTTGCATGATCTCATGACCTTGAGACTTGTGAGAACTGGCTTATAGAGATTGGTCGAGTATGCGACCGCCTGCGTCTCTAGTTGACTTCAGAGGAACAGAAATAGTTGTGGGTCTGTTGTAGGACCATGCTTCCCATTGGTGGGAGAGCACTGAGAAAAATGAAAACACTACCCCGTGGGCAGAGTTCATGGAGTTTTTCATGAGTCACTTCCTCAGTGAAGCAACAAAGCAGAGAAAATATGAGAAGTTTATGAATCTTCGGCAAGGAGAGTTGTCCGTGATGGAGTATCGGGATCGTTTCACCCGTTTATTCCAATTTGCACCAAATTCTGTCAGGTTAGTGAAGGAAATATATTGGAGGTTTGAGCAAGGTTTGCGACATGAGATTGCCCCATACATGTCAGGTGTACCACGCACTGATTTTGATGAGTTTTTCAGTGCTGCTGTGAGATGTGAAGATAGGCTTTGATTAGAGTGGAGACAAACTCGACGATTCGAGGAAGGTGGGCCCAGTTAGTGTCCTTCAAAAAGGGGAGGCTCTAGCGCATCTGAATCCACATCATGTTCTAGTGAGGGATCTCAGACCTCTAGTGCACGTCGTCCAAGTTATTTCTCGAGGTGGAGGTAGAGTCGATCACATAGGCAGAGGTCTAGGGTTAGTTCCAGTGGATCTAGTAGGTCTCGATTGGCTCCATCGACACCCAAAGATGTTTCTCTATGCAATAGATGTAACAAGCACCATTTCGGATAGTGTCAGTTTGGAACTTTAGCTTGTGATAGTTGTGGCAAGACGGGCCACTTTTCGAGGGAGCGTCCACAAAGGGACACCTTAGATAGATTTCTGATGTAGAGTTTTGATGGTAGTCAAGGAGCCACTTCAGGGGTTAGAACCGCACCACCACCCAGACAACCAGGTTATCGAGACCGGAGCCAGAGAGGGTGACTGGCTGGACAGACTGGACATGCTCGACTTCATCGGATGACTCTACAGGAGACCAGAGTGTCTCTAGAGGTGATTATTAGTACGTTGCATATTTTTGGTTATGCTGCTTACATTTTAATAGATCCGAGGGTGACACACTCTTTTATATCTGTGAGATTAGCATAAAAAATTAACGTACTTGCCACTCCCTTATTGAAAATTGGCGAGTGACTTATCCCTCTGGCGAGGTGATTTTAGTTGGGCTAATGTATCGTGACTCAAGCATGATGGTTGGATGTTTTAGATTGTGTGCCGATCTGATACCTCTTGACATCACAGATTTTGATTTAATTCTGAGCATGGACTTTCTAAGCAATCATCTAGCTTTAGTTGATTGTCATCGGAAAGAGATAGTATTTAAAAGTCCAGGGTTTCCTGAGATTTTATTTCATGGGGAAAGAAATGTTCTTTCATCGTGCTTATTTCAGCTGCGAAAGCTGAGAAGATATTGCGGAAAAGATGTACCGCATATCTGGCACATATGGTGAATACTAGTATTTCCACCCCTAACCTTGAGCAGATTAGGGTGGTTAGGAAACATTCTGATGTCTTTCCTGAGGAATTACAAGGTCTTCCTCTAGTTAGGGAAATAGATTTCACGATCGAGCTACTTCCGGGTACATGCCTCATAGCTTAAGCTCCATATAGAATGGCTTTAGCTGAGTTAAGAGAGTTGGAAATTCAAGTTCAAGACCTATTTGATAAAGGTTTCATCCATCCTAGCATATTACCATGGGGAGCTCCAGCTTTATTTGTGAAAAAGAAGATTGGATCGATGAGATTATGCATCGACTATCGGAAGCTGAATCAGGTTACAGTGAAGAACAAGTATCTACTGCCTCAGATTGATGATTTGTTTGATCAGCTTAAGGGAGCTATGGTATTCTCTAAGATCAATTTACGATCAGGATACCACCAGTTGCAGATTAGAGAGTCTGATGTCTCTATGACCGTGTTTTGATCTCAATATGAGCATTATGAGTTCCTAGTTATACCTTTCGGCCTAGAAAATGCACCTGTTGCCTTTATGGATTTGATGAATCGAGTATTTCGGGCATATCTTGATAAATTCGCCATTGTATTTGTTGAGAATATCCTGATTTACTCTTCAGATGCGAGGCAACATGCTAGACATTTGCATATTGTTTTGATGGACTTGAGATAATCTCACTTATATGCCAAGTTCAGTAAATGTGAATTGGCTAGATAGAGTTAAATTTCTTGGCCATGTGATTTCTGTAGATGGATTTAGTGTTGATCCTAACAAGGTGGAGGCAATGTTGAATTAGGGCAAACCTGCCAGTGTAGCTGATATTTGGAGCTTTCTGGGTTTAGCTAGATACTACTGTCGGTTTGTGCAAGATTTTTCACGTTTTGCTGCACCTCTTACCCGACTTACGAGGAAATGATTCAGATTTGAATGGTCAGAGGCTTGTGAGGAAAGTTTTCAGGCTTTAAAGACAAGGCTGACCACTACTCCAGTGTTGACTTTACCAAATGATAGCGGGGAGTTTACTATTTTCAGTGATGCATCTAAGTTAGGTTTGAGATGTGTGTTGATTCATCAAGGCAAAATTGTCGCTTATGGTTCCTGAAAATTAAAGCCTCATGAAGTGAATTACCCTACTCATGACTTGGAGTTAGCCACGATTATTTTCGCGTTGAAGGTTTGGGGACACTACTTATATGGTGCCAGGTGTCGGATTTTTACCGACCATAAAAGTGTTATGTATTTCCTCACACAACCAAAACTGAATTTGAGGCAGAGGAGGTGCATATAATTGTTGAGTGATTATGAGTGCACTTTTGAGTACTATCCTTGAAAGGCAAACGTAGTGGGTGATGCTTTTAGTTGGAAATCAGGATTTGCTTTGTCGCATATACAAATAACTCGGATGCCACTACTTTCTGATTTGTTACCCACTGGCGCATTCCTGTACATAGATGATGATGAACTGGGAGTTTTACTTGCCAACTTCCAGGTTCGACCTATTCTTGTTGACAGAGTTCGTGACTTACAAGATTCTGATGTCTCATTGCTGAAATTAAAGGAAGCAGTATATAGCGGTGGACAACCAGACTTTACATTGCGAAGAGATGGCTCACTGGTGATCAAAGGTAGACTTTGTGTTCTGAATAATGAAGAGTTGAAATGAGAAATACTTGATGAAGCTCATTGTTTAGCTTATGTAATGCATCCTGGTAGTACGAAAATATATCAAACTCTTAAGGAGTATTATTGATTGCCTAATATGAAGAGGGAAATAGTGACATATGTGAGCCAGTGTCCCATTTGTCAATAAGTCAAGGCGGAGCGGAAAAAACTTTCAGGCTTGATGCAACGTCTAGAGATTCTGCTTTGGAAATGAGAGCATGTTACTATAGAATTGTATATAAGCTACCTCGTACATCCAAGGGCCATATAGGTATCTGGTAGTTGTGGACCATTTCACGAAGTCTCCACATTTCATACCAGTTCCAGAGTAACTTTCTATGAGCAAATTAGCACAGTTGTATATGCAGAAGATTGTGAAGATACATGGTGTGCCTGTTTCTATTATCTCGGATCAATATTCCCTTTTCACTTCACAGTTCTATAGAACTTTACAGGAAGTTATGGGCACCAAGTTACGATTTAGTACAACTTTTCATCCTTAGACAGATGGCTAGTATGGGAGAACCATTCAGGCACTGGAGGACATGCTGAGATCCTGTGTATTGTAATTTTCGGGGAAATGGAATAAGTACCTGCATTTGATGGAATTTGTTTTTATAATAACAATTTCCACTCTAGTATTGGTATGTCAACATATGAACCCTTATGCAGGAAATAGTGTAGGACCCCACTGTGTTGGAGTGAGGTAGGTGAGAGAAGCCTTATTGGTCCAGATATTATGCAAGAAACGATGGAGAACGTGCAGATTATTCGAGACAGATTAAAGGCTGCCCAGGATCGATAAAAGAGTTATGCAGACGTTAGGAGAAAGAAACTAGAATTCGAGGTTAGTGACTGAGTATTTTTTAAATTGTTGCCATGGAAGGGTGTTATGCGATTTGGAAGGCGTGGCAAGCTTTAGCCACGATACATCGGACCATATGAGATTATTAAACGTGTTGGTGATGTTGCTTATCGTTTGGAGTTACCATTAGAACTAGCATGTGTTCATGACGTATTCCATGTGTCCTTGTTGTGGAAATGCATCTCCGGCCATTCTCATGTTATTGTGCCTCAGTAGATTCTGTTACATGAGGACTTGGTTCATATTAAGGAACTAGTGAAAATTCTTGACCATAAAGATCAGGTTCTCCGAAACAAGACCATTCCTTTAGTGAAAGTGTTGTGGAGGAATCATGCAGTAGAAGAAGCCACCTGGGAACCAAAGCAGCACATGAGGGAGCAGAACCCTCATCTTTTCGAGTAGGTATGTAAATTTTGAGGAAAAATATTTTTAAGGGGGGTAGATTGTTATGACCCGAACCAAAATTACGCGCCTATCGAGTTATATTAAGCTTTATCGCGGATTAGTCGCATTACCGAAGTTGTTAACAACTTTTTTTACCGGGCGAGGATTTGATTTGACTTTCTTCACAAAAGTTATTGAGTATTTAATTTCAAACTCGTAGGAATTTTTGGAGAATTGTTCAGATAAGCGAGCTATTTCTTATGCTTATCAGAAGTTCGCGAGAGAAATAAATGAAAATGAAATCATTTTTAGTCGGTTAATTCTCGACCGTTCGATCGCAATAAGATTGATTTTGGGCCATCGATCAGTCGATGAGTTTAGGGGTATAAATAGGGGAATTTTAGAAATTAAAATCAAAAAATCATAAAATTGGCCCGAAGCCCTCGACTCGTTTTCTTCGGCGATCCATTTTATTCAACTAGACCCGAACCGACGATTCCGGCCACTGACGACGACGGAAAGGTAGGAAAATCATGAGTGATGCTTTCTTGACTATTTGGTGTGTTTATTTTGGGAAAATTTGCATGTTTGGAGGCAACCCGATTCATGTTTTGAACCGTCGAATCGCCGGCATCGGTGGCGGTACTATGACATGTTGTGAAGGTTAGGAGTTGAAGGGAAACAATCCTCTCTCCACACCACCCCCCCCCCCCCCCCCGAGTCTTTCTAGGTAGGTAGGAAGGTCCAACGAAGCTCCACAGCAGAACTTCTTCACCGTGTTGAAATTTCTGGACGGTTTCTGGCCGTAATGTTTTAAGGGGTTTTCCGGCCACGTGGTGGCGAGTTGAGGTGCATAAGGCTAGGAGATAGATCGGGCTCGAGGAGATGAACGTTTTGAGGGGTTAATCGTTGTTGTTGGTGGCGGTTGCCGGAAATTAGGTTTTCGGTATGTTTCGGCTAATTCCGGCCAAACACCAATGAATTGGACTTCGGTCCAGTTATGAAAGTGGAATGGCTCACTGAGATCTTTCTAATGAGGGTTCAACTGCCCCCATTAGAGGACTTTCATCGGAGGCATGTGGGCTACACGCGCCGCCGCTTATGGAGGCGCATGAAGGCCACGTGATCACGACCCTAGCAATAAAGGAAATTATTAGCAAGACTTTCGGGGTTGCTTTTAGGGATTATTTACATAGTATTACGTATATTTTGATATCCTATGATCTATATTTACAGGACATCGTGATCGCGACCCTAGCAGCGAAGTAAATTCTGCTGGACCCCAGCAGTAGTCGAGTAGTCGCAGACTTGTGAATGGACGTTTATTTATTTTCAAAGTTGCTACGAGTTCATGTTTATGCAGATTTATAGTCTCCTGCATTTTATTACATTTGAGTTTGGGGGTATGTTTGTGATTGTTTTATTTTCAGCATTGATGCTTTGCATTACCAGAAAAAGCTTCAGCTCCGTCGTCTAAGATGGCTTACATGACGCAACTAAATTACGTCGTCTAAGTCTTATCTTAGACAACACAAATCAATTAGGTGTAATCTAAGTACTATCTTAGACGACGTAATTTAGTTGCACCGTGTAAGATAACACGTAGACGACGCCAATTTAAGTTGCGTCGTCTAAGTGGTTTCTTACATGACGTACTGACACCTTTGTTTATTCGTTGTTTGAGAAACCACTTAGACGGTAGAGTTTCTCATATGCATGCGTCGTCTAAGTGATATCTTAGACGACAAAAAATAAATTCTTGCGTCGTCTAAGTGAAAAATTTATATTATATATATCAGCTTTGCCATTCTCTCCAGCTCAATCTTCATATCAATCGCTCGCACTCTCTAGCTTCATCAATCTCGACCTTCTAGCTCTCTAATAAAATAATATATATATATATCTAGTTATAGCCTACGTACGTAGCTCGATCAAGGTAGCTCGATCAAGGTAGCTTGATCAATCACTTCATTTTGATCAACGATGACGTCGATCGGACGACATGTAATTATCGATGAATTAAGGTACGTACTTACGTATATATAATTCTTCTAACTTGCAATGGATCGATCAGTCTGATGGTTTTAATTTGTTTGCATGCACATATATATAATTAATATATTCAATATTATTCCATAATATATATATATGTGACGAATTAGCTAGCCAGCTAGCTATATATTTCGTTTAATTAATTGAATTGTGTGCTAGCTAGGTAACAAATTATTGATGATCGAACAACGCTTGAAATGCATATATATATATATATCTGTGTTTATCGATGGATATATTAAAATCATGATTAAATAATATTAATTAGGTAGAAATAAATAAATAAATTATTTGTTAATTAATTAGGAATTGTACGTATGAATTGAACGAAATTTTTTTGTTAACTTCTAACAATGGTTTATTTGATAATTTAAAAGTTTCGTTTACTAGCTTACATAGGAGTCGAATATGGACAAGAGTTGGATACAGTTAGCGAATAGAAATGATGAGAGGTATATGGACGGAATATGAGAGTTTGTAACGTTTGCGATGCAACATGGTCAAAGAAAGAAACGTTTAAGGTGTTCGTGCAAAAAATGTCTTAACCATCAGTTTGTGGAGTCTCATGTTATGACTCATCACTTGTATGAGCACGGTATGATGTGGAGTTACACTACATGGAGTAAGCACGGTGAAGTAGTAAACTTCAACCCAGGGTACAGTTACCAGGGTGCCTCATCCAGCAGTACCAGTAGTGGCGCCCCTTCTTGGAACCCCACCGAGGATTTGGTCCATGATGTTTTTCCAGAATTTAGTCGACATGGTAGAGAGCAATAAGAATGGGGAGGATCTGATACTCTTAATGTTGACCCAGTCCCTGTTGTATTCCCAGAAATTGACACTATTGAATTTGATAGGTAAAATAGCATGCTACTTGAAGCTCGAACCCCAATGTACGATGGATGTCCACAGACTGTGTTGCACGCCATAATGAACGAAATGGAGTACAAAGTGAAGCACAAAATATCGGATGCAGGTTTTGACGAAATCCAGAAACATATATAGGATTTGCTTCCTAACAATCACAAGCTTCCATGTTCCCATTACAAGGTAAAAAGTGTCTTAAGCAAACAGGGTCTGAAGTACGAGCACAACCACGCATACAGAAACGATTGCGTGCTGTTTTATAAGGAGTATGCAGAGTTGGACTACTGTCTTGTTTGCAACCACTCCAGATGGAAGCACCCTGAAAGGAGGAGTTCGAAAAAGAAGATTCTTGTGAAGGTGCTTCGATATTTTTCGTTGATTCCCATACTGCAGTGTTTTTTCATGTCTCTATACACAACAGAGCGGATGAGATGGTATGCGGAAAAGATAATAGATGACGATGTGCTCAGACACGTGGCAAATGGGGAGGTTTTTAAACATTTCGACAGGGAATTTTCAGACTTTGCAATGGAGATTTGAAATGTCAGACTAGGACTTTCTACATACGGGTTCAATTCTTTTAACGATGGCACGTACAACGCTTGGCCAGTTATCCTCATGCTGTATAACCTGCCTCCCTTGATGTGTATGAACAAGAAATTTAATTAATTTCCTTACTCTGCTAATTTCAAGTCCTAAGTCTCCTGGAAAGTGTTTAGATGTGTACCTCAGACCATTGATTGACGAGCTAAAACTGTTGTGGGAAACTGGAGTTCCAATGTATGACAAGTTCAGTAACACAATGTTCTTGATGAAAGCCGCGGTATTGTGGACCATCAGCGATTTTCCTACATATGGGATGTTGGCATCTTGCATAACCAGAGGATACAATATTTGTCCTGTCTTCTTGGACGACGTGAACTTGAGTTGGCACGCGGGGAAGGTGTGTTACTTGAGTCACCGTATGGATAAAGGATTAGTCAAAAATACATCTGCCCCAGATGGTTCCATCACGAAAACATACCTAATGCATGAGTCTGTTACTTACTACAGCAAGTACTTCAATGATCTGGTCGAGACCTCCTCCAATACACCTGTTACCTACGATCTTTCAATCGTCACAGATCTTGTACAATCGTTTAGAGGAGTATTAATCGAAAGATTAAGTCAGGAGGAACTTATTGAAGCACATTGGGTAGTGTTGCGAGACTGTAAAAAGGTTACTGGTTACCTGCAAACTACAAAACTACAATTCAGACAGCCAAACCAGACAAGAGTCCTAACTGGGTTGAAAAAATGCTTAAGAAGAAGTTTTTTGATTATTTCCTCCAATGGGTATGTCACTTTAAATTATTAAACCATTCATGTCGGCTTTGTGCTTCCTTTTTTAAATTTGATGTTGATACATATATATATCTGGAACCGGACTAGTATAAGGATTAATTAGTTACGTAATTTTTTATTTGATTTAAATTTCATGTTTAATTAATGGATTCGTAGTTTTTTGGTCAAATTTTGGATGCAAGTTTATTTTTGGTTTCCTTTAGTTTTAGGGGAAATTATGGAAAATTTTTGGTAGATATATATATCTATTCTTAATTACATCTTGTACGTTCACATTTTTTGCAGACGGAGGATCTACAGAAATCCTCTAACCACAATGGGTGGTGGTCATGGAAAGAATACATGTTGGCCCGTAAGCCGGTTCAACACTATATTTACCTCTGATGTTTTGTTAACAGTGTAAAGTTTCATTCAGTGGACCGAGATGAAGGAAGAAGAACACAAAATAGTGGGATCGCGGTCGGACAAGGCGACAATGTATATTACGGAGTTCTTGTCAATGTCGTCTAGCTACTATATGGGAATTGTATCAACGTTTTTCTATTCAACGGTAAATGGTTCAAGCGTACAAAGAAAGATCTAGGCATTTTATCAGCCGATACAAACTCAAGCTGGTATGAGGATGAGCCTTTTGCTCTTGCCACACACGTTAGGCAAGTGTTCTATCTGAATGATCCGAAAGCTGGTGAAGGGTGGAAAATAATAAACCATATGTCTCACCAAGGAATATAGAGTGCCACAACACTCGAAGGGCCGTCACTGATTCACACTCAACAGGATAATGTCGTCAGTGCATATCAAGAATTTGATACTTCTGTCATCTCAGACACAAGGGAACTCATTTTTCTTAACGGACAGTTACCCATGCCTGATCGGGAAACAGATCTTACTGAAAAGGAGATCATGGACCTTACGATTGATAATGCTTCTGAAGATGAGGAGTTGGAAATGATGGAGACTATGATGATGAGGACCAACCGTCAGTTGAGAGTAGTGAAGAGGAAGATGTTGATGAAAACTATGATCCCGATGCTGATTGATATATATATCAATTGATCGACCGATCGAGTTTGGTGCATTTGTAATAATTTTGATACATGCATGGTTAAACATATATACATAAAGTCGATCTATATTATTAAATAATATAATACAATTTCATTATATTATAATTAATTTATAATTAGAAATTAATTATTATTTTTACTTAGACGACGGAACTATGGGGTACCGTCGTCTAAGTCTAAAATTTATGGCGGGTGAACAGTGACCGCCCAATTTTTTGGGTTACGTTTCAAAAACACTTAAACGATGACAAATTTATTAATTAATTAATGAAAATTTAATTTTAGACGCGTGCGCCTGTATATGTATATATATACGTATACATCGACAATGGATTCAATAATTAATTTAATTATGGACAAATTCGAGTCGACCAATCGAATTTGGCGATCGATGTCGATCCTAGCTAGCTAGACGTCGATAATTAAATTTGGCGAGTAATTTAAAAACACTATCGTAGATTAGGGGTCGGCAAAAAGCCCGGCCCGGCCCATGTATAGCCGACACGGGCTGAGCCTCAACAACATTTTAATATTTGCGGGCCGGGCCGGGCCGAGCTTTATCTTTTATATAAGGATCCGGGCCCGGCCCATTCAAGCGGGCTTTGCGGGCTTTTACGGGCCGGGCCTATCGGGCTTTAATTATTAAAAAATTAAGACATTTCAAAATAAACGTAACCTTCATCCATACACCGGGGTTTAAACGTACTCCGACAAGTCTAAATTTTACGTACGGTGTTTATCACTATAAGATGGACCTTTCTACATGTCCTCGTTTATCATTAAAACATATTTAATTCTCATATTGCTTGAATTCTCCATATGTATATTAATGTTCTTACGTTTGTTCCTTTGTTATATGGAATGAAATACTTTTGTGAAACTTAATCGGACATGTTTAATTATTTTATAAAATTGACTGTTAGATTGATTGGTTAGAATATTATAACCATGCCTTTAAAATTTTATAAATTTTGGACTTGATTTAGACATCGATCCATGTATTTCGCCAAATGTGACCGTAGTACTCTTACAACTAAAACGGAAATTACCCCTCTCGAAAATAATTTTTTAACATCAAATTTTGGACACATATTCTTATGGAATACATATCTATCTCATAGTGTCAAAAAAAATGACATAAAAATTTGATTTATCCACTCCTCCCATAGGAAAATAAGGAAAATTAGATGAGTGTATTTTAGTGTTTTCACAAATTTTGTTTAACTGTATTGACCGGGATCCAAACGTACTTCGATTAGGCTAATTTTTACGTACGGTGTCTTTTATTACAAGGTGAACTATTATATATAGCCTTCTTTATTTTTAAAACATTTTTAATTCTTATATTGCTTGAATTCTCTACATGCACACTAATGTTCTTACCTTTATTCCTTGAATTGGTTATATGGGTAGAAAGACCTTTGTGAAACGTAATCGATCATGTATCATCATTTTACAAAACTGACTATCAGATTGGTTGTTCATAATATTCTAAGCATGCCGTTAAAAATTTATAAATTTTGGACTTGATTTAGACTTACATCTATGAGTTTCGCTAAATGTGACTGTAGTACCCTTACAACTAAAACGTAAATTACCCATCCCTAAAGGAATTTTTTAAGATCAAAATTTTAACACACATTCTTGTAAATTACATATTTATCTCATAGTGTCAAAAAAATTGACATAAAAATTTGATTTATCTAGTTTCTCCATGGAAAAATAAGCAATATATAAGAGAAGGGTATTGATGTCATTTCACACACTCTTAATTAAACTCTCACCATTGAAAAATTACAAGATCTAATCTGAACCATCTATTATATTTACTGTTTTACTGTGTAAGGTAAATCGATAAAAAAATTACAATGAAACCTTAAACCCTAAACCTAAACCCTAAACCCTAAACCCTAACCCCTAACCCCTAAACCCTAACTTATTCTAAACCTCAAAATTCCTAAAACCTAAAATCTAACCTACTCTAAACCTCAAAATTCCTAAACCTTAACTTACCATAAATCTCAATCCCCTAAATCCTAACTTACCTTAAACCTAAACCCTAACTTATCCTAAACTCTAAACAATGATTTAAGAGTAAAATAGATACACAAATATAACTATATATGGAATTCCAATATTTGATCAATATATGTGTATGTAATATATTAACATAGACATACACAAATATAAAAATATATATATATAGTACTAGTCACTATATTATATATATAAGTGTAGGTATAATGATATATGTACTACTATCTTATATATATAAAAAATTGCGGGCTTTGACGGGCCGGGCCTAATGGGCCTTGACGATTTTTTGGCGGGCCGGGCCGGGCTTTAGATCTCTAAACCAAGTTCGGCCCACCAACCACCTTGTCGGGCTTTTTTTTGGGCCGGGCCGGGCTTTTAGCCCACGGGCTTGCGGGCCTCCACCGGCCCACAAGGCCCACGGGCCAAATGATGACCCGTATCGTAGATGACAGAACTATAGTAGACAAAATAATGGCCGGTCAAAAATAATTAACCGCCCATTTGTGAGGGTGGCTTTCAAAACCAATTAGATGACAGAACCAAGTGGTTCCGTAGTCTAAGTCAAAATTAATGGCCATGTGACCGCCTATTTTTTTAGGGCATTCCAAAACCACTTAGATGACGGACACACAACATTCCGTCGACTAAAAAGATACTTAGACGATGCAAGACTTGGTCTCCATTGCTTAAGTGAAAATAATAGCGGGTGAAAGAAACCGCCTATTTTTTCGGGAGGCGGTTCAAAATTAACTTAGATGACGCATCCTTGCTTTGCCTCGTCTAAGTGAATTTTGAACCAGATAAAGAAACCCTAGCAGTTTCTCTCTCTCTCTCTCTCTCTCTCTCTCTCTCTCTCTCTCTCTCTCTCTCTCTCACTTCATTTCCAACCCTCTCCGATCCCCTCTCCCGGGGCGGCTGAAAGGACCCAACCCCGATTTAGCTTCCTAAATCGGAATCAAACCCCTTCGAAAACACGAACCAACAAAAACTTTTCGAAATTTGGGCAGAGTTTCGTTACTAGCGTGGAATTACCATTACCTGCACGCGGAAAATACACTTCATCCTATGCCACAAAAAGCAAACCGTGGGCGCCAATCCCATCCGGATTTCTCAATATATCAACAGTAAAGTAAAGTAGTAAATATATATACACTTTACTGAAATCCAGTGTAAAATCGTATAACGTATTCAATAGGAAACTCAGAGCGACATCTAATACATAATTGTATACGCATACCACAGTAGGTAGAACAATAAACCTACTGGATGAAACAAAGTAGCTCGAGCACTATGCCTCCGACCACGACGTGCGACACCAGAGCCTGAACTGCAAACTGGGCACGGAAACCGAAAAGCCCAGGTGAAAGACAATAAACACGTTAGAGTGAGTGGACGAAAATAAATGTCTTTCACCAAGTAATATATATAATAAAAACATATGCGAGTCGAAAGCATAAATAATCAAATGGTACACAAGGGAGACTCTAACTCCTCACGTGTCCGAGTACACGAGGGAGACTATAACTCCTCACGTATACGGAGCATGCATAAAATCCCACGGGGTCACTCGTGGACACACCCGTGCTAGTACAGTCCGAATCATGGGATCCCGGACCCACACGTGATTCTAGCCAGAAAGGCCTCAGGTCAAAGGTCTGCCTCCCCCCGGTAAAGACCTCGGGTCAGGAGTCACAGCCTCCCCTGGAATAAAGCCTACCATCGGGGATCAGCCGAGAGGCAAGTGTATCGATACAACAACGTAACCACGACTGTACTCTGTGTAAACCAAATCATAAACATTTCGATGCAAATGCATGAACAACATATAAGTATATGTATACTTGTATACGTATATCCGTATAAGTATAATCGTATAATCGTAAAACACATGCTCATGTAATCCGAAATCTCATATGCATGCTCAAGTTCATAAAACGTATATCAAGACTCGCAAATAATCCGTGAAAAGAAATGTCCACTCACAGACTGGCGTAACGCGTATCGCGTTAACCCGTGATCCGGCGGAAAGTCCATCGCCAAACAAACGATCACGAACCCCTGAATAAATCACAACGTCCAATATTCAAAGTCATAATCCGACAATTCGAATCAAACCACGAGAAACCACCGTTCTCGGAAACACGAAATCCAAAGTCGACGAATCGTCGAAAATCCGTATATGTATACCACAATACCTCGCTTTTCGTTCGGACGCTCAACTCGAAAAACGAACCTCCCCACTGCGATCGGGGCGCGATTTCGAGTCAAATGACATGCGACTTGTCGAAAGTCAAAAAGTCAACCCGTTGACCGTTGACCGCCGCCCACGGCGGCGCCACTGTTGATCGGAGAATTTCACGGCGGAGCAACCCCTATTCCATGTAAAACCACCCACTGAGCAACTTTGTCAACTGCACCGAAGTCTAATTCTCACTCTAACATGGTCAATTTCATGAAAAACCGAATGAACATACAAATTTCAAATCCAAAATTCTCCTTGTACACATCGAATTGAAACACGAAACTTACAGGGAAGCATCAAGGGGATGAGAGCTTCAAAGCCCACTCAAAGTTGTAGCTCAATTCGGCCAAAAACCATGAACCCGAATACACCTAATTTTCTCCAATTTTGGGCCGAAAATTCCTTCTTTACCGGCGACCCACGCCACAAACGGTGGCCGGCACCACCACGGGAAGGCCGAGACGCACCTAACGGACCCTTCCCCAAGCCTTGGGGTGGCCGGAAAAGACCCCACCGCCGTGAGCCACCACAAGCCGTCGAACTCACCACACACCACCGAGTTGACCCAGTCAACTCGGTCAACACCCAAAAGAGTAAGTATTGACTTGCTCAGTATGGAAATTTCTATTTATAGCCTTTCCCAAAAAGGAAACTCATGCGTATCCATTTTGGCAAACTTGAAACGCGCGTAACTTTCTCGTCGTAATTCCGTTTCCGATAATTCTCGCGGTCACAAACTCGCCTCGACATACTCTTCCCATATTACCCGAAGTCAAACATATCGGCCAACCAAATAAAAATTCAACCCTTCAAAGCAACACACATTAAATCGACTAAATAATCAACAAACGGCAAAATTCGCAACTAATTCCTCGTAACTCCAAATCATGCTCCGGAAGTTCCCACGATCTCGAAATTAAATTCTGAACAACTTCTGTGAAGAAGCCGAAACCAAATTCTCGTCTGGTAATTTAGTCATTAAGTAGCCCACCATTTAAATCCGAACTTCAAATATTCATAACTAATTCCTCGGTCGTCAAAATAACGATCCGGAACCGCCCACGAATTCGTAATCACATATAGAATGACTCTCGAGAAGAGACCCAGCTCCAATTCTCGGCCAATAATTTAGTCGTTAAGAACTCTGGCGATTCCATTATCTGTCGAAAATCCGCGACTGCGCTGTAACTCACGAATCAAGCTGATTATACTTCTGATTCTGGTCCGGGTCGTCACAGCGGCCCTCTCCCTCACTGACATCGGCATCCCTCTTCTTCTCCCTCACCGCTGCCGCCCCAACCCCCCTCTCCCTCTCGATCCCGAAAGGACCCCGCGCCACCGCCCTCAAGAAAACCCAGCTTCGGTGACCCCCTCACCGGCCTCGATCATCCCGGCCTTGAGCTCCACCCTGTCGCCGGCCTCCTCTCCCTCGATCCGGCCGGTATACCTAAACCTCGATTATATATATATATAAAGATGTATATATACTATGTATAATATTAGCTATGTACGTATATATGTATTGCATGTGTATATGTAGATAAATTTTGTATATTTAGATAAATTTTGTATATGTAAATAAATTTTGTATATTTGTGTATATATCTTTAGATTTATTTATTTTTAGATATATTTGTGTATATATTGTTATAAATAAATATAAATATATATAATTAGATAGCTATGATATATGTAATTAGATATGTATAATTCGATAATTTCATACTTGAATAATTTATATGTGTACGTTTAATTGGATAATTGGATATGTCGATATGTTAATATATATGTGTGTTAATGTATATGTGTGTGTATGTGTGTTAATGTTGGTGAGAATTAATCAATCAGATGTATATGTATTGATGTGAATATATATGTGCATGTATTATTAATGTGGTAATTAGGAAAGAATTTATATATGATTTTTTTTGAAGATTGTAAAGAAGCGCACGGCAAAAGACAAAGAACCGTGGCATCAATCTATCTTACGACAGATGTGTTGAGGGAATAAAGCCTCTAATGAGTCGGGTACGAGTTCAGCACCCGAAGGGGACATTCTGCACGCTCCTCCTATTGATGATGTTGCTGCTGAACAGGGCGATTCAGGGTCGACGTCGCAAGCACCCCAATCTTCCGATGAAGATTCAGTCGCCGTATGTGCAAGACAGCGATACAAGAGGGACCCCACACTTCCACCCCTTAAACACATTCGGGGTATTTGTAATAGAAGCAAAGCTGAGAGCATAGCAAAGACATCGACGACTGGGAGGATCGATGTGCCTCTAAATGCATTCACCCGATGTCTCGAAGGAAGGAGGCTGAATAGTTTGACAGCTCACTAGATTGGAAACTACGTACGTTCTCACGAACGTATGATAGCCCATACTTGGGAAGAGCTCCCCAACGAGGACAAAATGAACGTGTTCTGCGGACTCACGGTAAAAAAAAAATAATTAATATTATAGTTTTTTTCATAATTGATTAATTTTTTTATAATTGTTTCTAATTGTTTAAATTTTTTTAGAACAATTTTAATTATGAACTGACTCCGGAGATGGTGGACTACATTAACAAAACCGCTCACCAGATCTTCAAGGATTGGAAGTACGCATTGCACAAGACGTACAAGGCAAATTCTAGAAAGACTCTGAAAGAGTTCAAAAAGGAAATGGAGTGGGAGTGGTTGAAAGCCCACTTTGAGTCGTACCCGTATAAGGTTTGTAATTCGATCATATTCCTCCACATTCATGTAATTTTTTGGGAAATTTTGTGTTGAATAATGATTATATTGCGTAATAATTTAAATTTTTGTGTAACGTACATACACAATCTCAGAGGAATGAATCTAATCGGCAGAAGAAGCTGTTGCACCACGGATCGAGCTCCTGCAAAATGCTCAACCTGGCACATGAGCACTTGCAAAATGGTTCGAAATACCCGTTCATCGCAGGCAGCGTTTCTGCTTACAATAGACCCGGGCATACCGAATATCTTTGCACTCAACACGTCGTAAGTAACATTTTTTTCCAAAGTAATAATATTTAATTTTATTAAATATTGTTGGTTCTTCACTTATGCATAAAGAGATAAACTTGATAGATGAGAATATTATTTGTATGATGCGTACATATGCATGTGTAATACATAGGTGAACTTGAGAAATGTGAATGGGATTTTGTTTTGATGTTATTGGAAGTGTTTTGGTTTTTGTGTAGAATTTTGGTTTCCTCAATTTTTAGGGGAAATTATGTCAATTTTTTTTAGACAATCTATATATATTCTTCATGTTCATTTCAGGAGAGGTTACAACAATTGGCCGACAAGAGAATTACGGATATGCAGTCTCAGACTCCAGGGGTTCCGCTTGAGGAGCTGCCTACTCTCTCGACAGAGTCACAGATAGAAATCGCAGATGCAGTCTTTGGCCGTCGACCTGGTAAAGAGGTTTGTGGTCTTGGACAAGGCGTCGAGCGAGATATGAGCCATTCCACATTGTCAGGGAATCGGCGATTCAGTGTTGCAGGGCGAGAGCAAATGCAAGACTTGGAGGAACAAGCTAGAGTGGCCAACGACAACGCTTTAAGGGCTCAGGAGGACGCTCGTTGGCTCAGGAGGAGAATCAAGCGACTCAAGCGAGGATGGATCATATGGCTCAATTAGTACGCATCATGTCTCTTAAGCTAGGCCTAGATCCCGATGCTGTTTGTCACCCATTTGGCCCCACTCCTCCAAGACCCGACGAGGAAAATCCGGCGGAGGTGGGATCGGCGGGGCCCACCAAACGCCTTCTAGTGTCGCTAGTTAGGTTTTTTATAATTATGTACGTACTTTTGTGATCTTCATCGAAATCGAACAATCCATTATAATTATTATTTTTGTACGAATTTTATATTTAATATACGTTCGATTATTATTAGTTTAATTATTAAATTAATTTATTAATTTAATGTTTAATATATAGATTAATTATATTTAAAAAATAATAATATTTCTACTTAGACGACGGAAGCATCAATCTGTCGTCTAAGTACAATCACCTAAACGATGTTACATTTTGTTGAGTGGTGTAAGTGGATACTTAGACCACGGAAAAAGGCATCATCTAAGTGGACTTAGACGACGAGTCAACACCGTCGTTTAAGAGGGTACTTAGACCACATGAACACACGTCGTGTAAGTCTACTCAGACGACAGTAATATATCCATCATGAAAGTACACTTACACGACGCAGATATATGCGTCGTCTAATTATCACTCAGACGACGCAATTTTAAATACCCGTCGTCTGAGTACCTAACTTACGAAAATTAGACGACAACGGAGGTTCCATCGGGTAGGAACGTAGACGACGGAAAGGCCTACTTAGGTGACGGCACCTTGCCGTCGTCTAATAGGCTTTTTCTAGTGGTGTTGAATAATTGACTGATCACTAACTAGTTGGGTCAGACTGGGTTAGGAAAAACACCCTGCTAACCCAGATTGTCTCGGGTTCGGACAAACACCCTAGACGATCCCATCACCTTTTTATTTATAGTTTTGGAGACGCTCCGGGTTAGGACAAACACCCTGAGCACCCACCTCTATATTTTATTTTAGTTTATTATATTTGAACTCGCTTTATTTTACAGAAATTAGCAGAAAAACATGTTATTATAGATTTATTGTTTTATGTAGTTTACGTTATTTTTGTCTACTCACTCTAACGTTTTATATTTTAAATGTATTTCCCTGAGCTTTTCCGTTTCTGTCGCCCAGGTTGCAGTATAAATTCTAAGTTTATGTGATGTCATCAAAGGTTTTGAGTCTACCAACCAACTCCTCATTCAGTAGGTTCCAGTCTACTGTTAGATCTGTTTATATGTATCTTATGTTCATAGAAGTCGCTCAGAATTCCAGTTGTTTATGTTAATTTCAGTTACTCGAATAGTAGCCAAGAGTGTTCTCTTTGTATTCAAAATCAGCATGTTGTAAATACGTTTTAAATTTCTGGTTCTTATTTAAGTTATTTGTTGAGAAATATGGATGGACAATCGGTGATCCATGGTTTGTTTGTTGGAATCTGGTTAGAAGTGTTCTCTTCTTGCAGGTTTTTGAGTTGTTCAGTTTTCAGGGGAAATTATGTCAAAACTTTCGTAGAATTTCTCAGAATTAATTAATCATTAGGATTTAATTCTAGTTTACTAGATGAACTATCTAGATTATTAACTAAACTAGGGTTGGATCCTTTCAGTTGACTTCCTCAAAACTTTCTCTTCTGTGGCAAAGCCTAGCATCATTTGCCTTCTTCTGTCATTTGTTGTTCAATACTCATGGCCTCTTATTTAACTTGATATCAACAATGCCTTTCTTCATGGCCATCTTCATAAGGAGGTTTACATTGAGCAACCTCCTGGTTTCCACGTTTCCTCTCCTATTCCTACGGTTTGGAAGCTTTGTTGATCCCTCCATGGCTTAAAACAATCCCCTCGTGCATGGTACAATGAACTATATCATGTTCTCCTGGATCTTGGCTTCATTCGATCTCCCAATGACATTTCGCTCTTCATCTACCTCTTTTTTCCTCACATTATGTTCATACTTGTATATGTTGATGACATTCTTGTTACTAGCTCTTCTCGTATCGCTTGTGTTCTTTTTATTCAGAGGCTTTGTACTATGTTTCCTATCAAAACACCCAAAGATGCTTTTTACTTTCTCGGCCTTGAGATATATCGCACTCTCAATCATCTCTCTCTCCCAAACCAAGTACACAGTTTATTTACTTTGCAAATACAATAAGCTTGGGGTGAAACCTTGCACTACTCCCTCTGTCTCTTCGCGCCTTGATCTCTCTGGCGACCTACTTGACAATCCCACAGAGTATCGTTCTCTCATTGATGCACTACAATACCTCACATGGACCAGGCCTGACCTTTCCTTTGCCATTGGGCAACTATACCAGTTCATGCACGTTCCACGTACCCCTCATCTTGCTTCCGCAGAACACGTTTTACGATACCTCAAGGGCACCATGCACCACAGTCTTCTATTTTCCTCAAGCTCCTTTGATGTTTGTGCCTACTCAGACGCTGACTTGGTTGGTTGCCCCATTGACCGCCACTGTTAGTATAGCATCATTAGTTGTCCGATTAGATATACTTATCCACTTAAGAAGGCAATGAACACCTACCAGACCACCTGAAAGACCACCAAGAAGGCTACAACTCTGTTCACAAGACCGACCCCATCCGAGCGCGCACGCGCCCGTGGGGTGCACATCCGAATGTACGGATCACACATCAAACAGAACCAGACCAGTCCCACATCGAGGAACACCATCAAGCACCAAACTCAACCACCTATATATGTAAGGTATTTATTACAGGTAACGGCATTCTGAATCCAAACACTAAACACTCCAACCCACTTTCATGCACGCTTGCTTGACTGTTATATCCAATACATCTTCTAACTTAGGCATCGGAGCGTTGAAGGCAGGCCACCCCTGTCTCGACCCCTGACTGTCTGTTTGTCGTTGTATTCTTCTAACAGCCATACCTGAGCACGCGTACCCGCACACCCGAAGAGAGGAGAAGAGCCCGACCATCCGAACAGCCTGAGCGTTCGGAAGAGAGGAAGAAGGAGGAGTACTCGTACTTGCTTCTGCTTGATTGCGTCCCGCGCGTAATCTGGTAGAAACAATTGGCGCCGTCTGTGGGAAACTTACAAATTGCAAACCTCGTATAAACACCACTAACCAGAAGCCCACATGCCTATCCAAGAGACTAACGTCAGCAGCACACCATTCGAGGAAACACCCTTGAGCGCACTGGCGCGACAAGCAGTAGAACCGGGGACGAGCGGCAGTGAGGAGCGCGTCGACGGCCTGCTCCAAGAGCTGCAGAGGGAGGCGCTCGAGAGAGCGGAGGAGCGCCAGATCTGGCAGAGGCTGGAGGAGCGACTGGACGCGCTCGTCGGCCCACCGCGGGGGCAACGCGAACGGACCCAAGAAACCACCGACGAAAAGCTACATCCGTTCGGCGGGGCTAACGCCCGGACAACCCGCTCGCCCACACCAGGAGGGGAGTCGCCACCTCCGACGGATAACGCCCGAATCCTCCAGAGGATGGAAGAATTGGCGGAAGAGGTAACGCGCCTACGGAAAGACAAGCTCGCCGGGCAGGGTGGGACGTTCACCCCCCGGGTCAGCCCGTTCTCAACGCACATACTGGAGAGCGGAAGAGACCTCCACGCAAAGACGACGAAGATCACCCAGTTCGACGGGAGTGGGGACCCCCGCACGCACATCGACGAGTCTGGATCCACCACGGACGGGACTCGATATTCGGACCCGACCCTGTGTTTCCTGTTCTAGGAAACACTGACTGAAGAGGCCAGGAGCTGGTTCTACGAGATCCCGCCAGGCTCCATCCATTCATTCCTCAAGCTGGCGGAGAGCTTCCAGAAGAGGTACAGGCTCCAAGGCAAGTACAACACCACGGGCATCCTCCTCAAAGTCCGCTAGGGGAGGGACGAGAGCTTGTCCAGCTACATTAACCGGTGGAGGACGCTTGCAAGCACATGCATGGACCTTGACAAGCGAGTGGCCAAGGTGGCCCTGATGGATAACATGCTTGCCACGCCGTTCGTAGAGAAGCTGGTGAGGAAGGAATATCTCGACTACGACGAGATTATGGACCTGATTGTACAGAAGGCGTTGGTGGAAATGCGAGTGTACGGGTCCACCTCCGAGTCTAACACCAACGGACCGGAGACGGCGAGCGTCCAACCACGGCAACCCACGGGCGACGAGGAGCCAACCGGGGGCTACAAGAGGAACCGGGACACGCAGGGGTCGGATTACCAGAGGTCATACTCCCGCAATTATCGCAACAATCGCTACAACCAACCAAGAGGGCGAGCACCGCAGGGAGCCCGCCTACCAGCAGCGCCACAATATCGGCCGACGGGCCAGGGGGTATATGCGATCAACAGACAGTCGAATGAGCACCTGCTCCGCCAGTACCAACGCCAGATTCCGCCACCAAACAACATGTCAAAAGCAAAGATCCCGGTCGGCCGAAACCCAGATATCTGGTGCGAGTACCACAACGCCGCCACCCACCACACCAACGACTGCATCATGCTGACGAAGGCCCTCGCAAATATACAGAAGGACGGACGGGTCGCCCCTCCCAGGGCAGGCGAGCGATAGCACGAAGCAAACATCGAAACCTGGGGGACTATCAGCACAATATCTGGGGGAAAGCGCAAGGAGGGCACCTTGTCGCCCGATCGCTCGAGCAGGGAGGTGCTGACGATCGGGGCAGGATGGACGCATAAGGCAGGAAAGAGGGAGGCACCCGCCATCAGCTTCACGACGGAAGACGAGGAAGGAAGCCCGAAGGACAGCACCCTACCGTTCGCGATCGATGCGATCATCGATCATTTCCTCGTGAAGAGGGTGTTGGTGGACAACGGGGCGTCCGTGAACGTGATCTACTTGGACGCGTACACGGCACTCGGCAGGCCCGCGCACAAAATGACGCAGGATCATGAGTGCGTCGCCAGCTTCACGGGCGAAACGTCTTACCCAATTGGGAGTGACAATATCCGAGTCGGAATCGGTGCACCCGACTCCCCGCACAGCGAGGTCCGGACAGACTTCATTGTCATGGACACCCTCTCCCCATAAAACGCCATTCTCGGGAGGCCGGGAATCAATAGGCTGAAGATGATCATTGCGGGGCACATGCTCTTGGGACGGTTCCCAACCGAGCACGAGGTCGGGTACGTTCGGGGATACAACTACGAGGAAGCCGCGAAACCCCGGAACAGGCAGGAGGTTCTCGCCTTAGAACCTACACCAGAAACGGAAGTACCAGACGATCCGCGTGACGGGCTGATGGCAGTGTCGCCCGTCCCCGAGCGCGAAAAGCTGAGGACGATTCAGCTGTCCTCCGAGCACCCGGAAAGGACGGTCCAGATTGGAGCATCGTTGGCTCCCGCGATAGCCGAGCGGCTGATCGCGCTGCTGAAGGAGAGGCAGGAGGTGTTCGCATGGTCGTACAAGGACATGCCTGGGATCGACACAAGCATCATATCCCACAAGCTGAGCGTCAGCGCCGGCGCCCGGGCGGTAAAGCAGAAGAGGCGAGCGTACAAAGCGGAACACTATACGGTGATGCACGAGGAGGTGGACCGACTGCTGGGCATTGGGTTCATCCGCAAGGTGGAGTATCCAAAGTGGATCTCCAATGCTGTGATGGTGCTGAAGAGCAACAAGAAATGGAGGATGTGCATCGATTACATTGATCTCAACAAGGCGTGCCCCAAGGACAGCTTCCCTCTACCCAGGATCGACCAGCTGGTAGACGCGACAGCCGGGCATGAGCTCCTGTCCATGATGGACGCATATTCGGGCTACAACCAGATCTTCATGGACCCCGAGGACCAGGAGGCGACGACGTTTATCACGGACAAAGGCCTGTATTGCTACGTCGTTATTCCATTCGGGTTGAAGAACGCTGGCTCCACATACCAGAGGCTCATGAATGTGATGTTCCATGGCCTGATTGGCAACATTGTGGACGTGTACGTGGACGACATCTTGATGAAGAGCGTTCAGGCGGTCGACCACGTCCAGAACTTGGGGACTGTGCTCGACGTCCTCATCAGGAACGACATGAGGCTAAACCCGGCCAAATGCACGTTCGGGGTCACCAACAGCAAATTCCTTGGGTATATCGTTAGCCAGCGGGGAATCGAAGCCGCGCCCGCCAAGGTAAAAGCAATCATCGACATGAAGCCACCAGTCAAGAAAGCGGACCTACAGAGCCTCACGGGCAAGCTCGCATCATTGAACCGGTTCATATCCCGCTACTCGGACAGGTGTGCCCCGTTCTTCAAAGCTCTCCGAACAACGAACAAGCGAGAGGTTGCATGGACGCCCGAATGCGAGGCATCTTTCCCTCAGATCAAGGAATACTTGGTGTCCATCCCGCTTCTCTCCAGACCCGTCCGAGGGGAAATACTTTATATCTACCTGGCCGCCTTGCTCACAGCCGTCAGTTCTGCCCTCGTCAGCAGGGAGGACTGCACGGAGTTGCCCGTTTTCTTCTCAGGAAAGAGCATGACTGGCGCTGAGACCCGCTACCCGACGATCGAGAAGATGGCGTTCGCGCTCGTCACCTCCGCCCGACGGTTGAGGCCATACTTCCAAGCGCACAGCATCCACGTTCTTACGAACATGCCCCTGCGCCGGATACTCCAATCGCCCGATCACAGTGGCCGTCTGGCGAAATGGGCCATTGAACTCAGTGAAGTCGACATTCAATACAAGCCCCGAACGGCGATCAAAGGACAAGCAGTGGCGGACTTCATCGCCGAGTACACGGAAGCGGAGGCAGCGCCGGTCAGCGCATCCGACGGCCCGACGGTAGAGGCGTCCGACAAACCGGAGGTCAAGGAGGGACCATTGTCGGAGTGGAACCTCTATGTTGACGGTTCATGCACGAAGAAGGTGAGCGGCGCCAGAATCAACCTAACCGGGCCAGGAGGGGTAAACGCGGAGTACGCCCTCAAGTTCGAATTCAAGACAACCAACAACGAGGCCAAGTACGAAGCACTCATTGCAGGCCTGCAGCTGGCCAAAAACTCGGAGGCACCCGACCTCAATGTATTCAGTGACTCCCAATTGGTGGTGAGCCAGGTCAGAGGAGAATTCCAAGCAAAAGGGGAATCCATGATCGCTTATCTGAAATACGTGAAGACGCTGATCAGTGGATTCAAGTACGTCAATGTCAACCACATACACCGAGGGTTCAACACGAAGGGGGATAGGCTCGCTCGATTGGCCACGACACCCGTACACACGGGACCAGGGCAGCGGATCGTCGAAGTGCTGCGACGGCCGAGCATCTCGGGAGCGGAGCAGGTCCTGGCAATCGAACCGCACGAGCACAGCTACATGGACGTGCTCATCGCTTACAAGGCTAGGGGAGAACTACCAGAAGATAAGTGAAAGGACCCAACCCCGATTCAGTTACCTAAACCGGAATCGAACCCTTTCTGAAAATACGAACCAACAAAAACCATTCAAAATTTCGGCAGAGTTTCGTTACTAACGTGAAATTGCATAAACCTGCACCCTGAAAATAACACTTCGTCCTATGCCACAAAAGCCAAACCGTGGGCACCAATCCCATCCGGATTTCTCAACATCATAATATAAACAATAAACAGTAAACATACTGTAGTGTGTATATATATATATCCGAGAAAATCCGTATAAAACATGTATCAGAATGTATCAGAGCGACCTCTAGTGTAAATATATACAATATACACATCAGTAGGCGAAACAAGAACCTACTGGAAAACACAGGTAGCTCAGATCACTAGCCTCCAACCGCGACGTGAAACACCAAACCTGAACTGCAACTGGGCACGGAAACCGAAAAGCCCATGGGAAAGACATGAAAACTGTTAGAGTGAGTGGACAAAAAGATAATTGTCTTTCGCCGAACAATATATATATTATAAAATCATATGCGAGTCCAGATGCATAAATAAAGAAAAGGTACACGAGGGAGACTCTAACTCCTCACGTGTACAAAGCATGCATAAAAATCTCACGGGGTCACTCGTGGACACATCCCTGCTAGTACAGTCAGAATCACGGGGTCCCTGGCCCACACGTGACTCTAGCCAGAAAATGCCTCAGGTCAAAGTTCTGCCTCCCCCCGGTAAAGACCTCGGGTCAGGAGTCACAGCCTCCCCTGGTAAACATCCTAGGGGATCAGCCGGGATGCGGGTGTATCGATACAACAACATATATAAGGACTGTACTCTGTGTAAATCAAATCGTAAATAGTTCAATGCAAATGCATGAAACAATATATAAGTATATGTATACGTAAACTATACTGGTATAGGCATAATCGTATAACACATGCTCATATAAATCGAAATCACATATGCATGCTCAATTTCGTAAAACTTGTAATAAGATTCGCAAACAATCCGTGAAAAGAAATGTCCACTCACAGGTGAGCAAAACGCGCACTCGCGCTAATCTCGTGGTCCGACGGAATATCCCTCGCCTGAAGCACGGTCACGATCTCGATCTCGATCTCGATCCCCTGAATATTCATAAAACACAACTGATCAAAATCATAGTCCACAACTCTGTACTGAATCACGGAAACCAACCGTTCCCGGAAATATGCAATGCGATACAAAATGATTAACGAAATTCCCGAAATCTCCACTCGAAACCTTCGACTGAAAATCGGCTACCCAAATCGATCTGAAAACCTTTGGATGATAATTAGGGTGCGATTACGAGAAAAACGACATTAAATACACTATAATTGAAAAAGTCAACTCCTCGCCGGAGCTCCGCCGTTGACCGCCGCCGCCGGCGGCGGCGCACCGTCAACGGTGGAATTCCACGGCGAGATTCTCCAGATTTCAAGATCTCAACAAGCCAAACCACTTCTTCAACTACCCCAAAGGCCAAATCAGACCGGAACCCCTTCAATTCAGGCCAAAACCGAACGGAAATTCTTCCACCAGTGACCTAATCGGACCTCCATAAAACCTCAACCAATCCTCAAATAACCTACATGAATAGCATCCCTAGACCAAGGGGAAGTGAACCCCTAACCGCACAGCCACCGTGGCTTGCCGGAAAACGGCCAACCATCATCGACGAAATCCATGAAACCGACCCGTTTCGGGTCACCACCAAACCTCACCAATTTCCATGAAACCAAATACCAATCGACTCAAAATCAAGAGAGGAAGCTATCCTTACCCTTGCCAAATTCAGAGGTGCCGGAAAAGGGACGTCGGACGGCGAAGCCGAAACGGGAAAGTTTTCCCCTCGAGTCAACGGTCAAACTTCTATTTTTGGAAAGTCAACGGTCTGGTCAACGTCAAACAGTGTTTTCGGCAATTTTACGACTATTTCCGATATTTATACTCGCGCCTCGGGTCGATCAACAATTCGAAATGGATAACCATCACGATTCGGATAAACACGGAACAATCGGATAAACTCGTCGAAAACTAAAACTTCAAATAATCGTATTATATTCCTCGGTTATCGAAAAAATCATCTGGAACCGTTCTCGAGCTCGAAATCACGTACTCTATAACTTCCATGAAGACACTCAACTTAAATTCCCAGCCGAAAATATAGTCGCGAATAGAATCGACAAACTACACATTTATCGTAAAACTGCGACTATGACCAATCTCAGGAATCGTACAGAATATTCAACTGATTCTGGTTCGGGTCGTCACAATAAGCGAGAGGCCAGAACCATTGTCGCACGGGCGGCCAATTTCAGCGTGCGGGACGGAGTACTGCATCGACAAGGGAGGACTTGGGCGAGCCTCAAGTGCGTCACTTCGACGAAAGGCAACTCGATCCTCAAGGAAATCCATTCGAGCACGTGCAGCCACCATGCGGGAGCCAGATCGATCGCACACAAAGCCCTTCGGTATGGATTCTGGTGGCCCACCATCCATGCGGACGCTACGACGCTAACGAGCAAGTGCCACCAATGCCAGCTGCACGCGCATCACCACCACACGCCCGCCGTCCCACTATCCATCCTCCTGTCGCCCGTTCCGTTCGCACAATGGGGACCGGACTTGATCGGAGAACTTCCAAAATTGAAGGGGCAGTACAGATATCTGATTGTCATCATTGACTACCACACGAAGTTCATCTAGGCCCAACCAATGGCGAAGATCACGACGGAGAAGGTGGAACGCTTCCTCTAGCGCTTCCTCTTCTGTCGCTATGGGACACCAATCAGCATCATCACGGATAATGGGCCACAGTTCAACAACCCTCGACTCATAGCCTTCTGCAAGCGGCAAGGAACGGACCTCATCTTCGCATCACCAGCGCACCCCCAGACGAATGGACAGGTGGAGGCAGCCAACAAGATCATCAAGGCTGGCATCAAGAAGAAAATTGAAGATATCGAACCCAGGGATGCAGGATACGGGCGCTGGCCCGAGGTCATCCCAGAGATCCTATGGTCCATCCGAACTACCGCCAACGCCGCCACGGGCGAAACTCCGTTCAGCCTGATGTTCGGAACGGAAGCTGTCCTACCCTTGGAGATCACTCATCAGAGCCCACAGATCGAGGGGTACGATCCACGCACGAACAACGAGGGGCTACGCCTCAACAACGACTTGCTGGAAGAACGGAGAGACGTGGCGCATCTCCACAATGCCGCGAACAAGCAGAGGATCCCCTGATTATACAACCAGCGTATTCGGGCTCGACCAATCCAACTGGGGGACTGGGTGATGAAGGCAATCCAGTAAAAGGTCAAGGCACTCCGCCCGTTGTGGGAAGGCCCGTACGTCATTGATGAAGTGATAAGCGCCAGTACCTTCTACCTAAGAGCATCCGCACCCGTTTAGGACATCCTATTTCGAGGAATTCCTATTTTCAGGACTTCCTGTTACTATTCAGCAAATAGGACTTCCTATTCAGTTTTTTTGCGCAGCAGTGCAACAAATAGGAATTCCTATTACTATTCATAATCATAAAATAAAATTTTAATTAATTATTTTTAATATGTTTATCCAATAACTAGGCGACACATGTCATTATCATGTACATTATTGAACGAAGATTTCCGGTAAGATTTCCGACGACTCATATTGTGACATGTGTCACATCCACGTGTCACTGTCGGATAAATTTTTGATGAATATTTCCGGTGAGATTTCCGACAAATGATAATGCGACACGTGTCACATCCATGTGCTACTGTCGGCTAAATTATTGTTGAAGATTTCCGGTGAGATTTCCGACAAATTAGGATGTGACACGTGTACTCATCCAGAAGTCACTGTCGGCTAAATTATTGATGAGATTTCCGGATAGATTTCCGAAAAATCAGGATGTGACACGTGTACTCATCATTCAATATCAGATTATCATAATTTTGCTATAAAATCACCCACGCTGGATCCAATACATGAAACCTCACAACACTCATAAGTCACTTGCGATTCTACACCAAAACACAATTCTGCCGTTTTTCTCATCCAGAAGATGAATCACAACGATTACGAAGAGTCTTCCAGGAGGAGGCGCCAACAACGTCGGCAAGCTACCACAATGATGAATTCCTTCATCAATGATGCAACCATGATAGTTGCCACGTTTGATGATGAGCCACCCCGCCGCCGCCTTCCAAACCATCCAAGGCAAAGGGAACCTAGGGGTCAGAATCTGCTTGAAGATTACTTCGTGGAACGCCCTGTTTTCCACGAGCAAGATTTTCGCTGGAGGTTCCGAATGAGCACGCACTTGTTCAACCGGATCAAGACAGACCTCTGTAATCACGACCCATTTTGGCATCAAAGAGCAGATGCCACTGGATTGCAAGGACTCCTCCCCGAGCAAAAGATGACCGGTGCTATACGAATGTTGGCGTATGGCGCAGCCGCAGATCAGTGTACTGAGTACACAAGGATGGGGGAGTCAACGACGTTGGAATGCATGAAGAAGTGGTGCACACAAGTGGTCTTGCTCTACAAGGACCGTTACCTCCGCGCTCCAAATCCGGCTGACATAACTCGACTTTTAAGAAGGGTCAGGCAACGGGGATTTCCTGGTATGATTGGAAGCATCGACTGCATGCACTGGGAATGGAAGAATTGCCCAACAGCTTGGCAAGGGTCATACTCGGGGCGGAAGGCTCGTCCGACAATAATCTTAGAGGCGGTGGCCTCATATGACACGTGGATATGGCACAGCTTCTTTGGGACGCCTGGAGCACAAAATGATATTAATGTGCTCAACTCCTCTGATGTCTTCGATCAACTCCTTGCCGGAAGAAGCCCGCGAGCGACGTACAAAGTCCATGGTATGACTTACCACCATACTTATTATCTAGCTGATGGAATCTATCCCAGGTATTCCTCGTTCGTCAAGACAATATCCAATCCGCAAGATCAACCACAGAAGCTGTTCGCAAGGAAACAAGAGGCATATCGTAAAGATGTGGAAAGGTGCTTTGGCATCTTACAATCTCGGTGGGCTATCATTCGTCACTCAGCCATGTGTCATCACAAATCGACATTAAAAATGATCATGTTGGCTTGCATCATAATGCATAACATGATTGTCGAGGACGAATTTGTGGAAGACGATTTTGAGGAGAATGAGGAAGAAGATTTACAAAACCCAGTGACTGCATCCACACTGTATGATGGGCCGGTGGATGAAAATGGTCACCGAATTCCATTTGAGCCAGTGGGAAGAGATCAACATCATCAATCTGGGTTTAGCGACCGGCTCATCGATTTACAATCAGTTTATCTCCATGGTGAACTTCAAAAGGACTTAGTGAAGCACAACTGGTTTCTTGAAACCGGTGAACATCTCTAAATATGTGTGTTTGCAATTTGTGTGTTTCCCTTTTGTATGTGTGTTTCCCTTTTGTATGCGTGTTTCCTTTTTGTATGTGTGTTTCCCTTTTGTATGTGTGTTTCCCTTAATAATCAATGAATTTATATTTGAAGCTCGATCTAAATAAATAAAGTGCGTTTTTATTTCTTGAAATTGAAATTACATGAAGTGAAATTACATGAATTGAAATTACATGAATTGAAATTACATGAATTGAAATTACTAAACTAATCACTAAAATCAAGATTGCGGGGACGATAACAACCGGTAAAGCTAGCATCGCCGACTTCTCCTTCATCGTCATCTACTTGCTGAAGGATGTCTGATTTCCGCTTCATGAAGTACTTCTTTGAATTTGGGGTCATAGCCTCGAAATTCATTGTCATGATTCTTGTTTCTTCTTCTCGTGCCCTTAATTTGTAGTTTTTCTCATCAAGTATTCGTTGACTTTCATCATTTGCCCTCGTCCAATCGGCAAACATTTTTTGATTAGCCGCAATGCTCTTCAAAGTCTCATCTCTAACTTCACTCGATGATGTCATGGCCTTCTTTCCCCTTCTTTTTGCTTCCTTGGCCGCCTTCACTCCTTGAGGTCTAGGCGGGCTTGAGGTTCCTCCAAGGTTGATTTGTGATGTTGGCATCACTTCATCTTCATACAAGTTGACGCTAGGAGATACTTAATTAACGGTAGGTGTTTCTTCGAAGTGTGAATTGTAAGAAGGTTGAGTGGTAGTTTCGATGATTCTAAAGGTAGGATGATTTTTGACCACTTCCCAACACGCAAAGTGCGCAAACTCTTTCTTTTTTTTCCCCACATAAAACGTTTGGGCTTTTCTTAACTACAAAATAAATTACAGGTAACGACTTAATATTTCACATTATATATTTCCAAAAATTAATAAAATTTGAAAGGACCAACATAAATAAATTACTACCTCATCATGAAGATTTCCGCCGGATTCCGGATTCCTTCTTGCGTATGCGAGCGCTGCTTTCCATTGCGACAAGTTTGGCTTCAACTTAGCAAAACGAGATGCAAGGGCACTTTGTGACCTCGGTTCCGCCCTCGCTTCCCCCTCTATAATCACCCAATTTTGTTGGTAATCGGCGTAAATTTTTTCCCACAATTTGTCGACCTTTTGTTTGTTGCCGGAGATAGGGCACACACTATGCCGACAATATAAAATGCATAATTGTACATCTTCGGACATGAGCCAATTGGTCGACATTTTTGGAAAAAAATGAAAGAGGATTGTGAGATAGGGAGAGAAGAGAAGGAGGAAGAAGATGCTAAGTGGTGCACAAATGGGTGTGAAATTTTTGGAAAATGAAGGTGGTATTTATAGAAAAGTAGTAGGGATGTTTTATAAATTTTTTGGAATTTTTTTGAAATTTTTGAGAATTATTTCAATTGCCCGTTCTGAAAATTCAGAAAATTCTGAAAAATACCAGGTTGCCGTTGCATTCAAATTATGGCCGTCCGATTGAATTTTGAATTCAAAATGGAGAGCCCAGATTGATCGGCCCGTTGCCAGCCAATCGGCCCGACAGGCTGACACGTGTCAGTCTGTGATTGGCTGGTAACTGTCCGGTAAAAAAAAAATTACCTTTTAACTGGCGCGTGTAATACACGCGCCAGATTCAAAAAAAATCAGTTCCCGCTTGACGTCACCCACGAGCGTGGGCTCCGCCAGGGGAACCTCCTCTCCGGCGTGCTCCTCGCGAACGTCCTCGAGGACGTTCTCCTCGTCGCCGTGCGGTCAACCCCCGACGTTAGCCACGCTGCACGCCCAAAACGCCGAGGACGTCCGATTTCCGGCGGGCCACCACTGAAAATGGCGAGGACATCCTCCGGGCATGCAAACGCTGCGGATGCTCTAAGAGACATGCAGGGTCAACGACTACGGCACTCGTGGAACATCAAACACTTGAGGAAGTACTTTCATTAATTTTTGTTGTGTTGTACTTAATCCATTTTTTAATTCATTATTACTGTTGCGTTCGTTTGTCCTTACCCCGCCCGCCCAGTACTCGGGGGACTGGGGATAGGCCGTTCCAATCCAAAATGAAAAGGGAAGGCGCATGTGCACGCAAGTCATTCAAAAGATGCCAAAAAAAAAGACAAGGCACACGTACGGAAGGAAAAGACTTCATTGATTTACAGCGCACAAGGCCCGAGTACAAAATCCTACTCTATTACAAAAAAAAAAAAAAAAATTCCTACAACTACGCCCCCGTGTTGACCTCCAGCTCCTCCGATGACCCCGACTCCACCTGATCCACCTGCTCGGACGGATCTAGCTGCACCAGCACCGGCCCCAACCCCACCTCAGCAGCATCCCCGGAAGGCACCACCTCTCCCTCAGGCGCCGGAGCCTGAGCGCCCGTCAGCCTCTCTGTTTCAGACCGCACGAACGCCCAATACTCCTCCAGCCTGATGAAAGGAGTCACTGCTTCGCAGAAGGCGGCCACCTGCTCATCCACTTCAGCCCTCACTAGTTCGCGGAGCTCGTCAGTTCGTCAGCCCTCGCTACAGCATCCATGCGCGCAACGCGATCCACCTCCTTCATCCGGGACTCCGACAGTGCCTCCCAGGCGGCTGCTTCAGCACGAACGCACTCTAGCTCGGAACGCATCCGCTCCACCTCGGCCATCTCCTTGTCGTGCTCAGTCCTCGCCAGAGCTTGGCGAGCGGCAGCCTCGACGGACCGGGCAGTTGCCTCCTCCGCACGGGAGGTGTACCGCTGGGCCAGGTCGTTGGCCTTGTCGAGGATGGCCACCATCCTCTCCACCACCTTCTGCTGCTTCAGCCCCTCGGCCCTGAGGCGTGCAAGTTCCATGTTCTCCCGCGAGCGCACGCGGAAGAGCTGGTGCTGCAGCCGGGCGCATGCGATGAACGCCCTGTCCAACCCGTCAGGGGCAGCATTATCTAGCGGCTGGAGCAGGGGCCCCAACGAGGCGGCGCCATCCACGAGCGCACGACAGAGGGCATCAACAATACCGCCCGACGGCCCACCTTCCGGGGGAGAGGAGTCTTCAGTCCGGGGGGGCTTCTGCGCACGCCCATCTTCACCGGCCGGGGCACCGGAAGAGAGATCTGCACCATTATGAGATGAGCGGCGCGACCCCGAACCTTGGGAGGCCTCGCGCCGGTCGTGCTGCTCGACCCAACGCTGGTCCCGCTCTACCTGCCGTTGCTCCTTCTCACGGTGGCGGTGGTCCCGCTCAGCCCTGCTTGAGCCCCGATTGGCTGATGTTGAAAAAGGAGGAGGAGGAGGAATGGACGCTGGCTGCTCGACGTTAGCAGCATCGGAAACAGATGGGCCAGCGCCTGATGACCGCTGGCGAATGGGGGAGGCGTGCGCATTCACGGTCGGCGCACGCACGGTGGGCTGAACTTCATCCCTAACACACATCCCGCCAGAGCTGCCCACCACGACACGACGTACGGTGTCCGCACCCTCCAGCAGCATATTCAGCCGGCGTAGGGTATCCGCGTCCCGATCGCTCGCCTTGGACTTAGACATTTTCACTGCAAAACAGAAAGAACGCACAGGTTAGCAACAGTCGATAAAATTACACTACACATACATTGCAGATAAACGCCACCCGACAGACCAGGTGTACGAGCTAGGCGATTCTTCTCGATCAGGTCCCAGTGGCACGCCGCCCAGAAGTGTCTCGCCTCGGGCCTAGGGTCGAAGACAAGCTTCAGACGAGCTATCATATTTTCCTCCTCGGGCGTTAGGTGATACTAGTGTGTATTCAACCAATGGAAGCGCTGGGGGACTCGGTGGACACGGTGGGCGTTGGCCGCGATCCCAGGGGCGTGCGCGCCAAACTCTCAGTCACCTCCGACCAGGCAGTTAATCGTGCGCCAGCTGGTGGAGGAACTGGGAGGATCGATCAGCCACCATTTCACCCTTGGCTCCACGGTGAAGGTGCCTGAGTCTCGTAGGCGAGAGGAGTACTTCAGATGGAAGAAGTGGAGGAATTCCGCCCGTGTGGGGTGGTCCAACCCGCTCGAACGGAAGATGTTGAAGAACGCCACCAACGTTCGGGTTAGTGTAGGCCCACACTGACCAAGAGAGATCCTGAGGAGCGCCAGGATGTATTGGAAGAGCGGGTGAAGAGGCAGCTTTATCCCCGCCTTCAGGTGGAATTCGCTGACACATACGTGGCCAACAGGCGGTCGGGTAAACGTCTCTCCCCTCCCCGGTATCTTCAACCTGACGGACGAAGGAATGTGGTAATCCCTCGCCCACCGCGCCATCTCCTTGACGCTTGGCCCGCTCGGGCTCTTGCACTGGCACTCCGTCGGGGAGCACCCAGTGAACTCGCCCGCCCTCTGGAAATTGGGTCACGGGCTGATTTTGTCGCACGGGCTCGTCACCCCATGGCCCGGACGATGAGGACCCGCCTGACGACCCGGACGATTCCCCTAACCCTGCGGCAGCGAGCACTTGTTGAGGGTCCATTGGCTGCACCACAGGAGAAGTGTTAGGGATGAATCGCAGAGGCGTGACACTCATCACGGACTCGTACGACGATGTACTCGACCCGCTCATGTCCAAACCACAACTAACCCACCCCGCCCCCGGTATGTACACCCGCTCACGCGATTGCCCGCTCGATATCTCTATTGGCTCCATTCCTAGACGCACGCACGCGACACCCACACTTAGCAAAAAAAAGCTAACTACCAGAAACACCAAAAACCCAAAAATCCTACCCCAAACAAAATCAAACCTGGCACACCTCAAGAACACGCCTTGTTCTTGATATGTAAACCCAGAAAAGGCCAAAAAAACTCAGAAACCGTGGAGGAGAAAAACAAACAGAAACCAGAAAAAAAACCAAAATACAGGGCAAAAACCAAAACGGAAAGCAACAAAACAGTTCAAGGGCCTCACCAAATCAAAGATTGAAGGTAGAGAGGATGAACGTCGATGAAGGATTCCGGCAAGGAGCAAAGAACACAGAGATCAGAGAAGAACAGTGTACAAGGTAATTTCTGCAACGTTTCGGTAAGTTGTAAAAAGTGATGAGGAAGACGACACCAGAGCCCCAATTTATACTAATCGCACGGTGCACGCCAATGAACGCCAGCCGTCCATTTTCGCGTGTCCACCGTCCGATTGCGACACGTGGCCCTGAGGCGGTTCACCTGCCCGCCTAAGTAACCGTGCTCCCCTTCAGCTTCCCGCCTCGGTTTCAAACCCTAGCACGGTCTCCCACGGCTCGACACGTGTCGCCCATGCAACACCCCACACGCCCACGCGCCTGACGCATGAGCTTCGAGCAGTTACTACGTCATCAGCATTTAATGCCCAGGGCACGCCAGCATTAATTACGACGGCTAGCATTTATACACAACGGTTCCCAATGAGAAGTCAAAAGGAATGTCACCTCAACTGCCTCACCGAACAGAGCACCACCACACCCAAGGCAAGACACGCCACGTCTCCCACCATTCGTACTGGCGCATACACCACCCGCACGACCAACGAACGATGAACGCCCACAAAACGCTAAAACGAAGAGATCACCGCCACGGGCGTGGGGCACCTCCCCTCCGTGCGCGTGCCGGTAAGAACTAGCAAGCTGGATTAGGCGGCATAGGCATGGGGTCCGCCCCCTCTTTGTGCGCGCTAAGACCGATGGGCGGAACGGGTGTGGGGTCCGTCCTCTCCGTACGCGCAACGTTAACGATCGACTCGCCAACTCGGCCGGCAAGGGTGTGGGGTCCGTCCTCTCCTTGCGCGCTCCGAGACCGATGAGCGTTCCGGGTGTGGGGTCCGTCCTCTCCGTGCGCGAAATATAAGCCGGCTGTGGTGGCAGAGACATGGGGCCGACTTCTCTCTGCGCACGCTAAGCCGATGGGCGGCACGGGCATGGGGTTCTTCCCCTCCGTGTGCGTAACGTTAACGATCGACTCGCCGACTTAGGCAGCAAGGGCTCGGGGTCCGTCCCCTCCTTGTGCGCACTAAGACCGATGAGCGTTCCGAGCATGGGGTCCGTCCCCACCCCCGGCCACGAAAGCAACCCGGTTTAGGCGGCAGAGGCCTCTGCACGCGCTAAGATCGACGGGCGACACGAGTACGCGTTCGTCCCTCCGTGCGCGCCACAGTAATTATACGTCGCGGTCTTGATCCCACCGTTGACGATACAGCGTACGCAACGGCATCCCCGTTGACGTGAGACGTACGCAACGGCATCCCAACGTTGGCGTACGACAAACATTCGCATACATTCACACATCATACCATACATTCACGCATCATACCATACATTCACACATTTGCACACCTATATATCTATGTTGCACTTATTTATGTTTACCAGGCAACACTCCACGGGCGCGCGGCTCCAAATAGCAAGACTCGTTTGGACGCCGGGCCCGCAGGTACAAGACCGCACGAACAAGTACACGATCGGACAGGTACCCACTCCGTCATGCGAGCCCTTCCTTGACCGGAGAGTTGGAGGACTTGGGGGTTATAAGATCATACACCACTGCTCAATCGGATAAGTATTTTGTTTAATTGCATGAACCCTTTTTCAACTCTCCAGTCAAGAAAGTTCTCTTTGACTTGGGGACTTGGGGGATTTGTTAGTATAGCATCATTAGTTGTCCGATTAGATATACTTATCCACTTAAGCAGGCAATCAACACCTACCAGACCACCCGAAAGACCACCAGGAAGGCTACAACTCTGTTCACAAGACCGACCCCATCCGAGCGCACACGCGCCCGTGGGGTGCACATCCGAATGTGTGGATCACACATCAAACAGAACCAGACCAGTCCCACATCGAGGAACACCATCAAGCACCAAACTCAACCACCTATATATGTAAGGTTATTTATTACAGGTAACGGCATTCTGAAACCAAACACTAAACACTCCAACCCACTTTCATGCAAGCTCGCTTGACTGTTATACCCAATACATCTTATAACTTAGGCATCGGAGCGTTGAAGGCAGGCCACCCCTGTCTCGACCCCTGACTGTCTGTTTGTCGTTGTATTATTCTAACAGCCATACCCGAGCACGCGTACCCACACACCCGAAGAGAGGAGAAGAGCCCGACCATCCGAACAGCCCGAGCGTTCGGAAGAGAGGAAGAAGGAGGAGTACTCGTATTTGCTTCTGCTTGATTGTGTCCCGCGCGTAATCCGGTAGAAACAGCCACTCTATCATGGGTTATTGTGTTCTCCTCGTCCCTAATTTGATCTCTTGGTCCTCTACGAAACAGCACTTCGTACGTTTCTCGTTTGTCCACCAAGTCTGAATATCGATCCCTCGCTCAGGCCACTGCTGAGGTTGTATGGATTTGTAAACTTCTTCGTGACTACCAGTTCAATCTCTCCAAGCCTCCTTCGATTATGTGTGACAATGTCAGTGCCCTTACTCTTGCCTCTAATCTCGTTCATCATTTTCGGTCCAAGTATTTTGAGCTTGACTTCCACTATATTCGAGAATTGGTCCTTAGAAAATTTCTCACAGTTTCATATTCATCCACGAACCAGCAGCCCGCTGACATCTTCACCAAGTCCCTGAGCAAAGATCGGTTTGTTTATCTCTGTGGCAAGCTTCCGATGTGTGCAACGCCCCTCAGCTTGAGGGGGGATATTGAGCAGCATATCATTCCCGCATCAGATCATCTCCCGAAAGTATCTCCTCAGCGTAAACAGGAGCATGCAGATCCTCCTTGATGTATCAAAGATCTAGAACCTTATAGAAACATATAGAACAATGTAGAAGCTTACAACTCATCATATAGACTCTAGGCTCTAGCTAGTATTGTGGCTTGGCGAGCAAGCTTGCTCTTGCCTATAAATAGACCTCTGTATCATACTTTGTAATATGATTTTAATGAGAAGCATACTTTACATATTTCAAATTCTCTCCTTTCTCTTTCCAACGAAGCTAGGGTTAAGAGAGAAAAATCGAGAGGGCTCAACAAACGCAACTTCTCAACCTAACTTTCTTTTTTTTAAATGAAAGATAAAAATTGATTGAATTAATAAGTTATAAAGGAGAACGCCGATTACCAGCTTGGTAGAAAGAACTCTCTATAGCAACATACAGTACATCGTGCTCGTTACAGACTCTACCATAAGATATAACTAGACGGAACTAGACGTAAGGTAATGACGGGAAAAAATTAAGGCCCCACATTTCATCTAGTTATGCACCCCAAACTATAACAACACTTGTTACTCTTCAACCGGTTTCTTAGAGACTGGAGTCAATGCCACCTTCTTTTGTGGAAACTCGTATTTGGACAATCTCGTCGTAGATCGCTGCCCTGCTGACCGACGGCGGGGTCTCCTCCCGCATCCCTTTCTTCCTTCCACTTGCTGTGATCAGAGCATACGGTTCTCAACCTAACTCTAAAAACGTTAGTTTTTTTGTATGTTAAGATTATGATAGATTGAGTTTTTATATATTTTGAGGCATAATGCTCTACCAACCGATCATTATCGAAGGTAGTTCATTTGTATTCCAAGAGATATACATCATAATATATATAGTTATTTCAAAAAAAAAATACACGTCAAAGATTATGCTTCGTGAAACAAGACTAACATGGTTGGTCCTATTAATGTATTCGCCTTTACAAACGATGGTTGGTCCTATTAATAGATTTTGATGAAGACTTCCGTGTTCATTGTGTATGGATGGATGACAAATGAAACTGAGAAAAATCCAAAGTCTTGAATCATTTGATCAATGCCCAATTTCTCTATTGAGCAGTAGTACTTGAGGAGTTGAGGTGATCGCTAGAGCACGTTTTCCTCATCACCAGTGGTTGTGCACCCAACGAAATAAACATCGAAATATCAGATGGTTGACATTGCAGACAATCAAAAAATTGGAAACAAGTTGGTAGCTAATCCATAATATTGTACAAATAAAGGTTATCTTTTGGAGCATTTCAATTTTCTAACCAAAAGATTCTTGAAGGATCGCCATATCAACAAGATTGGATTCATGACAAAAAATTGCCTTAGCCTGAGAGTGACTGCATGCTTTGTCTTTGCATGAGCTTAGCTGTATGATTAGGTTAAAGTTTCCATGGATAATATAAACAATATAAGCTATTTGTTTGCCATTTTAATATCTAAATGCCATTTCAAATTGTCAATGCTAACATTAGATTTACTAAAATCTTGTAGCCATGTGAGGGTAAGAGGATGATCTATTGCATTTTTGCTTGAAGTGAACTTTGCAGAACATTACATTGTTTGAGGCAAACGAGAATATCCACTGGAGATCTGAATATGGGTGCCAATAAGAGTGAATAGACTGCCTAGAGTAGCATAGGAAATTGGGAATACTTTTCGGCCAGTAGATGGATATATCTCAAATTCAATCTCTCAAGTTCAGACATTGCTGCGTAAACTAATATTTGTATCAGGCCACGTAACTCAGTAAGTGATTATTAGTTCGGAAACAATGTGATGTTACTGCCTACAATCAATAGGTTAAAAGCGATCATTACATACACCTGTAGAAATGAAGCAGAGGAAGAAACTTTTGTGCATAACATTGGCTAATACGTGTCACCTCTCTCTAATTAAAGTAGCGCCTCCTCAAAAACCCTTCAGCTTCAAGTCCCTCCTCTCATTTAACTAAATTGAACAACCCTTATTGTAACTATGCTCATCAGTTCATAGAATATAATGTCCCCATGTATATTTGTATCTGCAAAACTCACAGGGCCGGGAATTAGTGCATGACTATACATCTCCTCCGGAGTTGTGGCATGACCCTTTCCAACTGTGGCCATCTGAATTCTGATCATCTTCTTCTGTTTCTGTGCTGTCTCCTCCTGTAGTAGATTGACCGCCTTTGGCAAACTGCTTACCAAGGAGGGGACCCTGTGGAGAACCAGACTGTGCAGTGTTTTCCTTTGAGTGATCTCCACTGTTATCTTGATTCATCCATGAGCCATTGCCCTCCGCAGCAGAAGAAGCCGGTACCTTTCTCACATGAAGTCTATATTTCTGGAATGACAAAATAGATGAATATCATCGACGCCTGAAAACATAATGAGAGAAAATGAGGCTATGCTCTAATGCACATTAGAAACCAACCTGCAAATGGCTTTTGACTTCATCATTAGTGAGACCATCCACCTGCATCAGCTCTCTTATCTGTTTGGGAGTAGCTACTGCAAAACAGAATGAATAAACGAGTAAAGCTCACAGACTAAGCGAATTGATATGCAAAGGGACTGAATTCAAGTAGTTTTGCACATTGCATAAAGAGTCAAATACTAAAGTCAAGTTCTCCATCACTAATAAACAACACTTCATACAAAACGCTAATGAGAAAACAAAATTATCCGGTTGTGAAAACTAGTGGAAGTGTTGTTCTTCTCATTAGGTTCATTAGCATGAAAAGGGCCAAAGACCAAGAAGATTTCCCAAATCCGAGTTCAACTTCCTCCACTACATATATCACCAATTCTAATTTGCAAGTATGCATCACAAATTCAACTCTAACACTTTGTAGTGTCAATGTCTAACCTTGTGATCCTCCAAGCTGTTGAAGCGCATCAACAAATCGGCGATGAAGCTCCGGTGACCAGCATCGCCTTTGTTTCCTATGACATTGCTGCAGTGACCGCTGCGGAGGTTCAACCTGTAATTTCACAAAAGATGGACCAGAACCTCCTCCTCCACTGCTGCTCTTGGAGTCTGTACTGTTAGAGACACCAACTTCAGACATCATTGGAGTCATCAGAGTGAGGCTTGGCACCTGTGAAACCTCCTTGTAATTGTCTTCCTTCGCACAATTTCCCTTAAATGGCAGAAATGCCCCTCCCCTGCTTCTCTTATTACTCACCTCAATCGGATTCTCAGGCACAGACCGATCATCTTCCTCATTTCTCTACTCACACCAAAACAATTGGATCAATAAAAGAAAAATATTCTCACTTTTCCACAAAATCTCAATAAAGTTGAAATCTTAAGTGAAAATTAGAAAAGATATTAGTAGTTTACCAGTTTGAGTTGTGATTTGCTGAAATCAAAGTTGATGTTGGTGCTCCAGAGCTGAGCTGAGCTCATCCAGCTCTTCATGTCCTTATTTTCCTTTTCCGAAACTACCCCTCCGTTCTCATCATTCTTCTTCATCGGTTTGAACAGCTCCTCAATTATCACCGGCCGATCTTCCAGCTCCGCACACCGCATTACTTCCTCTTTCAATCTCTCAATAGCTAAAAAAAAAAACCCACCAAAAATCACATCATCTTAACATATAAAAAAATGAAAGAGAAAACTTTACTGTTACGATTGACAAACGATTGACAAAAAATGAAGCCGACGACTGACCATCTTTCAATATGAGCATGCAGAGAGGAAGCTCTCTCTTGAAAACCTCGATCTTTCTAATTTCGTCTTCGAGTCTCTTGACATAGCCGTCGAGCTGGGACGACCGCTGAACGCCGTCTTTGACGGTGGAGGAGAGTTGGGAGAGGAAATCGGAGATTGTCTTGGGGACAAAGACAAGGTTGGAATCTAAGCTCAACTCCATTTTCTGTGTCTGTGTTTAGTTCTAGGGGGCTCTCTCTCTCTCTCTCTCTCTGTCTACTCAATCTAGCATTTCTCAGATAAAACTTGATAAAGGACAGAGAAAAGAGAGTTTTTAATATAGTGGTGTTTTTTGTGCAAGGGAATTTATCAGATTCAGGACAGCGGAAAAGATTCACTACTCGTGTTCGGGTCGTCGCGTAACTGAGTCGACTCCGGAGGACTCACTCGGGCCGAGTAGGAACTTTGGAATCCGTGCTTGCTTTCCCACGCGGCGAGCTTGCGAGTGATGTTTTTTGGGTGCACTTTCGGTTTTGGTTTTTTGTTTTTTTTGGTTACATTGTTCAAGAAGATTCGTTAGGTGGGAGGTTCAAAAGAATTGATGACTAGAGGGCACGCTCTAGTTGACCATGCCTTTAACTAAAAGAATAGGGGTAATTAAGAGGGAGAGATAAAAAAAAAATTTCTTTAAAATTAGTTTAAGAGGTGAAATTGGCAATTTTTTTTACAATCTACATCCTTTATTTTTTTTTACTCAAAAACATATTCAAAACCACACAAAAATTAATATGAGGGTGTAGTTTATAAAAAAGGGAGTACTAATTTCACCCGTTTTAGTTAATAAATGTAAAGTGTAACAACTAGGTTCAAATCGAAACCTTAGGGTCCAAAATTGGAGTTTGTTTGATCGTTTTCCTGATGTTATTCTTAGGATCTCTGTGATGTGTCAAGCCTTATGTAGCGTCATTATTTTTGTAAGAGAGGGAGGGTAGTGGGTAGTGAAGAATTGAGAAGAAAGTGTATTATTAGCATGTCGATTTGAGGATGTTTACTCCCCGGGCATGGAAGTTTATCATGCAGCTCATATATATATATATATATATATATATATTCCTATAAACTATAACAAATGAATGTAACTATACTGTAATTTATCAATAAATTTTATTGCTTTCAATAAAAAAAAAAGGTTCAAATTTCACGGATGCTAATTTGAGTGAAATTTCAATTTGTTTTTGGTGAGCATGGAAAAGCGTTTATTAATTTTTTTACATTATACTTCTAAAATTAACCTACTATGTACATTTCTATGTTTATGGTGGAAAAGTTACTTTCACTAATAACTAAATCGGGTTCGGCTTGAGTCGGTATTGTTTATAAGGCAAGGGTTTAATTATATTAACGTGCAAAAACTATAAATTAAATTGATAGATTGTAACAAAAATTAACAAATTTTTTTTTCCATTCTATCTCTTTTTGTCAAAGTACAAAGAACACAAAGCTCCCCCATCCAACAAAAAAGGATGAAGAAGAAGCTCTCTCGTCATTCCAAACTAAAGTCAAGGTCACGTTTGACTGTGTCATTCTATTCTATACTAATTGGACCGTTTCAATATAGAGCATGGTCCTTATTGGCCTCAACGTAACTCCACCACAGCTATACATCAACTTGTAATTTTATTCAAAAAGTTGTAAAATGAGTCATATATTTGTAATTTTAGTTCATTAGTGGTAATCATTCAATCAAAAATATTTCTATAACTTTTGGACATAATTACAAGTTTAAATACTCATTTTAGTATATTGAGAACTAATTTACAAGTTGATGCATGTTATGTGGTTAAAACATATTAGAAATACATTTTGTGTATTATTGACTGCCTCCAGTATTTTTGTTTGCTGCTGGCCCAATTCTCATGGGTCTCAAAGAGCAAACAACTATTATGATAACTACGTTTTCTATGTATGGAAAGTGCATAAAAAGGCTTGGTAGACTGGAATGTGTTCATATTTGCTCTATTTTCCAAAAAATTTCATGTTTATTTTAACCTTTTCATTCTTTCTTGTTTAGTTTTAGGATTAAATTTACCTGTGGTACCCAGACTTTTGGTGCTATACAAAAAAGGGTCCCGAACTTTAAAAATTATCAGTGTGGTACCAAAACTCTTAAAATCTATTATCGTGGTGCCTAGAGCAATTTTTCGTCATTCTTTGTTAGTTTTGGTGACGTGTCAGTTTTTTTTAAAATAGATAAGAAAAGATTATAGTGCCCTTATTTTTTTATTTCATTTTTATTTTAACCTTTTCATTCTTTCTTGTTTATTTTTAGGATTAAATTCACTCGTGGTACCCAGACTCTTGATGCTATACCAAAAATGATCCCGAACTTTAAAAACTACCAGCGTGGTACCCAAACTCTTAGAACCTATTATCGTGGTACCTGGAGCATTTTTCTGTCATTCTTCGCTAATTTAGGTGACGTGCCAATTTTTTTTAAACAGAGCAGAAAAGATTATAGTGCCCTTATTTTTTTTAATTTCATTTAAAAAAACTAATCTTGACTATCGAACTCATCTCTTCTCTCTCTCTCTCTCTCTCTCTCTCTCTCTCTCTCTCTCTCTCTCTCTCTCTCTCTCTCTATTTTAGCCAAACTCGAAAGGAAAAAACGGTCTCGTCCGATCACCGTCTCTTGCCTCGCCTCTCCTCGTATGCGCTTGCGTGGTCATCAAATCTTGGCTCGCCTCGCCCATCGCAGCGTCACCTCAGATCCATCGATCTAGTTGAGGCCAATCTCGGCCTCGTGCGCTCATATGCACCAGCCGATGCTTCAAGTTGGTTATGGAGGTGCGGCTACCGTGGTGCGGCTACTATAGGGCACAAGGATGTCGTCTGTGTTTATAGGCACTAGAGGCAGAGCCCAGGTGGTGCCATGGTGCGACTGTGTGAGGTGTTGGAGTCTAAGGCCAAGCACGTGGGTTTTGGGCAGCGGCAACGATAAAGCTTCATGGCAGCGGCTCTTCTCGGGTTGGGTCTGAGATGCTCGGGATGAAATGGTGATGGGGGAACCCGGTGTTGTTGTTCCTAGAGAGAGAGAGAGAGAGAGAGAGAGAGAGAGAGAGAGAGTAAAAAAAATGAAAGTACGAAAAAGATTAAAATAAGTATATTAAAATCTTTTTAACCGCACTCTCCTCCCTCCCAATAATTTGGTGCAGCATAGCATTTGTTAACTCATTGTAGACTTAATCATTTCAACAACAAAATTCTAATCTTTACATCAGAATTAAGAATCCCTCACGGAAACTATATTTTTTTTTCTACTGGTCGGAAGGGTCGCCGGGTTAGGTGGTGGCATGCATTCTCATTCAATTCGATTTTCTAGTACATTGTTGGTGTGTCAAATCTGAACTGTGTGAACTGTGAAGAAGTTCGCTGGCAATTATATTAGAGTAAATGTTCAACCACTGTATTAAACTCAAACTTTCAAAGCATCTAGAATCAATTAGGTAAACTCCGTGATCCACTTAATTATTAGTAGTAATTTAGTGAAATTTAGGTTAGGGTTAGGGTATTATTAGCTGTAAGACACTATTTTTGTTCTTATTCTTCATGAATATTGTTTTTTGGGTGAAATGATAGAAAATTTTATTTAAATTTAAAATGATTATAATCAACTTAGCTCCTCTTCATGGTGTTGAATAGAGACATAACGACCTCTTGCATCGCACAATAAATTTTGAACAAGCAAAAAATCGACATAATCTAAGACGCATAATGGACATAAAAATACCATTACAAGATATCGAAAGCATGTATGAGAACATGAAGGCAATATTTGTTAAAGTACCCCTGGACAAGACTTATATGGTTTTTTTTCTTATATGGTGTTTTTTGAGAACATGAATATTATACTGTGGTGTTTTTTTTTCTCTCAATACAAATACGATATTCACGGAATAGAAATTGATAATGATCTTATTCGGCCGGACTAGTAATACAGTCATTGCATGCTTTGCTACCCATGTCACTATGTGATTAAGCATAAGTGATACATTTAAATAAAATTAAGGCAATGATCCAACACACACTATCAGAAAAACTGACTTAGACAACAAATTAGTTTTGCCATCTAAGTGCAACTTTTCGACGTTTAGGTACTTAGATGGCGCAATATTCATCATTTAAGTTTCGTCATATAAGTGACATCGCTTAGGTACTTAGACGACACAAATTGAATGATTCATCCTTTAAGTAAGCTCTAAGACGACGAAATATGTTCCGTCGTCTAACATCCAAATGATAGTCGCATATTTATGCGCATATTCAGTGTTTAATTCACTAACTATATTTAGTTTATTATTATATAATTGAGTATTTAATTATGTTTATGGTTTTATAGGTTTTGTAGAGAAATAAAGGGAAAAAGAAACGAATGAAGGATTCCTAGCTTAATATGGAATTAAGAAGGAGTTTTGTGCAAATAAAAAAGCTTATTCCAATGTGAACTTTGAGGAGATTCATTGAAGAACTATATAAGCATATTTTAGGGTTTTTGGGAAGGCTAATCAGGAATTTTAGAGAAAAACTAGAGCAGAAGAAGGAGCAGCCACAGGAGAGCCAAAGAACAGTTTTTGATCCATTGAAGATCAGCCTTCGATCCATCGAAACTGGACGACAGTTCTTCTTGTTCATCTGATCTTGATCTGTGAACTCTATGATTTGTTTTGATTCTTTTATTATGACTTTCAGTAGCTAAAACTCTTATTAAGGGGCTGCTTGAAGCCCCGTACATGAAGTATTTTTAATGCATACACTTTGATCTAGTTTCACATATTCTTTTGAATGAGGATTATTTCTATGTGGGAATCACCATATGAATTCTTGTATGTTTGCTTTGGTGCACAACTTAGTAGGCATACTAGGATTCTATTATCATGAGATATGGGTGACTGAAGATAATTTCTTTCACTGGATTCTCTACAGTGATACACCAATGGAGGTGAGAAACCGTTGGGTGATTGAAACCTTAGGTCTAGCAGGACATGCCTATAGTGTACCTGTGAACCGTTGTAGCTTCTCAAACATTTTCTACAACTTAATATTTTCTTCTTTGTGAACCTTGGGGTCCATGACTATGGGTTCAATAGAAAGATAGATGTGGGGGAGGTCCATGACAAACTCACATAGGTATAAGGATTAGGTAATAGGTTATTGAAAGGACCCAACCCCGATTTAGCTCCCTAAACCGGAATCAAACCCTTTCGAAAACACGAACCAACAAAAATCGTAGAAATTTTCGCAGAGTTTCGTTACTAACAAGGAATTACCATTACCTGCACGCGGAAAATACACTTCATCCTATGCCACAAAAATCAAACCGTGGGCACCAATCCCATCCGGATTTCTCAATATATCAACAGTAAAGTAAAATAGTAAATATATATGCACTTTACTGAAAGCCGGAGTAAAATCGTATAATATATTCAACAGAATACTCAGACCGACCTCTAATGTATAATCATATACGTATACCACAGTAGGTAGAACAATAAACCTATTGGAAGAAACAAGGTAGCTCGAGCACTATGCCTCCAACCATGACGTGCGACACCAGAGTCCGAACTGCAAACTGGGTACGGAAACCGAAAAGCCCAGGGGAAAGGCAAATAAAAAAAAATGTTAGAGTGAGTGGACGAAAATAAATTTATGCCTTTCACCAGTTTATATTCATACTCAATATAAAACAGTGCGAGTTCGGAAAACACAACAACACACACATATATATATATGGAGGTTGTCGGGCGAATCTCTCAAGCCCGACGTCAGGTGAATCGCTCAACCCGACGGTGAAAGGCCAGGGGAATCTCTCAACCCCGGCGGCACTCAGGGGAATCTCTCAACCCTGCTTCAGAGGAATATCTCTCAACTCTGGGCCAGAGGAATCTCTCAACTCTAGTAGCATCGATGCAATAAATGCCATCACCAATAAACATATAACAACACCTCCGAAAATAACATATATCTCAATCATCGTATAAAATAAATACGGAAATCATAAAATCCACGAACTCGCAAATCAACAGTGAAAATAGAAACTTGTCCACTCACAGACTAGCGTAACACTGTTCGCGTTAACCCGTGATCCGGCGGAAAGTCCTTCGCCAAACAAACGATCACGAACACCTGAATAATCACAATATTCAATTCTCAAAGTCATAACTCGACAATACAAGACAAATCACAAGAAACCACCGATCTCGGAAACACGTAATTCGATTACGACAAACTGTCAGAAATCCGGAAATCACACCTCAATACCTCGCTATACTTTCGGATGCTCAACTCGAAAAACGAACCTCCCCACTACGATCGGGGCGCAATTTCGAGTGAAATGACATATAACTCGTCGAAAACCACGCCGGGCGAAAAGTTGCCGCCGTCGGAAAATCCAAACCTGCCCAGAAAATTTCATGCTACACATGGTTTCAAAGATCTCGACGATCCCAACAACTTTCCAGTTATAGGTTAAGGCCAATTTTGATCGGAAAACCTCCAAAACTCAACCCAAAGTTTCAAACCCTTACCGGAATTCAAACCGTTCGATCTCTCTCCTCCGGCCACGGCGACCTTCAAGACCACTTGGAAAAGACTCCTTAGCACGAGGCTAACAAAAGCCCTCAAAGGAGCACCACCAAATCGGCCGGAATCAATGCCTCCGTCCGCCACCATTTCTCGCCGGAATTTCGTGATTTTCACCACCCAAATTCGTCCTCCTCCGGCCACCACGCAAGGGGATTCAACCACCAAGTTGAAGAGCAACCCAAGCCCAACAAAAGCCATGAAGAAACCTTGTTCAATTATGGCCGGAATCGGCCACAAATCCGGCAACAAAATTCGGCATCCACGGCACCCAAAACGGGTCGACCCACCGTGGTCAACCCAGTCAACATAATTAATGAACCTCTGTTGACTTTCCCAAAAGGGAAACCCCACTATTTATAGCCTTCCCAAAATGGAAACTTCGTAATTATCTTTTCGACAAACTTTGAATACCCGTAACTTACTCGTCATAATTCTGATTCCGATAATTCTCGCAGCCACAAGCTCGTCTCGACGTACTCTTCAATTATCACCCAAAGTCAAACACATCGACCAATCGGATAAAAAGTCAACTATTCACCCAAACACACACTTTAATCGACTAAATAATCAACAAACGGAAATATTCACAACTTAATCTCCATAACTCAGAATAACGTTCCGGAAGTTCACACGAGCTCGAAATTAAATTCTCAACAACTTCCATGAAGAAGCCAAAATCAAATTCTCGACCGATAATTTAGTCGTTAAGAGATCCATCATTATAATCCGATTATGCCGAAACTTCAATTATTCATAATTAATTCCTCGGTCGTCCAAATAACGATCCGGAACTGCCCATGAACTTGAAATCACACGTAAAACGACTCTCGAGAAGAGACCCAGCTCCAATTCTCGGCCAATGATTAAGTCGTTAACAAGCCTGGCGATTCAATCATCAGTCGAAAATCTGCAATTACGCAGTAACTCACGAATCAAGCTGATTATACTTCTGATTCTGTTTTGGGTCGTCAAAGTTATAGTCATAACGATCGACTCTTCCTAGTAACTTTCCTTCATGGGATATGTACATTAGGTCAAGAATGTGTTAGAAACATGGAATGGCGGTAGTGGATTGCATTCCTTTTAACTTCTCATTCATAGAGTTTAACATCTTGCATTCATAATCATATTTACTTTCTGCATTAAATTTATGCACGTAGCTATAGTTAGCCGATTTAGTTCGATACCCAAATCAACTCCGAATACCTTCAAATTTGGTATGATAATCAACCATTGTGTCTAGTGTATTGTATCCAATTTTTTGTAGCATTTGATTCTATTTAGGTTAGGTTCGTAGTATACTTAGTGTCTTATGGTCGAGTCTGTCAGCTTTCTGGCATTCGCATTTAGTTAGTCTTTTAAGATTAACATTACTATATTGATATATCTTACTTGAGAATATGGTATCTTTGCATAGGTGTTTTCTCGCCTATCAAATTTTGGCGTCGTTACCCACGAATTGCTTAATGCTAAATCTTATTAGTGTCTTTTGTTTTTCAGTTGTGTTTATTTAGTTTCTTTTCGAGTCTTATAAACTTTACTGTGAACAGGAGGAATCACCATCACCAATGGCGAATAACAGGAAGCTTAAGGAATCTTTTATCCCAGGCACAGGTGCTAATGATTCACCAATCATGCTACCAGCAAATTTGGGGTCTTATGCCATTCCTCCATCTCTCATCTCAAATCTGTCACACTTCAGAGGCACTCCTTCTGAAGACCCTCAAGATCATCTCAATGAGTTTGCAGCTTTGTGCATAATTCAGAGGTCTACAAATGTGGATGAAAACACTGTGAAACTCATTCTTTTCTCTTTTTTGTTGAAGGAGCAAGCAAAGGCATGGTTTAATTCTTTAGCCCCTCAATCGATGGACACTTGGGAGAAGATGTGTGGTGTATTCATGAAGAAATTTTACCCAGCTTCCCGTACCAAGAACTTGAAGAAGCAAATTAGCACCTTCAGGAAGAAGGATGAAGATGAATTAAATGAGGCATGGGGTCAATTCAAGAGTTTTCTTAGACAATGCCCTTATCACTTATGCCATTCCTCCATTTCTCATCTCAAATCTGCCACACTTCAAAGGCACTCATTCTGAAGACCCCCAAGATCATCTCAATGAGTTTGCAGCATTATACAGAATTCAAATGTCTACAAATGTGGATGAAAACACTGTGAAACTCATTCCTTTATCTTTTTCATTGAAGGAGCAAGCAAAGACATGGTTTATTTCTTTAGCTCCTCAATCGATGGACACTTGGGAGAAGATGTGTGGTGCATTCATGATGGGATTTTACTCAGCTTCTCGTACCAAGAACTTGAAGAAGCAAATTAGCACATTCAGTCAGAAGGATGAAGATGAATTACGTGAGGCATAGGGTCAATTCAAGAGTTTGCTTATACAATGACCTCATCACAAGTTTGATATGAATACTCAAATGGAGTTCTTCTATGAAGGACTTGATTCTTTCAACAGGTCTAAACTTGATTTGGCTTGTGGTAGAAAGTGGTGGAATATGACTAGAGCTGAAGCAAAGAAAATTGTACAGAACCAAGCAGAAAACTCAAGACAGTTTTAGTCAAGAGATAGAACTATGGGAGCAAAAGATCTTTGAATGCTATTACTATTGATGGAGCTATGGAAAAGAGATTAAGTTCCATGAAAAATGACATTGCTCTGATTGATAGTAGTCTGAAGGTGGCTAAGAAGACAACAGTTACAGTAGCTCAGGTAGTATGCACCCTATGTTCAGCTACAAATCATCTAGCAGAAGATTACCCCAAGTTTGGAGCACATGAGGAAGTCAACCAAGAGGAGGAGACGAATTACTTCCAAAGACAACCTACAGGGGATGAGTAAAATTTTGGTCAAAGGCGTGTTCCACAGCAGCAGTAAAGGAAGGAAATTGATTTGCTAGAATGTTAAGTGAGCTAAATTCAACAAACACTTGCTTAAGTTAACCAAAGTGGTCTTCCCAGCAACACTCTTCCCAATCCCAAGAGATAATATGAAGTTCATGCTATGGAATTGAGGAGTTGGAAGGTGTTAGAACCGATAATAGAGCAAATTGCATTTGACACTTCATTCAGAAATTTCCAGTAGCCTAGTTTCAGCAGACCCGAGAGGCCCCTTCGATCCATCGAAGGTAAAATCTTCGATCCATCGAAGTCGACTCTAGGAACCCCAACTTAGCACAATGTGAATGCACCTGAAGCCAACATTCAGACCACCTAAAAAATTGGTCAGGTATCTTCTCAACACTCACATTTGGTCACCCCTAATGTGCATTTTCTTTGCAAGCTTCAGAAACAGAAAAAGGACCATCAAGAGCAGGAGATATTATACATCTTTCTCAAAATTCAAGTGAATTTTCCACTCCTTGATGCTATCAGACAAGTGCTTAAGTATGCAAAGTTCTTGAAGGCGCTTTGTACCATTAAGAAAAAGTTCAAGGAACATGAGACTGTGGCGATGAGTGAGGAGATTTTGGCAATATTGCAAAGAAGATTTCTAGTTAAGTGCAAAGATCCAGGGAGATTCACCATTCCATGTAGGAGTGGTGAAACCAAGTTTAAACGTGTTTTACTAGACTTAGGAGCTTCTATTAATCTAATGTCATATTCTATGTATAAGTTTATTGGTCTAGGTGCATTGACAAGAACGTCAATGAGGATTGAGTTTGCGGATAGATCTTATGTTTGTCCTCAAGGGGTTCTTGAGGATGTGCTTATGCATGTCGAAGGACGTATTCTCCCAGCGAATTTCTTTGTGCTTGATATGAGTGAGAATACCTCTACTAATACGTTACCCTTGATTTTGGGTCATCATTTCATGGCTACAACTCACACAAAGATCGATGTATATAATGGAAGATTGACCATGATGGTGTTTGGTGAGACTGTGGAGTTTTGCATCTTCCACCCACTTAAAGAACCAGGAGAGGTAAGACAATATTTTGAGAAAGAGAATGTGCACTTGATGGAGGAAGTTAAATTCCTCAAGGCTTAGACACCACCAGATGAAGGTCATCCTAATCTTAAGAAGGAAGTAGAAATTGTGGCTATTGTGGCCACCCTTGAGCCGCAAGGTAAGCATTCTTCTTCTTGTGATGTTTCGATTATTTCTAATGAGAAGAATGCTAGTGTTGAAAACATGTCTAACTAAGAGGACTCAAGGAAGCTATTCTGGCACTTCATTGTTTTTGCAACTAAATAGGCACACTTAGAAGATCCAACTCCACGTTCTCCAAGTTCCATACTAGGGATGAAATATGTCCGGAAAGATGAGCTTTATGGTCCAATGAATGGACACATCTTCAACGTGCATTAAATGATGTTCGCAATGTCTGGCTAAAGACTATAAACTTAGTGCTACTTGGGTGGCAACCCATATTGATGGAGAAGCGTGGCAATCTGATTTGCTCTCTTAGCCTTTCTCTTTTACCTTATTTTTCTCCACATAGTGTGTTTTGTATGTGATATGTGTTTTGTGTCATACTTGTTTGGTGTATTGTATAGCCTAATTTTAGTTTTTATATTGAGTACAATGTAACTTTCAAGTGTAGGGTGGGGCTATATCATATACTTAGCGTCTAGATATTGATTTTTAGTTTTTGAGTCAGAATTTTTGATTTTTGATGTAGTGTGATTTTTTGGATATAGCTAGAAGTCTCAGAAAATTCTGAAATTTTGAATTCGTGTTGGTATATATGTCTTATATATGCTTGTAAAATTCTAACCTATTCGGGTATGTAGTTAATTTTGTAGAAATTATGCAAGTGAGAGTGTGCAGTCTCTTTAGTTTTTTCCGTTTTGCTTAGAATGTCCAGGGTGTACCTTTCGATCCATCAAAGGATATCCTTCGACCCATGGAAGGGTTGTTCCAGGATGAGACTAGAGAGCAGTCCTCGATCCATAGAGGACCATATCCGATCCATCGAAAAGTCAATGTCAGTTTACAGTTTTTTTTAGTCTTCTTGTGTGTTTTAAGTTTTATTTGAAAAATAAAATACAAAAATAAATAGTGCCCAAAAAATACAAAAAATAGAGTCTTAGAAGCCTTTAGCAAGTCACTGATGTGCTTATATCTTCCTAATTTTGTGACTAAGAGATGATTATGTGACTTGAGTTTTTTTTGATAAAGTTGATATATGATGCATATACAAATATGTAGTGGATGTAGAAACGAGTTAACATGGTACAAATTTGAGCATGCATAGACTTTATTGAGATTTATTTAACCTGTGAGTTTTTGAGCTTTTATGTGATATACATGTTTTCTTTGTTGAGTGTCAATTGCTTGCCACAGATTAAGTTAATAGACTCTAGAGATTACTAGAACTTGCTCTTGTGCTATTCAAAGCTTTTAGTTAACACATGTTCTGATTGAGGAAGTAATAAAGACATTTAGTGGACACCACCATAGCCAAATGAGCCTGTGTCTTAATTTTGTGTACACAAGATGTGCACCCCATAGTTAACCACTATGAGCCTACATGAACTTTATCTCATCACCCACATATCTCTGACCTTGAACTATAGAATAGTAATATCTTTACCCTTGTTCTAAAACTTGGTAGAGCTATACATGAGACAGGTATGTAAAGACGGCGACAATGTCGAAAGGTGATAACAAGGAATAACTATGGGGTATCAAGCTAGTGTAAAGAAAAAAAACAAAAGAAAAATTGTAATATCTAGCTTGATACCCGGGGTTAACTGTTGATGAAAAGAATGTTGTGAAGGCCCAACAAGATGAAATCTGGCCAAATTAGTGAAAAAATTTCATGGTTGTAAAGTTTGAAGAAGTCTCTTATTTGGTTCTCTACTAGGTTCTAGAATTGTGTTTGCAATCCATACTCATTTATTCTTTTACCTATGAGTCAAGCCCCATTACAACTCATGAAGCTCTTTTGATCCTCAAGATGACAACCTTTGATCTGTTGAGATTAGTCACAAGAGTGAGCATATGCTTTAGTCCATTTGGCAAATAATTGAATTGAGTGATACCTTAGATATATTTTTAGATAAACACTTATGAGAGCATATCGATGTGAGGTTAAATCTTGATTGGTCATATGCATGTTCTAGCTCTTTATTCACCTTGACTATGTCTATGTCCTACATGTTACATGTGTGTTATATGTTTGAGTTATCTTTGGTAACTTGTAGGTACATGTGATCTTGGTGTTACAATTTTGTGGAAGAAAGCAGAGGCAATTTATTAAGGGCATTAGAGTTGGTGTTTGTAAAGTTTGTTAAGTCTTTTGAGAGTCTTAGTTTAGTGTATTGCTCGAGGACTAGTAATATTTAAGTGTGGGGTATTTTAATAGTCGCATATTTATGTGTCGATTCGGTGTTTAATTCACTCACAATATTTAGTTTATTGTTATATAATTGAGTATTTAATTATGTTTATTGTTTTATAGGTTTTATGGAGAAATAAAGGGAAAAGAGAAACGAATGAAGGATTCTTAGCTATTCCAATATGGACTTGAGGAGATCCATTGAAGAACTATATAAACCCATTATAGGGTTTTTGGGAAGGCTAATCAGAAATTTTAGAAAAAAAAACTCGAGCATAAGAAGGAGCAGCTGCGGGAAAGCTAGATACCAGTTTTCGATCAATCGAAAATTAGCCTTCGATCTATCGAAACTGGACAACAGTTCTTCTTCTTTATCCAATCTTGATCTGTGAACTCTATGATTTATTTTGATTCTTTTATTGTGACTTTCAGTAGCTAAAACTCTTGTTAAGGAGCTCCTTGAAGCCCCGTACATGAAGTCTTTTTAATGCATACACTTGGATCTAGTTTCGCATATTCTTTTGAATGAGGTTTCTTTCTCTGTGAGATTCATCATATGAATTCTTGTATGTTTTCTTTGGTGCACAACTTAGTATGCATGCTAGAATTCTATTATCATGAGATACAGGAGACTAAAGATAATTTTTTCCACCGGATTCTCTACAGTGATACACCAATGGAGGTGAGAAACCGTTGGGTGATTGAAACCTTAGGTCTAGCAGGACACGCCTATAGTGTACCTGTGAACCCTTGTAGCTTCTCAAACATTTTCTATAACTTAATGCTTTCTTCTTTGTAAACCTTGAGGTCCATGACTATGGGTTCAATAAAGGGATAGATGTAGGGGAGGTCCATGACAAACTCACATAGGCATAAGGATTAGGTAATAAGTTGTAGTCGTAACGATTGACTCTTCATGGGAACTTTCATTCATAGGATATGTGCATTACTTCAAGTATGTGTTAGAAAGATGGAATGGAGGTGGTGGATTGCATTCCTTTTAACTTCTCATTCATATAGTTTAACATCTTGCATTCATAATCATATTTACTGTCTGCATTAAATTTCCACACATAGCTGTAGTTAGCCGATTGAGTTCGATACCCAAATCAACTTCGAATATCCTTAAATTTGGTATGATAGTCTATCGATGTATCTAGTGTATTGTATTCAACTTTTGTAGCATTTGAGTCTGTTTATGTTAGGTTCGTAGTATACTTAGTGTCCTGTGTGAGTCTGTTAGCTTTCTGGCATTTGCGTTTAGTTAGTGCTTTAAGATTTAGCTCACCAATTTCTTGCGTTCGATAACCTCTATTTATAATTACTACGTTGATATATCTTAGTTGAAAATAAGGTATCTTTACATAGGTGTTTTCTTGCCTATCACCAAGACAATGAAAAATTATAACCCCAAAAAAAAAGAAATTTTCCGTCGCATAATAGGACTTAGACAATGAAGCAAAATGTTTGTTGTTTAAGTGTTTCCACTTAAATGACAAAATGCCAACTTGTTCGTCGTCTTAGTGAACCCACCTAGACGACGAAAAAATTAGTGTTTCGTTGTCTTAGTGGAAACACTTAAAAAACAAAAATTATGTGTTTCGTCATCTAACTATTCTCCTGGGGAGGACAAAAACTATTTCGCCGCTCAATGCCAAGCCTCTTAGATGATGAAAAGTATTGTGTTTGTCATCTGAAAATGATCCACTTAGACGACGAATTGCTGACTTTCATTCTCTTGTTGTATTAATTGAATATAAAGAAATTTATTAAAAATAATAAATATTTAATTTTTACATAAAAAGTGTTTCGAAATATAAACTATGGAATTAAAGAAGCAGTATCGTAATCAAAATTTCCATCGGGAGTTGCGATCCTGTTGATTCCACCGCTGCCTAGATCATGGTCATAGTGTCTCGGATCCTGAGGCGTGACATTCAGATGACAAGTGGGAGGATGATTGAAGCCCATCCCCTTGAGGAATTCATACATTTCATATAATTAGGCCTTGAGCGCTTGAGTCTCTTCCTTGACCAATCGAGTCTGCTCCTCGACCGCTTGGACCCACTCCTCGGCAGCCACGACACTTGATCGCCTACTTGACGAAACCGATGACACTGATGACTACCTCAAATCTCACACGCCTTCATGTCCAAGGTAGGCCACGAATCTCCTTCCCTTGTCGGCAACCGAGTGTTCGATCAAAAATCTCAATTTGAGTCTCATCAGGCATCATCTTTGGGTTCTCTGTCAGCATACGCATCATTTTTTCATCGACTAATTGTTCTATCTTCTCCTATATTAAAATAATAATTTATATATTATTTAAAATATATATTGTAAACAAGATATGAATGTCAATTTCTAGCGAAAACTTGACATAATTTCTCCTAAACCATAAGGAAACCAAAAATCTGCACGAAAGAAAATATTTCGAATAACCAAATTCTGAATTAATAAACCGTGGGCACTGATTCCCATATATATAGATTTCTTCAGTTCAGAATAATAAAAAAAATATTAAAGCATTGCTCTATTACTCTATCAATGTTTTGCACAAATCAATGTGTCTATGATGGACATGGTATATGTTAAATTTGTTAACATATATTGCACAAATCGATATCTAACTAGAATATTGGACATGTTTATATGAACATAACACATTGACTATCTATTTTGTTAGGAATTTTTTCCTTTCTTACTGCTAGTCCAAATTAGTATTATGTTGGGTCTTGAAGTTGGATTAATTAGCTGGTTGGTTTGAACCCAAAACTGGTGTAGTTTCTTAAACTTATGAAAAATGAATTGAAACAGTTTCTTAAACTTCTAAAAAAGGGTTACTTACTGCATTTTGACTCACAATATCATCTTGCCCAGGCCTCACGTACGCAGTCGCAAGGCATCAACGTAGTAGTGCTTCGAACCCTCCTCTTTGTGAGCCTCTGCCGCGTAGACGATTGGGTATGGGCCCGTCCGATGCAACATCGTCTTCTTATCCTGGTTACTCGTGTTGGCTGCCAACTTTTTTTGTTTCACAACAAAGGAAATTTAAATAATAATGATAAATATTTTAAACCCACGTGTTTGAGGTAGTGCTTATGTAGCGAGTACTTCCACTCGGAGAAAATCATCGTAGTTGTCCTCTTTATGAACCTATGTATCGCCTCAAGTTGAGCAATGTCAAAATGAAGCTACGAAAAAATAAAAATAAAATAAAAAGTTTATTAATTCCTAAACCTTATAATTTGTAATAAATTCTAAAATTATATTAAATTAAATTAAATACACTGAAACTCTTATTGAGAGTTCGTGGTATAATGTGTACATGTTCTCCTACTCCAGCTCTCTCCAAATCGCCGCCTTCATAGGTATCTTGTTCCGTAAAATAGACACGACGCTTTCGTAAGCAAATTGTTGATATTCAGCGTCGGATGGCCTCTGGTGATGTTGTCGTATGTCACATTGATCTTATGCCCCGTTGACTTTATCATCGTCTCAACTTTAGTCCCCTTCACCAACCCTCGAGTGCGTTTTAGGGGCAATCTTGAGGTGTCCATGTTTAATTTATAATGGGTGTTAAAGCACATGGATTCGCCAGACGATGTCGTAGGTTGTGACGATGTAGCTTTCAATGTGGCTGTTGATCTACGTATTTTATGCGCAATAATTAACGTATTATTCTCTACATTTAACTATGTTATAAACTTATTTTGTTATTTTTAGGTTTTGATCAAAAGAGACAGAGTAAAGAAGTCTACACTAGTGAAAAACGCATCAAGGATGGAGAAGAAGATATTCGGCCAAAAATTCCGAGGAGAATTGAAGAAGAAAAAGTAATCCATAGTTGACTAGGAAAATATTTTCTAGGTTGACTAAGAATAGGAAGCTTTCAAAAATATCCTTGGAGGATCATCAAGCCAAAACATGCAGGAGGAGTTTTGGAAGAAATGGATTCCTAAATCATAGAGGAACGAGGAAATGCACAAAGAAAATAAAAAAAAGAATCTACATGTGCAGAACATGCTAATTTAACGGATTACTGAGAATAGCTCAAGAAGAGTTAGAAGGCGATTGACATATGGATGAAAATTTCTTCGAGTCTTCTTTTCTACGAGTTAAAAATTATAACTTTTGGAGGCCTGTAGCTCCCGAAATGTGTATTCTGGTGAAAGAATAACAAGTCTGCCGAATTTGACAAGAAATCATATTTCTCATAGAAGTCGTCTACCATCCTCATCTATATAAGGGGAGGCTCAACACTAATTCATATTATCTCTCATTATCCAAGTTTAGACAGCCAAAATCACTCCTCATCCTCTCCCTAAACACTCGAGCACCACCATCCAAAAAAGCTACCCATCCACCACCAAACTTTCACTTAATCTGCGTCGGCTCGTAAATGTAATTATCTCCATCCTAATCTTTCTAGGCGATCCTGGGGATTCACTCACCGCATTCGACATTGCTCTCCTCTTGCTTTTAGGGTGATCTCGAAGAATCAAAAGTGTAACAATGACCTCTTGGCTCCGTACTTCTTGTTTGGATTTGTTTGTGTGTTTTTATATTGAATTTGGTGTGAACCTTGGTTTTATGAATTATATGATTCTGAAAGGACCCAAAACTAGTTTCGCTAGTAAAGTAGAATTATGTTCTAACAACTAACTATAGTCTGAGGAATTCTATGATAATTTTGACATAACTTCCCTTGAAAATTGAACAACCCAAAAACCTGCAAGAGAACACTTCTAAACCAAATTCCCAAAAACAATTCGTAAACCACCAATTATCCATCCATATTTCTCAACAAATATGATAAACTAAAACCAAAAACTTAACCTAGGAATTTAAAACATATTTACAACGTGCTTGTTCTGAATACGAAGGAGAGTAAACTCGACTACTACTTGAGTAACAAAAAAACAACATAATACAACTGATATTCAGAGCGACTTCTATAAACATATAATATAGTCTGATAGTAGACTGGAACTGAATGAAGAGCTGACATGTGGACTCAAAGTCTTCGACGACACCACACAAACTCAACATTTACACTACAACCTGGGCAACAGAAATCGAAAGACCCAAGAAAAGACATTTAAAAACATACAACGTTAGCGTGAGTGGAAAAAATCTCGTGTAAATAATAAAATATATTTTAATGCCTTTCCTCAAATCTATGTAAAATAAAGTGAGTTCAAGTATAAATCTGAATTCTGATGGAGGTGGTCGCTTAGGAATTTTTTCCTAACTTGAATCGACTATTTGTATAAAAAAAACTATAAGTGATGGGCCATACGAGGTATCCTGACCTCCCGTGACAGGTCAGACGAGGCACCTTGACCTCCCTTGACTGGACTATCCGGAGATAAGCCGAATAGTCAGTGCATCGATACAACTAATTAATATCATCACAAAGAAAAACCTCTAAATTAAAATGTTCTGAAAAAAATAATATAACGTATACTGTAATAATGAAATGCTGAAAAATGAACTTGCTATCGGCTGTGAAAATAAAAGAGGTCCACTCACAAATCTACGTCTACGGATCATACGATATCAGAATATATGTAAAACTATGGCAATTGGCCTTAGAAATAACCACGAAAATCTCGTCAAAGAATCCCACAAACAGCTTCGCCGGAGCTCTGCCGTGGCCCGCACGCGCCTCCACATGCAATGGCGCGTGGGTTACATGCGCCTCCAGTGAACTTCCTCCAATGTGGTCATTTGACCCCTCGTTGGAAATCTCTCAACGAACCCTACAAATTTTGAAATTAGGCTGAGGTCTTGATCGACGTGTTTCGCCGAAAAAACCTAAAACAGGCTGAAAAACTTATTTCTGGTGACCGCCACCAGCGGCGGTGATTGACCCATCAAAACACTCTTGCCCTCAAGCCCAACCTAACCCCTAAGTCTACGCTCTCTAACTCAACCTCACACGGCCGAAATCGGCTTTAAAAGTCACGGCCTCAAATTGGCCGAAAATCGTCGAGGCGTTGAAGCTCCGTCGTTGAGCTTCCACGGACCAAACAACCTACCCTGATAGACTCAAGAGGGGGAGACCTTCAAAAGGCCCCAAACCCTCGAGGGGCGCTATGATATTGATGTTGCAGGTGTTCATAGGAAGTTACAACTGAATCAGCTAGATGAGATTCAGAATAATGCATATGAGTCTAGTCGAATGTACAAAGAGAGAACTAAGACGTTTCATGACAACATGATCAAGAGAAAGTCTTTTGTAATTGGACAAAAGGTTTTTCTATTCAATTCGCATATGAAGTTGTTTCCAGGTAAGCTTTGACCTAGGTGGAGTGGACCTTTTGTTATCCTTATTGTGTTTGCTCATGGTGCAATAGAGGTCCAAAATCCAAAGACTAGGAATACGTTCAAATTGAACGGATATGAGCTCAAGCCATTTTATGAGCCAGTGGAGTAAACTGGTGCACACGGTCTGGCTGAAGACATTAAACTTATCGTTACATAGGAGGCAACCCATGTAGATGGAGAAGATTGGAAACCAGATTTGCATTCTTAACTCTTCTCCTTTATTATTTTTCTCCATGTTTAATGTGTTTTGTGATGTGTTATGTGTTCCAATCCATGCTTTTTTGATGTATTGCAAGCTTTAGTTTTGTTTTACATTGAGGACAATGCAAATTTCAACTGTGGGGTGGGCTTTATATCATATCCTTAGGTCTATGTATAAATTTTTCATTTTTGAGTCAAGTTTTTCAAATTTTTGAGTCACTTTGGGGTTCTCCCGAAGCTCTGTTCAACCCCGTCGACCTGTTGAATTCATTTAAGGATTTTCTTGATTTTCGTTATCGAAGTCTCGAGCTGTCAAAAATAGGTCCAGCATGATACAGCGGGTGTCGTTCGACCCGTCAAAGATGAAGGAGCCTAATTTGACAACTAGTTCGTCGTGGAAGGGTTTCTACGTCAATTTTTGGAATTTTTGAGTTTTTCTTGTGTATTTTGGTGTCTTATATGAAAAACAAAATACAAAAATAAAAATGTCAAGAAAAGAAAAGAAACACAGAAAGAGTCTTTTAGTTTATGCTTTGAGTCTTTGGAGCTCTTAACTAGTCGGTAATATACTTATATCTTCCGAAATTGTGACTAAGAATGAAACATGTAACTATGTGATTTGAGTTTATTTGGTTTATCTTGATGTATGGTGCATGCGTTAATGTGTAGTGGATGTAGAAACAAGTTAACATGGTACAGATCTATGATCATGCTTAAACATTGTTGAGATTCATTTAACCTGTGAGCGATCAAGCTTTTATGTGATATATATGCTTTCTTTATTGTGCGTCAATTGCTTGCCACAAATTAAATTAATGGATTCTAGAGATTACTAGAACTTGCTCTTGTGCTTTTCAAAGCTTATAGTCATTACATGTTCTGATTGAAGAAGTGATAAAGGCACTTAGGATCTACCATAATTTCCATATATAGCGTGTGTCCAGAATTAGTGTATACAAGTTATGCACCCTTTAGTGAACCATTTTGAAACTACATGTTTAAACTTTTTTAGTACCCGCATAACCTTAACCTTGAACCTTAGAATAGTTATATCTCTGCCTTCATTCTAGGAATTAGTAGAGCTATACATGAGACATGTACATGAAGATCAAGGTGAAAGATTATGAAGACGATGCAAATGAATAAGTGCGGGGTATCAAGTTAGTTGTATTGTAAAAAAATTGAATGGAAAAAAATTGGCAGGAAAAGAAAAAACAAATAGTTCTTTTGTGATATCTAACTTGATACTCAGGTTAACTGTTGATGATAAAAATAAAGTGAAGGCCCAACAAGATGAAATCCGACCACAATGGTGACACATTTGAAAGAATACAATGGTGAAGATGCTTCAATGGTTGTAAAGTTTGAGAAAAGTCTCTTGTTATTGGTGCTCTACTAACTTTTAGAACTTATGGTTGAATTATATATCATTTTTTCTATAAACCCATGAGCCTAGCCCCATTACAACCTTTGAAAGACCTTTTTGATCCTCAAGATGCGTAGCTTTTGATTTGTGGAGATTAGTCACAAGAATTGAGCATATGGTTCAGTCCATTTGGCAAGTAATTAAGTTAAGTGAAAACCTTATACATACTTTCAGAGAAACAGTTATGAGAGTATATCTATGTGAGGTTGAATCTTGACTTCTTTATTGCATGCTAAGATTTATATTTATCATGATTATATCTTCGTCATACATATTATATGTATGTCATGCATTGACATTAATCTTCGAAATTCTTGTAGATTGAATTGAAATATCATGTGGACCTGGAGTTGCAGTTTTTAGGAGATTGCTGAGACGAAATGTTAAGAGCCTTAGAGTTTTTTAATTTATGTAAATGTTGAGTCTTTCAAGAGTCTTAGTTTAGTGTGTTTCTCAAGGACTAGCAAAAACTAAGTGTTGAGTATTTTAATAGTTGCATAAATATGCTACTCTCTTGTGCTTAATTCTTCCAAAAATACTTGATTTCTTTGTTTAGTTTTCAGTAACTAATTATATTTTGTTTATTTTGGTTATTTGGAGAAACATACAAAAATGAGCAATAAAAGGAGAATTCTAATGGAATATAGATTGATGACATGGAAAGTCCATGTGGCGGTGACTCAACCCTAAGATGATGAAGAGAGATCCAAGATTATACCTATAAAAGCCAAACTTATTGATGAAAGTAGGGTTGTTGAATTTCATAAAGAGAAATCAAAGAAGAGAAGAACGCCGCTGCCAAGGAAGTCTCAGCCGTCTAGTTTCGACCCGTTGAGATTCTCATCTCGATCAGTTAAAAGTCTTCTGCCGAGAATTCTGGGTTTTTGGTTAATTCTTTCTTCTCCATCATGTTTTGATATTGTGTAATTCTAACTATGAGTATCTAAGCTTCCCTAGTTATGGGCAGATCGAAGCCCTAGACATGCTTACAATTAGTAACCCCTTTTAAGCTTAATGACTACTTGGATGAGTTTTATTTCACTACTTTTATTATTGATGATTTCTATGTTCATGTTACTTTGGTTATAAACTTAGTTGCATGGCTTAGGATCTAGAGTCTAGAATATGTAATTGACCGATATATCAATGCATATTCAATAGAGACAAAACAAGTTCTTGTGTGAAATAATTCCTCAGTGATGTTAAGGCGACCGTTGTATTGACCTTATAAGCTTTGTTAACTTTCAAATACTCTTAGAACTTAATGACTTTCATTGACTAGAGTAGGGCGCCAACATGTACCAATCTACCAGTTGAAGATCAAGCTAAGTCAGTACTGACTTTCTGCTTAGTACGACCAGTAAGAAAGTGTAATACAATCAATGTCCTACCGTTGGTTCGATTGTGGGAGTCAGTTATCCCTGGTTATCTAGATTAGAGTTGGGGTAAATTATAGGTTGTGTAGGGTGGAGAGAAATTCCTAACATTCTTCTCTGTTTGATTTCCCCCACAATTTACTTTTCTGAAATTTATATTTTTCTCCATTAGCTATAGCTTGGCCGAATTACTTCAGCAATCAAATCAAATCTGAATACCCTCAATTTTTGTGTGGTAGTCCTATACTGAGTCTAATATCTTGTGTTAAAGTTTTATAAGTTTTGGTTTAGTGTAAGTACTGTTCGTAAATTATTTATGTCTAGTAGTCGAGTATGCCAAGTTTCTGGCTCTCGCGTCTTTTGTGTTTCTTGTGTTTTCTAACTCTTAGTTTCACCAATCCCTTAGCGAATAATGAAACCTTTTTCACTACTAGAAAAAGGATCATAGACATCGGTCTAGAACCGATGTCTAAAAATTTCTAAACCGATGTCTATGTGGGCGATGTCTAATGTAAAAAAAAAATAGATATCGGTCGCCAAACCGATGTCTATCAACATATCAAACATCGGTTATAACATCAAAATCGATGTACTAGCCCTTAAATTGTCACCATTTGGCTTATGTATCTATCCTCAATCTTCATATATTTGTGTGTTATGCTTATTGAAATAAAAAATTTGTAGCAAATTTGACTAATTTAACATCGATTCCAATTACAAACCGATGTCTATGTTAATCATAGACATCGGCCCTCAGAAGAAAAAAAGACATCAGTTTTTTTTACAGAAACGATGTCTATGTTAACTTCAAACATGCAATCTGATAAGCAATACTTTCAGTGACATAGGTTTTTTTCTTGTAAACTGATGTATTTTCCTTTTCTTGACCTTGATTTATTTGTTTCCACTCATTATAGAAACAAACCAACCATAACTAAGAACACTTTCATTTCAAACCAAAGTTTTAGGTACAAGATGAATTACTACAATGAAAACCATGAAATCTACAACATATTTCACTCAAAACATTTATGTCAAACCCAAACAATTAATAGCTATAAAATCTAAGGTGAATACTAAGAAATCTACCCCTACACTAAGCAACACGCACAGGGCCTAAAAGCACTACTAGGTACTTAAGTCGTTGTTTCTGCTCTTCACTAGCTTCACAACACATTTTAGGTTGAACCTAATTAAGCAGTAGTAAAACATTTTTATTAGGCCTAAATATTCTGCTATAAAACTCTACTAATTTAGGATTACTGCATTGAATCTATCTTCTCCACATACTTTTGTCCAAATTTATAGCTGAAGGAAAGAAAGAAAAATGATCAACATCACAGTACCTTTGTGTACTCAAATTACCTCACTGAAGTAAACGGGATCTTGATAGGGTGGTATTGATTTCCCTACATAAGTCTGTCAATAATTGACATAAATTATATATAAAAACAGAAAGAAATAAAGGACATGTATGATACAGATCAGAGCTTAAATACCAAACATATATTTAGGCAAAACAAGTATTCATGGACATGTAGAACATCTAAAGTGGCTAAATGTAAAGAATAAGGTTGTTAAGTTGAAATACTATCCATACTTACGTACTTCTTGAACACACCCAGAAGCTTATTCTTTGGAGCCTTTTGAGTGCAAGCTCACCAACACTTTAGAACAGTCACTGTTACAGAACAAATTAAAGAATGTCCATAAAGAGATAAAGAGAAAAAAACTTTCAGGTTTCAAAGTCAAATATAGATATACAATATATAGAAAATGAATATCAGAAAACTAAAATGGGGCACATCTGCTCACTAAAACTAAAATGAAAATGAATATCAGAACAACATCAACTAGATAAGCAGGCTCACTATTAGTCCAAAAATTGTACAGCAGTAATCATCAAAGCATGTTTTTATTGCCTTGCTGTTGTTGCTTCATGTTCTGCTCTGTTGTATGGTCTAGGTACACGTTAATTATTACACTAAGTAGTCAAAAATTTGTTTCATGAGAAGGCTTACAAAAATCATAAACACTGGTCTGCGACGTTTCTATCTTCTTTTCTAGTATATTAACCTAGCATGAAAATCATGCTTGCAAATAGTAGAATGCAAATATCTATAATTATACAGGTTAGAAAAGCTCTTCTTTTGATTTGTTAGTCAAACCACAAGCAGTCTAAATATCACAAATAGATAAATAATAATTTGTAAATACCACAGATAATCTAATCCAATTAAACAAATAACTTAAAAGGGTTACAAAGTTATTATACCTTGGCCTTTCTTCCCATGATTAAAGAATTAAAGTGAGAGTTGGTGTTGCTTTCTTCCCTAAGCCACCTTCTTTCTTCTTCCCATGATCGGCCTTTCCAACCACAAAATATCAGTTGGCTATAAGAGAATCATCTTATATGTCCAACTATGAGTGATCTATATTCAATTCTATTCTCCACCATATATTGGGAAAAACCTAGGGGACTCATGCATTAGGTATGTTTTCGCGATGGAGCCATTCGAGGCAGACCTATTTTTGACGAATCCATTATACTATCTGAGTTGTCTACAAAATAGGCAATATATTATTAATTCGCAGCGATCTTTGTAAGAAAAGAGATATATAAATGATGGAAAACATGTTTTAAAAAATTCAATACTACTCCAAATTTTACCTTTCATGAGGATACATCTACGTGTACTGGATCAGAAAAAAGCAGGACTTGTTCAGGATGGTGGACCATAAGGTGAATCATGATGTCGAAGAAAGCAGGGGGAAAATCCTCTCTAATTTGCAGAGGATGTGGATAATTTCGTATTGAATTTCAACCATATCCGACTTCTTCAACTCCCTGGTACATATCCTCTGCCACTATTTACATAATGCAACTATTGGTTCGACGATGTCTTTGGCAAATGAGGTCGAATCACCACTCGAATCAGACGTTGTAGCATAACTTGACAGTCATGAGTCGTTAAACCAATGAACTTGTGTTCCCCTACTTTGACATAGTCATATATGTTGGATGCATAATTAGACGGATACCAAACACACTGAAACCAGTTGAATACAGTATCCCTTATTGTCGGCTTCACTATGTAAGGTGCAACAGGCATCTTGTTGTAAACACCTCTTCTATCCCTCCTTAACCACAAGGGACGGCGTATATTCATAGATTTCAGATCTTTTCGTGCTTTAGGATTATCCTTAGTCTTGAACTTAATACAGAGAATGGTTCCCACCACGCTGTCGCACACATTCTTCTCTATGTGTATGAGATCTAGGTTGTTCCTCAGCTTTAACTTTGACCAGTAAGGCAGTTCAAAGAAAATACTCACGTGGTACCAATATGCCAGATATTGTGGAGGGTATAGATTGAGTTTCTTCACATCATTGTCATTGGTCAACACATCGAAATTGAAGCTATTTAACCTCTCAAAAATCTCTTCGCCGGACCACTGTCTGAGTTTAGGACCATTCACTACTGTCCCATCGAAATCGTCATTATCTTGTCGCCATTGGTGATCATGAGGAAGCCATCTACGGTGACCCAAGTAACACACCTTCCCCGTGTGCCAACTAGAGTTGACGTAATCCAAGCAGACAGGATAAGCATTGTATCCTCTGGTTGTGCAGAAAAATCACTGATGGTCCACATTACCGCGGCTCTCATCAAGAACATTGCGTTACTGAACTTGTCATACGTTGGAACTCCAGTTTTCCACAACAGTTTCAGCTCGTCAATCAATGGTCTGAGATACACATCTAAACACTTTCCAGGAGACTTAGTACCTGGAATTAGCAGAGTAAGGAAATTAAATTCCTTGTTCATACACATCCAGGGAGGCAGGTTGTACGACATGAGGATAACTGGCCAAGCGTTGTATATGCCATCGTTAAAATGATTGAACTTGTAAGTAGAAAATTCTAGCCTGAGATTTCAAATCTCCACTGCAAAGTCTAAAAATTCCCTATCGAAATGTTTAAAAGCCTCCCCATTTTGCCACGTGTCAGAGCACATCGTCATCTATTCTCTTTTCCACGTACCATCTCATCAGCTCTGCTGTGTATAGAGACATGAAAAACGCTGCAGTCTGAGAATCAACGAAAAATATCGAAGCACCTTCACATGACTCTTCTTCTTCGAACTCCTCCTATCAGGGTACTTCCACCTGGAGTGGTTGCAAATAGGACAGTAGTCCAACTCTGCATACTCCTTATAAACAGCACGCAATCGTTTCTTCAGGCGTGGATTTACTCGTACTTCAGACCGAGTTTGCTTAGGACACTTTTTACCTTGTAATGGGAACCTGGAAGCTTGTGATTGTTAGGAAGCAAATCATATGTGTTTCTGGATTTCGTCAAAACCTGCATTCGATATTCTATGCTTCATTTTTGTACTCCATTTCGGTCTTTATGGCGTGCAACAAAGTCTGTGGACATCCATCATACACCGGGGTTCGAGCTTCAAGTAGCATACTATTGTACCTATCAAATTCGGTAGTGTTAATTTTTGGAAATACGGAAAGGACTGGGTCAACATTAGGAGTATCAGATCCTTTCCATTCGTGTTGCTGTCTACCATGTCGACTGAATTCCAAAAAAGTATCATGGACCAAATCCACAGTGGGGTTCCAAGAAGGGGCGCCACTACCGCTCGATGAGGCACCCTAGTAACTGTACCTTAAGCTGAAGTCTGGGCTTGAGCTGAAATCTACTACTTCACCATGCTCACTCCACGTAGTGTAACTCCACATCATACCGTGTTCATACAAGTGATGAGCCATAACATGAGACTCCACAAACTGATGGTTAAGACATTTTCTGCACGGATACCTTAAACGCTTCTTTCCTTGACCATATTGCATCGCAAACGTTACAAACTCTCCGATTCCGTCTATATACCTTTCATCACTTCTATCTGCCAACTGTATCCAACTCTTGTCCATATTCCTGTGTAAGTAAACGAAACTTTAAAATTATCGAATAAACCATTGTTAGAAGTTAACAAAAAATTGTCGTTCAATTCATACAATTCCTAATTAATTAACAACTAATTTATTTATTTATGTCTAATTAACATTATTTAATTATGACATTAATATATCGATGAACACACACACACACACACACACACACACACACACACACACACACACACACACACACACACACACACACACACACACACACACACACACACACACACACACACACACACACACACACACACACACACACACACACACACACACACACACACACACACACACACACACACACACACACACACACACACACACATATGCATTTCAAGTGCAATATTGTTAAACAATAATTAGTTAGCTAGCACACAATTATAAAACAAAATAGCTAGTTAGGTAGGTTCACATTAATATATATATATATATGCAAACAAATTAAAATCGTCGGAATGATCAATTCACGGATCAGAATTATTAGCACTGACCAAATTGAATATATGTACGTACCTTAATTCGTCAATAATTATTAGCCAGCCGGTCGACGTCGTCGTTGATCGAAATGAAGTGATCGAGCTACCTAGAGGTAGGTTAGCTAGGCTTATAAATATATATTATTTTATTTGAGAAAGCTAGCTAGAGAGATTGATGAAGAGAGCTAGATGAAGAATTCGAAGCTGAGAATTGAGAGAATGACAAAGAAATGAATAAGAAGTTGATTGATATATATAATTTGACTTTTTTACTTATAAGACGCAAGTATTAAGTTTTCGTCGTCTAAGATAGCACTTAGATGACGCAATTAAGTAGATCCGTCGTCTAAGTGATTTCTTATACGACGCCTAAAAATGGTGTCGGTCCGTTGTCTAAGAGTCCACTTAGACAATGCAAGTCTATATGTCGTTGTCTAAGTGTTGTCTTAGACGACGCAAAGCCATTACGTCGTCTAAGACAACACTTAGACGACATAATAGATTTGCGTCGTCTAAGACCTTTTAGACGACGGAACTCCAGCTCCGTCGTCTAAGAGGCTTTTTCTGGTAGTGGATACTCGCCGGAGCACCGCCATCGATGACGACGACTACTGCGGGCTAAACCCGATTCGGGTGACCCTAAAACCTGCATAAATCCCAAAAAATTTCACACCAAATAATCAAGTAAGCAAAGAGCTTCGATTCCCTACCTGTTTTGTCGCTGGAGGTAGCCGAAAACGGCGATTTGGGTCGGGTCAAAATTTTCGGGTTGACGGAGGAGGAAACTGGTTGAGCCCGTGATGTTTTTCTAATTTTTCTAAAATATAATTAAAAAAAAAAACACAATATATATCTCAAGCTCCTCCCCAAATTTAACGGCACAGGTTTAATCTGATCAAGACCTTATGGCCCAAATTAAACCGACCAAAAAATTAATTAATTTTCATATTTTCTTCTATCGACTTCTGATAATCACTAAAAATAGCTCGCTTATCCAAAAAAAATTCCAAAAATTCCTACGAGGTCAAAATTAAATATTCTACAACTTCCGTGAAGAAAGTCAAATCAAATTCATGTCTGGTGAAAAATTTATTAATAACCTCGGTAGTGCGACTAATCCGCAATAAAACTTAATACGATTCGATAAGTACGTAATTTTGGTTCGGGTCGTAATAATTTACTTCCCTTACAAAAATTTTATCCTCAAAATTTACATACATGCTAGAAAAGATTAGGGTACTCCTCCCTTATATGATGCTCTGGTTCCCAGGTGGCTTCTTCCACTGCATGATTCCTCCACAATACTTTAACTAAATGAAAGGTCTTATTCCGGAGAACCTGCTCCCTACGACAAGAATCTCCACCAGTTCCTCAATATAAACCAAGTCCTCATGTAACGGGATTTGCTGAGGTACATTGACATGAGAAGGGTCGAAGATGTATTTCCGCAACAAGAACATATGGAACACATCATGAACACATGCTAGTTTTGATGGTAACTCCAAACGAAAAGCAACATCACCAATACATTCAATAATCTCATATGGTCTAATGTATCATGGCTGAAGCTTGCCATGCTTTCCAAATTGCATAACACCCTTCCATGATGATAATTTCAAAAATACAAAATCACCAACTTCGAACTCTTGATACTTTCTCCTAATATCTGCATAACTCGTTTGTTGATCCTTGATGGCCTTTAACCTGTTTCGAATGATCTGCATGTTCTCTGTTATTTCTTGCACAACATCTGGACCTATAACGCTTCTCTCTCCTACCTCGCTCCAACACAATGGGGTCCTACGTTGTTTTCCGTATAAGGCTTCATATATTGACATTCCAATACTGGAGTAGAAACTGTTATTATAAGCAAAATTCCATCAAATGCAGATATTTATTCCATTTTCCTAAAAATTGCAATATGTAGGATCTTAGCATATCCTTCAGCGTCTGAATTGTTCTCTCAGACTGGCCATCTGTCTGGGGGTGAAAAGTTGTACTGAATCGTAACTTGGTTTCCATAACTTCCTGTACAAAGCTCTCCAGAGCTATGAAGTGAAAAGGGAATCTTGATCCGAGATAATAGAAACGGGCACACCATATAGTTTCACAATCTTTTGCATATACAACTGAGCTTGTTTGCTCACAGAGAGTTTCTCTGTGACTAGTATAAAATAAGCAGACTTCATGAGGTGATCCACAACTACCCAAATACTTGTATGACCTTTGGATGTACGAGGTAGCTTGTATACAAAATCCATAGAAACATGCTCCCATTTCCAAACCGGAAACTTTAGTTGTTGCATTAAGCCTGAAGGTTTCTGTCTCTCTGCCTTCACTTGTTGACAAATGAGACACTGGCTCACATATGCTGCTACTTCTCTCTTCATATTAGGCCACCAATAATACTCATTAAGTGTTCGATACATCTTCGTACTACCGGGATGCATTTCATATGCCGAACAATGAGCTTCATCGAATATTTCTCGTTTTAACTCCTCATTGTTCGGAACACAAAATCTACCTTTGGTCACCAGCAACTCATCTCTCCATAATGTAAAGTCTGGTTGTCCGCCGCTACATACCGCATCCTTTAGTTTCAGCAAAGAGGCATCATTATCTTGTAATTCACAAACTCAGTCAATAAGAATGGGTCAAACCTGAAAGTTTACAAATAAGACTCCCGGTTCATCATCATTTGTATACAGAAATGCGCCAGTGGTTCGCAACTCAGATAGTAGTGGCATTCGAGTCATTTGTATATGTGACAGAGAAACTCCTGATTTCCGACTAAAAGTGCACTCATAACCACTCAATAGTTCCATCCATCACATCTGTCTCAAATTCAGTTCTAGCTGTGTGAGGAAGTACATAAGACTTTTATGGTTGGTAACAATCTGATACCTGGCACCATACAAGTAGTGGATCCAAATCTTCAACGCGTAAATAATCGCTGCTAACTCCAAATTATGAGTAGGGTAATTCACTTCATGAGGTTTCAGTTGTCGAGAAACGTAAGAGAAAACTTTGCCTTGCTGGATCAACATACATCCCAAGCCTAACTTGGGAGCATCAATAAAAATAGTAAACTCCCCATTATCATCTGGTAAAGTCAACACTAAGGCAGTGGCTAACCTTGTCTTTAAAGTCTAAAAACTTTCCTAACAAGCCTCTGACCATTTAAATCTGACTCCCATCCTCGTAAGTTGGGTAAGAGGTGCAGCAATAAGTGAAAAGTCTTGCATAAACTGACGGTAGTAACCAACTAACCCTAGAAAACACCTAATATCAGCTACACTTGCAGGTCTACTCCAATTCAACACCGCTTCAACCTTGCCAGGATCAACATTAACTCTATCTGCCAAAATCACATGACTAAGAAATTTAACTCTGTTCAATCAGAATTCACATTTACTGAACTTGGCATATAACTGAGATTTTCTCAAGGCCCCCAGAACAATATGTAAATGTCTTGCACGTTGCCTCGTATCTGTAAAGTAAATTAGGATATCGTCAATCAATACAATGATGAATTAGTCATGATATGCCTGAAATACTCAATTCATCAAATACATAAAGGTAGTAGGTGCATTCGTCAGACCAAACTGCATAACTAAGAACTCATAGTGCCCATATCAAGATTGGAACACGGTCTTAGAGACATCTGACCCTCTAATCCACAGCTAATGATATCCCGATCACAAATCGATCTTAGAGAACACCGTAGCTCCCTTTAACTTATCAAACAAATCATCAATCTGAGGTAGTGGATATTTGTTCTTTATTGTAACCTGATTTAGTTTCTGATAGTCGCAGCATAATCTCATCGATCCATCCTTCTTTTTCACAAATAAAACTGGAGCTCCCCAAGGTGATATGCTAGAATGGATGAAACCCTTATCAATTAGTTCCTAAAGTTGAATCTGCAACTCTCTCAATTCAGTTGGAGTCGTTCTATACGGAGCTTGAGCTATGGGGCATGTACCCGGAAGTAGCTCAATCGTGAAATCTATTTCCCTTACTGGAGGAAGACCTAGTAATTCCTCAGGAAAGAAATCAGGATATTTCCTAACCACCTTAATCTGCTCAAGGTTAGGGGTGGAAACACAAGTATTCACTACATGTGCAAGATATGCAGTACATCTTTTTCGCAACATCTTCTCAGCCTTCACCGCTGAAATAATGCATGATGACAGAACATTTCTTTCCCCACAAAATAAAATCTCTAGTAACCCCAGACTTCTAAATACTACCTCTTTTCGATGACAATCAACCAAAGACTGATGATTGCTTAGAAAGTCCATCCCCAAAATTAAATCAAAATGCACGATGTCAAGAGGTATTAGATCGGTAAACAATCCAAAATCTCCAACCATAACACTACAGTCTTAATACACTAGACCAATAATAATCACCTCATCAGAGGGATATATCACTTGCCACATTTCTGATAAAGGAGTGGCAAGTACATTAATTATTGATGTTAATCTCACGGATATGAAAGAGTGTGTCGCCCCCGGATCTAGTAAAGTATATACAACATTACCAAAAATATGCAACGTACAAATGATCACCTCTAGAGACGTTTGGTCCTCTTGAAGAGTCACCCGATGAAGTCGGGCATGTCCAGTCTGTCCAACTTGTCGCCCTCACTGGCTCCGATCCTGATAAGCTGGTTGTCTGGGTGGCGATGCGGTTCTAACCCCTGAAGTGGCTCCCTAAACACCACCAGAACTCTTCACTGGAAATCCACCTGACATGTCCCTCTGTAGACATTCCCTCTCAAAGTGGCCCATCTGGCCACAACGGTAGTAAGCTGAAGTCCCAAGCTGCCATTGTGCAGGATGATGTCTATGACAGATATTGCATAAAGGAAAATCTCTGGATGTTGGTAGAGTAGGTCGGTATCAACTGGACCCACTAGAACTAGCCCTAGATCCCTGCCTACGTGGTCGACTTTGCCTAAATCTTGGAAAATAACTCAAACGACGTGCGCCAGGAGCTGAGGTATAAGATCCCTCACCAGAAGATGATGTGGAACTAGATGCGCTGGAGCTGCCCCTTTTTTAAGGACCCTAGTTGGGCCTACCTTCCCTAAATCGTCGAATCTGGCCTTGCACAGATTGAAGCCTATCTTCGCATCTCACACCAGCACTGACAAACTCGTCAAAATCAGTGTGTGACACACCTGATATGTATGGGGCAATCTCAGGCTGCAAACTCTGTTCAAATCTCTAACATCTCTCATTCACTAACCTGACAGAATTCGGTGCAAGTCGGGATAAGCGAGTGAAACAATCCCGATACTCCATCACAGACAAGTCTCCTTGCCGAAGATTTATAAACTCCTCATATTTCCTCTGCTCTGTTGCTTCACTGAAGAAGCGACTCATGAACAACTCCCTCAACTCTGCCCACAGGGTGGTGGTTTCATTCTACTCAGTACTCTCCCACCAACGATAAGCATGGCCCTACAACAAACCCACAACTAACTCTGTTCTCTGCCCTGGGGTCTACTGAGGACGTAGGCGATTGCATACTCAACCAATCTCTATAAGCCAGTTCTCACAAGCCTCAAAGTCATGAGATCTTGCAAAGGGAACTACTCCCGCCTTTTTGGCTCTAATAACTAAATCATCATGTTTCTCATGTGGCGTTGGCATCATGCGTGTAATTAATTCGCGCATCTGTTGGGCCAAAGACTGTGCCTCATCCTGTTGAGTTGGTTGTTGAGGCACAATGACCTACGAGTCCACGAAAAAATTTAGACCACTCAAAGAAACCAAGAGAAAATGGCTCAACTAAGAGACTCTAGATACTTAACAATGCACAACACTTGGAGTTGTGATGGAGATCTGCTGGCCGGTCGAGCCATCCTCCTGGGAGTGTTGTACACTATCAAAAGCCTATACTGACATGATCAAAGAGTCTACAGAATATGTGACCTAATACTCTGATGCCAAACTGAAAGAACTCAATCCTAGTTTAGCTAGTAAACTAGAATTAAGTTCTAACGACTAACCATACTCTGAAGAATTCTACGATAATTTTGACATAACTTTCTTGAAAACTGAACAATCCAAAAACCTGCGAGAAGAGAACACTTCTAAACCAAATTACCAAAAACAAACCGTGGACCATTAATTTTCCACTCGTATTTCTCAACAAATATGATAAACTAAAACCAGAAACTCAACTCAGGAAATTAAAATATATTTACAACATGTTGGTTCTGAAAACAAAAAAGAGTAAACTCGAATACTACTCGAGTAATTAAAAATAATATAATACAACTGATATTCAGAGTGACTTCTATAAACATATAATATAGTCTGATAATGGACTGGAACCTACTGAATGAAGAGATGACAGGTGGACTCAAAGCCTTCGACGACACCACGCAAACCTAGGATTTACACTGCAGCCCAGGCAACAGAAGTCGAAAGGCCCAAGGAAAGGCATTTAAAAACATAAAACGTTAGCATAAGTTGACAAAATCACGCGTAATATGTATAAATAATAAAATAAAGTTTAATGCCTTTCCGCAGATCTATGTAAAATAAAACGAGTTCAAGTATAAATCTGAATCCTGATGGAGGTGGTCGCTCAAGAGTTTTTCCCTAACCTAAGTCGACTATTTGTATCAAAAATACTGTAGGTGATGGGCCAGATGAGGTATCCTGACCTCCCCTGACAGGTGACACCCTGACCTCGCCTGACTAGACTATCCGGTGATCAGCCGAACAATCAGTGCATCGATGCAACTAACTAATGTCATTACAAAGAAAAACCTCCAAATTAAAATGCTCTGAAACATAATGTAAAATATACTATAATATTGAAATGATGAAAAATAAACTTGCTATCGACTGTGAAAATAAAAGGGGTCCACTCACAAATCTGCGTCTACTGTTGGGGTTCAATGGAATTACCTTCACTGTTGGGGTTGCGATCACGATATCCTGTAAATATAGATCATACTATATCAAAATATGTGTAAAACTATAGAAATTGGCCTTAGAAATAATCCTAAAAGTCCCGTCGAATAATCCCACAAATTGCCTCGTGGGAGATCCATCGTGGTCGGCGATGCGTGGCCCACACATGCCTCCACAGGCAGCAGGCCTCTGGTGAACTTCCTTAAATATGGGCATTCAACCCCTCAGTGAAAATCTCTCAATAAGCCCTACAACTTTTGTAACTAGGTCGAGGTCGAGGTCTAGATCGACGACGTTTGGCCAGAAAAACCTAAAATAGGCCGGAAAACTGATTTCTGGCGACCGCCACCAACGGCGAAGATTGACCCCTCCAAAGACTCCTCTCCTCAAGCCCAACCTAACTCCTAAGTCTACGCGCTCCAACTTAACCTCACGTGGCCGGAATCGACTTCCAAAGCCACGGCCTCAAATTGGCTAGCAATCGTCAAGGCATTGAAGCTTCGCCATAGAGCTTCGACGGACCAAACAGCCTACCCATATAGACTCAGGAGGCATCTTCAAAATCTCCCAACCCTCGACTTTTGATACTCGTTGGAGCATCGCCGCCTACGGCGACGACTCCAACAGGGTAAACCCAATTCGGGTGTCCCTAAAACCTTCATAAATCTCAAAAAAATACACACCGAACAATCAAGGAAGCAAAGAGCTTCGATTCCCTACTTGTTTTGTCACTAGAGGTGGCCGGAAACAGCAATTCGGGTTGGCTCAAAAAATTTGAGCCGGTGAAGAAGGAAACTGGTTGAGCCTGTGATGTTTTTCTAATTTTTCTCCAAAAAAAATTCAAAAAAAAACTCCTATTTATACCTCAAGCTCCTCCCCAAATCTAACGGCTCAAGTTTAATCTGATCAAGATCCGATGGACTAGATTAAACTGACCCAAATATTATTTTCATATTTTTTCCTTTCGACTTTCGATAATCACTAAAAATAGCTCCCTTATATGAAAAATTTTCCGAAAATTTCTACGAGGTCGAAATTAAATACTCTATAACTTCCATGAAGAAAAATAAATCAAATTCTTATCTTGTAAAAAAATCGTTAATAACGTCGGTAGTGCGACTAATCCACAATAAAACTTAATACAATTCGATAAGTGCGTAATTTCGGTTCGAGTCGTAACAGATTCACAATAATCTTCCATGTATTCTTTGTTTTGAATTTCGATGCAAGTGATTATTTGAACTTAATGCTTTGACTCGAGAATTAGGTTTGGCCCAGTTTAGATCAATGATTAGAGTATTAGGGCGATCGCTAGTACATAGGAACAATAATATGCATGTGCCTCTTAGGTTTAAACAATAAAATTTCATTGATTATTGTTGTTTGTGTATGCCATAAATTGACTAAGTAAAGAGATGAGATGATCACTTGTGAATAGTAATTAGGTTTATTTTTGTCATAAATATGATTTAGAGCTTTAGAGGTCTTTTGTGTATTTGATTGTCTATGAGTCAATGCATGTTAGGGTCCGAGAATTCTTGATTATATTTGTGACATTTTTCAGTAGTAACTAGGTTAGAAAATCCACCTTTAAATCCCCCCCTTCATTACACAATTATTGCATGCACCTTTCAATCCCCAGTTAGAACGATCTCTATTTAACAATATTACATCTACATAGAAGAGTTTTTGATTATGCGTTTAGACTAAGTCTTAAGTGTTTAATTTAATTCTTAGTTTCAACATATCAGTTGTCATTGGCACGATCGTCGAGGATGTCACTGTCGTGATTGCTAGGATTGTCGTCGCTTCAGAGGGAACCTGAGGAGGAATCATTGCACTCTGAATGGACTCATCTGGCACTGAAAACCAACTCATACGTCGTGCCAATGTTTGATATTCCTCATCCTTATTATGTTGGTCATCCTCTTCTTCCCACAAGACATCTTTATCAGTTAGTTCTAAAATATTAAACAAATTCCAATAAAACGTAAATCAAACCGATCAAAATAACAACTACACACAACACCACAAATACAATGACAAGTAAGTAACTATATCAATGAAGTACAACAAATAACATAACGATGCGAAGTGCATTGATAGACTACACTAAATTGGGAAAGATCGACCAAGTTGATCTCTTGAAAAGGACTTAGACGTCGAAACACTATCACAATTTCACACCTAAACAATATCACAATATGAAAATTTCAGACCGAAACACTATCACAATTTTAAACCCAAGCACGCTATCACAATTTCAAACCGAAACGCTATCAATTTCACATCGACACCCTATCACAATTTCACACCTAAGCACACTATCACAATTCGGCTACCACAATACAAGCAAGCAATTTGATTATAGATGGATAAACAAAATGATGCAACATTCTTCATCTAAAATTATAATACAAATGCATATATTCACTCTTTTCATTTTTCAATTTCTATATCATAAAATAGGAATCTTTAATTCCATATAACTCAGAAATCAAAAACTATGACAAAATTAGTAAGAAGCAGCAAAACAAAACAAAACAAAAGCTCATACAAATTGACAAGCTCAATCGGCGTCAGAGAGGAGGACGTGCATCGGTGGGAGGAGGAGGTGGCGTCAAAAACGGGCAGCGTCGGAGAGCAAAGAGAGGAGATGGAAGAAATTAGGGATTGGTAGAAACTGGAAGAATTGGGCAAGGGTCGATCTCTTTAAAACCACTTAGACGACAACGAAGTAATTCGTCGTCTAAGTCACTCAATTTCGTCCTTTAACCTTTGAATATTTCCCTAAAATTTTGGCAGAAATCATCCCCCCCCCTAATTTTTGACTTCAAAATATAAAGTTCTGTTGTCTACGTCAGTTATTTAGACGATGAAATATAAAGTTTCGTTGTCTAATTAACTAATGTTTGAGACTTAGACAACGAAACAAAAAGAATTTTGTCGCCTAAGCACTAAATTAATCATTGTATTTTTTAGAGAAATATGAGAATTAATTTAGGTTAAGTGCTTAAGAATCATCATAAATCAACGTTGTGCTCTTTCGAAGCGGTGAAAAGCACCTAGAGAGCATTGGGAAGCAACTAGAATTGCGCCCCCAGAAAAGATCAAATCAGAATCGTGTCGGAAGCTGACATTTTCATATATGGAAGCGTGCTACGGGTATTTATGGAAGCATGTTCAACGACAATCCAGCGGATGATAGAGCGATCGACAGAAAATCAAAACAGTGGCAATCTTTGGTTAGATCTCGTCGGAAAGAGAGAGAGTCGAGGGAGTCGGGAGACAAATAGAGAAGGAGATAACGTCTTCTATGCTGGTTAATTAAAGCTACAGACCTGCAGGTGTTAAGGAGAGAGAGGGAAACAATGGTTCTAGCCTTCGGGGGGGGGGGGGGGGGGTAACCGAGACATTTGGAGTCAACTAAAAACCTAAAATTTGAAGAGCATGTAATTTTATTGCATTTTAAATTTTTAATAAGAAGGGTTCACTGTTTCCTACTCTCTTTTTTAACAATGAGACTTTTACTTTTACTTTTACACCATTTTAGTTTAAATGTGACTTATAATTACTGTAAATCAATCGATATGACTTGCTCCATTTTAGTTTATATATATTAAAATATATTATTTGTTGCGCTTCCTTCATGCATCCGCTTCCATTAGTGTTTCAAAATAAATGCTTCCCAGTTTTCAAATGCTTCACTTCCATATACACGTACCAATTTCTGTGCAACGTAGACTGTAACTATTACATTTATACAACTTTGTAAAAATAGTTCAACACAATTCGGATTAATTTATGATTCGATTGAGTTAATTTAATGATTATCAATAAATAGTCAAATGACAGAAATGATCATAAAATATAATTCGTTTTCGAAGTCACGAAGGTTTCCACTGACGTAGAAACTAAATATATCAACTATATAGAAATTAATTAAAATTTGACTTGAAAATTTGTTGAAATTTCAACGAAATGGAAACATTCATAAATGAATCTTCGTAACTCCGTTATTTGAACCGTCGATACTCACAGTCTAAGAATTGTTTACTCTCTGCCCTCGATGAATAAAATTTGAATTCTAACATGGTACACATGATCGTGCTTGTAATACCCTGACTTTATAGACAATTCAAGTTCGATAAAGTGGTTCAGTAAAAGATTTTTACCGTCTATAAATATTAAGAGGTCTCTGGTTGACTTTTTAATTGAATTGACGATGTTGGTTAACTTTGGATGGAAGTGGTAGAATTTTTCGAGACGAGTTCGTAGACGTGAGAAATATCGAAAACGAAGTTACAACGGAAAAAAAATGGTCAGCGAAAGTTTGACGGAATTACATACCGTAAATATGCACGTATAATTAGGAGTTTCCAGAAAAAGGAAAGAAAGATCTTCCATTCCAGGTAATTGACCCGTTGCCCGAGCTCTGGCGACCAAAATCACCACTGAGCTTCCGGTCGGCGGTGCAACGCTGTTGGTTCACCTCCAGTCACGATTCCGATCAAAATCGGATCGTCTCTTCCTCCTCTACCTTCTCTTATACTTGATTTTAGGTTTGGAGTTCAAAGCTGAGAGAATCGAAGAGGTGAAGTTTGTAGGGTTTCGGGCAAAATCGTCATCGTCGCCGGCGAGGTCTCTAGCGATGAATTGGGTATCGTACTAATTCTCTCGGTCTCTAGATTTTGTATATGTATGATTCTGGGTGTATGCAGGTCGAGAATTAGTGATTTGTATCGATCCTGATTCGATTTCGTTCACCGAAGTTGCTGTCATCGCCACGGTCGCTGACGGCGTGGTTGGTCGACGAGGATTGGGGGTTTTTGTTCTCCTCCTCATTGCGAGTCGATTGGGACCAGCCGTGATCCCAGTGGTGGCTCCACAAAGGAGTTGTCTCACCGGAAAGATTTTATGGCCGAGATGTTTCGAGGTCGATCTCGGCCAAATGAGCCGGAATCAAGTATAGCTCATTTGAGGAAAGGTTTTGGGATCTTCAAGAGCTTTCCAGTGATGTGTCAATCTCCATCGTCGGCGATGGTTGCCGGTGGTGGCGCATGGGCTGCATGCATGTGCCGAATGTGGCGGCACATGGCCTGAAAATTATTTTTAAAAATAGTCGTATGATATACTGTTAGATTCGTATCAATGATACATAGTCGTAAGGTTCAATTTGCGTTTAGTATTCGTCGACCCACTGGGTGGGCAACGGTCACGCGTGTCTCTGCCAGTGGCGGTGCTGCCAACGAAGAAATTAGATTTGTCATCTGTCGGTACAATTGTTTCCTCAGAACGGATTTTTCGAGTTGTTTCTTCAACTAGATTAGTCGGAGTTTGTTGTGAATCAAGTTCTTTCCTCGATTTACTGGTGTATTTATTGATTTTTTATGATATTTAAATCGGTCGGGTCGTCATAGTGCTCTTAGAGGTCAGATTGTGAAACTCATTCTAGCTAGACGACAAAAATGGTTAAAGTTCATCGCCGAAGAGGGTCTTAGTCGGCGAACATTCACATATTTTTCGTCTAAATATTCAGGGTTTAGGGTTAGGTAGTAGGCTAAGACAACGAATAGTTCATAAATTTGTCATCTAAGTTGCACTTAAAAGACGAATGTTTCACCAGTTCTTAGTCTAAGACCCTCCTAGTAAATAGAAAACCATCTAAGTTTATTCTTAAATCATTCTTGTAAGACAATCTAAGTATTACAAACAGCCTAAACCTCATTTAATTCCTGTAACACATTAAAATTATTACCAATTCAAAACACATACTTATCAAAAATTAATTAGAATATATATTATTACAAAAACACTTAATTGAATTAAAAACGTACTCTTTATAAATTATAAGTATTAGAAACAAGCATTTAGACAACAATATTAATCATCAATCATAGCCAGCATAATTTGCATCATCTGAATCATCCTTCTTATGCTCATCATCCTCGTATTCGTTGTCATCCTCCAGCTCCTCTACAGAGGCATTGATAATCGCTAGCTGTTCAATCTCAATTTGAGAAAGATTTTTGCCTCCTTCAGGTTTGGATAAGTGTTTGTTCAGGCGAATAAGTTGATCTATGTTGGGGATGACAACAGTATTAGGCTCTTGATATGCCTTGACATTATTCGCTTCAATGTCACTCTCTGTAGTATTAGGCATCCCTTCAAGCGTTGTGTCACTATATATTTTGGTGAGACATATGGTTAATTACTTTCTAATATTCACCCCATTCAGATAGAACACCTACCTGACCAAGGTGACAAGAGCAAATGATTCATCTTTTATACTAGCTTGTGTTTGTATCGAATGATAAAATGTTAAGATCTTCATTTGTATGCTTGAACTATTTACACTTAAAAAAAAGCACAACATGCATTCTATTCCCAAATAATAGCTCAACGACTTTATCAAGAACTCTGGAGTATACATCATCGTTTTTCCCTACCGTGATTCCACTGTTTTATGTTCTTTTGCTTTCATCTCACTTCAATGAAACATGCAGAATAAATATTGTGTTGCACCGGCTTACTGGCCAATAAGTGCTTCTCCCATGACCACCACCTGTAGCCAGGTAATTTTTTTAGTTGCTCCATCTGTAAAATTGTGAACAAGTACAATATTAATGTCTAATTCTACAGAAAATTTGACATAATTTTTCCTAAAATTGAAAAAAAAAAAACCAAAATTCTGCACGAAGAAAAACACTTCGAATAACCAAATTCTAAAATAAGAAACCGTGGGCATATATTCCCATCCGGATTTCTCATTTTCAAAATAATGAAATATTAAACCAATTATTAATTAATATACCCATCTGAGAAAATAATTAAGGAACTTCCTCTTATGCTCATTTTCACACCAGTTAGGACTAATATTTGGATTGTCTGTCTAAATTTTGGGCCTATACTCCATAAAGTACGGATCGACCTGGTCATAGTCCCGCAATACTACCCAATGAGACTCAATGAGTTCCTCTTTACTTAAGCTTTCATTTAATACTGCTCTACATGGTCGTACAACATATGTGACGACTGAAAGATTGTAGAGATCAAGTGTATTGGAGGCGGTGGAAGGGGCAGTCTTGACTGAATCTTTGTGGTATATGTCGTAGTAGGTTACACACTCATGTGCAAAGTATGTTTCTGCTATATATCCATACGGGGCATAACAATTTTTGACAAATCTTTTATCCTATTCGAGTTGTCTATAAAATTATAAAATTAATATAGATGTAAGACGATAATAGATATAAATGATGAAAACCATGTTTAAAAAATTTATGTTACATGAAATGTTGTACATTTTCTGAGGATAATATATGTTTAGTATACTGGACCAGTAAGCAACACTTGTTCAGGAAAATGGATCATGAAGTGAATTATGACGTCAAAGAAAGCAGGTGGGAAATCCTCTCTAATTTTCTAAGGATGTAGACAATCTCTTCTTTCTATTCGACTACATATGTCTTCTTCAACTCTCTAGCACATAACTTCTGCCACAATACTACTATTGGGTAGACGATGTCACGAGGCAAATATGATCGAATTACCATTGGAATCAAACGTTGCAGCATAACATGACAATCATGAGTCTTTAGACCATAGAACTTGTGTTCGCTAACTTTTACACATGGATATATATTCGTTGCATAATTAGATGGATACCGAACACCTTTAAACTAGTTGAATACATTTCTCCTCAATGTCTTTTCACTGTGTAAGGTACATCTGGCATCTTGTCCTTGTTTCTTAACCACAAGTGCCAGCATAAACCCATAGATTCCAAATCTTTACGCGCTTTGGCAATATCTTTAGTCTTCATCTTAATACCAAGAATTTTTCTCACCACATTGTCGCACACATTTTTTTCTATGTGCATGACATCTAGGTTGTTCCCGATTTTCAATTTCAACCAGTAAGGGAGTTCGAAGAAAATATTCATGCGAGTCCAATATCTAAGATATTCTGGAGGGTATGGATTATAGGCTATCACATAATCATCATTCCTCAACACACCGAAATAGAAGCCTGACAAAAATCTCATCACCAGACCACCTATCGGGGTTTCGGATCATTCTCTTCTGTCTCATCAAACTTCGCCACATCCTGTCGCCATCCATGATTCTCATGAAGCCATCTACGGTGACCCATGTAACACACTTTCCCCACTTGCCAACTAGAGTTGACATCGTTTAAGCAGACAAGATAAGCCTTGTACTCTTTAGTTGTGCCAACATCCCATAAGCAGGAAAATGGCTAATAGTCTACATCATTGCTGCTCTCATCATGAACATTTTTTCAATGAACCTATCATAATTTGGGACTTCAATTCCCATAATTGTTTCAGCTCGTCAATCAAAGATCTTATGTACACATCTAAACACTTTTTATGAGACTTTGGACCTAGAATTAGTAGAGTAAGGAAATTAAATTTCTTCTTCATACACATTCAAGGAGGTAAGTTATATGACATGAGGATACCTGATCAAGTGCTAACCGAAGTGCTATTATTACCCCAAGAATTGAACTCATCTATAGAAAATCCGTGTCTAACATTTCGAACATCTACTACAAAGTCTGAAAATTCCATATCAAAATCTTTAAAAGTCTTCCCATCTACCACGTGTCTAAGCACATCGCCATCTATCTTGTGTTCTACATATCATCTCATCACCTCAGCTATGTATAAAGACATGTACAAATGATGCAGTCTAGTAATCAACAAAAAAAATGTCAAAGTGCCTTAATGGGAGACTGCTTCCTCTTCTTGTTCTTCCATCTGGACGCGTTGCATACATGATAGTAGTCCAGTTTTGCATGCTCTTTGTAAAAGAAAACACAATCATTTTTTCATGCATGGATTTTCTTGTACCCAAGATCAAGGTTGTGCAAGATCTTTCTTACCTTATAATGGGTATCTGGAAGATTATGATCAAGAGGAAGCAACTTACATATATGTTCCTGGATATCGTCAAAAGCATCATTCAAGATTTTTTTTCTTTACTTTTATCTTCATTTCCTGTATTATGGCTCGCAAGACATTCTCTGGACATCCACGGTACACCAGGGTACAATGGGGTCTGGGCTTGAAGTAACATCATGTTGTACTTATCCATATCAGTAGTGTCAGTGACCAAGGATATAAGGACTGTGTCATTATGAAGTATCATAACCACCCTCTTCATGTTGGTGTCTACCAAAAATAAATGCCAGAAAAGCATCATTCACAAATTCCATAGTGGGATTCCAAGAAGGGGCGGCAATACTGCTGGATGAGGCACCCTGGTAAATGTACCATGAGCTGAAGTCTAGTAGTTCACCATGCTCAATCCACTGAGTGTAACTATTCATCATACCGTTCACATACAAGTGATGAGTCATATCATTAATCTCCATAAACTCATGGTTACGACATCTTCTGCACATACACCTGTAACACTTCTTTCCTTAACCGTGTTGCATCGCAAACAACACAAACTTGATGATTTCGTTTATATACCTCTCATCACCTCTATCCAACTACACCAAGTTATTGTCCATATTCTGCGTAAGTTATCATGAGCGAAACAATAATTTAATAAGACAGAAATTAGCAAAAAATTATCGAACTAGTAGGCAACGTGCATGCATGATTCTTGAATAATTACTAGTTGAACATAGCTAGCTACTTAATTTTGAGTCATCGATCAACAACTTAGCTAATTTTGGAAATAATAGCAAATTCTACCTAATTTTGGGACAATTTAAGAACTTGACTAGCTAGTTAGCTCCGTTTTTAGTCATCACCATATATAATCAAACATCGGAAATTCTAATTAAGGAAACTAATAATTAAACATTAGGAATCATCTTATCATTCTTATAGTATTCATCTAAAAATTAATAGTTAAATTACATAACATAATAATATGCATTTAAATATTTAAATTCACAAATCAATAATTATCAACTAATCAATCTCACATTTCACCATATATAAAGCAACACATGCATGGATGCAAGCAATATAGTTAACAAACCATGCTATAGAAAAAAAGGGTCGATGAAAATCATTCTCCAGAAAACTCACCGTACGTAATTTGAAAAACAGAATTGAGAGAAAAGAGTTTATACCTTCACCGATAAGAAGAGAGGTGGGTAAGATAGCTTTAGGAGGCCTTAATCGAACCTTCACTATTATGAATCAAAATTGTGGTCGAAGGTGGAGTTGAGAGATGTTGAGGGGAGAGAAAGATGAAATGTTTGATCTAGAACTGGTAATTGGTCTGAATAATTGAATTCACTTAGACGACGAAACTTTTATCGTTTAAGAAACATATTTCGTCGTCTAAGTATAAACTAAAACGACAAAAATTGTTTCGTCGTCTAGTTGAGCACTTAGACGACAAATTTGGTGACGAATTTTTCCTTCTTCGTCTTGAATATAATCGAGAAGACGAAAGAGTCATTCGTCGTCTAGGTCATATTACTTAGATGATAAATAATATTTTTGTCGTCTACGTTATACTACTTAGACGAAGAAATCTTCTTTTCGTCGTCTTAAGTTTTTCTAGACGACGATATATACGACGAATGCCAATTTCGTCGTTTGAAATGTTACTTAAACGACAAAATGGCAACGAATCTTTGTTTCATCGTTTGAGTGGAATCCAGATGACGAAATGTTTGTTCGAAACGACGATTCTTGTTTTCGTCGTCTAACAACTACTTAGACGATGAAACCTTAATTAGTTCATCGTGTAAGTCGATTTTTCTAGTAGTGACAGTATAGAAGAATGTCCACTGTTTATTACCTATATAAGATCTAAGAACTACCCCATTGGGAGCCAAGTTTATACAAAGAGGCATATATAGACAATTACATGTTACTAATTCAAAAATTACATTTAAATATGGTAAATTGTTAATTATATGAATGTAAGTGACTTACAAGTTTTTGGTAAATTGTTGTAGTCTTTTGATTTATATTTGTTGGTGCTCATAAGATTTACCATTTTTTTTTTTACGATTTGAACACTATGAATACAAGTGTCAAAGAAATTCAATAATTAATTTTGTTTTTATAAGAATTCAATAATTAGAGTGAAGTAAACATTCAACCGTGAAATTAATATCTAATTGTTAGAATGTAATTTGACTTAAAAACGATCCTTCCGAGAAACATGATCGGGGATCAATAAAAATATAAATAGTTTGTTATGTGAGAGATACGAGTTTGATCTCTTAAATAATTGATTTAAAGAATAGAATGAAATGATCACATTTAATAATTATAATTGAAAGACATAAAATTTACGATAAAAACGTGTTTATTACTTTTAATCGAACCGTCATCGGATGTACTCGTTTATTTTCTTTTAAGAACACGGACTTCAGAACCAAATATTCCTTTCGAGCAAAATTTCGCAAAATTTCCAAGACTGTTACTCCACGTCCCCACCCATCATGTATGGCCTTAGCAGCAGTGCACCACCCCCACTGACACACAGCTCTACGACAGACCAATCCGCCGCTTGTTCACCGAGCATGCCCCGACACGTGGTCCCTCACATTATAGTTGTAGTTATCACCAAAGCGGTGGAGGAAGATGCGTAAAATCGCCGATTCCAGAATTTAATGGCTCGAAAACCCGCTCAGGTAAAATCATTAGATTCTCTCTGCCCCTCAGAATCGGGTTTCATAGCACGAGAGAGCTGAAAATGAGGATAAACATATACATAAGGTGGATACTGATTTATCTCTTGCTTGTTGCTTCTTGTTAATTTAGTTTAATTAATTTCTTCTTGGTAGAGGGTCGACGATGCATGCAGAAGCAGATGCTCTAATATTTTATTTGCAACCATCCATTGTATGATTCCATATTCTAATTAAGAGTCACAGAGTTGTTGACTGGATTAAACCGATGGCTACCGGGCAAGAGAGCTGGATGATCAGATGGATTTACGCTAACTAGCTAGGTCATTTTTTTGCGTTCGATCCTCTTTGTTTCACATGTGCCATGCATGCTGATATATTGGTATAGATGTATATGCATCTATATCAATAATTTGGGTGAATTTTTCTTATCATCTTTCTTTGTACATACAGTGTATTGTTATGGTAAATAGGCGAATTTGATTCTCATGAAGACGTACATGAAATCGTACATCTTTAATTCTGTTTCTGATAAACAATAGTAATTATAGATACTAACAATGGAGTTTACCTACATGGCTACATATCGATGGATTCATACAAAAGACAACGTTAATTTTGTTTAGATGAATAGAGTTTAATCAAGAATCAGTATATATAGTGCATTCTGTATATAATTATATGCTTGTTCGAACGTTTCAGTAGTTTTTGACGGTCTATAAGATAGAACATGTGATAGTTGGACGGATTTGTAAAAAAACAAAAGATTGATGCATGGTTGATTTTGTTCCTAGAATACTAAAGATAAAGTCATACAGATCACATATGAACTCCCAAGTCCTAACGTACAAAGGAAGATAGCGATGTGATGAGATATGATGGATACCTCGCTCTAAAGCCAGAGAAGCTAGAGATTAATTTTTATAATAAATGGCAAATTTGATGATATTTTGAGCAGTAGGTTAAGTTAAGGTCCGGAATTGTTATTAAGCCAACAAAATCAATATCAAGTAATTTTGCAGAACATGGCAATTGTCCAGAGCATCAGAAATTCATAGTCACTACTGGGTTGTCGCATACCAGAGATTAATGAGAATATTGTCCATCAAAAACTTTAAATTTGTGTGTTACTCCCGTACAATATATATCTTATCTTTTTGATTTGATTTGTAATAGTTGATCTACGTGGTTTTCACTATGATTATTTTTTCTTCCCTCACTCACATGATAGATAGCAGCAGTGGATCGTAACCAGTACGTTCGTATTTTGCTTGAAACGAAAGAACATGTAGTAAACGTAGAATGATAATCAAAAGGACAAAAACAGACAATCATACGTCGAACACGGTCTGTGGGAATCTAACCCACGACCACGTGGTTAAAAGCCACGCGCTCTACCAGCTGAGCTAAGACGGCCATCTTGCTATATGTTGCCGCGCAGTGCAATTCAACTAATTATTGCAAAAGAAACTTGCCATTCAATTTCCAACTGATAGTTTGTAATCATTTGGTGAAACCATGCATATGAACCAAAATGTCGGTATGTACTATTACAGATTATCGATTTGTGTTTGTGTGTTATATATGTTTCTATAGATATTAATCATATTATACATATACTGATCCTGCCCTTTTATATATATTTTGTGGCTTCTGGCTAGTATCAACCCGTGTGAATGTGTGATCACTGGTGATGCAAGGAATGGAGAGAAATTTACATACAATTGTTGTTTCCGGCCAGTTTCGGCCGTAATATGAGCTAATAAGATCCCATCATTACACTTTTCTCCTCTCTGTAAAATGGATGGATCTTCCATGAGTAATGAGGTCTATGCGGCCCTCCGCATCTTTCCTCTTGGTACCAAGTATACGGGTTGAACTAGCCATAAAAATAGAGCCAGAGCCATGAGGCAATCAAGGTGTCGTGAAAGTGAAGCAACATATTTGCTCCCCTAGGTCATGCGCCGTATAGTCTGGTGTAGAAATGATCAGACACAAATCTGAGGACTATCACACCCGACGACCTAAAATACCATTAAGAGTTGTTCCAAATTTCACTGCTGCTTCAAACTCCACTGATGCCTTCTCCTTCTAAGGTGATACGATTTCCACCACCATCGAAACACCTGGAGGACCCCCGCACTTATCGTGCTCTAAGAGCCCACAAACCCGGTAGAATCCCACTACAAACCTGGCACCGACACTACTTTGTCATCTAAAAAGTTGCAACGACCAACGGATAAGCTTGCTTCACCGCACGGGCCGCAACATCATGCCAAATCTAGCCCCAAGTATTCGTAGAAGATCTAGGCTTCCACTAAGGGCATCTCCAATGGAGAGTCCTAGAAGCTATATATATAGCTCTTGGTGAAATTTGGGCTCTCCAATGGTAAGAATGAGAGATCTAAAACCTAGGCTATCTAGCTTGGGGTTCTAAGAGAAGATCTAAGATAGAACTTCTCTTAGATCGGGTCCTAAAAACTGGCGGGAAACACATGTGAGGCAGCAGGGCAGAGGAGAGATGGAGGAGAGAGAAATAGAGGAGAGATGACGCGCTGGGCAACTAGACGGAGCTTCACGCACGAAGCTGGAGGAGAGAGGGTGCACCGAGCGACGCGCGACGCGCGAAGGAAGGAGGCGTCTAGGGGACAGCCGGACAGACGTGGGTCCCATACCACGTGATGAGGAATCAGTTGCCGTTGCTCCCCAACGGTCAGAAAATGGACGGCCCGATTTCAATGTCAATTGAAATCAACGGCCAGATTTCACTGAATTAAAATTTTGAGTTTTTTTTTTAATTTCTGATTCTGATCCAACGGCAAAGAATATACCCGAAATCGATCCAACGATTATTATTCGATCCTACTCTAATTTTCCATACAATAGTCAGAAAAATACAAAAAAAAATTATTCTTTTTTTGGAAGATCTAATATAATTATTATAATTAATATTTATTATACATAATAATATTGTATAAAAATAAATTAGTCATTAAAAATAACATAACATAAAGATATTTATAATATAGGACTTCACCATTGGAAATAAGTGAAGTCCTAAATCATAAGTCCTAAATTGAGGTCCTAAATATAGGTATAGCACCCCATTTTAGATCCTTCCATTGGAGATGCCCTAAGGTTTCAGCAATAAACCCTACAACTTTCTCAGTTTGAAGCTTCGAAGGCAAATCAATAACGTCGACCCACACTTGAAAGCAAAGAAGCTCTACCCACTGCTACATCGTTGTCCCGTCATACTTAAACAAAATCGAGTTTAACTTCCCAACAAACCACATGTCGTCGTTAAGAATCTTTTGTGCCTCCTCCACACATGTGAATGTAATTCCTCTGGGATTAAATATACAAACGATGTTGCAAGACCCAAATACCATAGACGAGGTTGATCAAAGCCTTCTAATCCCCTGGTGTCTCGGTGGAGAACAAAAAAGTAACCAAAAATGATTTCGAATATTGGGTGGAGTCCGGCCGACATAAATGTTGTTCGACCTCGTTCTGTTTTACTCATGGAAGATCCATCCATTTTACAAAGAGGAGAAAAGTGTAATGATGGGATCTTATGTTTAAGCGTGAAGAGAGCGGGCACGTACGTATGCCAAAATAGAATGAGTATCAAATAGAAATTACAACAGTCAGAACTTCCGATCCTTATGTAAAGCTAGCAGCTTCATCGATCATTTTCTTGTTGATGTTCCAGTTTAGCGGGATGGGTTGGTTGTTGGTCACTTGGTCCGTTTATACTTAATAGGTCATCCTAGAGCTCACTGACTGACTGACTGACTTTTCAGTATGGGCTAGCGTTTTGCCTTTTTGTTTTGTTAGGTCCAAGACCTAGCAGACTCTAACAGCCCAAACCAAAACCATAGAGTGTAAATGTAAGTTCCAAATCAAGAAGATTATTTTATTTTTTTTAAATGGCGTTGCGGCAGATGAAATTGAAATTTTTTAATCACGATTCTTACATGACAATCTAAATGATGATAAATGTCATGTAAAACAGAACTAACTTCACATCAAAATATTAAGGGGCCTAGAAAATGATATATGAGGTCACTTTTAAAGATTTTTTCCTCTTTAGGTCAGCAAAACTTTTGTGTACAGATAGTGTCTGTTTTTCACTTGACTTTTTCCCTTTGGGTCATATCACTCATATGTTATCATAGTACTTTAGTTAATAATCACAAAGTTTCAGAAAATGAAAGGAAAAGAAAGAATATTAATATGGTTTTAAATGTAAGTTGACTCTGAGGGCTATGTTTTATCAACATAATAAGTTCAATCTGACAGGAATTCATCCAAAATCGAACTTCAAATGAAAATAAGTCTTTGAAATATCTAGTTTCGAAATAACACTGCTTTATGTTTAGCTTTTCAATTAACATAAAACAAATTATGATAAACGGGCTTATAATTAAGCTAGGAGCATTACTTACTACATTAGGCAAGAGTGCAAGACCATAACGGTGTGTTTAGAGTAAAGTTGAAGAAATTTAAATAAAATTCAGTATTTCATAATTCTATCTCTTTGTTTAAGAAAAATGTATTCCTGATATCTTGGTGAATGTCTTATTTTAATTAGATTAGGAGTAGAGATTCTCGCAATCCCTGTTTTATTGGAATAATGATCGTAATTTATTGTAATGCATGTATTTAAAGTTATTTATCAATGAATAAAGATATAGTTTTAGTATACAGTTATTCGGTTTACTTTTCTCCTTCAACACGTTAACAACAACTATTGAGTTGATAATTATCACTCATAACCCTAACCCTAAAACACATAACATCATCACCACCACCGTCGACCCTCCTTACCGCCAACAACCACCATCGTCGGCACCCCTGCACATCATCCTTCCAGGCATCTCCTCAAATTTTGACAAAATTGGTCATCTTCCTGCATCTCGTGCTCATTGCAAGCTTCCTCCTTGTAACAAATTGTTACCTATACCGAGCATAACACCCTTCGAGGTCAATTTTCTAACCTTCTTGAATTTAGAAATTAGGTTGCAAAACTTAATTACCGCAACACCCTAGATCTAAGACTAGGTTTATGTTTATTATTGTTGTGATATTTGTTGTATGCTCTAGTTCTTATGGATTAATACAGGTTATGAGAGAAGAGAATTTCATCACCTATTTGATCAAAAAGTTTCATATTAATGACGGTCTTGGGGGAGTCACGACATTGAATAAAAATGGAAATCGATATTTGTGACGAATTTTGATTGTCACGATTTCTAGGTGTGGTATGAAGCCACCGTTTGTCGAGCATCGATTTTTGTGACCATACATCTTTGATTATGTTCTTATTCCCTAAACTTGATATTAGTGATCATGATTTTTGATCGTTACTAATAATATATCTTGTCTCTTTTGTAAATGACTTCGAATGAGCCGGTTCAGCTTGAACTTGATATCCTTGATGTCAATGGAAAAAAGTATCATCGCTGGGTATCTGATGTAGAGAATACTATCATTGGTAAGGATCTCACCGAAACTATTCACCCACCAGCCGGTGTGAATGCTATACAACCTACTTCAGCTCGTAAAGCTCAAGCCCTCATGTTTTTGAGGCGGCACATCCACTCAATTCTGAAGAAGCAATATTTACAAAATGACGATCCCAAGGACTTATGAGACATTTTGAAAGAACGCTTCAACAATGTGCATGATGCACAACTTCTAGAATTGACTAAGAGGTGGAGCCGAATCCGGTTGTTGGATTATGTGAAGATTGAAGCTTTCAATTAAGCTATGCTAGAGCTACAATCGGAGCTGAGCTTCTGTGGAGTTTAACAGACTGATCGGGCTATGATCGAGAAGTCTTTGAACACCTTTATTTCTTCTATGAGTCTTCTCGCTCATCAGTATCAGATTGAGTACGAACAAGGAAGAATTAAATTATTTAGTGATCTCATGAACATCCTAGTCAAAAAGAAGAGGCATCATGCGAAAATTCTTAACAAAAATGCAAGGCCCGCCGGGATCAAGAAAACACTTGAGAATTTCAATATTGGTGAGAATGCACGTAAGGAGAAGAAGAACAACCGTTCTGAGTTTTATAGCAATTGTGGTGGGAGAGGAAGACGAGGTAGAGGTCATGGTAGAGATCGTAGTCAGAATATGACTTGGACTCGCCAAGACGCAGGCCCTAGTTACTCCAATAAGAATCAATCCAATTCCGGTCTTAGGAATGATGGAAGTTCTTCTCCCTCTATTCCATCTGGTATGTACCCATGTTACAGGTGTGGATATACGGCACATATGCACAAGAAATGTCATGCAAACAAGGATAACCTGAATACCTACAAGAAGTACAAGCAATACTTAGCACAAGAGTCTAATTTTATTGGAGACTATGAGATGGAAGATGGCAGTGAAGCCAATCTTATTGTAGTAGATTACAGGAAAGCGAGTTTTGAGACTTCAGATTTGGAGTAGTCTATGTATTAGGTTGTTGTTTCTGCTATGTATTTCAAGTTTGGTTTGTATTTTGACTTGGTTTTTAGTCATGTTTTAACTTTATTTTAGTCGGTTTTGGAATAAGACATCTTTGATGTAAGTTTTGTGTTGGAAAAAGTAATGAATTTTTTTTCTTTTGGTATATGAAAATGTTGAAAATGATATTTTACTTTATAATGTATGAATTGTTCGAAATATACAAAAGTTACATGGTAATTTGACACCAAAATTCCAGAAAAACGAGAAAGAAAAGAGAGGATATTCTGATCCCAGGCGTCTCGTCCTGTCGAGACATAGCCCTTGGATCATTTTCGACATATTTTTGACCCATCGAAATTTTTGCCTGATTTTTCTTCGACCCATCGAAAATAGTCTTCACTCCACCTTTAATCACCTTCGACATGTTGAAGGATGGACTTGACCCATTGAGACCAAGCTTATGTATCATTTTTCAACATTTTTTGACCCATTGATATATATTTTTGACCAATCGAAATAAACCCAAAATTCGATATCATTTTTTTTGGAATATCTCGACTCGTCGATGGTTATTTCTCGACCCGTCTATAAGGGTACCCTGGATCGGAGTTGAACCAGTTTCGATCTGTAGAAGAATTCTTCGACCCATCAAGGTTCATGTCCAGCATATATGTTATTTTGATGTTGTTTTGTACATTACTTTTGTCATGCCATGTCAAGCACTCTATAAGGGCTACAACCCTTTGCAAATCTTTAAGTATTTACTCAAAGTGTTCGTCAAGTCTTGAGTACAAAGACTGATCGATTTATATTCTTTTTTAAATGTTTGAAGGCGAGATTGAATGTTTAGCAGATGGTGGTACTGCGCACACTATACTGCAGAATGAGCAATTTTTTATGGATCTTATGTCATATAGTTCTTCAGTGAGAATCATGATTGGTTCAACGCTAGTTATGCAACAGCGTGGTTCAGCATAAATTTCTCTATCACATGGTACAAAAATTTATGCCACCGATGTCTTACACGCATCAAAGGCCAATCAAACCTTGATAAGTTTTGAGGACAATAGAGCCAATAGTTTTCACTTGAAAACTTATTGTGATAATGAAAAAGAATACTTAGGTGTTACCTCCGTAGATTGCGGTAGAAAGTGAATTCTAGAAAATTTTTTGGGCATTCATAGTGGTCTATATCTAACTACGATTCAGATAATTGAATTAAATGAATTCACTCACACTATTGTGTGTGACTCAGGCTCATATAAGTTTTGACATTTTTTACTGGGACACTCAATTCAGGATATGATGATCAAAATATTGAAAATTCTCATGGTCATCTGTTCTTTATGGCAAAGAAGCATGTGAAAATACGCAAACTCATCGATTTAGATTAGGGGCTGAGATTACTCCTCTCAGTATGAGCTTGGTCTCCAAGACTAGTGTTATCCCACCAAATTCGTCCGTCGCAATCTCTGATGCACATTGCTTGTTTTTTAAAGCTTTTTCATTAGCAAAGTTATAGGCACACCATTCTTTTTCCATTGACAACATTAAAAATGTCACGTCTCAAATTTTGGTCTACAAATTACCATAAATAAATCAAAACTTAGAACGTGAAAACTCACTCTAAATACTTGAATTCTTTTTTTTCTCTCTCTCTCTCTACAACTCAAAGTCAATCTATGTCAATCAAGATTCAAAATTTGAATCATATATTACATTTTATTTGTTTACAAGTTTAATTTGAATAGTCAACAAATACATTATACAGCAGAAGAAAAATAATTAAATACAAAATATATAACAAATTAATCACCACCACAACACTACTAAAAAGCTTCTTCCTTAGCTGCAAATCACAACTAACCCGCAAGATTAACCCCTACACCATTGAATAATGTACCGGGTTGAAAATAATAAACCCGGTAAGTTTTTCCAAGACTGTATGAGTAACCACAATTTAACGCTTCACTTAACATTTAAATTCTACCACATGCTTGAAGATAATTCAAATTAAGTCAAATTTCATATCTCCAAAACAACAAGGTCTAATTAAACTTCATTAACAATACCACATTTCAAAATTACTCTTAATCTCCTGCATCAAAATTAGTTCAGGGGAAAGCCTCAAACAATATAACTCACAAAGATCAATATCACATATCGTCTCAAATTCACAACTCTTACATCATTTTCAACACACGAAGAACACAACATTTTTCTTTCTCTTAAGAAAGACACGCATCGACCCCACAACAATATTAGAACTTATGACAAGTAAAAACAAGAGAACTGAACCACATCACTCATGGACTATAAAGAAAGAATGTACGCAAGACTCATTTCAAAACAACAACATTCATGTGGCAGACAGAATAGAGCTCTAACTGATTGGATCTCTCGACTTCATAACCACCGTCAGTTGTGACCTTACAGCCCGAATAGAAGTAACCGACACTCATGACCTCATAGCTCGGAACATGAGTGACAACATACTACACTCGTAACCTCACATCATGGAAACAAGTGACACCACCTCAACTGACGACACCCATGACCTCACAACACGGAACATAAGTGACAAACAGCTCAAGACTACACTTGTAACCTCACATCACAAATACAAGTGACAATACCTCAACGACTCTTGACAACATTTCAAAACTACACCCGTAACCTCACATCATGCATACGGGTGACAACACCCCAATTAACTCTTGCAACCTTACATTATAGTAGCAAATGACGCACCTCAAATCATTTACGCCAAGACATCTAAGAAGGTAAACATAAGACCCAATGCATTTTAAACATCACACCAAATCATAACCCAACCATAAGAATGTCATCATAAAACCAAAACATCTTTTCACTTACCTACAAACCGTAGACGATCAAGTTCATAACTTAAAAAAAAAAAACTAATTTATTTTCGATGACCATTTTTTCCATAACAAAAACTCACACTCCAGCGAATAAATCAAGTGAACTTCATTCACAACATAAAAACAGTGAGATTACTCACTCCTTCTCCAGCTGCATCTTCACACACACCAACAACAAAACAACAATCCAATGAAACTCTATCTTGTAAATCACCTAGACAATTAAAATTCTCGCTTAGCAACACAAAAATTAAGTTCTCATATGCCTATTGCCACAAAACTATACCGAGCCTTACAACCCATTTGTTTACAGCTTATCAATCTCTCGCCAACCCATCCAAACAACCCGATTATATTGACATCACTTACCAATAATTCATCCTAAACATTATCACATTAACTCACTAACCAATCTCAAATATCAAACCAAAATTCATAATATAACCAGATCCTTTGCATTAATAATAATCCACATTCCACTCACCGTAAAGTATAGAAATTATTCATCTTAACTATAGCTCGTACATAACCCAAATCAAAACTTCATAATCACTATCACACCCAGCCTTAATTATCGATTAGACCAAGCAGTAAACTCCTAAGACCCAAACTATTACCTTTCGAAAACTCAAATGAACCAAGGAGGTTGTCTTAGGTCACTAGTTTAGTTGCATGCCGCCTTACATCACTCGCCCATGCGACTCCTTGGCTCTTCTCCGACCGTCTTCCGATCAAATATCATTGGCCAAAACCCTTTTTCTTCGCTTTGATCCTGCGTCGTCTCTAACTCTCTTTTTCTCTTTTCTTTCTCAGCAAGGTGCTTGGCTGCTCACCTAATTCAATTGAAATTAGGTTTAGGCTTGCGGGATAACATCTCGATCTCTGTTAATATTAATATAAACCGAAGTCTTTTTTGTGTCATCAGCTTCACTAAAATATGTACTTCCAAAATGGTCAATAATAAAAAAATAGTTGGTCCTAATTTTCATAAAATAAAATAAAAATTCAGAAACATAAAAATAACTGCTAAAAAGAATTAAAAAAATTAGAAACTACAAAATAACTGTTATAAACATGTTTTTACTCTCTCAGACCCTATTTCAGTTATTTCGCATACAACAAGTGTGAGTATTTTCTAGTATATTTAATATGGACCAGATAACTAATTAATCTAATTAGGGCTAATAACCAGAATTCTATAATAAATACTATTATTATTATACCAATATCGTATGCTCATTTACATAGAAAATCTACTTCAGCCTACTACTCAATCTCACCGTACAAGACAAGATATCTCAATGCTCCAAAATAAATGAAATTTACTCGAATAATTAATCACAATTTTTTCAGGTTATTACAGAAAACATACGATTCTTACAGAGAATCCATGATGATATTTGTGGACCTATCAAACCTGAATACGGAAATTTAATACTTTATGGTTTTGGTAGATACATCAATGTATTGGTCACACGTTGCTTTGCTATCCACAAGAAATGTTACATTTGTAAAACTCTTAACATAGATTATTAAGCTTCGGGCTCACCACCCGAACAATCCAGTCAGGTCTATTAAATTGGACAATGCAGGAAAGTTTATATCAAAATCTTTTGATGATTACTTCATGTCAATTGGATTGAAGTTGAACATCTCGTTCCCCATATTCATTCATAGAATGGTCTTGCAGATGCACAAATCAAGCGGTTACAACTTGTGGCCAGAGATTTGGTAATACATACAAATTTATAGGTTTCTGCTTGGGGATGTGCAGTGGTACATGCAACAATGCTTATTCGTTACAGACCCGTAGCACGCCAACCATTCAGTGCGTACCAATTGGTAACTGGGTACGAGACTGACATTTCACATTTACACATGGTTGCGCGGTATATGCAAGGTATGAAAAATCAAAAATATCGGCGAAATATCGGCAATATTTTTGTTTTTTGCTTCTCCGGATATTCTAAACGGGGTAAAATCGTGAAATCGCGATATATTGAGCTTCTCACAGAATTTCAGGATGTTTGGCCCTTTTTCAGAAAATTAAACCCCACCAAGCCCAATTGTCAAAGTGTACAGTTGAACATTCAAACAAAATAAGGCCAACCACTAACGAGATTCGAACCCATGCCAGGTGCCCAGTATATTATGCTATCACCTGAGCCATCATTACTGCATGTCTGTTTATTTTTAACTTCCATCTATTATCAATATATAAGAATCTACTAATAAAATTTAAGCTCAAATCTCTCGATAAATTATTTCAAAATTTTACGCGTATCAGTTTTTTCTCGATATATCCTTCGAAATATACTTATTTTGGAACATTGATATTTCATCGATATCAGATATTTTATTCCTTGGGTATATATGCCTATTACGCCTCCACTGCGTACACAAATGGGTCCTTAGATACTATTATGTATTTATGTTGGTTATGAAGCTCCAACAATGGTCGCTATTTAAAACCTTTGACATGAGATCTCTTTAGTACTAGATTTGCATATTGTCACTTTGATGAGACATTGTTCCTGCTGTTAGAGGGAGAGATGAATGATTCTATTCTGATTAAACGTCAGGAATTGACAAGGTATGTCCTGTGATGGTTCTTTTTCGATTATACATCAAGAACTGGCGTAGTATATCCTGTGATACCTCGTACTTTTCGTAAAATTAAAAGTATTTTGGATATTTTGATTTTGAATTATTGAGCGCGATAAAAGATTTTTACCGTCAGTAAATATGAAGAGGTCTCAAGTTGACTTTTTATTGAATTGACATATGTTGTTGACTTCGGGTAAAAGTGGTAGAATTTGTCAAGATGAGTTCGTAGACGCGTAGAATGTCGAAATCGGAGTTACTACAAGAAAGTTATGGTCAACAGAAGTTTTGACGGGATTTACAGAAACCAAAATACGTGAATACACAAAAATATATAGGAGTTTTCATATTTGGAAAGTCACACTGTCCATTTCAAGCCAGGATTCGTTGAGCCGCGTTGACCTGCGTTATGGCAATGAACACTACAAGAAAAATGCACTTAGACCACGGAACCTTAAAAGTTCCGTCGTCTAAGTAACACTTAGACCACGGAAACTTCTCCGCAGTCTAAGTGAACACTTAGACGACGGAGAAGTGATTTTCCGTCGTCTAAGTGACACTTAGACCGCGGAAATTTTCTCCGCGGTCTAAGTGTCACTTAGACGACGGAAAAAGACTTCTCCGTCGTCTAAGTGAAATTTCAGAAATTTAAAAATTTCACTTAGACCGCGGAGAAAGTTTCCGCGGTCTAAGTTTTCACTTAGACGACGGAAATGCACATTTCCGTCGTCTAAGTACTTTAACCCTAAACCCTAAGGCCCTTTCCCCTAAACCATGTTTTCACTTAGACGACGGTAATGTGCATTTCCGTCGTCCAAGTAAGAACTTAGACGACGGAAATGTGCATTTCCGTCGTCTAAGTGAAAATTTCGTAATTTCACCTAAGACAACGACCATCTAGACCATGTCCCAATGCATATTCTTTTCGTCGAGACCATAGAGTAAACAATGCTTGGAGTGTGAGCGTCGACGATTTTAAAATAGGACTTACGGATTTTCGTGTATCCAGGTTTCCGGTTTGTAATTATTCTACTTATATATTGTGTTATGGTGAGTATATCCAACGGTCCTTTTTTCCAAATTCAATTTCGTTAATATCAATGTGCAATGAGCCTATACGTACCGACACTTAAGTTATACATATTAGTAGATACTTAACAAGTTTGAATACGTAAATTAATTCATCGTCTTAAATCCCACTTTTTATATATACGATTCTTTAATCGATATTTTACGACAATTCCATTCAAATTACAGGTCCAAAAATTCATTACAAATTATTTTAAAAAAATAATTTTACGGAATTTTCACCTAGACCACGGAGATGACCATCTCCGTCGTCTAAGGGAATTTTTTTAATTTTTAATTTTAAAAAAAAATCAAAAAAATTTAAAAAAAATTTAAAAAAAAATTAAAAATTCACTTAGACCACGGACCATCTCCGTGGTCTAAGTGAATTTTTTAAATTTTAAATTTTTAAAAAAAAAATAAAAAAAATTTAAAATTCACTTAGACGACGGAAATTTGTCATCTCCGTCGTCTAAGTGAATTTTTAATTTTTTTAATTTTTTTAAAAAAATAAAAAAATAATTTAATTAAAAAAATTCACTTAGACGACGGAGATGAGTGAAAAAAATTCACTTCTCCGTCGTCAAAATTTTTTTTTTAATTTCTGGCGGTGTTTTTCCTACTAAAAATTTGGCAAAAATTTAAATCCACTTAGACGACGGAAATTTGTCATCTCCGTCGTATAAGTCAAAATAATTGGCGGTATTCTTTTCCCGCTAAGTGAAAAATTGGCGGTATTGTTTGAAAATTTAAAGCACTTAGACGACGGAAATACAGATTTTCCGTCGTCTAAGTGTTTTAAAACTCTATAAATTCATCATTTTCTCAATCTCTCTTCATTTTTTCCTCTCCCTCAATCCACTCTCCCTCTCCCTCTCCCTCTCTCCCTCTCCATCTCTCCCCCCCCAATCAAACCACCCACTATATATCATCACCATCACCATCCACTATCATCATCACCACCACCACCGTTTCCGCCACCGCCGACATCACCACCGTTGCCGCCATCACCGGCATCACCACCGTCGCTGCCACCACCACCTACAACGTCGCCTCCACCACCACCACACACCACTAGCTACCGCCTACATTGTCACCTCCACCACCGGCCTCCACATTCCGGCCAACACCACCGGCGCCGCCACCACCACCGCCGCCTATGATTAGTTTAGTTTTAGCTTAATTTTGTTTATTTAGGCTAGATTAATGTACTTTATTATATTATGAATTTTGTATTCATTGTATTTATATCCATAATAATTTAAATTATTTATTCATTATGAATTTTGTATGTATTATATTGCAAATTTATTCATTATTCATAATATATTATTAATAATTAATATTCAATAAATTTTGCAATATTATGAATATTTATATACAAAAAATTAAATAAAAAATTCATTAAATGCTAATTATTAAATTATTAATAAGCATTTCATGAATTTTTTATTTAATTTTTTTTTTACAAAATCACCACTTAGACGACGGAGATTGTCATCTCCGTCGTCCAAGTGTATTTTTAAATTTTAATTTTTTTTTAAAAAACATAAAATTATTTTTTTTTGAAAAAATGTAAGTGTTCACTTGTCATCTCCGTCGTCTAAGTGAATTTTTTAATTTTTAATTTTTTTAAAATTTTTTTTTTTTTTTGTGATAAAAAATTTAAAAATTCACTTAGACGACGGAGATTGTCATCTCCGTCGTCTAAGTGAACACTTAGACCCCGGAGAATGTCCGCGGTCTAAGTCTCACTTAGACGACGGAATTCTCCATCTCCGTCGTCCAAGTGCTTGGACGACAGCACTTGGAGCACGGAACTTGGACGACGGATATTCCGTCGTCTAAGTACTTAGACGACGGAAAATTGCACCTAGACGACGGAAATCGTCCGTGGTCTAGGTGCATTTTTCTTGTAGTGGAAAATCGCCGCCGAGCTCGGCTACAACGAGGCTTCGCCGTCCGGCCACCAAATTTGTCAACCTTGACACCAAAATGATCAGCTCACCACCCTCAATTGTTCCCATATAGTTTTTGTCATCAATTTCGCCGGAGAAAAATGAAATTTCGAGATGAAGCTCTGAGAAAACTTAGGTTTTGGGCCTATTGATTTTTTGCCAGTTAGTTGCTGATTTGGGCATGACTTGACTACTCTTTTTCTCCTTTATCTATTGTGTTTGAAATTTTAGTGCATTCAGGTGGTTTAATCAAAATCGAAATCAATTTTTGAACGGCCCGCCATGGTCAGCGTCACAGCGACTACTGTCAAAGTTTTTGGGTGTTGGGGATTGAGGTTTCGATTCCTCTACTCATTTTGAGTCGATTAAGACTAAGCCTAAGGGCCTTCCTAGCACGGCGACATAGATTCAAAACTGATTATGCTAGGTATTTCTTTGACCCACATAGAGGACGTTCCCAAACCGATTATGTTTTCACCATGGGGAATACGACAATTTCTTGAAGATCTATCAAGAAAATCCTTGTTGCTACTTCTTGGAATCATTCTGAAATCATAGCTATGCATAAAGCTGTTAAAGAGTGTATCTGGCTTAGATCAGTAATACACCATATTTGAGGATCTAGTGGATTACTATCTATTACGAGAACACTAACTTGTATCTTTAAAGATAATACGGCTTGCATTGAACAAATGAAGTTGGGTTACATTAAATGTGATTATACTGTTAGGTCAATAATTATGTTATATATTATTATGTTCCTAACTCCATGCTTATTGCTTGTTTCTCATGAATAAAACATCATTAATTCTTATAGCGTTTTCTATTAATTTATGTTAGGAAATAATGGTTTGGCAATGAAATGAGCTAAAAGATGATGAGTATGCACTTTTCGATGAAGGTGAGGAAATTTTCAGGGTCATGGGAGAAGATGAAACAATGTTTGGAAAAAGACGAAAAACGGTCGCCGGAGCTTCGCTGGAATATTCCAAGATTCCAGTCACTGGAAGTCAACTTTGGTGGTCAACATGATTAACTCATCAGGCCACCATGAAGATATTTTAAGCCAAATGCAAATGCAAGTTCAAGTGAGATGAAGAACACATGCATGTCACATGAGTTTAGGACCATGTGATGACTCATTTGAGGATCACTTAGGCCTAATTTTTATGATCATGTCTCTAGCATTTTAATTTGAATTTGAAAGCCAAAATGTCTCCTTGTGCTTCATTATTTCGAGATCCCCTCTTCCACTACACACAACATACCTCATTTTACACTTTTTCATAGTTTTAGCATCTTTCCTAAGCCTCAATCCTCTCTCAAACCCTCTATCACTGTCTCCTCACATTTTCACCACCAAAAAGCCTAGAAATACTCTATAACCACCACTATATTCTCACATCCATCCTCTCACCTAGGCCTAAGGTGGTGTACCTCCTCTTTGTTGGAGCTAGAAGTAAGAAATGAGAAAGAAGTGGAAGAAGAGCTTGAAGATCTTAGAAATTTGGCTTTGGGGACTCTTGGGTTATTTCTATTCACTTATCTCTCTCTAATCATGTATATATACTCCATTTTAGTTATGTGTAGTGAGTAGTTACCTTTTGAAAGGCTAAAGTTTAGCCTTAGCCAATTTGATGTACATACAGTGATGCTTTGAGTTATGAAATTGGATTTGTTTTAGTGTATGTTATTGAATGAGTTTGTTGTGTGTGTGATATGATTGTGGTATGTTTGCATGTTTGGTCTTGATTCAATGTTTTCCTATTTATGTCTTAGCTATGACTAAGTTAAGATATGTTTAGGGAAGATAAAAATGAACTTAAGTGAACTAGTGACTCATCTAAGGAAGATAAGCATGTAACATGACTTAGGCTTACACTTAAAAAGGTTAAGTTTAGGATTTGGTTTCCTTGTGCTTAAGCATGAATCGAAACAATTTTGAGGTCCAAGTGACTCAAGGTTTTTCCTGTTAAGCTTACATTGAACTGAGATGTTTTGTAGCTATTATTGATTCTTTCGACTTGTAACCCAATAGGTGCGAGTTGAGATGTTTTATTAGCACTCATTCCCAAGTGCTCCAATAAAGGTTTGGGAAGGGAAGTCATCCATAATCTTCACATGTGTTTGCAATCAAACTCATTACACATGAAATGCATTAGGAGTCTAGCACCAAAAGTCTAGCTCTTAATCTTGGTTTACTTTGTGCTTCATGGAAACACATGTGAAGCTTAACAGGTGATGGTTTGGGATTTTAAGGCCTAGGAGTTTCAGTCTATAACTAAGCGTGACCCGAGAGGGCATGATTTGGACAATGAAATGATTTGTTCATATAATCCAAAAGACGTTTGAGCATGTAAACCGGACTAAAACTTATAACTTGGACATTGTTGGTACATTGAGTTGGCTAGTGGCAACATCTCTAGCCGACCAAATATTTACATTATTTTATTTTGTTTTGTCTCATGATTGCATTTAGTTAGTTAATCAACCATTTAATCGAACAATCATTCATTGTAGTTACACCACCCCTTGCATAGTTAGGTTACCAAAGAACTTAGCTAGGTAAGATGCATTTCTGCCTTTTTATTCATTCGTTTTGGGTCACATTGCATGTTTAGGTAATGTTGTAGTCTAGGACCTAACCGAGTCAAGTTTTGGAATTAGAGTGGTCAATCCTCATGAGTTAGACACTTAACTTCCTTATAAATCATATTAATTGGACACCGTATACTTGCGCTTTTAGAAGAATTACAACTTTTATCTTAGCTAATACCATAGTTAAAATTAGAAGGGAATAATTTCTCTTAACACATACTAAACACATTTCGCTAAAGTACTTCTTCAATCAGCAACAACAACAGTTACTGAATATCTATGTGAACCAGATTGGTTCGGCGGGTAACGATGCGACTTGTTCAACAAGTCAATTCTAAAATCTATGTTTGTGAAGTATGTGAGACGCATTGGTATGCGACGTTTATCTGAATTCCGAGATTGAGTTACCAATCAAGGGCAATTACATTTTGGTACACATCAGGGTGAATCTACATCATATGGAGTAGAGGTCGGCAATGCGCCAGGCCGAGCCACCCAAACCTAAGCCCAAGCCCGTCAGGCTCGGGCCGGGCCGAGCTTTTTCCAAAACTTGAAGCCCACGGGCTTTTTGGGCCGGCCCTGGCTTTTTCTTATTAAATAATAAAAATAAAAATTAATAGTGTTTAACTATCAAATATATCAACAATTATATATACTAAATAATATATCAGCCTAAAAAAATTGGTATTTAGTATATGAATGGATGATATTAAGATAAATTAGAGAGTTTAGAGGTTTATATTGATAAAATAATCTATAATATATACAATTGATGGGCTTAATGGGCGTGGGCCTTGACGAGCCTGCCTTTTTGGGCCTCGTAGGCTTTGGGACCTAAGCTCGAGCCCGGCCCTATGGGCATAGGGCCGGGATTTTCGGGCTTCGGGCTGCTCACATGCTTTTTGGGCCTATGGGTCAAATGGTGACCCCGACATGGAGTATATTTTGTAGTTGATGCGTTGTATTTTTTTTTTCTTCGACCAAATCTTTGTTTTGCCCATGAAGTTTTTGTTTACATGACAAAGTTTTTAGTGAGTCAACAAGTTATGCATCATACATTAGATTAGAAGTGGAGATTCTCTCGATCCCTATTTTATAGGGAGACTGATTGTAATTGATTGTATCGTTCGTATTTAAAGTCATCTATCAATGAATAAAGATACAGTTTCAATTTACAGTTATTCATTTTACTTTTCTCCTTCAAGATTCTTAAATCTATATTTTGATAAGCTTCTTGATGATTTTGAAATTTTTATTTTAAAAATTCGTAGGAATTGGAGACATAAATTCTCTTGTTCAATTCCTCCAAATATAGGTGTTATTCTACAAATCTTTCAAATTGATCATAAAATTTTGTAATTCTTGTTATTTTAAAATTTTAAAATTACACATGAAGAAACTAAAATACTAGAAATCACAAATTATGAAATTTAAAATGATGAAATTATAATTTTATGAGTTGTAAATGTAAGTGAAGATTAAAATAATTCATCCAAATAGACCGTAAGAATAAGAGTAGTAAGAATATGACAATTTTTTTTGTTAAGACAAAAAAAACTACAAAAAAATCCTCCGTTGCATCATTCCCTAATTATCGAACGAGGAGAGCAGCCACTCCTGGCCGTGAGAATATGACTTTATCCCAATACCGATAGGTACTTTTATCTATTTCGTCTTCTCAACGAACCAATAACCAATAACGTACATAGATCATTAGATCCTACTCATTCCTTTGTACAGACGTCGACCACAAAGTCGCACACTATTATCCCTTTGGCTCACGGAATCATTTAATCTTATATATGTTATCATCTGTCCTTGTACTACCGTCCTAATGGTAGGTACACCGCATTCCGAAAGCCTTAAAGAGTTAAAGTGTTACTATAAAAGTACAAAGTCTTTGAAAGGGAACAGATCGGTAAGAAGCTGAATCATAGTAGATCGAGGTACCATGAACCAAATCATTTACGCAATCCCCTGGTGCATCTTTATCTAGACTGTATCTACCTATATCAATCTATCTAGTTTAATTTGCCTAATTAATTTGTACATTGTGTTACGCAATATAAAATTTATGTACATTACTCAAAATTATATCATCGTTAACAATATAATGTTTGCGAACTATTATTTTAGGGTGAGATTCGGATGGTTTGATTCGATATTTGGTAAAAATTAAAATCAAATTATAATATTTTTCTTGGTTTAGTTCGGTTTAGTTCTTTTATTTTTTAAAAGAAAAACCGCGACTATTCGGTTCAGTTCGAATAGTCAGTTTGGTTCGAAAGAATTTATTTTTCTAGATTTTTTCGGTTTCTTTCGGTTTTTTACATAATGCATAAAAACTAATTTTTTAAAAAACTAAATAAAAAGCTACTTATAAAACACTATTTTTTGAGTCGCCTAACATTTTGATTAGTTTCTATGAGAGAATTTGACAAGGATTGTGCAAAAAGATATTAAGATTTTAGGAGTTTAAGGTTTTTATTTTGCATATATTTATATAATATATTACAAAATACTCAAAATGATTTTTTTTGTGTATTTCAATTTTTCGGTTTGTTTGGGTTTTTATAAATAAAAAACCGAACCAAATATTTCAATTTCGGTTTATTTTCGGTTTGGTTTGTATCGGGTTCGATTTTTCTCAGCCACTGCTCAATTTCGGCTTAGATTTTTTTCTTTCTATTTTCGGTTACAATGTCTCACCCCTACTACTATGTACTACCATGTGTATTCAAATTTGGCGTAGCTAGTAGCTACATAACCTACACCTGCTCAACCTCCAATTATAACATTATTTGGTGTATTTTGTTAAGAAAGTTTGATCTTTTAAGAGCGGATAATGTATATTATATATAAAAAAGAGTGCATAATGTACAATAGATATATGGAATTAATCTTCATTTATTGGATGTCGTCAAACGGATTTCCTATTCAAAATCAACAATCTTCTGTTAGTAACTAATTTTCCATTCGTGTAGGCACAAAACTTGTAATTGCATATAATTAGATATAATTCGGTACTTTACTCTGCAAACATAGAGACCTTAAAGCATACACTAATCAAGAAATAAATGATGTACCTCGTAGATTAACTAACCTTACAAGATTTGGAGTTGTTGATGATGTGTGGTTAGAGAATCCTTTTGTTATTATTCGGATGCGCTCTACGAGGGGATCGCTGTGTTACTTTTCATGTATTGTAACCAAGGGTTTTAGGTGTTATGCCCCCTACACTGCAAAGTTGCATATCTCTTTCTATTATTAATAATATCTAGGGATGATCATTCTACTATGACACTTGGCTAAGTACTAATTTTCGTTAAAAAAGAGAGGCTTTAACTAAGCAAAGATTGGAGTAGAGCTCGGCAATGGGCCGAGGTAAGGTTGAGCGCAATATAGGAGTCAATGGTCCTAAAATTTTACTCAATGGTCCTAAAATTTCGTGGGCGGCTCGAGGTCCGAAATATTCAAACTTGGTCTAGCCCAAATTTAGACCCAAAAGAGTCCGACTCTATGGACATAAGGCCAAGTTTGGGTTGAAGTCCTAAAGCCCATGGGTTCAAAAAAACCAGCCTATCAAGGCCCGTCTAGTACATCAATGGTATATATTATAGATTATTTTATCAATATAAACCTCTAAATTCTCTCATTTACCTTAATATCATTCATTCATATACTAATTATCAATTTGCTTAGGCTTATATATATTATTTAGGCTTCGTTTGAGATTGAGTTTGATGACTTAAAATCGATTATTTTCATCTATTTTGATGAAGTTAATGTTTGATAAAATAATAAACTACTTCTTTCCAACTTTTTAGTTCAAAAATTATGGTTAGAAAAAAGCAAGTAAATGGTTGTTTTTATAGAAATGTGTTTTTTTAAAAGTTGAATATTTTACCTTAATCCCAAACTAAGCTTTAGTGTATATAATTGTTGATATGTTTGATAGTTAAACACTATTAATTTCTAAGGTTTTTTATTTAATACAAAAAAAAGCTCGGCATGGCCCGGAAAGCCTGATAAGGCTCGGGACCCAAAAAACCTGTGGGTTTCAAATTTTCGAAAAAGCTCGGCCCGGCCCGGCCTTGCCCTTTTCCAAGCCCTAGCATAATACCTCCAAATTTTGGGTTGGGCCGAGCTTTTTTGAAATTTTGAAGACCGCCCATGGGCCGTACCTTATCATTTTTTTGGGCCGGGGTTTTTATGTACTTAATAAAAAAGCTTGATAATTAATTGTGTTTAACAATCAAATATATCAATAATTATACACACTAAATAATATATAAGTCTCAAAAATTGATAATGTATATGCAAATGATTGATATTAAGGTAAATTATAGATTTTAGATGTTTATAATATAGAATAATGTATAATATTTACATTTGATGGATTTTATGAGCAAGCCTCGATGGGTCGGGCTTTTCCGGGCCAATGGCCTTTGGGACCTTGTCCCAAGACCAACCTTATGTAAGACCGGACTTTTTCGGGCTGATACAGATTTGAGTTCAATAGACTTTGGACCGCCCACAAGATATTTTGGGTCCATAGACCAAATGTTGATCCCTAGATTGGAGTTCACATTATTGGGGTGGCTTGCCAAATCAGGCAACCCTTGATTAAATTCCACTGGAATTTTATCCGTCTCCTACTCTCACAGCGCAAGCAGAGGATCTCCCACCCTTGGTTCTATCACCGACCTTATAACGACTCCACACCGCCCGTCCGATCCTCCCACACGTCTACACCGGACCACATCTCTCAGCTTAAATATCGTAAAATCCATGGGCAAAAAAGTCATTCCACGTCACAAAAGCAGCCGATCACAACGGACAAAAGCGGGGACAAAGCAAGCCGCCAGGAGAGCTCGTGCCCCATACTCTCGGTTGAGTGTTTGGGGCTAAGACAGCAACCAACCAACCTCCACCAAAAACGGCGTCGTCACACATAAAACGACGCCGCTTTCGTCTGTCTCTATTCGTTATGATAAGAGTCGAGCGCAGTTGAGATAATATAATCTCATTGGTAGTGGCAAGCATCACTTCCCCTTCTCCTCGAAGTCACCTCACAAAAAAATAATCCCATAAAAATCGCATCTTTTTCTCCGTCTTCCGATCACCAAAAATATCTCCGATCTAACTCATTGGGAAAGACAAAGTAGCTCGTATCTTATCTAAACTGAGTTCGGTCGGGTTGTTTTAATGAGATAAAAAGAGTGTCATCGGAAAATGGATCGAACGCCTGGGCCGGCGATGGATATGCCGATTATGCACGACAGTGATCGATACGATTTCGTACGAGATATCGGTTCCGGAAACTTCGGGGTCGCTAGGCTGATGACGGATAAGCAGACCAAGGAGCTCGTCGCCGTCAAGTACATCGAGCGCGGCAACAAGGTTAGTTTCGTAATTTCAATTCTGTAAGCAGCTGCGGCGGTGGCGGTCTTTTGGAGCATATGTAGATGGCAGTTTGCGGCTTTTTATTCTGTGTGTTTGTTGTTTGATGTTGTCATGTTCTTTTTTTTCTTTTCTGGTTTTTCCTTTTTGGGTTTCTATTTTTAGCAATTTGATCAGGTTTGGGTTCTTGCCTTTTTATCTTTCTCATTACCAATTAGGATGCGTTTGGAGTTAATTAATGTGTGATTAACTGTTTTTGGGAACTAATTTTTCCGTACGAGAAACTAAAGAAGCTTTGTGATTGATTTTTTTTATAGCACAGTGACTCGGTGAGTGTAAATCTTATATGGTTAGCTAAATATGGTTAGTATGTAGTAGTGAATTACTGAAAATGGAATGCTTTTGTTGTTCTTTTTGGAAACTTTTGTTGTTGTTTGTGCAAGTGCAATGGGATTTTGGTTTCTCATTGAGGTTTTGGGTGTTGCAGATTGATGAGAATGTTCAAAGAGAAATAATTAACCACAGGTCGCTGAGGCACCCGAATATCGTGAGGTTCAAAGAGGTTAGTCAAGGCTTTTTTGATAATGAAGCTGTCGTTTTCGTCTTTGTTCTGATGGTATAGGCTAATCGGATGATAACTCTGTGGATAGGTCATTCTTACTCCTACACATCTCGCCATTGTAATGGAATATGCGTCTGGAGGGGAGCTTTTCGAGCGGATTTGCAATGCAGGCCGTTTCAGTGAGGATGAGGTCCTTATTGATTTGAATGTCCATAACTCCTTTCCGTGTTGCTTCTCTATCTTGTTTTGCTTTGTTTCGTTAAATGTGTGTGGTTTCTTTTGTTCAGGCTCGCTTCTTTTTTCAACAACTTATATCTGGTGTCAGTTACTGTCATGCAATGGTATGCAATTAAGGTTTTGATTTTGGCTTTGTTGGCATTTTATGGTTTCCCTGGGATGTCAATCAGACAATTTATCCGGATTTTGTCTATTTCCTTGATGAAGCAAGTATGTCATCGAGACTTGAAGTTGGAAAACACTTTGCTGGATGGAAGTCCAGCTCCTCGTTTAAAAATATGTGATTTTGGGTACTCAAAGGTACTATTCGTTATTCTCTTTGTTACTCAATTGTTTCACATTAAAGATGCTCAGTGCCCTAAGAAAAACTTCTGGTGTACTGCATATCAGCACTTGTCTAAATATCAGTTTTCTTGATCAATCACTTGATTCTTAGTGAATCTAACCAAAGATTCTTCTGGTTTGGGAGGATCTAGCTGGATCCGTAATCCCATGGTTTTTCTTGTTAGAACGTAAGGGCTACCTGATTCTGTTCTCACCGTTTCACTCTTTTTAAATCGAAATTTGATCGATGGGATTTTATCTAAATCTATTATTGCCACTTTTACAAGACTGATGGATCTGATATTATATCCTGTACAGTTAATCATGACCAAGTTCATCAACTATCTTACTTGTACGAGTGCGTGGATCAATATCTTTATGCATTTAATTAATCTATGTTTGTTTCAGTCTTCAGTGCTTCATTCACAACCAAAATCTACAGTCGGGACACCTGCATACATTGCTCCAGAAGTTTTACTGAGGCAAGAGTATGATGGAAAGGTATGATTCTTTACTGAATATTATTTACTAGTTTTACAGCAGTCCAGTTTGGTAGATTCTTACCTACTTAAGTTTATTGCCACTATTTAAAGTACCCAGATTTTCTTTGACCTTATTTAGCACTTTGTTCTGGTGTAGTCTATCAAGCTGAATATTTATCACATAATGATTATATTTTTCCTTGCTTTCCCATTTGGAGATGTTTGAATTTCAAAGGACTACAATCTGAATCTCCATATTTTTGTCTTCATACTCTCCATCACCTTTAGTTACCTAATACCTATATACATGGTCAAGTCAAAGGGCTGGTGACTTTCATGGCCAGTACAAAGGTTATTCAGTCTTTAATCTGGATTATTTCTGTGAAGTAGCAGCTCTCAAGAATCATTGTGTTTAATAGGCAAAGATTTTGTGCCTTTGCAGAAGTCTGCTTAAAGTGATCTAGATGTGAAATTTGAATTGCCATATCTTCTATGCGAAGTAATCTATGTAGTGTTGGCATTTAATAACAACATTAGTTGATTCGTTCTATATTTCATTTCGCTTCTGCATCTGGACAAATCATATGTACTTACCTTTTTCATTTTAGGCCAACCTTAAAGCATAATGCATTTGTTACTATTATGTGCATAGAGCTCGTTTCCTTGCCAGGAGCTTGATTACTTGAGAAGAGTCTCTCTCTCTCTCTCTCTTGCATATTCTATTTTCTGAAATTCTATATGAAGTTGAAGTCTTTTATGAGCTCAACTAATGTGGTCTCTTTTGTGTTTTTTTTATTACAATGTCAGAGTGCTGATGTATGGTCATGTGGGGTAACTTTGTATGTGATGTTAATGGGATCATATCCTTTTGAAGATCCTGATGAACCAAAGGATTTCCGGAAGACTATACAAGTATGTTGTTTACCAATAATCAGTAGATAATGATATTAATTTGCATTACTTGAGATAATATATCTACTTTTAATACGCAGAGAATTCTCAGCGTACAGTACGCCATTCCAGACTCTATTCCATTATCTCGTGAATGCCTTGAACTGATATCAAGAATTTTTGTTCCAGACCCTGCTGCGGTTAGTTTATTTCTCCTTTTGCTGTATACTAACCTCAGATGTAGTCACTTACTCACTTTTCTCTCTATTAAGTGGGTACTTGGTAAATATTTAAATTTATATAATGGTTGTCTGTTGTTATAATTTTTCTTTTGCTGTTGTTAAAGCAGTATGTTCAGACTTTCTCTACAATGAATAGTTTTTATTCTACAAATATGTGTTTTTGAATTGGAGATCGAAAGTATAGTGCAGCAGGCTATAGTTAAAAATAAAATCTTTGAAAAAATTCTGTGGTGTTGGTTTTCTGAAATTCCATCAGTACAGAACAGTTAGAACTGAACACTCCAGCTTCTTTCTTTTGCTATTTTTGTTGATGGATGTGTTCATGTTGTATGTAACAGAGAATTACAATTCCTGAAATAAAGAACCACCCATGGTTCTTGAAGAATCTGCCTGCAGATTTGATGGATGAGATGACGATGGGCAACCATTTTGAAGAGCCTGAGCAACCTATGCAGAGCATTGATACCATCATGCAAATAATCGCGGAGGCCACTATACCAGCAGCTAGACTCCATGATCTTGGCCCACTTTTGAATGACAACCTTGACATGGATGATGATATGGACTTTGATTCAGAATCCGAACTAGATGTTGATAGCAGTGGGGAAATAGTGTATGCTATTTAATTTGAACACAGTCAAGTTTCTTTGTCAAAAACTAAAGAAGAAAATGTGCAAGAGTGTATGATAGATTAGCATAGATAGTTGAATAGGAAAAACTGCACTATGCTATCATCATATGCTGGCTCCTTGGAGTATCTTACTGTCGTATACTTATAACATAAAGTGTATACTTTATAGTCTATACCTTTGATTTTGTGTGGTACTTGGAATTTGATTTTAATGTTCTGAGAGGGTGATATGTAGCAAGTAGTGATAATTCTACCAGACACATAAGGGTTAATGCGTACTTGGTCCGAGCGATTATATTCTTGTTGATAACACTTTCGTATTGGTTCTGCAGTTTATTTCTCTCTTGCTGTTAAGAAAATACCCAGAAGAACAGTTAATATGCAAACAATATGAAGACAATTTCAGACACGAACTGGCGGGTTTAATTTATTTGACTCGGTCTAGATATATACAAGCTATGAAAACGATTATTCAACTGGTCGCAACTCTTAGGATCACTACTTTCGTTCCAAGTTCTAACACACAAGCTGGAAAGTATGTCAAAGCAAACAGACTTCTACCGGCTATTTTTATTTTATTTTTTTGGTTTGAAAGGTACTACTTTACTTTGTTTGGATCGAAGGGATTTGGATTGATGGGGATTTGGATTTGAGGATTTTGATGGGGATTGTATCATGGCATATTGGCATGGATGGTGTACATAATGGTCTTAAATCTTAATGTCTGAATCGTTGGTCAATGGTAACTGAATCAATCATCGACGTTGTTCCCCTTTCACATTTTCCAGCATTCCATTTGAATAGTTTTACTCCATGCAAACGATTATAAAGTGTCTCAAGAGTTGTGGTGAGTGCAAGAATTTTGGTGGAGTAGTCAGTCTGGACTCTGGAGGTCGTCGGTCCACACAGAAACCTTAGTGCAGTTGCGAACGACCTCTATCCCCACCTCTAGCTGCGCCCTGTAATTCTTCAGTTCCTCCGTCCTGAAATTCTTCACTAGTTCCTCCGTCGGGTTATACGACACGTCTCTATATTCTGCCCACTTCAATTCTGCTTTCAAGCTACGAAAACTAAACAGTTCTAACGACCGACGTAGACCTTCCCAGCAGTGGCGAAGCCATGATTGAATTATTATCCGGGCTAATTGTAACTCGACAATATTCTGTGCAGCGCGCAATATTTTTTTTAAGGTTTTTATCACTTCACTATGACGGTTGAATACTAACATAGTAAACCAAGAAAAAAATGATAGAATCTTACAAACACAACAAACAAAAGTTCTAAACTTTAAACTTGAACGGATTAGAATAAGCAAAGCAAATACTGAAAATAGGATAAAAATCAAAGATAAATGCTTTAGACAAGCAGTGAATCCTTAATTTTGCGATAAATGAGGGCAAGTGTTACGAAGACACAAAAAGTGACAAAGTGAATAAATGAATGAAATCCTCGCATGATTTTTTTTTTAAAACTTGAAGCATGTATTTTTTTTACTTCTAAAAACTTACTCCGCCAGTGCTTCCCAGGCCATTTCAACCATGGGATGTGGTGCAAACCTATCAGTCCTACTAGTTCTATCCAACAAAACAGCAAGATCCAGTTCTTGTAATGTAGCTCCTAAAGCAGCCGCTTCATTCAACGACTCCACTGCCATATGTAAAAACGACGGAAGCATTACATCTCATCAAAACGTACAATAAAAATCGTCAAGAGATCGATCCAGGAGCTGAAAACACAAATTAATTTATATATATTTCAGTTATTTCTAGCCTGATTGATAACAATTTTCCAAGCTAGAGATTGAGTCACCTTTGCTTTCCCAACCATGCCATTTCATTTCTCCTGTTAGTGTTTTGAGCATTACTTCCTGCCCTTTTTGTATCTCTGACAGTCCTTTCTTAAGGGTCTCATTATTTCCAATAAGTTGGTGGCTGCTATTCTCCACAATCTCCTTTGCAATCTCAGTATTCTTCATGATCACAGGCAATGCCTTCTTCACATCCTTATTAGTATCCTTGTTCACAACCAAATTCTCCTTCACATTTTTACTGGTCTCCTTTTTCACAACCAAATTCTCCTTGACATCTATCACTCCTACACCTGGAGTATCTCCAAATCTCCCTTAAGAGACTCGATCATCCAACTCGACGAGTTTTTCGGTGTAATGAGGCTTAAAGCACTTCTGCTATCCCTCGACGTCGTCCATCTCTGCCATCAGCTTTTTACCATCCTGCAACTTCTTGTTGAGTTCTTTTACTTCATCTTGTCGGCTAACACCCAAGTAGCTTCGATCGCCCAGTTGCATGTTACAAACTTCTATTTCGAGGGTTAATAACACCAAGGAGTCCACCTTAGATTTGACGCATTCTAGGGTCAGAACTCTGATCATAGAATTTGGCTTTCTTCAGAACTCCCCAAGCACCATCATTAGCCAGTCCAACTAGAACTGGGCTTCCAAACCGAAAAACCGAACTGAATGAGCCGAAAACCGAAGCCCGAACCGAACGGATCAGCCCAAATCTCGGCCCGAAACCGAATGGCCCGAAACAAAATGGCTTTATTTCGGTATGGTTCGGTACTGTACAGAAACCGAACCGAAAATTAATCAAAACCGAAACGATTACGTGTCTCCCATCTACCGGCCTGAACTCGATATCCACATTACAAACCCTACACCTTCCCTTACTGAATCTCTCCCACTTGGTCCAAGTATATAAGCTGAAACGAAAACCTGATACCCTAACCTAATCACACCCTCACGGCCTCACCCTCTCGTTCTCGCCTCCTTTCTTTCATCTCACTCTCTGTCTCTCAGACTCAGTCCAAAATACAGCAAAGAAACCCTAACAGCCCAGACGACGACGACGGCCCAGACGACAGCACACAACCCAATCGACACCGTACCACTCCAATCGACGCTGCCGCCTCCGATTTCTCTGCCTCAAACCCTAAGTCAAGATTTAGTCACACACATAGCCTCAATCGACAACACACAGCCTCAAACGAGCGTCGTAGCAGCCTCAATCGATGTTGTTGAGACGTTGACCCTCACGGCCTCACTGATCTCCGATCGCCTCTCGGCCAAACCCTCACAGCCTCATCGATCTCCGATCTGCTAGCCTCATAGATCTCTGATCTCTTCTCGATAGCAGTTGCATGCCATCTCCGATCTGTTAGCCTCACCGATCTCCGATCTCTTCTCGATCGTAGTTACATGTCATCTCTGATCTGCTAGCCTCACCGATCTCCGATCTCTTCTCGATCACAGTTGCATGTCATCTCCAATATGCTAGCCTCACCGATCTGATCTTCAATCTGATCTCCGATCTGAACTTCAAGGGTAGGCTCTGTCTCTCTCTCTCACAGTCTTATTGTCTCTCTAAAATTTCATTTTTAATTAGTTTTCATTTTTTGGCTTTGAAAATGGAATTTCACTTCTCACTACCTTGGTTGTTTTGAACTGAAAATGGAGTTTTCATTTTTTTGTTTTGAAACTTGAAGCAAAACTAATTAGGTATAGCTTGATATATTGGATAAAGCATAGACCCGGCCAGGCATGCATGAGGCTGTTATTGCACACCGATTGTCCTCTGCTCCAGTACCAAGCTTAGATTTTTGTTAAAATGAACTGAAAATCTGAAAGTTTAATGTTTAATTAAGTTGCATGTTGTGATTGAATTGAACTGAAAATGTTGTAAATTGATCCTACTTGTTTACTTGTGCGAGACATGAAAAATAGGCCCTGGATAACTGGATTTGTAGAAGAAGTAGGCTATGAAGCAAGTGAAGCAATTCAAGTGGCCTGAACCTTGAAGGTACAGTGTCAAACACTGTTAATTTTTCATTTTTTTGCTTTGGTTGCACTTTGTGATTGTTTTGAACTGAAAATGGAATGAATCGAATGATAGTTTTGAACTGAATAAACATGTTTTAAAACTTGTGAATTTGTGATGCATGTTTTGAAACTTGTGAGATGTGATGCATGTTTCTAAGTCTCTTGGTATATTGGATTAAGCATACACCCGGCCAGGCATGCATGAGGCTGCCATTGCACACCGATTGTCCCTTCTCCTGTACCAGGATTAGTTTTTTTTAAATGAACTGAAAATCTGAAATGGTTTGTGTTAATTGAGTTGCATGTTACATGTTATAAGTGGAACTGAACTGAAATGATTCTATTTTAATAAGTGAATTGAAACTGAAGCAAAACTAATTAGGTATAGCTTGGTATATTGGATAAAGCATATACCCGATTAGGCATGCATGAGGCTGCCATTGCACACCAATTGTCCTTTGCTCCCGTACCAAGCTTAGACTTTTGTTAAAATGAACTGAAAATCTGAAAGTTTAATGTTTAATTAAGTTGCATGTTGTGATTGAATTGAACTGAAAATGTTGTAAACTAATCCTAGTTGTTTACTTTTGCGAGACATGAAAAATAGGCCCTGGACCTCAAAGAATTTCCAAGTAACTATTTTGCGTCTTTAACTGGATTTGTAGAAGAAGTAGGCAGTGAAGCAAGTGAAGCAATTCAAGTGGCCTGAACCCTAAAGGTACAGTGTCAAACACTGTTACTTTTTCCATTTTTTTGCTTTGGTTGTACATTGTGATTGTTTTGAACTGAAAATGGAATGATAGTTTTGAACTGTTAATTAACATGTAGGACTTGTCTTTTTTATAACCTATGGACTTGTTCTTTTTTTCCTGTGTAGGTAGGACTATCACAAGTTAAGAGATTGGCCCAAGGGAAGTTTTGAACTATGACTAAGATCAGTGTAAGTTATTGCATGTGAAGTGACATTGTGTTTATTTTATTGTGTAACATATGATCTCCAATTTGTAATTTTAGATTCTTAACTAGTTTTCTTTTCTGTTACAGTTGAAAAATATTAAGAAGAAAAGAGGAGGAGTCCCTAAAACCAGTAAGGTTCATGCTCCAAGTGGGAATGCTTCGTCAATTGGAACCACTCCAGCTCTAGTAGCTGAAGTTGAGGCTGCTGCATCTGTTGTAAGTCCAGACTGTTTCGAATCTAAGAAACGTAGTTTGATGTGGGATCATTTCACAGAGTATAATGTTATTAGGGTTGTTAAGTGTAAAGGGAAACCTGATCAAACCATATCTGAAAAGAGAGCTAAATGCAAATATTATCCTAAGGGTAGTTTAGGAGATTATGCTGCGAATAGTAGAAAGAATGGAACTGGAGGGATGAATAAACACATAAAAGAGAGATGTAGGTATTATAAAGGAAGGCAGAATGTTGATAAAAATAGAAGACTTTGGTTGGGGATAAAATTAAGGGTAATAGGCTGAAGAGTCATATTTTTAACCATAAAGAAGTTATGCAAGCCTGTGTTGAAATAGTTGTTGTTGATGAATTTCCTTTTAGCTTTGTTGAGAAGTTGGGTTTTAGGGGTTTTTGTAGAGTTGCTGTTCCTGATTTTACAGTTCCATGTAGAAGAACTCTCCATAGGAATTTTTTGAATCTGTATGAAAGTAAGAGGAAAGACCTTAATAAAAGTTTACTCAAGTATAGAGTTTGTCTAACCACCGATACTTGGACAAGTGTTCAAAAAATTAATTACATGGTGCTTATTGCACATTTTATTAATAAGAAGTGAGTAATGCATAAGAGGATCATTAATTTTATCACTATCCATAATCATGGTGGGAGTTCAATAGGAAACCTGATTGAGGACTGCTTGCTTAAGTGGGGTATTACTATGGTTCTCACCATAACTGTGGATAATGCAGCTGCTAATAAGTGGGGTATTGCTATTGAGTATGTTAGGGCTAGATTGAATAGGATTAAGGATTCTCAAGCTCTCTTAGATGGTAAACATATGCATGTTAGGTGTGCTGCCCACATATGCAACTTGCACTACCAGAAATGGAGACATTACTGGCGACTTTCCGTCGCCGGCCTTGTTTTTTTTTCGCCGGAATTGTCATTACCGGCGACAAGTCACCGGCAATGACGTCGCCGGAAATTCCCCGCCGGTATTAACATTGCCGGCGACGGAGTTTCACGTCGCCGGTAATGTCTTGACATCACCGGCGACTCAAGTCGCCGACAATGTCAAGACATTACCGGCGACTCAAGTCCCCGACAATGTCAAGACATTACCGGCGACTCAAGTCGCCGGTGATGTTTAGGACATTACCGGCGACGAAAGTCGCCGACAATGTCAGCGCCGCCGTGGCCGAAATGTGAGACATTGCCGGCGACTTAGGTCCATGTCGCCGGCAATGTCTGGAAAAATTTTGAAAAAAAAACGCGGTTCTGGATTGGGCCCAATTCCAGAACCTGCATTGAAAAACATAAACCGTACAATCATACAAGTTCAACAGTACACATAAATGTCCAATGTACAGTACAAATAGCAATGACGATACGAAAATTAACTACAACTACAGGTCAGGGTCCAGGAACTTGCGGGTCAGGGTCGAAGTAATCCATGTACTCATTTGAATTCCGGTGGCTACCCTGGTCTTGCTCTGGCGTTGACTGGTGCGGTGGTGGTGGTGGATAACTAGGGAACGGAGGGACCGGGGGAGGTGTGGGGAACGGTTGTCCAGTAGTCTGAGCCTCGTACATCGTCCGCATCCATGTGAACATCTGTGTCTGCATCTGTGTCTGCTGCTGGACCATGTTTTGGTACTCGGCATCTCTGATTGCCTGCCGCTGGACCATTTGTTGGTACTCGGCATCTCTGATTGCCTGCTGCTCGGGTATCTGCCTCTTTTGCTCCTCCAACTCCATCCGCGTCCTCTGAAGCTCCGCTGCGAGGTTACGACTAGAAGTTGAACTTCTTGACCCGGTAGAGTATTCTGAAGTGTTCTTCAATAGTCCTTCGCCTGCCGTGCCCATTCCCCTACAGTAGTAGGTATTCTTTCCAGTCCCGCACGCTTTTGCCATGATCTGAGCCGCTATAGGGCGATCAAGCGGATCGATCTGAGAGGCATACTGGGTGACTTCTTCCTCGGAGCAGTCAGGATGGTTAGTCCGAGCTATATTCATGGTCACTTCTGCGGTCGTCTCCTCCACTCTCGCCTAATTGAAAAGCGAAAATGAATAACGTATTAGCTAACAAAATAAATTAATATCGAAAAATAGTTTTATTAACACATGGAGAGGCGAAAGACTTACCGCTTCGTCAGGGTACTGCGGATAGAACTTCTGATGAATATACACCAAGGGGTTCACTTCTTGTTGTTGCTGCGCCTTAGTCGACCAACCCAAATAGTTGAGTGAACCTGCATGATGGGCCCTGGTGTTTTTCAATCTATTCGCCCGGTTCGTCTTCGAAATCGCCTTGTTTGATAAACATATGAAAAAAAATTAGTAACTAACTATTTTAATGTGATACGATACATTAGGCTTGTAAGATATATTCAGGATGCATACCTGAGCTTTGGGGTGCTCGAAGTGGGCTATCAGCCACAGCCACTCGTACTCCCTAAACCGGAATTCGCTAGGGGTAGAACCTCGGCCTAGCTCCTTGTATACAGTGTAATGGGAAGAAAGCTCGTTCTTCCACTCTTTATACCTATATTAAAATAAGGAAAAAAAGTTAGAGATATTAAAACACTTGATAAACAAAAATCTAACTCGATATATACTTAAATAACTCGAAGCACATCACCTCATATGTAGTTGACGCTCTACCCACGTGTGAATAAGAACTTCATCCACGTCAAACCACACCTGCAATATGAATATATAAAAGGTAAAATTATATATTTATTCGGACTTAATTAAGAAATGTAAAATTTACGTAATGAAAATACGATTTAACTCACACTCAGTGCATTATGCACTTGCATCTTCACGTAGATGGGCACAGATTCCCAATCTGGCCAAAGCATTGGGACCTTGTCCCGCACGATCGCACCGGCCATGCTGACATATTTTCGCGTGGTGTCAAATGCCTCGATCACCTCGCCATCCTCATTGGCCCTTATGGGCGTTTTCCTTCCCCCGGTGGCCTGCTCAAGTCTCTTCCCGGTGCAGGTGCCTCTAGTCCCTTTCCGTTTTCCAGTCCCATTAACGAAATTGCCTAATAATACAATGTCAACAAATTGATATCATTAATTGAACCTATCGTAAGTCTTAAGTAATAATTAAATAATCAATCTGATGTTAAATAAAATTTACCTGCATCGTCCGTTTGTTGGTTGGTGCACCTCACACTCCAAAGATACACGGGGTCGAACGGGAGGAAGTTATACGCTTCCTCCACGCTCAGGAACTCCGGCCGTCCTTCAAAATAAACAGGCATCCCCCTATCATCGAATTCAGGGATGACAGGAATCTCGTCGGGTAGGAAGAGACCGGACGGCGGAGATAGACGAGGCCTGGACGATGAGGCGCCAAAACCACCATATGCCTCAGATGATTCCCGTGAAACGGGAGTAGGCACCGGGCGAATATGGGGCATTCGGATTGAGGGAGTTTCTGATGCCCCCGTTGACTGTCGCTCGTCTGAGGGTACACCGACGGGGGGACGTCTGCTGATTGAGCGTCTGCTGACTGAGGCTCGAGGCTCGACTTCCGGTTGCACGGCTCTTGATCGTGTAGCTTCCTCCTCAGCTCGCGCCTCTAGCAAGGCTCTCGTGCGAGCACTCATCATTGGCCCACTGGGCGTGTTGCTAACTGCGGGTGAGGAGGAAGCTTGACTACTGCTCCCTCCACTATTTCGGGAACCTTTCCGTAATTTGCCTCCAGTTCCAATTTGCCGCAAAATTACCTCCTGGACACCGTAATAGTCATAAGGATTCGGTTCTATAACAAATCGGAACCGGAACCGGGCGGAACCGGAACCGTTTGGAACTGGAACCGTTCGGTTTCAAACGGTTCGGGTTACAAACAGTTCCGGTTCCGCGCGGTTCCGGTTTAAAACCGTTCTGGTTCTAAACCGTTCCGATCCCGATTTCCACCTTAATTTATACGATTAATTAACAACTATATCACCTAAATTAACATATATACATTTTCAATGTACATATATATACATCACATATTCATCCAAACCACATATATACATAATTTTTACATATATATACATCGCTTAATTTTCACATACCTATATACATAATGTTCACATATTTTCACACACATATATACATAATTTTCACATATATATACATTACTTAATTTTCACATACCTATATATATATATACATCACATATATATACATTGCATATAAATTTACAACTTATCACCCTAATTTCCAACTTAGCACCCTAATTAATTTACACATACACATACACATACACATACACATACACATACACATACACATACACATACACATACACATACACAAAAATAATTAAAAATTGAGAGAGAGAGAGGGAGAGAGAGAGGATCGGACCTGCCATGGTGGAGTCCGTTCTGCTTTGCCGGCGACGGAGGTGAGGGGAGGAGAGGAGGGGAGGAGGGGAGGAGGAGAGGATCGAAGGAGGAGAGGAGATTTTCGGTGGAGAGGAGGAGAGGATCAGAGAAGGAGAGGGAGAGGAGGAGGAGAGGGAGAGGAGGAGAGGGAGAGGAGGAGGAGGTGAGCTAGTTTGGCAAGCCGGACCGAGTTGGGAGGAGGAGAGGAGGAGAGGATCGGAGGAGGAGAGGCAAACCAGGAAAAATGAGGCTCGGGCTCGAGCTGGGCAGTTCCTATCCAGACAACATTGCCGGCGAGTTGCTTATCACTCGTTGGTAATGACATTACCAACGACGAGTTAACTCGTTGGTAATGTCATTACCAACGAGTTGCTTATAACTCGTTGGTAATGTTGACATTTCCCGAAGAATATCCGACAACAATTTCCGACTACAATTTCCGTCTACGATTTCCGTCTACATTTTCCAACTACAATTTCCGTCTACATTTTCCGACTACAATTTCCGACTACAATTTCCATTATCAATTTCCGTCTACGATTTCCGACTACAATTTCCGTCTACTATTTCCGACTACATTTTCCGACTACAATTTCCATTATCAATTTCCGTCTACGATTTTCGACTACATTTTCCGTCTACTATTTCCGACTACATTTTCCAACTACAATTTCCATTATCAATTTCCGTCGACGATTTCCGACTACATTTTCCAACAACAATTTTCGTCTACAATTTCCATTATTAATTTCCGACTACATCATATTTCCGACTACATTTTCCGACAACAATTTCCGACTACATCATTAACGTACTAAGGATGATAATCATAATCATCGTCATCACTTGAGTCTGACTCGGTTTCATAGGTAACCTCTGGCAATATGTGCCTCTCCTCGTCATCTGAATCAGCGTCAACTTCATATGGATTAACATCGAGAAGTTCTGCTCCAGGAATTCGAACCACACTCCCAGATCTCACATTATTAAGGCGAATCATAGATGATTCCGGAATGTCAAAAGCGTTCGGCTCTTAGTATGCAGTAACTTCCTCATCATCTACGGTATCACCAAGTGTGGCAGCACTGTATATGTTTCTATGAGCAACATGGTTAACCACCTTCCATGGGACTTTGTTAAGAAGATCGTCCAGGTAAAACACTTGTTTTACTGATGAGGCAAGAACGAAAGGGTCATATTCATACCAGCTAGTAGCAGTATTCACCGAAAATGTTCCGTGCTGATCGGTCCTTGTGTTCTCCGGCCTAGTATCAAACCATCTACACTTGAACAAGTGCACTTTCATGCGGTTCCCATAAATTAGTTCAACAACTGAATGAAGGACACCGTAATAGTCAACGCCATCCTGCCCACCATGGACCATCACCCCACAATTCTGTGTTTTCAGTCGGTCGTCTCGATTTTCACATATAAATTTCACGCCATTGACCTGACACATCGAGTAAACTTTTGAAGCTATCGGTTTCATCGCCAGGACCCTCAATTCGTTTGACCACTCTGGGTAACCATAATTTGCTACATGGTTCATCTGAAAACGATAAGAAACCACACAAGAAATTATGAACATAGAAACCACAAAACCATGTACGTACACACATGCTATATAAGGAAAATGGCAATAAAAAAAAGACATATACACATATACCCTTACCCATTGACCAAAGTAGTTTGCAAACGTCCTGTTGTGGTAATCAACATTTCCGGCAATAGCAGGGCAGTGAAGATGATAGTTTTTCCAATATTGTACTTCTTCACAGTTAATCAGTACCGACCAGTGGGCAATGACTACCTCATTTCCATCCAACTTGTACGACTTTGGCAAGCTTCCCTGCACTACCACGTCATTGGAGATGATAGAAAGGTTGAACTGGGGTTCATCTATCGGCATCTGTTGTTGGGGGTCCTCAAGCGCTCCCAAATACACTTTGGTGTACGTTACACACTCGTGCGAAACATATGCTTCAGCGATACACCCTTCAGGTGCATATTTATTCTTAACATAGTCCTTGTAGGCTCCCAATTGTCTACAAGTTAACAAGTGCATGTTAACTTACTTAAAAAATAAGAATTTACATATAAAAACAGAGGCAAACCAAATGTATGAATCATTTGTACCTTTCCATGGGATACATCCAAGTGTAGTGTACGGGACCGGTGAGCAACAATTGTTCGGGAAGATGGATCATCAGGTGAGGCATGATGTCGAAAAAATTTGGTGGAAATATCCTCTCAAGCTTGCACATGATAAAAATGATGTCATCTTGCATCTCCCTGAGATCTGATTTTTAACTTCCCTGGTGCATAACTTCTGAAAGAATCTTGACAATGCCACCAACGGCTCCACCACCTCTTTGTGCAGGTACCCTCGAATGAAAATAGGGAAAAGGTGTTGAAGTAGTACATGGCAGTCATGACTCTTTAATCCGTACATCTTACTGTCCCGGAAGTTAACACACCTGCTTATATTTCCTGCATAGCCATAAGGATACCTGCATATATATATATATATATATATATATAGCCATAGGCAACAATTATATTTCTCGCATATAACCATAATCCGGTAAAAATTTAAGGCCAAATTCCTGCATAGTAGAAGAATATATACCTGACATTACTTAGCCACCGAAAAATTTCATGCTTATGCTTCGGCTTGACGGTGTAAGGAGCTTGCGGCATTTTTCTCTTACCATCTCTTAACCACAAATGTTTCCGCAGTCCCATAGCTTTCAGATCAATGCGTGCCTTAGGGATGTCTTTTGTTTTCCCCTCCAAGTTAAGAACTGTGCCCACCACACTTTCACACACATTCTTCTCTATGTGCATGGCATCTAGGTAGTGTCTGATAGGCAACCTGGGCCAGTAGGGGAGTTCCCAGAATATGCTCTTGTGTGTCCAAAACTTATACCTTTCGGGCTTGTCTGGAATTGACGCCACTATGTCAGGATGATTGCTCAGCTGGCCAAAATCATATTCATTCAACACTTCCAAAATTTCTTCCCCTGTCCATCGCCTGGGTGCCACACCTGTTTCCACAGTCCCATCAAACGCGTCTGGATCCTGCCTAAATGGGTGATCATATGGAAGCCAACAACGGTGACGCATCTGAACAATTTTACTACAATGAGGACTACAACAATCAATCGTCATGCACTCTGAACAAGCCCTGTAACCCCTGGTAACGTTGCCCGACAACATACCGCGGGCAGGAAAATCACTGATGGTGCCAACAAGCATGGCATGCATCTGGAACATCTCATTTTTGAACCTATCGTAAGTGGGGTGGCCACACTCACTCAGGTACTTAAGCTCCTCAATCAAAGGCCTCAAATACACATCGAGACACTTCCCTGGATAACCCGGGCCCGGAATAAACAGAGTCAGCATATTGTATTCCTTCTTCATGCACATCCATGGTGGAAGGTTGTATGGTACCAAAATAACTGACCATATACTATATTGAAGGCTCATGTTGCCAAAAAGGTTGAATCCGTCAGATGAGAGCCCTAGCCAAACATTTCGGACCTCTGCTGCAAAATGATCAAACTCCCTGACCATGTGCTTCCAAGCCTCTCCGTCGGAATGGTGTATAAGGGTGTCATCGTCAGGAAAATTCCTCTCAGCCCACCATCTCATTGCTTCGGCCGTGAAAGCACACATGAACAACCGCTCCAGCCTATCAATAAGCGGGAAATATCGAAGTATCTTCACAGCTTTCTTGTTGCCTGCAGGAGTCAACTTATACCTTTCTGTAAAACATACCGGGCAGGCTTCAAGGTCTTCAAGATCTTTTCCCCAGAAGAGAATACAATCATATCTGCATGCATGAATTTTGATGTAGGAAAGCCCAAGATCTTTCAGGATATGTCGCACCTTATGATGAGTGGTAGGAAGACGATGACCGGGTGGCAGTAGCGAAGCAGTCCACTTTAACCAAGAATCAACAGCTTTGACAGACATTTTGTTCTCCATTTTGAGCTGCATCACTCCCATCACACTTTCAAGAACAGTCTTACTACAACCGTCGTACAACGGAGTCTGTTGCAATGCAATCAGGTTGTTGTACTTGTCCATACCGCTTGTGTTGACCTGAGCTCCAGGTAATGGCTCGACTGGCTCAATATGGGGGAAACCCTCAACGACGGGAGGGACATTTGGTGCTTCATCAGTAAATACACCTCTCTCATGAGGAAACATATCATTGATTAACATCTATGTTGGATCATAGGATGAACTGCCCCTCTCAGCAAAATCTCCATGATCATAGCGTGGACTGGCCCTCTCACCAAATTGTCCATGATCATGCGGACCCGCTAACGATGTTTCACCGTGATAAATCCAACAAGTGTACTTATCCCAAAACCCGTATTTACTCAGGTGCTTCTGGACTTTATCAATGGGAAAACGAAATCGATCGCTGAAACACTTACATTCTTTACACGGGCAATAATGAAGTGTAGTGTCTCCACAATTAGCCTTCACAAAATCCACAAAACTCCTAATTCCATGGTGATATCTGACATCCCATCTTTCGAGGCTCATCCAACTCTTGTCCATCCTGAAAATTCTAACAATTTTACGTATTAATTATATATATATACACACATTCACTACTAATAATCGACGCGATATCTCAATTCAACTCTAATTAAATCAACACATGCATGCATATATATATATATCGATCTAATCTCTGAATTCGATTCAGTACTCGATGATGGTATTCTTCTTTTTTCAGTTCAAAACGTATTTGACTAGGTAGGAGGCTATGTTAAGCCTGGCTCCGATAGCACTACGATAATACCAGTCGTTGATTCAGACATAAGATAAGATTACCTACAAGCAATTTTCTCGTTTCGGTGACATCAACAACATTTCATATATATCTCACGAATTGGATTTGATCAACACACACACACACATATATATATATACATACACATATATGTATATATACACGTACCTATATATATAGCTTCCCGAGTGATCGAGTTTTCGACGCGCGCCTTAATTTTGACAATATACCGAAGGATCGATTTCAGAGCGTACGTTTTCCTTCTTTCGATTTCTCTGGATTTTTTTGATCAAAATGAATGAATGATCGAGCTGCTGCAATCTGCATCTAATATAAGAGATATTGCCGGCGACGGAGTAAGTCGTCGGAAATGAAGACATTACCGGCGACTTTACGCCGGAATTTCGCCGGTAATGTTTCAACATTACCGGCGACTTGCTCCGTCGCCGGCAATGTCGAGCCACACATTTCCGGCGAAATTCCGGCCGGAAAATTGCCGGCAATGTTTGGCTTGACATTGCCGGCGACGGAGGCGGTCGCCGGTAATGTTTTGAAACATTACCGGCGATTTTCCGGCGACATTACCGGCGACTTTTCCGGTCGCCGACCTTGTCTCTGGTGATCTCGCCGGTAATGATGACAAATGTGATAGTGTTGATTGTCGGAACTAGTTTAAAGAAGTTAAATAAGGGTGTCTCGGGAATTAGAAATGCTATTAAGTTTGTCCGGTCTTCTGCCCATAGGTTAGATACCTTCAAAAATAGCATAGCAAAATAAAATATACCTTGTAGAGGGTTGGTTGTGATGGATGTTCCGACAAGGTGGAACTCCACATACCTAATGTTGGAAGCAGCCCTGAAGTTCAAGGCTGCTTTCATTAGAATAGTGGAGGATGAAGAATGCTATAGAGCATACTTTGCGGAGCCGGATGAAGAGTTTGAAGAGGAAGGCAACCTGATTCCTCATCTGCCAAATGCTAGAGGAAAGTGTGGGCCTCCTTGTGATGAAGATTGGGATAATGCAGAGGAGTTTGTGGTGTTCCTCAAGGTTTTTTATGAGGTGATAGTGAGAGTTAGTGCATCTACACACCCTACAGTGCACTCCACCTACCATGATGTGATGGCCATCGATGCGGAGATCAACAAGCTGATTTTGGAACTTGAAATGATGCGAGGTGCTACTGCCGTAGAGAGGGTGATGAATGATATGGCTGGTGACATGCTGAAGAAGCTTAACAAGTATTTTGGATCAAAGGCTGAGGTGAATCCTTTCATCCAGCTAGGTTTGATTCTTTATCCGAGATTCAAGCTTGTTCACTTAGTGCATCCTTAACAAGCATTAGGGCTACTGAGATATATGAGGCCTGTGAAAAAGGTTAACTCACTTAACTGCTTTTGTGAAACTGTGCCATTTTGATTATGTCTGCATTTACTTGCATTTTGATTCTGTCTGCATTTGTGACTTGCATTTTGTTTCTTCATTTGTGAACTGCATTTGTGAACTGCATTTGTGAACTTGCATTTTGAATCTGTCTACATCTGTGAACTGTGGCAATTTGATTATCAAATGTATATCAGTATATAAGTTGATGCTTGTCAATTTGCAGAGCACATTACACAGCTGGAAAGTACCACAGAAATTGGACTTAGAGACAGTGCCAGTGCCAGTGGAGTTTCTGAAAATGTGGAGCTTATTGAAGATTCTGATGACAGTGAAGATGAAGAGGCTGGAGATGAATTCTCTAGTTGAATTTGGGACTGTATTTATGCTAAATTTGACTGTAATTCCATTTTATGCATTTTGGATTGTAATTCTATTAACTGCAATGACTGTAATTCTATGAGCTGCATCTAGAACTGTTTGGACTGTAATATCTGGGACTGTTTGGACTGTTAGTATCTGTAGTTAGTATCTGTTTAGACTGTTAGTATCTGTAGTATCTGTAGTTAGTTCTGAATTCAACATGAACTGTACTTGGTTTTAATTATATTTAGATCTGCATATTTGTACCTAAAATGTACTTGGTTTATGTGTACATAGTTATGCATATTTGAACTTAAAATGTACTTGGTTTAGGTGTACTTTATTTTGAAATATAAAAACTCTAATTAGGCTTGGTGTACCTGAAATATGAAATAAGTCAAATAATATATTTGGACCATTTTGTAAACGGATCCGTACCGAATTGGGCCGAACTGAACCGAATCGAAACTTTTTGGATCGGGTCCATTCGGTCCAGATGGCTAGAACCGAACCGAACCGATTATTATTTCGATTTCGGTTTCGGATCAGGCCCAATCTCCAACCGATCCAATCCGAGCCCAGTCCTAAGTCCAACTACTCCTCCAAGAGCAACCCCGGCGAGCAACTCGGGTACATTAAAACTATTAGCCATACTCGAACAATCTTGGCAACAAACTCCTATATTGCTCACAGAACCAACTTGTAGTCTTCACTGTAATACGAAAACATAGACAATACTCTTCATCTTTAGTTAAACTTGGCGGAATTCGATAAGAAAGAACATGCATGCAAGACGGTAATGGTTAAAGAAAACGAAACTGAAAAACTTTTACCTAGCTCTGTGGATCGGAAGCCGGAAGGATTGCTTGTAACTACTGATGAGAGTATTCACATAATAGTACATCAGGTCTAGCTATATCCCCATTTACAATTTAAGTTTGCTTTAACAACAAATATGCGGACCATACAAGTATTTCTAAGAAACTTCCTATGCAACCAGTGGGGGAGCTAGGTCGGAGCTTACAAGCTAAGCTTGGTTAACCGTATGTATTTGACGCAACGTACACGCAAATATATATATATATTCTTTTTCATTTCGATCGTTCCCGGTAAACTTAGGAGATTATTCGTTGCATGTTTTTGTTTTATTGTTGATTGGTTTCGTAGCAGAAGTTACCGCCACTTATCCAGCGAGGCAGTGAATTTGCTGGTAACCTGAGAATCAACACTACCATTCGGGTCACAATTTGGCCCATAAATTCAAAAATTCCGTGAGCGGCATGAGATTCGAAAAGTTCAAGCCTGGCTCGGCCCGAATTTAAGTCTCAAAAAGTCTGGTCCTATGCCTATAAGGTCAGATGAAAAGACCCGATCCCGATTTAGTTGTCTAAACTGGAATTAAGTCCTAACAACTCTGCTAACCTTAGTTACTATTCTCTAATTGACAGCCAATGTGGAAATCCAAAATTCAAAAGTCACGAAATAACGTAGTTTCACACATATAGGTTTCTTACTAAAATTTACAAAATATACAACTATTTTCGACATCAGAGCTGCTAGATAAATTAAGCTGACATTGTAAAGTAAAATACTAACTCGAAAGATCAACCTTGGATCCTACGGTAGATACTGATATGTCTCAATTTGCGTACGCACTCGACCACAGAAGAAACTCTACAAACTAGACATTTAAACCGAAAAGCCCAGGAAAAAGGCACATCAAATAATAAAAACTGTTAGAATGAGTGGACAAAAATAATCCAAGATATATAATATAAAATTTACAACATGCCTTTCCATAAATAGAATTTCTAAATCTGATAGCGAGTCTAAAATACTTAAAATACAATATAAAAGATACATCGAGGGGGAACTTCTGACCCTTCTCGAGTATAGTGCTCAAGTGGAGACAATAGCTGGGGTTCTCTGACCTCGAGCCACTAAAGTCGTTCGATGATTCCTGACACAAAGACGACATGAACGTCAGGGGGTAAGTGCTGCTACTTCCCTGGAGCCACTAGGGGATCAGCTGAGTAACCAATGCATCGATGCACAACTAGCTGAAACAAACCTCCAAAAATATATATTGAATACTGAAAGCACAAACTGAACTAGAATTAAAAACTGAACTGAATATAATAATAAATAGACTCGCTAATCAACTGTAAAAATAAAGTGTCCACTCACAGTACTATGCCGTGATATTTCACCAGCCGAAGCCTGTCAGTCGACGTTCTATATGTATAATACTGGCTGCTAACACGTCATCCTGAAATAACGATTATTATTTGATAATTACTCGTCGAAAATCGCATCGAATAGCTAAGCTCGTAACTCACGAGTAATACCGTCCAGAAAATCGCATTCTCGACAAATGCGCTTCCCAAAATAATACCAGACTCCCAAAATAAATTCCGATTTCCAATTTTTAAATCTCCTATTTAGTTCGTATCCAATATCCTTAATCGTTACGTGACTCGTGGTCGAATTGATAAATTAATCCACCGATTAATAAAATAATAAATACGTTTATTTAATTTCCGATACCACTTGACTTATCCTATTACATCCAATTCAATACAATAACTTCATTATTGGAATCGGTGCGCGATTACGAGTAAAACGACATAAAAATTACGTCAGAACCAACCTCGCCGGAGCTCCAACGTGGACCACACCCATTTTCCGGCGACCCGAACACCATTCCACTCAAAATCACCCAACAAACAATTTCCATAACTACACCAAAGTCCAATTCCAACTCTAACTAGTCCAATTACATGCAAAATCAAAATCTCACAAAAACTTCAATCCATCGATTCTCCACGCACAAGTGAAATTTAAGTTCCATACTTACATGGTTAGATTCGTGGTGATGAAGGCTTCAAAGTCCAGTGCTTCACGCCGGTCAATTTGGCCGAAAAATGGTCGACCCAAAACCCCTAAAATTTTCCAACTTTGGACCTAAAATTCCTCCTTTTTTTGGCGTCCTTGTCGTCGATGATGGCTGGAATCACATCGAGGACGTCGAGACGAGCCAGACGCGCCATACCCTGAGGCAGGAGGTGGCCGGACGACAACCCACCGCTGGCGAGCCGAGCCACCTTGTCGTCTCTCTCCTCTCTCCCCGTGTTGACTCGGTCAACACCCAAGTCAAAGTCTGACTTACCCTTTTTGGAAATCTCCTATTTATACTTTTCATTTTAAGTAACTTCGGTATTTATTTAACGACAAACTTCGGTCAATCGTAACCTTCCCATCGTAATTCTATTTTCAACGATTCTTGCGTCTAAGAACTTGTCTCGACAAATTCTTTAATATCTACCTGAAGTTAACCAACTTTGAGAACTCGATAAAAAGTCAACTAACCCGATGGTAACAAAACTAACTACCTTAATTTCTCGATTATAACTTTTCTTCGTAGCTCCGATTTCAACACTTGACGTGGCTACAGACTCGTATCGACAAACTCTATTTCTTTTAGCAAAGAAATCCCTCAGAAAATATAATCAGTAAAATTCTGTTAAATACCATCGAAATTTGCGACGGTAAAAATTTATCACCATTGCCGATTAACAATAACTAAATTGTGAACAAAGAATTTTTGGAACAGGATGTTACATCAGACTCGGACCGAGGTCCCAAAGCTTATGAGCCCAAAAAAGTCTAGTCCGTCAAGGCCCATCGAGGCCCATCCGGCTTGACCCGTAGGGCCAAGCCCGTCAAGCCCATCAATTGTATATATTATAGATTATTTTATCAATATTAACTTCTAAACTCTCTAATTTACCTTAATATTATTCATGTATATACTAAATATCAAAATTTTGAGGTTCATATATTATTTAATGTATATAATTGTTGATATAGTTGATAATTAAACACTCTTAATTTTTAATTTTTTAATTTAATATAAAAAAACCGGCCCGACCCTAAAAGCTCGATAAAGACCGAGGCCCAAAAAGCCCGTGGACTTCAAATTTTAAAAAATACCTGGCTCGGCCCGGCCCGGTCCATTGCCGACCCCTACACTGTCATTGCCTTTCTAGTTAATCTTAGTAATTCTAACAACTATGACATTACACTAAGATCGACATATAAAAAGGACTTAAGGAGAAGAAGAAGCAGGACGATGTTTGAACATTTCAGATCATTGTGCCACTGTTACCTCATTTTCTGGTTGTAGCATAATTGGGACCTAGCTAGGGACACTGTATGTATTTGACACGACCAACACACAGTTGCATAAAAATAGCTTAGCGTGTTACTTCACAGTTACTTTAATGAATTAAAGTCATCACTAGGGTCTAAACTTTCACCAAGTCGTCAATGTGATGCCTAAACTTTAAAAACTATCAAAGTGGTGCCCAGACTTATAAAACAACATATTTGTGGTGCTTGCGGCCAATCTCCGTCACTTCTCGGTTAAGTCTGATGACGTGGCACCATCGTAATTCAAACTGTAGGGCCTGGCATTTTTGAAAACATATCAAAGAGATGGCAAATCAAATCGCATTTTCATTGTCAAGCCCAAAAGCATCCTACCACATCCTCTGTATCGCCTCCCATAGTTTTCGTCATACCCAGATGACTTGAAGATTTCAACTCTCCTCCCACATCTACAATAATTTTCAGTTTACAATAGGTCTCAACATCTCTCAAATTCTCCCTCAGTAAAAAGTGTGAATGAGAAGGCTAGATGATAAGTTGTTTCTTGTTGATATAGAATTGTTAGAGAGTAAGCTTCACTTTGCTTTGAGAAATATCCCTAAAGCCAAGGCCTCATTGACTGCAACTAGAACAATGACAAATGCTATCTATATGCCTCCAGCTCAACATGGATCTATTGATTTGCAGAGTGGTATCCTTCACACAAAAGAGAAGGACTATAAAATCGGTTACAGTTATTTCTTTGAAGCATCTGAAGCCTTCAATGCTCTTGAGGATCCTCACACTGTATTTAGTCTCAAGTACATGTTGCTGTGCAAAATTATGGTGAGTTAGGCTGTTGATGTGGCTAGTACAATATCATCTAAAGCAGGTTTGAAGTATGTTGGGCCTGAGCTTGTCGCCATGCAAGCAATGGCTACTGCTCACTTAAAACGCGCTTTGAAGCTTTTTGAGACTGCTCTTTGGGATTATAAGTTACAGCTGGAAGAAGACCCTATTGTCCACACGTACCTCTTTTCCCTCTATAACACTCTATTGGAACAAAATCTCAATAAATTGATTGAGACTTCCTCAAAGGTGGAAATTGCTCATATTGCAGAATTGATTGAGCTGCCTTTTGATCATGTGGAGAAGAAACTGTCTCAAATGATTCTTGACAAGAAGTTTGCAGGAACTTTGGATCAGGGTGCTAGCGGCCTTATTATATTGCTAGCGGCCTTATTATATTTGAAGACCTCAAGACATATGCCATATTCTCTGCAACATTGGAAACCATATCTAATATGGGCAAGGTCGTTGATAGCCTCTATGTGAGGTCTGCCAAGATTATGGTGTGAGGTAGCAAGGAGATCGAGTGAGGCAGTTTCATAACCTGCTTCTTCATGTCTATTTGTTTTATTTCTTGATCAATTATGTAATAACTAGGCTGGCATGTATAGTTGGCCAACTGTAGTCCTTTTATGCTTATGGTTTTTATCCAAGACATTGTACTATTGGTCTGGTAGGATGCTTTTGGGCCTGACAATGAAAATGCAATTTTGATTTGGGCATTTCTTTGATATGTTTTCAAAAATTTAGGCCCTACAATTTGAATTACGACGGTGTATATATGGTTAAGAGGGAGAAATGATGTTAATACCCCTACAACTTAAATTACGATATGGCCATGTCATCATACTTAACCGAGAAGTAACGGAGATTGGTCGCATGCACCACGAATATGTTGTTTTAAAAGTCTGGGCACTACTTTGATAGTTTTTAAAGTTTATGCATCACACTGACGATTTGGTGAAAGTTCAGACCCTAGTGGTGACTTTAATCCTACTTTAATTAATCACTACAAACTATATTATTGAGCTAAGGTGATGAAATTAGCTCCCAAAGAAAATTTGTTATCTCCACTGTTAATATGCATCTAGTGTTGAAGGATATTTACCTTTCTGACGTATGTTTCTAGTTATGGTAGAATATGTAGAGAATAAATTAATGAGAGAATCATATTTAGTGATGTATTAGGATTCTTATCATATGTAACTCCATGTACTCTCCTATATAAATAAGCTTCTTATTCTCAATGAAAGGTTACACATCATTGCTTCAAGCTATCTCTATACTTCATCATATTTCCTTAAACAAATTATCAGCACGAGACTCTAGCCCTGTGCATAGATCTCAAGAAGAAAACAAGAGAAGAAGAAGATTGTTCTGTAATCAATCACAAGTAAGTTTTCTATGAACACATCTTGCATTGACATTCAAATAACCTACTCTTTTGTGACTTTGAATTTTTCAACAGGAATTTTTGGATAACATCTCATCCTTAGCTCCTTTCTATACTGCATCTTTCTTAAATGTGAGAATTTGGAACAAAGAGAGTTCCTAGATAAACTAAGAGCGTTCATCGTGAACAAAAGAGTTCACAAAATCAATTGAACAAAAAGTGTTCATAAAAGGATCAATTAAAACGAACAAAGAGAGTTCATAAGACCATATACATCAAAGTAAAGGTCTAATCCAAATATTATATTAGAAAACAAATTAGTTGTCGAGGAAGTCTTTTGTGACTGCGATACTAATATATCTTGTGTTTACTCATGGTGTTTGATTCACACAAGTGCATTGATACCTTGCTCTGGATCTAAAGGAGAAGTGGAATAATGTGTGGTTTTCCAACTTCAAGCATATAACATCAATAAACTAAGAGATGCTCAAAGCTTAGATCCATGCTCCAATTATGCGAAATGCAATTGAAGAGCGAGAGTTGATCGAGAAAATCCTCTACATCTTCCATCGTTGTAGCAACAATAATATCAAAGCAATATAGATTGTAAGTCGATGCTCAATGAATCATACCATTCAATTAGCTTATTAATCTTATGATAGATAAGGAAAAGCTTATGCTCGTGAATAATCATAATTCAAGGTAAGATAGGAACTAAGAGAGTTCACAATGCGAATTATGAAGTGCAGCAAAGAGCAAGGCGCAAGGAGCAGAACCCTTAATTTAAGGGAATTTTGGTGAGATGTTTTTGGTCTTTACAGCCGCCTACACAAGAAATAACGTCATAATTTAGTGCATGCAGATCATAAGTGATGACCATGATAGAGAAAGTGCCAGCCATTGAGACCGTAGTGACCAAGAAAGCTATAAGGCTGATGTACCAATGCCAAAAGAGGCAAGGATACATGATGTTTCTCTAATCAAACAAGTTGTTTATTCTCAAGATGTTTGAGAAGATTGATTTTTTGGAAGTTTTGCGTCAATAGGTGTTGAATACCATTGATAGACAAAATAAGTGAGAAAACTAGATCATCATCGCCACATTCAAACCACCTAATCTGAATCTACTTGATCCAAGAACACATCATTTTTTGGAACTATTTTCTTCGTATTATTTTACAAATTATTTTACCTAGTTAGAGGTCTCTAAAAATTATTAAAATTTGCAGAAGTGTTCATATACGTGTCTAGCTTATGTTTGCAAATGTTTGTTGTATTCCGACACACCAATAATCCAGCAGAAATTCGACAAGCAAGTAAGATCAGTTTCTGCAAATTTTTAAGGATCAAGTAAACAATGAAACAGAAGATGAAGATAGAGCGAATGCAAATCTCAACACCGCATACTTCAAATTTGGGAGAGACTCGATTGAGGAGACACCAGATTTTAATTAGAGATTTATGTTTTCCAAGAATAATGGCATTTGTGCCTATGTATTATTTTGGCAATGTTGGTCAATTATTTTGGATTAACAAACTTTGATGTATCACGTTAGCATTATTAAAAAAGGCATTGTATTGGCTTATTAATGATATGCTTGTCTAAGTTTTTTGTATCACATATATGTTTTGTGGTTGCTACAACTCTATCTTCTACTAGGGCTCACCTTAGTAACTTGTGATGTCTAGAATAAGAGATTTTCGATGAAAGTATTTGAGAGGACATTTTGTTCCACCTACATAGATCTCTCTTTGCCTGTGCATGAGTGAAAAGAGCTACCTAAATGATTATAGACGGCCTAGTAACTAGTAAATTCATCCATGCATCAATTGGGATATCTAAGAGTGTTAAAATCCCCGAAAAACATCACAAAATAGAAAACCTAATCTGTCTTTGCAGATTAGTCAGCTTCGAAGTAAAATTGGGATTAACCCATAATGGACCAACATATGAGTAACATATGATTAGAAAGCTACGAATGCCTAGTTTTCAGAACTACTTTCGGATTTTCGATAGCTATTCTCTAGAAAACATTATGCATGTTTTAATTGACTGGGGTCAGAAAACAGGGAAAAACAGAATCTGCCTCTACAAATCAGTTGGCTTTGACGTAAAACTAGGATTGACTCAAAATGAAACAGCATATGAATCATATATGTCTAAAAATGTATGGATGTCTAGTTTCCAAAACATCATTAGGATCGTCAATAACTATTTTCTAGACAAAGTTATGCATGTTTTAGTATGCGGAGGTCAGCCATAATCAACAGGTCGACTAAGGGGGAGTCGACGGGTCAAAAGTTTTGCTGCAGCGCGGTTGGCATGTAAGTCGAAGGATCGACCTATAGATGACAGATCGGCCCATGGGGTCGATGGATCGATCTTACACCCAGAAAACCAAAATTTTGAGTTGTTTTCATTTTTATCATGCAAGATTTGTTTCTTTGCAAGTATTTCCCCCGAGAACTTTGAGTGTCTCATTATACGGAACTACACACACTTTGTCAAGTCATAGACAAATTTTATTGACTTTGTGCCTTGTCGATCATGTTTCTTTATGATGAGAATAAACATGGGTATTCTCCTCATCTATGCCAACAATTTTTAAGTGAAAATGGATTCGAGTTCCTGTGCATTATCACTAATGATTGCAGTAGAATCCGAATATTAGAGAAAGTTTTGTGTCAGCTAGATGGGTATGTAAGACAACTAAAAGAGTTGTAGAATCAAACTATATCATGAAAGATGACCTCTAGGATTCAGACACATATGGGCTTTGACACGAGAGACTAGGATATCTAGGTCGTGCTATAATGGTCCGGATTTTTAAAAGCTCAAATAGGACATCACCTCTTTCAAATGAAAGGAAGCAAGAACTAGAGTAAGTTCACAAGAAAATAGAGTCGGGCACCCTCAGTGGTGACGCCTTCGTCTACATCAGGCCAGTGACCGGCGCCTCTTCCCCCGAGTGGAGAAAACTAGATGCTGAGGATGACGTGCTAGTCTCCTATCCTGTTTTCCAAGTCCATGGAGACTCCAAGCCTCAACCAAAATCCTCATTAGTTATTTTTAAATGGCTCATCACTTGCTATTACACAGCCTACTCATTTGAGAGATTAGGATTAAGATCATCCTATGCAATGGACACATAGATTCTCACTGTATAGAATCTAAGATGATTCTATGGAACGATTCAACCAACTAGCAGACCACTAAAATGTTTTGTGGTGTTGGTTATAATGCATACACATTAGTCACATGTCATGCTATCCTCCACTTGTAATGCTGCTTAAAATTCTAGCTCTGATCATATAATTGCGGGGTCACTCCCCAGATCATCCCATTTTAGTCAATTCGATTCAATAATGCTAGAGAGTTTACATCAAAGAGTTTCGATGACTAATATTGCACATCATTAAGATTTGATATTAGTATTATACTCTCATGAACAAACTCAAATGGTGTAGCAAAAAATGACGATGATGGTAGTTTGGACATTGGTGATGCGTACCAATATTTTCTGCTTAGGGTTAAGCAATATGGCAATGCCGCTATACTACATCGTCTATGATCCACCATCACTCAATCTTGTTTTATGCAACTAGTGACTGTGTGCAAATATAATATCTCGTACTTATACAAATGTGCCAAAATTATTGCTCTGTCGCAACATATTATGATGGGTCAGTCGAGACGATTGAGTACTTATGTTGGACATGAGTCTCCAACAATAGTCCGTTATGAGAACCTTGATAGGCAATCTCTTTACTGCTAGTTTTGTGAGTGTCACTTTGATGAGACAGTCTTCCCGTCATTAGAAAGAGATGAGAACATGCAAGCTCAATAGGAATAATAGGAAAGGTCGTGTCCTCACTATGTCTCATCATGATTTCCAAACGATAGAACGTAGCAAATTAGATGACTGATGTGTTTTCAAATATCGTTAAAGTGACGAGATCACATATACTTGTTGCAAACATGCTATAAGGATTGATGTACCTTTGAGAGGGACATGGCACCATGGATTTGGTTCTGGTGCGACCACCATGGAAGGTGGCGTGGTGATGTCATAAGGTGGCAGAATGATGTCACATGCCATGAAATCCACTGGAGAGTGTAGGAGACCCCAAAAGTTTGATTAAATACTCGTCCAAGGAAGGGAGCGAGTTTGGCTCAATATGATCCATTGATCATTGATACTCAATTCCATGTTGTAGTTATAATTGAGGGACACCTTAATGCTCAAACCAATTTCTGAGAATATAGAGATCTCTACAAACTACATGTTACACTAGTGTGCATGGGGATGTGGAATATTGAAACTAATTGAACCTCTCTACGTTGAAAATCCCAAACGTATTAGTAATCGACCTACAAGGAAAGAAGCAATCCAAATTGAATTATATTCACTAACAAAGAGAAATATAGTTGGGTTGGTGATGCCGACACACCTAAGTGTAAAGCCTATCAAAATGAGTCATGTTAGAAAGCATGATGAGAATAAAGAGATATAGCCTCATGGCGCAAGGCTTCTCATAAACGCTCTAGAATCGACTACGATGAGACAAGTTCTCTCGTAATAGATGTCATTGCACTCCACTACCTTGTCAGTTTGGTAATTTCCAAAAAACTTGACATGCAGCTTATAAACGTGGTCATGATGAATCTCTAGGGGGATCTAGAAAAAGATATATATATATATATATTTATATGAATGTCTCAGATAGACTACTTGATTTGGAAGGGATATACCTATGCGTGTTCATTTAAAAGACAAATTCCGGATTTGCAAAATGTATGAAATTCGAATTTGAGTTGAAAGATCTTGGGAATACGTGGTTTTGTCTCAAACTGGGTTATGATGAGATTTTCTATCAATCGGCTTATACTCTAAGATATGTTGCACTTTAATGATGAAAGTGAAGTCTATGACTATTCTCATGATCTGCTGAAGTCTTGACCCTTAGAGATATTTGTTTTCGTCCAAGGGATGATGACGAAGACGTGATAGAGGCCAAAGAGCCGAATTTAAGTGCAAGAGTGTACTTAGCATAATACACAAGACTCAACTCCTTATTCTTATTAAACTTGATATCTGGATTTAGCTATGCTCCTACGCAATGCCATTGGAATGGCTTAAAGATAATGTTTCGGTATCAAAGAGTACGAAAGACATGGGCTTGCTCTATCCCTACATAGAAGCCATAATGAAAGTGGTAATGGAAGTAAGGATGCCACAAAGAGAGTGGTGCTACTTTTCCCTTCACCCCCTACAAAAAAAATCGTTGTGATGTGTTGGCAAGTTTTGCTGATGATGGATATCTCTCTGATCAACACAAAAGTCGTTCCTAATTGGTTATGTCTTTACCATAGGTAATACCGCGATATCTTGGAAGTCCTGAAAGTAGATTTGTGTCGCTACATCTTTGAACCATGTTGAGATTATTGATCTAACATGAAGTTGTTACAAAGTGCATATGGTTGAGATCCATAAGTTCACATATCGAAGATGAAGTGGTTTAAGAATCAACCATTGATGAACTTACATGCATTTATGAGAATAATGTTGTTTGCATCAAGGTGATGAAACTAAGTTGCATGTAAGGCCACAAAATCAAAGATATATCACACAAGTTATTCTATAATTACTCTCTTTTTCTCTCTCTACTTCTCTCTCTTCTTCTTAATCATTCTACTTAATTCTAGAATAATCTACAGACCACAAAGTGGTCTTTACTGTTAACAAGTTGTACAATCCGGCCTGTCAAGTTATGGTCCACCATAATATGAAAATCCGATCCAAGAATGAAACTAGTGTAATGTAGTCCGAATCTTCGAAGCAAATCAGTTGAACTACCACAATATGCTAATGCTGCTGATAGAATTACAATCTGATGTAAAATGTGAAGTCCTACCATTTTTCTGGGTGATCACAAATTAGATCACAGACAGAATTTCAGATGGAATGTTTGGGAACCACGTAGACATACACAAAAATATGGTTTCTTCCAACATATATAGGTAATTCGGCAACATTAGCTACAGCCTACAGAGGACTCCATCCTCACTGAAACAGACACCTCTATCCTGAGCTACAAGGTGCATTGGCAGCAATGCTAATTGCCTCTATGCCTCTGCCTCCGTCTTCCAGCTAAACTGTTTGCGCTTGGTTCAGCAGCAAGAACGCGCTTCTTCTTCAGCTTCGAACTTCCTTCCGATGCAGTACTCCTCTCACCACCATGTTTAATATCACTAAACAGCACGCATGTTTGTTTCTGCACTTCTTTCTCTGACAAGATTTCATTTGCCTCTTGTGAGTTATCATCATGATCACTAAGTTTCATATTCACACTCCTGTCATCCTCCCCTTTGAGATTGGCCTTTTCTGTTGTCACTTCAGAATCAGACAATATTATCACACCCTGCGCACCATCACGGATGTTCTCTTTTTCCTCTGTTAAGTTCCCTTTCTGACGTCTCAACCTTAGTCTTCCAGCAATACTATTAGCACTTGGTTCGTTATTCTGAGCCTGATTCTTTTTTGATTTTGAGGTAGCACCAAGACCAAGTTTCATATCCACACAATGAGCTTTAATCTCTTCATCATCTTTAAGGATGCTGCTCTCAGATTGAAGCTTTGGCAATCCAAGGAGGTCGCCATCCTTGTGGTCAGTATCTGATGGAAAGGTCAGTGACCTCTTTGGAGAAGTGTGGTTCTTGACGTCAAGATCTGCATAATTCTGCTTTTCATCCTCTTCTCCACTCTTGAAGTCATGATCAGCCTTGAGATTTTCTTCCTTCGTATCTGACAAGGGATGTGACCTTCTTGCAGATACTTGCTTGGGAGTTTCTGGATTTGGGACTAAATTCGTCTCCGCACGTTGGGTTTGAATGAGATAGTGTGCAACTGATTTGTAACCTAGTTGTAGTATCTGAGAAAGTAGATAAAATTAATCTTAGTTTCCGGATCGGAATATAGAGGAGCAAATACAAAAACTTGAGGCATAGCTTTGAAACCAACCTTCCTGTACATAGTGCCAGTAGGAGGCCATCCTTTTGCTGTCCTACAGAAACTACAGTTGCAAATTCCACGGCAGACAGGGCAAATCCAATTTGGATTGTCAATGGCTTCAAGTACATGCTCCCCATACCTGGTCCAACGTGGTACAATGAATTCGTATAAGCAGTGGGCTAACAACATTTAGGAGGCATGCAAGTTTAGCATAAAGCTATGATTCTCTATGAGCCAAATGATGCCACAATTTGGCTCAGATGGCGAACAATAGTAATGCACTATGAAGACAAGTACTATCAAGGGTTGTCAAGTCTTAACTAAATCTCATCAAGTGTTACCAAGTTTTCCCAAATCTCAATCAGAACTCATAGAGACCATCAAGTAGTGGTAGTGCATTACATCAAAATCAATCAGACATAGTTTTAAACCCATAAAATAACACCAGATTAAAAACCCATACCATAAAGCATTGATTATTGAACAATCTAAAGTCCAATCCCACCAAAATTAAACTCCCAGTAGCTTAAAGCTTCAATTTTACACAAAAATTACTGTTTAGTTTATAAAAGTTGTAGCTTTTTAAACAATAACGCACGGATTGATATACAAGCCATAAAACCCACTACAACATTGAGAACCCATGAACCATTTCACAGTCTGTCAATATCTAAAACCACGAGGTAGTTGATATCAAACAGAAAGAACTAATACAAGTTTATCTCTATATAAGTATATCGTTGTCGCGCGGGTGTGGTTGATATCGTTGTCGCTCGGGTGTGGTTGATATTGTTGTCGCTCGGGTGTGGTTGATATCGCTGTCGCTCGAGTATGGTTGATATAGCTGTCGCTCTTATATAACCGCTCTCACTGCTAAGAATGATAACCGTTAAGGAGAGACCAGGTGTGCCGGCTTTCAACCCTCCGATGCCTAAGTCAGAAACGAGATAGTATTTAAGTAGAGTAACAATGTAAAAGTGTAACAGATGCGTACCATTAATGCTGGACTACCAGGCTTATCTACTTGGAACCAGAGCTCTCATCAATTCTTCAATGTGGGATCCGTGCTCTTACTCTTTTTGCTGAGGTGCTTTATGGCGGGTTTCTTGGCGGGTGCGTGAGCAATAACTACGTCGAGATAGAACTCGGGTTGGTCATCGAAGTTGTAGGTCTCTTGTCGGTGAGTATTGTTGTGCGAGCGGTTAGATTTGATTAAAAAGTATTAAAGGGCGTTAAGTACGCACGGTATGGGATAATTAGCCAAGTATACATACATAACAGTCTAAACTTCAAATCCACCACTATAAGGAAGCCATTTGCTTAAAGATCTAAACTTTACACAAATTATAAATGTTAGATACATAAAAAAGATTGCATCTTTTTCAAATCTCAACAGTAAAATACAGGTTAATTTAATACCTAGATGATCGGCGAATGGGTCCGGGTTTCTTGATAGGAGACGGCGTCATTCGATTAGAGGAGATGCTCTTCTTGGCGCGCTTGGCCTAGATTTGAGATTTGAGTTCGAGTGATATGTCAACGATGCCGAGCATCTGCATTCACTCGAGTTTTGCTTTGATTCGTTCATCTCTGGAGAGCTCGTACTGCGACTTGTTCTGGGTCTGACTCATATTTGAAATCGTGAACAGTGAACTCACTCTGCTCTAGTGATCAGGTAACTCTGTCTCTTCTTTTCTCTTTGTCATTCACTGTGATGGCTCTGGTCTCTTATGTATTCATTCCCAAAGCCCCAACGGTCTGTTTTGGAGCTCAAAATGGAGTTCGTAATAAACGAGGGAGAGGAGGAATTAGTGGACAATGCCCACTCTAGCCACTTCTTTTTTTTGGCATGGTTTTCCAAATTTTCCATATTTTACTCTCTTTTTTTGCTTACACCAAATTTTCCCATATTTAGGTTATTTGAGTTTTCTCTTTGCCTCTCAGTCTAAAATCCTGAAGGAAAGAATTCGTAGCACATAACTGATCAAATGAAAAGGATACAATTCATTGTTAGAATTCCTAGAAAGGACCATGTCAGGTTATCTATTCAACATTGATTGTTGCATATATTGGTTGATACAGATTTTGAGATTAGCCATCTGGATCAACCTATCAAGTTAATTGATTTAAACTCAAATCTCTAATTGATAATCAATTAAATTTAGATCAAATATATATTCTTTGTTCACTTTCAATATCATATGAGATGATGAAATCGGGAGAGCTAGGGTATATTGATATCAAATATAAACTGATGAGGATGATCATTTAAAATAAAAATCTAGAAATCTTTTCATGTTTCTCTTGAGATCGTATGGAGGTGGAGAGTGGAAGAAGGAGACATAGTTGCAGACTCTTTGGTAGATGAGAGAGTTCCGTTGCCGAAAAGAAGAGAGAAAGAATGGACTTACTGTGTATTTTTCTATAAAAGGATCAGAGTGGAATTAAAATTATTCAAAAAAGAGTGGATGTGCAAATAACAACTGTGGAGGTGTGAATAGATGCTCTCTTTCTCTTTTTATGAATTTTGATTATTAAATTAACTTGTCCATTTTGTTTTCTTGGAAAATACTATGACGAATCTTGAATGACAATAATGAACAATTGTGTTAGCGAAGGTTAGAGTTCACATTGGCATAATCTCCCTCATTACTAACACATGCATTGATGCCTATATGATTCCTTTGAGCGGAATGTGGCAAAGAAAGAAAAATTCATTGACCAACTTCATCGTCTCCACTTTGTAGGAACTATGGGATCACCCCAAAAACGTCTTCAGCCCAATCTGAACAAGACATAACATTTACTTGTTAAAATAACAATTAAGGTAAAGCATAATTTGGAACAACAAATCTCTCTTTAATCGTAAAGAAATTTATTTTACAAGTTAGTTGTTACGGATAGTTTCTCTAAAAATCGGACTAATATTTTATCTAATGCATAGGCTATGAATTTATAATTATTAACATTAATGGGTCGAACCTTTGTTTGCAAAAAAGCTCATAGAGCTCTAGGTAACAAAAGAAAAGTGCTCATTTACATGTAGAAGTGTGAACTTTGCCCAGGGCCGGGCTGATTATTTTCACAATTTCGCCCGTGCAAGAAATCAAGGATGCACTGGAGACGGTGGTGCTGGTCGACGACTCTCCGTGCAAGGAGCTTAAATGGGTGGCTTAACATAAGTTGTGATAGGACCTTTGATGAGTCTACGAGAAGGTTTGTATTGGGCCATTGGGATTGTGCTGCATTTACGGAGAGTGGGCTGGTGAGTAGGCAGTGAAAATCAGGAGGTCCTCAGTGGTTGTTGTGAATGAATCAGCTCAAAATAAATATAAACAAGATCATAGTTCTATCAAAAACGTTGTAGTCTAGTTGGTCAGGATATTCGGCTCTCACTTTGAATGACTTGTGTTCAAGTCCGGCAATAGAATTTAATTTTAATTTTTAATTTTTTTTACTTTCGTTAGTTTGTACAGTGTGAGAATCGGGCTGAATGGTTCCATTTTTGGTAAAAACTAAACCGTAATATTTTTTTCGGTTCGATTTTTCATTTTTTTTCTTCTAAAAAACGACTATTCAGTTCGGTTTGCTTCGGATTTTTCTCTGAATTTTTCCAGTTTCTTTCGGTTTTTTATATAATGAATAAAAATTAAAAAAATCAAAAAATAACTAAAAAATTGTCTATAAAAGACTTTTTTTAAGTCGCCTAACATTTTAATTCGTTTCTATAAGAGAATTTGTCAAGGATTGAATGATCTGGGTTCAAGTCACCTGAATGACCTGTGTTCAAGTCTGGCAATGGAATTTAATTTTAATTTTCAATTGTTTTCTACTTTGGCTAGTTTGTATAGGGTGAGAATCGGGCCGAACAATTCAATTTTTTGTAAAAACCAAACCGTAATATTTTTTTCGGTTCGGTTTTTCATTTTTTTTAAAAAAACAGTGACTATTCGGTTCGGTTTGGTTCAGATTTTTTTCTGAATTTTTTTCAGTTTCTTTCGATTTTTTACATAATGTATAAAAATCAATTTTTTTCAAAAAATAACTAAAATGTTGTCTATAAAAGACTTTTTTTAAGTCGTCTAACATTTTAGTTCGTTTCTATGAGAGAATTTGTCAATGATTGCGCATAATGAAATTAATATTTTAGGAGTTTAAATTTATTGTATTACATATATTTATATAATATATTACAAAATACCCAAAACGATGTCATTTTTTGCATACTTCGATTTTTCGGTTTGGTTTAATTTTTGTAAATCAAAAACCAAACCAAACCTAAGCAAATGTTTCAGTTTTTTTTGTTTCATTTTTTTTTTGGTTTGTATTAGGTTCGATTTTTTTCGACCACAACTTGATTTCGGTTCGAATTTTTTTTAATTTTTAGTTACAATGTCCCACTCCTAAGTTTGTCACACACTTATGATTATGTTCTCTATCCACAAATTTCTGTTCTTGTTCAATGGCACAGGCCACCTACACATTCTTACCATTTTTTTAGAAAATTACACCAGTAGTGATGAACTACCTCATCAACTTACTCACGTCTTTACCCAAAAAAGTTCATACAAAAGAGGTCAAACCCAATATGAAGCAACTTGGTTATAACAATCTTACAAGATTCCCCAATGCGTTCTCCTGTAAAAAAAGAGGGAGTGCTTATATACTTCTCACCGAGCGTTCATGGAAGTCATGATCTTCACCATGGCAAAAAGATCTTATATCACTCTGGCTTTGGCAGGCTTGGTTCTTTTGCTCATCAACAACCTGAGCTACGTGGCATAAGCTGCTGACAGTGAGGGGCTGGGAGCTTCTTTTATCTTTGGTGATTCTCTGGTTGATGCTGGAAACAATAACTATCTTTCTACATTGTCCAAGGACAATATCCGTCCTAATGGGATTGATTTCAAGCCGTCTGGAGGAAACCGCACCGGCCGGTTCACCAATGGTAGAACTATTGGTGATATAGTTGGTATATTCTCCATCACATCATCTTGTGACAACAAATATGACAAATGTTTATATGTGTCTAAATTGAATTTTGACAAGCATGATATGTATAGTCCGTCATTGTATCGATATTGTCTCAACCTAACCAGCTTTAAGGTGTTGGATTTTATCAAGAAAAGACGTACAATTAGGAATAATGCTTCTTCATTTAAGTTGTATTTTATCTTGTCATATTTTAATGTGAGATCCTCCAATTTAACACCCCCCCTCACATGTAACCTCGAATTACGAGGTTAGCACGTGCCACCAATTTCATAATTCACATCGAACTCTTGGTGAATAGGTGTGAACCATTGACCTTGGTGTGCGTGTGGATGTGCCGGTTGTGTGTGGTGTACGTGTGGGTGTGCTGGTCGTATGCGTGTGGTGTGCGCAGGTCTCAAGTTCGTGGGTGTCGCGGCTGCAGTGTGCAAGTGTATCTCTGATACCAAGATGAATTGTGACAAGCATGACATGTAGGGTCCGTCATTGTACCGATATTGTCCCAAGTTAAGCACCTTTAAGGTGTTGGATTTTATCTACAAAAGGTTTCAGTACAATTATGAATAATGCTTCTTCATTTAAGTTGTGTTGGCGGTGTACGTGTGGGTGTGTGGGTGTGGCTCTGATACCAAGTGAATTGTGACAAGCATGGCATGTATGGTCGGTCATTGTACCGATATTGTCCCAACTTAACCACCTTTAAGGTGTTGGATTTTATCCACAAAAGACATCGGTATAATTAGGAATATTGTCCAAACTTAACCACCTGCACTTCATCTTGTCATATTTCAATATGGGATCCTCCAATTCAACAATCTAGCCCCGAAATGAGATTCGATATGATATGATATGATTTTCCATGTATATGTTTTCATTTGATTATGCAGGTGAAGAATTGAGACAACCAAACTATGCAGTACCATTTTTAGCTCCTAATGCTACTGGGAAAGTGTTACTGTATGGAGTGAATTAAGTAGATTTATGATTCAGGGAGAATTCAATGATTTCATTTATCCTAATTTTTGGGTTAATAAAGATGTACGAGTGGTATCCTAATAAGAAATGATATTTACATTCCTATCACATCTGTACAACTTAATTCTAATTACAAAAGAATATTCACACTAATATACTTTCCAATACTTCCCCTCAAGTTGGTACATAGATGTCAATCATGCCCAACTTGTCAATCCATCATGCAAATGCATGGCGTGACAACCCTTTTATGAGTACATCCGCCAATTTTTCTTCAGAAGCTACAAAGGGAAAACATATATTTTTCTTATCAAGATGATCCCTGATAAAATGTCTATCAATCTCCACATGTTTGGTTCGATCATGCTGTACATGATCATGAGCAATTTCAATTGCAGCAATGTTGTCACAATGCAGATCCATGGCCTTATGGAGTTTGAAACCTAGCTCATTCAATAAATTCTGAATCCATAACAGTTCACACACTCCATTTGCCATTCCTCGGTATTCAGCTTCAACGCTGGAACGAGCAATCACATGTTGCTTCTTATTGTGCCAAGTTACTAAACTCCTACCAATAAAGGTAAAATAACAAGAAGTGGGTGCCCTATTAGTCTTATCTCCTGCACAATCTGCATTAGAATAACCTGTAACTCCAAACTCACTATCCTTTGAAAATAGGAGGCCTTTACCTGGTGCAGACTTCAAATATCTGAGAATACACATCACAGCATCCATATGTTCTTCACTTGGATCATGCATGAACTGACTCACAACACTTACAGCATATGCAACATCAGGCCTAGTATGTGATAAATAGATCAATCTTCTTACTAACCTCCGGTACCTGCCTTTGTTTGTTGGAACTTGACCAGGACACAACTCCAACTTGTGATTCATCTCAATAAGAGGATTAGCATGTTTACAATCCAACATTCTTGTTTCAGCAAGAACATCAAGCACATACTTTCGTTGTGACAAGGTGATTCCCAACTTAGATCTTGCAACTTTAATTCCCAAAAAATATTTCAGTGGACCCAAATCCTTCATCTCAAATTCTTGGGATAACCACTTCTTCAAATCTTCCATCTCAGCTGGATCATCACCTGTAACAATCATGTCATCCACATATATAATCAGAGCAGTAATCTTACCACCCTTGCATTTAATAAATAAGGTATGATCAGAGTTGCTCTGCCGATATCCAAACTTCTTCATGGCTCCAGAAAATCTCCCAAACCAACATCTAGGAGAATACTTCAATCCATACAATGACTTCTTCAACCTGCAGACTTTCTCAACGTCACATGGCGTAAAGTTAACACCTGGAGGAATATCCATGTACACTTCTTCTTCTAAATCTCCATTCAAGAAGGCATTCTTAACATCAAATTGGTGCAATGGCCAGTCATGTCGAGCTGCTAAGGCTATGAGGATGAGTACAGTGCTGATCTTTGGTACTATGGTGAATGTCTCTTGATAATCCACTCCATATCACTGAGTGTAGCCTTTTGCAACTAGACGAGCTTTATATCGATCAATGTTTCTATCTACCTTCAGTTTCACCGCATATACCCATCTACATCCAAATGTCTTCTTTTCAGGTGGGGCAGGAACAAGCTCCCACGTTCCATTCTTTTGTAGGGCTTCCAATTCTTCATTCATAGCTTGCTTCCACTTGGAATCCGCCAAGGCATCCTACACATTACTGGGAATATATACTGTAGATAATTGATTAACAACAAATGCATGTGATCCAGACAACCTATGGTAAGATACAAAGCTAGCAATAGAATATTTAGTCTTGGATTCTATGGATGATTCATATTGTTTCTTTGGAACCCCTTTTATTTCCAGTTATGACTTCCTAGACACACTAACTTCTATGCTACCCAATTCATTAGTATTAATACGTACCTTAGGAGAGACATTCTAGGAAGACTCTTTAGTTAATGGAGTAGAATATGGGTCTTTAGAAGAGGGTTGAACTTCAATTTGTGGTGTTTCAGCTTTAAAATTCAATCCATCGAAGGAGCTTCCCTAGTCCGGTACTTCTGTAGTTTTCGATAGATCGAGAACGTCCTTCGATGCATCGAAAAGGCCCTTCGATCCATCGAAGGATGCTTCCTTATCCATCTCGTCTCTAGACTTCGATGGATTGAGAACTTCCTTCGATCCATCGAAGGATGCTCCCTATTTCGTCTCGTCTCCAGTCTTCGATGGATCAAGAGTTTCCTTTGATCCATCGAAGGATGCTCTCGAATCTTTAATTGAATTTTCAGCAGCTTCAAACCTTCTTTCCAAATTCTCCACTTTTTCAAATTTTGATATGTTTAGAGGATTTCCTTCACATCTACTTCTCTCCCCTGAAGGGAAGACTTTTAGGCTCCTACTGAGTAATAAGGGTCAGATTCACGGAAAGAAACATCCAGAGACACATGTATCTTGTTCAGAACTAGATCATAACAGCGGTAACCTTTTTGGAATTCAATATATCCAACAAACACACACTTCACAGCACAAGGATCAAGCTTCCCTCACAATTGTTTGTTGATGTGAACATACACAGTACACCTAAAGACTCTTGGTTCCAGATTTGACAAAGATGGTGCCTTCAACAGTTCATGCAACTTCTGATATGGGTTCTGGAACTCAATCATACAAGAGGGGGTGTGATTGATTAAGTATGCAGAAGAACACAAAGCTTCTCCCGATAGATTTGTAGGGACATTCATACCAAATAAAGAAGCACGAACAACTTCCATCAACTGGCGATTCTTTCTTTCAGCTAATCCATTTTGTTGAGGACTATAGGCAATGAAAGTTTGATGCCTAATCCCATGAATACCCAAATATGTCGACATGTCTCTATTCACGTACTCTCCACCATTATCAGATTGAAGGACTCGAATTGGCTGCTGGTACTGAGTTTCCACCATCTTGTAGAGTTCAACAAATATGGCATATACTTCACTTGTACACTTCATCAAGGAGACTCAAGTCATTCTTGTGCATTCATCAATAAAAGTCACAAAGTAGCGAAATCCAGAACGAGAAGAAGTTCTTGCAGGACCCCAAACATTCGAATGAATTTTCATGAAAAGAACAAAACTTTTAATCAAACTTAGGGAATACGTAATACGATGGCTCTTGGTCAGTTCACATACATCACACTTAAAATCAGATTCATCAACAACTGAAAAGAATTGAGGTTGTAATTTTCTAAGATATCCAAAATTCAAATGGCCTAAGCGTCGATGCCATAACCACACCACTTCCTTGGCTTTATTCAGGCTACTAGTACTGTTTGCTTGACTTAGCTGATGTTGTCCACTGCTTTTCAGCTCCATATAGTATAATTTTTTCCCTTTTAACATCATAACCCAGAGTCCTCCTTGTCAGAATGTCCTAAAAAATACAAAAACCGGGAAAAAATGTTACAGAGCAAGAGAGAGCCCTAGTGATCTGACTAACCGATAAAAGGTTATAAGCAAGAGAAGGGACAACAAGAAGAGAATAAAGGGTGAGTTCATGAGAGAGTTGTACATATCCTTCACCAAGAACAGGAGAAGGAGAACCATCAGCAATAGACACAACATGTTTAGGAGAAGTTTTAATGGTATCAACTACACTAGGATTATTTATCATATGATCAGTAGCACTTGTATCAATTATCCAAGACCTTATCCGCAGATCATGTGGTAAGAGAAGATGCTTTATCCCTGTTACCTATTTCAATGACGAGTGCAGATGGTTGAGCAGAAGATGCAATGGTGGTTACATCCATTTTTGGGCTGTTTTTGCGAGGCCTTCTAGTAAAATCCCACCGTTCAGGGTATTCAACAAGCTCATAACACCGTTCATTTGTATGACCAACCTCCTTACAATGAGTACATGTGAAATGTGGGTTTTTAGTATGAGGCTTTCCACGAGAACGAAGAGGATCAGAAAAGCCAGGTGGAGGACCCTGACAACGCTGGAACTGGGCAACGTTAGCTGTTGCAGGAGAGGAGGCAGTCATGACAGAAGCATCAAGCAGAAGAGGTGTAGAGAGGGCGGTTCGATTGCTGTGGAAGCGTCGAACATGTGCATATTTTTGTTCAAGATCCAGCTTCTATTCTCTCCTCAAAAGCTCTTCACAGACTTGAATGAATTAAACATCAAGTCCCATCAAAAATATATAGACACGCTGGCGGGTCATACAGGAGGATTCATTCACAACACCATCAACCGTTTCTTGAGAGTGCGTCATGCATTGGTCCATTTCATCGAACCATTCAACAAGCTGGCTATTGTATGTTGAGAGAGGTCTTCCATTCTGCTTCGTCGTATAACACAAATGATGAAGCTCAAAAATTCGGGTTTCATCAGATTCATCATAGTAGGTCTTGTACAGGGCATCCCAAATCGTGTTAGCTGTGGGCAATCTGAGGTACCGTTTTCGCAATCCAGGAGACATATTTTCAATAAGCCAACACTTCACCTTGCCATTGTCGGCAACCCATGTTGAATACTCAGCAGAGGTAGCGGTAGGAGGGTCCTTGGTGAGGAGATCGAGCTTGTTTCAACCTTCAAGTCGAATCTCAATGTATCCAGAACAACTAGAATAGTTGGTTTCAGTGAGATGGTTGACCAAGTTTGATATGAGGATAATGTGGCAGACTTACTTTCTAAGTCATTGGCCAAATTCCACATTTGAGAAACATGTGAAGAGCATAGGGTTGCTCAGCCTATTCAAACTACCCCGGATGTTGATATCAGGGGGAGATGTAAACTTCGGGGGGAATCTGGCATACACATGAGCGTTTTTAAATGTGAAGGACACGTTGTACTCTTTTTTCTTAATTAAGTTTTTTATTATTTAGCAAGGTTTTAATGAGACAACATGGGTATGTGTCATATCATTGTGTACGACAACATGCACTATTTTTACTTGGCGAGATTACTTTTTTTTTTTCTGTAAATTTTTTTGACTCGACAAGGTTTTTAATGAGGCATCAATGAAGCATTGAAGAAGCACCGTCTACCATGACCGCTACAAGGGAGAGTGTTGAAGGATATTTACCTTTCTAATGTATGTTCTTAATTATGATAGAATATGTGGAGAATAAATGAGAGAATCTTATTTAGTGATGTATTATGATTCTTACCGTATGTAACTCCATGTACTTTTCTATATAAATACTTTTTTTATTTTCAATGAAAGATTACACACTATTGCTTCAAACTATCTCTATATACTTTACCATATTTTCCTAAACATCGGGCAGTTATTTATAGAAGGTATTTATTGGCTTATTGCTCTGTTTTCTTGGTTGTTGAAAACTTGGAACTCCTTTGCAAAGAACAGAGAACAGAGAAAGAGATCCGGTCAAATTGAAAAGAACAAAGAGAGCAGAGAAACTTAATATAGCTCGTTTCTTTGTTGATTGCACTGTGACTGCGTCCATATTCCTGGGGCTTAGATGTATTAAGAAAAGAAGAATATGAAACATAGGATGTCAGAGTTATGCAATACCAAGACTGCTAGCTTCAAATTATACACACACACACACCAGGAAGGTCAATTCAAATGTAGCGGAGTTGAAGACTCAATTTCTAAACATGGAACTGAATTCAAATTGTGTTCTTGGGCTTTGTATTCAAATGACTTCTTCATGAAAATTGTTTCGGCAAAGAACCATTCCGCGCTCGCCACTCCACATTCTCCCTCTACCACTTCGGCATTCCTCCGACCCGACCCAGGTCCCTGCTCCTGGTTGTTGTCTAATCTCAGCCGTAAGATCTATTCACTCAAAAATTGACGGCTGATTTGGTTTCATCCCATTCTATTCCTCATGTTTTGTCACTTAGGAGAGCAGCTCTGATATAATTACAGGGATTAATAGCATCAACATGGCAAAAGAAAACCAACGACGACAATAGTGTTAAAAGATTGTACATAATTAAACATGCATGAAAATATACAATCCAATTTCTGCAAATGCTCCTGTGATGTATGCAAGCAAATGGCATTTGCCTCATTTAGTGCCATGAAACCGGATACCGAAGTGGCGTAGCAGCCTTCATTCAACATTCTCCTTATTTGGTTGCCTGAATGTGTATCAGTGCCTCCACAACTTCATTCATGGAAGGTCGGCTTTTGGGATCTCGTGCTAGACATTTTAGAATAACATGCGCTGTCTTTAATGCTGCCTTGAAGGAGTACTGGCCTTCCATACGCACATCCATGATCCTTTTCAAATTTTTCTTATTAGAGAGAAGTGGTTTAGCCATATCAACCAGCATTTGCTGTGCCTGGGGGCGATTTCTATCCAAAGCACGTAACCCTGTCAGAGATTCAAGCAGTACAACACCAAAGCTATACACATCGCTCTTCGCAATAAAATGACCTGTTTATTTACAGTGCACAAATGAGGTATATCAGGATTATCAGCTGAATTTCTGAATTGGAGACTTCGTCAACATAACAAAGAAAAACACATCATATACAAACTTTGCAAATTACATTTCCATTGTTGTAAGAGATCATTACCTATTTCAATGAACTCTGGAGGGCAATAACCTAAAACCCTGACATACCTAGTCGACACAAGTAAGTCAGGATCTGACACAAGTAAGTCAGGATCTGACAGTTTCGCATTGTAATTCTGAGGATGATACAGCATAAAAGATGTCAGTAATGTAATTCTGAGGATGATACAGCATAAAAGATGATACAGGATCTGACAGTTTCGCAATGTAACAATTTGAAAGAAAAACTATGCATGCAAATTACTGAATTAAAAGGCTGGGATAAAAAAAAATAGAACTAGCCTCATCAAGCAGTATCTTTGAGGTCCTGAATTCTCCATATATAATTTGTCTTTCCAAACTGTGCAAAAAGGCCAGACCTCGAGCTGCTCCAACAGCTATTTTGATTCTGTTGTCCCACGAGACTGGTTCCTTGTTTGAATTCCCTGCGTGTAACAAATTTCAAAGATGATTGGAATCCCTGAGTCAACTAAATGAAAATCGTTCATTTTCAGGTTGATCTTTCTGTACATACTTCTGAAAAGATGATTGTCATAATTTCCTCCTCTCATGTACTCATAAACAACAAGTCGCTCTTTTCCATCATAACAGCATCCCAAAAGCTTGACAAGGTTGGGATGGGAAAGCCTTGCCATGTTGTTCACCTCTGACTACATTGTTAAGCACAACATATGGGATTTTAGCATTTATCACGTCAAGTTAAAATGTAAGTTGCTAATTGGCATGGTACAAAATCGTACGGCAAAAAGAAAAAGAATGGAACAATCATATGTGGACAAGAAACAATGCATACAATATTTCTAATGATGACAACTTAACAAGTTGATGTTTAAAAATTCTTAAGACTTGAAAATATACCTGCCATTCTTTGAAGCCTAAAAAATATTCTGGCCGCAATCTCTTGATAGCAACTGGCATTCCAGTGCCAGCATTGCCATCCATCCAACCCTTGAAAACCCTCCCAAATTTTCCCTCACCAAGCAAGAGTTCTGCCTTAAAATTCCTTGTAGCTTTCTGCAATTCTTCAGAAGTAAAAAGTCTCACGTTGGGTGTCTCCAAAATATGACCGTCTGTTGACTGATCATCTATGCTGTCATATGTTGATGTAGTTGCCTCTGAGAACACACTTGTTCCTGCACTACTTTGGTACCTGGTTGATGTAGTTGCCTCTGAGAACACACTTGTTCCTGCACTACTTTGGTACCTGGATTTTGTAGCCTCTGGGAATAAACTTGTTTCTGCACTGCTGCTAGTGTCTGAAACTATGTTCTTGCTGAAAATACTGAATCTGCCTGAACAATATATGGCACATTTATAATATTTATGACTCATAGACTGATTTTCTTTATTAAAGAAAAATAAAAATAAAATATTGTCACCAGTTGGACAACAGGAAATTATGCATCTAAAGAAAAAAAGGAATTTACATACGAGGGAGGAATGTGTAATCCTTGGAAGCATTTTTGGTTCCTGAAATGAGTTTTGAATGAGAATGGGAGTAAGAAAGTGGCATGCATGAATTCTAGAAATGAGACGAGCATTTTAAATTTTAGTGGTTCTGTGAATGAGATGGAGAATTTACCAACAGGAATGAAGAAATTCATGTCTTCCAATTTAAGTGTAAGTGATGGAGGTTTAGAAGTTGGTCACCAACCTTTAGTTTTAAGTGGTTTTTGTGCTGCACTACTCTCTTCCATTGGCTTGACACTTGATTCAGTATTCTTTATTGACATCACAGTCTCCTCAAAATCCTTTATTGACTGCACATTCACTATTTCCAATCGTCTTGTAGGTGCTAGGGGTTCAGCTACGTCTGACAAATATTCCGTTTGAATTTGATCTCTTAGCACACCACTCTTTTCAATATGTTCAATCACCACTTCTATATTCCTTATGAAGACTAAGGTGTTTTTCACATCTTTCGCTACCTGCATTTTGAGGACAGACAACTGTTTTTGAAGAAACTTATCCAATCCATGAAGTCTTTCGGTGTATGTGGACTTTTTGCAGCTGGCCCAGGAATGAACCTTGGAACACTTGGGAATCAGCTCTACTCCCATCTTGATTTGTTTTGCAAGTTTTTCTAGCTCCTCCTTTGGACGAACCAATACCTTGTTACATTTTGCTATCTCTTCAATCAGTGGTTTCAAGGAATATAGGGTGGATTTGAGATCACCAAGGGGGGCTTTAAACATGACAGCCTTCACCTCCGCTTCTAAAATAGCATAAAAAAGCATACCAAATATTGCTTCCAGATCATCTCCTCCATCTAAGGCCGCTACAGTCAGATTTACAAGTGCACCACCCAAATCAGAACACTGAAAATACTGAAAAGTGACTCTTATTTACAGAAGAGTTTGGAATCCCATATATTAGTATCAATTGGAACTCAGGAATGTCAATATGAACTAAAAAACTCGAAACCAGTTCAGCATATATAACAAAACTAAAACATACACAATTTCATCTAAACAAGTGTCATCTGGAAGTTGGAACCCAGTAACGTATCTCCTAAGATCCTCAAAACCAAGCATATTATAGGCATCCCCAATTCTATAAAAATCATTGCAAATTCAATCCTAAGAGACATGCAATACAAAACACAAACTAAATCACTCAATTCTGGAAACTAGTGTGCAAAAAAGTTACCTTGTATCCCATTCCCTTGAATTGGCTCAGGGACCGTCTCTGTATCATTTCCTGAACCCGTGGCCTCCATCACATCCCCTGGTTTTCGCTGCTGCAGTAACAGTCTCTGTATCTCTGTGAGTTTCCTACTAACTTCATCGAGTTTGTCATGGTTTTGTCTTGACAAAAGCAAAGTCTCCTTCACATCCCTCACTTCTTGCAGCCTCAGCATTTCCAACAGTCTTCTAAGAGCTCTATCCAATTCATGAAGTTGATCAGTGTAGTCACCTACGCAGCAATAGTTCCACACACGAAACTTGGAGAATTTTTGAACGAGCTTTACACCTTCCTCCATTTGTCTCTGAAGATCTTCTATTTCCTGGTTTTGGAGGCCCAATTCGGTGTTGTGCTCTCCTATCTGTTGGAGAATTCTTGGCTGTAGAGAGTCAAGCGTGGATTTGAGATCTGCAAGGAGGGATTTGAACCGAGTAGTCTTGACCATTGCTTTCTTAACGCCATCATACAGAAGTGTAAATAGTGATCCTCCCACCAAATCAAGTGCCATCAATTGATGCTCTCAAGGATGCAGGAAATCAAAGAAAGTAGTTGGTAGGCCTGTCAAGTGTCAACTGATTTTTCTGCACAACTTCAAACATCAATCCAAATGTTGCTCCAAGAGCACTATCCCATAAAAGCTCCTCTACTATAACCATTACGAATTCATAACCATCACTGAAACCAGATCGTATGTACTTGATGATGACAAAACGACAGTAGCCAGATAACTAATATTAAAACATTAAGACATAAAGAGTTGTTCTTATATTTGTTCTTATGCATTTGGGATAGCTTCACTCTCAACCAACCAAACTAATAAAGAGGAGGCCAAAAGACTTGGTTATTCAAAGTCAATGCATCATATATTCTTTGAAATCCCGTAGGAGGAATCTGGTGATCCCCCTGGTGTTGGGGTGCACCAAAAAATTTATGTCCTGTTTTCAAGCAAAAAGATCTAGATACCAAGAGTTGAACTTTAATAGAAGAAGCCATATTTGACTAAAATAGAATAGACTTTCATTTGTAGTTTTCCATCAAAGTTCCAAGAAAGGATGTGTGTTTTCTTCACAAAATTAATCCTTCATACGAACCAAACATCAAGCACATATTAATACTCATCTCCAAACTTGTTATAGAAAGTAAAAGACCCTGAGATACTCAAAAACAAGCATTAGAAAGCAACAATCTTCGAAATAACAAAATTGAAATGCAAAACATTGACTTGCATTTGGAACCCAATATATATGTAGAGTATACTGTATACATTATTGAATCCAAAATGTCAGTTTCAATTCCAAGCCAAGAGAGAAGAGACTGAGAAAGTCAAAATCAAGAAATACAAACTTAAGTACCGAATCTTAGAACCAGTGTCAGAGAAAATCACCTTGTTCCTTGCCATTCCCTTCAATTCGCTCGCTCCTTCACATAAATCCAAAATGCTTTTTTGCTGCTGTACCGCACGCATTAGCATTTTCAGTGTCTCTTATCATCACATCATCGAGTCAGTAGTGTGTACTGTGCAGCAGTGCTGCCACCCTAAAGTTGTTTTTCACTTTTTCTTATTTATTGGTGGTAAACTAGGAAAGAGCAACTGTAATTGAAAAAAAAAATTACAGCATTTTCAGACTACAGCTAGAACACAACTTCTTGGTTTTTTTTTAAGTAACACTATTTCTTGTCAAGTAGTTCTTTTTTTTAGGAAAAAAAAGAGTTTCATTAAAACCTCTAGGCCTGAAGAGTACATACATCACATTGTTAGAGTAACCCTCTCCTCCGGAGTGAAGCTACAATATATGGGACAAATACTACTCTTTAAAGCAATACTAAGCTCAGCTTATTGTTAAGCTTACTAGGACCTTACAATGAAACATGGAAGAGAGCAGAGAGTTCGAGAGCACTAAGACATGCAATTGTGGTATGCCACACAGACTCCTCAACACAAGTACCAAAGCAAGGTAATAGTAAGTTAGTAACCAAACCATATTAATGTTTCACCTCCATTCCCTTCCCTGAAGAGCTAGCAGATGACATAGGGTAAGTAAGGAGTAAAGGTGAAGTAGTAGTTTCCTTCCCATCCTTTGGTTTATTCTTTGCACCCAATGGTCGGCCACACTTCTTCTTTGTCGTGCCATTCTTGTTGATCAGAGTTCCATCCGACGTTTTCACCAAACCAAAAGATCCTGGTTGTATACGCCCTGAAAAAGAATGTTGCTTGATACATTTGCCAGTAGGTAACTCCACCACCACTGCCTCAGAAGCACTAACCTTTAATTTTTTTGGAGATGCCATAGTCTTCTCCACTCAATCCTGTGTACTAGCTAATACCACTGATGCTTTCTCCAATTCATCCAACTCAGAGCCAGACATCAAACTCAATCTATCAATACGAATGATCACCGGTCCCGATCTAGTCCTTTTATCTGCCATATGTTTCTAGTCTTCCAGCGTAGACCATTCTCTAGTAGCTACAGGTTGCTTACCAAAAGCAAAATCAACCTTTCAAGTAGCCTCCAGTAAACCCTTTAAACCGAACTGAATTTTCTTCTTAGTCTTAGTAGGGGAACAAAAGACAATCGCCAAGGTTCCACTAGCACTGCCGATTCCTTCCTTAGGCTGCTCCATTGAAGACGAAAACCCTTCCTTGACCCGTGGAACATCCGGCATCACCAGCCGAAGCATCGGGCACTGTCAGGAGCCATGCCATATCAAACAATAGTCCTCACACCTCCCCCAAAGGTTCTCATAGAAAAATTTGATGTTCTCTACAATACCTGGAGCCATCACCATATCCTTTTGCATCAAAAAAGGCGCATTTAGTTTATGCAAGATCCAAACCCTAACCATGCCTTTCTTGAGTGCTCTAGGATCATACTCCAAGAACTTACCAGCCACCGACAAAAAGGCCTCAAAATTATCTGGATCCCTAAATAGAGGAGATATACATGAAATATGTGTCCAAAATCTCAAAGAGAAGAAGGAAAACCTCGAAAGATCACCTACTCCATCATAATCCTCCAGAATGAGAGGAGCCTTCCGATAATACCATGGTCCTCCCTTTAGCACCTTTTTCTTGTCATACAAACTATGGATCAGAGCCAGGTTCCAAACACGCTAGAAGCAGACCCTAAAATCCATAGCCTTTGGCGACAAAAACTTACCAAGAAGAAACGATTGAGAAACCTTACACATAGAGCCTCTTGCCACCTTATGAACATCCATAGGTGGCGCACTGGGAGTGAGAGAGGAAGAGAATGACACTACCAAAAAAATTAGCAATGGCCACGGATTTTTTTCCACGGAAGTGTTTTTCCGTCGCCGTTGGTCAAATTCATGCGACGGCAAAGGAGCCGTTACTAATTTTGGCAACAGAAATCTCGTGTCGTGGCTAAATATTTATGTTTGGTGACAACAATTTTTCTGCCGTCGCCAAATGTATATTTTTGGCAACGGAATATCTCACGATGCGTCTTGCCATCGCTAACTCTAATATTTTTGCGACTAATAAGCTTTACTGTCGCCACAGCGTGGGAATGAAATTTTGGCTTACGCAGAAATTTTTGGCACTTTTTATTAAGCCACCAAAGAAAAAAGCCAAATTTTTTTTACCAAAGTCCCAAAACCATATTGACCTAAATCCCAAAACCCATCGGTATGAACTCGAAGGAGTACTCATCGTAGCTTATTTCTGAGGTGAGTGTTACTCATCATTATTGGATGCTTAGCTTCAATTTCATGAGATTAGCTTTCATTTTCTATAGTTGTTTCAGGTTTTGGCTGAGAGAATTATTTGACTTCGGCTAGGCAACGTACGAAGGCTGGGATTCCAGAGCTCACTCTCAATTCCAGGTAGTCCTCATCCCAATTCAACGACTTATGTACGTATAGTGATATATTTGTTATTTTGAAGCATGTCTATTAAGTTTGATTGTGTCGATCGATTCCCCTTAGTTTCAGTTGATTGAGTTGAAAAATATAGTTGCTTTGCTCCTTGGGTACACTGTTTTAACAATTGTCTTGAATATGCACATCCGGCAAACACCATAAGATCTAGAGTTTAGCCATAACGAAACAACTGTGTGTGCCACTGACTTGATAAATTATTAGTAGATTTTGGTTTTGTGAATGATTCTAGTTATGAATGAAAAGAGAATGTGAGGATCCTGGGGCAGTGCTTGTTGGTTGTGGATAGCCTCACTACTAATAATTTGATTAGCATTAAAGCAAATAATTGTAGATTTAGAGTGAAGCTTTGAGTTTTAGCATAGCCGAATCTTCAATTTTGGATACGGAGGTGAATGAATCTTCCTTCATTGTAATCCACATGATTATCGTAGAGATAGTATTTGATAGAGATAATGCTTTCTAGAATTTGGCCTTTTAGACTGCCTTGCTTAAGCAAGTGTCTAGCATTAGGATATTCTCGTGGTTCAGAAGATAAAGCAGTTTTGAGCACTATCTTATTAGACTTAGTTTAGGTTCTTCATTAAATGCAACATGTGTCCCTAAAATTAGAAGTCGGATGTAAATCGTGGAAAGTGTTATTAAGTAGTTTAGTACTTCTATCAGGCAAGTATTTGGCCATAGTAATCATTGCTATTTTTAAATAGATATTTTTCAATTTATCAAGATGCTTACAGTTTCTTTAGTGCTAATAAAATTATTAGTAGCTTTTGGTTTTGTGAATGGTTTTGGTTATGAACCAAAGGAGAAGGTGAGGATCCTGGGGCAGTGCTGTATATGAATTGTTTGAATGCATGTTATTAATTATAATATATGTATGATCTTGAACTGGATTCTATAAAGTTTTGGTAGTATATATGAGGCTTTGATATTGAGATGAATGAATATATATATAATAATTTGTATATCAGTATATGTAACCTTAACTGGTTATTTTTTATATATATATATATATATTTATACATATGTTAGTTAGTATTGTAATAGTTTGTTTGATTTGAATTTAGGCATAAATACTCAAGAGAGATCTTGAAAGCAGAAAATGGATAAATCATGGATTGATTTACCAAATAGGTGGTATAAACCATATCTTGGTGGCATAGATTCTTTTTTGGCCTTTGCATTCTCTGATAAAAATGAGTCGACAAGACTGTATTGTCTATGTAAAATGTGTTAATCGTCTCTTGTGGGTTAGGAAAGTAATGTTACAACATATGCGTGATAATGGATTTCTAAGGAAGTATAAAATATGGGAGAAGCATGGTGAGTCTAGGCTTAGTGATAATCCGTTAGGTGTTGAAAATGAAGTTGGTTCAAATTCTGTAATGGAGAATGATATGTTTGGTCTGGTTCAAGATGCTTTAGGAATTTCAGATGTGAGACCAATAGATGAGAATGACAGTGAAACCTCAGATGAATCATGGGTTAGGGCAGATGAACCTACTAAAAAATTTCTAAAGTTGATGGAGTGTGCAAACCTCCCATTGTATCCAAGTTGTAAGAAAGGCTTCATTGGTTTTTTATTTACTGTTAAATAGTTGCGAGCTAAGGTGCTCCATGATTGGTCTGACAAATCCTTTCAGACTATCTTGGATATACTAAACGAAGATATGCCAGAAGGTGTTAATCTCCCTAGTTCATGATAGTTGCATATTTATGCAACGTTTATGTGCTTAACTGAACCTTATATTTAGCTCTTTTGTTTTGTTTTTAAGTAATTTAACATTATTATTTGTTTTTAGGTATTTTGGAGATAAATGAAGAAAAAGAGATTAAATATTTAATGCAGCTTGGCGAAGGAACGAGAGTCCTTGGCGAGGAGGTTTGGTTCTTGGCGAGCACGTGATAGAAGAGTGCAAGTGGGTTTTGCTAGTTTAATTAAACTAGTTAAATGAGGATTTATATATATATGGCATGGCGAGGAACAGCAAAAAGAAGAGAAGTCTTTTTATAATTGGACTTTGCAGAGAAGTTGATGTGGAATGGAGTTTGCATGCACATGGTCTTTGAAAGTTTGACTTGGAATTTGATTAGGAATGGTGCACGTGCAAGCCAACTTGGTTAATTGGCTTGATTTAAGAAAAGCAATTTTTGCTTGCTTGGCGAGGAAGAGCAAGGAGAGAAGAAGAGTCCTATTATAATAATGAGATTAAGAAGAGTTGGGCTGGATTTTGGAGTCTTGCACGTGGTTTGCTAGCTAGGTTAATTAACCTAGCTAGATTGGAACATATAAATAGCAAGCAAGAGGACGGACGGAGAGGATTCGATAATTTTCTTTTTTTCTTTTTAGACTAGAATTTTATGGCTTCCATGAGGAGCTAAACTCCATTGTTAAGAGGCTGTTTTGAAGCCCCGTTCATGATATCTAGATTGCTTATGCACGTTAACTAAGTTTTGCTTTTGTTATTTGAATGAGGTTTCTTTGTTATTTATACGGTGATGATTCTTGATTATGTATGCTTTGAGTGCACGCTTAGTATGCATGTTTAGAAATCTAATTCTAAGAAAATTGATGGCTGTTGGTGATTATTACCTTCCTCAAGTTTCAATCGTAGAACCCATACATGCTTGGTATAAGAAACCCTAGGTCTAGTAAGACACGACCGTAGTGTACTTATGAAGCCTTGTAGATTCTCAAACCCTTTCTAAATCTTAATGCTTTTCTCTTAGTAAATTCGAGTCCGTGACTTCGGGTTCTTTGAGGGATAGACAATATTGATAAGCAGACCTTCAATGTTGTAAACATAAGGATCGGGTAATAGGTTGTGTTCACAGCTCGGGGCCTTCCTGGGAATCTTTCATTCATAACATTTGCATTATTTAGTTAAGCATTTGTCGTCTAGATGGAGTGACAGTGGTGGATAACACTTCCCTTAACCCATTTTATCATTGATTGTCAGTTTTACTTTTACTCTGTTTTCTGTTTCAGTTTCGTAATCTGTTTTGCATAATTTTGTTCGCCAACCAAAAAACTCCGATTGTATCGAAATTTCGCGTGGTAGTCCGCCACTGTGTCTATAGTGTCCTATATTAATTTCGTGATTTTAGGTTGAGTCTAGGTATTTTAATTAATTACGTTAGTGTCCAGTGGTCGAGTCTGTCAGATTTCTGACTTTCGCGTCTTTTTGTAGTTTAGAATATTAAGTCTCATCTTTCCCTGTGGATTGACCCCTATACTATTGTACTGCATTGACAAGCATATTTAGTTTATTATAGGGTAACTTTGAGGGTGGTTAAACACATCGATCAAATTTTGGCGCCGATGCCGGGGAAAGATCTAGTCTTTATATTCTAACGTGTCTTTTGTTTCATTTCATTTCTTTTGTAGTGTAACGTGTCTCTTGTGTGCAGGTACTTAGTGCATGCATACTCGAAGGTCAAGGAGAACTGAGCCTTTATTGCTTGATTTAGAGATTGAGCGATTAGCTAAGCAAAACCGGAAGCAGAAGAGGCGAGCAGAACTGGAGGTTAGAAACACGAGTGGCACAGTGTCAGAACCTGAGATTGAGGTGGAAACAAGTTCAGATTCAGATTCAGAAGAAGAAGTTCCTCAATCGCCACCACAAAGAGCAGCAATGGGAGAACAACCAAGAACGTTGATAAATTCCTTTGTAGCTAGTGCTCAGGGGAATTCATCACCAATAGTGTTGCCAGCTCTTGGGACATATTCAGTGCCTCCTGCATTACTTTCTGCCCTACCTCATTATAGGGGGGTGATTTCAGAAGATCCGCAGCAACATTTGGCTGAGATTGAAGCTTTAACATCAACACAAAACTTACAAAATGTTGAATCTAATGTGTTGAAACTAATTTTATTTCCTTTTTCTGTGAAGGAAGGAGCGAAGATGTGGTTCAATTCTTTGGCTCCAAGATCTATACAGTCATGGGATGAGATGAAGGTGACGTTCATGAAGGAGTATTTCTCAGCCCAGAAGACTAAGCAGTTGAAGAAGGAGATTAATAGCTTCATACAAAAAGATGGTGACATGCTTCATGAGGCATGGAGTCATTTCAAGGAGCTGTTGAGGAAATGCCCACATCATGGGTATGATCTAGAGGACAGGATGACTTTCTTTTATGAAGGTCTGGAGCCAGCCAACAAGACAAGAGTGGATTCTGCATGTGGAGGTATGTTTATGTACCAAACAGGTCAGCAAGCTCATGATACCATAGAGAAATTGGCTGAGAACACCAAGCAGTTCTATACAAGAGAGAGAACGTTGGCGAGCAAGAAATAGCAAGCTGTATTTGAGGTTGCCACCAACCCAGACATGGACAAGAGAATGAAAGCAATGGAGAAGAAATTGGAGTCCATTTCTACTGCCATCAAGAGCCAAACGACATCATCATCATCTGTTTCTCAGGTATGTTCTGTTTGCTCTATGTCGGATCACACTAATGAATCTTGTCCTTTTATTCCTAAAGAAGAGTAGGTGAATTTTGTGCAACAACGGGCATCAAGAAATGATCCATTTTCAAACACATATAATCCGGGGTGGAGGAATCATCCTAATTTCAGCTATGGAAACACAAACAATGTGCTGAACCCACCCACCGGATTCAAGGTAAGACCTGAATATCAGCAGGTACAACAACCGGTTGCAGCTCCAGCTCCTGATCCTATCATGGCAGCAATATTGGCTAGGCTAGAGGGGATTGAGATGCACAACAAGAACTCTAGCAAGGCATTCGAGCTTATGGAGAAGCAGCTGAACAGCTTACAGCAACAAGTGTCAACAAGAGAACAAGGTACTCTTCCAAGCAATGTGGTTAAGAACCCAAGATCTCAACATGAAGCTAATGTGATCACATTGAGAAGTGGAAGAGTGATTGAAGAGGTTGAAAAGCCTACAAAAAAATCTTTAGAAGATGAACCGGTCCTAGAACAGGTGCTGCCATTTCCACCACTACTGCAGGATCAGGGGGAGAAGAGTACACCTGGACAAAAAAATTCATCAAATGAAAAATCAGGTAAGTCAATTTCTGCACCTTCTCCTTCAATTCCTTTACGTGTTCCTTTTCCTGGCAGGTTGAAAAACAAAAAGAAGGATGAGTTGGAGCAAGAGATTCTAGATACATTCCGGAAGGTAGAAGTGAATATTCCGTTGCTTGATGCGATTAAGAAAATACCGAAGTATGCAAAATTTCTTAAAGAACTTTGTACAATGAAGAGGAAGTTCACAGGGACTGAGACCGTGGCCTTAAGTGAGAAGGTGTCAGCGGTACTTCAAAGGAAGCTACCACCTAAGATGGGAGATCCTGGACGATTCACCATCCCATGTACAATTGGTAACACTAATTTTACTGGAGCTTTACTTGATTTGGGTGCATCAATAAATTTGATGCCTTACTCTGTGTATAAAACTTTGAATATTGGTGCACTACAACAAACTGGTGTTACAATTAAATTAGTTGATCGATCTAACTGCTACCCCAGAGGTTTTGTTGAGGATGTTTTGGTGCAGGTAGGTAAGTTGATCTTCCCAGCTGATTTCTTCATGTTAGAGATGGAGGCAGAGCCTCAACCATCAGAGTTACCATTGATACTTGGCCGTCCATTCCTACGGACCGCTAGGACCAAGATAGATTGTTTCAATGGTACCCTCTCCATGAAAGTAGATGAAGAGAAGATCCGCTTCAAAATCTTCGACGCAATGAGGCATCCTAGTGATAATGATTTGTATTCCTGTTTTTCTATTGATACATTTGATAATTTTATGCAGGAATTTATGCAGCACTCGGTGAATGAGAATGAGGATACTTTGGAGACAGTGCTTGGATCAAGTCAGCCAAAAATTGAAGAATAGAAGCCGATCAAGCAAGAATTGGATGAGCTCGAAGCTCTTCTTGAATATCGGTCTGTGAATTTGACTACTGGGGCTGAAATTGCAATGGAAGAAGGGGATGCATTCTTTGATGATGATGAGTTATGCGAATTCCTTGAGGAGGAGTCCATCGAAATTCCTTATATTGAGATGGTGCTGCCACTAAATGAACAACCACATGAGCTATGGTCTCACTGATGAATTTGAGATGGACAATGAAGGCAAGGACTTGTGTCTTAGTGTGTGGAAGCAAGTTAGTATGCCAGAAGGAAGTGCTTATAATATTTCATGACGGGTGCATATGCGAGATCGTAGTCTTGGAACTTTAAAAAGCCATGATAATCAACTTTTATTGCAGCAACTAATTCCTTTAGGTGTAAGATGTTCGCTGCCCAACTATGTTGATCAAGTGTTAATTGACTTGGGTAAATTTTTCAAGCAATTGTGTTATAAGACCAATACTCTACAAGACTTGGAAAATGCCCGTGATGGCATTGTGGTGACACTGTGTAAGATGGAGAAGATATTCCCACCATCTTTCTTTGATATAATAGAGCATTTAATTGTTCATTTGGCTGATGAAGCAATAGTTGGTGGTTCAATGGTGTTTCGATGGATGGTCCCAATAAAGAGGTATTTGGGAACTTTGGATATGCCCGCACTACTAGAAAACTGTCGATAGACAACACCACTGTAGCAACATATGCGTTGTTTTCTGTTGTGTGACTTGTAAATCGAGAAAAATTTGGTAGAAACAACAGATAGCTCTGCTGACTACTGTTATAAGACCAATTAAACTACATAATTTTGTTATCGAAAATGACTCTATCTGGGGACATATTACAACAACATAATTTATTTTAGTTTGTTCTTTATGTTTTGATATTTTTGATTCAAACAACAGAAAAATAGATATGTTGTGTGATAAAGTGGTCTAATTTAAACCAGATAATAATCAGACAACAAATTTTCATGTTATGTTGTGTGATGAATAGTATAAAAAATTGTTTATTTTAGTAAGACAACATGCTGACAGACTCGACTACAGTACACTAATGATAACGCGAGCCTAAGCTAGACAGACTCAAATGCTACGAAATTTTGACACAATAAACTAGACACAGTGGCGGACTACCACACAAAATTTGAGGGTATTCGGAGTTGATTTGGTCACCGAAATAAATCGGCTAAGCTACAGCTAATGCAGAAATCAGTAAATTGCAGAAAATAAATTGTTGAAAGTAAATTGTTGTAGTTAACCAATGAGATATGAATGTTAAAAACTTCTCTCCACCCTATACATACTTACGACCTCCCCAATATAATTGAACTAACCATGGATGAATACTCTCCATACAAGAGCTTTGGTTAAGTCATCTTATGTATTACACTATCTTACTTGGCATGAAAGAGGGAGGGACAATCCGCTTGATCTTGTTCCTCACTTAACTGACTTATACATATGGTGATGTAAGCCTAGAGAACTGAAGTCATTACGTTCTAAGAATGTTTGAAGAATAACAAAACTTCAAGGGTTGATAAGGTGGTCACCCTTTCATCACTAAGGCTTGTTTCACACAAATTCATGTTTGTCTCTAGAGAATATGCAATGATAAGGTGGTCATACACATAATCAAGACTATAGATCCTAAGCCATGCATCTAAGCGTGCACTCAAAGAAACATGAACATAGAAAACATACGGTGAGAAAACAGTGAAACAAAACTCATCCGAATAATTAATAGATACAAAAGGGGTTCAAAATCGTAAGCATATCTAGGGCTTCAATCAGCCCCTAACAAAGGAAATTTAGCTACACATAGTTTTAAATAATATTATTGAAGAATTCATGAAAGATGAACAAAGAAGGAGAAGAAATAAACTCTTGACGATGTCGATATCGCAGGCATGCAGTTTGGTTCTCCCTTTATCTTCTGCTTCTTCTCCTCTGCCGTCCCTTTGCTCTTGTTTTTCTCTTCAAAGAAAACTCCTCTCTTTCAAAACTGCCGACATCTTTCTTTTCTTCCATAAACTGTCGAACTCTCCGTCCGTCGTTTTCTTTAACTAGCTAGGTGTATATATATAACATGCAGCCCCATCACGTCTCTTTAGCTACGTTCCAACTATATATATATATATATATATATATATATATATATAGCTAGAAACCAAACTGCTCTCTCCCTTTAGCTTGGTCTTTCTCTTCTAGTTAATCACGTCTCTCTCTTTTATATTAGCTAGCTAGTAAATTAATTCCAGCCCACAATTGTAGTTCACGTACTCCACCCTTAATTCATAAGGGATATGGATTCCTTACTTGCCCAATTCAATTCCTTGTTGCACTAGGAAAGCTCCTTTTAATTCATTTTTCTCCAATTTTCTACAAAACAAATAATAATATTAATTTACTTAAAAACGTAACGAAAGAACTAAATATAGGGTAATATTACACATAGAAACGTTGCATAATTATGCACCTATCAGAATACCCCACACTTAGCTTTTGCTAGTCCTCAAGCAAAACACTAAACTATGACTCGAAAACAAAGACATAATCTACAAACACTACTCTAATGCCCTTAACAAATTGTCTCAGCAATCTTCAACAATTGTAACACCAAGATAGAATGACTCCAAATTTATATTCCGTAAAGTTTCGAAAGTTAATTTCAATGCATGACACACATGTAATATGTAGGACGAAGACATAATCATGGTGAATGTAAAGCTGTAGCATGCGAAAAACAAGTCAAGATTCAACCTCACAGGTATATGCTCTCAAAAATGTTTCTCTCAAAGTATGTCTAAAGTATTCACTCAACTCAATTACTTGCCAAATGGACCAAACCATAAGCTTACACTTGTGACTGATCTCCACAGATCAAAGGCTGTCATCTTGAGGATCAAAAGGACTTTCATGGGTTGTAATGGGGCTTGGCTCATAGGTTAAAGAATAAATAGATAAGGAATTCAAATATGATTCTAGAACCCAGTAGAGCACCAAATAAGAGACTTCTTTAAACTTTACAATCATGAATTTTCTCACTTTTGTGGCCGAATTTCATCTTGTTGGGCCTTCACATCATTGTTTTTATCAACAGTTAACTCGGGTATCAAGCTAGACATCACTTTTTTCTTTTCTTTTCATTTTTTTTATTCTTTTTTTTTTCTTTCAAACACTAGCTTGATACCCCACACTTAATTCTTTGCATCACTTTTCGACATTGTCGCCGTCTTCACATACCTGTCTCATGTATAGCTCTACCAAGTCTTAGAACAAGGGTAAAGATATAACTATTCTAAAGTTTAAGGTCAGAGATATGTGGGTGATGACATAAAGTTTAAACATGTAGGCTCAAAGTGGTTAACTAAGGAGTGCACATCTTGTGTACACAAAATTAGGACACAGGCTTGTATGGCTATGGTGGTGTCCCCTAAATGCATTTATCACTTCCTCAATCAAAACATGTATTGACTATAAGCTTTGAAAAGCACAAGAGTAAGTTCTAGTAATATCTAGAGTCCATTAACTTAATCTGTGGCAAGCAATTGACACTCAATAAAGAAAGCATGTGTAATCACATATAGGCTCAATCGCTCACATGTTAAACGAATCTCAACAAAGTTTAAGCATGCCAAAAATCTGTACCATGTTAACTTTTTCTACATCCACTACACATTCGCATATGCATCATATATCAAGATTAACCAAAGAAACTTAAATAACATGGTCATCTTTCAGTCACAATTACGGAAGATATAATCACATCATGGACTAGTTAAGGGCACCTAAGACTCAAAACAATAGACTATTTTTATGTTTTCTTGACACTTTTTATTTTTGTATTTGGTTTTTCAAATAAGTCACTAAAATACACAAGAAAAACAAAGAAAAACTCAAAAATACCAACATCTGGTAAGCAGCTCGCCAGACTTTTAAAACATTAATCACTCATCGTAATAGGCTGAAATTTTGAGACAAAAAACTAGACACATATAAAAACACTCCCTCAAAATTTCATAAACTTACGAGCCCCCTAGCTATAGAAAATAAATGACACGAAATAGGCTATTGCTCAGTACCGAAGACTGTTGCTCGCATGACTCATCTCCACTCGAAAGAATTATATAGAATTAATGACAGAGTGGAATGACTGAAATTTAGAGAGAATAAACTAGACGCCTTTACATACATTCCCTAAAAATTTCAGAAATTTAAAAGACCTCTAGATATGTCAAACAAATCACTCAAAACATCAAACTGCACAGTACAAAATACGAAGCTCGCCAGAGACTCATTCCCCTCGCATGAATTTTACAGAATTTATCATAGACTGGAATGAGCTGAAATTTTAAGAGCACAAATTAGACACATGTAAAAACATCCTCTAAAAATTTCAAAAATTTACGAGACCTCAAACTATGTCAAAAAATTGACACGAAACAGCATACTGTACAGTACCGAAATAACGAAAAAATTTATACATAGACGCTAAGGATATGATATAAACCCCACCCCACACTTGAAATTTGCATTTTCCTCAATGTAAAACGAAACTAAAACATACAATACATCAAACAAGCATGGAATGAGACACATAACACATCACAAATCACACTAAAAATGGAGAAAAATAAAGAAAAGGAGAAGAGAAAAGAAAGCAAATCTGGTTTTCCACGCTTCTCCATCAACATGGGTTGTCTCCCAAGTAGCGCTAAGTTTAACGTCTTCAGCCAGACATCTTCAAAACCATCAGGTGGCTGTGGTCTTGGCTCGATCAAGTGCTTTGTCCTTAACAATGATGTCATATGAGCTCTTCCAAGCAACTTGGGTACCCTTGGACTCCCACACACACAAAACTCCAAGTGTCTCTTTTCTTTCTTCTTCTTTATCCAAAGCCTCCTCCTCTTGAGTCCAACAAACAAAGTAAAGAGAATATCCTTGTTAGACATATGGTGATCAGGTACCACCATCTCAATATGCTCCAAAATATAAGGGGGCTCGGTAAGTGATTCTTCAAACTCAAGTGTTTCATTGGTGCAAGAAACGAGTGTGGAACTTGAGTTTGACATTGATAGCTCATGTGGTTGTTCATGTAGTGGCATCACCATCTCAAAATAAGGAATTTCGATGGATTCCTCCACAAGTGACTTGTCCATCTCATCATCATCAAAGAATGCATCCCCTTCTTCTAGTGCAATTTCAGCCTCAATAGTCAATTTCACAGGCCTAAATTCAAGAAGAGCTTCGAGCTCATCTAATTCTTGCTTGATCAGCTTCCATTCTTCAATTTTTTGCTGACTTAATCCAAGCACTGTCTCCAAAGTATCCTCACCCCATCCATACTGAAGATAATCCTCGTCGAGATGGCCTTCCTTGTATTTTTCTTCTTTCCCTAGCTTTCTTAACCTGCTAGGAAAAGACACATTAGTGGTAATCAAAGGTGAAGATAGAAGACATACCTGAGTTGGTTTCGGTTTTGGCACAACTTTCATTCCAGGTGCATTCTCAACGGGTTGAGTTGGGGTTCCTGGATTGACTTTTAATGACCCATCAAGCACAATCTGCTCTATTATAGGCTCTTCCCACTTTCTTCTTGGCTTCATGATTGTTGGAACTGTCTCCAACACCTTCCCACTCTTCAAAGTCATAACATGAACTTCATATTGGCTTTTGGGATTGGGGAAAGTGTTGCTGGGGAGTCCTCCAGTGTTGAATTAAGCCATTGTTTGCTGAATTTGGCTCATTTATCGCTCAAGCAAGTCGATTGTCTCACCACGCTCCCTGAGGGTCTCCTTAATCTCTTGCATAAAAGCACGATTCTCTTCTCTTTCTTTTTGTTTGTCTACCATGATCTGCTGTAACATATTCATCAATCTCTGCTTCGCATCATTTGATTGTTGAGGATAGTCATAGCCAGAGTGATCATCCCATGTAGGAGTATAAGGAGGTATATAGTATTCACTTTGCATGGTGGAATAACTTTGATACGGAAAATATGCACATTCCTCATTTGAGTGACCTGCCATTGAACATCTTGAACAAATCTCAAAGTTAGAATACATAATATATAAAGGTTAATATACAAGTTAAATTTACAGACTCTATTAGGATTTAGAATTAAGCAATTCCCCGGCAGCGGCGCCAAAATTTGACAAGGCGAATAAACACCTCTCAAAGATACCCTATTCACAACCTGGATATATCAATGTAGTAAGATAAATAGGGGTTATCGAACACGAGGAATTGGTGAAACTAAATCCTAACACACTACTATGCTGACAGACTCGACTACAGTACACTAATGATAACGCGCGCCTAAGCTAGACAGACTCAAATGCTACGAAATTTTGACACAATAAACTAGACACAGTGGTGGACTACCACACAAAATTTGAGGGTATTCGGAGTTGATTTGGTCACCGAAATAAATCGGCTAAGCTACAGCTAATGCAGAAATCAGTAAATTGCAGAAAATAAATTGTTGAAAGTAAATTGTTGTAGTTAACCAATGAGATATGAATGTTAAAAACTTCTCTCCACCCTATACATACTTACGACCTCCCCAATATAATTGAACTAACCATGGATGAATACTCTCCACACAAGAGCTTTGGTTAAGTCATCTTATGTATTACACTATCTTACTTGGCATGAAAGAGGGAGGGACAATCCGCTTGATCTTGTTCCTCACTTAACTGACTTATACATATGGTGATGTAAGCCTAGAGAACTGAAGTCATTACGTTCTAAGAATGTTTGAAGAATAACAAAACTTCAAGGGTTGATAAGGTGGTCACCCTTTCATCACTAAGGCTTGTTTCACACAAATTCATGTTTGTCTCTAGAGAATATGCAATGATAAGGTGGTCATATACATAATCAAGACTATAGATCCTAAGCCATGCATCTAAGCGTGCACTCAAAGAAACATGAACATAGAAAACATACGGTGAGAAAACAGTAAAACAAAACTCATCCGAATAATTAATAGAATCAAAAGGGGTTCAAAATCGTAAGCATATCTAGGGCTTCAATCAGCCCCTAACAAAGGAAATTTAGCTACACATAGTTTTAAATAATATTATTGAAGAATTCATGAAAGATGAACAAAGAAGGAGAAGAAATAAACTCTTGACGACGTCGAGATCGCAGGCATGCAGTTTGGTTCTCTCTTTATCTTCTGCTTCTTCTCCTTTGCCGTCCCCTTGCTCTTGTTTTTCTCTTCAAAGAAAACTCTTCTCTTTCAAAACTGCCGACCTCTTTCTTTTCTTCCATAAACTGTCGAACTCTCCGTCCGTCGTTTTCTTTAACTAGCTAGGTGTATATATATAACATGCAGCCCCATCACGTCTCTTTAGCTACGTTCCAACTATATATATATATATATATATATATAGCTAGAAACCAAACTGCTCTCTCCCTTTAGCTTGGTCTTTCTCTTCTAGTTAATCACGTCTCTCTCTTTTATATTAGCTAGCTAGTAAATTAATTCCAGCCCACAATTGTAGTTCACGTACTCCACCCTTAATTCATAAGGGATATGGATTCCTTACTTGCCCAATTCAATTCCTTGTTGCACTAGGAAAGCTCATTTTAATTCATTTTTCTCCAATTTCCTACAAAACAAATAATAATATTAATTTACTTAAAAACGTAACGAAAGAACTAAATATAAGGTAATATTACACATAGAAACGTTGCATAATTATGCACCTATCATAATATTTATAAGTATAATAGATATGTATATATATTTATGCCTATATTGTGGTCATGTCATTAAAAAATACGCATTTCATGTACTGAAGTGGATGCATATCTGTGGTGGAATGTGGATGCATTCCCTTTTTTCCTGTTAATCTTTTCATGCTACCATGATGCATGTGATGCTAATTTTTACTTTGATGTAGGTGACTGTACTCAAGTAGCAAAATTGGTCCATCACGAGGGACATGTAAGAGACTGTAGCTGGCATCCTACGTATCCAGAATTGGGATTCAAATTAGCTACCTCCTTTGATTTAGGTGGTAAAACTAACATCATATCTTTTTTGTAAACAATGATGCTTGATCGATAAGTTTGTGTAGCATTTTGATTTTGTCGATCATGTGAATGTGTAGAGTTATAAAACAGTTTACTATGAAGCTAGCTAGCTATTGTATACCCTAGATTTTTAAGAGCTCATTGGAAGTTCCTCAAGACTGTTGTCAATAAGTTGTTTGAGTTTATGCATGAAACCTATCATGGAGTTCAGGTAATTTTTGCAATGATAGAGTTGAAGGCTGATAGTTAATTGAATATGTCATTTTGTCATGATATCTACATTCTACACCTAGATTTTGCCATCTTGTTGATCTCTCGTCTATTGTTTTTTTTTTGGTATTATTTGTTTCTAGTCAAATAATACAAATAGGTCACAATATTTTCATTTGTAGGAGGATATCTTAAGCTTTATTGTTTTGCTCTAGCCATTCAGCTAGCTCTCTATCCTAACCTTAGGTTTTAGGTGGAGGATTCGACTAGTTTCTGCTGTTTATGTTGGAATGAAACTGGGTTTTCCCCATTGTAGTTTAATTTGAGGGTTTTTTTCAATTTTATTTTGCAGGTGAGCAACTTGCATACTCTGTTGGAGCCAATTTTACACTTCACAACCTTATTGTCAATACTGGCGAGGTATGCACCTGGTGGATCCCTTTTTTTATTCGGTTAATTATCTCTTAATTGAAAGAGGATTTACCAGTTAGTTATTTAGTACCAACATAATATGATGCCTAATTATGATTAATGACTGAAAAGTGAGATTATATGTCCTAGTTTTTCCCCTCAAAATAGAAGATCGCTAAATGGAACAAATTCTTTAAGCATGACATTATTTGGTCTGAGCTGGACCTGATTTCTGAGTATGGTGGCAGGGCAAAGGTGATGAGATATATGAGAATTAACTGCCATTACTACATCAGGCAAGGTTGTCGTGAAGCTAACTTAGATTCAGATTGTTGTGGCTCTTTGTAGGCTTTATAGGAAATCAGCTTTTGAAGATATCATTAGTTCATGTGTCAGCAATGGAAATGTATTTTAGATGCTAACTAGCTATTGTATGTTTCTTTTTGCACAAATAGATGTTCATGAATTATGATGAATGATCCTATTGTATGTGATAAATTGATGAATGACCAGATATTTGTTCTTGTCTATTATTGTTTCAATTTTCACACTTCAAAATGTACACAAAAGTTGTAGTTCATTCATACGTCATATAACATAATTTCACACTTTATGTTGTTTCACACTTTAAAAACTACAAAAAAATATGCAGTTCTTTCAAATCTTGTACAATAGAAATTACATATTTTCTGTTGTTTTTTGCACCACAAAATTTCATAAATAAATAGACAATTGTAGGTTGAGAAACTTTCCAACAACAGAAAATAAATATATGTTGTTGTTTTTGTTGGTCACTGACAAACTCTAACTTCAAACAATATCAATATATGTCGTTTGAATAGACTTGAATCAACATATAGGGTCCAAAAATGCATAATTTTTTGTCACTCACAGACAACATAAGTTATAAGTTGTCGTCGTTGGAAATAGCTTTTATCAATAGAAATTATCTGTTGTCTAAGATGGTAATTGTCAGCAATGTAATCTACAACAGAAAGACTCATATTAGACAATAGAACATTGTTGTTGTCAATAGACCATTTTGGTGTAGTACCGTAGTAAAACTTACCTTGAAGCTTCAATGGCCAAAGGTTATTTGATGGAGCAGTATATGAACTTTTGTACTCAGTACCTTAATGACGTGGAAAGCAAGTGGAACAGACCAGCTAGGAGAAGTAATTCTGCTGATAGAGAGGGATGGAAAGATATTTTGTTGAGTGAAGTTACTCGTAGTCAGATACATCGATGGATTTTGTTCCATACAGAAGCTGTCACACCATATTTGAAGTACATTTTTCGACTATAAACCTTACATAAGTTGCTTTCCAACTTTTTATGTAAATGAATAATGAACACCATGTTTTAAATATTTTTCTCCAATACTTGCAGTGAGCATCTTGCAGTCATTCGAAGTCAACATCCAAATTCAAATGAACAACATGTCCAGGGTCTTCAATTTGCTAACTTTGTGACTTGGTTTTAGACAAAAGTATGTTAAGTAGTGTTGTCCAAATGTGATTTTTATATTCTCCTTTCTTGTTTATATGTAGTAGTTTTGAATTATTTTTTTCTCCTGTTATTAACAGGTTATGACTTTACGAAGTACAACTGATGCATTTTTATCTGAGGAACTTATCACTTTGTCTAGCCACCCTAAGAATAAGGCACAAAGTTTTACTTCGTATACTGCCAATGGGTACTTCTTTTGTATTAAAAGTGTTGATAGCTATCGCTCAACTCAAAATAGTGGTGTAGTTTTGCAAGGTTATGGTGCAGATGTTAGCTCATATTATGGAGATTGACTGAAATTATTAGAGCGACATACTCAGATGAAATTAAGTATGTGTTGTTCCGTTGTGAGTGGGTAGATCCTTCTATAGGGGATAAAGTAGATCAATTTAACTTCTATTTAGTTAATTTCAGACGTTTGTTGTACCGAAATGATCGAATAGAGGATGAACCATTCATTTTGGCAACTCAAGCACATCAAGTTTGGTATGCTTTGGATCCTTCAGGACATGATTGGATGACTGTCACTCCAATGCTCTCTCGTGACTTTGAACATGTGGGAGTGAACAATTCAACAGAAGCTCAAATGACAGTATAATCCATGAAAGAATGAGAAAATGAGATTTATGTGTAGTTGTAGTATACTGGATTGTTTTGGGATGTCTTGTTTGATATTGGATTGTATTCTATTTTAGGTTCAACTGTGAGAATTTTGAATCTGAATGCTTATATACTAGATAGTATTGGATTATTTTGCTAGTTTCTTATATGGTGTAGTTTCATGCTTGTATGGTATTGGTTTTACTACTTTCATAAAGTTTTATAGTTGCTACTTATAATTTGTTGAAGCTGTAACATTTTATGTTATAATGTTATCTTCTGTCAATACAAAAATTAACATTTCTTGTAGCCATGTGACAGATTACTATAAAGAGAAAGATAGTGGGTCGACCTCGCACAATGTCTGAGATTCTAAGAGCATATGTGTCTGATGATATACCCAACAATCCCAACATCAATAGCAATGCCCCCCCCGGCCATCTCAATCACAGTTTCGTGTACCTCGCACCATGTCTAAGGTTATGAGTGCACACAGGTATGGAGGTTCATCCAATACCATCTCCACAGGTTCACAACACTACAAGAAAACAGCACTTAGACCACGGAAACGTAATTCTTCCGTGGTCTAAGTGACACTTGGACGACGGAGAATATCATATCCGTCGTCCAGGTGATCACCTGGAGGACGGAGAAGACTCCGAGGTCCAGGTGTCCACCTGGACGACGGATAATACCGTCTCCGTCGTCCAGGTGATCACCTGGACCTCGGAGTCTTCTCCGTCCTCCAGGTGATCACCTGGACGACGGAGAATACCGTCTCCGTCGTCCAGGTGATCATCGGGAGGACGGACCGACAAACCGTGGTCCAAGTAACTTCCACTTAGACGACGTACCGACACCTCCGTCGTCTAAGTGAAGCATTATATAAGCCCGATGCCAAACTCTCTCTTCATTGAATTCGATCTGTGACTCAATTCATTCCATTCGAAGAAGAATTGAAGGAGAATGAGAAGGGAGAAGCTAGGCCGAGAAGGATCAGGATCAGGGATATCCGCTGACTAGCTAGCTAGCTTAATTAACTGATATCGAGAAGGTCAGCAGGTACGTACGCAGTTAAAATTTGCTAAATATATATTTAGTGAAAACGTACGTACATACATGCATGGATGTTAGCTATATATACAGATTAAATTACTTACGTACATAATTGATGGATCGATGTAGATCGAGTCTGTATAATTAAGCGTAAATTAATGGACTAATATATATATGTAATAATTAATTAATTATAATATTTTGTAGCAGTATGGACAAGAGTTGGATAAAGTTGAAGAATAGATGTGATGTCCGGTATATGGATGGAATTAGCGAATTTGTGAATTTTGCGATAGAACATGGTCAGGGAAAGAAACGTTTCAGGTGTCCGTGTCAGAAATGTCTTAATTGTCAGTATGCGGAGGTTAATGTTATGGTGCAACAGCTGTACGAAAATGGTATGATGTGGAGTTACAGTACATGGAGCGAGCATGGTGAAGCAGTAGAGTTCAGCGCAGCTGACTTCAGCTCAGGGTACAGTTACCATGGCGCCTCATCCAGCGGCAGTGGTGCCGGACCCCCAGCTTGCAACCCAACTGCAAATTTGGTCCATGATGCGTTTCCGGGATATAGTCATGGCGGACACCAACACCAAGACGGAGGTTACAGTACCACCAATGAGCATGATGGCACATTCCCCGCAGCTAGCTTGGCCACTGACACCAGTGAGATGGAAAAGTACAACCGGATGCTACTTGAAGCGCAGACCCCGGTGTTCCCTGGATGTACGTCGAGAGAATGTGTTGCAATATGTGATGGAGCAAGTGAAGATAAAAGTGAAGCACAAAATGTCAGTGAGTGCTTTTGACGAAATTCAGGAGCAAATATGTAAGTTGCTTCCTGATGGTCACAATCTTCCTAAATCTCATTATAAGGTTAGAAATATCCTGAGCAGCCTCGGCCTAAAGTACAGGATAATTGACGCATGTCCGAATGATTGTGTGCTATTTTACAAAGAGTATAAAGAGTTGGACTATTGTCCCGTATGTGGCCAGTGCAGATTCCAGTTGAATAGGAAGAGTTCGAAAAAGAGAATTCCTGTGAAAGTTGTTCGATATTTTCCCTTGATTCCCAGATTGCAGCGCCTGTACATGTCGCTACACACAGCAGAGGCGATGCGATGGTACGCAGAAAAGCGAATAGATGACGATGTCCTGCGACACGCCGCGGATGGGGAGGGTTTCAAACATTTCGACAGAGAATTTGGAGACTTTGCTGCAGAGGTTAGAAATGTTAGACTCGGCCTATCTACAGACGGATTCAATCCTTGGGGAAGTAATAGCTCCGCCGTCAGCACTTGGCCAGTTATTCTGATGCTGTACAACTTGCCTCCGTGGATGTGCATGAACAAGGAATTTAATTTCCTTACCGTACTAATTCCAGGTCCTAAATCTCCATCGAAGTGCTTAGATGTCTACCTCAGACCTTTGATCGACGAGCTGAAACTGTTGTGGGAAAATGGAGTCCCAACTTATGACAAATTCACTGACACGATGTTCACGATGAGGGCTGCTGTAATGTGGACGATCAGCGATTTTCCAGCTTATGGGATGTTGGCAGCCTGTAGGACAAAAGGATATAATGGATGTCCTATATGTTTGGACGACGTGAACTCTAGTTGGTACGCGGGGAAGGTGTGTTACTTGGGTCACCGTAGATGGCTTCCTCACGACCACCCGTGGCGACAGGATGAAGCTCATTTCGACGGTACGGTAGAGAACAATCCTAAACCCCGTAGTTGGTCGGGCGAAGAGATTTTAGAGAGGTTGAGCTATTTCGACTTTGGTGTGTTGAGCAATGACGCGGATGTAAAGAAATGCAATCCAATTCCTCCACATGATCTCAGCTATTGGGATCACAAGAGTATATTCTTTGAACTCCCTTACTGGTCGAAGTTGAAGCTGAGGAACAACTTGGACGCGATGCACATAGAAAAGAATGTGTGCGACAGCGTGGTGGGAACAATTCTCGGTATTAAGTTCAAGACTAAAGATACTCCCAAAGCGCGCAAAGATTTGGAATCAATGAATCTACGTCGTCCCTTATGGTTGAGGAGGGATAGGAAAGGAGTGTACAACAAGATGCCAGATGCACCTTACACAGTGAAGCCGACGCTTAGACGTTCTGTATTTCACTGGTTTAAGGGCGTTCGTTATCCGGCTACGTATGCAGCTACTATAACTGGAGCAGTGGACGAGGTGCAACACAAGTTTGTTGGTCTAAAGACACATGACTATCACGTTATGCTGCAACGTCTTATTCCAGTGGTAATTCGACCATACTTGCCTCGGGACGTTGTAGAACCAATAGTGGCATTGTGCAGGTGGTGGCAGAGGTTATACGCCAGAGAATTAAAGAAGTCAGATGTGGTGGAATTGCAACAACAAATTTTGCACATCATTTGCAAACTAGAGAGGATTTTCCCCCCTGCTTTCTTTGACATCATGATTCACCTAATGATCCACCTGCCCGAGCAGGTGCTCATTTCTGGTCCGGTCCAGTACACTTGGATGTATCCTCAAGAAAGGTACGTACAACTAATTAATTAATTTGTTCCACTGGAGAATATATATATACTAGCTAGCTAGCTATATATATGTACTTATGTAATGTGTACATTTGATTTTGTAGACAGCTTGGACAGTATAAGTCATTCGTCAAAAACAGGTCGGCCCTGGATGGCTCCATAGCAGAGACATACCTAATGCATGAGTGTGTTACTTACTGCAACAGGTACCTCAAAGATCCACCCCCTCCCAGTACTGCCTCCGATCGCAGTGCCCGCATCAATCTTTCAGTCGTCACCAATGTCGTCCGACCGTTTAGAGGAGTATTAAAGGAATCGTTAACACGGGAAGAACTTATTGAGGCACATTGGGTAGTGTTGCGAGACTGTGACGAAGTTGAGCCGTACATGTTGTCATACAGGGAGAGGCTTCAGGCGTTAAATCAAAACAAGAGTTCAGCGTGGATTGAGAAAATGGTTAAGAAGAAGTTTCCGGATTATTTCTTCCAATGGGTACGTACGTACGACTCTGTATTAATTATTTAAATACATATCGCTCATGTTTGTAGAAAGTAAACCCTTATATTAATTTGCCCATTTTCGCAGATGATTGATCTGCAAAAATCTGATAACCACGGAGGGTGGTGGTCATGGCCAAAGCACTTGCTAGCAGGGAAGCCGGTTAAACACTATATTTATCCCGGATGTTTTGTGAACGGTGTAAAGTTCCATTCATTGGCCCGAGACGAAGGAAGAAGAACACAAAACAGTGGGGTAGCCGTTGGGAAAGACAATGATCTATATTACAGGGCTATTGTATACGTGGTTCAGCTATGTTACGGGAATGATGTCAACGTTTTCCTATTCAAGTGCAGATGGTTCAAGCGTACAAAGGAAGACCTGGGACTATTATCAGTCGATACAAACTCGCACTGGTATGAGGATGAGCCTTTCGCTCTCGCCACCTTAGTTCGGCAGGTGTTCTATCTCGACGATCCGAAAGCCGGTGAAGGGTGGAAAATAGTGAACCATATCTCTCACCGAGGAATATGGAATACAGAGACAATTGAAGGGACACCGGCGACGACTGAAGATGCTGCTGAACCAGAAAGAGACATTCCTGCCTATCAAGAGCCTAATATTTCTATGGTCCGCTCCGATATAATGGACCTGGTTCAAGATGGTGAACGGTTACCCATGCCTGATGGTTGTACAGATCTAACTGAAGATGAGATTATCGATGAGGTAGATGAAGAAGACGAGCAGGAAGAGGACGAGGACTCAGGTTATTCGTCGGACGATGTTGAGTACGATGACGAGGATGAGGCGTCGACTAACGGGGATGAGGACGATGATGATTATGACGAAGAGTACGGTCATACGACGAGGGAGATTAATTGGTAATTAATTACTGTAATTATTGTAATATATATATATATGATCGATGCCGGTTTACGGTAAGAAATTAATCTGAATTATATATCCTGGCCAACGGAGAAATTAATAAATATTGGCGTCAAATCTCAAACTCATATAAAACGTACCCTAGCTAATTAAATCCTCGACCGTAAATCTAGCTAACAAATCGGATCGATCGATCATTTATTTAATTTTTTTATGGTCATTCAAAATAATTGAACGGACACCTGAATTCTGTCCACGTTTATATTAGGTCCCCGGCCATATTCACCTTTGGCGCCATATAAAACCCTAAATATTGGACCCAAAACCTAGAATTCGGATCGATCGATCAATTTTTTAATTATATTTTTGAATCAGAATAATTGAACGGACACACAAATGACCGGGGACGACCTAAACCGTAAACCCTAAGGCCCTAACCCCTGAATTCGGGGTTTTTACACCTGGACGACGGATATGGCCAATCTCCGTCGTCCAGGTACACACTAGGACGACGGAGATGGTCATTTTCCGTCGTCCAAGTTCACAAACCCTAAACCCTAAACAGTAAGGCCCTAACCCCTGAATTCAGGGTCTATGAACCTGGACGACGGATAAAGTAATTTTCCGTCGTCCAAGTTCACAAACCCTAAACCCTAAACAGTAAGGCCCTAACCCCTGAATTCAGGGTCTATGAACCTGGACGACGGAGAACGTCATTATCCGTCGTCCAGGTTAGAACCTGGACGACGGATAACTTCATATCCGTCGTCCAGGTGATTACCTGAACGACGGAAACACTCCTTTCCGTCGTCCAGGTGCAGATATCGTAATTTTTTCTAAGACAACGACCATCTAGACCTTCTTCCAATGCAAAGTCTTTTCATCAAGACTTTAGAGTAAACAATTCTTGGTGTGTGAGCTTCGACGGTTCGAAAATCGGAGTTGCGAAATGCCTTGTATCCACGTTTCCGGTTTGTGAAATTATCGGTTTTGCGGTTGACTGTGCCGATCAAACCCTTCCAGAACTTATTATTTTATGGTCCTTTGAAGACAATTATATATTATGTTACGACGAACATATCCAACGGTTGTTTTGTCCAAATTCAATTTCGTTAATACTCTGCTGCAAATGAGCGTCTACTCATGAACACTTAAGTCGTAAAGATTAGTCGATACTTAACATGTTTCAAAACGTAAAATTAATCGTCGGTTCAAATTTAACTGTTTATATACACGATGCGTTCATCGATATTGTACGACTATTTCACTCGAATGACAGATCGCTAAATTCCTAGCGAATTATTTTTAAAATTTTTTTTTACGTAATTTGAACCTGGACGACGGAGATGGTCGTTTTCCGTCGTCCAGGTCCATTTTTTATGGCGGTTCAATTTACCGCTTCCGTTTTTGGGACCGCTTGAATTTTCACTTACACGACGGAGAATTCATTCTCCGTCGTCTAAGTCCAAAATTATGGCGGTTCAAAACGTCCCGCCGATTAATTACGCGCCGTTTCAAAATTTTGAAACCGCCACCTGGACGACGGAAAACACTGTTTCCGTCGTCCAGGTTCACTTAGACGACGGAGAATAGTGCTCCGTCGTCTAAGTCAAAGCCTATATATAGAACAGCACCCCCCCTCCTTTTCTCATTCCATCTCCTCTCCTCTCCTCCTCTCCTCTCCTCTCCTCTACTCCGGCGATCCTCCTCCGGCGACGCCCCGACGACATTTTTTCCGGCGTGGTTCCTCCTCTCCGACGACTCAAGTCCGGCGAAATTCCCGTAAACTCCGCTTCGGTACATTTCTATTTTTCCCTTATTTAAATAATTTTCATTTTATTAATTAATTAAATTCTAAATATAATTAATTAGTAGAAATTAATTTAGTAATTAATTTTAAATATTTAATAAATGATTAATTGTTGTTATTTATTAATTAAATCATAATTATTGTTATTGTTTCCTAATTAAATGAATAATTGTAAATTTGTTGTTATTAAATAAATAAATAATTAATTAATGTTATTAATTAATTATTTAAATAATTATTGTTATTAATTAATTAAATGGTTAATTATTGCATGCTAAATGGAAAATAAATTATTGCATGTAATTACGTGTATTTTTTAGTAAATTAATTAGTAGTACGTGTTCGATTTAAATTTAGTACATAGGCTTGGTGTAATTAAGTCGCACTCTTTGGAATAGATGGCGCCTCTTTTCCTTGCTTATCTCCTTAACCCCTCGTGATGTGTGGATTTCATCACCGCACACCATAACCTAAGTGAAGTTATGGACACGAGGTTGAGGGCGGAGTTTGCAAAGGACTTGAGGGAGTGTAAATTTTCGAAAAATTGGCCGAATGTCGGACATGGTGTCTAGAAACGGGTTATGACTGGTGACAGGATTTGGACTAAGAAAGACTTTTGTCGAAATTAGTCCTGCCTCTCGCGTTATCTCTATCCCTAACTGGCCATGTTTTTCGATTTAACCAAGGCTGATTAATTGAAAATTTACACTTTATCGCGCGGGTCGCACGTCCATTGAACGACCGAAAATGCCAAGCTAGTGTACTCTATTTAAATCTTAAACGTACTTAATTAATTAGCGTAAATTTTTAAGTTGTAATTATTATGCTAAGTAGGTATTTTAACACCGTACTCTTAGGTTTAAATGGCTCCGCCAAAGACCACATCCGGCAAGAAGAAAGCCCAACAGGAGGCAGAAGATGCCATGCTCCGCCGCTTGGCGGACCAAGTCGGTTGGGAATTACCACCTTTGGGCAACGACGCTCTCAATCCGGACGGATCATCTGGTCCGTCCGTAGAGCCCTCTGGGGAAATTCCCGCTCCCCCATTCATCTCGAGCGGTGATGACGTCGACCCCTTCCAATCTCCGACGCCCGGTACCCATTCAACGGGAAGTACTCAGGCGTCCTCCACCGCCGAATCAATCATGTACAGCGCCCGCCGTAGGCAAAGGAGGGCCCCCACTGACCCGGAACCGAAAAGGACTCGGGGTCTCGTTAAAGGGGGGAAAGCGGAGCGTATTTGCAAGGCGACCGGTAAAAAGATCGACTTGCCGTACGACGAATTCACCGGTGGCCCTCCCACAGCTCAACTAGCAAGTCTCTCGGCGCATGGGATATGGTCAATCATCCGTAACCGGGTTCGTATCATTGCCCCTACTTGGAAGGAGGCGCCGGATCATGAGAAGGCGAAAGTCTTCAAAGATCTTTCGGTACGTAATACGTTCAATTTAGTTATTATATAATATTGTTAATCTCGGCCTAAAATTTCATAATATATACGATTATAATTTTCTATTTATTTTTCATAGGAACAATTTGACGTGGATCCGACACCGGATATGTTGAGGCATATCAATCAAACCGCCAACTCCATCTACAAAGATTGGAAGTACATGCTCCATAAGTACTTCAAAGATGTCGGTCCCGTGCCTCCCCCGGTAGAGCTGCAAGGGGAGAGAGAAGATGAGTGGGAGTGGTTGTGTAACCACTTTGCCGATGAACAATTTAAGGTATTAATTTAATTTTTTTATTTCAATTAAAATAATTGAATTATTTAAATTGTAGTTATTCATTTTTTAATGATTTAATTATCTTGTGTAACAGAAATTCTCCGGTGTCAACAAAGCCAACCGGGGGAAGAAGGAGAAACACCATACTACCGGCGCCAAGCAGTTCATTCAAATTGCCAAGGAGCACAAGGATAAGGGTTCCAAACACCCTTTTATTGATGCAAGCGTAAGCGCGTACGTGACGCCAGGGCTCGATAATGAAGCGAGTCAATGCGGGGTAAGTGATATGTATATATATATGTGCTTTTAATTATAGTAATTATTATTTAAATATGATTACAAAATTATAATAAATTAATTATAATTTTGTAGGCAAGGGCGATAGAGCGTGCGCATGAAGAGTTGGCCAACACTCAGCTTGCGTTCCCAGATGTGCCGCCGGAAGACCTGCCTCCTCTATCCTTAGAGAGCCAAATTGCAATCGCGGATGAGGTCTACGGTCGTAGAGCTGGCAAGGAGGTTAGGCACTTTGGGCCTAGGGTGGTACGAGATTTTTCGACGACCTCCGGCTCATCATCTACGGGAGGTTCGAGGCAGCGGAGAATGAGTCAAGCTGCGGCCGTCGAAGCAGCCATTCAAGAGGCTCGACTGGCACGAGAGGAGAATCGACGGACACAAGAGCAGAATGAGTCAATGCGGCAAAGACTTGACGAACAACAAGCACAAATAGCCCAACTCATCGCGCTCATGAACCAAAATCGAGAAGTATGTCAACCTCCTCCGAATCCACACCCCGACGACAACGACCCGGCTGGAGGCGGAGGACTCGGCCCCGCATCTGCTCCTCCAGTGTATTAGCTAGCACGTAGTATATTATCTCGTTTCTTTCCGCATTCCGAACAATATTTTAATTTTTAATTTATGGGTTTTTTCGTATGTACAAATTAATTTACTTTGATTATTTAATAATTATATAAGTTATTAATTTTAATATTCAAAATTTAGTTTATTTATTTAATATTAGCATTTTTCATTATTTAAATTAAAATAATAATAAATTAAATTAATAATATTTAATTTCAATTTATTTATTTTTAAAAATTAAATATTCACTTGGACGACGAAGATTATGTTCGCCGTCGTCCAGGTGCACAAACCCTAAACCTAACCCCTAACCCCTAACCCCTAAACCCTGTCGTTCTCCGTGGCCCAGGTTCTCACCTGGACGACGGAAACACTAAGTCTCCGTCGTCCAGGTGAGAACCTGGGCCACGGACATTGCTACCATTATCCGTGGCCCAGGTGTTCACCTGGACGACGGAGACTTAGTGTTTCCGTCGTCCAGGTGAACACCTGGGCCACGGATAATGTCCGAGGTCCAAGTGCACTTAGACGACGGATCACTAAATCTCCGTCGTCCAGGTTCTTGGACGACAGCACTTGGAGCACGGACCTTGGACGACGGAGTTTCCGTCGTCCAGGTACTTAGACGACGGAAAACTGCACTTAGACGACGGAAATGGTCCGTGGTCTAAGTGCAGTTTTCTTGTAGTGCAACCACCTCAATCATGACTCTGTGTACCTGTGCCACCAAATTCTACTCAAGTTCAAATTCCACCAGCTGCTTCACAACTAGGTAAGCATGTAATTGTCCTACAAATGAATGTAAAAATGCTAGAATGTTAATTTTCTTACAAATGAATGTAGTAGTAGAAGAACAAGATGCTGCCCTAAATACTAGAGGATATAATAAAGGATTTCCAGAGTGGAATACCGGAGTAAAAATTTCCATTGAATTTGATAAAAAGTCTCAGCCAGTAGGTGCTAAAGGTATGCAACTTAAGACCCAGTTGGGCCAGATTGTACGTGATGAACGCAGAGTTCCTCTAACACTTATTGATTGGCCGTCTATTGATAAAGATGTGAAAGAGAAGATCTGGGAAAAGGTTAAGGTATATGTTTCAGCCAAGCTTAATGTTTTAAATTTCTGTAAAAGATTTTGACATATATACGTAAGCTTCTTCTGTGTTATATAAGCTAAGGTAACATTTCAGGAAACTGATAAGCTAAGCTTCTGTAGGTTGTAATATATATATATATATATGGTAAACCTATAAGTTTCTCATATTTGATTCATTTCTTTGTTTGCTACTAATTGTAGGATAATTTGGTTTATGCTCTTAATGATTACAAGTCAATGTGTTTGAAAACTTGTAATATGCTCTGGAAGGATCATAAAAGTAAATCAAAGGCTCAGTTCTTTGATAAAAGAAGAGACGATCCAAATTTGATCAATGATGTTCCTCTACATGTTGTTGACGAGCAATGGTCTGACTTTGTTGCCTATTGGAGAAGTGATGTTGCTAAGGTAAATGTGTAAGCAATTATTTGTACATTGAGATATGATCAACTGAAACCACCTAAAACCTTTGCCTTACATAAATATCTGTTTTCAAAGGGTAAATATTAACATTTATATCCTGGGATTCCCTTTTACACTTCTACCATTTCTTAGCCATAAAAAATTAGCATGTGTTGTCTATTCACAATTGTCATTCATCATTTGCTTACAAATCCTCAATATTCAAATGCGTGAGCAGTAGTTAAAAATACATACATATGATATTTGTCTAGAGAGCCGAAATAGTCCAAACGTACAGGAACTCCTAAGTCATACACGATATAATTATATATATATATAGAGGAATACTCACTCAATGCATCAACAACTGGTCTCATATTACTATAACCAACATGTAGTATCAAAAATATTCCACATGTAAGTAAAGCAACAAATTCGGTTGAAGCTGATCATTTTTTTCATAAAAGCTAATAGGAACAAATACATGTATATCAGAAACACTTTGATAGACTGATTTTGTATTTTTTTGTTGTAGGCCATATCAAGGAGAAATTCTTGTAACTGAGATCAGCAAGAACCAGTTCATAATACCAGCAGAAAACCTTTTGCTCAGTTGCGATATGAGATATTCACAAATATTCAGTTAGATAGAACAATTGTTGTATTGCTTATTAGTGATTTGGATTAGCTTCTGAGTTCCTTATGTATTTCTTACATGATAGATGGAACACAATGGAGAAGAAACTGATAAGATGAGTGTGTGGATCAAGGCACACAAAAAAGATGATCCAGATGTTATCATCGCCATTGTATGTTTATCCAAAAAAATTGGTACTTTCATTCTTGAGGCTTCTAGATATCTATTAACTCTCTTCGGTTTATATTTACATGAAGGATGAATATAATGAACTACTGAATATGAAACTTGAGGACCAACACAACCTCACATTTGTGAAAGATCGAGTATTCTATGAACTTTTTGGAAATGATGGTCATGGATACTGCCGCACTTTTGGTGGTGGAGTTCCTCCTTCCATGGTGTATCCTTAAGAACCATCTCACCCTTCAAGTAACATTATTAGCATGTTCGAGGAAATTAAAGAGTCATTCAGAGAGATGATCAAAGCTGAGATGGCATCTGTGCATGCTCGACTTGATTCATTAGAGAACAAGGGTAGGAGAGAAACCGATGCATCAGGACAGGTTTATAGCATTTAGTGACATTTTGTGTTGTTATGTTATTTTTTTCAAGTTCCTAAAGTGTGTGTGTTTATATATATATATATCTGCAGTGTGTGCCAGATGCCATCAATGTCTTTAACCTTGAGAGAGAGTCCAAAGGAGAGGAAGCAACCCCATCTCATGAAGTAAATCATCTTAAGAATATGAGGTTTACATCTTTGAAAGTTATGCTTATAGTTTGGTTGATTAGAGCTATTGATATGTTTGCTTGCATGTTATATTCTTAAAATTGGAACAAATATGTAGTTTTGTATCAGTCTCAGAAGTACATGTTTAATTTGTTGGTTTTCATTCATGGGAAACAGTAGGCCCTATATGTTGTTCATAGTTGTTTGCTAATAGTTACCAGTGCTTATATGTGGTTTGTGTCATATCCTAAACTTCTATCAAGGGTGTACTCGAGATTGCATACTTGCATTATTCTACCCCTAATTGAGATGATCTTGACTAGTTCTACATTATCTATGAAGTTTTAAGTATCGTACCAATGCTGCACTCATAATTTGCATTCCTTACATTACATGGGTGCCATTGAGCTCTTGTAAAATGTCAAGAAGGTTCAGATGAGTTTCTATTCGTAGTCATAACATGAGCTGTGGCTAGAGCAAAAACTATAGCTTAGACAATATAGTACGAAGATACACTGTACCATACCATGCTTCCATGAATTCTCATAGTTTAATTGTAGGAATATAATTCACCCACATGTACAAGAAGACACTGAAAACACATAAAAAATCTTGAATATATGCTGATAATGTCTGAGGACCAAAGCTGTGTGGTACAACGAAGTCAAGTGTTTTGGTGTTGATGTTTTGGTGATGTAGATCAGTTTGGTGATATACTGTGGTTTGTTTACAATGTTCGCCAATCAGTTTTAGTGTAGTAAATTACTAGTTTGAACACTTGAAAATGATTCTAAGTACTGATGTTTAGTTTGGTAATGTATTGTGATTCCCAGACTTGGTTTTAACATATACAATTCAGCATTTAGTGTGATTTACTAGTTTGAAGGCTTGATAAGCATTCTAAGTCTGATGTCGCAGACTAAATATTTATATTTGTGATTGTGATGTTCCAGGTGATTGAATGAATATGTATTGATGTTATGAATGCGTATTGAATATGTTCCAGGTGATTGGCTGATTATTGAAAACGGCTAAGGGCCGTCACAAATGTCAATAACCACGGTAAAGTACCACATATAAAATAGTGGCGGAAATATTTGGCGCCAAATATTAAAAAATTTACTTTAAAAATTTGAACATTAGCTACAGCAAAATGCGGTCGCATATTTCCCAAAGGTGACAACAAATTGTCGTCGCAACAATAGTGGCGGGTTGGCACAAAATATTTAAAATTTGAACATTAGCGACGACATTAGCAGTGGCGTAGTTTACGATGGCGACAGTAAATGGCAACGACGCTTTCCAAAGCTAAAAGTGTAGCATTGTCACGGAAATGTCTGTGACGGCTCGCGTAGTCGCAAAGTGACATGGCAACGGTGAATTGCCGACACCAAGAGCATTAGCGACTGCACTAACGACGACGGCTCTGTTGCCGTCGCCAAAGGTCTTTCACGACGGTAAAATAGCCTTTAGCGTCGGCACCGTACTGTGACCATATCAATTTTTTTTGTAGTGTGAGGCAATGACAGTCTAATAGAGGCCTTGGATGATGACATGATAGTCGTCGAAAGAGATCTCGACTTGTGAGACTTAGGCAGCTAGGGTTTTTGGCTATTCTTGTTAAGTATTTCAATTAGATTAGTCAAGAGAAACATGGGTGCTGAATTCTTTCTCGGCGGCTCTACCTCTTGTAAATTTGATACTTCTAAAGAAAAAGAGCCATATGCAAGTACAATTAATGTAATTGGTTTCTAACTAAAATTTTCCAATTAGCATGAATATATATATATATATATAAACATATTTGAATTTCTTGCCTATTTAATTACTATGGCGAATGGGCGATGAAGTAGGCGACTAGTGGCTTTCTTTGATCATCAACACTATTTGGTAATTGAAGAATATATACCATTTCAAGATGGAATGAAAAGAGTAAAAACATTAGCCCAAGATTACGTAAAACACTTTTTATATATCTAACAATCTTTGCACCATAGTCTCTATAATATTGACCGTACCCGAGGTCTTCTGGTTTTTAAAATTTATTTATTTATTTTTTGGTAAGTAAACTTGTATTAAGAGAGAAACTAGAAGCTATTTAAAGCAACAGCTAAAGCTTCGAACACAGAGACAAGAAAAGCCTCAAAAGAAAGAAAAAACAAGCCTACACAACGGCAAAACACGACAACAAAGACTAAACAAAAAGTTTAATTGACATTCCAATGGCGATAGATGAGATCATCCGCAACAGGAGGAGAGATACACAAGAATCGCAAACGAAGCCTGATTGTAGCCAAAATAGAATTTAGGACATGAGAGGTTGAATGCCTGACATTCTTGAAACAACGATTGTTTTGCTTTCTCCAAATACAATAAATAGTGGCTTGGAGGCAAAGTTTTTACACAACAACATGAAGAGACTTTCTCTTCCAACTAGCAGCAGCCCATTCAATAAAGAGAGACCAAAGGAGCTTTAACCAAGGAATACCACATTTGCGAAGCACAGAAGACCATAAATGCTCAGTGAAAGCGCAATCAAAGAAGAGATGATTATGATCCTCACTGGAACTAGAGTAAAGAACACAAACAATGAAAGTATTAGGGGCGTAACTGATAACCTTATCCATGGTAGAGAGCTTAGACTTGATAACCAACCAAAGAATAAAGCTCATTTTAGGAATATTTTTACAAAACCAAAACAAGCTTGCACTAAGAGACCTGAGGCCTAGCAATTCTCAAATAATCCCAAGCTAAGGAAGCGGAGTAAGTTCCTGATCTTGAAGGTAACCAAATAATCTCATCAGCGACATTAGGCTTGAGCACAATATTAGACAAAGCAGATCGATTTTCAAGTAACTCCAAAGAAGAGGAAATAGGCCATCTCCATTGAGAACCATCCAGAACGTCAATAACCAGAGCATTGGAAGCCATGCAGAATCTCTAATAATATTAGAGCTCTAATGAGCAGTGATGGGACCAAGAGGTTGCCAGTTATCAAACTTAAGAGAAGTGTTCAAACTATTACCAATTTTGTAAAAGAAGAGATGCTTGAACGAATCCCTCAAATTTAGCAACTGTTTCCAGTTCCAAGAACAAATTGAAGGGACTCGAATCTGCCAAAACCTATTACCTTTTAAAAGATAAGTACGAGCCCAATTAGACCAAATGTTGTTGTCCTCCTTGAGCAAGTTCCAAATGTATCTAATGATAAGAGCTTTATTCCAGATACAAAGACTTTTAATTCTCAGCTCACCTTCCGATTTTGGAAGACACACCTCATCCCAAGCAACTTTGGCAACATAGGTACCAGAAGATTTTCCAAACCATAAGAAACAACGGATTTGCTGCTCAATATCACATAAAATCTTTTTAGGGAGCATGAGATGAGAAACCCAATACATTTGCATGCTACATAAAATAGACTAAATTAGTTTAAGTCTGCCAGCAAAAGAAAGGTATTTATTCTCTCAAGCTCTTATTCTAGATTCCACCTTAAAAATAATAGAAGAACAATCTTGAAAATTAAGCTTTGTAGAAATAAGAGGAACACCAAGGTAACGAACAAAGAGAGAACCAAGGAAAAAATTAAACAAAGATTGAAAATTAGCAGAATCTTCAACATTAAGATTAGCCAAAAAGATAGAGCTTTTCCTTGGATTAAAGTCCCCTCCACACAGTAAGAAGAGAATCATCAACAAAATAGATATGGGCGAGTTTAACCTCTTCGCAATGCCAATAATACCTGAAAATAGGAGTATTGTTGATATTCAAACCAATTAACAGAGAAAGCAGCTCCATAGAAATGACAAAAGGATAGGGTCCCCTTGTCTTATGCCTCTCTTAGTAGGAAAGAAGCCAGCCAATTCACCATTAATAGAGATAAAGAACTTAGGAGAGGATATGCAACATTTAATCCATTTAACGAACACAAGAGGGAAGTTGAAAGCAGCCAAAGCACTTAAAATGAAATTTCATTCAACCATATCAAAAGCTTTGATAAGATCAAATTTGAGAACACATTTAGCTAGACCACCATCTCAGTGATAATTCCAAAGTAACTCTTGAGCAAGAAGAATGTTGTCCCCAATCCTTCTGCTGTGCACAAAGGCAGAGCGTTACCGATAATGTAAGGGAGAGTGGCTTTAATTCTGTTCACAAGAATCTTGGAGATAATCTTGTACACCGAATTGCAACAAGATACAGGTCAAAAATCCCCCTTACTTGAAGGGTTTGCAACCTTAGGAACAAGACACATAATGGTAGCATTCAACTCTTTAAGAAGTTTACCAAAAACAAAGAATTCCTGCACAACTCGAGTAACTTCACTTCCAATCACTGACCAAGCTTTCCTAAAAAATAACCCATTAAACCCATTAGGGGCAGGAGCCTTGTTAGGATGAAGATATAAGCAGACAGATTTGATCTCATCAGAAGATACCTCACAACACAAAGAATAAGCCATATCAGAAGACAGAGGGTTCTTTACAAGATCATTCAGGATATGCAACCGAGAAGAGTCAACATTCATGGTATTGCCTAACAAAGATTGAAAAAAGCTAACAGCTTCACCCTTAATGTCATCATCACTAGTTGCAAGAGTATCATCACTTCTTAATATAGCTGCAATGTTATTTTTGTTCCTTCTTTTTGTTATAACTTTGAAGAAGTATAGAGAGTTTCTATCCCCTGAGCTAAGCCATTGGAGATGATTTCTTAAAAATGCTATCTTTTGCAAGCAAAGCAGTAGAATAGGTAATAAGTAGTTGATTTTCCTGATCTCTAAGCCCAGCATCAGAATCAGATAAGTTGGCATCGATATTGAGTTGACAAGAATCCAGAGCCAACTTAGCATTAATTAGAAGCAGCAATAGTTACATCATTAAGGGAATGATTAAGACCCTTTAAGTTTTGCTTTACTACTTTGAGCTTGCAACCGACTTGGTATTGGAAAGAGCCACGGATATTAGTGTTCTAAGCATCATGAACGATGGTAAGAAAATCATTTATGTCAGCAATAAAGTTAAAAAACTTGAAAGGACATTTTCTGATTCTTACCGAAACACCCAATCTCAAAAGAGCAGCCGAGTGATCAAAATTTATTGTAAGAACTCATAACTTATTTACATCCTCTGTATCAAAATTAAAAATTAGTTTACACTCTATCTATGATTCCAAAAATACAGTTTATTCAAGCTTAGATATCTAACCGCTCAAAGAACAATGAAAGGCATATCAGTTGTTGTACTACCTATAAGGCCATAACTATTACGTAAGCTCTTACATATATAAAATGAGACGGGGTATTGTTCATGAGTTCTTCTAACCAAGGAAGAGATACTGAACCATGTACTTACTATTCAAATGGTCTCCACTTTATTATTGAAAATCTTGGTCCTTTCGTGCCTCTCATTAGCTGCTACAGATCTCTCAAAAACTAACTTCCCCACTTGTATGGACCAAGACTACAGAAGTGATTCTAGTACCATAACATCCATATGCAAAACACAACAAAAACCTTCACAAATTCTGTAAAAGCATAAGCAACACTAAATGGGAAGATATGTAACTGGCATTACCAGCTGAGGACCTTGTCGATAAATATGGAACTTAATTTGTATACAAAGTTTTTGTCATTTTAATCATGTCTGTCATTAGCTTCACACACATTTCTTTCAATGAAACTTCATCATCTCCGTTTCTGTTTACCATCTCACTGAAACTATCGCCTAGACGTTGACATCGAAACAAAAGAAGTCCCAATTCAATGATACATATACAAAAACCTATATAGAAACTAGATGTGGATTAAAACTTATACAAAAACCACAGATGTAACCACAAATATGAATCTCAAATTTTCAAACACAATCATCAATACACTCCAATCAAATCAGAGAGCTAAACTTAGCGATAATCACAGAATACGAAACATAGCAGACAACGAAGTGATTAAAGAGAAAGCTACGAGAGAAAAGAGAAAGATATCTGGATCTGAGCTTGTAGACATCTGAGAGTTCTCTCTAGCCGAATTGTAGCTAAAGAGCGAGATATGAAGAGAGGACGCAAAAATGAGAGAGCGCTTGGACTTTAAAGAAGAGCGACTCCACTTCAGTCCTTTAGGATTTCTTTCTCTGTCTTGGATCTGTGTATGATCTCCTCAATGGTTGTGAGCCACGCTAAACCCTAAACGTGAGGCAAGCAAATGGGAAAACCACGAGCGTGAGATCAGAGCTTCAGCGGTGAGGCACAGCTCCAAAGTAACTTCGGCGGTGCGAGGTAACCTTTGACCAGATCAGCTGGAGCTCAATGGAGATGCTGGTTGACGAAGGCATGCAGGACCAAAGCCATGCATTGAGGTGGCGCGAGGGCAAACCATGGAGTCCATGAGGACTGATAAGATGTGCGAAGACAGATTTCGCAAGCCAAGCGGAACTTGAGAAGTGAGGCGAAGGCAGAGCATATGCACAAATAATGCCGTGCACCAAATGATGTTCATAATGCCTACAAAAGGTGTAAGCAACACTTGGCACATGAAACCAACTATGCTGAAGACTATGAGATGGAAGATGGTGATGAAGCCAATCTTATTGCAGCAGATGACACAAAAACAAATCTGAAGACTACGGATTTTGATTAGTTTATGTATTAGACTCATGTTTCTGCTATGTAATCTAGTTTAGAATTGTTTTGGATTATTTTTTGTCATGGTTTGAGACTTTGTTTTAAGTCTTGGTTTGTGGAATAAGACGATCTTTGATGTTGGAAAAGTAATAAAAATTCTTCCTTTTGGTATATGAAAGTGTTAAGAATGGTTATTTTCATACATATTGATTGAATGATAAGAAATATACAATATTCTATGATGCTATGACACCAAGATACCATAAAAATGAGATAAAAAAAAGGATGGTTTGATCTCAGAAAATTTTTGACCCGTCGAGACTCTCTCGACTTGTCGAAGACCGCCTACTGGATCGATTTTGGTACTTTTTTGCCCTGTCAAAATTTTTGCCTGGTATCCATTCAACCCATCTAATTTTGTCCTCCAGTCACCAAAATTACACCTTCAACCCGTCAAATATTTATCTCGACATGTCGAAAAACGATTTTGTGACATAGTACATGATATTACGATTTTGTGACATATTCGATTTTGTTCAATTTTAGACACGTCGAAAAAAGATATTGGAAATTCGTATCATTTTTAGGTTTTTCTTTAATCCATATTCTTGACTCATTGAAGATGGTGATCTAGACATGATTTCAATGGTTTTCGACTTGTCGACTGACATGTCGACCGTGGTGACATATTACATTCAACCCGTCAAACCATGTGGTCCACCAGTCGAATCTAGCCGCCAAAATTGGTGTTTTTAGATGTGTTTTTTACATCGGTTTTAACATGCCATATGAACACTCTATAAGGGTCACAACCCATTAAAAAATCTTTAAGTCATTACTTAAAGTGTTCGGCATGTCTTGAGATTAAAAACTAATTAACTCACATTCTTTTGTAGATGTTTGAAGGTGAGATTGAGAGTCTAGCAGATAGTGGTACTACTCATACAATACTGTGGAATATGCAATTATTTATAGATCTTGTGCCATACAATTCATCAGTAATTACCATGATTTGTTCATCACCAAATATACAAGGGAGTGGTTCAGCATAATTTTTGCTACCACATGATAAAAGAGTTTATATCATTGATGCATTGTACGCGTCGAAGCCCAATCAAACCTTACTAAGTTTTAAGAACATTAGAGCCAACGATTTACACTTGGAAACTCATTGTGAGAATGATAAAGAATTCTTATGTATAACCTCGGAGGAGTGCAAGAGAAAGCGCCTCTTAGAGAAGTTAGTGGCCATTTGTAGTGGTTTATATCTTATTACGGTTAAGATCATTGAATCTAATGCAGTCACTCTTACTACTACATGTGACTCGGCCTCTTATCAGGTTTGACATTTTTGACTGGGACATCTAGGTCGTGATATGATAATCAAAATATTGAAAAACTCTCATGGTCATCTTTTTTTCAGAGTAAAGAAGCATGTGAAAATACTCATCGATTTTGATGGAGTGGATGAGATTAACAGTGTTTATCCAGTCTCGGTCTCCAAGACGAGTAAGACACCTAGTGTTGGTCCACAAGATTCCTTCATAGGAATCTCTGATATCCGTCGCTCATTTTGCAAAGCTTGTTCATTAGCAAAGTTACAGGCTAGACCTTTCTTTGCGGTTGATAACACTGAAAATATACCATTTTTACAGAGAATTCATGGTGATATTTGTGGACCTATCAAACTGGAATGCAGACCATTTAAATACTTTATAGTTTTGGTAGATGCATCAAATCGTTGGTCACACATTATTTTACTATCCACATGCCGCATTTAGAAAACTCCTAGCACAGATTATTAAGCACCAGGCTCACCACCCGAACAATCTAATATGGTCTATTAGATTAGATAATGCATGAGAGTTTACATCGAAATTGTTTGATGATTATTGCATGTCAATTTGGATTGCAGTTGATCCCTCATGTTCATTCATAGAATGGTTTAGTTGAGGCACAAATCAAGTGGTTACAACTTGTGGCCAGAACAATAGTAATGCATACAAATTTACCGATTTTTGCTTGAGGATCTGTAGTATTACATGCAACAATACTTATTCACTTGAGACCTGTCACACGCCAACCATTTAGTGCGTACCAGTTGGTAAATGGGTATGAGCCTGGAATTTCACATCTATGCATCTTTGGTTGTGCGGTATATGTGCCAATCACGCCTCCACAATGTACTAAAATGGGTCCTTAACGTCGTTTATGCATCTATGATGATTATGAATCTTCAACAATTTTTTGTTATTTAGAACCACTACCGGCAAAAACACTATACCCGACGAGATTCTGAAAACTATAGCCGACGAGATAAAAATCTCGTCGGTTATAGTGGAAAAAATAATTTTTTTAATTTTTTTTTTTAATTTTTTTTACAAACTCGTCGGCTATAGTATTATAGCCGACGAGATTGGCTAAAAACCTCGTCCACTACAAGAAAACTGCACCTAGACCACGGAAACGTAATTGTTCCGTGGTCCAAGTGACACTTGGACGACGGAAAAGACTCCGTGGTCCAAGTAACACCTGGACGACGGAGAATACCATCTCCGTCGTCCAGGTTAACACCTGGACCTCGGAGCCATTTCCGTGGTCCAGGTTATCACCTGGACCACGAAGACAGTATTCTCCGTCGTCCAGGTTATAACCTGGACCTCGGAGTCTTCTCCGTCGTCCAGGTGATCACCTGGGCAACGGACCGACACGCCGTCGTCCGAGTACGTAATGTACTTCCACTTAGACGACGTACCGACACCTCCGTCGTCTAAGTGAAGCATTATATATAAGCCCGATGCCAAACTGAATTCATATCGATCATTCCATTAATTTGAAGGAGAGATAGAAGGGAGAAGACAGAAGGGAGCTAGCTAGAAAGCCGAGAAGAATCAGGATCGATAAGGGTCGGGATCTCCGCTGACTAGCTAGCTAGCTAGCTTAATTAACGTACAGATATCGAGAAGGCCAACGTACAGGTACGTACGCAGTTAAAATTTGCTTAATTAATATATATTTAGTGAAAACGTACGTACATATATATGCAAGGATGTTAGCTATATATATATATATGTACAGATCGATTAAATTACGTACGTACGTAATTGATGGATCGATGTACGTAGATCGAGTACGTATAATGAAGCGTAAATTAATGAACTAATATATATATATGTAATAATTAATTAATTATAATATTTTGTAGCATTATGGACAAGAGTTGGATGAAGTTGAAGAATAGATGTGATGTCCGGTATATGGATGGAATTAGCGAATTTGTGAATTTTGCGATAGAACATGGTCAGGGAAAGAAACGTTTCAGGTGTCCATGTCAGAAATGTCTTAATTGTCAGTATGAGGAGGTTAATGTTATGGTGCAACGCCTGTACGAAAATGGTATGATGTGGAGTTACACTACATGGAGCGAGCATGGTGAAGCAGTAGAGTTCAGCGCATCAGACTTCAGCTCAGGGTACAATTACCATGGTGCCTCATCCAGCGGCAGTGGTGCCGGACCCCCAGCTTGCAACCCAACTGCAGATTTGGTCCATGATGCGTTTCCGGGATGTAGTCATGGTGGACACCAAGACGGAGGTTACAGTACCACTAATGAGCATGATGACACATTCCCCGCAGCTAGCTTGGCCACTGACACCAGTGAGATGGAAAAGTACAACCGGATGCTTCTTGAAGCGCAGACCCCGGTGTTCCCTGGATGTCGGGAGAATGTGTTGCAATATGTGATGGAGCAAATGAAGATAAAAGTGAAGCACAAAATGTCAGTGAGTGCTTTTGACGAAATTCAGGAGCAAATATGTAAGTTGCTTCCTGATGATCACAATCTTCCTAAATCTCATTATAAGGTTAGAAATATCCTGAGCAGCCTCGGCCGAAAGTACAGGATAATTGACGCATGTCCGAATGATTGTGTGCTATTTTACAAAGAGTATAAAGAGTTGGAATATTGTCCCGTATGTGGCCAGTGCAGATTCCAGTTGAATAGGAAGAGTTCGAAAAAGAGAATTCCTGTGAAAGTTGTTAGATATTTTCCCTTGATTCCCAGATTGCAGCGCCTGTACATGTCTCTACACACAGCTGAGGCGATGCGATGGTACGCAGAAAAGCGAATAGATGACGATGTCCTGCGACACGCCGCGGATGGGGAGGGTTTCAAACATTTCGACAGAGAATTTGGAGACTTTGCTTCAGAGGTTAGAAATGTTAGACTCGGCCTATCTACAGACGGATTCAATCCTTGGGGAAGTAATAGCTCCGCCGTCAGCACTTGGCCAGTTATTCTGATGCCGTACAACTTGCCTCCGTGGATGTGCATGAACAAGGAATTTAATTTCCTTACCATACTAATTCCAGGTCCTAAATCTCCATCGAAGTGCTTAGATGTCTACCTCAGACCTTTGATCGACGAGCTGAAACTGTTGTGGGAAAATGGAGTCCCAACTTATGACAAATTCACTGACACGATGTTCACGATGAGGGCTGCCGTAATGTGGACGATCAGCGATTTTCCAGCTTATGGGATGTTGGCAGCCTGCAGGACAAAAGGATATAATGGATGTCCTATATGTTTGGACGACGTGAACTCTAGTTGGCACGCGGGGAAGGTGTGTTACTTGGGTCACCGTAGATGGCTTCCTCACGACCACCTGTGGCGACAGGATGAAGCTCATTTCGACGGCACGGTAGAGAATAATCCTAAACCCCGTAGTTGGTCGGGCGAAGAGATTTTAGAGAGGTTGAGCTATTTCGACTTTGGTGTGTTGAGCAATGACGCGGATGTAAAGAAATGCAATCCAATTTCTCCACATGATCTGAGCTATTGGGATCACAAGAGTATATTCTTTGAACTCCCTTACTGGTCGAAGTTGAAGCTGAGGAACAACTTGGACGCGATGCAAATAGAAAAGAATGTGTACGACAGCGTGGTGGGAACAATTCTCGGTATTAAGTTCAAGACTAAAGATACTCCTAAAGCGCGCAAAGATTTGGAATCAATGAATCTACGTCGTCCCTTGTGGTTGAGGAGGGATAGGAAAGGAGTGTACAACAAGATGCCAGATGCACCTTACACAGTGAAGCCGACGCTTAGACGTTCTGTATTTCACTGGTTTAAGGGCGTTCGTTATCCGGCTACGTATGCAGCTACTATAACTGGAGCAGTGGACGAGGTGCAACACAAGTTTGTTGGTCTAAAGACACATGACTATCACGTTATGCTGCAACGTCTGATTCCAGTGGTAATTCGACCATACTTGCCTCGGGACGTCGTAGAACCAATAGTGGCATTGTGCAGGTGGTGGCAGAGGTTATGCGCCAGAGAATTACAGAAGTCAGATGTGGTGGAATTGCAACAACAAATTGTGCACATCATTTGCAAACTAGAGAGGATTTTTCCCCCTGCTTTCTTTGACATCATGATTCACCTAATGATCCACCTGCCCGAGCAGGTGCTCATTTCTGGTCCGGTCCAGTACACTTGGATGTATCCTCAAGAAAGGTACGTACAACTAATTAATTAATTTGTTCCACTGGAGATTATATATATACTAGCTAGCTATATGTACTTATTCTTATTGTACGTTTGATTTTGTAGACAGCTTAGACAGTATAAGTCATTCGTCAAAAACAGGTCGGCCCCGGATGGCTCCATAGCTGAGACATACCTAATGCATGAGTGTGTTACTTACTGCAACAGGTACCTCAAAGATCCACCCCCTCCCACTGCCTCCGATCGCAGTGCCCGCATCAATCTTTCTGTTGTCACCAATGTCGTCCGACCGTTTAGAGGAGTATTAAAGGAATCGTTAACACGGGAAGAACTTATTGAGGCACATTGGGTAGTGTTGCGAGACTGTGACGAAGTTGAGCCGTACATGATGTCATACAGGGAGAGGCTTCAGGCGTTAAATCAAAACAAGAGTTCGGCATGGATTGAGAAAATGGTTAAGAAGAAGTTTCCCGATTATTTCTTCCAATGGGTACGTACGTACGTCTCGGTATTAATTATTTAAATACATATCGATCATGTTTGTAGAAAGTAAACCCTTATATTAATTTGCCCTTTTTCGCAAATGATTGATCTGCAAAAATCTGAAAACCACGGAGGGTGGTGGTCATGGCCGAAGCACTTGCTAGCAGGGAAGCCGGTTAAACACTATATTTATCCCGGATGTTTTGTGAACGGTGTAAAGTTCCATTCCTTGGCCCGAGACGAAGGAAGAAGAACACAAAACAGTGGGGTAGCGGTTGGGTAAGACAATGATCTATATTACGGGGCTATTGTATATGTGGTTCAGCTATGTTACGGGAATGATGTCAACGTTTTCCTATTCAAGTGCAGATGGTTCAAGCGTACAAAGGAAGACCTGGAACTATTATCAGTCGATACAAACTCTAGCTGGTATGAGGATGAGCCTTTCGCTCTCGCCACCTTAGTTCGGCAGGTGTTCTATCTCGACGATCCGAAAGCCGGTGAAGGGTGGAAAATAGTGAACCATATCTCTCACCGAGGAATATGGAATACAGAGACAATTGAAGGGACACCGGCGACGACTGAAGATGCTACTGAACCAGAAAGAGACATTCCTGCCTATCAAGAGCCTAATATTTCTGTCATCCGCTCCGATATAATGGACCTGGTTCAAGATGGTGAACGGTTACCCATGCCTGATGGTTGTACAGATCTAACTGAAGATGAGATTATCGATGAGGTAGATGAAGAAGACGAGCAGGAAGAGGACGCGGACGAGGACGAGGACGAGGACTCAGGTTATTCGTTGGATGATGTTGAGTACGATGACGAGGATGAGCCGTCGTCTAACGGGGATGAGGACGATGATGATTATGACGAAGAGTACGGTCATACGACGAGGGAGATTAATTGGTAATTAATTGTTGGAATTATTGTATTTATATATGATCGATGTGGGTTAATTTACGGTAATTAATTAATCCGAATTATATATTCTGGACAACGGAGAAATTAATTGCAGGATGTCGCCAAATCTCAATCTCATATAAAACCCTACATCCTGGACCCTAAATCTAGCAGATCGGATCGTTCGATCAATTTTTTAATTATATTTTTGAATCAGAATAATTGAACGGACACTCAAATGACCGGGGACGACCTAAACCGTAAACCCTACGGCCCTAACCCCTGAATTCGGGGTTTAGAACTTGGACGACGGAGAATGGTCATTATCCGTCATCCAGGTAAACAGTAGGACGACGGATATGGTAATTATCCGTCGTCCAAGTTCACAAACCCTAAACCCTAAGGCCCTAACCCCTGAATTCAGGGTCTATACACCTGGACGACGGAGAACGTCATTCTCCGTCGTCCAGGTTATAACCTGGACGACGGAAACTTGTCATTATCCGTCGTCCAGGTGCAGATATCGGCATTTTTTCTAAGACAACGACCATCTAGACCTTCTTCCAATGCATATTCTAGCTTTGAGTCAAGACTTTAGAGTAAACAATTCTTGGTGTGTGAGCTTCGACGGTTCGAAAATCGGAGTTGCGAAATGCCTTGTATCCACGTTTCCGGTTTCTGAAATTATTGGTTTTGCGGTTGACTGTGCCGATCAAACCCTTCCCGAACTTATTATTTTATGGTCCTTTGAAGACAATTATATATTATGTTACGACGAACATATCCAACGGCTGTTTTGTCCAAATTCAATTTCGTTAATACTCTGTTGCAAATGAGCCTATACTCATGAACACTTAAGTCGTAAGGATTAGTCGATACTTAACAACTTTCAAAACGAAAATCTATTTTCAGGTTCAAATTTAACTGTTCATATATACGATGCGTTCATCGATATTGGACGACTATTTCACTCCAATGACAGATCGCTAAATTCCTAGCGAATTAATTTTAAACTTTTTTTTAACGTAAATTTCACCTGGACGACGGAGAATGACGTTCTCCGTAGTCCAGGTGAACACCCGGACGACAGAAAACGTCATTCTCCGTCGTCCAGGTGAAATTACCATGGCGGTTCGATTAATTTTTTATTTTTTTTTCAATGAATTTTTCACCTGGACGACGGAGAATAACGTTTTCCGTCGTCCGGGTGTTCACCTGGACTACGGAGAACGTCATTCTCCGTCGTCCAAGTCAAAAATCATGGCGGTTCGTTTTACCGCCTCATTTTTCGGCGCCGCTTGAATTTCCAATTCTCCGTCGTCTAAGTCCAAATTTATGGTGGGTGAAACGTCCCGCCCATTAATTACGCGCCGCTTCTAAACATTTTAACCTTTCACCTGGACGACGGAGAACACTGTTTCCGTCGTCCAAGTGCACTTAGACGACGGAGAATAGTGCTCCGTCGTCTAAGTGAAACTCTATAAATAGAGTGCGGCTCATCTTCTTTTCCTCATCCCTTACAATCCTATCTCTCCTCTCCTCTCTCTCTCTCTCTCATTCCGGCGATTCTCCTCCGGCGACGACGCTCCGACGACACAACTCCGGCGTGGTTCCTCCTCTCCGACGACACAACTCCGGCGATATTCCCGAAAACTCCGATTCGGTAAATTTCTAATTTTCCCTTATTAAAATAATTTTCATTTAATTAATTAATTAAATTCTAAATATAATTAATTAGTAGAAATTAATTTAGTAATTAGTTTTAAATATTTAATAAATGATTAATTGTTGTTATTAATTAATTAAATCATAATTATTGTTATTTAATACTAATTAAATGAATAATTGTAAATTTATTGTTATTAATTAAATAAATGATTAATTATTGTTATTAATTAATTAAATAAATAATTATTGTTATTAATTAATTAAATGGTTAATTATTGCATGCTAAATAAAAATAAATTATTGCATGTAATTACGTGTATTTTTTAGTAAATTAATTAGTAGTACGTGTTCGATTTAAATTTAGTACATAGGCTTGGTTTAATTAAGTCGCACTCTTTGGAATAGATGACGCCTCTTTTCCTAGCTTATCTCCTTAACCCCTCGTGATGTATGGATTTCATCACCGCACACCATAACCTAAGTGAAGTTATGAACACGAGGTTGAGGGCGGAGTTTGCAAAGGACTTGAGGGAGTGTAAATTTTTGAAAAATTGGCCGAATGTCAGACATGGTGTCTAGAAACGGGTTATGACTGGTGACAGGATTTGGACTAAGAAAGACTTTTGTCGAAATTAGTCCTGCCTCTCGCGTTATCTCTATCCTTAACTGGCCATGTTTTTCGATTTAACCAAGGCTGATTAATTGAAAATTTACACTTTATCGCGCGGGTCGCACGTCCATTGAACGACCGAAAATGGCAAGCAAGTGTACTCTATTTAAATCTTAACCGTACTTAATTAGCGTAAATTTTGCACTCGTAATTATTATGGTAAGTAGGTATTTTAACAATGTACTCCTAGGTTGAAATGGCTCCATCCGGCAAGAAGAAAGCGCAACAGGAGGCAGAAGATGCCATGCTCCGAATGTTGGCGGCCCAAGTCGGTTGGGTTCAACAGGAGGGCAACGACGCTCTCAATCTGGACGGATCATCTGATCCGTCCGTAGCGCCCTCTGGGGAAATTCCCGCTCATCCATTCATCGAGAGCGGTGATGACGTCGACCCCTTCCAATCTCCGACGCCCGGTACCCATTCAACGGGCAGTACTCAGGTGTCCTCGACCGCCGAATCAATCATGTACAGCGCCCGCCGTAGGCAAAGGAGGGCCCCCACTGACCCGGAACCAAAAAGGACTCGGGGTCTCGTTAAAGGGGGCAAAGCGGAGCGTATTTGCAAGGCGACCGGGAAAAAGATCGAGTTGCCCTACGACAAATTTACCGGTGGCCCTCCCACAGCTAAGCTAGCAAGTCTCTCGGCGCATAGCATAGGGTCAATCGTCCGTAACCGGGTTCGTCTCACTGCCCCGACTTGGAAGGAGGCGCCGGATCATGAGAAGGCGAAAGTCTTCAAAGATCTTTCGGTACGTAATACGTCCAAGTTAGTTATTATATAATATTGTTAATATCGGCCTAAAATTTCATAATATATACGATTATAATTTTCTATTCATTTTTGATAGGAACAATTTGAGGTGGATCCGACACCGGCCATGTTGAGGCATATCAACCAAACCGCCAATGCCATCTACAAAGATTGGAAGTACAGGCTCCATCAGTACTTCCAAACTCACGGTCCCGCGCCTCCCCCCCTAGAGCTGCGTGGGGATAGAGAAGATGAGTGGGAGTGGTTGTGTAACCACTTTGCCGATGACTCCTTTAAGGTGTTAATTTACTTTTTGTATTTCAATTAAGATAATTGAATTATTTAAATTGTAGTTATTAATTTTTTAATGATTTAATTATTTTGTGTAACAGAAATTCTCCGGTGTCAACAAGGCCAACCGGGGGAAGAAGGAGAAACACCATACTACCGGCGCCAAGCAGTTCATTCAAATTGCCAAGGAGCACAAGGATAAGGGTTCCGAACACCCTTATCTTGATGCAAGCGTAAGCGCGTACGTGACGCCTGGTCTCGATAATGAAGCCAGTCAATGCGGCGTAAGTGATATATTAAATTTATGTGCTTTTAATTATAGTAATTATTATTTAAATATTATTTCATTATAATAAATTAATTATTCTTTTGTAGGCAAGGGTGATAGAGCGGACGCAAGAAGAGTTGGCTAACACTCAGCTTGCGTTCCCAGATGTGCCGCCGGAAGACCTGCCTCCTCTATCCTTAGAGAGCCAAATTGCAATCGCGGATGAGGTCTACGGTCGTAGAGCTGGCAAGGAGGTTAGGCATTTTGGGCCTAGGGTGCTACGAGATTTGTCGACGACCTCCGGCTCATCATCTACGGGAGGTTCGGGGCAGCGGAGAAGGAGTCAGGCAGCGGCCGTCGAAGCAGCCATTCAAGAGGCTCGACTGGCACGAGAGGAGAATCGACTGACACGAGAGGAGAATCAGCTGACACGAGCGGAGAATGAGGCAATGCGGCGAAGACTTGACGAACAACAAGCACAAATAGCCCAACTCATCGCGCTCATGAACCAAAATCGAGAAGAATGTCAACCTCCTCCGAACCCATACCCCGACGACAACGACCCGGCTGGAGGCGGAGGACTTGGCGGCGCATCTGCTCCTCCTGTGTATTAGCTAGCTAGTTAATTATCGCGTTTCTTTATTTCCGAGTTCCGAACAATATTTTATAATTTTTATTGGTTTTTAATTTGGATGTGTATGTAATTAAAGATTAATTAATTAATTATTTAATACATTAATTAATATTAAAAATTTAGTTTAATTAATTAATTTCGACTATTTTCATTATTTAAATTAATTTAATAATATTTAATTTCGATTAATTTTTTTTTAAAAATTAAATAGTCACTTGGACGACGGATATTATGTTCTCCGTCGTCCAGGTGCACAAACCCTAACCCTAAACTCTAAACCCCTAACCCCCAACCCCTAACCCCTAACCCCTAACCCCTAAACTCTAAACCCTACCATTCTCCGTGGCCCACGTGTTCACCTGGACCACGGAGAATTAGTTCTCCGTCGTCCAGGTGAACACCTGGGCCACGGAGAAGCTAGCATTCTCCGTGGCCCATGTATGCACCTGGACGACGGAAACACTAATTCTCCGTCGTCCAGTGAACACGTGGGCCACGGAGAAACGAGCAATGTCCGTGGCCCATGTGTTCACCTGGACGACGGAGAATTAGTGTTTCCGTCGTCCAGGTGCATACATGGTCCACGGATAATGTCCGTGGTCCAAGTTAACTTGGACAACGGAGACATAATTCTCCGTCGTCCAGCTACTTGGACGACAGTACTTGGAGCACGGACCTTGGACGACGGAGATTCCGTTGTCTAAGTACTTAGACGACGGAAAACGTCACCTAGACGACGGAAATGGTCCGTGGTCTAGGTGCAGTTTTCATGTAGTGGTCGGCTATACTATTACCGACCGACTTTAGCCAGCCGACTATAGCCGACGATATTTCAGGCTCGTCGGCTATAGTCGGCTGGCTAAAGTCGGTCGGTAATAGTATAGCCGACGAGGTTTTTACCCAATCTCGTCGGCTATAGTACTATAGCCGACGAGTTTGTAAAAAAAATTTAAAAAAAATTATTTTTTCCACTATAGCCGACGAGATTTTTATCTCGTCGGCTATAGTTTTCAGAGATTTGTTTACATGAGATTTGTTTACTGCAAGATTTGCAGATTTTCAATTTGATGAAACATAATTCCCAATGTTAGGGGGAGATAGGAATGCCTCCATGCTGGTTGAATGTCAGGAATTGACGTGGTATACTCCCACTATGTTTCAAGAGGATCCACGCACATCTCAAAATAAGATTGAAAGACAACGGATTCTTGATCTTTAGAAAGTAGCAGACTCGATGCTTGACTCTTTTACTGATTTTGTTAATGTGACGAGATTAGACATACGTGAGGTAAATGTTTCTGCAAGGTTGGAAGTCCCCAAGAAGGGGTGGATTAACACCACTCTAGGGCACAAAAACGTTCCTCCTGCCATGTGGAAAGAGTAGTGTCGGCCTCGGCACCTACTAGGAAGATAGGGAGATTAAGAAAATCCACATATGAGCTGCCGGTGAAATTAAAATGCAGTTCATCCATGCATAGAATGATTATTTCATCATCAACGTTGTGAATCCTTCACATGAGATTGTTCCTGACTACAGTTATGTCCTAGAATCACAAATGGCACCTTTTGAGGACAGTTCAAACCCATATGTGATGTCAGAGAACAGTGAAATCTCACTAACTAACAACGATGCGCGCATTGTGATTGATAGATCATCCAAGATAGTTGATATTTTTGCTTATTCTGTCACTCAAGAGATTATTAACAACGATGAAGTGAAACCTCGATCGGTTGTTGAATGTCAGCAGAGAGCGGATTGGCCGAAATGGAAAGAAGCAATGCATGCTAAAATAGACTTTTTGAAGAAAATGCAAGTTTTCGGTTTAGTAGTGTTAGTCCACCGAATGTTAAGCCGGTAAGACATAAATGGATAATTGTTCGGAAGCGTAATGAGAAGAATAAAGTCATGCAGTATAAAGCTAGACTTGTAGCGTAAAGATTCTCTCAATGCCATGTCATTGATTATGAGAAGACATACTCACCGATCATGGACATCATTACTTTCCCTAACTTACCAGTTTGGTAGTGTCCAAAAAACTGAGCACGCAGCAGATGGATGTGGTTACATTATATCTCTATGGAAGACGTTGTTATACCCAATTCAAGTAACGCTAAACCACAGAGTGCTCATGTGATTATATTGTGATGTTCACTATATGAACTGAAACAATCTGGTAGGATGTGGTACATACGCCTAAATGACTACTTGATTGGGAAGGGATACAAGAATGATGATTTATGCCCATATGTGTTTATTAAGAGAACAAGTTCAGGATTTGTCATTGTATCAGTCTATGTTGATGATATGAATATCATTGGGTCTCTTGATGAAATCAATGAGACGGTTGGCTACTGGAAATCCGAGTTTGAGATAAAAGACCTTGGTAGGACTCGATTTTGTTTTGGTTTAGAGCTAGAACAACGAGTTGTTGGAATACTTATTCATTAGTCTTCTTATGTCCAAAAGATGCCCAGGTGATTTAACATGGACAAATCACACCCTCTTAGCACACCAATGGTTGTTGGCCATCTAGAACCCAATAATGATCTATACCATCCAAAAGATGACGATGAAGAACTATTGGGAGCTGAGGTATCATACCTTAGAGCTATTGGAACTTTGTTATATTTAGCACAATGCACTCATCCAAACATTGCATTCTCTGTGAACTTGTTAGCTCGGTTTAGTTCTGCACCAACATAACGCCATTAGAATGGTGTAAAGCACATCTTCAGGTACTTGAAGGATTTCATTAACTTGGGCTTGTTATTTCCCTACAAATAAATTAAAGAGAAGCTTAAAATTCCTCAAAAAAAGATGGTTGAATCGCAGCATTTAGGTTTTGGGATTTTCGACCCTTCGAGTGGATCTCTCAGCCCGTCGAATGGTAGTCCCCGAATCAATCAGAACATGTCTCTCAAACCATCAAGAGAAACCTTTGACCTGTCAAAGGATGTTCCCATTGCAAGCATTGTACCTCCATTCAATGTGGTCCCCTACTCATAGACATCATATTATGTCTTGGTTTGTTTTGCTGATGCTGGGTATCTTTCTGACCCACAAAAAAGACGTTCCTAAAGAGGTTATGTATTTACCATGGGGAACACAGCGATTTCTTGGAGATCAACAAAGCAAACCCTTCTTACTACTTACTTGAATCATTCTATGATTATAGCTTTACATGAAGCGGTTAAGGAGTGAGTTTGGCTTTGGTCAGTTATACACCACATTTGAGGGTCTAGTGAATCACCATCTACTAGGACAACACCAACTTGCATATTTTAGAACAATGTGGTTTGCATTGAACAAATGAAGTTATGATACATCAAGGGTGATCATACAAAACACATTTCGCCAAAGTATTTCTTCAATCAGCAACAGTAGCAGTTATTGAATATCCATGTGAGTCAAATTAGTTCGGCGGATAATGTTGCAGACTCTTTCACCAAGTCTTTACCAAAATCTATATTTGTGAAACATGTGAGACACATTACAATGCAAAGATTATCTGAACTCTGAGATTGAGTTACTGATCATGGGGAGTTCATTTCGTAGGCATCAGAAGGAGTCTACATCACATGTGGTCACTTTTGTAGTTGATGCGTTGTTTTCCCTTAGACCAAGCTTTTGTTTTACCCATGAGATTTTTGTTTGCTTGACAAGGTTTTTGGTGAGGCAACAGGTTATACATTAGTCGAAAACTCAGTCCTTTGCTCCAACATGTTCCAATGATTCAACGCCCAGATAGACTGATAGTGTTTTTCTCCACCTTAGGCTTATGAAAGTTTTCGGAGTCGATGCCTTTCTTCTCTGCAGAGCGAGAATACTAGATTACCTCGATAAGTGCAACAACTATATTAGTTCATATTCATCCCAACCACAAAGTACCTAGTACACCCGCCCACTTTTCCCTGCTTATAACTTGAAATGATGTAGGAACCCGACGCATATTCGCCATTGCTTCCATGCTCACCCCACCCCAAATCTCACTCCTTGCCCACAAAAATGGTACCGCGATGCCAGGTAGGCACAGATGTGGGCATCTCATTGAAGAACCACATGTTCCTCTTATTTGTGAATGTAGCAGTCCCTTTATCCCTCACCATATTCAAATACCCAAGCTTACAAATGGACATTAACTCAGCGGCTGTAGGAAAACCAAGTCCTCATAAGTTAAAAACATTGTAGTAGGCTAGAAGCACTTTAATGATGAGTGGCTTGCACTGTCCAAGAGACATGTTTAGTCTCGCCAGCATATACTGGATGTGTGGATGCAGGGGCAATGTTATCCCATGTCGAAATTGATACAAGTACATACAGATGAAACCAGTAGGCGGATGTACTACCAACTATCCTTCTTTTACCCGAATCAAAATCACGTTAGACAGAATGCGAAAGTCTTCGTAAGCATTTCAAATCTTCTTCTCCGTCATAGCGCTCTCTGGCTTCTGCGCCACTGTTCCATCTTCTAGACGGTTATACCAGGGACTGCCTGCTTTGAACAACGACAGTGCTGGCATAGGCACATCTTAAGGTGCGTGAGGTGAGCGCGGATATTTCACTCGCCCAAATTCTTTTTTTCTCCTAGCCTCTTAGTAGGAAGGACGTACCCTCGTTCGCCCCAGTAGCAGACGTTCTCACATCCAAGTTATTGTCATGGCGCCTCGGCCGTCTGGACTCCCTCTCTGGGTATGCATCAATATTGGTCTCATCCATGATGGGTAGTGTTGGCAACAAAAGCAGGGGCACGTTAGCCTCACCTTCATACCCGATTAGCAATGCACTATAAATGTTGGGTTCTAAATACAATACGCTCAAAGTATACGAGCTAAGCCCCAGATCTCCTAAGCCCATTTCTTTGAACGATACTTTCTCTAATAAACAACGTTTTCTCCCTCCTACTATTCTATAATCTTCACTAGATATTTCTATAACCTCAGTTGGGTCTATGATGCTACTGGCACAACCTGCCATGGAAAAACACAAGTGATTAGGCCGACACCCAAGCAACATCATACCCGCTCATTAAAAATCCAAAACAACTCGCGTTGTTTCGAGGTGTCATGATTGTTCATGCCATTATGACAAACGTATGTGAGGTTTTCTTTTCCCTTTTTGAAATCTGTGTCTCTACCACGTGTCCCACATGCATTGTCATCAGTACTATGGTCACTAAAACTAAGCATATTATTTCTTATGAGCACCCGCTCATTTGTTTCCTTAGCAAAATTTGTGGTTATGTCTTATGAACTTACTTTGCATAGCTCAGGCGTGTCCCCACCTAGATCCTTGAGCAGCTCACCATATCTGGCCGAGTCTCATTACACGTTCATTTATGACAACAGAAAACGGCTACGCCATACTCTTTGATGGGCACTCCCACAACACCATCATGAACGTAGTGTCCCTTTAAAGATCAAATTCTGCAGACTTTGGCACCATACATCGCCCACAAGTGATACTCCTTGTTCGGCTTGATCAGGCCATACGCACACATCTGGGCGTACCGCTTATATATTGTTCTATACCCGATCTAAATGGATCATTCTTTCTTGTAGAGTTGAATGACTATGAGGTATGCCTCGTTACTTGACAAAGACAACGTCAAATGTGTACTATGCGGGCTCATCTTTTTCAACTCTCCAATCAAGAATAATTTTGACATGGGGACTTGTTAGCATAAGCATTAGAGCTTAGCGCTTTGTACATACTTGACTAAAATAGGAAACACACAAAGAGGAATAAAGTTTAATGCAACGAGTCCCACGTACATCAAGAGATGAGTTGAAGATGTTCTCAAGAGTAAATATGGTAAAGCATTTATTATTGAATTAGGTTAAGCAATAACTCCGGCCAGAAGCTCATTTTTCCCTTGTCTCTTTACTCATCCCACAACACGTCCTTACTTAAGCATCGGAGCGTGATAGACGGGCAACTCCGTCTACACTTTTGATGCTCGTTTCATGTCTTAGCAGTTAGGTAGCGATTGAACGAAGCATCTCGCTCGAAGTTTGACACATCATCAATATCGTGTTTCGTTGGATCCCACCCAGAATCTGGACGAAACAAGTTGAGTGAAATTTTTTGATAAATGTCCACTTTTTAGGCTCTAAATTGGTTTTTACCTAATTTTCAGAAAACAAATGAAAATTGCCCATATATTAGGAGAAAATGTCTCTAATAATCTTCTTTTATTTTCTTTTATGAATTGCTTTCTTCCATCTCCAAAAATTAGCTAGCAACTCTAAACTCTCAAATTTGTATCAGGGAAAAAAAAAATTAAACTCTCAAATGACGATCTCTGTAGAAAGCAATTTCTTGCCTCGTGAGCTTGATCTTAATTCTTTGACAATTGTTGGCCTTGAAAAGTGACAATGCCTGCACCTAACCCAAACAAAGTTTCACCGTCTTCTCCTCAACGTTGCTCTTTGCCGCCTTTGATGAACACTAACAAGGAGGTGTCTGCTAAGTAAGTGGCCTTGATCACAAATGATTGAGGGGATCGAATCTCCTTATCTCTCATTTATCGTCCAATTCCAGGCTTTGTGAAGAGAGAACTAAGGTTTAAGGAGCACAAGCTTTGTAACCTTGCCTTGGTTCCGCTTTGATTTATGGTTCCTTCATTGTTTTACTAACTAATCAAGAAGGTCGATTCGTTCAAAAGGCTTGAAGTATGAATTTGAAGTAAGGCAATTGTTTGTCCTTTTGCATTTTGGACATTGAGAATGGTCCAATCCAAAATTTCCCACCGAATCAAGAGGTTGTTGGGTTAACCAATGGAGGATCATTGAAGAACTTCTTCGGTAATATATTGATGGTCAATTTCTTCAGGTAATATTGGATACGGTTAACGTATTATTATAGGAGTACGGCGTTACCGAATTAGCTTCTGCAAAGTTTTACTAAGTTGCAACTTCCAAGTAATTACTTCGTACTCGATCTTTGTATCTATATTTGTTGAAAAATAATCATCAAACTTACCTCGCAGCATCGTGCGAGCAATCATCCATGGCTATGCACAAAAACTTTTCCTAGTTTGCTACCAATCAAGAACTGACACTATTCATGGCTTGGAATATGTTATATTCGGATGTGTCGCTGGAGGTAGAGACGTAATAAAAGGGTGTTAGACACATTTTAACTCGATATACGGGTAATTTTTATTAATTTTTTAAAAAATTGGGTAAAAACCCTTTGAGAGGTCAAAATATGAGTATTTATCAAAATTTCTCGCGCGCGTTGAGTGGTGGTGGCGAGGAGGTCACGCCGGTGGTCGTGTCGGAGCGCGGCGGTCGGTTGGAAGACGCGCTGACTGTGTGTGCGTTGCTGCATGCAAGTTGCCCTGTTTTCAGGGAGCTATACAGTCGTCCTACTCCTTTTTTTGTCGAGGAGGACAGGCTGCACGTACGGTTGTCATAATCATTTTCCTTTGTCTGCTGGTTTTTGGCATGTGCAGGGTGAAGATGGTTGGCCGACGACGTGTTGTCCAGTGACGGCGAGTTGGCACGAAATCTCGGTTGTGCAACGTTGGGGCAAAACTTTTCACAATGATTGAAAGTGTGGGTCACGGTTTGGGCTTTCCAGCAACCCTAGATGTGATTGGGCTATTTGGGCCAAGAGTGTTTTGGGCTGGAGGCTGATCATGCGCAACAAAAGTTATGGACGGGCGAAATAATGAGGGAGCGGGCGTCTGATGCTGCTATAATTTTGAGAGGCATAGTTAGCCATAGTTGGCTACAATGTGGGACTAATTTTGTTTGTTTGTTTTGCTTTACACAAACCTAGCACATCTGACTATATTATGGTACTTAGTTAAGGTTACTCTAGAAAGTTTTTTGATCGAACCGAACGGACGTCTCTTAATCTGTCACTTTCATCAACCGATTACCTTAAAAAAAAATTAAAAAAAAATTAACAATGACTCAAGATATTAAAGTTTTATTGAAAGTTGATCGATCTAATCCAATCCCTTGAAAAGACATTAAAAAAAAAGATGTGTAAGAAAGGGCTCAGATCCGACATGGAGGCATACACAGATCGATACTCTTAACGGTTTAACTATAAACTAGACAACTTGAAGAGGGCCGCCGGCAAAGATCGACTTCGGACACAGTCGGTCCCTCTAATTAATCAACTTATTATTATTGGTCTTCGAGCGAGGTATTACCGTTTTGGTGTCAAGTTTCCGAGTTGTTCTGATTACTGATGACTCCCATCATTTTAGAATGAGAATCTTGCGGCCTTGTTGAAGAGGGTAGAACTGCTTCTGCAGCAGGCTGTTGTTGATCGTTTCGCACATTATTGGCAATCTTCATCTCCTTGCTTTGTCCCCAGAGCACCATGTATAAGCCACAAATGATTAATACTCCTCCTAGTATGCTGCCACAAATAAGTAAATACTAGTAACGTATTTTGCATATTTCCACACACATATACTATTGGAAGAGAGAAAATGAAAGAAGCAAAGAAGAAGAAGTTACATGAAGCATAAATATCGAAAAGCTATCAAACACCTTCCTGCGTTTAACTTTTCACTGAGCAACAAAGAACTAGCAATAGCCACGATCACTATGGAAAGTGGAGTGAAAACTGATACGAACAACGGACCTCGCTTTCGTACACACCATGACATTATCACTACTATCAATCCGGAATTAACAATTCCCTGCATCGATTGATCACTTGACATAATTTACTTACATTTGTAGAAAGTATCCACGGACAGTGATAATTTTAAGTTTTTAAACTTTTTTTCTTTGTACATGATAGCTAGCTACATGTATCGATTTGATCAAAATTAAATTTCAAAACTGTCATGCATTGTCCTAGATAACGATTGGGATTTATATACCAAAAAGAATGCTAAACATATAAATGTATTGCGTGTCAAGCATAAGCTAATATGTAGAGCAAACACCAAACCAAACTGATTTATACAAGCATAAACCAAACTAATATATACAACAAACCTCAAATCCCAAGAGGTATGACATATGATCATTTACACTGTGTTGAACATGAATTTAAATTTATTTGAACAAAATTCACTTTATGCATTCATAACAAAATTATCACAAACTACCACAAAATTTACGATAATTTATGATTTTATATATAATTGAATCGAGTTTTACAACATCAATATCAGATTTCGTACGTTGGTCATGCTTACCATTTCGTACGTTTTACAACATCAATATCAAATATCGAGTTTACACATGCTTACCGATTTCAATTGCTTTGGTTAGGTTAAAGCTACCTTGCTAGTAGGTCATAACACAATGTCGTACGTACATAACTAAACATGAGGATCAATGTGTAGTGATGAATTTACCGAATAAGCAGCAGTTAAAAGCCTGATGTTCCAACCCAATCTCCACTGGCTCCAATCCCTCTCGACGCAATGTGCTCAAACTACCGACTGAATCGATCCCATCACCGACATTAGAGCTATGCTGGAATAATGGCATGGATATCTCTTGCTTATTTTTGACTGCATGAATCTCAATCCAAATTATACAGAACCTAATTCAGTTTTTAAAGAATAAAAACAAACAAAGAGAAATGATACCTGAATTACGAGCCACAGTGATAATGAAACGACGCTGCCGAGTATCAGGAAGAATCCCAGCACATGACTCCACGAGCTTCTGTGCGAGGAGGAGGACGATGGCGCCACCCCAGTAGAATGTCGTCGAAGAAGGTCAATGTGAGTTGACCAGACAAAGAACTCTGGTCCTTTATAGAATGTAAAGACCATAGCGCCACCTATGCACACCTCCGTCCCAAACACCTTTGCCTTCCCTGCATGACTTCCCAGTGTCAACTTCTCCAACCTGCATTTGTACACATGCATATGCATGCAGCCAAATTAATCGAAAGTGGTGACTAAAGAAAAGGAACATGAATCATTTACGTTACGAACCCGACACATATTCCCACGATGAACGCCACGGCTGGAAGTATATTAGCGACGGCGGAAACAAATGTCGACGACGTCAAAACCAAATTAAGCTTGTGTGAAGACATTCTGTCCCAGTGTTCCTCTGCAATATTGATCAGTTCAATTAATATAAGCGTATGTATTCCAACAGTGGGTTAGATCGGAGGTGCCACGTTGAAATCTGCTAAAATGAAATATAACTTAAAAGTGAATAGATCAGTTCTAATTGTATTGAATTTTTGTGTGGATAAAACTCAACACCTTAATGTATTAAATTGAGACAATATCAGTATAACACGGACCCCACTTGTCATATTTGTCTCTATTTGAAAAAGGATCATCGTCAATCCCGACAATCCTTTTTCATATACTGCCCGGAAAAAAGAAATTCCACGGTCGAACTACCAAACTAAAAAAATTCAGAAGAATAAAAATTGTTGTAGCGGAAGCAAATAAATGTAAGAAAAAACACAGATTTAACGTGGTTCACTAACGCGAGTTAGGTACGTCCACGGTAGAAGGAGAACAGATTACTTTATCTTGGAGAACCAGATTACAAGTATATCACACTAGGTTAAGCCTAACCTAGGATTACAGAATACCTAATCTCTCTACCACACTAAATTAAGCCTAATCTACAGGATAGAACCAGATATCACACACTTCCCTTATGGCTTATACCCTTGTATATATATAGCCATCAGAGTCCTGAATACCAGAGGAATCCCAGACACACACGTCTGAGGAAACCTAAACCAGAATGATTAAGGAAACCCAATTCCTTAATGCCTGAGGAATCCTAGTCCTAGCGAAATCCTGAGTAGAAGTCTTGCTCGCCAAGGACTTCTAACTCTCCTCGCCAGAGACTACTTCCTCGCCAGAGACTACTTCCTCGCCAGAGACTTCCTCGCCAGAAGTCAACGCTCGCCAAGAGTCAACGCTCGCCAAAGACTCTCTCTTCAGAGATTCTTCCTTGCTCGCGTACCACACGTATGCCAACGTGCCTCGCGTACGCCGACGCGACTTCAAGATTCAAGGCATAGACTAAAAAATCTCCACCTTGACTTAAATTCTCTCCCAAGTAATCAGATGTACCCGAAGTACCAGACTTCTCCTCTGCCCTAACTGTCATCCCTCCCAAAGAAGGACCCCGATGTTCCTTTCTCCCAGAGAAGGAACCCTGGTGTTGCCCTCATCGGGCAACTAACAACTTCTGACATTCAGCAAGTCCAAGCAATGTTGGAACTTGCTATGCGAAACCGGCTTTGTGAACATGTCTGCTGGATTATCAGCAGTACCCACCTTGTTCACCCTAATCCGCTTCTCATTCCTCAGAAAATGATACCTGACATCGATGTGCTTAGTCCTCTCATGATGAACTTGATCCTTGGCCAAACAGATTGCACTCAGACTATCGCAATACACTATAGCCTGAACTTGATGTAAACCCAAGTCACTAACCAGTCCTTTCAACCAGATTCCCTCCTTGGCTGCCTCTGTCAATGCCATGTACTCTGCTTCAGTTGAAGACAAAGTCACTGAAGACTGCAGAGTAGCTTTCCAACTGACAACTGACCCACCAAGAGTGAAAACATAACCAGTCATAGATCTTCTTGTGTCAACATCCCCAGCATAATCTGAATCTGAGTAACCAGTTACTAAACACCCTGTATCACCTCCATAAATGAGACCAACGTTAGACGTACCTCTAAGGTAACGAAAGATCCTCTTCACAGCTTGCCAATGCTCCTTTCCAGGCTCACCCATAAACCTACTGACCACACTGACAGCATGTGCAAGATCCGGTCTAGTGCAGACCATAGCATACATCAAGCTTCCTACTGCACTACCATAAGGAACTTGAGACATGTACTCCTTCTCCTGAGCTGATTTAGGTGCAAATGCAGTGGACAAATGAATGTTCGCTGCACTTGAAGTATCTAAGAATTTTGCTGTAGACATGCCAAACCTTGACAATATCTTCTGAATATAATCCTTCCTCTGATAAGAACAGCCTCTTCTGACTCGTATCCCGGTAGATCTCCATTCGCAGAATTTTCCTTGCTGCACCCAAATCCTTCATCTCAAACTCAGCACTGAGAAGACCCTTCAACTTCTGAATCTCTGACTTGTCCTTTGCAGCTATCAACATATCGTCTACATACAGGACCAGATAAATGAAAACCTCATTTGAAACCTTGTTGTAGTAAACACAACAATCATACGGACTCCTGCAGTATCCAATCTCCATCATATAGCTGTCAAACCTCTTGTACCACTGCCTCGGTGACTGTTTTAGTCCATATAAAGATTTCTTCAACTTACAAACAAAATCTTCCTTTCCCGGAACTTGGAAACCCTCTGGTTGAGTCATGTATATCTCCTCCTCCAACTCTCCATGCAGAAAAGATGTTTTCACATCTAGTTGCTCAAGTTCCAGATCCTGATGTGCAACTAAGGCTAGTAGCACCCTGATAGATGTATGTCTGACCACAGGCGAGAAAATCTCATTATAGTCAACACCTTCTTCCTGATGAAACCCTCTTGCAACTAAGCGAGCTTTATACTTGAAACCCTCAGCAGGCGACATTCCTTCCTTCTTCCTGAAGATCCATTTGCAAGTGATAACCTTTCTCTTCTGAGGTCGCTTGGCCAAATCCCAAGTCTGATTCTTATGAAGTGATTCCATCTCGTCTCCCATTGCAGCAAGCCATTGGGCAGACTCAGTACATGTAATTGCTTCCTTGTAGGTGGATGGCTCGTGAGGATCTACCTCTTCAGCAACCTGAAGTGCATAAGCCACCATGTCCTCAAAACCATACCTCGTAGGCGGTTTCCCAAAGTTTACTCTCCTAACCCGATTAAGAGACAAACCATGCTGGTTATCTACTAGTGGCTCTGATTCTGAATGTGAGTGTTGATCTCCTTGTTGTGGTTCAACCTCATCTTGCTGCTCCACCTGTTTCTCAACACTATCATTCTCTGATACAACTATGGACTTCACAGTAGGATTAAACATAGACTTCTCATCAAAGACTACGTTCCTACTGAGAATAACCCTCCTCTCAGATGGAGACCAGATCCTATATCCTTTAACTCCATCTCCATAGCCTACAAATACTCCCCTTCTAGCTCTTGGTTCAAGTTTACCCTCACTAACATGATAATAAACTGTGCAGCCAAAAGCCCTCAGATTTGAGTAATCAGCAGACTTTCCAGACCATATCTCAAGAGGTGTCTTGAGATGTATACCAGTGTGAGGTCCACGGTTTATCAGATAGCAAGCTGTACTCACAGCTTCTGCCCAGAACTTCTTCTCTAGTCCAGCATTAGAGAGCATGCACATTGCCCTCTCCAGAAGTGTCTGATTCATTCGTTCTGCCACACCATTCTGCTGTGGTGTGTCCCTGACTGTATGATGCCTAGCAATCCCTACATTCCTGCAGAACTCATTAAACTCAGAACAGCAGAATTCCAGACCATTATCTGTTCTTAGCCTCTTGATCTTCTTCCCAGTTTGATTTTCAACCAACGCCTTCCACTGCTTGAAGTTCTTAAAAGCGTCACTTTCATGCTTCATCATAATCACCTAAGTCATTCTTGAGAAATCATCAATCATCGACACAAAATATATGTGACCTCCTAAAGACTCAACGCGAGACAGACCCCAACAGTCTGAATGGATGTAATCAAGTGTGCCTTTTGTCTTGTGAATTACTTTAGGAAACTTACTGCGATGTAATTTCCCGAACACACAATGCTCACAAAATCCAAGGTCCTTTACCTTGTGGCCACCAAGAAGATCTTCTTTAGCCAGAACTTGCATCCCTCGTTCACTCATATGACCGAGTCTCATGTGCCATAGCTTGGTCATATCCTCCTTGTGAACTTCTGACGATGCAACAGCAACAGAACCAGACAGCGTAGAACCTTGTAGAATATACAAAGTTCCCCGCTTGACACCTTTCACAACCACATCTGAACCCTTGTAGACACGCAAGATCCCGCCTTCTCCTTTGAAACTAAACCCCTTCTTGTCCAAATAACTCAGAGATATCAGATTCTTAGTCATGCGTGGAACATGCCTAACTTCGTTCAATGTACAGAATTTACCATCATGTGTCCGTAATTTAACTGAGCCCATTCCAACCACCTCGCAAGCAACACTGTTGGCCATTGTCACATTGCCTCATTTTACCTGCTCGTAGGTCGCGAACCACTCCTTGCACGGACATATATGATAAGACGCCCCAGAATCTAGAACCCACACATCATCTCGATGCGCATGTTCATCAGCAACTAGAGCCGTATCCTCTTCTGAATTGGTGTCATCTTCTGCTACAGCAACGGTCCCTGATGGTTTCTCCTGCTGCTTCCACTTCAGACATTCCCTTCTCCAATGTCCCTTTTCTTTACAGTAGTTACAGACATCGTTGGATTTAGGACCCTTGAAACTTGGCTTCTTGAATTTCTTCTTATCCTTGTTTCCATGTCTTTTACTTCCACTGACTACTAACCCAGCAGCCTGACTGTCTGAACCTGTACCAGTTGCTTTATGGCGCAACTCTCTGGTATGAAGAGACGATCTTACCTCCTCAAGAGTCACTGTATCCCTTCCAACAATAAAGGATTGCACAAAATTCTCATATGATAACGGTAAAGATACCAATAGAATTAGAGCAGCATCCTCATCCTCGATCTTAACATCGATATTACGCAATTCTAACATAATTGTGTTCAGCTGATCCAAGTGATCTCTCAGTGGTGCACCCACTTGCATACGCAGACCAAACAGACGTTGCTTCAGAAGCAACTTGTTGGTTAAAGACTTTGTCATGTATAGACTCTCAAGCTTCAACCACAAACCAGATGCAGATTCCTCTTCTGCAACCTCGGTGATGATATCATCTGCAAGACACAACATGATAGTCGAGTGTGCCTTCTCCTCCAGACTGGCCATCTCAGCGGTCTCGGGACCCACTGCCTTCTTCATCAGCGGCGCCCAAAACCCTTGTTGCTTTAACAAGGCACGCATCTTGATCTGCCATAAATTGAAACTGTTCCTCCCCGTGAATTTGTCAATCTTCACATTCACCCCAGACATTCTGAGCCGAAGCTCTGATACCAGTTTGTTGTAGCGGAAGCAAATAAATGTAAGAACAAACACAGATTTAACGTGGTTCACTAACGCGAGTTAGCTACGTCCACGGCGGAAGGAGAACAGATTACTTTATCTTGGAGAACCAGATTACAAGTATATCACACTAGGTTAAGCCTAACCTAGGATTACAGAATACCTAATCTCTCTACCACACTAGATTAAGCCTAATCTACAGGATAGAACCAGATATCACACACTTCCCTTATGGCTTATACCCTTGTATATATATAGCCATCAGAGTCCTGAATACCAGAGGAATCCCAGACACACACGTCTGAGGAAACCTAAACCAGAATGATTAAGGAAACCCAATTCCTTAATGCCTGAGGAATCCTAGTCCTAGTGAAATCCTGAGTAGAAGTCTTGCTCGCCAAGGACTTCTAACTCTCCTCGCCAAAGACTTCCTCGCCAGAGACTACTTCCTCGCCAGAGACTTCCTCGCCAGAAGTCAACGCTCGCCAAGAGTCAACGCTCGCCAAAGACTCTCTCTTCAGAGATTCTTCCTTGCTCGTGTACCACACGTATGCCAACGTGCCTCGCGTACGCCAACGCGACTTCAAGATTCAAGGCATAGACTAACAAAAATACTTTGTATTGAAAATTAGAAAGAAAAATAAATGTTTTGTATTGAAAAAATTAGTTAATGCTTCTTGTGAATCTAATTGATTGAAGTTTCATTCAATAAAATGGAAGAATTATAAATCTCCAAAATAATAGATAGAAATACTGTAAATAAAATCATTGTGAGACCCATCAAAGGAGTAGTTTCCCAACTTTTTTCTGGTTGAAATTAATTCTGAGAGAGCCGAGGGAGAGAGGAGAAGACAGAGAGAGTCTCAACAGGCTTGGTAAAGTTGTGAGCCGTGAGAGGCCAAGAGCTGATAGTTAATGGTGAATTAGTGATCAGGTCATCAGTAACCGATGTACCCTTGGCCTTTTGTTTTGAATTTTGATCTAATAGAGTACGTTGTTGGCAGGGATTCATGTGAGGCTTTGTTTTGCAAGTTTTAAGTAGTGGTGATTAATGGCTATCGCCGTCTTGTATCGTAGCATATATGGGTAAAGATCTTTCATCTCTAATCCAATTCACTTGCTTTGTGAAGCCATACATATGGAAAGTGGATAGTTTGAGTGAAATGGTTGCATACACCCCTCAAAGTGTAGTTTTTTTATGTGTTTATTCACACCTCCCAATAGGGGCGAACCCAACCCAATGACAAGATAGGCTGCAGCCCACCCCAAATTTTGGGCAATTAAAATAAAAATTAGCTATGCAGCCAACCCATGAGCCCAAGCCAATTTGTACTATACCCAAGCTTGCCTCTCGATCTCCTCAATCCTCATTCTCCCGATTGGTCTTCTATCTCCATGCTCACTTGCTCAGTTCCATGATATCCTTTGTCGTCGACCCACCGACCGCTGACCCATCGACCGCCGACCCACCGACCGCCGTACCCGCTGAGTCATCGACCCTCCTGGGTATCTCCCTTTTTCTCTCTCTCTAATTTGTTACCAATTTCAATTTCAAGTTTCTCTCTCTTTCGTGGCGGAGGCACGATGCAAGGGCCGGCCAATCACACTGCGATGCGGCGGTGGATGGAGACCCGAGGAATCAAGGCTGTAGTCGATCGATTAACCCTAGTTTTGATCGAAATCTGATTCAGTTTTCGTCGTAATCTCTCGTCCGATTGTATTCTTGTAGTTTACAGAATATGTTTAAACTAATATGTTTTTAGTTTTACAGATCTGTATATTTGTGGTTAGTCTATATCTGTATATCAAAATGGGAAAATTAGTTTAAATGGTAGGTTTCAATATATTTGTATGCCGAATGTGGTTAGTCTATATCTTTATATCGAAATGGAAAAAATAGTTTCAATATAGTCTATGTCTTTAGTGGTTTCAGTTTTGAGTGTTGAAGTGGAATATGGAATGTGAGTTTTGTGTGCAGATCTGTAAAACCATAATGTCCTAATTAAATGTATAAATTTTTATAGGTTGACACATTAAGTACAATGGCGGATCACCGTAAACTCAAACGTTACAAAAATCTTCTTTCATGATTTACAACAAATAATTCGTCAGGTGAAAGGAACGATAATGAGATTGGGAATGAGGGTGGGAGTGGGAGTGGGAGTGTACCTTTGTCAGAAGATTCGGTTAACGATATCCCTAATTTTGTGAATAATGATCATGTTGATCCTTTGTCATCCTTCCCATCAGAAGAAGGTCATTTTGATTTCAGTTGCCTTGAACGTGATCCGGGGTTCAGAAGACCAATTTGTTCATATCGTATGAACGAACGTGAAAATATTCGAAGAGCATATGTGGTTATGGGACCGTTTCAACCCGAGTTGAGTGTGTGTCAGGTCTCTACTGAGAGTGAGAGTTAAGGTCGGAGATTCAATTTTAAATGGTTTAAAAATTAGCCTTGGCTTGAGTATTCTTCTATAACAAATGCAGTGTATTGCTTTCCTTGTTTTCTCTTTGATTCTTATCCATTTCAACATCTTGCATTCACTGAGAAAGGAGCCCAAGGTTGGAAGAATATGATGTCTAAGAAATATATTGCTCTCAAGCATATCGGGATGGACATTAATAGTGTGCATAACACTTCTATGCTCAAATGGGAAAACTTAAGGAACCCATCTGTACATATTGAAAGAGTGATTAGCGCCCAGTCAGCTCAAGAAATTACAGATAACCGACTTTGACTTCTGACCACCATAGAGGCAGTGAGGTTGTTAGCAAGACAAGGATATGCTTTTAGAGATCATGATGAATTATATAACTTTGATGCAGTTATAGATTCATTTTTAAGAGTAAATGTAGAAGTCAAGAAGGTTGTCAAGTAGAATGCTCTCGGGAATGCCAAGTATATTTCTCCAACAATCCAAAAGAAAATCTTGAAAATACTTGGCAACAAAGTTAGAACTAAAATCCATGAAGAATTGGGAGATACAAAGTATTGCATTCTTGTAGATGAGTCAGTTGATTCTTCTAAAAGAGAACCAATGGTTATCATTCTTCGGTTTGTTAATCGTGATAGATTGCTTATTGAAAGGTTCTTCAAAATCGTTAGTCTATCAGATACTTGATATCTAACTTTGAAAAATGAGATTTCCAAAGTTCTTGCTCAGTATGATATTCCAGTGGAAAATATGCGAGGTCAATGATATGATGGTGCTAGCAAAATGAGGGGTGAGTTTCATGGTCTCCAAGCATTGTTTTTTGAACAGTGTCCATATGCTTATTATGTGCATTACTTTGCTCATCAGTTACAACTGATATTGAATGTTGTTGCTATGGGAGTTGATGATATTTAGGAGTTTTTCTCTAAACTCGATTTGGTAGTGACTTTTGTGGATTCTTCTGCAAAATGACATTCAATGCTAAAATCTATCAGAGAAGAAGAAACTACAGAGTTAGTAGCTACGGGTACACTTAAAACAAGTTCAGGAGTTGATCAGATTAGTGGTTTGTAACGAGCAGGAGCTACTCGTTGGGGTTTGCACAATCGCTCTATATCAAGATTGATAAAGTTGTTTAGAGCTACCTGATTGACTTTTGCAGATTTGAAAGCAAATGGGCTGGCAAAGGTGAAAGGCCAAACAAGCAGTATTGGTAAGATTTTGAAGGACTTTGATTTTATGTTTTGTTTATTGTTGATGCATGATATCATGAAGATTACTGAGTTTCATTGTCAAGCATTGCAACATAAAGCCATAGACATCTTAAATGCTTTGAGCTTTCTCAGTTTAACAAAATCTAAACTTTAGGCGATGAGAGTGAATGATTGTGATCAATTGATTGCAAAGGTAATATTATTTTGCGAAGAGTATGATATTGTTATGTCAGATATGTGTGCTCCTTACATGGGGAACGTGCCAACATTTTTTTTTATTACAAATGATCATTATTATCAAGTTAGTGTTCTAAATGTTGTGATAGACTTTCAGTTAGCAGAGTTGGATTCTAGATTTACAGAGACATCATTGGAGATTCTTGTTCTTTGTGCAACATTTGATCCTCGTGATAATTTCTGATCTTTCAATGTTGATGATATTCATACTCTTGTTGTGAAGTTTTATCCTGAAGTCTTTGCATATACTGATATACTTTCTCTTGAGATGGAGCGTGGACATTTTCTTCAAGAAATTCAAAGGGATGGATGATTCAACATGACATCATCTTTATCAGACTTGTGTCGAGGGTTTGTAGAAACAAAAAAGTATGCATTCTTCCTGATGATCTATAAATTAATATGTCTTATGTTGACTCTTCATGTGCCTACTGCAACAACAGAGAGAGCATTTTCATCTATGAAGATCTTGAAAAATGCTCTTCGAAATAAGATGTGTGAAGAGTTCTTTGATGATAACATGGTTCTCTATATTGAAAGACAGTATGCTGATAGTATTGATAAAGATTCGGTTGTTGATGAGTTTGAAGTTAGCAGACATCGGAGGGTGAGATTTAGTTAGTAATAATGTATCTTTTAATTCACGAAATTTAGTTTTATGTCCCCTCCGATGTATGTTTTTCTTATATATAATAATAAAGGCGTGAGGATGAGGCTCCCAATGGGTTACAAACCTAAAAAAAATAGTGCGCTACACAGTATATTACAGCCCACCAAACTTTGAAATCCTAGATTTGCCCCTACCTCCCAAATTAATATTTAGACATCCTTCAATGTTTGGACTATTTAAAACCAATTATACCATTCTTACTTTCTTAGAAAGAAAAAAAAAATATACATATGTTCTTCATCGAATTCTCTATACTTCAAAATAAACATAAAACTCCCTAACTAATTGTGTATCATTGTCTGCACTTTACAACCCTCTATTAGAAAACTATACCATTTTTTGAGGTGAATTGATTGGGTAACATATGTTCATCATCATATCAGAAAACTATACCATTTGATCTTAGCTTAATTTTTAAAGATGGAAGAGATAAGACGTTTTGTATCCATTTTATTGGCATGTAATTATTGGCATGTCTCTAATTATTCAAAAACATGGATCAATTAAGCTATGCAAGGGTTGTCATCATCCAATTCAATAATAAAGCAATGGATTATCAAGCAAATTGATCAATATCACAAAACCTTTGTCAAGATTATATTCAAGACAAGTTAACCATTGATAAAGGTAAAATGCATGCACTTACTCATATTACCTTTTCATCATAAAAAACCATGAATTACTTATCTCTACATCCAAAACTTTTTGACAAAACCATTGGTTGCTTTGTTTACAAGTTTTGTTACTCTCCTCTTGACAATTCGGTAGGAAGAAAGGAAATGAAAAATATTTTTAAACATATGTTTGGTATGTCTTTCCCTTGATTCAAGGAGAAATGTTTTCTTCCTTACTTCACTTTGTTGTCCTGGTTGGACAAGCTTCCTCCTTTTAAGGAGAAGCCATTGATTCTTCTTTTTCATGGATGGCCTAGATTGGTTTTGTCTTCTCTACTTACCAACCTTGTTGCCTATAAATATTAACTCCCTATGAAGTATTCGGTACTTGAAAATTTAGGAGAGTTAAGTGTGTTGGTCACCTCCTTTCAAGTCATTTCATACTCTAGCATTTGCTAAGAGTTTTTCTTGTTTTCGAAAGAGTGTTTCGGTTTTTAAAACTTGCATGAAAACTCTCTTTTGCTCCTACACTTTCTAAGAGGCTTATAAAACAAGATTTTCCTTGCATGTTGAGATTTTATATCTCCATAGGAATGCTCACAACAACCATTTTCAACTTGCATACTTTCGCATTGAATATCATGGGTTGAATTGATGGTGCAATCTCATCGGAAGCATTCTTGAGAGAATTAGTCGTTCGAGTACTAAGTTCTAGGAGAAGCTTCATAGTCATTGATTTTGTAAAGACTTATTTTAGCGAGAAGAGAGATATATCTTACACTAGTTGTGCGAATACTAGTAAGGATAGAAGAGCGTCTTTGTATCCTGAGAGCTACTGTCTTGTAAAGAAAGGTGTTTTACATAGTGGAAATATTTGTCTCTCAAGAGTTAGGGGCACGCAGTTTTTCCCTGGTGCAGGGTTTTTGCATTAAAGGAAAACATCTATGTGTTATTTATCGCTTTCCTAATTATTGCATTTTTGACCAACTTCATTTCTGGTATTTCAAGATAAAAACACTCTCAGCTATCCTCGAATTAACACTTCAACGAATTTTTTTATAAAAGGGCCTATTCAACCCCCCAATTGATATCAGAGCGAGTACTAACTTATCATAACAGATCTTTTGTTCCAACCTGTCACCATTGTGGAATCATTGGTCACTTACCATAAATGCAAAAAACTGGGGAAAATCAGAATACTTATCATAAGAATATACTTACCTCTTTTGAACCATCTCTTGAGAAAACCCTTGATGAACTTTCTAAAATAGCCAAGAGTCTTAATTTCTATCAAATCTTATGTGCCCCAGAGAAGGAGATTCTTTAGGAACAACAAGAACAAACCCAAAGGTCAGGTAAACTTGAATCTCATCCAACAAAAACCTTAGGATCTTTATGGCAATAGTTCTGATGATGAAAATTTCATAGGCAATTTTGCTTGCATTGACAGTATATCAAATGGGAAAAGTGGTATAGTGGCCTTTTGCAATGTCGCTTTTACTGCTCTTGCTCTAAGAGATTTTGATTCCTGGTACATGGACAATGGTCGTTTAAAACACATGACTGGGAACAAGGATTGTTTTTCGTCCATGAATGATTCACACCCATCAGGTAAGGTTGTATTTGGTGATGGTGCTCAAGCAAACATAATTAGATGTGGAACTGTAAATACTCCAGGTCTCCCTAATCTTAAAGATGTCTTGTTGGTTAAAGGACCAAAAGTAAATTTGCTAAGTGTTAGTCAAATAGTTGATGAACATGAATCTGTTATTTTCAACCATGCAAAATGCTTGATTTTGGACGAAAAAGGTAAAAGTCTCATGAAGGGAGAAAAAACTAAAAATCATTGCTATTGTGTTTCTGCTGACCAAAAACTTTCCTCTAAGATTTGTTTCAGGTCACAAGTTTTTATCAATGCCCTAGAATTATGGCTCAGAAGATTGTGTCACCTCAATCATCAAGACATAGTCAAGTTATCCTCCAAGGATTGTATGATAGGACTCCTTAAACTCACATGTAAGTCTGAGGGTATGTGTGGTGATTGCAAGATTGGTAAGCTCACCTATACTTGGTAAGCTCACCCATACTTCACATTCCTCACTTAGTTCTAAACCAACATCTCAATGTCTTGAATTAATTCACCTTGATTTAGTTGGACCTGTAAAAACTGAAAGCGCGCATAACTGGGAAAAATTATGCACTTGTTGTCGTTGATGATTTTTTGAGTTTTACATGGGTAAAATTCTTGACAAATAAATTAGAAACGTTTGATGAATTTTTTAGTCTGGCTAAAAGAATTACAAATGAAAAACTTTTTGAAAATAAAGCCATTATAAGAATCAAATCCGATCATGGAACGGAACTTGAAAATTCATCTTTTGCTGAGTACTGTGATAAGTTTAGTGTGTTTCATAAATTTCTGCTCCCATTACTCCCCAACAAAATGGAATCATTGAGAGGAAAAATCGAGTTCTTGTTGAAATGGGAAGAGTCATGCTCAACTCTGCTAATCTTCCTCACTCCTTCTGGGAAGAAGCTGTGGCTAATGCCTATTATACTCTGAATAGAGTTATTCTCAGACCGAAGACGAACAAAACTCCTTATGAATTCTGGAGAGGAAGAAAACCAAATATTTCACATCTCAAGGCTTTCGGAAGTATATGTTTCATCTATAAAGATCGCCAATATCTAACCAAATTTGAAGCCAAATGTGGTCGAGGATGTTTTCTTGGATATGCCACAAATAGCCGGGCTTATCGTGTGTACAATAAGAGAACTTGCAAAATTATGAAAACTGTAAATGTTGCAATTGATGATGCTCCTATTTGTCATCATATAACTCATCCTATTCTTGATGAACATGTTAATGCTAAGAGACTTCCTTAATCAGAAATGGAAACTCCGATAGAAGAACAAAATCCAGATTCCTACACACATATGTCTGATCACGAATCTGAACCTGACACTGAAGGAAATATGATCGATGAGACAGTAGTTCAACGGGCTTCTCATAGACACGGGAAAGAGGCAGATCAAGAAAGATCATTCATCTTCAGACATCATAAGAACAGTTCACGAACCTATGAGAACTAGAAATAAGGTACACGGACTGGTAAGTGATCTCTCCATTCTTAAATCCTTTTTGGCTATCTCTGATAAGAACATAAATACTATTACTGCCTTTGGTTTGGTATCATATGTTGAACCAAAAAATATCAAAGAAGTCTTAGGTGATGTTGACTAGATTATTGCAATGCAAGAAGAATTAAATAAATTTGAAAGAAATGAGGTATGAGAATTAACCCATTGACCAAATGATAAGAATGTAATTGGAACCAAATGGGTTTTCAAAAATAAAACTAATAAATCAGGAACTATTACCCGAAACAAAGCTAGATTAATAGCTCAAGGTTTCAATCAAATTGAGAGTATAGATTTTGATGAAACCTTTGCGCCAGTTTCTAGGTTAGAATCAGTAAGGCTATTATTGGCCATTTCTTGTCATCTAAAATTTACACTTTATCAAATGGATTTCAATAGTGTTTTCCTTTATGGTGACATAAACAAAGAAGTGTATCTAGAACAAACCCCAGGATTTCCAAGTCTTACACATCCAAAACATGTATACCGCTTGGAAAAGACCGTGTATGGATTTAAGCAATCCCCTCGAGCATGGTATGACACACTATCTTCCTACTTGATTAAAAATGGCTACATCAGAGGTTCCATTGACTTGACACTTTTTATCAAGAGCACTGCTAAACATGTCATTCTTGTACAGGTTTATGTAGATGATATTGTTTTTAGATCTTCCTCAAATGAACTTGTGAAAGAGTTCACCACAATGATGACAAATGTGTTCCAAATGAGCCAATGTGAAAGATTGAATTATTTCCTTGTGTTGCAAGTGCAACAAAGAAAAGATGAACTTTTCATTTCCCAAACTAAATATGCATTGGATTTAATTAAGAAATTTGGAATAGAATCCTCTTCTTCTATTCGGAAGCCTATGGGAACGTCATGCAAAATTAATGTTGATCTGACTGGTGTCGATACTGATACTACTTATTATAGAAGTATGATTGGAAGTCTCCTATATCAAGGTTTCAAGCAAATTGATCAATATTACAAGTCCTTTGTCAAGATTATATTCAAGAAAATTTAATTATTGATAAAGGTAAAATGCATGCACTTACTCATCTTACCTTTTCATCATAAAAAAACCATGAATTACTTGTCTCTACATCCAAAACGTTTTGACAAAACCATTGGTTGCTTTGTTTACAAGTTTTGTTACTCTCTTCTTGACGATTCGGTAGGAAGGAAATGAAAAATATTTTTAAACATATGTTTGGTATGTATTTCCCTTGATTCAAGGAGATTTTTTTTCTTCCTTACTTCAGTTTGTTGTCCCAGATGGACAAAGCATAAGAAAAAATGACGACCCTTCCTCCTTTTAAGGAGAAGCCATTGATTCTTCTTTTTCATGGATGCCCTAGATTGGTTTTGGCTTTTCTACTTGCCAACCTTGTTGCCTATAAATATTACCTCCCTATGAAGTATTCGGTACTTAAAAATTTAGGAGAGTTAAGTGTGTTGGTCACCTCCTTTCAAGTCATTTCATACTCTAGCACTTTCTAAGAGTTTATCTTGTTTTCGAAAGAGTGTTTCGGTTTTTAAAACTTGCATGAAAACTCTCTTTTTCTCCTACACTTTCTAGGAGGCATATAAAACAAGATTTTCCTTGTTGAGATTTTATATCTCCATAGGAAAGCTCACAACAACCATTTTCAACTTGCATACTTTCGCATTGCATATCATGGGTTGAAGTGATGGTGCAATCTTATCGGAAGCGTTCTTGAGAGAATTAGTCGTTCCAGTACTAAGTTGTAGGAGAAGCTTCATAGTCACTGATTTTGTAAACACTTGTTTTAGCGAGAAGAGAGATATATCTTACACTAGTTGTGCGAATATTAGTAAGGATAGAAGAGCGTCTTTGTATCCTGAGAGCTACTGTCTTGTAAAGAAAAGTGTTTTACATAGTGAAAATATTTGTCTCTCAAGAGTTAGAGGCTCGCAATTTTTTTCCTGGTGCAGAGTTTCTGCGTTAAAGAAAAACATCCATGTGTTATTTATCGCTTTCCTACTTATTGCATTTTTGACCAACTTCATTACTGGTAATTTGGGATAGAAACACTCTCAGCTATCCTCGAATTAACACTTCAACGGAACTTTTTATAAAATGGCTTATTCAAACCCACCCCCTTCCATTTTCCTTCTTCAACATCAATATTTTATTTGTATTATTTGTTGCTACAAATGTGATGTCAAGATCCTTGATCTTGTGATCGAATGAACTAGTTTTAGCATTTTCCAATTGAAGAAAATCTGTATTTTTTTTGCCCCATCCCACAACGTTTATATGCATATGCGATGATGATGACAATGAACGACTAAGATCATTGGTCTTCGGATCCCTTATTCTCTTTAGCTTCTTTGTTATTTCACCGGCTAAGTCTATAACAATTGCAAGACTCATGCAAGATCCATATGAAATCTCAAAATCAATATCGATTATGAGATCAATTATTTATCAAATCCAAGTGATTGTGAAATCTGAGTAGAAGGTGCACATATTGTAGATTTTTTTTTCTTTGGTTTTCTATTAATTAGATCCAAAAGAGGAGGTCTATAAAGAAAGAAAAAAATCTGGAAGTTTCATGGAGAAAAATTAATCGGAGGTGTAAAAATCAATTTAAAAAGTGCGAATAGATGCACTATTTTTTTTAAACTAAGCATCACTTTCTTTCACACACACTATAGTCTGATCCTGTAGTCGGCATCAATTTCAAATTTAGGTTTCATGCAACTATAGCTTCTTTTCTTACACATATTCTTTCTCTAAAAATAGAAGAAAGAGTTTTAAGTACTTAGTTATCTAGTAGGCTTTTGTATTAAAGACCTATATTTATTGGGATCTCTGTCCAAATCCTTGGCCAACCCATTTTATCGATCTAGCTAGCTAGCACTGCTACCTACCCAACATTGTGCCGCCAGAACTTGAGTCGGGCCCAACACAGTAGACCTCGACTGCACCTTGCCAGCTCAAAAAGATTCATATGTAAGTAAACTTGAGTGACTAAAATGATAGATGGAGGTAAATTTGATAAACTAAAGTGATATATACCATACTTCAGATCAAAGTTTATAACACGTGTGTCATACTTGAGAGATCATTTCAACAATTTTTCATTTCTAAGAATAATAAGACATTACCAATTTTTCGGTTGATCACTTTTTGGCACCTCATGTATAGATTATTTTTGCAAATATTCAGTCACATCGGTTAACATTAGGTATTCAAAATATTGATTAAAATTTATGAGTATGAACGATTCAAGTTTTGTTTTGTCCTTCGATTTAATCTAATTGGATATCTCAACAATCATCATTTTTGCTCAATATTTACATCAATAATTTACTCGTGTAGACCTATTAAATATATAGTGACACGAGATATTGAAATATAATCAAAAAATTGATTTAACCCCTGAAAAAGATAAAATAAAAAATGATCTGATGAAAGGGCTCGATCAGATCGACTGATCAACATATATATAAGAACTATCTGTAATGAATTAACATTGAAACATATAGCTGGAGATGTCTCTCATCTTCGCTCTCCCTCCCTTTAGGGTTTGGGCGGCGGTGATACCACCCCTATGATCTCGGTGTGAGATCCTCCCTCTCAGCCTCACATCTAGCAGCACCTATTTGTCGCTCTCCAGCATGGCAGTCAGGCCCTCTTACCGCCGGCCTCCTCTGTTCACTCTCTCACGCATCTCTTGGTATGCTAAGACCATCAGTGTTTGGCGTTGCTATGGCTACATGATTGGAGAAGATGAGGGTTGCGGTGATGGTCGTCCAGCCCAGGCCAATCTTTAAATACTGCAGCGTGAGCTGTGGTGGCCAAGGAAGATTTTGGCAGAGGTAGCGACGCTCTTCTTGGGTGGAGGCTACAGGTCGATGCTTCTGTCAAGGAAGGTGTGACATCAACGTCTTCCTCTAGTCAGTTTGTGGGGTATGAAGTCAAGCTCGGTGTATGTCTTCCTTTGAACGGATGCCCAAGATGATAGCGTTGTTGCTGGCTGCTTTTTGGTGCAGTGGTGGAAGGACTACCGTGTGCATGACAGCGAGTGAAAGCTATGGAGATGGACCTAAGGAAGCTGTTTGGGCTCAAGCTCATTTGACCAACCCTAAATGGATCTGGTCCAACTTCTATTTTTTAGGAGTTGGGCTGGGTTTATTTTTGGGTTCGGTCATGGATTCTGGTCTAATTTGGATCAGGATCTAGGACTTGGTGCTTGGAGTTCTAGTAGGGAGGTATTGGATCCTGTGGCATCTCAACAATAGGTTTTACCTGCTATCTAGGTAAACATTATCTTGATTATCCATGTTGGTATTCGTCTTTGGCTAGAGAGACATATCCTGGTTACTTGGTGTTTTATTTCTAGAATATTTATTTATGAGCTAATCTAGACTTTCTAGGTTAATTTAACAGTAGTCAATTCTCTCGAACCTTATAAACGTTTACTGTGTAACAATGTTTACTTTGATTAATATAGTGTCTCTCGTCTTGTTTGAAAAAAATATATATAAAAACTCACCGTTCTATGGAGCATGGAGGCCTACACAGATCGATACTCTAAACGGTTGAACACTTTAACCAGACAACTTGAAGAGGGATGGGGCACAGATCGACTGTGGACACAGTCGGTCCCTTTCACTAATCGACTTATTATTATTGGCCCCCGTATTGTTGTCAAATGTCAAGTTTCCGAGTTGTTCTGATTACTGATGACTCCCATCATTTTAGAATGAGAATCTTGCGGCCTTGTTGAAGAGAGTAGAACTTCTGCGGCCCGCTGTTCTTGATCGTTGCGCACATTATTGACAATCTTCATCTCCTTGTTTTGTCCCCAGAGCACCATGTATAAGCCACAAATGATTAATATTCCTCCTAGTATGCTGCCATCGATCATCCATAAATTCAAATGAGTAAATACTAGTAACGCATTTTGCTATTTTCACACATAATTCAAAAGAAGAGAAAAAAAAATAATCAAAGTAAGTAGAAGTTGCATGCATGAAGCATAAATATCGAAAAATGATCAATTACCTTCCTGCGTTTAGCTTTTCATTGAGCAACAAAGAACTACCAATGGCCACAACCACTAGGGAAAGCGGAGTGAAAACTGATACGAACAGCGGACCTCGCTTTCGTACACACCATGACATCACCACCACTATCAATCCAGAATTTACAATTCCCTGCATCATCGATAGATCACTTGACACATTTTACATTTATTGTTACCATGACATACTCTAAATACTATTTGAGTACTCAGTAATAATTTTTAACCTGTTTTTTTTCTTAATATTCATGTATTTAATTGATCAAAACGTACTGTCATGCATTGTCCTGGATAGATTGGATTGATCCACCTTTGTGACAATGCCAAACATATAAATGTATTGTATGTCAAACGTAAACTGATATAGTCGAGACTTGAAAACCCAAGGGGTATGAGTCCTACCTCTTGGTATAACATACCCTCATTTACATTGAGTTGAACAATAATTTGATTTTATTTGAAAAAGAATTCAATTTATATATATAGAACAAAATCATCACAATTTACTACAAATTTTAAGATCATTTAAGATGCATATTTACCAAGGAATGCAAAATTGAAATTATCGGCGATATTTCGCCGATATTTCGGTTATTTTGAACTTACCTGAAAAATCCGTGAATATATCTCCAAACTTTCCGAAATTTTCTGAAACTTTCCGATATTTCTGATATATCCCCGATATTTCCGATATTTTCCGATATTTTCCGAAATTTTTAAAATTTCCGTAAACTTTTCACATTTAACATTTAGTTTGGTAAATGTCCAATCTTCACATGCATGCTCAATGTCCAATCCACCATTCACGTGACATGTCCAATACATGCAGAATTACATGGGAGAACAATCATTTAATGATTATTCTTCACAATACACACATGATTATGCACATGGAGATGGAGAAAAAATAGTGAATTTCGAACCTCATAGGTCCCCTACATGGTTTTGAAGTATTTATATATTTGATTTTGTGATGTGTGATGTGTAACATATTGTACAAAATGCGTGATAGCCTAGCCTCCTATAAGTTTTAGCCATCAAAAAATAAAAATAGAACTAATAAATTATATTTTAATAATTATCAGCACTTAACACATACTAATTCATATAGTAATTTAGCAAATTCATATGTCTTGATGTCAGATCAATATTTTCTTTTCACATAAGGTAGATAATTGATCATGTTACAATCTCCAAAAGTTTCATTACAAATTTCAATGTAATTTTATTAGTTTCCGTCATTTTCGTCAGAATTTTTACTGGATCGATATTTCCGCCGAAATATCCAAATTTTGGAACGTCGATATATTCTCGATATCCGATATTTTACTCCTTGATATTTACATGTAATTGAATCTGAGTTGATAGCATTAATAACGATTTGATAAAAGAAAATGTGGCAAACATATCTGAATGAAATAATTCTCAAGTAGAATCAAGATTACACAAATAAAAGAACTCTTCAGATTATCATGGTAACAACAAAATTTGCTCTCAAATAGTATTTAGAGTATGTCATACTCCATGAGTACTCAAGTATTTACCTACTTTATCATCGGATGGAGAATTAGACTTGTCGTCTAGCTCGTTTCAATTAGTATTATCGTCTTTGTCGAATCCACTACTAAATTTGTAATGATGATCTAGACAATAATGTCTATATTAGTTTCAATTAGACAATAACTCACATGCTTGACCGATTTCTTTGGAATTTTAGTTTAGGTTAAAGCTAGTACTGTAGTACGTCATAATGAAAGATGAGGATCAATGAGTAATGATGAGTTTACCGAATATGCAGCAGTTAAGAGCCTGATGTTCCAACCCAATCTCCACTGGCTCCAATCCCTCTCGATGCAAATTGCCCAAACTACAGACTGAATCGATCCCATCACCGACATTAGAGCCGTGCTCGAATAATGGCATGAATATCTCTTGCTCATTTTTGCCTGCATGAGTCTCGGTCAACCCATTTCATAAGAAAACAAAAAAAATAACACCGAGAAGTAATACCTGAACGACGAGCCACATTGAAAATGAAACGACGCTGCCGAGAATCAGAAAGGATCCCAGAACATGACTCCAGGAGCTTTTGTGGGAGGAGGAGGAGGACGATGGCGCCACCGCCTGGTTATGTCTTCGAACAAGGTCAACGTGAGTTGACCAGATTGAGAACTCTGGTCCCTTGTAGAACGTAAAAACCATCGCACCACCTATGCACATCACCGTTCCAACCACCTTTGCCTTCCCTTCATGGCTTCCCAGTGTCAACTTCTCCAACCTGCATTAATTAATTTGAAATGCATGCATCCAAAATTCCAAATTAATCGAAAATGGTGACCAAGTTAAGAAACGGAACATAAATCATTTACGTTACAAACCCGAAACATATTCCCGTGATGAAAGCCACGGCCGGAAGTATATTAGCGATGGCGGAAACAAATGTTGGGGACGTTAAGACCAAAGCCTGTATGAAGAGATTCTGTGCCAGTGTTCCCCTGCAATATTAATCAGTTTAATTACAAGCATATAATCTAAATAACAAATTGCTACAGTGAGTTATTACTAATTACCCAAATAATCCGCTGAGGAAAGCTTGAAAGAGTACGACTAGAGTGAGTTTAGGCCTGGCGTTCCTGTAAATCAATGTAAACAAATTTAAAGAGGGTCGTCGATCAATCTTTTCTGACATATTTATTTTAAAGATCCAGAAAGTTAGCATATTAGATGGATTAAAACCTTTCGAGTATAAGGGCAAGAGGAATCATGAAGGCAGAGGAGAACATGAGACGGTAGGCAACGAGAATGCTGAGATTCATTCCGGACTCTACTGCAAGCGTGTAAAATATATTCATGGCTGCATATGCAAACTGAGCCGCCACCATGCATATCGCCGGCTTCAATAATTCATCTACAACACTATTAGAACTCTCAGAACTCTGGTGCCCCATTTTTTTTTACAGGATTCAAATGCGGAGAGCCTAGATAAGAGAGAGAAGAAGAGAGAGAGGAGAAGACAGGGAGAGAGAGAGCCTCAGGCTTTGGTAAAGTTGTGAGACCTGAAAGACTGAGAGCTGATAGTTAATGGTGAATTGGCGATATATATCAGGTCATCGATCAGTAACCTATGTATTGCAGTTCTGAGTCTGCTGTTCCCTTGGCCTTTTGTTTTGACTTTTGACCTAATAAAGTTGTTGTTGGTCTGGTAAATCCGTGGAGGGATTTTCATAAGTGTCATGTGAGGCTCTATTTTGCAGATTTTAATTAGTGCGCGCTGATTAATGGCTATCGGGGTCTTGTACCGTTGTAAAAATGGGTAAATATCTCTTATCTGTAAGCCCTACTCGATTACTTTGCGAAACCATGCATGCATTACGGAAAGTGGAAAGTTCGACTTGATATAAATGTCATACGCCACTCAAATGGTACTTTTTTTCTTTCTCTCGATCACATGACTATTGCCCGATCATGCCATATAATTGACATCAATTCCAAAATTAAGTTTCATGCAACAATAACTTCTTTTCTTGCACATATGTTCTTTCTCTGAAAAAACAAAAAAAAAGAAAAAGTTTAAGTACGGAGTTATCTCGTAGCTAGGATTTCTATGTTATACACAGTTTCTTTTAAAGGATACCCACGAGGTCTCTTTCTCTCTCTCCTCGTTCTTCCTTTGTGAGAGACCAAGGAACGGCAGCAGCAGCTCTTCCATCCCGTCCGGCAGTGGCCGGCGGAGGCGGGTCTCATGACGTGTTCTCTGCCGTTGCTTTGTTGCCGGACGTGGAGTCAAGGCCTGAGATGTTTTGTGGGATAGATCTGATTTTTTGGCTTTGCGTGTTCTTTGTACGTTGGTTGCCCCGGTGGTGCGGTGACATGGGATAGTCTCACGGCGGCAATCACATGCGGGATATATATATTGGATGGCGGATTGACCGGAAAGGTTGCTCGATTATTGGGTGTGGCTGTGTTGCTAGAGTTTCTCGGGAGGATGCTAGTGGTCAAGGAATTGATCTTCTCTTGGGCTTCTCATTTGGACATATTTAGTTTAAGTCAGGTTTTTAGTTTTTTTAGCTAATCACGTTTATGGTCTTCTTGTGCTAGAGTCGGGTACTGTTGGTATTTGAGTTTATTTACATCCTTTTTGATTTGTATAATTCGATCATGAGAGTTGAACATAGGTATCACAAATGATTGCTTAAGGGTATATTTATCTCCATATGTTCATGTCTTACCTGATCCTTGTAAAGTGTGAGTACGTAAGTCCCATGTTAGTTTGGGTTCAATGATTCAAAGATTAGTGCGATGTAAGATGTGAGTGTTTTGATTAATTTCTTTTTCTCTTGATAGAGCTAGGGTTATATGCCAACTGTGTATGAATTTTTCAGGTCGTGAAGATTTTAATGATTAATATTCAAAAAAAAGACCTATCAATATTGATGATTTCTTGCGGACTTTTAGAATTTGGTTTTAAGACTTATTTTCCAATTAAATTTTGGCAATTCTTTTTTTTGTTAATTTTCTTTTGAGGTAGACGATGAAATCCCACTAATGAAAATGAAGTACCATCTGAAGCGAAATTAAATGATGTAGCTATCGAAAAATATGTAAGACATGAATTCAATACATCAAAAGGCTAGGGGAGCCGGAGTTCGACAATTGTTAGAAATAATCATTAGGGCAACTTTAACAGCTTCTTCATATTTGAGTTTTTCTCTATTTTAGAGAAAATTTTGGTTGTTTTGCTCCAACAGATTCCATAATAGTGTGTTTGGATGAGAATGAAATTCCTGAAATTTAATTAAATTCCAGGAATTCAGAATTGCATCACTTAAATTTATATATTTAGTTAAGGTTCTTGAAGATTTTATGATTTCTATTCTTTTAAAATCAGGAGAATTTGATACTCAAATTCCTTGTTTCAATTCCCTCAAAAATATGTGTCATTCTACAATTCCCTCAAATTACTCACACTACCAGAAAAAACTTCTTAGATGACGGAAAGGTACCATCGCCTGAGTAGGCCTTTCCGTCGTCTAGGTTCCTAGACAATTAAGGGAACCTCCGTCGTCTAACCGCCGTAGCTTTGGTACTCAGACAAGGGATATTGGAACTTGCGTCGTCTTAGTATGAGTACCGGATATTGGAACTTGTATCGTCTTAGTGATACTTCGACGACGCATAAATATGTGTCGTTTAAGTGAACTTACATGACCCATATATCACCGTCGTCTTAGTTGACTTAGATGACGCGTGTTACCGTGGTCTAAGTACCCTCTTAGACGACACGTCAACACCGTCGTCTAAGTCTACTAAGACCATGCCCTTTTGCGTGGTTTAGGTATCGACTTAGACCACGGACCTAAAGTACCATGCTTTAGGTGATTGTACTTAGACGACGGTAAGAAGCCTTTCCGTCGTCTAAGTAGTAAATATTAATTTTTTTAAAATTATAATTAATCTAATATATTACAAATTAAATTAATAAATTAATTTAATAATTAAAATAATAATAATCAAAAATATATTAAATATAAAATTTGTACAAAAATAATGACAATATGAATTGTTCGATTCCGATGAAGATCACAAAAGTACGTGCATAATTATAAAAAATTTAACTAGCGACCCTAGAAGGTATTTGGTGGGCCCCGTCGATCCCACCTCTGCTCGGATCGTCGTCGTCGGGTCGTGGTCTTGGAGGAGTGGGGCCAAATTGGTGACAAACAGCATCAGGATCTAAGCCTAGCTTAAGCGACATGATGCGCACTAATTGAGCCATATGATCCATCCTTGCTTGAGTCACTTGATTCTCCTCTTGAGTCATACGAGCGTCCTCCTGAGCCCTTAAAGCGTTGTCGTTGGCCACTCGAGCTTGTTCCTCCAAGGCTTGGATTTTCTCTCGCCCCGCATCACTGAATCACCGACTCCCTGACGATGTGGACTGGCTCATATCTCGCTCGACGCCTCGTCCAAGACCACGAACCTCTTTACCAGGTCGATGGCCGAAGACTGCATTTGTGATTTCTATCCATGACTCTGTCGAGAGAGTATGCAGTTCCTCAAGCGGGACACCTGGAGTCTGGGACTGCATATCCGCAATTCTTTCGTCGACCAATTGTTGTAACCTCTCCTGAAATGAACATGAAGAATATATAAATATATATTGTCCCAAAAAAAACTGACATAATTTCCCCTAAAAATTAAGGAAATCAAAATCTTGCACGAAAACCAAAACACTTCCAATAACATCAAAACAAAATCTAATTCACATTTCTCAAGTTTAGCTATGTACCACACATGCATATGTACGCATCACACAAATAATATCTTCATTTATCAAGTTTATCTCTTTATGCACAAGTGAAGAAGCAACAATATTTAATAAAATTAAATATTATTACTTTGGGAAAAAAAATTTACTTACGGCGTGTTGAGTGCTGAGATGTTCAGTCTGCCCGGGCCTATTGTAAGCAGAAACGCTGCCTGCGATGAGCGGGTACGGTATTTAGAATCCTTTTGCAAGTGCTCATACGCCAGGTTGAGCATTTTGCAGGAGCCCAATCCGTGGTGCAACAACTTCTTCTGCAGATTAGATTCGTTCCTCTAAGATTGCGCTTGTATGTTACACAACAATTTAAATTATTACGCAATATAATCATTATTCAACACAAAATTTCCCAAAAAATTACACGAATGTAGAGGAATATGATCGAATTACGAACCTTATACGAGTCCGACTCAAAGTGGGCTTTCAACCACTCCCACTCAGCTTCCCTTCCCTTTTTGAACTCATTCGGAGTCTTTCCGGGGTTTGCCTTGTACATCTTGTGCAATGCATACTTCCAATCTTTGAAGATCTGGTGAGCGGTTTTGTTGATGTAGTCCACCATCTCCGGAGTCTGTTCATAATTAAAATTGTTCTAAAAAATAATAATTATAAACAACTATAAAAAATTAATCAATTACGAAAAAAACTATAATATTAATTAAATATATTTTTACGGTGAGTCCACAGAACACGTTCATTTTGTCCTCGTCGGGGAGCTCTTCCCAAGTAGGGGCTATCATACGTACGTGAGAACGTACGTAATTTTTGATCTGGTGAGCTGTTAAACTAGTCAGCCTCATTCCTTCAGGACATCGGGTGAATGCGTTTAGAGGCACATTGATCCTCCCGGTCCCTGATGTCTTTGCTACGCTCTCGGCTTTGCTTCCATCGCAAATACCACGAATGCGTTTAGGGGGTGGAAATATGGGGTCCCTCCTATATCACTGTCTCGCACTAACGACAGCTGAATCTTCATCGAAAGATTGGGGCACCTGCGACGTCGACCCTGAACCGCCATGTTCAACAACAACGTCGTCAATAGGAGAAGCGTGTGGAATGTCCCATTCGGGTGCCAAACTCGTACCCGACTCAGTAGAGGCTTGATTCCCCCAACCCATCTGTCGTAAGACAGATTGATGCCAAGATTCTTTTTCGATCTTTTGTCGTGCGTCTCTTCAGCATCTTTACAATCTTCAAAAAATAATCATATATAAATTCTTTTCTAATTACCACATTAATAATACATGCATATATATATATATATTCACATCAATACATATATATCTAATCGATTAATTCTCACCGACATTAACACATATATTCATATATATATATATATATACACACATTAACATATCGACATATCCAATTATCCAATTAAACGTACACATATAAATTATGAAATGATCGAATTATACATATATATGTAATTAAATATATTTATATTTATATTTATATTTATTTATAACAATATATACACAAATATATCAAAAAATAAATAAATCTAAATATATATACACAAATATATATATACAAAATTTATCTGCATATACAAAATTTATATAAATATACAAAATTGATCTAAATATACAAAATTTATCTAAATACACAAATATACAAAACTTATCTAATTAAATTTAGGAGCATATACACAAATACATAAAATATACAAATACACAAATATACACCAATATATACCTATATATACATGCAATATGTATATAGTATATATACATATTTATATATATAATTAAAGTTTAAGGTATACCGACCAGAGGAGGAGGGGCGACGAGGAGGGGCCGCGTCGGAGGAGGAGGTCTCGCCGGAAAGGGAGAGGGAGAAGGATCGGATCGGAGGGCCGGTGAGGGAGAGGTCGCCGGAATTAAAATTAGAGAGAGATCAGAGTGAGAGAGATATGAGAAAGAGAGAGAGAGCATCCGCGAGAAAAACTAATCGGGGGCTCGATTACTTAATCTGGTTCTAAACCACTTAGACGATGACAACATGATGTTGCGTCGTCTAAGAAGTCACTTAGACAACGCAACATAATGTTGTCGTCGTCTAAGTGGTTTTGAAACGTTTCCCCAAAAATTGGGTAGATGCTTTTGACCGCCATAAATTTCTACTTAGACGACGGTAACATCATGTTGTCGTGGTCTAAGTGGTTTTGAAACGTATCCCCAAAATTTGGGCGGTTGCTTTTGATCGCCCTGAATTTCTACTTAATTAGATGACAGCAACATGATGTTGCGTCATCTAAGTAACTTCTTAGACGACGCAACATTATGTTGCCGTCGTCTAAGTGATTTTGAAACGTATCCCAAAAGGGGCGGTCACTGTTCGCCCGCCATAATTTTAGACCTAGATGACGGTACATCATAGTTCCGTCATCTAAGTAAAAATAATAATTAATTAATTTATAATTATAATATAATTAAATTGTATTACATTAATTAATAATATACATCAACTTTATATATATATATATATATGTTCAACCATGCATGCATATATCAGCATCGGGATTATAGTCTTCATCAACATCTTCCTCTTCACTACTCTAGCCTCAACTGACGGCTGGTCCTTATCATCATAGTCTTCTTCATTATCATCATGGTATCCAAGGTCATCTTCATCCTCGAACTCCTCATCTTCAGATTCATTATCAATCATAAGGTCCATGATCTCCTTTTCAGTAAGATCTGTTTCCCAATCAAGCATGGGTAATTAAGTGTTCGTTAAGACGAATGAGTTCCCTTGTGTCTGAAATAACAGAAGTATCAGATTCTTGATATGCACTGACGACATTATCCTGTTGAGTATGAATCAATGACGACCCTTCGAGTGTTGTGGCACTCTATATTTCTCGGTGAGACATATAGTTTACCATTTTCCAGCCTTCACCAGCTTTCGGATCATCCAGATAGAACACCTGCCTAACGTGTGTGGCAAGAGCGAAAGGCTCATCCTTCTACCAGCTTGAGTTTGTATCGACTGATAAAAGGTTCAGATCTTTCTTCGTACGCTTGAACCATTTACCGTTGAATAGAAAAACGTTGATACAATTCCCATATAGTAACTGAACGACATTGACAAGAAGTCCGTAATATACATTGTGGTCTTGTCCGACCGCGATCCCACTATTTTGTGTTCTTCTTCCTTCATCTCGGTCCACTGAATGAAACTTTACACTGTTAACAAAACATCCGGGGTAAATATAGTGTTGAACCGGCTTACGGGCCAACATGTGATTTTCCCATGATCACCACCCATTATGGTTAGAGGATTTCTGTAGATCCTCCATCTGCAAAAAATGTGAACGTACAAGATGTAATTAAGAATATATATATATATATATCTACCAAAATTTTGTCATGATTTTCCCTAAAACTAAAGGAAACCACAAATAAACTTGCATCCAAAATTTGGCCAAAAAACTACATACGAATCCATTAATTAAACACCAAATTTAAATCAAATAACAAATTACGTAACTACTAATTAATCCATATACTAATGTTGATATATATATATATCAACATCAAATTTAAAAAAGGAAGCACAAAGCCGACATGTATGGTTTAATAATTTATAGTGACATACCCATTGGAGAAAATAATCAGGGAACTTCTTCTTAAGGATTTTTTCCACCCAGTTAGGACTCTTATCCGATTTGGCTGTCTAAATTTTAAATCCGTCACTTTGCATGTAACCAGTAACTTCTTCACAGTCTCGCAACATTACCCAATGTGCTTCAATAAGTTCCTCCTGACTTAATCTTTTGGTTAATACTTCTCTAAACGGTCGTACAAGATATGTGACGGCTGAAAGATTGTAGGTAACAAGTGTAATGGAGGCGGTCTTGACCGGATCATTGAAGTACTTGCTGTAGTAAGTAACAGACTCATGCATTAGGTATGTTTCTGCGATGGAACCATCTGGGGCAAACCTATTTTTTATGAATCTTTTATATTGTCCGAGTTGTCTACAAAATATGCATTATATTATTAATTCACAACGATCTTTGTAAGAAAAGAGATATATAAATGATGGAAAAAATGTTTCAAAATATATATTTTGTACGTACTACTTCATATTTTACCTTTCCTGAGGATACATTCACGTGTATTGGACCGGACCAGAAAGCAAAACTTGTTTGGGAAGGTGGACCATGAGGTGAATCATGATGTCAAAGAAAGCAGGGGGAAAATCCTCTCTAATTTGCAGAGGATGTGGACAATTTCATATTGAAGTTCGACCACATTCGACTTCTTCATCTCCCTGGTGCATATCCTCTGCCACCATCTGCACAATGCAACAATTTGTTCGACGACATCTTTAGGCAAATAAGGTTGCATCACCACTGAAATCAGACGTTGCAGCATAACGTGACAGTCATGAGTCTTTAATCCAATGAACTTATGTTCCCCTACTTTGACCCAGTCATATATGTTGGATGCATAATTAGATGGATACCGAACACGCTAAAATCAGTTGAATACAGCATCCCTCATTGTCGGCTTCACTATGTAAGGTGCAACGGGCATCTTGTTGTAAACACCTCTTCTATCCTTCTTTAACCACAAGGGACGGCGTATATTCATAGATTCTAGATCTTTCCGCACTTTGGGAGTGTCCTTATTCTTGAACTTAATACAGAGAATGGTTCCCACCACGCTGAAATCAGTTGAATACAGCATCCCTCATTGTCGGCTTCACTGTGTAAGGTGCAACGGACATCTTGTTGTAAACACCTTTTCTATCATTCTTTAACCACAAGGGATGACGTATATTCATAGATTCTAGATCTTTCTGCGCTTTGGGAGTGCCCTTATTCTTGAACTTAATACAGAGAATGGTTCCCACCACGTTGTCGCACACATTCTTCTCTATGTGCATGACATCAAGGTTGTTCCTCAACTTTAATTTTGACCAATAAGACAGTTCAAAGAAAATACTCACATGGTGCCATTATGCAACATATTGTAGAGGGTGTGGATTCAGTTTCTTCACATCATCGTCATTGGTCAACACAACAAAATTGAAGCTATTTTAACTTTTTCAAAATCTCTTCGCCGGACCACCGTCGGGGTTTAGGACCATTCTCTACTGTCCCATCGAAACAGTCCTTATCCTATCTCTACTGGTGATCATGAGAAAGCCATCTACGGTGACCCAAGTAACACACCTTCCCCGCGTGCCAACTAGAGTTCATGTTGTCCAAGCAGACAGGACAAGCATTGTATCCTCTGGTTGTGCAAGATGCCAACATCTCATACGCAGGAAAATCGTTGATGGTCCACATTACCACGACTCTCATCAAGAACATTGTGTTACTGAACTTGTCATACGTTGGAACTCCAGTTTCCCACAACAGTTTTAGCTCGTCAATCAATGGTCTGAGGTACACATCTAAACACTTTCCAGGAGACTTAGGCTCTAGAATTAGCAGAGTAAGGAAATTAAATTCCTTGTTCATACACGTCCAGGGAGGCATATTGTACGGCATGAGGATAACTGGCTGAGCGTTGTATGTGCCATCGTTAAAAGGATTGAACCCGTCTATAGAAAGTCATAGTCTGACATTTCGAATCTCCGCTACAAAGTCTAGAAATTCCTTGTTGAAATGTTTAAAAGTCTTCCCATCTGCCATGTGTCTGAGCACATCGTCATCTATTCTATTTTCCACATACCATCTCATCAACTCTGTTGTGTATAGAGACATGAAAAAATGCTGTAGTCAGGGAATCAACGGAAAATATCGAAGCACCTTCACAGGAATCTTCTTCTTTGAACTCCTCCTTTCAGGGTACTTCCATCTAGAGTGGTTGCAAATAGGACAATAGTCCAACTCTGCATACTCCTTATAAAACAGCACGCAATCGTTTCTGCATGCGTGGATGTGCTCCTACTTCAGACCCAGTGTGCTTAAGACACTTTTTACCTTGTAATGGGAACATGGAAGCTTGTGATTGTTAGGAAGCAAATCACATATGTGTTTCTGGATTTCATCAAAACCTGCATCCGATATTTTGTGCTTCACTTTGTACTCCATTTCGGTCATTATGGCGTGCTACACAATCTGTGGACATTCATCGTACACCAGGGTTCAGGCTTCAAGTAGCATGCTATTGTACCTATCAAATTTAGTAGTATTAATTTCTGGGAATACGGCAGAGACTGGGTCAACATTAAGAGTATCATATCCTCTCCATTCTTGTCGCTCTCTACCATGTAGACTGAATTCTGGAAAATCATCATGGACCAAATCCTCGGTGGGGTTCCAAGAAGGGGCGCCACTACCGATACTGCTGGTGAAAGCACTCTAGTAACTGTACCCTGCACTGAAGTCTACTACTTCACCGTGCTCACTCCATGTAGTGTAACTCCACATCATACCGTACTCATACAAGTGATGAACCATAACATGCCACTCCACAAATTGATGGTTAAGACATTTTCTGCAGGGACACCTTAAACGTTTCTTTCCTTGACCATATTGTATCGCAAACGTTACAAACTCTCCTATTTCGTCCATATACCTCTCATCACTTCTGTTCACCAACTGTATCCAACTCTTGTCCATATTCGATTCCTGTGTAAGCTAGAAAATGAAACTTTTAAATTATCGAATAAACCATTAATGTTAGAAGTTAACAAAAAATTGAGGTTCAATTCGATCATACAATTCCTAATTAATTAACAAATAATTTATTTATTTATTTCTACCTAATTAACATTATTTAATTAGGATTTTAATATATCGATCGATGAACACAGATATATATAATATTATTTAATATATATATATATATATGCATTTCATGCAAGCATTGTTCGATCATCAATAATTAGTTACGTACCTAGCTAGCACCCAATTCAATTAATTAAACGAAATATATAGCTAGCTAGCTACTTCGTCACACACATATATATATATGCATTATGGAATAATATTGAATTAATTATATATATATGCATGCAAACAAATTAAAACCATCGGATTGATCCATTGGAAGTTACGTACAAGAATTATATATACGAACGTACGTACCTTAATTTGTCGATAATTACATGCCGTCCAATTGACGTCGTCGTTGATCGAAATGAAGTGATCGATCGAGCTACCTTGATCGAGGTACATATAAACGTACGTAGGCTATATATATAGCTAGTTAGCTATATATATATATATTATTTTATTAGAGAGCTAGAGAGTCAAGATTGATGAAGCTAGAGAGTGCGAGCGATCGATATGATCGATGATTGAGATGGAGAGAATGGTGGCAAAGCTCATATATAATTGGGTTTTTTTCACTTAGACGACGCAACTTCTAACAGGTTTCTTACACGACGAATAAATGAAGGTGTCGGTACATCGTGTAAGAAACCACTTAGACGAAGCAACTTCTCAGTTGCATCGTCTAAGTGTAATCTCATACGACGTAATGTAGTTGGGTCGTCTAACATAAAATGTAGATGACAATTATATTTCTCGTCGTCTAAGTATTATCCTAGACGACGTCATTTAGTTGCGTCGTTTAAGACAGCTTAGACGATGGATCTTATCAGATTCGTCGTCTAAGTAGACTTTTCTGGTAGTGTCATAAAAATTTGAAAGTTTTGTCATAATTAAATTTCTACATGAAGAACCTCAAACACTAGAATTCACAAATGATGAAATTTAAAATGATGAAATCTAATTTTCATCAATTGTGAATTTCAATAGGAATCAAGAACACTTCATCCAAATACACCGTAAACACATTCCCTATTTTAGAGAATATGATGAGAGATAAAACAATGTTCCCTATATTTACAACATTCTTTAAATTTGTGAGGAAGAAAATAGGGAAGAATGATAAAATCTGCAAAATAGAGAATATGTTGGAGTTGAAGCATAAAATGTATAGTAAACTGTATTTTTTGCTCCCCTATAATAGAGAAATTATGGGGAAGCAGGATATATGGCCGCACTTGCTTCTATCAATAAAGCTAGGGAGTTCAGTAAAATTCCAACTTATATGTGTGCTTCCATAGCCGTTATGACCTCACCTTGGAACGCTAAAAGTCGGGGTCCTATATTCAGTGGCCCAGAAAGCTTAATCCTATTCCTATTGACCCAGCAAGCTCGCTGCCTAGACCAGGCCGGCCCAATTCCAAAACAGGCTGGAGGCCGAAAAGAAAATCAGAACATGGGCCTCAGGCCCAACCCTAGCTACCATGCAGTCGAGATGCAACTTAAAACCCTCCGACGGAAACCAGCCGTCAACATATCTCGATGCTGTCGCTGTCGCCGCCCTCTATGTCCCACCATGCCATGGCCTCGCCGCCCTCTATGTCCCACCATGCCATGGCCTCGCCGCCACCATCCGGTAGCCTCGGCAAGACCCGCACCACCACCGCGAACGACTCTACCTACTCTTCTTGTCCCACCACAAACAAACACAGCCCCACGAATTGAAGCCCCTAGCCTAGATTGAAGACCAAACCAACCCACCGGAAGAGAACGACGCACCTGGGCAACACATTCTCGAAACACAACCGACCCGCATTTGAAGATCCCCGCCATCCCATTTTATCGATCGTGCACCAGAACTTGAGTCGGCACAACCAGAACAGTAAATCAGGTGATGCAATTTACCAGTCGAAAGTGAGACTTGATGCATTTAGTATAATTTCGCACTCTTAAACAATAGATTAGGTAATGCAATTTACAGACGCGTGGCAACCTCCTCCATAACACAGACAGAGGAACGATGGAACAACAAATGAAATACAAATCACGTACACATATTTCCTATATAACATTCGTGAAGCATACTGTGTATATAACGTGATTTCCTGTTTATAGCACTATTCACTATTCCTCGGCGTGTGAACCGTGCGAGGATGCTACTCTCTCTCTTACTTTACTCCCTCTCTACCCGTACATTTTGGATCAAACCCAAATCCGATCTGATTCTCTCTCTCATTGCAACTCCACAACTCGCTTCTGATCGAGTCGTTGCTCAGTAACTCAACTCGGTACAAGTCACCAACTCAAGGACGACAATCCAGTGGTTTCGGACGATGCAGACCTCACGACGATCTTCGAGAATCTTCTGTTGGTTTCGATCAGCGAAGCGCAAGCAGAATCGACGGCTGGAAACGACGAGCTGCTGAAATCCGATGCAGAACGGCGGCGACGGATGGTGGCGGATGCTGAATCGGGAAGTCGTCTTCTCCTTCTTCCTCTCTATCTTTCCGATTCCCAAAACCTCTCGGTCCTCTTTTCCTCACCAAACCCAACTCCTCTGTTCCTTGCTACAAGCTTCTCCAACTCTCCCTCAGCTCTCCACATGGACGTTCTGAAATGTCCGGCCGGGACAAACAGGTCATCAGAGGGAGGTTACCAAACAATGAGGTGAGGGTCATGGTAAGTTGGTGGATAAATATGGCCAGTTAACAATGTACTATTGTTTGTAATGTACTTCTATCATTGATTTTGAAATGTTGTCTTAGTTAGATATACATTGTTAGCACATTTTCAAAAAGCTGATGATTTTGGGGTTTAGCTGTCAACTGTTTCCCGGTATATAAATGCCAAAAGATGTATCATAATTTTTTTCTTTTCATGATGATAGGAATGAAGTAGAGGTTATAGAAGAAATAACAACACTGTTGAACAAACTTAGTCAAAAGAAAATGCTCCATCCTGGTTTTGTTTCATAGATCAGAGTTAATTGTGGTTTAGGAGGTTCGCAGGTTGAGTTGACAGCTTATTTCATGATTTTGGGTTTCTATGTATTAATCCTATTCTGGCATTATTTGTTTCCTTACTTTTTTCACTTGATTAAGTGATTGCTATTTTGGCAATTATGGTTGTTCAGCTGCTAACTTTTTTTTCTTGATCGAGTTGGATTTGATGGGCTGATAACAGTAAGAATATGAGTAGGGGTAGCTATTTTTTAACTGGATTTCATGCCCAGTTGATATGATATTGCTATACTTATATAATGCAGTACTTTATTCTTTCCCGCCAGCTTTTGAGCTCCATAATGGTAAGTTTAAATGGAATTTGAATTTGGTCATTCAAATAGGTTGTTATTTGTTTATAGCTATGCAATTTAAAGGGATAGTGTGTTTGATGACATTGAGAAATTGATCAAACGACTCTATATAGGTTGTTCTGCTCTCATCGTACTTTCCATAAGTTTTATTACGGCGTAAAGCTCTGATTTGTTCTGTGAGAAAATAGACTCTGAATGTCGTGACTTCAAGCTTTACTTAACTTTACAGCATCTAATTGGCTTTGCATGTATTTGATCTTAACTCTCTTATTGAAATTTTACTGAACAGTGATGATTGTGTAAGATTTACGGCAAGTTTACTTCTTTTGCTATGAACTTGAATTCATTTTCTATTTTTTACTTCAAATATCTGGAGCTATAATTCCTTATGATATAGTAGTGTTGATTAGCTTGAATGAACAAGTTGAGTTTGTACTTTATTAAAGAAAGAAAAATAAACTTGAACCTTATTGTCTATATTAACTTATGATCTGTAATTGAGGTGCAGTTGCTTTGTATGCCTTAGAGCTTTGAATTAGAAACTTCAGCTCTATGATCTTTTGTATTGTACAATTTTACTGTTGGAACTTGGAAGTCAAATACCTTGGTTCAGTCTTTCTGTCTACAATAGTATTAACAGTTAAAGTAATCAGCTTAGTTCAATATCGATAATTAATTGTCCTACCATATACTAAAACGGTAACTTAAAACCTAATCCTTCATTAAACAACACACTACAATGCTCAAGTGAACGGTCAACTTAATTTGTTGTATTGTAAATTTGTGATCTTTTGTGTTGCTCTTTAAATCAGTTTGATTCAGTTTAAGTTTGGAAGCTAAGAAAGTAAAGCAAAGCTCTTTTGTAAGTGCAAAAAAAAATGACAAGGCTGTTTTTTTTATAAATCTTTTATGTTTTGAGTTGACTAAGAAGTCTGAAACCTAATCAAACTTAGCTTGGATATAATTTCTTCTAAAAGAGGTGATTTGAGATTTGTTATCTATATCCTTCACTGATCTGTTCCCATTACTGATGCTTTTGATTTTTGGTTAAATCTGAATAATATGTAGTTGTTGTGGCTTGATTTATGAGTTTTTGGATTTGGGTATTGGTGATTGGATTGAGTTGTGCCATTTTAATCATCAGTTTGTAATATTGGTATTATAGGTCTGTTTGGTTTTGATTTGAAATAAGGGGATCTTATAAGGAGATGTTGATTGATTTAAGTTGGAGTCTTTTCGATTACAAGGAGGGGTTGTTAGTTGTTAGTTCTTTCGCCGGAATGGAATAGGCTTCTCTTTTCCCACCGATTTCTATTTTCTTCTATTAATCGTTGGAAACTATTCATTTTGTTATTGGTGCGTTTCCAATCCCTTTCTTCACTTTGTTCAATATATCATAGTAAGACGAACATGGAATTATGGTTTAGGAGGTTCAGAGCTTTATTTTGATCTTTATAATGTCTATCTAATTATTCATTTTGGGTATCTATTTTTTTCTTAATTTATTAATCTGTTTTTATTAATTTGATAAATCATTCAATTGTGCAGGCTTTCAACTTTGTTTAGGTCGTGAGAAAGACTGAGCGCAACATATGGAGTAGTAAGCTTACGTTTGGATCTGTAGCATATGGAAAGAGTGTTCTATCTGCGCTATAGAAAGACCGATCTCTTTCGCATGGACTAATGCATTGTAATGGCTTTGGTCATCTACTTTGTACTAATGGAATTGAAGAAGTCCAGCAACAAAGCTTATACAGCTTCATCCAGGTTGTACCAAGTATATGCTTTGCTCCATGAAATGACAATTTTTCGTACCGTACCAGTCTATAACAAATCGAATGTATATCGGTAATGTTGTTTTACAAAAACTTTACACGAGTGACATATATTACTATATATTTTTTTCTAACACCCCCGCAGCGTAGCGCGGGCCTTATTACTAGTCTGTTTATATGGACAGATCTCATGTCTCAACAATGAACCCCATGGAGCCAATTTTCAGATTAATATCGTCTTCTACATCCGATGCTATCAACAGGCGGCTCTTTCAGTCTTCAGCATTCTCACATTGAGCTTCTCTCCACAAACGTACCTTTCTTCAACACAAATTACACTAATTACAAAGCAAAAAAAAAATTAAACTTATTAAGGTTCCTCTTAGACGTGTTATAAACAGCCAATGAGGTTTTTATTTTTCGGTCAGACACGGCCAGGGAGCAACTGAGCAACACATGTATCTTGAAAAACGACAGTTCTCAACATTCAACAATGAGTCTTGTGAAGCCAATTCAGGTTGATATCTTCTTTCACCACCTTTATGTGCATATTCTTGAGATAGGGTAAAAAGGGTTCCCATAAATTTTCAGTCTCTTCATCACATGTCACTTCTTCTAGCTGTTCAAGCTCCACAACTGTAGCAGGCAACTCTTTCAATCTGGAGCACTGTCTTATGTGAAGCCTTTTCAAACTGCAAAGTTCTCCGATATCCTCAGGCAGTTCCTTAATGCTAAAACAATCAGATATGTCAAGGTCGTTTAACTTCTTGAGATTCCTAATCGATACAGGTAACTTCGACAAATCTGTACAGGCCCTGAGCCTCAGGAGCTCTAAATTTACTAAATTTCCAATGTCTTCGGGTAAGGCAGAAAGCTTATGAGAATTGGTTACACTCAGTATCTTCATGTTTATCAGATCACAAAGTTGGGCAGGCAACTCCATCAAATCATTGCAGTAGTCAATATTCATTTCAACTAGATTTGGAAATGCCTCTGATATATGGATGGAACCGTTTCCAAAACCTTGGCCAATGCTACACATGAATAATGATATCTTTTTCAAACTTTTCAACTCTATAGGATACCTGCTTATTGAGGGGATTAAAATTCGCTCCAATCTAATTCTCTTCAAATTTGGTAGTGAATCAAGTACTTGAAAATTAGCCACCTCAGCAGGAAATGTACTGTGACTAGTGAGAACTAGGGCCTTCAGCTCCTTCATTTTCTCCATAAACTCGGGTAACACATAGCTCTTGCTCAGAAAGTTGAGAATCAGAACCACAACTTCTGGTACTTGTAAGTGGTGCCATTTAGATGAGAACTCTCCATCTGCATAAATTTTTATGGTGTGAGATATATAGAGAAGAAATTATATATCACAATATGTACACCTAAAATGTGTGAGAAACTGTGTGCCAGAGTGTTGACATGTGTATGCATGTACTGATCAAGTCAAATCAGATTTTTGCTCAGGGAGATTTGGAGTAACCTGTCGAGATAGATAAAAGACGTGCACTAAGATGTTGATACGTCTGTTCTGTCCACCACGTAGGAAAGTTGTCTCCACATATGTCAATCTTTAGTCTCATTCTATGTTCTATTGGATCCTGAGACATTTTAAGGATAGCCAACTCTCTAAGCATGTCATGCTGTGAAACTAAGTGTTCACCGTAGTAGCCATCCCCATCCTTGTTGTCCTTCCTGTTCATAATAAAAACCAATTTACTCTTTAAGGGATTTCTTCAACTTACATAATTGCAGAAAAATAAAATTGTGACCAGCAACTAGTTGTCAACAAAGGAAAAGCTAGCTAGTGTAACAAAACCAGAACTGTAATCGAAAGCATACCTTGTGACTACCAGATTAGCCAAACTCCGAGAGGCAAGTTCATTGAGTTTCACAATGGAGATGTATTCTTCTATGCCATATAACTCTGCCCACATATCGATGAGGACAGCGGCAGGGATCCTATGGTCTTCAGGAAATAAACCAAGGTCTATGAAGAATTCCCTGATAAGAGGCTTCTCTTCATCCAAAGCATCTAAGCTACTTTGGAGGCAAGCAAGCAAATCACTGGCAGAATCAAGAACAGAAGATCCTCTAGACCGATCCGTTACTTGTTTAAGCCATATTTCTATAGGTTGCGCACAGAGTGATCTTCCTACAACTGTAATTGCTAGTGGAAATCCCCTACAACGTTCTACTATCTGCAAAGCAGAATTCATGGATTCAATTTCTATTTGATCATGTATTCTCATGTATATATAGCACATGTAGTATCTCTTCATCCTTTTTGCATTGATAACCATATATGTATTTGCCTTTCAAGACTATGAAATCACCTTTTTCGCGAGATCTTGTGGAATATAGGAGCTCTTGTCTGCTAAGGATGCTGCATGATGAAAAAGTACCATTGCATCTTCGTCGTTCAAACACTCTAGATAGTATGGAGAACCAAATCTTGGAAAAGTAAACCTTGATGTAACCAAAATCTTATAGTTTGACAATTTCACTTCGTCAAATTTTTCAAGAATGAACTCTGATCCGGCCCAAACATCATCCAAGACCAGCAACATAGGATCCTGTCCTGTTTTCTTCAGAAAGTGGTGCAAGCAGCTAGTTGCAGTTACTTCATTTTGGAGATCAGGGACCTGCGCACCCGCTCGATGATATAGTTCTTGTACAATCAGGGTTAAGTTGGCCTTTTTTGAAACAGTAACAAAGAAGATATTGGTCTTGAACTTACCTATCCAAAACAAGACAGAGAAAAAGAAAAGCCATTAGTAAGAGGTCATTTGATTCTGGTCTAAGATTCGACATGCAATTTGAATAGTCCTATTTACAATACCTCTGATTTCTTCATCATGACACAACTTTGTGGCTAATGTAGTTTTTCCACATCCTCGAGGAGCAGTAAGTACCACCATAGACACTGCATCTTTAAAAAGCTCCATCTTCAATTCTCTCAAAGGCACATCCAGTCCAACCATGATCGTCGGAGGCTCAGGCACAACACACCACCCTCGAGCTTGTTCAGACCGACTGTTTTGTATAACACATTTACCTTCCATCATCTGCATCTGCACCTGCACAATCGACCCAGTATTCTTCACTGATTTGATAAAGGCTTCACGTAAATGGTTTCTTGAGACAAAAAGGGGATTGTTAATTTCTTGAGAAGAGAGGAAACAGAGTTATGTTATTTGAAATCTCTAATCGTCTGCACGTACTTTATTTATATGCTCATCCCGGACAGAGAAGCAAACGCGTTGGCACTTATTATAATTCGGAAGTAACGCCAGCACAACGTTGCAATTACTTGGCAAGTGTCCGACAAAATGTCAAGGGGACCCAATCATGCCACCGGTTCTGATTCCTGCAAGGTAATTGTGGGGAAACAATGCAACTAGTGAATTAATCTATGGTCGAGACCTGGGGGTATATAAAAGTTTCTGTACAGTTTATATTGTTTAGGTATGAATGAAATGAACAAATTAATCTATGGACGAGAACATTGTTTGATCAATTCCTTGGCTATAATGAAATCTGGGATGTCGTGTTCTTAGTCTTATATTGACCAAATATCAGATCTTTCCTATTGAAGCCTAATAAATCATCTTCCGGTTGAAGTCTAAATGTATTTGAGTTTGTAAGACCTTCCCTAGAGATCATCTTAGTATACGTGGTCTTACAGATAAGGTAGAAATCCGGGAAGAATCAACAATATACCTTTCCTTTATTCTTATAATAATCTTATATACGTAGTACGTGATCAAATTGTCCAACTCTTCCCATTTTATAAGATTACTTTTCACCTTAAAAGAATGTTTCTGTATGACGCAAATGGTGATCAGGTTACCCACAACCCTGGGTCCCCGGCAGCTGGCAATCTCATCGAAAAATAAAAATCCTGCGCAAGGACTACTCCTGCTCCAAAATAGAATACAAATGTTTTTGAAACTTTTTGATATATTAATTAATTCTGAATAGGTTATATGTACGACTATATTTATAATTCTAGAAAAAATTATTTATTCTTAATTAATTAATTAATTAGAATTTTACTTAATTATAAAATATACACCTCTTAAATATATAAGGAGTGTGACTCATTCCAACATTTTTTCTTAAATTGGAACATACAAGTCTTGAATATTCAACTTGTCAAGTGAGTTACTGAAAGTTTTGGACAAAACAACTTTGATAAAGATGTCAGCTAACTGCTCTTCTAAATGAACAAATGAGAATGAGATAATACGAGTATCTAGCTTCTCCTTGATGAAGTGTCTAGTGTTTATCAATCTCTACATGTTTTGTCTGGTCATGCTAAACATGATTATGTGCAATCTCAATTGCAGCAGTATTGTCACAATAAAGAGGCATTTCCCGTTTTTGCTTGAAACGCAAATTACTAAGCAAATACTTCAACCATAATAACTCACAAACACCTTAAGCCATGCCTCTATATTCAGCTTTTGCACTAGAACGAGCTACCACATTCTGCTTCTTGCTCCTCTAAATAACTAGATTTCCACCAATAAATGTAAAGTGACTAGAAGTAGAATGCCGATCAGTAATATTACCTACCCAATCTGCATCAATGTATCTACTCATTCCCAAATCTCCATGCTTACGGAACACAAGGTCTTTGTCAGGAGCAGACTTCAGATACCTTAAGATTCTTATTACACTGGCTCACCACACTAACAGTATAAGAAAGATCAGGTCTAGTGTGTGACAAGTAAACTAATCTCTCAACCAACCTCTGATACCGGGACTTGTCTGTAGGAACTTGATCAAGATATTCTGTAATCCGATGATTATGCTCAATAGGTGTATCAACCGATTTACAGTCCAGCATACCAGTCTCGGCCAACAAATCTATGACATATTTTCTTTGACTCAAAATAATACAGTTCTTGTTCCGGGCTACCTCAATACCCAAGAAATACTTCAAGTTTCCAAGGTTATTCATCTCAAATTCAGAAAATAATTGAACTTGTAACCTCTTGATCTCACTGAAGTCATCACTTGTCACAACCATGTCATCCACATAAATAATCAAGGCAGTCAACTTACCCTGCCGGTGTTTCAGGAACAATGTATGATCAGAATTGCTTTGTCGATACTCAATCTTCTTCATGAAAGTCATGAACATTCCAAACCAAACTCTTGGAGACTGTTTCAATCCATACAAAGACTTCTTTAAGCTGCACACCACATTCTCACCTGAAGAAGTACCATACCCTAGAGAAAGATCCATGTAAATTTCTTTGCTCAAATTTCTATGAAGAAAGACATTCTTTATATCAAACTGTTGTAATGGTCAATCCAGATTAACTGCCAAAGATACGAGGACTCGAATGATATTGATCTTCGCCACTAGTGCAAATGTCTCATCATAACCCACTCCATATTTCTAAGTATATTCTTTTGTAACCAACATTGCCTTGTATATGTCAACGGAGTCATCTACATTATGCTTCACAGTATAAACCCATCTACACTCAACAATCTTCTTTCCTAGTGGTAAAGGTACCAAGTACCAAGTACCATTCTTGTTGAGAGCATCTATCTCATCTTTCATTGCCTTGGTCCACTTCTCCTCCTTGATTGTATCCAGCACTTTATTAGAAAGCCACAATAGATAATTGATTCACAAAGATTACATAAGATTTATATAGTAAATGGGTTGACCCATAATTAGTTACAGAGTACTTGGCGTTAGCCTACAAAAGGGGTTCATATTTCTTTGAAAGTTACCCACGGGTTGTCCTAGTAGGCAAGATTCTTCTAGACTCAGGTTTAGGGACACTAGAACTTGACAAAGGAAGGCTACTACATACCTCAGGTGATGACAGGTCTGGAGAGATCGTTGATGGAAATGGAGAGACGAGACTTGCATGTACACCTTCTAAAATTGATTGATCACTGACCAATTCTCCTTATTTCGACGTGTTTGATAACTATTCGACATGTCGAACATGCTAAAAAAATTGGGACTGATGTCGACACAACCCCGTCATCCTAGGCTCTTTCGACGAGTCGAACCTCACCTTCGACGGGTCGAAAACCTTGTGCCAGAGGGTTCACAGTACACCCCTTCAACTGGTTGAGGCCCTTCCTCAACGGGTCAAAAATCTGTTCCAGCTGGGGTACTCTCAACTATAACAGAGATTTCTGATCATTCAAATTGGTCTTCATAAAATACATTCTTCTCCTCCTCACTCTAAGACGTCGTAGGAGAAAAGTAGCACAAATCTTCACTGAAAGTAACATTCATAGTGACATAAAACCTTTGAGAAGGAGAATGGTAGCACTTGTAACATTTATGATGGGTACCACAACCAACAAACACACATTTGAAAGCTCGAGCATCCAACTTAGATCTCTAATTCTTATGAAGATGAACAAATGCCACACAACCAAAGACACGAGCATGAAGTTTGTTGAGAGACGAGATAACAACATGTTTATACAATACCTCAAATAGAATCCGATTCTAAAAAGTTGCATATGGTAGGTGATTGATGAGATGATAGGCATACCGTACTGCTTCTCTCCAAAGATATTTTGGTATGTTGGCACTAAGTAAGATAGCTCTTCCCATGTCTCAGAGATGACGATTCTTTCTCTCATAAACTTCATCCTGCTCCAGTGTCTGAAGACAAGTAGTCTGGTGAACAATTTCATGCTGCTGAAAATATTCTTGGAAAGAGTGATTGACAAACTCTCCTCCATTTTTATATCAAAGTACTTTCACATAAGCATTCTACTGAGTTCGAATAAGAGTATGAAAATCAGTAAATTAAAGGCAAAAAACACATCTTTCTTTTTCAGTAACACAACCCATGTTAATCTTGTAAAGTCATCAATGAACAAAATAAAGTACCTCATTCCAATTAAGGTTGAATTCTTCGAAGGCCCCAATATATCAGAATGGATCAACTTAAATGATGCTGAACTAGAATGAGAACTAGGAGAGTAGCTGGACTTATGACTTATAAAAAATACACATGTTTCACAATGGAGGCTAGACTCTTTTATTCTCATAAACAAGGATGACAGAGATTTCTTCATAACACCAAATGACGAATGACCCAACCTGCGATGCCATAACCAAATTTCTTTAACTCGGTCAAAATTCAATGGCATGGCAACAAGTCTTGATGGTACTCGTGTCTCCCAGCTATACATGCAATCCAAGTGAAATAGTCTCCTATTTTGATCTCCCTTGCCTATAATATGCTGAGTGCACATATCCTAAAATACCATATACATAGGATAAAAAGGTGACAGAGCATTTATTTTGGCAATTCAACTCAGATACTAACAATAGATGATGAGACAGAGAGGAAACATAAAGGACATTATGTAACACAAGAAATTGAGTAACTTGGATTGACTCAATACCTAAAACCAAAAAAGGCACACCATTTACATTAGACACTTCAGGTACAGGAGAAGTTGACAGACTCAAAAACAATGACTTATCAAATGTCATATGATTAGACGCACCAGAATCAATTATCCATGTATCACTACCAGTAAAGTCAGAAACTTTCAAAGCAATACCAATTTTACCTTGATGTTTCTCAATTAGAAAAACATTACCTTCCATGTAATCTTGACTCTCCATACCACAGAAAAATAAGTTCTTCAAACAACGAAATATCCAAGGCCATAAAAAATTCTTCAGAAGCGAACAAGACAAGCAACGAACAGATCAGATCATAATTGAGGGGTCTATTGGTCAGGATATGAACACTTTTGGACAAAACGATCTTGAACAAGGAACAATAACAATCTCCAAACCAATTCAAACAATTGATTGAATCACTAGGAAAAAACAGACGGACATAACAGTTTTCAATGGATCGAAGAATCTTTTCGGTACGTCGAACGAATCAGGACAAAAACAGATTCGCAGTGAAAAACAGGTCAGGTCTTCAAGATTTCCAGGATCAAACCTAAGCTTTGATGCTAAGTAAAATAGAATACAAGTGTTTGAAGAATTTTCTGATAAATAATCTAATCTCGAATTATGTATATATATATAAGCATACTTACAATTCTAAAAAGAAACTATTTATTCTTAATTAATTACAGAATCTTACTTAATTACAAAATAAATACCTCTTAAATATACAAAAACTGTTACTCACTCCAACAAAATTGACGATCTAATTCATGCAAATGGCAGTAATTAATTAGTATCTATATTCAAGAAAGCATAAACTTGTAGAAGCTTTGAACATATATAGCCATATAGGCGCAACCGTTATAAAATATGTTATGTTGTCTGCTTAGCACCGTACACAAACAACGTATGTGTCTATGAAAGGGAACGACAAATAAGTTTATGAGACTACAAGAAACTGGTCGGTCATTTTATGTTGTCTGTTTGATGAAATTTTCCTGTACTGAGAGGAAAAATGAACAGAAAAACACTAAGAAATGGTGAGGTATTATGAGTGGACTAGTATTGCATTTCAGTTGTATTGACCCTGTCACATTAATTGAGGAATCAACAGTTGGATGCCTTGGGGGTCAGTATGCTAAATCCAATTCAAGCAACATTAAGCCGGCCATAAGACTGATATATGGAACCTTATCTTTTGTAATTAATGGTGTACATTAACTAGAAGTATGTCTACCTATACATTTTTTGAAGATGATGTCGACCTACGTATACATGAAAGTGAATCATGGCTAGTTTTGTTCATAATATAAGGTGTTTCCGCGTGCAAAGCAAAAGCGCGCTGGTAGACCAATTAAGGAGTACTAAACTAGCTACGTATGCATGATACTCAGATTGTGCGAGTATGCGGTATATCAAACTACATGCAGTACCCTACATGCGCGAGTAACGTAGCTAATTAAACCGGATGGAAATAAGTCTAGAAGTTTCGATTTCCATGTGCTGAGCGGGCGCCTGAGCTTTGACATTGGCCTCCTTTAAAATCGATATATATATACGTACGTATGTTTGATCTATCAGCATTACGCCATTGCTGATCGAGTTTGGTATGACGATATACTGATATAGTTGCTCTTGCTGGCCAGTTCATGAAGTTGGCCGGACGTTGTTTTATATGTACTTCCAAACCAGATCGAGTCTCATTCTTTGCCAAGTCAGAAACAAACGTATTCACGAAACCCGGCCACTATACTAGAGTACCTAGCTAGCTTGTCTTCGAGAGCTAACAAGCTTCTTCAAGGTCCCTCCTTGCTTTCTGTCATGATCGAACCCTCTTACTTCAGAGGGTGGATAATAAGAGCATATATCCAAAATCCCATCGATCCATATGCTAATCACGGTACGTAGGCACAACATAATGACCCTATATCTTAGCATCGAGCGTTTGTTCGTTGAAATATGGATTTTGACTAACTTTCAACTTTTTTGGTATATCATGCACCATGAGATTCTGGTTAACGAGGCTCAGAATGTACGCTAGTCGTTTGAACGAGGCTGTGCATGCTTCGTGCAGTTCAACTTTCTCTGTTCTAGAAAACATACATATCAGAAACCTTCAGCTGCTACTGGTGTGAATGTGTGATGATGGCCGGAAACCCCCTCCCAGGTAGGTAGCTAGGCTATATCGAGGAGTGGTATAACTAGCAATTCATATAGTAAAATTCACGTAAGGTGTGTACGGATGAATGTTCTAAAATCGTAAATCGAGATTGGGTCGGTCGAACCACACAAAATGATTAGTCGGAGACTAGTCGGTAATTAGTCGGATAAGTCAGTTTAATTATTTTTAATTAATTATAAATTTATAATACTTAAATTAATCATGAAAATGATATCCATAAATCTATACAAACCAAGTAAATAAATGCTTAGGTCTCTAGATAGAGTTTTCTTCTTCATATCTATCATACACTCTCTCATTATCGGACTCAAACTCAAACTTAACCTTATCATTGTCTTCACCATCTTCATCCTCCTCATCGGATTTTACTACGCTTGTTACTCCTTGCATTTCTTGATCCATTTCAATATCTTCTATCTCATCTAACTCAACAATTAAGTCATATTTGTGCTTGTCTAGCATCTTTAGCAAGTAGCACTTCCGCTCACATTTCCTTCTTATGTTTTTGGTTGATGATCTTGGCATTGAATTGAACATATACTAGATTACTCATCCTTGTGGCATCTAGTCTATTCCTTTTTTTTTTTGCATGTATCCCTTCAAAAGTACTCCAATTCCTCTCACATCTGGATGAACTTGTAGTCAATGTGAGAATCCGTATAGCCATTCTTTGCAATTTTGGAACACCATTTTCATAAGTATAGCCTTTTTTTTTAAAGTTGATCGGATTAGTCGGTCAATTCCAACTTTGACCAATTTTTGACGACTTGACCGACTTAAACTACCGATTTGGCAAATTCTGATCGGATTTGAAAAGTCACCGACTAGTCGGCCGACTTTTCCGACTTTTAGAACACTGGTTTCGATGTAGTATTTTTCATTTTCATTGAAGTTCACAAATGATGGAAATTATAATTCCTTGATTTTGAATGTTATTATTTACAATTCTAGCGTTTAGATTTACTTATAAAGATATTTAAAATGACAAGGAAATTTAAACTTTTATATGTAATTCGAGAGAATTACAAAATAACACTTAATTTTGAAGGAACTGAACAAGCAAGAGAATTGAGAGCTCTAGTTCCCCCGAATTTTAAAAAATAGAATTTCAAAATTCTCAAGAAATTTATCCAAACACAGAAATTTTAAAAAAAAAAGAATTTTGAATCGTTGAAATTTATTTAAATTCTCTCAATATTTCCTTCCATCATTCAAACACACCGGTATAATTTTAATGAGAAACATTATGATAATTTGACAGATTATAACCCTAATTTTGGAACCAAAGATCCATTCTACAAATCCATATCGATCACTTCAAACTCTAACCCTCAGATAATCAAATTTCTCCAGATAAATTACATGCCAAAGAAATGTTATACGATACACATTTATAAATACAAAAGTCAAACTAATTTTTTTGTCGAGGGCTGGAACCCAGTCGGCCAGGGAATCGGACCAGGAGGCTAGGCCCTCACGCCATCATTCATAATATACATACTACAAACTACTATTAGCTACGTGCATCAACTAATAGGCTACGTAGTTCTTAAAGGTTCACTACATGAATTATTACACAACGGAATATATCACAGGCTTCATGTTAGGGAGAATTGAAAACACAAATATCACAGAAGTTGTCCAATGTTACTTTGGAAAGACCAGTTCTTAAGTCGGAAAGGTGTGCAGCCAATCCAGATTGTAATCATCATATAATACCCTTACTTGTATATTTCCCATGGCAGATAAGAAGGGTTCCATTAAAACTTTGGTGTCATCATCGCATACCACATCCTCCAACTGTTCAAGATCCAAAACTGATGCAGGTAGCTCTTCCAGTCTTGAGCATTGTCTAATGTTGAGAGTTTTTAAACTGCTCAATTCACCAATATTTTCAGGCAGCTCCTTGATGCTGAAGCAATAAGAGATGTCAAGAGAAATTAGCTTTTTCAAGTTCTGGATGGAGTTTGGCAACACTGACAAGTCTGTGCAGGACCTAAGCCTCAGCAGTTCTAAGTTCACCAATTGCCCTATTTCTTCAGGTACGGCAGACAGCTTATGAGCATTGGTGATACTGAGCTTTTTAAGGGTAATCATATCACAGACCACAGCCGGCAATTCCACCATATCATTGCAGTAATCAATGTTCAATTCCACTACATTTGGCAATGAACAGTTGCTTAAAGCTTGACCAATTTTGCACATGAACAAGGATACCTTCTCTAACTTTTTTAAAACTACGGGGTTCTTGATTATGGAAGGTATTGAGATTCGTTCCAATCTTATTCTCTTCAGATTTGGCAGTGACCCAAGTAATGGAAAGTTATCTAACTCAGCAGGCAAAAGACTGTTGTTTGTTACTATCAGAACCTTTAATTTTTCCATCTTGTCGACAAATTCAGGTAAGGCATACTTCTTTGACTGAAAGTCCAGAACTAGAATCTCTGCTTGTGGTAGTTGCATGTTGGGCCATTTACATGAGAAGTGTTCATCTGCAAACCATATATAGGGTAGAATGATGTCAACCGCTGGTGGCAGATGTGATGTGTAAGTGCATGTGTCTGCTTTGCTTGTGTGCAATTGCATCAATACATATTTGCAACAGAAAGAAAGATAGATGAAGAACCTGTTGAGATAGATACAAGGTGAGCATTGCTGAGTTGACAGTTCTGTTCCGTCCACCACTCAGGAAACTTGTCTCCGCTCATGTCAATAATTAGCCTCTTTCTGTGTTCTATTGATTCCAAACTTGAATAATAGATAGCCAACTCCCTAAGAATATCATGCTGTGTAACAAAATGTTCAGTGTAATAGCCATCCACCTCCCTGCTGTCCTTCCTATTTACGATTAAAATACGCTATAAGAAATTTCTTCAACATAAAATTGAAATAGAAAATCACAACAAGCAACTGGCCATGGTTAAAAGCTAAATAGTGGAGAGATACCTAGTGATTATAAGATTAGCCAGACTCCGATTGGTGAGTTCCAGAAGGTTTGCAATGCATAGCATGTCATCATCTATCTCGTAGTACTCTTCCCATATATCAATCAGGGTACTAGCAGGTATTCTTTGGTCTTCCGGAAATAAACCTAGATCAATGAAACATTCCCTGCAGACAGTATCTTCTTTCCCTAAGGCATCTACACTGCTTTTGAGGCAAGCAAGCAGTGTTTGATCAGAATCAAGAATAGATGAACCCTTATTCCATTTAATTATTGTTTCCTTCCAGGTCTCTAGAGACAGCCCACAAAGTGACCTTCCAACCACTGTAATTGCAAGTGGAAATCCCTTGCAATGTTCCATTACCTGTAAAACATGTTTCCAATTTAATTCACAATAAGATGCAGAACAGCAGTGAGTCTTGAGTTCAATGCTCATGAACTGAAGAAAATGGTTGATAACTATGAACTCTACTAATTATTGCAAGTGACATGGTAATTTGAACTTTGAATTTTGTCCTCTTTTCACATCAATAAGCAAATTCAGTTGCAATGCAGACCAAGAAAATCACCTGTCTTAGAAGGTCTTCTGGAACATTAGAGCTCCCATCTCCCAATGATGCTGAATGTCGAAAAAGAGCCATTGCATCTTCATAATTTAATGCTTGTAAATTATATGGAGAACCAAATCTTGGAAATGCATATCGTGATGTCACCAAAACCTTGCATTCTGGCGTTTTCCATTCATCAAACTTTTCAAGAAGGGATTCCGATTCAGACCAAACGTCATCCAAGACAAACAACGACGGATGTTCAATTTGGTTTAGAAATTTCTGCAGCCATTTAACTGCAATCCCTTCATTTTCAAAAGAAGGTACTTGGAAACCCTTGTGTTTATACAGCTCTTGAACAATAAGGCTAGTGGGCTTCTTTGAGACAGTTACAAAGAAGATATTGTTCTGGAACATATCTTTCAAAGTACGAGGAGAGATAGTTGTTAGATGTCATCTACATTACTCCATGTATAACAGAGAAGAAAAAACAACAAAAAGAACACAAATAGTGAAGTGATACAAATCAATCTCATTCTCAATTATTACTCTCGCATGTTCAAAAAGATAGAACTGCGTAGGCATTTATTTCATTATAAATAATATTTTAGCAATGATTTATATAAAATCTTCATCCTATCCGTTAGTTGTGGACAAACATACACTGATATGGCTACAACTACTGACAACATATTATACGGAAAGACTGAAGAATCAGATACCAGACTCGGCTACATTTAACACAGTATCAAAGTTGAAAGCATACCCAGCCGGCCCCAGAAGTACTCTGCAATTTGACTTGGATCTCTTTAAAACTACTGTTGTAGCCCTACTTACAATATAAGCACAATAAAGATGTCATCCAATGACACTTAGACTTTTCAGAAGACAATGATTTAGGGAATGGTTGCTGTTAATTCTCATAGAAAAGTTTTGACAGTTTTGGCATATTACTACCACTCATGCAAAGAAAAATCATATCGACATTATTACTGTTACTAAGTATATCATTTTCAAGACAAGGAAAATAAATATTGATGAAGTACCTCTGACTTCTCCATCTTGAGAGAATTTTATTGCCAATGTAGTTTTCCCACACCCTCCGGGAGCAGTGAGCACAAGTAATGGTGCCTTAGCCTTGAAAAGCTTAATCTTCAAGTCCTTCAATGGCCCATCCAATCCAACTATAAGCCTTGGCGGTTCAGGTACAGCACACCAACCTTGAATACTTTTAGATGAATTATTTTGTATCCCAAAATTCTCATGAATTTTTTGGACAGTTGTTTCAATATCTTTTACCATAACCAAGGTTTTCTTCACATCTCTTATTCCATGCACTTTCAGTATATCCAACAGTGTCTGCAGAGATTTTCCCAATTCACCTAATTTGGCTATGTATTTAAACTTTTTGTAGGCGTCCAGAGGACCAGCCTTAGAGCACTTTCGAATTAGCTGAACGCCCTCGTCCATTTGTGTACTAAATCTTTGTAGTTCGTCCCTAGGGAAAGCTGATTCCTTTTCATATTCTTCTATCTCTTGGATGAGTGGTTCTATAGCGTCTAGTTTGGATCTTATATCAGCAAGGATATCTTTAAAAATAAATTGTTTGTCCTTCTGTTCCTTAATGGCATCATACAGCCCCTGAAACGATGCTCCTAAAGCTTTTCCTTCGACTAATGCCACTGCAATGGTTGAAATAAGTAACATATGAATTACAGCCTTACAGGACTTCATTTAGTTATTTGTGAGACAAGGAAACAATGAATATAACGAACAATCAAATTAACAGATCAAATAAAATCTCAACTTGACTTACTTTGTAGGAGATGATGGGCACCAGACAAAATCCTTATTGATGCACTCTGAGAAATAAAGATAACACAATTCTTCTTCAGTGTATTAGACAAAAAATATTGTTATTGCAACTCACTCGGATTTAGCACATACACACACACATATACAATCAAGGAAGTCTCAACTTTTAGAGCTCGATCCAGATAACTATTAAATGCTCGACAAAATAGATTGTTATTGCAACTCTCTGGGATTTAGCACAGTTATATACACACATATACAAGAGATGAAGTCTCAACTTTCAAATTTCGATCAAGATAACTATCAAATGCTTGCAGTTTCGATGAAATTCACCCAATGACCATTTAAAGCCAACCTGCGTACACGCAACGCTCGGACGCACCTTATGTTTTCCAAAATCCAATGTTGAAAAGATTACAAACAAAGAAAAAGAGTAATATAAGAATCACACTTTTCCAAATGATGGAAAATATTGGGTTATTAATAAGGACACCCTTTAGTGGGTTGGAGTGAAAAGTAAGCAAGAAATTTATGCTATTCCCACTCTATATGGGGAACCCTAAATGAATTTCATACTCCGCACCAAGATTTGTCAGACTTTTACCGAAACCATTAATCTATATTGAACATGACAATTTCCATTAATTTCGCCCCATTTACTGTAAATAACACTAACGTGTAAAAAGAGTTTAGTGCTAAATTAAAGTTAAGATAGTGGACATTAACGTGCCGGGCAGAACAAGTTTACGTAGTTGATGATGACTATCCACTAACTTTTACTCTATCTTCCCTCGTGGTGGAGCAGGTGCGAATTTAATTCTTTTTCGACAGTTGTGAGCGTAATCTCGCAGAATTTCTGACAATAGTTCATACAATTTCATATACAATTACTAACAGATCGGCACGACAATTCGTAGCGAAAATATCAATTCTTCGACACAGATAGATCATCAGTATAAGCAAAAATCAGACGACTATGTAAATCGAACGAAAGTAAAACAGAAACTCTTAACTATTCAATATACAGAACCATGAGATTGAAGACGAAGAGAAACAAAGGCGAAGTCTTTACCAGTTCAATAGACTGAACAAGGATCTGCCGAGTTGAGTCAGATTCACCAACAGAACACAAGAAGACTAAGAGCTGCTACTGACTAATCAAGCAAGACTTGTTGAGAGCCTCGAACTCTGCTTATTTCCTTCCGCTTGCTTTGGATGTGGTATCGACAACAGTGAAGTCAGTGGACTGAAATGAAATTGAAGTTATGTAGAAGAAAGTCACGTGTGGTTGATGTAGCAGTGTAAAGTTGTCGGACGAGTCGCAATCTCTGAGTAAATGTCCAACAGCTCCGACAGCTTTTCTTCGATTCTATACGGATAGAATTTTTATATCTATAAAAAAAAATTTAAAATTTGTATATTTATCTATAAATTTCTACAATTTAATGCATTCATATGTTTTTCTCTCTTTCTTCATCTTTTCTTCATATTTATCATTCCCTTTAATCAAATTTAATACATTTTATGACTTAATTAAATACAAACTTAATAAAAAAAAAAATGATCCAAATGACCACTCAAGTTTGTCATACTCGACAATTTGATTACTGAACTTTGGAATATATCAAAAATGTCACTGAACTTTAACTTTGTCTATCAAAGTGATCACTTTGTCCATCTTGGATGTTAATTTTTCTTATTTCATGGTAGTTTTCATACTTCTCCCATTTATATTATGTGTATTTCTCTGAAGAAACCAACCAAAACATTAATTTAAGTCTTTAAGAGCATTGCCAATAGTTCTAGTAAAAGTTCTCTATTATAGAAGACTGTTTGGGCTTGAAATAAATACTTTATATTGGGCTTGAAAGGCTGGAGTCTTGGCGAGCGGCCCAAGTGAGCTGAAGTCTTAGCGAGCGGCCCAGTTAGAAATAAAACTTGGCGAGCGGCCAAGTAGAATAACAGAATTTGTTTCCATATTGATTTAGGACTATACAATTAAGATAGCTGATGTATGCGGCTTAATGTTTATCTGACTTTTCCTGCTTCGGTTAGGTTTCCTTCATGAAAGGAGTTGTGATAACATTGAAACTATATAAAGATAAGACTCATGTGTTGGAAGACTCAGAGTTATATTGAGAATCTAAGAGTTTAAGACGATTAAGAGAATTGAAAGACGATTACTGTGCAATATATAAGGAGAGCAAGAGCATTTGAGAAAGGGTCCCCGATCAAATACAAAACATTTGCTATACGCAAATACACAGACATTTCGTCAAAGATTCTATCCCTGCAACCAGACGGTCGAAGTGTTTGTCACCTATCGAGTGAGAGTATTGAGATAAAAAAGAAGCAGCGCGACTGGAAGATCAAAGGGTTTGTCACCTGTCGAGTGAGAGTTTGGATATCCAAGGAAGCAATGTTCGCGACACATCATCAAAGAAGTTGCTTTGCTTTGCACTGATAAGAAAGTGTGAGGTATCGATTTTTGTGGCTCAGTTAAAGACGCAAAAACCCCCAAAGTTCTAGTTCACTAGGCAAGAATGACCCATTCAAACGAGGTTGGTGCTCTCCTCGTCTTAATCGCTTAAATCAAGAAGTCAGACAGCTTACATTCTATATTTTCCGTTGAGAAACGGTGGCACGCTAGCACACGAAACACATGCAGGATAAGCCAACACCTGCGGTTAAACTATCCGAAATCAGTAAAAGAGACAGTTTGCAAGAGGATCTCTACACTCTCCTCGCCAAATATATTTTGGAGTCAAACATTTTGGCACGCCAAGTAGGACGATCTTTTGTGTCTCTAAATGACAATAGGGGATCCTTATCGAAAGGAATACCCTTAGTGTCGCAAACATCCACAACTGGTCTACCGTGAGCACACTTCTAGTAGGTGTCGTTCACTAAGTAATCAAGCGAATGATATTATCTTCGCTAAGGAATATCACTCAAGTATGTCGTTCAAATCATTAAACGAAGCGGAGATCATAAAACTCCCGTTCCAAGAGTACCTAGCTTATGCGGCTAGGCGCGACGAACATCAGACTAACTACTACACGGCTCTCAGTGAAAGAATTGAACAAAAAAGTAACACTTCTCACTACTCAAGGCGAGAAAGTAGACTCGGCGTTGGCCGAAATCCAAGCGTTAAGAGTAGAACTCCATCAGAATCAAGAAGAATGAGAGGCAATTGGAGCCCAAGTAGTAAGTCTTGCAGAAGGTCAAGACAAGTTACAGATTGACGTCATGTAAACCTTAGGAGCAAGTTTGGATGAATACCACTGACACGCGGCGACACTGTCTCAAATGACAGATAGAGACATTGTGTCTCTAACAAAATCCGTTTCTGACCTCACCAGGAGGACCAGACAAGCAGAGTCTTTCCTGCCCGCATGGGAACAGAGGTTAAATAAGTTTATGAACGACTACGAAATACATCTTGCCAAGATGTATGAATCATACAAGACACCAGATCTAGATGCTTGGCAATGGACAAAATTCTACCGACATCAAACCTTCCAGACTTTCTCCGGCAATGATGATTCTAATGCGGCAACTCATTTAGCGTATTTCACACTGCAATTAGGGCAGTTTGCTGATAATGATGGACTCAAATTGAGAGTCTTTGGATCATCTTTGTCAGGATCAGCCATCGTTTGGTACATGGGATTGGAAAAGGGTTTGATCAACGAGTGGATGGACATGGAGGCTTTGTTTATAGATCACTTTGGAACGACAAGACCTGCAACCAATGTTGGAAAACTGGCTACCTTGAGCCAATCGGCGATAGAAAGTCAAGTTACCTTTCTGCACCATTTTCAGTCAGAATACAATCTATGCATGCAAGACTCCATTCGGCAAAGAAGAGGTAGTGGAGATGGCCAAGAATGGCTTGGAGGATACATACCACCAAATGTTCTTAAATAGCAAGTACTTTTCCTTGAACGAGCTTATTACGGCTGTAACTAAGGCTTACAACACCATGCAAGAACGAGACAATAGAAGGAATGCGTCCAAGGGAACGTACACTACTAGGTCTTATGATAGACCAAAGCCAAAGACTGTGGCTTATGTAGAAGAAATAGAAAACAACCAGGATTCAGACTTTGATGGAGACCAGGTGGGGGCAGTGGATTTATCGACGACCAAGGTTTTGAAACCCTACAAGCTTCAGAAGGGTAAGGGCCCCATTAAGCTTTCAACAATGACTTTTACTAAGCCAAAGTTCTAAACATGCACGTACGATGCTAATATGGCTCATGAGATCTTGGATGAACTCTACAACATGCAAATTGTCAAAGCAGACTTCGGATCTCTCCCCACAGCCGAGCAATTAAAAGGTAAAAAGTATTACAAATTCCATGGAGCATGGAATCATATCACAAAGAACTGCATCAAGCTGAAAAATTAGATCTAGAAGTGGATCAATGAAGGTAGGCTAGAATTGGAGGGAACAACCAAGGTAGCAGCATTAGTAGACTCTAAACCTTTCCCACCACCTCAAGGTAATATGATTGATATCGGTTGGTCGCCAGCCGTTAACCATGCAGGATGAACTGAGGAAGAAGGTAGACCGATCTTTCCACGTTATACCTTTCCACAAGATAAGGTGGAAGAGATCTTAGACAGGATGCATGAAATAGAGCTTATCATTTATTAGCCAGTGTTTAAAATGAAACATCTAAGGTATGAATGGCCAAGCGACCATTTCTATAGGTTCCACAACAAGTTTGGACACCGAACAACGTTTTCAACCTTGAAAGATAAAATTCAAGGCTTGATCAACTAGGAAGTGGTTAACATTAACCAGGAATGAATGGTAGCATGGCATCCTCAAACACTATTGCCTTCCCCAGAAACATCATTTTCTCGCGGTGCATCCAAGCCCACATAAAGAAGGAAAAGATCAAGACGAAGGCTTAAACGCAATATTGCATTTGTCCGACCTAGGCGAGCTGAGATAACTTATTATGCGTCCAGGCGAGAAGAGATATTTGAAGAACTACTTCAGACAGGGATAGCAGTGATTCTCGATAATTGGGGAACACCGAACCCACATCCTGAGGATGTATAGGGTCTACCTTACTGCCGATACCATCACAAATGGGGTCACCATTTCACGAACTACTGCATTGACTTAATGTTTAGAATTTAGCAGTGGATTGACGAGGGAGAAATATTGATAGATGATGAGCCCTCACCAGGTTTGGCAACCAAAGAATCATTAACGGTTGGAATGTTAGAATTGACTAGGGGTAACCCAAGTAAGAGGAAACAAACTGTTGATATCAATACTACTGGCGAGAGCCCACCTGAGAAACAACTAACGAAATCAAATAAAGGTAAAGATAAGGTGGACCCAAAAATAGAGTCGCCAATGGCCCTTTGTGCTCATTGTAAGTTAAAGAGCGGATTGAAGATTTCCTATGAAGAATTGGCAGAAGAAGTCAAGGCTTTCCCGGAATTATTTTTAAATCAAGGACATCATCAGCCACATAGCCCATGGGAGAAAAGACAAAGGGATTCCCCAGCACCCAAACATTCGCGAGCGACAGAGAAGATCAATGAAGCAAAGAAGTCCAAATCAGAGATAGCTGACATGCTCGCCACGCCATACGTTCCACCAGCTTCAAGGAACATTACTAAGGAGAATGTATGATAGATAAAGGAAAAAGGAAAGACCATTAAGGTGACTCCAAGCAGAAGAAAAAACCTTCAATGATGATTTGGACAAGCCAAGAGAGCATTGGAAGCTTTTGAGATAGGCATTCTCAAAGAAGAAGAATTGGTCTGTTCCCCAGAGACGCTGCAATGACGGTTGAATGCTCTTGCAGTAAATCCTTGGTGGTTTTTGGGAAGAAGTCTCGCGAGCCTAAAGTACGAGCACAATGACCAAATGCCTTTGACCATAACCCAGAATTATGGTCCAGAGATAAGACACCAGAACCTATTCATGAGGTTCATCATGAAATCCCAGAGCGTAGATCAGCGAGACGACGCCTCAGTTTTGACAATGGAGTGATGAAAGCAGTGGGGCTAAATACTCTACAAAAAGAAAGAGACCATGTCAAGGGACACATCACTTCAAGAGAAACTAAAGGCTTACGATGGAAACCAAAGCCTTTGATTGTAGAAGAACAAAAGAAGACCAGTCTTGACAAGACCTTTCCCCCACTTCAGAAACGAAATTCACGGATATTTATGCCAACATCTATAGAGCCTATACCTGAGGTTCAGATTCAATAAATCACTTCCCTCGAGGTCACCTCAAACATGGATAACGAGGAAGGGAAACTTGGAGAGGATAACAACGAGGATGATGAAGAGTTGTTGGACTACGGTGAAGATGAAGTAGATGACATAGAGGTAGAAGAATATGTGGAGGAGGTAGACACTAATATAAACATGGTGTTTGTCTTATCCTCCAAATATGCACTATCTTCACAGAAACCAGTAGTGGTTGAGCCAGTCTTGAGGAGAGATGTTAATAATTTGGTAGCGCTAGAGGATGAATCGATATTGACAGAACAATCAATGCTCGACAAACAACCAGAGGCTGATTCACCATCAACCAAGGGACAAATGATGTTCGCAAGGCCCACCTTGAACATGGCCATGCACATGCGGCCCCTATATGTGACAGGGAATATCCAGGGAATCCAAATCAACAATCTTTTAGTGGATTCTGGGGTAGCAGTAAACATCATCACCGTCAAAGAAATGGCATTGCTAGGCGTTCTCAAGTCTGCTATCCAAGAGACAACTCTTAACATCAGAAACTTTCGGGGTAGCATATCTAAGACTTTGGGAATTGTCTTTTTGCAGTTACACATTGGTCCAGCCACCGGTACATACACATTCTTTGTAGCGGAGTGCACATATCCATATAGTGTAATTCTTAGACGTGACTGGATCCACAGAAGCTATTGTGTACCTTTGTCCCTTCACCAGCAGATGTTACTTTGGAATATGGAGTTTGGCGAGGCAGAAATTGTTGATGCAGACCCTCGTCCATATTTCGTGTCTGCCAATTCTTTAGAAGTCAGTTATTACAACAGTGACCTCAGGCCACTGGAGGTATGTGGCATTGACAACAAAGGCTGCCCAGTTAGTGTAACGGCCTATAAACTAGCTCAATAGGGTATTATTCAAGCAAATCATGATAGTAGCAGACCCTACACCATTGAGCTACCATCCAAACCATCTCAATGATTGGGTCTCTATCAAGTATAGAGGTCGATGCTTGTTACTTTTTGTATGAATACTTCCACAATTTTTTGATGGAGAGTCAAGCCTACGAGAGGGTTCCAATGATTGCGGCATTGGAATATGTGGATGAGGATGTATTGAACGAATTAGATGATGAGGAAGATATCAAATTAGCACCAGCATCCTTAGATGATATACCTCCTCAAGTCAAAGATCCCATTGAAAAGGTTAATCTTGGGAATTCAGAAGAGTCAATATCTGTGGCTATTAGTACCTTCCTAGAGCCTGAAGAACGACTAAGGCTTATTGGATTGCTATAGAAGTATGCTAATTTTTTTTGCAGAAATGTACGACGACATGCCAGGACTGTCACCAGAATTTGTTTGTCACAGCTTACCTATCATGGAAAGAAAGAAGCCGGTAAAACAAGATATGCGTCGAATGAATATAGAAACATCAATCTTAGTCAAAGAAGAAGTAGAAAAAATGCTCAAGTCAGAGATCATATGAGTAGCCAAATACAATGAGTAGTTATCCAACGTAGTCCTGTTCAGGAAGAAGAATGGTAAGATGCCAGTTTGTGTTGACTACAGAGACTTGAACAATGCAACCTCGAAGGATGCATACCCAATGCCAGCTGCTGATTTGTTGGTAGACTCAGTGGCTTGTCATGAAATGTTATCTTTCATGGATGGGATGGCTGGTTATCATCAGATACCAGTGGCAGAAGCAGACAGACATAAAACCGCGTTTCGGTGCCCAGGTTTCGCAAGAGTATTTGAGTACATAGACATGCCATTTGAACTCAAGAATGCAGGGGCAACCTACCAGCGAGCAATGAATTTGATCTTCCATGACCTTATCAGCAAACCAATGGAGGTTTATATGGATGATGTGGTAGTTAAAACGAAGTGCATAGTTAATCACATTAAAGACTTGAGACAAGTGTTTATCCAGATGAGGCAGCATCAGTTGAAGATGAATCCAGCTAAGTGTGTATTTGGAGTACAAGCAGGAGATTTCCTGGGATTTTTGGTTCATCAACGTAGGATTGAGATACCGGATGACAAGAAAGAAGCGGTTCTTAATGCAATCCCACCTGAGAGTTAGAAAGAACTACAACGCCTATTGAGAAAAATCAATTTCTTACGACGATTTATTGCCAACGCTACTGGAAAAACACAACAATTTTCTACTTTGCTCAAGCTTCAGAATCAGAAAGACTTTGTCTGGGAGCCTACTCATCAAGAGGCTTTTGAAACCATCAAAGAGTATTTAACGAACCCACCAGTTTTGGTACCACCAAGGCCAGGGGTTCCTCTCAAACTGTACATCTCAGCTACTGATCATTCTATTGGGAGTGTATTAGCTCAGGATGACACATCAAGAACAGAACGTGTTATTTTCTATTTCAGCCGTACCTTGACCGAATGTGAAATAAGATACTCGCCAATGGAAAAGTTGTGCTTAACTTTGTATTTTTTAGGATGGAAGTTGATGCATTACATGTTATCCTTCACCACATGTGTAATAGCACAAACCGATTTAGTGAAGTACATGCTTTCGAGACCTATACTCAGGAGACGGATTGGGAAGTGGATTCTGGCTCTGTTAGAATTCTCTTTGCAGTACGTTCCCCAGAAAGCAATCAAAGGCCAAGCAGTGGCTGATTTCCTGGCTCATCATCCAATGAAGGATGTTCGCGAGGGGCTAGAGCTAGAACTCACTCGTACCAAGTACTTGCACCTTGATGTTTATACTTTGATAGGTCAAGCACGAGTACTATGGCTGGGGCAGGAGTAGCATTGGTCTTTCCACGCAGCCAAACATTTTCTTATTCTTTCAGGTTAGATTTTTGGTGCACAAATAACCAAGCGAAATACGAGGCACTTATCATAGGCTTGGAACTTTTACTAGATATGGAGATCACGGATGTGCACATATACGGAGATTCCCAGTTAGTAATCAGACAACTTGAAACCAAGTACAAGGCTAGACCAGTATTAGAACCATACGTTAAACGAGCTTGTCAATTGCTCAAGTTGTTTACTGAAGTTGAGTTGAACCATGTTCCTCGCGAGAAGAATTATGCAGCAAATGAGTTGGCCCAACTAGCAATGGTGGTGAGCTTGCAAGATGGCGTACGTGAACCTATATTGAAGGTTGAACGAATGACCCTGCCATCTTTCATCGCTCGTCAAGAAGAAAATAATGAGTGGTTTTTTGCCACACTCGATCACATTGATATGGTTTGGAGACAGCCTGTTATCTCCTTTCTCCAGAATCCTAATGATCTGACAGACAAGCGGATTCGTTTCTTAGCTTCTAACTATATACTCAAGGAGAGGAAGGCATATTCTTGAGATGTGTCTTCGGACGTGACGCTAAGCGATTAATGAGGGAAGTTCATCTAGGGGCAGTAAGGGCACACCAGGCCGGTCCAAAGATGAGATGGTTGATACGATGACATGGCTACTATTGACCAGGTATGCTCAAAGATTGCATCACGTTCGCTAAAGGTTGTGAAGAATGTAAAAAACATGGTCTAATCAGCCACATGCCCAAAATACCATTACAGCCTATAATCAAGCCTTGGCCAGCTTGAGGATGGGCTCTGGACTTAATTGGAATGATTCATCCTCATTCATCAGACTGGCACAAATACATCATAGTGGCTACTGATTTCTTCACAAAATGAGTTGAAGCCCGACCTCTCAGAATAGCATCAGCTCCGCCAGTTTTTATTTGAATATATTATTTTCTGATTTGGTATTCTTGAGAGTTTTGTTTCAGACAAAGGGGCAGCGTTCATGTCTGGAGAGGTAGATGAGCTCATGAAGAATTTTGGAATACATTTTCTACATTCTTCTCCATATTATGCTCAATCCAACGGTCAAGCTGAAGCAAGCAACAAAATTATCATACACATCCTTAAACGAATGCTTGCGAGCAATGCCCCATTGTGGCATGAAGAAATTTTCAACACACTTTGGGCTTATCGAATGACCAAACGAACCCCCACAAGCACCACTCCTTGTGCATTAATGTTTGGCCATGATGCAGTGCTGCCTTTAGAGATTAACGTACAATCCTTAAGGGTTATGAAGCAAAATAGTCTGATCGATAAAGATTATGTACATACTATGTGGCAGGAATATGAAGACTTAGATGAAAAGAGAATACAGACTTATGACAATCTATGTGCTGAGAAACGGAAGTTGGCTCGTGCCTATGACAAATGTACTAGGGGCATGAGTTTTACAGAAGGAGAATTGGTTTGTAGAGTGATCTTGCCGGTTGGCGAGAAGACTGAAGGCCGAGGAAAATGGTCAGAAAAGTGGGAAGTACCATACATTATCAATCGACTCTTAGGTAAAGGAGTTGTTCATTTACAACATCGAGATGGAACAATTCATGCTAATTCTATCAATGGTCGTTTCCTTAAGAAATACATACAACCAGTCTGGGAGTATGAAGACCCACCAACAGTAGCTTAATCTAGTTCATTCATGCTCATTGGCGACGCTCGCATGATTGAACTGAAGGGCAACACATAGGGATTATTTAGATATAGTTAGCCTATATTTGAGGCTAAAATTTTGAATGTTAAATTTTTAATTATCATCAGCCTATACTTGTGGCTAAATATTTATTTTTCTGATTAAGGAGTTCATGCTCGCCAACCATTGTGGCCAAGTTATGTACAAACTACGTCTAAGTTTATCAATATGAAAGTTATTTTTGCATAAGGGAAATCTTTACTTTGAACATGAATAAGATTACATCAAGACAGAAAATTACAAAGGCTTTGCGGCCTTAAGCTCTGATACCATATGAAAACAGACTACAATCAGCAACATAACAGAAAAGATAAATACAGTTTATTTTTTCAAATCCTCAAATAGTTGATAGCCGATCCTTGGGTCCACATACCAAATATGTATACATTGAAAAAAGGGACCTCAAGGGACAAAAGAAGGAGTATTTGAAACGCCAAGGAAATTAGTTCAGCAGATCAAAAGACCATTTGAAGCAGCCTTGGCGTTTGTTGCCTTTCCCCAGGTTGAACTCCTTGTTCTTCCTCTTCAGTGAAGCCGCATCCACAGGGCTTGCAACCTTTATGCATATAAAAATTAAGCGGGTGCTGACGAGGAAGACGAGATGAGTTGTCCCTCAGGATTGTGGCTTCGTCACCCTTTAGATACTTGGGGTAAGTCAGCCAAGGCAACACCTGGACATAGATATCACTATCTAGTTCAGGTATGGGCATGGATATCACTATCTAGAGTCTATAATATGAGAGGTTTTATCTAGAGGATTTTCCATATAAGAAAGCCAGAGCAAACATGAAGAAAGGGAGTTCATCTCGTGAAGGAGTTTGGAAGGTATGACCACGAGTAGTGAATAAGGAAACCTTTTATAGAAAGAAACTACACTGAACCGTAGCAGTAAGGCTTTGCGAGAATAAATGCACCCGTTAATAGGAGACACCTGTCTATTGAAGATTGTGTCATGGAACGGTTTATCTGCCCCTAGATGAAGGCATGATGAGTGAAAGATGTTTTGGGTAGGTAAAACGTATTTTGAAGATTTGACGGTTGGGACGACACGTTATTGATTCCACGCTTGAAATTAAAGTCCATTTAAGTCAAATGACGAGGGTAGGCAAGCAGTTAGGTTCTATAGGCGGGCCTAGCATTGTTCGTATGATCCACAGAAGGCCTAAGTCTGAGGCCCAGCATGATACTCAAAGCCCAAATAAAATAATACTAAAATATGAGCAATCAAAAGAAATATTTAAGATGGTAGAAATATTCTGAGATATCACGATACAAAGAAAGGGTCTAATCTTTGAAGCCCAGTAATTATAATGAGAGGTTATTTTCTCTCAAAGACATTTTTGCAAGCTCGAGGTCTCGCCAAGATTGTTTATACAAGTGTAGAGCGCTCGTGGCTTCTTCTTTTGTATCCTGCAACAGTTTAGCCTAGTTTTCTCCTTCGACCATGAGCTGGCGGACGGAGGATTGATTTGAATGAGCGTTTGTATGCAGGTGGTCCACTTCAGCTTGGAGGGCAGCTAACTCAACTTCTTTGGCTGCCAAAGTTTCTTTGTGGGATAATGTGTCTTTCAGAAGCACCTGAATTTGCTTGTTCTCTTTTTGTGTCTGGCGAGCCAATGTCTCCATCGCCTCTTTCTTGCGTTCGGCCTCAAGTTTCAGACGGTGATGGATTTCGCTTTGACCCAGGAGTTGATGAAGTTTTTCCTCAAGTTCGGATATGGTCTGGAGGAATTCAGCATGGGCAGTGGCCTTTAGATTCCTTACTTGTTCTTGAATTTGTTTATGTCTTGAGAGGAATCGAGGTTGCCAGAAAGGATCTTTTGAAGGGCAATGTCAACGGCTGAAGGGGAGCTCAATGCACTCAACCTAGTCGAAATCTCTTGCAAGATTAAAATCTCATCTTGAGGGTTGGGTGCTTGAGTGGAAGGTCCAGTTGATGAAGAGGGAGTGGTAGTTTCTCCATGAGAAGTATTGGTTTCTTCATCAATGATGGTTAGCGAGCTCGAAGGCTGATCCACCGCGGCCATGATGGAGAGCTCAAGAGATTGAGGGCTGATTGGAGTTTGAAGTTGGCCTTGCGGGTTTGCCTCTTTTTCTGAATTTGCATTTGATACAGGAAGTATTTTGTCGCTATTCAGAGAAACAGGTATGGACTAGAAGCAAAAGCGAGATGTCAAGGTTCAATCAGAGGAAGTTAATGTATAGACAGAGTAAATAAATTGAAGTATTACTTGAACAAAGGGCAAGTTTTTGGATAAAACCAATTGTTGTGGTTCTTCAGTCGTATAGAGTTGAAGCTCTAGCGAGGGGGGAGCTTGATCTTTTGGCTCTGGAATGACTTTAATCAATTGTTGTGGTTCTTCTACTATGACTTGGAGCTCTGGCGAGGACGAGATCTAAACGTTTTGTTCCAAAATGACTTGGTCATTCTGGGAGCAGGTGTCCTCACTAGAGGAGGAAGGAAGAAAGCAAGATTGAAATTCAATTTGTAGGCGCCGGAAGAGAATAACAGGATCAACTGCCTTTTTATTTTCTTCTTAATTCCTCAAGTTCCCCTAGTATTATTCTAGCTAGGAATCTCGTGATGAAGTCTTTACAACACTATTTACCGCTGTTTATGACTTCCGACCCTGTTTCTTGGTCCTCATCTCCAAACATTATGCTGGAATCATCAAACTTCAATATATATGCTTTACGACACCCTTCGAAAAGCCTTTCTCCTAGCGAGTCAATAATATAGTAGGCTTCAATCTCAGCTTTAAGGACGAAGAAATGATCATTCCAGCTCACCAGATACACCTGAGGCTTGGTGCTCTTGCGGATATTTTCTCATATTTCATCAAACGATGGAAGACCTTTCAGGTATGCAAATTTCTCTGGGTTGAAGTACCCAATGAAGGAGTCATCAAAAGAGATCTTTAGGGGTCTGATGTTTTCCTTCAGAATAACTTCAAGATCAAAATGTTGATCAACGTATGAGCTAGTGAGGGCTTCATCCTTACATAGCTTCTGCCATTCCGAAAAACCTTGGACAATGAGGTCATCAAACTCAGAAACCGTGGGCATAGCGTTTGGATTTGAATATAACCAGTGAGCAATGGTGAAAACCAATGTTGAGCACGCGCTTGCCCCAGATGCTTTCTCACTCCGTTGATCGAAGGAGACATGGAAGACTTTGGCTTGAAGCCTAGCTTGTTTGTCTCTGCTTGCGATCTCTGTAGTTATCCAGATACCACTTGGGGGAGCTTCCATAGCCAAAGGAAGTTTGGAGACATATTGGCGAGCGACTTTGGAGTCTCAGGTCTTAGATGTTTCTCCAAGAGAAGAGTCAGTCCTCTTACATTTTTGTGACTGATAAAGAATGAGTGGGTCAACTATATTTAGTGAGAAAGCAGGAAATACGATTTATCTGGATAGAGCATTTCGATACTTACCGGTTGCCCAGAGTTGTTGGATCTTTTCTTCTTTGGGGCATGCAAGGCAATGGCCACGTCTATTTCCACGGTGTGCTGTTGATTAAAAGAAAGAGGAAATTGATCAAATATTATTAAGGAATTGCTAACATATGTGACAAAGTTAAATGACAAGAAGTATACATGTGGCCAGGGAGTTTTACTGTTGTTCTTGTACAACTTCCCAATTGTTGCCAAATCTTCTTCATTTGTGAATCTTTTGTTAAAACCATAGAAGATGTTGGCAAATAGAGAAAGCAGTCCTATCCTTCGTATGCTTTCCCAAAGCTAGGAACACTATACCAAGTATGTTTCGGTAACCGATTGAGAAATTACAAGTGGCTTCGATAGATCAGGAATTATCACGGTCGGGAAGCCAAAATGGTCATCCTGTAGATCATGAGTTGAAGGATGACTTGACTCTCGCCAAAGGCTGTATTTGTTCAGAGAACAGGCGATGGGCATGGGGCAACTTGGGAAAGCCCGAGCTGTCTTGAAAAATGATTTGGAGCATATAGCTCATACCCGGGGCTTGAAGAATCAGGAACTGGCAGGTCCTTGCAAATGTGACTCTGAAGAAAGAGGTTCCTCGCAGAGTCATTTTGCTCTGGCGAGGGCATAAACCTGCTCGCAAGGCTGCAGGGATAGCGACGATTCAGAATTACTTCAACTGCTGCAATTGGAAAGTCCTTATACGAGCAGAGATAGTTGAAGCAGGCTAGGTAAGACCATAGTCTGACCCTATAAGGTGCAGTCACCAAAGTTTGGCCCAGAAGTTTCTCCTCTTCAAAGGAAGGAACTGTAGAAGGACGGAAGAACGGAAAGTACATCCGCAATCTGAACTCTACCATCCAGAGTGGTCCTAATTGATTAAGGTCGAGATTTAAAAGAACAACTCATCTCAAGCAGTAATAGATGTAGGCGAGGAAGGATTCAACCAAGCCCAGTTGTTCATGATTGAAGAGGGGTTCGGCAAGGTTAGTCCAGCATTTGTTGACCTTGGCGGAGGTAGGACAAAAGATATACTTGGATAGCCAGTATTCCAAAAAGGTTATGCCTCCTTGATCGGTGTCTTTCTCCTCTTTCACAAAATGAGCAATCCAAGTAGAGTAGGAGGAAGGTCGATTTGTTGAGGCTTGGATTGGTGTCCCGAATGTGTGACTGAGAAGTCAGATGTTGTTGAACACAAGAACTCCAAATAAAGCATAAAGATCAAGGATTGTAATGCTCACATCACCATAGGGGAGACAGAAGCAATTGGCGAAGCAATCCCAAAAGCACATGGCGGTGGCAAACGGTGCTCGGTTTCCACCAGCAGGGAGTGAGAAGCATAAATCAATGAGTTGGGTGATGTCGACAGCTTCCCATCGATCAATATCTTTTCCGCGACGGAGCCAGTTCTAAGCGAGGTCTTTTGCATTTGGGTGCGGCCACTTTCCAATTAAACAAAGTGTGTCTTTGTTTGTCCACTCTTTGGGTTCTGCCTTTGGATGTTCTTAGAAGATTAAGGCTGAATTGCAAAGGAGATGGTGGAGAAGAGGAAAAAGTTCTGGATTTATTGGAGATTCCAGAAAAGGACCAAGTAAGCCAGTGCCTTTGCTTTGGTCAACATTCAGAGAGATATTGGCCTCTGGGTTTGAGGTTTCTGGAGAAATTCTCGACGTTTCGTTCTGAGTATGAGATGATTATGTCTTTACGTGGAGGCATGATTTCTGATCGGAGAAGATGGACGGCGGCGAGGATGAAAGTTTAGCTTTTGGTTAAGGAGCCTGAAAGATTAAAAGCAAGGCAAGCGAAAGAGTTCTGTTGGGAAGTGAGATTTTGTTGATGTGGACATGTGCGTTTATATTACATCATTCGAGTGACGCAACTTTTTAGAGGAGTTGTGTAACGTGGCGCTTACGTGTGATGTTACCGTTTGGAATAACATCGCGTCATTCAGATAATATTCAAGTCTTTTCTCTTGCATAGGTAATTTAAGCTCAAGACTTGAGGGGCAATGTTTGGGCCTGAAATAAATATTTCATATTGGGCTTGAAAGGCTGAAGTCTTGGCGAGCGGCTCAAGTGAGCTGAAGTCTTAGCGAGCGGCCCAGTTAGAAATGAAGCTTAGCGAGCAGCCAAGTAGAATAACAGAGTTTGTTTCCATATCGATTTAGGACTATACGATTAAGATAGCTGATCTATGCGGCTTAATGTTTATATGACCTTTCTTGCTTCGGTTAGGTTTCCTTTATGAAAGGAGTTGTGATAACATTGAAACTATATAAAGATAAGACCCGTGTGCTGGAAGACTCAGAGTTATATTGAGAATCTAAGAGTTTAAGAGGTTCAAGAGAATTGAAAGACGATTACTGTGCAATATATAAGGAGAGCAAGAGCATTTGAGAAAGGGTCCTCGATCAAATACAAAACATTTGCTATACGCAAATACATAGACATCTCGTCAAAAATTTTATCCCTGCAACCAGACGGTCAGAGTGCTTGTCTCCTATCGAGTGAGAGTATTGAGATCAAAATGAAGCAACGCGACTGGAAGATTGAATGGCTTGTCACCTATCGAGTGAGAGTTTGGATATCCAAGAAAGCAGTGTTCTCGACACATCGTCAAAAAAGTTGCTATGCTTTGCACTGATAAGGGAGTGTGAGGTATCCATTTATGTGGCTCTGCTAGAGACGCAAAAACCCCCCAAAGTCCTAGTTTACTAGGCAAGAATGACTCATTCAGACGAGGTCGGTATTCTTGTCTTAATCGCTTAAATCAAGAAGTCAGGCAGCTTACATTCCATATTCTGTTGAGAAATGGTGGCACGCCAGCACATGAGGCACATACAGGATAAACCGATACTTGCAGTTAAACTATCCGAAATTAGTAAAAAAGACAGTTTGCAAGAGGATCTCTACGCGCTCTTCGTCAGAGATATTTTAGAGTCAAACAAAGATGAAAACACAAAATCTCTAAAATAAAGTTACCACAACTCTAACAACTCTTCTATATAATTATCTTCTCTGTTTCTTGGAGGTTTCACATTTGTTTCCTTTCTCTTATTTATTGCTTTATCAAAAATTCAAAATTATCTTGTTTGCCATGTGATTTAGACTGGGTTTCCACGAAAAGGCACATCATAATCTGGGCTTACTAGTTGCTATTTGTTATAGCGGCCCAAAAGTCAAACCACAAACGCCGGGTGTCTGGGTGAACATAGGAAGTTTACAAAACTGCTGACCAAATGCGTTTTTGGTAAAATTCAGAGGCTTAAAAAAACAAAGAACCAGCAGAGATTTTTGACATAAACAACTCTACAGATTGATTTGATCAGAGATGTAACCTTCTGAATATCGTAAAAAAACCAAGAAAATGAGGAATACAAAAGGGTTACTATTTACAACAACAGCTCAAGTATATACAAAAGTGAAATAAGTAAATCCAAAAGGCAGAAGGAAATGAGCAGAAAAGAAAGAAGAGTAAGCATGGACCATGGATACATAGGCAGCTCTCAAAACTAAAGCTTGTGGGAGTTGAGGAGCCAATTTAGGTTGATATTCTCTTTAGCCACCACAATGCGTGTATTCTCAATAGGCAAGAAGGGCTCCCACAAATTTAGCGTCTCATCATCACCTATCACTTCTAAATTCTCAAGATTTTGAACCGATAGTGGCAGCTCTTCCAATCTTGAGCATCCTCTCATGTTAAGCTTTCTTAAGCTGCCCAACTCACCAAAATCTTCAGGCAACTCCTTGATGCTGAAGCAATGAGATATGTCAAGAAAGTGTAACTTTGAGAGCTTCCCTATTGAGCCAGGTAACTTTTGCAAGTCAGTACAGGACCTCAACTTCATTATTTCCAATTTTGCTAGGTTTCCAATGTCTTTAGGCAAGGCAAGAAGCTTGTGACAGTTGGTGACGCTGAGCTTTTTTAGATGAATCAAATCACTAATGTCAGAAGGCAATTCCACCAGATCTTTGCAATAGTCAATGTTTACTTCCACTACATTAGGAAATGCATGCGAAAGTTTGATGGAACCATTGCTGAAAGCTTGACCAATATTACACATGAATAAGGATATCTTCTGCAGACTAATCAATTTCAAGGGGTTCTTGGCTATGGACGAAATAGAGATGCGCTCTAGTCTGATTCTCTTCAGATTTGATGACGAGGGCAACAACTGGAAGTTTGTTAAATTTGAAGGTAGTAAACCATAATTTGTGACCAACAGTACCTTCAACCTGACCATTTTCTCCACAAAATGGGGTAATTCATAGTTTGTTGCCTGAAAATTCAAGACTAGAACCTCAGTTTCTGGTAATTCCATGTCGTGCCATCTTGTCGAAAACACTCCATCTGCAACAGACATGTCTCTTTTGTTAGCTAATGTCAATGAACTTTTCAATGTATTCATGTAAAGCCCAAACACACATACATGTTCATTGGAATCATTGCAAAAGAACGAAAGTAAGTTTGGACTAACCAGTTGAGATAGATAATAAGCGAGCCTTCATGCGTTGATACTTTTGTTGGATCCACCACTTGGGAAAATTGTCTCCAGAAATGTTTATAATCAGTCTTTCTCTATGTCCTGGGTCCTGTTGCCTGGCCTCGTATATAGCCAGCTCTCTGAGAAGATCATGTTGAGTTACAAAGTGTTCACTGTAGTATCCATCCCCCTGCAATTGGTCCTTCCTATTTGAAATAAAAACTAAGTTTCTTAGAAGAGATTCTTAAAAACTGTAACATACTAAAGGAAAAAACTAGTGAGGAAAACATGGAGACTAGCATACCTTATGACCACAAGACTGGCCAGACTTCGGTTGGTGATCCGGTGGAGGTTCGCAACACATAGAATATCATCGTTTAGAGAGTCATAAGATTCTGACCACATATCAATGAGGGCAGCAACAGGGATTCTTTGATCTTCTGGAAATGAACCTAGGTCTAAGAAAGTTTCTCTGACCATTGCCATTTCTTGGTTTAAGTCATCTAAACTACTTCGGAGGCCAAGAAGCAGTTGAATCTCAGAATCAAGAATTGAATACTCTTTGGATGACCATTCAATGACTCTTTGTTGCCAAATTTCTGTAGGCTGTCCGCAAAGTGATTTTCCTGCCACATTAATCGCTAATGGAAATCCCTTACATCCTTCTACTATCTGCAATTGACATCTCCAAATTGAATAACTATTTGAGTTGCCAACTCAAAATTCAAGTTTCGTAACATCTCCTATATATTATGTTCTTATAAAATGGAATAGAGGCATTTCAATATGTTGATTCAATTCCTTGCACACCTGTGTGGCAACAATGCATGTGCTTGTTCATGTGTATATATAAATACATGAGCTGATGAGCAAAAACATACAATCATCAACACGCACAGTTTTAAATATATCTGGAAGGGAAGAAATTACCTTTCTTGAAATTTCTGGTGGAATATGTGCACTCCTATCTCCCAAGGATGCTGAATGACGAAAAAGTTTCATTGCATCTCCAAAATTCAGTGTCTGCAAAGGATATGGAGAACCAAACCTCAGAAACTCAGACCGTGATGTCACTAATATCTTGTGATTTGGCATTCTAGATTCGAACTTTTCAAGTATGGAGTCCGATCCAGACCATACATCGTCTAGTACTAATAGTAAAGGCTTCTCTCCTTCTTCCTTGAGAAACGTTTGTAGCCACCTGGCTGCAGTTTCTTCATCTGGGAAACTAGGTGCCTGATAACCCTTGCTTTGATATAGCTCTTGCACAATACCATTGAAGTTTGGAGTCTTCGAAACTTTGACAAAGAGAATATTGTTTTTGAATTTCTCTGTACAAAAGACATACAAATTGTTAAGACTGTTACTGAGATGTCACTGAGATCATAATATTCTAAAATGAGATGAAAAACTTTATCCTATATTCTTATTGAAGTCCTAGCATATCCAAAATGTAGGAAATGAATGAGTGAAGAAAATTCATGACATATTCCAAGTTTCCAACCATGACATATAACAAGCTCAAGCTTAGTGGCTTGGCCAATCTTCTAAATTCCTATCAACCACAACAGACATATTTCAACAAGGCTATTGGTCAATTTCTATGAAAATAGAATCTCAAGTAAATAGGAACAAGAAACAGTTTAATACCTTGGACTTGCTCATCTTGACATAACTTTATTGCCAAAGTGGTTTTTCCACATCCTCCGGGAGCAGTGAGCACAAGCATTGAGACTTCATCCTTGAACAACATCATCTTCAACTCCTCCAAAGGCACATCCAATCCAACTGTGAGAGGTGGAAGGTCAGGAACTGCACAACAACCTTCAATATTGGCTTCCTTTTGTAACTGCTTCATTCCGGCCTCTATATTCATGCAACTTGTCTTCACTCCGTCCAACATAACCTGTATATTGCCAGTGTTTGCCTCGATTCGCTCCACACCTTCCCTCACACCAAAGCTTCTTGCTTCGATTCGGCTAACTGTCTCCTCTGTTCTCCTTGCCAAAACCAAGGTCTCCTTCCCATCTCTCATAGCGTAAACTCTGAGTATCTCCAACTGCTCCTTCAAAGTTTCGTTCCAAGCGAGTAACTTCTTGGCGTACTTGTACTTCTTATAGACACTCCACACACGAAACTTGGCGCACTTGTCAACTAGCACTTCCCCCTGTTTCAGATGAGACAATAGATTCGCTAGTTCTGCTTCCGGGCGATCAAGCTCCTGGTTCAGTCCTACAATGGCTTGAACCACTTTCTGCAGAGATTGGAGTGTGAATATTATGCTATTGAGCACATTTTTGAATAGCAAGTACTTAGTGGTCAGCTCCTTGAGACCCTCAAAGAGAAGACTGAAGAGTAATCCACCACCAGCTCCACCAAACACGTCCGCAGCATTCACCATTTCTCGATCGCAGTAGAATTGAAAAGAATAACAGACGCAGAGGACTTTGGAATCCAAGAACTCCAGAAACCCAATAAGGAAGAAAGTCGAGAATTGAGATTTGGTGAGTTTATCCAGGACAATATGGGGAGACAGAGACAGAGGACATGGTTATATAGACTTATTGTCATCATTGAACTGCAAACTGCATTACAAAATGACAAGCAAAGTGAAGCAACCAAGCAAATGCCTCACTCTTACCTTACAAGTGATGAGGAGACTAACCCACCTATCAGATTTGCCTCAGAACACTTCGAACTTTGTTGTAACTCGGTTGAAATATTGAACGCGGTATGACAACGATAAAAAGAGTAGTTTGCAGTATGATACGAGGATTCCTAGAAATTGAGTGGAAGCACCTTACCTCTTTCTTCCCCAATTTCCATTTCGACAACACAAAATGGGTAACTCCACATCTCCTTTCTCTCCAGTCTCAACCGGTTTGCAGTATGACAACTGCTCCGTCGGAGACATCCGAATCCACCTAGATCTGGATTCGTTTAAAGAGACAAAAAATTAGAAAAATTATTCTGTCCTGTTTATTCGGCCAATATTTAATAATTAAATTCGGATCCGTTTATTAATATGTTGATTATTAAATTTATTTCTTATATCAATATGTTAATTATTATCAATATGTCATATAATTTCTTTTTATAAACAAAATATTTCATTAAAACAAACCAGAGGCACAAAAAAAAAACTCCACTTACATCGAAGAATTTGACAAAAACCAAATTATTTTGAGTTTTTAATCTTTTAATTTATTAATAATTTTATATAATTTTGTTAAATATATTTATATTTTATTTTTTTAAAAGAGAATTTTGGATTAAAAACATTTCATATATGTAAATAAAAGTAAATTATATAATAAGTTTAAAAAATATAAACGGGGCTGATCATAAACGGATCGAATCGCTTGTGATCCGGATCCGATCCGTTAAATAAATGGGTCAACGGGTCCGGGTCACAAACGAATCAACAGATCTAAAAATTAGATCCGGATCTGCTTAATATGTACAGATCTAGAGCGGGTCCGAATGAAAACTCTTCCCATTGACAGACTCAGTCGGCAGAGAACCAAATAAATAAATAAATGACATCGTTCGCCTGTCGAAAAAAACAAAAACAAAAATGGATTTTCTTTTTCATCTGATACTGGTTTTTTTTAAGAGTTTCTTTTTCATTATTAAACAAAAAAATTATTAAATTCTAGGTGTAGAATTGTAGATTTTAAATGTTTATTGGTAGCTCACCGAGGGACCAAAGGCCATCCATTAGCTCAATACCCTCCAACTCCGAGTGAATGTATAGACTACAAAGCATTCTAAACTTCTAATCAAACTGGTAATTGGTGGAGGCATTTGCACCATAGCGATGAAAGATTTTGTTTGGGTTCAAAATAAACTTAAACATTTTATTACATATTATGGGTCAAGAAGAATACAGGTCGATCCCTGCGGCCCATCAAGATTGCTACGAATCTGGAATTATTAAAATCACATACGAGATTCCTAGGCAAACTAGGAAGATTTACAAAAGATACATCCTTATTTTCCTAGTTCAAAATGTTTCCTTGAACGATCGGAAAAGAAGAGCACCAATCTCTATAAATAGACCAATCCAAGCAGATTGAAAAGGACATACACACACGAATATGCATACAAGAAATTCATTACTCTTTCACAGCGAGAAAACAACGACAACGACGATCAAAGGAATCTGATTCACCCGACAGAGCGTGGAGATCTGAAGGTTCACTTTAGCTACCAAACCGACGATGGCGACCGGAGGAGTCTTATTCACCCGATAGAGCGTGGAGATTCCAAGGATTTACGAAGTCACCCTATCTAGTGTTCTCAACACTCGCCTTAAAAGATTGCTCTGTTTTATACTGGCACTGTGTATAAAGTATCGATCATTTGTGGCTCAGCGAAGAGACACAAAACCTAAGTGTTGAAACAACTTAGGCAAGTAGAACTCAACGAGCGAGGTTGGTGCTCTCCTCACTCCAATCGCTTGTAAAGAAGCAAAGACATTTCGGTGCAAATCACATCAACTACATTCTGCCATCGACAGTGGCACGCTAAGCACGCACAAGACCCTTAAAAGAGAAAGTTTGTGATCTTCTTCATCACATCGACCTGACTAGAAAAAATCAAGCCAAACATTTTGGCACGCCCAGTCGGACTCAGGTTTAGTGTCTCTCAATAGCAATCATTGAGAATCAGTATAGAAGAAATTTTTCTAGCTGCCACAAGCACCCATTATCTAACTTTCAGGAGCACAACTCAGCTAGTTGTCGGGGGTCTAAACAACGAAGAAGTCATACAACAATTTGGGGAAGCAATGGCCTTCAAAAATAAATCAGCAGCCAAGATTAAAGATCTTAATTCAGAGGCTTACCGTGACTATGTCATGGAAAGAGATCAGCACATTGATGGTCAACTAGACTACATCCTCCAAGCTATCAGTGAAAGTGACCAATCAGTCACACAATTCACAACAAAAGTGGAGGATATGCGGGCCTCCATGCAAGGGGACCGACAATTATACAATACAAAGTTTGATAGCCTATCAAACTCAATCACTGCTCTAACAATGATTGATAGTTTAACCGCTATAACAGCAAGGTTGAACATTATGCCAGTTATACATGATCATGAAGAGGAGCAAAGGGAGGATGAAGAGCCAAAGGATGAGGAAGAATTTCAACATCCAGAACCTCCTCCTCTGCTACCAGAAATCGAACTAGAAGAGCAAATCAACATAATAATTGTAGAGAGGTTGCTTGCTACAGCCAGAGTGGCTGATGCATACAACGATCCTCTGGGTCCGCCACCATGTGATTGGAAGTGGCCAAAAGGTTATCGACATATTTCCTTTACTCAGTTCAGCGGGGAAGGATTAGAATCAGCCGCCATCCACATGACGTGATTCAGAGCTTAATGCTGCCCATGGGGAACTCTTGGTGAATTCAAACTCAGGGTATTCGCATCTTCATTATTGGGAGCTACATTGCATTGATACACCAATTTACCACAGACTTCAATACTTAATTGGGTATGATGGAAAGATTGTTCACTAAGAATTTCGGTAGAGCCAAACCTACAATTAAAGATGCCTAGCGAATCCCCAGTGGCATACCTACACAGGTTTAAAGCGACGTACACCAAGAGAAAAACTTCATGCACTATGGAAGAGTTGGTGGATATCGCAGTAGGGAGTCTGGAACAACGACTGCATACCAAGTATGTGGACATGAAGTTTACTTCCTTGAATACACTCATAGAGGCAGTAGCTCAGACTCATGCAGCGTACCAAGAGGCTGACAATAGACGAAATGCGTATAGAGGTACCTATCATGCAAAGGCTCCTTATCATGGAGAACGACATAAGACAATCGCTGCGACTTACCTAGAAGAGGAGTCTGACGCGTTTGAAGATGAAGACACAACAATGGCTGGAGTAGAGTTAACAGCCAAGTATCCAGTCAAGTCCAAGAAGGTAACACCTGCCAAGTGACCAGTGCGAGTATTAACAAGCACATTCACCAAACCAGAATTTGAAACATATACTTACGATGCGAATGTAGCATATGAAATTTTTGATGACTTGTTAGATAAGAAATCAGCCAAGAAAAACTTTGGTGCATACCCGACAGCGGAGCAGCTAAAGGGCAAGAAGTATTGCAAGTTCAATAACATGTGGAACAACCATACAACTAAGGATTGTGTCAGGTTAAAGGACCAAATCCAAAAGTGGATCAATGATGGAAGAATCGCAATAGATGCAACGCCCCAGATTTCCCTACTGGATCATCAACCATTTGCTGAAAATTCAATAAGCACTATTGAGCTGTTACGATCAAGCACTGCAAATACCTTCCGCTGTGGCAAAGCAGCAGAGATCTTGGACAACCTCATACATGAGGAAATTGCAGCAGTACCTTTTGGCCCAACACCGGATAGGCGATGGGCAACTAGCAACTCATACTGCAAATTCCACCATGATTGGACACATGACACAGATCGATGCCAAGAACTTCAAAAGCAGATCCAACAGTGGATTTATAAAGGAAAAATCGTAGTGTCAGATGCATACGAGGAGGACATCAGCACTGTTTCGTTCATGGTAGGAACCTTGGAGGTATCATGGAGAAGTGGAGCAAAAAAGTAAACTCTGAACCTTAAGGGTACTATCAAAGCAGTTGCATCTGGCAGCAAAAAGATATAAGACCTAAAGGGGAAACAGAAAGAAGTCATCCCTGAAGCAACTCCCATTGTCATTTTCACACGATGTAAGGCAGAGTGCGGATTGAAGATGACTTATGATGAGTTTATAAAGGCTATATGAGCAAGTTCATAGATCGGCTCTCCTTCTGAGAAATTTCAACCATCCAGCCCTAAGGTAATAAAAGGAGCTCCAAAGGACTCAAATTTATACAAAAGGCTGCGAAGAGAAGAAAATAAGTTGGAGTTAACTAAATGTGTATAGTGAGTTTCCAAGGAGGACTCCAAACCTTACATCCCACCTGCAAGCAGGTCCATCATTAAAGAGGATGTCTGGTACATGAAGACAGGAAGAAAAACCGTGGAAATTACTCATACAAGGAAGCGAAAGTTGCAGAGACAGTTCGGCTCAGAAAAATGGACTTTGGAAGCATTTGACAAAGGATTAATAAAACCAGACCAACTGGTGGAATCTCCATAATAGATCAAAAGGAGAATGAATAGGCTTGCAGCTAACCCGGTAATCACTTTTGAAAATAATTCTGACAGACCAAAAGTCTGAACAGCTCGTCCAAGTGTTTTCTCCAGAATCCATGAGACTGAAGCAGTATCTAAAAGGCAGCGAACGCCGAAAAAACAAAGAAAAGTAATCAAGATGGAGGAAAGACCAGTACAAAGGTTAGCCTTGGAGCGAATTCAAAAGAAGGCCAAGTCAGCAGCTGAAGCTAGCAAGAGACCAATGCTTAGATGGCGTCCCAAGCCCTTGGTCATTGAGGAACAGAAGAAGAAAATCCTCGATTCAAGTATTAAAGCCAAGAAAGAGATAGGGGTATTACCCGATTAGAAGTCTAAAAGACCTAATCTGAGGTTCAATAGCCTATCATAGCAGTGGAGCCAGAATGTGTAGCAGGCGCATCAACCACAAATGAGAACAACGACGATGAGTAGTTGGTAAATGATGAAGAAGAGGACGTAATGGACATGCACGTTGGAATGGTATATGTATTACCAACTCAGTTCACAAAGCCAGTAGAAGCCAAGCAAGTGGCTTCGGTAAGCGAAGCAGTCATTCTCGTAGAACAGCAGTAAGAGGAAGAAGTGGTTCAAATAATAGAGCCAGCATTGCGAAAATCGCATATGATGTTCTCCAAACCTACTGCGACCATGACTTCACACATGAGACCACTATACATTACAACAAATATGGGGGGCATCCAGCTCAGCAAAATCATGGTTGACACTGGAGCAACAGTGAACATTTTGACTACGCGGGCAATGACTTTGCCTGGTATCCCTAGGTCCTCCATACAAGCTACGTCCATAACCATTAGGAATTTTGCAGGGACAGTCTCACAGACCCTCAGGTTATTATTCATAAAAGTTAAAGTTGGTTCGGTAGAATCTACTTATACCTTCTTCGTGCTAGATTTCAATGCATCTTACAGTGCGATTCTAGGAAGAGGCTGGATCCACAAGAGTTACTATGTCCCTTCATTGCTTCATCAATAGCTTTTGTTTTGGAATATGGAGACAGAGGAATCACATATCATCAATGCGGATCTAAGATCATATTTCGTCTCTACAATTGCTTTACATGCCAATTACTATAATGGAACCTTGAGACCATTGGAGGTATGTGTCGTTGATAACAAAGGCTGACCAGTTGGCGTAACGGCCTCCGAACTAGCTCAATGGGGAATAGTGCAAGCAAAAGATGATAAAGCACGTCCATGCTTCCTTGAGCTAACCCTCTTAGCCATCAATGATAATACAACCTTCTAAGGAGTAGGAAGCAAAGGCTTGCGCTTCTCTACGCGAAAGGTTGCAAACGTATACGATAGAGAAGCATGCCTACGATTGTCTGCCCACAGTCGTATTGGCAGAATGTATATATGAATACATATAGCAAGGAATCGATGAAGAGGAAAAAGTTATCCAGCTAGCTCCAACAGCTTTAGATGATACTTAACCTAAGAGATTCCACCAAGAAGATCAACCTAGGAACAACAAATAAGCCAACAGAAGTGGCCTTTAGTACTTTTTTGGAGCCTATGGAAAGAAAGAGGCTCATTAAGTTATTACTGGAATATAAAGATTTCTTTGCAGAGAAGTTTGAGGATATGCCAAGACTTTCTCCAGAGTTAGTGGTAAACAAATTACCAATCATGGAAGGGAAAAAGCCAGTTCAGCAACAGATGTGGGGGATGAACACAGAAACAATGACGCTCATAAAAGAAATAGAGAAGATGATGAAGTCTGGGGTCATCCATGTGGCCGAATACACATAGTGGATATCCAACATAGTTCCAATATGAAAGAATAATGACAAGATACAAGTTTGTGTTAACTATATGGATTTGAATCATGCTACTCCTAAAGACGCGTACCCTATGCCAATGGCAGACCTATTAGTGGATTCAGTGGCAAGATATGAGATGTTATCTTTCATGGATGGTATGACGGTCTATCATCAGATCTCAGTTGCTGAGATAGATCGTCACAAAACTGCATTTCGATGCCCGGGAGTACTAGGGGTATTTGAGTATGTCAATATGCCATTTGGATTGAAGAATACAGGAGCCACATATTAGCGAGCCATGCACTACATCTTCCATGATTTGTCAGGCAACACCGTGGAAGTATATATTGATGATATAGTGGTTAAATTCAGAAAGAGGTCTGATCATGTTGATGACCTAAGGCAGGTATTCAAACAAATGAGGCAGCATCGGCTAAAGATGAATCCTTCTAAGTGTGTGTTTGGGGTACAAGCAGGGGATTTCTTAGGATTCCTAGTACACCAGCGAGGCATAGAGGCCCCAGATGATAAGAAGGAAGATGTAATTAAAGCATCACCACCAAAGAACAAGCGAGAGTTGCAGAAGCTTCTGGGAAAGATTAACTTCCTAAGAAGATTCATTGCCAACGCTGCAGGGAAAACCACGACTTTTGCTCAATTACTAAAGTTACAGGGAGAGAAAGAGTTCGTTTGGGAGCCAATCCACTAAGATGCATTTGATAATATCAAGAAATACTTAGTCAATCCACCAGTCTCAGTACCACCATAGCCAGACAGGCCTTTGAAACTTTATATCTCAGCAACCGAGTTCTCAGTTAGAAGCTTGTTAGCACAAGACGACGACACTCAGGCAGAACGAGCAATTTTCTACCTAAGCAAAATGCTAACGGACTGTGAAATTAGGTATACACCAATGGAGAGGTTGTTCCTCGCTCTATACTTTTCTGGATATAAGTTAAGACATTACATGTTGTCTTTCACCACGTGTGTCATCACTCAAACAGATTTGGTACGATAAATGTTATCTCAACCTATACTTAGAGGACAGATTGTAATGTGGATTCTTGCACTATCAGAGTTTTCACTGCAATATGTTCCGCAAAGGGAAGTAAAAGGCCAAGCGGTGGCCAATTTTTTTAGCACATCATCCAATGGTGGAAGTTCCAGAACTCAAAGAGTTAGAATTGTCTCATATATCTTTAAACCCCTGGAAATTATATTTTGATGGATCCAGTACGAGTGCTTTCGCTGGAGCAGGGATTGCATTAGTAAATCCTCGTGGGGAAATTTTTGCTTTCTCCTTTAGACTAGACTATCAATGCTCAAATAACGTAGTAGAGTATGAAGCCTTGATCATAGGGTTGGAACTGCTAATTGACTTATAGAGGTCAAGGATGTGCAAATCTAGGGTGACTCGTTGCTAGTAATACGACAACTCGAGGCAACATTCAAGACTGGTGCAGCGTTAGAGCCATACGTAAATAGATCCAGTGAGTTATTAGAGGCTTTCACTGATGTAGAATTAATTCACATCCCCAGAGGAGAAAACTATGCAGCAAATGAGCTAGCACAGCTTGCTACCGAAACCGGGCTCGCAGACGGTGTGCAAGAGCGTATCTTACAGGTTGAACGCAGAACTCTTCCTTCCTTTATGGTAAGGAAAGAAGAAAAAGATGAATGGTACGCAACTAGTTTAAGTTCCATTGATGAAGATTGGAGGCAGCCAATCATTGCATACTTGAAGGATCCCAGCATTTCTGTAGACAAACACACCAAGTATTTGGCTCCAAAATATCGTCTCCGAAATTATGAGCTACTCAGAAGAGGAGGGAATGGTGTTGACCTGCTTTGTGTCTATCAAAATGAGGCCAAAAGGTTGTTGCGAGAGGTCCATTTAGGGGTTTGTGATGCTCACCAATCAGGACCTAAGATGAGATGGTTGTTGCGACGACATAGTTCTTTTTGGCCCTCTATTCTAAAAGATTGTTTTTCTTTTGTCAAAGGATGTGAAGATTGTCAAGCTCATGGACCAATGAGTCATATTCCAAATATTCCTATGCAGCTAATCATTAAGTCGTGGCCTGCACGAGGATGGGCTCTAGACTTGATTGGAATGATTCACCCTCATTCATCCATGCAACACAAGTTCATCATTATGGTTACTGACTTCTTCACCAAATGGGTTGAAGCAAAGCCATTAAAAGTCGCTTCTGCTGTTGCAATCAGACAATTCCTATATGAAGAGGCCATCTGCCGGTTTGGTATTCCGGAATGTTTGTCTCAGACAGAGGGGCAGTTCGTATCTGAAGAAATAGAGGAGTTGATGATAGACTTTGGGATCCAGTTTTTGTACTCTTCATCATATTACGCACAGTCCAATGGCCAAGTTGAAGCAAACAACAAGCTGATCCTACACATAATGAAGAGGATGCTCGCAGATAACCCACTATTATGGCATGAAGAATTATTCAGTACACTTTTGGCCTACAGGACTTTGAAGCGCAGCCCAACATGCACTACCCCATGTGTCCTAATGTTTGGTCATGATGCAGTCTTACCTTTGAAAATCAATGTACAATCTCTGCGAGTCATGGACCAACATCAGTTAGTTGGTGAAGATTATGTTCAGGCAATATGGCAGGAGCTCGAAGACTTAGATGAAAAAATCATTGAGGCTTTGAACAACCTAATCACTGAGAAGAAAAAGGTGGTTCGCATATACAATCATTGCACCGGAAGATTAAGCTTTACAGAAGGGGAGTTAGTATGGAAAACAGTTCTCCCTCTTGGTGAAAAACAAGATGGACGGGGTAAATGGTCTGCAAAATAGGAATGACCTTTTGTGATCAACAAAATAAAAGGCAAATGAGCTTTCTAACTTTGAAATATAAATGGAACAGTGCATCGTAACCCTATCAATGGTCAATTTCTAAAGAAGTATAGACAACCGGTCTGGGAGTATAAAGCACTTGCAGAGCCAGCCACTTAGTCGTAGCCTACAGGTGAGGCTCCTCTTTAGGCAAAACTAGTGGACAACCAGTATACATCTATGCCAACTTTCGTGGCCAAAATTTCAATTTTTTTTTACAACTTTGGTTGTTTTCCATTTGATTCAGAACCTATTAAATGGTTCTTTTTACATTTGTATTCAAAACAAGCTTTAGTGGTTTACCATTGCTATAGAAACTATTTTCCCTGCAGAAACAAGATATATACAAAGCAGTAAAGTAAATCTTTCATTTGATGAAGAAAAAAAAATACTTTTTGAGGCTTTGCGGCCTCTAGTTTTGATACCACTCATCAAGTGATGGAAACTCTATAGAAAAATGACCAAACCTAGTAGCCAAAAGTGTAAAAGTGGTCGATTTAGCTCTCAGTCTCAACAAACACCAGGTGGGCAGTCACTGACCAAGGGCTAGATCTATCTCCGCTTGCATCAGGCTCTGGAAAATCGGGGTTTTCCCCCAATAAATCCCAACAAGCATTCCCTTCATCAGACCTGATGTTCGACACTCCACCCTTACATGAAATAGAAAATTGCAGGGAGTGGGTTGGAGCATGCGAAGCACTGGAACAGAGGTCTTCAGGGATGGAGTGAGTGAGGGACAACCTACAGAACTTCTAGCTAATTCTCAAAGGCTTGAGAACAAGAATGCAAGCGGAGAGCCTGAGCTTAGGTACTTCTACCTAAGACAAGATTGAGCTTGGATACTTCTACCTAGAGAAGCATTAGCAGAACAAGAAATCTGGAGGGATTCTCTTAAAGCAGAAAAGAATGAAGCCACACATGGGAAACATTATCTTTCTGGATGATGGGAGAATGTTTTATAAAGATGAAGGTAAAAGTAGCATACTATATATAAAGGCCTAACCCTAGAGGCTTTAACAACCAGAGTGGAAAGCGTTGCATCAATTCAATACGATAATTAAGGAAGTCCATGCTCCTCGACGATTTGCGTATCTCTTGAAGACTGAAGATTGGCCATTTCAAGAAACAAATTAATAAAGCATTCAAGGCAAACAGTTATTCTGCACTCGGCGTGATCTTTAGGGGTGTAGAATTAAAGACTAAGTAGAGATACACAGAAAGGAATTAAGGGCTTTGGGCCAGAAGAGTTTTATAAATAAACATTACAAATAAAAATTAAAGCCTATTAATTGGGGCTTGGTCCATGATCAGTACAAAAATTCTTAGGAAGATGGGCAATGAAGCTACTTAGTTCTCGCAGAGTAGTCTTTGCCCGCAGATAGTTGGCATTAGCAGTTGACCATTTGGCCTCAGCGTCAGCTGTAAAAGTCCGAATTTCAGTCACATTCTGTAGTGAAGCCTTCCCAGTTGCAAGGATTTCCGCTGCTAGCTGTTTTCTCCCATTGAAATCATCTTCCATCTCTCACAATTCCACTTGCTGACGAGTGATTTCAGCCCGTTTGTTTTGATTCTTCTCCCACTCACCATAATAGTCCTTGCCAAGAGATGCAATATGGGCCCGGTAATGGTGACCACATCCAGTAGGCTCACACTCATATTTCCACAAGGGAACACAACGTAGCAACCACTGGAGCATGAGCACCTCTTGAAGGAAGATTGAAACATAAATTCAAGGCCTAGGCAATTCCATCCTGTACCCAGAATTCTTTATACAAGGATTTACGACCCTTGCTAATATCAAGTCTTTCATATGGAAAGTCCTGATCCCGATGGAGGCGCGGGAACATATGGGCATAGAAGATTTCAACATCCTTTTGGGAGGATTTTGGGCAGGACTTTTGGTAGGGTGCCATAGGCGTAGAAAATGAGAGGAGGATTGAAATGGCTGTAGGAATTTTAGAAAGTGCAAAGCGTAGAGAAGAGGCTTTTGAGAAGAGAGAGAAACACAAGTAAATATATAAGGGTTTTTATACGTTGGGCACAACTTTTCAAAGAGGTGCACTCGAGTAGCCTAAGCGAGGCTATTGAACCGTTGGGAATGACACGTCGCAACAAAGACCCTTCAATTGCCTATGATTTAATCTCGTGGTCTGAGGGGCAATGTTTGGGCCCAAAATAAACTTAAACATTTTATTACATACTCCAAAAAGAATACAGGCCAACTTCTGCGGCCCATCAAGATTGCTGCGAATATGGAAATATTAAAATCACGTACGAGATTCCTAGGCGAGCTAGGAAGATTTACAAAAGATACATCCTTATTTTCCTAGTCTAAAATATTTCCTTGAGCGATTGGAGAAGAAGAGCACCAATCTTTATAAATAGACCAATCCAAGCAGATTGAAAAGGACAGACACATACACGAATCTACATGCAAGCAATTCATTACTCTCTCACATCGACTAAACAATGATAACGGCGATCAAAGGAGTTTGGTTCACCCTACAGAGCGTGGAGATTCCGGCAGTTTACGAAGTCACCTTACCCAGCGACAACGAACTTAGGATCTTGTTCACTCAATAGAGCGTGGAGATTTGAAGGTTTACTTTAGCTACTAAATCAACGACGATGATTAGAGGAGTCTGGTTTACCCGACAAAACGTGGAGATTCCAAGGATTTACGAAGTCACCATATCCAGTGTTCTCAACATTCGCCTTAAAAAATTGTTCAGCATTATACTCGCACTGCGTATAAAGTATCGATCCTTTGTGGCGCAGCGAAGAGACACAAAACCTAAGTCTTGAAACAACTTAGGCAAGTAGAATTCAACGAGCGAGGTTGATGCTCTCCTCGCTCCAATCGCTTGTAAAGAAGTAAGGACATTTTGGCACAAATCAAATCAACTACATTCTGCCCTCGGCAGTGGCATGCCAAGCACGCACAAGACCCTTAAAAGAGACAGTTTGTGATCTTCTTCATCACATCAACCTGACTGGAGAAAATCAACCCAAACAGACTCAAAAAACGATTGTAGAGTTTGGAAGTATTAATTGATCATTCTTCATAACCCACACAAGCACTATCATTGCCACACAGTATTACAAAAGTAGAAACCAGACACACAATTTAGAAGGAAAGATGAAGAAAATAAGGAAACAAAAATGGAAACATTATGTAATGAGTAATGACACAGACAGACATTTGCTCCTGTACTTAATGAAATAAGGCATCTATCAAGTTGTATTCTTCTTTCAGGACCCTTATGTTTATCTCCAGCCCAGAAATCTCCCAGAACTCTTTTGTCTCCTCATCACATATCACTTCCTCTAGTTTCTCGAGTTCAGCAACTGATTCAGGTAACTCTTTCACTCTAGAGCACTGTCTCATATTGATGTTTTTCAAACTGCTGAGTTCATCAATGTCTTTGGGCAACTCCTTGATGCTGAAACAATCAGATATGTCGAGAACCTCCAACTTTTTGAGATTCCTAGTTGTGGCAGGAAATGTAACCAGGTCTATACAGGACTTTAGCCTCAAAAGTTCCAAATTGATCAGCTGCCCAATATCATCAGGCAATGCAGAAAGCTTATGACAGTGGGTGATACTGAGTTTCCTTAGCAGAAACAGATTGCAAATATCAACAGGCAATTCAACCAAGTCCCTGCAATAGTCAATGTTCAATTCCTCTAGCCTCGGAAATGCTTCTGAAATCTGTAAGGAAGAGTCACTGAAAGCTTGACCGATGCTACACATGAATAACGACATCTTCATTAAGCTCTTCAACTGTGCACGGTTCTTGGCTATGGAAGGAATTGAAATTCTCTCCAGCCTGATTCTCTTCAATTCCGGCAATGATTCCAAGAGTTGAAAGTTATTCAACTCAGCAGGCAAGGGACCATGATTTGTGACTATTAGGACCTTTAGGTTTTTCATCTCCGCAACAAATTTAGGTAAATTATAGTACTCTGCCTCAAAATTCAAAACTAGGACCTCAACTTTTGGTAGTTGAATGTTGTCCAAACTTGTAGAGAGCACTCCATCTGCATACAATATGCTACAAGAAGTCAGTTTAGCCCGAAATGAAATCTGAAAGCAGTCAAAGCACTAATATACTCTGTCAGTGTGTGTCTCCATGTGCATGTGCTTGTGCTTGCGTGCATGTCATTACTAGAGAGAGGATAATGGGATAACCAAGAGAGATGGATAAAATGCGAGGCTGGATGGATTGAAGATTTTGTTCCGCAACTTCTGTCAAATTCTTTGGTACTTTGCCTCCACATTTGTCTATAATCAATCTTGTTTTTTTTGGATCTAATTTTGCTTCGAAGAGAGCCAAATCTCTAAGCATATCATGATGGGAGACATAGTGTTCAGTGTAGTAGCCATCCGCCTCCATCTTTTCTTTCCTGGAAGGATCAAAGCCAACTTAGTTTCTTAGAGAGAATTCTATAGCAAAAAAACGTACCACAACACGAAATTGCACTTGCATAAGAGGGAGACAAAGAAGCCTGCATACCTTGTGACTACAAGATTAGCCAGACTACGGTTGGAAAGCTCATTAAGGCATGCCACGGAGGCAAAATCTCCTTTAAGGTCATATAACTCTGTCCAAATATCAATAAGAGCAGTAACCGGGATTCTTTGATCTTCAGGAAATGCACTCAGGTCCAAGAAACACTCCTTTAGTTTTTTATCATTTTCACCCAAGGCATCTAAGCTATTTTTCAGGCAAAGAAGCACTTCAGTCTCAGTTTCAAAAAAAGAAGCACCCATGGACCACTGGCTTAGTTTGGTTTGCCATGACTCCGTATGTTTTCCGCAGAGAGATTTTGCCACCACTTTAATGGCCAGTGGACATCCCTTGCAGCGCTTTACAATCTGCATCCCGATGTAGAATGATGTCATTTACAAAAACAAAACAAAAAAAACAAAATTAAACAAGGGTTTTATTTCTGCTTTAGTGAACAAGCTGCATAAACTACATGTAGGAAATTTTGTAGTTAGATAGGTGAATAAGCAAATTTTGTCAGCACTGAAGATTCAAAACTCACATTTTTCTGAATATTTTCTGGAATATAATAGCTCTGATCTCCCCGGATTGCTAACAGACGGAAAAGAGTTAATGCATCTTTGTCATCCAATGTACCTAGAGGATATGCAGAACCAAAACTTGGAAAAGAAGACCTTGATGTGACCAAAACATTGCAATTTGACTCTATAGGAACATCATTGAACTTCTCAAGAAGGGATTCTGATTTACGGCTAGGCCACACATCATCTAGGATAAACAGAAAAGGAGTTTTTCCTGTTTCCTTCAGAATTTGTTGCAGCCTGTTCAATGCAGAGTCTTCATTTGGGAAAGCAGGTTCCTGAAATCCCATCTGGACACATAGTTCGTGTACCACAACCTCGTTGGACTTGATTGCTTTAACCGTAACTAAGAAGATGTTCTGGTTGAACTTTTCTGCTTAGACACAGCATAACATATCCATCACCAAGAGATTATTTGTATGGAACCAATATTTAAGAAAAAAAGAAATCAATATGGTTCTGAGACTTCTGACTATACCACTAATTTAAAATATGAGATTTCAGAATGCATGTAACAAGTATGTTAGCCTTCTAATACTTCCTAAATCACATACACAATGTTCAAGTCATTAGAATATTCAGACATAATATTCAAGAGACAACACATTTCTATATCAGTTAAGCTATTTGTAGCTTCACTCGGAAGTTACGTAAAAGGTCCAATTTCTTTAGCAGAGAAAAGTCACCAATGCATGTGAAATTAGTTGTTGTCAACTACATGACCATTGTAAAGTACCTCTGACTTTGTGATCGTGATATAACATGCTAGCCAAAGTGGTTTTGCCACAACCACCGGAAGCAGTTAAGACGATCATCGAACCTCCATCCCTGAGAAAGCTCTTCTTCAATTTTTCCAGATGTGTATCTAAGGCAACTATATTCCGTGGAAGTTCAGGTACAAGCACTGTTCCAATAGTGCTCATCAAAGCTCTAGGCTCCGGAGGTTGACTTTGTACTTTGCCCATCACTTGGTTTGCCAAATTCTCTACTGAGGTCTCCAGTTTCTGTATCTTGTTCGCGATTTCCTTGGTATCTCTTCCCACCTCCTTCAGATCTGTTGATATCACCTTCACATCCCGGGCGATGTAAAGGGGAAGTTTACCCAACTCACTTTCAAGAGTTTTGTCCCATTCAGTAAGTTTGTCTGCATATTTGAACTTCTGGTACGCGCCCCACCAACGAGGCTTTGAGCACTTGGAAATGAGTTCAATCCCAGACTTGAAAACCAGTGTTAAACCTTCCAGCTCCTTCCTTGAACGATCTAACTCGTCATTGCTCTTCACCATCTGTGGGAGAACTCGCTTAAGATCGTCTAGCTTGGATTCAACGCCTTGGAGGATGTCTTTGAACTTCATATTTTTTATGACCACATCTTTAATAAGAGCGTAGAGATCCTCCAACAGCAGATCGAATACTTTATCCACGACCACGACCATTGTCTTGCACCCAAACCGGAACAAAGATTGCACAACCTGATTATGAAAAATGAGGAGAATACGAGAATATCAGATATTCTTCTCCGATGACAAAAAGATCTGTTATTTTGTGACTTGGCTCTGGAACTTGGCACTAATAACATGCATTTTTTTAATAATTCATTTTTCTGGGGAAGCTAGATAGAAACTTCAAGGTAGCTTAAACATTGACTTGCCTATACGAGACTTAAAAAGTTAGCCAGCAACCGCGGATTGACTCTAATAGACTAGACATTTTGGGTTGATGTGTTCTTTTCTTTTGAGTTTAAAGGAGATTTGAAGCTCCAGACAAAACAGAGTTGACTAAGCACCTTCCTGACACTTACATGGCAAGCCGGCGGGGAATATAAATCCACCCACCACTATATTGGAAGCTCCCGCTCTTTTACTGCAATCTTCTCATTTTGCCCAACAAGTTAAACAGAATTTAGCAGTGAACAACCGAGTATATACATGTCTGAAAATAATCAAAATATTGTGAAATAGGCCCTCAGTATAAGTACAAGGTCAAGTGAATCTGCCTCATTTCAATCGGAAAAAACATTTTGATATTGTGTAATAACAGTAACAACTAGATCAAATATTTCCAGCATACAAGATCATTTGCATAGATTTTGCTAAAACCAGTAACACAGATTGACCTTGGATAGAGAAATATTACAGGGCATCTAAAAACCACATGTTAAAAGAATTGGACTGCATCGAGTAATATAAATTTTCTCGTGGAATTCAGTCAATGCACAACTGGGAACTCAGGTCATAAAATCTCTCAAACGATCGGTATAGGTATAATGTAGTACTATGCATTTACAAGAGCAGAGAAACATATCTAACAGAACAAGGAAAAGCGGTGAGTCATGAATCGTACGTACAGAAGTCCAATGTTTGTTGGGAAAATGCGGCTCTCAAGACTGTAGCTTATGGAGCCAATTTAGGTTGATGTTCTCCTTCGCCACCACTATCTCTGTCCTTTTGAGGGGTAAGAAGGGTTCCCACAAACTTTTAGTCTCATCGTCACATATCACTTCCTCTAAATGCTTAAGATCCAAAACTGATACAGGCACTTCTTGTAATCTTGAGCATTCCCTCATGTTGAGCTTCCTTAAGTTGCTCATCTCACCAATGTCTTCAGGCAGTTCCTTGATGCTAAAGCAATAAGAAATATCAAGAAAGTTTAACTTCTTGAGGTTCCTGCTTGAGCCTGGCAACTTCTTCAAGTCCGTACAGGACCTTAGTCTCAGCACTTCTAAATTTTCCAATTGTCCAATATCTTCAGGTAATGCAAGTAGCTTATGCGAGTTGGTGATACTGAGTTTCCTCAGGTGAAAAAGATGACAGAGGTCAGCAGGCATTTCCACCAAATCATTGCAATAGTCAATGCTAAGCTCCTCCAAATTTGGAAATGCTTGTGAAATCTGGATGGAGCCATTGCTGAAAGCATCACCGATGTTACACATGAATAGAGATAACTTCTTTAGACTTACCGATTGTGTGATACTCTTGGTTACTGAAGGTAATGAGATGCGCTCCAGTCTAATTCTCTTTAGATTAAATAGTGAACCCAGTTGTGGGAAATCACTAACTTCAGCAGGCAAGATGCCATAGTTTGTGACAACAAGTACCTTCAGTTTAGACATTTTGTCCAGAAATAGGGGTAAGGCATAATTCTTCGTTTGAAAGTTCAAGACTAGAACCTCAGCTTCCGGTAGTTCCATGTGGAGCCATTTTGCTGAGAATTCTCCATCTGCAGACATACCATTTAATCTTAGTGTCTACAGGCATTAATTATACAAATAAAATTCTACATGAATATATGTTGATTAGTCCATTTCTACGTAATTGATGAAGGGAGTTATGAACCTACCAGTTGAGATGGATAATAGGCGAGCTTTCATGGATTGGCACTTCTCTTCAGACCACCATTTAGGAAGCTTATTTCCAGATATGTGTATAACCAGTCTTTCTCTATGTTCTGGATCCTCCTTTTGTCTTGTCTCGTAGATAGCCAACTCTCTAAGAAGATCATGCTGTGTAACAAAGTGTTCGCTGTAAAATCCATCTCCCTGCATTTGGTCCTTCCTGTTTATGATCAAAGCTAAGTTGCTAAGAATAGATTGTTCAAAAGATACCAAAATAAAATAACAAGGTAAGAGTAGCCTGTAGCCCTTATTGAAAAGAAAATTTTGTAGAGAAAACATGGCATACCGTGTAACTACAAGTTTAGCCAAACTTCGATTGGTGAGCTTCTGAAGATAAGCAACGGATGAAGTATCCTCATCTAGCTTATCATATGACTCTGCCCACATGTCAATGAGGGCAGCAACTGGGATTCTTTGGTCTTCAGGAAATGAACTAAGGTCTAAGAAACACTCCCTGATGGTTTCCATTTCTTTATCTGAGCCGATTAGGCTGCTCTGGAGGCGAAGAAGCAATTCAGTCTCAAAATCAAGAATAGAAGAGCCTTTAGACCACTCAGTTAGTCTTTGTTGCCAGATCTCTATACTTTGTCCACATAGTGATCCTCCTGCAACTGTAATTGCAAGTGGAAATCCATAGCAGCCTTCCACGATCTGCAATGAGTATGTAATATATGAGTAATTGAGTTGCAGACTCAAAATTCCATGTACATTTTTCTTTTCTTCATTGATTGAAAAGTGTCAGTTATCTACTTATCTTAATTATCTCAATGTATTCATAAAAATGAGAAGCCACACTAAATTGAACGCGCTACGCTGGCTTACATTTACTTTATACGTATACTATGCTTAAATGATAATTACTTCCATGTGCTGTCATAACAATGGATGTGTTTAAAACATGTTTTTTTTTATAAAATTCGAAATGAGCAAACTTTCACCCTTTGAACCTTGTCAATCATTAAGGGAAAACATCATATATGTAGTTCAGTGCAGTTTAGAAATCACCTTTCTTGAAAGGTATGCTGGAATATGTGAGCTTTTGTCCCCCAAGGATGCTGTATGGTGAAAGAGTTTCATCGAATTGTCATAGTCCAATGATTGCAAATGGTATGGAGAACCAAATCTCGGAAACTCTGACCGTGATGTGACCAAAATCTTGTAATCTGGCAATTTGGACTGAAACTTGTCTAATAGGGATTCTGATCCAGACCAAACATCGTCCAAGACCAACAGTAAAGGATTCTGTCCTACATCCTTCAGAAATGTTTGCAACCACTTGCCTACAGTTATTTCATCTTGGAAAGTAGGTACCTGGGAACCCTTGCGTTGGTATAACTCTTGCACAATGAGGCTGAGGTTTGGCGTCTTCGACACAGTGATAAAGTAGATGTTGTTCTTGAATTTATCTATCCAAAAGGAAAATTTATGAGTAATGTGTCATTGAGATGTGATGTGATGTCAGTCTTATTTCAGGTATGTTCAAAGGGTAGAAAACATATATGGCAACTAGAGACTATTAAGTCTATAAGTACTAATCAAGGTCACAATTAAGAGATGATACCTTTCACTTGCTCATCTTGACAGAATTTTGTTGCCAAAGTGGTTTTGCCACATCCTCCAGGAGCTGTGAGCACCAGCATTGAGACTCCATCCTTGAGAAGTTGCACCTTCAATTCATTCAAAGGCCCATCTAGTCCAACTGTAAACTGGGTAAGTTCAGGCACAACACACCAAGCTCCACCTTTAGCGTCATTCTGTGTCACAACACTCGTCTCAAGTCGATCTTCAATCCGCTTGAGCCCTGCCTCCATGGTGCTATTGTTTGCTTCAACTAGGTCCTCAACTCGATGCATACCCTCTTCAATATGAAAACTCCTGGTTTCGACTAGGCTAAGCACATTCACCACACGCCTACTGCTAGTTGCAATATGATCAACCTCTGCCTCTAAAATCGCACTGCTCATCTCAATTCGGCTGACCCCCTTCTCTATGCTGTGTGTCAATATCAAATTTTTCTTCACATCTCTTACTTCGCACAGTTTCAGTATATTTAAATGTCTCTTAAGACCACCATCCCATCCAAGAAGTTTGTTGGCATACTTGTACTTCTGGTAAATATGCCACTTCTGAACCTTGGAACACTTGTCAACAATCCTTATCCCCTCCTTCATATGGGACTTGAACTTCCCTACTTCCTCCATTGGATAACCCAATTCCTCATTGCATGACTCAATCTGCTTAATCAACGGTCCAAAAGAGTCTAGCGCTAAAAGAATGTCTTTGAGGAGAGGTTTATAAATCATAGACTTGCTTATCAACTCCTTGAGCACATCATACAGAACATTGAACAGTAACCCTCCACCAGCCCCTCCAAAAACATCACCACTACCAACCATTGCTTCACAGCAAAATCAGACCAACAGCAGCACAGTGTTTTGTTTTGGGTACTTGAAAAATCTGGAAATTAAGAATCTTGGCTTTGGAGCACAACAAAACTATAATGATCAAACTCAAAAGCAAACAATAATACAAAGACAAATATGGTTTCTCGCTTCCTTCTGTAGGATGTTATGCTAAAGAAAATATAACATGAATCATTTGGAGCGCGTTGACTTACCAGAAGACTTGCAGACGAACAAAGCAATGGCATCACTGTTTCTGGGAAACTTTCATTCGGTGTGAAAGAGAAGAATACAAAGAGGCCACTTGGCCCAATCACATATTGTATTGGTGATTATTTCATTTATTTGCTTTTGTGAGAAGCGTGAACACATTTTCTTTTTTAACGAGTTTTATTTACAGGACACATTGCAACTAGAGCAATTCTTCCAGACCAAGACAAAGTGTGACACCAAGCTTTGGAATAAAGACTTGCAAAAGAAAGCACCCAACATCTTTATTCCCAGAGCCGAGTAGAATGTGTTCCGAGAATTTACCTGCTACAAACCAAATGTCGATGCCTCTTTGAAATCGACACAAAATCACTTGGAAGGTGCTAGGCATATAGGTGATGACTTCAAAATAAAACAGAAACAGTCAAAGGTTAAAGCATCGGCTTTCCCTTTCAAGTTTCAACACCAAAGAGGAAGGTAAGAAATTTCTCCACCATTTTGTTTCCTTTGTTGCCTGGGGATTTCCTATTCAAAGCTTGCCTTCTTTCATACAAATTCAATTGTGCACACAGTTTCATCTTATTCTGAATGACTTTCGAAACACAATGTATTACAATCTTTTTATTCTATCGAAAAGTAAAGTAAAGAAAAGAAGTGCTGAGAAGCACAGATAAACAGCTGCTCGTTGCTCCCATATTTCTCAAGGATGCACACTCACAATAGCAGCTTTTAGAGCCAATTCAGGTCGAATTTTTCTTGTACTACCCTTAGTGTAACATTCGGGAACATGTAGAAGAAAGGTTCCCACAATCCAAGTGTGTCTTCATCGCATATCACTTCCTCTAGATTATTCTCAAGGTCACGAACTGACATGGGCAGCTCTTTCAGTCTAGAGCACTGCCTCATGTTGATCTTTGTCAAACCACTCAGTTCACCAATGTTTTCAGGCAACTCCTTAATACTGAAACAACCACATATGTCGAGCAACTTCAAACTCATTAGGTTTTGAATGGAGCACGGAAGTACAACCAAGTCTGAACACGACTTTAGCCTTAACGTCTCTAACTTCTTTAGCTCCCCAATTTCTTCAGGCAATGCAGATAGCCTGTGGCAGTTTGTGATGCTGAGCTTCTTTAAGCAAACCAGATTGCAGAGTCGGTCGGGCAATTGCACCAAATCATTGCAATAGTCAATATTCAGCTCCTCTAAATTAGGAAATGCATCTGAAATTTGGAAGGAGCCATTGCTGAAAGCTTGACCAATGCTACACATGAATAAAGAGATCTTCTTTAGACGCTCAAATCGCATTGGGATCTTGGTTATTGAAGGAATTGAAATACGCTCTAGTCTGATTGTCTTGAGAAATGGTAAAGAAGCCAGCAGGTGAAAGTTGCTCAATTCAGCAGGCGAGAAACCATGGTTAGAACCAAGATTTGTGAGTATGAGAACCTTCAGATTATGCATTTTCACCACAAAATTGGGTAAAGCATAATTCTTTGTGTTGAAATTCAAAACTAGAACCTCAACATCTGCTAGTTCAATGTTATGTAACTCTTTTGTCAAAGTTTCATCTGCAAACGATATGTGATACGATGTGAGTAAGGAGAAAAATAAATTTAAAATCATTGGACGTGATATTGTGTGTGCCTTGTGTATGCATGTTCATATATTTGGTAAGAGAGAGGGAACAACCAGAGGAGATAGATAATAGGTCAGGCTTTATCGGTTCATTCGTCTGTTGAGTCACGCACTTAGGTAAATCATCTCCACCATTCCCAATGAACAATCTTTTTTTACTCTTGTCTAGTTTGGCTTGGTAGACGGCCAGCTGTCTAAGCATATCATGTTGGGTGACAAAGTGTTCACTGTAGTACCCATCATCCCCCACTGTCTCCTTCCTGCTTATCATCAAAATAAGTTACTCATAACTTCATAAGTCATAAGACACTTGCAATATACATAATCCAATAGCAAGTAATAATCAGCATCTTGTTCTGAATATAGAAAATAATATCAAAACGGAGAAACAAATAAGCCTGCTCACCTTGTGACTACAACATCAGCCAAACTTCGGCTGGCTAGCTCATGCAGGTTCGCAACAGCCAAATAATCTTCATCCAGCCCTTCATATAACTCTGCCCACATATCAATCAAAGCAGCTGCGGGAATTCTGTGGTCTTGTGGAAATGAACCAAGGTCCAAGAAGCATTCTTTCAAGATAGCCTCTTTTCCATCCAAGCAATCTAAGCTTTTTTGAAGGCGAAGAAGCAAATCAATGTTAAAATCATTGATAGTTTCACCTTTAGACCACTCACTTGCTTTTTTATGCCAGAACTCAGGAGATTTTCCACGAAGTAATTTCCCAACCACATTAATTACAAGTGGATATCCCTTACAGGTGGCTGCTATCTGCAGAGGAATTGTCCCAAATGTGGTTATATGACTGAATGAGTCGCAGAAAAAAAGTTCAGGTTGGTAATATATCTCAATTTCGTGAGAAGGTAGTAACTATAAGTCTCCAAGTTTACTTTCGATGGGTAAAGTCAGCATAAAAGTAAGAGTCTACGGAGGTAGATGAATGTGGTGAGAAAATAGTTACAATAACTATCTGATTTTACTTTTGACTATAAAAAGGTAAGATTAGTTCATTTAAGAGTGTGAATATATAAAAGAAACATATTCTATTTTCCACTTTAGGCTTGTGACCATAAATATTAAACAAAAATTTATTTTCCCCTTTAAGCTTGTTAAAAATAGATATTAAATAAATTATCTAGCGTGTAACTGCATCTTGACGACAAAATTACCTTTTTAGCATAAATGTTCAATGGACCATCTCCCAGGGATGCTGAATGACGAAAAAGGATCATTGAATCTTCTTCACTCAATGTACTTAGATGATAGGGTGAGCCATATGGAAACTGTGTTCTTGATGTCACCAGAACCTTGAAATTTGGCGATTTCACTTCATCAAATCTTTCAAGAATAGGTATTGTCTCAGACCAAACATCATCCAGTACCAGCAGTACACAGTTCTGGCCTTCTTCCTTCAGAAATTTATGCAGCCACTTGATGGCAGTTCTTTCGTTTTCAAAACTTGGTACATCAGCACTCTTGCGTTGATGTAGTCCTTGTACGATAAGGTTGAAGGTGGACTTCTTTGAAACAGTCACAAAGAAGATATTGTCCTTGAATTTATCTGTCCAAAATGAATTAAAGTAAGCTGTCACCGAGAGGTAATGTGTCTGAAGTTGTGCCAAAAAGGAACATAAACAGGAATCTTGAATTCTTGATCTGAATTGCAGCCCCATCAATTTGCAGAAAGTTAGACTAGGGTTAAGCTGATTTCTTAGGAATAGACATAGAAAAATGAAGTAATAATTTCCTTATTACTTATCCATAGGAATAGTAATAGTTCATACCTATAAGATGTGTAAAAACATTTCTCTAGACTATTTGTTAAGATGTGAGACTAACTGTTCCAAAGTAACAACTAGAAGAAAGAATACCAACTGAGTGGAGAATACTTTCCACAGAAGTACTGAACAAGTGAGTTGCAGGCCTCTCAGAAACTACAATCCAATAGCAATGTTGAAAGAAGAAGTATTTACACATTCCACTCCGATAAGTCAAACATTCAAATAATCTATATTTCTGCAGCTAGTTTATATATGGTATTGGCTAATGTTAACACTTGTAAAATGAGACCTGAGGATCGATATAATTGCTAACAGCCTAAAACATATAAAATGATGCTCAAATTCTGATCACTAACCCTATAGAACCATTTAATTTAGACAGTACTAATCATCTACCAAATCGAAGGAAACAAAAATGATATTGTACCTTTGACTTCCTCATCTTGACAAAACTTAGTCGCCAATGTGGTTTTCCCGTACCCTCCAGGAGCACTCAGCACAAGCATCGACACTTTTTCATCCCAAAGAAGCTTCATCTTCAATTCCCTCAACGGCCCATCCAATCCAACTGTGACCGCCGGAAGTCCCGGTACATCACATTCTATTTGATTCTGCAACTCTCCTTTCTTATTATCAATCTGTTGTACAGCCTGGACTAGAATCCCTTTTACCTCTTCAATTTGCACTTTCATACCTTTCACATCATCTTTCATTTCCTCAACATTGTCATCCACTCGGCCCACCTTCGTCTGTACATTATTCATTACAACCAAACCCTCCTTGACATCCCTTGCTTGTTGAACTTGCAGTATAAGTATCAGCTCCTGAAGAGAGGCCTTCAGATCAATAAGTTGGTTGCTATACTTATACTTCTTGTACGGATTCCACCGGGAGGCATCGCAGCACTTGTGAAGTAGATCGGGGGCCTTTATCATTTGTAACTTAAACTCTCTGAGTTCCATCTCTTGACGATCCAACTGCTTATTCAACGCTGTCATCTCATCAATCAGTGGCTTCAAAGCCTGAATCTTCGCATTCAGCTCTAGGATAAGGGGTTTAAACATCGTACACTTGAGCACCACTTCCTTCATAATCTCATAGAGCATAGTAAACGGTATTCCAACAGCACCTCCTGCAAAAAGGTCTGCCATCCTTGTTCCTTTGCAACAAAATCACCTATCACAACAATCAAATACACTCATATTTCCATTTCGATCAAAGCTTTTCAACAACACAATATGAAAGAAACAAACATGATGTCAATGAAACCATATATTTCATAAATCAAACTCCCATTACCTCTGTATTGGCAATGAGACTAAAAGCCCCTCCACACCACAGCTTCTGTTGGAAATCACCAAAAGCAGAAAGACTTTCAGATCAATAAAGCAAATCAAATTTCAGAAACCTTGTCTTAGATCATCATATCCACACAACGAGATAATTAAGCAGATAAATATGGAAGAAGAACTTTGTCTCTTACTCTAAATAATGAGCGAACAAGTCCACCCCAGATGAAAGCTTTGCGGAGATAGTGAGGACATATGAAAGTGAAGTTCCGATTTTGTAAGTGGAAGTCCATTGACTGACCCGGCAAGCTCCAAGTTGCAGGTCATTGATTAAACAAAACAATAAGCACTTGTGTAAGACTATAATAGCGGTTTGCGAGGAAGACCCAGATTAAAAAAAGAAGACTTGATTAGAATAATCAAGCACGTCTGGAAACAAAGCTGTCAAGACTTGAGTTTTTCACATTTGTGAGAGTACTGACAACTTTGTCGATGTAGACTACTTGGATAAGGATGGAGCCATAGAGGATTAAAAATAAGAGAATTTGTTCGGTAATAAAGCGAGGAATCTTAGAATAAGTGACAAACTCATAATCCAGATGCAGTAAATTTGAAAGTTATCTTCTTTCTTTTTTAGCAGTACAGAACACCGGAAACTGTATAGAACCACCCGGCACCTTTTTTTTTTTTTGTTGACAATTCCATTGATCAAAAGACAGGGAGACTTTTGAGTGTGAACGCGGAGCAGCTCTTCACTACTGTACAGTATTCTGTTCTGCTTCGTTTGTATCAAAATTCGCCGGGTCAGTCCGACCTTGACCAGAAGGTCCCAACTCGCAAAAGTATAAAGCTCAACTACTATGATAGTGGGTTTAATTTGATTAAAATTCATTTTTAAATAGATTAAATAATTTTTTATGAAACCAGTCAAAAATAAAAAAAAATATTACAATAAAATTCTTTTACTGTTACTGGAGTGAGTTACCAGAGTGAAAATTGGAAAAGTGAAAACAGAAAACTTCCGTTTAGAAAAGATGAAGAAAAAAAAATTATTTGCGAAGTTACTATAGTAACCATGACACATTTTACTTAACTAAATAAGAAAAGAAAATTTTGGAAGATTTGGGCAATATTGGGAAACAAAATTTCTTCCTTTAAAAATAGTATAGATAAATAATCGAAGTAAAAAATAAAAAGTGATAAAGCTCACTAATTGTAAAGTAATAAAGCTCAATAAAAAAACAGTTTTTTTTTTTAAATTGCGATTTAGATGAAACAAATCGAAGGTTTTGTTGTTAAAGGTCAAGAACATAAGGTGTGTAAATAGGTTAAGTCCCTTTATGGACTTAAACAAGTCTCAAAACAATGGCATGAGAAATTTGATAATATACTTTTATTAAATAGTTTCAAAATAAACGAATCTAACAAATGTGTTTATGTAAAAGAATGTAGAAACACTTATGTCTTGTATGCTTATATGTAAACGATATGCTTATTATGGAAAAAAAGTAATGATATAATTAACCAAACTAAGAAAATGTTGCATTCTACTTTTAATATAAAAGACATGGGAATAACTGATGTGATTCTTGGTGTTCGAATTCAAAAGAATTCGGATGATTACATACTTGCTGATAAGTCGGTTGTTACTCCATTTGATCTCTCTAGTCATCTTAAGAAAAATCAAAGTGATAGTGTGTATCAATTAGAATATACACAGGTTGTTGGAAGCTTGATGTACATAATGAATTGTACAATACCAGATTTGGAGTCTAAGTCGACTTCGTAGGTACTCAAGCAATCTTGGAAAAAATCATTGGATTGTTCTAGTACGAGTTTTGAGATACCTAAAGCATACAATAAATTATGGATTGCATTACACCAAATATCCTCCCGTATTAGAAGGATATTATGATGCAAATTGAATTTCCAATAATTCAGAAAGTAAGTCTACAAGTGAGTATGTATTTTACGCTTGAAGGTGCAGCCTTATCTTGGAAATCATCAAAACAAACCGTGAATACTCGTTCAATGATAGAAGCAAAATTTGTAGCCTTAGATAAAGCCGTCGAAGAAGCCGAATGACTCAAAAACTTCTTAGAAGGTATTCCATTGTGGCCTAAGCCTGTCACAGCTATTTACATACATTGTGATAGTATGATCGCTCTGACTAGAGCAAAGAACTAAATCTACAATGGAAAATCGAGGCATATAAGACGACGGCACAAAACAATACAAGACCTGCTCAAAAATGGAATAATTTTCATTGACTTTGTAAAATCAAAGGAAAATATAGTGGATCCTTTGACTAAAGGTCTTAATAGAGAGCAAGTAATATTTACATCGAGGGGACTGGTTTAAAGCCAATACAATCAGTCACTACTTGGCGGAAACCTAACCTAACAACATTGGAGATCCCATGGTCTAGGTTTAATAGGCAAACTAGTTAAGGAAGACTGAAGATGTCTAACACACTCATGTGCCTCTCTCTCTTTTTTTTCTAAAAAACACTACCGCTGGAAACACTATAGCCGACGAGATTTGTAAAACTATAGCCGACGAGATAAAAATCTCGTCGGCTATAGTGAAAAAAATAATTTTTTTTATTTTTTTTTTAAAAACTCGTCGGCTATAGTACTATAGCCGACGAGGTTTTTACCCATTATCGTCGGCTATAGTACTATAGCTGACAAATTTTTAAAAAAAAAATTTTAAAATTAATTTTTTCACTATAGCCGACGAGATTTTTATCTCGTCGGCTATAGTTTTACAAATCTCGTCGGCTATAGTGTTTCCAGCGGTAGTGAAAGAGGATTATAAGATTTCACTCTTACCCTTTCGTGACTCGAACCCAGGACCTAATAACCTACTTCTTAGGTAGTGGGGTTCATACCACTTGAGCTACTCCACTTCATCACTCATATGCCTCTTCCTATGGTGAAATAAAGTGTGTATCCATTGACGATTAAAGGGTTGAATATCAAATATTATTAATAATGCTAATAGTGGGATAGTACGGACTATTATTAATTAGCATTACCTATATGAGACAGATGTGGGGTTGCATCTATGAGAATCGGCATGGCTAAGTTCCCTACCAATCTCATGAAGTAAGGAGTTGTTCAAGACCGAAATGAACACAATGGTAAGAATTGAAATATGTCTAGATATGGTATGTGTGATACTTGTTGTTTCAGTTTACTACGAATGTGAATAGTTCAAGACAATACGTTCACTACTTCACAAAGGAAATCCGATAAGTATTTACTATGAAAGGTTCAAGTCCAAAAGACACCTCTTTCGATGCATACCATGTCTAACTTTTCCAAAATAACTATAAGTTCATAAATTATCTTATTCTCTATTCAAATGTGGTGTATTATTGGAGTTTGAATAGAAAATATGGGGTATTATTGGAACTTATGCCCTTATAAAGGATTACACATGGAAGAAGTTAGAAAGGCATGTGCCCTTATAAAGGATTACACACGTAAAGAGGTAAATGGATGACAAGCTAGACATGAGCTTTCACAAGTGGATTAATGGGTTTAGGTATTGGGCTACTAAAGAAATACCCAAATATATAATCGTCAAAAGATGGGCTTCGGAACTATTGGACTCTGTTGATTAAAATTTATTTTTAATTTTTAAAATTAATATATGAATTTTAAATATTAAATTCGAATAAATATGAAAAGCTGTGTTTTGGATCAAAACGAGCGACAGTTGGTTTCATTAAACCAAACAACGCGATATTTGACAAATACAACGTTTGACGATTATATAGGGATGACCTCGAGTCGTCATTTGATTATCCAATTCATCGACTTCGTTTTCTTCCTCCATATCGTTATTCTGAGAAAACCATAAAGTAAATTCACTAGGGTTCAAGTTCGTTTGCTAGAACTTAAACTAAATAGTTGTATTCTCTAGATAGACGTCCGGACTACGAGCACAAGTGGAGGAAATTTTTTATCTTAGGACATTGCAACACAGGTCTCTATCTGATCAAGTTAGTAAAATTCATTTTCCGTTCTTGTTGTTTATTTCAATTTTTGTTATATAATTGTTATATATATATTATCTGTATTCGAAATACTGATTGGTTCTAACAACAAGTACTAGACAACACTCACAAATAAGGAAGTCCAAGCTAGTGATGCATAACAAACGTGTCTTGAGAGTAATATTGTAATACCCCGAAAATTAGTTTAATAGTTTAGATTATCGTATGACTCATTAAACTTAGAAATGACCATAATTTAGTTTGACCTTAGAGGTTTTAGAAATTCGATAAAATAATTGTCCGGCGAAGACAATGTATAAAAACGAGGTTTAGAGAAATATTAACGGAGTGGGGCAAATGGTCCAGTGGATACTCAAGTTCAAGTCAGGTACTCCCTGGTCTTGGGTTCGAGGCCACGAGCTGGAATCGTGAAACATTCCATTTTATAGGTTAGTAAAAATAATAAAAATATTTTTACTCCAGTTAGAAACGGTAAGAAACTCTAATTCCAACTAGCCGATTTTTCGGAAATGGAATTTTAGCAAAACGACCAAATTTTCCTTATTCGAATCTCTTCTCTGAATCGAACTTAGTATTTTAAGATTGCAATTCATACTTTTAGAGGTCATGCTCATATATCAATTTGGTGCTAATTATTATTGGTTGATATATATATATTACACTTTATTAGTAAAACCATACATTTTCACACATCATATTACATATTACATTCACATGCATACATAATCACATTTCAACATTTCAATCAGATTTCCAACCACATTACTATTATTTTTACAAGTGAATTTTAACCCTAGAATTAGTAGCCCAACTATTCCATTGTCAACTTGTCTACAAAAGTCTACAAAAATAGTTATGAATTTATTTCCCATGTCTATATAAATCACCCTTGAGTTCAATCTGATTTTTGCACCACTTCAATCTTTCCCTTACGTATTGATTTGCAGTCCTCCCAAAAGTTGCAATGCAACTCCCCTAAAATCCCACACCAAACTACATTTATTCCAAGTACTTTATTAGTTAATTCATTTGCTTCAAGAGGGTCACTTGAGTTAATCAAATACCTCCATCACCTACTGAAATTCTTGAGTAAGTATATGAGTACATTCCTATACTTCTTTATATTTAAGATTACATCAAAGTGCATGGCTAAAAATAAAAGAGAAATAATGAGCCTTAATGTAAATTTAATATTTTTGTTTCTGTTAAAGTTTTAATTAGTCAAATATTTTTATATATTCAGATTCTACACAAAAAGTTATTCAACTTTGGCTTTTGAATCACTTAAAAAGATTAAGTAATGAGAAAGTTATGGCTAAAACAAGTTTTGCTAATCTTTTCCTTAATCATGTTCGAAACCTCTTAATGTGCTCTTAACTTAAAATATTCATATCTCACTCATTTCTTAACCAAATTTAGTGTTCTTTATATCAAAACGAAGTTTAGGAGTTCAACTATCAATCTGGAAAGTTTGAAAGGCATTAATTAATACTTACTAACTAATTAATTCCTGCAAATGAGTTTAATAGCGAGCGTAACCATTTCTAGACAGTTGCTAAACATTTTTGTTTCTGGACTTGAGAACTAGCTCCCTACCGAACTTTGTGATTACTACCATTGGATTCCGCTCGAAAAACACTTTGAGATGGTATACTCACTTCTTTGATTTGGACATAATATGGATTAATTATAAGACGGATCAAATGCAGGATTTCGGACGGACTACCGCCGAATGATACTTTTGGTCCAAGGATTAATAATTTTATTTTCTGCATTTGTACTTTATTTTTATTTACTTACTCGCATTATTTACTTCTTAAGTTTGATTTGGGACTAATGCAGGATTTCGGAAGGACTACCGCCGAATGAAACTTTTGAACCAATGATAACTAATTTTTATTTCAAGTTTATCTACTTAATCGCTCTATCTATTTACTCTCAAATATAATTTGAAAAAAATGGAGGATTTCGAGCGGACTACTGCCGAATAAAACGTTTGGACCAAAATTATTAATTAATAAAATACGTTTAAGTTTGATCTTTCTTCCTTTACAAATTCTATTACGTATATATTCATTACAAAATTATGATGTAAATATATACTCTATGATCTATATACATAGTCTTAATTAAAGACTTGTTGTGGTCGTTATGGTTGAAGTGTGAAGTCGGGTGTATAATACGAATTAACTCGTGCTTAAGTGAATTGCTAGTAAATTATTTTGTTATTGTGGGAGTTAGCCAATGGCCCTAGTCCCTTACAGATAGTACACTATTATACTCTAAGGAATGAATTGTGTCAAACCGGGAGTATACATGCTTGGGCAGGTGGCCTTAGAATGCTGTGGCTTTATATGTGTATTGGTGTTGTGAGACTAAGCACATGATTTCTTTTGAGTAATTACCAGTTAATCTAAAAGAATTCACTTCGGAAGTATTGGCGTGTTTATGTGTAGATGTGAAGTTATACAAGTATGTATGTATGTATATATATATATATATATTATGTACCTAATTGTATATCACTACAAGAAAACAGCACTTAGACCACGGAAACGTAATTGTTCCGTGGTCCAAGTGACACCTAGACCACGGAAAAGACTATGTGGTCCAAGTACCACCTGGACGACGGAGAATACCATCTCCGTCGTCCAGGTGGTCACCTGGACCACGGAGTCTTTTCCGAGGTCCAGGTCATAACCTGGACGACGGAGATGGTATTCTCCGTCGTCCAGGTGATCACCTGGACCTCGGAGTCTTCTCCGTCCTCCAGGTGATCACCTGGACGACGGAGATGGTATTCTCCGTCGTCTAGGTGATTACCTGGAGGACGGACCGACACGCCGTCATCCGAGTACACGAAACGTACTTCCACTTAGACGACGTACCGACACCTCCGTCGTCTAAGTGAAGCATTATATAAGCCCGATGCCAAACTGATCGAATTCATTCCTAGCCTCGATCTCTTCATTCCATTTGAAGAAGAATTGAAGGAGAAGGGAGCTAGGTAGCTAGAAGGCCGAGAAGAATCAGGATCGATAAGGGATCTCCGCTGACTAGCTACTTAGCTTAATTAACGTAAAGATATCGAGAAGGCCAGCAGGTACGTACGTACGCAGTTAAAATTTGCTTAATTAATATATATTTAGTGAAAACGTACGTACATATATATATATATACATGCAAGGATGTTAGCTGATGTTAGCTATATATATATATGTACAGATCGATTAAATTACGTACGTACGTACGTAATTGATGGATCGATATGTAGATCGAGTACGTATAATTAAGCGTAAATTAATGGACAAATATATATATATGTAATAATTAATTAATTATAATATTTTGTAGCAGTATGGACAAGAGTTGGATGAAGTTGAAGAATAGATGTGATGTCCGGTATATTGATGGAATTAGCGAATTTGTGAATTTTGCGATAGAACATGGTCAGGGAAAGAAACGTTTCAGGTGTCCGTGTCAGAAATGTCTTAATTGTCAGTATGCGGAGGTTAATGTTATGGTGCAACACATGTACGAAAATGGTATGATGTGGAGTTACACTACATGGAGCGAGCATGGTGAAGCAGTAGAGTTCAGCGCAGCAGACTTCAGCTCAGGGTACAGTTACCATGGTGCCTCATCCAGCGGCAGTGGTGCCGGACCCCCAGCTTGCAACCCAACTGCAGATTTGGTCCATGATGCGTTTCCGGGATGTAGTCATAGTGGACACCAACACCAAGACGGAGGTTACAGTACCACTAATGAGCATGATGACACATTCCCCGCAGCGAGCTTGGCGACTGACACCAGTGAGATGGAAAAGTACAACCGGATACTACTTGAAGCGCAGACCCCGGTGTTCCCTGGATGTCGAGAGAATGTGTTGCAATATGTGATGGAGAAAATGAAGATAAAAGTGAAGCACAAAATGTCAATGAGTGCTTTTGACGAAATTCAGGAGCAAATATGTAAGTTGCTTCCTGATGATCACAATCTTCCTAAATCTCATTATAAGGTTAGAAATATCCTGAGCAGCCTCGGCCTAAAGTACAGGATAATTGACGCATGTCCGAATGATTGTGTGCTATTTTACAAAGAGTATAAAGAGTTGGACTATTGTCCCGTATGTGGCCAGTGCAGATTCCAGTTGAATAGGAAGAGTTCGAAAAAGAGAATTCCTGTGAAAGTTGTTCGATATTTTCCCTTGATTCCCAGATTGCAGCGCCTGTACATGTCTCTACACACAGCAGAGGCGATGCGATGGTACGCAGAAAAGCGAATATATGACGATGTCCTGCGACACGCCGCGGATGGGGAGGGTTTCAAACATTTCGACAGAGAATTTGGAGACTTTGCTTCAGAGGTTAGAAATGTTAGACTCGGCCTATCTACAGACGGATTCAATCCTTGGGGAAGTAATAGCTCCGCCGTCAGCACTTGGCCAGTTATTCTGATGCCGTACAACTTGCCTCCGTGGATGTGCATGAACAAGGAATTTAATTTCCTTACCGTACTAATTCCAGGTCCTAAATCTCCATCGAAGTGCTTAGATGTCTACCTCAGACCTTTGATCGACGAGCTGAAACTGTTGTGGGAAAATGGAGTCCCAACTTATGACAAATTCACTGACACGATGTTCACGATGAGGGCTGCAGTAATGTGGACGATCAGCGATTTTCCAGCTTATGGGATGTTGGCAGCCTGCAGGACAAAAGGATATAATGGATGTCCTATATGTTTGGACGACGTGAACTCTAGTTGGCACGCGGGGAAGGTGTGTTACTTGGGTCACCGTAGATGGCTTCCTCACGACCACCCGTGACGACAGGATGAAGCTCATTTCGACGGTACGGTAGAGAACAATCCTAAACCCCGTAGTTGGTCGGGCGAAGAGATTTTAGAGAGGTTGAGCTATTTCGACTTTGGTGTGTTGAGCAATGACGCGGATGTAAAGAAATGCAATCCAATTCCTCCACATGATCTGAGCTATTGGGATCACAAGAGTATATTCTTTGAACTCCCTTACTGGTCGAAGTTGAAGCTGAGGAACAACTTGGACACGATGCACATAGAAAAGAATGTGTGCGACAGCGTGGTGGGAACAATTCTCGGTATTAAGTTCAAGACTAAAAATACTCCCAAAGCGCGCAAAGATTTGGAATCAATTCCAGATGTGGTGGAATTGCAACAACAAATTGTGCACATCATTTGCAAAATAGAGAGGATTTTCCCTCTGCTTTCTTTGACATCATGATTCACCTAATGATCCACCTGCCCGAGCAGGTGCTTATTTCTGGTCTGGTCCAGTACACTTGGATATATCATCAAGAAAGGTACGTACAACTAATTAATTAATTTGTTCCACTGGAGATTATATATATACTAGCTAGCTAGCTATATGTACTTATGTAATGTGTACGTTTGATTTTGTAGACAGCTTGGACAGTATAAGTCATTCGTCAAAAACAGGTCGGCCCCGGATGGCTCCATAGCAGAGACATACCTAATGCATGAGTGTGTTACTTACTGCAACATGTACCTCAAAGATCCACCCCCTCCCACTGCCTCCGATCGCAGTGCCCGCATCAATCTTTCTGTAGTCACCAATGTCGTCTGACCGTTTAGAGGAGTATTAAAGGAATCGTTAACACGGGAAGAACTTATTGAGGCACATTGGGTAGTGTTGCGAGACTGTGACGAAGTTGAGCCGTACATGTTGTCATACAGGGAGATGCTTCAGGCGTTAAATCAAAACAAGAGTTCGGCGTGGATTGAGAAAATGGTTAAGAAGAAGTTTCCTGATTATTTCTTCCAATGGGTACGTACGTACGACTCGGTATTAATTATTTAAATACATATCGCTCATGTTTGTAGAAAGTAAACCCTTATATTAATTTGCCCATTTTCGCAGATGATTGATCTGCAAAAATCTGATAACCACGGAGGGTGGTGGTCATGGCCAAAGCACTTGCTAGCAGGGAAGCCGGTTAAACACTATATTTATCCCGGATGTTTTGTGAACGGTGTAAAGTTCCATTCATTGGCCCGAGACGAAGGAAGAAGAACACAAAACAGTGGGGTAGCGGTTGGGAAAGACAATGATCTATATTACGGGGCTATTGTATACGTGGTTCAGCTATGTTACGGGAATGATGTCAACGTTTTCCTATTCAAGTGCAGATGGTTCAAGCGTACAAAGGAAGACCTGGGACTATTATCAGTCGATACAAACTCGCACTGGTATGAGGATGAGCCTTTCGCTCTCGCCACCTTAGTTCGGCATGTGTTCTATCTCGACGATCCGAAAGCCGGTGAAGGGTGGAAAATAGTGAACCATATCTCTCACCGAGGAATATGGAATACAGAGACAATTGAAGGGACACCGGCGACAACTGAAGATGCTGCTGAACCAGAAAGAGACATTCCTGCCTATCAAGAGCCTAATATTTCTATGGTCCGCTCCGATATAATGGACCTGGTTCAAGATGGTGAACGGTTACCCATGCCTGATGGTTGTACAGATCTAACTGAAGATGAGATTATCGATGAGGTAGATGAAGAAGACGAGCAGGAAGAGGACGCGGACGAGGACTCAGGTTATTCGTCGGACGATGTTGAGTTCGATGACGAGGATGAGCCGTCGTCTAACGGGGATGAGGACGATGATGATTATGATGAAGAGTACGGTCATACGACGAGGGAGATTAATTGGTAATTAATTATTGTAATTATTGTAATATATATATATATGATCGATGTAGGTTAATTTACGGTAATTAATTAATCCGAATTATATATCCTGGACAACGGAGAAATTAATTGCAGGTTGTCGCCTTTGGGTATTTTGACTATCTCCCTAAATCCTCGACCCTAAATCTAGCAAATCGGATCGATCAATCATTTATTTAATTTTTTTATGGTCATTCAAAATAATTGAACGGACACCTGAATTCCGTCCACGTTTATATTAGGTCCCCCGTCATTTTCACCTTTGGCACCACGCCAAATCTCAATCTCATATAAAACTCTAAATCCTGGACCCTAAATCTAGCAGATCGGATCGATCGATCAATTTTTTAATTATATTTTTGAATCAGAATAATTGAACGGACACACAAATGACCGGGGACGACCTAAACCGTAAACCCTAAGGCCCTAACCCCTGAATTCGGGGTTTAGAACTTGGACGACGGAGAATGGTCATTATCCGTCGTCCAGGTACACACTAGGACGACGGATATGGTAATTCTCCGTCGTCCAAGTTCACAAACCCTAAACCCTAAACAGTAAGGCCCTAACCCCTGAATTCAGGGTCTATACACCTGGACGACGGAGAACGTCATTCTCCGTCGTTCAGGTCAGAACCTGGACGACGGATAACTTCATATCCGTCGTCCAGGTGATTACCTGAACGACTGAAACACTCATTTCCGTCGTCCAGGTGCAGATATCGTAATTTTTTCTAAGACAACGACCATCTAGACCTTCTTCCAATGCAAAGTCTTTTCATCAAGACTTTAGAGTAAACAATTCTTGGTGTGTGAGCTTCGACGGTTCGAAAATTGGAGTTGCGAAATGCTTTGTATCCACGTTTCTGGTTTGTGAAATTATCGGTTTTGCGGTTGACTGTGCCGATCAAACCCTTCCCGAACTTATTATTTTATGGTCCTTTGAAGACAATTATATATTATGTTACGACAAACATATCCAACGGTTGTTTTGTCCAAATTCAATTTCGTTAATACTCTGCTGCAAATGAGCGTCTACTCATGAACACTTAAGTCGTAAAGATTAGTTGATACTTAACATGTTTCAATACGTAAAATTAATCGGCGGTTCAAATTTAACTGTTCATATATACGATGCATTCATCGATATTGTACGACTATTTTACTCGAATGACAGATCGCTAAATTCCTAGCGAATTATTTTTTAAATTTTTTTTATGTAATTTGAACCTGGACGACGGAGATGGTCATTTTCCGTCGTCCAGGTTTTCACCTGAACGACGGAAAAACACCATCTCCGTCGTCCAGGTTCAAAAACCATGGCGGTTCAAATTTATTTTTGTTTATTTTTTTCATGTAATTTTCACTTGGACGACGGAAACTGACCATCTCCGTCGTCCAAGTCCAAAATTATGGCGGTTAAATTTACCGCTTCCGTTATTGGGAACGCTTGAATTTTCACTTAGACGACGAAGATGGTCATTCTCCGTCGTCTAAGTCAAAAATCATGGCGGTTCAGAACGTCCCGCCGATTAATTGGCGCCGATTGAAATTTTTTGAAACCGCCACCTAGACGACGGAAAACACTGTTTCCGTCGTCCAGGTGGACTTAGACGACGGAGAATAGTGCTCCGTCGTCTAATTGCAACTCTATAAATAGAGTTGCACCGCCCCTCATTTTCTCATCATTCCATCTCCTCCTCTCCCTCTCCTCTCCTCTCCTCTCCTCCGGCGATCCTCCTCCGGCGACGCTCCGACGACATTTTTTCCGGCGTGGTTCCTCCTCTCCGACGACTCAACTCTTCCGATATTCCGGCGACATTCCGACGAGGTAATAATTCTATTTTTTTACCTCTTTTACAATTTTGTTAATTAATTAATTATTTAATTAATAAATAGTTTTAATTTATTAATTAGTTTAAAATAATTAATAGTTATAATTATAATAATTAATGAGTTGTTATTATTAATATTGGGATAATTATTATTAGTTGTTAATTATTTGGTAATAATTTTATATTTGTTAGTTAAAATTAAATAATAGCAATAATTATTATTGTTAATAATAATTAATTATATTGGTAAATGAATAATTATTATTATATGCATGATAAATAATAATTCATTATTATAATTATTTATTGTTTTAATTAATTGATAATCAATTACGTGTATTTTCGAGTAAATTGCATGGTAGTACGTGTTCGATTTAAATTTAGTACATAGGCTTGGTTTATTAAGTCGCACTCTTTGGAATAGATGACGCCTCTTTTCCTAGCTTATCTCCTTAACCCCTCGTGATGTGTGGATTTCATCACCACACACCATAACCTAAGTGAAGTTATGGACACGAGGTTGAGGGTGGAGTTTGCAAAGGACTTGAGGGAGTGTAAATTTTCGAAAAATTGGCCGAATGTCGGACATGGTGTCTAGAAACGGGTTATGACTGGTGACAGGATTTGGACTAAGAAAGACTTTTGTCGAAATTAGTCCTGCCTCTCGCGTTATCTCTATCACTAACTGGCCATGTTTTTCGATTTAACCAAGGCTGATTAATTGAAAATTTAAACTTTATCACGCGGGTCGCACGTCCATTGAACGACCGAAAATGCCAAGCTAGTGTACTCTATTTAAATCTTAAACGTACTTAATTAATTAGCGTAAATTTTTAAGTTGTAATTATTATGGTAAGTAGGTATTTTAACACCGTACTCTTAGGTTTAAATGGCTCCGCCAAAGACCACATCCGGCAAGAAGAAAGCCCAACAGGAGGCAGAAGATGAGATGCTCCGAATGTTGGCGGCCCAAGTCGGTTGGGTTCAACAGGAGGGCAACGACGCTCTCAATCCGGACGGATCATCTGGTCCGTCCGTAGCGTCCTCTGGGGAAATTCCCGCTCCCCCATTCATCTCGAGCGGTGATGACGTCGACCCTTCCAATCTCCGACGCCCGGTACCCATTCAACGGGAAGTACTCAGGCGTCCTCGACCGCCGAATCAATCATGTACAGCGCCCGCCGTAGGCAAAGGAGGGCCCCCACTGACCCGGAACCGACAAGGACTCGGGGTCTCGTTAAAGGGGGCAAAGCGGAGCGTATTTGCAAGGCGACCGGTAAAAAGATCGACTTGCCGTACGACGAATTCACCGGTGGCCCTCCCACAGCTCAGCTAGCAAGTCTCTCGGCGCATGGGATAGGGTCAATCATTCGTAACCGGGTTCGTATCACTGCCCCTACTTGGAAGGAGGCGCCGGATCATGAGAAAGCGAAAGTCTTCAAAGATCTTTCGGTACGTAATACGTCCAATTTAGTTATTATATAATATTGTTAATATTAGTTAAAATTTCATAATATATACGATTATAATTTCTATTTATTTTTGATAGGAACAATTTGACGTGGATCCGACACCGGCTATGTTGAGGCATATCAACCAAACCGCCAACTCCATCTACAAAGATTGGAAGTACAAGCTCCATAAGTACTTCAAAGATGTCGGTCTCGTGCCTCCCCCGGTAGAGCTGCAAGGGGAGAGAGAAGATGAGTGGGAGTGGTTGTGTAACCACTTTGCCGATGAACAATTTAAGGTATTAATTTATTTATTTTATTTCAATTAAGATAATTGAATTATTTAAATTGTAGTTATTCATTTTTTAATGATTTAATTATGTTGTGTAACAGAAATTCTCCGGTGTCAACAAAGTCAACCGGGGGAAGAAGGAGAAACACCATACTACCGGCGCCAAGCAGTTCATTCAAATAGCCAAGGAGCACAAGGATAAGGGCTCCAAACACCCTTATCTTGATGCAAGTGTAAGCGCGTACGTGACGCCAGGGCTCGATAATGAAGCGAGTCAATGCGGCGTAAGTGATATATATATATATATGTGCTTTTAATTATAGTAATTATTATTTAAATATGATTTCATTATAATAAATTAATTATTCTTTTGTAGGCAAGGGCGATAGAGCGTGCGCATGAAGAGTTGGCTAACACTCAGCTTGCGTTCCCAGATGTGCCGCCGGAAGACCTGCCTCCTCTATCCTTAGAGAGCCAAATTGCAATTGCGGATGAGGTCTACGGTCGTAGAGCTGGCAAGGAGGTTAGGCACTTTGGGCCTAGGGTGGTACGAGATTTGTCGACGACCTCCGGCTCATCATCTACGGGAGGTTCGGGGCAGCGGAGAAGGAGTCAGGCTGCGGCCATCGAAGCAACCATTCAAGAGGCTCGACTGACACGAGAGGAGAATGAGTCAATGCGGCAAAGACTTGACGAACAACAAGCACAAATAGCCCAACTCATCGCCCTCATGCAACAAAATCGAGAAGTATGTCAACCTCCTCCGAACCCACACCCCGACGACAACGACCCGGCTGGAGGCGGAGGACTCGGCGGCGCATCTGCTCCTCCAGTGTATTAGCTAGCTAGTAGTTTATTATCTCGTTTCTTTCCGCATTCCGAACAATATTTTAATTTTTAATTTATGGGTTTTTTAGATTATTCATGTATGTACAAATTAATTTAATTTAATTATTTAATAATTAAGTAATATTCAAAATTTAGTTTATTTAATTAATTTTGGCACTTTTCATTATTTAAATTAAATTAATAATAATATTTAATTAATAATATTTAATTTCAATTTTTTTTAAATTAAATATTCACTTGGACGACGGAGATTATGTTCTCCGTCGTCCAGGTGAAAAACCCTAAACCTAACCCTAACCCTAAACCCCTAACCCCTAACCCCTAAACCCTAAACCCTGTCGTTCTCCGTGGCCCAGGTGTTCACCTGGACCACGGAGAACTAATTCTCCGTCGTCCAGGTGAACACCTGGGCCACGGAGAAGCTAGCATTATCCGTGGCCCAGGTGTTCACCTGGACCACGGAAAATCTAATTCTCCGTCGTCCAGGTGAACACCTGGGCCACGGAGAAACGAGCAATGTCCGTGGCCCAGGAAGACACCTGGACGACGGAGAATTAGATTTTCCGTCGTCCAGGTGTCTTCCTGGGCCACGGATAATGTCCGCGGTCCAAGTGAACTTGGACGACGAATCACTAAATCTCCGTCGTCCAGGTGCTTGGACGACAGCACTTGGAGCACGGACCTTGGACGACGGAGATTCCGTCGTCTAAGTACTTAGACGACGGAAAACTGCACCTAGACGACGGAAATGGTCCGTGGTCTAGGTGCAATTTTCTTGTAGTGTATATTACAAAGACGCAAGTATAAGTATGGAAGAATAACCGGTTTCAATATTTCACCTTTTTGAATTGGTTGTTCAGTTTGATGTTTCTTAGAAATAATTTAGTATATGCTTGTAAGCTGTACTTACTGGGTCAGTGTGACTCATGGTACTACATCTTTCTCCTTTTCAGGTGATGAGTAGAATGCTTGGGGAAAATGGGATACGTCGCCTACTAAATAAATGAATTATTTTCTACTTGTATTTTGAATTGAATAAATGTAATGACTATTATTTTCAAAAACTTCGGTATTGTAATATTAGCACTTTCTCTTTTCAATAAATGTACTATTCAGACACCTTGATTTTTGAAATTATTTGGGTTTCTTATTCACATCACAAATCTTTACACCATATTTCAGTATAATACTGGCTCCGGATTTGGGGGTGTGACAAATATGAGGGTGGATGTGTCACTTAACTTATGGGATAATGATTATTACAAGAAAAAATTTGTTAAACAAAAGTGGCGGAGTTCACCCTATAGTACAAAATAAGGGTCATCATTTGGCCTATAGGTTCAAAAAACCTATGCGCGGCCTAAGGCCCGAAAAGTCCAAGCCCAGCGCTACTCAAATTTAGACCCGAAAAAAGTCTGGCCCTATGGGTTTTGGGACCTCGTCCAAAAAGCTTGGCTCAGCACGTAGGGAAAAGCCCGTCTAACCCATGAATTGTATATATTATAGATTATTTTATCAATATAAACCTCTAAACTCTCTAATTTACCTTAATATTATTCATTTATATACTAATTATCAATTTATTTAGGTTTATATATTATTTAGTATATATAATTGTTGATATATTTTATAGTAAAACACTACTAATTTTTAAATTTTTTATTTAATACAAAAAAAGTTTGGCCCGGTCCAAAAGGTTCGACAAGGCCCGGGGCACAAAAAGCCCATAAACTGCCCATAGACTTCAAATTTTTGAAAAATTCTAACCCTGCCCAGATTTTAGAGACGTGATGCTAAAATTCGGTCCGACATGGCCCATTACCTAGCCCTACCCTACACACATTGTCAGTGGAAAATAGTCAAACTACGGACTTTTTTTTGTAAATTCAACATTAAACAAGAAAATGTTGGTAGATGGTGGCAAAAGAGAAACTTAGATTTATCAAAATTTAACAAACGTCAAGGATAGACATTCATTTTAACCAAAATTTAACAAAAACAATACCCTCAATTCTAAAGGTAAAGAAGTTATAGGCACGGGATTTCGTAAAATAAATAGATGTTATGAACTTAACAGTTGCTAAACTAAACTTCTGCTTTATCAGGGATTGTCAATGGCTCTGCTAGGGTTTAAGACCCTTCAGTGCCTCTATGGCCTTTGGAGGAGATTAGCGATCGTCGTGCGTTCGAGCACCCCAAGATTGATTCCCATCCTCTTGGAAGCCTTGTTGAGTTGTCTCGGCGGAAACCCAGAGGCAGTTCCTCTTAAGGAGCATGCTTTTTGTAGGAAGTGGGCGTTGATTTCAAGCGGGAGACGTCGGTCGCCTTTACAAATCCGACAAATTTGGGATTGTGGTGGAGTTTGTGGTCCTTACAGCTGGGTCTCCGGCTGGGACGTACCGACGAGCGAGATTGTCTGGGGCTTGGCCTTGCTGATTGGTGTAAGCAAGGCTGACCCGAGTGGGTTGTTTCGACTTAGGTTTTTTGGATGCCGTGATTTGGTGGTGGATGGAGAGTTCAGGTCGAGAGGGAAGCTGCCTACCGACGATGAATTCATGCGGCACTAGTGTTGGTCGAGAGATAGCAGGCTGAAGTGAATCCGGAGCTTCAGTCATGGGATTTGGCCCTAGCCCTCTCTCTTGTAGGTTTCATGGATTTTGACTGGTCTGTGGGCTTGGATTGTGGGCTCATATCCGTTTTGGAAAATGGCCTTAAGGTCAGGGGTCCTATCCCTAACCTCTCCTTCGACATCTCAACTGGTTCAGACCATTTTTTGAACCGAATTTAGGAGCCTAGCGCGTGAAGTTCTATATACAGGCGAGTATTACCTTGATTTACCCTTGATGGCGCTCGCCTTTTGAGAAGGCATTATCCTGGTTGCTTGGTTATTTTTTGTGTGCTTATTACTAAAATCATGTGTTCTTGTACTAGTTTAGATCTTCTAGATTAGTGCTACAGTAGTTTAATGCTCTCGAGCCCTATGGGCGTTCTACTGCGTAATATATGATTTTCTTCTCAATTATTAATATAATGTCTCTCATTTACCGTAAAAAAGAAGAAGATAAAGAAGTTGTCTAATTTTTGTATTTTCTTAACAAATTTCTATGATGGATGTGTTTATGTTGTCAAGTTCTAAGCTTAGCATACAACAATTCAGTGTCTTTTAGTGTTGGTTTAGACAGTGTACCTTGATTCTATATCTTAGTCGCAGTTAGGAATGAGTTTAGCACTATGTTGAGCTCATTTATTTGAATTTTTGAAAAATAGCATTATGTTAGCCTGTAGACTAGTTTAAAGAGATCTTCACGTTGTTTCTCGACAAACAAAGTTTATTGTTGATAAGTAAACCAATCTTGTCATAGTCTTACAAACATTCATATTCGGGATCATTGTTTTCCCCTTTAGGCTTGTTCGCCTTTTTATCTTTTGAATAAAAAAAACCTATTAAGGAAAAATTTTGGTGTATTATCGTACCGATACATTAAAAGTAATATGACCTCGATCTCATAACATAAGTAGACTGAACACGTAAAACAAAGAAATTAATTTATAATATCAATCTACTTGTTTCACAAGATTAGTCTACTTATTTTACATAATAATTTATTTGCTTCATCAAACTAGTCTATATGTTACGAGCCATATTATTTTAAATATAACGGTGCACTAATTCAAGCAAGTGGAGTCTTAAAAAAAAAAGATTGGCTCCAACGAATGTTAACAACGGTACCATTCGGACGAGCTCAAAAAGTTCAAGTACGAATTCAAATCAATTGTAGAGTTCAGGGTTAAGTGTATAATAGAGACAAAATTCAGGTACGTACGCTGATCATTTTCTGATTAATAAATTGATTTTGTGAGAAATGTAACTGCATTTTCTTTCAAAGATTTTTAGTGAGATTATGACAGACATTGAACAGTGTAGAAGACCAAGACAAAGTGATCAATGTGTCATTAGAATATACCTACTACAAACTACATGTCCATGCCTATTTGAAATCCACACCCAATCACTTGCAACTTGGAAGATGCAAGGCAAATAGAAGATGACTTCATGTACATATACCTTCATAAACACTCACTTTATGCACGTATTTAACTGATAATCAAGGTCTAAGTTAACCATACTGCCCACATGAGCCTGACGACAGCATCCAGATCAACCAAAGTCGTGACCAGAGTTTCGTCATACAGTGTGTAAACCGCTCACGTGTCTACCAAAGATGTCCCTAAAGGACTTGCAATAGAAATGTAAGTGAGTTTGTCCCATATCAAGAACGATAACAAGGTTCCATCCCCAACCGCCTATATAACCGATATAGCTCAGCAATAAATGGTACGCTTTCAATATTTTCATATCGTTACTCTGTTAAATCTATTACTCGTTTCTAGCTTAGGCATCAGAGAGTTGAAGGCCAGAACACCCGGTCTCTCCTTAACACGTGTTTATCTTAGCAGCAAAAACGGTTGATAGAGTCGCGTCAGAAGGGTGCGAGAGCAAGAGTTTACTTGAAGAGAAAGAAAGGGATTATTTTTTTGTGACTACTTGGGACCCTCGCGGTTTCAAGTACGAACAATGGCACCTTCTGTGGGAAATCACATAAAAAGTTTATAACGCAACCCAACAAACTATTCGAAAGAGACATGGAGTATGCAGGAGTCAGCCACAGAGTCAATAATCAGCTGCCCAGCAACGCAAGCCTCTCAAGGAGAGACAGACATCATCGATGTCACACTGACAACAACTTTGGGTGTCGAAGATGAGCAGGTGTCAGCCACTCAATGATCGAGAAAAGAGCCGATGCGTGAAGGGATACCGGTAGAGGAACATGCGTGGATTGAGAAGGAGCGGTATGTATCTGAGCTCGAGCAAATGTACTAGACAATGATGGAAAAGTGCATGGAGTTTTAGCGGTCCCAGGATTTCGAGCACCAAATTACCCGCAAAAAAAAGAGCGCATGAGGGCAATAGAGGAGCGACACCCCTGCTCAGAGGACACAGGAGACACAGGAGAGTCGGCTGACATGGTTAGCCAACGCGGACTTGAGAAGCTAAGGGAAATGTATGTCAGAGCACCGCTACGTCTTATGGAGCTGCGGGGTATGGGACCCACCCCCCCCTTTATCCTGAGATGAGTGAAGCTGTATGGGTACAACCTGAGCCACCACGTTTTCTTGCGTATATTCAACAAGCACTCGTGGCCAATGAAAACAATGATGGGGTTACAAAGTGGTTTGCAAGGATGGAAGAAGTAATCCGGCAACTAACCAAGCCTAAGGAGAATTACCTTAACCGCTCCCTACCTTCTGTGCGAGTTGAGCCTTGGCCGAAATCATGGCCCTGGGGAGGCACCCAGCAGCAAAAGTTAAGATGGATAAGTATAAAGGCAAGACGGATCCATCCCTGCACACTGACATGTTTGTCTCAGCAACCACCGAGAAAGGGTACGATGACGCGACATACTGCTACCTATTCTAGGAGACGCTAGTCGAGGACACATTGAGTTAGTTTTTCAGCATGCCACCCCGTTCTATCAACTCGTTTGCGGAGCTTGCTCGGGCGTTCCTCAAGAGGTTCATCACCACTGCTAGCCGCTCTATCACATTCAGCCAGCTATAGTTGATCAAGTAGCAAGAGTCAGAGGGGCTATCTTCTTTCCTCGCCAGATGGAATACCGCTACCTCAAACTGTCGGGATCTCTTTGAGTAGTTAGCCTTTTGTTATCTCATGGCAGCACTCCAGTCTGGGTCGCTCACTTGGAAGCTCAATGAGAATCCTATGGAGAACTATGAGGAGCTGCTGAACATTGTCACCTCGCACGCCCAACTGGAATTACAGACATTCGGTACAAACCTATTGTCAACAAAATAGGTAAACATATTCTCTAATATAACTGTCACCCTCGTGCTGGTCCCAGCCGCAGAAAAAGCTCCAGCTCCCGCAGTAGCCAATCGTAAGGCGTGAGGGTTATACCAAAAAGGGGGAACGTCATAAACACCAAGGGCAGCCCCAGAGCAGAAACAATGGTCACCACAGTAGGAGTCAGGTAAACCGAAACAACCATGGTAGCGGCGACAACAATTATGAGGGCGATGGCAAGAGACAGAGGGAAGAGCAACATGAGCACCTAAGGCACTAGGCTATTCAGTGTGCTCAACATGAGATATACGGAATTCGTCAATGACAACCCGACCTTGTTTCTTGAACAGAAGCGTCGAGAGCGTGCGACTCCGCTGCGCCCCACGGGCAATTGCTGTAAGTATCATGGCAACGAATCTCACGACATGGAGAAGTGCAACAACGTGAAGGCCCTGGTCGAGATGCACGTTATGGATGGTAAGTTGAAGCAGTACATAGTGGGCAGTGAACCAAAGCAAGCTGAGGGCATCGCTTGCTCGTATTTATGTTGAAAGAAGAAATGGAGCTTCTTTCGTGATCGACTGGGGGAAGCCGGTGAAGGATAAGATCATAGACATCACCTCACTGGAGTAAGTTTCTTTGGGAGAGGATCAAGGTCGGTGGACATTACTGCAATGAAACCATCATATTGTAATTGAGATGACCTAAAACTTTTACTAAAAGTCTGAAAAGTTAATTCAAGTCATTATAACTATCAGAGACCCCCACAATAGTTTTTTTTCTTGTCAATTTTCATAAAAGTTTTGCCTCACATGTGCTACTACTGTGTTTTCTACTTTCTTAACTTCTTTCATTTTGGCCGTGTTTTCTGTTGCCTTGGCTTCTTTCAGTTTAGTGTCATGGTCGTGATCAGTTAAAGGCTTGGCCTGGTCAGTAGTAAATGTGTAGAGTTTGATTAAAAACCAGTAGTTAATTGTTGTTGAGAATGAGGAGTTAGGAATTGGCACAACACGCAGTGTCTTTCTATAGTGAATTTCATTTGTAGATTTGACTAGTATGATACTTGGAGATATGAGAAATCAGATCATTCAGTGATCAGGTTGAGATGTTGAATCTTGTTTAGTTTTAAGATGAGAGGCATGCGTAATTGGATTTGTGTTGAAATGCAGATGGTTATTGGTTATAGTACAACGGAGAAACATTACATTGTTGGATACACTGATTATCCATTTCTTGACACCACTGGTCGAGTTCCTAGTCAATTATGTAAGCTTGTACTCTCTTGCATATTATTGCTGCATTGATTTGATATTTGTCACTTTTGAGAAGAATGGTTGTGAAGGTATGGTCACTTTGGAATTTAAGAAGATTGAAAGGGTGATTACAAAGGCTCGGCGACTCAGGTATGTTGTTATTCCTTTAATAATTTTCTGAGTTGGTTTACTGTTGCAACTTCAAGAACATGGGAGATTTAATAATATAGTATCATACCAGGTGTAGTGAATACATGCAATGGAAGACCCCATGCTATAGGGGTTTGATTTTGTTTAGTTTCTATTCTTTTTTTTTTGGTAAGAGAACTACCAAGTCTAAGGACAATGAATATAAAATGCTTCCCTTTCAATGAATAAAAGGAAACAAACTGCTCTGGAAGAATATATCCCATCATCACTTAGAATTACGTGACTAACGTAAAGAAGAATAAATTCAGATCATAGATCAAATGAATTCCAAACATTTTCCCACCCATGCAATTATTTCACTTTGCTATAAACTTAATGATGTTTACGCAATAGGTGTAGATTTTCCAGCCTCCTGCTGTTGTTTCCACTGCTCAGTGTGATGGCCTTTTTTATTGAGAGAGCATGAATCTCCTCTTCCAAAGCAGAATTAACCACCCTCTAGCAACCTTTTTCCTTCAAATTTCTCTGATACGATTTCAATAACAAAGCTAGCACCGCATCCTTCGAGATACGAAGGACTCAATTTGGAGGTCAATGAAGCTTCGACTTGTTCCTTGGTAACTCCCATATCTTAGACTTGCTCTTGAGTTTCTATTCCTTACAAACTGTATATTACGCACAAATACATACAGAAAATTTGCTCTTTACTAACTACTGATATGGCAACAGGTTCAAGACACTGGAATTGGTATTGAAGAAGATCCCAATTGAAATTGACGTAGCTGAGTTTTTAGTGGTATTGAAGAAGATCCAGAATGAGTGTTTAGTTTCTCGAAAACCAAAGGTAAGCTGTGGCCTCTCTCTTTGGGATCGAATCTTAGAGTTGATTTGGTTTTGGTATAGTCCTGCTCTGAATGTATCATTAGATTTTGTAGTATATTTTGTAGTTAAAGTCTGCAGGTTGTAAACTTGTGATTGATTAAACTCTATGTTTTTATTTTTCAGGTTTAAGGGAAGCCATTTCGTCATTCAACCAAAATCTGATATGAAAAGTTAAGCTTTAAATATGGGTAACCCAAATGTGAAGTGAAATATGACTAGAAAAGTTAAGCTGTAAATGTGATCTCAGAAAGACTATGGTAACCCGAATGTGGGTATGGTGGTATAGATGGAGGATGTTTGTTAAGTGAGAACTTGAATGCATCTATAATATTATTAGATTATCTATTCTTGGTTGAACGTTTTTGTTTTCCAAGCATATGTTTTCAGTGTTGTTAAATAAAGTGTGCCCAAGTTGGAGGTGGATGCTTTGTATGAGTAGAAGAGTGTATAATGTAATAGAGAAAGCTGTCCAAGAGAAACTCGAGAAGGCAATGTGTGATTCTTTGATGTTTTGCATTTTTGGTTTTCTTTTCAATAGTTGATGGATACTGCAAAGACTTTAGAAGTTATCCATTCTATTTGGTAATTTGGTGCTAAGACATAAAAAATAAAAGTTGAGATCTGACTGAATTTAATAAATAGAATTTGATCTAATAGTGTTTTATAATAAAAATATAGATTACATATATCATTTAAATTTATTATAAATGATTAATAAATATTAAATAAAAAATATTGTTCTGACTCTGACCCAACAGGTAGAAGCAACTATCATGAACTGAATAACACGTTACTGACTTACTATTTTATTGCCCCAGCAACCCTGACCTCTTAACCCAACGGGTGAACTTGCTCTTAGTAAGACGTGCTGCTTTAAGAACAAAGACACATAAAATTACCAAAGAACCCCTCACATGAATAGTGCTAGGCATAGTAGAACGCATGGTTGTTATTTAGTAAATTCTTCGAAGATAGTTTCTTTTCCATCCAAGCATTCTAAGCTTTTTTGAAGACGAAGAAGCAAATCAGTCTCAAAATCATTGATGGTGCCACCACATGACCACTCACTTTTTTTTGCCAGATCTCAATAGGTTTTCCCCGAAGTGATTTTCCAAGCACTGTAATTGCAAGTGGATATGCCTTACAAGAGGCTGCTATCTACAGTAAAATTGTCTCAAAGAAGGTTATGCCATTTCCAGTCCTGAGGGGTTATATTTGACCTTAGATTATAATTCAGCCCCTTAAATATACTATTTTAATGAATAGTGAGGGTTATATTTTGTGCCGTCTCCAACCCGTAAGAGCTATAATTTTAATTTTTATATTATTTTATTAATTCAAACTTTTAAACTTATATATATTTAATGGTGGAAGACATATTTGGAGAAAGAAAGAGAATATGGGAGAAATGAATGGGGAAATATGAGGAACAGTTTTAAAATAAGAACGGTATATTTATTGAAGAAAAATTACCATTGTACGTATTTAATTTAGTTGTTGAAAAGTTGTTGAAAATATTACCATTTATATTTATACTAATGTTTTAATTCCACTGTATTTATTATATTCATTGATGATTTATTTAACAAATAAATTATTATTAATATTTTAAAATATTACATTATTTGTATTTATTTACTATATTTCCCTTGCATATATTATATTTACTGAAATTTTTTTTAAAAAAAATAATACTTCAGTGTGTTAATACAAGTTACAATAAAACACATGTTATAAAAATGACTTAATATTACAGGTAAACCATTAAACGGTAAACATATGCTTTAAGTTAAAGTTTTATGTAAACCTAGATAAGTAAATGTAATACCATGTTTTGATAACTTTTCAAAGTAACAAGTTTAAGGTTGATAATGAACTTAAAATAAGAAATTTACAGCATAAAAAACAAATTGGTAGTCTTACGATTCGATAAAGTCCTTAAAAAATAACTCAAAGAACCATATACAGTACTTTTGTAAATCTACCGTAAACAAACTCTACGTAACTAAAAACTCATCTCAATTCCTCTATCTGATCTCTCCTAGTTGTTCAACAACGGACGTCAGAAGAAGATCGACGAACAATAGCAAACCGAGAGTCAAGTTTGTTATTGATGAACGAAAACTCCAAAGTGGTCAAGGCCTTCGACGCGTTGTCGCTGCCGCTTTACCAAACCAACATCGTCTTCTTCATTTTCTTCTTCTCTGTCGTCAGCTTCCTCCTCACCAGCTAAAGCGAAAAGATCAAGACTAACATGCCTCTTCACATTCTTTTCACCCTAGACGCCGGCGACAGGGGCGGATCCACACTATGGGCTGTGTGGGCTGCAGCCCACACTGATTTTTGAGGAAGCCCAAAAAAAAAAATTAGTAATAGGGTTATGTGGCTGTGGCCTGTGGGAGTACCGTTTTGGGGACAGGCGAAGAGGATTTCTGGGTTTCTGGCTGCTGCACTAAGAGAAGGAACTGTAGAGCCAACAAGAACTGGTATCTTGCACTACTTCTGAGATTGGCCATTTCAAGCCCTCTCTTTCTCTCCGTCTCTGGTTTAGGAGAGTGGGTCTTGAAATAATGAAGTTGGGCAAATCTTAATTGCTGCACTAAGAGAAGGAACTGCTGCACTAAGTCCACTAACCCTGGCTGCTGGGTCTGCATTTCAGCTTTTCATGCCAATCATTCTCCTAATTTTACATGCATTCCTAATATACTCTCAGTTTCCAGGTACCCACTTTCACAGTCTCTTTAAAAACTCTGCTTTGTCTCTCTCTCTCTCTCTCTGTTTTTTTTTTTAAATTTTTTATTGTCTTAAATGGTTAAGTTACAATTTGGGTCTGTAAAGTAGAGAGGAGATGGTTAATATAAAAATTGATGGTGATGATTTGTATTAGAAACGGATGGTGATGATTTGTACAGTTTCCCGGTTTAGATCTTAAAGATGTAGAACAAATATCCCATTACTTGGATGTGATCCTTTGAAAGCCAATTTGATGTCATGGTTTCTTTAAACATCAGATACATTTCCTCACTTTTCATGAGAATATCTGTAGCTGGAAAGACTAATCTTAGTAAACCTAAGCTATTTCCAAACATCACTTGATGTCCCATATTGTGTATCTCTGTCACAGCATACTCTGTGTCTATTACTTTGTCTTTGATTACCATGCTCTTTAGTTTGTCAAAGCAGTTTAGTTTGGTGATAATTGGATTGAGTTAGACAACTAGTGTTATTTGTGTTTGAGGATGCATTGTTCACTTGCTGTTCTGCAGAATTTGATGAATCAACTTGTTGCTCGGAACCAGTTTCTATGTTAGCATTAGCATGTTTCCTCCAATGCTGATATGATTCCTACAAGGCAGTTATACAAATGGCTAATCGCAGCAAACCTAAGCGGTACAAAACTTTATTGTCATGGTTTGCAAATGAGAGCCTATCAAGCGAGAGTGGGAGTGTGAGTAGGAGTAGGAATGTCGCTGAAAATTCTATGAATGATAACGCAGCTGATCCTTTGCCGGATAATATATTTGAAGAATGTCTAAATGAAACAATTGGGGTGGAAGAAAATGATAATGTCAATTCTCTTGAGCGTGATCCGGGAATACGACGTCCTATATGCTCTTATCCTTTTAATGATCGTGAAAATATTCGAAGAGCCTATGTGGTTTTAGGACCATGTCAACCCAAATTGGATAAGTATCCTGTATCTTATGATGGAAGTCAAGGTCGAAGATTTAACTTCAAATGGTTCAAGGATTGGCCTTGGCTTGAGTATTCTAAATGTTTTGACAAGGTATATTGTTTTCCTTGTTTTCTTTTTGATACTTATCCCTCTCATCATCCGGCATTCACCGAGGAGGGGTGTCAATGTTGGAAGAATGCTAATACCAAGCAGTCTAGACTTCTCAGTCATGTTGGGGACATACATAATGCTAACATGTATAGATGGGAAGTTCTAAGAAACCCAGCTCAGCATATTGAGAGAGTAATCAACACACAATCATCACAAGATAGAGCAAATCACCGTCTTCGTCTAGTTGTCACAATAGAAGCAGTGAGGTTGCTAACACAACAAGGACAAGCATTTAGAGGGCATGATGAATCAGTTGGCTCTTTCAACAGTGGTAACTTTAATGCAGTTGTGAATTCATATACAAGGATAAGTGATGAAATTTGCAAAGTTGTCTCACAAGCTCCTGGGAATGCCAAGTATATTTCTCCTACTATTCAGAAGCAGATTCTTAATATTCTTGCCAACAAAGTGAGAGCTAAGATTCGTGAGGAAATAGGAGATGCCAAATTTTGTGTTCTTGCTGATGAGTCTGTTGATGTGTATAAGAAAGAACAAATGGCTATCATTCTTCGATTTGTGGACCGTGTTGGGTTAGTTAGAGAACGTTTCTTTAAAGTTACAAGTGTTTCAGAGACTTCTTCTCTAACTCTGAAGAATGAGATTACTAGAGTGTTGGCGCAGTATGATCTTCTAGTGGAAAATATGCGTGGGCAAGGGTATGATGGTGCTAGCAATATGAAGGGTAAATTTCATGGTCTCCAAGCACTATTTTTGGCGGAGTGTCCCTATGCATACTATGTGCACTGTTTTGCTCATCGTCTACAATTAACTTTAAATGCTGTGGCCTCAGGAGTGAAAAACATTTGGGAGTTCTTTTCAATGCTCAATTTGATTGTGAATTTTGTTGATTCTTCTGCGAAAAGACATTCAATGTTAAAGACTGTTAGAGAAGAAGAAATTGCACATTTAGTAGCTGTTGGTACTAATGAGACTGGTTCAGGGTGTAATCAGACTCGCAGTTTGCAGCGAGCAGGAGCTACTCGTTGGAGTTCACATCTTCGTTCCATTTCAAGTTTGATTAACTTATTTGAAGCAACTAGAATAACTCTTGCATATTTGGTTGAGCATGGAACCTCCAATGACATAAGAGGTGGAGCACAGAGTGTCGGTAAGCATCTAAAGAATTTTGATTTTGTGTTCTGTTTGCTTTTGATGCATGATGTCATGAAAATTACCGATTTTTTTTGCCATGCATTGCAACAAAAAGCAATAGATATCTTAAATGCATTGAGTTTTCTTTCTATAACAAAATCAAAGCTTCAAGAAATGAGAGAAAGTGGTTGGGTTGATTTGATAAAGAAGGTAGAATTATTTTGTGAAGAGCATGATGTTTTTATGCCAGAGATGTCTGATCCTTACATGGTAGGTTCTTCACCCAGGATGTGCCAACAAAGGAACTTTATCACAAATGAGAATTATTATCGAGTTAATATTCTCAATGTTGTCATAGATTTGCAGTTGACAGAGTTGGATAATAGATTCACAGAAACTTCATTGGAGCTTCTTGTTCTTTGTTCTACATTTGATCCTCGTAACAGTTTTGAAGCATTCAATTCTGAACATGTTTGTTGTCTTGCTTCGAAGTTCTATCCTCGAGATTTTACATCTATTGATTTGCTTTCTCTTGATATGGAGTGTGGATATTTTCTGGTAGATATTCAGAGGGATATAAGATTTAACAAGACAACAACTGTTTCGGATTTTTGTCGGCGACTAGTTGAAACAGGAAAGTCAGCATTCTATCCTATGATTTACAGGTTAATATGTCTTGTGTTGACTCTTCCTGTTTCTACTGCCACAACAGAGAGAGCATTTTCATGTATGAAGTTCATAAAAAATGAACTTCGAAATAAGATTGAAGATGAGTTCCTTGATGATTTGATGCTTCTCAGGATTGAAAAGGAGTATGCTGATAGTATTGATAATGATTCTATTATTACTGAGTTCGAAGTTAATGGGCCTCGGAGGGTAAAATTTAGTTAGTTATTATTGTTTTTCAATCATTATGTAATAGTTAATGAATGTAGACATTTTTATTCTCGGGGTTTGGTTTTATGTCCCCCCGATATATGTATTTTAAATTATAATAAGAAATGCGTGAGGATGAGCCTCCTACGGGTTACAAACCTCAAAAAAAAAAATGTGCGCAACACAGTGTAGCCCACGGAGTTTCAAAATCCTGGATCCGCCCTGGCCGGCGACCAAGTTTCTCTAATAGGTACAGTTCTTGAAGTAGTTATTGTACATAAGGTGATCGACGAAATGTCAGCTGCAGAAGACGAGGGTAAACGCCACACCTCTGCCATCGCCACCATGGATACAACCAACAACGAAAATATAAAGTTTTTGGAGACCAAAACTCGGGCCCAAACCGCACGGATGGGTAAATCATGCAAAGGCACTCTATACTTTTCCTCAGGACTCCAAGCCAAAGACCCCTCGCTGCATCGGCTTCCCTTGCAAACTTCATCAAGGTAGATCTCCTCCTCCTCCCTTCCCTCGGTTTCGATCAATAAACTTTTGAATTGCGAAAGGTTGTGGTTGATGATTCTAAAAATTTAAAGGTTTCGGATTCTCAATTCTGATCTTATCTGTTTGAGCTAAAAGTCTGATTCGTTTGTCCATTTTTGCTCAGTTGTTCAGCTCATTATTTCAATTTCGGGTTTGTTTTTGATTTTTGAGCTCACAGAATGGTGAATTGATTATCGTTTCTTGAGCTGTAATAGCCAAATTACACAGTTCTGTTGAGGATTGATATTTAGCAATTTATAATTCATAGATTATGTTCTATTTTAGCTTAGGAGACTGCCTAGTGTTCATTAGCTTTGAGCTAGATACGTTTTTTTTCTTCTTCTTTTCATTTTTTGTTATGATTGGAGGAATTGGTGGTTTCCTGTATGATTGTTTGGGAACACTATGGAATGTCTACTTCTTGAGGCTTTTGTTTGAAATTTGAAATTATTTTATCGAAATTTGAGATTGAGTACATATATATGGAGTTATCTCTACTAATACATAGATGTGATGACCAATGCCCCAGTCATTTGTTAAAGAAACAAAGGTCGATTCTGCTAAAGAAACAAAGGTCGATTCTGCTAAAGATGAGCGACATGTTAGGGATTTTTACTATATATGTGCTGGTTACTCGGTCTGCTTGAATCAAAATCGTAAAGATCCTACCACCGATAAGGGAACTGCAATTGAATTGCGTGTTTGTGTTGGCTTGGAGGTTAGATCTCTCATAAACCTGTCTGTTTTCCAATGTCTTCTCCATTGTAGTCATTCCTTACCTGAACTTTCGTTCAATGTGGTCAACTTCGTATTGCAAAGTTAGCACGTAGATAAGTAGTAGAAGTAGAATACACTTGACTAAGCATAATCGTACCGGTTGTTAGATTACAATTAAGATATGTTGTGTTCTAAAATCAAGTTAGAGCTGTGTTCTGAAGTTTTAATGTGTGGTACTGAAGTTTGTTATCATTGATTAACTTCTATATATCTCCTTTGATTATGTATTGATCTTCTAGATGCTCAAAAAGTCTATCAGCCTCGACAATCCAGGCCTATTCAGTTCGCATGGAATGATTTCTTGACCAGGCAAGTATATATATGCGTATTCAATTTCACAATATGGAATCTCGAAAACTATATGGCTGATGCATAAGGGATCTCTGATGTTTGTTGATATCTTTTTAGGTTTTCAAGAAATGCAGATCTTGTCGCATCAGGGGTATGGAAGAACATGGGTAAAGTTGGAAAATACGTGAAAGATAGTGTTTCCGGCATTTTTTACTTGTACAGAGGGCGACCAAAGTAGGGTGACTAGCTGAAGAGATCAGATGCATGAGTATAAAAGTACTCAAAAAGCAGTATCTCGATTTTTCCCGTATACAGTCATTCCTTTAGTTCACATTTGAAGTAAAAAAAAAAATAGGAATGTTAGTGCCACTGCTAGATCTTGATGAGTCTTATTTTATTTTGTCACTGCTTGAAAAATAATTAACCACGATTGCATGAGGCTGATATGATCATCACTTTATGTATATGGTACATGTTATTGCAACTTTCTATGTATGATATATGTTATCTAAATTTTGAGCAAATAATGGATTTGAGAAACTATCAGTGTAAAGATAAATTTATGTGAATCTTATGCCTACTGGATATGTCAATTCCTTTCAGAAATGGATAGAAAATCTTGTTAGAAAGCTAGGATATATCATATTCTGCAACCAGTTATATCTCGAAACTCCAAAGCTACATCTCAGTGTCAAACACAACTGAAACTCTGCCTCCAACTGTTCCAATTCTCACGCAACCTCTCACCTTCTTAGTTCTTCACTGATCTCATCATCACTGTCGCCCTGCCATGATTGATCTGGGGGCTTTATCGAATTTGTTTGTTCTTTGGTAGCTCTCCGTGATTTCTTCATCTCCATCGCTCTGCTGCGACTAATTCATATCGATAAAATCTTCAAATTTGTGCCATTGATGAACCAAAATTCACCACTCATCGTTGTGTTGTTCCTGCATTCAATACTGCAGAATCTTCCACTATATTGAATTGATAATTCATCTATGTCCAAACTTTATTTAGTTATTATTATAGTTTTATGGTTTACAGGTAGCAGGTAAAAATTTTAATTTTAAATATAACATAACCGTTAGATCAAATTAAAAAATATGAATGGTCAAGAATAAATTATAAATTAAAAATAAAAATTTACTTTTTTAGGTTTAGTACTATTTCTTAGGAAAAAACTAAACTAGAATTTTCAACCTTAAAAAAGTAACTTAGTTTACCATTTTATGGTAAACTTATAAATATGTGTTTTATTGTAACTTGTGTTAACACTCTGAAGTATTGTCCTTTTAAAAATATATTTTTAATATTTTTAAATTATTACACATGATAAATTTATTATTTTGATTATATTATTTTAGAAAAATATTGTGATTATTATTGGAGTTAATAAATTAAAATTAATTAATTAAATGATGTCACCATAACGTTTAAATTGACATAAACACTAATTAAAATTAATATTAGGCATTATGAACATCATTTTTTTAGTGTTTAAGTATAATTGTGGTCCCAAAAAAAATATAGCCCAATGCTATATTAAAGGCCATATATAGCCCAATTTTTGGTCCGATCGGGCTACATTTAATATTTTTGGTTGCCCTGGGTTGAAGATGATTTTTTGCTGATTTTAGGATCGACTATATCAAGCCCTTGACCCTGAACTGGAGATGAGCTTATATAGTTATATGAGTGGCAGACTAGCAGAAGAAATCTAAAATTGGTAATATATCTCAATTTGATGAGTAAAGTCAGCATAAAGTTGGAGTGTATGGTGGCTGAGCATGGTGAGAAAATATTTACAAGAACTATCTACTTTTACGTTTTTTTTTCTTTGATAAACATCTAATTGTACATTGGACTACATGAAAGTAAGATTTGTTCATTTGTGAGTGTGGACAAGTTAAATTAAAATGAAACATATTGGGAGTTTGTGTTAAGATGATATATAATCTATAATTAGCATTTCTGCAACGTGTGTGCAGAAGAGCGTCACATTTGCTCATGCGATTTGTTATAATTATATCTCTACTATAATAAAGGAAAGCATCAGAAGTTTTGGTGTCATTGGTTTCACTAAAATTCAGATTGCCAAAATTACTCTTAATAATATATATAAAAAAGATGATAAAAATGACTTGATTGTAAATTCAGGATAAAATGTAAAAGATGAAATTTACTATCACAACTGTTCCCTATTTTTTTCTCTCACTTTCACACCCACACCCACACCCGTACGGGTGGAGATTTTTCTAGTACGCGTAAAGGCGTGGCGTTCTCACATACATAATTTCTCCATTTGCACTTTAATAAATCTACAATGAATATCTAGTCGCAGATTATTTTGATCATAATTTGATTACACATTTGCTTCAAAGAAACAAATTAACTTTTTAAGCCTAAATTGGAACGGACCCATAAAAAGTAAGATATCTTGTTCGTACTTTGCTAAGTAAATTAGTCTATATTGTTCTTGCACGCCGTTCCCCAACTTTAGTAGCATCCTTTTTTGATCTTCATGGTCACTCTATTTTTTGTCTCATCTTCAACATGTCATGAGATGATTACGTGAAGAAAAGAAAATGCTGGTGTTATCAATGCATCCGACAAAACTCAAAGGAGTTGAGAATATTATTAATGAAATGTCTATGAAGCCTGATAAGTTCTTGTGGGCTTCATTAATTGGAGGATGTCGAATTCATGGAAATGTCAAGCTAGCAAAGCGAGCTGCAGAGGCATTGTTTGAGATAGAACCCAAGAATCCAGCTACGTATGTTACTTTGGCCAACATTTATGCTACTGCTGGAATGTTGAGTGAAGTAACATAGGTTAGAAACAAAACGGAGGAAGGAGGGATAGCAAAGAAACCGGGTTCAAGTTGGATTGAGATCGAGAGAGTTGCATGTTTTCTTAGCCGGAGATAAGTCTCACCCTAGGAAGCACAGAAACGACATTTAGGGGTGGTATCGCGTATCGGATACTGATATCAGTACGATAGGCGTCCAATACGTGTGGATACGTTATGATATGATATCTGAATTCTGATATGGATTGGATATATACGTATCTTCAAATGGATACGTAAGCCTGTAATTTCTCAGGATACGTGGAGTAAAGTTGTCAATTTATAGTAATAAAAATCAATAAATCAGAAGAATAAGAAAATTGAAAACAAAAAACCTAATCACCTGACACCGTCTTTTTTGATCTGGTCACGAGCTCCTCAGCTCATCTTCTCTTCTCTGCCGCCTACCTTTGGTCGCGACTTCGCCCTCATCGACTTATCCTCTCTGTGGCTCTCTCCTCCACTGTCTTCCTCTCTGTGGCTCTCTCAGTCTCTCGATCCCGAAGCTTCTTTGCTCTCTCCCTGCCACCCCTTGTTCACTGATTTCACCCACCCTGGATGTTATCATTCTTGTCCTAGATTGATTACTTGTTTTAAACTTTTAATTGAGCTTCATTAGTTCTTGTTATGATGTTATCAAATTGATTAGGCTGATTTGCTTTCAATTCTTTACGTATTTGAAGCTTATGCATTTTTTGTTTGCAGCTCTGATGGTAATTAGGCCTCTCCATGTGATTTGTCGACCAGTTTTTGAGTTTTTGGTATTCGGAGGTAAATGTGTTGAGATCATGAGATGTGTTGTGGCATATTTGACCAGGAAAACCAAGTGATGGATTTGAAGCAGAAAGGAATTGCTGTTGAGTATCTGTCCTCCATGTAGACGAACCAAGTCAAAAACAAGGTAAAGTTCGGCTTTGTATAGCAATGTCCTGCTTATAATGGAGAAAATGACTAGTTGTTTGCTATGGATGAGATTACGAGAATATTGATGGCTTTCTCTTTGTGGCGAGTTTAGATACATGAAGACCTTGATTCTGGGAGACCATCTTTGAAGCTGCTGTATGTGACACCCGAGTTGATTGCTACAACTGGATTTATGGAAAAGTTGTTGAAGATTCACTCGAGGGGGCTGTTGAATCTCATTGCCATAGATGAGGTGTGAAGCTACATTGTTTTTTTTTTTTCACTTGTGAACGGTATGCCTTTATGGACATGATATGTTTACCTTTCAGTTTTTCAATTTCAGGCGCACTGCATCTCTTCATGGGGACTTGATTTTAGGTTTGTAATGCCAATACGTTCAAGCACAATTCATTATTTTACAGATACGATTTATACAAAGATTGTGAGAACTTTTTATCATCTAATCAATACTTGCTTTGAAGTTTGAACCTTATTATATGATAGTGAAAGCCAGAGGGAAGTGTGGTTATAATCCTTCATTTTGAAACAGGCTTAGCTATCGTCTTTGAGGAGCCACCTCCCAGGTGTACCAACATTGGCTTTGATAGCTACTATAGTTCCTTAGTGAGTTTCCATGACGTAGTCTCACAGAAACTTAACATGTCTGTAGATAAGTCTCTCTGTGTCTGCTCCTTTTAAAATTTGCATTCTTCTTAAGTAAAGGGGAATACTTCTTCTTCTTGAATGAGAAGAACTAACTATTCAATCACCATTCATTTCTTTTTTATGTAGAGTTCAGAGGGACGTGATAGAGTCCTTATGTCTCCAGAACCCTTTAGTCCTAATATCTTCTTTCAATCGTCCTAATATACATTATGAAGGTGTATCCTGTGCCTTTAATTTGTTGCATGTCCTGTTTATAGTCTATCTCTTTGCTAATTAGTTTCAAGCTTGGACAAAGTTATTCTTTGTATCATTAGTAATGATACAAAGAATAACTAATGTTAGTGATGTTGTGATGTACTGATGATGTTGTGATGTTAGAATTTGTGATATAGTGATGAAGTGATGTTGCACAGTTATTGATTAGAATTTTGTTATTGAATATGGCCAACGCAGATATTCCTCTAGTTAGTTCTAATGTTAGTGTTAGTGCTAGTGTCAACGAACATGAAGTTAGAAACGTTTTCAATGAGCGTGCTTTTTTTTTTATAACTATATTAGAATTTTAATGTTTTATTTAATTTTCGTATTTTTCTCATATCGTATCTTTTGTCGTATTGTGTCATATCGTATCCTCGTATCCATATCTATTTCAGTGCAACCTAGGTCTCACCCTAGATCCGCTGAAATAGATTAGTATTTGTGTGAACTTTCAAAAAGGATGAGAGAAGAAGGATATGTCCCTGACACAAATTTTGTGCTACATGATGTCGAGGAGGAGCAGAAAGAGCAGAACCTCTTCTACGACAGCGAGAAGCTTGCAGTTGCATTTGGCATTATTTCTACTCCACCGGGAACTCCGGTCAAGGTTTTTAAGAATTTGAGAACATGTGTAGATTGCCATACTGCAATCAAATTTATTTGTAAGATTGCTAACAGGAAAATAGTAGTCCGGGATTTGAATCGTTTCCATTGTTTTGAGGATGGGAGATGTTCATGTATGGACTACTGGCGATTCAATTCAATCAGAATCAAACTGTTACTGCAAGTGAATAAAGCTTCAGAATCAAAAATTAATGGCATGGCAGCCATGGCTACTTACTGGTATATTCCAAACCTGGATCCCATTCTCATTTGTTTTATCCAACACTCTGACTATTACACTTTTTTCATGTCTTTGGTTTCTCACTTTCTTTGACTACTCCACAGGACAACTGACCACCCACTTGCTGCACCGATCTCCCTCACAACACTACTTAGCTGCTCCTTCCTCACTTGCCAATAATGTTATCTCTTTACTAGTTCACCTTACACCACATAAAGAAGATCTGGAAACAGCAGAAGAAGAAGAAGAAGAAGATGATGAAGGAGGAGCTCATTCCCAACAAACAGATTGTGCTGAATCAATATGTGACTGGCTATCCCAAAGAGAGTGACTTTGGTTTAATATCCTCCACCACTTGTCTCTCCCATGGATCATCCACACCATCTGTGCTTCTCAAGAACCTGTATGTTGCTTGTGATCCATACATGTGCCACAGGATGTCTGATCACGTCTCTCATCCCGGAACTTTCATCCAATCCTTCACTCCCGGCTCTGTCCTCATCGGCTATGGCGTATCAAAGGTCATTAAATCCACACATCCAAAGTTTCAGGAAGGCGATTTCGTATGGAGCATGATTGGTTGGGAGGAATACAGTGTCATCACTTGCCCAGAGAAACTAAACAAGATCAAGTACACTGATAATGTTCCACTCTCATATTATGCAGGCATTTTGGGAATGCCAGGAATCGCTGCTTATGTTGGATTCCACAACATATGTTCTCCTAAAGAAGGAGACTGTGTCTATGTCTCTTCTGCATCAGGAGGAGTCGGTCAACTCGTGGTCAGTTTGCCAAAATGATGGGTTGCTATGTTGTTGGAAGTGCCAGTACTAAAGAGAAGGTTGAGATCCTAAAGCAGAAGCTGGGATTTGATGATGCATTCAACTATAAGGAGGAGCAAGATCTGGGTTCAGCATTGAGAAGGTACTTCCCGCTAGGCATTGACATCTACTTTGACAATGTAGGGGGTCGCATGCTTGATGAAGTACTGCTTCACATGAAACTTCATGGCCGGGTTGCAATCTGTGGTATGATTTCACAATACAATTTGGATGAACCAGAGGGGTTACGCAATCTGTTTAGCCTAATCTTGAAGCGGATTGAGATGAAAGGGTTTATAGAAACCGATTACCATCACATATATCCAGAGTATGTCGAGTTATGCATCAAATACTTGCAGCAAGGGAAATTGGTCTATGTTGAAGATATTGCTCAAGGCTTAGAAAAGGGTGCTTCTGCTCTAGTTGGAATCTTTCATGGTCACAATGTTGGTAAGCAAGTTGTTTGTATTGCTGAGGAGTAAGACTGTTGTAACAATCGATTAAAAATATAAGAATAAACAAAAATCATTTGAAATATAACTTTTGAACAGATGATTATGCGACTGAATGGTGCTGTTAGATGATTATGTTGTCATCTCCAACCCATCCAACACAATTTTTCATCTTCCTTTGTCTTGGTACATAGCTAAGCTGTATCTTAATCTTCCATAGCACCACAAGTAACCAAATTAGGAACGATTCTCTTTGGTTTGTACAACACAATCTACTTTAGTCCTGCAAACCTACTCAGAACCTTTCTTCCACTTAACTTGAAAATCCATTTGATTTATCCCCTTTCCTGCAAATCTCCTTCATCTCAGCCGATATCCTTACGAAATCACTGCTAACTTGACTTGCAAGTCGATGGTATTTGACCAGACTTTGAAGAGAGACGTCCAACTCTAGCTTTAAGCTTTTTGTAGTACGGACATTTGGCTCATCCACATGGTGCACCACCTAGAGTTCGAGCACTTATCAACTAGAACCTTCCCTCGAATTAGCAGTAGACATGTTCAGCGGATCGGATCACAGATATAAACGATCTATTTCATCGATCTTCGCAGAGATGGATTGGATTGTGCCTTCAAGCTGTGCAAGAATGAACTGATTGTTAGGTGCTCTGTCCCTAGCTTTTGAAACAGCTACTCGCAAGTAATAACGCCACCAGTGCAAGAGCTATCGCAGGATTCGTAGCCTCAATTAAAAAATGCTCCATTATTATAGATTAAATGGTTCGTTTGTGTACAGAAGCTTGTTTTGGGTGGAGCTTGGGAGGTTATGCATGTATTATTTAATGTATTATTTACAATATATCTCTGCTTCTAGTGGCTACATTGAAATAACACGATCAAAACACCATGGAAGAAAGATCAGACCATTGTGAAAAACAAAACAAAACAAAACAACACCTATAACAAATGGCTCTCGCTTTCGCTCTCCCTAAACCTAGGGTTTGGGCGACGGCGATAGAAACCGTCTGGTCTCGACGTGAGATCTACTTGCTGGTTCTCACATCTAACAACACCATTCAGTCGTTCTCGGGCGTGGCAACAAAGTCCTCCTTAGCTTGAGCTCTATTGTGTGCTCGTGCACGCGGTCTCATTTCTGTCGCTGGCAGCAGTGGTTCTTCGTCTGGGGATAAGGAAGGGTGCAGTTTTCGCCTGACTGTGCTCGTCTCAAGGCTCCTGAAGCGGCGATGTTGAGTGACTCTTGGAGGTCGAAGCTTCAACCGAAGGCAGCGACGATGGTGATGTCAGACACATCTCGAGGCGGCGACAATATTTCGTCGAAGGGTCAATTGATGCCTAAGATGCGGTGGTTGTTCGCGAGGTTAGTGGGTGGATCGAGATGGTCGGAGCGGCAAGTGGTCGGTTGGCCGGAAAGTTGCAGGCTGGGTGGTAGAGGTCTGTCGGTGCCTTGTAGTGGGCGGGTATGAAGCTTCTCCCAATATGGGGTTGGGCCTAGGGTTCCTGTCTGGGCCTCAACTTTCCTGACCAACCCCGAATGGATTTGGTCCAACTCTTTTTCTAGAGTTAGCCTTGGTTTATTTTTGGGTTTGGTTATAGCTTCTGGTCTAATATGGATCAGGATTTGGGACCTGAAAAATGGATTTCGAGTAGTGAGATACCGGTTCCTGTGGTGTCTCAGTAGGTGGTACAGTAAGTTAAGCGAACATGACCTTGGTTTATCCGTGTCGGTTTTCGTCTTGTTCGCGTGGCAATTTTCCTGTTACTTTTGTACTTAGTCTTTAGTAAAATGTTCGTGAGCTAGTCTAGGGATAATCTCTAGGTTAGCTTAACAATGGTACGTATTTTCTCTCGTACCATATGAGTATTTATTTTATAACATGCATTAATCAATATATTATCTCACCTTTGAGCCGTAAAAAAAACACCATGGAAGAGAGAACAAGTCACGGACCTGGTCTTATACGAAAGTTCTACTACGTACTATGTATAAGACCAAACCAAAGCACTGATTGATTTAATTCCATGTCTTTTGCAACTATATGAAGCTGCTGACGAGGTCAAGATTCTTGAAATTGTACACGCAGTCGAAACAGATTATGAATCTCCTTGATCAGTTGGTAAAATTTTTGTTCTCTTAATAACTTTGTCACGGCCTTTTCAAGTTCGTGTAGCGTAAAAATGAATCTCGGACTCATCCATAACTCCAGAGCTGTGCAAATGCTCCTCATCTCTCCTGATTAGCCCCATGAATTCGAATTAGAATAGTCCCAGCTTATCTGGTTCGCGACCAATCTTCTTGGCATACCGTTTCCTCACATGGCCAAAGGTGGAATAGGCAGGAACAATGACTTCTTGGCTGCCATCGCCGTCAAAGACATCAATCCTGATCAAGGGCCCTTTCGGATTTGGATTTTTACTCAATGCCATAAGAAATAGGTCGATTCCGGTATAATACTCTTGCAGGATAAGAAAGCCACCCCAAACAGCCAAGCTGGATACTACCACAAACGGAAGCACCGCCAATATCAATCCTGCTACAAAACAAAGCACCACCCATACTGATCCTAGGGCTGTTACTTCCGAACCGAAAACCGAAAAAAACCCGAATCGAAACCGACTCGTAACCGAAAAAAACCGAAACCGAAAAAAATCGAACCGAAAAAGAAAAAACCGAACTGAACCGAATAAAATCGGTTCGGTTTCGGTTTTTCGATTCGGAAAAACCGAACCGAACCGATTGAACCGAACCGATTGAAAATGAGTAAACGACACCGTTTTGCCTTTTGGTAAATCAGAAAACCCTAATAGGCTAGCTAGTAGCTAATACATTTTGGACTTTTGGTGCGCAGCCCTCCAGCCCCTCCTCAAGCTTGATGCAATTCAGGTATTGATGTAACTCAGTCTAGAATTTCCTAATGAATGTTTGGAGGTCAATTCTAGCAATTAGATTACTCCGCCCAGTTTGTTTTTGTTTGTAACTTTGTATTGGTATTATTGGGTCATTGCATTCTGTTTAGAGCATGAGATTGGTAATTTTACTAATTTAGATCAAAAGTGAACTATCACTGGATTATAGGTAGAGCAATGTCATATTTGATTGTTGTGTAAAGTGTAAACTGTGAACTCTGCTAGTTTGAAAAAAAAATAGCACTCAGCCCAGGTATTGATGTAAGACTGTTAGTCATGTAAATTAGTCTAGAAATTCATAACCTGCTAGAATTATAATTTGGTGTATTTTTTCAGGTTTGTTCCTGGAGACGGACACGTGAGTGCATAACTGCATACAATTGATTGAATTGAATATCAATGCTAACTCAAGTATGAAGCCAAGAACTTGTATTGGTTATTGTATTCAACTTTAGATGGACTTAAGCATGAAACCATGAACTTTTATTTTATTCAACTTCAGATGGACTTGGATTCAACTCTTATTTTTACGAAGTATGATGAATATTTATTTTATTGATTGGACTTGTGTAGTTTTATCGTTTTTTTCTTCTGAGTTTGATATCACAGAAAACCGAAAAAATAACCGAAAAATAACCGAACCGAACTAACCCGAATATATTTGAGTTATCACTTTAAAAACTGAAAAACCGAACCGAACCGAACCGATTAAAAATTTTGGTTCAGTTTTTGGTTCGGACAGAAAACCGAACCGTTTGACCCGATTAACAGCCCTAACTGATCCTACTATGTAACAAAGAGCCATCCAAATGGACCCCCCTGTGAAACAAAGACCACCCCAAATGGATCCTACTACGAAAGAAAGTGCTGCCCAGATCCATCCTAGTAAACATGCCAACACCGCCCACACGGACATGACTAGAAATGAAATGCCTGCCCAGACAGATCCTACTAGAAAAGAGAAGGCCGCCCAAACCGACCCGAGCAAAAAGGAAAAGACCGCCCAGACCAATCCTGCCACTTCTAGGAAAAGCTTTCGGGACGTAGAGAAGAAGAGAAACATAAATGTGAGAGAGTACGTAAATTCTCATGTCTTTCTGCAATTTGCCTTGCCCAAAGAAAAGTGATCTCCACTGCAAAAGTTACTGTATTTAGCCACTCAGGTGGTTCCTCCCCAATAGCCTCCTTAACATGACTGTACCAATCTCCAAGTACTGCTCCTATCAAAATAGCAATTTCTTGTGCCATTTTTGTATGTGACTGAGCGACTGATCTCTCACTGCAAAACTGTTACACAAGAAGCACCTTTAATTTGAGAAAATAAAAAAAAATATAGAGGCAACTTTAATTTTACAGATCGTGTTCCACATTTACAATGATGACGTGTATGATTAAGAAAACCAAATCATCCCCTCCCCCAATACATACATAGAGAAATGATTTTAGGTCTTAATGAAATCATGAGGTGTAAGCCTCAAATTCTACGTGATATGTTTTTTTTATTCACATCATTACTATTTTGACACATCGACTCAATCAAAAGACGATACCCTTTATATCTAACCCTTTATATCTAACGGTTGTTAATTTTTCATATTTAAAAGTTTAAAAGTTATCCATAATAATTCCTTGTATAACAATGACTCTACAAGGAATTTAATTAATGCTTATCGAAAAAAAAATCTAGTTAATATTGATTCAAATACAAACTTGTTCAAGGAGAAATATTCCTGGTATCTCAGTGTGTATCTTGTCCTGATTAGAATAGAAGCATATATTCTCTCAATCCCTGATTTATAGGGATATTGATTGTATCAAATTGTAATATCTATTTAAAGTCATCTATCAATGAATAAAGTACAGTTTCATATCATATCTTTTGCGTATCTATTTTCTCTTTTAACACGTTATCAGCAACTTTGAGATGATAATCATCACCCAAAACCCTTAAACACCAAAAACTCCACCACTGGTCTCCCTCCTTGACGAAATCTTTCCATCGCCGACAACCGATCACAGCCAGATTTTCCCCATTGTTGGAGCTCATCGCCGGGAATTCGTGGACGTTTTCTCTTCAAATTTATTTTCAGCGAAGTTTTCATACCGAACATTAAATCGACTAACCTTCTTCGATTTAGAATTAGGTTGTAAAATTTAATTACCGTAACATCCTAGATCTAGGTCTAGATTTAGATTAAATTTTCATACCGTGATTTACTTTTATGGTTCCTATGGATTAATACATTTTATAAAAAGTTGAATATTAGTGACGGTCCTGGGAGAGTCACGATTATCGGTGAATCTCACGGTTAATTGTGATTTCACATTGAAAAAAGAAAAGTCGATCTTTGTGACTATTTGACAGTTATGATTTTCTGGGGAGTAGAATGAAGCCACCGATTTTGCATTGATTTTTGTGACCATAAATCATAGATCATGTTTTTTATTCCCTAAAATTGATATTAGTGATAGTGATTTTCGATCGGTAAACTAATGACATTTCTTGTCTTTTGTAGATGATTGAGCCGACAATACTAGAATTTGATATTCTTTACATTCAAGGAGGAGAATACCATGGATAGATATCAGATGTTAGGAATATACTTCTTGGTAAACGTTTCACTGATACCATTCAACCACTACCACCTGACACTGAAGCCAACGAGGACACTCTAGCTCGAAAAACTCAAGTTTTCATGCTTCTTAGGAGACATTCATCCTGGTCTGAGAAAACAGTACTTGTTAAAGGATGACCTCGTGGATTTGTGGGTAGCTTTGCAAGAACGGTTCAACAATATGCAGGACACACAACTTCCAGAGCTCATAGAAAGATGGGATAGAATTTGGTAATTGGATTATCCTAAGATAAATAAATTTCATCAAGATATGCTGGAGCTATAGTCTGAGCTTTCCATTTGTGGTGTTGTAAAGACCGACCAAACATGGTCAAGAAGTCTTTGAGAATCTTTCCTACTTCTATTGACACCCTTTCACATCAGTATCACATTGATGATGAGCAAAGAAGACTTTGATTATTCAGTGATCTTATGAGTGTGCTGGCCAAGAAACAGAGGTATCATGAGATTCTTCTCTACAATAATTCTAGGCCAAGCAATACAAAGAAAGTTCATGAAACCTACAACACTGGTAGGAATGCATGAAAGGATAGGGGAAAACAACGTTCTGAACCTTATCAAACTCGTGGTAACAGAGGAGGACGTGGTAGATGAGGAAATAGTCAGAATTTGACTTGGACTCGCTATGAAAACAACCACAACTCTAACAAGAATCAATCCAAATTTGGTTCTAGGAATGCTAGGAATTCTTCACATTTTGCTTCTACTTCTTGCTTGGCACCTTGCAATAGGTGTGGTGTGACTAATCATATGCATAAGCAATGCAGAGCTCCAAAGGATGTTTAGAATGCCTACAAGATGTGTCAACAATATCAAGCAAAGAAAAGGGAGACATACTATGCTGACTATGAGATGGAAGATGACGGAGAATCTAATCTAATTTTAGCATAAATCCCCAAAGCAAGCATAGAGACAACGAATTTTGCTTAGTCTATGAATTAGGCTTATGATTCTGCTATGTAATAAAGTTTAGTTTTGTATTTTGACTCCGGTTGTAGTCATGGTTATTGAATAAGAACAATATTTTGATGTAAGTTTTGATGTTGGCAACGTAATAAAATTTATTCCTTTCGGTATTTGAAAAAGAATAGTTATTTACATACGTATTGCTTAAATGATTTGAATTCTACAAAATACTATGGCATTATGACATCAAAATAGTATAAAAACGAGACAAAAGAGATGATGGTTTAATACTGGGAATTTTCAACTTGTCGGGGTTTTTTCTCGGCCCGTTGATGGTAACCCACTATATCGGTTTCAAAACTTATTGACCCGTGAAAAGATAGTGTACTAAATCTTTTGGCTTTTGAAAGATGGTCCTCGTCCACTGATTTAGCTACTTCGACTTGGCAATGAAAATGCTCGACCCGTCGACTGCATGCTAATGTCTCCAAAATGTCACAATTTCGACTTATCGAAAATTCTTATACGACCTGTCGAAAAAGACATCGGAAAATTGATATTGATTTTAGGTTTTATTTGACCTGTCGAAGGTCTACCTTGACCCTTCGAATATCAGCCATTGACAAATTTTTCCAATTTTCAACCGGTCGAGAAAAATCTCCGACCGCAGAAAATCAAAATTTATTTTGGGTTATTTCGACCCATCGAATGGATTATTCGGCTTGTCGTAAATCCTACCCGGATTTGGTGCTTTTGATGTATTTTACGTTGGTTTTACTATGCCATATCAGTACTCTTTAAGGGTCATAACCCTGTGATAAATCTTTAAGTCTTTAAGTAAAGACTTACCTCGGCCTCTCGTAAATCCTACCCAGACTTGGTGCTTTTGATATATTTTATATCGATTTTATTATGCTATATCAGTACTCTTTAAGGGTCACAACCTTGCGGTAAATCTTTAAGTGTTTACTTAAAGTGTTCAACAAGTCTTAAAGAGTAATTAATTCAAATTATTTTGTAGATGTTTGAAGGTGAGATCGAGTATCTAGAATATAGTGGTACTACTCATACTATACTACAAAATATACAATTTCTTATAGATCTTGTGCCATACACATCATTAATGACAATCATGATTGGTTCTGTGTTGGTTATACAAGGTCGTGGTTCAGCACAATTTTTGCTACCACGTGGAATCATTGATGCATTGTATGCACCAAAGGCCAATTGAACCTTGCTGAGTTTTAAGAGCATTAGAGCCAATGGTTTACACTTGAAAGCTCATTGTGAGAATGAAAAAGAATTCTTATGCATAACTTCTTAGGAGTGTGGTAGAAAAGGCTACTTGGAAAAGTTAGGGGCAATTCGTAGTGGATTATATCTTACTACGGTTCGGATTGTTGAATCCAATGTTGTCACACTTACTACTGTGTAGAACACGACCTCATACAAGCTTTGACATTATAAACTGGGACACCCATGTCGTGATATAATGATCAAAATATTGAAAAACTCTCATGGTCATCTATTTTTCAAATGCAAGAAGCATGTGGAAATTCCTAAAACCATCGGATTTGATGGAGTGGATGAGATTAACAATCTTAATCCGCTCTCAACACCTAGTGTTATTCCACAAGATTCATTTATGGCAATCTCTGATGATCATTGCTCTTTTTGCAAAGCTTTCTTATTAGCAAAGTTGCAGGCTAGACTTTCCTTTGCGATTGACAATAATGACAACATACCATTCTTACAGAGAATTCAGGGCATTTTCCTTGGGAGACGGTGGAGTCAGCTCGGTATAAGTATTCTCAGGTACCTCGCCTTCAAAGTTATCACTTCATTCCCTGCTTATAGTAGGAGAATGTGGGATGACAAGGTTGGTTTCCCCGAAGAAAGTGGGTTCCTAATACTGGTCATTCCAATGAGATCCCACTGCTCTGTTTTCTGCTCCAATCTCCTCGTCTCCTTTTTCTCCAACATCAACCCCGAGTGGAGAAGGAACCAATATCTGGTTGACGGTGTCAGCGGTTCAAAGGTGTCTCGTCGCCTTCTTCCTCATCGAAATCATCAAAGACGACAGTTCGTCACCGTTTAGGGCATCGCTGAAAGGAAACATAAGTGGAAATACTGAGTATCTAATATGATGGCTTAGTCGACATATAGATAGGAGGTGACTTACTGAGTGGGTTTCTTCTTCTTCCTCGTTTCCTCCCTCTCTTTCAGTGTTGGAGAGAGTCTGTACTTTTCTCTTGAGGGGAGAGGGTCCCCTCCTGGCATTAAATGAGTCTGTGTCAACGTCCTCGTTGGCATTGGGGGCCTAGCAAAATGGAGGGAATGTAAACATCAACATATAGAGTTGCAAATCAAGGCAAAATAATGCAGCTTTTATATGGAGACATACTTACGGCTGAGTTGGGGTTGCAGGAAGTCTTCGCTACGGGGAGGGAGTAATATCATTGTGATCACTCTTGAGGATTTCTTTACCAGTTGCAGAAGTGAAGAAAGGTGAGAAACCCTTGATGATCCTCGTGAATACGGAAACATAGGATGAGTTTTTCAACACTTCCCAATGTCGAGATTGCCAGAGAATATAAGTCTTGCTCAATCCAAAAGAAGGGCAGCAACGTGTGTTCTAGGAAAACCTCGGCCGGACATACCAAGGTCAAGGATCCGAATTCCTCGTCTGTTGCATTATCAGGGCCGGGAAAGATGTTGGACCTCTAGAAGGTGTACATGTTTACTAAGCCAAGGATGGGGAGTGGAGTACCTTGAGCCAAACCAAATTGCCTAATAAAATGGTTAGGTGGATAGAGCTCATACCCCAGAGTTGCGTTAGAAACTCGCAGATTCGTGCATGTGATGCTTTGGATAAATAATATCTTGGCTGCTTTGGTTTGGTCTAGAGAAGGATGAAAACTGTTGCTCAGTTCCTCTAGGTAGAGTCGGCCTAGGATGAGGCTGATTGAATCTTCTAGAAACTCGTCCAACTTGTAGAAGAAATTAAAGCTGCAAAAGTAGGTGATGAGGTCAGAGTGGAGGAGCCTGGTTAGAGTTCCATAATCCAATCTTCCCTGAATGGTCTCACTTTGGGGTGGCAGAAGATGGGGAAAAAAACCTGCATCCATAGGTCCAACATCTATAAAGGTCCGATGACATTGTACTTCAGTGGCTCCAACGAAATCTACCCCAAGCTTTGGTAGAGGTAGAACTGATTGACTGAGCCCAATTCTGACATCGTTGAACATTACCTCACCGATCCTGGTCCAGCTTAAGATGGATTTTTTCTGAAGACGTGCAAAAGATGAACTTGCAGAGCCAATATTCTAAGAAGGCGATACCTCTTTGGTCACCATCGACCCCTTGGTAGTGCTTCCACCAGGCAGTGTAGGAATGAGCGAAGGCTTTGCGGGTTATACACGCTTTGGAGTTGAGGCAATAGTAGTTCAAATCACTATGTTCATACGATACAGCAATGGTGGGTAGCCTAAATATTGTGACCATATCGAGCAGGGTAATGCTTATATCTTCGCATGAAAACTTGAAAGTGTTGCTGCTCGGATCCCAGAAACACATAACAACAATAAAAGGTGCTTAATTGCCTCCATGAGGAAGAGAGAAACATAGTTTTAGGTAGGGAGCAATTCTGGTGGCTTCTAAGTTCCCGGAGTCAGTTTTGTTGCGGGCTTTGTACCACGCAATTTTCTCTTTGAGAAGGTGGGCCATTTGCTCAGTTTGCACTCGACGTCTTTATGCTCCCACTGAAATGGTGAAGTCATTTCCCGACAAAAAATGAGTGCTTGTCGGCAGACTGTGGCACAAAGGGTTTCGATTAGAGTCAGGTGGAGCGGTGATTTGATGAAAGGCCCAAGGTGAGCCGTGTCGTTATCTTCTAATCAGAGCGAGATGATGAAGTTGGGTTTCTTTTGGATGACTATTGCGTGTATGTTGTTGGCAAAGGCTAGGGCATTGTCCTCATTGAGGATGGGGTCGGACTTGGTCTTGTGCGGAGACATGTTTTCTGGGTTTAGTTAGATTTTGATCAGAAAGTATAAAGGTTTATAAGGAAGCATTAGGTACTCCGAAGATCAAGGGGAAAAGGCAGGAGTAATATTTCGATTTGTGTGAACTACTGACGGTCATGCGGCTTTAAATAGGTGTGATGTTATAAATGTGCGACTTTTTAAGAATGGTAATGTGAAAGGGCAAAGCGAGTCAAAAGTTGTTGTTTGGTCCTAGATGACGTTGTGTAATTTCAAACCTCTTTGATTGCATATAGGTCTAATCTCGAGGCCTGAGGGGCAATGTTTGGGCCCAAAATAAACATTCTTTATTATATGGTTTAGTTACGATCTTTGGGTCAACGTCTATGGCCCGCACGAGTAAAGCTTTCCTGGCGGGGGAAAGAATCCAGAATGATCTTGACAATCTTAGATAGATTAGGAGAAGGAAGGTTATAGATTCTTAATAATTAGAGTCATTTAATGATACTAATTGCTAGAATCTTATCACAACTACAGTAAGTAATTGCATGATGCCTATAAATAAATGAAATCTTTATGCAATCGGGACTGACAATCATACATACAATTTGTCCTCGGCAAACTCAATCTCTCCTCACGAGAAAAACCCTACATCCGACAATCCAAGAATTTTCACCTGGCAGACCATGAGGCATTTGAAGATTCAAGGGCATATCACATGTGCTTCGTAACACTCACCAATGATATTTCTATGCTTTGCACCAGAGAGGGTGTGTAAAGCATCAATCTTTGTGGTTCAACGACGAGATCATGAAGCAAGTCCTAGACCACTAGGCAAAAAGAATCCATCGAGTGGGGTTGGTGCTCTCCTCGACCTAGTCGCTTCTTAGAAGATTAGCAGCGACGCTATCGACATTTAACGTTCTGCCTCACGGCAGTGGCACACCTAGCACACTCACACGCATAAAAAGAGACAGTTTGACTCTTCTCCGGCTTCCTGGGAATTCTACAGCCAAACAGAGTCACGGTAGGAGTATGAGTGTCACCATTTAATCCCCTTATAAAAAAATATTTGGTGTCTCTTCTTCCATTACTGGCATTACATATATATGTATGACATATGTTACAATATTAATTAGAAACATTTGGCTCCTTTAATTTCATTACTGGGACGTTTACTTACTTGCAATCAGTAATTACCATGAATCAGAATTATCAGGAATCAGATTCGGAAGGAACCATAATGATAATATGTCATTTCCATTGAGTTGTTTACTTACCATTTGAAATCACAATAGGAATTAGAATGAGTACACTTGATAATGTTTACTTAACATAAGGAATCAGAATAAAAATTAGTTTGATTACTGAAATACCCCAATAAAACAATAGCAGCATTTTATATTCGAATATTTTTCTTTTCTTTTTATGAATTTGAGCAAAGTTTATTTAAAAAATGATTAAAACGATGAGAAGAAGAGAGCAAACAATGCATGAGAACAAACTTAGACGTCAAATCTAGGAAGCTCTATAGTTAAATAATGCTTCAAATTCAACTAAATAACAATCATAGAAAAATTTAAAATATAACTATTCATAGTAGCAATTCAACAAATAAATTGAAATATCAAATATAAAAAAATTTGAGTCATTTAATATACATAAAGGTCTCTTAAAAAAATATACGTAAGGGTATTATGGGTAAAAAAGTTGATTTCAGGAGGAATGATTCTCAAACTCATACCCCCCTTGGGAATCAAATTCTGGGTTAGTTGGGGAATGACTCTTGATAAGGAGGTGAGACCTACCTCCATTCCGATTCCTTAATGTACAAGTAAACGTCAGAATTCTCTCTTCCTGAAATGATTCCTAAACTTTTGATTCTCATTCTCAAGTAATTGGCGTGCTCTACATCTTATGCCATTACATATGTATGACATATGTTACAATATTAACTATCTTGGTCTTGAACAAATAATGCATGAGAACAAACCAATCGTATATCATTCACCAACATACTCGAAGCCATTTGCATTATAGTACTGTATGGAAACCAGTAGAACCATTCAAATTTTGTTTTGTTCATGCTATTGATTAGTACTGTACTGGACACCCCCATTAACAACGAAGATTGAAGAAAGCTAGCTAGTTTTTGCTGCAAAAGGTACTTCATCAGCTCATATACATCTCCTTTTGTTTTGTTTGGAGAATATATACTCATATACTCTTCATATGTGTCCCCGAGTACAAGAAGTTATTAACTCTTGGCTAGCTAGATAAGAGATCTGAAATTCGGGTTTCGTTAATTTTGGAGTTTTGGCTCACAGCATCTCCAACACTAGTATTATAAATATTAGTTAAACTTATCAAAAAGTCAAATTTAACAATCATGAATTTACTTTTCACTCCGAAAGTCATTTTGAATTGTTTTGTTACCCATCTATGCAATCAAATAGCAGAAAATCAAGATAGAGATTTTAACATTATGTTAAATCTTTTGTTAAATATAGCTAGAGATTTAACAAAATGTCGAATTTAACTTTTGTTTAGGGTATTTGTTGGAGCTGTGTTTTGTTAACTTTTTCTTAAAATTTAGCTTTTATTTTGAAGGGTAATGTTAGAGGACCTCAATAGGGCCTTGAAGCGTAGACATTAATTTGATGTGACATGCCATGTCATATATATAATTGATTTCTTTGTTAATTTATGAGAAAATATCTAACCTATAAATTTAATCTTACCTTTTTACATATTTAATTAAATTTAAAGACTATAACTAATCAAAATAAAAACCTAATATCATCAAATTGATAAACCCTAAACCCTTTAAATAAAATATTAAATTAACCTAAAACCCTAAATTCCAATCCCTAAACTCTTATAAAGACCAATCCCCACAATCTAAACCCTAATTAAACTCCAAACATAAAAACTTCAAGGTTTGATCTATATTAAGTTAAACTAATATGTTAAGAAAAGAAAAAAAAATCATATGTAGTCGTCAACCCTAAAAAAAATAAAAAAATCTAAACTTCAAAATTGAACCATAAACTATGAACTGTAAACCTTAAACATTAATCTATTATCTCGAAAATCGTCCAAATCTAATTCAAATGAAGATGAAGTACGTGCATTACTATCACTTGATATATTTTCAATAAGCTGTTATCTACTAACTCTACTTAATTATATACTTATCATTGTGCTATATGAACATTTGATCGAGCACTCCTCAATATAAAAGTAATTTTGCCACTAACATGATTATCATGCCATGCATGTAAACATATGATCGAGCACTCTTTTTCAATCAAATTAAGAAAGTATTAGATAGTTAGTCAATCACAATAGTAACTTTCTCACTTGTATTTAAGCTTTGAATTGAAACAAATAAATTGAGTGTTTCAAATCAATCAGACTATAATCGTTGTATGTTAATATCACGTAAAAAATCTTGAAAGTTTCTATTCTAAAATAATTTAATATATTTACAATTGACTAATATAATTTTGATTATAGTTCAATATACTTTAATCAAAATATTGAGTAAATCGTGTAAAAATCAAGAAAGGAAAGTGAATTAAGTTTCCTTATATAATCATGACGTGCCTTATTTATTTTTAATTCATTTAATTTTGTATGACATAAATTAAAGTTTTGTCGAATGAGATCATAGATACGCAGAACATATGATCTGAAACTGTACTTTATTCATTGATAGATGACCTTAAATATGCATTACAATATGATACAATCAATATCCTTATAAATCAGGGATTGAGAGAATATCTATTTCTCCTGGAACACTCCCCCTTGTGTCGCGATCATGATGTATGATGCATAACCTACTGCCTCACTAAAAACCTTGACAAGCAAATAAAAAACCTCTTGGGTAAAAATAAAAGTTTGGTATAAGGAAAAAAAAAGTACAACGTACGCATCAACTACAAATGTAACCACATATGATGTAGACTCCCCATGATGTCTACGAAATGAACTCCCACTGATCAGTAACTCAACCTTGAAGTTCAGACAACCTTCACACTCCAATACGTCTCACATGATTTATAATGTAGATTTGAGAAATGACTTGGTAAACAAGTTTACAACATTATCTTCTGAACAAACTTGATTCACATGAATGTTAAATAACTGTTGTTATTGTTGATTAAAGAAGAACGTAGGTGATATGTGCTTCGTATGATCACTTTTGATGTATCCCAATTTCATTTGTTCAATGCAAGCCATATTGTCCTCAAAGATACAAGTTGGTGCTGTACTAGTGAATGATAATCCACTAGATCCTTGAATGTGCTATATGATTGATCTAAGCCAGACACATTCCTTAACCACTTTATGCAAAGCTATAATATCAAAATGATTCAAGGATGTAACAACAAGGATCTGCTTTGTTGATCTCTAAGAAATCGCTGTGTTCCCCATGGTGAATACATAACTTGTTTGAGAACGTTCTTTATGTGGGTTAGAGAGATACCCAGCATCAGCACAACCAACTAAGACATCACAAAGTGTCTCCAAGTAGGGGACTACACTGAACTGAGGTTCAATGCTTGCAGCTAGGTTACTGTTCGATAGGTCGAGCATTTCATTCAATGGGTAGAATGAATGGTTCTAATCCGTCCAAGGTGCAGCCTTCGACGAATCGAACAATTCCTTTGACAGGTCAAAATTCCTAAGACTTGTATGCTAGGATTCAACTATCCTTTTTGTGGAATTTCAAGATTCTCTGTATATTCTTTGTAGGGAAAGTACAAGCCCAAGTCTATGGAACCATTCAAGTACCTGAAGGATGTGCTTTACATCATTCTAATTGCGTTGTGTGGACACATAACTAAACTGAGCTAACAAGTTTACAGAGAATGTAATATCTAGTCTTGTGCATTGATCTAAATACAACAAAACTCCAATAACACTAAAGTATGGTACCTCAGCTCCCAATAGTTCTTCTTCATCATCTTTTGGACAGTACAAATCCTTGTTGTATTCCAGACTGCGAACGACCATTGGTGTGCTAAGAGGGTGTGCATTGTCCATGTTAAATCGCCTGAGCATCTTTTGGACATAAGTAGACTGGTGAATAAGTATTCCACCAAATCGATGTTCTAATTCCAAACCAAGACAAAATCGAGTCATACCAAGGTTTTTCATCTCAAACTCAGATTTCAAGTAGCTAACTGTCTCATTGATTTTATCAAGAGACCCAATGATATTTATATCATTAACATAGACCGCTATTATGGAAAATCTTGAACTTATTCTCTTAATGAACACACATGAGCATAAATCATTGTTTTTGTATCCTTTCCCAATCAAGTAGTCACTTAGGCGTGTGTACTACATCCTACTGGATTGTTTCAATCCATATAGTAAATGCTTAAATCTAATCACATGAGCACTCTGTGGTGTAGAGTGACTTGAGTTGGTTATGACCACGCTTTTCAACACTTTCATGTATATCTTTGATCAAGGTTTTCGTAGAGATATGCTGTCACCACATCCATCAACTGCATGTTCAATTTTTTGGACACTAGCAAACTGACAAGGTAGCGGAAAATATTGATATACATAACCGGAGAGTATGTCTCCTTATAATCAATGCTAGGGCATTAAGAGAATCCTTGGGCCACAAGTCTAGCTTTATACTGCATGACTTCATTCTTCTCATTATGCTTCCGAATAAAAACTCATTTATGTTCTACTGGCTTCACATTTGGTAGGCTCAAGCCAGTCCGATATGAGGCAGCAACACCGCTGGAGCACACCGCCTTCTTCGTTAATGACTTAAGGGATGCCGCTGGAGTTCAAGATGACACTCGCCAAAGCTTAGGCAAACTACAAACATGCCAAAGTCGAGATCAAACACGCAACCCATCTTAGTTTAGTTTCTGTATTTTGTACTCGGGCCCCAGGATTGGCCCAAATTTTGTAACAAACTTAATTAATTTCGATCTTAATCAGATCCAGCCCACTAATGGTTCGTTTTGGTTTAAATGAACATATAGCATCGTCACTGGGTAGAAATCGTCAAGGAAGACTCTCAACCCTCAACACAAAGAAAATGTCGTCCATATTTCTCTTCTTTTTTTTCTCTGCCTAATATCCTTCCTTCCCGATCCCTTTCTTTTTTGTTAGCGTCTTCTTAAGTGACAATAACTTTGCCCAAACATGGGTTAAGTGACAATACTTATGCTCAGGTTTGTCAATGGTATGGTTGCCCCAAGGAACTTGGGGACAACCAGGTTCAGACGTTGGGCAGTCGGTCCCAACTCCATCTTCAGCTGTGGCTACTATGAATTTCTCCGATTTGAGAAGAGATGTATCCAGAGAGACTTCGAAGTAGTCTGTTCCAAAAATCTTTCCTTACAAAGGGAAACTGTGGATCGGTAGCAAAGATGTGGGGTAAGGCAAGATGTGAACTCGGGTGACCCACCATGTACGGAACCAAACACCTTCGAAGATCGATCTAGCGTCATCAACGCTAATGATATACCTGAGGACACTGACAAGTCGTCGATCGACTATCTCTTGTTCTTTTTGTTTCAAGCCACTGTATTTGAAAGGTCCCAACCCCGATTTAGTTGCCTAAACAGGAATCGAACCCCTTCTGAAAACGTGAACCAACAAAAATCATTCAAAATTTCGGCAGAGTAACGCTACTAACGTGGAATTGCCTTAACCTGCACCCGAAAAATAACACTTAATCCTATGCCACAAAAGTCAAACCGTGGGCACCAATCCCATCCAGATTTCTCAATATCATATCATAATCAATAAACAGTAAACATACTGTAATATATAATATATCCGAGAAAATCCGAATAAAACATGTATCAGAATGTATCAGAGCGACCTCTAGTGTAAATATATACAATATATAGATCAGTAGGCGAAACAAGAACCTACTGGAAAACACAGGTAGCTCGGATCACTAGCCTCCAACTGCGACTTGAAACACCAGAACCTGAACTGCAAACTGGGCACGGAAACTGAAAAGCCAGGGGAAAGACATGAAAACTGTTAGAGTGAGTGGACGAAAATAAATGTCTTTCGCCAGATGATATATGTTATAAAAACATAAGTGAGTCAAAATATAAATAAATCAAGAAGTACACGAGGAGACGCTGACTCCAACTCGCGTACAGAGCATGCAAGGAAAATCTCACGGGGTCACTCATGGACACATCCGTGCTAGTACAGTCTGAATCACGGGATCCCAGACCCACACGTGATTCTAGACAGAAAGGCCTCGGTTCTGGGGTACTGCCCCTCGCTGGTCAGGTCGGGTACTGCCCCTCCTGGTAGGCATCAATCGGGGATCAGCCGAGATGCAGGTGTATCGATACAACAACGTAAACTGAGACTGTACTCTGTGTAAACCAAATCATAAATAATTCGATGCAAATGCATAAAGCAATATTTAAATGCATATACGTAATATATACTGGTATATGCATAATCATATAACACATTCTCATATAAATCATAATCTCGTATGCATGCTCAAGTTCGTAAAACGTGTATAAAGACTCGCAATCAATCCGTGAAAAGAAATTGTCCACTCACTGGTGAGCGAAACGCGCACTCGCGCTAATCTCGTGGCCCGGCGGAAGATCCCTCGCCCGAAGCACGATCTCGATCTCGATCCCCTGAGTAATCATAAAACACATATGATCAAAATCATAGCCCACAACTCTGTACTTAACCACGGAAACCAACCGTTCCCGAAAACAGATAAAACTGTATAAAACAATCGACTGAATTTCTGAAATCTCCACTCGAAATCTTTGACTGAAAATTCGATACCCAAATCAATACGAAAACCTTAAAGCGATAATCAGGGCACGATTACGAGTAAAATGACATTAAAATCATCGAAAACTAAAAAGTCAACCCCTCTCACCGGAGCGTCGCCGTTGACCGTCGCCGCTGGCGGCGGCGCGCCGTCAACGGAGAGTTCCTCCGGCGAGGAAGCTCCATATTTCAAGATCACAACAGCCCAACCTTTTCCTCAACTAGCACAACCCTCAATTCCAAGCAAAACCTTACCAAAAACAGCTCGAAACAGATCGGAGTTCAACTCCGGCAACCCACTTTGGGTTTTACCAAAACTACCTCCTCGTTCAAAATCAAACCTCTAGGAAGCATCACAGCAGCAAGGGGAGTCGAAACCCTCACCCCCCACGCCACCGTGGCTCGTCGGAACACCCCTAACCGTCACCGGCGAAATCCGGCAACCTAACCCGTTTCGAACTCAACCAATTCACCATCAATTCATGAAATTCCAATTACAAATCAACTCTAGAACTCAAGAGGAAGAGATTCATACCCCTCACGTGGCCGGAGGTGGCCGGAAAATCCAAGTCGGCCGGCGAAAACCAAACGGGAAAGTCTCCCTCTCGGTCAATGGGTCAAACTGCCCAAAATGGAAAGTCAACGCCTGGTCAAACCTCAAACAATGTTTTCAAAAATTTTACGACTATTTCCGATATTTATACTCGCGTCTCGGAACGATCAACGGTACAAAACGGATAACAACAACAATTCGGATAAATACGAAACGAATGGATAAACTCGTCGAAAACCGAAACTTCAAATAATCATATTATATTCCTCGGTTATCGAAAAATTCATCCGAAACCGCCCACGAGCTCGAAATCACGTACTCTACAACTTCCGTGAAGAAACTCAATTCAAATTCTCGGCCGATAATAAAGTCGCGAGCTAATCCAGCAAACCACTCTATTAACGATTAATCGCGATTATACGCTAACTCATGAATCGTGCCGATTACACTACTGATTCTGGTTCGGGTCGTCACAATTCTACCCCCCTTAAAAAAAATTTCGACCTCGAAATTTACATACCTGTCAGGTGAACAAATGAGGATACTGCTCTCGCATTCGCTGCTCAGTCTCCCAGGTGGCCTCCTCAACTGAATGGTTCTGCCACAAGACCTTTACTAGCGGGATCACACGGTGCCTCAACTCTTGCTCACGACGATCGAGAATCTGCACAGGCTCCTCCACGTACGTCAAATCCTCTCGGATCGGTAACTGCTGTGGGGCTAACACATGCGAAGAATCTGAGATGTACTTCCGCAACATCGAAACATGGAAGACATCATGAACATGAGCCATTTCAGCTGGCAACTCAAGTCTATAAGCAACAGCTCCAATCCTCTCTGTGATCTCGTACGGACCAATATATCGCGGTCTAAGCTTGCCATGCTTCCCGAAACGCACAACTCCCCTCCATGGAGTTAGTTTCAGGAATACCTAATCACCTACATCAAACTCGAGGCTCTTCCTCCTCACGTCCGCATAACTCTTCTGACGATCCTGGGCGATCTTCAATCTATCCTGGATAATCTGGACGTCCTTCATAGTGCTCTTTACCAGATCAGGGCCAATAAGCCATCACTCGCCCATCTCACTCCAACACAACGGAGTGCGACACTACTTCACGTACAGGGCCTCGTACGGTGCCATCTCAATACTGGCCTGATAGTTTTTGTTGTAGGTGAACTCTATCAAATGTAGCTGTTGGTCCCAATTCCCACAGAACTGCAACACACATGACCGCAACATATCCTCAAGTGTCTGAATAGTCCGCTCAGACTGGCCATCAGTCTGAGGATGAAAAGCTGTACTGAATCGCAACCTCGTGCCCAAGGCTCGCTGCAACGCCTGCCAAAACTCAGAGGTGAACTGACTGTCTCGGTCAGAAACAATAGACACAGACATACCGTGTAGGCGAACAATCTCTGATAAGTACAACTTGGCCAATCTGCCCACTGATATCTTCCCCGAAAGTACGAGAAAATGAGCGGATTTCGTCAGTCGATCCATAATAACCCAAATACCAGTGTTGCCAGCCGAAGTACGCGGCAACTGATAAACGAAATCCATCATAATGTGTTCCCACTTCCAAATCGGAATCTCCAGTGGCTGTAATTTCCCTGCAAGTTTCTGCCTCTCCGCTTTAACCTGCTGACAGATCAAACATCGGCTCACATACGCGGCAATTTCCCGCTTCATGTTGCGCCACCAGTAATACGCTCGCAGTGTACGAAACATCTTCGTACCTCCGGGATGCATCGCATACACTGAATTATGTGCCTCATCCAGAATCTCCTTCTTCAGGCTCTCATCTCTGGGCACACACAATCTGCCTCTGAACAACAACGTACCGTCGTCGCTCAATCAAAACTCTGTAGGTACACCATTCTGTATCATGGTCTTCTTGCCCAACAAGTAGGAATATGAATCCTGAGCCTCTCGTACCTGATCAACCAATACAGGTCAAACCTGAAAACTATCCAATAAAGCTCCCTCATCATCCCACTCGAACTCGGCACCCGTAGCCCGAAGCTCGGCTAACATCGACACTCTAGCCACACACACATGGAACAACGAAGCTCCGGATTCCCGGCTAAGTGCATCAGCTACAACATTGGCCTTTCCTGGATGGTATTCGGACGTGCAATCGTAGTCATTGATCAACTTCATCCACCGGCGTTGCCTCATGTTCAAATCCGGCTGCGTCTGCAAGTAAGTGAGACTTTTGTGGTCGATGTAGATCTTACACTGAGCTCCATACAGGTAATGTCTCCAACTCTTCAACGCTAACACAATAGCGGCTAACTCCAAATCATGCATCGGATAGTTGACCTCATGTGGTTTCAGCTGCCTGGAACCGTAGGCCACAACTCTACCATGCTGCATCAACACACAGCCGTTGTCATCTGGTAATGTCAGAACCGGTGTAGTAGTCAACCTCTCCTTCAGGAGTAAATAACTCTCCTCACATGCATCAGACCACTCAAACTTGACGCCCTTCTTCGTCAACCTGGTCAGTGGTGTAGCAATCCGAGAGAAATCCTGTACAAACCGTCGGTAATAGCCTGCTAAACCCAAGAAACTCCGGATCTCCGGTACAGTGGTAGGTTTACTCCAGTTCAGCACGGCCTCGATCTTGTCAGGATCAACACTGACTCCCTCAGCCGATATCACGTGGCCCAGAAACTTCACACTATCAAGCCAAAACTCGCACTTACTAAACTTCGCAAACAACTGATGGTCCTGCAAAGTCCGCAACACCACTCGTAAATGCTTCTTATGCTGGCCCACACTCCTGGAATAGATCAAAATATTATCGATGAATACAATCACAAACTTGTCTAGAAACCGCCTGAACACTCGATTCATCAAGTCCATGAAAGCTGCGGGGGCGTTGGTAAACCCAAACGGCATAACCAAAAACTCGTAATGCCCATACCGCGACCTGAAAGCTGTCTTGGCCACATCAGAGTCTCGAATCCTCAACTGGTGATATCCGGATCGAAGGTCAATCTTCGAAAAGACTGATGCTCCATTGAGCTGATTGAACAAATCATCAATCCGCGGCAACAGATACTTGTTCTTCACTGTAACCTGATTCAGCTTTCGGTAGTCGATGCACAACCGCATAGATCCATCCTTCTTCCGTACAAACAAGACCGGAGCACCCCACGGTGAAACACTGGGTCGAATAAAACCCTTCTCCAGCAACTCCTGGAGCTGAACCTGCAACTCTTTCAACTCCGCTGGCGCCATACGATACGGTGTCTGGGAGATAGGTCCCGTGCCTGGTAACAACTTAATAGTAAAGTCAATCTCCCGAACAGGAGGTATACCAGGTAACTCTGCTGGAAACACATCCGAGAACTCAGAAACAACCTCAACACTGCCAAGATCCGGCACAACTGCTGAAGTGTCCACAACATGGGCTAAATAAGCAACACAGCCTTTCTTCATCAACCGATCCGCCCTCATCGCAGAAATCAAACACGGTAGTGAAGTGTTCTTCTCGCCGCGAAATAGTATCTCGGGAAAGCCTGGTCGTCGAAACGCGACCTCCTTCTTGTGACAGTCAAACATGGCCCAATGCGTCTCCAAGAAGTCCATACCCAAGATCAAATCAAAATCAACGATATCAAGCAACAGCAAATCTGTGGCTAAACCATGATCTCCAATGAAAACCTCATAGTCTCTGTACACCCAACCAATACTCACAATCTCCCCTGACGGATACAACACTCTCCACAACCTCGGAAGACATGTAACGTACCGATAACGACCTCTGGTGAACCTCGGCCCTCTCGCAAAGTCATAGCATGAACCCTCGCCTGTCCAGTTGGTCGTCCACGCTGAGGCTATCCCTGCTGTTCGCCCTGGGCTGCATACTGTACTAGTCGAGCTCCCGAAGTGGCATCTTGCTCTCCTCCGGAACTCTGGGCCGCCTGATCACCAGCACCAACCAACTGAGGACACGCCTTCGCATAGTGACCCACCTGGCCACAATGATAACAATTGAGGGTACCTCGCTGACATGAACCAAGATGATACCTATTGCACAGGTTGCACAAAGGATACTCCCTCGGTACAGGAAACGTGTCACCGGTACGCCGAGGATAACTGGAACCGCTGGAACCCCCACTAGCTTGTGGTCGCTGCGGTCGAGTAAAAGTATGCATCAGCCTCAAGTAATCCGACTGCTGCCACTGTCATCTGCTCAGGGGTAAATCGCAGACGCTCACATACGCGTTCAACCTGAACCACCCATGCCTCACATAATACTGGATCAGCTGAACCCGAAAACACAGTCACACCAGCAGTACGAGCTTTGACCACGGGGTCAAAACGCTCTTCCAAACGCAGCACTCGCATCAGCAAGTCATGCGTCTGGCGATCCTCATCAGGATCTGCTTCCCGATCAACACGGGGACCACGTCGAGGAGGCATCCTACTGATATAAGACAAGCATTAGGTACAAGCAGAAAGAACGTAATCATGAGACCCGCAGATATTTGAGAACACACAACACCCGAAGTATTAATGGGTACCGCTGGCCAGTCGGGTCATCACTCCAGTCATGCTGTATAAACTCAAATACCCTAAGCGTCACAACTACAAGAGTCTACAAAATCTGACAACCTAATGCTCTGATACCAAGCTGAAAGGACCCAACCCCGATTTAGTTGCCTAAACCGGAATCAAACCCCTTCTGAAAACGTGACCCAACAAAAATCATTCAAAATTTCGGCAGAGTAACGCTACTAACGTGGAATTGCCTTAACCTGCACCCGAAAAATAACACTTCATCCTATGCCACAAAAGTCAAACCGTGGGCACCAATCCCATCTGAATTTCTCAATATCATATCATAATCAATAAACAGTAAACATACTGTAATATATAATATATCCGAGAAAATCCGTATAAAACATGTATCAGAATGTATCAGAGCGACCTCTAGTATAAATATATACAATATATACATCAGTATGGGAAACAAGAACCTACTGGAAAAAACAGGTAGCTCGGATCACTAGCCTCCAACTGCGACGTGAAACACCAGAACCTGAACTGCAAACTGGGCACGGAAACCGAAAAGCACATGGGGAAGACATGAAAACTGTTAGAGTGAGTGGACGAAAATAAATGTCTTTCGCCAGATGATATATGTTATAAAAACATAAGTGAGTCAAAATATAAATAAATCAAGAAGTACACGAGGAGACGCTGACTCCAACTCGCGTACATAGCATGCATGGAAAATCTCACGGGGTCACTCATAGACACATCCTTACTAGTACAGTCCGAATCACGGGATCCCAGACTCACACGTGATTCTAGCCAGAAAGGCCTCGGTTCCGGGGTACTGCCCCTCGCCGGTCAGGTCGGGGTACTGCCCCTCCTGGTAGGCATCAATCGGGGATCAATCGAGATGCAGGTGTATCGATACAACAACGTAAATTGAGACTGTACTCTGTGTAAACCAAATCATAAATAATTCGATGCAAATGCATAAAGCAATATTTAAATGCATATACGTAATATATACTGGTATAGGCATAATCATATAACACATGCTCATATAAATCATAATCTTGTATGCATGCTCAAGTTCGTAAAACGTGTATAAAGACTCGCAATCAATCCGTGAAAAGAAATTGTCCACTCACTGGTGAGCGAAACGCGCACTCGCGCTAATCTGGTGGCCCGACGGAAGATCCCTCGCCCGAAGCACGATCTCGATCTCGATCCCCTGAGTAATCATAAAACACATCTGATCAAAATCATAGCCCACAACTCTGTATTTAACCACGGAAACCAATCGTTCCCGAAAACAGATAAAACTGTATAAAACAATCGACTGAATTTCTGAAATCTCCACTCGAAACCTTCGACTGAAAATCCGATACCTAAATCAATACGAAAACCTCAAAGCGATAATCAGGGCGCGATTACGAGAAAAATGACATTAAAATCATCGAAAACTAAAAAGTCAACCCTCTCACCGGAGCGCCGCCGTTGACCGCCGCCGCCGCCAGCGGCGCGCCGTCAACGGAGAGTTCCTCCGGCGAGGAAGCTCCATATTTCAAGATCACAACCAGCCCAACCTTTTTCTCAACTAGCACAACCCTCAATTCCAAGCAAAACCTTACCAAAAACAGCTCGAAACAGATCGGAGTTCAACTCCGGCAACCCACTTTGGGTTCTACCAAAACCACCTCTTCGTTCAAAATCAAACCTCTAGGAAGCATCACAGAAGCAAGGGGAGTCGAAACCCTCACCCCCCCCCCCCCCCCCCCCCCCCGCCACCGTGGCTCGCCGGAACACCCATAACCGTCACCGGCGAAATCCGGCAACCTAACCCGTTTCGAACTCAATCAATTCACCATCAATTCACGAAATTCCAATTACAAATCAACTCTAGAACTCAAGAGGAAGATATTCATACCCCTCACGTGGCCGGAGGTGGCCGGAAAATCCAAGTCGGCCGGCGAAAACCAAACGGGAAAGTCTCCCTCTCGGTCAACGGGTCAAACTGCCCAAAATGGAAAGTCAACGCCTGGTCAAACCTCAAACAATGTTTTCGAAAATTTTACGACTATTTCCGATATTTATACTCGCGTCTCAGGATGATCAACGGTACAAAACGGATAACCACAACAATTCGGATAAATACGAAACGAACGGTTAAACTCGTCGAAAACTGAAACTTCAAATAATCATATTATATTCCTCGCTTATCGGAAAATTCATCCGTAACCGCCTACGAGCTCGAAATCATGTACTCTACAACTTCTATGAAGAAACTCAATTCAAATTCTCGGCCGATAATAAAGTCGCGAGCTAATCCAGCAAACCACTCTATTAACGATTAATCGCGATTATACGCTAACTCATGAATCGTGCCGATTACACTTCTGATTCTGGTTCGGGTCGTCACAGGATTTGACCATATTGTAGTTTTTTATTTTATGTATGGTATTAGAGCTTAAGGCCGCAAAGCCTCTTTGAATATACTCGATCCCATTTTGTTGAAATATATGTCTTGTTTGTTTCCAGTGAGAACAAAACAATCAACATGATTTAAAATTGAAAACCACAACTGGTTCGAGCAAAACCAAATATAAATTTTCATTAATTGGTATACAAAAGGTTTTTGCCATGGGAATTGGCCTTAGTAGAAGTACAACAAAAATGTTGAAAGAAAAATTGTGCAAAAAATTTGGCCACAGGAATTGGCCTAAAAATGAGTAAGGTACATGTATTGCCCATTGAGTTTGACAAGCAAGTGAGAACCAAGCCTCTAGAAGGCTGATGAGCGCGTGGACAAACTCAATTACTTTGCATTTGAAGGGTCTTCGAATTTCCACATCGGTGTGATGTGCGTTTTAATAAAACGGTCATTGATGGGATTCTTGTGACCTGTGTCATCCTTGTCTCGAAGTCAAACTGCTCATTTCCTAAGGATTCTATCAATAACATATGGGCCTTCCCATTTGGCGGACCACTTGCCACGGCCTTCCGTTTTCTCACCAATGGGTAAGACTGTTTTCCACACTAGCTCACCTTCAGTGTAACTTTTTCACCTTGTACATTTTTCGTATGAACGAGCTACTCATTTCTTTTCAGCGAGCAAACTCTTGAGAGCCGCAATCCGTTGTTCATCTAAGTCCTCGTGCTCTTGTCGTAGAGCCTGAACGTAATTCTCGCATATTAGATTGTACTTATCCATCACTCTTAGAGACTGAAAGTTTATTTCCATAGGCAAAATAATGTTTTGACCAAATATGAGAGCATAGGGTGTGGTGGTTGTAGGATTACACTTAGTTGTCCGGTTTGCCCAAAGTGTGTTGAATAACGCTTCATGCCATAATCTAGCGTTATCAGCGAGCATCTTCTTGAGAATATTCAAGATGAGCTTGTTGCTAGCTTCCGCCTGTATAACGACCCAAACTTAATTTAGCAAGTTAATCATTAGTAGTCGTGCTTAATTGCGAGCTAATCCTCATATTTCACATTTATCGAGTTACGTCATTCGCCGCAACTTAAATATCGAAATTTTATAGGTTATGATTTATGATTTTTCTTATTTATGAAAGTTATATAGACTCGTATTGCGAGCTCATACGTATTTTTATTAAGTTTTTTGAAGGTTTGAGTTAATTTTTATGAATTTTAGAAGTTTGAAATAATTAGGTGATAATTTCAAAATCTACCGTTGCTCAATTCTTCCTAGCTGTTATATCATACAGTAGATTCAATGTCAACCATTGATTTCATTTTGACCTGGGGTTATAAATTCCTGAAATCTACCAGGGTAATAAGGGTTATACCTGATTGACTCGAATAGCCAACCCGACGCGACCTGACTCGAAAAATTGACCAGGTCAGATTTTCGCCGTCTGGCCACCACTCACCACATTTTTGGTCACAATCTCTTCCTCTCTCTTCCCTGCTTTATTCCGTGCTCTAAAAAATTCCATGCACCATTTCTCAAGGAGGAATCAAACCCGAAATTTTTTAGGTTTTTCCTAATCGACGTCGCCATCATTTGTGGTGATTTGGCTGACGATGGGTGGTAGTACCAAGGGGTTTTTCCTCCCCAGCCTTCCAGGAGTCGAACACGACAAGTTTTGGGCCGCTTTGTGGCCGTACGAAGTCGGTCGGTCTTGGGCGGTTTTTGGCGAAACTCGCCGACTTTGGAGGTGAATTTCGACTGCTTGAGCTTCGATTTGGGCATAGGTACAATTATGAGTTGTAATGAGCTTGAAGAGGACTTCATTTTGATGTATCATATGCAGGAATCGAAGGCGGTTGATCTTTGACAGCGCGTGGTAACGCACGCGTCGCCGTGTGTGACGGAGCTCCAATGTCAGAAGTCTAGCTTTTTGACGGGAAGTTTTCCAAACCACTGATATATTGATTTTGAGTAGTTTTCGTATTCTTTGTCGCTTTTTGTAAAGGATTCGGTTTATGTGTAGGAGTTGCGATGATTTCACAGTTTGACACAAAAGTTTCCATGATTAACATTAGCCGAATATGAGTATTCTAATGGTCGTTTCGCCTTGGTTGCCTTTTATACTTTAGTCGCAATATCGCAACAATTTATTAATAACACTATAGACATCCAATTTGTCTTAGGAACATTGAGTTAGATTTCTCGGCTTGGTGACGGACGAGTGACATATCTGGCAATCAAGGTGAGTGGACTCTTATTTTTTTACAGTTGCATATGCGAGTCTTATTTTTGGAATTATGTTTACCCATTCTATATAGTTTTAGCGAGTATGCTATTAGAATTCAGCTACGCTAGCTCGAGTCATTAATGTTTATATTTTCAGCTCGACTAGTTCTTTACGTTTTCAATGTCTTTGGTTTAGTTTAGTTTAAATTTCAATTCTCTTTAGCGTTCACTGTTCTACACCCCTAGTTAGCTAGTTCGAGTTTATGTTCAGTCTATTTTCCAACATTGACATATTTAGCTTTTAATTCAGATATCAGTCAGTCTTGCAGCTTAGCTGGTTTCGTATGTCATTAAGGTGTTTACGCTTTTACGTTCTCAATTCACCAAGTTTATTCTCATTTCAGTTTATTTTAGCTTATGACGCACTCAGTTAAGTGTCTAGTTCAGATATGTCTCAGTGTATGACGCCCTCAATTACGTGTCCAGTTCAGATATGTCTCAGTGTATGACGCCCTTAGTTACGTGTCCAGTTCAGATCCGTTTACAATATTTTAGTTTATGGCTCTTATAGCCAGTACTCTAGAGGCTCAGTTCAGATCAGTTACATATGTGCATACGAGTCACTCAACTAATTATCCAGTGACTTATGTCGTCTAGGTTGCCTAGACCCTAGACAACATTAGGAGACAAGCGCTAGCTATACTACTTGCTTATTGCCTCCCCTATGTACACCCATATTGTTTGAGCTATCAGTTAGTAGAGTGCTAGCTTGATCGATCTCACAATTAGTCCAGATGTTTTAGTGCGTCACATGCTCGGCTCCTAACCGACATTGGACGACTCGTGCTGTTATATCCTTGGGTCCTTACCATAATTGATTTTTTTTAGTTTCAAATATTTAGTTTTTAGATTTAGCACTCTACAGTTGGATTTCAATTTTCTGTAAGTTTTGTGATATGACCAAAACATGCATCAAATAAACACTTAACACATAATTCAACCATATACAATTTAAAACCCTATAGATGTAGTATTTTAAGCAAGTATGGATCGTTCTAACCGGGGATTGAAGGGTGCATGCTATTTTTGTGGTGTTAAAAAGAAGGGGGGTGTCAAGGGTTGTTTTTAATTACCTAATTTATTTATTAAAAACGTCTCAAACATAGCACATAATCCTAGGACTCTAACATGCATTGACTCATAGACAAGCAAACACATAGAAGACCCAAAAACACATACCATGTTTTGAAACAAAAAGAAAACCTAATTAATTATATACAAGTGATCAACTTAATCCATAATCTAACTCATTTATTAACACATGCAAATAACAACACTACCGAAATCCCATAACCCTAAATTTCGATTAAACATGCATAATTCACATTTTGTGCTAGGCATCCCCTAAACACCATTGATCTAGACTAGGAATCCCCTAAATCAAAACCAAAGAATTAAGAACCAATTAACTTCATGCAAATTGAAATCTAGAATAAGGAACACATGGAAAAGTTATTGAAATTTATGTATGTAATAAAACCGAAATACAATCATCCAAAACACACAAACAAGTTTCATGAACAAAAAGAGACTACGGAGTAAAGAGGTCATTGTTACACTTTTATATCTTCGGAATCCCCTATGGATACTCAAGAGAACTATACTTCTTGGTGGATGACGTTCGGAATCCCCTATGCGTCGGTGGAAGAAGAGATGCGGCCGTTTGATGGCGTAGTCGGCTTCTTGAGGATGTTGGCTTAATTTGTGAGGAGGAGGAGAGTATTTGGCAGAGCATAGGCTATAGAATAAGTGATAATCTACTATGAGGCCGAGCTCCCCAATTTATAGAAGAAGATTAGGTCTTTTCCTACCAAAACAAGACTTTCCTTGTGTACCCGGGCAAATCTGACAGTCTGTAAATATTTGTACTTTCCCGGAGTTTTACATATCCGAATTGCGTGATTTTTGCGGCATTGGAAAGATCTTTCCGAGAGCTATAAAATATCTTCATTAATCACCTCAATCGGAGTTGATATGCAATTTCTACAGCTTGTCGAAGTTGGCCCATCTGCACAGGCAGATTCTGCTTTCCTTATTCTTCATGATTTCCTTCTTCTTTTGACTTTGGGAATCCTTTTCCTACCAAAGCTTGATCTCCACGAAATTGGCTGATTGAATCTTCATATTTGGGCTATCTAAATGGTCTTCTAATTAATTGGACCCATTTTCATTTGTTCTTCTTCAAGATCCTTCCGGAAGCTTTCAAATCCTAGTCAACATAGGAAAGGTTTTCCTAGTCAACCAATGATTTCTTTTTCTCTTCAATTTTTCTTCTTTCTTCCTTGGAATTTCCGATCCATCTCTTTAGCCGAATTTGTTCTTTCCATTTTGCTAGCCTTTGAATGCTTATAGACTTCTTTACTCCGTCTCTTTTGGTCAACACCTGAAATTAACAAAATAAGTTAAAACTAATAAAACTAAGCAATTATCAAAGTAAAAATGTAGAGAAAATACATTAATTAATATGCATAAAATGCGTAGATCATTTTGTCGTCTTCAAAGCTAGTCGTTGTTTTCATTTACTTGTTGAGTACAACATGAGAATTTACATCACTCGCATACAGTTTTTCACGTAAATTTCAATGGAATGACATAACTTTATTTTTACACATTTTCTTACGTTATATTATTTTTGTCCACTCACTTAAATAGTTCTATGTTTTTGAAATGTCCTTCTCTAAGCCATTTGGTTTCAAATGTCAGGTTGCAGAGTGTCAGTGGGGGTCAGATACGCATGGAGGTCGAGGCATAGCAATTCCTTTTGACAGGATCCACAATTGATCCTATGAGTAGTAGCTAGTCTATTTAGATGTTTTAGAGGTGTTGAGTCGCTCTGATGTCAAAAATTTGTTTTACCATTTATGAGCATATTATCAGTTATTGATTAAATGATATCAGTGTTGAGATTTCTTACATATTTATTAATAAACACCTCAATTAGTAGCATCGTTAGGACTTAATCTTGATTTAGGCTGCAAAATCAGGATTGGGTCTTCACAGCCTGATCATTGGACTGAGCATAGTAGAGAGACGAGTGAAGGAACTGGATGTTGAGGTTTGCCATCAATTGCTCAACCTCCCCTGACATAAACGTTGTCCCTCTGTCCAAGACAAAGCACTCTGGAATACCAAACCTGCAGATGATATCCTCGAATAAGAACTGTCGGATTATCCATGCGGAAGACAGTTTCAATGGCCTAACTTCCACCCACTTAGTTAAGAAATATGTGAACACTATGATGAACTTATGACCCTCTGAAGAATGAGGATGGATCATTAAGATCAAGTCTAATACCCAATCCCGGGCAGACCAGGGCTTAATGATAGGCTGCATGGGGATGTTAGGAAGATGGTTGATAGGTCCGTGAGCTTGGCAGTCTTCACATCCCTGAGGAAAAGCAATGTAATCCTTCAAAATGGTTGGCGAATAGTACCCATATCAACGTAACAACCATCTCATTTTGGGACCTGCCTGGTGTGCCCCGGATGCCCCTAAGTGTACTTCTTGCCACAACCGCATAGCTTCTCGTCCATAAATGCAACGGAGATATACACATTCCTTACCTCGCCAGAGTAGCTTGTCAGTCCTGAGTACGTAGTGGACGACAAGAAAACATATCTGCTTGTCCAACACTGTGTTGGGATCTTGCAGGTAAGAAATGAGAGGTTGTCTCCAATCCCATCAATATGGTCTAACGCTGCCACATACCAGTTGTTGTTCTCTTCTTTCCTTACTATGAATGAAGGCAAAGTCCATTGCTTGACCTTCAGGATATAATCACGGACACTGTCTTGGAGACTAATGCTAGTATCTTATTGAGCTAACTCGTTGGCAGCTTGATTTTAATCGTGAGGGATGTGCTCCAAAGTAACCTTTGTGAACAGCTCTAATAGTTCCCCCCTTGCTTAGTGTACGACTTGAGGATAACACCAGCTCAATACTTAGTCTTGAGATGTCAAATAATCAGCAACAAATCATCCATGATATGAACGCCAGTGACCTCAAGCAGAATTTCCAACCCCATGATCAATGCTTCGTACTCTGCCTGATTATTAGTGCAGTGGAAGTCTAAATTGAAAGAATGATGGTTCCCTCCAGGTTTGATTAGCGTTATGCCTTCCCTAGTGAGAGTGTTAGTACTTGATCCATCAAAGTATAACATCCATGGTGGGAGTGCTATAGGAGCCAACTCTAATTCCTTAACTTCTTGAGCCTCCAACATTGGGTGGTGAGCTAGAAAATCAGCCCTCGCCTGGCCTTTAATTGCTTTATGTGGGACATATTGCAGCAAGAATTCAGATAGCACCAAAATCCATTTTCCAATCCAGCCCCTGAGAATAGGCCTTGATAACATGTACTTCACTAGATCAGTCTGGGTGATGACACAAGTGGTGAACGACAACATGTAATGTCTTAGTTTACACCCCGAGAAGTAAAGAGCAAGGCATAGTTTTTCCAATGGGGAATACCTAATCTCACAATCCGTTAGGGTCTGACTAAGGTAAAAATGGCTCGCTCAGTTCTAGTAGTATTGTCTTGTACCTGATCTCAACTGCCAGATGTCCTGGTTGTTTGGTCGAAACCGCCATGGTAGTTGTTGTAGATGTAGCCTTCTTCTGCTTCTCGATGACCAACGACTTTGGTTGTCATCGAAGACCCTTTGACTCGCACAAAATCACACAAGCTGGATCAAATTTGGATGCTTGCTAGAGATTTTTAAGCATAAGAGGTTTAGTGTCCCACTTGTCATTCTTCAGCCTCTTGATACTCTTCGATTTCTTCAAAACTTGCTGAACTTCTGAAGTAGGTTCTGGTTTTAAGATCCTAGAAAACACGTTAGGCTGAGTCACTCTAACTTTTGGTTCATCTGAACGCTTGCCAAAAGTGATGATTAGGTTGGCAGATAGTCTATTCATCCACATTTGCAATTTCTCCGAGGTCTGGGACAATTGATCCAATTTAATCAAACCCCTATCCAGCACCTCCAAGGCCATTTTGGAAGCACTATATTGTCGCTGGAGTTTCCTTCTTTTTCTGCGAGTTATTTCTACAGTATTCCCTTTTGCCTTGATGTACTAAACATCCTCTTTGATTACTGACCGGGAAGCTGGTGGTATGTATAGCTTAGATATTTCCCTTGATGCCTCGACAGAAATAGTAGTTGGCTTCCTTAATTTCTCGGCGGTCCTTATGCTTTTATAAGCCTGCGAGTCCCGTGGATTTGCTGCCCTCGGGCTACCCAGCTAGTAGTTCTTTGGTGGCGACACCACTTGAGGGTAAACCTTGATAGCCTCGATCAACTCCTCGTATGAAACCTTCACCCCACAATGAACCTCGTAGCGAGCACATAATGCGACTGGGGAAGTTTCTGGTGGCTCGACAGTTTCTTTTCCTTTAGAGGTAGGTTCAGGTTGGGCACTCGCTGGGTTGCCCCTAGATGTATAAATATCCAGGATCTGCTTCCTCTTAAGCGGGTTTCTCTTTTGTAGCTCCAACATACCCACCATGACACTTTCCTCTGCCTTACTCTGTTGCATGGCGTTTTCACTTATCTGTCGCACCATGATTTCCCCCTCATCGATCCATTTTTGGATACGATACTTCAGGCTAGTACAGTGCTCAGTGTGATGTGTCCAGACATGGTGGAAATGACAATAAGGCTTTCCTTTCAGCTACTCAGGATAAGGGGAAGGACCAAATGGAACCCTGGCTATTCTCGTTGCAACCAAGTTATCCAAGATCTGTGACATCATGGTGACATCATATGTGATTTGTCGCTTGTCTCTACCTGATGTTAGGTTCCTAACTAGATGAGAGCTGCTCACCAGAGGCTTCAAAGGGTCAAACTCGATCTTCCCTTCGTCAATCTAGTCTTGGATCTTCTCCTTTAGAGTCCTGCAAGTTGAGGTCGCGTGGCCGAACTTATTATGGTACCTTCAGAAATATTCACCGGGCCTACTTAGGCCACATCCTTAAGCCTTCGCACATGTCTATAATTTAAAAAACCCGCTATACACTCATTGAGGATCTCGTGCACCTTGTCGGCTTGGAAGGTGTAATGTTGTTGAAGCTAGTATGATCTCGCGATCCTTCTTCCTGTTGGAGTTTCTCGCCCCTGTTGGTGATGAGGTGGTGCCCTAACTAGCTCCACCATATTCACATATAGTTCAAGGAAAGGACGAGTATCCACCAGTGACACTGTCTTAGGTGTTTCCAAAGCCATCTTGCCCTCGTTGGTCCATGTTTGGATGACATCTTTCAGCTGAATATAGTCCTTGGTGGTATGGTTCCACGTACCGTGATACTTGCAAAACTTCTCACCCTTTAACTACTATGGGATCGGGATAGGTCCAAAGTTTATCTTCACCGCCCTCTGGCTAATTAGCTCGTCCAATATTTCATTAGCGAGATTAGCATCATAAGTATAAGTGTCAAATTTTGGGTTTGCGAAGGCCACGGTTGTCAACTTAAGTGGACACTTTCTCTGCTGCACCTTCTTGGGCTTCAGAGGATTCTTGCTCGTTAGCTCGATTGCGTGGACCTGCTCTTCCTTAGGCCCATATTCTTCCTCACTTAATTCTTTGATGTAGGCCTCTAATACTGACCTTCCTTTGTCTAGAATGTAGGCTCTCTTGGCGCGTACATTCCCTTTGATGCATTGCGACTATTGTCTTTCTTCTGCATGGAAATATGAGCTTTGGTCACTGCATCAATGAGCTCGTTCAAAGACCTGTGCTTAGTCCCTAAGAACATGGTATACATTTGGTCTTTCAAGCCATTTATGGCCATGTCAATGACTGCCTTCTTGTCAAGCCGCATCTTGCACATGTTCAGCATGCCTCTGAACTGGTGCAAGAAAGCCACAGGAGTCTCTAAAGATGTCTGGCACATTTGACACAAGGTGGCGATGCTCACTTCAAGAGTTGCAACTCCAAAGTGATTGGAGAACAACTTTTTCATCGTTAGCCAGTGTCATGTTGATCCTGGAGCCAGACCAGTGTACCATATTAGGGTTGAGTTGGAGAGCGACGAACCAAAGACCCTGAGTTTCAGTTCCGAGTCATCCCCCCAATGTCCACACTGCAACCTGAAATGGGTCAGGTAGGTGGCAGGACTCTCTCCTCCATTTATGCTGAAAGTTTGGAAGTTGATTGACTTATACCCCTTTGTTTATTCCCACCTCTTTTCCATGGGCGAAGGGTATGGGGTCTCATAAACCTGGGCTTCTCGGGAACTTCTCACTATGACAATGTTCCCTTGTGAGGTCTGACACTGCCTTAGATAGCGTAGAGAACTCGGTATCAAACTTCTTGCATATATCACCAATGTTTGATTCCAGGTGATTCATACTGATCTTGGCCTTCTCCTGGCCTGAAGCAAGACTATCAAGACATGCACGGAGCGCCTCCTGCTTTTCGCATCACTTAGAAAACTCCGTCCGGAAGGCCACTAGCTCTTTGGTCATCAAGTCAAACTTTTCCTTAGCTCCTGACAATAACGACGTGTGAGCCTCCATCTGTTTGGTCAGATGGTCGATTTGCTTCGCCTGATGTCGATCATGCTCGGAAGCGTATGGCCGGTAGAGATCGAAAGTCAAATTGTCGACCTCCTCGGGCGTTGAGTAAGTAAACGCCATCGTTGGTTGAAGTTTGTTTCCAAATGCTGCTTCTACTGCCTACACTGATAATATGCGACAAGCAGCAGAGTTACACTCTCAGAAAGTATGTTCTAGAGGCTTGCTACAACTAGAGCACTACTTCCAGTAAGGGTCCCCTATTGTTACAACAAGACGCAAAAGTTGGTCCCACTGGGCGTGAAAAAATGTTTAGCTGCAAAATTCCCAGGAAGCCGGAGAAGTCTCAAACTGTCTCCTTTCGCGTGTCTGAGTGTGCTAACCCTGTCACTGTCGTGAGGCAAAACATGAACCATCTGTAGCGCCGCCGCTGATCTTCTAAGAAGCAACTAAGACGAGGAGAACACTAACCATGCTCGATGGATTCTTTTGCCTAGTGTCTTGGACTTGCTTCGTGATCTCGTCGATGAACCATAAAAATCGATGGTTTAGACACCTTGTCTAGTGTAAAATAAAGTAATCTCCTTGGTGAGTGTTGAGAAGCACAGGTGATACGCCCCTTGAATCTTTGAATGCCTCACGCCCTGTCTGGTGAAAATCCTTGGATCGCTGGATATAGGGTTTTTCTCGCGAGGAGAGCTTGAGTTTGCCGAGAGCAAATTGTATGTATGATTATTCGTCCCGATTGCATAAATATTTCCTCTATTTATAGACATAAGGCAATTACTTATCGTAGTTGTCATAAGATTCTAGCAATTAGTATAATTAAATGACTAGTTACCAAGAATCCCCAACCTTTTTTCTCTCAATCCATCTAAGATTGTCAAGATCATTTAGGATTCTTTCCCCCGCCAGGAAAGCTTTACTCACGTGGGCCGCAGACGTCGGCCCAAAGATTATAACTAATCCACAAAATAAAGAATATTTATTTTGGACCCAAATTGACTCGAACATAAGACCTAATGGCCTACTTCTCGTGTGATGATGTTCTTACTACTTGAAAGACAACATAAGTTGTTAGAGAATCTACAACTTTGAAATGAAAAAGGCCTGGGAATTTCATTCTAATATTCTGATATCTTTTACAAAGAAATTGAAAACTACATTAAAACCTTGATAATTTAATACTCGATTAATATTCTCAAGTCCCAACTTGAGGACTTGAGAATTAATTTAATACTCGATTAATTAATAACCTTATTAAATTAATAAATTTTGTCAGTCCTGAGGTTATTAATTTATCGAGATTTTACTGCACATCGATTAAGCACATTTGGGCCTGATATGGGTTGCATAACCATCATGGACCTGGAGACAAGTATGAGTTTGGCATGGATTCTTAACGTGAAGCTTCTGGTTCATTCCAAAGAATTGGCGTATAAACGTTTATTGAATGCAAAACAAGAAAGGACACAAGCAAGGCCGAAGAAATCCAAAAAAAAACTCACCGTCAAATCAGTTTCTCGAACTTAGAACAAAAAACAACGAAGCGACTTCAGAGGTCTGCCTTTGCGCTTCTTGGCCGTCAGATCTTCAAACTGTTTCTTGAGTTCACGATTAATTTGGGGCAGTTTCTTGCCAACGACAGATGCGTGTTAAGAGTTATCTTCTCTGGAGAAGTCTTTACAATCCATAATGCACTTGGAGAGCTCCTGCTTATAATTCTCTAGTTCTTCGATAGAGATCAAAGTTTACGATGCGCTCTTCTATTTCTTCTATATAGTTTGTCTGTAGCTCCCTCAAGTCGTCGAGCCTGGATTTGGTATTTTTGAGCTCCAAAGTGAAATGAACTTTGGTTTTTATCAGTGTGTCAACGTGGTCGTTCATCTTCTTGAACATTTCCTTGGCGATTTTCTCCTCATGAGATTTGTCGAAGACGCCACCGATGCTTTTGATCAGCGCCTCCGCAGGTTTGTTGTGTATTATTTTCCCGATCAGTGCCTCTCCTGGTTTGTTGTGTATGATTGTGCCGAGGTGGCCTATCATAGTCACCGCCACACCGTGACCGGTCCCTTCGTGTGGGTTGGGTTTCTGGCCTTGGAATATGTCGAGCTACTCCTTGAAAGATGCATCCATTTCATCAAGGTTTTTGGTGAACCTGGACTCTTTGAGAGAGTTGGATTCCACAGACAAATTCTTACAAAGCCCTATGTGGTCCTTGAGTTTCTTCTGAAACTCTCTGACTTCCTTGATTGAGAGACGAAATTTGAAGCTTTCGATCGTTACCTTCAGTTCTCTAACCACCAGTTGTAATTGATTGAGTCTGAGTTTGATGGTCTTAAGCTTATGAGTGAAACTAGGCTTGTCTTGATACGACTGTTTAAACTGTTTATTAACTTTCTGAGATCGTCATCTGCCAGCTTAAGCACCACATGTGCATACAGGGACGGAGCCATGTTAGGGCCAGGGAAGGCCCAGCACTCCCCCCTCCCCAGAAACTTGGATATATACATAATACATGTATGTTGTGTGACGAGGCAGTTTAACACCTCCCAAAGATACCCTATTCACAACCTGGATATATCAATGTAGTAAGATAAATAGGGGTTATCGAACACGAGGAATTGGTGAAACTAAATCCTAACACACTACTATGCTGATAGACTCGACTACAGAACACTAATGATATGCGAACCTAAGCTAGACAGACTCAAATGCTACGAAATTTGGACACAACAATATAGACACAGTGGCGGACTACCACACAAAATTTGAGGGTATTCGGAGTTGATTTGGTTACCAAAATAAATCGGCTAAGCTACAGCTAATGCAGAAAATAAATGCTGAAAGTAAATATGCTAATGAATGCAAATGGGTTTAAACTATATGATTAAAGAGTTAAGAGGAATGCAATCCACCACCGTCATTCCATCTATCTAACACGTACTTAACCTAATGCACATATCCAATGAATGAAAGTTCCCAGGAAGAGTTGATCGTTACAACCACATCCTATTACCTAATCCTTATGCCTATGCAGGTTTGTCATGGACCTCCCCTACATCTATCTCTCTATTGAACCCATAGTCATGGACCCCAAGGTTTACAAAGAAGAAAGCATTAAGTTCTAGAAAAGGTTTGAGAAGCTACAAGGGTTCACAAGTACACTATGGGCGTGTCTCGCTAGACCTATGGATTTCAATCTCCCGACGGTAAAATCGGCGTATCACTATAGAGAATCCGGTGGAAGAAATTATCTTCAGTCGCCCGTATCTCATGAAACTAGAACCCTAGCATGCATACTAAGTTGGCCACCAAAGCAAACATACAAGAATTCATACGGTGATCATTCAGAGAAAGAAACCTCATTCATAAAATATGCAAAACTAGATTAAAGTGTATGCATTAAAAAGACTTCATGTACAGGGCTTCAAGCAACCCCTCAACAATGAGTTTAGCTACTAAAAATCATAAATAATAAAATCAAAGAGTTCATGAAAAATAAATAAAAGAAGGAGAAAGAAGAACTCTTGGCGACGACGTGATCGAGTTTTTCTTCATGCACAGAACTTCTTCTCCAACTCTTCTTTATTCTTCTTTTTTCTTCCTTCTCTTGCCGTGAGCCCCCTGCTTCTCTTTTTCTTTTTTTCTTTTGAAACTGTCTGTACCGAACTGTTCCTCCTTTTTTTTAACTAGCTAGGTGTGTATATATAACATATATAGGCAGCAATCAATCACGTCTCTATATCCTCATCTTTCCCAAGCTGCTGCATATATATATATCACATGCAGCCATCCGTACGCCTCTCCATCACGTCTCTCACTTCTCTCTTTTATTTCTGTTTCTAAACTCCGTACGCATCCTTCTTCTTGTTGAATTATGATTCTTAAACTAGTTAATCATGCCTTCACGTCTCCATGCCTCCATGTTAGATTATGATTCCCACTTGGAATAATTAAGTCCATCTTCTCCTTGTTGCACTAGGAAAGCTCCTTTAAATTTCTTTTTCTTTATTTCTTCCAAAAACCTATAAAACAAATAAACATAATTAATTTACTTAAAAACGTAACGAAAGAACTAAATATAAAGTAATATTAAACATAGAAACGTTGCATAAATATGCACCTATCATTGTGTTAAGACATAAGAAGTTATCTTGGGAGAGTGGTAAGATTGTGCAGTTTTTTAAAACTGGACACAATTCGAATCTCACTCGTGGTATATTGTTTCTACTCTCTAGTTACTCCTTTTTATATAGTTTTATAGTTTCATTCCTCTTTTTTGTTTTTCTTCCCTTTTTATAGTTTTATACGTACAGTATGCTCTCCCTTTTCTACAATATTAATCAATATATATTTCATTCCTGTGTTTTTTTTTTCTGTGTGCATACACAACCCTTCTTGATTGATTTGCTAGCTCAATCACTAACCACAGTCGAGCTCCAGAGAAAGAAACAGATAAGTATATAGGAAAATGGATCAAAAGAAACCACAAACCTCCGATATATCCAGAATCGAATTAGCTAGGTGCAGCTCAATTCGATCTTAATTATATTATTTATATACCAGTGTAAGAAAACCTAGACGTGCGTAGTACTATATATAGTTGCCTGGGGCGTACTGTGTTTTAATTTAATTTCTGTCTTTTTGTTACAGTTCTTCGAAATTTCCTATACTCGATCGAAATGAATAGTACTGCGCGGCTTTAGGTCTTAGGTGGCCGGATACATTAAGAAAAGAAGACTCCTACAAGAGAACAAGGACTCGACCTGTGGTCCACGATTATAATCAATTAATTCTTGTTTGGAGGATAAATCATATAATATATAGAATAGTTAAGGTCAGGTAATGAGGTACGTATTAACGATCGAACTGCCTAAAGATTGGAGTTTTGTATGTGTTACTCGTACGTCTAATACAAAATACTGATCGCCTTTGGTGGCTCGTACATGTATTAGTTTAGCTCACATACAGCTAATCATCGTTGTTCGATCAGCCATGAAGACAACGGAAATTGGTTGGCGGCCGATCGCTCTTTTCTTGGCTACGCGCACCGGCGCACCATATATAACCTTTAAATCATAAAAATTCCATAATATACGTTCCTGAATGTAAAGTGTGCAGAATTATATTCCCGTGTTCGTACGTATTATCATGAGAATTATGTGAAGGAATGAATCAACAATTAGTTAGACGTATCGACTGCTATGTCTTAATATTAATTGACCACAAAAGTCGAGAGGCATTGTACTAGCTCCAAATTGATCTGTAGGTTCTACGAGTTGTATATCTCACTTTGGAACAAGGAAAGTTCAGATCCGGATCCTCTTTTAATGAAGAGGACCTAATATCAACCTAATCTACGAATCTTAACGTTAATCGTGGGATTTACTTTATGGCTAAGATCGATTTCTATATCCTCCATATTTTACCACCGAATAAACTATATTCTCTCTCACACACTTACATACGCAGATAACCCATGAAAGAAGAAATATGACACGGAGTACCTAATCTAGTGGCAGATCCAGAAAGAAAGAAAAAATCAGGTTGGGCAACATCTCAAGACTAAAATATAATCAAAGTAAGGTTGTAGTCGAACATGGAGAAGAAGAAAAATAAATATTACGTACATTAATCAATACACTGTAGGAGTGTAAAGAATCGAAGTACAAGCAGTGAGGAAGCTAGACTACAAATTAATCTATATGTAAACTTGAAGCTGTTTTTTTTTTTTTACTAAATGTAGACTTAAATATTAAAGGCTTGGAGCTATGAGAGTTTATTGAAAAAAAATTCAATATAAGCAAAAAAAAGAAGATGAAATCCACTTTGAATGTGAAAACTGAAAAATAAGAAAGAAAAAAAACAGTCAATTCTGCGTAGTAACAAGTACGGAACTTGGAACCTCATCACATTACTAGTACAAGAGTAGAAGTCAAAGAAGAGAAAACGTCCAATATAATTGATCTATTCCCAACGACGATACGACATCGTTTTAGTTAAGCTTTAGAAATCAAACGATGTTGTGTTTCTCTACCGAGTATTGTTCATCTTCTTCATTCGTTTATGCCATTTTCATCTGGGTTTTCTACCTTTCTTTTGCCCAAATCAACAACTCATGCCTGTAAAACTTAAGCAACTCCCAATCTTGCCCAACCTTGCTTATACGTGGATCCGCCACTAACCTCATCTAATTAGAGATTGAGTAGATCACCATACTATCAAAAATTCTTCAATAGTCATTGCTCATCTTAATCATGTATTAGAATGAGATCATCGAGATCCAAAACATCCAACTATTCACTGATGAAAACATTAAAACTGTCCAATAAACCCAGAAATCTCCTAAAAAACAAATTTATTGATGAAGAAAAGTATATGTGATAACTGTAGACTAAAATTGTATCTTTATTCATTGATAGATGACCTTAAATACAGGAATTACTATCAATTACAATCAGTATCCCTATAAATCAGGGATTGAGAGAATATCGACTTCTACTCTAATTAGCACAAGACACACACCGAGATAACATGAATATACGTACTTTCCTTTCATAGTCCCCCTTGTATCGAGCTCCTAATGTATGATGTATAACTTTTTGCTTCACTAAAAGACTTGACGAGCAAACAAAAATCTCATGGGTAAAACAAAAGCTTGGTCGAAGGAAAAGAGTACAGCGCCTCAACTAAAAATGTTACTACATATGATGTAGACTCTCTCTGATATCTACCAAAATATAACTCTCCCTGATTGTAACACGATCTCGGAGTTCAGATAATCTTCGCAAATGAATGCATATCACATGATTCAAAAATATAAATTTTGGAACTGACTTGGTGAACAAGTCCACAACGTTATCCACCGAACTAGTCTGGTTCAAATGGATATTCAATAATTGCTACCATTGCTGATTGAAGAAGTTCTTCGGTGTAATATGTTTAGTATATGATTACCCTTAATATAACCTAACTTCATTTGTTCAATGTAAACTGTATTATCCTCAGATATACAAGTTGGTGTTGTCATAGTAGATGGTAATCCACTAGACCCTTGAATATAGTTTATAATTGACCTAAGCCAGATACACCCGTTAACCGCTTCATCCAAAACTATAATCTCAAAATGATTCGAGAAAGTAGCAACAAATGTTTGCTTTATGGATCTCTAAAAAATCATCGTGTTCACCATGGCGAATACATAATCTGTTTGGGAACATCCTCTATATGGGTAAGAGAGATATCCAACATCAGCAAATCCAACCAACACATCACACGGTGTCTCGAGATAGGGGAATACACTTAATGAAGTATTAGTTCCTAACCTGTGTATACTTCGACGGGTCGAAGGTATCTCTCGACAGGTCAAATGAATCATGTTGATATGTGCAGGGTCGAGAGAATAGCTTGACAAGTCGAAGAACCCAGGTTAATTTGTCCAAGGACTAACCTTCAACGGGTCGAGAGAAGAGCTTGACAGGTCAAAAATTCCAGAATCAGAAAGTTATGTTTCAACCATTTTATTTTTCAGAATTTTAAGTTTCTCTCTTTAGTCTTTGTGGAGAAAGAACAAGACCAAGTCAATGGATCCCTTCAAGTACCTGAAGACATACTTTACCCTATTCCAATGACGTTATGTTATAGCGCTTAGCTAAACCTAGCTAAAAAGTTCATAGAGAATGAAATGTTTGGACGTGTGCACCAAGCTATATACAATAAAGCTCCAATAACACTAAGATACGAAATCTCAGATCCAAAAGTTCCCCATCATCATCTTTTGGACGAATTAGAACCTTTTTGGATTCCAAACTGCAAACAACCATTCGTGTGCTAAGAGAGTGTGTTTTGTCCATTGTCTGATTTAGACATAAGCAGACTGGTGAATTAAAATTTCACCAATTTGATGTTCCAGCTCTAAACTGAGACAAAATCAAGCCCTACCAAGGTCTATCATATCAAACAACTTGTTCGTTTAATGAACACACATGGGCATAACTTATGATCATTCTTGTGTCCCTTCCCAATCAAGTAATCACAAATTATGTAGCAAATGCTGTTGCTTTTTGGTTATACAACCTTAGCCAGCTCAACATTAAGAATTCCTTGTCTTTTATCACGAGTTATATATGTCACTATCTTGGAACTTCGCATTGGCATCACGTTTCATGATGATTTCAACTGGAGATGTTACTGTCATGAGTGCATCTTATTTCATTTCAAATATTTGATCAGCTTGAGTGACTATGTTGCTGAAAGTGGGAACGTAGTAGTCAATTAGCATTGTTCCTTATCTAACCATATCAAGAAGTTCGATAAGACCAACAATGTTGTCGCTTCGAATTTTGGCAAATTCCAATTTGATGTCGGAGATTTAAACTCATCCACCCACGTGTGAGTTAATCTATTCAATTTTGTTTTCCACGTGTGACTTTTGGCAAATTCTAATCTGATGCGTTTACGTTAGGACCTTATCTATGCATACTGCTACATTCTTTAAAGAGAAATTATGAAAGCGCGATAATCGATGAGAAAAAAAGATTGATTACGAGTATGCTTAAGAGTAGACAGAAATGTGTCACTTGATCCTGTAGGTGATGCATGATTGCAGGATTCCTTTAAGAATACATGGAGTGTCATTTAGACAATACAAGCAATCATTGCTTGGAGGATCGTATATCAGAGTAGCGTAGTGGGAATGCTAAAGGCACTTTAGTATTATTCACCACTGAGTATTATGAATAGTAGTTTGTGGGGTATCGTGCTAGCTTTCCTAATAATTTACTGGGTTTCCTTGGATAAGGGAGATAGCTTCTTTTGGGTACAAGACCCATTACTCAAGTTAATTTATTTTTTAATGGTTTCCGTGGAGTTGAATGGGTCATGGATTAATCTTAAGAAGTTAAATAGATTCCTTGTATAAGTCCTAATGAACCTTTTAGTGTTGGATACTAGCATAATCAACTATAGTGCACTAAGTGGAGCTCAAATATGGTATGGTATTAATTTATTTATTTTTTGGATTGAGGCACTTGAGTTGTGAGAATAGTCACAGTAAGTTTTAGGACTCCACTTACCCATGTAGATAGATGCATAGCTTGTTAGGATTACTCAGACCTTAGATGGGATGTTAAGTTCATATTTTCAGATTAAATAGTCAATTGACAAGACAGCTTGACTCTTTGGAGTCCACCCGTAGTTTTGGGCGTATTCGAGGCAAATCTAGGTGATTTCTAATGAGCCTCGCTATATTATAGTTATTGATATTTGAGTTAGTCCATATAAAACGGGAGTTATTTGAATTGTAGAGATATTTGGTATTGCAATCATTGTGATTCATAGATTCGGATGAGTATTAGTGACTTATGTCCACAGTGTTGATCCATTTTTATTATGAGAAATTCGGGTGGGATTCGGTGCCCACAATTTATTTTTAGATTTGGTTATTTGAAATGTTCTCTTCATGCAAGTTTTTTTTTTGGTTTCCTTGAGTTTTAGGGGAAACTATGCCAAATTTTCAGTAGAATTTTCAGAAATAAGATAACTGAGTATGGTTAGATGCCCACTTATGTTACAGCTTTAGAATGGCCAGTCTGGGTCTTTAGCTTGTTACTTTTATAGCTTGGAAGGTCGCTTTTTGTGAGAATTTCCGCGGAGGGACACTTCATGTAGGATTGCGGTGCAGCAGGGTTCAGGAGGTGATCAGGAGCCATATCAGAAGTTAGAGCAGCACCGCCATCTAGACAACTGGTATATTAGAGCCGCAACCGAAGGAGATGTCAGGCTTGACTGACCAGACATGCCAACTTCATTAATATAGATGTTTTTAGGTGTTTATGTTATGGAGTTTGTATCAAGAGCCTTTCATGTATCAGGCTCATAGTGACTAGTTTTTTTGAGACTTTCGATCAGAAGAGCAAGACTTCATAATAAGGCGATAACATGGTGAAAGTATTACAGATAACTCTCTTATTTGTGGATGTTACTTGCAAGCCAAAAGAACTCATGCGGGAGTTGTACACGTTAGTCTTTTTAGTAGTATATGCATAAATTTCGTGGACAAAATTTGTTTAAGGGGGGTAGATTGTAGCATCGCGTTTTGAGAAATTTCTTTTTAATATTTGATTAAGGATAATCGAAAAAGGTAGTTAGGTTTTACTAGTAATTATCCAGGGCCTTCCAATCACAATTTTATTGAGGAAAAACTATAGAGTTCATCAAGACGAGTTTGTAGACGCGTTAAGTGTTAAAATCGGAGTTACGATGAAGAAATTACAATCAATGAGAGTTATGTACGATTTTACGAGTCGGTTAGTTGCAACACGCAAGTATAAATAGAACTTTCCACAAATGGGAAGTGAATACTTTCTATTTCCGGGTCAACTCTTTTTCTCTCTCCTTCCCCTCCTCTCTCCCACAGGATTCAAATCTCCGGCGACAAAGTGTCGCTTATCGGCCACCAAAACAGCCAACCGAGTAGTCAAAAGAAGCGCCTCCGACCCTTCTTTCATATTCTCAACCTCTATTTCTTCAATTTTTCATGTTTAGGTCGTGATATTGACTTGAAATCGTTGTATTTTTAAAAAACCTAAAGCTTTTGGGACGGCGATCACAGACTTAAATCAGCGATGGAAACCTACTGGACTTTAAAGGCCTCATCACCATAAAGCTAAAGACACCAAAAACAGGTTCTAATTCAACTGGAGCAAGGAGAATCAAAGGATTGAAATTTCATGGAGCTTTCAGTTCAAAATGAAATTCGGTGAGTTATAGTTAGAATTGGAGTTTGGTGTAGTTATGAAATTTGTTGTTGGGTTGATTTTGAATAAATTGAGGTTCGGTTCGCCAGAAAATAAGCGGCGTTGCCAGACCGCCACCATTGGTGGTTCACGACGGCACATCCGATGGAGGATTTTCGATATACATTTTATACCGTTTTACTCTTAATTACGTATCGATTGTAATGAAGAGGTTACTGAATTGATTTGGATATATTTGATTAAGACGTGTATTTAATCGGTTATTAATTAAACGATTTTAGGATAGCAGTGAACGGTTAAGTCAAACGACGATTCGACCTTGAGTCGTGTAATGTTCAAGGAATGTATTGCGACTTTAAAAATGATTCAAGATTTAAAAAATGGAAAAAGTACAATTTTCGAGAATGGTGAACGAGCTTAGTTATTTGATATGATTTTCAGCAATTAGTTATTAAATAATAATTGTTGTTTCAGAACGACATGTTTGCAGCCAGTGACAGATGTATAGAAGGGAACAAACATGTTTTGGCTTGATGAAAATTACGGCACAATACTATAAGTGGACATTTTAATTTCACAGTTGAATTACGAGTTCATTAATTATGCTTTACGTTTATGTTATGCTTTATGAACTTTTATATTTAGGAGGTTTTATTCTGTGATGGTCATATTTGACCATATTTAGTTTCATCGATGCTCTGACTATTCGGCTGATCACCGAATAACCTAGTCAAGGGAAGTTAGGACAAACCCTTCGCCTGACCCTAAATCATCTCAGGTGAGGACAAACCCTTGGGATGATCCCATCACCTATGTTATTCACATACTGACGACTCCGGTTAAGGCAAACGCCTGGGCGACCACCTCCCCTTTCTTTTAGTTTTATGATATTTAAAACTCACATCATTTTACCACAAACATTTGAAAAGTATAAAGCTACAATTTTCTACAGTTTTGCGCATATCGTACGATTATGATTTTTGTCCATTCACTCTAACGTTTTATGTTTTAATGTCTTTCCCTGGGCCATTTGTTTTAAACTTTCTCAGATTGCAGGTTAGCCAGTTGAAGTCATGATCATCCAGAGTAGGAGGCATGACAGTCCACAGCTTCAGTCTTCTCAGTTTATGTTGTTGGTTGAAGTTTAGAGTTGCTCATACTAAGGTAGCTGGTATCGAGTATGTGGTGCTAGATACTCTAATACGAGTCCCGTAAGACTTATCCTGGAATATTATGGTAATCTGGGGTAGGTCAAGATAGTGAACGTCTCAATTTGAACTCATAAGCACTCCATGCTTTAGAGTTACTTGAATTAGGTAAAACCAGGCCAACCAGGACTCTCATGTATATCTTTGAATTAATATCCCCATAAGATATGATGTAATCACATCCATCAGTTGCATACTCATTTTTTGGACACTACCAAACTGATAAGATAACGAAAAGTCATGATGTCCATGACCGAAGAATATGTCTCCTACAAATCAATACCAGGGTGTTGAGAAAACCATTGCACCACAAGTCCTACTCATTATGCTTAAAAACGAAAATGTCCAACCGGCTTACCATTCAATGGTCATAGCACTACCTGATTGAAAACTTGCCTTTTTAAAGAGAGTTTAGTTTAGCCTGGATTGCTACTTTCTATTTCGGTCAATCTACTATATGTTGATAATAGAAACAGAGCGGGGTTCCACTTTATCGTCGTCAATTCCTGAGCGACGGAATAAGTAAATGCATCATCAACGAACATGGAAGAACTATCCATAATAATGCTAGCATTTGTTTTACTTGGTGAGATTACTTTATTTGCTGACATTATCTTTTATACACAATTGCAGTCAGAAACAATCTCGTGTTGATGACGAAGGGGTGATTTTTTGCCCGGATAACTTGCCTTTTCACCGGCGGCTCATCAGTGGATTTTGATTGACGCTACACCCTCACTGTAGGCTAAAGAAATGCTACATTGCCTGGGTGTTGCGTTAACTTATCCAATTCTGGAGACTTTCAACCTTGCAGAATTTTTTGCAGCAGATATAACTGATCTCGTCTCTTTCACGATATTAGTAAAGAAGTCAGGTATAGAGTCTGATTCTGTCTGAAGATCGAGAATCCGTTGCACTTAAATCTCACTCTGAGATGTACGGGGATCATGATGAAACATAGTGGGGTTAGACCACATCAATTCCTGACGTTCAATTGGAATGGAACCATTCCTATCTCCCTCTAACAGCAAGAAGTATGTCTCATCAAAGTAACAATCTTCAAATCTATAAGTAAAGAGATCTCTTGTCAAAGGTTCTATATAAAGGAGAATCATTGGAGATTCATAACCTACATGTCTAATTTTCATTGATGACCCATTTTTATACATAGTGGAGGCGTAAAAGGCACAAGTATTGCGCAACCAAAGATGAATAGATGTGAAATATCAGGATGATATTCAACTATTAACTGGTACGCAATGAATGGTTGACGTGCTACGGGTCTTAAACGAATAAGCATAGTTGCATGTAATACTGCATATCCCCAAGCAAATACCAGTAAATTTGTATGCATTACCAAAGCTCTGGCTCGCCACAAGCTGTAAGTGCTTGATTTGTGCTTTAGCTAAACCGTTTTATGAATGAACATGAGGAACAAGATGTTCAACTTCAGTCCCAATTGGCATTCAATAATCATCAAAATATTTTGATGTAAACTCTCCTACTTTATCCAATCTAATAGACATGATTGAATTGTCCGGGTGGTGAACCTGAACCTTACTAATCTGTGTTAGGAGTTTTGCAAATATAACATTCCTTATGGATAACGAAGCAACGTGTGACCAATGTTTGCATGTAAATGGCAAACATTCCTTATCTCGAGTTCTACCAGTAAATGGCAAGCTTTTCCATAGACCAACCTAAAGGGAGACATCCCAATAGATGTCTTATATGTTGTCTGATAGGCCCATAACGCTTAATCCAAGCGCTCACTCCAATCTTTTCTTGTCGACCCCACCGTCTTCTCAAGAATCTGTCTGATCTTCCTATTTGATACCTCTACTTGCCCGCTCGTCTGAGGGTGATAAGGTATTGCCACCTTATGAGTCACATTGTACTTTCTGAGCAAAGCATCAAAAGTCCTGTTGCAAAAGTGAGATCCTCCATCGCCGATAATGCATCTAGGTGTTCCAAATCTAGCAAAAAGTCCTTTAAGAAAACTAAGAACAACCTTAGAATCATTAGTTATGGTGGCCTTGCCTCCACCCACTTCGAAACATAATCCACAACTAAGAGAATGTACAAATTCTTGTTAGAGTTAGGGAAAGGACTCATGAAATCAATACCCCAAACATCGAAGATTTCAACAACAACTACCGTGTGTTAAGGCATTTGATCCTTTGGTCCTAAGTTACCTGTCATTTGACATCGCGGGCATGACTTGTGAAATTCATGAGCATCCTTAAAAATGCTCGGCCGATAAAACCTGTTCTCTAGCACCTTGAGTGCTGTTTTCTTCCCTCCAAAGTGTCTACCACCTACATGTGAATGAAAAAAAGAAAGAATAGAATGGAATTCAGTATCAGGCACGCACATATAGATGATGGAATTTGGGCAATGTTTCCATAGGTATGGATCATCCCACACGAAGTACTTGGCCTCTTTCACCAACTTATCTTTTTTAGCTCTAGTGTAGTCACTTGGAACCTGTTTAGACACTTTCTAGTTCACAATATCGACATACCAGGGTTCCACATCTTGCACCGCCAATAATTGCTCATCAAGAAAGTTGTCACACAGAGGGAGATGGTCCTCCTCTGTGTTGGAAGTATGGGTGAGGTGGCTCAAATGATCAGCAACCACATTCTCTGTCCCATTCTTATCTCTGATCTCCACATCAAACTCTTGTAGGAGTAGCACCCACCTAATCAATCTTGGCTTGGCATCCTGCTTAGTCATAAGATATCTCAATGCAGCATGGTCAGAGAAAATTATAACTTTAGCTCCTGGCAAGTAAGATTTAAATTTCTCTAAAGCAAAGACAACAGCCAAAAGCTCCTTTTCGGTAGTTAAATAATTCAACTGTGCATCGTTGAGAGTTCGGGAAGCATAGTAGATGACATGAGGCAACTTAGCTGGACGTTAGCCCAACACAGCTTTTACAGCGTAGTCTGAGGCATCACACATAAGCTCAAATGGATGGTCCCAATCCGATGCTTAAATGATGGGTGCTGAAGTCAATAAATCTTTGAGTTTGTTGAACGCCTCTAAACACTCATCGATAAAGTCGAAGTTGACATCTTTATGGAGCAATGCACATAGAGGACGGGATATCTTGGAAAATTCTTGATAAACCTGCGATAAAAACCTGCATGTCCAAGAAAAGAACGAACATCCCGCACAGTAGTGGGAGGTGGCAAGGTACGCACAATATCGACTTTGGCCTTATCTACCTCTATCCCTCTAGCAGATATCACATACCCTAAAACTATCCCCTGTTCTACCATAAAATGACATTTCTCCTAATTAAGCAAGAGGTTAGTTTTAGCATAACGTTCTAAAATAAGAGACAAATTAAGCAAACATAGGTCGTAAGAATCACCAAAAACAGAAAAGTCATCCATGTATACCTCGATAATTTTCTCCACCATGTCTGAAAAGATGTTCATCATGCAACACTGGAACGTTGTTGGCGCATTGCACAATCCAAATGGCATTCTTCTATATGCAAATGTACCAAAGGGGCATGTAAAAGTCGTCTTCTCCTAATCATCTTTATGGATGGCAATCTGGTTGTAACCAGAATAACCATCCAAAAACCAATAATATGCATGTCCTGCAAGACGCTCTAACATCTGGTCAATAAAAGGAAAGGGGAAGTGGTCCTTACGAGTGGTAGCATTACGCTTGCGATAATCGATACACACTCTCCACCCTGTTTGGATTCGTTGAGGCACCATCACATTCTCTTCATTCTTGACTACTGTGATGCCTGATCTCTTGGGAATGACCTGCACAGGACTAACCCATTTACTGTCAGATATAGGATAGATAATACCTGCATCAAGGAGTTTGATAACCTCCTTCTTAACCACTTCCATCATCGGTGGGTTGAGTCGTCGCTGAGCCTCTCTTGTAGGCTTGGATCCTTCTTCAAGGTGAATTCGATGAGTGTATACCGTAGGGCATATTCCCTTGATGTCTACAATGGTCCAACCAATTGTACTCTTGTGTTCCCTAAGCACTATGAGTAACTTCTCATCCTACAATTTAGAGAGCTTTGAATAAATAAAAATAGGCAAAGTGTTGCATTCACCAATGAATGCATACTTCAAATACTCGGGTAGCGGTTTAAGCTCTAGCTCAGGAGCCTGTACTAAAGAAAGAACAAACTTGTCAGTGATAACAAGTAAAGGAAGAGTTTGAGAAGACTTACCTTGAAGATATTGCATGGATTCGAGTGCTTCTTCCATTGCATAATATTCCTCTTCCATCGCAAGGTCCTCCGCCGAAGCAATCTCAAAATTAGCATCATTCTCGATGAGTCGAAAATTTTCCAAAGGAAAATCTCGACCGGTCGACGCTTGCAAATTGTTTGCCTCCAAAGAATTTTTGACCAGTACCCTTGAGACATCTTTTTGTCCAGATTCCTCTATCACCTTTTTCAAGGGGTCTTCCTCCAATGAAAATTTCATGTATTCCTACATAAAACTATCAAAAGTATCAATTGAACAACAAGAATACATTTCATTATCACTTGGATGCTTCATGACTTCAAACATATTGAAGCGAATATTTTCTCCATCTACTTTCATGGAAAGAGTTCCACTATAACAATCAATCTTGGTCCTTGCGGTTCTAAAGAATGGACGACCAAGAATCAATGGTAGTTCAGATAGTTGAGGCTCTGCCTCCATCTCTAAGACAAAGAAATCAGCCGGAAAGATCAACGTGTCAACCTGCACTAAAACATCCTCAACGAAACCCCTAGGGTAGCAGTTAGATCTATCAGCTAATTTAATGGTAACATCTGTAGGATACAATGCACCTATGTTCAAAGTAAGATACACAGAATATGGCATTAAATTAACAGATGCACCCAAATCAAGTAAAGCTCCTGCAAATTTATTGTTACCAATCATGCATGGGACGGTAAATCGTCCAAGATCACCCATCTTGGGTGGTAGCTTTCTCTGAAGTACTGCAGACACTCACTCACTTTCCGCCACGGTTTCAGTTCCAGTGAACTTCCTTTTTGATGTGCAAAGCTCTTTGAGAAACTTTACATATTTCGGGATTTTCTTGATGGCTTCAAGCAATGGAATGTTCACATTAACTTTCTTGCTCCTCAGTGTCCTTCTTCTATTTTTGTAACCTGCGAGGGAAAGGAACATGTGAAATCACCGGGGGAGAAGGATTAGAAGATACGTGAGATGATTTTTGAGATTCTGAATTTTTCTTTTCAGGTGCTTCTTGTGAATTAGATTTCTCCTCCAATGGCTCATATGGTATGACTTGCTCTATAACTGGTTCCCCTTGCTCTTGGGCTCTCTTCTCAGCATCTGGGACAGCATCAAGGGTCTTCCCACTTCTCAAGGATATAGCATTCACTTCAGGATTACCTTTTGGATTTTGAACTATGTTGCTTGGAAGCTTTCCAAGTGCTCTTTGAGATATATGTGCTTGCATCTGGCTCATCTGTCTCTCTATCAACTCAATAGACTTAGTAGTACCATCAAGTTTGGTGGCCAAGTTTGTCAACAAACTTAGAATTGTTGGGTCAGTTGTTGATGCAACTGGAGCTGGTTATTGAACTGATTGCTGCTGCAGCTGGCCCTCAGGTCTAGGCCTAGGTGGAAATCTTGGAGGAGTTGCTGGATTTTGCACATTGTTGTTACCTCCCCAACTGAAGTTATGGTGATTCCTCCATCCTAAATTGTATGATTGGGAGAAAGGATCATTCCTTTGCCTTTGTTGCATGAAGTTCACATGTTCTTCTTCTGTAGCAAAGGGACATGTTTCCATAGAATGATCAGTGAGTTTACAGAGAGAACATACCTGAGCTGGAGTAGCAGACGATGTAGTTTGACTCTTGATGGAGCTAGCTATTGTCTCCAACTTCTTTTCCATGGATTTCATCCTTTTCTCAATCCCCTCATCAATAGATGCCTCAAATACACTTTGTTTTCGGCTAGCTAAAGTGCGCTCTCTAGTGTGAAATTGCTTTGAATTTTCAGCTAACCTTTCCATGGTGACCCGGGCTTCTTCTCCTGTTTGGTACATGAACATCCATCCACTGGCTGAATCAACCTTCAATTTGTTTGCTGGATCCAACCCTTCATATAAGAACATCATCCTGTCCTCCAAGTCATAACCATGATGTTGGCATTTTCTCAATAATTCCTTGAACTGAGCCCAAGCCTCATGAAGCATGTCTCCATCTTTCTATACAAAGCTATGAATCTCTTTCTTTAATTGTTTGATACGCTGTGCAGAGTAGTATTCCTTCATGAATGCCGCACTCATCTATGTCCATGTGCGAATAGATTGAGGAGTCAATGAATTATACCAAGTCTTTGCTCCCTCCTTCAATGAAAACGGAAACAAAATAAGCAGCAGCACTCCCTGAGTCACACCTTGAAGCTTCTGAGTCTTCGATAATTCCTCAATGTCAGAAAGATGTTACTGGGGATCTTCACAATATGTTCTCCTAAAGTGAGGAAGAGCTACTAGTAGCGATGGTGTCACAGAATAATTGCCCAAGTCAAGCAATACAATAGCTAAAGAGACTCTTGAAGTATCAGGTAGGAAAGCATCATTAAGCATCTTCTGGTCTCCCATTGGTGGTGTTTCACAGTCTTCTTCTGGTTCAGAAAATATGTATTGTTCAAGTTCTGGTTTAGAACTTGCACCACCACTAATGCTTGCTTGTCTCTTTTGCTTTCTGTTTAGTCTTGCTGATTTTTCGATTTCAGGGTTCAAAGGTATGAGAGAATCAGGACTCTTAAAATATCTAGTCTGCATACAAGAGTTCTTGTACACAAGTAGACACCATTAGACACAAAACAAAAAGGAAATTAAAACACAACTAAAAACAAAAGACACTATTTAACACTTAGGATTAATCAATCCCCGGCGACACTGCGCCAAAATTTGATAAGGCTTTTTACACCCTCAAAGATATCCCTATTATTATACAATATTTATCAATATAGTAGTATGGCAAATAGGGGTCAGTACCCACAGAAAATTGATGAAGCTAAGCATTAGACGCAAACAAACACTAAACTCAGTTTCCTGACAAACTCGACCTAAAAACACTAAACTAATTAATTACCTAACCTAGACTCAACTAAAAATTACAAAAATAATACTAGACATACTAGACACCGTAGTAGACTACCACATAGAATTTCAATATGTTTGGAGTTGATTTTCTATGCTAACAAAAATAAACAAAATAGATAAATGCAGTAAATCAGCCTTGGAAAGGTGACGAAAATCAATAAACAAAAGAGTTAAAGGGAATGTTCTCCACCACCGTCACTCCATCTAGACAATATATGCTCAACCTAATAATGCTATGCTAATGGATGAAAGTTCTTAGGAAGATTCAATTACGCTTAGAACACAACCTATTACCTAATCCTTATGATTACATCGGTGAAGATTTGCTTATCACCGGTGACTATCTCTCAAAGAACCCAAAAGTCATGGACTCAAATTTACTAAGAGAAAAGCATTATGATCTAGAAAAGGTGTGAGAATCTACAAAGTATCACAAGTACACTAAGGGTGTGCCTTGCTAGACTCAGGATTTCTTATAACCGAAAAGCTCGATTTCTACTCAAGAGAAATTGAGGAAGATCAAATACAATCAACATGCATCAAATTCTCATAGATTTAGATTCCTAAACATGCATACTAAGCGTGCACTCAAAGCATAAAAGATAGAAAGCGTGCACACAAAGAAACCTCATCCAAGAACACAACAAAATTAGGTCAAAGTGTATATATTATCTAATCTTCATGTACAGGGCTTCAAAACCACCCCTTAACAAAGGTTTAGCTACTCATAGTCTTAGATAAGAATATCAAAGAATCCATAAGAGATAAATTAAATGATGGAGAAGAAAGCATTTTTGGCGACGTCGGAATCAGACTAGTTCTCCTTGGCTCCGTTTCGTCTTTTCTATTTGATCACCTTCCGTTCCAACCGTCCCGCTAGCTATTTATATATAGCTTGATTAGCATAAGCTAATTAACCTAGCCCAATTAACTCACGTGCACCATGTCATGTCTCCTTATTGGATTATGATTCCAATATGCAATAATTAAGCCTAGCTCTTCTTTCTAGCTACATATATATCACATCTTCTCTGCTCCTCGCCAAGCCATTACTCCCACCAATCTAGTTAATTAACCAAGCTCCTCGCCAAGACTTCCTCTCGCCAAGACTTCCTTCAGTTATATATATATATATATATATATATGTATCTCGCCAAGCTGCTCCTCGCCAAGGTCATGTGGGCAATTAGTATTCTTCTCAAATTAGGATTCCTTCACCTCATAAGTCCTCCTCTTTCACAATAACTCCCAAAATATATTATTTAATCTCATTTTCTTCATTAATCTCCAAAATACCTAAAAACAAATAAACATAATTAATTCACTCAATTAATAAACAATAAACTAAATATAGGGAACGAATTAGATACCGAATAGACGCATAAATATGTGGCTATCAGTATCCTGGTATGTGTCTTGTCCTAATTAGTATAGAAGTCGATATCATCTCAACCCCTAATTTATTGAGATATTGATTGTAACAGATTGTAATGTCTATTTAAGGCATGTCATCTATCAATGAATAAAGTACAGTTTTAGATCATATCTTCTACGTATGTATTTTTTCCTTGAACACGTTATCAAAAGTTCTTGAATTGATAGTCAACCCAAACTCTCAACAGAAAGAAAAAAAAAATACCTTAACCCTAAATACAAAAACCTCCACTGTCGACCACCATTATTGTCGCTAGAGCTCTCCACCTCCGGATTTTGTGGATTTTTCGCTTATTCAAACTTTTTCTAAAGTTTTTATACCGAGCGTAACACTCTCGAGGGAAATTTTCTAACTTCTTCGATTTAGAATTAGGTTGTAAAACTTAATTACCGTAATACCCTAGATCTAGGTTTAGATTTAAGTTTTAATACCGTGAATTTTTAACCACCTTCATTTCCTATGGATTAATATATGTTCTAAGAGAAGGGATTTTTGTGACTAATTGTGAAAAAAAATAGAAGTTGATTTTTGTGACTAATTGTGAAAGTTGATAACGTTATCTGAGGTATGGTATAAAGCCACCGGTTTTTGCATCGATTTGTTGAACATACATCATTGATCACGTTTTTTATTCCCTAAACTTGATATTAATAATTGTAATTCTTTCGATCGGATACTAATTACATCTCTTATCTTTTGTAGATGACTGAGCCGACAATGCATGAATTTGATATCCTTGACATTCAAGGAGCATAATACCATCGATGGGTATCCGACGCTGAGAATACTCTTCTCAGAAAACGTCTTACTGATACCATAAAATCACTACCACCTGGTTTAGAAGCTGACGATGACACTAAGGCTCGAAAAGCTCAAGCTCTCATATTTCTAAGAAGACATATTCATCCAACTCTAAGGAAACAGTACTTGCTAAAAGATGACCCCACGGATTTGTGGACGACATTGAAAGAATGGTTCAATAATGTGCATGATGCATAACTTCTAGAGTTAGAGAAAAAATATGATACAATCTGGTTATTGGATTATCCTAAGATCAATGCTTTTTACCAAGCAATATCATAGCTTTAGTCAGACCTGGCCATCTGTGGCATTGTAAAGACTGACCAAACTATGGTCGAGAAGTTTTTGAGCATGTTCCCTACATCTATGGACACGCTCGCACATCATTATTGCATCAATTACGAGCAAGGAAGATTAAGATCAATTAGTGATCTCATGAATGTGTTGGCCAAGAAAGAGAGGTATCGCGAGATTCTTCTAAAAAAGGTTAGGCCAGTGGGTACAAAGAAAGTCCATGAGACATATAACACTGGTGGGAAGGCACGTAAGGATAAGAGGAACAATCGCTCTGAACTTTATCAAAATCATGGTGGTAGAGGAAGGAATGGCAGAGGTCGTGGTAGAGGAGGAAATAGTCAGAAATTTATTTTGACTCGCCAAGACAATAGCCACAACAACTTCAACAAGAATCAATCTAATTTCGATCATAGAAATAGTGAAAAAGCTTCAAATTCTGCTTGTACTTCTCGCTTGTCACCTTTCTATAGGTGTGGTTCTACTAATCATATGCACAAACAATGTCGTGCACCAAAGGATGTTCAGAATGCCTACAAAAGGTGTGAGCAGTACTTGACACATAAGACCAAATATGCTGAACACTATGAGATGGAAGATGGCAGTAAAGCCAATCTTATTGTAACAGATGACAAAAAACCAAATATGGGGACTACAAATTTTGATTAATCTATGTATTAGACTCATGTTTCTACTAGTAATCAAGTTTAGATTTGTTTTGGCTTATTTTTAGTCATAGTTTGAGACTTTGTTTTAGTCTTGGTTTTTGGGATGGGACAATCTTTGTTGTAAGTGTGATGTTGGCAAAGTAATAAAATGTTCTTCTTTTCAATAGTCTATAGCACTATAACACCAAAATACCATAAAAATGAGACAAAAATCAGAGGATAGTTTTGATCCTAGGAATTTTCGACCCGTCAAAGGTTTACCTCGATCCATCGAAGAACCCCTCCTGGATCGGTTTTAGCACTATTTTGACCAGTCAAAATTTTTGCCCTATTTCTTTTGACCCGTCGAAAGATGGTCCTCAATCACATATTTTGCATCTTCGACCCGTCGAAGCATCATCTCGACATGTCGAAGGCTGTCTCCAAAAATTGTCTAAATTTGACCCATCGATAGAAAATTTTGACTCGTCAAAAAAGATATCAAAAATTCATATTGGTTTTAGGTTTTTCTTCAACCCGTTGAGAAATCTTCTTGACCCATCGAAGAGGTCTCCTTGGACACAATTTCCCTAATTTTTGACCCATTGAAAACGGTATCGAAAAATTAAATTTTATTTTGGGTTTCTTCGACCCGTCGAGTGGATTACTCAACCTGTCAAATACTGTACTCGATCTGTCGAGTGTTTTTACATTAGTTTTGATGTGTCTTACGACCAATACCTACTTTTGCTCCTGATAATCTACATCAGATGTGATTTTACATCGGTTTTGTCATGCCATGAAAAACAATCTGCAATGGTCATTTCGACAAATCAAATGTTGTTTTACATCAGTTTTTAGATGTTGCTATAATTAGCACTCTAATCGAACCTAGCTAAGTTTTAAAAATATTTGTGCCAACGGTTTTTAATTGGAACAATATTGTGAGAATAGAAAAGAGTTTTGTGTGCAATCTTCACAGAATGCTGCCAACGACGCAATCTGGCAAGATTTATGAGGATTTGTGGTGGTTTATATCTTACTATGGCACAGATCATTTAATCCAATACAGTTATTCAAACTACTGTATGTGACTCTGCCTCATATAAGCTTTTGCATTATGATGATCAAAATATTGAGAAATTCTCATTGTTATCGGTTCTTAAGAGCAAAGAAGCATATGGGAATAAAATCACCGATTTAGATGAGAGGGTTGAGAGTACTCCACTCAGTCTAGGCTCGGTCTCCAAGATTAGTACAACATTTTTCCCACCGAATGTCTTTAAGGAAAAATCCAATGCACATCGCTCGGTTTGCAAAGCTTGTTCATTGCCTGTAATTTTGCTTACATGCATGATCTTCTTTTGCTATAAACACAACTTCCATTCCTTCAAAGATTACAAGAATATATTTGTGGACCAATCAAACCGGTATACAGACTATGTTATCGTATTGATTGCTGCATCAATGCATTGGTCACCCGTCGCTTTGTTATCCACATGGTATACTGCATTTGCTAAACTCCTAGCACAAATTATTAAGTTTCGAGCTCACCACCCAGACAATCTAATAAGGTTTATTAGATATGGTAATGTAGGAGAGTTTACATCAAAATATTTTGATGATTACTGCATGTCATTTGGGATTGATGTTGGACATCCTGCCCCTCATTTTTATTCACATAACGGTTTAACATAGGCAAAAATCAAGCAGTGACAACTTCTGGCCAGAGCTTGGTAATGTATACTAATTTTATCGGTATCTGCTTGGGGATATGAAGTATTACATGCAGCTATGCTTATTAGCTTGAGATCCGTAACACGCCAACCATTTAGTACGTGTCAATTGGTAACTGGGTATGAGACTGACATTTCACATCTACGCATCTTTGGTTGCGCGGTATAGGTGCCAATTACACCTCTACAATGTACTACAATGGGATCTCAACGACGTTTAGGTATCTATGTTGATTGTGAATCTCCAACGATTTTTCGTCATTAAGAACCTTCGATAAGTGATCTCTTTATTGCAAGATTTGTAGACTGTCACTTTGATGAGACATAATTCCCTCCATTAGGAGAATATAGGAATGGTTTTATTCTGGTTAAATGTCAGAAATTGACGTGGTATGTCCCCACTATATCTCATCATGATCCCCACACATCTCAGTATGAGATTGAAGTAGAATATATTCTCAATCTTCAGAAAGTATCAGATTCAATACCTGACTCTTTTATTGATATCGTGAAAGTGATGAGATTGGTTATACCTGCTGCAAAAAATCCTGCAAGGTTGAAAGTCCCTGGGCTTGGGGAAGTTAATGTAATACCTAGATAAGGTAGCATTTCTCTTGCCCATAATGGGGGTGTAGCGTCGGTCAAAAATCCACTGATGAGTTGTCGGTGAAAAGGCAAGTCATCAAGGCACAAAATGATCCGTCCATCATCAACATATAAGATTGTTTCTTACAACAATCATGTCCTAAAAGTTGACATTGACAAATACTAAGGGACACCGCAGATTCAATGACGATATCAGTGAACAAGAAAATCTAACAAAGTTAAACAAGTGCTAGTGTTAATATGGATGGTTCTTCCATGTTTGTTCATGATTCATTTTTCGTCGCTCAAGAATTAATGACGACGAAGTGGAACCTCGCTCTGTTATGGATTCTCAACATAGAGAAGATTGACCGATATGGAAAGTAGCAATCCAGGCTGATCTAAACTCTCTTACAAAAGGTAAGTTTTCAGTCAGGTAGTGTTATGACCACCGAATGGTAAGCCGGTTGGATATGAATGAGTTTTTATTCTTAAAAACAATGAGAAAAACTTATGGCGCAATATTTTCTCAACGCCCTGGTATTGCTTATAAGCATATGTATTCTCCGGATATAAACAACATTACTTTCCGCTACCTTATCAGTTTGGCAATGTCTGAACATACTAAGTATGCAGCTTATAGATATGGTTACAACATATCTCTATAGAAATCTTGATTAAGAGATATACATGAGAGTGTCAATGTGACGACCCGAACCAGAATCAGATGTGTATTCTGCACGATTCCTGAGATTGGTTATAGTCGCAGTTTTTACGTTATAAATGTGGTTTGTCGATTCTATTCGCGACTATGTTTTCGGCCGAGAATTTAAGTTGGGTGTCTTCACAGAAGTTGTTGAGCACGTGATTTCGAGTTCGAGGACGGTTCCGAAAGATTTTTCCGATAATCGAGGAATATAATATGATTATTTGAAGTTTCAGTTTTCGACGAGTTTATCCGATTGTTTCGTGTTTATCCGAATCGTGATGGTTATCCATTTCGAATCGTCGATCGACCTGAGGCGCGAGTATAAATATCGGGAATAGTCGTAAAATCGTCGAAAAATACTATTTGGCGTTGACCATTGTTGACTTTCCTAAAATGGCAGTTTGATCGTTGACCACGAAGAGGAAAGTTTCCATTTTGGTTCTTGCCGTCCGACGACCATTTTCCGGCCACCTCCGGTCAAGTGAAAGGTATAGTTCGCTTCTCCTTGCAATTTCGAATTGATTAATGTTTGGATTTGTGAAGTTTGGTGAGGATTCGATGGAACCCGAATCGGGTTTGGATTCCGAGTTTCGCCGTGATGGGGGGAGGCTCTCCGGCGAGCCACGGTGGCTGGGAGGTTGGGGGTTTACCTCCTCTTGGCCTGGTGATGCTTCCCCTATACTTGGATTAGGCTGAAATGAAGTTTTCCGGTGAACCCGATACGGTTGCCGGAGTTGAATTTCAACTCGGGTTCGAGTTGATTTGGATGAGTTCAGCTTTGAATTGGACCTTGTGACTGTTGAAGAAAATACTTGGCTTAAGTTGGGATTTAATTCTGGAGCTTCCTCGCCGGAGGAAGTCACCGTTGACGGCGCGCCGCCGCCGCCGCCGGCGGTCAACGGCGGTGCTCCGGCGAGGGGTTGACTTTTCAGATTTCAGTGTTCTTAATGTCGTTTTTCTCGTAATCCCGCCCTGATTATCGTCCAGAGGTTTTCGGATTGATTTGGGTAGCCGATTTTCAGTCGAGGGTTTCGAGTGGAGATTTCGGGAATTCCGTTAATCATTTTGCACTGCATTGTTTATTTCCGGGAACGGTTGGTTTCCGTGGTTCAGTACAGAGTTGTGGACTATGATTTTGATCAGTTATGTTTTGTGAATATTCAGGAGATCAAGATCGAGATCTTGACCGTGCTTCAGGCGAGGGATCTTCCGCCGAACCACGAGAGTAGCGCGAGTGCGCGTTTTGCTCACTTGTGAGTGGACATTTCTTTTCACGGATTGATTGCGAGTCTTTTATATATGATTTACGAACTTGAGATGCAGTTTGATTATGATTTTACGAGCATGTGTTTTACGATTATACATATACGGATATGCGTATACGAGTATACATACATATATTATGTTTTATGCATGTGCATGAAAAGGATTTATGATTTGGTTTACACAGAGTAAAGTCGTTATATATGTTGTATCGATACACCACATCCCGGCTGATCCCCGAGGATGTTTACCGAGGGAGGCTGTGACTCCTGACCCGAGGCCTTTACCGGGGGGAGGCAGACCTCTGACCTGAGGCCTTTCTAGCTAGAATCACGTGTGGGCTATGGACCCTGTGGTTCTGACTGTACTACCTCAACTAGAATCACGTGTGGGCTAGGGACCCCGTGGTTCTGACTGTGAGATTTTTATGCATGCTCTGTATGCGTGATGAGTTAGAGTCTCCCTCGTGTACCACTTCTTTATTTGTTTATGCATCTGGACTCGCATATGATTTTATATATATAATATTCGGTGAAATACATTTATTTTCGTCCACTCACTCTAACGATTTTCATGTCTTTCCCCTGGGATTTTCGGTTTCCGTGCCCAGTTGCAGTTCAGGTTCTTATATTTCACGTCGCGGTTGGAGGCTAGTGATCTGAGCTACCTGTGTTTTCCAGTAGGTTCTTGTTTCGCCTACTGATGTGTATATTGTATATATTTACACTAGAGGTCGCTCTGATACATTCTGATACATGTTGATACGGATTTTTCTCGGATATATTATATATAGTACAGTATGTTTACTGTTTATTGTTTATATTATGATGTTGAGAAATCCGGATGGGATTGGTGCCCACGGTTTGGCTTTTGTGGCATAGGACGAAGTGTTATTTTCAGGGTGCAGGTTTATGCAATTCCACGTTAGTAACGAAACTCTGCCGAAATTTTGAATGGTTTTTGTTAGTTCGTGTTTTCAGAAGGGGTTCGATTTCGGTTTAGGTAACTGGATCAGGATTGGGTCCTTTCAGTCGATTAGCATGATTATACATAATTCAAGTAACTCTAAACCATGGAGTGCTCATGTGATCAAATTGAGACGTTCATTACTCTAAATGACTACTTGATTTGGAAGAGACACAAGAATTATACGTTATGCCCATGCATGTTCATTACATGAACGAGTTGTTTGACATAAAAGATCTTGGTAGGACTCGATTATGTCTTGGTTTAGAGATGGAACATCGAGTTGGTGTAATACTTACTCATCAGTCTGCTTATGTCCAAGTCAGGCAATGGACTAAGCACACCATTAGATGCTCGCAGTCTGGAACCCAAAAGGATCCATTTCATCTTAATGATGATGTTGAGGAACTTTTGGATCTAAGATTACAAATCTTAGTGTGGTTAGAGGTTTGTTATATATAGCTTGGTGCACACATCCAGACATAGCCTTCTTAGTGGTCGCCTACACAAAGTCATTGAAATAATGTAAAGGCACATCTTCAGGTACTTGAAGAGATCCATTGACTTGGACTTGTTCTTTCCATACAAAGAGAACAGAGAGAAACTTGAAATTCCTGGAAAATGGATGGTTGAATCGCAACATGTAGGTCCTAGGATTTTTGACCCATCGAATGGATCTTTCGACCCTTCGAAAATTGCACCTTGGTGGACCCGAAGGTGTCGATTGACTAGTCGAAAAGATTGTTCTACCCGTCGAAAAATGCACCCTGTATCGACCTAAAGCCATCATTCGACCCGTCGAATTCCCCTCGATCTGCTTTGAGGACTGTACCTCAATTCAATGCGGTCCCTACTCAAAGACATCATGTGATATCTTGGTTGGTTTTGTTGATGTTGGGTATCTCTTTAACCCACATAAAGGATGTTCCCAAATAGGTTATGTATTCACCTTGGGGAACATGGCAATTTCTTGGAGATCAACTGAACAAAATTTTATTGCTACTTCCTCGAATCATTGTGAGATTATATATTTCTTTGCATGAAGCGATTAGGGAGTGTGTCTGACTTAGGTAAGTTGTATACACATTCGAGGGTCTAATAGATTACCATCTACTACGACGGTACCAATTTGTATATTTGAGGACAATGTGGCTTGTACTAAACAAATGAAGTTGGGATACATCAAGGGTAATCACACGAAACACATTTCACCGAAGTTTTTCTTTAATCAACAATAACAACAGCTATTGAACATTCATGCAAACCAAGTTTGTTCGGCTGATAGTGCTGCAGACTTGTTCACCAAGTCTTTACCAAAAACTATGTTTGTGAAACATGTAAGACGCATTGGAATGCGAAGGTTATCTGAACTCTGAGATTGAGTTACTGATCAGGGGGATTTCATTTTGTAATCAGGGGGAGTCTACATCACATGTCGTCACTTATGTAGTTGATGTGTTGTACCTTAGACCAAGGTTTTGTTTTACCCAAGAGGTTTTTTGTTTCTTTGACAAAGTTTTTAGTGAGGTAACATGTTATGCATCATCCTAATATCACGACACAAGTGAGAGTGTTTAAAGAAATAATATTCCTTGTATTCCCTTGTATTCTGGTGTGTATCTTGTTCTAATTAGCATAGAAATAGATATTCTCTCGATCCCTGATTTATAGGGATGTTGATTGTAATGTATATTTAAGGTCATCTATCAATTAGTGAAGTGAAGTTTCAGATCATATCTTCTTCGCATCTATTTTCTCCTTAAAAAAAATTCTCGTGTGTATCTTGTTCTAATTAGCATAGAAATAGATATTCTCTCGATCCCTGATTTATAGGGATGTTGATTGTAATGTATATTTAAGGTCATCTATCAATTAGTGAAGTGAAGTTTCAGATCATATCTTCTTCGCATCTATTTTCTCCTTAAAAAAAATTCTCGTGTGTATCTTGTTCTAATTAGCATAGAAATAGATATTCTCTCGATCCCTGATTTATAGGGATGTTGATTGTAATGTATATTTAAGGTCATCTATCAATTAGTGAAGTGAAGTTTCAGATCATATCTTCTTCGCATCTATTTTCTCCTTAAAAAAAATTCTCATTTTTCTTCTGGAGAACACAATTTAGTTAAGATCAAACCAATTTAGTGATATTGTAATATTCAATTAGCAAAATGAATCTAAATTGAGATTCATTGCCATGTTCATATACAAATGGCTTTATTGCCATGTTCATATACAAATGGTTTAGTGCACTGTACAGTCTCAAGATTCTGGATCCGCCCTGCATATATATCATATTAGTAGGAGACTGAATACGTCCCTATGTTCAATAATCAATATTGCCTTTAGGGGAGGGGTGGTTATAGGGGAGGTTCTATTTAATCTGTTTTATTTATTTATTTTGTAATCGTAAAAAAATAAAAAATATTACCTGCGCATAGGGTTCACAGCCCAATTAGCTACGGGAAAGTGGACGCGCGAGTTTGATTAGGAAAGATGTCTTCATTGAACATATGTCCGTGTCAAGGTAGCTGTGTAGGGAGCATATGACTCGATGCAAGTAATCTCCTAGCTGCACTAGAAAAACCAAGTTCTGCATAGATCTGTATATATTATTGTTGTGATTTAATTTGATGTCGTACATTTCCTATTACAAAACCCACCTAGGATAAGAGGGCTCAGCCAACTTAATATGCCCGTGACAAATTAAAAAGAGTAATCAAAGTACAATCTGCTCCATGGAAAAGTTACTAATTATAACATCGACACCAATCCACTTGGATACGATCTTGTTTTTACGTCGGATGGAACTTCATGAATATGCACACTAGGTATGCATGCACATACACAAAACGAGGAGCTACTCGACTTTTTTGTCCTTGTACTTGTCTTCTGTGACCAACACCTTGTTCTTTATGTTCTTGACTACCTTATTATCCACCATGTCATAATACCTTCTTGCCTGTGCCTTGACCCATTCCTCGCTCTTCTTCAGATTCTCCTTGTACCTCCCGTATATCACTGGCATCGTCATCGCCATAACAATGCCTACACGCTACACCCAAGTGACCCAACCACAGAACCCAATCTCAGATACACGTACATGTATGAATTTAAAGTACGGGTTAACCAAATTAAAGAGGTGTTATCAGCAAGCTAGCTTTTAGTATTTACCTGTATAAACAGAATTAAGGAGATCCAAATGTCTACCTAGACAAGAGAGTAACCATAGACCAATCACATTCCCTGCAAATACAAACCACTCCCTCTCCGCAGCCACCCGAAACATCCATCGAATTCCTTCTTCGGTCCAGGCTCTAGTTGTATACGCAGTCTGCGAAGCCGTCACCTCCGTCATCTCCACCATTCCTAGCAGATTTGGAGGTTCCCTACAAAACAATGATTTGGATCAATTCACCGTGAATAACACCTAGCGCAAAAAAAAATTACAGATTTGAAAGCATGAGAGCTTAGTAGTTACTTGTTGAAAAACCTGAACATGTTGCCCCATAGGAATAAGGAAGAAACAATAGCCATGGTCACCCATGAAACTACAGTAAGGAAGTTGAATTGATAGACTTTGAGCAAAACCCATGTTGCCGTTGCAATCAAAAGAACAAGAACACACTGTTTCTTCTTCTTCCATAACAATATATCTCTCAGAGCATCTGCACCAATTCCAAATCAATAAAAACCGAGTCTACTAGGCATATTAGTTACTTTACCGATCGCTTAGAAGTTAATTACCTGAACTGGGTAGTGGCGAACAGCTGGGCGATTGATATATTTTATCCGTCTCCGACATGATGAGAATTAACTTGAGCAACTCAAAGCTGAAAATTAAGAATGAAATTCTATTGTCTTGTTTCTATTTTGAAGTGGATCTTTGTCGAGATTTTGCTTACACGTATAGACCTAATAGATAAAAACGTGGAAACCATGCAAGCCTTCATGTTACGTGTAGCTTGCATGCGCGTGGTTTTCTTTGTAGGATATATCTGTTTTTTTTAAGAAACGATGTTGGTAATTTATTGATGAGGTTACAAGAGATTCAGTCTATCGACCTGATCAAAGAAATTTTTTAAATAATTTATATTAAAACATATTAAACTAGTACTTGAATATAGTTAAACAGCCTACATGTAAGACAAAAAATATAAAAACATTCGGATTCCATGTCCTATTTAACTATATCATCTTAGTTACATCAAAAAAAATTGGGCCATGTCGTGAAAACCCAGCCCAATGAAACAAGCCCTCGGGTGTAGATCCAAAATCCAAACTATTGGGCCGAAAATCAGCTCAAACAGCTTGGACCAGCCCACATAGCCCTGGAGCCCACTGTCCAGCTTACCCTCTTCCCACCGCAGCACGAAGTCGCCACTGCCGTCGCTTGCTTCAGACCTTCTACCACCGGTTGGTTCCACGGCACCAGACCGGGAATCCTCACCGTCACGCGCCCCCTTGTTGCCCGCCAGTTAGAAACCCACGCTTTAGCCGGTGCATCCGATTGGAGACGCGCACAGACCCCCATTGAGGACGCCCTAACGCGGCCGGAAACCGCAGCTCCTCCAACGGATCTGTCCCAGGTGACAACCTCCTCGCCGCAACGTACCTTCGACCTCCAGACCCGATCAATATTACCAGAACTTGACCGGCTCCAGTGCTTTCCCCTCGCCGGCCCCAACTCGTTCCCACAGCCATGGATAGACCTTGAACCCTCCACGACATCGTCGCAACACCATCTACTCACGCAGTGCGTGAAAGGTCACCGGCTCGTCGAAGACGGTGTGGTCGACAATTCCAAAAACCTAAAGTTTAGGTTTCGACGTCTCCGAGATATACGGAGTTTTTTTGTTTACACTTCTGATTAATCATTGGTTTTTTTTGTAGGATATATCTAGAGACTCTAGAAAGGCAAGTTGGACACCTTCACCTTGTGAGGAACATTTAAGAGGATAAGGCTTATCTGTCAGAAAGCCCAAGTAGCAAAGCTTATGAAGCCCTATGCATTCGCTAGAGATTTCTTTTTTCCGATAAAATTAGAGAATTTTTGTGACATGAACTATACATTCGTTAGAGAATTTTTGAGGTATCAATTTATTTCATATTTGTACAAAGCGAGAAACATAATTTGGCAATCGATTTAAAAATATATATTACAAAAAGTAAAGAAATATGTAAGGGAAAAACCAAGGAATGATGAGCTTTAATTTAAAGTGTGTTTATTAGTCTTTGCTTACTATTGCTGAATGCTGGACGAGCTTGCATCGTTAATTTTTGTAAATACTGCTAAATGCTGAATGAGCTTGCATCATTCATTTTTGTTCGTGCTGCTCCCTGCAGTTGGGTCTGTTCAATGCAAAAATATCTCTCGCGAAGAGATCCTTCTCGCGAAGCAGTCTCTTTTATGATTTCGGATGTTTTAACCGCGTGGGCCGGTTTATCCTGTTTGTGCTTCGTATGCTGACGTGCCACCGTCTCTCAACGGAATATGGACTGATCACAGCCGCCGGACTTCTATATTAAGCGATTAGAACAGGGAGAGCACCAACCCTGCTCGAATAGGTCCTTTTTGCCTAGAAACCTAGGACTTTGATATGTGAATCTCTCGCTAAGTCTTGAAATCGATACTCCACACGTCCTTTCTCGTGCAAAGCAGAGCAATCTCGTAACAGTGTGTTGAGAACACTCGCTCCCTTTGAGTATTCAAGCTCTCAACTTACAAGTGACAAGCTCTTCAACTTTCCGGTTGCAATTGCTTCCTTACAGTCGTAATACTCTCACTCGATAGGTGACAAGCACTTAGACTTTCTGGTTGCAAAGAAGATAGAAATCTCGAGGACGAGACGTCCGTCTAGGTTTGTTTGCGTATAGCAAGATTGTTTGACTGATTGGGGGGGCTTTTCATAAGATCATTGCTCTCCTTATATACTCGTTTAATAGCAGTCATTCATTCTGTTTCAAATTCTTTATGCTCTTGTAATCAAGTCTGAATCCAATACCAGCATACGTGTCGTATCAATCATAGATCTCCTAATTCCATCATAACTCTTCCAAGAGTTCTATCTACAATGAAACTAGTTATGACAGAAGATAAGCCGCATAGAACCAGCTAACAAGACATAGTTCTAATAGAACCCAAAGTCTTCTTCTAGCGAACACTCGCTAGACGTTATCTAACTTGACTCCTCGCCAAGCAACATTAATATAATGGGCCGCTCGCATAGACCTCGGCCATCCAAGCCCAAAATGAAATTCTTTATTTAGGCCCAAACATTGCCCCTCAGGTCTTGAACTTGGAAACTTTCTGAACAAGCGAAAAGACTTGAATATATCTTGACCAGTGTGCCCATTGACTTTGAAATGCTATACCATCATTCGAACGCCACGTCACCCAACTCTTCGAAAAAGTATGACGCTCGACTGACACATTATAAAAGCACCAGTCCATATCCACAAATTTCATCTTTCAACAAAACCCTTTCAATTGCTCAGAACCTGCACTTTCTAACTCTCTCAGTCAAAAAATTCAAACCTTTCTTCTTCACCGCCGTCAATCCTTATTTTTCCAAAAAAATTCCTCCTCGCAAAGACATTTCCAGCCTTTATGAAACTCATGACGCCAAGAGATTCTCCAAACAACTCAAGGCCGTCGCCAAGCGACACAACCCAGACGCCGTTTGCACTCTTACTGTAGACCCTGTTGAGAACACAGGTCTGCTTGGTCCATTTCTGAACACTCCATTTAATCCAGAACTTTTTACATACCTTCGCCAGCCCATTTGCAATTCATCCCTTATACTCCAGGCAAATCCCAGAGCAGACCCAAAGGAATGGACTCAAAAAGACACTCTCTGTCTCATTGGCAAGTGGCCACACACAAGCCAAGACGATCTCGCTTGGTACCGGCACCGCCGTGGGCAAGACATCAACCGATGGGAGGCAACCGGAATAGCCCAACTTATTGATTTGTGCTTTTCTCTTCCAGCTGGAGGTAACAGAGCCACATTTGCTACAGCCATGTGCTTTTGGGATTGCACAGCAAATTTTTTCCGTCTTCCTTGTGGTGATGTGAGCATCACAATGCTCGACCTTTATACTATTTTTGGAGTTCCTGCCTTTGGAAACAACTGGGCTCCTCAAGACCTCCACTAAACACCCAATCAAGCCTCTCCAGAACGCCCTTCATCCTACTCCTCTTAGGTGAAGCAATTTGCTCGCGAGGAAAGAGATACACCACAGGGAGGAATAGCCTTTTCTGGAATATTGGCTAGCAAAGTACTTATTCTATTCAACCTCTGCAAAGGTTACCAAGACATGGACCAACCTCGCTGAACGCCTTTTCAACAGTGAACAACTAGGCTTAGTTGAGTCCGTCCTCGCCTATATCTACTATGGCCTCAGGCGAGTAACATTATCGAAGCTTGATCTGAACCAACCAGGACCACTGTGGATGGTAGAACTCTGGTTGCAAATCTACTTCCCCTACTTCTGCCCCTCAGCAACCCCTCACTATGAAAAACACAAGCTGCTGGGCAAATCATTGGTTTCTACAATGCCTAGGACTAAGCATTGGTCCTATCTCAACTGCTTCAAGTATCTCTGTTCGCATAAGGACTTCCCCCATACTGCAGTTGAGAAAGTTCTGAGTCGTCGCCATCCCGGACTCCTTGCAAGTGGATTCATGCCCTCACCAGAACAAGATGTTCACGCGAGGAATCTATTCATTCGGTTCAACACTTGTCAAGACCTGCAAATTCCAGACTCAGTAAGCTCCAGTTATGAGCTCTATGCCCCAAACCACTTTTGTAGATAGTTTGGGCTCAGCCCGGATGCTCCTATGCCCCTCGCCTGCTCTGTTAACAAGTACACTCTTTGGCGAGGAAACAACAAGCCTGTCGCAGCAGAAATACGAGACGAACACTTTGGCTTTCCAATGGTGATGCTTCCAACAATCACAAAGCCACTATCGATATCAAAGTCAGTCACCCCCTCGTATCTCACATGGTGCTCCCAATTCTGGGATGAAAAACGAAACCAGGGACCAGACCTATGTTTTGCTGCCATCTTTCATGAATTCAGCCACAGATTATCGCTTAAAGTAGACTTGGCTGCACTAACTGGACCACACCTCAGTACCAGTTCTGCCTCATGGCCACAGGTATGTCTCTTCATCAAAAATTGCCACATATATTAGCAACTTTTCAGATCATAACTGATCACTCCTTTCTTCCTCGCACAGCACAACCCTGAACCAGATGTGACTGTGGCAATTCAGTCCTTTAGGAAGAAAAGATCAAAGCGTTCTAGATCCTCTGTAAGTACTTATACTCATCCCTCCAGCACAATCTGATTTTGCTACTAATCCTGAAACTAACCCCAGTCCCTTGACAGTCTCCAAAGCGCAAGAAGCTTAAATTGAAGAACCAAGACCCTGAAAGTGGAAATTGGCTGGATACACAAGTTATCAGCAGGGACAAACAAACGAGACTTACCGCTCGAGTCTTCCTTGCATCATTTGATCAGAGGAGTAGCAAAGCCTCAGGGTCCAGTGCTTGCTCAACTGTAGCTTTCACCATTGCACACTGGTTATGTGCAAATCCAGATAGCACACCTACACTCTCTCAGTTTGATAACCTCTTAATTCAAGGTTCAAGGGAGTGACATGAGTTATGCAAGGACGAGTCCCTTGCGAGCAAGTACCCAGACCAACACTTTGATCTGGACACAATCTTGAAGGCTAACATCAGACCGCTTCAATTCTCATCTGATGACTCCTTCATTGGGTACTTTGACCCTGAAAGGTTTACAGCCCTGAATGGCTTTCCCTCTTTTGATGATCTATGGAAACAAATCCAGAAAATCCAGAAGCCACAAGTTTACATAGTGAGCTAGAATGATCACTTCTTCGTCCTCAAAGCTGAAGACGAAGCATACTATATAATAGACTTACTAGGAGAAAAGCTCTCTGAAGGAAACTGTAAAGCCTTTATTTTGAAGTTCGATGAGTCCAGCATCATATTCAGCAACGAAAATAGAACTACAGACCCTGAAGTCTTCAACAGCCACAAAGAATGCTGCAAGGATTTCATAGCCCAAATCCTAGCTGGAATCCATCGAGCAGAACTCGAGGAGGAAGAGAAGAAAAAGCCTGTAGATCTTGATATTTTGTTTAGGCGTCTGCAAATTGAAGTCAAATCTTGCTTCATTCCTTCCTCCTCTGGCGAGGGCACCAGCACTCAGAATGAACAAACCATTCCAGAGCCTGAACTTCAAATTATTTCCTCGCCAAAGCCACTAGTTGAACAACCACTAATTCTGGTCGAAGACAATCCAGAAGGCGAAGAACCGAATCCCTCCTCACCAGAGCAACCAGTTCAAGTGATTGAAGAAAAACAGCCACTGTCTCCCCAACAAGTAAGAACTCTGTACCCTTACTTCTAGATTAATGATTTCTAAATTGGTCCTGACATGACCTGTTATTCATATTGTAGTCCAAACATGTTCCTGTGGACCTGGATGTTCGCGAGACAATTCCCTTCAGTCCAAGGAACCAAGCGAACACGTCAGGCGAGCCACTTATAATGGCCACTGAAGATCAGCCTGACAGTCCTTCAGGTGTTAATGATGAAGAACCTGAATCTCAAGTCCAAGAAAGTCCTAAACCATCTTCATCACGAGAAAGCAACCCTCAGTTACCCAGTGTCCATGAATCACTCAACAAGCTACAAGAAATTTTCAGCAAACTGGATACACTGAACACTTCCTCGGACACCATCGTCGCGCTTAGAAGAATTCTCTCTGAACCCCTAGACTCTCCAAAAGACATTCAATCCACCCAAAGACAAGTGAAAACCCTGAAGGCCAACGCCCCAGCAGAATTCATTCCTCGCCTGGATAAACTAGAAGAAAATCTATCTCTACTCCTGAGCCAATACAAAGCCTTTCAACATCTTAAACTCGAGGTTGAGCATAAAAACGAAGCAGCAGAGACCTTGAGACAAAAGACTCGCAAGGAGAAAGAGAGGATTCAGAAAATATTGGAGGAAGGCATTAGCCTGGAGGAAACTTTAGCAACCAAAGAGGCTAGGAGAATTGCCCTCGCAGCTGAACTCACCTCCCTTGATGTCGAAATAAATACATTGAAAAATGACATCCCCAAGCGTCAGGATGAAATACATCAAGTTGTGATGGAAAGCCAGAACCAAGCTCAACTCCTACAAGAAGCATGCGAGGAAGCCAGTAATGCTCACCAAGCAGTTCACCAGGCCTGGGTGATCCTTGAGACGACTAAAATCTCAATGAAGGACATTCTCCTTCAAATGTAAAACCTTGGGCCTCAGATATAGGCCTTATCTATTTGTCACAAACTATTAAACTATTTATATATTCAAACTGGTTTTGTTGACAAAGTGTGAATTAGGTCCAAAGACCACATTGGGCTTCTCCAATAAGCCCCTTTCCTAACTTCAATCCAGCCTCGTTTTAGGCTGTAATTAATTTTGACTACTCTGACCATTCAACAATAAATGGAATTGAATTCTAAGCTTGGAATCTGTATCGCGTCCAACAATCAAAATCTTTTGAAATACGTTTTACCTGCCCCATAAATCTCCTCATTTATCATGCACTTCTTGCGAGTAGATAAACCGTCTTCAGGGTCCACTCTTATTTGGACACGTATTCTCTATTTTGAAGCGTAATTACTCTCGCGAAACCAAACCGGTGTGACTCCTGTCTATAAAAGATTTCCATTTCCTTTGTGTTATGAACCAAACCTTTCGCGAGAATGAATTACCTCACTGCTTATTTGTTCTGGTCTTCCTACCCAAAGAAACCTCCAGATAAATCTTTTCATGTTGTGTTCTTTAGATAGCAATATCCATGTCCAAACCTGGACTAGATAGCAATATCTATGTCCAGGCGTTGCCTTGGCTTTCCCAACTTGTGTCAATAGAAGAAGGGAGAAGCCACAATCCCGAGGTGAATTCCTCTTCGTCCTCCTCCAATGCACCCGCTCGGTGTCATATGCACTGGAGGTGGAAGGCCTCTTCAATGTGGCCTACAATAGATGGGGAAAGATGGGGGCGTCACCCTGGGAAGAAGGCAACAAACGCCAGGGCAGGTGCAAAGGTCTTTTGTTCTGATGCACCTCTTGCGTTTCAGATCCTCCCCATCCCTCACCGAGGTCGATCTTCCATGTATACATATTTGATACATCTACCTCAGGGGATGGCAAACAACGCAGAGGATCTTGTGAAAAAAAAACTTTTATTTTATTTCTCTGTTGTTGATTCAGGTTTGTTTTTCCATATGGTATCAGAGCTTGAGGCCGCAAAGCCTTTGTATTCTTCCAAGTATTGAATGTAATATTTTATTCGAAGTGTAAAAGTTCCTTGTATTGATAAACTCATATACAGTTTGCTCAAAACTTAGGCCACAAAAACTGGCTAATATGAACTTTGACTTGGAAGAAAAATCATAAAAATTACAAAAATTTTGCCTCGAGTACAGGCCCTAGCTTTTTAACCCCATAAATAGGCTATTATAATGTACATAATCCTCGGTATGTGTTGCCCCTGTAGTTTACTTATGCGAGAGCATAATTAAACTAGATTAAGCTGTAGTTGGAGGATCTTCATACTCCCATACTGGTTGTATGAACTTCTTTAGGTAACGACCATTTATCGGGTTCGCGTGTATAGTACCATCTCGATCTCGCAAACAAACAGCTCCCTTACCCAATAGTCGATCGATAATGTATGGTCCTTCCCATTTCTCTGACCATTTACCTCGTCCTTCAGTCTTCTCGCCAACAGGCAAAATGACTCGTCAGACAAGTTCTCCTTCTGCAAAACTCATGCCCCTTGTACGTTGGTCATAGGCACGAGCCACCTTTTGTTTCTCAGCACGTAGACTATCATAAGCCTGTATACATTTTTCATCTAAGTCTTCATGCTCCTGCCACATCGCTTGGACATAGTCTTCACCGATCAAGTTGTGTTGCTCCATCACACGTAAAGACTGAACATTAATTTCCAAAGGCAAGACTGCATCGTGCCCAAACATTAATGCATAAGGAGTTGTACCTGTGGGTGTCCTCTTACTAGTCCTATAAGCCTACAAAGTATTAAAAAGTTCTTCATGCCACAGTCTGGCATTGCTCGTGAGCATCCGTTTTAGGATATGAATAATGATTTTATTGCTCGCTTCAGCTTGACCATTGGATTGGGCATAGTATGGAGAAGAGTGAAGAAAATGAATCCCAAGATCCTTCATTAGAGTATCAACTTCTCCAGACATGAATGCAGCCCCACGGTCTGAAACAAAACTCTCAGGAATGCCAAATCGACAAATAATATCTTCAAATAGGAACTGGCGGATGGCTTTTGCAGATGATACCCTAAGAGGTCGAGCTTCCACCCATTTTGTGAAGAAATCAGTAGCCACGATGATAAACTTGTGCCCTTCAGATGAATGAGGATGAATCATTCCTATTAAGTCCAAAGCTCATCCTCGAGCTGGCCAAGGCTTGATTATTGGCTGTAATGGTATTCTGGGCATATGGTTGACTGGACCATGGTTCTGGCATTCTTCACAACCTTTCGCGAACGTGATGCAGTCTCTGAGCATTCCTGGCCAATAAAAGCCATGTCTTCTTAGTAACCATCTCATCTTGGGACCAACCTGGTGTGCCCCTGCAACCCCAAGATGGACCTCTCTCATTAACCGCTTAGCGTCGCATCCAAAGACACACCTTAACAGTATGCCTTCCTCTCCCCTTCTATATAACTCAGCATCTTTGAGTACATAATTGGGAGCTAAAAATCGAATCCGCTTGTCTACCGGATTATTAGGATTCTGGAGATAAGAAATGATTTCCTGTCTCCAATCCGTATCAATGTGATCAAGTGTAGCAACGTACCATTCATTTTTATCTTCTTGTCGTGCAATGAAAGATGGAAGGGTTCTTCTTTCAACCTTTAGTATTCGTTCGCATACTCCATCTTGCAAACTTATACCCGTTGCTAGTTGAGCCAACTCATTAGCCGCATAGTTCTTCTCGCGAGGAACATGACTCAACTCCACTTCTGTGAACAACTTGAGCAGGTCACAGGCCCTCCTTGCATAAGGCTCTAATATTGGGCCTGCCTTGTACTTTGTTTCAAGTTGTCTGATCACCAGTTGGGAATCTCCAAAGATATGCACATCAGTGATCTCCATGTCCAGCAGAAGTTCCAATCCAATGATTAAAGCTTCGTACTCTGCTTGATTATTTGTGCATCTGAAGTCCAACCTGAAGGAATAAGAATAAGTTTGGCCGCGTGGGGAAATCAAAGCTACCCCTGCCCCAGCCATAGTACTCGTACTGGACCCATCAAAATATAAACACCAAGGGGCCAAATCAATACGAGCGAGATCCAGTTCTGGCCCCTCAACCACCTCTTCCATGGGATGATGAGCAAAAAAATCAGCCACTGATTGGCCTTTTACCGCCTTCTGAGGAACATATTGCAAAGAAAATTCTGACAAAGCCAGAATCCACTTTCCAATGCGTCCACGGAGAATTGGTCTGGACAACATATACTTCACTAAATCTGTTTGTGCAATAACACAAGTAGTGAAGGAAAGCATATAGTGCCTCAACTTACACCCTGAAAAGTATAATGCTAGGCACAATCTTTCCATTGGAGAGTATCTTGTTTCACAATCATTCAAGGTACGACTCAGATAGAAAATAGCACGTTCAACTTCTGCCGTGTCGTCCTGAGCTAATAGACTTCCAATGGAGAGTTCAATAGCTGATATATACAGCTTAAGAGGAACCCTAGGTCTTGGAGGAACCAAGACAGGTGGGTTCGTTAAGTAGGCTTTAATAGTTTCAAAGGCATCTTGATGTATAGGCTCCCATACAAAGTCCTTTTGATTTTGAAGCTTGAGCAGAGTGGAGAATGGTTGTGTTTTCCCAGCAGCATTGGCGATAAACCATCGTAAGAAATTGATTTTTCCCAATAAACGCTGCAATTCTTTCTTACTCTTTGGTGGGACTGCATTGAGAACTGCTTGTTTCTTGTCATCTGGTATCTCAATCCCACGTTGATGAACCAAAAAACCCAGGAAATCTCCTGCCTGGACGCCAAACACACATTTGGCTGGATTCATCTTCAGTTGATGTTACCTCATTCTGAGAAACACTTGCCTTAAGTCTTCAAAATGATTGCTCATGCGTTTCGTTTTGACTACTACATCATCAATATATACTTCCATGGTCTTGCCAATAAGATCATGGAAAATCAAATTCATTGCTCATTGGTAGGTTGCCCCTGTATTTTTAAGCCCAAATGACATATCCACGTACTCAAAAACACCGGCAAAGCCTGGGCATCGAAACGCTGTTTTATGTCTATCTGCTTCAGCCACTGAAATTTGATGATAGCCAGCAGTGCCATCCATGAAGGTTAACATTTTATGGCGGGTAACTGAGTCAACCAACAAATCAGCTACTGGCATAGGGTATGCATCCTTTGGGGTTGCATTGTTCAAGTCTCTGTAGTCGACGCACACTCGCATCTTTCCATTCTTTTTCTTAACTGGGACTATATTGGAGAGCCACTCATTATATTTGGCTACACGTATAATCCCTGACTTGAGCATTTTCTCGACCTCTTCCTTGACTAGAATTTCTGTTTCTGTGTTCATGCGACGCATCTCCTGTTTCACAGGTTTCTTCCCTTCAATGATGGGCAAATTATGACAAACCAAATCTGGTGACAGACCAGGCATGTCGTCGTATTTTTCTGCAAAACAGTCTGCATATTCTTTTAGCAATTCAATAAGCTTGAGCATTTCCTCAGGCTCCAAGAAGGTACTGATGGCCACAGAGATTGACTCTTCATGTGTCCCAATATTGATGTGTTCAATGGGATCCTTGACTTTAGGAGGTAAATCATCTAAAGCTGCTGGAGCTAATTTAATCTCATCCTCCTCCTCCAAGTCTTGTAAAACGTCTTCATCCACATATTCCAAGGCTGCAACCATTGGAACCTTCTCAAAGGCTTGGCTCTCTAGCAGAAAATTATGAAAGCGTTCGTGTAGAGAAAGACAAGCCTCGGCCTCTATATCTGATAGAGACCCAATCATGGAGAACGTTTGGATGGTAGCTCAATGGTGTAGGGTCTTCTTCTATCCTGGTTTGCTTGAATTATCCCCCACTGAGCTAGTTCAGAGGCCGTAACACCAACTGGGCGGCCCTTACTGTCGACGCCACATACTTCCAATGGCCTAAGGTCACTATGGTAGTATCTGGCTTCCAATGCATTAGCAAAAACGGAATATGGACGATGGTCAGCATTGACAAGTTCTGCCTCGCCTGACTCCATGTTCCAGAGCAACATCTGCTGATGGAGAGAAGATGGTACACAATAGCTTCGATGTATCCAGAATTGCACTATATGGAGATGTGCATTCTACTACAAAGAATGTGTAAGTGCCTGAGGCCAGCCCGATGTGTACCTGCAAGAAAACAATGCCCAAGGTCTTGGTTATGCTACCCTGAAAATTTCTGACACTCAGCGAGGTCTCTTGGATAGCAGACTTGGGAACGCCTATTAAGGCCATTGCCTTGACGGTGATGATGTTAACCGCTGCCCCTGAGTCCACTAGGAGTTTATTCAATTGAATCCCTTGGACTTGTCCTGTGACATATAACAGCCGCATGTGCATGGCCATGTCAATAGTGGGCTTGGAGAACATCATCTGTCCTTTTGTGTGTGATGAATCCATCTCTGGTATTTCAATCAGTGTTGAATCACTTGGTAGCTCTAGTTCTTCATCTGATAATACCACGCTGTTGATGTTCTTGGATTCAGATTTTGGTGCTGACGGAGACAAAGCGTATTTAGAAGACAAGACATACACCATGTTAATGGTGGAACTGTCTTCCTCAATACAGTCAAGTGCTTCAACATCTTCGTCCTCACCGTAATCCACCAACTGCTCATCGTCATCGTAGCTATCGTCTCCAGCCTGATGTCCATCCTTGTTAGACATTGTGGTTACCTCGAGATGGGCTACTTGATGTATCAGATCCTCAGGAGTAGGATCAATAGCTGCTGGTAGTAGTATTGGTGGAGTTTTTTCCTTGGGAACTGGAATCAATTTTTGGGCCTTCTCTTGCTCTTCCACAACTAAAGGCCTGGGTTTCCATCGCAAGACTGGAGGCTTGCTTGGAGTGTTCTGTTTCTGCATGTCCCCTGTTCCCTGAGGATGTGTTTGTAGCCCGCCTGTTTTCATCGTGTCCTCCTAAAAAATGAGGCGTCTCCTCACTGTCCTTCGGTGTGCAGGCTCACGACGAATCTCAGGAGTAGATTCAGGCTCTTTACCTTTAGACCCTAACTCTGGGTTTCGTTCGAAAACTCCTGATCTTTGGGCTCTCACCTTAGGCTCGCGAGACTTTTTCCCAAAGACCACCAATGGGTTTGCTGTAAGGGTGTTCAATCACCTTTGCAACACTTCTGGAGGAAATTTCAGATCTTCTTCTTTGATCAGGCCAGCCTCATAAGCATCCAATGCTCTCTTGGCCCTGCCAAAGTGTCGTTGAAGGTTTCTCCTCTTGCTTGGAGTTACCTCAATGGTTTCCCCCTTCTCCCTTACGTACCAAACATCCTCCTTTGTAATATTTCTAGAAGCTGGAGGTATATATGGCTTCGCGAGCGTACTCGCAACTTTAGACTTAGGTGTTTTAGCCAAACTGGCTTGGTCTGTCGCTCGCTCGCGCTTGGGAGCTGGAGTATCCCTTTGTCTTGTTTGCTGGGGCTGATAATCTGTACTCGAGAATAGCTCTGGGAAAGACTTGGCTGCTTGAGCCAGCTCCTCATAAGAGATCTTCAGTCCACTTCTTAGTTTACAATGTGCACAAAAGGCTACTGGCGATTCTGCTTTGGGGTCCACCTTTTCTTTTCCTTTATTCCTTAGTGTGTAAGATGGATTCTCGCCAGCAGTTGGTTGGTCGTTGGACTGTTTTCTTTTATTTGATTTGTCACGTGTCAATTCCAACATTCCAACCATCATGGGCATGGAGGTCGTCAAGCCTGGCGAGGGGTCTTGTTCTATCTCTATTACTCCCTCGTTAATCAGTTGCTGTATCTTGTACTTCAAATCTCGGCAAGCAGTCGTAGTGTGACGTCCCCATCTGTGGTGGTATCGACAATAGGGCAAACCCCTAACAACCTCAGGATGTGGGTCAGGTGCTCCCCAATTATCAGGAACCACAGTTATTCCTTCTTGGCATAGCTTAATAAATATCTCCTCTCGCCAGGACGCGTCATATGTTATTCGAGTCCGCTTAGGTCGGACAAACGCTATATTTCGGTTAGACCTTCGCCTGGACCTTTTCTTCGCATGAGTTGGTTTAGTTTGACTATCCCCTGAAGAAGTGCCACTGGCAGGAGAAGTTGCAACTGGAGGAGATGGTGTTTTGTGAAGATATTGAGGGTGAAAATCCACCTCGCTCCTGTTGTTGATTTCAAACACTTCCCAGTTGATCAAGCCTTGGATTTCATCTCTCAAGGTGGAACACATCGTTGTTCGATGACCAAAGTAATTGTAGAATCTGCAGAAGTGTTGGGCTGGCTCTTTATACCGTAATTGTCGAAGCTCAGCAACTGGGTAAAAAGAGATCAGCCCCATGTCCTTTAGCCTATCAAAGAACTCTTCTATCATATCCAATCTGAATGAATAGGCTAAAAAGGATGATTGATTCCAGGCCTCCACACCTTCGAGGTGCCTATCAGGTGAGGTCCAATTCACATCAACCATATTCACCTGTGGAGTAGAAACGGCTCGGAGTCCACTAATGCAGCGCTTTTAGACGAACCTTCCAATTCTAATCTTCCCTCATTGATCCACTTTTGGATCTGGTCCTTCAGCTTAAAGCAGTCCTTCGTAACGTGGTTTCATGCTCCATGGAACTTGCAATACTTCTTACCCTTTAACTACTCAGCTGTGGGAAGTGGTCCAAAGTCTGCTTTGGCGACACGCAGACTATACAACTCGTCCAAAATTTCATGAGCCATGTTGGCGTCATAGGTGTACTTCTCAAATTTTGGCTTAGTGAAAGCCACTGTGGAGAGCTTGATTGGACCCTTACTCTTTTGAAGCTTGCGGGGTTTTAAAACTTTGTTTGTTGATAAGTCAATAGCACCCACTTGCTCGCCATCAGTGTCTGACTCCTGGTCATCTACACCTTCAATATAAGCCACTGTCTTTGGCTTCAAACTATCATAGGTTCGGCTACTGTACGTCCCCTTGGACGCATTCCTTCTGTTATCTCTCTCCTGCATATTGCTATGAGCCTTAGTCACAGCCGTGATGAACTCGTTCAAGGAGAAATACTTGCTATTTAAGAATAGCTTATGGAACGTGTCCTCCAGACCATTCTTGGCCATCTCAACCACCTCTTCCTTGCTCAGATGGGTCTTACATACATTATACTCTGACCGAAAACGGTGCAGGAAAGTGACCGGACTTTCTGTCACCGATTGGCTCAAGAAAGCCAGCTTTCCTACACTAGTCTCCGGCCTTGCTGTTCCAAAGTGATCTATGAATAAGGCCTCCATATCCTTCCATTTGCTGATCGAACCTTTCTCGATTCCAGTATACCATACAAGGGCTGATCCTGACAACGATGATCCGAAAACTCTTAATTTGAGCCATTCATCTTCGGCAAATTGGCCTAACTGCAGAGTAAAATAAGCCAAGTGTGTTGCCGCATTCGCATCATCATCACCAGAGAAAGTCTGGAAGGTCTGGTGTTTGTAGAATTTTGGCCATCGCCATTCGCTAGGATCATCTTTCATCGGAGGAAATGGTGTTTCGTAAGTTTCATGCATCTTAGATAATTGTATGTTACAATCATCTAAGAACTTATTTAACCGTTCCTCCCAAGCAAGAGGAAAAGACTCTGCTTGCCTAGTTTTCCTGGTCAAGTCCGATACGGATTTGGTTAGAGATCCCATGTCTCTGTCTACCCTTTGTGATAGAGTCGCCGCGTACCGGCGGTATTCTTCCAATCCTTTGTCCATTTGGTAAAGGATATCTACTCGTAGTTTATCTTGACCTTCTACCAAACTAGTCACCTGGGCCCCCATGGCCTCTCTCTCCTCTCGATCCTGATTTAAATCCACCCGTATTGCTTGGATATCAGTTGTCACTGTGTCTATTAAATGAGCCTGGGTGGCGAGAAGAGTTGCTTGTTGCTCGATTCTTTCTTCGAGTGCCACATGGTAATTAGTCTGGTGACTATCTCGCCTGGCCGCGTAAGCCAGGTATTGTTCGAACGTAAGTCCTGTTATTTCTGCCTCACTCAAAGATTTGAACGTCATGGTATCGAAGTTGTTAGTGAAAATAACTTCAACCGCTTGATTACTTAATGAACGACACTCAATAGATGTGTGTTCACGGTAAACCGGTTGTGGATGCTTGCGACACTGAGGATAAACCCTTCGATAAGGATCTTCAATTGTCGCTTAAAGATGCAAAGAGATATTGTCCCACCGGGTGTGCCAAAATGTTCGATGCAAAAATATCTCTAGCGAAGAGATCCTTCTCGTGAAGCAGTCTCTTTTATGATTTCGGATGTTTTAACCGCGTGGGCCGGTATATCCTGTTTGTGCTTCGTATGCTGATGTGCCACCGTCTCTCAACGGAATATGGACTGATCACAGCCGCCTGACTTTTATATTAAGCGATTAGAACAGGGAGAGCACCAACCCTGCTCGAATGGGTCCTTTTTGCCTAAAATCTAGGACTTTGATATGTGAATCTCTCGCTAAGTCTTGAAATCGATACTCCACACGTCCTTTCTCGTGCAAAGCAGAGCAATCTCGTAACAGAGTGTTGAGAACACTCGCTCCCTTTGAGTATTCAAGCTCTCAACTTACAAGTGACAAGCTCTCCAACTTTCCGGTTGCAATTGCTTCCTTACAGTCGTAATACTCTCACTCGATAGGTGACAAGCACTTAGACTTTCTGGTTGCAAAGAAGATAGAAATCTCGAGGACGAGACGTCCGTCTAGGTTTGTTTGCGTATAGCAAGATTGTTTGACTGATTGGGGGGGCTTTTCATAAGATCCTTGCTCTCCTTATATACTCGCTTAATAACAGTCATTCTTTCTGTTTCAAATTCTTTCTGCTCTTGTAATCAAGTCTGAATCCAATACCAGCATACGTGTCGTATCACTCATAGATCTCCTAATTCCATCATAACTCTTCCAAGAGTTCTATCTACAATGAAACTAGTTATGACAGAATCCAAGCCGCATAGAACCAGCTAACAAGACATAGTTCTAATAAAACCCAAAGTCTTCTTCTAACGAACACTCGCTAGACGTTATCTAACTTGACTCTTCGCCAAGCAACATTAATATAATGGGCCGCTCGCATAGACCTCGGCCATCCAAGCCCAAAATGAAATTCTTTATTTAAGCCCAAACAGGGCCCCTATCATTTTCCATCACGATGAAACATCATAGTGGGAGAACATACCACTCATTTGCTTCAACCAATACTTATCATGATTTTTTCTTTTTGGGCCAAATTCATGATTTGCATCGTCATATTTGTATACATAAATGGGAAATTTGAGGAACATTTCGATCCAATGTGATCGAATTCGAATTTGTTCCAAACCATTTTTCTAGTGTTGTTGTCCTCCCAACACTTCTGTACGTAATGTTCCACCGGTAGCTTCTGGATTCTATAATAATAAGCAAACCCAGGCCCATGTATGTAATCATCTACTACAGATAACATTATTAATGGGCCCCCGTCTGTTTACAAACTCTTTCCTTTTGACTATATTTAAATATAAAAAATATAATACAAAATGTGACTAGATGAGGAAAAGGTCAGCGTAACCAGGCCTGTCCCGCCAGTGTTATATTACGAGAAGGCTCATTCGGATTAGTTTGAATCCTCCAGAACTCTATAATCCGGTCGGTACTCGTCTCTTGTCGCCCAACTAGCTAGTTATCTTCATACACAGCGCAAAACTAGCCAAAGAATTTGAATCCTCGCCTGGTCGGGCAGCAAGTGGCTGGGATTTGAATCCTGTACGTGCAGCTAGCTTAGCAAGCACATGATCGGTGTTTGTGTTACATATACCCTTCCTAGCTTGCATTTTAATAAGTTCATAACTCATAAGGTCGAACCAGGGTAGGTCTGGCAAATTAAGATTCTTAAGGAAGCTCCGAGTGATATATTCTTCTTCTTTTTTGGATAATCATTCGAGTGATATATTCAATCCTGGGTTTCCACCCAAACAAAATCATGAGCTGGATTCAGCTGCCTGAGCTAGCAATATACGGCATTCAACTGTATATATTCATGTCATCTTACACATGCTTTCCTGCCCATAATGTATACTTGGAAAAACAGCAAAATCTGTACTTAAAGCACGGGCATGAAACTTTGAATCTCATTGGGATCATGCAACGGCATGCAGTTTTTTCTATTTAGATTCTAGATGCCTCGTATAGATCGATCTAGTTACTTGGATAAACAACCCAACTGGCGTGTGGATTTCTTAGTCTTGTTTTAGATCCGAGAGGAAAGCTATCTATTATCTTATCCGTTTCAATATACTCATATAACTCTCGTTCTATGAGCCATAAATAAATTGATAAAAAATAAAAGGATAAATTTTAGTTTACTACTCTGTGGTTTGGGTTGTTTTTCATATTATTATCTGAAGTTCTAAATTTTTCAATTTATTACTTGAAGTTTGAATTTTTTTTTTTCATGTTACTACCTGAGGTTTTAAATTTGTCAGTTTACTACCTGAAGTTTTATTTTCTCATCACTTTTTATCTTTTTATTAAAAATTATTTAAAGATGGAGCGAGGGTATTTTGGTTTTATAGAAAAAAAAAATGTAAAGTTGTTATTCTTAACTAATTAAGTAAGTGATACTAATTTTTTAAATTAAAATCATGCTTATAGCGATTTGATAAACTTGTTAATTATAATAAAGAACTGAACTATGGTCATAAAAAATGTATAGTCAAATACAAATGATGACTCAGTGGCTGTTAAGAAAAAAAAATTATTTTCTAAAAGTAAGGGTCGGTCAAGTGAGTCAGGCTTATGAGTTCTCACAAACTATGTTGTCAGTCTATATGTCATGATATTCATAGGACACTAATTAAACACTCAAGGGTAAGCATGATATATTTTACCAACCGACTGTTTAAAAAAAATTAATAAAACATATTTTGGTGTGAATAAATAATTTATAAAATTATTTTTTATTAAATATAAATAAATTGACCAAAATACTCTCTCTCTTTAAATAATTTTTTAATAAAAAGATAAAAAGTGAAGAGAAAATAATACCTAAAGTACTAAAATGACAAATTTAAAACTTTAAGTTTTATATGAAGAAAAATATAAACTTTAAGTAATAAACTGAAAAATTTAAAAACTCAGATAATGAGATAAAAAATAACCTAAACCAAAAAGTAAATTTGTCCAAAATAAAAATAAAGAATCGGTGACCCTCGACCTTCACATTATCGATCAACTGCCCCCAAATATATTGATGATTGATCCATAAAAGAAACTCAATAGCGCTCAAGTGGTATATATTGTTGGTGTTCAACAGAAGGCTCGTGGATAGGAGAAAGGTTTCTATATGTAGTCGTCAAATTGTTTACGTTTTTCTGCGTTACAGCGTTGCAGGCTACTACAACAGCTAGCTTAGCTGTTTCCAAGGTCACCGAATCATGAATGTAAAGAAAATGGCAGAAACCAGACATTTCTTTCTGTTGTGGCATGTGACGCCAATAATAGTTTTGTTTTCTTCTCAACGAAACTACAAAAGCCTAGCACCCACCAAAAGAACAATGAATTGAAGGAACCAAGTATACTATCTATAATATGATCCAAATTGTTGAGAGTTACATTCACTTCCTTGAACAAGCTTTCTGTTTTTATATTAGCTATAGGGAATTAGCATCCTTTCTCAGTTTTATCCGATTTTCCGAGGGGACAGAAAATGAGTAACTAACTATGCCATCTAAATCTGCTCCATTCTAGTCTGAAAATCATAGATTTTATCTTATTGCAAGCACATGAAAAAGAGGAATCGGTCAAAAAATGAAAGAGAAAAGCACAAATTAACAAACAAAAGTGACTAAATTTCAGCATCGATGGCGCAATTAGAGGCGGAATATAGCCCTCATTTACTTTTACTGCTGAATGATGGATTCAATTGCTTTCACTCCAAGCATTATTATCATGCGAGAAAACGCGTCTAGGCAAGAGTATCATTGATGCCATTACAACTCTCTGTTTCTCAAAAGCACTTTTTACAGAACGTATTTGGTGAAGCACTTTTTACAGAACGTATTTGGTGAAGCACTTTTTTCCCGCGTCGCTCCTATAAAAAGCACTGACCAGCTCATTTCTACTCTATCTATTCATTCAAGAAAGATAAAATCCAAAAGCTGAGGTTTTGTGAGGTGTGGCATTGTTTGCAAAGACAATGGGAAGTTCAGTGCTGCTTCAATCGCTGTTTGGGGTTTTGGCTCTTGTGTTCAGCGCCTCAGTTGTGAAAGCAGAGGACCCATATAAGTTCTACAGCTGGACTGTGACTTATGGGACTCATTCTCCTTTGGGTGTTCCCCAACAGGTTTGTCTTCAATCTTAGCTTAAACTGTCAGTTTCAGATTTTGGATTGTTTGGAATTCCTAACGATTGGGTCTTTGTGATATTTGCAGGTGATACTAATCAATGGTGAGTTTCCTGGGCCTAGACTTGATGTGGTGACTAATGACAACATCATCCTCAACCTCATTAACAAGCTGGACCAGCCTTTTCTGCTAACATGGTGAGTTCATCTATCTCTGAAGCCACTTTCAAATTTGCAGATATGCCTTTAAGGCTTAAACGGTTAAACCCTGTTTTGTTAAAGACAAACTCCAAATGCTGATCAAATGTCTGTGATAAAGAATACTGTAGATACCAATAAAATAAAAATATGTTCTTTCTGATCTGTGATGACTGATGAGCTTCTAGAAATTTTAATACCAAGTCTTCGTTTGAGTTGATGAATCCTAGATTTCAATTATTGAGTATTACAGATGTTGAATGTTCTCCCTTGAGGTTATGCTCATTTTCGTTTTTGATCCTTCTCGTATACATTTTGTTGTCTGAATATTTTGATTGTGGCATTCAGCATATATAACAAGAGTTTCTCTTGGCATAACCAGGAATGGAATTAAGCAGAGGAAAAACTCATGGCAGGATGGGGTACTGGGAACCAATTGCCCCATTCCCCCAAATTCAAATTACACCTACAAGATTCAGCCCAAGGATCAGATAGGTACTTACACCTATTTTCCATCAACCAAGTTACACAGAGCTGCTGGAGGGTTCGGAGGGATCAACGTTTACTCGAGACCTCTAATTCCAATCCCATATCCAGTTCCTGCTGAAGATTTCACTCTACTGTTTGGTGATTGGTACAAGACCAGCCATAAGGTTAGAGACACATGATCGATATGCCATTTTAACAAGTGATGGTGTTACTGTACATTGTTGCACTCTACTTGTTTGATGAAAAAGAAAAGTCAGGTTTTATTTGAACATTTTTGTTTTGGGGTATTTACAGGCATTACAGCAATCTTTGGACTCGGGAAAGACTCTTCCTTTCCCAGACGGTGTTCTTATAAATGGCCAGGCTACTACTACTTTCACTGGCGATCAAGGTAATCCTCAGTTCTATGCAAGCTTTAATTTGATCACTTTAGGTCCTTTAGGTTATCAATTCTCAATTGAATATATTTACATGTCAGTTTCCTTGTCATGATTTCAGGCAAAACATACATGTTTAGGGTCTCAAATGTGGGATTGTCAACCTCGTTAAACTTCAGAATTCAGGGCCATACAATGAAGCTAGTTGAATGTGAAGGAGCTCACACACAACAGAACAGTTACGATTCTCTTGACTTACATGTTGGCCAATCATTTTCCGTCCTAGTAACCTTAGATCAGCCTCCAAAAGATTACTACATTGTAGCATCTACGCGGTTCACTAGGCGTGTTCTTACAGCAACTCCAGTGCTACATTACTCAAACTCTCATACTTCTGTTTCTGGACCTGTGCCTGCTGCACCTATTTACCAGCTTCACTGGTCTATGCAGCAGGCTAGATCTTTCAGGTATACATAAGTTAAGAATCAAACAACTCGATATTTGAATTTGTTTGAGTTTTGAACTTTTGAATTATGATGATTTTGAAATCGGTTTTTGTCGCAGGCGAAATTTGACAGCAAATGCAGCCAGGCCTAACCCTCAGGGTTCGTACCATTATGGACAGATTGTACCAAAAAAGACAATTGTGCTGGCCAATTCAGCACCTATTATAAATGGAACTCTGCGTTACGCCCTCAACCGAGTCTCGTATGTTAACCCTGACACTCCATTAAAGCTTGCCGATTACTTCAACATTCCGGGAGTCTTCAGCTTTGATGCCATCCAGTCAGTTCCCTCCGGAGGCTCTACATACTTAGCTACACCCGTTTTGCCAGCCTCACACCATGACTTCATTGAGATCGTTTTCCAAAACAATGAATTGCCCCTCCAATCTATGCATCTCGATGGCTATGATTTTTGGGTTGTCGGGTATGTCACATATGATTTCTGGTGTTCAATTCTTATCCTCTAGGTAGATCCATAGATACAGAGACCTAAGTCTTTTCACTTTGGAAACTTGCAGTTATGGTTCTGGACAGTGGCAACCAGCCAAGCGAAAAACTTACAATCTTGATGATGCTGTAACTAGGCATACCGTTCAGGTAAATAGCTTTACTTTCACTCTACATAAATTTCATATGGCTTGTGTTATATGTTTAACTAGATATAAATGTCGTCTTTCTTGAAGGTGTATCCGAAATCGTGGACTGCTGTATTGGTGTCACTAGACAACCAAGGAATGTGGAACTTGAGGTCAGCTATATGGGAAAGGCAGTATCTTGGGCAACAGCTCTATCTCAGGGTTTGGAATCCAACTCAACACCTTGCTAATGAGTACGACATTCCTAACAATGCTCTTATGTGTGGAAAAGCTGTAGGACGACACCCTTAACTTAATTAAGATGGATGATGCTCTTATGTCTGCAGGGTCTGATTCTAGAGTCATAAAAGTTTGACTGAAGTGAGGATTCGATTTTAACGATTATTTCCTCCGTTGTAATTTCTAAATTTAGATGACCTTTATCTTTGTCATTGTACCAGAAATGATTATATGGGCTAGTTATAAAATTTCTCTATCAAATTTAAGATCTAAAATTTGGCACGTCTTTTTCTCATTCAGTTACTAGTCAGTGCTCACTGGCTTTGATTATGATACATCATGACTACCCACAAATAACATGTAGTGTGTCATGATAATCAAGTTCGACATATATGATGGCTCTTAGAACTCAAGTTTTGTGGGCATATGTTATAACTTATAACACAGGTTTAACTGTAAAGATGTACATGACACGTCGACATTCTTGGAGCTAGTTCAGGACTCCACGTGATGAAGAAAAAAAGTCTAATGAGTTGCAAGATCCATCCTAGCCCGGCAACTGTGAACTCATTTTAGTGTTACCAATTTGATTGGGAACAACATTCGATCATCTTCTCTTCATTGGAGTTTTACACTGAATTCTGTTTCGCATAAACTTGTTGGTTTAATTTTCTACACAAAAGCTTAACATACACAGCAGTAAACCTCCACATAGTAAAAAATGAGGTAGTGTTCCAGGATTGATTGATAGTTTGATATATAATTAGCATTTCCATGTTAAAATTCATAACGATTATCCATCATATCTGATTTCTCTTCTCGAAATACATAATAACATAAACTGATACCAGTTCTAGTCGAAGTACGTATAACGTAAAAGCTAGATTGTAAATCCCACGCCGCCCTTTGTTTCCCCAGCAAGCAAAGATCACGAGAGCAGTTAATCCAGTTATAGCAAAAGCAAATTGTCAAAGAGGTTACAAAAGCTAGAACTCAAAGAACATATGGAACTTGCAATAAAGCCTATAACTAATTAAAGACCTAGCCAGCTTACTTATATAACCAACAATGGATATCAGAAACCTTGAAAACAATAACCTGATCATCAAATCTTCAGAGAAATCGAGCCAACTCCAAAGAAGAACAAATCTAGATCGAAGTCTTGACTCTTGAGGTTTGAGTTAGCTGAATTCAATAAGGAAAACAGGTCAAACAGCTAGAAGACATGCATGGTTGAATCACATGAATGTCAGTGCTCAAAGCTCTGAAAACATGCAACTAGCTACTTCGGAAAAGAGAAGAAAGTCGAACCGTTAACCTTGAGAATCAGTACGCGCGCCGTCGCGCATGCATGCACTTAGAGACTCAATCTCAGCACCAAGTACCAACGTATAGAGAGAATCAGAGACTTGCAGTTGCAGAACAGATCAGATGGAGTAACACTATTCGCTGGGCACAGAAGGTCGCAACCCTTTTTTGTCTTTACCAAAACAACTACGTGCATTGTTGCTAAGAATGTTGAAGACACTAAAGAACCATAGAGAAACAAAGTACCTACGTCCATGGAGATTGCACTCGAAAATATGCACTCGAAAATAGAATCCCATCATAAGCCACATGATACGAGTTTAAGTTTGTCACACGTGTAGGAATCGAATTCCACGTGCATGAATTTACTCCTGGTGTTCCCTGTAAGCTAAATAGTTGCCCCTGGAAAAATTATTCGATCGATCTACAAAGTAAGAACTAAAAGGATCTTGATTTTCTCGATAAGGCAATATGAGATCAGTCCTTGGATCCATCATCCATTGAAAAATCTAGTTTCATAGTTGACTTGCCCTTCAAAAAAGCTTCTCATGCATTGACCATATGTACTTGTGTGGTTCGATCTAGCTAGTACTATAAATTAGCTAGGGTGTTCAGACTTGAATTTTGGATATATTTTTTTGGTTAATTAGCCAGATAACTACTGTATATTGTGTATGCTTCTGAAAACATTATCATTATGTTGTAAAGGTTAACGTCGGCCTTGATTTGGTAAACTATGAAACGTGGGATACGGTAATTTTAATTTGTTTCATGTTTGACGGAAAATACCAAAGAGATCGTGGGTCCAAAATTGATCGTGTTTCATCATGGATATTCGAATTCTATGCTTAACTTGTATTGTTACATAGTTTTGATCATCACCCCATATAGCACCTTGCAGCTGATTCGAAGTTCAAAGAGAGCACTGAGAGCGCTCATGCATGTATAACATCGTGTACTTAATCCTTTCACTAAGTAAGAACCCATGACACTAGTTACAATACTTGGAAGTGTTATGCAATAGTTTCAAAAAGAAGAAGAAGAAGAAGAAGAAGAAGAAGAAGAAGAAGAAGAAGAAGAAGAAGAAGAAGAAGAAGAAGAAGAAGAAGAAGAAGAAGAAGAAGAAGAAGAAGAAGAAGAAGAAGAAGAAGAAGAAGAAGAAGAAGAAGAAGAAGAAGAAGAAGAAGAAGAAGAAGAAGAAGAAGAAGAAGTGTTATGCAATATGTTGTGACGGTACCCTCGTCCTCCACGCATGTAGCGTGTTAAACAATAAGAGATAATATTCCTCATCGAAGACGATAGGACCAATTCCACAGTCAAATTTGTGATTCGTCCTCCACGCATGTAGCGTGTTAAACAATAAGAGATAATATTCCTCATCGAAGACGATAGGACCAATTCCACAGTCAAATTTGTGATGATTTAATAAGTTCTCAAAAATAGTTCTTGCAAATTATTTTGGATAGGGCCCGAATGAAAAGTTCAAACATAACTGTCAACGGCCAATATGGCGGGAAAGAAGAGGGGTAAATGACTATGCTACCCTCCCACTGTCTTCGCTATCGTCTCTCTCGAATTAACTGGGGATAAATTTAGTTTATTAAAAGGATCCGTTCTGGGCTGTACCCTAGCTTAACTTGATCTTAACTTAAGAGATATGGTACTTCTTCGATCGGTCCAAAATCAACTTAAACTAAGTCATTACGATCTGTAGGATGTTTGAGACGACAACAAGACTTCTAGAGCTACTATGGATGAGTGCCCTTGCATCACCTTGGAACGAATTCACACAACGTATTAAGCTGTTCATCTCTACAGAATATGCACTGATTGATCCTCACCTACACATTCAAGATAATAGATTCTAACAAATATGCAAGAAATCATATGGTGATAAAATAGTGAATAAATTCTCATCAAAAAGTTATGTAAATCACTGGGATTCAAGATCAAAACATGTCTAGGGCTTCGATCAGCCCCTAACAAATAAAGTTTAGCTCCTCATGCTAACCATGGAAGCTAAAGAAAAATATAGAGGAGAGAAATAAATTACAGCCATAAGGTGATGACGATGGAGCTTTTTCTTCCTCTCAAATTTCTCTCTTCCTCCCATTCTTTTTTTCTTTGTTTTTCCTTCTTCTCCTCTTCCTTGCCGTGAGCCTCCCTACTGCTCCTTTTTTTCTTCTTCCAAAATTCTCCGTACGTCTCTCCACTCACGTTTCAGCTCAATATATATATATGTCCAGCCCCCTCCCTTCACTTGTGTTATATAAGGGACGCTTGATAAGAGAAGTAGATTTTCAATTTGCTTCGGAGACTTGAAGATTTGATGAGCGTAATAGAGTTGGTAACCAACCGGGACTTGTTGTAGTCTTTAGTAATTTTTGGGCTTGTGTACGTACGTTATCCAGCAATTATGCTCGTCATGGACTTTTTGATGAAGCAAATATGAATCAAACCACATGGCCCATAAATGAATGTTACGTTGGCATATATGTGGTGAACTCTCAAATCAGACAAACACGTTGACGACTTATATTGAGTGGTATTCAGTACATTTGGCTCATTCGGCATCGCACTTGAGAGAACTCGCTTTAATCAATATTTTTCATAAACCTATAAAACAAATAAACAATATTAAAATACTAAAAACATAACAAAAGATACTAAATATAAGATAATATTAAACATAGAAACGTTGCATAAATATGCACCTATCAGAATACCTCACACTTAGCTTTTGCTAGTCCTCAAGCAAAACACTAAACTATGACTCAAAAACACAAACACACTATGTACAGACACAACTCGAATGCCCTCACAAATTTGTCTCAGCAATCTTCCAAATATCACAACAGCAAGATCAAATCTCCTATATTTCACAAAGTTCCAATGGTTAAATTCAATGCATAGTACATATGTAACATGTAGGACAAAGACATAATCATGGTGAAAAACTGTAGCATGCAACAAACAAATCAAGAACCAACCTCACAAGATAAACTCTCAAAGTGTTTCACTCGTATGTATTTAAGATAGTCACTCAATTCAAATGCTTGCCAAATGGACCGAACCATATGCTCAACTCTTGTGACTCATCTCCATAAATCACAGGTTGTCATCTTAAGAATCAAAAAGGCTTTAAAGGTTGTAATGAGGCTAAGTTTAAGGCAATGGAAATATTTAGGATATGTGATGATATAATATTCTCCCCATACTAGGCCAAGATCCCCCAACTTCACCAAAGTCACCATGGTTTTTCATCTCCCTGAGCTTTGCAACAGAACAAATGCCAAATTTTTTTTTGTTGGGCATTCACTTCATATCATACTCCAAGTTACAAATATAGGGAACATTAATTAAGAAATCTTTATTGCCTTCGAGAGTACACTGTTTTTTTTTCTCTCTCTTTTTTCGAAATATTTTTTTTAAGGCACTTGCATCTTATTATGCAGTCTGAACAAGTCTTTCCCAATACAAATACATCAAGCCACCCATCTTCCAACTCAACAAACAAAGAAACACATCCCCTCTTGTCGACATTACTTCACACAAAGTCATGGCCAGTAACAAAGGGCAAAGAAGTCCTACACTAGGTTAAGTGTTTAGATATCCCTGGGTTATAAAAGAAATGCTAGATGTAGGCTCAAAATGGATACTCTAAAGGGTCTCAACTTGTGAGAACAAATCATAGGGACACATGGCAATATTGCAAAGTGGTGGTACATCCTAAATGCCTTTATCATCTTCTCAATCAGAACAAATAGTGACAATAAGCTTTGACAAGTACAAGAGCGAGTTCTAGTAATCTCTAGAGTCCATTAACTTAATCTGCAGCAAGCACTTGAAACACTCAAGAAAGAAAGTATTCAGTTCAGGCTCAATCGCTCACATGTAAAATGATTCTTAACTTGTTTAAACATGCAAATAATCTGTACCATGTTAACTTATTTCTATATCCACTACATATTCGCATACTCACCATGCATCAAAATTAACCGAAGAAACTTAAATCATATAGGCACAATTAATCTCTTAGTCACAACATAGGAAGATATAGAATCATCATTGACTTTGTTACGGGCATCCTAAGACTCTTATTTTTGGTATTTTCTTGACATTTTTTACTTTTGTATTTTGTTTTATCAAAAATGACTCAAAAACACACAAAAGACCAAAAGAAAACACTAAAAATGACAACAGACTTCGATGGATCTAAGGTACCCCACTGGAAATTTATGAAAATAGGTCAAAACCGAAAGAAACTGCACACTCTAACTTGTAAATTTTCTACAGAATTAACCACATATCCGATTGATCTGAAATTTTGTGAGCATAAACTAGACATATAAACACAAATTCCCTCAAAATTTCAGAATTTTCTAAGACCTCTAACTATGTGAAATAATTCACACGAGACAGGATATTGCCCAGTTTCGAAATAACACTAAAAAAATAAAAAATTTATACATAGACGCTAAGGATATGCTATAAACCCCACCCCACACTTGAAATTTGCATTGTCCTCAATGTAAATAACACTAAAGCAAGTAACACATCAGCCAAATATGAAGTAAGACATATAACACATCACGAAACACACTAAATGGAGAAAAACAAGAAAATGATAAAAGAGATAAGAGAGAAAGAGATGCAAATCTGGAATCCCGCTCTCCATCCACATGGGTTGGCTCCCAAGTAGCGCTAAGTTTAACGTCTTCAGCCAGACGGTGACATTCATTCTATGTTAAGCTTTGGTTCCACAATGTCAACTTCTTCTACCACGCGCTCACCCACAAGTTCATGAAAATGCTTTAGCCTGTGCCCATTGACTTTGAATGTGCTGCCATTTCTTGGATTGTATATCTCTACTACACCATGAACAAACACATTAGTCACAGTATAAGGACCATTCCATCTAGACTGAAGCTTACCTAGGAAATAATTTGAGACGCGCATTGAATAGCAAAACCTTCTGTCCTACAACAAAAGTCTTGCTCCTAATTCTTTTATCATGAAAGGCCTTAGACTTTTCCTTGTAAATTCTGCTGGATTCATAAGCATTGTTTCAGATTTCATCCAGCTCATTCAGTTGCAACTTCCTATGCATCCCAGCATTATCTACATTGAAGTTGAACTTTGCTATTGCCCAATAGGCTTTGTGCTCAAGCTCCACCGGTAGGTGACAGGCTTTTCCATATATAAGCCTATAGGGAGACATCCCTATCGAAGTTTTGTACGCTGTCCAGTATGCCCACAAGGCCTCATCCAATCTCTGACTCCAGTCCTTCCTAGATGGGCTGACAGTTTTCTCTAGAATCTTCTTGATTTCCCTATTAGATACCTCCACTTGCCCGCTGGTCTGAGGATGATAATGTGCTGCCACCTTGTGTTGGACATTATATTTCCTCAGCAGAGCAGCAAAAGTACGGTTGCAAAAATGTGATCCTCCATCACTGATTATACACCTGGGTGTACCAAATCTTGCAAATATGGACTTTAAGATCTTAAGAACAACAGCAGAATCATTAGTCCTGGTGGCAACTGTCTCCACCCACTTAGAAACATAATCTACTGCTAATAAGATGTACACATTCAAATTGGAGGAGGGAAATAGACCCATAAAATCAATGCCCAACATCAAAGATTTCAACAACCAATATTGGGCGTTGAGGCATTTGATCCCTGGGACCGAGATTACCTGTCATTTGACACCGTGGACATGCTTTGTAAAACTCATGAGCATCCCTGAAAATGCTAGGCCAATAGAATCCGCATTCGAGTACCTTCAGTGCTGTTTTCTTCCCTCCAAAATGGCCTCCACCTACATGCGAATGACAGAAAGAAAGAATAGGATAAAATTCAGATTCGGGCACGCACCTACGAATGATAGAGTCTGGGCAATATTTCCATAGATATGGATCATCCCACACATAATACCGGGCCTCCTTAATCAGTTTGTACTTCTGAGCTCTGGTGATGCCATGAGGTAACTCTTTTGTCACAAGATAGTTCACAATATCCGCATACCACGGCTCCAGATCCTGGGTAGCAAAAAGTTGCTCATCCGGAAATCTCTCATTCAATGGGAGGTGGTCTTCCTCCGCCTTTGACCCATGTGTCAATCGACTCAAGTGGTCTGCAACCACATTCTCAGTTCCTTTCTTGTCCTTGATTTCCACATCAAACTCCTGAAGGAGTAGTAACCACCTGATTAACCTTGGCTTTGCATCCTGCTTTGTCATAAGATATCTCAATGCAGCATGGTCAGAGAAAATAATAACTTTAGTACCTAGCAGATATGACCGAAATTTCTCTAAAGCAAATACAACAACCAAAAGTTCTTTCTCAGTTGTTGAGTAATTTAACTGAGCATCATTTAATGTTCTAGAAGCATAATATATAACATGAGGCAACTTCTCCACCCGCTGTCCCAAAACAACACCTACTGCATATTGTGATGCATCACACATCAACTCAAATGGTAAGTTCCAATCTGGTGCCTGTATGATTGGGGCAGTGATCAATAGCTCCTTGAGTTTCTGAAATGCGATGAGACATTCTTCTGTAAAACTGAAAACTGCATCCTTCTGGAGCAATGCACTGAGTGGTCGGGCTATCTTGGAAAAGTCCTTGATAAACCTGCGATAAAAACCTGCATGTCCAAGAAAAGAGCGCACGCCTCTCACCGTGATGGGAGGTGGTAAGGTACGAATAATATCCACTTTTTCTTTGTCTACCTCTATACCTCTTTCAGAAATTACATGTCCCAATACAATACCTTGTTCTACCATAAAATGACATTTTTTCCCAATTTAACACAAGGTTCTTTTCCACACATCTTTCTAAAACTAGGGACAGGTTATTCAAACATGTATCAAAAGAATCACCAAAACAAGAAAAATCATCCATGAATACCTCGATGATCTTCTCCACCATGTCTGAAAAAATGCTCATCATGCATCTCTGGAAGGTTGCTGGTGCATTACACAACCCAAAAGGCATCCTCCTGTAAGCAAACGTGCCAAATGGACACGTGAAGGTAGTCTTCTCCTGGTCTTCTCTGTCAATGGCAATATAGTTGTAGCCAAAATAGCCATCTAAAAAGCAATAATACGCATGACCTGCAAGATGTTCCAACATTTGGTCAATAAAAGGAAGGAGAAATGATCCTTACGAGTTGTGGCATTAAGCCTGCGGTAGTCTATACAGACTTTCCATCTGGTTTGTATTCTCTGAGGCACCAGCACATCCTCATCATTTTTAATCACTGTGATTCCTGATTTCTTGGGAACCACCTGCACAGGACTCACCCACTTGCTGTCAGATATTGCATAGATAATACCTGCATCTAGCAGTTTGATAACCTCATTCTTGACCACATCCATCATAGGTGGGTTGAGTCTCCTTTGTACCTCTCTTGTTGGTTTTGATCCATCTTCAAGGAATATCATGTGAGTACAAAGTATTGGATCTATTCCTTTGATATTCGCAATTGTCCAACCGATTTCTTTCTTGTACTTTCGGAGTTTAGTTACTAGCTTTTCTTCCTGTGACAGTGTTAGTTTTGAAGATAAAATAACTGGTAAAGTCTTACCTGCACCGATGAATGCATTCTTCAAATGCTCAGGCAATGGCTTGAGCTCTAGTTCTGGTGCTGTCACAATAGAAGGCAAAAGCTTGTTATTTGAAATAGGAAGAAGGAGAGATTTCGAGTTACCCTTAATATATGGCAATGATTCCAGGGCTTCAACTGTATTATCGTACTCTTCTCCCATCACCAAGTCCTCAGACGAGCTGATTCTCAAGGCTTCTTCCTCATCTTGGGATCGAACTTGGGTGATCAATTCCTCAAGTTCATCCCACACTTTCGCACCTTGGGAGGTTTTAGATTTCCTCCCACCTTCTTCGATTGCTTTCTTCAAAGCATCATCCTTGTCATCCACTGAATATTGCATAAATTTCTGCATGAAATTATCAAAGTATCTATCGAAAAACAGGAATGCAAGTCCTTATCACTAGGATGTTTCATAGCATCAAAGATATTAAAACGTATTTTCTCCCCATCCACTTTCATGGAGAGGGTACCACTGTAGCAATCAATTTTGGTCCTTGCTGTCTGTAGGAATGGACGACCAAGTATTAATGGTAATTCAGAAGGTTGAGGCTCTGCCTTCATTTCCAGTACAAAGAAATCAGCTGGAAAGATCAATTTGCCCACCTGCACAAGAACATCCTCAACAAAACCTCGAGGGTAGCAGTTAGATCTATCGGCTAATTTAATAGTAACACCAGTTTGCTGAAGTGCGCCAATATTTAAAGTTTCATAAACTGAATAAGGCATAAGATTTATTGATGCACCTAAGTCTAATAAAGCTCCTGTAAAGTTAGTGTTACCGATTGTACATGGGACGGTGAAACGTCCTGGATCCCCCATTTTGGGTGGTAGCTTCCTTTGTAACACAGCAGATACTTTCTCACTCAGCGCTACCGTCTCGGTCCCTGTAAACTTCCTCTTCATGGTACAAAGCTCCTTGAGGAACTTTGCATACTTCGGTACTTGCTTGATTGCATCAAGTAAATGAATGTTTACTTGGACTTTCCGGAATATGTCCAAAATCTCTTGCTCCGCTATGTCATTATTCTTCTTCCTGAACCTGCTAGGAAAGGGTGCATCAAATGGAATAGAAGAGGAAGGGCCAGAAATTATTTTACCTGATTTTTGTCCTCCGGAATTCTTCTGCCCAGGTGCCCATTTCGATGGGTCGAAGATTGGCTTTGATCCATCGAAGCCATCCTTCGGGTTTTGCTGTAATGGGGGAAAAGGCAGCACCTATTCTAAGACTGGTTCATCCTCTTCTAAAGACTTTTTAGTAGGCTTTTCAACCTCTGCAATCACTCTTCCATTCCTCAATGTAATCACATTGGCTTCATGATTGGCCCCTCTTGGATTCTGCATAACTTTACCCGAAAGAGTGCCCTGTTCTCTAGTAGACATTTGTTGTTCCATGTTGTTCATCCGTTTCTCTAGTATTTGGAATGCCTTGCTAGAGTCTCTGTTATGAACCTCTATTCCCTCAAGCTTGGCCATGATGGCGGCTAAAGCGAAATTCGGTACTGAGGGTGCTTCCTTTTGTTGTGGCGGCTGGTACTCCTGTCTTACCTTAAAACCTGGGGGTGGATTCAAGATGTTGCTATTGTTTCCATAGCTGAAATTTGGATGATTCCTCTACCCCGGATTGTAAGAATTCGAGTAAGGGTCATTTCTCGCTGCTCTTTGTTGTACAAAATTCACCTGCTCTTCTTCAGGAATAAATGGACAAGATTCGTTAGTGTGATCTGATATAGAGCATACAGAACATACCTGAGCAATGGACGAGGATGACGTTGTTTGGCTTTTGATAACACTGGCGATGGAGTCTAGCTTCTTCTCCAATGCTTGAATTCTCATGTTCGTGCTTGGGTCTGCAGTGACCTCATACACAGCCTGTTGCTTTTTGCTTGCTAGGGTTCTTTCCCTTGTATAGAACTGCTTGGTGTTTTCAGCTAATTTCTCAATAATGTCATGGGCCTGCTGTCCTGTTTGATACATGAACATACCTCCACATGCAGAGTCCACCCTTGTTTTGTTGGCCGGTTCTAGACCTTCATAAAAGAAAGTCATTCTATCTTCAAGATCATACCCATGATGTGGGCATTTCCTTAGCAGTTCTTTGAAATGACTCCATGCTTCATGTAACATGTCTCCATCTTTCTGGATGAAGCTATGGATCTCCTTCTTCATCTGTTTCGTCTTCTAGGCAGAGAAATATTCTTTCATAAATGCTACCTTCATCTCTCCCCATGAGGTGATAGACCTGGCAGTCAAAGAATTGAACCACATCTTTGCTCCATCCTTCACAGAAAATGGAAACAAAATTAGCTTTAACACATTAGTTTCAACATTTTGTAAATTTTGTGTAGAAGCTAAAGCCTCAATTTTAGCCAGATGCTGTTGAGGGTCCTCAGAAAATGTCCCCCTAAAATGTGGGATAGCTGAAAGTAAGGCAGGGAGTACAGAATAAGTGCCAAGAGCTGGCAGTAAAATAGGTGATGAGTTTCCATTTGCACTCGGTACAAAGGAATTCATCAACGTCCTTGGTTGTTGCTCCCCCATTGCAGAAGCTGGTGATGATGGTATATCCTCTTCTGATTCTGAACTTGTCTCTACTGTTATCTCAAGATCCGATAACGTACTTGGACCTCCAATCTCCAGTGTTGCTTGCCTTTGTTGCTTCCGGTTTGCCCTTGCGGAGCGTTCAATCTCAAGATTTGTCTCTAAAAGTTCAGTTTTCTTTGAACACCTAGTCTGCATGCACTAAGACACGTTAACTAGAAGAAAAATAAAAATGAAATTTAAAGAAAAACCTGAAAATTGAAAACAGTTCTTCGATGGATCGAAGCTGCTCTCAGGACACCTACTAAGCAGAAAACAGAAAAACAAAGTTAGTTTCCGAATATAAAGAACACGCTTTTCCCCGGCAACGGCACCAAAATTTGATCGGTGGTCGCACACCAACCAAAAATGATACCCTATTCAGTATATACTTAATATTAATGCAATATAGTGCAGATAGGGATCGATCCACAGGGAAAAGTAGCTAGACTCTATACTCTAAACACAAACGAAGAAGCGAAAGTCAGAAATCTGACAGACTCGACCACTGGACGAAAACATAATTAATTAAAATACCTAGACTAACCCAAAAATCACGAAATTTATACATGACAAACTAGACACAGTGGCAGACAACCACACAAAATTTCAATGTAATAAATTATATAAACTAGACTACGAACTGAAAACAGTACAGTAAAACAACGATTTAATCAAAATAAAGAGATCGTTAGATACTTCTCTCCACCTTAGACAATTCCCATCTACCCCAATCAATTCACATAACCTCAAATGAATGTTTCTCATGCATACGCTGTGATTAAGTCGCATACACCTTACACCCTCGTGCTTGACTTGCTAAACCGGTTGATGTACTCTAGCTTAACTTGATCTTAACTTAAGAGATATGGTACTTCTTCGATCGATCCAAAATCAACTTAAACTAAGTCATTACGATCTGTAGGATGTTTGGATGAGTAAACATCCAACTAACTCGACAACAAGACTTCTAGAGCTACTATGGATGAGTGCCCTTGCATCACCTTGGAACGAATTTACACAACGTATTAAGCTATTCATCTCTACAGAATATGCACTGATTGATCCTCACCTACACATTCAAGATAATAGATCCTAACAAATATGCAAGAAATCATACGGTGATAAAATAGTGAATAAATTCTCATTAAAAAGTTATGTAAATCACTGGGGTTCAAGATCAAAACATGTCTAGGGCTTCGATCAGCCCCTAACAAATAAAGTTTAGCTCCTTATGCTAACCATGGAAGCTAAAGAAAAATATAGAGGAGAGAAATAAATTACAGTCATAAGGTGATGACGATGGAGCCTTTTCTTCCTCTCAAATTTCTCTCTTCCTCCCTTCTTTTTTTCTTTTTTTTCCTTCTTCTCCTCTTCCTTGCCGTGAGCCTCCTTGCTGCTCCTTTTTTTCTTCTTCCAAAATTCTCCGTACGTCTCTCCACTCACGTTTCAGCTCAATATATATATATATATGTGTGTGTGTGTGTGTCCAGCCCCCTCCCTTCACTTGTGTTATATAAGGGACGCTTGATAAGAGAAGTAGATTTTCAATTTGCTTCAGAGACTTGAAGATTTGATGAGCGTAATAGAGTTGGTAACCAACCGGGACTTGTTGCAGTCTTTAGTAATTTTTGGGCTTGTGTACGTACGTTATCCAGCAATTATGCTCGTCATGGACTTTTTGATGAAGCAAATATGAATCAAACCACATGGCCCATAAATGAATGTTACGTTGGCATATATGTGGTGAACTCTCAAATCAGACAAACACGTTGACGACTTATATTGAGTGGTATTCAGTACATTTGGCTCATTAGGCATCGCAGAGAACTCGCTTTAATTAATATTTTCTATAAACTTATAAAATAAATAAACAATATTAAAATCTGAAAACATATCAAAAGATATTAAATATAAGGTAATATTAAACATAAAAACGTTGCATAAATATGCACTTATCAATTGTTCAGGTATGGTTATGGGAATCGGACTCCAAATACAAGGAGACGCTACGATTTGACAGATGCTGTACCAAGACACACAGTCCAGGTAATTGAGTTCAAATTACTTCTATTGATTAATGTTCAGATGCAGCCTTGCTGAACTGAATTAACTTAACTTATTTGTGTACCAACTACTACCTTTAACTGCATTATTACTTTGAAATATTTACAGGTATATCCAAGTGGTTGGAGTGCTGTGCTGGTGTCTTTGGACAACAAGGGTATGTGGAACTTGAGGTCTGCAATCTGGTCAAGAAGGTACGCAATTAACACAACCTCTTCACCGAAAACGACATCCCAGACAATGCAATATACTGTGGCAAAGCCCACCATCACTGATAGCAAAGTTGCTTAGGCTTTGATGGAATCTTCTGTGTTATTTCATTTATTTATTTTTCAACTTGGTGGGTCTTAACTTTCAGTTACGAGGGTGTGACTGGAAAAGAAGGATTGGGATAACAGGTTTAGGGTGAAGGGAAAATAAGATGTTTAAAGGGTCATTGTTTTGTTAAATTTCTTGCTAACCACAATTGACAATCACATATTGTATTTCTCTTATATAATGTTCAGTTCTACATTATGTGCCTCTCCATTTAAGTGCATTAGTGTACGTTTGTCCTCCGTTATGTTTCATATGCAGTACAGTAATTCCAAAATATTAACCTCACAAGTTGGGTTTCAATCGGACCATGGCCATGGACTAATCGACTTTGAATATACCATTTTTTTTTACTTGTTAAAGGTAACTTGAAGGCTTTTTAGGTTTATAACAAATTCTTCGGCCCATGTGAAATGGTCATGTGCATTGCAGCACAGTGTCTATCTATGTTTATAATTCAGTAAATATATTTTGACACCGCCAGCGTTCAAATGCATAATGTAGAGGTTCAATATCAAACATTCTCGTAGTGAGACCCAATAATTCTATTGAACTACTTGCCGTGATTACTTTGATATACATATGATCTAAGAACTTCACCGAAATCTATATGCTAGCAAGATAAATATATGCGAACCGGATCCATATGTACTATCATCAATTCATGCAATCATGATCCGTAATCGTCATCTATTTGGCTTGTTTACGTCTAGATCTATTTAATAAGAACCGAACAGGTCAGATCCAGATTGGTTCTGGGGATCCATGTTTTCCTTTGGCACTACTGGCATAAACACTATACCCGATGACATGGCAAAAAACAGACCGACAAGAACTCTTGTCGTCGGGTATAGTGAACTATAACCGACGACTAGGGTACATCGTCGGTTATAGTTTTTGTAACCAACGATGTATTGTTCTCGTCGGTTATAGTAGCCAAAAAATAGTCGGGTATAGTTTTCCACTATTATCGACGATTTATTTTAACTATTATCGACGATCTTGTGGTATCGTCGGCTATAGATTCTTATTTCAGATCCATTCTGGGCAGCAGCTCTGTCATTCAAAAAAAATCTCCCGTCGAAAACTGTCAAGAATGAGTTCGTGATTCATTATATATAGGTACGTACGTACGTACTTAATATTATATATATATGTGTGTGTGTTGATCGATTGTTGATGTTGATTTTGAATTGATCGATCGAGTTAATTGATTGTTGAGTTTGAGTAATTGATGGTTGATTTTGAGTACGCGATTGATAGTTGAGTTGGAGTACGTAGTACGTAATTGTTGTACGTGTTGATTATTGTGAATATATATATATAGCTAGGGTGATTAATTTATTTAATTGATTATATATTGTGATTATTATATGATTAATTGTGATTATTAATTATGGGTATAATATATATTGTGATTATTGTGATGTTTCGGTTAATTGTGATTAATTATAGTGTGGTTATATATATATTTAGATTTTTGTGATCGATTATATATAGTTAGGTTGTGTATATATATATATATTAAAATTATGAGAATTATAATAATATATATTTATATTAATTGATTGATCGAATGTTGATTTTGATCGAGTTAAATTAGACGAAATTATATATATATGAATAATTATGGATCGAGTAGAATAATTAGACGACTATATATATATATATATGTTCAGTTGTAATTAATTAGCTAGTTAGTTAGGGATCGAGTAGAATAATAAAATTATGTAATTTATAGTTTGAATATCGATATATATATATATATATATATCTATGAAATTTTAATTAATAAGATCATGGGTATATATACATGCAGTTATAATTTTCAAGATGGACAAGAGTTGGATGTGTCTTCCAAGATGGGATGTAAGATATCACCGTGGAATTAGAAGTTTTGTGGAATATGTGAAGGTTAATTGTGGAGGGATGACAATTCATTATTGTCCGTGTATGAAATATCAGTGTCGCAGCGAGCGATATCGTTTTCACATCGATAAAGTATTGGAGCACTTGAAGAAAAACGGGTTTTGGGATAAGAACACATGTTGGATTTAACACGGTGAGAGCTCATCAGTTGGTCAACATGATCACGGACAATTTTTTGAGAGTGGCAGTACATCCAATGATCCAACAACAAGGTTGATCAACGATATGTTTCCTCATGAGAGCGGTATATTTGCTCAAGCACTGGATATCCCTCCCGCCGTTGGAGACTTCCCTCATATTGAGCCAGTCCAGCAATTACCTACAACTGTCAACACTCCTGGTATGGACAAGTACAAAAACCTCATTGACTTCCAACAGACCCCGTTGTACAACGGGTGTAATAAGACTGTTCTTGAAAGTGTTATGGGAGTAATGAAGCTCAAAGTGGAGAACAAAATGAGTGTGAAGGCTATTGATGATTGGCTGAAGTGGTCTGGTTCGTTGTTGCCCCCCGGTCATCGTCTTCCTACCACTCATCGTAAGGTGCGACAAATCATGAAACATCTTGGCCTTTCCTACATCAAAATCCATGCTTGTCGATATGATTGTGTTCTCTTCTGGGGTGAAGATGCTTATGGGAATGATCTTGAATCCCTTGATCAATGCTCGATATGTGGTATAGATATGTATAAGTTGACTCCTGCCAGAAATAAGAAAGCTGTGACGATACTTCGGTATTTTCCGCTAATAGATAGGCTAGAACGGTTGTTCATGTGTGCACACACGGCTGAAGCTATGAGATGGTGGGCCGAGAGAAATTTGCCCGACGGTGATAAGCTTATACACCCTGCTGACGGAGAGGCTTGGAAGCACATGGTGAAAGAGTTTTCTTATTTTGCATTAGAGGTTCGAAATGTTTGGCTGGGGCTTTCATCTGACGGATTCAACCCTTTTGGCAACATGAGTCTTCAAAACAGTATATGGCCAGTTATTTTGGTACCGTACAACCTTCCTCCATGGATGTGCATGAAGAAAGAATACAATATGCTCACTATGATAATTCCAGGGCCGGGTTATCCAGGAAAGTGTCTCGATGTGTATTTGAGACCCTTGATTGCGGAGCTTAAGTACTTGAGTGAGCATGGTCATCCCACTTATGAAAAGTTCAAAAATGAGATGTTTCGGATGCATGCCATGCTTGTTGGCACCATTAGCAATTTTCCTGCACGCGGGATGTTGTCGTGCAACGTTACCAGGGGATACAGGGCTTGTCCAGAGTGCATGACTGTTGAGTGTTGCAGACCTCATTGCAGGAAGATTGTACAGATGCGTCATCGTTGTTGAATTCCACATGATCACCCATTTCGGGAGGATATGGAGGCATTTGATAGGACTGTGAAAACAGGTGAGCAGCTGAGGAGATGGACGGGGGATGAAATATTTGAAGTGCTAAATGAATACGATTTTCGGCAGCTTAGCAATCATCCTGAGATAGTGGCATCAATACCTGACAAACCCGACAGGTATAAATTCTGGACACACAAAAGTATTTTTTGGGAACTTCCATATTGGTCCAAGTTGCTGATCAGACAATACTTAGATGCCATGCACATAGAGAAAAATGTGTGCGAGAGTGTGGTCGGCACAGTGTTGAATTGGGAGGGAAAAACTAAAGACGGCCCGAAGGCATGCATTGATCTTAAAAGAATGGGACTGCGAAAACATTTGTGGTTGAGAGATGGGAAGAAAAAAATGCCACAAGCTTCTTATACCGTCAAGCCTACCCAGAAGAATGAAATTTTTGGCTGGATGGGTAATGTCAGGTATCCTTCAAGCTATGCTGGAAATATAAGTCGATGTGTTAACTTTAAAGACAATAAGATGTACGGACTAAAGAGTCATGACTGTCATATACTGCTTCAACGCCTCTTCCCTGTTTTCATTCGAGGGTACCTACCCAAAGAGGTGGTGGAGTCTTTAGTGGCTTTGTCAAGATTCTTTCAGAAGTTATGCACGAGAGAAGTGAAGAAATCGGACATGTTGGAAATGCAACATGACATCATTTTTATCATGTGCAAATTTGAAAGGATATTTCCTCCAAACTTTTTCGACATCATGCCTCACCTGATGATCCATCTTCCGGAACAATTGTTGGTTACTGGTCTAGTACACTACACATGGATGTATCATATGGCAAGGTACGTAATGCATCTCTAAATCTGGCTATAAATGTCTTTAATATTATTTATTCACTTATTTTACAATATTCATAACATGCTCTGTAATTACCAATTTTATAGACAATTAGGGGACTACAAAGACTATGTGATGAACAAATCTGCACCCGAAGGGTGTATCGCTGAAGCATATATTGCGCACGAGTGCATAACGTACACCAGATTGTATTTGGGAGCGTTCGAGGACCCTCCACAACATATGCCAGTAGATAGAGCACAGTTCAACCATTCAATCATCTCCGATGATGTTGAAGTTTCCGGAAAGTTGCCCAACTCGTACAATTTGGAACCATATGAGCTAGTTATTGCCCACTGGTCGGTATTGATTAACTGTCCAGAACTTCAATATTAGAAAAATATGCACATTTACTGCCCTGCCATTTCCGGTGATGTTAACTACCACAACAAGACGTTCGCAAACTATTTTGGCAAATGGGTACGTATATAGATATATTGACTTGTATATGAATTTAATTGCATGTCTCGTATCATATTTATAGTTAAGTTAATAAATGATTATTTTCAGATGAACCATGTACAAGATGATGGTATCCCTCAGTGGTCACACGAATTGAGATTCTTGGCGCAGAAACCGGTAACTTCCAGAGTTTATCCTATGTGTAAGGTAAATGGCGTGCTATTTATTTGTGAACATAGAGATGTCAGACGAAAAACACAAAATTCTGGGGTAATGGTGCATGGTGGGCAGAATGGAGTTGACTATTACGGTGTTCTCCATTCAGTTGTCGAATTAATATATGAGGAAGGCATGATCGTGCACTTGTTTAAGTGTAGATGGTTTGATACCGAACCTCAGAACACAAAGACCGATCAATACGGCATTTTTTCGGTGAATACTGCTACAAGCTGGTATGAAGATGATCCGTTTGTTTTGGCCACGGCGGTGAAACAATTGTTCTATCTTGATGATCTTGTGCATAAAGGCGAGTGGAAAGTGGTTAACCATGTTCTTCCAAGAAACATATACAGTGCCTCCACCCTTGGTGTGGCCTCGGATAATGAAGAAGTTAGTGCATACCAAGAGCCGAACGCAACTAGTATTCCTGAAACCTCAACAATTCACCTTAATAATGTGATACAGGGTAGTGTGGTACGAATTCCTCAACCGAATCTTATTGATGTTAGTCAAAATGAAGACAATGAAGACTCAAGTGACGAGAACTTACACATCTTACCTGAAATTAACTCGAAAACCCAATCAGACTCAAGCGATGATTCTGACTATGCGCCTTAGTATATGTATATATATATATATGTTAATTTGAGTTTGAACGTGCAATGTAAAATGATGTGTACGAAGATGATCGACTTTAACTTAATTAGATCGATGTAATTAAAGTAGATACTTTGTTTAAGGAGCATTTTTTATAAGTTAGGAAAAAAATCTCATAGCCTTTTTGTATAAATATATAATGCATATGAAAAAAAATATGAAACAAACTATAACCGACGATATTCATAATAAATATCGTCGGTTATACTATAGCCGACGATAATACTTATATCGTCGGCTATAGTTTTCGAGTTATAACGCCCAGCGCAGCCATTTTGGGCAGAACGAAACTGCCCAAAACATTTCTTCTCCTCTACCGATTCGTTTCCGCCACCGCCGTCCATCAAGCAAGAGCAAGGTCGCTCATCCTCAACTGTCGTCCATCATCAAGCCAACATACATCGATTCTAAACCCAAAATACAAGTTCTAAATCCCTAAATCCCTAATTAAATCCTCAATTTCGAATTTTTTTTATTTAGGTTAGATTTTAATTTGTTTAGTTTATTTATCGATAATGTGGATGTTTGGATGAATTGTGTGAATATATATTGGATTATTGTTGAATTTTGTTGATTGTGGGAATTATTGTTAATTTTTTGGATTTATTGGATTATATATATAGAGGAGCTTAATTAATTATTGGCTTATATATTGGATATTATTGTTGAATTTTGTTGATCGTAGGAATAATGCTTACACATTTTTTTTGGATTTATGGAATTATTGGATTATTTATATAGAGGAATTTAATTAATTTTTGGATTATATATATATATTTGGAGTTTAATTATTGGAATTATTAGAATTTTTGGATTACGAATTCGAATTTTTGGATGAATTAGGAATTATTTTGAATTTTTGTAATTTAATGGAATTTTATGTGAAGGAATATATAATGAAATTTGTTGAAAAATTTAGAAATTTTATGTGAGAGGAAGGATTTTTAATGAATTTTTGTAATTTACTGAAATTTTTTTGAATTGTTGTAATTTGTGGATTATTATTAAGAACATATATATATATATATGAATTCATTTGAATTTTTAGTAATTAATGAAATTATTGTGAGTTAAATATGGAAATATGTGAATTAATATATTCTGACATTTTGTAGATGAATGTGAATTAACTTTAATTTTATTGTTGATTTTAAAAACTGTATAAAATTAAGTATGGTACGTAACTTTTATAGCAACGATGAATTGGTTGAATTGCGGTGCTTCTCGAGGGGGGTCGAGGGGGAGATCGAGAGGGAGAGGGAGATCAAGACGTGGGGATGAGGGCACCGGAAGTCGGTCCGCATCAGGATCCGTCAGTATCGGCAACACTTACAGCATTCCTCCCACCTCTCGACACCGTACACTTCTAGGTGAGGGTAAACTTCAGCAGCAGCAGGTCGAGCCTCGTCGACCCTCCAGCGCGAGGAGGCTTTATGAGGACAGTCGCACGCCTTCAACGGATAGTGCGACTCAATCCTCGGTCCGAATGCCGGAGATTCATTGCAAGGACCATTCCCCATCCACCGACCAAACTCCTCATTCTTCCGAGGAGGCTGGTGGATCGACTCAGTCCTCAGCCAGGATACGACTATGCCCACCGTCTACCCTATTCTTACCCTTGAAAATCCCGACGATACCTCTCGTCGATTCCACGGGGATGCCTGTTCCAGGACAGCTAGGGTTCATTACCCCAGACCAGGCATACGCGTATGTACCCTTCCCGGAACCTTTCTGGAGTGTGAGGATTCCGGGACAACGCACCGACGAATCAGGTAAATATTAATTAGTGATATCTTTTTACTTAGTAATATTTAAATTCAATTAGGTGTTGATGTTTAAAAAATCGTCTACATATGTGATAGGAGAGATCGTGCCCGGTGACAAACAAAAGAGAACCAGAGGCCCCGTCGTCGGCAAGTTACTGGACGATGCCATTCAGACTAGCGGTGGTGGCCAAGTCATGATTCCGACCGGGGATAGAGGCCAGGTGATCGAGGGAAAGGTCACTCGAAAGTACGCAGGGATGGCGGGCAGCATCATACGGGATAGAGTCCCAATGTTGTGGCCAAATTGGAATTCAGTGCCGCAATCCGTCAAATATGAGCTGAATAATGCGTTGTCGGTGAGTAGAATTGTATATTCATTATGTATATTTTCTATATAAATTTTTAATATTATTGATATATATATATATATATATATATATGCATTGCAGAGGTGGTTCCGCGTGGACAACGACATTAGACCCACATGGGCGGATGAAGTGCAGGGGAGCAGGTTACTAGATTCATTTGTTTCGATTTTTTCGTTTCTTTTGATTTTGTTCATAAAATATTGTAAGTTACTAACAGTTGTGTTTTATTAATATAGGTATAAGGAGTGGAAGGGCAAGCTAAAAAAACATTGGAAAAAGTACGGCGACGATCGTTCCGGTACCCCTAGCGAGTTTCGTTATAGGGAGTACGAGTGGCGATAGCTTGTGGTTCATTTCAACAACCCGAAATTGAAGGTACGCAACCTTCGATCGATTAATTTTTTGTTTTATCGTACTTCCCCCAAATTATTTGGCTAATATTTTTTTGATGTTGGATTAATCGAGCAGGCTATTTCTGAAGTCAACACAAGGAACCGGGCCAAAAACACAAAAAATCATCATGCCGGTTCCAGATCATACTCGGGTTGGATCGAGGAGGCGGCCAACTACCCAGAATTCCATCCCTTGTCTATACGATGCAGCACGCGTATCCGCAATCCCCAGAAGATGCTGTAAGTGTCCTTATAACAAAATAAACATATTTCTTATTTTTTTAGATTGTTTACATTAATTAACATTTTATTTTTCTTTGTCAATTAGGCGAGACTTCAGGAGGTGATTCCGGAGGTGTTGACTCAAGTGGCGAGAGAGCGCTATCCCAACACCCCCGATGCAGAACTCCCAATTGATCAAATTGATCAATCTGATCCGATCGTAGCGGCCAGGATTATGTCAACTGCGATCCCTCCAGGGAAGAACACTTTCTACTGCAAGGGGCTCGGAAAGTGGGGTCAATGGCTGCTGAAGAAGACCCCTGAATTCTCTCGTGGATCAGGATCATCTTCGAAGGCTAATGAGCTACAGGAGCAGCTTCATAGGCAAGCGATTGAGATGGAATCTAAACGGCGTCGGATGGAGGAGATGGAGCAGGCGCGAGCCGCAGAGCAGAATCGGTTGGCCGAACAGCAGCAGATGATGGGGACATGGATGCAGCACTGTTATGCACAGTTGCATGCATCTGGAATCCAGATAGCTCCCCCGCCCATTTTCGGTGCGCCATAGCCACAGCCACAGCCACAGCCTCAGCCTCAGCCTCAGCCGCAGGCGCCAGACCAGGACCAACCAAGTTTTGACGATCCATTTGACCACATAGACTTAGGAAACCCGTAGTACGTAGTACGCATATGTATATAGATTTGAACAATTTTGGTTTTTTATTTTATTTACTACTATAGTTTCAATAGTTCTTGATTTTCAATGTGAACAATATTGGTGACTTTTTGGGAATGCAGGTTCTAGGATAAAACCCAGAACCTGCAAAAAAAAAATCATATCCACTATAGCCGACGATATAAACTAATATCGTCGGCTATAGTTTCCTCCATGGTCAACCAGTTTGACCAGGGGAGGAACTATAACCGACGATGAAGTCATCGGTTATAGTATGGAACTATAACCGACGACTTAATATCGTTGGCTATAGATCCATACTATAACCGACGACAACCCTAACTTGTCGTCAGTTATAGTATCACCGACGGTGCAACACCGACGATATTATAGCCGACGACTCATCGTCGGCTATAGACTATAACCGACGAGATAATGGGACAGACCGACGACATAGTATCGTCGGCTATAGTAAGACTTCCGATAGTGTGGCCTGAAAATACTTTTCTTGACAAAAATTTCGTAGGGAATGGTACTTTTTTTTCAAGGAAAAATTCATTTATAGTGTCTGAACCCTTTTGGTCAAATTAAAAGGGTGTTCGAACTCTCAAAACTATCAAAATGATGTTAGACTCTTAAAACGCTATAAGAGTGATGCTTCCATACTTTTTTCGTCACGGATACTTTTCTTGACAAACATTTCGTAGGGAATGGTACTTTTTTTTTAAGGAAAAATTCATTTATAGTGCCTGAATTCTTTTGGTCAAATTAAAAGAGTGTTCGAACTCTCAAAACTATCAAAATGATGTCAGACTCTTAAAACGCTATAAAAGTGATGCCCCCATACTTTTTTCATCACGGCTCCATTTCCATTAATAACGTGACACTTTTTTTGAAGGAAAAAAAGGTCAAAAGACATGTATATCCTTGAAATTTTTATTCTCTCTCTCTCTCTCTCTCTCTCTCTCTCTCTCTCTCTCTCTCTCTCTCTCTCTCTCTCTCTCTCTCTCTCTCTCTCTCTCTCTCTCTCTCTCTCTCTCTCTGATGCTAGGTTGCCTTAGTCGATCATCCTCTATGCCCACCATTGAACGTCTACCTCCAAGCCTAGCGTCTGCCGCTCTACCTCGTCGCTCAATCAATTTGTAATTAAAACCCAATGAAATGATGACATGTGGTAAAATTTTGGGAAAAAAAAATAGAGGCACAACGAAATTAGAAGGACATAAAGGTCATTGTCTTTTAAAAAAAATTATGTCATTAAAAAAGACGGAGTCATAACTGAAATAGAATGTAGACATCACACATATAGCTAGCATTTGAGGAGTTCAGGAATCATTTTGATAGTTTTGAGAATTTAGGCACCATTTTTAACTTAACCAAAAGAGTTTAGGAATCAGGAGTAATTTTCTTCAAATAATTGTGTTAAAGTCCAATTTCAACATGTTCTCAACATTTTTCTCATCATCACATTCTAATTAGGCCCGAACCTGAGAATTTGAGACCTGAGGAGAGAATCCAAAATGATATATCCAAACCAATTTACCGCTCATGTCGTTCTCGTATCTAACAACATAGGTAAACACAATAATAAATTCAAACCATACGTACGCGAACATTAATATTTCATTTATTAATCACGAACCAAATACTAACATATAATCAAATACTTATAAGAGTCATGCATTCGCTAGATAATTTTCTCTGCGCAATCAGTTGCGACATCAATTCTGTGAAACTCTCTTTTCTCTTTGATCAAATCAGTCATTCAAGATGTGCTTTGTGTGTACTCATGTTTGATGTGACTTTGAGAGTCAGGGTGAGGTTGACCTTAAAATTCACACTGGTGTAAATCACTACAACTTTTCCTATGTACGTTTATTGTCATTGCATTTTGGATGAAACAAGGTTCTTTGATGACATTGGAGGCATCATATCACACTATAAAGGTCTTCACATCAAGATGTACCGTGCAAACAAGAACACTATTGATGACTTGTTCGAGCAAAGCAAGAGGGCAATCAATGTTGCCAGGGCGAGGGTTGTGGTTGTTGAGAAGGAGAAGAGGGCGGTTGTTGAGGCTAAGGAGAGGGAGAGGGAAATGAGGGTTTTTTGAGAGTCTGATGGTCGAGGTGGGCGGTTTTGGATGTTTATTTGAGATTGGAGGTTGTGAATGTCTGTGGTTACCTGTGTGTAGTCTGTGCATATATTCTATTTTGTTAATGTCTATAGTTAACAGTATGTAGTCTGTGCACATACTCTAATTTTTTGTTCTATTTTTGTTTTGTATATGACTTTGGATCACTATGAGTTTAGCTAAATTCTAATATGGTAAAAAAAGTACTTATAAACTAATTTTTGATATATTATATAAAAAATAAAACTAAAAATATTCTGACATATATAGTAAATAAAAACAAAAATTGAGGTTTATAACGATATTAATAAATAAATAAAACAGTCCTCTTGTCATAAATTCATTCTCAAATGCATTAAAATTTTATTTAAATGTTATCGTCTCATTTTTTAAAAAACATTTTTTATATGCATATTTTTTTTTATAATTTATTTTTTGTAGATCTAAAAAATATTGGACAATCCAGAATTTTGATGCTTAATGCAGCGGCCTCCTTCGCCTAAACTAAGGTATTGATTCTAGCATGCGAGTATTCTATGTTACAATAACAAACAATCAAACAAAAATATTGATTTAACATTACATACAATTTGTTTCAACATCAAGCAACTTAGCCACAATTTAGCATATCCATATATATCCATATGAACAACTACTTGAAAGTCAAATGGTGCGACAATGCAAAATATCGATCGAGGAGAGCTTTACATGGCTTGGATCCGAATTCATATCCAATCGTATATGGGCCAACCCGGTCGAGGCCTACAGGGCTACGTACATGTTTTCACCCTCCATGACCAAATTGTTTGAAAGATGAATGCTGACATGAATGCATGATATATGCCTTTGAATCTGTGATCCTCCATCTTGTTGTTAGATCTGTCAATGAGGATTTTGATCTGGAAAACCCGTATATATTAAACATATTTAGATCTAGTTTTTGAACTCGTTGATCTGTTTACTTAACTGATCGAATCCGGATCACAACCGATTTGTTAATTATCCAACCCTTTTATATTTTTAACTTATTAAATATAATTTATTTTTATATACATCTACAAAACATTGTGTACGTACTATAAATTCCTTTTAAAATAAATTAATCCAAAGTTATTTATGAACTCAACCATAAAAATACTAATCAATTAATGAATTGGTAACCTAAAATATTTTGGCCCTATCTGGTGTCGTTTTACAAAATTGTTTTTGAAAAATTATTTTGCAAAACAAAAATGGTAAATTGAATTTGGCATTTTTAAGATTCGAAAACATGTCTAGTAAGTTAAATTACGAAATTGTATTTTTAATATGAAAACAGTAAAACGCGTTAAGGATATCTATACAAGGGGTACGTACAAAACACAAATTAATATATGTTTGATCTTAAGTTTCAATTTAAATGGATTATATATGTATTTTTTATTTTTATTTTGAAATAAGGGCTTGCGGCTACCCTTAAATCTTGATTAATAAATTGGTAGAATACAAGAGAGGACATAAAGCTTAAACCCCATAAGAAGAGAAACACCTAAAATATTATCAGGAGACTCGACTATTACATTGTATCTTAAACTGCATTATTTAGCAAAGAGTGTAACATTGGCTACTCCATTTGTTTTAAAAATAAGGCAACACAGTATCGGAAAGATAATGCAACTTTGGCGACGCATCAATTCACTATGCATAGCTTTCTAACTATGCTGCCAATAATACATAGTGTCGGTACTACATCTCATCTTGCCACTAGGAGGTTACGCCCATGCCACGAAACGATGAACGTTCTGACCTAGAGTAGACAAGGCACCAAAGGTGTATATTTCGGGACAAAGCCCACTTCTGCCTATCTCATATTGGTATAAGCTTATTTTATAAATACATACTAATAAAACAACACAACTAAGCTTCAGAAAACTAAAACAAAAATTATAGTAAATTGGGTTTATGGCCCTAACCTGAAGCCTAACTTGTAACAAAGGAGAATCCCGACCCACATTCAAACCAGGAATCAACGCTCGCATCCCTTCACCTTCCCTCACGCCACCGCCGATCTCGCCACTTGTTCCCGATAGAGCATCATCATCCAAAACAAAACGTGATTGCACCACATACTAATCCACCATCATCCCCCTGTCATTCACCTTACTTGAACCAGCATGCACCTTACACTGAGTCGTCGAAACTATTGTTCGACACACTCCAGGCATAGAAGGGACATACATCAGTGCAAGACGCAAAGGACCCCTCTGTTCGGATCAACCACCGCCCCGCCTCCACCGGTCACACCACCGCAGCCAACCTTCCACACCAGTGGTGCTGCCAACTCCTCGCAAACATGTGCCTCGTCTCACTTCACCACACGTTAGGCTTATACTTCCCCAACCTCCCATCAATGGGCTGAGGACAGATCTTGTACGGCAACACCCCAAGGAGCCGACGAGGCCAGAGACCATTGTTGGCGAAGCCTAGGGCCGTCGGACGAACAAGAGAGTCGAAGAGAGTTTTAGTATTCCATGCGGCGCGTTTTTGCTCTGCTAGGGTTTTTTTTTTGGGGGACATGCCTTCTTGTTTGAAAGATTCTTTTAGTTTCTTTATGTGTGAAATCAGTGGATTATATATGTATATTTAAAGGGTAAATTTCAGTTGAAATTAATCATAATTATTTTCCCTATTTTTGTTTGAAATTCTGTTTTAAAAAAATAGTGAGAACTTCATTTCGACGTTTTGTAGAACATAATGTCTTTTCTGTTTCATTGTTTTTTGTTTTCAAAATTTGTTATTTTCACTGTATTTTTGTATTTAGAAAACGAAAAACTATTTAATAAAACGATATCAAAACCGTCTCGTTAAGTTTCTCAATGAAAATTGAAGTTTTATTATTTTGGTCCTTCTAGTTTGTTTTTAATGAAATAGTTTAGTTATGTAACGGGATCATGTGACATATTGATAATTAGAACATTGATGGGCAAAAAAAGTTTAATAACTATAGCTAGCATATTGATTAACGGATCTGGATCCCTTCAACTGATCCGTCAAATTCGAATTTGGTTATTAAAGATCCATCGGATAAATGAACCGGATCGGATCTAACTTTTATTTACCTTAAATAGATACAAATTTAAGCTAATCCAGAGCGGTTCCGCCCATTTAAATGCCAACTCGATCGGTTGTTGGTACGTTAGAGAAATATCAATTGTACGTGATGTGATTACACACATGCAACGAAGATGGGAAATGACCGATGGGAGCCATGGTGGTGATCCAAAATTAGCAGGTGGCTAATGAATATTGCCTCTTGCTTAATCAGCCAAACATCGAGCAGGTAGAGTTTTACGTTTACAACGTAAAAAAGCGTCAAAAATCAAAGAATCTTTGCTCATTAGTTATCAGTATTATGCAACGTACTGAAGGCCAGAAACATCTCGGGAGAGAGAGCCAGCTAGGTTAATGTTCGATCTAACTGCTGCAAGGTAGCACCTAAAGGGCATGCGTATGCATTACATCATTTAATTACATGCAAAGATGTATAAGAAGCGCAGAAGTAGTACTACTGCAGAAGGCTAGGGCAGGCAATTAGAGCAGAGAGGAGAGGACAGACCCGAGTTTGGATAAGGCTGCAGCAGCTCAACTGCTATAGAAGGAATCATCTGAGTCTGACGAACGGACTACTTTTTTTTTTTTCTTTTTTTTTTTCACATCATTCACTTACTTTCTCGTAACCAAAACAGTACTACTGCTCACTGAGATTCTTCATCTCCATGCATGTGCTCTCCACCACAACACCCACCACCACCATCACTTTATATAGCAAAGGGCAAATCAAACCAACCAAAAACTTGTTCCTTTTTCAGAAATATTTGCTTAGTTACCCTTGACCAAATTAAACAATGTTTAAATTTCCCTTGAGTTGGCGAAGATAACTGAATGTACGTACTTCTGGGTTAAGAATTTACCATCACCCACCTCAAAAGATTGAATCATCCAACCCTTCTTTCAAGAATTAATGTGATTCAATTGTACCGACAGAAAATCTTTGCCAAAGAATGTGATAACATCAAGACAGTAGTAACAAATAACAAATTAAACGTTTTAATATAATTTCCTGGTCCTTAATCGGTACACCCTCATATCCCTTTACACCTTAAAAACACACTTACATTAAAAGAAGAACTTCAGAGAAGGACAGTGACTAATGCTAAAGCATTTGCACTATCACAGCCCACACACAAACACAACCATGGAAGAAGAAAAACATAAACAAAGAAAAAAGATTAACAAACTAGCTAGCTATCTAACTAACGTACACAAAGAAAGCTTAATAAGTGATGAGATTCTGAGCTTAAGGATATGCACCATTTGTTGTTGGAAGCTGATCGGACCAAGTGAAGGTCGGATTCCAGTTATAGCCCATTTCACCACCAACAGCCGGAGTGGCCTCCAAAATCGACGATGTAGAAGAAGAAACCCCGTTGTTAAGATCATGAGAGTAGTAGAGAGCCGATGATGATGATGACCTTAGCCTCTGAAACAGATCCTGGATTCCCTGGTTGCCTTGAAATTCATGACCGAGTATGAAATTACCATTTTGTTGTTGCTGGTGCTGTGGAGGTTGAACATTCTGGTTGTTTCTCCAGAAAGAACTCAGTGGATCGAAACCCAAGTTCCGAGCTGTCATTGGATCATTTCCAACTCCAGAAGACTCGTTCATCATGTGAGACCCCATCATAGTCATGCCGCCTTCTTCCTTCAAAGAGTTTGTACATAGTTGTGCATTAGGGTTAGGGTTAGGGTTTGGAGTACTTGATCGTAGTAGAGCTAAGATATGGGAGTTCTGAGCTGAACCCCACAGTATAGGGCTTGTTTGGATCTCGTGATCAAACGCGAGCCCGAATCCCGACCTCCCGATCTCTGACGCCATTGTCTTCAACTTCCCGGCCACAGCTGTCTTGGCTATTGATGCTGACATGGTACCGCTCTTGTTTTTCCGGCATCCACCTCCAATCGGAACATTCCTCAGAGCTCCTCCCTTGGTCCAGTAGCGACGGCAAGTCTTGCAGAAGTGGCGGGGCTGAGTGAGGTTGTAGTTGTTGTAATAACAAAACTTGGTGTTGGCAGAATCGCATCGCGGGCATCTCAAGTTCTCCGGATTGGCAGTTGCAGCAGCCGCGGCGGCAGTTGCAGTGGTAGTGGTAGTAGCTGCTGTTGCGGAAGAAGAAGAAGGAGACGGCGAAGGTGAAAGAGATGGAGACGAAGAAAAATTAGGGATTTTCCTTTCTCCTCCTCCTCCAGCTCCCCCTCCTACTCCTCCTCCTATATTAAAGCCTGCACCTCCGAACAGTTCTTGGATCATCTCTAAATCTACGATGATTATCTCTTCTTTGTAGATCTACAACAATCCAAAAACAAGAAAAGCAGCAAATAAAGATGGAGTCTTTTTGAGTTAGTGGAGAGAAAGCTAGCTAAAGAAAGAAAGTGGTTTTTGTTTTGTGTATTTAGTGTATGGGTGATCGGAGCTATCTAGCTATATATGGAAAGAGCGAGAGGTTTAATTGTTTGAGGTGGAATTTGAGATACAGATGGCCGGTTTGCCTGCATTATGTGACTTGAGACTTAAGTACTTGCATGTATCCCTTGGCTGGCCAAATATTCTGAAGGGTGTAAAAGAATGGAGGACTGGTAGTGGAGAAGCTTTAATATATATATATATATAAGTCTGTATGTCTGTATGCATGTGGAAGAAAGTACATTATCACAACTTTAGTGTATGCCTATATGTGCAAAGTGGTATTTTGATTTGGAATACGATCACCTGTATCTGGGGGTGGTTAATTTGTGGAGGGTAGTATATGGTTTTGTCTCAAAGTAATCCATGTCTAGCTACCTTACTCCTTTGATCAATATATATAATCATTCTTACTAAATAGATGGAGTTAAAATTAAATTTGGCGAGAATGCTTTCTTTACGGAAGAAAACATCAAAGTTTGTGATTAAATTTACGTCCCCAGTATTACACTTGCATTTTCACTTTAAATTATTTTAAATTGATTCTCTATACTTCTGGAACTAGCTATCCACTTAGTTTTAGGTTATTTCCAATTTGTTTCTCCGAAGTTAGACGCGCATATCAGTCTATATATGGTTGTGTATATCATTGGTGGTTCTGTATTGAATAAGCTTGATTCAATTATTTAGACTCTGAGCTTAGTGCAGAAGTGCTTTTGCGTTGTATATACCAAGAAAAGATTTTCTTGGGGCAATTGGTAATATAAAAATTTCATATCTATACTAGCTAGAAGTGGGAAATAGAGAAAAGAATATATAATGATACTAGCAATCAAGTTTTCTAAAAGAATAATCTTTGTTGTGTGTGGGGGCTCCTGTGTTTCCTTACCGAAGATGCTGTTGGAGAGAACCATCATTACTGGTTCGACGAGTGGAGTGGACTATTTACATGGAACTACGTGTAAAGCCAACGTCCCGACATCAACCATCAAAGCCAAAGAGTATTACTACTGCTGCCCGAAACTTATGGCTTCAATTTTGGCTTCTCCCACTCCACATTAGATCAGTAGCAACGAGCCAACGAGCCAACGAGCCAACGAGCACAGATATATGTATATATATATATATATATCATAGCCATTGTTTTTTTCCCAGTCCAATAGTTCGAACGTGTGGTTTGTTGCTCACTATCAAGTACTGCATGAGCAAATTTTCCTCATTTGCGTTTGAAACATTCATCATTAGCTTGTTCCCAACAATCATACTCCATCGATCACACCCGTGGGTGAATGACTTTGAATTTTCATTAGCTTGGGATTCAATTGTGCACCTTAGTTTGATCCATCACATCTAAGCACTGACGGATCTATTGACGCACTTTAACTAATTTCACTGCTCATTTTCCTCTTCCAATCAATTCAAAGTCCGCGAGTATATTACCAATAGAAGCTTATTACGGTTATGAATGGAAAACAAACTAAATAAGCCAGCGCCCCTGTCTCGTTCTAAAAGAAGAAAAATGCGCTCGTATATCTAAGATCTTATAGTAAAGTATCTTATCAATTTACTGACTTGGTTCGATTAAATTGTGAACATATTATAGTGGAAATTGACCGAGGGCATACACTGACAGAGTCATACCGGACAGTTTAATTAATCGCAACAATTGGTTCACATCGAAGATTTGTTAAGAAAAAAAGGACGAAGCCGATGAAGCTTCTGAAAAGCTTATGAAGTAGCTAGATCGACGACTCCTTCAATACTAAATGGTGTGTGAAAAAATTATGTGTTTGTTGTAATTGTATTGTGTAGAATCGATACAAAAGTTTGACTTATATAAGTTGCTAGCTATACAAACTTAATCAATGGAGGAAGCCTAACAATCATAAGTTAAGAAGGCTAACAAACATGAGTTATGGAAGGTTAACAATCATGAGTTATTTTCCTTCAATACTCCCTCTCAAGTTGAAATGTATGTTAAGAACATTCACTTGCTCAAGAGTTTCGTAAATTGCTTTGGATGCAATGGCTTAGTGAATAGATCAGCTGGTTGATCATTCGTTCGAATATGTGCGGTCTCACTACCATGTTTTGAACCATTGCCGGCGATTTTTAAATCGCCGGCAATGTTTTTTTATCATTACCGGCGATATTTGCCGGAAAAATCGCCGGCAATGTCTTCTTCTTTTTTAACATTACCGGCGACTTAAATGTAAGTCGCCGGCAATGTTCCGCCGGTAATGTTAAAAAAAAAAAAAACATTACCGGCGACTTAAAGTAAGTCGCCGGTAATGTCTTCTTTTTTTTTTAATTACCGGCGGGACATTGCCGGCGATTTGCCGGAAAAATCGCCGGCAATGTTAAAAAAAAAAAAAGACATTACCAGCGATTTTTGGGAAAAAAATCGCCGGTAATGATAAAAAACATTGCCGGCGATTTAAAAATCGCCGGCAATGGTTCAAAATGTGGTAGTGTCTGTATAAGTCCTCGTTGTATCTTCTCACGAACAACATGACAATCGATTTCTATATGTTTGGTGCGTTCATGGAAGACCGGATTTGATGCTATGTACAATGCCGCTTGGTTATCACAGTAAAGCCGAGTCGGACTAGCACCTGAAACATTCAAATCCTTAAGAATTCCTTGTAACCATGTTACACTACCGGAAGAATTACTATGACCGACGACTTGGTGTCGTCGGTCTGTTTCCGTTTATCGTCGGTCATACCTATATCCGACGACACATCGTCGGATATAGTATCGTCGGTAATAAACCGTCGGTAATACTATATCCGACGATGATTTAGGGTTATCGTTGGAAAATAGAGACACTAAATCCGACGATATCTTATCGTCGGTTATAGTTTAAACTATATCCGACGATGTCATCGTCGGATATAGTTTTCTCCATGGTCAAAATGGTTGACTGTGGAGAAAACTATAACCGACGATGTTGACACATATCGTCGGTTATAGTTAAAAATATTTAATTTTTTTTGCAGGTTTTGGGTTTTATCCCAAAACCTGCATTCACAAAAAATCACGATATCTATATATTGTTCAAATTGAAAATCAACAACCATTGAAACTATAGTACGTAGTAAATAAATAAATAATAAAAACCGAAATCGTTCAAATCTGTATACATATGTGTAGTAAATAATGAAAATAAAAATTAAACCGACAATTGTTCAAATGTAGGGGGGTCCTGGTCCTAAGTCTATGTGGTCAAACGGATTGGAGAAAGTTGGTTGGTCCTGATCTGGCTGAGGCTGAGGCTGCGGCTGAGGCTGAGGCTGAGGCTGTGGCTGTAGCTGTGGCGCACCGAAAATGGGCGGGGGAGCTATCTGGATTCCAGATGCTTGCAACTGTGCATAACAATGCTGCATCCATGTCCCCATTTGCTGCTGCTGTTCGGCCATCCGATTCTGCTCTGCAGCTTGCGCTTGCTCCATCTCCTCCATCCGACGCCGTTGAGCTTCCATCTCAATTGATTGCCTATGAAGCTGGTCGTGTAGCTCATTAGTCCTCAAAGATGATGATGATCCCGATCCGCGAGAGAATTCAGGGGTATGCTTCAGCAGCCCTTGACCCCATTTTCCGGAACCCCTGCAGTAGAATGTGTTCTTCCCTGGAGGGATCGCAGTTGACATAACCCTGGCCCTGACGATTGGATCAGATCGATCAATCTGATCAATCTGATCAATCGGGAGTTCCGCATCGGGGGTGTTGGGATAGAGCTCTCTCGCCACTTGAGTCAACACCTCCGGAATCGCCTCCTGAATTCTCGCCTAATTGACAAAGAACAATAAAATATTAATTAAAAAAAACAATCTAAATAAATAAGAAATAATTTTATTTTGTTATAAGGACACTTACAGCATATTCGGGGGACTGCGGATACGCGTGCTGCATCGTATAGACAAGGGGATCCTCTTCTGGGTGGTTGGCCGCCTCCTCGATCCAACCCGAGTATGATCTGGTATCGGCATGATGATTTTTGGTGTTTTTGGCCCGGTTCCTTGTGTTGACATCAGAAAGAGTCTGCGCGATTAGTTAAACAAAAAAAAACACTCATTAGCCAAATAATTTAAGGGAAGTACGATAAAACAAAAATTAAATCGATTGAAGGTTGCATACCTTCAATTTCGGGTTGTTGAAGTAAACCACAAGCCATCGCCACTCGTACTCCCTATAACGAAACTCGCTAGGGGTACCCTCACGATCGTCCCCGTACTTTTTCCAATGCTTCTTCAGCTCGGCCTTCCACTCCTTATACCTATATATACCCATAAAATCAAGCGTTAGTAACTAACAACATTGTATGAACATAATCAAAAGAAACGAAAAAATTGAAACAAATGGCCGTCTGCAAACCTGCTCTCATGCACTTCATCCGCCCACGTGGGTCTAATGTCTGCATCCACGCGGAACCACCTCTGCAATTCATATATATATATATATATATATATCAATAATATTAAAAATTTATTTAGATAATTTACATAATGAATATACAATTCAACTCACTGACAACGCATTATGCAGCTGATTTTTTACGGATTGCGGCACTGAATTCCAATCTGGCCACAACATTGGGACTCTATCCCGTATGAGGCTGCCCGCCATCCCCGCGTACTTTCGAGTGACCTTTCCCTCGATCACCTGCCCTCTATCCCCGGTCGGAATCATAAGTTGGCCACCACCGCTAGCCTGAATGGTTTCGTCCAGTAACTTGCCGACGACGGGGCCTCTGGTTCTCTTCTGTTTGGCACCGGGCACGATCTCGCCTATCACATATATATGTAGACAATTTTTTAAACATCAACACCTAATTGAATTTAAATATTAGGGAGTAAAAAGATATCACTAATTAATATTTACCTGATTCGTCGGTGCGTTGTCCCGGAATCCTCGCACTCCAGAGAGGTGCCGGGAAGGGTATATACGCATATGCCTGCTCCGGGGTAATGAACCCTAGCTGTCCCGGAATAGGCATCCCGTCGGAATCGACGTGAGGTATCGTCGGGATTTCCAACGGTAAGAATAATGTAGGCGGCGGGCATAGTCGCATCCTCGCCGAGGACTGAGTAGATCCACCAGCCTCCTCGGAAGAATGAGGAGCTGTCTGGTGGATGACGGGGGAAGGGTCCTCGCGATGAATGTCCGGCATTCGAACCGAGGATTGAGTCGCACTATCCGTTGAAGGCGTGCGACTGACCTGATGAACCCTCCTCGCGCCTGAGGATCGAGCAGGCTCGAGCTGATGCTGCTGAGGTTGTCCCGTGCCCATCAGTGTACGATGTCGAGAGGTCTGCGGAAGACTGTAAGTGTTGGGGACGCTGGTGGATCCTGATGTGGACCGACTTCCGGTGCCCTCATCCCTAGGTCCCGAGCCCTCATCCCCACGTCCCGATCTCCCTCTCCCTCTGGACCTCCCCCTCGAACTCGACCCGGCCCCTCGGGAAGGTCCGCAATTTAACCAATTCATCGTTGCTATAAAATTATAAAAATTCAAAATAATTCCTAATTCATCCAAAAATAATCCAATATATATTCCAATATATAAATATTCCACAAAAATCAACAATAATTCCATAAAATCCACAATAATTACAATATATATATAATCCACAATAATTACAATATATTTATAATCCAATATAATTCATCCAATACATATATAATCCAATAATTTAACTATATATATTCCAATATATATATATCAATAATTCCAATAATCCAAATTCAACAATAATTTCAAATCCAATTAACCAAAAATTTAATCAAATTTAACCAAAAATTTTAAATCCAAATTTAACCAATTTAACAAAAAATCCAATATATTCCATCAAAAATCCAATATAATCCAATATAATTGATCAAAAAATTCCAAATCCAAATCCTAATCCAAATTTAACCTAAATTTAACCGAAATTCAACCTAAAATTCAAAATTATTCTAATATATATCAATACATTCATAAAATTAACAAATTCCACAACTATACATATACATGCATCCACATTATCGATCAACACATTCCACAACTTCAAATCTAACCTAAATTAAAAAAATTCGAAAATTTGAAATTAGGGATTTCAAACCTGTTTTTTCACTAATCGACGAGGGATTTGGCTTGAGGATCGATGGAATACCGCTTGAGCTTCGATTGGTTGCTTGTAGCACGAAGGAAACAGAGATTTTCGATTGGAGGCGGCTGTTCCGGTTTGGGGCAGTTTCGTTTCTGCCCCAAAACGTACCCAGATCCGTCAATTAAACAGAACTATATCCGACGAGATAAGTAATCTCGTCGGATATAGTTGAACCGAGACTATATCCGACGAGATTTCATATGCATGTCGTCGGATATAGTTTCGGTTCAACTATATCCGACGATATTACTTATGCATATCGTCGGATATAGTTCTTCTATTTATTTTTCATTTATGTCGGTAAACTAATTAAATATGTAGTGTATTAATATATATATATTTATTAATAGTTAATACGAAATTATTAATAGTTAATACGAAATATTAAAATTATTATTTAATAATATGATATTATTAATCGATCGGTTGTATTTTTTTTCCGATCGATCTCTCGATCTCTCTCATTTATGATGGGGATCGATATATATATATAGCAATTTCATCGATCGACACAATGGGCAGTCGATAATCTGAATAAAATTCATTTTACATTGCACGTTCTAAGTCAAAATAACATACATATATATATACACTAATTAAGGCGCATAATCAGAATCATCGCTTGAGTCTGATTCTGTTTCCGAGTTAATTTCAGGTAAGATGTGAGCTCTGTCGTCACTTGAGTCTTCATTGTCTTCATTTTGATTAACATCAAGAAGATTCGGTTGAGGAATTCGTACCACACTGCCCTGTCTCACATTATTAAGGCGAATTGTTGAGGTTTCAGGAATACCAGTTGCGTTCGGCTCTTGGTATGCACTGACTTCTTCATTATCCGAGGTCACACCAAGGGTTGAGGCACTGTATATGTTTCGTGGAAGAACATGGTTAACCACTTTCCACGCGCCTTTATGCACAAGATCATCAAGATAGAACAATTGTTTCACCGCCGTGGCCAACACAAACGGATCATCTTCATACCAGCTTGTGGCAGTATTCACCGAAAAAATCCCGTATTGATCGGTCCTTGTGTTCTGAGGGTCGGTATCAAACCTTCTACACTTAAACAAGTGCACGGTCATGCCTTCCCCATATATTAATTCAACAACTGAATGGAGAACACCGTAATAGTCAACTTCATTTTGCCCACCATGCACCATTACCCCAGAATTCTGTGTTTTTCGTCTGACATCTCTATGTTCACAAATAAATAGCACGTCATTTACCTTACACATAGGATAAACTCTGGAAGTTACCGGTTTCTGCGCCAAGAGCCTCAATTCGTGTGACCACTGAGGGATACCATCATCTTGTACATGATTCATCTGAAAATAATCATTTATTAACTTAACTATAAATAGGATGCGAGACATGCACTTAACAGGTCAATTTAAGTATCAACTTACCCAGTTGCCAAAATAGTTTGCGAACGTCTTGTTGTGGTACTCAACATCACCGGAAATAGCAGGGCAGTAAAGGTGCAAATTTTTCCAATATTTAACTTCTGGACAGTTAATCAATACCGACCAATGGGCAATGACTAGCTCATAAGGTTCCAACTTGTACGAGTTGGGCAACTTTCCAGAAACTTCAACATCATCGGAGATGATCGAAATGTTGAACTGGCCTCCATCTACGGGCATATGTTGTGGAGGGTCCTCCAACGCTCCCAAATACAACTTGGTGTACGTTACGCACTCATGCGCAATATATGCTTCAGCGATACACCCTTCGGGTGCAGATTTGTTCATCACATAGTCTTTGTAGTCCCCTAATTGTCTGTAAATTGGTAATTACAGATCAAGCATGTTATGCTTATTGCAACAATATATAAGTGAATAAATAATATTAAAGATCGACATATATATAGCCAGATTCAGAGATGCATTACGTACATTTCCATAGGATACATCCATGTGTAGTGTACTGGACCAGTAAGCAACAATTGTTCCGGAAGATGGAGCATCAGGTGAGGCATGATGTCGAAAAAGTTTGGACGAAATATCCTTTCGAATTTGCACATGATAAAAATGATGTCCTGTTGCATTTCCAACAAGTCCGATTTCTTCACTTCTCTCGTGCATAACTTCTGAAAGAATCTTGACAAAGCCACTAACGGCTCCACCACCTCTTTGGGCAGGTACACTCGAATGAAAACAGGGAAGAGGCGTTGGAGCAGTATATGACAGTCATGACTCTTTAGTCCGTACATCTTGTTGTCTTTGAAGTTAACACATCGACTTATATTTCCGGCATAGCCTGAAGTAGGGGTCATCATTTGGCCCGTGGGCCTCGTGGGCCGGTGGAGGCCCGCAAGCCCGTGGGCTAAAAGCCCGGCCCGGCCCGCAAAAAAGCCCGCAAAAGCCCGCCAAGGTGGTTGGTGGGCCGACCATGGTTTAGAGATCTAAAGCCCGGCCCGGCCCGCGGGCCCGGCCCGCCAAAAGCCCGTCAAGGCCCGTTAGGCCCGGCCCGTCAAAGCCCGTTAGGCCCGGCCCGTCAAAGCCCGCACACATATTGACATATATCATTAAATTATTTAATGAATTTTAATCATTATACAATTTATACCTAGTTAATGTTTACCTACACACATATTGACATATATATATATAATATAGTGACTAGTAGTCTAATAGACTAATACTATATAGATATATATTTTACATTTGTGTATATATATTAATATATTACATATAGATGGATAGATTGAATATTTGAATTCCATATATAATTAAATTTGTGTATCTATTTTACTATTAAGTCATTATTTAAAGTTTAGCATAAGTTGGGGTTTAGGTTTAGGGTAAATTAGGGTTTAGGAGATTAAGATTTATGGTAAGTTAAGGTTTAGGAATTTGAGGTTTAGGGTAAGTTAGGGTTCCGGTTCTAGGATTTTATTGTAATTTTTTTAGGGTTTAGGGTTTGGGGTTTAGGTTTTAAGGTTTAGGGTTTAGGTCCAAAATTTATAAAAATTAGGGACGGCCTACTTAGAATATTATGAACAACCAATCCGACATTCAATTTTTTATATATATAAGATAGTAGTACGTATATCATTATACCTACACTTATATATATAATATAGTGACTAGTACTATATATATATTTTTTATATTTGTGTATGTTTATATTAATATATTACATATACATATATTGATCAAATATTGGAATTCCATATATAGTTATATTTATGTATCTATTTTACTATTAAATCATTGTTTAAAGTTTAGGATAATTAAGTTAGGGTTTAGGTTTAAGGTAACTTAGGGTTTAGGGGATTGAGATTTAGGGTAAGTTAAGGTTTAAGAATTTTGAGGTTTAGAGTAAGTTAGATTTTAGGTTTTAGGAATTTTGAGGTTTAGAGTAAGTTAGGGTTTAGGGGTTAGGGTTTAGGGGTTAGGGTTTAGGGTTTAGGGGTTAGGGTTTAGGGTTTATGGGTTAGGGTTTAGGTTTAGGGTTTCATTGTAATTTTTTTTATCGATTTACACTGTAAAACAGTAAATATAATAGATGGTTCAGATTAGATTTTGTAATTTTTCAATGGTGAGAGTTTAATTGAGAGTGTGTGAAATGACATCAATACCCTTCTCTTATATATTGCTTATTTTTCCATGGAGAAACTTGATAAATTAAATTTTTATATCAATTTTTTTGACACTATGAGATAGATATGTAATTTACAAGAATGTGTGTTAAAATTTTTATCTTAAAAAATTCCTTTAGGGATGGGTAATTTATGTTTTAGTTGTAAGGGTACTACGGTCACATTTAGCGAAACTCATAGATGTAGGTCTAAATCAAGTCCAAAATTTATAAATTTTTAACGGCATGCTTAGAATATTATGAACAACCAATCTGACAGTCAGTTTTGTAAAATGATGATACATGATCGATTACGTTTCACAAAGGACTTTCAACCCATATAACCAAGGAATAAAGGTAAGAACATTAGTGTGCATGTAGAGAATTCAAGCAATATAGGAATTAAAAATGTTTTAATAATAAAGAAGGCCATATATAATAGTTCACCTTGTAATAAAAGACACCGTACGTAAAAATTAGCCTAATCGAAGTACGTTTGGATCCCAGTCAATACAATTAAACAAAATTTGTGAAAACACTAAAATACACTCATCTTATTTTCCTTATTTTCCTATGGGGGGAGTAGATAAATCAATTTTTTATGTCAATTTTTTTGATACTATGAGATAGATATGTATTCCATAAGAGTATGTGTCCAAAATTTGATGTTAAAAAATTATTTTCGGGAGGGGTAATTTCCGTTTTAGTTGTAAGAGTACTATTGTCACATTTGGCGAAATACATGGATCGATGTCTAAATCAAGTCCAAAATTTATAAAATTTTAAAGGCATGGTTATAATATTTTAACCAATCAATCTAATGGTCAATTTTATAAAATAATTAAACATGTCCGATTAAGTTTCACAAAAGTATTTCATTCCATATAACAAATGAACAAACGTAAGAATATTAATATACATATGAATAATTCAAGCAATATAAGAATTAAATATGTTTTAATAATAAACGAGGACATGTAGAAAACTCCATCTTATAGTGATAAACATCGTACGTAAAATTTAGACTCGTCGGAGTACGTTTAAACCCCAGTGCATGGATAAAGGTTACGTTTATTTTGAAATGTCTTAATTTTTTAATAATTAAAGCCCGATAGGCCCGGCCCGCAAAAGCCCGCAAAGGCCCGGCCCGCAAAAGCCCGCAAAAGCCCGCAAAGCCCGCTTGAATGGGCCGGGCTCGGATCCTTATATAAAAGATAAAGCCCGGCCCGGCCCGGCCCGCATATATTAAAATGTTGTTGAGGCCCGGCCCGGCCCGGCCCGTGCCGGCTATACATGGGCCGGGCCGGGCCGGGCCGGGCTTTTGCCGACCCCTAGCCTGAAGGATACCTGACATTACCCATCCAGCCAAAAATTTCACTTTTCTGGGCAGGGTTCACGGTATAAGGAGCTTGTGGCATTTTTTTCTTCCCATCTCTAAACCACAAATGTTTTTGCAGTCCCATCCTTTTAAGATCAATGCGTGCCTTCGGGCCGTCTTTAGTTTTTCCCTCCCAATTCAACACTGTGCCGACCACACTCTCGCACACATTTTTCTCTATGTGCATGACATCTAAGTAGTGTCTGATCAGCAACTTGGACCAATAAGGAAGTTCCCAAAAAATACTTTTGTGTGTCCAGAATTTATACCTGTCGGGTTTGTCAGGAATTGACGCCACTATCTCAGGATGATTGCTTAGCTGCCCAAAATCGTATTCATTTAGCACTTCTAAGATTTCATCCCCCGTCCATCTCCTTGGCTGCTCACCTGTTTCCACAGTCTCATCAAATGCCTCCATATCCTCCCGAAATGGGTGATCATGTGGAAGCCAACAACGATGTCGCATCTGTACAATCTTCCTGCAATGAGGTCTGCAACACTCAACCGTCATGCACTCTGGACAAGCTCTGTATCCCCTGGTAACGTTGCCCGACAACATCCCGCGTGCAGGAAAATCGCTAATGGTGCCAACAAGCATGGCATGCATCTGGAACATCTCATTTTTGAACTTGTCATAAGTGGGATGACCATGCTCACTCAAGTACTTAAGCTCCTCAATCAAGGGTCTCAGATACACATCGAGACACTTTCCTGGATAACCCGGCCCTGGAATGATCATAGTGAGCATATTGTATTCTTTCTTCATGCACATCCATGGAGGAAGGTTGTACGGTACCAAAATAACTGGTCATATACTGTATTGAAGACTCATGTTGCCAACAGGGTTGAATCTGTCAGATGACAGCCCCAGCCAAACATTTCGAACCTCTGATGCAAAATAAGAAAACTCCTTCACCATGTGCTTCCAAGCCTCTCCGTCAGCAGGGTGTATAAGCGTATCACCGTCGGGCAAATTCCTCTCGGCCCACCATCTCATAGCTTCAGCCGTGCGTGCAGACATGAACAACCGTTCTAGCCTATCTATCAGGGGAAAATACCGAAGTATCTTCACAGCTTTCTTGTTTCCGGCAGGAGTCAACTTATACCTATCTTTACCACATACCGGGCATTCATCAAGGGATTCAAGATCATTCCCATAAGCATCTTCACCCCAGAAGAGAACACAATCATATCTACAAGCATGGATTTTGATGTAGGAAAGGCCAAGATGTTTAAGAATCTGTCGCACCTTACGATGAGTGGTAGGAAGACGATGACCGGGGGGGGCAACAACGAACCAGACCACTTCAGCCAATCATCAACAGCCTTCACACTCATTTTGTTCTCCACTTTGAGCTTCATTACTCCCATAACACTTTCAAGAACAGTCTTATTACACCCGTTGTACAACGGGGTCTGTTGGAAGGCAATGAGGTTGTCGTACTTGTCCATACCAGCAGTGTTGACAGCTGTAGGTAATTACTAGACTTGCTCAATATGAGGGAAGTCTCCAACGGCGGGAGGGATATCGATATCCGGTGCTTGAGCAAATATACCGCTCTCATGAGGAAACATATCGTTGATCAACCTTGTTGTTGGATCATTGGATGTACTGCCACTCTCAAAAAATTGTCCGTGATCATGTTGACCAACTGTTGAGCTCTCACCGTGATAAATCCAACATGTGTACTTATCCCAAAACCCATTTTTTTTCAAGTGCTCCAATACTTTATCGATGTGAAAACGATATCGCTCGCTGCGACACTGACATTTCGTACACGGACAATAATGAATTGTCATCCCTCCACAATTAACCTTCACATATTCTACAAAACTTCTAATTCCACGGTGATATCTTACATCCCATCTTGGAAGACATATCCAACTCTTGTCCATCCTGAAAATTATAACTGCATGTATATATACCCATGATCTTATTAATTCAAATTTCATAGCTAGATATAAATATTTATTATTTTAATTCCCATAGTTTTAATATATATATATACACACACGTACACCCTAACTATATATATATATATAATCGATCACAAAAATCTAAATATATATAACGTTAACCATGCACGTACGTACACGTACGTACTAGCTAGCTAGCTAGTGTACATTTAATCCTATATATATATAATAATCACAATATATATAATGTAATATATTAATTAAATAAATTAATCACCCTAGCTAGCTAGCTAGTTATTGCTATATATATATTTTTTCACAATACTCAAATTAAAATTAACAACAATTAATATATATTTACGATCAATCACGCGTACGTACTCAAAATCAACCATCGATCAATTACTCAAACTCAAGAATCAATTAATTAATTAACTCGATCGATCGATCAATATATATATATATATATATATATATTCAAAATCAATTAATATCGATCGATCTATATATTCAACAAATTAAGCATTAATACATGCATGCACAACACATATATATATTAATTAAGCACGACGTACCTATATATATATATAATGCGCATGAATCATCACGTACTCATTCTCGACATCACCCAAAGATCGATTTCAGAGCATTTTCAGAAAAAATGGAAAGTTTTTTGAATGACAGATCGAGCTGCTGCCCAGATCTGAAATAAGAAACTATAACCGACGATATGAAAAAATCGTTGGTAATAGTAAAAAAAATCGTCGGACATAGTCGAAAACTATGACCGACGAGTTTCCGGCGACTATAACCGACGACAAGAAAATCTCGACGGTCAAAAAACTATAACCGACGAGAAAATCCTGTCGTCGGTTATAGTTTACTATAACCGACGAGATCTCTTCTCGTCGGTCGTTCTTTGAGGACCTCGTCGGATATAGTACTTCTTCTGGTAGTGTTACCTCACAACATGTAGAAGCCATAGAGCGATATTCCGCCTCCGCACTAGATCTCGAAACCGTTCCTTGTTTCTTTGTCTTCCATGAAACAGGTGCATTGCCGAGAAATATGCAATAGCCAGTCACTGACCGTCTAGTATCTCTACACCGTGCCCAATCAGCATCACAAAAGGCTTTCAAGGTCGGTGAACCATTAGATGGCAGTAGTAACCCTTGACCTGGAGTAGCTTTGAGATATCGAAGCACTTTGTAAGCTGCTTCAAGATGGACGTCTCTTGGTTTATCCATAAACTGGCTGAGAACATGCACGGTATATACAAGGTCAGGACGTGTAATGGTGAGGTATATGAGTCGACCAACTAACCTTTTGTAAAGTCCTGGTTCAGTCAGCAAAGTTCCATCTGTTTTACTGAGCGAAGTGTTGTACTCGATAGGACAGTTTGTCGGCTTAGCTCCAAGGAAGCCCGAATCTTCTAGTATTTCCAACGCATATTTGCGTTGGCATAAGACAAGACCTTGTTTTGACCGAGCTACCTCAATGACGAGGAAGTATTTCAGAACTCCCATGTCCTTGAGCTTAAACCGTTTTGACAGAAAAATCTTCACAGTATTGATGTCATCAAGATTGTTTCTTGCTAGTATCACATCATCGACATAGACCAACAAGGATGTAAAGTTCCCTTGTCGTTGTCGCACAAACAAGGAATAATCAGACCATGACTGTGTAAAACCAGCACCCTTTAGTGCATTGGAGAGTTTAATGAACCATTGCCTAGAGGCTTGCTTCAAACCGTATAAAGACTTGTGTAGTTTGCAAACTCTACTCTCTCCCTTTCGTCCAAATCCTGGAGGAAGTTACATGTAGACATCCTCATAGAGATCACCATTAAGAAAGGCATTATTGACATCAAGTTGATGGAGATGCCAACCACGAATGAATGCAAGGCTGAGAAGAACCCGAACTGTTGTAAGTTTGGCCACTGGAGCAAAAGTCTCTCGGTAATCAATTCCCTCAATCTGACTGTAACCCTTTGCAACAAGGCACGCTTTATATCGTTCAACGCTTCCATCAGGATTATACTTGATCTTGTACACCCATTTGCACTCAATTGGACGTTTGTTAGGAGGTTTCAGAACAAGACTCCAAGTGTGATTGGCCTGAAGAGCCTGAATTTCATTCTTCATGGCGTCATGCCATTTCGGATCAAGGACAGCCTGTGAGAAGGAAGCTGGTTCTCGATGCAAGGTGAGTGCAGAAGTAAAAGCTTTATATGTAGGAGAAAGATGATCATAAGAGATAACCGTAGAGAGACAATGAGCAGTACCTTGTGTGGCGACCACGTCCGGGGAAGTTGATGAGACAGTGCGTGAGGGAATGGTTGCCTCAACATGAAAACCCTGTAGCATGGAAGAGGTTTTGGTAGGCCGGTTTGATTTTCGGGGAAGAGAGATTGTGTCTAGAATTTCGTTGGAGATGTGGGAAGGTATATCAGTATTGTGACTAGTGTTGGAGGATGAGGTAGGTGGACTAGAAGAGATCGGTGGACTGTGAGGGATAGGGTTAGGGCTTGTGTCGTCTGGAGGTGATGCAGCGGAAGTAGGAGGTAATGTAGTGGCTGGAGAAGGAGGATCGGTGTTGTCAGTGTCTACAATAATGGGTTGGTTTGCGCTAGGGTTTTGAGAAGAGATCGATGAACGAGAAGTGTCATACATGGCAGTGTTTGGTGGCTGGATGGATAAAGTATCATGGCTGGAAACAGACTCTTGAGATTGGTATGGAAAGTGATTCTCGAAGAAGACAATATCCCTTGATACATGAGTTTTCTTGCTCTTCAAGTCATAAACCTTGTAACCTTTCTTTTCATGAGGATAACCAAGAAATATGCACTCAATAGAACGTGGATCAAACTTTGAAGGTTTGGATGGATGAGTAGAAATGAAACAACGACATCCAAAGACCCACAAATGAGAGTAATTAGGAGGTTTTCTATGAAGACGTTCAAAGGGTGTTTGTCCTTGAAGAAGTGGAGTAGGTGTGCGATTAATTAGATAAGAAGCTGTAAGAATCGCATCACCCCAAAACTTCTTTGGCAAATTGGCTTGGAAAAGAAGAGCTCGAGACATGTTTAAAAGATGACGGTGTTTTCGTTCAGCCACTCCATTTTGTTGAGGAGTGTTGACACAAGATGTTTGATGCTCAATGCCTTTAGAAGCATAAAAAGTAGGCATGATAAATTCAGGACCATTGTCACTACGAATGATTTTGACTCTTGTTCCAAATTGTGTTTCAACTAATTGAAGAAAATCTATGAGAAGAGATCGTGCCTCGGATTTTTATTTCATGAGAAAAACCCATGTACCCCTTGAATAATCATCAACAATGGTGAGGAAATATTTGGCACCTGAAAGAGAGGGAACATGATAACCACCCCATATATAAATGTGAATTAAATCAAAACATGCATTACTTTTACTAGTACGCAAGAGAAAAACTTGACGAGTCTGTTTAGCTAAAGGGCAAACCAAACAATCGTTGTGGACATGACTTGTGTTTGAAAGAAAAGAAAATTTTGATAGTACTTTCGAAGAAGGGTGACCGAGCCTGTTGTGCCACAAGATAAGGTTGGATTCTAAGGTGATGGTATTGATCATGCTACACGTTCCTTTCCGATCCGGCTTGAGGCAATAAAGTCCATTCTTCTCACGGCCCATCCCAATCGTCTTCCCCGATCGTAGGTCCTATATAACACAAACATGTCTCAGGAATATGGTGATGAAAAATGAATCACATGTCAATTTGCTCACAGAAATCAGGTTCAGATAGAATGATGGAACACATAGGACATTATGGAGTGTGAAATCCGATGTAAATTTTATTGTTCCAACATGTGTAACTGTGGCTTTGTGACCAGACGGCAATCGAACGGTGTAGTTCACTGCCGGTTTGGAATAGGTAAGTAGTGTTTCATTGCATACAATGTGGTCAGTAGCTCCACTATCAATAATCCATGTATGTGAGTCAATTTGTGAAATAATCTTACCCGAAAGCTCCTCATAATTCACTTTACCAACTTGATTAGCCGAGGCAGTGGTCACATTCTTCAATAGATTGAAAAATCTATCACATTCCTCTTTCGAGAAGCTGAGGCTCAAGTTCTCATCCTTGGCTGAGACAAGGTTGCTAGCGGCCTGACTGGAACCCTCTCCGACTGCACGAAGGGCGGCTTTTCTTTTCCTGCACTCATCTTGGGTGTGAGCTTTTAAATTGCAAGAGGTGCATGTAAGATGAGCCTTGAAATTCTTGGTTGTGTGATTTATTCTACCACACTTTGCACATTTCGTGCCATCGCCCTTGTTCGAGTTCTTCTTCCATGTGTCCCGGTTCTCTTTGCTTGAGTAGAAAGCCGCTGCTTCAGTAGAGGGTGTTCCTCTATTTGCCGATATTGCTGCTTGCTTTTCTTGTCGCAACACCATAGCATATGCCTTATTTAGAGTGGGTAATGGATCGATTCCGATAATGGTACTTCTCACCGCAGCATAGCCATCGTTGAGACCCATCAAAAATTTCATTGTCCTCTGTGTCTCAAGGGAAGTAGCGGCCTCGACTGTAGCTTCACATGTGCATGGTCTAGAAGAGCATAAGGCATCTTTCTCATCCCAAATAGCCTTTAGGTTGGTGAAGAATGAAGTCACCGAGTTATCTCCTTGAACACACTCATGAATGGCAGTCTCGATGTTGAAAAGATTCACAGTATTAGTTTGTGAAAATCTTTCTTGCAACTCAAGCCATACACTTCTTGCATCCTTGCAGTGCACAACTGATTTTCGGATCTGTTTACTTATTGAGTTCTCCAGCCAGCTTTTCACCAAGATATTACAGCGAGTCCACTGCGTTTTCTTTTCATCGTTGATCTGGGGACAAGGTAGAGTTCCATTGACAAACCCTATCTTGTTCTTGATCGTCAAGGCAGAGGTCATGGATTGTTTCCATTCGACATAGTTGTCTTCCTCCAAAGCTTGCGGCATAAGGACTGCACCTGGTTGATCGGAGTGGTGAAGGTAGAGCGCATGGTTTGAGTTTTCCCATACTGGTGTTTGGTTTGAAGACTTGGTGTCTTCGATTTCGTTTTTAACTCCTGCCATTAGGTTAGGGTTTTGTTTTGTGGTGGTGGTTGTTTAGGTCCTCAAGAACTTGGTTGCTCTTGATACCAAGAAAAAACTATGTGTTTGTTGTAATTGTATTGTGTAGAATCGATACAAAAACTTGACTTATATAAGCTGCTAGCTATACAAACTTAATCAATGGAGGAAGCCTAACAATCATGAGTTAAGAAGGCTAACAAACATGAGTTATGGAAGGCTAACAATCATGAGTTATTTTCCTTCAATAGTGTGCTACGTTGCCATTTCGCTAAATAGATAAGACCAATTAAAACATGCTAATTAGGCGTGCAATAAACAATTAACACTGTGTCACCTAATTACCTTAGTATAAGACAAATCAGTTCCATATATAGTTAATTAGTATATATGATCGACATGAAACTAATAACTTGATGTAACCGTTACCAATTCAATAGCTCTAGTCGTTCAAAAGCGGTCCATTCACGTACAGGTGTGATTATCTATGCTCTAATTGTGTGAACGAGCTAACTTCTATGAACTTGTGGTCCGAATGCAAATCACACTTCGTGTTCGCTAATCCAAAATAATTGAGCATTCTTGAGAAAATATATAAGCGATGTAAATTAAAACACGCTGAGGGTTCTACATGTCTGAGCAATGACGGACCTACGTTAGGGTTAATTAAGGTGGGCCATTAAGTTTTGGAAAAACAAAATTTTAAAGGTTAATTGTGTCTGAGATTAGAGGAACCATTTCTCAATCGCCATCGGTGTTCTTGATTGATTTGAAACAACTGCTATTATGAACGGTAAATCTTATCCCTTAAGCTACACGATAATACAGGTGCTAATGTGTAAATTATAATTTCTGGTCTTGCTTAATTGTTCCCCATGCATGTAAAAGTCTAGGTTGCAGCAAATGAGATATAGTTGTCTCCATTGAGCAAATTAATGAATGGGTTAGTTAGCGGGTAGGCCCTGTTTAGATTAAAATAAAATAATTAACCTAAACTAATTTATACATGTCATTTTAATGGAAAAGAAGTTTTCTTAATTTCCATTCAAGTTCTTACATCGCATTCTGTGATTCTGGCACGGCAAGAAAGAGCTAGCCTAGCAATCTTGAAAAAGTAAATTAATTGTACGTATATTGTTGAGCTCTTGTCAACTGTGAGAACCGATCGATCAGCTTTCAAATTCTTTGACCAAAGCACTATGAAACTGGATACAGTCTAACATTGCAGTCTCTATGAGTTTGCTTGTGCATCAATGGATGAAATTACCCCGCAGCTCATTGCATGCATGAGCTAGGTCTCCAATAAGGCGAACACAGTCGCACACTTTGGTGCTGAGGAAAACGAAGTATGAAAGGAAAAGGAAAACATAGGCCACATGAAAAAAGAAAAATCCCATGCCATGCTGGTTTTTTGCCAGTAGTGGGACTCGATCATCGGTGTTCGATCAACAATTGAAATTACATGATAGAGGGGTCTGGTGACTCTGGTCTGGTCAGGTTAATTTGCTTTTGAAACCTTTGGATAAAATTGTTGGTGATACAGATGGAAAATTCTAGAATGGAGTGGTTAGATTTTATCCATTATTTTTGTTGTTATTATTATAAAATAATATTATGTTTTAGTAATTTTGTTCAATTTTTTATAAATATTCTTACGAACACACTTTTACAAATTTAAAAGTAAATTATTGTCGATGTTATATTTTAATTTAATTATTTATAAATAATAATAAAATTGTCATTGTTCTAAATATAATAATTTTTAATTTAAAAAATTATAATTTTATTTAATTATTTATAAATAAATATTTAAGATAGATCTTTCTTATCATAGCCTTATCCCATACAGATCAGATGGTGACCTTCGTACCCTCTCTGTATACATATACCTGACCGCGCGTGCCGTCCGGAGCGCGAGACTTGATGAGAGTATATTTAGACGAGAGAGACATAATAGAGTACTGAAGTACAGACCGACGAAGACGACGTAGGCTTTAGCGTGCGGGCAGCTAAAAACGACGGGAGCTTTGGCCTACGTTTGTTGAGAGGTTCTATTATACACATGGTGGGCAGCACGGGCAGGGATGGGGGCAGTGCGGGCAGGTAATCAGGGTTGCCGTCAATGTTGGCTGTGGGTTTTGAGTGGGGTAGTCGTCGCTTTGCCTCCTCGATCCTCGGGCACTCTATTACGCTCTATCCACATCTCTGTGTGTGTGTGAGAGAGAGAGTCTCTCTGTTTTGCTCAGTCTCGATCTCCATATCCCTATCGAGTTGCTTTCTCAATACTATGCAATCTTAGATTCGTTTCGCGCCGAATCTGTCTCAAACTCTAAACCCCAGTTAAATTCTCATTATTTCGACCTAAAAAGATAAACCTAACGTAGGGTATGTTGTAATGTTATAAATTTACTATACGTACATATGCGATATAAACCCCAGTACGTACGTTCTGCAGTGTGTATATATGTATAGGCTTAATTATTAATTTATTATTTTAGGAATTATATGAGGATATATAAACTTGTCAATTTATTATTATTGTCTAAGTACTTCAATTTCGTCAGTTTATTTATCAAAATATAAATATTTGAAAACACTTTAATACTCTAAATCTTCTATTTTGAACAAAAAAAACATGAAAAACTATCCAAAAATTTAAATTTATGGGTAACAAATTGGCTAAATATTTTGAATAATTTAATATATAGATAGCAAATTTGCTAGTTTTCAAAACCTATCGTAACAAATTGGCAGAAAATTTTTTAGAGTACGTAGCAAATTAGCACAGGGGTCATATTCCCAAAGTAGCAAATTTGTGTGTGTATATAGTAATACATGAATACCACTTATCATCATAATTATCATATTCGCCATCAATATGCTTATACGCTATTGTAGTAGACTCAGTAGAGATTAGTATGTAGACATTCACAGCAGATAATGATGGTGTGATGCATGGGAGCCATTGATTTACAAAGAGATATTTTGTTCCAGGAGAAATATTTCTGATATCTCGGTGTGTGTCTTGTTCTAACTAGAATAAAATTATATATTCTCTCAATCCCTGATTTATAGAGATAATTATTGGAACAAATTGTGATGCATATATTTAAGGTCATATATCAATGAATAAAATACAGTTTTAGTCTACATTGATTACATATCTATTTTCTCATTCAACATGTTATTAACAGATCTTGAGTTGATGGTCATCACCCCAAACCCTAAACAGAAAATACCTAAATACCTCACCCATTGCCGGATACTACATCACTGTCGATCATTATCACTGTCGCCGGATTTTTGGTTCATCCCTCCTTGTTTTACAAGTTTTTCATAATGAGCATAACACCCAAGAGGTAAATTTTTTGACTATTTTTTATTTAGAAATTAGGTTGAAAAACTTAATTGCCGCAACACCATAGATCTAGATCTAAATTTAGGTTTATTATACGGTGATTTACTTTTTATGCCCTAGTTCCTACGGATTAATACATGTGCATCAAAGAATGTTCAGAATGCCTACAAAATGTGTAAGCAGTACTTGGCACATGAGACTAACTACACAGAGAACTATGAGATGGAAGATAACAGTGAAGCCAATCTTATTGTAGCAGATGACACAAAATCAAATATGGAGACTACGAATTTTGATTAGTCTATGTATCAGACTCATGTTTCTACTATGTAATCAAGTTTAGATTTATTTTGACTTTGTTTTTAGTCATGGTTTTGAAATAATTAAGACAATCTTTGATGTAAGTTTTATGTTGGCAAACTAATGAAAAATTTCTTCCTTTCGGTATATGAAAGTGTTAAGAATGATTATTTTTATACATATTGCTTGAATAGTTTAAAATATACAATATTTTATGGTACTGTGACCTTAAAATACCATAAAAATAAGACAAAAAGAGATGATGTTTTAATCTCAGGGAATTTTTGACCTATCGAAACTCTCTCTCGACTCGTCGAAGACCACTTACTGGATCAGTTTTGGTACTTTTTTAACTCGTCAAAAAATTTTCCTGGTTTTCATTCGACCCGTCGAGTTTTGCCCTCTAGTCACCAAAATTGCATCTTCGACTCATCGAAGCTTCATCTCTATATGTCGAAGGATAGCTACTGTCTCGATTTTGTCCAATTTTTGACCCGTTAATGTACATTTTTGACCCGTCGAAAAATAATGTCAGAAATTCATATCAATTTTAAGTTTTTCTTCGACTCGTCGAAGATGGTGTTCTGGACATGATTTCAATGGTTTTTTGACCTGACAAGTGACATATCGACCGCGGCACTGCATAACCATCGACCCAGCGATTGACATGTAGACCGCGACGATGTATTACATTCAACCCATCGAACCATATGGTCAACCCGTCGAATCTAGCAGGCAAAATTGGTGTTTTTAGATGTGGTTTTTACATGATATACCAACACTCTATAAGGGTCCCAACCCTTTGGAAAATATTTAAGTCCTTACTTAAAGTGTTCGCCGCCTTGTCTTGAGATCAAAGACGAATTAACTAGTATTTTTTTGTAGATGTTTGAAGGCAAGATTGAGTGTATAGCAGATAGTGGTACTACTCATACTATATTGTAGAATATGCAATTATTTATGGATCTTGTGATGTACAATTTATCAGTAACTGCCATGATTAGTTCAGTGCTGGTTATACAAGCACGTGATTCAACACAATTTTTGCTATCACATGGTACAAGAATTTATATCACTGATGCATTGTACGTGCCTAAGGCCAATCAAACCTTACTAAGTTTTAAGGATTTTAGAGCCAACGATTTACACTTGGAAACTCATAGTGAGAATGGAAAATAATTCTTATGTATAACTTCTGAGGAATGGGGTAGAAATCGCATTGTAAAGGAGTTAGCAGTCACTCGTAGTGGTTTATATCTTATTATGGTTAAGATTATTGAATCTAATACAATCACTCTTATTACTACATGTGACTCGACCTCTTATCAGCTTTGGCATGCGTGATATGATAATCAAAATATTATAAAAAATTCATGGTCATCCTTTTTTCAGAACAAAGAAGCATGTGAAAATAACCATTGGTATTGATGGGAGGGATGAGACTAATAATCTTTACCCGGTCTTGGTCTCCAAGACGAGAAAGACACTTAGTGTCGGTCCATGAGATTATTTCGTGATAATCTCTGATGTTCATCGCTCATTTTATAAAATTTGTTCATTTACAAAGTAAGTTACAGGCTCGACCTTCCCTTGTGGTTGATAACACTAAAAACATCTCATTCTTACAAAGAATCCATTATGATATTTGTGGACCTATCAAACCGAAATGCGGACCATTTAAATACTATATGGTTTTGGTAGATGTATCAACGCGTTGGTCACACGTTGCTTTTCTATATATAAGAAATGCTGCATTTACAAAACTTCTAGCATAGATTATTAAGCTTCGGGCTCACCACTAGAACAATCCAATCGAATCTATTAGATTGGATAATGCAAGAGAGTTTATATCAAAAACTTTTGATGATTACTGCATGTCAATTGAGATTAAAGTTGAACATCCCGCCCTTCATGTTCATTCATATAACGATTTAGCAAAGGCACAAATCAAACGGTTATAGCTTGTGACCAGAGCAATCGTAATGCATACAAATTTTTCTGTATCTGCTTGGGGATATGCAGTATTACATGCACCAATACTTATTCATTTGAGACCCCTAGCACGACAAACATTCAGTGCGTACCAGTTGATAACTGGATATGATCCTGATATTTTACATTGACACATTTTTGGTTGCACAGTATATATGTCTATCATGCCTCCATAGCATACTATAATGGGTCATTAACGTCGTTTAGGCATCTATGTTGGTTATGAATCTCCAATAATTGTTCGTTACTTAGAATATTCGATAGGAGATCTCTTTACTGCAAGATTTGTAGATTGTCACTTTGATGAAACATACTTCCTAATGATAGGAGGGAGATAAGAATGCCTTCATTCCGCTTGAACATTAGGAATCGACGTGGTATACCCCCACTATAATTCAAGAGGATCCACACACATCTCAAAGTGAGATTGAAGTGCGACAGATTCTTGAACTTCAGAAAGAAACAAACTCGATGTCTAACTCATTTACTAATATTGCCAAAGCGACGAGATCAGACATACTTGCTACAAATATTCTTGCAAGGTTAGAAGTCCCCAAGAATGGAAGGATTAATGTCACTTCAGGGCAGGGAAATGTTCTTTCCGCCCATGTGGAAGGAGTAGCGTCGACCTCGGCTCCCCCCAGAAAAAGGGAGAGACCAAGAAAATCCATAAATGAGTTGCCGATCAAAAGACAAGTCATCTAGGCACAGAATGATCATTTCATCATCAACGTTGTGAATCCCACACATGAGATTGTTCCTGACTATATTTATGTCTTATAATCACAAATGACATCTCCAGAGGACGCTTCAGACTCATATGTGATGTCAGAGAATTGTGAAATCTCACTAACTAACAATGATGCACACATTGTTATGGATAGATCAGGAGATTATTGACGATGTGGAACCTCGCTCGGTGTTTGAATGTCAACAGAGAGCAGATTGGCCAAAATGGAAAGAAGCAATGTAGGCTAAACTAGACTCTCTGAAGAAAATGAAGGTTTTCGGTCCGTTAGTGTTATGCCCACCGAATATTAAGCCGACCGAACATAAATGGATCTTTGTTTGAAAGCATAATGAGAAGAATGAAGTCATGCAGTATAAAGGTAGACTTGTAGCGCAAGGATTTTCTCAACGCCTTGGCATTGATTATGATAAGAAATACTCTCTAATCATGGACATCATTACTTGTCGCTACCTTATCAATTTGGTAGTGTCTGAAAAACTAAGCATGTAGCTCATGGATGTGATCACAACATATCTCTATGGAAACCTTGATTAAAATATATATGTATATTCAAAAGGCGTTGTCATATTCAATTCAAGTAACTCTAAAACACGGAGTGCTCATGTAATTAGATTGAGACGTTAACTATATGGATTGAAATAATCAGGTAGGATGTGGTACACATGCTTAAGTGACTACTTGATTGGGAAGGGATACAAGAACGATGATTTGTGCTCATGCATGTTCATTAAGAGAACAAGTTCAGGATTTTCCATTGTAGCGGTCTATGTTGATGATATGAATATCATTAGGTCTCTTGATGAAATCAATGAGACGGTTGGCTACTTAAAATTTGAGTTTGAGATGAAAGATCTTGGTAGAACTCGACTTTGTCTTGATTTAGAGTTGAAACATTGAGTTGGTGGAATACTTATTCATCAGTCTACTTATGTCCAAAAGATGCTCATGTGATTTAACATGGACAAAACACACCCTCTTAGCACACGAATAATTGTTCACAGTCAAGAACCCAATAAGGATAGGTGCTATCTGAAAGATAATGATGAGGAACTTTTGGGAGTTGAGATACCATACCTTAGTGCTATTAAAGCTTTGTTGTATTTAGTCCAATGCACTCGTCCAGATATTACATTCTTTGTGAACTTGTTGGGTCGGTTTAGTTCTGCGCCTATGCAACATCATTAAAATGGTGTAAAGTATATTTTCAGGTAATTAAAATGTTCCATTGACTTGAGCTTGTTTTTTCCTTCAAAGAGAACAGAGAGAAGCTTGTCTTGTCGGTCCGCTCTTGCCTTGTCAGTTTGCGGGGATGTAATAAACGTTCTCTATCTTCTCCAACTTCTTTTCAATAAACTAATCAACCAAGCTGATTGACTAGCTAGCTGTGATGTACATCTCTATGTAACCAAATTTCTTGTATTTGAATTTTGTATTTCCCTCTTCATTCTGTTATCAATAGATATACTCCTAATGTAAATGTAAAGCTATCTCTTTGTATGTACTGCCGATAAATCTATCAATGATTAATACTCTGAGTGTGCTTTTACACTCAGTTCACTGAACCTATTAACCAGTAACATGTAATTAGACATGTAATCTTCAAACTTGATATATATATATATATGTATTAATCATGCGGTGGAGCTAGAATGTAACGAACGGATATACATAGTTACATATATCCTATATGGGTAAGCCTATGGTAGGGAGGCTTCACCATAGAAAATTTCTTTCAACTAGTTAAAACAAAATTACAACATATTAAACTTGAAATTACAATATTTTGAACAAATTTACGATTTTTTTATATCATTTACAAATAATTGAACCAAAGTTACAACAATATGAACGATTTGTTCTTAAATTTGTAAAATATGGTCGTTGGAATAATTACCTAAATTTGAACAAAAATACACAAAAGAAGTCTCATTTTACAACATTAATAAAAAAATTAATTACTTAATAAAATTTAGGTAGATTCCATCACCCTATAATTATCATATACTGTTTAGAGAAATTCTAGTATATGTTAACACAGGTCATGCATCAACTTATAATTTAGTTCTCAAAGTTGTAATATGAATATTTGAACTTGTAATTTTTTCCTCAAAGTTATAAAAATATTTTTGATTGAATGATTGCTACTAATGAACTCGAATTACAAGAATATGACTCACTTTACAACTTTTTGAATAAAATTATAAATTGATGCATAACATGTGTTAACTCATCGTAACATTCCCTATACCGTTTAATTTAAGTAGATAAGTATATACAAAGTATCAGGTAAGGCTATGGTATAGGAGATCTACCTTAAATATTTATCTACAATTAGTTGAACACAATTACAACTTTTTGAACTAGAAATTACTACATTTAGAAAAAAATTACAACTATTTTTTTTATCATTTACAAACAATTAAACTAAAATATAACACTGACAATGATTTGTTTTCAAATTTGTAATAATGTGCTCTTTGGAATATTTATAAAAAATTGAAAGAAATTACTAAAAATCATCTCATTTTATAATAATAACAACAAAATTAATGAATAAAATATACGATAAAATCATTTCATCCTAGAATTTCTCCAAAGTACCGCAAATAATTAGAGTTTAAAGTTTAACTATGATATTCAATGCATTTACGAATTAATTAATTATTAGTACATTATTATTGTTTAAGTAGTCGGGTACGGGGTCGATATGACATGAGAAGTGAGAATAATGCATGAGATGGGAATATGGAATGTGATGGAATTCCACGTTCTAAATGTGTAGACCCAACTACGTACTGTCCTCTCCTTATCCGGCAATGCAGCTTTATCTAGGGCACCTTACCTTTCGTGCGACTCGTTTTATTCCGATTAAAGTGCTTCCAATAATTCATGGTCTCCCTCCCTGCAGTGATCTCTCAGACTCTCGCGAGCTCTCTCTCCCTCATGCGTACATAAACAGTTAACTTTGCCTGTACGTAGGTCCATTCAAGACTCCAAATAATACGTACCCATTCTTCCAGTCATCTCCTTACATAAAACTCAAGCAACCAGTGAACAACATCGGTTTTGGTATGGATTCTTTGATAGAAATTCGTATATACTGAGAGCTAAGTTATGAGTGGTTAACTTTATAATTACCAAGTTACTAACAGATTAAAATCCCAGAAAATGAACAGTACTGTATCTTAAATGCCGGAGATGTATTGGGTACGTACATAGCAGTTGTGTTTAACACGTAAGTCTACCGTCCATGGCCAGATTGACGTACAATATTTTGTATATTTGGTATAGTTTTTTAAAGCACCTTTAAATATGAAATTTTTTTTATTTATTAATTTCATGATGTTTGGTTATAATTGAAAGTGCTTTGAAATTTTTTAGAAAATTACTTATAATTAAGTCTTAAAAATAATTTTTTAAGAAGCACATACATGAAATGTGTTTACTCTTGAAAATACTTTCTCCTGAAAATACTAATACTAAAAATCACTTTAAAATCTATCTCAAATAGACACTTAATACTAACGGTTGGTTTTAATTTCGGTACGAACTATGGATATTATTATTCTACATTACATTTCTACCTAATGTACCATTTACCAACTGCATTATCAATTTCACAATTTGCTAAGTAATCAAGTCGATCTTGTGTTATATTATATAAGCTCACGGTCGCTCGATCCGATGTTCTCAAAACCAATTCTTACAGAGAAAATTATTGTCCGTTTGGAATACTGAATATCAATTCCATCACCGACGTGTGTCACTTAAAGAACATTTTGTCATTACGGTTTGTTTGTATACGACTTTACTCTCTCGGGATCCTCCGAGGAACAATATTTTGTAGCTTTGTAAGGATAAAGGATTCATGTATCATAGAATTGAAGGGTTATTGCTTATTGGGAGTAGGTTGACACCAAATTCCTTGAAAGGAGAGCGATGGACATCGATATAGACATATAGTTCTCAATCATAAACATTCCCCCTATATATAAGGACCCCAACATTGAAATTAATATATACCACTAGCTTATATAGCTAGGTGTCGTCGACCAGCTGCAAGTAAAACAGCAAAACCCAATGGAGGCTGATAGAAATAGCTAGCTAGGGTTTTGAAAAACCTGACAAAAGCTAAAATGGACAAAATCCTTGTTGCAGAAGTAATGTAGATCATGTCCCTCCAAACAAAGGTTTGCATGCATGTGGGTTTGTGCTTATTGGATAGAGGAGAACACTTGCACCGGGGGTGTCATGATAACCGGACTGGAGACCTAGTAGCACTTTGGTGCGGATCGGATAGATAATACGTAAGTAGGACGATTTATATATATATATATATATATATATATATATGATTGCTCTAGTATGCACTACCAAATCTTCAATCAGCCTTATGATGTAGCAGCTAGCATAGTTAGCTTAACTTGGTGCGGATCCGAGACATATATAATACGTAATTAAGATAATAAATAGAAGACCTCTGTAGCACATATATACACAAGCAAATCTTTGCTTGTAATAACAAGAATGATCGGGATTTGGTGAAGAACACTTGGATTATATTATTCTAGTGGTTGTGAGTTTTGAATTGAGTGCCTCTAGTAAGTGCCATGGAATAAGAAATCCGTGCAGTCCAAGAACATATGGATCATTTCTGTTCTGACCAATACTGGCTTGGAGTATTACAGTTAGTAGAATGTACGTAGAGGAATACGTTGCAGATATTAGCTAGGTTAATTTCGGAACAATATATGGCACAAGCAGAATAGCTAGCCTTAGGAGGTGGCCAGAGTAAGCTGCAAAAGTCAGTTGTCTCAGAGAAACTTTGTACACATGTAGAAATGAAGAGGACAATCTAAGAGCATATGATCGATCGAATTGGTCAAGTAATTCAAGTAAATCAAAGGAGAGGCTCACCGGACCCTGGTTGTAAGACTTTTATATAAGGTAATCATACTCCATCTTAGCCAAATAGCCAATTAAGTGGTGTGCTAATTAACTAATAAGTGTCATGGTCAGGCAGTGACCTGAAAATTTTCTTCTACTGAAACTGATATATGATGGAGCCCAGAAACAGAGTTCGATGAATTATTCCACCCCATGAAAAAGCTACTTACTTGTATATTCCTTCCTAGAAATATCTTATATCGATCAGATGAATACAAAACGAATCTTCAGTTTTGAGCTCGTGATTAACTGGATTGCTAGTTTGCTATGCACTAGAGAATAATATGTTGTCCATGCCACCATTATATTGATTAGGTAGACTCCAACAGCTCCCACACAAGAAGAAAAGTATATACAATTGAACCGCTCAAAGTCTCAATCAATCAAGTTTATTAATCAACAAGAGTGGAGTGGAAACCTGTAGCTGCCACAAGCAAAGCTGTTGCAACTTGTTCGTACTCGGATAACATTATATATGACTCATCGGGTTTACGTGAAGTGAGTCATTCCTAGTCCTGGAACTGAAACTCATGCGATCGAGCAGTCGGTAGATCATATGTGTAGTTGGTAGATTGCTGTATGTACGTATTAGTTTTTCATTCGAACTCGATCGCCTAATTTTTGGTGAAAATCCATCCATATTGGGCTTTGACCAAGTTGGACCTAACTTTGGGCAATCATGTGTAGCAATTAACTCCGAGAGATATGAATATCGAAAATGTTACCGTAATATCGGGAAATCTTCATTAAATCGCGAAATTTTGAACGAAATAAAATTGTAATGACAATTTATATTGTCAGCACGAAAAAAAAAAAATATCACCGAAATTTCGATAATATTTTCGATTTTACACTTTTCTGTTTGAGTCACATTTTTTTAATAGCGCTTCCTTTATTTCGATCATGCACTGGGCAAATTGAGTTTCAATTTGTATCCGATGATAGAGATCTGACGGTTAGAGCTAAACTTTTGTTAACTCGACCTTCAATTCGTTCTTGAAAAAATCCAAACGAACAAAGTAATTAAATAAATATGGATAAAGTTCAATAAACATTTCTAGCTCTTTTTCTACTTCAATCAGCGTCACCTAATGCTAATGATAGATTAAGACACTGAGTTATGACATTAGTCAATATATACGTACCCTACGTAGTCTTGCATCAGTCCAAATCATGACGGCACCACTGAGATTGCATTACAGATTTATTTGCATTACAGATTTATGTCAAGAGTGTGGACATGGGGTGGGGTGTCATATCAACGGACACAGTACTGTACATATGAATGGCTTCCATTCTCATTCATATAAATTTTTTTTATTAATTAAGTATAACTTGAGGTTGACATGCATTACTTAGGAGAAGATTTTGAAAACGACCAAGATAAGAGCATCTAATAGATACTTTATTTTAAAATTAAAGTTAAACTTTTTAAAATTTAAATTCAATTTTAAAATAAGATATTTATTGGATGCTCTTATCTTGGTCGTTTTCAAAATCTTTTCCTAAATAATGCATGTCAACTAAAATTTTCACAAAAATAACTCCAACAAACATTTTAAAAAAATTTAAATTTGACTTTTAGTTAAATTACAAATTAAATATAACTAGAGATTTAACTCTAAAAAAATATCAATTTTGATACTGAATAATTCAAAATAGTTATTACTGTTAGAGTAGAAGTCAAATAAACATAGATTAAATTTGATATTTTGATAAATATAACTAACAAATATGACTTTATTATTGGGATGCTCTAAGAGCAACATAATGTACCCGGCACAACTCATTGGGGGTTGTCGCTACCGAGCTATAACCTTGTTTAGTTATTTGTTCTACATGCTAGGGTTTAGGAAGAAAGTCCTTCCCATTGAAGAACTAGAGAAGTTAGTTATTATTTCATCTTTTATTTAATGTATAACATATATATAATTACAATCATGGTAAAACTAAGGGTGTGTCTGGAAAAGCTTTTTTTTATAAGAGACAGGGTTTTTTAATCAACTTTTAAAATAAGAGGTGTTTGGTGAACTAGCTCTTTTTTTTCATAAGAGCTTCAGAAAAAAAAGTAAGTTTCTTTATTATTTCGAAAAGCATTTATAGAGGTATTTTTGAAAGCTGATTTTTTGCAAAACATGCGTGAACAATGTTTTTAGGCATGTCAACGGGGCAGAGTCGGACCGGATCAACCTATATCCGAATCCGTTTAAGTAAAGAAAAAGCTAGACCTGATCTCCCCAGTTTATCCTGCGGATCTTTAATAACCAAATCCGGATCTAGATCTGGCGGATCAACGGGTCAACGGAGCGGATCCAGACTTGTTTATTAATATGCTAATTACTACATTTATTTCTTTTATCAATATATTAATTATTATCAATATGTCACATGACTCCGTGACACAACCAAAATATTTCATTAAAGCAAACCAGATAGACCAAAATAATATATTTTCAATTTACATTTAGGAACTTGACAACAAATGAATTATTTTGGGCACTACTAAAAAAACACATTTAGGCAACGAAGCATTTTTGTCGCATCGAGTTTGTCGCCTAACAATCGTAGCCCAAGTACTTAATTAGGGGGAAAAAAATTGTTTCGTCGCCTAAGAAGCTACTTAGACGACGAAAGATGGTTCGTCGTCTAATCACTTAGGCGTCAAAACAATCTTCCTCTAAATGACGACAATGGTCCCCGTTTAAGAATCATCTTAGGTGACGAACAGCTAAAGTCGTCGTCTAAGTGTTGCCACTTAGAAGATGACTTGATTTCGTCGTCTAAGTGAGAGCATTTAGATGACGATAATTGGTCGTCGTGTAAGTGATGCACTACACGACGATCTATATGTCGTCGTGTAGGTGTGACCACTTAGGTGACGAAACCGTTCGTCGTCTAAATGTACACTTAGATGACGAACGGTCCGTCGTCTTAGTAATTCACTTGGACAATGAAACGAAGATTGTTCGTCGCCAAAGTTGATTTCTTTTTTAATTTGTATTTTTATCTTAATTATAAAATAAATTATAAAAATATAAAAAATCTATTAATTAAATTAATAAAATATTTATTAAATATAAAAAGTGTACGTACATCGATAGAAATAATAATAAAATAACAAGAAAAAAATTACGAAACTAAACTGGGGGTACACATGTTGCCAATTCCTCCGTCGTTGCTCGGATCATCGTTGCTGGGACCAGAAGTGGGGCAGGGGGGGACCACACTCGTCATCAAAAACATGAACAAGACAACCCCATTTGCCTGCATGCCTCGTAGAAGGCAACCATCTTACGATTGTGAGCGACAAACTGCGCCTCCATCAACATCAAATGCTCCCAGGCATGATCGGTCGACACCTGTGCCAATCGAGGGTTGGCTCAGAGCGCCTCGGTATACTTCTTAGCGCACCGAGTTGATGAAGCAGACAATTTTCTCTGCACCTTTAGTCTAACCCCACGAACCTCCTTACCGGATTGGCGGCCGTAAACAACATCGACAATAGCGATCTGACTCTCCATCGACAGGAAAGGCACCTATTTAGGCGTTATCTCCAGGTTGGTCAGCCGGGTCGCGGCCAATTCTTCCCCGGCCATTTGTATCAACCTCTCTTGAAATTAATCAAGTGAAGAATACATAAATATAATATTAATTTCTAACAAAAATTTGACATAATTTTCCCAAAAATTTGTCGAAAACCAAAAAACCTGTACGCAAAATTATATTTCGAATAACCAATTACAACAACACAATTACACCGTGGACACTGATTCCCATCCGTATTTCTCAAGTTGAAAATCATAATTTAACCAACTAAACTAAAGCATAATCAAATTTAAGTTCAAAATCATATTCCAATAGTACAACTTAACTAAATCATGCACTAATCATAATTCAATTTCTTAAAAATACAATTAGCATTATACTAAATCTCGATGTGATTTGAAAGTACGAGTAAATTCAATTGATTTTAGAAATGTGAGTTACTTACCCCTTGTTGACTCGGTTCATTGACGACCCCGGGTTTCACATAAGCTTGAACGCTGGCATCCAAGAAGCAATGCTTCAAACTCGCATCTCTGTGCACCTTCGCGATGTAAATGAACTTTCGCGAGCTCGACCCATGGTGTTTGCTCTTCTTGTCCTGATTTGCCTTGGTAGCCTCCGACCTTGTCTGTTACACAACAAAGATAATTAAATAATAAAATAATAGTTAAAAATAATAAATTATGCAATTTTTATTACATTAAAGAAAATAAAGATGAACCTTATACTTGTCGGACTCAAAGTGTCAGACCAACCATTGCCACTCCTCTTCCCTGTCGTTCTGGAGCTCCAGAGGGGTAGGCGAGGCGCCGTGTAAATGCGGACAGCCGTCTCCTCTATATCCTCCATCATCTCCGCTGAGCCGAAGATTCCAAAATGTGTCCAAAAGTATAAATAACAATTAAAATTAATTATAGAAATAATGTATTTATGGTTTTTAATTACTTAAAAAAATAAATAATAATAAATAGTATTGCAAATAATTCGCGATACACCCTCAACTTTTCAGATTGGGGCAGCTAGTTCCATGAAGATGCAACCATATGAATGTTGTTCCTTATGATTGAGCCGATGGAGTGCGATGTCAGACTCTCGAGCTGCGCAGTCGAAGGGCCTCGGGTGAACTAGTCATACAGGAGGTTGATCTTCTTCCCTGTCGACTTCACTATGCGCTCGCCTTTGGCGTACTTTTAAGTCCCTGAGTCCTTTTCACATGCGCATCTGATGGCTGCTTCCTGATCTTACGTCGGGCGCTGTAGAGAATCAAGTCGTCGACTGATTCATTTGAACCGTCTGACGGTGTAAACGATCGGGCCCCTGACGGCGCAGTTGATCGGACCCCGTCCAGTTCGTCCGTAAAGGCTGAGGCCTCCTCAGATGGAGCATGAGGGATTTGGCCTGTCGCCGAAGCCGAATATTGCTGCGAAAAATTTGTAATGGTTTCCTCCGAATTCTGCCTCCAACCCATTGCTTGCGCAATGGCTTTATGTTCGGCCTCTTTGTCCACAGTCGTGCGCCTTTTCCATGGAGTCATAATTAAACTTAATAAATGATATACCTGGGCATATATAATGAAAGGACCCAACCCCGATTTAGCTCCCTAAACAGGAATCAAACCCTTTCGAAAACACGAACCAACAAAAACCGTATAAATTTTGGCAGAATTTCACTACTAACGTGGAATTACCATTACCTGCACGCGGAAAATACACTTCATCCTATGCCACAAAAATCAAACCGTGGGCACCAATCCCATCCGGATTTCTCAATGTATCAACAGTAAAGTAAAACGATAAATATATTAGTACGTCACTGAAATCCGGTGTAAAATCGTACAACGTAAACAACAGATTTCTCAGAGCGACCTCTGATGTATAAACATATAAGTATACCACAGTAGGTAGAACAATAAACCTACTGGAAGAAATAAGGTAGCTCGAGCACTATGCCTCCAACCACGACGTGCGACACCAGAACCTGAACTGCAAACTGGGCACGGAAACCGAGAAGCCCAGGGGAAAGACATGAAAACTGTTAGAGTGAGTAGACGAAAATAAATGTCTTTCTCCAAGTAATATATACGTTATAAAAACATATGCGAGTCGAAAGTATAAATAATCAAATGGTATACGAGGGAGACTCTAACTCCTCACGCATACGGAGCATGCATAAAAATCTCACGGGGCCACTCGTGGACACATCTGTGCTAGTACAGTCAGAATCACGGAGTCCCAGACTTCCATGCAATTCTAGCCAGAAAGGCCTCAGGTCAGAGGTCTGCCTCCCCCCGGTAAAGGTCACGGGTCAGGAGTCACAGCCTCCCCCGGTAAACATCCTCGGGGATCAGCCGGGATGCGGATGTATCGATACAACAACATATATAATGACTGTACTCTGTGTAAATCAAATCATAAATAGTTCGATGCAAATGCATGAAATAACATATATGTGTATGTATACTCGTATACGCATATCCGTATATGCATAATCGTAAAACACATGCTCACGTAAATCGAAATCTCATATGCATGCTCAAGTTCATAAAACGTATATCAAGACTCGCAAACAATCCGTGAAAAGAAATGTCCACTCACAGACTAGCGTAACGCAGTTCGCGTTAACCCGTGATCCAGCGGAAAGTCCCTCGCCAAACGAATGATCACGAACACCTGAATAATCACAATAACCATTTCTTAAAATCATAATTCGACAATTCAAGACAAATCACGAGAAACCACCGTTCTCGGAAACACGTAATCCGATTATGACAAACTGTCGAAAATCCGGAAATCCACACCTCAATACCTCGATGTAAGTTTGGATGCTCAAATCGAAAAACAAACCTCCCCACTGCGACCGGGGCGCGATTTCGAGTGAAATGACATGCAACTTGTCGAAAATCCCAAAAAGTCAAACTTTGACCGTCGTTGACCGTTGACCGCCGCCGCTGACCGCCGTCCACGGTGGCGCTGCCGCCAAACTGATAATTTTCCGGCGGAGCAACCCCTATTCCACTCAAAATCATCCACTAAGCGACTTTGTCAACTGCAACAAAGGCCAATTCAATCTCTAACTAGCTCAATTTCATGATAAACCGAATTGGTACCAAATTTTCCAATCCAAAATTCTCCATCCACAAGCAAAATTAGATCACCAAACTTACGTGGTAGCTTCTAGGGGATGAGAGCTTCAAAGCCCACCCAAAATTGCAGCTCAAATCGGCCAAATTCATAGAACCCGAATTCACCAAAATTCCCTCCATTTTTGGTCGGATTTCTCTCTCTCTCCGGCGAGCCTTGCCGTGAAAGGAGGCCGGGAACATGTCGAGGGCTCCAAGGCGAGTCGAAGGACACCAGGGTCGAGCTGTGGGGTGGCCGAACGGCGAGCCACTGCCGTGGCCGACTCTCATCCGTCGCACACCTCCTCTCCACCTCGATCAAACCGAGTTGACCAAGTCAACTCCCAATATGGCAATGTTTGACTTGCCCAAACAGGTAACTTCTATTTATGGACTTTCCCAAAATGGAAACCAACAAACACACTTTTCGGCAAACTTCAAACACATGTAATTTCCTCGTCGTAATTCCGATTCCAATAATTCTCGCGGCCACAAGCTCGTCTCGACGTACTCTTCAATTATCACCCAAAGTCAAACACATCGACCAATCGGATAAAAAGTCAACCGTTCAAACCAACACATATTTAAACCGACTAAATAATCAACAATCGGAAATATTCACAACTTAATCTTCGTAACTCGGAATAATGCTCCGAAAGTTCCCACAAACTCGAAATTAAATTCTCAACAACTTCTGTGAAGAAGCCGAAACCAAATTCTCGTCCGGTAATTTAGTCGCTAAGAAATTCACCATTTTAATCCGTTTCCGTCGAAACTTCAAATATTCATAACTTATTCATCGGTCGTCCAAATAACGATCCGGAACCGCCCACGAACTAGAAATCACACGTAAAACGACTCTCAAGAAGAGACTCAACTCCAATTCTTGGCCAATAATTAAGTCATTAACAAACCTGACAACTCAATCATCAGTCGGAAATCCGCGATTATGCAGTAACTCACGAATCAAGCTGATTATACTTCTGATTCTGTTCTGGGTCGTCACATATAATTCATCCGAATATATCTAATGTATCTAAATTTCACAATATTTTTCAAATTTATCCAAATATAGCCAAATTTATCAAAACTTATATAATAAATATAATATACCCAAATTAATCAATTAATATAATATATATCATTATACCCAAATTAATCAAAATACATTACATATATCCAATTAAATATCTACATTAAATATACCCAAATTAATTCACATATAATATATGAATCCAAATATACTCAAATCTAATATATTACACAATATACTAGAATTTAATTCAATTAATCCAGATACAATATACCCAAATTAATTCACATCTAATATATCCAAATATAGTGAAATTAATCCAAATACACATCTAATATATTAATTCACAAATTATTTTTCAAATACAATATACCCAAATTAATTCACATATAATATATTAATCCAAATCTACTATATAAATATAACTAAACCATTTTTTATATCAAATATATAATATATATATAACCATTAATCTAATTCATATATACATAAACGGGGAGAGGAGAGAGATAAACCGATGGAGGGGGAAGACGGGGGAGAGAGGAATCCAACGGCGGAGAGGAGAGGAGAGAGAGAGTCCAGTGGGAGAGGAGAGGAGTCCGGCCCGAGGGGAGAGAGAGTCCCGCAGGGAAGAGAGAGAGAGAAAATCCGGCAGGGAAGAGAGAGAAGGAGAGAGAGAGAATCTGACGGGGCTTTGAATGGGTAGGTGGTGAGGTAGGTGGCGGAGGAGAGGAGAGAGAGAGAATATATATATATATATATATATATATATAAGAAAACTGGATTGAAGTCGATCCAGTTTTTGGGATATATCAATCGACTTAGTGGTTTTGTCGCCTAAGTGCACTTAGAGGACGAAAAAAAAATTCGTGACTTAAGTAGTTTTTAAATGGGACCCAAAAAATTTGGGGCAAAAAAATGAACCGCCCAAAAAATTGTCCTTAGGCGACGAAACAAGTGGATTTGTCACTTCAGTACTCATTTAGACGACGAACCGTTTAGTTTTTTCACTTAAGGTTTTGGGGTTTAGGGTAAAGGGACTACTTTTAGGGTTTAGGTTTAGGGTTAGGGTTCACCTAGACGACGAATATATTGTTAGCGTCGTTTAGGTGGTGAACTTTAGACAACAAAATGAATGTTTTCGTCATTTAAGTGAACCCTAGACGATGAAAAAAGGCATTTTTGTCCGCCAAGAGGAAATTTTATTTACTTTTAATTATTTTCCAATTCCAAACGTAATTTTATTTCAAGCATCACTATCTGGCCTTTCCAATTTCATTTTTGTTCTTCCGATTCATAATTTTATAGCCTGGTCTATTTAATTTTATTCATCTGATATAATTAACTACTAATCCAGCGTTATATCAATCATCATCCTCATAATCATCATCATCAGAATCATCCTCCTTATTATCATCTAATTACTCATCATCATCATACTCTACATCTTCTGAATTATCCGACGTCGTTGTCGTCCTCAGACTCCTCGACTTCTGGGACATTCTACGCTAACTCTCTAATCTCCTCTAGAGTAAGATCTGTGGTGCCATCAATCGGGGGTAAGCCTTCATTATGTCAAACTAGTTCCATTACGTCGGGGATGACTGAAGTATTAGGTTCTTGATCTGCATTGTCTCTATACACTTCAGTATCAGCCGTCGACATCCCATCAAGTGTAGTTGCACTCCATATTCCTTGGTGTGACAAGAGCGAATGGCTAACTAAGGTGGAAAGAGCGAATGGCTCATCCTCATACCAGTTTGAGTTTGTATCGACTGATAAAAGTCCCATATCTTCCTTGGTAGGCTTGAACCATTTGCACTTGAATAGAAAAACGCTGATATCATTCCCATATAGCAGCTCAATGACATGTTCAAGAACTCCATAATAGACAATATCGCCTTCCCCAACTGCGATCCCACTGTTTTGTGTGCTTTTTCCTTCATCTCAAGTCAATGAATGAAACTTTACACCGTTCATAAAATAGTCGGAGTAAATATAGTGCTTAACCAGCTTATGGGTCAACAAATACTTTTTCCAAGATCACCACCCCTCGTGGTTTTCGGATTTTTGTAGATCATCCATCTGCAAAAATGTGAAGAATCTATATATGAATGTGTAATTTAATTTCTACCGAAAATTTGACATAGTTTCCCCTAAAAAAAAGAAACTAATTAAAAACCTGCATACACAAACTAAGGCAAAACACTTTGCATAAACAAACACCAAATGTCATACGTACTATATATGAGAAAAGAGTTTTAAAATAATTAAAAATACGTACTCATTGTCAAAAATAATAGGGGAACTTCTTCTTAAGCATATTTTCAACCCAAGTAGGAGTCTTGTCCGGTTTAATCGTCTGAATGAACTCCCTGTAGTACTTCATGTAACAGTCGACCTCATTACAGTCTCAAAAAACTACTCAATGCACGTCTTCAAGTTCTTCTTTAGTTGATCTTTCCTTTAATACTCCTTTAAATGGTCGTACAACATTTGTGATGACTGAAAGAGTGTGGCGGACATTTGGATTGGCCTGGACTGGATCCTTGAGGTACCTATTGCAGTAGGTAACACACTCATGCATTAGGTATATCTCTGCTATGGAGTCATCCGAAGTAGATTTATTTTTCACAAATCATTTATACTGTACGAGTTGTTTGCAAACTTATATAATTAATAATTTGAAGAATAGTAGAAACACAAAAAAAAATGTAAAAATGATGAACAACCGTTATATATAATTGTACGTACCTTTCTTAAGGATATATCCAAGTCTAGTAGACCGGACCAGAAAGAAGCATCTGTTGGGGTAGGTGGATTATGAGGTGAATCATGATGTCAAAGAAAGTAGAGGGATAAATTCTTTCTAATTTGCAAAGGATGTGCACTATTTCGTATTGAAGTTCGAGAACATCTGACCTGCAACTCTCTGGCGCATAACCTCTGCCACCATCTACATAATGCTACTATTAGTTCGACAACGTCATGAGGCAAATATGGTCGAATTACCACTAGGATAAGACGTTGCAACATAATGTGATAGTCATGAGTCTTTAAACCAATGAACTTGTGCTGCACCTCGTCAACTGCTCCTATAATATTCCCTGCATAAGTAGACGGATAACGAACAGTCTTAAACCAGCTGAAAACAGAACCCCTCTACGTAGGCTTCACCATGTAAGGTGCATATGAGATCTTCTTGTACATTCCTCTTCTATCCCTCCTCAACCATAAATGATGGTGCAAATTCATAGATTCCACATCTTTGCGCGCTTTGAGAGTATCTTTAGTCTTCAACTTAATACCCAAAATTGTTTCCACCACACTATCGCTCACATTCTTTTCTATGTGCATGACATCAAGATTATTTCGGAGTTTCAACTTGGACCAGTAGGGCAGTTCAAAGAAAATACTCTTGCGATGCCAGTAGCTGAGATCATGTAGAGGGTGTGGATTGAGTCTCTTCACTTCTTTGTCATTAGTCAACACATCAAAATAGAAGTTGTTCAACCTCTCTAAAATCTCTTTGCAAGACCACTGTCGGGGTTTAGGATTATTCTCTACCGTCCCATCGAAATGAGCCTCATCTTGTCGCCATGGGTGATCGTGAGGAAGCCATCTACGGTGACTCAGGTAACATACCATCCCCATGTGCCAGCTAAAGTTGACGTCGTCCAAACAGACATGACAACTATTGTATTCTTTGGGTGTGCACGATGCCAACATCCCATATGCAGGAAAATCGTTGATTGTCCGCATGACGGCTGCTCTCTTCATGAATATCGTGTTAGTGAACTTGTCATAAGTTGGAACTCCATATTCCCACAATAGATTGAGCTCGTCGATCAATAGTCTAAGGTAGACATCTAAACATTTTCCCGGAGATTTAGGACTTGAAATTAGCAGAGTAAGAAAATTAAATTTCTTATTCATGCACATCCACAAAGGCAGGTTGTACGACATGAGAATAACTGACAAAGTGCTGACAGCAGTGTTGTTACTACCCCAAGGATTGAATCCATTTGTAGATAGGTCGAGTAACATTTCAAATCTCTGCTGCAAAGTCTTCGAATTCCCTATCGAAATGTTTAAAAGTCTCCCCATTTGTTGCGTGTCGGAGCACATCATCATCTACTCGTTGTTGCACGTACCATCTCATCGTCTCTATTGTGTATAGAGACATATATAGACGCTCAAATCTGGGAATCAATGGAAAATAATGAAGTAACTCAATAGGAATTTTCTTCTTCGAACTTCTCCTATTCCGGTTTTGATATCTGCACTGGTTGCATACGGGACAATAGTCTAAATATTCATACTTTTTGTAAAATAGCACACAATCATTTATGCAGGCGTCAATTTTCTTGTACTTTAGGCCGAGGCTACTCAAGGTCTTTTTAACTTAATAATGACTTTCCAGAAGTTTTTGATGATCATGTAGCAACTTACATATATGTTTTTGTATTTCTTCAAAAGCACTGTCTGACATTTTATTCTTTACTTTTATCTGAACTTCCTCCATTATATATTGCAACACATTCTCTGGACACCCAGGGTTTACCAGGGTCTGGGCTTCGAGTAGCATCATATTATACTTATCTATCTCTGTAGTGTCACTGGCCAAGCTGGCAACGGAGACTGTGTCATCATGAGTGGTATCGTAACCTCCCTCTTGGTGTTGGTGTCCACCATAATTAAATTTCAAAAAAGCATCATGTACCAAGTCCGCAATTGGGTTCCAAGCAAGGTCGCCACAACTGCTGGATGAGGCATTATGGTAACTGTATCCTGAGCTGAAGTCTGGTCTTGAGCTGAAGTCTATTACTTCACCGTGCTCGCTCCACATAGTGTAACTCCACATCATACTTTGCTCATTCAGGTGTTGAGCCATAACATTAGACGGAACAAAATGATGGTTAAGACATTTTCTGCATGGACATCTGAAACGTTTCTTTCCCTGAGCATGTTCTGTCGTAAAATTCACAAAGTCTTTGATGTCGTCTATATACCGCACATCATTTCTGTTCGCCAACTGTATCCAATTCTTGTTCATATTTTTGTGTAAAGATAATAAATAGATCTATTAATTATATAATTTTACAACTAATAATTCATTAATCTAATATACTATATATATTATCAAATGCATCGCATATAACACCTACTTGTAATGAATTAATTAATCTTATACTATAATTAATCTAGCTAATATATATTAATTATATATATTATTAACTTTATATAAATACATGCATTAATTATACATGTATATTTCAACTAATTATTCTAACATATATATATATATTAACTATATATATTACCTAGCATATGCATGTTTTAATTAACTAATTAATCAAATTAAAACATATATATATCAATTAATTAATTAACTATTAATTAACCAATTAGGATATAGCTTACAATTAGCTTAACAATGCAATATAACAATGGAAGTAATGCTAAGGTCACCGGAAAGTACTATATATTCGCCGGAAAAAATTAATTGTCTTACGTAATTATGTACAATATTAAATTAAAAAAATTAATCGAGAGAAACGAGTTAATACTTTCATGATAAGGAGATAAACAAGTAAAACTAGAACTCCAGGAGTTGAAAAATCGAGTTTTGATGAATTTTTCCCTGATATTATTAGGAGCTGCCGGCGGTGGGTTTTTTTGAGTGAGGAGAGAGAGCTAGCTGAGAGGGAGAGAGAGATAGAGAAGTGATGAGGAGATAAGGAAATCTGATCAAGAGATCAAATCTAATAATTGACTTTTCTTAGACGACGAAATATTTCGTCGCCTAAGTTTCATGTTTCGACGCCTAGGTTATCACTTAGGTGACGGGAACAGTTTCTTCGCCTAGGTGGTCAGTTAGGGTACGAATGGCTCAAGTCGTCGTCTAAGAGTCCACGTAGGCAACAAAATGTGTATCGTCGTCCAAGTGTGTAATACTTAGACGATGACAACAAGTAGTCGTCGTCTGAGTGTGCATCTTAGGCGACGAAATGACATTATTTTGTCGCCTAAGTGCACACTTATGCGAGGACTTGTGTGAATTGTCGTCTAAGAAAATACCTAGGCGACGAAAAAAATTTCGTCGCCTAAGTGTTGCTTAGCCGACGAAAAATGTTCTTTGGGCGATGAAAACTATTTCGTCAGCCAAGTCTCTCTTAGGCGACAAAACTATTAAGGTTTCGTCGCCCAAGTGCAGTTTTCTGGTAGTGAAGGTTATTCTGAATTTTTGATATATTTCTATGTGTTGACTTATGTTGTTAGGGCCTAATTTCGATTTAGCATTTAAATCGGAGTCAGATCGTTTCAGTTGGTATCAGTCATTTAAAATATCGAGCAATGACTTCAAGATAGGTCTCATCATTTGGCCCTTGAGCCTCGAGCCTCATTTTGGCCCGCCCAGCCTTTAGGGCTGAAGGCCAGCCCAACCTTAACTTAGGGCAGGCCGACCCAACCTCTTTTGAAATGGGGTAGTGTCTGGGATCTATATTTGAAGCCTAGCTCAGCCTCTTGGCCGAACCTATTTGAGCATTTTCGGGCTAGCCCAGTCTCGACCTCATAAGCCTCGTCCATCCATACATTTTTTTATATAAAGAAATTAATTAATATATGAATATATTTATATCACTTTAAAGGCCTAGAGACCAAGTCTAGTCCGGCTAATTTTGGTCATTTTTATTAGAAAAAGTAATATATAATTTATGATTATTATCATATTTTTTTCTTTTTATTCTCCTCAATATTCTCTCCACACAAAAATATATATTCAAAATAAATATCATACATCCATAATAACAATACATTAAACTTTTTATATATTTATTTTTCTCAATTTATGGCCCATTTTATCCCGGCCCGGCCTCTTTAGCCTCATTGGCTTAGCCTTAATGAGGCATTTACCCGACCTCTTTATGTTTGATCGTTGACTAAGCCCAACCTAGCCCTGCCCTAAACCTTAAATTTATGGTCGAGTCCGGCCCAACCCAGCCCATGATGAACCCTACGTCAATAACATTTGTAAGGTTTGTATTTTTATAATTTTATTATTATTATTATTGGCAATATTTGATCAAAATACAACTAAAAAAGAAAAGAAAAGAAAAGAAAATAAAAATAAAATGAAAAATAAATAACTTGTGGCTTTTACTTTTGAAGTTATCAAACACTTCTTATTTTAAAAGTTCTTTGGCATTTGTCAAAACTCTTTTTCTACTAAGGAGTTTATTTGCATGGAAAAAAAGCTAACTTTTTTTTAAAAAAAAAGCATGACCAAATATAGTCTAAATATATTCGTACATGCTCCCATGTACTGTAATTATGACAAAGACATGTATCAGAAAAGAAAAGAAAAACGATGACAAAAATACGCTTCAATTAATTAAGGGGTTGAAAGTGACACCCCTCTTTTTACATTCTATATCCTCTTTTTTATTTATTATTTATTTTCTAGTCGAATAATAATTTCAGCTTTCCTCAACTACCCTTGAAGCTGAACCGTTTCTTTTTGCCCAGCGATCAAACTCCAAATTTTGCTGAAGAGTTTTTGAGATCAAAATCAAAATTGGAGTAGAGTATGAAGCGCTTGTGCTTATGCTTATACTTATGCAACTGACCATGTTTTTATTTTTTCTCCTGTTATGCAGCTTCATTAAGTTGAAATGTTGAATAGATCGAACTGAGGCACAACTCACAACCAATATTGTTATTTTACATGAAGATAGAGTTTGAGTAAAGTTATTTTTTCTACGAAACTAATATTGTTTGAGCTTCAATAGTACGTTTAGAAGAAATTTTCCAGAAATTAAAAATGAGTTTTTTTTTCCGCCTCTGCAACTCCTTTGACTCCCTTCTCCGGTCTCTTTCCCCATCAACCTCTTATTCTCCAAATCCTTATACCCTCACTCAGTCACTCCAGTTCCCTCAGCAAAATCCAGCCACCAAACCTCCACTGCCACAGCCACACCAACGGGCCTCTCACTTTCTCTCCCTCCAAAACCTTCTCTTCTTCCTCAATCCCACCATCGTCCCATGTTGAAGCCTAACGAGCCCAATCTCTCAATCGTCCAAGGCATCCAATCGACCTTCCCTCAGTTTTGTGGAATACAAAGAATGACATCATGGGTGTGCAGTAGAAAAATATAGGTAAAATATTTAGGTTAGAATGTAATAATTTTATTCATTTCCGAATTGAGTATATATATAATTTTATAAGACATATTCCTAGTAGGTAGAGAATATCTACAATAAATAATAAATCAATTCTAATTACAATAGAAATCTAAAATATCTACAAAATCAATACTCCTCAACACTCCCCATCAAGTTGGCGCGGAGATGTCAATCATGCTCAAACCATTTATTAAAGACTTTATATGATAATCATTTAGTAAGAACGTCAATTAACTGTTCCTCAGATGACATAAAGGGAAACCGAATAATCTTCTTATTAAAGTTATCCCTTAAGAAATGTTTATCAACCTCCACATGATTGGTTCTATCATGTTGTACTGGGTTATGAGCAATCTTAACAGCAGCTGTATTATCACAATACAAATTCATAGGTCTATGAAGCCTGAAACCGAACTCTTTCAGCACATTCTTAATCCACAACAATTCACATAGTCCATTTTTCATTTCACGGTATTCAGTTTCTGCACTAGAACGAGCAATTACATTCTGCTTCTTACTGCGCCAAGTAACTAGACTTCCATCAATAAAAATAAAGTAGCCAGAAGTAGACGCCTTATTAGTATGATCACTAGCCCAGTCTACATCACTATAGCCTGAAATACACACCTCATTAGTGTAGCCAGAAAGACACAACTCACTGTTTCTTGCAAATAATAAACCCTTACCAAGTGTGCCCTTTAGATACCTGAGAATACGTAATACGACATTCATATAATTTACTCCAGGATTATGCATAAACAGACTCACCACACTGGCAGCATATACAATATCATGTCTAGTATGTGATAAATAAATGAGTCTCCCAATTAAATGTTGATACCTGCCATTATTAGTTGGAATTTGATCTAGAAGAAGTTCCAGCTTGTGGTTCTTCTCAATAGGAGTGACAACAAGTTTACATTCTAGCAATCCATTTTCAGCAAGAAGATCCAAAACATACTTTTTTTGGGACAATGTAATCCCTTGCTTGAACCTTACGACTTCAATTCCTAAGAAGTATTTCAAATCGCCCAGATATTTCATGTCAAACACTTGTGACAACTGTTTCTGGAGACTTGGCATCTCACATGGATCATCTTTGTAACCACTATATCATAAACATACACAAAGTTGTAGTCTTACCATCATTGCGCTTAACAAACAAGGTGCGATCAAAGTTACACTGGCGATACCCAAACTTCTTCATTGCTTTGGATAAGCATCCAAACCACGCTTTAGGTGATTGCTTCAAACAATATAGAGATTTTTTCAAATGACATACTTTTCCCTCATTGCCTAGTTTGCAACTGATTCCTGGTGTAGTGTTCATATACACTTCTTCTTCTAAGTCGCCATTCAGGAAACCGTTATTCACATCAAACTGATGGTAGATGCCAAACATAACGGGTTGCAAGGGCAATAAATATTTTTATAGTATTAATTTTGGCAACATGTGCAAAAGTCTCTTGGTAATCAACTCCATACTTATGAGTATAACCCTTGGCAACCAACCTAGCCTTGTAGCGATCAATGCTTCCATCAGCTTAAAGTTTCACAGTAAATACCCAGTGACATCCAACAGTCTTCTTACCAAGTGGTATATGGACCATATCCCAAGTTCCATTCTTCTACAAGGCTTCTAATTCCTTGTTCATAGCTTGTTTTCATTTGAAATCTGCCAAAGCATCCTATACATTACTAGGAATAGATACTAAAAATAATTGATTAACAACAATTGCATGAGATTCAAACAACTTATGGTGGGAGATATAGTTAGCAATAGAGTATTAGGCTTTGGAAGCTATCCTAGGCTCATATTGTTGTTTAGGAATTCCCTTAAAAACTCGAGTAGATTTACGTACTTACGATGAAACACCCTGAACAGAGATCTCAGTTGGTGGCATAGATAAGAGAATAGAACCTACAGTACTATTTCAATACTGTTCAGAAGGTATATCAGTCGTTGGGTTCTCTACGGATTGAGATGAATCCTCGATGGGTAGGAAAGTAATCGAGTCGTTCAGGGCAGAGTCTTAGATGCATCGAGAAGTGTCATTTAATGCATCAAAGCTTCGATGGATTGAGAGGATCCTTCGATCCATCAAACCCATTTCTCGAGTTCTCTGCCTAGAAATTCGATTGATCGAGAGAATCACTCAATAGTTCAAAGAAATGTCTATGGTCCTCCGTTGGTGACAACCGGAACTCCCAAATCGCGTCTCCAATTTTTCAAGCTTTTCAAATTTCTGCAACTTTAGAGTACTTCCTTTACAATCTCTTCTCCCCTCTGAAGGGAACACTCTGACACTCCCCCTGAGTAAAAAGGTTTAGATTCTCGAATTGAGACATTAAGGGAAGCATGAGTCTTCTTGGTGAGAGGATCATAACATCGATAACCTTTCAGAAAATCTGCATAGCCAATGAAGATACATTTCAAGGTATAGGGATTAAGCTTGCCTCTCAACTGCTTGTAAATATGGACATAAAAAGTACAACCAAACACACGAGGTTGAAGATTAGAAAGAGAAGGAACATTCAACAACTCTTGTAACTTCTGAAATGGACTCTTGAAGTCAATAACATGGGATGGAGTACGATTGATACAGTAAGCAACAGAAGTAACAGCAACACCCCAATAGGATCGAGACACATGCATGCCAAATAATGAGCCACGAACAACCTCAAGTAATTCATATTCATGTTCTTCCAAGCTATTCTGTTGAGGAGTATAGGCAGTAGAAGTTTGGTGACAGATCCCATAAGAGGCCATGCAAGTAGACATAGTGCCATTAATATACTCACCTCCATTGTCTGATTGAAGACCCTGGATATGTTGCTGGTATTGTGTAGTCACCATTTTATGAAACTCAGTGAAGCGAGAGAATACATCACTCATGCTAGTCATCAAGGAGACCCATGTCATCCGGGTACACTCATCAATAAAAGTAACAAAATAACAAGCTCCACTTGGTGTAGAAATTCTAGTAGGACCCCAAACATCAGAATGAATTTTCATAAAATGAACTGAGCATTTATTCAAACTTGGGGAATAGGGAACACAGTGGCTCTTGGCTAGTTCATAAACATCATACTTAAAATCAGACTCATCAACACCTGAAAACAGATGGGTTGTAACTTTCTAAGATAACCAAAAGAAAGATGACCCAAATGACGATGCCATAACCAGATGGTTTCCTTGGATTTATTCAAGCTGTTAACACTGTTGGCTTGACTCAACGAACTTAGCTGCTTCTCTCCACTGAATGTCAATTTGAGATAGTACAGCTTCCCCCATCTAATACCATAACCAAGAATCTGTCGAGTCAGAATGTCCTAAAAAAACACAAAAGTTAGGATAAACCATGACAGAACAAGAAAGGGCCATATTGATTTGACTAACAGATAAAATGTTATATGCTAGAGAAGACACAAATATGACAGAATCAATGGTTAAATTTGGAGAGAGAGAGTAACAGAGCCTTCACTAACAACAGAAGAAGGATAACCATTAACAATAAAAACACTAGGTAAAGAAGAGATATGACACTACCAGAATTCTTCTCATTGCCGATGACTTAAAGTCGTCGGCCTTTCCTCAAAAATCGTCGGTTGTACGGTCGCCGGAAACCAGCCGTCGATGGAAGTATAGCCGAAGAGATATTGATGACATCGTCGGTGATACGTTGGGATTATCACCGATGATAAGTCATCGCCGGCCATGAAAAAGATCATCACCGATGATGTAACTCGTCAGTAATAAGGCTCCGCCAAGGTCAACATGTTGACCGCCCCGATTATGGCCGACGATTCTTTAAAGAACGTCTTCGGCTATAATGTAGCAACTCGCAGGAAATGTGGAATTATTGCAGATGAGTTAGGTTCTTGTCGTCGGCTATACCTGGTGAAATTTTACAAAAAACTGCAGGTTCTGGATTGAGCCCAATTCCAGAACCTGCAGTGAACAACACAAACAGCACAAATACACATCCAACAGTACACACATATTTTTCCAACAGTATAAACACCAATAATATAAAAATAAAATACAACTACACTAAGAGTCGGTGAAATCCATGTTTACGAAATCATTTGAACTCCGGCAGCTACCCTGGTCTTGCTGCGACGGCTGCGGCTGTAGAACACTGGGGAACACAGGCATCGGTGGAGGTGTGGGGACTGGGTGTCCGGTAGTCTGGCACTGATACATCATCTGCATCCATGTCATAATTTGTGTCTGCTGCTCAACCATAACTCGGTGTTGCTTGACCATCGTCCGGTGCTCGGCCTCTCTGGCTACCTGCTGCTCGGCTAATTGCCGCATCTCCTCTACCATCCTCATTTTCTCCTCCAAGTCCCTCTGCGTTCTCTGGAGCTCCGCTGCTAGGTTAGAGTTCCTAGAAGAAGTTCTTAACTCGCTAAAGTATTCCGAAGAATCTTTTAATACCCTTTCGCCCGCCGAGCCCATTACCCTACAGTAGTGGATATTCCTCCCAGTCCCGCACGTTTTTGTCATGATCTGAGCCGTTATATGGGAATCAAGCGTATCGATCTGAGAGTCATACTGAGTCACTTCCTCCTCCGAGCAGTCAGGATGGTCCTTTCGAGCTATCTTCATGGTGACCTTTGTGATCGCATCATTCACTCTCACCTAATTGACAAGAGAATATGAATAACGTATTATTAAACAAAAAAATTAATAGAGAAAAATAATTTTATTAACACATATGTGAACTAATTAATGAGGACAAAGACTTACCGCTTCTTCAGAGCACTGCGGATAGAACTTCTGATGAACAAACACAAACGAGGTGACTTCTTGCTGTTTCTGCACCCTACGTGACTTCTTGCTGTTTCTTCACCCAAATAGTTGAGTGAACTACCATGATGGGACTTAGTGTTTTTCAATCTGTTCTCGCTGTTCGTCTTGGAAATCGCCTTGTTGGATAAACATATGTCAAAAAATTAGTAACTAACTATTTCAATGTGATACGATACATTAGGGTTGTAAAATATATTCAGAATGCATACCTTCACTTTGGGGTGCTCGAAGTGGGCTAACAGCCACAGCCACTCGTACTCCCTAAACCGGAGTTCGCTAGGGGTAGCACCTCGACCTAGATCCTTGTACTTTGTGTAGTGTTTTGGAAGCTCGTTCTACCACACTTTATACCTATATTAACGTCGGAAACAAATTTTAGAGATATTAAAACACTTGATAAACAAAAATCTAACTCGATATATACTCAAATAACTCGAATCACATCACCTGATATATAGTTGACGCTCTACCCACGTCTCAATAAGGCATTCATCCACGTCAAACCATAGTTGCAAGATGGATATATAAATGGTAAAATTATATATTTCTTCGGACTTAATTAATAAATGTAAAATTTACGTAATGAAAATATGATTTAACTCACAGTCAGTGCATTATGCACTTGCAACTTCACATAACGAGGCACAACACCCCAATCTGGCCACAGCATTGGGACCTTGTCCCGCATGACGGCCCCGAACATGCTGGCATACTTTCACGTGGTGTTTTCTGTCTCGATCACCTCATCACGCTCATTGGCCTTAATGATCGTTTTCTTTCCCCCGGTGGCCTGCTCAAGATTCTTCCCACTTACGGGGCCTCTAGTCTTTCATTTTCCATTGGCATTAATGAGATTGCCTAATAATACAATGTCAAAAAACCGAAATTATTAATTGACACTATTTATAGTCTTAAGTAATAATTAAGTAATCAATCTTGTTAAATAAAATTTACCTGCATCGTCCGTTTGCTGGTTCACGCACCTCGCACTCCAAAGATACATGGGGTCGAACGGCTTGAACACGTACGCTTCCTCCACGGTCAGGAACTCCGGCTGTCCTTCAATAAAAATAACCCTCCCCCTAGCATCGAATTGAGGGATGATAGGAATCTCGTCGGGCACGAAGAGACCAGACGACGGAGATAGACGAGGCCTGGACGATGAGACGCCTAAACCATTTGCCTCAGATGATTGTCGTGAAAGGGGAGTAGGCACCGAGCCAATATGGGGCATTTGGATCGAGGATGCGCCCATTGAGGGTCGCTCGCCTGAGTGTCTGCTGCCTGAGGGTCGAGGCTGGACTGAGGGTTGCATGGATCCGGATCGTGCAACTTCCTCCTGTTCTCGCGCACATAGCAAAACTTGTGTGTGAGCATTCATTATAGGGCCTCTGCGCGTGTTACTGATTGCGGAAGATGATGCTTGACTACTTCTCCCTCCACCATTTTCGCTCTGGGTTCTCGGTCTGGATCTAGTCGCTCTCCGTTTGTTGGTCCCAAGCCAATTTGCCACAAAACTTCCTGCACATCCAACAATTAAACAGAACAACAACAATTCAACAACCACATCCGTGACAACAACAATAACAAAACAACATGTTGATAGCAAAAAATATGCTTATATATATAGACCTTTATACATCAAGTTTATGCAAAAATAAATTGCCAACTAATTAAACCAGCAGTATATACATGCCAAAAATATATTTTATATGCCATAAATAAATTCTACATGCCAAAAATATACTACAAAATATATTCTACATGCCAAAAATTTACACCAAAATATATTCTACAAGCCAAAAAAATATTCTAACCAATTCTTAATTAACCATCACAAAAATATATTCTACATCTCACAACTCCATCAACGATATTTAATTAACCAAAAATATATTCACCAAAATATATTCACCAAAATATATTCTACAAATATATTCTTAATTATACCAACACAAAAGAATATACACCAAAATATATTCTACATACACAAAAATATATTCTACATCTCACAACTCCATCAACGATATTTAATTAACCAAAAATATATTCACCAAAATATATTCTACACAAAATCATATTCTACAAAATATTTTCTACACAAAAAAATATACTACAAATATATTCTTAATTATACCAACACCAACTTAATTAAAATGCCTTAAATAATTAGGAGAATTTGATGTAAAATTGAAGATGATAAAATCGGATTGAGAGAGAGAGGGGACCTGTCATTCTTCGTCAGTGAGAGAGAGGGAACCGGATTGGCAAGAGGCGGCGGTGGTGCTCGGTTTCCGGCGGCCGGAGGGAGGTGAGGGTTGAATTTCTGATTTGGAGTTTTTTTGGGGGAGAGGAGATTTGGGGTTTTTTGGGGGGGAGAGGCGAGAGGGGAGGGGACTGTTCTCGTCGGGGAGAGGCGAGAGGGTAGGGAGGGGTGATTTCGGGCGAGAGGTGGAGAGGAGGCGATTCTAGGGTTTCAAGTTTTGGAAGAATGAGGTCCCTGCATCGTCGAGCTGGGGATATAAGGCCAACATTATTGCCGACGAGTTCCTTACTAACTCGTTGGACATACTATAACCGACGAGTTAGTAAGAAACTTGTCGATTATAGTATTTCTGACGAGTTTCTTGCTAACTCGTCGGTTATAGTGTGTTTACTAGAAAAATTTGTGAAGAAGGCCTATAAAATATATTCAAGCTGATTATTTGCTGTTTAAAACACGGGTAGCTATTTGAAGACGTGAATTTCCCATATATATACAGCATAACAAGCATACATGCACGTTTATACTAAAATACGTACATCATTAACGTACTAAGGATGATAATCAGAATCATCTTCATCACTTGAGTCTGGCTCGGTTTCATAGTTAACCTCTGGCAATATGTGCCGCTACTCGTCATCTGAATCATCGTCTACCTCATTTGGATTAACATCAAGAAGTTCTTCTCTAGTAATTCAAACCACACTCCCCGATCTCACAATATTAAGGCGAATCATAGAGGATTCCGGAATGTCAAAAGCATTCGTGAAAAGAACCAACCCCGATTTAGCTCCCTAAACCGGAGTCAAACCCCTTCGAAAACACGAACCAACAAAAAAATTTCGAAATTTTGGCCGAGTTTCGTTACTAACGTGGAATTACCATTACCTGCACGCGGAAAATACACTTCATCCTATGCCACAAAAAGCAAACCGTGGGCACCAATCCCATCCGGATTTCTCAATATATCAACAGTAAAGTAAATCAATAAATACATCTATACTTTACTGAAATCCGGTGTAAAATCATATAGCATATACCACAGAAAGCTCAGAGCGACATCTAATACATAATCGTATACACATACCACAGTAGGTAGAACAATAAACCTACTGGATGAAACAAGATTGCTCGAGCACTATGCCTCCGACCACGACGTGCGACACCAGAGCCTGAACTGCAAACTGGGCACGGAAACCGAAAAACCCAGGGGAAAGACATGAAACACGTTAGAGTGAGTGGACAAAAATAAAAGTCTTTCACCCGTTGATATATATGTAAAATAACATATGCGAGTCTAGGTAAATAAAATAACAAGTACACGAGGTAAAACTCATACTCCTCCAGTGTACTGAGCATGCAAGTAAAAATCCCACGGGGTCACTCATGGACACACACCGTGCTAGTACAGTCAGAATCACGGGATCCCAGACCCACACGTGATTCTAGCCAGAAATGGCTTCAGGTCAAAGGTCTGCCTCCCCCCGGTAAAAACCTCGGGTCAGGAGTCACAGCCTCCCCTGACAAATAAAGCCTACCATCGGGGATCAGCCGAGAGGCAAGTGTATCGATACAACAACGTAACCACGAATGTACTCTGTGTAAACCAAATCACAAACAATTCGATGCAAATGCATGAAACAGCATATAAATACATGTATACTCGTATACGTATATCCGTATAAGTATAATCGTATAATAGTATAATCATAAAACACATGCTCACGTAATCCGTAATCTCAATACGCATGCTCAAGTTCGAAAATCATATAAAAGACTCGCAAACAATCCGTGAAAAGAAATTGTCCACTCACAGACTGGCGTAACGCGTATCGCGTTAACCCGTGATCTGGCGGAAAGTCCCTCGCCAAAACAACGATCACGAACCCCTGAATATTCACAAAGTCCATTATTCAAAGTTATAATCCGACAATACAAGACAAATCACGAGAAACCACCGTTCTCGGAAACACGAAATTCAATGTCGACGAATCGTCGAAAATTCGTATATGTACACCTCAATACCTCGCTTTACGTTCGGACGCTCAACTCGAAAAACGAACCTCCCCATTGCGATCGGAGCGCGATTTCGAGTCAAATGACATGCAACTTGTCGAAAGTCCAAAAAGTCAACCCGTTGACCGTTGACCGCCGCCGGACGTGAAATTTCACGGCGGAGCCAACCCTATTCCACTCCAAATCGTCCACTGAGCAACTTTGTCAACTGCACCGAAGTCCAATTCTCACTCTAACACATCCAATTTCAAGCAAAACCGAATGAACACACAAATTTCAAATCCAAAATTCTCCTTCCACAAATCGAATTAGAACTCCATACTTACATGGTTAGAATCATGGAGATGAGGGCTACAAAACCCAGTCCTTGTTTGAGCTCAACACGGCCCTAATCGAAAACCACCATTAAACCCAAAAATCACAAACTTTGCTTCAAGTTTTCTCTCTCCACCGTGAGCTCCACCACGAGAGGAGACCGGCACGAGGACGGGAGCACCGAGGCGCACCAAACGGGACAAGGCCCGAGCTCGGAGGTGGCCGGAATCCATCGCCACCGTGGAGCACCACCTTTGCCGACGTGAAATCCTCCTCCACCGAGTTGACTCAGTCAACTCGGTCAACCTCCCAAAATGGTAAGTCACACACTTGCCCAAAATAGCAGGTTACTATATATAGCCTTTCCCAAAATAGAAACTTGTAATTATCCTTTTCGACGAACTTCAAACGCGCGTAACTTTCTCTTCGTATATCCGATTCCGATAATTCTCGCGGCCACGAATTCGACTCGACATAATCTTCCATAATCACCCGAAGTCAAACACATCGACTAAACGGATAAAAAGTCAACTGTTCAACCAAACACACATTTAATTCGACTAAACAACCAACAAACGGAAATAATCACAACTAAATCTTCGTAACTCAAAATCATACTCCGGAAGTTCCCACGAACTCAAAATTAAATTCTGAACAACTTCCGTGAAGAAGCCAAAACCAAATTCTCGACCGATAATTTAGTCGTTAAGTAGCTCGCTATTATAATTCGTTTCCGTCGAAACTTCAAATATTCATAATTAATTCCTCGGTCGTCCAAATAACGATCCGAAACCGCCCACAAACTCGTATTCACACGTACAACGACTCTCGAGAAGAGACCCAGCTCCAATTCTCGGCCAATAATTTAGTCGTTAACAAATCTGGCGGTTCAAACATCAGTCGGCAACCTGCAATTACGCAGTAACTCACGAATCAAGCTGATCATACTGGTGATTCCGGTCTGGGTCGTCACAAATCCACCCCCCTTAGAAAAATTTCGTCCTCGAAATTTCCGAGTCTGCCGACCACAAGGTAGGAGCACTGCCTCTGCATACTACTCAACTCACCAACGGCAATCTCAACTGAACAACTCTGATCACAAACTCCACAATAGGAGATAATTCCGTGCTGAAATCTTTGTACCCTCAAGTCACAAATCTGGACTGGCTCCACACAATAGCCAAGTGTTCCCGCATAAGGAACAGGTAGGGTACACAACATGTAGCAACCCTGAAACACAGTTCCGCCACACGGCACACAACACAACTCACACACCAAAAGTCAACACTATAGGCGACGCCGAACTATACGACATAATACAAACTCGCCTATGACCACATATGGATCAAAACATCAAGACAAATCACAACACAGTTCACACATTAATATATCTCACACATTCATATCAGCATAGCTCGAACATCGAACTCGGGCAATAACCAATCCATTTCCGCTAATCTGACAGTCTGTGGTAACACATTCCACAAAATCAGAATCAAACATCAACTCAAACTCAACCCTGCTCCAACACAATGGAGTACATCATCATCCTCAATTCAACATCACGCAACATCAAAATCACAGTGGTCAACAAACCGGTACTGCATGCAATCTCAAACAAGAGAAACTGCTGGTCCCGAATCCTCTGGAACTGCAATACCAAGGTCCACAACATGCCTTCCAAGGTCTGAATAGCCCTCAAATATCGTCCGCCAACCCGAGGATAAGATCTGGTACTAACTCGTAATCTGGTCCCCAATGCTCGCTGCAAAGCTCGCCAACACACAGTTGTAGCTGATTATCTCGATCAGCGAACTGGGACATAGGCACATCACGAAATGAACAATCTTTATCAAACACAGCCATGACTTCCTGCCACTAAAATCATCACCGAAAGTACAAGGAAATGTACCAAGTTCATCAAATGATCCACAAGGGCCTGACAACTAGTACCACAAACCGAAGTGCGTACAAACACACACAATCACAGCAGCAACCGCCACGTCCAACCGGAAATCTCTAATAGCTGATACTTCTCGGCAAGTCTCTGCCTCCTAGTCATCGCCAGTCGACAAATGTGGCATCTGCACAAACAAGCTGCTATATTGCTCTTCATGTTGCGTCACAAGTAGTAAACTCGAAGTGTATGATACATTTCCGCATCACTAGCGCCAAATGCGCGCGAAACCACGAGCCTCAACATCATCACACTCGAACTCATCTCCCATAGCTCGCAGCTCGGCTAACACGGGACTCGAGCCACAAGCACATATGAAATACTGAAGCTCCTGACTCTTGACTGAATGCATCAACAACAACATCCCAGACGGATGGTCAAGTACATCCTCTAGCTTTTCCCAAACAAGCTCAAATGTACAGCCATAGTCGTGAGTCGACCCCATCCATCTACACTACCTCAAGTCCAAATCTGGCCGAAAGTGCAAGTGGATGAAACTCAAGTGATCAGTGTACGTCTTACACTGCGCTGCACGCCATAGTAATAGTGTCTCTAACTCTCTGATGCTAACATAAGGATAGCTACACCCAATACCATACACAAGATACGTAGCTACATAAGGTTCCACTACCTGAAATCACGAGCCACCGCTCCGCTACACAGCAACAAAACACAGCCAAATCCAAACCTCGATGCATTGCCGTAATCTACGAACTCATCACGATCGTCAGGTAAGGTCATAACCGAAGCAACGGTCAACCACCCTGCAGGAGTAAGTAACCCTCCACCCTGCAGGAGTAAGTAACCCTCCTCGCGTGCATCGAACCACTCGAACTTGACGCCTTCTTCGTCAATCCAGAAAGTAGAGTGGCAATCCGGGAAAATCCTGCATAAGCCGTCGGTAATAGCCTGCCGAACCCAAGAGACTCCCGATCTCTGGTACAATGGTAGGGAAATCTCCAAATCAACACGGCTTCAAACTAGTCAGGATCCACGCCAACTCCCTCGGATAACATCACACAACCCAAAATCTTCACAATAATCAACCAAAACTCATACTAGCTGAACTTCGCAAACAATTGATCATGTCGCGAAGTCCACAAAACCACTCACAATTACCTCAGGTACTGGTCCACACTCCCGGAGTAAATCAAAATATTGCTAACAAACATGGCCGCAACTCGTCCAGAAACCGTCTGAACACCTGGTCCATCAAGTCCGTAAGATCTACGGGGCATTGGTCAATCAATGGCGTGACCAAAAACTCATGATGTCCGCACCATGATCCGAAAGCCAACATAGCCACATCTGACTCATCAAACCTCCACTGATGGTATCCGAATCCGAAATCAATCCTCGAAAAGACTGAAATTCTCGCGAGCTGATCAACCCACTCGTCAATCCGAAGCGGAGGATACTCACTCTCCTCTGAAGCAAATCAAGCTTCTGGTAGTCAATGCACCACCATGTCGAATCATCCAACAATCACACAAACAATGCAGGAGCACCCCACGCAAATATGCGGGGTCGCACGAAGTCTCCTGAAATCTCCTCCAGCATCTCCTGGAGTCAAAACTGTAGCTCCATCAGCTCTGCTGGCTCAGAACGACAAGACGTCGGTAAAATGAGTCCAGCGCCTGGTACAAGCTCAATAGTGTAGTCAGTCTCCCGAACTGGAGGAATACCTGGTAACTCCTCCGGAATACACCTGGAAAACTCGGGAACCACCTTAATGTCACCAATGTCGGGCACAGCAACCGTAGTATCCACAACATGAGCTACACAAACAACACAACTCGTCTCCACCATCCGCTCGACCATCACCACAAAACAGCATCTCGGGAAAATCTGGTCGTCGAAACACAACCTCCTCCTTGAGGCACCCGAACATCGCCAAATGCATCGTCCGTAAATCTATACTCACAAACACCCCAAAACCACAATATCCAGCTATAACAAATCCACAACAGAGCCATATCCTCCATCAAGGATCTCGCAACCTCCGGATGGATGCAACACTCTCCAAAACCTCGGGTGTGGAAATACAAGTACAATAGCCATATATATCAAACAACAGTAACCTCGGAGAAAAGTCTGTCCTCAAACAAGGTCATGGCACGAACTCCAACATGCCCAATTAGTCGCCCACGTCAATTGCGACTTTCTGAATGGCTCGTCTAGAAATCTGGGTACATTGATAAGACTGCAGGAACAACATGAGGATCTTCTCGTAAACTCTGAGCTACCGAACCGCTAACACAGCTGGCCAAGGCGCTCCCTCGTAACGTGATCCTCCTGGCCACCACAATGGCAACAGAAAGTTCTCCACGAACACAAGTCACAGCGACACCTGCTGTGAAAAAGGATCACCAACGATCACCCAAAACTCATGCCACAGGAGCAAATCCGCTACACTGTGATCTCTGCCATCGCCAAATGGATCCTCTGCTTCATCTGATGACCCTCAACACAATCGGAAAGATCACAGCCTGATGAAGTCACTGATCCCGAAGTATCACAACTCAACCTCATCACAACATCTCTGCGAAATCCACTTTCCTCAAACCGTCACAACGAAAACCGCACACCTCTTTTCCTTTTCGATAGCCTCGCCACTGAGTGCAGCACACTAAGCTCCTCACGGTAATCTAGAGGCACAACAATCAGACTCTCTCTGATGCTCAGGTTCAAACTCATCTTAAACCTCGTGCATAGCTCCATCTGAAGCCGCATAACACGTGCAAACATGAACAAACATGTGAACAATGCACCTCTGCCTCAGGTGGGTAAACACCCCACATTCGAATGCTGGGTAGCCTGATAAAACCATTACCGTATAAACAACACTCAGAATGTAGGCCATGGAGTCGCAACCGGAACTCACACAATACCAGCCCATTAAATACACTGATCTGACTCAGGCAAACATCAACTACCATAATTCTCAACTCTGAGGAAACATATAGACGCTCATATACACATCCCCAGGCAAACCGTGCCACACAATTCTCTGAACTCTGAATACTCATCCAAATCCACAGTTCACTGGCAAATCACACGTCGATTGATCCTCAATAGGATCCACAACCGAAACGACACGGAAAGCACGTCAGGAGGCATCCTAATGAATACAATATCGTTCACAACAAGTGGAACGTGATCATGGAACTTCAAATATTTGAAAGTATACAACACCCGGAATTTGATGATTATCTGCCGGCCGGTCGGGTCACCATTCCAGACATGCTGTACATTCTCAAATACCCTTAGTAAACACGACTACAGAAGTCTACAGAACCTACAACCTAATGCTCTGATACCAAGCTGAAAAGACCCAACCCCGATTTAGCTCCCTAAACCGGAGTCAAACCCCTTCGAAAACACGAACCAACAAATTTTTTACGAAATTTTGGCAGAGTTTCGTTACTAACGTGGAATTACCATTACCTGCACGCGGAAAATACACTTCATCCTATGCCACAAAAAGCAAACCGTGGGCACCAATCCCATCCGGATTTCTCAATATATCAACAGTAAAGTAAATCAATAAATATATCTATACTTTACTGAAATCCGGTGTAAAATCATATAGCATATACTACAGAAAGCTCAGAGCGACATCTAATACATAATCGTATACACATACCACAGTAGGTAGAACAATAAACCTACTGGATGAAACAAGATTGCTCGAGCACTATGCCTCCGACCACGACGTGCGACACCAGAGCCTGAACTGCAAACTGGGCACGGAAACCGAAAAACCCAGGGGAAAGACATGAAACACGTTAGAGTGAGTGGACGAAAATAAAAGTCTTTCACCAGTTGATATATATGTAAAATAACATATGCGAGTCTAGGTAAATAAAATAACAAGTACACGAGGTAAAACTCATACTCCTCCAGTGTACTGAGCATGCAAGTAAAAATCCCACGGGGTCACTCATGGACACACACCGTGCTAGTACAGTCAGAATCACGGGATCCCAGACCCACACGTGATTCTAGCCGGAAATGGCTTCAGGTCAAAGGTCTGCCTCCCCCCGGTAAAAACCTCGGGTCAGGAGTCACAGCCTCCCCTGACAAATAAAGCCTACCATCGGGGATCAGCCGAGAGGCAAGTGTATCGATACAACAACGTAACCACGAATGTACTCTGTGTAAACCAAATCACAAACAATTCGATGCAAATGCATGAAACAGCATATAAATACATGTATACTCGTATACGTATATCCGTATAAGTATAATCGTATAATCATATAATCGTAAAACACATGCTCATGTAATCCGTAATCTCAATACGCATGCTCAAGTTCGAAAATCATATAAAAGACTCGCAAACAATCCGTGAAAAGAAATTGTCCACTCACAGACTGGCGTAACGCGTATCGCGTTAACCCGTGATCTGGCGGAAAGTCCCTCGCCAAAACAACGATCACGAACCCCTGAATATTCACAAAGTCCATTATTCAAAGTCATAATCCGACAATACAAGACAAATCACGAGAAACCACCGTTCTCGGAAACAAGAAATTCAATGTCGACGAATCGTCGAAAATCCGTATATGTACACCTCAATACCTCGCTTTACGTTCGGACGCTCAACTCGAAAAACGAACCTCCCCATTGCGATCGGAGCGCGATTTCGAGTCAAATGACATGCAACTTGTCGAAAGTCCAAAAAGTCAACCCGTTGACCGTTGACCGCCGCCGGACGTGAAATTTCACGGCGGAGCCAACCCTATTCCACTCCAAATCGTCCACTGAGCAACTTTGTCAACTGCACCGAAGTCCAATTCTCACTCTAACACATCCAATTTCAAGCAAAACCGAATGAACACACAAATTTCAAATCCAAAATTCTCCTTCCACAAATCGAATTAGAACTCCATACTTACATGGTTAGAATCATGGAGATGAGGGCTACAAAACCCAGTCCTTGTTTGAGCTCAACACGGCCCGAATCGAAAACCACCATTAAACCCAAAAATCACAAACTTTGCTTCAAGTTTTCTCTCTCCACCGTGAGCTCCACCACGAGAGGAGACCGGCACGAGGACGGGAGCACCGAGGCGCACCAAACGGGACAAGGCCCGAGCTCGGAGGTGGCCGGAATCCATCGCCACCGTGGAGCACCACCCTTGCCGACGTGAAATCCTCCTCCACCGAGTTGACTCAGTCAACTCGGTCAACCTCCCAAAATGGTAAGTCACACACTTGCCCAAAATAGCAGGTTACTATATATAGCCTTTCCCAAAATAGAAACTTGTAATTATCCTTTTCGACGAACTTCAAACGCGCGTAACTTTCTCTTCGTATATCCGATTCCGATAATTCTCGCGGCCACGAATTCGACTCGACATAATCTTCCATAATCACCCGAAGTCAAACACATCGACCAAATGGATAAAAAGTCAACTGTTGAACCAAACACACATTTAATTCGACTAAACAACCAACAAACGGAAATAATCACAACTAAATCTTCGTAACTCAAAATCATGCTCCGGAAGTTCCCACGAACTCAAAATTAAATTCTGAACAACTTCCGTGAAGAAGCCGAAACCAAATTCTCGACCAATAATTTAGTCGTTAAGTAGCTCGCTATTATAATCCGTTTCCGTCGAAACTTCAAATATTCATAATTAATTCCTCGGTCGTCCAAATAACGATCCGGAACCGCCCACGAACTCGTAATCACACGTACAACGACTCTCGAGAAGAGACCAGCTCCAATTCTCGGCCAATAATTTAGTCGTTAACAAATCTGGCGGTTCAAACATCAGTCGGCAACCTGCGATTACGCAGTAACTCACGAATCAAGCTGATCATACTGGTGATTCCGGTCCGGGTCGTCACAGTTCGGCTCTTGGTATGCAGTAACTTCTTCATCATCTGCGGTCTCACCAAGTGTGGCAGCACTGTATATGTTTATATGAGCAACATGGTTAACCACCTTCCATGGAACTTTGTTCATAAGATCGTCAAGGTAAAAAACTTGTTTTACTGATGTGGCAAGAACGAAATGGTCTTCTTTATACCAGCTTGTAGAAGTATTCACCGAAAATATTCCTTACTTATCGGTCATTGTGTTCTCTGGGCTAGTATCAAACCAACTACATTTGAACAAGTGCACTTTCATGCGGTTCCCATAAATTAGTTCAACAACTAAATGAAGGACACTGTAATAGTCAACGCCATCCTGCCCATTATGGACCATCACCCCACAATTCTGTGTTTTCATTCGGTCGTCTCTATTTTCACATATAAATTTCACGCAATTGACCTGACACATCGAGTAAACTTTTGAAGTTATCGGTTTCATCGCCAAGAGCCTCAATTCGTTTGACCACTCTGGGTAACCATCATATGCTACATGGTTCATCTGAAAAAGATAAGGAACCACACAAGAAATTATGAACGAACATAGAAAAACAAAACCACACACATGTTATATAAGGATATAAAAATATATATATATACACATATACCCTTACCCATTGACTAAAGTAGTTTGCAAACGTCCTGTTGTGGTACTCAAGATCACTGGCAATAACAGGGCAGTGAAGATGATAGTTTTTCCAATATTGAACTTCTGGATGGTTAATCCCCAGTGGGCAATGACTACCTCATTTCCATCCAACTTGTACGACTTTGGCAAGCTTCCCTGTACTACCACGTTATTAGAGATGATAGAAAGGTTGAACTCGGGTTCATTTATCGGCATATGTTGTTGGGGGTCCTCCAGCGCTCCCAAATACAACTTGGTGTACGTTACACACTCATGGGCAAGATATGCTTCAGGTGTAGATTTATTCTTCACATAGTCCTTGTAGTCTCCCAATTATCTACAAGTTAACAAGTGCATGTTATGATACTTAAAAAATAAGAATTTACATATAAAAACAGAGGCAAACACAAATGTATGAATCATTTATACCTTTCCATTGGATACATCCAAGTGTAGTGTACCAGACCGGTAAGCAACAATTGTTCGGGAAGATGGATTATCAGGTGAGGCATGATGTCGAAGAAATTTGGGGGAAATATCCTCTCATGCTTGCACATGATAAAAATGATGTCATCTTGCATCTTTTTGAAGTCTGATTTTTTAACTTCTCTGGTGCATAACTTCTGAAAGAATCTTGACAACGCCACCAACGGCTCCACCACCTCATTGAGCATGTACCCTCGAATGAAAACATGGAAAAGGCGTTGAAGCAGTACATGGCAATCATGACTCTTTAATCCGTACATCTTATTGTCCCGGAAGTTAACACACTTGCTTATATTTCCTACATAGCCATAAGGATACCTGTATAGCCATAAGCAACAATTATATTTCTTGCATAGCCATAAGCAACAATTAGATTAATTTCCTGCAAGCCATAAGCAACAATTATATTAATTTCCTGCATAGCCATAAGGATACCTGACATTACTCATCCACGCAAAAATTTCATGCTTTTGGTTCGGGTTGTCGGTGTAAGGAGCTTGGGGCATTTTTTTGTTACTATCTCTCAACCACAAATGTTTCCGCAGTCCCACGAATGTGTGCCTTATGGATGTCTTTTGTTTTCCCCTCCCAATTCAGAACTGTGCCACCACACTTTCGCACACATTCTTCTCTATGTGCATGACATCTAGGTAGTGTCTGATAGGTAACCTGGGCCAGTACGGAAGTTCCCAGAATATGCTCTTGTGTGTCCAAAACTTATACCTTTCGGGCTTGTCTGGAATTGACGACACTATCTCAGGATGATTGCTCAGCTAGCCAAAATCATATTCATTCGGCACTTCCAGAATTTCATCCCCTGTCCATCCCCTGGGTGGCACACTTGTTTCCACAGTCCCATCAAAAGCGTCTTGATCCTGCCTAAATGGGTGATCATCTAGAAGCCAACAATGGTGACGCATCTGAACAATTTTCCTGCAATGAGCATTGCAACAATCAATAGTCATGCACTCTAAACAAGCCCTGTAACCCCTGGTAACGTTGCCCGACAACATACTGCGGGCAGGAAAATTACTGATGGTGCAAACAAGCATGGCATGCATCTGGAACATCTCATTTTTGAACCTATCATAAGTGGGGTGGCCATGCTCACTCAGGTACTTAAGCTCCTGAATCAAAGGTCTCAAATACACATCGAGACACTTTCCTGGATAACCTGGGCCTGGAATTAACAGAGTGAGCATATTGTATTCCTTCTTTATGCACATCCATGGTGGAAGGTTGTACGGGATCAAAATAACTGGCCATATACTGTATTGAAGACTCATGTTGCCGAAAGGGTTGAATCCGTTAGATGAGAGCCCTAGCCAAACATTACGGACCTCTGCTGCAAAATGATCAAACTCCCTGACCATGTGCTTCCAAGCCTCTCCGTCGGCAGGGTGTATAAGGGTGTCATCGGCAGGCAAATTCCTCTCAGCCCACCATCTCATAGCTTCGGCCGTGAAAATACACATGAACAACCGCTCCGGCTTATCAATCAGCGGGAAATATCGAAGTATCTTCACAGCTTTCTTGTTGCCTGCAGGAGTCAACTTATACCTTTCCGTAAAACATACCGGGCACGCTTCAAGGTCTTCAAGATCTTTCCCCCAGAAGAGAATGCAATCATATCTGCATGCATGGATTTTGATGTAAGAAATCCCAAGATCTTTCAGGATATGTTGTACCTTATGATGAGTGGTAGGAAGACGATGACCGGGTGGCAGTAGCGAAGCAGTCCACTTCAGCCAAGAATCAACAGCTTTGACAGTCATTTTGTTCTCCATTTTGAGCTGCATCACTCCCATGACACTTCCAAGAACTGTCTTACTACGAACGTACGTTGTACAATGGAGTCTGTTGCAATGCAATCAGGTTGTTGTACTTGTCTATACCGCTTGTGTTGACATGAGCTCCAGGTAATGGATCGACTGGCTCAATATGAGGGAAACCCTCAACGACGGGAGGAACATTTGGTACTTGATCAGCAAATACACCGCTCTCATGAGGAAATATATCATTGATCAACATCGTTGTTGGATCATAGGATGGACTGACCCTCTCAGCAAATTGTCCATGATCATGCGGACCCGCTAACGACATATATATATATATGGATTGGCCCTCTCAGCAAGTTGACCCATATAAAAATATATATATACCAACAACTCCCAATTACAAATTTACATGCATATATATATACACACATATTAACAATTAATCACAAAATAAATTTATATACATATATATATATACAGATACATATTTTCATCGAATTCATCTCAAATCAACTCAAAATCAACAGTCAATCACTCAAAATCAACAATATAGCAACTCTATTTACATATCAAACCATTAATCTCAACTCTAAATCAACACACATATATCTAAATCAACACACATCTACATATATATATACGCATATATATATATACGTACCTATATAGCTTCACGAACGGGTTTTGGACGGCTTTTGACAATACCCAACGATTTCATAGCGTTTTCCTTCTTTCTCCCCGGATTTTTGTTAAATGAATGAGCTGCTGCAAAGTAGATATGATATAAGCGTTATAGCCGACGATTCATTAACTCGTCGGCTATAGACAGAATATCTCGTCGGTATTTCGGCCGAACCATCGTCGGCCATACTAGACATTATAGCCGGCGACGAGAAGGTAAATGCCGACGAGTCGTCGGCTATAATATTATAGCCGGCGATGAGGAAAAAAATGACCGACAAGTGAGCTTTGCATAGGTGATACTTCTTATAGCCGACGATATAGAACTTCGTAGGCCTTTGTTTTCTTCATTTCGTGGGCAATGAGAAGTATTCTGGTAGTGTGAATAGAATGAACTAAGCTAGGGGTGTTGGTCATATGATCAGATGCACCAGTGTCAATTATCCAAACATTATTCCCACGAGATGTAACAAGAGAGGTCTTACCAGACATACCTAATTGCACTATATTAGAGCACCTGCAGCGCAGCTGCTTTTCAGCACGAGCAAGCGTGGGGGCCGCCAAAGTCGTCGGCGACCGGCACGGCACGAGCAGCTACTCGAGCAACAATTGCTCGAGCGAGAGCATGAGCACGGGTGGGGCCACGGAGTGGGTGAGAGGGGGGAGGTGGGCCCGACCGGCGAGCAGCACGAGCAGCTCCATGCAGCGGTAGCTGCTGTCGTCGGCGACCGCTCATTGACGAGCTCGGGAGCTGCTACTCGAGCTTGCTGCGCTGCAAGTGCTCTTACCAGAAGCAACATAGATACTTGTGGAAGGAAGGGTCTTGCGTAGGCGATCACCCCACTCGTCAGGATATCCAATAGATGGAAAGAAGTTATCTTTGGAGTGACCATTATCCTTGCACAACGGGCATATTGAGTTGGCATAAGGATTTGGAGGATGAACACCAAACCGGGAGGAGAGAGGCCTTCGGTGAGCCACGACAGTAAGCAGGTGAGGCCGACGTTAGTAGGAGCGGCGGTGACGATCTAGTGGTGGTGGTAGTACTTATGACAGTAGGCTGAGCAGAAGCTGTAGTGTGAGTGAGACGGTCGTTGTGAGCCTGAGGAACATGAGCATAGGTCTTGTCAAGACTCAATAATTCTTCACGAAGAAGAATCTCCCCTCAAATTTGATCAAATTCATGATCCATACCTTCCAAGAATATGTGAACCCAAAGCATAGATTTGTAGTTGTTGTCTAGGACAACTACAGTCATGGTATTAGAAAATGAGGCAATTCGCTGATCAAGTTCCTCGAGCCAAGCAACCAAATCATTGTAGAAGACATAGATCGAGTAAATTAAGTTGAACCATCATAGTAGGTATCGTGTAAGGCACTCCAAATAAATGCAGCAGTCTTAAGACAAAGATAACGGTTGATGATGGAGGGAGATATGTTGTCTATCAACTAACATTTTACCTTCTCATTGTCAGTAGCCCAAGTAAGATACTCAAGTGTGTCTGTAGGAGGAGTAGTCGAAGCACCGGTAAGGAATTCAAGTTTGTTACGACCTCTAATACACATCTGCATAACAGGAGCCTGGGTAGAGTAATTGGAATCATTCAAGAGAACTCCAATGAGAAAAGAGGAGTTTTCTTGGTGGTAGTGGATAGCAGGTGGAATCTGAGGTTGAGATTGGGGAGAATAAATCACAGTAGAGTCGGATCCTCATTCCATTGCAGCGGAATTTAGGTGTAGTGGGTGACAAAAAATAGGATTTTGTCCGTAGGTCTACAAGTTTGGCTCTGATGCTAAGTAGAAAAATATAGGTAAAGTGTTTAGGTTAGAATACAATATTTTCATTCTTTCCTGAATTTGGTATATATACATCTTTACAAGGCATATTCTTAATAGGTAGAGAGTATCTACAATAAAGAATAAATCAATTCTAATTACAATAGGAATCTAAAATATCTACAAGATCAATACTCACCAACATGTGCTACACTAATACTTTCTCTGTTAATTAATTTCTTCAACCCGAAATCAATAAAAAAAAATTCCAGAACCAAAGATAAAGGCAACTGGTTCAAACTTTGCCTAGATCAATTCACCAAAAAGGTTTGGCACCAACGCCGGAAATTTGTCATTCTACGTCGTGTGGGACCAGCAAGCTTCCATTTCGTGACAGCGTCCTCCCCCTCCCCTTTCCCCTCCATCCACTACTACAAAAAGTGCTTCAGACAACTGTTTTAATCTGTTGTCTGAAGCATCCAAAAATCTATTATATATCGAGCAGTTGTTTGAACACATATCATACAACGGACAAATTTCTGTTGTTGAATATGCACTCTAACGGCTGATGTTCAGTTATTTTAAAAGTTTGAAAAAGTGATATTTAAGGACTTATGAGTTGTGTCATACAAATTCAAACCACTGATATTCGTCATATGACATAGAAGAAGACAACTGATTTCTGATAGTAAAGTTTGTTTCAAACAACTGAATGTTAATGTTTTACTGTTGTTTATCTATCTAACCTAATATAACATTTCAATTATTTGAGTGATTCTTTAATGACAAAGTTTATGCAATTCTATTAGTATATATAAATATGAGTTAGAGGACAGATTGGTTGTTTGTAAACATAATGAAACTACTTTCTACACATAATCTCCAAAAATTAACTACATATATTAATGGTTTCAGCTGCAATCATCATTCAATCTCATTCATTGTGAAAACTAAAATACATTCAACATACCAATGTCATATACAAAAAGTATACCCCAAGAGGGAAAAAAATGTATGCCCAATACCTATATCAATTTTCCTAACATCATCTCATTCATAATATCAACATAAACTACGAAGTCATTGCTTTCTCTCAAATGCCCACTGCAACTGATGATCTCACACAATACCAAGCAACTTCACCATAATTTGTCCCCCCCACAGATTCTGTAGAATCTAAATCTCCTCTTAATCTACACAACACAGAATCATCAAGAATTAAACTTTACAACAACTTGGACCAAATTAATTACCTTAAGTTGTTTTTACCTTCTTCTTAACAAGCTGAGGATTTTCATACTCTGGTACAAAATAACCAAAGGTTACAACCAATATCAACTATCACGTTTCTTACACATATAGTGTAAATTCGAAGATCTATCAAGTATACACAATTTTAAGATCTTTAGTCTAGACAATATCAAACCTTTCTGCATACAAAGCACTACTTAAGAAGTGAATATATGACTTAGAGTGAATTTTGTCTTAACACTATGGATTATTGCTGACAAGATATGTGTAACCAAACTACTTATTAGACATGCACTAATTATAAAGGCAATATGAAACCAACTCTATGTAAAGATGTGCAACCAAACTGAACCGAATAAGGCATTTTATCCTCACCCTTATAGGAAACTCCAATCTTAGGCTTGTCACAAGGACCAATGACGATCTTGAAAAACCACAACTTCATGTCACCTTCAACTGAAGCATCTGTGAATCTTCATATTAACAAACTGGCCATTGAAACTACATTCCATTAAACATATAGGACATCAAACTTCGGCCTAATTCATTTAAAAGTAATATCAAATTCAAATTGGTTATTTAGCAGATCCATAATAGTTCTAATCAATTCAAATTCATATACAAAAATTAGGTTAGAACTACGATGCACACATCAAGCAGCCAATTATGATTATTAGAAGGCAAGAACAATACTTAATTACATAGCTCAATTTTAAGTGTCCAAGTGCAAATCAGTGATTATACAAAGAGCTGAATTCTTACATATTGCGCAAATCAATGAACAATACATTAATTATTAGAAGTTGACAACCATGTTATAAATATCTTACCACAAAAGAAATCATCTTCTTGCCACATTGATGTACAACATGATGATAACAGATTATTTCATCAACTTAGACATAATCTTATATATAGTTTCAATATGAGTGACTAGTAAGTACCTATAGGCCATATCTTCATTAACTGTAGAACGATATCGAGTTAATCTCTCGAGTGAGCAGCTAATGTAGGAAGACATCTGCTGCCACTAATGTAATACACTGGAATATGACTAGTAACTTCTCAAACCTAAACATATATATACAAACCACTCCACATGTTAAAAAAAACAGAGGAAGAGTATGTAGTTTAGAGTAGGTACCAGGGAAGCCAGCATAGAAATCAACCATCGTGCATTCACTAACCTTTAAGTATCAAGAGAATTAAGCAATGAAAATCAGACATGAAATTAACCTCATCCATGGTGTCGATGATCTCGTCAGCATGTTTCAGTCCAACAAAGATGTACCGTATGCGCTTGTGCATTTTGGGAGATCCCTTGCCTCATATGGCTCCAACCTTGTTACAGTAAGCCATTTGGAAAGTGGAAAGTTCTCTAGTCTTTGAACAACCTACAACAATACCACCGTTGTCGATCAATTCAAAAGAAGCAAGCAACATTTATACGTGAATTGCAAGCAGCAACCAGAAAATACATATACAAAAGTAAACTCTTCCCCAAAACAAACAACCACTCAAGTATACTCATTACAAGCATTAATAAACACTATCCCATAATCACAAACAATGTACAACCGACATAATACAAAAACCAAAAATCAAGTTCTATCACTCAATACCAATATCAATTATCTCAATAGATGAGACACTATTCCATAATCACAAACAATATACTGCCAGCATAATACGCAAGTTCTATCACTCAGAACCAATATCAATTATCTCAAAAGATGGGCAAACTACAAAATAGAATGAAAGGAAGCAAAATTATTTATATCCAGTAACAACTATTATTAACTGTGATAGCCCTTGGGATCTTTGGATATTCCTACAAATTCTAAACCATGTGCAAAACGCAGGAGGCCCTCGCTCGAGGCGGCGCAAAACGCAGGAGGCCTAGATGTAGGCAATGTTGGTCGTGGCAGAGGTGAGCCCAAGCGCTGCGGCGCGAGCCAAGGCTGAGGTGAGCCTAGGCCTAAAAAAGAAAGGCGTTGATAAGGGTTTCAACCTCGGTACCGACGAGCTTGGAGGTCGAGCAGATTTGCGAGACGGATGAGCAAGTTTCGACTAACCTTGCAAGCGTCGAAGCGAGAGGTTTAAATTTGGCGAGTGACCAGCACTAACTGAGGATAAGGAGGTGCCCTGCATGGCGAGACGAGGCTGATCCTAAATGAGGTTGAGTTGGTGATTGATGACAACCTCACAACTACTATTGCAGTCTGTCGAGATTGAGATCGAGATCGAGATCGAGAGAGAGAGAGAGAGAGAGAGAGAGAGAGAGAGAGAGGCACAATAAAGTTAGGGTTTTATCAAAGTGTGAGTTTTTTTGTCTAAGTTTTGAAACTTAACCCGAGTCCAATAATAACATGTGCAAATATTAGGTTTTTTTTCGGTATAATTTTGTATCACACGGCTGACACTAATGACTATTGTCTGAAAATAATTCGGATAATTGAATCTTATATGTGTTGTTTGAATGCTTTACATATGATAACATCTCTGAAAATTAAATTCTAAATTGGTTGTCTCAATATTTTTATCAAAAAAATCATACAACTGAAATGTTTATTTTAGTTGTTTGTAACATTCCATAAATCTCAAACCATTTTTAGAGGATACCATCTATGGTTTAAAAATGCCTTCAAACAACTGAAATAAACATACTCAGTTGTCTGATTTTTGAGACAATAGACATTAAAATTGCAGTTGTTTGAAGCATTTTTTGTAGTTATGATCAATGTCGCCTCCGGCTCCATCGATTTGGGTTCTTGATAGGAAGCCTCGTTTCATTCTCTTCAAGAAGGGTAGTGTAGAGATATCAATAATATTATTTCATTTGAAAATAACAACAATTAGATGGGATGTAAAATGTAGTAAAGGGGTGCCAATTTAACCTTCCTTAATTAATTTACTGCTATTTTGGAGCACTTTGATGATCTTTTCGATAATGTTTATCAATAAGTCAAATACGTCGAAATACCTCCTTTCAATTTATTTGGTGACGTGCGGAGTGACCTTTGTCTTCTCTTCTAGATTTGTGGATTCTTTTCGGAGACTCTCTTGGGCTTTGCCCGATTGATAGAGTTGACATTTTTATTAGACAAAGACTCAGAGTGGAGTGGTTTTCCTAGTTGAAATCTTTTTCCGGCGAGTTTCTTCCCGGTGGTGATAAGCAATGCCCTAATGGTGGACCGTACCTACAGTCGGGCGTCCTGCTGGGCTATAGCCCAACTATTATGTCAAAAATCGATATTTATGATGATAGTTTTACTTGATACTAGGGCTGGGCACATTGGCCCGTAAATTTCTGCCTGTGCTCGTCCCAAACTGGCCCGTGCCAGGACGGGACATGCCTTATTTTTTATTGTTTTGGACCATCCTGTCCTATCCCGGCCTGAATACAAGAAGCAGGATAGGCCACATGCCTTAATATCTATGTTTTCCTAGGCCGGCTCGGCCCATTTCAGTTTTCCTTTACAATTAAATCTGGGTGTTTCACTCATTTAGAATGATCTAGGTCATTAATCTGTCGCACATATCACTTTCTACATATCTAGTTCAACCCGTCAACTCCTCCCTCTCCCTTCTCCTTTCCAAACAGAAGCAACAACACTGTTGACTCACCTCTTCTTCGACTCTCGTCTTCAAGGAGTTCGAGCTCCCTTGCATGTCGCGTCGCCGAGTTCGTAAAGCCGAAATCCTGTCTGACTCACCGATCAATCCCAAATAAAAACCCCAACTTCAAAAACCCAATCAATTTCAAATCAGAAACCCAATCGATCCCGAACTAAAACCCTAAATTTGAAACTCGTTTAGTTGGATCGTAATCATCGAGCATCAATGAGTTCTTTGACCTCAGCTGGTGTAGTATGTGTCGAACTCTGTTTCCAACTGTTACATATTAATGTTGATTAACATTTCTTTTACAACTTCTGTCTTCTGGGGTTCTACAGCTTCAGATTTTTTGGTATGTAACTATTTGTAATTAGCATAACTCTAACTCAATTGATATTTCCAGATTGTTACTCATTCATATTTTCAGAAACATTGTATTTTTATTTCCCACAACTACTGGATTTCTTCATTTGAAATAAAGAAGTTTTTAAAACAAAGTTTCATTGTTGGACCTATTAGCCTTCCACATATATATCTATAACTTTGGACGAATCCTTGAGCAGATTTGTTGAGAAAATCCCGAACAATATAGACCTCGCCGGGTCTGAATTTTCACACCACGAATCTTGTCCCGTCCTGTCCTGTGAAAAATAAATGGGACGGGCCGAGCCTTTACGAAAACCGTTCTGTCCTATCCCGTGCCCGGCCCGGCCCTACTTGATACAGTTCATTCTAGTGGTTAGCCCACCTAATTTGATTAGACCAAAGAAAAAGCCCACCATTTCGGGCTTCTATGTACCGGAAATTGAAAGGAGGCTCAATGTATTATGGCCCACATGATCAACGAGGAGAGAAGTAGAGATCGATCTGACCCGCGAAGTTAGTCTTTCACTCTAAGCGTCAGTCGTCAAAGACTCGTCGATTACTTCAAAACTTTATAAAACACTTCCGATCAAACCGCCGTCGTCGCCAATCGCCGGAAATCTCTAAGGTCATCGTAATCGCTCCGACGCCGATTCCGAATTCACTGTCGTCGTCACCATGAACTGCGAAGTGTGTCAACTCAAAGAACTGGTATGCTTCATCCTCATCATCAGAGCAAACGCCGATGATTTTCAATTCCGACTTATTTGCTTAGTTTCTGCTGAGAAATAATTAGAAAATTAAAAAGAAACTGAGAATTGCACTGTTTTTTTTCAGGAAGTCGAACACTTTGAGATTAGCGAAGTTCTGCGCTGTAAGTTTGTTTACCGATAAGATTTTGAAGCTCTTGTGTTCGTTGATCGATTGCATGCTTGTAATCGTGTGAAAATTAGTGTTTCATACGCAAAATTGTGGCCATTTATTACATTATTTTAGAGCTTGCAAATGAAATTCGGGAGAGTTATCATGTTCAATTTTGGTTAGGTTGCAATGAACATTGGGCCCAAGTCATCAGAAATGTTGGATTGTATAGTAACTTCAAGAGTGTTCCGGCAGATTATGGATGCCCTGAGCAATACACTGGCAGTGTTTAGATTTTGAAACCCAGCTGATTTCAACTTTAGGAGTACTGTAATGGTTTTTGTACATTTATATTTGTATCATACGATTGCATTTGGTTATGTTCCTGCACTGAATGCTGTATTATCTGCTTTTCAAATGTGTTTACGGCCCTTTGAAAATGGGTGCAGGCATACTTCACACTATTGTGTTCAATCGGGCTTTAGGTCTTGTGCGGCCGAAAGATGTTGATTTGGAACTTTTCGAGATTACATATGTAAGTGTTTACATTCTCCATAAATTTGGCTGCCCTGGTTTTGTTAAACGATTCTTTCCGTGCATGTCACTTCCTTTTGAATGAACATTGCATTGAAAAGCTAACTGAACTAATCAGAACTACACACATACTTTGAGGCGTTTCAAAGGCACTGAAATAATTTGATTATTCAGTTGCATTCCTGATGAACTTGATTTCTAGCTTAACAAGTGTACTGAGTAGAGTGGTTGTCACCTTTTGGGATTCAATCTGGTAGTTCTATCTAAACCATCTCCTTCTATAGGTGCAGTGTGGAGATCTGGAACTTGAAAAGAAAATAGATGAGAAGATTGAGCAATTCATAAGCTGGGTAGAGAAACACCCAAACAAGAAGAGTCAGGTTTGTTATTGGTTTCTTGCTTAAGTAATCAAAAAATTATGCAGGTAGATTTTGTTTATGTAGGGACTGACAAATTGTGATTCTCAACTTGCCTCTGTGCTCAGTTTCTCATTCAAACTTTTTTACCTGTTAGATTCTCTTCGATTAACAAATTCTATACATGTGTAAACGTAGTAAATGGCGTTACTTGTGATGTAGGTCTGCTTGTCTTTCTTTGAAGTAAAAAACAACAAAGCAACTTGGTTCACTAACAAGACGGAACGTCTATATTGGGAACAATGGTATATCAATTTGAATGTGGCTCAAAACCCAAAAGCACATTCTAGCAAATCTCATCATTCCAAAGTTGTAGTTGATCCAGGAGGTACCATTATGATAGTGCACTGAATGTCTATTCTTTGATACTTGAGTTTCTGTAAGGCACTGGCTCTGATTCTTTTATTTGTGACTGATGACTGCAGAGAGTGCATCAGATGAGAGGGTTGCTCGCAGAGCTGCACTTGAAGCAACTCTTCATGAGGTTTTGTTTCAAATTGTAAAGTTTGTGAATGAGAAGAAAGATCATGTTCCCCCCATACCCAATCTTGAGGGTGTAGTCTCTTTCCCCTATGAAATCAATATCCCAAGGTTGGTACTTATTTTAGTTTCAGATGATTTGTTCTTATAAATTTCATATATGTTTTCAATGTCGAGTAAACAAGCTGATCTGTAGGCATTAAAGTATCACTTGGGGCCTCAACTCTCTTTGTGATTACATGAGTAAATGCAAAAGAAATGATTGTTGATTAGTTGAAAATATTAGTCTCTTTAGCCAGCCAAAAGCCACACAGGATCAGACCAATGGAATTTTGTTTGAAGAGATTAAGACAAAGTGCTTTTTCGGATTTGGTTAAATTTAGAACTAAAATGAGGATTACAAATTGTTCGCCAATTGTTAGTGCTAGATCTTTGAACCTGATTTATCCTAAATAATAGCAACTCTACCCGATACCACTTCACCAATCCTCCAAGCCTTTCTGTAATGAATTTTGCTTATATTGTACAGCAAACAATTTCAGAATTATGTCCTTGGAGTACTGAAGAATAATGGCTGTTCTAGCCCTTAGATAGTTATCTTTTAGATTGCTTTTGGGATTAGCCATGATCTAATATCCCGAGTGGTTCACTAATGATCTAGTCTTATTTTCTTACTGTTGCTTCTGTTGTGTTACTGTTGAAGGCAGGTTTTTGTATTGCTCTTCCCTTCTGTTTGCTTGGTGTATTAATCATATCCAAAAGAAAAAATTTTAAATTCAGAATTATGTCCTTAACTGCTTGTGGTTAGCCAAATATGAATCAACTATGCCTAGCTCCGTGCTCTCGTTTTGTTGACAAGATGTTATTGTTGTTGCTGTTGATTTATGACTGTTTAGGAAGTTTCTCTGAAGCTCATGATTAGACTGCTGAGTTAATATTGTGATGCTATTGGTCAGTTCCTCGGATTCTGCTTTTGGGATGGACATGATCAAGAGGATGCTGCAAACTGGCCATCCAACCATGCTTAGCTGATCATCTGAGTTCATGTGCTTTGCGATTCGTTCTGCTTCTGAAGGTAAATAAATTCTTATGTTCATAATGACTAGAAGATGCGTGCATGTACTAAGTTGGTATCCTTCTACAAAGACTAGCTGTAAATGCAAGCAAGCTGTCACTCTGTAAATCTTTTCTAAGTGCGTAGCTGACATGTCTTCATCTTTGTAAATATGCTTCCCATCCCTTCATAATTCTCATCTCTTATGTCCATTCTCTTGTATATACTGATTAGCTCCAGCTTATTCATCAGGAAGCTGAATGTTGTCACACATTGGATGTTAATATCAACTGACGATATGTTTGTATAAATTGAGCTGTCTCCCCAATTTGTTACTCTGGTTCAGAGTATACAGTCTGCTACGAACAGTTTTATCTCAATCTTGCTTGGAAACTTGTTCTGTACAAAGTTTTTAGGGTTAAAAGAAATTTAAACTATAGTACTGAGTAAATAACTCAAAAAGAACATGCTGATGGTACCAGTTAGTTCCCGCTTTGTTATGGAACAATTTTGGCTGAAAACCTTCTGGACGGAACGAATCTGGGATTTACCAAATACTGCTTTGGTTCAAGTTTTGTTTTGTAGTGCAGAACAGCAGATCTGTCTTGCCGCCGACGGTATAATGGTATGTTTGTGAACGTAGAATATGAGCCACACAATCCTTGCTGCTGTGTTCATCATCATCATCATTATTAAGTTTGAAAATCCTCAAATATATCTTTAAATTTTTCGAAATTTTTCAATTTTTATCGATATTTCTAATGTATCTCCAATATTTCCCGATATTTTCCGAAATTCCGAAATTTTTATAAACTTTTCACATTTAACATTTAATTTGGTAAATGTCCAATCTTCACATGCTCAATGTCTAATCCACCTTTCACGTGACATGTCCAATACATGCAGAATTACATGGGAGAACAATCATTTAATGATTGTTCTCCACAATACACACATAATTATGCACATGAAGATAAATAAAATAATGTGAATTTCGAACCTCATAGGTCTCCCACGTGGTTTTGAAGTATTTATATATTTAAATGTGTGATGTGTAATATATTGTACAAAAGACGTGATGGTCTAGCCTCCCATAAGTTTTAGCCATCAAAAAATAAAAATAAAACTAATAAATTATATTTTAATAATTATCAGCACTTAACACGTAATAATTCATATAGTAATATAGCAAATTCATATGTCTTGATGTTTGATCAATATTTTCTTTTCACATGAGGTAGATAATTGATCATGTAACAACCTCCAAAAGTTTCATTACAAATTTCCATGTATTTTTATTAGTTTCCGTCATTTCTATCAGAATTTTCACTGAATCGATATTTCATCGATATTTCCGTCGATATATCCAAATTTTGGAGCGTCGATATATTCTCGATATCCGATATTTTACTCCTTGTTTGCTCGAGTCTAAAATGAAATTTCTGACTAATATGAGCAAAGCCAAATGAGGCAATGACTCAATATACTCCTTCGCTCAGAATCACTTTGTGGAGTATACCATTAAGAATAAATAAGAGTGTACATGAATTATCATATACATCATGATTTGTATTAGGATTTAAAATCTTTATAGACTTATTGATTCTATACTATACAATACATTATAAAAGAATAAGATTTTTGCTCTAGTTATAGAGAAGTTATTCATCGGCTAGACCCCATTGAAGAGTCAAGTATTGAAGAGAGCTGAAGGAGAAGATTTTTTGCGTTATCTTACCGTCTACAAGTATGGATATTTATAATTTTTATAATTTTTTGTAGATATATGTTATCATGTATATTGTTTTTGTATTGATCACAATTTTATAATTCGACATGAAAAATGTGTACACCAAGTAGTCAATCGACATGGAAATGATATTTAGTGGCAAGTTGTAGAGTCCTGGACTCGCCTTTCTGATATTGACATGAAGTTGATTTATTCGGTCCATGGAAATTGATTATGGAATATGGTACAAAAGTGGTGGACTTACGTAACGTCTCAACAACCATGACAACGAGCTTGACAACCGGCCATGATCATACAAATAGTTAAGGTCATTTGTATGATCTTTAATTAAGAATATACCTCGGCAATCTGAAGGAGGTTGGAGAAGAGCTGCAGTGGTCTAGAGAGTATGACCATGTGATCAGAACCATTTATCACTTTCACTTCATTTGGTGGGTTTTCCTTAATCATCCACCTCTGTAGATCCTCCTCTATCATTCTGTCTTGGTCGATCACGATGAACACTCTTGGAACCAATCCATATCTCTCCTCAGTGAATTCCAGCTCTTCAGCAAGCACAGGGGAAGATCTCACCAACGACATTGCTAGCATTACATCCTGTCCGACCATAAATGATTCATCAACATCCAAAAACGAAAACACAAACAGTTTTAGTTAACTCGATCTCCAACCTAGATTGATGAACATACCGTCACTTCCTTTTGATACTTGCCTGTTTTATTTTTCACATTTTACTTGCATGTATGTCAAATGGACTTGTATACAAAAAGTTGCTGCCGAGCACAATGATTTACCTCTGGTGGTGAAAGCTGGTATAGCCTCGACGCTAAAAATTGATCTGTCACAAATAGCTTAGCTCCCTGAGAGCCAGTTAACTTCGATCTTTCCATGATCTGTATAATATACCAAGAGTTATTCTGTGTGAATTTTCACCCTAGCCCTGTCATTATAGTATTATAAGAGAGAAACTGTAGGCGAGTATGTTAGTATGTTACCATTGTTACTTACCTTTTCTCTGATAGCCAAGTAACTAAGAGAAGGACCGGGCATCGCAGCAGTGGCATATACAGCAAGAGCAATTTTCTCAGGGAACCTCTCCATGGCTAGTGATATCAAGACACCTCCCAAGCTGTGACCTACCAGGATAACCCTATCTCCTGGTGGCAGAGACGTCAGGAATTTGATCAATGGCTCAACGTAGTCGGAGAACGAATTAACTTGCTCTACTGGAGTCAGGTCGATACCGCATGCTGTAAGGCTAGAGTCAGGGACGGAATCAAGATTTTCGGTTAGGGGGGGTCTAAATAAAAAGCTTAAAAATAGTCTTAGTTAGGGTAGTCAGTTGGATCTTGATCTATATATTTTGACAAAACAATCTCAATGTGTTGTTTTTGGTTTGATAAAACATCACAATTACTTGCAGCCTGATTATGAGTAATATTTGATCCTCCAAAATGTGATATTAGCGTTTGTTTCTTCTTCCAAATACTGAATCCATGACCAGCACCAACAAAAGTTTCACCACCGTCTTGTTCTCCAATAGCTGCTTTGAAAAGATAACAACATAATTAAAATGCAACATCCTCTTTAATACTGTACTCTAACAAATATGAAAATTCAATAAACCAATCACGAATAAACCTTATTCTTCTTTTTTCCCAAATTTCGTGAAAGGAAAAGTATGATTTTTAAGTTAATAAGGGCCTTGTTTTAGATAATATCTTCGAACTTCTTCTTGAATGTTAAGATGAAAACTTGAAATTGACGGGTGTTTAGCAGGATCCGATGGATACTTTTCTGTAATATCTCCAGCACGAGACTTTTTCATACTGTTACTATTCTTCTTTTGAATTTTCATAGGTGATTGCTCATCTGATGTTATAGTAGAAGAAGATGATTTTTTTTTGGAAGTATCTCTCCATATCTAATAAACTTAATAAAATGATTGCATTTTAATCTCAGGAACGGTAGAGTTTTTATAAAGAAAAAAGATCATAAAATCTTAAACTTGGTAAGAGATTGAATCATAATTGACCTAATATTTGAACTTCATTATTGAAATAAAATATAATAATATTCTTACAAAGTCGTTAAATTTGAATTAATTATGTACTTAGCGTCATTAAAGTTTAGATATACTTCAAATAAATTATAATATTTATATTATATAATAATAATAATAATATACTAATTTTTTCTTCTTCTCATAAACTGAGAGGGGGGGCCCATGCCCACCCTGGACCCAACATCCCTCCGTCACTGGCTAGAGTTGTAACTAGGGGTGGGACTTCCGAACCGAAAACCGAAAAAAAAAAATCAAGCCGAACCCGAACCGAAACCGAAAAAATCCAAATCCGAAAAAATCCGAACCGAAAAAATCGAAAAATTCGGTTCGGTTTCGGTTTCGGATTTTGAAAACCCGAACCGAACCGAAAAAACCAAAAAAAATCGAACATATATAAAACGGTGTCATTTTGATTTAAAAACTTAAAGAGAAAATGGTCAAAAATCAAAATACTCAAAAATCAAAATAGGGATTTTATTGAAGCAAAGTGCAAACTGCCTTATGCTGAGATCAGCTGCTGGAATTTTCATCAAATAGTGCTAGAAATTGAAGCAAAATGCTACTAGAGCTTTGTTGAGATTTTGCATCAATTTGCTATTTTTTTTGCTATTTTCTTAATTTCTGGACTGTTTGCTTTATGGACTGTTGAAAAACTTGAAACTGAACTACAAATATTATTTGCAGAATGTTTTCTTTGATGTTAGAAACTTGGAATTGATGGTGTAACTTGAAAATTTGAATTTGATGTTTGGATTGTTATGCTATTGTTATTTGTTAATGTCTTACAAGCTGAAAGTAATTGATTTTCTCCTATTTATTAGGGGTTTTTTTTTGTGAAGTTTGTTCATAATTTGAAGAAAAAAAAACCGAAAAAACCCGAAAAAAAACCGGAATTTTTAACCAAACCAAACCGAACCGAATGGCTTGATTTTTATTGTCGAAAATTGAAAAACCGAACCAAACCGAACCGAAGAAATTCTTATGGTTTGATTTTGGTTTTTATCAAAAACCGAACCAAACCGCCCGAATTCCACCCCTAGTTGTAACATCGTCACCGGTGGAGCTCAATAAAGCTGCCAACTTGTACCAACACCATGCTCCGTGAACCAGCACAAAGTGCTTCTTCCCAAAGCGGATATGGTTTGGAAGCTGCAGGTCAGCTGTAGGAGTTGGTACAGATTCTCACCAACAGAAGAATTAGAAGCAAAGGCACAAAGTGCTTCGCTCTCATGGTGATCTTCTCCGTTTTCAGCCCACTCTTTCCCTAGTCTGCCGTTGGTCACTTGGTCTGGTCTTACTTAAATACCCGGATGAAACCAAATCTTCGTTACAGTAGCCTTGGTACTTGGTGAGGAACTTATCGTGTCCTCTAATGTTACTTTCATGACGGGGCAATATGGTACTCTCAGAAAAAATGGAAATGGTTTAAAATTCATCCACCTAGCCTAGCCGACCTGTTGAAACAGTACAGACAATTCCTCTGTTTTCCAAATTCCTTCTGCTAAAGTATCTTGTTACCAAAAGAATGCTCTCCTAAGCCCAATAGGAATAGTAGTGACGACAGGGGAACCAAAATATTTTCATTGGTACCTCATGAAACACAGTCTATACTAATATTGAGAAAATCTGTTGCGCAGGTATTCTTAGGTATTTAAAGCGCGGAAAAATGGTTACGAAGATCAGTCAAGTATGACACGTTCTAAATTTTGTTCACTCAAGTATGACAAATGTCATTTTGTTCACTATCGAATGACAGTTAACTCATTTTAATCACTCAAATATCACTTTGCTAGCTCATGTATGGCCAATGTTAAAAAAAACGGTAATCGGCCATGATTCGTTTTAGTCTGATTACCGCTCAACCGAGTACTCGGGAGTACTATGAGTCGCTATTTTTTATTTTTAAATAATAAAATAATTATTAATATATTAAATTAAGATATAAAATGTCAATAATAAAAAAAATAGTTAAAATCAAAATAAAATGTCATCAAAGTGATCAAAATTATTAAAAACATAATTCAATATTTAAATAAAAGTATAATAAATTGTCTTTCAAATATAAAAAACACTCCATATTATTAAAAACTTCCAAATACGTCCTCATTTTCTTTAACTTCGGTGTCATCATCGAAGATAAAATCATCAGCATCAAGCTCTCTTATTGTAAACTCTTAAACACCATTATCTCCATCCCAAGTAAGATCGGATTTAAGATCATTCTCACCATTTACAACTAGTCATCCTTGTTCTTGACTTGCATCACTTGCAAGTCGTGGATCTTTCATTCTTTTATTTTTGTTAATGATCTTGACATTAAATTATACATATACAAGGTTGTCCAACCTTGTATATTTTTAATAAAAAAATATCTCTCCCTCATTTGATTTTACTTTTTATTTTTAATAAAAAAAATTACTAATTAAACAAAAAAAGGACCGATCAGTTAACCAGGTAACCGGTCTGAATTGGCCGATTCAGGTGACCGTTCAGGTCCGAATCGGTTCATTTTCGAGCCGAATAGCGAGTACTCGTCGAATACTCAGCCATATAGGCCGATTTTTAAAACAATGTGTATAGCCAATTTCTCCGGTTCAGAGTTATCAAAGCGAGTAAAAATGTCATTCGATAGTGAGCAGAGTAATATTTTGCTCAAGCAAAGTGATATTCGTCATACATGAGTGAGCAAAGTTTAGAACGTGTCATACTTGAGTGATCTTCCTAACCATTTTTTCTGTAAAGCGCAGTGCACCATAAAGGCTTAGCTGATATACTCCGCCCAGTTGTACAATGATCTTCTGTCTAGTTATTTACTAGGAACTATGAAATTGTGATCTAGTATATTTCTCACCAATGTGGATGAGGTGGGAGAAGAGCTCAAGTGGTCTAGAGAGCATGACCATGTGATCGGAACCATTTATCACCTTCACTTCATTTGGGGGGTTTTCCTTGATCATCCACATCTGCAGATCTTCCTCTATTCCAAGGTCTTGATCGCGCATGATAAACACTTGGAACCAACCATAATTCTCCTCGGTGAGCTTTATTGCCTCAATAAACAGGGGAGAATCTCACCAATGACAACGCTAGTGTTAGATCCTGTCCATTATGCATCATGAAAAAAGAGACAGTATTAGGCTATTAGTTCACGACTGAAAAGTGACCCTTGACGATGCTACATTGTTGTGATAATGAGCTGATCCTTATATGCAATTCCATACAATACAGATACAAAACATAATTGAAACGACTTGTAAAGATAGACGACTAGCGAGCGCAAGAATTAACTTTTCTGAGTACCTCTGGTGGGTGATAGCCGGTACAGAATTGACGACAATTGCTTTGGCCCAAAGAGTAGCGACATTGGAGGATTCTTGCGCCCCGCGCCGCCCCGCCCCGCCCCTCAATCTGTGTTGATGTTTCCTTATACTCTAAAGTTTACAACAATATAAATATCTGTGATTATCCGCTGGTAAATGAAAGAAACTGTAGGTATATGGGTGTGGGATTCATTACCTTATTGAAAATAGTCAAGTAACTGAGAGCAGGGCCAGGTATTACTGCAGTGGCATATACAGCAACAGCAATTTTCTCAGGGAACCTCTCCATGGCAATTGATATCACTCCCCCACCCATGCTGTGACCGACTAGAATAACCCTCTCCGTTGGTGGCAGAGACCCCAGAAGTTTGATCAACGGCTCAACATAGTCTGAGAACGAATGAACTTGCTCCACCTGGAGTGGGTTGATCCCGGATGCTGCAAGGTCTAGTGTTGTAACATCATGACCTGCCAACTTCAATAGAGTTGCCAACTTATACCAACACCATGCTCCGTGGCAAGCTCCATGAACCAGCACAAAATGCTTCTTCCCGGAAGGTATTTGGTTCGGACACTGATCAGTTGTAACAGTACTGGAGCAGATATTTGCAAAGCAAAAGAAAAGGCACAAAATGCTTCACCGTCATGTTCTCCATTTTCCTCAAACCTGTACTTTGTGGTTTTACTTTTATACAGAAAAATCCAAATCCTTCATGTCTTCCACACCGTAACTGGTCAGCAGTTCCAGATAAACAATAGATGACAATCTTACTAGCCGGTAGCAAAATTTGACTAGCCATTGGCAATGTTTTCAGGAAAGAAAACAAGTTGGAAAGTCATTAGAAAATGTTTCAACACCAAAAAACAAAAGAAGAAAAAAGGCTATCAGCAGACAAAATCGTGTCCATGACCAACCAAGATCGTTTTTGAATTGGCTTGTACTTCTCTATCATTTTCCAACCGATCATTGAAGGATCAGTATTCTCAAATTATAATAACCCAAGGAGAGCTTTTATCCCAGTTTGCCTTCCAACTTTATTTTCATTTGTTATTTCATTTATATTTCCACCTATCTGAAAAAATGATCCCATGATATTTATATTACAGCTTAACCAAGACTTGATGTCGAGTACTCCAGTACGTCAGAAAATAGCCATCCTCGTATTGTATTATAGGCTTGTTCTTCTCTAGCAAATTCTGGAGAATGCACCTTCAAAATGCGTAAGAAGCTCAGAGTTATGGGTCATGGAACAGCCAGCTACAGCATCTGGTTTAGAATCAAATATTTGATGTTACCACTCAATTCTTGGTCATCCATCAATTTGTCTAAGTAGCTAATTGCACAGACTATACAGGTAGGCCACTAAATGAACAAAGACTACATGAGCCTGGAAATTGAGACTGTAAACCATGATATCGTAATGAGTCTAAAACCCAACATTGTTCTTAATTTAGACACCAAGTTATAGTTGATATCTATGTAGTTTTATAGTCCACCATAAGAAACGCTTGAACTTGGGTAAAGTAAAACGAGGGAGAAAGTTTCAAAGAAGGGCATGTGTGGCTAACAGAAGCTTATCTTGTATCATCTATGATTCAAATCCCATCATATTAGACTGTAGACTGCAATAGGGATCACTCATACAGCTAAGCTTTCTACAATCGAAGATGCAGCAGCCAAGTATGTCCGGAACTTTAAAGTTGTTACATAATATCTCAGTAGCATTGCAACATCGGTCTTTATACCAATATCATGGTATCCATGGAAGATTAAAAATAGAGGTTGGTCCCTTTCAAAAAAAAAATAGAGGTTGGTCAGGTGGCAACTCGCTACTAAAATCATTAGGCCAGGAGCTCATCTGACTCTAAAACACCTCCTAATGCTTCATATTCCCATAGTATTTGACATCCAAATTGGACACATTTAGGACTTGTTTGAATGCAGGTTCTAATTGTTCTACAAGTGTTATTTCCTTTGCTCTACTACTGTTGTTAGTGGACGTAAACTATCTAAACTTGTATACATAGATTATAAATTACCTCAGAAAATGCTTATCCCTTTAACGATTGAGTGCTCCACATTCAGTAATAAGGTGCCATCAGTATGACCCTTACAGAGTTTTGTTGATCATCAGTCCTCAGCATTGTCTTTCCGTCTCCGGGTTATGTGGTAACTCTTCACATAAATCCTTTAGACTAGGCTTCATTGGTTGGCAGCATCTCCTTTATAACTTCAACTGCAAAGTATATGGGCTAAGCAAGACTTAATGCTAGGGGGCGAGCCAAGTCCCTCCAATCTAGTATAATTTTATTTTACTTCCTCTAAACAGAGTTCCTGAAATCTCGTTAAGCTGCACGCAAGAATAACAAGATCAGTTCGGACAGTTCAAGGTCATTAAGCTTGAATGCCAGTAATCCCGGTATAGGTAAAAGCCAAATAGCTATCTGTAAAAATTAATTAATGTTAATCACCAAATGCGTTGATTAATTGTTGACTGAGAGACTTATGGTAACTCATTCCAAATAGACGCACCGGTTCAAAAGAGCACTAGGATTGTACGGGAATAGATTCTTTTGGTGGAGACCTTCAATTGAAATTTTCAAAGAAAGTAAGCACCCTTTCACTTTTTTGAAATACCCTTGAGTGTGCTTGCAATCATATTCATGTTCATATCCAAGAAATGAGCATCTAGGGTCTTTCACTGGCGCAAACACATCTTCACTACAGAAAGCTGAACCACCCATTGAAACTTTTCTTTTCTTGCAAGATGATCGACTTATAGCTTGCCCACTAAGAGGAAAATTCACAAATAAGCTCCATGAATCACACACTTTACGCAAGCACCTGTTAAAGAATATATTCCAGGGAAGTAAGGACCACGTCAGAGATGCATCGACTGACAATTGATTGCAACACTCTGAAGTCAACTAAATTATTGTTCTAATAGAAGTGATCTGCAGATAAGCTCAAGGGGATGAAACTAACAAGTAGTGAACTGCAAGAAAATCATATTTCTATTGTACCTTAAAAGATACTCTGCACAACTTATTCCAGTATCTTTTGAAATAAGGTAGTCAAGAAGCACCTGATGGTCATAGCTTAACTGCAACATAAGGTAAAAGCCATCACTCATTCAATTTATCTTTTCCTCCCTCTAAGAATAAAAATTGTATGCTAGAGTTCCAACAAAAAGAGGTATTACGAGGTGGAAATGGGGATGTGTCCAAAATAGCTGCATCTTACCTCTAAAAGAAATAGATGGAATAAGAGTACAGGATTCAAAAGATCTGAGACAACAAAAACCACATTCCCCTTTGAATTCTGAAATGATCCCTTTTCCATTTGACCCCTATATTAAATCCAATACTACGTTAGAATGAAATAGTTAGACCAGATTTTACATTATGAAAAACCTATGATATCATTTCCTTACTGTGTTTCTGCAGAAAAGGGTACGCAAAGCAATTGCAATAGCACTTTGAATAGTACATCATCCTACAGTTGAAAATTAAGCCATGAGATAAGGTCATCGGAGTAAGATAATGTTGCAAATATGATAGCAAAGATAATAAAAACTAACAACAGAATTCTAGTAGCAAAGTTGTGAGATGGGCATAGACACTCAAACAAGGAACATAACAGGCTAAAGTTTGGATTTATGTATGATACCATTTCAGAACATGAGATACCTCTTTGATATATAGTTGGAGGAAGGATCTGGCAAAGTCTGCACATGTTTCAAAATACAATTCATGATCCACTAACGTATTGGCTGGAAGATGTTCTTGAAGCCAGTTATATAGCTCCAAAAGTCCTTTCCTTTTGCCACAACAATGCAATTCTGCAGTTGAGACATAGTTCAAGCACAAGTTCCAACTTGCACAAGCACATTTCTGGTTAGCTACTCCTTTTGAGTTAATCAAAGCTAAAGAGCACCGCAGAAAGAGGAACACAGTTTGTCTTTGCAGATGGCAAGCAGGCAGACTATTTACTTCTAAATCAGCAAGACTGGAAAGAAAAGGAGAGTCTTCCAAACAATCGTCCTGACTAGACTTGAGAGGAGTGATGGGTAGCACCAAAAATTCTTGAAAGTAAAAATGGATATGTTGCAACCATGAAACAAGAATTGACGATTCTGGATGAGTTTGGACAACGAGCCTGATCATGAGTACCTGCAAGACATGCTTTAAAGTATCAACATAGCAGCACGACCAACACACCTAAGCTCTTATAACCATTGACAATCATTTGAGCCCCATATCCCAAAGGAAGACCCGCGTTAACTCTTACCAATAACTTGTGTTTAAAGTACTGAGAGATGCAGTGGTTGAAGTTAACATTATCCGTTTGCTCACCAAGGCACAGACATAAAAGCTTAGGAACAACATTGATGATTGTAGAAAAAACTGGATGGTGCTTGTTTGCAGATTCAACAAGGCCACCTTGCTCGACCAAGGAACAGATAAACTGAATCAAGTTTCCTAGAAACAGAGATCTTTGAAATATAACTTCCTCCTTGTATCTTTTTTTAGCATTTGTACTGACACGAACCTCATTCAGTAAATCCCAAGGCACTGCCGAAAGGAAGGAATTAACTGCCTCAACAAACACTTCAAAAATTTCATCATCATCCTCAGACTTCAAGCATCTCAGTACATCACGTAACACCCGAACAACACCTGCCGCTACAGACCAGTCACCAATTTTCATTTTCGGTCTCAACACTACAACTAAACTCGACAAACTAGAACAATGATCACTCACTCCAGCTGCCACAGCAATTGCCAAATCAATACAATCACACAACAAACGAATATATGCATCCCAGTGGCTACTTCCCTGAAGAAAAAAACATAACTACTAATCACAAAACTCGACTAAATTGCCGTACAAAACCACAACTCTAAAATGCAATAAAAACTGTAACATACAAAAGCCGCTACGAATTGGGAGACCACAACTAGCACATTGCAGGCCAGATGCTTAATAAATCGACTCTCCACTGTTAGCAAAACTACCTGTCTAAACAAAACAATCATGTACTTAAAACAAAAACTAAACCGTATAATATCATTTACTTAAATTCACAAAACAAAATCATACCAAGTGTGTTAAGCTTTTCTTCACATACATACAATCACTCTCAGTGTCCGATCCAGCCACCTCGCCGTGAACTTCATCGGAGTCGGAACCGAGTTCCTGAGTCCAGTGCTTGACTTGCCGGAGAATCTTAGAGAGAGTCACCAGAACTTCTCTCTCTTCCGTCACCGAAAGGACATGTAGCTCCTGAACAAAATCGAACTCGGCTACTGAAACAATGGAGCATAAATAAAAACCCTAATTTAAAAAGCACGACGAAACTCACCGTGTACGGACGGAGCGAATCTTCGATCAAACGGCAGAGCTCGGCCAGATTTGAAACGCCGCGCATTTTTCAATAGACTGAGAAAGGCTTCGTCTTCAACTTCAATTTCTATAGTCTGAGAATCCAGAGATGGCAAAACGCTGCGTTTTGGTGATATAAAGTCTGGTTGAGATTTGTGGCGAACGGGTAATTTTGTTTTCTTATATGCTACCGTTGTTATATGAGCTCTCTTTCTTCAGCGGCTTTAATACAACAATGCACCGCCACAACCTCGCTCAGGCACGCGCGTCGGATACACGTGCTTCTGCTGACCGCCACGGCCGTCAGCTCGCTGTCACCGTACGTGTACAACAATGTGTTGTGAATGTACGCACGGTGCGGCGCCGTGGGGGATGCACGGAAGGTGTTCGACGAAATGCCTCAAAGAAATGTGGTTTCTTTCAATGCAGTGGCCGCAGCTTACTCGCGGAGTTTAGAGAATGCAGGGTTGGGATTGAGAGTGGTGAAGCAAATGGGTGTGGAGTGTCTGAGGCCGAATGCATCGACTTTGGCTAGCTTACTGCAGGCCTCTTGTACGCTTGAGGATTGGTTTGTTGGGTCTTTGGTGCATGGCCAAGTTGTGAAATTTGGATTCTTGAATGATGTGTGTCTTTCGACAGCTTTACTTGAGATGTACGCCAACTGTGGGGATTTGGATTCTGCTAGCCGAGTTTTCGCGGAAATGGTTGATAGAGATGTTGTGAATTGGAATTCGATGATTTTCGGATGTTTGAAGAATGATAAGACTGAAGAGGGACTTCATCTGTTTGATGGTATGTTGAGGAGTGGAGTTGCTCCTACTCAGTTCACATATTCAATGATTTTGACTGTGTGTAGCAGATTAGGATATTTTTATCTAGGGAAGATCATTCATGCCCGGGTCATAGTTTCGAGTACACGAGCTGATCTGGCTTTGGAGAATTCACTGCTTGACATGTATTGCAATTTCGGTAACACACAAGCAGCTTTTAGTGTGTTTCATACGATGGTAAATCCAGATTGGGTGTCAAGGAACACAATGATTGCAGGATTTTCAGAGACTGGGGATGGAGAGAAGGCTATGCATTTGTTTGCTCAGTTGAAGAAGTTGTCTTTTCTTAAACCAAATGGGTATACTTTTGCAGCTATTGTATCTGCAGCAGGGACATACTTAGCTTCTGACTATGGGAGACTTGTTCATGCCCAAGTCACAAAAGCAGGACTGGACAAGAATATTTTCGTAAGAACTGCACTGGTGTCGATGTACTTCAAGAACAGCAAAACAGATAATGCTCAAAAGGTGTTTTATTCCATTTTAGACAAGGATGTTGTTCTCTGGACTGAGATGATCATGGGTTTTACAACATTGGCGGATGGGGAGAACACAGTTAAGCTCTTCAAAGAGATGTTGTGGAGGAAGGCTACAAGGACAGCTTTGCTCTCAGTGGAGCTTTGAGTGCTATTTCGGACCTTGCAATGTTAAAACAAGGTGAGATGATCCACATCAGGCCTTGAAAACAGGATTTGATGTTGAAATTTCTGTGTGTAGGAGCCTGGTAGATATGTATGCAAAAAGTGGCTGCCTTGATTCTGCTTATTCTATATTTTCACAAATTTTGGACCCTGATCTCAAATGTTGCAACTCGATGCTTGGAGGATACAGTCACCACGGCATGGCACAAGAAGCTTTAAAGCTCTTTTCTGAGATCCAGAAACATGGTCTTGTTCCAGACCAAATAAATTTTCTTTCTCTACTCTCAGCTTGCAACTACTGTGGATTGGTTGAAGTAGGAAAGTTCTTGTGGAATTGTATGGAGGAGAATGGCATCCCACCTGGGCCTAAGCACTACTCTTGCATGGTTAGTTTGTTAAGTCGAGCTCGGTTACTGGATGAGGCAGAGAAACTTATTCTAAAGTCACCGTTTAGTGAGGATAATCTTGAACTGTGGAGAACTTTGCTGAGTTCATGTGTCATTAATATGAATTTGGAATTAGGAGTTCATGCGGCAGAGCAGATTTTGAAGTTAGATGCAGAAGACAGTGCAACACATATATTGCTTTCAAATCTCTATGCTGCAGCAGGAAAATGGGATAATGTTATAGAAATAAGGAAAAAGATTAAAGTACTGACTATAGAGGAGGATCCTGGGCTAAGCTGGATTGAAGATAAGAGGAACATTCAGGTGTTCAGCTGCGGTGTTCCAAGGAAGAGATTGGTGAAGCCGAAGCTGCACTGCATCGGCTACAAGGAATCATGGTAAGATCACAAAGAGATGAACTTGATGAACCTGTTTATTTCAGCTAGGCTGTAGAAAGAGATGTTTCAGGAAAACTTGTAAGCATAGACTACTAGCTAATTCCTAATTTTAGAATTGACAGAAATTCTTTACATGCGAAGAGATATACAATCTTCATTGCAATCTAACTTTACCTAACCGACAAGGGCCTTCATCCTCTGATGAGAATTAGTATCTGTTTGTAGGTCAAGGGGTTCAACAGAAATAGACTGAAGAGTGAGAGTAATTATGACATAGATTGAACACTTCCAAATCGATACTATATTGTATGTTGTAAATGAATTATTATTAATAAAAGCATTCAGATTGTTGATATTAATAAGAGAAAGCCCAAAGTATGATTTGCAGCAAGCTATAATTTGCAAGCACATTATTAATGTTACAACGTACTAAGGAAATTATTCTTCTACTAGCCATTGGCGTAATAATAGCTCAATTGCCTATTAAGTGCACTTCTGTGCTATATCCACAAGAGAACTGGAAAGTTCATTTGGCTTTGAAAACATTGGCATATGATCAGCTCCCTTGATCTCCACCACATTTTTTACCCCGCTGTTTTGAATCGTCCATCGCTGAAATTCCTCGGTTATTAGCAGATCCTTTTCGCAGACCACATAAAATTTTGTAACAGATCCATAACTCTCATTTGAGAAGTTCTTCATCTTACACACTTGCTCACGAAAGAATGAACTCTTCCTTACTAAACTCTGGGCGAGTTCGAGATCCTATAAACAAGTAAAACATAATTGCATATCAGTTCTCAAAACTTAAAAATATATGTGAAAACTCAGCCTAAGTGACTATTAATTCGACGTCAAACAAAACAAACAAGATGCTAAGGTACTTTGATTTTTGAGTGTAATACCTCAATAGGGCTGAGTTGATACACATTTGTTGCCAAGCACTGAGGACCAAAAGTTAATGATGTCAAGGGTTCTTCTCCAAACCTTTCAAATCGAGTGTCCAACCATCTGTCTGCTGGTGTTGTTTGCAAGAACTTCATGTACAAATAATAGAACGACCACAGATTTGAAAGCATTATTTACATTATGAAGTAATAAGTAAATACCATGTAGAATTCTATGTAATACAGTTTTCGTTCAAATGACTTGGCCTTCCAAATCTCATATGTTGATAAACCCCCTAAAAATTTTACTTTCTACAGATAAAAGGAAAATGTGTATTGTAGGTGTTGATCCATTTAAGAAAGACGAGTGCACGAGCTTGACTAAAAAGAACAGAAATTGACCATAAACAAAGACAAAGTCTTTACTGGAGACGAGTGCTTCACTTTACCTACTTACTTGACTAACAATATAGGATAAAGCTTGACTTAAAATAGAACAGCTTGAACAACAAGGGGAAAATGACATGAATCCAAACATAAATTAGATGGGCATGTGTTTCTGCGTTGGATTACCGACTGAGGATCACTATAAAACTATCTGAATATGCAATCTTGATTCAAAGTTTAACAACATAAAATGTAATAATCTGGAGAAATGACTATAATAGAAGATCACTGCAATAATATATACAAGTAATGTCTGAGTTAGTCATGAAAGATCATACCTGATCCATGATGTATGCTGGGTGGTGCGTGGTGTCTGGCAAGAAAGCAGTCAAGAAAACAGCAGTTGAAATTTTCTCAGGGAACTTCTCCATAGCAACAGACAAGTTCATACCCCCAAGGCTATGTCCTACAAGGATCACCTTTTCTTGTGGACCAAGAGATCCTAAAAGCTGAAGCAAAGGCTCAGAGTACTCTTCCAGTGACTTAAGATCTTCTATTGACCTGGTGTCGATGCCTGAAGCGGCATTGTTGATGGCCGTGACCTTGTGACCAGCTGCCTCGAGCTTTGGCTTGACCTTGTACCAACACCAAGCTCCATGGCCTGCGCCGTGGACTAGAACAAAATGCTTCTGCATGTTGTATTTGGTTGTAACGCTAGCTCGTCACGGCTGCCTCTCTATATCTGAGCTTCAGTGAGTAAAGCATAAAGCAGATGGCCTATCCGGTATTTGCCAAATGACATACTTGTCAAAACGACTACAGTGTGAAAGGAGACGATAAGAATATTGATAAGTAAATATTCAAACTAAATAATGCATATACATAGACAAACTAAATAACAAATATTCAAAGGGCAAGATCAGGCAGTTAGGCAAGTGCCTAACCTAAGAATTTAAACCTAGGTTGGGAAGTGCTAAGGTCTTGAAGAAAAACAGAAACAGGGAAAATGCAGGAAAACTAGTGTAGAAAGACGAACATCTGCTTTCTCGGTTTCTTTGCAATGACAGCAGTCACAGAACCCAAAACTTTTAACTACAAATAGTCTCAAACAAATGGCTCACAAAAATTGACAGTAATTTTAACCTAACAACATTCGTGTTGTATTGCAATTCTCAGACCAGCAATAGAAGCAAACACATATTGGACAGCTCTGAAATCTTTATTTGACGCTACAGATGTTTTGACAAATGGACTAAACTTTCTTCTGTTCACATAAAAAAATCTGACCTAAATCCTATACTACAATGTTACAGTGACAAGGATGTTCCCACATCTTGTTGCTAAATTACAAAATACTTTGTGCTGAGGCAGTATACAATTTAGCAAGGGGCTTGGAGATTCAACGATGTCGCAGCAAAATGAAGCTAAAAAGCAGGCAACACTCCTAGACCCTTGAAAACACAGATAACTCCGAATATGACAGCACTTAGGCCTGAAAATGGTGAAACAACTCAAGCTAACGTCGTCCTGTCCGAGACTTTGGCTTTGATCTCTGCAATAGCATAAAGTAAAAAGTAAGTATTCATGTGTCCTGAACAGCAGGTAAATTATTTACTTGGAGGATTTTGAGCAGGTTACAAGATTCCCAGATTTGTTTCTATAGCAAACATTGAACCATCGAGAATTGAAATTGACAGAGATGAATCACAACTGAAAGAATAATTACTCACCGCTGTAGCCCCAAAGCTAGAGCCAAATGATGTTGCAGGACCTGGAAAATATGGCAAAAAATTCAAATCAAATTCTACAAAGAAAGCAAAAACGGCAAAAGAAGCAATGCACATAAAGATTTGGAACCACTCACTAAGTTCTGATTCAAAATGCCAGAATATAATGCTAGCAAATTAAGAACCTCTGGAAGCTAGTTGCTAATCATTAAGATCCAAAAAATTAATCTTATAGCACTCAGTAAAACTATGCTCTGTGATTTATATGACGCAACTGCAAACGATTTTCAAAGCACCCACTGACTATGGCATGTTGACCGAAACAGCTTAACAAAACAGCCATCATCTGGCATAAACTTAAGACTAATTTAGTAAAGTAAGACAATTTAAAAGCTGCAGTGATCAAGCCAGTCTGTGGTCTCCAATATAAAAAGCTATAGAGCGGAATCATTTCTTTTGCTGAGTGTAATCTTATGTATGATTAACTCAGAAAGAACATACCGGAAGCAAATGGTGTAGAAAATAAGGAACCTCCCACAGGTGTAGTAGAACCCAAGGCCTGAGTATTGCCTAGCTGAGAAGCAGTTGATGTCTGGGGTGTAGCAGATGATGGTCCAAAAAGAGAAGATGCTGGAGCAGGAGTGGTTGGTGTTGCAAACAAAGATGAACCCATGGAAGAAGAAGATGGAGCGGAAGGTGTACTGAAAAGTGACAATCCACTCCCTGATGAAGTTGTTGTAGTAGCTGCAGATGTCTGTGGAGCCGTTGGTGCTGCTTGGGTTCCTGAGCTAGACAACAATCCAGCCACTTGTGATGATGGTTGTGAAATTGCAGGTAAATGCAAAGTTGGATGCACTCTCTTCGCAGCAGCTTCTTGCCTAGCTGTTTCCCGCCTATCAGCCTCAAGGAAAGGGTCATTCCCATCCCCTAAGCGACGCTGGTTAGCAAGATAAGCTGATTTCATGGATACAATGTACTGATGAATACTTTCCACCTACGAAATGCATCATAAAATTAATTAGCCATCATTCAAAAGAGAAACAGTATACTACTCATTCTGTGTTCACATCTTGTAACTAAAGGAAGGTATGGCAGATAAAATCCTGTACACAATCAAATTGTACTTTAAATTTATATCATAAACTAATTCAATGATACTCTTACAAGTCAAAATAGCTCCACAAACTACTATATGTTCCAACTATATACTGCACTATGAATACAAAGGAGGGGACCAGGTAAAGCAGAACATTTCACTTGGGTCATGCGACTCAAATGTCTCTAAAGACAAACAAGAGATATGAAAACTATTCGTTTACAGCATAAGCCGGAAACCACAATGTAATACCAGCAGCATCTTTCTCATACACATTGCAACAAAAAATTGAGTGGCTGATTAAACCCAATGAAGTACATTCTACTGCACAACAAATTTTCTTTCATTTACCTTAGCAGCCACATGAACAAAAAAGTCGTGCACATTTGACATGACTTTTGGAAGGGATTGCAACAAGGATCCATCATTGGCCGAGTTCCTCTCTGAATTTAAAAGGAGTTGCTCTATTTCTTCAATCCACTGGCGACACTCACCAAGATACTTCTCAAATCTCACAATTGTGTGCTGTAAGAAGGGAGATGGTTTCTTTGGAACTCCATTATAAAAATCAAACACTGGCATTATAGAAGTAGTTGTACATTGTGTAGCTGAGCCTAGTGTTTTTGTTGCTCCAGATGCCTGCGACGGTGCAGTACCATTTGAAGCAGCTTCAGCATTTGGTCGGAGAAACCTTGGACGTAGCATCATGAAAGAACGAACAGCAATCTCACTGTTCCGTAACATCTCTTTCACTGTAGCCATTAGTTCCTTCAGCAGAGCTTTTTGTCGGTCCATGGCAGTGCCAATTCCTCCAAGCTCCTGCATGGAAACACACACATTTGTAATCATTTATACATTGCACAATAGGACAAACTTGTAGCACAGATGAGCGAAAAGTACTACAATCATACTTGAGGGAAAAAAACACTCTTTTATTCATCAAAGTCAAGTTAAGTTGCCTCTCAATCTGATCCAATTTAAGACTTAAAAGATACAAAAGTTCAAGGTTACCAAATTTAGAAACAGAATTGGAAGAGACCATTACAGAATTACAAAAGCTAAACCTCTCCTACATATTATATAGGATTATGGAATCTACTTCAATATAGGTCAGAGTTGTTAGATTTCAAAGGCTGAAACTTTACATAAAGAGTTATTCTCATGCTTTAACGGGAAACTAAAGACACAAATGCGATATTTATTAAGTGAAAATTCATAAAATCCAACAGTTGAGACCAGTCAAGACTAGTTTTCTTACTCAAAGAACCATTTACTCGGCCAAGCTCCCCCAGAAGGATCTTGCAAATGTATGCAAACAGTCCAAAAGTAAATAACACAAACAAATGTACACTAAACTCATTAAGAAGAGAGCAGCTTCACACGAAAAACGACCCCAAGATCACACAGAAAAAACATCACTAATAACACATTGCAACTCAATAGACAACCAATACAAAAGCCAACCTGAACAATCCGACTCGCATCCTGCTCGAACCCGTCATTGGAAACCGAGGAATCGTAGAGACGACTAGACTGATCCAGCCTCTGGCTTTCATCCCTGTACGATAGTATCCGTTCCCTACATCCAAAACAGCACTTCACAAACTCAATAAACCATTCACAAACTAAAACAAAACAGCAACACTCTCCTAATCTCATAATCTTCACACTCAAAATGTAAACTCAAACCCTAGTTCAAATTTTCGGAGTCTAATTTGGTTTCAATTACCTACATTTACCCTAAAATCCACAATTGCAAAAAAGAAACTTAAAAAAGGCGAAATAATTGAAGTAAGCCATACTCAATCTGAAGCAAGATTTTCTGCGAATCGGGATGCAAATCGGCCCACTTGGTGCCGTAAATCGCCGGAGCCTTGTCGTTAGTGAACAAGAAAAGCTGCTGCGGTTGTTGTTGCTGCTGCGACGGCGACGGCGACGGCTGAAACAGCGAAGGTTGCTGCTGTTGTTGCGGCGGTTGCGAGAAGAGTGAGGAAGAGGTTTGCTGAAAAGGGCTCGGGGATTGTTGGAAAGGGTTTGGGGTCTGTTGTTGGGTTTGCTGAAAGGGATTTGGGGATTGTTGTTGTTGTGGTTGGGTTTGGAAGAGAGAAGGGGATTGTTGCGGCGTGGAGAAGAGAGAAAACGACATTGTATCTCCGGCGAGGGTTTTGGGGTCGGAGGGATTGGAAAGGGCGAACTTTAAAACCCTAGAGAGGGAAAACGCCCCGCCACTGTATTCAGTACAGAGAGTGTCTGTAATTTGAGAACGAGTTGAAATTTGGGGGAGAATTGTTTGCCTAAGAAATGCGGGCATGAGGTGCTGATAAAATATGAGACGGGTCGTTTTTCGTAAAGGGAAAATTACTAATCATACCGCATGTTTATTTTTTTTTCTGAAACGAAGCACTATAATAAATTTGTTAAGTTACAAGGAAAACACCAATTATCGATCTGAAAGAAAGGACTCCCTACACCAACTTACATTATTACATGTTCATCACAAGTACTATAACATAATTAGACGAACTAGATGCACGGTAAAGGATTATAAAATGTAGAGTCTCAAATCTTATCTAGTTATATCTCGAACCTAGTAACGTCAGACGTCACTCTTCAGCCTACTTTTTCGCTCCAGTGCAACCTTATTTTACGGGGACTAATGTTTGTCCACCTCTACGGGAACACGTCCTTCATATGCCAAATTCATTCGATTATAACAATGTAAGGCAGAATGACCTTCCTTACCTCAAATCTGACAAGAAACTCGAACACCGATGGAGAATCCAGGAGTGCTAGAAGATGCAACATGTGAAGGAACACGACCAGGGATAGAAGATGGTCGAGAGCCAGTGCGGTTACCAGAGTGTGAAGGTGGAGAAGTATGATTAGAGAATGGAGCACGGCTAGATACGCCACAACCAGAAGAAATGTAAGCACATGACCACGGCTACCACCACCACGAGAATGAGAGGCCTGTAAGGCAGTAGCACTAGTGTCAATCCCAAGAACACTTTGATTTTACAACTTGCGTTGAGCACTTAAGAGCATTCCCACCCATGGAAGATGTGAGGAAGCCCCATTTTGAGGAATTCCTCAGAATTTTGAGGAATTCCTCAGAATAGGAAGTCCTCAAACAGTTTTTCGTGCAGCGGTGCCTGTTTAAGGACTTCCTATTACTATTCACGAATAATTAAAATTTTGAAATTTTAAATATCGAATATTATTTTCACCCAATAACTAACCGACACGTGTTATCCCAGAACATATAAGTGGTTACGGATTTACGATAACATTTTCGACAAGTTATTTTGAGACACGTGTCATGTATACGTGTCGGTGTCGGCAAAATCATTGATTAAGATAAGACGGTAATATTTCCTGTAAGATTGCGGTCCAACGAGAATGAGACACGTGTCAGTGTCGGCAAAATTATTGATGAAGATAGGACGGTAATATTTCTTGTAAGATTGCGGTCCAACGAGAATGTGACACGTGTATTGTGTACGTGTTGGTGTCGGCAAAATAATTGCGAAAGATATTCGGTAAGATTTTCAACCAACCGACGGTCGACACGTGTCGTTATCTAATCTAATCTGGTTCTTCAAAATGACTATAAAAGAATGAGCTATGGGAGTGGAAGAACTCACACCAACACTTCTTCACATTTCTTATCATCCTCTCTAAACACTTCATCACATTTCCCTTTCCTCAAGATGAATCCTATGGGTTTCACTAATTTTTTCAATAGGAGGCGACAACAACGCCGACAAAATGCTGAAATTGCCAATCAATTCGTTATCGACGCGGTGGCGGTTGATGCAGCATTCGATGATGATCTAACACCACGCCGCCGTGCAAATCAACCAAGGCTGAGGGATGAGAGGGGCCATAATCTTATGGAAGATTACTTCATCGAACGCTCGGTCTTCACCAACCACGACTTTCGTCAGCGGTTCCGAATGAGCCGACACATATTCAACCGTTTAATGACGGACCTCTGCAACAACGACCCATTTTGGCATCAAAGAGCCGACGCCACTGGAATGGTCGGACTTCTTCCCCAACAAAAGATGACCGGTGCTCTTCGGATGTTGGCATACGGCTCAGCTGCAGATCAGTGTGCCGAAATCACAAGGATGGGGGACTCAACAACTATGGAGTGCATGAAGAAGTGGTGCACCCAAGTGGTTGAGCTTTATGGTACTCGTTACCTCCGTGCTCCAGATCAGACAGACATCACTCAGCTTCTAAGAAGGGCTAAACAACGCGGATTTCCTGGTATGATCGGTAGCATTGATTGCATGCATTGGGAGTGGAAGAACTGCCCAACTGCTTGGTCCGGGGCGTACTCAGGGAGGAAAGGTCGTCCAACAATCATCTTAGAGGCAGTGGCCTCATATGACACGTGGATCTGGCATAGTTTCTTCGGGGTACCAGGAGCTCAAAATGATATCAACGTGTTGTATCAATCAGATGTATTCGATGCAGTGCTTGCTGGAAGAAGTCCATCTGTGACTTATAAAGTGAACGGTATGACATACCGTAACACCTATTACCTTGCTGGCGGGATATATCCGAGGTACTCTTCGTTTGTCAAAACAATTTCTAATCCTCAAGAGCTTCCACAAAAGCTTTTTGCGAGAAAGCAAGAGTCGTACCGTAAGGATGTGGAGAGGTGCTTTGGCATCTTACAAGCTCGTTGGGGGATAATTCGTCATGCAGCTCGGTGTCACCGCCTTTCGACGTTAAAATACATCATGTTGGCTTGCATCATAATGTACAACATGATCGTTGAGGACGAGTTCGTGGAGGATGAGTTTGAGGAGAACCAAGAAGAAGATCTCCAAAACCTATCTACCGCATTCATTGCTTATGATGGGCCAGTGGATGAAGGGGGGAACCGTATTCCATTCGAGCCGGTTGGAAGATATGGAAATGAACAACGGTTTAATGAGCGTATTGTAGATCTCCAATCAGCTTACATCCATGGAGAGCTTCAAAAGGACTTAGTTAAGTACAACTGGTTTCTTGAGACCGGTGAACAACTATAAAAATGTTGTCTTAATTGTTGTATTTTTATTATGTGTGTTTGCATTGTTGTGTGTTTGAATTATGTGTGTTAAATAATTTTTGTAATGTGTGGGAACTTGATGGAAATAAAGAAATTGCATTTTTATTTATTTTAATGGGAAACTACATAATTTAAATGCTTGAAGGGAAACTACTTGAAAAAAATACAAGTGGGTAATTTAATTTAAGAGCTTGGAAAAAGGGGGCGATAACAATTGGAATAGCCTTCTCCGCTTGCTTCATCTTCAACCTCATCCATTTGAGAAAGGATTTCGGCTTTCCTCTTGGTAAAATACTTCTTGGATTTAGGAGTCATAATCTCGGTATCCATTGACATGATCCGAGTCTCTTCCGCCAAAGCTCTCAAATCGATATCTCTTTTTTGAAGCGCGATTTGCTCTCGAAGAAGGGAAACCTCAATTGCATCATTATCTTTTTGATTGCGACCATAAACTTCTTGATTTGTCGCAATCCTATTCAAAGCCTCGGCTCTTTCATTTGTTGAATTCATGCCTTTTTTTCCTTTCTTTTTCCCTTCCTTGGCCGCTTTCACTCCCATAGGACGCTCCGGAGAAGAGGGAGCTTGATTACTCATTGGTGTGGGAAATGCATCATCCTCATCCAAGTTGACGGCGGGAGGCATTGAGCTTGCGTGATGTGTTGATGAGTAAGGCGGAGTAGAGGATAAGTAAGGTGGAGGTGTACTAGCTTCGACATGGATGAAGTATGGATGATTCTTCACCACATCCCAACAAGCAAAGTCCTTAAACTCTTTCTTCTTTTTGGCAACATAAAATGATTGAGCACTTCTCATCTAAAAAATTAAATAATTAAAGAACATGCCATAAAGAAAATTAAATAAAATGGACATAACTTATATTAAATATTTTTTCAAAAATAACTTGCAAAAAAATGGAGATAAAAAACAATACCTCATCGTGTAAGTTGGAGCCGGAAGATGCATTTCTTCGTGCGAAAGAAATAGCACTACCCCAAAGTTTCAAATTCGCCTTCAACTTTGCGAATCGAGAGGATAATGCGTTTTGGGTCCTAGTTTCTGGCATTGATTCACCATAACCTAGCTCCCAATTCGCCTTGAAATCGCCATGAATCTTTTCCCATAATTTGTCGACCTTTTGACGATTTCCGGTAATCGAATCAACACTAAAACGACAATAAGATATGCTTAATTGCACATCTTCCGAAAAAAGCCAATTTGTTGACATTTTTTTCCCAAAAAATAAACAAAGGATTTAGAGGATAGATGGAGAGATTGAGAGGGGGAGAGAGTGAATTTGTTGTGCACAAATTGATGTAAAAAATGAATGAAATGAAGGTAGTATTTATAGAAAAAATATATATGGGGTGATTTGCAATTTTTTGGGATTTTTTTGCAATTTTTTGGGGTTTTTTTTGCAATTAATTGATTTCTGGCCGAAGTGGCCGTTGCATATGAATTTGGGCCGTCGGATCAGTTTAGATCCGTTTGAAATGGATGGCTGAGATCAACATATCCGTTGGTCTGTCAGCCTCCCAGAAGCTGACACGTGTCAGCTTCTGGTTGGCTGACAGTTTTAACTTTTACTGTTTTACTTTTTTTTTACCCTAAAAAAAAAAAATTGAGTCATGCTGACGTCACCCACGTGGCGTGGGTCCCGCCAGCGGGACGTTCCGCTTCGCGTGCTCGGCGGAGGACGCCGCTCGGTACGATCCGTGGGTCAACGGTGGGTCGCCGCTGCTCCTTCCCCCCGCTGCACGCATGCCGATCGCCGGACGTCCCCGAAATGGTGGGCCACCCCCCCGGACGTCCTCGCCGTTCGGTACCGGTGGGAATGCTCTAACAACAAGGCTTCAAGGGCATCATAAGTAATACGAATGTCCATAGGTTGCGCAAAGCTTACAGTGGTTTCATAAACAGAACCAACATTGTCCATGATGATAGAAACTAAATCAGTTTCAGAAATGAGGTGGCCGGCAAGAGCAAGATTATTAGCATTGCCATTGATTTTATCAAGAAAATCAAAAATAGATAGATCACCTCGCATAGTCCGGAGAAGTTCACCGCGACGTTGGAGAATGCGGTTTTGGCATTGGGAAGCATATGTTTCTCAAGAAAAAGCCATGTGGAAGCAGAGGATGTGGAGCGAGAGACGGTGGCAAGAACAAAAGGTGTGAGTGAACCATTGATCGAACTCAAAACCATCTGACCTTGGAGAATCCACGTACCATACTCGGGGTTGACGATGTCAGCGAGCTTCCCATCTTTTTCCTTGAGAAAAGATGGAGGAAATTTGTTTGTTCCATCAACGAAACTTATCAGATTTCGACTTTGCAAAGTAGGAATGATTTGAGCAAGGCATAGAGAGTAGTTGTTTCGATCTAACTTGATAGAGAGCAAGCTGGTCACAGTTGGGACAACATTGGAGGAGGTGGAGGAGCAGGAGGCCATGAGAGTGGGGGGAGAAATGAAGTCGTTAGACGTTTGGCTTTGATATCATAAAGAAGAATAATTTGGGGTAGAATTGCATGACTCAAACAGAGTCTGCGTTGTCATATATATATATATATATTGATTGTGATGTACAAAATAATGGTAATTACAAGAATGAAGCATAATGAGAATCGAAGACTTTAAATGTACTCTTTATATATGATAGTCTCATATTTGTGCGTCTATTTGGTGTTTAATTCATTCTCTGTACTTATTTTATTGTTATTTATTTGAGTATTTAATTACGTTTATTTTTTTATAGGTTTTGTGGAGAAATAAAGAAAAATAAAATAAAAGAGGGATTCCTAGCTCAATATGGATTAAAGAAGGAGTTTTGTACAATTAAAGAAGTTTATTCTCATGTAGACTCTAGGAGATCAATTGGGAGACATATATAAACCTATTTTAGGTTTTTGGGAAGGATAATCAGAAATTAAAGAGAGAAAATCGAGCAAAGGAGAAGGGCGGACGAAAAGGAGCCAAAGGCCTTTTCGATCCATCGAAGAATTCTTCTTCGATCCATCGAAGCTGGACGGTAACTTCAGTTCTTCATCCATTCTTGACCTGTAAACTCTATGCTTGTTTTTGATTCAATTTAATTATGACTTTCAGTAGCTAAACTCATTGTTAAGGGGCTGCTTGAAGCCCCGTACATGAAGTCTTTCTAATTCATATACTTTACTCTAGTTTTGCATATTCAATTCAGTTGAGGTTTCTTTATATGTACTTTGGTGGCCAACTTAGTATGCATGCTAGGATTCTATTATCATAAGATATGGGCGACTGAAGATTATGGTTCTTCCACCGGATTCTCTATAGTGATACACCTATTTTACCATCAGGTGATTGAAACCCTAGGTTTAGCAGGACATGCCCATAGTGTACATGTGAACCCTTGTAGATTCTCAAACCTTTTCTAGAACGTAATGTTTTCTTCTTTATAAACTTTGGCGTCCATGACTATGGGTTAAATAGAGGGATAGATGTGGGGGAGGTCCATGACAAACTCACATAGGCATAATGATTAGGTAATAGGATGTGTTGTGTCTATCGTCCTTCCTGAAAACTTTCATTGATTGAATATGTGCATTAGATTAAGTATGTGTAAAATATATGGAATGACGATGGTAGATTGCATTCGTCTCAACTCATTCATCATATAGTTTAAACTCATTTGCAGTCATAAACATGTTTACTTTCAGCATTTATTTTCTGCATTAGTTGTAGCTTAACCGACTCAGTTCGGTATCTAAATCAACTCAGAATAGCCTAAAATTTTGTGTAGTAGTCATCCATTGTGTCTAGTTTATTTTGTCCAAATTTAGTGTTAATTGAGTTTGTTTAAAGTAGGGTCGTAGTGTCATTAGTGTATTGTAGTCGAGTCTGTCAGTATTTTAGTCTAGTTTTAGGATTTAGTTTCACCAATTCTTCGTGTTCGATAACCCCTATTTATCTTACTACATTGATATATCCAAGCTGGGAATATGGTATCTTTGCATAGGTGTTTACCCACCTATCAAATTTTGGCGCCGTTGCCAGGAAATTGCTTAATTCTAAGTCCAAATAGAGTCTGTAAATTTCTGTTTTGTTTTGTTTTGTTTCCTTTTCTTTTGAGTTTTATAGTTTCTTTAGTGTGCAGGAACATTGTGTATGTGTACTAGGCACACTAGAAGCACTGAGCCATTACTACTTGATCCAGAGATTGAACGCTCAGCAAGGCAAAACAGAAAGCAGCAGGGACAATGGTCCATAAACGTTAATAGTGATGGTCAGCCTGAGCAAGAGATACATTCTGATACAGGGTCTGAATTTGAGGAAGAACAACACATTCGAACACCACTACCATCACCAAGAAGAATGGAAAACGCAACAAAGTTGAGAGAGTCCTTTGTGCCAGGCACAGATGCAGCAGATTCACCGATCGTTCTACCAGAGAATTTGGAGTCTTACTCTATTCCCCCATCCCTTATATCGAATCTGCCACATTTTAGAGGAAAGCCTTCTGAAGACCCTCAGGACCATCTCAATGAATTCATAGCATTGTGCAGAATCCAGAGATCAACAAACATGGAAAAGGACACTATTAAGCTTCTCTTGTTTTCGTTTTCTCTAAAAGAGCAAGCAAAAACATGGTACAATTCTTTAGCTCTATCTATGGACACATGGGAGAAGATGTGTTCTGCATTCATGAAAGAGTTATACTCTGCTTCCCACACCAAGAATTTGAAGAAGCAAATTAGCACATTCAGGCAAAAAGACAGTGATGAATTACATGAAGCCTGGAGCTAGTTTAAGAGTCTTCTTCGACAATTCCCTCATCATAAATTTGACCTCAACACTCAAATGGAGTTCTTCTATGAAAGCTTTTAACAGGTCAAAGCTGGATTCAACTTGTGAGAGAAATTGGTAGAATAAGATTGGAGCTGAAGCAAATGAAATTGTTAAGAACCAAGCAAAAAATTCAAGACAGTTTCAGTCAAGAGATAGAACTATGAGAGCAAGTAGAAGATCTCTCAATGCAGTTACAATCGATGGAGCCATGGAAAAAAAATTAAGTTCTATGGAGAACAATATTGCTCTGATTGCTAGTAGTCTGAAAGTGGGTAAGAAGACGAATGTTACTGCAGCTCAAGTTGTGTGCACTTTATGTTCAGCTACGAGTCATCTAGCAAAAAAATTTCCCCAACTCAGAGAAGATGAAGAAGCTGATTAGGAGGAAGAAGCAAATTACTTCCAGAGACAACCCAACACATATGGTGGAAATAAGGACCTGTTGAGCTATATGAGCAACAATGTGCTCAATCCTCCAAATATTCCACCAGGTTTTCAGCAGAGATAGCCTACAGGAGATGGGTAACAATTTGGCCAGAGGCGTATGCCTCAGCAACAACAAGCTCAAGCTTAAATGATGCAACAAATGATGTTTGACACAAGAAGGAGCGAGAGGAGAGTAGTGTCTTTCACCAAGAACTCAAGGCCACAACTCAGCAACATAAAGATTAGGTAATAGGATGTGTCATGTCTATCGTCCTTCCTGGGAACTTTCATTGATTAGATATGTGCATTAGATTAAGTATGTGTTAGATAGATGGAATGACGGTGGTGGATTGCATTCCTCTTAACTCATTCATCATATAGTTTAAACTCATTTGCATTCATAAACATATTTACTTTCAGCATTTATTTTTTGCATTAGCTGTACCTTAGCTGATTCAGTTCGGTATCTAAATCAACTCATAACACCCTAAAATTTTGTGTGATAGTCCGTCACTGTGTCTAGTTTATTGTGTCCACATTTCGTGTTAATTGAGTCTATTTAGAGTAGGGTCGTAGTGTTATTAGTGTATTGTAGTCGAGTATGTGAGTATTTTAGTCTAGTGTTAGGATTTAGTTTCACCACTTCTTCGTGTTCGATAATCCCTATTTATTTTACTACATTGATATATCTAAGTTAGAAATATGGTATCTTTGCATATGTATTTACCCACCTATCAGTATACAATCACATTAATACCATCATTAAGATTGAATGAAATTGGCTGGAGTTTAAAGTGGCTGGAGTTTTGCATGAAGTAGAATCCTATTGATGATGATTCCTTGATTGATGAGGACTGATTAACAGATCGTGCCAAGTTTAGGAAGTTGTATGATGAGACACAGTCTGATCAAGATTACGGTGACTACCTCTTATTCGGACGTTCTGTTTTTGGCAGAGATAGGTCAACAGCATTGTGTGTGCTTTGAGCTGAGAAACTATTGTAGTTGGTAATAACTTATAACTAGTGCATTTGCAATTACTTGTAACTATATGCTGTATATCAATCTCAAACATATAGCTACTGATTGATGTTGTACTAATTTGTAATGCCAATTATAACAGCTGAGTTAAGCCTGTGAGACTTACTGGATAGTAATGACTAATGAGATATGGTATTGCTTTAGAAAACAAAATCGATACTATAACCTACAATGCATTGAATACTACACCTAGATATGGTGTTGCATTGAACTGAATTACTGAAGCAAGCCTGAAAGATAATATGTGAAGCACACAATAAGCAATGCAACATCAACATTATTAAAGTAGTCTTTAATAAAAGTTTTGAGAGGTAAATTAGTTTGAAGCCCCTACACTATTTTCATTCATAAGAACCCAAAACCCACTAGCTAGAGAGCACATGATTTCCCTAAGAAACCCAAAAAGAGGAGCACTAAATTACACAAGGCTAGCTAAGAACAAAGCTTCTCCTTCACTTCACTTGAGACCATTTCCAGGAGTAGATATAGCCAGCTCTGGCCAGGAACAGAAATCTCCACCGCCACCAATGCCAACATTAACAAGTCCATGAACAGCCTCTCCAGTGTGATCGAACTGCCACGCGTTCATCATCCCATGGGCCATAACATTCGCCCCAATCGCAGCACCACCGTCCGATCCCAATCCGGTGGGAAAAGGCCACACTGCTCTCCCAAACCCACAGCCCATCTCTTCAAACCCGGCCGTAAGCCCAAGCCCAAATCCCCCAAGCGACAAAAACCCGGGCTGAGTGTTGAGTAGAGATGTAAAGCCCCCGCCGCCGCACGCGTTGCCGACGCTGGCCTTGACTCCGCCAAACTGTAATGACCCGGGCCCGCCAACCTGGCCCACGAAAACCGGGGTGGCCGGTGGAGGGCGGTGATCAGCTTCCGCGGCGGAGGAGGAGACGACCACAGAGGAAGAGGAGGTGCGGCAGCGCTTAGCGTTCTTGCGGCTGCCGCCGCCGACTGGAATGTCGCGGAGGGTTCCACCGTGGGTCCAGTAGCGGCGGCAGGACTTGCAGAAGTGGCGGGGCTGAGAGAAGTTGTAGTTGTTGTAGTAGCAGAACTTGGTGTTGGTCGACTCGCACCTAGGGCAAGGGATGTGCTCCTGCTCCGGTGGCGGAGCACCGAGACTCTGGGCCTTGGTGGGCCTCCGGATATTTTGGTCACCCGACTCCGACGGCATCTTAAGTATCTGAGATGTTTAGGTGTTGAGCGGTTTGGCTGATTGAACCAAGGTGATGAAGCTATAGAGAGGATAAAGAACGTTAGAAACAAACGAGAGCAGGTGTACGTTGGTGCTGGTGCTGGTGCTGGTGTTCGAGGAATGGAGTGAGGGGGCTTATAATGAGTTTAGAGAGAAGAGAGAGAAAGTGTGGTGAGTGCTTGGAATAGTGGAACAGAGTTTTAGGGTTTTCTGAGGCGTATGTGAAATGTGAAGCACAGAGAGAGGGGGGCAGCTTTTACAGTACTGTTCTGTTAAGCACGACATTTCAGTAATTCAGTCGGCTCCAGAAGAGGTTCTGTTATGGGTCGGCTATAACTACAGCTACGAACCAAGCGCCTCTCTCTCTTAATTTGCAGACACATGGATAATGGAATTTCCAAGCTCCGATTTAGCCATTGGGAGGATACAAGTAAATTAGTTTTTAATCATAGAGAGAGAAAAAGGCAGCGCCTGGTCTGATGATATTCTGGGGTCAGTTTTTACCTTTTGCATGCATGCTTAGCACCATCCATGAGATTTTTTAAATATACACTTCAAACCCCCATTATTATTTATACAAACAAGGTGGATTTTGTCATCTATTCAAGAATCGAATCCCCAGCGTAACTTAAAATTATTCGTACGTAGTTGTAACAAAAAAAAAATATTCGTACGTAGTTGGATAATAATAGTTCAGCTACCTACAAGCATTCAGCTCCGTTTTAGATAATAGGTAAAAACAGCTCGAGTATTTTAACCAGGTAGTTCCTTGTTGCTCGCAATTTTTGATTACCGGCGGCTGAAACTTTAATTTAACCGATCATCGTGGCGTAGATGGCTGCCTATATTGGAGTAACAATAAGTAGAGCAAATAATATGGGTGGAGAAGGAAATGGGGGCTACCGGTCGTTCCCAATATGGGTTCGTTTCCAACTTTTCCTTTTGTTGGCATGGTCAAGGTTCCATCAAACTTCACTAGCATAACATACTATTCACTTGCTGCTAAAGCGTTTAATGATGCCGGGTAGATAAATCTTATGGTTACGACTTACAACATACAATTGTATCGGTTTGTTCTTTAATTTTGATAAAAATAATATATATTTTTATGTCGGTTTGAATTTAGTATAGGCTGGAGCTGATGTTGAAATGATAGTTATTTGTTTTTTCTTTTCAAGGAAAACAACTCAAAACTAATGTGATTTTGAGCTCGTTTAATTTAAACGTCACTAGCTAATTAACCATCCTTCTCAAGACCATGAGAACCAAACAGAAGGTGTGCCCAACACCAAACTACACCGAATGTGGTTTCAAATTGAGCGGGAATAGTGATACCCGTCAAAAATGAAGAGTGGGGACCGGGCTCGACTTCGGGTTTATGGGTGGGTGGGTGGGTCTTGAGTTGAAATTGGGTCAAGACTTACGAAGTGAGCCGACAGAATGATGAGTGTCGGGCAGCGTGGGGAGCAATTATTGGACCCCTCCTCTGATTTAGGATTACGCCGTCTTGTCCGCATCAGATTCCCTCTCCTCTTCGGTCTCCGTACTCCTTTCCCTCACCGCCTATCGCGCTCTACCGTACCAATTACCCACTACCAAACAAAAAATCCCAAACTCCATCATCTAATCACAGTCGCTTAATTAGCTGTTAATTACTTAATTTATAATCATACGGAGCTCGCAACAAATCAACGGATATTGATGCATAATCATCATTAACGCTTAATCACTAAGCCGACCATGATTATTCTAATGACAAATAAAGCCGATTATATTAATAGTACTAGAAAAATACAAAGCGTATCGTATAATTAGCCTTTGTGTAATTTGTCAAATAGGTGGCTCGGTAGAGTGGAAGAAGCATACGATATTAGTTAAGAGGTGCTGAGTTCGATCTTCATTAGCCTTCTTTTTTCCTATTCTTTATACCAATGGTTCAATCTCTGTTCTATATATTTCTTTTCCCAAATTTTCGCCCCCCCGGCCCCCACATTTTTAGCTGGTTCCGCCACTAAGAGTTTGCTCGAGCAGGTCGAGCAGCTCGATTTGGGCGGGCCCCGGCACCGGCAGCACGAGCAAGCTGTTTGGAGACGTGCACCGGGGAGAGAAGGTCGCGGCGACCGATCGTTGACGGAGGGGACGAGCAGCTGCTGCTCGTTCTGTTGCTCGAGCAGGTGCTGACGTCATCCACGCGCGTGGGTGACATCAGCACGGGTTAATTTTTTCACCGTGGCGCGTGCATTGCACGCGCCAGTAAAAGTAAAAAAAAAAATTTACCGGACCAATGGGATTGTGACACGTGGCACCCCGAGTTTAAAAAAAAAGTAACGGTCAGATTGATCTGGACCGTCCATTTCAAATCCAAAAATCTGATCGGACGGTCCAGATTCAACCGAAACGGTAACTTGATTTTTTTCTGATTTTTTCTGCCATTTTGCAAAATAACCCCTAAAAAATTGCAAAAAAATCCCTAAAAATTCTAAAAAATTGCAAATAACACCCTAGTATTTCTCTATAAATACTACATCAATTTCATTCACATCTCACACAAATTCATCATCTCCTTCCTCTTCTCCTTCATCCTCCTCACAAAATGTCCAATTGGCTTGCTTCCGAAGATTTGCAACTTTGTATTTCTTATTGTCGCATTAGCGTTTGCCCAATTACCGGCAACTCGCAAAAGTCCGACAAATTGTGGGAAAAAGTCTATGCCGATTATAAGGAAAATTGGTCGCTTGCGCATGGTGAATCAAGGCCGGAGCCTAGGACCCAAACCGCGGTTTCTTCTCGTTTTACAAAGTTGAAGCCGAGTTTTCGAACTTGGGGTGCCGCTCTTGCATATGCACGAAGGAATGTACAATCCGGGGAAAATTTGCAAGATGAGGTAAGTGTTAATAATTTTGTCGTAAAGCTCATCTATTACATTTATTTTAATCAATGTTGACATCTCCATTTCCTAGATATTATTTTGACATACAAATTTTTGGCACCTTAGATAAGAAAAGCTCAATCATGGTACGTGGCACAAAAAAAGAAACAGTTTACCAAGTTTGATTGTTGGGAAGTGATGAAAAACCATCCAAATTTTCGGGTCGTCGAACCTACTATACCACCTCCTTCATATTCCAACTCCGCAACTACTCCTCATTTTACCTCAATGCCTCCCCCTGTCGACGTGGAGGATGATGAAGTCTTTCCAACACCACAAAGCAATGAAGAAGAAGTGTACTCTAGTCCGGTTAGACCAATGGGAGTGAAGGCGGCCAAGGAAGCCAAAAGAAAGGGGAAAAGAGCATGCTCATCTTCAAATGAGGTAAGAGATGAGGTTTTGAAAAGCATGATGGAAAATCAAAGAATGCATCTCGCCGGGCAAAAAGAAACTGATGTCACTGAACTAGCTTTGTACCAAAAACAACTCGCCCTTAAGGAGAAGGACTACAAATTGAGGGCCGAAGCGGAGGATTCAAGGATAATGGCAATGGATACGGATGCTATGACCCCAAAATCAAAGAGGTATTTTTTCGAAGAAAAAAGAGAGTATCCTAAAGAAAATGGATGAAGAGGAAGGAGATGGTAGCGATGAAACATTTTCAAATTGTTATCGCCCACTGTTTCAGTAGTTTGGTATTTGTTTTTCCATTATGAAATTATGTACTTTAAATTTCCAATAATTCTAGGGTTTGATTGAAATTATGTACTTTAAATTTCCAAGTAATAAAAACGCACTTTTCTTATTCCATCAAAGCTCACGCACAGTACAACAACACATAATGACTTAAAATCAAACACACAAAGCTCAAACAACTAAAAGGAAAAACAAATAAAATTACACACCCACATCATTTAAAGTCGTTCGCCGGTCTCTAGATACCAGTTGTGCTTAACTAAGTCCTTTTGCAACTCTCCATGGATGTACGCAGATTGGAGATCTACAACACGGTCGGCAAATCGTTGTTCATTTTGTGCATCCATTCCAACAGGCTCAAAATGAATACGATTACCTTGTTCATCTACTGGCCCATCATAAACATTGAAAGCAGTTGATGGGTTTTGAAGATCTTCTTCTTCCAACTCCTCGAACTCCTCCTCCACAAATTCTTCTTCGACAATCATGTTATGCATTATAATGCAAGCCAACATGATGCTCTTCAATGTCGATTGGTGATGACACCTAGCTGCATGCCGAATAATTCCCCAACGAGATTGCAAAATTCTAAAGCACCTCTCTACATCTTTGCGGTATGCCTCTTGTTTCTTGGCAAACAGTTTCTGTGGAAGCTCTTGGGGATTGGAGATTGTTTTCACAAACGAGGAGTACCTGAGATATATACCGTCAGCTAGATAGTAAGTATTGTGGTAAGTCATACCGTTGACTTTATAGGTTGCACTCTGACTGTTTCCGACAAGGAGCGAATCAAATATGTCCGATTGGTGGAGCACGTTGATGTCATTTTGTGATCCGGGTACCCCAAAGAAGTTGTGCCATATCCACGTGCCATATGAGGCCACCGCCTCTAAAATAATAGTTGGACGCTTCTTTCGGCCCGAGAATTCTCCTTGCCAAGCTGTGTGGCAGTTCTTCCACTCCCAGTGCATGCAGTCAATGCTTCCGATCATACCAGGAAATCCGCGATGCCTTGCTCTCTTTAGAAGTCGGGATAAGTCTGCGGCATTTGGAGCGCGGAGATAGAGGTCACCGTAAAGCTCGTAGATATGCATACACCACTTCTTCATGCATTGTAGTGTTGTGGATTCACCCATCCTTGTTATTTCAGCACACTGATCTGCGGCTGCACAGTACGCCAACATACGAAGAGCGCCTGTCATCTTTTGTTGTGGAAGAAGTCCAACCAATCCGACAGCGTCAGCTCTTTGGTGCCAAAATTGGTCGTGGTTGCAGAGATCCGTCATTATACGGTTGAATAAATTGGTACTCATTCGATACCTCCGACGAAAGGCTTGTTCGTTGAAGACGGGGCGTTCGATGAAGTAATCCTCCATCAGATTATGTCCCCTTGACTCCCTCATTCTTTCTTCATTTGGTCGGCGGCGAGGTGGTTCGTCATCGAATATTGCATCGACCACGACCGCTTCAGTGATGAAATTGTTAGCAATTTCGGCATTTCGCCGACGTTGCTGTCGCCTCCTCCGGAAAAAATTCTCAAAACTAAAAGGATTCATCTTATCGGAATGTGGAATATATGGTTGGTTTTGGTGTGAATGAACGATGAGCACCGATCAACAAATATATAGCCGAGTGTAGATGAAGTGATTAAATAAGCTGATGACACGTGTCGGCTTTCAATTGGTCGGAAATCTCTCCGAGAATCTTATACAATTATTAGAGTCGATCATGAACATTTGACATGACACGTGTTGCCTCGTGATTGGTTGAAAATCTTATCGGAAATTTTGTACAATTATTTACCCGATAACCTTCTGTCGGCGTGACACGTGTCAACTCGTCATTCGTCGGAAATCATACCCGAAATCTTATTCAATTATTCATACACGACAAATTTAATTTATGTCAAATTTAAAAAAAATTAAAATTTAATTTAATTTAATTATTCATACATGACAAGTTTATGGATGGGTTGAAAAATTAAAAAAAAAATCAAATTTTGTTTATGAACAGTAATAACACGTGCTATTTTTTGACACCGCTGCGCGAAAAACAACTTCTGCACCTCCTATTCGATGAACAGTGACTGCTCCACCTCAAACAGTGCATGCTCCTCCTCAAATTGCTCATCCTATTCGATTTTACCCATGCGGGTGCTCTAAGAGCATATCAGTGCACTAAGTGCATTTCATGTATCATGCAATTTCGATCATTCATTTGATCTATCATTTATATGGCACTAATATCAATATTAATATCGTTAATTTTTTTTAAATAATAATAAATAAACAATAAATAGAAGTAAAAAATTAGTCAATCATAATAAACATTAATCGAGATGAACAATTAATATGGCATTAATTGATATAATTTTTTATTATTACTAATTAAAAAAACCTATACCGGCCCCAAACTCTAACCCCAAGTTCTATAACTCTAAACCTCAAACCCAAACCCTATACCTTAAACCCTGCCAAAACCCCAAATCTTGTACCCTCAAATCTTTAAACCCCAACTGTCAACTCAACGATCAAATTAGCAAATTTATTTTTCCTCTACATTGTTGGTATAGAAAGATATACATTATAGAGCAAATTTAAAAATTTGACAATACATACATGTACTGATACTTTTATATTATGCGGTTTTAAACTTTCGATTATTAAAAATGAAAAAAAAAATGGCATTTTCTAAACCCTATATACTCATGGCATATAATATATATATATATATATATATCGTATGAAAGAATTAGCCTTGTATATTTTTAATTTTTTTTATAGATCAACAAAAATCAACTATAAATATTGACCATTTCAAATTAATTTTTCTAAAACGGTATTAACAAATCATTCATACTTCAATATATTTTTTTTCAACAGTGTGCTTTAATTACCAAGCTTCAATTATTATTGTACGAATTTTTAACTGACGAGCTTATCTCAATTAAGCTGATATATGAGATTATTAATAAATAAATCCAAATATCTATATATGTTTTATTTTTTAAGGGAAATATATGTTTGGTTTGTCACATTGATTTAGGTCAAACTAAGAATGAATGTGATATAATTCCTTAATATAAATTTTAATCTTCACATTTAAAAATTGGTTTGTCCAAATTTTGTTGTCCATCATTTTGACATTGCAAGATATAAATTTTTATATAATCAATTTATTTGTATAGACACATTAGTGTGGATATAAGAACTTTATACGATCCATAACATTAAAATATTTGATATAAATTTGAGTATTTAATTACCACATAGTGAAAGCTTATAGTGAAAGCTTTATGCGCATATAAATTAACCTCATTTTATTTTAAAAAATTAATCCTATTTATGGTAATTTGTGAGTGAAAAAATATAAACTACAATAGTAGAAAAATAATGAATTGCTGGATCACAATGTAAAAATATAAAAGTAGACACATTTGACAATACGTACCCATACAATCATACGGTACATGCTATGTGACACAGAGATGGGTACAAATTTGGATACGTGAGAGCGATTTATCCACATTGTTAGTATCAAAAAATATGTGTTTATATATGGCAATATAAATACGTTACATACGTCACATGCTTATATATGGAATTGAAATGAGATTCTCAGATCTTTCATTTTCAGTCAACAAGTTTTTCACAATTTATGCCTACAATCTCATACACACACTCACACGCACACGCATACGCATACACACATTCATTTATATATATATATATATATATATATATATATTGTCTTGACAGATTAGATTTCAGCCGGTGATATTAGGGGTTGGGTCAAGCTATGGGTATTTACAAAAAAATTATCATTTGTAATAGACATGTACATGTTAATATGCAATATTTTATGCCATACGTTACATGCAGTATTTTATGACATACGTTACATACGTACATATGTGTAAAGTTTAATAGGTACGAGAGAGAGAGAGAGAGAGTATTTTTTTTACTACGATAAATTTTTGGGTAAAACTTTATTATCCAACATTTAATATAAATGTGTTAACATTTTTGTTAGTACATGTGCATGGCGCATGACTGGTGCAAATGCATTCAAGAATTTTTCATGCATGTGTAGAGTAATTATATTTTTATTGAAAGAGTCAAAATTTTCTTGTGAAAAAGGTAAAAGGAAAAAAAATGGCCTTAGTGGCCGTGGAAGTTTTTTTCTCTGCAAAGAAATTGTCAATTTTTAAGTTTTGTTATCCATTAAAAGAGATAAAAAAAATGGGCAAACTACAAATCAGGTCAAAAGGGAAAGATGTATACCAAATCAGATCACCTCATTATTTTATCCTAAATAAGGTCAATTAATAATAGGACAAAGACAAAAATAACCTTAAACTTCAAAAAAATTATGAGCATGCCATCATCTATACTAGACCAAACTTTCTTCGCCATTTTACAATTCTAGACCAAGACTCTCTCTCCAAAACCCAATTTCCATGCAGCCTCCGCTCCATCGCCGCTGGGAGTTTTCTTTTTCCATTCTCATTGTTGTCGTGAGCTTTCCCTGGTCAACTGGTTTCCCTCGCTGCCGCAAGATTTCCCTCGTCGTTCCATCACCGCCACAAGCTCTCCCTCGTAGTCACACTTCATCGATAGCTTACTGCCTCGCTCCCTCTCCTCAGGTCATTGCCATACTCTCTCTCTCTCTCTCTCTCTCTCTCTCTCTCTCTCCCTCTCCCTCTATCTATCTATCTATCTATCTATCTATCTATCTATCTATCTATCTATCTATCTATCTATCTATCTATCTATCTATCTATCTATCTATCTATCTATCTATCTATCTATAATTACCACCATTGCGATCTCGGCCGCCCGATGCTCCTATGGTGGTGATCCCTCTCCTTGTCCTTGTCGCCACGACCGTTCTCGTGCTTGTTGCCTTTTTGTGGCTGCTAGTGTGAGTGGGTTGAAGAGGATTTTTGTGGTTGGTGCTACTAGAAACATGGGTAGAAGAATATTGGAGTAGTTACTAGCTAAAGGTTATGCAGTAAAAGCTGGAGTAAGGGACTTGAAAAAGGCCAAGTCTAGTCTTCCAAGCAACAACCTGGCTCTTCAAATTGTGTGAGATTGATTATTTAGTTGTGTTTTTTTAACATTTGAAGAGCGGAATATTTGAAATTGAGTTTTTTTTTGTTGAACTATTAAGTGTAGGTGAAAGTAGATGTGACTGCGGGTTCTGCAAAATTAGCTGAAGTGATTAGTAGTGACTCTAAAACGGTGATTTACTAGACGGGGTTAAGCCATGAATGGGATGTGTTTGCTCCATGGAAGGTCAAGCTTTATCTCTGAAATTTACACATTTTACTTTGTGGAGCTTTGTTTTTATATTTTGTATAGGTAGATTCTCATGATGTGTTAAGAAAGTTAGATTCTTATGAAATGGCCAATGAAACTACATAAACTTCTTCTAGTGATGATACCCTTCACATTGTGGAATTGTGGCCACAAGTTTAAATGTTCAATGATGGGATGATCCTTCTCCTAAATTATATGATAGTGCTAGAATTGCATATCTTCTTCTTTTTTTGCGTTGCACTGGGCGTTATTGGAAGCTGATGATTTAGTATCTAAGAAATGGTTATGTTCGATGCAGGTTGATAACTTCAGGACAGCTAACCTTGTGGATGTATGCCGTAAAACTGGAGTGAAGAGATTTATTCTTGTTAGTTCCATATTAGTCAATGGAGCAACAATGAGACGTATACTTAACCTAGCTTACATCTTTCTCAATATCTTTGGACTCACCTTAATTGCAAAGCTTCAGGCAGAAATTTATATCAGGAAGTCTGATATTGACTACACAATAATAAGGTCTGGTGGATTAAGGAATGAACTTCCAACAAGAAATCTTGTGATGGAGCCAGATGTGAGATGCCGAACTTGTAGCAATAATTTCATTTTTGCTTGTGTAGTCTTCCTACGTTATAGACCTAGTTTCTTAAATGTGCTTTCATTCTTGGCAAGACACTATCCGGAGGCACCATCTCAAGAGATCTAGTTATAGGAGTAGTTGTTGAGGCATTGGTCACTCTTGAAGCATCTTACAAGGTAGTTGAGATAGTTTCGACTGCTGACGCCCCCAAGCGTACATACAAGGATCTATTTGGTTTAATTAAGCAACGGTGAACAACCTTTGTGTTTGATCCCAGAGAATTATGTTGGCAGATTAGTATACTCATTTTCAGTAGCCTTTTGATGACATATATGTTCTTGCCTATATACATTATAAAGTAATACCTATTTTCATGACAACGATGACATTGATACGATGATCTACATCTAATGTATCATTTCTCAGTACTATGCATATCAAACATGCAATGTCACAATGTAAGAAGTAGCTTCATCATGAAATAATCATTTTATTGAACTTAGTCATAATGCAAAATACTTGAAGAAAAGAGAATTTTATTTGTATTTCTAGGGTTTTGATGGGTTTGAGTAACTCATCCCGAAAACTCTATGCTGCATTAGTTTATATGAATTGATTGGCATGATGTTGTATGCAACAATATTAGTCGATATAGTTCTCAATTTGTATAGGTTTGTTCACGGCCTCTTAATTAGTTGAATGTGATTTCACAGTATTCAAATAGTTATCTCACTGTAATCACAGTTATTCACAGTTATTCCTCACAATTCCCATACAGCTAATCACATCTAACCCAACAACTACAGACAATTAACTCACATCACGGCTACAAACAATGAACTCTCACACATATCTTGAGTGGACTCTCAAACTATCGAAAATTAGTCACATTTAACTCTCAGATAACCACAATGAAATACAGTTAACTCACAACTACTTATTACAGTTACATACAATTAACCCAAAGTGATTTACAGTTAATTTACAATGAACTCTCATCTACCCAGAGTGAACCATAATTTAATTCACAGTGAGTCCCACATTTGACTCATAGCGCAAGTAACTCTCAGTAACATACAGTTATCCATAGTGAACTCTCATAGCTACCTATAGCTAACTCACATAGAACTCTTACAACTACCCAAAGTGAATTACAGTTAACTCATAATAAACTATCAGCTACCCACAGTGAACCATAGTTAACTCATAGTCAGTCCCACTATTAACTCAGAGTGCAAGTAAATCACAGCCACTTATAGCTACCTATAATGAACTCTCACAACAAATGACAGTTAACCCAATGAGTTATCCATAGCGACCAATAACTACCATATATCACTAACATATACGGTCACCGACAATTACTGGCAGTTAACTCATACAACTACCTCTACCTAATCCATACAGCTATCGACATCTACCTATAATTATCCACAGTTTTCTATAGTTAATAACAACTAACTAACAATTAACCCAAGCAGCTACCTACAATTATCAACAAACACGAAAATTATGTTATCCATCAAATGCTAGCTAAGATAAGCCTACTTCATACTCACACTATTTGAGAAATACAATTAACTAGGACTATCATACCACAATCAGAGACATCTACCTACAGGTAAAATACCACAACTACCCACAACCAACGACAATATATGAACAATAGCAGTCAACTATACTTAATTATTGGAAAGTTAGATGTAACTACTCTAAGTGTTCGATGGGTAGTTGTTGGGTTAACTGTCTGTAACTATGGATAATTGTTGGTAACTGTGGGTAGATGAACTCATCCAAATGCTTAAGTCGTCTCCTAATTCACTCATCTAAATGCTCAAGTCGTCTCTTGATCTTATTAGTGTTTAAGTGATGAGTGAGTAACTCGAATGCTATATTGGATTTATTATTTGGAAATACAATGGATTAGTTGTGGTTAACCGTAGTATATAGGTTAACTATATGATATGTGTTAGCTGTGTAATACATAATTAACCCATAACTACATACTATAGCTACACATAATTAACTCACACTACGGCTACCGACAATAAACTTTCTCACATACCCTTGAGTGAACTCTCAAAATACCCATAGTTATTTACAGATACCCCACAGTTAACTCTAAGCTAACCACAATGAACTCACAACTACTTACTACAAGTACACATAGTTAACTCACACCACGACTATCAACAGTGAACTCTTAAACTGCCCATAATTATCGACAATTACTCACAGTTAACTTTAAACTAACCAAAATGAAACACAGATAACCCACGTACCCTGAGTGAACTCACACGTACCAATAATTACCTACAGCTATCAAGAGTTAACTTTCAGCTACATAAGCAATACCTAAGTAAATGTTCTTCCTTGTAGGCCAGTCAATTTCAATCTGCATGTAGGATCGCTCGTTGTGAGTTAATGAAGAAAGGTCGAATACAAAACGAAAATTAGGATGGATTAGCTTACAAGCAAGATAGTGTGTACTGTAAGGACTTGTAGCTCTGCAACAGAAAACATCTACCCCCACAAGGCCAACACTTCGAATCATCCATTTCTTTTAGGACTGCATTGTATATTACCCTTATATATATTATAGTTTCAAAACTGAGAACTGAGTCTTGAACTTACTAAGTGATTACAAAGGCAAGGATAACAAGTAAAAGTCTGAGAACGAAGATAGAGTGAAATGTAAACCAAGGAATATATGTTAGAGTTCAAACAGAATCAATGTTAATGTATGTATGTATTAGCCAACCCTTTTCAGGGTTTCATTTAATTCTTTGTCAAATCATAATACAGTACAATCTCGATAATTTAATACTCGATTAATTAATAATCTCGCTAAATTAATAAATTTTGTCAGTCCCGAAATTATTAATTTATCGAGGTTTTACTGTACTACACTGTAAAAGGCTTCACTACAAAGTTACGAACTCAACAAAATACTGTAGAAAACAGAATCATACTTTTTTTTAGGGACATATATTTTCTTCAATTTTCTCAGTTGTGCAATCCTAAAACGAGTAGAAACTTATGGACTGCCAAACTCTCTTACTTGAAACCTGGTTGTCTCTTAGAAGATCCAAAGAATCAAATCAACCTAATGATCATTTCTGTACCTCCACTAGCACCGATAATGATTACAGTGATACAAAGCTAGCTCAATGCAGCATCTCAAGCCGTAAGAAGCATATCCTTTTTATAACTGAGAATCACAATACTATGGGAACTCACATTGGCAAGGACTTGTTCTGACCTGAAAAGGCATGAAGGTATTTAGTATCTATGTAATACACTACCTTTTGAAGCATCTTGAGGCACCAAGCAATTTAGTTTACAATGCAGCTACTTGGAATGTAGGAGCTAGATGGAGAAAGAAAATGAGTAAATGACTAAAACTGCATACACAAACCGTTGTAAGCTCAGTATAGGCTAAAACTATACGAGGAAAACAAGATGCATCGCCTAAAAATTACAAGTATCAATGAAATAAAAGTCTTATAAAGCAGGTATGGGGAGCAAAGCAATTGTAACAATCTGGTTTCTGAAACCAGATTTGGAACATCATTTAGCAGGAATATTCCATTTTGACTCCCACAACCAAGTAATGCAGTCAAAACAGCAAGGTATCACAGCTTCTCATACTATGCAACAGCAAGGAAGCAAAAACACTCAGACTGGACGACCCCATAATATGGTCACCTTAGGCTTGACTAAAGGTAAAATCTTAGAGGAATTTAAATATAAATTCCCATCAGAAGGTTTATCAACTACATCCAATAGATGGTGGGGAAGCTTTAGCCCTGATCGTGATGAGGGTGTTCGTGGCGAAGCAACCAAGACAGTTGGAGACAACAAACATCAATCTGATAGTGGAAATTCAGCTGTTGTGAACAAAGAGTCTTATAAAGCATTCGTTAACCAAATGGTTCGTTCCAAATACAATTAAAGAGAAATCAGATCTCCCACTCTATCGCATTAACGATTCGACAAATCCAACCATTTCGTCCAAATAATCTTCCCCCAATCAAACCCTAAAATTCCAAACTTTCTCAATTAAAATAGACAATAAAGAAGAGAAGAGGAGAATGCGCAGAAATCAGTTGCTTGAAGAGTGGCTTGCAATGCATGAGCTGCTCGATCTGCTCGTTCAAATCGTTCCCTGATTCGGATGTCGCCGAATTCACTCTCATCGTCGCCGTTGGCTCTGGTTTTGAAATAGAAGGAATTTGAATTAGGGCACTGTAACCCTAGGTAGGTAGGTAGCTAATCGTCGTCGGTCCTCACTCTCTGATCGCGCTCAAGGACGAAGAGGGAGAGAGGGGCGCGTGCATGCGACAAAGCGACTTGGTATATAAGAAGGATGTTGCATTCGAAAAGGTAAACTTGGAAAGTAGGGAAAAGGAAAGGAAAACCTGACATTAATTTGGATAAAAATTATAAATAACTTTTATGAAAAAATTAGACGTATAAGTGATCTTATCTACGACTTTCTATAAAAACAATTGTGTTAGTATTTTGGGGAAACAAATTGACTTTGTTTAAAAGTTAGTATAGATCTTCTCAAAAAATAAAATAAAAGATAAAATAGATACTGCGATCTCTCAATCTGTAAGTAGTGTACATGTTATTTCTAGTCATCAGTAATTTGGAGAAATTTTAAAGTGTATAGCTCCATGCACGAGCAAGGGATTCTCATGACTAGAAGATCGTTCGTCTAGCACATATATAGAGAAAGCCAACAAAGTTCAACATGCATAAGGGCATCTCCAACAGATACCCTAATTCAAAAAATTAAAAATAAATATAATTAGTTGTATAACTTTTTTACTTCAAACAGTTATCCTATAACTAAAGTTAAAATAGCTTTTGTTAATTTTTGTAGCTATATATAGCCAAAGTGGAGAGAGAGAATAACTCTTAGTTAAAAAATTTTCCTTTTTTCTCTCTCAATTCTAGCGTACATTTTTTGAATTGACATTATTATAACTTTTAATTGCTGAAGTAAAAGTTAAATAAATAGAAGTTTTTTTTAGCTTTTAGAGAATTTGGCTTGAAATTTTAACACAACTGTTGGAGATGCTCTAAGCATATATAAGGATTTTCAATCAATTTGTTATTTGAAAATTCCTATCTATGAGCATAATGACAGGTTTGTTTTGGGGTCTTCCTCTGATGGTTTATTTTCCATTAAGTCTGCAACTTGGTTGCAAAATGATTATCTTTAAAACCATGAAAGAGCTATGCTTTGAATAAAACTTGGAAGTTGAATCTTCCCCCAAAATTGAAATTATTTTGCTTGATTCTTTTTAGAATGAGACTTAAAACGAAGGATATAGTCCACACATTTAGAATGAATGATACTAATTAATGTTTGTCCTTTATGTTCTAATGCAGAAGAATCTACTCGTCATTTATTTTATTCTTGTCCAATTGTGAAGGGTGTTTGTAGGCTATCAAAAATCAGCCGCTTCAATGAGAATGATAATTTTTATGATCAGATTTCTAGATTGATCTTACAGAATGTCAATGATGATCATACTATTGAAAAATCACTCACCTCTTGCTGATAAATTTGGAAAGCAAGAAATAATTTTGTTTTCAGAAATGCGCAGCCTAATTAATCCTCCTTGTATTGTGGCTGTTGCTGCTGCTGCTTATCTCTAAATCCACTTGAGTACAACCTAGATAAATTGAAGAAAGTTCTCAACCCCACCTTTGTCAGATGACATCCTCCTCTTCCTAACACACTTAAATTCAACTTCGACAGTTCTATGTTGTAAAGAGGAGTGGGAAGTGCTGTTGGAGATTTTGTCATCAGAGATTCAGAAGGACGACCAATCTTTGTTGGTGCTAGAAGATTTGGTACGTGATATTTTTGTACTCATTGCTGAATTCACTGCTGTGAGGGATGCTCTCCACCATGCATGCTACCTTAATTTTAGTAATGTTGTGGTGAAGAGAGATTCCATATTGATCATCAATTGTATTAATGGAAAGACCTCCATTCCCTGGTGACTTAGAACTTTCATCAAAGATATTAGGAAGCTAGCTGACAATTTTGAAGAAATCCAATTCAAGCATGTCTTTCGTAAATTCGAAGCAAACTTTGTTGCTGACAAGTTGGCTAATCATGGACACAACCTCCACTATATTCATACCTGAGATCACTCATTGTCTTTTGTTGCTGGCCTTATTATTGCTTTTGATTAGTCTAATGCAAGATGCTTTAGGGGGTCCTCCTTCTAGAGTTCCATTTTGCTCTTTCTCTTTTGTATCAAAAAAAAAGTTTACTCAACTAAGCTCTTATAGATAAAGATACATCATCACTCATATCATAAAACATTTGTATGTTGCCTCCTCCTAACACTACAAGAAAACTGCACTTAGACCACGGACCATTTCCGTCGTCTAAGTGCAGTTTTCCGTCGTCTAAGTACTTGGACGACGGAAACTCCGTCGTCCAAGGTCAGTGCTCCAAGTGCTGTCGTCCAAGCACCTGGACGACGGAGACTTAGTGTTTCCGTCGTCCAAGTGAACTTGGACCTCGGACATTATCCGTGGCCCAGGTGTTCACCTGGACGACGGAGACTTAGTGTTTCCGTCGTCCAGGTGAACACCTGGGCCACGGAGAACAACAGGGTTTAGGGTTTAGGGGTTAGGGGTTAGGGGTTATGGGTTTAGGGTTTGTGCACCTGGACGACGGAGAACATAATCTCCGTCGTCCAAGTGAATATTTAATTTTTTTTAAAAAATAAATTGAAATTAAATATTATTAATTTAATTTATTATTATTTTAATTTAAATAATGAAAAATGCTAATATTAAATAAATAAACTAAATTTTGAATATTAAAATTAATAACTTATATATATAATTATTAAATAATCAAAGTAAATTAATTTGTACATACGAAAAAACCCATAAATTAAAAATTAAAATATTGTTCGGAATGCGGAAAGAAACGAGATAATATACTACGTGCTAGCTAATACACTGGAGGAGCAGATGCGGGGCCGAGTCCTCCGCCTCCAGCCGGGTCGTTGTCGTCGGGGTGTGGGTTCGGAGGAGGTTGACATACTTCTCGATTTTGGTTCATGAGCGCGATGAGTTGGGCTATTTGTGCTTGTTGTTCGTCAAGTCTTTGCCGCATTGACTCATTCTGCTCTTGTGTCCGTCGATTCTCCTCTCGTGCCAGTCGAGCCTCTTGAATGGCTGCTTCGACGGCCGCAGCTTGACTCATTCTCGGCTGCCTCGAACCTCCCGTAGATGATGAGCCGGAGGTCGTCGACAAATCTCGTACCACCCTAGGCCCAAAGTGCCTAACCTCCTTGCCAGCTCTACGACCGTAGACCTCATCCGCGATTGCAATTTGGCTCTCTAAGGATGGAGGAGGCAGGTCTTCCGGCGGCACATCTGGGAACGCAAGCTGAGTGTTGGCCAACTCTTCATGTGCACGCTCTATCGCCCTTGCCTACAAAATTATAATTAATTTATTATAATTTTGTAATCATATTTAAATAATAATTACTATAATTAAAAGCACATATATATATATACATGCATATCACTTACCCCGCATTGACTCGCTTCATTATCGAGCCCTGGCGTCACGTACGCGCTTACGCTTGCATCAATAAAAGGGTGTTTGGAACCCTTATCCTTGTGCTCCTTGGCAATTTGAATGAACTGCTTGGCGCCGGTAGTATGGTGTTTCTCCTTCTTCCCCCGGTTGGCTTTGTTGACACCGGAGAATTTCTGTTACACAACATAATTAAATCATTAAAAAATGAATAACTACAATTTAAATAATTCAATTATTTTAATTGAAATAAAAAAATTAAATTAATGCCTTAAATTGTTCATCGGCAAAGTGGTTACACAACCACTCCCACTCATCTTCTCTCTCCCCTTGCAGCTCTACCGGGGGAGGCACGGGACCGACATCTTTGAAGTACTTATGGAGCCTGTACTTCCAATCTTTGTAGATGGAGTTGGCGGTTTGATTGATATGCCTCAACATAGCCGGTGTCGGATCCACGTCAAATTGTTCCTATGAAAAATAAATAGAAAATTATAATCGTATATATTATGAAATTTTAGGCCGAGATTAACAATATTATATAATAACTAAATTGAACGTATTACGTACCGAAAGATCTTTGAAGACTTTCGCCTTCTCATGATCCGGCGCCTCCTTCCAAGTAGGGGCAGTGATACGAACCCGGTTACGGATGATTGACCCTATCCCATGCGCCGAGAGACTTGCTAGCTGAGCTGTGGGAGGGCCACCGGTGAATTCGTCGTACGGCAAGTTGATCTTTTTACCGGTCGCCTTGCAAATACGCTCCGCTTTTCCCCCTTTAACGAGACCCCGAGTCCTTTTCGGTTCCGGGTCAGTGGGGGCCCTCCTTTGCCTACGGCGGGCGCTGTACATGATTGATTCGGCGGTCGAGGACGCCTGAGTACTTGCCGTTGAACCGGTACCGGGCGTCGGAGTTGAAAAGAGGTCGACGTCATCACCGCTCGAGATGAAAGGGGGAGCGGGAATTTCCCCAGAGGGCGCTACGGACGGACCATATGATCCGTCCGGATTGAGAGCGTCGTTGCCCTCCGGTGGTAATTCCCAACCGACTTGGTCCGCCAAGTGGCGGAGCATGGCATCTTCTGCCTCTGCTTGGGCTTTCTTCTTGCCGGATGTCGTCTTTGGCGGAGCCATTTAAACCTAAGATTGATGCGTTAAAATACCTACTTACCATAATAATTACAACTTAAAAATTTACGCTAATTAATTAAGTACGTTTAAGATTTAAATAGAGTACACTAGCTTGGCATTTTCGGTCGTTCAATGGACGTGCGACCCGCGCGATAAAGTGTAAATTTTCAATTAATCAGTCTTGGTTAAATCGAAAAACATGGCCAGTTAGGGATAGAGATAACGCGAGAGGCAGGACTAATTTCGACAAAAGTCTTTCTTAGTCCAAATCCTGTCACCAGTCATAACCCGTTTCTAGACACCATGTCCGACATTCGGCCAATTTTTCGAAAATTTACACTCCCTCAAGTCCTTTGCAAACTCCGCCCTCAACCTCGTGTCCATAACTTCACTTAGGTTATGGTGTGCGGTGATGAAATCCACACATCACGAGGGGTTAAGGAGATAAGCAAGGAAAAGAGGCGCCATCTATTCCAAAGAGTGCGACTTAATTACACCAAGCCTATGTACTAAATTTAAATCGAACACGTACTACTAATTAATTTACTAAAAAATACACGTAATTACATGCAATAATTTATTTTCCATTTAGCATGCAATAATTAACCATTTAATTAATTAATAACAATAATTATTTAATAAAAATAATTATTTATTTATTTATTTAATAACAACAAATTTACAATTATTCATTTAATTAGGAAACAATAACAATAATTATGATTTAATTAATAAATAACAACAATTAATCATTTATTAAATATTTAAAATTAATTACTAAATTAATTTCTACTAATTAATTATATTTAGAATTTAATTAATTAATAAAATGAAAATTATTTAAATAAGGGAAAAATAGATATGTACCGAAGCGGAGTTTACGGGAATTTCGCCGGACTTGAGTCGTCGGAGAGGATAGCTGAACCACGCCGGAAAAAATGTCGTCGGAGCGTCGCCGGAGGAGGATCGCCGGAGGAGAGGAGAGGAGAGGGAGAGGAGGAGATGGAATGATGAGAAAATGAGGGGGGGGTGCAACTCTATTTATAGAGTTGCACTTAGACGACGGAGCACTATTCTCCGTCGTCTAAGTCCACCTGGACGACGGAAACAGTGTTCTCAGTCGTCTAGGTGGCGGTTTAAAAATTTTCAATCGGCGCGTAATTAATCGGCGGGACGTTTTGAACCGCCATGAATTTGGACTTAGACGACGGAGAATGGATTCTCCGTCGTCTAAGAGAAAATTCAAGCGGTGCCGAAAACGGAAGCGGTAAATTGAACCGCCATAATTTTGGACTTGGACGACGGAGATGGTAAGTTTCCGTCGTCCAAGTGAAAATTACACGAAAAAATTAAACAAAAAATTATTTGAACCGCCATGATTTTTGAACCTGGACGACGGAGATGGTCATTTTCCGTCGTCCAGGTGAACACCTAGACGACGGAAAATGACCTTCTCCGTCGTCCAGGTTCAAATTACGTAAAAAAAAATTTTAAAAATAATTCGCTAGGAATTTAGCGATCTGTCATTCGGGTGAAATAGTCGTACAATATCGATGAACGCATCGTATATATGAACAGTTAAATTTGAACCGCCGATTAATTTTACGTATTGAAACATGTTAAGTATCGACTAATCTTTACGACTTAAGTGTTCATGAGTAGACGCTCATTTGCAGCAGAGTATTAACGAAATTGAATTTGGACAAAACAACCGTTGGATATGTTCGTCGTAACATAATATATAATTGTCTTCAAAGGACCATAAAATAATAAGTTCGGGAAGGGTTTGATCGGCACAGTCAACCGCAAAACCGATAATTTCACAAACCGGAAACGTGGATACAAGGCATTTCGCAACTCCGATTTTCGAGCCGTCGAAGCTCACACACCAAGAATTGTTTACTCTAAAGTCTTGAGGAAAAGAAAATGCATTGGAAGAAGGTCTAGAGGGTCGTTGTCTTAGAAAAAATACCGAGAATTGTTCCCACCACGCTGTCGCACACATTCTTTTCTATGTGCATCGCGTCCAAGTTGTTCCTCAGCTTCAACTTCGACCAGTAAGGGAGTTCAAAGAATATACTCTTGTGATCCCAATAGCTCAGATCATGTGGAGGAATTGGATTGCATTTCTTTACATCCGCGTCATTGCTCAACACACCAAAGTCGAAATAGCTCAACCTCTCTAAAATCTCTTCGCCCGACCAACTACGGGGTTTAGGATTGTTCTCTACCGTACCGTCGAAATGAGCTTCATCCTGTCGCCACGGGTGGTCGTGAGGAAGCCATCTACGGTGACCCAAGTAACACACCTTCCCCGCGTGCCAACTAGAGTTCACGTCGTCCAAACATATAGGACATCCATTATATCCTTTTGTCCTGCAGGCTGCCAACATCCCATAAGCTGGAAAATCGCTGATCGTCCACATTACAGCAGCCCTCATCGTGAACATCGTGTCAGTGAATTTGTCATAAGTTGGGACTCCATTTTCCCACAACAGTTTCAGCTCGTCGATCAAAGGTCTGAGGTAGACATCTAAGCACTTCGATGGAGATTTAGGACCTGGAATTAGTACGGTAAGGAAATTAAATTCCTTGTTCATGCACATCCACGGAGGCAAGTTGTATGGCATCAGAATAACTGGCCAAGTGCTGACGGCGGAGCTATTACTTCCCCAAGGATTGAATCCGTCTGTAGATAGGCCGAGTCTAACATTTCTAACCTCTGAAGCAAAGTCTCCAAATTCTCTGTCGAAATGTTTGAAACCCTCCCCATCCGCGGCGTGTCGCAGGACATCATCATCTATTCGCTTTTATGCGTACCATCGCATCGCCTCTGCTGTGTGTAGCGACATGTACAGGCGCTGCAATCTGGGAATCAAGGGAAAATATCGAACAACTTTCACAGGAATTCTCTTTTTCGAACTCTTCCTATTCAACTGGAATCTGCACTGGCCACATACGGGACAATAGTCCAACTCTTTATACTCTTTGTAAAATAGCACACAATCATTCGGACATGCGTCAATTATCCTGTACTTTAGGCCGAGGCTGCTGAGGATATTTCTAACCTTATAATGAGATTTAGGAAGATTGTGATCATCAGGAAGCAACTTACATATTTGCTCCTGAATTTCGTCAAAAGCACTCACTGACATTTTGTGCTTCACTTTTATCTTCATTTGCTCCATCACATATTGCAACACATTCTCTCGACATCCAGGGAACACCGGGGTCTGCACTTCAAGTAGCATCCGGTTGTACTTTTCCATCTCACTTGTGTCAGTGGCCAAGCTAGCTGCGGGGAATGTGTCATCATGCTCATTGGTGGTACTGTAACCTCCGTCTTGTTGTTGGTGTCCGCCATGACTACATCCTGGAAACGCATCATGGACCAAATCTGCAGTTGGGTTGCAAGCTGGGGGTCCGGCACCACTGCCGCTGGATGAGGCACCATGGTAACTGTACCCTGAGCTGAAGTCTGCTGCGCTGAACTCTACATATTCACCATGCTCGCTCCATGTAGTGTAACTCCACATCATACCATTTTCGTACAAGTGTTGCACCACAACATTAACCTCCGCATACTGACAATTAAGACATTTCTGACACGGACACCTGAAACGTTTCTTTCCCTGACCATGTTCTATCGCAAAATTCACAAATTCGCTAATTCCATCCATATACCGGACATCACATCTATTCTTCAACTTCATCCAACTCTTGTCCATACTGCTACAAAATATTATACTTAATTAATTATTACATATATATATATATTTGTCCATTAATTTACGCTTAATTATACGTACTCGATCTACATATCGATCCATCAATTACGTACGTATGTACGTAATTTAATCGATCTGTACATATATATATATATATATATATATAGCTAACATCAGCTAACATCCTTGCATGTATATATATATATGTACGTATGTTTTCACTAAATACATATTAATTAAGCAAATTTTAACTGCGTACGTACGTACCTGCTGGCCTTCTCGATATCTTTACGTTAATTAAGCTAACTAGCTAGTCAGCGGAGATCCCTTATCGATCCTGATTCTTCTCGGCCTAGCTAGCTTAAGCTACCTAGCTAGCTCGAGCTCCCTAGCTAGCTTCTCCTTCTCCATTCTCCTTCAATTATTCTTCAAATGGAATCGATCATGAAGAGATCGAGGCTAGCTAGGAATGAATTTGATCAGTTTGGCCGGCAGTGGGCTTATATAATGCTTCACTTAGACGACGGAGGTGTCGGTACGTCGTCTAAGTGGAAGTACGTTTTGTGAACTCGGACGACGGTGTGTCGGTCCGTCCTCCAGGTAATCACCTGGACGACGGAGAATACCATATCCGTCGTCCAAGTGGTCACCTGGACCTCGGAGTCTTCTCCGTCCTCCAGGTGGCCACCTGGACGACGGATAATACCATCTCCGTCGTCCAAGTGGTCACCTGGAGGACGGAGAAGACTCCGAGGTCCAGGTGAGCACTTGGACGACGGATAATACCATCTCCGTCGTCCAAGTGGTCACCTGGAGGACGGAGAAGACTCCGAGGTCCAGGTGAGCACTTGGACGACGGAGAATACCATCTCCGTCTTCCAAGTGGTCACCTGGAGGACGGAGAAGACTCCGAGGTCCAGGTGGTCACCTGAACGACGGAGATGGTATTCTCCGTCGTCCAGGTGGCCACCTGGAGGACGGAGAAGACTCCGAGGTCCAGGTGACCACCTGGACGACGGAGAATACCATCTCCGTCGTCCAGGTGGTACTTGGACCACGGAGTCTTCTCCGTCGTCTAAGTGTCACTTGGACGACGGAGAATTATTGTTTCCGTCGTCTAAGTGCTGTTTTCTTGTAGTGTAAAGACTAATTAAATAGATCGAATAGCTTATATCAAGCATTATATTAGAGCAAATCAACTCAACTAAGCTCTCAGAGATAAAGATACATTATCACTCATATCATAAAGGAAAATGATTTTAGGCCCCAAAGAGGCCTAAGATGTGGAAGCCCCAAAATGACATGGCTTGCCACATCATTTCTAAATCATATAATTATTTAAAATATATTTAATCATATATTAAAAAAGACAATTATATCCTTTTTATATATAATGGTTATGGTTTTTTTTAAACTTATTAATTTTCGCTATTTAAAACAAGATTAAAATCATATCCATTTTTTCATCATATTTTTTGTTTCGATTTGTATTAACAAAATCATACTATGATCATTTTGAGTTCTCAAAGAGTGATTTCATTATGCATAATCGCTGGATTCTCACACGAAATTTAACCATTTCAATACTAATAAAAAATTGACACATAAACATCATTTTGCAAATGAGATATTATTGATTCATACAATTTTTAGTTTTTCGAATTGGAGCGAGAAGAAGAAATAAACTTTAAAATAAAAATAAACAAGGAACAAATAACTCTTTAGTTGGCCATAGAATATGTAAAATATATAGTATGAAACAATATTATCTTTTTCGTGATTTGATTGTATCCTATAGCATCAATTATCGGTTAAAAAAGTATATAACCATTTAAAATTTAATTATATAAATGAAGACACATTTTTAAAAATGAACTTGAATAAAGATCGAATATTTTGTAATTTACACTGTCAGTTATCGGTTAGCTAGAAAGGAAATATGTAAGCATTTATGATTAATTCTATAAATGAACCTAGCTAGTTTTTAGAGATGAACATAAATAGACATTAAAATTTTGACAATTTTCTTGTTAATAACGAATATGCAAAAGTGTTGAAATGTGTAATTAATGACAAACATTAAAATAATATATTTTTAGAAATGAATTTAATGGGGATTAAATATTTTGTAACACACCATCAATATTGATTAGAAAGGAAATACGTAAGTATTTATGGTTTAAATATATAAATGGTTGGAAACTTAGTTACTTTTTAGAATTGAACTTGAATATACATAAAATTTTGATTTTTTTGTTGTTAATAACCACATAAGCAAAGTGTTAAAATCTGTAATTAATGGCAAAAATTAAAAATATTTGTTTGAACCATAGTTTTAGTAATGCAAACTAAACTCAAACCAAATAAGTTTTTTTATTTGACTTGATCAAGATAATCATTATTATATGAATATGATAACTAGAAAGCTGATAATGCTTGCTAGCTTCTAGTTATATTTGTATATATAAAGTACATGAAGTCATGAACACGATAAATTATGATAGCAAAACACAATATTATATATGGTATATTTTTGTTTATGGTACAAAATATGATAGCAAACATATTACGATAGATTCAGATAGAAAAAAAAATAACTATAAATTAAAACTAGTGAAGAGTTTAGAGTTTAGCAGCTGATGATATCATATCATATCATATCAATGAAGAGTTTATGATAAATACTTGCATCATATCATATTGGGGTCTCCGCATCATTGAAAAATACACAACTAACTGAAAAGTTGATGATGCTTTGCTCTCTCTCATATGCATGGTACGTAAAGGTGAGTAAACATGTTAGTAAAACGTAACATTTGTAATATGATGGATTTGTGAGACTTGAAAGTATTAATTAACTTCATAACTAGTGTCTTGAGTTCAGAGTTATGTGTCAAAGGTCCAGATATTTTAGAGTATATCTATATGGGATGGGAATGTTTTTGGTGTATGGCCGGATTAGAGATTATGGTAATAGAGTTTAAGTTTCGTGAAGATAATAGGGTTAGGTATTAGAGCAACTCCAACAATATTAAGGAAAGTTTGCTTATTTTGTTCAAAAATGAAGCCGAAACCTATTTTAGCTAATCACTTGTATAAATTTACTCCAACAATATCACTTAAAATGTAGTTAGATTTAAATACATGCTTAGTTTTGATTGGTTGATAATAAAATATTTATTTATTAATATAATTATTAATTACATTTACAATCTAGAAGGAAAGTATTAATTACAATATTGAATGTTTCGTTACCTATAATTTATGTTTTCGGTATAAGAATAGGGGATGAAAATATGAAATATAGGGAATCCTTAAATTGGCTAATAAGATAGGGGAGCTGCTGGAGTGAATTTTAAAAGAAAATCTTTATATTTTAGCTAAAAATAATTTATAGGAAATCTGTTAGAGTTGCTCTTATGGATTAGGAAATAGAGTTTAAGGGTTGTGGATTAGAGTTTATGGATTATGGATTGAGAAATATGGTTTAGGGATTATGGATTGAGGTTTAGGGATTGTGGATTAAAAAATAGGATTTAGGAATTATGATTTAAGGTTTGCGGGTTTAGGGTAATAGAGTTTAGTGATAACTCAATCATTAGTTTCCTCTTATCGATAGAACTGCATGAGTTCATCTAATTAATTTATTTTTTGGAGTATTTCATCTACTTGATAGAACCGACTTAATTTGTGTTCTCAAATAGAAATAATAGCACCTCTAAATCGATGGATAATTAATAATTAATATATAGTTAATATAATATTAAAATGGAAAGTCCGTCCGTAATTGTTATCAAACAATCCCATAATGTCATTAATGTCATGTCTATTAATACATTTAATATATTAATTTATTCAATTATGGCATGATTTATTGTACGAAATCATAATATTGTTGCAATAATGTATTATCAATTGAGACAATAAGCGATTTCTATTTGGTTATAAATTAAAGTTAGTTCAAAATGAAATGGGTAAATTATATATATATGTATCATATATATACCATGAACAAATGAAAAAAGACCAGAAATCATAAAATTGAGATCGGAGTACATGTACTACTAACAACCTTTATTTTCAAACTTATTTATTTAAAGAGAAACCAATCAAACTATATGAGAATCTGATTATTGGAACATGAAAGAATAAATAAGGTGATCATAATAAAAAAAATCCTCTTTCAAAGATCAATACTCTCTTTAGGAGTTCGATAGCCAGCGGGATACCGCGAGCTTTTTTGAGTTGCCCTTTTAATAATGACGTCCCTGATTTTATTATGTACACTTGAGATAATCGATGAAGTTAACTGAAGTAGATATTCATGGGTCATATTCTGCAATAAGATAAAACAACAATTATAAATATAAAAAAATAACAAATAATCAGATTAATTTATTTTTCTTTTGCATAGAATTGATATGAGAGTCAATAGTTTTGCTCACCTAATTTATTTCTGTGGTTAGCTTACCATTCCATGATTCCAAGAATTTAATTTGCATTACCCCACAATCCCATCTGCAATTGGAATGCACATTTTTTTATATGGAAAGGTAATTGAATTACATAATCAGACAAGAAACTTAAAGAATAACCAAATGTTATAAAATGGAGCATGATTAGACAAACTAATTACTTGCGTATTTGTCTGCTTGGGGACTCTCGGAAAGGTAATTGTATCAAGAGAGTATTTTTTCATATCAAAGAGTCCTCCACCAAAATCCTTAGATAAGTCGTCTAGTATAATTAGTAACCACTTCAGCAATGATCTTATCGAATTCAGGCCAAATAACGAATCTAATATCTCGACCTGTGACTCTCTCAAGTCAATAATAAAGGCTAACCAGTGGTCGTTGAGGCATATAGGGAAAATGAACTGGAACACATAATGGTGTTAGAATGAAAAAAAACAAAAATAACCATCAATATTTGAAATCCAAAACAGAGTTAAAGAGTCGTCGACATACCAGTTTACATTTAAATACATCGTAGCCACACCTAGATGGCCTACAAACTTGTGTAAACAATCTCTTCGCATCACTCAAGACGGCTTGTTCACTACCAGAAATGGAGACATTACCGGCGACCTGCCGTCGCCGGCCTTGTCTTTTTTTTCTCGCCGGAATTGACATTACCGGCGACTTGTCGCCGGCAATGACGTCGCCGGAGATTCCCCGCCGGTGTTGACATTGCCGGCGACGGGAAACGCCGTCGCCGGCAATGGCAGCGCCGCCGTGGCCGGAATGTGAGACATTGCCGGCGACTCGAGTCCATGTCACCGGCAATGTGGGAAAAAATTTTGAAAAAAAAACGTGGTTCTGGATTGGGCCCAATTCCATAACCTGCATTGAAGCTATCATAAACCGTACAATCATACAAGTTCAACAGTACACATAGCAAAGACAGTCATACAAGTTCAACATAAATGTCCAACGTACAGTACAAATAGCAACGACGATACAAAAATTAACTACAACTACAGGTCAGGTCCAGGAACTTGCGGGTCATCAGGGTTGAAGTAATCCATGTACTCATTTGAATTCCGGTGGCTACCTTGGTCTTGCTCTGGCGTTGACTGGTGCGGTGGTGGTGGTGGATAGCTAGGGATATGAGGGACCGGGGGAGGTGTGGGGAAGGGTTGTCCGGTAGTCTGAGCCTCGTACATCGTCTGCATCCATGTGTACATCTGAGCCTGCACCTGTGTCTATTGCATTTGGTACTCGGCCATCTGCCTCTTTTGCTCCTCCAACTCCCTCTGCGTCCTATGAAGCTCCGCCGCGAGGTTACGACTAGAAGTTGAACTTCTTGACCCGGTAGAGTATTCTGAAGTGCTCTTCAATAGTCCTTCGCCCGCCGTGCCCATTCCCCTACAGTAGTAGGTATTCTTTCCAGTCCCGCACGCTTTTGCCATGATCCGAGCCGCTATCGGGGGATCAAGCGGATCGATCTGAGAGGCATACTGGGTGACTTCTTCCTCGGAGCAGTCAGGATGGTTAGTCCGAGCTATACTCATGGTCACTTCTGCGGTCGCCTCCTCCACTCTCGACTAATTGAAAAGGGAAAATGAACAACGTATTAGCTAACAAAATCTATTAATATCGAAAAATAGTTTTATTAACACATGGAGAGGCGAAAGACTTACCGCTTCTTCAGGGCACTGCGGGTAGAACTTCTGATGAATATACACCAACGGGTTCACCTCTTGTTGTTGCTGCGCCTTAGTCGACCAACCCATGTAGTTTAGTGAACCTGCATGATGGGCCCTGGTGTTTTTCAATCTATTCGCCCGGTTCGTCTTCGAAATCGCCTTGTTTGATAAACATAAGAAAAAAAATTAGTAACTAACTATTTCAATCTGATACGATACATTAGGCTTGAAAGATATATTAAGGATGCATACCCGAGCTTTGGGGTGCTCGAAGTGGGCTATCAGCCACAGCCACTTATACTCCCTAAACCGGAATTCGCTAGGGGTGGAACCTCGGCCTAGCTCCTTGTATACAGTGTAATGGGAAGAAAGCTCGTTCTTCCACTCTTTATACCTATATTAAAACAAGGAAAAAAAGTTAGAGATATTAAAACACTTGATAAACAAAAATCTAACTCGATATATATTTAAATAAGTCGAAGCACATCACCTCATATGTAGTTGACGCTCTACCCACGTGTGAATAAGAACTTCATCTACGTCAAACCACACCTGCAATATGAATATATAAAAGGTAAAATGTGTGCTTTTATTCGGACTTAATTAATAAATGTAAAATTTACGTAATGAAAATACGATTTTACTCACACTGAGTGCATTATGCACTTGCATCTTCACGTAGATAGGCACAGATTCCCAATCTGTCCAAAGCATTGGGACCTTGTCCCGCACGATCGCACCGGCCATGCTGACATATTTGCGCGTGGTGTCGAATGCCTCGATCACCTCGCCATCCTCATTGGCCCTTATGGGCGTTTTCCTTCCGCCGGTGGCCTGCTCAAGTCTCTTCCCGGTGCAGGTGCCTCTAGCCCCTTTCCGTTTTCCAGTCCCATTAACGAAATTGCCTAATAATACAATGTCAAGAAATGGATATCATTAATGGAACCTATCGCAAGTCTTAAGTAATAATTAAGTAATCAATCTGATGTTAAATAAAATTTACCTGCATCGTCCGTTTGTTGGTTGGTGCACCTCACACTCCAAAGATACATGGGGTCGAACGGGAGGAAGTTATACGCTTCCTCCACGCTCAGGAACTCCGGCCGTCCTTCAACATAAACAGGCATCCCCCTATCATCGAATTCAGGGATGACAGGAATCTCGTCGGGTAGGAAGAGACCGGACGGCGGAGATAGACGAGGCCTGGACGATGAGGCGCCAGCACCACCATGTGCCTCAGTAAATTCCCGTGAAACGGGAGTAGGTACCGGGCGAATATGGGGCATTCAGACTGAGGGAGTTTCTGATGCCCCCGTTGACTGTCGGTCGTCTGAGGCTCTGCCACCGGAGGGACGTCTGCTGATTGAGCGTCTGGAGACTGAGGCTCGAGCCTCGACTTCCGGTTCCACAGCTCTTGATCGTGCAGCTTCCTCCTCAGCTCGCGCCTCTAGCAAAACCTCGAGTGCGAGCACTCATCATTGGCCCACTGGGCGTGTTGCTAACTGCGGGTGAGGAGGAAGCTTGACTACTGTTCCCTCCACTATTTCGGGAACCTCTCCGAAGCCAATTAGCAGCAAAACCTCCTGGCATGGACACCGTAATAGTCATGGATTCGGTTCTATAACAAATCGGAACCAGAACCGTTTGGAACCTGGAACCATTATATTACAAACGGTTCCGGTTACAAACAGTTCCGGTTCAGAACCGACTGGGGTTCTATAACAGTTTGGAACCGGAACGGTGTGGAATCGGAACCGTTTGAAACCGGAACTGTTTGTAACCGGAACCGTTTGTTACATAACGGTTCCAGTTACAAACAGTTCCGGTTCCGATTTGTTATAGAACACAATGGTTTGGAACCGGAACGGTTTGGCTTCGGAACTGTTTGTAACTGGAACCGTTATTTTACAAACGGTTCCGGTTACAAACAGTTCCGGTTTCAAACCGTTCCGGTTCCAAACCATTGTGGTTCCAAACTGTTCCGATTCCGATTTTTCACCTTAATTTATACGTTAAATTAACAACTATATCACCTAAATTAACATATATACATACATCATTTCCGGCTTTAAACTTTTCACATATATATACATCAAATATACAGTTTGTATACATCGATCATTCACCTTAATTTCACCTTAATTCACACATATATATATACATCACATATTAATCCAATTCACCCGTGCTAATTAATTTTTCACATATATACATCATATATATTGCTCCTTCACCCCACAATTATCCACATTTTTTTCCCACAATTTTCAAACATATATACCGATATGACATTTTACAAATATTGTCCACATGCATACATATATACATCCCACAATTATCAAAAATTAATTAATCAAAATACACAAAAAAAAATTGTGGAATGAGAGAGAGAGAGAGGGAGAGAGAGTGAGCTCAAACCTGGCATGGTGGAGCTCGACCCAACTGTGCCGGCAACGGTGTACGGAGAGGAGGAGGAGGAAGAGGAGGAGGGGAGGAGGAGAGAGGGGAGGAGAGGAAGAGAGGGGAGAGGGAAGAGAGAAGAGAGGATTGAGGAGAGGGGAGAGGTGAGAATTTCGTCATAAGAGAGGGAAGAGGGAAGAGAGAAGAGAATTAGGCCGAAGAGAAATGGGGAGGAGGAGATGGAGCTCGAGCTGCCTATACCGCCACCATTGCCGGCGAGGTAGGTCAACGTCGTTGGTAATAACATTACCAACGAGTTGATAAGCAACTCGTTGGTAATGTCATTACCAACGAGTTTCTTATCAACTCGTTGGTAATGTCATTATTTGTCGACTATTATCCGATCGACCAATTTCCGACCAATTTCCGACTACATACAATTCCCGAGTACATTTTCCGACTACGATTTCCGACTACAATTTCCGACTACGATTTCCAACACGATTTCCGACTACATACAATTTCCGAGTACATTTTCCGACTACAATTTCCGACTACGTACAATTTCCGACTACAATTTCCGAGTACATTTTACTACGTACATTTTCCGAATACAATTTCCAACGTACTAAGGATGATAATCGTAATCATCTTCATCACTTGAGTCTGACTCGGTTTCATAGGTAACCTCTGGCAATATGTGCCGCTCCTCGTCATCTGAATCAGCGTCAACTTCATATGGATTAACATCGAGAAGTTCTGCTCCAGTAATTCTAACCACACTCCCAGATCTCACATTATTAAGGCGAATCGTAGATGATTCCGGAATGTCAAAAGCGTTCGGCTCTTGGTATGCAGTAACTTCCTCATCATCTGCGGTATCACCAAGTGTGGCAGCACTGTATATGTTTCTATGAGCAACATGGTTAACCACCTTCCACGGGACTTTGTTAAGAAGATCGTCCAGGTAAAACACTTGTTTTACTGATGAGGCAAGAACGAAAGGGTCATCTTCATACCAGGTAGTAGCAGTATTCACCGAAAATGTTCCGTACTGATCAGTCCTTGTGTTCTCCGGGCTAGTATCAAACCATCTACACTTGAACAAGTGCACTTTCATGCGGTTCCCATAAATTAGTTCAACAACTGAATGAAGGACACCGTAATAGTCAACGCCATCCTGCCCACCATGGACCATCACCCCACAATTCTGTGTTTTCAGTCGGTCGTCTCGATTTTCACATATAAATTTCACGCCATTGACCTGACACATCGAGTAAACTTTTGAAGCTATCGGTTTCATCACCAGGACCCTCAATTCGTTTGACCACTCTGGGCAACCATCATCTGCTACATGGTTCATCTGAAAACGTCCATATATTAATACGTACAGAAGAAATTATGTCATCTTGAAACCACAAAACCACGTACATACATACATGCTATGTAAGGATATATATAAAAATAGACATATACACATATACTTACCCATTGACCAAAGTAGTTTGCAAATGTCTTGTTGTGGTAATCAACATTTCCGGCAATAGCAGGGCAGTGAAGATGATAGTTTTTCCAATATTGTACTTCTTGACAGTTAATCAGTACCGACCAGTGGGCAATGGCTACCTCATTTCCATCCAACTTGTACGACTTTGGCAAGCTTCCCTGTACTACCACGTCACTGGAGATGATAGAAAGGTTGAACTGGGGTTCATCTATCGGCATCTAGTGTTGGGGGTCCTCTACATTTTCCAAGTACACTTTGGTGTACGTTACACACTCGTGCGCAAGATATGCTTCAGCGATACACCCTTCAGATGCATATTTATTCTTCACATAGTCCTTGTAAGCTCCCAATTGTCTACAAGTTAACAAGTGCATGTTAACTTACTTAAAAAATAAGAATTTACATATAAAAACATAGGCAAACCAAATGTATGAATCATTTGTACCTTTCCATGGGATACATCCAAGTGTAGTGTACGGGACCGGTAAGCAACAATTGTTCGGGAAGATGGATCATCAGGTGAGGCATTATGTCGAAAAAATTTGGGGGAAATATCCTCTCAAGCTTGCACATGAAAAAAATGATGTCATCTTGCATCTCCCTGAGGTCTGCTTTTTTAACTTCCCTAGTGCATAACTTCTGAAAGAATCTTGACAAGGCCACCAACGGCTCCACCACTTCTTTGGGCAGGTACCCTCGAATGAAAATAGGGAAAAGACGTTGAAGCAGTACATGGCAGTCATGACTCTTTAATCCGTACATCTTATTGCCCCGGAAGTTAACACATCTGCTTATATTTCCTGCATAGCCATAAGGATACCTGCATATATATAGATAAAGCCATATATATGCAACGGTTATATTTCTCGCATATAACCATATATACTCCGGTAAAAATTTAATGCCAAATTCCTACATAGCCATAAGAATATATACCTGACATTACTCAGCCACCGAAAAATTTCATGCTTATGCTTCGGCTTTACTGTGTACGGAGCTTGCGGCATTTTTCTCTTACCATCTCTTAACCACAAATGTTTCCGCAGACCCATTGCTTTCAGATCAATGCGTGCCTTAGGGATGTCTTTTGTTTTCCCCTCCAAGTTAAGAACTGTGCCCACCACACTTTCACACACATTCTTCTCTATGTGCATGGCATCTAGGTAATGTCTGATAGGCAACCTGGGCCAGTAGGGGAGTTCCCAGAATATGCTCTTGTGTGTCCAAAACTTATACCTTTCGGGCTTTTCTGGAATTGACGCCACTATGTCAGGATGATTGCTCAGCTGGCCAAAATCATATTCATTCAACACTTCCAAAATTTCTTCCCCTGTCCATCGCCTGGGTGCCACACCTGTTTCCACAGTCCCATCAAACGCGTCTGGATCCTGCCTAAATGGGTGATCATATGGAAGCCAACAACGGTGACGCATCTGAACAATTTTACTGCAATGAGGACTGCAACAATCAACCGTCATGCACTCTGAACAAGCCCTGTAACCCCTGGTAACATTCCCCGACAACATACCGCGGGCAGGAAAATCACTGATGGTGCCAACAAGCATGGCATGCATCTGGAACATCTCGTTTTTGAACCTATCGTAAGTGGGGTGGCCACACTCACTCAGGTACTTAAGCTCCTCAATCAAAGGCCTCAAATACACATCGAGACACTTTCCTGGATAACCCGGGCCCGGAATTAACAGAGTGAGCATATTGTATTCCTTCTTCATGCACATCCATGGTGGAAGGTTGTACGGTACCAAAATAACTGGCCATATACTGTATTGAAGACTCATGTTGCCAAAAGGGTTGAATCCGTCAGATGAGAGCCCTAGCCAAACATTTCGGACCTCTGCTGCAAAATGATCAAACTCCCTGACCATGTGCTTCCAAGCCTCTCCGTCGGAAGGGTGTATAAGGGTGTCATTGTCAGGCAAGTTCCTCTCAGCCCACCATCTCATTGCCTCGGCCGTGAAAGCACACATGAAAAACCGCTCCAGCCTATCAATAAGCGGGAAATATCGAAGTATCTTCACAGCTTTCTTGTTGCCTGCAGGAGTCAACTTATACCTTTCTGTAAAACATACCGGGCAGGCTTCAAGGTCTTCGAGATCTTTTCCCCAGAAGAGAATACAATCATATCTGCATGCATGGATTTTGATGTAGGAAAGCCCAAGATCTTTTAGGATATGTCGCACCTTATGATGAGTGGTAGGAAGACGATGACCAGGTGGCAGTAGCGAAGCAGTCCACTTCAACCAAGAATCAACAGCGTTGACAGACATTTTGTTCTCCATTTTGAGCTGCATCACTCCCATCACACTTTCAAGAACAGTCTTACTACAACCGTCGTACAACGGAGTCTGTTGCAATGCAATCAGGTTGTTGTACTTGTCCATACCGCTTGTGTTGAAATGAGCTCCAGGTAATGGTTCGACTGGCTCGATATGGGGGAAACCCTCAACGACGAGAGGGACATTTGGTGCTTCATCAGCAAATACACCGCTCTCATGAGGAAACATATCATTGATTAACATCGATGTTGGATCATAGGATGAACTGCCCCTCTCAGCAAAATCTCCATGATCATAGCGTGGACTGGCCCTCTCACCAAATTGTCCATGATCATGCGGACCCACTAACGATGTTTCACCGTGATAAATCCAACAAGTGTACTTATCCCAAAACCCGTATTTACTCAGGTGCCTCTGGACTTTATCAATGGGAAATCGAAATCGATCGCTGAAACACTTGCATTCTTTACACGGGCAATAATGAAGTGTAGTGTCTCCACAATTAGCCTTCACAAAATTCACAAAACTCCTAATTCCCTCGTGATATCTGACATCCCATCTTTCGAGGCTCATCCAACTCTTGTCCATCCTGAAAATTTTAACAATTTTACGTATTAATTATATATATACACACATTCACTACTAATAATCGACGTGATATCTCAATTCAACTCTAATTAAATCAACACATGCATGCATATGTATATATATCGATCTAATCTCTGAATTCGATTCAGTACTCGATGATAGTATTCTGGTGTTTTTCAATTCAAAACGTATTTGACTGGGTAGGAGGCTCTGTTAAGCCTGGCTCCGATAACAATACGATAATACCAGTCATTGATTCAGACACAAGATTAACTACAAGCTGTTTTCTCGTTTCGGTGACCGTACATCAACAACATTTCATATATATATATATATATCTCACGAATTGGATTTGATCAACACACACACATATATATATACCACATATACGTATATATACACCTACGTACCTATATATATAGCTTCCCGAGTGATCGAGTTTTCGAGGCGCGCCTTAATTTTGACAATATATATACCGAATGATCGATTTCAGAGCGTACGTTTTCCTTCTTTCGATTTCTCTGGATTTTTTTCGATCAAAATGATTGAATGATCGAGCTGCCCAATCCGGCATCTAATATAAGACACATTGCCGGCGACGGAGTAAGTCGCCGGAAATGAAGACATTACCGGCGACTTTACGCCGGAATCTCGCCGGTAATGTTTTGGAACATTACCGGCGACTCCAACCGTCGCCGGCAATGTCTAGGCACACATTTCCGGCGAAATTCCGGCCGGAAAATCGCCGGAAATGTGTGCCTAGACATTGCCGGCGACGGTTGGAGTCGCCGGTAATGTTTTGGAACATTACCGGCGAGATTCCGGCAACATTACCGGCGACGGAGTAAGTCGCCGGTAATGATAGACATTACCGGCGACTTTTCCGGTCGCCGGCCTTGTTGGCCGGAATCTCGCCGGTAATGTTTCATTTTCTTGTAGTGGTTGTTTCTTGCTATTTTCTTGTGGTTGCATGATACATTTTCCTTGCAACTAAATATAGCAACTTCATAATTAAGCATTTAATTTACAGTTTATTTATTTATTATTAGTACAAAAAAAAATAAAGCAACTTTTTTTAGATTTCATTCGCTCTGTCAAGGTTGATGATCTTTACATACATGTTAACAACCTTTTTTAGATTTCATGCAAAGGGAATGATTACTAAATTTAATAAGTTTCTAAACGAACTTTACTAAAGAAAGTAAATATATCAAATGTTACTAAAAAACATAACTTATCTAATAATTGAACCAAAATACTTACAGTGTTATGTACTCAATTCGTACCATAAAGTGACTTAATCTTATCAGTGTTTACGGAATATCCATCTATTCGACGAGCGTTCTCTTTTGTCAAATTTTCATCAAAAACATAATCATTCACCTTTCTTTCTTGGGTAGATAAGTTTGGACACTATAAAAGAATAGTACATTAAAGTTTGTTAATATGTTAATTAATTACTTATAACAATTTTTAGATATAAAATTACATAACTAATAAAGGCATAATTGAAAACAAATAAGTACCATATCGTTTGTATTGCATTGCTTTCCGAAAGACAATTCATTGCAATCTCCTTCGGTGGTACATGACTCTTGTGTGAATTTATTACTCCCTACAGTGAGGTTAGGATTCACCTAGCACAACAAAAATGAATAATTAATCTAATGTTTTTTTTGAAGATTTATGAAAATCTGAAATAAACTTATACACCAAAATAATGACTTGTCTTTATTGGAGTACATTCGGATTCTAAAATCGCATCACACTGTTTCTCATCTATTTGTGTCTTTTTACAACGCTGCAACAAAATACAAACATATATATTATAATATAAAATTTAAAGATAATTTTTATAAAAATAAAAAATCACTACCGGAATAAGACACATTGCCGGCGACTTAAAGTCGCCGGCCTTGTTTTTTTTTTTTCGCCGGAATTGTCATTCCCGGCGACAAGTCGCCGGAAATTTCCCGCCGGAGATAGCATTGCCGGCGACGGGAAACGCCGTCGCCGGTAATGTGATGTTTAGGACATTACCGGCGACTCAAGTCGCCGGCGATGTCAGCGCCGCCGTGGCCGGAATTTGAAGACATTGCCGGCGACTTAGGTCTATGTCGCCGGCAATGCTTGGAAAATTTTGAAAAAAAAAAACACGGTTCTGGATTGGGCCCAATTCCAGAACCTGCATTGAAAAACATAAACCGTACAAATACAAGTTGAACAGTACACACATAAATGTCAAACGTACAGTACAAATAGCAACGATACGAAAATAAACTATAACTACACGTCAGGGTCGAGGAACTTGCGGGTCAGGGTCGAAGAAATCCATGTACTCATTTGAATTCCGGTGGCTACCCTGGTCTTGCTCTGGCGTTGACTGGTGCGGTGGTGGTGGTGGATAACTAGGGAACGGAGGGACCGGGGGAGGTGAGGGGAACGGTTGTCCGGTAGTCTGAGCCTCGTACATCGTCCGCATCCATGTGAACATCTGTGTCTGAGTCTAGACCAGGTTTTGGTACTCGGCATCTCTGATTGCCTGCTGTTGGACCATGTTTTGGTACTCGGCATCTCTGATTGCCTGCTGCTCAGCTGCGTGCCTCTTTTGCTCCTCCAACTCCCTCCGCGTCCTCCGAAGCTCCGCTGCGAGGTTACGACTAGAAGTTGAACTTCTTGACCCGGTAGAGTATTCTGAAGTGTTCTTCAATACTCCTTCGCCTGCCGAGCCCATTCCCCTACAGTAGTAGGTATTCTTTCCAGTCCCGCACGCTTTTGCCATGATCTGAGGCGCTATAGGGCGATCAAGCGGATCGATCTGAGAGGCATACTGGGTGACTTCTTCCTCGGAGCAGTCAGGATGGTAAGTCCGAGCTATATTCATGGTCACTTCTGCGGTCGCCTCCTCCACTCTCGCCTAATTGAAAAGCAAAAATGAATAACGTATTAGCTAACAAAATAAATTAATATCGAAAAATAGTTTTATTAACACATGGAGAGGCGAAAGACTTACCGCTTCTTCAGGGCACTGCGGATAGAATTTCTGATGAATATACACCAACGGGTTCACTTCTTGTTGTTGCTGCGCCTTAGTCGACCAACCCAAATAGTTGAGTGAACCTGCATGATGGGCCCTGGTGTTTTTCAATCTATTCGCCCGGTTCGTCTTCGAAATCGCCTTGTTTGATAAACATAAGAAAAAAAATTAGTAACTAACTATTTCAATGTGATACGATACATTAGGCTTGTAAGATATATTCAGGATGCATACCTGAGCTTTGGGGTGCTCGAAGTGGGCTATCAGCCACAGCCACTCGTACTCCCTAAACCGGAATTCGCTAGGGGTAGAACCTCGGCCTAGCTCCTTGTATACAGTGTAATGGGAAGAAAGCTCGTTCTTCCACTCTTTATACCTATATTAAAACAAGGAAAAAAAGTTAGAGATACTAAAACACTTGATAAACAAAAATCTAACTCGATATATACTCAAATAACTCAAAGCACATCACCTCATATGTAGTTGACGCTCTACCCACGTGTGAATAAGAACTTCATCCACGTCAAACCACACCTGCAATATGAATATATAAAAGGTAAAATTATATATTTATTCGGACTTAATTAATAAATGTAAAATTTACGTAATGAAAATACGATTTAACTCACACTGAGTGCATTATGCACTTGCATCTTCACGTAGATGGGCACAGATTCCCAATCTGGCCAAAGCATTGGGACCTTGTCCCGCACGATCGCACTGGCCATGCTGACATATTTTCGCGTGGTGTCAAATGCCTCGATCACCTCGCCATCCTCATTGGCCCTTATGGGCGTTTTCCTTCCCCCGGTGGCCTGCTCAAATCTCTTCCCGGTGCAGGTGCCTCTAGCCCCTTTCCGTTTTCCAGTCCCATTAACGAAATTGCCTAATAATACAATGTCAACAAATTGATATCATTAATTGAACCTATCGTAAGTCTTAAGTAATAATTAAGTAATCAATCTGATGTTAAATAAAATTTACCTGCATCGTCCGTTTGTTGGTTGGTGCACCTCACACTCCAAAGATACACGGGGTCGAACGGGATGAAGTTGTACGCTTCCTCTACGCTCAGGAACTTCCGCCGTCATTCAACATAAACAGGCATCCCCCTATCATCGAATTCAGGGATCACAGGAATCTCGTCGGGTAGGAAGAGACCGGACGGCGGAGATAGACGAGGCCTGGACAATGAGGCGCCATCACCACCATGTGCCTCAGATGATTCCCGTGAAACTGGAGTAGGCACCGGGCGAATATGGGGCATTCGGATTGAGGGAGTTTCTGATGCCCCCGTTGACTGTCGCTCGTCTGAGGGTCTGCTGACGGAGGGACGTCGGCTGACTGAGCGTCTGCTGACTGAGGCTCGATCCTCGACTTCCGGTTGCATGGCTCTTGATCGTGCAGCTTCCTCCTCAGCTCGCGCATCTAGCAAGGCTCTCGTGCGAGCATTCATCATTGGCCCACTGCGCGTGTTGCTAACTGCGGGTGAGGAGGAAGCTTGACTACTATTCCCTCCACTATTTTGGGAACCTCTCCGAAGCCAATTTGCCGCAAAACCTCCTGGACACCGTAATAGTCATAAGGATTCGGTTCTATAACAAATGGGAACCGGAACCAAATGTAACCGGAACCGGGCGGAACCGGATCCGTTTGAACCCGGAACCGTTTGGAACTGGAACAGTTCCGGTTTCAAACGGTTCCGGTTTCCACCTTAATTTATACGATTAATTAACAACTATATCACCTAAATTAACATAGATACATCACGCATCTTAATTAAATTTAATTTTCACATATATATACATCACATATGTTCCAAATCACACACCCTAATTAATTTTCCACATTTTTCACACATATATATACATCATGCATCTTAATTAAATTTAATTTTCACATATATATATACATCACATATTCATCCAAACCACATATATACAGAATTTTCACATATATATATACATCACATAATTTTCACATAGATATATACATCACATATACATTGCATATAAATTTCCAACATATCACCCTAATTAAATTTAATTTCCACATACATATATATATATATATACATTCCCACATACGTACATATGTACATACGTACATACGTATATATACACATACACAAAAATAAATAAAAATTGAGAGAGAGAGAGAGGACCTGCCATGGTGGAGCTCGAGCTGCTTTTCCGGCGACGGAGGTGAGGGGAGGAGGTAGAGGAGGAGAGGAGGAGGAGATGAGGAGGGGAGGAGAGGAAATTCAATTTGAAATCGGGATATTTAGTGAGGAGAGAGGAGAAGGGAGAGGAGGTGAGGGGAGGGGAGAGGGGAGGAGAGGAAGAGAGTTTTGAGCTGGGTTCTAGCCGGAACGAGTTGGGAGGAGGAGAGGAGGAGAGGATAAGCAGAAATGAAGCTCGGGCTCGAGCTGGGATCTTGCATATCCAGACAACATTGCCGGCGAGTTAGTTTAAGTCGTTGGTAATGTCATTACCAACGACTTAAACTCGTTGGTAATGACATTACCAACGAGTTGATAAGCAACTTGTTGGTAATGACATTACCAACGACTTAAACTCGTTGGTAATGTCATTACCAACGAGTTGCTTATCAACTTGTTGGTAATGTTGATATTTCCCGAAGAATATCCGACAACAATTTCCGACTACAATTTCCGACAACAATTTCCGTCTATGATTTCCGACTACAATTTCCGACTACGTACCATTTCCGACAACATTTTCCGACTACGTACAATTTCCGACTACATCATTAACGTACTAAGGATGATAATCGTAATCATCTTCATCACTTGAGTCTGACTCGGTTTCATAGGTAACCTCTGGCAATATGTGCCGCTCCTCGTCATCTGAATCAGCGTCAACTTCATATGGATTAACATCGAGAAGTTCTGCTCCAGTAATTCTAACCACACTCCCAGATCTCACATTATTAAGGCGAATCGTAGATGATTCCGGAATGTCAAAAGCGTTCGGCTCTTGGTATGCAGTAACTTCCTCATCATCTGCGGTATCACCAAGTGTGGCAGCACTGTATATGTTTCTATGAGAAACATGGTTAACCACCTTCCACGGGACTTTGTTAAGAAGATCGTCCAGGTAAAACACTTGTTTTACTGATGAGGCAAGAACGAAAGGGTCATCTTCATACCAGGTAGTAGCAGTATTCACCGAAAATGTTCCGTACTGATCAGTCCTTGTGTTCTCCGGGCTAGTATCAAACCATCTACACTTGAACAAGTGCACTTTCATGCGGTTCCCATAAATTAGTTCAACAACTGAATGAAGGACACCGTAATAGTCAACGCCATCCTGCCCACCATGGACCATCACCCCACAATTCTGTGTTTTCAGTCGGTCGTCTCGATTTTCACATATAAATTTCACGCCATTGACCTGACACATCGAGTAAACTTTTGAAGCTATCGGTTTCATCGCCAGGACCCTCAATTCGTTTGACCACTCTGGGCAACCATCATCTGCTACATGGTTCATCTGAAAACGTTCATATATTAATACGTACAGAAGAAATTATGTCATCTTGAAACCACAAAACCACGTACATACATACATGCTATGTAAGGATATATATAAAAATAGACATATACACATATACTTACCCATTGACCAAAGTAGTTTGCAAATGTCTTGTTGTGGTAATCAACATTTCCGGCAATAGCAGGGCAGTGAAGATGATAGTTTTTCCAATATTGTACTTCTTGACAGTTAATCAGTACCGACCAGTGGGCAATGGCTACCTCATTTCCATCCAACTTGTACGACTTTGGCAAGCTTCCCTGTACTACCACGTCATTGGAGATGATAGAAAGGTTGAACTGAGGTTCATCTATCGGCATCTGTTGTTGGGGGTCCTCAAGCGCTCCCAAATACACTTTGGTGTACGTTACACACTCGTGCGCAACATATGCTTCAGCGATACACCCTTCAGGTGCATATTTATTCTTCACATAGTCCTTGTAGGCTCCCAATTGTCTACAAGTTAACAAGTGCATGTTAACTAAGGTAAAAATAAGACTTTACATATAAAAACAGAGGCAAACCAAATGTACATTTCCATGGGATACATCCAAGTGTAGTGTACGGGACCGGTAAGCAACAATTGTTCGGGAAGATGGATCATTAGGTGAGGCATGATGTCGAAAAAATTTGGCGGAAATATCCTCTCAAGCTTGCACATGATAAAAATGATGTCATCTTGCATCTCCCTGAGATCTGATTTTTTAACTTCCCTGGTGCATAACTTCTGAAAGAATCTTGACAAGGCCACCAACGGCTCCACCACCTCTTTGGGCAGGTACCCTCGAATGAAAATAGGGAAAAGCCGTTGAAGCAGTACATGGCAGTCATGACTCTTTAATCCGTACATCTTATTGTCCCGGAAGTTAACACACCTGCTTATATTTCCTGCATAGCCATAAGGATACCTGCATATATATATATATATATATATATATATATATATATAGCCATAGGCAACAACTATATTTCTCGCATATAACCATAATCCGGTAAAAATTTAAGGCAAACCAATTTCCTGTATAGTCATATATAAGAATATATACCTGACATTACTCAGCCACCAAAAAATTTCATGCTTATGCTTCGGCTTGACGGTGTAAGGAGCTTGCGGCATTTTTCTCTTACCATCTCTTAACCACAAATGTTTCCGCAGTCCCATAGCTTTCAGATCAATGCGTGCCTTAGGGATGTCTTTTGTTTTCCCCTCCAAGTTAAGAACTGTGCCCACCACACTTTCACACACATTCTTCTCTATGTGCATGACATCTAGGTAGTGTCTGATAGGCAACCTGGGTCAGTAGGGGAGTTCCCAGAATATGCTCTTGTGTGTCCAAAACTTATACCTTTCGGGCTTGTCTGGAATTGACGCCACTATCTCAGGATGATTGCTCAGCTGGCCAAAATCATATTCATTCAACACTTCCAAAATTTCTTCCCCTGTCCATCGCCTGGGTGCCACACCTGTTTCCACAGTCCCATCAAACGCGTCTGGATCCTGCCTAAATGGTTGATCATATGGAAGCCAACAACGGTGACGCATCTGAACAATTTTACTACAATGAGGACAGCAACAATCAACCGTCATGCACTCTGAACAAGCCCTGTAACCCCTGGTAACGTTGCCCGACAACATACCGCGGGCAGGAAAATCACTGATGGTGCCAACAAGCATGCATGCATTTGGAACATCTCATTTTTGAACCTATTGTAAGTGGGGTGGCCACACTCACTCAGATACTTAAGCTCCTCAATCAAAGGCCTCAAATACACATCGAGACACTTTCCTGGATAACCCGGGCCCGGAATTAACAGAGTGAGCATATTGTATTCCTTCTTCATGCACATCCATGGTGGAAGGTTGTACGGTACCAAAATAACTGGCCATATACTGTATTGAAGACTCATGTTGCCAAAAGGGTTGAATCCGTCAGATGAGAGCCCTAGCCAAACATTTCGGACCTCTGCTGCAAAATGATCAAACTCCCCGACCATGTGCTTCCAAGCTTCTCCGTCGGAAGGGTGTATAAGGGTGTCATCGTCAGGCAAATTCCTCTCAGCCCACCATCTCATTGCTTCGGCCATGAAAGCACACATGAACAACCGCTCCAGCCTATCAATAAGCGGGAAATATCGAAGTATCTTCACAGCTTTCTTGTTGCCTGCAGGAGTCAACTTATACCTTTCTGTAAAACATACCAGGCAATCTTCAAGGTCTTCAAGATCTTTTCCCCAGAAGAGAATACAATCATATCTGCATGCATGGATTTTGATGTAGGAAAACCCAAGATCTTTCAGGATATGTCGCACCTTATGATGAGTGGTAGGAAGACTATGACCGAGTGGCAGTAGCGAAACAGTCCACTTCAACCAAGAATCAACAGCTTTGACAGACATTTTGTTCTCCATTTTGAGCTGCATCACTCCCATCACACTTTCAAGAACAGTCTTACTACAACGGAGTCTGTTGCAATGCAATCAGGTTATTGTACTTGTCCATACCGCTTGTGTTGACATGAGCTCCAGGTAATGGCTCGACTGGCTCAATATGGGGGAAACCCTCAACGACGGGAGGGACATTTGGTGCTTCATCAGCAAATACTCCGATCTCATGAGGAAACATATCATTGATTAACATCGATGTTGGATCATAGGATGAACTGCCCCTCTCAGCAAAATCTCCATGATCATAGCGTGGACTGGCCCTCTCACCAAATTGTTCATGATCATGCGGACCCGCTAACGATGTTTCACCGTGATAAATCCAACAAGTGTACTTATCCCAAAACCCGTATTTACTCAGGTGCTTCTGGACTTTATCAATGGGAAAACGAAATCGATCGCTGAAACACTTACATTCTTTACACGGGCAATAATGAAGTGTAGTGTCTCCACAATTAGCCTTCACAAAATTCACAAAACTCCCAATTCCCTGGTGATATCTGACATCCCATCTTTCGAGGCTCATCCAACTCTTGTCCATCCTGAAAATTTTAACAATTTTACGTATTAATTATATATACACACACACATTCACTACTAATAATCGACGCGATATCTCAATTCAACTCTAATTAAATCAACACATGCATGTATATATATATATATATCGATCTAATCTCTGAATTCGATTCAGTACTCGATGATGGTATTCTTCTTTTTTCAGTTCAAAATGTATTTGACTAGGTAGGATGCTCTCTTAAGCCTGGCTCCGATAGCACTACGATAATACCAGTCGTTGATTCAGACACAAGATAAGATTAACTACAAGCAGTTTTCTCGTTTCGGTGACATCAACAACATTTCATATCTCACGAATTGGATTTGATCGACACACACATATATATATACATACACATATACGTATATATACACGTACCTATATATATATAGCTTCCCGAGTGATCGAGTTTTCGACGCGCGCCTTAATTTTGACAATACCGAAGGATCGATTTCAGAGCGTTTTCCTTCTTTATATTTCACCGGATTTTTTTCGATCCAAATGAATGACTTGTTGCGATCGGCATCTAATATAAGAGGCATTGCCGGCGATTCATTAAATCGCCGGAAATGGAGATATTACCAGCGACATGTCGCCGGAATTTCGCCGGTAATGTTTCAAAACATTACCGGCGACCTCCTCCGTTGCCGGCAATGTCAAGCCAAACATTGCCGGCGAAATTCAGGCTGGAAAATCGCCGGCAATGTTTGGCTTGACAGGTAATGTTTTGAAACATTACCGGCGAAATTCCGGCGACATTACCGGCGACGGAGTAAGTCGCCGGTAATGATGAACATTACCGGCGACTTTTCCGGTCGCCGGCCTTGTCTCGTGTAATCTCGCCGGTAATGTTGCTTATTCCGGTAGTGAATCAATACATACCTTATTCGGTGGAGACGACTTGGATGTTTCCTTCTTTTTTTTGTAGTGTCTCTTTTTAGCCTTTTGAATTATTTATTTAGCTTTAGAGATTTTCCTCTTGAATGTAGGACGACATTTTCTTGTCACAACTTTTGGATTGAGAATCTTTTCTCTTGGTTCCTCGTATGATGACTCATTTAACAAGTCATTTGTGGACGCCGATGATTTCTGCTGTAGCACCCGAGGTTTTAAGTCCAATATACCTTGTACAACTATGTTGGCTTGTTCCTCACATTTGACAAAGTTGGTAAGACCGTAAAACACTTCTAACATTTTATTTTGAAGTTGTCTCGCTTGCTTAGATTTTGGGTCATCATAGCAACCTTTTATGCTCATATACTTTCTCTTCACATTCTTTTTTCATCGTGGCAGAACATATTTATCAGGAACTGTTGGCAACTCCTTTTGAATCAATATTTTAATCACATGTCTGCACAAAATTCCTCTAAACTCAAACAAATGACATGTGCATTTAATATCATGAGTCTCCGAATTAAACTCAACATGATGAATTATGAGACCTTTATGTTTTGGTTTACCTTGACATGATGCAATCCTAAATGAGAACTTTTGTTTTCTGCACTTCTTCTTTTTAAATCGAGATTCCCGGACTATATACGTAGAGATTGCACTTTCTTCTTTAACATCCCCTGAGTTACAGTATACATTCGCGCTGAACTCCTCTTGAAACTTTTTATTGGTATAAGCATCTCGAAATTGCTTCTCAAATTTGAAACCAGTGTCAAGTTCTCTCCTCTTGAAGAATGACTTAAAATCTTCTAGTTCCTCCTTTTGTATCTTATCTGCCATTGCTGCACCTAGCTTATTGTTCGACAAACACTTTCAAAGTGGTTGTCGACTTCACAAATTTATCAAAATATCCAACCCAGAAAGTGTCTTCCAAATATACAGGAACCCATCGATATTTTTCTTGATACAACCCATCTTACCAGTTATCTCCTTCTGAAAAATATTGCTCACGCATCTTTGTCCATTGCTTATCAAAGTCATCAGTAGTTGTAGACTCATACCACTACAAGAAAAATGCACCTAGACCACGGACCATTTCCGTCGTCTAGGTGCAGTTTTCCGTCGTCTAAGTACTTGGACGACGGAATCTCCATCGTCCAAGGTCCGTGCTCCAAGTGTTGTCGTCCAAGAACCTGGACGACGGAGATTTAGTGCTCCGTCGTCCAAGTTCACTTGGACCGCGGACATTATCCGTGGCCCATGTAGACACCTGGACGACGAAAACTCTAAGTCTCCGTCGTCCAGGTGTCTACATGGGCCACGGACATTGCTCGTTTCTCCGTGGCCCATGTGTTCACCTGGACGACGGAGAATTAGTTATCCGTCGTCCAGGTGAACACCTGGGCCACGGATAATGCTAGCTTCACCGTGGCCCAGGTGTTGACCTGGACGACGGATAACTAATTCTCCGTCGTCCAGGTGAACACCTGGGCCACGGAGAATGGCAGGGTTTAGGGGTTAGGGTTAGGTTTAGGGTTTTTCACCTGGACGACGGAGAACATAATCTCCGTTGTCTAAGTGAATATTTAATTTTTTAAAAAAATTGAAACTAAATATTATTAATTTAATTTAAATAATGAAAAATGCTAAAATTAATTAAATAAACTAAATTTTGAATATTACTTAATTATTAAATAATTAAAATTAATTTGTACATACATGAATAATCGAAAAAACCCATAAATTAAAAATTAAAATATTGTTCGGAATGCGGAAAGAAATGAGATAATAAACTACTAGCTAGCTAATACACTGGAGGAGCAGATGCGCCGCCGAGTCCTCCGCCTCCAGCCGGGTCGTTGTCGTCGGGGTGTGGGTTCGGAGGAGGTTGACATACTTCTCGATTTTGTTGCATGAGGGTGATGAGTTGGGCTATTTGTGCTTGTTGTTCGTCAAGTCTTTGCCGCATTGACTCATTCTCCTCTCGTGCCAGTCGAGCCTCTTGAATGGCTGCTTCGACGGCCGCAGCCTGACTCCTTCTCCGCTGCCCCGAACCTCCCGTAGATGATGAGCCGGAGGTCGTCGACAAATCTCGTACCACCCTAGGCCCAAAGTGCCTAACCTCCTTGCCAGCTCTACGACCGTAGACCTCATACGCGATTGCAATTTGGCTCTCTAAGGATAGAGGAGGCAGGTCTTCCGGCGGCACATCTGGGAACGCAAGCTGAGTGTTGGCCAACTCTTCATGCGCACACTCTATCGCCCTTGCCTACAAAAGAATAATTAATTTATTATAATGAAATCATATTTAAATAATAATTACTATAATTAAAAGCACATATATATATATATATATCACTTACGCCGCATTGACTCGCTTCATTATCGAGCCCTTGCGTCACGTACGCGCTTACGCTTGCATCAAGATAAGCGTGTTTGGAGCCCTTATCCTTATGCTCCTTGGCTATTTGAATGAACTGCTTGGCGCCGATAGTATGGTGTTTCTCCTTCTTCCCCCAGTTGGCTTTGTTGACACCGGAGAATTTCTGTTACACAACATAATTAAATCATTAAAAATTGAATAACTACAATTTAAATAATTCAATTATCTTAATTGAAATAAAAAAAATAAATTAATACCTTAAATTGTTCATCGGCAAAGTGGTTACAACCCCACTCCCACTCATCTTCTCTCTCCCCTTGCAGCTCTACCGGGGGAGGCACGGGACCGACATCTTGGAAGTACTTATGGAGCTTGTACTTCCAATCTTTGTAGATGGAGTTGGCGGTTTGGTTGATATGCCTCAACATAGCCGGTGTCGGATCCACGTCAAATTGTTCCTATCAAAAATAAATTGAAAATTATAATCGTATATATTATGAAATTTTAGGCCGAGATTAACAATATTATATAATAACTAAATTGGACGTATTACGTACCGAAAGATCTTTGAAGACTTTCGCCTTCTCATGATCCGGCGCCTCCTTCCAAGTAGGGGCAGTGATACGAACCCGGTTACGGATGATTGACCCTATCCCATGCGCCGAGAGACTTGCTAGCTGAGCTGTGGGAGGGCCACCGGTGAATTCGTCGTACGGCAAGTCGATCTTTTTACCGGTCGCCTTGCAAATACGCTTCGCTTTGCCCCCTTTAACGAGACCCCGAGTCCTTTTCGGTTCTGGGTCAGTGGGGGCCCTCCTTTGCCTACGGCGGGCGCTGTACATGATTGATTCGGCGGTCGAGGACGCCTGAGTACTTCCCGTTGAACCGGTACCGGGTGTCGGAGATTGGAAGGGGTCGACGTCATCACCGCTCGAGATGAATGGGGGAGTGGGAATTTCCCCAGAGGGCGCTACGGACGGACCAGATGATCCGTCCGGATTGAGAGCGTCGTTGCCCTCCTGTTGAACCCAACCGACTTAGGCCGCCAACATTCGGAGTATGGCATCTTCTGCCTCCTGTTGGGATTTCTTCTTGCCGGATGTCGTCTTTGGCGGAGCCATTTAAACCTAAGAGTACGGTGTTAAAATACCTACTAACCATAATATTTACAACTTAAAAATTTACGCTAATTAATTAAGTACGTTTAAGATTTAAATAGAGTACACTAGCTTGGCATTTTCGGTCGTTCAATGGACGTGCGACCCGCGCGATAAAGTGTAAATTTTCAATTAATCAGCCTTGGTTAAATCGAAAACATGGCCAGTTAGGGATAGAGATAACGCGAGAGGCAGGACTAATTTCGACACGAGGGGTTAAGGAGATAAGCAAGGAAAAGAGGCGCCATCTATTCCAAAGAGTGCGACTTAATAAACCAACCCTATGTACTAAATTTAAATCGAACACGTACTACTAATTAATTTATTAGAAAATACACGTAATTACATGCAATAATTTATTTTCCATTTAGCATGCAATAATTAACCATTTAATTAATTAATAACAATAATTATTTATTTAATTAATTAATAACAATAATTAATCATTTATTTAATTAATAACAATAAATTTACAATTATTCATTTAATTAGTATTAAATAACAATAATTATGATTTAATTAATTAATAACGACAATTAATCATTTATTAAATATTTAAAAATAATTACTAAATTAATTTCTACTAATTAATTATATTTAGAATTTAATTAATTAATTAAATGAAAATTATTTAAATAAGGGAAAAATAGAAATTTACCGAATCGGAGTTTTCGGGAATATCGCCGGAGTTGTGTCGTCGGAGAGGAGGATCGAACCACGCCGGAGTTATGTTGTCGAAGCGTGGTCGCCGGAGGAGAATCGCCGGAATTAGAGAGAGAGAGAGAGAGGAGAGGAGAGATAGGATTGTAAGGGATGAGGAAAAGAAGATGAGCCGCACTCTATTTATAGAGTTTCACTTAGACGACGGAGCACTATTCTCCGTCGTCTAAGTTCACCTAGACGACGGAAACAGTGTTTTCCGTCGTCTAGGTGGCGGTTTCAAAAAAATTCAAGCGGCGCCAATTAATCGGCGGGACGTTTTGAACCGCCAAGATTTTGGACTTAGACGACGGAGAATGAATTCTCCGTCGTCTAAGTGAAAATTCAAGCGGTCCCAAAAACGGAAGCGGTAAATTGAACCGCCATAATTTTGGACTTGGACGACGGAGAATGACCATCTCCGTCGTCCAAGTGAAAATTACATGAAAAAATTAAACAAAAAAAAATTTGAACCGCCATGATTTTTGAACCTGGACGACGGAAAATGACCATCTCCGTCGTCCAGGTTCAAATTACGTAAAAAAAAATTTAAAAATAATTCGTTAGGAATTTAGCGATCTGTCATTCGAGTAAAATAGTCGTACAATATCGATGAACGCATCGTTAACAGTTAAATTTGAACCGACGATTAATTTTACGTATTGAAACATGTTAAGTATCGACTAATCTTTACGACTTAAGTGTTCATGAGTAGACGCTCATTTGCAGCAGAGTATTAACGAAATTGAATTTGGACAAAACAACCGTTGGATATGTTCGTCGTAACATAATATATAATTGTCTTCAAAGGACCATAAAATAATAAGTTCGGGAAGGGTTTGATCGGCACAGTCACCGCAAAACGGATAATTTCACAAACCGGAAACGTGGATACAAGGCATTTCGCAACTCCGATTTTCGAACCGTCGAAGCTCACACACCAAGAATTGTTTACTCTAAAGTCTTGATGAAAAAGACTTTGCATTGGAAGAAGGTCTAGATGGTCGTTGTCTTAGAAAAAATTACGATATCTGCACCTGGACGACGGAAATGAGCGTTTCCGTCGTTCAGGTAATCACCTGGACGACGGATATGAAGTTATCCGTCGTCCAGGTGATTACCTGAACGACGGAGAATGATGTTCTCCGTCGTTCAGGTGCATAGACCCTGAATTCAGGGGTTAGGGCCTTACTGTTTAGGGTTTAGGGTTTGTGAACTTGGACGACGGATAATAACCATTCTCCGTCGTCCTAGTATGTACCTGGACGACGGATAATGACCATTCTCCGTCGTCCAAGTTCTAAACCCCGATTTCAGGGCTTAGGGCCTTAGGGTTTACGGTTTAGGTCGTCCCCAGTCATTTGTGTGTCCGTTCAATTATTCAGATTCAAAAATATAATTAAAAAATTGATCGATCGATCCGAACTGCTAGATTTAGGGTCCAGGATTTAGCTAGGGTTTTATATGAGATTGAGATTTGGCGACAACCTGCAATTAATTTCTCCGTTGTCCAGGATATATAATTCGGATTAATTTCTTACCGTAAACCGGCATCGATCATATATATATTACAATAATTACAGTAATTAATTACCAATTAATCTCCCTCATCGTATGACCGTATTCTTCGTCGTAATCATCATCGTCCTCATCCCCGTTAGACGACGGCTCATCCTCGTCATCGTACTCAACATCGTCCGACGAATAACCTGAGTCCTCGTCCGCGTCCTCTTCCTGCTCGTCTTCTTCATCTACCTCATCGATAATCTCATCTTCAGTTAGATCTGTACAACCATCAGGCATGGGTAACCGTTCACCATCTTGAACCAGGTCCATTATATCGGAGCGGACCATAGAAATATTAGGCTCTTGATAGGCAGGAATGTCTCTTTTTGGTTCAGCAGCATCTTCAGTCATCGCCGGTGTCCCTTCAATTGTCTCTGTATTCCATATTCCTCGGTGAGAGATATGGTTCACTATTTTCCACCCTTCACCGGCTTTCGGATCGTCGAGATAGAACACCTGCCGAACTAAGGTGGCGAGAGCGAAATGCTCATCCTCATACCAGTGCGAGTTTGTATCGACTGATAATAGTCCCAGGTCTTCCTTTGTACGCTTGAACCATCTGCACTTGAATAAGAAAACGTTGACATCATTCCCGTAACATAGCTGAACCACGTATACAATAGCCCCGTAATATAGATCATTGTCTTTCCCAACCGCTACCCCACTTTTTTGTGTTCTTCTTCCTTCGTCTCGGGCCAATGAATGAAACTTTACACCGTTCACAAAACATCCGGGATAAATATAGTGTTTAACCGGCTTCCTTGCTAGCAAGTGCTTTGGCCATGACCACCACCCTCCGTGGTTATCAGATTTTTGCAGATCAATCATCTGCGAAAAAGGGCAAATTAATATAAGGGTTTACTTTCTACAAACATGAGCGATATGTATTTAAATAATTAATACCGAGTCGTACGTACGTACCCATTGGAAGAAATAATCAGGAAACTTCTTCTTAACCATTTTCTCAATCCACGCCGAACTCTTGTTTTGATTTAACGCCTGAAGCCTCTCCCTGTATGACAACATGTACGGCTCAACTTCGTCACAATCTCGCAACACTACCCAATGTGCCTCAATAAGTTCTTCCCGTGTTAACGATTCCTTTAATACTCCTCTAAACGGTCGGACGACATTGGTGACGACAGAAAGATTGATGCGGGCACTGCGATCGGAGGCAGTGGGAGGGGTGGATCTTTGAGGTACATGTTGTAGTAAGTAACACACTCATGCATTAGGTATGTCTCTGCTATGGAGCCATCCGGGGCCGACCTGTTTTTGACGAATGACTTATACTGTCCGAGCTGTCTACAAAATCAAACGTACACATTACATAAGTACATATAGCTAGCTAGTATATATATAATCTCCAGTGGAACAAATTAATTAATTAGTTGTACGTACCTTTCTTGAGGATACATCCAAGTGTACTGGACCGGACCAGAAATGAGCACCTGCTCGGGCAGGTGGATCATTAGGTGAATCATGATGACAAAGAAAGCAGGGGGGAAAATCCTCTCTAGTTTGCAAATGATGTGCACAATTTGTTGTTGCAATTCCACCACATCTGACTTTTTTAATTCTCTGGCGCATAACCTCTGCCACCACCTGCACAATGCTACTATTGGTTCTACGACGTCCCGAGGCAAGTATGGTCGAATTACCACTGGAATCAGACGTTGCAGCATAACGTGATAGTCATGTGTCTTTAGACCAACAAACTTGTGTTGCACCTCGTCCACTGCTCCAGTTATAGTAGCTGCATACGTAGCCGGATAACAAACGCCCTTAAACCAGTGAAATACAGAACGTCTAAGCGTCGGCTTCACTGTGTAAGGTGCATCTGGCATCTTGTTGTACACTCCTTTCCTATCCCTCCTCAACCACAAGGGACGACGTAGATTCATTGATTCCAAATCTTTGCGCGCTTTGGGAGTATCTTTAGTCTTGAACTTAATACCGAGAATTGTTCCCACCACGCTGTCGCACACATTCTTTTCTATCTGCATCGCGTCCAAGTTGTTCCTCAGCTTCAACTTCGACCAGTAAGGGAGTTCAAAGAATATACTCTTGTGATCCCAATAGCTCAGATCATGTGGAGGAATTGGATTGCATTTCTTTACATCCGCGTCATTGCTCAACACACCAAAGTCGAAATAGCTCAACCTCTTTAAAATCTCTTCGCCCGACCAACTACGGGGTTTAGGATTGTTCTCTACCGTACCGTCGAAATGAGCTTCATCCTGTCGCCACGGGTGGTCGTGAGGAAGCCATCTACGGTGACCCAAGTAACACATCTTCCCCGCGTGCCAACTAGAGTTCACGTCGTCCAAACATATAGGACATCCATTATATCCTTTTGTCCTGCAGGCTGCCAACATCCCATAAGCTGGAAAATCGCTGATCGTCCACATTACGGCAGCCCTCATCGTGAACATTGTGTCAGTGAATTTGTCATAAGTTGGGACTCCATTTTCCCACAACAGTTTCAGCTCGTCGATCAAAGGTCTGAGGTAGACATCTAAGCACTTCGATGGAGATTTAGGACCTGGAATTAGTACGGTAAGGAAATTAAATTCCTTGTTCATGCACATCCACGGAGGCAAGTTGTACGGCATCAGAATAACTGGCCAAGTGCTGACGGCGGAGCTATTACTCCCCAAGGATTGAATCCGTCTGTAGATAGGCCGAGTCTAACATTTCTAACCTCTGAAGCAAAGTCTCCAAATTCTCTGTCGAAATGTTTGAAACCCTCCCCATTCGCGGCGTGTCGCAGGACATCGTCATCTATTCACTTTTTTGCGTACCATCGCATCGCCTCTGCTGTGTGTAGAGACATGTACAGGCGCTGCAATCTGGGAATCAAGGGAAAATATCGAACAACTTTCACAGGAATTCTCTTTTTCGAACTCTTCCTATTCAACTGGAATCTGCACTGGCCACATACGGGACAATAGTCCAACTCTTTGTACTCTTTGTAAAATAGCACATAATCATTCGGACATGCGTCAATTTTCCTGTACTTTAGGCCGAGGCTGCTCAGGATATTTCTAACCGTATAATGAGATTTAGGAAGATTGTGATCATCAGGGAGCAACTTACATATTTGCTCCTGAATTTCGTCAAAAGCACTCACTGACATTTTGTGCTTCACTTTTATCTTCATTTGCTCCATCACATATTGCAACACATTCTCTTGACATCCAGGGAACACCGGGGTCTGCGATTCAAGTAGTATCCGGTTGTACTTTTCCATCTCACTGGTGTCAGTGGCCAAGCTAGCTGCGGGGAATGTGTCATCATGCTCATTAGTGGTACTGTAACCTCCGTCTTGGTGTTGGTGTCCACTATGACTACATCCCGGAAACGCATCATGGACCAAATCTGCAGTTGGGTTGCAAGCTGGGGGTCCGGCACCACTGCCGCTGGATGAGGCACCATGGTAACTGTACCCTGAGCTGAAGTCTGCTGCGCTGAACTCTACTGCTTCACCATGCTCGCTCCATGTAGTGTAACTCCACATCATACCATTTTCGTACAGGTGTTGCACCATAACATTAACCTCCGCATACTGACAATTAAGACATTTCTGACACGGACACCTGAAACGTTTCTTTCCCTGACCATGTTCTATCGCAAAATTCACAAATTTGCTAATTCCATCCATATACCGGACATCACATCTATTCTTCAACTTCATCCAACTCTTGTCCATATTGCTACAAAATATTATAATTAATTAATTATTACATATATATATATATTTGTCCATTAATTTACGCTTAATTATACGTACTCGATCTACATCGATCCATCAATTATGTACGTACGTACGTAATTTAATCGATCTGTACATATATATATATATATATATATAGCTAACATCCTTGCATGTATGTACATACGTTTTCACTAAATATATATTAATTAAGCAAATTTTAACTGCGTACGTACGTACCTGCTGGCCTTCTCGATATCTGTACGTTAATTAAGCTACCTAGCTAGTCAGCAGAGATCCCTTATCGATCCTGATTCTTCTCGGCCTTCTAGCTACCTAGCTCCCTTCTCCTTCTCCCTTCTCCTTCAATTCTTCTTCAAATGGAATGAAGAGATCGAGGATTGAATTCAGTTTGGCATCGGGCTTATATAATGCTTCACTTAGACGACGGAGGTGTCGGTATGTCGTCTAAGTGGAAGTACGTTACGTACTCGGCCGACGGCGTGTCGGTCCGTCCTCCAGGTGATCACCTGGAGGACGGAGAAGACTCCGAGGTCCAGGTGATCACCTGGACGACGGATAATGCCGTATCCGTCGTCCAGGTGATCATTTGGACGACGGAAAAGAATCCGTGGTCCAGGTGTCACTTGGACCACGGAACAATTACGTTTCCGTGGTCTAAGTGCTGTTTTCTTGTAGTGTACACGACATCTTGCAGACTAGTCCTTAAGCCATCTTACTTTTGTTTGTACACCATAAGTTTTTTAGGAACTTTTTTCATAATATGCCACAAGCACCACTGATGTTTAGCATATGGAAGCAAAAAAAAAAAAAATTAGGTAAAAACCCTTCCCACATTTATCTACATTAATTAATTTTAATTTTACGTTGATTAATCTACCTACAGGGCTACATGCACAACATACTAGAGAACCTACTTTGTTATATTTTGAAATTTGTTTTAAATATTGTACTCTAAATTTGACTATATATTTTTATTTAAAATCTTACAATTGTCAACCTTTGATATTTAAATAACGTTTTGAAATGGATCTTAAATGTGATTGATGGCATTTAATCATTGACTTTTTATAAATTGTTTTTTTTATATATAGGAAATTTATTTCTATTTCTATTTTAGAATATGATGATTGTATTTTGATAAAGGCAAGTTCCGTAAATTAAATCAATCTAAATAGTAAAACCATATCTTCCATGGCATCTACAAGTTAATGGAGTATCAAAGCTCAAAATTGTTTAAGGAAATTTATTCTCTATTAATCCCGGTGTGTGTCTTGTTCTAGTTAGATATGGATATTGATTAGATAGATACAGAGAATCTCTGTTTTATCGGGATAGTTATTGTAATAGATTATATCAGCCTGTATTTAAGATATTCTATCAATGAAAAGAGCAACTACTTTCTGTCTATTCTACTTTCTCCTGCAACAAAAATCAAAATATCAATGAATTTTTTCTTTTAAATTAAAGGTGGCGGGGAGATTTATCCAAATTACTTAAAAAGTAAAACAAACTTCAATAATATATGAAAAAACAACTTCATTAACCTTTTTTAATACCTGTAATAATAGCTTCAGGACATCTACCATTAATGCACGCCTTCCACACTTCAAATATCCATATATATAAATAAGAGTGTAGTCTCGTCACAAAGTAAGCCGCAACCAAGCAATAAAGATTGACTATGGTGATTTACTCCTATAAATGGAGCAAATGGCATATCATATTTGTTTGTCAAGCATGTTGTGTCAAAAGTAATTACGTCTCCGAAATTTTTACAAGCTGCTCTACTCCTAACATCGGCCCAAAAAATATTTCTTAATCGACCTTCTTCATCAAAATCCATAGAATAAAAGAAATCAGAATTATTTTTCTGCATCTTAATTGATGAAATATCTCTGAGGAGCATTTGCATCGCAATTTTAAAGATCCAATCTTCTTTGTTTATTAATGAGATTTCGTGCATCCCTCTCATCAAATGTCAAATTCTCATGGCCACATTTTTCAACTACAAGAGCTTGATAGCTTTTGCATTGTCAGACACCAGCATCATCATTATGCTCTTGAATGTGGATTTATACTTCTATGCTACCTCATACGTTTTGACTTTTTCGGACTTAACATGTGATTATGCTCCAAATATACTGTTGTCAACTTGTAGTATCCATTTGATTGAAGTACTGCACGAAAAAGTGAATGACATCCAGTTATCTGTGTCACTGTTGGTTGTGTTTTTACCCTGGATTTACCCCTTGATGCTCGAGAACATACAAGTTACAGGTACTTAGAAACACCGTTTACTTTTACATCAGATCTCTTTCTGATTGCCTAACCGGTGTTCTTAGCATATCTGCTACAAAAACTATATAATTCTTCATATGACTCAAATATCAACCCTTTCCGGGGAATGTCTTCCATTAAATGGTTGTTGCTCCGTCTTCAGTCATTGGATCATTTATATCATCTTCACTCGACATGTGGACATCATCATTCTTGTCAAAATGACTTCCAGGCACTTCTAAACTATCACCCATATTTGATATCACTAGTTTAAGCTACACTTAATCAAGAGTGGACGTTGGAATCTGAAAAGCGATAAACATGATCAAATTATTAGGAAAACATGTTATTATAGTGATGACAATGTAAATAACAAAACAAAATGAGACTAGCTAGCATCTAAGTACACTTTTCTTTGATATTTGGTACGTTCTTATTTCGGCCACTCTCCAAATATGCATTGGCAAAGGGTACACATGTTCTTCGTGTCCATCAACTTAATTTTTTGGGATTTGAAACATACGTCGGTCACAAGTTGTTTGTTCTTGAACAATTTTCTCCTTCAAATTGCAATCTTAGACGATATTTGTTTTTAGAAGATTAGTCTTACATTTTAATTTTCCAGCAAGATATATATATCTAAATTTGTAATTATAATTTCCTTTTTAAATTATAATTTTCGAACCAAAATCCCTTTTTTGATCGGCATGTGTATTAATTCCGATCCTTTGTCGAAAAAAGTCTATTAATTATGATTTTATTATTTTTGCATTACATAAACTAATCAATCTAATTAATAGTCATATTTTGATATTCTGATTTTAAACTTCATAATAATTATACAAAAAATACCAATCATAATTATAATGAGAAAGAATTATAGAATGTAATCAATAAGATTCCATAATTATAAATTGGACATTTATATCTCTTAATGTGAAAGAATAAATTTGTAATAATTAGGATTCTATATTTAGTTTGCAATAATTATTTTGATATGACATTAATTTTATAGTTGACTTTAATTATTTTGATATGGCAATAATTTTATAGTTGATTTTAATTATTTTGATTGTGCAATAGTTTTATAGTATGATTTTAATTAGGTAATTAAATTACTAAATTAATTGAATAATTGATAGTCGTTACATGCACAATGATAAAATCCTCTTTTTATAAATGGATATCAAATTATAGTAATATAATTATATAATTTTATATGATATAAAAATTATGTGACAAACCACATCATTTTGGGCCTATTATTCTATGTTGCCTCCTCCTAAAGACTAATTAAATACATCGAATAGCTTATATCAAGCATTGTTAATAAACAGAAATATCCGGCTATGCATAATAAATTTTTGAATATACAGTTTGCTAATGCTTCCACACAGGGATTATCATACTTGGTCGGTTGCTTGTTAATTATTGATGGAAGCCGGTTTAAGATCTTAGCCTCTGCGTGGAGTGTATTATTCTTTGTACATAATCGATCGTCTTCGATTCTTCACCGTTAGCTTGCAATGAACTACGTACGCACAGAGAGCAAGACAAATTAAACACACAAGCTCAAGCTAAGCTACGATTCTCTCATGCTACCAAATCCACCAGCTAAAAACACCGGGAGATGGAGGGGCCCGGCCTCCGTGACACGTGCCGGCGGGGGACAGGTGGTTGTCGGAGAAAGTGCAGAGGCAAATGGCACGCGAGGGGTGAGAGTGTGTCTCCGGCAGAGCATCATAAGTCTCCATCAAAACATTGTCAGTAGTCCTAAAACGCTATTGCCAAATATCATCATGCATGCAGTCCTCCTCCACAGTCCTCCCACAGTCGTCAGTCTACACTGGCTGGCTTATTCGATCATATCTGTTTTCGCTGCTGGCTGGCTAATTCGGTAGCTAGCCCATGATATCACTGACAATAATGGCTTTGAGTCTTTCCTTCTTTTTCTTCCGTTCAGATTTTGCATGCCTTTCTCATCTCCGGTCCTTTCTATCAAACTGATCCACCACCTCTGTCTCATTTTGGTCTTTGGCATTTTCTGCGCTGGATTTGATTCCTCTTTCACATGTATCAATGACCATATATGCTCGAAAACGTTACATCCATTCCCAACATCCCTAGCCCAAACATCCCCATGCCGAGCGTTTTCAAAATGAAATCCGGAAAAACTAGCTATGATTGATGTACCGTGTACGTTCCATCTCCACCGAAAGAGAGTGTACGGATAAACTTCACAAGTGGTGTTGGACTTGAAGAAACACTTGGCGACTAATTTGGTGTTGTTGGGCCAGCAGAGCCCTTGCGTTACATGGTATATATCGATTCTGTCCTTGATCGCTTACCCACCAAGACATCCATGCATCAACATGTGTTTGAGTTTGTGTTTTACAAGCTATAACTATGGAAAGTAGGAATAATTAATAAGTCAAAGAGAATAGAATAGAAGTGGTGAGGAATTTTTTTTGATATATTGATTAATCTCTAATTGGATATATACACATATATTTATAATTTAAGTAGGAAATTACTTTACACTGAATTAATTAAAGATTTTTACATAATTACAGAATATACACATTCTAAATACAACACTTCTCAAGTTGAAGCATACTTCTCAAGTGAGTCACTAAATGCTCTAAATAAAACTGTTTTGGTAAGGATATCAGCTAATTGCTTATCTGAATAAACAAATGGGAATGCAATAATATGAACATTTAGCTTCTTCTTGATGAAATGTCTATCAATTTCTACATGCTTCGTCTGATCATGCTGAATAGAATTTTGCGCAATTTCAATTATAATAGTGTTGTCACAATAAAGAGGTATTGACTGTTTCTGCTTGAAACTCAAATCCCTCAACAAATATTTTAGCCACAATAACTCACAAACTCCTCGAGTCATACCTCTATACTGAGCTTCTGCACTAGAACGAGCTACCACATTCTGTTTCTTGCTTCTCCAAGTAACTAGATTTCCACCAACAAATGTGAAGTAGTCAGAAGTAGAACGCCGATTAGTGATGTTCCCTGCCTAATCTGCATCAGTATAATCACTAGTCCCCAAATCTTCATGCTTGCAGAATACAAGGCCTTTACAAGGAGCAAACTTCAAGTACCTCAGAATCCTTATCACATCATTCATATGATTTGCACTCGGATTATGCATATATTGACTAAACACACTAACAACATTAACAAGATTAGGTCTAGTGTGTGACAAGTAAATTAATCCTCCAACTAACCTCTGGTACCGGAACTTGTCTGTGGGAACTTGATCAAGATATTTTGTAATCCGATGATTTTGCTCAATGGGTGTATCAACTGGTTTACAGTCAAGCATACCAGTCTTTGTTACAGATCTAGAACATATTTCATTTGACTCAACATAATGTAGTCCTTTTTTTGAACCACCTCAATACCTAAGAAATACTTTAAGTTCCCAAGATCTCTCATCTCAAATTCCGAAGACAACTGAACTTGTAATTTCTTGATCTCATCAGAGTCATCACCTGTCACGACTATATCATCCACATAAATAATCAAAGCCGTCAGGTTACCCTGTTGATGCTTCAGGAACAAAGTGTGATCTGAATTGCTCTACATATACCCAATCTTCTTCATGAAAGTTGTGAATCTTCCAAACCAAGCTCTTGGAGATTTTTTCAATCCATACAAGGACTTCTTTAATCTGCACACCACATTCTCACCTGTAGAAGTACCATATCTTGGAGAAAGATCTATATAAATCTCTTCATTCAAATCTCCAGGATCGAAGGAATTCTTCTTATCAAACTATTGCAAGGGCCAATCCAGATTAGCTGCCAAAAACATGAGGAATCGAATAGTATTGAACTTCGCTACTGGTGTAAACGTCTCATCATAATCCACTCCATATTTTTGAGTGTATCTTTTTGCAACCAACATCGCCTTATACCTGTCAACTGAGTCATCTGCATTATGTTTCACAGTATAAACCCATCTACACCCAACAATCTTCTTTCCAAGTGGTAATGGTACTAAGCCCCAAATATCATTCTTGCTAAGAGCACCCATCTCAACTTCTATTGCCTTGACTCACTTCTCCTCCCTGATTGCATCGTGCACTTTACTATGAAGAGATACAACGGATAATTGATTCACAAAAGCTATATAAGGCTTAGACAATCTATGAGTTGACACATAATTAGCATACATGATACTTGGCTTTAGCTGACAAGAGAGGTTCATATCTTTTTGAAGGTCGACCACAGGTTGACCTAGCAGGCAAGACTTTTTCAAGGACACTAGACCTAGACAAATGAACGCTACTACATACCTCTAACAAGCCAAAAGAAATCGTTGATGGAGAGGGAGAGATTGAACTTACATGTACATTATCAACAATCGGTGGCTCATTAGTGACTAATTCTCCTCCTTTTGACGTGTCAGACACTTGTTTGACATGTTGAATATTTTTAGAAATCGAAGCAAACTCATCTGCCTGGTATTTTCGATGGGTCGAGGTTCCCCCTCGACTAGTCGAAAACCACCTTTTGCCTGATTTGGGACACAATTTTCAACGGGTCAAAAACCACCTTCTGCCTGATCCGGGACATAATTTTCGACAAGGCGAGGTTCCTCCTCGACGAGTCAAAAACTGCTTCCGACTGTGACACTTTTAACTGAAATATAATCTTCTAGTTTTCCAAATTGGTCTTTATAAAACACATTCTTCTCCTCCTCACGAATAATTGCCAAATGAGGGAAATAACACAAGTCTTCACCAAAAGTGACATCCATGGTGACATAGAACTTTTGAGATGGAGGATGATAACACTTGTACCCTTTCTGTTGAGTACCATAGCCAACAAATACACACTTAAGAGCATGAGCCTCAAACTTAGACCTCTGATTTTTATGAAGATGAACATATGCCACACAACCAAAGACACGAGCAAGAAGTTTGTTGAGAGATGGGATGACAATTAACTTAGAAAATACCTTAAAGGGAACCTGATTATGAAGAACTACATATGGTACGCGATTGATGAGGTGAGAGGCACATAACACATCTTTCCCCATAGATACTTGGGTATGTTGGCACCGAGTAAAAAAGCTCATCCCATATCCAAGAAGTGACAATTTTTCCTTTCAGAAGCTCTATTCTGCTCTGTTTCTGAGAACAAGTAGTCTGATGAACAATTCCATGCTGATGAAAATATTCTTTAAAAAAGTGGTTGACAAAATTCCCTCCATTGTCAGATCAAAATATTTTCACACAAAGCATCAAATTGAGTGCAGATAAGTATGAAAAATAGTGATGGCAGAAAACACAACATTCTTCTTTTTCAGAAACACAATCCATGTTAATCTTGTAAAGTCATCAATAAACAAAGCAAAGTATTTCATTCTTGACAGTGTTGAAATTTTTGAAGGCCCTCATACATCAGAATGAATCAATTCAAACGGTGTTGAACTAGAAGATAGACTAGGAAAATAACTAGACTTATGATTCTTTGCAAAAATACAAGTTTCACAATGGAGACTTGACTCCTTTATTCCCAAAAATAAAGACGGCATAAATTTCTTCATGACCCCAAAAGGTGGATGACCCAATCGACGATGCCAGAGCCAAATTACCTTCACTTGATTAGAACTCAATGTTAGGGTAATAGTTAGTGAAGGTCTTCTTGTCTCTCCGTTGTATATGTAATCCAAGTGAAACAGTCTCTCCCTTAGATCTCCCTTGCCTATTATCACCTGAGATGACAGATCCTGAAAGATAGCATACATATGAAAAAATGTTATAGAGCATTTATTTTGTGAGTTTAATTCAGAGACAGATAATAGGTGATGAGATAGAGAAGGAACATAGAAGAAATTATGTAACACAATGGTTGGAGTAACTTGAATTGACCATATGCCTAAAATCGAGAAATACACACCATTTGCATTAGACAATTCAGGTATGAGAGTTGCAGATAGACTCGAAAACAATGATTTATCAAAGGTTATATGATCAGACGCACCAGAATCAATTATTCATGTATCACCATCAATAAAGCTAGAGACTTTTAATACAATACCAATTTTACCTCTTCTCTCATGAGAACAAATACCTGTAGTAAGATCTTGTTCCTCTACTCCATAGAAATCAGGTTTTTGAACTAGTTTGAACTGCAACCTTGCTACTACTATTCTTGGCATAGGTGACACATTGACTTGCTTTCTGAGGGCATTCATTTTTGTAGTGTCCAAACTCCTTACAATAGAAGCATTTTATCTTACTTAGATCTAGTCCACGAGCAGGTTGAATCCACTACTGATTGTCTTGGTTATTGAGATTCCAACCTTGTTGAGGTTTTGATTGCACTGTGAGGTTTGATACCTCAGTATGAAGCTTCTTGGGCTGATTGGACTCATCTTTACGAACATAGGCATATGCTTATTCCAGAGTTGGTGGCATGGCTTGTCGCAGTAGTTCTCCCAGTAGCAAATCTCGAATCTAGCTCTTTTAGAAAGACGTGGACATGCATTTTGTCAGTGGTCCTGTTGTGTGTAGTAGTATCAAGATCACACACCATAGGGTTTGCATCCCTTTCATCCAGTTCTTGCCATATAGCTTTCAGGTTTACGTAGTACTCTGCAAGAGGTTGACCATTCAGGGTAGTTGTAAAGGCTTGGCAAGTCAACTCGTGTACTATGACAAAATCATTCTCATCATAATATGTGGTTGCAACAACATCCCAAATAACCTTTGGACATGAATAGCCATAGAACAACAACATAACATGTCTTGTCATATATTTCAGGAGAGTCATCATCATATTTGAATTCATAGTATCCCACAAAGTTTGTTCTTTGCCAACATCTGCAGGTCGCAGTAGAGTACCCGCCACATATGGCCACTTTCCGCCACCACCAAGATGTATCTTCATCAATCTTAGTCATAAGTGGTAATTTGTGCCATCCAGTTGTACTCCACATCTTGTGTTCCCAGTCAAAAGAGCCATCAATTGTTCACGAGTAACTTCAGGTTGTTCAAAGATTATAAGATCCATTGCAAACAGGTTCAGATGTTAGATCAGATAATAAAAATTGCCAGAAAAACAAGTTCAGATCGTCAAATTTCGACGGGTCGAGGCTGCTTTTGACATGTCAAATAAGGATTTAGGTTCAGGTCAAGCAGCGGAATTCAGGTCAGGTCAGATTGCCAGGATCAACTTAGGCTCTGATACCAAGTCAAAGAGAACACAAGTGTTTGAATTTTTTTTTTCTGATATATTGATCAATCCTAAATTGAGTATATATACAAGCATACTTACAACTCAAATAAAAAATTATTTTACACCTAATTAATTACAATTTCTTACATAATTATAAAATATACACTTCATAAATATACTAAAAATATCACTCATTCCAACATAATCAAACCATTTGCATTCTCTCTATGTAATGGCTCTCATTAACCATTACTAATATTAGTGCGGTATCCTCGTATTCTTGACTCATATTCAGACACACAATCCCAACATGTGTCTTATACGAATGAGGTTCCATTCTAATTTCTATTATTTGGAATTTGAATATTTCTCATCAAGGTGGAGCTATAGATATTTGAATGCTGAGCTATTTGGAGATAACTCAAATCACATCAAGATGTACATGCACTGTCAAAATATATAACCTAAATTAAAGTCATTTATAATTCACAAAAAAACATGAAGAATTTCTTTTTAATTATGATAAAAGATACACGTTTCTAATGTCGATGCCTTTAAATTACACGTTTGTTTTTCAGATAGTTAAATTGGACTTGTGTGTGATATATGTACTTGTTCCGCAATTTATACAGTGTATATCTATAACATAAACGCGAAAAAACTACAAATAAGATGGAGAACTTGTAATTGTGAACTCGATGGCATAGTCACGAGAATATACTGCCAACCCGGGAGAGGATCAAACCCTAAGCCACCTACAACCCACCCAATTTTGGTATAAGCCAAAAAACAATATACCGCCCAGACATGCAGTGAGCCAACAAGGATGCCTCCTCTCACAACTCTCTCCGTCTTTTGCCTCCCTAGTCTCGATCAGTCAATCTCGGTATGTCTCTCTCCAACATATTGAAGTTTCCCCTCTTTCACCCCTGCACTTATGCTAGGCCAGGAATAAAGAGTCCATGTTCTTCTTTGCCCAAATTATGTACATATTTGTTCACACATGAACTGTAATTCGTTAGGTTTCTATAATAAACTTCTCCAATTATTTAAGATTGTGTCAGATATTGATATCGGTTTTGTTCGCCTATCATGAACAAAATTATGATCGATTTTGTTTATTGGTTTTGTTCCCCTTTTAGATATCGCTTTTGTTCCTGCACAATACTATATATACATTTGTTTTGTTATGTCCAATGATCTTTTGTCTATGAAGGGGTAATATGAAAAGCATGGCATGGTATCAATTTTTACAACTCTACTTTTGTTTCTTATAACTATGTGATGAATTAGTTGATTTGATGTTCGGTAGAAACTGTGAGAATCACAATTTAGTCTTTAGGGTATGTTCTAGTTCACAAAAAATTAGCCATATTTTGTTGCCTTTCTATACAATTGAATAATGAGTGATTCAACTGTTGTAATTTGATGTTGAAAAATACTTTTCAAAATAAGATATGGGATGATTGATGAGTTCATTAATGAATCAAATTGTGGATAATTCTGGAATGCACCCCATTAGACTTCACCACAAAAGTCTATTCTCTAATATGACACGTGACAAAATCTCAGTCTTTAAGTTTTCAACTATTTTTAAGTTTCACTGAGCTCAAGGTAAACTCAGTGTACATGATTTGCCCAGAGAATCAGTTGCCAAAACCCACCTCCATCGTCGGGATTTTCGCCGCCACACACCCAGAAGAGAAATCCATCTCCGTCCCTCCTTGTAGAGAAATTTCCATTCTGAAATGTAATTGTAGCTGAACGAGAGCCGACCTCACACCCACCTCCTCCATGAGCTCATCATTAATTCACTGCTGCCAAATATATATCCCACTGTACAAGCCAACATCATTGATCATCACTCAAATTGTCGTCAAATCCCTTTGTACCTACAAAGGATTTTTGAATTGTTAACTGTTTGATAAGCAAAACAATGAGAAGATGAGCTTAGCTAGCCTGAGCGCACATGCATTTTGAACCAATATGGATTCCCCCTTGCATCTCCTATAGAAGACCCGACCCATCTCATCTCTCATAATCCCCGCTGGCCAGCATCTCTGTCAAGGCTATCCTCACCAAGTAGGACACTACCACCGTCGACCAACATAAAGACCCCGACTCCGATCTCGCTATCACAATCTAATTTTAAGAGGAGGAAGGAGAGGGTGCAGTAGTGGTGGTAGTGAGGGTTACCATTGACGACGGAGTTGTCATAGAGAGGCTAGGCTGCTAGAGGCAAGTTTGGGTGGTGATGTTCACATAGATTGAGCTTATCAAAAGTGAAAAAAGTTGAAAAAATAACCCAATTAAATTGTGACATGTGTCAGCTAGGAAAATTAAACTCTAGGTGTTTGACTTTGGGGTACATAAAAGCCTGATCCTCAAATGGTACTATATTTTGAAACAATGTATTCTAATTGTGTTGATAATGATCTGTTTGATACTTTAGCGCAAAAAAATAATAATAAAATAAATAAATTATGCGCTGCACAATACAACTCACCCTATTTTCAAATCCTATCCCTGGCTAGACAACCTGAAATTTTTGTACATTCTTGTTGCTCATTTCACTAGCTTAACATATATAGTCAAGAATTAAATCCCTTAACATAAGTAGATGACTTGGAAAAGTTTCAGGAGAGTTCTCTATGTATAGATAGTTACGAAACTCGGGGAGTCTTTATATAGCATTAGTGCATTACATAACAAGAAAATAAAAATTTAATGTTTTTTTTATATATATAGAGAAATTTTCAAATGCAACGGGCGGATGGTAATAATTTTATTATTTTGTTCATCTCACATTTGATTTCAACAATTTAAACTATTAATATTATAGACATCTATTTAAGGAGTAGACCTACAATATTTCAGCCAATTTGATAATCATTTGGTCATCAAAAATGATGAAATATTACAAACAAATAAGGAGCGTCGGATAAATGCTGATGATATGTAAATGACAAATAAAATGGCTAATCGATTTCCGATCGGACTCAAATTTTGTATGACTTATTGAAGTAGTATTCATAGCATGAGTGGTCTTGATTGTATTGATGTCTAAGTGAGGTAAAACGAAAAAAACCGCAACGTGCGGATATCCTTAGATGAAAATGATTGTGTGTGTGTATATATATATATTACAATTCACGAATCATAAACTAAATACCAGAGTTCCAATGGTAAAGATTTGATTATTTTGATCATCTCACATTTGATTGCAACAATTTAAATCGTTGATGTTATAAATATCTCTTTAAGGAGTAGACCTACAAATTTTCAGCCAATTTGGTAATCGTTTGGTCATCCAAAATGGTGAAACATTACGAACAAATAAGGAGCACCAGATAAATGTTGATGACATATTAAATGGCCAATCGATTTCCGATTGGATTCAAATTTTATAGGTGACTTAGTTGAAGTAGTATATATATAACAAGAGTGATCTTGATGTCTAAGTGAGGTAAAACGAAAAAAAAAATTATGGTGTGAATGTCTTTAGCTGAAAAAGACTGTGTATATATATATTACAATTCACAAATTACAAACTAAAGACAAGAGTTCCAATCGTCTGAAAATACAGGGGACAAGAGTAGGTGGTAAAATTAGACACATTGCAACATGTAGCTAGCTAGATTACAATCCATAGTCTCGAAGTTGGGAGAGATGATTCTGGTATCTCCATCAAGCAATTTCTTGGCGATTATGAGGTTGGCAGCTTCACTTGGATGGTAGGGATCACAGAATACATGCATGGACCGATCCGCACACATGCTCGATGTTGGACCACATGGAACTATTCCTGCAAATTGCCCACCATTGCCACAACAAGCTCTGCTCGCTGTTGAGAATCCTGCATTCATTTCAATCATATATACTTTGAGCTTATATCACGTACTCGGAATTAGCTAGCTAGAAGCGACGATCTGGAACTACTTGATTGGAAATCGACTTTGGTCGTTTACCAAACAATTTTGACTCCCAATCCCAATGCGAAAGATTGTGGAACACTAGGGATGTTAACTAAATCTAAGGGAAATCAAAGAGCTTTAAGAAAAGAAAATGAATCATTACTATGATCTACAGAGAGGTGACCGAAGGCAATTCTCGATCAACCTCTTTTCAAAGTTTTGTTCACCTAAATTAAACCTACCAATTCAAGACCTATAGTTTTGAACTTACTTGATAGTCAAATCGATGTTGAGTTACATTCTGTTGCTTCATTTACGTGTATATATATAAATATATATATATAATTTTATTATTCCTTTCAATTTTTTTTTCTTCGGATAACATAGACAAGTTTTGAATGTAGTGGGCTTACCGTATTTGTCGTAGTTGGTGATGAGGTCCGAAACTAGATCATACACATTTGCATAAACAAATGTTGATCCAGGGAGGTTATCATTCAGCTCGTGAAGGGTTTAGGTATGCAACCTATCGGTCCAACATTTCCTATCACAAATTTCCGAACACCCAATTGATAAAGTGTCTGCACCAATTTTGATAGCCATGGTGTTAAGATATCAGAAATTTAGAGTGTACTAGTTTAACTCTGTGTATAATCATTACATCAGTAAGTTGGCCCCTGAAGTGAGAGATCAAATCGTCAATGAAGGCATCTGGGGTCTCAGAAATTCTTGCTCCAGTGGAGACGACTGGTAGTAGATAATTGTTCAGAAAGTCGTTGGCTCCAACCGTGACAGAGAAAATAGACCTCTTGGAAATGTACTCTTTTGCCTTTAATGGACCCAATAGCTTATCAATTTGCTTCCTTATCCATTCCCACTCTATTAACCCGAAAGATTCATAAATTGTCTTAACTAAAAGTAGGTTTTTGCTAAAAACTTGAGTAGTTTTACCATACAATGCAAGACGTGAAAAATAATCGCATACTTCATTACTCACGAAAAATAAAAAAATTCATCATCTCTAACTCAAATTTTAAACACTTAAAAGAGTTAAAAGAATCTGCCAATGTTGAAGCATTGTTCAGGACTGATATATACTTGAAGTGACAATAAGGTTTTTCTTGTTCTTTTGTGTTGAAAATATGAGTCGGCTTATTTAGAACACATGAAGAACAACAAAGTTGTGTCAGATAGAATTATGACAAGTTGTGTTGAAAATACTTCATTACTGACTAAAAATAGAAAATCCGTCGACTCCAACTCAAATTTTAACACTTAAAAGAGTTAAAAAAAACCCGCTAATGTTGAAGCATTGTTCAGAACTGATATATACTTGAAGTGACAATAAGGTTTTTCTTGTTCTTTTGTGTTGAAAATAGGAGTCAGCTTATTTAGAACACATGAAGAACAACAAAGTTGCGTCAGATAGAATTATGACAAGTTGTGTTGAAAATACTTCATTACTCACGAAAAATAGAAAATTCATCGACTCCAACTCAAATTTTAACACGTAAAAGAGTTAAAAGAATCCGTCAATGTTGAAGCATTATTCAAGACTGATATATACTTGAAGTGACAATAAGGTTTTTCTTGTTCTTTTGAGTTGAAAATAGGAGTCACATTATTTAGAACACATGAAGAACAATAAAGTTGTTACGACTCAGAATATCATTATATGATACTTGAAACTTATGTGGTTAGTCGTTAATTAATTACGTTAATCGTTGATGGTAATTAGTTTTTACCGGTAACTTTCGCAGTCATTTCGTCAAGATTTTATAGATTTTGTTTTTTAAGAAATTTCTTAGGATAAAGTTGTAGAGTTTGTCGATACGAATTCGTAGCCACGTCAAGTGTTGAAATTGGAGTTACAACGAAGAAGTTATGGTCAGCGGAAATTTTACGGAAATATTGGAAAACGTTTTATCGCAAAATCACGGGTATAAATAGGGTTTTCTGTTTTGGGATGGTAGAAAGTTTCCTTTTTTGGCAACTGGGTTAACCCCTTGTTGACCATCTCTCCTGACCCATTTTTCCGCCGTGAGGTTCTCACCGGCGGTGAGTCTCTGGCTAGCCATCTCCGGCCATAATATTGGGTGAAAACCGTTGGGTTTCTTCTCCTCTATCGATTGGTGGGTGCATCTTCGGCGTTGGTGCACAGAGGACGGCAAATCGAGGTGGTGAAGTTGGCGGTTCCGGCTAAATTCGGCGGTGACAGTGTCGACGTCCACGGCGGCATTGGACATCGATCTTTGGGGGGTTTTGAAGCTCAAGCGACGATGAAGCTTTTGCGACAAGTCTCGAATGAAGAAAGACAATTCCGAAGAGGGTTCAAAACTTCAACGATTGATTTCATTATTTTTTGTTTTGATTTTGGTTTTGAGTTGTACTACAATGTTGTTAGGCTTGTTACGATGAACATTTTGATGCGTAGGTTGCTCGATTTGGAGCTGGTGGGATTCCAGCCGCCGCCGGAGGTGGTGAGTGGCCGCACGCGCCGGAGCTCTGGCGAGGTTGGATTTTCGGAAGAAAAAAAAATTGTCGTTCCGCTCGTAATTTCATGACGAACGCAATGGTGAGATTCTTGAATGGATTTGGACTTGGTTAATTTAGACGTGTGTTTAATCAGATAATAATTAATTAATTTTACGATAATATTCACAAACGATCCGACTATCGATTCAAATTCGAGTCGCTTGAGGTTTGAAATTTATGTTGCGACTCTAAAATTGATTTAAAGCGAATGAATGCAATGAATTGAATTTGGAATTTGGTTAAGTTTGTAATTAGTTGAAAAATATGTTATTCGAGAATATGAGATTCTAAACATTATGCTCGTCAGATTACGAGCCTGGCTATTTATTATGCATATCGACGAGTAGATATTAATTATAATCGTGGTTTCAGGATTACGAGTTAGCAGGCCGTGTCGGATGATTATTGCGTCGATTAGCAGGTTATGACTTTATGAATATCCCGACTGTGATGACCCATGTGTGGGGGTGCCAATGGAACTAGCTTCCTACATGGGCATGCAATCCCACATCGCTCAGGAGTGGGAAAGTGATGTACTTATATGTGCACACCCACGTCTCTATAGTAAGATGCGTTTTGGGGGTTGACCAAAAATTAAAACCGTGCGGGCAAGACCCAAAGCGGATAATATCTTACTATGTGGAGTGAGATGTGACAGAATGGTATCAGAGCCTGTCTCGACCGAAAGTGTGCCGACGAGGACGTCGAGCCACCCAATGAGGGTGGATTGTTATGACCCATATGTGGGGGTGCCAAGGGAATTAGCTTCCTACATGGGCATACAATCCCTCATCACTCGGGAGTGAAAATGTGATGTGCTTATATGTGCATGACTACATCTCTATAGTAAAACGCGTTTTGGGGGTAGACATAAAAGTAAAATCGTGCGGGTAAGACCCAAAGTGGACAATATCTTACTATGTAGAGTGGGATAATTGTGATGACCCATGTGTGGGGGTGCCAAGGGCTAGCTTCCTACATGGGCATGCAATTCCACATCTCTCGAGAATGGGAAGGTGATGTGCTTATATGTGCATACCCACATCTCTATAGTAAGACATGTTTTGGGGGTAGTCCCAAAAGTAAAACCGTGCGAGCAAGACTCAAAGCGAACAATATTTTACTATATGGAGTGGGATGATTGTGATGACCCATGTGTGGGGGTGCCAATGAAACTAGTTTCCTACATGGGCATGCAATCCCACATAGCTCGGGAGTGGGAAGGCGATGTACTTATATGTGCATGCCCACGTTTTTACAGTAAGTTGCGTTTTGGGGGTAGACCTAAAAGTAAAACCGTGTGGACAAGACCCAAAGCGGACAATATCTTGCTATGTGGAGTGAGATGTGACAGAATGGTATCAGAGCATGTTTCGACGGAAGTGTGGCGACGAGGACGTCGGGCCCCTAAGGGGGGTGGATTGTAATGACCCATGTGTGGGGGTGCTAAGGGCACTAGCTTCCTACATGGGCATGCAATCCCACATTACTCGGGAGTGAGAAGGTGATATGTTTATATGTGCATGCCCATATCTCTATAGTAAGACGCGTTTTGGGGGTAGACCCAAAAGTAAAACCGTGCGGGCAAGACCTAAAACGAACAATATCTTACTATGTGGAGTGGGATGTGACACCGACATTGTACGGTGAGTGGACGTTTATTTATTTTCACAGTTGCTGTGAGTTCATATTTAAGCAGATTTAAAGTCTCCTGTATTTTATTACAGTCGAGTTTGGAGGTATGTTTGTGATGGTTTTATTTTCACCATCGATGCTTTGACTAGTCGACTGATCACTGACTAGTCGGGTCAGACTGGGTTAGGACAAACGCTCTGCCGACCTAGATTGTCTCAGGATAGAACAAACCCCATAGACGATCCCATAACCTTTTTATTTACAGTCTTGGAGACGCTCTGGGTTAAGACAAACACCCTGAGTGCCCACCTCTATATTTTATTTCAGTTTATTATATTTGAACTCACTTTATTTCATAAAAATTAGCTGAAATGCATGTTATTACAAATTTATTGTTTTACTTAGTTTACGTTATTTTTGTCAACTTACTCTAACTTTTTATATTTTAAATGCCTTTCCCTTTGCCTTTTGTTTTTCCGTGCCCAGATTGCAATGCTTCTCCTGAGCTGGATTTTGATCCCCTGAGGCTTTGAGTCCACTGGGTTATCATAACTTTTTGTAAGTTTCGGCCCACTAGCTGTGTATTTTCATATGTTTTATTTTGCTCCTAGAAGTCGCTCTGGACACTAGTATTATAAATGTTTTTCAGTGCTGGTTATGAATTGTTAGTATTGCTGGTTTATGAATTTTTAGTTCCTGTATTATTATTCCAGCATTTTAAATAATTTACTTTTTGCACTTTATTGAGAAATCCATGTGACATCGGTGGTCCACGGTGTTGTTTGTGGGAAATCCGAAGTGTGATTTTTTTGCAGGTTTCTGGTAGTCTACTTCATAGAGGAATTATGTCAAATTTTTTACAGAAATATATAGTTTATGTCTTGTTGTTAGAGCATGATCCTAGAATACTAATTAATCTAGAGTTGAGTCATTTCAAAAGTTACGTCGGATAAAATTATGACAAGTTATATCTCTACATATACATGCATAGAGGGGTTTCAGATCTTACAATTATTCGTCATGTTGCATTCATAATCCTTGCTCCTCCTGATGCATAATTCACTCCATACAGTAACGCTTCCCCAGTAGCATTAGGAGCTAAAAATGGTATTGCATAGTTTGGTTGTCCCAATTCTTCACCTGCATATACAAATTAAAACATATACGGGGAAAATCATATCATCTCATATCGAATCTCATTTTGGAGCTAGACTGTTGAATTGGAGAATCCCACATTGAAATATGACAAGATGAAATACAACTTAAATGAAGAACCATGATTCCTAATTGTACTGAGGCATTTTGTGGATAAAACCGAACATCTTAAAAGTGGTTAAGTTGAGACAATATCGGTACAATAACGGACCCTACATGTCATGTTTGTCACAATTCAACTTGGTATCAGAGCCACATCCGCACATCGTAGCCGCGACACCCACGAACTTGAGACCTGTGCACACCACACGCATACGACCAGCACACCCACACGTACACCGCACACGGCCGACACATCCACACGCACACCAAGGACAATGGTTCTTACCCATTCAATAAGAGTTTGATGTGAATTCTGAACTTGGTGGCACATGCTAACCTCGTAGTTCGAGGTTACACGTGGAGGGGGGGGGGTGTTGATTTAGAGGATCTCATATTGAAATATGACAAGATGAAACACAACTTAAATGAAGAACCACTATTTCTAATTGTACTAATGTCTTTTGTGGATAAAACCCAATACCTTAATGGTGGTTAGGTTGAGACAATATCAGTACAATGACAGACCCTACATGCCATGCTTGTCACAATTCAACTTAGACACATATAAACATTTGTCATATTTGTTGTCACAAGATGATGTGATGGAGAATATACCAACTATATCACCAATAGTTCTACCGTTGGTGAACAGGGCCGGTGGGGTTTCCTCCAGACGGCTTGAAACCAATCCCGTTAGGACGGATATTGGCCTTGGACAATGTCGAAAGATAGTTATTGTTTCCGGCATCAACCAGAGAATCACCAAAGATAAAAGAAGCTCCCGGCCCCTCACTGTCAGCAGCATATGCCACGTAGCTCAGGTTGTTGATCAGCAAAAGAACCAAGCCTGCCAAAGCCAGAGTGGTATAAGATCTTTTGGCCATGGTGAAGATCATGACTTCCATGAACTTAGCTCGGTGAGAAGTACATAAGCACTTCCTTTTTTTTCACAGAACCCATTGGGGAAACTCGTAAGATTGTTTTAACCAAGTTGCTTCATATTGGGTTTGACCTCTTTTGTATGAACTTTTTTGGGTAAAGACGTGAGCAAGTTGATTAGGTAGTTCATCAGTACTGGTGCAATTTTCTAAAAAATGGTAAGAATGTGTAGGTGGCCTGTGCCATTGAACAAGAACAGAAAGTTGTGAATAGAGAACATAATCGTGAGTGTGTGACAAACTTAGGGGCAGGACATTCTAAGCGAAAATTGAAAAAATTTGAACCGAAATCGAGTCGTGGCCGAAAAAAATTGAATCCGATACAAACCGAACAAAAAAAAATCAAAAAAAAAAATTGAGACATTTGGTTTGGTTTGGTTTTTGATTTTATAAAAATTGAACCAAACCGAAAAATCGAAGTATGCAAACAATGACATCGTTTTGAGTATTTTGTAATATATATTATATAAATATATGCAAACAATAAACTTAAACTCCTAAAATCCTAATTTCATTATGCTCAATTCTTGACAAATTCTCTCATAGAAATGAATTAAAATGTTAGGCGACTTAAAAAAAGTTTTTTATAGACAATTTTTTAGTTATTTTTTTAAAAAAATTTATTTTTATACATTATGTAAAAAATCGAAAAAACTGAAAAAAATCGAAGAAAAATCCGAACTAAACCAAACTGAATAGTCGCAATTCAAAAAAAAAATCGAACCGAAAAAAATAATACGGTTTAGTTTTTACAAAAAATTGAACCGTTCAGCCCGATTCTCACACTGGACAAACTAACGAAAGTAAAAAACAAATTAAAATTAAAATTAAATCCTGTTGCCGGACTTGAACACAAGTCATTCAAGTGAGAGCCGAATACCCTGACCAACTAGACTACAACGTTTTTGATAGAACTATGATCTTGTTTGTATTTATTTTGAGCTGATTCATTCACAACAACCACTGAGGACCTCCTGCTTTTCACTGCCTACTCACCAGCCCACTCCCCGTAAATGCAGCACAACCCCAATGGCCCAATACAAACCTTCTCGTAGACTCATCAAAGGTCCTATCACAACTTATGTTAAGCCACCCATTTAAGCTCCTTGCACGGAGAGTCGTCGACCAGCACCACCGTCTCCAGTGCATCCTTGATTTCTTGCACGGGTGAAATTGTGAAAATAATCAGCCCGGCCCTGGGCAAAGTTCACACTTGTACATGTAAATGAGCACTTTTCTTTTGTTACCTAGAGCTCTATGAGCTTTTTTGCAAACTCAGGTTCGACCCCTTAATATTAATAACTATAAATTCATAGCCTATGCATTAGATAAAATATTAGTCCGATTTTTAAAGAAACTATCCGTAACAACTAACTTGTAAAATAAATTTCTTTACGATTAAAGAAATTCGTTGTTCCAAACTCTACTTTACCTTATTTGTTATTTTAACAAGTAAATGTTATGTCTTGTTCTGATTGGGTTGAACACGTTTTTATGGTGATCTCATAGTTCCTACAAGGTGGAGACGATGAAGTTGGTCAATGAATTTTTCTTTCTTTGCCACATTCCGCTCAAAGGAATCATATAGGCATCAATGCATGTGTTAGTAATGAGGGAGATTATGCCAATGTGAACTCTAACCTTCACTGACACAATTGTTCATTATTGTAATTCAAGATTCGTCATAGTATTTTTCAAGAAAACAAAATGAACAAGTTAATTTAATAATAAAAAATTATAAAAAGAGAAAGAGAGCATCTATTCACACCTCCACAGTTGTTATTTGCACCTCCACTCTTTTTCGAATAATTTTAATTCCGCTCTTATCCTTTTATAGAAAAATACACAGTAAGCCAATTCTTTCTCTCTTCTTTTCGGCAACAGTACTCTCTCATCTACCAAAGAGTCTGCAACTATGTTTCCTTCTTCCACTCTCCACCTCCATGATGATCTCAAGAGAAACATGAAAAGATTTCTAAATTTTTATTTTACATGCTCATCCTCATCAGTTTATATTTGATATCAATATGCCCTAGCTCTCCCGATTTCATCATCTCATATGATATTGAAAGTTAACAAAGAATATATATTTGATCTAAATTTAACTGATTATCAATTAGAGATTTGAGTTTAAATCAATTAACTTGATAGGTTGATATTCACTTAACCAGCAACTGAGATGGCTAAACTCAAAATCTGTATCAACCAATATATGCAACAATCAATGTCGAATCGATAACCTGGCATGGTCCTTTCTAAAATTCTAGCAATGAATTGTATCCTTTTCATTTGATCAATTATGTGCTATGAATTGCATGGGCGGAGCTATTCACGGGCGAGGGTGTGCCATGCCCCCCCTCTGAGATTTTAGATAAAAAAAAATTATTACACTACTTTTCAACAAGTCAGAAAAAGTTGTTGTTGTCCGTCGGCTCAGTCCAATTTGTAATTAAATTTAATTAATTAATGGTGCAAGCTGCCAAATCTTCGTACGTACAACTAGATATAGTTATATATATAGACTTTCCTAAAAAAAAAAGATATAGCTATATAGATATATAGCCCATCGATTATGATATGATATGGGTCAATTAAGAATCAAGATAATATGCATCATTTTTCTATATCGGGACATCAATTATAATATTTACAAGTAATCTAGCTATAATCTAAAAGTGTTTTGGTAAATATGGATTAGTTTGGAAAATACGTTAGGTCACTTGTTTTAAACATTATCATTAATTTTACCAATAACAAACAATATTTGTAAAAAATATTTTATGCAATATATATTGTGAAGAATCGTTTACGCAGTTAAATGGACGACGAGTTAATGAATAATTATTTGATATTTTACATTGACAAAAATATATTTGTTACATTTTTGTAATAATAGTATTTTTTTTCACGAATAGTGTATATATTATATTATATTATATTATTTAATCATATTATTTTATTTATGAAGTCTTAATTTTGACCTCCCCTAACTGTAAATACTAGGGCTGTTAATCGGTACAAACGATTCGGTTATTAGGCCGAACCGAAAACCGAATCGTATTTTTTAATCGGTTCGGTTCGATTCGGTTTTCTTAATTTTTTTTACAAAAAACCGAATGGTTCGGTTCGGTTTGGTTTGGTTTTTTTTTTTCCGGTTTTTTCGGTTTTTTTTTCGGTTTTTTTTTCAAAACTTTCTAAAAAAAAAATACTATTTCTTTCTTTTAGTTTCGAAAATTCGAAGATCTTCATTAGCTATTTTTTTCAATAACTTTGTGAAAGTGTAAAACATAATTTATGTCAAATTAAATCAAACTACAACAAATATAATTAGTCACAAATCATACATTCAAAGTTTCAAACCATAGCAAATAGCCAAATGTTTACCGAAAGTTTACATCACAAATTTAAAGTTTCAAGCATCAACAAACATAAACTAAAGTCCACACTCCACACTCCATAATCCAAGTTTAAAACAATCTACAGTCCATCCAAATAAAAATACAATACAAATATCACATAAAATCACTCAATTGAATCCATTCTCAAACTATACTCAACTTGTCTACCATTAGCATTCATTTTCTTAAACCTACAAGAACCCCAATAATCATTGTTAAGTATCAAACTATGGCACATACCAAATACTACTTTCATATGGGACAAAGAGAGATATTCAACAATATACCCAACAACATCAAACTTGATTGACACTTGTAAAACGACGTTTTATTCATTTCGATTCAAACAATTCGGTTCGGTTTTTTCGGTTTTTTTTTAGACGAAAACCGAAATCGAACCGAATTTTTCGGTTCGATTCGGTTTTTTTGTTTTTCGGTTCGGTATTTATTCGATTTCGGTTTTTTCGGTTACGGTTCGATTTCGGTTTGATTTTTTTTTCGGTTTTCGATTCGGTATTAACAGCCCTAGTAAATACTAGTTCCGCCAGTGACGAATTGTATCCTTCAGGATTCTAGAGTGAGAGGTAAAGAGAAAACTCAAATAACCTAAATATGGGAAAATTTGGTGTCAAAGCAAAAAAAAATAGTAAAATATGGGAAATTTGGAAAACCATGCCAAAAAAAGGGAAGTGGCTAGAGTGGGCATTGTGCACTAATTCCTCCTCTCCCTCGTTTATTACGAACTCCATTTTGAGCTCCAAAACAGACCGTTGGGGCTTTGGGAATGAATACATAAGAGACCAGAGCCGCCACAATGAATGACAGAGAGAAAAGAAGAAACAGAGTTACCTGATTACTAAAGCCGAGTGAGTTCACTGTTCACGATTTCAAATATGAGTCAGACCCAGAACAAGTCTCAGTACGAGCTCTCCAGAGATGAACGAATCAAAGCAAACCTCGAGCGAATGCAGATGCTCGGCATCGCTGACATCTCACTCGAACTCAAATCTCAAATCCAGGCCAAGCGCGCCAAGAAGAGCATCTCCTCTAATCGAACGACGCCGTCTCCTATCAAGAAACTCGGATCCATTCGCCGATCATCTAGGTGTTAAATTAACCTGTATTTTACTGTTGAGATTTGAAAAAGATGCAATCTTTTTTTATGTATCTAACAGTTATCAATTGTGTAAAGTTTAGATCTTTAAGCAAATGGGTGCCTGATAGTGGTGGTTTTGAAGTTTAGACTGTTTTTGACTGTGAAATGGTTCACGGGTTCTCAATGTTGTAGTGGGTTTTATGGCTTGTATATCAATCCGTGCGTTATTGTTGAAAAAGCTGCAACCTTTATAAACTAAACAGTAACTTTTGTGTAAACTTGAAGCTTTAAGCTACTGGGAGTTTGATTTTGGTGGGATTAGACTTTAGACTGTTCAATAATCAATGCTTTATGGTATGGGTTTTCAATCTGGTGTTATTTTATGGGCTTAAAACTATGTCTGATTGATTTTGATGTAATGGACTACCACTACTTGATGGTCTCTATGAGTTTTGATTGAGATTAGTGAAAACTTGGTAACACTTGATGAGATTTAGTTAAGATTTGACAACCCTTGATAGTACTTGTCCTAGAGTCCTTGACCGAGTAGACTTATTCTGTTGAGTTTGATTTGTGGGATCAGATTGCAGAATTCGACTCGGGTGAGCTACTCAGAGGTACCATTGGGGAAGAAAGATGAGGTTCAGGGTAGTATTATGCTGGAGGAGGGAGCAAAACCGGAGACTTACACAGAAGAGCATGAAAAGCTGTTGGGTCACACTGATAAGAGCTGGACTCTATTCGTGGACGGCTATGGGCCAGATGGAAAACGAGTTTATGACCAAGTTAGAGGGAAGACTTGTCATCAATGCAGGTATACAATTTAGAGTATGCTTTGCTTCTAGAAAAAAAAACTTTTAAATATAGGTTAAGTGGAGAAACAATTTACTATTAGACTATGAGTGCTGAAAATGGTTTACATATTGAGTTATAGTAATTAGTGACTGCCGGAAATCCTGGAATATATTATGTTTGATGATACTATAGTAACGATACCAATAAAAATCCCATCCAGCCTGCAGTGCTTAAAATTCTGTTGCTACGAGTTTGTGTACAATCCTGAGGTGACTAGGCTTGCTTTCATATGTTAGCAAGGACTGATATTCTGTTGTACAGGCAGAAAACACTGGGACATCATACTAACTGCAGCCAATGCAACAAGGTCCAAGGACAGTTTTGCGGAGACTGTTTGTACATGAGGTAAATTGTCTATTCTTGAAACTCTGTGCTTGCTTTAACTAAAATAATGGTTCCCAACAATTCTCATTATTTTTACGTGATTGCTTTCATCAGTGAACAATTCTCAGATTTATTATGATGGTATAAAGAGCTGGCTACTATAGATTCCCAGCTATTAGTTTAGGCACATGCTTTGATTGTAAAAACTTTAAATGGTGCTGATTATTATATGACTACTGTGTTTCCCATGGTCTCCATTTGTCTTCAAAGTGCATTACTATTGTTCGCCATCTGAGCCAAATTGTGGCAACATTTGGCTCGTAGAGAATCATAGCTTTATGCTAAACTTGCATGCCTCCTAAATGTTGTTAGCTCACTGCTTATACGAATTCATTGTATCACGTTGGACCAGGTATGGGGAGCATGTACTTGAAGCCATTGACAATCCAAATTGGATTTGCCCTGTCTGCCGTGGAATTTGCAACTGTAGTTTCTGTAGGACAGCAAAAGGATGGCCTCCTACTGGCACTATGTACAGGAAGGTTGGTTTCAAAGCTATGCCTCAAGTTTTTGTATTTGCTCCTCTATATTCCGATCCGGAAACTAAGATTAATTTTATCTACTTTCTCAGATACTACAACTAGGTTACAAATCAGTTGCACACTATCTCATTCAAACCCAACGTGCGGAGACGAATTTAGTCCCAAATCCAGAAACTCCCAAGCAAGTATCTGCAAGAAGGTCACGTCCCTTCTCAGATACGAAGGAAGAAAATCTCAAGGCTGATCATGACTTTAAGAGTGGAGAAGAGGATGAAAAGCAGAATTATGCAGATCTTGACGTCAAGAACCAGACTTCTGCAAAGAGGTTACTGACCTTTCCATCAGATACTGACCGCAAGGTTGGCGACCTCCTTGGATTGCCAAAGCTTCAATCTGAGAGCAGCATCCTTAAACATGATGAAGAGATTAAAGCTCATTGTGTGGATATGAAACTTGGTCTTGGTGCTACCTCAAAGTCAAAAAAGAAGCAGGCTCAGAATAATGAACCAAGTGCTAATAGTATTGCTGGAAGACTAAGGTTGAGACGTCAGAAAGGGAACTTAACAGAGGAAAAAGAGAACATCCGTGATGGTGAGCAGGGTGTGATAATATTGTCTGATTCTGAAGTGACAACAGAAAAGGCCAATCTCAAAGGGAAGGATGACAGGAGTGTGAATATGAAACTTAGTGATCATGAAGATTACTCACAAGAGGCAAATGAAATCTTGTCAGAGAAAGAAGTGCAGAAACAAACATGCGTGCAGTTTAGTGATATTAAACATGGTGGTGAGAGGAGTACTGCATCGGAAGGAAGTTCGAAGCTGAAGAAGAAGCGCGTTCTTGCTGCTGAACCAAGCGCAAACAGTTTAGCTGGAAGACGGAGGCAGAGGCATAGAGGCAATTAGCATTGCTGCCAATGCACCTTGTAGCTCAGGATAGAGGTGTCTGTTTCAGGGAGGATGGAGTCCTCTGTAGGCTGTAGCTAATGTTGCCGAATTACCTATATATGTTGGAAGAAACCATATTTTTGTGTATGTCTACGTGGTTCCCATCTGAAATTCTGTCTGTGATCACCCAGAAAAATGGTAGGACTTGACATTTTAAATTAGTTTGTAATTCTATCAGCAGCATTAGCATATTGTGGTAGTTCAACTGATTTGCTTTGAAGATTCGGACTACATTACACTAGTTTCATTCTTGGATCGGATTTTCATATGATGGTGGACCATAACTTGACAGGCCGGATTGTACAACTTGTTAACAGTACAGACCACAAGTGGTCTGTCGATCATTCTGATTTAAGTAGAATGATTAAGAAGAAGAGGGAGAAAAGGAGAGGCGGTGAAAGCGAGTAATCAATAAGGTTCTAGGTGAAAGCTTGAATAATTAAGCTCATGGTGAAGTCGGTAAAGGAACAGAAGCATCTGGACCAATCAAGTACTTCTCCAAGTCGGTGAACCAAGTCGGTGGAGCACTCTATAAATAGAGAGCTTGCCTCTTCTCTTGTGTGGTGCAAGTAATCATAATCAAGCCTAGCTAATCCCTCTAGCCTCCCTCACGTAGACACTCTGGTTTTAGTACTCCTCTTTAAGCGAGAGAGTTGTGTTTAGTAGAGTGTAGTATTATCCTCTAGATTGAGAGAAAAGTGTTATCATCCTTTGTACTCTCGTTTTTTTTCTAGTGAAATCCTCCTATTTGCCTGTGTTTTTTCACCGATTTCTTTTGGGGTTTTCCACATAAGTTCTTGCGTCTTCCTTTAACATTTTCTATTTCGAATCTCGATTAAGAATTAACTTCCTCACGTACCTCTTAACAATGGTATCGGAGCATTGGATGTGCGATCATATTGAGAGCTAGTTTTAGAGGAAGGTTATTCATTCAAGATGGCGGCGAAGTTCAACATTGAGAAGTTCAACTGTACCAACTTTTCGTTGTGGAAGATGAAGATAAGAGCAATCTTGAGGAAGGATAATTGCCTAGCTGCAATTGAAGCAAGGCCCGCAGACTTCACGGACGATGCGAAGTGGAACGAGATGGACGCCCTCGTCATGGCGGACCTTCACCTTGCATTAGCTGATGGAGTGTTCTCCAGCGTGGAGGAGAAGAAGACCGCAAAGGATATATGGGATATACTTATGAAGCTGTACGAGGTGAAGTCGCTGCACAACAAGATTTTCTTGAAGAGAAGGCTTTACACTCTTCGTATGGCGGAGTCTACATCAGTGACTGAACACATCAACACGTTGAATAGTCTATTTTCACAGCTCACAAACATGGAGCAGAAAATAGAGTCAAGTGAACGGGAGGAGATTTTACTCCAGAGTTTACCCAACTCGTATGATCAGCTCATCATCAATCTGAGGAATAACATCTTCACGGACCACCTAGTCTTCAATGAAGTTGCAGCCACTATATTAGAAGAAGAGAGCAAGCGCATAAACAAGGAGGACATGCAAGCCAGTTAGCAGCAAAAGAAAACTTTGATGGTGAAAGAAAGATCAACGGAGCATGGCTCAAGTGGGAGCCAAGGTCAAGGTAGATCGAAGTCGATGTCGCATAATTTTTGGTGCTATCACTATGGCAAGAAGGGACACGTCAAAAGAGACTGTCGGCGTCTGAAGAAGAGTGGAAACCCTGAGTCATCAAACTCTCAAGGGAATGTGGTAAGTATCTCCGATGATGCTAAAATTTTATATAGTGAGGCAACAACTTTTAAAGGCAGGAGAAAATTTGCTGATGTCTAGCTTATAGACTCAGGAGAAACATGGCATATGACTCCCTGCAGAGATTGGTTCCATCAATATGAACTCATTTATGGTGCATCAGTGTACATGGGAGATGACCATGCCTTGGAGATTGTTGGTATAAGTACCATAAAAATAAAAATGTTTGATGATACAGTTCGCAGTATTCTAGAGGTACGACACGTGAAAGGTTTGAAGAAAAACCTATTGTCTTGGGGACGATTAGATAGCAGCGGGTACAAGATGCATAGTTAAGATGAGATCATGAAGACTACCAAAGGTACACTTGTGGCTATGAAGGCGAAAAACATCGGGGCATATATGTGGATGCTTCAAGGAGAGACATATCAAGAAGCCGATGCATGTACTGTTGCAGACAACAATGGAGAAGAATCGATGATGATGTGTCATCTTAAACTTGGTCACTTGTCAGAACGAGGTTTGAAGATTCTCTTTGATCGGAAGCTACTTCCAGGGCTCAAGCAGGTAAATTTACCTTTCTGTGAGCATTGTGTTACAAGCAAGCAGAGTAGATTAAAATTTGATAGGTCAGTTTCTAGAAGTAAATGCATCCTAGACTTGTTACAGTCTGATGTTTGGGAGTCACCGGTTGTGTCCCTAGGAGGTGCAAAGTACTTTATGTCTTTTATTGATGATTACTCCAAGAGATGTTGGGTGTACCCTATTAAGAATAAGTCCGATGTAATTTCGGTGTTCAAAGCCTTCAAAGCAGAGGTGGAGCTTGAATCTGGAAAGAAGATCAAGTGCATGAGGACTGACAATGAATCAGAGTACATATATGACAAATTTCTTGCACTCTACATGCAATAAGTATCCAAAGACAGTTCACAACCACGTACACTCCTCATCAAAATGGAGTTGCGGAGCGGATGAACTGAACTCTCGTAGAAAAGATGAGAGTCATGTTAAGTACTGTGGGGCTACCCAATTCATTCTGGGTGGAAGCAGCCAAGGCTACTTCTCATGTGGTAAATCGATCCCCATCAACGAAAATTGAGCTTAAAACATCGATGAAGATGTGGACTGGTAAGCACGCTAACTACTCTGATCTACATTTGTTTGGATGTTCTGCATATGTGATGTACACCACCTTGGAAAGGAAGAAGAAAAAGTTGGATCTGAAATCCCGAATGTGTATATTCTTGAGGAATGCTGACGAAGTAAAGAGATATCGCCTATGGGATCCCACTGTCCGCAAGGTTATCGCCAGCAAGGATGTGATCTTTAAAGAAAATCAACTACTACAAGGAGGTCGTGACAATAGTAGTCAGAAAGAAAAGACTACAGTTATACGCGAGTCGAAAGCAACCCAGAGGAGGAAAACTCAAGTTCTTCTGAAGAAGCACCTGAGCACGAGGGTGAAGAACCAATCAAGATAGAGGACCAAGAAGTTTGTAGGTCGACTCGTGCGAGAAGGCTGCCAGCCTGGCAGTCGGAGTATGTTACAAGCAGTCGGAGCAATGTTGCATATTGTCTTCTAACAGAGGATGGAGAGACGTCGACTTTCCATGAAGCCACAAGCAGTTCAAATGTAGCTCTATGGATGATAACAATGCAAGAAGAAATTGAGCTCTACATAAAAACAAGACATGGGATCTTGTGCCTCTACCACAATGAAGAAAAGTCATTGGTAACAAATGGGTCTACAAGATCAAGTGAGATGGTAATGACTAAGTGGAGAGGTATCGCGCTAGACTGGTGGTGAAAGGGTTCACTCAGAAAGAAGGTGTTGACTTCAACGAAATATTCTATTATGTTGTTCAGTTCACAACTATTCGGGTAGTCTTGGAGATGTGTGCTATGTTCGACCTACATCTGGGGAAGCTAGACGTGAAGACTACATTTCTTCATGGAAAGCTTGAAGAAGAGATATATTTGCTCCAACCATAAGGTTTTGCTGAATCAGGTAAGGAAGACTTGGTTTGTAGGTTGAACAAATCTCAATACGGTTTCAAACAGGCGCCTAGATGTTGGTATAAGAGATTTGATTCCTTCATCATGAGCCTTGAGTACAACAGAATCTATGCAGATCCTTGTGCCTACTATAAGAGATTTGGTGATGGTGACTACATCATCCTGTTGTTGTACGTAGATGACATGTTGGTAGCAGGCCCCAACAGTGATCGTATTAAAGACTTGAAAACTCAGCTGTCTAGGGAATTCGAAATGAAGAACTTGGGACCAGAAAACAAGATTCTGGGGATGCAAATTCACCAAGACAGAGAAAGTAGGAAGATTTGGCTGTCGCAGAGGAACTGCTTAAAGAAAGTCCTGAGTCGCTTCAATATGTAAGACTGTAAGCCAATTTCTACCCCTCTTCCTACTAATTATAATTTATCCTCAAGTATGTGTCCTAACAATGAATCGGAGAGGATAGAGATGTCTTGAGTACCGTATGCATTAGAAGTGGGAAGCTTGATGTTTTCCATGGTTTGTACACGACCGGACATTGCGCAAGCAGTTAGTCGGTACATGGCGAATCCTGGTAAGGAGCACCGGAACACTGTAAAGATATCCTGCGATATTTCAAGGGTATCTCAGATGTTGTATTATGTGACGACCCAGAACAGAATCAGTATGAGAAATCAGCTTAATCTACTGGCTTGCGCGTAGTCGCAGATTTTTGACAGTTGTTTGAATCGCCGGACTTGATCACGACTAAATTATTGGCCGAGAATTTGAGCTGAGTCTCTTCTTGAGATTCGTTGTACGCGAGATCTTGAGTTTGTGGGCGGTTCCGGATCATTATTTGGACGACCGAGGAATAAATTATGAATATTTGAAGTTTTGATATAATCGGTTTTATATGTCAGATTTGTTAGCGACTAAATTACCGGACGAGAATTTGGTTTCGGATTCTCCACGGAAGTTGTTGAGAATTTAATTTCGAGCTTGTGGGAACTTCCAGAGCATTATTCCGTGTTACGAAGATTAAGTTGTGAATATTTCTGATTGTTGATTATTTAGTCGGTTTAAGTAAGTGTTTGGGTTGAACCGTTGACTTTTTATCCGATTTGTCGAAGTGTTTGACTTCAGGTGATAATTGAAGAATACGTCGAGTCGAGTTTGTTACCGCGAGAATTATTGGAATCGGAGTTACGACGCGAGAGTTACGGATGTTTAAAGTTTGTCGAAATACATAATTTTGGAAGTTTCCAAATTGGGCAAGTATAAAAGGAGATTTCCCCCTTAGGAAAGTCAACAGAGGAAGCATTAATGTGTTGACCGAGTTGACCGAGTCAACTCGGTGGTGAGAGAGATGGCGACGGGGAGCCACGGCCTCGCCGGCGGCGAGCTCCGTCCGACCACTTCAGGGGGCGGGGCTGGTCCCGTTCGACTCGTCTAGATGCCCTCTTCGTCTTCCCGGCCACCGTTCATGGCGTGGGACGCCGGAGAAGGAAGAATATTCCGGCCAAAATTGAAGAATTTTGGGGTTAATGGTGGATTCCGATTTCAACCGATTCGAGCTACAAAAATGACTGGGTTTTGTAACCCTCATCACCATGAAGCTACCATCTAAGTTTGGTGTTCCAATTCATCTTGTACATGGAGAATTTTGGAATTGAAATCTTGTTTGGATTTCGGTTTTTCGTGAAATTGAGCTAGTTAGAGTTTGAATTGGCCTTTGATGCAGTTGAGAAAGTTGCTCAGTGGGTGATTTGGAGTGGAATAGTGGTTTCTCCGCCGAGAAATTTCCCGTTCGGGTGGCACCGCCGCCGCCGGCGGTGGTCAACGGTCAACAGTTTGACTTTTTGGGGTTTTCGACAAGTTGCATATCGTTTCACTCGAAATCGCGCCCCGATCGCAGTGGGGAGGTTCGTTTTTCAAATTGAGCGTCCGAAATTACAACGAGGTATTGAGGTGTGATTTTCGGATTTTCGACAGCTTGTCGTAATCGGATTACGTGTTTCCGAGAACGGTGGTTTCTCGTGATTTGTCTTGAATTGTCGAGTTATGACTTTGAGTAATGGACTTTGTGATTATTCAGGGGTTCGTGATCGTTTGTTTGGCGAGGGACTTTCCGCCGGATCACGGGTAAACGCGAACTGCGTTATGCTAGTCTGTGAGTGGACAATTTCTTTTCACGGATTGATTGCGAGTACTTTATATACGTTTTACGAACTTGAGCATGCAATATGATTATGGTTTTACGAGCATGAGATTGCATACGAGATTATGTTTATTATGAGCATGTGTTATACGATTATGCTTATATCAGTATATATTACGTACATGCATTTATATATACTGCTTTATGCATTTGCATCGACTTGTTTACGATTTGGTTTACACAGAGTACAGTCTCAGTTACGTTGTTGTATCGATACACTTGCCTCTCGGCTGATCCCCGATGGAGGCCTACCAGGAGGGGCAGTACCCCGACCTGATCGGCGAGGGGCAGTACCCCGGAACCGAGGCCTTTCTGGCTAGAATCACGTGTGGGTCTGGGATCCCGTGATTCGGACTGTACTAGCACGGATGTGTCCATGAGTGACCCCGTGAGAGTTTTCCATGCATGCTCTGTACGCGAGTTGGAGTCAGCGTCTCCTCGTGTACTATTTGATTTATTTATGTTATGACTCGCATATATTTTTATAACATATATTACTTGGTGAAAGACATTTATTTTCGTCCACTCACTCTAATAGTTTTCATGTCTTTCCCCTGGGCTTTTCGGTTTCCCTGCCCAGTTTGCAGTTCGTACTCTGGTGTTGCACGTCGTTGTCGGAGGCATAGTGCTCGAGCTACCTTGTTTCTTCCAGTAGGTTTATTGTTCTACCTACTGTGGTATACGTATATGATTATACATTAGATGTCGCTCTGAGTATTCTGTTGTATATATTATACGATTTTACTCCGGATTTCAGTAAAGTACAGTTATATTTACTACTTTACATTATTGTTGATATATTGAGAAATCCGGATGGGATTGGTGCCCACGGTTTGATTTTTGTGGCATAGGATGAAGTGTATTTTCAGGGTGCAGGTAATGGTAATTCCACGATAGTAGCGAAACTCTGCCAAAATTTTTACGGTTTTTATTGGTTTGTGTTTTCGAAAGGGTTTGATTCCGGTTTAGGGAGCTAAATCGGGGTTGGGTCCTTTCATATTGTGTTACGGAGGATTAGAGTTTATCGCTAGAGGCTATGTTGATTCAGATTACGCAAGTGATCAAGAAAATAGCAAATCCACCACGAGGTATATGTTTACTCTTACTAGAGGTGCTATAAGTTTGGATCTCAAAACTGCAACCACTCGTGACTACTTCCACTACAGAAGCAGAATATGTTGTAGCTACACAAGCCAGTAAAGAGGCAATATGGTTACAAATATTGTTGAACGCAAGCAAAAGAGCATTACTCTATTTTGCGATAGTCAAAGCGCTTTGCACCTAGCAAAGAATCCAGCATTCCATCCAAAAATTAAACACATACGAGTTTAATATCACTTTATTCGTGAGGTGATGGAAGACATATGTGTGGATATGCAAAAAATTCATACAAATGATAATCTAGCAGATGCTCTGACGAAGCCAATCAACGTGGACAAGTTCATTTGGTGTTGATTCTCTATTGGCCTAACGAAAACGTAAGCAACATATAAATTGCAGGAGTAAGAGGATGATAAGATCCACAAAGTGGCTTTAAGTGAGAGAATGTTAATAGTAAAGACCACTTTGTGGTCTGTAGATCATTCTAAAATTAAGTAGAATGATTAAGAAGAAGAGGGAGAAAATGAGAGGCCGTGAAAGAGAGTAATCAAGAAGGTTCTAGGTGAAGCTTGATTAATTAAGCTCATGGTGAAGTCAATAAAGGAATAGAAGCATCTGGACCAATCAAGTACTTCTCCAAGTCAGTGGAGCACTCTATAAATAGAGAGCTTGCCTCTCCTCTTGTGTGGTGCAAGTAATTACAATCAAGCCTAGCTAATCCCTCTAGCCTCCTTCACGCAAACACTCTAGTTTTAGTACTCCTCTTTGAGTGAGAGAGTTGTGTTTAGTAGAGTGTAGTATTCTTCTCTAGATTGAGAGAAAAATGTTATCACTCTTTGTACTCACGTTTTCTTCTAGTGAAATCATCCTACTTGCTCGTGATTTTTTCCCAATTTCTTTTGAAATTTTCCACATAAATTCTTGTGTCTTCCTTTAACATTTTTCATTACGAATCTCGATTAAGAATTAACTTCCTCACGTAACTCCTAACACAACTCCCTTTCTCATTCTTGCTTTCGAAATATCTGGCCCAACAGCTTCAGCCTTCGTAAAATGATGATTGTTGACAAAAAGAATCAAGCTTTCTAGGCCATTGAGGTACAAAACCATTCAAGTAAAAACCTAAAGAGAATCCAATATCATCCGAGAAAAGCCAGAAACCTCCCCCACGTATTAAAGAGAAAAAGGCATCGACAACAAAAATTAAATAGATCATACTTTTACCCCATAGCAATACTAACTAAAGGATCCTAGCAAGCTAGCTAATCCCACTTTGCACTTTGCAGCAAAGTTGGTGCATGTTCTTGTGCTTCGAGCACGCACATCATTCTACATTTTAGTGATTTTACCTAGTAGTTGGACATGGATTGGATACCATTCAAAGGCTATAAACGCCTTTTCTGCTTTCCGCAGCAAGCAATGTCAAGCCAAGCATGCACAAACAAAGCCTAGCTAGTTAGCCTCGAAAGCTTAGTGATTCCTTCTTAGGGTTTGATGGGTCATTTGATCGATCTAATAAAACTCCCTGTTTGTTAATGGATGATTCATGCATATCTTGGTCTTAAAGCAAAGCCAGGGCTCTTTTCATGCAGTCCACCCTCATGCTTGTTGGTCAACCATGCCATGCATAAATCGAGGATTATTCTTAGGCTGGCTTGTAGGAGGTGTTTAATTATTGATCAAAACCATTCTGTTATTCCAACCATGCATGTCCAAAAATGTTGCCTTGAAAATGAAAGATAAACCCAGCCACGTTTCACAATAAACTTTTCGATATATATATATAGTCAGAGAGGAGACTTTCGATTCGATGTGTATTAGTGTGAGGGAGGCATTGCTTGCAACACTCACGATCAACGGATCAAAGGCCTATATATTTGTCCTTGTGTATGCATGAATTAATAATGCTTTTCTTTGGCAACGAATGATTTCGAGTGTATATATCTGACAAAGACGATGAATAATCATTTTCCAAATCACAATATGTATACATGACGATGGCTTTTGACTTTTAGTTCGTAGCACTTGTTTTGGTCGAAAATTTGTAGGATGGTTATGTTTCGAGCTAGAAGAATGAAATAAGTCATTAAGATATGAACGACGAATATGCATAATTATAAATAGCAAAGATTGAGCATGAACAATTAAACAAGCTACGCAAGTGCGCATGCACTCTCATTCTCTTGATTAGTAAACAAGAAACACGTAGTAGCTAGATAGATAGTGATCGATGGGAAAAAACTACATTGAGTTAATTAATACATATAATCAAGTTGTAAATACTAAATATATCATTAATCAAGTTGTAAATTTATTCAAAAAGTGTAAAATGAGTAATATTCTTGTAATTTTAGTTCATTAGTAGTAATCATTCAATCAAAAATATTTTTACAATTTTTAGGATAAAATTATAAGTTCAAATACTCATTTTACAACTTTAAAGACCAACTTATAAATTGACACATAACATGTGTTAAAACATACTAAAATTTTCTGATGAATGGAAAAGTTTTCTTTGGATTTAACAATCTTTTGGCTCTTTCACCTTTTTTCGATAGTTAAGGTATGACATATCAATTAATCCATCTTTGAATAAAAGTTAGCATGAAGGTACTTTGGCCTTCGTTGATTGGGAGATTTTATGCTGACTTCCGATTCCTTTACCGTAAGAAGTTCTTAGATTTTCAGCGACAGCTAATGATTTCAAACCATTCATTATGGATTGGTGCATGTAAACGATTTCTTACTTTTTAATTGACGCCGATCAAATGTTTTGGTATGTATTTTATAATGAGGTTTTCCCATCCATCTAAATTATAAAAAAATCTTTTTCATTAGCCATGAAAAGATTTCAATATTTGCATCAGTCAACTTATTCTAAGAGATTTTTTCTCATCCACCCAAAATCACTTAATCTCTCATATTTTCTTTTCTATTTTGCCCTCATATTTATGTGGTACAAAACTCACTCAATTTTCAAATCTGTTCGATTTGAAATTTGTAGGAGAGAGAGAGAGAGAGAGAGAGAGAGAGAGAGAGAGAGAGAGAGAGAGAGAGAGAGAGAGAGAGAGAGAGAGAGAGAGAGAGAGAGAGAGAGAGAGAGATATTTTCTTAATCGAAACTTTGATTTCATGAGATTCAAATTCTCCACTAAAGCTTTGATTTCGTGAGAGACACAATTTTGATCTGGATTGTTGAGCGACGCTTTCATTTCTCGATCGATCTGCAATAGGAATAGTAATATGCGATTTTCTTCTCGATTCACACATTGCAGCCATGTGTGATCTCTCTTCTCTCTGTAGATTCGTTTTTGTTAATTTTTTATTTTGATTTTGGATTTCTGATATGGTTTGAGTTTTTATCTGTGAATTTGGATTTGTGAAGCTTTGTGATGCTACTGATATAGAGTGTTTAATTCCTTATTTTCGTTATGTTACAATATTTTGTGCGTAGAGATGTATGCGAATTATTGTGTATTTCTGGAAATTTGCAAATTTTGGGATCAACTGATAGTTAGTTGAGCCTCAACTGAGTACCTCAACTGATACTCAGTTGAAGGCTGTTGTGTTTAGATTTGAGATGAACTGATTATGAGTTGACCATAAACTGAGTATTAGTTGACCCACAACTAATACTCAGTTTAGCTTTTAACTGATCCTCAGTTGAAGGCTGCTGTGTTTAGATTTGTCATGAACTGAGTATCAGTTGACCCCTAACTGATACTCAGTTGAAGGTTGCTTTGTTTAGATTTTGTTGAACTGAATATGAGTTAGACCATTCTGAATGGTTCTATGTTTCAATAATAACATTTTCTGTTATTATTTGTGCAGTAGTGTTGTTGTGAAGTTCTTGTATTTAGGGAAGGGATTCATTTTATCTTATAATGAGCACATGAGTTATGCCATTCTTTTCAAGTACATTTGTCACAAGAACAAGAGGATCAAGTTTGTAGGAGAGATGGAGAAGAAGCTGATTCGATGTAGTTGGTGTCTGAAAATGTGGCATCATAACAGGGCAACTTGTAATGAGCCTATGACTACAGTTGCTGCTTAGTAGAACAATTCTTTCTTTTTAGCTTCATGGTTGTTCTTTTCTTTTTTAGATTGAGATTCTTTGAGTTGATGACTTTATTGGTAAATCACAGGGATATATCTATACTATAATATATTTTATTAGTTGTGTTTCTGTTGTTAAATATGTTAATTAGACTACTTGTGTTAAGAGTACAGTGAATAAGATATGCAACTGAGTATCAGGTGACTATCAACTGACTATCAGACTCAGTTAACCCTCAACTGAGTATCAGTTGAACCTTTTCATAACTCAAATGTGTTTAATTATGTGTTGAACCATTTTCAAAAAGTTGATCTGGGTTGATTTTTGAACCTCAAATGAGTATAAGTTGACCCTCAACTGATACTCAGTTGAGTCATTTTTAGAAAGCATCTGTGTCAATTTTTTTGAATTAGGTTGATTAACCTCAACTGAGTGTCAATTGACCCTCAACTGATACTCAGTTGTACCAAATCTTTGAAGAAAAACACAACTAGCTGATCATTCTTAACAAAACTCATCCAAAAACAGAAATTATTATCCATAAAATACAACAACATTACATAAGCACAACATAACTAACAGGAGCAAATGGGTCTCTCCTTCATGTGCTTCTTTCCCTTTCCATCATTTTCTCTCTTCCTTTTATTTTGTACTGGTAGTCTCACTATTAGATCTCTAATTATTGGATCTGATCTCCTGGAATCCACATCAGACAGTGACGACATCCTAGTTATTAACAGAAAATAAAAATAAGTCAAATATAATTGAGGTCCAAACTCAGTGTTAGTGGACCCTAATCTGATACTCAGTTTACCCTAAACTAAGTATCAGTTGAGATCAAATCTCACCAATCCCAAAAGAAACAAGAGCCTAAATTGAGTATTAGTTGAGCCTAAACTGATACTTAGTTTACCCTTAACAGAGTGTCAGTTTAACCTCATATCACATCAAACCCAGGACAAATAAACTCAAATTCAAAATCGTATCACGCTCAAATCATATCATACCCTGAACAAAACTTCATATTTCTAAATATCAAACATAACACAACCACAAATTCTATCGAAACCTTAAACTGATTTTGCATTAAAAAAATGGGAATAGTTATTGTAAACCTTAGTCGTAGTTGAAAGAGAATAGTTATTGTAGAAACTTACTTTGAGATTGAGAAGTAGTTCGAACGATTTGGTTTTCCCTTTATGTCAAAGTTGAATCGATCGACGAAGGTTTGAATTGTTGTTGCGAGTTGATCGGCGACGAACTAACGGCGATTCGATGGGCAGCGACCGGCGATTCGATCGGCGACGACTGGTGATTTGATCTGAAAGGTGAGAGAGAGTGAGTGAGATAGTCTGAGAGAGAGTGAACAGTTCAATCCGAATGAGTGAGGTGGTGGTGGGGGGAGTGTTAAGCTTACAAGTACACTGGTAATTCTGCCTAGTAAGTGGGATGATGAGAATTTTTAATCTTTTGGTGAGCTGATGAGAATTTTCAATTTTATTCTTAGGCTTTGGGGAAAGACCCCTTTTATAATATCATTGATTAATATATTTGTCGCATATTTCTTATTTGATTAATCTTATTTTACGCACATACGTACCCAATTTATATAAACTGTGCACAATCATATTTTGGAATGATTTTCGGATGAACTGGGTTCAAAGTAATATAAAAACATTAATTAAGAAAGATTTGATGAGATTATTCGTGTATATAACTATATATGCTATTCGATCATTAAAAGGGTAAAGAAAGTCTTCTAGGTATTAAACTATTAATAACCTCTATTTAGGAAGGATAAGATAGATAACAGAACACCTCCTTTGTTGGTTTACTAATAAGTGGGGTTTTATTATTAATGAGTAATTGAAAATGTATGAGTTGATCGAATACTAGCTATACATCCATGTATATTTCATTTGTGTGTAACTGTAGATCATGTTGAGTTAACAGTTCATTAGCATAAAACAATAGCCTGAAAGAGTGAACATTGTACAATTGTATTTATATGATGTTGGCATTATATTGAATCTTGGACAATGTAATGAGAGTCACAATTGTGTAGTTAATTCTAGTGTACATGTAAGCAACATATACTGTTTACATTGTATTAGGAATCCATGTGCATTACAGATATGATTACATAATTGTATAATCTGTGTTTGAGTGCAACTAGGCTTCTTCAATGGGCAAGACCCTTGTTGCATCTCTATAAATATATGTGAGACTTATCCATGTTCTCTCTATGTTTAGCATATAGCTCTAATCCCATACAAAGAGGTTTAAGGAGAGAAGAACAGAAGACATAAGCTCAAGAAGATGGCAGTCTCGGTGAATGCAGCTGGTAAGCTTCTGATCTCCTTCAGCTCATGGTTGAAGTGTTTACATGTCCTGGTTGATCTTCAGTACTATGTTTTCAATTGGTATAAGAGCTTTGCTCAAAATCTCGCATGTAAATCGCTTACGCAAAATCAACATGAAAATTTTATGTTTTTTGGTTGTGACTCAAGCAACAAAAAAAAATCGATAAAGGGCTAGAATTTCGGTTCAGGTGTTCTTGGCTCATTCAGAAACTTACCTGGGTCTGTTGGGCTGCGTGACCCGAGCTGAGACCCATTCGGAGGAATACCCAAGCCTTGGTCTTGGTCAATAACTGACCGTCGCGATAACAGACTGATTTTGGGATTCTGGGTTTTGGAGCTCGAGGAAACAACACGCACAGGTTCATCTCATGAATCTGGTTTTGAGGATTCAATCCTTGCTGCTCACCAGGTACGTTTATGAATGCAATAGAGAACCCTAGAAGCACATCCCGGCGTGCACATAGAATATATTTGTTTGTTGTTTGCTAGATGGGGCCGGATGGAATTCAAATTCGATTCTCTATGTATTCTGATATATTGCTTGATCATGATTGTGTGTTGCATATCTATGATTATTTTCCGCTAACCTTGCAGCGCTGTGAGCAGAGGCTAAAGTATGTCGATTGATTCAGTTTGTGATAAGGCATAATCTAGGCCATCTGTTCAAACTGTAAATTGATAAAGAATCATGGAATGATTGTTTTGTGTCTCCCATAAAAAACTCATACAATTTACAGTGAAAGGAATCTGGTTTTAAAAACTTTTAGAAATTCCTTAAAAGTCTTGAGTTTTGCAAATTTGGATTAGCATGTTGCAGATAGCAAAACTTTTTCATGTTTACAGAACAATCATAAGGTATAAAAGACTTAAAACTGGTGTTATTGATTTAAAAATTTTGTGCCTTATGGCTTCCATAAAAGCATATGTATGAAATCTTTAGAATCAAAAACAGATACATACATAGTTTATAAACTCATATTTGGTTATTTTAGAAGTTTTTCTTCTGCCATTAGGTGATGACTACTTCTCTTATAAAACATGAGATTGCTATATAAGTGTAGTTGGATAATGAACTTCAGTTTTGATATATTTTGGTATATGTGTTAATTTTGTGTGGTGATTGGTGCTATCTGTGGCTTTTGTTTTTCCAATAGTACTTGCATAAAACACAGAAAAATCTCACAAACTTAACAAATAAGAACTAATTTTGTGATTTTTTGATTGCTCTCTAGGTGTCCAGGTAGTCACTCTTAATCAGATTGAACTTTTAACGGGGTCAAACTATTCCACCTGGAGGAGACAGATTGACATGTATTTTTCAATCAATGGGGAATTGGATGACTGTCTTATAGGACACGTACTAGAAGCTATAGAGGAAGATGAGAAAGATCAATATAGGGCTCAGTATGATTACTACATTCTTTGGCATAGGAAGAACACCACCTGCAGAAATATTATTAAGGCCACCATATCAGATACCATAACTGGAACCTTACCTGAAATGGATTATGCTTATGATTACCTTGAGCTAATTCATGAAAAGTTTAAGAAAAATGACAAAGCAGAAGCATCTAACCTTTCAGTACAGGTTAACTCTCTTAAGTATAATGGAGTTGGGGGGTGTTAGAGATCACATAATGAAGTTGGAAACCCTGTGTGTAAAACTTAAGAACCTGAATGTAGGGATTCCTGATGAATATGTGGTACACACTGCTCTACATTCTCTTCCATCATGTTTAATAAGCTAAAGACTAATTATAATACTCAGTCTGAAAAATGGACAATCAATCAATTGTTTTCCATAGCTGCTGAGGAAGAGAGTAGGATCAAGAAGGAGGATCCAAACTATGGTGTTGTCAAGGCCTCAACCTCTGAGGCAACTATGAACTTGGTAGGCAATTTTAAACTGCATTCAACTAAAGCAGTAACAGGACCATCCAGCAACTCCAGCACTTCAAACTTTAAGTTCAAGTGCTATTTTTGTAAGAAAACTGGACACATTAAGAAAGAATGTCCAGGTTTTAAGGCCTGGATGATTAAGAAGGGTATGCCTCTATCCTTACCTGAAACTTTTTCTATTCCATCTCTTTTCTTTTTAGAAGTTGATTTAATTAATATAGAGCCAAACACGTTTTAGCTTGATTCAGGCTCTCCCTTACACATTGTTAACTCCTTACAGGGCTTCATAAAGAGGAGGAAACCAAAAACTGAAGAGTCACACATTCGAGTAGGAAATGGCATGACAGTTGTTGTCAAGGCTGTAAGCAGTCTTAGACTTGATTTAGGCTTAGAGAATTTTCTTTTTTTGGATAGTGTTTATTTTGTACCCTCTATGCAAAGGAATTTGATTTCTTGGGATCTTTTGGTTCAGACTGGCTGTAGTTTTCTTTATGACATAAATGGAATAAAGATTTTTAGAGATTCATTACATATTGGTTCAACTACACGTTTGAATGGTTACTTACAGTTACAATGTAGCCTATCTCTTTCTAAACCTTCTGTGTATAATGTTGAGAACTCACCAGATGATTCAAATGTGTTAAATACCACTGTAGGTATTAACAGACCCCTATTTAATGATAAATCAGTAAAACTGTGGCATATGAGGCTAGGTCACATCTCAAAAGAAAGAATGAAATCATCGGTTAAGTCCAAAATACTACCAGAATTAGATTTCTCTGACATGAATGAATGTGTGGAATGCTGTAAAGGGAAAATGATAAATAAAAATAGAAAGGTGCATACAAATCAAAAGAGTTACTAGAGTTGATACACACAGATATTTATGGACCCTTAAGACATCAAACCATATATGGAAACATCTATTTCATAACATTTATAGATGATTTCTCACGTTTCTGTCATATACAATTATTATCTGAAAAATCACAATCTTCAGAGGCATTTAAAATCTTCAAAACTGAAGTAGAGCTTCAGCGTGAGAAGAAGATTAAAACTGTCAGATTAGATAGGGGAGGAGAATTCTATGGGAGGTACACTGAGAATGGTCAGCAATTGGGTCTATTTGCCCTGTTCCTACAAGAACATGACATTAAAGCTCAGTATACAACCCCTTATAATCCCCAGCAGAATGGAGTGGCAGAAAGGAAGAATAGAACTCTTTTGAACATCAAAGTGACAATCTGTAAATCTAGTAGTAAATAGATCTCTTGTCAAAAGTTCTAGATAGTGGACAATCGTTGGGGAAACATAGATACCTAATCATTGTTAATAACCCATTTTTGTATACAGTGGAGGTGTATAGGCACATACGTACATAACATAACTAAATATGTGTGGATGTGAAATGTGAGTGAAAAGATCCGAGTCTGATTTAGTAGCCTAAACTGGAATTAAGTCCTAACGATGCTACTAATTGAGAAGTTTTCTAATAATATGTAAGAAATCGCAGCATGAAAACACAAGTCACAAAAAAAATCTATTAATCAATATCTAATATCCTGTCTGAAAAGATAAGCCTATTATGATCTTAGAGCAACTAAACATTTTATATGCTTACTTGCTACTAACTCATATATCTAATATTATGTTTGAAAAGATAAACCTATTTTTTGATCTCAGAGCAACTAAACATTTTAAGCTATCCATGCTAACTAGCTACTAACTCATAGGATAAACTAAATATTTTATGGTAGGTTAATCACAATGCCTCGAACTCTGTGCGAACCTCAGTTTAACTATGCAACCTAGGCATTTGAAATCAAAAGGCCCAAGGAAGAACATTCCAAAAACATAAACCTATTAGAGTGAGTAAACAAAAATCAAACAATAAAAACGTAAAAGGAAACAAATAAAAGCATAGTTATGTCATTCCACTGAATTTAAGTGAAAATCTAGTATGCGGGTACTGTTAAGAAAAAAAATCGGCATTTAGTAACTGAATCTGAACTCAAGACACTAAAGACTCAAACTAAAAGCTAGCTGACTGAAACTAAAATTTGATAATGAATAATCTGAAAGTGATGACTGAGGTATATGCCACTCTAGTAATCTGATGTCATTTAAGAGCCTAGCATTCAGGATGACATGTGACTAGTATTACTCAAAGACATCTGGGAAATTGGGTGGAGGCGGTGACTAAAGGCTAGCACCCCTAATCACCTAATGTCATCTAGGGTACTAGCAACTAGACGACGTAGCAGAGGGTACTAGAAGCTCTGTGGTTACTCGATGATCGGTCGATTGGCACATATGCGTACGTAGTCTTATCTTAATTTGAACCTCCAAGAAAGTAGCTGATAACATCTAGACTGATAGTAATAAAGTCACGAGGTGGCATAGTGAAACATAAGACATATCTAAACTGGACATTTAGCTGAAAATATCATAGGCTAAAACAACTGAAATCGAAGATGACAAGCTAGTCTGGAATGTAAATCGAAAACGATAAAGAGATTTAGAACTAGACTAGATTAAATGGAAAACACTATAATAAAAGGACTAACTAAGTCAAAAACACCAATTGTAAGCATTATTTAAGCAGAAAATGTTATCACATAAACTATAAATCATAACGTAAGAGAACTGAACTGATTGAACTAAACTTTGATCCAACCTAACCAAAACGTAATTCACAAACGATAAAATGAACTAAATTTAAAATTTTACTAAAATAACTAAACTTGCATATTGGACAGTAAAACGTAAGAGTCCACTCACCAATCTTAGCCCCAGTAACTAATAGTTGAACACCTTGATCGGAAGAGTTACTCGTTGTCCTCCAGTGAAAAGTCAAGGCTCTAATATAATTAATGAAAATCACTATGATAATACAAATAAAATGATATTGAAACCAAGACATAACCATTGTTGAAACCTCACTTTACAAATTTTTCAAAAGAATTTTCTATTTCGGTTTCTTACGACGAGGTGGTTTAATCCTCATAGAATTCGGCAAGTCACTCTTCCTAGAAACCTCTAAGTTGACTTATTTAATGAAATAATTGATTAATAAGTGAATTGTGATTAATAAGTGACGAAAAAAGGTGGCAAGTATCATCTCGAGTCACACCTTTCTAGAATCTACACAACAACAACAATATTCTCAATTGGCTTGGCAACCAATTTCAAGCTACACTTGTCGAAAACGCACCTTGAAGGTTCAAAAACTCATCGGAATTCAGTGACGTTCGTACACTGTTCTTAGGACGATATGGGCTGCGCGATCGGTGGCAATCAACTTTAGGGAGAGTGGGCTTCAAAACTCCTAAGGTAGTTCCACCCATTGCCGGCCAATTCCCCACCGTCGACGACGACAACAATTTGAAAAACCCCAAAATCTCCATCACTTTGATTTGTCTTCAACGGACTATGCATGTCAGTTTTGAGGTCGGAGGAAGGTAGGAAATTGAGAGGGCTTCTGATTCTGGTCTAGGGCGGCGTCTAGTGGCGGCCAAATGATGAAGATCCGACCGGGTCAACAATCGGGCCGAGTCTGCGATTGGGTCATACTTACAGGTCGTATTTTGAATTTATACTCACGGTCAAATAAAAGATCAATGGCCTAGATTTCTCCACTAATAGATCTAACGGTCCTACTAATTTGACCAACGGTAGATTTTCTATTTTATTTTCTTCTCACCAAAAACTTCCAAAATTTACAACAATTAGCTCAGACATCTGAAAAATCCAAAAAAAATACGCACGCGCACGCAATATTTCTCTTTTCAACTTCCTTGAAGGAACAAAATCTAAAATCACAACTTATAAAATATCAATTTTCAAATCGTGATGAATAATAATCTCGACAATCGTGCCAAATGGAATTATCTAGCTAATTAATTTTTGAGTCGTTACAGTGAGCCTCATATCCAGTTACCAACTGGTATGCATTAAATTGTTGGCGTACTATTGGTCTGAAGCGAATAAGCATTGCTGCATATAACACTGCATAACCCTAAGTAGATACAGATAAATTGGTGTGCATTTCCAAAGCCCTAGCCACAAGCTGTAATTGCTTGAATTGTGCTTCTGCAAGACCATACTAGGAATGAACATGGGGAACAAGATGTTCAACATCAATCCCAATTGACATACAGTAATTATCAAAATATTTTGATGTAAACTCTTCTGTATTATCCAATCAAATAGACTTCGTTGGATGGTCTTGGTGCCGAGCCCGAAGTTTAATGATCTGAGTTAGGAGTTTTGCAAATGCAACATTCCTCATGGATAGCAAAGCAACGTGTGACCAATGCGTCAACGTGTCTACCAAAACTGTAAAGTATTTAAATGATATGCATTCAGGTTTGATAGGTCTACAAATATCATCATGGATTCTCTGTAAGAATGGTATAGTCTCAGTGTTGTCGACAACAAAAGAATCTCGTGCCTATAACTTTGCTGATGAGCAAGCTTTGCAAAACGAGTGGTGTGCATCAGGGATTGCCACGAATAAATCTGGTGGGATAACGCACGCGCCTTATCAGCATGTCGCCAAGATTGTGCTACACTCGTCTTAGCGACTGAGCCAAGACTAAGAGGAGTAATCTCAGTCTCTCTATCTAAACTGATGGTTTTGGATATTCTTGCATGCTTTTTTGCTCTAAAGAATGGATTACCATGTGAATTTTTCAATATCTTGATCATCATAACTCGACCTGGATGACCCAGACGATAATTTCAAAGCTTATATGAGTCTTCATCACACATAGTACTGTGAATGACTACATTGAATTCAATGATACAAACTGTAGTAAGATATAAACTACTACAAATGTTCTTAAACTTCTCCAGAATGCACTTTCTGCCACATTTTATGTAGGTTACACACAAGAATTCTTTTTCATTCTCACAATATGTTTCCAAGTGAAAACCGTTGGCGTGAATGTCCTTAAAACTTAGCAAGGTTCGATTGACCTTTGGCGCGTATAAGGCATTAGTGACATAAATTCTTGTACCATATGACAATTATAATTGTGCTGAACCACGCCTTTGTATAACTGACGCTGAACTAATCAGGGTTGTCACTGAAGAACTATATAGTAGAATATCCATAAATAATTGCCTATTCCACATAATAGTGTAGGTATTACCACTATCTGCTAAACACTCAATCTCGCCTTCAAACATCTACACAAGAATGTAAATCAATCAGTCTTTGAACTCAAGACATGGCAAACACTTTAACTGAATACTTAAAGATTTTCAAACGGTTGACTCTTATAGAGTACTTGACGTGGTATGGCAAAATTGATGTAAAACAACATCTGACATGGTACCATAGAATTGGGTTGAAGGGTTGTAGAATTGTCTGACATGAATTTTTTCCAGAACCATAATTTTGACAGGTCGAAAAGTATCCATGACGGGTCAAAATTGTGTGAAAAATGATCCAGTGTGCCAGTCTTGACGGTCAAGAGAGATGAAAATCGATTTGAGGGCTACCTTGTACTGGTCGAAGACTCGAAGTAAATATGACAAAAATTTTGACGAGTCAAAATGGTTTGAAAAATGATCAAGGGTATCAGTCTCAACGGGTTGAGACCTACCCTTCGACGGGTCGAGACCTACCCTTTGACGGGTCGAAAGAACCTGAGTGCAAGTCCAGGGTACCATTTTCAACGGGTTGAAGAAAATATGGCAAAACTTTTGACGGGTCGAAAACATGCCAAATACGATTTAGGGTGTATGTCTCGATGGATCGAGACACATGAGATCAGAACATCCCCTCTTTTTTCTTTCATTTTTCTGGTATCTTGGTGTCATATTGCCATGGAATATTTTATATTACGAATCATTCATGCATTATGAAGTAAAATAACATTCTCAACATTTTCATATACCGAAAATAGAGATATTTCATTACATTGCCAACATAAATTACATCAAAGATGTCTTATTCTAAAATTGAATAAAAATAAAGTTTCAAAACGTGATCAAAACAAGCCAAACAAAAACATAACTTGACTACATAGTAGAGATAACATCCAAATACATAGGCTAATCTAAATCCGGAGTCTCAAGGTTTTCCTTCTTATCATATGCTACAATGAGATTAACATTATAGTCTTCTTCCTTCTCATGGTCCCCTCCAGCAAAGTTAGCCTCTTGTGTCAAATATTGCTTGTGGCTCTCATAGATATTATGAATTTCCTTGCTAGCATGACATTGTTTGTGCATAATGTTAAGAAAATTTTAGACACTACTTCTTAAGAACTGGATGAATATGACGTCTCAAAATCATGAGGGTTTGAGTTTTAACTGCATAAGTTGGTTGAACTACATTCACACCAGTTAGTGGGTAGATGGTGCTGGTGAAATCCTTTCCAATGAAAATATTTTTTTACATCAGATACCCAGTGTTGATACTTTTTTCCATTAGCATCAAAGATGTCAAATTCAGGCCCAGCTAGCTCAGTTGACATAGTCATCTACAAAAGAGACAAAAAAGATAATTAGTATCAATTGAAAACTACAATCACTAATAAGAACCTGATCCAAGTTGTATGGTCACAAAATCAATGCTCGATAAACGGTGGCTTCATATCACACCCGGAAACAGTAACAATCAAAATTAATCATAAATATCAATTTTCCATTCTTTTTCTTTGTATCTTAACCCCCCCAAGACCGTCACTAATCAAACTTTTTGATTGAAGAGATGATGAAATCCCCTTCACTTGATATATAACTCCACAATATATCAAAGCAATAAGCAACCTAAATCTAGTCCTAGATTTATGGTTATGTGGTAATTAAGTTTTTTAACCTAATCTCAAAATCAAGGAAGTCAGAAAATTTACCTTGACAATGCTTGGTATGGGTAAAAAAATTTTGAACAAGGAGCAAGAGCTCATTGAACACGAGATGCAGGAAGACTACCAATCTTGACGACTTGAAGAAGATGACTTTCTGCTTTGTTATGGTGACAGAGCAGATGATGGCCGACAGCAGAGGAATTTTCGACAACGATGGTGAAGGTGACAATGGTGATGGTGATGGTGATGGAGATCAGGTGATTAGGGTTAGAGTTTTTCTGTGGTGATGGCTATCAACCCAAGAACTGCTAATAACGTGTTGAAGGATAAACAGATACCCAACAGATGTAGACTGAAAATTGTATTCTCATACATTGATAGATGACCTTAAATACATGCAATTACAATCAAATACAATAAATGTTATCTGAATAATCAGGGATTAATAGAATTTATATATGATCTAAGAATGTACTTTCTTTAAAAAAAATTAATTATTGTTCAAATCGTATTATCCAGGGCCATGCTTTGATACTTAAAGTAATTAATCAAATCTAACAGAGAGAATCTGGACAAAAAAAACCCCAAAAACAAATCAGCTCAAGGCTAGGTATTGGTGATCTGTTTCCGCCATTAATGAGCTATGCTGGTGAGCTTTAAATCTCGCTTATAAAGGTTCATGATTTTGATTCGCCTTCAAAGATCATGGCATTGATTTTCACTAGCATTTGTAATATTTTGATGGACTAAGATAGCTGTTTTCTTTTGCTGGAAAAAGAAAAGGAACATATTAGTTGTACGGTTGATAACTGCACGGTAAACGTGTTAAATGCATTGAACACTTCATGGAATCTTCATATACATTCGAGCAAATTTACATTTGGAGCTCGTCTAATTAGTAAATTATAACAATATGTACGAATGATTAGCTTATTAAAAACTTTCTACTTAGGGTCCAACAACACGTCACTCCAAATAGGCAAATACCATTGAAAGTTTGAAACAACATATAAACTTATAAACTTGATGCTGAAAATGAGAGTTTAATTTGAGCACTCCTTTAATTTAGAAGGAAAATTTGGAATGAAACAAGAAGCCAGTAGTTGTCTTAGTTGGACGGAAATCAGCTTTTGTGAAAAGCCGGCTGATTATTTGATTTTTAATCCGTGACCGATGGAGCAAAGTGGCTTGTGGGGGGTCACCACGCACCACCACCACCAATACAGCAAAAACCAACCTGATTATTATCGAAGTGGGTTCATTATCAATTTCGTAAACCAAAAATATAAAAACAATAACGAAGAAAAACATAAACCAACAAAATACATGGAATAAATAAAGAAAACCTCAATTTTTACGTTTTGGTTTTGCGAAAGTCAATGTTCTTTCTCTCTGTTTCTTATTGCAGAGAGAGAGAGAGAGACTACGGATAGAGTCAAACCCCAAAAACCTGTTTTTTTTGCTGCTGCTGCGGATTCACTAGAATCAGAACTTAAATGAGCTTTATGTGAGGTGGGTTTTGCTACTGCTTTCAATTTTTTGCTCTATTTGTGTACAGCAGAGTTGGATTCTCATTCCACACATTCATTGATTTTTCAATACCCTTTCCTTTTTACTAAAGTGGGATCTGAGTTTCTAGGGTTTGACCATTTCATCTTTCCCAGTCTCTTTTTCCCCAGAATAATTCTCTTTGTTGACGTTTTGAGGAAATTGGATTTCTTTTTCTTAGTGAAATTCTGGGTGGGGAGTTATTGACTTGTGAGTGTTGTTCCAATGCTTCAATCAGATTTTAGGGGTTTTTGATTTTTTGGGGATAAAGCTGCTTCCTTTGTGGTTAAATTCTCTGTTTAAGACCTACAGTTGGGTTCTTTATGAGATTGTATGGAGTTGGGTCTCTTTGATCTTGGCTTTTTAGGGTTTGAAGCTGAAATTGGGTTTCCCATTTGTGTTGTTTTTTTGAGTAAATTCTTCCATTTCAACTAGATTGAGTTTCTAGTTCATAGGCTTTCATGCATTTTTCAATATGGAAGCCCCTATATCAGTGTGCTGCTCTGCTTATGGACAAGAAGAGCAGCAGCACCAGAAAGAGAGATGGCTCAGATTCAAGCCCTGACATCAGAAAATCGGCATCAATTCTCCGAAAGTTGCAAGAAAACAAGCTTAGAGAGGCTTTGGAGGAAGCATCAGAAGATGGATCACTCATTAAATCCCAAGACATTGACACTGAGGCCAACCAGGATGATGCCCTTGGACGGTCCAGATCGCTTGCTAGGCTCCACACCCAGCGCGAGTTCCTCAGGGCTACTGCTCTTGCAGCTGAGCGCATTTTTGAGTCCGAGGATGATATCCCTGAGCTACATGAAGCTCTGGCTCAGTTCCTCACTATGTACCCTAAGTACAAGTCTTCGGAGAAGATTGATCAGCTGAGGTTGGATGAGTACTCCCATTTGAACCCCAAGGTATGCCTTGACTACTGTGGATTTGGTCTGTTTTCGTATCTCCAGACATTGCATTATTGGGAGTCGTCTACATTTAGCTTGTCTGAGATTACTGCCAATTTGAATAACCATGCTCTTTATGGTGGTGCCGAGAAAGGCACTGTGGAACATGATATAAAGACTAGGATTATGGATTACTTGAATATTCCTGAGAATGAGTATGGTCTTGTGTTTACTGTGAGTAGAGGGTCTGCATTTAAACTGCTGGCTGAGTCGTACCCTTTTCATATGAACAAGAGGTTGTTGACCATGTTTGATTACGAGAGCCAGTCTGTGAATTGGATGGCTCAGAGTGCCAGAGAGAAAGGTGCAAAGGTATACAGTGCCTGGTTTAAGTGGCCGACCTTGAAACTCTGCTCCACAGATTTGAGAAAGCAGATTTCAAACAAGAAGAAGAGGAGGAAGGATTCTGCAAATGGTCTATTCGTGTTTCCGGTTCAGTCTAGAGTCACTGGGGCTAAGTATTCTTACCAGTGGATGGCATTGGCGCAGCAGAACAATTGGCATGTGTTGCTTGATGCTGGGTCATTGGGGCCCAAGGACATGGACTCACTCGGGCTGTCCTTGTTCCGGCCTGATTTTATCGTCACATCATTTTACAGGGTTTTTGGCTTTGATCCAACTGGCTTTGGGTGCCTTTTGATAAAGAAGTCTGTAATTGGATGCCTTCAAAGTCACTCTGGGTCTACTGGTTCTGGTATGGTGAAGATCACCCCTGAATACCCAATGTATTTGAGTGATTCCGTAGATGGTCTGGACAAGTTGGCTGGAACTGAAGATGATGAGGTAGCCGGGAATGTTGAAAAAGGTTCTGATGCTCGCCAGGGATCGCAGATGCCTGCCTTTTCTGGAGCATACACATCTGCTCAGGTTAGGGATGTGTTCGAGACTGAGATGGATCATGATAACAGTTCTGTGATAGATGTAACAAGTACAACTATCTTTGAAGAAGCAGAGAGTATGTCAGTAGGGGAGATGATGAAAAGCCCTGTCTTCAGTGAAGATGAGTCATCAGATAATTCCATTTGGATTGATTTGGGTCAGAGCCCAATGGGTTCTGACAGTGGAGGCCAGTTCTACAAACAGAGGCTTTCCTCTCCTTTGCCTCCATTTTGGTTTCTTGGCAGGAAAAATCATAAGCAAATGTCCCCAAAGCCTAGTTCCAAGATATATGGAAGCCCCATCTATGATGACAGAGAGATAAATTCAGGGACACATGATGACTCCCAAGTGCTATCATTTGATGCTGCTGTATTATCAGTTTCGATGGAATTAGACTCAGTCAAGGAGGTCCCTGAAGAAGAACAATCTGCAGAGACAGGCTCCGTTTCACAAAATGGCAAAGGTGGTTCTGCTCGTCTTCATAGAGAGATCCAGGAAGAATGTGGCAGCAGCGAGCACTTGCCCAATGGGTCGGTGTTGAATTCTACAACAAATGGTTTTTGTCTCAACAGTTCCACTTCCCCTTCTCAGCATCATAGCCTAGAAAATGGATCAACCATCGGAAATTGTGCGGATATAAGAGAGAGTGCCATAAGAAGAGAAACAGAAGGGGAGTTTAGGTTGCTAGGGAGACGAGAGGGAAGTAGATTCACAAATGGTAGACTTTTTGGTGTGGAAGAGCATGAGTCATCAAACAGGGGGAGAAGGGTATCCTTTAGCGTGGAAGATAACCATAAAGATCTTGCAAGCCAACATTTTGAGACAGGGGAGATATCTGCGACTAGTCTGGAAGATGAAGACTACACCAGCGATGGGGAATATGCTGATGGCCAGGACTGGGATAGGAGGGAATCGGAGATAACATGCCGGCATATTGACCATGTTAATATGTTGGGCCTCAACAAAACCACCTCACGACTACGGTTTTTGATCAATTGGCTTGTCACCTCGTTGCTGCAATTAAGGTTGCCTGGTTCTGATGGAGACACCAGAAAGACTCTGGTATACATATATGGCCCAAAAATAAAATACGAGAGGGGTGCAGCTGTTGCTTTCAATCTGAGAGATCGAAATAGAGGCCTAATCAGCCCAGAAGTTGTTCAGAAGCTGGCTGAAAAAGAAGGTATCTCACTCGGCATTGGTTTCCTCAATCACATAAGAATCCTAGATAGCCCGAGACAGCAACATGGGTCTGGGTCTGTGAATCTTCAAGATACAACCTTGTGCAGGCCAATGGAAAATGGCAGGAAGGATAAAAAAGGTGGCTTTGTGAGGGTTGAGGTTGTAACAGCTTCCCTTGGTTTTCTTACCAACTTTGAGGATGTGTACAAGTTATGGGCTTTTGTGGCGAAGTTTCTTAATCCAGCATTTATCAGAGAGGGTGGTGGGCTGGCTACTGTTGAAGAGGAATCAGAGGTAAAATCTGAGACATCCATCACCGATTCTGTTCCCAACTGAGAAAATATATCTTTTAATTCGAAGTGGACAATTATTTGGAGGCCTTGCGGTGGGTGTCTGTGCAGATGATTTCAAAACCAAAAGGACAGAAAGGTTTTGATTCCTGCGTGGTTGGATTCTTTTGTTCTTGTTCAAAACTCAGATGGATGAATTTGTTAATTCATGTTTAGTATAGAGCTCTGTAAGTCTGTATTGTCCTTTTTTACCTTTCGAGTCTTGTTGTAGAGAGTTTGTTTAGAAATTAGTATCATCTTGACAAATGGTAGAGCAATAGCAGTTAGGATTGAAACAATTCCAATTACTTGTGGTCTGCTCTTGCAAAATACATGGTGTAGACGTGTAGTTCATTTCTTGTAGTTAAAATTCAGAAGTTTCCCTCTTCATTTTTCACTGTTATCCTTATAAGTGCATATTCTGGTTAGAACAAGCTATCTGAATAATGTGCTTGTCATCAAACTATAAAAAGGAGCAGTAAACAAAGAATGTAGGAGGATTCTTTGGTTGCGTTTCGTAAAGCTTCTCTTCTCTTTTAAGAAAATGAGTTTTTTCATCGATTTTTAGAATAAGTAGTAATTAGAATAAGTAGTGATTGAAAAATTGACTTTTTTTTGCAGGAGTTTTGAAAAAAATGGAGTTTTTTTTTAACTATTTTGAAAAACACCTTTAGAGGAGTTTTTGTGGACTTTTCAAAAATTACGCGTGAATAATATTTTTAATGAAATTTTATAATTTTTTTTAAAATGTCCTTATACAATTATCGATTGACGAGAAACTCTCATATTTTTATCTTGGTACCTCTCTCACTCGTTGCCGGCGGATACCCACGAGCCCGACGAGTTGTTTCTTCTACCTAAACTCAACGAACAGCATAAAGGCGAAGAAGAAATCATTTCTGCCATGAATCAAGCTTTTCTTCTAGATCTGTAAGTTTCCCCTCGAAGCTCAATAAAATTCCATTTTCTGGATATTCTTTCAATTTTAGGGTTAGTGTTTTCAATTTTAAATTGGTATTTTATAATGTGTTGAATTGAATTGCTGCTGTGAAAGTGTGTCTTGCGTTTCCTCACGTCTTTATTGCTTCCATGTCCAATTTCCTGTTTGGATATCACATTGGGTTAGTTCCCGACTCTCTCTAACAGTCTCAGTAACTTGGAATGAGCTCTGTGTTTGATTGATTGTTTTTGTGTTGGTTGTGTTTGAATTTTTTAGGGTGATGAACGGTCGGATTGTTTCGATTGCTCGAGAGCTAGGTTTTGAAGGTAACTCGATACTCGAGGGGCTTGTAGTGAGTATATTTATAGTTGGTGCATTTGTAGGAAACATATGTTGCAGTTCGATTGTAGATAAACTTGGCTGTAGGGGGACTTTCCAGGTTGATACGATTCCTTTGATACTTGGAGCATTGATAAGGTGATTATATGGTACACTTTACTGTGTTGCATTGTATTCGTTTATGCATTTTCTAAACCTGAGTTAATTGATATGTTCTGTTCTGTTATAGTGCGCAAGCTCATTCCTTGGATGAAGTACTTTTGGGAGGTTTCTTGTTAGCCTAGGCATAGGTGTTAACACTGTCCTCGTTATCTATATTTCCGAGGTAATACTTCATTTTAACTTGTTTGTGGTTGCATATTTTGTTTAATGTGAATTTGGCTTCAAATGAGTATTGGATGAAGGTGGTTACATTTTCCTCATCTGCATTGTATTACATACATTGCAGATTGCGCCCACAACATACAGGGGTTCGTTAGGAACCTTGTGTCAAATAGGCACATGTCTTAAGATCATTTCATCACTATTTCTTGGAATTCCCTCAGAAACTGATCCACACTGGTGAGTTTCCTTGTTTGGGCCTCGGACAAGGGACAGAGGAATCTGGCTTAGTGGCTGGCTCTTTTGAGAAAACAATTTTGCTCTACAAATCCATTTTGCTCTTTAGTTTTGATCACTCTGCAAGTGGATTTCAATTTAAATAAACTTACAGATGTAGAGATCTTTATAAATGCAATGATGCAAATTGTTTACTTGTGCAACTTTGAAGCATATTTGTTTATTTTTTTTTGTTATTTCTCCCATGATTGGATGGCATTATTTAGTATACACCTAAACCCTAAACCCTGAAGATGGCGACTTGAGCAATGCTAAAGAAGTTATCAAAAATGTTTGGGGAGCATCTGAAGTTGAAAAGGCAATCGAAGAGTTTCAATCAGTTATCAAGAATGATGGTAGTGATTTGGAGAGCAGCTGGTTGGAGCTATTAGAGCAGCCAAACTCTAGAGGTTGTATCAAGGTGGACTTCATATGTCTGTCATTTTAAGGATTTTTTTTGCTGAGCATATTTGAGGACTCGCGGAAATTGCCGTGTTGTCTTTGTATGACATGATTTTTAGGACCCGGATGACATCTTGAAACGTAAAAAATGTGTCTTATCTTATCTAAGTAAAACCTTTATGTTTGAAAACCCCCTTTGACTGTACATGGTACATGGTTCTCCAAAATTCATAACTACATGTAGGCATTTATTTCACTGACCATACAAATGTAGAGGGCTCATATACTCTTTTGTCTATTGTATGGTTGCAGTGGCTCCATTGGAGGTGCCCTATTTGTACTTCAACAGTTTGTGGGTATAAATGGCGTCCTTTACTTTTCATCATTGACTTTCCAAGACGTCGGTATAACAAGTAGTGCTTTAGCAAGCTTGCTCATTGGAGTTACCAACTTTGCAGGTATTTCATGTGATGTATATGTGTGTTTGTTGAGCGGAATACATTTTCTGAACCACGCCTCGTTTGCATGATCCTTGGTTATTGCAGGAGCTCTTTGTGCTTTGTACTTGATTGATAAGCAGGGGAGGCAGAGGCTTTTAATTGGCAGTTACTTAGGAATGGTGAGTTGTACTTGATTGAGTATATTATCATGTATATTCTGGCAAAAAGATTGAGGGGGGAATGCTACCATGCATATTGAAAAAGCAGGGGACTTTTATATGAGTTGGAATCTCAAAATGTATATTTGTAGCTCCAACGTCACTGAAAAAGGACATCTGTCTCGACAGGCACTTCCCATGTTTCTTGTGGCCTATGCTATCAGCTTTCCCATAGATGAGCAGCTTGGTCACAACTTGTCAATACTGGGAACAGTAACGTAAGCATTTATTTTCTATGGTTATGCTTTTTATTTTTCAGGCAAGTGTTATGCTTTGAAGAGAACTCTGTTCATGTTATTTATATTTGCATATATTCGTAGCAGAACTCGGTAGCAGCAGGTCCTGTTGAAAGATCATGGGATTCAGTTTTTCTGCTCATTGGGTGAGCCCTCTGATTCTTATACTCGAAAAGGAAGCTGTACAATTTCAGTACAATACTATATCTATAATGATACTAGTCTTCTTGGTTGCTTTGTTTTTCCTGAACTTGGTGAAGAAATTCGGAGTTGCTCCAGTTTACGAGACAATGCCATGAATTTTTCAAAACCTCTACAAGGTAATTGCTCTTACTCGCTTTTGTTTGTTAATTCGACTAACATATAATACGTCTCGTACTATTTTTATCTGATTTATTGTGATCGTCAACATTATATAGATAAATACTGTCTTGTAGACTCTGGGTACTAACAGATGAATGGTTATTTAGGACCAGACAAAGGTGCAAAAACTCATCATCAACAATACCGAAGGAGGCAACCGACTAATTATGAAGAGTTATTCAACCAGAGACACTCTTCCCGTAGAAGTGTTATCGAGTACACTTTTGGAGTTTGGAAGAAGTGGAAGGTTTTGAAGCACATGTCAAGTTTTTCATTCAACAAGCAAGTGAAGATTGTGATTGCAACTATGGCCCTTCACAACTATGTAAGGAGACATTCTCGTCTTGATAAACATTTTGTTACATTGGAGAGTGATCAAGTGATAATGCAAATGGTGAGGATGATGCAGAATAGGAAGGATCTCCAATTATTGAAAGTCGAGGAGCATGACAAATGAAAATAGTGAGGAACAACATAGTGAAAGTCTAATGAGTAGCCGAAATGTTTGATTAGGGCTTAATCAAACATTTTTGGTAAAATTTTATATGTCGAGTTATGTAGTCAGGGCCTAATTTTAGTTTAACATTTAAATCGGGGACGATTTTTTTTTATTTGGCATCAGTCATTTAAAATATCGAGCATGACATCAAGAACGTATGTAAGATAATTGGCATTTTTACGATCATTATTATTTTTATTATTGTATGTAATATTTAATTAAAATAAAATAAAAAATAAAAGAAAAAAATAAAATAAAATGAAAAATAAATGTACTTGTGACATTTACATTTATATTTACCAAACACTTCTATTTTTAAAAATCATTTGAAAAAAAAGCATTTGCCAAACATCTCCTTATTTTCTATTTAGAAACTTATTTGAATAAAAAAAGCTAATTTTTCTTTTAAGAAAAACATTGTCAAACATAACCAGAATCATATTATTGACACACACTAGCTTCTTTTCTTTTTGACAGTTAAAGAGAGGCTTTCCATTTCAATGAAATCAAGAAGTACGTACAACTTGCGGCTATCATGACTTCTAGCATCTGGGGTGTAGAACCAAACCAGATTAAGTTACTGGATGAAAGAATGAAAATTTTGCTACATTGTGAACTAAAGAATTAGCCTCTCTATAAACATGGAACAAAGAACAGCTTGGGGCCTTCTGTTAGAGTCACTCTAACATGCTACTTTTGATCCATTATAATTCCAGGCCCCGCTGGTTAGACAACTCTTTTGTAAGCATACTCTGTATGGTGTTGAAGGCATGAATGAAGAACAAACTTTACTCATTTGCATCCATAGATAAACTGCATCCAACATTTTGGTATCTAGTGCTAACATGATCAGATTCATTCACAATCACAAGAACACAGCAATATTGGATGAACTACCTAAGGAGAGTTTGAGAGTAGAATTGTGTAATACTTGATTAACAAGAAACAACTTAGCTTACAATCAAGAATTAGCTCACGCTATTTATATAGTTTTGTACAGAGTAATAAGAACAAAGCCAGCAAATATACAGCTAGAATCATAAGCACGTGTCAAAAGGTATCTGAAAGATTCATAATAGAATTAACAGTCTTCCGTTAAGTCTCGTATATCAAGCTTCACTCTTCACCTAGCTGCTTCTGCTGCTTCTGTTAACTAACAGCTCTAACTACTCTGTTATTATGCCCACTCAAACTCAGCAAGGGAGACCATGCTGAGATTGACACTGTGAAAACGAAACACAGGACCATGTAACCCCTTGGTGAAAATGTCAGCAGTCTGAGAAGAAGTAGGAACATATTGAAGCAAAAGATCTTGTTTTTGAACTTGTTCCCGGACGAAGTGAAAGTCATTATCAAGATGTTTAATACGAGAATGGAAGACATGATTGGAGGCTAAGGCAAGAGCATATAGATTGTCACATTTCAGCAAAGGAGGGTGAGGAATAGGCACCTGTAGATCACAAAGCACATGACGCATCCATGATATCTCAGCTGTAGTGTTGGCTAAAGCTCGATATTCAGCTTCAGTAGAGCTGCGAGAAACACTTCCTTGTTTCTTAGACTGCTAAGAAACTGGATTGGAACCTAAGAAGACAACAAATCCAGTGGTGGACCGTCGATTATTCACATCACCAGCCCAATCGACGTCACAGTAGTCTTGAAGACACACACCATAACGAAGAGATTGAGGATCACTGTAACCATAAAAGAGTCCCTGATGTAGGGTACCTTGAACATATCGAAGAATCCTTTTAACAACTGTGAAGTGAACATCAGTAGGGGAAGACATAAACTGACAAACAGTATTAACGGAGTAAGCAATGTCTGGACGAGTAAATGTTAGGTATTGAAGAGCACCAACAAGACTCCTGTAAATAGTAGGATCAGGTAAAGGAGTGCTTTGAGTTTTAAGAAGCTGATTATGTGGTAGACATGGTGTAGAACAAGGTTTAGATGTACTCATTCCTGCTCGAGCTAGGAGATTAGTAGCATATTTCCTTTGGTTAAGTAGAAGACCACGAGGGGTGTAGTGAACTTCCAATCCCAGAAAGAACGTAAGAGCACCAAGATCTTTCATATCAAACACAGAACTAAGCTCAGAAATAACAAAATCCACACCTGTAGTATCTGAACCAGTGAGGACTATGTCATTAACATAAAGGAGTAAAATAACAACACCTGTAGAACTGGATCTGATGAACAAACTAGGATCAGAATGGGAAAATGTAAATCCAAAACTAGGTAGATAGCTTGTAAACTTCTCATGCCAAGCACGAGGAGCTTACTTAAGGCCATACAGTGATTTCCTGAGGAGACACACATAATCAGGATGACTAGAATATACAAATCCTTGAGGCTGCTTCATATAAACCTCTTCCTTAAGATCACCATGCAAGAATGCATTTTTAACATCCAGTTGTCGCAAATCCCATTTATACATAGCTGCAAGAGCAAGCACTAAGCGTACTGTACTATGTCTAACAACCGGGCTAAAGGTTTCCTCATAATCCAAACCATGTTCCTGAGAGAAGCCTTGAGCTACCAAACGAGCCTTATATCGTGAAACAGTTCCATCCTGGTTTTTCTCCACCTTATAGACCCATTTGCTACCTACTATATTTTTATTAGAAGGACATGGTACAAGAGTCCAAGTCCCTTGCTGATGCAATGCATCAAGCTTTTCCTGCATAGCATTGTCCCACTCAGGCTTACCAGAAGCAGATTTGAAAGACATTGGCTCATGAGGATCCAGGATATCAGTAACGGCAGTAAAACTAGCAAAGTCAGCATAATGAGGATAAAGTTTATGCTGATTAATAGCAGAAAAGGCACAGAAGTCTGCAAAGATCTTCTTTTTTACAATGCCATTCTTTGCTCTAGTAAGCATAGGATGATTATTGTAGTTTTGAGTAACAATAAAGTAAAGCTCAGGATCAAGAACCATAAGATCAACAACAGGAGAAGAAATAGGAGCAGCAGGCTCACTGGGAACATCCTGTGTAACAACTGTAGGAGAAGTAGGACTATGCGTAATAGAAACAGGAAGAATTTAATCTAAAGGAGGAGAAGTAGTATCATGAGACTCATGAACATGAGGAAGAACAGAAGTTGAGAAGGAGATAAGACAGGGAAAGAAGATGAAGGTGAGGTGGAAATCGAATGAGGAGCAAGAGAAGAAGAAAGAGACACATCAAAGAAAGAAGCAGAAATATGTTTGAATTGAAGAGATGGTACTGTAGAAGACTTGGAAGCAAATGGAAAAGTGGATTCATCAAAAATAACATGTCTGCACATCCACAATTTGTTAAGATCAATACTATAACAGAATACTCCTATATAACCTAAAGCAAATCCCAAAAAAACACAAGGAACAGACTTGGGAGCAAGTTTATCAGAAGCATAAGGTTTAAGATAAGGAAAGCAAGTTGATCCAAAATTTTTAAGATGTGCAACTTTAGGAATACAGTTGAAAAGGAGAGAATATGGAGAAGAAAACTTGAGAGTCTTACAAGGCATTCTGTTGATTAAATAAGCAGCATGTGCCACTGCATGAAACCAAAAGGCTTTGGGTAAGAATGCAGCTGTCATAAGGGTTACTGCAGTGTCAACTAAGTGTCTGTGTTTCCTTTCTGCTAATCCATTCCGCTGGGGTGTGTATGAACATGAAATGTAGTGTAATATTCCTTTAGAATCCAGGAAATTTGCAAATGCCTTGCTGATATATTCACCTGCTCCATCTGTTTGAAAGATCTTAATAGAACTATCAAACTGATTGAGTACAAAGGCATGGAACTTGACAAATGTAGCCAACACATCTGATTTATTAATCAATGGAAAAATCCAGCAGAATCTGGTACAATCATCTATGAAGGTGACATAGTACTTGGAACCTTCTAGAGAAAGACATGGTGAAGGACCCCATACATCTGAATGGATCTTAGTAAAAGGAGAAGCACTATGAGTAATAGACTCAATAAAAGGTAATCTGTGCATTTTACCTTGCAAGCAATGAGTACACATAGAAGTAGGAGACTCTGAACTAGACTAGACATTTGAGAGAGACATCATTTTTGCTGTAATTTCTGGAGATGGATAACCAAATCTTTGATGCCACAGATTGGATTTGACAGCACCACCCAAGTAAGCTGAAAACTATGAAGAAGTAGAGAAGAATTTCTTTGGGGTTTTGAAAAAGAACAAGCCATCAACATTACTCTTTCCTTGGTACAATAGAGTTCTTGTTGCCTTGTCCTGCACACAGATATTAACATCATCAAGTGTAATGAAACACTTGTTGTCCTTGCACAATTTAGTTAGAGACAGTAGATTCACTGCTAATTTAGGTACATGCAACACATCCTGCAGTTTAAAAGTATGTGAAGAAGGTGTAATTGATGAGGTACCAATATGTGAAATTTGAAGTTCAGTGCCATTACCAATGGTGATTTGATTCTCATTAGTGTATGGAGAAGCAATAGTGAGGTTTCTCAGTTCAGATGTCATGTGATGAGTGGCACCAGAGTCTCCAATCCACACATCAGATCCAGCACTGTCAAAGCTTTGAGAAGAGCTAGCTGTGTTCCTAGTAGCCATTGCTCTAGCATGAGCATTCATTGCAGTCAGAGTAGATGGTGGTTCTGTCCCTTGAAAAGCATAGTTTGATCTCTAAGTACAATTTAGAGCAACATGACCCCTAATTCCACATATTTGACAAACCACACTTGAGAAATTACCAGAACTAGCTCCATCATCATTCCTGTAGAAACAATTGACAGCAATATGTCCTTTCTTGTTACAAATTTGACATTCTGGAGCTGGACCAGTACTGGACTGATAAGGGATTGTTGATCTATTGTTCTGAGAAGCATCCCCTTTGTAATTAGGATTTCGAAAATATGTATCTGCAAAGTGTCCACGTTTGCCACAGATTGAACAAGAATGCAGTTGATAACATGTATCAGCAGTGTGTCCCTTTTTGCCACAATGAGAGCATTCACTTGATGTATTGCCATTCCCTTTTGACTTGTTATTGCCTCCTGTAAACTTGGATTTACCATCATTTGATGACCAGTTTCTCCTTGAATCACCATTGGAATCTCCTCTGGCTATCATGACACTCATTGTAGTCTGAGCTCTAAAGACTGCTCCTTCAATATCTCTCTTAGCTGCAAGAAGTTGAGACCTCAAATCTCTCAAGGAAAGAGGAGTATCTCTACCTCTCAGTACCATTCTGATTATATTATATTCATCTGGTAAACCATTCAAAGTAATAATGATAAGATCTTCATCAGCTATAGCAACACCAACTGATAGTAATTGATCTCTAGCAGCTTTGATGCGTAACAGATATCTCTCAATACTGTAAGCACCTTTCTGAATGGTTTGTAACTTAGTTTTTAGTTGCATAATATTTGCTCTGGACACTGTGGAATATCTCTCTAGTAACACAGTCCAAGCCTCATGTGAGGTTCTGCATCCAATGATAAGTTCCAAGACATCATCACTCAAAGTTGGCACGAGTAGACTGAGTAATGCTTTATCTGTCTTCTTCCAGAGTTTATATGCTTCAGTGATCACATTAGTCACTTCTCCCTCTTCAGTTAGAGCAAATTTAGGAGGCTGGACTTCAGTGCCATCAAAGTATCCAAACAAATCATTACCCTCCAGCAGTGATTGAAACTGAAAACTCCATTTGATGAAGTTTGAATCACCAAGTCTGACACTTAACATGCTTAGTAAACCATTGATATCAGCCTGTGTCAATGCACGAGAAGGCTGATCACTACCAGTTGATTGTTAAGACATAGTTGATGAAGTTGCCATCTTTTGCTTCAACGTAGTATAACAGCAAAGAAAAATCACGCTATACAATATCAAGAATCCAACAAATTGTAGATAGCCGCTAGATCTCAGGTAAGGAATAACATATTATGACGATACACAGATAAGATTTGATCTAGAAGATTCACAATTTCAACACTACACTCTTCTCAACTCCACGATTTACAACTCTTAGCACACAAATTGCTCTCTCAAAACTCAGAAAACATAGATTTTTCAACACAATTTCGTCACACACTTTTGTCACAGCACATAACAAATCACAATTCTTTCGCACATATCTCCAAAATTTAAGGCTTGCAGAGTATCACAACAGATATCAAAACACTTATACACTAAATTCTCATAATCAAACAGTAATGTTGAGAAAAACCACCTGAAATCAAAGACGATGCTGTACACAACCAAATTGAGTACTGCAAGTAGATCTGAGATGCTGTTCAAAACCCTTGAGCTCGATGCAAAGCAGATCTGCAATTCAACAAGTCTTGATGAAACCCTAGCTTCGAAAATGATCAAATCACATATGTAATTTGAGATAAAAACAGATACGAAAGCATCTCAGGAGCTGTGTGAGCTCTGATACCATGCTAACATGGTCAGATTCATTCACAATCACAAGAACACAACAATATTTGATGAACTACCTAAGGAGAGTTTGAGAGTAGAATTATGTAATACTTGATTAACAAGAAACAACTTAGCTTACAATCAAGGATTAGCTCACGCTATATATACAGTTTTGTACAGAGTAATAAGAACAAAGCCAGCAAATATACAGCTGGAATCATAAGCACGTGTCAAAAGGTATCTGGAAGATTCATAACAGAATTAACAGTCTTCCGTTAAGTCTCGTATATCAAGCTTTACTCTTCACCTAGCTGCTTCTCTTATTATCTAGAGCTAGGTTTCGATGAGACCTCATGAACTCCCTCCCTCCCAACCCTTCACATCCGTCATGGTTCCACCACTCCCTCACACATCTACCTCCATCTCCACTCCACTCACTTCTTCACTTTCCACCACCACATCCCCACCATCTAGTTTGATAGACTCTGTTGCATTTCTGCACGCCCGCAACGAGGCCTTGCAGCAAGCGTTTGATGCCATGGTTCTCCGCAACGAGACCACTGCTCAGCGTAACCAGGACTTCCAGACGTTGGTTCTACACCACCTCACTGCACTCCAACGTCAACTTCCGTCGAGTCTTTTTCAACAGAGTCCCCCTAACCCACTCAGCTCCACCCCCACTTGTGAGCCACAACCCATTCACCACCACCCTACTTTTGCTACCACCACCACTATAAACGGCCACACCCTCCAACCCCCTTATACACCATCCCCTGGTTTTCACAACCCCCCCCACCCCCCCCCCCCCCCCCCCCCCCCCCCTCAATTTCCTTATCCCGAACCACCCCACCAACGGATTTTGAAAACTGAGCTGGCACGATTCAACGGTGAGGATGCCGTAGGCTGGCTTGCTATGGCAGAACAGTATCTCTGCATCTAGCGCGTCCAATAGACTGGATCAGTGGATGAATTCATCTCGGCCTTTACCAAGCTCCTGCAGAGCACCAGAGTGGACCGAACGCGATCTCCTTCTGATCACATCGGAGGATTACGGAAGGAGATTCGCCGTGATGTGCAGCTCATGGAACCGCCAACACTGACCAAGGCCCAACTTCTGGCGCGCCGTATTGAGACAAAAAAAACGCAGAGATTGAATTTTATGCATTTTTCTCTATGGAAGCCCCTGTCTCACTGTGTAGCTGCTCTGCTCATGGAGAAGAAGAGCAGCAGCAGCAAAATAAGAAATGGGTTGGATTCAAACCCTTCAATTCTTCGGCAGCTTCATGAGAACAAGCTCAGGGAGGCTCTTGAGGAAGCTTCAGAAGATGGGTCTCTCCCAAAGTCACAGGACATGGAGGCTGTGACTCTCAATCAAGACCAAGGTGGACGGTCCAGATCGGTTGACAGGCTCAAGGCTCAGAGTGAGTTCCTCCGAGCCACTGCTCTTGTAGCTGAGCGCATTTTCGAGTCAGAAGAAGACATGCCTGACCTCTATGAAGCCTTGACCAAGTTCTGCGCTATGTATCCGAAATACATGGCTTCGGAGATGATTGATCAGCTGAGGTGTGATGAGTACTCACATTTGGGAAGCAAGGTATGCCTTGCTACTGTGGCTTTGGTCTGTTTTCGTATGTTCAGACATTGCATGATTGGGAGTCTTCTACTTTTATCTTGTCTGAGATTACTGCATATTTGACTAACTATGCTCTTTATGGTGGTGCTGAGAAATGCACTATTGAACATGATATAAAGGCTAGGATTATGGACTATTTGAACATTCCTGAGAATGAATATGGTCTTGTGTTTACTGGAGTAGAGGGTCTGCTCTTAAGTTGTTGGCCGAGTCGTACCCTTTTCAGACAAACAAGAAGGTGTTGACAATGTTTGATTATGAGAGCCAGTCGGTGAATTGGATGGCTCAGAGTGCTAGGGAGAAAGGTGCTTGGATGGCTCAGAGTGCTAGGGAGAAAGGTGCCAAGGTGCAGAGTGCTTGGTTTAAGTGGCCGGCGCTGAAACTCTGCTCCACGGATTTGAGGAAGCAGATTTTGAACAAGAAGAAGAGGAAGAAGGATTCGGCCACTGGTCTGTTTGTGTTTCCGGTGCAGTATAGAGTGACTGGGGCCAAGTATTCTTACCAGTGGATGGCGTTGGCGCAGCAGAATAATTGGCATGTGCTGCTTGATGCCGGGTCATTGGGGCCTAAGGACATGGATTCACTCGGGTTGTCCTTGTTCCAGCCTGATTTTATCATCACATCATTTTACAAGTTTTTTGGTTATGATCCAACTGGATTCGGATGTCTTCTCATTAAGAAGTCAGTTATTGGTTGCCTTCAGAGTCGGTCAGGGACTACTGGGTCGGGAATGGTGAAGATTACTCCTGATTACCCATTGTATTTGAGTGATTCTGGTGAAATTCTGGACAAATTGGCAGGAAATAAAGACGATGAAGTAGCTGGAAATAGTGAGAAAACCCCGGAAACTTTCCAGGGTTCGAAATTGCCTGCCTTCTCTGGAGTATGCACGTCTGATCAAGCAAGGGATGTATTTGAGACTGAAATTGATCATGACTACAGCTCCTGACAGAGATGCAACTAGCACCATATTTGAAGAAGCTGATAGCATTTCACCAGGGGAGATAATGAGGAACCCAGTTTTCAGTGATGATGAGTCATCACACAATTCATTTTGGATTGATTTGGGTCAGAGCCGAATGGGGTCTGACCATTCAGGTCAGAGGAACGAGCATAAGGTTGCATCTCCTTCACCGCAATTTCTTCATTCTGTCCAGATGAATCACAAAAAACTCTCTCCGTTATCTACTGTTTGGGTCCGAGATAAAATATTTCGTATTGAATTTTGAGGGCAGGATTGAGTAAGCAGTCTGAGTAGAATGTGATAGTCTAGATTGTAATGAGCTGGAGAAGGCTGATCCATGCGGCCTATTTTTGATCTAACATTTCCTATAGTGGTTAGGATTCATTTGCAAGACTTCTTGTTAAGTCTGGAGAACATAAAAGATAAGGACCAGACGGGAGTGTTGATCATTTAGAGTTGTATTGAGAGTCTATGCTACTAAGGAGTTTCAAGTGAAATGAAGCACGAATATGATCTTCTATATAAAGAGCTGAAAAGCGATTGGAAAAGGATCCTCGATCACATACACTTTATTATCGACAAACTACATTTTCATCTCGAGAAATCTTTGGAACCAGCGATCAAGAGAATTGTCACTTGAAGAGCGTGAGATTCTTGCAATTCACAGACGCAGAACCTTGCAACCGGCGATCAAGAGGCTTGTCACTGGGTAGAGTGAGAGCTTTGAGATTCAAGGATGCAACACTCTGTGTTCTCAAAACTTTGTCAAGGAGATTGCTCTGCTTTACACTAGGATGAGAGTAGAGTATCGATTTTCGTGGCTCTATTAGAGACACGAAAATCGCAAGTCCTAAGTCATTAGGCAAGAATGATCCATTCAGGCGAGGTTGGTGCTCTCCTCGCCTAAATCGTTTATCAAGAAGTCAATAGCCGCTAGCTTACAAATCAACATTCCGTCACGAGACGATGACACGCCAGCGCACGAAGCACGATCGAGAAAAGAGACGGTTTACAAGATCTCTCAAATCCGCTGGGAGATTTTGGTGTCAAACATTTTGGCACGCCTAGTGGGACAAGCTTTTTGTGTCTCTAAGCGATTGTTGGGGACCCCTATAAAAAGAAGTACCCTCAGTGTCATAAACACCCATGACCGAAGTACCGACAACACACTTCTTCTAAGTGTCGTTCACTATCTGAGAAAGCGGTTGACATCATCTTCGGAATATCAACTTCTTGAGTGAAGGTGATATTAATCATCTAGGTTACAAAGAGTATCGAACATACGCTGCTAAGCGGGACGTACAACTTGAAGGTTACTTCAAATCCATTGATTAAAGGATTGAAGAGCAAGCAGACCTGCTCGCTTCTAGTAGCGAGAAGACAGACACGGCAGTAGCCGAAATCAAAGCTCTAAGGCTGGAGTATAAACTGGAGGATCATGAGCTACTGAAGGTTCAAATAGCAACCCTCGCGGAGGGTCAAGAAAGGATGCATGCGGAGATCATGTATACCCTAGATACAAACCTAACGAAGCAGGCCAAAGCGGTGGCCACACAATTTCAGAGAACAGAGAGAGACATTTCATCCCTCACCAAATCCGTCTCCGATCTCACTAGGAGAACACGGAAAGCAGAGGCTTTCCCGGCTGCATAGGAAGAGCGCTTAGAAAGGTTTATGGATGAGTGTAAGATTCACATCGCCAAAGCACATGAGCCGTATGAAACTCCCTTCCCCCTATCCAGAAAGGCGACACCAAGGCTTGGCAGTGGCCCAGACATTACAAACCAATCAACTTCCAGACCTTCACAAGGGATGATGATGCCAACGCAGCAACATATTTGGCATACTTCACCCTGCAGCTAAGACAATTTGCTGAAGACGAGGAGCTCAAATTGAGAACCTTTGGTTCATCTCTGTCTGGATCATCCCTCGTCTGGTATACAAGTATGGAGAAGTGGTCCATCACTGAGTGGGCGACAATGGAAGCATTGTTCATAGACCATTTCGAGATAACAAGATCAGAAACCAGCATCGGAAAGCTAGCAGCCATGAGTCAATCATCATCAGAAACACTAGTAGCTTACCTTCATTGTTTCCGGTCTGAGTACAACCTATGCAGAACTCTGTTAGGGAAATATGCAGTTGTTGAGATGGCCATCAATAGCTTGGAAGACCAGTACTACAATTTGTTTTTCAACATGTATTTTACCCTAAACGAGCTTATTACGGTTGTTACAAAAGCTCACAATGCCATGCAAGAGCGTGATAACAAACGCAACTCATCAAAGGGGACGTATCTATCAAGGTCCTACGATAGACATAATCAAGAACTGTGGCTTATATAGAGGATCCAGATGAACAAGCATCAGACTCTGAAGAAGAACGAGTGGGTGTTGTCGAGTTAGCAACGAACAAAGTGCTGAAACCTCGCAAACTTCCGAAGAACAAAGGTCCTATGAAGCTCTCGGCAGTGGCTTTCGCAATGCCAGAGTTCGAGACGTACACTTATGATGCCAACATGGCTCATAAGATACTAGATGAGCTTTTCAGTATGCGTGCCACCGAGATAGATTTCGGCCCACTTCCTAGTGCTGAACAATTAAAGGGAAAGAAGTACTGTAAGTTTCACGGCACATAAAACCATATGACTAAAGACTGTATCAAGCTGAAAGATCAAATCCAGAAGTGGATTAATAAATGCCAGTTAACATTAGAAGGAGCTTCCAAGACGGCCTCGCTAGTTGATTCTCAACCATTCCTGGCACCTCAGGTTAACATGGTGAATGTCAATTGGTCGTCAACCGTTAGCTTTGTAGTAGGAAAAGAGGAAGAGAATGCACCAAACCACCCGCAGTATACTTTTCCACAAGACAAGGTGGAAGAAATCGTAGATGAACTGCAAGAGATGCGGCTCATCGTCTATAGGCCAATATTCGAGCTAAAACATCTAGAATATAAAAGGCCAGACAAGCATTTTTGCAGATTTCACAACACATTTGGACACCAAACAACAGTGTGTTCTGCTATGAAGGATAGAATTCAGGGTTTAATTGAACGGGGAGTAATCACAGTTGGCCAAGAAGGGGTGGTAGAATGGCATCCTCACACACCACCACCTTTGATTACAGTCCCAGTAATTTCCCCGTCTCACGATGCACCTGGGCCAATATGACGATGGAGAAGATCAAAGCGGAGGCCTAAGCCCATGTGCAATATCGCATTTGTCCGACTCAGGCGAGCCGAGATCACGTATGATGCATCTAGGCGAGCAGAGATTTTTGAAGAGCTGTTCCAAGCGGTTATAGCAGTGGTGCCAAATAATTGGAGAACTTCATACCCAAATCCTGAAAATGTGAAAGAGCTACCTCACTGTCGATACCACAACAGATGTGGACATCACTCTACTAATGATTGCATTAAATTAATGTATAGGATTCAACAATGGATAGACGAGGGAGAAGTGCAGATTGCAGCACCCGCACCAAATTCTGCGATCGAAGAGGCATTGATGGTTGGAATGATAGAGTTGACAAGGGGCAACCCAAACAAAAGGAAACAAACTCTCGACCTTTAGACCAGTGGTGAGGGTACCTCAAGGAAATAGCAAGAGAAAACATCAAAAAGAAAAGAGAAAGTCAACCCAAAGGAAGAATCGCCAGTGGATTTGTGTTCCCGTAGTCGGTTCCATTATGGGCTGAAGATCACGTATGAGGAATTAAAGGAAGCAGTCCAAGTCTGTCCAGAGTTGATCTCAACACTTGAACACTATCATCCAAGTATCCCAAGGGACCTAAATCATAGGAATGCCCAAGCCTTCAAATGAAGGAGAGTTGTAGATAGGATTGGCAGATCCGAAAAATTTGAAGCAGCTGCAATCGACACACTCGCCAAGCCATATATTCCACCAGCTTCAAGAAATATCACTAAGGAAAACGTATGGTACGTGAAGGAGAAATGTAAAACGGTGGAAGTGACTCCAAGCAGGAGACGCAACTTGCAACGGTGCTTTGGAGAAACTAAGAGAGCTCTGGAGGCGTTAGAGATTAGTTTGGCAGCTAATCCCCTGGTTGTTTTTGGAAAGAGATCTCGCGAGCCCAAAGTACGAGTAGCTAGGCCAAGTGTCTTTGATCGTAACCTAGAGTTATGGGCCAGCAGAAGACACTGGAACCTTTACTTAAGGTTCCTCGCGACCCAAGGAAAGACAACACAACCAACCAATGTCTCCACTTTGTTGAGGAAGCTACAAAATCGGTGAAGATTCCTTAGCGAACTCAGGAGGTTGTACATGGGCATGTCACGATAAGCGAGACAAAGGGTCTTCGTTGGAGGCCAATGCCTTTAACTGAGGAAGAAAAGAAGAAAAATGCTAGCTTGGACGAGTATTTTCCTATTCCTGAAAAGAAAAGTTCTGGTTTGTTTCAACCAACTATATTAGAACCTATACTTGAGGTTCAAGTGTAGCATGTTGCCACCTTTGATATTACTAACGATGCAGATATGGATGCTGAGAAGACTGAAGAAGGTGTCAAGGGCAACGACAAAGAACTAGAAGATTATGGTGAAGACGAGGAGGAAGAGATGCACGAATATGGGGATGAGGTAGATATTTATGTTAATATGGTGTTTGTCTTACCCTTCAAGTTTGCAAGACCTTCAATAAAAGTAACAGAGGTTGACAATAACCCATTAAAAAGTGTGAACAACTTGGCGACTACAAAAGAGGACACCATATCATCATATCAGCAGTTGCTCGCCAAGTAACTAGAGGTTGACTTGTCTTTAAAGAAGGCATATATGATATTCGTGAAGCCTACTCTGAATATGGCAATGCACATGCGACCACTATACGTCACAGGGAAGGTCTAAGGTATCAAAATCAATAAGCTTTTGGTAGATTCAGGGGCAGCTGTCAACATTATAATTGTCAAAGCAATGACACTACTAGGTATCCCCAAGTCCGCTATCCAAGAAGCAGCCCTGAATGTTCGAAACTTCCAAGGCAGCATCTCCAAGACTTTGGCAATCATTTTTCTTCATGTACAAGTGGGACCAGCCGTAGGCACATCCACATTCTTTGTAGCAGAATGCACAACACCATACAGCACAATCTTGGGACGAGATTGGATCCACAGAAGCTATTGTGTACCCTGTCCTTTTCATCAACAGATGGTGCTTTGAAATATGGAGTCAGGCGAGGCAGAAGTTATTGACGCAAATCATCGTCCTTATTTCGTATCTACCAATGCTTTGGATGCCAGTTACTACAATAGTGACCTCCGGCCACTGGAGGTATGTGGCGAAGATAACAGGGGCCGCCCAATTGGTGTAACGGCCTCTGGATTAACTCAATGGGGTATCATCCAAATAGGCGAGGACAGTCGTCGACCCTATACCATTGAGCTACCACTCAGACCGTTCCAATGTTAGAGTCTCTATCGAACATAGAGGTCGAGGCTTGCTACTCCTTGTATGAATGATTCCACAATTTTTTTTAATGGAGAGTCAAGCTTACGAGAGTGTTCCAATGATTACAGCATTGGAATACGTAGATGATGACATACTGCACGAATCAGATGAAGATGAGGAAATCAAATTAGCTTCAGCATCTTTAGACGATGCGCCTCCTAAAGTTAATGATCCTATCGAAAAGGTTAATCTTGAGACTTCGGAAGAGCCAATGACTGTGGCTATAAGTACCTTCCTGGAACCTGAAGAACGACATATGCTCATTGAATTGTTGAAGGAATACGCAGATTATTTTACAGAGAAGTACGAAGACATGCCAGGGCTGTCGCCAGACTTAGTGTGCCATAGCTTACCTATCTTAGAAGGCAAGAAACCTGTGAAGCGAGAGATGCGTCGTATGAACATAGAAACAACAATTCTAGTCAAGGAAGAGATTGAAAAATGCTTAAATAGGGCATCATTAGAGTAGCCAAGTACAACGAGTGGCTTTTAAACGTGGTCCCGGTAAAGAAGAAGAATGGAAAGATGAGTGTCTGCGTTGATTATCGAGACCTTAACAATGCAACCCCAAAGGATGCATACCCAATTCCAGTAGTAGATTTGTTGGTGGATTCAGTTGCTCGCCATGAAATGTTATCGTTCATGGATGAGACAACTGAATATCATCAAATCTTAGTGGTAGAAGCAGATAGGCATAAGACAGCATTTCGGTGCCCAGGTTTTGCAAGAGTGTTTGAATACATCGACATGTCGTTTGGACTCAAGAATGCATGGACAACCTACCAGCGTGCTATGAATTTAATATTTCACGACCTCATAGGAAAATCCATAGAGGTTTATATTGATGACGTGGTAGTCAAGACGAAGGGCTGGATGAACCATATCGAAGACTTGAGGAAAGTGTTTGTCCGAATGAGGCAACACCAGCTAAAGATGAACCTAGCCAAGTGCGTTTTTGGTGTACAAGCATGAGACTTTTTGGGCTTCATAGTCCATAAGCAAGGAATCGAAGTCCCGGACGATAAGAAGGACGCAGTCCTCAATGCAATCCCGCCAAAGAACAAGACAGAGCTATAAAGGTTGCTGGGTAAAATAAATTTCCTTAGACGATTCATTGCCAATGCTGTAGGGAAGACACAACTATTTTCACCCTTACTCAAGTTGCAGAATCAGAAAGACTTTGTTTAGGAGCCTATTCACCAAGAGGATTTTGACACCATCAAAGCATATCTGGTGAACCCACCGGTCTTGGTACCGCCAAGACTAAAAGTCCCTCTTCAGCTGTATTTATCAATTACATACCATTCTATTGGGAGTCTATTGGCTCAAGAAGATACGGTAGGGGTCGAGCGTGTTATTTTCTATCTTAGCCGTACTTTGACAGATTGTGAAACACGATACTCACCGATACAAAAATTGTGCTTGGCCTTGTATTTTTCAGGATGCAAGTTGAGGCACTATATGATATCCTTCACCACCTGCATAATTGCACAGACTGATCTTGTGAAGTATATGTTATCGAGGCCCATACTAAGGGGCAGAATTGAGAAGTGGATCTTGACACTTTCTGAATTTTCACTACAGTATGTACCACAAAAGGCAGTAAAGGGTCAGGCAATGGCTAATTTTCTTGTTCATCATCCGATGACCAATGCTCGTGAAGGCCCAGAACTGGACTTGGCTCATATTGATCTTGTCCCGTGGTATTTATACTTTGATAGTTCAAGTACTAGAATCATGGCTTGAGCAGGAGTCGCCCTAGTTGCTCCACGCGGACAAACTTTTTCTTATTCTTTCAAGTTGGATTTCCGTTGTATGAAAAATTAGGCAGAGTATGAAACACTCATCATAGGACTGGAAATACTACTTGATATGGAGGTAACTGATGTCTACGTATGTGGAGATTCCCAGCTGGTGATTAACCAGCTCGAGCACAAATACAAAGCTGGACTGATCCTAGAGCCTTATGCCAGACGAGCTTGTGACCTGCTAAAGCTGTTTACCAAAGTACAATTAAGCTTTATCCCCGAGAGGAAAATTATGCAGCAAATAAGTTGGCCCAGCTAGCAACAGGGGTAAGTTTACAAGACGGAATGCATGAACGCATTTTGAAGATCGAGCGCTGGACACTGCCATCTTTCTTTACTCTTAAGGAAAAGAACAATGAATGGTACATCGCTACACGATCATATAGATGTAGATTGGAGGCAGCCCATTATTGCCTATCTTCATAATCTAAACGACCCAGCAGACAAGCGAGTGTGTTTCTTGGCTTCTAACTATGTCCTCAAAGATGATGAGTTGTTCAGGCGAGAAGACGATGGTCTACTATTGCGTTGTGTGTATGGGATTGAAGCCAAGAAACTAATGACATAAGTGCATCTAGGGGCAGCGGGGGCACACGAGGTTGGTCCAAAGATGCGATGGTTACTACGGTGTCATGGGTACTATTGGCCAGGAATGCTCAAGGATTGTAATACTTTTACCAAGAGCTATGAAGACTGTCAAGCTCGCGGTCTGGTTATCTATTTACCCAATATCCCACTACAGCCAATTATCAAGCATTGGCCAGCACGAGGGTGAGTTTTACACTTAATTGGGAAGACTGATAAATAAGTAGATACCTCGTGAGGAGATAGAGGGTTGGACTTAACCAACTTAGGTGGTTGATTAGCAGTAGCAGCAGGTTATGGCAAAGAGGCAGCTGCGGTGTACTGAGACTCTGGCGGCGGTGGAGATTTTGTTCCTGGAGTAGGAGTAAGTTGTGATGCAATTTGTTGAGTAGGTTCATCCTGTACCACTCATTCTTCTAAGTTGTCTCTGACAACAAGCTTCTGGCGACGATGCTGGCGTTTGCTAGAGTTATTGGATGGTCAGTCAGTCCGTGTTCGCTTCTGGGATTTCTGAGGGTAAATGGAACGGTTAATTTCTCTGAAGGTTTTGAAACAATGATCGTCTGGGAGACGGAATACTTATTGATTGCTGAGTTTCTTCTTCGTCTCGCCGGGTTTCCTTGTTGGTGATGGTATCATTAGCCTTGGGTATTTCTATATACTGTTTCAATCCTAGTGAGGAAGTTTAGCTAGTATATGCTCGAAATATTGCCAATATATGTGGCAAGAGCTTCGCAGAGGATAAGAGTAAATGAAGATACATACCGTCGGCCAGGGAGTGTCGTTGTTGTCCTGGTAGGTTTTGCCCAGTAGTCGCCTGTCGAACTCATCGACAAATTGCTTTTTGAAGTCACGGAAGATGGCGGCGAAGAGAGCGAGCGGTTGTTTGCGTCGTATACTATCCAGAGTAGTCCTGGTTAGGCTGCGGTAGATACTGGAGAAGATGGACTGTGCAAGACCCAACTTAGTACCCTCGAAGAGATGCTCGGCGAGGTTGGTCCAACATTTGTTGATTTTCTGGGAAGAGGGGCAGAAGATGTATTTGGACAACCAGAATTCAAGGAAAGCTATGCCTCCATGATCGGTTTGGTCGTTGATGAATTTGTTTGTCCAAGTGGAGTATGAAGGGGGGCGATATGAATAAGCTTGAACGGTGCATTTTATGTGATCACCTTGTTTCCAGACAGGGTTGGCTATAGGAATTCCAAATAAAACATAGAGATCCAAGAGAGTGATACTTACATCGCCACAAGGCAGACGGAAGCAGTTGCATGTGGAATCCCAGAAGCACATGACGGTGGTGAAAGGAGCACGATTCCCATCACTGCAGAGTGAGAAACATAGGTCGAGGAGTTGGTCCATGCCAACCGCTTGCCATCGAATCAGGTCCAGTTCTTGACAGTTGTTTTACTAGGCACTGTCCTTTTCAGTGGTGTTGGACCATTTGCCGATTGAGCAGGAGGTGTCCTTTTTCGTCCATCCCTCTGTGCTGGCTTTCGAGTTATCTTGGAAGATCAGGGATGAGTTGTAGTAGGGACGATGGAGCACGGGGAAGAGCTTTGGGTTTATTAGTGTTGAGAGAAAAGGGCCTAAGCCAATGGTGTCGTTAGAGTTGATTCTAAGAATGAGAGTCACGCCTAGGTATCTCCGCGTTGCAATAGCGCAAATATCAGCGGTGAGTTGATTTGCTTCGGTTTGGGTAAGATCTGGGTATCTTTCTTTGTGAGGAGGCATGTTGAGTAGTCGGAGAATGACGACGGCGAAAAGATAGAAAAATTGGCTTTGGAGAGAAGCTTAAAATTTGAATTGACGGAAGTGAAAAAGTTATGTTGGGAACTAAAGACTGACGCGAACGCGCACTTTTTATATGATGTCAGTCGAAGTGGCGCAGCTTTTCAGAAGAGGGGAGGTGATGTGGCCTTTGCGTGTAGAGTTACCGTTTGATTATAACAGTGCGTTGTTTGGTAAATCAAGCCTTTTTCTTTGCATTGGTGAATTTAATCTCAAGGCTTGAGAGGCAATGTTTGGGCCCGAGATAAATATCTCTTATTGGGATTTGAGGGCTGCATTGAGTAAACGGCTCGGGTAGAATGTGATAGACTAGATTGTAATATGCTGGAGAAGGCTGATCCATGCGGACTATTTTTGATCTAACATTTCCTATAATGGTTAATTAGGATTCCTTTGCAAGACTTATCGTTAAGTCTGGAGAGCATAAAAGATAAGGACCAGATGGGAGTGTTGATCATTTAGAGTTGTATTGAAATGGAACACGAATACGATCTTCTATATAAAGAGTTGAAAAGTGATTGAAAAAGGATCCTCGATCACATACACTTTGCTATCGGCAAACTACATTCTCATCTCGAGAAATCCTTGCAACCAGCGATCAAGAGAATTGTCACCCGAAGAGCATGAGATTCTTGCGATTCACGGACGCAAAAAATCCTGCAACCGGCGATCAAGAGGCTTGTCACCAGGAAGAGTTAGAGCTTTGAGATTCAAGGACGCAACACCCTGTATTCTTAAAACATTGTCAAGGAGATTGCTCTGCTTTATACCAGGAGTAGAGTAGAGTATTGGTTTCCATGGCTCTGTTAGAGACACGAAAATCGCAAGTCCTAAGTCTTTAGGCAAGAAGGTTCTATTCAGGCGAAGTTGGTGCTCTCCTCGCCTAAATCGCTTATCAAGAAGTTAGTAGCCTCTAGCTAACAAATCAACATTCCGTCGCGAGACGGTGGCACGTCAGCGCATGAAGCACGATCGAGAAAAAAGACGGTTTACAAGATCTCTCGAATCCGCCGGGAGATTTTGGTGTCAAACACCTACCTCTAAGATCCGTGGCAGCCCAACATATGATGACAAAGAGGTTAATTCAGTTTCACATGATAACATAAGTGGGCTATCATTTGATGAAGCTGTCATGTCAATTTCTCAGGAACTGGACAGTGTGAAGGAGGTCCCTGAAGAGAATCACTTTGAAGAAACAGATCCAGCTTTACAATCCAATATGAATGATAGTGAGATTGAGGAAGAATGTCATTCAACTTCCACTTCTCAACCTCATAGACTTGCAAATGGTTCACCATCAACTGCTGAAATTTGCACAAAGAAAAGAGGTTCCGCGATAACGAGAGAAACTGATGGCAAAAGTAGGCTGTTAGGGAGAAGGGAAGTAAATATGCTAATGGTAGATTCTTTGGTTTGGATGAGAGTCAACTCCATAGCAGGGAAAGAATGGTTTCATTTAGCATGGAAGATACCAGTAATGATCCTGTAAGCCATATTCGTGAGACAGGAGAAATATCTGTGACTAGTCTGGAGGATGACGATTACAACAATGATAGGGAGTATGGCGATGGCCAAGATGGGGACAGGCCAAAACCTGAGATTGTATGCCGGCATCTTGATCAGATAAATACATTGGGCCTCAACAAAACCACCTCTTGTTTGCGAATTTTGATTAATTGGTTTGTAACCTCGTTGCTCCAACTACGGTTGCCTGGTTCAGTTGGAGAGAATGGAACAGCTCTTGTTCACATCTATGGTCCCAAGATAAAATAGGAAAGGGGTGCAGCTGTGGCTTTCAATGTGAAGACTGAAATGGGGGCCCGATAAATCCAGAAGCAGTTTAGAAGCTGGCTGAACAAGATTGTATCTCTCTTAGCATTGGTTTCCTCAGTCACATACGAATCATGGATAGCCCTAGACATGGAGCTCTGAATCTTCAGGATACTACTTTGTGCAGGCCAATGGAAAATGCCAAGAATGACAAGAAGGGTAGGTTTGTTAGAGTTGAGGTTGTGACAGCTTTTCTAAGTTTCCTCACAAACTTTGATGATGTTTACAACTTATGGGCTTTTGTGGCGAATTTCCTGAATCCATCCTTTATCAGAGATGGCGGCTTGTCTACTGTTGATGAAGAGTCTGAGACAAAATCCGAAATCAATGACATAGTTCGAAATTGAGAGAGATATCTCCTTTTGGTGTGGAAACTGCATTGAAATCTTGCCGAGCTGTCAGTTTTCGTGCTGTTTGATTATTTTGTTCTTCCTGGAAAGCTCATCCACCCAATGTTTTAAAACGCTAAACGTGAACGTGACACGAAAAATTAATAGCCTCACATACGTGAAATACGTGACGTAAAACGCGTAAAACACATAAGCCTTTTGAATAAAAAAAATATATTTATGCATGAAAATTCAACAAACATAAATATTTAATATCTCAAAGTCTCAAACATAATCATTCAAAGTCTCAAACACAAATAATCAAAGTCTCAAACATAAACATAAACATTAATTCAAGCTAATCAACTTCAACTTCAAAACCATCATCTTCATCAAGCAATAGATCACCATTCAAGCTATCACCACCATCACTATCATCACCATCTTCAATATTTATATCATCACCATCTTCAACATGTCCAACATCACAATAAAGTTTTCCAACTAACAACAGATTATTCTCATCATTTGGATTGAATATTTCATATTCATCATCTTGATTGGCATTCAAAAACATGATTTTTTTGGGAACATTTCTCTTGTTACCTATATACGGAATGAAATTGATGAAGAAAATTAATTAATTACATCATGCTAAGGTTATGCAAAATTAATAAAAATCATGCATAAATGTATACTTACTTGATGGTGTTTTTTGAACATGTTTCCGTTTGCCTCTTGAAGTTGTCCCTTGTGAATTTTTCCGTTTCAAGTTAGTAATAGGCTCATTAACATCAAGTTGAGGAGTAGGCTCATGGGGAGAAGTAGACTCACGGGGAAGATTAGGCTCATGGGGAGGAGTAGGCTCACAGGGAAGAATTGTGTATCTACTTAGGGAATTATTATAAGGTTCCATTAGCATATTTGTTACCACCTCAACATCAAATTCATCCACTTCTTTCTCAAGCCAATTAGGTTCCTCGGGAAAAACCGGATTCTCTTTCTCGATTATCCATTCATCATCAGATTCTATTTCTTCCACGCAAATGGGATCAAATATTGTATTATTTCTTCTTATATCTCTATCTCTTAAAGCATGATTGTATTTCACATACACTAGCCCATGTAGTCTCTTGTGCTCAAGTCTATTTCTCCTTTTTGTATGAATCTACAATCAAAGATATATCATAGAAATATGAATTTAATCAATCTATTCATATCTATAATTATATATCACTCAATCATATTTATTTTTTTAAGTAAAGATCTTACAATTTGAAACGTGCTCCAATTTCGCTCACATCCCGATGAACTATAAGTAAGAGAAAGAACTCGAATAGCAAAGTTCTTCAAATCCGGCGTTGCATCTCTATATTTTTCCCACCAGTAAACTAAAACATTAAAAGATTATAAATAGTTAAACACACCCATATAATATAAAAGTAAACTAATTGCATTAAAATATTTGGATAACAAAATAAGAATAACAGAAAAGTAAAAAGTTACTAACTCGGTATTCGCATTTTTCTAGTGCTCATAACCATAGTACTTCCAAATCTACCAAGTTTACGGTCATATAAATCCAATTGTAGCTCCGCTTTGACACGGCTTTCACCATCTAACATTCTATCCATGCACTCTTTCAATCCCCTCTTTATTTCCTCATTAGCAACAAAGTTGTCTTCATAACGGAATTGAGGATTCAAATAATAACCTGTTGCGTGCAAAGGTTGGTGAAGTTGTGGACTCCACCAATTGTCTATTCTTCTCTAAGTTGGCATATACTTTGATTCTGCATGTCTAAGATTACTCTTAATCTTTTGTTTTGCAGCTTCCATCAACTCATATACATATCTCATAGAGGGTCTTACTTCTGAATCAACCTCACGAAGCATGCAAACAAGTGGCAAAACACATTTGATGCTATAAACAACATAATTCCAAAATCTACCATGAAGCACAAAGATCTTTTTTGCATTTATTCCTTCCGGTTGTTTTGCAAACGAACACTCTTGCCATTCTTTGGAAGAAAACATTTTGATAATTGCTTCTTTTTGCTTGTATAAACTTTGAAGAGTGAGATAGGAAGTGGCAAACCTTGTAACCGCCAGACAAACAATCTCTCTACCATTGGTGAATTTTCTCAACATTGCAAGAATTTTAGAGTGTTCATACATGAACTTCACCACATTCTTAGCCTTTTGAAGAGTTTCTTGAATTGTTTTCAATTTGTTAATATCTTCTAACATCAAATCAATGCAATGTGCCGCACAAGGAGTTCACCATATCTTCTTTCTTACCTTTATAAGGTCATTTCCCGCCTTCTTATAAGCACTAGCATTATCCGTAACAATTTGTACAGTATGTTCCTCCCCTACTTCCTCCACAATTTCATTCAAGTAATTGAAGAACAAATTCGCATTTTTTATTGTGTCCAATGCATCCACCGACTTCATGAACCATGTACCTCTAGGACTATTCACTAGAAAGTTCAAGATACACCTACTTTTTTGATCACTCCACCCATCTGACATAATAGTACACTCATATGTCTTCCAATCATTTTTGTGCTCAACCAACATCTTATTAATGTCACAAAGTTCCTCTTTTAGAATCCAAGTCCTTAACTCATGGCTAGAAGGAGGTTTGAATCCGAGACCATAATTAGCAACTTTTGCCAAAGCCAAAAATAATAAAGATTGCTCGCCACATTGAATGAAAGTGCACTTGTATAAAACCAACGACCAATTTCACGGCATACATCACATCTCTCTTGTTTCTTGAATGGAGAATTCAATGTTGCTTGTCGAGCTTCCGTGGATACAAACTTATCAATCGGTCCTCTAGTCCTAGGAGGAGCCATAGAACCATCAAGTGAACTTTGAGCACTCCCACTTGCACTCACAATCTCAACTTCATCATCTTCCGATTCCATACTCATTCCTCCAATCTCCAATCTCCAATCAAATCCTCTTTTTAGCCATTTTTGCTTCTTGAGTTGCTTTTAAAGCCGCAATGCATCATTTTTTTTTTTCATTTAGAGGAGCCTTTAAATAAGGTCTTATATTGTTATGACTTCCGGCCAAGTGATCCTTGAACAAAACAATACCTTCGGTTTGTTTTTGATGACAAAATCCACATAGAAAATACTTGCTTGCGCCTTCAAGTGGAAGAGTCTATTTCCAAGCTGGATCTTTCTTACTTGTTTGAGTTGATTCGGTACTCATTGCAAATCTACAATAAATTAATAATATCATTACAATAATAATTTATAATGATCACTAATTCATAAATGACTTACTAGCAATAATAAAAAAATTACAATAATAATCACCAATTCAATTCTCAATCAATTCCCAATCAATTATTTCATAATTAAAATAAAAATAAATGTAAATTTAACTAAACATTCGGCAATACTGCTAAGTGCTAATCAATTTAATTCTTTCAAATATAAAATTTTAAATAACAGTATATTCAATTCCCAATCAATTCTTTCATATTCAATTCTAATTTCATCAATTCTTCCATACACTCATCATCGACTCTTCCATATATATTCGATTGCAAGTTCAACTTCCATATATGATTAACATTAAAACAGTATATATTCAATGATTACTAATTATCAATCTATAAAAGGATATCAATATATATAGCTAGGAGATCAAACTCACCTGATTAGAATAGAAGAGTTTAGATTTCAACAGAGGGAGAAACTCGGCTGAAGCAGCAAGGGTTTGATGACCTAAGCAGCAACAAGAAGTGGGTTTTGTTGCTTTGCTTAGCAAAGTGGAGAGAAAAGCGGCGCTTTGTAATGAAATGAGAGAGGGAATGTGAAACACTCGAGCTGCGTCGTTTTGCTTCTCTCTCTCTTTTTTTTTGCATTGAAACAGCGTCGTTTTGGCTGGTGAAAAAAAAAAATCAAAACGTGGTAGCGTTTTACGCCTTTTCTGTGTTTTTCAACCGCGTTTTACACGTTTTACATTACGTAGGCACGATTTTACTTGAGTCTAGCACTCTAGCCTTGACACGGGTCTTAACGCGGAAAGCGTGTAGCCTTTTAAAACATTGCATCTACCTAGGCAATTTGATAGTTCATTGTGTGTCAGCTCTGTGATTTTGTTTTCACGTTTTGTTTCTTGTAGAGTTCTTTCCTCTTTCTTGCTAGAAAAGGGTTCTTGTAGAGTTGGTGTAGATAGTTCATAGTTGTATTATCTAACAATTGGTAATCGGAGCAGAAATATATTGGAACATTCCCACTTCTCAAATTTGGTTCTTGTACAGTACAGTTTCTTCTTTTTCTGTGGCAGTAGAATCACTCGAAAATGTAAATTGAATTATAGTGGCTGTCATGGTAAATAGTCTGATGGAGGAGTCTTTGTCATGAAGTTTTTTTTTAGTTTTTTTGGAATCAGATCTTCATTAAAAACAGAGAACAGGGGAGAGCCAAAATCAACCTGGTCTATGAGTAGACACTTACAACAAGGAAGTAAAGCAACAATAAAAAAGAGATACATGATGAAGCAAAACACCCAGAACCAGCAAGTAGAAATTGACTCAGTTCAGCTTCATCGCAAAATCACAATTAGGATCAACGTGGGCAGGGGCATCCGTCATTCCTTAGTACTTCGATTAGAGACGGTGGTGGCATACTCGCCCACCTAGTTCGGTCCACCCTCTCCATACCAAGATTTGTTGCGGCATGAGCCACTGTATTTGCTTTCCGAGGCACCCACTCCCATTTTACATTATGGAAAATATCAGTTTTTGATCTAATTCCACAAATAATTGGGTAGGATCTCCAGCTTCTTCTCACACTTGTTTTTTTTATATTGTTGATAATTCCTTGGGCGTCAGACTCTGTCACAACATTAGAAAGGTGGAGCTCCACTGCAAGATCCACTCCTGCCTCCACTGCCTTGGCTTCTCCAACCTCAGCAGATGTACATGGGTGTCTAAAAGCCACACCTGCAATCACAAAACCTTTCCAATCCCTTGTGACCACCCCAATTCCAGCCACATTCGTTAAAGAATTCCATCCTACATTACAAATTTACAATTCACTTTGAAAAAACTCTCAACAGGTGGAGACCACTTTGTCTCATTCCTAGACAGCAAAGGAGAAGGGTTTAAACTCGCAGTTGCCATCTTGTAGTCATTATACAGAGACATAGCTCGTATAACAATTCCTTTGGGTGACACAGCCTTTTGTTGGTGAACATAAGAACACCGCTCCTTCCAAATTTCCCACCAAGAAAGCAAACCAAGGACAGAATTAGTGGTAAGGGACCAAAGGCATACTAGTATTAGTGGTATAGTCCGACTTCATGCTTCTAATTTGATAATAATGGTGACCAAGATCCTCAGGTCCTTGGAAAGAAACAAAATATGAAAACTACCTAACGAATAGTATATCCGGTACTGAAAGAAAACACACAAATGACACACTAGTCAAAGGTGGTTCACTATTTTAGTTGTTAAAGTAACCATTTTAGAGGCAGGTCATTCGGGACAGCTACTTCTCAAATGGACACTGTAAACTATGAAATTTTGTGCTCAAAATATGCAGCATGGACTCGAAATAAGCAGCATGGAAATATTACAATCATATGGTTTCAATGCAGTTCATTATAATATAGGACAAAGACAGACATCTTCCTGACCAACATTGCTTCCCTCATACATAATAGACCAATCAATTACATTGATCTGTAGTGATAACAAGCTTACAAAATCCGTATTACAGCTAATAGTTGAAAGGAACAGACAACCATAATTTGAGAGAATCATGGAGCAAAGAATGCTTTTCTGTCTTGATTTCGAAGGCTGCTTCAGCATGACAAACTAAACGACGCCACATCATTCTAGCACTAAACAAATCGTTTCATTCAGTGAAATGAATGTCAAATTATTTGGCCTAATTGCTGAACTCTATTTAGGCTGTAGAAACTCTTTGGATCCCGGAAGTGAAACACTGCCAACAGCTACAATTTGTGAGGCTGATCACCAGATGGAGGTCCACCGTAGAAGGCGGAGATGGAGGTCGGGACGGCCTGGTTTTACAAGGTGGAGCATCTTGGGGGTTGAAGGGTTTAACAGAAAAATGTAAAAAAAAAATGATATGCTTTGCTTTATATACTATTGGACCCGCACTTGATATATATCTGCCGAGCAACATAAATAGGAGTCTCAGACAATATAAATATATTTATAGCACTTATTTTTTATTTTTCTGTGTTTTTTTACTTATTTTTTCTTTTATTTTGAAAATTTAATAGAGACAACCCAAACAAGTCCGACGGGGAATGGTGAATCGGGGCTCAACCCCGACCAAATTTAGGTGTTAAAGAAGCAGTTGTGTGATAGTGTGAGTGAGGGCACATGATACCATTGATTGTCGTATGAAGTTCACAAGTATGTTCATGTGATCATATCTTCACACGGATCCTTGTATGTATAATTCAGCAGATCCACGTTTTACATGTATTTGCATATGGCGTTTCATGTGAACGTACTCAGCACGGATTTTGTGTAAACTAGTGTATTTATCTCACATATCATCATTCGTGGGAAGTTTTGTGAGAGAGATCGGCCCTGAGAATTCGGGATCCTAGGCATAGTAATTTTATGGGACTTCATGAACATTGAAAGTTGAACATAATAAAGAACATAATAAGTTAAACAATACATGTTAACTTGAAATCAAGAAATTAAAGATTAAATTTGAATGAAATTAATTTCGTCTTTAATTAATAACACAAAACTTCAAATTTGGTTACCATAACATTTGTTTTTTTATATTAAATATCAAATTAAGTTGAATAAGAATGAATTAATTTGTTCTTGCTTGAGTGATGCAATTTCTTTTTCACTAGAAGACTTTGGATAAAGAGTTATTTATTATTAAACTCATTCGTTATTCACAAACTTGGACACAAGTTTGATTTGATGAGTGGTAGAAAACGATCACAACTGAAATTTTAAAAAAAAAGGACTCAACAGCAAATTTTTGAGTTTTCCACATCACTTATTCAGTCAAAAAATATTTAATTTTACTTTTCCTCACAAGCATTTTCTGGGATTTTAACTTTCAATTTTGGGGTTCATGCCAAGAACCTAAGGGGCCCTAGGCACATACCTAATTCGCCTTGGCCGGGGCCAGCTCCGGGCCCATCACGTGCAATGAGGATTTTCCTAGCTAGTAGTTAAATACACTCGTATGTACACATCTTTTGACACACTCACAAAATTCTCAAATAGAATGACCATAAATTATTTATTCTTTAAACAAAACCATATCATTCATAGGCCAACTCATAATTTTATTAAGTAAAATTATTCTTCATGAAATGTGATGAGCATCACATTCTATTATGGTTAACAGAAACAATATTGGAGGCACGACCACCCACAACTGTCATGACTTACATCAATTACCATTTAGATTTATTCATAATCTTTAAAGTTTCAATTTGAAATTTGAAGAGTAAGTGAAGCATATTACTATATACATTAAAATTTTGATAATTTAATACTCGATTAATTAATAATTTCGTTAAAATAATATTTTTTATCGTACCAACTTGGGGACTTGAGTAGTAATCTAATACTCAATTAATTAATAAGCTCACTAAATTAATAAATTTTACCAATTCTGAGATTATTAATTTATCGAAGTTTTACTATACCAAGGTCATTCTGTTAACTTTTAAAGGGACCTTGCTTGAAATCATGGCAATAACAAGTTTACACCGAAGTTCCACCTAACAATATCCTCTTTTACACTCCCACGAAGAGGTCTATTTTGTTGGGTGATGCAATTGACGAGTATATTCTGTGATTTCATTGCTTGAATTACATGATAACAATTTCGTGTATTACTTTTCATCATGCAGTTAAGAAATTATCAGCAAAGAGGGCTAGTCATGGCTATTAAAGCAGATATGATCTCTACTTTCCAACAGGGGATTCAATCTTTAATAGAGGAAGAACCTTGATCGTTATCGCAAGGCATAACAAAATTGCTTCAGTTATTTTTTGTCCTACCATAATAGTCACATTTACCCAAATTAGGCTATCTGTTTACAACCTTCACGTTATGAAGATCAAATCAAGAACCATTCATCTGGTACTCAAACCGTCCCTTCCCCGTAAGATTCATCTAGAAAGAAAGTGTTTGGCTCAATTTTTCCTCAGCGAGTTAATGTGCGCTAGTTTTAAGTAAATCGCAAACTGTCTCTTTTATGCGTGCTTGGCATGCCACTGTCGTGGGACAGAGTGATGTAGCCGCAAGTGTCGGTCTATGTTCGCCACTTGTTGATTTCTAAGAAGCGATTGGATCGAGGAGAGCACCAACCTCGCTTGATGAGTTCTTTTTGCCTAAGTGACTTAGGACTTGGGTTTTCGTATCTCTAGCTAAGCCACGGAAATCGATACCCCATCAGCTCCTTCAGTTCAGGGCAGAGCAATTTCCTAGGCGAGTGTTGAGAACTCTGGTTTGTTACTTCTTTGACCGCCAGATCCTTCACGCTCTTTCGAGTGAAACATCCTTTGATCGTCGTCGTCTGACAATAGAGGATCTTCGAATCCATCACGCTCCTTCGGGTGAGAATTTTAGATACGCCATCATTGGGTTTTTCGTGGGGAGAGTTATATTTACTGTGAGCAAATTGTATGACTGTCGAAGTCCCTCATTCTATGTTGATTTCCTCTATATATAGGAAACAAGGTAACTTATTGTTGTTAATCTGAAACTCCTCACAATTAAACTCACTTAATGACTCTAATCGCTCAGAATTTCACTTCCTAGGTCTTTCAATCGAAGTCTAAGACTCGATAATAAGCTCTCTAGGGAATCATTCCCTCACAAGGAAACGTAAATATCTATTATTTATGGGTCGCAAGAATCGGCCTAATAAGATATTATTTTATGGTCCAAACATAACCCCCCAGGCCTCGAGATTAAGCCCAAGCGACGTGATCGAAGAGTCCTTGTAGAAACGGTGCACCACCTAAAACCAAGTGGTAACTTTGGTGAGGACGGCTTTACTTGGCGAGAGCATTAAAGTCTTCTTTCCTTGTAGGTTTAAAACTCCTTGTCTCGGAAGAAAAGTCATATTTTTGCTTATTCTATTTATTTTCACCAGCCACATTCATATTAAATGGGAATATCAAGCTCAAATTCGTCCACGAACTTCTCAGTGAGATTTGGGCCTCAAAACATGAATTTTCGTCAAAAGTTAGATTTCCGAGCAGAGTGATCTCTCTGTACTAAATTGACCATAACTTCTTCTAGAGACATCCAAATTACGATCTTGAAGATGCTATAAAAACTAGACATCTGGAGCTTTCCATGTATGTAAAGATTATCCCTTGGTTCATCCTGAGCTGCTCCCACTTCTCTATACCTGGCGAGAGATGTTCCCACAATAGGTGAGGAAACAGGTCGAAAATCAAGCGAGCACTACCCAGGAGGGAGAAACTCAAGAAAGAGACGAGCAAGCAAGTGAACGACAGGAAGAATCTTAGGTGAGAAACAACTTTCAACGTTGCCTAGGGACGAAAAACTAGCATAACTCATGAGAACTATACAAAAAAAATGAGAGCTCCTCGGCCTGAATTTTCTGTTACAACTCCTCGCTTTTTCAAGTTCATAGTGGGGAAAGCTTCTAGCACCAAACGGGTAATATACATACTAGCCACCTCTCTGTTTCCTGTCATTAACTCTGTTGTTTTGATCGACATATATGATTGTTTTATCGCGCAGAAACTTCCACCAAAGTCTCTAAATAAATATAGAGACTATTTACCAAATTCAGTACGTATTGAGCTTCCAAACGGTTGTCAATGGGAGGTGGAAGTGACGAATGGCGATGGCAAAGCCTGGTTTGAGAAGGGATGGCCAGAGTTCTTCAAGTTTTACTCCATAGACTATGGTCACTTCCTTCTTTTTACTTACAAAGGGAACTTCATGTTTGAAGTATGCATATTCGATATAACTTCAACAGAGACTGAATATCCCATTAAAATGGACGACTTTTGTGTCGAAGCTGATGAGTCCATTGATGTTATAACTTCAACAGAGACAGAATATCCCATTAAAATGGACGACTTTTGTGTCGAAGCTGATGACTCCATTGATGTTATTACACCCTGCCCCAAAACAAGAGAAAAATCTCCTACTCCATCTGCTAGGCCTCTCAAACGAAAGAAATTGGTTAGTTCGGCTATTGAAACTATACCAGAAGGTGTGTGTATATATATATATAGCATCATTTCACTCAGGTATACCTTTTTGGGGGTCATTTTCAGGTATAGAGCATTACACAAATTTTTCGATGGCCGAGGTTTATGCGAGCGACCCATTGTATTAATGGTGCTTGGCGAGGAGTCAAGTTATATAACGTCTGGCGAGCTTCGCTAGAGGAAGACTTTGAGTTCTATTGGAACTATGTCTTATTAGCTGGTTCTATGCGGCTTAGATTCTGTCATAACTATTGGATTTTATATAGAACTCTTGGAAGAGTTATGATGGAATTAGAAGATCTATGAGTGATACGACACGTATGCTGGTGTTGGATTTAGATTGTGATTACAAGAGCAGAAGAATTGGACATTGAATGAATGACTGTTATTAAGCGAGTATATAAGGAGAGCGAGGATCTTATGAAAAGCCCCCCAATCGATCAAACAATCTTGCTATACGCAAACAAACCTAGACAGACGTCTCGTCCTCGAGATTTCTATCTTCTTGCAACCAGAAAGTCTAAGTGCTTGTCACTATCGAGTGAGAGTATTACGACTGTAAGGAAGCAATTGCAACCGGAAAGTTGAAGAGCGGCTCACTTGTATGTTGAGAGCTTGAATACTCAAAGGGAGTGAGTGTTCTCAACACTCTGTTAAGAGATTGCTCTGCTTTGCACGAGAAAGGACGTGTGGAGTATCGATTTCAAGACTTAGCGAGAGATTCAAATATCCAAGTCCTAGGTTTCTAGGCAAAAATGACCTATTCGAGCAGGGTTGGTGCTCTCCCTATTCTAATCGCTTAATATAGAAGTCAGGCGGCTGTGATCAGTCCATATTCCGTCGAGAGACGCTGGCACGTCAGCATACGAAGCACAAACAGGATAGACCGGCCCACGCGGTTGAAACATCCAAGATAAAAGAGACTGCTTCGCGAGAGATATTTTTGCATCGAACATGTTGGCACGCCCAGTGGGATAATATCTCTTTGCATCTATAAGCGACAATTGAAGATCCTTATCGAAGGATCTATCCTCAGTGTCGCAAACATCCACAACCGGCTTACCGTGAACACACATCTACTGAGTGTCGTTCATTAAGTAATCAAGCGATTGAAGTTATTTTCGCTAACAACTTTGATACCATGGCTTTTCAATTTATGAGTGAGGTGGAAATAACAGGGCTTACACTCGAACAATACCTTGCTTATGCAGCCAGGCGAGATATTCACCAGACTAATCACCATTTGGCGCTCGAACAGAAAATCGAGCAACAGGCAGAACTTCTCAACACCCAGGCCCACTTAGTGGATACAGCGACAGTTGGCATCCAAGAAATACGGGCAGAGTTAAATCAAGATCGAGAGGAGAGAGAGGCCATGGGGGCCCAGGTGACTAGTTTGGTAGAAGGTCAAGATAAACTACGAATAGATATCCTTCGCCAAATGGAAAAAGGATTGGAGGAATACCGCCGGTACGCGGCGACTCTATCACAAAGGGTAGACAAAGACATAGGATCTCTAACCAAATCCGTATCGGACTTGGCCAGGAAAACTAGGCAAGCGAAGGCTTTTCCCCTTGCTTGGGAGCAACGGTTAAATAGGTTCTTAGATGATTGTAACATACAACTATTTAAGATGCACGAAACTTACGAGACACCGTTTCCTCCGATGAAAGATGACCCCAACGAGTGGCGTTGGCCAAAATTTTACAAACACCAAACCTTCCAGACTTTCTCTGGTGATGATGATGCCAATGCGGCAACACACATGGCCTATTTTACTCTTCAGTTAGGCCAATTTGCCGAAGATGAAGGACTCAAATTAAGAGTTTTTGGATCATCATTGTCAGGATCGGCCCTTGTTTGGTATACTGGAATTTAGAAGGGTTCGATCAATGAGTGGAAGGATATGGAGGCATTGTTCATAGATCACTTTGGAACTGCAAGGCCAGAGACTAGTGTAGGAAAGCTGGCTTCCTTGAGCCAATCGGTGACAGAAAGTCCGGTCACCTTCCTGCACCGTTTCCGGTCAGAGTATAATCTATGCAAGACCCCTCTGAGCAAGGAAGAGGTGGTCGAGATGGCCACGAATGGTCTGGAGGACACGTTCCATCAGCTATTCTTAAACACCAAGTATTTCTCTTTGAATGAGTTCATTACGGCTGTGACTAAAGCTCATAGCAATATGTAGGAGAGAGATAACAGAAGGAATGCGTCCAAGGGGACGTACAGTAGTCGAACCTACGATAGGTTAAAGCCAAAAACAGTGGCTTATGTTGAAGGTGTGGACGACCAGGAGTCGGACTCTGATGACGAGCGGGTGGGTGATGTTGACTTATCAACAAACAAAGTTATAAAACCCCGCAAGCTCCAAAAGAGTAGGGGTCCAATCAAGCTCTCAACAGTGGCTTTCACTAAGCCAGAATTTGAGAAGTACACCTATGACGCCAACATGGCTCATGAAATTTTGGACGAGTTGTATAGTCTGCGTGTCGTCAAGGCAGACTTTGGACCATTTCCCACAGCTGAGCAGTTGAAGGGCAAGAAGTATTGCAAGTTCCATGGAGCATGGAACCATGTTACCAAAGACTGCATTAAGCTTAAAGATCAGATCCAGAAGTGGATCAATGAGGGAAAATTAGAATTGGAGGGTTCGTCCAAAACCGCTGCATTGGTGGATTCCGAGCCGTTTCCTACCCCACAGGTGAATATGGTCGATGTAAATTGGACATCCCCTAATGGGCACCTCGAGGGTGTGGAGGACTGGAATCAATCATCCTATTTAGCATATTCATTCAGACTGGATATGACAGAAGAATTCTTTCATAGGCTAAAGGAGATAGGGCTGATCACTTTTTACCCAATTACTGAGCTTAGACAATTACGGTATAAAGAGCCAGCCCAGCACTTCTGCAGATTCCACAATCACTTTGGTCATCGAACATCGATTTATTCCACCTTGAGAGATGAAATCCAAGGTTTGATCAACTGGGAAGTGATTGAGATAAACAGCAGGGGCGAGATGGATTTTCACCCAGAATATCTTCATAGAACACCATCTCCTCCAGTTACAACTTCTCCTGCCAGTGGCACTTCTTCAAGGGATAGTCAAAATAAACCAACTCATGCGAAGAAGAAGTCCAGACGAAGAGCTAATCGAAATATAGCGTTCGTCCGACCTAAGTGGGCTCACATAACATATGACGCGTCTTGGCGAGAGGAGATATTCATTAAGCTATGCCTAGATGGAATAGCTGTGGTTCCTGACAATTCAGGAGCACCTAACCCACATCCTGAGGATGTTAGGGGTTTACCCTTTTGTCGATTCCATCGCAGATGGGGACGTCACACTACGGCTGCTTGTCGAGATTTGATGTACAAGATACAACAGCTGATTGACGAGGGAGTGATAGAAATAGAACAAGACCCCTTGCCAGGCTTGACCACCCCCATGCCCATGGTTGGAATGTTGGAATTAACACGTGATGAATCAAATAAAAGGAAACAGTCCAACGACCAACCAACTGCTGGCGAGAATCCATCTTACACACTAAGGAATAAAGGAAAAGAAAAGGTGGATCCCAAAGCAGAATCGCCGGTAGCCCTTTGTGCACACTGTAAACTAAGAAGTGGACTGAAGATCTCTTATGAGGAACTGGCTCAGGCAGCCAAGTCCTTCCCAGAACTATTCTCGAATACAGATCATCAGCCCCAGCAAACAAGACAAAGGGATACTCCAGCTCCCAAGCGCTCGCGAGCAACAGACCCAACCAGTTTGGCTAAAACACCTGAGTCTAAAGTAGCAAGTACGCTCGCGAAGCCATATATACCTCCAGCATCGAGAAATATTACCAAGGAGGATGTTTGGTACGTAAAGGAGAAGGGAAAAACCATTGAGGTAACTCCTAGCAAGAGGAGAAACCTTCAACGACGCTTTGGTAGGGCCAAGAGAGCATTGGATGCTTATGAGGCTGGTCTGATCAAAGAAGAAGATCTGGAGTTTCCTCCAGAAGTGTTGCAAAGGAGATTGAACACCCTTGCAGCAAACCCATTGGTGGTCTTTGGGAAGAAATCTCGCGAGCCTAAGGTGAGAGCCCAAAGACCAGGGGTTTTCGAGCGAAACCCAGAATTAGGGAATAAAGGTAAAGAGCCTGAATCTACTCAGGAGATTCATCGTGAGACTGCCAAACGACAGCCAGTAAGGAGACGCCTCGCCTTTGAGGAGGACACGATGAAAACAGTAGGGCTAAAAACACCCCCTCAGGGAACAGGGGACATGCAGAAACAGAACACTCCAGGCAAGCCTCTAGTCTTGCGATGGAAACCCAGGCCTTTGGTTGTGGAAGAACAAGCGAAGGCCCAAAGAGTGATCCTTGTTCCCAAGGAAAAAACTCCACCACTACTACTACCAGCAGCCATTGATCCTACTCCTGAGGATCCAATACAGCAAGTAGCCCACCTTGAGCTAACCACAATGTCTAACGAGGATGGACATTTGGCTGGAGATGATAACTATGACGACGATGAACAGTTGGTGGACTACGGTGAGGATGAAGATCTTGAAGCACTTAACTATGTCAAGGAAGACACTTCCACCATTAACATGGTGTATGTCTTATCTTCTAAATATGCTTTGTCTCCGTCAGCACCAAAATATGAATCCAAGACCATTAACAACGTGATATTACCAGACGAAGAACCAGAGCTACCAAGTAATTCAACACTGGTTGAAATACCAGAAATGGATTCGTCACTCACAAAAGGACAGATGATGTTCTCCAAGCCCACCATTGACATGGCAATGCACATGCGGCCATTATATGTTACAGGACAAGTCCAAGGGATTCAATTGAATAATCTCCTAGTGGACTCAGAGGCAGCGGTTAACATCATCACCGTTAAGGCAATGGCCTTAATAGGCGTTCCCAAGTCTGCTATCCAAGAGACCTCACTTAGTGTCAGAAATTTTCAGGGTAGCATAACTAAAACCTTGGGAATTGTCTTCTTGCAGGTACACATAGGGCTAGCCTCAGGCACTTACACATTCTTTGTGGTCGAATGCACATCTCCATATAGTGCAATCCTGGGGCTTGACTGAATACATCGAAGCTACTGTGTACCATCTTCACTTCATCAGCAGATGTTACTCTGGAACATGGAGTCAGGCGAGGCAGAGCTTGTCAATGCTGACCCTCGTCCATATTCCGTTTCTGCTAATGCATTAGAAGCCAGATATTACCACAGTGACCTTAGGCCATTGGAGGTATGTGGCGTCGACCGTAAGGGCCGCCCCGTTGGTGTTACGGCCTCTGAATTAGCTCAGTGGGGTATACTTCAAGCAACTCAAGATAGTAAAAGACCCTACACCATTGAGCTACCATCCAAACGTTCTCCATGATTGGGTCTCTATCAGATATAGAGACCGAGGCTTGTCTTTCTCTACACGAACGCTTTCATAATTTTCTACTAGAGAGCCAAGCCTTTGAGAAGGTTCCAATGGTTGCAGCCTTGGAATATGTGGATGAAGACGTTTTGCAAGACTTAGAGGAGGAGGACGAGATTAAATTAGCTCCAGCAGCTTTAGATGATTTACCTCCTAAAGTCAAGGATCCCATTGAACACATCAATATTGGGACTAATGAAGAGCCAATCTCTGTGGCTATCAGTACTTTCCTCGAGCCTGAGGAGAGACTCAAGCTTATTGAATTGCTACGAGAATATGCAGATTATTTTGCAGAGAAATACAATGACATGCCTGGTCTGTCACCAGATTTGGTTTGTCATAATTTGCCCATCATTGAAGGGAAGAAACCTGTAAAACAGGAGATGCGTCGCATGAACACAGAAACAGCAATTCTAGTTAAGGAAGAGGTCGAGAAAATGCTCAAGTCAGGGATTATACGTGTAGCCAAATATAATGAGTGGCTCTCCAATATAGTCCCAGTTAAGAAAAAGAATGGAAAGATGCGAGTTTGCGTCGACTACAGAGACTTGAACAATGCAACCCCAAAGGATGCATACCCTATGCCAGTAGCTGATTTGTTGGTTGACTCAGTTGCCCGCCATGAAATGTTAACGTTCATGGATGGCACTGCAGGATATCATCAAATCCCAGTGGTTGAAGCAGATAGACATAAAACTGTGTTTCGGTGCCCTGGCTTTGCCGGTGTTTTTGAGTACGTGGATATGCCATTTAGACTTAAAAATGCAGGGGCAACCTACCAACAAGCTATAAATTTGATCTTTCATGATCTTATTGGCAAGACCATGGAAGTATATATTGATGATGTGGTAGTTAAAACGAAACACAGAAGTAATCATTTTGAAGACTTAAGGCAAGTGTTTCTCAGAATGAGGCAACATCAACTGAGGATGAACCCAGCCAAATGTGTGTTCGGCGTCCAAGCAGAAGATTTCCTAGGCTTTTTGGTTCATCAGCGTGGAATTGAGATACCAGATGACAAGAAACAAGCAGTTCTCAGTGCAGTCCCACCAAAGAGTAAGAAAGAACTAAAGCGTTTATTGGGAAAAATCAATTTCTTACGACGGTTTATTGCCAATGCTGCTGGGAAAACACAACCATTCTCCACACTGCTCAAGCTTCAAAATCAACAGGACTTTGTATGGGAGCCTATACATCAAGAGGCCTTTGAAACCATTAAAGCCTACTTAACAAACCCACCTATCTTGGTTCCTCCAAGACCTGAGGTTCCTCTTAAGCTGTACATATCAGCTACTGAACTCTATATTGGAAGTCTATTGGCTCAGGACGACACGACCGGAGTTGAACGTGCTATTTTCTATCTGAGTCGTACCTTGAACGATTGTGAAACAAGATACTCTCCAATGGAAAGGTTATGCCCAGCCTTATACTTTTCAGGGTGTAAGTTGAGGCACTATATGCTTTCCTTTACTACGTGTGTTATTGCACAAACAGATTTAGTGAAGTATATGTTGTCCAGACCGATTCTCCGTGGACGCATTGGAAAGTGGATTCTGGCTTTGTCAGAATTTTCTTTGCAATATGTCCCTCAGAAGGCGGTAAAAGGCCAAGCAGTGGCTGATTTTTTGGCTCATCATCCCATGGAAGAGGTGGTTGAGGGGCCAGAACTGGATCTCGCTCGTATTGACTTGTCCCCTTGGTGTTTATATTTTGATGGGTCCAGTACGAGTACTATGGCTGGGGCAAGGGTAGCTTTGATCTCCCCACGCGGCCAAACTTACTCTTATTCTTTCAGGTTGGACTTTAGATGCACAAATAATCAAGCCGAGTATGAAGCTTTAATCATTGGATTAGAACTTCTGCTAGATATGGAGATCACTGATGTGCATGTCTTTGGAGATTCCCAACTGGTGATCAGACAACTCGAAACAAAATACAAGGCAGGTCCAATATTAGAACCTTATGCGAGAAGGGCCTGCAACTTACTAAAGTTGTTTACAGAAGTGGAGTTGAGTCATGTTCCTCGTGAGAAGAACTATGCAGCTAATGAGTTGGCTCAACTAGCAACGGGTATCAGTTTGCAAGATGGAGTATGCGAACGAATATTAAAGATTGAAAGACGAACCATTCCATCTTTCATTGCACAACAAGAAGATAAAAATGAATGGTACGTTGCTACACTTGATCACATTGACAAGGACTGGAGATAGGAAATCATCTCTTATCTCCAGGATCCTAATAATCCGGTAGACAAGCGGATTCGATTTTTAGCTCCCAATTATGTACTCAAGGATGCTGAGTTATATAGAAGGGGAGAGGAAGGCATACTGTTAAGGTGTGTCTTTGGACGTGACGCTAAGCGGTTAATGAGAGAAGTCCACATTGGGATAGCAGGGGCGCACCAGGCTGGTCCCAAGATGAGATGGTTATTAAGAAGACATGGATTTATTGGCCAGGAATGCTCAGAGACTGCATCACGTTCGCAAAAGGTTGTGAAGAATGCCAGAAACATGGTCCAGTCAACCATATGCCCAGAATTCCATTACAGCAAATAATCAAGCCTTGGCCAGCTCGAGGATGTGCTTTGGACTTAATTGGAATGATTCATCCTCATTCATCTGAAGGGCACAAGTTTATCATAGTGGCTACTGATTTCTTCACAAAATGGGTCGAAGCTCGACCTCTCAGGGTATCTTCTGCAAAGGCCATCCGCCAGTTCCTTTTTGAAGATATTATTTGTCGGTTTGGTATCCCTGAGAGTTTTGTTTCAGATCGTGGGGCTGCATTCATATCTGGAGAAGTAGATACTCTAATGAGGGATCTTGGAATCCATTTTCTTCACTCTTCTCCATACTATGCCCAATCCAATGGTCAAGCCGAAGCGAGCAATAAAATCATTATTCATATCCTAAAATGGATACTCGTAAGCAATGCCAGACTGTGGCATGAAGAACTTTTTAATACTTTGTGGGCTTATAGGACTAGTAAGAGGACACCCACAGGTACAACTCCTTATGCATTAATGTTTGGGCACGATGCGGTTTTGCCTTTGGAAATTAATGTTCAGTCTTTACGTATGATGGAGCAACACAACTTGATCGGTGAAGACTATATCCAGGCGATGTGGCAAGAGCATGAAGACTTAGATGAGAAACGAATACAAGCTTATGATTGTCTATGTGCTGAGAAACAAAAGGTGGCTCGTGCCTATGACCAACGAACAAGGGGCATGAGTTTTGCAGAAGGAGAACTTGTCTAGCGAGTCATTTTGCCTGTTGGCGAGAAGACTGAAGGACGAGGTAAATGGTCAGAGAAATGGGAAGGACCATACATTATCGATCGACTGTTGGGTAAAGGAGCAGTTCGCTTGCGAGATCGAGATGGTACTATACACGCGAACCCAATAAATGGTCGTTACCTAAAGAAATTCATACAACCAGTTTGGGAGTATGAAGATCCTCCAACTCCAGCTTAATCTAGTTTAATTACGCTCTCGCATAAGTAAACTACAGGGGAAACACATACCGAGGATTTTGTACATTAAAATAGCCTATTTATGGGGTTAAAAAAGTTAGGGCATGTACTCGAGGCCAAATTTTTGTAATTTTTATAGTTTTTCCTTCCAAGTCAAAGTTCATATTAGCCAGTGTTTGTGGTCTAAGTTTTGAGCAAACTGTATATGAGTTTATCAATACAAGGAACTTTTACATTTCAAATAAAATATTACATTCAATATTTGGAAGAATACAAAGGCTTTGCGGCCTCAAGCTCTGATACCATATGGAAAAACAAACCTGAATCAGCAACAGAGAAAAAGAAAATAAAAGTTTGTTTTTTCACAAGATCCTCTGCGTTGTGTTCCATCCCCTGAGGTTGATATATCAAATATGTATACATGGAGATCGACCTCTGTGAGGGGATGGAGAGGATCTAAAACGCAGGAGGTGCATCAAAACAAAAAGATCTTTGCACTTGACCTGACGTTTGTTGCCTTCTTCCCAGGGTGACACCCCATCTTTCCCCATCTATTGCAGGAGACTTTGAAGAGGCCTCCCACCTCCAATGCATTTGGACACCGAGCGGATGCATTGGAGGAGGACGAAGAGGAATGCACCTCGGGATTGTGGCTTCTCCCTTCCTGATTCCTTCAAGTTGAGATAGCCAAGGCAACGCCTGGGCATAGATATTGCTATCTAGTCCAGGTTTGGGCATGGATATTGCTATCTAAGGAACACAACATGGAAGGATTTATCTGGAGGTTTCTTTAGATGGGAAGACCAGAGCAAATGAACAATGAGGTAGTTCATTCTCGCGAAAGTGTTGGTTCATAACACAAAGGAAAGGGAAACCTTTTATAGACAGGAGTCACACCGGTTTGGTTTCGCGAGAGTAATTACGCTTGAAAATAGAGAATGCGTGTCCAAATAAGAGTGGACCCTGAAGACGGTTTATCTGCTCGCAAGAAGTTCTTGATAAATGAGGAGTTTTTTGGGCAGGTAAAACGTATTTCAAAGATTTTGATTGTTGGACGCGATACGGATTCCAAGTTTAGAATTCAATTCCATTTATTGGTGAACAATCAAAATAGTCAAAATTAATTACAGCCTAAGACGAGGCTGGATCGAAATTAGGAAAATGGCTTATTGAAGAAGCCCAATTTGGTTTTTGGACCCAATCCAGACTTTGTTATCAAAATAATTTGAATACATGAATAGTTTAATGTTTGGTGACAAATAGATGAGGCCTACATCTGAGGCCCAAAAATTTTACAGCTGAAGGAGGTAGCTCTTTATCGAGATTTTAGTCATCTCTGAGGCCATCCAGGCTTGATAAGCTGCTAGGCGAGCTTCATTGGCTTCATCGCGTGCCTCTTGCAGGAGTTGAGCTCGGGTCTCGCCTTTATTCAAAAAGTGATGCATTTCGTCCTGATAATTGGGGACGTCAGCTTCCAATGCATTTACTTCTGCTCTAAGTGTTGCGAGATCAGCTTCGAGAGCAATTATTTTAGCACGTTTGGTTGCTAAAGTCTCCTCCTTTGTAATTTTTTCCTTCAGGAGCTTCTGGATTCTCTCTGTCTCCTTGTGAGTTTTTTGCTCCAAGGTTTCCGCTACTTCGTTCTTACGCTCAGCCTCGAGTGTTAGGTCTTGGAAGACTTCGCTTTGGTGCTGGAATTCAAAGAGACTTTCTTCTAGTTCATCCAAGCGAGGAATGAAGTCTGCTGGGGCAGTGGCCCGCAGGGTTCTCACTTGTTTTTGAATAGCCTGAACGTCTTTTAGAGAATCTAAGGGCTCAGAGAGAATTTTTCGAAGCAAGGCTTTGGTGTCAGAAGGAGTGCTTAGTATACTCAGTTTGCCCGCAAGTTCTTATATCTTGGTGGTTGACTCTTGTACATTGAGCAGTTGAGGATTGTTTCCTTGTGATGAAGATGGGATAGGACTTTCTTTGGCCAGAATTATGGGATCTTCATCATTGACACCTGGAGGACTGTCAGGCTGATCTTCAGTAGCTATTATAATTGGCTCGCCTGACGTGCTCGCTTGTTCCCTTGGACTATGGGGAATTGTCTCGTGAATGTCCAGGTCCACAGGAACAAAATTGGACTACAATATGAATAGCAGGTCATGTCAAGACCAATTTAGAAACTATTAATCTAGAAGTAAGGGTACAGGGTTCTTACTTGTTGAGGAGACAATGGCTGTGTTTCTTCAAAAGCTTGAACTTGTTGCTCTGGCGAGGAGGGACCCGGTTCTTCGCCTTCTGGGTTATTCTCAACCAGGAATTGTGGTTGTTCAACTATGAGCTCTGGCGAGGGGATAATTTGTTGCTCAGGCTCTGGAATGGCTTGTTCATTCTGGGTACTGGGACCTTCGCCAGAGGAGGAAGGAATAAAGCAGGATTGAACTTCAAATTGCAGATGCCTAAACAAAGTATCAGGATCCACAGGCTTTTTCTTTTCTTCCTCCTCGAATTCTGCTCGATGGATTCCAGCTAGGATTTGGACTATGAAATCCTTGCAGCATTCTTTGTGGCTGTTATAGATTTTAGGGTTTGTAGCCCTATCCTCGTTGCTGAAAATGATGCTGGACTCATCGAACTTCAGAATGAAGGCTTTACAGTTTCCTTCAGAGAGCCTTTCTCCTAGTGAGTCAATTATATAGTACGCTTCGTTTTCAGCCTTGAGAACGAAGAAGTGGTCATTCCAACTCACTATGTAGACTTGTGGCTTCTGGCTCTTCTGGACTTGTTCCTATAAACTATCAAAAGAAGGAAAGCCATTCAGGGCTGTAAACTTTTCAGGGTCAAAGTACCCAATGAAGGAATCATCAGCTGAGAATTGAAGCGGTCTGATGTTCACCTTCAAGATGGCATCCAGGTCAAAATGTTGGTTTGGATACTTGCTCACAAGGGACTGGTCCTTGCATAATTTCTGCCACTCTCTTGAACCTTGAATTAGGAGGTCATCGAGCTGGGAGAGTGTAGGGGTGCTATCTGGATTTGCACAAAACCAGTATGCAATAGTAAAAGCTATAGCCGAGCAAGCACTGGACCCTGAGGCTTTGCTACTCCTCTGATCAAAAGAGGCAAAGAAGGCTAGAGCGGTGAGTCTTAGCTGTTTGTCCCTGCTAACGACTTATGTTTCCAGCCAAACTCCACTTTCAGTCTCTGGGGTCTTCAATTTAGGTTTCTTGTGTTTTGGAGACTGTTAAGAAATTGGGGTTAGTATCAGGATCAGTGGTAAAACCAGTTTGTTCTGGATGAATAGTAGTTTGAAATACTTACAGGGGATCCAGAACGTTTTGTTCTTTTCTTCCTGAAAGATTGAATGGCCATAGTTACATCTGGTTCAGGGTTGTGCTGTGCAAGGAAGAAAGGAGTGGTCAGTTATGATCCAAGAGGTTGCTAATATATGTGACAATTTTTGATAAAGACATACCTGTGGCCATGGAGCAGAACTTGTGCTGAGGTGTGGTCCGGTTAGTGCAGCCAAGTCCACTTTAAGCGAGAATTTCTGGCTGAATTCATGAAAGATGGCAGCAAAACATAGGTCTGGTCCCTGGTTTCGTTTCTCTTCCCAGAGCTGGGAGCACCATGCGAGATACGATGGGGTGACTGACCTTGATATCGACAGTGGCTTTGTAATTGTTGGAAGTAGCACCATTGGAAAGCCAAAGTTTTCGTCGCTTATTTCTGCTGCAACAGGCTTGTTGTTTCCTCACCAGAGAGTATACTTGTTAACGGAGCAGGCGAGGGCATAGGAGCATCCTGGTTGAGCCCAAACTGTCTGCAGAAGTGGTTTGGGGCATAAAGCTCATACCTGGAGCTGGCTGAGTCTGGGATTTGCAAGTCCTGGCAAGTGTTGAATTTAATGAATAAGTTCCTCGAATGAACGTTTTGTTCAGGAGAGGGCATGAATCCACTTGAGAGGAGGCCAAGATAGCGACGACTCAGAACTTTCTCAACTGCAGTATGGGGGAAGTCCTTACGCGAACAGAGATACTTAAAGCAGTCGAGATAGGACCAATGCTTAGTCCTGGGCATTGTGGAAACTAATGATTTGCTCAGCAGCTTTTGTTCTTCATAGCAGGGGGTTGCTGAGGGACAGAAGTGGGGGAAGTAGATTTGCAACCAGAGTTCTACCATCCACAGTGGTCCTGGTTGGTTCAAATCAAGCTTCAATAAAGTCACTCGCCTGAGGCCATAGTAGATGTAGGCGAGGATGGGCTCAACCAAGCTTTGTTGTTCACTGTTGTAAAGGCGTTCAGCGAGGTTGGTCCATGTCTTGATAACCTTTGCAGAGGTTGAACAGAACAAGTACTTTGCTAGCCAGTATTCCAGAAAGGCTATTCCTCCCTCTGGTGTATCTTTTTCCTCGCGTGCAAAATGTTTCACCCAGGAGGAGTAGGATGGAAGACGTTCTGGAGAGGCTTGATTGGGTGTTTGGAGAGAATCTTGAGGAGCCCAATTGTTTCCAAAGGCAGGAACTCCAAAAATAGTATAAAGGTCGAGCATTGTGATGCTTACATCACCACAAGGGAGTCAGAAACAATTTGCTATGCAGTCCCAGAAGCACATGAATGTGGCCACTTCCCAATAAGACAGAGAGTGTCTTTTTGAGTCCATTCCTTTGGGTCTGCTCTAGGGTCTGCCTGGAGGATAAGGGATGAACTGCAGATGGGCTTGCGAAGATATGTAAAAAGTTCTGGATTTAATGGAGTATCTAGAAATGGACCAAGCAGACCTGTGTTTTCTACAGGGTCTACAGTAAGAGTGCAGACGGCGTCTGGGTTGTGTCGTCTAGCGACTGCCTTGAGCTGTTTAGAGAATCTCTTGGCGTCATGAGATTCATAAAGGCTGGAAATGTCTTTACGATGAGGCATTTTTCTGGAAAACTAAGGATTGACGGCGGTGAGAAAGAAATGTTTGATCTTTTTGACTGAGAGAGTTAGAAAGTGCAGTTTATGAGCAATTGAAAGAGTTTTTGTTGAAAGATGAAATTTGTGGATATAGACTGGTGCTTTTATAGAGATGTCAGTCGAGCGTCATACTTTTTCGAAGGGTTGGTTGACGTGGCGTTCGAATGATGGTGTAGCGTTTCAAGGTCAATGGGCACATTGGTCAAGATATATTCAAGTCTTTTCGCTTGTTCAAAAAGTTTCCAAGTTCAAGACCTGAGGGGCAATGTTTGGGCCTAAATAAAGAATTTCATTTTGGGCTTGGATGGCCGAGGTTTATGCGAGCGGCCCATTGTATTAATGGTGCTTGGCGAGGAGTCAAGTTATATAACGTCTGGCGAGCTTCGCTAGAGGAAGACTTTGAGTTCTATTGGAACTATGTCTTATTAGTTGGTTCTATGCGGCTTAGATTCTGTCATAACTGTTGGATTTTATATAGAACTCTTGGAAGAGTTATGATGGAATTAGAAGATCTATGAGTGATACGACACGTATGCTGGTGTTGGATTTAGATTGTGATTACAAGAGCAGAAGAATTGGACATTGAATGAATGACTGTTATTAAGCAAGTATATAAGGAGAGCGAGGATCTTATGAAAAGCCCCCCAATCGATCAAACAATATTGCTATACGCAAACAAACCTAGACAGACGTCTCATCCTCGAGATTTCTATCTTCTTGCAACCAGAAAGTCTAAGTGCTTGTCACCTATCGAGTGAGAGTATTATGACTGTAAGGAAGCAATTGCAACCGGAAAGTTGAAGAGCAGCTCACTTGTATGTTGAGAGCTTGAATACTCAAAGGGAGCGAGTGTTCTCAACACTCTGTTAAGAGATTGCTCTGCTTTGCACGAGAAAGGACGTGTGGAGTATCGATTTCAAGACTTAGCGAGAGATTCACATATCCAAGTCCTAGGTTTCTAGGCAAAAAGGACCTATTCGAGCAGGGTTGGTGCTCTCCCTGTTCTAATAGCTTAATATAGAAGTCAGGCGGCTGTGATCAGTCCATATTCCGTCGAGAGACGGTGGCACGTCAGCATACGAAGCACAAACAGGATAGACCGGCCCACGCGGTTAAAACATCCGAGATAAAAGAGACTGCTTCGCGAGAAGGATCTTTTCGCGAGAGATATTTTGCATCGAACAGAGAGCCAAAGATTTTGAATCTGAAAAGCCTAATTCCATCATGGTTCTTTTGCATTACAGTTTTATAGATGCATATACTATGGTAATTTAACGAACCATCAATGTTTGCGAGACGAGGCATTTTTTTTTCACCGAAGCGAAGCCTAAGTCTCGAGTCATAAAGAAGTAAGCCTTTGAGGCATACTAAAAGTGTAAAAATACATATATAAATTATTATTTTTACACGTGACCATACACAATTAATGAAAATTATAACAAACTAATAGATTATTGTCATTATACTGTATATACAGTATATTGGGTTTAATAATTTCTTTTTCTCTTTTTAAGGTAATAAAATACCACAGCCGGTCCTACATTCTTTAATTTGCGGCTCAACTTCTACTAATCAAACATCCCGACCGTAATCAAAAATGATCAAAAACCCAGATTTCCATAATACTATGATCAATATCTCCAAAATCTTTTATGAAATCTAGCATCGAAACCAATTAATAAACCTTATAAGTAGAGAAGATCATGAGAAACCCAATATTTTTGGTCGAGAACCCATAAAAAAGAAGAATCCAGAGCAAAAAGGTGTTGTTTTACCGGAGAAAATAAAAGAAAAAGGAAATCGAAGCAGCGAAAACGGTGCCAGAAGTGCACACCTCCAACAAAAAGGGTACGCCTCCGTCCACTTCCGTACGACTCTCCGTGGAAAACCTACGATTCCGACGACAAGCACCTTTCTGCACACGCTTCTGGGTGTTTTCCTAGCACCTCGCTCCGACTCGCGCCGAAAGACGCACCTCCAAAACGCCTTTAAAAACATTGTGAACCATATGCCAATTTAAATTTTCAATCAGTGACCCCATGACTATTTTTTAACTACATTTTATTTATTTGATGTAGAATATACCGGTAAATTTTGTCAAGAGTTTCAACAAACTTGAGCGACAAGAGGTGAAACTTTTGGTCGGAGATAAGTCTTGGCCCGTTCGTTTGACGTTGAATCACAGCCACCGCTCATCTAGACTTACAAGCGGTTGGCGTCTGTATGTGACAGAAAATTATCTATGAATAGGAGATGCTTGCATATTTGAGCTCATGGAAGTGAATCACTATGTACTCAAAGTACACATATTTAGAAACTGATTAGACAAAATTTGTGTCATTTTCTACTCGATCTTCTACTCTTCTAGCTGGGACGAGGACAGTTATTACCTTGCAGTTGAAGTTATCGATGACTAGTTGTCTTGTATTTTACTACATTTTTTGGATAATGGAGGCAGTGATCTTATTTTTCTGTTGTGCACTACCAAATTCTACAAGCGTGATTCATCTTTACAAGTAGGGATGGCAAAATAATCCGTACCCGCGAGTATCCGCCTGACTCGAATCGGACCGAACCCGACTTTTAAGGCAAAAAGTCAAGTATTGAGTATTTACTGACCCGAACCCAACTTGAATGTTGATGGGTTCGGGGCGGGTACAGATATGCATTTATCGAATTCGAACCTGACTCGCCTATTTTTTTATAGTTTATTTATTATATTTTATAATTTATTGTTGTTTAAGGAGCTTTATTCTCCATTAATCCCGGTGTGTGTCTTGTCCTAATTAGATATGGATGTTGATTAGATAGATACATCGAATCCCTGTTATACCGGGATATTTATTGTAACAGATTGTATCAGCCTATATTTAAGGCATTATATCAATGAAAATGGAAACTACTTTCTGTCTATTATACTTTCTCCTGTAACACGTTATCAACATGACTACCAAAGTTAATAGAAAAACCCTAAAATTTAGAGAAAGCACAACCACCGACGATCACTACCGCCGCCGCCGCCAACCACCGCCGTCGTCGATCACCGTCGGCCTCTTTTTGTCTTCAACAAAATTCCACAAAATTTTAAGAAGTTGACAAGATTGCATGACTTCCAAGAAATCGATTCAGAAGAACTTCTTCTTCATCAAGTGTAGCGGTTATACCGAGCACAATACCTGTTTAGGTAAATATTTTCTAAACCGTCTATTGATAGATCTAGGCAAAACATGCATACCGCAAAACCCTAGATCTAAGTTAATGATAATTGTGATATGAGTTGTGAATATTACATGTTTATACCCTATCTCCTATGGACATATATCCATAGAGTATACGTGACGGTGTTGGGGGAATCACGGTGTAATACCCCAAAAATTAGTATAATAGTTTAGATTATTGTATGACTCGTTAAACTTAGAAATCATCATAATTTAGTTTAACCTTAGAGTTTTTAGAAATCCAAAAAAAAAAATATTGTCTGGCGAAGACAATGTATAAAAACGAGTTTTAGAGAAATATTAACAGAGTGGGGCAAATGGTCCAGTGGATACTCAAGTTCAAGTCAGGAACTCCCTGGTCTTGGGTTCGAGGCCACAAGCTGGAATCGTGAAACATTCTATTTTATAGGTTAGTAAAAATAATAAAAATATTTTTACTCTAGTTAAAAACGATAAGAAACCCTAATTCCAACTAGCCGATTTTCAGAAATGGAATTTTAGTAAAACGACCAAATTTTTCTTGTTCGAATCTCTTATCCGAATCGAACTTTGTATTTTAAAATTACAATTCATTCTTTTAGAGGTCATGTTCATATATCAATTAGCTGCTAATTATTATTGGTTGATATGTATTTATTTATTTTACACTACTTTACACTTTATTAGTAAAACCACACATTTTCTTCACACATCACATTACGTATTACATTCACATGCATATATAATCACATTTCAACATTTCAATTTGATTTCCAACCACATTACTATTATTTTTACAAGTGCATTTTAACCCTAGAATTAGTAGCCCAACTATTCCATTGTCAACTTGTCTACAAAAGTCTAAAAATTGTTATGAATTTATTTCCCATGTCTCCTCCCATGTCTATATAAATCACCTTTGAGTTCAATCTGATTTTTGTACCACTTAAATCTTCCCCTTACGTATTTGATTTGAAGTCCTCCCAAAGTTACAATGCAACTCCCCTAAAATCCCACACTAAGCTATCTTTCTTCCAAGTACTTTAGTAGTTAATTCATTTTCTGCAAGAGGGTCACTTGAGTTAATCAAATACCTTCATTACCTACTCAAATATCAATCTGGAAAGTTTGAAAGGCATTGATTAATACTTACTAACTAATTAATTCGTGCAAATGAGCAGTATAACGAGCGTAACCATTTTTGGACAGTTGCTAAACATTTTTGTTTCTAGACTTGAGAACTCCTTACCGAACTTTGTGATTATTACCATTGGATTCCGCTTGAAAAACACTTCGAGATGGTATACTCACTTCTTTGTTTTGGACATAATATGGATTAATTATAAAACGGATCAAATGGAGGATTTCGGACAGACTACCGCCGAATGATACTGTTGGTTCAAGGATTAATAATTTTATTTTCTGCATTGTACTTTATTTTTATTTACTTATTCGCATTATTTACTTCTTAAATTTGATTTGGGACTAATGGAGGATTTCAGACGGATTATCGCCAAATGAAACTTTTGAACCAATGATAACTAATTTTTATTTCAAGTTTATCTAATTAATTGCTCTATCTATTTACTTTCAAGTATAATTCGGAACGAATGAAGGATTTCGAGTGGACTACCGTCGAATGAAACGTTTGGACCAAATTTGTTAATTAATGAAATACGTTTAAGTTTGATCTTTCTTCCTTTACAAATTCTATTACGTATATATTTATTACAAAATTATGATGTAAATATATACTTTATGATCTATATACATAGTCTTAATTAAAGACTTGTTTGTGATCGTTATGGTTGAAGTGTGAAGTCGGGTGTATTGTACGAATTAACTCGTGGTTAAGTGAATTGCTGGTAAATTATTATTTTTATTGTGGAAGTTAGCCAAGGGCCCTAGTCCCTTACAGATAGTGTACTATTATACTACTCTAAGGAATGAATTGTGTCAAACCGGGAGTATACATACTTTAACAGGTGGCTTTAAAATGCTGTGGCTTTATATGTGTGTTGGTATTGTGAGACTAAGCACATGATTTTTTTTGAGTAATTACCAGTTAATCTAAAATAATTCACTTCAGAAGTATTGTCGTGTTTGTGTGTAGATGTGAAGTTGTGCAAGTATATATATTATGTATCTAAATGTATATATTATAAAGACGCAAGTGTAAGTATGGAAGAATAACCGGTTTGAATATTTCACCTTTTTTAATTGGTTGTTCGGTTTGATGTTTCTTAGAGATAATTTAATATATGCTTGTAAGCTGTACTTACTGGGTCATTGTGACTCATGATACTACATTTTTCTTTTTTTCAGGTGATGAGTAGAATGGTTGGAAAAAATGGGATACGTCGCCTACTAAATAAACGAATTATTTTCTACTTGCATTTTGAATTGAATAAATGTAATGACTATTATTTTCAAAAACTTCGGTATTGTAATATTAGCACTTTCATTTTTTAATAAATGTATTATTCAGACACCTTGATTTTTGAACTTATTTGGGTTTTTTATTCACATCACAAATCCTTACACCATATTTCAGTATAATACTGGCCCCGGATTTGGGGGTGTGACACATGGTTTGGAAAAGAAAAAGAAAATAAAAGGGAAATCGATTCTATGTGACTGTTGTGTCGCGGTCGCTGGGTGTAGTTTTTACCACCATTTTACAATCGATTTTGTGACCATGCATCATGGATCACATTCTTATTCAATTAAACTTGAAAGTTTTATGATCGTAGTACTCGATCGTTTCTAATAAAACATCTCTATGTATTTTTGTAGATGAGTTCGAATGAGCCTGCAAGGCCGAAATTCGAGATCCTTGACCTTGAAGGCAAGGAGTACCATCATTGGGTCTCTGATGTAGAGAACACATTCATCGGAAAAAGACTGACCAATACCATCAAACCCACTAAGCCTGGAACAAACCTCCTCCCACCTACTAAATAGACAAAAGCTCAAGCCCTCATGTTTTTGAGGCGTCATATTCACCCATCTATGAAGAAACATTACTTGAACGAGATAGATCCCATGGTTTTGTGGGATGTTCTAAAAAAGAGGCTCAATAATGTGCATAATGCACAGCTTCCTGAGTTGACTGCGAAATGGAACAACACCAGAATGGTGGATTTCTCAAAGGTCAACGCTTTTAACCAAGCTAAGATCGATTTGCAGTCTGAACTAAGCTTTTGTGGTGTGGAAAAATCTGAGGAAGACATGATTGAGAAGGCATTACAAACCTTCCCCACATCTGTAAGTCTTCTAGCTCATCAGTACCGAATTGAGTAAGCAAGGGAGTATTACCGAATTTAGTGATCTCATTAATAGTCTTGTGACTAAAGAAAAGCATCATGAGATCATCTTGAATAATAACTCAAGACCGGCCAGTACCAAAAAGCCTGAGAGTTATAATACGGGAGGAAATGCTTTAAAGATAAGAAGGTCGCTCGTTTCAGAACCTTATAATCGTGGTAGACATGCTCCACATGGGGGAAGAGGAGGGTATGGGCATGGCCAAGGCTGTAGCCAAAATATGACTTGGCATAGAGATTATAACGCCCATTCTCAAAAGAACCAGTCTGGTTCGGTTCCTGATGGTCAACGGTATCAACAATCTGGTAAACTTGGTTGTTTCAAGTGTGGCTCTACTAGACATATGCACAAATAGTGCCATGCTAGTAGAGAAATCCAGAATATCTACAAGAAACATAAACAGTATTTGGCTCAAGAGTCAAATTACACTGGAGATTATGAGATGGAGGTTAACACCAACCTAGTTTTAGCAGATGACAAGGGGAAAGAACTTGCTACCCCGGATTTTGATTAAGCCTATGTAAAAGGCAGTTGTCTCTGTAATCTTTCAAGTTTTAGTTTTGTTTTTGGCTTATTTTTTGGTCAAGAATTTTAAAGACACTTGTCTTTGTTTTATGAATAAGAACACATTTATGATGTAATTTTTGTTGGCAAGCAATGAATATTTCTCTATTTTTGGTATATGAAAGTGTTTTGAGAATGTTCTATTCCATGCAATTCTTATGTATGGTTCGATATTTACACATATGGCAAAAGGCAAGCCAAGATACCATTTTGACAAAGAAAAAAAACGTCGAAAAAAATTGAAGCAGTCCACAGAGCAGCTTTGACCTGCCGAAAATTGAACTAAACAATTTTCGACCTGTCGACGCCACGCTTCTGTCCGGCATAGGTCCGAATTCGACCCGTCGAAAAATTGAACTGAACAATTTTTGACCCGTCGATGCCACGACTCTGTCCCAAAATTGGTCCATTTTCGACCCGTCGAGAATTTTCTCGGTCGATCGAAATTCTGGTATTGGAAAATCACAAGTTATTTTGGGTTTTCTCAATCGGTCGAGGCCTTTCTTCGACCCGTCGAAAATCCTAACAAGGGTTATGTCATGCCATATCAGCACTTAACAAGGGTCATATCCTTCTTAAATCTTCGAGTGTATACTTGAAGTGTGTGCCTCGTCTTTGCTACAAAGACTCACTTGTTTACATTGATTTTGTAGATGTATCAATGCAAAATTGAGTGTCTAGCAGATAGTGGTACTACTCATACGATTCTGCGGAATAGGCAATTATTTGTGGATTTTTTCCCATACAAATCTTCAGTGACAACCATGATTGGTGCATGTCCCGTTATTCAGGGGCGTGGTAGTGCAGAGTTTCTGCTGCCCCATGGTACAAAATTATATGTCACTGATGCCTTATATGCATCAAAGGCCAATCAAACCTTGCTAAGTTTCAAGGATATTCTTGCTAATGGATTTCACTTGGAAACCTATTGTGAGAATGGTAAAGAATTTTTTTGTATAACCTCTCTTGAATATGGCCGCAAGCGCATTCTAGAGAAGTTTCCGACAATTCGTAGTGGTTTGTACTTAACCACAGTTCGGATAATTAAATCCAATGCCGTGACTCACACTACTACGTGTAATTCTGATTCATATAAGCTTTGGCATGTACGACTGGGACACCCAGGTCGTGACATGATGATTAAAATCTTGAAAAATACTTATGGTCATCCATTCTTTAGAGCCAAGAAACACGTAGGATTACCTATTCCCATTCCCCACGTCCATTCTCAGAATGGTTTAGCAGAGGCTCATATCAAGCGGTTACAGCTTGTGTCTAGAGCTTTGGTAATGCATACAAATTTACCTGTCTCTGCTTGGGGTTATGCAGTGTTACACGTAGCAATGCTGCTTTGTTTTAGACCTATTGCCCATCAACCATTCAGTGCGTACCAATTGGTAACTGGATATGAGCCTGACATTTCACATTTACGCATTTTTGGTTGCGCGGTCTATATGTTCTTATTGCGCCTCCACAACATACTAAGATGGGTCCTCAACGAAGATTGGACATTTATGTTAGTTTCGAATTAGCCAAGATAATCCGCTATTTGAACCTTCAACAGGAGATCTCTTTACTGCTAGATTTGCAGATTGTCAATATGATGAGACATATTTTCTGCCGTTAGGGAGAGATAGGAATAGTTATATTCCAGTTCAACGTCTGGAATTAACGTGGTTTGATCCTACTGTGTCTCATTATGACCCACGCATATCTCAGAGTGAGAGGGCGTATGATACTTGATCTTCAGCAAGTGGCAGACTCTATGCCTGATTCATTTGTTGATATTGCTAAAGTAACGAGATCGGGTATACCTGCTGCTAATGTTCCTGCAAGATTAGAAATCCTGGTAAAGGGATTTGTTAATAGCAACTTTGGGCAATGAGGCGTTCCTCCTGCTCATATGGATGGTGTTGCTTCGGCCTCGGCTCCCACCAGAAAGAGGGGGATACCAAGAAAATCTACAGATGAGCCGCCTGTTAAAAGGCAAATGATCAAGGCACCACAAGATCCATTTATCATCAACGTTGTGAATCCTTCACATTAGATTGTCTCTGATTATGGTTATGTTCTTAAATCACAATTGGCATCTCTGGGGGACGCTCCAGAACCTTTTGTGATATTAGAGAACTCAGAAATCTCACTTAGAACAAATGATGCGTATGTTCTTATGAATAGATCTTCCATGTTAGTTGATGATATGTTTTCTTATTCCGTCACTCAGGAGATTATTGACGACGATGAAGTGGAACCCTACTCAGTTGATGAATGTCAACGTAGAGCAAATTGGCTGAAATGGAAGGAAGCAATCAAGGCTGAACTAGACTATCTGAATAAAATGCAAGTTTTCGGTCCGGTTGTGCTATGCCCACTGAATGTTAAGCCAGTTGGAGATAAATGGATCTTTGTTCAGAAGCGTAATGAGAAGAATGAGATCTTGCGTTATAAATCTAGACTTGTAGCGCAGAGTTTCTCTCAGCGCCCTGGAATTGATTATGAGGAGACGTATTCTCCAGTTATGGACATCATCACGTTCTGCTACTTAATAAGCTTGGTAGTGTCCAAAAAGCTGAGTATGCAGCTGATGGATGTGGTTACTGTATATCTCTATGGGGATCTTGATTCAGAGATATACATGAGAGTGCCAGATGACATTGCAATACCTAAATCAAGTAACTCTAGACCACGGAGTGCTCATGCTATAAAGTTGAGACGTTCACTGTATGGATTGAAGCAATCCAGTAAGATGTGGTATACACACCTCAGTGACTACTTGAGTGGAAAGGGATATAAGAATGATGATTTATGCCCTTGCGTGTTCATTAAAAGAACAAGTTTAGGATTTGCTATAGTAGCTGTCTATGTTGATGATATGAATATCATCGGAACTCTTGAAGAGATCAATGAGATTGTTTGCTACTTGAAATCTGAATTTGAGATGAAAGACCTTGGTAGGACTTGATTGTCTCGGATTAGAGCTAGAACATCGAGTTGCTGGAATTCTTATTTACCAGTCTTCTTATGTCCAAAATATGCTCAGGTGATTCAATATGGACAAAGCACACCCTGTGAGCACACAAATGGTTGTTGGCAGTCTGGACCCCAAGAAAGATCCGTTTCGTCTGTTAGATGATGATGAAGAGATCTTAGGAGCTAAAATTCCATATCTTAGTGCAACAACAGCTGTTGAATATTCATGTAAGCCAGATAGGTTCTGTTGATAATGCTGCGGACTTGTTTACCAAGTCACTTCCTAAATCTACTTTTGTGAAACATGTGAGAAACATTGGTATGCGCAGGTTATCAGAACTCTTAGACTGGGTTTACAGTCAGGGGGAGTTACATTTCTGTAGACATCAGGGGGAGTCTACCTCACATGTAGTAGCTTTAGTAGTTGGTGCGTTGTACTCTTTTTTCCTTAGACCAAGTTTTTGTTTTAACCATGAGGTTTTTGTTTGCTTGGCGAGGTTTTTAATGAGACAACAAGCTATGCATCATTCTTACGGCCATCGACACAAGGGGGAGTATTTAAGGAGATTTATTCTCCATTAATCCCGATGTGTGTCTTGTCCTAGTTAGATGTGGATATTGATTAGATAGATACAGCGAATCCCTGTTATATCGGGATAGTTATTGTAACAGATTGTATCAGCCTGTATTTAAGACATTCTATCAATGAAAATGACAACTACTTTCTTTCTATTCTACTTTCTCTTGCAACAATTATTTAATTTTTAATATATTATTTAATTTTTTATTATATAATAGTAACATTTATAATCTATTTTTATATTTTATATTTTAATTATTTTTAGTTCTGGTTCAGATATTACATATTCGATAGGTTCGGAACAGGTGAAAACCTGGATTAAAAATTTATAAATTTGGATCGAGTTCTATCAATCGGATTTATTTCGAATTCGGGTACCCAAAACTTGGTTCTGATCTGACTGGTTACCATCCCCATTTACAAAACCAATGGATATCACCCATTTAATTACGATGCACATATTTACGACCCGTTGCCACCCCTATTTACAAGGCCAATGGATGACTTTGTATGAAAAAAATATGTGCTTGTCAAAAAAAAAATGTAGGGAAATATAGTAATCTGTAATTGGAAATGAATATCGAAATAGTTAGTGGTATCATGATTGAACTCGATCATTTCCGAGGCATAAGATAGGAAGAGACCGAAATCCAGTATCAATTTATTCAATTTAGGCCAATGGCAATATGTTATGCACCTTAAGGCTTCAGATATCACAGGTTCAAGTGTCTCGAGAGTCGAAAATCAAATAAAAAAGCATTGGGATTTGAGATTTATGCAGCGACGAATCTGCCCACACAGCAAATTAAGATGATAATGAATGTCGGTTAGATATCTATAACCCTCTAATCCGGTGCTTTTGAGGTTTAGAGTGTATTGATGTAGATAGAACTAGCGGTTCACAACAAAGTAACATATCAACACATGAATGTATGTCTGATGCAGCATATGGTTCACATACAAACTTGGAACGAAAAAGACTACTGCATTTTCTCTTTAGAAGAGGGGAAACAACTAAAGGTGATTCAACAAAAGTCAACGAGGAATGCAACAATAGTTGATGTTCAAGTATCACCATGTACTATCTGATGCTCATATGATAAATTTTGGATAGATTAACCAATAACCATGACCAACACTAGTTTCGACTCGATCAAAGATCCTCATAAAGGTGAATAGTCTGAGGCAAACCATGACTATCACTACTGTTAACTCAAAGTCAAAGCCTTTTAAAGGTCTGAGGTAAAACCATATATGTCCGAGGCAAAACCATAACTATCACTAGTTTCAACTCAAAGTCAGAGCCTAATAAAGACCTGAGGCAAAACCATATATCACTAGTTCAACTCAAAGTCAAAGCCTTATATATGTCTGATGCTAATCCATATATGTGTGTGCCTCTCATGAAGCTACTTTCCCTTAATGGGTACAGCAGACGAAAAACTACACACCCACCCATACACTACTGTATCTATTAGTTCATATATTCATGCATTAATCACAATCTAACTCAAAACTAGTTATTAACTCATTATGGTTATTGGTTAAATCAAGGTTAGCTTTCACAATTCAACACTCAAGTGTACATAAATTTAACACACGAGAAATAGACCATTTATCACAAAAGCATATGCAATACACTCTTCAGGAAAGATGATTTCAAAACACTTTGAAGTAGTCTTATTCATCAGCAATGATTATATTACATATATCGTCAAGTCTACACTACTCATGAACTCATCACTTCTGTATGCGCAATTCCATGAATAATCCCCAAAATTTCCACTTCTAATACTCCATCGAATTGCTCATCACAATTCAAAAACTAAAATCGAAGTTCAATGTATCAATCTAATCGAAGTACATTGTATCAATCTAATCCAATTATCACCTCATGGAAACAGGTCGGCAATTCAGAAAATAAAGCTATTCACTATATCAACTGTATATTGTCGTTTACCACAAGAAATTAGGCAAATATAGAGAAGAATCAAGAAAACAAGATGATGGGAACCAACCTCTTTGCACGCTCAGAAGGATGAACTTTGATAGACTTTTCCCACGCTCAAAATCTTTGCCCTAGCAGCTGGCAAATTGTTGAAGTCTGCTATTTATACTAAACCCTACAAAGTCCACAAATTTCTTTGACATTCTAATTCCGTAAATATGAATGAAATTTTGAATACCCTAAAACTTCTATTCATTTTTTAAAATCCTAATCGAATACCGCTAGACTTTGGTGGACTTCATATGGATTTTTTAAAATCCTAATTGAATACACCTAGACTTTTATGGACTATTAAAAATCTGTTTTGAATACACTTGGACTTTCAGATTCCATGGACTTGTTTAAAATTGCCACTAATTTCAGATACAATACACCCCCCCTTAGAACAAACAAGTCCGCTGGAGAATAAAAGTAATTCAGTAATCCCAAACTCAAAAACAGAACCCGATCTGCAATGGTTTCTGTTGGCCGCCGACTATTTTTAGTTTGTGCCACCGCTCCCCATTTTTTTAGGATTATTCTGGAGGAAACTGCTACTCTCTCTCTCTCTCTCTCTCTCTCTCTCTGGAGATCTCTTTTACCTATTTTCTCTGTTTCTCTTGTGTAACCTAAAATAATTCCTTGTAATATGGGTCGATATATACGTTCATGAGAATGTAAGTGATCTGTAATTGCAATTTGTCCTTACAAGCTATTATATTATACATTGGCATTTTATCATAATCTTCTTCTGTTCCCATTTTCATGTTTATTCAAAAGAAATCAGAACACTGATTAGCTTTATTTGAAACATTTTGTTGTTTAGAAAGTTCCTAAGAAATTTATGATCAAATATGGTAGTGATCTTCAAACCTCGGTTCATCTTAAGCTTCCGAGTGGTGCTGAAAGGGAAGTGGGATTAACAAGATGTGATGGAAAGGTTTGGTTCGAAAAGGGCTTGCCAGAGTTCTCTAGATTCTGCTCTCTAGACTACGGGAACTGTCTACACTTTCGATATGCAGGGGAGTCTATATTTGAAGTTAGTATATTTGATAGAACTGCAACGGAGATTGATTATCCCATAACTCATCCGCCAACAATTGAAGAAGAAGATCAAAGTGATGATATATCTATTGAAATCTCAGAGGATCTTCCACCCTGCAAGAAAATGAAAACTAATTCGAGTACTAAAGCAGGCATGATTTCTGAAAATGAGAAGGTTCAAACTCATGACATGGTCTTGTTTGAGAAGCCAATGGCAAACACACATTGCTCTAATTCAGAAAAGAAAGGTACGCACGTACTATGTCATACGAATTTGGTATAATCTCATACTTCAATGCTAATCAACAAGATATAATGTCATTGTTTTTGTAATATTCCACGCAATTAATGTATTCCATAGCAGAGGAAGATGATTTTCTTGCAAAGAAAGATACACCACGAGGCTCATCTTGCAATCTAAGATTCCTAAAGCAAACACCTAGTTGCAAGGTTATCGAAAAAAAGTATTTCTCTTCATAGGGCTAATGCTTTGAAACCTGGTGAACAACCTTCTTTCAAGATCTCAATGAACCACTCTGCTATCTACGAAAGCATAATGGTAAACTTCTAAAAGAAATTCTGCATGCTGTGCTACTTTCATTTTTTTTACTTCAACCCTTTATTCTGTTAAAGAGTAATGACAGTAAAATTTCTTAATTACTGGTTTGTTTTGCAGTCTTTGCCATCTGAATTCACTGACAGATATCTTATTAAGCTGCCTGCTGGTATTGCTACCCTTCAAGTTTCCGGGAGCAGATCAGCATGGTCTGCTAAATTCAAGTATGATCCTGAGAATTCAAAAGCTCAATTGCTGAATGGTTGGTCTACATTTGTAAGGGACAATGATTTGAAAGTTGGGGATGTATGCGTCTTTATTCTTATTGACCCCTTAGAGCTTATATTCGAAGTTGTTCTTCCAGCCATAGAAGCTCCAAATCTCCTCATGATACCAGCTAAACTCGGTGTTAGTTCCGAATTTGTGTTCCATTAGCTTTACATAACTTGCACGTAATTTGTTGCTTGCTTTGTGGTTTGGGGGATGGCAGGCCATGGCATAGGAGCAATGATTCAGGTCGCAGAACAGAGAGGCCACATGAACTGTGAAATTGGTAAGTCCAATCCAAAATTTGAAGCCAAGGAGACTTAACGAGGTTAATTGTGTTGGTTTTGCTGTAGTCAACAAAATGCCAAAGCTGCCAAAAAGTTTACCTCAAGAAATCCGTCGTTCAAAGTCACTCTTAGGAGTCTGAGGTCATACCAGATGAAGTATTCTTTGTGGTACATTTTTTATATATAGTAATAGCTCCGTATTTGCACAGTTTACTGTAATGAATACTATATGCTTTATACTGCATGTATTTATTAGAAGGGAGAAGCTGGCTGTGAGCTTCAATTCGGGTGTGGCCTGTGCGAGCATTTAGCTAGTTCATAAATCTTCATTAGCTTTATTTTATGGTGGTTTGAATACATTTGTCAAGGAAAATTGTTTTAAGGAGGAGATGTACGTTTGCATATTATTTGAGCTCGAGCAAGTACTTTTGCTGATTTGAGAAGGTTGTCTATCAGTATGTGTAATAGACTTCTATTTGTTTGGTAATGTTGTCTTGGTTGAAATGTTTCTCGATCATGTTGTTTTCCCTAGAATATGATGGGGAAAATCTGCTTTACGACTTAACCCATGTAGGAGGATGTGAGCAAACTGGAAGTCCTACCATGTATATACGCAAGAGTAAGACGATGTGAATATGTAATTTACATAATTTGAAACTATCACTAGATATGTTTTAGAGGAGAGAAAAATCTGCACGCTGTCCCCAAAATCCTATCACTAGATTTTTAAAAACTTGGTTCGTCATGACTGAAATCATTTTCCGACGTATGATTGATTCATGCCGCCATTGGAAGAGTGACAATATCTAAAGGAAACGTGAGACTCTGAGAGACGCAAGCCTGTTTTGTTATCTGTGCATGGCCTGTGGCAAATATCTTTGGGGCCCAAATATCTTTTGCAGCTTTGTTTAATGGTGCACTTCGCAGACAACGTTAAGATATAATAATCTAAGCTCAGGGTTTCGAGTTTTGAGGACTCCATGCACTTGTCAGTTGGAACAGAGGAAAATACATGGCCATCACCATTTGAACAGAGGAAAATACTCAATAGTGAACTTTGGCAAACCCAATGCTTTTAGAAGTTTTTACAAAGTGATAGAGTTTTAACAAAAAGTTCAGCAATGGGTTCTCTTGGCCAGCAAAGCTTCTGTGCTACCACTCCACATTTCTTCAAGATTATTGTGGACGATACTTCCAGAGACTACAGACTGGTAATGCATGTAGCTCTGGCTCTCTAGTTCTTAATTATTGCTAGTCGATCATGACAAGGATGCATGTTCTTCTGTTGATCTTAAATTGGTTCATTCTGTCCATGTTGCTGTAAAACTATGCGATTTGTTTAATATAATTGGGCAAGCCATGTTCTAGGATATGCAGTTCTCGTTTTTATTTCAATTTCTACTATGATTATGGCTATTCATTTCTTCCCCACAATTTATGCCTGAGAATTTGTTTAATTAGTCTAGCTTGACACATCCTGCTGTGCAGGAACTTCCACCAAAGTTTGTGAAAGAATATGGTGCAGATCTCTCAGATTCAGTATCTCTTAAGCTACCTTGTGGTTCTGAATGGGAAGTGAAACTGGCAAGGTGCAATGTCAAGGCTTGGTTTGAAAGTGGCTGGCCAGAGTTCTCTAGGTTCTGCTCTCTAGACTACGGCGCCTTCATTGTTTTTCGATACAAAGGGAATTCTCAATTTGAAGTTTGTGTATTGGATACGAGTGCGACAGAGATTGATTATCCATTAGTGATGCCCAAGGTTGAAGATGATGATGATGATGAAATTTCAGAGGAATTTCTGTCCTGCCCCAGTAAAAGGAAGAAATCTCCACTAGTATGTCCTCCTTGCAAGAAAACGAGAGCAAGTTCAAAAAGTAAAGCAAAAACAGTTTCTGGAAATCGCAAGAGTCCATTGGGCGAAGATTCACATTGCTCGAAAGCAAAATCTGAAAGTATTGGATATAATCTCAGTTTTTACCTATCTTTTGTTTAGTGCCAGCCAATACAGTTAATTACATGCAATGCTAATGTTCTTGTGATATCGTGATGTCATTTTAACTGAGAAATATGATTTTCTTGCAACAAAAGACAGCGGTGGAGGCTTGTCAAGGACGCGAAGATTTCTAAAGCAAACAGATCATAAGAATCTTGGGAGGATGGAGCCATTGACTAAAACTGAGAAAGCTACAGCTCTTCAAAAAGCTAACGCTTTCAAATCTAATAAACCTTATTTCACAAAGGTTATGCAGCCCTCTCATATCCATGGAAATAGATTGGTAAGCTGTTTATACCTACATTCTTGCTATGGCAGCATGACATCATCCACTTCATTCATTTCTAAAAATTCTAGACCAATATAATCATAATTTTTTTTCTTCAGGATTTACCATATGAGTTTTCTAGGAGACATCTTAATAAGCTGCCTGCTGGAATTGCCATCCTTCAAGTACCGGATGGAAGAACTTGGTCTGTGAAGTTCAAGTCTGGTCTTAAAGTCTCGAGAGCTCGATTCAGTTGTTGGTCAACTTTTGTGAGGGACAAGTATTTGAAAGTTGGGGATGTGTGTGTCTTTGTCCTTATGGACTGCAATGATCTTTTATTCAATGTTTACTTTTTCCGAACCATTGAAGATACAAATTGTACCTTCTCACCAGGTAAATCTGCCGGGTTCTGACATTGTACTATAACCTTAAACTCTCTGCATAACTTGATTAACTTGCTCTGAGTTTGGTTTTTTCTTGGTGGTTTTGGGGAAATGTAGGCAGTTGCAGAGGAGCACATTTTCATCTTGAAGAAAAGAGGAGCCGCATAGTTGAAGCAAAATCCCCCATGAGATGTAAAATTGGTGTGTCATCATTTATGTGATGAAAATTTTCCAAACTTGAAGTCGAGGACAAGGATAGTATCTGATTATTTATTGTTATTTTGGTAGACAATTGCAAGAAAAAAAGACCAAAGAGCAGTAAGCAGTTTACTTATAAGCGTTCTTCATGTTTGAGGGCTTCAAGAGTTGGCCTTGAAGCTGCCAGCAAATTCAACTCGGAGAATCCTTTCTTCTCAGTCACCCTGCGGTCATTCCATATGAGGTCAGATGTGGTATGCTCCTCGGCAATAAATTCATACAACCGTGTTTCAGGTTCAAGTCTAAATCAACCAGAATCAATGATATTCACCACATTAAATCCCATTTTCTGTAGGCTGTGCCAGCTAGTTTGATCAGTAGTTTCATCGCTAAGAACGAGAAACAGACTGTGAAACTTCAGGTTAAAGATAGAGCTTGGCCAGTAAAATTGGTTCCAAATGGAAAGTATTCGGCCAGGCTTCGTGGAGGTTGGATACCGTTTGCGAAGGAACATAGTTTAGTGGAAGGAGACGTTTGCATATTTGAGCTGATGGAGATCAATGATATTGTACTGAAAGTTCACATTTTCAGATGTTCGTGAATCATTTTAATAGGGATTTGTCATGTCACTTATAAAATGAACCACTTCTTTTGGAGGTTGTAGACCTGTAACTACTAGTTCCACTAGTTCCTTCTGTTTTTGTAATTATCTCAATTTTAGATCTTAAGTTCTTATTTTGACGAAAAAAAATATATCCTTTGGTAAATGACCATGTGTCATAGTCCCATAAACCCTAACTTCATAAACAACGTATCGGTTAAAAGTGAAAACCACAAAGCGAAACTAGCTAGTACTTGATCATAGGAATCGTTTCTGTGCCGCCGGCCAACACTTCTTGAGACGTAAACCTTGTAAGTACCTCCTCTATCTATTTCTGGTTGTATGTTGCATATATGTATCATGAATGTGTATATGAGCTGCTACACTTGAATTTCAAGCAAGGAAAGAGTCAGATACTATCAATTGTAACACAAAAGCGATGAAGAATTAAGGTTTCTAATGGTAAAATTGAATCTGAAGAATGAGGTTGTATATAGTATTTTGGAAGATGGAACTTCTAGAGAAGGATTGTAATCGGAAAATACTTCTAGAGAAGCTAGCTAAGATCAGAATATGAAATTGGAACTGTATTAGAATGAGAACAATCAGCTAGAACATTCCTTTGCATGTCGTAGTTGTTTGTTATATTTCGTAAACACCAGAATTCCAGAAAAACATTGCTTCCAAATCTGAAAAGCCTTATTTCGAGGTTGTATATGCTTGCACGAACTTGGGTGCCCGTAGTAATTCCGGTCTTGGTTTTATATCTTTTTTTCATTATCATCTTTATATACGGTGAATAATATCCGTATGATTCTCAGTAACTTATATTTTAAAATGTAATTAAATCAGTAGTGTTGTGATAGTAATTTGTGTTCTATCATGTTTGTAACATAAATTTGTGTGACGACAGCATTGTTTTGCTCTGGTAATAGCCTTGAGACTTTAAAAGGACGGTTTGACTTTGGGTTATAATTTAGTCCCCTTAAATATATTATTTAAATGAATGGTGAGTGCTACATTTTGTACCGTCTCCAATCTGTTAGAACTTTAATTTTAATTTTTATATTATTTTATTAATTCAAATTTTTAAATTTTTACATATATATTCTAAAAAATCTTATGAATATTATATATATATATAATTTAGACTACATGTGTTATTTTTATAAATTTTTTTTTGAGATTTGATGATAATTATTTTAAAATATTACATTATTTTTATTTATTTATTATATTACCGTTGCATTTATTATATTTACTGAATTTTTAAAAAATTATATTTCTAATGCTTTTAAAGTATTACACATGATATATTTATTATTTTGATTATATTATTTTAAGAAAATATTGTGATTATCATTGGAGTTAAAAAATTAAAATAAATTGATTAATTAAATGATGTCACTATAACATTTAAATTGACATGAGCACTAATTAAAATTAATATTAGTCACTAAGAATATCAATTTTTTAGTGTTTAAGTACAATTGTGGTCTCCACGAAAATATATCTGAGGGCTATGCCAAGGGCCATATATAACCTAGCCAAGTTGCAAATTAGCTTCCAAGTTGCAAGATGGGCTCCAAATGTGGGCCAAGTTACAAATCCTAAGCCTGAAATATAGTTGTTTTAGTAAATTTAGTTATTTTTATTTTCTGTTTTTATTTGTTTTGTCAAAAATAAACTTATTTTCGTGTGAGGTAGGCAAAAGTGGGATTTGTCCCGGATTGTGCATCTTTAGTGGCTTGTCTTCTCTAGGTCAAGACGTTCGTCGGTTCATCGAATGGGCGCCCTTCTAGTGGCAGGATAAGATGTAGTGCTGACAGTAATTCCTATCGACAACATAATTGGAAAGTTGAAAAGTGAATGGATGCCTTGCCATAATCGTATAATCTTTCCGGTACTGTGTCGTCTTCATTGTAAAGCAAATGAAATGAACTCTTTACTAAATGATGCAGTTTATGATACAATATATTAGTTGAATCTCCTGATAGTACTTCGAGTATTTATCTTCTTATGGGGTTCATACTTTATGTCCCTCCTTTATATTCTACCATTTTATTTATCAAGACTTAAAGGTAACCATAAATCTTTAATTAAAAAGAAAACACGATAATACCGTTATTGTTTCGTAACCGTAGTCTTGTGTTGTTGATTGATAATAGCCTTGCTACTCAATTCTGAAAGTATCTCGTTACTTGTGTAGTTGGAGTTAGACTCAGGTCATGGCCGGGTAAATAATAAGCTACTTTCCCCTGAAGTAACTTAATTTCGAAAGAGTATTTACATCGTCTTTCCACCCACAGCAGTTACTCACTTGAAGACCAAGTATTTATACTAATATTTTCAGTTTCTACTTCCACTTGAAGCTACTTATTTCCTATTTAAGGACCTTATGTAACTTGTAACGTCAAGGGTTGAGAACTCACCGTCTCATCTAGTTCGATCTTGAAGCCCTGAAGTCTTGAACCATGACGCCTGTTCCCCAGAAAACAGATCCACTCCGTTTCTTCGCGTCTACTTTGGATGATACTTTCACGGACAAATTTCTTGTAAGCAGCTACCTCTCTAGCTTCCTCTCTAGATCTATCCACATTTCTACGAAACGTTTCTGAAACTGTACGTTGCTCTTTTAATTTGTTATGAGAATAAACATCTTTTTGAACTAGTTTTCTTCTATTATGTCAATGTAGGAACTCCCGAAATTTTTTGTAAAGAAATATCTAGAGAAATATGGAAAAGAACTTCCAAATATTGTAGGTCTCAAGCCTTCATGTGATTCTTGTGATAAGGAATGGGAAGTAGAAGTAACAAGGCACAATGGTGTTTTTTGGTTGGAGAAGGGATGGGATGGCTTTTGCAAGTTTTACTCCTTCCAGTCCAAGTACTTGCTTGTCTTTCAGTATGAAGGGAATTCCACTTTCAAAGTTAACATCTTTGATGAAACACAAACAGAGATTGATTATCCTGTAAAAAGCCCCATGAGAGATAATGATGTTGATGATCATATTGCTAGTACTCCGATGCCACAAAAGAAGCAGCCAGCAGGTTCAAGTGGTGGTAAAAAGAACAATTAACTTCCGTTAAATTTGTATTGAAATGGTTTCTGTTATACCATTACTTATATATGTTATAGTTTCAATATCTCATGCAGAAAAAGTTGAGAGAGGCAAGTCTACTCAAAGATCCAAAGAACAAACAACTGAGGTTCTTGGTAGGAAGCAGTCTTCGACTACAACTAGAAAAGCTAAAGCTCTTGCCAGTGCTAAGAAACTCATCCCCGAAAATTGTTTCTACATTAAAATGCAGCCTACTTATGTTGAAGGGGGTCGCCTTGTGAGTTTCTATTCATGAATCTTCTTAGTGTTCAAAGGACTAAACAATGACACAAATAGTTCCTTTTCGTAACAGAATTCATGTTCTTTTGATTTCTTGTTGTACGTCCAACTGACAATTTTCTTACTTTCCATTTATTCTCAGTGGCTTCCAAGTGAATTTGCCACGTATATGAAATCTCTCGTTCCAAACGGCCGTGAACTTAAGATTTGTGTTTTGGGAGGGAGAAGAAAGCATTGGACTGTTTCAGTGAGGTACAGGGAACAAAAAGATATGGCCAAAAGTAGAGTCACACTCTATACTGGGTGGAGCAAATTTGTGCGAGACAATAAGTTGCATGTTGATGATGAGTGTTTTTTTACATTAATTGACAAACATGAAGTTTTGTTTGAGGTTAAGATTGTTCGTGGAATAAAAGCTGCATCGGAGCACAGCTCGTCACAGGGTAAGTTATTTGCTGCTGCTTTAATTTTTGTTTCTGTTTATGCAACTGGTATGCTATATATGTAGAGCTATGATTACAAAATAAATTTTGATCCCGAGACATGGCTTGACCTGAAGACATTGATGTAGATAATGCAAATGCTGGTGATGACAAAGATGATGAAGTCAGTGAAAATGATAGTGACGATGATGCCGAAGACAGCTGTGATGAAGGACAGGAACATACTGAAGATTCATTTGTCAACAAGAGAAAGAGATCAAGTTCGACTACAACTACAAAAGCTTCTTTAAGTGCTACGAAACTCATAATGTCCCCCTCTTATGTTAAAGGTTATCACATTGTAAGTTTCTGTTCATTAATCTTCATAGTGTTCAAAGGACTAAACAATGGCACAAATGTTTCCTTTCCGTAACAGAATCCATGTTCTTTTGATTTCTTATTGTACATCTTACTGACAGTTTTCTTATTTTCCATTATTTCTCAGTTCCTTAACCGTAACTTTGTCAAAGCTATGAAATCTTTCATTCAGAACGGTGATGAACTTAGGCTCCGTGTTTTGGGAGGGAGTAGAAAGACTTGGACTGTTTCAGTGAAATACAGGGAAGAAAACAATAGGACAAAACAAGTGTTACTCTCTTCTGGGTGGAGGGAATTTGTGCGTGAAAATAAGTTGCATGCTGATGATGAGTTGTTTTTCACATTAATTAACAAACGTCAACTTCTATTTGAGGTAAGGATTGTCCGAGATAAGGAATCATCGAAGCACAACTCGACACTAGGTAATTTGCTTCTTCTTTATTTGTTTCTGTTTATGCAACTGATATGTTATGTAGAGCAATAATTACAATGTAAATTTTGATCCCGAGACATGGCTTGACCTGAAAACATTGATGTAGATAATCCAAATGCTGGTAATGACAAAGATGATGAGGTCAGTGAGAATGATAGTGACGATGTTACCGAAGACAACAGTGATGAAGATTCATTAGTTAACAAGAGAAGGAGATCAAATTTGAATACCAAAAACATCGATTCATTAGTTAACAAGAGAAAGAGATCAAATTTGAATACCAAAAACATCGATGATGTTGGTCATGGTTCTTCTAGAACTCAACATTCAAAACGAACACTAGATGTTCCAAGGAGCATATATATGGGTCCAATATCGGCTAGGGGAAGACCTTACTTCGAGGTTGACAGAAATCTCCATGCACCTTCTCTGGTATTTTTCTCAAGTCTAGATTGACAACTTTATCAGCAATCAAAATTATGTCTTTGCTTATTTGTACAGATATCATTTCATTTACAAAGCAACTCACCTGCTTCATTTTCTTTGTTTAAATCTTGTTTCTGTTTTCAGGAGTTGCCAATTGAGTTTGCCAACCAATATCTTCATGGAAAGACTAGTCACGTGAAGCTACACAATCAGAACTCTGATAGGAAACCATGGAGTGTCGGCCTATATTTTGGAAATAAACAAGCTTACTTCAAAGATGGTTGGATTGAGTTTGTGCATGGAAATTTTTTGCAAGAGAATGCTATGTATGTCTTTGAGTTGACTGACGAGAGAGAATTTGAATTCGATGTTCACTTTCTCCCGATCTAGCCTTAGAAGCTTCTGCGATTCCACCATATTTCTTGCAGGCAAGTAATTTATGTAGTATTATTTGCTTTTGGTGCTGAAAGAAGGCAAATCACTGCCAATGCAAGTTGAACTAATGACCCTACCATGAATCAATGTACAAGATTCTAATGTTGTTTTGACCTAGTTACTGAGCTAGGTAGAAACTGCAACTTTTGCACTCCATTGATACAATCCCCTTGTCATATTTTACTTTTGTTTTTTTGGATTAATTATATAGGACACCCCAATTATGCGGTCAATTTCAATTTCATACTCATCTATCATTTTTATTTTTTTTGCATTTTCATACCTCACATTTGTTTCTGTTAACACATTGATACCTCACAATTAAGTCAAATCGTTATCTGCTGAAGTGACCAATTTCGCAGAGGAAATATTGTCCATCCAAACATAACCACATGAGAAATTAAGAATAACAAAATCCTTTCTTTGTTTTACACACCAACAAGGTTCGAAATGCCAACCTTGCAGGTAATTGTGGTCTTGACTTGATCAAGTGTTTGGCCTTTAGTAGTGATGCCAAGTGCACTTTCCCAAGCAACTTATGCTTTGGTATCCCACACACAAAAGACCCAAAGTATCTTCTTCCTTTCTTCCTCTTTTTTCAAAACCTCTTCTTCTTGAGTCCAACAAACAAGGTAAAGAGAATTTTCTTGTTAGACATATGGTAATTAGGTATCACCATTTCAATATGCTCCAGAAAACAAGGAGGCTCGGTACGTGAATCCTCAAACTCAAGTGTTTTGTTGGTGCATGAAACAAGTGTGGAACTTGAGTTTGGCATTAATAGCTCTTATGGTTGTTCAGGTGGTGGCAACACCATATCAATATAAGAAATTTCGATGGACTCGTCCTCAAGGAATTCACCCATCTTATCATCATCAAACGATGCATCTCCTTCTTTTATGGCAATTTCAGCCTCATATTGTTCTGTAAGTTGTTGCAATGCTGGTTTAATCTTGATCATCAAGGTTGGATGATGCGCCATAAACACACATTCCTCACTTGAGTGATCTGCCATGTCACATATAGAAGAACCCATAAAATTAGACATCATATACAAAGGTTAATTACAATATATAAGATATTAGACTTGATCAATCCCCCGCAACACGACGCCAAAATTTGATAGGCAGAAAATCACTTATCAAAGATAGTCCATATTAACTATCCAAGTATGTTCAAAAGATGACAATGTAGTTCAATAGAAGTAGGGGTCATTTCCACAGATGACCGATGAGACATAAATGCTTAAACACTATTTAAACGCAAATGTCAGAAAAGCTAACAGATTCAACCACTAGACACTAATGCAATTACAAACTATACATATACTATAAATGCTACAAAATTTATACACGTGCAACTAGATTCAGTGGTGGACTACCACACAAAAATATAGAGGGTTTCGATAAGATTTAGGTACCGAACTTAATCGAAGAACTATAGCTAAATGCTGAAAAAAAAGTACATGCTGAAAAGTAAAAGTGAACCAACAATGGAAAAGCAAAACTAGGAACTTCTCTCCACCCTAGACAACCTACGATTACCCCAATTCTTATACGTGCAAAAACACCCTCAAATATAACCCTATTTCTATGTAATTATGTCAATGTATTTCCATGAAAAATAGAGGTCATTACCCGCAGAGGATTGGTGAAACTAAGACTCAAGAAGACAAGAAACACAAAAGAAGCAAAAACCAGAAATCTGGGAAACTCAACAACTAGACACTAACTACACTACGAACCTAACTTAGACTAACCCAAATTCTATGAAAATTCAACACAATGACCTAGACTCAATGGTGGACTACCACACAAATTTTGAGGGTATTAAGAGATGTTTTGGTTGCCGAAGCAGATCGGTCAAGCTACAGCTAATGCAGAAAACTATAAAATTTAGAAAAATAAATTGTTGAAGAAACCAAATAGAGATGAATGCTAGGAACTTAGACAACTTACAATTTACCCAAACTCTAATCTAGATAACCATGAATGACTAACTCTCACAATCGAGCTAATATCGGTAGAACATCCATTGTATTCCACTCTCTTACTGGTGGTACTATGCAAAATATCGCTACTTACTTAGCTTGATATTTTATTGGTAGATTGGTACATATCGGTGTCCTAACCTAATCAATCAAATTCATTAAGTTCTAAGAGCGTTTGAAAGTCAACAAAGCTTCTAATGTCGATATAGCGGTTGCCTTAACATCACTAAGGAATTGTTTCACACAGGAACATGTTTTATCTCTATTGAATATGCATTAATATAGCGGTCAATCACACATCCTAGACCCTAAATCCTAAGCCATGCAACGAAGTTTGAAATACTATCACCGAAATACTATCACCGAAATACTATCACCGAAATAGAAGAACTCGCACAGCTTCATAAATTACAAAAAGGTGGCCAACGTCATATCGATCAGCCACATCAGTGTTTATACTACATTAGACTTGAAATGGAAAATGAACACAGAGCCTTCGATAATGGCGTTATTTGTTGAGAAAATTTGGGAATCAAACTATCACCGACGAGTTGCTTATTAACTCGTCGGTGATAGTATTACCGACGAGTTAATAAGCAACTCGTCGGTGATACTCCTGTCCATATATCCCAGCCCGACGGGGCAGGGAGCCATTTCTTCAAACTCGAGCTAAACCCTAGAATCGCCCCCCTCTGCCCCTCGCCGCCGACTGTGCCGAAATCACCTCTCTTCACCTCCCCTCTCCTCCTCCCCTCTCGCCTCTCCCCCCAAAAAAACCCCCCCAAATCTCCTCTCCCCTCTCCTCCTCCCCTCCTCCCCTACCCCCTCCCCTTCCTCCGGCCGCCGGAATTCGAGCACCGCCGCCACCCTCTCTCTCAACCCGAAGAATGACAGGTCCCCTCTCTCTCTCTCTCAATTCGATTTTATCATCTTCAATTTTAATTACATGAAATTCTCCTAATTATTGTGTACGCATTTTAATCAAGTTGGTGTAAATTTGTATAAGTTGGTGTTGGTATAATTTTTTGTGTAGAAAATATTTTGTAGAATATATTTTGTGTAGAATATGATTTTGTGTAGGATATTTTTGTGTATATATATAGACTATATGTAGAATATATGTAGGATATTTTGTGTATATATGTAGGATATTTTGGTATAATTATTTTTGTGTTGGTTAATTAAGATTTTGGTTAATTGATATTTTTGATACTGGTAATGATATTTTTGATAATGATATTAGTAATGATATTTTTGATATTTTGGTTAATTGATATTTTTGATAATGATATTGGTAATGATATTTTTGATAATGATTTTGGTAATGATATTTTTGATATTTTGGTTAATTGATATTTTGGTAATGATATGTAGGATATTTTGTGTATATATTTTTGTGTTGGTTATTTTTGGCATATAGAATATATTTTTGGCTGTTCTGTTTAATTGTTGGATGTGCAGGAGGTTTTGCGACAAATTGGTTTGGAGGCAACAAACGGAGAGCGACTAGATCCAGTGGAGGGAGCAGTAGTCAAGCATCATCATCCGCAATCAGCAACACGCGCATCGGCCCTATTATGAATGCTTGCACACAAATTTTGCTACATGCGCGAGAATAGGAAGAAGCTGCACGATCCGGATCCTTGCAACCCTCAGTCTAGCCTCGACCCTCAGGCAGCAGACACTCAGGCAAGCGACCCTCAACGGGCGCATCAACTCCCTCCATCTGATTGCCCCCTATTGGCCCGGTGCCTACTCCCCTTTCACGGGAATCATCTGAGGTAGATGGTGCAGGCACCTCATCGTCCATGCCTCGTCTATCTCCGCCGTCTGGTCTCTTCGTGCCCGACGAGATTCCTATCATCCCTCAATTCAATGCTAGGGGGAGGGTTATTTTTATTGAAGGACAGCCGGAGTTCCTGACCGTGGAGGAAGCGTACGTGTTCAAGCCGTTCGACCCCGTGTATCTTTGGAGTGCGAGGTGCATGAACCAGCAAACGGACAATGCAGGTAAATTTTATTTAACAAGATTGATTACTTAATTATTACTTAAGACTATAAATAGTGTCAATTAATAATTTTGATTTTTTGATATTATATTATTAGGCAATATCGTTAATGACAATGGAAAACGAAAGACTAGAGGCCCCTGCACCGGGGAGAATCTTCAGCAGGCCATCGGGGGAAGGAAAACGATCATTAAGGCCAATGAGCGTAGTGAGGTGATCGAGACAGAAAACACCACGCGAAAGTATGCTAGCATGGCCGGGGCCGTCGTGCGGGACAAGGTCCCAATGCTGTGGCCAGATTGGGGTGTTGTGCCTCGCTACGTGAAGTTGCAAGTGCATAATGCACTGACTGTGAGTTCAATCGTATTTTCATTACGTAAATTTTATATTTATTAATTAAGTCCGAAGAAATATATAATTTTACCATTTATATATTCATCTTGCAGCTGTGGTTTGACGTGGATGAATGCCTTATTGAGACGTGGGCAGAGCGTCAACTACATATCAGGTTATGTGATTCGAGTTATTTGAGTATATCGAGTTAGGTTTTTGTTTATCAAGTGTTTTAATATCTCTAACATTTGTTTCTAGTGTTAATATAGGTATAAAGAGTGGAAGAACGAGCTTTCAAAACATTACACAAAGTACAAGGATCTAGGCCGAGATACTACCCCTAGCGAACTCCGGTTTAGGGAGTACGAGTGGCTGTAGCTGGTAGCCCACTTGGAGCACCCCAAAGTGAAGGTATGCATCCTGAATATATTTTACAACCCTAATGTATCGTATCACATTGAAATAGTTAGTTACTAATTTTTTGACATATGTTTATCCAACAAAGCAATTTCCAAGACGAACAGCGAGAACAGATTGAAAAACACCAAGTCCCATCATGCAGGTTCACTCAACTATTTGGGTTGGTCGGGTAGGGCGCAGAAACAACAAGAAGTCAACTCATTGATGTTTGTTCATCAGAAGTTCTATCCGCAGTGCCCTGAAGAAGCGGTAAGTCTTTGACCTCATTATTTTGTAGTTCACATATGCATGTGTTAATAAAACTATTTTTCTCTATTAATTTATTTTGTTTAATAATATGTTATTCATATTTGCTTTTCAATTAGGTGAGAGTGGAGGATGCGATCACAGATGTCACAATGAATATAGCTCGAAACGACCATCCTGACTGCTCGGAGGAAGAAGTGACCCAGTATGCCTCTCAGATCGATACGCTTGATCTCCCTATAACGGTTCAGATCATGGCAAAAGCGTGCTGGACTGGGAAGAATATCCACTACTGCAGGGGAATGGGCTCGGCGGACGAAGGAGTATTGAAGAACACTTCGAAATACTCTAGCGGGTCAAGAACTTCTTCTAGGAACTCTAACCTAGCAGCGGAGCTTCAGAGGACGCAAATGGAGTTGGAGGAGCAAATGAGGGTGGTGGAGGAGATGCGGCAATTGGCCGAGCAGCAGGCAGTCAGAGATGCCGAGTACCGAACGATGGTCGAGCAATATCGAATTATGGTCGAGCAGCAGACACAAATGTTCACATAGATGCAGACGATGTACGCGTGCCAGACTACCGGACAACCGCTCCCCACACCTCCACCGATACCTGTGTTCCACAGTGTTCCACAACCTCAGCCGTCGTCGTCGCAGCAAAACTAGGGTAGCCGCCGCAGTTTAAATGATTTCGTTAACATGGATTTTGTCGACCCTTAGTGTAGTTGTATTTTATTTTTGTATTGTTGTTGTTTTTACTATTGGACAAATATGTGTGTACTGTTGGATGTGAATTTGTACGGTTTGTGTTTTTCACTGCAGGTTCTGGAATTGGGCCCAATCCAAAACCTGCTTTTTTTTGTAAAATGTTACCAGGTATTGCCGACGAGATGGGTCCATCTCATCGGCAATAACTCCCAATTTCCGGCGAGATTCAATCTGTTCTCCCTATTCGTCTTGGAAATCGCCTTGTTTGATAAAAAATTAGTAACTAACTATTTCAATGTGATATGAAACATTAGGGTTTTAAAATATATTCAGGATACATACTTTCACTTTGGGTTGCTCGAAGTGGGCTACCAGCCACAGCCACTCGTACTCCCTAAACCGGAGTTCGCTAGGTAGAACCTCGGCCTAGATCCTTGTACTGTGTGTAATGTTTTGAAAGCTCATTTTTCCACTCTTTATACCTATATTAACACCATAAACAAATGTTAGAGATATTAAAACACTTGATAAAGTGAAAATCTAACTCGATATATACTCGAATAACTCGAATCACATCACTTGATATGTAGTTGACGCTCTGCCCACGTCTCAATAAGGCATTCATCCACGTCAAACCACAGCTGCAAGATGAATATATAAATTGTAAAATTATATATTTCTTCGGACTTAATTAAGAAATGTAAAATTTACGTAATGAAAATACGATTGAACTCACAGTCAGTGCATTATGCACTTGTAACTTCACGTAGCGAGGCATAACACCCCAATCTGGCCACAGCATTGGGACCTTGTCCCGCACGACGGCCCCGGCCATGCTAGCATACTTTCGCGTGGTGTTTTCTGTCTCGATCACCTCACTACGCTCATTGGCCTTAATGATCGTTTTCCTTCCCCCGATGGCCTGCTGAAGATTCTTCCCGGTGCAGGGGCCTCTAGTCTTTCGTTTTCCATTGTCATTAACGATATTGCCTAATAATACAATGTCAAAAAATTAAAATTATTAATTGACACTATTTATAGTCTTAAGTAATAATTAAGTAATCAATCTTGTTAAATAAAATTTACCTGCATCGTCCGTTTGCTGGTTCATGCACCTCGCACTTCAAATAATTAAGTATCTTCACAGTAATAATTAAGTAATCAATCTTGTTAAATAATTAAGTATCTTCACAGCTTTCTTGTTGCCTGCAGGAGTCAACTTATACCTTTCTGTAAAACATACCGGGCAGGCTTCAAGGTCTTCAAGATCTTTCCCCCAGAAGAGAATACAATCATATCTGCATGCATGGATTTTGATGTAGGAAAGCCTAAGATCTTTCAGGATATGTCACACCTTATGATGAGTGGTAAGAAGGCGATGACAGGGTGGCAGTAGCGAAGCAGTCCACTTCAGCCAAGAATCAACAGCTTTGACAGACATTTTGTTCTCCATTTTGAGCTGCATCACTCCAGACACTTCCAAGAATAGTCTTACTACAACCGTCATACAACGGAGTCTGTTGCAATGCAATCAGGTTGTTGTACTTGTCTATACCGCTTGTGTTGACATGAGCTCCAGGTAATGGCTCGACTGGCTCAAGATGGGGGAAACCATCAACGACGGGAGGGACATTTGGTGCTTCATCAACAAATACACCGCTCTCATGAGGAAACATATCATTGATCAACATCGTTGTTGGATCATAGGATGAACTGGCCCTCTCAGCAAATTGTCCATGATCAAAGGATGGACTGGCCCTCTCAGCAAATTGTCCATGATCATGCGGACCCGCTAACGATGTTTCACCGTGATAAATGCAACAAGTGTACTTATCCCAAAACCCGTATTTAGTCAGGTGCTTCTGGACTTTATCAATGGGAAAACGAAATCAATCGATGCGACACTTACATTCTTTACACGGGCAATAATGAAGTGTAGTGTCTCCACAATTAGCCTTCACAAAATCCACAAAACTCTTAATTCCATGGTGATATCTCACATCCCATCTTTCAAGGCTCATCCAACTCTTGTCCATCCTGAAAATTCTAACAATACTATATATTTATGTATATACGTACATTCACTACTAATTAATTAAAAAATCATCATTAATTACATGCATGCATCTGATTAATTAACAAAAGTTGACCCATGCATATAAATATATATATATATATATATCAACAATTCACAATTACAAATTAACATGTATATATATATACGTATTAACAATTAATCACAAAATAAATTTATATACATATATATATACACAAACATATATATTTTCATCGAAATCATCTCAAATCAACTCAAAATCAACGGTCAATCACTCAAAATCAACAATATATCAACTCTATTTGCATATCAAACCATTAATCTCAACTCTAAATCAACACATGCATATATCTAAATCAACACACATATACATCAATCCACATATATATACATACGTACCTAGCTATATAGCTTCCCGAGCGGGTTTTGGACGCCTTTTGACAATACCCAACGATTTCAAAGCGTTTTCCTTCTTTCTCACCGGATATTTGTAAAATGAATGAGTTGCTGCGGCGGAGATCTGATATAAGAGTTATTGTCGACGATTCATTAAATCGTCGACTATGAAGTTATTGTCGACGATATTCGGGCCAAAACATCGCCGGCAATACAATGAAATTATTGCCAACGAAATTCTCCATCGCCGGCAATACTTTCCCCTAATTGTCGGCGACGAGCAAGTCATTACCGACGACTCGTCGGCAATAATCTCATTGCCGGCGATGAGGCAAAACTATTGCCGGCGATTTCATATTTCGTTGGCAATGCTTATTATTGCCGACGATATATGAAATCGTCGGCCTTTCTTTTCCCATTTCGTTGGCAATACGAAGAAATGTGGTAGTCATGTTGCAAAAAGGGTTGAATTCGTCAGATGAGAGCATAAGCCAAACATTTCGGACCTCTGATGCAATGTGAGAAAACTCCATAGTCATGTGCTTCCAAACCTCTCCGTTAGCAAGAGGTATAAAGGTATCATCGTCAGAAAAATCCCTCTCAGTGTGCCATCTCATAGCTTTGGCCGTGTGTGTAGACATGAACAACCATTTCAGCCTATCAATCAGCGAGAAATACCAAAGTACATTCACAACTTTCTTATTCTCTACAGGAATCAACTTATACCTATCTGTGTGACATACCGGACACACATCAAGATTTTCAAGATCATTCCCTTCAGCATATTCACCCCAGAAGAGAACGCAATCATATCCGCATGCATGGATTTTGATGTACGTAAGGCCAAGAAGTTTCAGGATATGTCGCACATTACGATGAGTGGTAGGAAGGCGATGACTGGGGGGGTGTAGCATCGAAGCAGTTAACGCCAGATAATCATCAACAACCTTGACACTCAATTTGTTCTCCACTTTGACCTTCATTACTCCCATGACACTTTCAAGAACAGTCTTATTACACCCGTTGTACAACAGGGTCTGTTGGAAGGCAATCAACTTGTTGTACTTGTCAATACCAATACCAGCAGTGTTGACATCTCTAGGTAATTGCTAGACCACTTCAATAGGAGGAAAACCCTCAACGGAGAGAGAGATATTTTATGCTTGAGAAAATACACTGTTCTCATAAAGAAACACATCATTAATCAACCTCGTTGTTGGATCATTGGATATACTGACCTCTCAGAAAATTGCCCATGATCATGCTGACCCGCTGATGATGTTTCACCGTGATAAATTCAACATGTGTACTTATCCCAAAACTCATTTTTCTTCAGGTGCTCTCATACTATATCAATGCAAAAACGATACAAATCACTGTGACACTGACATTTCGTACACGGGCAATAATGAATTGTATTCCCGTTAGCATTAGCCTTCACATATTGCACAAAACTCCACATTCCAATGCCATATCTTCGATCCCATTTTGGAAGGCAAATTCAACTCTTATTCATCCTAAAAATTTCAACTCTGTGTGTGTGTGTATATATATATATATGCACCAATTAAAAATTCATCATTATATATATCGATCTTTAAACTACAAATTACATTAATTCTTTTACTCCTTAATTATAAATTAACACAGACACACATATATATATATATATGCATACTATATATCAACAATTAACATATAATTATATATATTCATTGAATTCAACTCAAAATCAACAATCAACTCTAAATCAACAATATCAACACACACACACACACACACACACACACACACACACACACACACACACACACACACACACACACACACACACACACACACACACACACACACACACACATATATGCATACTATATATCAACAATTAACATATAATTATATATATTCATTGAATTCAACTCAAAATCAACAATCAACTCTAAATCAACAATATCAACACACACACACACACACACACACACACACACACACACACACACACACACACACACACACACACACACACACACACACACACACACACACACACACACACACACACACACACACACACACAGCAAGCTTCCACTCAGGTATACCTAAGTAGAAGCATTTTCAGGTATTTAGCATTACGTCAACTTTTTGATCATATTTTACCATCTCCATCGTTCAGATTTTAGGTCCTAATGTGTAGATCAAGCTTGTAAATTTTCAGCCAAAATGGTGATCATTGAGGTATTCAAAACTGGAACTGAAGTTCACAAATAAGAACGGTTCAGGTTTGACAGACTTGGTCCATCCATTGATTTAAACTAGTTCGATACCTTAACGATCACCATTTTAATTGAAAATTTACATGAATGATCTACTCATATGAACCTAGTAGTTGAGCGGTGGAGATGGTAAAATATGATCAAAAAGTTTACGTAATGCCAAATACCTGAAAATGCTTCTACTCAAGTATACCTGAGTGGAAGCTTTCTGTATATATATACGTACCTATATATATGTAGTGGGATATAGCTTCATGAACTCATTTTGGACAGATTCCGACTACACCCAACGATTTGAGAGCGTTTTGTGTTTTTCTCATCGATTTTTTGAATGATTGAGCTGTTGCTTAGATCTGTAATAAAGCACTATAGCGGACAACTTAATAATGTCATCGACTATAGTTAAAAAAGTCATCGGCTATAGTCGTAACTATACCCGACGACTTTCCATTGACAAAAGCCGACAACTATTTTTTTGGTCGTCGGCTATAGTATACTGTAATCGACGACAACAAAAGCCGTCAACCTGTTTTTCTCGAAATCGTCGGCTATAATCATTATTCTGATAATGTATCTAGGATCAAACACAAGCCCCTTTTTACTGATACATGTCGTCATATGTTATTTAGAACAATAATAGCTCTGTGCCTAATCTTGTTTAAAACATGTGTCATTGGTTTTTTCACTAGCATTGTTAGACTATTCTGCTTTGACTTTTTGCTTATTACAGTACACGAAATGTCTGCTTATACCTTTAAATTTCTATGTAGTATCCATCTTTGTGCTATACTTACTACTTTCTTACCGGAAGATCTTTGCCATTTGTGTAGGATTTTGACAATTAGTTCAACTTCTAGTTTGACAAGTGAGTTTTATCAGTATCTAGACTATACCAGGCTTGAGAGGAAGCAAGAATTGGACATCCTCTCATGGTGGAGAGTGGAACAATACCGATATCCAATTATTTTGTGTATGTCTTACTTCTCTATTTACTAAGATAGTAAAATAGTTGTCATTACCTAGTCTTAATTTTCTCGATAGCTGTTTAATTGAGTGCAATGGACTTGTTTAAGAGCAATATTGATAAATATGCTATTTAGTAGTATATTTATTCTTGACAGATACAAAGTCAAATATATACGATTTTTTTTTGTAGTAGTTGTATTAGTAAAGATTTGTAATAAATAATTCTATCAAAAATATAGATGGAAAAAAATAATTCCATATTAATTGTAACCTAAAAAGATTAAAAAAAATTCAAAAAGAATTGATTAAAAAATGAGATGGGAGAATGGAATGTATAAAATCCACTTTCAATTCAATCCCTCAATCATTCAAACATGTCATTTATAAGATCCCTCTGCTTAATCCTTGCATTTCAAAATTCCATAATCTTAAAATTCTTTATTTCAAAATTCTGATATTTGAAAATTCCATCGTATTTCAAAATTTCATTGCCAAACATGCAATAAACCGTACAGCCAACCACCAGGCCAAGAGATAACAACTAAAATTATGCTTTACATAAAATATATACTTTAAAAAAAAAAACACATGATCCCATCGGTGTTTATTTACTTACTTGGAATAGAGTAGTTTATGAATAGGTATTATAAGGAATGTGTATGGGAATAAACTATTCTCATTGATTTGTTTACTATCTATAAGAAAATGGAATAAGAATGTGATTAATTTTCATCAGTGTTGTTTACTTCATGTCATGAATTGGAATGAGATTTAATCAAATTATCAATATATCAATCAAATATGAGTCGCAATAATCCAAAATTAAGACAAACAAGTACACTCCAAAATAATTATCACCTTCCAGTAAAATAGAAGAGTAATAAAAAATTCAAAGTCAAAATAAAATATTAATAATAATTATCTAAAATTAAGACAAACAAGTACACTCCAAAATAAGCCGTGATACGTCTTGATAATTATAATAGTTTCATCCTAGTAAAGCGAGATCTTCCAACTGACTAGAGGTGTTGTTCGATAAACTCAATCATGTAATCTCTTTTATCCTCATCAATCATTGCAAAGAAGACTCTCAACAGATCATGCTCTTTGGCTAGTTTGTTGGTGACTTGAAACACTTGCGCTCGAGTTAGGAATTCTAGTTTCTTCAGCTCACCACTAAGCTTGCCTTGCATATCAGCGATTTCCTTATCTGTTGATAAAACACTGATCAGGCCCTGAAAAATTAGTGCCATTCCAACTACAGCATTTGACATCAGTCCAAACTTTTTTTCCATCTCATCCATAGTTTTTGCTTTTGTCTTACCTTTATTTGGAGCATCAGGTCCATCTTGAGCAAGCCTCACCTGTTTGGCACGCACTTAAGCACTTGGGGGTTGAGGACTTTGTTGTGTAAAAGTTACATCAGGTATATCTAACTTCTCAAGTCCTTCAACATAATGTCTCCTATAATGACCAGAGTTCATGTCCATTTGAGAGAAAAAAAATCATCACCAATATTAGTATCTTGTTTCCGCACATGTTCTTCATTATCTTCAGCATTTCCAGCATGTGTTCCCATAGCACGGTCTTTTCCATATATCTTCGATAGTGCATGGTAGTGCTCAAATGGTTAATTATACAAACCACTTGCCTCTTTCTTGCTCTGCATGAAATTTAAAAAGAAAAGCGTAACATGTATAGATTTACCTTAGCCCACTCATCAAATACACTTATGTCACAAACCAACATATTCGACTCATTATTCCAAGCAAACCCACTTTTGATTCAAGGCATCAGCTAATGCACCATATTTTGCTTTCAAGATCTTCACCCGTGATTCAATGTGTGGTGATGCTTGCATTCTACAATTTGGCAATCTGGCTTTCAACATCTCCTCTAGTTTTTTTAAGTAACCATTCTTAAAACCAGTGTCAACTTTCCACCTGTGATCACGATGAAGTTCAAGCAGTGAGTCAACTAATACTTTATCCTCCTTGTTTGTCCAAAATTGCTTATTTTTTTCCCTTTCTTTGGGTTTTGGTATGCTTGAGGTGGTGGATGTAGTAGTATAACTCATATTTGAGTTTGTAATCAATAAGACAAAAGGAGCAACAACATTCAATAACTTAGCTTTGACGACAACAAAAACACTAAACTGGCATGGGATTGAAAACACTCAACACAGTCATACTAAATAAAGAGAAATTCAATTGAAATAGAAGAAGATTAAGTTTAGCAATTGAACTGTATTAGAGACAAAAACATGAGAATCAAAACTAGATTTATTATTTAAAAATACATTCACTTAAACAAAATAATGTCATCAATTGTCAGAGTACATGAAAAAGAAACAATTACATGTCAATATCCTAGTTAACTAATCATACTAACTATGCTTCAACTCCACGCCATATATTCCACATTTCAGTAGCAAGATTTTGCTTCCACATGCTCCACTCGTTTGAGGTCTCAACTGTTTCAATGTAGTCTTCATCTTTCACATTACGAGCATTTCTTTGTTTACTGTCAAATTCTTCGTCTATAGGATCCACAACTATCTCTCTTCTTATAAAATTATGAAGCATACAACACACGGATATTATACGACGTTGGGTTATAATATCATAAAATGATAGAGTCCTAAGAATTGTCCAACGCATTTTCAGTAGACCAAAACACATTTCAGTTACATTTCTGGCACTTGAATGTTTCATATTAAAGAACTCTTCTGCAGACACTGGTTGAAGTCCAATTTTCCACAAACTCAAATGGTAACATTTATTTCTAAATGGTGCGAGGAAGCCTTTAGCATCGGTGTAACCAACATCCACTAAATAATAACAACTTATTGTATCAAACAGAATTTTAGATATCATATTCTTACAATTATATATATTACATAATATGCACTAATTAGAAATAATTTTGGGTTTAAGTAGTACCAGTAGGGACTTTCAATCCATTTCTCCTGCTCAAAGTATTTCTAAGCACACGAGAGTCATGTGCATAACCCTCCCATCCAGGTAGAACATATATATACAACAAATCTTGAGAGAAAACTCCCAAAAGACATTTGTTGCTATTTCACCTTTCCTTGTTCTGTACTTTGGTTTTTCATTTTCGGGTACATTCACTCTAATATGTGTTCCATCTAAAGCTCCTAAACAATTCTACATTTCAAAATAAAGAAACGTTTAGTCTAGTTAATGTATTAAAAAATCATCAAATATTACATCCACTACTGGAGGAGGAAATCGGGGCGACGTAGATAGGTGGTCGCCTCGTATGGATTTTAAGTCACCTAGATTTCTTGTGACCAAAACTACGTCGCCTCGTCTTGTCGCTTCAGATTGATTACGCCACCATTGGGGCGACGTAGATACAATCTACGTCGCTTCGTTTCATTTCACGCGACGTAAATAATGTTACGTCGCTTCAATTGAAGCGACGTAGATTGATCACGTCGCTTCAACTGAGGCGACGTAGATTGATCAATCTACGTCGCTTAATTTTATTTATTTTTAATTTATTTTTCTTTTTTTAATAAATTGAAGCGACATACATTCATCAATCTACGTCGCCTCAATTTATTTAAAATTTATTTTATTTTATTTTTGAATAAATTGAGGCGACGTAGATTGATGAATCTACGTCGCTTCAATTTATTAAAAATTTATTTTATTTTATTTTTGAATAAATTGAGGTGACGTAGATTTCTCAATCTACGTCGCCTCAATGTATTTAATATTTATTTTTTTTTATTTTTTAATAATTGAGGCGACGTAGATTGAGCAATCTACGTCGCCTCAATGTATTTAATATTTTCTTTTTTTTATTTAGAAAATGAGGCGACGTAGATCGAACAATCTACGTCGCCTCATTTATTAAAAAATAAAAAAAAATAAAAATTAAATATTATTGTACCAAGTCACGACCTATCGCAATTTACAAACACAAAAACGCATTCAAACTGCAGATACGCATTCAACCACAAAAACGCATTCAATCACAAATCAAAACGTTAAAAGTTTATACAAATCAAGTTTACACAAATCAAGTTTATACAAATCCTAGATACAGTTTACGAGCCGGGAGGTGGTGGAGGAGCTTGAGGTTGTTGACTCGCAGCCTGGAATGATCGCATCATGGCCTCCATTTCTTGCATCCTTTGGGCGAGCGCATTGTAATCCGCTATGGCCTTCTGCGCCACCTCGGTCGATCTGCGCGCCTCCTCAGTCGATCTGTGCGCCTCCTCGGTCGATCTGCGCGCCGCCTCCTCGGTCGATCTGCGCGCCGCCTCCTTGGCTTCAGCGATCTCCTTTTGCATTAGGATTTGGCGTTCCTATACCCGGGCCCCTCCTATCGGTTTGGGGTCGCGTGTGAGAGCGCGCCCCACCCCTGTAACGACGAACAAGAACAAATATTAGTAAACTATATCGTAAACCAAAATAAAGCAAAACGTAAATCAAGATGAACGACGGTGGTTTAGGAGATTTATTACCTCTTATAGAGGTCCTGGGCCTTGAACCCACCTCTTCCTCTATGATATTTATTTGTGTATCAAGAGGAAGAGGCTGGGGTTGGGAAACCTCTTCGCCGTCAACTGGGCCCGCAACACTATCTTGTTGCGACAAGACTTCATCGAGTCGACGCTTCACTGCCGCCTGCTCAATTAAAATAGATAAAATAAATAATATTACAATATAGTAAAAGAGCAATAATTGAAATAACGTAACGTGAACCTATTTGAGCTTACCACTTTCTCAGCCGCATTCCTCTCCGGCTGGTATACATTAATCCACGTCTGGACGGCGGACGCTCTATGACCCTCCTTCTCCAACACCTCGCTTCGGTACGAGAGGGCGAGGGATCCCGAATGGTGGTTGAGCTGCTGCTCCTTGTTCTTGTTTCGGTTTCCTCGGTTCCGTTCGCACAATCGCTGCCACACACACACAAAAATCATTTTAAAATAAGAACAGATAAACATGCATATTGTTCGAACGTTTGACCAAAACTGTAGGTTCGTTTATGAAACTCACCAAGTAAGCAGGGCCTTCGAAGTGGGCTTTTAACCACGCTCATTGGTCTTCCCTCCCGAGAAACTCGGTCGGAGTCTCCTGGCTGACGTGGAGATAATGTTGATGGCAATCGTACTTCCAATCCTTATAGATTGTTTGCGCCGTTGCATCAATGAAGATCCACATCTCCACATCAGTCGCCGGGATGTCGTAGTTCGTCTAGCACAACACATTTAAATTCCGTTATGTAAAAGTTATATTTACATTTACTACAAGTAGGTAAGTAAGCTAAGGCCAGTAAGTATACCTCAAGACTGTTACTGACGATATCGCGATGCAAATCGCTAAGTCCCAAGAAGCTAGGTGCAAGCATTGGAACTTTTCCGCGGATGATGCTACCGATGTCTCTGCACATCAGACTCCTCATTTCCCTCGTCGCAGGCCCCGCATGCCTCGTAGAGTAAGCGACTTGTAGTCACCTATTGTTGTTCATCCGGACGAGGTACTCCGTCTTCGTCCCGACAACGACTCCGCGCTGTTGCGTCGTTGGAGCTCCGGTTGCCATGTCGACCATGTCGGGGAGTTTGGTCTTCTTGCACCGGATGCTGAGGGCGGGAGGGTGCTGTGACGCCGTAGTGGCATCGTTGTCATCCATTTGAGGAATCGCATCCTCAAGTGGAGGGGCGGGCGTTAACATGGGAGCTTCTGGAATACTCGGGGTCGCCGATTGTCCCGTGGGGCAACCCGACCCGGAAGCCCCATCTCTACTGAATGCTCGCCACCCCGCCTCCGCCGCCTCCGCAGCTGCCGCCGCGGCCGCTTCACGACGCCGGATCGCCGCTATCTTCCTCTTGTATCCAGTATCTCCGGGAGCCATTCTATTAAAACTAAACTGTTATGTATTAATTAGATGATTTACTCGTTTGTACTTCTATAATGCTATAGTTATCATCACAAAACACATATAGCTTATCGCATTCGCAGAGGAAGAATCACATTCATATGTTTTCATTTAACCAAACCCTTAATCCTTAATCCCGAGAATACTACAATCATTACGCATATGTTTTCATTTAACCAAACCCTTAATCATTACGCATATGTTTTCATTTAACCAAACCCTTAATCCTTAATCCTAAGAGTACTACATATTCGGTGAACCAAACTCAATTTTCAATATATCCTTATCATAACAAAACACAATACACATTCGGAATCATCATCATCATTTTCAATCACATTCGGAATCATCATTATCACAAAAGTAGTTCGGAATCATTATCACAAAACACATTCGAAATCATCATCATCACAAAACACAATACTTACATGAAAACAGATTGAAAACACATTCGGAATCATTATCACAATACACATTTGGCACAGTATAAAACACAAAGCTCCATACCTTCTCGAGTTGCCTCAAATCGTTTGCTTTAGCTACACGGAGTTGGCTCGGATTCGGTTGCTTTAGCTACACCGATGAAAACAGATTGACAACATATTAGCTACTTCAAATAACACATGCTAGCTTAATGTCACATATTCATTAAACTTCAAGAACAAAAGCTACTTCAAATAACACATGCTAGCTTTCTATGAACATATGAAAACCTTGACAAAGCTGTGCAGCAAACATGAACACACTAACTCATTATATTCATCATCATAAATCGCATGGCCCGAGTCTCTTTTACCAAATTTCACCAACACATGAACAATCTACGTATATGCATCTAACAAGCTAGTTAATTAATCGAGAGATCGAAAATTATAAAGAGAAAACAAATCCTAAATCACAGTCGGTGGAGACATTTCATCGAATAGTTGGTGGGCAACATTGATAAACACTGTAAATCCTAAACCACTGTAAATCCTAAATCACATTCCTGAAATTCCATACCAACTTCATTCCATATAATACACAAATCACATATAATTCCATATAAAACACAAATCACATTGAATGTGATGCTTACACAACACCACTGTGAAAACAGATTGAAAAAAGAATGTGATGCTTACACAGATTGATGGCCACAGATTAAATGTGATGCTTACACAGATTGATGGCCACAGATTGAGTCACGGTAGGTTCTAATGCGATTAGGGATTTCTGGGATTAGGGAATCGACGATGAGGGATTTGGTGGATGAGGGATTTGGTGGAGGGGAAATGGAAACGAGATTGATCGGGAAGGGAAATTTAAAAGAGGTCCGAGTTGAGATTTGGGGAGGTCGATTGGTGGTGGAGGGGAGGCCGATTGGTTTAGGAACGGGTTTAGGGATTTGGGGCCGATTGGTTTAGGAAGATTGATCCGAAATGAGGAACTGAAGAAAGACACTGTAAATCTGGAATACATATACCAAACGAGGCGACGTATTTTGAATTCTTCGTCGCTTCGTTTCATTTTATTAATCGACGCGACGTATATTAAAACCTTTGTCGCTTCGATTAATCAAATGAATATTAAATATTTATATGAATTAAATATTTATTTTTATTTTTTTAAACTAGGCGACGTATATTGCTCAATCTACGTCGCCTTATTGTATTTAATTTTTAATTTTGTGACTTTTTAATAAATGAGGCGACGTAGATTGCTTAATCTACGTCGCTTACTTGTATTTAATTTTGTTTTTTATATTTATATGAGGCGACGTAGAATGATCAATCTACGTCGCTTCATTGTATTTAATTTGTAATTTTTTTTATAATAAATGAGGCGACGTAGAATGATCAATCTACGTCGCTTCCTTGTATTTTTAAATTTTAATTTTTTTTAATAAATGAGGCGACGTAGAATGATCAATCTACGTCGCTTCCTTGTATTTTTAATTTTTAATTATTTTTAATAAATGAGGCGACGTAGAATGATCAATCTACGTCGCTTCCTTGTATTTTTAATTTTTAATTTTTTTTTTAATAAATGAGGCGACGTAGATTTGGAGCTACTAATCCTTGTATTTAAATTTGGAGTGGTAAAAAAATTTAATTCTTCTTAGTTTCAATTTATTTATGGTCTCATAATGAACTGAATATGAAAGAAACGATGAAGTAATATTTAGGTTAAAGAAAATACGAATTTAGGTTTCAAATTCATAATAATATTAGTTTAGTCCTCGTCTTCGTCCTCGTCCTCCTCCTCCTCCTCCTCGTCTTCGTCCTCGTCCTCGTCCTCCTCCTCCTCCTCCTCCTCTTCGTCCTCCTCCTCCTCCTCGTCCTCATCCTCGTCTCCTTCTTCGTCCAAAAGTAGTTAAAAATCTGGGTAAAATTGTATCACCGTGGGAGTGTCCTCTTGGTAAGGCTCGAATATATGATCTCCTGTACGCGATATGTTTTCATCTATGGCCAGTACTTCGGCACTGTAGACATTGCGGTGTGACATTTCTTGTACTACCTTCCAAGTACCACCAGCCTTTGGATCGTCTATGTAGAATACCTGTTTTGCTTTGGTTGCAATTATGAAGGGTGAATCCTCATAGTAACTGTTGTTTGTATTCACTGATATCAGTCCATGATCTTTTATAAGGGTGTCAAGATCTTCAGGGTCCTCGGAGTTGTGCCATGTGCACTTAAACAACACCACTGGCATACGGCCTGCATATAATACTTCGACCACGTAGTTAACATGGCCGTAGAACTTGGATGAACCCATGTCTATCATGACACCGCTGTTTTGAGTCACGGTTCTTTGATCTCTATCAAAGAATGTGAACTTGACACCGTTCACATAACACGACTTATAAACCCGACATTGCTGAGGTCCTTGAGCTAATGACTTTATTCCTGCAACCAAGCTCGGGTCCGAGTTTTTTTCTTTAAGGGACACCTGAGAGATAAGTGTTAAGAGGAGTTAAAGATAAGTGTTATAAACCCTCAAAGAACCTTACAAGAATTAATAGGCATATATACCCATGTTAAGAACCATCGAAGAAAACTCCTCCTCCGACGAAGCTCGTCGAAATCTTCACCATTTTTAGCCTCGAACCTTCTGAGATGTTCTTCTAGGTAAGGTTTGACTTCGTCTGTTTCCACCAAGACTTGCCAGTGAGCCTCAGCAGTCTCTGACTCAGTCAACCTGAACTGGCGACGAGTCTCGATAATATCTGGTCTTACTAAGAGTGAAACACAGCTGACATTCCACCCAGATATGGAAGTGTCGATATCTTCGTTGTCCATCCGTCTGAGATAAGCCTTACAATACGTCACCGACTCATGTACGAGGTACTGTTCAGCAATACTACCTTTCGGGTAACGTGTATTCCTCATTGACTTTTTATATTTTCCTAATTGCCTGCAAAAACACCACTCAAGATTAGTACAATATTTTCCTAATTGCCGACATATTGCACAAGATTAGTACAATAATATTTTCCTAATATTAGCAATAACAAAAAAATTTACCTTTCAATTGGATACATCCATGTATAGTGTACTGGACCTGTAAGGAATACTTGTTCTGGCAGATGAACCATGAGATGAACCATAGATGTAAAAAAATGTGGAGGAAATATGAGCTCCAAATTGCAGAGAATCATCACTATCTCAGTTTCCATGTCAGGCACAACCTCCTTCTTAAGCTCCCTACTGCATAGTTGACGAAACCAATTTGACAGTGCTATCAATGGCTTGACAACATTTTCTGGCAGGAACCCTCTTATAACCACAGGAAGAAGACGTTGAAGCAAGACATGGCAATCATGCGTCTTCAATCCATAAAACTGTGACGGGGAACTTATTTTCATCTTACTTCTCAAACTACCTGCATAACCAAGAGGATACTTAACATCCCTGAACCACTGGAACACATCTTCTAGATCATCCTTTTTAACTAAAAAGGGTGCATGAGGAACTTTCCCCGTAGCCAAGTCCACCCGCTCTTTGCCACTGGTTTTTTCGCACATTCCTCTTCTTCAAAGCAGCGCGAGCTTTTGGACCATCCTTAGACTTCGATTCAATCGAAAAAATGGTTCCAAGGATATTGTCACACACATTTTTTTCAATGTGCATGACATCTAGGCAATGTCTGATCTTCAATGATGACCAATACGGCAGCTTCCAAAATATGCTTTCGTGAGTCCAACACTGTCTGTTATTCGGATTGTACGGCACATTCAAGTCTTCATGTTGGCTAAGAATAGGGTAAACGTTTGACCTAACGTCCTCCAAAATTTCATCTCCACTCTTACGATAGGGTCTTCCGCCAAACTCCTCATTCCCGTTAAATGCCTTGCTCAATCTCCAAGGGTGATCCTGGTGGAGCCATTTTCGATGACCTTCATAAACTATCCTCCCACATATATGCTCTGAACTTAGCTCATCTAGACAGATTGGACATGCCTTGTACCCTTTCACAGTTGACCCCGCAAGCATCCCTAAACCTGGAAAGTCGCTAATAGTCCACATTACCGCTGCCTTCATCAAGAATACCTCATTGTCTACTCGATCAAAAGTATGGACTCCAACGACCCATAAATGTATTAGCTCCTCGATCATCGGCTCAATGAGTACACTAAGGCACTTTCCGGGAGATTTAGGGCCTGGAATCAACACTGATAACATGTTATATTCCTTCTTCATGCACATTGATGGTGGTAGATTGTACGGCATCACAACAACGGGCCATGTACTATGCAAAGTTCCCATTGTTCCGAATGGATTGAAACCGTCTGTTGCTACTCCAAGGCGCACATTCCTGCAATCCCATGTAAAACCTGGAAAAGTTCTGTCAAAATGTTGAAACGCTTCTCCGTCAGCTGGGTGGCTGAGGCTACCAGCCACGCATATCCGCTCCCCCAGCCATCGCATATGCTTGGCAGTGTGTGGGGACATAAACAAGCGCTTCAACCTTGGTGTTAGAGGGAAGTTACGAATTATTTTTTTGGGAATATCATTCATATATGGCTTATATCTTTCAGAATAACACACTGGACAAATCCTCTCGTTTACAAGCGCCCCCCTAAACAACACACAGTTAAACTCACACGCATCAATTCTTTCGTAACCCAGTGAAAGATCACTCAAGATTTTTTTTATTCTCGAGTATGAACAGGGGAATGTGTGCCCTTTAGGAAGAAGTTTATTAATGTAAATACATAAAGAGTCAACACTTGTGTCCGACCATCCATTTTCATTTTTCATTTCCATTGCATCTAATATGGCACTCAAAACAGTTTCTTCACTGCCTTCATATAATGGGGTCTGTGACTCCTTCAATAATCTATCGTACTTTTCATAATCATCGTCTACCATGTCATTGAAGTTCATGCCCGAATTATCTTCCACTAATTGTTGGGGTGCATCTGCATGGTATCCAGGATAATAGGGATATGCATCATGTAGAATCTCCAACTGCGGGTTCACTGAAGGACCGGCACCACTAGAAGGACCGACTCTGTCTTGAAGCCACTGTCTTCGTTGACTGAGCATTGCCGGTTCACCAGAAACTTCCCCGTGAAGGTGTCAGACTGTATAAGTAGGACTCAAACCACTGTGTGATAAGTGATGATACATGACATCCATAGTAACCTTGAACGGACCGTTCTTACAACGTTTGCACGGGCAGAAGTAATAATCGGCTCCGTTACTATGTAGCCGGGCAAAATTCATGAACTCGAATATGCCTGTGATGTACCTTGGATCAGCACGATGATATGTCATCCAAGTTTTGTCTGGGAGTCCGTCCATGTTTCCTGTCAACATAAACAATCAATATGAATAAAGTTACCACGCCACAGTTGCGATTCAACCAAAACCCCACACTTCTTCGCCTTATGCCTCCGGGTTGGGTCCTATCCCCTTCAGGGGAACACGACATTTGTCAACGCTTTTGCACCCATGCGTTTCAGCTCCAGTTTAGGAAAATTTCGGCAGCATCTCCCTACAGTTCCCCGAGTGCACACATATCTAAACAACCTAATTTGCACTCGGGGAACATTTAAAGGAGACACTGTCAAAACCATATCCCAAAACTGAAACTGAAATCACATGAATAGCAAAAGAATCAACAAAGTCATGTTCACCTAAAGTGTCCAAAAATGGGACAATTCGAGAATCAACAACTCAACTCGATCAACTAGATGAGTTGTTGATTCTCAAACGGGAGTTCTAAGTTGATAAACACCACAATTATATATAGCCATACGCTCGATTTCATGATTAACACTAATAACACTACTAATTAAGGCTCGAATACACATAATCTACACTAATCATCAATTAATTTCACTAAATTTAACCAAATTTCAAACATTAATCATGAACCCATAACATGATTTATCACAATTCAATGATTAACACACTAAAACTACAACATAACACCAAATTCAATTCAACTTCAAACATTTCACCAAAACTTCAATTTCACTTCTAATCATCAATAAATTTCACTAAACTTAACCAAATTTCAAACATTATTCATGAACCCATAACATGATTTAACACAATTCAATGATTCAAACACTAAAACTACAACATAACACCAATTTCAATTCAACTTCAAACATTTCACCAAAACTTCAATTTCACTTCTAATTTAACATATTATGGTCATAAAGAGGGTTAAAGAGATACAAATCAAACTAACCTTACTCAAGAATCAAATCAATGGCAAGAACAACCTTCTTTCTCAATTTCCTCCAATTTCTCCCAAAATCGCCCAAAACAGATGCAGAACCACGGGGAACTGTTTTTCTAAAATTCTAACTTTATGAACGGGTTGACTTTAAGAAGAAGAGTAGATCCAGATTTTAAAAAAACGAGGCGACGTAGATTGAGCAATCTACGTCGCCTCGATTTCATTCGAAGCGACCAAACATATCTACGTCGCTTCGAATAAAAACGAGGCGACGTAGATTGAGAAATCTACGTCGCCTCGTTTTTATTCGAAGCGACGTAGATATGTTTGGTCGCTTCGAATGAAAAACTAGTCGCCTCAGTTTGTTGAAGCGACATACTTTAATCTACGTCGCCTCAATTTTTTGAAGCGACGTACTTTTTATCAAAGCCAAAGTACGTCGCCTCATCTAAAATCGGAGCGACGTAGAAATATAACTACGTCGCCCCGATGCCCTCCTCCAGTAGTGATCTAATTTTACATACCTTAAACCACTTCCACCTATAATCTGTTGAATCTTCAGCTACAGGCTCTGGTGCTTTCCAAAATTCCTTTTGACATCTAATTATAGCTTTCAAACACTCATGAAAGTATTTACTCACAGTTCTTCCGGACCTCTTAAAATGGAAGTTTATACTACGGTTTTTCTTGTGATGTGAAATAATATTTAAAAATATTTCAACCATTTCTTCCACATGCACATTTCTGGTTGGTCGTAGTTGACCTTTCGTTACAAGAATGTGACATAACTTTTGAAATGTTTGTCTATCCATTCGTAATTGGTGGACACAGACTACATCACTCCCATGAATTAGTGAATAGAGATATTCCACTTGTTTGTAAACCCTTATGGCTAATGGTAAACAAGGAGTACGTTTTCGTTTTCGAAACGCCAAGGTAATATAGGTATAACCAGCAGTACAAACAACAAAAAAGAGTTGAAAGTAGACAAGCAATGCATTCATAATAACATGTCACTACCACATTTTTGGGCATTACCAACGAAATAGAAAACTAAGGCCGACGATTTAAAAAATCGTCGGCAATAGTTTTCCCTATTACCAACGATTTGGGGGAAAAAATCGTCGGCAATAGTATTATTGTCGACGATTTTTTCCCAAATCGTTGGCAAAAAAAATCGTCGGCAATAGAGAAAATTATTGGTAGTGTGTGGTTTCTTTTTTGTGGACAAACTTAAACGAACCATTTATCTACATAGAACGAAAGGTTTTATTATTCATTAAATCATCATAGAAACGAGCAAAACAAAATTTTGACTGAATATCATCTTTACAAGCTAATTAACAGAAGCTACTTAAACCTAAACCTATAACTTTCTAAGTACATACTGGAAAACAAGAAGCATAAAATATTAACCATGATCAAGAATAGTACAAAATCGAGAAGATGAGAATAAAGGCCAAAACAACTAACCTGGAATTGAGAACAAACACCCAAACCGTTTGGTCCAAACGTAAGCTAGAGCAAAACAAAGGAAAAGCAACATGAGTTGAGTTCTTCTAAAAACTTTTGTTTAGGGTTTTTAGTTTATAGGTAAATGGTTATCTGAAAATTATGAATTTTGAATAGTGTAACTTAGGTATAAACCTAAAAAGTTGATTCCAGCTGATTTCATTCCAAATACTACTTCTTTCTTGGATATCAAATTGAAGGTTTTTTCAGGAATCGATTCCTGATAAAGATGTGGGTCTCATTTTATTCTAAAATCAATTTTCATAAGTAAACGTAATAATACTCATCAGTCGGAATTGATTCGTGATTTGCATATTCATTCCAAGAAACTAGATAGTACTTAAGGGATAAACATTTCCACTATGTAATTGACACTTCTTACACTTACAAGACTCTTGTCTTATGAGGATACATACACCTATGTTATCTTCACTAGTCTCTCTACTAGTCTAACAGAGCTACACTCTCTCTTGCCTAAGTGTTTATAAATGAAAGGTTATTAGAAGTTTCATCTTAGAACTCAACTATTTGTAAACTGATTCTTCATTAATTGCTTTATACAATCGATTTTTAAGACAATATGCAAAGACACTTCTCATAAAATTACAACTCTGCAAATAGCACTAAAAGCGGCTATCCTTTCTAGTCTCTCAGACTATTCTAAGAATTGTACTCTCTCTCTCTCTCTCTCTCTCTCTCTCTCTCTCTCTCTCTCTCTCTCTCTCTCTCTCTCTTTTCTCAGTGCTTACACATATAAAGCTCTTTGAGGATCACAAGACACAATGCTACCCCTACTAGTCTACCACACTAGCTTGAAATCTATTCGGTCTTCTATCTTCGTTTCCACCTACAAATATATCAGAAGGTTTATATCTAGAACACAGCTATTACAAAGCTGGTTCTTAAGAACACTTCCGGGGTTGATTACACTTACCAATTCGATCTCATGGAATACAAGACGCAATGAATATGAAAAAGAGTTTTGTCCAACTCTGAGACTTACATACAATAGAAGAGAAGCTTAGAGATATTATAGACAATGCAAAGTGCATCAGACTCAACTTAAGAAATGCACTATAAGAGACTCTACAAACACTCAAGCAAACAACCAACTTGAAATGAATGAAGTCTTATCCATTTTATAGGACATAAAGACAAGTTATCGAAGAGCAACACCTCAGCCATGTGAGGCACGATTTGGACTTTAGTATTTGACTATTTTCAGAGATGAAAGTGACAATTGATCAGCCATAGTCCAAGAAGAAAAGACAAAAGTCCATTGTCCAAAGCATGATTAATATAAACCAAAGAGAAATATTTTATTGATTTGAAAAACAAATCACATGACTAGCAAAACACATTTATCTAAATTAATCATACATCCTATAGAAATCTCGAGGTTTGAATCACAAACCGAGTTAGAGCCTTATGTGCTCAGTCAAAGAGAAACAACAAGACTGGGATACTAAGGCTATAATCTATCCTTATGAGTTTGCTAAGAGAGCAGACATATAAGCACAAAGACAAAGCTATTTTGGACGTTTGTGCTTGGCCAAATGAAAGAGATGTGACATATGAATGTTAAGGTCAAACAAGAAAGACAAACAAGAGCTTTCCTCAAACATGTCTAGTTTTTAAAATAAGGCAAAAAAAAATTTCCCAACATACTTTAAACAGAGGCTAACAAAGGGTAGGGCAAAACTACTTGTGTAGAAATCAAAGATACTAGTTGCAGCATTGGTTCGTCATCACAAAAACTAGCTGAAAAATTTCTACATATCTCAAGAAAACAATATCACGGGTTGCAAAAAAAACCTTTCTAGTCAGAAAAACTTCTTGGGTACCAAGGCAAAAATTAATCTGACTCAGCAAGATAGTTTAAAAACAGAAGACTTAAATTCTAGCTCTAAATATGACAAATAAAGTCAAGGTACATGTGAGACAAACAAAACCTAGGATATGAGGCAAGACTGTCATCCTCAGTGAAAAATTATAAAATGCACATACATGATTTATCTGAGTACCAATGAAATTAGTAGGTTCTTAACTTGTTTTTCTTGTTTGATCTTCACATTTTGGACACATAAAACTATTAAGGTTGTGTTTTGTTCTTTAACAAGATTGTTAACAAACTCTATACCTACAAGTACGTTCACAATTTACAAAAATTTCAAGAAACATTACAACCTTGAGCATATCCGTAAATTTTATGAAGCAGAGTGTTGTCAAATACCGATCAACGCAGCAAAATTGAAAGATTCTACCTAAATTATGAATGTTATCATGTATGTGCTTTTCAAGATGTTTAAATTTTTAAGCAAATAGTCTTTAGTGTGCACGTATTTTCGCAGCCTGCATCTTCGTATATTGATTAACCACAAGCTGAAATGGCTGTTGTAGACAGGTAACTTGAAGACATGCATAGAGTACCACTGAACCACTGATGTTTTATTTTTTATTTTTTGGCTAATACCGAAAAACACAAATATATGTGATGATTTCTGTGATTTCAAAATAAAATAAATGTGTGTGATCATTTTGTGCTTGGCCAAATTTGATCCTATATTGTTAGTGTCATATGTCAATATGTAGTATGTAATAAGGATTTATTTACCATATGCAAGCAATATTACGATCTTTTAACGGAGCACATAACCAAGAAACATTATCTTTAACAATAATGAAGACACATTTTTCTTGTAATTTCTTCATTGCCAGCTGAAATTTCCAAGAGCGACATTTTGCAAGGCAGCCTAATAGTGCAACCCTTCAGAATGTCAATCATGCGTAAAGCGGGAGATAGTTATTTGGAATAATAAGACTTGCGCAGATGGAATGCTTGGACCTAACAGAGTAGCATTTATGAAGTTAAAAACCAAGCCATGACTTTGAGAAATTGTTGCGTCTAAAACTAGTGAGTTGATAAACGATGTTGTAAAATAATACCAAACCGAGCTTAAATGTTCTGGTCAATTAGGGCTATTAGGTTAGTAAACAATTAAATGTTTCTCGTTATCTGCTGCCTTCTATAACTTGCATTAGAAGGTTCTGCAGTAATGGAGAAAAAGAGCAAAACAGTTCAAATATATTCCAGTTAAATTATAATCATCAAAGGACATTTATCTTATTATGTATATTTTTAGTTGTGGTAGAATATGTAAAAAAATAAATGAGAGAATCCTATATAGTGTTATATAGTGACGTGTTAGGATTCTTACCATATGTAATTTCATGCACTCTCCTATATAAAAAAGCTTCTTATTATCAATAAAATGTTATAAGGATTGTTTCCACAATCTCTACGTACTGTTTATACACTTTTCCTAAAACACGTAATAAACACGAGACTCTAGCCCTGTGTGTAGATCTCAAGGAGAAAACAAGAGAAGAAGAAGTTTGTTCTGTAATCAATCTCAAATAAGTTTTCTATGAACACATCTTGCATTTAAATTAAAATAACTTATTCTTTTGGGACTTCAAATTCCAGAGATTTTGAGATATCATCTCATCCCTCCTTTCTACACAGCACCTTTCTTGAAAGTGTGAATTTGAAAAAATTAAAAAGAGTTCTTAGATGAACTAAGAGCGTTCATCGTGAACAAAGAGGGTTCACAAATCGATTTGAACAAAAATAGTTCATAAAAATATTAATTGACGATAAAGAGAATTCACAAATCGACTTGAATAAAGAGAGTTCATAAAAACATCGATTAACGAACAAAAATAGTTCGTAAGACCATATACATCAAAATAAATATCTAATCCATATATTATATTGGAAAACAAATTAATTGTCGAGGAAGTCTTTTACGACTGTGAAACTAATATATTTTATGTTTTCTCATGGTGTTTGATATGCAAAAGTACATTGACATCATGCTCTCGGATCTAAAAGAGAAGTAGAACATGTGATTTTTCAACTTCAAGAATATTGCATCAATGAAGTAAGAGATGCTCAAAGCTTAATTAGATTCATGCTTCAATTATGCATAATGCAATTAAAGAGCGAGACTTGATCGAAAAAATTCTTTACACCTTCCATCGTTGTAGCAATCTGTGAGGATCTGACCCTGATTTAGTTTCCTAAATCAGGATCAGGCCCTAACCTCATGACTTAGACGTAAAAATCTACTGAAAATTTGACATAATTTCTCTTAAAAACACATGAACCCAAAACCTGCATTTGAAAACCACATTTCTACAATAATTCTCAACATCATCTTTTCCTCAAAACTCTTGAAAACATAAACATAACACTTGTACTTGACTATATCGTACTACATTCAATGGAAGAAAAACATGACATGATGATCAGAGGGACTTCTACTTTATATAATACAACCAGTAAGTGAAATTGGAACCTACTCATGAATACTAGTGACTCGATCTCTAAGCCTCCGACAGTCTGACGTGAACGAAAACTACTAGATAAACATACTGCAACTTGGGCAACATAAATAAAAAACCCCAAGAAAAGGTAAATAGAAAACATGAAACACCGTTAGAGTGAGTGGACGAAAACAACTGATTCGTAAGAAATTGTAAAACATATTTTTGCCTTTCCACTTTAACATGAACTAAAAACATAATCATTTATAAAATTGCGGAAACCACCACTTGCTTGTCTGACCGTAATTTGTAAGAAATCATGTAAAACTGTAAATAATTCGTAAATAAAGATTGCCTAGGGAGTTTGACGTAACCCGAAGATCGCTACAAAACTCTTGGAGATAGCGACTAGAGTACTCGAACTTCTAAAATCTAAAATCATCAGGGGAGTTTTCTGTAGCCCAATGATGATTGTGAGGAGTTTTCCGTGGCCCAAAAATAACTTATGGATTATCCGAGGAGTTTACCATGGCCCAAGGACAATTCATAAATCAGCCGAGGAGTTTGCCGTATCCCAAAGGATGATTCGTAAATCATCTAGGGCATTTGTCGTGGCCCAGGGGAGTTTTTTGTAGCCCAAAGATGATTAACATCCGGGGGGGGGGTGTTTGCCGTGACCCAACCCGGAGCTACTCGGGGATCAGTTGAGTAACTGACGCATCGATGCGACTTGACATGACTGGCAGCTTAAAATACACATACATAGCCTCTGTGTGAAAATCGTAATTTTATATCGTATCTCACATGCATACAAGATCATATACATAACGTAACCTCTAATATCGACTACTCGATTAAAGCGTAACTTCCAGCATCGACTAACTAATTATATATAACTAAAAGGTAAAACTTGTCCTCGTGTGATCATCGTGAAAATACGTTAAATTCTATCATCTAAACTTATATCGTAAGCTTACACGTATTCCATGTTGTAAAGGAAATCATAAGCGTAAAAGTCTACCTTTGCGTGAAATTACTAATTCATAAATCAACTCATAACTCGCATAACAACAGTGAAAAGAAAGAGGTCCACTCACCGTACACCATTAGCCTTGTCCGGCGGAAGTTCCCTCGCCATGCTCATGAACATAATGTCCTGAATCACCGTCAAACGTGGCCGACCGGCTAGTCGAGTGACTAGGTCGGGGAGGGGAGGCACGCGTCTCACCTAGGCGAAATGGGTCGAGCCTGATCAAACTTCAGGTTAGGGTTGGCCATAAATGCCCTTATTTATACCTCAAGCATCTCACTTGATCCAATGCCTCAGGTATGATCTCAGCTGAGGTCAACGGTTGAGATCAAACCACCAGAAATAACTCATTTTTCTTTTAATAAAAGCAACAACTTTGAAAATTCGTAACAATTAGCTGGGGTATCATAAAAATTCACCAAAAAATCTCACGAGCTTAAAATAAATTTTTCTACAACTTTCATGAAAGAAGTGAAATCAAAATCTCGATGGATAAGAAAGTCGTTAATAAAATCTTACGTTTATCATAAACATGATAATGCAAATTACGAGTTCATAAGCATGACATCTTGGTTCGGGTTACACAATCATAATATCGAAATAATACAGATTGTAGTATATTCGATGTTCAACGAATCACGACATTCAATTAGCTTATTAACCTTATGATGATAAGGAAAAACTTATGCTCTTGAATAATTATAATTCAAAGCAATATGGAACTAAGAGTATTCACAATGCGAATATAAAAGCGTCACAAAAGAGAATGGTGCAATGAGTGAAACCCTGAAGTTAAGAGAGTTTTGGTGAGACGTTTTTGTCTCTACAACCGCCAATACAAGGAAGGACGCTACAAGGTGGCGCATGAAAGCCATGATGACCATGATAGAGAAAGCGCCAGTCATAAAGGCCGTAGTGACTAAGGAAGCCATGGAGGCTAAGGTATCAATGTCAAAAGAGGCAAGGATAAGACGCATGATGTTTCTCGAATCAAATAAGTTGTTTCTCAAGATGTTTGAAAAGATAGATTTCGTGTCAATAGGTGTTGAATACCATTGATAGGAAAAATATATGAGGAATCTATGGATTGCCAAAGAAATCATAGCCACTTCGAACCACTCAATCCGAATCTACTTGATCCTAGAACACATCAATTTTTAGACCTGTTTTCTATGTACTATTATACAAATGATTTGACCTAGCTAAAAGTCTTGAAAAATTATGAAAATTTTCCGAAGTGTTCATATATGTGTCTAGTTTGTGTCTGCAAAATTTAGTTGCATTATGACACACCAATAATTCGATAGAAATTCAGCAAGTGTACTTAGATTCTATGGATTTTCAGGATCATGTAAACAAAGGAACAGAAGATGGAGATAGAGCTAATGCGAATCTTGACAAAGCTTACTTCAAATTTGGAAGAGACTTGATTGATTAGACACTGAATTTTGATTAAAGTTTTTATGTTTTCCAAGAATAAAGACGTGTGTGCCTATGTATTATTTTGACAATGTTGGTCAATTATTTTGGATTAGCAACTTTGATGTATTACGTTGGCATTACTAATAAAGGAATTGTATTGGCTTATAAATAACATGATTGTCTATGTTTTCTGCATCGTATACATCTTTTGTGGTTGCTACAAATATATCTTCTATTATGACTCACCTTAGTAATTTGTGATGTCTAAAACAAGATATTTTTAATAAAGGTATTTGAGCGGATCTTGTGTCACACCTATATTGATCTCTTTTTGTTTGGTCATGAGTAAAAAGAGCTACCCAAACAACTATAAAAGACCTAGTGACTAGAAAACTCGTTCATGTATCAATTATGATAGCTAAAAGTGCAAAAATCCTCGAAAATCATGACTTAGAAAATAAAATTTGTTCTGCAAAACAACCAGTTTAGACGATAAATTGGAAATTCCCCAGAATGATTTAACATATGAGTGATATATTAATAAAAATATACTTATGTCTAGTTTTCAGAACTATCTCCTGATCATCAATAACTAATTTCTAGAAAAAGTTATGATCATTTTGCTGGACAGAGGTCAGAAACAGGACATAACAAAATCTGCTCTGCAAATCAGTCCAATACGATGATAAACTGAGACTTTTCTAGAATGAAACCACATATGAATGACATATGGTTAGAGATATATGGATGTCTAGTTTTCAAAAATGCATTCGGATCGTCGATACCAATTTTTTAGAAAAAGTTATGCACGTTTTACTTGACAAAAGTCAGAAACAGACATAACAGAATCGGCTGTGCAGATCACTTGACTTTGACATGAAACTATAATTGACTTAAAAAGAAACAAAATATAAATGATATAAGTATGGAAAGCGACGAATGTCTAGTTTCCAGAACTACCTTCGAATTGTCAAAAGCTATTTTCTAGACAAAGTTATGCATGTTTGAGGACGCGGAGGTCAGCTAAATCCGACGGGTCAAGATCTTCCCCAACTGGTCGAATGTACCTCCAGAAGAGATGGAACGATGAGTCGAAAATACCGCCTAAAACCGAATTTTTGAGTTGTTTTCGGTTCTCTCATGCAAGACTTGTTTCTTTATAAGTATTTTCCCCGAGAACTTTGAGTGTCTCATTGATACGGGAATTACACATACTATGTTATGCCATAGACAACCTATGTTGACTTTGTGCCTTGTCGATCATGTTTCTTTATGATGGTAATAAACATAGGTCTTCCCATCATCTATGCGAACAATTTTTAAGTGAGAATGAACATGAGTTCCTTTGCATTATCTCTAATGATGGTAGTAGAATCCAAATATTAGAGAAACTTATGTGTCAGCCAGATGGGCTATGTAAGGCAACTAAAAGAGAGTTCTATAATCAATTCATGTTATGAGAGATGACTTATAAGATTCAGATCCATATAAGGCTTTGAAGCGACAGACTGGGACATCTAGGTAGTGATGTAATGGTCTAGATTTTGAGAAAACTAATCGGATATCCCTTCTTTCGAGTGAAAGGAAACAAGAAACAGAGTTGGTTCACAAGAAAGTGGAGTCGGGCACCCTCAGTAGTGGATCCTTCGTCCACAGCCAGCCAGTGACTGGCGTTTCTTCCCCTGAGACGAGAAAACTAGATGCCTAGGATGGCATGCTAGCCTTCTATCCTGCTTCCTGAATCCTTGGAGACTTCAAGCCTCAACCAAAATCCTCATTGGTTATTTTTAAAAGGGTCATCACTCGTTATTGCACAACCTACTCATTTGAGAGATTAGGATTGAGACCATCTTATGCAAAGAACACATATATTCTCACTGTATATAATCTAAGGTGATTCTATGGAACGATTCAACTAACTAGTGGACCATTAAGATGTTTTATGGTGTTGGTTATAATGCAAACATGCTAGTCATGTGTTGTGCTATCGCCCACTTATAATGCTACTTAAACTTCTAGCTCAGATTATATGACTGTGGACTCACTACCTGAATCATCCATTTTATAGTCGATTTGACCTAATATTTTAGAGAGATTACATCGAAGAGTTTTGATGATTAATATTGCACATCAATGAGATTTGATATTGGTACCATACTCTCATGTACAAACCCAAATGGTCTCGAAGAAAAAGCCTACGATGGTAGTCTAAGCACTGGTGATCTGCACCAATCACTACAACAAAAAATTTAATTTTCTACACTTTTTTGTGACGACAATGAATGCAGTCGCAAATACCTACCAATGGCGACGACAAATTCACCATCGCAAATGTAGAGACCTTTTGCACCGGCAAACTGTCATCGTCGCAATAGATTTCATCAATTTTGATGACACTTTTATGCCGTCACAAAATGTTTCATCAATTGTGACGGCACTTTTTTCCGTCGTAAAAAGTTCATCAATTGCGACGGAAATAAATCACTGTCCCAAAATCAGTTTTGCCAAAAATTATTTTTTTACCCAAAAATGACCATTTGATGGGATGTTAGAATACTCTAAGTACGTCATTAAAAGTTTATAATTGTTTGACTTGAATTTGACCTCGATCAGTGTGTTGAACCAATGTAACCCTAATGTGATTTAGAATAAAACTTCATTTGCCAATACATAAAAAATTATTTTGAAACCAAGTTTTGCATAGGCATTCTCATGAGGTTCATACATATCTTACTATGTCAGAAAAAATGACAAAAAAAATTGATTTAACTAGTCCTCCCATAGGAGAATAAGCAAAAAAATTTAAAAGGTTATTTTAGTCTTTTGATAATATTTGACCTCATTGACCGGGATCTAAACGAAATCTAATAAGACTAATTTTTTCCCAAGATCCCTTTCACTATGAGGTTGACGCATGTATATGGTCACAATTCTCATTAGAGCATTTTGGTTTCTCTTATTTCTTAAAATCCACATATGTCTACTAGTGTTATTACATTGTTCATTGATTATATGAAAAAATAAACTTTTATAAAACAAAATTACTAACAAATAATTATTTGGCAAATGTGACTGGTGGATGAGATGATTGGACTAATCTAAGCTCATTGTAAAAAAAATTAGAACTTTCCGAATTGAATTCGATCTCAATTTGTGCATCAAATTATTTTGACCATATTGCCATTATGAATAAAACCCGATTTGTCGCTGCGTCCAAAATAATTTGAACACAAGAACCTCAAACACGTTATCATGGAGTTCATATCTATCTCACCATATAAAAAAACTTAAATTACTAAACTCTAACCCTAACCCTAAATTTCACCCTAATCCCTAAAAGAATAGTAAAAATAAATAATTTGGCATAATATTTGGTGGAGTTGACTTATTAGTTGACAAGTTGACGCTTGTAGGGTTTATAACTTTACACTTAAAACTCTCTCTCTCTCTCTCTCTCTCTCTCTCCCCACCACCATCTACCACCTGCTCGAGCCCATCGCACCGCCGCCTTGTCTTTATACAAGCTCCAAGTCACGCAAGCTGCACGCGGATCGCCACCTCTATTTGCTACTACCTCTCTCAGCGCGGCCCCCATCCGCGTCACGCAAGCTGCCTCCACCGTTCCTATCCTGGGTTGTCGCCTCTGGGCCTCTCTCACGGTTGGCCACCTTACGTAGCCCCGCACTGCCGCCTCAACTCTCGTTTTCTCTGTAAGTCTCATTCTCTCTCTCTATGTCTCTAACCCCGATCTCCAATTCAATTCGTTTTAGTTATACTCTATTGGATTTTGAAACTTGTTGATGGGCGACTCAGGCATGGGTCGGCGTATGAGACCACAAAGAGTGGCATCTCAATCTCAGCCTGACATTCACATAGGCTAAGTACTGATTTGGCATGACTACCTCGGTGACGTCTCAGCCAGTTTGGCCTAGCGATTCTTCGCCAAGCTCATCGAGAAAGAAGTATTAAGAAGCAATTGTTTCTTGTATAGATTATGTATTGGTCTCATGCTAAAAATTTCAAGTTCTTGTGCTTATTAAGTCTTTGTTTTTTACAGGGCTAGTTGGTGTTGTTTGATGTTCGAAACTCATGTGTAAGTACTGCATACAATAAGGGAAGAGTTGATTTACAACTGTATATATGCACTTTTTGTACATTTACTGAATTCTGATTCACATGACTATTCTGTCGGAGTAACTTAACAAAATGAGGAAGGAATATACCCACCTTGAAGGCAGATAAATCATGGACTACATAATTAAGTAATTTGTCCTGCATCATAACATATCCACCTACAACAAGTTTGAGAAAGTAAGAGAATGCAGCTCGAACTAGTTTTATACTATCTTTCTCTGTGTGACTGACTTTTGAGTGTGTGAGAGCTAAAAAATAGAAAGTAAGGATACTAAAGTAGAAGCTATTCCATACCCATATGTAGAAAGTAACTGAAGATGCTCGGATATTTTCTGAGCAAGATGCAACCACACAGAGATATGCTGCTCAAGTTCGTTAGGTTGTATAGAGAACCATATTCACCAATGATGTTTTGGATATGTAATTTTGAGTAGTTATTGTACATATACCACTCATTAAATATATTTTTGCTAGATTGCATGCGTTAAACTGTTTTACTTGCTCAAATGAATGATTACTTCAAATCTTGTAGTTATACTAAACTATTACTTTACATAGCAGATGATCATTATCTGGTCATAATAGATGTCTTATTATTTCTGTGTGTTTTATGTTGCAGGGGAAATATGAAGAGGCCACTACTTCACTTGCAGAGATGGAAAAGAGAGTTGTTATGGCAGAATCAATGTTAGAGGCTACTTTACTGTACCAAACTTGTCAATTGAATACACAACCTTCTCCGCGGTAACCTTGCCAGCTTTCTTATTTATTATTTCATTTATTTGGTCAAAGTTAATATGTCACATATTCTCACTCTATTACCTTTCATCTCTACATTAATTTAGTTGCTGCAGTGGGTTAATATGAGATGTGAGCTTCTCATTTATCATCATCAATAACAATATCTATATACACAACTATAAATTATTAACTTTAATCGAAACATTTGTTCTTTGGGTGCAGATCTATGCCTTCATATTCTTCACCTCGAAATCAAGAGCCAACACAAGAGTTCCTTGCAAGAAAGATTAGTTTGATATCTTGACCGTCAGTTATATATTTGGTGTAGTGTAAATTTTGTTTGGCTCTCTTATGCGTATGTGTTTTGAGTCTGATTATATCTTTTTCCTTATATTTTTAACTTTTGCTTCCATTGTAAATCAAATGTATGTAAGACAATACTACCAAACTTTGTAATATTAATTATTTACTCTTTGTCTCTTAGGCAGCAGTGCTGCTATTATCTACATCAATGAAAATTCATGCTCATTCAGTACCACGGTCTGCATCGTCCCTTCTTCTCTTTCCCAGGTTCCTATTTTGACATTTCCTTGTTCCATACAGAATTTTGTCATTTACATTCATCATGCTTTAACTAGATTGCAAACCACTTGGCAAGAGTGAACAGGTCTATTACACTTGCATGCGTTTATTATATTGTATCTACTTAATGCCTACCTTTGATACAATTAAGCTATTAAGCTACTGAGTTGAGTTTAGAAAAGAGATCAATATGCGAGGTCTGTGAGTGATTCATTTAAGATTTTAAGCTGCTCCTATTTTTCTCTGCATAGTTGATAAATTCACTTGATTAACATACCCATGGATGCATAAGGTTATTGTCTGGAATGTGTCCACGTGTCCCTTTTATGAATGATGAAATTCATAGCACTTTTCTTCTTTTCTTCTCGTGTTCTGTTTTTGTGGATACTAATTAACTTATGAATTTGGTTCTGTAGTTTGCAAAATGTGTGGAGATTGGGCTATCTCAACTCATTCTTCTACTGATATTTTCACAGGTAATTTCTAATCATTTGTACTTTATATCTTCTTTCTTTGTAGGTAATAGTGAAATAATATCAATAGTTGATCAACTCTGGTGAAATATTTCTGTGGAAGTTTACTAATCTAATGAATTCTTACTGTAAATACCTCATCTGATGTGCAGTGAGACACATGTCTTTAATCGCTTTGTTATTTTATTTTTGGTGACAATTGTGTGGGTTTATGCTGATCTGCTTGTTGTGGGTGAGGCTTATAAGCACACACCAGAAATAACTCAGTTGAGTTTCAAACTTTCATATGCTTCCAATATGAAACATAAGTTAATGCTGACTCTAATCATTCTATATTTTTTCAGTCATGTTTAATTAAGGTGCTACGAATAACGTAACTTTTAGGGTCACGAGCTACAGAACGTGCACCACTGACTTTAGTGTTTTCTGTTTATATATACATCATTTATATAAATGATATATAGTACTTTATTGAGTTTCTGTTATATAGGATGGGTGTGTCAGTGCTCTATACTCAACAATGTATACTGATGTTGTGACAACCTGAACCGTAATCATCCACTTATCGATTTTTGTTACGCGTTATCGCAGATTAGTCGCATAATTGGGTTTATTAATGACTATTTCATCAGACGAGAATTTGTGTTGACTTCCTTCACGAGAATTGTAGAGTATTTAATTTTGAGATCGTGAAAATTTTTGGGGAATTTTTTCGAATAAGCGAGCAATGTTTTATCGAGTTTTTAAGTCGGTTGGTGAATATATATAAAATTGTTATTTTTATTGATTTAATCATGACCGTCCGATTTTGATCAGATTGAATTATAGCCGTTGATTTGGGCTGTATGTGTGCGGGTATATATACAGTATAAATACGAGACAAATTGGGAAAGTTTCCATTTTGGGATTACTGGGTTTGACCCGCGTTGACCACGGGTCAAACCGACCCGTTTGGCTTCGAATTTTGTCGCCGGCGGTGTGCTCGATTCTAGCCACCTTTGGCCGTGACTCCTTGATGAAAGATGTTGAGCTTGGGCTTCTCTTCAAGTTTATAGGTGAATCACTAAGATTAGTGGCCGGAGGAGGAAGAACTGACGCGATGAAGATGGAGATTTCTGACCGGATTTCGCCGGTGACGGAGGTGGCGATACCGGCAGCGTTGGGGGACGACATTATGGCGGTTTTGTATCCCTTGGGATGGTGATTCTATCCCAAGTGGTGTTGGGCCTTGCCGTGGCCAGATTCCAGCGAACGGAGGAAATGAAATTCCGGTGGGTTATGAAAGGATCCAACCCCGATTTAGCTCCCTAAACCGGAATCAAACCCTTTCGAACACACGAACCAACAAAACCAACAAAATTTCGGCAGAGTTTCGTTTCTAACGTGGAATTACCATTACCTGCACGCGGAAAATACACTTCATCTTATGCCACAAAAATCAAACCGTGGGCACCAATCCCATCCGGATTTCTCAATATATCAACAGTAAAGTAAAACAATAAATATATCTGTACTTTACTGAAATCCGGTGTAAAATCATATAGTATATACAATAGATTACTCAGAGCGACCTCTATTGTATAATCATATACATATACCACAGTAGGTAGAACAATAAACATATTGGAAGAAACAAGGTAGCTCGAGCACTATGCCTCCAACCACGACGTGCGACACCAGAGTCCGAACTGCAAACTGGGCACGGAAACCGAAAAGCCCAGGGGAAAGGCAAATAAAAAACATTAGAGTGAGTTGACGAAAATAAACATATGTCTTTCACCAGTTTATATACATACTCAATATAAAACAGTGCGAGTTCGGAAAACACAACACATATATATATAGAGGTTGTCGGGCGACCTCTCAAGCCCGACGTCAGGTGAATCGCTCAAACCCGACGGTGATAGACCAGGGGACCTCTCAACCCTGGTGGCACACAGGGGACCACTCAACCCTGTCCAGAGGAATATCTCAACTCTGGTACATTGATGTAATAAATGCCATCACCCATAAACATATAACAATACCTCCGAAAATAACATATATCTCAACATCGTATAATTTAAATACGGAAAATCATAAAATCCACGAACTCGCAAATTAACTGTGAAAATATAAACTTATCCACTCATAGACTAGCGTAACGCAGTTCGCGTTAATCCGTGATCCGGCGGAAAGTCCATCGCCAAACGAACGACCACGAACCCCTGAATATTCACAAAGTTCATATCTCAAAGTCATAACTCGACAATTCAAAACAAATCACGAGAAACCACCGTTCTCGGAAACACATAATCCGATTACGACAAACTGTCGAAAATCCGAAAATCACACCTCAATACCTCGCTCTAAGTTCGGATGCTCAATTCGAAAAACGAACCTCCCCACTGCGATCGGGGCGCGATTTCGAGTGAAATGACATGTAACTTGTCGAAAATCTCAAAAAGTCAAACTTTGACCGCAGTTGACCACCGCCAACGGCGGCGCCGCCACCAAACTGAAATTTTCCCGGCGGAGCAACCACCATTCCATGCAAAATCACCCACTGAGCAACTTTGTCAACTACAACAAAGGCCAATTCTCACTCTAACTTGTCCAATTTCACGAAAAACCGAATGTTCATACAAATTTCAAATCCAAAATTCTTCAAACACAAATCGAATTAGAACTCCATACTTACATGGTTAGAATCATGGAGATGAGGGCTACAAAACCCAGTCCTTGTTTGAGCTCAACTCGGTCGGAATCGAAAACCACCATTAACCCCAAAAATCTCAAACTTTGGTTCAAAGTTTCTCTCTCCACCGTCCACCTCGCCGTGAATGGTGGCCGGCACGAAGATGAGGAGGTTGTGGCGAGTCGAACGGGCCACAGGCCGAGCCCGGAGGTGGCCGGAATTCCATCGCCGCCGTGGAGCACCGTGGTTGTCGACGTGATTTCCTCTCCCACCGAGTTGACTCGGTCAACTCGGTCAACTCTCATAATGGCAACTGTTGACTTGCCCAAAATAGCAACATTCTATTTATAGGTCTTCCCAAAATGGAAACTTCGTAATTATCTTTTCGGCAAACTTCAAATACCCGTAACTTTCTCGTCGTAATTCCGATTCTAATAATTCTCGCGGCAACAAACTTGACTCGACGTATTCTTCAATTATCACCCAAAGTCAAATACATCGGCAAATCTGACAAAAAGTCAACTGTTCAAACCAACACATATTTAAACCGACTAAATAATCAACAATCGGAAATAATCACAACTTAATCTTCGTAACTCAGAACAATGCTCCGGAAGTTCTCACGAGCTTGAAATTAAATTCTCAACAATTTCCGTGAAGAAGCCAAAACCAAATTCTCAACCGGTAATTTAGTCGCTAAGAGCACCACCATTTAAATCCAAACTTCAAATATTCATAATTAATTCCTCGGTCGTCCAAATAACGATCCGGAACCGCCCACGAACTCAAAATCACACATATAATGACTATCGAGAAGAGACTCAGCTCCAATTCTCGGCCAATGATTAAGTCGTTAACAAGCCTGGCGATTCAATCATCAGTCGGAAATCTGCGATTACGCAGTAACTCACGAATCAAGCTGATTATACTTCTGATTCTGTTCTGGGTCGTCACAGGTTATTCGGTTTTCCAGCAAATTGGAGGTTTTTCGATTAGTTTTTGGGTTTGTCACAGTTGTGAAAGTTGTTGGGCTTGTCTTGAGCTTTTCATTGATATATAAATTGCAGATTTTAGTGCCAATGAGTTTCCGGCCGGCGGCGGCGGCGGCGGCTGTCCGCGGCCCCACGCGCAGCCGTGAGCGCTGGATCTCCAACGAGGTAGAATTTTTGATGAAGTTTTATGGCGTTTCGCTCGTTTTCGCGTGTCGAACGCAATGGTGATGTTTATATTCGGATTTAGGTTTGTTAAATTTGGGCAAGTATTTAATCGGACAATTATCAATTTAATTCATGACAATATTAAAGGACGCTTTGATTATCTGTTAAATTGCGAGTTGTTTGATATTCGGGATTGGTTTGTGACTCTTAATGGTGTGGGATTACAGGAAATTGAATTCAGAATTTGGTTGAGTCAGTAATTAAACAGAAAATACGTTATTCGAGTATTCAGGATTCTCGATGTTATTACTCACCAAATTACGATCTTTGCTATTCAGTATGAACTCCGATGATCAGATATTATTTTAATCGTGGTTTTAGAATCACGAGTTAGCAGACGTATCAGATAAATAATTGTGTCGATCGACAGGGTTTCAGCTTTATGTTTATCCCGGCAATCTGTGAGTGGACATTTTATTTTCACCGTTGACCTACGAGTCTTGATTTATACATTTTATGATTATGCATTTGTGATTTTGCATTTTATGATTATGCACGTACGAGTATGCATGTGTGATTATGCATTTTATGATAATATACCGTACTAGTAGGCATTTACGATTATGCATGTGCATGAAAACAAATATGATTTGTTTTACACAGAGTACAATCTCAGTGATACTAATGGCATCGATGCATTGGTATGCTCGGCTGATCCTCGAGATGCTCCGGGGGAGACAGATATTCTGACCCGAGGTCTTTCTGACTATATAATCATGTGTGGGTTTGGGATCCCGTGATTTAGACTGTACTGAGGCAGAGGTGTCCGAGAGGGGCCCCGCGGTTTTAAACTCGCATCATGTTTATTTTCAGACTTGCATTATTTTTGTGCACATTATATATTGTGAAAGGCATATTATTTACAGTTTCAGTTAAAAAAGTAAAATATTATTTTCGTCCACTCACTCTAATAGTTTTTATTATTTTATGTGACTTTTTCCTAGGCTTTTCGGTTTTCTTTTCCCAGATTGCAGTGTGTATCATGAGAGTGCTAGCTGTCGTCGAGGGTGTCGAGTCCACCAGTTAATTGCTTCAGCAATAGGTCCTTGTTCACTGTCAGTATGTCTCTTATTTTATTGAAGTCGCCTTGGATACTAGTTCTGTAGTATCGTCTTGTGAGACTCTTGTGAATAGGTCTTCATGTTGAGCTTCTTTATTTGTGAATCGGTGTATTTACTAGAGTCATATTTTCAAATTATGAATAATGTATCAGTTTTATGTTAAGAAATCTAGATGTACATCGGTGGTTCACAGTATTGTTTGTGGGTTTACCTGCGGAGTGTCAGTTTTTCTTGCAGGTTTTTGGGTGCCTCTTCTATAAGGGAAGTTATGTCAAATACTGTGAACCACCGATGTACATCTAGATGTTAATGCACCATGGCAATTGTTGATAAATTCTTGTAAGGCAACATCATACTCAAGATTTTTATGATCTAGAAATACCCATTCTTTATCCATTTCTGTATGCTTAAAGGTTCCTACAAATGACAGAGATCATACCAATCAGTTAGAGCATTAAGGAACTATATGATGTCGTTAGGAACAGAAGGACAATCAAGTTATGTTCAAAGATTTCCTTGCAGATTTCCTTGCCATTAGGAACAACACATAAGTAGAAAACAAAGGCAAATAACCACAGAGCAAAGCTAAGAAAATCAATCAAAGCTCTACATTACCTAAACCTCTTTATCAACTTGGCATCTTCAATCGTTGACATACCCAAATCAAAAAAAGAAGCCAACCATTGAGGCAGTCCTCATAAACACATGCATTTCAAATTACCTTTCTACCAGTGATAATCTCATGTGATTGAGATGAGGCCAAAAATAACTTAGAGACTTGAATTAATCACCTTCTTAGTCAACAATACAAACAACCTAGATATATAAACATCATAAACAAACCAATCTTAAAACCAATAACAAGTTTATTAGTTAATAGGTGAAGAACATACTCAATAAATAGATGTTACAGGTCGTGTTCGATGTTCACTGTGCATGTCGACTTCCATAGCTATTCTCAGAATCACGAAAAATCCAATCATCCAATCTTCTCTACGTTTTTGATTTAGAAAGAAGATGAAATTTCGTTCAACCCCAAATCTGGGTTTATGAGTCTCGTACGAAACGGTAACAAATTGAATATTTAATCTATAAAGAAACAGAACAGAAATCCCTTGCTCAAGAGAAGCCTATTGGTACAAATTGGTATAAAAGCACAATGGGAACGAAAATTTCAGTTGTTGCTCGTTATCTCTATTAATTAAGAGAGTTGTTGCTTCTACGGTTTCTAAGCGATTGCTAGCTGATATGGACGTCAAACATTGCTTCCACCAAGTACCCTTAGATGATATAATTGCCAATATAATTGCTTGGAGGATATGCAGGTCATTCATACGTACCCAAAAAAACTGATTCTTAAAACCTCTCCATCCTATCGGCTATTACAGGTTCACTTCCAATCATTCTAATCAGAAATAGAGGAGGTTTCATTCTTCCATCTCGATTTCGAGAAACCTGCTCGATTAAGATTCCAACAACTTTGCTCTATCTAACCGAGAAACCTACTCGATTAAAGTTTCATTCTAATCTAACAATCTGAGTTTTGTTGATGGTTTAATCGATTGGGTTGAGTCAATCGAATTTTGTAGGAAGATGTTGTTGTAGTTTTCAATAAGTATCTCTCTCTTTCTCTATTTGAATGGGTTGGATTTGATTATAAAAAATTATCCTCTGTTATCTTTGATTTGTATTTCAAGTCGTTGGATTTGTAGGTGCCCGTTGAGATGAGTAATTGATCTAATCACAACAGAAGACCTCCTCCTCATTGAAGTCGCGCTTAGTCCGAATTTTGTACATCATAGCAACACATTTGACTCAAAGATCGATAGAGAGTTGTCAGAGGTAGGCCAGGGAAGGACTGGAATCCTCCCATCTCTGGGTGACAGTGAGAGCGTAAATGGCACTCTAAAATCCTTTCAAGGTAATCGACAAATTGTTGTATTCTCTGTGAGGTATGAACATACATACTTCTCTATTTATTTCAGTAATGTGGGTGTCTGGTGGTTTTCAATGATTTATTATCTGACCTTTTTCTCATATTATACTGGGCCAAAATGCACATGACTAATGTCAATTGTTATTTGAAAGAACTATGCTACCACTCACACACATAGTGAGATGGGTCATGACGGACAGACACATATCATGAACTCTTATTTGTTTGAACCATGAATCCAGACATTGACGTGCTTTGTTTTAGTGAAAGTCGTAAGGGAATTATTTTAATGATTTCAGCCTGGCATAACAATTTATTTAGTTGTTGATATGTTTCTTCATTATCCCTCTGATCTATAGTTATCCGACAATGTTGTCATGTTAAATATGTTGGTATGTAGGTTAATTTTTTAGCAAAATGAGTTGGGTTTAGTTTATACTTCCTTAAGTAGTCTTTTTCATTCATTCCTTAAGTACTTCCTTAAGTAGTTTATCCCATTTGTTCATACATTTAGAAGTCTCGGACAACGACAAGATTTGCTCAATTGCAGGCTTAACATAAGAGAGCAGCCTTCTAACTGTTAACAATACATTTTATTGTCAGCATCACAAGTTGCTACTGTTATAGTAGGGGCAGACAATGTGAATCCAAGTGGAAGATATTTCCTTATTCAAACAATTACTGGGCGACTTCAAAACATCCAAGATTCAGTTGGATTCTATGACACCATGCAATATCCGTTATAATTGCCTTATGGAACATATGGATGAGATATCAATACTAAAGACAACAGTAATGAGGATATGTCATGTTGTGACTATTACTCATATATGTTACAGGTTAGTGTTTATTTTTCATCTTTTTTTAACACATAAATTATACTTTTATAAAATCTCTATTAATTAACTAAATTTTGTAGATACGTGAAGGTCATGAAAATCCTCTGCATCGAGGTGGACGCCTCTTCCAACAATACGTTGTAGATAACTATATATGTAAAGATTGAGTCACAAAGACTAAAGATATATCAGGCTTGAGCAAGAAAAATTCAAAAAAGAATTTCGTCAAAGATTACAAGACTCTCTACATGCAGGGAAAAATAATGCAGGTACTTATAATCTTTTCTCTTCTTTCTAAAGTCCTATTTATGTGTAAGAATGTTGTATTTGAATTTTTTTTAATTCAAAAATAATTCATTATCATGAAACGTTAGAAATAGAACCATTCTTCCCTCATCATTTATTGGAAGCTCGCGTGATATGTATCAACGGTATCAAGATGCTATGACTTTGGTTTTAAAATATGGCAGACCAGATCTTTTTATTACAATGACATGTAATCCTAGTTGGGAAGAAGTAAAAAAATAACTCCTCCCTGGACAAACTGCTCAAGATCGTCTTGTTATAGTCACAAGGGTGTTTCATGCTAAACTGGAGCATTTGAAAGAAGATATCATCAAAAAGGGAGTCTTGGGAAGAGTTGTTGGTCATGCTTTTGTTGTTGAATTTCAGAAACGTAGTCTTCCACATGTTCATATGTTGGTCATGCTAGAAGAAAGCGATAAGCTTTACACTGCAGATGAATATGATCACATAGTTAGAGCAGAACTACCAGATATGGATGCGGAGCCTCAATTTTACGATGCAATCTGTACACATATGATTCATGGTCCGCGTGGAAGATTTAGTCGAAACCTTTCTTGTATGAAAAATAGATGTTGTACAAAAGGATACCCAAAACCTTTTGCAAATTTCACCATCCAAGGGAATGAAGCCTATGCAGTATATCGAAGACAAAATGTCCAAAGGATACCCAAAACTTTTTACAAAATAAATTTCTGTTTCCTTTTAGTGCACTTAACTAGAAACGGAATGCGTTTCTAATTTATTTATTTTCAATTGACGTTTTTGTTTTAACAACAAAATACACTTTTTTCATTTATTTTCATTTATACACTTTGATAGATTAAAAAATGGGAACAAACTAACCATATTGTTGTACAAAATAGGAACGGTTAAGATATTCGTTACAACTATGTTGAGAAAAAAAGGGAACAGAATATGTTTGGTTGCTTAGTGCATACTCTTTGAGAATGGTGCACCCAATTTGATACAAAATGGAAACGAAAAGACAATTCGTTGCCACATTGATATTCTATTTCAACACTATCTGGGAACGGAAATATTTTTCGTTGCTATATATTAACAAATGTGGCCAATTACAACGGATTTCGTTGCTTTTGCAATTTTAGTTGCAACGAGTTGTCATCCGTTTCAATTTTGTGACACTCGATAGTAGTGAGCACAGATCCAGAATCGTTGCCATATATACCGTAGCTAAAGGCCCATTTTCTAGTAGATCTCCTGTTGTGTCAGCAACTTCCGAGGAGTTACGTGAAGAAATATCAGCAGATGTATGGAAAGCTTTCTGATACTGTACATCTTGAGGTTCCATGGGAAGTACAAGTCACAGGACACAATAGTATGTTTTGGTTTTAGAAGGGTTGGGAAGATTTTTCCAAAAGTTCTACTCCGTCCAGCACATGGATGATCTACTTTTTCAATACGAAAGGAACTCCACATTCAAAGTGATTAACTTTGATAAAACAAAAACAGAGTCCAATCAAAATCCTTGTGCAAGAAAATGATGTAGATGACCCTGATCAATCAGCTAGAACTCCGATGCCTGAAAAGAAGCCAAGCTCTGGTGGTGGTAAAAGAAAGCATTTATTATATTTGTTTTTAAATTGTTGTGTTCTACCTTCTTTTCCTTGTGTCATAATCTTCTACAGAGAAAGACGATCTTAATGCAGAGAAAGTTGAGAGAGACAAGTCCACCACTGCTCAAAGATTCCAAGAACCAACATGTGAGGTTTTTGGTAGGAAGCAGTCCACCACTACAATTAGAAAAGCTAAAGCTCTTTTAAGTGATAAGAAACTCAACTACTCTGAAGATTGTTTCTGCATACCCATGTCCCATTTTTATGTTGAACGGAATTTTCTTGTGAGTTTTCTATGCGTTCACCTTCTTAATGTTCAAACAACTGAGCGATAACACAAGTAGTTCCTTTAATCTCTTATCGTCCGTTTAACATGTTCCTGATTTCTTTTTTATTCTCAGTGGCTTCCAAGTAAGTTTACCAAGTATATGGAACCTGTCATTGAGAGCTCCGCGAATCTTAGCCTTCGAGTTTTGGATTTGGAAGGGAGAAGAAATTGTTGGACCGTTTTAATGAGATATGATAATGCAAAAAAGAGAGCCTCACTCGGCGGCACAGGGTGGAAGGAATTTGTGCAAGAGCATGACTTGTGCGCTGGTGATGTGTCTTTTCACTTTAGTTAACAAACACAAGCTTCTATTTGAGGTTGAGATTGTTCGTGGACCAGAAGCTGCATCGAATCACAGCTCATCACCAGGTACAGTTTATTCAACTGATATCCATGTAGAGGCTAATTATTATGTATGTATGTATATGTGCTCACTATCATGCCTTGACCTGAATATATTGATGTAGATGATGCCGGTGATGACAAAGAAGTCAAAGATGATGAGGTCATTGATGATAAGAGGAATAATAGTGATGGTGAAGAGGGAGAGGAGCATACTGAAGATTCATTTGTTCACAAGAGAAAGAGATCAAGTTCACCTACCAAAAGCATCAATGATGTTAGTGGTGGTTCCACTAGCACTCGAAAATCTCAAAAAGAATGGATCCAATAATGGCTGGGGGACGACGTAATTTGGCTTTTCAGAGAGCTCTGGCTTTCAACTCACCGGAACCTTACTTCGTGGTTGAAATGCAACACAAAGTTGTCCAGGCACCTGTTTTGGTATTTTTCTAAAGTCTGGCATGATAACTCTTGTCGTGCTTTCTTTCCACAGATATCCTTCCATATACAAAGCAAAGTCAAGTACTGTTTCATCCTTTTCATGCTCTCTCTTTTTGGTTTTATTTTGTTTTCAGGAGTTGAATTTTGATTTTGCCAAGGACTACCTTGAGAAACGGCCTAGTCATGTCAATCTGCGGGGTTCAAATGGGAAAACTTGGTCTGTCGAGTTATATTTTGGAAATGAACTAGCTAGCTTGGTTCAAAAATGGTTGGATTGAGTTTGTGCAAGGCAACAACTTGAAAGAGGATGATGCATGTGTACTGGCGTTGATTGACAAGAGCAATTTTACATTTGATGTTTTTCACTTTTACCGCAACACATACAAGTTGCCATCCACAGAATTTCTTGCAGGCAAGTAACTTATGTTGTAGTATCCCTTTTTGGTTCAGAAAGAAGGCCTCATCGCCTAGAATCTATTCAAGTTGGTAAATTAATGATCCTACTATGAATCAATGTACGAGATTTCTAATGTTTAATATTGATCAAGTTCTTGAGCAAGAAATTGCAACTTTTGCAAATTATTACAACTTTCTAGGAGCACATCCGTAAGGAAATTAGGAGGCAGTTCATTCTTAAATACCAATTGACAAAGCAAAGTGAAAGGTTTGTCCTAAAATATGAGAGTTCTCCTGTCTATGGTGTCTCTTCATATTGATTGACCATAATGTAGCTGGCATGCATCATTCTCAAGTAAAAAGTTCCATAGACTAATAGTACCTTGATACTTCCTAATTGATCATACTATCTGTCAGTCAGCAAACCAGCAACATTTAGAAGAGTAGCCAATCATTCCAATGTGTGGTAAAGGCAGACTGCTACAGTGCCAAATGACTATATATAGAGTGAATTGCAACCAGGATTTATTGATAAATTGCAACTACTATTGCTACCTCCTAGCCTTAATTACAAGAAATGCTTTTAGAAAAATAAATAAATAAATGTTACATGCGAAGGTGAAAGTGAAGATGAAGGTGAAGGTGTAACACCCTTCTCATCTCATCAAAAACATACATATTAATTATCAACCAAGAGTATCAATCACGAGGACCAACTACCCCGGTGCATAAGATATAACTTCTATCTGTTCTAATCTCAGAGAGATGAATCAAATCCAGAGGACAGAAGCATGCATCCTTCTCAGATAAAGAAGGGCTCACCATTAATTCAAAGAGTCAAAACTAGCTTGAGACTATGAGAGAGAGAAACAGCAGATAGGAGGAACTTAACAGTTCACTCGGATACAAGCTGTTTGGTTTAAGAAAACTGTGGCTGCTGGAAATAGGGAGCAGAGTAAAAGTAGTCGAGAACCCATCATGTCTTCTTCTCATCTTCGCCGGGAAAAATCTTGTGCCACCACTCGTTGCCGTTTTCTCAGTGTTATTCAAGATGACATTTCTAGAGACAGAAGGCTGGTGAGGCTTCTCTCTCTTTCTCGATCTCTTGCTTTTACTTGATAATTAAGATCAGAACATGCTCAAGACTTTTCTATTTTTTCCTTTTTCTTTTTGGGTTTTGGAGATTACTGTACCGTTTGGTCTAGCTATCGATGATGATGAAGACACTAGTTAGTTGTTTGTTGAAAGTTAATAAAGGTCTGCATGCTGAGGTTGTATGCTTTAGTTATAGACTACAAAAGATCAGAACTTTGTTTCTGTGTGAAGGCATACACTTGATGTTGGCTATTTCTTAAGCCATGACAAAACACAGTAATGAAAGCTTATCAATGATTAAGTGACTTTATCTCCTTGGACAAGCAGGTATAACATTCATTGCATACATGTTTTCCATCTAGGATAGAATACTGAGCATGTATCCCGGACATTCTGGAATGATTTCCTGTGTGACTCTTGATGACTTTAAACACGTCTGTAAACCCAGATTATTTATGTTTAAGCTGTATGTTCTTTGGTTATGAAAATCTGTGTTGATTAAGGGAGTTCCCTAGGAGAGTTGACAAATTGTTCACATGGTTTTTCTGAAAAATTCGGTTTGTCTTTTTCTTCCTGACAAGTCGCTTTCAAGTCTGTCTTCTCTGGTTTCTCTCCTTGCTGTCTTATAACGTGCTTCTTCCTTGATATCTGATATTGCCATTCTGGTATAAGCACATATGACCTCTCTTACCTTGATTAGACCACCTTAGCTCTTTAAGGTAAGTTGTGAGAAACTGTGCTGCTATGCAAATTGACTTTGCTTGTTGTGTTCTCTTTGCTGCTACTCTTGTTGGTCTGCAGCACTCCTTGCTTAGTCTTATCTTAGGACAGTTGTAGGTCTGCATTTTGACATACGCATGCTATGTTTCACATGCTCTCTTAGCTGTTTGTTGACCACCGAATAGCCTTGCCTATATAAGGAGTTCCAAGCTGCCTTGGATCCTTGGTTGGTTGAGTGAAACACTTGGGGGTTTTGGTTATTCTGTTTTGGTACTCTTTGAGAGCACTTTCGAGTGTAGTTTCTCTTGTCTCTTCTCTTCCCCTTCCATGTCTTCTGGTTGCCTTGTTTGTGCATAATAGACATGGATTTCTAAAGCATAAAATCTGTTTTTCAAAACTCATATGCATTTGTGCATTGTGCATTCCATAGAGATAAAGTGTGGAGATGCCCAACCCAAGAAGTTGATCAAGAAGATTTAACTTACGTGTAGTTAAGATCTGAGTTGATACTTCTGTAAATTTCCAAAGTGTAAGCACATAGATTAAGGTAGTGTAGCTCTGTTTGTACTGGTGGGTAGACTAGTCAGGATAGCATACGGGTTATGTATCCCAGAGTGCCAGAAACTTGTAATTGTGTGTGTTACAAAGTAGTGGAAAGGTTTGTCCCTCAAGAGTTAGGGGCACGCAGTTTTTGATCCTGGTTGTAGGATTTCTGCGTTATCAAAAACATCTTGTGTCACTTTACTTACTGCTTTACATTTAAGTAATCGTTTCTGTGTTTCGGGACAGATCTATATCTTGCTATCCCGAGAACAGTTTAAACGAAAAAGTGGTAAAGGCCTATTCACCCCCCCTCTAGGACCTTTACTGTGCAGGGGATTCCAAAGAGATTTTTGGATAAGTATGGAGAAGATCTATCAAATAATTTAAATCAAGTACAATTAAGCTCCCATGTGGTTGGCGATGGGAAATAGGACTCACAAGCTTTAATGGTGAGGTTTGGTTCAGGAAGAAATGGCAAGACTTCTCCAAGTTTTACTGTCTAGAGAAAGGTGACTTGCTGCTCTTCGATTATGAAGGAGATTGTACATTTCGGGTTTCCATTTTTGATGGAAACAACAGCAACATGGAAATTAACTATAAGAGAAGAGTGCTCGGTAGTGAAGTAGATGATGCAGTATCTCTTGAGATACCAGGTGATGTTGTGTCCCGCAACATCAACAGACCGGTGTTGAGTTCTAAAAAAAGCAATGTCAAAGCTGAGAAGCCTGTGAAGAAAGAGACGCATTGGTTTAAATCAAAAACAAAAAGTACGGAACATACATTTTCTATTTTTAACCTTACTGTATGTACGTGTTTTCTTGATTCCATTTGAAAATTAGCTTATAATAGTTATACATCTTGTTCTAATCGATCTGTAGCACATAAAGACGGATTTCCAACAACAAAATATGAGGAAGGTACTTCTAGCACCCACAGATTCCGAAAACAGACACCAGAGGGTCTTGCGAGAGCTGAGTCTTCCAAAACTTCTTTCAGAGTTACTTTATGTAGCATTAATATGCGTCGAGATTTTCTGGTAAAGCTTTTCTGTGGGAAACAAAATTCGTATATGGTTCAAGTCATTTGAACAAGACTTAAGCAAATTTACTTTCCCATAAGTACGAATAAACTCTGACCATCATTTACTTTTGTCAAATTCGTTTTCATTTTCAGTGGCTGCCTAAAGCCTTTACACAGAAACATCATCTTAAGCTGCCTAGTAATGCGATGCTTCGTGTTTCGGGTGGAAAGGGAACTTGGCCTGTATTATTGATATATGAAGAAGCAAAAAGAAGAGTCAAATTCCATCATGGTTGGAGTCAATTTGTGAGAGACACAAATTTAAAAGATGGAGATGTGTGTGAGTTTGTGCTGATGGATAGCAGTAGACCTAGATTTGAAGTTACGATAGAAACTAGAGGTAAATAATTAAGTTGTATCTTGTATCTTAGTTTTGAAATAGTTATTTGATTTAAATGTCATAGACTCAGTAGGGATCAATGTTTTAAAACGCTAAATAGGGACATGACACAGTTAATCGAGAGCTTCGCATACGTGAAATCTCAAAGAAAAATGCATAAAAATGCGTAAACTTTTTGAAAAACAACTTGAAAATTTAATAAACATAAACATTCAATCTTGAAACACAAATATAAGTTCAAAAACCTCAAACATAAACATTTAAGTCCTAAACATAAACAATCAAGTCTCAAAACTAAACATAAACATCAAATCAGCTTAACCAACTTCAATTAGACCAATTCTGATTAAAAATAAACAACCTACTCAAATCAAAATTGAAAATAGTCGGACCGATCAAATGAACTAAGCAATCTATTCAAATGATTAAGTCAATCTATTTAATGAGAAGTCATACTAAATATGAGAGAGAAGTGGCCGACGCCGGAGAAGATGGAATCAATCTTGCTTGAGATTGAGATAGAGAGCAAAGAGAGATGTTGCGGGGACTTGAATGTTGATATAGAAACCCCAATTGATCAAATAAGATAGAAACCCTCAGGTAAGTCATCTATCTTAAATCCTAATTGTCGTTTTGGTCTATTGGGCCTAATTAAAAAATTAAAAACGCGGCTCTAAAGCTTACCCGCTTTAAGCCTTCTGCACTGCGTTTTAACACATTTTGCGCGTTTTTAGTTTTTTTTTAGTAAAACGATGCATTTTCTGATAGCCTAGCTTTGAAGCGGGTTTTGACGCATATTACGTGCCACATTTTAAAACATTGATAGGGATGTAATATGTTCTCACTTCCATCTATTTTGGGCTCTATTTTGATGAGCCTACAGAAATGGTTCATAGTGATGATGAGGATGAAGAGGAAGATGAAGGTTATAGTCATGATGCTTCTGTTGGCCGGGTTTCCAAGAGAAGGAGAAGTTGCTCTGGAACTCAAAATCTCCGTGAAGCAAGATCCGAGGCTCCTAAGACGATGCATCATGCAAGTTCTGGAAAGGACATGGCTACTGAAAAATATAATTGTTTCATACCTACAGTCCCTCAATTCAAGGTTCAAATAAAGACCTCCAACATCAGTGGAAATTATTTGGTAAACGTCCTTTATAGAAGACCCTACTCAATCTTCACAACATCTGCACAGATCACGATCTGTTTATGTGTTTTTGTCTAATGCTTTCTTAATTTCTTTGTTGCTTATGTGCTTCTTCAGCATGTGCTAATCGACTTTGCAAAGATACATCTTCTTAGGCAGCCTAGTCGTGCCTTCCTTCGGGCTGGAAGTCAAAGAACTTGGTCTGTCGGCTTTTATTATAAGTACAACAAAGCCATATTTCAAAGTGATTGGAAGCAATTTATACAAGACAATTATCTGAAAGCCGGTGATGCTTGTGTTTTCTTGTTGACTGACCCCAGCAAGTTTGTATTTGATGTCGTCATTTCTCGAGCCACACAGATCCAATCTGAAGTTTGAGGTCTGCATTTGCATTCCTCCACTCTAGCATTCCGGCGGCTGGTCTGCATTTGCTAAGGAATTCGAGGCTCTTTTGTTAGAAACATGAAACTTGAGAGTTTATTATCCTGGATGTTGTTAATTTAAACTTCTTACTAGAGAGAAGAGTAACTATCGGTACTTTGTAGGTTTTGCCTATCCTGTTTGGATTAGGAAAAGACATGTTCTTGCCTTTTTCTTATGGATGTTGTATGGTTTGGGGTATTTTCTGTGCTCCGAATGACTTATGATCAAGAACACTTGATGAAATCACTAGCCACAAAAAAAAAAAAAAACTAGAGATTCTGCTGAGATTGGCATTTTAATTTGAATGAAAGAAGTATTAGCAAAATTATGTGCAGATTTTGTCAATTCTCACACTTTCACACCAAACTAGTCATGTAGTCTGTCGTATGGCTATTATAGATACAAATCTGTATTCATATCCATATGGTTTTGGAGCTAGCTTAATTAACATAAATGGAAATTATGGAATTGTATGATTAACCCCCTCCTAAAGTGAAGAAGAAGAGAAGAAAAAAAAATCCAAAGTGGTTTTGGACTTTTGGTCAATTGGCAAGGAAGAATTCATTAGGCTATGGTGACCAACTAGCTAGTGTGCTTTCTCAATTTTCTCATAAATGAATGAATTTGACCATTCAAGAAATTTGGAAGCATTGGGTTTGTGGGTAACAGTAGTACTGACAAGTGACAACTGAATCCATCTCATCCCCTCATCACCACTGCTCTGCTCTGATCGATCATATCGAATGAAAGCCGTCAAACCCTAGTTGAAGCACAAAACTTGACCAGTAAAAAAAGAGAGTAGAGAAGAAAAGAAAGAAAGAGCGAGCCTCCTCTGTAGTTCGTCGATGACGATGGATCGTCGCCGCCGGGAATGTGACGACGGCAGGCCGTCGTTCTGTACTCCAACCGCAACGCCTCATTTTTTCAAGATCATTTTAGATGAAACTTCTCGAGAAACCAGACTAGTAAGCACCTCTCTGTCTTTCAATATCTGTTCTTACCTTGAAGATTTTGGCTGCTGTAGAACCAGGGTTCATTACAAGGACTGAAGGACATAGTCCAAGTCTTCGTTTTCTACGGATATGTGTTGTTTTTTGGACTTATAGTTTGAGTTTGTTGTGAGCAAACTCGTAATGTGTATGAAGAGTTGAAGACTAGAGCTTTTTGCTGCTTAACTATCAAAGGCAGAGTGCGGCAAGATTTTCCCACAATTTGCAAGATGAACTTTTTCATCTTCTAGGGAAGTGATAGGGTTATGCTTTGAATCTTCAACCACAATTTGCAGGTGTGTTTGTTTTGTTTTACACGTTTACTGTGTCAATATGATGAAGACTCTCAAGAGTTTTGATTTTGATGTACGGAATCTAGGAGCAGCACATAACTGTGATATGCCTAAAACATGCATCAAATAAACACTTAACACATAATTCAATCATATGCAATTTAAACCCTTTTTGTGTAGATGTAGCATTGATAAGTATGGTATCGTTCTAAACCGGGGATTGAAGGGTGCATGCAATTCTTGTGTAGTAAAAAGGGGGATATAAAAGAGTTGTTTAATTATCTAATTTATTTACTAAAAACGTCTCAAACATAGCACATAATCCTAGGACTCTAACATGCATTGACTCATAGACAAGCAAACACATAGAAGACCCAAAAAACACATACCATGTTTTCGACAAAAAGAAAACCTAATTAATTATATACAAGTGATCATCCCATCCTACCCACATGCATATTATACGGCTCTAATTCTCCCATCATCTTCGAAATCTACAAACCCTAATTCCAATTACATGTTATGGTTTTCTTTATCTTTTAATTAAAGTGCAATGAATAGCATATAAACACTTTAACTAAATCATCGATTTAACTAAAGGTAGGGACTAACATGCGATGAACAGCATACAAACATCCTAGTGATCCTAACCTCTACCCATACCGAAGCTTTATGCCCAACACATAACACATAAGAGAAACTAAGACTCATAAACACATGGAATACGTATGGAATTCATAAAGTGTATAAAACCAAAATAAGCATTCATTCACCGGGTTTTTACACAAAAGAATACAAAGACAAAGGAGACTACGGAGTAAAGAGTTCATGTTTACACTTTTAGTTCCGTGAACAGTACTGCAAACTTCGAGAGCAAGATGACCCTTTGATGGAGTTGGTATCGATTTTAGGAGGTGGTGATGGTGTAGTCGGCCTTGGCTTTGGGGATCTTTGTGGTGGAGAGTGTTTGAGTATTTTGGCAGCGTGAGAGCATAAGATAGGTGATGCTTTACTTTGAGACCGAGCTCTCCAATTTATAGAAGAAGATTAGGTCTTTTCCTACCAAAACAAGACTTTCCTTGTGTACCCGGGCAAATCTGACAGTCTGTAAATATTTGCACTTTTCCAGAGTTGTAGATCTCCAAAAATTATGATTTTGGTGTCGTTAGAAAGAAGACTCAAATATCTTTCCAACCATAGGTTAATCGCCTCTTAACTCCTCCTGATTCGTTCCCAGTTGTCGTTCGAAGTTGGCCCATCTGCACAGGCAGATTCTGCTTTCCTTATTCTTCATGATTTCCTTCTTCTTTTGACTTTGTGAATCATTTTCCTACCAAATCTTGATCTCCACGAAATTGGCTGATTGGATCTTCATATTTGGGCTATCAAAATGGTCTTCTAATTAATTAGACCCATTCTCATTTGTTTTTCTTCAAGATCCTTCCGGAAGCTTTCAAATCCTAGTCAACATAGGAAAGGTTTTCCTAGTCAACCAAAGATTTCTTTTTCTCCTCAATTTTTCTCCTTTCTTCCTTGGAATTTAGAACCAATTTCTTTTCTCCATTATTTTGCTGTGTTTTGCATGCTTGTAGACTCCTTTACTCCATCTCTTTTGGTCAACACCTGAAATTAACAAAATAAGTTAAAACTAATAAAACTAAGCAATTATCAAAGTAAAAATGTAGAGAAAATATATTAATTAATACGCCTAAAATGCGTAGATCAAACTGCTATTTGGATTTCCATATTCCATAAACAAATGAGCTGCAGAAAATCAAACCTTTTACTCAAACTTCTGAATTTGGAAAAGGCAGGTTGCTGCAATATGTATTTGTTCATTTTTGCCCACAATGTTTGAAATGAACTTCTTTTTCTTAGTTAAGTCTAGGGAATTCAAAATGGTGAGCTTCGTGCTTCGAATCTTCAACCACACTACAAGTGTGTTTGTTTTGTTACTATGTACAGACTGTTGAGTAAAATAGTATAATGAAAATAATAATTCAAATCACAAAATAAAAATATGTAAGGAAATGAAAGAGTAAAAGATAGAGAATATCAGATATAACGTGGTTCAGTAAAGTATCTACGACCACGGGGCAGCAACAACAAGAATTTCCACCATCGAAGATATGGGTGCACGAGATACACAACTTCAAGAACACTACTTGAAGGAAACTCTTTCTCACACACTTGTTTTGCTCCCTAACAACTACAACACTCTCAACTTGGAGTAAAAACTCTCTTCACTCTCTACTCGGAGCAGATGATCTTTCTTCGATGAGATGATGGAATGAGTCAATGACCTTTCCTTATATAGGCTAAGGAAGAACCATCTAGATCTTCATTAGTATCTTCCACTATAAATGTCGATTCATGAACCTTCCATGTTCATAAACCTTTTAGGACAACCCTATCTATATCATACTCGCAAAATTCCTCTTAATCGAGCCGACAAGGACAACGATGACAACTGCATGGGATTTTGCGAAGAAGCAAAACTTTGATGAGCTCGAAGAGGCTAATATTGAGAGGCGTCACAACCACACAAGGAGGAGTGTGAGGCCATCTGGAGGCTGATTGCGATGCCTTCAACAACAACATCTCTCCATCGCCATTGTTGATTGCAGAGTCCCTTAGTTTGTTTTGGATGCTGGTTTTCGTTGATTTTGAAGGCGTCGACTTGTGCTGGTAGTGTGTCGTTGCCGAGAATTTGGGAAGATGTGCATACCCAAATAGTGAAGTCAGATGTTTGAGCTTGACAATGTTCTTAATACTACGTTGCTTATGTCTTATAGGTTAGACTCTACATACCCTCAAAATTCTATTTGGGTTTTCGATCGGCGTGCTTGATTTTCAATCTTTGTAGAATTTGAGCATTTGGGATGGTTTATTGTTAATTTGATTTGCTTCCGACAAAATTTGGTCTTTGGGTGAATTGAATGTGTTCAGTTTACTGCTTCCCTACACGGATTATAACTAAGTTGTGAAATTTAGTTAATTATGTATTATCACTTATGTAATTTTATTCTTATGTTTCTTACTCTTCTAAGATTTATTAGAACCTACTTTTAGTTTTCATGTGTTATTGATACTGGTCTGAGATTTTAAATATGTAAAAGGTTCGATGTAATCAATCTCATGTTTATGGGTTTTTGACCCAGGGTTTGCGATGACTACCACCATGAGGAAATTGCATCTGATTTGGGTTACTGCCCACATGCACGTCAAAATCTACAAATATCCACCTTGGTGAAATATCTCCTTTTTATGTTTTAGCTGTGCTTTAGATTTTTGAATGTGGCAAGTGTGAGCTTACTATGATGGTGTGTCTGATTTAGTGGGACGTTGATGCGCCCTCATCTGTTGCATTTTCAGGTTAGGATCGACACTACCATCTCTCACCTGTGGAGAATCTGGTAGAGGCTGTAAGGTCTCTTTTTGGAGATTTATTTTTTGGAGTTGTTTAGGGTTGCCACTTTCTACAATGAGATTTATGAAGATATAGATGGGAAGAAGTTTATATCATGTTAAGTCATTATGGATATGTATCTAATCTAAGTTCTTGGTGTATAGGGCTGATGAAAAATGCTATGAATCACATAGACATATGAAACTAATGAACTGCCTTTCAATATTAAGTTTAGGCTTCATTTCCCATGAAATATATAGATATGTCAAACAAAGTTGACATGACAACTTTCAGTTGTTAGAATGTGCTTCCTCTGTTTCTATATATAAATGTTCAAATTTATCATGTAGTCATCTGTTAATAAATCACCAGTGAGGTTTTTTATATACAGTTATAAAGTATGCACGATCATCAAAGACAATGATGATCAAGCCAAGCTGACACTCATAGGAAAACATGCAGAGGAGCTATTTGGTGCCACCTGCCAAGACCTACTCAGTAGGAGGTTTTATCAACATAGAAGACTTTGGTACTAGAGTTGATAGAGAAAATTGGACAGACTTATCTATTTGAGATCAAGGTCAACTTCAATAGTGACCTGGTGGTTCGTAACATACTAGGAAATCCAGCACCACTTGAACATTTGGTTGTCCTCACACCAGCCCACCTTCCTCATGAAAAGAAGTGACACAATGAAAGTTGTTCAAAGACTTTGTTCTTGTTGGAATCGGAGAAAAAAAACAAAAGGTAAATGTTGTACATATATAATGTCATATTCTATTCTTGTTGAGAATTGAGAAATGTTGAATTTAAATGTATTTATGTAGCATATAACTTAACTTTACATGCTTATAGCACTTGTGTATTTTAACAGAAAAAAGAAGCGTCATGTCTTATGTTATGTATCACTAAATCTAAAATTATATTATGTTTAATTAGAAAGTATCAAATGATTGTGTTTCCCATATGTGATGCTCCAATCCAAATTATTATGTGTTACACTAGTGCACAATGTTCTGACTTTTGTTATCTCACTTTGATGAATATTCAAAAGGTGTTTGGATTTCAGTACAAACCCTAAAATCCAAACCCTAAATGGTTCTATCTATAGGCAACTAGATGAGGAAGAATCATCATTGACAACACCACCAGCCAAGGAGCTAGAGAAGGTATATAAGAAATGAGGTGCTAAAGAATCATCAGTAAAAACACCACCAGTCAAGCATGAGAAGAAAAAGAAAGGTTGATGATCCATATCAATCACATGGCATGTGCTTTTCATAAATTTATTTCAGCACATTTAGATCAAGTTGCTACTATTTGATGTTTGAACGGCCTTTTATGGTATAATGACAGTTTATAGTCTAAACTATAGTTTTCTATGACACTAAGCAATTGTGTGGAAACAACTCTAGATCAGACTCCCATCAAATAGCAGCTCTTTGTTAGCAAATCATCTTTTAGTTATCTGCGTTTCTCATTATGCATTGTATTATAGAGCTTCTATTTATAAACTGAACTTTGATATTTCAATCAGTTTGTAGTCTAGTATTTAATGTTATATTACTCTTATGATGATTTGTTATTTTCATGAGTTTGGACTATATTTAAGATGTTTTCTGGCTCCCAAAAACATTTACAAACTGAGATGGGCTGTGTTCTTTTAATTTCCAGTTTGTCAAGGATATCTACTGTTTTAGTAGTGGTTGTGTTTGAACGTTTGGTGTATCTTTCTTCGTATCTGTTAAATTTGATGTTTGGTCTATCTTTGTTAGTTTGAACGTTTCTACTTGCTTGGGATGATTTCGAGCAACTTATCTTTGTATTTTGTCATATTATCAATGATAAGTCTTTGAGCTTTCAGACCAAAAAAAGAAGTGGTTGTGTTAGTTATTAACCAGATTTTGTTTAGATTAACATAGTGGTTTTATATTTACGGTTTGGACTAACTCTCTTTGGGTACAAAAATTGGTCAGAGATATAAAATTCGAACACATTATATTTTTCAAATATCTACATACATATGATGCAACATATAAATAGAATTTGTGTTGGTTTTAGTCTAATAAAAATTGGATATTGACAAATGACACATGACTGCATGAATTTATGTCTAATTTTCATTCACAAAGTTATCTTTTAAAGTTCGATGATTATATAACCGCACCTGACACACAGGCTTTTAACCTAGTAAGGTTTAGTTTGAAATCAAAGTAAAAATATTCAATTTTAAAAAAATATAGTTTAAAAAAAGCATTTCTAACTATAATTTTTTTAACTAAAAATTAAAAATTAACAGTTTTAATTTTTATCAATTACTAATTACATCAAAATAATTAAAAATAAATTATTTTAAGTTAACGAACTCGATTCATTGGGTGGATTTGTTATTTTTTTTTTTCGTATCAAAAATATACCCTTAACAGCACCATCGCTCGATTAGGCGCCAAAATCACTCCCCACCCCCAATTCATTGCCGAAACCCTAATTTTTCACACCCTCAAAAATCTCATGCAATCGGCCTCCAACTCCCACCACTTTCTCCTCTCATGGAAAATCCAACGAACCCAATTTACAGCCCCCATTAATCTCCATCTCAACTCCAAAGCTCCCAACTTTATCAACTCCCTCAGAACTTCAATCGGCTACCCCGAAGAAGGCCTCGGCGACGAACTCGGAACACCCTCCTCCGCCGCGAAACCGGATCGGCTCCCAGTAGTGGTCCGCAGGTCGGGTCGGGTTTCGAGATACTTTTCGGATGGGGATTGTTTGCGGTTAGTCGCCGTCGATGGCTCTACGGCGTCGTTTGGTCTCGGTTTTGATGATGATGGGTTTGGAAAAGTGTGTAGAGTATGTGGTTGTGCTGTTAGGGATTTCTTTATTCCTAAATTAGTTAGTGAAAATTATATGAGCTATGTGAAATGGAAAGAGCACAGAGTTTTCAGCTCTGCTTTACAGGTTCTTGCTACACAGATAACCCCTCCATTCATTTTGTGAAGAGCATCTTATTTACTAACTATTTCAGTTTGAAAAGTAAAGAAGTAAAAAAGAAGTTATGAATGAAATGGTGGTTAGTTATTCTTGGGGATAAACTGATTAGGCAATGTTTCGGGCCATTGGGATCGGTTACTCTTGTTCGCTTCCAGCTGCGGCTGCACTTAACTGGGTCTTGAAGGATGGACTTGGACGGCTGAGTAGGTGTATTTATACGGCTAGTCGATACCAATTTGAAGGTAGGAGTTGTGCTGCTTTTTTTGGTGTTTGAGGATTGGTTTGGTTTGAGTTGTTGAATTTATTGTTTTGTCATTTGAAGAGAGTTAGGTTTACGACTTCTGTTATGTTCACGTTGAGCATTGGAGTTGAGCTGTTGACGCCTGCGTATCTGATGTACTTCCTGCTTCTTGCATCATTAGCCAACATTGCGAAACAAATCAGCTTGGCATGCTACATAGCGACTAGTGTAAGAACTGAGTTCCAGATTTGTTTTCTATATGTTATGAGATGGTTTTCAGCACTTCCTCATTTTGAATGTCCAAATTCTTTCCTTTGTACAAGCAGTCTGCTGTTCATCGAAGCTTTGCAATAGCAGATAACCTTGGTGAACTTTCGGCAAAGGCACAGGTATATGATCCTTCCTAAACATTAAGATTCGATGAGTCATCCTTCTGTATATACTGACTGGTTGTATGCTTTTCAGATTCAAACGGTCTGCTTTGATAACCTTGGCCTTTTGCTTGCTGCATTGTTGAATATGTCGTTGAAAAACTGCCCAAGGTTCTCCTTTTTACCTCCATATTGGAGAAATACACATTCCTTTTATAAATTCTCAAAGGGAAATGTATTGAATCATATTCTTCGTATGTGTTTCTAACTAGTGGCTGAACTTCTAGATTGCAGTTGGGCTTGCCTTTTGTTGTGTACCCCATTTTCTCAGCACTTGACCTTTGTGGAATATATCAAGGACTTAAACATGTCCATTTGCAAACATTAAGTAAGGCAAGTTAAAAACTCACCTCTTCTAAGTTTGCAGCTCAGTAGTATTGATGTGCCATGAATTTGTATATGCTACCATTTTTCCTTGTTAGAAACAATATTCTTATGCATGTCAGGGCATCTCATATATGGATGATTCTTTCAGGATAGACTTGAAATTCTACTAAATACTTGGATCAAGTTAGGAAAAGTTCCTTCCCCTGCAGAAGTGAGCAAGGAAGAAGGAATTGATTTCCTTCGGAGCAAAGGTTAGTTCTTCGCATGCACTGCGTTGTCTCAAAATCTTGGTTCTTTAATCGTAACCACTAATATCGTAGAGCTAATGACTGAGGTCTCTGAATCAGACAAAGGATTATGGCAAATCAGAATAGGGTACTTGGATCCTAAGAATCAGATACCCAAGTTGTCTATGATGTTGATAAGATCTACTGGTGATGATGATTATTGCTTCATATCCATTGAGATACGTTATTTAAGAATACGAAAAACTAATTGAGTATATCAATGGATGTTCAAAAAGTGTCATGTTCAGATTATGTATCATCTACTCTAATGATCTTAATTTTGTGCCTGTTTGATCAATGCAACAAGGGATTCTTCTTTGTCTACGGGAAAGAGCCAGCACTACAGATATTATCAAGGGTCTGTTGCAGGTAAGAAGACTTTTTCAGAAAAGTATAGAAGTGGAAAATGTTGGCAACATTATCAAGTTAGTGTGCATTACATAGTTAATGATCAATTTTTTGCGAATTAAGTATTCTAGGCATGCTATATCTGCAAGATCCTGCATATGGACAAGAATAGGTGGGCGGACATGGTAGATGCCAGAGATGCATTGGATTCGGCTTTAACCGAATGACCAAAATTGATTGAGGATTGCAAACGGCGTGCACAAGGTGATATGTGCCTGTTGAATGAACAAATGGTAGCACAAGGTTGGGCTACTTGGAACTTACTGAGTACGGAGGAGCAGACTCGTTATGGTTTTGTACATGAATGAAGATTCCTTTGTGTATGTATATCTTGTTTGTCTTAAATTTTGGTGGGTTCTACTTAACCTGGAGAATTTTCAATTTTGGGGATCACAAAAAAATATATTGTATCCACTTCTCTTTGTGTAGAAATTCAGAATTGCAGCTGATTGTGTATATATACCTATTTTGTTATCCAACATTATACACTAATGAGAACCTGCATATTCAAGCCCACCATAACTACACCCATTGGGGCTGCAGGTAATAGATCTCACATGCCATTTCATGTCAAATATGATCTTTCTATTGCTCATATACAAACCACTACATTTACAGTGAGATTACTTGGTATCCCACAAAAGTACCCAACTCATCTACAGGCCTTCTCGATTTGACATCAATGTGAAATAGAGCTCGCCTCGGTGCTATAGACAGAGTAATCGAAGCTGAAGTTGCCTCTCTCTTCATCCCATTTCAAAATCTCCCTTGAATATTTTAGAGCTGCATCTACGCTAGTAGGCTGCAAGCCTTTTACCAGAGAAACGTACAGTTTCTTTCCAGTCAAAGAAGAATACAGCTTCTTGAACTTCACTGCAATGTAGTGAGCTGCTATATGACCCAGTGAGGGGCTACTATTGATGTTGTTGCTGCTGCTGTTGCTGTGTGAACGGTGCCGGCTAATTACTGGCTGGAAATCATCAAACCAGTCACACTGAGTAAGTGGTACCCGTTCTACCTTTTCCTCGAACACATCAAACTTGTTTAGAATCAAAAGGAAGTCCATCTGTTCAAATGTTGGGTGAGTAACTATGCTTTCAAAGAAACTTCTGGCCTGCAGCATCTTGTTTGAAAAAGACCCATTCCCCTCAGCAGAGAACAGATCGTAGTCACTCAAGGATACACAGAAGATGACCATTCCAACATCTTCAAACATCTCCAACCATTTGCAGTTTTCTCCAAGTCCTCTTGCATTTACTCTAATTAGTTGATACCTAAGCCGCACAGGATATGAAAAGGGTCAGACAGTCAAACCAATCAGAGCAATACGGTGATGTAGAAACAGTAGATATGTAATGTAGCAGTGGATGTGTTTAACAGTGCAAGGAACTATCTAGATCTACCCACATTGTTAACTTATTCACAAATCCCACAGAATGTACAATGGGCACTTTAACAAACCTAAGCAAAGAGTCCTGCTGATCATTACTACTGATGCTATCTTCAGATGCCGACTGAGGAAATGAGAAGTCTACACAAGCCAACCCATTAGATGAAGTAACACCTTCAGCGTATAGGATGTCCAGATCCGAGGGCTCATAGTCCACTCTTAATATGTCAACAGCCTGAAAAGAGGGGGAAACATAAAAATGAGAAATGTTAACAATTACCTACTAGGCCAAAGAATTTAAACCAGGGGAGCACATGCCCATTATCTTACCCTCTCTATGAAATAAGTTGCAACACAAGGTAACATTTCCAATTCACTTCTCCGCTTGTACACAGCCTGAATAGCTGAATCATTCCACAACTCCTCGATCAATGGTGCATATTCACGAGTGGCAGCTGGGAAAATGGCTTCCAAATCTCCCGATACCATTGTCTTGAGAAGCCAATCAGAAAATGCTTTCAGTCTTGGGCCAATGGAGTAAACAGTTTTGTTGTTCATCCCTGCTGTTAACCAGCAGAAAATTTATCAGTTAAGAAAGAGACGTGACCTATTCACAGCCATGCTGACTACCAGAATTAACAGGGTGGAAAAACTGTCGACCGCAAATGAACAAAAGAGAACTGTCGTGGGGCTTTTAAATGGTTGCTTTACAAAGAGAACACTTAACAAAAGTAAGCCAAAAGCAGTCCGGCTCAAATATATCTGCAGACAATATTTTAAATCACTGAAATTCCCATATCAAACAAGCATGTAAAGAATGTTATGCAATTACTTTGTTCCTTTTTTGAAAGAGGAAAAATTATCTCCATGCATGCACACATGTATAAAGACAAAATGAGATGGAAAAAGTTATGAACACATACTGCTGGAATCCGATTGACTGGAAGAACATTGATTTCTGATCTCAGCCAAACTTTCCTCTTCAAATTGCTCACGTCCTTCAAGGAGTATACCAAGATAGCCATATAAATTGCTCTGTATTCTAAACTTGATATTTTCACGCTCATCTTCTGAGAAAGGGATAGCTTTATATAGAATCTTGGCCTGGAAAGATATTTAATAATTCAGTGAGTAAAGTACTTCATTTAGATTTTATTGCAAACAAGGGAGCACAGTCTAATAGCTATGCTGAACAAAAAATGAAACTGAAACTGGAAAACTTTCAACCCAAATATGTTGACGAAGAGGTTTTTCCAAGAGAAGATACTCATAGACTATTTTTTTCCACTGATGCGTGCTTGATAACCATTTATGCTCATGCATGAAATAAGTCTAATATTAATCCAAAACCCCAATATGAACGAACTATAATCTACAGCAAGTCCAGTTTAACAGTACATCTACAATTATAACGTATCTGAAAGAAAGTTGAGACTTGAGTCTTTTATTATAGCAAGCACAGATACAAAAACGGTTAGTGCGGAGATACAGTATGCTGTATCTATGTTTACGTAACGTAAACAGAACAGAATCCATAATAAGTAATCACCTGTTTAAATATTGTACTTGTTCCAGAACCATTGTATCCAACTAACAGAATCTTCTGAAGTATTCTCTGCTCAATGTAATCAGGGACAACTCTGCTACCAACATAGCTCAGGGATTCTCCACATGTATTGGAAGACTTGGAAGGGACTGGCAGTGACAAGACAGCACAAACGAGCTTGGTTCCAGCCTGAAATAGGGATTTAATAATATACATAAAAAACCAAACAAACCATAAATTGTAACTGCCAGTATTTACAATTCTCGAATATCATACCTTGCCCCATATGTATCCTTTAGTATTTTTCTGGCCCTCCTCTTGGTATGACCCATCCTCATTCACCCAAAAGTGTGGGTTACCAGCACACTGAACTCCCGCTAACTGCAACATTCAACAACACATCTTAATTAGTCCTACACATAACCTGTTGTAACTTACAACAACAATATTACATGTCTAGAAAGCCAACCTGCAGCATCCGAAGTTCGACTTTGGTGATTTCCCGGCCATTGATAAAAACCTGTGTGTTTCCATTACTAGCATTTGCCTTGACGGAACCCCCAACACTAAGATGCGCACTGATCACCTTTGAAGGCTTCTGTCCTTCCTGTAAGATTTAGCATTAATATGTTATCAAATGATATTACATATTTTAAGCAGCAGATTAAAAACAGCAACAAACGACAAATAGAAATCCATATTCACCTTTCCCCAAAGTCCAGAAACTTTATCATACCAATAGTTTCCTGGTTTGAGCTTCTTCGGCGGGTTAGGGCATGTCTGTAAAGTAACCAACTCCTCATAACAAAGAGGCTGTCCATTGACACAAATGTAATCTGGCGGCAGCTGATTCGCTTCACAGAACTTTTCGGCTTTCATCACCTGCCGAACCTCCAAATCATTCAGTAGCCACTTGAGCATTGTAGAGCACTTCCCCAAGCACCCTCGTTTCGCCTCGTCAATTGGAAACCCAATACAACTGACACATTTCCGACCTTCAGGCATAGACCCCATAGCTCTGAGCACACAACTACTACAATACTTAGCGTCACATACAATGCAGACCTCCTTCTCAGTGAACCGAGTCCCCCTAAGGCATCTATAGCAGCATTTCTTCTTCCCTTTGCTCTGTGGCTCCCGCTTCATCATTACCTGTACAGCCTCAGCTTCATCATCTTCGTCAGCAACGTCGTCATCAGATTCGGATTCGATGTCGCGAAACGTCACCGCTGGAGGTCGTTTTGCTTCACAGTCCACAGCGGAGACCCGAGAAGAAGGATAGTCCAAGCTCAATACCGACCCGGAAGAGGCCCAATCGGGTTCGGGTTGATTCAAATCGCTATTATTCAAATCCATACTACTCCTACCGTTGTTCAAATCCGACAACTCACCCGACCCGACCGAAAATTCCAACGCGCCGGAGCTACTCAACTCACCTCCGCTCTCCAACGCGCGCGTGGCGCACCCACTCTCCTCCTCCTCCTCCTCCTCCGCCGCCGCCGCCGCTCTCTCCTCGAATTTAATCACGGACGTCGTCGTCGAGCTTTCTTCTTCGCCATCCAGAAGCTCCTTGGCGGCATTGTCGTCGTCCTCGCCGCTCCGATTGAAAGCAATCACCGAGGTCGGAGACACCGTCGCCGCCATCGACTTGGAAAGCTCTTTGGAGAAACTCTTCATAAGCGAACCGCCGCCGGGAGCCAGAACCGGCTGGACCACCGGCAACGACATCATCTTCTCCGGCAGAGACACTTTCCCGACCACCGCCGCGACCGGAATCCTGTCGACGTTGATCGGAACCGCCCGGGGAAGATTGTAACTCACCGGTGGTCCCTTGTACTCCATAGCAAACGAGTACTGTAGCTCAGCCTCCGCCGGCGCCATTGCCAAGTCTAAATCTAACGATAATTACTACCTCAAACTCAAACCTAGCTAATAAGCTCCAATTGGAGCACTAGGAGAACAGAAGCATCTTCAGAATCAGCTCCGAGTTTTAGTAGAAAAGCGAAAATCCCAAGGTGGCGTGAGGGAACAGACTAGGTGAGAGTGGAGTGGAGAAGAGGAAGTGGATTGGGATAGTTGTTGTTGTTCGTGGAAAGTCTCCAAGGCGATAGGTTAGCGGCGTTTGGGAGGGAGGGAGAGCGAGCTGGTTTTGGATTTGGAATCTTTTCCAGTTTTTGGTTTCTTTCTTCTTCTTTTTTATTTTCCTCGGGGTAATTTTTAGTTTTGCTTTTAGCTTTTTCGGTTGTCGTGGCCTGGTGGGGTCCAGTGTGTTCGAGTCACGAGGGAGGGTATTAAGGACTTTTTGTGGGGGACGGGGTCGCTGGAGTGTTGTGTTGTGTTCAGTGTTTTGTGTCACAGTGTGCAGTGGGAAGTGTTTTCGTGACCAGTCAGTTTTCTGAGCAAAGGGATTCTCTGCTGTCCTGCAAATCTGCTACGAGACTAAGAAGAGAGTCTGAAAGTGGGCTTTGGATAACGAAGTTGCATTAAATGGGGACGTGGGCTTGGATGTTTCTGCTAGTACTCTAATACTAGCTAGTAAATAGTTTACCGTCATATATTACCTATATAACATTTGTGGGTTTTGGGTTTTACTGTTCATTGTTACTGTTTATGGAGGGATATTTTTGTCATGAAAAAAAATAGCAGAAGAGAAACCCAGCCCTCTTCTCTGCAACTGAACCCTCACTCCCTCAGCCTCTCTTCTCTTATCATCTCTCCATCTCACTCTCAGACTTTGCTCTTTCCATCTCAATCCAATCGAAGCAAGCAAGGAAAATCGCGCTCTCTGTCTCCTTCATTGGCAACACCACAAGCAAGCGAATCTCCGTCGTTTTCCATCTTTCCAGGTTTGAAATTAAAACCCCTCTTTCTTTCTCTTCGTTTCTGATATTTGTTGCAGTATGCAAAAACAAAGTGTTAAGAAGCATACATCAGCTTTGATCTTTGATCGACTGAAGAAAATAAGATATATGAAGTTACCAATCGAATATGCATCAAATGGGTTTGGATTATTTTTCGATTTTGGGTTCCATAAAATGTGAAGGATTTTGAGTATGAGAATTGTGGAGGATTTTGGGCCTGGGTTTATGCATACCCAGATTGAAAAAGATTCAAACTTCAATTCAAGTTGGTGAATAGAAAAAAGAGAGTAGATACTGTTGACCTCTTGAAAATGAAATTTGGTTTTCAAATTTTCTCTGCTGTTGATCGATTGGGATCCAATTGGAGAATCATTACTGTTCGTACGTGTGTTACTGGTTCTGGAATTTGGGTATTCGCTTTTTTCCTGTCTTTATGTATGTTTTACTGATTTCTTTTGCAAATGGGTGCATGCAAATGGTAGACTAATGCTTTATTCCGATTAGTTATTCATGGATCTTCATGGGTGAGTTATTGTGGATTAAAAAATTTCATGGTGATATTCTTCTGCAGTTGGTAAACCAAATTTCCAATTGGTTTGATGAAACGTTGGTTTTTTATTGAGACATTTAGTGTTACAGAGATATTCTTCTGCAGTTTCTGTTCTGCAATTTGTGGTTGTTAAGTTCAAGGTTTGGCTTCTGTTTTTATCTTTTGAATTTCCTGATTTGTATATTGCTTCGGACGAATGTATGTCATCCCACATCATGGACTCTAAACACTTTTCACAAGCGTACAAATGTATAACTTTTTTGTGAAGTTTCTGTTCTACAATCTGTGGTTGTTAAGTTCAGGGTTTGGCTTCTGTTTTTTTCTCCTGAATTTCCTGATCTGTATGTTGCTTCAGACGAATGTATGCCATCCCACATCATGGACTCTAAACACTTTTCGCAAGCGTACAAATGTATATATTTTTTGTTGTCTTTGGTTCTGCTTATTGTGGGTGTGGAATATTTTTTTTGTTTTGCTAATTTATGTGTTTGTTTTTGGAGGAGATCGAAGTGGATTTAACAATAAGGAAATTTGTGGTATGCTGTCTTCAAAAGTCTGTTGTGTATATAAATGTTGGGGTTTTGTGTATGCTGACTTGAAGTAATTTATTGGCTTTTGGTTTGAGTTTAAATGTCTGTTTCTATTATGACAGCTTTTGAAACTTTTTGTGTTTTGTTTTGTTGATTTCTGTTTTTGTCTCTGAAGGAGATCGAAGTGGATTCAACTGGAAGGAAATCAAAGGTATGCATATCGATGTGATCTAATATGATAGCTTGGAAACTGATTTTGTGAAAATCTCCTTCTCTCTATGTTGACTTTTTCCATCTCTTGATTATCTCCGCTTCCCTCTCTTTATGTAAACTTTTTCGGTGTCTTAATTATCTCCAGTTTCAATTGATTGGGTTTTACTGGCATACGAATGCATATTCGTGTCGGTGCTGGGTATTGATTTACAATTAGGTATGTGAGTGTTTGAGGGTGTTTGAGTGCAGTTAGATTTGAATGCATATGATGTTCAGTAAATTGATGGATGAATGGGTGTGCATGTATCATTAGAATCTGGGTTATTTTGATTGACGTATTCTAATATGATAGCTATATCATGTAGTTGATGCTTTTTATGTGATTAGGAGTGTGCTTATCTTACATTGTGCAAAAGTTAATATCCATTCGCCCCGCCAATTTATCATTTGATTTTGTGTTTGTTTGTTCCAATTCTGGTCAGTGTGGCCTGTCTTTCCATTTTCCCATCTTCGTTTATTGTCTTGCAATAGAGTGATATTTGGAAACTGATTTTGGAAAAATGTTCTTATGAAGTATCATTTGTTTGCCTGTGAAACATCTGCACAAATATCCATCTGTTTTCTATTGTTGTTTTGGCTGGACAATGTGATTGTGGATTAATGGGATCTGTTTGCTGTATCAATAGGCTTATACATGATTGCTGGGTTTAGTTGTGTGCCAAGTTGATGGATGTGTTGGCTCTGTGCTTCTCTTGGACAACCTGTTTTCTAATTTAAAAGGTATTCTTTGGCGGACAATCTTTATTATCTATTATTTTAGGTCCTTATTTTGTTTCTCTTGATCAGTTTGGGATCGTTGAATTCAAAACTCACATGGGTGTAATCGTTATTGTGCAGGCATTCCTCACAGTACCTCATATTCGATTTGCTAAGCTTTTGTCTCTGCGGATCCCAATATTCTGTCCTGTGGTAAGATCCAAGACCAGATAAACTCTTTGTTGGCTACTTTTTTTAGAAATAGAGGTAGAGCTTTCAGTTTCTGCTGTAGTTTGATGTTCTTCTCTCTCACCTTTTCCTGTTTTTTAACATAGTTGGACAAAAAAAGTGTGTTGGGCAGTGATATTGTGATTAATTAGTATTGTTATTTGGTTACATATACACAGATTTAGTTTCCAAACATGGGCAATTCTGGAATATTTATATCAGATGTTTCTTCGATGTTCATGAAAAAAATTTCATTCGGATCTTAAGTCGATGCAAATCAGTGATTATGGAATCAATGATTGTGGTTTTTTTTCTTGATTATGGAAGTCGCAAAACTAATGTAATTAGGGGGACCAATCTTCTGTCCATAAGATTTGTATGGGGGAGGCAGTAGACATGGGGTGGGAATTAGATCAATTTGATTTGTAATGTATATGTAGCCATAAAATACAGCTACACAATTAACAAGTTTATGCAAGCTCTTACTCTATAGATGGTATAAATCCATACATTGTGTGATTTTTGATGTTCATGTTTTTGTGTTACTACTCGCAGATTTTTTCTCCAAGGGTTACTCTGGTTTTGTAGTATTAGTCTTCCTCTAAAATTTAATGCTCTTTTGTGGTATTGATCTATGTAATTTATTTTGTTGCTTTTGGTGTTAAGTTTTGTGGTGGTTCAAAATGTGCATCTGTTTGCTAAATTGGTGACAGTGTTTGTATCTTATTTTCGTTATCCTTGCTATATTTGTTGTCATAGAGTTTTATATTGTTTAGTTTAGTTTGCTCTGTGTGAAATAGTTGAAGTGTTCTGCTGGTAAACTTTAGACCATTGAACATACATTATTTTTTTGACATGTCATTACTGTTCGTACGCCCTGTCAATCTATCGTTTTTGACCGAGAACCTTTTGCTAGCATGCCCTTATGATTTTCTTTGTTTCAGTCATTTGCCCGCCCCAATTGCTTACAAGTCTGTGTCTTTGTGTTTTTTATTTGATGTTCTTTTGATTAGTGTTGCATTGTTTGGGTTCCGGGGGTGATGATTTTGTTTTCGTCAGGTCAAGTCATGGCATGGTTTATATAAATTTGTTGTTCTTTGAATGATGCAGCAGTATGTTTTACCCCTAGGCCTGGGTAAGAGAACTGCCTCACAGAATTCTTGATCCTGATTAGCTGCCCAGAACCAACTGTGATCTGAAAAAAACCGCCGCGCCACTGCTAATCTTCGATGTCCTATTCCCAAAGGTAAATCACAACTCCGCCATTCAGTACGTTCTAGGTTGATTGATAATGAAATGATAGTGCAACTCAATTTTAAATGTTGGTTTTAGCCCGGGATGCTTGAATTCATGTTGCATCGTCTTAATAACCATAATTATGGGGTTCCTCTCTATCTGATGAGTGTTATGTGTTATAAATTAGGGGTAACCTTCATTTATCTTATAACAAATTAGAGGTATCTACTTTCCTTCCCTCTTGGTTTTTTGTTTTGTTTCAAATGAAGTCCTTATTCCAAATCTTTGTGTACTACTTCGTTAGTGTTGTTTTGTCGTGTATTGTGGTCACCTTTTTTTCATCTTATTTAATTTCTATTTATGATTTACCATACTTAACCTTGCATAGAGGATTCATGTAGTTCTGTAATAATTTCCTTATGTCTTTGTTTCTGTGTACAGATTTGATTTTCGTCGTATCTCAGCAGGGGTGCAGTAGAAAGCATAACCAAAAACATATCCAAGGTAACAATTATGAGATTAGGGTCTCTTTCTCTGTTTATGGTTAACTCATGTTGTACTCTGCGTTGTTAAATTTGAACTTTGTTTTGCATGCAGGTTTTTAACTTTCCTTTCCTCGGTGTAGCTCTACTTAGAAGACTTTGAGGAGGCAGACTGCAAAGGTAGAACAAGTGTCAACTGCTGCAGTGTATCTTTTGATTTACGTACTTCAATTTCTACGTGGAGTTTCTGTGTAGTTTGATGAGGCCATCAAAAGATGTGTTCAACAATTAACTTTTTTTTGGGGAGAATAAACAGTCAGTTGACGAGTATCTACCAAAAAACATGTACTTTTCCATGTTCGTTTTTTTTATCATAATTAACATAGGGTGTGGTTCTTGCTAAAATTGTTTATATATGGGACCTGGACATGGATGTAACATGTGACAAGGACATATACGGATACAAGTACTTCTTTGTTGTTAATTATGATTTACTTTCAATGGTGAATAAATTTCCTATATTTCCTATTTGACAAGCATCGATTTCTGCTGTGCATCAGCCTATTCGTTATATGTTTGTCATTTATCTTAATTGTAGTCGGTAAAAGAGCTAAGTTGTGAATTAATTGAAGTTGGATAGGTCTGTTCAACCTTGCTTCTTTATAGTAGTGATGGATTTGGTCTTTAATCTGTGTGAATTCTCTCTTTGTTTTGGTTACATAAATTTATAAAAACCTTTTGTAGACATGGTTCGAAAGAGGAATTATGACTCTTCAACTAGAGAGAAAGGTTCAGCGGCAACATTGGACTATCCTACAACAAGTACACCAGACAACCGATGCTTGACTAAGAGACAGCGTTGTTATCAATTTGTTGAATCTTCGACGTGCCATGAGACAACAACACTGTTGAGCTGTACACATGTAAGAGAGGACAACAGTGAAGATGCTAATGAAATTATATCAGGTAACGTAGGCATACATATAGCAGTTTATTACATACAATAATCGTTTTTTGTGTTTGTTTCGAAGAATATAATGTTTGATTTGTTTTGAAGAATATAATTTTTCTGTCTGTTGATGGATTTGATGTAGTATACAATTGGTTGCAATATATTTTACCATTGATTGATTGATTGATTGATTGAAGTTCTAAAATGGTGAGGCAAATGTGCCCATAAGGATTTGATGTTTATCAGTGTTACTCTTGCATTTGTGAGGATCGTACTTTTAGCTATATTCAATAATGAATTGCATTTTAACCTTAATCCGTTCTGTGGTTCAATTTTTGGCTTTATTGAGCAGACTGATGTGGGTGGGATAGTTTGCTTTGTTGGACACCTGGCTCTGAGTCCTTGGGATGGTTACCATTGGATATATTCTTCTAGCAACTATTGTCTGGTTACTATTCTTTGTTACTGTGTTGATTCCTCCAAGGATGGTGTGCCAATGTTTGTCTGGCCATTATTCTTTTTTGTTAACGTGGTTTCGGCATTGTGATTTTGTGCATGATTTGATTTTGTGAGTCGTTAAACTAATTTATGTGTGTGTGGATATTAGTTGTATGAATGAGTTTGAAGTATGGATATTTTGATTTCTGTTGTGGTGTGTTTGATTATAGCTTTCCGGTTGTCACTGTTGATGTTCATTTTTGTTAGTTTGTTTCTTAGTTTCATAACTGTGGTATATGTATATATATTTAACTAATCATAGGTTTATAATTGGTGTGTTACTGTTTAATTTCTCATGTATTGATAATGCTATTTTGTCTATAGTTTTGTATAGTTTCATTAGACAGGCTATTTTCATTTATATGATGTAATTCCAGAATATGGTGTACATGTAATTTTGCCTGCTTTAATATTTGTTGCTTTCTTTTCTTTTCTTTTAGTGGAGCATGATATTTATTTGAATTCTTTCGTCATAAATCTTTTGTAGAAACAATAATGAATAGACATAGTGATGATGCAGATCTCCATCAGACTATTACAGGTATTATAATACATGACACATTTTTGAGTCATAAACCATCAGATTTGATCATAAATTCTGTGTGGTCCGTACTATTCAATCTTATTGCTTAGTTTTGTTTTTGTTCTTATAAGATAATCCACATTGTTATTCTTTCTTTTCAATTTTTTTATGTTTGGATTGTTAGATGGAATTCAAATTGGTTTTTCAGATATGATGTGCAAGATGAAGTATGGATAAGGAATGGTGTCAAATCAAGCGGAACCTTCTTCTAAGAGAACATATTTGTTTGCTGATAGGTCTCATCAGTCCTTACCGTCTCTTGACCCAGAGATGTATGGCAATGAGAGCAGTGATGAAGCACAGGAGGATAGCCACAATGAAGATGTTCACAGAGTTCTATCAGGTGTTTTAGCACATAATTATTTGAGTGTTGCTGCTTGGTGTCAACAAAATAGTTTGATTTTTGTTATCTATATTATAGCACAAATAACACTTAATGAGTATAGCTTAAATAACAGTTCGGCAAAAATTTGATGAATATCTATATAACAATAGAGCTATTTATGTGCGCTGTAAAAAAAAAGTCGCAACATTCCTTCGTTTTCTGTTTTCCTAAAGCCAAAATGCAGTATTTCATTTACTTTATGATAATAGTGGGTCATCTATGTGGTTTTGTTATTTTTGAAGTTAAAATTTATTTTGTAGACTATTGGGTCTATAGATGTTATTACTTTTAAATCTTAATTTAGTTTTGGGCGATGTAAAAGTGTAATCTTCATGATTTTTTGTTCAGTTTGATATTTTTGGTGCTTGGAATCCTCGATTAGCATTTGAATGTGACACTTGGAATTTAAATGATTCATAGGGGTTTATTTGATGACAAACAATAATGGAATGTGTACAAAGCAAATGGCTATATATTAGGATAATTATGTCTAATTTTTTCTTTATTCAATTTGGCAGTTTTTCCTTCTTCCCTGAAGTAGAATTGGTATGAGTTTGATATCTATATGCTCATATATGAGTTCATTATATGATTTCATTGTATATTCGTAAATTTGTTAAAAGATAATTTAGTAGAACTTCGTGTTTACTAAATCATACATTGATTGTCTGAGACATATACATATGCAATAAAAAATAGTACCAGATTACTTCAACATAGGATTTCCATACATACATATGAATGATATACGTGCTATAGTGATATTAGTAATGTGCAATTATATAATAGATTCACTATATGTTAGGAAAATAGTTTTGTTTTTCTTCTTCTCAACTATTTTGCAGAATTTTCACACATATGTAGTGCAGTAGAAGTAATAATGTGAAATTATATAATATGTTTATTGGCTAAAATTCTGATGATTATGGTTGATTTTTCATTAGCACACCAGTCTTATTTTTCTTGAGTTGGAAATATTGCTTCTTTTAGTATGACTCGAGTTTTTTGAATCATGATATCAGTTTAATATATGGGTTTACTTTATATTGCTTAATTTGATATAGGATGATCTAGAATAACTTCGTGTATCCTATATCAAATATAGTTTATGTTGCCTACAAGTCAAATTTTCATAAATACAGGTGCATGACATAGAGGGGAATTATATAATAGGTTTAGTATATTGTGTTTTTTCATTGTTACTATTTCATGCAAATGAATTGTTCAATATAATGGCCAACTGTTTTGTTATCTAAATGGATCTATGATTAACTTGAAAAAATAGGTTTTCATTCTTATCCTTTATTGATTAATCTAACTTAGTCATTTATTATGAATCATAGGTGGTCATCTTGGATCTTTTGGACAAGCATCATATCAACGAAATCAAGCAGGTTAGCAGAAATTTTGATATCAATTATTTGACACTAAATATTCATCAAAAAAATATCTTTGATCATAGATTATCTAATTTATACTGTTATAATTGACATTGCAGATGTGATTGTTGATTACAAGGATTGTGGTGATGATGATTATGCATGTAAGTATTGTGCTGCTTGCTTTTAGTTAGATGAAGCATTAAAAAAAACAAAATAAACAACCAATATATACTCATTGTTGTGAAAAAGGCCGAGTTCAAATTCCGATGTCACATCCAACACCTCATTTTCTTGATGAATTATTAAATCCAGATAATGGTAGAAGGAGCGTGTTATTTCGTGATAATATCAGAGTCTATAATTCTATATTTGCTTTTACATCTATGGGAGCTAAAATTGAACATGGCATAAACAGTGGAGGAGCTTCTTATGTTTTTAAAATATGTGGTCAAGTACATCATCTTATGGGTTCAGTTTTACCTTCAGAAGGACAATCTCCTAAATATGCTCAGTTATACGTACATGACACTGAAAATGAAATTAGAAATCGCATCACTGCTATTGATCCAAATAATGCAAATAATAAGATTGATCATGATATTGTGAAGGGATTGGTAGAATTATTAGATGAATATAATGAGTTGACAAAAGAGTATCGCTCTGTGAGAAATGATTTTGAAAATTGTTTGTTGCCAAATTTTGATATAACCGTACTTGATCGTGAAAAAAATTACGGCAAACAATATGAATTACCATCTGCGCCTGAAATTGGTGGATTAATTGTGGGTGACATAGGTGAATTTAATTCTAATAGAGATATAATTATTCGATCTAATGAAGGATCTCTTAAGCGTATTTCTAAAATTCATCCAAAACTTATGTCGTTACAATATCCACTTCTTTTTCCATATGGAGAGGACGGGTTTAAAATTAAAATGAAATTGAAATCGATGCCAAGTGATGTTGATAATAAAGATAGAAAATTATCCATGAGCAAATTTGTGTGTTATCAAATTCATGATAGGGCAAATCAATCGAGCACTTTGTTAAAAGGTGGCAGATTATTTCAACAATATTTGGTTGATGCATATGCAACTGTCGAAGAAAATCGTTTGGAATATATAAGGCATCATCAACCAGAATTGAGGGCTGAAACATGGAATAATTTATCTACATTTGTTTCTGATGGAATTGTCCAAGGTTATGATGTCGGAAAAAGAATTTTTCTTCCTGGTTCTCATACTGGCAGTCCAAGAGATATGATTAATAATTATCAAGATGCAATGACAATTTGTAGAGAATATGGGAATCCAGATTTGTTTATCACTTTCACATGCAATGTAAAATGGCCAGAAATTTTGAGATATTTTGAAAAAAAACCTGGATACAAACCGGAAGATCGTCCTGATATTATTTGTCGAATTTTTAAAATAAAGGTGGATGATATGATTTCTTATATTAAAAATGGAAAACCATTTGGGGAAGTTCATGCTCATGTATGTACAATTGAATTCCAAAAAAGAGGATTGCCACATGCTCATTTATTATTTTGGCTTACAAATAAATACAAGTGTCATACAGCAAGTGATGTGGATTCTATAATTTCAGCAGAATTGCCTGATAAAAATACTAATCCAAAATTATTTGAAATAGTTAGCCAATTTATAATTCATGGTCCATGCGGTCAACTCAATCCATCTTCTCCGTGTATGAGAGATAAATTATGTACAAAACATTTTCCAAAGCCATTTATTCCGAACACAATTTTTCAAGAAATTAACTCTCCTCAGTATAGACGCCGTGATGATGATTCACGTTTTGTGATCAAAAAAGGAGTTGAAGTTGGAAATAATTTTGTTGTACCATATAATGCTAATTTATTATTAAGGTATAATGCTCATATAAATGTTGAATCATGTTCTCAATCTATGTTAATTAAATACTTATTCAAATACATAAACAAAGGACCTGATAGAGCACGCATATTGATCCGTGACAATGTAAATGACGAAATACAAAATTACCTCAATTGTAGATATTTAACTCTTCATGAGTCTGTGTGGCATCTTTTTGAATTTTCTATTCACTCTAGGTTTCCTGCGGTTCAATATCTGAAGATTCATTTGCCTAATGAACAAACTGTTTGTTTTCATGGATCTAACTCTATTGAAAATGTCTTACAAGATCCATCCATAGAAACTACGATGTTAACTGCTTGGTTCATTGCGAACAAGACTTATAAGAAGGCAAAAAAATTAACGTACACTCAATTTCCTACTAAATTTGTGTGGAATAATAATAAAAAATTATGGACCCAAAGAAAACAATACTGTGTTCTTGGTAGAATAACGCATGTGCCGCCAAATGCTGGTGAATTGTATTATCTAAGAATGCTTTTGAATATACAAAAAGGATGCACTGATTTTGAGGCAATTAGAACAGTCAATGGCATAACATATTCTACTTATCAAGAAACATGCCGAGCTTTGGGATTATTAGGTGATGATAAAGAATGGTTTGAACCACTTTTAGAATCTACTTTTATTGCAAGTTCTGCTCAAATTCGTCATTTATTTGTTACAATTATTTTGTTTTGTAATGTCTCTAATCCTAGAGCTTTATTTGATGCATATTGGATTAACATGTCTGATGATATATCGCATAGAATGAAATTAAATTTTGGAATGCAAAAGATTTTTGTACCAGATGAAGATTTAAAGAATGCTGTTCTGCATGAACTTGAAAAATTATTTAACATGTCATCGAGTAGTTTAAAGAATCATCAATTGCCAATGCCAATAATACAGCGAATACATGAATTTGATAATAGGCTTATTAGAGAATAACTAAATTTTGATTGTGAAGCATTAAAACTACAACATTCCGACTTGATCGCCAAATTGAACACTACTCAAAAAATTATATACGATCAAGTGATAAGTGCTGTCCAAGAAAAAAAACCAAGATCATTCTTTGTCTATGGTTGTGGAGGTACGGGAAAAACTTTTTTATGGAATACCATAATTTCAAGATTAAGATCTGAAGGAAAAATTGTTTTAGCTGTTGCTTCATCAGGCATTGCATCATTATTACTTCCAATAGGCAGAACAGCTCACTCACGTTTTGCAATAAAACCCATTATAGATAAAGATTCAAGTTGTAATATAAATAAAAAAACCAATCTTTCTGGTTTAATTGAAAAAGCTGAATTAATAGTCTGGGATGAAGCTCCTATGTGTAATAAATGGTGTATTGAATCAGTAGATAGGACACTTAGAGATATTTTGTCAAAAAATAAAGAACCATTTGGAGGAAAAACAATTTTATTTGGAGGAGATTTTAGACAAACATTGTCGGTTATACAAGGTGGTAGTAAAGAACAAGTCATTCAACAATCGTTCAATAATTCATACATGTGGCCTACTATTACAATATTTCATCTTACTGAAAATATAAGATTATCAACTATTGGTTTAAGCAATATAGAAAAGAATGAAATTAAACAATTTGGTGAATGGATGTTACAAATAGGTGAAGGTCGATTAGAATAAAAATTCCCTACAGGTGATCCATATGTGAGTTGGATAGATATACCAAATGAATTACTTACTGATCCTACAATTGATCCTATAAAATCAATTTTTGAAGCAACATATCCCAATTTTTTAAATAGATATAATGATACAAATTATTTAAAAGAGCGTGTCATAGTAACTCCGAAAAATATAATTGTTCAAGAGATAAATAATTACGCAATTAAATTATTACCTGGTTAGGAAAAATCATATTTCAGTTCAGATTCAATTTCATACAATTCAGGTAATAGTAATAATATTAATCTTTTATATCCCATGGAGTTTTTGAACAAGCTTGAATTTAATGGATTGCCAACCCATGAACTTATTTTAAAAATTGGCATGCCAATTATGTTATTAAGAAATTTAGATCAAATACGTGGTTTATGTAATGGCACAAGATTAATTGTGACAAAATTATTTGAGAGATTAATTGAGGCAAAAATACTCACAGGAAATAACACGGGACAAAAAGTTCATATTCCAAGAATTGTATTATATGCTACGGAAAGTAAATGGCCATTTACATTTAAGAGACGTCAATTTCCTGTCCGACCATGTTATGCAATGACCATAAATAAAAGTTAAGATCAATCATTAAATCAAGTTGGAATATATTTATCAGAAGCAGTTTTTACTCATGGACAGTTATATGTGGCATTATCAAGAGTTACATCAAAAAAAGGACTCAAAATTTTTATAAACAACAATGACGAAATTCCCAATAATTTTACAAAAAATATTGTTTATAAAGATGTATTGCAAGGTATATAATTCATTCATAATTTTTGTTATAACATATACATTTTAAATGGCCACAATTTAGAACTACGGTAAATATACAATTTCCTTCATCATTTTATTCATATTATAAGCATGAGAATAACACTTGCAAAACAGACTTTTTAGATTGGACTATCACGTTATAAATTGATCTGGGTACATTAGCACATTTTTGTCCTCAAAACGTATATGAAGATCAATTGATCTAGGTATATTAACTCTCTCCTTATTAGCATTAATCTGGGTAAGTTAGAAGTATAAAAAACAGCATAACTAGCAAGTCCTTGCCTCATGTGGTATTTACTCTAACTAAGTCGGCGACATTTTTTCCCAGTTATTACTTGAAAGATGGCATCTGAGTCGTAGCTTTCATATTTGCAAATCGCAAGACTCCTCAGCAAGGTAAGATTTGTTTTTTTTAAGTAGTTTTGATCCATTGAGGTAGATTTTGTAGTTTTTGGTAATGGGTAGTGATCAAATATATATTCATGCCATCTCAGCACTGATCCTCATCATTTTGGGTTTGAATTGTGCAGATTCTGTCTTTGCTTTTACAATGATTAGAAAAGCTTGATGCTTTTGAATCATCACAAGTAGGTAAAGTACTCTGTTGATGGCGATTGGGTTTGGTTTTTTTTTTGGTTATGTTGTGATTATGAGTATTGATGAGTTTTGGTGATTAATTTGGTGTCATATTTGTCTGTGTGGATTTTAATATGAAATATTGTATGTGAGGATTTGTTGAGTTTTTGGTCGTCTCATGTAGGTTCTGGTATCTTTCAAGTGTGTATATTAAGAAGATTGTGATCTTAATGCAATGTATTTGTTTTAGATTTGTATTAAGGGAATTTGAGTCACGATCAACAAAGCTTGATGCTTTGAATCGTCACAAGCATGTAAAGTAATTTGGATATTGTTGTTTGTATGTTGGTACTGTTAATTTGGATACTGACTAAGGTTGACAATCGTGTTGCAGATGTATGGCCTGAATTCGAAATACATGAAAAAGAAGGCATAAAAGGTTGGTATGTCATGCAAGAAGATGCAACGATGAATATAATAAAGTGAAGGTATGTCTCCATGTGATATAGAATATGCAACTCAATTTTTCAATGCAACGTGCCCAAAAAAAGAAGGCATACAAATGTAATGTATGTAATATATGGATCGTTTCTGCATTTTTAGTACTCTGCATTCCAATACCTATATTAGATTTATATCTAATATATTTTTCTATGTTCTTTAATTTTCTTTCCCAGTTTCTTCATCCCCTGACAACTTTACCCTCAAACTTAACGTTCATCCGCGCCTACGGCGCGGGGCTTCACCTAGTATATATATATAGCGGGTAACGTAAATTTTGGTGGGAATTAACCGTAGTACATTGGCCATATTTCTTCTGAGGTGTAAAAATGAGGATTGGTCATATTGATGCTTCCATTCTTTTCAATTCTAGTGCAAGATGTAATGCATAACTTAGAACATTTCCTCATAATTTTAACACTCAATCATACCAACTACCAAAGCTTGAAATTTAGTAGTTAAATTTAGTACTGATACTGAGATCAATGATATAAACCATATAATTATTGTTAATAGTTGTACCGGTCAACTTTGAGCTTTGTATTGATTCCAGGATATGAAGACTATGGGAGTAGTTTTTATGCATTGCCCACGTAGTGAGGCCTTTAAATTTAATTGGCTTCACAATCTAATTAATTAGATCATTATCGTATTGTTTGCAAATATCTTATTTTGAAGTATTTGAGAATTGAAGTACATGTGTGTATTTGCACAATATGATGTATTCCACGCCTAGGAGATGGAGAGGTCCTCGTATCTACCTAATTCGATTCTCTTGTGTGTGTATAACTAATCATGATTCAAAATTATACAGATGTAGTTGTTAACCATTAAGAAGACTTTTTATGGTGTTGACACACAATTATACAATACGTATCGGGCAAGCCCACGTCTAAAAGTTCTCTCTCCAAGATGGTAGTTTTCCAAGAAAACCCGGTCCATCCTTTAGTACCCGCCGGCTACTCCTCTCTTCTGATCTCCATCTCCTCTCTTTAAGAGCATCTGCAGCGGTACAGCACGAGAACCTGCTCCTCCCCTCTGCTCGTGCTCTCGAGCGAGCAATCTCTGCTCGTCCAGTTACTTTTTAGCTCGGTCAACGAGCGGTCGCTGCTGCAAGGCCCACCTCCCTCCTCTCTGCTTCATGCTATCGGAGCACCGGTGCATATGCTCTAAATCTCAAATCAGATCTCAATTACTTTTTCTCTTCAACAGCTCTCTCTTGGGACGATTGCATGTCGGACTCGGCCGAAGACATGGCTCGTCACTTTTCGTTGGCTATGGAGTTTTCAGAAGAGGACGTGGAAATATGGCCAGAGGTTGATCTCGAGGCTGAATCAAATGATGATGGACTGGGGCCCAATTTTGTTTATGGAGTTCCCCGAGTTTTCTCTCTCACGCCGATTCTAGAAGGGAAGATCAAGTCCTTTTGGGCCTCGATGAAGCGATTGTGGCAATTTCACCATGAACTGGCAAAGATCTTGTTCATTTGGAAAGCGCCGGACAATTTTTTTTGTACTTTTCAAGATGTTGGTGTGCTGCGCAGGGCCATGCATAGTGGCCCGTGGTACTTTGATGATGCCACGGTGGTGGTGCAACGTTTTGATGGTTTTTTCGATGTGATAGCAGTGGCGTCAAAAGTGCGTCTGTGGATGGATGTGTTCGGGGTAACGGACGGTGGTTTAAATGAGGGTTGGGCTAAGAAGATCTGCAAAGATATTGGTGAGTATAAGAGTTATGATTTGCTGAAACTCAATTATGTTCATCAGTTGTGGATTCAGGTGGTGATGGATCTCAAACGGCCTCTGGTGGTGCGGCGTAAATTCAAGTTCCCATTAGGAGTCTCGGTAATGCTCTCCTTTCAATATGATAAGTAGAAAGGTTTTTGTAGTTTATGTGGTTCCTTTGTGCATGTGGATGGAATTTGTCCGGTGGTGGCAACCTAAAATGCAGGTGCGAGATTACAGGGAATTGAATTCAGAATTTGGTTGAGTCAGTAATTAAACAGGAAATTACGTTGTTCGAGTATACGAGATTCTTGATGTTATTACTCACCAGATTACGATCTTTGCTATTCAGTATGACTCCGATGATCAGATATTATTTTAATCGTGGTTTCAGGATATTGAGTTAGTGGGCATATCAGATGAATAATCGTGCCGATCGACAGGGTTTCAGCTTTATGTTTATCCCGGCAATCTGTGAATGAACCTTTATTTTTCACAGCCATAGCAAGTACGTGTTTTATCAGCATGCTCTACAATTTATTTTAGAGCTTTTAAATTACGCTTTCCAGTATATTTTATTAAGCGTTATTTTTGGAGGTTTATCTGTGATGGTTTGATTAGGTGCATCGATGCTCTAGCTATTCGGCTGATCACCGGATAGTTTAGTCAGGGGAGGTTAGGTGGCCTCGTCTGACTCAGGTCAGATTGCCTGGGAATGATCCCGTCACATTTATTTTACTTGTGTTTTCTATTGATGGTCGTACCGGGTGAGAGGCTCAGAACGACTATCCCTCCATTGCTTATCAATTATTTATTTTGAACTCGCATTATTTCCAGAAAATAGCGGAAAGACATGAAATTACAGTTTAACAATTTATACATATTATTATTAGATTTTGTCCACTCACGCTAACGTTTTTACGTTTTATTTGTCTTTCCCTGGGCTCTTTGGTTTATCGATGCCCAGGTTGCAGTGTGTATCATGAGGATGCTGAATGTCGTCGAGGGCGTTGAGTCCACTAGTTAATTCCTTCAGTAGTAGGTCATTGCGCACTGTCAGTATATCTCTTGGGTTATTGAAGCCACCTTGGATACTAGTTCTGTAGTATCATCTTAGTGAGACTCTTGTGAATAGGTTGTCACTCGTATAGTTGTCGAGTTGAGTTTCTTTGTTTATGAATCAGTGTATTTACTGGAGTTATGTTTTTAAATTCTGAATAATGTATCAGTTTTAATTCCAGTCTTGTGTTGAGAAATCCGGATGGACATCCGTGGTCCACGGTATTGTTTGTGGGTTTATCTGCGGAGTGTCAGTTTTTCTTGCAGGTTTTTGGTTGTCTGTTTTATAAGAAAGTTATGTCAAAATTTTCACAGAAATTCGTAGGTTATGGTCAGTCGTTAGGGCTTGATCCTAGATTACTAGTCAATCTAGGGTCGGGTCCTCTCATAACTAAATTCAATTGACTTGGTATTATATGATTATGAGATTAATGAGAGGATCCTATAGTCTTCTCCCAACTATTAATGACAAAAGGCTCCCACTTTTGTGAACTTGATATAAGACTAACGTTTTGATTAGTCTTCATTAATCAACTTGGGCCTTTGTTCTAGCTCAATGATATATATACAGACGTCTGTAGATGACGAACAAAAGCCAGAAAGACCTTCTTTAATGACGACTTAGCGGGTTAATGTTTGCTATATGTTTTTGTTTAACTTGGTTTCATTAATTTGTTTGTTCCTAAAAGAAGTAAAACATTCAATATTGACGTGGGTTTTAATTCAACCCGAAGACTTTTATGCCTAATGCAGAAGACCGGCTTCTCTTCTCCACAACTTTTGTCAACTTGGTGATTTAGTATAATCCATGCCAATACATTTATAACGATAACATATGGCTTATAGCTGATAATGAGCTTATACCACTATGGGATATATCTATAATTCATATCAGGGATGTACTTACAACCTAACTACATAGCAGGTTATAATTTATATCTATAATTCAGTACACTTGGGTTAGCCTAACTATATAGCAGGTGATAATTTATATCTATAATTCAGTACACTTGGGTTATAATGGGTAAGCGTTGTACTTACAAACCATGGGTTATATCTATAATTCATATCTCTGGCCTGTTCATGAATGATAATGTTGCATAAAATAGTTCCCATACATATGGGAACATAAGATCATATAAAAGCTATTTACATATATATGTATGATATTCTCATTTCCATACGGAGTCTGCAAACATACGGAGTCTGCAAACTCTTATTTTTTCCAGTCACTCTATCAAATTCTCTTTTGTGATCATGTTCGGTCAGTTGCTCTTTTTTAATAATTGATTTGTCCTTTGTTTTTTGTTGTTGTTCTTTTTGGGGTGTTGGGTTGCTGGCTTATTCTCATCTTCTGCATTAATATGGGTTCTCTTCTGTTTGTATGTTGTATCCTGTTTGTGGAGATAATATTGTTTGTGAAGAGGTATGTATGATTTGTACAGGTTTGTATTAATTATTTAGCTATATGTGTCTTCCTATCCTTTATGAGTTTCTATTTATGTATATAGGGTCTGTATATAGAGCTCGTTTTCGTAGGTTTCACCAATACTGTCCTGACATCAATTCTTTCTCTTTATTGAAGTACTTCATATAAACCCAGAGAAGTAGCAGAGAAATAGAGTTTCAAAAGCTTAAAGAATGGTTTCAGCTTAAGCTTTTACTTCATATAAACTCACATGTTTCTTAGTTTAAGCGTTTGCTTATGAAGCTTCTTCTTCATTTTCCCTCTATATTTCTCAGTTTCAGATTTTGTATTGTATGTGTTGTTTTCTTAGGTTTAAGGAAATTTCTTATGACATTTGAGAATTTGGATTACAAAAATCCATTTGAGTTTTACTTTATGGTCTGATAGAGAATTTGAATTCAATGTTGAGTTAAGTTGCAGACTTGATCTTCTTATTTTTTCAGCAGAGATTATCTTCTATATGATTTCCGATCGTGGTAGGTTTCGATAAATGTTCTAGGACCAAAGAATGAAAATAAATTTATATTGGATTTGTTAACCTAGATTTTCAATGTGGTAGATGAAATAAGAAAGAGTATAAAGTTTAAGATGGGTTAAACATTCTGGTACAGTGTAAATCGGAATGGATCGGACAATGATGTATTTATCTCACATGCCATGCATATGTAATATATGCTATTCTGAAAGGACATAACCCTAGTTTAGCTAGTAAACTAGAATTAAATTCTAAAGATTAACTAACTCTGAGAAATTTTACGAAAATTTTGACATAATTTCTCTTAAAAACTGAACAACCAAAAAACCTGCAAGAAGAGAACACTTCTAGCCAGATTCCCACAAACAAACTGTGGACCACCAATTTTTCATCCAGATTTCTCAACAAATAACATAAACAAGAACCAAAAATTTAACTTAGGAATTTAAAATGTATTTACAACATGTTATTTCTGAATACAAAGAGAACACACTCGACTATTATTCAAGTAACTGAAAATAACTTAAAGAACTGGAATTTAGAGAGACTTCTATGAACATAAGATACATATAAACATGTGTGACAGTAGACTAGAATCTACTGAATGAGGAGTTGACACCACACAAACTCAGGATCTAACTGCAACCTGGGCGACAGAAACTGAAAAGTCTAGGAAAAGGTATTAAAAATATAAAACGTCAGAGTGACTGGAAAAAATAACGTAAGTTACGTAAATCGATAAAACTGTATTAATATGCCTTTTCACTAATTTTTATAAAATAAAACGAGTTCAAATATCGTAAACTGAAATGCAATGGAGGTGGTCTAACCCAGAACGTTTCTCTGTATAAAAATCTAGGTGATAGGTTTGTCTAGGGTGTTTGTTCTAACCCGAGATAATTTGGGTTGAGCAAGGTGTTTGTCCTAACCCGATCCGACCGGCTATCCGGTGATCAGCCGAATAGTTAGGGCATCGATGCTACTAAATAAAACCATCATAAACATACCACCAAACTCGACTATAATAAAATACAGGAGACTGTAAATCTGCATAAACATGAACTCATAGCAACTATGAAAATAAATAAACATTTACTCATAAATCTGCGACTACAACTAGGGTCCAGCGAAATTTTCCTCGCTGCTAAAGTCACGATCTCAATGTCCTGAAAATACGGATCATACGACATCAGAATATACGTAAAATTATAGAAACATGCCCTAAAAATAACCCCGGAAGCCCCTCCGATAATTCCACAAACTGCCTCGTCGGAGATCCGTCGTGGATGGCGACGTGTGGCCTTCACGCGACACCGGTTAAAGTGGTCCGATGGGGGAAGTTGACCCCCCCTCCCCCCCCCAATTGGAAAGCTCTCGACGAGCCCTTCCAGTTTCATAACTGGACTAAGGTCCAATTCACCGGCGTTTGGCCGAAAATAGCCAAAACACACCAGAAACCTAATTCCGGTAACCGCCACCAATGGCGGCGAGCCGGCCTTTCAAACACTCATCTCAACCAGCCCAACCAAACCCCCACACCTACGCGCCCCAACTCAGTGTCTAGTCGCCAGAAAACTCTTCGAAATCTCACGGCCTAAAATCAGCCGAAATTTCTCGACGACGAAGCTTTGCCATGGAGCTTCGTCGGACCTCCTAACCAAGCCAGATTGACTCAGGGGGAGCAGAAGATCAATTTCCCTCAACTTCCAACCTCCACAACACGTTGGAGCACCGCCACCGACGACAGCAACGGTTCTAAACCCGATTCGAGTTATTCTAAAACTTGCAAATCTTCCCAAAAATCACACAACACAACAACAAGGAAGCATTAAGGATCATTTTCCTACATTTTCCTTTGCCGGAGGTGGCCGAAATCGTAAAATCTCGTCGGGTTGGGTCAATGGGTCACGGGAAGCAAAAACGGGTCGAGCACCGTGGGTATTTTCTAATTTTCTGATTTTAATGTCCAAAAAAATACTTATTTATACCCCCAAGCTCCTCTACATATCGATAGCTCAAAATCAATCTTATTGCGATCGAACGGTCGAGAATTATTCGACTAAAAATTATTTCTTTTTTAATAATATCTCGCACAAACTTTCCTTAGGCATAAGAAATAACTCGCTTATCCGAAAAATTCCTACGAGCTCGAAATTAAATACTTTACAACTTTCATGAAAAAAGTCAAATCAAATTCTCGTCCGATAAAAAAGTCGTTAACAACCTCGGTAATGCGATTAATCCGCAATAAACCTTAATATAACTCGATAAGCGCATAGTTTTGGTTTTGGTTGTAACATATTCTTTGTTTAAATCTCAATCTTCTGCAAAATCTGGTACATAAGTTCTTCTTTCCTTTGACAGGAGTCCTGAGTTTGTGTTCATCTCAGTGCACGACTACAATTTACCTTCACTTGCACTTTTATCTTGATACCAAAGGAAAGAGAAAAGCTGAGTTAGAGGTTCTTTCCAAATATCCAAACTCTGGTAATATTGACATTCTCTTTGTTTCTTAATTTTTTGGAAGTTATAAAAGTGTATAGTTGGAGTTAGATAATAACATATTACACTGCAAATTTTTGCCAATAATTTTCTGTTTCATATCTTCTTTTGCTCGGGTGTTATATTATGACCTGGTTTCATATATGGGAAATTGAAGGTTGTTTATTGTGGGGACGGGATCTGCTGTTTCATGCCAATTTTGTCCCTTACTTAACATATGGACACCTGTCCTTTTTATAAACATCAACTTAACTCTGTCAAGTATTTTCACTGTTTTATCATAAAAAAGTATTTTCATTGTTTTGTTTAAAGAAAAATCAAATAATAAATACAAACCCAGAATCTAATCTACCCTATTTCATTATCTCCACCGATTTGAAGACAAAAAAAAACCTCATTCTTGGTTCCATTATAGTCTCAGCTTTTGGCCACACTTGAGAGCTCCGAATCCGAAGCATCGGCGGTAGGTGAGTCGTAGTGGGCAATGGTCGAAGCCATTGTTGGGGCTGAGCGAAGAAGAAGCGTAGGAGGAGGGTTGGGTTTAGATGGGTTTTGTTGGGTTTGCAGAGATCTGATCTCTCAAAGCTTTTTTTGTTAAGATACTATAGTCGAAGTATCAAAGTAGAGCTTGTTGGGTTGTGTTTTAATTAATGATAGAATGGCATGGGAGAGAGGGGATCGCTCCTGAGTTTTTGAATCAATGGATATTAGTGTTGGCATTTTTATCCCGAGGTATGGATATTCGTGGGTATTATTTTGTTTTTGATATGGACGGACGAGTAAAAATTTATTTTACATTATAAACGGATGGATAATGGGTATTCTCAAAATACCCGATGATTGATATAGGAGGGTATGGGTATACCCGCGGGTATTTTTTTTCTCTTCTTTTTCTCTCGTTCTCATCGGAGCTCTGGCAACGGAGCTCGTCGTCCGACCACAAAAATATTTGAGTAAGATATTAAAATGACCACATCGATGCCCTCTTCTCTTCTCCCTTAACTCTCAACTTCATTTTGTACCATAAATAGCTCAAACTTTGAAAGAAAAAAAATATATAATGAAAATATCTAAAAATCTTAGAAATTAGGGGTTTATATTTCGAGAATAAATTGGCTAAAGAGACCATTTGGGCTTTGTAGCCCTTGTCACCACGAAGCTAACCATACCTTATTTGTTTCCCAATTCAATCGGAGTCGATTGGATTGAAGAATTGAAGAAATTACGAATTTTGTGTTCAAAGTAAAATTTGTTGTGTTTTGTATAGAATTTGATGTTGTTTCTTTGGAAATAATTATTGTTGGGTTGATTTGGAACAAGTTGAACTTTTGGTCGCCGAAATCGGAGGTAGCGTCACCGCTACCAGTGGTGGTTCTCCGACGGCACAGGAAAAAAAAATTGAACAGGTACCTACGGTTATCCATGGGTTACCCAAAGTTTGATCGAGCGGGTATGGGTATTACCCATTCATCATTTTACGGGTAACAAATATTAACGGATTTTACCCGTTCAATATTGGATATTCCATTCAATGGGTGTGTACCCGTCTGTTTATCCATATTGCCAACACTAATGAATATTTGCTATGTTAAGTGGATCTTTAACCAAATCAATCAAAAATTGGATTCAAACTTGTTAGCATATTTGATTTAGTTTTTTTAGCTGGATCTGGAAAAAATTGGTTGTTTGATATAAGTATGGATTGTACATGAATCGGATGCTCGGCTTGGTCCTTTTGCTATCTGCATTATTGTTCTTTGCCGTCGAGATCACTCGTTCCACGACTTGTTCATCGTCGGTTCCTCATCTTCTTTTGAACTTATGGATTGTTGCTGGTGTTTATGAAGATGACTGCCTAGAAATTGAAGCTGAATATTTATGTAGAAGTTTAGTTTAATCAGGAAAAAAAATAGAAAATCGATGGTGTTAGTGTCTACCAAGTTAACTGGACAGATGTGGAAAGGTTAAGCATTTTGATACTATTGGTACAAGATTTTCAGGACAACTGATCTTGTCCCGTTGGGGAACTGGTATGATTATGGCGTTCATCTCCATCAAAAGAAAAGAAGGATTATGAAGTAGTTGATGTGGGATGGAGTTTGGTCAGCCAGGAAAAAGTAATGGGCATGTGAAAATTTTGGAATCCCTGAAATTATTGTAAATATTAGTATTTAGTTATCTATTTAGCATCCAACGTTGATTTTGGAAAAAATAGCAAGGCCATCAATCAATATATACAAATTGTATATGTATGTGTGTACATATGTATAGAAAAATTAATAGTAAAAAAATATAGATAACTATGAAAACATGTCTATTTGAAGCAGTTGAAGTACTTAAAATGTGTATATTTTATCCCAAAATACAAAGAGTTATATATCTTGCAACACATCTTTATAGACAATATTTTTCGAACAATTATTAGGGATGTCGTCGTTGTTATTTATAAAAAATTAAGAGCTTTTTTTGGCGTAACTCTAGATAGCGCTACATATAATTGTCCGTGAGTAAAAATTGGTTCTGATAAATATATTTCTACTTAGTTTAATGACTAATCTTGACTCTTATTTATCGTCATTGCGTAACGTGGTTTAACAGAAAATTAACGTATTTTAAACGTAAACGGCAATTTAGTTTTCGTTGCATATAATATTATCCTTAGAATATAAACTTTTTCTGCCATATTGTTTCCCGTTAGTATATTGGCCTTAATCAGTCTTTGAAACAACCTTGTGTCATCACACAGACCTCGTATCTGATCTAAATTTATTAATAACATATTAGGCATGTCAATTTTCAATATAAGTTCATGCGTAGGCATAATTATTTATTTCATGAACAATTACATTTGTTGGAGTCACTATAGCACGTTCTCTTAAATATTTTGCATCACTATATTTGCTTTAAAAATTGGGATAGGTTGCTCGAAAAATTGATTATATAGGATGAACTATAGGATCAGTAAGTAATTCTTCTGGTATATCAATCCAGCTTATATCAGGATCACCTGTAGGGAATTTTGATACTAATTGATCTTCTCCTATTTGTAGTATCCATTCAGCAAAATCTTTAATTTCAGTTTTTTCTATGTTGCTTGAACCAATCGTCGATAATCTCATATTTCTAGTTAGATGAAATACTATAATGCTAGGCCACAAATATGAATTATAAACGATGCTTGAATGACTTATTATTTACTACCACCTTGTATGACCGGCAATGTCTGTCTAAAATCTCCACTGAATAGAATAGTCTTTCCTCCAAATTGTTCTTTTTTTTTTGACAAAATATCACGCAGTGTTCTAACTACTGATTCAATACACCATCCATTACACATAAGAGTTTCATCACAAACGATTAATTCAACATTTTCATTTAAATTAGAAAAATTTGTTTGTTTGTTTATAATACAATTTGAATCTTTATCTATAATTGACTTTATTTTGAAACACGAATGAGTTGTTCTGCCTATCAGAAGTAATAATAAAGCAATGTCTGATGAAGCAATGGCCATAACAATTTTGCCTTCAGATCTCAATCTAAAAATTATAGTGTTCCATAAAAAGGTTGTACATGTACCTCTGCTACCATAAACAAATAATGATCTTGGGTTCTTTTGTTCAACGAATTTAATCACATAATTGTATATCATTTTTTGACTGCTATTTAGTTTAGTGATTATGTCAGAATGTTTTTGTTTTAGCACTTCACAATCAAATCTAATTCTTCTCTAATAAGCCTATTGTCAAGTTGACGTATTTGCTGTGTCTTTGACAATGGTAATTAATGATCTTTTAAAGTACTGGACGACATGTTAAACAATTTTTTGAATTCATATAAAATAACATTTTTTTAATTCATCTTCAGGTATAGTAAAATTTAACATATTAAAATTTGATCTCATTTTGTGTGATATATCATCAGACATGCTAATCCAATATGCATCAAGTAAATCTCGAGGATCTAATACATTACAAAATAGAATAATCGTAACAAATAAATAAAAATTTTGATGAGAAGTGGCAGTAAAAGTATATTCTAACAATGCTTCAGTCCATTTTTTATCATCACCTAGTAATCTTAAAACTCGACATGCCTCTTGATAAGTAGAGTATATTATCTCATTGATTGTTTTTATTGCTTCAAAATTGATACATCCTTTTTGAACATTTAAAAGAATTATAAGATAGTACAATTCACCCGCAGTTGGTAGCACATGAGCTATTCGATCGAGAACGCAATATTTTTTCCTTGGAGTCTATAATTTTTTATTATCATTCCACACAAATTTAGTAGGAAATTGAGTATCTGTTCATTTCTTTGCCTTCTTATAAGTCTTATTTTCACTAAACCAAGCAATTAGCATTGTAGTCTCTACCTGGATTTTATAACACATTTTTAAGAGAATTAGCTTGATGAAAACAAATAGTTTGTTGATTGGGTAAATGAATCTTCAAATATTGAATCACAAGAAATCTAGAATGAATAAAAAATTCAAATAAACATCATACGGACTCATGAGGAGTTAAATATCGACAATTGAGATAATTTTGGATTTCATCATTTATATTGTCACGAACCAATACGCGAGCTCTATCGAGTCCTTTATTTATGTACTTGAATAAATATTTTATTAACATAAACTAAGAACATGATTCAACGTTTATATGAGCATTATATCTCAACAACAAATTAACATTGTATGGAACAACATAATTATTACCAACATGAACTACTTTTTTAACTATAAAACGTGATTCATCATCACGAGGTCTATATTGAGGAGACTTAATTGGTTGACAAATTGTGTTAAGAATAAATGGCTTTAGAAAATGTTTCGTACATTATTTGCCTCGCATACATGGGGAATATAGATTAAGTTGACCGCAATGACCATGAATCATAAATTGATTAACTATTTCAAACAATTGTGGGCTAATATTTTTATCTGGTAATCCTGATAAAATTTTAGAGTCTACATCATCTGCTATATAACATTTCTATTTATCTTTAAGCCAAAATAATAAATGAGCATGGGGTAACCCTCACTTTTAGAATTCAATCGTACATACATGAGCATGGACTTTTTCAAAGGGTTGTCCATATTTAATGTAAGCAATCATATCATCTAATTTTATTTTAAACATTTGACAGACAATATCAGGACAATCTACAGGTTTGTACCATATTTTTTTCCCGAAATATGTCAAAATTTCTGACCATTTCACATTGCACGTGAAAGTAATGAACAAATCGTTATTACCGTATTCTCTACAAATTGTCATTGCATCTTGATAATTATTTATCATATCTCTTGGACTGTCCATGTGAGAACCAGAAATAAAAACTTTTTTTTCGACATCAGAACCTTGGACAATTCCACCCGAAATAAATTTAGATATATTATTCCATGTTTAACACCTTAGTTCTGGTTGATGATGCCTTATATATTCTAAATGATTTTCTTCAACAGTTGCATATGTATAGACTAAATATTGTTGAAATAATCTTCCATCTTTTAACAAAGTACTTGATTGATTTGCTCTATCATGAATTTGGTAACATACAAATTTGTTCATTGTTAATTTTCTATCTTTATTGTCACGTTTGCTTGCAATTGGTTCAAATTTCATATTTATTTTAAATTCATCATCTTCAAATGGAAAAAGAAGGGGACACTGTAACGGCATTAATTTTAGATGAATTTAAGAGATTTGTTTTAGTGGCCCGTCATTTGATCAAATAATTATATCTCTATTAAAATTAAATTTACCTATGTCATCCACAATCAATTCACTGATTTCAGAAGAAGAAGGTAATTCATATTGTTTGCTGTCAGTTTTTTCACGATCAAATATAGTCACATCAAAATTGGGCAACGAATGATTCTCAAAATCATCTCTCACAGATCGATACTGTTTGGTTAATTCATTACATTGATCTAACAATTCTACTAATCCTTTAACAATATCAGCATCAATCTTGTTATTTGTATTATTTGGATCAACAATGGTTATTCGATTTAAAATCTCATTCTAAGTGTCGTACACATATAACTGAGCATCTTTAAGACATTCTCCTTCCGAATGTAAAACATAACCTATCTTATGATGCACTTGTCCGCATATTTTAAACACATAAGGAGCTCCTCCATTTGTTATGCTATGCTCAATTTTAGCTCTCATATAGTGAAAACAAACATGGAATTGTAAACTCTAATATTATCACGAAATAATACACTTATTCGACCATTGACTGAATTTAACAATTCATCAAGAAAAACCGGAGTTAGACATAATATTGGAAGTTGGATTTGTCCTTTTTTCAGAACAATGAGTATAAATGAATTGGTCATTCTTTTCCTTTCCAATACTTCATCTAACCAAAAGAAGGCAGTGCAGTGATTACACGTATAAGCATCATCACCGGAGTCATTATAAGCCACAACAATACCTACAATTACAATCATAAAAATGTAAGTTTGATAATTAATGATTGATGATGATTGATAATGAATTTTGATTTATTGAAGTTTGTTCTCACCTGCGCTATTTTGCTGATATGATGTCTGCCCAAAAATTCCTCCATTAACACCTGTCATTCACACCAAAGAACCATGGTTACATTGATTCAAATAAATACTCAAATCATTATACTACCTAATTAACTATCATGAACCAACAATACATGATATCTACAAAACCAAATGGAGCAGTGTTGTGCAGCGAAAACGTATCTAACAAAATCAAAGAACTGATAACGGCAGAAAAATATTCTGTGCAGTTTTAGATTCATTGAAATAATGGAACATCAATTTGGCTATGCATGTTGTGACTGTACTACATATATCATTAGTAGCTTTGGCAGAGTGTATGAACACATTTATTACTCTTATTGTAGCTGTAGACAATAAAGTGTACTAATCTCTGCTCATTACTTTGTCAATAGGACAATATCAATAGTAATTGGAGTTACTCTTTCAATGTCTTTCCAGATTTTGTAGTACAAGTATTTAAAAATATGCTCAAGATCAAATTCTTTATTGGAACAACTCATTTGAGCCTCCATATATTCATTATGTAATGTCACATCTATTTTCCCTTAAACTACGAAAACTAAGGCAGGCCAAATTTTTTATTTTCAAACTAATATATCAGTATAATACAAGAAAAAAATTTAACTCGACTAATTTGAAGATAATTACTATATACTCCAATACTTGATATAAATTCATCAACATCTTCACTATCACTGTTGTCATCACTGTTGTCATCACTGTTATATTGCACTTCTACAAAAACCAATAACATCATCATTAAACAGATATATAAAAACCTGAGTTTTCAAGGATAATGTCCAAACATTAATAGATTTATTCAAATAATGAAACAACAATTGATAGTCTGCAGTACCTTATGTTGTCGTCGATGATTCACTAGGAAAAGCTTGTAGAAACCGTTGTTTTTTGGTGAAACACCTCTTGTCTTGGTGGGTCCCTGCAACAGACTCCAAAGGAGCCGTTGACTTTTTTCTCTATCGAGTACCTAAAAATTATTTGTAGAAGACAAACATATATTGTGTATCAATCACAAACAATAAAAGCACACACAATGACAAACTAAATAATAAGAAGATGCTTTGATTGCAGAAGGTAAAATAATAATAAGAAGTTTGGTTGTTGTATAAGTGAAAAGAAGAACTCATATGAAGCAACATCATATTAGCCACTAAATAGTTAAATAAAATACAAAACTGGGCTCCTAGGGTTCATTAGAGGAGCAAGAATACCATCAAAGGCATTGAAGATCAGGCCAGAGTATGGCAAACAGAGACCAAAACAGTAGCCGAGGTCCTTATAAGGTACTATGAAGATATTTTTAAGTCTGAAGAGGTGGATGATGAAGCCTTAAATAAGGTCTTGAATTGTGTATCGTGGAAGGTGGATGCCGAAATGAGTAATTCCTTGTTACTTCCCTATTCTGATGAGGAAATCAGGAAGGTGTTGTTTCAAATGCATCCATCAAAAGCGTCGGGACTAGATGGTATGTCTCCATTTTTTTCCAGAAATATCACTACAAGAAAAGGGGTCATTACCGGCGAGATTCCGGCCAACAAGGCCGGCGACCGGAAAAGTCGCCGGTAATGTCCATCATTACCGGCGACTTACCCCGTCGCCGGTAATGTCGCCGGAATCTCGCCGGTAATGTTGTAAAACATTACCGGCGACTCCAACCGTCGCCGGCAATGTCTAGGGAGACATTTCCGGCGATTTTCCGGCCGGAATTTCGCCGGAAATGTCTCCCTAGACATTGCCGGCGACGGTTGGAGTCGCCGGTAATGTTTTACAACATTACCGGCGAGATTCCGGCGTAAAGTCGCCGGTAATGTCTTCATTTCCGGCGACTTACTCCGTCGCCGGCAATGTGTCTTATATTAGATGTCGGATGGGGCAGCTCGATCATTCAATCATTTTGAGCGAAAAAAATCCAGAGAAATCGAAAGAAGGAAAACGTACGCTCTGAAATCGATCATTCGGTATATTGTCAAAATTAAGGCGCGCGTCGAAAACTCGATCACTCGGGAAGCTATATATATAGGTACGTAGGTGTATATATACGTATATGTGGTATATATATATGTGTGTGTGTGTGTTGATCAAATCCAATTCGTGAGATATATATGAAATGTTGTTGATGTACGGTCACCGAAACGAGAAAACAGCTTGTAGTTAATCTTGTGTCTGAATCAATGACTGGTATTATCGTATTGTTATCGGAGCCAGGCTTAACAGAGCCTCCTCCTACCCAGTCAAATACGTTTTGAATTGAAAAAAGGAGAATACTATCATCGAGTACTGAATCGAATTCAGAGATTAGATCGATATATATATATATATACATATACATGCATGTGTTGATTTAATTAGAGTTGAATTGAGAGATCACGTCGATTATTAGTAGTGAATGTGTGTATATATATATAATTAATACGTAAAATTGTTAGAATTTTCAGGATGGACAAGAGTTGGATGAGCCTCGAAAGATGGGATGTCAGATATCACCAGGGAATTAGGAGTTTTGTGGATTTTGTGAAGGCTAATTGTGGAGACACTACACTTCATTATTGCCCGTGTAAAGAATGTAAGTGTTTCAGCGATCGATTTCGATTTCTCATTGATAAAGTCCAGAGGCACCTGAGTAAATACGGGTTTTGGGAAAAGTACACTTGTTGGATTTATCACGGTGAAACATCGGTAGCGGGTCCGCATGATCATGGACAATTTGGTGAGAGGGCCAGTCCACGCTATGATCATGGACATTTTGCTGAGAGGGGCAGTTCATCCTATGATCCAACATCGATGTTAATCAATGATATGTTTCCTCATGAGAGTGGTGTATTTGCTGATGAAGCACCAAATGTCCCTCCCGTCGTTGAGGGTTTCCCCCATATCGAGCCAGTCGAACCATTACCTGGAGGTCATGTAAACACAAGCGGTATGGACAAGTACAACAACCTGATTGCATTGCAACAGACTCCGTTGTACGACAGTTGTAGTAAGACTGTTCTTGAAAGTGTGATGGGAGTGATGCAGCTAAAAATGGAGAACAAAATGTCTGTCAAAGCTGTTGATTCTTGGTTGAAGTGGACTGCTTCGCTACTGCCACCCGGTCATCGTCTTCCTACCACTCATCATAAGGTGCGACATATCCTGAAAGATCTTGGGCTTTCCTACATCAAAATTCATGCATGCAGATATGATTGTATTCTCTTCTGGGGAAAAGATCTCGAAGACCTTGAAGCCTGCCCGGTATGTTTTACAGAAAGGTATAAGTTGACTCCTGCAGGCAACAAGAAAGCTGTGAAGATACTTCGATATTTCCCGCTTATTGATAGGTTGGAGCGGTTGTTCATGTGTGCTTTCACGGCCGAGGCAATGAGATGGTGGGCTGAGAGGAACTTGCCTGACGATGACACCCTTATACACCCTTCCGACGGAGAGGCTTGGAAGCACATGGTCAGGGAGTTTGATCATTTTGCAGCAGAGGTCCGAAATGTTTGGCTAGGGCTCTCATCTGACGGATTCAACCATTTTGGCAACATGAGTCTTCAATATAGTATATGGCCAGTTATTTTGGTACCGTACAACCTTCCACCATGGATGTGCATGAAGAAGGAATACAATATGCTCACTCTGTTAATTCCGGGCCCGGGTTATCCAGGAAAGTGTCTCGATGTGTATTTGAGGCCTTTGATTGAGGAGCTTAAGTACCTGAGTGAGTGTGGCCACCCCACTTACGATAGGTTCAAAAAGGAGATGTTCCAGATGCATGCCATGCTTGTTGGCACCATCAGTGATATTCCTGCCCGCGGTATGTTGTCGGGCAACGTTACCAGGGGTTACAGGGCTTGTTCAGAGTGCATGACGGTTGATTGTTGCAGTCCTCATTGCAGTAAAATTGTCTCGATGCGTCACCGTTGTTGGCTTCCATATGATCACCCATTTAGGCAGGATCCAGACGCGTTTGATGGGACTGTTGAAACAGGTGTGGCACCCAGGCGATGGACAGGGGAAGAAATTTTGGAAGTGTTGAATGAATACGATTTTGGCCAGCTGAGCAATCATCCTGACATAGTGGCGTCAATTCCAGACAAGCCCGAAAGGTATAAGTTTTGGACACACAAGAGCATATTCTGGGAACTCTCCTACTGGCCCAGGTTGCCTATCAGACATTACCTAGATGTCATGCACATAGAGAAGAATGTGTGTGAAAGTGTGGTGGGCACAGTTCTTAACTTGGAGGGGAAAACAAAAGACATCCCTAAGGCACGCATTGATCTTAAAGCAATGGGTGTGCGGAAACATTTGTGGTTAAGAGATGGTAAGAGAAAAATGCCGCAAGCTCCGTACACCGTAAAGCCGAAGCATAAGCATGAAATTTTTCGGTGGCTGAGTAATGTCAGGTATATATTCTTATGGCTATGTAGGAATTTGTCCTTAAATTTTTAGCGGAGTATATATGATTATATGCGAGAAATATAATTGGTCCATATATATGGCTTTATCTATATATATGCAGGTATCCTTATGGCTATGCAGGAAATATAAGCAGGTGTGTTAACTTCCGGGACAATAAGATGTACGGATTAAAGAGTCATGACTGCCATGTACTGCTTCAACGCCTTTTCCCTATTTTCATTCGAGGGTACATGCCCAAAGAGGTGGTGGAGCCGTTGGTGGCCTTGTCAAGATTCTTTCAGAAGTTATGCACCAGGGAAGTTAAAAAAGCAGACCTCAGGGAGATGCAAGATGACATCATTTTTATCATGTGCAAGCTTGAGAGGATATTTCCCCCAAATTTTTTCGACATAATGCCGCACCTGACGATCCATCTTCCCGAACAATTGTTGCTTACCGGTCCCGTACACTACACTTGGATGTATCCCATGGAAAGGTACAAATGATTCATAAATTTGGTTTGCCTATGTTTTTATATGTAAATTCTTGTGGTTAAGTAAGTTAACATGCACTTGTTAACTTGTAGACAATTGGGAGCCTACAAGGACTATGTGAAGAATAAATATGCACCTGAAGGGTGTATCGTTGAAGCATATGTTGTGCACGAGTGTGTAACGTACACCAAAGTGTACTTGGAAAATGTAGAGGACCCCCAACAACAGATGCCGATAGATGAACCCCAGTTCAACCTTTCTATCATCTCCAGTGACGTGGTAGTACAGGGAAGCTTGCCAAAGTCGTACAAGTTGGATGGAAATGAGGTAGTCATTGCCCACTGGTCGGTACTGATTAACTGTCAAGAAGTACAATATTGGAAAAACTATCATCTTCACTGCCCTGCTATTGCCGGAAATGTTGATTACCACAACAAGACGTTTGCAAACTACTTTGGTCAATGGGTAAGTATATGTGATTTATATATCTTTATATAGCATGTATGTATGTACGTGCTTTTGTGGTTTCAAGATGACATAATTTCTTCTGTACGTATTAATATATGGACGTTTTCAGATGAACCATGTAGCAGATGATGGTTGCCCAGAGTGGTCAAACGAATTGAGGGTCCTGGCGATGAAACCGATTGCTTCAAAAGTTTACTCGATGTGTCAGGTCAATGGCGTGAAATTTATATGTGAAAATCGAGACGACCGACTGAAAACACAGAATTGTGGGGTGATGGTCCATGGTGGGCAGGATGGCGTTGACTATTACGGTGTCCTTCATTCAGTTGTTGAACTAATTTATGGGAACCGCATGAAAGTGCACTTGTTCAAGTGTAGATGGTTTGATACTAGCCCGGAGAACACAAGGACAGATCAGTACGGAACATTTTCGGTGAATACTGCTACTACCTGGTATGAAGATGACCCTTTCGTTCTTGCCTCATCAGTAAAACAAGTGTTTTACCTTGACGATCTTCTTAACAAAGTCCCGTGGAAGGTGGTTAACCATGTTGCTCATAGAAACATATACAGTGCTGCCACACTTGGTGATACCGCAGATGATGAGGAAGTTACTGCATACCAAGAGCCGAACGCTTTTGACATTCCGGAATCATCTACGATTCGCCTTAATAATGTGAGACCTGGGAGTGTGGTTCGAATTACTGGAGCAGAACTTCTCGATGTTAATCCATATGAAGTTGACGCTGATTCAGATGACGAGGAGAGGCACATATTGCCAGAGGTTACCTATGAAACCGAGTCAGACTCAAGTGATGACGATGATTACGATTATCATCCTTAGTACGTTAATGATGTAGTCGGAAATTGTTGTCGGAAATATGATGTAGTCGGAAAATGTAGTCAAAATTGTAGACGGAAATTATAGTCGTTAATCGTACGTAGACAGAAATTGATAATCGAAATTGTAGTCGGAAAATGTAGCCGGAAATCGTACGTATACAGAAATCGTAGACGGAAAATGTAGTCGTTAATCGTACGTATACTTCATTCGTAGTCGTTAATCGTACGTATACGGAAATCATTAATCTAAATTGTAGTCGGAAAATGTAGTCATTAATCGTACGTATACGGAAATTGATAATCGAAATTGTAGTCGGAAAATGTAGCCGGAAATCGTAGACGGAAAATGTAGTCGTTAATCGTACGTATACAGAAATCGATAATCGAAATTGTAGTCGGAAAATGTAGCCGGAAATCGTAGACGGAAAATGTAGTCGTTAATCGTACGTATACAGAAATCGATAATCGAAATTGTAGTCTGAAAATGTAGCCGGAAATCGTAGACGGAAAATGTTGTCGGATATTCTTCGGGAAATAATGACATTACCAACGAGTTATAAGCAACTCGTTGGTAATGACATTACCCACGAGTTAACTCATCGTTGGTAATGTCATTACCAACGAGTTGCTTATAACTCGTTGGTAATGTCATTACCAACGAGTTGAAGTCGTTGGTAATGACATTACCAACGAGTTATAAGAAACTCGCCGGCAATGTCTTCTGGATAGAAACCCAGTCGAGCCCAAGCCTTTCATTTCTCCTCCTCTCCCTCTCCTCCTCCTCTCCCTCTCCTCTCCCTCTCCTCCTCCCAAATCGGTCCGGTGAGTTCACCTCCTCCTCCTCCTCTCCCACTCCTCCTCCTTATCCTCTACTCCTCCTCTCCCTCTCCTCCTCTCCACCGATCCCCTCTCCTCTCCTCCTCCGAAAATCTCCTCCTCCCCTCCTCCCCTCCTCTCCTCCCCTCACCATTGTAGTCGATCGACAAAGCATTGTGAAAGGAAATCCATGGCAGGTCTGATCCTCTCTCTCTCCCTCTCTCTCTCTCTCTCAATTTTTAATTATTTTTTTGCATGTGTATGTGTATGTGTATGTGTATGTGTATGTGTATGTGTATGTGTAAATTAATTAGGGTGCTAAGTTGGAAATTAGGGTGATAAGTTCTAAATTTATATGCAATGTATATATATGTGATGTATATATATATTTAGGTATGTGAAAATGAAGTGATGTATATATATATATGTGAAAATTATGTATAAATGTGGTTTGGATGAATGTGTGATGCATGTATATATATGTGGAAATTAAACCTAATTAAGATGCATGATATATATATGTGTGATAAATGTGGAAAATTAATTAGGGTTTGTGATTTGGATGAATATGTGATGGATAAATTTAATTAAGATGCATGATGTATATATATATACACATCGAATATGTATAGTTCTTAATTTAGGTGATATAGTTGTTAATTAATCGTATAAATGAAGGTGGAAATCGGGATCGGAACGGTTTAGAACCAGAACGGTTTTAAACCGGAACGGTTTGGAACCGGAACCGTTTGAAACCGGAACTGTTTGTAACCGGAACCGTTATGTTACAAATGTTTCCGGTTATAAACAGTTCCGGTTTCTAACGGTTCCGGTTCCGATTTGGTATAGAACCGAAAAGGTTTGGAACCGGAACGGTTTGTAACTGGAACCGTTATGTTACAAACGGTTCCGGTTCCAAACAGTTCCGGTTTCAAACGGTTCCGGTTCCAAACCGTTCCGGTTCCGATTTGTTATAGAACCAGAACGGTTTGGAACCGGAACTGTTTGTAACTGGAACCGTTATGTTACAAACGGTTCCGGTTCCAAACAGTTCCGGTTTCAAACGGTTCCGGTTCCAAACCGTTCCGGTTCCGATTTGTTATAGAACCGGAACGGTTTGGAACCGGAACTGTTTGTAACTGGAACCGTTATGTTACAAACGGTTCCGGTTCCAAACAGTTCCGGTTTCAAACAGTACCGGTTCCAAACCGTTCCGGTTCCGATTTTTTATAGAACCGGAACGGTTTGGAACCGGAACTGTTTGTAACTGGAACCGTTATGTTACAAACGGTTCCGGTTCCAAACAGTTCCGGTTTCAAACAGTACCGGTTCCAAACCGTTCCGGTTCCGATTTGTTATAGAACCGGAACGGTTTGGAACCGGAACTGTTTGTAACTGGAACCGTTATGTTACAAACGGTTCCGGTTCCAAACAGTTCCGGTTTCTTCCGGTTCCGGTTCCAAACCGTTCCGGTTCCGATTTGTTATAGAACCGGAACGGTTTGGAACCGGAACTGTTTGTAACTGGAACCGTTATGTTACAAACGGTTCCGGTTCCAAACAGTTCCGGTTTCAAACGGTTCCGGTTCCAAACCGTTTCGGTTAATTACCGAATCCATGACTATTATGATGTCCAGGAGGTTTTGCGGCTAATTGGCTTCGGAGAGGTTCCCGAAATAGTGGAGGGAACAGTAGTCAAGCTTCCTCCTCGCCCGCAGTTAGCAACACGCCCAGTGGGCCAATGATGAGTGCTCGCACGAGAGCCTTGCTAGAGGCGCGAGCTGAGGAGGAAGCTGCACGATCAAGAGCCGTGCAACCGGAAGTTGAGCCTCGAGCCTCAGTCTCTAGACGCTCAATCAGCAGACGTCCCTCCGGTGGCAGAGCCTCAGACGAGCGACAGTCAACGGGGGCATCTGAAACTCCCTCAATCTGAATGCCCCATATTCGGATGGTGCCTACTCCCATTTCACGGGAATCATCTGAGACACATGGTGGTGCTGGCGCCTCATCGTCCAGGCCTCGTCTATCTCCGCCGTCCGGTCTCTTCCTACCCGACGAGATTCCTGTCATCCCTGAATTCGATGATAGGGGGATGCCTGTTTATATTGAAGGACGGCCGGAGTTCCTGAGCGTGGAGGAAGCATATAACTTCCTCCCGTTCGACCCCGTGTATCTTTGGAGTGTGAGGTGCACCAACCAACAAACGGACGATGCAGGTAAATTTTATTTAACATCAGATTGATTACTTAATTATTACTTAAGACTTGCGATAGGTTCAATTAATGATATCAATTTGTTGACATTGTATTATTAGGCAATTTCGTTAATGGGACTGGAAAACGGAAAGGGGCTAGAGGCACCTGCACCGGGAAGAGACTTGAGCAGGCCACCGGCGGAAGGAAAACGCCCATAAGGGCCAATGAGGATGGCGAGGTGATCGAGGCATTCGACACCACGCGCAAATATGTCAGCATGGCCGGTGCGATCGTGCGGGACAAGGTCCCAATGCTTTGGCCAGATTGGGAATCTGTGCCTATCTACGTGAAGATGCAAGTGCATAATGCACTCAGTGTGAGTAAAATCATATTTTCATTACGTAAATTTTATATTTATTAATTAAGTCCGAATAAATATATAATTTTACCTTTTATATATTCATATTGCAGGTGTGGTTTGACATGGATGAAGTTCTTATTCACACGTGGGTAGAGCGTCAACTACATATGAGGTGATGTGCTTCGACTTATTTGAATATATATCGAGTTAGATTTTTGTTTATCAAGTGTTTTAATATCTCTAACTTTTTTTCCTTGTTTTAATATAGGTATAAAGAGTGGAAGAACGAGCTTTCTTCCCATTACACTGTATACAAGGAGCTAGGCCGAGGTTCCACCCCTAGCGAATTCCGGTTTAGGGAGTACGAGTGGTTGTAGCTGATAGCCCACTTCGAGCACCCCAAAGCTCGGGTATGCATCCTTAATATATCTTTCAAGCATAATGTATCGTATCAGATTGAAATAGTTGGTTACTAATTTTTTTTCATATGTTTATCAAACAAGGCTATTTCGAAGACGAACCGGGCGAATAGATTGAAAAACACCAGGGCCCATCATGCAGGTTCACTCAACTATATGGGTTGGTCGACTAAGGCGCAACAACAACAAGAGCTGAACCCGTTGGTGTATATTCATCAGAAGTTCTACCCGCAGTGCCCTGAAGAAGCGGTAAGTCTTTCGCCTCTCCATGTGTTAATAAAACTATTTTTCAAGATGGAAATAGATTTTGTTAGCTAATACGTTGTTCATTTTCCCTTTTCAATTAGTCGAGAGTGGAGGAGGCGACCGCATAAGTGACCATGAGTATAGCTCGGACTAACCATCCTGACTGCTCCGAGGAAGAAGTCACCCAGTATGCCTCTCAGATCGATCCGCTTGATCCTCCGATATCGGCTCGGATCATGGCAAAAGCGTGCGGGACTGGAAAGAATACCTACTACTGTAGGGGAATGGGCACGGCGGGCGAAGGACTATTGAAGAACACTTCAGAATACTCTACCGGGTCAAGAAGTTCAACTTCTAGTCGTAACCTCGCGGCGGAGCTTCATAGGACGCAGAGGGAGTTGGAGGAGCAAAAGAGGCAGATGGCCGAGTACCAAATGCAGCAGACACAGGTGCAGGCTCAGATGTACACATGGATGCGGACGATGTACGAGGCTCAGACTACCGGACAACCCTTCCCCACACCTCCCCCGGTCCCGGTCCCTCCGTTCCCTAGCCATCCACCACCACCACCGCACCAGTCAACGCCAGAGCAAGACCAAGGAAGCCACCGGAATTCAAATGAGTACATGGATTACTTCGACCCTGACCCGCAAGTTCCTCGACCCTGACCTGTAGTTGTAGTTAATTTTCGTATCGTCGTTGCTATTTGTACTGTACGTTGGACATTTATGTGTACTGTTGAACTTGTATGATTGTACGGTTTATGTCTTTCAATGCAGGTTCTGGAATTGGGCCCAATCCAGAACCGCGTTTTTTTTTCAAAATTTTTTCACACATTGCCGGCGACATGGACCTCAGTCGCCGGCAATGTCACAAATTCCGGCCACGGCGGCGCTACCATTGCCGGCGACGGCGTCGCCGGTAATGTCCGAGACATTGCCGGCGACACAAGTCGCCGGTAATGTCCGAGACATTGCCGGCGACTTGAGTCGCCGGGAATGTCTTGACATTGCCGGCGACACAAGTCGCCGGTGATGTCTCCGACATTACCGGCGACTCCGTTTCCCGTCGCCGACAATGTTAACACCGGCGGGAGATTTTCGGCGACGTCATTACCGGCGACTTGTCGCCGGGAATGACAATTCCGGCGAAAAAATAATACAAGGCCGGCGACGGGAGGTCGCCAGTAATGTCTCAATTTCTGGTAGTGTATTGGCATATTGTGAAGCATGATGTCTTCAGTTCGGTACGCCATTTTATCACAATAGGGAGCATACCCCAAGCATCGAATTACACCCATCTCACTCTGCTTCCTAAGGGAAAAGATCCTAAAACGGCTAAGGATTACAAACCTGTAGAATTATGCAATGTCGCTTACAAGATTGGTTCAAAAGTGCTAGCTAATAGGCTCTAAGGGATCCTTCCCAAAAGCATCTCTCATTTACAAAGTGTTTTTGTGCTGGGTAGAATGATCTTAGATAATTCACTTGTGGCCAACGAGGTGGTTCACTTTTTGAATCAACTTCGACGTAGTATAGGTGATGGTTTCTTTTCTCTGAAACTGGATATAAGTAAAGCCTATGACAGACTTTAATGGAAATTTATGGAGACGATGTTGCATAAACTCATTTTTGCTCTGCATGGATTCACATTGTTATGAGTACGTTAAAGACAGTAAGCTATTTGGTTTTACATAAAGGATCACATCATGGATAGATTCTTCCTTCTCGGGGTATTAGGCAAGGTGATCATTTATTGCAGTATCTGTTCATACTCTGTGCCGTTGGGATCTCCTCATTGATCTCATCATCACTTACTTCCAGTGAGATTACAGGTTTATATATGTGCCCGAATGCTCCTACATTGCATTACATTTTGTTCGTAGATGACTCATTTCTTTTCCGGGAAGCTACAGTTAAAGAATGCATGGCCTTCAAAAGACTTCTAACAGTGTATGAAAAGGCATCGGGGCAACACATCAACCTTCAAAAATGCAGCGTTGTCTTTGGTAGAAACACTACACTTGATGTTCAGGATACTTTGGTAGGAATTCTCGATGTACAACAAGTGGACGATCATGGGAGGTATTTTGGTCTACCGTTACTGGTGGTCAATCCAAAATGGCAATCTTTTCGTATCTCAAAGTGAGACTGGTGAATAAACTTGTTGGGTGGAGAGACAAGCTTTTAAGTATTGCGGGGAAAGAGATTCTTATAAAGGCTGTGGCTCAAACAATTCCATCATACGCTATGAATTGTTATCTTCTTCCAAAAGACTTGTGCAAAGACATGCATCAGCTATGTAGTCAATCCTTCTGGGGCAGTGACGACAGTACCCGAAAAATTCACTGGAGATCGTGGAATAGAATGTCCTTAACGAAAAATGAAGGCATGATGGATTTTAAAAATCTATATGCGCATAATCTTGCCATGCTGGCCAAACAAGGGTGGCGAATCCTCAAAAATCCTAATTCTTTGATAGCAAGATTATACAAAGCAAAGTACCACCCTTTTATTCATTGTTGGAGGCCGAAATCAGTGACTTGCCATCTTATTCCTGGCGGAGTATTGTCACGACATTGGAGTTCTTTAAATCATGGCTAATGAAGAGAATCGGCAATGGTCTGGATACAAGTATTTAGAAGCAGGATTGGATTTCGAGCGTGGCAGCTCACTCTCTTCAATGTCCTGCAAGTTGTAATGTGGAGTTGGTATCCGACTTATTTATTCCAGGGTATAGGAGATGGAATGTTGAACTTCTTAACGAGCTATTTGCACCTGGCGTTGTCGATACTATTATGCACATCCCTCTCAGATGTAGGAGTCGTGGAGACACATGGTTGTGGAAATTAGAGAAGAATGGACTATACACGGTTAAAACAGGTTACTTTATTGCTCAGGATTATGTAATCGGATCCTCATTAGCTTCTACTTCTTCCAGGGATAGTTTCAGACCTTTGTGGAAAGCTTTGTGGAAGGCCAAAATCCCATGTAAGGTAGGAATTTTTATATGGTGTGCTTGTCATAATATTCTTCCTACTCAGGAACGTTTGAGCATGAAAGGGTATGATGGTGATCTTAGGTGTGTGTTATGTGGTAATGCCTTCGAGAGTACGAAACATCTCTTCTGTTCATGCCCCACAGCCAAGGAAATACTAGCTCGAAACCCGTTCGATCTGAATGTATGTATGTCTCCTGCTTTCAACTTCAAGGAATGGTTATTGGAACAGGTACATTTGTTATCTAAGTCTAGATTTGAGTAGCTTCTTATAATTATTTGGAGTCTTTTGTTAAATAGGAATGACAAACTATGGAAAGATACTGCAAAGGAAGCAAAACAGATTGCAGTGCAAGCAATAGCAAGATACGAGGAGTACTAGCAGGCAAATTCTTCTACTTTGGTCGCAGCGTTTAAATCTCCAATTAAGGTAACTAGTTGGAACCCTCCTGCTGTTGAAACTTTGAAACTAAATATAGATGTTGCTTTTAAGGAGAACCAGGGAGGTGGTGGCAGTGTCATTTGTAATACAAGAGGTGAATTCGTAGCTGGCTTCTCCTATCACTATGATAGTGTTAGTTTGGCATCTCATGCAGAGGTCAAAGCTATTTGCCACGGCCTAGAGTTCCTAGTCAACCTAGGAATTTCTAAGGTGTTGATTGAATTGGATTGTTCCACAAGGGTAGACCAAATCTTACACAGTTCGGAAGACAAATTTGCATTTGCAGACCTAGTGGAAGACGCAAAAGAGGTACTCAAGCAAAATCCAGAATTTTTCATTACCTATGTACCAAGAAGTTGTAGTAGAGTAGCACATCATCTTGCAATGTATGTTTATGATCTGAACATTCGAATGGAATGGTTCGACGCCGCTCCAGTTTTTGTCCGTGATGCCATTAATTACGACATCAGTGTATGAAGTAATAAAATTACCTTCCTTCCGGAAGGTAGTTTCCCTCGGAAAAAAAACTAAGAAAAGTTTGAAAGATTGTTTATGGTGATGCCTCCTTCGTTATTTCAATAATAAAATGAATATTATTCGCAATGTCTCCTTCATCTTCAACCCTTATTCAGATATAAAACACACATTTGTTTAGGACTAATTAATAGCAAGTCTGAATCTGGTTTGAACAAAATGATTTGTTTGCCAACATGTGCATCAGTCAGATAACTCGAACATGAGAATGTATATCAATGCCTACCTATAAGACCCAAGTAACAATCTCGGTCTTTAATACAATCTTTTGATCTATATATAACCAGCTTTTCGTTTCCAGCTACTTGCCTCACCATGGTCTTTCCAATGCAGATAAAATTTTCTCACACAACCTAGATATCAATTCAACCAAAGCCGCCTGGCTAACATGCACGAGGTGCCAACTAACCAACCTACACAACAAAGGAATGACAAACTTCCATCTCTAATTGCTCAAGCACTTTGTAATGGCTTTTTCCTTGATGTGATTTGCAAATCTGACCCTTGATCCGTGCAAGCACTGTAAAAACATGGGGTCAGATTTAATGCTCAACTTGGGGAAACCATACAACCGAAGAACAAAAAAATTACGAAATACTCTCATGCATTATGTTGGCCAGTGAAAACTTACTGTGACTTTGCAATGAATATTGAGATCATAATTCATTTCTCCAAGACGGTTTCGTGCAAGGTTTTCTGCTTCAGATGCTTTCCTGCAAGCGCTTGTCACCTGAAAATAAAACAGTGTAGATTAGATTATTTTCAAGATAAAAATAAATAAATTAATACCATGGAAGTACTTCTAAAACAAGGGTTTCTCTTAACTGTTGAAAAGATCATACATTTGTTTCTGATTTAGTAGATACAAAAATCAATGATTGCTACCGAAAGAGCACTAATAAGCCCAAGCAATGTGGTAAACCATCCTACCTTGTATTGTACACTACATAGGTATCTACTTTGGATACAAAAATGATAGCCAATGACCAATTACCATTCTCCTTGGTTTTAAATCTCATATTGTTGAACAAATGACATTGTGAATGAGATGATAGAACTCAACAAGCTACTAGAATTTATTAAGAAAAATTAAACAGATAATTACAGTTTATTGGTTCTCAAGTTTGAACAGTTGTTCCATTAACTAAAGCCATGTAAATAAGTTAGAAGAATCCACTTACAAAAAGAACATACATGCATCCAATTAACATAACTAAATACATTAAGTATAAGAACTATGGACAGGAGTTTTAAATGAGGCTAGAGCTTATACAAAAACATAAACTTATAACCAAATTTCATTTAAGCAGCACTAACCTCATCTGAGCTGATAATATGATCATTTCCCGTGGCAGCTGACTTTTCTAATAATTTTCGCAATTTTGAGAGTTCCTCCATCAAATCCTGAGCTACTTCTTCAGCATCTTGCATTTGATTTTTCGAGAATTCAAATGCTCTCTCTGCATGCAGTCGAAATGAAGCGCAATTTAAACAAGTACAGAGTCCTCTGCATCCTCGTGGATTCCTTTTAAGGATCCCTCTGTGAGATGCCTGAATGCCAGAAGAAGCTGTGGTGTGATTTTCAGATGAGTTGTGACCAGAACTATTGGATTGAAGTGGCTTCCCACCATCAGTTACACCTATTCTTGAGCTTCCGTAGTCCTCGATGGCACCAACAGATAACACATTTGTGACAGGTAGTTCTTCATGGGCTGTTCTAGCACCATCTTTTTCGGAAGAAGATACAGTAGTCTTATGACACAATATACTGACAGGTAGGCCAGTTTCTTGTCCCAAACTCACAACAATATCAGGAGAAGTCTCCAATTTACTCTCTTTACCTAACACGTCATCTTGAACATGCATTTCTGTTTGTAAATCAAATGACATTTGAAATCCAGTGACACGTTCTGGAGATGTTAAATTTGATCCATCAAAATTAGATGAACCACAAGCATTTGTTAGCTGAGGTGTTGATAGAGTATGAGGCTCTGGATGAGATATAAGACCATTAGACTTATCCATCACAGTTCTTTGCTGTGCAGGTGTCAGTGGTTGCCTTTGCTCCAAATTCTTAACATTACTTTCATGATGCCCAGATACTAAAGCACCTATGAAAATAGAATGTTAAAAAGTTAGCTCATTTCTATTCAAGGTCTCAACTTCAAAGAGCAATTAATTGCTTGCAATTATAAAGGTGCGGGACATATAGAAATGAGCGACATAGAGGAGTTACTTTTATCCATGTCCATAATAAATGGAAGCATTCTTCTGTAGCTGACTGAACCAGGACTTCTAAACAATTTCAGCCTTGAACATGGATTTAAGGCCTATTTTGAAATCAAACAAAAAAATTATATTAGCCAACATATAAGTAAAGCTTAGAAAGAATCATTGATCAGCCATTTGACTTTCCTAAACTGAACAATATGACTTTCCATCTCAAATAACGAAAAAGAATGAAGATGTTTAAGAAATTTGAGGATTTCATACCATTTTTCTCTTTGGAGTAGATTCAGGTCTGACACCAACCAAGGTAGCATCTCTATTGTTAAATCCAGTGGACGGCTTCTGAAGACCTTCATCTCCATACTCACAAACATATCCTTCTACACCGCTTCCTTTTATTTCAACCTCTAATTTATGAAGGATCCCAGCATCTGGCGGTGTCATCTGGACAGATTCAACATTCAGGTCATATTTCTGATTCAAAATATTTTCATCACTGCCACCACTCTGCTCATCCATATTGATGATCCTAATCTCTTCACATTGAAACTGGTTTGAGTTTTCCTTCTGCTCAACCATTTCACTATCCTTGCATGAATATCCCTCAACCATGATTGAACACGACTGGCAGCATATTTCTTTCAAATTTTGATCTTCTGAAAAAGACACATTACCATCTTTCCTAGCAGTCACCATGTTCCCCACTGGTGCATTATCATCAGTACACATGCCCAACACATGATCCTTGATAGGTTGGGGACCTTCCACAGCTAAAGAGTGAACGACGTTTGAGACATCTGACTTCTGAACTTTGCAAGAAAACCGCAAATCAATGTTGTTGTTTTGATCAACAGGTGGCTTTGGTAGGCACTGATCAACAAGTACTTTCGGTGGTGAATTAGATACACAGTCAGGAGATTCTGAACTCAATTCGACACAAGATGACTCATAGGCAGAATCTTGTACATTTTCCAGTTGAGTAAAGAAATTAATGGCATCACCCTTTAGAAAGGATTTCTGTGTCGTAAATGGATTCATAGAACCTTTACCGCGATTTGGGAGTTCACAAAAATCAAGCATGCCTGTCGACAAAATAGTGTATGTATATGTATATGTGTATATATATATATATCAATTAGATCCCAAAGTAAACTTGTACAAAATAGAACATCACTTCACACATTTGAAAATGACAAAATAAACAGTTAAAAGTGTAAAGTAATTACAGGAGTTGTCTTTGGTGATACCCTGCAGATAAGGAAGCATTCTTCTATAACTAAACGAGCCGGGAGCTTTGAACACTCTCTTTCGAGGCTTAAGAACCTGGCATTAAGCACAATTTGTAAGAGAGTAGCAAACACACACACACACACACACACCATTTTTCTCCATAGTTCCATTTGAGCCAAAAACATTATAAAGAAACTTACCTACCTCACAGTTCTATATAAGCAATATTTTCAAATTCAAGTCAAAATTCTAGATACCATAAGAACAAACATATTAGTAAACTGATACTGATGCGTACCAATTTGGTTTCATGATCGACATTGACCTTAACACTATCTGATTTAGGGTTCGCATCGGCTGAAATTGGCAACTCAGCCGCATCGCTCCCGGAATCATCCACATCAGTCTTCGCCGCCTTAAAACCGAATTGGGTGCCGGATTTAATGGAGACCCGTTTGACGCGGAGATCCTTAATTAGAGTGGTGGGGAGCACATTGTCGTCGGATGACTCATCTGCTGTTGGTCTGGGTCTTTTCCGTGGAGATTCGGAGGCGTCGGAGTTGGTGTGGCGGAGCTGGATCTGAGATTGGATGCGGGTATAGGTGCTCATGGGAGATGCCGAGAGAGAGAGAGAGAGAGAGGAGATTTTGGTGGGAAAATGGTCTGGTCTGTGAAAGGATTAGAGCGGGAAAGCAACGCGTCAGGATATATTTCGCGGGAACCTGAACCTATGGTCCCTACTACTATAATAACTACAGATGTATTTACGGGCTTACTCTTTTTTTCCCGGTCTAAATTGGCCCAGTAACTTTCTTTATGTTTTTTCAGTCTTGATTTTTTAATCATCTACAACTCTACAAGAAATATGCCCCACCCTATGGGTGTGACCATTTTTTTTTTCTGAGGTGAAAGAGTAGAATAAGTAGCTGATAAATTATAAATGAGTTCACCGATTATCGGCCGCATAGAAAGAACACTCCATGAGTAATTTACACTATTACAATTCAATATGGTACCTCATATAACTAGACGGACTAGGTGTAGAACAATAGCTAAAAAGGCTAAAACTAAAAAAAAATCGAGGGTCCCACATCTTGTCTAACTATGCACTCTCAACTATAATATCCTACACACAACTCGGGGCTACTCACCCATGTCGATATCCTACACGGGTTAAGTATAGGACAAAGATTACAACTCTACGCTTCGACGCTCCTCAACTTTGTTATCATGGGTGCCACCGAAAAGAATTTCAACATACTCAAACTCTCAACAATTATTCACAGGACATTTAAAACAATCTAACATATGCAAAACCTAAAAAACAAAGCAAGAAACAAATGAAAAAAATGGCCCAATCAGACTTAGGGTCAATCCTCAAGCCCAACCAAGGATCCGGTCCATCACCAACAATAGCATAACCACCAGCAATGAAGCAGAAAGCTCAACCCCGTCATCTTGACTCGACCCGCCAGTGTCGGAAAACACTTAGCCCTCCCTCATAAAATCTCCTACACAAGGCCTGAATAGATCGAACAAGTCAGATCTAGGGAGCACCGCCAACCGCCTCTAGATCCTCGGTCAGACTAATCCACTCAATGATAGAGCCCACCAAGTGCCGATCGACGATTGTAGAAGTCGAAAGAAGCAACAAGCAAGATCCTCAAAGCACACGCCAACCGCCACCATCGATGATCAACGAACCAGATCCACCACCTATCCGTCCGGCTGCACACGCGATGACGTGGCATGGCTAGTAGCCGGCACGGTCGAGGCGGCCACCGGACGAGTTACCTCGACATCTTCGAACCCTACCTTGTTTTCTCTTTCTTGTACCGCATGTGAGGCGCGTTCCTTTCAACTTTCTTTTTAGAGTAGGACTGGGTGTGACCATTTGGATAAGAGAAGTGATCACCTACATAAAATTTTGGTTTATATTCGATACGTTTTTCTCTTACTTAACAAAATTGGGAAAAATTCAATGGGTAAGTCACAACATCAATCTTACAGTAGAGAAAATGAACGATTTTGGTCTCTGATTTTAAAAACTCCACTGCTTTGATTATAGGTATTTCTCTGTCCGATTTTTATGGTTGGATTATTTTCAATGACTTTGTATCGATGACAAACATCACGACATGGTATTGCTCCCCACCAGTGACACATGAATAATGTATACGTGCTGGCATTTTTTTTTTTGTGCCAATTGAAGTGATTCTTGCACCTTTGGAGGCTGAGCTCAAACTTCAAAATACAGCTTCGGCACATGAACTGGAGGGTTGGGGAAAAAGTGATCAAACCCAATTCAAGGTTTACAATTCCCATAGCTAAATTCTATTTCCCATTTTATGTCTTATTCTTTTGGAGAAATTTCTTTTTTTCTTTCTTAATGAAATATAGGATTTCGTCGAGTAGCAGAATGACATAGAAAACTCTATATAAAGTGTATTGTGGTGCAATAGGGTCTGCTGGGGCCAAATCCATTCACGGTTGCCCAAGTAAATATAAATACTGGATTAACTGAGCAACTTACAGTGTCTCTAGGAAAATTATACCGATCAAGAGGGATATTATTTGCAGTCCTCTCTCTCTTATTTCATTTCTGATCTGTAAGTCTCTCATTGCAACCTCTCTCTCTCTCATCCTCTGTCGTTGCTTTCGTCTTGGCCGATTGTGACCGTTGCTGTTTCCATCTCCGCCGACTTTTAAGATTGGGTTTGTGCAACTTTCATCTCTATTCCGATATCAGGTCTGTCGGGAGTCGGGAATTTCATCGATTTCGTTTATCTTTTAAGATCAGTGTTGGAATCGTTTGATAAGTTTTATGCCCAGGTGGGTTATGTGGTCCCTTTACAAAACTACTGTGTGATTATTATCTGTTTGAAAGAATTGGTCTAGAGATGGCACGGGTTTTTGTTTCTTGGGTTTGCAATACTACTGTGTGATTCATACAGTCATATTAATGATGAAGCAGAATATAGATTGATATGTATTCATCTTGGCATAGAGATTTTATCATCAGAAGATATAATCAGATGACTACTGTTATCTATTTGTCCGTGACATGACTAACATCAACTTTTCACGGACACCAAATATCCATTTTTTGATCATTTTCATTATTATATGTTTTCTATTATTTATGATTCTTTCACCCAACAAATTAAGGATTATTTATGCTTTACTCTAAATTGTTATTGACTAGTTAACATTTGGTTCTTACATATTGCAAAGCTCCCAAATGATAAAAAAGCTTTGGATTGCCTTATGAAATCAAAAGAAACAACTTACTTGAGGCTGAGAGGACTGTTGAGGTTGCCTTGGTTAAGACTTCTATGGCGGATGACATTCAGAATAAGAACCAAGAGTTAATGAAACATAATTGTCAGGTAATTGCAAGACCATGCATTTTAAGTGCAGCAGACTTTGTTTTGGTAGTGATAAAAGATGTAGACATATATATATATATATATGTAAAAAGTGCGGCAGAATTTGTTTTGGTAGTGGTAAAAGATATATATATATATATATGTATGTATATATAGTTTGAACAAGGTTTAATTTGTTTTCCATATTTCTATATGATAGGAAGAAAATAAATTTTTAGACATAATGCATACACAAAAAGTTGCTGAGCTAGTGAAAAAGCTTACATAAACTGTGCGGGATTATCAACAAAAGTTTTAGGAGATCAATATAAAATGCCTTGCGCTTTTAAAAATCAGCCTCGGTGGTTGCTTATACTTTACATATACCATGTATTATATAGCATTATATGATGAACTGAATTGAACGGTGTGTGTCTCGCAGGAGGAAAGGAAGACTCTAGACTGAAAGTTGTCATGTGCAAAAGTAATAGCAAACAGGGTAGCAAATGAGTGGAAAGACACTAATGACAAGGTGATGCCTGTCAAGCAATGGCTTAAAGAACGGAGATTCTTGCAGGTACCGTTATCTGTTCTTTTCGTTGGTTGTAAGGTATTGGCTCTCATGAGATAACTTTATGTGGCTTCTACGTATTGTTTCCTTATAATCTAAATGTTTCTTAAAGAGAGAAATGTAGCTCACCATAACAGAACGACCTGCCAAATCCAAAACTCAGTTGAAAGTAAATAATCTTTTTTCGATAATACAATATCATTTTTTCCACTTTACATTGAAATGTTATATTGAGCGGATTTCTCTTTTGCACGTAACAGGAAAAATATCATATCCGACATAAAGTGCTTAAGAAGATTGTCAGACGATTAAGTGAGTTTCTGATTTCGCACCACATACTCTACTACCATGTGTAATATGCCTAATATCTCTATTTAAGTGAAAATGTATTTTTGGGTGTTCTTTTGATAAAGTATCAAATCTGTGAAAAGATTTTTCAGGAAGAACTTGGAGTAAATGTCGTATTAGCTGTGTCGATGTCTGTTTGCAAAGCTAGGGCTGCTCAGAAGGAGGCATGACCTTTTTTTATGCTGTCCTTTTTATAGAATTCTCAAAATTTTGTACCCCCTTGAGTTTCTAAGAAGAAATATACCTCAGGTTCCATGGTACAAACATATTGCTGACCTTTTTGGAAGAAGCACCATAATCATGCATCTCTGCTTTTATTGTTATAAGTGGAGGAACACGTCTTGAGAATAGTCTAGCCATTCAGGTATGATCTAATAAGCTTTAATTCTAAGATGTGTTCTTATGAGATCTTTCGGTTGGGGGTTATATTATTATAATTAGGGAAAAAAACCTTTAACTTTGGACCATATTCTTTATAAGACTGTTTTCATTCACAACATGAAATCTTCAAGAAATTATGATTCTCCCGGTTGAAGCAAGGAAATTTGAGGAGGAACAACAAATGGGTTCTAAAACATATAATCACTTATGTACATCTTTTATCAGAATAGTTTCTATTGTGATTTGCAGAGTGACTTGATTTAATTGAAGGTGCTAGGTTGATTTTTTACTTTTCCAGAGTGACTTGATTCAATTGAAACTGTTAGTCATTGTCGTAAGCATGGATATCTATTATATAGTCATGGGAAGATCAGAAACAATAGACATCTCTGTGATCATTATTTCCATATTTTTGTATAGTTGTAAATTTGTACCAAGGAGAATTTCTCTTCTTGAACCTTAGGTTTAAAATTCAAGGTTAGAGCTTTTTTATTGATTCTACTCCAACAAAGCTTCTCTCTCAAATCTAACGCTCTTCACTCTCGCTCTTCCATCATCAACTTTGTCCTCCACTGCAATCTGGTTACTTACTCCGCTTTTATTTCATTAATTATTCAAAACTTGCAAAAGAGGGTTAATTGTTTGGAGTAGTATCCTCTACCAATGTCAGTAATTAATCTTTTTAGTGTATTTTAAAGACTTGCTTTAAGGGAAAACCTTTTATGACAGTCCCTGGACCATTCAAGATCTTCTACCAACGTATGCAATCCAAACCCGGGTGGATGTTGTCCCACACTACTCTTTGAAGATTTTTGTTTTTCCTTCAAATGGTGTATTGAGTTTTGTAATCAGGTTATACTATGAATATCAACAATAGTGAGTTAACTAAGTTTGTGTTATTATAAATATGTTTTATTAGAGCTGGTTGTGTATCAAGTTACTGACTAAAACTATATTTGACACCTTCAATTTGAACAAAGAGTTTATCTTATATTTTTTCAGTCATGGAATTCATCTTATTAATTCATTCGTCGTAATTTTATTAGGCTTTAGTTGTTATTGATTGTTTTGTTTTCTTACTATACAATTTATAAATTTATAATTTTTTTCATTTCAATTAGTCACGAAACAGCGCCTAACCTTATGGTATTGTGTTTCTCCCATCCTAAACCGAAACAATATGGATAACACCGTCCCAACGGGGCGGGCAGCCACCTAGTTTCATACAAAATTCATGATAAAGTATAGATAGATATCAAAATACTTGCTAATTAAGCCTTGTGTAGAAGAGCGAACCCCAAATTCACCATCACTTGAAATGCAGGATTCTGCTAATAGTACTCCCTTGCATTTCATGCGTTACCTTTCTCTCAAACCGTTTTCCACCCAAATAGACATCAAAGAAGGGCATCCAAGCGCCAAACTTTCTAAATCATATCCATTGATCTCATTCAAACAACCAACAGTTTAGTATAGCTCAAATTCAACATCTTCAGGTTGAGGCAGTTCCAGAGCAACAATGGTATAATCTGTCACATGCATACATACCATACCCAACTCAAGCCCAATTTCCTGAGAGTTGGCACTGTGGAGATTGCCACACCTCCCACGTCAGTCAGGTTCATACATTTATACAAATACTTCTCTAGAATATGCATATTGTGCAAGAGTAAGAACCCCCTCAAATTAGTGAGATTAATGCAGCAACCAAGGTTTTCCAGCAAGACCCATCCGCCAAAAACGCCAGTCCAACATCCGTAATGCGAGTATGGTACAAATTCAAGACACCTTGTCAGAAACTGGAAAACAACGACTCAAGTCCAAATGAGACAAGTTGTCTGTTGCTACTAAAGTTATGATGGACTTGTATCCGGCCACCCCAACCTGTCTTCCCTTCAAAACAATCTTGGACAATTTTGGACAATTTTGGACACCCATTTGCGATAGCGCACAAATATTCGTCCTCAACTCTATAGAAGATACTTACTATCTAACAAAATTGTTTCAATTGATCTTGATTCGGACTAAAATCAATGTTATCGAGCACAATTGTCTTCAATTTGGGACATGCTTTGGCTACAAGTTTAAGTTGGTCGAGTGAAATTTTGGTTTCAGGGAAACTTCGATGATATTATTCATCCCAATTGTGGGGTTAATAAAGATGTACAATTAGTTTCCTAATAGGAAACAAAATTTACATTCCTATCACATCTATACAACTTTAATCCTAATTACAAAACAATATTTACCATAATACTTTCCAACACTCCCCCACAAGTTGGTGCATAGATGTCAATCATGCCTAACTTGTCAATCCATCCAGCAAATGCATAGTGTGACAACTTTTTATTGAGTACATCCGCCAACTGTTCTTCAGATGTTACAAAAGGGAAACGTATATTCCTCTGATCAAGGTGATCCCTAATGAAATGTCGATCAATCTCCATATGCTTAGTTTGATCATGTTGTACAGAATTATGAGCAACTTCAATTGCAGCGGTATTATCACAATGTAAGTCTATGGCTTTATGGAGCTTGAATCCTAGATCCTTTAATACATTTCGAATCCACAGCAGTTCACACACTCCATTTGTCATTCCTCGGTATTCAGCTTCAACACTTGAACGGGCAATCACATTTTGCTTCTTACTGTGCCAGGTTACTAAACTCCCACCAATAAAGGTGAAATAACCAGAAGTAGACGCTCTATTAGTCTTATCTTCTGCTCAATCTGCATCAGAATAACCTATAACTCCGAACTCACCATTCTTTGAGAATATGAGGCCTTTACCTGGTGCAGACTTCAAATATCTGAGAATATGCATCACAGCATCCATATGTTCTTCACTTGGATCGTGCATGAACTGGCTCACAACACTTACATCATATGCAATATCAGGCCTAGTATGTGACAAATAGATCAGTTTTCCTACTAAGTCTCCATTTAGGAAGGCATTCTTCACATCAAATTGGTGCAATGGCCAGTCATGTCAAGCTACTAAGGCTATGAGGATGCGTATAGTGTTGATCTTTTCTACTGGAGCAAATGTCTCTTGATAGTCCACTCCATACCGCTGAGTGTAGCCTTTTGCAACTAGACAATCTCTATATTGATCAATGTTTCCATCTGCTTTTAGTTTCACTGCATATACCCATCTACATCCAACTGTCTTTTTTCCAGGTGGAGCAGGAACAAGCTCCCACTTTCCATTCTTCTGTAGGGCTTATAATTCTTTATTCATTGCTTGCTTCCACTTTGAATTCGTCAAGGCATCCTGCACATTACTGGGAATAGCTACTGTAGATAATTGATTAACAATAAGTGCATGTGATCCAGACAACTTATGGTGGGATACAAAGCTAGCAATAAAATATCTGGTTTTTGCTTCTATGGTTGGTTCATATTGTTTCTTTGGAACCCCTTTTGTTTCCCGTTGTGACCTCCTAGGTATACTAACTTCTACACCACCTAATTCATTGTTACCAATACGTACCTCAGGAGAGACATTCTGGGAAGACTCTTCAGTTAATGGAGTAGAAGGGGGGTCTTCAAGAGATCTCAATGTAGAAGAGTCTTGCGATGTTTCAGCTTCAGGTCTAGCTTTTGATGGGTCGAAGATATCCTTTGATCCATCGAAGGTATCTCCCGGGTTTGTTTCATGTGCAACTTTCGATCCATTGAGAATACCCTTCAATGGGTCGAAAGGTGTTCCCGGGTTCATCTCATCTCCAGCATTCGATGGATCGAGAATGTTCGTCAATCCATCGAAGGATGTTCCCAGGTTTGTCTCTCGTGAAGCTTTCGATGGATCGAGAGTTTCATTCGTTCCATCGAAGGAGGCTCCCGAGTTTTCTTCTGAAGTTCCAGATTTTTCAGCAACTTCAAAGCTTATTTCCAACTCCTCCAATTCTTCAAATTCTGGTATGTTCAGAGACTTTCATTCACATATACTTCTCTCCCCCCGAAGGGAAGACTTTGAAGCTCCCCTTGAGTAATATGGTTCAGATTCACGAAAGGAGACATCCAACGAAATATGCATCTGTTATGGAGCGAGTCATAACAACGATAACCTTTTTGAAAATCAGCATAACCAACAAACACAGACTTTACAGCACACAGATCTAGCTTTCCTCGCAACTCTTTGTTGATGTGAACATACACAGTACATCCAAAAACTCTTGGTTTCATATTTGGTAAAGATGGCACATTCAGCAACGCATGCAACTTCTGGTAAGGATTCCGAAACTCAATCACACGAGAGGGTGTGTGATTAATCAAGTTTGCAGTTGAACATAAAGCTTCACCTCACATATTTTGAGGTACATTCATTCCAAACAAGGACGCATGAAAAACTTCCAACAATTGTCTATTGTTTTCGTTCAGCTAATCCATTCTGTTGAGGAGTGTAAGCAATAGAAGTCTGGTGTCAAATCTCATAAGTACCTAAGTTGTCATCTCACCATTCACATATTCGCCACCATTGTCAGACTGGAGAACCCAGATTTGCTATTGATACTGGGTTGCCACCATCTTGTGAAATTCAGTAAATCTATGAAACACATCACTTTTACACTTCATTAAGGAGACCCAAGTCATTCTAGTGCATTCATCAATAAAAGTCACAAAATAGCGATATCCAGACCGAGAAGAGATTCGAGCAGAACCTCAAACATCAGAATGAATCTTTATTAAAGGAACTGAACATTTGTTCAAGCTTGGCGAATAGGTAATACAATGGCTCTTGGCTAGTTCACATGTATCACACTTAAACTATGAAGCATTCACATGAGAAAACAGTTGAGGTTGAAGGTTTAGCAGGTAATAAAAAATTCAAGTGACCAAGACGACGGTGCAATAGCCATACATCTTCTTTAGCTTTATCCAGACTGGTGGTATTATTTGCCTAGCCCAATAATTTCAATTGTTGCTCTCCACTTGTTAAATCATGGTAGTACAGTTTCCCCCATCTAACACCATAACCAAGAACTCGCCTAGTTAGAATGTCTTGAAAAATACAAAAGTCTGGATTGAAAGTTACAGAACATGCAAGTGCCGAAGTTATTTGGCTAACAGATAAAAGGTTATAGGCAAGATAGGGAACAACAATAACAGAATCAACTGATAAATTATCAGAGAATTTTACATAACCTTTACCAAAAATAAGAGATGGAAAGCCATCAGCTGTAGTCACAACATATTGCGGGGATGGTTTAATGGTGTGTACTAGACCGGGAGTATTTTTCATATGATCAGTTGCACCAGTATCAATTATCCAAGTATTATTTGCAGATAATGCAGAGAGAGATGAAGTCTTACCCTTCATACATGCTTCAACTATTTTAGCAAAGGCGATAGTTGAATGCTTTTCCTCTGAAATAGTAACAACTCCAAGTGACATCTTCCAGTAGTAAGGATTTCAAGTCTTCAAATTCAAGAATTGAGGTTCAACTTCAAGGATTTCAATTCAGAGATTTCAAGTTCAAATGCAGTGGAAGAAAAAAATTTGTGGTGCTAATTTAGGGTTTCAATTCAATTCAAGTTTTTCACAATCCAGGAATTCGACTTTGATACCAAGTGGAATTTTGGTTTCAGGAAAAATTCGATGATATTATTCATCCCAATTGTGGGGTTAATAAAGATGTACAATTGGTTTCTTAATAGGAAAGAATATTTATATTCCTATCACATCTATACAACTTTAATCCTAATTACAAAATAATATTTATTATAATACTTTCCAACCAGGTAGGTATTGATAGGCTTTGGTGTTTGAAATGCGACCAAGTTTGGGAACCTTGTTTATCCATATATATAGTAATATGTAGGAAAAGTAAGTGATATTAAATTAAATATAACAAGCGAAATACTAATTAAATAATTTGTAAATTACAAACATATGAACGAAGAACAAATTATGAGTAAGAAGATGAACTAAGTTGAGTCACGTGTATCACATGCTTTCCTTAAGAACTTTTACGCCGCCACAGGCTTATATGACATTGTTCTCCCAGGATAAAACAACTTCAAAGTTTTGTACCGCAGCACAAGAACTTCTCTTCGAACTGAAGAATACCTTTCTCTATCACCTGATTTTGCTTTGAGTTGAGAGAGGGAGAGAAATGATTAGAAGAGGAGATTGCTTCTGATGGGATGAAGAATGAGGGAGGATGTAGCCTCTATTTATACATGGAGGAGATGGAGAATGCCATAATGGCCGGCCATCAAAAGGTTGTGAGTTATCACTCATTAACCATTCAACATAAATCCGGCCAATAACCTCCATAATTGGCGAAATTGAAAGGTCTCGAGAAATGCAAAAAGTCTTTCCTGAGTGCAAAATGAAACTTGTGCGGCCCGGCCCGGCCCGGCCCAAATCAGAACGACATTCATGTCCGCAGGACGCGGGCGCACACAAGTCCATATTGCATACTCATTTCATCCAAGATTTCCACCCCCCTACGCACGTGAGAGAGAGAGCCTCTCTACTCACTTATTCAAGGTATACTAAGGTGCAATCATATATAAAGACCTCAACATTTATAATTTCTCACATGTGGGATCACATTCCTTCCTTTTGTTTCAAGTAGCCATCTTGGAGTGACAATTTCTCATTCACCCCTTAACCAATTTAAACAAATGAATACATAATCTTTATGTACTCTTGTAGGAGAATACAAATTCATGTTTCCCTCACATCAAAATTAAGTGCAACACACTCAATTATTTTGTTTAAATTGTCACTTTAAAATGGTGGAAAACCACCATTTTCCAACATAATATACACTCCTAATATTACTAGAAGTGTGACTCACGCCAACAGTCTTTCAAGTTAGTGCATATACAGTAAGTCACAAATGCACGTGAGTCACTAAAGGTCTTAGAGGAAATAGTTTTTGTCATAAAATGTCAGCTAACTACTCCTTTAAATGAACAAATATAAACGAGATAATTTGAGCATCAAACTTCTCTTTAATGAAGTGTCTATCAATCTCCATATGCTTCATCCGATCATGTTGAACCATATTGTTTGCAAAATGAGTGTCTGAGATTAAAAAGCTTTTGAGATGAGGCCTGAAATTTGTGAAAACAAATAAAATTTAAAAAAGAAAGAAAGTGAAATTGACACTTTATTTTTCTCTTATTTTTTGTAAATTGGTATATATTCAAGATACACATCCAAATTGATATAAGAAAAAAGGTGTGCATTGTATGAGCTACACCAAAGCTAGTTTGGGTGTTGTCCATGGGAAGGTGGTCGGTGCTGGCGAGCGCTAGCCGGAAAGCACAGGATGCAGGTGGTTCTCAAGAAGACTGTCATTGACAGAAAAGTTTTCTCTGCATGTTGTGGGCTGAGCTTCTTACTTTTGCATTAGGCTTCTACTGTTGTGGGTTAGGGTTACTACCCTTAGCCCAAAGTTTTATTTTATTGTTGTTAATTTATTTATGTATTGTTTCTTGAGTTAAAGAATAAGTTCCTACTCTTTTTGTGTAGGCCTAGTTGGGCGGGTTAGGCTATATGCATGCGTGCACTCTAGGTGCCTTGTCTGTTCTAGTGAGTGTGTGTGTCATGGTAAAATAGTCGCATCCTCCTAGTGGTAAGATAAAATGTAGTGCCGACGACTCAATTGTCATTCTGCATCATACTAGGAAAGCTGTTCATAAATGGGTATTATTGAAATGCTTTTGTAGGAAAATCAACTTTTTGATCTTTATAGTGTGTAGCCATATTTATAAAACGGAAAGACGACATCTCTACTAATTGCACTACCAAAAAAATGGACTTATACCATGAAATTTTCTGTCATCTAAGAATCATTAATGTGAGACCTATACATAATCTGAGTGATACATTTGCGGAGGATTTGAAGAAGAAGCTCTGAAATTGATCCTCAGGTAATATTTTTTACCTTAAGTTGAAGTAAATTGTTTGCGTAGTTAATCGGTAATGAGTAAGACAATTACTGAGGGTTTTGGCACTGGATTTCAGGGTAGTGCTTTGCATGTTTTACTGGAAAAGCTTTTGGCTACTTCTGCGACGAAAAATAAGTCCAGAATGTCTTATTTGAATATGTTTCTGGCACAATGTCAGCTTCAAATACACGAAATGTCCATGTCCAGGTGCAAGCACCTGTCAGAATGTCTTACTTTGTTTCCCATAAATATTGCCATCACTTCACATCCGTCCACACAGGGAGCTGCTAATCCTTGCGCAGATATTGTTGTGGATTGAGTCGTTATTACTCTCTCTTGGTTTATCCTACTAGTGGACTGTGCGAATAAGCTCGATCAATGTCACTTTAATGCGTGTATAGTCCACAACAAAAGCTTTCGATTTAGATAATTTTCATACTTAAATAATTCAGGAAAAAAATACCTAAAATCATCAGGAGCGTAGCATCTGAATTTAGGTTGAGTGAGGTCCCTTTCTTTTATTCATGCTATCTTCAGAATTATGTTCGTTTATACACGTGTGGATTTCTCAAATGGTTTTCTGGGACTGTAGGAATATAGGATACACGTGCGCACATGTTGTCTAGAGTCAAAATTACCGAGAAGCAACTCAATAATGAGGATCGGATAAGGCTCCGTGCCAACTAAACATGTTATATAAAATGGTAGGGATGTATTTTTCATCATTGTATTACACTTCATTCTCAATCGTCATTCTTCAGGTGGCTGGAAGTCTTTTAACCATAACATGGTTATAAGTACCCACGATATGATAAATGCAACGGTTGCAAATCTAAACATGCTACATAACAACTTTCCAGAAGCTCACTAGTTATGGAATTTGTTCAGGTTTTTTGGGCACAAAGGGTATTGTAGTCTGCCTTTTAAGAATGAGAATGAGCCGATCATCATGTTCATTCTTCAATATGTTATGCCCATCACTCATAATTTCACGTTTCTTTGAAAGCACAGTGATGTTAGAATAAAACCGTGCGAGGAGGTTTTTTCTTACGTATCACAATTAGGAAAAATTTCGTAGGCTCCGTTTTTTCCGAAGCGCCTAGGAAACCTTAGGGTTTCGCCATTTCTTGTGATTTTGGCCGTTTAGGATTGTTGGCACTACCAATCTTAGCCTGTCGATCAACTGAGCGGATGGAGATTCTCTCGTGGAACATACGAGGTACTAAAGATCCGATTAAGCTCATGGCTTTGAGGACTTTAGTTACTACAAAGAAGCCGAGTGTGGTGTTTTTGATGAAAATAAAGACTGCATCCAAGGCTCGCATAGAGGGTTTTAGATGTGCGTTAGGGTTTGAGCAAGGATTCCTGGTGCTGTGCTCGAGGCAGTGGTGGTCTTATCACCTCCCAAAAGGTTTGATAGACAACAGAACTGTTCTGTTGTCTGATAGGATCATTTCTGTTGTCTATTGCGTTGCTGACTATTAGAGTCTTGGACAACAGATATTTTCTGTTGTTATAAACTATTTCCAACAACGACTTATAACTTATGTTGTCTGTGAATGACCAAAAATTATGCATTTTGGGCCTTATATGTTGATTCAAGTTTGTTCAGACCACATATATTAATCATGTCTGAAGCTACAGTTTATCAGTGAACAACAAGAACAACAACATATATTTTATCTTTTGTTGTATCTTATGTCTTCAACAAACAATTACCTTTTATTTTCTGAAGTCCCTTATTTACTGAAACAACATGTTTATATAATTTCTAGTGTGTGAAGTGTTGTAGGAGTTCTCATGTACAACAGAATTATTATATTTCTATTGTTATGAAGTTTCTAAACCTACAATTGTCTATTTGTTTATGAAGTTTTGTGGTGCAAGAAACATCAGAAAATGTGGAATTTCTGTTGTGCAAAGTCTGAAAGAACTGTATATTTTTTGTAGTTTTTGAAGTGTGGAACAACAGAAAATGTGAAATTTTGTTATAAGAGGTATGAATGAACTGCAGCTTTTGTATATATTTTGAAGTGTGAAAATCAAAACAAAGTAGACAAGAGCAAGTATATGGTCATTCATCAATTCATTTGCTACCAAAAAAGTGCACATACAATAGGGTCATTCATCAAAATTCATGAGCATCTGTTTGTACAAAATAGAACATACAATAGCTAGCTTCATAATGAACTGTTCTCCCATTGAATCCGGACAACATCGATCAATGTCTTTTTGCATGTACACTTGCTATTTTTTGCCACTTCTCACCTCCCTCTGGAAACACAAGTGTAGATACAATTTTTTACTAAAAAGAAACTCAACAAAGTACTATATCATCTATATAAATGATGCATATATAAAGGTCATAGTTCTATGATTTCACTCTCATTATGCCGAGCACAGTTCTATAAAGTCAGCTCTCATAATTCTATATATTAAAGGTCACAGTTCTCTTTATAATGTCTAACACAAATTTTGTTGCATCCAAATACACTACAAATTGTGTTGCATCCAAATTCAGATATTCATACTACAAAACAGACATGATAAATAAATTCATATGCCCTATAAGTCGCATTTGCACCTACAAGTTGATGCGGGAATTGCAATATGCAAAGTATGATAGGATTCATAGGAAAAGATAGACTATTATAGAACAAGAGCTTTGAACTAATGACAACGCCTTAATCAAAAACATTGAATGGCTGAACATAAAGCTTAAAATGGATTAAGACTCCGAACACTAAAAAGGAGAAAAATAAATTCATTATTCGTAGTCGAACTCTGCACACTAAAAAAGAGAGAGAAAAAAATAAAGAGAGAGAGGCAAAATGTGAAGAAAATATCTTAAGCATTAGATCAAGGATGGTATTTAACTTCCTTGTGGTGCTTAGACGCAAAACTGATTGAACATGCTTGTAGCTCAAATAAAGGAATAAAGCTAGGAATAGCTGAAGTGCAAGATAGCTGCATTGATTATCAGTTTCTTAACTATATATTTCGGAGATCCTTCATCTTTTCGTGATAATTTAATTTATCTTTTACGTCGGTGATAATCAAAATAACTTTAGTCTTCTTCTTCTAGTCATATAATTACATTATACAATTAGATAAAATTATATTAATATTGATCAGTAGTCTCAGACTTTTAGTACAGCTCATGGCGACAAGTAAGGGGGTAGCTAGTATATACAAATAAGAACCTGTATGCAATGCACAGAGAAACACATAGAAAAATGCAAAAGGAGATACCAGTAGAGTCTATGAAGAACGTCCAATGACCCCCAACAGCTATGCGAAAAACTCCACTTTCCAAGTTTGTTCATACTAGCTTCTCTTGTAGATCAAAAACAAACTTAAATAGTTGTGAATCATCTAAAGAATCAACTAAGCCTAACATGTGTAAATCTCTCCTTTTGTAAAGAAGTAGCATGGATGGTGTCAAGAACCTTGTGAGCAAGACAATGACAATAAAGCTTGACATGAAAATCTGTTTACCTTCCAACACTTTCTATGTCGCAGATTTGGGTTGCTCGACTGGACCAAATACATTTCTGGCAGTCGAATACTTGAAGCAGTGGCGTCCAAGTTCCAGAGCCAAGGAGTGGATTCTCGAATACCTGAGTTTCATGTTCTCTTCAATGATCATACCTCAAATGACTTCAACATGCTCTTCAAAACAAATGAGAAAACTTCATTATTCTTAGTCGAACTCACGACCATCGTCACTTGGAGAACTCAGTAACTTGACAAAGATAGGAACAGTGCCATGTGATAGGATATTAAGAACTGAGAGAGTATTCTTGAAGAAGAAGAAAGAGTATACTGTATTTGGTTGTTACAAAAAAGAGAAAGTGTGACTGACTATATGCAGCAACTAACCAAACCAGCTAATGACAGCTGTAGACAGCTAACAGAACTAACTAACACTGTAATAACTAGAGTAACAGTGATAAAGAAACTAACTGAGCTGAGTAAACAGCTATGGTTAATAGCCTTCCTCAAATTGATGATCCACAGCTAAGTTTAGAGTTGTTTGTTTCCTCTTCATCTCTACCTTCATTGCTGCACACAGTGCTAGTTTCCTCTTCATCTCTACCTTCCTTGCTGCAATCAGTGTTAGTTTTTGGAGATGAAATCAGCAAAACCTTCATCAAATAGGAGTGTTGAGGATAACACAATCCTTTTGTAAACAGGTCTGCAACCTGCTCATGTGTAGATACAAACTGCAGCTTCAAAGAACCAGACTTCACCTGATCTCTTGTAAAGTGTACATCTACTTCAATATGCTTTAGTTTAGAGTGATGTACATGATTTGTTGCCAAAGCAAGAGCTGAAATGTTATCACAGTACAAAGTAGGAATGGTACTAAGACTGACATGCAGATCTCTAATCAATTGTGTCAACCACATTATTTCAGAAGTGGTATCAGCCATGCTTCGATACTCAGCCTCAGTGGATGATCTGGATACTGAATTTTGCTTCTTAGAGCACCAAGACACAAGGGACTGATTGAGCATTATAATAAAACCAGTAGTTGATTTCCTATCATTAGGATCTCCAGCCCAATCAGCATCACAGTATGCATGTAGTTGAAGAGGAAGTGAGTGTTTCTGAAACACAATTCCATGATCAATGGTTCCCTTCACATACCTGAGAATTCTTTTAGCAGCAACATAGTGTTGGACAGTAGGACATTGTAAAAATTGACACACAGTATTAACACTATAAGTGATGTCAGGCCTTATGAAAGCCAAGTATTGCAAACATCCTACAATGCTTCTGAAGATAGGTATTTCAACAGATGAGAGTAGTGTACCTCCTTCCTTAATAAGTTTCACACCAGACTGGCTTGGAGTAATTTGAGAATGACATGAACTCAAACCTGCCTTATGAATCAACTCAGTTGCATACTTCCTTTGTGATAGAAACAGACCTTCATCTATATACTTAATTTCCAGGCCAAGAAAATAATGTAAAAGACCAAGATCCTTCATATCAAACTCACTTTGCAATGCAGTTTTGACATCAGCAATCAACTTCTCAGAATTCCCAGTGATTATAATATCATCTACATATAACAGTAGATAAATGACAGAATGATCAATTACCTTTGTGAATAGAGAGGGATCTGCATACGAATCAGTGAAACCAATGGATGGCAGGAAGTTGGTAAACCTTTCATTCCAGGCCCTTGGTGCCTGCTTTAGACCATATATTGATTTTTTTAGTTTGCAGACATATGACTTTAATCTCTCATCCTCAAAACCACTTGGTTGTGTCATATAAACCTCCTCAGTCAATATTCCATGTAAGAAAGCATTCTTAACATCCAACTGATGTAGATTCCAGCTAGATCTTGCAGCAAGAGCCAGAACCAATCTTACTGTAGTATGTCTAACAACAGGAGAAAAGGTTTCCTCATAATCAACTCCATATTCTTGTGAGAAGCCACGTGCAACTAATCTAGCCTTATGTCTAGCCATAGACCCATCAACATTCCTTTTTATTTTGAAGATCCATTTACAAGAAATTAGATTCTTACCATGAGGTAAAGGAACTAACTCCCAAGTCTGCTGCTGTATAAGAGCATCATACTCCTCCTGCATTGCATTTTTCCATACTGAACATGTTAATGCAGACTTGTAACTAGCAGGTTCAATCATAGTAAGATCTGCTGAAGGGGTGTCCATTATTGACAGAAAACACTTTGGTTTTACAATACCCCTTTTACTCCTAGTAAGCATGGTGTGATCATTCATTGTAGCATTTGTGAGACCAGAAATAGGATGAAGAATATTACAATCTGAGACTTGAGTGATTACCCTGGAAGGAGAGCAATCTAAGATCACAGAAACTCCAGTACCAGGTTGAGAAGCAACATTTAACACACCTTCATTCTCATTGAAATCAATCTGAGTATGATGATTGGAATTAATTAAAAACAGTGTTGATATTCAAAGAATCAGGAATAGTAGGTGCAGTCCATAATGGATCTTCAGCAGATGGTGCAGGTGAAACAATACCAGCAGTAGAAGCAATATCAGTTGGAGATGATATCCTCATGTCTCCAGATGTGGATAAAGATTCATTAACAGTTGTTTCTAAAAGGTTAGAAATCATACCTGGTGTAGTAACAAGGGATGGAACCAAAGAGTGAGACTGTGTAATAGGGACATTGGACTGTACTGCAACCTGTTGTGGAATGAAGGACTTTACTTGAGGTGCTACATGAAGGTCTGATGTCAAGCTCTTTGCAGCATAAGGAAAAACTGACTCATCAAAGAACACATGTCTAGAGAGGATGTACTTTCTTGAAAGTGGTTCATAACATATATATCCTTTATATCCAGCAGCAAAGCCAATGAAAACACACCTTACAGTCTTAGGATCCAGTTTGTTGTGTCTATATGGAGTCATCAGTGGATATGCAGCACATCCAAAAACTCTGACAAGATCTACAGCAAGAATTTTCTGATATAGTTTTTCAAATGGTGAGATCATGTCAAGAACAGGTGTAGGCATCCTATTGATAAGGTAATTGGCCATAGCACAAGCATGATACCAAAAAAGATTTGGTAAAGAGGCTGTCTGCAACAATGTCACTGCTGTTTCTCTTAAATGTCTGTTTTTCCTTTCAGATGTACCATTCTGTTGTGGAGTATAGGGACAAGAAACTTGATGTGCTATACCTTTATCAATAAGGAATTGCTTAAAAATATTTCCAGTGTATTCACCACCACCATCAGATCTCAAGCACTTTATAGATTTTTGAAAATGAGTAAGTACAAAAGCATGCAAGGACTTGAAGTAAGCAAATACTTCTGATTTATTTTTCATTGGAAAAATCCAGGTATACCTGGTACAGTTATCTATGAACAGTACAAAGAACCTAAAACCATCAATTGAAAGATGTGGAGATGGCCCCCAAACATCAGAATGCACTAGATCAAAAGGTTCACAAGACTGAGAATTTGAAGTTTCAAATGGTAGTTTGTGAAATTTTCCTAACAGACAAGGTTCACATACTAAAAACTGATCACTAGAACTAGTAATCTGACATTTCTTCAACATAGCACTCACAATTGAGTAGGAAGCATGACCCAGACGTTTATGCCACAAAGAATGTTGCACACACTTTCCCAAGAATGCAGACTGAGTATACTATGTTATAGATGCTTGTGCTTGAGTATGAAACTGATCAGAAGCTTTATTATTATCACTGATACCTTGAACTTTCTTCTTGCTTGGCAAATCAAATGGTATGGGGTACAGTCCCTGATTATACAGTCCTTGATAGATGGTGGTTCCCATCACCTTGTCCTGCACACACACCAAAAATTCATCAAACCAAACTCTGCAGTTATTCTGCTTGCAAAGTTGGTAAATAGATAACAGATGAGCAGCTAATGTAGGTATTAAAAGGACATTATCAAGTTTTAAAGATCCTAGCAGTGCATTGCCAGTATGAGTAATATCAAGATGTGCACCATTTCCTACTTGAACAGACTCTGATGAAGTGTAGGGTGCTACATTGTTGAGAAGACTTATTTCACTGGTCATATGATTTGTAGCACCTGAGTCTGCCAGCCAGAAAGAAGAGGAAGGATTGGTGTTTGTACCAGCATCATGAGATGCAAGCATTGCAGTGGGAGGTGATACATTGTTGTTCTGGTTCTGCAATAAAGCAACCATTTCTTGTTGAAGAGCTTGAGCAAGCTGAGCTGGGGATTGAGTAGAAAACTGAGAAGAATTGGTGGTTGGAGGCATAGAGTTATTGCCAGAGAACACAGCAGCATTGTGATTATTGATGTTGTTCTGATTAAAAACTCCACTGTTGTTACTATTAGGCTGACTGGAAACACCATTATTGTAGTTTGTGTTCTGATTGAGACCACTATTGCCATATGATGAGTTGTTGCTTGCAAAATGATTCCTACCACCTTGATCAGGAAAACCATTGAGAAAATTGCACTGTGCCACAACATGATTATGCAGACCACAATAAGAGCAGCCTCCACTATTAAAGCCAGGGTGACCATATGATGCAGACTGAGTCAGAATTCTGTAAGTGCGAGCAATATGACCAAACTTCCCATATGAGTTGCACTGAGAGTTATTAGCACATCCAAGAACATTGTTGTTACCAAAGCTATTATGATTCTGCTGCTGTTCAAAAGATATATGATTATTTCCATTGTTGGTGCCACTGTTGTAGTTATAACCACTGTTGTTATACTGTCCATTGTTCCCATTGAAACCATTACTCTGATTGTATCCATTATGAAACCTTCTTGAGTTCCCACTACCAACATTTGCATTGTTGGTGTTGTTTCTGTTGGCATTACCACCAAACTTCCCACCATTACTTGCAAGAAAACCAGCAAAGGCACCCTCAAACAATGAGTACAGATTAGCCTCAACATTAGATGACTGAGAGGTAGTGGAACTGAGACAGGGATTGCTATTAAATCCAGGAGGAATACTTGGTGCTGGTGCAGTAACTATTGCAGTGAGAAGAGTTGGTGTAGTTTCTTCAAGACTCTCAGCCATGTCTGCTTCAGCATCTCTTAGAAAAGACTTGAGTTGATCAATAGAAGCATTTGCATATGTAGTGCGAATCTGACTCTTATAAAAAGTGTATGAAGCAGGTAACCCTCCAAGAATGGTGACAACCACATCTTCATCATCCAAGACAACACCAACAGTCTCCAAAGCATCACGAGCCTCCTTGACACGTTCTAGAAAGAGTTCAATAGAATTTGAGCCCTTCTTCAGTTTCTGGAAATTTGACTTGAGTTGCATTATATTACGCTTATCAGGCGTGGCAAACTTCATACGAAGCGTAGTCCATACATCACGAGCAGTTTTACAACCAACAACACTTTTAATAGCTGCTTCACTTAGGGTTTGGCCAAGCAAGTTAACAATGGATTTATCTTGAGTACGCCACACATCATAGGCCGGATTAGGACATTCAACACCATCAGAATTACAGATAGTAACCGCAGGACATGTAATTGTACCATCAACATAACCAAATAGTCTCAAGCCTTGAAGAAAAGACTCTACACGAAACAACCAAGACAGATAGTTTGTGGCATCAAGCAGTATGTTAGGTAAGTAGACAGTGGTGTGTACAGGTTGTGAAGAAGCCATGGCAGTACAACCAAGCAAGTACGATTCAGAAATATCAGATCTAGACTAGTCCACACCAAAAAATTGTGAGAATCAGAGCACAATTCAGCAATATCACACAAAACCTCAGCTTCGATCGAAGTTAGACTACACAAATTGACAGTATGAACACAGAGAACAAGTTGAGAACTATCTCAGTAGAGATGAAGCTTATCTGAAAAAGCTTGAGCTGAAGAAGATGAAGATTTGAGTTGAAGAAGATGAAGATGATGATGATGATGATACACAGCAGTGATTGAGAGCAGAGACCAAGTCGATTGATTTGTACGGAAGCCCCAAGATCGATCAACCTAGGCGATTGATACCATGATAGGATATTAAGAACTGAGAGAGTATTCTTGAAGAAGAAGAAAGAGTATACTGTATTTGGTTGTTACAGAAAAGAGAAAGTGTGACTGACTATATGCAGCAACTAACCAAACCAGCTAATGACAGCTGTAGACAGCTAACAGAACTAACTAACACTGTAATAACTAGAGTAACAGTAATAACGAAACTAACTGAGCTGAGTAAACAGCTATGGTTAATACCATGATCAATAACCACCCTCGTGTTTTCAGATGTCCCAGATGCAATATTTGTAAGTGCCCATGCTACCTTAAACTGCAGAAAATAGAAGTCACTCAAACCGCAGAAAATAAAAGTCAATGAGATTATTCTCAACTCATTTTCATTAAATACGTATGTCTATACAATGAAGGGAGCATACTTACCTAAAGTTGTGGAAAATCCTCCCTCATCAGAAACTCCACAAAGCAAGGAGCTACACCAGACTGAATTACTTCTTCGATGGGCGGGCTCTGCTCTAGTGTACAGAATAACACAGATATTGGTAGTCAGGGTCTAGCAGATTCATTACAAATACTAAATATAAAAAACACCTGCATACGTATAGCGTTGTACTCACCAATAGAAAGCAACTTCCTAAACTGAGTAGTTGCCTCAAGCCGCAGGGCGCTCTCTTCACTCCAAACACCAACAACCATGAAAGGTAAATGTTCTAACTGTATTATAAAAAGACATGTTACATGATTAGTATTACATTATGAAAGGTAAAGATACTTCCACGGAAGTAAACCCACAGTGAGAATAACTTACACTCGATGCATGCAGCAAACGTTTTAAAATGCTCATATAATGTCTGTCGATCAATGATGCAATTGAACAAACTATCTATCAGTATTGGGTCAGTAACATGACACAATACCGAGTCTATTCATATACAATATATGTATCAGTATACAAAGATAGCCTAGGCATATAAGTACAGCATGAAGAGAAGAAAACGCATAAACCACAGCTAAGGAAACAAATAAATATTAACATATGCCTCTAAATTAAAAGTATAGTATTTAGACATCTTTAATCCTTATCAACTAGCATCAAATCTATTTACTGGATTGATAGGTGTAACTAGCTAAGAGAAGCAAATTGAATATAAACTATGATATGTAGAATTGGAATGATTAAAATAGCTCACCAGTGAGTGGAGAAGTCGGCCAATGGGTAGAATAACTCTGAACTCACCTTCGCGGCCTCGCTTTACTCTTGCACCCTTATAATCGTAGTCCCCAAAACTGAAGCAAAACCCTAGAATCCTAAATCGATTGAAACAGTAAACATTAGAAACAAAAACGAATTGAAACCTTAAAACCAGCAAATGAATTTCGAAATCTCATCAGTAATTGATTTGCCAACAAAATTGAATAAATGCTGAGCAATCCTTCTTAGACGAACTTCACCCACAAGTGCTTGTTGGAGACTAAAAACTAGACAAAATATCAAATCCAAGCAATCAGTAATCAAAATAGGCAATTAATTCAACATATAAAATCCAAGCAACAAACCTAACTCATGTGCAATTTTAAGGATTCAAATTCACTCGAATCGAACAAATTATATCTTAGAGAGAGAGACTCACATTTTCGATCTTGGAGCTCGTCGTAAGAGAAACATAAGCGTCGTTGTCTTTGTATCCGGAGTATGCAGGATTAGCTGAAGCAGCGCCGCCACAGTGCTTGTCTAAGACAGAGATCCATGGCTGATTGAGATCGCAAATCCGATAACGTACCTTCTAATATGGTATAGTGTATGTTCATCGTTGGTGATACGGTTGAGATTTTCACATGGCATGATGCAACTACTCAATGTCATCTTGATCGAGCCCTAGCTAATTCGGGGTGGAGACAAACTTTTTTAGCTGCACAAGTGATCATTTTGCCTCCAACTGATTCAAATGACACGCATTTGTTGATACATGTTCAACAAACTCCTTTGATGCATTTTTTGGGCAGGCAACACTTCTTATAGTTTGAGGCTATGTGGACTAGTGGGGAGACTAGTAAGAATGTGGTTTAGGAGGCATGGCTTCAAGCAAATACACAGGAGACTGAGACTAAAAAGTTCTAGTTGATGAAGAAGATCCGAAATACAAGATTGGGATTAAAGCAGTGGGTGAAGGATACCTTCGGCTCCAAAAAGGAAGAGTTAGAAGATGCTTAGAGACGACTTGCTAAATTTAATAACAAGCCGTTTGAAGTGAGGGAGGTGGAAGAGAGAAAACAGCTCTTCAATCGGCGAGAGATGCTTCTACGACAAGAGAATGCTTATTGGGAACAACGATCCAAGACTACATGGATGAAGGAAGGGCATAAGAACATGAAGTATTTTCATCAAAGAGCTTCAAATAGGAAACGCGATAATACTATTTCGGGCCTTTTTGATTCTCAAAATGTGTGGTAGACTACCTCTAATGGATAGGAGTCGGTGGCGATTGACTACTACACTGCTTTATTTACCATGGCTGCAACTACGGAAGAGCATATGACTTTTGTAGTTTTGGCTATACCACATGTCATTTCGGCCGAGATGGGGGATTCTCTGATGGCACCATACACAGGTGAGGAGATTAGGAGTGTCTTGATCCAAATGCATCCGGGAAAAGCTCTAGAACTTGATGGTATGCCTCCTTTTTTTTCAACATTATTGGGATATTGTTGGCTCTGATGTGGTTAGTACAGTACATGATCTTTTGCATTCGGGTCAGATTCTTACAGATGTAAACTTTACAAATGTAAGAGTGATTCCGAAGGTGAAGACTCCTACTAAAATAACATATTACAGACATATTTGTTCTCCTAGAGGCTTTGTTACTCCTACCAGAGGTCTTCGGCAAGGTGATCCATTATCTCCATATTTGTTCTTATTATGTACTGAGTGGCTGTCGGCAATCTTGAGGAGAGTTCATGCACACCGTGCATTACAGGGTATTCGGGTTGGTACTCATGCACCATGATTGTTGCACCTTTTATTTGCTAATGATAGCCTGCTGTTCTCCTCAGCTTCTATACCGGCATGTCCCATGATAAAGGAATTGTTGCTTACGTATCAAATGGCTTCAAGCCAGTCCATCAATTATGAGAAGAGCAATGTGTTCTTTAGCCAAAATATGGAGCGTGAAGGGCAGAAGAAGCTAGCTGCAACTTTGGGAATGTCTTTGGTACCGTACCATGAAGAGTATTTGGGTATGGCTACTCATATAGGCCAAAGTAAGAAGTCAGATTTTGCTTTTATCAAGGACAAGTTGAGGGATCGGTTGGAAGGTTGGAAGGCTCCTCTGTTGAGTCATGCATGTTGTGAGCTTCTCATAAAGGTTGTGGCCCAAACTTTACCAACTTATGCTATAAATTGTTTTCTTTTGCCTAAATTTTTTTGTGAAGAACTTCAACAGATCTGCGCAAACTTCTATTGGGGTGATGTTGTTGGCAAAAGTAAAATACATTGGTGCACTTGGGATCAGATGTGTAAGCCTAAGACACATTGTGGTTTAGGTATTCAGAATTTATATGCCTATAATCAGACTATGTTGGCTAAGCAGGCTTGGAGAATTGTTCAGAATCCGGAATTGTTGGTGAGTAGAATTTATAAAGTCCGATATTTTAAAGATTTCTCTTTTTGGGAGGCAGGTATGAGAGGTTGTCCGTTCTATACATGGAGAAGTATGCTTGGGTTTCGACCAATTTTGGAGAGAGGGAGTAGATACTTGATTGGTAGTGGCGTGGGTGTGGATGCTTGGAATGACAGTTGGATGCCTAGACCTTCTGCTTTTCGGCCAGGAGAGGTGATGCAGACTCCGGAAGCCATTGGTGACCGACGAGTAGCTCAATTTATCACGCCTACTAGGGCTTGGGATGTGGAGAAGTTAGTTGATTACTTTGGGCGGACAGATACTGCAGTGATTTTGACAATACCACTGAGCAAGAGAAGTGGTGCCGATAGATTGATCTGGCATTACACAGCTCAGGGTGAGTTTTCATTTAGCAGTGCCTATACAATTCCCAGGGGCCTTGCTCAGCTACACGTTGTGACTGTAGTGACTCCAAATGACTTTGGGAAGACCTTTTGGTGACATAGAGCTCCTCCTACTGCTCTTCTGTGTATGTGGCGGTCCCGTCAAAGGTATCTCCCTACTCGGACCCGACTATTGAGCCGAAGGGTGGCTGTAGATGACATGTGTCGTTTGTGTCAGATTGAATGGGAGACAAACCTTCATTTACTCAGAGACTGCTCTGCTTTTTAGAGTATTACCTTGACTGTTACTGTTGGTATTGGACAGTCGACGGTGACTATGCCGACATGGCTACAGGCGTGTTTCTTGGCTCTTACTTTTGATATATATACTTGCTAGATTGGTGGTGTACTTGTGGTTTGTCTGGAAAGGTCACAATGATCAGGTCTGAAATCAAAAGCAGTTTGATATAAATTTTCTTAAGGTGCAAGTAAGTGCATGGTTTGATCATTATTTGATGGCTAACCGGCCATCGGACCACCCGACTTTTGATTTCTAACTTAATTGGCGCAGTAGTCCGAGACTGGCATGAATATTTTGTGATGGCATGGGCTGGTAGAGTTAATAGAGTGTACTCGGCATTAGCGGTGGAGATAGTTGCGGCATAGAGAGCCTGCCAGATGGTGATTGACAGGAGTTTTGCACCAGTGCGACTGTGTTCGGATGCATTGCTTGTGGTGAAGGCGGTCCGGGATCTGACTACTGTGAGTGCCACTTATCGGGAACTGTGTGCCTATGTGCAAGAGATGTACTTTCAAATACCAAATGCTCCTTTTGTTCATCTACGTAAGGAAGGTAATCATGCGGCACATACTATGACACAGTGGGATCTGCGACATGCTAGGACTGATGTATCTTTTTTTCTGCTCCTGTACTTGTGTATGATGTCCTGACAAAGAGTCGTACTTTTTGACACATATCAATTAAATTCTATCGTTTTATCTAAAAAGAAGAAAACAAACGTGCGAGGAGCGTTACCAAAATAAAGAAACAAAGCAGATAATTAAAGCCAATAAAACCATCTGATCATGATCAGTGAAGCAGTGATCACCTAGGAGTCGGCTAATCACCGGTGTCCATGGTTTTGGTGCAATTCAGCCACCTGCCGTGTACTCCAACAACAAAAGATAGGAAAATACCACCAGCTCGGAGAACCCAGAATTAATCATCTCTCAAGTTTCAAGTCTCTTCTCTCTCTTTTTTTCTCAACCTTCCTAAAAATGGCTTTCATCGTTTCCAATGCTCATCAGCAACCTTCTTTCTCACCAGACTCGTCTGATCTGCAGAAGCAGCAGACTCATTCTAAAGATGGCGTTGAGCAACTACAAAGTGCTTCCATCACAAGCGAGCTGGACTTGAAGTCCCACTCCAACTCTAAAGCGGCTGCCTTGGACAGAGACTTGGTTCTCAGACGCATCCGCCACCACAAGGACATGCGCAAGTTCAAAAGTGTTTTTCAGGCTCTAATGGGAAGCTCAGAGTTACAAGCTACTTCTTCTACTGCTGGCATCGCTTCATGGTTAGACCAAGAGGACAGCTTCTCTTCCCCATAGCAATAGTTGATCTACCCCTACTTCTTGTAGTGGTTTGACCATACTTTGCTAATGCATGAAAAATCCTTAACCCAATTGTGGGTCATGAACAGCCCTGTAGTCTGTAGACTACTTATGAGTCTGTATTTCTATGTGAATTTAGCTCAAGCCTTTGCTCCTAATTGCTTGTTCGTTACTTCGGCTTCAACTAGCTAGCTATGAATCTACTTCACTACTATAATAATGTTTTCATCAATCTAATGAATGTATAATATTAGTGAAGTCTACTACTTCTCTACTTCACCCTCCAAAGTTGACAACTACTTAAACAAGTCTGATCTAAATTTGTTGGTATCTTGACATCACAAATATCGGCATAACGATCTAACTAAAATTAAGCAATTCTCATAAGATAGAAGTCTCAAGATTTTCATTCAAGACAAGTTGCTCCTATGATAAAGGTAAATCATGCACATACATATTATACATCTTTTCATCGTTATAAATCAATGTTATTTTAAATGAATATATCCTCTTTATTGCTTTAAAAAAAATTAAAAAGAGGATTGTTAATCTAAAAACAAAAAGTATGACTTTACTTCTTTTTCAAGTTTCGGTAGGTATTAGAAGAGTATGATCATTCCCTATTTTATAGACAAGTAATCAGGATTGTTGTCTCCCTTGACAGTCTACTTCTTCTTTAAAGTTTTAATAAGTTTTGGAAGAGTATGATTCTTCCCTATTTTATGGACAAGCAATCAGGATGGTTGTCTCCCTTGACAGCCTAATGAATCCTAGCCTTTGATTTATTCTTTTAAGATCTAAGAATGAATGACCAAGATGCATTTTTCTTTTTCCATGAGTCACTTTTTTGTCCTATAAATACCATGAAAATTTGTAGTGTTGGGTACTTGAGAAAATTGTCATTGCTCATTTTCTCAAAGCTCTCCTATTGTCTTATAACTCTTACATGTGTTAAGAGGTTTTTCAAGTTTTCTTCTTGAGTTTTTCATATCTCTATGCAAGCATAAAAACTCTTCGAAACTCTTACATGTGTTAGGAGTTTTTTTAAAAAGGTTTTCTTCTTGAGATTTCATATCTCGATGCAAACATAAAAACCCTTCAAAACTCACTCATTCCATATTGCATAACATGGAGTAGAAGTGATAGTGCAATCTCATCCGAAGTGTTCTTTGGAGAATTAGTTCGGCAATAACAAAATTCTTAAAAGAAGCTTCGTTGACACTTATGTTTAAACACTTGTTTTAGACAAGAAGATAAATAGATCTTAGACTAGTTAAGTGAATACTAGTGAGGATAGATGAGTGTCTTCATATCTTGAGAACTATTGTCTTGTAAAGAAAGGTGTTGACATAGTGAAAATTTTGGTTTTTAAGAGTAAACGTCACATTGTTTTTCTCTATGCATTCAGGGTTTCTATGAGTAAAATATATCCATGTGTTATTTATAGTTTTCTTACTTATTGCATTTTTATCTCCATCATTATACTGATAATTCAGGACAGATACATTCCTTGCTATCCTTGAATTAACACTTCAACGAAAAAATTGGGAAAGGGCCTATTCACCCCTTCTCTAGGACCTTCAAGTGGTATCAAACCGGCCATTAAATTTTGTTAGTGAGATCCTCTATATCCTAGAATGGACCATGATAGAGCCACTTATATTAATGTTCCTCCGTTTTTTTTGGAAGAAAACAACTACTTCCAATGAAAAATTATGATGTCTGCATTTCTCATTTCCCAAGATAATAGAAAGCAATGGACTATGGTCGAGGAAGGGTATAGTCCTCCTATGGTGCCATCTTCTGAAGATGCTAAGATACTCATCCCTAAGGAAAGAGACAAATGGTCTGATTCTAACAAGGCAAATGAAGTATGAACACTAGAGCTCTAAATAGCTTGTACACAGCCCTATCAGAAAGGGAACGAAGAAGAATTCTTCATTGTCCAACAACAAAAGCAGCATAGGACTCACTCTCCACCACCATGAAGGTAATATCAGGGTAAAAGATCAAAAACTTCAAAGTTTAACCTCTGAATTTGAACACATTAATATGAATGAAGATGAGACTATTGATGATTTTCATAGCCGCCTTCTTAACATCACTAATTAATGTCAAGGTCTAGGTCATCCTATTGAATCGAAAGTCATTGTTCAAATATTGCTTAGTTCAGTCACTTCCTATTTTGAGTCTAAATAAAGTGCAATAGAAGAGCCACATGACATACTATCTTAACGAATTAGTTGGGAATCCAAAGACCTATGAGGCAAAAAAACTAAATCGTAAGAAATAAAAAATAATTGCTTTTAACTCAATAAATAAGGAAGAAGAAGAGGATGAACCTACAAAAATCTCTTAGGAAGAATTTGCTTTTCTAACAAAATAGTTTGGAAAATTTCTCAAAAATAGAAAACCATTTTCTAGGAACTTTTCTAAAGGGTCTAGTGATGATGTGGAGAACCACCTCTCAAAGATACTATATTCTCAACTTGGAGATATCAGTGTAGTATGATAAACAGGGGTAATCGACAAGAACAGTGAAACGAAATCCTAACACTAAACTACAATACTAACAGACTCGACTACAGTATACTAATGACACTACGACCTTACTCTAGACAGACGCAAATGACACTAAATTTGGACACAATAAACTACACACAGTCTCAAACTACCACACAAAATTTCAAGGTATTCGAAGTTTATTTGGGTACCGAACTGAATAGGCTAAGGTACAGCTGATGCAAAAAATAAATGTTGAAAGTAAATATGCTAATGAATGCAAGATATTTAATCTATATGATGAATGAGTTAAGAGGAATGCAATCCATCACCGTCATTCCATCTATCTAACACATACTTAATCTAATATATGCACATATCCAATGAATGAAAGTTTTCAGGAAGACCGATAGACACAACACATCCTATTACCTAATTCTTATGCCTATGTGAGTTTGTCATGGACCTCTCCCACATCTATCCCTCTATTGAACTTATAGTCATGGACCCCAATGTTTACAAATAAGAAATCATTAAGATCTAAAAAAGGTTTGAGAAGCTACAAGAGTTCATAGGTACACTATAGGCATGTCCTGCTAGACTTAGGGTTTCAATCACCCGACAAAATCGGTGTATCACTGTAGAGAATTTGGTGGAAGAAATTATCTTCAATTGCATGTATCTCATAACAATAGAAACCTAGCATGCATACTAAGTTGTGTTCCAAAGCAAACATACAAGAATTCTTATGGTGAGTCACATAGAGAAAGAAACCTCATTCAATTTCAATATGCAAAACTAGATTAAAATGTATGAATTAGAAAAATTCATGTACGGGGCTTCAAGCATCCCCTTAACAAGATGTTTAGCTACTAAAAATCATAATGAATGAATCAAAATAAAGCATGGAGATTACAAATCGAGATGGGATGAAGAACAGAAGCTGTTGTCCAGTTTCGCTGGATCGAAGGATGAGCTTCGATGGATCAAAAATGGCACTCTGGCTCCTTACGACTGCTTCTTCCTTTGCTCGAGTTTTTCTCTCTAAAATCCTGATTAGCCTTTACAAAAACCTAAAATTGGTTTATATATGTCTCCCAATTGATCTTCTCAAGTCCTCCTTGGAATAAGCTTCTTTAATTGCACAAAACTCCTTCTTGAATCCATATTGAGCTAGGAATCCATCTTTTATTTTCTTTTCTTTATTTCTCCAAAAAAACCTATAAAATAATAAATATTAATTGAATACTCAATTATATAACAATAAACTAAGTATAGAGAATGAATTAAACACAGAATAGACGCATAAATATGCGACTATCATCTAACAGTTAGGGTCCGAACTCAAAGAATTTTAGAAACAATGAGAATACAAATGTCAAAAATTTCAAACCAAAATCTTTTCAAAATTTCTATGAAAAACTAAGGTGTTTTGAGTGTACTAGTATTGGACACAAAGCTACAGATTGTGCAAATAGAAAGACTAAGTCACATAAAGCCTCATGGAGTGATAGCGAGTCAGAAGAACAATCTGATAAAGAAGATGAAATAATTGCTTTTATTGCTTCTGTTGTTTGAGATGAGTCTCATGAGGATGAAGGATATGAGGACAGTTTGGATGAAAAATATTTTGATATATGTACAACATCTACATCCATGATCACTAAAATCGAAACTCTCACAAATGAGTTATCAAAGAGTGAAGAAATAAAATCTTTTTGTCAAGAAAAATTCATGCTTTTTAAGAAAAAATGGAAGCAAGAAAAATCCTGTCTTGAAGAACATGTCCAGATGCTTCAAGAAAAATTAGATTGCAAAAATTATCTTTTTCCTCTTTGACAAAAGAACAGTCAGATCTTGAATTAGCTTTGGAAGAGTCGAAATCTCTTTTTAAACAATTCTCTCTAGGGTCAGAAAAACTAACCAAAATGTGTGGTATCAGCAAGTTTGACAAAGATAAAACCGGGTTAGGATATGAAATTGGTGAAAACTCTCAAGAAAAGAAACCAACCAGTTTTGTCAAGAGTCAAAAAGAAAGCTTCATACCCCCTCTCATACCTCAAAAATATTTTGTTCGAACTTGTCACCATTGTCGGATCATTGGTCACATTCGACCAAATTGTAGAAAACTTGTGAGAAATCAAATTATTCATGGACATACTCATGATGAAAATAGACTCACTTCTTTTCAATAAACTCTTGATGATCTGTCCAAGATAGCTAAGAATCTTTATGTCAAAACTTCAGAGCACCTAGACGTAGATCATCTTGGAACAACAAGAACAAATCCAAAGGTCATTCAAACTTGGTTTCCACCTATCAAAAACCTTAGGATCTATGTGGTAGGAGTTCTGATGACGAAGATTATGTAAGAAATTTTACATGTATCAACTCTGTGACTAATGAGAAAAATAACATAATTGCCATTTGCAATGTTGCATTTACTGCTCTTACTCCAAAAGATTCAGATTCATGGTACATGGATAACAGGTGTTCAAAGCACATGACTGAAAAAAATAATTATTTTTCATCCATGAATGATTCACACCCATCAGGTAAGGTAGTGTTTGGTGATGGTGCTCAAGCCTACATCATTGGATGTGGAACAAAAAATACACCGGATTTGCCTAATCTTAAAAATATTTTGTTGGTTAAAAGGCTGACAGTAAACTTGCTGAGTGTTGGTCAAAATGTTGATGAACATGAATCTATTGTTTTTTATCAAGCAAAATGCCTTGTTCTCCATGGAAAAGAAAAATGTCTTATGAAGGGAGAAAAGACCAAAAATCATTGTTATTGTGTTTTTGCTAACCAAAAATTCACTTCTGAGATTTATTTCATATCACAAGTTTCCATAAATTCCCTAAAATTATGGCACTGAAAAATGTGTCACCTCAATCATCAAGACATAGTTAAGTTATCCGCCAAGGATTGTGTGAGAGGACTTCCGAAACTCACAGGTAAGTTAGAAGGTATATGTGGTGATTGTAAAATCGGTAAGCTCACTCGTGCTTCACACTCCTCACTTAGTGCTAAACCTACATCAAAATGTCTGGAACTACTTCATCTTGATTTAGTAGGACCCGTAGAATCTGAAAGAAAAAATGGAAATAAATATACATTGGTGGTCATTGATGATTTTTCACGCTTTACTTGGGTAAAAATTTTGGCAGATAAATCAGAAACTTTTGATGATTGTCATAGTCTGGCTAAAAGTATAACAACTGAAAAAATTTCAGAAAATATAGCCATTATAAGAATCAGGTCCAATCATGGAACTGAATTTCAAAATTCTTCATTTGCTAAATACCGTGATGAGTTTGGTGTGTTTCGTGAATTTTCTGCTCCCATCACTGCCCAACAGAATGGAATCACTGAAAAGAAAAATCATGTTCTTGTTGAAATGGGAAGAGTAATGCTCAACTCTGCAAATCTTTCTCACTCTTTTTGAGAAGAAGTTGTGGGTAATACTTGTTATACATTAAACAGAGTTATACTCAGACCAGGAACAAACAAAACTCCATATGAATTCTGGAGAGGAAGAAAGCTAAATATTCCACATCTTAAGGAATTTAGGAGCATTTATTTTATCTATAAAGATCGTCAATATCTAACTAAATTTGAAGCCAAATGTGATCGAGGACGTTTCCTTGCATATGCTACGAATAGCAGAACTTCTCGAGTGTACAAATTGAGTACTTACAAAATTATGGAAACTGTTAATGTTATAATAGATGATGCCCCTATTTGTCATCATATAACTCCTCCTATTCTTAATGAACATGTTGCCGCTAAGAGACTCCCTCCATCAAAAGTGAAAACTCCAATCGATGAACAAAATCCATATTCCAATTCTGAGATGACCGATCATGAACCTGAATCTAACACTAAAGGAAATGAGATAGATGAGACATTGGTCGCACAACCTTCTCACATACTAGGAAAAATGCAGGTCAAGAAAGATCATTCATCTTCAGACATCGTAGGAACAATTCATGAACCTATGAGAACCAGAAATAGGGTACATAGACTAGTAAGTGATTTCTCCATTCTTAAATCCTTTTTGGCCTTTTTTTAGTAGGAACATAAATACCATTACTGCTTTTGGTCTGGTATCCTCTGTTGAGCCTAAAAATATCATGGAAACCTTATGTGATGTTGATTGGATCAATACTATGCAGGAGGAATTAAATCAATTTGAACTAAATGAGGTATGAGAATTAACCCCTAGACCTAATGATAAGAATGTAATTGGAATTAAGTGGGTTTATAAGAATGAAACTGATGAATCCGGAACTATTACCCGAAACAAAGCTAGATTAGTAACTTAAGGTTACAATCAAATTGACGGTTTAGATTTTGATGAAACCTTGCACCAGTTGCTTGGTTGGAATCAGTAAGACTATTATTGGCCATTTCTTGTCATCTAAATTTACACTTTATCAAATAGATGTTAAAAGTGCTTTCCTTTATGGTGACATCAAAGAAGAAGTGTATCTGGAACAAACCCCAGGATTTCCAAGCCTTACACATCCAAAACACGTATACCACCTGAAAAAGGCTGTGTATGGACTTAAACAATTCCCTTGAGCATGGTATGATAAACTGTCTTCCTATTTGATTAAAAATGGCTACATCAAAGGTTCTATTGACATGACACTTTTTGTCAAAAGCACTGCTAAACATGTCATTCTCGTACAGGTATATGTAGATGATATAGATTTTAAATCTACTTCAGAAGACTTGGTGAAAGATTTCACTACATTGATGACAAAAGTGTTCCAAATGAGTCAATGTGAAAAATTGAATTATTTTCTTGGATTACAAGTTCAACAAAGAAAAGATGGTCTTTTCATTTCCCAAACAAAATATGCACTGGATTTGGTTAAAAAATTTGGAATGAAATCATCTTCTTCTGTTCGAAATCCAATGGGAACTTCATGCAAAATTAATGTTGATCTAATTGGTGTTAGTACTGATCCTCCTTACTATAGAAGTATGATTGGAAGTCTATTATATCTTACTGCTAGCAGGCCTGACATCTCTTATAGTGTTGGGGTGTATGCTCGATATCAAGCAAATCTAATGGAATCACTTGTCAAAGTTTTCAAACGCATTTTGTGATATATCTCAGGGACAACTAACTTTGGTATCCATTATACTTTTAATTCTAGCATTGAAATTGCAAGATATTCTGATTCCGATGGAGCAAGAGACGCTACTGAAAGAAAAAGCACCTTCGGAGGAAGCTTCTTTGTCGGAAATAATCTTGTTTCATGGCATAGTAAAAAAAAAATTGTGTATCCCTTTCCACTTCTCAAGCCGAATACATTGCAGTAGGAAGTTGTTGTATGCAAATGCTAAGAAATCATGTGTTTATGAATACAAATGTATTTCTTTTCCATAACCTCTAGTTTTTATGTAGTATATGTTGATAATTTATTTATTTTTAAATATCTACAAGAGCTTAATTTACAGACATAATTATTATTTTTTGATACTTATGATAAGAAATAATAAAACATATATGCATGAGTATCAAAACATATACTTTTCATGCATGAGTATCAAAACATATCCAAGGACAAAGGAAAAGAGAAAAAGAAAAATCCTCCAATGCCTAAAATCTCTTTTGCTTCGCAACTCTTTTCATATACTCAAAAGTATATGTTTTGATACTCATGCTTGAACTAAACCATAAACGCATGATTTCTTATCATATGTGGTTCAAACATATACTTTTCATGCATACATCAAAACGTGGTATGGTTCAATGAAACTTATTTGTTTATGGTTTGGTTCAAGCATGAGTATCCTTTTAAGTAAAATAAAATAAAAATAAAAATAACATAAGTGAGGACATTTTTTTCTTCTATATATATAATTATGGTTAATAAAATATTTTTGCTAGTCTAACCTTGAGTCTGAATTATCTTATCCTTTGGAGCATCCTTGTTATGCTTAGTACCCTAAAATTGTCTGATTTGGAAGTTATTGATAAGTTCTTCGCTACATATTCTCAAGCAAAGATCCCTAAAATTTATTCTATCCTTCGATGGATTCGAGTTCGCAATCCTTTTGAGTGTCCTCGTTACACAGATTGCCCGAGATCATTTGATCTAGGAGTCAATGATGACCTTTTTGTTATATGAATCTAAGATGACGATTTTTCAGATGAGCAAATAAATATTACAAAGCAAAAATAATTAACAAAACAACTTGTGGCTAACTCACACACAAAAAAAGGATTGCACTCTCATCGGGGAACATGAAGGCTACCCCATGGACAAATAAAGTTTTAATTACTATACCACATACACATTCATTCTAAGTTACTTTTTCTTGACCATATATGATGCATTAGTAATATAATGTTTACATGCCTTTGATTACTTATGGAAGTGTGTCCCTTCTCAGAATTTATCAAGTATATGCTGGTTTTTTTTTACTCTGAATTTAAATATATATATATATTCTTTTATTTTGAAGAGATAATCACATGACCCATCATTGTTTGTTCTTAATCCTTGCTATGATTATTAAGTGTTCCATCACCTTTGGAAAGGTTAACCAAATCCTTGCTATGATTAGCTAGACTTGACATCCGTACCTACATTTTGAGTCAACCAAATTTTTGGTTTTGTCCAACTTTTGAAGCAGTGCTTTACACTATACTTGAAACAGTTGGTGGATGTTGACTTAACTTACATGGACCAAATACGTTTCTTTTCCCAAATCTGGTTTGAAGGGAGGACTCTTCTTTTTCTTTGAACTCAAGTCCACATCAGATTACATAGTGGTCTAATGTCTTAGTGGTCAAATTCCCTTGTTATTCATTTACATCCTAAGTACTAGTTACTTTAGGTAAAAGTTTAACAAAAATTAATCTCTTTTGCTTCCTTCAAAAGGTTTCACGTTTACCAATGTCCACCTACTTCTCTCTTCCTCACTATATCTGCTGCCTTTCACTCTCTTTCCTCACTTCATCTTTTTCACTTTACCTTCCTCACCATCTCAATTCTACCTTCACCTTCTCCTTTCATCTCTTTCCATCATTGACAATTTTACTTCTACCCCAACGTATCTTGTCATGGGCCTGCTTCGATTCCCCCATCTCCAATGTGTCTACACAGCCGCTCCTCTTAGGTCAAAGCTCCACTATCTGCTTAGCCATAAACAGCGGTGCCGCACCTCAACCTCACTGAGCCAGAGACTCCTCCTAACATGTCCAACCCTCTCCTTACTACACTTGCCACTACCGAGTTCAAGGAGACTGAAATAGTCCCCATCACCACTGAAACTGTTCCCGAGCACTCGGTTGGTGTCTCTGAGCTCGCCGACTCAGACAACATTCCACTAAAGAAGCGCAAGGGTCAGTCCAACCATGCACCAAAAAAGGCTCGTAAACTCTCAACTCTCACTATGGACATTTCACATCGCAATCCATATGAGACCATTGATGAGGCTTACACTGATAAGCCCCCTCTGCCTCCCTCTCCTACTCATTCTGGTCCCTCTAATCAAGTGTCGAGGAAGTATACTATAAGAGGGCCTTGCAAGATAGTATCCCCAATTATGCCTCATTTGGCTCTGAGATCGGAACATGAGGAACCTCCGGTGACACCCAAAGCTGCTGTCAGTAAGGGAAACAGTTTGGTCACCAACACCGCACCAGAAAAAACTCAAGTCCAATATGCACCAGCCACCAGAACTTCTTTGGCAAGAGCTTCCAAGTTTTCTCATCCCCGCAAGGTTTCGTTTGAGGTATAAGACATCCCAATCCCTCTAGATAATCACTTTGTTTCATCAAGGGCCAAGAACTTGTATGCCACAGTCACAATTGAAAAGCCTTTCAATTTTGATGGTTTACCTACTGATTTTCATGATATGATAGACAAATTAGAATGGGTAGATGCTCTCTAAGTCCTTTCTTAGAGTGAATTTGTCTTGGGTCCGAGAATTTTATACTAATTACCCTAGTATTATGTCGGATAGGGTTGATCTGTAGTCTTACACTTCTTTCTTTGTTCTAGTTAGGGGTCATATGGTTCATGTCTCTCCTAGGGCACTTAAGAATGCCTTAGCTTTTCCTAATACCGAAAGAAAAATCCTCAAACATGTTAATTAGTTTATTGTTAAGCTCAACATTCAATCCTTAGCCCGTCTACTCTATTCCACTCCCACAACCACTATGTTTAGTGAAACTCACTTTCAAAGCCAATTCATGACGGAGTTTTACAAGCTTATGGGTTTTTTGGTCCATACTCTTCTTGCCCCAAACACTCAGTCCTTAAAAATCACCTTAAGCCAAGTTGGGCTAATTGTTTATCTAGTTTCTGGAAGCCCTACACTCCCTGCTGAGTTCAACATTTATCACTCCATTAGACATTCAGCCTTAAACAATAAAACCAGGAATGGTACTTCTCTTGTGTTCCCAATTGTGATCACTCTTCTATGTTTGATTTTGGGTGTTTCGATTCTCGATGGGGATATGTTTGCCAAAGCTCCATCACTGGTTTCCAAAGTGACAATCACCAAATCAGCAAGTCAGTCATCGGTGTATGTTGAGCCTCTTGAAACTACTTTTTTCAAGAGAGTTGTTACGACCCAGAATAATATCACGCGATAATTGGAACTTATGTGGTTAGTCGCTAATTAATTACATTAATCGTCGATGGTAATTAGTCTTTACTGTCGGAAAATTTCGCTAGCGTTTCGTTGAGATTTTATCGACTATGTTTTTTGAGAAATTTCTTTGGATAAAGTCATAGAGTTTTTTGAAACGAAGTCATGGCCACATCGAGTGTTGAAATCGGAGTTACAACAAGGAAGTTATTGTCAGCGAAAATTTTACGAAAATGTCAAAAAACGCATTACCGTAAAATCGCGACTATATATGAGTTTTCATTTTGGCAAAGTAAAAAAAATCTATTTTGGGCAACTTGGTTGACCCTTCTCTCTCGACCATTTCCTCACCGACAGTGAGCCTCTGGCTGGCCACCTTTGGCTGGCCACCTTTGACCTAGTATCAGTGGCAAACTATTAGGTTCCATTTCCTCTATTGATTGGTGGAAATATCTTTGGCATTGGTGACCGGTGGAGGATGATTCGAGACCGAGAAGTGGCAGATTCCAGGTTGATTTTGACGGCAATGGTGGCGGTGCACACGACGGTGATAGAGGTCGTGACCATAGGGTTTTTGAAGCTCAAAGGACCACAATTCTATTGGGACAGGTCTCAGACCCTGCTGTGGTCAGACGGCGACGAACGGAGGAATAGAATTCCAACGAGGGTTCATAACTTCAACGGTTGATTTCGTTATTTTACGATTTGATTTTTGTTTTGAGTTGTACTACAAAGTTGTTGGGGTTGTTGAGATGAACATTTTGATGTGTAGATTTCTCTATTTGGAGCTAGTGGGATTCCGGCTGCTGCCGATGGTGGAGTGTGGCCCCACGCGCCGTGCGCGGCAGAGCTCCGGCAAGGTTGGAATTTTTGGAAAAATTTATGTCGTTCCACTCATAATTTCATACCGAATACAATGGTGAGGTTCTTGAATGGATCTGGATTTGATTAATTTAGACGTGTGTTTAATCAGATAATGACTAATTAATTTTGCGATATTATTAACAAACGATCCGACTATCGATTTAAATTCAAGTCGCTTGATGTTTGAGATTTATGTTGTGACTCTAAAATTGATTTACAGTAAAGGAATGCAAGGAATTGAATTCGGCATTTGATTAAGTTCGTGATTAGTCAGAAAATACATTATTCGAGAAAGCGAGATTCTCGATATTATTGCTCGTCAGATTATGAGCCTAGCTATTCATTATGAATATCGATGATTAGATATTGATTATAATCGTGGTTTAAGGATTACAAGTTAGCGAGCCATGTCAGATCATTATTGCACCAATTGGCAGGTTTCGACTTTATGAATATCCCGACATAGTACTATGGGTGGACGTTTATTTATTTTTACTGTTGCTGAAAGTTCATGTTTATGCAAATTTACAGTCTCCTGTATTTTATTAAGTCGAGTTTTATTTTCTGCATCGATGCTTTGACTAGTCGGTTGATCACTGACTAGTCGGGTCAGACCGGGTTAGAAAAATACCCTGCTGGCCCAGATTATCTCGGGTTAGGACAAACACCATAGACGATCCCATCACCTTGTATTTACAGTCATGGAGTCGCTTCAGGTTAGGACAAACACCCTAAGCGCCCACCTCCATATTTTATTCAGTTTATTATTTTGAACTCGCATGATTTCATAGAAATCAGCGGAAAGGAATAGATAGAACATTTTATTGTTTTACACTGATTGTGAGTTTTTGTCCACTCACGCTAATATTTTTATGTTTTTATCCGTCTTTCTCTGAGCCATTTGGTTTTCCGTGCCCAGATTGCAGTGCTTCTCCTGAGCTGGATTTTGATTCCCAGAGACTTTGAGTCCACCGGATTATTATACCTTTCTATAGGTTTCGGCCCACTAGCAATGTATTTTCATATGTTTTATTCTACTCGTAGAAGTCGCTCTGAACACTAGAGTTGTAAATATTTCTCAGTGTTGGTTGTGAATTGATAGTATTGTTGGATTATGAGTTTTCAATTCATGTATTATTATTTTAATATTTTAATTAATTTACTTTCCGCACTTTATTGAGAAATCCGGATGGACATCGTTGATCCGCGGAATTGTTTGTGGGAAATCCGAAGTGAGATTTTCTGGCAGGTTTCTAGTAGTCCGCTTCGTAGAGGAAACTATGTCAAATTTTTTTTTTACAAAAATTCGTGGTTTAAGTCTTGTCGTTAGGGCGTGATCCTAGATTACTAGTTAAATTAGGGTTGGGTCCTTTCAAGAGTCCTCAATGAGGTGAAGGGAATTTTGTACTCTTCAACATGAGGTTCATGTGTCTTTCCAGCGTACTCACCAGATCTTACAATCTTGTTTTGAACATGTATCCTCTTTATAGGATAGCTCTACCTCCTCCCATCCTTCAGCTAGCTCGGACACCGCAACTGGTTCTCAGGGTGAGCCAAATGGTGCGGTTTCAGGTGGTTCTTCGAGGGTTGATCCCTCTGGTTATATTAAGAATGAGTCTGATGATGATGATGCAGATGATGAGCGTCAAGACCAAAATATGGATGCTGACTTTGCCAAGACTTTTGAGGACGACACTGACAATGAGTCTCCTTAATGTGTTTATTTTCTATTTTTCCATTATAAGATATGTTTCGGATGACCTCTCTCTAGAATGATGTATTTTTTGCGTCTTAAATGCATCATTTTTGCACCCTTTGGCATTCTATACCAAAAAAGGGGAGAACCACCGTAGGTTTTATGATGTGTTGTTGTAAAAACAGTCTACTTGATAAATTTTTTTGTAAAAAACACTTGTTGCTGTCTATGTGTGGAAGTACGATCTATGGTTTGAAACCTACTATATCTTGTTATTTTATCTTGGTTGAAAAACAAAAGTTTTTTCTTGCAACTACAATGAAAGCGTCGATACAGATTACACAAAAATTTACGAGTCTCCAATTCGGTGTTAATGTTAGTGATGGTGGCGCCGCCCTTTCTTGCCGTCCACGACGGTCGGCTCATGTGAATCGCACACTTGGGTCTTGAACTTGCACCCGAATCTTCGGGTCAATGAGCCTTTCCAACCCGGGGAGCGTCCGTCGGGTTGACCCGGTGGCTTGTTGTCAATCTTTTGGACCACCTTCTTCATGTTGGAGCACTCCCGCTCAAGTTGATGGACTCGCGTCCTCGTGCTATCCATGTCCAACCGCAGCACCTGATTCTTCCGCACAGCCGACCTCCACGTGTCGCCACCTCCCTCCTCCGCGCGTGCCACCACCGCCAAATCTCCCCCTTCCTCCTCCTCTTCATCCTCCTCCTCCGTCTCTTGCTCCTTCCGCAACACCGACTTCCTGCTCGATTCCTGCGGCGCAGCCTCTCCGGCAATCAGGGTTCCAGCAATGGCATGACGGAGCTGAAGCTGCTCAAAGAACAAAACTTGCACGACGGCGCGTAGAGGCAATCGCTCGTTCTGCGCCGCGTGCGTGCACGCTTCCAGTGTGAGCTTCTGGCAGTCTAGTATCTGGCATATCTTCTCTCTGTCCGGTTCCGATATCCACTGGTGAGCCTTCACAAACCAAAATTACAATCAACCATAAATTTCATACAAAATGTTTAATTTCTCTAGTTATGACATTTAAATCAAATACTTCATCTCTCACCTTGAGGTAAACATCGACGGCTCGATAAAGCCCGTCGTTGAAAATCCTAGCCTGTTCGGGAAGCGCCATTGCGAAGTTGTAAAACCTATCCGGCTTCAAATTCGCGTCCGAAGCAATCTCGGACAAATACTCATCTGTCAATTTTCCGACGAGCATCATCGCCGGCGATCCGGCAGTTACTATATCACGGTGGTCTTCATCATCTTCCCGCTCAATCCCATTTCTCTGGTCCAAGAAATACCCAAGTATCCTCTCCACGCAGTCGACATCGTAGAGCGTCTCGTTCAAATACGAGTAGCTCGGGATGAGCAAGTCGTCTAATGTGGCTTGCTGGAGCTGCGAGCCAATCTTCTTCTCCAGCGCCGCTCTGCATTCCGGCGAGGCGTTGAGAATATTCGCAGTTCTCAAAAGGCCGAATAAAAACCTGGTGGCTGTGGAAGGTCGCGGAGTTTTCTCCAACGGAAGGTTCGTGATTAAAGCCTCCAACAGCTCTCTCTGCTGGCTCTCCGAAGCTAGTGTTGAAGAAGAAGACGAAGAAGAATTAGCCTTGCGATTTGACCTTGAGCTTCCGGGAATGTATTTCTTGGCATATGACATGAGACAAGTCTCCACCATTTCCCGGCTGAGATTTCCGTCTTTCATAGCCAATATCAACCGCTTGAAGAACGGTAAGCTCAAGAGGACTAACTCGTCGAGCCACGAATCAGGGTGACTCGTTCTAGACAGAGCCGCCTTTCTTCTTCCGCCGCCGGAAGTTTTGATGCCGTTCCACAAGTCGTGATGTTGTTTGGACGCAGAAATTAAACTCGGTGCAGCTTCATTGACGGGCCAGCCGAAGAGGGTGGGGTTGGCGATGGAGTCGACGCAGCGCTGCGTGATCCCGAGCGTCTCGGCGAGTGGCATCACGCGCTCGCAGGACTTGAAGGCTCTGATGGACTCTTTGAAGCTCTTGAAGACGCGCTGGGAGAGGAACCGCTCGGTCTTGGAGATGAGGTTGTCCTCGGAATATTCTTCCGTCATCTCAAGATACTCTCCGGCGCAGCGGAGGGGGCCCACATTGGTGGAGTTGAGGTCGATTTTGACGCCGTAGCAGAACTTGGCTGCGATTTCGAAGGTTTCAGAGCCGCCCGGGAAGTCAGGGAGGACTATTTGGCACTGCACTTGTTCGATTTCGTCGGTTTCTTCCTCCTCGAGCTGAGGCTGTGATGATGGGTTGGTCTCTTGGGCTGTAATCAAGTTGTGTAGCTTTAGGCTCTTTGACATCAGCGGAAACTGAGCAATCCAAAGCAAACAACAAAAGTTAGTTGAGTTTGATTGATAAAAACAAAAGAGGTACAAAACTGACCTTGTGAAGATGAAAGCTCATGTCTTGTACATCGACCACAATGTCGCTCGGTAGTCCAGTAGTGCAGAACCTGCAAGAACAGCAATTTGGGTATGCTGAACGAATACTTAGAAAGGTGTGAAGTCTTTGAATAAGATTGAAGAAGACTAGCTAACCATGCTTGGCCTTTGGGGCTTTGTTTCTCAGCTGCTTCTGATATCTGCATCACTCGATGTCTTCTATCAGTATTTCCAAGAAAGACACAGTTCTTATCAGAGAATTAGAGACCCAGACCCATGAAAAGCTGAAAATCGATTTGGTGGGGATATTCTGTGAGGAACAACAATTGAGAGTAAGGAGGGATTGGAATCAAAGACTATATGAGAGAAGACAAATAGAGCTTGAACAAATTTCTGAAAAGGGAGGTCAAAATGAGCACCATCATTTTTCCTTTTCTCTTTGAGTGAATCCCATCAGAGAGAAAAAGAAACAAGAATCTCGCTCTCACAGGCTCACACAGTCAGAGACAGACACACTCTCTCCCACCCACTCTGTGCCCAGAAGAGAGGGGAGCTACCTTTCTCTCCCACATCCTCCAATTTAAGATTGAAAAACTAGGGGACTCTCAGAAAAGGTTCACTTTCTTTTTTAATATAAATTATTTTCCTTTGGCTTCAATAGAATTTTCATTCTTTTTTTCTCATGACGCAACAAATAGCTAGACCACCTTCACTTATTGAGGCTTTGCATAATTCGCATTAGAATTGGAACTTGTTCTTATTGCTTTAAAAACTCAATGTTAGCAGCAATTCTATATAGTTTCGTATCTTTGGGAATGAAGAAGAGTGTATGATGTGTCCACCAAATCCCAATCGGACCGTTTTAGATTACATCGACCAACTCCATAATTTTTGTAGTATCTGATTCTATGGCACAGTTATGTTTCAAAATGGATAGCTCAACGAAGAGTACTGTTAGGGTGGCCTTTAATTGGGGAGTTTGGGGTATGACCGTATGAGTTTCCTATGTGTTAGAAATGTCCATGGAGACTGGAAGACAAACTATTTGGTGGGATAGGACCATCAGATATTAGTCACCCTCCAATCTTGATCTGCTTTCATCTGATATCTTGGATTTCTCTGTTGATATTTGGAGCTTGTGACACAATATATTGCAAAGATTGTTTGTTGTATTTGGTGAATGCCTTACAGAGAACTGTTGCAGTTGGTCTCTTTTTAGTGCCCAAACTTACCAAACGTGCCATTTTTTTTTCTTTAAATAAGGACATAAGTAGTTTAAAATTTATCAACAAGATATTCTCATGTCATCTTTTAATTTTGATAACTTATTAGCAACGTTAATTCTTCTTCCATGGTACATGATAGAGATATCTTGAACTTGAGTAGAACTTGTTCACTTGCTGAACTCGATACTTTGATAGTGTTATTTACATAATTACATAGAATGTGATTTGAAAGCAGGGACTGATCCAACAGTTTGCATTTTTGAAGTTTCAAAATTTCAATACTGATCATCGTGTCAGTTTTGAATAATTGTACAAACTTGTTCCTAGAGATGTTGAATTCAGCAGGTCTGAAAGCAAAAGATGTGAAGCTCTCGTGCATTTATCATCACATCTACGCTCAGAACCGTTACTTGCCTCTGCATTTATGATTTTTATGCAGGAATTACTAGCAGAGCAGGACAAGGAAAAGCAGGGCTCCATTAATTCTTTCATGCAGACAGACAGTGGGAAACTAAGAGGTGTTCAAATTTCAAAAATGGTGGGAGGAAAGCCTACATAATTAATACATGGACATTATCTAATTACTACTACTTTTTGTTTTTAATTTAAAGTCCAATATTTAAACTCAAATTATGCACTAAATTATTTATTGTTATTAGGCCAGGGTGGTGGTGGTGGTGATGTAGGTCACAGTGGCAATCTGGAAGACGGACAAACCCTCCACTTTGGTGTTCCGGAATCTTCTCATTTAATTCTCTGATTGCTTCTAAATCATTTTGAGTGCAAGAGAATCATAGAAACATAATTGATATGAGGTGGCTTCTCAGGTGTAAGCCAAAGATCACCCAGTCCAAACTCCAGCTGAACAAAATTTATCCCAGAATTGTTTTCGGTATGTATATCATAGATCAAACAAAGTGTCAGATAAGTAAAAAGTTGAGTATTTTTTTTAGTTCTAATCCTGCCAATGTGATTTCATTTCTTTTTCATCTAACGAGAAACCATAATGTAAACGATGTGATGGCATTAGTTATTCTGACTCTAGCTCAATGGAAGAGAGAGAGAGCACATCATCCTTTATAATAAAGTTGGCAACATCATGTGCTTCCTTTCCAAGAAAAGCCAATATATACACATGATTCGGTGACTAATCATTAGACAAAATGCATAATAGAAAAATAATGCAGCATCTATTTCCGTACTATACAACATAATTGAGCCATCTTTGGATGAAAGACAAGGGAATGCCAAACATGAAGACCCAAAAAATTTCAGGGAAAGAAACAGAACACTGAAAATTGGCTAGAAAAGGCTCTAGCTATGTGGGTCTCGGTGCTTAATTTGATCATATTCATCTTGTCCTGTCCAAAATACTTCCAGATCTATTGTCTACATTTCTCTCTCACTCTCAAAAACCCATTATGCTGAGTGTTAATAAACAACTGTAAAGTCTACAACTGGGTTTCAAAAGAAGAGGAAGCACAAAAACCATGACAAACCATCCAACACTGACACCAAAACCCACGATTCTGGCCAAAACGGTAAGTAAAAGCATCAATTTTGAGGAGCACTATGCACAGGATTAGAGGAACACAGAAAATCCATAATCATAATTCAATTATTATTGTTATTGGTTCAATCACTACAGTAGGGGAAAAAGCAAAGCATGCAGGTTTGAGTTGGTCAACTGTGTCTTGACCATACACATATGACATTGTTTATTCCTTAATCTATCTCACACAGACTAGCTACAGTTGCAGACGACAATGTAAAAACAGAACCCAGAAGAAGACGATAGTGTTCATCTAGGATTTTTGCTATACATGCTACAATTATTCGAGCTCTCCCCATCCATTTTTGTGCTAGGGCCACCTTGAATTTCTAAGATATATCCTACTGCTGGCTGGCTGGCATAGGAAACATCTCCAGGATATATACTACTTTCCTGCACAGACCAATATGGGACCAAAGTTAACCAATGCAATATATAAGTTAACAATACATATCAATGGTGCTTGGACTTTTGAATATCGATCGATCTAGTGATGGAAGAAATATAGAGTACGTTACCTGAGGCAGAGGCTACTGCTGGTTTTGTTTCAGCAGGTGCTGCTGGTTGTTGGGGTGCGATGACAACTCCAGGCCATGAGCGGCACATGCAGTGCTTCCCCTGATCAATACTGCCGTAAACAGTCTTCAAGTGCTTACCGCATCCGCCCCACGAGTACTTCCCACATTGCTTGCAGTCTACCCTGTAACACATCCTCTCTGTGTGGGTGAGGCTCAAGATTGGTGTGCGTGGATCGATTTTGATGCTTTCCTTTCTTATCCAATCACAACTTAATTATATAAAGCCCTTCACCACTTGGGTATCATCGACCCTAGTTTAGGCGGCGAGTAATGGGGGTGTGACACTAGCTAGCGCGGTATCGAAGCTATCGCTTATGCTCTTTGCATTTGTTATTCGTTGGTAGTATTCTGAGTTTCAATGTGCCTTGTGTTCTAGGCTTAGTTGTCAAAACTATGTCTATGGTATTGTAATGAGTAGAATATGATCCAATGAGACCGTTTTGAATGTACATAGGAAAGTACACATTTAGCTGGCGGCAAAGGCTAATCACCCATATAGTCCATCCAACGAACATTTTATCTCGTAATAATAAAATTGTGAAGGGACATCCTACCTATGCTAATGTGGCTGCTACATTGCTAATCGAATATGTAATGATAAAAGACATTGCTAAGGATAAAGGTCGAATGCTCCATTGACTTTCATTTCATTTGTAACAAAATAACTTGAATATAGGGTGGCCTATTCAGGCTTCTATTTTCGCTAACTTATACCTCCATGGTTATTTGTGTACAACAAATTACATGTTTTGCCCATTTTTCTTTTACCCAGCTCTCTCTTTCTTTTCTTTTACCTACAACTCTTCACCATTGTTGTTCAAAAATTCAGAAGATTAAAAGGCCAGAGTTATGGAAATTTGTTGAGCATTTCTTTTAAATTTTGCGTTGTCATTGTTCATATTGGGTGTTTCTTTTTTTCTTTTCTTTTTAATAATTAAAGATCTTTAATTTCTTTGGTTAATATGTTTTTATGGGTTTCTCATCTCGATCACTAGAAATTCATGAAGGAATGACAACAGATCTGGGCTACTAACCAATATATACTACATATTGATGACTACTTGCAACTCTAATAGTTAACCCTGTATGCTCGAATTGAATCCACAATTTTAAAAATAAGATTAATCAATCACGAGTGACTTAAATTTTAACTAGTTCAATATACAAGATCCAATTGTAAGAACCGAAGAATTCATAAAGATGATAGATTAGCCTTTTGCATGTCAGCCAGAAAGTTAAGAATAAGAAATATGGCAGTCTTGGGGAGAATGACGCTGGAACGATTATGACTTGTAACCATATCGCGTAAAAAACTTCCAGTTGGAATTGGGAAGAGAGAATGAGAAAATTGCAGGTTAGAATCGTAGGAGAGAGTCCTGCACAGGGATTGCAATGGAATAAAAATCTTGCAAAAAATTATGGAGTTTTAAATAGCAAATAAAGAGGTATGAATAGACGCACTAATATAGATAATATCCAGCTAAACTGTTGACCAGCGAGTCCTCTAGGATCTCAATAGATTAATCCAAGTACAAAAGTCTACTAGTTTGCTTAACCGTTATCTACTAGGAATCACTCCGGAATAGAATACTAAATCTAAATCGGCTGAATATTTCCTCAATCCTGCGAATGTATGTCCACCACTTGGAGCCTTCATGGTTCTTTGCCCTCACCCTTGCCTTCTGATGAATCCTGAGCAGGTTTCTTTCCTGGGCTTGCTTCTGCTGTGCTTGAGTTTGTCAATGTTCGCTTCACTCCTCTTCCTACCACGCCAAGATGTGTCACTCCAGAAGATCCATTTGTATGAGCAGTGGAAATGGTTGGGGAATCGAAACCTCCATTGTCAGTAGCAGTGCCCATCTGTGAAGAACCCACAGCTGCAGAAGATGCACTCTTCTCACCAGCTTTTGCCCTGGCAGACACCTTTTCCAGAATTTCACCAAGAATTGATTTTGGGTTTGAGGCCAGTTGTTGCAGATCTTCAAACTACAAAGGAAAAAAATATAAGTGAGGAAAAAATACTAATTAAATTAAATGATTTACAATACCAACATCTCATGTCCAGATTTACCTTCTTTTCAAGATCCCCACACAGCTCAGTCAGTGTTTCAATCTCTGCCTGCTTATCTGTCACAGCATTATCAGACTTACTTGCATCTGAGGACTGGATACCCCGATCTTCAGCTGCAGAAGATGATGCAGTCGATTCTGTGAAACTCTTTGATTCGATCATGAGCCTCTGCACACGAGACTTACAAACTGATATCGCCTTCTGAATGTATGGAACCGCCTCATCAGCCCTTGAACCAGTCTCTAGACAAAGACATATTCGAAAGTTTCTGAATTATCCAGTTAAGGTGGTGAGTTCTGACTTGGAGAAAATGCAGGGACACAAAAGGTAACATAAGGGAAACTGAAAAAGCCAAGAAATAGAAGAAAAACATGAAAGAGAATAGTAATTATCCAAAGACCAGATATGAACGAATTCTTTATATGGGGGCAAAGCCAAAATTCAATATTGAACAGGATACAGTTCAGCTATATGTCGACTGTCAGGCTCAACCAAGCACTCCAAAGTGGACAGTGCACTCTGGTAATCACTCAGAGAGGTTTCAAAGTCCTCTACACGCAGCACCAAAATAAGCCAAACAAATTAATCTCAGAATAATTAACACGAAAGACTAGTATTGAATGCAAGAACCTCGTGCCCTAAGAAAATATAAACTGATCTGGACTTAATTATATCAAGTACATAACCTACCTCTTTCTAATGAAACTTCTGCCAAAGCTGATAATACGTCCACCTTTTCCATCGTGTCACCAGACTGCTGCTTTTCAATGATTGCTCTTGCAAGATCAAGCATTTTCCATGCTAAATCAAGGTCAGTTTCATCTTCATCACCTTCAGCAAGGTCCTCAATATCACTATCCTCATCATCTTCTACCTGGTCTTTTCCACTAGAAACTGCCTCAATAAAGAAATGACAAATACTTCATGAATTCAACCAAGGAAAGAAAACAAAAAGAAGTTCAAATTTAGAGTTCAACTGGTGATTTGAAGGATTCATGCTAATGTTTTGCCTGTTTTAAAATAAAGAATTAAACTACCTATTCCCTTACTCTCAACTCATACTACATTTTACAGGGAACTATGTTATCCTAAACTTTTGTTTCTGTATTTGTATGAAAAGCTCTGTATCTGAGTCTCTTGCACTTGAAAAGAGACATTCAAAAATGTTCCTGAATCCAAATTAGCTGATAATCCACAACATAAATACATACGTGAGGATGATAAATTGAAAGAAATAATTAATTGATCATCAGTTGTTTACTGATCATGTCAATTACAAGGAGGATAATCATTGAGGTCATAAACTAAATGTATAAAACCTTAGATGACACATAATGCAAACCACTTTAATAAGTTTGAGGTGGCATTCTAGAACATTACTAATCAAAAATCTTTAGTGCAATCAAGGAGAAATAAACAGTCATGCAGGTCAACACTTTTTACAAGAATACCAGTTCAAGTACACATATAATGCAATGCCCAACTGTGAAAGAAGAAAGCCAGCAGTTTGCTCATGATTGACTGGAAGTGCAAGAAAATGCATGAAATAATATGTTAATCAAAAGTGACATACCACCATCATCCACTGCTCCTTGATGGCTTAAGCTACCATCCACTCCAGCATTGCTAGAAGCAGAAGCTGTTGAAGATTCTCCATTTACAACATTCTTCGCAGATCCCAAATTAGCAGATCCCTGTTGAGATTCACCCTCTCTCTTTGGTACAGCACCCAACGGATCAGCCTCCTCCTGAGCTTTCGCAAGCAATGCAGATCCGTACTTGTAGTATGCATTGACACACTGAGGAGCAAGTTCACCATAATGTGCAACCCTGTAGTGATACCAACTGATATTAATAATAAAGCCAATGCAGAGACCACTTACTTGTAAATATCACAAATAAGCGCAACAAGATAATGTAACACAAGCACGAACCTTGGTACTCTACAAACGATTATTTAATATAATAAACTGAAATTTCCAGCACATTTTACATAATCAACTAAAGAATATGCTCATCAATAAATAAAATCAACCTAATTTTGAAGCTCAACCTTACAGAAATTCAAATGAGAAATGAAAAGTGCTCGATTCATAAGAAAATGAAAATGAGGCGAAAACCCTAACCTGATTTCCAAACAGCGGCTGTAGCAGTCAGCAGCCTCGCCGAAATCATACTCCTTCTTCGCCTTGTCGCCCCTCTCCATGAGCTCGTCAGCGAACTCGAGCGTCTTCTCTCGATCTCCGTCGGAAAGAGAAGAAGAAGAAGTGACGGCAGAAGCTTCCGCCTTGTCATTGTTACAGGTCGACTCGTATCCTCCCTCACCTGCCGCCACCTCTATGGTCGCCTCGTTAGTCGCCGCCGCCGTATCATTCGGCTGGGCTAGGGTTTCGCTCACCGACGCCGTTGCTTCCTCCGCCATGTGTCTCGTCTTTTCAGAACAAAATCAAAAACCCTTTCCCCTTTCCGTTCTGGCGCAAAAATGGACACGCAAAACCCCTAAATTTATAGAGAAGAGGGAAAATGAAAAAGAAACCATAAAAGTCAGGCCCAAGATTTAAAAAGCCCAGCCCATAAGTCGACCGTAGCGCGTGTAAGGGCTTTATCGTCATTTAGATACGTGTCTTAACCAAAATAAAACAAAAGCAGATGGTGTGTGGTTTTGAGCAGATTAGAGTTTTACGAAAGACATGGCTGCGAGAGCTTCTTCTTCTTCTTTAGTCCTCTCGCTCGACCAGCGCCACGCTGTCACGTCGTCGTCGTCCTCGAAGCCCGCCGTGAATACACGTGGAGGAGCCGCATTTACCGGGAGGAGGGCGCTGGTGCTGACGTGGACGGCGTCGGTGGTGGTGGCTTTGCCGGGGAATTCGAAGGCTGAGGATATTGGGTTGTTCGGGATAAGGAAGAAGCTGAAGGAGGCGGAGAGGGAGACGGAGGTGATAGTGAAGGAAGGTATAGAGGCGGCCGAGAAAGGTATCGAGGCGGCTGAGAAAGGTATCGAGGCGGCGGAGAAGGGAGTCGAGACGGCGGAGACGGAGATCGAGACGGTGGCAGGATATGGGGGACTTGCGCAGGCGGGGCTGGTGGTTGGAGCAGAGGTTGTGGCGGTTGCAGTGGCTAGCTCCGTCGTCAATGGGATTTTGGGACCGGAGAGTTAGAAATGAATCCAATGTATCATGTATGATAGAGTTGAAATATATGTCCGTAAAACTTTGTAATCGTCAAGTTTCATGTATGGTAGTGATTGCATGCTCAATTAATTAGCTACGTAAACTTTGAATCTACCTCTCTTTCGTGTGTTTGAGTAGTACTTTTTTTATACACATTTTACGATTACTATCCATTCAGTTCAGTTGAGCTTTCTTACAGTGAAGCATGTAGGGAGTTTCTATGTGCCACGACGGAGGACACGGACCATGGCCTTTTTATATTTCCTTTTGATTCTCTGTTAGTTTTTTTTTACTACCCATTGCTCCAAGCCTCCAACAGTCCAACACTAATATTTTCTGTGTGCAAAACACTTCTGATTCTTCTGAAAATATCGATTTTGAGGAAGGTGTTTGCTCAGACACATGTTTGGGAGCTTTGTTTTGATATGTCACAAAGGTTGGACGAATAATGCTTCCATTCTATTGTAAACTAAAGTACATTGCTACAAAATTTGAATTTGTGCAATGGTTAACTGGAAAATTGATGTTACCTCCTGGACGTTAGATGATTGGTCATCCCAAAAAGAAATATGGAATCTCCTTATTTGAGGCAAATAAGTTCTATGGAGATTTTTGGCTATGTGACAAATGGACTTGAGAAGTCTAAACACTCAACCGTCATAATTGAAAGTACTGATCTAGAAGGAAAACTAAGAATCAAACATTAGATGTGTTCACGCAGGAAAAATCTGTACCGAACCAAACTTCACTGTAACATAACTGTTTACACACAAGTTCAAGCAAATCATAAGTACAAGTAATCAATGCTTAACTATGATAGAGTGAATAAACATATTGATAATAAAACACTTCTCATTAATGAACTAGGAAATCTCCCTTGTTTCTTTCTTCAAGGCAGCAAGTCTTTAGACAGCTCCTTGTCTTTTCTATTTCCTTTACAGCAGACCAGTCTTACACACACAACAAAGATAGACTCGAAACAACACAATATAATCCAATAGTTTAGTGTTAGCAAACAGATCTGAACATCAACAATATTCAGTTTCAGTCACACTGCGGAAACAAGAAAACTCAAGAACCTCCCATATTCTTCTTTTTCCGGAGTATATATATGATTAAGTCTCTCAGCAAATCAATTACTTTAATTACCAAAGACTCTAATGTAATATACTTTAGGTAACATTAATCGTAACCTTATCAAATTAGCATTGAAATCATATTATTAATTGATATGAACCCTAAATAATTAACCTTAACCAGATAAGATAAGATAAGTAATAATCTGTCAGTCCTAAGGAGCATTCAACCCAATAACCCAGTTGTGACATGATTTGCCAAAACTGATACTCACGGTCATCATCTACGAGCTTGGCCCAGTTGCTTAGTTAGCACAATTCAACTTTTAGAAAAAAAATACTCACTATCTATATCTACAATGGTTCTCGTGGCCTCCAACACAGTCGGACTCCATAGATTCCGGCCAAATTTCCAAACTACTACTCAACTTCCTCACCAAGTCGGAGCCTTCATTCCCTCCCGAAACGACCATCGCAGGTTTCAGAGCGTCGTTGCTTGCCAGAAAACCCCAGATTCCGGCGACACCTCCACCTCGGTATGTTTCATTTTTCATCTCAGTATTTTTTTCCCCCAGAGTAAAGTTGCTTGCTTTCCAATATATATGTTCTGGGTTCTGAGAAGTTACACTAAAGATCATTGCTTTTGAGTTTTGATAGGAAGCCCAGTTTTGTTCAATTGATAATCTAGTTCAGTATGCAGCTGCCCCATTAATATCAATTTGAAAAAGGTTCTTTCCTCTGTTTCTCTAAATGGTTGGGTGTTTGAGAACCTGTGCTGGCCAAAATTCTGGTTTGAATAACTTTTTGAAATTTGATATGTGACCGTTGTTATCTTGATCAAAACTTATCTGCATCAGGAGAAGTCGGATGTTGAGCCAGTCTCTAGTAATGATGCAAGCACCCCAGCTTCGAGTTCTTCCACAGACTCTGGCATTCCACAATTTCCAAATAAAACTACCAACAGGCAAGTAGCAGTGGTTTCAACTCTCGCGGCATTAGCACTTTTTTTATCCGGAAGGCTTGATTTTGGTGTTTCTTTGAAGGACCTATCTGTTGCTGCATTACCGTATGAAGAGGTTCGTTGAAGTCTTTCCGAGTACTTCTAGCTTAACAAGTCTGTTTAGGCTTCTATGCTATTGATCCTGTACATAGTTGTCCACCAAATCTCCTCGCTGATATTGGAGTTATGATATTTTTTGTGTTTTGTGGATGATTAGGCTCTCTCAAATGGCAAGCCTACCGTTGTTGAGTTCTATGCTGATTGGTGTGAAGTATGCAAAGAATTGGCTCCAGATGTGTATAAAGTTGAGCAGCAGTATAAGTATGATCTTTAGTCGCTAACTTTCTATAAATTATAGATGAACCTCTACGACAAGCTCAAATTTAATAATTTTAAAAAAAATTCATTTTGTTCTGGTAAACATCTCTGGTCAGTTATAAGTTTGGAGTTCTTAGATATCTTAGAGCTTCACAGTCATCCGTTGTCAATGCTCAACATCCGTTAAATGTTCACCTCAGCTGCAATTTCTTATATATATAAACACCACTTCTTTTTTTTTGCTCAGGGACCGTGTAAATTTTGTGATGCTGAATGTTGACAACACAAAGTGGGAACAGGAGCTTGATGAGTTTGGTGTTGAGGGTATTCCACATTTTGCATTCCTAGATAAAAAGGGGAATGAAGAGGGTAATGTAGTTGGTAGACTTCCAGAAAAGTACCTGCGTGAAAATGTAGATGCCCTTTCCCGTGGAGAAGCTTCCCTACCTCATGCCCGTGTTGTTGGCCAGTATTCAAGTGCTGAAAACAGAAAGGTTCACCAAGTTGTTGATCCACGAAGTCATGGATGAGAACATATGAGCATTTTTTAGGAATTACATCAAAGAGGTAGTCAGTGTCCAAATATATATTCCTTTTATAACTAGCAAGTTTGTATAACAAATTGAAATGGTTTGCTGATGCTCTTCATATGGGAGAATTCCACATGCACTTTCTTCATTGTTATTAAAAGTATGAGTTGAATAATCTGCACTTAACTCAATATGGTTTCTATGTTTCTAACCTGCTGATTTGACATCCTTAAGGCTTATCATTTTCTCTTCTGAATCGGAATGGATTGGCTAGACCATCATTGAGGGCTTTCCTCCTATCTCTCACTTTCTGTTGTTTGAGTTTGTCTAGAGGAGTCTTTGATTTAATAGTTAGCTGGTAACCATAGAGAAGCACGACATATTAGCTAATACTTGACATTCCAAATACTATGAATATACATCTGACCAGTTAAAATAATGGTACTCTATTCGTAATTCAAACATTTCTTGGCTTCAATTCATATATATTGGTTTATACTTCAGGTATCATTGAAAGTAAAGTATTGCTTTATATTGAGCTAGCTGTACTTCTTGCTTAATACACAACAAGCTGTTGGTTACAAATTACATACTGAAAGTTGTGTTAGGTCCTTAAGCAAACTTAGTTTCAAGTGCATTTGCTGCTTAGTTTGCTTAACTTTTTTTTAACTTATTCTGCCACTGATTTTCCTTTGGATTGATTGTGTGATGGAAAACTTGGTAATCTTTCACTTGCAGGTAAGCAGGCAGTTTAGAATTGCTAATGATATTGATAGCTCATCGATCCTGTTCATTTGGCTTGACTGGGTGAGGGAGCCACGTCGGCCAACTCTCGCAAACCCATGGCTTTCAATTTGTACTTCGAGAACAAACAACTTATAATGCTGAACTACTGATGCGGGAGGGAGTCCTTGTATAATTGTTTGTGATACAGATACTTCATACTTGCCTCTAGAAATTTCAGTAAAATATAACTTCAGTGTGAAGTTTCTTGAGCTCCATCAGGTCCTTCACAATTCACATATTGAAGCAAAACTTGTGTTATGTACAGTATTGCTATTGTTTTTGGTAGAGCTTGTTACTGTCAAAGATTAGAGCTATTTGTTTGTATTTTGAATCCTCCTTCAATATATAGAAAGTGATTTAAAGTCATTAAAGTTCCCATTATTACAGAAATCACTTGATTATAGTTTCCTTTTGTGGTACTATTGATTCCTCTGCATATACCTAGCTTCTTTCGTTTCTGACGGAATCTGCAGTTGACCATGGATTGTTACAGAGAATATAAATTCTGCATTCATATGTTTCGATTTCCTTCTATATATATCTGGTGGAAAAAGAATCCATCTAACGGTGGATATGGAAACCTCACCACTTTGGTAGCAAATTTGTTGTCTTCTTGAATCTTAGAAAGAATTGATTATCTGTTTTCATTTCCAACATGATTTTCGGTATGACATATACTCTATATCCCTCTCCAAAACGTCACCTTCCAAAAGAGAACTCATTAACTTGGCACCTCACGAAACGCACGCACCCAATGCAGTATGGTTATAGGCTTAATTATAGCATCTTACTTTAATGGATCGTGGCGACTTAAAAATGAAGAAATTAGATTGATTCTCCATAAAAACATTTTGATTTCCTTCTATAGTTGGCCCGAAGTAGAAATTATGGAAATATTCAATGTAAAGATTCGAATGCAAAATCGATATTATCGGCGATATTTCGCCGATATTTCGGTTTTTTGAACTTACCTGAAAAATCCGTGAATATATTTCCAAATTTTCCGAAATTTTCCGAAACTTTCCGATATTTCCGATATATCCCCGATATTTCCGATATTTTCCGATATTTTCCGATATTTATCGAAATTTTTGAAATTTTCAGTAACTTTTTTAATTTAACAAAATTAAAAGCTTGTCAAAATTTTGCAATGCCTTATCCTTCATATATCATGCCTTATGGTATTCCAACAAGTGATAACTCATCGTTACAATCACAAACAAATGCCTCAAATGATGATAGCAATGAAGAAAGTCGAGCAATGCCTGGTTCATACTACGAGCTCCAAAATCTTCAAAGACCGCCCCCTGACCCATATGGTTGGCATGTAAGTCAATACGTGCAGAATTACATGGGAGAGCAATCATTTAATGAGTACTCTTCACAATACACACATGATTCTGCACAGAGAGATGAGGAAAATAGTGTGAATTTCAAACCTCATAGGTCCTCTATGTGGTTTTGAAGTATTTATATATTTGATTTTATAATGTGTGATGTGTAACATATTGTACAAAAATGTGATGGTCTAGCCTCCCATTAAAGTTTAGCCATCAAAAAAATAAAAATAGAACTATTAAATTATATTTTAATAGTTATCAGCACTTAACATATACTAATTCATATAGTCATATAGCAAATTCATATGTTTTGATGTTTGATCAATATTTTCTTTTTACATAAGGTAGGTAATTGATCATATAACAACCTCCAAAAGTTTCATTACAAATTTCCATATATTTTTATTAGTTTCTGTCATTTCCGTCAGAATTTTCAGTGGATCGATATTTCGTCGATATTTCCGTCGATATATCCAAATTTTGGACTGTCGATATATCCTCGATACCCGATATTTTACTCCTTGCTCGTATGACTTGTATATAAACCCCACTATGCTAGGTAACTAATCACCAAACAATAGTTTCAATCTCTCTTAACTCACATATTAGGCGTCCGATAAATCGTTCAAATTGCAGTTGGCCGTGTTTTCCATCGTCTTCATAACCCTCTTGGCTCTTACTCAATGTACGTATAAATACACATGTACATTGTTTCTATTTCTTCTCTTGCGTATTAATTTCAAAAAATTTGCCTATTCTGACTTGTTTTTATAAAACAGGTAGAGAATTCAGCAGTAGTGTTGGGGATACTACCAGCAGCAGCAGCAAGAAAAAATATGTCAGTGAGCAGACGGGAGTTGATCAATCATCATATAATGAGGGGATGAAAATACATCTTTGCGGTCGAGAATGTGTTTGGGCCTAAAATAAAGTATTTCATTTTCGGCTTGGATGGCCGAGGTCTATGCGAGTGGCCCATTATATTAACGACACTTGGCGAAGGGTCAAGTGAGGCAACGCCTGGCGAGCGTTCGCCAGAAGCAAATTTTGAGTTCTATTAGAACTATGTCTTATTACTTAGCTGGTTCTATGCGGCTTTGTTTCTGTTATAACTGGTTTATTTTAGATAGAACTCTTAGAAGAGTTATGATGGTATTAGAGATCTATGAGTGATACAACACGTATACTGGTGTTGGACTCAGGCTGTGATTACAAGAGCGGGAAGAGTTTGAAACAGAATGGATGACTGTTGTTTAAGCGAGTATATAAGGAAAGTAAGAACTTTGTGAGAAAGGTCCCCGATCAAACATACAAACTTGCTATACGCAAACAAACCTAGACAGATGTCTCGTCCTCGAGATTCTATCTTTCTTGCAACCAGAAGGTCAAAGTTCTTGTCACCTATCGAGTGAGAGTATTACGACTCCAAGGAAGCAGATTACAACCGGATGGTCGAAGAGCTTGTCACCTATCGAGTGAGAGTTCGGACACACGAAGGAAGTAGTGTTCTCAACACTCTGTTAGCGAGATTGCTCTGCTTTGCACGAGTAAGGATGTGTGGAGTATCGATTTCAAAGACTAAGCTAGAGATTCACATATCAAGTCCTAGGTTTCTAAGCAAAAAGGACATATTCGAGCAGGGTTGGTGCTCTCCCTGTTCTAATCGCTTAATATAGAAGTCAGGCGGCTTATACAGTCCATATTCCGTCGAGAGACGGTGGCACGCCAGCATATGAAGCACAAGCAGGATAAACCGGCTCACATGGTTAAAACATCCGGAATCATAAAAGAGACTGCTTCGCGAGAGATATTTTTGCATCGAACATTTTGGCACGCCCGGTGGGACAATATCTCTTAGCATCTCTAAGCGACAATTGAAGATCCTTATCGAAGGGTCTACCTTCAGTGTCGCAAACATCCACAACCGGCTTACCATGAACACACATCTAGTCAGTGTCGTTCATTAAGTAATCAAGCGGTTGAAGTTATTTTCGCTAACAACTTCGATACCATGACGTTCAAATCTTTGAGTGAGGCGGAAATAGCAGCACTTACGTTCGAACAGTACCTGGCTTACGCGGCCAGGTGAGATAGCCACCAGGCTAATTACCATCTGGCACTCGAAGAAAGAATTGAGCAACAGGCAACTCTTCTCACCACCCAGGCCCACTTAATAGATGCAGCGACAGCTGGTATCCAAGCAATACGAGTGGACTTAAATCAGGATCGAGAGGAGAGAGAGGCCATGAGAGCCCAGGTGGCTAGTTTGGTAGAAGGTCAAGATAGACTACGGATAGATATCCTTCGCCAAATGGACAAAGGTTTGGAGGAATACCGCCGGTATGCGGCGACTCTATCACAAAGGGTAGACAGAGACATAGCGTCTCTAACCAAATCCGTATCGGACTTGACCAGGAAAACTAGGCAAGTGGAGTCCTTTCCTCTTGCTTGGGAGCAACGGTTAAATAGGTTCCTCGATGATTGTAACATACACTTATCTAAGATGCATGAAACCTACGAGACATCGTTTCCTCCAATGTCAAAAGATGATCCTGATGCGTGGCGATGGCCAAAGTTCTACAAGCACCAGACCTTCCAAACTTTCTCTGGTGACGATGATGCAAACGCGGCAACGCACTTGGCCTATTTTACTCTACAGTTAGGCCAATTTGCCGAAGATGAAGGGCTCAAATTAAGAGTTTTCGGTTCATCGTTGTCAGGATCAGCCCTTGTATGGTATACATGAATAGAGAAGGGTTCGATCACTGAATGGAAGGACATGGAGGCTTTATTTATAGATCACTTTGGAACAGCAAGACCAGAGACTAGTGTAGGAAAACTGGCTTCCTTGAGCCAATCGGTGACAAAAAGCCCGGTCACCTTCCTGCACCATTTCCGGTCAGAGTATAATCTATGCAAGACCCCTCTGAGTAAGGAAGAGGTGGTCGAGATGGCCAAGAATGTTCTGGAGGACACGTTCCATCAGCTATTCTTAAACAGCAAGTATTTCTCCTTGAATGAGTTCATCGCGGCCGTGACTAAAGCTCATAGCAATATGCAGGAGAGAGACAACAGAAGGAATGCGTCCAAGGGGACGTACAGTAACCGAACCTATGATAGGTTAAAGCCAAAGACAGTGGCTTATATTGAAGGTGTAGACGATCAAGAGTCAGACTCTGATGGCGAGCAGGTGGGTGCCGTTGACTTATCAACAAACAAAGTTTTAAAATCCCGCAAGCTTAAAAAGAGTAAGGGTCCAATCAAGCTCTCAACAGTGGCTTTCACTAAGCCAGAATTTGAGAAGTACACCTATGACGCCAATATGGCTCCTGAAACCATTAAACCCTACTTAACGAACCCACCTGTCTTGGTTCCCCCAAGACCTGGGGTTCCTCTTAAGCTGTATATATCAGCTACTGAACTCTCCATTGGAAGTCTACTAGCTCAGGACGACACGTCAGGAGTTGAACGTGCTATTTTCTATCTGAGTCGTACCTTGAACGATTGCGAAACAAGATACTCTCAAATGGAAAGACTGTGCCTAGCATTATACTTTTCAGGGTGTAAGTTGAGGCATTATATTCTTTCCTTCACTACGTGTGTTATTGCACAAACAGATTTAGTGAAATACATGTTGTCCAGACCGATTCTCCGTGGACGCATTGGAAAGTGGATTCTGGCTTTGTCAGAGTTTTCTTTGCAATATGTTCCCCAGAAGGCGGCAAAAGGCCAAGCAGTGGCTGATTTTTTGGCTCATCATCCCATGGAAGAGGTTGTTGAGGGGCCAGAACTGGACCTTGCTCGTATTAATTTGGCTCCTTGGTGTTTATACTTTGATGGGTCCAATATGAGTACCATGGCTAGGGCAGGAGTAGCTTTAATCTCTCCACGCGGCCAAACTTATTCTTATTCTTTCAGGTTGGACTTCAGATGCACAAATAATCAAGCAGAATACGAAGCTTTAATCATTGGATTAGAACTTCTGTTGGATATGGAGATCACAGATGTGCATATTTTTGGAGATTCCCAATTAGTGATCAGACAACTTGAAACAAATTACAAGGCAGGCCCAATATTAGAACCTTATGCTAAACGGGCCTGTAACCTGCTCAAGTTGTTTACAGAAGTGGAGTTGAGTCATGTTCCTCGCGAGAAGAACTATGTGGCCAATGAGCTGGCTCAACTAGCAACGGGTGTAAGTTTGCAAGATGGAGTATGCGAACGAATATTAAAGGTTGAAAGAAGAACCCTTCCATCTTTCATTGCACGTCAAGAAGATAAAAATGAATGGTACGTTGCTACACTTGATCACATTGATGTGGATTGGAGACAAGAAATCATCTCTTATCTCCAGAATCCCAATAATCCGGTAGACAAGCGGATTCGATTTTTAGCTCCCAATTATGTGCTCAAGGATGCTGAGTTATATCGAAGGGGAGAAGAAGGCATACTGTTGCGGTGTGTCTTTGGACGTGACGCTAAACAGTTAATGAGAGAAGTCCACATTGGGATAGCATGGGCACACCAGGCTGGTCCCAAGATGAGGTGGTTACTAAGAAGACATGGCTTTTATTGGTCAGGAATGCTCAGAGACTGCATCACGTTCGCGAAAGGTTGTGAAGAATGCCAGAAACATGGTCCGGTCAACCATATGCCCAGAATACCATTACAGCCAATAATCAAGCCTTGGCCAGCTCGAGAATGGGCTTTGGACTTAATAGGAATGATTCATCCTCATTCATCTGAAGGGCACAAGTTTATCATAGTGGCTACTGATTTCTTCACAAAATGGGTTGAAGCTCGACCTCTCAGGGTATCGTCTGCAAAGGCCATCCGCCAATTCCTATTTGAAGATATCATATGTCGGTTTGGCATTCCTGAGAGTTTTGTTTCAGACCGAGGGGCAGCGTTCATGTCTGGAGAAGTGGACACTCTAACGAAGGATCTTGGGATTCATTTTCTTCACTCTTCTCCATATTATGCCCAATCCAATGGTCAAGCTGAAGCGAGCAATAAAATTATTATTCATATCCTTAAACGGATGCTTGCGAGCAATGCCAGACTGTGGCATGAAGAACTATTTAACACCTTGTGGGCTTATAGGACTAGTAAGAGGACACCCACAGGTACGACTCCTTATGCATTAATGTTTGGGCACGATGCAGTCTTGCCTTTAGAAATCAATGTTCAGTCTTTACGGGTGATGGAGCAACACAACTTGATCGGTGAAGACTATGTCCAAGAAATGTGGTAGGAACATGAGGACTTAGATGAGAAACGTATACAAGCTTATGATAGTCTACGTGCTGAGAAACAAAAGGTGGCTCGTGCCTATGACCGACGTACAAGGGGCATGAGTTTTGCAGAAGGAGAACTTGTCTGGCGAGTCATTTTGCCTATTGGGGAGAAAACTGAAGGACGAGGAATATGGTCAGAGAAATGGGAAGGACCATACATTATCGATCGACTGTTGGGTAAAGGAGCAGTTCGTTTGCGAGATCGAGATGGTACAATACACGCGAATCTAATAAATGGTCGTTTCCTAAAGAAATTCATACAACCAGTATGGGAGTATGAAGATCCTCCAACTACAGCTTAATCTAGTTTATTTATGCTCTCGCATAAGTAAACTACAGGGGCAACAAATACCGAGGATCATGTATATTATAATAGCCTATTCATAGGGTTAAAAAGCTAGGGCCTGTACCCGAGGTCAAATTGTTTGTGTTTTTCTTCCAAGTCAAAAGTTCATGTTAGCTAGTTTCTGTGGCCTAAGTTTGAGCAAACTGTATATGAGTTTATCAATATAAGGAACTTTTACACTTCAAATAAAATATTACATTTAACGTGGAAGAATACAAAGGCTTTGCGGCCTCAAGCTCTGATACCATATGGAAAAACAAACTCTTAATCAGCAACAGAGAAAAAAGATAAAACAGTTTGTTTTTCACAAGATCCTCTTCGTTGATTGCCATCCCCTGGGGTAGATGTATCAAATATGTACACATGGAGATCGACCTCGGCGAGGGGATGGAGAGGATTTGAAACGCCAAGGTAGAAGGTGCATCAGATCAAAAGACCCTTTACACATGCCTTGACGTTTGTTGCCTTTTTTCCCAGGGTGATACTCCCATCTTTCCCCATCTATTGCAGGCCACATTGAAGAGGCCTACCACCTCCAATGCTTATGGACACCAAGCGGGTGCACTGGAGGAGGACGAAGAGGAATTCACCTCGGGATTGTGGCTTCTCCCTTCTTCTACTGACTCAAGTTGGGATAGCCAAGGCAACGCCTGGACGTAGATATTGCTATTTAGTCCAGGTTTGGACGTGGATATTGCTATCTAAGGAACACAACATGGAAAGATTTATCTGGAGGTTTCTTTAGATGGGAAGACCAGAACAAATGAACAGTGGGGAGATTCATTCTTGCGAAAGTGTTGGTTCATAACACAAAGGAAAGTGAAACCTTTTATAGCCAGGAATCACAACGATTTGGCTTCGCAAGAGTAATTACACCCGAGAATAGAGAACACGTGTCCAAATGGAAGTGGACCGCGAAGACGGTTTATCTACTCGCAAGAAGTGCATGATAAATGAGGAGATTTCTGGGGCAGGTAAAACGTATTTCAAAAGATTTTGATTGTTTGACATACGGATTCCAAGCTTAGAATTCAATTCCATTTATTGTTGAACAGTCAGAGTAGTCAAAATTAGTTACAGCTTAAAACGAGGCTGGATCGAAAATAGAAAAAGGCTTATTGGAGAAGCCCAATGTGGTCTTTGGACCCAATTCATACTTTGTCGTCAAAGCGATTTGAATGCATAAATAGTTTAATAGTTTGTGACAAATAGATAAGGCCTACATCTGAGGCCCAAAATTTTACAACTGGAGGAGAAAGTTCTTTATTGAGATTTTAGCCGTCTCTGAGGCCATCCAGGCCTGGTGAGCTGCTTGGCGAGCATTATTGGCTTCGTCACGTGCCTCTTGTAGGAATTGAGCTTGGTTCTCGCCTTCCATCACAACTTGATGCATTTCGTCCTGATGCATGGGGATGTCAGTTTCCAATGCATTTATTTCAGCTTCAAGGGATGCGAGTTCAGCTTCGAGAGCAATTTTTCTGGCACGTTTGGTTGCTAAAATCTCCCCCTGAGTAAATTTATCCTCCAATATTTTCTGGATTCTCTCTTTCTCCTTGTGAGTTTGTCGCTCCAAAGTTTCTGCTGCTTCGTTCTTACGCTCAACCTCGAGTGTTAGGTGATGGAAGGCTTCGTTTTGGCTCAGAAGTTGAGAGAGATTCTCTTCAAGTTCATCCAGGCGAGGGATGAAGTCTGCTGGAGCAGTGGCCTTCAGGGTTTTCACTTGTTTGTGGATAGCCTGAATGTCTATTAGAGAATCTAAGGGCCCAGAGAGAATTTTTCTAAGCGTGACGGTGGTGTCAGAGGGAGTGTTCAGTGTACCCAGTTTGCTTACAATTTCTTGTAGCTTGGTGGTTGATTCTTGAACACTGGGTAACTGAGGGTTGCTTTCTCGCGAAGAAACTGGTTTAGGACTTTCTTGGGTTTGCAATTCAGGATCTTCATCGTTGACACCTGGAGGACTGTCAGGCTGATCTTCAGCGGCCATTATAAGAAGCTGGCCTGACGTGCTTGCTTGGTTCCTGGGACTGTTGGGAATTGTCTCGCGAACGTCCAGGTCCATAGGAACATGTTTGGACTACAACATGAATAACAGAATCTCAGGACCAATTAGGAAATCTTTAATCCAGAAGTGAGTATAGAGTTCTTACTTGTTGGGGAGACAATGACTGTGTTCCTTCAACTGCTTGAACTGAGAGCTCTGGCGAGGAAGGAAGCGGTTCTTCGTTTTCTGGATTACTCTCAGCCAGAATTAGTGGTTGTGAAACTGAGTGCTCTGGCGAGGAGATGATTTGACACTCAGGCTCTGGAGTGACTTGCTCATCTGGAGCACTGGTGCCCTCTCCAGAGGAAGAAGGAATGAAGCAAGATTGAACTTCAATTTGCAGACGCCTAAACAAAATGGCAGAATCTACAGGCTTTGTCTTTTCTTCCTCCTTGAGTTCTGCTCGATGGATTCCAGCTAGAAATTGGGCTATGAAATCCTTACAGCATTCTTTGGCGTTGTTGATGATTTCAGGGCCTGTATCACTATCTTCATTGCTAAACACGATGCTGGATTCATCGAACTTCAAAATGAAGGCTTTACAGCATCCTTCAGAGAGCCTTTCTCCTAGTGAGTCTATTATATAGTATGCTCTGTCTTCAGCTTTGATGACGAAGAAGTGATCGTTCCAACTCACTATGTATACTTGTGGCTTGTGGCTCTTCTGAATTTGCTCCCATAGAACATCAAAAGAGGGAAGGCCATTTAGAGCTGTAAACCTTTCAGGGTCAAAGTACCCAATGAAAGAGTCATCAGATGAGAATTGAAGCGGTCTGATGTTCGCCTTCAGGATGGTGTCCAGATCAAAGTGCTGGTCTGGGTACTTGCTCGCAAGGGTATCGTCCTTGCATAGTATCTGCCACTCCCTTGAACCTTGAATCAGGAGGTCATCGAATTGGGAGAGCATGGGAGTGCTGTTTGGATTTACACATAACCAGTGTGCAATGGTGAATGCCACAGTTGAGCAAGCACTGGATCCTGAGGCTTTGTCACTCCTCTGATCGAATGAAGCAAGAAATACTTGAGCCTGGAGTTTCGCTTGTTTATTCCTGCTGATAATTGTTGTGTCCAGCCAAACTCCACTTTGAGGCCCTCTGGTCTTCAGTTTAATCTTTCTGCGTTTGGGAGACTGTCAAAGGATTGGAGTTAGTTACAAAGCTACAAAGTAAAATCAGATTGTTCTGGAAGGACAAGTCTAAGTACTTACAGAGGATCCAGAAGGTTGTGATATTTTCTTCCTGAAAGACTGAATGGCCACAGTTACATCTAGTTCAGGGGTGTGCTGTGCGAGGGAGAAAATAATGGTCAGTTATGATATGAAAAGTTGCTAATATATGTGTGGCACTTTTTTTTTTATGAAGAGGCATACCTGTGGCCATGGGGTAGAACTGGTACTGTGGTGTGGTCCATCTAGTGCAGCCAAGTCTTCTTTATGTGAAAATCTGTGGCTGAAGTCATGGAAGATGGCAGCAAAACATAAAAGCGGTCCCTGGTGTCGTTTCTCTTCCCAGAACTGGGAGCACCATGTGAGATACGATGGGGTGACCGATTGTGATATCACTAGTGGCTTTGTGATTGTTGGAAGCATTACCATTGGAAAGCCATAGTGTTCATCTCGCACTTCTGCTGCGAGAGGCTGTTTGTTTCCTCGCCAAAGAGTGTACTTGTTAACAGAACTGGCGAGGGGCATAGGAGCATCCTGGCTGAGCCCAAACTGTCTACAGAAGTGGTTTGGGGCATAGAGCTCATACCCGGAGCTGACTGAGTCTGGAATTGGCATGTCCTGACAAGTGTTGAACCGAATGAAGAGGTTCCTTGCGAGAACATCTTGTTCTGGTGAGGGCATGAATCCACTTGCGAGGAGGCCAGGATGGCGACGACTCAGAATTCTCTCAACTGCCGTATGTGGGAAGTCCTCATGCGAGCAAAGGTGCTTGAAGCAGTGGAGATAGGACCATTGTTTGGTCCTAGGCATTGTAGAAACCAATGTCTGGCTTAGCAGCTTGTGTTCTTCGTGGACAGGGGGTGTTGAGGGGCAGAAGAAGGGGAAGTAGATTTGCAACCAGAGTTCTACCATCCAAAGTGGTCCTGGCTGGTTCAGATCAAGCTTCGATAAAGTGACTCGCCTGAGGCCATAGTAGATGTAGGCGAGGATGGACTCAACCAAGCTTAGTTGTTCACCGTTGAAAAGGCGTTCGGCGAGGTTGGTCCAGCATTTGGTGACCTTGGCAGAGGTTGAACATAAGAGGTATTTTGCTAGCCAATATTCTAGAAAGGCTATTCCTCCTTGGGGTGTATTTCTTTCCTCGCGAGCAAATTGTTTCACCCAAGAGGAGTAGGATGAAGGGCGTTCTGGGGAGGCTTGATTGGGCATTTTGTGGAAGTCTTGAGGAGCCCAAGTGTTTCCAAAAGCAGGAACTCCAAAGATAGTATACAGGTCGAGAATTGTGATGCTCACATCACCACAAGGAAGACGGAAACAGTTTGTTGTACAGTCCCAAAAACACATGGCTGTAGCAAATGGGGCTCTGTTACCTCCAGTTGGAAGAGAAAAACACAAATCGATGAGTTGGGCTATTCCGGCTGTCTCCCACCGTTTGATGTCTTGCCCACGGCGATGCTGGTACCAAGCGAGATCTTCTGTGCTCGAGTGTGGCCACTTTCCAATGAGACAGAGAGTGTCTTTTTGGGTCCATTCCTTTGGGTCTGCTCTGGGGTTTGCCTGGAGTATGAGGGATGAATTGCAGATGGGCTAGCGAAGGTAAGTAAAAAGCTCTGGATTGAATGGAGTGTCCAGAAATGGACCAAGGAGGCTTGTGCGTTCAACAGGGTCTACAGTGAGGGTGCAAACAGCGTCTGGGTTGTGTCGTCTAGCGACGGCCTTGAGTTGTTTGGAGAATTTCTTGGCGTCATGGGATTCATAAAGGCTGGGAATGTCTTTGCGAGGAGGCATTTTTCTGGAAAATAAGGATTGACGGCGGTGAGAAGGAAATGTTTGAACTTTTTGACTGAGAGGGTTAGAAAGTGCAGGATCTGGGCAGGTGAAAGGGTTTTGTTGAAAGATGAAGTTTGTGGATATGGACTGGTGCTTTTATAAATGTGTCAGTCGAGCGTCGCAGTTTTTTGAAAGGTTGGGTGACGTGGCGTTCGAGTGATGGGATACCGTTTCAAAGTCAATAGGCACATTAGTCTAGGTATATTCAAGTCTTTTCGCTTGTTCAGAAAGTTTCCAAGTTCAAGACATGATGGGCAATGTTTGGGCCTAAAATAAAGTATTTCATTTTGGGCTTGGATGGCCGAGGTCTATGCGAGCGGCCCATTATATTAACGACACTTGGCGAATGGTCAAGTGAGGCAACGCCTGGCGAGCGTTCGCCAGAAGCAGATTTTGAGTTCTATTAGAACTATGTCTTATTACTTAGCTGGTTCTATGCGGCTTTGTTTCTGTCATAACTGGTTTATTTTAGATAGAACTCTTAGAAGAGTTATGATGGTATTAGAGATCTATGAGTGATACAACACGTATACTGGTGTTGGACTCAGGCTGTGATTACAAGAGCGGGAAGAGTTTGAAACAGAATGGATGACTGTTGTTTAAGCGAGTATATAAGGAAAGTAAGAACTTTGTGAGAAAGGTCCCCGATCAAACATACAAACTTGCTATACGCAAACAAACCTAGACAGACGTCTCGTCCTCGAGATTTCTATTTTTCTTGCAACCAGAAGGTCAAAGTGCTTGTCACCTATCGAGTGAGAGTATTACGACTCCAAGGAAGCAGATTACAACCGGACGGTCGAAGAGCTTGTCACCTATCGAGTGAGAGTTCGGACACACGAAGGAAGTAGTGTTCTCAACACTCTGTTAGCGAGATTGCTCTGCTTTGCACGAGTAAGGACGTGTGGAGTATCGATTTCAAAGACTAAGCTAGAGATTCACATATCAATTCCTAGGTTTCTAGGCAAAAAGGACCTATTCGAGCAAGGTTGGTGCTCTCCCTGTTCTAATCGCTTAATATAGAAGTCAGGCGGCTTATACAGTCCATATTCCGTCGAGAGACGGTGGCACGCCAGCATACGAAGCACAAGCAGGATAAACCGGCTCACGCGGTTAAAACATCCGGAATCATAAAAGAGACTGCTTCGCAAGAAAAATCTCTTCGCGAGAGATATTTTTGCATCGAACAGAATGTGATATAAAAGGACATTGCTTCTGGTGTTGCGAGAACCAATGCTATACTGATGAAAATGTGAATGCGTCCCTTAGTTAGCTGGACCTATATGCATGCAGCCATAAATATGAAGAGTAGTACTGCAAAGTGACATGGTTGTATTGTTATGCTTATAATTTTCAATAAGGTGGCAAGGTCTTATAATTGCAATGGTGGAGACTATCAAATATCAAGACTTGTATTTTATTTTATTTTTGACAAACATATGACTCTCTACTGTAATTAAGATAGAGTGTATTTTTGCTCACACCTCCTTGTTAAAGTGTGAGTCTCACATCCCATTCACAAGTTGACACTTATTGAAATTCAATTCAATGTTAACCCATCATTATCTATAGTAGGTAATTACCATTATTATTAATTTTCATTTATATCTAAATTTCAGATTCTCAAAAAGAGGAAGAAGTTGTTATATATTAGAATTATGCTCCTCCTATTTAAATGCAAATATACTTTTACATTCCATTTGAAAAAGGGAAAACATAAGGGGGGAAAAATCAAATGTGCAATTGTCAATTTTTTATAGTAGAGCAATTCCTAAACCCAGAATCTATAAAAATTAAATAAAAATTAACAACACAAAAAAATGGAGAGAAAAAAAAAATTGGTGCTACGGCAGAGTACATTTTTGTATTGTAACTATTAATTGCTTTTATTTAGGAATTGATCTTAATTTGCACCCTCTAGTAATATAAACACACACAAAAAATCCTTTGTTATACCCTAATATTATATCGAGAACATGTGTAGGAGAATGTATCTATAGTATAGTTGAATCACTTGAATGTATCTATATATTCTCTACTCATTAATTCCTTGCGATTTTGAAATTAATAATAATGATAATAGATAACTATGAGTTAACATTGATTAGAATTTCAATAAAAGAGAGTGTGAGGCTCACCTTAACTACGGGTCTCACAAAAAATTCACTCACTAAGATATTGATTGCATAAAATAACCTGCGTATTTATATAAATATATTTAAGTTTTGATTTTGAATCTTTGTAATAAGTAATTTTTTTTTTACAAACCTCAAAGCAGATCGAGGTGTATAATTAAGAGATTGAAAGCATCATACACGAACTCTGTAAAAAGATGCGTTTTTAAATATGAGAAGGAATGTACTCGTGCGTGAATTCCAGCTAGCTAGCTAGACATGCAATACATACTTATATATAGTAAAATTTTGATAATTTAATATTCGATTAATTAATTATTTTGTTAAAATAATATTTTTTGTCGGTCTCAACTTGGAAACTTGGGTATTAATTTAATACTTGATTAATTAATAACCTCGTTAAATTAATAAATTTTGTCAATTTCGAGGTTATTAATTTATTAAGGATTTACTATATATATACATGGAGGATGAGGTAAGAACGTCCGCACGGTGCGGATGATAAGGATTTGATTATTTTAATCATCTCACATTTGATTTTAACAATTTAAATCATTGATGTTATAAATATCTCTTTAAAGAGTAGACCTATAAAATTTCAACCATTTTGATAATTGTTTGGTCATTCAAAATTGTTAAACATTATAAACAAATAAGGAATGTGAGATAAATGTTGACAATATATAAATGGCAAATCAAATGGCCAAACGATTTTTGGACTCAAATTTTGTAGGTTATTTAGTTGAAGTAGTATTTATAGTACGGGATGTACGTCTTGAATGTCAAGATTTGATGTCTAAGTGAGGTAAAACGGAAAAATTCGCACCGTAAGAATGTCCTTAGCTGAAAAGGACTCTGTGTGTGTGTGTGTATATATATATTTATGAAAAGAAGATATTGTTGAAAGATAAAAGTATATGCAGTAATTGTAAATTAAAACTGTATATTTATTTATTAATAGATGACCTTAAATACAAATTTTACAATCAATTGCAATCAGTATCCATATATATCAGGGATTACTAGAATACCTATTTTTTATTTAATTAGGACAAAATACACACTGAAAGATCAGGAATATACTTTCCTTGAACACTCACCATTGTGTTGAGTTTCTAATGTTTGATGCATAACTTGTTGCCTCACAAAAAAACCTTTACAAGTAAATAAAAATCTCATGGGCAAAACAAGGACTTGGTCGAAAGAAAAAAAAGAACACAACATCAACTACAAATGATACTCCATGTGATGTAAACTCCCCTTAATGTCTACCAAAATGTGACTCTCCCTGATTGGTAACTCAATCTCAGAATTGAAATAATCTTCGAATGTCAATGCGTCTTACATGTTTCACAAATGTAGATTCAGGAAGTAACTTAAAGAACAAGTCCGCATAATCAACTTGGCGCACATAGATATTCAGGAACTGCTGCTGATGCTGATTGAAGAAGAACTTTGGCAAAATGTGTTTAGTATTGTAACCCAACTTCATCTGCTCAATGCAAGCCACATATCCTCAAAGATCGAAGTTGGTGTTGTCGTAGTAGATGGTAATCTACTAGACCCTCGAATATGATGTATTACTGACCTAAGCCAGACATACCCTTTAACAGCTTCATACAGAGCTATGATCTCAGAATGATTTAAGGAAGTAGTAACAGGGGTTTGCTTTGTAGATCTCCAAGAAATCGTTGTATTCCCAATGGTGAAAACATAACAAGTTTGGGAATGCCCTCTATGCGGGTCAGATAGAGACCCGACATAAACAAATCCTACTAACACTTTGTCACACCCTGGCCCGAAAAATGGTCCATAATTTCGAGTTGTTTTGATTTCGCGAGTCCAGGTGTAACAGGTTTGGAAAGTAAAAATAAAATAAACGAAATGGATAACACTGTGATCTAATTATAATTACAAACTTGTTACAAAGAATACTAATACTTTACAATACATGATTTGTTCTAACTACAAATGTCAATCTTGGTTCTATTATCCGTACTTTGCCACCTGAATTAACAATAATCCAAAGGGGTGAACTACGCTAAGTAGGGTTTTCAACCTTATGCACTTTTGATATAATAAAATGCATATGAGATGCTGACTCGACCATCATGTCCTGGTCACCCACACTCGATATTTCTCATTTGTTAGTACTCTTGAACTATTCTCGGTCGTCAGTGCCATCTGCCTATAATTAGATCATGTTATCAACATTTAATTGAAAGGGTTTCTCTCCTCATTCGTATATACTTTTAGACTGGCAAAGCTGATCCCTTACGAGTATAGCTTCAACTACACAAATAAATCATTTCTCTCAAATTCACTATTTGTTCTAACACCCATATCCCCGATTCCTTACAATGCATGAGTATGATTAAATCAACATAATTACACTATATTACACATGCTTCTATAGAATAAAATAAGTATTAATAATATACAAAGCCATAACAACAACAACAAAAAAGGTTTCCCCGGAACCCTGCCTTAAACTCCTCTTTATATACATGCTAACATAATAACATTACTATTTAAGCACTTGATCGAGCTTGAGCTTTCTATATACAAAACACCTTTCAAAACTTTTACTTCAATCACCAGCACAAACTATTTAAAGAACAAGCCCTTTATATACCCACTGTATTTTCAGGGACTCTCTTTTTATGTTTCTCTTACTCACGTCTCTCCTTCCCCATTTCTATTTTCAGCAAACTTGAAGATCAAGGTTTGAAAGAGTTAACAAGGTCGAAAGCTAAATATGAGTAGCCACCTCCTACTAGCTTCAATCTAGCATTGGCAACACAGGCGACCTCCGTTTCCACCCAAGCCAAATCTTCCCCTCCACATGCCTAACTGTGTATAATTGATATGGAAAGCATGTTGTCTCGCGGCGGACACACTCCTAATTTAAATAATCTTCAAATCAAAAATCAATTGCTACCACAACACTAACATCAACGTACTTAAATTGTAAAAGTATAAGTTACATAAATAGTAGAAAATAGTCCGGTATTCCGGAAAATATAACGGAAAATATTACAAACTAACTTTGACGTCTATTTTCTCGTCTCTACCTCAAAACTTAAATTTGGTCTATTTAAAATACAGGATCTTACAATCCTACCTCCTTGAAAGAATTTCGTCCTCGAAATTAGTTTTTTTTCCTTAAAGTTGTAATATGCATACTAGTAATAGCAAGTAGATATCACATACATTTCATGTGTTCTTATGCTTCAAGTAAACACAAAGCTTCTGCTTCACCTAGCTAAACAAACAAACTTCTGAAATATTTTGTAACAAATATTTAAGTAGGATCACAGTTCATCTTGAAGTATCCTACAGCAGGAAATCAGTACAAGATGCTCATGCATACTTTATGCAGGAGAGTATAGGTGAAAGCCAATTTTGTAGCAACATTTATTTACACCATTTGCATCCTAAAATAGCATGCTCGGTCTTGATTAAAAACTAAGACTGTTACTTAAACACTGTAATAACCAGACATGCATTTGAACAAAGAATACTAAGGAAAGCAACTGGAAAGATGATGGTAGTCAGTAAGTCATTGAAAAAAAAACTGCAGCATTGCCTTGACTTTGATATTTCATAACTTAATAAAGAAAAATATTTTTCGTACGATTCAAGTCATGCAATGATCTATAGCACGTCTACTACAACTTTGATGAAGACACCTACTGTCGAATATGAACAGAATGGTACAGTTTTCAACCTAAACGTCCCAAGGTCAGAAATGCAGAAAATCAGTTTACTGTGCAGATTCTTAACTTTGAAAATCATAACTTAATCTAGAAAAATCATTTTCATGTAATTCCAGGTCTGACATGCTCATAAATGAGTCATCTACAAATTTCATGAAGACACCAATTATATACAGCCAACGAATTGTCACAGTTTTCTACACAAAGACGACGAGGTCAGAAAATCAGAGAACGAATTTTACACTGCAGACTCTGTTTTCAAGTGAAACTTAAATATGTGAAACTTTGATGCAATTCTATCAAACTAAGCAGAAATTGTGCCTGAAAGTGTGTTCTTCAAAAAGAAGCAAAATATTTTCTGAAACTATGATATAGAAGAACTATAGCTGCTCAAACATATCATTGAATATCACATATAAACAGCCTCTTAAAACCAATCAAATATAGCTACTCCCCTCCATCACAAAACCAGAAGCTATTGATTATTGACTACAGGTTAATTTCGATTGCTACAGGTTTATCTTCTCTTGACTTCTAATTGTTCCACCTCCTAATTCTCTCCTGGGATCAATCACCTTCTGGGCTAAAAGAAGAGAAAAAGAAATCGATGAACATATAAGAGGAGTCACTGGCTTTCTGGGTTTCTTTGTTGCAAGCAGAAGAGCATGAATTTATTTTCTTCGTTTCTTTTCACCGTTTTGTGACTAATATGAACTTGGGCTAAGTAGGTCATCTGAGTTAACAATAATTATTTTGCATACTATTAATTTAATTCTAACGTCAAGTCGTAAAAATTTCGAATATACTACAAATCCTGGTTCTATTTCCCGGTTTATTCTGATACCACTTTGTCACACACTGATCTGGAAAAATAGTCGGTAATTTCGAGTTGTTGTTTTGATTTTGTGAATTCGGGTGTGACAGATTTAGAAAATAAAAACGGATAACGCTGTGATCTAATTATAATTATCGTTACAAAGAATACAATACTTTATAATGCATTATTTATTCTAACTACAAATGTCAATCTTGGTTCTATTCTCTGCACTTTGTCACCTGAATCAACAATAATCAAAATGAATGAGGTAATCTCATTAGTTCAACCTGATCGCTCACATTCAGTATTTCTCATTTGTTAGTACTCTTGAATTATTCTCGGTCGCCAGTGCCATATGCCTATAATTATATAATTATATCAACATTTAATTAAATGAGTTTCTCTCCCCATTCGTATATACTTTTAGACTGACAAAACTGGTCCCTTACGAGCATAGCCTCAACTACACAAATAGATAATTTCTCTCAAATTCACTATTTGTTCTAATACCCATATTCCCAATTCCTCACAATATATAAGTATGATTAAATCAACATAATTACGCTATTACACATGCTTCTATAAAAAATAACAAACATTAATTATATACAAAACCATAACAATAACAAAAATCCCTACCTTAAATTCCTTTTTATATACATGACATAACAACATTACTAATTAAGCACTTGATCGAGCTTGAGCTTTCTATATACAAAACACCTTTCAAAGCTTTTACTTCGATCACCAGCACAAACTATTTAAAGAACAAGTCCTTTATATACCCACTGTTTTTTTCAGGGACTCTCTTTTTATGTTTCTTTTATTCACGTCTCTCCTTCCCCTTTCCTCTTCTGTTTCTCATCCAAAACTTATATGAAAGAATGAGAGCCGAGCTCTCTATTTATACAAGAATGAAAGTATGAAACTTGATCTCCACGAATGAGCAACGTACCTTATACTAATATAATAAAGTTACCAAGTTTGTATGCAGCATGAATGAGCTGTCACGGCGTTGGTATATACATGCAACAGCTCATGCTCACGAAACTTGAAGATTAAGGTTTGAAAGAGTTTACAAGGACGAAAGCTAAATATGAGTAGCCACCTCCTACTAGCTTCAATCTAGCATTGGCAACACAGGCGACCACCGTTTCCACCCAAGCCAAATCCCCTCCATATGCCTAACTGTATAATTGATATGGAAAGCATGTTTTCTCGCAGCGGACACACTCCTAATTTAAATAATCTTCAAATCAATAATCAACTGCTACCACAACACTAACATCAGCGTACTTAAATTGTAAAAGTATCTTACATAAATAGTAGAAATCGAAAAATATAATGAAAAATATTACAAAAACGTCTATTTTTTCGTCTTTACCTCAAAATTTAAATTTGGTCTATTTTAAGATACAGGATCTTACACACATTATTTGTTGTCTCGAAATAAAGGACTACACTGAAAGATGGTTCAGTGCTGGTAGCCGGAAGGTCCTTCGACTGGTCAAATGACTCTTGTTGATCTACCTAAGGAGTTGGCTTCGACGAGTCGAGAGAAGCTCTCGACGGGTAAACAATCCCAGAATCAGAAAGATGCGTTTCAACCATTCCATTTACCAAAATTTCAAGTTTCTCTCTTACTTCTTTTTAAGAAAAGAATAAGACTAAATCAATGGATCCATTCAAGCACCTGAAGTTTTGTTTTACACATTCCAATGACTTTGCGTAGAAGCAGACTGAGAAGACAATGTATGGACGTGTGAACCGAGCTAAATACAAAAAAGCTTCAACATCATTAAGATATAGAATCTCATCTCACAAAAGTTCATCATCATCTTTTGAACGTAACGGATCATTTTTGGGTTCCAAACTGTGACCAACATTTAGTGTGTTAAGAGGGTGTACTTTGTCCATGTTAAATTGCCTAAGCATTTTTTGAAAATAAGTAGTCTGGTGAATAATAATTCCCAACTCGATGTCACTACCAGAAAAAGCCTCTTAGACGACGAAAGCCTACCAACTCCGTCGTCTAAGAAGTCTTAGACGATGCGAAATTTATTACGTCATCTAACACAACACTTAGACGATGACATATAGACTTGCGTCGTCTAAGTGGAGTCTTAGACAACGGACCGACACCATTTTTAGGCGTCGTATAAGAAATCACTTAGACGACGGATCTACTTAACTGCGTCATCTAAGTGATATCTTAGACGACGAAAAATTAATACTTGCATCGACTAAGTAAAAAAGTCCAATTATATATATCAATCAGCTTCTTATTCATCTATTCGTCATTCTCTCAATTCTCAGCTTCGAATTCTTCATCTAGCTCTTTTCATCAATCTCTCTAGCTAGCTCTCTCAAATAAAATAATATATGTGTGTGTGTGTGTGTGTGAGTGTGTGTGTGTGTGCGCGCGCGCGCACCTAGCTAGCCTACCTCTAGGTAGCTCGATCACTTCATTTCGATCAACGGTGACATTAACCGGCCAGCTAATAATTATCGACGAATTAAGGTACGTACATATATTCAATTTGGTCGGTACTAATAATTCTGATCAGTGAATCGATCATTCCAACGGTTGTAATTTATTCGCATATATATATAAATATTATTCCATAATGTGAACCTAGCTAGTTAGCTATTTTGTTTAATTAATTGTGTGCTAGCTAACTAATTATTGATGAACAATATTGCGCTTGAAATGCATATATATATATATTGATCGATATATTAATCTCATAATTAAATAATATTAATTAGAGATAAATTAAATAATTAGTTGTTAATTAATTATGAATTGTATGAATTGAACGACAATTTTTGTTAACTTCTAACAATGGTTTATTCTATAATTTTAAAGTTTTGTTTACTTATACAGGAATATGGACAAGAGTTAGATACAGTTGGCGAATAGAAGTGATGAGAGGTATATGGATGAAAACGGAGAGTTTGTAACGTTTGCGATGCAACATGGTCAAGGAAAGAAGCGTTTAAGGTGTCCATGCAGAAAATGTCTTAACCATCAGTTTGTGGAGTCTCATGTTATGACTCATCACTTGTATGACCATGGTATGATGTGGAGTTACACTACATGGAGTGAGCACGGTGAAGTAGTAGACTTCAGCTCAGGGTGCTTTTTGGAACCACACTGTGGATTTGGTCCAGGATACTTTTCCGAAATTCAGTCGACATGGTAGACAGCAACACAAATGGGGAGGATCTGATACTTCTAATGTTGACCCAGTCCCTACCGTATTCCCAGAAATTGACACTACTGAATTGATAGGTACAATAGTATGCTACTTGAATCACGAACCCCGGTGTACGATGGATGTCCACAGACTATCTTGCACGCCATAATGACCGAAATGGAGTACAAAATGAAGCACAAAATATCGGATGCAAGTTTTGATGAAATCTAGAAACACATATGCGATTTTCTTCCTAGAAATCACAAGCTTCCAGGTTCCCATTACAAGGTAAAAAGTGTCTTAAGCAAACTAGGTCTGAAGTACAAGAAAATCCACGCCTGCATAAATGATTGCGTGCTGTTTTATAAGGAGTATACAAAGTTGGACTACTGTCCTGTTTGCAACCACTCCAGATGGAAGTACCCTGATTGGAGGAGTTCAAAGAAGAAGATTTCTGTGAAGGTGCTTCGATATTTTCCGTTGATTCCCAGACTGCAGTGTTTGTTCATGTCTCTATACACAGCAAAGCCGATAAAATGGTACGCATAAAAGAGAATAGATGACGATGTGCTCAGACACGTGACAGATGGGGAGGCTTTTAAACATTTCGACAGGGAATTTTCAGACTTTGCAGCGGAGATTCGAAATGTCAGACTAGGACTTTCTACATACGGGTTCAGTCCTTTTAACGATGGCACGTACAATGCTTGGCCAGTTATCCTCATGCCGTACAACCTGCCTCTTTGGATATGTATGAACAAGAAATTTAATTTTCTTACTTTGCTAAATCTAGGGCCTAAGTCTCCTAGAAAGTGTTTAGATCTGTACCTCAGACCATTGATTGACGAGCTGAAACTGTTGTGGAAAACTGGAGTTCCAACGTATGACAAGTTCAGTATCACAATGTTCTTGATGAGAGCTGCGGTAATGTGGCGGTAATATGGACCATCAACGATTTTCCCGTGTATGGGATGTTGATGATAGTTGCATATTTATGCAACGTTTATGTGCTTAACCGAACCTTATATTTAGCTCTTTTGTTTTGTTTTTGAGTGAATTAATTATGTTTATTTGTTTTAAGGTATTTTGGAGATAAATGAAGAAAAAGAGATTAAATATATAATGTAGCTTGGCGAAGGAACGGGAGTCCTTGGCGAGGAGGTTTGGTTCTTGGCGAACACGTGATAGAAGAGTGCAAGTGGGTTTTGCTAGTTTAATTAAACTAGTTAAATGGGATTGAATAATATATCTTGGCGAGCCTCGCTAGAGAGAAGCTCTTCTGCAAGTTGTTTTGGCGAGCATGTGATAAAGGAGAAGCTGTGATATATATATATATACTTATATAGCCTAAGAGACGTACATGGAGGAAGTGGTTTTGTGTCAGGATGGCTGCATGCATGTATTCTCTTATATTTTTATATATATATATCAAGTGGGTTGAAAAGATGAGTGATGCACGTGATGCATGCTTCCCAGTGAATCAACTTTGACATATTTATATGGCTATCGAAGTTCGATGGGCTGGCGAAGTTGCTAGCGAGGAGAAGAAAAGGAGGAGTCCTATTATAATAATGAGATTATGAATATTGGGCTGGATTTTGGAGTCTTGCACGTGGATTGCTAGATAGGTTAATTAACCTAGCTAGTCTGGAACATATAAATAGCGAAGAAGAGAACGTACGCAAAGAGGACGGACGTAACGAAGAGCAAGGAAGCTGCAAGTTTCTCCTTCATCCGTTTGTATCAATTTCTTTCATGGATTATTTTAGTTTATTTTCTGATTCCATGAGGAGCTAACCTCCATTGTTAAGGGGCTGTTTTGAAGCCCCGTTCATGATATCTAGACTGCTTATGCACGTTAATTAAATTTTGTTTTTGTTATTTGAATGAGGTTTCTTTGTTATTTATACGGTGATGATTCTTGATTATGTATGCTTTGAGTGCATGCTTAGTATGCATGTTTAGGAATCTAATTCTAAGAAAATTGATGGCTGTTGGTGATTATTACCTTCCTCAAGTTTCAATAGTAGAACCCATACATGCTGGGTATAAGAAACCCTAGGTCTAGTAAGACACGACCGTAGTGTACTTATGAAGCCTTGTATATTCTCAAACCCTTTCTAAATCTTAATGCTTTTCTCTTAGTAAATTCGAGTCCGTGACTTCGGGTTCTTTGAGGGATAGACAATATTGATAAGCAGACCTTCAATGTTGTAAACATAAGGATTGGGTAATAGGTTGTGTTCACAGCTCGGGGCCTTCCTGGGAATCTTTCATTCATAACAATTACATTATTTAGTTAAGCATTTGTCGTTTAGATGGAGTGACGGTGGTGGATAACACTTCCCTTAACCCATTTTATCATTGATTCTCGTTTTACTTATACTCTGTTTTCTGTTTCAGTTTAGTAGTCTGTTTTGCATAATTTTGTTCGCCAACCAAACGAACTTCGATGGCTTTGAAATTTCGCGTGGTAGTTCGCTAGGGTGTCTTTAGTGTTCAGTGTTAATTTCGTAATTTTAGGTTGAGTCTAGATATTTTAATTAATTATGTTAGTGTCCCGTGGTCGAGTCTGTCAGATTTCTGACTTTCGCGTCTGTTTGTAGTTTAGAGTATTGAGTCTCATCTTTCCCTGTGGATTGACCCCTATACTATTGTACTGCATTGACAAGCATATTAAGTTCATTATAGGGTAATTTTGAGGGTGGTTAAACACCGATCAAATTTTGGCGCCGTTGCCGGGGAAAGATCTAGTCTTTATTTTCTAATGTGTTTTGTTTCTGTTTTGTTTTGTTACTTTTCTTTTCTTTTCTTTTGTAGTGTAACGTGTCTCTTGTGTGCAGGTACTTAGTGCATGCATACTCGAAGGTCAAGGAGAACCGAGCCTTTATTGCTTGATTTAGAGATTGAGCGCTCAGCTAAGCAAAACCGGAAGCAGAAGAGGCGAGCAGAACTGGAGGTTGGAAACACGAGTGGCACAGTGGCAGAACCCGAGATTGAGGTGGAAACAAGTTCAGAAGAAGAAGAAGAAGTTCCTCAATCGCCACCACAAAGAGCAGCAATGGGAGAACAACCAAGAACGTTGATGAATTCCTTTGTACCTAGTGCTCAGGGGAATTCATCACCAATAGTGTTGCTGGCTCTTGGGACATATTCAGTACCCCCTGCTTTACTATCAGCCCTACCTCATTATCGGGGGGTGTTTTCAGAAGATCCTCAGCAACATTTGGCTGAGATTGAAGCTTTAGCATCAACACAAAATTTACAAAATGTCGAATCTAATGTGTTGAAACTAATTTTATTTCCTTTTTCTGTGAAGGAAGGAGCGAAGATGTGGTTCAATTCTTTGGCTCCTAGGTCTATACAGTCATGGGATGAGATGAAGGTGACGTTCATGAAGGAGTATTTCTCAGCCCAGAAGACTAAGCAGTTGAAGAAGGAGATTAATAGCTTCATACAAAAAGATGGTGACATGCTTCATGAGGCATGGAGTCATTTCAAGGAGCTGTTGAGGAAATGCCCACATCATGGGTATGATCTAGAGGACAGGATGACTTTCTTTTATGAAGGTCTGGAGCCAGCCAACAAGACAAGAGTGGATTCTGCATGTGGAGGTATGTTTATGTACCAAACAGGTCAGCAAGCTCATGATACCATAGAGAAATTGGCTGAGAACACCAAACAGTTCTATACAAGAGAGAGAACGTTGGCGAGCAAGAAACAACAAGCTGTATTTGAGGTTGCCACCAACCCAGACATGGACAAGAGAATGAAAGCAATAGAGAAGAAGTTGGAGTCCATTTCTACTGCCATCAAGAGCCAAACGACATCATCATCATCTGTTTCTCAGGTATGTTCTGTTTGCTCTATGTCGGATCACTCTAATGAATCTTGTCCTTTTATTCCTGAAGAAGAGCAGGTGAATTTTGTGCAACAACGGGCATCAAGAAATGATCCATTTTCAAACACATACAATCCGGGGTGGAGGAACCATCCCAATTTCAGCTATGGAAACACAAATAATGTGCTGAACCCACCCACCGGATTCAAGGTAAGACCTGAATTTCAGCAGGTACAACAGCCGGTTGTAGCTCCAGCTCCTGATCCTATCATGGCAGCAATATTGGCTAGGCTAGAGGGGATTGAGATGCACAACAAGAACTCTAGAAAGGCATTCGAGCTTATGGAGAAGCAGCTGAACAGCTTGCAGCAACAAGTGTCAACAAGAGAACAAGGTACTCTTCCAAGCAATGTGGTTAAGAACCCAAGATCTCAACATGAAGCTAATGTGATCACATTGAGAAGTGGAAGAGTGATTGAAGAGGTTGAAAAGCCTACAAAAAATTCTTTAGAAGATGAGCCGGTCCTAGAACAGGTGCTGCCATTTCCACCACTACTGCAGGATCAAGAAGAGAAGAGTGTACCTGGACAGAAAAATTCAGCAAATGAAAAATCAGGTAAGTCAATCTCTGATCCTTCTCCTTCAATTCCTCTACGTGTTCCATTTCCTGGCAGGTTGAAAAACAAGAAGAAGGATGAATTGGAGCAAGAGATTCTAGATACATTCCGGAAGGTGGAAGTGAACATTCCGTTGCTCGATGCGATTAAGCAAATACCAAAGTATGCAAAGTTTCTTAAGGAACTTTGTACAATGAAGAGGAAGTTCACAGGGACCGAGACCGTGGCCTTAAGTGAGAAGGTGTCAGCGGTACTTCAGAGGAAGCTACCACCCAAGATGGGTGATCCTGGACGATTCACCGTCCCATGTACAATTGGTAACACGAACTTTACTGGAGCTTTACTTGATTTTGGTGCATCAATAAACTTAATGCCATACTCTGTGTATAAAACTTTGAATATTGGTGCATTACAACAAACTGGTGTTACAATTAAATTAGCTGATCGATCTAACTGCTACCCCAGAGGTTTTGTTGAAGATGTTTTAGTACAGGTAGGTAAGTTGATCTTTCCAGCTGATTTCTTCGTGTTAGAGATGGAGGCAGAGCCTCAACCATCAGAACTACCATTGATACTTGGTCGTCCATTCTTACGGACCGCTAGGACCAAGATAGATTGTTTCAATGGTACCCTCTCCATGAAAGTAGATGAAGAGAAGATCCGCTTCAACATCTTCGACGCAATGAGGCATCCTAGTGATAATGATTTGTATTCCTGTTTTTCTATTGATACATTTGATAATTTTATGCAGGAATTTATGCAGCACTCAGTAAATGAGAATGAGGATGCGTTGAAGAAAGCGATCGAAGAGGGGGGGGGAAGAAGTCTGAAACTTCCCCATGTTCGAAAGTGTGGGATGAACTTTAGGATCTGATCACCAAGTTCGATCCATGGATGAAGAAGAAGAAACAATGAGAATCAGCTCAGCTGAGGAGTTAGTGATGGGAGAAGAGTACGATGATGTTGTGGCAGCCCTTGAGTCATTGCCATACATAAGAGGTAGTTCAAAATCTCTTCCTCTTCCTATTACTAATGACATGCTTCTTCCTTCCATTGTAACAGCACCAAAGCTTGAGCTCAAGCCTTTACCTGAGCATTTGAAGTATGCATTCCTTGGAACTGGTGAGACTTTACCAGTCATTTTATCTTCAAAACTAACCATGTTACAGGAAGAGAAGCTAATCACTGTACTCAGGGAGTACAAGGAGGCTATTGGCAGGACAATTGCAGACATTAAAGGAATAGATCTAACATTGTGTACTCATAGGATATTCCTTGAAGATGGAGCAAAGCCAACGAGAGAATCACAACGAAGACTCAACCCACCTATGATGGATGTGGTGAAGAATGAGGTTATCAAACTTCTCGATGCAGGTATTATTTATGCAATATCTGATAGCAAGTGGGTGAGTCCTGTGCAGGTGGTACCCAAGAAGTCAGGCATCACAGTGATTAAAAATAATGAGGATCTGCTGGTGCCAAAGAGAGTTCAAACAGGATGGAGAGTCTGTATTGACTACCGCAGGCTTAATGCCACAACCCGTAAGGATCACTTTCCTCTTCCTTTTATTGACCAAATGTTGGAAAGTCTTGCAGGTCATGCGTATTATTGCTTCCTAGATGGTTATTCTGGCTACAACCAGATTGCCATTGACAGAGAAGACCAGGAGAAGACCACATTCACGTGTCCTTTTGGCACGTTTGCTTATAGGAGGATGCCTTTTGGGTTGTGCAATGCACCAGCTACTTTCCAGAGATGCATGATGAGCATCTTTTCAGACATGGTGGAGAAGATCATCGAGGTATTCATGGATGATTTTTCTGTTTTTGGTGATTCCTTTGATACATGTTTGAATAATCTGTCCCTAGTTCTAGAGAGATGTGTAGAAAAGAACCTTGTGTTAAATTGGGGAAAATGTCATTTCATGGTTGAACAAGGTATTGTTTTGGGACATGTAATTTCTGAAAAAGGTATTGAGGTAGACAAGGCTAAGGTTGATGTTATACGTACCTTACCACTTCCCACTACTGTGAGAAAGGTGCGCTCTTTTCTTGGACATGCAGGTTTCTATCGCAGGTTTATCAAGGATTTCTCCAAGATAGCCCGACCTCTCAGCCCAATATTCATAATCCAGAAGAGTGTGACGTTTGATTTTACTGAAGATTGTCTTGCTGCTTTTAACAAGCTCAAGGAGTTGTTGATCACCGCCCCAATCATCCAGGCACCAGACTGGAACCTTCCGTTCGAATTGATGTGTGATGCATCGAAATACGCTGTAGGTGCTGTGTTGGGACAGCGGGTTGAGAGGTTACCACATGTGATTTATTATGCTTCTCGAACCCTTAATGATGCTCAGTTAAACTATTCAACAACTGAGAAGGAACTTTTGGCTGTTGTCTTTGCTTTAGAGAAATTTAGATCTTATTTGTTAGGAACGAAAGTGATTATTTTCTCTGACCATGCTGCATTGAGATATCTTATGACAAAGCAGGATGCAAAGCCAAGGCTGATCAGGTGGTTACTACTCCTTCAGGAGTTTGATGTGGAAATCAAAGATAAGAAAGGAACAGAGAATGTGGTTGCAGACCATTTGAGTCGGTTGACACATGGGTCCAATGCGGAGGAGGATAAACTCCCTTTGCATAAGAGTTTTCCGGATGAGCAACTATTTGCTATCCAGGATTCTGAGCCGTGGTATGCAGATATTGTCAACTACCAGGTTTCAAAACTGGTACCTACTAACTTTACCCGTGCTCAGAAGGACAAATTGAAGAAGGAGGCCAGATATTATGTGTGGGATGATCCATATTTATGGAAACATTGCCCAGATTCCATCATTCGAAGGTGCGTACCCGAATCTGAAATTTATTTTATTCTTTCTTTTTGCCACGCACATGTAGGTGGAGGACATTTCGGGGGAAAGAAAACTGCACTCAAGGTGTTGGAGTGTGGATTTTATTGGCCTAGCATTTTTAAGGATGCTCATGAATTCTACAAAGCATGCGCAAGATGCCAGATGACAGGTAACATAGGTCCTAGGGATCAAATGCCTCAACACCCAATTCTTGTGGTTGAAATTTTCGATGTGTGGGGTATTGATTTCATGGGTCCTTTCCTTTCTTCTCATTCTAATGTGTACATACTATTAGCCGTTGATTATGTGTCCAAATGGGTGGAGGCAGTTGCCACCCGAACTAACGATTCTGCTGTTGTGCTCAGGTTTTTAAAATCCATATTTGCTAGATTTGGCACACCCAGGTACATCATTAGTGATGGAGGCTCTCACTTTTGCAACCGCACGTTTGCTGCGCTCTTGAGGAAATATAATGTTCAACACAAGGTGGCGACACCTTACCATCCTCAGACCAGTGGACAAGTGGAGGTGTCTAACCGAGAAATCAAGAAGATCCTTGAGAAGACCGTAGGCCCTACCAGGAAAGATTGGAGTCAGCGATTAAATGAAGCTTTGTGGGCTTACCGTACAGCTTACAAAACACCTATAGGGATGTCTCCTTACAGGCTTGTTTTTGGCAAAGCTTGTCATCTGCCGGTCGAGCTTGAACACAAAGCTTATTGGGCGGTCAAGCAGTTCAATTTCGATATTAATGAGGCTGGGATTCACAGGAAATTGCAGCTGAATGAGCTGGCAGAAATCAGGAACAATGCATATGAGTCCAGCAGGATTTATAAGGAGAAAGCCAAGGCTTTTCATGATCAAAATATCAGGAGCAAGACTTTTGTGGTAGGACAAAAGGTCTTGGTTTTCAACTCGAGGTTGAGACTGTTTCCAGGTAAGCTTCAGTCTAGATGGATTGGTCCATTTGTGGTTACTAATGTCTTTCCTAGTGGTGCTGTAGTTGTGAAAAGTGACAAAACAGGGAAAGTTTTCAAAGTCAATGGACATCGATTGAAGCCGTTTCACGAGTTGATGATGGAGCATATCGTCGAGCAAGTACCTCTTGAGGATGTGCCACAAGATAAAGAGTGATACTTGGTACCGTCTGGCTGAAGACGTTAAACTTAGCGCTACTTGGGAGTCAACCCATGTGGATGGAGAAGCTTGGCTGCCAGATTTGCATTCTTATCCCTTCTCCTTTTCTTTATTTTTCTCCATGATAGTGTGATTTGTGATGTGTTATGTGTCTTATTCCATGCTTGTTTGATGTATTGTATGTTTTAGTTTTGTATTACATTGAGGACAATGCAAATTTCAAGTGTGGGGTGGGGTTTGTATCATATCCTTAGCGTCTATGTATAAATTTTTCTTTATTTCGGTACTGTACAGTATGCTGTTTCGTGTCAATTTATTGACATAGTGTGAGGTCTCGTAAATTTTTGAAATTTTGAGGGAGTGTTTTTACATGTGTCTAAAATGTTCTCTTAAAATTTCAGCTAATTCCAATGTATGATAAATTCTGAAAAATTCTAGCGAGGGAATGAGTCTCTGGCGAGCTTCGCATGTTGTACTGTTCAGTTTGATGTTTCGCATGATTTGTTTGTCATATCTAGAAGTCTCGTAAATTTTTGAAATTTTTAGGGAATGTATGTAAATGTGTCGAGTTTATTCTCTCTAAATTTCAGCTCATTCCACTTTGTCATTAATTCTATATAATTCTGGCGAAGTGGAGCTGAGTCAAGCGAGCAACAGTTCTCAGTACTGAACAGTAACCTGTTCGTGTCATTCATCTTCGATAGCTAGGGGTCTCGTAATTTTCTGAAATTTTGAGGGCAGTTTTGTAAATGAGTCTAGTTAGTGCTCGCGAAATTTCAGCTCATTTCGATGTATGAATAATTTTGTAAAATCCTAGCGAGCCTCGCTACACTTTGTTCGCGTGGTTTGGTAGTTTTGAGTCAAGCGAGCAAACAGTCCGCTGTTTTGTATAATTTATTTGACATAGTTATAGGGCTCGTAATTTTCTGAAATTTTGAGGGTGTATTTTTAAATGTGTCTAGTTTGTGGTCCCAAAATTTCAGTCTATTACGATGAGTGATTAATTTTCTAAAATTCACGCGAGAAGTGTTGCTCGCTACACTGTTTCTGGCGAGCTGCTCGCCTGATGTTGATATTTTTGAGTTTTTCTTTGTTTTCCTGGGGTATTTTAGTGTCTTATTTGAAAAACCAAATATAAAAGTAAAAAGTGTTAAGAAAAACATAAAAAGAGTCTTTTGTTTTTGTGTCTTAGGTGCCCTTAACTAGTCCATGATGTGATTATATCTTCCGTAATTGTGACTAAAAGATGTTCATGTTATTTAAGTTTCTTTGGTTAATCTTGATATTTGATGCATATGCGAATGTGTAGTGGATGTAGAAAAGGTTAACATGGTACAGATTTTTGGCATGCTTAAACTTTGTTGAGATTCATTTAACCTGTTAGCGATTGAGCCTATATGTGATTACACATGCTTTCTTTATTGAGTGTCAATTGCTTGCCACATTTTAAGTTAATGGACTCTAGAATTTACTAGAACTTGCTCTTGTGCTTTTCAAAGCTTATAGTCAATACTTGTTTTGATTGAGGAAGTGATAAAGGCATTTAGGGGACACCACCATTGCCATATAAGCCTGTGTCCTAATTTTGTGTACACAAGATGTGCACCCCTTAGTTAACCACTTTGAGCCTACATGTTTAAACTTTATGTCATCACCACATATCTCTGACCTTAAACCTTAGAATAGTTTTATCTTTACCCTTGTTCTAGGACTTGGTAGAGCTATGCATGAGACAGATATGTTAAGACGGCGACAATGTCGAAAAGTGATGCAAAGAAATAAGTGTGGGGTATCAAGCTAGTGTAAAAAAAAATTAAAAAAAATGAATGAAAAGAAAAAAGAAATGTGAGATGTCTAGCTAGATACCCGAGTTAACTGTTGACGAAAACAATGACGTGAAGGCCCAACAAAATGAAATTCGGCCACAAAAGTGAGAAAGTTCATGGTTGTGAAGTTTGAAGAAGTCTCTTATTTGGTGCTCTACTGGGTTCTAGAATTGTATTTGAATTCCTTATCCATTTATTCTTTAACCTTTGAGCCAAGCCCCATTACAACCCATGAAAGTCCTTTTGATCCTCAAGATAGCAGCCTTTGATCTGTGGAGATTTGTCACAAGTGTAAGCATATGGTGTGGTCCATTTGGCAAGTAGTTGAGTTGAGTGAATACCTTAGACATACTTTGAGAGAAACACTTTTGAGAGCATATACCTGTGAGGTTGAATCTTGACAAGTTTGTTGCATGCTACAGCTTTACATTCACCATGATTATGTCTTCGTCCTACATATTACATGTGTGTCATGCATTGAAATTAATTTTCGAAACTTTGTGGAATGTTAATTTGGAGTCGCACTTATCTTGGTGTTACAATTGTGGAAGATTGCTGAGACAATTTGTTGAGGGCGTTAGAGTCATGTAGTTAGAGTTTTGTTGAGTCTTTTCAGAGTCTTAGTTTAGTGTATTGCTCGAGGACTAGCAAAAGTTAAGTGTGGGGTATTCTGATAGTTGCATATTTATGCAACGTTTATGTGCTTAACCGAACCTTATATTTAGCTCTTTTGTTTTGTTTTTGAGTGAATTAATTATGTTTATTTGTTTTAAGGTATTTTGGAGATAAATGAAGAAAAAGAGATTAAATATATAATGCAGCTTGGCGAAGGAACGGGAGTCCTTGGCGAGGAGGTTTGGTTCTTGGCGAACACGTGATAGAAGAGTGCAAGTGGGTTTTGCTAGTTTAATTAAACTAGTTAAATGGGATTGAATAATATATCTTGGCGAGCCTCGCTAGAGAGAAGCTCTTCTGCAAGTTGTTTTGGCGAGCATGTGATAAAGGAGAAGCTGTGATATATATATATATACTTATATAGCCTAAGAGACGTACATGGAGGAAGTGGTTTTGTGTCAGGATGGCTGCATGCATGCATTCTCTTATATTTTTTTATATATATATCAAGTGGGTTGAAAAGATGAGTGATGCACGTGATGCATGCTTCCCAGTGAATCAACTTTGACATATTTATATGGCTATCGAAGTTCGATGGGCTGGCGAAGTTGCTAGCGAGGAGAAGAAAAGGAGGAGTCCTATTATAATAATGAGATTATGAATATTGGGCTGGATTTTGGAGTCTTGCACGTGGATTGCTAGATAGGTTAATTAACCTAGCTAGTCTGGAACATATAAATAGCGAAGAAGAGAACGTACGCAAAGAGGACGGACGTAACGAAGAGCAAGGAAGCTGCAAGTTTCTCCTTCATCCGTTTGTATCAATTTCTTTCATGGATTATTTTAGTTTATTTTCTGATTCCATGAGGAGCTAACCTCCATTGTTAAGGGGCTGTTTTGAAGCCCCGTTCATGATATCTAGACTGCTTATGCACGTTAATTAAATTTTGTTTTTGTTATTTGAATGAGGTTTCTTTGTTATTTATACGGTGATGATTCTTGATTATGTATGCTTTGAGTGCATGCTTAGTATGCATGTTTAGGAATCTAATTCTAAGAAAATTGATGGCTGTTGGTGATTATTACCTTCCTCAAGTTTCAATAGTAGAACCCATACATGCTGGGTATAAGAAACCCTAGGTCTAGTAAGACACGACCGTAGTGTACTTATGAAGCCTTGTATATTCTCAAACCCTTTCTAAATCTTAATGCTTTTCTCTTAGTAAATTCGAGTCCGTGACTTCGGGTTCTTTGAGGGATAGACAATATTGATAAGCAGACCTTCAATGTTGTAAACATAAGGATTGGGTAATAGGTTGTGTTCACAGCTCGGGGCCTTCCTGGGAATCTTTCATTCATAACAATTACATTATTTAGTTAAGCATTTGTCGTTTAGATGGAGTGACGGTGGTGGATAACACTTCCCTTAACCCATTTTATCATTGATTCTCGTTTTACTTATACTCTGTTTTCTGTTTCAGTTTAGTAGTCTGTTTTGCATAATTTTGTTCGCCAACCAAACGAACTTCGATGGCTTTGAAATTTCGCGTGGTAGTTCGCTAGGGTGTCTTTAGTGTTCAGTGTTAATTTCGTAATTTTAGGTTGAGTCTAGATATTTTAATTAATTATGTTAGTGTCCCGTGGTCGAGTCTGTCAGATTTCTGACTTTCGCGTCTGTTTGTAGTTTAGAGTATTGAGTCTCATCTTTCCCTGTGGATTGACCCCTATACTATTGCACTGCATTGACAAACATATTAAGTTCATTATAGGGTAATTTTGAGGGTGGTTAAACACCAATCAGTTGACATCTTGCACAAACAGAGGATATAATGCTTGTCCTGTCTACTTGGATGATGTTAACTCGAGTTGGCACACAGGGAATGTGTGTTACTTAGGTCACCGTAGATGGCATCCTCATGATCACCAGTGGCGACATGATAAAGACTGTTTCGATGGGATAATAGAGAATGGTCCTAAATCCCAACAGTGGTTCGGCGAAGAGATTTTTGAGATGTTAAATAGCTTTAATTTGGTTTTTTGACCAATGACGATGATGTGAAGAAACTCAATCCACAATATCTGGCATATTGGCACCACGTGAGTATTTTCTTTGAACTTCCTTACTGGTTAAAATTAAAACTGAGGAACAACGTAGATGTCATGCATATAGAGAAGAATGTGTGCGACAACGTGGTGGGAACCATTCACTGTATTAAGTTCAAGACTAAGGATACTCCCAAAGTATGAAATATCTAGAATCTATGAATATACGCCGTCCCTTGTGGTTAAAGAGGGATAGAAGAGGTGTTTACAACAAGATGCCCATTGCACCTTACATAGTGATGCCGACAATGAGGGATGTTGTATTCAACTGGTTTCAGTGTGTTCGGTATCCGTCTAATTATGCATCAATATGACTGTGTCAAATTAAGGGAACACAAGTTCATTGGTTTAAAGACTCAGGACTGTCACGTTATGCTGCAACGTCTAATTCTAGTGGTGATTCGACTTTATTTGCCTAAAGACGTCATCGAACTAATAGTTGCATTGTGCAGATGGTGGCAGAGGATATGTACCAGGGAGTTGAAGAAGTCAGATGTGGTCGAACTTCAATACAAAATTATCTACATCCTCTGCAAATTAGAAAAGATTTCCCCCCCCCTGCTTTCTTCAACATCATGATTCACCTCATGGTCCATCTTCCCGAATAAATTCTGCTTTCTGGTCTGGTCTAGTACACGTAGATGTATCCTCAGGAAAGGTAAAATATGGAGTAGTACTGAATTTTTTTAAACACGTTTTCCATCATTTATATATCTCTTTTCTTACAAAGATCGCTGCGAATTAATAATATAATGCCTATTTTGTAGACAACTCAGATAGTATAAAAGATTCGTCAAAAATAGGTCTGCTCCAGATGGCTCCATCGCAGAAATATACCTAATGTATGAGTCTGTTACTTACTACAGCAAGTACTTCAATGATACAGTCTAGACTGCCTCCAATACACCTGTTACCTACAATCTTTCAGTCGTCACAGATCTTGTACGACCGTTTAGAGGAGTATTAACCGAAAAATTAAGTCATGAGGAACTTATTGAAGCACATTGGGTAATGTTGCGAGACTGTGAAGAGGTTACTGGTTACATGCAAACTTACAGAACTAAAATTCAGACAGCCAAACCGGACAAGAGTCTTAACTGGGTTGAAAAAATACTTAAGAAGAAGTTCCCTGATTATTTCCTCCAATGGGTTTGTATGTTTAAATTATTAAACCATGCATATAGGCTTTGTGCTTCCTTTTTTTAAATTGATGTTGATATATATATATATATATATCTGGAACCCGACTAGGGATTAATTAGTTGAGTAATTTGTTATTTGATTTGGTGTTTAATTAATGGATTCGTAGTGTTTTTGGTCAAATTTTGGATGCAGGTTTTTTTGTAGTTTCCTCTCATTTTAGGGGAAATTATGGCAAACTTTTGGTAGATATATATATATTCTTAATTATATCTTGTACGTTCACATTTTTTGCAGATGGATGATCTATAGAAATCCTCTAACCACAATGGGTAGTGGTCATGGAAAAAGCACATGTTGGCTCATAAGCCGGTTCAACACTATATTTACCCCGGATGTTTTGTTAATGATATAAAGTTTCATTTAGTGGACCGAGATGAAGGAACAAAAACACAAAATAGTGGGATCCCAGTCGGACAAGGCGACGACGTATATTACGGAGTTCTTGTCAATGTCGTTCAACTACTACATGAGAATTGTATCAATGTTTTTCTATTCAAGTGTAAATGGTTCAAGCGTACGAAGAAATATCTGGGCTTTTTATCAGTCGATACAAACTCAAACTGGTATGAGGATGAGCATTTCGCTCTTGCCACATTTGTCAAGCAGGTGTTCTATCTGGATGATTCGAAAATTGGTGCAAGTTAGAAAATAGTAAACCATATGTCTCACCGAGGAATATGGAGTGCCACAACACTCAAAGGGTCGTCACTGATTTACACTCAACGGGATAATGTAAGTGCATATCGAGAATATGATACTTCTGTCATCCCAGACACAAGGGAACTCATTTGCCTTAACAAACGTTTACCCTTGCCTGATCGAGAAACAGATCTTACTGAAAAGAAGATCACGGACCTTACGATTGATAATGCATCTGAATATGAGGAGATAGAGGATGAAGAAGACCTCGGATATGATGATAATGATGGAGACTATGATGATGAGGACCAGCCGTCAGTTGAGAGTAGTGAAGAGGAAGATGTTGATGAAGACTATGATGACGAAAGTGATTGATCGATCAAGTTCAGTGCATTTATAATTTTGATGCATGCATGTATATATGCATGGTTAAATATATAAAAACGATGTATATTATTAATTAATTAATGTAAATTTTAGATGTCGACAATCGATTAAATAATTAATTTAATTATGGACAAATTAGAGACCAATCGAATTTGGCGATATCCTAGACGTCGATAAATTTGGCGAGTAATTTAAAAACACTATCCTAGATGAAGGAATCATAGGGTTCTGTCGTCTAGGTGACCACTTAGACGACGGAACACTATAGTTCTATCGTCTAAGACAAAAATAATGGAGAGTGATAAGTAACCGCCCATTTTTTTGGGTGACTTTCAAAAACCACTTAGACGACGGAACCCTAAGCCAAAAATAATGGCGGGTGATAAGTAACCGCCCATTTTTTTTGGGGGGGGGGGGGGGGTTTCAAAAACTACTTACATGACGTAAACCAAAGTTGCGTCGTCTAAGTGGAATACCTAGGCGACGTAACGTATGGTTTCGTTGTCTAAGTGGATCTTTCCATGATAAAATCGATAAGTTTCTCTCTCTCTCTTTCACTTCAGTTTTTTTGGCCGACCATCAAAACGGGGCAAAAAACTTCCCCCTCACGTACGGTCCTCCTCTCCTTCTCCCTCACCTTCATCGCCACCCCCCCTCCACCTCACCGACCGCGATCCGCGTTATTCGAATTCTCCGGCCGGCGAAGCCTCGAAGTCGACTTCTCCTCTCCCTCTGCGGCGACCCCCCTCACCGGCCTCCCTCAATCCTCTCCGGTATACTCTTGAACCATCGCCGATTATATATATTGTGTATATATGTATATAATAGTGTATATTTGTATATACATGTGGTGTATGTATATTTGTAGATAAATTTTGTATATTTTTGTATCTATATATATTTATATTTTATATATATATTTGTGTATATTTATATATATAAATATATTTAGATATGTATAATTGGATACTTTCATAATTGGATAATTTATGTGTTTAATTGGATAATTGATATATATGGGTATGTATATTGAATTTTCGTGTTAATTAATATATAGATATGTTAATTTATATGTGTTAATGGATATATATATATATAGAGAGAGAGAGAGAGAGAGAGAGAGAGAAATATGTGTTAATTGGATAATGTCGGTGATGATCGTTATATATGTAATGATGTGAATATATATATGCATGTATTATTAATGTGGTAATTAGAAAAATTTGTATATATGGTTTTTGTTGAAGATTGTTAAGATGCCAAAGAGGCGCACGGTAAAAGACAGAGAATTGTGGCATCAATCTGTCTTACGACATATGGGTTGGGGAATCAAGCCTCCAATGAGTCGGGTACGAGTTCGGCACCTGAAGGGGAGATTCCACATGCTCCTCTTATAGATGACATTACAGCTGATCATGGCGGTTTATGGTTGACGTCACAGGCGCCCCAATCTTCCGATGAAGATTCAATTGTCGTTAGTGCGAGACGATGAAACAGAAGGGACCCCTCACTTCCACCCCCTAAACGCATTCAGGGAATTTGCAATGGAAGCAAAGCCAAGAGCGTTGCAAAGATATCGGCATGAGGAAGGATCGATGTGCCTCTAAACGCAATCACCCGATGTCTTGAAGGAAGGAGGCTAACTAGTTTGACAGCTCACCAGATCGAAAACTACGTACGTTCTCACGTACGTATGATAGCCCCCACTTGGGAAGAGCTCCCCAATGAGGAAAAAATGAACGTGTTCTGCGGACTCATGGTAAAAAAAATATTTAATATTATAGTTTTTTTCTTAATTGAATACAAATTCTAATGTTTACTGTTTCTAATTGTTTACATTTTTTTGTTAATAATTTTAATTATGAACAGACTCCGAAGATGGTGGACTACATCAACGAAACCGCTCACAAGACATTCAAGGATTGGAAGTGCGCATTGCACAAGACGTACAAGGCAAACCCCAGAAAGACTCCAAAGGAGTTCAAAAAGGGAAGGGAAGATGAGTGGGAGTGGTTGAAAGCCCATTTTGAGTCCGAACCGTATAAGGTTCGTAAATCATATTCCTCCACATTCGTGTCATTTTTTGGGAAAAATTCTGTTGAATAATGATTAATTGCGTAATAATTTAAATTTTTGTATAACAAGTGCAATCACAGAGGAACATAGCTAATCAGAAGAAGAAGTTGTTACACAACGGATCGGGCTCCTGTAAAATGCTCAACCTGGCGCATGACCACTTGCAAAAGGGTTCGAAATACCCGCTCATAATAGGCAGTATTTCTGCTTACAATAGGCCTGGGCAGACCGAACACCTCGGCACTCAACACGCCAGAACTAACATTTTTTCCCAAAGTAATAATATTTAATTTTATTATTGTTTCTTCACTTGTGCATAAAGAGATAAACTTGATAAATGAGAATGTTGTTTATGTGATACATAGGTAATTGATTATATGCATGTGTGGTACATAGGTGCATGTGGGATACATATAGTGAACTTGAGAAATGTGAATGAAATTTAGTTTTGATGTTATTGGAAGTGTTTTGGTTTTCATGCAGGACTTTTGTTTCCTCAATTTTTTGGGGAAATTATGTCAATTTTTTTGTCATATGCATTCTACTGAGCGGGGGTGGGATTGGTGGGGCTCATATGCCTTCTACTGTCGCTAGCTAGGTTTTTTATGTACTTTTGTGATCTTGATCGGAATCGAACAATATTTTATTAAAATTGTACGAATTTTATATTTAATATATATTTAATTATTATTTATTTAATTTTTTAATTAATTTATTAATTTAATGTTTAATATAGTAGATTAATTATATTTAAAATTTTTAATATTTACTACTTAGACGACGGAATCAATGATTCCATCGTCTAAGTACTATAACATAGACGATGGAATCAAATTTTCCGTTGTCTAAGTAATATCACCTAGACGACGACAAATTTGATTGCGTTGTCTAAGGATATACTTAGACCATGAAAACATACATTGTCTAAGTGGACTTAGACAACGCTTCTAAAACTGTCGTCTAAGTGGAACATAGGCGATGGAAATTTTAATTTTGCTTGTCTAAGTACCTAAACTACGGTGCTTAGTCGACGACACTTAGACGACGGAGAATAACTACTTAAGCGACGGAACTGTTCCGTCGCCTAAGTTGCTTTTTCTGGTAGTGTGTTCCAACTCTAAATCGAGACAAAATCGAGTCCTACCAAAGTCTGTCATCTCAAACTCAAATTTCAAGTAGCCAACTATCTTATTAACATAGACTGCTACAATGACAAATCTTGAACTTGTTCGTTTAATGAACACGCATGGGCAAACTCATTATTATTGTATCTCTTTCCAATCAAGTTGTCACTTAGATTAGTGAACGTCTCAATTTGAACACATGAGAACTCTGTGGTTTAAAGTTACTTGAATTGGGTATAACCATGTCCACTAACAATTTCGTATATCTTTGAATCAAGATCTTCATAGAGATATGTTGTAACCACATTCATTAGCTACATACTCAGTTTTTCAAACACTACCAAACTGATCAGGTAGCAGAAAGTAATTATGTCTATGACCGGAGAATACGTCTCCTCATAATCAATAACAGGGTGTTGAGAAAATCTTGAGCCTCAAGTTATTCTCATTGTGCTTCCGAACAAAGACCCATTTATATCCAACCAGCTTAATATTCGGTGGGCATAGTAATACAGGACCAAAAACTTGCATTTTCTCAGAGAATTTAGTTCAACTTGGATTGTAACTTTTTATTTCGGTCAATCTGCTCAACATCGAAAATTTGCGATAGAGTAAGGTTCCAATTCATCGTCGTCAATAATCTTCTGATCGACGGAATAACTAAATGCATCATCAACAAACATGGAGAACTATCCATAATAACGCTAGCATTTGTTTAACTTGGTGAGATTTTTTTTTTCTATCATATCGTTATTGACTTTGGAGAGTCCCTCATTGTTTGAAAATGACGACTTTTAAGACATAATTGTAGTCAGAAATAAATTCATGTGTTGCCCCAACCCCTTCTCATCAATGGACTCTTGACGTATACGAAGGAGTGCAGTTCATTCGATAAATTTCTACCTCTCTATCTATCTATGAGATGTTTGGAGTTTTCAAAACTCTATGGACATGTGGAAGAGAAATTCTATCCCCACTCGGACCAAGACATAACCTCTACTTGTTCAAATAACAATTAATGTAAAGCACCGCCAGGAACAATGAATCTCTTTATGATAAAGAGATTCATTTTGCAAGTTCGTTATTTCGGGTAGTTCCTACAAAGGATCGGACTAATGACGTATACAACACTTGAATTCTCAATGTAGATGCTACATAGTTGGTTCTCATCCTTCAGAGACTACGAGTGTAATAGAAGCATTCATCGATGACGAATGGATCATCATTTTATGCCTTGATGACTTGCCTTTTCACTGACAGCTCCATATGTGGATTTTTACCAACGTTACACCCCCACTATAGGCAGGAGAAATGCTACCTTGACCAGGTGTGGCATTAACTTACCCATTCCAGGGACCTCCAACCTTGCAGAAATGTTTGCAACAAGTATTTCTGATCTCGTCACTTTCACGATATCAATAAAGGAGATAAGCATTGAATCTAGTAAGGTTTGACCATGTCAATTCTAGACCAACATAGATGTATAACTGTCATTGAAGACCCATTTTGGTATGCAATGGAGGCGTAATAGGCCCATATACTGCACAACCAAAAGTACGTAGATGTGAAATGTCAAACTCATATCCAGTTATCAACTGGTACGTACTGAATTGTTGGCATACTACGGGTCTAAAATGAAAAAGCTTAATTGTATTCAAACTTGCATAACCCCACGCAGAGCCACAAGCTATACCCGCTTGATATGTACTTCTGCAAGACCGTTCGATACATGAACATAGAGAACGAGATGTTCAACATCAATCCCAATAAACATGAAATAATCATAAAAAATATGATGTAAACACTCATGTATTATCCAATATTATAGAGTTTATTGAATGGTTTGGGTGGTGAGCCCGGAGCATAAAGATTTGAGCTATGAGTTTACAAATGCAGCATTTCTTATGAATAACAAAACAACGTGTGACCAACGCATTAATGTTTCTACCAAAATCATAAAGTATTTAAATGGTCTACATTCAGGTTTGATAGGTACACAAATATCACCCTGAATTCTTTGTAAGAATATTATATTCTTAGTTGTGTCAACAACAAAGGAATGTCATGCCTGTGACTTTACTAATGAACAAACTTTGCGACACGAGAGATGTGCATCAAACATTACCACGAAGGAATCTGGTGGGATAACTCACAACGCCTCACTAGTATGTCGTCCGGATTATACTGCACTCATCTTGGAGAGTAAGCCTGCACTAAGAGGAGTAATCTCAGCGCTGGAGATCTAAGCCGATGGTTTTGGGTATTTTACATGCTTTTTGCTCTAAAGAACGGATGACCATGAGAAGTCACTACAAGAAAAATGCACCTAGACCACGGACGATTTCCGTCGTCTAGGTGCAATTTTCCGTCGTCTAAGTACTTAGACAACGGAATTTCCGTCGTCCAAGCTCCGTGCTCCAAGTGCTGTCGTCCAAGCACTTGGACGACGGAGATGGAGAATTCCGTCGTCTAAGTGAGACTTAGACCGCGGACATTCTCCGGGGTCTAAGTGTCCACTTGGACGACGGAGATGACAATCTCCGTCGTCTAAGTGAATTTTTACGTTTTTTATCAAAAAAAATAATTTTATTTTTAAAAAATAAAATAAAATGTAAAAATTCACTTAGACGACGGAGATTGTCATCTCCGTCGTCCAAGTGAATTTTTAAATTTTAATTTTTTTTAAAAAAAATAAAATTATTTTTTTTTAAAAAAATGTAAATTAAAAATTCATGAAATGCTAATAATTAGCATTTAATGAATTTTTTGTTTAATTTTTTGTATATCAATATTCATAATATTGCAAAATTTGTTGAATATATTAATTATTAATAATATATAATACGTACAAAATTCATAATGAATAAATAATTTAAATTATTATGAATTTAAATACAATGAATACAAAATTCATAATATAATAAAGTAAATTAATCTAGCCTAAATAAATAAAATTAAGCTAAAACTAAACTAATTATAGGCGGCGGTGGTGGTGGCGGCGCCGGTGGTGTTGGCCGGAATGTGGAGGCCGGTGGTGGAGGTGACAATGTAGGCGGTAGCTAGTGGTGTGTGGTGGTGGTGGAGGCGACGTTGTAGGTGGTGGTGGTGTGTGGTGGTGGCAGCGACGGTGGTGATGCCGGTGATGGCGGCAACGGTGGTGATGTCGGTGGTGGTGGTGATGATGATAGTGGATGGTGATGGTGATGATATATGGTGGGTGGTTTGATTGGGGAGGGGAGAGATGGAGAGGGAGAGAGGGAGAGGGAGAGTGGATTGAGGGAGAGGAAAAAATAAAGAGAGATTGAGAAAATGATGAATTTATAGAGTTTTAAAACACTTAGACGACGGAAAATCAGTATTTCCGTCGTCTAAGTGTTTTAAATTTTCAAACAATACCGCCAATTTTTCACTTAGACGACGGAAAATCAGTATTTCCGTCGTCCAAGTGATTTAAATTTTTGCCAAAATTTTAGCGGGAAAAGAATACCGCCAATTATTTTGACTTAGACGACGGAGATGACAAATTTCCGTCGTCTAAGTGGATTTAAATTTTTGCCAAATTTTTAGTGGGAAAAACACCGCCAGAAATTAAAAATTCAAAATTTCACTTAGACGACGGAAATGTCTTTTTTCCGTCGTCTAAGTGGGTTTTTTTTAATTAAAATAATTTTTTTATTTTTTTAAAAAAAAATAAAAATTTAAAAATTCACTTAGACCACGGAGATGGTCATCTCCGTGGTCTAAGTGAATTTTTAAATTTTTATTTAAAATTTTTTAAACTTTTTTTTTTTTAAAAAAAAATTTAAAAATTTAAAAATTCACTTAGACCACGGAGATGACCATCTCCGTGGTCTAAGTGAAAATTCCGTAAAATTATTTTTTAAAAATAATTTGTAATGAATTTTTGGACCTGTAATTTGAATGGAATTGTCGTAAAATATCGATTAAAGAATCGTATATATAAAAAGTGGGATTTAAGACGATGAATTAATTTACGTATTCAAACTTGTTAAGTATCTACTACTATGTATAACTTAAGTGTCGGTACGTATAGGCTCATTGCACATTGATATTAACGAAATTGAATTTGGAAAAAACGACCGTTGGATATACTCACCATAACACCATATATAAGTAGAATAATTTCCACTAAATACTGAGTTCGTTCAGGGTTTCATCGGCACAGTTAACCGCAAATCCAAAATTTTTACAAAACGGAAACCTGAATACACGAAAATCCGTAAGTCCTATTTTAAAACCGTCGACGCTCACACTCCAAGCATTGTTTAGTCTATGGTCTCGACGAAAAGAATATGCATTGGGACATGGTCTAGATGGTCGTTGTCTTAGGTGAAATTACGAAATTTTCACTTAGACGTCGGAAATGCACATTTCCGTCGTCTAAGTTCTTACTTGGACGACGGAAATGCACATTTCCGGCGTCTAAGTGAAAACATGGTTTAGGGGAAAGGGCCTTAGGGTTTAGGGTTAAAGTACTTAGACGACAGAAATGCACATTTCCGTCGTCTAAGTGAATTTTTAAATTTTTTTTAAAAATTTTTTAAATTTTTTTTATTTTTTTAAAAAAATTTAAAAATTTAAAAATTCACTTAGACCACGGAGATGGTCATCTCCGTGGTCTAAGTGAATTTTTAAATTTTTTTTTAAATTTTTTTTTAAATTTTTTAATTTTTAATTTTAAAAAATATTTTTTTATTTTTTTTAAAAAAATAAAAATATAAAAAAATTCACTTAGACGACGGAAAAAGACATTTTCCGTCGTCTAAGTGAAAACTTAGACCGCGGAAACTTTCTCCGCGGTCTAAGTGAAATTTTTAAATTTTTGAAATTTCACTTAGACGACGGAGAAGTCTTTTTCCGTCGTCTAAGTGAAACTTAGACCGCGGAAATTTTCTCCGCGGTCTAAGTTTCACTTAGACGACGGAAAAAGACTTCTCCGTCGTCTAAGTGTTCACTTAGACCGCGGAGAAGTTTCCGTGGTCTAAGTGTTACTTAGACGACGGAACCTTTAAGGTTCCGTGGTCTAAGTGCATTTTTCTTGTAGTGAGTTTTCAATACTTTGATCATCATAATGCCAAAGCTTATATAAGGATGAGTTAGACATAGTCGTATGAGTGACTACATGGGATTAAATGATCCAACCTGTAGTAAGATATAAACCACTATGAATGCTCATAAACTTTTCCAGAATACATTGTTTGCCACATTCTGTGGAGGTTACACACAAAAATTCTTTTCCATTCACACAGTATGCTTCCAAATGAAAAATCGTTGGCGTGAATGTTTGTAAAACTTAGCAAGGTTTGATTAGAATGTTGATCATTTCAATAGCCAAAAAATGGATGTAAAACAACATTGGACTGGTTGAAATGACACTAAATAATTGGGTTGAAGGGTTAAAATGACGCCAAAAACCTGATGTAAAACAACATCTGACCTGTCAAAATTTATTTTGCTTACTTTACGGATCCATAATTTTGACGGGTCGAAATTGTTCGAAATCAAGTCTAGGGTATCATCTTCAACGGGTCGAAGAAGACATGGAAAAAATTTCAATGGGTTGAAAACATGCCAAAAACCATCAAGGTTGATGGTCTCGACGGGTCGAGAGTGCTAGAATTCGGGCAGAGGACCATCTTCGACGTGTCGAATAAAAGATGGAAAAAATTTTGATGGGTCGAAAAAGTGCCAAAACCGTTCCAGGGTGATGGTCTCGATGGATCAAGAGTATTTCTCAACGGGTCGAAACCTGCACGAACTCAAGTGTCGTTTTTTCATGTGTATTTTCTGTTTTTGGTATCATATTGCCATGTAATATTGTATTTCACGAACCATTCACGCATTATATAGTAAATGACATTCTCAATACTTTCATATACCGAAAAATAGAGAAATTTTATTACTTGCCAACTCAATTACATCAAAGATGTCTTATTCCAAAATGACTAAAATAAAACTCTCAAAGCATGACTAAATAAACAAGCATGACGAATTTGATCTAGATGCAAAAAAGGAAACAAACTACAATACTTGTTTTTCTTTAAGAAATAGTTGAATTGATCGAGAAAATAGAAATTATCAACTGAACTAATATGTATTTTTTAAATTTTAGTATTTTTTAGTTTAAAAAAAATATATAATACTTTATATATATATTCGCGGGTACCTAAAGAAATCATAGAAAAGTTATTATCTCGTTCATTTAACAAGATTTTTAGTAATATAAACTGGTCTTGATTCGGTACCAGAAAAAAATATTACTTTGGTAAGATCAATAATTTATCGAATATTCATTTATCAAAATTTGATTGTACGCAAATTAATTAACAAAAAAATTTGCTCGATCCACTACAACATTAACATGTTCTTCTAGCTAGTGGCATGGGCAAATTTCATTTGAGCAAGCATTAACATCTTTGGATAACTTGCGCACATATGGTATGTGTGTGTGCATGGGTTAATAATTCAGCAAACTACATTAAAGGACAATTTGGAGGAGTCAAATACACTTAAGGACAATGTTTCTTAATTTGGACAATAAATGACAAAATCTTACAAATAAGGACAAGTTCCTTGAACCTTACAAAATCTTACTTTTATACTCTGCTTTGTCTTTTTGTGTGTATTTATTTATTTTTATTTTCTTTTCTTTTTTTTCAAAAAATATATTTTATACAAAAATATTTTTTTCTTCTTTTTTTATAGTTTTTTTTTCTTTTCAAAAATAAATATTGTATCCGAAATTTCCTTAATTTTTAAATACTTTTTAGTATGATAACACCAAATAATACTGCTACTGAAAAATTAAATAATACTGCTACTGTACAATATGACACTGCTACTGAAAAAGCAAATAATACTACTACTGTACAATATCACACTGCTACTGAAAAATTAAAATAATACTGCTACTGTACAATATGATACTGTTACTGAAAAATCAAAATAACACAAAGTAATACTGCTACTGTAAAATATGAAACTGCTGCTGAAAAATCAAATAATACTGCCACTGTACAAGATGACACTGTTACTGAAAAATCAAAATAACACCAAATAATACTGCTACTGTACAATATGACACTGCTACTGAAAAATCAAAATAACATCAAATAACTGTTATTGAAAAATTAAAATAACACCAAGTAATACTGCTACTGTAAAATATGACACTGCTACTGAAAAATCAAAATAACACCAAGTAATACTGCTACTGTACAATATGACACTGCTACTGAAAAATCAAATTAACATAAAATAATACTGCTACTGTACAATATGACACTGCTACTGAAAAATCAAAATAACATCAAATAATACTGCTACTGTAAAATCTGACACTGCTACTGAAATCAAAATAAAATCAAATAATACTACTAATTAAAAATCAAAATAACACCAAGTAATATTGCTACTGTAAAATATGACACTGCTACTGAAAAATCAAATAATATTGCTACTGTACAATATGACATTGCCACTGAAAAATTAAAATGACATCAAATAATACTATTACTGTAAAATATGACAATGCTATTGAAAAATCACATAATATTGCTACTGAAAATCAATTTCAAACAAATAGTAGCAACTTATAAAAATATATCAATAGCATGAAAACACTGCTACTAAAATAAAATAAAATACAGCGCTGCTACAAAAACATCGAAAATACTGCTACTGAAAAATAAAATAATAATGCTACTAAAAAATAAATAACATTACTACTAAAAAATATGACACTACTACTGAAAACTATGACACTAAAATATAGCATTAGTTTGAAAAGAAAAATACAATAATAGTAGCAGCAACCATCACAACTTCTAAAAACACATTTACACCACAAAAGCACTTCTACAAGTAAATCAATTTGCACAACCAAAAATAAATTAAATTAAACAAAAATAATACCTGCTACTGAATGAAAAAACGAAGATACTACTACAACAAAAATAAATTTGCTATTGTATAATAAGAAAAATGAAATTTCTATAACCAAAAATCCAACCTATTGTAAACTCAATTACTATAAGGGCAACTCCAATATGCATATGCGTGTATTTATGCACTGCCAAAAAAACTACCAAATCAAAAATCAAATATATGGAGTTTGGTTACTGTTACTCTACAAAGACGAAATGCATACCAAAATTCGCCAAGAGTGTAAACTTACAAATCAAATTTTCATTTCACAAACTGAACAAAAAAAAATAGTTGTGCACGGCATCACGTTGCAGGTTGCAGATCTGGATGTCTCCTAAGACCTAGGCCTCGAGGAGAAGCGTGGCGTGGATGAACTGAGCCTTTGGCGACGCAAATCGAGTAATCTGAGTAGAGGCATAGAGCTTGATGCGAGCTGAGGCATGGCGGTGGCCGGAAGTCGAGACGAGAGAAGGCAAGCAGGTAGCGGCGCGGGATGAAGAGGCTGAGAAAGGGCGACGCGGCAGGCCGAGTGAGTTCCCGACGACGGAAGGTGAACTTGAGATTCTTGGCTATGAGACGTGACGCGACAGTTGGCGAGCTTGTCGTAAGAGAACGGCTTCGACGAGGAGCGTCAACATTGAGGTCATGAGGCTATCGACGCCGGTGGTGAAGCCGTGAGCGGCGACAAGGTGGATGGCTTCACACAGCTACTGTGTGTGCTGGAGAGGGAGAGGGAGGGAGAGAGAGGGAGAGAGAGAGAGAGAGAGAGAGAGAGAGAGAGAGAGAGAGAGATACTAATACTGATACTGATTTTAATTTCTTGGGATTTTTTATTTATAAAGGAGGGTAAAATTATACTTTTTTCTTGTTTATTGATATGGACTTCTGCTACTACGATTTTAGGCTTAAAGTCATGTCTTTGGTTGTCTAAATCAGTTTGTGGTTGGGTTATCTGTAATATTGATACTTATTTTGTCCTTGACTGTCATTCTCTCTTAATAATCTTTCTTTAATTTAATTTAAATTGTGGACACAAAAAAAGTGTGTGATTTCTCTAAAATTATCATTTTGTTAATTTAATTCAGAAAACGTATGAGATTACAATCAGTCAATTTCAAAATAGAAGGTATTTAGAAACAAAACGTACTAGTATATCTCGAAAAAAAAATTCACCCACAGTACTCCAACTTATGTGGCTAGGTCAGTTTGATACCTGAACTTTTTTTTGTACGAGATACATACTCTAACTTATTTTTCCGTACCGTTAACGTACCCACATCATATTTCGTTCAATTTCCGACAAGTTTGCTGACGTAGCACCTCTGTTTTTTGAAAAGTCCATATTGCCCTCCCTCAAATTTTCCCGTCAGTTTTCAAACCGCCAACAATCTTCTACGGATGTACGTAGTTGGTCACCCACGACAGCTTGTTGAGCCAGAAAGCCAGGGTCAGCGAGGAGAGCTCTGTCGATAGCTCTGGGGTCGAGAATCTTGCAGAGTCCCGTCAGCGACGAAGCAATCTAGTAGCATCTCAAAGACGTTGGCTTTGATGAGGACTCCATTAAGCGTAGGGACAAGGCTGAGCTCATAAAGTATATTGCTAAGCTTGAACTTGAGGTAACTCTCTCTCTCTCTATGCAATTGTGAATTTTACATATTTCTTTTTCTTTCTTTTTCTTACATTTAGGTAATGTAATTTCTTGGATGAACTTCTTGCTTAAGAAGAAAAGTGAAATAATTCGGGTTCTGATTTTCCGAAAGCAAAGATATGTGCGTTGTAGATGTAATGAGTTGGATGCAACTGTACTGGTTTAATTGTGCGTTTTGATACAAGAACTTCTTATTATTGTGTTTTCTGTTGTGTTTGTATTTTTTTTTCCTTTTTTACATTTATTTATGTGGCAATTGTTGTAGGTAATGTATATATTAAGCTTTGTTTGATCCTGAATAAGAAACAGCATAAGAGCATAGGTTTTATCGATGATTTGTTTCATCAATTTCAACTTGTTTTATAAAAGACATTATAACAAACGGAGAGTTTTTCAGTTTCTTTGAATCTACATTCTCAACATTTCAGATTATGCAGTCGATGGAATTACAACCGTTTGTAAATCCTCTGATCTTATGCTCTTGTTTTTACTTGTGTATTATAACCTTTCTATTGATGATGTTCATATTTATTCACTTATTTAGCTACAATGGGACAACTTGGAGTAGTCGATTCATATATTGCTATGAGGGTGTTCTCCTTTGTTGCTAACCAATTTATCTTGATTTAGCTTTACGACCACCAAAACCAAATGGGTCTGATCATATTGGAAAAGAAGAGGTTGGATTCTGAATATGAGCAACTTAAAGCCTCTTCAGAGACAGCTGAACTTATGTATAACCGTGATCAAGCTGCACATGCATCTGCGTTGGCTGAAGCAAGGAAACGAGAGGAGAGACTGAAGAAGGCAGTTGGAGTCAAGGACAAGGGTATAGCAAGTGTAAGATGATGAACTGAAGCTCGTTAATGAAAACACTCTTCTCCTTGCATGTCATCATATATTTACGCGGGTTTTTGTGCAGATCGAGAAGTCGATGCACGAGATGCGTGCAGAATCTGCTGAAACAAAGGTTTCTGCTGAGACTAAATTGTCTGATCGAAGCACGTAGTATGGTGGAGGATGCTCAGAAGAAATTCATTGAAGCTGAAAGAAAACTGGTCCTTGCTGAATCTTTGCAAGCAGAAGCTTCTCGCTATCACCGTGTTGCTGAAAGAAAGATGCTAGAAGTTGAAGCCCGTGAGGATGATCTTAGGAGGAACATTCTATCTTTCAAGACTGAGTAAGTACTCTATTTTTTTTTCGAGTGTTACTTATTTTTCTCAGTTTTTGCTATGTTCGTGTTGGACGTAATCTCTGCTTCACCTAAGGATATAGGCTAGAGGAAAATGAAAATCCCACTGATAACCTCTATTCCCATGAGCACTTCTTCTATGGGTGTGGTATCAGGGTATCCCAACAGCATCATTTGCTTGGGTTTCATGCTATTCCTTCTTCGGACTTTCCCCACGAAGGCCCCAATTTATTTCCATACATGAAATGGTGGTTTGTTGGCTTGAAGCTGATGGTTGCTGAATTATTTCATTTAATTGCAGCTGTGATGAAAAAGAAAAGGAGATGAGCCTTGAGAGACAATCTTTAAGTGAAAGGCAGAAGTCTCTCCAGCAAGAACAAGATAGGTTATTGGATGCTCAAGCTCTGCTTAACCAAAGGGAGGATTTTATTTTTGGTCGATCTGAGGAACTAAATCGACTTGAAAAAGAGTTGGAAGACCTAAAACTGGATATTGAGGAGGAGCGTAAAGCCCTAAATGATCAGAAGTTTAATTTAGAGCGGTTTGAAAATTGGCGGAAAATTTTGAGGGAGGGTAATATGGAATTGAACGAAAATGTGATATGAGTACCCCGACGATATGGAAAAATAAATTGAAATATGTATTTCGTACGAAAAAAAAATCTAAGTATCAAACTAACCTGGCCACATAAATTAGAGTACTGTGAGCAGCGATTATATATATGTCAAACACCTTCGGCACAATATCAAAAACAGCGAGAGCCGAGAGACATATTAGAAAGATGAAAAAACAAAGTACTCTTGATGGGTTCCTCAAAAGAAATAATATTCAGAATTCGTAAGTTGCGTCGAGGCAGTCTTCTATCTCTCAAAATACACCAATATTAGGGCAATCTAGTGCTATTCAAGATCGTCAAAAGAAAAGAAGGATAGAAATTAATGATGGTGAATTTGATCCTACTGCTATAGAGCGTGATCCAGGACTTCAGGCACAAATATTAGATTATCCTGTTAATATGCGTGATGAAGTTCGTTGAGCATATATCAAGGCCGGTCCATACCAACCTAAACTTATCAATTATCTAAAAACATGACCGCCAAAACATCTGTGTTGCTTCCAAAGTTCTTGGTTTGGTCTATTTCCTTGGTTAAAATATTCTGTTGAGACAAATAGTGCATATTGTCTGCCTTGTTGTCTCTTTAGTAACTCTAGACAAACTACTTATACTATCAAGGGGTTTCAAAATTGGAAGAAAGTTAGAGATGGAAAATGTGCTTTTATGAATCACGAAGGAAAGTGAAAGAACCCAATCCCGATTCAGTTGCTTAAACCGGAATTAGATCCTAACAACACTATAACCTTTTAACAAATTTCACCAGAGTTTACTTATAAAATGAGTAAACCAAAAACCTGCAATGAAAACACACTTCCAAATAGTTCACAAAAGCCAAACTGTGGAACGCCAATTTCCATCCGGATTTCTCAAGTTCACAAACTACTGAATAACAAAAAAAAGTGTTTCTTTACACATATTATTCAAAATCCAGTAAGTACTCGAAAAATATTACAAAGAAAAATAAACTAACATAGTACTCAGAGCGACTTCTAGTTTGCAAATATACAAACCTAAAGAACCTACTAGAAAAGAACGGTGACTTGAAATCTAGGCCTCCGACGACGACGCACAACCACAGGATAGAAACTGCAAACTGGGCAAGAAGGAAACCGAAAACCCCAGAGAAAAGCATATAAATAATAAAACCATTAGTGTGAGTGGACGAAAATAATAATATATCACATAAATCGGAAATGTAAATCCAGCATGCTTTTCACAATAAATGTACATCGAAATCATGCGAGTCAAAGCAATCAAGCACAGGTCAGGTGTTTGTCCTAACCCTCCTAGGTGCTGTGTAACGTGTGGAGGCAATAACTTGCGTATGTTTCCCTCAAGTTATAAACATACCCAGGTCAGGTGCTTGTCCTAACCGTTCTGGGTGTTGTGTAATCACGGGTCAGGTGTTTGTCATAACCCTCCTGGAGCATTTCGGGGATTAGCCGAGAGGTCATAGCATTGATGCGTCCATAATAACCATACTCTGTATAAAAACAAATCATATGTGCCTCTGAACCAATGTATGCTCATAAAATGCATAATCATAAATGCATACCCGTAAATGCATAATCGTAAAAGTATAATCATAGACTCGCAAACCAACTGTGAAAATCAAAGTGTCCACTCACAGTAAACAGCTAGCCCTGAGGCCCGGCGGAAGTTCCCTCGCCAAAATCTTTCTCGCGGTTTCCTGAATAAATAACAATTTTCAGAATTCGATAAAACGCGCGAAAAACAACTCAGAAACCATCCGGAAACCCCACGAAAAAATAGGATTTTCAACTCGCCGGAGCTCTGCCGCGAGAGATCCTTTTGTAAACCGTCTCTTTTATTAGCTTCGGATAGTTTGACCAAATGTGCTAGTTTATCCTGTATGTGCTTCGTGTGCTGGTGTGCCACCGTCTCTTGACGGAATATGGAATGTATGAAGCTGCCTGACTTCTTGATAAGCAATTAAGACAAGTTGAGCACCAACATTGCCTGAATGGGTCCTTCTCGCCTAGTAACCTAGGACTTGGGGTTTTTGTGTCTCTAGCAGAGCCCTAGAAATCGATACCTCACACTACCATTTACGAGTGCAAAGAAGAGCAACTTCTTCGACGATGTATTGAGAACACTGCTTCCTTGGATATCCGAACTCTCACTCGATATGTGACAAGCCCTTCAATCTTCCAGTCGCGTTATTTCCTTGGATATCCAAACTCTCACTCGATATGTGACAAGCTCTTCAACCTTTCAGCTGCGGTACTTGCTTCCTCTGATCGCAACACTTTCACTCGAGTGAGAATCTCTTGACGAGATGTCAAGGTGTACTTGCTTATAGCAAATGTTTTGTATTTGATCGGGGACCCTTTCCCAAATGCTCTTACTCTCCTTATATAATGCTCAGTAGTTGTTTTTTAATTCTCTTGAACCTCCTTTGCTCCTTGAACCTCCTTTGCTCTTTGAACCTCAATATAACTCTAACACCATCCAGCACACGGGTCTTTTCTTTATATAGTTCTAATGCTATCACAACTCCTTCACTGAAGGAATCCTAACTGAAATAGAAAAGGTATGATGGACATCAAGCCGCATGAATTAGCTATCATAAATCCACAGTCCTAAGTTGATCTGGAAACAGACTTTATAACTTCACTTGACCGCTCGCCAAGCTATCGGCTCACTCTGGGCCGTTCGTCAAGAATTCAGCCTTTTAAACCCAATATGAAATATTTATTTCAGGCCCAAACAATACTCATGTAAAAGATTATAAGCCTAACGAAGTCGAGGCAATCCATATCTGCAACATAGGATCAAGAGGATGTGTACCTCCAGCTTCGCCTTGCTATTGTTGTGATCGCGGCGGCTTTGCTGCTAAGTGTTTCCCAAAAGAAGCTGACCGTAACAGTTATTGTGCCTACGCGTGACGATCGATCCATGGTTATACAACAGATATAGACTTAAATCATACTGTTCTATGTCTCATATAGTTCCGTATAACTAAAAAATAAACCTTTAATTTGCTAGTAAGAACCCTTTTCTAGGCTTGTATCGGTCATTCTTGAATATTTATATATTTATTAGTCATCTGTATAAGCTTGTAATGATATATTATAATAGGCTGAGGGATTCTCAGGAACCTTGGCCCTTGGGTTTTTATTTGGTTGTCTTCATCGATAAGATGTTCGATTCTATTTCCCAGAAACTACAACAAACGAAATTCCATGGATTAACAATTGTGTATGCTCGTTTGAGGTGCTTCCTAGGACAGATGAGAAGTTGAGAACTTAGCATTTTACTATATATAAGGTGGTGTCAAACTGTCAATTTTAAAACTGTCAAAGCCAAGTCATAGTGGAATGATCAAATTCCAAAAGTAAGGTAAGAAAATGATGTTGATGGCAAATAACTGGGAAGTAAACTGAAATTTGTCCTCGTTTATTAGTGTTAATCTCATCTTTGTGTTATATATATATATATATATATATATATATGCAAATTCTTGGTGGGTTTCAGCAGAACTTGGGAAAACAGCAATACATGGGTGGACTGGTTTTCACTTTTCATTATAAACAAAGACATGGGCCAACAACACGTACAGGAATAGTAGGGGCCTAATCTCACTGAACAACATTACCCAGTAGGCTGTTTGATGAAGGTGAACTCTGTTCACTTAACCATGGATCATGTACAGATACAGGAGAGGTATCCTTCTCCTCAATCATGGGAGCTAGAGAGCTATCCACCCTCAGCGAAACAATTGATCTCTGGCTTCGGATCCTGGTTTTCTTAGTCGTCAAGCCTCCCAATGACTTCTCACTTCCGTTATATGGTGATGAACACGAGGATGCCACCGATGACGTTGCGCCTAAATTCTCGTCCATTGTTGTCGACCCACTGCGCCGGACATACTCTAGTTCTTCGGCCACTTCTGTCATAGATGGCCTCATGTCACTGTGAAATGCAAGGCATCTGAATGCAAGTTCTGCTACCATGTTGATTGAATAAAGAGTCCAAGCATCCCTATTTGGTTCGAGAAAAGGATCAAATATCTCATCCACACAGCCCTTCCCAATTCTATCAATAGCAAGTGCAGCCAGATTGATCTCAGTTTGAGGTCTAGCAAAATCGACCACCTTCTTTGCAGTTATAATCTCTATTAAAACAACCCCGAAACTGTAAACATCACTTCTATCTGAAAGGTGGAAGTTTTGATGGTACTGAGGATCCACATAGCCTGGAGTTCCTTGTGGAGCTGTGGATACGCATGAGGATTCTGTTAAACCAAGTCTAGAAAGTCCAAAATCTGCTACCTTTGAATTGTAATTGTAGTCCAAGAGTATGTTGCTGGATTTGATGTCTCTATGGTAGATTGGTGGATTCATTTCAGAATGAAGATAGGCTATAGCATTAGCAGTTTCAGAAGCAATGGTGAGCCTTATTGTCCAAGGAAGTCCTTTGCCCCTTTCTCTCTGTAGATGTTCAGATAGTGTTCCATTAGGCATGTATTCATATACAAGGATCTGTTCACCTCCCTCTATGCAGCAACCTAAAAGACGCACTAGATTCGGGTGGCTCACAGAAGAGAGGAGCTTGATCTCATTCATCACTTGGTCAATGCTAGAGTCTCGGTGTTTAATCTTTTTTATGGCAACCCACCCATCATTGTGGAGTTTTCCTGCATAAACTGTGCCAAAGGCCCCTGTGCCTAGCCTTTGTTTATCAGAAAAGCAATTGGTAGCTCGCTCCATTTCTTTATAGGGATATAATGACACACTCGAGTTGCCAGCAGCTTCGGATAGAAGGCGCCTTGCACTCAGCTGGTTTTTCAAGCAAGTGTTACGGCGTCGAAGATAGTAACAAATAAGAAAAAGACCAGCCATTAAGAAAGCTCCGGCAACAATCCCTACAAAAAAAAGAGGCAAAGCAAGACAGCTTAAGGTTATTTGAAATATCCCATAAGCTCCCACTGTATTTCTAGAGAACATAACCAAAATGGAAATTCATCAAATGCTGGTCAGATGTGAATCATGTGATCCATATCTCAGGTAAGGCAACTAGGAGATAACAACACTGTACCACCAGTCAATAACTCATTACGGATTTGCTCACTTGGGAGTTTCTGAAGCCCATATCAGTTTGAATATTCACAGAAGTTGTGTAAATTTTGTTACCATTTAACCAACTAATTATCAATTTCTTGATAAAATCCTTAACCCACTAACCGTTCCATGATAATCAAGTAAGGAATGTGTGCACCTCAAATTCTCAATACTGATGGACAGAAGAAAATGAAAGATATCAGAAGCTGCAGAAGATTCACCAAACAAATTTCCGTTTCTGGGATGAAAGTGGAGATTGGAGAACATATGCATCAGCAACTTGACTCTACTATATTGGGGCATTTACTCCAAACCAAGGAGACCATGGGACAATTGAGAACTGATCAATACATATGGAGTAAACTCTGATGAAAATCAAAATGTAGCCAATTGCTGAAGCAATAAGTAGCTACATTGCCTACATACATATCTGGTATTCTTTTAACCCAATATTAATCAACTAATTAAGTAAGATAGACTTTAGCAGATTTATCCAAGTAGTTCAGTTCGAAGAAACTTGAAACCTAGATTAAATGAAGAGAAAGGTAAAACAGTTGAAAGACTTTAACTCGATAAAAAAAAAACAGAAAAGATTACAAAGCTTACCTGCTATAAGAAAACCGACTCTAGTTGTTCCCCCACAACGTCCAGACATGTACGCTGAAGCGCCACACTGTGACACTGAAGACATGACAACCAATATTAGAAACAGTACATCATACGTTATAACACTAAGGAGATCAGGCCCATCATATCATAGCAATTTAACAAGGTCATCCAATTACAAATGCGTTTAGTTTCATAGCAAGAAGCTTATCACCCATGATATCAAATCACTTCTTCGAAATGTTAGATTCCAACCAGAATTTTGTATATACAGACAATGTGCATAGATACATGCATGTACTTATTCTGACTAAAATGAACAGAAAGCAAAGTCAATTACTTGCAACTATAGCTATTAACCTATTATAACTCTTGTCTACTCTTATCTATTGCTCCAAAGTCCAATTTATCTAGTAATGTCATGCGCTTCACCTCTTATATCTCTCTATAAACAAACAGGGAATATCAGCCTAACCATTTTGACTTTCCGACGATTCTTCTATTGCTTAGAAGTACAACAATCCACACAATCCAGAATAAACAAACTTGACATATTTAAACTACGAAAAAATTCAACTGAGGTATTTGAACTTTCACGGGCATATAAGTTCAGTACTCGAACTTTTAAAACTATCAATATGGTACTTAAACTTTGAAAACATGATGAACATGATACTTCCGTCCAGTTATTCATTAACGACCCGTCTATTTGATGACATGAATTTTTTTTTTGACAAAAAAATTGAGAAATGACCTAACTACCCTTGCCTAATCCCGAACTAATCTCTAACTGGGATTAACTTGTTTGGCGGCGGGTAGCTCAAGCAAGTCGGCAACATCGCTTAGCTTAATGCTCACAACATCGTCGGTATTGCACTCCTCGCAGAGTCTTGTCTCTGATTCCAACGGGTACCTCTTTGGTGGCCATGGAGTTTCTGAAGAAGATGGGTGTGTATGACTCCGCCACCATCGCCACCAAGGTCGCTGCGCCGACGGCTTGCGACGAGGAGACCAAGGGAGAGGTTGCAATATGGGGGAGACCGAGGGAGGTGAGGAGCTTGTCGAGGCGGGGAGGTCAAGTGTCTCGCGGCTGTGATTGGTGGCAAGGAGGGAGAGGCAGTCCAGTAGCACTCGTGAGGTGAGGCGAGGCACGAGATTGGCCAGAGAAGGTGGCGATGTGGTGGAGGCCGCGCAAAGGAGGCGACAATATGGAGGAGGCAGAGGCCGAGAACGCGAGCGCGAGGGTCGTTATGGGTATCCATATCCGAATGGTGCCGGAGACGTCGGCGAAGGCGATCCACTCGCCGTTGGGGGAGAAGCAGGGTTGTTGTGCTCTGCTGTTATTAATTTTGGTCTCTGTTGAGAGAGAAAGAGAGAGAGTTCTAATGCTTTGAGTTTGAGTTTGAGTTTATCGTAAGCTCACTTCTTATTCAAGATAACGGTTGAGATTTAATGATTGAGAGATAAAATATATGTGAACGAGAAATGACCAATATACCTTTAAATTCACGTCATCGATGAGACAAATGTATGAGATTTTTTAACCAAAGTATCATGTTCATCGTGTTTTCAAAGTTCAAGTATCATATTGATAATTTTGAGAGTTCGAATATTAAACTTATATGCCCGTCAAAGTTCAAGTACCTTGAGTAAATTTTGGACAAAAAAAAAATAAGTGTTTGACCGACTAACCTCTCCGGCAACCCGACCCGGGATGATTGAATCCGTCACCGTGAAATCCCTCCAAACATTGGCACCGGAACCCATCTCCCCTCCTGGCGCCGAGCTTCACCGTCGTCCTTGTGGCATTATCAGCGCAGTGGACCCGGCCCGAAACCCACCAGCCCAACTCAATAGTCTCGAACTCAAGCGACAAAGGAGACTCCGAACCCGAATCATGAACCGCAATCGACCCGAACAAGTACGTGCACTGGGTTCGATTCAAGTAATCATATCCCAAAATATCCGACCTGTTATTACTATCGTCTTCCTGCGTGAAACAGCTAACGCTCTCATTGCTGGCTTTACAGCTCTTGACCAAACCGAACTGCTTCTTGACGAAGTCGGCCGGAATATAACACCCGTTCTGCGGCGTCGGGCAGCTCTGGAATAGCAAGCTGTTGTTCCTAGTTGGGCCGTAGTTTGGGCCGAACAAGTGCTTGAGCGATTCAACTCTTCTGTCACATGATGTGGGGACATCGAGGAAGATGCTACTTGAAGTTATGTTCCGAACGGTGAAGTTACCGACCGAGATCGAATCATTGGAGCAGTTTAATCGGATTGTACAACCCTGTGAGAAACCGAAAGGGTATTGAACCGACTTGGATCCGCATGTCTTTGTGCAATTCTCAACTTCGGATGCTAGTATGGTGGTTATAAGGGCAAGAAAGATAAAAGCTTGCGGAATCATTTTGATCTGGGAATCATTGATGCACTGTGATATGACATGAGAAGTGAGTGGTTTTAAAGATGTGTATGTTGTGTGCTTGAGATTTTCTGTTGGGGGAGTAATTAAGGAAGCATGAGAGACAGTTGGGAGATGAGGCAATATCTCTATAGAGTAATAAAGGCAGGGTCTAACCTCTTCAATGGGGTTTGGAGTAACTGCTCTGTCTGTCTGCTCTCTCTACTACTCTGCATGGAATTTAAACTTGTTCCAGTTCTATGCTAGTGATTGATTGTGCGCTGTTCTTCTTCCTCATGTTGTTTTTGATCATGGAAATGAAAAAACAGAGGAGCTATTTGGTCTGGAAACTAAAGAATGTGGAAAATGAGAAAGATGATGTCTTTGGATTGAAGGAAATGCTGGATCTTTTGTTCTGGATTAGAGAAATGGGCAAGGAGAGGATGGGAAATTAGGAGGGGTGGATTGGAATGTTGTGGTCAGCTTTGGGGAAATTATAAATGGGATTTGACTCACACATAGCAGATCACAATTCACAAATGTTGGGCGTGGACAGCATATTAACACCTTATACTTTTTGATTTCAATTATTTAACCAAGACTAGTTCCAATTCTAGATGAAGATGAGGAGGAGGATCGAAGAAGGTGGGAAAGTGGGTCTCACTATTTAACAGCTTCATCTCCACTGCATATGTTTTTTTTTTCTTTCTGTTCATGGTATTCTCAGTTCTCCTTCTTTTTTAATACATTGTATGGATTACCATATTCTTCCCCGTGGGCTAGCCGTGGAATATTAAAAAAGGAAAAGGAGATTGTAAAATCAAAACTTGAAGCTGTACGTATCATCCTAACATTCCTATGTATTTCCGGACATAGCTCGCTGCCGTGAAGATGAAGAAGATGACGTCAATTGTTTGACGGGATTGCCCATTGTGGCCGAAATGGTTGACAATTAAGTCCCATTTGCACTGTCTACCACAGTAGCTTGGCATAAGAAAACGTGTCTGTTTCCCATTTTCACTTGAGCTCCACAATGAAGTTTGCCATCATATTTGTGCTTAACGTAGTTACTTGGACACCACAAATTGTAAGAATTTCCTGCCAAATATGCATCAAAAGGAGTAATCAACTAATCATAAGCTTCGGTCGTGATCTTGACTCTTGAAAGAGAACCCTAAGCAAGCAAAGCAAGCTAGCTTTGACCTGCAACATATGTGTTTTAGGGTGGGTCACAAAGCAGCAGCCATTGGCTTTTAGAACCCAAATGTCGAAGAGCAAATTATAAAATTAAATAGTACTACTGTGCGCACGGAAACCGGCCATGATCTTGTTCCTTCTCTCTGGTATATATAATTGATGGTCAATGGTCATTATCTTTTAGCCATGCTTCTAATTTGCTACAACAAGCATATATAGAATTTTACTCTTTATTTCATTTCATAAGAACTCTTATGTATTTTATATATGTTTTTATTCATATATTCATTCATATATACATACAGTGATACAGATAGGTGTTCGTGGTCTTGTTGTCTTCTTTGTTTTCTAGAATACTCCGAGGCGTGATTAAAGGAGCCTAGCACAGAAAAATTGTTCAAAGACAAAATCCATATATACCACTATTTTTTTATGGACAGAGCATTTTTCTCTCACATCATTGGTCAAAGTAAGTGATGATGTGAAAAGTACCTGGAGTGCATACATGCCTGATTTCTCTACAACAGTTTTGGATGTACATCTATACTCTTCGCGTCTAAGCGGAGGGATTTTCAAATTATCAATATTCAATTATTCAATTATAATCAAAAGAATGAGTTAAATGTAGCTAGTCGAAAAAAATGTAAATGGTCGATGTTGTACGTATTGATCGGAAAGGGGAGAAGAAAAGACAACGTTTCTGTTACAACGACTTCTCTAAGCTTATATACATATAAATAGTATGACTTCAGCTTTGAAGTTCTAAAAGTGGCCGGTTTAATTAGTCGTGTACGTTGTAACTACTAATTTAGTTTCTTTTGAAATGTCATTACCAAATTGTAGTGTGCTCTTTGGTTTGGTCTACTAGCTTCTTACTCGATTTTAGTGTACGTATGTTCTTTAATTTATGGAATAGGATGAGATCGAAATGATTGATGAGTTAAGCAATGTTTAAAAATGGCTAGACAGCGTCATTAAATCACTAATTACCATAGAGGATGGGCATATCGATCAATTCATAAATATACGGCCAAAAGGGTTAAAATCTTGACAAATTAATAATTTTGGGACTCATAAAATTTATTAATTTAACAAATTTATTAATTAATCGAATATTAAATTAATACTCAAATAACTTGATTGACAAAAAATATTATTTTAACGAGATTATTAATTAATCAAATATTACATTATCGAAAATTTATTAGATATATATATATATATCGAGATTAGACTATTCATAATGTGTGCTGGTGATTTATTATATATGCAATTAGTAGTTTGATCGATCATCGGAAACATAATGACTGAAAAAATATCTGCACGTTTGTGGTTATGCCGTTATGGCATAAGATAGATGTCGATATTTAATTAGGTCATTTTCGTTACAAAAAAATATCTGCAAAGATCAATTCGCTTGTGGAAATGATCGATGACATATATACAATGAGAGCTACGTACAAGCTGTGATTGATCGAGAATAGTGGCGGGTGATTTATGAATGCGAGAGATGAAGAAGGTAGCTTACCAGCACGTTAATCCTTGTGTACAATTTTTTATCATACATATTGTATCAAAATTAATAGTACGCCTAGCTTGTGTTTGTGTACTCCTAAATATCAATCTGTTGCATGCGGGCGGCGACCTAACAGTTGTACGTATACGTGAGCTAGTGAGGTTGTTGAGAGACCCATGCCATGCATGTCTTAATGATCACATCGATAATCATCTATAACTAGCACTACTGGAGGAGGAAATCGGGGCGACGTAAAAAGGTGGTCGCCTCGTATGAATTTTACGTCGCCTCGATTTCTTGTGACCAAAATGACGTCGCCTCATCTTGTCGCTTCAGATTCATCACGCCACCATTGGGGCGACGTAGATACAATCTATGTCGCTTCGTTTCATTTCACGTGACGTAAATGATGTTACGTCGCTTCAATTGAAGCGACGTAGATTGATCACGTCGCTTGAACTGACGCGACGTAGATTGATCAATCTACGTCGCTTCATTTTATTTATTTTTAATTTATTTTTCTTTTTTTAATCCATTAAGGCGACGTACATTGATCAATATACGTCGCCTCAATTTATTTAAAATTTATTTTATTTTATTTTTTAATAAATTAGGCGACGTACATTGATCAATATACGTCGCCTCAATTTATTTAATATTTATTTTATTTTATTTTTTAATAAATGAGGCGACGTACATTGATCAATATACGTCGCCTAAATTGATTTAATATTTTTTTTTTATTTTTTAATAAATGAGGCGACGTACATTGATCAATCTACGTCGCCTCATTTATTTCTAAAGAAAAAATAAATAAATATTAAATACATTGAGGCGACGTATATTGATAAATGTACGTCGCCTCATTTATTAAAAATTTTAATGTACGTCGCCTCAACGTATTTAATATTTATTTATTTTTTATTTAGAAATAAATGAGGCGACGTAGATTGTTCTATCTACGTCGCCTCATTTATTAAAAAATAAAAAAAAATAAAAATTAAATATTATTGTACCAAGTCACGACCTATCGCAATTTACAAACACAAAAACGCATTCAAATTGCAGATACGCATTCAACCAAAAAAACGCATTCAATCACAAATCAAAACGTTAAAAGTTTATACAAATCAAGTTTACACAAATCAAGTTTATACAAATCCTATATACAGTTTACGAGCCGGGAGGTGGTGGAGGAGCTTGCGGTTGTTGACTCGCAGCCTGGAATGATCGCATCATGGCCTCCATTTCTTGCATCCTTTGGGCGAGCGCACTCGCTTCCGCTATGGCCTTCTGCGCCACCTCGCTCGATCTGCGCGCCGCCTCTTTGGCTTCATCGATCTCCTTTTGCATTTGAATTTGGCGTTTCTGGCCCCTCCTCTCGGTTTGGGGTCGCGTGTGAGAGCGCGCCCCACCCCTGTAACGTCGAACAAGAACAAATATTAGTAAACTATATCGTAAACCAAAATAAAGCAAAACGTAAATCGAGATATGCATCGACAGAATCGTTTTGGAGATTTATTACCTCTTATAGAGGTCCCGTGCCTTGAACCCACATCTTCCTCTATGATATTTATTTGTGTATCAAGAGGAAGAGGCTGGGGTTGGGAAGCCTCTTCGCCGTCAACTGGGCCCGCAGCACTATCTTGTTGCGACAAGACTTCATCGAGTCGACGCTTCACTGCCGCCTGCTCAATTAAAATAGAAAAAATAAATAATATTACAATTTAGTAGACAAAAATAATTGAAATAACGTAACGTGAACCTATTTGAGCTTACCACTTTCTCAGCCGCATTCCTCTCCGGCTGGTATACGTTAATCCACGTCTGGACGGCAGGCGCTCTATGACCCTCCTTCTCCAACACCTCGCTTCGGTACGAGAGGGCGAGGGATCCCGAATGGTGGTTGAGCTGCTACTCCTTGTTCTTGTTTTGGTTCCCTCGGTTCCGTTCGCACAATCGCTGTCACACACACACAAAAATCATTTTAAAATAAGAACAGATAAACATGCATATTGTTCGAATGTTGGCTACCAAAACTGTAGGTTCGTTTATGAAACTCACCAAGTAAGCAGGGTCTTCGAAGTGGGCTTTTAACCACGCCCATTGGTCTGCCCTCCCGAGAAACTCGGCCGGAGTCTCCTGGCTGACGTGGAGATAATGTTGATGGCAATCGTACTTCCAATCCTTATAAATTGTTTGCGCTGTCCTATCAATGAAGTTCCACATCTCCACATCAGTCGCCGGGATGTCGTAGTTCGTCTAGCACAACACATTTAAATTCCGTTATGTAAAAGTTATATTTACATTTACTACAAGTATGTAAGTAAGCTCGGAGTCCAGCAAGTATACCTCAAGACTCCGGCCGACGATATCGCGATGCAAATCGCTAAGTCCCAAGAAGCTAGATGCAAGCATTGGAACTTTTCCGCGGATGATGCTACCGATGTCTCGGCACATCAGACTCCGCATTTCCCTCGTCGCCGGCCCCGCATGCCTCGTAGAGTAAGCGACTTGTAGTCGCCTATTGTTGTTCATCCGGACGAGGTACTCCGTCTTCGTCCCGACAACGACTCCGCGCTGTTCCGTCGTCGGGTCTCTGGTTGCCATGTCGACCATGTCGGGGAGTTTGGTCTTCTTGCACCGGATGCTGAGGGCGGGAGGGTGCTGTGACGCCGTAGTGGCGTCGCTGCTGTCATCCGGTCCTTGCGGAATCGCATCCTCAAGTGGAGGGGCGGGCGTTAACTGCGGAGCTTCTGCAATCGACGGGGTCGCCGATTGTCCCGTGGGGCAACCAGACCCGGAAGCCCCATCTCGGCTGAATGCTCGCCACCCCGCCTCCGCTGCCTCCGCAGCTGCCGCCTCCGCAGCTGCCGCCGCGGCCGCCGCTTCCGCTTCACGACGCTGCATCAACGCTTTCCTCCTCTTGTATGCAGTATCTCCGGGAGCCATTCTTTTATTACTAAACTGTTATTTTTTATTAGATGTTAAAACTAAACTATTCTGTTTGGAATTCAATAGAGTAAACCAGAAGATGATCTTCATATATAGAACTAATTTCACAGGTAAACCAGAAGATGATCTTCATATATAAAACAGATTAGCTACATACGTTTAATGGTTCGATAAGAAACATACTAAACACCTTCAAACATCGGCTCTGTTGTTTTCACAAGCCTTAGAGTGAGAACACACAAATGTACATCAATATACATTACACATGTGAAACTAAAATCTACAAATGACTATTTATTTAACTAACATTCTTTTATACATGCAGGCAATATTGAACTGTCAAGTACTAGTAACACATGCTCTTTCATCAATCCTAATATCCCAGAAATAACTACTAACAAACAAAAGTAAGAATCAGTATAAAACACAAACCCTTAATCATTATGCATATGTTTTCATATAACCAAACTGGCGTTTAATCATTATCACAAAACACATTAGACTTCATCATCATCATCACAAAACACAATACTTACATGAAAACATATTGAAAACACATTCGGAATCATTATCACAATACACATTCGGCACAGTATAAAACACAAAGCTCCGTACCTTCTCGAGTTGCCTCAAATCGTTTGCTTTAGCTACACGGAGTTGGCTCGGATTCGGTTTCTTTAGCTACTGGAGGAGGAAAACAGATTTACAACATATTAGCTACTTCAAATAACACATGCTAGCTTAATGTCACATATTCATTAAACTTCAAGAACAAAAGCCCCGAGTCTCTTTTACCAAATTTGACCAACACATGAACAATCTATAAATCCAACATGCAACCAACAGTGTAATCCAACATGAACAACATGCAACCAACAATCTATAAATCCAACATGCAACAATCTATAAATCCAACAATTCAAATCCAACAGTGTAATCCAACATGAACAACATGCAACCAACAATCTATAAATCCAACATGAACAATCTATAAATCCAACATGCAACCAACATGCAACCAACAATCTATAAATCCAATATGCAACACAACACATAAACTGCAACACAACACATAAACTGCCTCATAACTCCACCATTATAGATTTATAGTATTAGTGCTACTAAACTGCCTCATGGCACTGTAAGTACTAAACACACTGACTAAGCAATATACAAAGTAAGGATGATCAATTCAATAAGCAACATACACAATCTCCGCATCTCAGCAGCACTCATATTGGGTCAACGGAAAAAAAGCCAACAATTCAAATCCAGATGATCAATTCAATAAGCAATATACAAAGTAAGGATTTTTTTTTTCCCCACAGATAGTCATGAATACAAAGTAAGGACTTTTAACTGATTTGACTTGATAATACATGAAATTGACAGTAAAGAATTAAACTTTGAGGTGCTTACCCAGTAAAGAATTGACTTGTGAATTTATGATGGATTGGATACCCTCGAATTTGGGATTAGGGTTTCTGGAATCGACGGTGAGGGAGGGGGAGGAAGAGGTTGGTTTCGGGTTTTGTGGAGGAAGAGGTTGGTTTCGGGTTTGGTGGAGGAAGAGGTTGGTTTCGGGTTTGGTGGAGGAAGACGACGATGGGTTTTGGGTTTCGGGAGGACGATTTGGTCTCAATCGATTTCACTTTAGGGTTTGGGGCGAGGTCGAACAGAGGCTGCGTTAGTGAGAGAGAAGTGAAATGAGAAGAAGAAGAAAGCCACTGTGTTCCTGGAATTATAAACGCAACGAGGCGACGTAGATTGCTTTCTACGTCGCTTCAATATGTTTGAATAACTGAAGCGACGTAGATTGATCAATCTACGTCGCTTCACTATTTAATTTATACTTAAAATAACATAAAAAATAAATATGTTAAGGCGACGTAGATTTATCAATCTACGTCGCTTCCTTCTATTTAATTGTTTTTTTTGTTTTTTTTTGGAATAAATGAGGCGACGTAGATTGATAAATCTACGTCGCTTGGATTTAATTTTTAATTTTGTTTTTTTTAATAAATGAGGCGACGTAGATTGATCAATCTACGTCGCTTCCTTGTATTTAATTTTTTATTTTGTTGTTTTTATGAATAAATGAGGCGACGTAGATTGATCAATCTACGTCGCTTCCTTCTATTTAATTTTTGATTTTGTTTTTTTTTTAATAAATGAGGCGACGTAGATTGAATAATCTACGTCGCTTCCTTCTATTTAATTTTCGATTTTATTTTTTTTTTAATAAATGAAGTTTAGAATTATAAAGTTAGTAATATTTTCTCGTATGAATAAATTATGCTTTAAAGAAAATACGAATTTAGGTTTCAAATAGATAATAATATTAGTTTAGTCCTCGTCTTCGTCGTCGTCCTCCTCCTCCTCCTCCTCCTCGTCTTCGTCCTCGTCCTCCTCGTCTTCGTCCTCGTCCTCCTCGTCTTCGTCCTCGTCCTCGTCCTCGTCCTCGTCCTCGTCCTCGTCCTCGTCTCCTTCTTCGTCCAAAAGTAGTTGAAAATCTGGGTAAAATTGTATCACCGTGGGAGTGTCCTCTTGGTAAGGCTCGAATATATGATCTCCTGTACGCGATATATTTTCATCTATGGCCAGAACTTCGGCTCTGTAGACATTGCGGTGCGACATTTCTTGTACTACCTTCCAAGTACCACCAGCCTTTGGATCGTCTATGTAGAATACCTGTTTTGCTTTGGTTGCAATTATGAAGGGTGAATCCTCATAGTAACTGTTGTTTGTATTCACTGATATCAGTCCATGATCTTTTATAAGGGTGTCAAGATCTTCAGGGTCCTCGGAGTTGTGCCATGTGCACTTAAACAACACCACTGGCATACGGCCTGCATATAATACTTCGACCACGTAGTTAACATGGCCGTAGAACTTGGATGAACCCATGTCTATCATGACACCGCTGTTTTGAGTCACGGTTCTTTGATCTCTATCAAACGATGTGAACTTGACACCGTTCACATAACACGACTTATAAACCCGACATTGCTGAGGTCCTTGAGCTAATGACTTTATTCCTGCAACCAAGCTCGGGTCCGAGTTTTTTTCTTTAAGGGACACCTGAGAGATAAGTGTTAAGAGGAGTTAAAGATAAGTGTTATAAACCCTCAAAGAACCTTACAAGAATTAATAGGCATATGTACCCATGTTAAGAACCATCGAAGAAAACTCCTCCTCCGCTGCCGCTCGTCGAAATCTTCACCATTTTTAGCCTCGAACCTTCTGAGATGTTCTTCTAGGTAAGGTTTGACTTCGTCTGTTTCCACCAAGACTTGCCAGTGAGCCTCAGCAGTCTCTGACTCGGTCAACCTGAACTGGCGACGAGTTTCGATAATATCTGGTCTTACTAAGAGTGAAACACAGCTGACATTCCACCCAGATATGGAAGTGTCGATATCTTCGTTGTCCATCCGTCTGAGATAAGCCTTACAATACGTCACCGACTCATGTACGAGGTACTGTTCAGCAATACTACCTTCCGGGTAACGTGTATTCCTCATTGACTTTTTATATTTTCCTAATTGCCTGCAAAAACACCACTCAAGATTAGTACAATATTTTCCTAATTGCCGACATATTACACAAGATTAGTAGGAATCAATATTAGTACAAACATATTTTCCTAATATTAGCAATAACAAAAAATTTTACCTTTCAATTGGATACATCCATGTATAGTGTACTGGACCTGTCAGGAATACTTGTTCGGGCAGATGAACCATGAGATGAACCATAGATGTAAAAAAATGTGGAGGAAATATGAGCTCCAAATTGCAGAGAATCATCACTATCTCAGTTTCCATGTCACGCACAACCTCCTTCTTAAGCTCCCTACTGCATAGTTGACGAAACCAATTTGACAGTGCTATCAATGGCTTGACAACGTTTTCTGGCAGGAACCCTCTTATAACCACAGGCAGAAGACGTTGAAGCAAGACATGGCAATCATGCGTCTTCAATCCATAAAACTGTGACTGAGAACTTATTTTCACCTTACTTCTCAAACTACCTGCATAACCAAGAGGATACTTAACATCCCTGAACCACTGGAACACATCTTCTAGATCATCCTTTTTAACTAAAAAAGGTGCATGAGGAACTTTCCCCGTAGCCAAGTCACCCGCTCTTTGCCACTGGTTTTTTCGCACATTCCTCTTCTTCAAAGCAGCGCGAGCTTTTGGACCATCCTTAGACTTCGATTCAATCGAAAAAATGGTTCCAAGGATGTTGTCACACACATTTTTTTCAATGTGCATGACATCTAGGCAATGTCTGATCTTCAATGATGACCAATACGGCAGCTTCCAAAATATGCTTTCGTGAGTCCAACACTGTCTGTTATTCGGATTGTACGGCACCTTCAAGTCTTCATGTTGGCTAAGAATAGGGTAAACGTTTGACCTAACGTCCTCCAAAATTTCATCTCCACTCTTATGATAGGGTCTTCCTCCAAACTCCTCCTTCCCGTTAAATGCCTTGCTCAATCTCCAAGGGTGATCCTGGTGGAGCCATTTTCGATGACCTTCATAAACTAGCCTCCCACATATATGATCTGAAGTTAGCTCATCTAGACAGATTGGACATGCCTTGTACCCTTTCACAGTTGACCCCGCAAGCATCCCTAAACCTGGAAAGTCGCTAATAGTCCACATTACCGCTGCCTTCATCAAGAATACCTCATTGTCTACTCGATCAAAAGTATGGACTCCAACGACCCATAAATGTATTAGCTCCTCGATCATCGGCTCAATGAGTACACTAAGGCACTTTCCGGGAGATTTAGGGCCTGGAATCAACACTGATAACATGTTATATTCCTTCTTCATGCACATTGATGGTGGTAGATTGTACGGCATCACAACAACGGGCCATGTACTATGCAAAGTTCCCATTGTTCCGAATGGATTGAAATCGTCTGTTGCTACTCCAAGGCGCACATTCCTGCAGTCCCGTGCAAAACCTGGAAAAGTTCTGTCAAAATGTTGAAACGCTTCTCCGTCAGCTGGGTGGCTGAGGCTACCAGCCACGCATATCCGCTCCCCCAGCCATCGCATATGCTTGGCAGTGTGTGGGGACATAAACAAGCGCTTCAACCTTGGTGTTAGAGGGAAGTTACGAATTATTTTTTTGGGAATATCATTCGTATTTGGCTTATATCTTTCAGAATAACACACTGGACAAATCCTCTCGTTTACGAGCGCCCCCCTGAACAACACACAGTTAAACTCACACGCATGAATTCTTTCGTAACCCAGTGAAAGATCACTCAAGATTTTTTTTATTCTCGAGTATGAACAGGGGAATGTGTGCCCTTTAGGAAGAAGTTTATTAATGTAAATACATAAAGAGTCAACACTTGTGTCCGACCATCCATTTTCATTTTTCATTTCCATTGCATCTAATATGGCACTCAAAACAGTTTCCTCACTGCCTTCATATAATGGGGTCTGTGACTCCTTCAATAATCTATCGTACTTTTCATAATCATCGTCTACCATGTCATTGAAGTTCATGCCCGAATTATCTTCCACAAATTGTTGGGGTGCATCTGCATGGTATCCAGGATAATAGGGATATGCATCATGTAGAATCTCCAACTGCGGGTTCACTGAAGGACCGGCACCACTAGAAGGACCGACTCTGTCTTGAAGCCACTGTCTTCGTTGACTGAGCATTGCCGGTTCACCAGAAACTTCCCCGTGAAGGTGCCAGACTGTATAAGTTGGACTCATACCACTGTGTGATAAGTGATGATACATCTGATCCATAGTAACCTTGAACGGACCGTTCTTACAACGTTTGCACGGGCAGTAGTGATAATCGGCTCCGTTACTATGTAGCAGGGCAAAATTCATGAACTCGAATATGCCGTTGATGTACCTTGGATCAGCACGATGATATGTCATCCAAGTTTTGTCTGGGAGTCCGTCCATGTTTCCTGTCAACATAAACAATCAATATGAACAAAGTTACCACGCCACAGTTGCGATTCAACCAAAACCCCACACTTCTTCGCCTTATGCCTCCGGGTTGGGTCCTATCCCCTTCAGGGGAACACGACATTTGTCAACGCTTTTGCACCCATGCGTTTCAGCTCCAGTTTAGGGAAATTTCGGCAGCATCTCCCTACAGTTCCCCGAGTGCACACATATTTAAACAACCTAATTTGCACTCGGGGAACATTTAAAGGAGACACTGTCGAAACCATATCCCGAAACTGAAACTGAAATCACACGAATAGCAAAAGGATCAACAAAGTCATGTTCACCTAAAGTGTCCAAAAATGGGACAATTCGAGAATCAACAACTCAACTCGATCAACTAGATGAGTTGTTGATTTTCAAACGGGAGTTCTAAGTTGATAAACACCACAATTATATATAGTCATACGCTCTAAATCATGATTAACACTAATAACACTACTAATTAAGGCTCGAATACACATAATCTACACTAATCATCAATTAATTTCACTAAATTTAACCAAATTTCAAACATTAATCATGAACCCATAACATGATTTATCACAATTCAATGCTTAACACACTAAAACTACAATATAACACCTAATTCAATTCAACTTCAAACATTTCACCAAAACTTCAATTTCACTTCTAATCATCAATAAATTTCACTAAACTTAACCAAATTTCAAACATTATTCATGAACCCATAACATGATTTAACACAATTCAATGATTCAAACACTAAAACTACAACATAACACCAAATTCAATTCAACTTCAAACATTTCACCAAAACTTCAATTTCACTTCTAATTTAACATATTATGGTCATAAAGAGGGTTAAAGAGATACAAATCAAACTAACCTTACTCAAGAATCAAATCAATGGCAAGAACAACTTTCTTTCTCAATTTCCTCTAATTTCTCCCCAAAATCGCCCAAAACAGTTGCAGAGCTCGGGGAAACTGTTTTTGTAAACTTCTCACTTTATGAACGGGTTGACTTTAAGAAGAAGAGTAGATCCAGATTTAAAAAAAAACTAGGCGACGTAGATTGATCAATCTACGTCGCCTAGATTTCATTCGAAGCGACCAAACTAATATACGTCGCTTCGAATAAAAACTAGGCGACGTAGATTGCTCAATCTACGTCGCCTCGTTTTTATTCGAAGCGACGTATATTAGTTTGGTCGCTTCGAATGAAAAACTAGTCGCCTCAGTTTTTTGAAGCCACGTACTTCAATCTACGTCGCCTGAATTCTTTGAAGCGACGTACTTTTTATCAAAACCAAAGTACATCGCCTCATCTAAAATCGGAGCGACGTAGAAATATAACTACGTCGCCCCGATGCCCTCCTCCAGTAGTGCTGCCGTTGGAATTGGTTCAACGACTTCTCAAAGTCGATGTGAGTGAGGCCGGATTGTTTATTACTTGGAGCTACTAAACTAGTGCTTGCTTCTCTCGTGTCTCATTAATTCCTTGGCTCATCTTAATTGCATTTACTGGCCGGTTTGGTTTGTTTCTCATCAGTCTAAGCATTGGCCTGGACACGTGCGTACGTTGCTTTCGCTCAAACTAGATCGATCGACAACAAACGAAGATGAACGTGTTGGTGCCGTTGGAGTGAAGGGGTAGGTGCCAAGACCAGTGGCCAGATCGAAAAATACAGTTTGCTAGCTTGACTCGGATAGTATTACGAGTCCTCCAGGGCCCTCCCTAATATTGATTCCATATTAGAAGTCTTGCATGCACGAACAAGGTCACATGCACATTACCATCTAGAATAGACGTCAGTCTTTGAAGCTAGTGTCAAAAACTAAAGCATGCACGAGATGGGTGCAAAGAAGTCTCGACAGCTAGCAAGGAAACTTAATTTTTTTTTTTGACAAAACGGAATTCGATTAAGGTAAAAAAAAGGACCCATCATCATCGTGAATGTCAAGAATATGCTCTTGAGATACAATGTGGAAAACATCAAAAAGTAAAAATTTGTAAGAGACAAAGGGTGATTGACAAGCTAATCATGGTTACACATCCTCATGAACGCCATAGTTGCGACACAGTCGATCTGCAGCTAAATTAGTGTATCTACTAGTCTAAGACCAGTGAATATAGGTGAAAAAAGAAGTCATTGTGATGATTTGAGAAATGAGAGGAGCAATAGTCCAATCTGTCACAACTTTGGGATTCTTGATGGCTGTGATAATTTGGAGGGAGTCCGACTCCATATGAATGGTGGGGAGATTCATGGACAAAGCCAACTTGAGATCGTCAATGATGGTCATAGCTTCAATTGCAGCAGCTAATAGGGCATGAATAGATTGAGTTGATCCAGATATCACAATAACAGCAGTACCTTCCAAGCAGTTAGAAGCATTCCACACCCTATCTGTGTTGAATTTAAGAATGTCGCCACTAAAGGGGACCAGGTGGACGAAGGAAAAGAGGTTCTAATGATGATGGGAAGGCGTCTCACATTAGTCGGACGATGGATGAATTCCACGGCTGAGGAGTTAGCCTTTTGAATTATCATGATAGGATTAGGCTTCAAATGATCAAACACGCAAGAACACCTGTATTTCCAAATATGTTATAAAGTAAATATAATTTTTGTTACTAGATTCTGAGCAAAATCTGTGGCCGATCTAAGCGTAAGGAAAAAAGCTCCAACCATTTATCCAAGGATGAGATATCCGTAAGGTTAAAACAAATGCCTACAGAGTGACCAAACCAAATATTCCTAGTCTAGGGGCAAGTGAGTAAGACATGTTCAATAGTTTCGGATTCCTCATGACATAGGGGCAAACAGTTGAAGTGCTAATATGTCTCCGAAATAAATTAGCTTTTGTGGGGAGACACTCAGAGAGATCTCTCCAAAGAAACAAACGAACTTTTGGAAGACATTTGATCTTCTGAAAAAGCTTCCAAAAAAAGGGTTGGATAAAATGGGAATGGGCGTTTGGGATCTGGAGTGAAGGTTATGAAGGTGATGGTATCCAGATCTGACAATGTAGTTCCCATGTTTTTCATCTGGCCAAATTAACTTATCTGGGGGGGAGGAGGAAAAACTATGGGGCAAGGACCGCGGTGATTTGAGCCTCAGCCAGAGGCGGAATAATCATATTTAGCTTCCACCGTTGTGTTTCAAAATCAATAAATGCAGCAACCATTGTAGAGGGAAAGTGAGGGTTGTCAGATAAGTGTTTGATTTCAAGGGAAGGAAGTCAATTGTCCTTCCATAAAATCACTGAATTTCCATCCCCGATTTTCCAAATAGGTTTATCAAAAATCACATGTCTAGCACCAAATAAGCTAGACCAAATCCAAGAAGGGGAAGGTCCCCTAGTTGCTCCAATGGAGGATTTATTTAGGAAATATCAGGCTTTGATAACCTTTGCCTAGGGCATCCTGGTTGTGGATAAATCTCCAACACTACTTAGCCAGCAGAGCGTCATTAAAATCATCTAAGGATCGAAAACCCATCCCTCCCACATCTTTGGAATTGCAAAGGGAATCCCAGTTCTTCCAATGAATAGCCGAGGAGTTGGTAGAACCCTAGCAGAATTTAGCCATGGTCGTATTTAATTGGGAGCACGTACTTTTTGGGAACTTGTAGCAAGACATAGGGTAAGTAGGAATGGCGGCAATGACCGATTTGATAAGAGCGTCCCTACCTGCAAAAGTAAGAGAGGAACATTTCCAATTTGCCAATTTTTTTAAAACTTGGTCTTGTACATAACCAAAGGCTGCTACCTTCGACCGACCTCATATCGTGGGGAGACTTAGGTACTTGTCAGGGTCCTAAACCACATTTATTTCAAGAATAACACTGAAGAGGTGGGGAATATTTGGATGAATGTTGGGACTGAAAAAGAGATAGGACTTTTGCTTGTTGATACGTTGACCAGAAGCAAGGCAATATGTTTCAATCATGTCAGAAAAAATATTACAGTTGGCAGGATTAGTTGTCATGAAGAAAATGGAATCATCGACAAAGTGGAGATAACTAATAACTGGCCCATTCGTACCCATGGTGATGCCCTGTAAGAGATTAGAAACACACATCTTCCTGATCATAGAAGAAAGGACATCATGGACAAAGAGAAAAATGTAAGGAGATAAAAGGTCCCCTTGACCGATGCCTGTAGAAGAAGCGACCCAGTTTTCCATTTACGAGAATCGAAAGAGAAACAGATCGGACACAATTCATGATAAGTCTAATCCAAGCCGGATCAAAACCTAGTTTTAGAAGAACTGCCTCAAGAAAAGGCCAAGATACGCTATCGTAGGCTTTAGACATATCAAGTTTCATAGCAAGGTCTCCATCATGATTTTTTTTTCTGAGTTTAATCTGGTGGAACATTTCATGGGCAATCATTAGATTATCTTGAATTTGGCGACCCCTAATAAAAGCCGATTGGTTCTCATAAATCAGATGACGCATCAACGGTTTGATTCAATTTGCAATAACTTTAGATAGAATTTTGTAGGAAAAGTTGCAAAGATCAATTGGTCTTAAGTAAATGGTTGAAGCCGGGTTCGTGATTTTAGGGATAAGTGCAATGTGAGTGCGGTTCATGGAAGCAAGAATAGAGACAGAGACCAAACTATCCGAGATAGTACTAGTGATGACATCATTAATGATGTTCCAATAGTGTTGATAAAAGATCCCAAAAAAATCATCCGGACCCAAGGCTTTCAAACCGCCTAGCTCAAAGATAGTGGTTTTTACTTCAGAAACCTCGATTGGCACGACGAGATAGGTGTTCATGTCATGTGTAACAAGATTTTCGAGCTAAGAGGCTCTAGAATTTGGGAACATGGTTCAGCTTGAAAGGCAGTGTTGAAATATGAATTTAGATGAGTAATGATTTCTAATTCTTTCTCAAACCAAACACCATTGTAATCCTAAAGCCTCAGAATTTTGTGGAATTGTCTCCTTTAGAGGCTGGAATGATGAAAGAATGCGGTATTATCATCCTCTAGAGAGAGCCATTTGACTCTAAAATGTTATTGCTATAACATTTCCTCAAGTTTCCAAAGAGTAGCAATTTTTTCAGTTACTTTGAAGATTTTCCCAATAGAGTCGAGAGACGTACTATTCTGGTGAAGAAGCAATTTTGCATCGAGGGAGGCTAAATGTTTACTGGGATTAGGGAAAGAAATTTTTGCCCACATAAGAAGAGCCAAACAACATGAGTAGAGGTTGCCCATTAATTGGGCTGCAGAAGAGGGACAAGGAAAATAATTTTAGCTGTTATTAATGATGTCTGCACAATCCGATTTAGTGATCCACATTTGTTCGAATTTCAAAGTACGAGGGGATCTGATTTCATCAGGTAAAGTGTTAAGCATGATAGGACAATGATCAGACCCTATACGGTCTAAATGGAAAACTTGGGATTGTGGGAAAGTGGTCATCCAATGTAGGATTACCAAGAGCATGATCTAATCTTTCTTTCTTGGATAAAGATCCATGGTGATGGCAGAACCAAGTGAAGGCCTGGCCATTAAATCCCAAGTCTTGGAGATTGGATCAGAAAAGAAAGTCTCAGAAGAGATTAAATCTCCATATTATCACGATGGAGGTAAGCACACATATTATAGAGAAGTAGTATTGAGGCCGAGCAAGTCTACTTATTTGAAAGAACACATACAGTTGGAGGAAAGGAGTGCTGCCTTAAAGCGATGGTGAGGTGATGGGTAACCATAGTAGATATAGTTCAAATGATGACGGCAAACAATCAATAATATGGAAAATGATTTGGAATCAGGTAGATGGGATTGTGGAAATACTTGAAGGGAAAAACCTAATAACTTGGATGATTGGAATAGGAGATAAGCCTTAGGGGTTGGAACTAGATGAACTAGAGGGAAAGCTCATGAGGGAGCTGAGACAAAACCTTTGTACATAATTGCTGCATTAGAATGCTTACGTACGTATGTACTTGAACATAGATGTGGGGTTTTTTGTAAAGCATGAAAATGGAGCTCTCTTTTATTAGGTAGATTAATATTTCATTGGGACAAATGGGAAGCTTAACTTGGCCTGCAAGGAAGCTTAATTAGTAAAACTCAACTTATATGAGAATACTTTATTGATAACTTTTATCTTTCATCGCCAATCTTATTATCTCCGATCCACTTTCTTTTGAAACATCTCATTCACGCTCATTTTCCCGGGCGGTGCATTTTATAATGGTGATCTAGACTTGTAAAAAATATTTTTTAAAAATTGTATCCAAATTGATCAAGATGTTTGATAAAGTAACGGCTCGTACCTAAATAAGTGACTTAATTTTGGTTAGTCGAGTTAATTATCGAAATAATCGCTATATGATACATTTTTCAAGATTTGTCGTCACTAAAAATTGACTTTTTACAAGTTTTGATTTTGGACTCGTATTCTTCACGAAAGTTGTAGAGAAACGGAGGTCGAAGATATTTTTTTTATGAATTTTGAAAGTTTAAGAGAAAAAGTATGCTATTGGATAAATTTTATTTGACCATTGATCTTGATCAAAAAATTGATCTAGGTCATTCATCTATGTTGGTTTAGTTGGGTTAAGAAACCGAATTGGGAGAAGCCCAATTCCCTCCCTCCCTCCCTCGTGACCCGACTCACTCCCTCTCTCTCTCGACTGTTCGAGATGTCTTCGACGTCGTCACCTTCAGCGAGTTTCTCTCTACCATTCCATCTATCGAATTAAACCTCTCCACCACCTCTACCATTCATGAGCCACTTACTCGACCTACAAGCATCGTGGAGAGAGAATTGAGGGTTTGAAATTTGTGGGTTCGACTCGATTTTCCTATTTCTAACAGCAGCGTTACGGCCAGAGCTGGGTGGCGCAAGGTTAGGTATTTTGAAGCCCGCATTGCCACAAATCGAACGCGGCCGATCTAGGTCATGCTGTGGCCTAACGACGCCGACCGGTCGACTTGAATTTCCAACGAGGGTTCCAAATTTCAAAGGTAAATTTCGACATTTTTCGGCAAGTTTTTGACTTTGGGTTGTTCTACAATGTTGTTGTACTTGTTGACATGAATATTTCTATATGTAGGTTGATCGAGTTGGAGCAGGTCGGATTTCGACCGACGCCGGCAATAGCCGACGCGCTACCATGCGCAGTGGAGCTCTGACGACCCCCCCCCAAAGATCAATTTTTCACGGGGAGTTTCACTAGTCGGTTAGTATTAGTTTTTGATTAGTTTCATAGATTTTGGGAACTTGCATAATGTTTATGTGTATGTATAAGATTCAGATGTAACTCGACACCTTCGATGCGATCTTTCATCGAGTGTCGAGTCGATGCTCACCTTTCTATGGAGCTTGGAGTCATAGCACAACGAATATGTTTGGTATCACGATTTGGCGGAGTAGCGACGCTTAGTGATTCGAAAATGAAATGTGAGTATTTGGGATACAAATCGTATCGGAGTCCTTATATGCTCTAGTTGTACTCGATTAGAATACTATATTAATTAAACTAGATCTTTGATTGGCCTAGGAACACTATGTATGAATTACCAGTTAGTGGATCGACTTTTGGATTTCTTACGATCCAGGTGAGTGAACTTTTATTTTTCACTGTCGCTTGTGAGTTCATATATTTTTATGCATTACGCTTTACGGTATGTTTCAGAGATTTTAAATTTGGAGGTTTACTTTGTGATGGTATTAGTTAGTTGCATCGATACTTTGACTATTCGGCTGATCACCGGATAGTCCGATCAGGGGAAGTTAGGACAAACACTTTGTTTGACCCTGAATCGGCTCAGGTTAAGACAAACACCTGGGACGATCCCATCACCTATACTTTTCATACATATAGTCGTTCCGGGATATGGCAAACACCCTAACCAACCACATCCATTTTATTTCATATTTACAATAGTTGAACTTGTATTATTTTTACGTAAATCAGCAAAAAGGCATGGAACTATATTTTTATCGTTTTATGCATATTATGTGATTTTCATCCACTCACACTAACTTTTTATATTTCACTTGCCTTTTCCCCTGGGTCCTTCATTTTTTACCGCTCAGGTTGCAAACGTCGTTATGCTGGGGTTAGACGTGCACACAGTTTGTGGCATAACAGTATCCACTGTAGGATTCAAGGTTGATCCTGAGAATTAGTATTCTAGTTGCATAGGTAGTTTAGAACATCTAGCTGCTCTGATATCGCAAACAGTTTTATGCTTACTTATAGTTATGAATTGGGATTAATAAGAATTTCTTTGTTTATGTCTCTTAAAGTTTGGATCCCACTCTTGGTATTGAATAATTTGCGAAGATACTAAGTTAGAAAAGTCATTAGGGTCTAATCTCGGTTTAGGCAGCTAAATCGGGATTGAGTCTTTTTAATTGGTATCCGAGCATTAGGTTATAAGTTTTGTAGACTGTACTTGGTTTCTTCCGTTGTTGTGTTTGATTACGCTCAATACTTTAGGAGTGATGGCCTGACTGCAGTAGATCCCCATTGAATACTCATGGTGTTGAACGTCGTCTAGTGCGTAGCAAATGTGACCGAGTACCAATACCAACCTGTGAGTAAGTATGCCATAATCGTTATGCCTCGTGTGTGCCGGCCTCGATCTCTCTTCTTGTAGGTTCAAAGTAAAAGTTTATTTTAAGGTTAGTGGTACCTTTAAGTTTCAAGTACTTGTAATATGTTGAACTTCCATGCTTTCTTCACGATGCTAAGGTATGAGATTATCATGCCAATCTTAGGCGCAGCAGGACATGTGGTATCTAAGTGAGCATAATTGATTCCTTAGACTTTCGTATGATATGGGGCTAGTGTGTGGTGTTTTCTTATGTGATATATAAGATTAAGATGTGTATCCACTCTTCCAGTGACAAAAGTTATTAGTATGACAGTTATAGATTTTTGAGTACATTAGTTGAAATTTACGTCGATTATGAATGTAGGAACGCTTGCGACTTTTTTGTTTTTGGGATGATTTGTGTTTTGATGTGAGTTATGTGTTTTAAGTTATGAGAAATCCGGTTGAGCAGGGTAGCTCTCAGTTTGTTTGTGGGACTTGCTAAATTTGAAGTGTGAATCTTTCCGCAGGTTTTGGTTGATCTTTAGTTTACAGGGAGGTTATGCCAAATTTTCAGTCAATTATATGAGTTATTTCAAGTCACGTATTATGAAGAGCGTTCCAATAGGAATGTTAATGATTAACAATTGTATCAATACCTCATGAGTCATGGTGTAGCGTTGAGCAAGTAAATTGCTAGCTATGGCGATAATTCATGTGTGTAAACTCTTTCCGAGCGCCATGTTTAGTTTAGTAGTCTCTTTAGTCATGTTCAGCTAAAAACTTCAAGTGTCTCATTTAGTTTTCCAGTTTTCTATTTTGCGTTCAACTTTACACCTTTATACTTCATGATAATTATCTTATGTAAGTTGAAAGGTTATAATACGAGGAACCATTTGGATCACCTTGTTGACAGTTGGAACAATAGAGAGAAGATTCGCATGGCCCTTATGTAAGAATGACATTTGTAGATTGAGAATTTATCCTAGTGTGAGAAGTCACTTGATGTACAAGAAAGTTACTCATATTGCGGGTGACGTCTATGAATACTTAGGGTGTGCTTTACATACGTCCTTAGAGATGGTGTTTCGGTTCTCATTCCATTCAGATTCGATTAGTTCTGTCGCTGTTAAATCGTTCCGCCTTGTCCTGTTGTGATCATTCAATTTTACGATATTCCACCTTATCCTGTTATACTCTTGACAACGTGCGTTAAAAAGATTATTTACCAATCTTATAGATTCTGAGGGGTATCATCACCGTAGATGTTAAGGTATGTGGTTGTACTATCACTGTTGCATCGAGACCCTGGACTTGCCTTTGGATTATCACACATAAAGATTTAGGTGGAACGGTTGTGTGTATCCCTGGCTAATTATGTTTCATCCCGGTAGAAGTTGCGCTCTGTTTCAATAAATTTCTTTTGTTCCGTCCGTTTCTTTACCTTAAGCTCCTTGATTTTTTTCATCGAGGAGATTCACCCGCATTAACCAGGAAGGTTATTCTCGATTTTATCACCACAATTTGTTTTGTTTCACTTAATTTTTGATGCAACATGGAGTCATTTTTGAATCAGAAGATAAATGAAGTATTAAAGATATACTCGTATAAGTTTATGGTTCCTTTCCAACGAGATTGTTGTATTTAACCACAACCATTCTAAAATCTCATGAAATGTAGTTTTTGCGGACTTCTCTCTTGTCTGCGGTCGTCTTTAGTTAATTATGTCAAAGAGCAACAATTCAATTATTCAATAAGATGGTGGTTTGGCACTCGTGTTAAGCTCGAAATCATTTCTTCATACTGAACTTATGAGCAAGTGAAGCTAATATCAGTGATATGGATTATAACGGATTTGGTGTACTCACCTAAAGTATTATGGATAGTTAAATATTAGCATCTTGTGGAGGTTGCTGCATAGTATGGTTGAATGTGCCAAATTTGCAGGTTTTAGGTTCGACTATAAACGAATAGGTCATGCTGAATTTTCGGTAGAGATTATCCAAGTTTAGAATCATGAAAATCATTTTTTTCCTTCGGAGTATGACTATGTTGTGGAACCTTATTGTTAGTCAATCACGTGCTCACTAGTCGGCAATTGATCTTCTGCATGATGTGTATGTTAGTTACATTCGACTTAAGCGTGAAACCTTCATCGTATTTTCGTAGCGGAAAAACCTTGTTTGTTGTTCACATCAGTGGTGTCAAAGAATATCCTCGGGTGCAATATTTCATTTGTGTGTACTGAAGACTTTGGGCTCTATAATACCAACACCTACAAGAGTTAAATAAATTATATCTAAACTGACACATTGTTTATCTCATCTCGATTTCTTCAGACACTGTGATTCCATTTCATGATCGTAGATCTAGCTATGACCAAGTACTCCTTAAAGACAATAATAATTTGAATTCTTGTCAAGTTTCAGGTGTCCCGTTCGTTGCATGGATGTGCAAGATTCCGGTCAAGTGGAAGAAATTTTTAATGTGCAGGATGGAAGTTATGACGTACAATTTTTCTTATTATACTCCTCTTTCGAGATTATTGTGTATGTGTTATTCGTTGAATCTGTTGTGACTTGGTAAAACTGAAGTTTTCTAGTGTTCTTGTGGATTTTTTCAATCAAATTCTTTCGTCTCAAGGACTCAAATTTTTTTGTTATCATTAGTTACTTTTCGACACATATCATGCTCTTTTATGCAGTTGTGCGTGGAGGAGATATTTCTAACGTTATCAATTTGAAATTTCGGCGTTCTTTCTCGTGGATGAGAATGGATCTTCACTTCTCATTGTCGCGTATGCAAGTTTTATTGCCTTAGAAAAATCTAATTCTAGTTCAATGCGTTTTTCGTAAATAGTGTTTCCATTTCAGAATTTAAGTTCAGCAGAGTTACTTTGAATCGTCTAAGTTCATAAATATGATTTATTACTTATGATATATCGTTGACGATTCAAATATTGCTTTGATTTAACGTTTTCGATTGAATTAGTCCTCATTTATTAGCGTGCTCCATCCAGTCCAATCCAAGTTCTAACTTTCCTTGCTACATTCAATGAGGATAATAACTCTGTGAACACTGTAATGGGTTAGAATATTAGCTAGTGTGATCTCTTTATTGCGAATTTGGTGTTCACAGATTATCGAGCAGATTTTTTACGGGACGTTCAAATATTCAGCCCATTAAAATTAGCTCACTACGGCCCAAGGCCCAATTATTTTGTTCTACTTACAGAATCAGCATCGTCGTTTAGACGTTTAGTAGTGTAGACCCTGAAATCTTGAAGCTTAAACCCTAGGCGTACCCTGAGACCATCACAACACGAAAAGTGATCGGAATCCGATGTCGGACCGAGAAGACTACGATTCCGATGCGCCTGAGGAGTTTACAGCGGAGCAGGTAATCTAATTCTTCTAAGATTATGCTAAAGTTCATAGCTTTAGTTTTCAGATATTAAAGCTCAAACCTTTACATTCATACCTACTTGTTCTCAATGATTACAGGGAATACAACAAGAAGTAGAACGCAGTAAGATTCAGAAAGAGAATAAGTCCAGGTATATCACCATTTTTTGAGTTCGCTCAAGGTTTTGATTGTTTGCTTTGAAATGTTGGGATTTACTGAGTTGAGCTGAGTTCTACTATATATTGACTAAGTCGAGCTGGGTTTCACAATTTTAAGAGACTAACTACCCAAAGTTTGGAAATTTAGAACTCTCAGGACAGATGATTTTGCCTGTTGATAGTTTCATGAGTTCTTAATTGTGAAATGGTATGGATAAAAGACTTACTAGGATCATACTGAAGTTTTAAATGGAGCTGTACCTAATAATTACCCCTCCCTGCTTGCTTCTAGTGTTTTGGTGCCAGTAGAAAGTTCAATGCTTTGATTTTATGGCGGTCCTTCAGATCCATTTATTATTGAAACTTAACATGTTCTCTGTTGTACTAATGGCTTTTTTTATTAGTGTCTAAGATAAACCGAAGTCCACAGGAAGCTTTTGAAATGTGCGTTTGTCTGTGTCAATAAATTTGTCCGATTAGACACAGTGTATCATCTATTCAAGATATGATTTTAGGGATTGTCGAGGGGAGTTGTCTGGAATGTATAGTATTGGTATTATGTACTATTTTGGAGATCATGAGTAACAATATTTGGTTAATGCTTTTCAAATAGAGTTGCTCGTGAAGAAAAAGAACGCCGTAGAAAATGGGCCCAGAAGAAAACACCACGGCCAGCTGCCAAGGTAGAAAGTGTTCAAGATGCTTCTGAAAGTGAATTAAACCAAGAATCTTCTATGGGTACTGCAGGGATGCTTCCTCCTGATATTGTTGAGTTACTTGCAGCTCGTGAGAAGTATGACTCTTTTTCACTGCTTCTATACATATATATGTGTGTATGTATGAGATTGTAATTGGATTGCAACATTCTATGTGCAGACGAGTTTTCTCAGACTCCGACGATGAGAAGACCGACGCAAAGCCCACTAAGAAGAAGAAAAAATCAAAAGGCTCAGGGTAAGGAGCCTCTTCTACTATGACACTCCAAATATTACTATTGGTGCTACTATGTACTGAGTAAAAATGATATATTTTCAAACATTTGATTGCAGGGTGGAAACTATAATATTGAATCAGACAGGTCCGCCTCCATGCTTAGAGAAGTCCTTGGAGTTCTTGAAGAAAAGAAATGCACAGATCCGTAGATCGCATTCAGTATTGAACAACTCGAACCAAGCATTGCGTTTCCTCTCTTCTTCAGGCGTGTTAAGTAGAAAAGTGATGAACTAAAGACTAAATGCCATCACTCGAACCAAGCATTACATTTCCTCTCTTTGATGTATGCTAGAGTATTGTTATTCTCTTGGCTCACCATAATGGCTCCTGATGTTTGATGAACGGAGTGAAGTTATAGAATCTAGAATTGTATGCTGTGACCTAATTGTTCGCCGTCACTTGTGACAGTTTTGCTACTCTTTTTCATTGTTAAAAGAAAGTGTTTCCTCATCTCTAGTCCTTGATCTCCTTCGTCTTTTGAGATATAGGCTTATAATGCTCCTCATTTCTTAGTTATCACTTGCTAAAGTTCTTGAAACATATTGTTGGTTATTTGTCCACTCATGTACTCGTTAAATATCTTGGTACAAGATATTATTTCCTTAAGTGCAATTTATTCGATTTTTACTTCCTAAAACTATTTGGACATATGTTGTGCTTAGGGTGGTTTAAGATTAAGGGAGGCATGTCTACTATCTTGCATATCCTTCATTTCATTGGTAGTTACAAATTGAAAACTCAGGTTATATTGGCTGCTACATATGAAAGTCTCGTTGAAGATCCCCCCACCTTATTCTGTTAGGAGGATCTGAATCCATTATAATAGACAACATTTTAGTGCCTTAGTCGTATTCCACATAATTGCAGATCATCAAAAGGCAACATGTCCTACCTATTTTCGTTACCCTTTCAATTGGTTCACATCATGAGTGGGGAAAAAGTTTCTGTCCCACTTATCATCAATGAGTTACTTTGTTGCTGGCCCTGAACTCATGCACAGAGCCACAACGGTAGTTCATTGCCACTGGCTTGGGGTCTAAAAACTCTGCATGTAAAATTGACGAGTAAAGACTAAAGAACACTGAGTTTGCATAATCCCCTGGTGATAACTTATCCATTATGAAATCTCAGCAAGAACTTGAACTCAATATACTGCTGAGACTGAAGTAATAATGTGCCTATACCTTCAAAATTGCTACATATCTACCTGCTACTTATATATATATATATATATATGATGATGTTATGATGTATGAACCCGTCTCTAACAGAGGGATGTATAGGCGCACCTACATCATGTTATCAGTGGCACCACAACTATATAAATATGTAGGTAGAACGATGGAAATAAAAATGTAATAAGTAAGAAAATTATAAATAACACATGGATATTTTTTACTCACAGAAATTCTGAATTCGGGGATAAAAACTGTGTAGCCTTTACTCTTGAAAACCAAAATTTTCACTATGTAAACATCTTTCTTTACAAGACAATAGTTCTCAGGATATGAAGACACTCATCTATCCTCACTAGTATTCGCTCAACTAGTTTACGATCTATTTCTCTTCTTGTCTAGAACAAGTGTTTAAACATAAGTGACAACATAACTTCTTTTAAGAATTTTGTTATCGCCCAACTAATTCTCCAAAGAACTCTTCCGATGAGATTCCATTATCACTTCTACCCCATGATATGCAATATGGAATGAGTGTGAGTTTTGAAGGGTTTTTATGCTTGCATAGAGATATGAAATCTCAAAAAGAAAACCTTAAAAAAAAAACTCTTAACACATGTAAGAGTTTTGAAGAGTTTTTATGCTTGCATAGAGATATGAAAAACTCAAGAAGAAAACTTTGAAAAACCTCTTAGCACATCTAAGAGTTATAAGACAATAGAAGAGCTTTGAGAAAATGAGCAATGACAATTTTCTCAAGTACCCAACACTACAAATTTCCATGGTATTTATAGACCAAATAAAGTGGCTCATGGAAAAAGCAAAAAGCATCTAGGTCATTCATTCTTAGATCTTAAAAAGATAAATCAAAGGCTATGATTCGTTAAGCGATCAAGGGAGAAAACCATCTTGATTGCTTGTCCATAAAATAGGGAAGAGCCATACTCTTCCAAAATTTACTGAAACTTTAAAGAAGAAGTAGGCTATCAAGGGAGACAACAATCCTGATTACTTGTCCATAAAATAGGGAATGGTCATACTCTTTAAATACTTACAGAAACTTAAAGAAGAAGTAGAGTCATGCTTTTTGTTTTTAGATTAACAACTTTCTTTTCAATTTCTTTTAAAATCAATAAAAATAATATATTCATTTAAAATAACCTTGATTTATAATGATGAAAAGAGGTATGATATGTATGTGGATGATTTATTTTTATCATGGGGGCAACTCGTCTTGAATGGAAATCTTGAAACTTCTATCTTGTGAGAGTTGCTTAGTTTTAGTTAGATCATGTTTTTGTTTACAAAGAGTAATGCCAATATTTGTAATGTGAAGATGTCAATAATCTCCCCATTTAACATTCTCTACTAAAAATATATCTTTTTTATCATCAAAGATTTATCAAGACTAAACCATACTTTTTTGGAGAAAGAATATTAATGATTTCGTTGATTGAAATCGAAGATTCTACACGGACACTCTTTTTAAGTACACATGAAAGAAAATGTGATATGATCTGTTATTATTGTAGTGAAAACAAAAGCGTTACATGGTAATAGTGCAATTGTAACCTTTTCATGCATTCTCTCGCTTTAGTTTTTTTTGGTTTGTGTTGATCGAAGGTTCTGAGGAGTTGGTAATGACTTTGGAAGCCCCGATTCTCTTGGACAAAAGTCTTATGGTCATGATGATTAGTCGATTACGTGTGGGATAGGTCAATTATGCCAAGGAAAACATTCCCTAATTCCTCTGTAATATGGGAATGTTAAGTATTGTTTTCTAGCTTATAATAAGAACTTATGTGCACATTGAATTCGTATCGAACTAATTTGACCATGGAGATTGAACTGAGGCCTTGTTTGGTTTCCAATAAAAAGTAATTAAGCAAGAACAAAGTCTTCTTACAATGTTATATAGCGGAGCATTTTCTATGCACCAATAGAACGTTTGAATTTGGGAATAAATCTCTTTCTAAAATCAAGCTAAATGAGGCTATCAAGGTTAATGTCAAGTTTTAATTCATAAGTATTGGATTAGAAATCTCACGTCGAAATAGGACAAAACGAAATAAAAGTTAAATGAATGTGGTCTATTTCTAATTGTACTGAAATCTTTTGTAGTTAAAAACTTAACACTTTAACAGTGTGTTTAAAGGGAGGAAATATTGAAGGAATTTAAACGAATTCCAGCAATTTACAATTTTTTTTTCTTAAATTCTTTTGTTTGGATAAGTTTCTTGAGAATTTTGCAAATTCTGTTTTTTAAAATTCCGAAGAATTGGAGCTCACAATTCTCTTGTCCAATTCCTTCAAAATTATGTGTCATTCTACAAATCCTTCGAATTACAAATAAATTTTTGAATTCTTTTATCATTTTAAATCTCTTTATGAATAAATCCACTAGAATTCGTAAATAATGACATTTAAAATCATGAAATTATAATTTTCATCATTTGTAAACTTCATTGAGAATTAAAAATACTTCATCCAATAAAAGAATAAGTATAAAGAAAGTATTAAAGAAGAAGAGAAGTTATTAAAAGAAAAATAAAAATGCTAGTTATCATGATTCCATCTCCTATCTTAAAAGTTGCTCTCAAGCTTATTTCAATTTCAATTTTATCATACAAATCCTCCTGCACGTGTATGAGCTTGCAGAAGAACGTCGCCTTTACACTCAAATCGGTGTATTTATAGATCGAAGGTGTACAATTCTTAAATCTTCTGTTTGAAATCTGTTCAATATAAACATCAGGCGCTGGCTATGTAAAATATATGAAATAACCATCATGCTAGTTCAATTAGCCTTCGGCTAGTTACCAGTTTAAGCAAGCGAAATGAAACATTTCCAGTTCAAGCGGTGTGAATGAATTGTACAAAGGTTTACTAGAATTCCAAGCTTCATCACTGGAAAGACAACCTCAATACTTGATGTGTGCATGGTCTGTGATCCTGAGTAGCCTTTTCTCATTCATCCGTTTTGGGCTCTCTGTGTAACGAGAAGAAGACTAGCTCTTTTGTTTTTGGGCCTTTTGGCTCCCTGTTGACAGAAAACGATACCCTAACCTTAAATAGCCCAATTGTGCCCTATAAAACCAACACACGAAACTGAGATGCTTCATAAGCCGAAGTCGCTCTGGTTCTCCGCCGCTGCTTATTCTCTACTTCGTTGTCGAGATGCTCTAGTCATTCAGGCGTGGATTCTTTTCTCCATGCATCATTGCTCTGTTTTCTCTCAAAGTTTCTACCTTTTCTTAATTGTTTGTCTTTGTTGTCTCTAGTCTTACAAACTGGGTATTTGGCTTTGGTTTTTCTTTTTCTTTTCTCTGTGATGATCAAAACAGATGACGAGTCCGATCCATTCATATATAAAATCGTGAGGACAAAACGAGGCATTTGTCTGAGAGGTTGAAGTTTCATTCTTTTTCATTCTTCTCTGTTCTTATTTTTTGCTGTTTTGAACTGTGGAGTGGGTAGTGGTTTTCTCCGTGATGATGAAAACAGATGACGAGTCCGATCCATTCATATATAAAATCATGAGGACAAAACGAGGCATTTGTCTGAGAGATTGATACCCACTTTTTTTCTTTTGCAAGTTTCATAATTTTCTTATTTGATTTTAGGATTTGAGGAGCAGACATGGTGATGATTGTTTATAGTCTGATATTCACTGATGAACATTAACCTCCTACTCATGCTGAATGTCTGCTCTCCAGAAATCTAAACCTTGTTTTTGAATTGTGTTTTTGTTGTGTTACCTCGAGTATTGAGAGAAGGTAGATTAGCAATGATGAAAGAAATTAATCTCACTCTTTTTATGCATTGAGGCTAAACCGTGATTTTGTTTCAAGCACTTTTGAGCTAATCTGTGTTCTCTCGAGTCTGAGGCTTTTGTTCCGTAGCTTTCTGGCTTGATACAATCAAGCTCGAGCAAATTCACTGAGCACAAAATGGAAACCTTAATGTTAAAGAGCTTTAAACTCTTGAACTCTTTGATCTTGCTGTAGACCCTAATCAACTTGGGGAGTCTTAGACATTTGCGAGTAGTTCTGGATGCTTAAAAACTGTTGAGCTTCAAGATTGTTCAACTAAAATTCTGTAATACTCTGAGCACTTGGACATTTATGGGGATTCTCAGTCCCAATTTTGTTTAGCTTCAAGCCTTCAATTTATTCAATGGTCTTGATTTGGGGAGAACTCAATGTTCACGAATCATAATCGTAGCAATAACTCAATCTCTTCAGCCGAACAATGCAACCATTTTAACATCTACCCCCTTATTACTTTGGTTGGAGCTCAATGCAAAGCAGCCCTGATACTAGGGAAATTTGACATTTCAAACTCTTGGAACTTGGTATCTTAATGTAAATAATCAGATGCTCTGAGGTATATTTATTTAGGGTTCAGATTCAAGACACTTTATTTTACACAAAATTTGACACTCTTCGTGTGTCATTGGATAAAGACTTTTTAATGGTTGTGATCTATTGTAGAATTCGACATTTATATTTTATTTTTAATTCCAATTTCATATTTTCGATTTACAGAACAAAATCAACATCAATTTCCTTTCTCAATTAAAATTGAAATTAAACTGGGTTCTGGGGCTTCTTCTCCCAGCACCATTAAACTGGTTTTTGGATCTGATTTTCGATTATCTAAACAACACAGAGAAAAAAAAAGAAAAAGAGAAAGTAAACTAGGATGAAAAGAAGCTGCAGATAGGCCATTTTGATATTTGGCGCTATCAAACGTACATGAAATTCAAGGTAGCATTCTACCAGTCAAGCAAGTTACGGATGGACCTCTCAAATATCTAGATAATTTCGATGAGTATGAAAGGCCTCAGACTGAACTCAATTCAGCAAGAGAAAACAATCAAGTAATCGATGGAAAACTAAAAACCAACCAAATGGAAAAGGATGAGTTAAGTTCAAGTATACTAGAAAAGTGTACGCATGTGAATTAAAATCAGTTTTGTTTTTGAAATGAAAATATTTCTGTTTCTGTTTTTACTTTTTCTCATGCTAATGTAAGAGGAAGTTTCAAAATAATAGGTAGTTATTTAAGTAGAGAGAAATAAGAAAGATGTGGCAGTTAAAATTTTAATTATTAATTTTGCCAATTACTATCATAACCTTTTAATATCTAAAGTAAAAAGGGCATATTCGGAAGAAACGGTGAAAGTAAGGAAACAACATTTCTTTCTTTAAAAGATAGTATGTATATCCATCAAGTACTCGAGTAGAACTCTCACGAAGAGTAGGTGATCTCTCCATATATGCTTGGGATCTATTTAAATTTTGAAAATTAAACCCCAAAATGTACAATATGATTTGTGGGCGACCCAATTCGTTTGTGACGTATGATTTATTTGAACAACATAGAGAGAATGTATGATGACAAAATGAGAGAAGACAATTCTGGTCGATGGTTACTTCGAGTTGATTTGGATTGAGAAAAAAATTGATTTTAGTTTTAGTTTTTTATTTTTATTTTTATATAAAGTAAAAAGGAAATATGTAATTGAAAATAAAAATAAAATATAAAACTTAAATTCTAATTATAGATCTTAACCGTTAAAACTTTTTAAATTTAATGACTCACAAAAGTGTCAAAATTTGTGTAAAAAATATGTCTCCCAATCCAGATCCATTTATTATTTAGGATGTTGTCTAATGCATATTAACTTGTAGCAGGTTTGGATGCCTACAAAGAAAGACTGTTAAGTTTCAAGATGTTAGGGATGATCTCAATTACAAGCAACTTGTAACAAGATTGTTTCGCTTCAACTTAATGGACAGTTCACAATGTTTATGATCACAGGACGTGGGAAATCGTCATGTCTAGAAATGATCCCCAATTGCCGAATTTACTTTCACTTTATATGCTTGCTCCACCAAAAAAAGAACAATCAGTCCCTCAAGTCTCTTTTGCAAGTTAAAACTTGCGGTCAAATTATTTTTGTACAAGGCTGACTACTATTTAGCACAGCCGAGATGACCATAAATAATATTTATTGAAAAGGCAAACCCAATAACATCAGGCCTATTAGCTCAGCTGGTTAGAGCGTCGTGCTAATAACGCGAAGGTCACAGGTTCGAGACCTGTATGGGCCAATTTTTTGTATTCCTAACTTTGATACGTGGGGTTACATTTCCTCCGATTGATAGCAAGCGTTGAACTCGTGTAGTTGATCTTCAACGCATATAAAAGTGGAGCAGGAAGCAGAGGATATGAGCTTGCTCATCCATGACCACCAGTATCTTTATCCCAAACATGAAAAATGCCACTTGGCACACCCAATACTTCTAAAACATCTACCTTCAGTAGACCAATGAGAGCTCACCTTATCCTATCCGTTATCCAACTCAAACCAAAGCCACCAAATAATTGTCACCACCACATTCCATATCAAACCCCAACCCAGACAATATACACTGATAGAAAGATCATCACAACAGAAGTGAAACGCAACGTGAACCAAAACCATGGCAGCCTCGATGCAAGCAGCTGCTACACTTATGCAACCCACCAAGATGGGTATGTCATCGAGGACCAACCTGCAGTTGAGGTCCTCCAATGTCTCCAAGGCTTTTGGTTTGGAGCCAGTTACTTCTAGGATCACTTGCTCTCTGCAAACTGACTTCAAAGAGCTTGCACACAAGTGTGTAGATGTCGCCAAGATTGCTGGCTTTGCTCTTGCCACTTCCGCCCTCGTTGTCTCGGTATGTTTAATTCGTAATCTGTTATGCTGTTTTACTTAACATTTGTAGTTTAGGTAATAGAAAGTTGTTTGGATCAGTTGGATGCTGCAAATGGATACACATGATGCTAACCTAGTGTCAAGTTGGACCATGTTCAACATACATTTTATGTGATGTTCGGATCACGTGACATATTTTGTATCAGATTTTCATCACAAAAGAACCCATGCCAATTTTTTTAGTTCAAATTAGAGTCTAACAAGTAACAACGTGTTACCCATTCGATCAATTATGATCGATCAAGTTTGGAAGTCTATCATGTTGTGAAAATGTAGGAGGGCTTAATTAACGTATGACTCTATACATGGTTGGGGCATGCATTGTAGGGAGCAGGAGCAGAGACAAAGAGGCTGACATTCGACGAGATCCAGAGCAAGACCTACATGGAGGTGAAGGGAACTGGTACCGCCAATCAATGCCCCACCATCGACGGTGGCTCCGAGGCCTTTTCCTTCAAGCCAGGCAAGTACGTAGCCAAGAAGTTCTGCCTTGAGCCAACTTCCTTCACCGTCAAGGCAGAGAGCGTGAGCAAGAACGCCCCACCGGAGTTCCAAAACACCAAGCTCATGACCCGCCTGACCTACACTCTTGATGAAATCGAGGGCCCTTTCGAGGTCTCCCCCGACGGAACCGTCAAGTTTGAGGAGAAGGACGGCATCGACTACGCCGCAGTCACTGTCCAGCTCCCCGGAGGCGAGCGCGTGCCCTTCTTGTTCACCATCAAGCAGCTCGTGGCTTCAGGGAAGCCGGATAGCATGACCGGAGAGTTCTTGGTCCCTTCGTACAGAGGCTCGTCGTTCTTGGACCCAAAGGGCAGGGGTGGCTCCACCGGTTATGACAATGCCGTGGCGCTTCCGGCAGGAGGAAGAGGAGACGAGGAGGAGCTTGCAAAGGAGAACACCAAGAATGTTGCTTCGTCAAAAGGGAAGATTACACTGAGCGTGACCAAGACCAAGCCGGAGAGCGGCGAGTTGATCGGAGTGTTTGAGAGCACTCAGCCTTCTGATACTGATTTGGGTGCCAAGGTTCCAAAGGATGTCAAAATCCAAGGGGTCTGGTATGCTCAGCTTGACTAGAAATTAATCTCTAGCTCTGTGTTATATGAATTAATGGAATGTATGTACTTTTCATTCTGAGGTTTCAGATTTTTGCTATAAATTTCAAGGGTGTTGCTCATTCTTGTAAACCCAAATTGGAAAGCACCCAAAGTTCCTCTTACTATAAAGATAGATAACTTGGACACAACTAAACAAAAGGGTTCCAACGTACAACAGAAAGTTTGATATGGATTTAGGTTGAGATCCAATTTCTGGGTTGTAATTTGGTGGTGATCTAATGGAAAAAAAGGCGGGACCAATGAGGTTCATCCATTCAAACATGATCTACATTAAAGGTCCTAGAGGGGGGTGAATAGGCCTTTACCACTTTTTCGTTCAAACTGTTCTCGGAATAGCAGGAGAGAGATCTATCCCGAAGCACAGAAACGATTACTGAAATGTAAAACAGTAAGTAAAGTGACACAAGATGTTTTTGATAACGCAGAAATCCTACAACCAGGATCAAAAACTGCGTGCCCCTAACTCTTGAGGGACAAACCTTTCCACTACTTTGTAACACACACAATTACAAGTTTCTGGCACTCTGGGATACATAACCCGTATGCTATCCTGACTAGTCTACCCACCAGTATAAACAGAGCTACACTACCTTAATCTATGTGTTTACACTTTGGAAATTGTACAGAAGTATCAACTCAGATCTTAACTACTCTCTAGTTAAATCTTCTTGATCAACTTCTTGGGTTGGGCATCTCCACACTTTATCTCTATGGAATGCACAATGCAATGATGCATATGAGTTTTGAAAACAGTTTTAAGCTTCAGAAACCATGTCTATTATGCACTGTAAAGAGCAACCAAAAGACATGGAAGGGGAAGAGAAGAGATAAGAGAAACTACACTCGAAAGTGCTCTCAAAGAGTACCAAAACAGAATAACCAAAACCCCCAAGTGTTTCACTCAACCAACCAACTCTCAGTACAGTTTTAACACCTTATATAGACATACAAAACAGCAGCAAAATGCAGCAAGTAAGTACAGCAAAGGAAGGGTCAAAGACCACAAGAAAGCACGTGAGAAACCAACAAAAGAGTCACCCTATAGTAGACCTAAACAAGGACCAAAGCAGACCTAAAAACACAGCTCCCGAAAGGGCACAGCAAGCCTAAACAGGGAGGGAAACCAAAGCAGTTTGTAGGTCTTTCCTTAAAGGGTTAAGGTTCTCTAAACAAGGCAAAAGCTTCCTTTTCACTTGTACAAGAATAGCCATATCAGTTTTCAAGGGAAGAGCACGTTTTGACACAGCAAAGAGGAACCCAGAAAAACAGAGCCAAAAGCACTTTGACAAACAGAAAAAGACAAATCTGTTTTCAAGAAATCACATGTGAACTTTAAGCAACCAAAGTCAACTAACATATAAACATGCGTTTGTATTCTGAATCAAGGAGGTTCTAAACCCTAGAAAGTCACATACTGACTCGGAAATCACCAAGACTACTAAACACAGATATGCACAGACTTAACAGATGACAAGCAGGCCAACAGGGATATGAGCAGCAGTTGCTATCCTAAATGGAAACCATGATATGGGATGCATGAACTACCTGATATCCCAAAGAGATAAGTGAAAGATGCCAACATCTTCAACCTCTGTTCTTGATGATCCTTCAGGCAATTGTGTTTTGACGATTGTCAAGGGATAGCCAATATCCATATGCCTTCAATCTCCCCCTTTGGCATTCCTTGACAAAACACAATCTTCAAAGAGTACCTGCATGAGAGTATAGCACAAACAACACATGCAGCAAAAGAATGTCCATACTCAGAGTATTGCAACACTCCCCCTGACTGGTTACCCAGGATAGAAAGACATCTAACTATCCCAGCCAGGTAATTCTCCCCATCCAAAAGTACCTGCATAGATTAGCTAGTTCTCCCCCTTTTTGTCTAGGAAAGACAAAGGGTAAAACCACAGATGATATAAAACCGCAGATAAGAGTAACATTGTTTGGAATCAAACCACAAAACCAAACCAAAGATGTTCAAGGAAGACATACAAAGAGACATAAGAGCAGAAACTAAAAGAGTTCAAAGAGTAGAGAGGAAGAAGCTTCTAAACAGCATAACCGGATGCGTCACCCATAGTTTCGTCATCCTCAGCACCAATCTCCCCAAGGTGGGTAGTTTCACCAGAGTACGATTGTACCTTGGTAGGGAGCTTAATGCCGTCACCCATCCCAGACGGAATACCAGAGTGAGTAAATGAGGCAGCGGAATTGAGACACCTTCTACTCAAGAATTCTTGAACCAAGAGGTTTTTCCTCTTAAACACACAAACTCCACTTTCAAACTTCCTGCATAGTCATGTCAGCAATAAAGAGTAACAGTGTCCTATCCCGAGGAAAGGCACACAAGCATTCAAGAGAGATTCCTCAAAGACAAATAAAAGACGATCATGCACGTATACCTCTAATATCCATTTGGATATTTGGGATACCCTGAATAATAGAAGGTACTGATGTATCTACCAACACATTGATAACTCCCCCTCACATGGTGCATAAGAGAACACAAAGAGTTTGATTTCAGAAAGATTTACAACCTGTCAGCATGAACCCTGGGATGGAAACAGTCAGTGAAATCCCAGACATCAGGAAAATTTAAGCATGACTCACAAAAATGTGACAACTAATTTTCATATGTCTTGATGGCTCAAATTTTTCACATGAATATATGACTATAAAGTAACATCAATGCCATGTTCTTCACAAATCAATCCTTGGAACCATAAGAGTGTGTGTGTGAAAGGTTCATCTAAGGGAGTACAAGTTTAGAGCATCAAATGACATGAGGACATCAAGAGTAACCAAGTGACTTTGTCACAACCATTTGAGAGTTCTGGAAATTCAGCATATCAAGGACTTTGTTCCAACTTGGCCTTTGGCCGTTCTCATTTAAGTTCAAAGCAATTTCCTCATTTTCTTTAACTTTTTCCCAAGAGCTCATCTGAGAAATACGTCCTCATAGGTCCATGTAACAGAGTAGTTATCATTATGTCCTGAGCGCAATGCTCGAAAGAATAATGTGTGTTTCAAGGACACTCGGTGGATAACTAGTCCGAACCCATCGAAGGATAGATAACATCTCAGGGATCCCCACTGGTTCCGGTTAAGGTGCACCCAGCAAAAGACTAGCCCATTCCTTTACTTTAATCATTTGACAATAAGCACCAGATTTTCACAATTGTTCTGTAGTAGCTAGTTCAACTCACTCAATTTTCTAGCTCAAACAATGTACACCCCACAAGAATAACCTTTGTGCTCAAGATATCTTTCAAGTTCCAAGAATGATTTAGACCACATGCACTAACATTCTTAAAGGCATAGATGCATATACACAAGTGAAAGATGCAGCAAATGTCTATCAAGAAACATGAAATAAGAACACAACATTTTAGATCAAGTTCAGAAATATTTCCAGGGATTTGACCACTGACTCGTATCCCAGCATGAGCCAACAATTATTTTCAGAAAAACAAAAAGTGTTGAAAGATAAATTTAGATCAGTGAGGGAGATATCTCAAGTAATGGTGCATACACCAATGGCCTTCCTAAGACTTTCAAATCTCAGATTGTCCAAAGGCTTAGTAAACACATCAGCTAGTTGTTGTTCCGTTGGAATGAATGTCATTTCAAGCTGATTCTCTTCAACCAAATTTCTAATGACATGATATCTTATCTCTATATGCTTGGTCCTAGAATGCAACACAGGATTCTTTGAGATATTGATAGCAGAAGTGTTATCACAGAATAGGGATAGAATACCTTGCTCAAATCCGTAGTCGCTCAACATGTGCTTCATCCAGAGGAGTTGTGTACAGCAGCTTCCAGTCATGCTTCTGTAGAGAGTCTGATCAGCATTGGTACCCTCCAGATCCACACTGATTCTGCATGAAGTCCCCATTGGGTTCCGGATGGGAGAGGCTCCTTCCATCCCAAACTTCTTCACAAGTTCCTTCGCATACTCTTCAATCACCTTGGACTTACTTCGGGTCTGCCTTGGTTCATTCACCATGCCAATCACATCTGAGGGTGAGTGATCTTTTTGAACTTGACGTTTCCCAACGTGATGTGACTTCTGGATAGTCAGGGTCTGATCTATCCCAGCGCCTTCTATATCAGATTCTGCATCCTGGGATACATCATCAGGAATAGGATTCTGTTCATCTATAGGAGACTCAACAGCTTCGGGAGATTTCCCAGTGCTTACATCCTCAACCTGCGCATTTATTGAAGAATGGTTGTGAGAGCATACAAGAGAGTCATTGATAGCCACATTCACCGTTTCTACAACATTTCTTGCAGCAATGGGTGAGGTCTTCACTCTTGAGAGAAAACAAATGACTTCTTCCTGTTTTTCCTTAACACCAGGTTCTTTGGGAGGCAAGACGCTTCTGGTATCCCTGGTTCCACGAAAGGATTTTCTGACCCAGTTTGAAGAAATTGCCTTGTTCTTCGGCTTCGGGATGGCAAGAGACTGTGCAATCCTGGTCAGTTCGTTAAGAGATTTCTGAAAATGAGCGAGCAGATCATTGCTTTGTGGGATCTTTGCCGGTGCAGGATTCCTTCTTAGCGTGTAGCAGTACCGCTGGATATGTCCACTGTTCCCACAGTGAAAGCACCTGATTTGTGAGTTTTTCTTGAGCATGGACACTTTGGAATTTTCAGGAGCATTGATCTTCTGTCGAGGCGGAGGCTTTCCCAACACCGAGCTGGTGCCTTTTACAAACGTAGTCTTCCCCGAGCCTTTGGGTTTGTCATCATCCTCGAACCCCAGACCTCTCTTGCTGCCATCCAGCCTTCCCATCCCACAGATTTGGGATAGCTTCTCCGAGCCAATGGAGAACTTTGCGAACTGGTTCTGGGTGTCCAGTAGGGACTCTTCAAGTTTCAGTTTTTCAGCAGTGAGCACCAGTATAGAGGAGGACTGAAGGTCCAGTTCTTTCTTGAGAAGAATCACTTGATCTTCTAGTTGAGTCTTGACAGCACTCCACTCAGCTTTCTGGGATATGAGCTCTCCTTGTATCCTGGAATTTGTCTCCTTACTCAATGAAAGCTCATTAGTTAGAGCTTCATTTTTAGCAAGCATAGACTTAGAAGCTTTACATAAACGTACATACATATCATGCCCTTCGTCATCAGAATCCTTGTCCTCAAGAGACTCATCTAATGTAACTTGGGTGACAAAAGCAACCTTTTCATCTTCATCTAAATCGGTTTCAGAATTTTCATTTGAATCACTATCACTCCAAGTTGCTTCTAGTACATTATGAGACTTATTTTTCCTGTTAGCACAATCCACAGCCTTATGTCCTACTCCATTGCACTCAAAACATTTCATATCTGTTTTCGGGATAGGAGAGGGCCTGATATCCCGACCTTTCTGTGAAACCTGATTTCTAAAAGGCTTAGAGCTAGATCCTTTTGAGAAGTTCCGGTTAGAGTTGAAAGATTTCCTTTTCCTTAAGAATTTCTCAAATTGTTTGGTTAGAAAAGCAAATTCATCATTTTCATCATCTTCATTTTTATGCAACTTTTCAACCTCAACTTTAACCGAACTTAAAGCAATGGATTTCTCAAGCATGGGCCTTTTCTTTAGAGTTTCATAGGTTTTCAGATTTCCAACAAGTTCTTCTAAAGGATAGATATCAAGATCATGAGCCTCTTCAATAGCATTCATTTTCGAGTCAAAGAAAGAAGGTAAAGCAGTTAAGAACTTCCTAACAATTTTCTTTGATTCTATGGCCTCGCCTAAGCTACGACATTGATTTGTGATATTGAGTACACGACCATAGAAATCATCAATAGACTCTTTGTCACTCATGCTTAAACCTTCAAACTCAAAAATAAGACGTTGAAGTTTTTGTTGTTTAACACGAGAGTTACCTTCATGAGTATTGATGAGCACTTCCCATGCCTCCTTAGCAGTAGAGCAATGAATGATCCTTTGGCGTTCTGCTTCGGATAGGGCATTGAATAGACAACTTAGAGCTTTGATGTTTGCTCTAGCCAAAACCTTGTCGGCTTTTTCCCATTCGGACCTAGGCTTTGAAATCCTTTCGGTTGATTCAGCGCCTTTTGGTTTTGTGGGATGTGTCCAACCTTCCTCTACAATTTGCCATAGCATACCATCATCTTGGTAAGAGAGGAAGGCACTCATCATGATTTTCCATTGAGAGAAATCATGTCCATCGAAAAAGGGAGGAACATTTATGGAAGAACCTTTTTCACGATCCATAACCGGCCCCTCAGAGGATCTCACTAGCAAAGGCTAGTGGCCGCTCTGATACCACTTAAAGGTCCTAGAGGGGGGGTGAATAGGCCTTTACCACTTTTTCGTTCAAACTGTTCTCGGGATAGCAGGAGAGAGATCTATCCCGAAGCACAGAAACGATTACTGAAATGTAAAACAGTAAGTAAAGTGACACAAGATGTTTTTGATAACGCAGAAATCCTACAACCAGGATCAAAAACTGCGTGCCCCTAACTCTTGAGGGACAAACCTTTCCACTACTTTGTAACACACACAATTACAAGTTTCTGGCACTCTGGGATACATAACCCGTATGCTATCCTGACTAGTCTACCCACCAGTATAAACAGAGCTACACTACCTTAATCTATGTGTTTACACTTTGGAAATTGTACAGAAGTATCAACTCAGATCTTAACTACTCTCTAGTTAAATCTTCTTGATCAACTTCTTGGGTTGGGCATCTCCACACTTTATCTCTATGGAATGCACAATGCAATGATGCATATGAGTTTTGAAAACAGTTTTAAGCTTCAGAAACCATGTCTATTATGCACTGTAAAGAGCAACCAAAAGACATGGAAGGGGAAGAGAAGAGATAAGAGAAACTACACTCGAAAGTGCTCTCAAAGAGTACCAAAACAGAATAACCAAAACCCCCAAGTGTTTCACTCAACCAACCAACTCTCAGTACAGTTTTAACACCTTATATAGACATACAAAACAGCAGCAAAATGCAGCAAGTAAGTACAGCAAAGGAAGGGTCAAAGACCACAAGAAAGCACGTGAGAAACCAACAAAAGAGTCACCCTATAGTAGACCTAAACAAGGACCAAAGCAGACCTAAAAACACAGCTCCCGAAAGGGCACAGCAAGCCTAAACAGGGAGGGAAACCAAAGCAGTTTGTAGGTCTTTCCTTAAAGGGTTAAGGTTCTCTAAACAAGGCAAAAGCTTCCTTTTCACTTGTACAAGAATAGCCATATCAGTTTTCAAGGGAAGAGCACGTTTTGACACAGCAAAGAGGAACCCAGAAAAACAGAGCCAAAAGCACTTTGACAAACAGAAAAAAACAAATCTGTTTTCAAGAAATCACATGTGAACTTTAAGCAACCAAAGTCAACTAACATATAAACATGCGTTTGTATTCTGAATCAAGGAGGTTCTAAACCCTAGAAAGTCACATACTGACTCGGAAATCACCAAGACTACTAAACACAGATATGCACAGACTTAACAGATGACAAGCAGGCCAACAGGGATATGAGCAGCAGTTGCTATCCTAAATGGAAACCATGATATGGGATGCATGAACTACCTGATATCCCAAAGAGATAAGTGAAAGATGCCAACATCTTCAACCTCTGTTCTTGATGATCCTTCAGGCAATTGTGTTTTGACGATTGTCAAGGGATAGCCAATATCCATATGCCTTCATACATATTGAGTCGGTAGTTGCTATTTCATATTCTCAGGTAAAGTGAGCCACAGAAATAGGATATTGGGTTGGACTTTGTAGCATATGAATGTGATCCATACGAATTAAGTCGCTTTACTAATGTGTCAAGAAGACTCTAAACCTTATGAAAGGGCTAATGAAAATACCATATGCTTTTGTCTGCCAACAATGGAAAGATCTTTTTCGTATATATATCAACAGTATAAATCTAAGCCCGGAAAAGCAAGACCGAGTCCAACTAGGAAACAGACCTGCCAAGTTCATTGTTAAGAAATTTTGACATTGAAAAACAAAGTAACTTTGCTCAGCATGAAAATGAGAAATGCATTGGTTTGGAAATGATGATGGATTTATGATGGTAAATTTGGTAATCAAGCCTTTGAAAACAATACTCTGTTCATTGATTTGTTAGCAGAGCATCCTCATCCTCACCCTCCTTTAGAATACAATGTTGGAATAGATTTTCAAAATATGAGGAGATTGATGCATCTCTTCATAGGATATGTAGTACAAATCATTGCGATTGTTTGTAATCAACCAACATACTGGTTTAGAAAGGATGCAATGGTCCAAAGGGTATAATCTGTTTAAATGAAAGGCTGTGTTCCAAAGTGAAAAGGCTTGAATACTTCTATAAATAGGAGTGCTCCTGCCCCTCCAAAATTCTTTCAGATTTTCATATTCATCTCTCATATATTATTCTAGCAATACCTCATTAATTTTTCCTAATTTTAAACCAATAAAATATAGAAATTATTACACTGCAGAAATAGTTTCTAGTAATCTTGAATCTCTTATAAAATGTTCGATTGAGTGTTAGGTTGATCTTTGTTAGTATAAACCGACGATCAACATTAACAAGTTGCTAGGTTTCATTATATCCTAAAGACTTATTTGAGTATTCCTCCTTGCACACTAAGTAGAGAGGCAAATAAATTCTAAAGGAAAACGTAAATTTTTACGTGTATTTGAAGCGTTTTTCATTCTATTGCCATACCTACAAACACAAAAAAATTCAACAATCTTTAGACACTATTTTTGCAATGGCATCATTGAAGGAGTTCACATCAAATTTCGTGAAACTTGATCAGTTCAATGGGACAAACTTTTGAAGATGGCAAAAGAAGTTACACTTCTTGTTTTTTAGCCTAAAAGTGGTTTATGTCCTTACTACTCCAAAACTTGAAGAAAATAAAGAAGAGATGATCGCTACCCAACGTCAAAGAATAAAGTGGGAACAAGATGACTATGTATGCAAGGGTTATATATGAACGCAACGTTCGATTCACTATTTGACATTTACCATAAGATGAATATCGCAAAGGAAATATGACACGCGCCTGAAGTCAAATATATGTCTGAAGATGCTACAAGTAAGAAGTTTCTTGTTTCTAAATTTTCAATTATAAAATGACCGAAGATATATCCATTGTGAAAAAATTTCATGAGAGCATGCATATACATAATCAGTTTACTTAATATCAAATGCGCATGGATGATTCCATAATTGTTTCCACAAATGTGGATAAACTTCCACCTTCTTGGAATTAATGCAAGAAGAGCTTCAAACATAAGAAATAGGACATGTCCATGGAGAAATTGGGACAACATCTTTGTATAGAAGAGGAACTTAAATCCCGGGAGAAAATTGAAGAAACATATTCCTCCAAGATTCATATGGTTGAAGATGAGTATAAAAACTCAAAAGTTAACCATGGAGGAAATAAGAGAAAGGGAAACTTTTTCAAAAAAGGGATACCAAGGTCTGAACTCAAACAAAAAGGAAAAATGTGGTTGTTTCCATTGTGACAAGCCAGGTCACTTCAAGAAAGATTATCGTTTGCTCAAGAACAAGCCAAAAACTAATGATGAAAAGTTTGTGGCAATGATATCTGAAGTCAATATGAAGGAGGATATTGAAGCTTGGTGGGTTGACACTGGTGCTAACAAGCATAGTTGCAAACATAAGGGCATGTTCAAGACATATGACTAGTGTGATGGTGACAACATCGTCTACATAGGAAATTCATCGACTTCATTTGTCAAAGGCAAAGGCACTATTGAAATCGATTTCACATCGGGGAAAGTACATACTCTAACCGATGTCTATCGTGTTCTGGATGTTAAAAATAATTTGGTCTCTGCAAGTCTCTTGACTAAGCATGGTTACAAACTTGTCTTTGAATCGGATAAGTTTATATTGACCAAGGCTGGTACCTATATTGGAAAATGATATATCAATATATGTATGGTGGAATGTTCAAACTAAATATTAAGAAAATATCTACTATGTTTGTTTACTTATTGAATTCTTTATCTTTATGGCATTATAGATTAGGTCACGTTAATACTAAGAAAGTAATTGATATGTCAAATCTAGAATTAATTCTAAAGCATGAAAATGATATGCATGATAAATGTGTTACTTGCTCACAAACAAAGATAACAAGAACATTTTTTCATAAGGTAAAAAGAACCTCTACTTTGCTAGAAATTATTATAGTGATATATGTGATTTACATAGTACACATATTAGAGGAGGAAAGAGATACTTTGTGACTTTCACATATGATTTCAGTAGATTTTTCCATGTTTATCTTATGTGTACTAAAGATAAAGTTATTGACAAATTTAAAATCTTTAAGAATGAAGTGGAGAATATTTGTGAAACAAAGATAAAATACCTATGATCCGATAGAGGTGGAGAATACCATTTTCCATCTTATAGTGAATTCGTAGGTATAGTGCATAAAACTTCTATAGCCTATACTCCACAACAAAATAGAGTTGCCGAAAGGAAAAATAGGACCCTTGTAGAGATGCTTAATGCAATGCTCCTAAACCCTAATATAAGTAAGGGTTATTGGGGAGACACATTGCTTACCACATGTTACATCTTAAATAGAGTACAAGATCATTAAAACTAACACCTTATGAGTTATGATTCAAGAAGAAACCAAACTTGAACTATTTTAAAGTTTGAGGTTGTAGAGCCATAGTTAGATTACTTGAACCTAAAATACATAAATTAGGGAAAAGGCTATAGAATGCATATTTTTAGGATATGCGAAATATAGCAAGGGATATAGATTTCTGGTCATAGAACCTAATGAGTCTATATCAATCAATACTATCATAGAATCTAGAGATGCAAAATTCTATGAAAATAAGTTCACGTCTTTATCTAAAGATGATAATAAAAAGGTGAAGGTTTTATCAAGAAATAAATATAGTGATTTAAATTCACTACGTACACCTAGACTCTGTAGTGTAGCGAGCAAGATGAAAATGATAAACCAACTGAAATTAGAAGAAGCAAAAGAAGAAGGATAGAAAAATCATTTGAACCTGATTTTATTGTGTACCTGGTGGAAGGTACAAGAAACTAACACAAAAGGCAAACAATGGTTACACCTATTGTAGAGTCTGATCCTCTTATATATGAGGAAGCAATGAAATCTCAAGATGCTTCTTTTTGGAAAGAAACCATCAATGATGAGATGGATTCCATCATGGGAAACAAGATCTAGAAATTGGTCGACTTACCTCATGGTTCAAAACCAATAAGGTGTAAGTGGATATTTAAAAACAAAATGAAAGTTGATGGAACTATAGACAATTTTAAAGTAAGACTAGTAGCCAAAGGGTATACTCAAAAGGAATGTATGAATTATTTCGATACCTATGCTCTGGTTGGTAGGATTACTACCATAAGGATACTTATTGTTTTAGCTTCTATATATAAATTTCATATTCACCAAATAGATGTAAATATCGCTTTTTAAATGGTGAATTGGATGAGAAAATTTATATGCATCAACCCGAGAGATTTTTCATGTTTGGACAAGAACAAAAAGTGTGTAAACTAATTAAATCATTATATGGTTTAAAGCAAGCACCAAAATAATGGCATGAGAAATTTGATAAGGTCATTATCTTTAATGGATTCAAATTAAGTACATGAATCTGATAAGTGTGGTAATAACAAGTTCCAAAATAATAAGGGAGTGATCATCTATCTATACGTTGATGGCATGCTTATATATGGAACTGATATCGAAAGTATAGAATCGGCTAAGAAATTCTTATCTTCTAACTTCGATATGAAAGATATGGAACAAGATGATGTTATCTTGGGTATAAGAATTAAAAGATGTAATGGTGGTTTGGTTTTAACTCAATCAAATTACATAGAAAAAGTTTTTAGAAAATTCAACCATTCTAATAATAGAAATCGGTTTCTAGACCTTTTGATTCAAATTTGAAGCTAAATCAAAATAATGGTAGAGCCGTAAATCAATTAGAATGTTCTAGAGTGACCGGATGCTTAATGTATGTCATGTCTTGTACTAGACTTGATATAGCTTTTGTTGTAAGCAAACTTAGTAGGTATACGAGTAATCCTAGACAAACATATTGGAATGCAATCTCTAGAATATTAAAGTACTTAAAATATATAATTGATTATGGAATATATTATAGTCTTCGGTTTTAGAAGGATTTACTTATGTTAGTTGGATATCCGATAACGAGGATCATAAATCAACTACGAGCTGGATATTTTTACTTGATGGAGGAGCCATATCATGGGGCTCTAAGAAATAGGTTGTAATTTCATATTCCACCATGGCAGCAGAATTTATAGTGTTAGCTTCGTGTAGTAAAGAAGCGGAATGGCTAAAGAACTTATTACTAAAAATTTCGATATGGCATAAACCGATGTCTCCAATATCTATTCACTGTGATAGTCAAGCAACACTATCACAAGCATATTGCCAAGTATATAATGGAAAATCAAGGCACATTGGTTTGAGATATACTTTGGTGAGACAATTGATAACTGACGGGATTATAACCGTTGATTTTGTAAGATCATGGCATAATTTGGTTGATCCATTAACTAAAGAACTTGCAAGGGATTTGGTGTGAAAACATCTAAAGGAATGGGGTTAAAGTCTAATTTTACTGATCACTAATTATGGAAACTTAACTCAACACTCGAAACATCAAGATCTTGAGTTCAATGAGCAAAAGTACATCATATACAGTGATTGTAAGCACTAAATAAATTAAATGAGTATATATGTATAAACATATATATACCATATCCACTCCGAAGATAGAAGTGGTTGCTACATGTAATGAATGGTGGAGGTTGAGTTATAATTAAAACTCTTAATAAGCATGATGGAAAATACTTTAGTTACATGGGTACAACATGCTTATATATACGAGTGTAGAAGGTAGTGCCGTCTTCTATGCGACTTGAGCTAGTCTCTACAACACTCGTGAAAATGATACATATACAAGACCAATTCATGTGTCGTCTTTCAGAACGCTCGAAAGAAATAGAAACCTAGTGTGTGAAATGTGTTGGGTTAGATCACTATAAGATTGCAAGTTCAAAGCAACGCAAGGATACTTCGCCATCTTGATTTAACTTTGATGCATTCTCACTAACATATAGTTCAAATACATAAGATATCTTAGTTTATGCACTATATTTTCCAAGAATTTGCTCAAGGAATTTTTTTTCAAACGTTTTTAAAATAGTTTTTAAACTCAACAGAATTTTTATATTTTGAAAACGTGGAGGATTGTTGGAATAGATTTTCAAAATATGAGAAGATCGATGCATCTGTTGAAAGGATATGAAGTAGTACAAACTATTGTGATTATTTGTAATCACCCAACATACTAGTTTATAAAGGATGCGATGATCCAAAGGGTATAACCCTTGGTCATAATCAGTTTAATTGAAGGGCTGTATTTCAAAGTGAAAAGGCTTGAATACTCCTATAAATAAGAGTGCTCCCGCCCCTCCAAAAATTCATTCAGATTTTCATATTCATCTCTCATATATTATTTTAGCAATTCTTCATTAGTTTTTCCTAGTTCTAAACCAATAAAATCTAGAAATTATTATACTATAGAAAAAAATTCTAGTAATCTTGAATCTCTTGTAAGATCTTCGATTGAGTGTTTTGTTGATCTTCGTTAGTGCAAACCGACGATAAACATTAGCAAGTTGCTAGGCTTCATTGTATCTTAAAGACTTATTTGATTATTCCCCCTTACACACTAAGTAGTGGGGCAAATAAAGTCTAAATGAAAGTGTGAACCTTTATATGCCTTTGAAATATTTTTCCTTCTATTACCATACCCACAAACACAAAAAATTTCAACATACAAGAAGTGCAGAACTGCAGGCTACAAGTGCTATAACATGTACCAAACAAACCTGAAAAAAAATGTCCCACTAGTATATTTGCTAGTTTAAAATTGATGGCCATAGGTTGTGGATCCGGGCCGGGTTTACAAATTCATTGCCTTAGATTCTTTCTTTAGCACCAAGGCACCAGTAACGGAGCCAAAAATTTTGTTCAGGTGGGGTGAACTTTTTCTGGACAGTTCTTTCTACTCTTACCGAGTAAACCTACTCTTTCTTCACCTATATATATCACACAAAGATTCACAGATAAAGTATAGTTTATACTCTAAAAAATAATTAATTTAATCCCACATTCTTCGGAGTAATCAAAGGTAATGTGGCAATCCGATAAGTAATAATAAAAGAGTAAAAGTGTATTTGGCTCAGAAATTCTTTCCATCATCTTCTCTCTCTAACAAACACAAATCTCAGCTAAAACCAAAAAGGACGGCTTTGCCATACTACATCCGCTGGCACAGTGGAACGCCATTGTCTACTACACCATTACTTCCATTCAAGATTTTGATCTACTGTACTTCTGATTGATTACCCAACCACACATTCCTCTAATTATAGTTGAGGCTAAAACTGACAATCAAGGAGATAAGAACACCACGAGATGTGATTAGTTCGATCTCCAGTTTGATTCCTTTTCATCGTCTTCTAGCAGGATGATATAAAATATAAAATAGTCTAAGTCATGGTTTCATCAATAATTAGGCTACAGATTGAAGAATCAAGTTCTATAACTTATGTAATTAGAAGATTGGTCATATCCAACTAGACCCAGACCTGAATAGAGGGGCGGGAGACTGTCGCCTCGTCTAGAGGCCTCAATTTTTTAAATATTTTATTATATATATAAAAATTATAATTATATAAATACCATTTTTAAAAATAAAATAAAAACAGAAAACTAGCATATACGCTCTTTTTTCTCCCATGAAAACTGTTTTCTCGTTCTTCTCGCACAGTTGATAGCAGCACCTCTAAGAAAAATCAGCACTTATAGAATCGTGTAAATCAATATGTGGAAATCTAAAGATTTTCTCAACGTATTCTCTCTAAATTTCCTCAAAAGACTCCAGGCTTGCTCACCCAATTTTGCCAGAAACCTTCCCTCCAGCTCCAATCAATCTCTTTTGGTGTTGTTTGAAAGGCTCGGATTCAAATTCTTGGAGGTAATTGGTTATTGAACAATGGGTAGTCTGAATTACTTTTGTTTTTGATCTTGTTATTTAGAAATTTTGATCGATTTGGAATTTTGGGATTGTTTTGCTTACTTTGTATATGTTTTGTATATGGATGTTGATTGCTTTGTTTGATTTTGTGTTGACAATATTCTCCAATCTCCATTATTCTATTATGTTCAATTTTTGAAGTACTGGATTCGATTTTTTACCACCATGAGGGGCACTATTTTTTGTTCCCGCCTCGGGTCCAAAAATGTCAAGTCCGACCCTGTATCTAACCCGCTTAATCTATGTCCATATTGCTAGTAAACATCAATTCAATCATAAGATATATATATATATATATATAGCATTTTTTATCTCCAATATTCCAGGTAGAGCAAATTGGCTCCTTCAGTGAAGTCATCCACGCTCATGGTGTTTCCTAGACCACCCGGGTTAGGTAGATGCAAATGTTGAACGTAAGGACAATCATAATACTTCCTTTGATCTTCGAGCTGATTTCTCATGTTTGGAATAAAATCTTTCATCTCTAGCCAGACACAAGATGTCTTTTATTTTTTGAAATAAAATTCGAATTAGTTTTAATTGAGTAAGATGGCTTAATTAATTTGACACTCGAATAATACTAGTTCAAAATTATCACACAACGTGGTCAAAAAGTTGTGTTAAGAATGGTGGGCAAGCTCCTACTGCCGGAGGTTTTGTTCTTAGAAGTTAGAACTGCTGTATGACTATAATCTAGGCCACTCTACTCATGGTTCTAGACTCTGGAACAATGCTCTTCCCCCGAATGCAAGTCAAATGCATGTTGCGGATCTTGCTGGAATCGGTTGTAAGTCGTAATGTCTCTTGTTTAGATTTCTTTCTTTTCTTAGCGAAAAAATAGAAAAGAAAAACATGATAAAAAAGTTTCATGATTTTACATAATGAATAGAAAGGGACGATCATAGAAGAAATCACATTTTGAGGACCACACATGTTATGTACCTTCATTTTCTAGCTAGTCACAGGGAGATGGATGCAACCTACATGTATTAAGTCTAAATTAAAATACCAACGTCCCCACAAAACCATCTATAATTAGAGTGACATAGGTCCAACCCTACATTCTTGTCTTAGATATGCATACGGCATACCTCCATTAGTGTAGCCTAAAATATATAATACAAGCAACCTGTTGTTCTCATACATATTAATATAACTTAAAGGTCTCTTCATGCTGATCAGATATTAGTTGTTCCATCCCTAAAAACACAATATTTCATTATTGACTCCATATAAACAAGGTTGATATGATTTATACTTATAATGGAAAATATCTCAAATTAAATTGTGATGATCGTGATCGTATTGACAACTTAATATTTAAAATGTAAATCCGTGAATGAAAAATAATTCTAAAATTTTGTGTCTTCTATAAATCATGAAATGAATATTTTTAAATTAATCAGAATTTATCTATTTACTACATGATTTAGTCTATATGTGCAAGTTCTAATCAGTTTCAAAGGGTTGATCACCAAAAGTTCGGATCGCTAGATTAGAATATCAAGTCCTATGTCACTTGATGTGTTTTTTTAATCTTTATTTAATATATTATCGGTCACATCAGAGCAAAACCAATTTTCAGTGGTGCGTAAAATTTATATCCTTTTGGCATTTGTTAATAACACACACACTAGTCGCTGCCGGAGAAGTGAACAGAACCATTATTGACCTCAGGAAGAAGCCAAAGCTGCGTACCCCTCACGTCCCTTTCACTCTTTTTTTTTCTCTTCCTCCCCAAAATTCCCTTTTTAACTTTCACACCACCAAAACGATTCACATTGCTATTTCTGCTCTCTAGCTATCCCCATAAGTTTGTTGAAACCTCACTTTCCCAAATTCCACATCCTCCCCATTTATTATTCATTCATCATTTTTTTTTCCAAACACTCTCCTTCATTGCTTTCGAATTTGCCATGACCAAAATTTGATTTCGAATCACCATGAAAGTGAGCATGCACAACCATGGCCGAATTGCCAGGCTCGTTGGGCACAAGTGCCAGCTTGGCCCTGCGTTTGGGACAGATCATATTCTCCACCGCTTCTCTTCTCTTCATGTGCTTGGACGTTGAGTTCTACAGCTACACAGCTTTCTGGTAAGTCTTAAAGTCACAATTGAATTGGACCCTTATTTCATCTCGTTCTTCAATACCCTTGTCTTGTGTTCCTGGAATCTCGATCATGGAAATTGTGGAATTATACCTACCCTGATCATTGGTTTTGGTTCGTTGCATCTGAATTTTGATTCTTGGGAGTTTGATATTGGCTTTTGAATATTGATCACTCTGTTATGAATTGTGAAATTGTGTAATTGATCATTTGGAACTCGAACCCTATTTTTTATAGTGATTTCAAAGGCAGAAGATTGGAGATCTTCCATTGATACACATATATGCAGGTTTAAAGATTGTGACTTTTTAACAATTGGCTTTTTGTGCAACTGGTCTGCATAAGCCTTCTACAACCGACAATTGGAAACCAAATATCTCAGGCTTTTTTGTTTCGTGTGTAAAGGTGCTGTATCTCTTTGCTTGGCGTTATATATACATATATACATCACTGTATATATAATTCTTAAGTCTACATCTGCATATCATTTTGCTAACGGTGAGGGTTTGAATTGTTTCAAAAGCTTGAGTTGTGTCTCAAGGGGTTTGGGAAATAAAAAGATATAGTACAATGGAAATGTAGAATAAAAATGTTATTTTGAAGCTTTGACTTGCTCCAAAGGCAAAAAAAATTATCAAACACCATATTGATGTTTCTGATGATGTCTTTGATTAGCATTTGTGACCTAATTTGTTGCATCTTTATTTGATCATTGCAAGGAATTGGATAGGTTCAATAAAATTATCAGACCTTATGATATGTATAATGTATCTGTTAATTCGAGTATGTTTGATGTACTTTTAGTGACTTAGTCTCATTGTTCATGTTGGTTTGCAGTTATTTGGTGACGGTAATGGGATTGGTAGTTCCATGGGGTATGACTTTGGTGATAGTGGATGCCTACTCTATCTTTGTCAGATGCTTACCTCGTCAGCCAAGAATAGTCATAATCCTCATTGCAGGAGACTTGGTATGTTCTTTTTGTTTATACAATACATGAAGAAATTTCACAAAATCTCTCTTTTTCACAACTTATTCATAAGAGGATTTTATATACAACTTGTCCAGGCTTTATCATATCTCTCGCTAGCTGCAGCCTGCTCAACGGCTAGTACCACAATGCTCTTGCATGATGCCGATCGATCCTACTGCCCTGCAAAGTTATGCACAAGATATCAGTTGTCTGCTGCAATGGCGTTTCTTTCTTGGTTTTTGTCTCTAGGTTTTTGTCTATTCAATCTATGGCTTCCTCCTTCATTATAGTGATCTGGCTGGCTGTTGTGTCCTAGGCAACAAATGAACTTTGCAAAAGTTTAAAAGAGCGCTGTCCATGCAAAATTTTGGGAGATACACATGGTAGATTAATCAACTGTTCAAAAGTGAAAGCATTGTACATAAATTTGCAGAATTTCTCTGTTGAACATCGTCTTTTATTGTACTGGGAAAAGGAGAATTTTGTTTCCCTCTTTTCCATTGTATATATTATATATACACATGTAAACCTGAAACCTTGTTGCAGTCTTGTTGTCAGTTGTAAGTATGGTCCGATACAGATAACGAAAGCCGTAAATTCGACCAACTTATGCCTGACCTTCGAAATCAAAAGTTTAACGATTTAACCATTATAACGATATACTGAATCGGATGACGAAAGGCGTAAATTCGACCGACTTTTACCTCATCTTTTGAAGTCAACAATTTAACAGTACATCATTTCTATGACTAGCATGACTCCATACTTTATTGTGTGATTGTGTTGGGACTGTTGCAGTCTTGATCCTACAATTAACTAATCTCGACTCTTACCTCTATGGATAGTCGGATCCCTTACTAAATGGTAACTATTTGTTGATCTTGCTATAGAGGAATATATACAATCTAAACTCTTTTATTTCATTTATTTTTCCGTCCGTTTAAATTATTCCGGTGACGTTTCCAGGCTATTCGGGGACCCTAATATGTTGCTTTCTGTTAGGATCAGCCAAAGGGCATCAGGCCTAACCCGCTCTTAGGAGCTCAGTCGAGTGATGGACCACAGCTGGTCCTTATCTACAGTACTATGTTTTCGCTTGCACGATCTGTCGTCTTGTACAGGCCATGTGTCTTCGTTATCGTTATTTTGTATTGTAGCTCTTTGCTATGCATACTTAAACTACCTTGCGCGGCTTCTTGGAATTGGCTGGTTACTACCGTCGTTTCGTGAATCATTTTGGTATCATTGCTTAGCCTCTCAATGCCATGTTAAAAGTGGACAATTTCCAATGGACTTCCGAAACAGAGGCAGCGTTCTCGGCTCCTAAAACAGCGATCACATCTGCTCCAGTGTTGGCGCTTCCGAATTTCTTCCTTTCGTGTTAGAAACCGACGCAAGTGGTACATATATTGGGGCCGTTCTCACTCAACGACATCATCTGATTGCATTCAACAGTAAGTACTTATCTCTTGCTCCCCAAGCCATGTCCGTATATGATCGAAAGCTGTTTGCTATTCTCTTTGCAGTGGATAAATGGTGACAATACCTATTAGGTCACTCCTTTACAATCTTAATTGATCATAAGACACTCAAGCACATGATGGAGCAGAGGATAACCACACCAGCACAACATAAGTGGTTGGCAAAACTGTTGGGCTACAAGTCTACAACTATAGCATTGAGTACTGCCTAGGAGAGAAGAATACGATACTAGATGCATTGTCAAGGCAGTTTGAGGTGATGGCTATTCATGCTTCATCATCCCCTCTCATGGATGTTGTTACTACCATAGACAATGCTTGTTTACACCCTGATTCCAAGCTCATCATCGAGGCATTACAACAAGGTAGAGAAACCAAAAATGGGTTTGCACTTAGTGAGGGTCACCTCCTTTACAAAGATCGTCTTATTGTGCCTTATTCATTAGAATGGAGACCCAAATTGCTCCATGAGTTCAATTCCACCCTCCAGGCAAGCCATTCCGGCTATTTGCGGACCTATATAATGTTTCATTGTAACTTTGCGTGGCTTAGCATGCATAAGGATATAAAATAGTTTGTGGCCTAGTGTGATCATTGACAAGCCTACGAGACCATCCATCCTTCGCAGTTACTCTCTCCTTTACCAGTACCCAACAACGTGTGGCTTGACATATCAATGGACTTCATTGAGGGTCTCCCCACTTCACATGGTAAGAACTCTATAATGGTGGTGGTAGATCGTATCTCCAAATATGCTCCCTTTATTATCATTACCCATCCCTACAAGGCTGCATACATTGTTTAGGTTTTTGTACGAGAGATCTTCCGACTCCATGGGATGCCTAAGTCTATTGTAAGTGATAGAGACCGAATCTTCATTAGTAACTTTTGGAAAGCTTTCTTTAAGCTTCAGGGGACAGTGGTGTGCCGTAGTTCAGCCTATCATACATAATCTAATATCCAGATCGAAATGGTGAATAAGTCCCTGAAACACTACATTCACTGCTTCACTAGTGAAAAATCGTTCAGCTAGTCCACACTCCTCTATTGGTCCGAATGGTGGTATAACACCACTCACAATGCTTCTATCAAAATGTCACCATTCCAAGAAATTTATGGTTACTATCCACCTCAGGTTCGTCATTACTTACCCAGAAGCACCTCTGTCAATGTCATAGACGAGGTCCTCCAATACAGAGATGAACTTCTCCAATCACTCAAAGATCACATGCATGTTGCCCAAAACCGGATGAAGCAATTTGCAGATCGCAAGTGCACAAAAAGAGAGTTTGAGGTGGGTGATTGGGTATTCATGAAACTTCATCCCTATCGTCAAAAGTCAGTGGCCAAGAGATCATCCCAGAAACTCTCTCCCCGATTATATGGGCCCTATCAAGTGCTAGAACGTATTGACAAAGTTGCTTACAAGCTGGACCTTTCTTGCCATGGCAAGATTCACCCCACATTCCATGTTTCCTTACTTATAAAGAAACTGGATGATAATGTGTCTGTAAATCCAACTCTGCCTAAGTTTGATTAGGATGGTGCTTTCTCTTGGATTCCTTTTAAGGCATTGGATATGGTTGTGAAGTGTCGCAAGAAGAGGAATGTAACGCTATGGCTGATTCAATGGAATGACTTACCCTTGGAGGATGCTACATAGGAGATGGCACACTCCATTGCCAACAGCTTCCCAGAGTTCGTCTCCTGAGGATAGGCTGCTTCTAAGGGAAAGGGGGGGGGGGGGGGGGGGGGGGGGGGGGGGGGCACTTGTTAGGACCAGCCCAAAGGCATTGGGCCTAACCCGCTCTTAGGATGCTAGTCAAGTGATGGATACATCTGGTCCTTATCTACAATACTATGCTTTTGCCTACACGATCTGTCATCTTGCACATGTCATGTGCCTTCGTTATCGTTATTTTGTATTGCAACTCTTTGCTATACATTCTTAAACTGTGTTGCCTCATTGTAATGGGATCGAAAATTCAATGAACAACTTCTAAAACTCTCAATCTCCTCTTTCTCCTAGTTTGCACCTATTACTTTCACTTGAGCAAAGAAGCATTGTTCAAAAACCATAACACATAGGGGTGAGTACGAATCCTACAAATCTCGAACTCCTGACCCGCTCGAGACGAAAATTTAAATTTTTTACTATTTCGTCCCGTCTCGACCTGCCCCGTTTTTAAGGGGCGGGATTGAGTCTTAATTTTGAAATCCCGATAGACCCGTCTCGTCCTGCATAATATATTTTATCTATTTTATCACTTGTTTTATTAAGAGTTGACATATCAAATTATCAAACAATTAATAATATTCAACCTAAATAATAAAATTATCCTAATATGAACTAAATGTATCAATTAAACATGAAATACAAGCTTGTAACTTTAATGTTATTATTTATACATCAAGTAAAACGGTATTACGCTGTGTAATTATACATTTGTAGCTTTTATCAAATTATGTTTATCTTATATTGAACCTAAAATGTGGTTCATCCCATATCATTCGGATTTTGTTAGTAAATACTCTATTAAATATTTTTTTTAAATTAAACCCAAAATTTGACTTGTTCCGTCTCATCCTGTCTCATTCGAGTTTCAGGACAGATTTTAAAAATGTTCAATCCCGTCCCGTTCGGGATACGGACAGAGAATGTCAAATTTTTACACGACCCGTCTATGCCCACCCCTATTAACACATAAATATCCGTCTTTCAAAACCCAAATGGCCTCAAAAGCCCAAACCGCCTTGTACTTCACCCTCAAGCATCCTACCATTGTTTCCCGCTTCTCTCTCTCTCACTCACTCTCTCCACACCAACTCCAATCACATCAACGAAACCCTCCGCCTGGTAGAGTAATGCTCCTCTATGTCCCAACTCAAACAACTCCGCGCCCAACTCATTCTCCGCCACACAAACCCTCACCCTTGGCAAACTCATCTCGTTCTGCTCCCTCTCCGACGCCGGAACCCTCCGCTACGGCCACCTCGTCTTTGACCAAGTCCTCCAACCCAACAAGTTCATGTACAATAGTCTCATCAGAGGTTACTCAAATAGCGATGACCCATTTAGAGCTTTTTCATTGTACTGTCAAATGGTTATTTCCGGGCTTTCGCCGAATGAGTTCACATTACCCTTTGTTCTGAAAGTTTGCGCTATAAAATTGGCGTATTGGGAAGGTGTGGCTGTTTACGGACAGGCTGTCAGGCTTGGAATTGGGACCCAAGTCTGTGTGCAAAATGGGCTTATTAATGTGTACAGTGTTTGTGGGATGGTACATTGTGCACGGAATGTGTTCGACGAAATGTCAAAGACAAGTTTGGTGTCGTGGAACTCAATGATAGGTGGGTATGCTGGAATGGGTTCGCAGAATGACGCTTTGGTGTTGTGTAGACCATCTTTCATGGTAGGCTAAAAAATATCATAAGCTAAATTTCAATTTCCAAGACAAAAAATTTAGCCTAAGCAATTTTGTAAGCCAAATTTGGCTTTCCACTTTTATAGGCTAAAGCCAAATAATATTTTATTCAGTTTTTTTTTTCTTTCAGATTTGTCCTTCTACCAACCATCTTATTTCATTTTATATCTTTTTTAAATTTGAACTAAAGTTTTTTAATCTTTTACAACTACATAACTAAAAACTCGTTTCTATTTTTTATTTTTACCATTACGAAGATCTCGACAAGACCTTTCATGTAACTCCCATATCTAATATATTTAGATAAAATCATATACTTGATTAATTATTAAATTAAAAATCACAACCATTTTTCGAATGCTTGCATATGGTGTACCTGCTGACGTTCTGGACAACTATTTGAAAATTGGTGAGTCTATTACTATTAGATGTATGAAAAAATTTGTCGAGCAATTATAGAGGTATTTGGACCACAATATCTAAGAAAACCTAACTCTGATGATATAGCAAGGCTTCTTTATATAGGCGAAGAACGTGGTTTTCCAGGAATGTTGGGGAGTTTAGATTGCATGCATTGATTTTGGAAAAATTGCCCAAAAGCTTGGGCAGGAATGTACTCGGGGCTGAAGGGATCACCAACCATTATTCTTGAGGCCGTAGCTGATTATGATCTCTGGATATTGCATGCATATTTTGGGTTACCAGGATCGAACAACGACATCAATGTGCTAGAAGCATATCACTTATTTGTAGATCTTGTGGAAGGTAAATCTCCTCCAGTTAGTTATACAATTATGGGAAATGATTATAGTGTTGGTTATTATCTAGCCGAAGGTATATATCCTAAATGGTTCACACTTATCCAAACTATAAATGATCCACAAGGTCGGAATAAAACTTTGTTCACCACAAAGCAAGAATCATATAGGAAGGAAGTGGAGCGTGCATTTGGAGTTCTTCAATCACGTTGGGCAATTATTAACAGACCAGCACGATGTTGGGATGAACGTATCTTACATGATATAATGACTGCATGCATCATAATGCACAACATGATTATTAAGGATGAGCGAGATTTATTGGCTCCGATTAGGGAATTTAATGAAGCACCTGCCCCTACTATTGAGATGGTGGCCGATGAAACAACAAGATCTAACCAATTTCTTGATCGTCATAGAAAAATTAAAGATAAGAAAGTTCATTATGAACTTCGAGATGCTTTGATTGAACATATTTGGCAGGGACATAGAGGAACATAAATTTGAAATCGTGATCGTGATTGTGAAATGTTTATTTTTGTTTTCAAATAAATTTAGTGTTGTATATTTTTTTTTAATTTTCGTTGGTTGTATCTTTTAATTATCATATATCGAAGGAATAAGATCTATGTATGTCTTTTTCAATATTTTTAGTTTTAATTTATTTTTAATATTATACTAGCCTTCCTGCACGCGCATATGCGCGTGCGAAAGGCGTCGCGCTCGCGCGTGCGACTTATCAGTGGCATAATTAAAAGTGTGCAATTATATCGTCTTCACTTAATTGCCCAAGTCCATTGCTCACGACAGATACTATCGTGCACTTTCAGGCGTATCTCTATTATTTGAATACTGATTAATTGAGATCTCTATTATTCAAACACAGATCTAATTGAGATGTGAGAAGAATTACCAATGATTGATGATTTCATTTGTAAAATAATATTTCGTTGCTATCATATCAGAAAGCATATACATTGTTTTCGTTGGTAGCAATGACATTGCAAATACTTATTTTTCAACACCACTGCAGATCCCTCACTATGACGTTCCAGCTTATACAGATCTCCTGCTTGAATCAGCTTCAGCTTTCATACAGATCGTATATTCATTCTTTAGAAACATCCTTTGTGAATAAATTAAACCATTCCATGCGTTTACGGGGCTGCCATCTGCAGAAGAATGTTCAGGGGCCACATTCAACGCAAGAGCTGCCTTTCAAGACTTATAATTCTTCTGAGCGGGTGAGGAAGTAAAAATTGCTATATAACTTTTCGTTTAGTGAGCATGCTGGTCTGTTTCATAATCCGATTCATCACCCTGATTACAGTATTTGTTATCTGCTTGAATTGTCTGCAGTTCATGGTTGTTCGAGGGAAGATCTACTTTCCAAGGAATGAAACTCTGTTGGAGAGCACAGCTGATTCTCATGTTACTTTGCCAAGTCCATGGATATGTCATTTTACAACTGCAGGCAAAAAATTCAATATGACATCTCCTAATCTTCGAGCACATACCCTGTCTTCAAATAACAGGACCCACCCAAGAAGGAATACGACTTTAAAGGAATCGATTGTAACTGCAAGAATTTCAGAGCATAACCCGGCATGTCATCAGTATTCAGTTGGTAGAACTACAGCTAACCATCAGTCTGACTAAATTCGTGTATCTGGGAAACATTTCTCATTTGATTATCATTGAGATCACGTACTCAAAAATATGCTTCCCTGTTATGTATAATGCTATCATGCATGAGGGTTGCATCTTAGGTACATACACAAAAGCAGGGGGTTTATTAGGATAAAGATTAGCAGACAGAAATGTGCTTTGTTCTCCAGGACTTTCTTGAATACGTTGTACCCTACCTCATGTACTATTAGGGAACTTGAAGTTAAATTGATCTTTACTCATTAGTTTTCCTATTATATGGTTTGATTTTCATATCATGATTTACTTTTGTCAAGTTACTGTGTGAAATGTCGAAAAAGGAAAGAAGGGGTTAGCTGAAAGATGTCTATAGTAGGAGTTTGGATCATCTAGATGGAGATGAACAAAAGCATCTTTGATAATGTAAGTGTGCAGCATCTTTATCACTATACAAAGGCAGAAGGCTTATTGTTTGATTAGTTGGAGATTATCAACACCAAATCTGTATACAAACATGAGAATATATAGCAAAAGATTGATCAAATCTGTATGATCTCCGATTAAAGAAATATGTATTGATTAAGGAAAGGTAGCTAGAAGTCAAATACACTGATTTGATCTTGATAATAGGAGATCATACAGTTTTTTGCAAAATAAAGTTTATGCTACATGCCCTTCTATATATACTACAATATACCAAAATGCTATAGCATCCACTACAATCATGGATTAATTATTCAAAATTCATCAAAATGTAGTCCTTGATGAAAGATCACTGCAATCACCACTGAGTTCAGTAGCATTGCCTATAATTAACTATCACAAATTACAGCCACTTCAATGCATATATTTGAAGTTGGAAGATTGGTAAAAATCATTTTTCCATCTGCCTCAAAGTTGGACCTGTTACTGGCTTACACCGACTTCTGAAAATACAAAAATACAGTATGATCTCCGATTAAAGAAATTGAATAGGACGTGCAACTATTCAGAGGAGGAAAACCTGGAAAGGACTGTAGCAGTAACTTATCTAATAGTGCAGTTTCTTCTAAATATACTTTAGTACTGATGTGAGGACCATAGGACACGAAATATCACTATCTTCTCTACTTGCAGCTTACAAATTGAGTATCTGTTTTTGATTAGCAAATATTGTCCTCCTAAGTGCACGATAGTATCTGTCATGAGCAATGAACTTTGACAATTAAGTGAAGACGATATAATTACACACTTTTAAGTATGCCATTGATAAATCGCATGCGCGAGCGCGACGCCTTTCGCACGCGCATATGCATGAATACTGTAATCTTCATACTTAAAAGTTGTTTTCGTATGTATATCGTTGAATATACTTACACACTTTAAGTATGCCATCGATAAATCGCACGCGCATATGCGCGTGCAGGAAGACTAGTAGTGATAAAATATAAAATGTTATCACTCTTAGTTTGAGACAATTAACTATAATCCATCAAGCGAAATAATTTGATTATCTGCCAAATTATTGATTCAACTGCTAAAGCAGAACTATAGAAAATTAGAATGATGGGCTCTATGCCTCATCAGGGTATCAGTGATTCAATATGCAAATAATGACATAGAAATAAGAACCATAAGAACAATAATACTGTGATCATTATTACATTGTCACCACCCAGACATTGCATAATTTGCTACAATGGGTGGGTGACTGTTTTACACCTGCGTATTATAGCTCTTTGTTGGCATATACAAACAAAATCAAGCTCAGGAAAAGTGAGAGACACCAAGCTAGAACTCATCACCTTCTATTTAGTACTTCACTTCTCTTGTGTGATAATAAAATGCCATGCTTGAAAGATCTATTCAAAGACATGGATGCATGGATACATTGCTTTTCTCCTTAGTGTGCTTCCGGTGATGCTTGTGGGGTATGCAGATATTTCTGGGCCAGCAACATAGTCCTGTTGCCTCCCTGGTCGAGAACATACTGCAGTTAGGTGAATGCAAGCCTCCAAGCTGTTAAAACTCACGATCATAGCTGCATGAAAAGCTATAATTAAGTGTAAAACAGGTAGACAATTACATCACCACATGGCAAAAACAAATACTCAATTTGTAAGCTGCAAGTAGAGAAGATAGTGATATTTCGTGTCCTATGGTCCTCACATCAGTACTAAAGTATATTTAGAAGAAACTGCACTATTAGATAAGTTACTGCTACAGTCCTTTCCAGGTTTTCCTCCTCTGAATAGTTGCACGTACACAACTAATCAAACAATATTTGCTACCCAGGAGAGTGACGACCGGTTGCCCGATCCCTCATGATAACAGCCTCCACCACCTCTCCATATTTCTTAAAGTACTCTTTAAGCTGTTCCTCATCTGTGTCCCAAGAAATCCCACCAATGAAGATCTTGCCAAGATCTGGTTCCATCCTTCTTCGCCGCATAACATAAAAAATTTAATAACCCAAATCAGCTCCGATAAAGAACACGTACAATGCAGCAGAAACTAAAAATTCAAGAAACTCCATAATTTTTTAACACGGCCAAGAAGTTTATGATTATTAGCATTTAAAATTTAGCAATATATCACTAATAATCTCCAGAAGAGCAAAGAGAAAAATGCCGAAGAAAACAATCAAGAATTGTAAGGATTACCTTGTCCAAATTTCAGATGTCAAAATTCACTCTTGGAACATCAGACCTCTCTTCACAATCAGATCAGCAGAAGGATTCCTGATAAAACCCAGAAAATTCAAATCAGCATAGAATTCTTTGGATCAAAGACCCACACAGAGAACAGCAATTCAAAAAGAAAATCAACCAACAACAAAACAGAGCTTCAAAGATGAAAACTTTACCATTCAAAGGGGGACCCAGATGAGAAATACGATAGAAACTAAGATCTAAGAAATGGAATATAAGTAATGGACACAGAGGATGTGGTGGTCATCCTCCACTCTCCTCTCTCTCTCTCACTATACAAAGGCAGAAGGCTCTATCTCTCTTTCCTTTTCTATGAAACCAAATTAAACAATTATACGAAATCACAGATCTAAGAAATTTCACACAAACACAGATCACATAACTGTGACTTACGAATTTGATTTGGATCGGCGACCAGATTGAGAAAGCATTCAAAGAGGCTTAGAAAACAGAGAGACTCAGAAAGAGAGAGAAAATTTCAGACAAAAAATGAAGGGGAGATGACCGCGGAGAGATTTGAAGGAGAGGGATATCGTCGGAGGAAAGAAGAGAACAAAACTGTCATTCCTGCTATAATCAGTTTTCTCTGGGCAATCGATCAGTTTTTTTTTTACGTGGTTGGTTGCACCTGATATTTAAATTTTGAAGATTTCTGATTATACTTAATAAAGGGTAAATTCAAGAATTATTAATGTTCTACTCTTTCGACTGCCATAAGGGCCTCTACTTTAATTAATAGAGATATATGAGAAAAGAAAAAAAATATGCATAGAAATATAACATTACATTTATATGACAAAAAAATTAGAAATGACTTTACTTTGAGATCATTTAGCTTATGATGGGAGTGTCTTTTAGAGTCAAAAGCCTATAAATTTGGCTAATGATTTAGTTTACGTCAGGAGACTTTGATAGGCTAAAAAAAAAATTCATAGAATATTTTTATTTTTTAAGTCAAATTTGGCTAAAGATTTAGACTACTTTGGGAGATGAGAGGCTTGGGGATTGAGGCAGAAAATCCACTATCATATTACCAATAGCAATATAACACCCGCTGTAACTCTTTATAATTCCCTTATAGACATGTATGCAAAATGTGGTGGTATTGGAACTGCCATGGATATCTTTAAAGAGATGTCAGACAGGAATTGGTGGCCTTGCGTTGCACAGTTATGGGTTAGAAGCGATTAAGATATTTGAACAGATGCAAGAAGCTGGAAACTGGCCTGATGGAATCACCTTCATTGGATTGCTTTCGGCCTGTAGTCACAGTGGTCTACTAGACTTGGGTAGATACTACTTTGAAAGAATGAAGTCTAATTACAGTATAATTCCTGAAGTTGAGCACTATGCTTGCATGGTTGATCTGCTGGGGAGACGCGGGTGTTTAGAAGAAGCAATTAGGCTGATAAGAGGTATGCCAATGAAGCCTGATATTGTAGTTGTTGGTTCTATGCTTGGTGCTTGTCGCATTCATCGCAGGGTAGAATTAGCCAAGCAAATTATGAAACAGCTGTTGGAGTTGGAGCGACATGGTTCTGGGCTTTATGTACTTCTCACAAACATATTCGGTGAAGCTCACAGATGGGAAGATGTTAAGAATGTAAGGAAGCTAATAAAAGACAGTGGAGTCATAAAGAGTAGAGCAGTGAGCTCCATTGAAATTGATGGTTGTGTTATTGAATTTATGGTCGATGACAAAAGACATACAATTTCAAGTAGCATATACTCCATGCTTGATCAATTAACTGATCATTTGAAGTCTCTTGGGTATAAATCGTATAATCCAATTCCAATATTAACATAGAGAAATTGTAGTGCTTCTGTATCAGTAAGGTTATTGTTACATTTCAAATGTTTGTATGTACCTCAGTACTAGCAGGATATTCTTGTATATACGAAAACCAAATGATGAGAGAATTGTTTGCTTTCCAAATTCAAGTTGAAGATTCACTGTGGCTTAAACGACCAAGCCATAGCTAATCCAGATGAACATGAACAGATTTTGCAAATGTTTCTATTCTAGAACCTGAGATCTTTTCATAATTTGAAAAGGTTTCAGATGGGTGGGTAACAAGTACATGTTCCAATAAACTAAGTTGCAACTGTAAAACACAGAACTAAAAGTTCCACAGAATCTTACCAGTTTAAGTTAGATATACAAAATAAACACTTGAGCACTTGCCATAACAAGTAGATATATCTTCTATGAGTAGTGTTCATCTAAATATACATGCAGCACAGAATTTGAGCTGAAATTAAAGCAACTGATTACAGACATTTATATTATATATGTATGAAAGATGATTCATTATTTCGGGTACCATGACACGAAAAGTTTAATTTGGCAATGATTCTGCAAATTAGTAGCAGGAAAAGGGAAATTCATTTAGGTAGAATGCTACAAACATGCATTATTTGCAGCATAAACTAAGAGTCATCTTTGACAGCAAATACCAGCCTTTCTCTGCATCAAAAGAAGAAGAAGAGGAAGGATAAGACACATCCTATATCTTCTCCCCCATCCTGTTTTATGGTATCCATTACATTATTGAGGGATAGGAGGGGACAAAAATTCTTTGTATTAATTTATGGAAAATATGGGCCTACTGATTGAACCTATGATAATGCATGCACAACCAAATTGACCATGAAAGAGTCCTCCTAAACCTGAGGGGATACTAGGAAGTAGGGCCTCGACAACCTTGCATGGATAATGTACGTGCACTAGAGTCCAGAGAAAAGAAGAAGAAGCTTCATGCTTCATGCCTTCATCACTTCATGGTAATGAAACTTCCCAACTACATTCATCAAACATCTAAATACATAAAAAGATTAAAGGGGATATCTTGTCTGGCCTCTAAGAGGTTCTATTCAGATCTAAAAAGTAACAACTGTGGTTTTCCAGGTTTTTGTCCAGCTTAATAATCCCCACATATAATTGAATAGGATTAGCCCTTTTCCGGTTGGTGAAAGAATTTTCTCCTCTTATTGAGAATTTTAAATAACAAAAAAAGAATAAAAAAACTTATAGCTAACCAAAAGTTAACATGAATTGCAATCTTTATAGATGTCAATTTTTAAGGACTGAGATCCTCTCTTAATTTGTCAAACCTAACTTCTGCCTAACCTACTACATTAGTCGTTCGATCTGATCAATAGGTCGGATTAGATTTTATTTAATCTATTAGATGCTCTTTTACATATTGCGAAATCTCATATGTTTCTCGTTTCACAACGTTGAGAAGCGATTTTTAATCGGATCTCTCCTCTCTCTCTCTCTCTCTCTCTCTCTCTCTCTCTCTCTCTCTCCACCCTTAATAACTTGAATCTGGAGCCTCAGAGAAAAAGTGCATCAAAGCTATTTACCTTGGTATTTCTCTAATCAAAAGCTCACAAATCTGGAATTCGTTTTTTATGCTCCGGGTCTTTTGGATATTGTTCCTTCAATTGATATATGTGGGGATTTATAATTTTAATTGTTAAATCTTAGGTTTTCACTCTTTATTTGATTAAAAGAGAGGTATAGTGATAAAGATCATCGAATTTGATTCATGGGACATTTGCTTTGAATATTTGATTATAGTTTATTTCATTGATTAAATTAGTTGTTCATATCTATAATTGATATAGCTTTGTGTCATTGTGTGTATTTGATCAATGCAGGCAGCTAGCTCACTATCATGATCCCAAACATTTGGAATATTGACTCTCAAGTCATGGTAAAAGCCATGACCATAATTTTGTGGAAGATAAAGCTATTTTCTAGGAGCATTGACCCGAGAGACAATATATGGAGACCCCTCCTCTTATATATTTCAAAATGAACATAAAAGGTGCTAGGGATACTAACACCAAATCTGAGGAGCTGTAACCATTATTCAGGATTCTATTGGTTCTTTTGTTGCTGGTAGCAGGCAGTCTAATAGAGGCAGAAGTTGCAGCTCTGTAGTTGGTATGAACCTGGTTTAGGAGGTTGGTGTTCAAAATGTTATCATTGATGATTTGAATGGAGACGTGAATTTTGTGAATTGTAGGATCTTTAGCTATGTAAAGGAGTTCATAGAGATTGAATGTATGATTAATGGTGTATTGGAAGTGGATTGATAGAGAAGCCAAACGTAAAGCCCCTGCCTCCTCCTTAATGTTTCTGTTATTGATGGTCTTCCTTCTCCTCATATCAATGACGAATGACTTGGGTTTGTGTTGTTGCTTTGCTGCTCTTTTAAACTCTGATCTGGAAGTGAGTTGGTTCACTTCCGTTTATGTGTAACTCTTATGGTTTGTTATTAATGAAGTGTTATTCAATGAAGTATGTTATTTCATATTGTCATGCGCAACAATCAAAGAGAGTCGCAGCATCATTCGTCATGTAATAATTTGCAATTTGTGTATGTTTCTACCAATTTCCGTGAGGGATATTAGCAGAAGAGCGGATGATGCTATTTCGGGTGATCTGAGCTATCGCGCGTATGTCGTCCTTTACCTGCTGTTAAAAATAATACACCAAACGGGCGTTAGGAGTCTTGACAGGGTGTTCCCGCCTTCGACTCTCCGATGCTCTAGTTAGAATGTATGAAGTGTAACAGTAGTATTGGTATAGTAACGGGCGTACTTTGTATCTCATAAATGTGTTTGTTTATATTGTTGGCTGAGTGTGGAGTCTTTTGTTGTTTTCAATATGGGATCCTGTTTTTTGTACATGAACTGTCCTGGTACCTTCCGTTTGTCGTTCCGAATGCTTGGACATTCGGATGGTTTTATTTCCTTGTTTAAATTTGAAGCATGTATTGCTGTTTTACGTTTGGTCTGAGCTGTGTTAACCAATTTGTAGTGACTTTGTGTGCGGTATTTGTGTGTTTGCGGGATCACACACTAACAAGTCCCTCAAATCCCCAAGTCAAGGGAATCAACTCTTGATTGGGGAATTGTGAAGCTTTTTCCTGGTTGCGCACATGTGGTCACTCGGGGAGGGGTCCGCGCCCCGATACCCCCAAGTCCCCCAACTCTCTGATGAAGAGCTGGTTCAAGTTCGGATGTCGAATGTTCATGCCGTGGGGCTATCTGTTTGGACTCCAAAACTTGATGTTGCTGTTTGGAGCCACTTTCGTGGCGACAAATGATGTTGCTACTCGTCCCACGATAGTGTGAACGTTGTTGCTGTTCGGCTATAGGGGTGGACTCCGAAACTTGATGTTACTATTTTCGAAGTGGGCCCCCTTGTCTTTTCACATTCTGACCTTTTTGACTTCGTAACGGTTACCTGTCGTTTAACATGCCCGTGTGTCAGACGTTTTGACAGTTGTTTGCTACATGTGTGACGCGTGGCTCACTGAATTCGAAGCGGCAGGGTAATTAATTTTGGCGAGAGTGTGTGGGGCGCGTGAGACATGTGTCACAATCCTACGATCAGAAGCGCTGAAAATAAACGGTAGGCGTTCGCCTAGGGTTAGTTTCGCTACCTATAAATAGTCCTGCTTTCACCTTTATTTTTTTACATATTCGTGCTCAACTAAAACTCTGCCCAAACGTCACCGCGAAGCTTTTGTAATCAATTTGGAGCTTTTTAGTCTCGTGAATCTTCCTGTCGTCTTGTAAAGGTAATTTCTCATTCCTTTGCTTTGCTTCAAAACGTGTGGTTTTGTGTTGCTTTGGTACGTTTACACTTGTTACTGTTTACACTTGTTACTGTTTACGGTAATTTTTGGATTTTTGTGGTACGTTTCTTGTGTTTTTGGTAGTGAAGTGCATTTGGCTAGGTGGGCTATTGCGTTTCTCTGTTTTTGTTGGGCAAAGAAAATGAATTTCTGGCTTTTTGTTGCTTTCTAGGTTTTTTTTTTCTGGGTACAGTACGAAGAACAGTCTTGTTCTTGAGGTTTTTCGTTGTTTTTGGGGCTTTTGATATGTTTTTGGGAGTTGCAAAATGTTGGGATCTGTTTGTGCTGTTTGAAGAACTGGGTTGGTGACATACTCCACGCGTTCGCCCTTTGGCTATTCTCTCGTTTGATTTTCTCTTAGGATAATGGAACTGGTAGCCGTTTCCAGCGATGAATCCCTTCCGCAAACCCCTAGGTTCCGTATAGGGTCACACGGTCCTGCCCATAGTGTTTCAAACTCCTCGTCCAATAGCGTACTAAGCGTATCCCCACTATCCTTTAACACTGGTGGTGCTTTGTGTAGGTCAGCCATTCCGATCATGGAGCAGAGCAGGTCTATCGTTGTGCGGTCCGAACATCAAGGTGCCTCGATGGTGCCGAGTGGTAAGGCGTCTACCTCCTATTCCGGGGGCTCACATGGGTACGTCATCCTACCATGCGCTGGACAGGGTCAGGGGCTGCTCTCCCCGTACTCCCTCAAGGCAGGCTCGTGCTCTGGCGACTCGCGGATGGCCAAGTGGTTCAAGAGCTGGAAGGGTCTCCGTCAATATGCGAGATCGAGCGGTGGTACCGGGACTACTATATTCCTCGAACGGTGAAGCTGGGGGCCCTCCATCAAGGTGAATCATTCACGCATCCCCCTCACGGTTATGTGTGCGTGAGCGAGTTCCAACTCAAGGTAGGGTTGAAGCTTCCCCTCCACCCGTTCTTCCAGTACGCGCTCGCCCTTTTTAACATCACGTTAGGCTAGTGTGGGCCTACGTTGACACGCGTGTTGATCGCGTTTCACAACATCTAGAAACTCAATGGGCTGTAGTTCCCCACCCGTGCGGAGATCGGTCACTTCTTCCGTTTGAAGTACTCCCCACACATGAAGGACAATGGCATAATAACGGTGGAGCCCCGAACGAAGTGGTGGTTAACGGAGCCCCTTTCCTCCTCTACTTCCTGACGCTGGTATCATTGTCTTGTTAGGGGTGAGTGGGAGTTCGATGAGATATGGTGCGTTATCGCGTGGACGCGATCAGATACATCGAGTCCCCGAGTTCGTTCAACCGTTAGGTGTGGTGTTGAATTGCCGGCTATCGGCGTTTGCTTTCTTATGTCGTTTCGTATTCGTGTTTGCTAATGCCTTGTGTTTTTTTTTGTAGATCAACGATCATACCCTCTCACTCGTTTATAGGAAAAGCGTTTAACTCATATCAAGTTCGCCTTCGATCCCCACCCGGATGCAAGGAATTTTTGGGCGGCCAATCACTGGGAGCTTGTCGAACATTGTGGCCTCTCACGCCCTTCTGGTACATTCATGACTTCCATACTTACTGTGTTTGTTCGTACCGTTTGTGTGGGTTTTCGGACTGACTTGTTCCTTGTATGTTTTGTTGCAGCAAAAATGAAGAAATCTCGTTCCTCCGCCAAACAGGATGCAACCCACCAGTGTATGCTGGTGCTGATGGAGAGGGCTAGGCAAGCCCGTATGGTCATGGAGGATGGAAACGGCCATATTGTCCAGGGTGACACTCCGCAGCCCGTACTACACGCCCCCAACTGTAATCAATACCTCGATCCGATTCCCGAGGTTGACGAGGAGGTTAAGGCTGTGGGTGCTATCGGGGCTCCAATTGTGCCGGCCACTACTCCTGAGGACCGGGTTGAGGAAGCTACCCTCGACACCAGACGAGGAGAGGAGGGCAAGCAGGCCTGAAGAGATCGCTTCTGTCGGGAGAAGGAGGTTTGAAGTAATGAGCGCTGCGAGCGCCGGATCGACCGTGGGGACAAACGCCAAAGCCAAGGTCGACCGCACTCAGGTTCTCGGAGCAAGTCCCACACATCCGCCAACATAGGATCCTCCAAGAGTTCCTTTGAGCTCTATCCCCTCCGCTAGCATGGAGATACGGGGGTGGCCCAACCTGGGTCTTCAGTGAGGATGCCAGATGATCAGGGGGCGTCCAGCCGTCCATTGAAACGCTCCAGGGGTGCGTCCATCATAGCCTCGCCGGACATCATCGTAGCTATGGCAGGCGAGAGAGCCTTGTCCTTGAAGTTCCTTGCTCGCATCCAGAGCTCTATGGGTGCATGCATAAAATCGTTGCAGAAGTGGCGTCAGCTGGGCGCGACTCTGAGCGAGTCTCTGAACGCAGCGTTTGACACCTGCACCTAGCTTCAACACCAGCTCTTCCTCATCAAGGGTCTGGAAGGGTCGATGCTGCAGCCAACCGCACTGTTGAAGGTGAAAGCCAAAAGTAGGCGACTAACGGCCGAAGTGGCTAAGATGCAGAAGGCTCTAACAAGGTCCACGGACATAGCCAACCGCAAAAGCTCCCAAGTGAAATAGCTGGTCCATGAGCTCGATGAGATGAAGACGGAGCTGGGGGAGTCTCAGTTTGGAATCGCCATTCTGGAGACGGACCTGCCACCCTCTGATCGTCCAGCGGTGCCCGTATTGCGGAGCTGGAGCGCGAGCTTGTTGAGGCGCAGACGCACAAGATGATGGAGGAAATCCACATGAGGATCGCGGAGGAGGTGATAGCCGAGTTCCAGGCGTCATCCAAGTTTGAAAAGGTCAAGGCCGATACAGTTGAGGCCTTCAAGAATTCAGAAGAGTTCGAGGACTTGGTCGGGGCTGGGGCCAATGTCTAGTGTGAAGACTTCTCCTCGCTCGTGCTCCCATTTGTCAAGGTGGATGAGTTCGAGGCCTGGCAAGCAACTAAGGCCGAGAAGCTAAAGCGTTCGCTCGAGGAGCCTGAGGTTAGAGCGCAGGCTGAGGATGGAGTTGCAGAGCTGGAGGGTGGAGCTGATGTCGGGGATGAGGCCAACTGATTGTGTACTTTTTCTTTCTTGCTTTGTAGTATTTTTGTACTTGCGCCCGCGTGTGTTTGCTGAACTATGTATTAACTCTCTTTTTTGGGAAATATATCCAAGTACCTTTGTTTCGATTACATTGTCCGAATGTGTTTGATCTATATTTACTTTCATTGCTGCTATCTAGAAGCAAAACGCGCGATTGTACTCATACAAAAAGGTACACACAAACATTAAATGTACGCGCGTTAGTGCCAATTAAACGCAGGCAGATAAACACCTTAATGGAAATATTTTCTTAAGTGCTACGTGTTCCAAGGGTTGCATAGCCTTCTTCCAAACATCTATTTGATGTAGAACATGCTTGGGCTTATGACTACGTCAATGATGTAAAGACCTTCCCATGATGGGCGTAAACTCTTTGGCTTCGTTTGGATTGCCTTCATGACCCAGTCCCCTAGTTAAAGCGGGCGTTCTCGGACACGCTGGTTGAATAGACGAGCGACTCGCTGCTTGTTGGCGGTGTTGTGGAGATGTGTCGTGTCTCGTTTCTCTTCAAGGAGGTCATTGTCAAGTCGTTGTCCTTCTCTGTTTGTGGTGGGGTCATAGCTTTCGATTCTTGAACTTCTGTATGTAAGTTCGAGTGGTAGTACGGCCTCTGTTCTGAATGTGAGGCTAAACAGGGTTTCTCCTGCTGCTGCCGTTGCGGTCGTTCGAATTGACCATAGTATTTCGGGGAGGAGTGTGAGCCATCGTCCTTACCAGATGTCTCCTTTTTTGATGAGTTCGATTTTCTTCTTGATTCCCTCCTTGATGATTTTGTTGGCTGCTTTTACCTGTCCGTTTGTCTGAGGGTGTGCTGGTGATGTGAATACCAGGTTGGTGCCTTACTTTCTGTAAAATGCTTTGAGCTCGTCGTTGTGGAATTGCGGTCCGTTATCAGTGATGATGTTGAGTGGGGTGTCATAGCGACGGTAGAGAAAATGTCATAGGAATCTCTTGACCTTCTCGATTGTGATCTTGACCATTGGTTCGGCCTCGATAAACTTGGTATGGTAGTCAATGATCACGATGATGTAGCGATACTGGCCTTTGGATTTCGAAAGTTCTCCGATGAGATCGAGTCCCCACTGTGCAAACGGAACTAGAGAAGTGAGGATCGATAGGGGAACTGCAGGCGTATGGTTCTTGTGTGTGTATAGCTGGTATTGGTGGCAAGTTGTTGTAATTGCGGTTGCATCAGCATGGATGGTGGGCTACCAGAATCCACTTCGTAGTGCCTTCTGTGCCATTGATCGTGCTCTTGCGTGATGACCACATACGCCCGAATGGATTTCCCTCAGAATCATGTCGCCCAACTCTAGTATGACGCATTTGAGGTTGGCCCATGTCTTCCCCTGTCGGTACAGGCTGTTGTGCCGGATGCTGAAGTTGACTGCTCTGGCAATTATGTTTCGTGCTTGTGCCCGGTCTGCTGGGAGTTCACCCTTGGTTTTGTATTTGGCGATTAGGTCCATCCAACTGGCCACATGTGGTTCGATGGTGAAGATCCCTTCTAGTGTTTTCGTGATGCTTGGTCCTTTCAGGACTTCCACTCCTGTTGCCCCGGCTCCGTCTGTACAGGCGATGTTGCTAAACGGGCGAGTGCATCTGCCTTGGTGTTTTTACCCCTGAGGATGTGGTTGATGTTGAAAAACTTGAACTTACTTAGCATCGTGTGAACGGTACCGAGATATGCTGTCATTGTATCGCCCTTTGTTTTGAAGTCACCCCGGATTTGGTTAACGACCAATTACGAGTCACTGAAGATGTTGATGCTTGGGGCTTCTGAGTTCCGGGCTAGTTGCAGTCGGGCAATGAGAGCTTCGTATTCAGTCTCGTTGTTTGTTACTTTGAATTCAAATCTGAGTGCGTACTCTACTCGTACGCTCCCTGGCCCGGTAAGGATGATTTCAGCCCCACTAGTGTTCTTGGTGCACGATCCGTCCACGTAGAGGTTCCATGGTGATTCGGGTTTTGGGAGCTCTTGCTCAGGTATGTCAGTGCTGGCGGATGGCGTGCCGTCGAGAGCAGGCCGTGTTGTTTCCTCAGCCTCAGTGTACTCGGCTATGAAGTCTGCGATCGCCTGGCCCTTTATTGTTGTCTGGGGGATATAGTGGATGTCGTATTCGCTCAGCTCGACGGCCCACTTTGCCAAACGGCCACTATGATCGGGCGATTGCAGTACTTGTCGTAATGGAACGTTTGTAAGAACGTGGATGCTGTGGGCCTGAAAGTACGGCCTGAGTCGTCTTGCTGCCGTTACGAGTGCGAGTGCCACCTTCTCGATTGTTGGGTAACGAGTCTCGGGTGGTGTCATGCCCTTTCTGAAAAAGAAGACTGGGAGTTCCGAATTTGTTTCTCTCCGAACCAGGGCGGAACTAACGGCCGTTAGAGAAGCAGATAGGTATAGATACAAGGTTTCTCCTCTCACGGGCCTGGATATGAGAGGGATTGAGGCCAGGTATTGCTTGATAGATGTGAATGCGGCTTCACAGTCAGTTGTCTAAATGACGTTTCGTTTGTTTGTTGTTCAGAGAGCTTTGAAGAATGGAGCGCACTTGTCTGAGTAGCGAGAGATGAAGCGATTAAGGGATGCTTGTTTTCCCGTTAGGCTTTATAGTTTGGCCTTGGTCGTGGGGGGTTGCATGTCTAGTATTTCTTTGACCTTCGTCATTGAGGCCTCAATGCCCCCCTTGCTGATGATGTATCCGAGAAACTTGCTTGTCGTTACGCCGAATGTGCATTTAGCGGGATTCAGTCGCATGCCATTTTTTATGCGAAGCTCGAGTACGGTTCGCAGGTGTTCGGGGTGTTCTACTTCCTTTGTGCTTTTTATTAATATGTCGTCAATGTAGACCTCCACGATTTCGCCCAGTAGCCCATGAAATATAATGTTCATCAATCTCTGGTAGGTGGAGCCTGCGTTTTTGAGCCCGAACGACATGACTATGTAACAGTATAGCCCCTTGTCCGTTGTGAAGCAAGTGGCCTCCTGGTCTTCTTAGTTCATGAGGATTTGGTTGTACCCCGAGTATGCATCCATCATGGATAGCAATTCGTGCCTGCAGTGGCGTCTACGAGCTGATCAATTCTGGGCAACGGGAAGCTGTCTTTCGGGCAAGCCTTATTCAGATTGCTGTAATCCATGCACATGCGCCAAGATCCATTGTGCTTCTTGACCATAACGGCATTGGAAATCCATTTCGGATAGTCAACTTTTCGTATGAAACCGATTTTCTGCAGTCTGTCCATGTCCGCGTGCATGGCCGTGTATCGTTCCTAGTCATACGCCCGTCGTTTCTGCTTCATTGGTTTCACGATTGGGTTGATGCTGAGTTTGTGGGAGATGATGCTTGGGGAGATTCTAGGCATGTTCGTGTAAGACCATGCGAACACCTGCTGGCAATCCAATAGGACCTGAACCAGTTAGGCTACTATGTCAGGTTCTAGTTGGGCACCGATGCGGATCGTGCGCTCCGGGTGTTCGTTGGATATGTGTATCGTGTGTAGCCCCTCTCGCTCCGTGGCTGGCCGGATAGTGTTCAGTCCATCTCATGGTCGTAAGGTTGCTGTTCTTTGGGACAGCCCTCTGCCACTGCGAGTACCTCTAATCGCGTGTTGTTTTCGTCCGGTCGTGTAATCTTTTCTACGAAATCGTACCCCCTGACCGTGCCGATTTCGCAATCTGTCAGGAACTTTGCCAGGAGCATATGGCTTACAATAATCAGCCTTAGCTTCGAGATGCCTGGCCATCCAAGGATCATGTTGTAGGACTTGCGAATGTATACGATGACGAAGTCCATTCTGACCTCGTTCTGGGGATTGCCGGGTGTTCCGACGCCAAATCGCATATAGTCACTCCCGAGTGGGTATGTGGTTTCGTCTGAGAAGCTGGTAATGCTCTCATGGTCCTGTGTCATCCTGTATTTCGGGAGTTTGAGCCTCTCGTATGCCTCCCGAATGATGATGTTAACGGAGGCCCCGTTGTCAATGAGGATACGTTTGACCAGATATCTATCCACCATTCCGTCAATAACGAATGTGAGGGTGCTGTTCCAGTTGACTTCTTCTTCATTGTAGGAGAAAGTGATTGGAGGCCAGTCTTTCCTGCTGCCTTTGGCGGATTTATGAGGTGTACTGTGAATACGTCCCTCGGGCGGGGCTCTTCTCGTTCTCGTGGGCACTCGGACTTCCGCTTCCCTCCCGAGATATTGTTGATGGTACCCCTCGTTCGTATGTTTGCGATCCGTCATTTGGCGTTCGATTTTTAGAGGATTAACGTTCCTTCTGTGTGCAGCCGTTCGATCTCTCTTGTCAGAATTTCGCAATCATTGGTGTTTTGGGTGTTCGAATCATGGTACATACACCACGTTCCCCTGTCATTCCGCATGGGGGCGATACTGGGCGCCCTCGACATTGGTGGGCGGATCTAGCGTTTATTTTGCTTGAGCACCTCCTCGTTCGTGGCCTGGGTAATCGAGAAGATTGTGCGGCGTTGGTGGGGATCTCTGGGTGGTGGTGGATTCTGTCGAGGTGGTGGATTGGGTCCACGATACACTTGCTAATACTGTTTGTTGCTTTTGTGTTCACAGTAGTGACTCTCGCCTTTGCAGGAGGATGATTCGGGCTGTGTTTTTGGTGGTAGGTTTTTGGCTATATGGGGGGACGGTGGGCGGTTGTGTATGTAGGGTGTTTTCGAGGGTGGAGCTGCGTTCGGACCTTGTGCACCGTATACATGGGTTTCTACTAGTGCCTTCTGGACGATCAGGTTGATGACCTCGTCATACCCAAGGTGGTTCTTCCTGACCAACTTCTCCACAAAAGGGGGTCCCGTCAAGTTTTCTAGTATCGCCATTTTTGCCACGTTCTTGTCGATGTTCCTACACGTGTTTGTAAGGGCTCTCCATCGATTGATGACGCCGAATAGGTTTTCATTGTCCCCCTGACGGATTTTCAGGAGCGTTCTGGCGGTGTTGTACTTGTCCTGCAGCCAGTACCATTTGAGGAAACACTCCGTTAGCTCCTCGAACGAGGGTATGAATCGTTTGGGCACCTCATAGAACCAGTTTCGTACTTCTTCCATCATCATCTCTTGGAACAGGAAACATAGGGTTGCGTCCGAATATCGGGTACCTACGGTGGCGGATTGATATTCGTCGATGTGTGTTCGTGGGTCTCCCTTCCCATTGAACTTGCTGATCTTGCCGGTTTTGAAATACGGGTCCCTACCCTGTGCTATGATATCGTCCGACAATGGGCTTACGCAGGGAGTGTACATCCCCTTTGGTCCCGTGTGCATGCTTTTCTTGAGTGATGTGATATCGGCCTCCATTTCTTCCATCTGTGAGAGCATTGTATCCTTGATTGTCACAACCAGTTCCTTGTCATCGTATTCTTGTATTCTTTCGAGTGGTGGAAGTGGTCCCGGTATATGGGTGTTTCGCAGTCCCCACGGTGGGTTGATTCTGATGACCTGTCTGCTCGCTCTTGGTTCCTCTGTTAGTTCGGGTTCCTCGCGTTGAGTCTCTTGGCTCCGGATGAACACATCAAGTCGTTCCTCCAATCGCTGTCGGGCCAGACGTTCCTGATCTCTTTCGGTTCTGGCCGTTTGGAGTTCCCTCACGAGGTGGGCTGCCGCTTCGTCCTCCGTTAGGTCGTTGATGTTACTAATCATATCTACGGGTGTGTCTCTTGTCTTCCGGCTTTTGGGCGTGATGTGGTCTGTCGCCATTTATGTTGTTGGGTTTGGTTTTTCGGCTCTTTTTTTTTTGCGGGTTTGTACGTGGTTTTACGATTGCTCACTTCCCACAGACGGCGCCAATTATTCTACCAATTTTCGTGAGGGATATTAGCAAAAGAGCGGATGATGCTGCTTCGGGTGATTTGAGCTATTGCGCGTATGTCGTCTTTTATCTGCTGTTAAGAACAATACACCAAACGGGCGTTAGGAGTATTGACAGGGTGTTCCCACCTTCGACTCTCCGACACTCTAGTTAGAATGTATGGAGTATAACAGTAGCATTAGTAGAGTAACGAGCGTACCTTGTATCTCATAAATGTGTTTGTTTATATTGTTGGCTGAGTGTGGAGTCTTTTATTGTTCTTCGATGTGGGATCCTGTTTTTTGTACATGACTTGTCCTGGTACCTTCCGTTTATCGTTCCGAATGCGTGGACGTTCAGATGGTTTTGTTTCCTTGTTTAAAGTTGAAGCCTGTATTACTGTTTTGTGTTTGGTCTGAACTGCGTTGACCCATTTGTAGTGACTCAGTGTGCGGTATTTGTGTGTTTGGGGGATCACACACTAACAGTGTATCTTAATGTGACGACCCGAAACAGAATCAGTAGAGTAATCGGCTTAATTCACGAGTTAGCACGTAATCACCGTTTTCCGATAATTGATTGATTTGCCGGTTTTAATCACGACTTAATTATCGACCGAGAATTTGAGTTGAGTCTCTGTTCGAGAATTGTTGTACACGCAATTTCGAGTACGTGGGCGGTTCCGGATGATTATTTTGACGACCGAGGAATATAATATGAATATTTGAAGTTTCGGAATATCGTCGAGTTTATTCGTTCGTATCGAGTTTATCCAAATCGTAATGGTTATCCGTTTTGGACCGTCGATCGTCCCGAGACGCGAGTATAAATATCAGAATTAGTCGAAAACACTGTTTGATGCGTTGACCGAGTGTTGACCGAAATTTGAACCCGTTGACCCGAGGGGACTATTCACCCAGTTACTGTTCATCGTCGGAGCTTCTGTTCCCGGCCGATTTAGGCCACGACATTGGAAGGTAAAATCTTCCTCTCGTGATTCTAAACTAGTTAGAACTTGGAATTTCTTGATTTGGTTAAGAATTGAGGGAGAACGAGTTCGATGAAGTTGGGTGATTTTGCCGGATTCGGGTGGCCTTCTCCGGCGACTTTTGGGGTCGGGGCTTTGGGGGGAAAGGTTCCCCTCAACCTATAGATGATTTTGGTAGAAGAAATTTGGGTTTGGTTTCCGTTTGAAGCTTGCCGGAATCTCACCGGAATCAATGGATTCCGTGAGTTTTGAGCTCAATTCCGGCCGGTGGACTTGGAATTGGGTCTCGGTGTAGAAGAGAAATGTGTTGGGCTTGAGGAGGACTTGTGATCTGAAAATTTTGGCCAGAATCCGTCACCGTTGACGCCACGCCGCCGGCGGCGGCGGTGGTCAACAGCGGAGCTTCGGCGACCGTTGACTTTTTTGGAAATGTGTCGAGTTATATGTCGTTTCGCTCGTATTCGCGCCCCCATCATCGCCTTGAGGTTTTTGAATTGATTTGGGTACTGAATTTTCAGTCGAGGGTTTAGTGGAGATTTCGGGAATTTCGTCGATTATTTTGCACTGCATTATATATTTCCGGGAACGGTTGGTTTCCGAGGTGTGGTACAATATTGTGAATTTTGATTTTGATCAGACATATTTTATGATTATTCAGGGGATCAAGATCGTGCTTCGGGCGAGGGATCTTCCGCCGGACCACGTGATTAGCGCGAGTGCGCGCTTTGCTCGTCTGTGAGTGGACAATTTCTTTTCACTGATTAGTCGCGAGTCTTTAATATACGTTTTACGAGCATGAGCATGCATATGCAAGTATGATTTATTCGAGCATGTGTTTTACGATTATGCATCGACAAATATGCTTATATAATTATGTATTACGTATATGCATTTACATTATGCTTTATACACTTGCATAGAACTATTTATGATTTGGTTTACACAGAGTACAGTCACAGTATATATTGTTGTATCGATACACTTGCTTCCCGGCTGATCCCCGAGGATGTTTACCGGGGGAGGCTGTGACCCCTGACCTGAGGCCTTTACCGGGGGTGAGGGAGGGCAGACCTCTGACCTGAGGCCTTTCTGGCTAGAATCATGTGTGGGTCTGGGATCAAGTGATTTTGACTGTACTAGTGCAGACGTGTCCATGAGTGACCCCGCAGAGTTTTACGCTGCATGCTCCGTACGCGTGAGGAATTTGAGTCTCCTTCGTGTACTATGTCATATTCATTTATTTAGACTCGCATATGTTCTTATAACATATATTATTCAGCAAAAGACATTTATTTTCGTCCACTCACTCTAACGGTTTTCATGTCTTTCCCCTGGGCTTTTCGGTTTTCGTGCCCAGTATGTCCTTTGTTTCGCTTACTTGTGTATTTTTTTATATATCTACACTAGAGGTTGCTCTGATACGCTACTGATACATGTTTCTATGTGATTTTCCCCGGATTTTCTATATTATTACAGTTATGTTTACTGTTTATTGTTATTAATATGATATTGAGAAATCCGGATGGGATTGGTGCCCACGGTTTGGCTTTTGTGGCATAGGATGAAGTGTTATTTTCCGGGTGCAGGTAAAGGCAATTCCGCTTTAGTAACGTTACTCTGTCGAAATTTTTTGTGTTTTTTGTTGGTTCGTGTTTTTAGAAGATGTTTGATTCCGGTTTAGGAAACTAAATCGGGGTTGGGTCCTTTCACTTAATGAGAGTATTTTGAGTAAAACTGATACATTTGTATCATCATCCCTTATTATGCAGTAGTTCCATATTCTATATAAAAAGATGATCATCATCGACAACAGTAACAATATTCTTTAACAACTTAAAATTAATGAATTAACAAGAATTGACAAGCTATCACATGCATATTGAGAATACAAAACTCAGTTGTAGATCATCCTTGAATGACAATATACTAGCAATAAACTGTACTTTGTCCACTTCAAATAAAATAAAATACAAGCATTACTGATATATATATATAGCACAGCTGCTAATGTACACACTTGAGCCCTTGTATCAACTGATACAAGAAGTTTAGAGCACTAAAAGCACACATTTGAAACATCAGTTGCATATGATGTCCATGGATCTGGTAATGTAGAGTCAGGTAAAGCAGATAAAAAATCCATGACATTTCGTTGAACAGATGCTTGTGAACTTGTCTTGGAGGGATTTTGGTAAGCCATCCAAGACATCTGATTTGACATATTCAAGTTTTGCATCTGTAGAATAACATCAAAAATAAGATTTATAGTTGATTAATGAAGAACTCAAACAACTCATATCACTTAATTAAAAGCACACTTTACAAATCTTCGCATCACAATGTTGATAGAGCATGGACATATATGGACCATTACCAACCATTATAGGAGTGTGAATTGGTACCTGTAACAACAAAAAAGTTATAGAATTAGAACTCAGAAGCAAATCCCGTGTTTCAACTTTCATTTACAATAACAAACAATATCTATAACTATATAAACCTGAGATTGTTGTGAAGAAGATATAAGAGATTGTTCCATTCTCGTACTGTGGATTGAACTTCCAGTTCAAATATAATTTTTGTGGTCTTCTATTGTAAATCCCACTAAATCCCTTCCACCAGCTTCCTTGCTCATTAATGCAAACGCAAACTTAAGGGGAACTTTGAAATCTTTAGTCAACTCTACAAATGCTGAAAGGACCCAATCCCGATTCAGTTACCTAAACCAGAATCAAACCCTTTCGAAAAAAATACGAACCAACAAAAAATTTTCAAAATTTCGGCAGAGTTTCGTTACTAACGTGGAATTGCCATAACCTGCACCCAGAAAATAACACTTCGTCCTATGCCACAAAAGCCAAACCGTGAGCACCAATCCCATCCGGATTTCTCAACATCAATATAATCAATAACAGTAAACAAACTGTACTATGTATATATGTATATCCGAGAAAATCCGTATAAACATGTATCAGAATGTATCAGAGCGACCTCTAAAGTAAAATATATACAATATACACATCAGTAGGCGAAACAAGAACCTACTGAAAAGCACAGGTAACTCTGATCACTAGCCTCCAAACCGCGACGTGAAACACCAAACCTGAACCGCAAACTGAGCACGGAAACCGAAAAGCCCAGGGGAAAGACAATAAACATGTTAGAGTGAGTGGACGAAAATAAATGTCTTTCACCGAATATATATAATATTAAACATATGCGAGTCCAAATGCATAAGTAAGAAATGGTACACGAGGGAGACTCTAACTCCTCACGCGTCCGAGTACACGAGGGAGACTCTAACTCCTCACGCGTATGGAGCATGCAACATAAAAATCGCGGAATCACTCATGGACTACCACGCGATAGCACAGTCTGAATCATGGGATCCCAGACCCACACGTGATTCCTAGCCAGAAAGGCCTCGGGTCAGGATATCTGTCCCCCTCGGAGCGTACTCGGGGATCAGCCGAGAAGCCAAGGTGTATCGATACAACAACATATACTGAGACTGTACTCTGTGTAAACCAAATCATAAATCTTTTCTATGCACATGCTTAAAGCACAATATATATACACATATATACTCGTATACGTATATTCGTATATGCATTATCGTAAAAACACATGCTCGTAAAACCATAATCCATCTGCATGCTCAAGTTCGTAAATCATAAATAAAAGACTCGCAATCAATCCGTGAAAATAAATTGTCCACTCACAGACTCGCGTAACGCGCACTCGCGCTAATCTCGAGGACCGGCGGAAGATCCCTCGCCAGAAGCACGATCACGGTCTCGATCTCGATCTCCTGAATATTCACAAAAACATGACTGATCAAAATCATAGTTCTCAACCCTGTACTGAATCACGAAAACCAACCGTTCCCGGAAATATGCAATGCGGTACAAAATATATAACGGAAATTCCGAAATCCCCACTCGAAACCTCGACTGAAAATCGGCTAACCAATTCAACCCGAAAACCTCTGTACGATAACCAGAGCGTGATTACGAGAAAAATGACATTAAAATTGTCGAAATCTGAAAAGTTGACTTTTCCTCGCCGTTGACCGCCGCCGGCGGCGGCGGCACACCGTCAACGGTGAAATCACACTGCGGAAAGCTCCAGAATTCATGGTCTCATCCAGGCGAACCATTTATCCTTCTACCACAAGGTCCAAATCCCAACGGAACCCGTCCAATTTCAGCCCGAAACCCGATCGGAAATCATCACCGGTGACCTAATCGGACTCTTATCAAAACTCAATCTCAGACCAAAATAAATACACCACAAGATTCAGAGGGGCAAGGGGAGTCTAACCCCCCTAACCCCCACCTCCAAACCTCGCCGGAAACGGCCAACCGTCACCGGAGAAATCGAGGAACTCGGCCCGATTCGAACTCATCCAAAACGAAACCAATTCACATCAAACCAATTACCATCAGACTCGAAATCAAGAGAGGAAGCTAGCTATACCTGTCTCGTGGCCGGAGGTGGCCGGAAAGTGGTCGTCAAACGGTGAAGCCGAAACGGGAAACCTTTCCTTATCGGTCAACGGTCAACTTTCCCAAAATGGAAAGTCAAAGTCTGGTCAATGCCCGAAATGAAATTCTCGACTATTTTTTGACTTTTCGATATTTATACTCGCGCCATGGGTCAACCGACGGTCCAAAATGAATATACGAAATGATTCGGATAAGCACGAAACAATCGGATAAACTCGTCGGAACCCAAAACTTCAAATAATCATAAAATATTCCTCGGTTATAGGAAAAATCTTCCGGAACTGCCCACGAACTCGAAATCACGTACTCTACAATATCCGTGAAGACACCCAACTCAAATTCTCGACCGAAAACAAAGTCGCGAATCGAATCGACAAACCACATACACGTCGAAAACCCGCGACTAAACACAAACTCAAGAATCGTGCCGAATACGCAACAGATTCTGGTTCGGGTCGTCACAAATGCACCATGTGAATTTATGAATTTCCATTGAGAAGATAACATATGAACGTAGTCTTATTTGACAAGAGGGTGATTATGCTCTTCAGAGAAACGATAAAAACAAAACTTACCCGTATCTCTAACTAAACGAATGGCCATATGCGCTCCACATCCTATTCTTATTTGTGTCCTTGGATTTTTGGTCAAATCATCTCTTTTATCCTTCTGTCTCAACCCTTCTTTACAGCAAACAAATACTCTTGAAGTAATTACATTAGATTTGTCATTCTTCTTCTTTTTACAGTTTTCTCTTCTAATACTGAAACCTTCATATGCAACTTGTTCAAAATCAAATTCCATATCAAAAGGTTTACGTATCACGTCTTGTTTTGATTACTCTAAAGTAGTGTCAATTTCTTCCACAAAGTCTTCCATTCTCAAAACTTTTACAGGAAAAAAAAATTGAGAGATTGAACAAACTGAGCCAGAACAGAGAACAGACTATACAATATTCCAATTCAGCTAATAATCGGTAAAGTTCACATTCCATAATCAAAGTTTTCATCTATATATACTAATCATTAGTGTAAATCCTTAAACATAAACATCATCATTCTTTTGGTTTACTATCCAAAATTCTAAAGCCCTAGAGTAAAGATCGAATGAACAAAATCAAAATCCATATTCTTTTTTTCATATGCAAGAATGATTACGGAAGGTAAGAGTCAAATTGGTTTTTGAATCTCTTCCCTTTAATATTTTCAGGTACTGGTCAAAATCCTAAGCCTAGAATAACATATCTCTTCTTTTAGAGGTTTTCTTTTTCAAGGATGTAAAAGTGATGATGTAAGAGAAGGTGTGTGTAAATACCTTTGAAGCTAGCTTTCTCTGTGGCTAATCGAAATATTCAGATTACGTTCATCAAGCTCTTGATTCGAGGAATTCATGAAAAGTGACAAAAGGTGGGAGACAAAGATGAAGAGACTATAGGAAATCTGGGTGATGAAGAAAGAGTAAGGGAGATACATATGAGTTGAAATAAAACTTTTTCAAAGAGACTAGATATGTCATACATTGATTCAAATCTAATCCTACCCATTCACCAAATCTAACGGCTAATGTAGTGGTTAGGAAGAAGTTAGGTTTGACCAAGTTAGGAGAGGATCTCAATCCAATTTTAAATGGTGTGTGATGAGCACACCTTAAATAGGGGGTGTGAGCAAAAATGCACTCAAAATAAGAGAGAAGAAGATAGAAAAAAAAACTAAGTCTTTTTTTTCTTCTCCCTATTTCTCAAGTTAAGAAGCAAGAATAACTAAGGTTTTTTTTTTCTTCTTCTTCTATCGTATTTCTCATGTAAGTTAGAAGCAAAATATTATTAAAGTGGAATAAGCTATTATTTAGGAATAGGTGGTTTGATTGAATTATGATTCTTTTTTCTTAGTAACTAATTTGATAATTAGTTACATCAAAAATATAAATATGTATGTTAGTACGCCAATGCTTAACCCCTAATTAGCTCACACTTAGCGTCCAAATCACCTTGAAAATCACAAAACGATTCATTCCGAAATATCCCGCCAAGTCAAGACACGCCTCACGCGCTGACGTTGCCTCGCGTTTGGACTCAACCCGACCTGACGGTATGACTCTTCTGCCCTTCCAAAATAGCTTCAAATCAAGTACGTCTTAGGCCCAGTTTAGTATTGAGTTTTGGGAGAAAAAAATAGTATAATCTTACCATAGTAGGTTGTTAACCTGTTTGGTTAATATTCTATATCTGTGTTTTCTTAAATTTTCATTCAATTAACACATAAATCAAAAGCAGCCAAAATGTTACTTTTTCTTAACTGTGTTTTTCTCACTATTGAATTATTTCACTACTTATTTTTCTCACATTACTTAATTTCGTCTCAATACCAAACTAAGCCTTAGCAATCCAACATTTTTAAGAATGAAGAGTTGTCATCCTCAACCACTCATATAAGGAAGGTATTTATTACACATCCAAGGTAACTCATCTCTATCCCATAACTCATATTTTCATTAGTTATATCGTACATCTCCTGACTTAGGCATCAGACCGTTGAAGGTGGGCTAACCCCGTCTCAACTTTCTAACGCCACTTGTGTGTGTGCAGTTAGTGGACTTAGCGAAAGACTTTGGTCCTAGCAAGAGGAGTGATCCTGCTACAATATCCCTCCGTACCTTAGCGGAATTCGATAAAAACAATGTATGTTTATAGTTGGTTAACTATGAATTAAACTCTCACGAGGAGATCATAAGAAATCTTGTTTAAAAATAGAAATCGAGGCGGCGCACGGTATACATTTCTGATTTCCGTCGAAGAGACCATGCATGATTGCTGCACCTACATCCAAGAGTGTCTTAGATTTTGGTGAGGGAGGAATGGGGGAGATGTATATGGCAGAAGCTTCAAGGAAAGAAAGATTTGAAGAAATATAATCGATACGGATCGGATCGGAACATGGCCAATAATTAAAAAGTCTCACAAGACATTAATTAATTAATTAATTAATTAACACCATGACATTAGTTTACACATCTTTACGAGAAAGCATGGAGGTTTAGAATCTAGATGTATTAGATTAAGCAAGTTAAGCATAATGTTATACAAGGGGGTCAAGTAGGAGTAACTCTCTTTTTCTTCTAATACCAAAACGTAACCAAGGAATTAAGAAATAAGCACCACAATCCACGAACTCCATTGCCTGTGTAGAATTGTCGGGAGAGCTCGAGCCCTTTGGAGGCAATTTCTGCAGAATTATATTATTTGGGTGGAAATAGCAGGATCCATAGTTGGTGATCTTAATCCGATCCCTCTAGCTCTATTCTTCCTTCACTCTGTATGTGTCTATCTGTCTCTCGCGCTCTTTGTAATGTGTGACAGTTTAATGAAGGATAACATGCATGGCGAAAATGGACGAGAGGTTCAACTGGATTATTTGTCTTTTAGTATGCTCAACTTGAGCTAATGTTGTTGTGTTGTTGGTGTTTGTGAGACAACGAATCGTGTGTCATGATGATAAGAGACTCAACCCCATGTTGTCATTTAACCTTCGATCTCTTCTATTAATCTCTCTCTTATCTGTACCATCCTGTATACAACAGTTGAGTACGTGTTTCCAATTGTTTAGCAATACAATTTGACGGTGGGATAATAAGTTGGCTAATTGGTTATTACTGGAGAAGCTCCGTACTTATTAATTGCTTCAAAATACTAACGGTATGACTCGATTGTTACCCTAAATGTATAGTCTTAATGTCGAATACATGAGCTTATATATATTTTTTATCAAGTGTGAAATTTTACATTGAAATTTTGGTATAAAGTTATATTTTACACAACGAAAATGTTATTCGACCATGAAAGTCAATCAACTTTAGATACCTATGCAAAGATCGGGGATGCAAAATTTCAGCTCAATCGAAAATGTTTTAACTATTTGATCGTGACATTGTTTAACGATGCATACAGATTTTTCGATTTAGCTCTAAACTTGAATGTAGTGATCAAATGGCTAAAGGATTTCCGATTGGGCTAAAATTTTGCATGCCCGATCCTTGCATGGGTATCTAAAAGATGATTGACTTCAATGATCGAATTACATTTTCGATTTTGTGAAAAATGTAACTTCCCACCAAAAATTCAGTGCAAACTTTCGCACTTGATGAAAAATGATATATATATATATATATGCATATACGGTTCATATCCAGAACAGAGCTCCGTTTTGAAAAATTGGAGCGAAGTTTCGATTTTCATAAGATTGTTGATGTTGCTCGACAATTAAAACCACTCATTCTTTAAATCACTATTAACTTATCTTGCTTACAAAAAATCAGCACAATCGGAGATGATTTGACCATTTGACTGCTACATCAAAATTTTAAGATATATTGGATGAATTGTATTCATACAAAATGAAGGCGATGATCAAATGGTCAAATCATCTTCGATCATGCTGATTTTTTGCAAGCATAATCCTCTAGTGATAATCTAAAAGATGATTAGTTTCAATGATCGAATAATTTGTTCAATCTTATGAAAATCAGAACTTCGCTTTATTTTTTCAAATCGGAGCTCCACTCTGGATATAGAATACATATATATATATATAGTCCTTTTTAGCTAAGGACATCCGCACAGTACAGATTTTTTTGTTTTACGTCATTTAGACATCAATTCTTGATAATTAATTAAGACCACACATGCTATAGATACTACTTCAACTAAGTCACCTACAAAATTTGAGTCCAATCAAAAATTGTTTGGTCATTTGATTCACCATTTATATATCGTCAACATTTATCTGATGTTTCTTATTTGTTCGTAATATTTCACCATTTTAGATTATCAAACGATTACTAAATTGATTAAAATTTTATATGTCTATTTTTTAAAATAATATCTATAACATTAACGATTTAAATTATTAAAATCAAATATAAAATAATCAAAATAATTAAATCTACCACATAGAACGTCTCATTTGAAAATCTCTCTCTCCAACGGTTAGCATCACTTCATAGCATAGTGTTGCAGGTCCCATCCACTACTCAGTGGTCTTCTCTTTGTTCTTCGATAATTCTCGTCTGCTCGCCTCACAAGGTTTAAATGAAACCAGATTCAGATGTAAAGTGGCGAGGGATTCAAGACATGGATCATATAGAGTCACTAATAATTTCTAGGTTTGCTCAATTTCAAAATCATTTGAAATCCATAATAGAGAAGGAGAAATCTCACTCGAGGAGAAGAAATCTCTCTACCCAGAAAATTAAATTCTTAAATTGGCTGTTCTCCATTACTTCTTTTCATCGTTCTTCTTCTTTAGTGTATTGAAGTTGACCTTCTTAGCTATTTTTCTTTAAAAAACGATATGGATCTATCGACTTGGATGATATCTCTTTCTCAGAGATGATCATCTGGGGGGGGGGGGGGGGAGGTGGTTTGAAGTTTCTCTTTCCAGAGAGGGACGGAGTAGGATTCCAAGACAACTTGAGCTAAATTTTTTTTGATGAACATTTTAAAATATATAGACTAATATAATTTAAAATAAAATTATTACATAAGTATAGATAAAAAAATGATTCAACTTAATCTCATTGTCAATACTATCAACAAATTATCTTTCAATTATAATTATATGAGCTATAACTCAATAAATTTTTGATTTTGTGTATATATAACCTATGTTATTTGATTTTTTTTTGTTGAAAAAAGCTGTGTTGTAACCCATAGACCATTACACTATCATTTGTCCCTGTTTCCAGATCGGTGTATCTTGCTTCAATTCAAAATTTTCAAATAGTTCAATGGTTGTTGGGAACAACTTGTTTCTGTCGGCTAAAAGGAAAAGAAGGTTTTCGAGAAAAAAGAGATCCAATGGCTCTCAACATCGGTCCGCACTTTAGCTTTCTCACGGTTGAACGAGTCTATATATATATATGAGAAAATTCATGGTTTGGTCATTCATGTTTGAAAAAGATCGTTTTGATCATCCATGTTTTATTTTGTCATTCAGAATTGTCACTTTGTCCATTTTAGATGTTAAAAATCACATATGTGACACACACATGCTTTACTTAAATTGATATTTTTTTCATTGTCAAGCTAATAGACATACTTATATGTACTTTACAAATAAATAAATATTTTTTTAATGTTTAAAATAGACAAAGTGGTCAATCTGAATGATAAAGTAAAACATGAGTCACCAATCTGATAATTGTCAAACATAAGTGACAAATCTGTCTCAACTGTTAAACATGAGTAACCAAACCAACAATTTTTTTCTATATAGAGAGAGATTTTCAAATGTAGACGTTCGCACGGTGCAGATGGTAAGAATTTGATTATTTTGATCATCTCACATTTGATTTCAACAATTTAAACGTTGATGCTATAGATATCCCTTTAAGGAGTAGACATACAAAATTTTAGCCAATTTAATAATCGTTTGGTTATCCAAAATGGTAAAATATTACGAACAAATAAGGAGCGTCAGATAAATGCTGACAATATATAAATGGCCAAACGATTTCTGATTGGACTCAATTTTTGTAAGTGACTTAGTTGTAGTAGTATCTATAGCATGAATGATCTTGATTGTCAAGATTTGATGTCTAAATAAAGTAAAACGAAAAAATTCACTGCGTGCGGATGTCCTTAGCTGAAAAGGACTATATACATATCTTAATGTCTATATATGATCAATTCTTCGGTTAAAGATCATCATATACGTAATAAATTTCAATAGGCATCATGTAAATGATTCATTGAAACTATAACAACCTAAATATGAAATTATATTAGAGCATCCCCAACAGTGAAGTCAAAATTATTAGTTATATTTGTCAAAAACCAAAGACGTAGCAAAAATATAGGAAATAAAGAGAGAGAAAATAGCTTTGGTTGGTCGCGGTAGTTTTCTGTTCCTGTAACAGCGGTGCTGAGTTTTCTTAATCTCTCTCTGGTTTCGGTTCATTGATATTTTTGTCATTGTCAAGCTAATAGACATACTTATATGCACTTTACAAATAAATAAATATTTTTTTAATGTTTAAAATAGACAAAGTGGTCAATCTGAATGATAAAGTAAAACATGAGTCACCAATCTGATAATTGTCAAACATAAGTGACAAATCTGTCTCAACTGTTAAACATGAGTAACCAAACCAACAATTTTTTCTATATAAAGAGAGATTTTCAAATGTAGACGTTCGCACGGTGCAGATGGTAAGAATTTGATTATTTTGATCATCTCACATTTGATTTCAACAATTTAAACGTTGATGCTATAGATAGTTTATGTCCTTGCCTATGTATTATATACTCTCATTAATCAAAGTTTGAAGGCTACTGCACCGCTCTTAATTTAAAAAAAAAAACTCTTACAAATATAATTAGAATTTTTAACAAAAAATTATATTTAATTTATTTTTAGAATATCTGTTAAAATGTTGTGTTAAAAATTAGACAAATTTAATTTTGTATTTAAATTAACAAGATTATTAATGATACTTTTATAATATATATATATATATATAATAAAAAGGCGACGAGGCGTATATGTAGTTTGCAGTAGACACATTAGCTCAAATTGAAGTAAGAGAAGACAAATGTACAATTTAGAACAAAGTATCAGGAGTATAGGACAAAGAGGACATGCATCCCTCTTATCAATATATATGAATGGATATATAGGCATCCCCTAACTTAATACGTTTTTCTGTAAAGGAAACAGAAATTGGGAGTTTTTGTATAAAGCCACTAGTGGCGTTGGAGTAGAGTAATGGCAAGTTGGCAAGGCCTTAGCATAAGGAAAGGGCGGCCGAGCTTGGAATGAAGCTGACTCGATCATGTTGTGTATATAATAAGCAAGGAAGCGCCGAGATACATGGAGCATGCAGATTGGAGCAGGTTTAGGGCTCACACCAGCAGACCCATATCAGCTCACGCCACCCTTCCTTGTCGGAATCTGCCAATTCATTTCACTTCAGAAGAAAATTAAATTCTTATGAGTGCTTATTACATTTTCCAAAAGAAGGCTATAGCCTATACCCAGCCAAGGCTGTTCAGCTTCTTCGTTTGATTGAAGAAGAGAAGGAACAAAAATTATTCGTTTGATTGCTTAAATAATTGGTAGAGTCCACAATTTTTTTATTAATTTTGTTCTTGTTTCTACATTCACCGTTGTATATGCTGATTTTGTCCGTATTCCTCGCTGGCTCCACAAAATTCATATCGATGATGCAGATGTTCTAATGATCACCTGCTTGTTTGTCTATGGATCAGTGATATGAGTCATGTCACTCACCTGCTCCATGTGTAATGAAGCACATGTGTAATGTGAAAAACACGAGGCCATTAAGTACTTATTAACCTGCATGTAAATTATCAGAGTTAATTAGTAGTTTAATTACGATCTATATAATATTAATAGTTCCGTGTCACGTGTCTAGTGTCATGTTTGAAGGCATTTTGATACTTGAGAATGCTGGTGTACACTGTGCCACATAATATGTCCCAAAATTTTGTTATTTGGACACTTTGGTACACTTCTTAAGCCACTTGGAGACACTCCTTTGACACTTTAGCACATCAATAATATATATTTTACATTTTTTTAATAAGATCATATTGTTTATAGAATTAGGAAATTGAGTTGGAGATATAAATGTATGCTATAGTTGTATTAAGGTTAAGAGTCTTCATGCATGAGTAGAATCATGCTAACCAATGCATTTTTGTTGTCTCTGACTTCTTCTTTGATTCAATGCATATATATTTTTTCTTTAATAATATATGGACTTTAAAAAATATGTTCAACTTAATTTTATTTTATATTAATTATTTTTATTTTTATTAAATTAATTATTGTGTCTGTGTCTTATTTTTTAAAATTTTGTCGTGTTCAGTATCCCGTGTTTGTATCCGTATAACGTAGATTACTATAAGTATTTTTCCTAAAAAAAGAAGTATTTAACCTGACATTTTGAAGCTCTGTTTTAAGTTTACGTAGTGCTAGTCAAATTTGGATTGTTAATCCTTTAGACCTTAGTACATAACTGTTAATCCATTATGCGGTTAGATTATCGTAATTAGTCTTTAGTTTTCAAGGGTTACACTACACGTACGTACAAAAAGAGTGTCGCACTCATTTTCTTCCTTTGGAATCTTGATATAAATAATTTGCTAAGGGTCAATTTGTAAAGCATAATGCTTGTGTTAAGGTATATATTGGTGGAATCCACAAGTTAACAAAACTACAGAAAGGTAGAAATCTTGAAAGAGAAGAATACTAGCACTTAGCATTAGCTCTAATCGGAAGAGGCCGAGCATTCCTTCGAGACAAAGGGATAGGTTCCACAATTATATTCCTGATCGAGGAATGCATAAATGGAAATTACAACCCATACCACACCACACAGCTTCCACTTCCCGTCCCCAACAAATCACTTTGTTATCGTCACATCGTAAAACAAAGTTCAAGTGGTACATACACTAGCTATAGTCTCGTGGGTAAAAAGAACATTCAACCTTGTGAGGTAGTACGGTAGGGGGCATTGGTATTGATTATTAACATTTAACACACACCCCATTGACCCGTGACCCGTTTACCTTTGACATTTTTTGTTCGGATCAAACAATCTAGTGTAGTCACCTGTCTTTTGGATTGAAAACGAGCCTCATGCTCTACAACAATAGTAGTATTACTTACTTGACACATAACTATACAGCTCGTTTACTTGGTTTCTCCGGATAGAATCAAAATCACCATCAGCAAAAGTGACAAGGAAATAAAGTTTCCAATTACCACAAGATGCAATGTACCTAGCCATTTGCTTGTTAATTCCCATGACTTTGACTATCCCTATCCAAACAAAGAAGTTTAAAATGGTAAAAAAAATCTTCACAGTCCCTCTCTTGGTAATATTTCCACCCTCCTCTTTGTAAATAAAAAAATAGGGTTACAAGCTGTCACCACCAATTTCCAGCCTGGCCTTGCCCTCTGATCATAAAAACATTGCTTAGCTACACGACAAATCTGACGTGGAAATTACGAGTCTCACCTCTGTCCCCTCTATTTATACCTCTTACACTTCTCTCCTCACCTCTCCGTGCTTGCTCCGATTTCCGACCACCTTTCTCTCTCATATCGAATACTGTTCTCTTCTTGTCTCCAAATTTCATTTCAGCTCCGACCCCTTTTTCGGATCCAAATTTTAACCCGGCCCAGATATGGGAATCTGCAGCTCGACTGGCTCGACCCAGGTGGCGACGGCCAAGCTTATCTTGCCCGACGGGAAATTACAAGAGTACCCCTACCCTGTCCGGGTTTCCTACGTTCTCCAGAAGCACCCGGCCTGCTTCATTTGCAACGCCGACGAAATGGACTTCGACGACATCGTTTCGGCAGTGAACGAGAACGACGAGCTCCACCCGGGCCAGCTCTACTTCGCCTTGCCAATGAGCTGGCTCAAGCACCCGCTTCAGGCAGAGGCGATGGCGGCATTGGCCGTCAGGGCAAGCTCCGCGCTCATGAAGAGCGGCGGTGACAAATGCCGGAAGAGCTCGGTATCTCCGATCACATTTTCCGGCGATGACGTCAAGAATCTCCGGCGAACGGTGGCTGCCGGGAGGAGGGGGAGGAGTAGTGGAAGTGGCGGCGCGAGAAGCTTCTCCGCAATGCTCAGTGCCATACCGGAGTAGAGAGAGTTGGCTGTAGTTAGGGGTAGTTTGGGAAATTCAAAGGAAGAGGAGGTATGTACGTGTAAATATGATGTAATCATGTCGATTATGAGGGGATTTTAGGTAGAGTTAGTAGCGAGGTCGGTGAATTACCGGAGGGTAATTATTTTCATTTTTAACTTTTGGGGTTCGTGCGACAATTTTGCCCCTCGATAGCCTTGAGAAAAAAGAAAAATGATTTTTTCTCAAAGTTTAGATATATGAGAAAGATTTTTAGGACTTATTAATGTCATGATGTATAGGTTTCACAAGTTATGACATGTATATTTGTACACATAATCGATTATGTCCTATACACCTCAAATAGACTAAAAGAAGATCATATCTTCTGTATTCAATTATTTATCTATAATAAATATTTACAATAATGACTATAAACTGAATTTAATCAAAATATAACTAACTGATACTATTTATTCTATCATCAATTGTGTTTGATTCCAATACGATCCTTGAACGCCAAAGACCATATCGATTACACGATCGAGCAAATATACAAGATAACAATCAATTATCCGGTAGACCAGTACAAAGCTAAAGAACGAAAATTTCAGATGTTAATCCAGATCAATTTCGAGTTGTACCAGCTAGTGAAGAATTCGAATGATGTTTTCAGAGGTGGAGCTACACTGGGACGATCCCTGGTCATGCACCCCCTGACTTTAAGAAACTCACCAATATATATGTGGTATACTATATATTCTGTCAATTATAATTAAACAATTAATAGTGTAAGAATTGTCCAAGTCCTCATCCACAGACAACTAACATCATCACGCAATTAGTGTAAAACATAATATATATATATATGAATATAAATAAGAAGTGGTGTTACTTATTTGTATTATATTTTGTATTATATAGAAGTATGGTAGGTTTGGAAGACAACACCAATTACAAATTATCCTCCTATCTAATTATGAAAGGATTTTTTTATTTTTTATATAGATAGGTCATTAAACCCATTTAAATTTAGGGTCTTTAGAGCTTATGTATTAGTTTCTCTAACAACCTCGTTAATATCAAAATATTTTTAGTATGGAGAGAAATTTAATTTCAAAAAAAAAAGGAAACAAAAAATCCTTGTAAATTCTGTAATCGAATATTCATCTTTTTAAATTCAATATTGATCGGAGCGAGATACATATTCGTTATATTAAATGACGATGAAGTTATTACAAAATATTTTCAGAATATAGAACCTCGACGATGACGTAATAGTTAATACCTTTTACGAACACGGTATAATATTAATGTGTTTATTTTTAAATTTGACGAACACATTTTTCGCCCCTTCTAACATTGAATCTTGGTTCCACTACTGAACTACAATTGATCAGGAAAATATATATGATGCCCAAGTAACCAACCTACTAAAACTATTGAGATGAAATATAAATTTATAATGAATAGTTTGACTGCATTCTCCTGGCAGAATGTCTATTCCCTTTCCTCTGTTTACATGATTGTTGTATCAAATATCACGATCAAGTTCAGCTTACATGGATAATGATAAACCCAGAAGAAGAAAATCTAATAACAATAAAATCTGGGTTCGAGAAATCAAGGACGCACTGGTACAAGCACCCAGTGGTGTGATTCAAAGCTTTAATTTGTGTGTGATATGGGAATAGCAAAGCTTAATTAATTCAAATAAATGATTGCATTTTACTAGATCGAAGCAAAATCACGATTCTTTGATTGATGAGGAAATTGTATAAGAAGTTTTTCTTGATGTTTTGAAGGAAACAAGAACAAGATGTTAGGTTTTTATTTTCAATCAAGTTTGATCTATAAATTTTATTGAATATATGAAAGGATAAAATTAGTTTTCTAGGTTATATATTTTCTCACAAATTTATAAAATATAATTTATTTACATGACATGGTCAAATTAAAAATTACACACCATAACCACATTGAAATTCCGTAACATTATCCTTTATACCAAGTTCAACATCAAACTATCAGAGCATATGAGATTTTCACATAAAAATTAGTTGTGAGTATTCAAATTATTTTGTTGGTAATTAATGCGGTCAAATGGTTCAATGTTAAATATGGAACTCTCTTACAAGTTGACAAAATGGAGAGGCAGTAATGCATAATTGAAATATTTTTATATGCGACAAAAAAATTGTTTAAAACTTAAGAAGTCTTTAGAGTAACTTGACACTATTAAAAAAATTGTTTCCGTTTTTAGTCTCACATCTTGGAATCTCAAATGCTTTTATTATTCATGAGGGTCAGGACAACCAACAAACACTATTAGAAAAAATCTCTTAGACGATGCAAATATATTACGTCGTCTAAGACAACACTTAGACAACGAGTAATGTAGTTACGTTGTCTATGGCTTCACTTAGACGACACAAGTTTATATGTCGTCGTCTAAGTGTTGTTTTAGACAACGTAACGAATTTGCGTCGTCTAAGACAACACTTAGACGATGACATATAGACTTGCGTCGTCTAAGTGGAGTCTTAGACGACGGACCAACACCATTTTTAGACGACGGACCGACACCTACACTTAGACGACAGATCTAATTAATTGCGTCGTCTAAGTGATATCTTAGACGACGAAAAATTAATACTTGTGTCGTCTAAGTAAAAAAGTCCAATTATATATATCAATCAGCTTCTTATTCATCTCTTCGTCATTCTCTCAATTCTCAGCTTCGAATTCTTCATCTAGCTCTCTTCATCAATCTCTCTAGCTAGCTCTCTCAAATAAAATAATATATATAAGCCTAGCTAGCCTACATCTAGGTAGCTCGATCACTTCATTTCGATCAACGACGACGTCGAACGGCCGACTAATAATTATCGACTAATTAAGGTATGTACGTATATTCGATGGACATAATATATATTTAAATATTATTGCATAATGAGAACCTAGCTAACTAGCTATTTTGTTTAATTAATTGTGTGCTAGCTAACTAATTATTGATGAACAATATTGCACTTGAAATGCATATATATATGTGTGTGTGTGTGTGTGTGTTGATCGATATATTAATCTCATAATTAAATAATGTTAATTAGAGATAAATAAATTAATTAGTTGTTAATTAATTAGGAATTGTATGGATTGAACAACAATTTTTTGTTAACTTCTAACAATGATTTATTCGATAATTTGAAAGTTTCGTTTACTTACACGAGAATATGGATAAGAGTTGGATACAGTTGGCAAATAGAAGTGATGAGAGGTATATGGACGGAATCAGAGAGTTTGTAACGTTTGCGATGCAACATGGTCAAGGAAAGAAGCGTTTAAGGTGTCCGTGCAGAAAATATCTTAACCATCAGTTTGTGATGTCTCGTGTTATGGCTCATCACTTGTATGAGCACGGTATGATGTGGAGTTACACTACATGGAGTGAGCACAGTGAAGTAGTAGACTTCAGCTCAGGCTCAGACTTCAGCTCAGGGTACAGTTACCAGAGTGCCTCATCCAGCAGTAGTGGCGCCCCTTCTTGGAACCCCACTGTGAATTTGGTCCGTGATGCTTTTTCGGAATTCAGTTGACATGGTACACAACAACACGAATAGAGAGGATCTGATACTCCTAATGTTGACCCAGTCCCTGTCGTATTTCCGGAAATTAACACTACTGAATTTGATAGGTACAATAGCATGCTACTTGAACCCGGAACCCCGGTGTACGATGGATGTCCACAGACTGTGTGGCACGCCATAATGACCGAAATGGAGTACAAAGTGAAGCACAAAATATCAGATGCAAGTTTTGACGAAATCCAGAAACACATATGTGATTTGCTTCCTAACAATCACAAGCTTCCATGTTCCCATTACAAGGTAAAAAGTGTCTTAAGCAAACTCGTCTGAAGTACGAGTAAATTCACGCATGCAGAAACGATTGCGTGCTGTTTTATAAGGAGTATGCAAAGTTGGACTAACCACTTCAGACGAAAGTACCATGATAGGAGGAGTTCGAAGAAGAAGATTCATGTAAAGGTGCTTCGATATTTTTTGTTGATTTCTAGACTGCAGCGTTTGTTCATATCTCTATAAACAGCAGAGCCGATGAGATGGTACGTGGAAAAGAGAATAGATGACGATGTGCACAGACACGTGGCAGATGGGGATGCTTTTAAACATTTCGATAGGAAATTTCCAGACTTTGCAATGGAGATTTGAAATGTCAAACTAGGACTTTCTACAGACGGGTTCAATCCTTTTAACGATGGCACATAAAACGCTTGGTCAGTTATCCTCATGCCATACAACCTGCCTCCTTGGATGTGTATGAACAAGAAATTTAATTTCCTTACTCTGCTAATTCCAGGGCCTAAGTCTCCTGGAAAATGTTAAGATGTGTACTAACATCATTGATTGACGAGCTGAAACTATTGTGGGAAACTGGAGTTCTAACGTATGACAAGTTCAGTATCACAATGTTCTTGATGAGAGTCGTGGTAATGTAGACCATTAGCGATTTTCCCGCGTATGGGATATTGACATCTTGTATAACCAGAGGATATAATGCTTATCCTGTCTGCTTGGAAGACGTCAACTCTAGTTGGCATGCGGGGAATGTGTGTTCTTTGGGTCACCGTAAATGGCTTTCTCATGATCACCAGTGGTGACAGGATAAGGATTGTTTCAGTGGGACAATAGAGAATGATCCTAAACCCCGATAGTGGTCCGGCGAAAAGATTTTTGAGAGGTTAAATAGCTTCAATTTGACCAATGACGATGATGTAAAGAAATTCAATCCATACCCTCCACAATAGGTGGCATATTGGCACTACGTGAGTATTTTCTTTAAACTGCCTTACTGATCAAAATTGAAGTTGAGGAACAACCTAGATGTCATGTACATAGAGAAGAATGTGTGCGACAACGTGGTGGGAACCATTCTCTGTATTAAGTTCAAGATTAAGGATACTCCCAAAGCGTGAAAATATTTGAAATATATGAATATACGTCATCCCTTGTGGTTAAAGAGGGATAGAAGAGGTGTTTACAACAAGATGCCCGTTGCACCTTACACAGTGAAGCTGACAATTGGGGATGCGTATTCAACTGGTTTCAGTGTGTTCGGTATCCGTCTAATTATGCATCCAACATATATGACTATGTCAAAGTAGGGGAACACAAGTTCATTGGTTTAAAGACTCATGACTGTCATGTTATGCTGCAACGTCTAATTCCAATGGTGATTCGACCTTAGTTGCTTAAAGACGTCGTTGAACCAATAGTTGCATTATGCAGATGGTGGCAGATGATATGCACCAGGGAGTTGAAGAAGTCGGATGTGGTCAAACTTCAAACGAAATTGTCCACATCCTCTGCAAATTATAGAGGATTTTCCTCTCTGCTTTCTTCGACATCATGATTCACCTCATGTTCCACCTTCCCGAACAAGTCCTGTTTTCTGGTCCAGTCCAGTACACATGGATGTATCCTCAGGAAAGGTAAAATATGGAGTAGTACTAAATTTTTTTAAACACATTTTCCATCATTTATATATCTCCTTTCTTACAAAGATCGTTGCGAATTAATAATATAATGCCTATTTTGTAGACAACTCGGACAGTATAAAGAAGTCATCAAAAATAGGTCTGCCCCGGATGGCTCCATCGCGGAAACATACCTAATGCATGGGTCTGTTACTTATTACAACAAGTACTTCAATGATCCAGTCCAAACCGCCTCCAATACACCTGTTACCTACAATTTTTCAGTCGTCACAGATCTTATACGACCATTTAGAGGAATATTAACCGAAAGATTAAGTCATGAGGAACTTATTGAAGCACATTGGGTAGTGTTGCGAGATTGTGATAAGGTTACTGGTTACATGCAAAGTTACAGAACTAAAATTCAAACAGCCAAACCGGACAAGAGTTCTAACTGGGTTGAAAAAATGCTTAAGAAGAAGTTCCCTAATTATTTTCTCCAATGGGTATGTATGTTTAAATTATTAATCCATGCATATAGGCTTTGTGGTTCCTTTTTTAAATTTGATGTTGATATATATATATATGGAACCGGACTAGGGATTAATTAGTTAAGTAAGTTGTTATTTGATTTGGTGTTTAATTTATGAATTTGTAGTTTTTTTGGTCAAATTTTGGATGCATTAATAATACTATGGCAAAATTTTGGTAGATATATATTTATATATATTCTTAATTACATCTTGAACGTTTTTTTTTTCAGATGGAGGATCTACAGAAATCCTCTAACCACAATGGAAAAAACACATGTTGGCCCGTAAGCCGGTTCAACATTATATTTACCCCGGATGTTTTGTTAACGGTGTAAAGTTTCATTTATTAGACCGAGATGAAGGAAGAAGAACACAAAATAGTGGGATCGTTGTCGGACAAAGCGAAAATGTATATTACGGAGTTCTTATGAATGTCATTCAGCTACTATATGAGAATTTTTTCAACGTTTTTCTATTCAAGTGTAAATGGTTCAAGTGTACGAAGGAAGATTTGGACCTTTTATCAGTCGATACAAATTCAAGCTGGTATGAGGATGAGCCTTTCGCTCTTGCCACATTAGTTAGGCAGATGTTCTATCTGGATGATCCAAAACTGGTGCATGTTGGAAAATAGTAAACCATATGTCCCACCGAGGAATATGGAGTGCCACAACACTCGAAGGGTCGTCACTGATTCACACTCAACGAGATAATGTCAGTGGATATAAAGAATCTGATACTTTTGTCATCCCAGACACAAGGAAACTCATTCGCCTTAATGAATGCTTAACCATGCCTGATCGAGAAACAAATCTTACTGAAAAAAGGAGATCACGGACCTTACGATTGATAATGCATCTGAAGATGAGGAACTGGAGGATGAAGATGATCTCAGATATGATGATAATGATGGAGACTATGATGATGAAGACCAGCCCTTAGTTGAGAGTAGTGAAAATGAAGATGTTGATGAAGACTATGATGACGAAAGTGATTGATTGATCTACCGAGTTCGGTGCATTTGTAATTTTGATGCATGCATGTATATATGCATGGTTGAATATATAAAACCGATGTATATTATTAATTAATTAATACAAATTTTTTGACACGTGCGCACATATATATACGTCGACAATCGATTAAATAATTAATTTAATTATAGACAAATTAGAGACCAATCGAATTTGGCGATATCCTAGACGTCGATAAATTTGGCGAGTAATTTAAAAACACTATCCTAGACGACGACATCATATGGTTCCATCGTCTAAGACAAAAATAATGGCGGGTGATAAGTAACCGCCCATTTTTTTGGGTGGCTTTCAAAACTCACTTAGACGACGGAACTATATGATTGTGTCGTCTAAGTGGACACTTAGACGACGTAATCATATGGTTCCGTCGTCTAAGCCAAAAATAATGGCGGTGATAAGTAACCACCCTTTTTTTGGGTGGCTTTCAAAACCACTTAGACGACCCAACAATATGTTTCCGTCGTGTAAGAGGAAGATGTTGATGAAGACTATGATGACGAAAGTGATTGATTGATCGACCAAATTCGGTGCATTTGTAATTTTGATGCATGCATGTATATATGCATGGTTGAATATATAAAATTGATGTATATTATTAATTAATTAATACAAATTTTTGACGCGTGCGCTCGTATATATACTCGAATTTGGTGATATCCTAGACGTCGATAAATTTGACGAGTAATTTAAAAACACTATCCTAGATGACGGCATCATATGGTTCCGTCATCTAAGACAAAAATAATGGCGGGTGATAAGTAACCGCCTATTTTTTGGGTGGCCTTCAAAACCCACTTAGACGAAAATAATGGCGGGTGATAAGTAACCGCCCATTTTTTGGGTCTAAGTGAACACTTAGACGACAAAACCCTATGTTTTTGTCGTCTACGCCAAAAATAATTGCGGGTGATAACTAACCGCCCATTTTTTTGGGTGGCTTTCAAAAACCGCTTAGACGACGCAAAATAAGGTTGCGTCGTCTAAGTGAAAAACTGGGTATAAGAAAATGGATCGATTTTTCTCTCTCTCACTTCGATTCCTTATCTCTCTCCCTCACCCCCGCCGGCCAAAATCTCTCCCCCCTCACGGTGACTCTCTGGGCTCACATTCCCTCACCGGCGCCCCCCCCCCCTCACCTCGGGTCCTCCCTCTCCCTCTCCCTCACCGGTGTCATCCCCTCACCCGATCCTGCGTCCCTTACAAGCCGACGATTTCGATCGAGTCCTCCTCTCCCTCTCCCTCTCCCTCACCGATCCCTCTCCGGTACGTCCTTCTCCCTTTCGATCAATATATATGCATGCATGTATATATTCCGGCTGGCCGGCCATATATATACTATATGTAATACTATGTATATACGTATTGTGTGTATTTGTATACATGTGTATATTTGTGTATATATTTGAATATGTACGTTTAATATTCGATAATTGATATATTTAGATATGTATAATTGGATAATTTTATAATTGGATAATTTATATGCATGTGTATAATATATTGGATAATTGATATATATGTATGTACGTATATTGAATTCCCGTGTTAATTAATATATAGATATGTTAATTTATATGTGTTAATATCAAGGAGTAAAATATCGGATATCGAGGATATATCGACAGTCCAAAATTTGGATATATCGACGGAAATATCGATCCACTGAAAATTCTGACGGAAATGATGGAAACTAATAAAAATATATGGAAATTTGTAATGAAACTTTTGGAGGTTGTTATATGATCAATTACCTACCTTATGTAAAAAGAAAATATTGATCAAACATCAAAACATAGGAATTTGCTATATTACTATATGAATTAGTATGTGTTAAGTGCTGATAACTATTAAAATATAATTTAATAGTTCTATTTTTATTTTTTTGATGGCTAAACTTTAATGGGAGGCTAGACCATCACATTTTGGTACAATATGTTACACATCACACATTATAAAATCAAATATATAAATACTTCAAAACCACATAGAGGACCTATGAGGTTCGAAATTCACACTATTTTCCTCATCTCTCTGTGCAGAATCATGTGTGTATTGTGAAGAGTACTCATTAAATGATTGCTCTCCCATGTAATTCTGCACGTATTGACTTACATGCCAACCATATGGGTCAGGGGGCGGTCTTTGAAGATTTTGGAGCTCGTAGTATGAACCAGGCATTGCTCGACTTTCTTCATTGCTATCATCATTTGAGGCATTTTTTTGTGATTGTAACGATGTGTTATCACTTGTTGGAAGACCATAAGGCATGATATATGAACGATAAGGCATTGCAAAATTTTGACAAGCTTTTAATTTTGTTAAATTAAAAAAGTACTGAAAATTTCAAAAATTTCGGTAAATATCGGAAAATATCGGAAATATCGGGGATATATCGAAAATATCGGAAAGTTTCGGAAAATTTCGGAAAATTTGGAGATATATTCACGGATTTTTCAGGTAAGTTCAAAAAACCGAAATATCGGCGAAATATCGCCGATAATATCGATTTTTCATTTCTTGGTTAATATATATATATTTATATATGTGTTATTTTTTTATGTTTATAATTATATGTGAAATAAATATAAATGTGTTAATATATAAAAATATAAGATGCCGAAAAGACGCACGGAAAAAGACAAATAATCGTGGCATCAATCTGTCTTACGACATATGGGTTGGGGGAATCAAGCCTCCAATGAGTCGGGTACGAGTTTGGTGCCTGAAGGGGAGATTCTGCACGCTCCTCCTATTGACGACGTTGCAACTGATCAGGGCAGTTCAGGGTTGACGTCACAGGAGCCTCTATCTTTCGATGAAAATTCAGCTGCAATTAGTGCGAGACGGCAAAACAAGAGGGACCCCTAACTTCCACCCCCTAAACGAATTCGGGGAATTTTCAATGGAAGTAAAGCTGAGAGTGTAGCAAAGACATCGGCAGGATGGAGGATGGATGTGCCTCTGAACACATTCACCCGATGTCCTGAAGGAGGAAGCTGACTCGTTTGACAGCTCACCAGATCGGAAACTACATACGTTCTCACGTACGTATGATAGCCCCCACTTGGGAAGAGCTCCTTGATGAGGACAAAATGAATGTGTTCCGCGGACTCACGGTAAAAAAATATTTAATATTATAGTTTTTTTCATAATTGATTACAAATCTAGTGTTTACTGTTTCTAATTGTTTAATTTTTTTTGTTAAAACAATTTTAATTATGAATAGATTCCGGAGATGGTGGACTACATCAATAAAACCGCTCACAAGATCTTCAAGGATTGGAAGTGCGCATTGTACAAGACGTACAAGGCAAACCCTGGAAAGACTTAGAAGGAGTTCAAAAAGGGAAGGGAAGATGAGTGGGAGTGGTTAAAGCCCACTTTGAGTCAGAACCTTATAAGGTTCGTAATTCATATTCCTCCACATTCGTGTCGTTTTTTGGAAAAAAATCTATTGAATAATGATTAATTGCTTAATAATATAAATTGTTGTGTAACATGCGTAATCATCGAGGAACAGAGCTAATCGGGAGAAGAAGCTGTTGCACCACGGATCGGGCTCCTGCAAATTGCTCAACCTAGCACATGAGCACTTGCAAAAGGGTTCGAAATACCTGCTCATAGCAGGCAACATTTCTGCTTACAATAGGCCCGAGCAGACTGAACATCTAGACACTCAACATGCCATAAGTAACATTTTTTCCCAAAGTAATAATATTTAATTTTATTGTTGCTTCTTCACTTGTGCATAAAGAGATAAACTTGATAAATGAGGATATTATTTGTGTGATACATAGGTAATTGATTATATGCATGTGTGGTACATAGGTGCATGTGGGATAGATATGGTGAACTTGAGAAATGTGAATGAGATTTAGTTTTGATGTTATTGGAAGTGTTTTAGTTTTCGTGCAAGATTTTGATTTTCTCAATTTTTAGGGGAAATTATGTCAATTTTTTGGGGGACATTCATATATGTATCTATATATATATATTGTTCATGTTCATTTCAAGAGAGGTTGCAACAATTGACTGACGAGAGAATTGCGGATATGCAGTCCCAGAGTCCAGGGATCACGCTTGAGGAGCTGCCTACTCTCTTGACAGAGTCTCAGATAGAAATGGCAGATGTAGTCTTCGACCGTCGACCTGGTAAAGAGGTTTGTGGTCTTGAACGGGGAGTCGAGCGAGATATGAGCTAGTTCACATTGTCGGAGAGTCGGCGCATGAATGCGGCGGGACGAGAGCAAATACAAGCTTTCCAGGAGCAAGCTTGAGTGACAAACGATAATGCTTTAGCCACCCAGGAGGATGCTCGTATGGCTCGGGAGGAGAGTCAAGCAGCTTAAGCGAGGATGGATCATATGGCTCAATTAATGCGCATCAAGTCGATTAAGCTAGGCCTAGATCCCGATGTTGTTTGTCACCCGTCTGGCTCTCCCTCTCCTCCAGGACCCGACGACGATGATCCGAGCGGAGGTGAGATTGCCTGGGCCCATACGCCTTCTACTGTCGCTAGCTAGATTTTTTATGTACTTTTGTGATCTTGATTGGAATCGAACAATATTTTATTAATTTTGTACAAATTTTATATTTAGTATATTTTTTATTATTATTAGTTATTTATTTTTTAAATTAATTTAATTTTTAATATATTAGATTAATTATATTTTAAAAAATATATTTTATTTACTACTTAGACGGCAAAATAAATTATTCTGTCGTCTAAGTACTATCACCTAGACGACGGAATCAAATTGACCGTTGTCTAAGTAATATCACCTAGACGACGGCAAAACTGATTGCGTCGTCTAGGTAATATACTTAGACCACGAAAACATGCATTGTGTAAGTGGACTTAGACAACGCATCTAAAATCGTCGTCTAAGTGGATTTAGACGACGCTTATGAAATTGTTGTCTAAGTGGAACTTAGGCGACGAAAATTTCAACTTCCGTTGTCTAAGTATCTAAACTACGGTGCTTAGACGACGGAGATTCCGTCGTCTAAATATCTAGATGACGAAAATGCCTACTTAGACGACGGAACTGTTCCGTCGCTTAAGTGACTTTTTCTGGTAGTGAAAACACTTGAAATTTAGTCCTTTGACCATAATCAATTATAGATTGATAATTATATGAAGTCAATTGCATAAGTTTATTTGTTGAGTTATAAGTTCTACATTCTGAAGAGTTATGAATGATTTTGTGATTATCCAATATGTTTTTGTGTGTGCTTATTATAATACAGGATTTAGATATTATATCCATCGTCTAGGGTGCAGTTTAGATATCTTGGGTATGTATTCGACCACTACAAGAAAATTGCACCTAGACCACGGACCATTTCCGTCGTCTAGGTGCAGTTTTCCGTCGTCTAAGTACTTGGACGACGGAATCTCCGTCGTCCAAGGTCCGTGCTCCAAGTGCTGTCGTCCAAGCACCTGGACGACGGAGATTTAGTGATCCGTCGTCCAAGTTCACTTGGACCGCAGACATTATCCGTGGCCCAGGTAGACACCTGGACGACGGAAACTCTAAGTATCCGTCGTCCAGGTGTCTACCTGGGCCACGGACATTGCTCGTTTCTCCGTGGCCCAGGCGTTCACCTGGACGACGGATAATTAGATTTTCCATCGTCCAGGTGAACACCTGGGCCACGGATAATGCTAGCTTCTCCGTGGCCCAGGTGTTGACCTGGACGACGGATAACTAATTCTCCGTCGTCCAGGTGAACACCTGGGCCACGGAGAACGACAGGGTTTAGGGTTTAGGGTTTAGGGGTTAGGGGTTAGGGGTTTAGGGTTAGGTTTAGGGTTTGTGCACCTGGACGACGGAGAACATAATCTCCGTCGTCCAAGTGAATATTTAATTTTTTTTTTAAAATTGAAATTAAATAGTATTAATTTAATTTTTTATTAATTTAATTTAAATAATGAAAAATGCTAAAATTAATTAAATAAACTAAATTTTGAATATTACTTAATTATTAAATAATTAAATTAAATTAATTTGTACATACATGAATAATCGAAAAAACCCATAAATTAAAAATTAAAATATTGTTCGGAATGCGGAAAGAAACGAGATAATAAACTACTAGCTAGCTAATACACTGGAGGAGCAGATGCACCGCCGAGTCCTCCGCCTCCAGCCGGGTCGTTGTCGTCGGGGTATGGGTTCGGAGGAGGTTGACATACTTCTCGATTTTGTTGCATGAGGGCGATGAGTTGGGCTATTTGTGCTTGTTGTTCGTCAAGTGTTTGCCGCATTGACTCATTCTCCTCTCGTGCTAGTCGAGCCTCTTGAATGGCTGCTTCGACGGCCGCAGCCTGACTCCTTCTCCGCTGTCCCGAACCTCCCGTAGATGATGAGCCGGAGGTCGTCGACAAATCTCGTACCACCCTAGGCCCAAAGTGCCTAACCTCCTTGCCAGCTCTACGACTGTAGACCTCATCCGCGATTGCAATTTGGCTCTCTAAGGATAGAGGAAGCAGGTCTTCCAGCGGCACATCTGGGAACGCAAGCTGAGTGTTAGCCAACTCTTCATGCGCACGCTCTATAGCCATTGCCTACAAAAGAATAATTAATTTATTATAATGAAATCATATTTAAATAATAATTACTATAATTAAAAGCACATATATATATATATATATCACTTACGCCGCATTGACTCGCTTCATTATCGAGCCCTGGCGTCACGTACGTGCTTACGCTTGCATCAAGATAAGGGTGTTTGGAGCCCTTATCCTTGTGCTCCTTGGCTATTTGAATGAACTGCTTGGCGCCGGTAGTATGGTGTTTCTCCTTCTTCCCCCGGTTGGCTTTGTTGACACCGGAGAATTTCTGTTACACAACATAATTAAATCATTAAAAAATGAATAACTACAATTTAAATAATTCAATTATCTTAATTGAAATAAAAAAAATAAATTAATACCTTAAATTGTTCATCGGCAAAGTGGTTACACAACCACTCCCACTCATCTTCTCTCTCCCCTTGCAGCTCTACCGGGGGAGGAACGGGACCGACATCTTGGAAGTACTTATGGAGCTTGTACTTCGAATCTTTGTAGATGGAGTTGGCAGTTTGGTTGATATGCCTCAACATAGCCGGTGTCGGATCCACGTCAAATTGTTCCTATAAAAAATAAATAGAAAATTATAATCGTATATATTATGAAATTTTAACTAATATTAACAATATTATATAATAACTAAATTGGACGTATTACGTACCGAAAGATCTTTGAAGACTTTCGCCTTCTCATGATCCGGCGCCTCCTTCCAAGTAGTGGCAGTGATACGAACCCGGTTATGGATGATTGACCCTATCCCATGCGCCGAGAGACTTGCTAGCTGAGCTGTGGGAGGGCCACCGGTGAATTCGTCGTACGACAAGTCGATCTTTTTACCAGTCGCCTTGCAAATACGCTCCGCTTTGCCCCCTTTAACGAGACCCCGAGTCCTTTTCGGTTCCGGGTCAGTGGGGGCCCTCCTTTGCCTATGGCGGGCGCTGTACATGATTGATTCGGCGGTCGAGGACGCCTGAGTACTTCCCATTGAATGGGTACCGGGCGTCGGAGATTGGAAGGGGTCGACGTCATCACCGCTCGAGATGAATGGGGGAGCGGGAATTTCCCCAGAGGGCGCTACGGACGGACCAGATGATCCGTCCGGATTGAGAGCGTCGTTGCCCTCCTGTTGAACCCAACCGACTTGGGCCGCCAACATTCGGAGCATCTCATCTTCTGCCTCATGTTGGGCTTTCTTCTTGCCGGATGTGGTCTTTGGCGGAGCCATTTAAACCTAAGAGTACGGTGTTAAAATACCTACTTACCATAATAATTACAACTTAAAAATTTACGCTAATTAATTAAGTACGTTTAAAATTTAAATAGAGTACACTAGCTTGGCATTTTCGGTCGTTCAATGGACGTGCGACCCGCGCGATAAAGTGTAAATTTTCAATTAATCAGCCTTGGTTAAATCGAAAAACATGGCCAGTTAGGGATAGAGATAACGCGAGAGGCAGGACTAATTTCGACAAAAGTCTTTCTTAGTCCAAATCCTGTCACCAGTCATAACCCGTTTCTAGACACCATGTCCGACATTCGGCCAATTTTTCGAAAATTTACACTCCCTCAAGTCATTTGCAAACTCCGCCCTCAACCTCGTGTCCATAACTTCACTTAGGTTATGGTGTGCGGTGATGAAATCCACACATCACGAGGGGTTAAGGAGATAAGCTAGGAAAAGAGGCGTCATCTATTCCAAAGAGTGCGACTTAATAAACCAAGCCTATGTACTAAATTTAAATCGAACACGTACTACCATGCAATTTACTCGAAAATACACGTAATTAATTATCAATTAATTAAAACAATAAATAATTACAATAATGAATTATTATTTATCATGCATATAATAATAATTATTCATTTACCAATATAATTAATTATTATTAACAATAATAATTATTGCTATTATTTAATTTTAACTAATAAATATAAAATTATTACCCAATAATTAACAACTAATAATAATTATCCCAATATTAATAATAACAACTCATTAATGATTATAATTATAACTATTAATTATTTTAAACTAATTAATAAATTAAAACTATTTATTAATTAAATAATTAATTAATTAACAAAAATGTAAAAGAGGTAAAAAATAGAATTATTACCTCGTCGGAATGTCGCCGGAATATCGGAAGAGTTGAGTCGTCGGAGAGGAGGAACCGCGCCGGAAAAAATGTCGTCGGAGCGTCGCTGGAGGAGGATCGCCGGAGGAGAGGAGAGGAGAGGAGAGGAGAGGGAGAGGAGGAGATGGAATGATGATAAATGAGGCGGGGTGCAACTCTATTTATAGAGTTGCACTTAGACGACGGAGCACTATTCTCCGTTGTCTAAGTTCACCTGGACGACGGAAACAGTGTTTTCCGCCGTCTAGGTGGCGGTTTCAAAAAAATTCAATCGGCGCCAATTAATCGGCGGGACGTTCTGAACCGCCATGATTTTTGACTTAGACGACGAAGAATGAATTCTCCGTCGTCTAAGTGAAAATTCAAGCTTTACCAAAAACGGAAGCGGTAAATTAAACCGCCATAAAAATTGGACGTGGACGACGGAGATGGTCAGTGTCCGTCGTCCAAGTGAAAATTACATGAAAAAAATAAACAAAAAAAAATTTGAACCGCCATGATTTTTGAACCTGGACGACGGAGATGGTCATTCTTTGTCGTTCAGGTGAACACCTGGACGACGGAAAATGACCATCTCCGTCGTCCAGGTTCAAATTACGTAAAAAAAAATTTAAAAAATAATTCGCTAGGAATTTAGCGATTTGTCATTCGAGTGAAATAGTCGTACAATATCGATGAACGCATCGTATATATGAACAGTTAAATTTGAACCGCCGATTAATTTTACGTATTGAAACATGTTAAGTATCGACTAATCTTTACGACTTAAGTGTTCATGAGTAGACGCTCATTTGCAGCAGAGTATTAACGAAAATGAATTTGGACAAAACAACCGTTGGATATGTTCGTCGTAACATAATATATAATTGTCTTCAAAGGACCATAAAATAATAAGTTCGGGAAGGGTTTGATCGGCACAGTCAACCGCAAAACCGATAATTTCACAAACCGGAAACGTGGATACAAGGCATTTCGCAACTCCGATTTTCGAACCGTCGAAGCTCACACACCAAGAATTGTTTACTCTAAAGTCTTGATGAAAAGACTTTGCATTGGAAGAAGGTCTAGATGGTCGTTGTCTTAGAAAAAATTACGATATCTGCACCTGGACGACGGAAATGATCGTATCCGTCGTTCAGGTAATCACCTGGACGACGGATATGAAGTTAGCCGTTGTCCAGGTGATAACCTGGACGACGGATAATGCCGTTCTCCGTCGTCCAGGTGCATAGACCCTGAATTCAGGGGTTAGGGCCTTACTGTTTAGGGTTTAGGGTTTGTGAACTTGGACGACGGAGAATGACCATTCTCCGTCATCCTAGTATGTACCTGGACGACGGATAATGACCATTCTCCATCGTCCAAGTTCTAAACCCCGATGTCAGGGGTTAGGGCCTTAGTGTTTACGGTTTAGGTCGTCCCCGGTCATTTGTGTGTCCGTTCAATTATTCTGATTCAAAAATATAATTAAAAAATTGATCGATCGATCCGAACTGCTAGATTTAGGGTCAAGGATTTAGCTAGGGTACGTTTTATATGAGATTGAGATTTGGCGCCAATATTTATTAATTTCTCCGTTGGCCAGGATATATAATTCAGATTAATTTCTTACCGTAAACCGGCATCGATCATATATATATTACAATAATTACAGTAATTAATTACCAATTAATCTCCCTCGTTGTATGACCGTACTCTTCGTCATAATCATCATCGTCCTCATCCCCGTTAGTCGACGGCTCATCCTCGTCATCGTACTCAACATCGTCCGACGAATAACCTGAGTCCTCGTCCGCGTCCTCTTCCTGCTCATCTTCTTCATCTACCTCATCGATAATCTCATCTTCAGTTAGATCTGTACAACCATCAGGCATGGGTAACCGTTCACCATCTTGAACCAGGTCCATTATATCGGAGCGGACCATAGAAATATTAGGCTCTTGATAGGCAGGAATGTCTCTTTCTGGTTCAGCAGCCTCTTCATTCGTCGCCAGTGTCCCTTCAATTGTCTCTGTATTCCATATTCCTCGGTGAGAGATATGGTTCACTATTTTCCACCCTTCACCGGCTTTCGGATCGTCGAGATAGAACACCTGCCGAACTAAGGTGGCCAGAGCGAAAGGCTCATCCTCATACCAGTGCGAGTTTGTATCGACTGATAATAGTCCCAGGTCTTCCTTTGTACGCTTGAACCATCTGCACTTGAATAGGAAAACGTTGACATCATTCCCGTAACATAGCTGAACCACGTATACAATAGCCCTGTAATATAGATCATTGTCTTTCCCAACCGCTACCCCACTGTTTTGTGTTCTTCTTCCTTCGTCTCGGGCCAATGAATGGAACTTTACACCGTTGACAAAACATCCGGGATAAATATAGTGTTTAACAGGCTTCCCTGCTAGCAAGTGCTTTGGCCATGACCACCACCCTCCGTGGTTATCAGATTTTTGCAGATCAATCATCTGCGAAAAAGGGCAAATTAATATAAGGGTTTACTTTCTACAAACATGAGCGATATGTATTTAAATAATTAATACCGAGTCGTACGTACGTACCCATTGGAAGAAATAATCAGGAAACTTCTTCTTAACCATTTTCTCAATCCACGCCGAACTCTTGTTTTGATTTAACGCCTGAAGCCTCTCCCTGTATGACAACATGTACGGCTCAACTTCGTCACAGTCTCGCAACACTACCCAATGTGCCTCAATAAGTTCTTCCCGTGTTAACGATTCCTTTAATACTCCTCTAAACGGTCGGACGACATTGGTGACGACAGAAAGATTGATGCGGGCACTGCAATCGGAGGCAGTGGGAGGGGGTGGATCTTTGAGGTACCTGTTGCAGTAAGTAACACACTCATGCATTAGGTATGTCTCTGCTATGGAGCCATCCGGGGCCGACCTGTTTTTGACGAATGACTTATACTGTCCAAGCTGTCTACAAAATCAAACGTACACATTACATAAGTACATATAGCTAGCTAGCTAGTATATATATAATCTCCAGTGGAACAAATTAATTAATTAGTTGTACGTACCTTTCTTGAGGATACATCCAAGTGTACTGGACCGGACCAGAAATAAGCACCTGCTCGGGCAGGTGGATCATTAGGTGAATCATGATGTCAAAGAAAGCAGGGGGGAAAATCCTCTCTAGTTTGCAAATGATGTGCACAATTTGTTGTTGCAATTCCACCACATCTGACTTCTTTAATTCTCTGGCGCATAACCTCCGCCACCACCTGCACAATGCCACTATTGGTTCTACGACGTACCGAGGCAAGTATGGTCGAATTACCACTGGAATCAGACGTTGCAGCATAACGTGATAGTCATGTGTCTTTAGACCAACAAACTTGTGTTGCACCTCGTCCACTGCTCCAGTTATAGTAGCTGCATACGTAGCAGGATAACGAACGCCCTTAAACCAGTGAAATACAGAACGTCTAAGCGTCGGCTTCACTGTGTATGGTGAATCTGGCATCTTGTTGTACACTCCTTTCCTATCCCTCCTCAACCACAAGGGACGACGTAGATTCATTGATTCCAAATCTTTGCGCGCTTTGGGAGTATCTTTAGTCTTGAACTTAATACCGAGAATTGTTCCCACCACGATGTCGCACACATTCTTTTCTATGTGCATCGCGTCCAAGTTGTTCCTCAGCTTCAACTTCGACCAGTAAGGGAGTTCAAAGAATATACTCTTGTGATGCCAATAGCTGAGATCATGTGGAGGTACTGGATTGCATTTCTTTACATCCTTGTCATTGGTCAACACACCAAAGTCGAAATACCTCAACCTCTCTAAAATCTCTTCGCCCGACTAACTACGGGGTTTAGGATTATTCTCTACCGTCCCGTCGAAATGAGCTTCCTCCAGTCGCCACGGGTAGTCGTGAGGAAGCCATCTACGGTGACCCAAGTAACACACATTTCCCACGTGCCAACTAGAGTTCACGTCGTCCAAACATATAGGACATCCATTATATCATTTTGTCCTGCAGGCTGCCAACATCCCATAAGCTGGAAAATCGCTGATCGTCCACATTACGGCAGCCCTCATCGTGAACATTGTGTCAGTGAATTTGTCATAAGTTGGGACTCCATTTTCCCACAACAGTTTCAGCTCGTCGATCAAAGGTCTGAGGTAGACATCTAAGCACTTCGATGGAGATTTAGGACCTGGAATTAGTACGGTAAGGAAATTAAATTCCTTGTTCATGCACATCCACGGAGGCAAGTTGTACGGCATCAGAATAACTAGCCAAGTGCTGACGGCGGAGCTATTACTTCCCCAAGGATTGAATCCGTCTGTAGATAGGCCGAGTCTAACATTTCTAACCTCTGAAGCAAAGTCTCCAAATTCTCTGTCGAAATGTTTGAAACCCTCCGAATCCGCGGCGTGTCGCAAGACATCGTCATCTATTCGCTTTTCTGCGTACCATCGCATTGCCTCTGCTGTGTGTAGAGACATGTACAAGCGCTGCAATCTGGGAATCAAGGGAAAATATCGAACAACTTTCACAGCAATTCTCTTTTTCGAACTCTTCCTATTCAACTGGAATCTGCACTGGCCACATACGGGACAATAGTCCAACTCTTTATACTCTTTGTAAAATAGCACACAATCATTCGGACATGCGTCAATTATCCTGTACTTTAGGCCGAGGCTGCTCAGGATATTTCTAACCTTATAATGAGATTTAGGAAGATTGTGATCATCAGGAAGCAACTTACATATTTGCTCCTGAATTTCGTCAAAAGTACTCACTGACATTTTGTGCTTCACTTTTATCTTCATTTGCTCCATCACATATTGCAACACATTCTCTCGACATCCAGGGAACACCGGGGTCTGCGCTTCAAGTAGTATCCGGTTGTACTTTTCCATCTCACTGGTGTCAGTGGCCAAGCTAGCTGCGGGGAATGTGTCATCATGCTCATTAGTGGTACTGTAACCTCCGTCTTGGTGTTGGTGTCCACTATGACTACATCCCGGAAACGCATCATGGACCAAATCTGCAGTTAGGTTGCAAGCTGGGGGTCCGGCACCACTGCCGCTGGATGAGGCACCATGGTAACTGTACCCTGAGCTGAAGTCTGCTGCACTGAACTCTACTGCTTCACCATGCTCGCTCCATGTAGTGTAACTCCACATCATACCATTTTCGTACAGGTGTTGCACCATAACATTAACCTCCGCATACTGACAATTAAGACATTTCTGACACGGACACCTGAAACGTTTCTTTCCCTGACCATGTTCTATCGTAAAATTCACAAATTCGCTAATTCCATCCATATACCGGACATCAGATCTATTCTTCAACTTCATCCAACTCTTGTCCATACTGCTACAAAATATTATAATTAATTAATTATTACATATATATATTTGTCCATTAATTTACGCTTAATTATACGTACTCGATCTACATCGATCCATCAATTACGTACGTACGTAATTTAATCGATCTGTACATATATATATAGCTAACATCAGCTAACATCCTTGCATGTATATATGTACGTACGTTTTCACTAAATATATATTAATTAAGCAAATTTTAACTGCGTACGTACGTACCTGCTGGCCTTCTCGATATCTGTACGTTAATTAAGCTAACTAGCTAGTCAGCGGAGATCCCTTATCGATCCTGATTCTTCTCGGCCTTCTAGCTAGCTAGCTCCCTTCTCCTTCTCCCTTCTCCTTCAATTCTTCTTCAAATGGAATGAAGAGATCGAGGAATGAATTCAATCAGTTTGGCATTGGGCTTATATAACGATTCACTTAGACGACGGAGGTGTCGGTACGTCGTCTAAGTGGAAATACGTTTCGTATACTCGGACGACGGCGTGTCGGTCCGTCCTCCAGGTGATAACCTGGACAACGGAGAAGGTATTCTCAGTCTTCCAGGTGATCACCTGGACCACGGAAAAGACTCCGTGGTCCAGGTGACCACCTGGACGACGGAGATGGTATTCTCCGTCGTCCAGGTGGTACTTGGACCACGGAGTATTTTCCGTGGTCTAGGTGTCACTTAGACCACGGAATAATTACGTTTCCGTGGTCTAAGTGCTGTTTTCTTGTAGTGGACAATACTTTTATTAATGAACGGACTAAGCTAGGTTTGCACCGCACTTGTTTCAGAAAAAATAAACAAAATTCCAGCATAATACGCTCTTGAAATTAATTTGGGAGTTATATTTTAAAATTAGTTGCAAACTTTTTCGTAAACAAAAAAAATCTTTAATTTATAGTCTTTCGGTTAATTAAGGGGACCAAGATATTATTGAGTTGTAATCCGGTAATAAGAACTCATACCTACCCGTGATATGAGTGATCATTGAAATCACATTTCTGAATCTTATTGGATATCAAATTGTCGTCCAATCTTTTAAAAAAAAAAATTGATGTTTGACTACTTCCCTTCAATAACTTTCGATCACTTTTTCTTGAGGTATCATCCAAAGTTTTTAGGGTTGAATATATGGTTGTAATTAATGACGGATGGCTAATTTTAATAAGTGGGCCAATTTTTTTTTTCAGGAACGGATGTTTGAGTTTGATTTTGAGTGGGCTAATTTTATTTAAATAATTTCTCATTGTTGACGATTACCACATAATTTCTCATTGCCGACGACTTAGAGAAACAAAGGCCGACGATTTTTGAAGTCGTCGGCAATAATAGAGTATTGCCGACGATTTGTTGCCAAAATCGTCGGTAATAGTATTATTGCCGACAATTTTTGCAACAAATCGTCGGCAATACTCTATTGCCGACGCTTTATAGCCTACAAGGTATTGCCGATGACTTCGTAAAAATCGTCGGTAATACCTTGTAAGCTATAAACCGTCGGTAATAGTACTATTGCCGACGATTTGTTGCAAAAATCGTCGGCTTTTGTTTCTATAAGTCGTCGACAATGAGAAATTATGTGATAGTGTTTTTTGTAATTTAACCTCAAATTAAGCTAAAATTTTAGGATGGCACCTTCGCTATAATGTAGACATGTAGTCGTTATATGTATACTTTTGTATTAGTTGGTATGATCAAGGAATTTAAAATTAATTTTATTGTCAAAATATTTGTGATAATTTTGTCTTTTTAATTTGGGGATATTAATTTGTCATAATATCATGATATTTTAATTTTTCATGAAATCTCGCGCTAGCCTACTTACATCAAGCCCAATTTTTAGTTGACAATTCAACTAAAAAATGCCAACAATGCTTTTCCATAACTAAGTTTCGAACACAGAACCATGCACAAGTTAAACAAATGCTCGGCTAGCCACGCTAAAGCATTTTATATGCTATTATCAACATGTTTTAGGTTATATTATATTCATATTGAAATATTGAATTGCTAATTAATTTTTTTCTTTGAACTTTGTATATATCGATATTTCTTTAATATTTTCATCGATATATCTATAATTTGAATTATCGATATATCTTCGACATCTGATATTTTACTCCTTAATATGGATATAGATCCATATAAAGCGAGATCGAGTTGGAGAGGGAGCCGGGAAACAATTAATTTGGCAACGGGATATAGCTGCAATATATGCTGCATGCATGGTGGAGGTCTGATAATTAGACCAAGTTGCTAGTAGCGTTATTTGTTTGTTGAGCTAGGCGTTAATTAGATTGGAAGAAAGGAATTTCTTTACAGCTTGTGGAGATAGAAGTAGTAGTACGTAACTGCTGGGGGGAATGCAAAAGCTAGCTAGTTAGACAGTAGACAATCAAAGCCATTAATAAATCAGCAAAACGGATGCGTTTTGGATTTGCATGAATCTCCTCCCACTTGCTTAATACTTTTCCCAATTAAAATTAATGGATCAATTATGTGAAGACAATGTGTTAACGGTGTAGGTATAGCATTATAGCAAAGTAACGAACAAAAACCTATCTAGATAGTGACAAAGTATCTTTATAATGCATTAGCTAAAGTTAATACTAAGAGAAAATATTGGGTTTAGGACCAAAATAATTAATTAATAATGGTTGGAGGGACCCAAGAAACCTCACATTTTCGATACAGGATTTTTCTTCATCCAGAGTTTCAACAGTTAACATAAACTAAAAAACACAGTTGCAACGGTGAAATTTTCAAGTTGACAAAGATTTTTTGATTCTCACTGTTTATGAGTTATTTATAAAAATTTTCCGTTTAACAATTTAAACATATAAAATTACCTTAGTGGAGTGGCTATGGTATTATTCGCAAATAGGAGGAAATCACCATGGTTTTGATTTTTAAGATTTGAAGTTATTTTTAATAAAATATATATATGTGTGTTTTTTTCAAAGGAGTTTGGGGAGGGTCATCCCCGTGCTTAAATGCTTATTGGAAAGAAAGTACTAGATAAATTCAAGAAGGACATATTGAATGAGACTTGGCTACTTAATTATAGGTAGCAAGTGCTGCCAACGACTAATCGAAATTGGACACGTGAAATTTTTGGGTTAATCTCCCCAAGTTTTTGACTTTAATCTATTTTCTTCTTCTTATAATTAACCTAAAAATGTAACGTGTTTAATTTTAATCGGCCCTTTGCTACCCATGACTAGGTAGCCAAGTCTCATCCAGACATAATACGTTTTCCCTGATCCCTACGACAAAGATCTTTACAGAGAATCTCTCGAATAATCACAGAAATCTCATCTAGTTAAAACTGATAAATATCACTATTACTAACAAAATGTGCTAAACGATGTGCAACACTATTTACTTTACGAATTATATGCCCTAAAAAGAAAGAATTGATAGACTTAATATAAAATTTATAATCCTCAGTAATAAGACCTACCTCAGAGAAGTAATGCGACAACAACCTCAATACAGTCACTCTCTAAATCCATCTCTATCCATCCAAGATATATTTCCAATAAAAGCCCCGCACTACAAGCCACTGCCTCAACATACATGGAGTGTTGAGCCTGCATGAGGGTATGTCAAGCTAAACTAGCGACATGATCATCCTTCTCATCACGTACCACGACACCAATACCACCTCTTCCACTTCCAGCAAGAAAACTCCCATCAACATTGATTTTAAGCCTACCCCGTAGTGGACAGCTCCGTTTTAGAATTTTCCTTGGCTTCCTGACACCTCCCTCTTAAACATGTGCTGCATGGTAGCCAATCAAGGATTGACCAACCTGTTAGTATTGTATCATTAGTTGTACGATTAACATACTTATCCACTTAAGCAGATTAGCAACACCTACCACACCACACACAAGACCACCAAGGAGGCTACAATTTCACTCACCAGACCGGCCCCATCCGAGCGCACACGCGCCCGACATGCGCACGCCCGAATGCACGGATCACACACCAGCAACTACACCAGTCCCACATCGAAGAACACCATCAAGCTCCAAACTCAACCACCTATATAGGTAAGGCATTTACTACAGGTAAGGGCATTCAATCCATCCAATTCGTTCCATCTTAACTCATTCACATTCCAACACACTAATCCACTCGACCCAAATACTACTCGCTCGCATGTTCGCTTGACTGTTATATCTGATACATCATCTGACTTAGGCATCAGAGCATTGAAGGCGGGCCACCCCGTCTCGACCCATGACCGCCTGTTTCGTTGTTGTATTCTTCTAACAGCCGCACCCGAACGCGCCCACCCGATCGCCGAAGAGAAGAGGAAGTGCCCGACAGAAGGAGCCCGCACGCACGAAGGAAGAAGAAGCGAGCGTCCGTTCACCCGAACAGCCCCATCGTTCGGACGCACCGAGGGAAGGAAGGAAGGAGTATCCGTGGAAGTGTATTCGTGTTGCTTCTGCCCCGTTACGCCCCCGCGCGTAATTCGGTAGAAACATCTGGCGCCGTCTGTAGGAAACTTACAAATTGCAAACATCGTATAAACACCACAAAAATCAAAGGTCCACATGCTCAACCCGGTGGCCAACGGCAGCAACACGCCCGATGGGGAGACGCCGCCAGACTCGCAGGGGCGGAATGTACTAGCGACCGACAGGGACGATGGTGAGGGGCATATCAGCAGCCTGGTCCAGGAGCTACGGGAGGCGGCGCTCGAGAAAGCAGAGGAGTGCCAAATCCGCCAGAGGTTGGAGGAACGACTGGACACGCTCATCAGCCAGCAAATGGAGCAGCACGAGGAGACCCAGGAGACCACCAGCGAGGAGCAGCGCCCGTTCGGCAGGACCAACGCCCAGGCGGCCCAAGCGCCCTCGCCCGTGGAAGAGTCGGCGCCCCCGACGAACAACGCTCTGATCCTTCAGAGGATGGAGGCACTGGCGGAGGAGGTCTCGCGCCTGCGCAAGGACAAGCTGGCCGGTCAGGGCGGGACGTTCGCCCCCCGGGTCAGTCCGTTCTCGGCACACATACTGGAGAGGGGAAGGGACCCCCATGCCAAGATAACGAAGACGGGAGCGGAGATCCACGCGCGAACATGGACGAGTTTCGGTCCACCACGGACGGAACCCGGTACTCGGACCCAACCTTGTGTTTCCTGTTTCAGGAAACGCTGGCGGAGGAAGCACGGAGCTGGTTCTACGAGATCCCGCCAGGATCCATCCACTCATTCCTCGAACTGGCGGAGAGTTTTCAGAAGCGGTACAGGCTTCAAGGCAAGTACAACACCACGGGCATCCTCCTCAAGGTCCGTCAGGGGATGGACGAGAGCCTGTCGAGCTACGTCAACCGATGGAGGACGCTCGCAAGCACGTGCAGGGACCTTGATAAGCGAGTGGCCAAGGTAGCCCTGATGGATAACCTAATCGCCACTCCATTCGTAGAGAAACTAGTGAGTAAGGAGCATCTCGACTACGATGAGATCATGGACCTGGTCGTACAGAAGGCGTTAGTGGAGACGCGAGTGTACGGGTCCGCCTCCGAACCCGGTTCCAGCGGACCAGAGACAACAAGCACCCAACCACGACAGCTGGCGGACGACGAAAGGCCAACCGGGGGCTTCAAGAGGAACCGGGAAACGCACAGACAGAAGTACCAGAGGCCTTTCTTCCGCGAACATCAGAGCAACGACTACAACCAGGCGCGGGGGCAAGCGCAGCAGAGCGCCCGCTTTCCACCAGCACCGCGCTACCGACCGGCGGGACAGGAGGTCTTCACGGTCGATAGGCAACCGCTCGAGCAGCTTCTCCGCCTACATCGACACCGAATACCGCCACCAAACAACATGACGAAAGCGGGGGTTCCGACCAGCCAACTCCCGGACATATGGTGCGAATTCCACAACCCCGCCACCCACCATACCAACAGCTGCATTATGCTGAAGAAGGCCCTTGAAAACTTGAAGGACAAGCGGACAACCCCTCCCAGGGCAGAAGGACGACAGCGCCAGGACCCGTGGGACCATCAATACGATATCTGGAGGCAAGCGCAAGGAGAGAACATCGCCGCCCGATCGCACGAGCAGGGAAGTGCTGGCGATCAGGGCAGGGAGAGCGCCCAGGGCAGGAAGGAAGGAAGCGCCCACCATCAGCTTCACAGCAAGAGACAAGGAGGAGAACCCGAATGACAGCGCCCTACCGTTCGTGATCGACGCGATCATCGACCAATTCCTTGTGAAGAGGATGTTAGTGGACAATGGGGCGTCCGTGAGCATAATCTATTTCGACGCGTACACGGCGCTCGGACGGCCCGCACGCAAGATGACGCAGGACTGCGAGTGCATCACCAGCTTCACGGGCGAGACATCATATCCAATCGGGAGAGACAACCTCCGGGTCGAGATTGGCGCACCCGACTCCCCACACGGCGAGATCCAAACTGACTTCATCATCATGGATACCCCCTCCCCCTACAATGCCATACTCGGGAGACCAGGGATTTGCAAACTAAAATTGATCATCGCAGGGCACCTGCTCTTGGGAAGATTCCCAACCGAGCGTGGGATCGGGCACGTTTGGGGATACAATCATGAGGAAACCACGGAGCCTTGGGGCAGAAAAGAGGTCCTCGCCTTGGAGCCCACGGATCAAAGGGCACGATCCACGCGCAAACGATGAGGGACCACATCTTAACAACATACCACTGAAAGGACGAAGAGACAGACCGCCCGATCGTCCAGACCAGCGCATTCAGGCTCACCCGAACCCAACTGGGGGACTGGGAGGCAATCCGACAGGCGGGACACCCCGCCCACGGATCGTCCAACATCTGGGGAAGTACTCACGTTAGGATCTTATTATATTGTACTTTTATTGTGCTCTTTCCGGTAGTTTATATTTGCGCGCCCGTTCATCCTTGACCCGCCCGCCCATACACTCGGGGGACTGGGGATAGGCCACTCGCGTATATGTCACACTTGGTTAAAACCCATAGCCATTCAAAACAAGGGAATTGGCGCGCGTTCACGTGAGTCATTCAAAAAGATGCCAAAAAAAAAGGCACACAAACGGAAAGAAACTTCATTCATTCGCCCGATTACAAGACCTACTCTATTACACGGAAAAAAAAAGCTACTCTACTCCGCCCCCGTATCAACATCCAACTCTTCACCCTCCGACGACTCAACCCCAACAGCTTCTACCCGCTCGCCCGGATCCACCCGCCTGATCACTGGCTCCAGCTCCGCCCCAGCAGGTTCCCTAGAAGGCCCCACCACCCTCTCGTACGCAGAAAACTGAGCACCCGCCAGTCTCTCAACCTCAGACACCAGGAACGCCTCCCGGGCGGCTGCTTCAGCATGAACGCGCTTCAGCACGCCGTGTACACACTCCACCTCGGCCAAGGCCTTATCCCGATCGATCTTTGCCAAAGCTTCACATGCAGCAGCTTCATCCGCCCGGACACTCGCCTCATCGGCACGGGCGACGTACCGATGCGCCAGCTCATTCGCCTTGTCCGCCCTGGCCACCAACCCCTCCACCACCTTCCGGTGCTCCAGCGCGTCGGCCCTGAGGCGTGCAAGTTCCGCAATCTCCCGCGAGCGGACGCGGAAGACTTGCTGCATCATGCGGGTGCACGAACCAAAAACCGCATCCAACTCATCAGGCGTGGCACCCTCCAGCGGCTGCAGCAGGGACGCAAGAGATGCAGCACCATCCGCCAGCATGCAGCGCAGCCCGTCCACAACATGGCCGCCCGACCCAGGAGCGGGGCCGGGAGAGGATCCTTCAGTTCGGGGGCGCTTCTGCGCCCGCTCCTCGCCTTCCCCTTGCTCGGAAGACTTTGGCGGACCCAAAGACCGAAGCGGAGAAGACTGATGAGACATGTATCGTGGAGGACCCGAAGGTCGACTGGCAGACAAAGCAGCAACATGCGCTCGACTTAAAGACGGAGGCACGGCGGGCGCACGACTTGAGGACGAAAGCGCAAGAACAACCTCCCGCCTGCCCCCAACATCATCTCGCTCGGACTGACGCCGTTCACACCCCACCTGCTGCTGTTCGCGCTCCGCCCGGGCCTGGTCCTTGGATCCGGCCGCATCACCTGGTGGCGGGCGTGGACGGGCGGGGCAGGGTCAGCGGCACTTGCAACAGGAATCTTGGGTGGGGTACTATCCACCAGGACGGATGGGCCACCACCGTCATCCGCCACCTTGTGGACCTTCGCGGCAACATTCCGCATCCTGAGCAGATGACGCTTGACCGCTTCATCCATATCGGTGGTCGTGGACTTCGACATTCACTGCAGACGCACGCACGAAAGGTATTCCGGTAACCGAGGACACGAACATAGAGAAGAGCTTAAAACGGATGCAGGTCGCAAGGTAATTCCGGCAGAATTTCGGTATGTTATGAAAACGATGAAGAAGACGGAGGCAAGGGAAGCCCTATTTATATTGCTCGAACGGGATACGCGAACGAACGCCAGTCGTTCGTTTTTCGCATGTCCACCGTCGGATCGTGACGCATGGCCCGGGCGGTTTACTTGCCCTCCTCAGTAACCGCGCCAACTCTTCCACTTCCCGCCTCGATTTCGAAACCTAGCTCGGTCTCCAACAGTTCGACACGTGGCGCCCATGCCCCACTCCCACGCTCCCACGCGCGTGACGTCTGCCCTCCGAGCAATCATCACAACATCAGCATTTAATACAAGGGCACGCTAGCATTATATGCGACGACTAGCATTTATTTCACCGGTTCCCAAAGAGAAGTCAAAAGGAATGTCACCTCCAAACGTCTCATCGGAGCACCACCAAACCCAAGGCAAGAACAACACACCACGATATCAACCATTCCTACTGGCGCGTACACCACCCACACGACCGGGCGCTCGAGAAACACCATCAGGTTAGTACATGTACCACTCGGGCCCCCCGAAAGAGGGCTAACGCCTGAATTCCCTTTTGGCCGTGCCCCGAGTGAAGAGCTGCGCCGTACGGGATGAGGTTCTTCCTCTACGTACGCGCACGCATTAGCAAGCCGGATCAGGCGGCAGAGGCATGGGGTCCGCCCCTTCTCTGAGGGCGCGCTGAGCCCGATGGGCGGCACGGGCATGGGGTCTGTCCCCTCCGTGAGCGCACCGTTACATGATCGAAGAGCAAGCCGGCTGTCATGATAGAGGCATGGGGCCAACTCCTCTCTGGGCGTGCTAAGTCGATGGGCGGCACGGGCGTGGAGTGTTTCCCCTCCGTGTGAGCGCAACGTTAACATTCGGCCCCGACTCGGAGCGACAAGGGCGTGCGGTCCGACCCCTCCTTGCGCGTTCCGGGATTGATGAGCGCGGGCAAAGGTACGCCCTCCCCGGTTGCGAAAGCAAGCCGGCTGTCATAACGGAGGCATGGGGTTCGCCCCCTCTCTGAGGGTGCTAAGCCGAAGAACGGCACGGGCATGCGGTCCGTCCCCTCCGTAGCGCGTTACTTATAGGTCGTGGTCTTGATCCCTCCGTTGACGCTATACCGTACGGAACGGCATCCCCGTTGATGTACGCGGTGCACCGCGCCATCCCAACGCCGGTGTCACGAAAAACATTTGCATACACATACATCATACCACACATTCATGCATCATAACATACATTCATACATCATAACCATACATTCATACTTACATACTTATATACCTACATATCTGTTGTACTTGTGTATGTTTGCAAGACCGATCCCATCTGGGCGCACGGCTCCAGAATAGCAAGTCTTGTTCTGGAGGCCGGGCCCGTAGGTACACGAACGCACGAACAGGCAACACCCCACGGGCGCGCGGGTCAAAACTAGCAAGATCAGTTTGGACGTCGAGCCCAGAATACAGGAACAGGTACATACTCGGACGCCCAGGTCCCACTCCGTCATGCGAGCCCTTTCTTGACCGGAGAGTTGGGGGACTTGGGATTACAGGATCACGCACCACTGCTCAAACCGGATAAGTATTCTTGTTAATCGCACGAACCCTTTTTTCAACTCCCCAGTCAAGAAAGTTCTCTTTGACTTGGGGACTTGGGAGACTTGTTAGTATTGTATCATTAGTTGTACGATTAACATACTTATCCACTTAAGCAGATTAGCAACACCTACCACACCACACGCAAGACCACCAAGGAGGCTACAATTTCACTCACCAGACCGGCCCCATCCGAGCGCACACGCGCCCGACATGCGCACGCCCGAATGCACGGATCACACACCAGCAACTACACCAGTCCCACATCGAAGAACACCATCAAGCTCCAAACTCAACCACCTATATAGGTAAGGCATTTACTACAGGTAAGGGCATTCAATCCATCCAATTCGTTCCATCTTAACTCATTCACATTCCAACACACTAATCCACTCGACCCAAATACTACTCGCTCGCATGTTCGCTTGACTGTTATATCCGATACATCATCTGACTTAGGCATCGGAGCGTTGAAGGCGGGCCACCCCGTCTCAACCCCTGACCGCCTGTTTCGTTGTTGTATTCTTCTAACAGCCGCACCCGAACGCGCCCACCCGATCGCCGAAGAGAAGAGGAAGTGCCCGACAGAAGGAGCCCGCACGCACGAAGGAAGAAGAAGCGAGCGTCCATTCACCCGAACAACCCCATCGTTCGGACGCACCGAGGGAAGGAAGGAAGGAGTATCCGTGGAAGTGTATTCGTGTTGCTTCTGCCCCGTTACGCCCCCACGCGTAATTCGGTAGAAACACAACCCACTGCAAAGTGTGATTAGCACGAAACTTACCATTGTTCCGCACCACATTGTTCCGTTCATTCCATATCCCATAATAGCATAAAGAACAAATCCAGCGCTAAGCTACACTTTGTATAAAATAAAGCAAAACACCATTTTTTACAAGATTCACATTGGATAATTAAAAACACCTGCAATAAATCACTTCAACAGAAGATTTAGTATGATCAACTAATCATCGATTAATATAGTTTGTTCTATATAACTTAAAAATTGAATTTTCTCTAACTTGGTAAATTTTTTACAAGTATGATGTTTGCATGATAATATAAACGATTAATAGGTTTTAATAATCGAGAAATATTGTACAATTTCGCTTCATTTTTTTTAGCAGAGTTCTATTCTTTGATAATATCTAAAAATTTGATCAAATTAACTCACTATGTTTATATAACATGAATCAAACTTCGCCGGTCCATTTACATTCCTCATCAACCATCTTCCAATGAGCTAGTATATGATTCAAACAGTCAAACAGTCACACCGATCGAGTATATAAACATACAATCGAAAACGACTAGCGCTGTTGCTGACTTAAGTCGATGAAAATAGGACATGTGTCCATTCTTTTTTTGTGCAAGTCCATTTGGCTCTCTTTTCTTCGACCTAGTTTCCTATTTCTCGTCCTTCTCAGTGTTCTGTAGTTGTTGGCTGGATTACCATACTTCTGTTCCGGTACATTGCGCTAGGGTTGATTGTAGTGGCAGAGCTGTGTTAAGGCTCACCAGGCGGTTTAAGTCTGGTGGGAATTTTAGGAGTTGAAAAAAAATTATTATTATTTTTAAAGTCTTAAGGAAGAAATCAACCTGCAGTCAATTATCCTTAATTTTTAAAATTTTATTTTCAATTAAGTCAAATCCCTAATTCTTTCATTGTACTATCACTCTCAATCTCTCAATCTCATCGCGTTCTACTCAATCCATTTTTTTATCTCGTGTATGTCTTTTTCTTCTCTAACAATCTCATTTTTTTATTTATCTTTAATTTGTGTATGTAAATTTTCTCATCAAAATTTTATAAAAAATAATTAACTCTCATGATTTTTCGATCCTGAATCCACCGCCACTAATTGATCGGTGTTGAACAAGGAGTTAAAAAATTATGGGGTTTGAGGGGGAGTTGTGAGTCCTGCTTCTGGCGAAAAGCCTCGAGTATGCATGTATATGTGTACAATGGGTTGGATTTGAAAAAGATGAAAAGAGTTTGGAGTGTAATCAAAATGTTTATGTCCAATTTTATTGGACAAATGCATAACATGATTAACAGTTGCTGTCCATATATATATGGGCAGCGAAGAACCTTCCGCATAAGAATATAATATTTTGATCTTCAGCAATTTCCACCGTTAGCCCGTTAGTGATAATATATTCGCAAAGAATAGGATCGACGTTGATGTGTGCTACGTCGAACACTAAAAAGGATAATCGAGCATATCAATGATAACGGCGGGAATTCGAAGTGTGCTTAAATTAGTTTAACGCATGTGTATATAATATCCATCACATGCATTCGCAAAGAATAAAGACAAAAGCATCAGGGCAATGATGAGAATAGAGAAGGAACAATGATATGGCCAGGGTCATAATCAGTCATAATGATCTCTTGCCATTGTTTGCCACCTTTTGTTTTGGATCTTATTCGCCACATATAAGGTCGAATTAGGTACCACCGAGAAACTATTTAAGAGCATTTGCAGCGCAGAGGTGCCATTGTACTTTCACATTTTATTTTATTTTATTTTATTTGAGGAAGTATAGCCATTATTTATCAAATATGAGGTACGGTTCATGTTTTCGTGTAATAATGTTAAAATTCAGCATCTCTTATTATTATTTATTGATTATAAATTATTATTATTATTATTTTGTTAGATTTCCACCCAATAATTAGCTGATATGTGTCATTATCGTCTGAATAATTTAATAATATTTTCGGTAAGATTTCTGACAAATGATGAGACGACACGTGGCACTCCCACAATTCGTTATAGTCTAAATAATTGAACCAAATTTTTGATAAGAATTTCTTCGGGGTGCTTGGAGCACAAAATGATATCAACGTGCTCCACTAATCGGATATCTTGGATTCACTCCTTGCCGGAAGAAGCCCGCAGCAGACTTATAAAGTCAATGGTATGACGTACCACAACACTTATTATCTTGCTGACAAAATATATCTGAGGTACTCCTCATTTGTCAAAATAATTCTCAATCCCCAAGATCTCCCACATCAACTATTCGCAAAGAAACAAGAGGCATACTGCAAAGATGTGGAGATGTGCTTTGACATCTTACAATCTCGTTGGGGAATTATTCGTAATGCAGCTCAATGTCACCACACATCGACACTAAAAATGATCATGTTGGCTTGCATCATAATGCACAACATGATTGTTGAAGAAGAATTTGTAGAGGAAGAATTTGAGGAAAATGAAGAAGAAGATCTACAAAACCCATTGAGTGCTTTCACAATTTATGATAGGCCAGGGGATGAATAAGGTAATCAAATTTTGTTTGAGCCAGTTGTAAGAGATGAATTAAATGAACAACGGTTTCGTGATCGTGTTATGGATCTCCAATATGCTTATCTCCATGGAGAGCTTGAGAAGGACATAGTGAAGCACAACTGGTATTTAGAAACTGGTGATGCGTTTCCGAGATGTAGTCATGGCGGACACCAACACCAAGACGGAGGTTACAGTACCACCAATGAGCATGATGACACATTCCCCGCAGCTAGCTTGGCCACTGACACCAGTGAGATGGAAAAGTACAACCGGATGCTACTTGAAGCGCAGACCCCGGTGTTCCCTGGATGTCGAGAGAATGTGTTGCAATATGTGATGGAGCAAATGAAGAAAAAAGTGAAGCACAAAATGTCAGTGAGTGCTTTTGACGAAATTCAGGAGCAAATATGTAAGTTGCTTCCTGATGATCACAATCTTCCTAAATCTCATTATAAGGTTAGAAATATCCTGAGCAACCTCGGCCTAAAGTACAGGATAATTGACGCATGTCCGAATGATTGTGTGCTATTTTACAAAGAGTATAAAGAGTTGGACTATTGTCCCGTATGTGGCCAGTGCAGATTCCAGTTGAATAGGAAGAGTTCGAAAAAGAGAATTCCTGTGAAAGTTGTTCGATATTTTCCCTTGATTCCCAGATTGCAGCGCCTGTACATGTCGCTACACACAGCAGAGGCGATGCGATGGTACGCAGAAAAGTGAATAGATGACGATGTCCTGCGACACGCCACGGATGGGGAGGGTTTCAAACATTTCGACAGAGAATTTGGAGACTTTGCTTCAGAGGTTAGAAATGTTAGACTCGGCCTATCTACAGACGGATTCAATCCTTGGGGAAGTAATAGCTCCGCCGTCAGCACTTGGCCAGTTATTCTGATGCCATACAACTTGCCTCCGTGGATGTGCATGAACAAGGAATTTAATTTCCTTACCGTACTAATTCCAGGTCCTAAATCTCCATCGAAGTGCTTAGATGTCTACCTCAGACCTTTGATCGACGAGCTGAAACTGTTGTGGGAAAATGGAGTCCCAACTTATGACAAATTCACTGACACGATGTTCACGATGAGGGCTGCTGTAATGTGGACGATCAGCGATTTTCCAGCTTATGGGATGTTGGCAGCCTGCATGACAAAAGGATATAATGGATGTCCTATATGTTTGGACGACGTGAACTCTAGTTGGCACGCGGGGAAGGTGTGTTACTTGGGTCACCGTAGATGGCTTCCTCACGACCACCCGTGGCGACAGGATGAAGCTCATTTCGACGGTACGGTAGAGAACAATCCTAAACCCCGTAGTTGGTCGGGCGAAGAGATTTTAGAGAGGTTGAGCTATTTCGACTTTGGTGTGTTGAGCAATGACGCGGATGTAAAGAAATGCAATCCAATTCCTCCACATGATCTGAGCTATTGGGATCACAAGAGTATATTCTTTGAACTCCCTTACTGGTCGAAGTTGAAGCTGAGGAACAACTTGGACGCGATGCACATAGAAAAGAATGTGTGCGACAGCGTGGTGGGAACAATTCTCGGTATTAAGTTCAAGACTAAAGATACTCCCAAAGCGCGCAAAGATTTGGAATCAATGAATTTACGTCGTCCCTTGTGGTTGAGGAGGGATAGGAAAGGAGTGTACAACAAGATGCCAGATGCACCTTACACAGTGAAGCCGACGCTTAGACGTTCTGTATTTCACTGGTTTAAGGGCGTTTGTTATCCGGCTACGTATGCAGCTACTATAACTGGAGCAGTGGACGAGGTGCAACACAAGTTTGTTGGTCTAAAGACACATGACTATCACGTTATGCTGCAACGTCTGATTCCAGTGGTAATTCGACCATACTTGCCTCGGGACGTCGTAGAACCAATAGTGGCATTGTGCAGGTGGTGGCAGAGGTTATGCGCCAGAGAATTAAAGAAGTCAGATGTGGTGGAATTGCAACAACAAATTGTGCACATCATTTGCAAACTAGAGAGGATTTTCCCCCCTGCTTTCTTTGACATCATGATTCACCTAATGATCCACCTGCCCGAGCAGGTGCTCATTTCTGGTCCGGTCCAGTACACTTGGATGTATCCTCAAGAAAGGTACGTACAACTAATTAATTAATTTGTTCCACTGGAGATTATATATATACTAGCCAGCTAGCTATATGTACTTATGTAATGTGTACGTTTGATTTTGTAGACAGCTTGGACAGTATAAGTCATTCGTCAAAAACAGGTCGGCCCCGGATGGCTCCATAGCAGAGACATACCTAATGCATGAGTGTGTTACTTACTGCAATAGGTACCTCAAAGATCCACCCCCTCCCAGTACTGCCTCCGATCGCAGTGCCCGCATCAATCTTTCTGTCGTCACCAATGTCGTCCGACCGTTTAGAGGAGTATTAAAAGAATCGTTAACACGGGAAGAACTTATTGAGGCACATTGGGTAGTGTTGCGAGACTGTGATGAAGTTGAGCCATACATGATGTCATACAGGGAGAGGCTTCAGGCGTTAAATCAAAACAAGAGTTCGGCGTGGATTGAGAAAATGGTTAAGAAGAAGTTTCCTGATTATTTCTTCCAATGGGTACGTACGTACGACTCGGTATTAATTATTTAAATACATATTGCTCATGTTTGTAGAAAGTAAACCATTATATTAATTTGGCCTTTTTCGCAGATGATTGATCTGCAAAAATCTGATAACCACGGAGGGTGGTGTGACGACCCGAACCAGAATCAGAGGTGTGTTTAGCACGATTCTCGAGATTTGAGATTAGTCGCAGTTTTACGATAATGTGTGATTTGCCGATTCGATTTGCGACAATATTTTCGGTCGAGAATTTGGGTTGAGTGTCTTCACGGAAATCGTAGAGTACGTGATTTCGAGTTCGTGGGTGGTTTCGGAAGATTTTTCCGATAGCCGAGGAATATTTTATTATTATTTGAAGTTTCGGGTTCCGACGAGTTTATCCGATTGTTCGAGCTTATCCGAATCATTTCGTATTTTCATTTTGGACCGTCGGTTGACCCGAGGGACGAGTATAAATATCGAAAAGTCGTAAAATAGTCGCAAAATTGTCGAAAAACTTCATTTGGGCGTTGACCAGTTTTGAAATGTGTTGACTTTCCTATTTTGGAAAGTTGGAGGAGCTGCCGATTGGGAAAGTTTCCCGAACGGGAAAGAGAACTCCGGCGACCGGATTCCGGCATCGATTCACCACGGGAAAGGTAGGAAACGTATCCTTGTATGATTTCGAACTTGATGGTATGTGATTTGATGAGATTTGAGGTGGTTTGTGTGGAACCCGAATTGGGTTTGGTTCGCCGGAATCGGCTCTAATGGTGGAGGTGGTTCCGGCGACGATTGGAGGCCATGAGCTTGGGGGTTTTGCTCCCCACCTCGTGGTGGAGCTTCCTAGTTGGTTAGTTTGGAACGAGGATGAGAGATTTGGTGAACCCGAATAGGGATTTGGGTTTGGATTTCCGATTTGGTTTTGATGAGTTGGGATAGTTAGGCTTTGAATTGGGTCTTGTGGTAGAAGGATAAGTTGCTTGAAATGATGAGTTGGTCCGATCTGGAAACTTTGACCGTGAAATTCCTCCGTTGACGGCGCGCCGCCGCCGGCGGCGGCGGTTAACGGCGGTCAACGGCGGAGCAAAAAGTCAACTTTCAGATTTTGACGTTTTTAGTGTCATTTTTCTCGTAATCACGCCCTGATTATCGTACGGAGGTTTTCGAGTTGATTTGGTTAGCCGATTTTCAGTCGAGATTTCGAGTTGGGATTTCGGGATTTCCGTAATTCATTTTGCACTGCATTTTGTATTTCCGGGAACGGTTGGTTTCCGTGCATCGGTACAGTGTTGTGGATCATGATATTGATCAGTTGTGTGTATATATGTTCAGGGGATCGAGATCGAGTTTCGGATCGTGATCGTGCTTCGGGCGAGGGTATTTCCGCCGGACCACGTGTTTAGCGCGAGATCGCGCTAGCTGATCTGTGAGTGGACATTTTATTTTCACGGAAACGATTGCGAGTCTTTTCTATGATTTATGAGCTTGAGCATGCGTATGAGTTTTCGGATTAAATGAGCATGTGTTTTACGATTATACGATTATATTTTTACGGATATACGTATACGAGTATACATACACTTATATGCTGTTTCATGCATTTGCATCGAACTGTTTATGATTTGGTTTACACAGAGTACAGTCTCAGTTACGTTGTTGTATCGATACACCTTGCCTCGTCGGCTGATCCCCGACGGAGGGCCGCCTGGAGGGGCGATTCCCCAACCAGACCGGTGAGGGGCGTATTTCCCCGGAACCGAGGCCATTTCTGGCTTAGAATCACGTGGAAGTCAGAGAGACTCCGTGGTTCAGACTGTACTAGCACGGAGGAGTCCATGAGTGACCCCGTGAGATTTTACTTGCATGCTCTGTACACTGGAGGAGTATGAGTTTTACCTCGTGTACTTGTTATTTTATTTACCTGGACTCGCATATGTGATTTATACATATATATAAACTGGTGAAAGACATTTATTTTCGTCCACTCACTCTAACGTGTTTATTGTCTTTCCCTGGGCTTTTCGGTTTCCGTGCCCAGTGTGCAGTTCAGGTTTGGTGTTTCACGTCACGGTTTGGAGGCTAGTGATCAGAGTCACCTGTGTTTTCCAGTAGGTTTCAGTTTCGCCTACTGATGTACATGTTGTATATATTTTACACTAGAGGTCGCTCTGATACGTTCTGATACTTGTTTATACGGATTTTCTCGGATATACATATATATATAGTACAGTATGTTACTGTTTGTTGATTGTATTGATGTTGAGAAATCCGGATGGGATTGGTGCCCACGGTTTGCTTTTTGTGGCATAGGATGGAGTGTATTTTATGCGTGCAGGTTAAGGTAATTCCACGCTAGTAACGAAACTCTGCCCAAATTTCGGAAAATTTTTGTTGGTTCGTATTTTCGAAGGGGTTCGATTCCGGTTTAGGGTGTTAAATCGGGGTTGGGTCCTTTCAGCTTGGTATCAGAGCATTAGGTTGTCAGATTCTGTAGACTCTTGTAGTTGTGACGCTTTGGGTATTTGAGTTGATACAGCATGACAGGAGTGATGACCCGACTGGCCAGCGGTACTCATCAATACTTCGGGTGTTGTATGTCCTCAAATATCTGCGGTTTCATGATTACGTTCTTTCTGCTTGTGCCTAATGCTTGTCTTGTATCAGTAGGATGCCTCCTCGACGTGGTCCCCGTGTTGATCGGGATGATGATCCTGATGAGGATCGCCGAACGCGCGACTTGCTTATGCGAGTGCTGCGTTTGGAGGAGCGTTTTGACCCTGTGGTCAAGGCTCGTACTGCGGGTGCTACTGTGTTTTCGGGTTCAGTTGATCCAGAGATATGCGAGGCATGGTTGGTTCAGATTGAGCGTGTTTGTGAGCGTCTGCAGTTTACACCTGAGCAGATGTCAGTAGCCGCAGTTGGTTTACTTGAGGGTGATGCATACTTTTGGTTGGGTTTATCGGGATTGTGAGGTGTTTGTTGATGGCCATGGTTTAGCCGCAGATCTGTTACTGCTTGATATTGTGGATTTCGATCTGATCTTGGGTATGGACTTCCTTGAGTCGCATTGGGCCATGTTCGACTGCCACAGGAAGGAGGTCGCGTTTCGACGACCAGGGTTACCCGAGATATTGTTTCGCGGCGAGAAGAACACTTCCCTACCGTGTTTGATTTCCGCGATGAGGGCAGATCGGTTGATGAAGAAGGGTTGTGTTGCTTACTTAGCCCATGTTGTGGACACCACAGCTGTAGTGCCAGACCTGGGGAGTATTGAGGTTGTGTCTGAGTTTCCGGATGTGTTTCCAGCAGAGTTACCTGGTATACCCCCTGTGCGGGAGATTGACTTTACTATAGAGTTGTTGCCGGGTACTGGACCGATATCCCAGACACCATACCGGATGGCGCCTGCGGAGTTGAAGGAGTTGCAGATTCAGCTCCAAGAGTTATTGGAGAAGGGATTTATTCGACCGAGTGTTTCTCCGTGGGGTGCTCCAGTGTTATTCGTGCGGAAGAAGGATGGGTCCATGCGTTTGTGCATCGACTACCGGAAGCTGAATCAGGTTACGGTGAGGAACAAGTATCCGTTGCCGCGGATTGACGACTTGTTCGATCAGCTGAAGGGAGCATCAGTCTTTTCGAAGATTGACCTTCGATCCGGATATCATCAGTTGAGGATCCGAGATTCAGATGTAGCCAGGACAGCTTTCAGGACGCGGTATGGGCATTATGAGTTTTTGGTTATGCCGTTTGGGTTGACCAACGCCCCCGCAGCTTTCATGGACTTGATGAATCGGGTGTTTCGTCGATACCTGGACAAGTTCGTGATTGTGTTCATTGATGATATTTTGATCTATTCGAGGAGTGTGGGCCAGCACAAGAAGCACTTGCGAGCGGTGTTGCGGACTTTGCGGGACCATCAGTTATTCGCGAAGTTTAGCAAGTGTGAGTTCTGGTTGGATAGTGTGAAGTTTCTGGGCCACGTGATTTCGGCCGAGGGAGTTAGTGTTGATCCTGACAAGATCGAGGCCGTGCTGAATTGGAGTAGACCCACTACGGTACCAGAGATTCGGAGTTTCTTGGGTTTAGCGGGCTACTACCGTCGATTTGTGCAGGATTTCTCCCGGATAGCTACACCACTGACCAGGTTGACGAAGAAGGGCGTCAAGTTTGAGTGGTCGGATGCGTGCGAGGAGAGTTACTTGCTCCTGAAGGAGAGGTTGACTACCGCACCGGTTCTGACGTTGCCAGATGACAGTGGTGAGTATGTTGTGTACAGCGACGCGTCGAAGTTGGGCCTTGGCTGTGTGTTGATGCAGCATGGTAGAGTTGTGGCGTACGGTTCCAGACAGCTGAAACCGCACGAGGTCAACTATCCGACGCATGATTTAGAGTTGGCTGCTATTGTGTTAGCGCTGAAGAGTTGGAGACATTACTTGTACGGTGCTCAGTGTAAGATTTTCACTGACCACAAGAGTCTCACTTACTTGCGGACACAGCCGGATCTAAACATGAGGCAGCGCCGATGGATGGAGTTGATCAACGATTACGATTGCACTTTCGAGTACCATCCGGGGAAGGCTAATGTTGTGGCAGATGCACTTAGCCGGAAGTCGGGAGCCTCGTTGTTTCACATGTGTGTGGCCCGAGTATCGATGTTAGCCGAGCTTCGAGCTACGGGTGCTGTATTCGGTTATGATGATGACGGAGCCTTGTTGGCTAGTTTTCAGGTACGACCAGTGTTGGTTGATCAGGTGCGGGAGGCACAGGATTCAGATCCTTACCTGCTGGGCAAGAAGACCATGATACGGAATGGTGTGCCTACAGAGTTTCGATTGAGTGATGACGGTACGTTGTTGTTCAGAGGCAGGCTATGCGTGCCCCGAGACGAGGATTTGAAGAAGGAGATTCTGGATGAGGCTCACAGTTCTGCGTATGCGATGCATCCCGGAGGTACGAAGATGTTTCGTACACTTCGAGCGTACTATTGGTGGCGCAACATGAAGCGGGAGATTGCCGCATACGTGAGTCGGTGCTTGATTTGTCAGCAGGTGAAGGCGGAGAGGCAGAAACCTGCAGGGAAACTACAGCCACTTGAGATTCCAGTTTGGAAGTGGGAGCACATTACGATGGATTTTGTCTATCAGTTGCCGCGTACTTCGGCGGGCAACACTGGCATTTGGGTTATCGTTGATCGATTGACGAAATCCGCACATTTTCTTGCACTTCCAGGGAAGGTTTCAGTGGGCAGATTAGCCAAGTTGTACTTATCAGAGATTGTTCGCTTGCACGGTGTGCCTGTATCCATTGTTTCTGACCGTGATAGTCAGTTTACTTCTGAGTTTTGGCAGGCGTTGCAGCGAGCGTTGGGCACGAGGTTGCGATTTAGTACAGCTTTTCATCCTCAGACTGACGGGCAGTCCGAGCGGACCATTCAGACTCTTGAGGATATGCTAAGATCATGTGTGTTGCAGTTTCGTGGAAACTGGGATCAGCAGTTACACTTGATTGAGTTCGCCTACAACAACAGCTATCAGGCCAGTATTGAGATGGCACCGTACGAGGCTTTGTACGGGAAGTAGTGTCGCACTCCGTTGTGTTGGAGTGAGGTGGGCGAGCGTTGGCTTATTGGTCCGGATTTGGTGAAAACTACGATGGAGGACATTCAGATTATTCGAGATCGACTGAAGATTGCCCAGGATCGGCAGAAGAGTTACGCGGATGTGAGGAGGAAGAGTTTAGAGTTCGAGGTTGGTGATTGGGTCTTCCTGAAACTGTCTCCGTGGAGGGGAGTAGTGCGTTTCGGGAAGCGTGGCAAGCTTCGGCCGCGGTACATTGGTCCGTATGAGATTACGGAGAGAGTTGGAGCTGTTGCTTACAGACTCGAGTTACCGGCTGAGATGGCTCGGGTGCATGATGTATTTCATGTTTCGATGTTGCGGAAGTACATCTCAGACCCTTCACATGTGATAGCCCCACAGCAGTTGCCGATCAGAGAGGATTTATCGTATGTTGAGGAGCCAGTGCAGATTCTCGATCGTCGTGAGCAGGAGTTGAGGCACCGCGTGATTCCGCTGGTGAAGGTCTTGTGGCAGAACCACTCGGTTGAGGAGGCCACCTGGGAGACCGAGCAGCGTATGCGGGAGCAGTATCCTCATCTATTCACATGACAGGTACGTAAATTTCGAGGTCGAAATTTCTTTAAGGGGGGTAGATTTGTGACGACCCGAACCAGAATCAGAGGTGTGTTTAGCACGATTCTCGAGATTTGAGATTAGTCGCAGTTTTACGATAATGTGTGATTTGCCGATTCGATTTGCGACAATATTTTCGGTCGAGAATTTGGGTTGAGTGTCTTCACGGAAATCGTAGAGTACGTGATTTCGAGTTCGTGGGTGGTTTCGGAAGATTTTTCCGATAGCCGAGGAATATTTTATTATTATTTGAAGTTTCGGGTTCCGACGAGTTTATCCGATTGTTCGAGCTTATCCGAATCATTTCGTATTTTCATTTTGGACCGTCGGTTGACCCGAGGGACGAGTATAAATATCGAAAAGTCGTAAAATAGTCGCAAAATTGTCGAAAAACTTCATTTGGGCGTTGACCAGTTTTGAAATGTGTTGACTTTCCTATTTTGGAAAGTTGGAGGAGCTGCCGATTGGGAAAGTTTCCCGAACGGGAAAGAGAACTCCGGCGACCGGATTCCGGCATCGATTCACCACGGGAAAGGTAGGAAACGTATCCTTGTATGATTTCGAACTTGATGGTATGTGATTTGATGAGATTTGAGGTGGTTTGTGTGGAACCCGAATTGGGTTTGGTTCGCCGGAATCGGCTCTAATGGTGGAGGTGGTTCCGGCGACGATTGGAGGCCATGAGCTTGGGGGTTTTGCTCCCCACCTCGTGGTGGAGCTTCCTAGTTGGTTAGTTTGGAACGAGGATGAGAGATTTGGTGAACCCGAATAGGGATTTGGGTTTGGATTTCCGATTTGGTTTTGATGAGTTGGGATAGTTAGGCTTTGAATTGGGTCTTGTGGTAGAAGGATAAGTTGCTTGAAATGATGAGTTGGTCCGATCTGGAAACTTTGATCGTGAAATTCCTCCGTTGACGGCGCGCCGCCGCCGGCGGCGGCGGTCAACGGCGGTCAACGGCGGAGCAAAAAGTCAACTTTCAGATTTTGACGTTTTTAGTGTCATTTTTCTCGTAATCACGCCCTGATTATCGTACGGAGGTTTTCGAGTTGATTTGGTTAGCCGATTTTCAGTCGAGATTTCGAGTTAGGATTTCGGGATTTCCGTAATTCATTTTGCACTGCATTTTGTATTTCCGGGAACGGTTGGTTTCCGTGCATCGGTACAGTGTTGTGGATCATGATATTGATCAGTTGTGTGTATATATGTTCAGGGGATCGAGATCGAGTTTCGGATCGTGATCGTGCTTCGGGCGAGGGTATTTCCGCCGGACCACGTGTTTAGCGCGAGATCGCGCTAGCTGATCTGTGAGTGGACATTTTATTTTCACGGAAACGATTGCGAGTCTTTTCTATGATTTATGAGCTTGAGCATGCGTATGAGTTTTCGGATTAAATGAGCATGTGTTTTACGATTATACGATTATATTTTTACGGATATACGTATACGAGTATACATACACTTATATGCTGTTTCATGCATTTGCATCGAACTGTTTATGATTTGGTTTACACAGAGTACAGTCTCAGTTACGTTGTTGTATCGATACACCTTGCCTCGTCGGCTGATCCCCGACGGAGGGCCGCCTGGAGGGGCGATTCCCCAACCAGACCGGTGAGGGGCGTATTTCCCCGGAACCGAGGCCATTTCTGGCTTAGAATCACGTGGAAGTCAGAGAGACTCCGTGGTTCAGACTGTACTAGCACGGAGGAGTCCATGAGTGACCCCGTGAGATTTTACTTGCATGCTCTGTACACTGGAGGAGTATGAGTTTTACCTCGTGTACTTGTTATTTTATTTACCTGGACTCGCATATGTGATTTATACATATATATAAACTGGTGAAAGACATTTATTTTCGTCCACTCACTCTAACGTGTTTATTGTCTTTCCCTGGGCTTTTCGGTTTCCGTGCCCAGTGTGCAGTTCAGGTTTGGTGTTTCACGTCACGGTTTGGAGGCTAGTGATCAGAGTCACCTGTGTTTTCCAGTAGGTTTCAGTTTCGCCTACTGATGTACATGTTGTATATATTTTACACTAGAGGTCGCTCTGATACGTTCTGATACTTGTTTATACGGATTTTCTCGGATATACATATATATATAGTACAGTATGTTACTGTTTGTTGATTGTATTGATGTTGAGAAATCCGGATGGGATTGGTGCCCACGGTTTGCTTTTTGTGGCATAGGATGGAGTGTATTTTATGCGTGCAGGTTAAGGTAATTCCACGCTAGTAACGAAACTCTGCCCAAATTTCGGAAAATTTTTGTTGGTTCGTATTTTCGAAGGGGTTCGATTCCGGTTTAGGGTGTTAAATCGGGGTTGGGTCCTTTCAGTGGTGGTCATGGCCAAAGCACTTGCTAGCAGGGAAGCCGGTTAAACACTATATTTATCCCGGATGTTTTGTGAACGGTGTAAAGTTCCATTCATTGGCCCGAGACGAAGGAAGAAGAACACAAAACAGTGGGGTAGCCGTTGGGAAAGACAATGATCTATATTACGGGGCTATTGTATACGTGGTTCAGCTATGTTACGGGAATGATGTCAACGTTTTCCTATTCAAGTGCAGATGGTTCAAGCGTACAAAGGAAGACCTGGGACTATTATCAGTCGATACAAACTCGCACTGGTATGAGGATGAGCCTTTCGCTCTCGCCACCTTAGTTCGGCAGGTGTTCTATCTCGACGATCCGAAAGCCGGTGAAGGGTGGAAAATAGTGAACCATATCTCTCACCGAGGAATATGGAATACAGAGACAATTGAAGGGACACCGGCGACGACTGAAGATGCTGCTGAACCAGAAAGAGACATTCCTGCCTATCAAGAGCCTAATATTTCTATGGTCCGCTCCGATATAATGGACCTGGTTCAAGATGGTGAACGGTTACCCATGCCTGATGGTTGTACAGATCTAACTGAAGATGAGATTATCCATGAGGTAGATGAAGAACACGAGCAGGAAGAGGACGCGGACGAGGACTCAGGTTATTCGTCGGACGATGTTGAGTACGATGACGAGGATGAGCCGTCGACTAACGGGGATGAGGACGATGATGATTATGACGAAGAGTACGGTCATACGACGAGGGAGATTAATTGGTAATTAATTACTGTAATTATTGTAATATATATATATATATATGATCGATGCTGGTTTACGGTAAGAAATTAATCCGAATTATATATCCTGGACAACGGAGAAATTAATTGCAGATTAATTGGCGCCAAATCTCAATCTCATATAAAACCCTAGCTAAATCCTGTACCCTAAATCTAGCAGTTCGGATCGATCGATCAATTTTTTAATTATATTTTTGAATCAGAATAATTGAACGCACACACAAATGACCGGGGACGACCTAAACCGTAAACCCTAAGGCCCTAACCCCTGAATTCGGGGTTTTTACACTAGGACGACGGAGATGGTCATTCTCCGTCGTCCAGGTACATACTAGGACGACGGAGATGGTCATTCTCCGTCGTCCAAGTTCACAAACCCTAAACCCTAAACAGTAGGGCCCTAACCCCTGAATTCAGGGTCTATACACCTGGACGACGGAGAACGTCATTCTCCGTCGTCCAGGTCAGAACCTGGACGACGGATAACTTCATATCCGTCGTCCAGGTGATTACCTGAACGACGGAAACACTCATTTCCGTTGTCCAGGTGCAGATATCGTAATTTTTTCTAAGACAACGACCATCTAGACCTTCTTCCAATGCAAAGTCTTTTCATCAAGACTTTAGAGTAAACAATTCTTGGTGTGTGAGCTTCGACGGTTCGAAAATCGGAGTTGCGAAATGCTTTGTATCCACGTTTCCGGTTTGTGAAATTATCGGTTTTTCGGTTGACTGTGCCGATCAAACCCTTCCCGAACTTATTATTTTATGGTCCTTTGAAGACAATTATATATTATGTTACGACGAACATATCCAACGGTTGTTTTGTCCAAATTCAATTTCGTTAATACTCTGCTGCAAATGAGCGTCTACTCATGAACACTTAAGTCGTAAAGATTAGTCGATACTTAACATGTTTCAATACGTAAAATTAATCGGCGGTTCAAATTTAACTATTCATATATACGATGCGTTCATCGATATTGTACGACTATTTCACCCGAATGACAGATCGCTAAATTCCTAGCGAATTATTTTTAAAAATTTTTTTTACGTAATTTGAACCTGGACGACGGAGATGGTCATTTTCCGTCGTCCAGGTGTTAACCTGGACGACGGAAAATGACCATCTCCGTCGTCCAGGTTCAAAAATCATGGCGGTTCAAATAATTTTTTGTTTAATTTTTTCGTGTAATTTTCACTTGGACGACGGAAACTTACCATCTCCGTCGTCCAAGTCCAAAATTATGGCGGTTCAATTTACCGCTTCCGTTTTCGGCACCGCTTGAATTTTCTCTTAGACGACGGAGAATCCATTCTCCGTCGTCTAAGTCCAAATTCATGGCGGTTCAAAACGTCCCGCCGATTAATTACGCGCCGATTGAAAATTTTTAAACCGCCACCTAGACGACGGAAAACACTATTTCCGTCGTCCAGGTGGACTTAGACGACGGAGAATAGTGCTCCGTCGTCTAAGTGCAACTCTATTTATAGAGTTGCACCCCCCTCATTTTCTCATCATTCCATCTCCTCCTCTCCCTCTCCTCTCCTCTCCTCCGGCGATCCTCCTCCGGCGACGCTCCGACGACATTTTTTCCGGCGTGGTTCCTATCCTCTCCGACGACTCAAGTCCGAGAGATTAATTAGTAGTTAATTAGTAGAAATATAATTAATTAGTAGAAATTAATTTAGTAATTAATTTAAAATATTTAATAAATGATTAATTGTTGTTATTTATTAATTAAATCATAATTATTGTTATTGTTTCCTAATTAAATGAATAATTGTAAATTTGTTGTTATTAAATAAATAAATAAATAATTATTGTTATTAATTAATTAAATAAATAATTATTGTTATTAATTAATTAAATGGTTAATTATTGCATGCTAAATGGAAAATAAATTATTGCATGTAATTACGTGTATTTTTTAGTAAATTAATTAGTAGTACGTGTTCGATTTAAATTTAGTACATAGGCTTGGTGTAATTAAGTCGCACTCTTTGGAATAGATGGCGCCTCTTTTCCTTGCTTATCTCCTTAACCCCTCGTGATGTGTGGATTTTATCACCGCACACCATAACCTAAGTGAAGTTATGGACACGAGGTTGAGGGCGGAGTTTGCAAAGGACTTGAGGGAGTGTAAATTTTCGAAAAATTGGCCGAATGTCGGACATGGTGTCTAGAAACGGGTTATGACTGGTGACAGGATTTGGACTAAGAAAGACTTTTGTCGAAATTAGTCCTGCCTCTCGCGTTATCTCTATCCCTAACTGGCCATGTTTTTCGATTTAACCAAGGCTGATTAATTGAAAATTTACACTTTATCGCGCGGGTCGCACGTCCATTGAACGACCGAAAATGCCAAGCTAGTGTACTCTATTTAAATCTTAAACGTACTTAATTAATTAGCGTAAATTTTTAAGTTGTAATTATTATGGTAAGTAGGTATTTTAACGCATCAATCTTAGGTTTAAATGGCTCCGCCAAAGACGACATCCGGCAAGAAGAAAGCCCAACAAGAGGCAGAAGATGCCATGCTCCGCCGCTTGGCGGACCAAGTCGGTTGGGAATTACCACCGGAGGGCAACGACGCTCTCAATCCGGACGGATCATCTGGTCCGTCCGTAGCGCCCTCTGGGGAAATTCCCGCTCCCCCTTTCATCTCGAGCGGTGATGACGTCGACCTCTTTTCAACTCCGACGCCCGGTACCGGTTCAACGGCAAGTACTCAGGCGTCCTCGACCGCCGAATCAATCATGTACAGCGCCCGCCGTAGGCAAAGGAGGGCCCCCACTGACCCGGAACCGAAAAGGACTCGGGGTCTCGTTAAAGGGGGAAAAGCGGAGCGTATTTGCAAGGCGACCGGTAAAAAGATCGACTTGCCGTACGACGAATTCACCGGTGGCCCTCCCACAGCTCAGCTAGCAAGTCTCTCGGCGCATGGGATAGGGTCAATCATCCGTAACCGGGTTCGTATCACTGCCCCTACTTGGAAGGAGGCGCCGGATCATGAGAAGGCGAAAGTCTTCAAAGATCTTTCGGTACGTAATACGTTCAATTTAGTTATTATATAATATTGTTAATCTCGGCCTAAAATTTCATAATATATACGATTATAATTTTCTATTTATTTTTCATAGGAACAATTTGACGTGGATCCGACACCGGCTATGTTGAGGCATATCAATCAAACCGCCAACTCCATCTACAAAGATTGGAAGTACAGGCTCCATAAGTACTTCAAAGATGTCGGTCCCGTGCCTCCCCCGGTAGAGCTGCAAGGGGAGAGAGAAGATGAGTGGGAGTGGTTGTGTAACCACTTTGCCGATGAACAATTTAAGGTATTAATTTAATTTTTTTATTTCAATTAAAATAATTGAATTATTTAAATTGTAGTTATTCATTTTTTAATGATTTAATTATGTTGTGTAACAGAAATTCTCCGGTGTCAACAAAGCCAACCGGGGGAAGAAGGAGAAACACCATACTACCGGCGCCAAGCAGTTCATTCAAATTGCCAAGGAGCACAAGGATAAGGGTTCCAAACACCCTTTTATTGATGCAAGCGTAAGCGCGTACGTGACACCAGGGCTCGATAATGAAGCGAGTCAATGCGGGGTAAGTGATATGCATGTATATATATATATGTGCTTTTAATTATAGTAATTATTATTTAAATATGATTACAAAATTATAATAAATTAATTATAATTTTGTAGGCAAGGGCGATAGAGCGTGCGCATGAAGAGTTGGCCAACACTCAGCTTGCGTTCCCAGATGTGCCGCCGGAAGACCTGCCTCCTCTATCCTTAGAGAGCCAAATTGCAATCGCGGATGAGGTCTACGGTCGTAGAGCTGGCAAGGAGGTTAGGCACTTTGGGCCTAGGGTGGTACGAGATTTGTCGACGACCTCCGGCTCATCATCTACGGGAGGTTCGAGGCAGCGGAGAATCAGTCAAGCTGCGGCCGTCGAAGCAGCCATTCAAGAGGCTCGACTGGCACGAGAGGAGAATCGACGGACACAAGAGCAGAATGAGTCAATGCGGCAAAGACTTGACGAACAACAAGCACAAATAGCCCAACTCATCGCGCTCATGAACCAAAATCGAGAAGTATGTCAACCTCCTCCGAACCCACACCCCGACGACAACGACCCGGCTGGAGGCGGAGGACTCGGCCCCGCATCTGCTCCTCCAGTGTATTAGCTAGCACGTAGTATATTATCTCGTTTCTTTCCGCATTCCGAACAATATTTTAATTTTTAATTTATGGGTTTTTTCGTATGTACAAATTAATTTACTTTGATTATTTAATAATTATATATATAAGTTATTAATTTTAATATTCAAAATTTAGTTTATTTATTTAATATTAGCATTTTTCATTATTTAAATTAAAATAATAATAAATTAAATTAATAATATTTAATTTCAATTTATTTTTTAAAAAAAATTAAATATTCACTTGGACGACGGAGATTATGTTCTCCGTCGTCCAGGTGAAACCCTAAACCCATAACCCCTAACCCCTAACCCCTAAACCCTGTTGTTCTCCGTGGCCCAGGTGCTCACCTGGACGACGGAGACTTAGTGTTTCCGTCGTCCAGGTGAACTCCTGGGCCACGGACACACGAGCAATGTCCGTGGCCCAGGTGTTCACCTGGACGACGGAGACTTAGTGTTTCCGTCGTCCAGGTGAACTCCTGGGCCACGGACACACGAGCAATGTCCGTGGCCCAGGTGTTCACCTGGACGACGGAAACACTAAGTCTCCGTCGTTCAGGTGAACACCTGGGCCACGGATAATGTCCGAGGTCCAAGTTCACTTGGACGACGGAAACACTAAGTCTTCGTCGTCCAGGTGCTTGGACGATAGCACTTGGAGCACGGACCTTGGACGACGGAGTTTCCGTCGTCCAAGTACTTAGACGACGGAAAACTGCACTTAGACGACGGAAATGGTCCGTGGTCTAAGTGCAGTTTTCTTGTAGTGTTTGCACATAAATCCTCTTTTTCTCCGTATTGAGCTACGAATCCTTCTTTTATCTTATTTTTCTTTTATTTCTCCACAAAACCTATTAAAACAATAAACATAATTAAATTACTCAAATAACAACAATAAACTAAATATAGGGAATACATTAAATACCAAATAGACGCATAAATATGCGACTATCACCATTCCAGACTTTGACTTTGCATGCTTCCTCATCTAAATATGGAACTCATCTATATTAAAAAATTTATGAGGATTATCATCTTATACAAAGAAGCATGTCTAATCTTTCTTCCGGACTTTGTTGATGTTTCTCAAATCAATGCAGGTCTTATTGCGGTTGATTAGCATTGCAAATGGCCTATACGTTGGAGTTTAAGGCATCAGATGAAGAAGTATGTATTATAAAGTAATCAAGGAGCTTTACTTCTGTTTGTATATGTTCAGAATATGCAATATATAGAAATTTAATAAATTCTGATCTTTAATTTTGAACTGCTAAAGGTCTGTCTCATTGAAGCTTTAATGCAGTTAGTTGGTATAGCATCTTCTGTACAATCAAAGGGGTTTCACATCTCTTTTTCATATTGAACAAATCATTTATGGCTCGCGCACATATTTTTTCAGTCTACTATATTGATATATCTGTTTTGAATTTCATTTTATCACGTCCATAAGCTTTCAGTTCTACCATAAGGTGTTTCTGTCTAACAACTTTAGAAGCTTTTTCATCTTTTCATTGGTTTGGTTACTGGTTTATATAGATTGTGCAATGAAGCCACATGTTGGATTTAGCGTAGTAAGTTGTGTCTAAATGATGTCATTTAGTGAAAATTGGTAGTCTTTTATATTCACTACTACCCAACACCAGAAATGATAAATGATGATTGCCTGGAAAGAGAATAATATAAGCATAGTATGTATCCATTTTTTTATTTTAAGTTCTCATCGTCGCAAGATTACGCAGGTATTCAGTTTCAGGATTTTAGACATTTTACGTTTATAAATTTGTTTTTATTTTTTTCTCATTTGCAATTATATGTAACATCTCTTATTAACATGTGACAACTAACCATATGCAGTTTTGAACAATCATATCCTTCTCATTTAGATATAATTTTGTCGTAAAATCGCACCTGAGCGCGGACAACCACTTAGTATAGAACATTCCTCCGATTCCATCCGTACAAGGAAAACTTCAATTGGTTATCAAAGCCCAGTGGCTGACAGTATGGACCAGTAGCCCACGGACCAGCTAGTCGACCCACGCGTATGAAAATGTACCACAACCAGAAAGTTGAAATCGAAAGATGTTGAGAGTTTATTCGAGTTAGGTGTTCCTATTAGAAATAGGAGACATGTTAAAGAAATATGTTAAGATGATCTAACACACAATACCAAATCGTTGCACATGTTCGCCAACGCGTCGTGGTAGTGACATTCGGGACTAATGCAGCTAGCAATGCCGTAGCTCGGGAAATGCCGAGTAGCATTGAGCCTCTAGTGATGAATTCTTGCTGTAAACGTTTATTTACATATATATATATATATATACACATGCAATTTCAAACAGACCTGTAAACCATTTGGGTAAATGAGTGATTTTGGGCGTGGCTTTTCTGCTTAGACGTGATTTGGTGTATATATGGTGTATTTAAGTATCACATGAACTCCACCATAAAGTGATAAAAAGTGATTCTTTTTCAAGATTACTGTATTACATTAGGATCAGGTAGCTAGACAATTCCACCGAAATGCATGCCCATTAGGAATTGGACTATATATTATGATCGAGAAGGGAGTCCCTTTTGCTGGTTATGATTGGCATTGACTTGCTTGTCCAAATGTCTTTGGAATGTTGTGCTTTTCCTGTCTCACTTGGTAGGATTCTCTTCACCTTCACCATCTCTAACCCAAAACTAAAACAGAGACCCCTTTCCACCCATGAATAATAATATTATGCTTCTATAGATTGCCGGCCATTTTCTCATTAGAAAAGTAAGTTATGTGTATATTCTTTTGTAATTAGAATTAAAGTTTTGTAGATGTGATAAAAATATAAATATTTTTTTTATTAGGAAATAATTTGTACATCTTTATTAACTTCAAAATTGGGATGAATGAAATTATTGAATTCTCCTTGAAACACTTTTTTACTTGGCATCAGAGTCGAATTCTTGAATTTTTGAAAACTCTGAATTGAATTGAAAATCCTAAATCACTACCAAATTTTTTCTTCTGCTGCATCTGAAATTTGAAACCTAAATCCTGAAATCTACAAACCTTGAAATTGAAGAGTTGGCGAACGTGCATGATGACCAAAATATATTTGCTGAAGATGCAGCAATCATCAACAGCAATGAAGGAGCAGTCATACAACCCATCCATAATCATCAACACTTCCACAATACCATCCAAGACAACTCTGCTTTTCCCATTGACGAACTTCTTACTGAAACCAACTATTCTAGTTGGTCTGGATTCATGAAGATTCATATTGAAGGATGAAACAAGCTTGCGCTTCTCACCCAAAATCCACCTATTGCTGCCTCTGCAGAATATCAAACATAGGCCACCGACAATGGCAAGGGAAAGTGTTGGCTTATTGAGAACATGTCCCCTGGGTTGAGAAAGCGGTATCTCCGATTGCTAATAGCTAAAACAATCTGGGATGCCTTGTACAAGACATACTATGATGAAACCCGAATCTTTGAGCTTCATCGTCTGTGTTATACGACGAAGTAGAATGGAAGACCTCTCTCAACATACTACAATGAGCTTGTTGAAATGCTCGATGAAATGGACAAGCGTCTGACGCACTCTCAAGAGACTGTTGATGGTGTTGTGAATGAATCCTCATACATGACCCGCCAGCATGTCTATATGTTTTTGATGGGACATGATGTTGAATTCAGTTAAGTCTGTGAAAAGCTTTTGCGGAGAGAACAAACACTGGACCTTGAACAAACATATGTCCATGTCAGAGGCTTCCACAGTAATTGAACTGCCCTCTCTGCACCTCCTCCACGTGAGGCTTCTCTCATGGCTGTCTTCTCTCCTTCAACAACCAAAGTTGCCCAGTCCCAACGCCGCCAGGGTCTTCCACCTGGTTTTTTTTATCCTCCTCATTCTGGTGGAAAACCTCCTACTAAAAACTCGCACTTCACATGTACTCATTGTAAGAGGTTGGCCATACAAAGGAACGGTGCTGTGAGCTTGCCGGATACCCTAAATTGTGGGAGTTTACTAGGAGGCCTCCCAAAAACATCACGAAAGCGGCTGTAACCACCACTGAATTTCCTGCTCAACCATCTGCACTCATCGTTGAAACAGGTAACGGGGGTAAGGTATCTTCTCTTACCACGTTATATACGGATAGATCTTAGATAATTGATATTGGTGCAACTGATGATATGAAAAATAACCTTAGTGTTATTGATAAAATTAAAACCTCTCCTGAATATGTTGTTTCTACTGTTGATGCTTCTCTTTCTCCTGTTCTTGGTGAAGGATCTGTACAACTCTCTCATGAACTCACTCTTGATTCTATCAACAGTATTCCCTCTCTTTCATATAACCTCTTATATGTTAGTCAAATCACTAAAGCTCACTCTTGTTATGTAACCTTTTATCCCAATTTTTATATTTTTCAGGACATTTTGACGAGGAGAACTCTGGGTTATGGTGTTAGAAGGGGAAACTGTATTACCTGGAGCTGACAAGCAGTGGACAACAACAGATTAGTCAAGCAAATAATACCAGAAGTCTGAATAAAGTCAAAGAAGCAATGTGGTTATGGCATCGACACTTAGGCCATTTGAATTTTGGATATCTTAGGAAGTTACAACCTCAATTGTTTTCAGTGGTTGATGAAATAGATTTTAAGTGTGATGTTTGTGAATTGGCCAAGATCCATTGTATTATTTATTCTCCCAGTTTGAATAAATGTTATGTTCCTTTCATGAAAATTCATTCGGATGTTTGGGGCCCTGTAAGAACTTCTTCTCGTTCTGGATTTCACTACTTTATAAATTTTATTGATGAATGCACCAGAAGGACTTGGGTCTCATTGATGAAGTGTAAAAGTGAAGTATATGCAAGATTTGTTGAATTCCACAAGATGGTGGTAACTCTGTACCAGCAGCCAATTCGAGTTCTTCAATCTGACAATGGTGGAGAGTATATGAATGGAGACATGTCAGCATATTTGGGTGTTCATGGGATTAGGCATTAAACTTCTATTGGTTATACTCCTCAACAAAATGGATTAGTCAAAAGAAAGAATTGACAGTTGATGAAAGTTGTTCATGCTTCTCTATTTGGTATGAATGTCCCTACAAATCTATGGGGAGAAGCCTTGTGCTCTGCTACATACTTAATCAATCGCACCCCCTCTCGTGTGATTGAGTTCCAGAACTCGTATCAGAAGTTGCATGAACTGTTGAAGGTGTCATCTTTGCCAAATTTGGAACCAAGAGTCTTTGGGTGTACTATGTATGTTCACATCAACAACAGTTGTGAGGGAAGCTTGATCCTTGTACTGTGAAGTGTGTGTTTTTTGGATATGCTGAATTCCAAAAAGGTTACTGTTGCGATGATCCAGTTTTGAACAAGATGCATGTGTCTCTGGATGTTTCTTTTCGTGAATCTAACACTTATTACTCATGGGGAGTTTCAAAGTCTTCCCTTCAGGGGAAGAGAAGTAGATGTGAAGGAAATCCTTGAACATACCAGAATTTGAAGAAGTTGAGAACTTGGAAAGAAAGTTTGACGCTACTGGAAATTCAATCGAAGATCCGAGAGCCTTATTCGATGGATCGAAGGAAACTCTCGATCTATCAAAGACTGGGGAAGAGATGAACCAGAGAGCATCATTCTATGGATCGAAGGAAATTTTCGATCCATCAAGAACTACAGAAGTACCAGACCGAAGCACCTTCAATGGATCGAAGGAAATTTTCGATGGATCAATGATTGAAGATGAAACACCACAAATTGAAGTCCAACCCTCTTCTGAAGATCCCATTCTACTCCATCAACTGAAGAGTCTTCCTAGAATGACTCTCCTGAGGTACGTATTGATAACAATAAATTGGGTAGTATAGAAGTTAGTATGCCTAGGAGGTCACAACGGAAAACAAAAGGAGTTCTAACGAAACAATTTGAACCACCCATAAAAGCCAAAGCCAAATATCTTATTGCTAGCTTTGTATCTCACCATAGGTTGTCTGGATCATATGCACTTATTTTTTAATCAATTATCTACAGTATCTATACCCAAAAATGTGAAGGATGCCTTAGGGGATGCAAAGTGGAAGCAAGCTATGAATGAAGAATTGGAAGCCCTTCAAAAGAATGGAACATTGGAGCTTGTTCCTGCACCACTTAAAAAGAAGACAATTGGATGTAGATGGGTATATGCATTAAAGCTTAAGGCAGATGGGAACATTAATCAATATAAAGCTCGTTTAGTTTCAAAAGGCTACACTCAGCGATATGGAGTGAATTATTAAGAGATATTCTCCCTAATAGCAAAGATTAGCACTGTACGCATCCTCATAGCTTTAACAGCTCGACATGATTGGTCATTGCACCAATTTGATGTGAAAAATGCTTTCTTGAATGGAGATTTAGAAGAAGAGGTGTATGATATTCTTCCAGGTGTCAACTGCAAGCCACGTGGTGTTCAAAAAGTCTGTAAATTGAAGAAGTCATTGTATGGATTGAAGCAATCTCCTAAAGCTTGGTTTGGGAGATTTTCTGGAGCCATAAAGAAGTTTGGATATCGACAGAGCAACTCTGATCATACCTTGTTCACTAAACACAAGGGTGGTAAGATTACTGCTCTGATTGTATATGTGGATGATATGGTTGTTACAGGTGATGATCCAGTTGAGATGGAAGAATTGAAGAAGCGTTTGTCCCTAGAGTTTGAGATGAAAGACTTGGGTCCATTGAAGTACTTCTTGGGAATTAAAGTTGCAAGGTTCAAGTTGGGAATCACCTAGTCACAACTAAAGTATGTACTTGATCTTCTTACTGAGACCAGAATGTTAGATTGTAAACCTGCTCATACGCCTATTGAGATGAATTACAAGTTGAAATTATGTCCTGAACAGGTTCCAACGAACAAAGACAGGTGCCAGAGGTTAGTAGGAAGATTGATCTATTTGTCACATACAAGGTCTGATATTGCACATGCTCTAAGTGTTGTTAGTCAATTCATGCATGATCTAAGTGAAGAACATATGGATGCTACGATACGCATTCTCAGATATTTTAAGTTTGCACCTGGTAAAGGCTTACTATTTTCAAAGGATGGTGAGTTTGGAGTTATAGATTATTCTGAAGTAGATTAGGCAGGAGATAAGACTAATAAGACATCCACTTCTGAATATTTCACTTTATTGGTGGGAGTTTAGTAGTTTGGCACAATAAGAAGCAAAATGTGATTGCCCGTTTTAGTGTTGAAGGTGAATACCGTAGAATGACAAATACAGTATGTGAACTGTTATGGATCAGGAATGTATTAAAAGAGCTAGGTTTCCAGTTTCAGAAGGCCATGGATTTGCATGGTGATAATACAACTGCAATTGAGATTGCTCATAATCCTGTACAGCATGATCGAACCAAGCATGTGGAGATTATTAGACATTTCATTGGGGATCACCTTGATAAGAAGAATATATGTTTTCCTTTTGTAGTTTTTGAAGATAAATTGGCGGATGTACTCACGAAGGGGTTGTCACACCACGTATTTGCAGAATGGATTGACAAGTTGGACATGATTGACATCTATGCACTAACTTGGGGGAGTGTTGAAAAGTAAATTATGTGAATATTCTTTTGTAATTAGTATTAAAATTTTGTATATGTGATAAAAATGTAAATACCTATTTCTATTAGAAAACAATTTGTACATCTTTATTAACTACAAAGTTATAATGAATGAAATTATTAAATTCTCTTCAAAATATTTTTTTACTTAAACCAATGCCTCTCTCCCTGTACACTGCTAGATCGGTTAGCTAATTAGCTACAGAACATTTTAGGTGGATTTTTAGTTTTTACCAACTCGAGGCTCTGCTGCTGCAGCTCACTGACTCGGTCCCCACTCGCGACTGACTGACTGATCAAGAAGCCATATTGCTTCTACATCGATCATCATGCCTGCATGCATGTAGAAGCCATAATGCTTCTACATCATACCTCTTCTGCCCAACGATGCAAACCTTTGACGAGAGAGTCGTTTTCTTCTCTGAGATTATCCTGTTTCTTTTACGTACTCTTTCATTAGTAGCAGAAATCATATGAATCAATATTCCATGCATTTAGTTCCCAGTTTTGATTCACGGATAAAATAGAAATATGTTTCATGAGAAAATACCCCATATCATCATTTTCTAAAATGGATTCAAGTTTGAATACATACAATCATTGCAGCACTCCTTTAAAGGCGCGCAGACCACTATTTTGCTACCTAGCACTAGTAACAACTAACAAGTTTATAATTAAACAGATCGATCAAGGAATCTAGCGGCCACCTGTTAATTTGTTGCATACAGAATCGACAGTCTGCCCAAGATTTCCTGAACCAGAAATGAAGTTCGTTCACAATGATGATATTCTTGTGTGATTTATATGTGTACAAAAGTTTCCTTTTCAACATGCAGATCAAACCAACGTACAGATGCAAACACATTCTGGCAGCTGCTCATTTTACTTTCATATAAATTTATATTAGGGTGAAACAGCAAAAACAGTTTATTCTCATTCAGAGCTGCATGCTGCATACAGTTTCCTTCCAAATTCATGAGCTTCTTCTTTTGAATTTCAAATATATTTCTCATTTCAAGTACTTCTAATTTGTCTCCTTTAACCATTTCATTTCCGTTTCGATCTACACATCTCGGTAAATGTGCGTACATTGCAGCTACTTCTGTCGTTTAATTATATGACAGAAACTATATTGATTTTAAATCCACAACACATGGTTGTCTATCTAAACCTAATCTTGTGCTTGGATTCTTGGAACCAACAACTTTGCCAGAGAAAATCTCAGTAGCTTTGATCTCTTTGGTATTGTACGTGGGTTTCATACTTGCTCTTGTTGCTTGCTCGTATAATTCTTGCTCGCGTATGGTTGCTCGCGAAGACCCATGTGAGGTGCACGTGAGGTGTATGAGTCGTATGCTATAAGTTTGGATTGATGTTGTAGCGTACGTAAGAAGCTTGGTGGTCTCTGGCGAGGAACAGTGTTCCTGGCGAGTAAGTTAGGTTTTTTAGTGAGAGTATATATACAGAGCATTGTATGTTTGTATAGGTGTGTGTGAAAAACAGAGCGTGTGTGGTTAGCTTAGGGCTTTGTTTGTAACCCTACTCTCTCTCTCTTGTATCCTCCATTGTTAGTGAAGATTCTCCCTACTGCTCTGTGGACGTAGGCTATTGCCGAACCATGTATATCATGTGTTCTTCTTCTTCTTGTCTTCTTATTCTCTCTATTGTTCTTGGGTTGTTGTTCTGTTTGGATTCATTTCCCTTGGTATTGTGTTCATCTACCTATTTGGTGCTCCATAGAGTGTGTGAGCTCAACAAGTGGTATCAGAGCTTCAGGCTTAGATCCGATTGAGATAGATGGTAGACAATAGAGGTGATGATGTGAACCCATTTGGTGGAGCTGAAAGCTCAAAGGTTACGAAGACAACGGTTCAGAATGCAAGGTTCGAGGTGGAGAAATATGATGGTACAAACAACTTTGGAATGTGGCAATGTGAGGTGAGAGATATGTTGACACAGCAGGAGTTGGATGTTGCTTTGGAAGACAAACCCCAGTCGATGTCGGATGCCGATTGGAACAAGATAAACAAGATGGCTTGTTCGTCTATTCGTTTGTGTCTTGCAAAGCCACAAAAGTTTGCTGTGATGAGGGAGACGAAGGCAAAGGACTTGTGGCAGAAACTTGAAGACAACTACATGTCGAAGAGTGCTGAAAACCGTCTGCATATGAAGAGGAGGTTATTCTACTTCAAGTACAAAGAAGGTACGAAGATGATACACCACCTTGATGCTTTTAATAAGCTAGTTGTAGATCTGTTTAATTTGATTTTGTTGAATTCCTTGCCTAAGTCATATGAGCATTTGATTACCACGTTGCTCCATGGGAAAGAGACTATTAAGTTTGAAGAGGTGTCTAGTGCCTTGATGAATCATGAGATTAGGCATGCAGACAAGAGGAGTAGTGCCTCTACATCGGATGCTCTGGTAGCTCGAGGTAGAACAGTTGAAAAGAAGAGTTTCAACAACCGGAGGAAATCTCAATCCCGTACCAGAGGAAATTCCAAAGGCAGAAGGAGTTTGGGGAGAGATGAATGTGCCTTTTGTCGTGAAAAAGGTCATTGGAAGCATGAATGTCCGAAGTTGCAAAACAAGAATAGTGGGACTCATGCAAATGTAGCCTCTACTTGTGAGGAAGCTGATTATCTTCTCACTATAGCTTCCAATTGTGTTGCATCAGTAGATGAACATAATTCATGGCTATTGGATAGTGGTTGCTCCCAGCACATGTGTGCTAATCAATATTGGTTTGCCACTTTGGATGCAAGTGTCACCGGAAGCGATAACTTTGCTCATGATAGGAAGGGTGTAGGAACAGTCAAGTTGAAGCTTCATGATGGTGTAGTCAGGGGGAACTAACTAATGTGTGGTATGTTCCTATGCTTGGCAACAATCTGATCTCTTTGGGTGCCTTGGAAGCTAGTGGTTACAAGATCACTATGGAGAATGGTGTCACTAAGGTGACAAAAAGAGCCTTGGTGATAATGAAAGGGAATAGAAACCACAATCTGTACGTACTGCAAGGTGAAATAGTGATTGACAATGTTGCTGCAGTTAGAAATTGTACAGATGATGCCACTAGACTGTGGCATACGAGGCTTAGACATGCTGGTGAAAAGGCCATGCAAGGTTTGGTGAAACAAGGGCTCTTGAAGGGAGCCAAAACTTGCAAGATTGATTTTTGTGAGTTCTGTGTCTTAGGTAAACAACACAGAGTGAAGTTTGGTACCGTTGTGCATCAGACCAAGGGAATCCTTGACTATGTGCACTCTGATGTTTGGGGTCCTACAAGGAATGCTTCCATGAGTGGTAAGCACTGGTTTGTGACCTTTGTTGATGACTTCTCGAGGAGGTCTTGGGTTTACACAATGACACACAAAGATGAAGTGTTGAGCATCTTTCTTGATTGGAAGAAGATGGTTGAAAACCAAACTGGCAAGAAGATAAAGGCCTTAAGGTCAGATAATGGTGGTGAGTACACTTCTGATCCTTTTCATAGAGTCTGCAGAGAGGCTGGGATAGTGAGGCATTTTACTGTTCCAGGGACTCCTCAGCAAAATGGAGTGGCTGAAAGGCTCAATAGAACCTTGTTGGAGAAGGTGATGTGTATGTTGCAGCAATTTGGCTTGAGTAAAGCATTTTGGGCTGAAGCAGTCACTTATGCATGTCACCTGGTCAATCGTTTGCCATCCTCTGCGATCAATGGGAAAGCACCTATTGAGGTGTGGTATGAAAAACCTGCAGATGATTATGATCATTTGCATATCTTTGGTTGTCTTGTTTACTTTCATGTGACTGAAACTAAGTTGGATGCAAGAGCCAAGAATGCTATATTTGTTGGTTTCAGAAGTGGTGTGAAAGGGTACAGGTTATGGTGTCCAGAATTGAAGAAACTTGTGATTAGCAGAGATGTTACCTTTGATGAAGCTAGTATGCTTCACCCTAATGCCAAGGGTATTATTGAAGGAAATAATGATAGAGATATTCAACAGGTGGAGCTGGACAGTGTTGTCACCAAGAATGTATCTCCCCGCTAGAATGAGGATGGTGACTCTGGAAGTGATGAAGAGATTGATGTCCAGGATGGTGAAGATGTGCACAACCAAGATGATATTCAGGCATATGTTAGAAGGTAAAGGCAAGATCATGTACCTGATCCTAAATCCATAGGAACAAGAAGACAGAGGAGAGAGGTCAAGAAACCTACAAGGTTTAGCAACTGTGTTGCATATGCTTGTCCCATTATTTATGCTGAGACACCCATCAAATTTCAAGGAAGCTCTGGTGAGTCCTGAAAGTTGTGATTGGGATGAGGCAATGAAAGAGGAAATGAGATCCCTTGAGAAGAACAAGACCTGGGATCTAGTTCAGTTGCCTACTGGGAAGAAAGCTATTGGCTGCAAGTGGGTTTGCTAAGAAGGATGCTGGTGATGGCAGCAAAAGCATTAGGTATAAGGATAGATTGGTCGCCAAAGGGTACTCACAAGAAGAAGGAATAGACTACAATGAGATTTTCTCTCCAGTTGTGAAGCATAGTATTATCCGTGTGTTACTAGCATTGGTAACACAGTATGATCTTGATTTGGTACAGCTTGATGTGAATACAGCCTTCTTACATGGAGACTTAGAGGAGGAGATTTATATGTCTCAACCTAATGGTTTTAAGAATGATGGAAAGAAGAATTTGGTGTGCAAGTTGAACAAATCTCTTTATGGTTTGAAGCAATCATCGCGACAATGGTACCTCAGATTTGATGAGTTCATGAGGAGGCAGAAGTATACACATAGTAGGTATGACCATTGTGTGTATTTCAAGAGGTTGTGTGATGGTTCATTCGTCTACTTGTCTATCTATATAGATGATATGCTCATTGCTTCAAAGAATGTGATGGAGATTGAGAAGCTGAAAGAACAAATGAAGATGGAGTTTGAAATGAAGGACCTTGGCGAGGCCAAGAAGATCCTTGGGATGGAGATTACTCGCAAGAGGAAGGATGGTCTGGTTTGGCTGACTCAGAAGCAATACTTTGAGAAGCTTCTGCAGAAGTTTGGCATTTGTAGTTCTACCAAACCTGTGAATGTTCCTTTGGCGAGCCAATTCAAACTGAGTGCTCTTTTGTGTCCTAAATCTGATGAAGAGAAGAAGGAGATGAAGAATGTTCCATATGCTAATTTGATTGGTGGATTGATGTATGCGATGGTCTGTTCCAGACCTGATATTGCTCAAGCTGTTAGTGTTGTTAGTCGCTACATGCACAATCCAGGAAGAGAGCATTGGAATGCAGATAAGTGGATACTTAGATATCTCCATGGGACTAGAGATGTTGGCTTGTGTTTTGAGAGGGGTTCTGCAGATTGTAATCTTCTTGTTGGTTACACTGATTCTGATTATGCTGGTGATTTGGATAGAAGGAGGTCTACTACTGTGTATTTGTTTACCATGGCAAATGGACCAATCAGTTGGAGGTCTATTTTGCAAGATACAGTGGCCTTGTCTACCACAGAGGTAGAGTACATGGCGCTTGCTGAAGGCATTAAGGAGGCGTTGTGGTTATCTGGTCTCATCAGTGAGTTGGGCATATTTCAGAAGAATGTGGAGGTCCATTATGATAGCCAAAGTGCTATTCACTTGGCTAAGTACCAGATGTATCACTCGAGGACTAAGCACATAGATGTGAGATTCCATTATATGCGTGATATTGTTGAGCAGAAGAAGATTATATTGAAGAAAGTTGGTACTGCAGACAACCCAGCTGATATGTTGACGAAGGTTGTTGGTGTTGCTAAGTTTAAGCATTGCTTGGACTTGGTACACATTCTTCATGCTTGAAGAGTTGGTTGAGCAGTGGGAAGTTTGAGTTGTTAGAGATGGATGAAGAGGCTTCACATGAAACCCAAGGTGGAGATTATTGTATGTGGGTTTCATACTTGCTCTTGTTGCTTGCTCGCGTATGGTTGCTCGCGAAGACCCATGTGAGGTGCACGTGAGGTGTATGAGTCGTATGCTAGAAGCTTGGATTGATGTTGTAGCGTACGTAAGAAGCTTGGTGGTCTCTGGCGAGGAACAATGTTCCTGGCGAGTAAGTTAGGTTTTTTAGTGAGAGTATATATACAGAGCATTGTATGTTTGTATAGGTGTGTGTGAAAAACAGAGCGTGTGTGGTTAGCTTAGGGCTTTGTTTGTAACCCTACTCTCTCTCTCTTGTATCCTCCATTGTTAGTGAAGATTCTCCCTGCTGCTCTGTGGACGTAGGCTATTGCCGAACCATGTATATCCTGTGTTCTTCTTCTTCTTGTCTTCTTATTCTCTCTATTGTTCTTGAGTTGTTGTTCTGTTTGGATTCATTTCCCTTGGTATTGTGTTCATCTATCTATTTGGTGCTCTATAGAGTGTGAGCTCAACATATGGTCCATGGTAAAAAGAATATAATTAGTACGTATGCAACTTAAAAATTCCAGAGTTTTATGAAGCATGTCTGTCAGTTTTGTTTTGAGTAATGAGAGATTCTCCTACTCTTGGATTGAATATAACTTCTTCTCTTGGAATTCTAATACTTCAGGCTTTGAGATGGTTTCCTTCTCACTCGTATAAACATTAAATTTAGAAAGTAAGATAAAACAGAGAAGGGATAATTATTAGGTATCAAGGGTACGTATGTCAATTTTAATTTATTCTTTGAGAACATATTTAGTGACAATTATGGTAATTTGAGTTATTATTTGTGTTATTTAGATGTATTTGAGGTAATTACTTAATTTAGAAACTTAGTTACAACTTTGAACAAATTGTTTTCAAAGTTGTAAATTTGATTCAATTAGTTATAAATATTATAAATAATCATAGAAATATATGGTCATTGTCATAATATTTATCCTAAATATTATAAATTCATGTTCAAATATATTATAATTTTAATTCTTAAGTGGTAAATAAAGGTATAACATACCCTTAGATATCCAAGAAGGTCCAAATAGAAGTTTCATTAATTTGGTTTATTTTTTGGGACTAAAATTTTCAACCCCCAGTGGTATAGGAGCTTTAACTTTCTGATGGATCCAAAAGGAGCCATATATATATATGGAGTCAAGCTATGGTAGCTTAACCACATGAATTAATTTTTATTGGTCAGGTTCAATGGAATCAAAGATTTTACACAAAATTTTACACTGATTCTTAATCATTAGATCTAAAGATGCTCAATGGTTTAGATTAATTTATACACATACTCCCTCTCCCTGTCTCTTTTCTTTCTCACATACGTTCATCACTGAGGTCACGAAATACACATACCATGACATTATTCCCTCTTACTCGATCAACTTGTCAACAACACAAATCATAAACTAGATATTTCCAGCCAATAATTGAATCAAGTATCTTCATTAACAAATTCACCTCTTGGTTTTTCATAGATGACCCAATTCACCAATTCCAATTAGAGTCTTGATACTTCCACCGAAGTCTAATAATTGCAAGTTAAATATGATCGGATAACCAGCAATTCATTCTGATGATTTTCTCTTAAGGATCTTATGATATAATTATCAAAGCTTAATGAAGAAATCTATAACTTCAGCTTGGATCAAGAATAAGAAGAGCTCCACATATGAAGATTCCTTCCCTATACTAAGATAAAATTCTTTCAAATTTTTCTGGAAGGAAAAGAAAAATATTGCACATAAATTTTCTTCACATCGATAGGGATATCACGATATGGAAGAAGAAGAAGAAGAAGAAGAAGAAGAAGAAGAAGAAGAAGAAGAAGAAGAAGAAGAAGAAGAAGAAGAAGAAGAAGAAGAAGAAGAAGAAGAAGAAGAAGAAGAAGACGACGTTTCGGAGAAAAGAGAATCTGAGTGGGAGAGGGGGAGAGAGAGAGAAAAAATATATTTATTACCTGAAAATCAGAGTGGGAGAGGTAGAGAGAAAAAAAAATTATTACCCTTGATAGTGATAGATTTAATAATAATAAAAAATATATGTGTGTAAATTAATATGGACCATTGAACGTCTTTAAATCTAAAGATTGAGAATCGGTGTAAAATTTTGTGTAAAATATTTGATGCCATTGAACTTGACACAATTTTTATTATTTTTGGTATTTTAGAAAAGAAATATAGCAATCACGTATTGACACATGTGCATTTGGGAAATAATATATACCAAACTGAGAACACATCATTGTTTTATTTGTAATATTGTCCAAAACTTTGTAACAAGAGTCGAAAACTTTTCTATTACAATATGGAGATCTTAAATTACGATATAATGATCAAGTTAATTATAAATTAGACATTTTTTTAACCAAAGACGTGCAAATTTATTTCAAAGGGAAGAACTCAGTTACAAATGTTGGCCATGAAGGCTTGTAGTTCTACCAAGACAGACCCCGACCAAGAAACATTCAAATGTGAAGCTAGGCTAAGTCTAGCAATCTGGTGAGTTGTTGTATTACTATGACAACCCGAACCAAAATCTATGCATTAATCAGCACGAAATTGAGTTATCGCATATTAGTCGCATAATTGGGTTTTGTTAATGATTATTTCATTGGGCGAGAATTTGTGTTGACTTTCTTCACGAGAACTGTAGAGTATTTAATTCCAAGCTCATGAAAATTTTCGGAGAATTTTTCGGATAAGCGAACTATGTTTTATCGAGTTTTGAAGTTGGTTGGTGAAGGTATTTAAAATATATTGATTTAATTGTTGATTTAATTGTGACCGTCCGATTTGGATCAGATTGAATTATAGCCGTCGATTTGGGGATGGTATGTGTACGGTATATATACGGTATAAATACGAGTTATTTTGAGAAAGTTTTCATTTTTGGATTTCTGGGCTGACCCGTTTAGCTTCAAAACTTCTCGGCACCGGTGAGCTCGATTCCGACCATATTTGGCCGTGCTTCCTTGATGAATATTGTTGGGCTTTTGCTCATCTTCAATTTGATAGGTGAATCGTCCCCGTTGGTGGCCGGAGGAGGAAGAAACAACACGGTGAAGATGAGAGTTTTTCGACGAATTTCGCTGGCGATGGAAGTGGCGGCGATGTGGGTCGACTTGTTATGGGTTTTGTAGCCCTTGAGATGGTGACTCTATCCCAAGTGGTCTCAGCTCTTGCCGTGGCCGGTGGTGACCGATTGGAGGAAATGATTCCGGCGAAGTTTTCGAACTTCATGATGAGTTTTTGGATATTTTTCGGTTAAAATTGGGCTTAGTATTGAACTACAAAGTTGTTGGAAATATTGAGATCTTCAAATCCATTAATTGGTTGAAGATTTCTGGGCCGATTAGAATTCCGGCGGCCGGTGGCGGCCCCACGCGCCGCCGTGCCCGGCAGAGCTTCGGCGAGGTGAATTTTCGACAAAGTTTTATGTTGTTTCGCTCCTTTTCGCGTGCCGAACGCAATGGTGAAGTTTTTGGGTCGAGTTGAGTGTTTTATTTTGGGACGAGGGGTGTTTGAGTATATTTTGAAAATTTTGTTATTCTCGTCGATATTTTGAGCGATACGATTTTCGAGAAAGTGAGGTTCTTGACTTATTTGCTCCTTATGTTTAAAATCAATATTTATTTATCGTATCCCTGTTATTCAGGTGATCGCGATCGAGTGTTTGGCGAGAGATCTTCCGTCGGACCTCAGAGTTAGCTTCAAACTGTGAATGGACATTTTATTTTCACAGTTGATTTGCGAGTCTTGATTTATGGATTTTACAAGTATGCTTTACGATTATGCATTTATGAGTATGCATTTATGATTATGCATTTTATGAGCATACATTGGTTTGGAGGCACATGTGATTTGTTTTTACATTAAGTATGGATATATGGATGCCTCGATGCTATGCCCTCTGGTTAATCCCCGAGATGCTCCGAGAGGGTTACGTCTATATGAGCACCTGACCCGTGATTCACAGTACCCGAGAGAGTTACGTCTTTAGGAGTACTTGATTCGGGCGTGTTGTAACTTTGAGGAAAATGTACTCAAGTTACTGCCTCCACACACACACAGTACCCAGGAGAGTTACGTCTTTATGATCACTTGACTTGGGCTTGTTTATTTTAACTCGCATGCTTTTATGTGCATTCATTGTGAAAAGTATGTTGGATTTATTTATGCATCATATTATGATTTGCGTCCACTCAGTCTAACAATTTTATTATTTATATGTTTTTCTCTGGACTTTTCGGTTTTCGTCACCCAGATTGCAGTTTCTTTCCCGTGGTTGCACGCCATTGCAGGAGGCCTAGAGTTCAAATCACACTTTCCTTCTAGTAGGTTCCTGATGTAACCTGCTAGTCTTGTATATTTTGTAATTTGAAGTCGCTCTGAATACTTGTGTTGTGTTATTCAATTTGAGTTATACTTCTGAATATTTTCTGGATTTCTTGTAAATCTTGAGTTTGGTTATATATATATGGATTTTGAGAAATCCGGATGGGATATGGCGCCCACGGTTTGGCTTTTGTGGATATATGGAGAAGTGTATTTTCTGCTGCGGGTTATATGGTATCGTGCATTATTGAGTAACTCTGTCAAAATGGTTTTTTGAAAGGTCACGTTTTTAGAAGGGGTTTGATTCCGGTTTAGGCAGCTAAATTGGGGTCGGGTCCTTTCAGTTACCTTCCCTGAAGATATGCACCAACGAGGACGCACACACATCCTGAAAGATGTTGGAAATATTTTCAAATTATAAAAAGGTATATATGAAGAGGTGTATTTGTTGATATGTTGAAAGGGTGCTAGTTATCAATCATAATGACTTTTGAATTAAAAGATTGCAACGGAAGGGATGCAACCTTTGTAAAAGTGCATCATATCAATTCAAAAGCCGTGTTTGCTCTTATAAATAGGAGTAGTGCACGAGCTGTTTTAAACAATCAACAATTAGGCCTTCAACCCCTCTTATATCGCTCTAGCAATCCTTCATAGTTCTTCATAGTTTTTAACCAATAAAATCTAGAAATTATTATTCTGCAAGAATAATTTCTAGTAACTTTGAGTCTCTTATAAAACCTTTGATCGAGTGCTTGGTTGACATTTATTAGTGCAAACCGATGATCAACAATAACAAGTTGATAGGCTTCATTGTATTCTAAAGGCTTATTTGATTATTCCTCCTTGCACACTAAATAGTGAGACAAATAAAGTCTAAAGGAAAGCGTAAATCTTTACGTGCCTTTAAAATATTTTTCCTTTTCTTGCCATATCCACAAAAACAAAATTTCCAACAAAGTAGCACCAATATCCTCAACTACTCTTCCCAGCTAGATAAAATCCTCCTCACCAGCTTCTATAACCTGAAGCAATCCACGATTATCTGATTCAAACATAATAGGAGACATACCTTTTTGGTAAACCAAGTTGGCAGCCTCTAAAAAGACCCAACCCTGATTTAGTTTCCTAAACCGGAATAAAACCCCTTCTGAAAACAAGAACTTGCAAAAACCATAGAAATTTCGACAGAGTTTCACTTCAATGTGGAATTACCATTAACCTGCATCCGAAAACAGTGGGCACCAATCCCATCCGAATTTCTCAATATCATAACAATAATGTAAAGTAATAAACCAAAAGCTGTAACTTCACAGAATTCCGGGGAAAATCATATGAAAATGTAACATCAAAGTATTCAGAGCGACCTCTAGTATATATATACATAAATATACAACAGTAGGCTAAACAAGAAACCTACTGGAAAAGAAAGGTAGCTCGAACACTAATCCTCCGACAGCGACGTGCAACACCAGAATCTGAACTGCAAACTGGGCATTGAAAACAAAAAGCCCAGGGAAAGACATATAAACCGTTAGAGTGAGTGGTCAAAAAATAAATGTCTTTCGCCGAATAATATATAATATAAAAACATATGCGAGTCAAAATGAATGAATATGATATAGTACACGAGGTGAACCCAAACTCCTCCAGCGTACAGAGCATGCATAGAAAATCCCACGGGGTCACTCATGGACACATCCGTGCTAGTACAGTTCAAATCACGGGATCCCAGACCCACACATGATTCTAGCCAGAAAGGCCTCAGGTCAGGGTATATGTTCCCACCCGGAAATACATCTGCACAAGGTACAGTTCCTCCTGGTAAACATCATCGGGGATCAGCCGGGATGCAAGTGTATCGATACATCCACATATACTAAGACTGTACTCTGTGTAAATCAAATCATAAATAGTTTCATGCATACGTATAAAGCATAATGTAAATGCATAATCGTAAAACACATACTCGTATAAGTCATAATCATAGACGTATGCTCATGCTCGTAATATATATATTAAAGACTTGCAATCAATCAGTGAAAAGAAATGTCCACTCACAGACAAGCACAGCACGCAAACGCGCTAATCTCGAGATCTGGCGGAAGATCCCTCGCCCAATATACGTTCTCAATCCCCTAAATAATCACAAATTATAAATGATCAAAATCACAATTCATTACTCTGTACCACACCTCGAAAACCAACCATTTCCGAAAACATATAACTCGAATACAAAATAATTGACGAAAACCTCCAAATTCTCCACATAAACCCTCGACTTAAAATCCAATAACCAAATCAATTTGAAAACCTCAAGGCGATGATCGGGGCGCGATTACAAGTAAAATAGAATAAAACTCTTCAAAATCCAAAAAAGTCAACGCCCTCGCCGGAGCGCCGCCGTTGACCACTGCCGCCGAATGAATTTTTTTTCAAGAAACTCTTCAAAAAATTTCATTTTTTTTCAAGAAAATCGATGTAAGATACATCAAGAACACCACAAAACCGGATATAACCTTCGACGGGTCAAAAAAAACCCAAAATAGATTTTTGATTTTCCGATACCAAGTTTTCAACGGGTCGAATGAATTTTTTTGACAGGTCGAAAGGTTGTCCAGGGGCATACATTCGACGGATCGAGCAAATTTTTGACGGGTCGAAGGAAAACTAAAACTAATATCAATTTCCGATATCTATATTTCGAAGGGTCGAGCACATTTTTCGATGGGTCAAAAGTGTGTCCAGAAGAATACATTCGATGGGGGGAAGAAGAAAACCTAAAACCAATATCGATTTTCCGATATCTATATTTAGACGGGTCGAACACATTTTTTGACAGGTCGAAAGTGTGTCCAAAAGTATACATTCGACGAGTCGAGGAGAATATTGACGGGTTAAAGAAAACCTAAAACCAATTTCAATTTTCTGATATCTATATTTCAACGAGTCGAAAGTGTGTCCAGGAGCATACATTTGACGGGTTGAAGAAAACCTAAAACCAATATCGATTTTCTGATATCTATATTTTGACGGGTCATGCATATTTTTCGATGGGTCAAAATTGGACATAGTCAGAGATAGAAGAAAACATTCTATGGGTCGAGGAAGTCTTCGACGGGTTGAAAAATGTTTAAAACCGATCCAGATTGGAACATTCGACGGGTAAAAAAATTTCAGAGATCAAAATATCTGCTTTTTTATGTCTCGTTGTTACTGTATCATTGTGTCATTATGCCATATAAAATTATAAAGATCGAACCATACATTGCATAAGTAGTGAAATAACATTCTCAACACTTCCATAAACCAAAAAATAGAGAAATTTCATTACTGGCCAACAAGGAAAAATTACATCATAGATGTGTTATTCCAAAAATCATGACTTAAAACTAAGTCTCGAATCATGACTAAACCAAGTTTTTTTAAAAAAAAAATAGGGCTAAAGTTAATTACATAGCAAAATTTTGAGCCTAATACATAGACTACTAAAAAAAATTGTTGTCTCAAGACTTGCATTTGTATTATCTGCTATTATAAGATTGGTTGTACTGCAATCTTCCATCTCATAGTCTTCAAACGAAGTTAGTCTCATGTGCCAGGTATCCTGTGTACTATTTGTAGACATTTTGAATATCCTTGAGTGCACAACATTGTTTATGCATGTGCTTGGTAAAACCACATCTATAACAAGATGACAAGCGAGAATTTGAAGCAGAATTTGAAGAATTTCTCCCATTCCTAGAACCGAAATGATTCTTGGCGTTGGAGTTATGGATATTGTCTCGGTGAGTCCAAGTCAAGTTCTGACTATATCATCTACTACGAGTTTTGCCTTGTTCTTCTTTTCCACCAAGGTTATTGTAAGACTTAGAAGGACCATTCCTCTTATCCTTACGTGCCTTCTCACCAGTGTTGCATGGATCTTTTTAGTACCAGTTGGCCAAACATTGTTGTGGAGAAGAATCTCGCGACACCGTTCTTTCTTGGCCAACTCACTCATGAGATCACTAAAGGATCTTAGTATTCCTTGCTCATAATCTGTGCGATATTGACTAGCAAGTGTGTTCATGGAAGTAGAGAATGTGGTTAAAGACTTCTCAATCATAGCTAGATCAGTCTTTATAATGCCACAAAAATTCAAGTCCGATTGTAGCTCCAACATAGCTTGATTGAAAGTATAAATGTTTGGATAATCCAATAACTGGATAGAATCCCATCTTTCTTGCAGTTCTCGAAGTTATGCTTTATGCACGTTATTGAATCTATCTTGTAAAGTCACCCACAAAACAGCGGGGTCATTCGTTAACAAATATTGTTTTTGTAGAACTAGATGCATATGTCGCCTCAAAAACATGAAGGCTTGAGCTCTGCAAATTGGAGTTGGTGGCTCAGTACCAGGTGGTTGGATTCTATCCGTCAGATTCATACTGAGAAGCGTGTTCTCAATATTTGACGCCCAACAATGGTATTCTGCTCCTTGAGGGTCAATGATATCAAATTCAGGCCGTTCCGGCTCAATTGATGTCATCTACAAGAGAGACAAGAAATATAATTAGTTAATCAATTGAAAAACCACGATCACTTAATATCAAGTTTAGAGAATAAGAATGTAATCAATGATATTTTGTCACAAAAATTGATTATCAATAAACGGTGGCTCAAAACCATACCCAGAAACCGTGATGAACCATCACACAGTATCAATTTTGCTTTCTTTTCTAAACCGTGACTCCCCCAGGACCATCACTCATACTCTATGGATATAAGTTCATAAGAACTAGGGCATAGATATGCAATAATCACAATCACAATATCACAATCCTAAGATCTAAGGTTTTGCAGGAAGTAAGTTTTATTCCTAAATCTACATAATGCTCGAGGGTGTTATGTTCGGTATGAAAATTTCGCTGGGAAAGAAGTTTGAAGAAAGGAAACACGTCCACAAGACTTCCAACAGAAGGAGGATTCCAGCTTCTTTTCTTCGTGCACTCAATCGACCATAACTTTCTCTAGACACATCCGAATTTAGATTTTCAGGATGTTCTGGAAACTAGAGATTTGGGACTTTCCATGCATATGAAGATATCTCTCTGGTTCATCCTGAGTTACTCAAAATACTCTGTCAAAGTTGGATGTTTTGCACATGCTCAATTTTAGCTGGAAAATCAAAGATTCTGTGAGAAGGAGATGCCGATTGGTGGAGATCGGTGATGAAAGTGGAGCTGCCAGAGATGGGAATTTAGTGTTTTGAGGTTAAGTTTTTTTTTTTGTGTGGTGATGATAGACTATCAACTCAGAACGTCCTGATAACGTGTTTGAGGGGAATAAACTAATAGACTGAAATTGTAACTTTTTTATTGATATAATGCCTTAAATATAGTCTGATACAATTTGTTACAATCAATGTTCCGATATAACAGAGATTTTATGTATCTCTATATAATCTAATCCGTATCTAATTAGGACAAGACACACACCAAAAATTACGGAGAATAAATCTCTTTAACAATAACTTCGAGAAAAAAAATGAATTAGTAAAATATTTTTAAAATAGAATAATTAATTGAGATAGATGTCAATTTCCCCAAATTTAATTTTTCAAAAGTTATGAGATTCTTTTTCCTTTTGTGGTTCAAGGATTTTAATTTATTTTGAAAGTTAATTATGACTTGTATTTTAGAAACTATCATATTCTCTTGAATAATTAAGACCATCAAATATATTATAAATCTAAGAGTTCAAAATGTTTTAAAAAATAATTTATCTTAGAGTTACTGAATTGTCCATATATATTATGTTTCTAATTTCTACCCTCAACCCCAAACGAAGAATCCCTGTGCAGAACTGCAGACGATAATGTTGATTAATGAATACTATCGATCGATCGATCTGCAGCTAATCAACTAAACCAAGCATGCACAGGGCAGTTTATTCATTAAGAATTGATTCAAGCTAGCTAGTCGCTTTCATAACAGTTGAGACTTGAGACTTGAGACTTGAGACTTAGAGATTTACGTACCATCACATACTGAACTGAGAGCTGGTGATGATGATGGTAGAAATTTGTCATTGTGAGTATGAGATAAAGAAACGTGTAATAGCAAGATATAAGAACCTTGCAAATATATATATAGAGTACTATAAGAATCTTCAATAGTTTTCTTATAATTTGTTTATTATAGAAAATTAAAAAGCAAAATTTATAATATTTTTTGTTCCAACTCTAAATGATTCCTCATTTTGAAAATTTTATCATTCTTTCTCATTTTCTTCTTTAAAAATTTAGAGATTGCTATAAATTTAGGATATTCTCTATTTTAAGGAATGTATTTAGATAATCTATTGGAGCAAAACTACCAATATATTCCTTAAAATGAGGAAAAATCTCAAATATAGAGAAACTGTTTGAGTTGCTCTAAAATTACCTTGCAATTTTTTTTCGATACAAATTATCTTGTAGTTATAATAGGCTTGTAGATTAACAACTGGTTGATAATCGTGTTCTCATGCACAATATAGTGGTGACCAGGGACGACCCTGAGTATAGGCTCAAAGAGCTTGTGCCTAGAGCCCCAAAATATAAAGAGCCACCAATTTATTTGTAAAACTAAAATGTAAGTATATGGAATTATGGATATTTATTATACGATTGGCTCAAATAAAGAATAAACTCAGAGATTCAGCACAAATAAAGACCAAAACAGAAAATAAATAACGATGAGTCTCATGATAGATGTATTTATCATAATTATATTTCATCTTGATTAATATCTCACTCTTCTTTCTTTCTTCTTCAAGTCTCTTTTTCTCTCACCATTTCCTTTCCTTTTTCGCCTTCACTACTCTTTTACCGGTTTTTCCTTCTTTTTTTCATCTTTTTTTTCATATTTTTTTATATAAAAAAACTTTTAGATAAAGTAAAAAATTAAAAAAATTAAAAAATTAAATCAAGAGCCCCATTTTCTGTTTTGCCTAGAACCCCCTTAAATCTCAGAGCCGGCTGGTGGTGACTCGTGGAAACAAACTAAATTTCTCGAAAATGATGGTGACTTTTGAGTTTGCTGCTTAGCTAGTTTGATTAATTCTTTCCTTAATTGAAGTAAAACCTATAAGATTACCTTGTAGTTATACTACGCTTCTCAAAACGAAAAGGTACCCGGTAAACAAACAATTCAATGAAAAGTTTCTACCAAATAGAAAAGGTCTCCTTCTGTGCAGTGAAAAATGAAGCCTTTTTCTCTCTTTTCCTTCTTCACCCCACAATTAGCCAATAAGGTGAACATCGCGACAAGAAGAGAGACCTGGCCACACCTTCACAAAATTGCTTTTCGTTTCCATCGTTTTTGCAAAAGGTCAAGCTCCATAGGAGAATTATAGCATATTTTATTGTCTGGATTCTGTGACAAACGTTAGTCTCCTTGGCACTGAAGGACAATGTGGGCAAATTAGGCATCTCCCATTTTTCTCAAAGAGATTTTGACAAAGAGAAAGCTCACAAACTTCATTTCCTTTCGAGCATCCTATGTCTCCTTTAACCTTCACATTTCATCCCTTTTGAGGGATTGCTTTGCTTTTCTTCTCAATCCAAAAAAAGTTTGCACATAAACTACATTTTTGATCTTTGCTACAAATTGTCTTAGTTGTGATGGACTCACTCACTTGTAACTTATAAGCACTTTGATCCATCCCAACCATTTCATTTCACAAAAGATGTACTTCTACAGTTCAACCAAGCCAACTTATGTCCACTTCTCATCAAAATGTAACATGTATATGCTACACAGCTACTGCTTACTGCAATTACAAGTTATGCACTATCTTTCTTTTAAAAGGTTATGTATTGGTCCGCAGAGTTTGTAAATCAGTACAAGGCATTTATTCCAAGTTACTAGTGTCACTTGCAGCCCTCCTAATAAACAATATTGACTAGTCTGGGTCAAGTATATTACAATTTGTAGAAAATGCTATATAAATAGTTCAGTGTACACCTTAATATGTGTCATTGGTTCTAAATAACAATAAGAAGTGGGACAATTAATTTGATGTAATTATTGAAACTAACGTACAATGCATATTGTTGGTATATAATACAAAAGCTATGTAAGATCACTATGTTTTATTTTAGATAACATGGGTATGATCCATAATTCCATTTTTAATATGAACAATTTTCTGGGCATGCATATGTTGCCAGACGCATAGGGGGAGTAGACCATGGATACCATCAGTATGGGACAAAGGTGGTGGAGGAGAAGGCGGTCACCAACTCCCCACTTGCTTCCCAACAAGAGAAGAGAATGTAGAAATTGGGACTGTTGTTATGTTGTGAAAATATAAACATAAATGATAATTCTTTCTTTTCTTTCCATATATAACCATATAATATATAAGTAAAAAACCTCACTCACTGGCGCACGCCAATCACAAGAGTCGTAAAGTCAGTTGGCCAACACTATTTATCTCCTTCTCTCATTTGTCTTCTGGTTGAGTAGAAGTAGAAGAAGTAGAAAGAAATTGGTCTACTTTTGGCTGCACTTTGACATTTCAGACGGTCTACTATTATTTCTGGTACTACTACCACAAGTCTATGCCCAACTTAACTTTTCTCTTCTTCCATTTTTGAGAGAGCCCACTAGCTGGTTTTACTTCTTTTCACGAAAAGCCAAAGCTCCTCCATTGCTAAAGCTTCGAGTTTTACAGCCCGGAATCGTAGAAGAGAAGCTCTTTGGTCAAAAGGGTCGTCTTTTCCGAGTCATATTTTGTGGGTTTCATCATCGCTCTGCTTTGTTCAGACTCAGTTATCAGCAATAGTACAGTCTGGTTGTTTTTCTTCATTTTCTTCTCAAATACTAGTGGACAAGTTCAAGTCTTGATTGGAAGCGGTTCAGGACTATTTGGTCTCATTTGGACTATTTGGGTCCTTCTCATTCATCAATTACTAGTACTACTCTTCGCTGGCGTTTCTGGACTGTAATGGTAAAACTACATTTCCCTCTGCCATTTGTGTTCCTGAAGCTGTTTATGTTTTTTGGCTTCACTGAAGTTTTTTTACTGTATGGTTTTGTAGAGATGGGGTTTGAGGTGAGTGGGGATGGTAAAATGATGGGATTGTTGTGAGTGAATACATGACACAAGCGTTCCAAAAGGTAAAAACTTTAGTTACTGATGTATTTGGTGTCAGGTTGCATCTAACTATTTTGTTAGCTAGCAATCAGTAGAGGTTTCACATATATTGAGATTTGGTACTTGTCTACTTGATGATGTTCTTGTCCTGGATAGATGGGTTTGTGAAGCAAAAATGGGAACCTGAGCTTTCATAGCTATAGCTGCCTTTTTTTTCTTTTCAATTAGCAATACTGACAAGACGTAACTCACTATTATCTTAATCTCTATCTTTGGCTTGTTTTCTCTTTGCTAATGTTTTTAAGTGTTCATGGTGGGAAGCATGAATTGTATTTTGATAGTTGAAGTTGACAGTTCAACTGTTCAAGATAGGGACTTCAATTTGTTTAGATCATTGAAATTTCAAATTTGTATAGCTATGAAGTTTTATCTCCTTTCATAGAGATTTTTAGCTTCTCTTCCCTGAAACTTTTTTCCTCTCGACTTTATGATGAATCTCAGTAATTTGTAATTTATAACGGATTTGGAAGTGCTAAATGAGATCATTGAGATGTGTTCGAGCTGATGAATGTAGACTATAGAGTGCGTTGAGTATAAAAATTTGTCTTCTTCAGGGATAACTTGATCTTCTTCGATCAACATCTATTAATTCTCTTTATTTGCATTGGCAGCTTTCCTGAGAAGAAAAGAGTGCGCGAAGCTGAGTCGAATAGCTCCTATGAATCTTCAGGCCGTATAAAGCTGGTAATTTAGCTACTCCTGTTCTCTTCACTGTTGCCTATTGTATTTCAAGACCAAAATGCTCTAACAAACGTTAGAGATCACATGCATAATGTTCTGATTAGGGTATAATTTGTTCGAGTCATTATTATATTCATTCTTTAAGTTGAATCTTCATCAAAGTTGCAGTAACATTAGCATATTGGCCCCTTTTATCTTTTCTACCCTTTCAGATAATTCATTCCAATAGTAAATTTGTCATAAAGTGTTGAAGTATAGGGTTTTAGAATGATAATCAGGTTGGCTGTAGTTCAGCTTCATTCCAAATATATGGCTGGTGATTATTTGGATGACATACAAACAGAACTTAGATTGGGGTCGAACAACCGGGAAAGTATTTTTACTCACTGACTAAAGGATTGGATCTGAAACCAGGATATGGCACAGCTCAAAGGTCGTGTTACAACCACGGAAAAACAATCTCCTACCATGGGAGCTCACAATTCTTTGAAACAAGAGGTATTGATATCTTTATATTTGGTTTCATACTTTTCTTGAAGGATAAAGTCCTACACGCAGGCTCCAGCATTATCTTTACTTATGCCTTTATTTGTATTCAATGCAGATTATGCAGCTTGATAAAAGACTACAAAATCAATTTGAGGTTCGCCATGCTTTAGAAAATGCATTAGGTTATAAGTCTTCGATCCACAACAACTCTATCAACACAAATGGAAGTGCAATTTCTAAGGTAGCTCCCTCTTGTCCATTCCTTCTAGTGTACGTTTAATTGATAGAGCTAATCGTATAATTACCTTTAGAAATGTATATGCTACATCCCCAAGACGATTACGAATGCCTGTAATATGATGTACTCTCAGTGAAACATATACTATTGTGGTATTGTAAGTTATCAACTGTGTTGTAATGTATTTCTGGCAACAAGAATAAACGAAGAAGTGGTGTTTTTGTAGTTCTAAATATATTTCTAAGTTTGCCTTTTTTAGTAAATGTCCTTGATACCATCAGAGTATAAACAAGATGTTTTTTTTTTCCTTAGACCGGTTTTACAGCTATATTTCTGGACTGATTAAACTGCTTATAACTTCCCTTTGTTTGTATACTAAGTCTTCCTTATTTCCTTCTGTAAAATTGTAATTGTAATATACATTTTGACAATTAATTTGTATGATTCCAGCCAGCCACAGAATTGATTAAGGAAATTGCAGTGTTGGAACTGGAAGTTGGGCATTTGGAACAATATCTTCTCTCACTGTACCGGAACGCATTTGATGAGCAATCGTCCTGTGTTTCCTCAGCTAAGAAGGATAACAGACTAAAATCACCTGTAACAACCCCAAGAAGCAGGCTTCTGGAAGTTTCCAAACCTGAGATGGCACTAAAGAGGGAAAATCTAACAGTTCAATCTGGTGGTCAGTCACTTGAAAATACATGGAAGAAATATAATGGAATTGGACAAGAAGAGAAGCTCTTAGATTCTAGTGTTTACCGCTGTCACTCCTCACTTTCACAACATTCTGCATATGTAACTAGAACCTTCCCTCCAGAAGAATCTTTAGCTAAAGCTTTACGTGCCTGTCATTCTCAACCATTGTCCATGATTGAGGTAACATCCGCCATATTGTTTTATTGTTCTCTGTATTCCTTTTTGGAATTCTCACCTGATTATAACTACAATATTCTTTTTCAGTATGCTCAGAATGCTTCACCAAACATAATAAGTTTGGCAGAGCATCTTGGTACACGCATTTCTGACCATATTCAAGAGACGCCGAACAGTCTCTCAGAGGAAATGATCAAGTGCATGTCCACTATATATTGCAAGCTAGCAGATCCTCCATTGACGCAGAACGGCCTTTCATCTCCCAATTCATCTTTGTCATCGACCAGTGAATTTTCCCCACAAGATCACGTTGATATCTGGAGTCCACAGTTCAGAAATAATTCATCTTTTGATGTACGATTGGATAATCCTTTCCTTGTGGAGGGGCTTAAGGAGTTTAGTGGGCCATACAGCACAATGGTTGAAGTGCCTTGGATACATAGAGATAGTAATAAATTAGGTGACATCGAACACATGCTACAGCATTTCAGGTGACTCTTTATGACTTGGATTTGGTCTACACTTTGTATTCATTTTGCATCTACATCATGCTAATTGAAATATTCTGTTGCAGATCACTTATCAGTCGCTTAGAGGAAGTAGATCCTAGGAAGTTGAACAATGATGAGAAGCTGGCGTTCTGGATTAATGTACACAATACTTTGGTCATGCATGTAAGTTTATCAACTCTGAGAAACCAAATTTATATCATGGTCTTATTTAGATGGTTCATACTGGAGCGTAATCAATATTTTCTATTTGATAGGCATATTTGGCTTATGGGGTTCCACAAAACAACGTAAAGAGGGTATTTTTACTTCTGAAGGTAAGAACCACTGCAGGCATTATTTAGGGCGAATTGAGCAACACTATTTTGAATATTTCTAACCTGGCTCCTTTCGATATCCAGGCTGCATATAACATTGGTGGCCACACAGTCAGTGCAGATACAATGCAGAGCTCTATCCTTGGATGCCGAATGTCTCGTCCAGGACAGGTAGCTCTTACTGGAACACTACAACTCTTGTATACACTAAGTTCATGTTACACATGGGATGGTTATCGATCTACATCTTTGTAGGTGACGTGAATTTACTAAGGTTGTCTGGGTGTCTATTCTTGTAGTGGCTACGCTTGTTACTTACTCCAAGGTCCAAATTCAAAGAAGGAGATGATCGGCAAGCATATGCAATTGATCATCCAGAACCCCTTCTACATTTTGCACTTTGTTCAGGGAGCCATTCTGATCCGGCGGTATGTCATTAACCTTGTTCTGTTTTATTTCAGCTTTATTTCTGACCTCAACTCATAATTCGTCGCACATTTCTAGCATCATCTCATACCTTGTTACACCAAATTTTAAAAATGTAAGCAAGATTAGCAAGCATTCTTTGTCATTTACCTTCTATATAACAATTGTAATTGTATATTTCCAGGTTCGTGCATACACACCTAAGAGATTACATCCGGAGCTGGAAGCTGCAAAAGAGGAGTATATTCGTGCTACTTTTGGTGTGCGCGAGGATCACAAAATTCTTCTGCCAAAGATTGTCGAGTCATTTGCAAAGAGTGCGGATTTGTGTCCTAGCGGTATTTTAGAGATGATACGACGGTCATTGCCTCAATCTCTACGGAAGAGGGTTAAGAAATGCCAGCAGGCTGGCAAATCGAGGAAGAGCATAATTGAGTGGATTCCTCATAATTTCACTTTCCGATATCTAATTTCTAAAGAGCTTGTGAAGTGAAGGCTTGCATGATGAGGTTAATGTTTGATCAACATGCCATTTGTTAAAAAGGTTTTTGTGGTAGAATGTTTCATCCATGTAGCTCATCTTTTGTACAAAGTAGAATTAATATGATCAAGAACAAAAGAGAAGGGAATGGTGCAACCTGCGGCCTTTTGTATCTGAATTATTATTAAGCTATTCCAAAAATACGTTCTGTAATGTTGTGAATGAAATGTAATGGCTCATTTGGTATTGCAAATACATCAGATTTTGGGTAAAGTTTTCATCAGAAAATCCGATGGCAGTAGCTGAATTATTGAGTACAGTATAGCATTTCACTCGAATGTCGCGTTATGGTAGAATTCAGAACTCCTAACATAACGAATTTGGATTCACATGGTAAAGCTTCACATGTGTACGTATTAGCTAGGCAATTTCATTTCCTATCTGTCGGTGGATCATATATATCATATATATGAATCTCCAACTTGGGTTCTCTTATCATATCCTTATCTTGGATCTCCCAAAACCATTTCACTTAACTATAATTCCATCACCAATTATTCAAGATTAACTAATAGTAAAACTGACACAACAAGAGAAGCTGTCCGTCAACCAAAACAAACCAAGCGATCTGACGATTCTGAAGTTCTGAACCCATCACATTCTTAGTGTTATTATTTAGTTCTGATAATTAACTTACATCGTTACATTACATACAGCAAACCCTACTTTGGCGATCAGCTAGCTAGCCCCAACGTACCCCATATCAATAGGGACTCTCCCCAACATAGTTCCCAGGAGGACTGTAGAAACAAATGCTCAAGCTGCTCTGGTCCTTGGGACACGTGGCCTGAGCACAACCCAATTCCAGCGACTTCCGCCACACAACCTGCGTGTACACGCCGCACTGGTGTTCCGGCGCACACGTGTTGTCGGTGTGGTTGTAGAACTCCTTCTCCTTCACCCACGTGGCGACCACCGCGGTCGGCGTCACCTTCTGCCCGCTGGCCCACAGCTGGTTCCCGCCGTACTTGCCGCTCGTGAGGTTGGCGAAGTTGCACCCGAACTTGTCTCGCTGGTAACGGACGAGTCGACTCGTAGCGTTGGCCAGCGACTCGCTCCACCGCAGAGGCTGGACGCCCACGGCGGCTCTGGCCTGGTTGTGGGCCTCCAGGTACTCCGTGGCTTGCGCTGACGGAGGCGCTGCGGCGGAGACGACGACGAGGCTGTGGCACAAGGCTAGAGCAGCCACTACTAGTAGTAGTGGTAGTGCTACTAGTGACGACGAGGTAGGTTCGGCCATTTTCTTTCACTTGGTGCTATCTGATCTGGCTATGATATGAATTTCCCAGTTGTCTTGCTCTGCTATTTATAGCTAGTTTTGGTTGGTGGCAGCGTATGCTCGTGTTACTCATTTGCCCTTACCATGTGATTAAACTACCGGAGAAACTGACGGTATTAAGGTCATAAGATATATTGTGAACAATTCACTCATGAAGTCCGAACTCTTGATGTCCGAACTCTTGATTGAATCATGTTGTTGTCTATTTTGATGACATAACATTTTTTTTTAAAGCGTAATTGACATTTATGTCCTTATATTATTTTTTCTTTCAAAATTGCAATCTATTTTAATAACATGACTTTTTTAAATAAAAAAGGTAATTGATATTTATGTCCTTATATTCTTTTTTCTTTCAAATCTCTTTTTTTTCTCTCTCTCTCCTCACGACATAAGCAGCTGACCCCGTCCAAACTACTCCTCACCTCTGTCGACCTCAATTGCAACACGTCATTGCACCACTATCTCGGAGATCTCAGCTCAGCCTTCCCGCCGCCTCGAGCACACTCGAGAGTTCAGCAGATGCCACCAATCCTTGGATGCAACTCGCAGCTCTCGCATTTTCTCTACCTCAGATTCGCCTCCCGACTATAGGAGCACCGCGCCTCTTCATCTCCCAGTGTCGTCGTTGTCACTTTGTCGTTCAGCGCTCCTCCTCATTGTCGGCTCGCACGCTGTCGCTTGCCTCCATCGTGTGCAACAATGTCTAAACCGACCATATAAACGAGGTTGGGTCATTTGAGACGGAGGCGCAGATCAGATGGAGAGAAAGGCCCAGTGCGCTGACACGACCAATCCCTTTCCGTCGCGGACGGCCACGCTGTTGAAATTAAGGGTCTCCGGCAAGAGGAGGGTTCAAATTTGATTTGGGTTTCGATGCAATTGACTTGGGTTTTGGCCGAATTAGATTGGGTAGGAATTGAGTTTTGGAATTGGTCGATTTGGGATTGGATGGAGTCGTGGGATCTTCGTCGGGGATTTTTCGACGGTGGTCGACATCGGTGGTTTAGTGATCAGAAATGATCTAATGTCCTAAGTTTATCATAAGCTCAATTTTTTTCTTCAAGATCAATGGCTGAGATTTAACAAGATAGATGAATAAATTAGTTTAAAATATATATAATTGACTATAATACCCTTATTTTTTAAATATTCACTATGCCACGTCATTGGGAGAAACGAAGCCGTGACAGAAATAGCATGGAGGTATCACACATATAGCGATTTAGGAGTTCAAGCATCATTTTGATAGTTTTGAAAATTCGGGCACCCTTTTGACCTGACCAAAAATGTTCAAGTACCATAAATGAATTTTTTTTCTATTGTGCATTGTATTTGCATGTTTGCTACATTGTATCTAGTTTGATGAATTATTGACATCTTATTTTTATAACGTTTTTCTGAATAATTTTGTCGTATAAATTAGTAAACTATACTTGAGGGTAAGGTGGATAACCCAAACACAAGACATTATTTGGAAATGGAATGAAAACATATTATTCATAAGGTGTCATGTGGCAGAGACTAATTTATCTTTATGCCCTCTTTGTTTATTTTTTCAATTTAATACTTTTTTTTCAAATTAAAATAATAATAAATGATTTTAAATTTTTTTTCTATTAATGTTTCCGGTTCAACTTTTAAATTTTTTTACGTTTATTATTTTTTTTGAAATAATAACTAGTATCAACTGGTTTAAAATTTAGTAGTAGTCTCGAAATAAATTTAGTACCAGTTCTAATGCAAATTTTATATCAGTATCAACTCGTTTTTATTTTATTTTATAAAAATTCAATATCAATTTTTTCGCTAAAAAAATCTGTAGCAAATCGATTCTTTACATTTAATAAAACTTATTTCTCAGTAGCAGTGTTATAAAAAATATAGTACACTTCATTATATATACAATAAAATTTCAAAAACGATGCAGTAGCAACTTGAAAAAGAACTTCAGTAGCAACTCAGAGAACGATTCAGTAACTCTTCGATTAACTCTTTAGTAGCGCTCGACGAATGACTAAGTAGTAATTCGAGAATGATTTAGTAGCAGCTAGACAAAACTTCAGTAACACTTCAATAGTAGCTCGACGAACAATTCAGTAGCAGCTTGACAAACAATTTAGTAGCAACTCCGCGAACGACACAATAGCAGTAGTTTGAACAACACAGTAATATCAATTGAAAAACACAGCAGCAGTAATTTAAAAAACATAATAGCAACTTCGAATCATACAATAAAAAATAATGTTTTACGCTCGAAAAACACAGTATCAGTAGTAATTTCAAGAAACATAGTAACAGTTTCGAAACATCTTCAGTACCAACATCAAATTTGAAACAAATTCAGTAACAACTTACAAACCTTGGCAACATTCTAAAAAAATATAGTTATCTTTGGGAAAGAAAATCCAATAGTATTTTCCATGCTTCACCCTGAATTTCATATGCATTCTAATCCAACAACAAATGTCTTAAGCCATGAAAAAAACACAGCATTACCTACATTCTTCAGTCACAACCCAATATAAGCAATCGTTATAAAATATAAAAATAAAACCTATTATAAGGAATTAACTCCTTATATTCACTAACAAATTGAGGATGCCCATTCATCATTTGTTTAGATATATACACTACCTTGTGCTTTCAAATCAACAAAAAAGCTAATCATATTTTACCACCAACCCAGTAATAATTTTTTTTGGATCGAAAGAACAATTCCATTAAACAGAAAGAAGAACAGCAGCAAACAAACAGGAACAAATAACATTGTGCAAACATCACAATGGGTGATCGAACAAAAAATGAGTTTAGGAAGCCATCAGTCAGATTCTCACCAATCCAGTAACAGAAGTGAAATTAAAGTACACATCACAAACCATCAGTCAAATTCTCACATAAAAGAGATTCACCCATAGAACATCATGGTCAACACTCAACTTACTTGTTCAACAAAAAGTAAAAAGTTCATAGTAACAGCATTGAAAAACAGAAAAACAGAAAAAATCAAGAGCCAACAATTCAGTACCATATCACGACCTTCTCCAAAACTCAGCAACAAATTTTACAATAAAAAAACAAATTCAACATATATTTAATAGCAGTGACTAACCAAACAAATTTTGTGACAAATTCTACATATTCAATAATTTATGGACAAAATTTGGGTCCAAACTACTCCAATTTATTCAAATTTTGGTTTGTAATTTTACAATTGAGACAACTTATCTTATAGATTATAAATTGAAGATCAACTCACCCAAAAATGAATCAAAATGAACGTCGTTTGGGCATCAAATTTTATTGAATAAATGAACTGTTATTGTGAATTTTAACATTACATTAATAATCGTCTATTTGTTTTGCAAAATTTAATTAATGAGCAAATGATCTATGATTTAATCAAATTTTTGTATACATGTTCATTACGAGGTAAATTATATGTTAGGTGATTTTGATTATAAAATTACAAACCGAAATTTGTATAAATGAGAGTAGTTTAGACCTTGGCATCTAATCGAGTTTGGACCCAAGTTTTGTCAATAACTTATAGCATTTTCCAAATTATTGTTTCATAACACATCCTAAGAGCATATATATAATACCCCAACTTTTTTTATATAATCGTTAATATTTATAAATATTTCAATCATAGTGGCCGCGGTGAATAATTTTTACCATTGGTAAATCTCAAGAGATATCGGGTTGACTTTTTATTAAATTGATGAGTGTGGTTGACTTTGGATGGAAGTCGTAAAATTTGTCGAGACGATTCCGTAGATGTGAAAAAACGGCGAAAATAGAGTTACGATATAAAAGTTACGATTAACGAAAGTTTGTAGTAAATAAATTTCCGTAAATTGGGGACTATATATAGAACTTTCCTTTTCAGGAAAGTCAGTTTTTAGGGGAGTCTGGTTCACCGAGGTCAACCTTCTCTCCCGAAGAGAGAGTTCGTTAGACAGTGTGGCTGTCACGATAATGCGACGCCGTACTACCCATCTCCGGCCTCGATTCCGGTCGGAATCAAGAGCCCATCTCCTTTTCTTCTTGTATTGTTAGCTATTTTTTTGGAATTTGAGGCGTAATGAAGAGGAATCAAAGCGAGAGTTTTTAGGGTTTCGAGTACTTATCGTCTTTGTCGCCAGCGTGTTCTCCGATCACCTTTGGCTGTGTTATAGGTATAAAAAGGAAGCTCATGATATTCTCTATTTGTTGTTGAATTGGATTTCTTGATTGCAGGTGAGGTTGAATGGATTTGAACTGATTCTGTCAAACTCGTATTCGGCCTCCGCCGTGAACGGTGGTTACCGGTGATTTGAGCAACGAGGTTAGGGGGATTAGGTTCCCCTCTCCTCCCTGAGTCAATTGTAACTGGTCATAAGGACCATCATGGCTCGACGGCATCGTTGCGCCATCGATTTGTTTTCCGGCCGAATTGATCCAGTTTGCTATCGGAGTCAATTCCGGCCAAACTACCCGAAATTGGGTTATGGTTCTTTGAGAAATATTGTTGGGCTTGATGTGATCTACAGATTAGCATGTCAATCTCTACTGCTGGTGGTGGTCACTAGTGGTGGCGCATGGCAGAAAAATTATTTCCGGAAACGAGTCGTGTAATATACCGTTAGGTTCGGATCGACGATACGAACATAGACTTGAGATCAATTTATCATTTAGTCTTTGTCGACCTAGGGGTGGACATTGGTGACGGGTGTCACCACTAGTGGAGGTGTGGCCGACGAAGAAAATTAGATGTGTCTTATATCGTTACGAGCGTTTCGTTGTAACAAGTTTGTTAGATACATTTTTCGACTAGATTTGTCGAAGTTTGATTTCAGATATAGTACCTCCTTGATTTACCTGTTTATTTATTGATTTTTTCAGGTAATTGAAAAGGGTCAGGTCGTCATAATATGTACTCATTGCAAGAGCAAGAGAAAGAGCTATTCAACAAAGAGGAGGAGCAAACAAGTTTTTTAAAGTAGCTGTAAACAAAGAGGAAGAGCAGTTACTATTCATCAAATTGTAAAAATTTAATTTATTGCATCTCAGATAGATTTTGACAAATAACAATGGGACATGTGTCATTGTCACATGTCGTTATCGTCTAAATAAATATACAAGATTTCTGATAAGATTTTCAACTAATAAAAATGTGACACGTGAAATTATCGGGAAAATAATTGGACAAAGTTTTTGGTAAGATTTTTGACTAATGACGATGCAACACGTGTCACTTCCAGATAGTGGTATGGAGATTTCTGGTAAGATTTTTGACCAATGAGTATGCGACACGTGTGTTCATCTTAGAAGACCAAATTATCTAGAGTTGGCTATAAAACTATTATCCATCACTCATTCTATATTCACACCATGTACAAGTCTCTTCCAATCCGATCGAGAAAATAACACATCTCTCTAAACACTTCTCAAGATTTTCTGTAATACTCTGATGGATCCTTTTAGCTTCCACAATTTTTCAGGCGGAGGAAACAATAAAACCAAAAGGATGACAAGATTGAGCAATCCTTCGTCAATTTGGTATCCATGGAGGAGACACAACTTGACGATGAACCACAAGTTCGTGGTTCACATTCTGTTCGCAAATCGAATCGACCAAGACAGAGGAATCGAGGGGATAGAATCTCAGGTAAGATTACTTCATCAAGCACCGTATCTTCAACGTACAAGAATTTCATCAAAGGTACTGAATGAGCAGAGACTTATTCAACACTATCATGACGGATCTCTGCAACCACGACCAATATTGGCATCAAAGAGCAGATACCACTAGAATGCTAGGGTTTCTTCGCTAAAAAAATATGATTGGTGCTCTACGAATGATAGTGTACGGCGCAAGCGCAAATCAGTGTACTAAAATTAAAAGGATTGGGGAATCGACTACACTAGAATGTTTGAAGGAGTTTTTCACGCAAGTGGTTGATCTTTATCGTCCCCATTACCTCCGCGCTCCAACACAGCATGCGAACACTGAGGGTTTCCACGTATGATTGGAAGCATCAACTACATTAAATGGGAATGGAAAAAATTGCCCAACCACTCATCAAGGGGCATACTTAGGGCGAAAGGGTCGCCCCACTATTATCCTAAAGGCGGTGGCCTCGTGTGATGTATGGATATGAAATAGTTCCTTCGGGGTGTGGAGCTCAAAATGACATTAATGTACTCCACCAATCGGATGTCTTTGACCAAGTCCTTGCTGGAAGAAGCCTAACTGCGATCTATGATGTCCACGGAGAGCTATACTCCAATGTTTATTATCTAGCTGACTGAATATATCTGAGGTACTCTACATTTGTCAAAACAATTTTCAATCCTCAGTCACCAATAGATAAGCTTTTCACAAAGAAACAAGAAGCATACCAGAAAGATGTAGAGAGGTGCTTTGGCATCTTGCAATCTGGTTGGGCAATTATTCGTCATAATTGTATATTGCACAGGAAATCGATAATCACAACCATCATGTTGTCTTGCATCATATTGCATAACATGATTGTTAAGAATGAGTTCGTGGAGGAAGAGTTTGAGGACAATGAAGAAGAAGATATGCAAAACCCATTGAGAGCTTTTCAAGTTTATGATGGGCCAGTGGTTGCACAAGGGAATCGAATTCTTTTTGAGCCAATGAGCATAGATGGACATAATATACAACAATTTCACGACCGTGTTATTGATCTTGAATCCATTTATCTCCATAAAGAGGTTCAGAAGAACTTAGTGAAGCACAACTGAAGGATTGAATCCTGTGAAATACTCTAAATATGTGTGTTTCAATTTTATTATGCATTTTCATTTAATGTGTGTGTGTTTCAATTTTAGTATGTATTTTACTTTAATATGTGTAACAAATATGTTATCCAATTTTATCTAAATAAATAAATAATATTTCTATTTCTAAAAAATTTAAATTACATAATGACAAGCCAAGCCTAGATTTATTCTTAAAACAATACTATAACTACTATAGAAAGAGCATGCACATGCGATAACAATCAGAAAATGTTTCATCAGTAGCTTTTCCTTCATTGTCTTCTCCTTCCTTAAGGATATCTATTTCTCACTTGGTAAAATACATTTTCGAGTTTGGGGTCATAGCCTCCAAATTCATTGTCATGATCCTTGTTTCTTCCATTTGTTTCTTGAATTTGAACTCATTGGCCTCTCTTACTTCCTTTCGTTGTTGAAGTTATATGTACTCTTTGTAATAATTAAGTTAACTTTCATTATGCATCTTTTTCGAGGTATGCCATGGTGCTTGATTACTTGCATGGTTTGTAAAACTTCAACTCGTTGCTCAATAGGAGTCTTATCTTGTTTCTTTTGCTACCTTACTTCATTTGCCGCCTTGTATCCCATCAGTCTAACCAGACTCGAGGGACCGGCCATGTTGCTATATGGTGTCTCATTCACTTGCTCGTCACCCAAATTGATGATTGGAGATGATTCGGTAAAGGAAGAAGTAGCTTCGAAATTGTTTGCATATGAAGCCAGAGTAGTTTGTTCTACCACAACCTAAGTTGGATGGTACTTAATCACTTCATAACATTCAAAGTATGTAAACGATTTTTTTTTTTGCCACATAGTAAAAGGCTTAAGCTTGCTTGATCTAAAAAAAAATATTAGCTATGTCACAAATATTTAAAGAACTTTGATATACCAATTACATAATTTATTTCATATAATCAAATAAAATTTATATAAACAAAGAATAAGGACTAACATCATCCATATGAGAAGTGCCGCTAGCTATATGCATTTGTGCGTCGTGCAAACATGGACCCGATTTTTTGCAAGAGTAGCTTGAACTTATTGTAGTGAGATGAAAGTGTGACTTGGGTTCTATGCTCATTCTGAGTAGATTCACCTTATGTTGGCTCCCAATTTAGCAAATAATCGGCATGAATTATCTCCCAAAGTCTGTCTTTGTTTTATTTGTGGCCGGTGTATTCATCAACGGTATGACGTGCGAAAGAAATGCACATTTATAAATTTTTGGAAGGAAGCTAATTGGTGGCAATTTTTTTTGAAAAAATGCTCAAGAAAATGAAAGACGGGATGGAGGGAGATGTGAAATTTTTTATGCATAAATTAGTGTTAGTTGTGAATTAAATATAGTATTTATTGAAGAATATTAAGGTGTTTTCTGCAATTTTTTGGGATTTTTTTTGTAATTATTTAGAATTTCTTTTACAACTATTTAGAAATTTGCCCCTTTTTGCCGTTGAAAAAAAATAGCCGTTTTGTTTAAATATGAACTTAAGTATTGACTTTTGGATTCAAAACCAACGGCTTAGATTAGGTGGACTGTTGGAGAGTAAAAGGTAGACAGCAGGACACATGGCAGCATTTCATTCGCACGTAAATTTTTTATGTGTTTTACTAGCGAAATAATAAAAATTGAAACAAAGCGACGCGCATGACGTCACCCACGTAAACGTAGGCTCTGTCAGACTCTTGATGTCTTTGGCGAGCAAAGTTGCTCAAGCAATTTCTGATTTGGGCCTGCCATTGCTCGAGTAACGACCTTACCACTGCAAATGCTCTAAAGATAAATAGTATCATATTATTTTTTTTCTGAAAAAAAATATTAATAGAAAAAAATAGCTAAGTTCTAGTAGTATCTAACCCAATTTGCAACACAATCAAGTTAGGATCAAAGCAAAAGAATCCACAAATCCATAGTACCAACCAATCATTTTAGAAAAATAAAAACATTCAATACGAAATCTAAGAGATCACTGAGTTGTTGTGCGCTTAGGCAGAGGAAAGACATTCCCGCAACGGTGTTGATCGCGAGGAGAAAGCCACAAGTTTCAGATCTCGACAAGTAGATGGGGCTTCCGAGGCTTAGAAACAACGACCTCGGCGAAAATGAGGCAACGACGGTGTTGCACGGCTTTCTACTATGTTTCTGTGTTCTGGAGGGAGGGAAGGAGCGAGAGAGCGAGAGAGAGAGAGAGAGAGAGAGAGAGAGAGATTATGATTTATTTTTCAGCTAGGGTTTTATATATATAAGGGCAAGTTTGTCCTTTGGATCAGTTTGATGGATTAGGTTATTGATACAGTGGTTGGGTTATTAGTATTATTGATATTAATTATGATTTTTCAGCTAGGGTTTTATATATATAAGGGCAAGTTTGTCCTTTGGATCAATTTGATGGGTTAGGTTATTGATATGGTGGTTGGGTTATTAGTATTATTGATATTTCTCTTATCCTTGTCTATTTTTTTATATAAATTAATGTCTGTCACATGTTGAGTGATACTTTCTTTTAAAGGACCTACATTAGTACTGCCTACAAGATATTCTATATGTTTAATAATAATAATCAGTGTTTGAAAAGGCGGAAAAAACATACACGAAACGCTAAAAATGGGCATATATATGGGCGGCCTCACTGGGCGGTGGACCTCCTAATTGTCGCCTAGTCGCCCGTCTGGGTGTTTTTTTTTTTGTTTTTTTTTATTTACTAGAACGACAAAAAGGGCAAAAAATTCTAAAATTCAAAACCTAATTCATTTTTTTTTGCTCACAGCTCGACTGTCGCTCTCGGCCTGTCACTCATCTATGGACCACTCGGCCTCCTTCCACTTGTCACTCGTTATTCATTGTTCACTGGAATCAGTCTGTATCGCTGGTCAATTTCTTCTCTATCTCGTCTCTTCCTCTTGCCCTCTACATTGTTGTTTGATTTGTTTTGTTAGATAATATTCAATTGTTTGATAGTATCTATAATGGTAATACGACCGGAATATGGTAATGCGATCTTAAATAGTTAGGCTTACTTCAGGAACTCTATCATTATGTCGAATTGTATTATCATCATGTATTTTCAGCTGTATTGTATTGTCGAATTTAGAATAGACTATTTTATTTTTTAAAAAGAATTTTCAATTGTCAATGTGATTTTGTGAATTAGGTGAAATGGCTAGTAATCAAATTTCACCTCTTTTTTTTTGCATCTGTTGCAATGTCGGAAATTTCCCAATTTTTAAAGCGTAATTCAAATGATGTTAAATGAAATTATGGGGAGTTGGTCGATCTTAATAACAAGGATAAATTCAAGTGGTTGTTGTGTGGACATGTTTCTTATGGAAGCATATATAGATTGATGTAACACATTGCTCGTACTGGTGAAAATGTAGCTAAGTGTCCAAGATCTTTGGATATTGACAAAGAAAAATGTTTAGAGACACTTGAAGGAGCAAAGAATAAGAAGAAACAAAAACTAATGCATGAAAAAGAAGTGAGGGAAGAAGTTTAACTTGTTCAAGAAGATGTAGTTGAAGGGCAAGGAACAAAGGAACACTTTCTTGGTCCTATGGATAAGTTTGCAAATCCAATCGATCTGGATTCCTTATTAAATCAATGTCAACAAACAAAGATGCAGCAACCAAATATCAGTAAACCACTTTTCAAGGAAAGAACACAAGAGGTGATCGATTTTTGGCTAGATTGATATATGGAGTCGGTGTAGCTTTTATTGTGATAGCTTCTTCAGGTTTGTATAAATGGTTGGTAAATTTGGCCTGGGATACAAACCTCCAAGTTAATATCAACTAAAAGCCATTTTTGAAGGAAGAGGTTGAAAGAACAAAAGAATCACTTAATAAGCATGAAGAAGAGTGGACTAAAAACGGTTGTTTAATTATGACTAATGCATGGAGCGATCGGAAAAAGGAGAAGTATCATGAATTTATGTGTCCATAGCAAAGAAGGTACTACCTTTGATTCTTCTAAAGAAGTTTCGGAAGATGCATACACCAAAAAATATATATTTTTTGAGTATGTTGATGAGTGCATAGAAAAAATTAGGCCTCAATGTGTGGATCAAGTTGTTACGGACAATGCTACTAACAACATGAAGGTGGTGGAATTGTTGATGGTGAAGAAATATATTCTGGACTTTATGTGCCACTCACACAATCAACCTTATGCTCAAAGACATTGACAATCAATCGAGGATCAAAAGTGTAATTGAAAAGGCAAAAGTCTTCACTATCTTTGTGTAAGCATATCACAAGATATTGACAATAGTGAGAAAGGTCATGGGACAAAAAGATTTAATGAAGCCTGGAGCCACTAGATTTGCATCTACTTTTCTAACTTTGCAAAGTTGACATGATAAAAAAATTGAGTTCAAGAGTATGGTTACTAGTGAAGGATGGAATAAAGGCAAACACTCCAAAACAGAAAAAAGGGAAAGCCGCTTATAATACTATGGTAAGTCCTAATTAATTTTTTGGGTGGTATTTCAACTTGCTTGAAAGTGTTTTCTCCTTTGGTTAAGGTGTTTCGCCTTGTTGATGGGGACAAACCCTCAATGAGATTTGTGCATGGAGAATTACAACAAGCAAAAGAAAAAATCAAACTTGTGTTCAACGGTTAAGCGAATTTGGTTGATCATATCCTAAATGCAATTGAAAGGAAAGGTAGTGGAAGAACTAATTGCTCATTGCATTTGATACATTATGTTTTGAACCCTTACTATTTTTACAAGTGTGCAAGCACTAATAGAGTTGTCACAGCTCATATTATGGAAGCACTTTTTGAGTGTGTAGAGAAGTTCTTTCCTGATGATGTTGAAGGACAAGGATGAAGTGTTAAATGTAGAGTTTCCCAAGTATAGAAAAAGGTACTTCTGAAAAAAAAATTGCCAAGAGGACATGGAAAATGATTGGTGAAACTCAAGATCCGAGTATGTTAATTGTTCTTGTCTTATTCACTTATTGAGTTAGAGTGAAATAATGATTATATTTTTTGCATATTTGTAAGATAATTAACTATTATTAATTATGTTTTTGCCTCTTTAATTACACGGTGGTGCAATTATGGAGGTGATGTACCTAGATTGCAAATGATGGCTATAAGGATTCTCTTTTTGACTACAAGTTCATCCGGTTGCGAGAGAAATTGGAACACTTTTGAAGGAGTAAGTAGATTTTTGTATTTTTCTTTAGAATTAGTTTAATGAATAAAACTAACTTATATAATTATTCTTTTTTTATTTTCGGTGCATACGTAAAAAAGAAATAGGCTTGGTCCAACAAGATTGAACAATCTTGTTTATGTGCGATTTAATGCCAAGATCATTAAGAAGAAGAAAAAAATGAGAGATCCACTACTTGCTAGTGATGATAGCAAGGCACAAGGATGAATAATTAAAAATGGTGATGATGATCTTGAATCAGATCTTACTTCAGATGAAGATGATAGTGTTGAAGAGTGCACAACAAGAGAAGTTAGAGAACTTGATGATGATGCTTTTATCTCTGAAGATGATACCGAAGATGAAAGAAATGATGACACATTTAAGTTGGGCAATTTGGAGTTCTCATTTCACTTGAAAAAGACATTTTCTTTTGCTTTGATTTGGATTTGAACTATTGTTTGATGACATTATCTTTGAAAACAATGTTTTATGATGACATTTCTTTATTATTTTTTTAATTATTTATATTAATAATAATATACTAAATAAATATATAATTAATTAAACAATATAAAATAATAATATTCCTAAAATTCGATTAATCTCCGCCTAAATTGTTAAGTGCTAGACAATAGCTCAACCGCCTTAATCCACCTAACACCTTTTTAAACCTTGATAATAATGCTTCCAATAATTTTTGAGAACTCTCATAAATTCATACTTTATAGTCATAATTCATGAACTCCATAAGACCGTAACCATACACATGAACTTTAGCACTGTGTTGATACTTTCATAGTTGATACTGTACTTTATTACTAATCACTTGGCATGCATGATTAGTATAATATCATGGTTCGTATCTTTTGGACAGAGTTCATTGTACTTGTTTCTGGATTACACTAATTACTTTATTTCATAAAATAATTGTAGCATATCTTTCACTGATTTCAGGAGATTTGTGTGTGATGATGATGTATAAATAGTAAAAAGAAGAATTAAGAATGCCGAAAAGGGGAGATGCTATCATTTCTGCTGAAGAATTGAACATACAACCACTACGAGAGGAGGACCCATTACATTTATTTTTAATTTATAATATATCATAATACATGATATATATAGATATATCATACGTGGAAAACTCAATCTCATAATCTCGTTGACCGCTGACTGCGAAACTATCGATTAAACCACCACAACAGTCATAGATTCCTTCGATGCTGGTAGCGATGTCTTTGTCTCTTATGGCGGCTGGGAAGGATGGGAAGAGCACCAAATGATTTTAGCCTTGTTGATCCATATATGTTGGATATGACAACCACAACAAAGGTTGCAACTCCTTCGATGACACTCTCCGGAAGCATGGTGATGCCTTCTGCTGGTGGTGGATTTGGAGCGCCTTCTGTTTGTGGTGGATTTTGAGTGATGGTCATTGTGAACATGTTGATGCCTTCTGGAGCAATATTGGTGTTAATAACCAAAAAATTATTAATTTCATTACGTAACGAGTCCAAATTAAAAACAAGTTATCTGTCTAATGCCATAACACAACATGTCATTCTTAATTACGTTTTGACCAAGTAGCTATATTTGTGCACTGTTTGGGGCTTATGATCGTGGGTATGGTGTGGAAGGTAACGGAAATACACATACATGTCGTTGATTTAAACAATCGATAATTTTGATCTTGGGCCCGAAATTCGTGCCTGATAGTTCAAATCAAAAGCCAATAGTGATTTGGGAGTTAGACCCTTCTTAAAGCCCAATGCCTAAATTAGAAAGCCCAATTTGGAAACTAGCCATTATATTACAGCTCAAAATGCCAACCAAAACCATTTAGTTTCTATCCAACTAAAAGTAACTAGAACCAGCATCTTCTCGTTCAAAACCAGCCATGGCAGTGGAAAGAACACTGGGCAAACAAGGGCTCCTCCCTTTTTCTTTCTTCCATGGCAGGAGCCTCTACAACAATCTTGAACGCTACAAACACCCTTCTATTATCACAAAGTCGCACACCTTGCCTTCATGGAGTCCTCGAGATCTGCAAATTGCTCTAATCTAACTCTATGAAACACTACCAAAGTCTTCTTATTGCATCGTCTTCCTCCTTCCTTGTTTTACTTGAGATTCCTTATAACGGAGAAAAAAATTAGAGGTAAGAACCCTTCTTAGAAAATCCCTATAAATAGACACCATTACCATGGACCCAAACAACACGGAACATCCATCATCTTGCAAAAACAAGCCTCCAAGCCTTCAAGCACAACTTTTCCTCGCATTCCATTCAGTCTCATTCATCTCCTATCTAGAAACCCTAAATCCCAAAATTCATAATCATTGTAGTGTATTTCTAGCTCTCACGCCAAACTCACACTTTATGCCTCTTTCATGATTTGAGTTACAAGATTAAGCTGATTATCTTAGTGTCAGCCTAATCTCTGCTTAACTCTAAAGAACCCCTTACAATTGGTGTTTGGGAACATGTTGGCTGCCCTCTATAAGCGTCCTTCCTTCTGCTTCAGAGAAAATAACTGGAAAGAGAAAACAAAAGAGGTTAGAAACCAAAGCCATAGACCAATCTGCCGTTGGTGGATTTAGAGCTATAGACCACTTTGCGAGCATCCTTCCTTCTGCCCTAGAGAAAAAAACTAGAAAGAGAAAACAAAAGAGGTTAGAAACCAAAGCCATAGCCATTTCAGAGAGAGGGCCGGACTTGAGAATTTGAGTCATGAGCAAGGAGTAAAATATCGGATATCGAGGATATATCGACGTTCCAAAATTTGGATATTTCGGCGGAAATATCGATGAAATATCGATCTAGTGAAAATTCTGACGGAAATGACGGAAACTAATAAAATTACATGGAAATTTGTAATGAAACTTTTGGAGATTGTAACATGATCAATTATCTACCTCATGTGAAAATAAAATATTGATATGACATCAAGACATATGAATTTGCTAAATTACTATATGAATTAGTATGTGTTAAGTGCTGATAATTATTAAAATATAATTTATTAGTTCTATTTTTATTTTTTGATGGCTAAAACTTATAAGAGGCTAGGCCATTACGCATTTTGTACAATATGTTACACATCACACATCACAAAATCAAATATATAAATACTTCAAAACCACGTAGGGAACCTATGAGGTTCGAAATTCACACTATTTTTTCTCCATCTCCATGTGCATAATCATGTGTATATTGTGAAGAATAATCATTAAATGATTGTTCTTCCATGTAATTCTACATGTATTGGACATGTCACGTGAATGGTGGATTGGACATTGAGCATGTGAAGATTGGACATTTACCAAACTAAATGTTAAATGTGAAAAGTTTACGGAAATTTCGAAAATTTCGGGAAATATCGGAAATATCGGAAAGTTTCGGAAAATTTCGGAAAGTTTGGAGATATATTCACGGATTTTTTAGATAAGTTCAAAAAACCGAAATATCGGCGAAATATCGCCGATAATTTCGATTTTGCATTCCTTGGTCATGAGGCGAGAATCAAAAATGGTGTTCTCTCATGGTCATACCAAAAAAATGACAAATATACAAAGTTATGTTACATAGGTATCCAAATGTGAGATAAAATGCACCAAAATAGTTTCCCATATATATTATGATCAATTACTTGTTGATGTACCTCATTGTATAGAAAAACTCATTTTGGTCTCCAGAATCTCATTTTATCATCCATATCTCTCTGTTTAGACTGTTTTAATTATTTTAGAAGAGTATAGTGAAATCAGTGAGTTAAAATGCTCCAAAATAGTTCCCCACATACATTTGGTTAAATTACATGTTGAAGAATATCTTTGGGAAGAAAAACTCATTCTGGTCTCTGAGATCTCATTTTATCATTTGAATCGCTCTCTTTAGACTGATCATAAAATGAGATTTCGGAGACCGAAATGAGTTTTACTCTTATGTTGTTCTCGTATCTACAAGAACAAATTCAAATCAACATACTCACTAACATTTATGTTTTATTTGTTAATCATAAGTAAAACACAAAACAAGAATCAAATACTTATAAACCAAACCAATATAAGTTGATGTTCCGACATAGTACATAAAAAAATTAAATATTTTATTTGTTAATCATAATCCAAATACAAACATATAATCAAGTATTTATAAACCAAACTAATATATATAAATTGATGCTCCAACATAGTACATAATAATAAATTAAAATTAACAATATTTTAATAGTGTACATAAAAAGAAAACTGATATTCATGATAATATTAATATAAAAAAATAATTCATAGGTCATAACTTTTTTCTCAAATGCATCATAAAGTTACTTAAATATTTCTGTCTTCGATTTTTTAAAAATATTTTTTAAATGCATAATTTTTCTTACAAATTATATATGTACAACTAAAAAAATTGGACCCTCCAAAATTTTGGTGCCTAAGGCAGTCACCTCCTTCGCCTTACTACAAATACGGGCCTGGAGAGAGAGTAAGTGTAGTGTGTGCAATGAGTGTGTGTTATAAGACTCCTTTTTATAACCACACGTCTCAAGAATCATATAAGTTTGTGAGAGAGAGACGATCAAACAGTTTCATATTCAAATTCTCTATCGATATGTTTAGGCGAATTTCTAGGCAAGCAAGTTTCGGAAGACAAACACTTATTTTTTACAATGAAAAGTACGTATATAATTGCATCGCTCGTTTTGATAATGTTTGTTCAAGGTAAGTTAAGACCAAAGAAAATAGGTTTACTGTAATCATATAGCCTAGATTTTTGTCTCCAATATCTTAATTATTTAGTTTCATATGACATAAAAAATCCTATCAGTTTCTCTCTTGTCTTCATCTGGCAGCCGTGGCATTGGCAGCCGCCTCTAGCCTTGTCAACGCCTATAAGGTGTAGCCGGGCAAGACTCTGTGCTTGGTTATGGGCAAGATTTTACGCAGAGGTCAAGTCAGGAGTGGTATTAGTTTGGTTAAGCGTTGTTGAAGAGTTCGTGGTGGCTTGGGGGAAGCGGGTCTATGGTTTAGGGGGATTGCGTTGTGATCTCCAGTCGACCATCAGCCTTGGTCGAGCGACGTTGGCGGCTTGCTACACAACCAAATGACCATATGCGTGTTAGAACTGGGATTCAACAGAGTCAGCGATTGATTCTTTGGGCGTTCTGTCCTTAGATGGCTGGTGGTATGTGGAGGGTTTAGGTGTAGCATGGTGCTGGTTTGAGTAGATCAGAGAGCGCCGATAAGGGTCGAGTGGTAGCGAGCAGATCTGGGGAGGCAGGGGGATAGTGGCGATGGTAGACTCTTCTTCATTTTTGGATTGGGCTTGCGGCTCACAATTTGGTATTTGTGATAGTTGGACGGGGATTCTAAGCCTTAGCCAAAAATGTTTAGTTATTATTATGTTTTTCTTTATGTTTTTGTTTAGGTGTGTTATTTTGTTTAAGTCAAGAATAATGCTTTATCTATATGTGATATGGCTAGTCGGGCAATCAAGACGATTTGCCACTGTGGGCATTTTATGTGCATTATCCGTCCTAGTGAGGATGTGGATTATGGTATGATAATCTCATCCTCTTAGTGACAAGATGAAATGTAGTGCTGATGACGCATTTATCGTTCGTAACATATTAGGGAAGCTGGTAAAAAATGGGTATGGATGGAATGCTTTCGCGGGGAAGCAATATGATTTTCTAGTGTGTTGCCACATATGTAAAGCGAATAGAATAATTTGTATGACTTTTTCTACTAATTGGTGCATGTTTGATTAAATAGTTATTATAAGTTATTCCTTGATTATCCGAAATCTTTTATATGTACTTATTGTAACATAGGTTCAGATTCTATGACTCTTAAAATTTGTTTCAATCCAAATAGATCCACCATATGTGTCTACGGCTGCCCCGGGACTCATAATGATGCGGCGTTCACCATCATATAGCTTAATACCGTTCTCTAATTTGTTTGGTCTATGGCTCTAGGCTGTGCGATGACATCAAAATTTATTTGGTTTACCCATTTCTTATAGCTTAATACCTTTCTCTAACTTGTTTGGTCTACCAAACTAGAGAAGGCCATCAACCGCCAACATGAATGTACGTAATATTCTGTCGAATCAGATCGATCGTAGACCAAATTGTGATGCTATTCATAAATGATGCTATCCCATATGAACAGAAAAAAAATGGAATCGAAAGTGCTCAAACACTGACCAAGTGACTTTCTAAATTCTACCTAGGTACGTACATACCATGGCTATGTTTTTGCAATTTAAAGCGATTAATCGGCTACTTATGAAAGTAATGGAGAAATGGCCTTGCATGTCTCGGAGAGTCCTTGTTTCTTATCCATAGATTCATCGGTCATCATTCACATTGAACTTCAACAATCCTTCCGGAAATAGCTGCACAGCTACCATCAAAGATTTGATGAATTAGAGTCGAGTTTGCACCAGCCACATGAGGAGACCAACCTAGTCGGCCACTAAGAGGTTTAGCACGTGAGGATTAGTCCATGTTGGGATCCCTCGATGGAGGAGATCAAGAAAGTAGTGGGCCTGGGTGGCAAGCGGTCTGGCGAGCGGCCCATCTCGATCAATAGTGTTCTATCGAGGAGTCTCGTTGTAAAGCGTCTAGCGAGCTTCGCTAGAGGAAGGCTTTTGACTTCGATGAGACAGTACATACCAAAGAAGGAAACCGATACATAAACGGTTTTGGTTTCATTTGGGGAATCCGATTCCTAATTGGATTATGTAAGTCTACATACCTTGGTCTATAAAAGGAGCATGTAGGCATAAGAAAAAAAAATAGAACATAAGTTGAAGAGCATTGAGAGTTCTTCTGCTAGCATTGAGAGCTAGAGGTTTGGTGAGGTATAGAGAATTCTTGTTTAGGTGAGCAAATAAGTTTGTAATCTTCTTATTCATCATAGTGAATTCAGGATACTCTCCCCGTGGACGTACACAACCTTGTTGTGGAACCACGTTAAAACTTGTGTGTGTGTTTTTCAATCTCTTATTGTTTGGTGTGTTAGCTTCCGCAACAAGAACTGATTAGTATCAACTGAGGACTGATTCCCAACAAGTGGTATCAGAGCTTCGTTAAGAAGTCGATCATCATGGGAGAGAAGTCTAGGATGTTGATACTGGATAGCACCAATTACAACAGTTGGAAGGGCAGGATGATGGATTTGCTGGTATGCAAAGATTTGGACTTGCCTCTTCAAGAAGAGGGCAATCAACCTGACTCTTACAGAGGGAAAGACACAGAATGGAATTCATTTGTGAAAAGGTCTATGTGTTACATACGTCGTTGGATTGATGATAGCATCATTGGGCTGGTACAAGATGAAACCACGGCATATGATGTTTGGAGTAAATTGGAGGCGATGTACGCAGGAAAGACAGCAGGGAATAAAGTCCAGTTGATTAAGAAAATCACTCATATGCGTTATAGTGATGGTTCAACGATTCCTGCACATCTCAATGAGTTTCAAAAGGTAATATCTCAACTCACAAAACTGGGAATTACCTTTGATGACGAAGTACAAGCCCTGTTGGTTCTTGGTTCTCTTCCGGATAGTTGGGAAACATTGAGCGTTTCTCTAAGTAACTCCGCTCCAGGTGGAAAGGTAACAATGTCGATCGTCACATCCGCATTGTTAGGGGAAGAGCTAAGAAGGGAAAGCAGCGGTTCTTCGTCAAGGGAAGAAACTTTGGTGACTTCCGAAAGAAGGAGGACTAGTAACTCCAGTCGTGGCAGGTCAAGAAGCAAGTCACGGAATCCAACCGGGAAGACGTTCCCATGTTACTATTGTGGGAAGACAGGACACTTCAAGAAGAAGTGTCACGAGTTTCTGAATGATAAAGCCAAAGGTTGCTTGAAGAAAGACAAGAAAAAGGGAAAGCAAGATGATGAAGAAACTGCGAATATAGTTTCAGATTCGGATGGCGATATCTATTGTTTATCAGACTGTGGTGGCTCATGCTTGAGTACATCATCCTCACAAGGTACAGAATGGGTTGTGGATTCAGGTGCATGCTTTCATGTAACGCCGCATAAAGAATATTTCTCCACTTATAAAGTCGGTGACTTTGGAGAAGTAAGAATGGGTAACAATGGATCGTCAAAAGTTGTCGGTATGGGTGACATTGTCCTAGAGACTAAGGTTGGTGGAACCTTAAGGTTGAAGGATGTCAGACATGTGGAAGATTTCCGGTTTAATCTACTTTCTACCGGAAAGCTCGATGACGAAGGTATGGTTAGCACTCTCGGTGGTGGAGCGTGGAAGCTTTGCAAAGGTTCCCTAGTCGTTGCTAGAGGAAAGAAGTGTTGTTCTCTTTACAAGACTAGTGCCAAAATTTGTGTTGATGCGGTTAATACCATCGAGGGGGAGCCCCCTATGGAGCTTTGGCACAAGAGGCTTGGGCACATAAGTGAGAGAGGACTCAATGAGCTTGCAAAGCAGAAGGTGTTCGTTAAACCTAAGGGTGCACATTTAAATAAATGTGTACATTGTTTACTAGGTAAACAAACAAGGATAACCTTCGCAAGGAGACCTAGTCATCGAAGGGAAAATGTACTTGATCTAGTACATACGGATGTCTGTGGACCTCTAAAGAAGAAGACTCTCGCTGGAGCGTCCTACTTTGTCACCTTCATAGATGATCATTCCAGGAAGCTATGGGCTTATTGTTTGAAGACCAAGAATGAAGTACTTGGTGTCTTCAAGACCTTTCATAGCATGGTGGAAAGAGAGACGGGGAAGAAGTTAAAGGTTTTCCGGTCAGACAACGGCGGTGAATACATTGGCCCATTGGAAAAGTATTGCAAGACCCAAGGAATTCGACATGAGCAGACGGTTCCCAAGACTCCTCAACACAATGGCGTAGCCGAAAGAATGAATCGCACCATTTCCGATAGGATGAGGTGTATGTTAAGTCATGCGAGATTGTCAAGGTCCTTTTGGGGTGAATCTTTGCAAACGGCGGTCTATCTCATCAATAGATCTCCATCGAAGCCATTAAATGGTGAAGTTCCCGAGAAAGTATGGCGAGGAGGTGATGTCTCATATGAGCACTTGAGAGTGTTCAGTTGTATATGTTTTGTCCATGTTCCAAAGGATGAGAGGACAAAACTTGATGATAAAGCTTGGCAATGTATCTTTCTCGGGTATGGTGATGAGAAGTGGGGCTATAGACTCTACGATCCCATTGCAAAGAAGGTTCGTCGCAGCCGTGATGTGGTTTTTCTAGAGGACCAAACGGTGCTTGATTTTATAAAAGGTAAGGAACTAGATAACTATGTTGATGATCTAGTGAACTTCAAGGAACCGGTCATGCCAAGTAATGCCCCTCCTACTACGGGGGAGCAAGCTGAAATTGAATCCGATGATGGTGCAAATCATGAGCCGCATGATGATGTGGGTGCTCAAGGGCTTGGCGACGGTCAAGATGATGTTGCAGACCAAGTGGTTGGTGAATACCTCGGTCAAGGATCGGATGATGAAGCTCATGAAGAGCTTGATAATGAACCTCAGGAAGTCGAAGGATTGAGAAGGTCAACAAGGAACCGAATTGCTTCCACAAGGTATCCGGCAAGTACGTACACACATTGTGTTCTACTCTCTGATGGTGGTGAGCCCTTAAGCTATGAGGAGGCTCTTAATGATGATCACAAGAAAGAATGGAATATTCCTATGGAAGAGGAGATGAATTCTCTCTACAAGAATCACACATTCAAGCTTGTTGATAGGCCACCAAAGAGGAAGATACTGAAGAATAAATGGGTGTATAAGATTAAACAAGAGGACGGAAAGTCTAAACCGAGATACAAGGCAAGATTGGTGGTGAAAGGATTCGGACAAAGACAAGGTGTTGACTATGATGAAATTTTCTCTCCGGTGGTGAAGATGACCTCAATTCGAGTGTTATTGGGTTTAGCCACTTGTGAAGACTTAGAGGTGGAACAAATGGATGTGAAGACGGCATTTCTTCACGGGGATCTTGAGGAAGATGTTTATATGGAACAACCTCAAGGTTTTATCGCCAAAGGAAGGGAGCACAAGGTTTGCAAGCTGGAAAAAAGCTTGTATGGATTGAAGCAAGCACCTCGACAGTGGTATCGAAAATTTGAGTCCTTTATGACGAGTCAAGGTTATAAGAGGACAAGTTCAGATCATTGTGTGTTTGTGAAGAGTTTCTCTCCGGAAGATTACATTGTTCTTCTCTTGTATGTGGACGACATGCTCATCATTGGAAAGGATATGATGAGAATCACCGAGTTGAAAGAAGACTTGGCGAAGGCGTTTGAGATGAAGGATTTGGGACATGCAAAACAAATCCTTGGTATACAAATTACTAGGGATCGGAAGAAAGGCAAGCTATGGTTATCTCAAGAGAGTTATGTTGAAAAGGTTCTCAAAAGGTTCAACATGGATCAAGCGAAGCCGGTTAGCTGCCCTCTCCCTCCTCAAACCAAGTTAAGCAAGAAGATGTGTCCTACAAGTGAAGAAGAAAGGGCTAAGATGAACAAGATTCCTTATGCCTCGGCGATAGGGAGTCTGATGTATGCTATGGTTTGCACAAGACCCGACATTGCTCATGCAGTAGGTGTTACAAGCCGATATCTAGCTAATCCGGGGAAGGAGCATTGGGAGGCCGTGAAATGGATAATGAGATATCTAAAAGGTACTTCCAAGTTATGTTTGTGCTACGGTGGATCGAAACCAATTCTAGAAGGTTTCTCTAATTCCGATTTGGCGGGAGATGTGGATAGTTCAAGATCTACGTCTGGGTACTTGGTCACTTTTGGTGGGGGAGCTGTGTCTTGGCAATCACGCCTACAAAAGTGTGTTGCATTATCTACAACGGCAGCCGAGTATATTGCAATTACTGAGGGTTGCAAGGAAATGCTATGGATGAAACGATTGTTCGGGGAAATTGGATTAAAACATGGAAGGTATGTGATTTATAGCGATTCTCAAAGCGCTATCCATGTAAGTAAGAATCCAAGTTTCCATTCTAGGTCCAAGCATATACAAGTTCGCTACCATTGGATACGCAAAGTTCTCGATGAGAAGGAGCTGTTTTTGGAGAAGGTTCACACGGATGAAAATGGCTCAGATATGATGACCAAAGGTCTGTCAAAGAGTAAGCATGAAGTGTGTTGCACCAAAGATGGACTCAGTTTGGTGCGTTCTCCCTTTCACTGAGATGTGATGGAAATCCCCTCTCCTCCATGACTCGGGAGGGGGAGATTTGTTGGGATCCCTCGATGGAGGAGATCAAGAAAGTAGTGGGCCTGGGTGGCAAGCGGTCTGGCGAGCGGTCCATCTCGATCAATAGTGTTCTATCGAGGAGTCTCGTTGTAAAGCGTCTAGCGAGCTTCGCTAGAGGAAGGCTTTTGACTTCGATGAGACAGTACATACCAAAGAAGGAAACCGATACATAAACGGTTTTGGTTTCATTTGGGGAATCCGATTCCTAATTGGATTATGTAAGTCTACATACCTTGGTCTATAAAAGGAGCATGTAGGCATAAGAAAAAAAATAGAACATAAGTTGAAGAGCATTGAGAGTTCTTCTGCTAGCATTGAGAGCTAGAGGTTTGGTGAGGTATAGGGAATTCTTGTTTAGGTGAGCAAGTAAGTTTGTAATCTTCTTATTCATCATAGTGAATTCAGGATACTCTCCCCGTGGACGTACACAACCTTGTTGTGGAACCACGTTAAAACTTGTGTGTGTGTTTTTCAATCTCTTATTGTTTGGTGTGTTAGCTTCCGCAACAAGAACTGATTAGTATCAACTGAGGACTGATTCCCAACAGTCCAATCACAAACAAATTGCAAGATAGGAATGTCTGGAGTCTGGACTGAGAGTGGTGGTAATTAACAAGCTAGGAAAACAAGGCCTCGAGTCCCTTGAGTTGTAGTACTGCGTTTTGGACTTCAAGCTATATAGCCAGTAGCCAGGAATCCAACCCTGGGAAACCCACAGAGAAAATGTAAAAGAGAGTCAAAATGCACAGAAACATAAATCGGTCTTGAAAGCATATATACCTTCACTCAGAGAATTGGTAAGCAGCTTGCCATGACTCCATGAGTACCCAACCAAAGGAAACTTCCCAGTTGGACCAGGAGAAAGTGAAGTAGTCTTCGCAGTACTGTTATGACTAATTCCTAATTTAACAATGGGCCCAAATTAAATATTAGGCCTGGTCTCATATTTCAAGCCTGCCCTCAATGTCAAATCTACCAAGTTTTTCCCGTCCCAAAATGAGACCTGCCTGTCTTACTCATTTGCTTACATATCTACTTCCTTTTGAGATGAAGCAACATGTAGCACCAATTGTGTTTCTGCGTTTGACTATATCTTCCGATTAATCATAAATGAAAAGATAAAGAAAGAATCACGGGTGGTGCATCGGGAAAATGAAAAAAAAATAGTAATAGAAGAAAGGGGGTGAAATCAACAGTTCATTTTTTATAATTTACATTTTTTTTCATTTTTTTCACCTAAAGATGTATTCAAAATACACACAAAAATTAACAAAGGGAATGTGATTTATAAAAAAAAGAGGTGTTAATTTGATCTGTAGATTGAAATTAATTGGAGATTGCACATATATATGTGATTTTTGTGATGAGTAGCTAAGTCATCTTTTTGCATTTTTAAAAGATTTTAAAGCCATTATCGATATTCAACCCTCTCTCTGAATTCCTTTGGAATTTTGCACCATCAATTTCAATTTTCAAGTCAATTGCAAGACACCCTATTTGTTTTTACATAATGCAACCATGCATCAATCATTGTTCTGTCTACGTATTTGAAGAGATAGTGCCTATATTGTAGGCAGTTTTGTCCGCATTGTTCTCTCTTCGTTGGTTGACGAAGGGATGGTGTTTGTTTCAGACAGTTTTTGTTCTTGTTTGATTAATTGGAGAATTTCGTTTGCCAATTATAGTTATATGACCATTGATGGTTGAAACTTTTATGTACTTAAATTTTCAACGTGATCTTTGCAGATTGAAAGTGCTCGGTGGAGTTAAGTGGTTTCACCTTTGATGTACTAATTTCTTAAACTTGCTTCCACTTAAAATAGTACTACTTCTTTTCTCTTTGCAAGTCTTCGGATGGAATTTTGTGAAGATGGATTGAAGTCCTTGGATGGCAAATTGGGCATGCTTCTCCATTCATAATGGAAGATTCAGTCGCATAGTTCTAGACTCAGAAGAGACTGGAGTCTCTTTAAGATGGGTGGCAACTTTTTCTTCAGTCAAGACGAAGATGGTTTCCAACATTCCATTCTCTAGGCGGCACCCTTTTACCGGAAGAGAAGTGAAAGTGAAGTCGAGCGTATGAAGGAGCCTCACAGTTGTTAAGAAGTTGAGTGTCCTATAAACTATAGTGGCGGCGAATCCCAGAAGGTCATAGGTTTGGTTGATAGATAAAGACTGATCAAGGCAAAGCCTCATAGATTTGGTTGATTGATCGAGCAAGGCCTCATCGCCATTCTTCATGAGGTATGTAGCGGTTCTTCTCCTTGTGTTTCGTTGGTTCGTAGTGCCAGCCATGACAGCGACGGTTTCTAAAAAGCAGTTATTTATTGGGCAGTTGTCTAGTGATTACATCAAATATGCTTTGGGTCAAGTATGGACTTGTTTGTGAGATGGGCTTGTTGTGCCTTGGCAGATCATATCTAGTTATCCACCATTTTCGGTAGCGGTTATAGACTTGGTTGTGAAATGTGTACTCTGCCTTATTCAGTTTTTTGAGAGGAAGTTGCAACTTGCAAGTACTTGTGATCAACGTCTCCCAAGTCCTAACCAGAACTAATGTTACCATTCGAATTCCAATTTAAATTCAGGTACAATTTTGTTGGATCTACATTTCACTCGTGGAAGTCCATTTCAATCTCCTGATATTTCACGACAAGTTGATGACCACCGGCCACTGTCCTTTGAGCATGCTGTGGTTTTGACTTCAGATACCATTCAAAGAGGTTGACAACCGATGCAGAATGGCAACTTACCAAATGATATCACACAAATAATTTTTCATGTTCGTTGCTCACTTGGACAAAGGACTGCATTCACTGTTTTTGCACCTGGTAGACAATGGTGAAACCTTGTTTCAAGTAATTTGGAGGCTTTAATTCAACAAGATCTTGGTCGTCGTTATCCATTCACACCTCCGCCGGAGCATTTTTTTGAATCGTGGCACTATTCTATTGCCCAATTCTCAATATACAACGGTTCTCCTCCACATTCAGAATTGCTTCTCGCTGGAGACGGTTGCCATACGGTTACAACCAAAATTGTGATGACGGTTATGAGCAAACTCAAGAAATCTACTGGACCTATGCAAATACATCATTCTGGGTATGATTTGGATAGGCTTGTTTATAAGCCCTTGGGCCTTTCATTATCTCATGGAAGTTAAAACGTGGTTGTTGACTCGTATGTTCTATACCTCTCTTTATTCACTTTTGATTTCAACCAAACAACTCATCAACTAGTTCATGATTGAAGAAGTTCACCTTGCTAACATAATCTCCTATTTGCATCAATGCAGTTAGATACACGGTACCAATTATTATAAGTAATGGAGCTCTCCCTGCTAGTTTGATCTATATGTCACACATCTATTAAGACCGTGATAATCAATTATTTGTTGCTCCCAAGATTGATGAAAACTCAGATGACTACAAAGCCATACTCGTTGGAACTGTGACAACCCGAACCAAAATCTACGTATTAATTAGCACGAAATTGAATTATCGCAGATTAGTCGCATAATTGGGTTTGTTAACGACTATTTCATCAGGCAAGAATTTGGGTTGACTTCCTTCACGAGAATTGTAGAGTATTTGATTCCGAGCTTGTGGGAATTTTCGGAGAATTTCTCGGATGTGCGAGCAATTATTTAACGAGTTTTGAAGTCGGTTGGTGAATATATATAAAAGTGTTATTTTTATTTTTTTGATTTAATCGTGACCGTCCGATTTGGATTAGATTTGTTTTGAACCGTTGATTTGGGTACGTATGTATATGGTATAAATACGAGACAATTTATGAAAGTTTCCATTTTGGGATTTTTGGGTTGACCCACGGGTCAAAACTGACCCGTTTTACTTCGAAACTTCTCGGCGCCAGTGTGCTCGATTCTTGCCATATTTGGCCGTGCTTACTTGATGAAAGTTGCTGGGCTCAAGCTCCTCTTTCTTTTGAGAGGTGGATCATCGGATTTGGTGGTCGGAGGAGGAAGAAACGACGTGATGAAGTGGAGGGTTTTCCGGCGAATTTTGCCTGCGACGGAGGTGGCGGAGACAGCAGCGATGATGGTTGACCTTATAGGGGGTTTTGTAGCCCTTGTAATGGTGAATCTATTCCAAGTGGTTTTGGCCCTTGCCATTGCCGGTGGTGGCCGATCCGAGTATGAGAATTCCGGCGAGATTTTCGAACTTCACGGTGAGTTTTGGACCTTTTCCGATTAAATTTAAGCTTAGCTCTAAACTACAAAGTTGTTGGAAATGTCGAGATCTTCAAACTGATGTATAGGTCAAAGATTTCTAGGTTGGTGAATTTTCTGGCGACCAGCGGCTCCACGCGCCGTCGTGCGCGGCGGAGCTCCGGCGATGTGAGATTTTTGGCAAGTTTTATGTCGTTTCGCTTGTTTTCGCGTGCCGAACGCAATTGTGAGGTTTTTGAGTTAAGTTGAGTGTTCTAATTTGGGACGAGGGTTGTTTGGGTATATTTTGAGAATTTTGCTATCCTTGTCGATATTTCGAGCGATAAGTCTTTCGAGAATGCGGGGTTCTTGACGTATTAGCTCTGTATGTTGTGATTCTATATGTATTGATTGTATCTCTGTTATTCAGGTGATCGTGATCAAGTGTTTGGTGAGGGATCTTCCGCCGGACCTCAGAGTCAGCTTCGTACTGTGAGTTGACACTTTATTTTCACAGTTGATTTGCGAGTCTTGATTATTACATTTACGTTATGCACTTTATGATTATGCATGTACAAGTATGCATTTTATGATTTCATTTTACGATTATGCATGTGCATGGAAAGTATTTATGATTTGGTTTACACAGAGTACAGTCTCAGATATAGAGGTAGCGTTAATGCTTTGGCTTCTCGGCTGATCCCCGAGATGCTTCGGGGGGGGGGGGGGGGGACAGATATCCTGACCCGAGGTCTTTCAGACTCATAATCACGAGGGGGTCTGGGATCCCGTGATTAGACTGTAGTATGCAGAGGAGTTCGTGAGTGACCCCGCATGATTTTATGTGCATCTTTATTGATCAGGGAAAATGTACATGGTTGGGATTTTCATGTGCATTGACTCGCATTATGCTTTTAAGTGCATATATACTTATATATGTTGGGAAAAACATATTATTATTTTCGTCCACTTACTCTAACGATTTCATTTGCCTTCCCCTGGGGTTTTCGGTTTCTTTTGCCTAGTTTGCCGTTTGAGTTCCTGAGTTGCACGTCGATGGTGGAGGCGTAGAGTTCCAATCACACTTCAGTTCGTGTAGGTTCTCAATTCGACTAGTGGTTGTATATGATGTGTATAGGCATCGCTCTGAATACTTATGTTATGTTTTCAGTTGAGTTTACTCCTCACTGTTTTCTGGATTTCTTGTAAACCTTGTGGTTTATTGTTATATATGATGTTGAGAGATCCGGATGGGGAACGGAGCCCCACGGTTTAGATTTTATGGAATATCCGAAGTGTGATTCTCTTTGCAGGTTTTAATTTTGGCCCACGTATTTCAAAGTAAACTCTGGCGAATTTTTTTTAAGGTCATGTTTTCGAAGGGGTTTGATTTCGGTTTAGGCAACTAAATCGGAGTCGGGTCCTTTCAGGAGCCTCTCCTCAAATGGTGCAGCAATGGAGAGCCCGCATCAATGCGGCCTTTCTACTTCCCTCCTCCTGTTCTGCTTAACCTTGGGTACAATGTCGTATCTTTGTAGGTTTTGGAATAGTTGTGGAATGCCTATTTCAAAACCGGCCATAGCTGCACTTCCTCTCCATACCATGCTGATTTTGTTCATCTTCAGTTACTTCTTAGGAGCTTAGTTTAGAGGAAGTGGAATCTATTTTCACTTCCCATCGATTACTAGTATTTTATTCTTTAGAAATGTTCATGTTGCACATATTTAGTTAGGTATGTGCTTATGTTTCCTGCATTTTTTTATAGTTAACCACAATGGATAACTACAATACTTGTAATCAGATGTATATATCTTAGTTGCGTAATACATTTTAATTCATTCAAATATATATATATATATATATATGATATGAACATGGATGATCGATATCATCATCTTTTGGCTAGTGCAGAACTGGCTTTAATTGCAAGATTACAAAGCTCAGGGAGAGAGAGTGGCTTCTGGGCCTAGTTAAGTGGCAACAAGAAGTAAATTATGCCCGGTTAGAGTTCTTCATCGTCGGGCACGTGAGGCGCACACGTGCCGACAGACATGGCTTTAGAGTTGCAGAGGACGTGGTTAGGATTCTGGGAAGTTATGACCCTGGCTTGTGTCGGTTTCTTCAACTCTTGAACATGATCATTATCAACGTGGATCACCATAATCCCTTTGGGTCGTCCGATATAGTCTGTTCCTATTTTGTTTCCTTCTAATCTGCCGTTGCTGCCTCTATATCTCTTAAGTTTGGTAGTTGGGGACGAAGCGCAGATGCCCATAATTGTTTGAAGGATCGACACAGAGATATAGATGATAGGGTATAAGCTTCTTTCAAAGTTTTGGGGGCTTTTATCTCTCTCTCTCTCTCTCAGAGTCTCAGTTGATGGGTCATTTTCTTTTTCTCTTGTTTAACAGAGACTATTCAGTATCTAGTATGGGTTTTTTATTTGGTTTTATGAGAATTTCTTATTTTCTTGTTTTTAGTGTGTGATGAAAACATAAAAAATAGAAAAACCTTTGCAATTAGCCAAACACAATTACATGACCAAATCTTAGTGATCATTTCATCAATCTGTGATAATATATCATCCAACTCATGACAACTTGTATTTACACCATTCTGATTCTGGTTAAAAGCTTGGATTATATTTTTCTTTTGGGTATACATTTCCATTTGAGTAACATGTTACTCAAATTACCGTAGATTTTTAGGAAAACTTGGGTGTCAATCCATTAAAGGTGTTAAATATAACATTATTTAGGTTACACAAATATTTTCCATAAGTCAGAGGTATGCGGTGAAGGGCTGCGGTGCTTGCTCGTATGGAGGTGATATTATTCCCTTTGAGAATTTGTTTGGGCTTGAGATGGTTTGGGCCTTATTCTTAGGCTGTGTTTTTTTGGGGCTTTATTTGTTTTTAGATTTTAGTTTTTATAATTTAATAATGTCCAATGTTTTTAGGATACTATTGGGTATCGTTGGTGACGTTGACTTATTTGTGTTTTCTTTGGATTGCGTGAATCATTGGTCTTTGCATATCTACCACAATTGAGTGCTTAGGAGTATGTCTTTTCTATTTTTCATGTTTTTCGTGATCTTCTTAAAATGCAAGTAAGTTCGAAAAATTGTTGAGTTTAGTGAATGTAAAGAATATGGATAAGTTTGGTTTTATGTCAGTTATATTTCTATTATTCAGGCCGAATTCAGTTGAAATCCAACAATACTTCTAGTATTTCCGGGGGTGCTCTCGAAAAAATATATTCGCCATAAGTAAAAATATAGAATTGTTTCTTTAAAAAAAATTATAGAATTGTAGCCAGGGTGCAATGTAATATACGTACATACGGTACCTAACACTATCCTAATAATAGTGTCCTAATAGGATAATTCTTAGGTACCCAAAATGTATGAAAATTTTAATTTGCTACTTGAGAACAAATTTGTTGGTCATTGCGATAATCTGAGTTATTATTTGTATTATTTAGTTGCATTTGAGTTAATTACTTTACTTAGAAACTCAGTTACACATTTTGAACAAATTGTTCTTAAAATTATAAATTTGATTCAATGATTATGTTAGTTGTAAACATAAAAAATAATCATAAAAATATGTGGTCATTGTGATAATATTGTCCTAGATGTTGTAAATTCTTATTAAAATATATTGTAATCTTAGTTCTCAAGTGATAAATTAGGGTATGACATACCCCTTGGTACCCAAGAATGTCCTTGTGTCTGGTGAGATTGCATGACAATTTTGATGTCTGGTCAGATTTGAAACACGTAATCACAATTATTACAATATGAGTTGTACCATTGGACTACACCTCATGGAGAATATAAAAAATATAAAGGACAATATAAATTATAAGTTTATTTTTTATAAGTCAAAAATTTCATTAAACGAGAATCAAGAACAGGGATAGAGACTAGGAAAAATAAGAAACAAAGACATTATCGAAAGACTAAACATATGACACCAAGATAGAGTTGAATATCGATAATCGGTGAAGATGTCAGTACAGTCATATACTAGGTCACTGGTGATACTTTGGTCCTTGGGACGACCAAGGTTGCTTTTATCGTCAATGGATCTTGTGAGTCTAGCACTCTCCCAACTGCATATGCGTACTTCCATAGCCATTATGATCTCATATTGGGATGCTAAAGGTCCCCAACAATGAGGGTGTCATCTTATTACGAATTGTCTCATCGTTAGGTCCATAATTATGCTCAAATTATACTCTTAACTGCATGCTTATTGCTTACCTTTTATTAATAAAGCATCATTTTTATTATGCTTCCTTGTTATGCTAGGAAATGAGGGATTGGCATGGAAACGCTCTAAGAGATGGAATTTAATCACTTTTTGGAGAATTTGAGCGTGTTTCCGAGGCCCTTGGAGAAGATAGAACAAAATAGAGAAAATGACGAAAAGTCAACACCGATCAACGGTCAACTCCGCCCGGTCAACGATCAAACTTGAAGAAGTCATCACCGCTCAATGGAAAGAGTCAAGTCAAGTTAGGTCAAGGCCCAAGAGTCCAAGCCCACAAGAAAAATATTTTGAGAGATAGATGCACATGCAAGTCACATGACTTGGGGTGAGTCACACATTAGGACCACCTAAAAGCCTAAAGTTTAGGATCATGTCTAAGCATCTTATTTTGAATTTTAAAGATCCAAAATATCTCCTTGAAACTATAGAGTCGAGCTCCCCTCTCTCCACACACATATCTCACCTCATTTATCACTTATACATAGTTTTATCATCTTTCCTTAGCTCCAAACATTCCCCTATCATTTTAGCTCTCTCCTCCACCTCAAGTACCATTTCCATCACCACAAAATAAGCCCCTTAAGGTGGAGCTATCTTGCTTCCCTTAAGGTCCCTCTCCATTTCCTCCTCCTCCTCACTTAATTGTACACATTCCTTTGTGAAATTAAGCTTTTCCCCCTCTTATCTCACCTCTACCTCAAGTTAGATGCATTTGGGAGCTTAGAAGATGAAGCTTGAAGACCAAGGATGACTTAGCTTGCTTGAGAGTTCTTAGGTTATCTCTACATCTCTCTATCTCTTCAATTATGTACCTAAACTTACTTTATATTATGCTTAGTGAGTAGTTGCCTTTTAGAGCCCTAGCCAATTTGATGTACATACAACTATGTTTTGAATTAAGGAATTGAATTTGGTTTAGTGCACTACATATTGTGAATGAGTTTGATAACTTGTGATGTGATTGTGGCAAGGATCTTCTGATTCTCCTCAGACTCCTTTCTGAACCGCTCGATCTTAGCGAGGGAATCAAGGGAGGAGGAGCGGTGGTAGATGAGGTCAGTGATGTGGTCCTTGTGCGGCAGAGCGTTGTCCTTATTTGTTGAATTATTGGAGTCGTCAGAGTCAGATTGAGTTCGGGCGAGGCGGATGGAGTCGGACCAGATCTGGATGTGACTTCTCAGCTTTCTTGTTTTGATCAAAGGTCATTTTTGGAAGACCAAATTTTGGAAAGAAAAAAAAGTTGGCTTGATTCCAATGTTTTAATCAGCTCAATCAACGATCACGATTAATTTGTGAATCACACTTATGGTGGTAGATGATTACTGTCGATGGACAAAAGTGGTTTCGCCCTAAAATTGGCTTATTTATGAATCCATACAAGACCCACATTCAATTTCCTAGTCTAATCCACCTATCAGGAAAAAAAATAATGGTCCAATTGAAACTCATACCCGATTAAAGAAAAACAACACCACAAAGGTTTTACCAAAACAGAATCAAGATTCCAAACAAAAGAACAACCTCGAATAGGAAAATCAACAAGAAGCCTAAGAAACCCAGGTAGGATGCTTAGATTTCTATATGTAGTTTATACACCTGGAAAACTTCTCTCTTTAACGTGAGAGCTTCTCTCTCTTTGTGAGTGTATTCAGTTGCTTATGCTAAGCTCCACCTGCTTATTCAAACACACCTTCCCCTTTTCAATCACGCTTTCTTGTCCTAGTTTCTTCATTTTAAGCTGAAATTCTTTCTACATAGTTTTGATTTAGTTCCCTTTCTTCTTAGCCCTTATATGCCAAGCCCAGTACTATTACATGCAATCTTAGCTGACTTTGTTTAACATCTATCTCCTTCATTTACCATTCTTGTTTTCATGTTTTCTTTCAAATTGTGTTGTGTCATGATTACAGTCTATTAATCTTCGTTATGCTAAGTTTCCTCCTTGTCACTTCACCCCCCCCCCCTCCCCCACCACGCGTATCTCCAGTACATGATTTGGCTTGTTTGGATTCTCAAGGCCACACTTGACATACTTCTTGCCATGGATCATTGATCAAGCCATTGCATGTTGAGATTTTTTCTCTCTCTATTTTCTACATTAAATCTTTTTAAGTTTTTCCATATTCAACATAGCATGCTTAAGTGTTTTTGCATGGCTACTTATCTTCCTCCCATAAAAGGTCTTCTGTACATAGAAAATATCCTTGTTGTTCCTCTGCAAATTTCTCTCCAGCAAATATGGCTCCTCAAAAACCAAATAATTGGCCAGGCCCTGGAGAGCTTTACCTTTACTTCAAAAAACCTAAACCAAATTCACCTTCTCGCCATGTTCATTTGCTTGGACGTCTTCTGTCTTGTTGTCCCCTACATACCCCTACTGTGATAGAAATTTTGCAAGCTGTTTGGGCACCGATTGGACACTTTCTTATTGTTCTGATTAGAGGTCAAATAGTTTATTCAATCACTGTTCCAACGGAAGAGGCTGCTCAAGCGTTGATTGACCGGGGTCCTTGGCCCATCGATGACAGTATCTTCTATGTGCATAATTGGCCATCTCATCAACGTTATAAGGACATTCCCTTGCGCCTGGTTTCTTTCAGCATCCAAGTGCATGGCCTGATTCGATACTTGATGAACCCAAAGAACGTTCAGTGGTTAAGTGAACAAGTAGGTCGTGTGATTGACTTCAATGCTCCCGAGGATCAACCTGTTTGGTATGGGTTTATGCAAATCATGATTAAGATCAACTCAAGAGCTCCACTTATTCCTAGATTATGGTTTGATCAGTCAGATGAAGAACCTACATGGGCCGAAGTCCGTTATGAACGACTCTTGGATTGGTTTTACAGATGTGGTTGTCTTGGTCACACTGTTCGCAGTTGTAACTGGAATCAATATCCTTCCACTCATTGCATGGGAGCTTGGAATGCAATTCAAGAGTTTCGTCCATTTTCTCCGCCTCTAGTTCAATATCCAGTGAAACAAGTTTCACCAGGCTTACATGCACGTCATAACAGGTGGTTTAACTATCCAACTTCACCCTTTTTGGACGTTGCGCCACCGATTCAAGCTCTGCCTACCTCTTCCGCTCAAATCCAAATAGCGGAGCCGAGTTTCTCACGTCCTTCTATCATTAAGGCTTCTTCTTCACGTTGTTTGCCACTTAGTTTTGACTCCTCTGCCATGTCAACATCCTCAAGCCACCATGTCATGCCTTCGCTGAAAGGTGAAAAGCTCATGATGGATGATGATAGTGATGTTGATCGAGAGGTGTTATCATCATCCTCAAGTTCATCGGACCTTATTGAATCCAGGGCCAAGATTCTACCCTTCTCGTGGTTTGCGACGGGGAGATCCGCTGTCTCCTTTTCTATTTCTTTCCATAAATGATGTGTTGTCCAAGATCTTGGTAAAACTCACATTAGTTAATATAATACGGGCATTTATGTACTATTACTCCATCTTGCCCTTATATAAGCCACTTGTTTTTTCGCAGACGATTCATTATTTTTCTTAGAAGCAGACTTGGAGAATTGTGAGCTCTTTTCTGATGTGATCCAACATTATTGTCAAGCCTCAGGTCAGCTTATAAATCATGACAAATCATTACTTTTCTTTTCTCCAATTACAAGGCTTGAGATAGTACAGTTACTTGCCTTTGTTATGAACATCAAAAGTAAGTCGAATCCTGTAAGTATCTTAGACTTCTAGTGCTCTGGCCTCGTTCTAAAATAACAGCTCTCAGTTTTATTAAGGACAAGGTTGATCGAAAATGTAGGGGTTGGAAACAAAAGCTTTTATCGCAAGCCGGAAAGGAACCATTACTTAAAGCGGTTGCCACTGTAATTCCAACTTATTCCATGCATTGTTTCATGTATCCAAAAAGCTTATGTACACAGATTATGTCATCCATCTCCAATTTCTGGTGGTCGAATTCCTCAACTGCTAGTATACATTGGCGGAGTATGCAAGTTTTCCAAAATTCAAAGGAGAGTGGACTTGGATTTCGGGATCTTAGGACATTCAATGAGACCCTGTTAGGAAAACAATTATGCCATATCATTTGTCATCCCTAATCCTTAGTGACTAGAGTTATTAAGGGTAAGTATCTTCCAAATTCTACAATATGGCATGCATCTCGTAACTCCGTTCCTTCATGGTTTTAGTCAAGTATACAGACAGTAAAGCCATTAGTACGACTTGGTTTTATAACTTAGGTTGAAGATGGTAAGTCGATTGATGTGTGGCACGATAATTGGATACCTAATTTGCCTACTTTCAGTTTGATACATTACCAACCACAACCTCCACTACTTGTTCATCAACTAATTGACATCAGCAGTAAACAGTGGAAAGTCTCCATGATAGCATCAATTATTATCCCCATTGAAAGACAGGCAATTGCTGCCATACCATTAAACTCCTTACATCTTCCTGACCGAATCACTTGGGCACAAGCAAAACAGGGCAATATACGGTTAAGTCGGGGTATAGATTCTTGAGAAATTCTTTTCAACAACCAGCGTTACACTCTGATCCATCAACATCATACATTATCCCAAGGGAACTTTGGAAATGGATTTGGTCTATATAGAGTATGCCAAAAATCAAGTTCTTTTGGTGGAGAGCAATTCATAATGCATTGCCATTGTGATCAAGCGCCTGAGACAATAAAAAATCGTTTTTTTTTGTCCTTGGACAAGATATGTCTGTTTTTCGCACCCATTGGGCTTTAGGATTGATCCTACCTCAATAACCTCTCTTCCACGATGGCTTGAGCAACTCATTTCAGGTTTTAAGGATAATTGTAATGATGGGTTACGAATATTCACACTCATCTCCTTTTTAGTCTGGTACATTTGGAAGTATAGGTGCAAAGCTATCTATGGTCGATCAATCCTACAACTCGACCAAACAGCTTAGTTCGCGTATAATGCTGCAGAAGAATTTCAGAGTGTACAAGGAATTAGCAAAAGTGGAGGGAAAAATATCTTGGTATAGCAGGCCATACATTGACAACCACCCCCTATGAACAATGTTAAGATCAATACTGACGCAGCTTGGAGTTTTACAACTTTGAAGGCGGGTTTAGCAGCGTTGGCAAGGAATCATGAGGGAAAGTTGCTTCAAGAAAAAGTTTGGACTGCTATGGCTGTCTTTGCGGAGGCGGCAGAGGCACAAGGTATTATGTTAGGTTTATGTTTGGCCAAAGATATGGGTCTGACTAGATTCCAGCTAGAGAATGACTGTCAAAATTTGATGAATGCACTTATCTCGAAAACAAGCAAAGAACTGGATTGGACTTCCTTCTCTTGGTTGAGGTAGATAAATGCAAAAATTGATTGATTTTATGAAGTGAACTGACTTTGAACCAATAGGACAACAAATACAATGACAGATTATGTAGCTGCGAATGCGTCAAGTTTGGTGATGACCTCAAATTGCTTTTCACACCCTTCTGAAATTTTGAGTTTGGATGCTTTGTTTGGATGCTTTGTTTGATCCCCCTTAATTTCCTTCTCCAGTACTTTGTTACTTTAGTCAAAAATAGACCCGAGTAAATTAATAGTGACCCTAGATGTGAAAAAAGAAATGAAAAAAAAATATATGCCACGTTACGGAAACATGCCTATAGAAGCCCGAGTCTCCCTAATCTCTTCCAAGTTCTAATCATTAAAAAAAGAAGGAAAAACCCTTTTGTTTTTGTTTATACACAAAAGTCAAATAGAGAGAGACCAAAAGTACAGACCTTTCGAAAGAGAAGCACCAACCAAAAACCCCCCACAACCCAGTTTTAGTCAGTCGCTTCCCAATCAATCTCATATCATATCGGCCACAACCAAAAACCAGACCACTTCCTTTGTACCACCACCACCACCCTTGAAAGTCCCTTTGTGTTTTCTCTTCCCCTAGTTCTCATTTTGGGCTCGGGACCTTTCCTCCGTACCATTCCACACATAGAGTTCACTAAGCCCTCGATTTGCCAGGTCGAGACTTGAAAGAGATAGAAAGATTAGATTACACCCCCCCCCCCCCCCCCCAAAGTCCCCAAACCCCCCAAAAAAAAAAACGCGCACACACACGCCCGCCATCTCTAGCAACAAAATAGAGATGCACAAAATTCATCACATACCCACCAAATTTCACCCAAAACCCAATTCGAAAAAGCTTATCTGCCTTCACCCCCTTGTTTAAAGGTACATTACTACTATTACTACCATTCATTCTCTCTCTCTCTCTCTGTCTCTCTCTGTAAATTGGCGGAGACCATCTCTCTACATGTATGTCACACACACACACACACACACACACACACACACACACACATGTTATTGTTGCTGTTGTTGCTGCTGCTGCTGCGTTTGTTTAATTTCTTCTGCAGTCAGTTTTAGGCTGACTTAGCTCTCACCACAAGAAAACCCATAATATATAATATTCGTTATAAACCCCCAAAAAGGGAAGAACTTTGAAGCCCTCTTGTGTTTTAATTGGGGTTTTCTACATGGGAATGTTGAAGTTGTGTTTTTTGCTGCATTATTTTTGATCTGTGTAATGCATGTTCACGATCCGTGTTTGGTCTAGGGTTTTTGGGTCGTAAATGTTACCGATTGAAGTTAAAGTTTGTGGCTTTATTGGATTTTGAGTACTGGGTTTTTAGTGGATTAGGGTTTGTTGCTGTGATATGGATCAATTTGACATTTTGAGAGGATTTTGGAGTTGGGTTCTGTAAATAGGTTTTAAGTGAGATCATATTGAGTTTAGAGTAACTGGGTTCATTGCTGTAGAGTGTTGATGTCACATAGTTTATGATGCAGATAGCAGATGCTACTTCTGTACTTGAAGAGCCACATTATAATAACATTGGGTCAGTAGTTTCCTCAGCCTTCTAAAATATTCAGGATACAAACCTCTTTCCAGTTTTTACTAGTCTTGCTGAAGTTTGACGTAACACTATTTTTCTGGAAGGATTTTTTTTTCCTGCAGTTTGAAAGCAATGTAATTTAATAATATATCTAGGTAACTTCTTGCAGTTTCATGTTGATGATATAAATGGATAATTGTGGAGGTTTTGGCTTCAACTCTTTTGAAAGTAGAACATGCTATACAGATATGAGTTTTGTAGCATGAGTATAGTTGTGGAAATAGCTTGCTATTTGAAATAAATTAGTGTAAACAAGAAAAAGGAATGCATGTGACTCCGAAGTGAATTCCCAATAATGAATTTAAGTTTATTATATTTTCCACTTCTGCGATCATCTAAAATCTGGAATGATAAATTAAGTACAGACGATTTTTGTAAGCTCTGGCAATTTTTCCTTAAACAATTTTTTCTTCATTATATGAGTTTGCCATTTATATTCCTTTTTTAAACCAGAAGGAAAAAAAGAATGACTAATTTTTCTTAGGCACAGTGCATGCAACCAGGCATGGCTTAGATATCATGGTATTTGTCATCTAATTAGAAGATGCCAGTTTTCGTTCTTGTGCACTATTTCTTCTCTCATTAGTACTAATGTCTTGGTCGATCAAGACTTTCCTGATATTAGCAACAAAAAAAAAGACTATCTTGATATGACCATAATGAGTCAGGCAATCCTGATTTCTTGTCATTCTGTTGGAGGTTTTCTCTGTGCGTACTTTGGTAGAGAACATGTGTAATGATGGAACTTTCTGCTTTCTTAAATTCGTGAGTATGTTGGACATATGGTTTTTAGATTGCATGATACTATTCACTCATCTGACTTATGGAATGGAGCTTTCTTTGAACAGAGTGGTGGGAGACAATTAATTTGATAACACACATACATCATATGGCATAATAGCCTCTTGTGTAAGACATGGAAGTGCTCCCTTGCTCAAGTGTTCAGCATGCTGGACACTCTACTTGCCCTCAGCAGAGTTCAGCAACAACTTCTGTAGATGGACAACCCAACTGCCTTGAACATGAAAAACATTTGCCAGTGGTAGAATGTACACCAGAAGGTTTATTGCCAAATGCGCAAAGGCCTCAAATAGGAACACAAGGTGAAGGTATTGGGGCAGTTTATGAGTTGCAGAGGTCAGAAGGATGTCGGGATGGAGCTTCAAGTCTTGATTGTCAAGTGGAGAGTCAAAAGTTATCTAGTGGTTCTCAAGGTTTTGAAACTTTTGACGATGAAGATATAAATGCTCAGAATCACTCTACAGAACCTTGCCTAACCTCTGATAGTGGTTTTCTGAAAATAGATGGCACTTGTAGCAGGGAAAATGAAATACCATACAATAATGGGGAAGAAGAGTCATCGCATTCAGACTCCACATGGCTAGAATGTCAAGAATCTGTGCCACTCTGGGTCAAGGTAGATCTTTTTCTTTCACCATAAGTTTGTTACATTTCAACATAGCATAATTTTTCCTTATGCATATCAACTTTGTATGCTGCATAAAATCCATAAATGTTATCTAGATTGACCGGTTCTGAGCTGTCCCAATATCCTTCTCTTCTCTTGCTCTCTATGTATATAACCGTCTCTCTCTATTTATATTTTTATCTGTACGTACATATATAGGAAATTTGCTCCACTAAGGAGGTCCTTACCTTCAAATTGTGCAGAGTTTATTAATTTGATCATCAAACACTGGATGTCAACCATTTGAACCTTTGATCTATTAGCTTTTTTTACATAAGAAAATCTGCACCGTTCTTATGCTAAGGGCCTCCTTAGCATAGAGAGTCTATAAATGCATACATATGTGCTTACTCTTATTATCACAATCACAAGTTTCGAGTATTTAGGTCTTTAGTGATGTAGCTAGGCCCACATCAGTGATAGAATAAAAATCATTTGCTTGAGTTCTGACAATTTGAGCTTTTCGGTGGGACGTTGGATGATTCTATCGAGCAAGTGTCTATGTATGTCGTAATGAAGATGCATACATAAATTTCAAGATTTGTGGATCCTGATGCTTTTATCCATTTCACAAGGGTTGAACAATGAACATCTGCTGATTTATTTTCATTTCTTTTACTCTGTTATTCCAAGTATAGTGGAGAGGGAAGTGGCAGGCAGGAATCCGGTGTGCAAGAGCTGACTGGCCCCTATCGACTTTGAGAGCAAAACCAACTCATGGCAGGAAGAAGTATGTTGTGATTTTTTTTCCTCACACGAGGCTTTATTCTTGGGCAGATATGCTACTTGTTCGCTGCATCGATGAAATTCCACAGCCAATTGCATATAAAACACATGCTGCTGGTTTGAGGATGGTAGAAGACTTGTCTGTAGCACGTCGGTTTATTATGCAGAAGTTAGCTGTTGGGATGCTGAATATTGTTGATCAATTTCACACTGATGTAAGTGATTTTGTGGGTCACTCTCATGCTCTCTTTCAATTTTGTTTTGTTTCCCCTTTCAATTAGAGTTGGAGCAAATTGTATCGTGCATTCGCGGCTTTACTTTCACATCATTTTCATAAAGATGTGTGCTCAAACTTGTGTAGGCTTTAATAGAAACTTCTCGTAATGTGGTGGTTTGGAAGGAGTTTGCTATGGAGGCTTCTCGCTGTAATGGTTATTCTGATTTGGGGAAGATGCTTCTGAAGCTCCAAAGTGTAAATTGCTATACATAATTATACTTAGTTGTCACCATAAGTACCAATGGATTCAACCTGAAATGTGGTAGACATATTTGAACTTTAACTGTTAGCTTGTTGTGATATTAGATGGCTACAGAGAACCCCCCCAACTTATACCACATTAGCTGTATTGATTTGCATGCTTATATTCGTAGACATGAAGGGTGAAAGTATTTTTGAATAGATAATTATGAATAGAATTTAGAGGTAGTCCTATATATGTTTGCATCATTTCCCATATATGAACCCAAATTTAATATTCTTGACCACAATTTTGTTCCCTATCCCAGCAATAATTTTTTAACAAATAAGTATTAATTAGGTCCAAAAGTGGGGAGGGGAGCATATTGATTGCAGGGGTTTATAGTAAATTGTAGTGCCCCAAGTAAAATGTATAATTTCAACAGTGAAAATTTGATATATGCAACTGGTATTATATGAAGCTCCCTCACTTATTTCATCATCTTTCTGCCGATATAATTGTCATTCTCTTTTTTAGTCACTACTTAAAGTTTGGATCTGTTATATATGCTGAACTGCATTTGTTTGATTACATAAATTATAGACTGTCATCCTCATGTTAAATTGAGATGGAATGATGATCTTGGACTTGACCTCTTGTCATGTGTATATTGAATTGCTGTGAAATGGAGGGGCTGTCTCTCTCCCTTTTTTTTTTTTTTCAATTAGTGATATAGCAAAACCATTATTTCCCTTACAGATGATATCACAGAGCTACATAAATCATAACTGGCTACAAAACTCAAATCATTCTTGGGTGCAGCGGTGTCAGAATGCATGTAGTGCTGAAACTATTGAACTACTGAAGGAGGTAAATGTTTTTGTATGTCCCCATCACTTTATGTTATGCTCCTGCTGTGAAGTAGGGACCCAGTGAAGACATTACCAGAACCCACTTCATCCGCCTGTTATATTGCTTACTTGGATGTAACTGGATTGTGTGCTGAACTCAGTGAGTTATTTGTTTTAGCGTTAGTAGTGATATCTTTATGTTGTGTCAGGAATTGGTCGAGTCTATTCTTTGGAATGAAGTCCAGTCTCTCCGGAATGCACTGATGCAACCTACATTGGGTTCTGAGTGGAGAACTTGGAAGCATGAAGTTATGAAATGGTTTTCAACCTCTCATCCCATATCCAGTGGTGGAGACTTCCCACAGCACAGTAGTGATACCCCTGTGACCACAGATCTTCAAGTTAGCAGGAAGAGGCCCAAGCTTGAAGTTCGCCGTGCAGATGCACATGTTTTGCAGGTGGACACTATGGGTGCAGATGAAGCTATGGCCATTGAGATTGACTCTGAGTTCTTTAATAATCGAGAATCTGAAAATGCTACTACGATAGCCTCGGAACCCATTGAAGAAATAAATATGAAAGAGCTTGTTGCACTGACTGGAACTGGCGTTGTTGCTAAATGGGATGACGTTGTAGTTGAATCTGGAAATTCTGTGTTTATCCAAAGCAAAGATGTGGAATCGACACCGGTCAATGGTGTGGCTGCTATGAAGTCTTCTGTTCCTGGGAGTAAAAATCGACAGTGCATTGCTTATATTGAAGCCAAAGGAAGGCAATGTGTGAGATGGGCGAATGATGGTGATGTTTATTGTTGTGTGCACTTGTCATCCCGTTTTGCAGGCAACTCTACAAAATCACAGGGATCTCACTCTATGGATACACCAATGTGTGAAGGAACTACTGTCCTTGGAACTAAATGTAAGCATCGGTCTCTATATGGGTCTTCATTTTGTAAGAAGCATAGACCAAAAACTGAGACGGAAATAAATTTAAGTACTCCAGAGAATGGACTTAAGAGAAAGTATGAAGAGAACAATTCTAATTTAGAGGCCATGAACTGCAGAGAGATGGTGTTGGTGGGAGATTTTGGTACTCCACTAGAAGTTGAGCCTCTTGGAATGGTTGGCAATCACTTCCATGGAAGAGGACGTCTGTTTGAGAAGTCTGAGTTTCCTGCCAAGACTTGTATTGTGACTGAAGAGATGCGCTGCATAGGCTCTGGTTTGCAAGATAGCAGCAAAACTTGTCTGGAAAGTCCAAAGAGGCATTCATTATATTGTGAGAAGCACCTTCCAAGCTGGCTTAAACGTGCTAGAAATGGTAAGAGTAGGATAATATCAAAGGAAGTATTTCAAGATCTTTTGAAGGATTATCACTCACGTGAGCAAAAGTTGCATATACATAAAGCCTGCGAGCTTTTTTACAAGCTCTTTAAAAGTATATTATCTTTAAGAAATCCTGTCCCTAAGGATGTGCAGTTTCAGTGGGCTATTTCTGAAGCTTCTACAAATATGGTTGTTGGAGAAATTTTTACAAAGTTGGTTTGCAGTGAAAAGGAGAGACTCCAAAGACTTTGGGGCTTTAGAACTGATGAAAATGCATGTGACGATGTATGTGTTCTAAACTCTGCCGTGGAAGAACCAGCTCTGTTGCCTTGGGGTGTGGATGATACCCATGACAATGAAGAAGCCATCAAGTGCAAGATTTGCTCTGAGGAATTTGTGGACGACCAAGCTCTTGGAACACACTGGATGGACAATCATAAAAAAGAAGCTCAATGGCTATTTAGAGGTTATGCATGTGCTATCTGCCTGGATTCTTTTACCAATAAAAAAGTCTTGGAAACACATGTCCAGGACAGACACCGTGTGCAATTTGTTGAACAATGCATGCTTCTCCAGTGTATCCCTTGTGGGAGCCACTTTGGAAATAACGAGGAGCTATGGTCCCATGTGCTCGTGGTTCATCCTGATGATTTCAAGCCCTCAAAAGCTGTTCAACATACTCTGTCCGCTGGAGATGGCTCTCCAAGGAAGTTTGAGTTAGGCAATACAGCTACTGTGGAGAATACCTCTAAAAATTTAGATGGTATGCGAAAGTTCGTTTGCAGATTTTGTGGTTTGAAATTTGACTTACTTCCTGATCTTGGTCGCCACCATCAAGCTGCTCACATGGGGTCAAGCTTAGTCAATTCTCGGCCCTCAAAGAGAGGGATACGTTATTATGCTTATAGATTAAAATCTGGAAGACTTAGCCGTCCTAGATTGAGAAAGAGTTTGGCAGCAGCATCATATAGGATTAGGAACAGAGCAAATGCAACTATAAAGAAACGCATTCAAGCGTCCATGTCGCTTAGTACTGGAGGAATAGATGTACACAGTAGTCCAAATGAGGCAGTAAGTCTTGGTAGGTTAGCAGAATTGCATTGTTCTGCAGTGGCAAGGATTTTGTTTTCTGAGATGCAGAAAACAAAACGTAGGCCCAAGAACCTTGACATTTTATCTGTTGCACGCATGGCTTGCTGCAAAATTAGTCTTGAAGTCCTGCTGCAAGGAAAGTATGGAATCTTGCCACAACGCTTGTATCTAAAGGCAGCCAAGCTTTGTAGTGAGCATAACATTAAGGTAAATTGGCATCAAGAAGATTTTATCTGTCCCAGAGGGTGCGGGGATTTCAAGGCCTTATTGCCATCTCCCTTAATACCTCGTCCAGTTGGTACTAAGGGCCACAGATCTCAGACGTCATCTGATCCTCTTGAAGAAAAGTGGGAGGTGGATGAGAGTCACTATATTGTTAATTCAACTTACTTGAACCAAAGATCCTTGCAGAAGGCTCATGTGATATGTGATGATATCAGCTTTGGCCAAGAATTAGTGCCAGTGGTCTGTGTAGCCGATGAAGGTTTCTTGGATTCTCTTCCTGCCAATGATGGTAGTTTGAATAACCAAGGTGGTGGAAATTCTTTGCCTTGGGACAGCTTTACCTACACAATGAAGCCAATACTTGATCAATCCCCTGGAGTAGATACAGAGGTGACTATTTCCGACTTGTAAATGTTCAGTCTAATTTCAGTTATCAATAGTAGCATAGCATATATAGCTTTCAAATCTTTTTTAATATGATCTTAATGTCTTTAATACTCTAACACCCATGTAACATGATAATTATAGACCAAAACGGTTCTTGAAAAGAAGCTTTAAAGATAGTATATCTTAGAATTGATGTCGAAGGATGCGACAGATCATTCTGATCTTAATAATTCTGAAGAACCAAATCTAATTAAGAAAAGTAGATCAAAGGAATGTCAATATTCTCCCCAAGTTAGAATTCTGATTACATTATAATTTTCATTTTCTAGCTCTATGCATATGTTATATTGTTAACTTTAAAATGAACAGATAGTATCAACTTTCAACACCGTCCCATTTTTGTAGTCCTTTCTATTTTAGGTTATGTTAATACTTTTCTTCTCCCTCACATTGCAGATTCTGCAGGTGCGTTGTTACTGTCCACATTTTGCATGCTTCCCTGAATCATGTGATCATGTGTACCTCTTTGATATTGATTATGATGACGCAAAAGACATATATGGGAAATCCATGCGTGGCAGGTTCCCATATGATGATAAAGGTCGTATTATTTTGGAGGTATGATCATCTATTTTCTAGCAATCAGCTATCTGCTCTTACTCTTTTCCATACTTCTTTGGGATTTGGGATCATTTCCAAAACATGTGATGCTATTATATTGATTTATGTTTGGAAGCCTGAAATGTTCTACTTGATTGTTACTTAGTTGTCTTCTGCATTCATACTGCTGCTTCTACCCTGTGAGCAATAGATAATGCCACTTTGTTGATCCTGTCACAAACAGCCACATTTGTAGCTGATAATTATAAACTTACAAGCACATAATTTGTTGCTTTTTTACTGAATTGGCAGGAAGGCTACCTCGTTTATGAATGCAATCAGATGTGCAGCTGCAACAGATCCTGCCCTAATAGGGTTTTGCAGAATGGAGTACGAGTGAAATTGGAAGTCTTCAAGACAGAGAAAAAGGTACCCTTTTTTTTCAAGATAAACAGAAATTACATGTAAATTTCAGTACAATATTATATTCATTCAAAACGTCGTGTAGTGACTTTACTACACAATTGCAGGGATGGGCAGTCAGAGCAGGTGAAGCAATCCTTCGTGGCACCTTTATCTGTGAGTACATTGGTGAGGTTATAAGCGTGAATGAAGCAAACAAGAGGCGGGACAGGTTTAGATTCTTGTTTCGAGATTCAGTTTCTTGGCAACTTAATCAGATTATAAGCTATATTCTGAATGGTTACTTGTGAATTATCAGGTATATTGAAGATGGTTACGGCTTTATGTATGAAATTGATGCTCATATTAATGATATGAGCAGATTGGTAGAAGGACAGGCCGGATATGTAATCGACTCCACAAAATACGGAAACGTGTCACGGTTCATCAATCATAGGTAATGAAAACTACCAGGTGCCGTTTGATTTATTTATTACTATTCCTTTTCTGATGGAGAAGGTTTTAAATTGTTTTACATAGATGCCTTGTTCATTAACCATTTTTCTCCAGGCTAACAATTATCGTTTCTCCAGGCTAACAATTATTGTCCTGAAGGTTGTTACTATTTGCCAGTTGTTAATCAAATTGGTAGTTTTAGGTTACTTAGCAAGTTAGACATATGATTTAATACGGAGAACTTTGTAAAATGAGGACTTCACTGCCTATGCATACAGATTTCCAGTCATTCATGATAAAATTCTGAAGGAAAATCACAAGGCTACAAATTAAAACAAAACAAATCCCTTGAACAATTCTTCCCCATAACTGTCAACTGTGATTTTGCTCTATTTTATGTTATTTAGACATATTTGATGTCTTTTAATCTTTCGTTAAATCTGTCTTTTGTCATTTATGTAGCTGTTCACCTAATCTTGTGAATTACCAAGTTCTTGTGGAAAGCATGGATACTCAAGGTGCACATATCGGTCTATATGCTAATCGAGATGTAAGCTCTCTGTCCTTTCTCTCATGATCTTTGTGCATATGATGATGCATGGGATGGTGGGGTTAAATTATTGATGTAGTTCTTAAGATAATCTATCATCTTGAGATGGTCAGTGAGGTATTATGGTTGGTGGCCAAGTTGCCCTCAATGAAGCTTTGTTGGGAGTTTATCCTTTATGATGACTGTTTTGCATGAAATGACATCATTCTGCTAGTAATACGCATATCAAGAACAATGCTAATATTGCGTTTCCACTCTCTGAGCAGATAGCTTTAGGGGAAGAATTAACATACAATTTTCAGTATAAACTCCTTCCTGGAGAAGGATGTCCATGCGACTGTGGAGCTCCCAGATGCCGAGGCCGGCTTTATTAAACCTTCCTTCATTGGATACACCCCTTGCAGTCTCAGCGTACAGATTTTGTGCTTGTACATTTACAACTGAGTGGCAGTTTTGAGCGGAATCATCTCGGTATTGGCTAATGGAGACTTCTTGGTCTCATTATCATCAATGAGTCAGCCAATTGCAGGATGGGGAATCAAGAGGGAGTTAGAAACAAAGTCGGCCACAATGGTTTGTGTAGCTCTGTATCCTTTGCTGTCCATTAAGTAGAATTTACCCGTACTTTTAGCCTAGCACATGTTTTATCTACAGAAATTAGGATGAGTTATCATCTTATTAGGATTTTCTTATTGATCCATGTAGCCGTTCAGGACTTATACTGCTCAAGGTGTATGGAATTCTCAAATGGGTAATTGTTTTATAGAACTTTCAGAGTTCCAGTGGTCATGCTTTGCAATTTCATGTGTACAAGTTTCCTTGAGAAAATGTAAAGCTTTTGAACATGAAACTGTCCTAAAATTTCACAAAATGTAAGCAGAAATATCATTGCCGAGCTGAAAGATTTCAAATAAGCTGAGTTTGAATTTCATTTTTTGGCGCCTTCTGCTATTACAAGAAGCTAAAATAGTGACAATAAAATGTTCATCATCACTGGAACAAACAATGAGATACACAGTATAAAGATTTCTATGCCAGTTTGTTTCACGCATAGAAATCTTTATATAAATCTGACGGGTCTTATCTCGATCACAACTTCATTTTACCTTTTTGGACCACAAAGAAGACGAAAGGCAATCCATAACCAAACCCTACCAGGATTCCCATGCCTGTTTCAATTCAAATCACAAATCCATCGATCATTACCTAATGATCAAACATTTTGAATCACGTTATGTTAAACTAAGTAGTATAGGTTTTTGGGTTTTTAGCTCTCACCAAATTCAACATATCTTGCTCTTTTCTGCGTGGGAGCTTCCGTTGATAATGACGATGAAGGTGCTATAAGCTGCAAAAGCATGGAGGTTGTAACCAACCCGCTTCCAATCTTCTCTCTTATAACTCTCTCACTCAAATCCAGTGACCAAAACCCAGATATACCATTGACATAATCCTCAGCTACAACCTTAACAAACAAAAACATTCCAAGCCTGCTGCCTCGGCAAATTGCTCAATTCTTTTGGATGAGATGACCCAGTTCACTAGATTAACCACAAATGCAATACCATAAAGGGGAAACCAAAAGTACCAATCTGAAAAAACTAGAGAGATTTAGCTTGATCAATAGGCAGGGTACGTAGCAAATCAAGATTTAGATCGAGCATATATACCAGGGTCATTCAACTGTACTGAAGCTGAGTAAGCAAAGAGTGCTGCCATTAGTAGAGAACATAAGGTGTAGGGCTTGCTTGGTGCTGCCATTTTTGCTGTTTCAGATCTTGGATGGAGGATCTTATCGATCAAGGAACCATCAACTAGGTCTATATTTAACTAGCTCTGCTGGTAGGATTCAAACTATATTTATTAGTCAACGTTTTTTTTTAACTTCTTCGTATTTGACTTTTTGGTTTAGAACCAAATTAGTAGTTAAGAAGCAATTAAGTTACGTATGATACATGCATATGTGTGTGTCGGTTGTTAGTTTATTAATTGTCAAATGGTATTATTAGCTTGCTAGCTGGATTCAGGGTTTTCTTTCTTTGCTTCAGTCAATGGTATAAGTCCGGGGTACGGAGAAAAGAAGGAAGGGGCAGGAAATATGATGCAAATCGGAGAACTCTGATCATGTAGCTAGGGTGCTTTGGATCAGCTCATAACGATGAACAATCAAATCGAATCAAGTGCAACCCATGCATTGTTAGCTTTGTAAGAAAACTCAGAAAAACGAGAGATCGAGAATGGGAGAAGAACTCTCTTGTTTTGATAAAATTAGTTTTGATTATAGATAATGATGAATTACATAGTATTGCTATTTATATTATACTGCAAAACTACGCAGGACCTCTATAGCCTTAATCAGGGACGGAGTTAGGATTCTCGATGAGGGGGAGGGGTTTAAACGAAAAGCTTAAAAAATAAAAATAAGATATTAATTTAAATAATTCAAAATATTAAAATAGTGCTTATAATTGTCCTCGACGAGGTTTCATATCCTGAAAACGTTTCATAATAACTTCATCGTCTATAGTAAGAAAAATGTCTTTCTCAATATAAGAAATCAAACAATCATTCATCAACTCGTCACTCATTCGGCTGCGTAATCGATTCTTCACAATATTCATTGCAGAAAATACTCGATCTCTCCACGCTTGCTGTTGTAACAGGTAGAATCAATGCCAATGTCACAAGCCGGTAAACTAGCGGATATGTTCTATTTTTAGGTCAACAAGGGCCTTGTTGTAGATAATATCTTCGAACTTCTTCTTGAATGTTAGGATGATAACTTGAAATTGGCGGGCGTTTAGCGGGATTCGATGGATACTTTTCTGTAATATCTTCAGCATGAGACTTTTTCAGATTGTTACTATTCTTCTTTTGAATTTTCGTGGGTGGTTGCTCATATGATGTTGGAGTAGAAGAAGAGGGTTTTTCTTTTCTATTGAAGTATCTCTCCATATATAATAAACTTAATAAAAATGATTGTATTTTAATCTCAGGTACGGTAGAGCTTTTATAAAGAAAAAAACCATAAAATTCTAAACCTGGTAACAGATTGAATCCTAATTAACCTAGTATTTGGATTTTATTATTGAAATATAATATAATAATATTCTTACAAAATTGTCGGATTGAATTGTCAGTAATTGAAGTCCGTCACTAGCCTAGCTTAACATGCATAGTTAGCAAAATTAATTGGGTTATTAGATCATGAATTTGAGTCGCAACAAATGGGTATAAATGGAATGTAGTTTAATGAAAGAAAAAAATTAAATGCATGCATAGCTCGCGACGGTAACTTAAAAATATTTTGACTTATTTCGTATCAAGTATTTGAACTCGACCCCGTCAATCATTTGCTCTAAGGGAAAAATGTTTTTCAGATATATTGAATCTGACAAGAATCTAACTCGATTATTTGGCCGACGTTACATGTTTGATTCGTGACAAACGACATATTGATTAGGATATTTTGGTTCTCATGGATGTTAGGTAAGATATTCGTGAATCATTTCATGAAATAAGGCTACTCCATCCTTAACTTGATCACTGGGTCAAATATACAGCCTGAAATTGAGACCTATCCACATGAGAAGCTAGCGATATATATTCCAAATTCCATGGTGGGCCAAATAACAGCAAGGCCACTCTCCACTGATATATGATGAAATGTGCTACGTTTCCTTCCATTCTACCATCGTCAGTTGAGTAGAGCTCTATTATTGCAGTATCTCTGCAAGGTTTATACAACTCACAGTTGACAACCCTCCATGGCTTTTCCTTTTCATAATGTACATGACCTAGAAGAAATGGAATAAAGGGTCACATTTAGGTCAAGTTTATATTCGATCCAAGGCTCCAAGCTTAGATATTTGAGCTAGCTGCTAATTACCAACTCTTTCTTTTGTGAATTAGTGCCACACTTGATTGATTGTTATGGATGCTGGTGTCGACTCTCTCTTTTCCTAAAGCATCTATATAGGAACAAACATAAAGCACGACGAGAAAGATAAAACTGGGTATAGTATAGATTCCCCAAGGGCTACATTTTGATTTATGGTCCTTCCTTTCCCTAAAGAAATGTGTACAAGTTTGCATCTTCCTTTTGTTTGAACCCAAATAATTAGCATATACAAAATCTTCAGCTTTGTTCAAGAATGAATGATGTTAATATTTGTTTTATGTAATCGTATGTTGGTATTTTAAGTTTTTTTTTTCTTTCATTAGGAATCAAACGATGTAGAAAATTTAATCTTCGTATAGCATTTATCAGAGTACTCAGAAAGTTACAAAAAGGAAGAAAAAATTGTGTGTTATATATTGATATAGGAAATTTCATCATCGAAATACTTAAAAAATTGCAAAGAGGAAGAAGTTTTTGTATGTATACAAAAGCATGGATCTAGCTAGCTGCATGCATTAATATAGTTGCTAAGAAGAGACCCATCGTTTTGAAACTTGTTGATTGGGTTATGTGTTTGGCATTGGCAAGGTAGGATATTCAATTGCCTTTCATAGTCTTATATCGCAAGCAACCCTATATTATACTATAGCTCTTTGTACCATTTGTGTAATATTGCCATGGATGAACAAAGCCTTGTGTTTGTATTGGAATAATCTCTTTTATGGAATCAATGTATCTATTTGGTAGACTTGCATTGGTTTTCCGAGGTTTTCATTTGAAATCAAACATTTATATATCTCACACATGTGAAACATCTCTATTTGGCAACCATTATTACCTCCTACCTCCTCTACCATTATTACCTCCTCCGTCGTGTTACATAATCTTCTATTTATTGGCTTGATTACAAATAATTTTTGTTTGTTTGTTACATGATTGGGTGTGCGTAGGTGATAATGCAATGGATTCTCGGTCATATGTTCGAGTCCTATAATAGATGAGAAATAAAGAAAAAGAATAGAAGCTAATATAATTTTCTTTGAAGATATATAAATATAATTAGTAATAGCTCCCCTTATTTTGAGCTCTTTTTGTCATAATTTTCTTCTTTGTTTTATTGAAAATGATATGAACATGGCACATGGAAATATAGTCGCACCTATCCATAATCTATCATATTCCTTCTTCCCCGAACTCTCTCCATTCCCCAACCATGAATTCCGCTACATGTAACACTCGGTCATCGAGTTTCGCTTAACGTCCTCGTTTCATGTATGTATACGTATGTATATATATACACACTAATTTGGCAAACACAGATATGAGTCACCTCAGTTCTTGGATCAATGTAAACATGGACATCAACTGCACATCGATAGTGATGGTCCTGACCAGCTGCCAAAGCTTATAAAGTTATAAATGCATCAAGTGCATTTTCACTCGCAAATTAAAATATCTCTCTCTTATGTTTGAAATGGCCTAGAAAATCTAGCACCGTTGGAACAACGCCATCACAAAAGAAGCAAAGAACACAAAATTAAGAACAAGTTTTAAGAAAAAGATAAAAGAAACAAAAAATGAGGACAGACAAGTGAGTGCAAGGGCGTGCCTGCTTAATTTCTGAGAAAGTGTTATGAGAGAGAGAGAGAGAGAGAGAGAACATTACATTTGGAAAGGCAACTAAAGACAATGCAAGCTCTGAACCCACACTGTCACAAATAACAAATAATCATCATCATCGTTACCACAAGGCACAGGTAGACACCAACTGTGTTCAAGTAGAAAACACAGAACAGCCCATGAGCTAGCTATCTTTCTCTGTAGGTTTTCATTTTTCTTTATTTCTTTTCTATTTTTCTTTGGTTGGCCTTTTCTGCTTTACCAAAATAAAAGGGTTAGCAGTAATTATTCCTCTTCATTTCAACTCTCTGTTCAGTGGTTCCCTTGATGCTTGACACCAAGAATTCACATTCAATCATTTTAGAGGCACTCGTAGGCTTCAAAGGAATATGAGATAAGAAAGATTAATTAATTTTTCAGAGCTCTCTGAGAATGCTCTAGTTCTGGTGAGTCTGAAATTTTTGAGCTTTCTGTTATTCTGTTTGTAAAGATTTCATCTTTTTATGTAATAAGAGAATTTTGGAGCTGGGTTTGTGCTCTAAGTTTAGTTTGATTCAATATCTTTAGTGGGATTGTGTTTTCTCAAGTTGGGTTTATTAGGATCAACTTCAAGATCATAGCTTTTATTCGCTTTTCATGGTTTATGGTACTTGCTAATAAGACTGTTTTGGATAGGAGAAACGAGTTTGAGGGTTCCAGAGAAATGTGCTAGTTGGGAGATTTGGTTTAGAATCTTGTGAAATATGGCTGATATTAGAATTACAAAGGTAGACCAAGGCCAAACCAAGATTAGAAATGTCCCAATTGCTGTAACCCCAGAAGGTTTTTGGTGCTGTCCTTCTCCAGTTGCGTTTCAAAAGACCCTTAAGGCTCATAACTCTCTGCACAAACCCAAGTCTTCATCACCACCACCGCCACCACCACCAAAGGCCACAGCTCACAGAAAACAGACTATACTGGATGAAAAGAAGTCAACTTTTGGCCCATCTAGATCAGTCTCTGATGGTCAAAGGATTCTTGGTCCTGAGGCTTCAGACACACCTGCCCTTGGTGTTTCTTTGGTTCCAGAGAGAACTCCGAGGCCCAAAGTTGAAAATTTGCCGAGGAAGGTAGCAATTGAGTTTGGCGAGCCTGGCACTAGTGATATCAGGGTGATTTTACTTGGAAAGCAGGGGTTTTGTGTGAAGCTGAGTGTTCATAAGAATGTTCTAGTGGAGAACAGCAGGTTCTTTTCCGATAAACTTGTTGGGCACCAGCTTGGTTCCGCCTGTCTCGAAATTGAGGAGTGTGAAGATGTTGAGATATATGTTGAAACTGTTGGGTTGATGTATTGCAAAGAAATGAGGCAACGATTGATGAAGCAAAGTGTTGCTCGTGTACTCCGAATTCTGAAGGTAATTTCCGGAACTGTTAAATGCATTAGTTGTTTTGTACTTCTGTTGACTGCACATGTGCTGCAATTGTTTTGTAGTTTTTTGTTTTATGATGCCAAAACTATTGTCACTTCAACTTATAAATTGTTAAGCTCTGTTGATTACGATGGTCATTCAAATGTTCCAATTTCAGAAAGTCAAGGTCTTTGGATGCAGATCCTCCTGTTTTGGAAAAATATCTGTTACAAGTCCTTGTGTTTCTCAGGTTGTCAGTTATAGACACAGAGTCTGATTAACAGATATGAACTTTATCACCTAGTAAGTAGTAAGTTAGAAGACTCTCTCACTATTGGTTCCAAAATATTGATTCTCTTACTTCTAGTCATGCTCTTTTTTTCATTTTTTTTCTCTCCCTTTTCTTACATCTATAGTTCTGGACCGATGGGAAATCTTACTGTTAAACAACTAACTTCTTAGCTTCCAGGCTGTTCCACCTTATTAAACCTTTGGGGATTCTCATGTCATTTAGCTATTTCCCTATGATTATCATCATTAAGATCGACAAAAAGATAATGGAATGAATATAAACCAAATTACATTAGCAATTAAAGACATGCAAAGCACCTCATTCAGATAGCATCTGATCATTTGGATGTCTCCATTATCTTTGGTAACTGAAACAGTGTTACCCCTATGGAGGTTTTGACATGATAATAGCTTATCTTGACATAATTAGTCTGCAGTGAAAATCAACCATGATACTTCAAGTCCTTTAACCATGTACAGTCATGTGTAGGTAGAAGAGGCCAATTGAAAACCTTCTTTTTATCGTGAATCTAAAAGTTTGTCTATTAATGAATTCTCTGATATATTTTACTAGTTATATTAATTCTGTAGAAGAGGCCAATTGAAAACCTTCTGTGATGCTCCAGCTTATTGGAGCTTTCGGTATTGTATTTTTTATTTTGCAGAATATGAGTGCTACTGAATTGCATAGTTATATATACTTTTATAGAGTCATGGCCCTTCTATAGGACTCATTGTGTTCCCCTTTAGGGAAATTGGAAGCATCATGTCTAGTAATTGCTCATCCTCCCTTGTAGTTTACCGTTGTAGCTATAAAGTTTGGCATGATATTGCACATTGTTACATGAATTCGTGACATTTGTCTATGAAGTCATTATGGTGATATGAAATTTAGCTTGCTTGAGATACAAAGAAGTCGAATTTCTTAATATAGAATTGTCAAGCAAGCTTTCTATATCTCTTCAGTCTACCCACGTTTTGTTATACATGTAAAGAAATGGTTCGTACATATTCAGATGCATTAAAACCTAACTTCTATGTAAATTGTCATTCTTTCAGGTTGCAGAACTGCTTGGCTTCAACTCATGCATGCAGTCATGTCTAGAATACTTGGAAGCAGTCCCATGGGTTGGAGATGAAGAAGAAGAAAAAGTGGTCTCGTCAGTCTTGCGCCTCCAGAATGAAGGTATTGGGGTCAGTCCAGTATTAAAACGAGTCTCATCTGACATTTCTAAAGCCCCGAAGGATACACTTTCTCACATAATTGGACTTGTTCTTGGAAGCAATGAGGAGAGAGGCAGACGTGAAATGAAATCCGTAGTGTTGAAGCTCCTTAGGGAGAATAACAGTGTGCAAAGCTCTTCCAGTCCAGCTGATGTCTGCAATCAAACACTTTATGAATCCTGCAGAAACTGTTCAAGTTCACTATTGTTGCTGTTCAAGCAGGCAGCAGATCCAGAGTCTCCTGATGAACTTGTGGATAACAGAGACCCTGTGGTTAAGCAAATAGCATTGGCGTCTGATAATCTCTTATGGTTGCTTGATATATTGGCTGACAGGCAAGCAGCAGATGAATTTGCAGTAATGTGGGCTGGTCAGCAAGAATTGGCAGCCCTGCATATGAAGCTCCCTATTGTGTCCCGTTATCATGTTAGCATTATCACGGCAAGGCTATTTGTTGGAATTGGAAAAGGAGAGCTGCTGCCTTCAAAGGATACACGCCAACTATTACTGCATACATGGTTACAGCCACTGATCAATGACTACAATTGGCTGCAACATGGGTGTCGGTCATTCGACCGAAAGCTCGTGGAGGAAGGAATTGGTAGGACAATACTGACCCTGCCTCTAGAGGACCAGCAAAGTATTATGCTTTCTTGGATGGGAAGTTTTCTCAAGTCTGGTGATAGCTGCCCAAATCTTCAGAAGGCATTTGAGGTCTGGTGGAGGAGGACTTTTGTTAGACCATATGTGGAAGGACAACAAGGTAGTTTATCCCAGTCAGATAGTCAATGACATCCTAGTAGACCTACGAAAGACTAAGGTAATACCATAAGAATGTAAGTAAGTTTAATGCGTGTTGTTTTCCACAGTATGTGGGTGTACTCGAAAGTGATAAAGTAGAGACTTGGAATGTTTCTCAATATGTGAAGGCTAACATGGCAGATTGTTATGGGGGGGGGGGGGGGGGGGGCGCAAAAGAGTGACCTGGTAGTGAGTGAATTGTACTGAAATATTTGTAGAATTGAACGCTTTTATTTGTAGTGATGTAAGATACTGCTTTTGTATTGATGAATGTGGATTGATTTGTTTATGCAAAAAAATTGAGAAAAAAGAAAAGAAAAAAGGTTTACTAAACTTGTTACTTCATGTCAGTCTACTGCTGGCTCATGATAGTGTACTTGTACCGTTGTACGCGTTGTGCCAAATCTAGTTTCATCACAGGCTCACAGCAAATAAGTTGGTCTAGCAAAAATCTCAGAGCTGTTTCTTGGATCCGAGAGAAAGTACTTGGGTTGTTTGGCCTGTTTCTTGGATCCAAAAGAGTGTTTGGGTTCTCCCGGAGATCTTCACTGTTGGTGAAGTTCTGGTAAATTACAAGATTAAATCAGATACAGTATAACAGTAACTGGATTGAGTTGACTGTTCAGAAGCCTAGTCAAGCCCTTTCGGTGCTTTATGGGCAGAGATGCAAATGAAAACAAGCATGATGTAACTAGTCATTGAATTTCAGGTACATAAAATTGACTCTACCTGTGCAATAAATTACATCAGTGCAGGACTCTGAAATTAGGGTGGGATTCTTGTGCGTATTTTGCAAGTAAAACTGCATGAATGAAACCATCAAAATCTCCATCAGTTATGGACTTCATCAACTTTTAACAGAGATTTCGATTCAATTTCGATCTGTGACTGGTTTACGACTTGTCAATTCTCAAAACTTTGAGCTTTTACCACAAGGCTGAGAATGGTAAAGGTTTGCAGATCAAAATTCGCAAATAAAGATTGTAGACGTACTTGTGTAGATTCAAGCATTGATGTTCCCATATATCTTTACAAATTAAACATATATTTAAAATCAAAGCTTTAGAAAATCGATTTTTCTACATAGAAGCTAGGATGTTACGTACTGTCACATATAAACTAAAAACTAAACTAAGGTAACAATTGCTCCATCGATCGTATTGTCCATCGATTCTCTAAAACTTCTTAGAAAATTATAAATAAGGTTAATTAGAGACCTTAAGTTACAAATAAGGTCACTTAATATTCTTTTTTACAAATTAGGTCGTGTTTTAGTTTCTTAATTTTTCTATTTTTCAAATTTGCCACTCTCTCATACCAGCCTATATAAAAGAAGTTCCTTTTGTTTTCAAACTAAAAAACACACGAGGAGAGAGAGAGAGGTTGGGTGATCTGCGTGGAAAAGAGAGAGCTCCAAAACGCAGGATTCTCTCCATCAGTTGTTTGTGTGTGTGTGTGTGTGTGTGTGTGTGTGTGAGAGAGAGAGAGAGAGAGAGAGAGAGAGAGAGAGAGAGAGAGAGAGAGAGAGAGAGAGAGAGAGAGAGAGAGAGAGAGAGAGAGAGAGAGAGAGAGAGAGAGAGAGGAATCGGAGACGGTGTTTCAGTGAGAAGAAGATTCCGGCGAATCGGAGGATTTCGGTAAGATAAGCTTGGGTAAGGCTTCGATTTTACTTTCCTGTAGATGTTGTGTGCTTTGTGTTATTCGATTGATGCTTTTGTTTGAACTGTGATAAATGATTCCTAAACACACATCGATTTTGAATTTCGGTTTTTTGATTTTGATTTTGGTACTTTGTATTATGTATGGCGCATTGTAGTGATATTATTGTATGTTTTCTCTTGTGATTTATGTGTTTGTGTGTGATTGATGTGGCTGATTTATGTGTTTTGATATTTCGTATAAATTATGAGATTTTACAGACTGTGAGTACTACCTCTATTGAGTGAATACACTACTGCATCACATTGAACACACTAGTTAGCTGTTCTGTGTGTTCTGACTTGATAGTACTATTAGTGTTTAGTGAATACACTACAGCATCTCATTGAATACACTAGTTAGCTATTCTGTGTGTGTTTGAACTTGATAGTACTAATTCTGTTCTGTGATAGTACTATTAGTGTCGAGTGAATACACTACTGATGACTATTAAGGATACTACTTCTATTCTGTAAGCAATTTTTGTTTAATTTGCAGATTGGTAGCCATGGTATTCAGCCAATACCAAACATTGAGAAGTTTTACCATGATGCTTTTAATGAACTGCCCATTGTGAAGCCTCTGTTTACAAGAATCTCATCCAGTCGTCCAAAGGATACTCATATGAAGTCTTCCGCTGAAGATGGGAAGGCAACGAGGCCAATCATATGTGGTTGTTGTGGCGAAAAAGGAAGACACAACAGATTGACATATACCAAAGTCATCATCAGCTAACTAGTGTTTATATTACTCACAGTTAGTGTATTCACCAGTCTACAGTAGTACACTTTGCTTGAACAGATAATTTCCCAACTAGTGTCTATATTAGTCACATGTAGTGTTTTCACTAGTCTACAGTAGTACATTATGCCTGAACAGATAATTTTGCTAAGGCATGTCCATTTCCTTTACATACACTATATTAGTCACAAGATATAGTTGGACAACCATACAAGTCATTGGTAGTATACTTGGTCCAAATCTCTTTCATCAAATATTTTTCGATAAACAAACATACAATGTAATTTTTCATTATATAATACATACTACTTTAATGTAATGCACTTTTCCCTTGTGCAATTTGTTCAACATACTAATTCGAGTTTGTTGTTCTTCGGTTTGCAATTTTGTGTTGGTCAATTGTGCATTTTTGTATGTGACAACGCTTTGTGTTTGAAACCAACAACAGTAGTAGTACACTCATCATACAACAAAAGTAGCACTACTATTAAAAAACATGGGTTCATCTCATTACATCAATGCAAAACGTACTATTTATTTCTCTAGCAAGCACTACTAATTCGCAATAGAAAGTTTACTTCAAAATAGTTGGTGTACTAACACTACTGATGTTTCCAATAAGTACTACTCCAGAATATTTAGTGTACTACTTCAAAACATGGTATGTACTACTGTTTCATAACAGAAAGTACTACTTCAAAATATTCAGGGTACTACTTTAACACAATGTAAGTAGTACATTGTCATCCACACACTTGTGCGTATCTTCGGATAATGTGTTTTTGTGTGTGTATTTTTGTTTGGACTTTGGGTTTCTCAGGGTCCTCCATTTGTGTCATCTCTGCAAAACAATAAAATAAACTATCAAAACACTACATACTACTCACATAAATTCTATATACTACTTACATAAATTCTACATACTACTACATAGCACATTACTTACTACTCACAAACAACACTACATACTACTCACAGAGCACACTACATATTACTACATAACACACTACATACTACTCACAGACAACACTACAAACTACTACAAATAACACTACAAACTACTACAAAGCACACTACAAACTACTACAGAGAACACTACATACTACTCACAGACGACACTATAAAATACTACATAGCACACTACATACTATTCATAGACAACACTACAGACAACACTACAAACTACTACAAAGCACACTACAAACTACTACAGAGCACACTACAAACTACTACAGAGCACACTACATACTACTATAGAACACACTACATACTACTCACAAACAACACTACAAACTACTACAGACAACACTACAAACTACTACAAAGCACATTACAAACTACTACAGAGAACACTACATACTACTCACAGACAACACTATAAACTACTACAGAGCACACTACATACTACTAAAGAACACACTACATACTACTCACAGACAACACTACAGACAACACTACAAACTACTACAGAGCACACTGTATACTACTCACAAACAACACTACAAACTACTAGAGAGCACACCACAGAGTAACATAAACATTACCACAGATTATTGAAGACACTAGTGCATAAAAACCAAAGCACACCAATCTGTACACACCATTACAGACTAACGTAAACACTACCATAGATTATTACAGACACTACTACGTACGTAACAACCCAAACACAACTTTTGCGTAACAGCCAAATCAAACCAAAACAAACACTACCATAGATTATACTCCAACACTGAGAGAGAGAGAGAGAGAGAGAGAGAGAGAGAGAGAGAGAGAGAGAGAGAGAGAGAGAGAGAGAGAGAGAGAGAGAGAGAGAGAGACGGCGAGGGCAACGAACTGTTCGAGCTTGAGAGTGAGCTGATGCCAGAGCTTCTTATGGTAAAGATCTGTGAGACGATTCAAGGTATTGCAAAGAGGCCATGGCTTGACAATTCAGAGAGAGAGAGAGAGAGAGACAGAGAGACGATGGCAGAGGAGCGGCGGAGCAGAGTGAGGAGGATAATGGAGTTCTGATAGGGCTCGATTCTGATTTGAGAATTTAGGGGGAATTCTGGTCTGAAGCAGAGAGAGAGAGAGAGTAGCTTTTATACAATGGCATTAGACGTAAATAAATTTAACAATATGGTTTTTTTTTTTTAAGAATCAGGTGACTTTATTTGAATTAAAAATACCATATGACCTTATATGTAAGTAATCTTACGTAAGTGACCTTATTAATAATTTACCCAAACTTCCTCACATGGAATCATGTGCTTTGATTACAATACATGTCGTTGGAATCTAAACCCTAAACCAGCATAATGTTTTCACTTTTGTTACGTGTTGTTTCTGGATTGCGCTGGATCGACAAGCTAAAGGAACAAATTCTTAGCATGGTTCTCAACAAATTCTTAGCATGGTTAACGTTCTTCCCACAAGGACAGAGATGACGACTAGCCTTCGATGTAATACTCTTGGAGTCTTGGTCTTCTCTAAGCTGGTTCTCAACAACTTCTTGATCTTCTTTCCGGCTGTCATCTCTTCTTTCTTGGTGAAGGAGTAACTTCTGAGCAATCTGAGGTATCCTTGTCTTGAAGCCGCATAGAGTTCCCGGTCCACGGGTGTTTCGATCGAGACTTCATCATGAGGAGGGAGCAGGAGTCATGTTTCTCTCTTTGGTGATAGTAATCTTGATTTTAGCTATCTTATATGTCTCCGATCCGAACAAGGTGTAGTTGAATCGAAGAGATTCTGGAGAGAGCAATAGGCTAGGGTTTGAGCGTAACTCTGACTTTTTAGTAGTAACGGGTAGAGTAATATATAGAACGTCAAATTTGGGTCCTTTAAGTAGTAAAGTAATTTGATATCTTTACTTGATTGACCTTCATCCCTAAGAATAAGACAACATGAATAAGAGAATATATAATACTTTATTAAGATTTATTTAAAAGATCAATAATTAATTATGTATGTATTTCTTATATAACAATCATGAGTTATTGTTCCTTCTATTGTTCAAAAATGAGCATTTTGGTCTTTTGAATTTCGCACGGGTCGCACGCTTATCCGGTTTAATAATACTCTCTTCGTTTTCGAATCACTGTTTTGGATCAAATCTCTCAATCTCTCTCACAGTAACTCTCAACCGATCAGACTCTCAGCCTCTCTTATCTAAGCTAATCAATTTAGCTCTCTCTCTCTCTCTCTCTCTCTCTCTCGTATATTACGTTGCAATTTTATAGATTAATATTATTTTGTACAATACTCAGTTGCAATTTCTAAGTAACTTTTGAAGGCTGGTTATATATGATTCTATTACCTATGTTCAGGTTCGGTTTAGTTCTTGTCGAAAAATTCAAGATCCGAAACTATACTCATCATGTACAATCATTATGTTTGGTTCTGTCACTTGGATGACAGGAATCGAGTGGAACCGGAACCGATCAGGTTCATTCCATCGATTTTTGGATCTCGTTTTGAAGAACCATTTGTTAAATTAAAAAATAAGAGGAAATCGTTTGAAATAATGCATAAGATCAATGATAATATGAAGAAATATAAAATTAATAAAGGTGAAAAAAAGGTTTCTTTAGTAGAAGAAACTAGGAATCTCATGCATATATACATTGTTTCTCTTTGTTTGGGCCTGAAATAAATATTGCGTATTGGGCTTGAAAGGCTGAAGTCTTGGCGAGCGGCCCAAGGTGAGCCGATGTCTTGGTAAAAGGCCCAGTTGAAAATGAAGCTTAGTGAGCGGTCAAGTAGAGTTATAGAGTCCGTTTCCATATCAACTTAGGACTGTGAAATTATGATAGTTGGTTCATACGGCTTAATGTTTATCATATATTTCCTATTTCAGTTAGGGTTCCTTTATTGAAGGAGTTGTGATAACATTAGAACTATATAAAGATGGGACCCGTGTGCTGGAAGGTGTTAGAGTTATATTGAGATTCAAAGAGTAGAGAACGTTCAAGAGAATTAAAAGACGACTACTGAGCATTATATAAGGAGAGTAAGAGTACGTATTTGAGAAAGGGTCCCCGATCAAATAAAAAACATTTGTTATACGCAAGTACACCTAGACATCTCGCTAAGAGATTCTATCCCTGCAACCAGACGATCAAAGTGCTTTTCACTAATCGAGTGAGAGTATTGCGATCAAAAGAAGCAATGCGACTGGAAGATTGAAGAGCTTGTCACATATCGAGTGAGAGTTCGGATATCCAAGGAAGCAGTGTTCTCGACACATCTTCAAAGAAGTTGTTTTGCTTTGCACTCGTAAAGGGTAGTGTGAGGTATCGATTTCTGGGCTCTGCTAGAGACGCAACAACTCCAAGTCCTAGGTTACTAGGCAAGAAGGACCCATTCAGTCAAGATTGGTGATTTCCTTGTCTTAATCGCTTATTAAGAAGTCAGGCAGCTTTACATCCATATTCCGTTGAGAGACGGTGACACGCCAGCACACGAAGTACATATACACGATAAACCGACAACTGCGGTCAAATTATCTGAATTCAGTAAAAGAAACGATTTACGAAAAGATCTCTCGTCAGAAATATTTTGAGCTCAAACACCCTTATCTTCCTCTTATTCTTGAAAAACATGATGATAAAGAAAACCATTATATATTGCACCATCACAATGGCAACAGTGGTCCAACGTACGCATGTAAGCACTGCTGGATCAGGATTGAATGTTCTCTCTTGTAATTCGATCGATCTTATTATCTATGGTTATGTGGTCGTGGTGATATATGGATGGATGAGACCGTCCCTTCCACTGAAGGCCACTATTTAAATGGCAACAGTGGCAACAGTGGTCCAACTGGGAAAATCATAATAATGTCTCTGCAACAATGAAATTTGCACCTAGATCGATCTGCTTCTTGTTTTTTTTCATATTATCTCATTAAATTACAAGCTCAGTACTTACTGATGGTTCACTATCTTGCGTATACATGTTTCGGCACATTCCCACCCTACCATACCAATGATACCATGACCATGTGGGTTACGTTGGGGGTGACGTAAAATTTAAGGTCGATTACTAGAGTTGGATCGAGTGCGTCGACCATTCGTCAAGAACAATGGTCCATTATGGAGTTGTTAGTGATCAAATCCAGCGCCTGATCGAAGTATCAATTTCATATACTGTAGCAGGAACAGAAAATTGGGCCTTCTGTAATTGACAAAGATTAGAGTGAAATATGATCAAGAAGTTGCATAGTATCTTGTCGTCCTGTTTCTTCACATTGAATCTGTAAGTCAATTATGTGCATCACCATACAAGACAAATAACTGATTCTGCAATACTTGCTAGCTGCAAAATCGTTTCGAATTAATTGAGTGCTGGTATATATAGTTGAAACTAACCTGAGGTTGGTTGGATATAAATAAATCTCTCTCTCTCTCTCTCTCGGTCCAGTTGTTAATGAACAGTGTCACAGGACCCTCATTAGAAAGCAACCTTTATACATCGCATGAATACAAGAGAAAGCTAGTAAAAACACTTGAATTTGAATCAACTTCGTTCAGATCAACTATTAATTTTCGCAGTACGTACTGCTTACTATTAAGGATTTAAGATGCAGGAGCCTCTAGCTACGGTACATTTCAGCAACTCCCTCGTAATGTTAGCTAGGATTTATAAACTGTAACTAATGAATGCAAAAAGACGAGGCAGACACTGATTAGTCTTTGTTCATTAGCTACTTGAGGTTCTGCATGTAATCTTATATGTGCGATGTTGTTCGTCACGTACAGTATGGTTTTACATGCATGCTTCTGACAAACTAAGAGTGCAAATAGCAGTATCTTGACTTTCATTGTGTTCTTTTGTTTTTCTATATACGAAAGGACACCAGATATATATGACAACTAATGAAACATTAAGCTTATTTTGGTCATTGAAATTGCTTCCTTGAATCTGGATTCTCCAAGTAACCCCATGAAGTCATATGGTTTGTCTACAATAGAGACACTTTAGGCTGTTGGAGGATGCCTAATTTCTTGAAAACCAGCTTATTTTTTTCAGTTCAGTTACGAGTTGTTTCATAAAGAAAATGCAACATATGTATTTAGGTAAACAGTACATGTTGCTTCGCATGTTCATGTTTGGGATTTACGGAAACCTCTGTTTCATGCTCGATTGCTAGCTTGTTATTAGGTAGATAATTAACAAAGCCTAGCCTGCCGATATGATTTCACATCAATATTTGTTTTTAATGGAAATCTAGGTCTAGGAATTAATTTGTGCCCAGGATGTCATATTAAACTTCATCCGCCGGCTCATTGGTAGAGCCAAAATTAGTACTCCGGGGAGGGGAATAATATATCCAAGTATGAGATGGAGGAGACTAAAGTCACTACACTATTTTGATGTTGCCAAGGGTATACATGAGTACGTATTCTGAGCCCTTTACGAGTTGTTTCTGAAAGAAAACCAGCTTATTGAGTTATTGACAGCATTGGGTTAAGCAAATATGCTAAACATCAATCATCGAATACACATCATGACCACGGAAATTTTCCCATTTACATGGTAGTTATACGTATTCAAAGGCAAGGATCGGAATTGCATGGTCGCCCATCAAAATAGAAACTAATTGTTAGCGAAGCAGAAACGTCCTGAAGGATGAAATTTATGGGACTTAATTAAAATTACAATATATTTGAAGCAACTAATTGAAGCAAATTACAACTTTGAACCTTGAAACATTTTTTTATAATTTCAAACTTTTCCATCTATATCTCTACATCTACAGTGACAACCATTTGCGGGATTCCCATGGCAGTACAATTTCTTTTTCTAGCTAAGCACATCATTCATCATCAATCATAAGAGTCTGTTGTCACGATAGTACTCAATCATATACATAATGATTCAAGGTGGATGTACAAGTGAAATAGATAGAGTCAAATTGATAACCACCCTTCATAGCTTTCTTAATCATTATTTTAAATAACAAAAATTACATGATAAAGCTTCCCGCCCCATTTTCAAAATTATAATTCTCCACGAGAGAAATGATTTTATGTCTCAATAAAGTCATGATACGGAGGTCTCAATCAGTCAATCATACGTTACATGCTATGGAATATACATATCATTAAATAAATTTTAAATCCTATAATTTGATTAGTAGGTCATTCTTGGCAAAAGTTTATCATATCCATACAAATCCTAGGACTAATATTTCTTCTCTGAATTAATGTCCATTAAATATACATCATAATCACATCGATAATTTTCCCAGCAACTAACAATGAACAAAACCTATATATTCTAAAATGATTATAATATTTTTGGACATAGAATTCGAAGATCTTCAACTATCAATATACATAAACAATTTGAAATCATATTACAAATTAAGAAAGAGAGAAGCACTCAAGACAGGGAAGTACTTCATCTGAATTTGAAAATCAATTTTTCCAAGACAGGGAGAGAGCCCGAGAAATTTCATCTGTGTGAAAATTTAGAAAAAGCATGAGAAATTTCAGCTCTTTCTCTCTTACCAAGTTTTCCAAACATTGTTATCTTTTATACCACTTTTAAACGAAATTCGCCATGCAAATTTCTTCAGGGAAAGAGCTAGGGCTTATTTAAGTAACAATAGTTACACTAAATCGATTTGCATATTTATTCGTTTATATAGAAATCAAGATCGAGAAGCATGAATGTTGCTTTAGAAATCAAACTAGACCGAGAGCATGTTTTGTTTTTCTTTTTGAGAACTTCTCTTTGATCATAATCAATTACATATATGGTTAAGAACTCATGATCAACAATATATTCAAGTGATCCGTGACCAGAGGTGTTGGATTGACATGGAGCTCAATTGCAGAACGAACTGAAATAATGAACATAGAGAAGAGAAGAAGGCCAGGAGGGTAAAAGAGGATAACGAGAAGAAAAAATACCAAAGAAATATGTTTATGCAAAAAGGACAGAAAAGGTTTTCTGAAAATTTAATATGACATTTAATATAGAAATTGTAATTAAAATAGAATTCTTTGTGGTGAGTAATGTCACGTTAAATTGAAGCCTACACATCATGGCCTTATTAAGCCCCCTAGCATTGCCTTCTCCATGATATTATTTCGAGTAAATTTTAGGAAAAAACAAAACAAATCAAACTTAAGAATTACCGATATCCAATCTACTATACAATTACAATATTTTACCCCACAATGCTAAGCTACTCTTAATACTAGGTTTAATTTTCATCACCATGTATCTTTCTTCATAGAATGGAAGGTACGTAAGTAAATATCTTTGATTTGTTTAATTTGCTTAGAGCTACTTAATTATACTATATAGAGAGAGAGCATTCAAGTTTAAGGAGTAAGGAGCCTAAATAATTAATTAGTTGTAACTAATTAACAGCCCCCGAAGTCTCTAATGGAGAAAGAAGATGTATTATTTTTCTCGGGCATGTTTCCTCCTCCGGCATGGCGAAGCCCTAGAGTGAGAGATACGTCACCAGCCGCGGTGGTCCCGAACGTTATAAGCGTAGTAGACCCTGCGTGATGATGAATACCTTGATGATCTGAAGCTGCTGCTGCAGCTGATGAGGATGCATTGCCCGAGGTGGTCCCGTAGTCGATGCTACCGCGGCGACACGTATCATCAGTGGTGGTGGTGAAAGGCGGCGCCACCAGAGCGGTGGTGGCGTTGTTGGTGGTGGACTGCTGGCTTTCCGAGAAGGATCGTTGCCTATTGATTGCGAGGAGTGAAGGGTCGTTTTCGGAGGCATTGATATCGGATCTTGTAGCTGTTGATGTTGTGGTTGCTGCTGACATGACAGTTGTCGTTGGTGTTGTCGTTGCTATTGCGGGAGGCGTTGGAGTTTGTGCGTGGTGGTGATGGTCACCAGTGTTTTGGTTGTTGCGGTGTTCTGATCTCTGATGATCTTGATCAACTGATGCTCCTGCTCCTGCACCACTAGGATCACCATCTTCTTCATTGGCTTCTTGTTGGTACATCTCTTCCACCATGGGTTTCCACAATCGAACCCTAGCATTTATGAACCAGTTTGACACCTACAAATAAAAACAATTAAATCAAACACATGCCCTTGATAAATCATATCATCAAAGTCATCAATGCAACACCCTCTGTATATACCAGTAGTTATTAGCATCGTTGTTCTATTTGAAGGTAGGATCTTGAAGATATATAGCTAATTAATTACAAGTTCCTGTATAAGTTCATGCCTATATTGATAAGGGGGCAGTAGGCTACATATGTAAATAAAAGCATAAGCTTATAGTAGTAACAATAATCTAAATAGTAAGAATTGAAGTAGCTTATGAAGTAAAGAAAGTTTGATTATTCTGGTCTTTATTAGCCTATGGATGTGGTATCTAGGAAGGTATCATGATATGGGAGAGTGAGTGACAGAGAGAGCTAGATTCAAAGCTGCAAACTCTCATGTCTCATCTGCAATGTACTTTGCATGGCACAGCTGCTCTCTTATAATTGTCTGTCTGTGGGGTTTCCCTTTTCACACGCTGTTATCAGAATTTATGTCAAGGCCGGGATCGAAGTAATGAAAGGATCCAAAGTATAAAGAAAAAGAATAGAAGAGCAAGAACACGCGGGGCAGAAAAAAAGCATTGTCTTTCTCTTCGAAGCCAGCAGAAAAGCCTAGAGAAATCAGAGAGATATTTATACATAATCCAAAAACATTGTTCCTTCCTTCCTTCCTTCCTTCTGATCATCAGTCATGGCTTCATCTAGTTACCTCTACTCCCACTTCTCTTATATGTACATGCATGTATCTATATGCTACTGTGTACGTGTATATATATATATATATGTTTGCATATGTATATATGTATAAAGCTAGGAGGAGAATGGAGATGGATCGGGAACAAGTATAGAGAAAGATAGTGTGATAGAGAGAGGACCAACCTGGTTTCTGGAGAGACCAGTCTGCCGTGCTAACAGATGCTTATCTGCATCGCTTGGGTACCTGAGAAAGAGACCAGAAGAGACAATGACATTAGAGACCTTGCCCTGAACTGCATAAAGACATAATCGATCAACGATCAATCACTAAGCTTTTTTCGTACGCTGCTGAAGTGCTGCTAACGCCTATCCCTATCAGATAGTATCATTGCCTTGAAATTTAAACTTTTCCTTCTTTTGCTATATCTGCATGGGCGTGAGAATCTAAGACATGGAAGCTAGAAAGATCACTTGCTAGCTCAGCAGTGCAGGCGCTAACAGAAAAGTACTGTGCAACGTTACAAATTTTTACTCTCTCTCTCTCTAGCTGGTCACTGCTAGCTAGATCTCCAGTACGTCTTAACGATACAAGAAATGCATGCGATTTCTAACATAGCTATGCATGCTTTATTACATGAGTTATTGATATTTCCCCGGCTTTCGTTGGTCAGCCTAAGCCCGAAGGACACTGCACATTAATTTACTGAGTCCTTTTAGATCATCTCCAACCAATTCTACCTCAAAATGAGACTTTGATGAAAATTATCTTCTCCAATAGCAAAAATTATAGGTCTCATATCTTATAATGAAGTTCTATACGTTAAACGAGGTCTTATTTTGAAACTCAATATAAGATATGAGACCTTAAAAAGGTAGAGGGCTGGTAAGAGTAAAAGTCATAATAAAAAGAGAGAATGACTCATTTTAATTTGAGGTATGAGATCTAGATAGTTGGAGTTGAGAATATCTTATAATGAATAGTAATTTTTCAAATTCTCATAATAAGCCACGAGACCTTTGATGACCTTGATAGCTAAAGATGGTCTTAGCTAACTAGACCGTGTATCTAGGACCCGTATTTTGAGCGAACTAATTTACTGTGTATCTCTACCTATACTTTTTTTACTTTCTTGTCAATAAAATCTACTCCTCCATTTAAACCGAAATACTATTATCAGAAAATCTACATGCATCGTGTGTTATCATCAGCCATTAACAATTTCTCAGAGTATGGTTTAGGGGTTGTAAAAGCAAATTTACAGTAGTACTGCTGTCTAAAATCTCAATATAAAATGAAAAGTTATAAGTTATTTCACTTATTTGACATGTTATGCTGTCAGTTTGTTCTTCAGTGTTGTGTATATTTTTATATGACCATGTAATAATTAAGCTGAAGTTTTTATTAGAATGATTAGGTCTGATTATGATAATGATTTATGATTGTGATAACAAAATGCAAGTAGATGAGAGAGAGAGAAGTGTAGAAGAAACGCACGGGTGGAGAAAATGCTCAAAAAGCCAGGCTCTCAAGATGTTGACAGATCGTTCAGGAAGGCCTCTTTGGGGTCTCCAAGCTTCTTGTTCCATCATGCCCATCTGATGAAATGCTCTTTGCTGTCTCAGGCTTTGCTCAAGCATCTTCAGCCTGGGGGTCTCTCCTTTGGTTATACCCGAGTTCCCGGCACCATCTTTCTCTCCAAGCAGCTCACAGCTGTGCTTCAATTGCGCTGTTACCGCATCTTTCAGGCACCGGAAATGTCGTGACATCGCCTTTTGAGCTAGGGCCGTGTACGGCACCGCCGCCCCGAAACCCATTACCAAATCAAATGCGTTCACCACCATTTGCATTTGCTCGCAATAGTGGTTGTACCTTCTATCCACCTGCATTGGTATAGCCGGCCATGCATATACATTGAATGGAAAATGGTTAATTAGTTTAATAAATGTCAGAATCAATTAACTTAATTGCTCCACATTTTAAGTGATAATATTACATTAATGCTGATAGCTTGGGATATAATTTAAAGGAGTTGGGCAACACTAGAATAAGCAACCTTAGAAACAGATAACATGTCAAGGTCATGTTAGATTAGATCGAGCAGGTACGTAGTTATTAAAAGTAAACCAAAAGGGGCAAAAGAAAAAAAAGAAGGTGACTAAAACCAGAAAGATTGAGTAAGAGAGAAAATTACAACATACGAAATTATGAGTGTGACAGAAAAACGAGCAAGCAGACAGATCGATAGAGACTGAGTGAGGGAGAGAGAGAGAGAACTCCATCTCCATCCTCTTTCAGAATATTTAACGCCTCCAAATATTGTGAGAAGGATGTGTGGTTCTTAAAAGGGAACACAAAGTAGAAGAGTAAATGCATATAGCAAACAGTGAAATGATTTTCAATACTTAATACGAACGAAATGTATATCATTATATTTCTGTTTCTCTATTCTGAATCCATATATAGAGGCAAACGCTTGTGTTCGAAAAACAAAAAGAACAAAAACAGAACAGGAAGAGATCAAATTAAGGAGGTCAACTAACTTTGCTGAAATTTTACAATGATGGTAGACGGCCATTCAATGGTGAGGATCAGCTCAATTATAAAGGAAATATAGTACATCGCTTATTGCTAATTGCTATAACACTGGTAGGATAGTACTATAACCTTGGCACTTCACCATCACCAATCGAAAGCCAATCAGTGAAATAAAATAGAGTTGTTTAGAATAATGTTAGAGCCAGAAGCCTAAGCTACCATATTTCATAAGCCGGCATTTACGAATTAATTTAATTGATAAGTTAAAATATGATTAAACAAAGAATCATTGTAATGTAAGTGGCCGGATTTTTCTGTTTGTTTGTCCCGGTGACTTGGGAAAAAACTAATGGAGCTCCAAAAAAAGAAGCAAAGGGGAGCTCTTTGACTTGTGGGGAAGAGAGCGAGGTGTTGGTAGAGAGAAAAGTATAGAAGAGTCAAGAGAGAGAGAACTTGCCTCATCAAGCATGGAGAGTAGTTTGACCTTCCTTCTCTGATGCTCGATCCTATCAGCTGCTGACAAAGTAGTAGGCACATCCTTTGATGGGGATGAAGAGGTGCCGCCGCCGGCACCGCCGCCACTGGTGCCAGCTGGATTGGAGCTAGGGTTTAACGAGCTATTCTGTCGACCCAATTTGTTCTTCTTCAGTTGGCCCCTACCCACACTGCAAAACTCTTCCAGCAATTCTTGAGCGGCCTTGACATACTTTGAATTCCTCAACACGTTGACAACCCCGTACGAGGACGATCCAAATCCAACATGAACCTGCTGGCTTTGATGACCGACCAGATTTTTGTACTGATTATTATTATAATGTGCACTACTGCTCGAAGACCCTTCCGGATTGTTGTAGTACAATAATCCGGCGCCGTCTCCCATTCTCAGCTCTTCGGCTTTGGCTGCCTCCAAGTGTTGCAATGAAGTGGACAGAGACAACGAAAGACCTTGTTGGTTGTGATCGCTAGGGTTGAGGTGGTGGTGAGGACCAGTCGTAGAACCGCCACCATGGCCATGACTATCTGGACTCACCCATGAGAATTGACCAAAAGCCCCTCCTCCCCCGCCTGCTCCAGGAAAAGTGGTGGATGAAGGATTGGGAAGCAACATGTGAAGCGTTGAAGCAGCTGATGAGTGTGGTGGAGGAGGAGACGGTGATCTTGGTTGTGGATTCATCAGAAAAAGCTGCATGGCAGCCGCGGAATCCGCATTAATGGTCGAAATCTGATGCTGATGAGCTGCTAGGTTGTCGCGGCCACTCTGATTCTTATTAGCATCCCCCAATGGACCCAATCCGCTCACCATGTTTTGTCTACTTCCGTACCACTCGGCGGCAGCGGAGTTGTGATGATGCTGCGGCCGAGCCATCCGATAGCTGGCGGCCATCGGATGCTCCATCAATTCTGCAGGCTGTGTGACGCCTGTAGGATAGTTGAACATCTCCGACAACATCCCCGCCGTTTCATACACCGGACTGAGTCCTCCGGATTCTTCTTCGTCTAATCCGACCAATGGCGGATGCTCGTACCCTTGCACCCTCAGCTTGTCCCTCCGGATCTGCTGAGCCAAGTGCTGCTGCTGCTGATCTTGGTGGGTAGTCATCGCCGATCTCTCGTAGCCATTGGGGAAGCTGTAGATGCTTTGGTGGTAGTCGTGGGACATAGAGTTACCAGAATTATGAGTACCCTTTGAAGCGTTGGATGAGAAGAAGACTGGTGAGAGTGGTTGTACTGTTGCTATTCCCATATCAAACTTGTGATCGTGTTCTTCATCATATCTCCTCCCCCTTGTTCGCTTAAATTCTTACTGTTCAAATGAGCATGGATCGGGTCAGAGACAATCGAAACAAACAATACCCATCATGGGCTTCGACTCGTTCATGAAGCTAGCTAGCTGGTTATAGAAATCAGAGAAATGAAAATGAAAAGGGAGAGAGAGAGAGAGAGAGAGAGAGAGAGAGAGAGAGAGAGAGAGAGAGAGAGAGAGAGAGAGAGAGAGTATGAAATAATGATATATAGTTCTAGTACTACTAGGGATCCCAGTACTACTACTACTCTTTGTTGGTGTATGTGTTTTTTCTTAATTTCTTCTTTTCATCTTGCGTTTATCATTTTCAGCTTTGTTCATATTTCATATGATGAATATATATATATATATATATATGTATACCTCTTGGAGTTGCAGAGCATGAAAGGAGGTAAAGCTCTCAGACATCGTTTTCCCTTCTGTGGTATTGAAAGCTTCTTCAATTCTCCTCCCTTTCTTTTCTTTCTTCTTTCTTTCTCTCTCTCTCTCTTTCTTTCTTTCTTTCTTTCTTTCTTTCTTTCTCACCACTATCTGTGTTGTCGCTCTGGACTGTCTGTCGTCTCTCTCTCCTTTTTCTTTCTCCTTTTGCAGCACGTACTGTGAGAGTGTGTTTTCTTATGCAGCTAGCTAGCGATGGAACTCAGCAAAATTATAAAATGAAAGAAAGAGGGTGGCTTCCTCTCCTTGAACCGGTTTCTGAAAGAGTAGGACTAATATCTCTCTCAAACCAACAACGCAGCTAAGCTCCAAGAGAGAGAAAGAAACGAAATAGAGAAAGAGAAGCGGTCGCTGTTCTTCGTCTATTTATTTCCAGCCTCCTCTTTTTTCCACGCCATTATTATATTTTGTTTATGGCCAAAACATTTTAAATACCACAGAAATTGTCATATCAAACTAAAATTCGCATATCAAACAAATATTGGAAAAAAAGAGAAAAGTAATTTAATACATGCTATTGCAAATGACGCTAATGCTCACATCTACATTACATAGCTAGACTAATTAACCGTATTTTTGGAATTATAATTAAAATAAATTGTATTGGTCAATATATTGTGTAGCGTTGTATTTTTATATAAAGGAAACATCGAAATAGTCTTTCTTAGCTTAATCTTTTTGTCTTATCTAAATTTTCATTTTGGAGTCCTATCTAAATTTATATTTCTCTGGTAATAATTATTGGGTACTGTTAACACAACAAGGCTATTACTTAATTAAATGAAAGTTTGATAAAGCTATTGATCGATCGACTTGCATCAGACATAGAAGATGAGTATACTAACTTATTGAGAAACATTCAGGATGTAATTTTTTTTTGTTAGATTGAATGGCAATATTAGTGTTTGATGTGGTTAATGGAACATTTCAAACGTAGAAATTTATAACATTAATCTATTGATGAGTATTTGAAATTTAAAAATAAATAAATTAATCGTATAAACTAATTTTATAATGTATCTAACCCAACTCTGTTTTGTTACAAATTCAACACCGGTATCAGAGTTTGGTGATCGACTTAGGTTTGAACCACAATAAATTTGATTTATGTTCGAACCACCATAAATCCAATTTTTGTGATTCTGAGTTTTTTTTAAGTAATTTATTTAGTGCCATTTCTTTTTTGAAATCTCAAATTAGTATTATCAGTTATTTTCTTTTGATAGAATAAATTTCAAATTGATATTATGATGATTAATAATCTTGGGTTTACAACTTTACATACAATACTTGGTATAGACCAAATACGTACCCACGTCGGATGGTGGCTACTGTAATTTGATTCGTGTCCTTTAGAAACCAACGCGAACTACGGAATAAAATAAGAGATAAGGTGAGTACCAAGCCATCTCAACGATCCAAACCACCACCATCCTTGTATATGCTTAAATGACCATGATATCCCTGTCAATGATTATATTGAGTGCGCAAAAGCTTCAGTATGGTAGGAGCATTGTGGTAGATGCCTCGCTGTATTAATTAATAAACCCAACCAAAGTAAGATAAACCAAATGAGGAAAGGATGAAAAAATTAGAAGGAAATTATATACTGTATTGAGGAAATCGTGCACGCAAAGGATGAGTGGCACGTGCAAGAGGTTGTGCTTGAAGAGAAGTTTGAGTAAAAAAATTCAAATTTTGGGTCCGAAAATCACACTTAACTGCTTTATGAATCTTGGCAATGTCAAAATGGCAAATTCCACTGCTCTTTTTTTTGGCTACAGAACTTGTTTCAGGTGTATATCCTATTTGGTTTAAAGGGTATTGTTACTTTGCCTTTATATGTGCTATCTTTGTTCTACTTTCGGATTAAAACGATTGCTGATTAATTGAGAATGATAATTTACTCAAGCATGTTAATGCATATGCACGGAAACTTAAAGTTAGGGTCATCCGGTCATTCTCTTCGTATCCATTGCAATCTTACCAGCGTAATTAGTTCTTATATTTTACGTGTGTACGTAGATAATCGCGAACTAAAGCTAGATAACATCTCCAGCTCGTATATATTCTATATATGTTTTATGCGTAATGTATTAGTGAAAATATAGGTAGAAGTTAGTTAAATTTAGTCCATATATATAGGTTCACCTTTCGATTTTTAACCGTGTATATGTGTCATATAGTCAATTAGTCACGATCCTATCACATAGCTAGAATGAAACTGTGTGATAGAGAAATGTTTTGGGGGGGGGGGGGGGGGGGGGGGGGGGGGGGGGGGGGTCATTGTGAGTTGGAGGATGCTTGTAAGTTGCCAAACTGATTATAAGAATTCTTTGGTCGATATCAATATCAAGTTAACAAAGCATGCAACAGCTTCAAGTTGGCCATTTGATGATGTGAGAAGCTTTCCGTCGACTGATGTTGCCTTAAAAGACATGTGTGTTATTGCAGCTGATGTTTCTTTTATTGACCATATGCTCGCTCCCAGCGTAGTTTAATTAATCCAAAATTGCAAATCCAATACTTTTTGTTTGACCCCTTTAAACTGGGAGTTCCTGTTCCCAACCTTGCATGCAGATGATCGATTAGTGATCACTAGCTGAAGCAAACAGCATGATAAACGAGGTCGATCAGTGCAGACAAAAAAAAAAAAAATATATATATATATATATATACACAGCACGAGTACGTAGCTCGTGCGCCATCATCACACATGCAGTCCGAACCAAATTTAATTTTAAACCGTTAAAAGGAGAAAATAGATTGGCAAACAATATGGTCTAAAACTATATTATATTTATTGATAAATAATTTTAAATAAATATTATAATCTGATACAATCAACATCCTTATAAATTAGGGATTAAAAGAATATCTACTTCTATTCTAATCAAGATAAGATACACACTGAGATACCATAAATATTTCTCCTAGAACACTCATCTTTGTGTTGCGATCCTGATGTATGATGCATAATTTGTTGCCTCACTAAAAATTTTGTCAAGCAAATAAAAAATTCTCTTAGGTAACAAAAGTTCAGTCTAAGAGAAAAAGAGTAGAACACATCAACTACCAATGCGACCCATGTGATGTCTACGAAATGAACTCCCCCTAATCAGTAACTAAATCTTGGAGTTCAGACAACTTTCGCATTCTAATGCGTCTCACATGCTTTACACAAATAGATTTGGACAATGACTTGGTAAACAAGTCGGCAGTGTTATCTGCCGAACAAATCTGAGTCACACGAATGTTCAATAATTGTTGTTGTTGTTGATTAAAGAAGAACTTAGGCCATATATGCTTTATATATCCATCTTTGATGTATCCCAACTTCATTTGTTCAATGCAATCTGCATTGTCCTCAAAGATACAAGTTGGTGTTGTAATAGTGGATGGTAATCCACTAGATCATTGAATGTGGTGTATGATTGACCTAAGCTAGGCACACTCTTTAACCACTTCATGTAAAACAATAATCTTAGAATGATTCGAAGAAGTAGCAAGAATGGTTTGCTTTGTTGATCTACAAGAAATTGCCATGTTCTCCATGGTGAATACATAACTAGTCTGAGAATGTTCTTTGTGTGGGTCAAAGAGATACTCAACATCAATAAAATCAACCAAGACATCACAATGTGTTTCTGAGTAGGGGACCACATTGAATTGGGGTACAATGCCTGCAGCCGGATCACTGTTTGACAGGTCAAACATTTCACTCGACTAGTCGAATGAATAGTTTTGATCTGTCCAGGGTGCAACCTTCGACGGGTCGAAATTCCTGAAATCTACATGTTGTGATTCAACTATCCATTTTTTAGGAATTTCAAGCTTGTTTCTGTATTCTTTGTAGGAAAAGAACAAGTCTAAGTCTATGGAACCCTTTAAGTACCTGAAGATGTGATTTACACCATTCCAATGACATTATGTAGGCACAAAATTAAACCGAGCCAACAAGTTCATAGAGAATGCAATATCTGATTTTGTGCGTTGAGCTAAATACAACAAAGCTCCAATAGCACTAAGGTGTAGTACCTCATCTCTTAATAATTTTTCATCATCATATTTCGGACAATACGAATCCTTATTGGGTTCTAGACTAATGACCATTGATATGCTAAGAGGGTGTGCTTTGTCCATGTTAAATTGCATGAGCATCTTTTGGACATAAACAGACTGGTGAATAAGTATTTCACCAAATCGATGTTCTAATTTCAAACCAAGACAAAATCGAGTCCTACTAAGATCTTTCATCTCAAACTTGGATTCAAGTAGCTAACCATCTCATTGATTTCATCAAAAAACTCAATGATATTCATATAATCAACTTAGACAGCTACTATGGCAAATCCGGAACTTAATGAGCACACAAGGGCATAAATCATATTTCTTGTATCTCTTCCCAATCAAGTAGTCACTTAGGTGTGTGTACCACATCCTATCGGATTGCTTCAATCCATATAGTGAACGCTTCACATGAGCACTCCGTGGTATAAAATTACTTGAGTTGGGTATGACCACGCCTTCCGGCACTTCATGTATATCTCTGAATTAAGGTTCGCATAGAGATATATTTTCACCACATCCATTAGCTGCATGTTCAATTTTTCAGACACTACCAAACTGACAAGGTAGCAGAAAGTAATGATGTCCATAACTGGAGAGTATGTCTCATAATCAATGCCAGATCATTAAGAGAATCCTTGCGCCATAAGTCTAGCTTTATACCGCATAACTTCATTCTTCTAATTACTCTTTTGAACAAAGACTCATTTATGTCCTAACGGCTGCACATTTGGTGGGCATTAGCATTACCGCACCAAAAACATGCCTTTTCTTCAGATATTCTAGTTCAGCCTGTATTTCATCTTTTCACTTCGGCCAATCCACTGACATTCAAAAACTGAGTGAGGTTCCACTTCATCGTCGTCAATGATCTTTTGAGTAACGGAATAAGCAAAAACATCATCAATTACTTTGGATGACCTATCCATAATAATGCACGCATCATTATTAGTGAGTGAGATTTCACCATTCTCTGACCTCACATATGGGTCTGAAGCGTTCTCCAGAGCTGCCATTTATGATTCTAGGACATAACTATAGTCAGGAATAATCTCATGTGTGGAATTCACAATGTTAATGATGAAATGATTCTCATTTATTTTTTCCGACGGCTCATCTGTAGATTTTTTGGGTCGTCCCCTCTTCCTAGTGGGTGACAAGGCTAATGCTACTTCATCCACATGGGCAAGAGACATGTTACTCTACCCTGGAGTTATGTTATACCATCTTTTAGGGACTTCCAACCTTGCAGGAATATTCGTAGCATTTATGTTTGATCTTGTCACTCTAGCAATATCAATAAAGGAGTCAGACATCGAGTTTGTTACCTTTTGAAGATCAAGTATATGTTGCACTTCAATCTCACTATGAGATGTGCATTGATCTTCAAGAAACATAGTGAGAGGAGAATTCCACATTAATTCCTGACGTTCATACGGAATGGAGACATTCTTACCTCCCCCTAATGTCGGGAAGTATGTTTCTTCAAAGTGATAATCTGCCAATCTTGGAATAAAGAGATCTCATGTCAAATGTTCTAAGTAACAGACAATAGTTGGAGATTCATAACCAACATATATGTCTAATCAACGTTGATGACCCATTTTAGTGTGTTGTGGAGGCCACAATTGGTACATACATTGCACAACTAAAGATGCGTATATATAAAATGACATGCTCGTATCTAGTTACCAACTGGTATGTACAGAATGGTTGACATGCTACAAGTCTCAAGCGAAGAAGCATTGCTACATGTAATACTGCATATCTCCAAGCAAATATCGACAAATTAGTATGCATAACCATTGCTCTGGCTACAAGCTGTAACTGCTTGATTTGTGCCTATGCTAAACAATTATATGAATGAACATGAGGAACGAGATGGTCAACTTTGATCCCAATTGACATACGGTAGTCATCAAAAGTCTTTGATATGAATTCTCCTGTATTATCCAATCTAATTGATCTGATTGGATTGTCCGGGTAGTGAGCCCGAAGCTTAATAATTTGTGTTAAGAGTTTTGCAAATGCAACATTCCTTGTGGATATCAAAATAATGTGTGACCATCTCGTTGATGCATCTATCAAAAATATAAATATTTAAATGGCTTGCATTCTGATTTGATATGTCCACAAATATCACCATGAATTCTTTGTAAGAATATTGGTATGTTGTCATTGTTGTCAACCGCAAAGGAATGTCTAGCCTGTAACTTTGCTAATGAGCAAGCATTGCAAAAAGAGCGATGAGCATCAGAGATTTCCATAAAGAAATTTTGTAGAATAACACTAGGTGTTGAGACCGGATTGAGATTATTAATCTCATCCACTCCATCAAATTCGATGATTTTAGAAATTTTTACATGCTTCTTGCCTTTGAAAAATGGATGACCATGAGAGTTTTTCAATATTTTAATCATCATATCACGACATATAACAGTCGATAATATCCAAAGTTGTATGAGGCCGTGTCACACACAGTAGTAAGTGTGACAACATTAGATTTAATAATCTGAACCGTAGTAAGATATAATCTACTACAGATTGCCTCTAACTTCTCCAAGTAGTGCATTCTATCACACTTCTCAAAAGTTGTACATAAGAATTTTTTTCCATTCTTACAATGAGTTTCCAAGTGTAAATTGTAGACTCTAATGTCCATAAAACTTAGCAAGGTTTGATTGGCTTTTGGTGCGTATAATGCATCAGTGATATGAATTCTTGTTCCATATGGTAGCAAAAATTATGCTGAACCACACCCTTGTATAACCGGCGATGAACCAATCATAGTTCTCACTGATGATGTGTATGGCACAAGATCTATAAACAATTGCCTATTTGACAATATAGTATGAGTATTACCACAATCTTCTAGACATTTGATCTTGCCTTCAAACATCTACAAAAGAATTTAAATTAATTAGTCTTTAAGACTTATTGAACACTTTAACTAAAAACTTAAAGATATACCAAGGGTTTGACCCTTAAAAAGTGCTGATATGACATAATAAAACCAATGAAAAAACACATCAAAAGCACCAAGTCCGGATAGGATTGTCGACGGGTTGAGTAATCCACTCGACAGGTCGAAATAACCCAAAATAAACTTTAATTTTTCGATAACCATTTTTGACGGGTTGCTGATGTTTCTCGACGGGTCAAAAATTAGAAAATTTTGTCATAGTGGCTGACATTCGACTGGTTAAGGTAGACCTTGGATGGGTCGAATAATACCTAAAACTAATATCGATTTTCCGATATCTTTTTTTATGAGTTGTTCAAAAAGTTTTGACGGGTCAAAATTGTGACATTTTGGAGACAGTAGTGTACAGTCGACAGGTCGAGCAATTTCATCGTCGACGTATAGTGGGTTACCATCGACGGGTCAAGGAACCCTGACGGGTCAAAATTTCCAATATCAAACCATCCTCATTTTCTGTCTTATTTTTATGTTATTTTGATGTCATAATGTCATAGAATTTTGTAGAATTCAAACCATTTAAGCAATACGTATGTAAATAACCATTCTTAACACTTTCAAATACCAAAAGGAAGAACTTTTATTACTTTGCAATTATATAAACTTACACCAAAATAATATTCTTATTCAATAACCATGACTACAACCAGAGTTAAAATAAAAAACTAAACTTGATTACATAGCAGAATCATAAGCCTAATACATAGACTAAGCAAAATCTGTAGTCTCTATGCTTTCTTTGGGGATTTCTGCTACAATTAGATTGACTTCTCCATCATCTTTCATCTCATAGTCATCATAGTATATCTCCCTTTGGTCTGCTTGGTATTGTTGACACATGTTGTAGGCATTCTGAATATCCTTTGGAGCTCTACATTGCTTATGTATGATTAGTCGCACCACACCTATAGCAAGGTGCCAAGTGAGAAGTAGAAGCAGAATGTGAAGAACTCCCACCATTCCTAGAACCAAAATTGGATTGATTCTTGTTAGAGTTATGGTTGTTATCATGGAGAGTCCAAGTCAAATTTTGACTATATCCTCATCTACTATGACCTTTACCATGTCCTCCTCTACCACCATGAGTTTTATAAGGTTCAAAATGTACGTTATTTTCCCTTATTCTTTCGTGTCTTCCCACCAGTGTTGTAGGTTTCATGGACATTCTTTGTATCGGTTGGCCTAACATTGTTATCGAGAAGAATCTCACGATGCTTCTTTTTCTTGGCCAACACACTCATAAGATCACTGAATAATTGAAGTTTTCCTTGCTCATAATCAATGCGATACTGATGTGCAAGGGTGTCCACAGAAGTAGGAAATGTGATCAAAGACTTCTCGACCATTACTTGGTCGGTCTTTACAATGCTGCAAATGACAAGCTCAGACTGTAGCTCCAACATATCTCTATAAAATTTATTTATCTTAGGATAATCTAATAATCGGATTCAATCCCATCTTTCTATGAGCTCTGTAAGTTATGCCTCATGCACATTGTTGAACCGTTCTTGCAAAGTTACACACAAATCCACGGGGTCATCCTTTAACAACTACTGTTTCCTCAGAGCAGGATGAATATATCTCTTGAGAAACATGAGAACTTGAGGTTTCAAAGTAGGGTACGTGTCCTCGTTGGCTTTAGTGTCATGTGGTAGTGGTTGGATGGTATTAGTGAGATGTTTACCAAGAAATGTATTCTTAACGTCTGATACCCATGTATGATATTATGCTCCTTGAATGTTAATGATATCAAATTTTGGCTTTGCCGGCTCAATCATCTACAAAAGACAAGAGATATAATTAGTTTACCGATCAAAAAATCATGATCACTAATATCAAGTTTAGGGAATAAGAAACATGATCCATGATGTATGGTCACAAAAATTGATGCAAAACCAGTTACTTCATACCACTTCCCAGAAAATCGTGACTGTCAAATTGTCACAAAGATTAACTTCCCTTTTTTTTCAATGTGAAATCACAATTAACTGTAAAATTCACTAATAATCATGACTCTCCCAAGACCGTCACTAATCTTAAACGTTGGGGAACGGGTGATTAAATTCCCTTTTACTTATACCTACATTAATCCATAGGAACTAGAGACATATAATAATTCACGGTATTTAAACCTAAATATAGGATGTTACGATAATTAAGTTTTGCAACCTAATTCTAAATCGAAGAGGGTTTAATTGATTTACCTTGAGGGTGTTATGCTCAGTATGAAAAACTTCGCTGAAAAGAAGTTGGAAGAGAAAACGTCCACGAATTTTCGACGACGAGCTCTGGCAGTGGGGAAAATCCGGTTGTGATTGGTGGTTAGCGGTAGAGAGATTCTGTCAAGGAGGGACACCGACAGTGGAGGTTTTAGTATTTAGAAGTTTAGGGTGATGACTATCAACTCAAGGGCTGTTGATAACGTGTTGAATGAGAAAATAGATACGCAGAAGATATGATCTGAAACTACACTTTATTCATTGATAGATGACCTTAAATATGCATTATAATCAGATACAATCAATCTTCCCATAAATCAGAGATTAAGAAAATATATACTTTTATTCTAATCAGAACAAAATACACACTGAGATACCAAAAATATTTCTCCTGGAACATGAACAAAATTTAGTGCATTACTTGATTATATCGTTTTCACACAAAAATAATCCAAACTTTATAAAAAAAAAATACTTAATTAATCAAGAGCGAATCTTAGAATAGACGAATTCAGTTTATGCTGAATCAAATATGATATACAAAAATTTAGTCGGGTAAAGATATAATGATAATTTAGTAAGTCCGATCCAAACAAAAATACTTACTAATATTTTACATATCTTTATTTCTACTCTCATTTATTCTCTAATTAGTCATTTTGTTACAGTTTTTACAAATTTAAGAGGCCTTTAAAAAAAAAGACGCCTTAGACTCTTAAATCTTTATTACTTTGCTATCATATTGCCATTGCATACAATATTGTTTGTAGTCTTCAATAGAAGAAAAGTGAGGAGATGAAATCAACCACCTACAAAGTGCGAACTCTTGACTTCGTTTCTGATGCTGATCAGAATTTGATTATTCTCTATCTTCATTTCTTATCAAATGTTTTTTTTTGCTTACCTAAGTTTGTGACCATAGATCTGCCGCGGTATAATAATTGATAAATTTATGTGAAATACTGATTAACATCTCACAAAAAAAAATGAATGCCTTTCTCAAACAAGAAGATGGTAGAAAAGCTAGAGATTGCGGTAACATATATCTTCGATTCTTTTCTTTCCACCCTCTGATCCCTAGCACACTCTTTAACATAGCTTTGAAGTAGCTGGCCAGTGTTTTAGACATAGCATGAATAACTAAAGAATTTTCTCCTGTAAACTCCTGGAATTGAATGAAGAAAAACGTGGCTTTTAGTCAATTAAATAAAACAAAGTAGAACACAGATAGTAGATTTTTGTGAGTCCTCTTGACACCATACACGCGTGCAGGCTCAGGAGACTTTCGATCTTGACTAACGGTTAAAGAAATGTTCTAATGTTGTGGGTCCTCTTGACACCATACACATGCATGGATACAAAGGTCTATGAGGTAAGCATAATTGAATTGAACTCAAGCAACCTCAGATGTAAATGTTGCAACTGCCGTCGACCAGGATACTTTTATACTATCTATGAAAAAAAAAGACAATAGTGTTTAATATAAGCAATTAATTAAGGATGAAGGTGTTGAAATTGGCACTTTTTTTTTCATAATGCAGACCCTCTTTTTTTTTATTATTGTGTAATTAATTTGAAGGGATGTGAAATTGGCGTTCTATTTTCTCATCGACCACGTGCACATCATATATATATATATGTATATTTTATTTTATTTTTATTTTTCAGATATAATCTCTATGTCAAGGCACATTTGTAAAAGAATGTGAAGAAAATGAAATGGATCGATGTAGTTTGTAAAAAATGAGTACTAATTTCACCTTTAATATACTTTCAATACATTTTGATATGAAAATATGAAGAGTAAGGGGTGTGATCGATTGTACAAAATAAAGTGTCAATTCCACCCTATAGGATAATCTATATTTAGGCCGAACGGCTTAGCAAATACTATAAGTATTGTCCATTAATTAATCCCAATGTCCAGTAATCCCCTTCCTTTACATATGTTTGCTTCAGGTGCAAGTAATAACTTGGTATTATAAATAAAACTTCCGGGAAAGGTCGGACATTTTCTCTGAAATTTTTTCTACTAAAAATCTTAGTGTCCTTAATTTACAACTGCAAACCGGATTGATAATTGACAGGCCAGCCTGCATCATCTCTACCGTCTGTTCTTTTAGGATATGATGTCACGTGAATCTACCTAAGCTGTTCGATCTTAGTCCTTCACACGCTCGTCACTGTTTAATTATTCACCTTCCGGTCACGTGCCAAAGTCGGCTGAGAGCACGTGTACTTTAATAGTTAATGATCTTCATGCATGCTTGCTATGGGTTTGCATGGCCGGCCTGAACTGCTGTATATACTCAAATCGTGCCTATTTAATGTTCTGGTTGTAAGCCAAAGTCTCCAATTATATTGCCATACCTACACACTGCTTTTGTTCTCCCTTTTGCTAGCTTGCTTTCTTGTTTTAAGGAAATCACGTTCTATCGAGACTGGCGCGAGTAGGTAAATGGGAAAGAATAGAAGCCACAACATATATTGTGTATCTTTTGTACAGGTGGTCGCAGAGAGTTTGGGGACAATTTGGTTCGACAAGTAAAATGGAAATGAATACTAACAAAAGTCAAGCCAAATTAAGAAATAAGATTGCCATGCCCAATTCAATATTACGTGCGTAGGAAATGTGCCAATGTCCTCTGAAAGAACTGTGCATTTCGGTGGTATTTAAATGATTTGGGTCATAAATTTACATGCATTACTTTGACGACAGTATCAACCAACGCTCTACCGTGGACCCGTGGTTCTCCAGCTAATTGAATTTGAATGTACGTTTGAGAATACCATGCATGTGCGAACCTCTAAGAATTGAATCAATATTGTAGCTACAAAATTGAACTTCATTTATGAATATGTGAAAATGACTAAACATTGTTTGATATAACTATATATATGCAGTAAGGTTTTTCTAATTAAGGACGTTCGCATGTATTCAAAATTGCAAATTTCTTAATTTTTTTATTTGGCTCATTTTTTGGAAATATAATTACATCTCCACTATTTAGTTTCTAAATATTAATGTATAGATCACTTGATTTACTTCTGCAAAGTTTCATCAAATTTGATGATGTTTAAGATACCTAATTAGATCAAACCAATGAACAGACTGTAATTTGTTCATCTGAAACCGTTAATGTTCATATGCGGCAAATTATAATTTTTGAAGCTCAAACGATCATCAAATTAGATAAATTTTTGCATAAGTGATCTATACACTAATATCTAAAAACTGAATGGTAGAGATATGATTATGTGACCTAAAAGTGAGTCAAATTAATTAAGAAAATCCTCATTTATTAATTTATTAATAAATACGGACGTCTTTAGCAGAACCTTACTTACTATATATAGATACATAGATCGATTTTCAAATGCAGACGTCCGTACACAGTGCGGATGGTAAGTGAAAGAACCCAACCCCAATTCAATTGCCTAAATCGGAATTAGATCCTAACAACACTACAATCTTTTAAAAAAAATCGCCAGAGTTTACTTTATAAAATGAGTAAACCAAAAACCTGCAATAAAAACACACTTCCAAATAGTCCACAAAAGCCAAACCGTGGGACGCCAATTCCCATATGGATTTCTCAAATTCACAAACTACTGAATAACAGTAAAAGTAGTTCTTAACACTTATTATTCAAAATCCAGTAAGTACTCGGAATGCATTACAAAGGAAAATAAACTAACATAGTACTCAGAGCGACTTCTAATTTAGAAATATACAAAGCTAGTAGGTTAAACCAAGAACCTACTAGAAAAGAACGATGACTTGAACTCTAGGCCTCTGATGACGACGCACAACCACAGGATAGAAATGACAAACTAGGCAAGAAGGAAACCGAAAATCCTAGGGAAAAGCATTTCAAATAATAAAAATTGTTAGAGTGAGTGGACGAAAATAAACTTTCATTTTTAAACTGATAGCAATAAATATAACATGCCTTTCACAATATATAAGCAAATAAACATGATGCGAGTCTAAAAACCACGAGGTCCCTCTCTCGGACACCTCCACCTTAGTACAGTCTAAATCACGAGATCCAGACCCACACGTGATTATATAGTCCGAAAGACCTCGGGTCAGGATATCTGTCCCCCACACCCCCCCCCCCCCGCCGGAGCATCTCGGAGATCAGCCGAGCATGCCAATGCATCGATGCCATTACTATCTCTGAGACTGTACTCTGTGTAAAATAAATCATATTTGTTTTCATGCACATGCATACTCGTACGACATATAATCATAAAATGCATAATCGTAAATGCACTCGTACATGCATAACTCGTACGTGCATAATCATAAAATGCATAACCAAGACTCGCACGTTAATCAGTGAAAATAAATTGTCCACTCAAAGTATACAGCTAGCTCGAAGGTCCAGCGGAAGTTCCATCGCCAAATTCTCTCTCGTGGTTTCCTGAATAAATAACATGTTCATTTGATATCAAAAACCACCAAAACATACGAAAATTAGCACAGAAACCTTCCCGGAAACCCCTAAAAAAAGTCCACTTTTCTGTCTCACCAAAGCTCCACCGTGGGCGGCGACGCGTGGCCGTCACGCGTCACCACCGGCGGTGGTGCGTAAACCACACACACCTTTGGCGCAGACAATTCCGATTGGGGTGAATGACCCCTTGTTGGAAAGATCTCAACGAGCCCAACAACTTTCTCAACTGAGCTGAGACCCAATTCGACGGCGATTGGCCGGAATTGGCCCCGAAACCCTCGGTGGCCAAAATCGCCGAAAATTTTCTTCCGTCGATTCCGTCACCAGTGATGCAGCTTGGTCCCCCAAACCATAGGGGTTTTGATCCTTGGTTCAAACCCAGTCGAACCCACCCAAAAACCACTCTGGAAAACGATCGGAACGCCGCCACCGAATCCACCCATATTCCAACGGGTTCCCGGCTGTTTTTCGGCCTCAAAACATATCCAAATCTCACAAATAAATACATGAATGGAAATAGGAGAGGAAGTGCTTTACATCCATACCAAATACGCCGGCAACCGGGGCGTTTTTCGGTTGGTCGAATTCGAAAATTCAAACGAGTCAAAATGGTTATACGGGTCGATACATACACAATTTGTATTTTTCTGATTTTCTCCATATTTCCACCGTATTTCTACTATAAATACCAAAATTTTCTGATCAGATCAACGGCCACAATTCGATCTGATCAAGATTCAACAGTTGCGATTAAACCGATAAGAAAATACATTAAAAAATACATATTTTAACCAAACAAACTTCTAAAAATCAAAAGGAATAGCTCGTAAGTTTGAAAAATTCCTCAAAAATTTCTACGAGCATGAAATTAAAAACTCTACGACTTTTGCGAAGAAAGTCGGATCAAATTCTCGCCCGAAGAAAAAGTCGTTAACAAAATTTCACGAGGTACATAATTCGCGGAAAACATAAATCGTAAAAGTTAGCGTAACTTTTTGTTTGGATCGTTACAGTAAGGATTTGATTATTTTGATCTGTAACGCGCCAATTTGCACCTCATCAAATCGAGCACATTATAGTGTCGCGTGTCCCTAAAACTTAAGCTAAGATCCTTAACTCATGTCCTAAGAACCCGCAAGGAAAAATAAGAACGTAAAACTTAACTGTAAAGCAGATAAGAAATTTAACTTGCTGAAGCGTTTATTGAAAATGGGTGAAAGCAAAGAAAACCATAAAGTGGATTACTTTAGAAACAAATACAAGTGTCAAAATAATTATCGAATAATAGTCTGGTACAAGCCAAAGTCTAAATAATTGACAAGAATTTTTTTTTACAAACAAGCTATACTTGATAAAGAAATCAAGCATGAAGAAATGAAACAAGTAAAGCTGTCACGCGGATCTAACTCCGTCAATGACATACGAGATACAAGGAAAGGCAAGCCTAGAGATGGCAATGGGTAGAGTACGAATATTGAAATACCATGAAATTTTATTGAAAATTACATGTACCTGTAATGGCATTGGGTAGGGTACTCGAGTTTATATTCTATACACGTACCCACCCCGATACCCATGAAATTTTATTGAAAATTACATGTACCTGTATCCGTTAGATACTAAGATATCCGTACTCTCCTATTACCTATAAAAAAAATATGTTAAAAAGTAAAAATGATTATAAGTAAAACCATAATCCAAAAAATATATAAATTATTTTTTGCAAAATATGACTAAATTTTTAAATTTCTATGTAGAAATGTTCTCATTTCGATCTGTATGTTCTCGTTTTGAATAGGTGTAGAAGTATTCTCGTTTTTTTTCAGCTATTGAAGAAACTTGATTCGATTTCAAGATGTTTAAAATCATTGTCTGAAAGTTTCATGGCCTGGTGATCATTTAGGAATTAAGCAATTCACAAATTGACGAATGAAAAGAGACAACAAGATAGCTTTGGTCAAAATATTATAGGTAAATATATGATTATTTACTTTGAAATCTTATAACAAAAATAATTATCATGCATAATATTAATATGTAATAAATATATAACAAATTTAAATTTAATATTCTTATTGGGTGAGTATCAGTATGGATATCAAAATACCATACCCTCCCCGTATCCGTTTTCAAAATTAGGGTATTGGGTACACCCATACCCGTTACCCATTTTTACCCGTAATTGTCCCCCATTAAGGTCGAATACCTGATGAATACCCTACCCTATGGGTATTATTGTCATCCCTAGGCAAGCCACACCAACATAATCGAATTGTCCCATATTCGTACACAGTATCTGTATCCAAAACTGTTGTAGGGGTGAGTTTTTGCCCTTGCTGCTCAATAGGGCTGTATCCAGCTAGGTGTGAAAATAAAGGAAATCATAAGTGCCGACAAGTAAATTAAAATTGATGCATATGGTAAAATGCTCAAAACCACAAATCATGTAGTTGTGTATAAAACCATAGTAGGGCCCATAGAGATTAATCAAATCTGATGACCAGACTCTGTGCCAACTACTACCTTACCACAATTAATATCGTTTACTTTGCGAGGTGTAGCGAGAGTATCCACTCATGTCGTATCACTTAGAAGCATTGTCACACCTCAAAGGATGTCGGACATTCTTCAATCTATATAGCCCCTCCGGAGGTTTAGGGTATCGAATCCCAAGAAAGTCGCTATGCCCCTCTCACTCTTAGATTATCAAACAAAAACTCATATGCATTGAAAACATAGTAATCATGCATTAAGAAAATACGTTCTTTTATAAAACGACTAACTGAGGCAAGTCTAGAGTCCCCTACCTGGAACATCGTCACTTTGACATTCACACACTTTCTTAGGCCTACACCACCATATTTCACACCTTGAGTAACTGGAGTCCAAATACGACATACTCAATGTCATTAAATAACTTCATATCAATTTCACAATATAACTAAATTTATTTCAATCAAGATTTCCAAAAAGATACCAACTTATTCTTCAAAGTCATTGTCCAACAATACACTAAGGACACCCATGATCAAACCAAGTTTAACACATATCATTAGTTGATCTCATATCACCAAACTTTCGATAAGAAATTATCCAACTCATACTATCGAATTAGCACTCATCTTTGTAAATTCTAAAATTCCAAACATGCATAATCACTTAACTCAGTTCAAAATCAAACAGCCACTGACCAATGCATGCATAGTATCAATAGCCATCACCTTGATTAACATCTTCCCATGACACAACACATTACCAATTGAATATCCATCCATAAACAAACTCCTAATTCACATTTTCATTTATTAACAAACCAGAGCATCCAATCTTGTTTAAAATAGGAACCACAATCGGAATGAGCTAAGAAGCACCATTGACGCCGCGATGAACAGTGACTCCAACGAAGAATGATGACATAGCTAGAGAAATACAAAATGATCAATCTTAATCAAATTTAACAACCTAATATACCAATTAATCAATGCTAATCGAAATACCTAACTAAATATAATAGAATGTAGACCACGAAGATGATGCTAGCTTTCATACCTTGTGATGATCAGTTATCATATTTACCTTGATCCAGCATGACTCTACCGTCGGATCCTCACAAAATTTAAATAGGATACCTAAGACACAATTACGAACAACTTTTATGAAGAACTCAAAGTCAAAGGAGCAACTTATTATACCGATTTTGGCCCTGTAATGCAAATGACGAGAACAAGGATTGAAACCAAGAAGAGTTTCTCAATTAACTGAATTGAGTCGGCTCACTTTGTCTCCATCACGATGAGTGTGAGCTATAAATACCCATATAACCAATGGTCTAGATTGTCCAGAAAATAATATTTTTATTTAATGTATTTTTTTTTATTTTTTGAAATTCGAATTAAATAACAAGCGCTTCTGAAAACTCCAGGTCGAATCAAATAAGTCTGATACGTGAAAACGAAAGACTCAAGGTCTAATCTGCGAGGCTTACCTCTCGCACTAGAAGTCGAAAAGATAATCTTGTCGTTGAGAGTATTAACTGACGAGTGCAGCTGCTAAAGTCGTCGATCACGTCTATGAGGCATGACACTAGAAGCCAAAGAGACTCACTATCAACTGAGACACACCTAGAAGATTATCTTATACCATTAGTTATCCAAATGCCCGAAGGCATACGATAGAATCCACTACAGTCAAACCATTGCACACTAGATCACTAAGAATATAAGATAATCGGCAGGATCTAAAAAACCTAAGGCTCTTATACCAATTGACAGGACCCACTCCAAATCAACACGTAATCTAGAGTGAATCATGCGGGACTCTTATTAGGATGACTCGCACCAAAGATTCGATACTAGTAACCCCAATATGAGTAACCCGAAACTTGCACTACAAATCTAAACTATGAAAATGGAAGCGATAGACTGTCATGCCTCGTACCCTGGATAATTACGACTTCAGTTGAGTAACTTGCAAAATAGGCAATTAAATACGAAAAGCCCAGGGAGACATAGTTTAAAAAAATGTTAGAGTGAGTGGACAAAAATAAATTAAACTGAAAACTAGGATATAACTGTGCTTCCTCCGATATAATAAAATAATAAAATAATAAGAGAGTCCGTGAAGTCTCAAAAATGAAAATGATACATCAAGAGAAGCTCATTAAACTTTTCTCAAGTATTGTGCAATGGAGACGTCGTCAAGGGTCACCTAACCCGAGACAACAAAACAAAGTGAAGTGGTAACTAGATCTCTAGTCCCAAAACTACTCAGGGATCTATCGAGTAACTGAATGCATGCATGCAAAACTGACTATCTGTATATGTATGTAGCCTCCAAAACTAAACTGAAAACTGAAGGTGAATAAAGAAATAATCACCAAGACTCGCTAAACGACTCTGAAAATAAAATGTCCACTCGCAGTACTGTGCCGTGATTTCCACCAAGCTAAATTCTGTCCGTCGGCATTTCTATACATCTAATATTGGTTGCTAACATGACATCCTAAAACAACAATTATTATTTAATAACTAATCGTCGAAAGTCATATCGAATAACTAAGCTCATTTACCAAGGAGCATTACTGTCGAGAACATCGCATTCTCGAATATCATGCTTTCCGAACTAAATACAAGCTTTAATTTAGTTCCAATTTCTGAATCTTGAAGCCTTTTAAAAGTCGTAACACACTCCTTTGAACGTTACGTGACTTGAGGTTGAATCGATGTTCGACTCGACTGATCAGTACTATCGTAAAATCATTTAATTAATATCCTATTAAATACACGTCTTACACAATTATATCCAAATCAATTCAATAACCTCTTCATTATTTGGTACGTAATTACGAGTAAAACAACATAATTTATACCAAAATTCCCTTCGCTGGAGCGTTGCCATGGACCGCCGCTGCCATCGGCGGTGCGGCGATGACTTTTTCCGTCGACCCGAGACTCGTCCTGTGAAAAACTAACCCAAGAACAACTTTCTCAACTACACCAAATTCCAATTTTAACATAAACTCATCGAATTACCTTTTGAAGTCAAGAACACCAAAAATTTGAAATCGTCGATTCTCCCTCCTCTGGTTGAATTGAAATACCATCCTTATATGATTACCTTCGTGGTGATGAGAGGTACAAAGCCCAGTAGGTCTCGCTAGTCGATTTGGCCAAAATATCATCGACCCGAATCTTAGGTTTTCCGGTTCAGTTCCGTCCTTTTCACCAGTGTTACGTCTCGAAATAGGGTTGAAGATGTTGGAAAAAAGGTAGAAGAGGTCGTGGTGGTCATTTTGACACCAAGACCACCGAATTTGGTGGCCGACCGGTGGTCCGTTGCCGATGAGACCGACGGTGGAGAGAGAGAGAGAATGGGAGAGAGGAGAGAGAAAGAGAAACTGGCTAAAATATAAAGTTTTGACTTTCTATTTGTGGAAAGTTGTATTTATACTCGCGACTAGTTAACTACGTAAATCGTTAAAAACTTTCGCTGACTATAACTTCTTCATCGTATCTTTGATTTAAACACTTGATGTGGTCACAAACTCGTCTCCATAAACTCTACGACTTTTTTCAAAAAAATTTCTTGAAAAACTTAATCGATAAAATTTCGATAAAAACTATCGATAATTAATTATTGACGATAAAAATTAATTACCATCATCGATTAACAGTTAATTAAAATAACGAGGTAAATTTTGGGTCAGGATATTACAGTAGGTGACTTTGTTGAAGTAGTATCTATAGCATGAGTGATCTTAATTGTCAAGATTTGATATATAAGTAAGGTAAAACGGAAAAATTTGCACCATGCGGATGTCCTTAGTTGAAAATGAATGTATATATATATTGAAACAATATGTGTATATATAGTTCAAAGCTATTGATGCAAAGTTTTGCACTGAAAATTTAATGTAAAGTTCTACGTTATACAAAATTTATATGCGAGAATAAGTTTCTTTGGCTGTAACGTCCATATGATCAACTTTATCCTGTTTGAGTGAGTCATACTTCTTGTATATTTAGGAGGTATATATTCTGTAATTAACTAAGATTCCGTAATTGACTACGTTTTCTTATAGAACTGTAAATATATTTGTATATATACCCAATTCAGGATTGATTAATATATCAAACAAGTCTCCAAACACTTGTATTCTATTTGACTTGGCATCAGAGCTTAGGTTTGATCTTGGGAATTCTAAAGACCTGACATTGTTTTCGTTGCGAATATGTTCTTAGTCCTTGTTTGATCTATTATCACCTGTTGTTCCTGGAAAATCCTGAAGACCTGACCTTGTTTCCGCTACGAATTTGTTCATGTTCCTTGTCTGAATATCCTGTCTTGTCTTGTTCAAAGCATCGAAAAAATCTCTTAACCCATCGAAATCTGTTCTGTCTGACTGGTTCCTTGATCATGTTCACTTGTTTCTTGTCTCGTTCCCTTGTGAAGAATTTGTCATGGCTTTGGATATTTCAATGTTTGAAGAACCTATTTTCTATGGTATGGAGAATCAAGACCACATAGAGGGTAATGTTTCTCTAACTGACAAACATCAAGGTAAAATCAGTATTGCTTTGAAAGTTTATAACTTTACTGATGGTGATACATAGATAATTGATTCTAGTGCGTCTGATCATATGACCTTTGATAAGTCCTTGTTTTCTAGTTTGTCACCTTCTCATATACCTAAAGTGTCTAATGCAAATGGTGTGTCTTTTGTAGTTTTAGGTATTGGCTCAATCTAAGTTAGTCTATCTCTTGTGTTACATAATGTTCTTTATGTTTCCTCTCTATCTTATCATCTGTTGTCAGTATCTGAGTTGAATTGTCAAAACAAATGCTATGTTACATTTTATCCTATGTATATGGTATTTTAGGATTGCTGTACTCAGACAATAATAGGCAAGAGAGATCAAAGGAGGAGACTGTTTTCACTTGGATTGCATTTATAGTGGGGAGACACAAGCGTTATCAAGACATGTTGCTTTGATATTGAATTCTGATCGAGTTAAAGAAATTTGGTTATGTCATCGCCGTTGGGTCATTTGTCTTTTGGTGTTATAAAGAAGTCTATACTATCCTTGTTTCTGGGAATAAAAGAACCTAGTCTCTATTGTGAAACCTGTGTGTTCGCTATAAGTCATAAGTCCAGTTACTCTGATATCCTAGTTCTCATTCTAATTCAGCACCATTTGAGTTGATGTATTCTATTATTTGGGGGCCATCGAAGAATTCAACCTTGATAGAAATGAGATACTTTGTTCTGTTCATTGATAATTTTATACAAATTGACATGAGTTGTATTGCTAAAAAACAAGGATGTTGTGTTTTCTGCCTTTATTGCATTTCATAATCTGATTCGAACTTAATATGATGTTTGTGTGAAAGTATGGTCTGACAATGGAGATGAGTATGTCAATCATTTTTTCCAAGATTATTTTCAGGAATATAGAATTGTTTACCAGACTACTTGTCCGTAGACACTGAAGCGAAATGGAGTTTCTGAGAGAAAGAATTGCCAGCTTCTAGACATGGGAAGAGCCCTCTTACTCAGTGTCAATATGTCAAAATATATTTGGGGAGAAGTTGTATTGTGTGCCTCTGATCTCATCAATTGCTTACCATAAACTACTCTTCAGAATTAGATTCTGTTTCAGGTATTGTCTCGTCATGTTCTCATCCTATCTTTCAACAAACTTATTGCTCATGTCTTTGGTTGTGTGACATATGTTCATCTTATAAGAATCAGAGATCTAAGTTGGAGGTTCGTGCTCTCAAGTGTGTATTTCTTGGCTATGGCACTCACCAGAAAGGATACAAGTGCTACCATCCTCATTCTCAACATTTCTATGTGACCATGAATTTCACATTAGTGAAGACTTATGTTATATTTTTCCTATGGCATCTCAGAGTGAGGAGGAAAAAAATATGTTTTATGAAGACCAGTTTAAAGGACCAGAACTCAGTGCTACGATTGAAAGTGCCCCAATCGAAGCAATTGTTTGACCCGTCGAGGAGGGTCCTCGACTCGTCAAAAATAGTACTCATAGTCGTACAGAAGGTGAGCTTCGACCCATCGAGGAGAGGCATCAACCTATCAAAGGGTGTTCTCAGGAAGTTCCCATTTCTAAAGATCCAGTTCGACCCATCGAAGGAGGCATTCCAGACCATTTTGTAGTTGTTCCTCGACTCGTCGAAAGTATGGTTCAACCCATCAAAAATACTCAGGCAGAAAGTGACGGGTTGTTCCAAGTTATGAAAGTGTTCGACATGTTGAACAAATGTCTGACACGTCGAAAGGAGGAGAATTAGTCAGTAATCAGCGGCTAATTGTTGAAGATGTACATGTAAGTGCAGTCTTTCCCTTTCCATCAACGATCTCTACTGGTCTGTCATCACCTGAGACATGTAGTAGTGTTCCTTTGTTTGGTAGTTAACCTGTCAATGGGGCGGAGCAGCTGGACCAGATCAACCTAGATCGGTTTAAGTAAAGGAAAAGCTAGACCCGATCTGCCCCGTTTATCCGGCCGATCTTTTAGAATGAAATCTAGATCCGTATCCGGCGGATCAACGAGTCAACTGAACGGATCCGGACCCATTTATTAATATGTTAATTACTAAACTTATTTCTTTTATCAATATATTAATTATTACCAATATATCACATGACCATATGATACAGCCAAAGTATTTCACTAAAGAAAACTAGATAGACCAAATAATAATATTCCAATTTACATTGAGGAACTTGACAAGAAACAAATTGTTTTGGATTTCAATCATCTAATAAAATGATTAATATTTTTATATAACTTTGATAAAAAAATATATATTTTTTTTAAAAAGAGACTTTTAGGTCACAAATATTTCATATATTTAATAAATTAAAAAAATAAACTGGACGGATCATAAAGGGATCGAATCGCTTATGATCCGGATCAAATCCGTTAAGTAAACAGATCAACGGATCCGGGTCACAAAAATGATCAATGGGTCCAAAAATCATATTCAAATCCGTTTAATAGGCACGAGTCTGGAGCGGGTTCGGATCAAAATCCACTATGTTGACAGGTCTAGTTCACTATTGGGGAAGAGATTCGAGGCGACGAAGCTTCATGGTCGCCTTGGATCATTTTCTCGTCGCCTAGATTTTATGTGACCAAAACTTCGTCGCCTCGCCACGTCGCTTAAGATTCATTCCTTCACCATTGGGGCGACGAAGATTGAAAAACTTCGTCGCTTCATTTTATTTGAAGCGACAAAAACAATCTTCGTCGCTTCGATTTTTCGTCGCGAAGATATAAGTGTTGTCGCTTCAGTTGAAAATGGGGCGACGACGATTGGTCAATCTTCGTCACTTCAATCTCAATTGAGGCGACGAAGATTGGCCAATCTTCGTCGCTTGAATATAAATTGAGGCGACGAAGATTGACCAATCTTCGTCGCTTCAATATTTTTTTCTTCTTCTTTATCACTGAATGAGGCGACGAAGATTGGTCAATCTTCGTCGCCTGAATTTATATTCAAGCGACGAAGATTGACCAATCTTCGTCGCCTCATTGAGTGATAGAGAAAAAAATAATAATAATTAAATATTAACGTACAAAGTCACGACGTATCACAATTTAAAAGCACAAGAACTCATTCAACCACAAATCAAGTTATATAGAAAAATATGCCACAAATCAAAACGTACACAGTTTATACAAAGCCTAGATACTATTGTTCGATTCACACAGTAGACTCATGCTCGGGGACGGCGATGTAGCTCGATTACGTGCCAGGAGGTGGTGGAGGAGCTTGAGCTTGGAATGAGCGCATTAAGGCATCCATTTGTTGGACCCTTTGGGCGAGGTCATTATAATCCTCTCTGGCTTTATGCGCCGCCTCAGTCGATCTGCGCACCTCCTCTCTGGCTTCAGCGACCTCCCTTTTCAGGGATTGTTTTTCCTCTAGTCGGACCCCTCCTCTCGGTTTGGGGTCGCGTGTGAGAGCGCGCCCCACCCCTGTCACGTCGAACAAGAACAAATAAATATGTTTGAATAGTACACAAAAATGGAGCAAAACGTAAATCGAGATAAACGACAAACAGATTTTATAGTATTACCTCTTATAGAGGTACCGGGCCTTGAACCCACCTCTTCCTCTATGATATTTATTTGTATATCAAGAGGAAGAGGATGGTCTCGGAAAATCGCATCGCCGTCAGTGTCACCCGTTGCACTATCTTGTTGGGACAAGACTTCGTCGAGTCTTCGCTTCACTGCCGCCTGCTTAAATAAAATATATTAAATAAATAATATTACTGAATGGTAAACAAAAATAATTGTAATAACGTAACGTAACGTAACATATTTTCGTTTACCACTTTCTCAGCCGCATTCTTGTCTGGCTGGTATACGTCAATCCAAGTCTGGACGGTCGGCGCTCTATGACCCTCCTTCTCCAACACCTCGCTTCGGTATGAGAGGGCGAGGGATCCCGAATGGTTGTTGAGCTGCTGCTCCTTGTTCTTGTTTCGGTTTCCTCGATTCCGTTCGCACAATTTCTGCCACACAAAATCTGCATTTAAAATAAGAATAGATAAACATGTATATTTTTAAATCGTTGGCTACCAAAACTGAATATATAGTTTATGAAGCTTACCACGTAAGCAGGGTCTTCGAAGTGGCCTTTTAACCACGCCCATTCCTCTTCCCTCCCTAGGAACTCGGCCGGAGTCTCCTGGCTGACCTGGAGATAATGCTGATGGCAATCATGCTTCCAATCTTTGTAGATTTTTTGTGCCATCGCATCAATAAAGTTCCACATCTCCACATCGGTCGCCGGGATGTCATAGTTCGTCTAGCACAAAACATATAAAATCCGTTATGTAAAAGTTATATGTACATAAACTGTAAAGTAACAAAGTAAGCTAAGCGCAGTAAGTGTACCTCAATACTTGTATTGACGATATCGTGGTGCTGCTGGCTAAGTCCCAAAAAGTTAGGCGCAAGCATTGGAACTTTTCCTCGTATGATGCTACCAATGTCTCTAGACATCAGACTTCTAAACTCCCTCGTCGCAGGCCCCCGATGCCTCGTAGAGTAAGGCACTTGTAGTCGCTTATTGTTGTTCATCCGTACGAGGTACTCAGTCTTCGTCCCGACAACGACCCCGCGCTGTATCGTCGTCGGGTTTCCGGTTGCCATGTCCACCATGTCGGGGAGTTTGGTCTTCTTGCACCGGATGCTGAGGGCGGGAGGGCGCTCTGAGGCCGTAGTGGCGTCGCTATCATCCACTGGTGGAATCTAGTCCTCAAGGTATGGGGCGGGCGTTAAACCCCCTAAACCCTCCAAATGATGTATCGTCCGGGTCCCGGATTGTCCCGTGGGGCAGCCCGACCCGGAAGGCCCCTTGCCGCTGCTCCAAGGTCGCCACACCGCTGCCTCCGCCGCTGCCTCCGCAGCTGCCGCCACCGCTTCACGACGCTGGATCGCCGTTTTTCTCTTTTGTTGACTTGTAGTTTCGGGAGCCATTCTGTAAAAACAAAACCAGACATTCAATCGGCTATATACCAAGTGACAACATACTCGGAATGTAGTAAGAGATCAATTACTAAATGCCATATTCATCTCACTCGAGCCCGTTAGTTTGAAGTAAAAATCTCATATATAAAAGCAAGATTCATCGTTGAATTGTATGAGAGAGAGTTTTTGTCCTAAGAACTTGTATATTTAAGTGATGCATATATAATATCTAGCAACCAAAAACAAAACCTGAACATCTCTAAGAAAAACACTTCCCCTCTTTATAACTTGAGCAGTATATGCATGGAGCTTAATATGCATCCAAAAGCATCCAACATTCCAACATCAACTGGCCTATACATGTACAAAACCTACAAAATCATCCAAAGATCTACTACCAACAACTCAATATGCATTGAGACATTTCATCAAACCTTTGGTGACCGTTTTACGTAACATATAGACAACTAAGATTTACATTGTCACTTGTAAACTGTAACACCCTAAAGCCATTGGTTACTTAGCAATAAAACGTGGGTAAACTCATCTCTGCTTATAAATGACTAGCTTGCACATGTAGGGTGAGGAAGAATGTGACCTGAAAATTCGTCTCCGACTAATACCCCACTGTCCAAGTATCAAAGCTATATGACTAGCTTGTGTGATGACTAGCTTAGTATCAAAGGAAAGAGATCACACGCACACACCAAGAGCATCCAACATTCCAACATCAACTGGCCTATACATGTACAAAACCTACAAAAGCATCCAAAGATCTACTACCAACAGCTCAACATTTTAACTTACAAAACTGATTCCCGATTCCTAGTTATTACGGTATACCTTGAACCCAAAATTGCAGTATCACGAAAATCTTATGGCAAACTGTAAAATGGAAGAACCTCATAATAGAAAATCATTCAAGCAGATCAAAGAATTATACATACAGAAGCTTGAATTGAAGCTAATGAGAGAGAGAGAGAGGTCCCGAGAGAGAGAGAGAGAGAGAGAGAGAGAGAGAGAGAGAGAGAGAGAGACATACCTTGAACCTGATTTGGGGATTTAGGGTTTTGGGGAAGTTAGGGATTTAGGGGTGGGGGATTTGGGGATTTAGGGGAGAGGATGAGCTTTGAGGTTTAGAAAGAGAGGTGGAGAAGAGGGTTTTGCAGTTTTAAGAATAGATTTGGGGGTTTTGCACTTTCCGGAGAGAAATGAAGGTGAAGAAGAAAGAAGAAGAAAGAAGGTGAAGAAGAATGAAGAAGAAAGCAGAATCGAGTAAACTGTGGTTATTTAATCAATATGAGGCGACGAAGATTGAGGACTTCGTCACTTCCATATTCAGGTGACTAAGTTTTCCATGTCGCCTCGAATTTCTGAAGTGACCAAGTTTCAATCTTCGTCGCTCCAATATACTAAAGCGACCAAGTTTCAATCTTCGTCGCTCTAATATACTGAAGCGACCAAGTTTCAATCTTTGTCGCCTCGAATTTCTGAAGTGACCAAGTTTCAATCTTCGTCGCTCCAATATACTGAAGCGACCAAGTTTCAATCTTCGTCGCTCCAATATACTGAAGCGACAAAGTTTCAATCTTTGTCGCTCCATTGTACTGAGGCGACCAAGTTTGCATTCACAGGGTTACCTTGGGGATCCAAACTTGGTCGCCTCATAGACCGTAAACCCTAATCGAAGCGACGAATATTGGTATCTTGGTCGCCTGGATATATTGACGCGACGAAGATTGATATCTTCGTCGCCTCATTTTGTGTTATTTTTAGAAATTCATAAAATATCTATTAATTTCTCAAATACATAATGTATAATGTAAGGTTTACAGTAAATATCAATAATTTTTACATAATGTATAATGTACGCTTTAAACAATATTCATAGTAATATTGGAACCCACCTCTATAATTTTTACATAATGTATAATGTACGGGCATTAGTGATAATCGGCGACGGGTGTCAATAATGGCAGCGCGCAGGTGGGATAGTAATGATCGATCTACATCAATTATATGATGTTCTATGTATATATAACTCATTATATCACTGCTAGCGATCGAGCTCGTTGCAAGTGTACGTAAGTATAGATTGAGATTCATTTGAAACTGTGGTCGAACTAACTTTTTCAGATCTGTTTATGTTTTCTTTTTCCTTTTCCTTGGTAGAAATCCAAGGGACGATGTTAGAGAGATGATCTAGATCTGTTAGGAGCGGATATCATCGACCGAGTCTTGTATTGTTGATTACTTTCTCTCGATCTGTTATGCATTTGGTTTCTGTACGCGGATGTTCTAATTAAACTTCTAATATCAAAAAAGAAAGAGGTAATAGATCCAAGTTTTATACATTGGTTTAGATATTGGACTGCAAATTAAGTACACAGAAATGTGAACTGCCTACTGTTAGCATTTTTCAAGGCTTGTAATGTATATGATTTATGATTCAATATGGACTTGTGGTGAGCATTTTTCTGTGGGACAATTCAAAGTCATGTTCACATAAAGTGTCCAAAAATGGGACAATTCGAGAATCAACAACTCAACTCGATCAACTAGATGAGTTGTTGATTCTCAAACGGGAGTTCTAAGTTGATAAACACCACAATTATATATAACCATACGCTCAATTTAATGATTAACACTAATAACACTACTAATTAAGGCTCGAATACACCTAATCTACACTAATCATCACCTAAATTTCACTAAATCTACGCAAGAGTAGATTCAGATTTTTAAAAAAATGAGGCGACGAGGATTGAACAATCTTCGTCGCCCCAATTTTCTTCGAGGCGACCAAAAAAATCTTCGTCGCTTCGAATGTAAAAAATGGTCGCCTCATCTAAATGAAGCGACCAAGATCAATCTTCGTCGCCTCAATTAGTTGAAGCGACGTAACTAATATCTGAGGCAACCATTCCATTCTTCGTCGCCTCAGTTGAAAATGGGGCGACGAAGAAACTTAACTTCGTCGCTCCAAAGCTCTCCTCCAGTAGTGGTTATAGTGTACCTGAAAGAGTCTTAACTGCTAGGTCAACCCGTGGTCAAACTTTGAAAAGATATGAACCTCTCTTGTCAGCTAAAGCCAAGTATCTTGTAGCTAATTATGTGGCAACCCATTGATTGTGAAAGCCTTATGAAGCATTTGTGAATCAATTATCCACCGTGTCTCTTCCTAGTAAAGTGTAGGATGTTATTAAGGAATAAAGGTGGGTCAAGGCAATGAAGATTGAGATGGATGCTCTCGACAAGTATGGTACTTGGGACTTGGTACCTTTACCACCCGGAAAGAAGATCGTTGGGTGTAGATAGGTTTATACTAAATAGCATAATGCAGATGGCTCAGTTGACAAATACAAGACAATGCTAGTTACAAAAGGATATACTCAGAAATATAGAATGGATTATGATGAGACATTTGCGCCAGTGGTAAAGATCAATACTATTCGAGTCCTCATATTTTCGATAGCTAATCTGGATTGGCCCTTGCTATAGTTTGATGTGAAGTATGTCTTTCTTCATGGAGATTTGAATGAAGAAATTTACATGGATCTCCCTTCAGGATATGATACTTCTGCAGGTAAGAAGGTGGTGTGCAAATTGAAAATGTCTTTTTATGGATTGAAACAGTCTCTAAGAGCTTGGTTTGGAAGGTTCACAACTTTCATGAAGAAGATTGAGTATAAACAAAGCATTTCAGATCACACTTTATTCCTGAAGCACCAACAAAGTAGACTGGCTGCTTTGATTATTTATGTGGATGACATGGTGGTGACAGGTGACAACTTTGATGAGATCAAGTTTAGTTTTCTTCTGAATTTGAGATGAAGGGCCTTGGGAACTTGAAGTATTTCTTAGGTATTGAGGTAGCTTGGAATAAGGACTATACCATGTTGAGTCAAAGGAAATATGTTCTAGATCTGTTGGCCGAAACTGGTATGTTTGACTGTAAACCAGTTGATACACCTATTGAGCAGAATCATCGGATTGCAGAGTATCCTGATAAGGTTCCTACAGACAAAGCTCGATGTTAGATGTTAGTTAAGAGATTAACTTACTTGTCACACACAAGGTCTGATCTTGCTTATGTTGTTAGTATGGTTAGTCAATATATGCACAATCCAAGTAAGGATCATATGAATACTGGGATAAGAATCTTGGGGTACTTGAAGTCTGCTCTTAGTAAAGGCCTTTTGTTTCGTAAGCATGAAGAATTTGGGACTAATGAGTACACTGATGCTGACTGGGCATGTAACAATACTAACAAGCGTTTCACTTCTGGCTATTTTATATTTGTTGGTGGAAATTTATTTACTTGGAGGAGCAAGAAGCAGAATATGGTAGCTCGTTCTAGTGCAGAGATTGAGTACAGAGGTATGGCTCAAGGGGTTTGTGAGTTGTTATGGTTGAAGTATTTGCTAGGAGACATGGGTTTCAAGCAGAGACGACTCATGCATCTGTATTATGACAATACTACTGCAGTTGAAATTGCACATAACCTTGTTCAACATGATCAGACGAAACATGTAGAGATTGATAGACACTTTATCAATGAGAAACTAGATGCTCGTATTATCTCATTCCTGTTTGTTCATCCAAATGAGTAATTAACTGGTATCCTTACCAAAACTGTTTCGTCCAGGATTTTCAGTGATTCACTTAACAAGTTAGGCATTCGAGACTTGTATGCTCCAATTTGAAGATGAGTGTTGCAATGAGTCACACTCCTTGTATATTTAAGAGGTGTATATTCTGTAATTAAGTATGATTCTGTAATTGATTAGGTTTCCTTCTAGAACGGTAAGTATACTTGTATATATACCCAATTTGACATTAATCAATATATCAGACAATTCTCCGAACACTTATATCCTATTTGACTCATCCATCTGAAACAACAACGTCCCTAAATTGTTAGTTACCACCCATTTCTCCAGCCACAACAAACTGCAGGTACTAGTGTACTCAAACATGATAACACGTCTATTCAGATCACGAACCTTTCTGATGGAGAAAAGCCAGCATCAATTGATAGATCTCCTTGAACTACGCTAGCTTAACCATATACGTACGTTCGACCTATTACTTAACTTTAACTTGGGACCAATTTATTTCAGTTGTAATACTGTGCAACATAGTTAGCTAGTTTACTTGCAGTGGTATCGACCAAGGACGGCATTCATTTTCTAATTATTAAGGGACTAGTGACATCTTTATCTATCCCAAGGCAAGCATATATCCATCAATCTCTAACTGAGAAACTAATATTACATCACCAAATTTTAGTTCCGTCAGTTTCCCGGTTGTTGTTCGATCAATGTTCACTGTGGTCCGCCGGCCGTTTCTGATTGCAACTTAACTTTGTATATATATGCATGTAGCTAGGAACGTGTAGTTTTTGAGGGAACTCTCTGTATATATAGGGACTTACTATGAAGACATCTCAACCATACTATAGACACCGTTTGCTAATATGTCTACTCATCTAATAGCTCTGTTTCACAACTTATCCATCAAAGAACGCAAACATACTGCCGCAAAATAAATTTTCAAGAACAGCCTCTCAATAATATTGCTCATTCACAGCAACTGAAAAGATGTCACAAGTATTTGAGAAAAGATATTACTTATCAAATGTCACTTTTCATATAATACATACAATGTACCTAACGATTTGCATTGCATTTATTATTTGATATAATACGTACAAACATACATATTCAATTTGTTAGGTAAATCTTTCATAATATAATAATGGTTTTTGTTAGGAGATTGACTAATTGACTTGATATGTGCTAGGGCCAACCCTGCTCCGATACACCGTTGATGCATGCCATGCCCTAATTTGAACATATAAATTCCTCTTCTTTTTTCCCTCTAGTACAAGACAAATGATATGGTCAAATATATGGATAACTTGCACTAATGCATGAACTCTGTTGTGTAAATATTTGTAAAAGAAGCTAGCTACAGTTACATACTACATATATGGTAAGGCTTAAATGAAGTGTCAACTAGCTAGCTCAGAGAATAAAGAGAAAAATTACAGATAGAAGGAAAAGGATTTTAAAGAGTGGAAAAGAACAGTACGTAAGTTAGTAGTATTGAGATGATTGATGTACGAGGAAGCGTCAACGCCAATTTCTAACTGTCTCATTTGCCCAATAGACTTTTATGTCTCATTTAAACATAAAGCAGTAACGCATAGAAGCAAAACAGTAAAGCAGCAACGCAAAGCAAAAGGATAAGGGCTGGGATACCAGTGTCGAGACAGACAGATAGAACAGATCGATCGAGAGCTCATCTTCAAAACGACTTGATCGACCAACTCCATCTCTTTCTGATTTTTCGACACCAACTATTCATGGATACTATTCATAATGCATGGATCGATATCGATGGTCCCTCGATTCTCTTTGTCATTTTTATGGCCATCAATTTATTCTCTGATCCTCTTTCTTTTTCCGGATGATGCTTCCCTTCCCTTTTTTTCTTCTACTTTTGAAGGCACTTGAATCGTAAAGGGCTTGTTTTGGGAGGGTTGACCACAAGGTACGACTCGGTGATGACCGTTTCAGATAATTTAATCACTTTAATCCTTACTTATCACGACACTAATAACGTAGATCGAGTACGATGGACTTTTGAGTAGAGCTAGCATAGAACGTTCCACATTGTTGGGGAAATATATTTATTGCCCATATGTGATGCCGGTCGTTTCTTCGGGTACAATTAATATATTACTCGACTTAACATACTGATGGAGGCATGGAGCTGTGGAGGGCAACACTTCATTTGGATTCGTAACATATCATTTTAATTGGAGAATTTTCGTATACAAATAGAGTATTAATTAGTCAACAATGACCAAATCAACTTCTCAAATTAATTTCTGGAAAGTTCAAATAATTTAGAGAAAATTCTACAAACATCATTTTAAATATTCATATTCAGTGGTGGATCAAGAAAAAAGAATTGAGGTTAGACAAGACTAAAATAAGAAATGCGCATATAATATTACAATAAAAACAACAAAATTAATTCTCTAAATGCAAAATCAACAATTCACTCCAAAATGAAAATTCTTGAAAATTTGATTGCAGTACTCCAAAAACAAAAAAACAAAAAAGATTAGACATGTCATTCTCTATTTATCTACGAGATGGTAACTGCCCTCACTGCGTCTTCATATTTTGACAACGTTGCATAATAGCATCATTACTAATGCTATTAAATATGCCTTTCTCAATGTATACCAGCAAATTATCACACTACTGGAGGAGAGAATTGGGGCGACGTAGTTACATATCTTCGTCGCTCTAATTTGAATCGAGGCGACGTAGATTGCCTGAGATATTAATTACGTCGCTTCAACAAATTGAGGCGACGTATATTGATCTTGGTCGCTTCAATAATATGAGGCGACCACTTTTTACATTCGAAGCGACGAAGTTTATTTTGGTCGCTTCGAAGAAAATCGAGGCGACGTAGATTGCTCAATCTTCGTCGCCTCGTTTTTTTTAAATCTGGATCTACTCTTCTTCTTAAAGTCAAACCGTTCATAAAGTTAGAATTTTAGAAAAACAGTTCATTCGCGTTCTGGAGCTGTTCTTGTGCGATTTTGGGAGAAATTTTAGGAAATTGAGAAAGAAGGTTGTTCATGCCATTGATTTGATTCTTGAGTAAGGTTAGTTTGATTTGTATCTCTTTAACCCTCTTTATGACCATAATATGTTAAATTAGAAGTGAAATTGAAGTTTTGGTGAAATGTTTGAAGTTGAATTGAATTTGGTGTTATGTTGTAGTTTTAGTGTTTGAATCATTGAATTGTGGTAAATCATGTTATGGGTTCATGAATAATGTTTGAAATTTGGTTAAGTTTAGTGAAATTTATTGATGATTAGAAGTGAAAATGAAGGTTATGTGAAATTTTTGAAATTGAATTGAATTTGGTCTTATGTTGTAGTTTTAGTATTTGAATCATTGAATTGTGATAAATCATGTTATGGGTTCATGATTAATGTTTGAAATTTGGTTAAATTTAGTGAAATTAATTGATGATTAGTGTAGATTAGGTGTATTCGAGCCTTAATTAATAGTGTTATTAGTGTTAATCATGAAATCGAGCGTATGGTTATATATAATTGTGGTGTTTATCAACTTAGAACTCCCGTTTGAGAATCAACAACTCATCTAGTTGATCGAGTTGAGTTGTTGATTCTCGAATTGTCCCATTTTTGGACACTTTAGGTGAACATGACTTTGTTGATCCTTTTGCTATTCATGTGATTTCAGTTTCAGTTTTGGGATATGGTTTCGACAGTGTCTCCTTTCAATGTTCCCCGAGTGCAAATTAGGTTGTTTAGATATGTGTGCACTCAGGAAACTGTAGGGAGATGCTGCCGAAATTTCCCTAAACTGGAGCTGAAACGCATGGGTGCAAGAGCGTTGACAAATGTCGTGTTCCCCTGAAGGGGATAGGACCCAACCCGGAGGCATAAGGCGAAGAAGTGTGGGGTTTTGGTGGAATCGCAATTGTGGCGTGGTAACTTTGTTCATATTGATTGTTTTTGCTGACAGGAAACATGGACGGACACCCAGACAAAACTTGGATGACCTATCATCATGCTGATCTAAGGTACATCACAGGCATATTCGAGTTTATGAATTTTGCCCGGCGACATAGTAACGGAGCCGATTATCACTTCTGCCCGTGCAAACGTTGTAAGAACGGTCCCTTCAAGGTTACTATGGATGTCATGTATCATCACTTATCACACAGTGGTTTGAGTCCGGATTATACTGTCTGGCACCTTCACGGGGAAGTTTCTGCTGAACCGACAATGCTCAGTCAACGAAGACAGTGGCTTCAAGACAGAGTCGGTCCTTCTAGTGGTGTCGGTCCTTCAGTGAACCCGCAGTTAGAGATTCTACATGATGCATATCCTTATTATCCTGGATACCATGCAGATGCACCCCGACAATTAGTGGAAGATAATTCGGGCATGAACTTCAATGACATGGTAGACGATGATTATGAAAAGTACGATAGATTATTGAAGGAGTCACAGACCCCATTATATGAAGGAAGTGAGGAAACTGTTTTGAGTGCCATATTAGATGCAATGGAAATGAAAAATGAAAATGGATGGTCGGACACAAGTGTTGACTCTTTATGTATTTACATTAATAAACTTCTTCCTAAAGGGCACACATTCCCCTGTTCATACTCGAGAATAAAAAAAATCTTGGGTGATCTTTCACTGGGTTACGAAAGAATTGATGCGTGTGAGTTTAGCTGTGTGTTGTTCAGGGGGCGCTTGTAAACGAGAGGATTTGTCCAGTGTGTTATTCTGAAAGATATAAGCCATATACGATTGATATTCCCAAAAAAATAATTTGTAACTTCCCTCTAACACCAAGGTTGAAGCGTTTGTTTATGTCCCCACACACTGCCAAGCATATGCGATGGCTGGGGGAGCGGATATGCGTGGCTGGTAGCCTCAGCCACCCAGTTGATGGAGAAGCGTTTCAACATTTTGACAGAACTTTTCCAGATTTTGCACGGGACTGCAGGAATGTGCGCCTTGGAGTAGCAACAGACGGTTTCAATCCATTCGGAACAATGGGAACTTTGCATAGTACGTGGCCCGTTGTTGTGATGCCGTACAATCTACCACCATCAATGTGCATGAAGAAGGAATATAACATGTTATCAGTGTTGATTCCAGGCCCTAAATCTCCCGGAAAGTGACTTAGTGTACTCATTGAGCCGATGATCGAGGAGCTAATACATTTATGGGTCGTTGGAGTCCATACTTTTGATCGAGTAGACAATGAGGTATTCTTGATGAAGGCAGCGGTAATGTGGACTATTAGCGACTTTCCAGGTTTAGGGATGCTTGCGGGGTCAACTGTGAAAGGGTACAAGGCATGTCCAATCTGTCTAGATGAGCTAACTTCAGAGCATATATGTGGGAGGATAGTTTATGAAGGACATCGAAAATGGCTCCACCAAGATCACCCTTGGCGATTGAGCAAGGCATTTAATGGGAAGGTGGAGTTTGGCGAAAGACCCTATCAGAAGAGTGGAGATGAAATTTTGGAGGACGTTAGGTCACACGTTTACCCTATTCTTAGCCAACATGACGACTTGAAGGTGCCGTACAATCCGAATAACAGACAGTGTTGGACTCACGAAAGCATATTTTGGAAGCTGCCGTATTGGTCATCATTGAAGATCAGACATTGCTTAGATGTCATGCACATTGAAAAAAATGTGTGTGACAACATCCTTGGAACCATTTTTGCGATTGATAAGAAGTCTAAGGATGGTCCAAAAGCTCGCGCTGCTTTGAAGAAGAGGAATGTGCGAAAAAACCAGTGGCAAAGAGCGGGTGACCAGGGTACGGCGAAAGTTCCTCATGCACCCTTTTTAGTTAAAAAGGATGATCTAGAAGATGTGTTCCAGTGGTTCAGGGATGTTAAGTATCCTCTTGGTTATGCAGGTAGTTTGAGAAGTAAGGTGAAAGTAAGTTCCCCGTCACAGTTTTATGGATTGAAGACGCATGATTGTCATGTGTTGCTTCAACGTCTTCTTCCTGTGGTTATCAGAGGGTTCTTGCCAGAAAACGTTGTAAAGCCGTTGATAGTACTGTCAAATTGGTTTCGTCAACTATGGAGTATGTAGCTTAAGAAGGATGTTGTGCGTGACATGGAAACTGAGATAGTGATGATTCTCTGCAATTTGGAGCTCATATTTCCTCCACATTTGTTTACATCTATGGTTCATCTCATGGTTCATCTGCCCGAACAAGTATTCCTTACAGGTCCAGTACACTATACATGGATGTATCCAATTGAAAGGTAAAATGTTTTTCATTGCTAATATTATGTTCGTTATGTAACTAGTCGGCAATTAGGAAAATATTGTACTAATCTTGAGGCTTATTTTGCAGGCAATTAGGAAAATATAAAAAGTCAATGAGGAATACACGTTATCCGGAAGGTAGTATTGCTGAACAGTACCTCGTACATGAGTCGGTGACGTATTGTAAGTCTTATCTCAGGCGGATGGACAACGAAGATGTCGACACTTCCCCTGAGTGGAATATCAGCTGTGTTTCACTCTTAGTAAGACCAGATATTATCGAGACTCGTTGCCAGTTCAGGTTGACTGAGGCAGAAACTGCTGAGGCTCACTGGCAAGTCTTGGTGGAAACAGACGAAGTCAAACCTTACCTAGAAGAACATCTCAGAAGGTTCGAGGCTAAAAATGGTGAAGATTTCGACGAGCTTCGTCGGAGGAGGAGTTTTCTTCGATGGTTCTTAACATGGGTACATATGCCTATTAATTCTTGTAAGGTTCTTTGAGAGTTTATAACACTTATCTTTAACCTTTCTTAACACTTATCTCTCAGGTGTCCCTTAAAGAAAAAAACTCGGACCCGAGCTTGGTTGCAGGAATAAAGTCATTAGCTCAAGGACCTCAGCAATGTTGGGTTTATAAGTCGTGTTATGTGAACGGTGTCAAGTTCACCTCGTTTGATAGAGATCAAAGAACCGTGACTCAAAACAGCGGTGTCATGATAGACATGGGTTCATCCAAGTTCTACGGCCATGTTAACTACGTGGTCGAAGTATTATATGCAGGCCGTATGCCAGTGGTGTTGTTTAAGTGCACATGGCACAACTCCGACGACGAGGAAGATCTTGACACCGTTATAAAAGATCATGGAATGATATCAGTGAATACAAACAACAGTTACTATGAGGATTCACCCTTCATAATTGCAACCAAAGCAAAACAGGTATTCTACATAGACGATCCAAAGGCTGGTGGTGCTTGGAAGGTAGTACAAGAAATGTCGCACCGCAATGTCTACAGCGCTGACGTACTTGCCATAGATGAAAACATATCGCGTACAGGAGATCATATATTCGAGCCTTACCAAGAGGACACACCTACGGTGATACAATTTTACCCAGATTTTCAACTACTTTTGGATGAAGAAGGAGACGAGGACGAGAACGAGGACGAGGACGAGGACGAAGACGAGGAGGAGGAGGAGGAGGAGGACTAAACTAATATTATTATGAATTTGAAACCTAAATTCGTATTTTCTTTAAAGCATAATTTATGTAAGCGTTTCAAAATTAAATAACTTTTCAATTTTTTCAAATAACACAAAATGAAGGATACGAGGTGACGAAGACTGCAATCTTAGTCGCTTCAACTGATTGAAGCGACGAAAATTCCATCGGTATGTCGCTTCAATTAATCAAAGCGACGAATATTGCATTATTGGTCGCTTTAATTAATTGAAGCGACCAATAATGCAATATTCGTCGCCTCGTATGCTTTCTTAATACGTTGAAGGGACGAAGATTTAGTTCTTTGTCGCTTCAATTAATCGAAGCGACGAAGATGTCAATATACGTCGCCTCGTTGGCTTTATAATTCCAGATTCACAGTTTCTTTCTTCTTCTTTTCATTTCGTTTCCTTCTTCCTAAACCAATCGACCTCACCCCAAATCCCTAAACCCGTTCAACAAATCCCAAAACCTGAACCCCGAAACCGTAAATCCCCTCCACCTCAACCCTAAACCCCCTCCCTCCCCTCCACCAACACCCTAAACTCGCCGTCTTCTTCAACCCCGAAACCAAATCGAGAAACCTCTCTAAGCCGTCGAATTCCAACCCCGAAACCAAACCGGAAATCCCCTCCATCTTCGAAGCCGTTCACCCCATCTTGCATCGCGAAATCTTTAAGCATCTTCTTCTTACCTTTCAATTTTCAAACCTAAGTTCTATTTTTTCAAATTGATTCGGTCAAATGGAGAATTTGCGAGACGTAAAATGGTCTTTATTAATTTCTATCAATACTTGTGATTTCAGAAAGAAGAAGCATTCCGGGTCCGGATTTGTAAGTCTTTTTTTTCATAACCTAGTCCTTTCGTAATGTCCAGTTTTTCGAATTTGCGAGACTTTGAGCTGTTGATTCTGCTTGTGATTAATTATGAGGAAAAAAGCTCGCAAAGCCTTGAGTTATATGCTTGTTCATGTCAACTTGAACTGGGTTATATGCTTGTTCATGTCTCTGTGTAATTTGTTTGTCCATATTGAATTGTGGAGTTCTGTTGAATAATTCGGCACAGTTAATGTAATATCATCGATGAGTGTTTGTTGCTATTCGTGTTTAAGAACTGATTATGACTCTAATTTCAATTTTGTTTCTTATAAGTTCTAAGGTTGGGATTGGTGATTGCAGATGTTGTTCATGTGAAAAATGATAAGCTGCTGTTCATGTGTAGTTGCTGTTCTTATAAGTTCTAAGGTTTAAGAATTGATAAGCTATATGCGAAAAATGAAGAAGTTGTTGTTCATGTGTAGTTGCTGTTCATGTGTAGTTGATAAGCTATATGCGATAAATGACGAAGTTGCTGTTCATGTGTAGTTTCTGTTCATGTGTAGTTGATAAGCTATATGCGATAAATGACGAGTTTGTAGAAGTTGTTGTTCATGTGTAGTTGCTGTTCATTTTGATTGTGTAGTTGCTGTTCATTTTGATTGTTTAGTTGCCGAATGTTCATGTTTAGTTGTTGTTCATGTTTAGGTTTTTATGTCTATAATCATTTGAGAGAGTTTATCCCATATCTATCGCAACTATGCTATAAAAATGTGGTTCATACTCTCAATTTGGACCCGGTTAACTCACTTAATTGAGTTAATTGAGTTAATTCACTTAATTTGGTTTAGTCAAGTTGGGTTAACTCACTTAATTCACTTAATTAGGTTTGAAACAGAATACCAAAAATTCAAAAAGTCTTAGTCTTAGTCTTAGTTTTGCTCTACTCCTATCTACTGTGTAATCACTTATATATGAGAGTCCTGTCCATCCCCTCTTTGCTGTAGGATCTGATTCGCTTGTTCTAATCTTTCATTGATGACTCTGCTTATTAGTTTTTCTTTTAATATTTGAATTTTAATAGATTATTAGTTTTAACGGAATGGCTCCGGGAAATACAAGTCACCAAAGGAGGAAAGCAGCGATCCAGCGTCGTGAAGCGGTAGCTGCGGAGGCGTCGTGGCGACCATTCAGCAGAGAGGGGGCTTCCGGGTCGGGCTGCCCCACGGGACAATCTGGGACCCCGACGCCCGCCCCAAACCTTAAGGATGCGATTCCTCAAGTGGATGACAGCGACGCCACTACGGCGTCACAGCACCCTCCCGCCCTCAGCATCCGGTGCAAGAAGACCAAACTCCCCGACTTGGTGGACATGGCAACCGGAGATCCGACAACGCAACAGCGCGGAGTCGTTGTCGGGACGAAGACTGAGTACCTCGTCCGGATGAACAATAATAGGCAACTACAAGTCGCTTACTCTACGAGGCATCGGGGGCCTGCGACGAGGGAATTCAGGAGTCTGATGTCCAGAGACATCGGTGGCATCATCCGCGGAAAAGTTCCAATGCTTGCACCTAGCTTTTTGGGACTTAGCGATTTGCATCGCAATATCGTCAATACAAATATTGAGGTATACTTACTGCCCTTAGCTTACTTTGTTACTTTACGGTTTATGTAAATATAACTTTTACATAACGGGATTTAAATGTCTTGTGCTAGACGAACTACGACATCCCGGCGACTGACGTGGAGATGTGGAACTTCATTGATGCGACGGCGCAAACAATCTACAAGAATTGGAAGTACGATTGCCATCAACATTATCTCCACGTCAGCCAGGAGACTCCGGCCGAGTTTCCCGGGAGGGAAGACTAATGGGCGTGGTTAAAAGCCCACTTCGAAGACCTTGCTTACTTAGTGAGCTTCATAAACCATCCTTGGAATAGTTTTGGTAGCCAACAATTTTAAAATATTCCTTATTATCTATTCTAATTCATTGATGATTTTTGTGTGTATGTGGCAGCGATTGTGCGAACGGAATCGAGGAAACCGAAACAAGAACAAGGAGCAACAGCTCAACCACCATTCGGGATCTCTCGCCCTCTCGTACCTAAGCGAGGTGTTGGAGAAGGAGGGTCATAGAGCGCCCGCCGTCCAGACGTGGATTAACGTATACCAGCCGGACAAGAATGCGGCTGAGAAAGTGGTAAGCTCAAATAAGTTCACGTTACGTTATTTCAATTATTTTTGTTTACCATATTGTAATATTATTTATTTAATATCACTTAATTGAGCAGGCGGCAGTGAAGCGAAGACTCGATGAAGTCTTGTCGCAACAAGATAGTGTTGCGGGTGACACAGACGGCGATGCAACGGTTTCCCAACCCCATTCTCTTCCTCTTGATACACAAATAAATATCATAGAGGAAGAGGTGGGTTCAAGGCCCGGGACCTCTATAAGAGGTAATAAATCTCCTAAACCATCGTCGTTCATCTCGATTTACATTTTGCTTTATTTTTGTTTACTATTCCATTACTAATATTTGTTCTTGTTCGACGTGACAGGGGTGGGGCGCCCTCTCACACGCGACCCCAAACCAAGAGGAGGGCCCCGAGTACAGGAAACCGAAGCCCTGAAAATGGAGGTGGCTGAAGCCGGAGAGAAGGCGCGCAGATCGAGCGAAGCGGCGCGTATATCGGGCGAGGAGGCGCGCAGATCGAGCGAGGTGGCGTAGAAAGCCAGAGAGGATTACAATGAGCTCGCCCAAAGGGTCCAACAAATGGATGCCCTAATGCGATCATTCCAGGCTGGGAGTCAACAACCTCAAGCTCCTCCACCACCTCCTGGCTCGTAATCGAGCTGCATTGCCGTCCCCCAGCATTAGTCTACTGTGTGATAGGTCGCTTTGTATCAAGACTTTGTATAACGTTTTGAGTTGTGGAATATTTGTCTATATAACTTGATTTGATGAATGCGTTTTTGTGTTTTTAAATTAAATGAGGCTGTCTGTGTGATAGGTCGTGATTTGGTACAATAATATTTAATTTTTCTTTTTTTTTCTTTTTCAGTACATGAGGCGACGTAGATTGGTCAATTTTCGTCGCCTCGTTCAATGAAAAAGAAAAAAAAATAAAAATTAAATACATTGAAGCGACAAAGATTGACCAATCTACGTCGCCTCATTTACTGAAAAAATAAAAAAATAAAAATTGAATACATTGAAGCGACGTAGATTGACTAATCTACGTCGCCTCATTTACTGAAAAAGAAAAAAAATAAAAATTAAATATATCGAAGCGACGAAGATTGACCAATTTTCGTCGCTCCATTTGGGTGAAAAAGAAAAAAAAATTAAATATAGTCAGGCGACCAATATTCATCAATCTTCGTCGCTTCAATATAAAACGGAGCGACGTAGATTGATCAATCTTCGTCGCTCAGTTTTACATTGAAGCGACAACGTTTAGATCTTCGCGGCGAATAATTGAAGCGACGTAATTTTTTTTTGTCGCTTCAATGTAAATGAAGCGACGAAGTTTTTAATCTACGTCACCCCAATGGTGAAGGGATCAATCTCAACCGACGTATCGAGGCGACGAAGTTTTGGTGACAAAAAATCGAGGCGACGAGAAAGTGATCCGAGGCGACCATGATGCTTCGTCGCCTCGAATCTCTTCCCCAATAGTGTCACTCATTCATCGATCTCCCATTCTGTTACGACGTGGACTCTTCACAATATTCATAGCTAAAAATACTCTTTCCACTAAAGCAGTCGCAATTGGTAAAACTAAAGCCAAAGTTAATATATAGCTTGTAAACTGATGAATGAATTTTATGCTTTCCTGTCTCCACTAACTTTCTTGTGAGATTACCAAGTCCTTTCAACTGACAAAATTCGTTGTTGGATCGCATTTCACTCAAATAAATATCAAGTTGGTCCTCAAGTGATAAGAGATATCATTCAGAGAAATCTCTTGGATAAAATTTGGCAAGATGAAGTAACTTTTTCTTGTCAAAAGCTAAAAAAGAATTTACCTAAATCAATTAATAAAAATTGAATGAAAGAAGCTATGAACTATTAATCTATTATTATGATCATACCTTATAGTTTGCAAGTGGATGGTTGTGTGACTTGCGTCTACAGAGAGAAGAGAAAAGCTTTGGTTCGAGACTTTAGCAATTAAACAAAGTCAATCAATCAATTTCTGCCAGTCGGTAAGTGTTAGACTAGGAAAAGAAGACATATAAGGCCAGAGAAAGAACGTGCTTTGTTGAGTGGTTTAGAGATAAACGATGACATTTGAGTTTGCTATTTTAAAGTGAAAATGTGTTGTTCTCGGCTAACATTGCCACATCACTGTTCATCTTCTTCCCCAAGTTTGCCCTTTTTTCTCTAGTTTCTGCCCTCTTTTTCTTTCTTTCTAGATTTATACTACAAACATATACTTTAAAGACAAATACCAAAATTCAAGTTGCCCAACCTACCCACATGTAAATTCGTCCCTGTTCATACCTCAACTTTTTAAAAATATCATAATCATATCCCAACTTTTGACCCCGACCAACAAACTATTCATGCAGTTACTTATTTCGTTTTACTCCGTTTGAAATTGCATGATTTGAATGATATAAGAATTAACGGTGATAAATGAAATAAGTACGAAACGATAGATATGATTTTTGGGTCGGGATCAAAAATTGAGATATGGTTATGATATTTTGTAAAGTTTAGATATAAATATTTAGAATGAAGAAGTATGAAACTTCTCAATAATTTAAGGTTTCCTCTTTTCGGTTCATACATCATTCAATTTCATATATATATATAAATATATCTGTTGAATTTGTATTAGGGTTTGAATCGAAGCCAATGTAACACTTGTTCTAGTCTTCTAGCTAGATGGCATGGGGTTTTCCAGATAGATAGTATAGTATAGTGTTAAATAAATAACTTGATATTTCACACTGATTAATTTATTGGACAAGTGGTTTGGGGTGTTAATGCCGGTCTAACTAATCCTACACAGCCTTGTACTTAATTAGTTTCACGATGCATCGCTGCACTTCTTTTTTAACTTGTACTAACTTTTCATCGTAAGTAGCCTAAAATGTGGCACACGTCCGGAGTACTAGCTAGGATCTTACTGAACTGCTTCGATATGTATATATACACTAGATAAAATACTAAAATTCGTAAGGGGTTAAATCCGTACGTGAGTCTAACTCATGATCGAGTATAACGAAATTGCATGTTAGAATTACGCTACTCTATTATAAGATCCGTTCCAATTGGATCAAACAAATTATACCCTCAAAGATCATGGACATTCTAAGAACTAGATGCCACGACGTATTACTTTAATTTACACAAATTGCAATTTAATAAAAAAAAATCAAACATGTGATTCTCATTTCTAGTTCCAGCAGCCCATCCAAGTTGCATGATGATCGATATGGCGCGCTCGATCTGCAGCTGCTATCAATCCTCATCATCATCCGATCCTCATCGACCATCATCATATCCAGTATTAATTCTAGTAGTTCAGATATCCACAGTAGTTTTCATCGGAGAGAATATATATGACATATTATACTTTTTCATCAATGTGTAAAGTAAATAAATTGTGTTACATATAGCTAGGCTTTTCGAAGCGATTAAGAACAGTGACATATTGAAGCCGGAATAAGAAAGTGAAAAACCAAAAAACCTGCTGCTTGATTTATACATATATACTGTAGAAACTGAGTCAATGACGCTTACATCCGGGCCGGGGGCCCTTGTGCCCAGTTTAATTTCACTACAGCAACAGATCGATCATGAGCTATAGCTAGCTAGATCTACACAAGTCTCTCTGTGAATCTGTGATGATGCTTCATCTAACCTGGCCGGTGATGGTGATTTTGTAGGAGCGAAAATGGTCCCAGCGTACAATTCGTGTCATAATTTTGTTCATATTCTGGTTCTCATACATCACTGACACTTCGAGACCGAAAACACATATCCATCCCTCAATCAGGTTTGATAGATAGCTATGGTATTACTACACATATTTGACCCGACATATGTATTGTCCATATTAGTAATTACTTGACCTGTGATTGGATAAATATGCATATATATATATATAAAAAACTAAAATGTTTAGTAAAGAAAGCCCTAATCCGAGTGGTTAAAATTACGATTAAACATAATGCATGTCCAACGAAAAAAGTAAAAAACCTAGTGTTCTTTTGTCTTCGGGTTTTTAAAGATCTCTTTGATGATGTAGGATGTTCTGGAATTCTAACATGTCATTTAGTTAAGACTCGTAGTAAACTGTAGCACTGTCCACTGAATTGGGGAAGATAAAAGAACGTACTTACGAAACAACATTTTCTCTTTTTATTTAGAAAGCAAAAAAAAATTAAAAAATTGTCTGATTTATGGCTCTAGATCTTGATTCATGTCTGTATAAAAACTGGGGGGTTTCTAAAGTGATCTCAAACGTACAATCATCATTCGCTGCCACAATAAGTGCAAGGAGTCTCCATGAAGCCAATATATGTCGAGAGGATGAGCACGACTAGCTAAAAGCTCTCGTTTTTTCTGTACTTTAATTTCTGGTCCCGCTTCAGGCAAGTTGACATCGAGCGCCACTCAAAGATTCCAATCGTATCCAAATGAAGATGACAGGAAGCCCGCCAGCCCCAATCTGGCTTATTGCTAAATTAACTCAGAGAGATAGCATGCAGAAAATCAAATACTACACTGCATCTTGATTTCACCAGTACTCGGTCTCTACGATATATAGAATTCTAGCTTCGAATTCTTTCCATAAATTTTTTAGATTCACAGGAACGACCTTTTTTCACTGTTCAATCAAATACAAAAATAAAATTTGATCAATAAATTAAAAAGGACAGCCCTTACCTAATGATGCTAAGCACCAACAAACCATTCGATCCTCAGTTTCCTACATCTTTCATATCTTTGCTTATATATTAAGCCTCGTGACTCGCTCGCTCCACCAAACCCTTGTATTTTTAAGCTTCAATACTTCTTCCATTGGTCCAATAAGTTGAAATCGATTCAAAAATCAGAATGAAAACTATATTGCAGCTATAGTAGAGCAAAAAGTTAGCTGTCGGTTTCAAAGGGGTTGTTATTCATTTCAGGCGTAAGCTCATTATGAAGATTTTGTTGTTTTAAGAACAAAAGTATCAAAGAAAACAAGTATAGACTACTAATTTTAGATTAGATATATACAGGGCCTGGGCAACATGTCGATCAGAGAGTGTTTGAGCCTGAAATAAATATTTCATATTGAGCTTGAAAGGCTGAAATCTTGGCGAGCAGTCCAAGGTGAGCTGAAGTCTTGGCGAGCGGCCCAGATAAAAATGAAGCTTGGCGAGCGGTCAAGTGGAGAAACAGAGTCCGTTTCCAGGTCAACTTAAGACTGTGGATTGGGATTCCAGATAGCTGATTCATGCGGCTTAATGTCTATCATACATTTTCTGTTTCAGATAGGTTTCTTCTAGTAAAGGAGTTGTGACATCATTAGAACTATATAAAGATAAAACCCGTATGCTGGATGGTATTAGAGTTATACTGAGATTCAAAGAGCAAGAGCAGAAGAAGTTCAAGAGAATTGAAAGACGATTATTGAGCATTATATAAAGACATGAGCTTGCCCTGGAGGCTTTGTCACTCCATTGATCAAAGAGGCATGAAAGACATGAGCTTGAATTTTGGCTTGTCTGTCCCTGCTGATGATCTCCGTAGCTGTCCAGATGCCACTTGGGGGCCCTTCAGGCTTGGAGTGGGTCTTCCTGCGCTTATGAGACTAACAAAGGATTGGGTCAGCTATGGTTCAGTGACAAAATCAAACAATTTGTTCTGGGTAAATGATTTGCAATACTTACTGATTGCCCAGAAGGATTAGACCTTTTCTTCTTAAAGGATTGCATAACAACAGTCACGTCTGGCTCTAAGGCGTGCTGTTAATTTTAGGAGGGAAGGATTGGTCAGACATAATATAAGAAATTGCTAATACATGTGGCACTTTTGGATGTAAGAAGAATACATGTGGCCAGGGAGTTTTGCTTGTATTCTTGTACAGTTTCTCAATCACCGCCAAATCTTCTTCATTTGAAAACCTCTTGCCAAAATTGTTAAAGATAGTGGTAAAATGAGCAAGCGGTCCTTTGTGTCGTACATCTTCCTAAAGTTGGGAGCGCCAGACTTGGTACGACTCAGTGACTGACTGAGAAATCACAAGTGGCTTTGTCAAATTAGGAATAACCACTGTTGGAAAGCCAAAATGTTCATCCTGCATCTCTGTTGCTGTAAGATGACTTGTCCCTCGCCAAATGGTATATTTGTTCACAGAACAAGCGAGGGGCATGTGGGCATCTTGGGTGAGCCCGAGTTGTCTTGAGAAATGGTTTGGAGCATAGAGCTCATACCCGGGGCTTGCAGAATCAAGGACTGACAGGTCATTGCAGGTGTGACATTGAAAGAAAAAGTTCATTGCAAGGTCATCTTGCTCTGGGGAGGGCATAAATCCACTCCCAAGGCTGCCAGGATGACGACGATTCAGAATCACTTCAACTGCTGCGGTTGGAAAATCTTTATGAGAGCAGAGGTGGTTGAAGCAAAGTTGATATGACCACGCTCTAGTCCTAGTTGGTGCAGACACCAAGGTTTGGCCCAACAACCTGTGTTCTTCAAAAGAAGGAATTGTTGTTGGGCGAAAGAAAGGAAAGTACATCCGCAACTAGAACTCTACCATCTAGAGTGGCCCTGGTTGATTAAGGTCAAGTTTTGAAAGAACGACTCGCCTCAGACCATAATAGATGTAGGCGAGAACGTATTCAACTAAGCCCAGTTGTTCACAATTGAAGAGGCGTTCGACGAGGTTGGTCCAGCATCTGTTGACCTTTGCGGAAGAAGTGACAGAAGATGTACTTTGATAGCCAATATTCCAAAAAGGCTATGCCTCCTTGGTCGGTGTCTTTCTCCTTCTGTGCAAAATGTTTAACCCAGGAAGAGTAGGAGGAAAGACGATTGAGGGAGGCTTGAACTGGTGTCCCAGTTTGGTGATTATGTAACCAGGAGTTTTCAAATGCTGGAACTCCAAAAAGGGTATATAAATTAAGGATAGTAATGCTCACATCACCACAAGGAAGGCAGAAGCAGTTGGCGGCGCAATCCCAGAAGCACATGGCTGTGACGAATGGTGCTCTGTTGCCACCAATGGGAGCGAAAAGCACAAATCAATGAGTTGTGGCGAATGAGTTGGGTGATCCCATCGATCGATATTTTATCCGCGACGGTGCCGGTACCAGGCGAGCGTTTGGGTGCGGCCACTTCCCAATTAAACAAAGGGTATCTTTGTTTGTCCACTCTTTGAGTTCTGCCTTGGGATGTTCTTGGACTATCAAGGCTAAATTGCAAAGGGGATGGCGAAGAAGATTGAAAAGCTCTGGATTGATTGGAACATCCAGAAAGGGACCAAGTTGGCCATTGCCTTCATTTGGGTCTACAGTTAAAGAGATGATTGCCTCTGGATTTTTTCGTCTGGCGACGACCTTGAGGTGTCTAGAGAATTTCTCGGTGTTACGCTCTAAGTAAGGAATGAAGATGTCTTTACGTGGAGGCACGTTTTAATCGGAATAGATGAACGGCGTCGAGAAAGAAAGGTCTTAGATTTTGACTAAGGAGGTTGAAAGTACAGGATCAAGGTAAGTGAGAAAGTCTTGTTGGGGAATGCGATTTTGTTGATGTGGACTGTTGCTTTTATATTACGTCAGTCAAGTGATGTAACTTTTTAGAGGAGTTGTGTAACGTGGCACTCACGTGTGATGTTACCGTTTGGTTTAACAGTGCGTCATTCGGGTATTATTCAAGTCTTTTCGCTTGCACAGGTAATTTAAGCTCAAGACTTGAGGGGCAATGTTTGGGCTTGAAATAAATATTTCATATTAGGCTTGAAAGGCTTAGCGAGCGGCCCAAGGCGAGCTGAAGTTTTGGCGAGCGGCCCAGCTAAAAATAAAGCTTGGCGAGCGGTCAAGTGGAGAAATAGAGTCCGTTTCTAGGTCAACTTAAGACTATGGATTGAGATTCCAGATAGCTGATTCATGCGGCTTAATGTCTATCATACATTTTCTGTTTCAGATAGGTTTCTTCTAGTAAAGGAGTTGTGATAACATTAGAACTATATAAAGATAAGACTGTATACTGGATGGTGTTAGAGTTATACTGAGATTCAAAGAGCAAGAGCAGAAGAAGTTCAAGAGAATTGAGAGACGACTTTTGAGCATTATATAAAGAGAGTAAGAGCATTGTTGAAAGGGTCCCCGATCAAATACAAAATATTTTCTATACGCAAGTACACCTAGACATCTCGTCAAGAGATTCTATTTCTTTGCAACCAGCCGATCAAAGTGCTTGTCACATATTGAGTGAGAGTATTGCGATCAAAGGAAACATCACGACTGGAAGGTTGAAGGGCTTGTCACATATCGAGTGAGAGTTCTGATATCCAAGGAAGCAGTGTTCTCAACACATCGTCATAGGGATTGCTCTGCTTTGCACTGATTAAGGGAGTGTGAGGTATCGATTTCTGGGGCTCTGCTAGAGACACAAAAACTCGAAGTCCTAGGTTACTAGACGAGAATGACCCATTCTGGTAAGGTTGGTGCTCTCCTTGTCTTAATCGCTTATCAAGAAGTCAGGAAGCTTTACATTCTATATTCCGTTGAGAAATAGTGGCACGCTAGCATACGAAGCACATACAGAATAAACCGTCACCTGCGGTCAAACTATCTGAAATCAATAAAATAGACTGCTTTGCGGAAGATCTCTCCGCAAGAGATATTTTAGTGTCAAATCGAGAGTATAGACAACATTTCATGTAAATTATATATCGAGTATATATGTATAATTATATATATGATTGTCGACTAAAGCATCTTGGAATAATACTTGATTGAAATGAAGAGATCGGGACACATTAGAGAAGCAATTTTTTCTACCTTCCTAGTCACAAGAGAGATAGGAAAAATATTAATACACTAAGCGATTCAATTGTTAAACTTAACAAACGCAATAGAATCCAAATGAATCGGACAAGTTGAGAAGGATGTATGTAAACCTTGGATGTCATCAAATCATCCAAATGTGAACTAGCTAGCTAGCTAATTACAATAAATTTAATAGGAAATTATATAGCCAAGGCAATCAAATTAAAAAATGTTATATATCCCAGACATTTTTTATAGAGCGCCTATTACAGGAAAAAATTAAAATTCATTTGTCGAGTGTTGACTCTATGCCTCTGTGTGTATAAATAAATATATCTCTAACAGAGCCAAGATTAGAAACCCTAATCCTATGAATTTAAAAAAGCAGAAAAAGGAAACCCTAATGAAACAATTTTAGGGAGCATGGGTGTAGCAGAATCTTTAGCCGTAGGAGCTTTGGTGGTTTTTCCTTGGGATTTGAGAAGGCAACAACAAAGTCATTCTCAAGTAGGTCACCTCACTAACTCTCTAAAGGGACCAACATTTTCATGGTATAACTCCCACCCATTCCGAGATAACAATTTTGGGTTCTACCCTTTTCCAATTTACTCCGCACTTTCCTCTTTAATTTAGACATATGAACATGTTTTTCAATTGAATTTTGTGAATGGTCATATTTAAATACCACTGTACCGAAATATTTGTATAATTGTGATGTAGGTGCAAATAATAGCACTGTTCATCCAATCAACCTCTGCATGTTCTCCTATTCTTTTAACTAGTTCAGAGTTAAGAGACTTCCAGCATAAATGCAGAGGAATAGAGCATGATAAAAAGAAAGAAAGAAAAAGAAGACCGACTCTGAAAAGCATCGAAAATAATTGGGTGACAAACAGCTTTGGGGCTTGGAAGGCCTTTTGGGCATGATGGGATTGGCCCCATGGAGAAAACGACCTGAAATAATTGATTCAAAAAACTTGCCGGGGTGGTGCTGCACTGTGTATGCATATCTATAAGGTGGTCCTATTCAGCACGTCTGGTCGAACAAGGATCCCCACGTGGCAATGCCAACAGGGAATGGCCACAGTCACATGGCCGGGGTGGTCCAAAACGAAGGTGGTAGGGTTCAATTGAACCAAGGAGTAAAATATCGGGTATCGATGATATATCGACAGTCCAAAATTTGGATATATCGACGAAATATCGATCTACTGAAAATTCTGACGGAAATGACGGAAACTAATAAAAATATATGGAAATTTGTAATGAAACTTTTGGAGGTTGTTTTATGATCAATTACCTACGTTATGTAAAAAGAAAATATTGATCAAACATCAAAACATATGAATTTGCTATATTACTATATGAATTAGTATGTGTTAAGTGCTGATAACTATTAAAATATAATTTAATAGTTCTATTTTTATTTTTTTGATGGCTAAACTTTAATGGGAGGCTAGACCATCACATTTTTGTACAATATGTTACACATCACACATTATAAAATCAAATATATAAATACTTCAAAACTACATAGAGGACCTATGAGGTTCGAAATTCACACTATTTTCCTCATCTCTCTGTGCAGAATCATGTGTGTATTGTGAAGAGTACTCATTAAATGATTGTTCTCCCATGTAATTCTGCACGTATTGACTTACATGCCAACCATATGGGTCAGGGGGCGGTCTTTGAAGATTTTGGAGCTCGTAGTATGAACCAGGCATTGCTCGACTTTCTTCATTGCTATCATCATTTGAGGCATTTGTTTGTGATTGTAACGATGAGTTATCACTTGTTGGAAGACCATAAGGCATGATATATGAAGGATAAGACATTGCAAAATTTTGACAAACTTTTAATTTTGTTAAATTAAAAAAGTTACTGAAAATTTCAAAAATTTCGGTAAATATCGGAAAATATCGGAAAATGTCGAAAATATCGGGGATATATCGGAAATATCGAAAAGTTTCGGAAAATTTGGAGATATATTCACGGATTTTTCAGGTAAATTCAAAATATCGAAATATCGGCGAAATATCGCCGATAATATCGATTTTACATTCCTTGAATTGAACACGTGTTGGGAAAAGAGAGGCTGACAGGCTGGCAGGGCGTGCATGGGCATGGGCGTGGCCATGGGGACTCCAGGGTCGAAGAGATTAAGAAAGATCCCGTTTTCAATCTTGGAGTTTTCTCATTTAACTACCTAATTCTGAACATATTTCTCGATTAATTGTTCATTCACGGCCACTCTCTCCGGCTACTCTTGTGAGAGAAATTCGGAGCATCTATATATGTGACATGTAATTAACGACGCTACGTCCAATGCAAGGAGATTTGGAGTTGGTGTGGAAGTTTAATTTTGATGTGGAAATCTAGCTATACCTTACGTTTGTGCAAAGAGACTAAGCTACGTACTCGCTCTTTTCGGTTACAACGGAATTAGACTTCTACCTACTAGGCCACTACCAATAGCGGAGCCAGGAAGTATGGCCATGTGTGGTGAACTTCGACGGAGCAAAAAAAAACATAGATGGAAGAGAAAAATTTACGTAATATAGATTACATAAAACGACCCCGAAAAAAATATTATTAGAAAAACCAAAAAGACAAGGATATATCTTCCCTATAATAACGCAAGGTGTGAATTCGTTTAGTGTCATCGTTTAACCAATTTTTGAACTTCAAAATTACTCTTGACGGTAAAAAGAAAACTAACAAAATAAATTTTACAAAAAATAAAATTGCAATAAAAAATTAACTTTCACATCCATTTCCTTTTTCCAGAGTCCCACCTCCACGGTTTTTCCTAAAACAAAGTAACAGAAGGATTCCGAAAAGTATATTGAAAATCGAAAGGAAGAAACAATTTGACTAACTCTGAAAATTAAATTGGCTGGGCGGGCCTTGCCATATCAGTTGTGGCCTTGTGGGGACTTGTTGGCTATGCCTAGTCTGTTTGTACTTTGCAGAAGCAAATTCTCAATAAGAGTCCACAACTCCACAAGAGTCCACTACCGAACGAGGCTGGTCTCCACAGGTCCGTGATTAGATTGTTAGAAAATTCAATATTAGACTGCATAGAAGAATGGAACACAAAATCAGCACAACTCACTTAACTGTAAGAAAATCTCAATTTATAAATTAGTGTACGTGACTTTTAGGGCATATCCGATCCCTTGAGTAAAGTAACACCCTAATTAAGGGGTACTTAATTAATTGCAACATCTCAATCATATTATTTGATGCATATGGTGGACTGCACCGGTTGAGTTGTACGTAATGGTCTAAAATGCGATCGATCGACACAAGTACGTACGGTGCTTAATTAGCATGATTATGGCGCGCCACAAGGACAGATATGACGAAGAGTTAAGCTTTGATCTAATACTGTCTTGGCCTTGTCCACGTTGGTCCAAAGAAACTTGATTTGCTTTCCGGCTAGCTATCGTCTCTTCTTAATTTCCCAGAGAAGAAGTTTTTGATCTTCTTTCCGGCTGTTGTCGTCTCTTCTTTATTGGTAAAGGGATAGCTTATGAGCTATCTCTGTCTGGAAGCATAGAATTCCCGGTCCTTAGGCGCACTAAGAGAAACCCTAGTTAAAGAAGGGGGAGAAGACACAGAACCAGCGGTCATCATCTTATTTTCTTGGTTTTCATAAATTTGGTTTTAACTCCCTCTGTCTCCTTTGCGAAAGTCTAAGTACTGATTGATTGAAGAGATTGTGATACGAAGTATTTATAGATCGAGAGCATATATATAGAGAGAGTTTGCGTATGCATGTTTCGTTATGTCCAAGTAACAAAATAGAAACCAGGTTGGATAATGATCAAAGTCCTTTTCCCAAAAGGAATTGAATGAGACTTCTTTGATATTTGAATCAATAAGCTAGTAGCAAAATTCACTTAAAGAAACCGATGTGGCCAGTGGCATGGCTGGCTGACTCACACATATAGGATAAATTACTTACTGATCGAGTATTTGCCTTGCATCATTTTCAGTTTTATATATGTAACACAACATGATACAAACGATACTTAATTACTTTACAATTACTGAACTCATGATAACTTCTATTGCTAGATAGCTAGCGTTTGAATTTAAGCTTTTCTATCTTTTTATTCTTATTTCTTTTTTCATACTATTCAGATAGAAGACAACATTACAAGTTAGATTAAAATTATACAAATTAAAGCAGTCATGACTCATGAAGGACAAAGGTGTGAAAAAAATTGCATGCATTCTAATTCCACTAAGAGCGGTATAAGCTAGCTAGCTAGCCATATACCTCAATGATCATAATAAACCTTCAGCCAAATTGATTGAAAATGCACTAGCTAGCTATACAAACATTAATCTCATTGTGTATAAGAGAAGAGATGAAACAAAATTAACCTGAAATTAAACAAAGGTAAAGTTAATTGAGTAGAACACAGCAGTACTCTTGCATTTAATAGTCTTGGCGAACGTCTTCTCGTTTGTGTTGTGCAAGTAACTCGTGAACCACTTGGTTATTTTCTTTACAACGGTTTTCTTCTTGGTATCGTTGGTGGTAAACTTATAACTCTCGAGGAATTGAGACCTATAGCTACTATACGTACGTTTACAGTGGATGTCATAATTTTGAAAGTCGAAATTTAAGAAGTTCTGGGAAATTGATCTGTACTTGCTGGTTCAACGCGTGGAGAAAACAAAGAAGCAAGAGTTGTTCTGGGCCTGTTCTCCTCAGAATGTAGTGTAGCAATTGTAGTATTACTCCTCATGAAAATAGTATTCTTCTCAATCTTCTGTACAGATGTAGTGCCGATCTGCGGCTTATTACAAATGGAGCTCATCTTCGTAGCTTCATCAAGTTCCGTGAGGTAGGCTTCTTCGAATAAATGGTCGTACTCAGCCTGCTCTGGTATAAGTACGTAGAGCTCATCTTAGAAGCTTTGCGCAGGATGTGGGTCTCGAGTGTTTCCTGTAAACATGGCAACAGCAAAGCTATACAGTTCTACATCAGAGGCAACGAATTGAAAGAAAACCTTCACTATATTTCAAGTAACAATCTCAGCAGAGCTTCGCTTACAATCTCTCAAAACTTAGTAATGAATCTATTACAAGGCAGTGCTTATATAGCCAGCTAAAGAGCCAGAAGAAACAGAAAAATATCTACTCTGGACCCAGACAATGCACCACGTGTAGGATCTAATCCCAAGAATATTCTGGAGAAATGATGAGCTAATAATGAGCTGGCACACTCATGAGTAGCTCATGATAAGGCACAGTCAGCTTGCTAAGGCTACAGTCAACACCCCCCCTCAATCTCAACTGCGGTGACCAGTCTGAGATTGTTACTGTGATATTTGAAGCTTGGTGAGTGAAGACTTTTGTAAGGATGTCTGCAATCTGATCTGAAGTAGGTACATATTGAAGTAGGAGATCTCTCTTTTGAATCCGTTCCCTAATGAAGTGGAAGTGAATATCTAAGTGTTTGATTCTGGAATGAAACACTGAATTAGATGCCAAAGCCAAGGAGAGAGATTGTCACGGCAAAGGAGAGGAGGACGAGGAACTCGAACATGTAAGTCACATAAAATGTGTCTTATCCATGAAACTTTTGCTGTGATATTGGCCAGAGAGCGATGCTCAGCTTCCGTTGAACTACGAGATACACTTCCTTACTTTTTAAACTGCCATGAGATAAGACTGTTCGATGCAAAAATATCCCTCGGGAAGAGATCCTTCTCGCGAAGCAGTCTCTTTTATCTCGGATGTTTTAACCGCGTGGGCCGGTCTATCCTGTATGTGCTTCGTATGTTGGCGTGCCACCGTCTCTCGACGGAATATGGACTGATCACAGCCGCCTGACTTCTATATTAAGCGATTAGAACAGGGAGAGCACCAACCCTGCTCGAATAGGTTCTTTTTGCCTAGAAACCTAGGACTTGGAAATGTGAATCTCTCGCTAAGTCTTGAAATCGATGCTCCACACGTCCTTTCTCGTGTAAAGCAGAGCAATCTTTTAACAGAGTGTTGAGAACACTCGCTCCCTTTGAGTATTCAAGCTCCCAACTTACAAGTGAGCCGCTCTTCAACTTTCCGGTTGCAATTTGCTTCCTTGGAGTCATAATACTTTCACTCGATAGGTGACAAGCACTTAGACTTTCTGGTTGCAAGAAAGATAGAAATCTCGAGGACGAGACGTCTAGTCTAGGTTTGTTTGCGTATAGCAAGATTGATTGATTGATTGGGGGGGCCCTCATAAGATCCCCACTCTCCTTATATACTCGCTTAATAACAGTCATTCATTCAATGTTAAATTCCTCTGCTCTTGTAATCACAGTCTGAATCCAACACCAGAATACGTGTCGTAATCACTCATAGATCTTCTAACTCCATCATAACTCCTCCAAGAGTTCTATATAAGATCAAACTAGTTATGACAGAAATCAAAGCCGCATAGAACCAGCTAATAAGACACAGTTCTAATAGAACTCAAAGTCCTCTTCTAGCGAAGCTCGCCAGTCGCTATGTAACTTGACTCTTCGCCAAGCACCATTAACAATAATAGGCCGCTCGCATAGACCTCGGCCATCCAAGCCCAAAATGAAATTCTTTATTTAGGCCCAAACATTGCCCCTCAGGTCTTGAACTTGGAAACTTTCTGAACAAGTGAAAAGACTTGAATATATCTTGACCAATGTGCCCATTGACTTTGAAACGCTATACCATCACTCGTACGCCACGTCAACCACCTCTTTGAAAAAGTATGACGCTCGACTGACACCTTTATAAGAGCCTTTCATCTTTCAACAAAACCCTTTCACTTACTCAGAACCCTGCACTTTCTAACTCTCTCAGTCAAAAAGATCAAAATCTTTCCTTTTCACCGCCGTCAATCCTTATTCCTCAGACAAAATGCCTCCTCGCAAAGACATCTCCATGCCTTATGAAACTCCTGACGTCAAGAGATTCTCCAAGCAGCTCAAGGTAGTCGCTAAACGACACAACCCAGACGCCGTCTGCACTCTTACTGTAGACACGATAGAAAACACAGGTCTGCTTGGTCCATTTTTAGACTCTCTATTAAATCCAGAGCTTTTCACATACCTCCGTAAGCCCATCTGCAGTTCATCCCTTATACTCCAGGCAGACCCTAGTGCAAACCCAAAGGAATGGACTCAAAAAGACAATCTCTGTCTTATTGGGAAATGGCCACATTCAAGCCAAGACGACCTCGCTTGGTACCGGTACCGCCGTGGGCAAGACATCAATAGGTGGGAGGTAGCCGAAATTGCCCAGCTTATAGATTTATGCTTTTCTCTTCCAACTTGGGGTAACAAAGCCCCATTTGCCGCAGCCATGTGCTTTTAGGATTGCACAGCAAATTGTTTCCGTCTCCCTTGTGGTGATGTGAGCATCACAATGCTCGACCTTTATACTATTTTTGGAGTTCATGCCTCTGGAAACAATTGGGCTCCTCAAGATTCTCTCCAAACACCCCAACAAGCCTCAACAGTACGTCCTCCATCCTACTCCTCCTGGGTGAAACACTTTACAAGCGAGGAAAAGAAAACACCACAAGGAGGAATAGCCTTTCTGGAATATTTGCTATCGAAGTATGTATTCTGTTCAACCTCTGCAAAGGTTATCAAGACATGGACCAACCTCGCTGAACGTCTTTACAACGGTGAGCAACTAAGCTTGGTTGAGCCCATCCTCGCTTACATCTACTATGGCCTCAGGCGAATATCCTTATTGAAGCTCGATTTGAACCAATCAGGACCACTGTGGATGGTTGAACTCTGGTTACAAATCTACTTCCCCTTCTTCTGCCCCTCAGCAACCTCTTATTATGAAGAGCAAACACTGTTGGGCAAATCATTAGTTTCCACAATGCCCAGGACTAAGCAATGGTCCTATCTCGACTGCTTTAAGTATCTCTGTTCGCATAAGGATTTTCCTCATACTGCAGTTGAGAAAATTTTGAGTAGTCGCTATCCTGGCCTCCTAGCAAGTGAGTTCATGCCCTCTCCTGAACAAGATGCTCACTCAAGGGACTTATTCATTAAGTTCAACACTTGCCAGGACCTGCAAATCCCAGACTCAGTAAGCTCTGGATATGAGCTCTATGCCCCAAACCACTTCTGTAGACAGTTTGGGCTCAATCAAGATGCTCCTATGCCCCTCGCCTGCTCTGTTAACAAGTATACTCTCTGGTAAGGAAACAACAAGCCTACTGCAGCAGAAGTACGCGACGAACACTTTGGCTTCCCACTGGTGCCGCTTCCAACAATAACAAAGCCACTGTCGATATCAAGGTCGGTCACCCCATCGTATCTCACATGGTACTCCCAATTATGGGAAGAGAAACGAAACCAAGGACCAGACTTCTGCTTTGCTGCCATTTTTTATAAATTCAGCCAGAAATTCTCGCTTGAAAGAGACTTGACTGCACTAGCTGAACCACACCCCAACACAGGTTCTCCCCCATGGCCACATGTATGTTTTTTTTTATCAAAAAATTGCCAAATATATTAGCAACTTCTTGGATCATAACTGACCACTCCTTTCTTCCTTGCACAGCACAACCCTGAACCGGATGTGACTATGGCCATTCAATCATTTAGGAAGAAAAGAACCAAACGTTCTGGATCCCCTGTAAGTATTTCAAACTGTTCATTTATCCAGAACACACTGATTTTATCACTGATCCTGATACTGACCCCAATCTCTTAACAGTCTCCAAAACCCAAGAAGCTTAGACTAAGGACCCCAGAGGCTGAAAGCGGGGTTTGGCTGGACTCACAAGTTGTTAGCAGGGACAAACAACTAAGACTCATTGCTCGAGCCTTCCTTGCCTCTTTTGATCAGAGGAGCAGCAAAGCCTCAGGGTTCAGCGCTTGCTTGACTATAGCTTTCACTATTGCACACTGGTTTTGTGCAAACCCAGATAGCATCCCTACACTCATCCAGCTCGATGACCTCCTAATTCAAGGTTCAAGGGAGTGGCAGGAATTATGCAAGGACGAGTCCCTTGCGAGCAAGTACCTAGATCAGCATTTCGACTTGGAAGCTATCTTGAAGGCGAACATCTGACCGCTTCAATTCTCAGTCGATGGTTCCTTCATTGGGTATTTTGACCCTGAAAAGTTCACAGCCCTGAATGGCTTTCCCTCCTTTGATAGTTTATGGGAACACGTCTAGAAGAGCCAGAAGCCACAAGTCTACATAGTGAGTTGGAAAGACCACTTCTTCGTTCTTAAGGCTGAAAACGAAGCCTACTATATAATTGACTCACTAGGAGAAAGGCTCGCTGAAGGGAACTGTAAAGCTTTTATTCTGAAGTTCGATGAGTCCAGCAACATATCCAACAACACAGATAGGGCTACAAATCCCAAGATCTATAACAGCCACAAAGAATGCTACAAGGATTTCATAGTCCAAATCCTAGCTGGAATCCATCGAGCAGAACTCGAGAAGGAAGAGAAGAAAAAGCATGTGGCTCTTGATATCTTGTCCAGGCGTCTGCAATTTGAAGTTCAAGCCTGCTTTATTCCTTCCTCCTCTAGCGAAGGTCCCAGTACCCAGAATGAACAAGTCATTCCAGAGCCTGAGCAACAAATCATCCCCTCGCCAGAGCTCATAACTGAACAACCACAAGTCCTGGTCGAGAATAATCCAGAAGGCGAAGAACCGAGTCCCTCCTCGCTAGAGCAACAAATTTAAGCTCTTGAAGAAACACAGCCATTGTCTCCCCAACAAGTAAGAACTCTGTACCTTCACTTCTAGATTAATGATTTCTAATATTAGTCCTGACATGACCTGTTATTCATATTGTAGTCCAAACTTGTTCCTGTGGACCTAGATGTTCACGAGACAACCCCCAACAGTCCAAGGAACCAGGCGAGCACATCAGGCGAACCACTTACAATGGCTACTGAAGATCAGCCTGACAATGCTCCAGGTGTCAACGATGAAGAGCCTGAATCTCAAGTCCAAGAAAGTCCTAAGCCAACTTCATCATGAGAAAGCAATCCTCAGTTACCCAGCGTTTATGAATCACTCAATAGGCTGCAAGAAATTTACAGCAAACTGGATACACTGAATACTTCCTCGGACACCACCGTTTCGCTAAGAAGAATTCTCTCTGAGCCTCTAGATTCTCCAAAAGACATTCAATCCACTTAAAGACAAGTGAAGACTCTGAAAGCCAACGCCCCAGCAGAACTCGCTCCTTGCCTGGATACACTAGAAGAGAATCTATCTCTACTCCTGAGCCAATATGAAGTCTTCCAACATCTAAAGCTCGAGGTTGAGCGTAAAAATGAAGCAGCAGAGACCTTGAGACAAAAAACTCGCAAGGAGACAGAGAAAATTCAGAAAATATTGGAGGAAGGCACCAGCCAAGAGGAGGTTTTAGCAACCAAAGATAAGTGAAGACCCTGAAAGCCAAGAGGAGGTTTTAGCAACCACCATCTCGCTAAGAAGAATTCTCTCTGAGCCTCTAGATTCTCCAAAAGACATTCAATCCACTCAAAGACAAGTGAAGACCCTGAAAGCCAACGCCCCAGCAGAACTCGCTCCTTGCCTGGATACACTAGAAGAGAATCTATCTCTACTCCTGAGCCAATACGAAGTCTTCCAACATCTAAAGCTCGAGGTTGAGCGTAAAAATGAAGCAGCAGAGACCTTGAGACAAAAAACTCGCAAAGAGACAGAGAAAATTCAGAAAATATTGGAGGAAGGCACCAGCCAAGAGGAGGTTTTAGCAACCAAAGACAAGTGAAGACCCTAAAAGCCAAGATGAGGTTTTAGCAACCACCGTCTCGCTAAGAAGAATTCTCTCTGAGCCTCTAGATTCTCCAAAAGACATTCAATCCACTCAAAGACAAGTGAAGACCCTGAAAGCCAACGCCCCAGCAGAACTCGCTCCTTGCCTGGATACACTAGAAGAGAATCTATCTCTACTCCTGAGCCAATACGAAGTCTTCCAACATCTAAAGCTCGAGGTTGAGCGTAAAAATGAAGCAGCAGAGACCTTGAGACAAAAAACTCGCAAGGAGACAGAGAAAATTCAGAAAATATTGGAGGAAGGCACCAGCCAAGAGGAGGTTTTAGCAACCAAAGAGGCTAGAAGAACTGCCCTCATAGCTGAACTCGCTTCCCTTGATGTCGAAATAAATGCATTGAGAACCGACATCCCCAAGCGTCGGGACGAAATACACCAAGTTGTGATGGAAAGCGAGAACCAAGCTCAACTGCTACAAGAAGCATGTGAGGAAGCCAATAATGCTCGCCAAGCAGTTCACCAAGCTTGGGTGGCCTTTGAGACAAGTAAAATCTCAGTGAAGAATATTCTCTTCCAAATGTAACACTTTGGGCCTCAGATATAGGCCTTATCTATTTTGTCACAAACAATTAAACTAATTATGTATTCTAATCATTTTGACAACAAAGTCTAAATTGGGTCAAACACCCAATTTGGGCTTCTTGAATAAGCCCTTTTCCAATTTTCGATCCAACCTCGTTTTAGGCTTTAATTAATTTTGACTATTTTGATCGTTCAACAATAAATGGAATTGAATTCTTAAACTTGGAATCCGTATCGCGTCAAACGATCAAAAATCTTTGAAATACGTTTTACCTGCCCCAAAGATCTCCTCATTTATCATGCACTTCTTGCGAGCAGATAAACCGTCTTCAAGGTCCACTCTTATTTGGACACGTATTCTCTATTTTCAAGCATAGTTACTCTCGCGAAACTAAACCGGTGTAAGTCCTGTCTATAAAAGGTTTCATTTTCCTTCGTGTTATGAACCAACACTTTCGCGAGAATGAACTACCTCATCGTTCTTTTGCTCTGGTCTTCCCATCTAAAGAAACCTCCAGATAAATCTTTCCATGTTGTGTTCCTTAGATAGCAATATCCATGCTCAAACCTGGACTAGATAGCAATATCTATGCCCAGGCGTTGCCTTGGCTCATCCCAGATTGAAGGAATCCGGAAGGGACAAGCCACCATCCCAAGGTGAAGACTCCCTCACCCTTCCCCAGTGCACTCGTTCGGTGTCCATATGCACTGGAGAAGGGAGGCCTCTTTAATGTGGCCTGCAATAGATGGGGAAAGATGGGAGTGTCACCCTGGGAAGAAGGCAACAAACGTTAAGGCAAGTGTAAAAGTCTTTTGATCTGATGCACCGCCTGCCTTGGCGTTTCAAATCCTCTCCATCTCCTCGCCGAGGTCGATCTCTTTTTTAACTTGGTTTCCAAGTGTACATATTTGATATACTTTCCCCAGGAGATGGCGAACAACGCAGAGGATCTTGTGAAAGAACAAACTATTTTCTTTTTCTCTGTTGTTGATTCAGGTTTGTTCTTGCATATGGTATCAGAGCTTGAGGCCGCAAAGCCTTTGTATTCTTCCAAGTATTGAATGTAAAATTTTATATTTGAAGTGTAAAAGTTCTTTGTATTGATAAACTCATACATAGTTTGCTCAAAATTTAAGCCACAAGAACTGGCTAATATGAACTTTGACTTGGAAGAACAACCATAAAATATATTACAAAAGTTTGGCCTCGAGTAAAGGCCCTAGCAAATTTAACCCCATAAATAGGCTATTTTAAAGTACATGATCCTCGGTATGTGTTGCCCCTGTAGTGTACTTATGCGAGAGCATAAATAAACTAAACTAAGCTATAATTGGAGGATCATCATACTCCCATACAGGTTGTATGAATTTCTTTAAGTAACGACCATTTATTGGGTTCGCGTGTATAGTACCATCTCGATCTCGCAAGCGAACTGCTCCTCTACCCAACAGTCGATCGATAATGTATGGTCCTTCCCATTTTTCTGACCATTTACCTCGTCCTTCAGTCTTCTCACCAACAGGCAAAATGACTCTCCAAACAAGTTCTCCTTCTGCAAAACTCATGCCCCTTGTACGTTGGTCATAGGCACGAGCCACATTCTGTTTCTCAGCACGGAGACTATCATAAGCTTGGATACGTTTTTCATCTAAGTCTTCATGCTCTTGCCACATCGCTTGGACATAGTCTTCACCGATCAAATTGTGTTGTTCCATCACGCGTAAAGACTGAACGTTGATCTCCAAAGGCAAGACTGCATCGTGCCCAAACATTAATGCATAAGGAGTTGTACCTGTGGGTGTCCTCTTACTAGTCCTATAAGCCCACAAAGTATTAAAAAGTTCTTCATGCCACAGTCTGGCATTGCTCGCGAGCATCCGTTTTAGGATATGGGTGATGATTTTATTGTTCTCTTCAGCTTGACCATTGGATTGGGCATAGTATGGAGAAGAGTGAAGAAAATGGATCCCAAGATCCTTCATTAGGGTATCTACTTCTCCAGACATGAATGCAGCCCCACGGTCTGAAACAAAACTCTCAGGAATACCAAATCTACAAATAATATCTTCAAATAGGAACTGGCGGATGGCCTTTGCAGAAGATACCCTGAGAGGTCGAGCTTTGACCCATTTTGTGAAGAAATCAGTAGCCACAATGATAAACTTGTGCCCTTCAGATGAATGAGGATGAATCATTCCTGGCCTATTAAGTCCAAAGCCCATCCTCGAGCTGGCCAAGGCTTGATTATTGGCTGTAATGGTATTCTGGGCATATGGTTGACTGGACCATGTTTCTGGCATTCTTCACAACCTTTGGCGAACGTGATGCAGTCTCTGAGCATTCTTGGCCAATAAAAGCCATGTCTTCTTAATAACCATCTCATCTTGGGACCAGCTTGATGTGCCCCTGCAATCCCAAGATGGACCTCTCTCATTAACCGCTTAGCGTCACGTCCAAAGACACACCTTAACAGTATGCCTTCCTCTCCCCTTCTATATAACTCAGCATCCTTGAGTACATAATTGGGAGCTAAAAATCAAATTCGCTTGTCAACCGGATTATTAGGATCCTGGAGATAAGAGATGATTTCCTGTCTCCAGTCCTTGTCGATGTGATCAAGTGTAGCAACGTACCATTCATTTTTATCTTCTTGTCGTACAATGAAAGATGGAAGGGTTCTTCTTTCAACCTTTAATATACGTTCGCGTACCCCATCTTGCAAACTGATACCCGTTGCTAGTTGAGCCAACTCATTAGCTGCATAGTTCTTCTCGCGAGGAACGTGGCTCAACTCTACTTCTGTAAACAACTTTAATAAGTCACAGGCCCTCCTCACATAAGGCTCTAATATTGGACCTGCCTTGTATTTTGTTTCGAGTTGTCTGATCACCAGTTGGGAATCTCCAAAGACATGCACATCATTGATCTCCATATCTAACAGAAGTTCTAATCCAATGATTAAAGCTTCGTACTCTGCTTGATTGTTTGTGCACTTGAAGTCCAACCTGAAAGAATAAGAATAAGTTTGGCTGCGTGGGGAGATCAAAGCTATCCCTGCCCCGGCCATAGTACTCGTACTGGACCCATCAAAATATAAACACCAGGGGGCCAAGTCAATACGAGCAAGATCTAGTTCTGGCCCCTCAACCACCTCTTCCATGGGATGATGAGCCAAAAAATTAGCCACTGCTTGGCCTTTTACCGCCCTCTGAGGGACATATTGCAAAGAAAATTCTGACAAAGCTAGAATCCACTTGCCAATGCGTCCACGGAGAATCGGTCTGGACAACATATACTTTACTAAATCTGTTTGTGTAATAACACACGTAGTGAAGGAAAGCATATAGTGCCTCAACTTACACCCTGAAAAGTATAAGGCGAGGCATAACCTTTCCATTGGAGAGTATCTTGTTTCACAATCGTTCAAGGTACGACTAAGATAGAAAATAGCACGTTCAACTCCGGCCGTGTCGTCCTGAGCTAATAGACTTCCAATGGAAAGTTCAGTAGCTGATATATACAGCTTAAGAGGAACCCCAAGTCTTGGAGGAACCAAGACAGGTGGGTTTGTTAAGTAGGCTTTAATGGTTGCAAAGGCCTCTTGATGTATAGGCTCCCATGCAAAGTCTTTCTGATTTTGAAGCTTGAGCAATGTGGAAAATGGTTGTGTTTTCCCAGCAGCATTGGCAATAAACCGGCGTAAGAAATTGATTTTTCCCAATAAACGTTGTAGCTCTTTCTTACTCTTTGGTGGGACTGCATTGAGAACTGCTTATTTCTTGTCATCCGGTATCTCAATCCCACGCTGATGAACCAAAAAGCCTAGGAAATCTCCTGCCTGGACGCCAAACACACATTTGGCTGGGTTCATCTTCAGTTGATGCTGCCTCATTCTGAGAAACACTTGCCTTAAGTCTTCAAAATGATCACTTCTGTGTTTCGTTTTAACTACCACATCATCAATGTAGACTTCCATGATCTTACCAATAAGATCATGAAAGATCAAATTCATAGCTCGTTGATAGGTTGCCCCTGCATTTTTAAGTCCAAATGGCATATCCACGTACTCAAAAACACCGGCAAAGCCAGGGCATCGAAACGCAGTTTTATGTCTATCTGCTTCAGCCACTGGAATTTGATGATAGCCAGCAGTGCCATCCATGAATGTCAACATTTCATGGCGGGCAACTGAGTCAACCAACAAATCAGCTACTGGCATAGGGTATGCATCCTTTGGGGTTGCATTGTTCAAGTCTCAGTAGTCGACGCATACTCGCAACTTTCCATTCTTTTTCTTAACTGGGACTATATTGGAAAGCCACTCATTATATTTGGCTACACGTATAATCCCTGACTTGAGCATTTTCTCGACCTCTTCCTTGACTATAATTGCTGTTTCTGTGTTCATGCGACGCATCTCCTGTTTTACAGGCTTCTTCCCTTCAATGATGGGCAAATTATGACAGACCAAGTCTGGCGACAGACCAGGCATGTCATCGTATTTTTCTGCAAAACAGTCTGCATATTCTTTTAGCAATTCAATAAGCTTGAGTCTTTCCTCAGGCTCCAAGAAGGTACTAATAGCCACAGAGATTGGCTCTTGATGTGTCCCAATATTAATGTGTTCAATAGGATCCTTGACTTTGGGAGGTAAATCATCTAAAGCTGCCGGAGCTAATTTAATCTCGTCCTCCTCCTCAAAGTCTTGCAAAACGTCTTCATCCACGTATTCCAAGGCTGCAACCATTGGAACCTTCTCATAGGCTTGGCTTTCTAGTAGAAAATTATGAAAGCGTTCGTGTAGAGAAAGACAAGCCTCGGTCTCTATTTCTGATAGAGACCCACTCATGGAGAATGTTTGGATGGTAGCTCAATGGTGTAGGGTCTTTTACTATCTTGAGTTGCTTGAAGTATACCCCACTGAGCTAATTCAGAGGCCGTAACACCAACTGGGCGGCCCTTACCGTCGACGCCACATACCTCCAATGGCCTAAGGTCACTATGGTAATATCTGGCTTCTAATGCATTAGCAGAAACAGAATATGGACGAGGGTCAGCATTGACAAGCTCTGCTTCGCCTGACTCCATGTTCCAGAGTAACATCTGCTGATGAAGTGAAGATGGTACACAGTAGCTTCGATGTATCTAGTCACGCCCTAGGATTGCACTATATGGAGACGTGCATTCTACCACAAAGAATGTATAAGTGCCTGAAGCCAGCCCTATGTGTACCTGCAAGAAGACAATTCCCAAGGTCTTGGTTATGCTACCCTGAAAGTTTCTGACACTAAGCGAGGTCTCTTGGATAGCAGACTTGGGAACACCTATTAAGGACATTGCCTTAACAGTGATGATGTTAACCGCTGCCCCTGAGTCCACTAGGAGTTTATTCAATTGAATCCCTTGGACTTGTCCTGTGACATATAACGGTCGCATGTGCATGGCCATGTCAATAGTAGGCTTGGAGAACATCATCTGTCCTTTTGTGTGTGATGAATCCATCTCTGGTATTTCAAACAGTGTTGAGTCATTTGGTAGCTCTGGTTCTTCATCTGGTAGTACCACACTGTTGACGTTCTTGGATTCACCTTTTGATGCTGACGGAGACAAAGCATATTTAGAAGATAAGACATACACCATGTTAATGGTGGAGGTATCTTCCTCGATACAGGCAAGTGCTTCAAGATCTTCGTCCTCACCGTAGTCTAACAACTGCTCATCGTCGTCGTAGTTATCATCTCCAGCCAAGTGTCCATCCTCGTTAGACATTGTAGTGACCTCAAGATGGGCTACTTGCTGTATTGGATCCTCAGGAATAAGATCAATGGTTGCTGGTAGTAGTGGTGGTGGAGTTTTTTCCTTGGGAGTAGGGGTTAATTTTTGGGCCTTCGCTTACTCTTCCACAACCAAAGGCCTGGGTTTCCATTGCAAGACTGGAGGCTTGCTTGGAGTACCTTGTTTCTGCATGCCCCCTGTTCCCTTAGGGGGTGTCTTTAGCCCTACTGTTTTCATCGTGTCTTCCTCAAAGGTGAGGCGTCTCCTTACTGGCTGTCGTTTTGTAGTTGTTCGATGAATCTCCTGAGTAGATTCAGGCTCTTTACCTTTAGTCCCTAGCTCTGGGTTTCGTTCGAAAACCCTTGGTCTTTGGGCTCTCACCTTAGGTTCGCGAGATTTCTTCCCAGAGACCACCAATGGGTTTGTTGCAAGGGTGTTCAACCTCCTTTGCAACACTTCTGGAGGAAACTCCAGGTCTTCTTCTTTGATGAGGCCAGCCTCATAAGCATCCAATGCTCTCTTGGCCCTACCAAAGCGTCGTTGAAGGTTTCTCCTCTTGCTCGGAGTTACCTCCATGGTTTTTCCTTTCTCCCTTATGTACCAAACATCCTCCTTTGTAATATTTCTCGAAGCTGGAGGAATATATGGCTTCGCGAGCGTACTTGCAACTTTAGACTCAGGTGTTTTAGCCAAACTGGCTTGGTCTGTTGCTCGCGAGCGCTTGGGAGCTAGAGTATCCCTTTGTCTTGTTCGTGGGGGCTGATAATCTGTGTTCGAGAATAGTTCTAGGAAAGACTTGGCTGCCTGAGCCAGTTCTTCATAAGAGATCTTCAGTCCACTTCTGAGTTTACAATGTGCACAATGGGCTACTGGCGATTCTGCTTTGGGATCCACCTTTTCTTTTCCTTTATTCCTTGATGTGTAAGATGGACTCTCGCCAGTAGTTGGTTGGTCGTTGGACTGTTTTCTTTTATTTGATTTGTCACGTGTCAATTCCAACATTCCAACCATGGGCATGGGGGTGGTCAAGTTTGACAAGGGCTTTTGTTCTATTTCTATCACTCCCTCGTCAATCAACTGCTGTATCTTGAATTTCAGATCTCAACAAGCACTTGTGGTGTGACATCCCCATTTATGGTGGTATCGACAATAAGGCAAACCCTTAACATCCTCAGGATGTGGGTCAGGTGCTCCCCAATTGTCAGGAACCACAGCTATCCCTTCTAGGCATAGCTCATTGAATATCTCCTCTCGCCAAGACGCGTCATATGTTATACGTGTCCGCTTAGGTCGGACAAACGCTATATTTTGAATATCCCCTGAAGAAGTACCACTGGCAGGAGGAGTTGTAACCGGAGGAGACGGTGTTCTATAAGGATATTTCGGATGAAAATCCATCTCGCCCCTGTCATTTATGTCAATCACTTCCCAGTTGATCAAACCTTGGATTGTATCTCTCAAGGTTGAACACATTGCTGTTCGATGACCAAAGTGATTGTGGAACCTGCAAAAGTGTTGGGCTGGCTCTGTATACCGTAATTGTCGAAGCTCAGTAACTAGGTAAAAAGAGATCAGCCCCATGTCCCTTAGCCTATCGAAGAACTCCTCTATCATATCGATCCTGAATGAATAGGCTAAAAAGGATGATTGATTCCAAGCCTCCGCACCCTCAAGATGTCTGTTAGGTGATATCCATTCTACCTCAGCCATATTGACATGTGGAGGAGGGAACGGCTCGAAATCCACTAGTGCAGCTGTTTTGGACGACCCTTCCAATTCTAATTTTCCTTCATTGATCCACTTCTGGATTTGATCTTTAAGCCTAATGCAGTCCTTGGTAACGTGGTTCCATGCTCCATGGAACTTGCAATATTTCTTACCCTTTAACTGCTCGGCTGTGGGAAGTGGTCCAAAGTCTGCCTTGACGACACGCAGACTATACAACTCGTCCAAAATTTCATGAGCCATGTTGGCGTCATAGGTGTACTTCTCAAATTCTGGCTTAGTGAAGGCCACTGTTGAGAGCTTGATTGGACCTCTACTCTTCTGGAGCTTGCGGGGTTTTATAACTTTGTTTGTTGATAAGTCAACAGCACCCACATGATCACCCTCAGAGTCTGATTCCTGTTCGTCTAAACCTTCAATATAAGCCACTGCTTTTGGCTTCAACTTATCATAGGTTCGACTACTATACGTCCCTTTGGACACGTTTCTTCTGTTATCTCTCTCTTGCATGTTGCTATGAGCTTTAGTCACAGCCGTGATGAACTCATTCAGAGAGTAATATTTGCTGTTTAAGAATAGCTGATGGAACGTGTCCTCCAGACCATTCTTGGCCATCTCGACCACCTCTTCCTTGCTCAAAGGGGTCTTACATAGATTGTACTCGGACCGGAAACGGTGCAGGAAGGTGACTGGACTTTCTGTCACTGATTGGCTCAAGGAAGCCAGCTTTCCAACAGTAGTTTCTGGCCTTGCCGTTCCAAAGTGATCTATGAACAAGGCCTCCATATCCTTCCACTCACTGATCGAACCCTTCTCGATTCCAGTATACCACACAAGGGCTGATCCTGATAATGATGAACCAAAAACTCTTAGTTTGAGTCCTTCATCTTCGGCAAATTGGCCTAACTGCAGAGTAAAATAGGCCAAGTGTGTTGCCACATTTGCATCGTCATCACCAGAGAAAGTCTAGAAGGTTTGGTGTTTGTAAAATTTTGGCCAACGCCACTCGTTGGGGTCATCTTTCATCGGAGGAAACGGTGTCTCGTAAGTTTCATGCATCTTAGATAGTTGTATGTTACAATCATCTAAGAACTTATATAACCGTTGCTCCCAGGCAAGAGGAAAAGACTCTGCTTGCCTAGTTTTCTTGGCCAAGTCGGATACGGATTTGGTTAGAGATCCTATGTCATTGTCTACCCTTTGTGATAGAGTCGCCGCGTATCGGCGGTATTCCTCCAATCCTTTTTCCATTTGGCGAAGGATATCTATCCGTAGTCTGTCTTGACCTTCTACCAAACTAGTCACCTGGGCCCCCATGGCCTCTCTCTCCTCACGATCTTGATTTAACTCTGCCCGTAGTGCTTGGAAACCAACTGTTGCTGTATCAACTAATTGGGCCTGAGTGGTGAGAAGTTCTGCCTGTTGCTCGATTTTCTGTTCGAGCACCAACTGGTGATTAGCCTGGTGAACATCTCGCCTAGCTGCATAAGCCAGGTATTGTTCGAGTGTAAGCCCTGTTATTTCTGCCGCACTCAAAAATTGGAAAGACATGATGTCTAAGTTGTTAGCGAAAATAACCTCAACTGCTTGATTACTTAATGAACGACACTCTGTAGATGTGTGTTCACGGTAAACCGGTTGTGAATGTTTGCGACACTGAGGATAGATCCTTCGATAAGGATCTTCAATTGTCGCTTATAGATGCAAAGAGATATAAATGTCCCACTGGGCGTGCCAAAATGTTCAATGCAAAATATCCCTCGGGAAGAGATCCTTCTCGCGAAGCAGTCTCTTTTATCTCGGATGTTTTAACCGCGTGGGCCGGTCTATCCTGTATATGCTTCGTATGTTGGCGTGCCACCGTCTCTCGACGGAATATGGACTGATCACAGCCGCCTGACTTCTATATTAAGCGATTAGAACAGGGAGAGCACCAACCCTGCTCGAATAGGTTCTTTTTGCCTAGAAACCTAGGACTTGGATATGTGAATCTCTCGCTAAGTCTTAAAATCGATGCTCCACACGTCCTTTCTCGTGTAAAGCAGAGCAATCTCTTAACAGAGTGTTGAGAACACTCGCTCCCTTTGAGTATTCAAGCTCCCAACTTACAAGTGAGCCGCTCTTCAACTTTCCGGTTGCAATTTGCTTCCTTGGAGTCGTAATACTTTCACTCGATAGGTAACAAGCACTTAGACTTTCTGGTTGCAAGAAAGATAGAAATCTCGAGGACGAGACATCTAGTCTAGGTTTGTTTGCGTATAGCAAGATTGATTGATTGATTGGGGGGGCCCTCATAAGATCCCCACTCTCCTTATATACTCGCTTAATAACAGTCATTCATTCAATGTTAAATTCCTCTGCTCTTGTAATCACAGTCTGAATCCAACACCAGCATACGTGTCGTAATCACTTATAGATCTTCTAACTCCATCATAACTCCTCCAAGAGTTCTATATAAGATCAAACTAGTTATGACAGAAATCAAAGCCGCATAGAACCAGCTAATAAGACACAGTTCTAATAGAACTCAAAGTCCTCTTCTAGCGAAGCTCGCCAGTCGCTATGTAACTTGACTCTTCGTCAAGCACCATTAGCAATAATGGGCCGCTTGCATAGACCTCGGCCATCCAAGCCCAAAATGAAATTCTTTATTTAGGCCCAAACAAGGACAACCTGCCAAATATATCACAAAGCCTGTTGTGGACCTACGTTCATTCATTTCTCCAGCCCAATCTGCATCACAGTATGCAGAACTACAAGGAGTACTAGAACCAGAAGATTTATACCAAATGCCTTTATCTAAACTTCCCTATAGATACCTTAGAATCCTTTTTACAGCTCCAAAATGGACATCAGTAGACGATGTCATATATTGACACACTATGTTTACTGAATAGGCAATGTCAGGTCTTATAAACGTGAGATACTGTAATTCCCCTACAATGCTTCTGTATACAGTAGGATCAGAAAGTAGGGTACCTTCATTTTGAAGCATCTGATCATGAGGAAGACAAGGTGTGCTACAAGGCTTTGCAAACTCCATTCCTGCTCTGACTAGGAAATCCTTGGCATATTTTCTTTGACTCAAAAAGATCCCATTTGATTTCTGCAATACTTCCAGACCCAGAAAATATGATAGAGGCCCTCTAAGTCCTTCATATCAAAGACTTCATTCAACTCTTTGATTACCATCTTAATCCCATCTGAATCAGAACCAATAATCACAATGTCATCTACATACAACAACACTACAATCCCATCTTTACTAGTTCTCACAAACAGACTAGGATCTGAATGAGAAAAAATAAATCCCAAATTAGGAAGATAACTTGTGAACTTCTCATTCCATGCTCTAGGAGCTTGTTTTAAACCATATAATGATTTCTTGAGAAGACAAACATGATTAAGCAGTTGAGGATATGCAAATCCTTGAGGCTGATGCATATACACTTCCTCCTTCAAATCACCATGCAAAAATATATTTTTAACATCCAATTATCTTAATTCCCATCTGTTAGCTGCAGCCAAAGAAAGTATAATTCTCACAGTGCTATGTCTTACTACAGGGCTAAAAGTCTCATCGTAATCCAACCCTTTGGACTGACTAACCCCTGTGCAACAAGCCTAGCCTTATATCTGGAAATGCTGTCATCTTGATTCTTCTTTACCTAGTAAATCCATTTGCATCCTATAATATTTTTCCCTTCTGGATGTGGAACAAGAGCCCAGGTTCCTTGTTTCATTAAAAAATCAATCTATTCTATCATTGCACCATCCAACTCAGGTATGCCTGCAGCAGCCTTGTAATGTTTAGGCTCCATAACTTCTGTGATTTCTGTCACTGCAGTAAATCCATTAAAGAATGGATATTCTTCATACATTTTTCCTTGAATAACAGCTAAAAAAGCACAAAAATCTTCAAATTACTTCTTCTTAACAATACAATTCTTGGCCCTTGTCATCATAGAATGCTCATTGTAATTTTGATCCACAATAAATTACAGTTCATGTGGTAAGTTGTTGATATCCAGATCACTTGGTAAAGCTCCACTAACATGATTAATTTCATTACCCTCATTCTGCACTCTTGGAGAAACATTAGTAGTTTCTATATGATCAAGATCATAATCTTCCGTAGATGTAGCATTTGTAGCATCAACATTGCTATTATCATTACCATATCCTGCATCATGCTCAGTCATGTCAGTTGTAGCATCATGAAACTCATCACTATCACTGATTTGTGACACATAATCATCTGCACTATTATGTTCAGCAGTTGTATTATTAACTGGATCATCCTCACTACTATTTTCTCTGACATTAGTTACACCATTCCCCCTTCAACGAAAGGGAGAAAAACCTGAAGTTGATCATAATGAACCACAGGAGCATAAGAAGAGGTGACCACAGAAGGGGAAGGCTGAGACAAAGAAATAATAACAGGTGGAGAAGAGGGTTTGGCTTTAGGTTAGGAGGAAGGGAGAGTAGGTAAAGGAGAGGAAAAGGGAAAAAGAGATTCATCATGCACTACATGTCTACTGAGCCACAATTTATTCTTTTCTCTGTTGTAGCAATGGATCCCTTTATAACCAACAACATAACCTAAGAATACACACTTCATAGTTCTTAGAGCTAACTTGTCTGAGGTATAAGGTCTGAGAAATGGATAGCATGCATTCCTAAATATCCTAAGATTAGAAATATCTGGAGTGGAAGAGAACATCTGAAAGTATGGGGAGGTCATACCTAAGCTTTTACATGGCATTCTGTTGATCAGAAAAGCACAATGTGCTATAGCATGAAACCAGAAAGGTTTAGGAACAGAAGCAATGGATAATAAGGTGATTGCAAACTCAACCAAGTGTCTATTCTTCCTTTCTGCTACACCGCTTTGTCGTGGTGTATGAGGACAAGTGATTTGGTGAATGATTCCATGTGAATCCAGAAAATGTTTGAACTTATCACTGTTATATTCCCCTCCATCATCAGTCTAAAGAATCTAAATGGAGCTATGAAATTGATTCATCACAAGAGCATGAAACTTCACAGATATTGAGAAAGCATCTGGTTTATTGATAAGTGGATAAACCCACAGATATCTAGTACAATCATCTATAAAAATCAGATAATATCTACATCCCTCTATAAACAAACATGAAGCAGGTCCCCATACATCACTGTGAATCTTATGGAAGGGTTTAGTAGACCTAGAGTTAGACTCAGTGAATGGTAACCTATGCATCTTGCCATGAAGACAGTGAACACACAAAGCTGAGGACTCAGATGTAGATACAGTAATACTAGCATCTGCTAACATTTTAGCTACAATATCAGAAGCTGAATGTCCTAAACGTTGATGCCACAAAGTAGAATTGGTTGCAGCTCCAACAAAAGCAGTAGGAAGACCTTTATTTATCTTTATGTTCTGGAACAAGAACAGCCCATCCATACTTGTCCTTCCCTGGTACAGCAAATCCCTTGTCCTTTTGTCCTGTACACAGATTTGTGTATCATCAAGAGTAATGAAACAGTGGTTATCCCTACATAGCTTAGTAAAGGATAACAAAATCACTGCTAAGCTGGGAACATGTAACACATTGTTCAAACTAAATGCATGAGAAGCAGGAGTAATATTAGACTTCCCAATATGTGCAATTTCAAATCCATAGCCATTACCAATAGTGATTTGTTGATCAGAGGTGTATAGTTGAGCAATGGTGAGATTCCTGAGGTCAGAAGTCATATGATGAGTGGCTCCACTGTCTCCAATCCATATGTATGTTGTTGCAAGTTCTTGAGATTGAGATGAACTAGCTCCATTGTGGCCAGAAGAAGATGCAGTTATAGTAGTAAGTGAACTAGGTGGATCAGCACCATGATATGCATAGTTGCTCCTATGAGTGCAATCAAGAGCCTTATGTCCCTTTAAACCACAAATTTGACAAGCCACAACAGTTGCAGATGGATGATCAGAAGGGATATTGTTGCGATAGAAGCAATTTATTGCAGTGTGTCCTCTTTTAAAGTAAATCTAACATTCTGGAGCAGCTGCATTAAGTGGAGGCCTATAGCTACTAGCAGAAGCAGGTAACCTAGTTTGAACAGGAGGAGAAGATGAACCAGAAGATGAGGCTCCTTGATTTGGACCTTGATAGTTTGGATTCTGATAGCAGGTATTCGCAAGATGACCTTTTCTCCCACATATTTGACAGTTGTTAAGCTGGTAGCAGGTTGTCACAGTGTGACCTCTCTTACCACATTGTTGACATTCATTAGCTCCTTTCGAATCTCCAGAAGATCCAGCTCTTCCTTTGTCACCAGTAGTCCATGGAAGTCAACATTTCCAAGCATGTCTCTTAGTACATCTATATATACGTAAGGCACAGTGTATCTTTCCCTAATAATATCGGGAATCCATGTAGTACGTCCTTTCCCTACAAGGAATATGTTTTCAATTCCTTTAAACATTAGGAAAAATGGAAGGAGCTAACAGAAAAGGTCTTCTATATATATTGTTCGAATTCGAAAAAGAAAAAAGTTACTCTAACGAGACAATACGCATAACACGTACGTATCAAGATCATTGCTATTCTCATACAGCCTCCTGTGGTTGTATTTCTTATGAGCTATTTCCTATCGGGTGCGTCTATTTACACCTCCAAAATTGATATTTACGGGAAATTTAAGGGTGTACGTATTGACTCTACCGTAGATTTTATTTACTAATTTTGTTGTTATTATTGTAAAATGAAATTATTTTTAGTAATATTGTTCATTTTTTTGTAAATATTCTAACGAGCACATTTTTATAAATTTTGAGAACAAATCATTGTAAATATTATATATTAGTTTAATGATTTATAAATGATAAAAAATTATCGTAATTTTGTTCTAAATGTAGTAATTTCTAGTTCAAAAAGTTATAATTTTGTTCAACTAATTGTAGATAAATGTTTAATGTAGATCTCCCCTACCATAGACTTACCTAAAGATGGCAACGAGTCGGGTCGGGGACTGGTTTTGGGTAACTGAACCCGAAAAATTTTAGTTCGGGTTTTCACCCGACCCGAACCCGTCAGATATATAATACCCGAAATCAACCAGTTTACCCGAATAAAAAAGAAATAAAATAAAAAAGAATAAAAAATAGGATTATATATTATTCTATATAAAATATATATAAAAAGTTAGATATAAATTATAAAATATTACAAATTTTATGTAAAAAAATTGGCGGATCAGGTTTGAGTCCAGGTTCAGGTCTGGTAGATGCATATCCATACCCAACCCGAACTCGCCACCATTCGGGTCAGGTTCAGATCGGTAAATACTCGATACCCATTATTTGCCTTCGAAATTGGATTCGATCAAGTTCAGGTTGGGTCGGCCCTTACCCGATATTTAAACCTCCTATTTGTTTTCAAATATGGTTGTCTTTTTTCAATTGTCGTGAAAAGACAATTATGAACAAATCATATAAAAAGAACTAGAAAATACTCCTATACCACCATATGTGCACAATAAACTTCATTTTATTTCTTGTACCTCTCATGCTTATTTCACAGTAGTGTAAACTATCATTATAATTGATTTCCACCATAACCGGTATATTAGAAGTGACAAAAGTGTGAAGATTCATAGTCATACTCTTGATTATCACTCCATATGTCATGCTTTGATTACTATACCTCAAATCAAAGTTGTAGCTAACAAGTTAAAAAAAATACAGCTAATGGAATTCAATGTCTCTATTTGTTTATGTTATTCTCCATAAAGTTGGCTAGAACTGACTCTTCGTATCTCAAAGAAACCTTCTTGATTTGTAGGCCATGATTTAAAGTGTTAGTATAGTAACATTAGTTCGTTAATTAAACATATTTACTCAATTAAACAAGTGATCAACATCTACCCGACCATTCGAAAGATTACCAAGAAGGCTACAACTTCGCCCGCAAGATCGACCACATCCGAGCGCGCACGCGCCCGACAGGCGCACATCCGAATGTTCGCTCCACATGACAACAAAACGGCTCTATCCCACATCGAAGAACACAAGTAAGCAACAATCCCAACCACATATATAGGAAAGATATTTATTACAGGTAAGAGAACAACTCATTCAATAGCATTCAATTCTAGCATTAAACACTCAAACCTACTTTCTCCCACGTTCGCTTGACTGTTATATTCAATACATCTTCTAACTTAGGCATCAGAGCGTTGAAGGCAGGCCACCCCTGTCTCGACCATCTGACCGCCCGTTTGTCGTTGTATTCTTTTAACAGCCGAACTCGAACTCGAACGCGCATGCCCGAACATCCGAAGAGAGAAGAAGCGCCCGACCATCCGAACAGCCCAAGCGTTCAGACGAGAAGAAGAGCTCGTACTTGCTTCTGCTAGATTACGTCCCGCGTAATCCGGTAGAAACAGTTGGCGCCGTCTGTGGAAAACTTACAAATTGCAAACCTCGTATAAACACCACCAACCAAAAGCCCACATGCATACCCAGGAGACAAACGTCAGTGATACACCCGTTGAGGAAACACCCCCAGACGCACGGGTGCGGCAAGTAATGGAACTGGGGACGAGCAGCAGTGGCGAAGAGCGCGTCGACTGCCTGCTCCAGGAGCTGCGAGAGGCAGCATTTGAAATGGATTAGGAGCGCCGAATTCGACAGAGGCTGGAGGAACGACTGAACGCGCTCGTCAGCCAACAGTAGACACAACACGAACGGATCCAAGAAACTGCCGACGAAGAGCAACGCCCGCTTGGCAGGGCCGACACCCGGACAACCCGCACGCCCACACCTACAGGGGAATCGGCACATCCGACAGACAACATCCTGATCCTTCGGAGGATGGAAGAGTTGGAGGAGGAAGTCTCGCGTCTACGGAAAGACAAGCTAGCCGGGCAAGGTGGGATGTTCACCCCCCGGGTCAGCCCGTTCTCGGCGCATATATTGGAGAGGGGAAGAGACCTCTACGCAAAAATAGCAAAGATCACCCGGTTTGACGGAAGTGGGGATCCCCGCACGCACATCGATGAATTTTGATCCGCCAGGGACGGAACCAGGTATTCGGATTCAACCCTGTGTTTCCTGTTCCAGGAGACACTGACCGAGGAAGCAAGGAGTTGGTTCTACGAGATTCCACTAAGCTCCATCCATTCGTTCATCGACTTGGCGGAGAGCATCCAGAGGCGCTACAGGCTCTAGGGGAAGTACAACACCACAGGTATCCCCCTCAAGGTCCCCCAGGGGACGGACGAGAGCCTGTCCAGCTATATCAACCGGTGGAGGACGCTGGCGAGCACATGCCGGGATCTCGACAAGCGAGTGGCCAAGATAGCCCTGATGGACAACATGCTTGCCACACCGTTCTTAGAAAAGCTGGTAAGGGAAGAACATCTCGACTACGACGAGATCATGGACCTGATCGTACAAAAGGCGTTAGTGGAAACGCGAGTGTACGGGTCCACCTCCGAGTCTAGCACCAACAGGTCGGAGGACGTAAGTACTCAACCGCGTCAACCCGCGGACGACGGAGAGCCAACCGGGGGCTACAAGAGAAGCCGAGACACGCAAGGACAAAATCATCGGAGGCCGTCCCCCCGCAACTATCAGAACAACCGGCACAACCAGGCGAGTGGACCAGCACCACAAGGGGCCCGTCTACCGCCAGCGCCACGGTACCGACCAGTCGAGCAGAAGGTGTATGCGATCAATCGACAGTCCAACGAACAATTACTCCGCCAGCACTGAAGCCAGATTCAACCACCGAACAATATGTCAAAGGAGAGGACCCCGCTCGGCCGAACCCCAGACATCTGGTGCGAGTACCACAACACCGCCACCCACCACACCAACGACTGCGTCATGCTGAAGAAGGTCCTTAGGGACATGCAGAAGGACGGTCGGATCACCACTCCTAGGGCAGAGGGGCAACCGCGCGAGACGAATATCGAGACCAGGGGGACTATCAGCACGATATCCAGGGGAAAGCGTAAGGAGGGGACTTCGTCGCCCGATCGCCCGAGCAGGGAGGTGCTAACGATCGGGGCAGGAAGGACGCACAAGGCAGGAAGGAGGGAGTCGCCAACCATCAGCTTCACGACGGAGGACGGAGAAGGAAGCCCAAAGGACAGCACCCTGCCTTTCGTGATCGATGCGATCATAGACCGATTCCTCGTGAAGAGGGTGCTGGTGGACAACGGGACGTCCATGAACGTGATCTACCTGGATGCGTACACGGCGCTTGGCAGGCCCGCACACAAAATGACGCAAGATCACGAGTGCGTCGCCAGCTTCACGGGCGAAACATCATACCCGATCAGAAGCGATAGCATTCGGGTCGGAATCGGCGCCCCCGACTCCCCGCACAGTGAGGTCCGGACGGACTTCGTCGTCATGGACACCCCCTCCCCATTCAACGCCATACTCGGGAGACCAGGGATCAACAAGTTGAAGCTGATCATTGCAGGGCACATGCTCTTGAGACGATTCCCAACCGAGCACGGGGTCAGACACGTCCGGGGGTACAATTACGAAGAAGCGACGAAACCCCGGAATAGGCAAGAGGTCCTAGCCATGGAAGAACCGGCACCAGAGGCGGATGTACCGGACGATCCGCGCGACGGGCTGATGGCAATATCCCCCGTTCCCGAGCGCAAAGAGCTGAGGACGATCCAGCTATCCTCTGAGCATCCGAAGAGGACGATCCAAATCGGAGCGTCGTTAGCTCCTGCGATAGCCGAGCGGCTGATCGCACTGCTAAAAGAAAAGCAGGAAGTGTTCGCGTGGTCATACAAGGACATGCCCGGGATCAGCACAAACATCATATTCCACAAGCTGAGCGTCAACGTCGGTGCACGGGCAGTAAAACAGAAGCGATGTGCGTACAAGGCGGAACACTACGCGGCGATGCACGAAGAGGTGGACCGACTACTGGGCATCGGGTTTATCCGCAAGGTGGATTACCCGAAATGGATCTCCAATGTTGTAATGGTGCAGAAGAACAACAAAAAATGGAGGATGTGCATTGATTACAGCGACCTCAACAAGGCGTGCCCCAAGGACAGCTTCCCTCTGGCAAGGATTGACCAGTTGGTAGACGCGACAGCCGGGAACGAGCTCCTGTCTATGATGGACGCATACTCGGGCTACAACCAAATCTTCATGGACCCCGAGGACCAGGAGGCAACGACGTTTATCACGAACAAGGGCCTATATTGCTACGTCATTATGCCATTCGGGTTGAAGAATGCTGGCTCCACATACCAGAGGCTCATGAACGCTATGTTTCATGGCCTGATTGGCAACATCGTGGACGTGTACGTGGACGACATACTGGTAAAGAGCGTTCAGGCGGTCGACCACGTCTAGAACTTGGGGACTGTGCTCGACGTCCTCATCGGGAACTGCATGAGGTTAAACCCAGCCAAGTGCACGTTCGGAGTCACCAATAGCAAATTCCTGGGGTATATCGTCAGCCAGCGGGGAATCGAGACTGCGCCCGCCAAGGTAAGGGCAATCATCGACATGAAGCTGCCCATCAAGAAAGCAGACCTGCAGAGCCTCACGAGCAAGCTCGCATCATTGAAAAGGTTCATATCTCGCTACTCAGACAGATGCGCCCCATTCTTCAAGGCTCTCAGAACGACGAACAAGCGGGAGGTCGCGTGGACGCCCGAATGCGAGGCATCCTTCCTTCAGATCAAGGAGTACCTGGCCTCGATCCCACTCCTCTCCAGAACCATCCGAGGGGAGGTACTATACATCTACCTGGCCGCTTCCCTCACAGCCGTCAGTTCAGCCCTCGTCCGAGGACTGCACGGAACTGCCCGTTTTCTTCTCAGGGAAGAGCATGACGGGTGCTGAGACCCGATATCCAACGATCGAGAAGATGGCGCTAGCACTCATCACCGCCGCCCGATGACTGAGGCCATACTTCCAGGCACACAGCATCCACATCCTCACGAATGTGCCCCTGCGCCAGATCCTCCAATCGCCCGACCACAGCGGCCGCCTGGCGAAGTGGGCAGTCGAGCTCAGCGAATTCGACCTCCAGTACAAACCCCGAACGACAATCAAGGGGCAGGCAGTGGCGGATTTCATCGCCGAGTACACGGAAGCAGAGGCGACGTCGGTCGACGCATCCGACGGCCCGACGGTAGAGGCATCCGACAAACCAGGGGTCAAGGAAGGACCAGTGTCGGAGTGGAACCTCTACGTCGACGGATCATGCACGAAAAAGACAAGCGGCGCCGGGATCATCCTAACCGGGCCAGGAGGGGTAAACGCGGAGTACGCCCTCAAGTTTGAGTTCAAGGCGACCAACAACGAGGCCGAGTACGAAGTGTTCATCACAGGCCTACAGCTGGCCAAAAACTCGGAGGCGCCCGACCTCAATATATTCAGTGACTCGCAGCTGGTGGTAAGCCAAGTCGGAGGGGAATTCCAGGCGAAGGGGGAGTCCATGATCGCCTATCTGAAGCACGCGAAGGCGCTGATCAGTAGGTTCAACTACGTCAACATCAACCACATACACCGAGGGCTCAACGCAAAGGCAGACAGGCTCGCCCGATTGGCCACGGCCCCCATGCACACGGGACCAGGGCAGCGAATTGTCGAAGTGCTGCGACGACCGAGCATTTCGGGAGCAGAACAGATTCTGGCAATCGAACCGCATGAGCGCAGCTACATGGACGTACTCATCGCGTACAAGGCAAGAGGAGAGTTACCAGTAGACAGGCGAAAGGCCAGAACCATCGTCGCGCGGGCGACAAATTTCAGCATCCGGGATGGAGCGCTATATCGATAAGGGAGGACTTGGGCAAGCCTCAAGTGCGTCACTCCATCAAAGGGCAACTCAATCCTGCAAGAAATCCACTCGGGCACGTGCAGCCACCATGCGGGCGCCAGGTCGATCGCACACAAGGTCCTTCGGTGTGGATTCTGGTGGCCCACCATCCACGCGGACGGCACAGCACTAACGAGCAAGTGCCACCAGTGCCAGCTGCACGCGCATCACCACCACACGCCCGCCGTCCCACTGTCCATCCTTCTGTCGCCCGTACCATTCGCACAGTGGGGACTGGACCTAATCGGGGAGCTCCCAAAATCGAAGGGGCAATACAGGTACCTAATTGTCATCATTGACTACCACACCAAGTTCATTGAAGCCCAGCCAATGGCAAAGATCACGACAGAAAAGGTCGAGCGCTTCTGATTCGCATCTTTTCAAGTCCTTAATTAAACACTCAATCAAACACGAAAACAATTAAAACCCTTCTTTGTTGATGTAGCATTGATAAGTAGGGATCGTTCTTAACCGGGGATTGAGGGTGTATGCATAACTATGCTAGGTTTAAATGGGGGTGCAAAGTTGGTTTGTTTAATCTACGAAATTAAAAGACAAAAAGATGGCAAGTAAACACACATAGAAATCCTAAGTTCTAACATGCTTCACTCATAGACAAGTAGAAACAATTAAAGAACATAGAAATCATAAACATGCTTACTAGACCAAAAATAAAATCTAAGACTAACATATACAAGTGATCGACTCATCTTTTTACCTAGCCTTTAATAACCTAACCGATTTCATGCAACCTATTTAGCATCTAAGTTTTTAGCTACGTTTTGCATGCATGTTCCATAGTTAAAGTGCCAAACTTGGGAATTGCCCTACATTCAAACACTTTCATAATCTAAACCGGGAATTGCCCTGCATTCAAATTAAGCATTAAGTGCCAACAAGCATGTGTAACTAAATTCAAAGAACACTAAATGAACTACAAGAAAAACAGATTAGAATTATTTAACCAAAAAACTTCTTGAAACCAATCCATAATAACTGAAAATACATACAAGGAAGAATAAAGAGAAGAGGACATGATTACACTTTTAAATCAGGGAATTGCCCTAGACTAGCCATGTAGATGCTCTTCAATGGAGAAGACGTTGACACCTTGGGATTGCCAAGCTATGCCTTCGGCTTCAATGGATGGGACGACACCTTGGGATTGCCAAGCTATGCCTTCCTTGGAGGATGGTGACGACGGTTTGTGGTGGAGGGGCGGCTTCCTTGGAGACTTTTAGTGTTTTGGAGAGTAAGAGAGCTCTTGGACAAGATTTTGGCTCTAAGATGAGTGATCCCCTTTTTCTTCCCCCAAAGCTCTCTTTATATAGTAGCATATTTTTTTGAACTCCCTTTGCATGTACTTAAGCTGTGCCGTTCACCTGCAATTATCCTCCTCTCAAAAACTGTTTCAGCAATTAAGCTCCCGTTACTCCATGCAATTAAGCTTCCGTTTCAAGTAGCAACTAAGCCTCCGTTTGAACTTTGAAGTAGCAATTAAACCTCCGTTTGCTCCACCACTTGCTCTTCTTTACCTCCATGCAATTATACCTCCGTTCTGCAATTATGCTTCCGTTTCATACATGCAATTAAGCTCACGTTTGAAAACTGTTTCAGTGCACCAAACATCAATTATACATCCATGCATCACCATCCATGCCATTAAGCAATTAAGCTCCATGCAATTATGTAATCAAAACCATGCATCATCCTTGTACGTACAGCCATGCAATTCAATTAAGCCATGCCATTAAACATTAGCCATCAATTCCATGCATCATCACCATGCCATCCATGCAAAGCTCCATGTAATTCCACGTGACCATTTATTCTTCGGAATTTAGGAACGTCTTCCTTAGCACACATTTTGCTCCAAGTCGCCTCCTTTATTATTTCTCCTTTATTTTCTACCTAAAAACATAAAACAAGTTAGAAACATATTTACTAAGCTCGTAACAAAGCAAAATGTAGAGAGAAAGATATTAATAATCAAGCATAAAATGCGTAGATCAGCTTCCTTTGGCGTTTCCTTTTCTGTCACTACGGGACGCCGATCAACATTATCACGGACAACGGGCCACAGTTCAACAACCCTCGGCTCACGGCCTTCTGCAAACGGCAAGGAACGGATCTCGTATTTGCGTCACCAGTGCACCCTCAGACAAACGGACAGGTAGAGGCAGCGAACAAAATAATCAAGGCGGGCATCAAGAAGAAGATTGAAGATATCGAACCCGGGGACGCGGGATACGGGTACTGGCCTGAGGTCATCCCGGAGATCCTATGGTCCATCCGAACGACCGCCAACTCCACCAGGGGTGAAACCCCGTTCAGTCTGACGTTCGGAACGGAAGCTGTGCTACCCTTAGAGATCACCCACCAGAGCCCACGGATCGAGGGGTACGATCCGAGCACGAACGACGAGGGACTACGGCTTAACAACGATCTACTGGAAGAACGGAGAGACACGGCGCATCTCCACAACGCCGCGAACAAGCAGAGGATCGCCCGATTATATAACCAGCGTATTCGGGCTCGACCAATCCAACAGGGGGACTGGGTAATGAAGGCAATCCAACAGAAGGTCAAGGCACTGCACCCGTCATGGGAAGGTCCGTATGTCGTGGATGAGGTGGTGAGCGCCAGCACCTTCTACCTTAGAGACATGCAAGGTCAACGACTGCGGCACCCATGGAACATCCAGCACTTGAGGAAATACTTTCATTAAATTTTGTTGTGTTGTGTACTTATTTTCATTAAGTTCATTTTGTTGTTACGTTTGTATGTTCTTGACCCGCCTGCCCGATACTCGAGGGACTGGGGAGAGACTGTTTGCATTGATGTAACACGGTTAAAATACCACAGCAAGGAATAAAGAGCGCACGCACGCCTGAACCATTCAAAAGATGCCAAAAAAAAGAAGTAAAGGGCACACATACGGAAGGAAAAGAAACTTCATTAATAAAAGAGCACAAGGCCCGTTACAAAAGCACCTACACTATTACAAAAAAGGGAAGTACAGAAAAAGAAAGCAACAACTATGCCCCGGTATTCACATTCAGCTCCTCCACCTCCTCGGACTCTGCCGGCTCCGCCCGCTCCACCTGCTCTGCCAGATCCACCTGCACCAGCACAGGCTCCACCTCCACCTCACCCGCCGCCCCAGAAGGCCCAGCCCCTCCATCAGCAACCCCGGCCCGAGCGCTCATGAGCTTCGCCGTCTCCGACTGCACGAACGCCCGGTACTCATCCACCCTGATGAAGAGAGTCACCACTACACGGAAGGAGGTCACCTGCTCCTCCACGTCAGCCTTCACGAGTTCGTAGAGCTCTTCCGAGTCCTTGAACGCGGCTACAGCCTCCGCACGAGCAACGGGATCCACCTCCATCATGCGGGACTCCATCTCCGCCTCCCGAGAGGCCGCCTCGGCACGCACACGCTACATCTCGGAACGCATACGCTCCACCTCGACCAGTGCGCTGTCACGCTCAGCCTTCAGTGTGGCCTCACGATCAGCGGCCTCAACGGCCCGAGCAGTCGCCTCCTCCGCACGGGTGATGTAGCGGTGGACCAGGTCGTTGGCCTTGTTCAGGCTGGCTACGAGTCTCTCCGTCGTCTGGGCCCCTTTTGAAACTTCAGCCCTTAGGCGTGCCAGTTCGTCAAGGTTTTTCCGGGAGCGCAGGCGGAAGAGCTGGTGCTGTAGCCTGGCGCTCGCAATGAATGCCCTATCCAGACCGTCAGGGGTGGCATTCTCCAGCGGCTGGAGCAGGGACCCCAGCGACGCAGCGCCATCGACCAGGGCCCGGCGGAGAGATTCAACAATAGGACGCACCGGCCCACCAGCATCCGACGCAGAGGAGTCCGTGTGGGAGCACTTTTGTGGGCGCTCAACATCGCCAGTCGGAGCCCCGGCAGAGAGGTCTGCACCACTAGCAGAGGACCGACGCGATCCAGAGCCTTGGGAGGCCTCGCAACGATCCAGCTGCTCTACGCTCCGCTGGTCGCGCTCCACATGCCTATGTTCTTTTTCCAGGTGGAGGCGGTCCTGTTCAGCTCAACTCTGGCCCCGACCGGACGGAGGAGGAGGAGGAGGAGGGGGAGGAGGGGAGAGAGGCGCACTCCGCCCAACAGGTACAGCAGCAGAAGCCCCAGTGCCCGACCCTTGGCGGATGGGGGAGGCGTGCGAGGCGACGTCCGGTGCCTGGATCGTCGGCTGGATTTCGCCTCCAACAACCATCTCGCCCGCCTCATCAACGACAACGCGGCGCATGCTGTCCGCACCCTCCAGCAGCATGTTGAGGCGACGCACGTGCTCCTCGTCCCGATCAATCGCCTTGGACTTGGACATTTTTACTGCAAAACAGAAACAACAAGGTCAGTAAAACAGTCGCTAACTACTACGTAACACATGCATATTAGATATCATTGCCCGACAAACAAGGTGTTCGAGCCAGGCGTGTTTTCTCGATCAGGTCCCAATGACACGCCGCCCAGAAGTGCCTCGCCTCGGGCATCGGGTCGAAGACAAACTTCAGACGGGCAATCCTCATCTCCTCCTCGGGCGTCAAAGGATACTCGTTCGTGTCAAGCCAGTGGAAGCGTTGGGGGACTCGGTGGACACGACTTGCGTTGGCCGCAATCTCGGGGGAGTGAGCGCCAAACTCCCAGTCACCTCCGACCAAGCAGTTGATCGTGCGCCAGGTGGTCGAGGAACTGGGAAGGTCGATGAGCCACCACTTCACGCGTGGCTCCACGGTGAAGGTGCCCGAGTCTCGCCGGCGGGAGGGATACTTCAGGCGGAAGAAGTGGAGGAACTCCGCCCGTGTCGGATGGTCCAACCCGCTCAGGCGGAAGACATTGAAGAACGCCACCAACGTTCGGGTCAGTGTCGGCCCACACTGACCAAGGGAGATCTTCAGGAGCGCGAGGATGTACTAGAAGAAAGGATGAAGGGGCAACTTGATCCTGGCCTTTAGATGAAACTCGCTGAGGCATACGTGGCTGGCCGGCGGTTGGGTGAACGTCTACCCCTTCCCGGGTATCTTAAGCTTCACGGAAGACGGAATGTAATAATCGCGCGCCCACCGCGCCATCTCCTTCACGCTCGGCACCCGCTCAGGTTCTTGCCCTGGCACTCCGTCGGGGAGTACCCAGTGAACGCGCCCACCCTCCGGAAACTGAGGCACGGACTGATCCGATCGAACGGGCTTGTCACCCCATGGCCCAAACGATGAGGACCTATCCGATGACCCAGACGATCCCCCTAACCCTGTGGCAACGAGCGCTCGTTCTTGATCTATCGGCTGCACGACAGGAGAAGCGTTAGGGATGAACCGAAGAGGCGTCACACTCATCACGGAATCGGACAAGGATGAGTCCGACCCGCTCGTGAACGAACTACAACTAACCCACCCCGCCCCCAGTACGTATATCCGCTCACGTGACATGCCGCTCGATATCTCTATTGGCTCCATCTCCTAGACGCACGCACGTGAAACCCACAAACACTTAGCAAAAAAAACAAACTACCAGAAACAACAAAAACCCAGAAAATCTACCCCAAACAAGATCAAACCAGGCACGCCTCAAGAACACGCCTTGTTCTTGAGACGCAAACCCAGAAAAAGACAAAAAAAACCCAGAAACCGTGGAGGGCAAAACAGAAAAGCAACCGGAAAAGTCAGAAACAAAACGGAAAAACAGATTAGAGCCTTACCAAAGTTAAAGATTGCAGGTGGAAGTTGCACGTCGAAGAAAGAATTCCGGCAAGGAGGTAAAGAACACAAGGATCAGAGAAGAACAGTATGCAGAGTAAATTTGGCAGAGCTTCAGTAAAATGTGAAAGTGGTGAGGAAGACGACACCAGAAGGCCTATTTATACTGATCGCACGGGACACGCGAACGAACACCAGCCGTCCATTTTCGCGTGTCCACCGTAAGATGGTGACACGTGACCCCGAGGCGGTTCACTTACCGCCTAAGTAACCACGCTCACCATTTAGCTTCCCGCCTCGGTTTCAAACCCTAGCACGATCTCCCACGACTCACCACGTGTCAGCCATGCAGCAACCCACGCTCCCACGTGCCGGACGCATGACCTTCGAGCGGTTACTACGTCATCAGCATTTAATGCACAGGGCACGCCAGCATTAATTACGCCGGCTAGCATTTATTACACAACGGTTCCCAAGAAGAAGTCAAAAAGGAATGTCACCTCAAGCGCCTCGTCAGACAAAACACCACCCCACCCAAGGCAAGACAACACACGTCACAACTCCCGCCATTCGGACTGGCGCACGCACCACCCGCATGACCAAGCGCCCGAGAAACCTCACGGGCAAGTAAAAAATGCTGTCCCACCAGGTTAGTGCAAAACCATTTAGGCGTCCCGAAAGAGGATCAACGTCCGAGTTTCCTTCCAGCGTGCACGCGCTAAATGAAGAACTTACGCCGCACGGGCATGGGGCCCCTCCCCTCCGCTCGCGTAACGTTAACGATCGATTCGCCGAATTAGGCGGCACGGGCATGGGGTCCGTCCCCTCCTTGCGCGCGCTAATGACTGATGGGCGGCACGGGCATGGGGCCCCTCCCCTCCGCGCACGTAACGTTAACGATCGATTCGCTGGATTAGGCGGCACGGGCATGGGGTTCGTCCCCTCCGAGGGCATGGGGTCCGTCCTCTCCTTGCGTGCTCTAAGACCGATGGGCGGCACGGGTATGGGGCCCCTCCCCTCCGCGCGCGTAACGTTAACGATCGATTCGCCGGATTAGGCGGCACAGGCATGGGGTCCGTCCCCTCCGAGGGCATGGGATCCGGCCCCTCCTAGGGCATGGGGTCCGTCCTCTCCTTGCGCGCGCTAAGACCGATGGGCGGCACGGGCATGGGGCCCCTCCCCTCCGCGCGCGTAACGTTAACAATCGACATCCGCATAAACGCATACATCAACACCCACATCATCATGCACAAACATCTGCATACTCACACTCATACATACATTTGCACTCATTCACTCATACATACATTTGCACTCATTCACTCATACATACATTCACACACATTCACTTATACATACACCCGCATACTCATTCACCCATATTCGCCCGAACAACTCCATAGGGCGCGCGGCTCCAAACAGCAAGATTCGTTTAGGAGGTCGGGCCCCAGGTACACCACCGAACAGGTACATGATCGGACGCACAGGTACCCACTCCGTCAAGTGAGCCCTTTCTTGACCGAAGAGTTGGGGGACTTGGGGGTTACAGGACCACGCATCACTGCTCAATCGGATAAGTATTTTGTTTAATCGCACGAACCCTTTTTCAACTCCCCAGTCAAGAAAGATCTCTTTGACTTGGGGACTTGGGGGACTTGTTAGTATAGTAGCATTAGTTCGTTAATTAAACATACTTACCCAATTAAGCAGGTGATCAACACCTACCCGACCACTCGAAAGACCACCAAGAAGGCTACAACTTCGCCCGCAAGACCGACCCCATCCGAGCGCGCACGCGCCCGACAGGCGCACATCCGAATGTTCGCTCCACATGACAACAAAACGGCTCTATCTCATATCGAAGAACACAAGTAAGTAACAATCCCAACCACCTATATAGGAAAGGTATTTATTACAGGTAAGAGGACAACTCATTCAATAGCATTCAATTCTAGCATTAAACACTCCAACCTACTTTCTCACACGTTCGCTTGACTGTTATATCCAATACATCTTCTAACTTAGGCATCGGAGCGTTGAAGGCAGGCCACCCATGTCTCGACCATCTGACCGTCCGTTTGTCGTTGTATTCTTCTAACAGCCGAACCCGAACCCGAACGCGCATGCCCGAACATCCGAAGAAAGAAGAAGCGCCCGACCATCCGAACAGCCCGAGTGTTCGGACGAGAAGAAGAGCTCGTACTTGCTTCTGCTAGATTACGTCCCGCGTAATCCGGTAGAAACATAAAGCTTAGATCCTTAGACCAATCATGAAACCGTCATGATTTTACTAGAGTTTCAATCTTGTCTTTTTCTTTTGTTTGGTTGTCTGGGTAGCAATTGGCAAACTATGCATCGAAAGTAATTTTTATGATTTGTAGTGCATCTATCTCCTCAATATAATGGAGTTGGACTGATACATGAGAAAGATCATAGATAATAATAACGTAAGGCTTTATAGGGGTATTTTGGTGAAACAGGGGAGGTGTAGTTACCATTTTTAATATTTGAAAAGTGAATAGGAAGGTTAATTAGTAAAGAATGTGTAAATACCAATTTTAAATGTGGGAATAGACGTATCTTTTCATATCCTATGTTTATCATTATGACAAGCTTTCGATATATCCTATGTTTATCATTATGACAAGCTTTCAATATAATCTCATCCACCACAGACAATATATGTTGAGCTTTAATCATGGATGATCCTTATGACTTTTCGTCAAAAGATCGTATCAGGGATAGCAATATAAGAAAATATTCTTAAAAACAGATATTTAACGAGATAAAGAAAATGTGTAAGGAAGTAAAAGAAAAAATAACACTAGTACGTTTTTTACTTACAGAAACCTTGCAACCAGAGAGAAAAACTGTGTGTCCCTTACTCTTCAGGGACAAACCTTTCCACTATGTAATTGACACTTCTTACAAGACTCTTGTACTCTGGGGATACATACACCTATGCTATCCTTACTAGTCTTTCTACTAGTCTAATAGAGCTACAGTCTCTCTTGCTTAAGTGTTTACAAATGAAAGGTTATTAGAAGTTTCTATCTCAGAACTCAGCTATTTGTAAACTGTTTCTTCATGAATTGCTACTTACAATCAATCCTCAAGAAAATATGCAAAGATACTTCTCACAAGATTACAACTCCGCTAATAGAACTTAACACGGCTATCCTTTCTAGTCTCCCAGACTACTCTAGGAAATGTACTCCCTTTCTTGTTTCTAAGTGCTTACACGTGCAAACCTCTCTGAGGAATGCAAGACACGATGCTATCCCTACTAGTCTGCCACACTAGGTTGAAATCTCTTCGGTCTTCTTTCTTCGTTTTCACCTTCGAAGATATCAGAAGGTTTATATCCAGAACACAGCTATTACAGAGCTGGTTCTTAAGAACACTTATGGGGTTGGCTGCACTTACCAATTGAATCTCATGGAATGCAAGATGCAATGAATATGAAAAAGAGTTTTGCTCGGCTCTAAGACTTACAATAGAAGGGAAAACTTAGAGATATTATGGATAATGCAAGATGCACTAGACTCAGCCTAAGAAATGCACCATGAGAAACTCTACAAACACTTAAGCAAACAACTAAGTTAAAATGAGTGAAGTCTTATCCATTATATAGGCCACAAAAACAAGTGACCTAAGGGCAACATCTCAACCATGTGAGGCATGATTTGGACTTTAGTATTTTGCTATTTTCAGAGATGAAAGTGACAAGTGATCAGCCATAGTCCAAGAAGAAGAAAAAACAAAAGTCCATTGCATAAAGCATGATTAATATAAATCAAAGAGAAATATTTTGTTGATTTGGAAAAGAAGTCACATAACTAGCAAAACACATTTCTCTAAATTAATCATATATTCAACAGAAATCTCGAGGTTTGAATCACAAACCAAGCTGGAGACTTATGTGCCCTTTTAAAGAGAATAAACAAGACTGGGTTTCCAAGAATGCTATCTATCATTACGAGTTTGTGTCTTTATATAATAAATGACACAAAATAAATGATATACAACAAATGCAGAGATAACCTAATACATATGCAAAAGGAAAAGAGAAAAAAGATTTTTCCAATGCATGATTAATTTTGAATAATGTGGGAAATGAGTTTGTTCATTTATCCAAGAATAAAAACTCACTTATTAAGCAAAACACATTTCTCCAAATCTGTCATAATGCATCAGAGATGATTGTGACAAGTGGGTTTGATATATGCCAAAATGAAAAGACAAAAGAAGCTTTCCCAAAACTCGAAGTATGCTTGACTTGGTTTAAGTAAAAGTAAAAGTGAGTCACAAGCAAGCAAACCACATTTATCAAGAAATAACACAAGTCCAGCTGTTATCTCGAGATATGAATCACATACCTAGCTATAATATTGTTGATCTAATCAAGGAATCATGGGTTTTATAAAGAAATCATAAACCTAGATTAATGGGGATACCAAAGCCTATTCCCATCCTCATATGCAGAATTACACAAATGCAAAGATATCAGAGATACTTGACACTATGAAGACATAACATCAAAATAGGAAGCCAGATAGCTTTCCTCTGTGAAAACAATGAGATGCATATGCATGATTTACCTGAATCCGTGAGATGCATGATCATCTTGATTCTTCATCTTGTTCTTCCACACACTTCTTCACATATGCAAGTTTATGTCCTTGATAGGTTGTGTTTTGTTAAACAATGAGATTCTAAACACATCTTATACCTACATTCTCCCCCTTTGACATTCTTAAATAAAACACACATTTACGAAATGTGCTAGCCAAACATACACACTAGCAACAACTTGAATAAGATTTGCACACATATCTCACCAAGGCAAGAACAAGTGAAGTAAAGAAATAAAGTAGGATTTTCATATAATAGCTCACACATGAAATAACAACACGTATTTATCCTCCCCCTTTTTGTCAAGGAATGACAAATGGATGTAAATGATTCTGAGTCAAAGAACTACCCCTCAGTTGCGGAAGTGGGGTATTCAAAATCAGGATTGGAACTATCATTGGAATCCCAAATTCATGTGTGTTCAACAAATCAATTATTCCCCCTAAATGTATGCATAGGGAAAGGAAAACACCATCTAAATGTAATACACAACAAAAAGTACAAATTCAAATGACGATATGAAATCCGTACTAATTACAACAAGGCATAAGATATCGAAACAAAGTCTTATCCCTTTTTCAAAAACTTTTGACAACAATAATCAAGGAAATAGAAGGTACCAATGTGTGTACTAAAGTTTCCAAATCTTCCCCTTAGAGTGTGCAGAAATAAAAGAGAGAAAGAGAAGAGAAATAGCATATTAAAGCACACGAACAAGACAAATATGACTAAACAAAGTCCGAGATGAATAGATAGTGTCAAATCCCAATTTCAATATAGTTTAGGCATAAACTCACAAAATGTGACACAAATGTTTCAAATGTCTTAGTGTCTCAAATTTCACACATGGATGTGTGACTGCAAAGAGCACATCATTATCATGGTCTTAATAATCAGATTTTACAACATCAAGATTAAAGGACCCAATCCCGATTTAGTTTCCTAAACCAGAATCAAAACCCCCTCTGAAAACATGAACTTTCAAAAAATCATAAAATTTTTGGCAGAGTTCCTCTATATCGCATAGTTACTAATAATCTACGATGGAAAATACACTTCATCCTATGCTACAAAAGCCAAACCATGGGCACCAATCCCATCCGGATTTCTCAAAAACATAACATAACATAACATAAAGCAATACACAAAACGGTAGCTTTACAGAAATCGGGGAAAATCATGTGAAAATATAAACACAATAGTTCTCAGAGCGACCTCTAGTATATACATGTATACACAACAGTAAGCCAAACTAGAAACCTACTGAAAAATAAAAAGTGGCTCGAATACTAAGCCTCCAACCTCGACGTGCGACACCTGAATCCAAGCTGCAAACTAGGCATTGAAAACAAAGAGCCCAGGGAAAGACATATAAACTGTTTGAGTGAGTGGATGAAAATAAATGTCTTTCGCCGAATAAATATATATGTTTATAAAACATATGCGAGCCTAGATGCATAAATTCATATGGTACACGAGGGAGGCTTTAACTCCTCACGTGTACAAAGCATGCATCAGAAATCCAGCGGGGTCACTCATGGACACGTCTGTGTTAGTACAGTCGGAATCACGGGATCCTTAATCCTCACGTGATTCCATCCAGAAAGGACCTTGGGTCAGGGTATTTGTTCCCCTCCCCCCCCCCCCCCCCCCCCCGGGTCAGGGTAACAGTCCCCCCAGGTAACATCCTCGGGGATCACCCGGAATGCTAAGTGTATCGATACAACTACTACTAAGACTGTACTCTGTGTAAATGAAATTATAAAGGTTTCCATGCAAATGCATAAAGTGTAATGTAAAAGCATACTCGTAATGTATAATTATAAAAGTATATTCGTAATTGCATAATCATAAAACACATGCTTGTATAATTCATAATCATAACTGCATGCTCATGCTCGTGAAACATATATAAAAGACTCGCAACCAACAATGAAAAGAAATGTCCACTCACAGCCAAGCACAAAGCAAAAACGCGCTAATCCCGTGATCTGGCGAAAGTTCCATCGCCAACCGTACGATCCCGATCTCCTAAATAATCACAAATACCACTGATCAAAATCACAATTCAAAACTCTGAACCACACCTCGGAAACCAACAATTTTTGGAAACATATAACTCGAATATCAACGAAATCGTCGAAAATCCCATAAATACTCTACTTATCCCTCGACAAAAAATCCACCATCCAAATCAACTCAATAACCTCAAGACTACACTCGAGACGCGATTACGAGTAAACAGGTATAAAACTTCCCAAAAATCCCAAGAAGTCAACCTTGTCAGAGCCCCACCGCCGGCGCGGCGGCGGCGGCGTCAACGGTGGCCAATTCCAGTGAAAATTTCCAGATCACATCTTCTTCTCAAGCCCAACAACTTTTCCTTCTACACCAACCTCCAATTCGAAACCCACCGGCAGGAATCAAGCCCGAAAGTTGCAAATTCCATTGATTCCGGCGAGCTCCAAACGACATCCAATTCCAAAATTATTTCACCCAAAAGCATCTATGGGTTGAGAGGAGCAAAACCCCCAACCCCATCGACCCCAAAAGTGGCTGGAAAAGCTCACCCGATTCCGACAAAAATTCGAAACTTTAATAAGTCGGTTCTCCCTCAAAACTCAACCAAATCAACTCAAACCAAGTTCAAAACAATAGGAAATCACGAGAGGAAGCTAACCATACCAAGCTTGAGGTCTGAAGTGACCGGAATCAAAAAGTCGATCGGTGGTCAATGGCGGTGCCAAAATCCATCGGTCAACGCGGGTCAAACTTGGTCAACGGTCCAATTTTGGTCAACTCGGCCCAAATGTGACTTTTCAAAAAATTTACGAATATTTTGATATTTATACTCGCAACTAAAACGATCAATGGTCGAAAACGAATCGAATCCAAACGGATAAACACGATTAAATCTAACGGTCGGAAATATTCATAACATATTCATCGGACATTGGAAAAATCCTCGGAAAACTTTGACAAACTCGAAATCATAAACTCTACAACTCTCGTGAAGGAACTCATATCAAATTCTCGCCCGATAATTTAGTCGTAAACAAGACCGCCAAATCGATTAATTACGACAAACTACTATTATACGTGAAACTCGCGAAGTAAGCCGATTAACGACCATTTCCGGTTCGGGTTATCACACAAGATGTGCGTTTGCGCAAAATTTTGATCTATAGGACAAAGTAGAGCATCAAATGAAATGAGAGATGGTATAATAACATAGATCACATGTGACTTTGTCACAACCAGCCTTGTAGCTCCTTTGAACAATCATTTCAAAGGACTTTGTCACATTTAACCTTACGGCTCCAACCATTTCAAGGTATTCTTGCCGAATTTAATTGTTTAGCCATGAGCTCATCTGAGAAATTGTCCACATAGATTCATGTAGCGAAGTAGTTATCATCGATTCCCTGAGCATATGCTCTAAAAGGTCATATGTGTAACAAGGACACTCAACAGATAACTAGTTCAAACCTATCGAAGGATAGAATGAATCTCAGGGATCCTTACTGGTTCCATAAAGGTGCACCCAATGAAGGTCTAACTCTTAATTCATCTAACACTTCACCTTTTAGGTGGAAATTAATTTAAAACTCAAAGATTCAACCAGATCACAATTTTCTAGCTCTACTTGGTGCAACCCACAAAGTTATATGGTGAAAATTATATTCTATATAGTCCCAAAAATGATTAAGACCACAGACAATAAGAACCTTGAGACACAGATGCACACATGCATGCGATAAATGCAGCAAATTATACCAAGATAGATAAAATATAGACACAATACTTAGGTCAAGTTCAAAAACATATCCAGGGATATAAGGTGAATCTCAAATCCCATACACGAAAAATAGGATACTAACACATATGTTTTTTCTTCTTCTGTGGAGTAATAAACACATATATACATTTGAACTGAAACTAAGAACTCATAAGGGAAGAGCTCAAGAAATGGTGCACACACCAATAGCCTTTCTAAGGCTTTCGACATGTAAGTTGTCAATTTAATTTTGTGAACATGCAAAACAGTCTAGTGATCTTCAATAGGAATAAAAGATATTCCAAACATTTTATTTTCAACAAGATTCCTAATGAAGTGATATCTCAAAGTGTTTTGTGAGGGTGAAGAACAAGATTGTTTGAGATATTTTTGGCACTTACAGTCACTAAACAGAGAAAACTTACCAGACATGGTGTCAAGCAGTGATCGCTAAGCTTATGCTTCACTTGCAAGTATTGCATTCAAGCATGACTACTCAAAGATGTTGCGTTCCCAATGAGCTGTCTGGGGATGGCATAGTCAGTTTCAATCCTCCTAGAAAAACACCAAAATTAAGGTAGTAGATAAAGATGACTGCACAAAGTTTTGTAGAGGCCATGGTAAGATCCGTAGTAGCTTTGAACTTTCCAAGAGAAGCGCCACTATTCCCAAATGAGAGAATATGTGATTCTGAATTACGAGCCTGTTAAGATGGCAAGAGAGAGTCAGATCCTAGATTTGAACGAGCTTGCATCGACTGATATACAGAGATTTCATCTATCCTAGAGAATCAAGGCAAACTCTTCGTTCTGTATTGATTCTTAACATCACAACTTAAGGATTCAATCATTGTCCTTTGGCCTAGGATTTCAAACCCATTTGCGATCTTGTATCCTACCATCTTCTCACCATAAGTTGTAGTCTCATAGAATATCCCAAGTAATCACCAACATTTCCTGTCAAAGAAATATTAATAGCCGGCAATCTAATCATTAGAGCCAAATGTGTACACCACACCCATCCTTGGATTTGCAAATAAATCTAATGAGGCAGACCAAATGAAAAGGGGATACAAACCAATTGTGGGGGATAACATAAGCAATACGACACAAACTTTCTATCATGCAACTACAAAGAGTTTGCTCAATACTAATTTCAACTATATCCTCACATGGTATGAAATTAGGATTGATGAACAAGTACCAACCCCCGGCCTTTTCCCAAGAATAGGTTCATATTCAAGTATTTCAGAATGAACCACAATCATACACAACAAATCGATCTTGAAAATGACATATTTTCTATATGAAAGTTCACAACATATCTAGCAAATTGATTTACTTAAACTTGCATGAAAACAATCATTCAACATCCAAGACAGGTTATAATGGGAATATTTCATTGATGATAAGCAGTTAGAAGAATATTGCTTACAGCCTTTTTTGCTTTCCACCTACTTCGGGATAAAGGCTGCAACTGGTATCATAATAACACTGTATTGTTCTCCTTCTGGGACGGATCTTGTGCTTGGTATCCCGTCCACCAACATCTGATTTGTCTTTAGACGAGGTGACATCCTTTGGTGACAGACATAACATGTTGAGATAACTGATATGCTTTGAAACTCTCATACGTATTCTGTGATGGTTGTGTACCAACATATCCTTTAAGATGGAGTGAGTGATTATAGTAGCATGCCGAGGCAGCGGAAGAGATGTCTTGAAAAGACGGAGCTCAGCGTCAATTGAGATTAAACTCAGCCACGAAGGGGTCCATGAAAAGCTCCCAACAACCAACACATTCACACTTTAGGATTCTAGAAGTACTATCAATCCCTCTGGTCCAATACGAGAGAGACCTCAAGTTCGACTGCAACCTAGAATGACTAAACCTGAAGCTACATGAACCACCTTGTTATGAACAGCTTTAAGAAGATTTCAAAAAGACTTGATTGTTCATCCAAAGCTCCATTGCAGGATTGCAACATAGCTTTCCATCCCACACCCATCATTTGGTTCAACTTGTAATCGAATCTTTTCGATCATCGACATTCATCAATCATGTATTGAGTATGCTACACCATCACTTAGAAGCAGAAAATTCCGTGAAGCATGGTGTGATACGAATAATAAAGATTCACATGATATTTTATCATATTAATGAATAAATGTAATGAATCTTATCAATCATACAACAATGAGAGCACAATGCTTCAGACACATAACTAGTTATCAAAATATTGTCACAACAATCAACTCAACATTATTTTTTTCTATATGCAATACCCAGAAGATTTACACATGCATGAAGGAACAAATAAAGGAAAGAAAAACCCTTTTCTTTTTGTTTTTTCTCTACACGAAATCCATGCATTGCTCAGCTCATTAAACGAACAACCTTTCTTCCAAAATATGGCAGAAGATGATAAGTCATAGAAGTCAACAAAGTAAACATTCCCAAAACCCAAAGTATTCTTGACATGGTTTACGTAAAAGTAAAAGTGAGTCACAAGCAAGCAAACTACATTTATTAAAAAATAGCACAAGTCCAGTTGTTATCTCAAGATATGAATCACATACCAAACTGTAATATTGTTGATCTAATCAATGAATCACGGGTTTCATTAAGAAATCATAAACATAGATTAATGGGGATGCCAAAGTCTATTCCCACCCTCATATACAGAATTACACAAATGTAAATATATCAAAGATACTTCACACTATAAAGACATGGCATCAAAATAGGAAGCCAGATAGCTTTCCTCTGTGAAAACAATTAGATGCATATGCATGATTTACCTGAATCCGTGAGATGCATGATCATCTTGGTTCTTCATCTTATTCTTTCACACACTTCTTCACATATGCATGTTTATGTCTTTGATAAATTATATTTTATTAAACAGTTGGATTGTCAACGCATGCATCTTCTACGTACATAATGTGCATATAGAGCCATACATCATGCTAAGCTGACAAAGGCATTCGAGGCATCAAAAGATAGATTTGTAATATCTCTAACATTTTCCTACTGAAAAATGTAATGAAATGATTCACATTTTTATATGTACTCCAAGAAAAACATAATTTCTTCTACCTCTACCATCATCAACATGTACTACTGTATGGCCTATCACCATCAAAAATTGTAAGAGAGAATATTTAACCCGGCCCGTGGGTATGATTTCTGGTACGATAGTGATCACAGCTTTGTCTTCATTCCGATCTTGAAGGTTCTAAAAATTATTTTCACACACACGTACATCAGCATCTAACTTTTCTGAAATTCGAAGTACAAATTAAAATAGAACGCCAACTGTTCCCTGATCATTGACGTACGTTGGAAATAACCTAACACTATGAACTGGGCCAGCAAAAATGACGTATGACACAGGATTATCTTCCACAGTTACATTAATATATTTCATCATACCTTTAAAATGTAGGTTGGAAATATTATTCTATATCTACTTATAATTATTTAAGATTTAGTATAGATATCGTTTCTAATTAAGAATATATTTTTTATTAGGAATATACTTTGTAAAGTACTATATATACCCTAATTTGGAGGTGAATGAATACAACACAATAACAATGAATTATCCCTGAAACCAAAATTCCACTTAGCTTGGTATCAGAGCCGAAAATCCTGAGAATAGCACGCTACACCCACACCTTCTCCAAAGGAGGTGTGAGTGTCGCACACCACCAGATCTTAAAGCTGCTTTATTCTGCTAAATTGAAATCCTGAATTGAAACCCTTTGAATTACCACCACAATTTTTTATTCAGCTGCACTTGAAATCCCAAACCTTGAAATCCTTGAAATTGAACATGAATCCTTGAAGTTGGAAAACCCCAAATTGAAATTGCAAACCCCTGAAAATCCTACCACCACCACTGAAAATTCCTACCAGCGAAAAATTTCCACCACCACTGAAAATTCCTACCAGCGAAAAATTTTCACCACCACTAAAAATTCCTACCAGCGAAAAATTTCCACCACCGCTGAAAAACTTACCACCACCACGGAAAATTCCTACCAGCGAAAAATTCTTCCACCCTGAATTTATTTATTTTTACCTTTGAGGAGATGGCCATCAGGAAGATGTCGCATGAATCTGAACCATATTACTCAGGGGAAGTTTCAGAGTTTCCCTTCAGGGAGAGAAAAGTGAATGTGAAGGAAATTCTCTGAATCTACCAGAATTTGAAGAAGTAGAGAACTTGGAGAGAAGTTTTTGAAGCTAGAAATCCAGGTGCAAACCCGAGAGCCTCTTTCGATGGATCGAAGGAAACTCTCTCGATCCATCGAAGCCTACACATGAGAGATGAACCCGAGAGAATCATTCGATGGATCGAAGGAAATTCTCGATCCATCGAGGACTGCAAAAGTAACGGACCCGAATACTGTCATTGTTATTGCCCCTGCTATCAAGGAGTAACAAATTGAAGTCCAATCTCATGAAGACCCATCTTCTACTCCATCAGCTGAAGAACATTAGTGAGAACAAAAAAAAATAAGGATCAAGGAAGCCGAAACTTGGAGCAGCTGGCTGATGTTCTTACTAAAGGATTATATCATCAAGCATTTGACGATTGAATTGACAAGTTGTGCATGATTGACATCTATGCTCAACTTGAGGGGGAGTGTTGGAAATATTGTTCTATATCTACTTATACTTATTTAAGATTTAGTATAGATATCGTTTCCTATTAGGAATATATTTTCTATTAGGAATATACTTTGTAAAGTGCTATATATACCCTAATTTGGGGGTGAATGAATATAACACAATAACAATGAATTATCCCTGAAACCAAATTTTCACTGCTTGTTCATTCACCATGGATGGACATCATGTAGATCAAGATCGACATTATATTTTATGACGCAAGATTCTATAGTTCGCCCTATCTTCTATGCAAATTTTGATAAACTGATCTCATATATATAGTCACTCAGCAACAATTATGAATAGACTAATGTATGAGACTATTGATCGGTGATCGCACACCAACCAAAAATAATACCTTATTCAGTATATACTTAAGATTAATGCAATATAGTGCAGATAGGGATCGATTCACAGGGAAAAGTAAACTCTATATTCTAAAAACAAATTAAGATGCGAATACCAGAAACCTAACAGACTCGACCACTGGACGAAAATACAATTAATTAAAATACCTAAACTAAACAAAAAATCACGAAATAAATATTGGATGAACTAAACACAGTGGCGGACAACCACACAAAAATTCAATGTAATCAGAGTTGTTTTGAATGTCAAAATAAATTATATAAACTAGACTACGAACTGAAAACAGTACAGTAAAACGAATATTTAATCAAAGTAAGAGATCGTTAGACACTTCTCTCCACCCCAGACAAGTCCAATCTACCCCAATCAATTCACATAACCTCAAATGAATGTTTCCCATGTATACGCTGTGATTAAGTCGCATACACCTTACACCCTCGTGCTTGACATGCTAAACCTGTTGATGTACCATAGCTTAACTTGATCTTAACTTAAGAGATATGGTACTTCTTCGATCAGTCCAAAATCAACTTAAACTAAGTCATTACGATCTGTAGGATGTTTAGGAAGACAACAAGACTTCTAGAGCTATTATGGATGAGTGCCCTTGCATCACCTTAGAACTAATTCACACAACGTATTAAGCTATTCATCTCCACAGAATATGCACTGATTGATCGTCACCTACACATTCAAGATAATATATCCTAACATACGCATCTAAGTTTCGAACCAAAGACACATATGCAAGAAATCATACGGTGATAAAATAATGAATAAATTCTCATCAAAAAGTTATGTAAATCACTGGGGTTCAAGATCAAAACATGTCTAGGGTTTCGATCAGCCTCTAACAAATAAAGTTTAGCTCCTCATGCTAACCATGAAAACTAAGAGAAAAATAGATGAAAGAAAATTACAGAAAATAGATGGAGAAGTCGAAATTATGGTGATGAGCCCCCTTGGTCTGCCGAAATTCATTCTCTTGTATGCCTTGTGATAGTCTTCTAGTCCTTGTGAACTTGTTCCTCTTTTATTTAATCCCCAAAGCTGATCTGTTTTGGATTAAATACATTAATTGGGCTGAAACCAAATGACTCAAGGCTTTGACAATCCATTCCTTCACTAGACTTGATCCATTAACTCCTTGCTAGCTCATTACTTCTCCTTGTTGACCTAGGAAAGTCTAATTAATTCAGCTTTTAATCAATATTCTTCATAAACCTATAAAACAAATAAACATTATTAAAATGCTGAAAACATAACAAAAATACTAAATATAAAATAATACTAAACATAGAAACGTTACATAGAAATGCACCTATCAACTATAAATATTAAATACAAAGCTTCAAATTAATTAAGATTGAGGTAAATACATGGTTGGATGAACATGGTGACCCCATGAACCAAGGGAATCCCATTTTCCCCGAAAGATGTCATTATATCAGGGCGAGGAAATGGACTAGTAATCTAATCCTCTAGAGAACGCATTATAAAAAGATCCAATGGAAACATAATCCCCCAATTAACTATTAAGAAATTGGAAATTTCCTTCACACGAAATACTGAAATAGATTATGAGTGGTTGCGTTGCATGGCTTTGTGAGTTTTCCACAGAATTATGAATCAAGTTCGGTAAAGTCTCTTGACATGACAATAATTATTAAATAGAAAAAACAAAATACAAGAACAAATAATGCCACAGTGCCACAGTGGGAGGTTTAAGAGCTCAAAGAAGCAATAGCAGTATCCATGGCTGGCTGAGCTGCCTCTGGGCCATAGGAAGATTGAGAGTTTGAATCCTTGAGAGTTGAGAGAGAAGAAAGACAGCAACTTTCACACCTAGAGCAAATTGGGTCACTAAAAGTAGAAACCAAGGGAGGATCAAACATCAAATTCTCGAGTCACTGTCTAACCAGAAACAGGTTCATGGGGGAGGTTTTGACATTTAGTGGAGTGTGGGGGAGAATTGGTAGAGGACCCACTTGGTAGAAGAGAAGCAAGAGCACAAAGTGTGTGTATTGAGCTATTCCAATTAAATGCAATTCGATTATTGATACAACAACAATCTCTTCCAAAATTGGGTCTGGGTTTTTTGATTCTTTCTATCTTCTAAGCCTGTCTATTTTGGTGGCCCTTTGGGGAAAAGGAAAGTTAAACAAGAAAGCTTCCACTGTCAGCCAGTTTTCCTGTTACCCTTTTGGAATTTGGACCTGAATTCTGCGTAGGATTGGAGTAGCTGGGTTTCCTTTTCAGTCTTTAGCAGTTTGGCTTTACTAAAATGGTTATATGAGTCTTGCTCAAAGAAAGGTCGAGGCTTTGAGCGATTTGCAGGGCGGGGGATATCTTTTTGGGTAATTAAAAAAGTTATATAGACCATGCATCTTGGGAATTGGGAATTTAATCTGATCTGGGATTCATCTGATTCTACTCTCTGCAACTTCTCGAATCTGTCTCAGGTACAGTTTCTCTGATACTTGATTTTTGCTGTTGTCTTGCTCCACTTGCTTTTTATCTTTTGTCTTTATTCGTGATGTGGGTGGTCGACTGGCTTTTAATATGAGTAAGTGGTTGATGGTATTTGATCAAATTGCTGTTTTAAGTTGGAATTTGATTGCTCATGGCATTGGGATTTTGGTAACGGTGGAAGCCTTTTGGTCTAATTTGCATCTGGGGTGGGTGATACATTCGATCAGATATATTTGTTTCCATTTGTTCAACTTGGATTGAGCTTATTGGCTGCCACAGATTATATTTCAGAAGGATATTGAATCATGAGTTTAGGTTTGCTATATGATTTGATGGATTCTCATCTGTTCTGTAATCATGATTTTCTGGAATTTAGTTGAATGAATGCATAGAAGCTCTCGTGTTTCTTCCAGTTTTTGCTGTCTTCTCTTTTTCACTAGTACATTTGCTTATTAGTTCATTCGTTTACTAGTCCATGCCATTGAAATGCTGGACTTCTAAACTTAGAAAGGTGTGCCATTGTTGGATATTGATTGATTTTCCTCTATGCTGCAGTCTTACGTTTACTGTTTCACGAGGATTGTTACTATGTGATTTGTCCCAACATTGCTGGAGAAATCCAATTTCAGGGCCATTCTTCACTACTGAATTTTAGTGGCTTTATACTGTTCATCATTAATGAATGTCTCAGTCCTTACAGGACCTGCTGTCCATTAGTGTTTTGACTGTTTTCCCTTTGATGTATGTATTTGCTCTAGAATGATTCTAATGTAATCCTGTTATGGTTAGCCAGATTAAACGCGTAAAATTAGCTCATTATCTATTCTTGTGCTCTGTTTTGGCTATATACTTGAAGTTATTCTTTGCCTAAATGCGAAATTTTTCTTATTTCTCTAATAGTAGGAAACTGTTCTGCAAGCGCACTGGCAAGTAAAGGTTCTTGTATGGGTTGGCTGACTAAGATTCTTAAGGGTTCTAGTCATAAAGGGAAATATCATGAGAAATATGGACATGATAGAACATGGGACGAGCCTCGAAATTCAGTGGTAATTACTGTTTTGACTTCTATAAAGTATCTTTGCTAATCCTGTACATTGAAACCTACCCATCACAAGTTAATTGATTGAGATAGCTATGGAAATTCAAAGTTTGAAAGTTCCTACAGACTGATCATGCTAGCAGTTCCGTTTGTAGTATTGTGCTAATTCTCTATTTTTGAATTGCAGGAAGACACAGATGTGGCTCTTGCTCTATCCCTTTCGGAACTAGATCATAAAGGAAGAAGTGATAATGGTAAGTTTCACCACTGTACAAAAGATATTTGAAAGTATGAGACATCCTGCAAAATTTATTCTAGTGTGCTAATGCTTATAGAACTGAAAATCATAATGCATGAATTGTGATTTTATGTAAGGGGCATGCTAATCATTAAAAATAATTAGTTTTCATGTGTTGTATAATTTTTCTTAATTTATACTGTACATAATCATTGATTTTCATATTTTCTTTTAGAGGATAAATCTCCATCAGAGGATGATGAACAACCTGCTAAAGCTGAATCGGATAATGATGAACCGCCTGCCAAAATTCAATCAGATGATGATGAATCGCCTGCAAAAACTGAATCAGACCATGATGAACCACCTGCCGAAGTTGAATCAGACCATGATGATCAAAGTGCTAAAATTCAATTGGAGGAAGATGAACAACTAGCCTTGGCTATTCAAGAAAGTTTGAAAGTCGATTCTCCTCCTCGATTTGACAGTGGAAGTTTGTTTCAACCATACTTGAATCCAGCTGAGACTAGGTAAAATGTGGTCGTTTTTTGGCTATTTCTTGCATCTAGCCTAGTAAGCTAACAACTGCTACATGCCAATTCCTGCTATAATAAAGTCTCAAGAGTTTAATCTTATATGCCATGTCATGTGATGAATGTATCTCTCAGAAACATATGCTTGCAATTCTGAGGTTGTTTACAAATTGTTGTTGTAGGATATGTGCTGGCTGCAAATTGGGGATCGGCCATGGGCGATATTTGAATTGTGTTGGTGCTTTTTGGCATCCAGATTGTTTTTGTTGCTGTGCTTGCAATCTTCCGATTACTGATTATGAGGTCGAAATCGTAATCTTTTTCAGAAACATTTTTCTCTGGAAATAGCAGACAAGATGCTTGAATTCCCAGCTTATCTACTAATATAATTCTTCCTATAATAAATGAGTGCTATAGAGACTGTATATCTGTTTTAATAGAGTTTTTCTGTTACAGTTTTCTATGTCTGGGAACCACCCTTACCACAAGTCCTGCTACAAGGAGCAGCATCATCCAAGATGCGATGTTTGCAAGAGCTTTGTAAGGATCTCTATATTCTGTTCTTCAATTATGTGGCATTTCTACTTTGGTAATTGAAATGTTTGCGAATCTGTAGTGATTTATTTTCTGTTTCTATTTCATCGATGGACAGTTTTAAACCCCAATATATTTAGGACTCTAAAGAGTTGGTCCTTGTGGATGGATCTACTACTGACTGTTTCTGTTTCTGGTTTAAGATACTACTGACTCATTGTTGAATAATAAATAGTTATTATCACTTTTCTATAGAACTATTTGTTTTCTGTACAAGTACTCTGCATATCAAACCAATCGTTTAGTGCTCTTGAAACTCTTCTGTATTTTTGTTCTCTATGACTCTGTGTGCAGATTCCAACAAATTCAGCAGGTCTAATTGAGTACAGAGCACATCCTTTCTGGCTACAAAAGTACTGCCCCTCTCATGAGCGTGATAGGACTCCTCGGTGTTGTAGCTGTGAAAGAATGGAGGTGATAATTGTATACGTTACATTCATACATTTTTATGAGGATGTAGGACTTCTGCAATCACTACCTGGAGGACATTTTTTGTCGCTCTTTTCAAAGAAACATCCCTTATTTCTAAATTTAAATCATTATTGATTTTGATTTGCCTCCCAACCTTGTAGCCGAGGGACACAAAATATTTGTTACTTGATGATGGTCGTAAGCTATGTCTGGAATGTCTAGACTCAGCTATTATGGATACCCACGAATGCCAACCCCTTTACCTTGAAATACAAGAATTTTACGAAGGCTTGAACATGAAAGTTGAGCAGCAAGTTCCAATGCTCTTGGTCGAGAGACAAGCACTTAATGAGGCCATGGAAGGAGAAAAGAATGTAATGCACGTTGAAATGTTATCTCTTTATAGTTTGGTTTTCATTTCTATCTAATGCTTATTTATGTTTGCTCATTACTGTGACTAGGGTCATCATCACTTGCCAGAGACTAGAGGACTCTGCCTGTCAGAAGAACAGACTGTGACAACTGTAGGGATTACTTCCCCATAAATGTACCTGTGGAATTCACATTTGTATTGAAACTATCAGTTCATTAAATAATAGCTCTCTGCATTTCTCTGTGTTACAGATTTTAAGGAGGCCGAAAATTGGAGCAGGCTATCGGATGGTAGACATGGTAACCGAGCCTTATAGACTAGTTCGTCGCTGTGAAGTGACAGCAATTCTTGTATTGTATGGTCTTCCAAGGTAATAAAATTTGCTTCTCTGAACATGTAACTCATGTCAGATCACAATTCATGTAAGCAACTCTACATAATCTTTTTGATAACACAGATTGTTGACGGGGTCTATTCTTGCTCATGAGATGATGCATGCATGGCTTAGGCTCAAAGGTATTTGCCTGGCCTGCGCTCTGGAATTGATGTATGATAATTGGACTATATTATTTGATTAATTTAACTCACTGATGGTATTTTTTGGTCAGGTTACCAGAACCTGAGCCTCGAGGTCGAAGAAGGTATCTGTCAAGTGCTGGCACATATGTGGCTGGACGCAGAGATGTATTCTACCCCTGGTAGTGATGTTGCCTCGTCATCATCGTATTCCTCCTCTTCGGCATCCTCTTCTAGTTCTGGATCATCCAAAAAAGGTAAACGGTCTGACTTTGAGAAGAAACTTGGTGAATTTTTCAAACACCAGATCGAGTCAGATTCATCCACAGCTTATGGAGAAGGATTCCGAATAGGTAACCAAGCAGTGCTCAAATATGGCTTAAGGAGGACTCTTGACCATATTCGATTGACAGGAAGCTACCCGTGATTTGTGGAGTGATGAATAAAGCGTTGATACCACACAAATTCCATACCCTGGCGTTTCCATATTGATTTTATAGGACTAAAAGTCAGTATACCGCGATAGAGAGAAAGCAAAAGAAAAGGGATATTTGTATATAGTCCTGCATGTCATCTCCTTAACAGCCTTGAAAACATATCAATACCACCACATTGATAATCTGAGTTGTTCAGGAGAAGTTGTAACTAAATGAACCCGGTTTCAGAGACAAATGTTGTTAGTCTAACAACATTTTGTGACTGAGAATAATTATTATTATATATATGACAAACAGGACACGGAGTTCATAACGAATATTTGTGGTCCTAATACAAGAAAATGTTGAAACATTTCTACACAATCTTGTTTGCATAATATCTAAATGATCCAATCTTATCCCTTTGAAAGTGGTATGGTTCATTTACTTTGCAAGGGTCTATTTGTTGTTTAATTTATTCCTTATATTTAGTGTAATGTTATATAATTGAGTATTTATTTAATATTTATTATTTTATAGGTTATTATATTTAGTGTATTGTTATATAATTGAGCATTTATTTAATATTTAATATTTTATAGGTTATGTAGAGAAATAAAGAAAAAAGAAATTAAATAGGTATTCTTAGCTCAATATGGATTCAAGAAAGAGTTTTGTGCAATTAAAGAAGATTTTTCCAAGGAGGACTCTAGGAGATCAATTGAAAGACCTATATAAATATAGTTTAGGTTTTTGAGAAGGCTAATCAGGTTTTTAGAGAGAAAAACTCGAGCAAAGGAGAGAATAGCCGCAAGGAGTCCGAAACCCAGATTCGATCCATCGAAGGTTCATCTTCGATCCATCGAAGCTAGACGAACAACTTCAGTTCTTCATCCCTTCTTGATTTGTAACCTCTATGCTTTGTTTTGATTCATTTATTATGACTTCTAGTAGCTAAATATCTTGTTAAGGGGCTGCTTGAAGCCCCGTATATGAAGTCTTTCTAATTCATACACTTTAATCTATAGTGTACTAAGTTTCACCCCGTATATGAAGTCTTGTATGAATTCTTGACTGAAGATAATTTCTTCCACCAGATTCTGTATAGTGATACTCTGATTTCGTCGGGTAATTGAAACCCTAGGTGTAGCAGGACATGCCTATAGTGTACCTAAGAACCCTTGTAGATTCTCAAACGTTTTCTAGAACTTAATACTTTCTTCTTTGTAAACCTTGGGGTCCATGACTATGAGTTCAATAGAGAGATAGATGCGGGGGAGGTCCATGACAAACTCACATAGGCATAAAGATTAGGTAATAGGATGTGTCGTGTCTATCGACATTTTTGGAAACTTTCATTCATTGGATATGTGCATTCGATTAAGTATGTGTTAGAGAGATGGAATGCCGGTAGTGGATTAAATTCATCATATAATTTAAACTCATTTGCATTCATAATCATATTTACTTTCAGCATTTATTTTCTGCATTAGCTGTAGCGTTTCCGATTTAGTTCGGTACTCAACTCAACTCCGAATACTCTGAAATTTTGTATGGTAGTTCGCCACTGTGTTTAGTTTATTGTATCCAATTTTTAGGTCATTTGAGTCTGTTTATAGTAGGATCGTAGTGTCATTAGTGTACTGTAGTCGAATCTGACAGTATTGTAGTCTAGTGTTAGGATTTAGTTTTCCCAATTCCTTGTGTTCGATAACCCCTATTTATCATATTGTTGTGCGGAAAACACACCGAATGATCCAACTTCTAGATAGATGAACACGATAGCTAGAGAACCAATCTAGGAATCAGCAACAACCCAAGCAATACATAGACAATAAGGAAACAAGAATAACAACACAAGAGATACGTGGTTTGGCAATAGCCTACGTCCACAGAGCAGCAGGAGAATCGTTCCACTATCAATGAAGGTTTACAAGAGGAGAGTAGGGTTACAAAACAAAGCCCTAGACTACCAAAAAAGGGATACTCTTCTTCGTTCATTTTTTCATACACTTTCAATACTCTGTATTTATACAACTCTCTCTCTCCAACAACCTAACTTACTCGTCAAGGACACTGTTCCTTGTCAAGGACTCTGCTCCTCGCTAAAGACCACCAAGCTTCTTACGTACACTACGAAACTAATTAATCTTCTAGCACACGACTCATGCACATCACATAGGTCAAGAGAGCGAGATCAAGCGAGCAAGAGAAGACAAACAAACGAAGGCGAGCAAGTGAAGGCAAGCAAGTGTGAAGCCCACACTCAATAATCTCCACCTTGGGGTTTACACGATTTTACATCCCAACTTCCACTGCTCAAACAATTCTTCAAGCATGAAGAACGTGTACCAAGTACAAGCAATGCTCAAACTTGGCAGCACCAACAACCTTTGTTAACATATCAGCTAGATTGTTTGCATTACTAACTTTCTTCAACACAATCTTCTTCTGTTCTACAATATCACACACATAATGGAATCTCACACCTATGTGCTTGGTCCTCGAGTGATACATCTGGTACGTAGCCAAGTGAATGACAATTTGACTATCACAATGGACCTCCACCTTCTTCTGATATATGCCCAACTCATTAATGAGTCCAGATAACCACAAGTCTTCCTTAATACCTTTGGCGAGCGCCATATACTCTGCCTCTGTGGTAGACAAGGCCACTATATCTTGCAAAATAGACCTCCAACTGATTGGTCCATTTTTCATGGTAAACAAATACCCTGTAGTAAACCTCCTCTTATCCAGATCTCTAGCATAATCAGAATCAGTGTAACCAACAAGAAGATTGCCATATGCAGAACACTTCTCAAAGCACAAACCAACATCTCTAGTCCCATGGAGATATCTAAGTATCCACTTAGCTACATTCCAATGCTCCTTTCCTAGATTGTGTATATAATGACTAACAACACGAACAACATGAGCAATATCAGGTCTAGAACAGACCATAACATCCATCAATCCACCAATCAAATTAACATATAGAATATTTTTTATCTCATGCTTCTCTTCATCAGATTTGTGACACAAAAGAGCACTAAATTTGAAATGACCCGCTAACGGAGTACTCACAGGCTTGGTAGAACTATAAACTCCAAATTTCTGTAGTAGCTTCTCAATGTATTGTTTCTGAATTGGCCACATCAAACCATCTTTCTTATTGCAAGTAATATCCATCCCAAGGATCTTCTTGGCCTCGCCAAGATCCTTCATTTCAAACTCCTTCATTTGCTCTTTCAATTTTTCAATCTCCATCACATTCTTTGAAGCAATGAGCATATCATCTACATAAATTGACAAGTAGACGAATGAACCATCACACAACCTCTTAAAATACACACAATAATCATACATACTGCGAGTGTGCTTCTGTCTCTTCATAAACTCATCAAATCTGAGGTACCATTGTCAATGTGATTGCTTCAAACCATAGAGAGATTTATTCAACCTGCACACCAAGTTCTCCCTTCCATCTTCCTTGAAGCCATCAGGTTGGGACATATAAATCTCCTCTTCTAAGTCTCCATGTAAGAAGGTTGTCTTCACATTAAGTTGTACCAACTCAAGATCATATTGTGCTACAAGTGCTAGTAACACACGGATAGTACTATACTTTACAACTGGAGAGAAAATCTCATTATAGTCTATCCCCTCCTCTTGCGAGTACCCTTTGGCGACCAATCTAGCCTTATACCTTATGCTGTTGTTGTCTTCGCCAGTATCCTTCTTAGCATAAACCCACTTGCAGCCAATAGCTCTCTTCCCAGTAGGCAACTAAACTAGATCTCAAGTCTTGTTCCTTTCAAGGGATCTCATCTCTTCCTTCATTGCTTCATCCCAATCACTGCTCTCTGGACTCGCCAAACCCTCCTTGAAATTTGATAGGATCTCAACACAAATAATGAGAAAGGCATAAGCAACACAATTGTTAAACCTTGTAGGTTTCTTGACTTCTCTCCTTTGTCTTCTCGCTGCAATGGATTAAGGATCAAGTACATGGTCTTGTCTCTTCCTTCTAGCATGTGCCTCAATATCATCTTAGTCATGCACATCTTTTTTGTTCTAGACTTCATTCTCTTCCTCACTTCCAGTGTCACCATTTACATTCTGGCGAGGAGCAACATCCTTGGTGACAACTCTGTCCAGCTCCACCTGTTGAACATCTCTATCATGTTTTTCTCCATCTGTACCCTTGGCATTAGGATGAAGCATACTAGCTTCATCAAAGGTAACATCCCTGCTGATCAGAAGTTTCTTCAATTCTGGACACCATAACCTATAGCCTTTCACACCACTCCTGAAACCAACAAATATAGCCTTCTTGGCCCTTGCGTCTAACTTAGTTTCAGTCACATGAAAGTATACAGGACTACCAAAAACATGCAAATGATCAGAATCATCTGTAGGTTTTTCAGACCAATAGGTGTTTTACCATTAATCATAGAGGATGGCAAGCGATTTACAAGATGACATGCATAAATAACTACTTTTGCCTAAAAAGCTTTACTCAAACCAGATTGTTGCAACATACACCTCACCTTTTCCAACAAGGTTCTATTGAGTCTCTCAGCTACTCCATTTTGCTATGGAGTCCTTGGAACAGTGAAATGCCTCACTATCCCTACTTCTCTACAGACTCTGTTAAAAGGATCAAAAGTGTACTCTCCACCATTGTCAGACCTCAAAACTTTTACCTTCCTGTCAGTATGATTTTCTATCATTTTCTTCCAATCAAGGAAGATACCCAACACCTCATCTTTGTGTGTCATTGTGTAAACCCAAGACTTTCTGGAAAAGTCATCGACAAAGGTTATAAACCAATGCTTACCACCCATGGAAGCATTCTTTGTAGGTCCCCAAATATCAGAGTGCACATAGTCGAGAATTCCTTTGGTTTGATGCACAGCGGTACCAAACTTCACTTTGTGTTGTTTACCCAAGACAAAAAACTCATAGAAATCAATCTTGCAAGTTTTGAACCCTTTCAAGAGCCCTTGTTTCACCAAACCTTGCAGGGCTTTTTCACCAGCATGCCCAAGCCTCATATGCCACAATCTAGTAGCATCATCTGTACAATCTCTAACTGCATCAACATTACCAATCACTATTTCACCTTGCAGTATATACAGATTGCAATTCCTCTTCCCTTTCATCACCACTAAAGCTCATTTTGTCACCTTTGTGACACCATGCCATTCTCCATCGTGATCTTGTAACCATTAGCTTCTAAGGCACCTAAAGAGATCAGATTTTTGCTAAGCATAGGAACAAACCACACATTTGTTAGTTCCCTAACTACACCATCATGGAGCTTTAACTTTATTGTTCCTACTCCCTTCCTGTCATGAGCAAAGTTATCATCCATAAACATACTTCCGGTGACACTTGTATCCAAAGTAGCAAACCAATCCTGATTTGCACACATGTGTTGGGAGAAACCATTATCCAAGAGCCATGAATCAGGTTCATCTACTGATGCAACACAATTAGAAGCTAATGTGAGAATATAATCAGCTTCTTCATCAATATAAACCACATTTGCATGAGAGCCAGCACTCTTATTTTACAACTTCGGGCACTCATGCTTCCAATGACCCTTTTTATGATAAAAGGCACATTCATCTCTACCCAAACTCCTTCTGCCTTTGGAATTTCCTCTAATGGGAGACTTAGACTTTCTCCGGTTGTTGAAACCCTTCTTTTCAAATGCTCTACCTCTAGCTACCAAAGCGTCTGATGTAGAAGCACTACTCCTCTTGTCTGCATGCCTAATCTCATGATTCATCAAGGCACTAGACACTTCTTCAAACTTAATCGTCTCCTTCCCATAAAGCAATGTGGTAACCAAATGCTCATACGACTCAGGCAAGGAATTCAACAAAATCAAAGCCTTATATTCATCTTTGATATCTTCATCCAAATTAAACAGATCTGTAACTAGCTTATTAAAAACATCAAGGTGGTGTATCATCTTCGTACCTTCTTTGTACTTGAAATAGAACAACCTCCTCTTCATATGCAGACGGTTTTCGGCACTTTTCGACATGTAGCTGTCTTCAAGTTTCTGCCACAGATCCTTCGTTTTTGTCTCCCTCATAACAACAAACTTTTGGGGCTTTGCAAGACACAAACGAATCGGCGAACAAGCCATCTTGTTTATCTTGTCCCACTCGTCATCTGACATCGAGTGGGGCTTATCTTCCAAAGAAACATCCAACTCTTATTGTGTCAACATATCTCTTACCTCACATTGCCACATTCCAAAGTTGTTTGTACCATTTCTCCACCTCAAGTTTTGCATTCTAAACCGTCGTCCTCTTAACCTTCTAGCTCTCAGCTCTACTAAATGGGTTAACATCCTCATCTCTATTATCTGTCATCTATCTTAACCGGATCTAAGCCGAAGCTCTGATACCACTTGTTGTGCAAAAAACACACCAAATGATCCAACTTCTAGATACATGAACACGATAGCTAGAGAACCAATCTAGGAATCAACAACAACCCAAGCAACACATAGACAATAAGGAAACAAGAACAATAACACAAGAGATACGTGGTTTGGTAATAGCATACGTCCACGGAGCAGCAGGAGAATCGTTCCACTATCAATGAAGGTTTATAAGAGGAGAGTAGGGTTACAAAACAAAGCCCTAGACTACCAAAAAAGGGATACTCTTCTTCGCTCATTTTTTCACACTTTCAATACTCTGTATTTATACAACTCTCTCTCCAACAACCTAACTTACTCGCCAAGGACACTGTTCCTTGTCAAGGACTCTGTTCCTCGCTAAAGGCCACCAAGCTTCTTACGTATGCTACGAAACCAATCAATCTTCTAGCACATGACTTATGCACCTCACGTGCACATCACGTGGGTCAAGCGAGCAAATGAAGGCGAGCAAGTGAAGGCGGCAAGTGTGAAGCCCACATTCAATACATACTACATTAATATATCTAAGTTGAGAATAAAGTATTTTTAGGAAGTGGTCCATGCCTATCACAAGGCTCGAGAACTGCAAGTTGATTCTGTACAGGAGATTAGTTCTGTTTGTTTACATTTTTCCTTAATTGCCTGAATCTGTTCCAATGCATCCACAACTTGTTTCATGGAGGGACGATCTTCGGGATCTGGTGCAAGGCATTTTAGAGTAATCTTTGCTGTCTTCATTGCTTCCTTTGAGCATTATTGGCCATTTATGTTGGCATCCATGAAATTTTTCAGTTTGGTTTTACCAGAAAGGAATTTTCTTTTATCAGAAAGAAGTGGTTTAGCCCAGTCAACTAAATTCTTTTTCGGCAACGGACGGACCAGATCAATTCTTTGTCAGCATTTCGAGCCGCACAACACGGAAGCTATACACATCGCTCTTCACAGAGTACCTGTTAGACATAGTGCAGCTAAGTTTATATGTATATATAATATTTTACGTCTTTACAAACTAGAACAAAGATCGAAAATACATTGTCAAAATCCACAACTTGATGCTTCACAAATTAAAACTTCCAGAGTAGCACCAAATTGTGATATACATGTATCTACAATTCTACATTACCTGTTCTCAAGTACTCTGGAGCAATATAACCCAATGTGCCCGTAATTGGAGTCTCTACATATGACTCCCCTGTCTCTATATCTGTTGGTCCCAATAATGCCACGCCAAACCCTGAAAGTTTTGCAGGAAAGAGATCAAAGATAGATACAGAAGACGCAAAGAGGGTTTAAGAACTTTAGTATATAACTCCACAGCCCTAAAATGGTTACAACACGGTACTACCACCATCTCTAGCTTCTCGTACAGTCTGTAAAAATATAAAGCATAATAAGGAAAAGCAAAAAGAGAGGAACATGACAAACCTCGTCAAAAAATATATCTGGGGGTTTAATATCTCTGTGTATGATTTGATTCTGTAAACTGTGTAAGAAAGTAACAGCCCGAGCTGCTGCAGTAGCTATTTTGAGTCTGATGTCCCATGACAGTACAGCTTCAGTTTGTGGATTCCCTACTCGGAAAGGAAATTTTAATGTACGCTCAGATCGAACTTGCGATAAGATCATAGAAACTTGATTTGCATATTCAGTTTTGTGTTTTGAGGTTGCTTACTTTGGAAAAGATAGTCATGCAAGTTTCCTTTTGACATGAATTCATAGAGTAGAAGTAGCTTCTTGTTCTTGTTGGAGTGCAGATTCCACATAGAAATAAGGTAAGATGAAATACAACTTAAATGTGGGTTATTTCTAATTGTATCGAAGTTTTTTGTGGAAATACTCAACACCTTAAAAATGATTAAGTTGAGACAATATCAGTACATGACGTGTTGAAAAGCATTATGGTAAATATTGTTTTATAATTAGAATTAAAGTTGTATAGATGTGATAGAAATGCAAATATTCTTTCCTATTAAGAAAACCAATTGAACGTCTTTATTAACCTCAAAATTGAGATGAATAAAATCAATGAATTATCCCTGAACCAAAATTCTACTTGGTATTAGAGCCGAAATCCTGGATTATGAAAAAAAAACCCTGAATTGAATTGAAACCCTAAATTACCACCACCAAATTTTTCCTTCCGCTGCATCTGAATTTGAAATTTGAATTGTGAATTCTTGTAAACCTCGAAGAGATGGAGAACGTGAATGATGGAGCACTCATCCCCAACAATGGAGCACTCATGTAACCTGTTCACAATCACTTCCACAACACAATTCAAGACAACTCAGCCTTTTCCATCGGCGAACTCTTCACTGAAACCAACTACTCTAGTTGGTTTGGATACATGGAAATTTGTCTTGAAGGACGAAACAAGCTTGATCTCCTCACCAAGGACCCTCCCGCCACTGCCTCTGCTGACTATTCAACGTGGGTTACCAACAATGGCAAGGTGAAGTGCTGGCTCATTGAGAATATGTCTCCTGAAGTGCGAAAATGGTATCTCAGGTTGCCAACAGCCAAAGCAATTTGGGATGCTCTATATAAAACCTACTATAATGATTCTGATGAAACTCAAATTTTTGAGCTTCATCATTTGTGTTATACCACGAAACAGAATGGAATACCCTTTTCCACATACTACAACGAGCTTGTTGAATGGCTCGATGAAATGGATCACCGCATGATGCACTCTCAAGAAATTGTTGATGGTGTTGTGAATGAATCTTCCTACATAACTCGCCAACGAGTCTACATATTTTTGATAGGACTTGATGCTGGATTCAATCAAGTATGTGAAGAACTGTTGAGGAGAGAACAAAAGTTGGATCTTGAGCAAACATATGCTCATGTTCGACTCGTCCACAACAATCAAATAACCCTCTATGCACCTCTTCTGCGTGAAGCCTCTGTCATGGAGGCGTCTTCTTCTTCAACAGTTAACGCTGCTCAGTCCCAACGCCACCAGGGTCCTCCACCTGGCTTTTCTGACCCTCCTCGTTCTGGTGGAAAACCTCCTCCAAAAAATCCTCAATTTACATTTACTCATTATAAGGAGGTCGGCCATACAAATAAGCGATACTATGAGCTTGTTGGATATCCTGAGTGGTGGGATTTTACTCAAAAGCCACGCAAGACCACCCCAAAAGTAGCTGTAACCACCACTGAATTTTCTGCTCAACCAGCTGCACTTGTTGTTGAAACAGGTAACAAGGGTAAGACATCTTCTCTTACCATATTTTCTGGGAATAGATCTTGCATAATTGATACAGGTGCTACTGATCATATGACAAATAATCCTAGTGTAGTTGATACCATTAAGCCCTCCCCTGAACATGTTGTGTCTACTGCTGATGGTTCGCATGCTCCTGTTCTTGGTGAATGATTTGTCCAACTCTCCCATGAACTCACTCTTGATTCTGTTCTTGTTGTTTCCTCTCTTGTTTATAACCTCTTATCTGTTAGTCAGATCACTAGGGCCCTCTCTTGCTCTATAGCCTTTTATCCCAATCTATGTATTTTTTAGGACATTCTGACAAGGAGACCTCTTGGTTATGGTGTTAGAAAGGGGAAATTATACTATCTGGAGTTGACAATTAGTAGACAGCAGCAGATTAGTCAAGCAAACAATATCAATAGCCTGAATAAAGACAAGGAAGCAGTGTGGTTATGGCATCGCCGCTTAGGCCATTTGAATTGTGGATATCTTAGAAAATTGCAACCTCAATTGTTTTCAGTTGTTGATGACTCAGATTTTAAGTGTGATGTATTTGAATTGGCCAAGAGCCATCGTATTATGTATTCTCCAAGTTTGAATAAAAGTTATGTTCCCTTCATAAAAATTCATTCGGATGTTTGGGGCCCTGCCAGAATTTCTTCTCATTCTAGATTTCACTATTTTGTGACTTTTATTGATGAATGCACTAGAATGACTTGGGTCTCCTTGATGAAGTGCAAAAGTGAAGTCTATGCAAGATTTGTTAACTTCCACACGATGGTGGCAACTCAATATCAGCAGCCAATTCGAGTCCTCCAAACTAACAATGGTGGAGAGTATATGAATGGAGCTATGTCAGCATATTTAGGTGTTCATGGGATTAGGCATCAGACTTCCATTTCCTATACTCCTCAACAAAATGGATTAGCTGAAAGAAAGAACCGACAATTGATGAAGGTTGTTTGTGCCTCCTTATTTGGTATGAATGTCCATACAAAACTATAGGGAGAAGCCTTGTGTTCTGCTGCATATTTAATCAATCGCACCCTTTCTCGTGTGATTGAGTTCCAGAACCCATATTAGAAATTGCATGATCTAGTACATGCGCCATCCCTGCCAAATCTAGAACCAAGAGTTTTTGGATGTATTGTGTATGTTCATATCAATAAAGAGTTACAAGGAAAGCTTGATCCGCGTACTGTGAAATATGTGTTTGTTAGTTATGCTGAATTTCAGAAAGGTTACCTTTGTTATGATCCCGTTCTGAACAAGATACATGTATCTTTGGATGTTTCTTTCCGTGAGTCTGACCCTTATTACTCAGGGAGAGTTTCATAGTCTTCCCTTAAGGGGGAGAGAAGTATACATGAAGGAAATCCTCTGTTTTTGGATAAATTTGAGGACTTGGAGAGGTTGGAGAAACAACTTAAAAGAAATCAGACGAAAGAAGGTACAAGAAGAATTTTTGACCGGTCGAAAAATCCTCTCGACGTGTCGAAAATTGTGTCCAAAACGAAGCAGAGTGATCACATCGACCCGTTGAGAATTATTCTCGACCGGTCGAGAACTAGGTCCAAAATGGAGCAAAATGATCACATCGACCCGTCGAGATATATTCTCGACCGGTCGAGACAAAGGTCCAAAACAGGACAATCTTCTCCTATCGACCCATTGAGAGAAATTCATGAAGAAATTCTCGACCCGTCGAGAACTATAGCTGAGATATTACTACTTAAAATTCAATCCTCTTCTGAAGCAGTGTCCCATGAAGACCCCCTTTCTACTCCATCAACTGAAGAGTCTTCCCATAATGTCTTCCCTAAGTTACATACTGATACAAATGAGTTGGGTAGTATAGAAATTAGTGTGCCTAGGAGGTTACAATGGGAAACAAAAAGGATTCCAAGGAAACAATATGAACTAACCGTAGAAGCAAAAATCAAATATTCTATTGCTAACTTTGTATCCCACCATAGGTTGTCTGGATCACATGCACTTGTTATTAATCAATTATCTACAGTAGATATTCCCAGTAATGTGTAGGATGCCTTGGCAGATTCAAAGTGGAAGCAAGCAATGAATGAAGAATTAGAAGCCCTATAGAAAAATGGAATGTGGGAGCTTGTTCCTGCCCCACCTGGAAAAAAGACAGTTCCATGTAGATAGGTTTATGCAGTGAAACTAAAGGAATATGAAAACATTGATCGGTATAAAGCTCGTTTAGTTGCAAAAGGCTACACTCAACGATATGGAGTAAATTATCAAGAGACATTCGCCGCAGTAGCAAAGATCAGCATTGTATGCATTCTCATAGCTTTAGCAGCTAGACATGACTGGTCATTGCATCAATTTGATGTGAAGAATGTTTTCCTGAACGAAGATTTAGAAGAGGAGGTGTACATGGATATTCCTCCAGGTGTTATATGTAAGCCACGTGATAATGGAAAAGTCTGCAGATTGAAGAAGTCACTGTATGGATTGAAGCAATCTCCTAGAGCGTGGTTTGGGAGATTTTCTGGAGCAATGAAGAAGTTTGGATATTGACAGAGCAACTCTGATCATACCTTGTTCATTAAACGCAAGGGTGGTAAGATTACTACTCTGATTGTATATGTTGATGACATGGTTGTTACAGGTGATGATCCAGCTAAGATGAAGAATTTGAAGAAGCGGTTATCCCAAGAGTTTGAGATGAATGATTTGGGTCCACTGAAATATTTCTTGGGAATTGAAGTTGCAAGATCCAAGTTGGAAATCACCTTGTCTCAAATGAAGTATGTGCTTAATCTTCTTGCCGAAACAGGAATGCTGGATTGTAAACCTATTAAGACTCCTATTAAGATGAACCACAAACTGGAGTTGTGTCCTTGATAGGTTCCAACAAATAAAGGCAGATATCAAAGATTAGTAGGGAGGTTAATCTATTTGTCACATACTCGTCCTGATATTGCGTATGCTATGAGTATTGTCAGTCAGTTCATGCATGATCCTAGTGAAGAGCATATGGAAGCTATGATACGAATACTCAGGTACTTGAAGTCTTCACCTGGAAAAGGTTTATTGCTTTCCAAGGATGGTGAGTTTGGTGTCTTAGGATATTCTGATGCAGATTGGGGTGGTGACAAAATAAATAGGGCATTTACATCTGGGTACTTCACATTTATTGGAGGAAATTTAGTAACTTGGCACATTAAGAAGCATTGCCCGTTCTAGTGTTGAAGCTAAATACCGAGGATTAGCAAATGGAGTGTGTGAACTGCTGTGGATTCGAAATGTATTGAAGGAGCTAGGATTTAAGCTCCATAAAGCCATGGACTTACATTGTGACAATACCACTGCAACTAAAATTGCTCATAATCCTGTACAACATGATTGAACCAAACATGTGGAGATTGATCGACATTTCATCAGGAATTACTTTGATAAGAGGAATATACATTTTCCTTTTGTAACGTCTGAAGAGCAGTTGGCAGATGTACTCACTAAAAGGTTGTCACACCATGCATTTGCTAGATGGATTGACAAGTTGGGCATGATTGACATCTATGCACCAACTCAAGGGGGAGTGTTGGAAAGTATTATGGTAAATATTGTTTTATAATTAGAACTAAAGCTGCATAGATGCGATAGGAATGTAAATATTCTTTCTTATTAGGAAAACCAATTGTACGTCTTTATTAACTCCAAAAAATTGGGATGAATGAAATCAATGAATTATCTCTGAACCAAAATTCTACTACGGACCTTATGTGCCACATTTATCGCTATTCAATTGTTCTCCGAGCAGTATCCAATAGCTTAACAAGGTGTGGATGTGAAAGCCCTCCTAGAGTCTCCACCTCTATTTTCTAGGTTATTGTAGTGCCGATTTTATTAGAAGGTGCAAGGGTTTTCTCTTCCACCCAACCTTTGAAAACCCTCCCAAACCTGCCCTCTCCAAGTAATAATCCATCTACCCGAAAGTTTCCAATAGCAGTTTGGAGCTCTTTGTAGCTGAAAACTCTCAAATGAGATGTATCGGGTTTGGATATGTGTTGTGATTCATCTATCAATTATGTGATCCCGTAACACACAATTATCGCACATTTAGTCACTAAACGAATGGGTCAACACAGCTCAGACCAAACGCATGACAACAATACAGGCTCCAACTCTAAACGAGAAAACTACTCCATCCGAACGTCCACGCGTTCAGAACGGAAAACGGAAGATACCAGGACTGGCCATGTACAAAACAGGATCCCACATCGAAGAGCAAAAAAAGACTCCATACCCAATCAGCAATATAAGCAACGCATCTACAACAGATACAAGTTACGCCCGTTATTCTACCAATACTATTGTTACACTTCATACACTAACTTGAGCGTCAGAGAGTTGAAGGCAGGAACACCCCGTCAAGACTCCTAACGTCCGTTTGGTGTATTATTCTTAACAACAGGTAAAGGAAGACATACGCGCGATAGCTCAGGTCATCTGAAATAGCCCCACCCACATTTCTACTGGAATTTCTACGGAGTTTGGTAGAAACAATTGGCACCGTCTGTGGGAAACGAGCAATCGTAAACCACCAGAAACCATAGCAGCAAAGATGGCAATGGACCACATTACACTCGAAAGACGAAAGACGCACCCGTAGACGCGATCAGCAGTATCAACGACCTGATGGAGGACGAAGCAACAACACACCTCGCAAAGGAACTCCAAACGGCCCGAACCGAAAGAGACTAGGAACGCCAAGCCCGACAACGTTTGGAGGATCGACTTGATGCGTTCATCTGCAGCCAGGAGACCCAACGAGAGGAATCAGTACCAATGGAGGAACCAGGGGCGGGCAGGCAAGTCATCAGAGTCGACCCACTGTGGGGACTCCGAAATAACCTACTCCCAGGACCTCCACCACCGCCCGAAAGAATACGGGAGTACGATGACGAGGAACCTACACTACAAGAAATTGACCCATTGCCGGCGACTTTTATGTCGCCGGCAATGTTTTGGACATTACCGGCGATTTTTGCCGGAAAAATCGCCGGTAATGTCTTTTTTTTTTTTTTTTACATTACCGGCGATTTTTGTCGCCGGTAATGTCCGTCGCCGGCAATCTCTCGATGGTAATGTAAAAAAAAAAAAAAAAAAAGACATTACCGGCGACTTCATTTATGTCGCCGGTAATGTCTTTTTTTTTTTTTTTTTTTTACATTACCGGCGACATACATTTATGTCGCCGGTAATGTCATTACAATCGAGACATTACCGGCGACATAAATGTATGTCGCCGGCAATGTCTAAAAAAAAAAAAAAAAGACATTACCGGCGATTTTTCCGGCAAAAATCGCCGGTAATGTCCAAAAACATTGCCGGCGACATAAAAGTCGCCGGCAATGGGAAGAAATGTTGTAGTGCTACCGCGACAATTGATAACGCCATGCTCCGGCGAATGGCAGAAATGGAGGCCGAAATCACATCACTCAAGAAAAGCACGCACACCGGGCCAAAAGGAATGTACACTCCCCATGTGAACCCCTTATCAGACGATATCCTGGCACAGGGCGGGCATCCGTATTCCAAAACTGTCAAGATCAGCAGGTTCAACGGGAAGAGAGACCTGCGAACACACATCGACGAGTATCAATCCGCCACTGCAGGTACCCGGTATTCTTATTTCCTGTTCCAAGAGACACTGACGGAAGAAGCACGAAACTAGTTCTATGAGTTGCCCACGAGATCCATTTGCTCGTTCGAAGAGCTCACATAGTGTTTTCTTAAGCAATACTGGCTACAAGGCAAGTATAACACTGCCAGTATGCTTCTAAAGATCCATCAGGGGGACAATGAAAACCTATCCGGCTTCATTAATCGGTGGAAGGCCCTTGCGAACACGTGCAAGAACCTCGACAAGAACGTGGCAAAAATGGCGCTATTAGAAAACCTGACGAGAACCCTGTTCGTGGAGAAGCTGGTTAGAAAGAACCACCTCGAGTACGACGAGATCATCGACCTAATCATCGAAAAGGTATTGGTGGAAACCCATGTGTACGGGGCGCAAGGCCCAAGCACAACACCGACCTCGAAGACACACGGCTACACACAAGATCGCCCGCCATCCCCATATACAGCCAAAAATCCACCGCCAAAAGCACGGCCCACCATCTTCCGCAAGCACGAAGATCACTATCGCGAGCACAAGAACAACAAACAATATCAGCAAACGCATCGCGAGCGTTCACCACCGGGAAACCCACCACCCGGAGATCCCCACCAGCGACGCACAGTCTTCTCCATTACCCAGGGCACAAACGAGGAAGTGCTCAAACAGCATAAGCGACAAATCCGCCCGCCCATGCCTAGGGAGCTCGGCATCGCCCCTATGCAGAACAACAGGGGAACGTGGTGCATGTATCATGATTCGAATACCCACAACACCAATGACTGCAAAATCCTAGCCAGAGAAATCGAACGACTGCACACGGAGGGAATGTTGATCTTCCAACGACGAACGCGGAACGCCCGGCTACAGATATACGAACGAGGGGCACCATCAACAACATCTCAGGAGGGAAGCAGAAGGCCGAATGCCCATAAGAATGGGAAGAATCCCGACATAGGGATGTATTTGCGGTACATCCCGAAAATCAGCCAAAGACTATTAAGAAGGATTGGCCTCCAATCACCTTCACCTACGAGGAAGAGGGCAACCGGAACAGCACGCTCCCGTTTGTCATCGACAGAATGGTGGACCGATACTTAGTCAAGCGCATCCTCATCGATAACGGAGCTTCCGTCAGCATCATCTTTCAGGGACGAATGCCTCAAGCGCTCGAAATGCAAGATGACGCAGGACCATGAGAGCATCGCTAGCTTCTCAGGTGAAACCACTTACCCCCTCGGTAGCGACTACATGCGATTCAGCATCGGAGCACCAGAAACCCCCCAGAGCGAGATCAGAATAGACTTCGTTATCATAGCCTCCACACGTCCTACAACATGATCCTTGGATGACCAGGTATCTCAAAGCTAAGGTTGATCATTGCAGGCCATATGCTCATGGCAAAGTTCCCGACAGACTACGGAATCGGCACGGTCAAGGGGTACAATTTCGTGGAAAAAATTGTTCGACTAGACAAAGACAACACGCGACTGAAGGTACTCGCAGTGGCGGAGTGCTCTCCCGAAGAGCAGCAACCTGATGACCCACGTGACGGACTGAACACTATCCAGCTCGCCGTAGAGCGAGAAGGGCAACGCACGATACAATTGTCCCGCGAACACCTGGAGCGCACGATCCGCATCGGCGCACATATAGAGCCCGACATAGTGGCTCGACTAGCCCAGGTCCTAACGGACTGCCAACAGGTATTTGCATGGTCTTACGTGGACATGCTCGGAATCGCCCCAAGCATTATCTCCCACAAACTCAGCATCAGCTCACTTGCAAAGCCGATAAAGCAGAAACGGCGGGCGTATGACTAGGAGCGATATGCGGCTATGCACGAGGAGGTTGATAGACTGCAGAAATTGGTTTTGTCCGAAAAGTCGACTACCCAAAATGGATCTCCAACGCTGTCATGGTCAAGAAGCCAAACAGATCTTGGCGCATGTGCATAGATTACAGTAATTTGAACAAGGCATGTCCGAAAGACAGTTTTCCGTTACCCCGGATCGATCAGCTCGTAGACGCCACTGCCGGGCACGAACTACTGTCCATGATGGATGCATACTCGGGGTACAACCAGATCCTTATGAACCCTGAAGACCAGGAGGCCATGTGCTTCACAACGGACAAGGGGCTTTACTGTTATATAGTCATACCATTTGGCCTCAAGAACGCAGGCTCTACCTACCAAAGATTAATGAACATCATATTCGACGGACTAACGGGCGAAATTGTAAAAGTCTACATTGATGACATACTAGTCAAAAGCACCAAGGCAACAGACCATCCCGAACACCTATGAACCGTACTCGAAATCCTGATCAAGAACAACATGCGATTGAACCCCGCCAAATGCACGTTCGACATAACAACAAGCAAGTTTCTCGGATACATCATCAGCAAGGGAGGCATCGAGGCCTCAACAACAGAGGTCAAGGCAATACTAGACATGCAACCCTTCACGACTAAGGCCGAACTCCAAAGCCTAACGGGAAAACTGGCATCCCTGAATCGCTTCATCTCCCGCTACTCAGATAAATGTGCACCGTTCTTCAAAGCCCTCCGAACGACAAACAAGCAAAGCGTCATTTGGACAACCGACTGTGAAGCCGCATTCGCATCAATCAAGCAATACCTTGCTTCAATCTCCCTCTTGTCTAGACCCGTAAAGGGAGAAACCCTATATCTGTACTGTCCGCTTCCCTAACGGCCATCAGCTCGGCCCTGGTTCGAAGAGAGTTCGAAGAGAAACAAATTCTGAATTGCCAGTTTTCTTTGCTGGAAAGGGCATGTCACTTCCTGAGACCCGTTACCCAACGATCAAGAAGGTGACACTCACACTCGTTACAGCAGCAAGGCGACTCAAGCCATACTTCCAGGCCCACAGCATCCACGTTCTTACCAATGTCCCATTACGACAGGTATTACAATCGCCCGACCAAAGTGGCCGTTTGGCGAGATGGGTCGTCGAGCTAAGCGAATATGACATCCATTATGCGCCTCGAACAGCAATAAAGGGCTAGGCTATCGCAGACTTTATAGCCGAATACACAGAGGCCGAAGGGGCAACATGGCCTGACCTCAACACCCCGCCCGTTAGCACAGAGCCTCCCAAGGAAGAACCCCCAAAACCCAAATCACTATGGAACTTTTTACGTGGACGGATCGTGCACCAAGAACACTAGTGGGGTTGGGATCATCCTTACCGGGCCAGGGGGCGTACGAGCAGAATACGCGCTAAGGTTCGAATTCAAAGCAACAAACAACGAGGCCGAGTACGAAGCTCTTATCGCCGGTCTTCAACTAGCTCGAAACTCAGAAGCCCCAAGCATCAACATCTTCAGCGATTCATATCAACCAAATCAGAGGCGACTTCAAGACGAATGATGATACGATGACGACATACATTGACCACGTACACACAATGTTAAGCAAGCTTAAATTCTTCAACATTAACCACATCCGAAGGGGAAGAAACACCAAGGCAGATGCACTCGCCCGTTTAGCAACATCGCCCATACAAACAGAGCCAGAGTAACGAGTGGTGGAAGTCCTAAAAAGACCAAGCATCACGAAAGTGACAGAAGAAATCATCACGGTCGAGCCACACGTAACCAGCTGGATGGACCCCATCATCAAATACAAAACACAGGGCGAACTATCAGCAGACCGGGCACAAGTGCGAAATATCATAGCTAGAGTAGTCAACTTCAGCATCCGACATGACAGCCTTTATAGACAAGGGAAGACGTGGGCCAACCTCAAGTGCATCATACCGGAGCAAGGCGACAAGATACTCAGGGAAATCCATTCGAGCGTATGTGGCCACCACGCGGGAGCTCAATCCATCGCACAGAAAGTACTCCGTTGTGGATTTTGGTGGCCTACCATCCACGCGGATGCAACTGCGATCACTGTGACCTGCCACCAATGCCAATTCTACGCACACAAAAATCACGCTCTCACGGTTCCCTTATCGATCCTCACTTCTCCTGTTCCGTTTGCACAATAGGGACTCGATCTCATCGGAGAACTTCCGAAATCCAAGGGCCTATATCGATACATCATCGTGATCATTGACTACCACACCAAGTTTATCGAGATGGAACCGATAGTCAAAATCACGACCGAAAATGTGAAGAGATTCCTGTGTCGTTTTCTCTACTGTCGCTATAGCACCCCACTCAACATCATCACCGAAAACGGGCCGCAATTCCACAACGTCGAGTTCAAGGCATTATGCAAAAGGCAAGGCACCAATTTAATATTTGCGTCGCCAACACATCCCCAGACTAACGGACAGGTAGAAGCGGCAAACAAAATCATCAAGGAGGGAATCAAGAAGAAGATTAAACTCATCAAAAAAGGAGACGTTTGGTACGGACGATGGCCCACACTACTCCCCAAAATACTATGGTCAATCCGAACGACGGCAACGGCAGCAACAGGAGAAACCCCGTTCAGCCTCACATTCAGAATGGAGGCCGTACTACCACTCAAGCTCACATACAGGAGTCCAAGAATTGAAAGCTATGACCCTACCACCAATGGCGAAGGACTTAGACTCAACAACGATCTCCTAGAAGAAAGACGAGACATGACACATCTTTACAACACTGCAAACAAGCAGCGAGTCGCTCGACTATTCAATCAACATGTGAAGGAGCGCTCGCTTCAACTGGGGGACTGGGTCATGAAGGCAATTCAAATGAAGCCAAAAAGCTTACGCCCGTCATGGGAAGGTCCATACGTCATCGACACAGTCGTAAGCCCGGGTACGTTTTACATCAAGGACATGTTCGGAAGGAGGATAGGCAATCCCAGGAACAGACAACACCTAAGGAAATATTTCTAAGTGTTCATCTACCTGCATTTGAGCACGATTGCACGTTTTGTAATCTAACGCGCGTACATCTAGTGAATGTAAACTTTTGCATATGTATGATCGCACGTTTTGTTTTGTGCCAGTAACAATATAGGTATACATCAAACGCATTCAAACAAGCAATGTAAACGAAACAAAAGGTACTTAGATATATTTCCAAAAAGAGTTGTACATAGCTCATTCAGCAAACGCACGTAGGCGCAAGAGAAAAATACTACAAAGCAAAAAAAACGAAAATACAAGATAATAAGTTGACCCCAGCAGTAGCATCAGCCTCACCCTCCTCCAGCACCGGCACACCATCCTCAGCGTGCGCCCCGACCTCCGGCTCTTCAAGTGAACGCTTCAGCTTTACAGCCTTAGCGGCTTGCCACGCCTCGAACTCGTCCACCTTCACAAATGGAAGCACGAGCGAGGAGAAGTCCTCACATTGGACATTGGCCTCAGCTGCAACCAAGTCCTCAAACTCGTTCGAATCCTTAAAAGCCTGGACCGCGTCAGCATTGACCTTCTTGAACAAGGAAGATGCCTTGAACTCGGCCACCGCTTCTTCCTCAATCCTCTGGCGAACTTCCACCATCACCGCATGCGCCCGAGCCTCGGCAAGCTTGGGCTCCAGCTCCGCAATACGTGTACCACTGGACGACCGAAGGGTGGCAATTTCGGTCTCCAGGATCGCAACTCCGGACTGTGCCTCCCCCATGTCCTTCCTTAGCTCATCCGTCTCACGAGCAAACTCGTTCACTCGGGTGATCTTCCGATTTGCTATATCGGTGGACTTCGTTAGGCCTGCTGCAGCTTGCCAACTTTAGCCTGCAGACGCCTGTTTTCGGCCTTCACCTTGGAGAGCAGCGTGGTCTGCAGCATCGACCCTTCAAGCCCTTTTATGAGGAAGAGCTGGTGCTGGAGTTGCGTGCATGTATGAAACGCAGCGTTGAGGGACTCGTTCGGATCGGCGCCTAGCTGACGCCACTTCTGGAGGGACTCAATAGTCGCACCCATAGAGCTTTGGATATGGGCAATGAACTCCGAGGAGAGCGCCGTTTCACCCGCCACCGCGACAGTGACGGCTGGGGAGGCCTCGGTGGACGGACCGCTGGAGCGCTTCAGTGGACAGCTCGAAGTACCTTGGCCATCCGGCCTCCTCACCGACTCGGACCGGCGCGCATCCGCTCCTCTAGGCTGGCGGATGGGGTAGAGCTCAAACAAACTCTTAGAGGAGCCCATGTTGGGAGTGGGGGACTTACTCCGAGATCTAGAGAGGGGACGGCCTTGGCTCGCACGCCTGTCCACGCGTTCAATGTGACGCTCGCCGCGCTCCTTACTACGTGTCTCCTTCTCCTGGCGAAGGCGCTCATTTCAGGCCTGCTCGCCCTCCTCCCCCCCTCGTGTATCGAGGGCCACTTATTCACCCTGACCCTTGGGAGTAGCGGCAGGGACTCCGACAGCCGCGTCCACGGCCTGGACCTCCTCGTCCCCTTTCGATACCGGATCGAGGTATTGATTGTGTAGTCCGGAGGGTGCAGCACGCCCTGGGGAGTATCGCCCTACACAAGACGGCCGCCCGCATCTTCGACGACCATGCGGGCCTGCCGGGCCTTCTCCATGAGCACCAACATGTGTTGGTGGGCAGCATCCTGCTTGGTGGAGGATCTGGACTTCTTCATCTTAGCTGCAACAAAGAAAAATACAAGGGTAAGCCTGACAACCCACACAAACGGAATAAACAAACGCACTGAACATGAAAGAAACATACCAGGGGGCGTGAGAGACCGCAACGCTCGACAAGCTCTCAGTGATTGGCCGCCCAGAAATTTCGTCCGTCCGAGTGGGGATCGAAGGCAAACTTAATACGCGCCAACTGCTTTTCCTCCAAACGGGTGAGAGGGTACGAACTTTGGTCTACAAAAACACAAACGCATTAGCAAGCACGAATACAAACTTCAAAGAAAGCAAACGCCGTTAGCCGACACTACAACACCACACCTAGCGGTTGAAAAGACTCGGGGACTCGATGAATCTGATAGCGCCCACGCGATAGCGCACCATCTGGCTTGTCGAACTCCCACTCACCTCCGACAAGACAATGATACCTACGCCAGGCTGTAGAAGTAGAAGGGGGCTCCGTTAACCACCACTTCGTTCGGGGCTCGACCGTCATCGTACCCTTATCCTTCATACACGGAGAATACTTCAAACGGAAGAAATGCTCAATCTCCGCACTTGTGGGGAACTGCAGCCCACTAAGCTTCTAGACATTGTGGAAGGTGATTAGCACGCGCGTCAACGTCAGCCTGCATTGGCCTAACATGATATTGAAGAGGGCGAGCGCATACTGAAAGAACGGATGAATGGGAAGCTTCAACCCTGCCTTGAGCTGAAACTCGCTCACGCACACGTAGCCGCGCAGAGGGCGTGTGAATGACTCGCCTTGACGGAGGGCCCTCAGCTTCACCGTCCGGGAGATATGGTAGTCGCGATACCATCGCTCGATCTCACGCACTGACGGAGACCCCTTCGGCTCTTGCACAACTTGGACGTCCGCCAGTCACCACAGTAAGGGCCCGCCCTGAGGAAGCACGGGAAGGGCAGCCCCATATGCCCGTTCACCGCCCGGGAGGACAACGTAACTGTCCGACCCCCCGGAAGAAGAGGACGCTTCACCACTCAGCACGATCGATCCACGTTGCTCCATATTTAGCACTGACGACCTACGCAAAGCACCACTAGCATTAACGGATAGTGGGGGAGATGCTCAGTACGTTATCGGACGAAGAGTCTGAAACACTATTGGATGAACCACAGGACCTTATACGGAACCTAGGGGTTTGCGGAGGGGACTCATCGCTGGATACAACTACCAATTTCATGGTCCTAAGAGAAAAGCAAAATGGACATAAGCCAAACGGTAAATGCGTAGAGTACCGCGACCCCAATCCCCCAGAAAAAACAGGCACCCACTTTTCACAACACCCAAAAACTGATCAAAAACCCACAAAAAAAAACCTCAAGATCAAGAGTCTGTTCTTCGCCACGCACCCAGAAAAGCCCAGAAATTCTTTTAAGCACCAACACAAAGGAAAACCACAAAACTCAGAAATTTACCCCAAACAGTAACCAAAACGAGTACAACGCACAAAAGCAACACAAACCACAGGTTTTTTAGCAAGCAAGAGCAAGAAATTACCTTTGAAAAGATAAGAGGACGATTCATGAAAATAGCAAGCAAACACACTCTAAATTGACAAACAGCAGCTTCGAGAGAATGTTTTCGCAGAGTTTCAGTTTGAGCAGCAAAAGTGTAAAAAGTGAAAGTGAAATACCAAACTATTTATAGGCAGCGAAACTAACCCTAGGCAAACGCCTACCATTTATTTTCGGCGCTTCCGACCGCAGGATTACAACACGTGTCTCACGCGCCTCACGCGCTCCCGCCAAAATTAAATACCCTACGGCTTCAAATTCGGCGCGCCACGCGTCATGCATGCAGCCAACAACTGAAAAAAAAAAACCATCTGACACACGATCATGTCAAGCGACAGATAACCGTTACGAAGCCGAAAAGGTCGGAATACGAAAAGACAAGAGGGGCCCACTTCGAAAAAAACTACATCGTTTCGGAGTCCACCCGATAGGCAAGTGGCAATTATGCTTGCGCTATCATGGGCACGGTTGATACTGTCATGACCTGCGCCATTGATCGGGGCTAACGGACTGAGGTCTGGGACCTCTCGTTACGCATCATCCCGATAGAGCAATACCGATAGGCAAGTGGCAATTATGCTTGCGCTATAATGGGCATGGTTGATACCGTCATGACCTGCGCCATTGATCGAGGCTAGCGGACTGAGGTCTGGGACCTCCCGTTACGCATCATCCCGATAGAGCAATACCGATAGGCAAGTGGCAATTATGCTTGCGTTATCATGGGACGAGCCGCAACATCACTTATTGCAACATAAACGGATCCAAACAGCAACATCAGGTTTCAGAGTCCACCCCGATATCGGAACAGCACCAACATTCGACATTAGACCTCAAACCAGCTTTTCATCGGAGAGTTGGGGGACTCGGGGTTACTAGGGAGTGGACCCCTCCTCGAGTGACTGCAAACTGGAAAAAACTTTTTGCAACTCCCTAATCAAGAGCTGATTCCTTTGACTTGGGGACTTGGGGGACTTGTTAGTATGTGATACCGTAACACACAATTATCGCACACTTAGTCACTAAACGAACGAGTTAACACAACTCAGACCAAACGCATGACAACAATACAGGCTCCCACTCTAAACGAGAAAACTACTCCATCCGAACGTCCATGCGTTCCAAACGGCAAACGGAATATACCAGGACTGACCATGTACAAAACAGGATCCCATATCGAAGAGCAACAAAAGACTCTATACCCAATCAGCAATATAAGCAACACATCTACAACAGATACAAGGTACGCCCGTTATTCTACCAATACTATTGTTACACTTCATACACTAACTTGAGCGTCGGAGAGTCGAAGGCGGGAACACCCCGTTAAGATTCCTAACGTCCGTTTGATGTATTATTCTTAACAGCAGGTAAAGGAAGACATACGCGCGATAGCTCAGGTCATCCGAAATAGCTCCACCCACATTTTTACTGGAATTCCTACGGAGTTTAGTAGAAACACTTCGGTTTCCTAGACAATGGCACAACATATCCAAATTCCTTCTTGTATGACGACCTGAATTTTTGAATTGGTTTACTTTTGTTGTTGTTTGATATATCATATTTGACTCCTCCAAAAGTCCAAGTCCACGCATTGATTGACGGAGTCACGGAGAGGATATTGTTTCTCTCGGAAGCTTTCACTCAAAAATTAAGTTTTGTTTGTGTGATGGTCATAGATGGAGTTAAGTGAAAGTAGAGGGGCAAAATGAAATATTTTCAGACAGAAAAAGGGGTCTACCTTGCAATATTCAAAACATACAAATCCAGTAATCCAGTAGTTATCCACGGCTGTCACATTGTCAAAGTGACCTTATCAACTGTTGTAAGTTTTACAATTACATAATCTCCCGCCACGCCACTACTCGATTCAAACTCTCCTCGACTTCTAGGCAATCTCAAGCCCCATCTCCCATAACCGTTTCCACTCAACCCACAACAGTCTCGCTTCTCTCTCTCTCTCTCTCTCTCTCAAATGTGGCTCACCAGTCCATGCACACCACCTGTTCGACGAATTGACATGCATCGTTTCAAGCACCACCTCTCCTCCTCGCGCCGTCTCATCATCAACACCACCTTGACGACCCATTTCCAAACCCCCCGCCACTATGCTCGTGACCCATTTCCCAATAACAAGGTAACCCACTATCTCCACCGCGCCAAATTCATCGACTCGATCCGCCTCCGCCTCCGCACCACCAACCCAACAACAACAGCCTCCCTCGCTCCTCTCGCCCAAAACCGCCTCCTCCTCGACTCCTTCGTCGTCACTCAAGCCTTCCGCTCCGCTCCCTCAGCCGACTCAGCACTCTCCCTCAACGAGCTTCTCGAATCAAATCCCAATTTCACCCACACCCACCACACTGTCCACGCCCTGGCTGCCGTGCTGGCCAAGTCACAGCGAGCCGATGAGCTTGACTATCTCATCAAAGCGGTCAATGCAGGGAGGTTCCGTAATGTTAAGCTGAGTTTTATGGAAGTAATGCAGTCGCGAGCTGCGGTTGGGGACGTGGAGGCGGTGGTGGAAGCGTGGGAGGAGTATAGAAGCTCCTCAGGGACACGCGTGTGCGCTGAGTCTTACAATGTGGTTATGAGGCTTTACGCACAGATGGGGAAGGACGTCGAGGCGGTGGGGGTGTTTGAGAGGATGGTTGGAGATGGGGCGTTGCCGAATTGTAGGACGTATACGGTGATGATTGAGCATCTTGTGAAATGTGGGAAGTGGAAGTCTGCAGTGGCGGTTTTTAAGGTGCTGCCTTTGATGAGGGTGAAGAGGACTTTGGGCCAGTATTCGATTTTGGTTGAGGCGTGCGTTGGTGCCAACCAGTTTGATGAGGTTAAGGCTTTACTCAGTGAATTGCAGGTTGATGGATTGTTGCCTGGCCGTGCTATGCGTTTGTCGTTGGAAAAGGTTCGAGAGGCGGGGTTTGTCGAGGAGACTGATGAGTTTTTAAGAGAAATGTTGCCTAACGAGGCAATCAAGAATGTGAAGTATTGTGATGATAGTAGTGATGAGGATGTTGATGATGATACCAAAGGAGGTAAAGATGGTAGTGGGGTTTGTTTAAAGCCCTGGTTGGACCCGAGATCTTTGGCAAAAGCGTTGCAAAGTTGGAGTCCTGATGAGGTGTCAGCATTAGAGGAGGCAAAATTTGTGTGGACGACTCGGTTAGTATGCAAGATACTTAGGCATTTTAAATCAGCAGAAACGGCTTGGAAGTTTTTCTGTTGGGTTGCTTGTCAGCCAGATTTTACCCATGATATATACACAGTTCAAAGGATGCTGACCCTTTTAGCACGCCATGGAAAAGCTGAATTGGTTGATAAACTTTTATGCAAAGTTAGGATGGAGCAAATGAGATTGCCATTGTCGACAATCAGGCTGATCATCGACTTTTATGGTCTCTCGAAGAATGCAGATGCTGCTCTGAAAGTGTTCCGCAATGACAGAAACCTTTGTGACCCTATATCAAATTTCAATCTGATGCTTCTGTATTCGTCTCTGTTACGAACACTGACCAAATGTGGGAGAGATTCTGATGCATTGGATGTACTTGAAGAGATGATCTCAGGTGGAATTTTCCCCGATATCCAGACATTCTCTGGGTTAATGCATTATTTTGCACTAAATGGGGACATCAAAACAGTGCAGAAACTCTTTGCAATGGTTAGGCAGAGTGGAGTGCAGCCAGATGCATTAATGTTTAAAGTAGTGATTCAAGCATATTGCAAGTGTGAGAGAGCTGCTCTTGCGTGGAGAGCTTTTGAAGACTTGAGGAACTTAAAATTGTTGCCAGACCGTGCCACAAAAGAGTTGCTTGTGAAGAGTCTTTGGAAGGAAGGCAAGCGGAGAGAGGCTGCCACAGTAGAAGAGAGTTGTGAGGAAACAAGTGACATCCTTCAACTCGCATTACATGGTCACATATGGACGGTGAGCTCTGCCGATCTTACAAAAGTTTTTTCCTTTTACTCCAGAAGCATTGTAGCAGCGGATAAATAGAGTTTTAAATATGAGCATATATCTACTTTTTGGCCAAATATACAGGACATATATATATATATATATACACGTCTTGAAGTCATGGTAATACTGTTGGACGGTGTTTATGCTCGTCTTGTTTTGTAATATGTATTGGCGTTTTACCGATTCATGAGTTCAAGGTGGATTGAATGTAAATCAAAGTCTTATGTCTTGTTGGGCACTCATGATGTTTCATGTTGAGGGAAAGAGCCTGCTTTTGTATGTTCAAATGACACATTATTTGCTTGTTTCATCACTCTTTTGTTTGAAATGTTAATCTGTATGTTTTCTTTGTGTCTAGACATAGGTCATAGGTCCAAGTTTTATCAGATATGCCTATGGTGGTTGAAGGTACCAAAAATCCTGCAGCAGGTCCTTATTTTTCATATCATGAGTGGTGTCATATTTACCCTAACAGAGACAATAGCTAAGGGATCACTTATCCCCTTAAATACCGATAAAAACAGTTCAAGAATTACACAATTATTTCATTGTATTCCATTATGGTAAACTTCTGTTTCTTCATTAATTGTCTGGTTATTTGTTTGTTTCTTAAATGTAGCACATCTACTTCAGAAAATTACTATTAGTCATCTTTGGGATTGTCCTAGGACTAAAAGGTTGTGGGAGATTATGCCTAGACCTGCTTCTGTGAAGAATTTGTTTAGTTTGGACTGGTTAAAATGGATTATTGCTCAATTGCAGTGTAAAGCTCCTGTTGCAGGAGGGATTAGGTGGTGTGAGTTGTTTTCCTTCACCTGCTGGTTCATCCGGATTTGAAGGAATAAGCTGGTTTTTGATGCCTTTTTTCACATGTCAGCTAAGCCTATGATTGTGATTATGAACTGTGTGAGAGAGTGGATGGAGGTTAATAGTAAGCCTAGAGGATTGAAGTATAGGATTAGGTTATTTACTTGGAAGAAGCCTCCTCCTAGTTTTTATAAGCTAAATGTGGATGGCACTAGGCAGGCTAGTGCTGGCTTTGTTGGTGCTGGAGGGGTTTTGCGTGATCATGATGGTTGTTGGATTGCTGAGTTTCAAGTTAATCTGGGAATTGGAGGGATTCTGGAGGCTGAGGCTTGGGGACTGTTCTATGGTCTGGTTATGGTAGTGAACAAAGGTGTCTCTCACCTTGAGATTGAGTCTGATTCTACTGTGCTTATTCAGTTTATTAAAAATCAGGACCTGCAGATTCATCTCTTGGGAATTCTGTTATTGAAATGTGTGGCCATGATGGATTTTGTGAAAGTTGTGAGTATTCAGCACATTGTTAGAGAGTGTAATATGACTGCAAACTCTTTGGCTAAGTAGAGTGCTAATCACTCTCCGGGGATTATCAGGTTTGAAAAATCTCATGTTTATGCATTGAAAACTTTTTTAAAGGATATGGATGCGATGACTTTTTCTAGGAGAGTCAAGAAATCTGTTTAAGTAGCTTTTTGCTTCTGTCTTAGGCTGGTTTCACATAACCAAAAAAAAGAAAACTACTATTAGCCAATCTTGTTCATCTCACGTAAATCCCTCTAGCAGCCGCTCAGCATCTAATATGTGGTTCATCTGGACAAAAATGATCAGTTGTCTGTTTTCTTAATATCAAAGTGAAAGTGTCGCACAGAATGGCTTTTTCCAACGCGCCAACCTATAATTTATGGCGATTTAGGAGGCCTATAAGCATTAAGCAACCTGCAAGCTTTGGAGCTATCAGGATATTCTCTTACTATATGATTACAAGATTCTCACGTGCCATCCATTATTTGGTTTAGTGATGTTGAGTTGCTGACTTTTGTATGCAGAAATGATAATAGGACAGACAAGCTGCCGGCCGAAGTAGGTTTTCTGTTATAAACTAACCAGATTTGTTTGAATGCTTCTCAGCAGCCTAGCAGGAGGGAATTTAACAATCCATAAATGGTTAAGTGCTAGAAGGCCGTGTTGTAGAATATTTGATGTATATAGTTATGGTGGAGATCACAAGAATATGACAGTATATTTTATCCAGAGATGTAATAGGATTACTTTCCTGTTTGTACATTTTGTACTCTCCTATATAAAGAAGTTGCTTCTTCATTAATAAAGTAACACACTTTTGCTTCAAACTACTTCTATACTTTATTGTATATCTTAAAACACGTTATCAGCACAAGACTCTAGCCCTGTGTGCGGATCTCAAAGAAGAAGAAGATTGTTCTGGAGAAAACAAGAGAAGAAGAAGATTGTTCTGTGATAATCTCAAGTAAGTTTTCTATGAACACAACTTCAATTCAAATTGAAAATAGCATACCCTTTTGGGAAATTTGGATTTTTTCATAGGGATTTCGGGATAACATCCTATCCCTCATTTCTATATCGCACCTTTTTTGAAGGTGAGAATTTGGAACAAAAAGAGTTTCTTGGAACAAAGAGAGTTCCTAGTTGAACTAAGAGCATTTATCGTGAACAAAGAAAGTTCACAAAATCGATTAAACAAAAAGTGTTCATAAAATCATCGATTAAAACGAACAAAGAGAGTGCGTAAGACCATATACATCAAACTAAACGTCTAATCCAAATATTATATTGGAAGAAAAAAAATTAGTTGTCGAGGATGTCTCTTGCGACTACGAAACTAATACATCTTCTGTTTTCTCATGGTGTTTGATATGCAAAAGTACATTGACACCATGCTCCCAGATCTAAAAGAGAAGTGGAATAACATGTGGTTTTCCGACTTCAAGTAAATTGCATCAATCAACTATGAGATGCTAAAACTTAGATCTATGCTCTAATTATGCGGAATGCAATTAAAGAGTGAGAGTTGAAAGAGAAAAACCTCTACACCTTCCATCGTTGTAGCTATCATAATATCGAAACAATATTGATTGTAATTTGATGCTCAACGAATCACGACATTCAAATAGCCTATTACCCTTATAATGATAAGGAAAAGCTTATGCTCGTGAATAATCATAATTCAAGGCAAGATGGGAACTAAGAGAGTTCACAATGTGAATTATGAAGAGCACCAAAGAGCGAGGCACAAGGAGCGAAATTCTTAAGTTAAGGAAATTTTGGTGAGATATTTTTTTGGGATCTGCAACTGCCCACACAAAGAAGGACGCCATAAGTTGGCGTAGGAAGGTCTTGATCGATGACCATGATAGAGGAAGTGCCGGCAATAGAGGCCATGGTGACCAAGGAAGCCATGGAGATTGAGGTACCAATGCCAAGAGAGGCCAAGATAAGACGCATGATGTTTCTCGAATCAAATGAGCTGTTTATTCTCAAGATGTTTGAGAAGATAAATTTTGAAAGTTTTGGGTCAATAGGTATTGAATACCATTGATAGGCAATAGATGTAAGGGATCTATGAATTGCCAAGATCATCATCATTATATTGAAACTACCCAGTCAAAATCTACTTGATCCTTCAACACATCAATTTTCAGAATTGTTTTCTGCATACTATTGTATAAATTATTAGACCTAGCTATATATCTCGAAAAATTATGAAAATTTTCAAAAGTATTCATATACGTGCGTAGTTTGGGTTGAAAAATTTCGTAACATTCCGACACACCAATAATTTGGCAGAAAATCAACAAGCAAGAGTGCTCAGATTTTGTGAATTTTAAGGATCAAATAAATAATGAAGCAGAAGATGCAGATGGAGCAGAGGCTAATCTCATTAAGGCAAACTTCAAAATTGGCAGAGACTCAATTACCGAGACACCAAATTTTGATTAGAGCTTTGTGTTTTCCATGTAAAAAGGTGTATGTGCCTAAGTATTATGTTTGACAATGTTGGTCAATTACTTTGGATTAACAAACTTTGATGTATCATGTTGGCTTATTAATAAAGGTACCATTGTATTGACTTATTAATAATAGTCTTGTCTACATTTTTCTGTATGATATACATACTTTGTGGTTGCTACAAAACTATCGTCTACTAGGGCTCACCTTAGTAACTTGTGATGTCTAGAACAAGAGATTTTCGATAAAGGTATTTGAGCGAACTTTATGTCCCACATACATTGATCTCTCTTCACCTAGTCAGAAATGAAAAAGAGCTATCCAAACGACTTTAGATGTCCTAGAAAACTTGCAAATTCATCCATGTATCAATTGGGATAGCTAAGAGTGCTCTAAATCCCCGAAAACGCAGAAAACAGAATCTGCCGCACTAACAGCCAGGTTCCACAACGAACTGGGAATTTTTCAGAAATAATCAGCATATGAGTAGTATATGGCTGAAAAGTTACAGATGTCTAGTTTTCAGAACTACCTCCGTATTTTCGATAGCTAATTTCTAGAAAAAGATGTGCCCGTTTTACTGGACAAAGGTACAACGAAATCTGCTCTGTAGATCAGTCGATTTCGACGAAAAACTGGGATTTATCCAGAATAAACCAACATATGGTTGAAAAGGTATGGACTTCTAGTTTTCAGAAATATGTCTGGCTCATCGATATCTATTTTCTAGAAAAGGTTATGCTCGTTTTACTTAACAGAGATTAGAAACTGACATAGCACAATTAGCTGCGCAGATTGCTTAGCTTTAACACGAATATGGGATTCAGCATATGAGTAATATATAGTTAGAAAGCTACGGATGTCTAGTTTCCAGAACTTCATCCAGATCATTAATAGCTATTTTCTAGGAGGACCTCGATGGATGGAAAGAGCACCTCGATGGATCGAGGGAACAACCAGAGGAGGCCCTTCGATGGATCGAAGGGATATCCCCAGAAAATCTCACTTGAGTTATTTTTCAATTTTTCCTCATGCAAGACATGTTTCTTTACAAGTATTTCCCCCGAGAACTTTGAATGTCTCATTGAAGTGGGAAATACATATACTATGTTATGACATATAAAACTTATATCGACTTTGTGCCTTGTCGATTATGTTTCTATATTATGAGAATGGACATGGGTCTTCTCATCATCTATGCCAACAATTTTCAAGTGAGAATGGACATGAGTTCCTTTGCATTATCTCTAATAATTGCGGTATGATCCGAATATTAAAGAAACATATGTGTCAGCCAGATGGGCTATGTAAGACAACTAAAAGACAGTTGTAGAATTGAATCATGTCATGAGAGATGACTTAAGGGATTCAGACACATATAGGCTTTGATACTACAAATTGGGACACCCAGGTTGTGATATGATGATCCGAATTTTGAGAAAGTCAATCAGACATCCCTTCTTTCGCGTGAAAGGAAGCAAGAACCAGAGATGGTTTATAAGAGATTAGAGTTGGGCACCATTTAGTGGTGGCTCTATCATCCAAACGTCGATTAGTGATCGACGCCTCTTCCCCCAAGAGGAGAAAACTAGACGTCGAGGATGGCGTGCTAGTCTCCTATTCTGCTTCCTGAGTTCATGGAAACTCCAAGCCTCAACCCAAATCCTCATTGGTTATTTTCAAAGGCTCATCACTCGTTATTGCAAAGCCCACTCATTTAAGAGATTATGATTGAGACTATCCTATGCAAATGACACATATGTTCTCACTAGTAGAATCTAAGATGATTCTATATAATGATTTAACCAACTAGCGGACCACTAAGATGTTTTGTGGTGTTGGTTATAATGTAGACATACTGGTCATGTGTCGTGTCATCGTCCACTTATAATGTTGCTCAAACTTCTAGCTTATTAGATCATATGGCTGTGGGATCACTACCCGAATCATCCAATTGATAGTCTATTCGAATTAATAATGCTAGAAAGTTTACATCGAAGAGTTTCGATGACTTATATTGCACATCATTGAGATTTGATATTGGTAACATACTCTCATAAACAAACCCAAATGGTCTCGTAGAAAACTCCTGTTTGGCAACTACGATAGTAGTCCGAGCATTGGTGATGCACACCAATAATTTTTTCTTGGGGTTATGCAATATCGCATGCAGCTATACTTCATTGTCTATGATCCACCATCACTCAATCTTGTTTTGCGCAGGTAGTGACTATGTGCGAAGATAATGTCTCGCACTTATGCATATATGTGCCAAAATTGCTCTGCCATAGCACATTATGATGGGTCAATCGAGACGAATGAATACATATGTTGGATATGAGTCTTCAACTATATTCCGCTATGAGAACCTTGAAATGCGATCTCTTTACTGCTAGTTTTACGGATGTCACTTTGATGAGACAGTATTCTCGTCGTTAGGGGGAGATAAGAACAAGCATGTTCAAATAGGAACGGCAGGAAGTGTCGTATCCTCACTATGTCTCATCATGATCCCCAAACGATAGAACGTAACATATTTGATCTCTGATACGTTTTATAGTATCGTTAAAGTGACGAGATCACATATACTTGCTGCAAACATGCCTGTAAGGATTTATGTCCCATCGAAGGATATCATTCGACCCATCGAGGGGTTGCAGAGCGATCTAGATTTCATGCTTCGATCCATCGAAGGATCATATTTGATCCATCGAAAAGTCAGTGTCAATTTAAAGTTTTTCTTTGTTTTTTTGTGTGTTTTAAGTGTCTTATTTGAAAAAAAATACAAAAATATATAGTGCCAAGAAAAATACAAAAAGAAGAGTTTTAAGAGCCTTTAACAAGTCAATATTGATGTGCTTATTTCTTCCAATTTTATGACTAAGAGATGATCATGTGACTTGAGAGTTTTTTTTTGGTTAATTGATATATGATGCATATGTGAATATTTAGTGGATGTAGAAACGAGTTAACATGGTACAGATTTTTGAGCATGCATAAACCTTATTGAGATTCATTTAACCCATGACATTTTGATCCTTTATGTGATATACATGTTTTCAAGTGTGGGGTGGGGCTATATCATATACTTAGCGCCTAGATGTAAATTTTTAGTTTTTGAGTCAGAATTTTTTATTTTTTTGATGTAGTGTGACTTTTCGGATATAGCTAGATACCTCAGAAAATTCTAAAATTTTGAGTGCATGTTGGTATATATGTCTAGTATATGCTCGTGAACTTTCAGACTTTTTGGGCGTGTGGTTAATTCTCTAGAAATTATGCAAGTGAGAGGGTTTTCCCTTTCGTTCCATCGAAGGATATCCTTCGACCCATCGAGGGGTTGTTCCAGAGGGATCCAGAGTGCATGCTTTGATCCATTGAAGGACCATATTCAATCCATCGAAAAGTTAGTGATAGTTTAGAGTTTTTCTTTGTTTTTCTTGTGTATTTTAAGTGTCTTATTTGAAAAATAAAATACAAAAATAAATAGTGTCAAGAAAAATACAAAAAGAAGAGTCTTATAATCCCTTAACGAGTCAATGATGTTCTTCCAATTTTGTGACTAAGAGTTGATTATGTGACTTGAGATTCATGGTACAGATTTTTGAGCATGCATAAACCTTATTGAGATTCATTTAACCCGTGAGCTTTTGAGCCTTTATGTGATATACATGCTTTATTTGTTGAGTGAAAATTGCTTGCCGCAGATTAAGTTAATGGACTCTAGAGATTACTAGAACTTTCTCTTGTGTTCTTCAAAGTTTTTAGTCAATACATGTTTTGATTGAGGAATTGATAAAGGCATTTAGGGGACACAACTATAGCCATATAAGCCTGTGTCCTGATTTTGTGTACACAAGATGTGCACCCCATAGTTAACCACTTTGAGCCTAAATGTGAAACTTTATGTCATCACCCACATATTTTTGACCTTCAACTATAGAATAGTTATATCTTTACCCTTGTTCTAAGACTTGGTAGAGCTATTGTTGGAAGATTTATATTCCCACACTTAGTAAGCTATTAGCTAACTCATAAGTGCAAGAACGATCTTTACCCGTAATTATATGAGGACAAGTAATAGTATAGAAAAGAAAATCGAGTGTCAAACCCACAAGGATTAAGCACTTAGATTCCTCAGCTCGGAATGAAAAGCACAAAGATTATGACTCACTAGACAATACTTGACACTAAAAGGAAATAAAATGTGAAAGTGAATCTCACACTACTGAGTCATTTGGAGACTTAGCATTGCAAGGGATGATGAAATTATGGTGAGTGATTAAACGTAGGTTGATTGATTGGTTGATTACACTAAAGTATGAAAGCTCAAATGATGCGAAATCAATATAAGGAAAGTAGATCGGCTAGGGGAGTCCCGCTAACCGCATGATGCATCAACAATGTCCTGGTTTATGTATTGGATTAAAGTCCATTCACACAAGTTATTATCCAAATCATGACCTTTTGAGTCATGTTTGGTTTTGAACCTAAGCTTCTAGGCCATTATGAGCTCTAGGTTACTTAAACCCAACATTGAAGAATATCGTGAATTGGAACCAAAACCCAAGCTATTTAGACTTGAATCTCGATCGTATGTCACGTTGTAAAGTGAGCAAGCACATCGTGTGATAGATGTGGAAAAGTTCCCCTCTCGAATCTCTTTTGGAGAATTCGAGAGGACGTCTAACTGAATATCTTAACTCGCACCTAGTGAGTTACGAGGCAAGAGATCCTACGATTTGTCACAATAACCTTTTTAATCAATGTGTGCTTGATTAGAGTCCTTCAAGTCTATAGAGACTCAAAGAAGCTCTAGTCCATGCTAAAATCTAGGGAATCAAATCTTAAGATAAATTTCGTAAATAATACCCTAACCATGTTTACATGCTCATCTATCCTTAAGTGAGTAGCTAATTCATTCAAGGGTTATTTTTAAGTCCTTTAACACATACATCAACCTAGCTATAGTCAATACATGCATATAAGAGACTTAGACAACAAGCTCAAGTATATAAATATACCACAATCATACAATAAACTCATTCACAGCACAAATCTTCATAACATACACTAAAACTATGAAGCATACATAATCCAAGACATATTCATCACATCACATGGCTAGGGTTCTAACCTTAGCCTCCAAAATCTACTACTCACTACCCATAACTAGTATAGAGTTTAGATATATGATTTAGATACAAGATAGGGTAAGAAATAACTAAGAGTCCCCAAAACCTCCAAGGTTTTCTAGCTCTTCTTCCATTTTTGCTCCAACTATGCTCCAAAGCTCCTAGAACTTGAGTCACCCACCTTAGGACTTGTAGAAGATGGTGTATATAGAAGTATGGTGGTGGTGTTGGAGGTTTAGAGGCCTTTAGGTGGTGAGTATGGATGTGTTTGTGGTGGAGGAGATGGCTATTTCAAATGGGTATGGATGAGGGCTATCTCTAGAGAGCTAAACCTTGAGAAAGTAAGAAATGGAATATGTTATGTTATGAGGGGGAGCTCGACCCAAGGGGTTTTAGGGAAATATTTTGGCTTTGAAATAATTCAAAAATAGATCAAGACGTGATTCACAATTTTAGAGACATGTTAGTGGTCCAAAAATGACTCACCACCAACATGTGAGTGGCACATGACTCTTCAAAATATCTTCTCCAATTAGGCTTGTGGGATTGGACTTGAAATCTTGAGCCTTGACACATTCCAGCAAAGACTCGCCGGAGTTGACCGTCAGAGTTGACCATTGACCGGCCGGAGTTGACCTTTGACCAGTGGTTGACTTATCGTCATTTTCTCGGTTTTGCTCCTTCTTCTCCCAATGCTTCAAAAACTTGCTTGGTTTCTCCAAAAAATGATTAATTTCCATCCTTTAGCTTGTTTCCTCACAAATCCTCCATTTCCTAGCATGACAAGGAAACTTATTAAAAACGATGCTTTATTCCAAGAATGCAAGCTTTAAGCATAAGATTAGGTACATAATTGGAACACAATTATGATCCTAAGAGCTATACATGAGACATGTATGTGAAGACGACAATAATGTCGGAAGGTGATAATAAGAAATAAGTGTGGGGTATCAACTAGTGTAAAAAAAAGGTTGTGATGTCTAGCTTGATACCCAAGTTAACTGTTGATGAAAAGAATGATATGAAGACCCAACAAGACGAAATCCGGCCACAATAGTGAAAAAGTTCATGGTTGTAAAGTTTGAAGAAGTCTCTTATTTGGTGCTCTACTAGGTTCTAGAATCATATTTGAAATCCAGACCTATTTATTCTTTAACCTATGAGCCAAACCCCATTACAACCCAGGAAGTCATTTTGATCCTCAAGATAGAAGCCTTTGATCTGTGGAGATTAGTCTCAAGAGTGAGCATATGATTTGGTCCATTTGGCAAGTAATCAAATTGAGTGATACCTTAGATATATTTTGAGAGAAATACTTATGAGAGCATATCAATGTAAGGTTGAATCTTGATTGGTTTTGTGCATGTTTTAGCTCTTAATTCACCTTGATTATGTTTGTGCCCTACATGTTACATGTGTGTTATATATTGGAGTTATCTTTGGTAACTTGTAGGTACATGTAATTTTGGTATTACAATTTTGTGGAATAATGCTAAGGAAAATTGTTGAGGGCATTAAAGTTTGTTTTTGAAGTTTTTAGAGTCTCAGTTTAGTGTATTGCTCGAAGACTAGCAATGTTTAAGTATGGGGTATTTTGATAGTTGCATATTTATGCGTCTATTCGGTGTTTAATTTATTCCCTATATTTAGTTTATTGTTATATATTTCAGTATTTATTTAATATTTATTGTTTTTTATAGGTTTTGTGGAGGAATAAAGAAAAATGAAATAAAAGAGGGATTCATAACTCAATATGGATTTAAGAAGGAGTTTTGTGCAATGAAAGAAGCTTATTCCATGGAGAACTTGAGGAAATTAATTGGAAGACATATATAAACCAATTTTAGGTTTTTGGAAAGGCTAATCAGGATTTTAGAGAGAAAAACTCGAGCAAAAGAGAGGAGCAGCCGCAAGGAACCCGAAGACCATATTCGATCCATTGAAACTGCACAACAGTTTCTGTTCTTCATCCCATCTCGATTTGTAACCTCTATGCTTTGTTTTGATTCATTCATTATAAGTTTTAATAGCTAAAAATCATGTTAAGGGGCTTCTTGAAGCCCCGTACATGAAGAGTCTTTCTAATTCATACACATTCATCTAGTTTTGCATATTCAAGTTGAAAGAGGTTTTTTTTTCTCTATGTGACTCACCGTATGAGTTATTGTATGTTTGCTTTGGTGCGCAAGTTAGTATGCATGTTAGGATTCTATTTTCATGAGATACGGGTGACTAAAGATAATTTCTTCCACTGTATTCTCTACAGTGATATACTGATTTTATTGAGTGATTGAAACCCTAGGTCTAGCAGGACACGCCTATAGTATATTTGTGAATCCTTGTAGATTCTCAAACCTTTTCTAGAACTTAATGCTTTCTTCTTTGTAAACCTTGGGGTCCATGACTATGGGTTCTATAGAGGGATAGATGTGGGGGAGGTCCATGTCAAACTCACATAGGCATAAGGATTAAGTAATATGATGTGTTGTGTCTATTGGCCTTTCTGGGAAATTTCATTCATTGGATATATGCATTAGATTAAGTATGTGTTAGATATATGGAATGACGGTAGTGGATTGTATTCCTCTTAACTCACTCATCATATAGTTTAAACATCTTGCGTTCATAAGCATATTGACTTTCAGCATTTATTTTCTGCATTAGCTGTAGCTTAGCCAATTTAGTTCGGTACCTAAATCAACTCAAAATACCCTGGAATTTTTTTTGGTAGTCCACCACTATGTCTAGTTTATTGTATCAAAATTTAGTGTCATTTGAGTCTGTCTAGATTATGGTCATGATGTCATTAGTGTATTGTAGTCAAGTCTGTCAGTATTTTAGTTTAGTGTTAGGATTTGGTTTCACCAATTCCTTGTGTTCGATAACCCCTGTTTATCATACTACATTGATATATCCAAGTTGAAAATATGGTATCTTTGAGAGGTGCTTCTCCACATCATCATTATTTGACACCGTCGTTGGTGGTGTTTTCGGTGAAGATGCTGCCATCTATGACTGCTATTTGGGCCTCAACACCACTAATTTTGGATTCGGTCCAGTTATAAATGTTGCAGGGTTTTCTTCAAGCTTTCCATCGATGTAATGAACGCCCCCATCGGAGTACCTTGGCTGGAGGCGCGTGGGTCCGTCCACAGCGGAGCTCTAGCGAGACAGTTTGAGGGATTCTTCGACGAAACTTTCGGGGTTATTTTTAGAACTGATTTCCATAGTTTTACAAATATTCTGATATCGTATGATCCGTACTTTCAGGACATCGAGATCGCGACTCTAGCAACAAAGGGAATTCCGCTGGACCCCAGTAGTAGTCACGGACTTGTAAGTTGACCTTTTATTTTCACAGTCGTACCGAGTTCATATTTTATTAGTATGCTCTACAGTTTGTTTAAGAGCTTTTAAATTTGGAGGTTTATTTTTGATGGTTTGTTTAGTTGCATTAATGCTCTAGCTATTCGGCTGATCATCGGATAGTTTAGTCAGGAGAGGTTAGGTGGCCTCGTGTGACTCAGATCGGCTCAAGTCAGGTGGCATAGGGACGATCGCGTCACATTTATTTATTTTTCTTACAACTAACCGACTAAGGTTAGGTGGCTTGGGCGAGCGCCGTTTATATTTTTGAACTCGCATTATTTTACGAAAATCAACGGAAATGCAGGATATGATAGTTTTATCGATTTACTGATTATATTATTTTTGTCCACTCACGCTAACGTTTTATATTTTATTGTCTTTCCCTGGGCTTTTCAGTTTCCGTCGTCCAGGCTGCAGTGTATATCTTGGGAGTGTTTGGTATCGTCAAAGGCTTTGAGTCCACAAGTCATCTTTCCAGCAGTATGTTTCAGCTCACTGTCGGTTTGTATCATTTGTAGCTTATGTATATAGAATTTTCTCTGAATACTAGTCGTATTATGTTATTTTTGTAGGGCTCATGTAAATAGAGTGTTTATGTAAATAGATGAGTCAGCTTCTCATGTAATCGTAAAGTTACTTTCTTTTGTATTCAGAACTAGTATCCTGTAAAATGCTTTTAAATTCATGAGTTGAGTTCTGGTTTTGTTCATGTCATTTGTTGAGAAATTTGGATAGACTTCGGTAGTCTACGATATGTCTGTGGGATTAGTTTATGAAGTGTCTCTTCTTGCAGGTTTTCGGTAGTCTCAGTTTCAGAAGAAATTATGTCAAAATATTCGTAAAAATTCTTAGTATATGTTCAGTCGTTAGGACTTAATCTAGTTTACTAATTAAACTAAAATTGGGTCATTTCAAGAAACTTGAGTGGAACCACGCAAGTGGCCTACTCAACTTTCCTTCTTTTTTTCTAGGACTTGATACAATCTCATCTTCAGACTCATTAAAAAGTAGTTGTCTATGAGTTGCGTCTGCAAGCTCTAAATGCATTTTGGTTATTTCACTAGGATAAATCAACAATGATGAATTTTCCACAGAATCAAATAAATCGACGTTTATAACTTCTACTGATTCACCGTCTTCTTGATTGCCATCATCTGTTACTTGGACACTCGGTATGTCCATGCCCTCGGAATTAACTGTTGTAATTGCTCTGTTTAATCAAAAGGATTATCAAAACAAGTTAGGAGATTGCTATAACACACAAGATCTATGCCCCAAATAATTAAAACGCAACTACGAAGACTGTAAAATTATAATCAGATGTACGTAAAGATGGAAGAAAATGGTTGACTTACGGTGGTGTGGATAAGGTTATGAAACAAGCACGTAACGTCAAGAAACAAGCAGGAGTGTCTATTTTATATGTATGGCTTTTTTCGCGAACAAATTTCATCTTTTTGCTTTTAGGGTGGATACAGCAGATCCAGTCAGGTGTGCCAAAGAAGATGAGGTCCGAACTTGGACTTATTGCATAGGGTTCCATGGTGTCATCGAAGTCATAGCCTAGCTGTTCCATTCCATATCCCAACATCTCACAACAGAGTCTATACCTCGGCGTCCATTCGCCATGATCATAAGACCAAACTTTCAGATATGGAGAAATAGTAGATTTATCAACAGGCGCCATATGTTTTATGTAGCTAAGAAGGTCCATTGAAACCCCAAGGCATCCCATTGCTCCTTTCTTACGGGCTTCAGGGACAGGGAGGTCAACTAGAACACAAGTTTCGGCATCGTTGAGGTCAATGCATTGGAGCTTCCACTACAAGGCTATGCTGTATAACTTTCCCCGCAAGTAGAAGAACTGACGACACAACTTTAGCTGTTTGAATCCCTCAATGACACTCGGGTCAAGTCGCAACCTATGTCTAACCCACTGGCCATTTTGAGACGAAAATATGTCAAGAAATGCTGAAGCTGAAGCTGTTGCCGAAGAGTATTCAATTCTCACAACTGTATAGTGATGAGGAGATTCAGAAGGGTCAAAAGCCAAGGCAGCACAAAAATGCTCGGCATCATGGTTTCTGTGTACCGAAGCTTTAGGTATGGCCACTTGTTGTCTCGTGACGGGATTGCAGACATAAAACTGATGAGTTCCTGATTTCAATAGGAGAAGTAACCTATTGCAACAATTTAGGTACTCATCACGATCAGCCGATTCATCATCGTCGTCGTCATCAATTTCCGGTTCCCGACAAATTGCCCAACTTCCCTTTCGATCCCTAACATCTTCCTCGTCAGCAAATGGAGATCCCATAAAAATACGAGTGCTTTCTAAGTTGTCTTCCATGACAGAATAATTATATAAAGAGATGTGTTTCATAGGCTGATGGTGTTGGATATCTTCTTTGGTGGCGGCAACCGTATGCTTGCGGTAGAAAAGACCCAGAGGAGGAGACATAGCCCAAAACTTGTGCACCCAAAGATCCGAAGCGATTCGGCGCCATAACCTGGATACATTCATACATGGCACCAAATCTTTCTCCAAAGGTAATCTACTCAAAATGTTAACCCACAAATCTTCGCTTAAAGCCCCCATTCAATTCGATCAATTTTGCTTATACAAAAGAGCACAAGGGATAGCGAGAGAGGGACACAAAGGCGCTCGTTTATATATAGAAGCACGTACTATACAGTATATTTGTTCTAGTTATGGAACTAGGGTTCTTACCAAAAAAGTGAAAGGACTAGGATTAGATAATTTACTGATTCGATATCATAGAGGGCTCAGAAGCATTTTTCCTACTACGACTAGGAATCAAAGGATTTCCCATCCTAATTAATTTTTTTTTTAAAATAAACAACAATGTCTGACAACAATCCCACAATGGGTACAAATTTAGCATTGGGCCAAAACAAAGGAAACCCCAACTACCCAAGAAAGATAAAGTAAATTTAAGGCCATTCTATCCAGTTTCTGTATCATGCATGAGAAACTCCCACTGAGCCTTGGTCTTCTGAGGTGTTACCTGACAATTCCCAAGTCAGTGAATTGCTCATGGTCCTTGAGAGAAACTGCACCATCTCATTCATGGCCGGGCGAGCTCCGGGGTTTTTCTGCAAGCAACTATCAGTCAACCTGATCACGAAAACAGCAAGCTCTTGCGGATAATGCTCCTGCAAAGCAGGATCCATGAACTGCCTCAAGCTTTCCCCTCCATCCTCATTGTTGAGCAAAGAGTTGAGTGTACCAGACAAGTGCACATTTTGTTCAAAAAGCACAGCAACATCTTTTCCTGTGAGCAATTCCAGCACGAGAGCCCCAAATGCGTAAACATCAAGCTTCGTGGAGATCAAACCATTTTCCAAGTACTCGGGAGCCATGTACCCTATTGTTCCAACAATGTGATTCGTCAAAGCGTAATGACCGTCTTGTGCATCAGCTGACCTTGCTAGACCGAAATTCGCTATCTTGGCCCTGAAGTCACTGTCAAGAAGAACGTTGCTGCTCTTTATATCCTTATGGATGTGAGGAGGTGTGGTGAAGCTGTGCAGATAATCAAGCCCTGAGGCTACATCCAACATAATCTGCACTCTTTGTGTCCAGCTCAGAAGCTTCCCATCATTGGTTTCACTGTAGATCCAATTACTCAAGGGTCCATTGACAGCATACTCGTAGATCAGATACCAATGGCCATCATTAAAGCAAACCCCGGAAAGACGAATCAGATTGGAATGGTTGATTTTGTTTAGCAAATGGATTTCTTTGGAGACATCCCCATTCATTCTTTTGATGGCAGCCAAATCTCTATCAAATATGCCGCAATAAACAGATCCTTTGATCAAGAATTTGGAGCTGAAGTTCTCTGTTGCATTTTGCAGTTCCTCGAATTTGTAAACTTTGAGGGATAGGGCCATATGAGCTATGTCTCTAGATATAGACTCTAAGAAGTCCTGAGATTCAGAGTCTTCCACCTCTTTGTGCAGCGGTTTCTCAAGTGCCTCGAAGCTCTCCGAAACAATAATTGAATCGGTCTTCTTCTTACTTCTTCTGTGGAAGAATGTGAAGAAAATAATGAGGCCTATGACCAAAGCAAAACCAACTCCTCCAATAGCCCCAGCAAGTACATAAATCCATGTTTTCTTCGGGTCCTTGGAGGAAACTGGAGGAGGGGAAGCCGGAGGTGATGGTGGTGATGAAGAAGGTGGCTCTATGGTTTGAGAACTTGATGGTGGGATTTTCAAGGGAACTAACAGTGTGGTGAAGGGATAGACGGTGGCCTCTTCCTCCGAGAGCCCATTGGCTTTGAGAGTCCACCCTGTATCTGCATCAAATTGATTGCTAATCTTCGAAACAAAATCACCGGGTGAAATTAAGTAACTCATAAGATATTTGATGCCCAAATCAGTCTGGTTCTTTGTGGGACATGCACATCTAAGAGGAACATTGAGTACAGTACCAGTATACAAGTTTTTTGTGGTGAGATTACTGTTCTGTTCTATGATGGCTTGACATGTTGAGAGGCCTTGAAATGTGTTGTTTCCAATTACTAAAAACGTATCACCATATACAACAGCATGAGATGTGTTTAGCTGATAGTACTGACCTGAGCAAGAACATGTAACTGGAACAAGAACCAACTGGTTTGTTGCAAATGTTGCAGTCTCCGAAACCGAGTTGATTTCTGCAAGCTGAGATGGGTCAGAAGCCAGCATATCAGAGACGGAAGAAACAGTGTTGTGGGGAGGTTGTGATCTGAACGTGAGGTAAGTTTGGCAACTTCTGCTGAGGCCGTTGCAGGTGTATCCGTAAACGGACTTCGATGTGAGATCCGGGTTGTAACAATCTGTGAAGGCTTGTCCTTCATAGGGCTGCTGAGCAAGTATCAAAGAATCACAACAAAAAATTGTGAGAATGATGATACATGAACTGCTAGAAAGGGAGCTCATTTTGCTTGGATTGAACGAGTAAATGAGGGTTAATCAGCATGTTATGTATTCTGAAGTCGTGTGGGTCTCATGAGAAGGACTCGACTGAAATGGAAGCTAGGAAATTGCCAGTAAAGTTTCTTCTTTGAATTTTGGCATTATGTAACACAAAAGAAGCAGGGTGGATTGGACGAAAATGCCTAGTTGACTTTGTTGTCGTCACTTTGCTGGACTATCATTATTGTGTTCATTGTATAAATTAAGAACAGAATGGATTTGATTCTTTGAATAATTGATTTGGTATCCCTCGTTGAAATTAAAGTACGTGATGGATCAGAAAATTTGGTTTATAAGAAGTGTTTGATCTCTCAGGTTACAATAGATAAATCTCTACATGATTGGTTTGTTTGAAACGCAACCAAATTAAAAAGAGCACTTCTGATGTGCACCATGACGCTCCGGCGTCATAGGCAAAGGGTTGGATCACTTGGCTGAACTTGTGCGAGAACGACCATCAGCTTCAGAAGTTATATCAACCCAACAGTTGCAGTCAGGTCTATGATAGAAAATATGCAATCAAACAGCCTAGCTAGGCAGTGCAACAACATTAACATTATGCACCATAACCAGGCAGTGTGACAACATTAATATGTTTTCGTTTCTAGAGAATTATGGTCAAACTAGTTTTAAGACAAACATAAATCTTTCTTCTCCATTGAGTCTTACAACATGAGAGCATCTATTGTTTATCTGTCTGTCTAGTAAATGGTTTTAAGGAAATCAGCAAACTAATTCATGACACATAGAACTTTGTCAACTGAAGGAGCTTCAGACCGAACAAAAATCAGGATAGGATTTCCCAATGGCCACTGTTGAGCCGTTGACCTAACATAGGTGCAAGTCTTCAAAGACTGCAACCTTGCCGGTCAACAACGTATATTAACATTATTCAGTCCTATAGTCACCAGAAACGATCTGAAATTATAATTATTTCAGTTTGATCTACAATTTCTATGAAGTTTCAGAACAAAGATACAATATTGTAAAGAAGAAGATAAAACCTATACTAAGACAGAACGCAAAGCAATAACAATTGCATTGACAATTACTAAAACAATCGCTAAAACCTCCAATTCCATGAATCGCTGTTATGACAACTAGAACTGCAATAATTAGACAAAAGATGATCCCCACAATACTATCACGCAGTCCATTAGCCACCCAAGTTGGTGTCACCACAAATAGAAGAAAACGAGAAACTGCATGTATGTAAGTAATTATCAGAAAGTGATTCTATATCATAGCATCAAGATGAGTACAAGATGAAACAAACCTGGAAAAGTTTGAGGATTCAAGAGGTTTGCAGTAACAGCCAGAAATGAAACCCAAGAACCAAATTGTCCCCTGCATACTCTGATCATAAGTTCCAAGGACATATGATCCTATACATAACAGAAAACTAATACGGAACATGGCAAGCACCTTAGAATTTTGAACAAGACTGTTGGGAAGCTTATGAACAAATACATCACAAGAAGATTAGTTTGCATGCCTGATCTCCGTCCCACTCGGTTCAAGATCAGCAAAATTCTGCACAAAATTGTGTGGCTCAGAAATCAGGATACAACCACAGTCAGAGGTATGTTCAAAACAAAACAACTACATTTTTTTTTTCTTCTGGAGTAAAATCAACTACATTTGAACATAGAAAATCATCGGACTTGCTAATCTACACAAAGGTTGTTTCTTTTGAAGAAAATAGGAAATAATTGCTATCTATGAAAATGAAACGCATAGTTAGTAGCTCTAAAAAAGCACTGAGGATGCTGCTACAACAATCATATCCAAATACACATTTGAATTATATGAACTTCACTGCTTGCATAGATAAGCTATCAACCCTTTTAAGATGTGCTTCCTCATATGTTTATTGTCCCATTATTTAGCCACACCCAATAACAAGTTCTTCAGATTGCATTAAAATCATATTAAGCCGATCATGAAGACAAGCCCGAATCTCATGATTCAGCTAGGCAGGTCATTTCGACTATAAAACAGTACTAGAAAATCAATCTGAAGTTTAGAACACCCAACAAATTGGACTAAACCAGTTCTGAAAAAATGAAAAAATGAAGTGAGTGAAATTGGGTAGAGAGTGAGAGTGTGATCGAGTACTAACAAGGCAAAGATGGTTCCACCCCATTGATAGCTATCACGAGCTCCGCTGGATCCAACTTGTTCCGCTACTTCAGTAAAACCCATTTCTAGATTGAGATTCAGACCCTTCATCCACTGTGCGTCGTTGTTTATTTGTAAGCAAAGACTTGAGCTCTTACTTTTGCTTTTGTTGAGGGGTCTTCCATTCCCGTTCTCTCCCGATACTCTGGTGTAAGCGGCTGGGACCACGCAAGGACTGTAAGGTCAGTTTCAGTTATTGGCTATCGAGGTCCAATTTGTCATGTGTTTTTCTGAGTGCATCTACAGTGCTCCCAGTGTTGTGCGGGTACTTTTTTTTGAAGGTGTTCCAAAAATATTTTTTTCAACATTTTTTTTATATATTTTTAAACGTATAGTAGGTTCATAATTTATCTGTTCTAACATTTACGGTTAGAGACCCATAATCTATACTCAAATGTAAACAGTTATTTTTTTATCACAGAAAATTTCTCACTTTCAAAAAATACATGATTTAAGTTTTAAACTTAAACTTTTAAGAAGACTTATCACTAATACGGAAGAAAGAATTAAACTGTTCGAAAAATCAAGATTCATCTTTCGTCATCCTCAAAATAAAGAACTTAGAGCATCTGCACCGCAGCACAAGCAATCTCTGCTCGAGCAGCAGCTTGTCGAGCTCGTCAACGAGCGATCACTGGTTTTGCACGCACCGTTGCACGTCATTTCCAGCACTGTTCGTGCTATTCGTCGGTCGGGCCCACCTCCCCTCCTATGTGCTCATCACCGACGTGCGTGGCCCCAACAGAATGCTCGTTCTCTCGCAGGAGCAATCTCTGCTCGTGCAGCTGCTTTCCAAGCTCATCAACGAGCGGTCGCATCTTGATTTGGCGGTTCTCGTGTGCTGCTCGTGCTGCAAAAACAACATCAGTGCAAATGCTCTTATTAATTCTAATATTGCTAAAGAGCAATCTTTTCTTAAAAATTTGTCAAGAAACAAACTAAAAATTGAAAAGCTTTTGTACCAACTGTCCATTTGAGCATCGGTTAGATCCGCAGTCCAACTGGTATCAAAGCTTGTTATAGCTCAAAATCACAAAGATGGGATCAGCATCTGAGGTAATAATAAAGAAACTAAATTCTCTATTAGACCTAATAGATGCAAGACAATAAGAATCTCTATCAGAAATATCTAGATATAGAGAATATCTAGAAATTCTTCCAACTATCAGCAACCAATTACATGGATTGGAAGCCAAAGTGGATTACATCCAGAATCAGCCGGAAGAAAAACAAGAATTATTAACAAGAGTTAATAGCAAAATCGAGAGACTAGATCTTCAACATATGAAGATCCTTGATTGTGCTCAAAAGATAGCTCGGGAATACAAAAAATCAAGCAATAGTCCACCTCGAATAGTCATTAGAAAAACTAACGACTTCAAATCACTACAAGTTCCAAGAGGGAACCCACTGCCAAAGCAATTTTTTTAGATTCTCCAACAAATCTGCCAGTTGTTAGAATTAGAGAACCTAAACGAGAAGATACTCGAGACATAAAAACGTTGAGCATCTTCAAGAAAAAATCAATGCAGTTGTTGAACTCAGAAGAGTTTGAGTTCAATGAAATTAATAGAAAGCAACGTCAGAAATACTTCGATTCCAAAGTTTGAATTTAACCAGATATACAAAAAATGATGTTTTGATCTGATGGAAAGCCATCAATCCAAGATTCTTGAATTCACTATCCTAGCAACGACAGAAAAAACATATCTCTTTCTAGTAAAAGCTAAAGAAGTTTCTAAAGCCAGAAAGACACAGAAACAATGACGTATCCCTCGAAAGACACATAAACAATGACGTATCCCTCGAAAGCTTCAGAGGAGAAAGCTCTAGACCGCTCAGGAGAAGCAACTCTACCAGAGAAATCTGTACTAAAAGCATTAGAATCTCTATAAGGGCTAACCCAATGATGGAAGAAGACTTAGATGCTGAGTTAGAAAGAAACATCAGCATGCTAAGAGCAGAAAGTTCAAAATCAAAGAACTCTTCAAGCTTTATGAGGAAGCAAAAGAGTGTGAAGATCCTTCGAGGTTGGAACAATTGATCAAAGAGATCGACAATTTCACCTTCAAAAAGGAAAGAAAGGTCTTTCCTCTTCTACATGAAGAAGCAAAAAATACAGAAGATGAGGACATGGAAGAAGTAGAATCTTCACAACCATCATCTTCACAAACCACCATATTCAGGATTGGTGGAAATACCAAAATTCCTCAAGGAAAAGTTTCTAGTAGAAAGAAGGGCGAAAGAAGCTCTCACAGATTCATTCCACAGGAAGATACTCTAAAGGTACCAATCACCCAACTAGGAGTATGGCTTGATCTAGACAAAGCTCTAGATAACAAAAAAACCATCGACGAATGGACAGCCATCCTACTTATAGCAGCCTGTACAACCTACGAAAGATTTGAAGCAAAAGACTTACATACAATATATGAATCAACTCTCCTAGAAATGGCAAAGAAGTACTACTTCCTTTCAAAGAAACAATTAGAGGAAAGAAATGGCTGGAAGACATAAACAATTATATGAATTCCTATATTTTTGCCACTCCGCTATATGATCAATTTTGCGGAGACATCTCATATGTTGGAGAAAAAACTAAAGAGATAGCAAATACCAACATTAAGAAAATAAAGAGACATTTCAAGATCTGCAACATGAAGTACTTTGAGGAATATCTGAATGAATTCCAAGAGTACTATTGCACCATAGGAGAATTTAAAAATACAGACCTGGTACACCTCATATACAGGAAGCTTCCTAAACCCTGAAGAATAACTATGTGAGAAAGCATAGAAGAAAGACCATTAGAGAGATCTTCAACCAGAGAAGTTGCAGAAAGAATCAGACAGCTGATGCAAGAACAGTGTAAAGCTAACACTAGAGCAAAAACAGCCAAAAAATAGCTCAAAAGAACAAGTGACTTCTGTTCCAAAATGATAGATGCACCAGCCAACTGAGGATGTGAAGAGAAGAGGCATAAGAAAAAACACTTCGAAAAATGTTTCAAGAGAAATGGAAGGAAGAATTGGACGTTCAAGAGAAACTCCAACTATAGAAGAGAAAAACAAAATTCCAAAAAGAGATTTTTCAAGAAGACAAGATTCCATCAAAAACCAGGAAAAAAAACTTGCAGATGTTGGTTATATAAGGCCGAAGGGCACTATGTTAAAGAATGTTCCAAGAAAGAGAAAATAAGTTTGAAGGCTCTTCTTAAAAAATATGAAGAAGCAACCCAAATTTCCCCAAAATAGAAACTTTCCAAATTTATCTCGTATTTATACCGTGTGTATACCTATACACATACAGCCCAAATCAATGGTTACGGTTCAATCTGATCAAGATCGGGCAGTCACGATTAAATCAACAATAAAAACAACATTTTTATATATATTCACCAACCGATTTCAAAACTCATTAAATAATTGCTCGCTTATCCGAAAAATTCCCCGAAAATACCCACGATCTCAAAATTAAATTCTCTACGATTCTCGTGAAGGAAGTCAATACAAATTCTTTCCTAGTGAAATAGTCATTAACAAACCCAATTATGCAACTAATATGCGATAACGCGTAACACAAATCGATAACTGCATGATTACAATTCGGGTTGTCACACCAACTCAAAGAACACATTGTCTACAACATTCTCAAGAGAGATTGTGACAAGTTTAAATAAGAGAAAATCCTCAAAAAGAAAGCGAGTAACTCCAAGAAACCTAGTACGAAAACTAGATTCGAGAATGGAGATCCTACCGTCGTGCCACTTCACGATCAAGACAAGTATCACTATTATGTGTCTTATAAAGCTTTTAATAACCAATACGAATAACAAGAGTTGCCCAGTGATGAATCATCAAAAGACGAAGATGAGACAGTTAAAGCAGCATTTGTAAGAGAGCATAATCTCAAGCACTTCATGGCCAAGCTCGAAAAATAGAAGAAACATACCCTTGGAGAAATCAAAGAAATCCTGAAAAAAAATATCGATATCAATCCTCTAAAGTTTTGGAAAAAAGACTCAATGGTCTGTGAGGTTAAATTACATGACATGAATTTCATTTGTCACGTAAAAGCTATTCCCCAATACAAGGAAGAAGATCAAAAGGAGTTCAGAAAAGATATAGCTAATCTCCTAGAGAAATGATTGATAAGACCATCAAAGAGTCCTCATCATGCTCCAGTCTTCTATATCAGAAACCATACAGAAGAAGTTTGCAGGAAAGCAAGAATGGTGATAGACTACAGAGACGTCAATAAGAAAACCGTAAAAGACGGCTATCAAATAGCACAAGTAAGAGTGCTAATCAACAGGTTTAGAGGAGCCAAGGTGTTCTCAAAATTTGATGCTAAATCAGGATTTTGGCAAGTAAAAATACAACCTGACAGCATTCCTCTTACAGTTTCCGAAACTCCACAGGGACACTACGAATGGCTAGTAATGCCTTTTGGACTAAAACAAGCTCCATCCATTTTTCAGAGAAAAATGGACAACATATTCAAGCAAGTGACAGAATTCAGTGTCGTCTATATAGACGATATTCTTGTGTTCTCAAAGAGCAAAGAAGAACACATGAATCATCTCTTTGAAGTAGTCAAGCTCATCGTCCAGCATGGAATTATCTTAGGAGAAAAGAAAATCTTTCTCATCTTGAATGAAATTGACTTCCTAGGGATCAATATAAAGAACAGAGTCATTAAACTTCAGCCGCATATCCTAGAGAAAGTCTGAAAGTTCCCAGATAGAATTTCTGACGCCAAAAGTCTACAAATATTTTTAGGAGTCATAAATTATGGAAGAGACTTCTTTCTGAAAATTGCTGGATTAACAGCAATCCTATCGTCCAAAACAAGCTCAAAGAGAGCTTAGAAGTTTATAGAAGATGACAAAAAAATCATCAAGCAAATCAAAGAACTAAGTAAAAAATTTCCACCACTTCATCAACCCGATGAGAATGAAGAAATCATCCTTCAAACTTATGCTAGTGACAACTTCTGGGCAGATATAGTACCGGTAAGAAAGCCAAGCACTAACACCGAGAAGATTTTGAAATTCTACAGTGGAAAGTTCAATGTTGCAGAGCAGAATTATACCACAGGGGAAAAAGAAATTTTGGCTATCAAAAAGGCAATCGAGAATTCTCCAGCATTTTTAGGAAAACATTTCACCATGAAAACAGATTGTGCCAGAGTGAAAATTTTCAAAAACTTTAAACTTGATAAAGCAACTAATAGGGAAAGATTAGCAAACTGGCAATTATTTCTTAACCAATACGATTATGATGTGAAATTGATTGTAGGTAACAGGAACTATCTTTTGAACGCTTTAACAAGGGAAATGGCCATGTATAGAAGAAGTGAGAGAGACGACGGAGGTCGTAACCTAAGAAGTAGGAGACCAGAAAAGGAACCTAACCAACAAGAAGAACCAGTTGAAAAAGTCCTTAAGAGTTTTTTGCTGCGTCCCAAAAGACCAGCCTTAACTCACTAATCTCAGGGGAAATGATTGGCTAACCCATCTCAAACAATAGACGGTAAAGAAAAATCAAGACCGTTGACGGCTGCATGTTTACCAAAAAACAGAATTTTTCCTACAGGTTTCATGAACATCTTCAGCTACTAGATGAACTCTTTCTCAGAAGTAGTCTTCTAGACTGACCAAAGTCTAGCATCCCACCAGAGAGCACTGTTAGATAATTTGATGTTTGTCTTCTAGGAGAATGAAAAAAGGCTCATGGTAGAGACCATGGATGCCTTGGCGGTGGAACTAAGCCAAAAGAAGAAACCACCGAACATAGTCAATGAACCAACAACGTTGTATATTAGAACTCCAGAGAGTGCTAAAGTTCATATCCAAACACTAAAAGAATCAGAATGGTTCAAGTTCCACAGACATATTGGCACACATACACCCGACGAAGATCTCCTTGACACCCTCTTCGTTGTCCCAGAACCCTTCCTGGGAAAGATTTGGTAAATGTTCAGAGTGAATATCCGCAGGAGTACAAGTTGTGGTTAGTTGAAAATGGATTTGTTCATAATCTATGGACAAAGAAAAATGAAGATCTCAAAGGATTGCCAACAATTATATACAATATGGTCAAGAATGTCAAGAAGAGCAACTGCATTCTCAAACTAAAGTTCAGGTCTACACCCTCATAATGGATGCAGAAATCCTATGGAGAGACTGAATATATTCCTCCATACTGTTATGTCAGGATCATCCAGGGACAATATCTATAGCCAACATATGACGGATACAATAGAAACCTAAATTCTAGTATTCCATGGATGAAGGGTATGATGTTGGAATATATCAAGAAAGTAATCGAAGAAGATCAAGACATTACATTTCTTGTGTCAGAGGAAAAGATAATAGCCCCTACATACGACCATCCAGAGGCCGTAACAAGCGATCTGTTCGTTGCCCTGAAGAAGAAGGAAATAGATTCCTCCCTCGTCTATACTCATTGGCTTAAAAAAATTGAGAGAAAAAGAAGCTACCAGATGTATACATATATAGATATGAAAGAAAACGAGACAAGGAGAAGGATAAGGTATGAAGACCTTTACCTTGGGGATAACTCAGAGGTATACGATGACCTGTAAAGACAGGTAAAAATCATGTTGTCTTCTTCCTCTTAGTGGGAGACATCTTTATCCTGAGAATCTGCTTTCCAAAAGAAGACAATGAAGGAAAGCAGATGCCCTATTTACATCTAAGCACTATAGCTAGTGGAGTCACTATTTTTAGTTTGTTTTTCAGTTCCGCTTTGGAGTCTGCTCTCTATATAAAGAGCATCAAGTCTTAGTGTTGGGAATCAAAAATTAGAATCAGAGAAATTAATCCATCTGAGAATAGAAAGCCTGAGAGTTTTAGTTTGTGAGAAAAGAATCGGAGCAACTATTCAGCTTCCTTATTTTCGAGCAAGTATGTGTATTATTATGAGTGGCTAAACAGTATATAGCTGTTTACCGAAGAGTGAGGCTCTGAATCTATAGTCTGGAAATCTGTTTGAATAAATAAGCTATGGTTTCCCACTACAAATCTTTCAATTTGTTTTTATGTGTGTCCATAAAAACTCATTAAACTCCCCTGAGAGGCGGGTACTGCCCAGAAGGAGGAAGAAAGTGAATTTTTATACTTGTTCATGCTTAGTTGATCCCCTAGGAGGTGGACTACCGCCCAGAAGGTGGAAAAGTGAGTTATTGATTATGTCTTTATATTATTGTAGAAAGAAAATTAGTCAGGAGAGAAATCATTCTTAAAGAAGAATTTTTTAGCAGTGAGTTTGTTCCCATGAGTAGCCCGATAAGAGACCATAGGTGAAGTCGCGATTTAATGAAGGCTAGTTCAAACTTTTCTGATTGAGTAGTTTTTCTTTCTGACAAAATTTTTCATAATACTATTCACTAGTTAATGTGCACAACGCACTGTTCACTATTACTATTTACTATTTACCAAGGATAAAATTATCTTTTTAACTCTCCGCACACTACTGTTCCGCACATCGCATAATTTCTCATGTTTTTCTACCTAACCAGTATCCATGGCAATTCCACACGTGCCGATCACGCCTGAAAGCTCATGTCTACCTCGTACATCTGAATGGGCCTCTTCCGTGTAAATAATTTTTCCTCATTTTGGGCCCTTCTCTGTAAAAATAAAAATTGAAATCGGTTTAATCACGTGTTGGCAATCCCGAAACCAAATCTCAGATGGATTGTGATTTGTGAGTTATGATTGGAAATTAGGTAAGAAACTAAGAATGCCCGATTGTTGTTCTCATTTTTCCTACTCAAATCAAACCAATCTCTCGGAGCATGATGTTCTCAAGATAGATATATGATATGTTTGGAACTATTTCTTACACATTTGAAAAAAAATTAAAAATACTTTTAAAATCAAGAAATTCTTATCATGTCCTTTTTAAATACTTTTAAGTGTTTTCAAAATTTAACCAAATCATTTTTTTTATTATATTTTTCTGTTTATAATTAATTTTTCTGTAAAATTCAAAAATATTTTTAAGCAATATAAAAATAATCCTAAACAGAACCATATACATGTACTGACATGGCCGACATACATGACATCGATCACACCATGAAATATTGAAATTAGATACATATCAATTGTGACTTCCGTTTCCTAAACCATTTGCCGGGGGTCATATACACTAGTGCATGTCGACGATGTCGTATTGGGTGCACTTTTGGTTGAAACCTTACATATTGCTTTCATATTTTAGCAAATTGAAATGAAAATTTGTAGATATAGCTAGTATTATCAGATTCAAAAGCTAGGATTAGCCGTGCCATTTTTTCTCACATGCATTGTTATATATAGTCAAGATGAAGATAACCTTTCTATACTCAACTTGATTTTAATAGACACCTAGCATGCTGCATGCATGCATCTTCATCTTCCACTTAGAAGTTGAAACTGTCAATGTCTTTAAGCAAACGCGAGTGATAAACTCAAACTCATCACGAAGGTGAGTGAGTCACACTCAAACAAATATCATGTTCTCATATTTTTTAATTATTAAGTCGAACCTCGCGCCAGAAGCACGGTTAGCCGTTAAAATGACATGAAATGCTTATCGAGTATAGCATAGTATTAAACAATAACCTGAAGCAAAAACTTAAGACAAATGCAAAAAAATTCTAAAATCAAGAAGCTATAACTATGTATTTGAGTGTATCATGTTTAACAAATTAAGTCGATAGACTCCTAAACATTTGTTTTGCTATTTTTTGATGTTAAGAGCAAAAAATATTAGAGCTATTTCTCTTCTTGTCGGTAGCAATGGAGACACACTCATAATAGAGGGTACTATTTGCATGTGAGAAAGATGAAATCTACAAAGATAAAGTATGGATAGTATAATCCATTAGTTGAGATTCAACAGTAGAAAGTGGCTACACAAAATAGAAATTCAACAGTCTGATTACATATTCCTATTAACAACTTCTTGATCTTCAACCTAATAGAAATTCAACAATATTATTAGAAATTCAACGATTACATATTACACATAGAAGTTGTAGGATAAAAACATCACATTACGATGGTCTTTAGCAATGAGCAATGGTCTTTAGAGAAAGGGCAGCTTCTGTTCACATTGACAAAGACTCCTGTAAGTCTAAGAGATATAATCAATGGCATGAACATTATCTTTTTCAACTACAATATTTAGCTAATAAGCTGTAATATAATTGAAATTCTCTTCTTCACTAATAAAGGTGTACTTTGACAATAGCTTCTAGTTCGTTAAACATACAAATAACATAGACACTGACAATGACATCAACCTAATTAGCACAGAAGTTGCAGATAAAATGAAAAAGAGTTCTATAGATCCTTTGGTAAATCATGGACACACACTTGAGCAGAGAAACTCATACTTCATCAAAATACAATGAGGAGGTAGCACACAATAAACAGATAAACTATAATTAGTTTCTGTACCTCATAAGGAGAAGTTATAATGTGGGTTCACCACACTTGCTCCGATGTACTTGCAAATATATGAATACAAAATTCAATTAATTTAGGAAGTCTAAAGATGAAAAATAATGTGTGTTTAAAAAAATACAATAGTGGGGATTCACCAGAGATTGAACTCAGTAGACTGCTCAAACATGTCTCTGAATCCAGCTAAGAGCTCTTTGATTTCTTTTGTCTGGTTATTTTGTTCTAACATGAGCTTGTTCTGTTCTGCTATGAGCTTGTTTTGTTCCTCCAATAGTCCCTTCACAGCATCAATGAGGATATTTTGGCTAAGTTTGGCTGAAATCCTAATTTCACAGCCACAATTAAGCAGACACTCTAAATTTAAGCAAAATATTTAAAACCAGATTCCAATTCCAATTTCAAATACCACAATTATAGGTGTGAGGTTACAAGCTAGGCCATATTCAGCACTGAAACAATGATATTAACAAATATCGCAAAAGAAATTAGCAAACCTCATTATGAATTCACAAAAAACGTGAACAAAAACGGAAATATTTCAAAATATAACAGAGCGACTCACACCAAAAGGAAACTATAAAAGAGAAACATAAATCATAGATGTTTTAGCAAAATAGGACCAATTGTGAATGCAAGATCAATTGAAAAAATATATATAATAGTAATGGGCTGATACACATCTAAGAGAAGAAGATAAAGATTTAAACCATAATTAAAAAAAATATAGGATTATTATGCATGAGGACCAACACAATATAAAATTTGATTACCTAGCAGCAACAAAGCCGCCAAGACAGTCACAGGAATCTTCAAATATAATTGACAACAAGACGAACTAAAATTTAGCTTCCATATCCTACATATATAGTAGATAGAACTGCAACAAAAAGTATCCCTTCATAAAAAATCAATATTGGCCTTCGCAAATCCTTGTATGCAGCAACAAAAAACTGAAAAGAGCAAAAACCAAATTCAAAACAACAATTAAGCAGACGCAACAATATAACAAAATTTCTTATGAATGTAGCATGTTCTTATATGTGTGTGTGTATATATATACGTACACATAAATTGTCATTGATATTGTCATATTGCCATACTCAAACTTTTAAGCAATCAAAATCTGAACAACACAGACCAAATTAAACCCCAATTTCAAAATAAGTAACATGTTTCACATATGGCTATTAACTCAAAGACTTGGAAGTGGACATGACAATCACTCCCCCCCTGGTATAATGAAACCGATATGAAGAAAACCCAAAATATTGTTGAACCCAAAAACAGAAGAAAAAAAATAATGAAACAAGTGATCTGATTTTGATATACCCAAGAAAAAAATCAAGTTAAAGATCGAAACTTTCTTAAATGAAAGAGACCAAGGTTACCTTTAGAATAAGTTGCCCTGTGAAGTTTGAGACGGTGCCTCCCGAGTTCCCAGCTACCTGAATTATCAGAAGAAAAAAAATCTAATCAGCTAACTCAAAGCCTCCGAGGTGCCAAACGTGTATGGATACATTAAATACTAACATTTAGAAGAGCCTATTATTAGTCTGCACAATAAATACTAACATTATGCACTGTAACTTAATAAAAAAATTCATTATACATAATCATAGCCGATGTTAAGTACTGTTATTAAGCTTCACATTATAAAACATAATCCATTAATAGTGAATTTACTTATACACATAACCAAAAGCATACACCTGATACATATACTCATTGTGCAATCGAGGTTGTGTAAATGTAGACTGGCAACAAATGAGCGATTCACTATCTGAAACGAAACAAAGAAAACAGATTAAGTGCATGAAAAAAAATAAGAGTAAAAGCTCCAGCAACGAAATAAAAAAAAATTTAAATGTGCAGATTCGAATATTGGGTTCATGTGGTTATGTTTCGATCACTTCAATCCTGATAAGAGATTTGCATTGGTAATCGTTCTCCATATTGTGTCTTGTTTCACTATGAAGAAAATTTGATTTTCTAATGGGACGCTTTTTCATGCAGATACATAAACATTCATGGACTTCTCTAACATTCATTTTCACAGCAACAAGCATTTATACAGTTCTATCCATGGAAGAAATTTATGCCTTGTTTAGTATTTTGGTATCTTCTCTTATCCTCTAACAATTAAAAGTCCTCAAAGAAACCACAAAAATCCTTAAGGGTCAAACCTGGTCTCAAGAGTCATGCAATATGACAAATCGTAAGGATAAACAAATATTAACACCGCAATAGTGGGTCCGATCAATGAAACGTTGGAGTCAAAGCAAAGAGATGTTGTGATCAGTGATCAAAAACTTACTATTTCTACTAGAATTTGAACGGACACTGATGAAACACTAAACGAGGGAATGTGGACATGAAGAAGGATATGGGTGCATGTATGAGAGTGTATTTATGATAGTAGTTATCGCTCTTTCTGTTTGATAATAAGTTGATTACCTTTATACTTGCTTTTGGTAGTACTTTCTATTGATTCTTCAATGTGGAACTCAGTCCCCTTTTATTATAAATATTCTAACATGCTTGTGTCTTGGTGTTAAGTGTGTATGAAGTACTGATTCACAGTGTTATACTAACTGTTAGTATTGCACCAATTAGCTGTACGGTTAACATTTTTATCAAATTAAGCAGATTAGCAACACCTACTCGACCACATGCAAGACCACCAAGGAGGCTCCAACTTCACTCACCGGACCCACCCCTTCCGAGCGCGCACGCGCCCAGAGGAGGCGCGCCCGAACAAGCGGATCACACACCAGCAGAGTGCAGGTTGTCCCACATCGAAGAACACCACCAGGCTCCAAACTCAACCACCTATATAGGTAAGTCATTTATTACAGGTAAGACACACGAATTCACGGACTCATTCATATCCCATCGAGAGCCAGCGGACTCACTCGATTCATATCATTCTATTCGCACGTTCGCTTGACTGTTATATCCGATACATCATCTGACTCAGGCATCGGAGCGTTGAAGGCGGGCCACCCTGTCTCGACCCCTGACCGTCTATTCATTGTTGTGTTCTTCTAACAGCCGCACGCGAACGCACCCGCCCGATCACCCGAAGGAAGAGGAAGCGCACGACAGGAAGGAGAAGCCCGCACGCACGAAGAGAAGGAGAAGCGCCCGCCCATCCGAACAGTCCCAACGTTCGGACGTACGGGAAGGAAGGAAGCACATCACTGTTGCTTCTGCCCCATTGCGCCCTCGCGCGTAATTCGGTAGAAACATCTGGCGCCGTCTGTGGGAAACTTACAAATTGCAAACCTCGTATAAACACCACAAAAACCAAAGGTCCACATGCTCAACCCTGTGACTAACGATAGCAGCACGCCCGATGGGGAGACACCACCGGACTCGCAGGGGCGGAACGTACTGGCGACTGGCGGAGAGGACAGCGAGGGACACATTGGCAGCTTGATCCAGGAGCTGCGGGAGGCGGCGCTCGAGAGAGCAGAGGAGCGCCAAATCCGCCAGAGGTTGGAGGATCGACTGGACACACTCATCATCCAGCAGACGGAGCGACGAGGGGAGGCTCGGGAGATCAACAGCGAGCAACACCCGTTCGGCGGGCCCGATGCCCGAACGGACCGAGCACCCTCACCTGGGGAGGAGTCAATGCCCCCAACGGGCGATGCCCTGATCCTTCGGAGGATGGAAGAGTTGGCGGAGGAAGTCTCGCGCCTGCGCAAGGATAAGTTGGCCGGTCAGGGTGGGACGTTCACCCTCCGGGTCAGCCCGTTCTCGGCACACATCCTGGAGCGGGGAAGGGATCCCCACGCGAAGATAACGAAGATCGCTCGGTTCGATGGGAACGAGGATCCACGGGCGCACGTGGACGAGTTCCGGTCCACCACGGATGAGACTCGATATTCGGACTCAACCTTGTGTTTCCTGTTCCAGGAAACGCTGGCAGAGGAGGCACGGAGCTGGTTCTACGATATCCCGCCAGGATCCATCCACTCATTCCTCGAGCTGGAGGAGAGCTTTCAGAAGCGGTATCGGCTACAGGGCAAGTACAACACCACGGGCATCCTCCTGAAGGTCCGCCAGGGGACGGACGAGAGCCTGTCAAGCTACATCAACCGATGGAGGACGCTCGCAAGCACATGCAGGGACCTTGACAAGCGAGTGGCCAAGGTAGCCCTGATGGACAATCTATTCGCCACTCCATTCGTAGAAAAACTTGTGAGGAAGGAGCATCTCGACTACGACGAGATCATGAATCTGATTGTGCAGAAGGCGTTGGTGGAGACGCGAGTGTACGGGTCAGGCTCTGAGCCCAGTTCCAGCAGACCAGGGGCGACGGGCGTCCAGCCGCTGCAGCCGGCAGACGACGAGAGGCCAACCGGGGGCTTCAAGCGGAACCGAGATGCGCACAGACAAAATTTCCAGTGACCTTTCCTCCGCGGTCAGCAGAGCAACAACTACAACCAGGCGCGGGGACAGGTGCAACAAGGTTCCCATTTTCCGCCAGCACCACGCTATCGACCGGCGGGGCAGGTCTTCACGATCGATCGGCAACCACTTGAGCAGCTTCTCCGCCTGCATCGACACCGAATACCGCCGCCGAACAACATGACGAGAGCAATGACTCCAACCGGCCAACTCCCGGACGTATGGTGTGAATTCCACAACGCCGCCACCCACCATACCAATAGCTGCATCATGCTTAAGAAGGCCCTTGAAGACATGAAGGATGAGCGACCAAACCCTCCCAGGGTGGAGGGACAACAGCGCCAGATGGGCGCCAGCACCCGTGGAACTATCAGCACGATATCCGGGGCAAGCGCAAGGAGGGAACATCATCGCCTGATCGCTCGAGCAGGGAGGTGCTGACGATCGGGGCAAGATGAGTACCCAAGGCAGTAAGGAAGGAAACGCCCACCATCAGCTTCACGACGGGCGACGAGGAGAAGGGCCCAAGGAACAGCACCCTGCCGTTCGTGATCGACGCGATCGTCGACCAATTCCTTGTGAGGAGGGTGCTAGTGGACAACGGGGCGTCCGTCAACGTAATCTACTTCGACGCGTACACGGCGCTCGGACGACCCACCAGCAAGATGACGCAGGACCACGAGTGCATCGCCAGCTTCACGGGCGAAACATCGTATCCGATCGGGAGTGACAGCCTCCAGGTCGAAATTGGCGCACCCGACTCTCCGCACGCAGAGATCCAAACGGACTTCATCATCATGGACACCCCCTCCCCCTACAATGCCATACTCGGGAGGCCAGGGATCTGCAGGCTGAAGTTGATCATCGCAGGACATCTGCTCTTGGGAAAATTCCCAACCGACCGTGGAATCGGGCACGTTCGAGGATACAACCACGAGGAAACCGCAGAGCCCCGAGGCAGGCTGGAGGTTCTCGCCTTGGAACCCACGGATTGAGGGGCATGATCCAAGCACGGGCGATGAGGACCACGCCTTAGCAACCGTACTTGGGGGACTTGGAGGCAAACCCACGGATGCGGGGATGCCCGTCCATGGAAGAAGGCAACACTTGGGGAAGTATTCTCCTGTGGTTCTCTATTGGTTTGTGTTTATGCGCCCGTTTCATCCTTACTCCGCCCGCCCACTGGGGGACTGGGGAAAGGCTGTCCGCGTAAATACAACACTTGGTTAAAACCCATAGCGGGGAGTAGGCGCACGTTCGCGCGAGTTATTCAAAAAGATGCCAAAAAAAAATGCGAGGCACACAAATGGAAAGAAAAGCAGTTTTATTCATACGATCGGTTACAAACCTACACTACAAAAAGGAGAACATTATTCTACTCCGCCCCGGTATCAACATCCAGCTCTTCACCCTCCGACGACTCCACCTCCACGGTCTCCACCCGCCCGCCTGGGTCCATCCGCGTAATCACCGGCTCCAGCTTCACCTTGGGAGGCTCCCCACCTAGCCCAACCGCCCTCTCGTACGCGGACACCTGACCGCCCAGCCACTCCTCGGCATCAGACGCATCGCACGCCTCCTGGACGGCTGCTCCAGCACGAACGCGCTTCAGCTCTACGCGCAATCGCTCCACCTCGGCCAGGGCTCTGTCCCGATCGATCTTGGCCAGAGCTTTGCGGGCAACAGCTTCATCCGCCTGGAACTCCGCTGCTTCCACGCGCTTGACATACCGGGACGCCAGACCATGGGCCTTGTCCTTGCTGGCCACCATCAACTCCATCACCCTCTGGTGGTCACGCACCTCGACCCTGAGGCGTGCAAGTTCCGCAGCCTCCCGCGAGCAGACAAGGAAGACCTGCTGCAGCATCCGGTCGCACCCGGCAAACACCGCATCCAGCCCTTTGGGCGCGACATCCTCCCGCGACTCCAACAGAGACCCTAGAGTAGTAGCACCACACGCCAGCATGCGGCGTAGCCCATCCACGGCATCTCGGCCCGACCCAGGGGCAGGATCGGCGGAGGATTCTTCCACCCGGGGACGCTTGTGCGCCCGCTCCTCACCTCCCTTCTGTCTGGGAGACCCTAGCGGCCCCCGGGGCGGAGATATGGGATTTGGAGAGCAAGCACGCTCACTCCCGGAGCATTGTGGAGGACTTGAAGGTGGACTCGACAACGGCCGCACAACGAGCGCACGATCGGAGGACTGCAGCGCAAGCACAACTTCTCGCTTGCCGTCTACATCTCCTCGCCCGACCTGCTGCCGCTCACACTCCGCCCGGGTCTGGGCCTTGGGCACAATCACATCACCTGGTGGCGGACGCGGAGCATCTGGTCGTACCTCTTGGGCGGACGCAGAGGCAGAAGCAACCACACCGGAGACAGAGGTCTTGGGCTCAACACTACCCGACGGAATGAACGAACCACCACCATCTTCGGCCACCCCATGGACCCTCCCTATAGCACCCCGCATCTTGATCAGGAGACGTTTGAGCGAAGCATCCATGTCGATCGCCTTGAACTTTGATTCTGCACTGCAAGCACACGCACGCAAGGTTAGAAAGACAAACAATGCTTCAGATATTATCCTATCTCTATTATTTTACGCCAAACAACAACCCGCCCGTTTGGCACTCGCTCGCACCGGGCACACTGGGGGACTTCCGCCCGTGCGGAGGAGCGCCAGGGCACTTCGGTTGGGCGGACGAAGAGGCAACACTTCAGAAAACACCAGGGAAGGCGAATGAGTACATACCACCAGAAACATCAAAACCCACCATAAATTCACCCAAAAACAGATCAAAATCCACCCCACCTCAAGAACACACCCTGTTCTTGAGAGGCAATAACCCAGAAAATGCCCAAACAATCCAGAAACACACAAAAACCAAAGAGGGGGAAACAAAGAGAACCAGGAACGAGGGCCTCACCAGATCAAGTTTGTAGGGCAGAGTATGCACGTCAAGCACGTATTCCGGCAACAGAGCACACAAACACAGCAAAGCTCAAGGAGGCAGACCGCAGGGCAGTTTCAGCAGAAATTTTGTAAGTTATAAAAGCAATGAAGCTGATGAAGACCACACCCCTATTTATACTGATCGCACGACGTCAGCTGACGAACGCCAGCCGTTCGTTTTTTCGCGTGTCTACCGTCGGATCACGCCACGTAGTGCGGAGCGGTTCACTTGCCCTCCCAGGTAACCGTGTCACCCCATCATCTTCCTGCCTTAAATTCAACCCTAACACGGTCTCCAACGGCTCGACGCGTGTCACCCATGCCACACTCCCACGCTCCCACACGCGCGACGCCTGCTCTCCTGGCATTCTTGACGACATCGACGGTTCAAGACCTGACCCACACCAGCATTAAAGACGACGGCCGCACAAGTTCCTAGAGAAACCTGGGAGAATGTCTCCTCAACAACATCCCATCAGAGCACCACCAAATTCAGGGCAAGACACTCCGCACGCACGCCCGACGAACAGACCGCCCGCCCACGTCCAAACAAGGCAAGCACCACTACGGGTCAACGGGCGCCCATTGGTAAGAATTGGCAGCATGATTTACGCGGCAACTGGCATGGCGCGCTAAAATCGATGGGTGCACACGAACGGGGGGATCCCCCGTCGTGCGCGCAGCGATAAGACGACCAACCGACACCGTTTTTTCAGTCCTGGCAGGTTGCAGGCACTGAAAACGAAAGCCACGTCCCCTCCGTACGCACAAAAAACACAGGTCGCCTATTACGAAAGGCAAGGGATTCGTCCTCCCCTTGCAGACCCTAAGACCGACAGGCGTTGGGTATGGGGTACGTCCTCCCCGTTCGCACAAACACAGGCTGGCTTAAGAAACCAGGGGCATGGGGTACATCCCTCTCTGGATATTCCAAGTTCGATGGGCGGCAACAGGCATGGGGTCCGTCCCCTCTCTTGCGCGTGCCAAGGTTGCCATGGGCGTGGGGTTCTTCCCCTCCGTGCGCCGCCTCATCCTAACCAGAGGCATGGGGTACATCCCTCTCTGGATATTCCAAGTTCGATGGGCGGCAACAGGCATGGGGTCCGTCCCCTCTCTTGCGCGCGCCAAGGTTGCCACGGGCGTGGGGTTCTTCCCCTCCGTGCGCCGCCTCATCCCAACCAGAGGCATGGGGTACATCCCTCTCTGGATATTCCAAAGTTCGATGGGCGGCAACAGGCATGGGGTCCGTCCCCTCTCTTTCGCGCGCCAAGGATACCACGGGCGTGGGGTTTTTTCCCCTCCGTGCGTTAGATCCTTCCTAGCAGAGGCATGGGATACATCCCCTCTCCTGACGAAAATCGGTAGCCCGCAACAGGCATGGGGTTCGTCCTCTCTTTGCGTATGCTATACTCGATAGGCCATCACGGGCGTGGGGTTCTTACCCTCCGTATGCCGCTAAGTCCTAGTAGGGACCTGAGGTCCGCCCCCCTATAGGCAACGGACACGACGCGGGTGCGCTCCTTGCTCGACGCTCGAAAAAGTACAAGCCGAATTAGCTGGGCTAAGCTCGATGGGCGGCACGGGCGTGGGGTTCTTCCCCCCCCCCCCCCCCCCCCCGTGCGCGTAACGTTAACGATCGATTCTCCGACTCGGGTACCGGTAAGGGTGTGGGGTCCGTCCTCTCCTTCAAGGGCCCGAGACCGATGAGCGTAGACCAGGCGTGGGGTCCGTCCTCCCTGGGCGCGAAATCTTCCCGGGTTAGGCGGCAGAGGCCTCTGCGCGCGCTAAGGCCGATGGGCGGCACGAGTATGTGATTGTGGGCGCCGCAACACTTGTAGGTCGCGGTCCTGATCTCCCCGTTGACGCTACAGCGTACGCGATGGCATCCCCATTGACGTGCGGCGTGCGCAGTTGGCTCCATCGCTGGCGTCCGGACAGCATTCATTGCATACACACACTCATACCATACATTCATACATTCATACCACACCTCCACATTTGCACTCGAGTCTGTATATCTGTCTCTGTCTTGCACTTATGTATGCGTTCCAAACCAAACCCACCCAGGCGCGCGGCTCCCAAAATATAGCAAGTCTGGTTGGGAGGCCGGGCCCATATATACACCAACACACCACCAGGCAACACCCCACAGGAAACATGTACAGGTACACCACGGCACGAACAAGTACACGCTCGGACGCCCAGGTCCCACTCCGTCATGCGATCCCTTTCTTGACCGGAGAGTTGGGGGACTTGGGGGTTACAGGATCGCACACCACTGCCTCAATCGGATAAAGTACTCCTGTTAATCGCACACCCTTTTTTCAACTCCCCAGTCAAGAAAGAGCTCTTTGACTTGGGGAATTGGGGGACTTGTTAGTATTGCACCAATTAGCTGTACGATTAACATATTTATCCAATTAAGCAGATTAGCAACACCTACTCGACCACATGCAAGACCACCAAGGAGGCTCCAACTTCACTCACCGGACCCACCCCTTCCGAGCGCGCACGCGCCCAGAGAAGGCGCGCCCGAACAAGCGGATCACACACCAGCAGAGTGCAGGTTGTTCCACATCGAAGAACACCACCAGGCTCCAAACTCAACCACCTATATAGGTAAGTCATTTATTACAGGTAACGAATTCACGGACTCATTCATATCTCATCGAGAGCCAGCTGACTCACTCGATTCATATCATTCTATTCCCACGTTCGCTTGACTGTTATATCCGATACATCATCTGACTTAGGCATCGGAGCGTTGAAGGTGGGCCACCCCGTCTCGACCCCTGACCGTCTATTCATTGTTGTGTTCTTCTAACAGCCGCACGCGAACGCACCCGCCCGATCACCTGAAGGAAGAGGAAGCGCATGACAGGAAGGAGAAGCCCGAACGCACGAAGAGAAGGAGAAGCGCCCGCCCATCCGAACAGTCCCAACGTTCGGACGTACGGGAAGGAAGGAAGCACATCACTGTTGCTTCTGCCCCATTTCGCCCTCGCGCGTAATTCGGTAGAAACACTAACAAGTCCCCAAGTCTCCATGTCAAGAACATTCTTGATTAAAGAGTTGAAAAATGAACTTGCTTTGTACACACTTAACACCGTCTGGTTTAAGTGACACAGCGTACCCTAGAGTCCCTTTCAACTCCGCAAGCTAGAAAGAATGATCGCCTGCAATATCAGAAGGAAATGAACAACGCCCCATATAGGAGAGCAATGTATTGCAAGAGAGTAGGATAAAAAGACAAAGTGAGCGTGGCTTTCACGAAATAGAAATGCACGTTTTAGTTTTCGAACCAAAACGGAGGTATCGCTTAAGGCCTATCGGACCAAACAAGAATTTTATATGTTGGTGATGTGTGGCTTATGAATAAAAGATCGTGTTTGGTTGTTGAACCGAAGCGGAGATATCGCTTAGGGCCTATCAAACCGAACAGAATCATATGTCGGTGATGTGTGGTGCCTAAGGTAAATATGTGACCAAGGGACACAACACCTAGGATGAGCAGTCGATGAAGGGTTCGCTTGGTAAGACGGTGCATTACTAGTGCCGCCCGCATATCCAAATGTTACTCACTTGTGTCGAACATTTGGTCTGTATATGTTACACATGAGCGCTACCTATTTACGGCGCACATTATGTAAAGAAAATCAAACAGGAGTATCTTAACATGAAATATCTGAGCGGGTCAGTCAAAAGTGGAGATAAGAACTAATCGAACCAAACAAGGAGTGTCACTTATTGGTGATAGTATATTGTCAAAAGGCGCTCACTTCATAAAGTAGCGTTGAGACGGACACGATGATCAATCATAGGATCCGCTCAGGTGGTATGTTTATTAAACGTCCTATAATAAGATGGTGTTCCCATGTAAAGAGTACTCCGCGCAGAATTGAGTTTAGACATATGTCTGGGCAGGACGGAGTTAAAAATAGAGATCGTGCCAAAGCGAGGAATGAATAATGAGTGAGGAGGAGATGAACTCGCTCCGTGTGTAAGACATTTATGTTTTATTATATATATATATATTTAAATGCATACTTTGCACACGTGTTTCGAAGTTGTTTTTATGGAGAGAAAAATGAGCGCTTACTTTAACTTTTCTTTGTTTACCTTTGGTGGGAAGCCAAGCTCTTGCTCCCGCTTGCTTATCTTTCCGTTTATTGAGGGAAGCTGCCAAATAAATTCTTGGCCCGCTTACTTTTCTTTGCTTGGAGGTTTTGCATCAGTCCCCGAGAGCCCAGGTGTCTCTTATTGAAGAGTTTATACTGCTAGCCGAGTTTATACTGCTAGTGGCTAGTGCTTTGATCCCGCTCTTGTTGTCTTTAGTTCCCCGGTTCTTCGAGCGTCTCTAAGCGTCATGGCGATGTCCATGAGCGTCCATTAGCAAATGGGGTTTTGGTTGTCATCACGCTTAGTTGATTGATATGGCATGGTAAGCTTACAATCGCCAATTGATGGGGCACACCCAAGCGTGGCGCAATGCACAACTCATGAAAATAACAAAAACAAGACTATTAATCTGTTTATAGCGTAAAATTGATATCGATATATATGAGTTTAAGAAATCACATAATATTGACAACAACATCCATCATTCATGTAAAGTGAACGTGCAAGCCATGAAATCAAGTTAACACATGGCATTTAAATGTGACCAAAATAGATGTGTTGCCGTCAAGCCATGGTGTGCTTGGTTAATTTTAACTATTGAGGAATACTTGACTTTAGAAGAGTGGAACGGACGCATGCACACGTACGTGCAAACGTGAACGTGCATGTATGAAGTAATTAATTTTAAGCAAGTACTCATCGTTACGAAGGAATACAAGTGTTGGCTCTTCCTTGTAAATGGACAAAATATAATAGATGAAGGATCATCAATGAAGATGTTGAAGATGTTGACATAGCCTACTTATCTCAATGGAAAACAGGTTGATCATTCATATTGCGTAACATGTTTTTATATAGGATAGCACTCTAGACATGCATCCATGTTGTTCTGAAACGCTTTCATGTGTGATATTTAGCAGCTAAGGTTGTCTCTATTTTCAGAATATGTGTGCTCAGTTTGAATGCAAGTTGACCATGAAAAAGCTGTTTTTGAATTATGGAAGATTTCTAAGAGAAAGTTGCTTTTTGGTTCACATGTGTCTTCTTAGTTTTAGGATTCTAGAAATCTGTTTTTACTTTACAGCTGGGTTGAGCTTTGGCCATCTTCAAAAACTGTCTTTGTGTGCAAAACGTGCTTGCCTCTGTCCACTATTTGGTTGTTTCTGGTATGAAAAGGTTTTGCCTCCTTTAGCACACTTTCCCTAAAATAGAAACCCTAGAGTTGACTTTGTGTGTTTGTCTCTTGAGCATGCTTTTTTTCTTTAAACTGATAACTGTTGGGTAAGTCTGCTGTAGGTCAGTTTAGGTCTGCTATAGGGTGACTTTTGGGCTGTTCAGCACGTTTCCTTGCTGTCAAAAGTAACTAGGTTGTTCTGTCTATATAAGGGATCTCAAGGCAGCTTTGGCTCCTTAGTTGAGTGATATTATTTTTGGGTGATTATTTGAGAGCACAAAATTGTGTAGTTTTCTCTCTTCTCTTCTCTTCTCTTCTCTCTTTACTTGCTCTTTGTTGTGCATGAAAGTCATAGATTCTCAATCATAAAAACTGTTTTCAAAACCCATATGCATCATTGCATAAGTGCATTCCATTGAGATAGATATGGAGATGCTCAACCCGAAAAAGTAGATCAAGACGATTTAACTTACAAATAGTTAAGATCTGAGTTGATGCTTCTAGATACTTTCCAAGTTGTAAATACATAAGTCAAATAGTGTAGCTCTGTTTAGAACTGGTAGTCAGACTAGTTAGGATAAGATACGGGCTATGTATCCCTAGAGTACAAGAGTCTTGTAATTGTGTATGTTACTTGATAGTGGAAATGTTTGTCCATCAAAAGTTAGGGGCACGCAATTTTAACCCTGATTGTAGGGTTTATATGTTAACAAAAACATCATCGTGTTATTCTTTACCTACTGCTTTTACAGTTCAAACACTTGTATCTTGTAATTCGGTATAGGTTGTAATTTTGCTATCCATGAGTACAGTTTAAGCGAAAAAGTTGTTATAGCGGAAGCAAATAAATGTAAGAACAAACACAGATTTAACGTGGTTCACTAACGTGAGTTATCTACGTCCACGGCAGAAGGAGAACAGATTACTTTATCTTGGAGAACCAGATTACAAAGTATATCACACTAGGTTAAGCCTAACCTAGGATTACAGAATACCTAATCTCTCTACCACACTAGATTAAGCCTAATCTACAGGATAGAACCAGATATCACATACTCTCTTATGACTAATACCCTTGTATATATATAGCCAACAGAGTCCTGAATACCAGAGGAATCCCAGACACACACGTCTGAGGAAACCTAAACCAGAATGATTAAGGAAACCCAATTCCTTAATGGCTGAGGAATCCTAGTCCTAACGAAATCCTGAGTAGAAGTCTTGCTCGCCAAGGACTTCTAACTCTCCTCGCCAAAGAATTCATCGCCAAAGACTTTCGCCAAAGTCAACGCTCGCCAAAGACTCTCTCGCCAGAGATTCTTCCTTGCTCGCGTACCACACGTATGCCAACGCGCCTCGCGTACGCCGACGCGACTCAAGATTCAAGGCATAGACTAACAAAAGTTATAAAAGGCCTATTCACCTCCTCTTTAGGACCTTTATTTTGACTTTGTTGTCAGGTGTAGAGAGTATAGTTCCGGAGCTAAGAAATTTGCCATGGCTGATAGTTGTGAACATCGTTGTAGTGACTATGTGCGAACATCGTCGAGATGTTGACCTCGAGCGGGCAGTAGCAGGGTGAAGCTGGGGGTCTGTAGAGCGTTAGCTAGCTTATCTTTTGGTTGGCATGGTGCATAGTGTTTCCCCGTCGTTTTAGAGGTGCAAGTTGAGTGGACGGTGAGCGCTTAGCTCAACGTGGTGAGTTGGGAGGCCGCTCGATGTGATGCGCTTAACCCAACTAAGTGAACTAACGCAAGTATCCAAGTATCCAATCTTTAACGCTAGGTGGTTGCCGCTGGCCTTGAGTTGGCGTTGTAGCGGAGTGGCGTTGACGGAGCTTACGTCGGCATCATGCCTGAGGATTGAATAATGGTGAGCTCACTGCAGGTGAGTTTACAAGTCACGCTCATATATATGGTTTTCAAACGTAGTCAAAGGAGGTGCGTTGCCGCCTGTGTTAGTATTGCATAATTAGTTGTACGATTAACATACTTATCCACTTAAGCAGATTAGCAACACCTACTCAACCACATGCAAGACCACCAAGGAAGCACCAACTTCACTCACCGGACCCACCCCTTCCGAGCGCGCACGCGCCCGTGGGGGGCGTACCCGAACACACGGATCACACACCAGCAGGAACAACAAAGTCCCACATCGAAGAACACCACCAGGTCCCAATCTCAACCACCTATATATATCAGGTATTTATTACAGGTAAGATCACTCCATTGAATCTCAACACAACACGTTGGACTCAATCTCACTCCATTACATCCCATCGAACGGTATCTAATTCCATTCGATCACTCCACTAGATCCCATCGAGAGCCAATTGACTCACTCGATCCATATCACACCACTCGCACGTTCGCTTGACTGTTATATCCGATACATATTCTGACTTAGGCATCGGAGCGTTGAAGGCGGGCCACCCCGTCTTGACCCCTGACCGCCTGCTTCATTGTTGTATTCTTCTAACAGTTGCTCCCGAACGCCCGAGGAAGGAGGCACCCGCAAGAAGAGCCCGCACACACGAAGAGAAGGAAGAAGAGAAGAGCCCGCCCATCCGAACAGCCCCACCGTTCGGACGCACCAAGGAGGAGAGGTCCGCACGCACGACCGAGGAAGGAAGAGGAAGCTTATTCTTGTTGCTTCTGCCCCATTACGCCTCCGCGCGTAATTCGGTAGAAACATCTGGCGCCGTCTGTGGGAAACTTACAAATTGCAAACCTCGTATAAACACCACCGAAACCAAAGGTCCACATGCTCAACCCGGCGACTAACGGCAGCAACACACCTGAAGGAGGGACTCCGCCAGGGTCGATGGGGCGGAACGCACAGACAACCGACAGGGACGACAGGGACGGGCGCATCAACGGCATGGCCCAGGAGTTGCGGGAGGCAGCGCTCGAGATAGCGGAGGAGCGCCAAGCCCGCCGAAGGATGGAGGAACGGCTGGAGGTGCTCATCGGCCGGCAGGTAGAGCAGCACGAAGAAACGCAGGAGACCGCCAGCGAGGTGCGCCCTCTGTTCGCCAGAACCAACGCCCGAGCGCCCTCACCCGTGGAGGAGTCATCACCCCCGACAAACAACGACCTGATCCTACGGAGGATGGAGGAGCTGGCGGAGGAAGTCTCACGCTTACGCAAGGACAAGCTGGCAGGTCAGGGCGGGACGTTCGCCCCCCGGGTCAGCCCGTTCTCGGCGCACATACTGGAAAGAGGAAGGGATCCCCACGCCAAGATAACGAAGATTGCCCGGTTTGACGGGAGCGGGGATCCCCGAGCGCACGTGGACGAGTTCCGGTCAACCACGGACGGGACCCGATATTCGGACCCAACGTTGTGTTTCCTGTTCCAGGAAACACTGGCGGAGGAGGCACGGAGCTGGTTCTACGAAATCCCGCCAGGGTCCATCCACTCGTTCCTCGAGTTGGCGGAAAGTTTTCAGAGGCGCTATCGGCTCCAGGGGAAGTATAACACCACATGCATCCTCCTGAAGGTCCGCCAGGGGATGGACGAGGGCTTGTCGAGCTACATTAATCGATGGAGGACGCTCGCAAGCACGTGCAGGGACCTTGACAAGCGAGTGGCCAAGGTCGCCCTGATGGACAACCTGCTCGCTACCCCCTTCGTAGAGAAACTCGTGAGGAAGGAGCATCTCGACTACGACGAGATCATGGACCTGATCGTGCAGAAGGCACTGGTGGAAACGCGGGTGTACGGGTCCACCTCCGAGTCTAGCACAAACAGACCATCGAAGAACGCTCAGCCCCAACGGCCCTCGAACGGCGGGGGGGCTCCAGCCGAAGGACACAAGAGGCACCAGGGCACACCAGGACGGGGCAGTCGAAGGCCTCCCTTTCGCAGCCACCGGGCGGAGGGATCGGCGCGGCAGGGCGCCCGTCAACCAACAGAGCGGAAGGTCCTTGCAATCAATGGGCAGTCACCCGAGCAGCTCCTCCACCTGCATTGGCACCAGCTCCCGCAACCGAGCGGCGTGACGGCGGCGATGGCTCCGGTCGGCCGAATCCCGGGCATTTGGTGCGAGTACCACAACGCCCCCACCCATCACACGAACAACTGCCCACTGCTTAGAAGAGCCCTCGGGGATATGAAGGAGACCGATCGCCCCAGGACGGGCGGACAACAGCACCAGGCGGGCGCCAGGACCAGTGGCACTATCAACACGATATCCGGAGGCAAACGCAAAGAGAGAGCCTCATCGCCCGATCGCCCGAGCAGGGACGTGCTAGCGATCGGGGCAAGGAGAGCGCCCGGGGCACAAGGAAAGGAGGCGCCCACCATCAGCTTCACAGCGGAGGACGAGGAAGAAAATTCAGGGGACGGCACCCTACCGTTCGTGATCGACGCGATCATCGATCAATTCCTTGTGAAGAGGGTACTAGTCGACAACGGAGCGTCTGTCAACATAATCTACTTGGACGCATACAAGGCACTCGGCCGACCCGCCAGTAAGATGGCACAGGATCATGAATGCATCACCAGCTTCACGGGCGAGACCTCGTATCCTATCGGGAGTGACAACCTGCGGGTCGAGGTTGGCGCACCCGATTCCCCGCGCAGCGAAATCCGGACAGACTTCACCATCATGGACACCCCCTCCCCCTACAACGCCATACTCGGGAGGCCAGGGATCTGCAGACTGAGGATGATCGTCGCAACGTATATGCTCCTCGGACGGTTCCCAACCAAGCACGGAGTCGGGCATATCCGAGGATACAACAGCAAGGAGGCAGCGGAAGCTCAGAACAAGCATGAGGTCCTCGCCCTGGAACCCGCGCCAGGATCGGAGGTGCCCGACGATCCTCGTGATGGACTAATGGCCGTATCACCCGTCCCCGAACGCGAAGAGCTGAGGACGATCCAGTTATCCTCCGAACGCCCGGAGAGGACGGTCCAGATCGGGGCATCGCTAGCCCCCGCAATAGCCGAACGACTGATCGCGCTGCTGAAAGAGAAGCAGGAGGTGTTCGCCTGGTCGTACAAAGACATGCCCGGAATCAGCACGAACATCATATCCCACCGACTTAGCATCAGCGCCAGCGCCCGGGTAGTGAAGCAGAAGCGACGGGCGTACAAAGCGGAGCATTACGCGGCCATGCGCGAAGAGGTGGACCGACTGCTGGGCATCGGGTTCGTCCGGAAGGTGGATTATCCTAAGTGGATTTCCAACGCGGTAATGGTGCAGAAGAGCAACAAGAAATGGAGGATGTGCATCGATTACAGTAACCTCAACAAGGCGTGCCCAAAAGACAGCTTCCCACTACCAAGGATCGATCAACTGGTGGACGCAACGGCAGGGCACGAGCTCCTATCAATGATGGACGCTTACTCGGGCTATAACCAGATCTTCATGGACCCCGCGGACCAGGAAGCAACGACGTTTGTCATGGACAAAGGCCTCTATTGCTACGTCGTCATGCCCTTCGGGCTGAAGAACGCCGGCTCCACTTACCAGAGGCTCATGAACACGATGTTCCACGGCCTCATCGGCAACATCGTGGACGTATACGTGGACGACATACTGGTGAAAAGCGTCCGGGCGGTCGACCACGTCCAGAACTTGGGGACTGTGCTCGACATCCTCATCAAGAATGGCATGAGGCTGAACCCCGCCAAATGCACCTTCGGGGTCACCAATAGCAAGTTTCTGGGATACATTGTCAGTCAACAAGGAATCGAGGCCGCGCCAGCCAAGGTCAAGGCAATCATCGACATGAAACCGCCCGTCAAAAGGGTGGACCTACAGAGCCTCACAGGAAAACTCGCATCCCTAAACCGTTTTATCTCACGCTACTCGGACAGGTGCGCACCATTCTTCAAGGCCCTGAGAACCACGAACAAGCGCGAGGTCGTATGGACACTCGAGTGTGAGGAATCTTTCCTTCAGATCAAGGAATACCTGGCGTCCATTCCGCTACTCTCTAGGCCCGTCCGAGGGGAGGTCCTGTACCTCTATTTAGCCGCCTCCCTTACAGCCGTCAGTTCTGCCCTCATCCGCAGGGAGGACCACACGGAGTTACCTGTTTTCTTCTCAGGAAAAGGTATGACGGGCGCTGAGTCACGATACCCAACGATCGAGAGGATGGCGCTCGCACTCGTGACCGCTGCCCGACGGTTGAGGCCATACTTCCAGGCGCATAGCATCCACGTCCTCACCAACACACCCTTACGTCAGATACTCCAATCGCCCGACCACAGCGGTCGCCTGGCAAAATGGGCCGTCGAGCTTAGTGAATTCGACCTCGAGTACAGACCTCGCACGGCAATCAAGGGGCAGGCCGTGGCAGACTTCATCGCCGAGTACACAGAAGCAGAGGAGGCGCCCGCCCAAGCACCCACCAATCCGACAGCGGAGTCGTCCGACGGGGCAGAGGCCTCGGGACGACCACTCTCGGAGTGGAACCTCTACGTCGATGGATCCTGCACGAAGAAGGTGAGCGGCGCCGGTATAATCCTAACCGGGCCGGGAGGGGTGAACGCGGAGTACGCCCTCAAGTTCGAATTCAAGGCGACGAACAACGAGGCCGAGTACGAGGCGCTCATCGCAGGTCTACAACTAGCCAAAAATTCGGATGCGCCCGACCTCAACATCTTCAGTGACTCACAGCTGGTGGTGAGCCAGGTCGGAGGAGAATTTCAGGCGAAGGAGGAATCCATGATCGCCTACCTAAAGCACGTCCAAACGCTGATCAAAGGATTCAAATACGTCAACATCAACCACATACGCCGAGGATTCAACGCAAAAGCAGACAAATTGGCCCGGTTGGCCACAGCGCCCGTACACACTGGACCGGGGCAGCGTATCGTCGAAGTTCTGCGACGACCGAGCATCTCTGGCGCAGGACAGGTCTTGGCGATCGAACCTCGCGAGCATAGTTACATGGACGAGCTCATCGCCTACAAAGCCAGGGGAGAACTACCAACGGACAAAAAGGCGGCCAGAACCATCGTCGCCCGGGCAGCCAACTTCAGCGTACGGAGCGGGACACTCTACCGACAGGGCAGGACTTGGGCCAGCCTCAAATGCGTCACCCCGACAAAAGGCGACTCCATCTTGAAAGAGATCCACTCGGGCACGTGCGGCCACCACGCGGGCGCCAGGTCGATCGCGCACAAGGCCCTTCGGCACGGATTCTGGTGGCCCACCATCCACGCAGACGCTACGGCACTGACGAGTAAGTGCCACCAGTGCCAGCTCCACGCACATCACCACCATGCGCCTGCCGTCCCCCTGTCCATCCTCCTGTCGCCCGTTCCATTCGCACAGTGGGGACTGGACCTGATCGGAGAACTCCCAAAATCAAAAGGGCAATACAGGTATCTGATCGTCATCATCGACTACCACACGAAGTTCATCGAAGCCCAGCCCATGGCAAAAATCACCACGGAGAAGGTGGAACGTTTCCTCTGGCGCTTCCTCTTCTGCCGATATGGGACCCCGATCAGCATCATCACGGATAACGGGCCTCAATTCAATAACTCCAGGCTGATAGACTTCTGCAAACGCCGGGGAACGGACCTCATCTTCGCGTCACCCGCGCACCCCCAGACAAACGGACAGGTAGAGGCGGCAAACAAAATCATCAAGTCCGGCATCAAAAGGAAGATAGAAGACATCGAACCAGGGGAGGCAGGCTACGGCCACTGGCCCGACATCATCCCAGAAATCCTGTGGTCCATCCGAACGACAGCCAACGTAGCCACAGGCGAGACCCCGTTCAGCCTGACGTTCGGAACGGAGGCCGTGCTACCCTTGGAGATCACCCATCAGAGCCCGCGGATCGAGGGGTACGACCCGCGCACGAATGGCGAGGGACTAAGACTCAACAACGACCTGCTAGAGGAGCGCAGAGATATGGCGCACCTACACAATGCCGCCAATAAGCAGAGGATCGCCCGGTTATACAACCAGCGCGTACGGGCTCGCCCTATCCAACTAGGGGACTGGGTAATGAAGGCAATCCAACATAAGGTGAAAGCGCTTCGCCCATTGTGGGAAGGACCGTACGTCGTTGACGAGGTAATAAGCGACAGCACTTTCTACCTTAGAGACATGCAAGGCCAACGACTGCGTCACCCATGGAACATCCAGCACTTGAGGAAGTACCTTCACTAAATCTTACCATATATTCTCATCCAAGTGTAAACACTGTTGCGTTTGTCCTTACCCCGCCCGCCTACACACTCGGGGGACTGGGGTCAGGCTTACCACAGGTACAATAAGGAAACGCGCGCCTGAACGAGTTACTGAGTTCATTCAAAAAAAAAGCACAGGGCACACAAGCGGACACAAAAGAAAAACTTCATTCATCTCGCCAGAAACAAAAATCAGCTGGCGTACGATCCAGAGCACAAAGGCCCGATCAGACAGAATGGAAAGCAAAAGACCTACTCTATTTTTACACAGACAAGAGAAACAGCTGCCCTACTTCGCGCCGCCCGCGCCCGCGCCGTCATCCTCGCCCGGCAGCACCCCCTGCTCCACCAACCACGCATTCAGCTCATCCACCTTCAGGAAAGGCCGCGCCATGTCTTGAAATTGGACGACCTGAACCTCGGCCTCGACCTCCACCAACTCCTTGAACTCCGCAGAATTCTTGAAGTCAGCGACCGCCTCCAACCGCGCCTCTTCGCGCGCCTGTCGGACTTGGGCTTGCGCCTCGGCCATCAGGCGGGACTCCACCTCAGCCACCCTATTGACCGCCGCAGCCTTCTCCTCCTCAAGGGCAGCGAGGGCTGAATCGCGCTCGGCCTTAAGTATCTCCGCCTGCGCCTCCCGCTCACTAGCCAGCCGCTCCGCCTTCATACAATTATTTGTGAGCCTGGTTATCTCCGCCTGGGCTCTCTCCGCACACCGCCTGTTGGCGAGGCGCTCACGCGCCAAATACATCTTGCGCTGCAGCGCCAGGCAGAGGTTATAGGCCGTGTCCATATCATCTTTATTGCCCGCACCCACCTCTGGCACCATCACATCTACGGCCTTCATGGCCTCCTCAAGGGACTTTGCCAACGGGGTATAGCAGGCAAACGGGTCATCAGGCCGAGCGGCGGACACCTTGACTGGCGGGTTCTCCGTGCGCAGACGCTTCTCGGGGGGGCCACTGGGCGGGCTGGGCACTCAGGACCTGGTGGCAGGACGCTCGGACGATTGGGGCGACGAAGAGGACTGTCCACCTGCCCTGGACGCACGAGCAACATCCCGCGTATCGTCTCGATCCTGCCGGCGCATATCACGGCTATCCTGGCGCTTCTCCCTTTGCCTCTCGGCACGATCGGCTTTCTCCTGCGCCTTTGCTCCGCCGGTTTGGCCTGACGGGGGGCGGCGGGCACCTGCCAGGACAGCAGGGGCATAATCACCCACAACAGGAGGGGGGAGCTTGGGCTGCTCAGTCTCCCCAAGCGCCAGACCACCTCGCCCATCATCCACCACCAGTCGGGCTTTCGCCCCGGTACCTCGTAGGTCGGCCATGCGACGCTTGGCCACGTCACTGGCAGAAGCATTCTTACCAGTCATCTTCTTAACTACAACAAACAAAGCAACAGGTTAGCAACAGCAACAGCAGTATCTAAATCTACTCTACTCCCAGACAAACAAACTACAGGCACACATACGCGGCCGCTTGGCAAGGCGCGTCTCCACGATGATATCCCAATGACAGGCGGCGTAAAACGACCTCGCCTCGGGCGCTGGGTCAAAAACAAACTTCAGACGATTGACCCGAGCTTCCTCTACGGGCGTCATCGGGTACTCATTAGCGTCCAGGGGCTGGAAGGATTGGGGAACCCGATCAATCAAGTCGGCATGCTCAACATACACATCCGAGAAGGAGCCCAACTCCCAATCACCGCCCACCAGGCAACTGATCGTACGCCAGTTGGTCGCAGAACTAGGTGGATCCGACAGCCACCACGACACGCGCGGCTCCACGGTGACGGTCCCCCAATCCCTCTTGCGCGTCGAGTAACGCAGACGGAAGAAGTGAAGGAACTCCGCCCGCGTAGGATGGTCTAGTCCGCTCTTCCGGAAAATATTGAACATGGCCACAAGCGTATGCGTGAGAGTGGGCCCGCACTGACCTAGCGTAATGTTCAGCAGCGCCAGCATATACTGGAAATACGGGTGCAAAGGCAACTTAATCCCCGCCTTCAGGTGATACTCGCTCAAACACACATGACCAGGCGGCGGCCGAGTGAACGTATGGCCTCTACCAGGCGCCCGCAACTTCACAGATACAGGGATGTGATAGTCTCTCGCCCACCTGTCCAACTCCGAAGAGGATGGCGCACGTTCGGGCTCTTGGACGGGCGTGCCATCGGGGAACGCCCAGTAGACAGGTCCACCGGCCGTAGGTTGAGGAAGTGAATCTCCCCCCTCCGACCTCTCTTCACCCCAGTGGGTCGATGCGCCCGACTGCTCGTCAAACTGCCCGCCCGACGAACCAGACGAGCTCCCCAACCCCACCGTCTCGAACGTTTGCCTAGCTTCCATTGGCTGCACGGCAGAGGTATCAGGCAAAATGAAATGCAATGGCGGGACACTCAACACAGACTCATCCGAAGACACACTGGACGTACTCGACGAACTCGACCCACCCGACCCACAACTAAACCACCCTAACCCCCGAATGTAGATCCGCTCGCGTGACTGATCGCTCGGTATCTCTATCGGCTCCATCCTATAGACGGGCGCACGACCAACACTTAGCCAAAAATCCCTCCCCACACAGAAACACCCCACCCCCCAGCAAAAACAAAACCCCAGAAGGAACAAAAACAAACATAACACAGATACAAAAACAACAAAACCAAGGATGAAAGCCTCACCAGATTGTGGGTTGCGGACTGAAACTTTCACGCCACAAACAGGGATTCCGGCCCCAAAGAGAACACCAGCACAGAGAAGGCTCAGACAAGGTACAGATTACAGGAAGGTTCCGGGAGAGTTTTTTGTACGATATAAGAGTGATAAAGAAGACAATGGCAGAGGAACCTTATTTATATTACTCAGATGGGATACGCTAACGAACGCCAGTCGTCCGTTTTTCGCGTGTCCGCCCTCGGATCATGACACGTGGCCAGGGCGGTTTACTTACCCTCCTAAGTAAACCGCGCCAACTCCTCAGCTTCCCGCCTCGATTTCAAGCCCTAGCACGGTCTCCCACGTACCGCCACGTGGCGCCCATGCCCCACTCCCACGCGCCCACACGCGTAACATCGGCCTCCGAATAATCATCACAACATCGGCATTTAATACAAAAACACACTAGCATTCAATACGGCGGCTAGCATTTATTACACCAGTTCCCCAAGAGCAGTCAAAAGGAATGTCACCTCCAAACATCTCATCAAAACACCACAAAACCCAAAAAGGCAAGGACAACACGACACGACACCACGCACCACCCGCGTGACCAAGCGCTCGCACACCACCGCCAGGTTAGTACAAGTACCGCTCGGACGCCCCGAAAGAGGGCTAAAACGCCTGAATTCCCTTTTGGCCGTGTCCCGAGCGAAGAGCTGCGCCGTACGGGATGAGGTTCTTCCTCTACGTACACGCACGCATTAGCAAGCCGGATCAGGCGGCAGAGGCATGGGGTCCGCCCTCTCTCTGAGCGCGCACTGAGACCGATGGGCGGCACGGGCATGGGGTCCGCCCCCTCCGTGGGCGCACCGTTACATGATCGAAGCGAAAGCCGGCTGTCATGACAGAGGCATGGGGCCAACTCCTCTCTGAGCGTGCAAAGTCGATGGCGGCACGGGCGTGGGGTGTTTCCCCTCCGTGTGAGCGCAATTCCACCCCGACTCAGAGCGCCAAGGGCGTGCGGTCCGACCCCTCCTTGCGCGTTCTGGGATTGATGAGCGCGGGCATGCGGTACGTCCCTCCGTAGCGAAACACAAGCCGGCTGTCATAACGGAGGCATGGGGTACGCCCTCTCTCTGAGGGTGCTAAGCCGAAGAACGGCACGGGCATGCGGTCCGTCCCCTCCGTAGCGCGTTACTTATAGGTCGCGGTCTTGATCCCCCCGTTGACGCTATACCGTACGGAACGGCATCCCCGTTGATGTACGCGGTGCACCGCGCCATCCCAATGCTGGTGTCACGAAAAACATTTAGCATACACACATCATACCATACATTCACGCATCATACCATACATTCATACATCATATCCTGCATACCTACATATCTGCATATCTGTGATACTTATATACTCGCAAAACCGATCCCACCTGGGCGCGCGGCTCCAGAATAGCAAGTCTCGCTCTGGAGGCCGGGCCCATAGGTACACCATCGCACGAACAGGTACACGCTCCGTCATGCGATCCCTTTCTTGACCGGAGAGTTGGGGGACTTGGGGGTCACAGGATCGTGACCACTGCTCAACCGGATAAGTATTTCTTGTTAATCGCCCACCCTTTTTCAACTCCCCAGTCAAGAAAGTTCTCTTTGACTTGGGGAATTGGGGGACTTGTTAGTATTGCATAATTAGTTGTACGATTAACATACTTATCCACTTAAGCAGATTAGCAACACCTACTCAACCACATGCAAGACCACCAAGGAAGCACCAACTTCACTCACCGGACCCACCCCTTCCTAGCGCGCACGCGCCCGTGGGGGGCGTACCCGAACACACGGATCACACACCAGCAGGAACAACAAAGTCCCACATCGAAGAACACCACCAGGTCCCAATCTCAACCACCTATATATATCAGGTATTTATTACAGGTAAGATCACTCCATTGAATCTCAACACAACACGTTGGACTCAATCTCACTCCATTACATCCCATCGAACGGTATCTAATTCCATTCGATCACTCCACTAGATCCCATCGAGAGCCAATTGACTCACTCGATCCATATCACACCACTCGCACGTTCGCTTGACTGTTATATCCGATACATATTCTGACTTAGGCATCGGAGCGTTGAAGGCGGGCCACCCCGTCTTGACCCCTGACCGCCTGCTTCATTGTTGTATTCTTCTAACAGTTGCTCCCGAACGCCCGAGGAAGGAGGCACCCGCAAGAAGAGCCCGCACACACGAAGAGAAGGAAGAAGAGAAGAGCCCGCCCATCCGAACAGCCCCACCAAGGAGGAGAGGTCCGCACGCACGACCGAGGAAGGAAGAGGAAGCTTATTCTTGTTGCTTCTGCCCCATTACGCCTCCGCGCGTAATTCGGTAGAAACAGCCTGCTTATTGGAATATATAATTGACTTGATCACCGAAATAATATAAAAGCCACTATGTAGAGGAGAGATGCTTATCTTATAAAGTTGATTGGCTTATTTGAAATTGGCGCCAAGATGATGGTGCTGGCGCGAGTGATAGCATGCAGCTTTGAGTTTTTCTAACTTTCCCCCTGCTTGACGGAGTCGATGTGCGAACTGAGTCACTTGGCATCGCACCCAAGAATCCAAACGAACAATCCAAGCGGACCTGAGATTTTAAGAAAGCAAACGGACCATCCAAGCGGATATGAGGCTTGAGGACCAAGCAGACCATCTGAACGGTCATGCTTCAACTAGTAAAGGGACAAGTTTCGAAACGACAATCCTGGTTTGGGACGGAAGGATAGAGTGGACGGAAGGATAGAGTGGGCGGCGCAACTATAATAAGCGCTTTGGACTGCCCCTTCAAATGTTGTATGTAGACACCCGCTCCCAGATTTGCTCCCAGATTTGCATGCGAGTCCACAGTATAGGCGGGTGTGGAAGGCCGTGCTCAAAGTAGTGAGCCTGACGAACAAAGCAAGAGGACCCCAGCTCTTTGCACCGGAGAAATGCAAGGTATATAAAAAAATGGGGGTATGCCAAACACTTTGGTATGGGTACATCAAGTGGACAATCAAAAGCGGACTTAGTTGTCCGCTTGGTGTATCCATATCAAAGTGTTTGGTAGACCAAACGTGATGATCCAAATGAGTGTGAGGGACCAAAATGACAATCCAAATGGACGGACTTGAGGTCTAGTGGCATGAGCAAACGAACTAGTTAGGTAGAGCGAACATGCTTTGCTGATATGGGGGATAAAGAACTCGTAGACGGCGCCAAATGACTATACCAGAATCCGAGCGGACACTGATGAAACACTAAATGAGGGAATGTGGACGTGAAAAATGATATGGGTGCATGTATGAGAGTGTATTTATGTCAGTAGTTATCACTCCCTCCGTTTCATAATAAGTACCCATTACCTTAGCTTTTGGTAGTACTTTCTATTCATTCTTTGATGTGGAACTCAGTCTCCTTTTATTCTAATATCATAACGTGCTTGTGTCTTGGTGTTAAGTGTGTATGAAGCGCTGGTTCACAATGCTATAGTAACACCTATAAAAGATAGGTGACAAATCATTCAGTTTTTAATGGGCAAGTTCAATACATTGGGTTTATTCTTTCACATTTTACTTCTCAAATTCACCCCCAAACTCTAGAAAGAACATTACACGAATACAAAACTCGTTTACATTTTCTATCTCACATAGATAGGCAGAGTAAGTTATTATCAATTGATCTTTATTGTTATGCAGTAAGTGTTTGTATAGCATTAGTTGTCCGATTAAATATACTTATCCGCTTAAACAGGAAAGCAACACATACCCGACCACCCGCAAGACCACCAAGGAGGCTCCAACTTCACTCACCAGACCGACCCCATCCGAGCGTGCACGTGCCCGTGGGGCGCATACCCGAATGCGCGGATCACACACCAGCAAGTGTACTAGTCCCACATCGAAGAATATCATCAAGCACCAAGCTCAACCACCTATATATGTAAGGTATTTATTACAGGTAAAGATATACTCATTCATACACCACTCGTTCACTCGATCAAAACACTCGCACGTTCGCTTGACTGTTATATCCAATACATCATCTGACTTAGGCATCGGAGCGTTGAAGGCGGGCCACCCCGTCTCGACCCCTGACCGCCCGTTTGTTGTTGTATTCTTCTAACAGTCGTGCGCGAACACGCACACCCGATCACCCGAGAGAAGAGGAAGCGCCTGAAGGAAGAGTCGACCGTTCGAAGAGAGAGCCCGTACGCCCGAAGAGAGAAAAGAGCGCCCGTCCATCCGAACAGCCCGAGCGTTCGGACGAAGAAGAAGGAGAAGGAAGGAGTATTCGTACTGTTCCGCCAGATTACGTCCCCGCGCGTAATTCGGTAGAAATAGTTGGCGCCGTCTGTGGGAAACTTACAAATTGCAAACCTCGTATAAACACCACAAAAACCAAAAGTCCACATGCTCAACCCGGTGACTAACGACAGCACCACGCCCGTCGGGGAAACGCCGCCAGACACACAGGAGCAGCAGGTACTAGGGCCCGCAGGAAACAGCAGCGAGGAACGCATCAGCAGCCTGGTCCAGGAACTACGGGAGGCGGCGCTCGAGAGAGAGGAGGAGCACCAGATCTGCCAGAAGCTGGAGGAGCGGCTGGATGCTCTCGTTAGCCAGCAGCAGGGGCAGCACAAAGGGACCCAGGAGACCACCGGCGAAGAACGGTACCCGTTCGCCGGAACCAGCGCACGGGCGACCCGAGCATCCTCACCCATGGAAGAATCGGCGCCCTCGACGAACAGCGCTCTGATCCTCCGGAGGATGGAGGAGTTGGCGGAAAAGGTCTCACGCTTGCGCAAGGACAAGCTGGCCGGCCAGGGCGGGACGTTCGCCCCCCGGGTCAGCCCGTTCTCAGCGCATATATTGGAGAGAGGAAGGGACCCCTATGCGAAGACGACGAAGATCGCTAGGTTCGACGGGAGCGGGGATCCACGCGCGCACGTAGACGAGTTTCGATCCACCACGGACGGAACCAGATACTCAGACCCAACCTTATGTTTCCTGTTCCAGGAAACGCTGGCGGAGGAAGCACGGAGCTGGTTTTATGAGATCCCGCCAGGGTCCGTCCATTCATTCCTCAAGCTGACAGAGAGCTTTCAGAAGCGCTACCGGCTCCAAGGCAAGTACAACACCACGGGCATCCTCCTCAAAGTCCGCCAGGAGATGGACGAGAGCATGTCAAGCTACATCAATCGATGGAGGACGCTCGCAAGCACATGCAGGGACCTTGACAAGCGAGTAGCCAAGGTGGCCCTGATGGATAACCTACTTGCCACCCCATTCGTAGAGAAACTAGTAAGGAAGGAGCATCTTGACTACGACGAGATCATGGACCTGGTCGTACAGAAGGCGTTGGTGGAGACGCGGGTGTACGGGTCCGCCTCCAAGGCTAGCATCAACAAACCGGAGGAGAATGCTCAGCCTCAACGACCCTCGAACGAAGGAGGGGCACCAACCGGAGGGCACAAGAGGAGCTGGGATGCGCAGAGACAAAATCATCAAAGGCCGTTCTTCCGCAACAACCACTACAACCGACCGAGGGAACCAGCGCAGCAGGGCGCCCGCTTACCACCAGTACCGCGCTATCGACCGGCGGGACATGAGGTCTTTACGGTCGATCAGCAGCCGCTCGAGCAGCTTCTCCGCCTACACCGACGTCGGCTTCCACCTCCAAATAAGATGACGGCGGCAGCGGCCCCGGTCGGCCGAATGCCGAGCATCTGGTGTGAATTCCACAATGCCGCCACCCACCACACCAACCACTGCATCATGCTCAAGAAGGCCCTCGAGGATATGAGGAAGGACGATCGGGCCACCCCTCCCAGGGCGGAAGAACAACAGCGCCAGGCGAACGCCGGGACCCGGGGGACTATCAGCACGATATCCGGGGGTAAGCGCAAGGAGGGGATATTGGCGCCCGATCGCTCAAGCAGGGAAGTGCTGACGATTGGGGCAGGGAGAGCGCCCAAGGCAGGAAGGAAGGAGACGCCCACCGTTAGCTTCACGGCGGAGGACGAGGAGAAAAGCCCGAAGGATAGCACCATGCCGTTCGTGATCGACGCAATCATCGACCAATTCCTAGTGAAGAGGGTGCTGATCGACAGTGGGGCGTCCGTAAACGTGATCTACTTCGACGCATACAAAGCGTTCGGTAGGCCCGCACACAAGATAACGCAGGATCATGAGTGCGTTGCCAGCTTCACGGGCGAGACATCGTAACCGATCGGGAGTGACAGCCTCCGGGTCGAAATTGGCGCACCCGACTCCCCGCACAGCGAGGTCCAGACAGACTTCATTGTCATGGACACCCCCTCCCCCTACAACGCCATAATCGGGAGGCCGGGGATTTGCAAACTAAAGATGATCATCGCAGGGCACCTGCTCTTGGGACGATTCCCAACCGAGCGTGGAATCGGGTACGTTCGAGGATACAATCACGAGGAAACCACGAAACCCCGGGGCAGGCAGGAGGTTCTCACCTTAGAACCTACGCCAGGAACGGAGATACGGAGCGACCCACGCGATGGGCTGGCGGCGCCACGGGCGAAACCCCGTTCAGCCTAACGTTCGGGACGGAAGCTGTGTTACCCCTGGAGATTACCCACCAGAGCCCACGGATCGAGGGGTACGATCTACGCACGAACAGTGAGGGGCTGCGGCTCAACAAAAATCTGTTGGAGGAACGAAGAGACATGGCGCACCTCCACAACGGGGGATCGCCAGCCCAATCCTCCTCTTTGCGGCTCAACAAGCAAAGGATCGCCCGATTGTACAATCAGCGCATACGGGCTCGCCCAATCCAACTGGGGGACTGGGTGATGGGGGCGATCCGACAGAAGGTGAAGGCGCTTCGCCCGTTAAGGGAAGGTGAGGTGATGAGGTGATAAGCGACAATACTTTCTACCTCAGGGACATGCAGGGTCAACGGCTGCGCCACCCGTGGAACATCCAGCACCTAAGGAAGTACTTTCACTAAATTTACCCTGTTGTACTTTCATTTTATTTCCCTAAAGTATAATTACTGTTGCGTTCATTTGTCCTTACCCCGCCCGCCCACGTACTCGGGGGACTGGGGATAGGCTACTCACTGGATGTAATACTTGGTCAAAATTCAGTTAAAAGTACAAGCGCGCGTTCGCGTGAGTTACTCAAAAAAAAACAACAAAAAAAGAGAATCATTTGAGTACAAGGCACACAAACGGAAAGAAAAAGAAACTCCATTCATTCGCCCGATTACAAAAGACAACGGACGGGAATCAAAGGCACAAGGCCCGACTACAAAAAATCTACCCCACTACAGAGAAAATCTTACACTACGCCCCCGTATCAACATCCAACTCCTCAGCCTCCTCCGACGACGCCACCAAAACAGCTTCCACCTGCTCGCCCGGATCCACCCGCCTGATCACCGACTCCGGCTCCGCCGTATCAGGTTCCCAAGCAGGCTCCACCTCTCTCGCAGACGCAGGAACCTGAGCGCCCGCCCGTCTCTTATTTTCAGACTCCAAGAACGCTTGGTACTCCTCCATCTTCAAAAAAGGAATCACCGCTGCTTGGAACGCAGCCACCTGCTCATCCACCTCTGCTCTAACCAGCTCCCGGAGCTCGTCAGACTCCTTGAACGTCGCCACAGCATCCATCCGAGCAACACGATCAACCTCCTTCAACCGGGACTCTGATAGCGTCTCCCGGGCGGCTGCTTCGGCACGGACGCGCTTCAGCTCGGCACGCACCCGCTCCACCTCGGCCACGGCCTTATCCCGCTCAGCAATCGCCACAGCTTCCCGGGTGGCAGCTTCGGCGGACCGGGCAGTTGCCTCCTCCACACGGGCGGTGTACCGGTGGACCAATTTGTTGGCCTCCTCAAGCTGCGCCGCGACCCTGTCCGTCATCCTCCGCTGCTTCGCCCCCTCGGCCCTGACGCGTTCCAGTTCCAGATTCTCCCGCGAGCGGACACGGAAAAGCTGCTGCTGCAGGAGGGTGCACGCAGTAAAGGCCGCGTCCAGCCCATCAGGGGCAGCATTCTCCAACGGTTGCACCAGGGGCCCAAGAGAGCTAGCGCCATCCACCAGTGCACGAAGCACAGCGTCCACAACATCACTTGACCCAGGGACGGGGCCGGGACAGGAGTCTTCCATCCGTTAAGGAGGACCTAAACACGGGAGCGAGGGATTTGGAGACCAAGAGTATTGTGGAGAACTTGAAGGTCGACTCGAAGACGGGGGCGCGCCGGGGGCACGACCTGAAGACTGAGGCGTACGAGCAGCCTCCCGCCTGTCCCTAATATCATCTCGCTCGGACTGGCGCTGGTCGCACTCTACCTGCCGCTTCTCGCGGTATTGCTGCTCGCACTCCGCCCAGGCCTGGGCCTTGGATCCAGCAGCATTTCCCGGTTGCGGGCAGGGAGCATCCGCTTGTGACCCTCGGCCGGACGGGGCAGGGTCACCTACGCCGGCCACAGGGGTCTTGGACTGGGTACCATCCCCCAGAACGAGCCCACCCCGCCCGCCGTCCGCCACCTTACGAACCTTGGCGGCAGTTTCCTGCAGCGCGAGCAAGCGGCGCTTGAGCACGTCATCCTTGTCTATCGCCTTGGACTTCGTCATCTTACCTACAGAGCATACAAACGGAAGGTTAGCCAACAGATACAACACAGTAAAATTATCCTATTCCTATTTCCTAGTAGAAAACTATAACCCACAGCCCAGGCGGTATGGCGAGACGCGTGCGCCCAATAAAATCCCAACGGCACGCATGCACCCAACGGGTACTCGTTCGTATCAAACGTATGGCAAGACTGGGGGACTCGATCTAACGGGATGGCGTATCACCGACGGAAGCAACAGAGGAACTCCGCCCGCGTGGGACGGTCCAGCCCGCTCGAACAGAAGACTGAAAAACACCCCCAACGTTCGGGTATGCATGGCCCTACACCGGCCGAGGCAGATTTGGGGGAACCCCAGGATATATTGGAAGAACGGGCGAAGAACCAACACTTGGCAAAAAAGAGTAGGGGGAAAAACCACCAGAAACACTAAAAACCCAAAATTCCTACCCCAAACAAAATCAAGCCTTGCACACCTGAAGAACACGCCCTGTTCTCAAAATACCAAAACCAGAAAAAGCCAAACACCCAGAAATCGTGACAAACCAAAAAGCAAACAACCACGACCCGAAACAGGAAACAAGAGAAACAGGACAAGTGCTTCACCAGAGTAAAAGTTTATGGGCCGAAGGAGTGCACGTCGAGCATGAATTCCGGTAACGGAGGGTACGAACAGAGAAATTCAGGGAAGCATATTGCAGAGAAGATTTCGGCAGCGTTTCTGAAAGCTTGAGAATGATAAAAAAAAAAACGAAGAACCAGAGCCCTATTTATATTACTCGGACGGGACACGCGAACGAACGCCATTCGTCCGTTTTTCGCGTGTCCACTGTTGGATCACGACGCGTGGACTGGGGCGGTTTACTTACCCTCCTAAGTAACCGCGCCAACTCTTCAGCTTCCCGCCTCGATTTCAAACCCTAACACGGTCTCCAACCGCCCGACACGTGGCGCCCATACACCACTCCCACACCCCCACGCGCGTGACGCTTGCCCTTCGCACAATAAATAACGACAGCAGCATTTAATGCCAGGGCACGCCGGCATTAATTACACGACGGCCGCATTTATGGCAAGAACAGTTCCCCAGGCAAAGTCAAAAGGAATATCACTTCAGAGCACCTTGTCAGACTGGATCACCCAACCCAAGGCTGGCGCTCTTACGTACCCGCACGTCCACACGCCCGCAAAGGTAACACCAGGTTAGTACACCACCATTCGGGCGCTTCGACAAGAGGCTGAACGCCTGAGTTCCCTTTTTCGGATGCACGCCGAATGAAGAACTTACGCCGTACGCGCATGGGGTTCTTCCCCTCCGTACGCGTGAACGTTAGACCGTAAGCCGGATCAGGCGGCAGAGGCATGGGGTTCGTCCCCTCTTTGCGCATGCTGAGACCGATGGGCGGCACGGGTGTGGGGTCCGTCCTCTCCGTGAGCGCAACGCTAAACGATCGAAAAGCTGACTCGCCGTGGCTTGGGTGTGCGGTCCGTCCCCCCTTGATCGCGCCGAGACTGAGGAACGTCACGGGCATGGGTCCCGGACGTTAAAAGGCAAGCCGGATCAGGCGGCAGAGGCATGGGGTCCTTCCCCTCTTTGCGCGAGCTGAGACCGATGGGCGACACGGATGTGGGGTACGTTCTCTCCGGGAGCGCAACTGACTCGGATGGCTTGGGCGCGGGTCCGTCCCCCCTTGATCGTACCGAGAACGATGAGCGACGCGGGCATTGGTCCCGCCCTCCCCGCGCGCTGAAGGCAAGCCGGAATAGGCGGTAAAGGCATGCGGTCCGTCCCCTCTTTACGCGCACTAAGACCGATGAAAGGTACGGGCATGGGGCCCATCTCCTCCGTAGGATTTTTGTACGTCGCGGTCTTGATCACTCCGTTGATGCTACACCGTACGCGACGGCATCCCCGTTGACGTACGCGGTGCACAGCGGCATCCCAACGCTTGTGTCACGAAAAACATTCGCATACATTCATATCATACATTCATGCATCATACCGTACATCATACCATACATTCACACATTTGCATAAACTATATATCTATGATTGCCTATATTCATGTTTGCCAGACAATACTCCACGGGCGCGCGGCTCCAAATAGCAAGTCTTGTTTGGACGCCGGGCCCACAGGTACAGGACCGCACGAATAGGTACACGATCGGATGAACAGGTTCCCCACTCTGTCATGCGATCCCTTCCTTGACCGGAGAGTTGGGGGACTTGGGGGTTATAGGACCACGCACCACTACTCAACCGGATAAGTATTTGTGTTAATCGCACGAACCCTTTTTCAACTCCCCAGTCAAGAAAGTGCTCTTTGACTTGGGGACTTGGGGGACTTGTTTGTATAGCATTAGTTGTCCGATTAAATATACTTATCCGCTTAAACAGGAAAGCAACACATACCCGACCACCCGCAAGACCACCAAGGAGGCTCCAACTTCACTCACCAGACCGACCCCATCCGAGCGCGCACGCACCCGTGGGGCGCATACCCGAATGCGCGGATCACACACCAGCAAGTGTACCAGTCCCACATCGAAGAATATCATCAAGCACCAAGCTCAACCACCTATATATGTAAGGTATTTATTACAGGTAAAGATATACTCATTCATACACCACTCGTTCACTCGATCAAAACACTCGCACGTTCGCTTGACTGTTATATCCAATACATCATCTGACTTAGGCATCGGAGCGTTGAAGGCGGGCCACCCCGTCTCGACCCCTGACCGCCCGTTTGTTGTTGTATTCTTCTAACAGCCGCGCGCGAACACGCACACCCGATCACCCGAGAGAAGAGGAAGCGCCCGAAGGAAGAGTCGACCGTCGGAAGAGAGAGCCCATATGCCCGAAGAGAGAAAAGAGCGCCCGTCCATCCGAACAGCCCGAGCGTTCGGACGAAGAAGAAGGAGAAGGAAGGAGTATTCGTACTGTTCCGCCAGATTACGTCCCCGCGCGTAGTTCGGTAGAAACAGTAAGTTCATTCAACGTCTCTTTTGATCTTCATTGTTGTCTTTCATTTTGGTGTTGAAAGAAATAATAGAAGAAACAGGAAAACAAAGTAAATCTATAGCTCTATCTATAGAGCTCTATCTGTAGAACGTAGGACTGGCTCTATCTATATATAAATGGAGACCATGCATATAAAAGGCTGAAAGAATAACCAAATGAACAAAAAACTAATAGAAATTGCTAATGAACAATCAAATAGAAAAAAAATAATGAACTACCCTAAATACTAGATCGGAGAACAAAAAAAACAAGTACCAACGAACTAACCTAAATTGCGAGAAAGTGAGATTGAAAAAAAAATTGTGAGAGACGAAGATCAGAGATCGGACAATAGATCTCCAGAGAGGACTAAAAAGTAGATGGTCAGCGAGGAAACCAAGACGCCAAAAAAAAGGAACCAACCAAATTGAACTGAAAGGAACCAACTAACCTAAACTCGATCATCACAAAGTGACAGGAGAGCATATCGGAGATAGCGAGATTGCGAAGTTGCGAGCAAGGCGAGATCAGAGATCGAAGAGCAGGGTAAAATAGGGTCGAAGAGCAGGTGAGAGATGATGAGAGAGAACGGCAAGCGGAAGAGAAAAAAGGAAACGTTATAAAAGTGAGGCGAATTGCAAATGAGATAAGGTTATGGAAAACCCCGCATGCTTCGCACGCCCAAAATATGCTTCCCAAATTGTCCCCATGAATAGCCCGCATGAATAGTCAACCTAGTGTCTGAGTTTTCTTATATAGTAAATTAAATCAATTAATATGTGAGATACATGGAATATAAATTTTTTATTCTATAATTAGCCCTATATTTCCACATTCTTGGCCAGGGAGAGAGAGATCATCCTTTTCTCTACTTCTCAGTTCTCAGGATTAAGGTACGATCAATGTAACAAGGAGAACAAGAAAAAATTGTTTGATGTCCAGACCTAAAACCTATAAAAGAAAATAGATGGGTTGGAGTTCCTCATTGATGATTCTTCCAAATAATTGTGGTTGATGAGGTTGAAATGGAACTAAATTGTAGCCTTCTACATGGACTCGTTGTATCTATTTATTGTTTCCACTACAAGAAAACAGCACTTAGACCACGGAAACGTAATTGTTCCGTGGTCCAAGTTACACTTGGACGACGGAGAAGTCTCCGTCGTCTAAGAACCACCTGGACGACGGATAATACCTTCTACGTCGTCCAGGTGATTACCTTGAGGACGGAGAAGTATCCGAGGTCCAGGTTATAACCTGGACGACGGAGATGTTATTCTCCGTCGTCCAGGTGATCACCTGAACCTTGGAGTCTTCTCCGTCCTCCAGGTGATCACCTAGACGACAGAGAATAATATCTCCGTCGTCCAGGTTATAACCTGGAGGACGGAGAAGAGTCCGAGGTCCAGGTGATCACCTGGACGACGGAGATGGTATTCTTCGTCGTCCAGGTGATCACCTGGACAACAGACCGACACGCCGTGGTCCGAGTAACTTCACTTAGACGACGCACCGACACCTCCGTCGTCTAAGTGAAGCATTATATAAGCCTGATGCCAAACTCTCGATCTCTTCGATTCGAATTCATTTCATCGATCTCTTCATTTTCCATTCGAAGAAGAATTGAAGGAGAAGGGAGAAAGAGAAGGAGAAGGGATTAGAGATCGATCGATCGAATTCGAAGGGCCGAGAAGGATCGATCAGGATAAGGGATCTCCGCTGACTAGCTAGCTAGCTTAATTAACAGATATCGAGAAGGCCAGCAGGTACGTACGCAGTTAAAATGTGCTTAATTAATATATATATATATTTAGTGAAAATGTACGTACGTACATACATGCATGGATGTTAGCTATATATACAGATTAAATTACGTACGTACGTAATTGATGGATCGATGTAGATCGAGTACGTATAATTAAGCGTAAATAAATGGACTAATATATATATATATATATATATGTAATATATAATTAATTAATTATAATATTTTGTAGCAGTATAGACAAGAGTTGGATGAAGTTGAAGAATAGATGTGATGTTCAGTGTATGGATGGAATTAGCGAATTTGTCAATTTTGCAATAGAACATGGTCAGGGAAAGAAACGTTTCAGGTGTCCGTGTCAGAAATGTCTTAATTGTCAGTATGCGGAGGTTAATGTTATGGTGCAACACCTGTACGAAAATGGTATGATGTGGAGTTACACTACATGAAGCGAGCATGGTGAAGCAGTAGAGTTCAGCGCAGAAGACTTCAGCTCAGGGTACAGTTACCATGGTGCCTCATCCAGCGGCAGTGGTGCCGGACCCCCAGCTTGGAACCCAACTGCAGATTTGGTCCATGATGCATTTCCGGGATGTAGTTATGGTGGACACCAACACCAAGATGGAGGTTACAGTACCACTAATGAGCATGATGACACATTCCCCGCAGCTAGCTTGGCCACTGACACCAGTGAGATGGAAAAGTACAACCAGATGCTACTTGAGGCGCAGACCCCGGTGTTCCCTGGATGTCGAGAGAATGTGTTGCAATATGTGATGGAGCAAATGAAGATAAAAGTGAAGCACAAAATGTCAGTGAGTGCTTTTGACGAAATTCAGGAGCAAATATGTAAGTTGCTTCCTGATGATCACAATCTTCCTAAATCTCATTATAAGGTTAGAAATATCCTGAGCAGCCTCGGCCTAAAGTACAGGATAATTGACGCATGTCCGAATGATTGTGTGCTATTTTACAAAGACTATAAAGATTTGGACTATTGTCCCGTATGTGGCCAGTGCAGATTCTAGTTGAATAGGAAGAGTTCGAAAAAGAGAATTCCTGTGAAAGTTGTTCGATATTTTCCCTTGATTCCCAGATTGCAGCGCCTGTACATGTCTCTACACACAGCAGAGGCGATGTGATGGTACGTAGAAAAGCGAATAGATGACGATGTCCTGCGACACGCCGCGGATGGGGAAGGTTTCAAACATTTCGACAGAGAATTTGAAGACTTTGCTTCAGAGGTTAGAAACGTTAGACTCGGCCTATCTACAGACGGATTCAATCCTTGGGGAAGTAATAGCTCCGCCGTCAGCACTTGGCCAGTTATTCTGATGCCGTACAACTTGCCTCCGTGGATGTGCATGAACAAGGAATTTAATTTCCTTACCGTACTAATTCCAGGTCCTAAATCTCCATCGAAGTGCTTAGATGTCTACCTCATACCTTTGATCGACGAGCTGAAACTGTTGTGGTAAAATGGAATCCCAACTTATGACAAATTCACTGACACGATGTTCACGATGAGGGCTGCCGTAATGTGGACGATCAGCGATTTTCCAGCTTATGGGATGTTGGCAGCCTGCAGGACAAAAGGATATAATGGATGTCCTATATGTTTGGACGACGTGAACTCTAGTTGGCACGCGGGGAAGGTGTGTTACTTGGGTCACCGTAGATGGCTTCCTCACGACCACCCCTGGCGACAGGATGAAGCTCATTTCGACGGTACGGTAGAGAACAATCCTAAACCCCGTAGTTGGTCGGGCGAAGAGATTTTAGAGAGGTTGAGCTATTTCGACTTTGGTGTGTTGAGCAATGACGCGGATGTAAAGAAATGCAATCCAATTCATCCACATGATCTGAGCTATTGGGATCACAAGAGTATATTCTTTGAACTCCCTTACTGGTCGAAGTTGAAACTGAGGAACAACTTGGACGCGATGCACATAGAAAAGAATGTGTGCGATAGCGTGGTCGGAACAATTCTCGGTATTAAGTTCAAGACTAAAGATACTCCCAAAGCGCGCAAAGATTTGGAATCAATGAATCTACGTCGTCCCTTGTGGTTGAGGAGGGATAGGAAAGGAGTGTACAATAAGATGCCAGATGCACCTTACAAAATGAAGCCGACGCTTAGACGTTCTGTATTTCACTGGTTTAAGGGCGTTCGTTATCCGGCTACGTATGCAGCTACTATAACTGGAGCAGTGGACGAGGTGCAACACAAGTTTGTTGGTCTAAAGACACATGACTATCACGTTATGCTGCAACGTCTGATTCCAGTGGTAATTCGACCATACTTGCCTCGGGACGTCGTAAAACCAATAGTGGCATTGTGCAGGTGGTGGCAGAGGTTATGCGCCAGAGAATTAAAGAAGTCAGATGTGGTGGAATTGCAACAACAAATTGTGCACATCATTTGCAAACTAGAGAGGATTTTTCCCCCTGCTTTCTTTGACATCATGATTCACCTAATGATCCACCTGCCCGAGCAGGTGCTCATTTCTGGTCTGGTCCAGTACACTTGGATGTATCCTCAAGAAAGGTACGTACAACTAATTAATTAATTTATTTGTTCCACTGAAGATTATATATATACTAGCTAGCTATATGTACTTATTCTTATTGTACGTTTGATTTTGTAGACAGCTTGGACAGTATAAGTCATTCGTCAAAAACAGGTCGGCCCCGGATGGCTCCATAGCAGAGACATACCTAATGCATGAGTGTGTTACTTACTGCAACAGGTACCTCAAAGATCCACCACCTCCCACTGCATCCGATCGCAGTGCCCGCATCAATCTTTCTGTCGTCACCAATGTTGTCCGATCGTTTAGAGGAGTATTAAAGGAATCGTTAACACGGGAAGAACTTATTGAGGCACATTGGGTAGTGTTGCGAGACTGTGACGAAGTTGAGCCGTACATGATGTCATACAGGGAGAGGCTTCAGGCGTTAAATCAAAACAAGAGTTCGGCGTGGATTGAGAAAATGGTTAAGAAGAAGTTTCCCGATTATTTCTTCCAATAGGTACGTACGTACGTCTCGGTATTAATTATTTAAATACATATCGATCATGTTTGTAGAAAGTAAACCCTTATATTAATTTGCCCTTTTCCGCAGATGATTGATCTGCAAAAATCTGAAAACCACGGAGGGTGGTGGTCATGGCCAAAGCACTTGCTAGCAGGGAAGCCGGTTAAACACTATATTTATCCCGGATGTTTTGTGAATGGTGTAAAGTTCCATTCATTGGCCCGGGACGAATGAAGAAGAACACAAAACAATGGGGTGGCGGTTGGGAAAGACAATGATCTATATTACGGGGCTATTGTATATGTGGTTCAGCTATGTTACGGGAATGATGTCAACGTTTTCCTATTCAAGTGCAGATGGTTCAAGCGTACAAAGGAAGACCTGGGACTATTATCAGTCGATACAAACTCTAGCTGGTATGAGGATGAGCCTTTCGCTCTCGCCACCTTAGTTCGGCAGGTGTTCTATCTCGACGATCCGAAAGCCGGTGAAGGGTGGAAAATAGTGAACCATATCTCTCACCGAGGAATATGGAATACCATGACACCTGAAGAGACGCCGGAGACTGAAGATGCTGCTGAACCAGAAAGAGACATTCCTGCCTATCAAGAGCCTAATATTTATGTCATCCGCTCCGATATAATGGACCTGGTTCAAGATGGTGAACGGTTACCCATGCCTGATGGTTCTACAGATCTAACTAAAGATGAGATTATCGATGAGGTAGATGAAGAAGACGAGCAGGAAGAGGACGCGGACGACGACTCAGGTTATTCGTCGGACGATGTTGAGTACGATGACGAGGATGAGCCGTCGTCTAACGGGGATGAGGACGATGATGATTATGACGAAGAGTACGGTCATACGACGAGGGAGATTAATTGGTAATTAATTATTGTAATATATATATGATCGATGCAGGTTAATTTACGGTCATTAATTAATCCGAATTATATATCCTGGACAACGGAGAAATTAATTGCAGGTTGTCGCCTTTGGGTATTTTGGCGTTCTCCCTAAATCCTCGACCCTAAACATTTGCAAATCGGATCGATCATTTATTTAATTTTTTTATGGTCATTCAAAATAATTGAACGGACACCTGAATTCAGGGTCTATACACCTGGACGACGGAGATGAGATATTCCGTCCACGTTTATATTAGGTCCCCCACCATTTTCACCTTTGGCGCCCCGCCAAATCTCAATCTCATATAAAACCCTAAATCCTGGACCCTAAATCTAGCAGATCGGATCGATCGATCAATTTTTTAATTATATTTTTGAATCAGAATAATTGAACGGACACACAAATGACCGGGGACGACCTAAACCGTAAACCCAAAGGCCCTAACCCCTGAATTCGGGGTTTAGAACTTGGACGACGGAGAATAGTCATTATCAGTCGTCCAGGTCCACACTAGGACGACGGATATAGTCATTCTCCGTCGTCCAAGTTCACAAACCCTAAACCCTAAATAGTAAGGCCCTAACCCCTGAATTCAGGGTCTATACACCTGGACGACGGAGAATCTCATCTCCGTCGTCCAGGTGCAGATTTCGTAATTTTTCTAAGACAACGACCATCTAGACCTTCTTCCAATGCATATTTTTTTCGTCAAGACTATAGAGTAAACAATTCTTGGTGTGTGAGCTTCGACTGTTCGAAAATCAGAGTTGCGAAATGCCTTGTATCCACGTTTCCGGTTTGTGAAATTATCGGTTTTGCGGTTGACTGTGCCGATCAAACCCTTCCCACACTTATTATTTTATGGTCATTTGAAGACAATTATATATTATGTTACGACGAACATATCTAACGGTTGTTTTGTCCAAATTCAATTTCGTTAATACTCTGCTGCAAATGAGCCTCTACTCATGAACACTTAAGTCGTAAGGATTAGTCGATACTTAACAACTTTCAAAACGAAAAATTATTCGTCGGTTCAAATTTAACTGTTCATATATACGATGTGTTCATCGATATTGGTCGACTATTTCACTCGAATGACAGATCGCTAAATTCCTAGCGAATTATTTTTAAAATTTTTTTTAACGTAATTTGAACCTGGACGACGGAGATGGCCATTCTCCATCGTCCGCTTGAAATTTTTTGAAACCGCCACTGAGACGACGGAAAACACTATTTCCGTCGTCCAAGTGAACTTAGACGACGGAGAATAGCGCTCCGTAGTCTAAGTGCAACTCTATAAATAGAGTTACACCCCCCCCCCCCTCATTTTCTCATCATTCCATCTCCTCCTCTCCTCTCCTCTACTCTCCTCTCCTCCGGCGATCCTCCTCCGGCGATGCTCCGACGACAATTTTTCCGGCGTGGTTCCTCCTCCCCAACGACTCAACTCCGCCTATATTCCCGATTACTCCGGTGAGGTAAATTTCTATTTTTTTCCTTATTAAAATTATTTTCATTTAATTAATTAAATTCTAAATATAATTTATTAATTAGTTTTAAATATAATTGTTAATTACGTGTGTTTTCTAGTAAATTGCATGGTAGTACGTATTCGATTTAAATTTAATACATAGGCTTGGTTTATTAAGTCGCACTCTTTGGAATAGATGGCGCCTCTTTTCCTAGTTTATCTCCTTAACCTCTCGTGATGTGTGGATTTTATCACCGCACACCATAACCTAAGTGAAGTTATGGACACGAGGTTGAGGGCGGAGTTTTCAAAGGACTTGAGGGAGTGTAAATTTTCGAAAAATTGGCCGAATGTCGGACATGGTGTCTAGAAACGGGTTATGACTGGTGACAGAATTTGGACTAAGAAAGACTTTTGTCGAAATTAGTCCTGCCTCTCGCGTTATCTCTATCCCTAACTGGCCATGTTTTTCGATTTAACCAAGGCTGATTAATTGAAAATTTACACTTTATCGCTCGGGTCGCACGTCCATTGAACGACCGAAAAAGCTAAGCTAGTGTACTCTATTTAAATCTTAACCGTACTTAATTAGCGTAAATTTTGCACTCGTAATTATTATGGTAAGTAGGTATTTTAACAATGTACTCCTAGGTTGAAATGGCTCCATCCGGCAAGAAGAAAGCGCAACAGGAGGCAGAAGATGCCATGCTCCGAATGTTGGCGGCCCAAGTCGGTTGGGTTCAACAGGAGGGCAACGACGCTCTCAATCCGGACAGATCATCTGGTCCGTCCGTAGCGCCTTCTGGGGAAATTCCCGCTCCCCCATTCATCTCGAGCGGTGATGACGTCGACCCCTTCCAATCTCCGACGCCCGGTACCGGTTCAACGGGAAGTACTCAGGCGTCCTCGACCGCCGAATCAATCATGTATAGCGCCCGCCGTAGGCAAAGGAGGGCCCCCACTGACCCGGAACCGAAAAGGACTCGGGGTCTCGTTAAAGGGGGCAAAGCGGAGCGTATTTGCAAGGCGACTGGGAAAAAGATCGACTTGCCCTACGACGAATTCACCGGTGGCCCTCCCACAGCTCAGCTAGCAAGTCTCTCGGCGCGTGGGATAGGGTCAATCATCCGTAACCGAGTTCGTATCACTGCCCCTACTTGGAAGGATGCGCCGGATCATTAAAAGGCGAAAGTCTTTAAAGATCTTTCAGTACGTAATACGTCCAATTTAGTTATTATATAATATTGTTAATATATATATAAAATTTCATAATATATACGATTATAATTTTCTATTTATTTTTGATAGGAACGATTTGCGGTGGATCCGACACCGGCCATGTTGAGGCATATCAACCAAACCGCCAACTCCATCTACAAAGATTGGAAGTACAAGCTGCATAAGTACTTCCAAGATGTCGGTCCCGTGCCTCCCCCGGTAGAGCTGCAAGGGGATAGAGAAGATGAGTGGGAGTGGTTGTGTAACCACTTTGTCGATGACTCCTTTAAGGTGTTAATTTTTTTTTAATTTCAATTAAGATAATTGAATTATTTAAATTGTAGTTATTAATTTTTTAATGATTTAATTATGTTGTGTAACAGAAATTCTTAGGTGTCAACAAAGCCAACCGGGGGAAGAAGGAGAAACACCATACTACCGGCGCCAAGCAGTTCATTCAAATAGCCAAGGAGCACAAGGATAAGGGCTCCAAACACCCTTATCTTGATGCAAGCGTAAGCGCGTACGTGACGCCTAAGCTCGATAATGAAGCGAGTCAATACGGCGTAAGTGATATATTTATTATGTGTTTTTAATTATAGTAATTATTATTTAAATATGATTTCATTATAATAAATTAATTATTCTTTTGTAGGCAAGGGTGATAGAGCGTGCGCATGAAGAGTTGGCTAACACTCAGCTTGCGTTCCCAGATGTGCCGCCGGAAGACCTGCCTCCTCTATCTTTAGAGAGCCAAATTGCAATCGCGGATGAGGTCTACGGTCGTAGAGCTGGCAAGGAGGTTAGACACTTCGGGCCTAGGGTGGTACGAGATTTGTCGACGACCTCTGGCTCATCATCTACGAGAGGTTCGGGGCAGCGGAGAAGGAGTCAGGCAGCGGCCGTCGAAGCAGTCATTCAAGAGGTTCGACTGGCACGAGAGGAGAATCGACTGACACAAGAGCAGAATGAGGCAATGCGGCAAAGACTTGACGAACAACAAGCACAAATAGCCCAACTCATCGCGCTCATGAACCAAAATCGAGAAGTATGTCAACCTCCTCTGAACCCACACCCCGACGACAACGACCCGGCTGGAGGCGGAGAACCCGGCGGCGCATCTGCTCCTCCAGTGTATTAGCTAGCTAGTTAATTATCGCGTTTCTTTATTTCTGAGTTTCGAACAATATTTTATAATTTTTATGGGTTTTTAATTTGGATGTGTATGTACAAATTAATTAATTATTTAATTAATACATTAATTAATATTAAAAATTTAGTTTAATTAATTAATTTCGACTATTTTTCATTATTTAAATTAAATTAATAATAAATTAAATTAATAATATTTAATTTCAATTTTTTAAAAAAAATTAAAAAGTCACTTGGACGACGGATATTATGTTCTCCGTCGTCCAGGTGCAAAACCTAAACCTAACCCCTAACCCTAAACCCTAAACCCTGTCATTCTCCGTGGCCCACGTGTTCACCTGGACGACGGAGAATTAGAGTTTCCGTCTTCCAGGTGAATACCTGGGCCACAGAGAAGCTAGCATTCTCCGTGGCCCATGTATGCACCTGGACGACGGAGACGCTAATTCTACGTCGTCCAGGTAAACACGTGGGCCACGGAGAAACGAGCAATGTCCGTGGCCCAGGTGTTCACCTGGACGACGGAGACGCTAATTCTCCGTCGTCCAGGTGAACACGTGGGCCACGGAGAAACGAGCAATGTCCGTGGCCCATGTGCTCACCTGGACGACGGAGAATTAGCGTTTCCGTCGTCCATGTGCATACATGGGCCACGGATAATGTCCGCGGTCCAAGTTAACTTGGACGACGGAGAACTAATTCTCCGTCGTCCAGGTGCTTGGACGACAGCACTTGGAGCACGGACCTTGGACGACGGAGATTCCGTCGTCCAAGTACTTAGACGACGGAAAACTGCACTTAGACGACGGAAATTGTCCGTGGTCTAGGTGCAGTTTTCTTGTAGTGTTCAATCTCTTCAATTGGATCACTTTTGGCCTCTCGTAAGCAAAGTTGTGAATTTCGTATCTTTATAATTAAAATCATAGAATTCAATCACTTCAATTATGTATCGATTTTCCGATAACGATACTCATGGCCCGATTTTTATTTGACCCAGAAAATGGAAGAGAAGAAGAGGAGTTCTTGGAATTATGGTGGCTGTAATAAATAGCTGACTAGCAGATATAGTAGGTGAAGAGAGATTTCTTTCAGGAAAGGTTGTCGAGGAAGAAGATAGGGCAAAAATAGAAATAGAGCTATTGCAAAATTATTAATTCAACGAAAAAGAAAAAACAAAGAGAACAACGCGTGGAGACATCATAACTGAGTGTAACTGAACACATAGTTGAGTGTGGCTCACTCACCCTCATGGTGAGTTTAAACTTATCACTCCCCTTAAGCAAATAGTAATTCATGAATTATTTAACGCCATGAAATTAATTAATTAAGTTAGGAAATAAGTGACCATATCAACGCAAACAATGCAAAGGGGGGATTTCAATTACGCCAAATGACCAATAAACACAGCATATAGTTTAGCTTCGATTGTTTTCTTTCCCCCTTTTTTGTTGACACGAAACAAGCAAATAGGGAAAAGACCTAACTGATTATGAAGATGCGAGCTTCTTCACCCATGTTCGATAATATATAGTTCATTTCAATTCTTCCGTGCAAGATATATCACTTGTTCTTTCGTTTCTTGCACCCCTAAGTGTTAGTATTGTATCGTTAGCTGTACGATTAACATATTTATCCACTTAAGCAGATTAGCAACACCTACTACACCACACGCAAGATCACCAAGGAGGCTCCAACTTCACTCACCAGACCCACCCTGTCCGAGCGCGCACGCGCCCAGAGGAGGCGCGCCCGAACATACGAATCACACACCAGCAAGTACACCAAGTCCCACATCGAAGAACACCACCAGGTCCCAAACTCAACCACCTACATATATCAGGTATTTATTACAGGTAAGATCATCCCATTCGTTCCATCTTAACGAATCCAACTCATTCACATTCCAACACACTCATTCACGGACTCATTCACAGACATCTCAACATATCTGCTCGCACGTTCGCTTGACTGTTATATTCAATACATTTTCTGACTTAGGCATCGGAGCGTTGAAGGCGGGCCACCCCGTCTTGACCCCTGACCGCCTGCTTCATTGTTGTATTCTTCTAACAGCTGCACCCGAACGCCCGAGAGGAGAGGAGGAAGCACCCGCAAGGAGAGCCCGCACGCACGAAGAGAGGGTGCACCCGCCCATCCGAACAGCCCCACTGTTCGGACGCACCAGGAGGAAGAGGAAGGAGTTCGTGGAAGCTTATTCGTGTTGCTTCCGCCCCTTTACGCCCCCGCGCGTAAATCGGTGGAAACACTAAGGTCGATGTGTCTTTCACCCACTCATGTTACCTGATCATTTATGGTACAACTATGTCGTCCCTTCCCACACAAAAAAAGGGGTACAACACTATATATATCTTCTACGCCAAGTTTTAATAACGTGTCTTGAATTCTGAGTGCTTTACAGATTATCACGAACTGACTGTGTTATATTGTCTTAATTATAAAGTAAATAATAAATGATATACTCTTTATTAAACGGTGCAGTTTAAGATATTATAATGTATTAATCGAGAAAATCACAGACTAACTGTGCTTCAGTGCTTCTGTCTAATAACTACAGCTTTGATCATCATTTAATTCACATAAAGAGCTAGAGCTAACTGAAGGTTGGCTAACTGTAATTTTCCAGTCAAACCTACTTCACGCGTAAGGTCATGATATTCTTTCTTTCCTCACTTTCCGATCATCTAGCTTATTAGCTTCATCTTTAAGCATTGCATACATATATTTCAAAGATGGGCATCATGGGGCTCCTCGAATTAAACTCTAATGTACGTATATGCTCCTTTCCCTAGCTTAATGTCCATTGTTAAAGAACATATCGTTACATATTAAAAACCTATCTTGAAAACAAAGCAAAACCAAATTGATTGATTGATTACCATAGCAAGATCATGAAGAACCACACAACCAACACTACAAGAGAAATGGTCTTTTGCGGCAGCGCAATGTGTATCGTAAAAGATAGGTTTGCGACACACACGTGCGTGTCGTAAAAGACCACGTCGCAAAAGATCAATTTTACTCGCGACACAAATATGTGTGTCGCGAAAGACATATAACGTGCATCGCAAAAGATAGTTATGTGTGTCGAAAAAGACATCTATGCACGTCATAAAAAATTAATTTAGTGTGTCGCAAAAGATATTTCGCTTGTCGTAAATACAAGTTAACAAACATCCATTCAAACAACAAATAGCAATCAAACTTACACATTCATTCAATAATCCAAGTGAACATCATTACAAATGCATCGTATGAATCTATTCATAAGAAGTTTGTCTAGCCATTTCTTTACATGTGTTCCCATACTTTAGGCATATATTCGTAGGAAGAATAACTTCGTATGCACCATATGTGACACTCTTACATGAGCTTAACAACAATACAGATGCACTCCCTCCTCCAATACAGATACCAGCAAAGCAACAATCCCACACCTCCCCTTTTTCTGCCCAAGTACCTGCAAAAACATGATTCTTCAACTCAAACAAGCCTAATTTAACAAAGGGATGTATCTTCCATAAGTAAATCACAAAACCAATTGCTTCATTTATGTGGATACATTTCATGTCTTCAGTCACGAGTTCATACCAAGATTCATGCATACCAGGTGAAAAAAATGGAAAGAAAAAGAACTAAATTTCATTACCTGCAAACTCTCTATATAAACTGGTATCAATCATATATTTTATGAAAATTAAGCCAGTTCAATCACAGTTTATATCAGAGCAAGACAACCAGAGTACTAAAGCACGTTTTCATTAAAGCTCAAAGCAACAGCAACAACCCCAGAATTCATTCCTCTGTCGGCTGCTGCGAATAATAACTCTTGAGCTGAAAAATTCATCAAAGCATGAACTATATAGACAAGGGAAATTTAATGAGACAGATGCACAAACAAGAAGGGAGCTTTGATAAGTAAATCAACTGCAGACCACTAAAAAAATGATGCAAGATTCCTAGCTACACAAACTCTTTTATTTTGTTTACCACTACGCCAAATAGGTACTTTTAAGTCTTTAACTCACACCCTTCCCATCTATACATGTTGCGGTTCTTCACATAGAGTTTGCTGAACTACACAAAGCTTATAAACTTTATCGTGTGCTTCCTGAAACAAAATGCAACATAGTTTTTCGATTCGAATTCAAACACAGTAATTCACATGTTATACATAAGGATTTGTTTCAGTCTCTTGATTCTTTAGCTTCATAATGACTTGTTAAGATTTGACAACAAGATCACATGATGATCATCAGCTATATAGTTCTAAAGCAAATCTACATATAGCCGAGGTCAGAATCATAATCAGTAAGAACAAAGTCAACATAATCATAATTATAATGGGGAGCTCATTCGAAAATAAGTCTTACTTTATATAAATTTACTAAACAGAAGACATTCTGGGAAACAACACAAATTGAACATTCTAGCTCGAGAATGAAATGAAATAAATAAAAATTACTTAGATTCTAAGCTACATTCTATTCGGCCAAGTAGAATAGAGTAACTAAATGTTGTTCTTTTGCTGAAGTCAGAATCTTGATAAAGTAAGTAGGTGAACATCATCGTAAACTTGATGTTTTAAGAATCAGGGTGACATGATTGATCATCACCATCACAATCTACTATCCCAAGGACTCGAGTAGTTCATGAAATTAGCATCTAACAACAAACAAGGTGTGACGACCCGAAACAGAATTAGTAGTGTTAATCAGCTTAATCCATGAGGTTATGCGTAATCGTAGATTTCTGATAGATAATTGAATCGCCAGCTTTGATCACGACTTAATTATTGGCCGAGAATTTGAGTTGAGTCTCTTCTCGAGAGTTGTTGTATGTGTGATTTCGATTTCGTGGGCGGTTCCGGATCATTATTTGGACGACCGAGGAATATAATATGAATATTTGAAATTTTGGTATATTGTCGAGTTTATCCGTTCGTGTTCGAGTCTATCCGAATTGTTATTGTGATCCGTTTTGGACCGTTGATCTATCCGAAAAGTAAATGGAATGATTATTCCTTTGATTTGCGAGTTTCGCGGTTTGTCGTGATTTCGACATAATCTGCTAATATGGCAACCTTGTTAGCGACTAAATTACCGGATGAGAATTTGATTTGGGATCCTTCATGAAAGTTGTAGAGAATTTAATTTCGAGCTTATGGGAACTTCCGGAGGATTTTTCCGAATTGCGAGGATTAAGTTACGAATATTTTCGATCGTTGATTATTTAATCGGATAAGCATGTGATGGTTTGAACCGTTGACTTTTTTATTGGATTTTTCGAAGTGTTTGAATTCGGGTGGAAATTGAAGAACATGTCGAGATGAGTTTGTTGCCGCGAGAATTAGTGAAATCGGAATTACGACGTGAAAGTTACGAGTATTCGAAGTTTGTCGAAATGTGTAATTATGGAAGTTTCCTTAAATAGCAAGTATTTAATGGGGTTGCTGTTTTGGGAAAGTCAAACCTGTACATTTATTTCCGTTGACCGAGTCAGCTCGGCTTGGAGGGAGAGGTGCAACGGTGAAGGAGCTCGCCGGCGGCGAGCTGCCGTCTGGCCATCTCCGGCCTCGGGAAAGGACTCAATCGACTCGCCGTGATGTCCCCGTCACACTCCCGGTCACCGTTCACGGCGAGGTCGCCGGTGGAGAGAGAATTTTTCGGCCAAAGTTGGAGGAATTTTGGGGATTTCGGGTTGTACTTTTCCGGCCAAATTGGGTAGTTTGAAGCACTGGGCTTTTAAGCCCTCATCACCATGAAGCTACCTATGTAAGTATGGAGTTCTAATTTTGCTTGTACATGGAGAATTGTTGGATTGAAATTTGTGTGGGATTTCGGTTTTTCATGAAATTGAACTAGATAGAGTGAGAATTGGACTTCGGTGTAGTTATGGAAGTTGCTTGTTGGATGATTTTGAGTGGAATAGGTGTAACTCCGCCGGGAAATTTTACAGTTGGGTGGCGCCGCCGCCGCCGGCGGAGGTCAACGGCGGTCAAGGTTGACTTTTCGGGGTTTTCGACAAGTTGCATGTCGTTTTGCTCGGAATCGTGCCTCGATCGCAGTTGTGATGTTTGTTTTTCGATTTGAGCATCGGAAATTATTGCGAGGCTTTGAGGTGTGATTATCGGATTTTCGACAATTCGTCGTTAGTGAATTATGTGTTTCCAAGAATGGTTGTTTCTCGTGATTTGATTCGAGGTACTGAGTTATGATTTTGAGAAATGGATTTTATGATTATTCAAGGGTTCGTGATAGTTCGTTTGGCGAGGGATTTTCCGCCGGATCACGGGATTAACGCGAAATGCGTTACGCTCGTATGTGAGTGGACATTTCTTTTCACGGATTGATTGCGAGTCTTTTATATACGTTTTACGAACTTGAGCATGCAGTATGATCATGATTTTTATGAGCATGTGTTTTACGACTATGCATATACGAATATACGTATACGAATATACATACATATATATTATGTTTTATGCATGTGCATGGAAAGGATTTATGATTTGGTTTACACAGAGTACAGTCTCAGTTATTATGGTTGTATCGATACACATTGGCTTCTCGGCTGATCCCCGAGTACGCTCCGGGGGGGACAGATATCCTGACCCGAGGCCTTTCTGGCTTGGAATCACGTGTGGGTCTGGGATCCCGTGATTCAGTCTGTACTAGCGCGAGGGAGTCCATGAGAGACCCCGCGGTATTTATGATGCATTCTCTGTACCCGTGAGGAGTTAGAGTCTCCCTCGTGTACCATATGATTTTTATGCATTTAGACTCGCATATGTTTTTATAACATATATTATTTGGCGAAAGACATTTATTTTCGTCCACTCACTCTAACAGTTTTCATGTCTTTCCCCTGGGTTTTCGATTTCTGTGCCCAGTTTGCAGTTCAGATTCTGGTGTCGCACGTCGTGGTCGGAGGCATAGTATTCGAACGATGTTTCTTTTATGGTAGGTTTTTAGTTTGGCATACTATTTGTATATCTATATTAGAAGTCGCTCTGAGTATTCTGATGTATATTTTCATACGATTTTCCCTGGATTTCTATAAAGTATAGTTATATTTATTACTTTACATTACTGTTGATATGTTGAGAAATCCGGATGGGATTGGTGCCCACGGTTTGATTTTTGTGGCATAGGATGAAGTGTATTTTCCGGGTGCAGGTAATGGCAATACCGCGTTAGTAGCGTTACTCTGCCGAAATTTTGATGGTTTTTGTTGGTTCGTGTTTTCAGAAGGGGTTTGATTCCGGTTTAGGAAACTAATTCGGGGTTGGGTCCTTTCACAAGGTATATAAATAGTTTTGCAATTATGAAAGCTTTGATTTGTTTTCCTTTGAAAGAAGCATGTTGGTTTCATCTGTGACTTACATTATTCTTGATTTTTTATGCACAAGCACTGTGTGTGTGTGTGTGTGTGTCTGTCTGTCTGTCTGTGTGTCTGTGTGTCTGTGTGTGTGAAAGAGAGAGAGAGAGAGAGAGAGAGAGAGAGAGAGAGAGAGAGAGAGAGAGAGAGAGAGAGAGAGAGATAACACAGAAACAACACAATGGTCCTTCAGTTCAGGATTTCCAAATCTGCTCTTGAAAGTCAGTGAAGCTTCAGCTATAACTTCCGGAGAGAAAAAAAAATAGCAACTAGTCAGTATTCCCTAAAGCAATTGCAAATTACTTGCAATCATAACTAAGCAAAGAAAATGGTTACTACTCTCGGTCCCTGTCTTTATATAAATAAAAATCAGTCTTTTACTTTCATGAACTTTTTTTTTCTTTTGTTATTCAGATACTGATGTCAGCTCGAGAATGAAATGGAATAAGCACTTGTCCAAAGTCAACACTTCACAACATTCTAGCTCTCCTATTATCTTAAAACTCCAATAAGTTTATTCAAGCCACTACCTATATATTTATGCATTATCATCACAGAACTAGAACCAGAAAAGAAAAGAAAATGCGATGCTCTCAATTTTGTTTTCAACAATTTAAGTGATCAAGCTCAGAGGCCAAACTGAATGCGTCAAGAATCTAATACAAGACAGGGACTAACAACAATTTAATTGGTACTGCACTACTAAACACTAAACTTTGAGACATGGCGGAAAGAAATACAATCCTACTCAATATGCAAATTGACTCGTTGTGAACTTGATAATTGAAACTGATTTAGCTTTATGAAAACAAGTTGATCAAGTAAGAAGACACATACCAAGATGATCTAAAATAGTTGTCTGTTTTGCTCTTTCCCATGTTCTCTGCAAGAAAACCAAACTGAAATCTGTAAACCAAATTGAAAGATGATACTTCAGGTATCTGTTGAACTACATATTTCTTATTCACATAACACTATAATACTTACCTCAAAAACTGATTTAGTTGATTTTTATGTATTTGATAGGCCATGCTATAATACCTCCAATAGATTCTTCAAGATTAGTGAGCTCACTTGTTGCCCGGAATAGAGGAATGTCAAGAAAAACCTCGTGGACCGAAACTTTCCAACAATCGTCACCTAGAGAAGCATGATGCACCAAAGCTCGTGGGTCTCTTGACAAAACTGCACCCGTTGCAACAAAAAATTCTTCTTTTGCAAACCAGTTTAGCAAATAGATCTTCCGTCCATCAACTTCTTGTATCTTTTTTGGTCCAGTACTTTCGGTCTTTTTCTTTTTTCCATCAACATGTCCAATAACTGATTCATAGTTAGAACTTATAATGCTTCCACCTATATGTTTGTTCTGTGATGCACTATTAGATTGCTGAACACTTGAATTTTCTTTCCTTTTTCTCTGTCCAGAGTGTTTCACACTTGAGTAGTCCTTTAAGTGAAAAGAATTCAGCAATTAACCACCTGCCCCAATTGATTTTATAAACTAAAACATAAACTATAACCTTTATTTAAGGACTTACATTGCCATTCTCAGCTTTGTCTAGCCGAACAGCGAGGCTTTGTACCAACTCCATTAACTGATCCACTTTTTGGTTTTGAGCAGTAAGAGCTTCTATTTGAGCGGAAACTTGGTTTTCTAAAATGGTCACTTTATGGGCAGCGTACCTTCGTCCATCTACCTTTGATGGTAGGGCACCAAATCCATGTCGTCTCACACGTCCTCGTGGATTAGGACCTAAAACCTTCGAAACAGCGTCATCTCTTAAACAACACCCATCTTCTTCTTCTTCCCTTAACTTCCGTACTTGTTTCTACATGATACCAACATCTATTAATGTATACAATATCTGAAAACTGAATGTTATTAATGGAATTCTACAATAAATTGTTCTTACCACAATCTCCGGATCATCAAGTCCTTCATCCGAATCATTCTTCTTCAATTCATAAGTACGAAGCCATATATCGGACCTCGATAATGCATCAGGGTTCTCACTTTCTTTCCTCTGTGAAGTAAAGAGTTGTCTTAGCTTATCACATTATAAACATACAAATTATACTGATGAAAAATCATGGAATTCATTCACTGACCATTTCCTCTATTAAACATGCAAAGCTTTTCCTGCTTGTTCTATGCATCAAGGTCCTTTCGGCTCATATTGACTTAAACTTATCAGACTTCAGCTAATAAAACCAGAGTGAGAAAATAAAATCAAAAACTGTTTCCTTAGCATATATACTGTATATATAAAGTTATAAGCATTAGCTTGATTAAGGATGCCAACTTACCCTAAATTCTTCTGTGTATCTGGATTTCACAAGAGCATTCCAAGCCAATGGTTCCACATTCTCAGGTTTGAGAAGCGCAGCCGCACGTGATAAACCCACCTCTTCAGCTTTTTTCATCACTTTGGTCATTGTTTTTGATTCGTTGTTTCCCCAAAGCTTTATCATCCTTCGGAACACATGTTTCTTGTAATAGCTATCAACAGCATAATGTTGCTACATTGAAAGAAAGAAAAAAACCATGAGACATTTACTAAAAATCTAGATAATGCAGCATATCAGTAGGTATCAGGGTACTACATGCATCAGGGTACTAAAAATCTACAGAATCCATATAGGCATATCATCATTTTGTCAATACACACTACTGTAATATACCTTCAAACCCAGACTACAGACCATACCAGACTAGACTACTACAGACACCAAAATGGCTAATACACCTCCTAGTTGTATTACTTGTATAAGAATACAATGACCTTATAATATAGGTGAAGTGACATGAGTTACATACATGGATAATTCAAAAACAAAATAAAAACACACATGAAGTAGTTTATATAAAAAAGCTAACTTTATAATAGCTCCATTCAGTTTAATTTATTGATTGTATAAGATGGGATTATCACTACAGTATGAAACCTTTGCAATAACTATGTACTTATCAAACTCCATGACTGTTCAGACTGAAGTAGATAATAGTAGCTATGTACACATCAAAGTCATATGTGCAATATAAGCCTCTAAGAAAGATCTATCATCAACTGAACATATAAGAACTACTATGAAAAGTCACAACTTACAGTAATATGTTCCCAGATTTGATCGTTGTATTTATCAGTGAGGTTACTCCAGTCAGTCGTTAACGGTACGAACTCCTTTGCTACAACCCCAATGAAGGAGGAGAAACCGTTGGCATACTTTCCAATTGGCTGATCGTGTTCATTGAATTGCACATGACATATGCCTTTGTTCTTCTTGAAGTCTTTATCTCCTTTTGCTTTGCCTCTAGGAGGTCTTTTTAGATTAACAGAATTAGTATCATCTTGGCACCTATTTGAACTAGTAGGCTCTGAAACACGTTGATTATGTCCATTGAATGCTAGAGGACATGAGCCTTTGTTGTTCTCCAAAACTTTATCTCCTTTTGCTTTGCCTTTAAGAGCTTTTTTCAGGTTGTCTGAAACAGCCTCATCTTGACACCTATCTAGACTCATAGGTGATTGAGAAGGAGAGTAAGAACCTCTATCCGAAATTCTTATTCCTGGATTGCTTTGTTGTCTCATACAAGCAATGGCAGCTACCTTACTTTTCTTTTGTTGTTTCTCTCTCTTGTTACCTTTCTTCGAACGTTGGACATAAATCACATTGAACTCGACTAAACAAAAATACAAATCTAAATCTTTATAAGAATAAGAATTCTGAAATGTAGCTATTTTCTATTAAGAAAAATCAGAAAGATTGAACTTACTTCTCCAATAACCATTTTGCTAAGCCTTCAAATTAATTTTTCAGGGTTAATCTTCACTGCTTTCACCATCACTCTGCCAACAAACATAATAATGCAATTAGACTTTGTCCATATATCTAGAAAGAAACAATTATATCACAAAAAATTACTGATGCATCACTCATCATATCATAATAACTTCTTGTTAGATCCTCATCACCAAAATTCAGAACAATTTGTGACAAATCCAATGGTGCACATAGTATGTACTCAGTTTCATTGAAAATTGATCTCTTTTTCCATCGTTTTGTAAGTTTTGTAGGATCATCACCGTCATCTAAACACTCATCAATTTCCTGAGGTTGTCTCTTCCTTTTTCTGATATCATCTTTCTCTTTCCTTCCCCAATCATTCTCAATATTTTTAACAACTTTGTAGATCTCAGAACCACTCAACTGTCTAGGCATTTCTCTATATTTCTCAGTTCCATCAAACCATGCTCCTTTAGACCGGAAAATATGATCATCGGAGAGAAATCTCCTATGACACATGTAGCAATGTTTCTTTCCATTTTTTAGCCACTTTGAAGACGTTTGAACACCACATACAAGACATGCTTTCTTTCCTCTTGTGGAATATCCAGACAAATTCCCATAAGCGAGAAAGTCGTTGATGGTCCACATTAACAAAGCTCTCAAATTGAACGAAGACCCCACATATGCATCATACACATTAACCCATTTTATCCACACCTCTTGTAGTTCTTCAAAAAGAGGTTGTAGATATACATCTATATTATTTCATGGTTGCCTTGGTCCCGGGATGAGCAATGTAAGCATCATATTCTCCTTGGTCAAATGGATCCAGCAACTTTTTGACATTATACAAAGAACTTGGAAGAATATTATCCCTTGGTAGAAACCCTTTAAACATATCGATCATATCATCAAATGCAGCGTTTGTTAAACGATGACTAGCCTTGAACTTGTACATAGCCACAGTAGCAGACATCTGAGATGATGTAGAGCCTCTATAAAGAGGACGTTCTGCCTCTTCAACTAAAATTTTCAAATCGGGCTTATTATTTTCTTCCCTAGGTGCCATAACATTTTGATCCAAAAAGCAATCCTTGTACATTCTCTGTGTTTCAGGGATTCCAACATTTTCAGGTTCCTCAACGAGCTCATCCCCATGCCATGTGAAATTAGAATAGAGAGGGTCTATTCCATAGCATATAAGGTGGTCATATACATCATTAAAGGTATAACAACCAATGCTTAGACACTTAACACACGGACATCTAATCTTATTTGGATTCCCCAGTCTAACCTGAACAGTATCAACAAATTTTCGAGCTCCTTCTTTGTATACAGTAGAGTTTCTATACAAAAGTAAACTATTTAGTATTTATCTACAGTCTACACTACAATAAAACAGTCTATAGTACAGTAAAATAGAGTTTGGGATTGTGAAAAGAAAACCTTTTATGCTTAGTCCATTCTTTATCCATAGATGGTTGGCAATCCATTCCACAATCTAGCAATACTCTGACAGCTTCAAACCAACTCAAGTTTGTGTCATTTGATATTGTATCCACCTGTACACACTCAACATAGCACAAAATGAAAAGTTAGATCACTAAAAATGCAGCTGTTTCCTCTTCATTACTATATGGCATCCTCCAATGTTTATTCACTTATGTACAATATTTTGTTCTTTTGTTTTCTGCCATCATCTTATCAGGGGAGATTCTCTTAATTTCTGGTCAGTTTTTCGTATCCAACAACAACAAATAAATATCTTCCCAACCCATGTACAACAAGGATCATGGATTTTTAGAAATTTAAGCCACGTCTCTGTGAGTTTAGTCATTTCTCAAGGGAAACCCAAGTTTGAGACATACCAAGTCGATCCTCCAAAAAAACACAAGTGGTTGACAAAAAAGAGGTTCAAGCAGCGGAGGAAGAAAGAGAAGCAGGAGAGAAGAGCTGCCAATAAAAAGGATCCGCGTTGGCTTGGCATCAAGGGCAAGATGAAATGAGGCAAATTTTCTAGTGTCGAGGAAAAAATAGGTTTGTATAATGCTCTAGAAACCCAGAAACATCACAAAACACAAATGTAACAGAACTCAAAACAAAAACAATAAACTGCAACTGTTCTATAATCGCTTCAGATACAAGAGAAACTATGATGTTTAAGAGCCCCCGAAACCGAAGCTATCATACCAATGAAAAGAACAAATTAAACAAGAGGAACAATGTTTGAATGTGTGGTTATCATGGGCTATCTTAGAACATGCAACATATCAACTTTACTGATTCAAGTCACTTTCTTTTAAGGTCGGTAGAGTAGCAAGTTTCCCGTTTCTTAACCATAGTATACGCCATAAGTTATGCTTCCCCCATTTTCAACTTAAAGAAAAGAAAACTTATAAGAGGTGAATAAAAAGCACTTTCTTAGGACATCCAATTACTGTATACAGAATAAAACAAAATTTCTTTTAAATATAAACGCACATATACTTTCATAGCCATACAACAAACTTCATAAGCAGTCCAACAGTATTTTACAAAGAATCCCAAGAACTTTATTTCCCTTATTAAAGCACTTGTATTTTTACAGCCAAACAACACTAAAATTTGTAAATACTTGTTGCCAATGCGGTAAAGTTACATGTTATTCACTAATTATAATGCTACAGCCCTCTGGAGACAGAACAATGGCATGTCCACTTATGGAAAGAAATAAACATAGTAGTGGTATGACTATACAGAAAAGATATAAGAACTAAACAACTATAAGACAAAAGAAATAGTATACATCCTAAAAAAATACATGAATATTCTCCAAGCTATAAGCAGAGCAAAGATTCCATTCACAATTTAAAGGTTACCTTTGTCCATACAATGATAAACTGCACCCCTGATATGTAGAACCAATGAAGAAAATTCAGCAAGTGAAGCAGAGCAACCAATGGAAGGAAGAAGCAAGGACCAAAACAAATCCAATGAGCACGAGGAACCAAAAGTTTTTTGTACTTCCATTTCTACCTTTCTGAAGAACTAACCAAAAACAAGAAACTCCATGTTACTCAGAAGTTAGCCGCCGCCTCTTCCATTTCTCTATCTTCCCTATACATATCTCTATCTCGAGAACGTTCTTGGCCACTATCACGCTTGTCCTAAGAGCTACATATCAAGAACCATAGGCTGGGACCTATACCCACATAGAGGGTGGGGTGATTCTCTCAATCCTTCATATAGGGCACTAACTGATTATTGACAATCCATCCATTACTGAACAGTGCAGAATAACAGCTTAATCCAAGACCCAAGTAACATCAATGAACTTTCATTCAAAACTCTTAAGAGTTCACAACTATTCTTCTATACTATATATGTTATGGTAGTAGTGTTCAACCATGTTATTCCTCTTATCGATCTATTTCAAATGGCAAGACAAATGAATCATGCTATATAGCAAGAACTATGAGCATTACTATACTATCTCAATACAGGGGGAACAATCATATATATATATATATATATAGGCAGAGAATTGTGGCACAGTCAACAACAAAAACCAACCTAAAGCACAAGGCTCATAGCACATCAATTGGAATATATTCAAATCTAGAAACGCAGAGAAACTAACCAATCAACGGAAGATTGCTCTGAAATGAATATCGCCTCTTTGGCTCTGACCTCCGAAAAAGCCCCAACTAATGCACCCAAACAAATCGTCAAACTCAAACTCATCTCAAAAACCTAAAGAATTTAAAAACGATGATAAGGAAGAGAGATATGGACCTCGGAGAGGTGGAGCGGATGTGAGGAGAAGAGAGAGTTGAAGCTATTGCCGATGGCAAAAGACTCCCTCTCGATCGACCACTTGGAGAGCAGTTCGGTCTGGTTCAGCAGGGGTTTTAAATCAGCCAGATTAAGATGAGCGGACGATGCGGTGGCGGTAGAGGGGGCGGTGGCGGGGGCGGTGGCTATTATCTGCGTTCGTACTCTACTCTCTCTCTCTCTCTCTCGCCCGATCGGATTGGATTTGAATGGAGCTCGAGAAAAGAGAGACGGAGATAGTCAATTGCGTGAGACCGAGAGAGAAGGAAGTAATCTAATGGAATAATGGCACATTTGTAAATACGTGAAAACTGAACGAAAATTTAGGCGCGTGTTTTTAATCGGGAGGGGTTTCCCGCATTACTCTTTCATTCAAATGAGATTTTTGGAATTAAGATGGTTTTTAGATGTTGTCTTTTGCGACATGCCAAAATAGTGTGTCGTAAAAGACTAAATTTTTGAGTCTTTTGCAACACACATTTAAAGTATGTCATAAATGAAGTACATTGTTTACGATGTACATAAAAAATGCGTCGTAAAAGATAAAAATAAAACTCTTTTATGACGTACATTATAAGTGTGTCGTAAAAGACTATATTTTGTGACATACATGAAATGTGTATCGCAATTTGCGCGTCGCAAAGGAGTAATTTTCCCGTAGTGCAAAGGACTTCCGTACGTACATATTCTGTGATCCAATCAGTTAGGTTTTCTTTTTTTCGCTAAATTAAAGCCTAGACTAAAACATGGACTTTTTTAATCCATCATTCGATAGAACTCGTTGAAGTCCAGCACTCCATTTCCATCCGTATCATAAACTTGGATCATAGTCACACACTCATCATAAGACTTGGTGTCTCCGAGTCTCTGCAGCATCCTCTGCAAGCTTCTTGGGGTTATGAATCCTTTCTCCAACTCAAACATCTCAAACGCCATCTTCAGATCATCATCCTCCCCGCCTTCCCTCGTCATCAGCTGAAGAAAATCTTCAAAGTCTAATTGACAGTTCCCGTTGGAATCGAGCTCGTTGATCACGGCCTTGGCCTCTTCGTATGGCATGTACTCTCCTATGGACCCAAAATAAGCCCTCAACTCGGCAGCCGAGATCTTCCCATCTCCATCTCCGTCGAAATAGCGAAACACTTCTCTGAACTCATCTTCCCTGTTGCCAATTAGGGTAATACTAATGTTACGTATTCGAAATTAACTTAGAGTGTGTGTGTATATATCACATACGAGATAGATGTACGTACGTACCTGTTGGAAAATCTTGGAGGCATGGTGATGGGTAATACCGGAGAGGCAGGGGAGGTGGGAGAGGCTGATGATGATGAGGTGGACTTGGACGATGATCGGCGACTAGGGAAACTGAGCTTGGGACTCTTGCTGGCAAACCATTTGGAAGACTTGGAGTTCCCCCGAAGATTATTGTTCTCGGTTGCTGCTGCCATTGTTGGAGATCGCTAGCTAGCTAGAGAGAGAGAATCCTCGAGATCGAATATGATTCTGTATACGAGAAATATGTGGACGTGAGGAGATTTATATATATATATATATATAGATATCTATATATATAGCGAGAGAGAGAGAGGGCCGGGAGTAAAATTAAAGCCAGAATAAATGGAGTAATAATTAAAAAGATGATGAATATTGGGACTTGCTGTGAAATTGCAAGATGGGAAGGGGGTAATGTACGTTAGCAGAGACTTTTTAGGTGGAAGGAAGCTGCCTGGGGACCCGAAAATTGATGATGCAGTGACGTCTGGAGTGTTCTGATAAGGCTTATTCCATGAGGCGACTATGGCATTGTCTGTGAACCTAGTTATACTACGAAAAACAAGAGGAAATATTTTCTGTTGGCTATATTCACTTCGGAAATATTTGGAGAAAGATTCAAGTGTTCCATATGATTCCCTTAAAATGAGGGAGCAGCTAGCTGAATTGACTGAGTTTTTTATCTGTCTTTTGACCTAGCTAGATCCAATCCTTGGATTACAGTTCACGGACAAGAATCTCAAATAAATACATACAGATATAGAAACATTTACATATATGAGCATCACAAAAATCTTAGAAATTTATTTTTGTTGAAGGAGAAAAATAAATACACAAAAGATAGACTTGAAAAATGTAACTTTTTCATTGATAAAATGTTTAATATATAAGTTGATACAATCTGTTACAATAACTGTCCCGATAGAATAAGAATTATTTGTACCTCTATCTAGACTAAATCGTATCTAATTAGGACAAGACACACACCGAAAATTACGGAGAATAAATCTCCTTAAACACTCCCCTTTGTGTCGATGGCCTAATTAATGATACATAACTTGTTGCCTCACTAAAAATTTTGTCAAGCAAACAAAAAGCTCATGGGTAAAACAAAAGCTTGGTCTAAGGGAAAAATAGTACAACACATTAACTACAAAAGCTACCACATGTGATATAGACTCCCCATGATGTCTACATAAATGTAACTCCCTTTAAATGTAAATTCAGTCATGGTGTTCATATGACCTGCACATATCAATGCATCTCACATTTTTCAAAAATGTAGATTTAGGTAATGATTTGGTAAACAAGTCCGCAGTATTATCCACCAAATTAATTCAGTTCACATGGATAATCAATAATCGTTGATATTGCTGATTGTAGAAGTACTTTGGCGAAATGAGTTCGGCATGACACCCTTAATGTAACTCAACTTCATATGTTCAATGCAAACCATATTGTCTTCAAAGATGCAAGTTCGTGTTATCGTAGTAGATGTAATCCACTAGACCCTCGAATATGATGAATAATTGACCCAAGCCAGATACATTCCCTAACCGCTTCATACAAAGCAATGATTTCTGAATGATTCGATGAAGTAGCAACAATGGTTCGTTTAGTTGATCTCCAAGAAATCATCTTGTTACCCATGGTGATCGAATACGTAATCAGTCTGTGAATAACTTTTGTGTGGATCAGAGAGGTACTCAACATCATCAAATCTGACCAACACATCAACCAATATTTCAGAATAGAGGACTGTAGTAAAACTGCTAAGGAATTCGACGGGTCGAAGTCCTCGCTCGATGGGTCAAATGAATGCTTATATTCGATCCAGGTTACCAGTTTCTACGGGTCGAAACCATTCTCCGACGGGTCGAAAGACACCTTCGGGTTATCACAGTTTACCGCTTTCGAGGGGTGGACAGATCCCTTCGACGGGTCGAAAGCTACAGAGCCTACATGCTGTGATTCAACCATCTTTTTTTCAAGAATTTCAAGCTTCTCTCTGTTTTTTTGTAAGGAATGAATAGTCCCAAATCAGAGGATATATTCAAGAACCTGAAGTTATGTTCTACTTCATTCCAATGATTTTGGGTAGGCGCATACAAAAAGGCATGTCTGGATGTGTGCACCAAGTATATATAACTAAGTTCCAGCTACACTAAAATATGGAATCTCAACTCCAAAGGTTCCCTACCATCATCATTCCGATGAAATTGATCATTTTGGGTTTCAGACTGTAAACAACCATTGGTGTGCTAAGAGGGTGTGTTTTGTCTATTTTTTCTGATTTAGGCATTAGCAGACTGGTGAATAAGTATTTCACCAACTCGATGTACCATCTCTAAAATAAAGACAAAGTCGAGTCCTACCAAGGTCTATCATCTCAAATAACTCGTTCATGTAATGAACATGCATGAGCATAACTTATCACTCTTGCATTCCTTCCCAATCAAGTAGTCACTTAAAGCAGTGAATGTCTCAATTTGAACACATGAATACTTCGTGGTTTAGAGTTACGTGTATTGGGTAGAACCATGCCAACCGACACTCTCATGTATATCTCTGAATTAAGATCTCCATAGAGATATGCTGTAACCACATCCATTAGCTACATACTCAGTTTTGTAGATACTACCAAGCTGATAAGGTAATGAAAAGTAATAATGTCCATAACTAGAGAATACATCTCCTCATAATCAATACTAGGTTGTTGAGAGAATCCTTGCACCATAAGTTCTTCTCATTGTGCTTCCAAACAAAGACTTATTTGTGTATGACCGGCTTACCATTTGGTGGTCATAGCACTACCATACTAAAAACTTTCCTTTGGTAAGAGAGTCTAGTTCAGCCTAGATTGCAACTTTCTATATCGGTCAATATGTTCTACGTTAGCCATTGACAATCCGCAACAGAGTAACGTTCCACTTTATCATTGTCAATTCCTGAGTGACGGAATAAGTAAATGCACCATCAACGAACCTGGAAGAACCCTCCATAATACCATTAGCATTTGCTTAACTTTGTGAGTTTTCTTTGTTTACTAACATTGTCATTTACTCCGAGGCATCTCCCATTGTTTGTCAATGTCAACTTCTAGACACAATTGTAGTAAAAAATAATCTCATGTGTCGATGAAGAACAGTTGTGCCTTGATGGTTTGTCATCTTACCGGCTACTCATCAGTAGATTTTGACCGACGCTACACCCCCACTATAGGCAGGAGAAACACTATCTTGCCCAGGTGTTGGTTATCTTGCCCAATTCCAGAAACTTTCAACCTTGCAAGATTTGCAACATGTATAACCGATCTCGTCACTTTCAAGATATCAGTAAAGAAGTCAGACATCGAATCTGCTACTTTCTGAATATCAAGAATATATTTCACTTTAATCTCACATTAAGATGTGTGGGGGTTATGATGAGACATAGTGGGGGACGTACCATGTCAATTTTTGACGTTTAACCAGAATGGAACCATTCATATCTGATAGTTGCATATTTATGCGTCTATTCAGTATTTAATTTGTTCCCTGTATTTATTTTATTATTATTATTTGAGTGAATTAATTATGTTTATTTGTTTTTAAGTATTTTGGAGATTAATGAAGAAAATGAGATTAAATATTACAATTTGGGCGTTAATTGGAGAAGTATATTGAAAGTAGAATTATAAACCATGAAGGATACTAACTGAGATTCTTGGCGAGAGATGCTTGGCCAGGGAATGGGCTTGGCGAGCAGTTTTGAGACAAAATAAGGTTTGTATTGGATTTAGCTGGCACATGAGTTACATCTAAGAATTACCCAACTTAATGGAGTTATATATATATATATAGCTTGACTTGGTGAGGCAGACTTGTCCTTGGCGAGAAAAGTGGACTTGGTGATTAAGAGAAAGACAAAATAAGAGTCCTTTTGCATGTTGAATTGTCTGGCACGTGATACATCTAGGTTGATTAGCTTGGTTACAAAGACACACACATATATATATTGCTAGTGGAGCAAAAAGGAGACGGCTAGAAGGAGGAGGGAGAATAAGAGAAAAAAAGAAGAAGAAGTTGAACGTGGGGAAGAGAAGATCCATACTACAAGCATACGATCTCGATAGGGATCAAGAATTTATTTCTTCTTCTTCTTAGTTGATCTTTCATGAATTCTTTGATGTTATTATTTAAGACTATGAGTAGCTAAATTCCTTTTGTTAAGAGCTGATTGAAGCCCTAGATATGTTTACGATTTTGAACCCTTTTTTATTCTATTAACTATTTGGATGAGTTTTGTTTCACTGTTTTCTCACCTTATGATTTCTATGTTCATGTTTCTTTAAGTGCATGCTTAGATGCATGGCTTAGGATCTATAGTCTTGATTGTGTACATGGCCACCTTATCATTGCATATTCTCTAGAGTTAATCATGAATTTGTGTGAAACAAGCCTTAGTGATGTAAGAGTGACCACCTTATCAATCCTTGAAGCTCTGTTATTCTTCAAATATTTTTAGAACGTAATGACTTCAGTTCTCTAGGCTTACATCACCATATGTATAAGTCGGTTAATTGAGGATCAAGATCGAGCAGATTGTCCCTCTTTTTTCATGTCAAGTAAGAGAGTGTAATACACAAGATGACTTAACCAAAGCTCTTATGTGGGGAGTATTCATCAATGGTTAGTTCTGTTATATTGGGGAGGTCGTAAGTATGTCTAGGGTGGAAAGAAGTTCTTAACATTCATATCTCATTGATCACTTCCAACAATTTACTTTCTGCAATTTACTGATTTCTGCATTAGCTGTAGCTTAACCGATTTATATCGGTAACCAAATCAACTCAGAACACCCTCAAATTTTGTGTGGTAGTCCACCACTGTGTCTAATTTAATGTGTCAAAATTTCGTGTTATTTAAGTCTGTCTAGCTTAGGTTTGTAGTGTTATTAGTGTACTGTAGTCGAGTATGTCAGCTTTTCAATTTTTGTTTTAGGATATAGTTTCACCAATTCTTCGTGTTCGATAACACCTATTTATCTTACTATATTGATATATCCAGGTTATGAATAGGGTATATTTTCAAGGTGTTTACCTACCTTGTCAATATCTCCCCCTAACGACTGGAAATATGTCTCCTCATAGTGACTATTTGTAAAACTGGTAGTAAAGAGATCTCCGATTAAAAGTTCTAAATAATGGACAACATTTGGAGATTCACAATAAACATAGATGCCTCAACATCGTTGAGAACCCATTTTAGTACACAGTGAAAGTGTAGTAGGCACATGTACCGTGCAACTAAAGATGTGTAGATGTGAAATGTCAGACTTATATACAGTTACCAACTGGTACGCACTGAATGGTTGACGGTTTACCAGTCTCAAGTGAATAAGCATAGCTGCATGTACCACTGCATATGCCCAAGAAGATACCGATAAATTAATATACATTACGATTGACTGGCCACAAGCTGTAACCGCTTAATTTCTGCCTCTGCTAAACCGTTCTATGAATGAACATGGGGAACCGGGATGTTCAACTTCAATCCCAATCAACATGCAATAATTAATAAAATATTTTGATGTAAACTCTCCTGCATTATCCAATATAATAAACCTAATTGGATTATCGGGTGGTGAGCCCGAACCGTAATAATGAGAACTAAGAGTGTAGCAAATGCAATGTACCATGTGGATTGCAAAGATGGGTGACATATGCATCAATGCAGGAATCAAAACTATATATAAATAGTTCGCATTCCGGTTTGATTGATCATCATATATTCTTTAAAATCTGTAGAGGAATGGAAGTTGTGTCTACAACAAAAGATCGCCATGCATATAAACAACATTACAGACATGAACAAGTTTTGTAAACTGAGCAATGGGCATTAGATTTTGTCATAAAGACATCCGGTGGGAAAAACGCACTATAATGTATTGTGCTCGTCTTGGAGACCGAGCCTAAACCGAGTGGAATAATCTTACTCCCCCCATGAGAATAATTCAATATCTTGATCATCATAATGCAAAAACTCATATGAGGCCAAGTCACACATAGTAATATAAGTGGTTGCACTGGATTAAATGATTTGTACCGTAGTTATATATAAATCACTACAAATCCTCATAAATCTCTCCAGATTGTGCCGTGGGCAACATTCTATGGAGATTTGACACAAAACTCTTTTCTATTCTCACAATAATATTCCAAGCGAAAATCGTTGGCAAAAATTGTTTTCAAAACTTAACAAGATTCGATGGGTATTAGGCACGTATAACACTCAATCTCGACATCATGTACCAACAAAACAATGTCAATCAATCCGTCTTTGAACCCAAGACATGACAAACACTTTAAGTGAACACTTAAAGATTTCAAATGGTGTAACCCTTATCGAGTATTGATATGATATGAAAATAGCTGAAAACAACCGATGTATAACAACATCTGATTGGTCGAAAGGACTCTTGTAGACTAAGTTTCATGGCATGACAAAATTTGATGTAAAACCACATCTGGTGCAAAACTTTGAAATTTTTCTGAACCTTTATTTATCGATAAAACTAATGTAAAACACATTAATAACACCACGTCTGGGTAAAGCCTTCGACGAGTCGAGAGATACTCTCGACGGGTCGAGAGATACTCTCGACGGGTCGAGAAATGCATAATTTGTCACAAAAGCCATCCTTTGACTAGTCGAGAAAATTCTTCAATGGGTCGAAGGAAATCCTAAAACCATATTGAATTTCCGATATATTTTTCGACGGATCGAGGAAAAAATTCATCGGGTCAAAATTGTGACATTTTAGAGACAGAAGCTATCCTTCAATTCGATTGGTCGAGACAATTCTTCGACGGGTCGAAGGTGTAAATATGTAATCTGAGGAATATATTTGATGGGTCGAATGAAAACCAGGCAAAATTTTTGACAGTTTAAAAATTCCAAAAACCGATCAAGAGTGTACCCTTCGACGGGTCGAAAGATCTTCAGAATCAAAACCATCCTCTCTTTATGTCTCATTTTTATGGTATATTGGTGTCATACTGCCATAGAACTATGTATAATTTGAATCATTAAGCAATATGTATAAAAATAACCATTCTTAACACTTTCAAATACCGAAAGAAATTTTTTTTTTATTACTTTTATCAACATCAAAACTTATATCAAAATATTGTTCTTATTCAAACAAAAATCAACTACAACAAGTCTCAAACCATGGCTAAAACTAAGCCAAAAATAAAATTAAACTTGATTACATAGCAGAAATATGAGCCTAATACATAGACTACCCAAAAACAGCAGTCTCAAGACTTGCTTTTGTATTGTCTGCTATTATAAAATTGGCTTCACCGAAATCTTCCATATCATAATTTTCAGTGAAGTTAGTCTTATGTGCCAAGTATCGTGTATACTTTTTGTAGGCATTTTGAATATCCTTGGAAGCACGACATTGCTAATGCATGTTCTTGGTAGAACTACACCTATAGTAAGATGACAACGAGAAGCAGAACGAGAAGAATTCACACCATTCCTAGGACCGAAATTGGATTGATTCTTGTTCGAGTTGTGGCTATTATCTTGGCGAATCCAAGTCAAATTCCGACTTTGTCCTCCTCTACCATGACCTCTGTCATGGCCTCATCTACCACCACGATTTTGATAAGGCTCTGAACGGTTCATCTAATTCTTTCATTTTTTTCTCACCAGTATTGTAAGTTTCATGGACATGCGTTGAACCGGCTAGCCTAATATTGTTGTTAAGATGTATCTCGCAATATCTCTCTTTCTTTGCCAACACATTCATGAGATCACTAAAGGATCTTAGTTTTTCTTTCTCATAATCTGTGTGATATTGATTAGCAATTGTGTCCATGGAGATAGAAAAAGTGTTTAAAGACTTCTCGATCATAGCCTGATCGGTCTTTACAATGCCAGAAACACTCAACTCTAATTGGAGCTCTAATATAGTTTGATTAAAAGCATTAAAACTCGGATAATCCAATAACCTGATTGAATCACATCTTTCTTGCCGTTCAAAAAGTTGTGCATTATACACATTATTGAACATTTCTTGTAAAGTCACCCACAAAACTGCGGAGTCATTATTTAGAAAATATTGTTTCTTTAGAACTGGAGGTATATGCCGCCTCAAAACTATGAGGGCTTAAACTTTACGAGCTGGAGTTTGTGGCTTAGTGCCAGGTGGTGATGGTGGTTGGATTGTATCTATCAGATTCATACCGAGCAACGTGTTCTCAATATCTGACATCCAACAATGGTATTCTGCTTCTTAAAGATCAAGGATATCAAACTCGGGCATTTTTGGCTCTGTTGATGTCATCTATAAGAGAGACAAGAGATGTAATTAGCTTACTGATCAAAAAACCACAATCACTAAATATAAAGTCTAGAGAATAAGAACCGTGATCGATAGTCGCATATTTATGTGTCTATTTGGTGTTTAATTCATTCTCTATATTTACATTATTGTTATTTAATTGAGCACTTTAATTACATTTATTGTTTTATAGGTTTTGTGGAGGAATAAAGAAAAAGGAAATCAAATAGGGATTCCTAGCTCAATACGGATTGAAGAAGGAGTTTTGTGCAATTATAGAAGCATATTCCCATGTGAACTCTAGGAGATCAATTGGGGGACATATATAAACCTATTTTAGGTTTTTTGGAAGGCTAATTAGAAATTAAGGAGAGAAACTCGAGCAAAGGAGGAGAGCAACCGCAAGGAACCAGAAGAAATTTCGATCCATTGAAGAATCCTTGTTCGATCCATCGAAGATGGACGGCAGCTTCAGTTCTTCATCTTTTCTTGATATGTAAAACTCTATGCCTTATTTTGATTCGATTTTAATTATGAATTTCAGTAGCTAAATCATTGTTAAGGGGATGTTTGAAGCCTCGTACATGAAGTATTTCTAATTCATACACTTTAATCTAATGTTGCATATTCAAATGAATTGAGGTTTTCTTTTTCTATATGACTCACCATATAATTTTTGTATGTTTGCTTTGGTGGCCAACTTAGTATGCATGCGAGGATTCTATTGTCATGAGATACGAGCTATTGAAGATCATGGTTCGTCCACTGGATTCTCTATAATGATACACCAATTTTACCATCGGGTGATTGGAACCTAGGTCTAGTAGGATACACCTATAATGTACATGTGAACCCTTGTAGATTCTTAAACCTTTTCTAGAACTTAATGCTTTCTTTTTTGTAAACCTTGGGGGCCATGACTACGGGTTCAATAGAGAGATAGATGTGGGGGAGGTCCATGACAAACTCACATAGGCATAAGGATTAGGTAATATGATGAGTCGTGTCTATCAATCTTCCTTAGAACTTTCATTGATTGGATTTGTGCATTAGATTAAGTATTTGTTAGATAGATGGAATGACAGTGGTGGATTGTATTCCTCTTAACCCATTTATCATATAGTTGAAACCTTTGCATTCATAAACATATTTACTTTCAACATTTATATTTTGCATAGCTGTAGCTTCACCGATTTAGTTTGGTACCCAAAAAATTCAGAAAACCCTCAAATTTTGTGTGGTAGTCCGCCACTGTGTCTATATTGTTGTGTCCGAATTTCATAGCATTTGAGTATGTCTAGAGTAGGTTCGTAGTATGATTAGTGTACTGTAGTCGAGTTTGTCAACATTTTAGTTTCGTGTTAGGATTTAGTTTCACTAATTCTTTGTGTTCGATAACCCCTATTTATCATACTACATTGATATATCCAAGCTGGATATAGGGTATCTTTGCATAGGTGTTTACCCGCCTATCAGTGATCAATGATGTATGGTCACAAAAATCGATGCAAAAACTGGTGGCATCATACCACTCCCCATAAAACCATGACTACCACAAAGTCACAAAAGATCGATTTTCCTTTTTTTATATCGTGACTCCCCCAGGACCGCCACTTATACTCAACTTTGTACAGAAACAAAACAATATATGTTCATAGGAACTAGGGTATAAAATTAAAAATAAATTGCATGGTATGAAAAATTCAACATAAATCTAGATCTAGAGTTAGGGTGTTGTGGTAATTAAGTTTTGTAACCTAATCTCTAAATCCAATAGGGATAGAAAATTTACTTGGATGGGTGTTATGTTCGGTATGACCGCAACTGTAGTTTCTTGAAAATTGGAGAAGATGCTCGTCGCGTAGGAATAACAAGTTCCACGAACCAATGAACGATGATGATGTAAGAGACCAATTTTGATCGGTGATGGTGTTGACGGTGGTGAATTTGGTGATTTGGGGTTTTTTTCTTAGGGTTTTGGGTTGATGGCTATCAACTCAAGAGCAGTTGATAACGTGTTGAATGAGAAAAATAAATACACAAGAGATATATCTGAAAATTATAACTTTTTCATTGATAGAATGCATTATATATAGGCTGATATAATCTATTACAATAACTATCCCGATAGAACAAAAATTCTCTGTATCTTTATGTAGACTAAATAGTACAAAACACACATAGAAAGTTACGGAGAATAAATCTCCTTAAATAACTTTATCTTTCTAGAGATTTATTTATTAATTTCTTATAAAATAAGCCACTTAACGGAGATAAGACTCGTGTATATATAGTCGTGCACTACTTCAGAATTAATTTGGCTTTGTTTTTGAATAAAAAAAGAACTTTTGGAATAGTCATTTTAAAATTATAATTTTTAGGACTTCTAGAATTTTCCCTCGTTTTTTGCAACAAAAATTTTGAAGCTACATTGTATGTTTTGGTAAGACTCTAAAAACAATTTTGTTGAAAGCAATTTGTAAATAATATGAAACAGAGTCTACGAGTCTTTGCAGCACTATAAATGCAAATCAATTTCACTCTTCAGAGGTGGGTAGTGAAGCATACTTTGGTCCAATAATTGTCCGAACTCCGGTGTACTTTGATATTTTTGAGTGTGGGGAAGGGCTGCAGGGGATGGACCGAGTGAACTTGAGGGGAAATAATCTATTTAAGTATTTATTAATGGTACGTTAAGCTTTGCAGAAGTTTGGTAATTAAGTTGAGGAGATATGGTTACGTTTTTGGACCACTACAGAAGCATTAGTATTGCGAGTTGGACCTGGCTTTGTGAATAGAATACAATAAGGCGTCCAATGTCCCCAGCCCATGCACCAAAAGAATCATTGTGGGATATACGCGTCAGTTGCATGAATTCTATCTTCCTCGGAGAACACAACTATTGGCCTTTTTTTAATTTTTTATCAGTCGATAATATTCATTAAATAAAAGTGTAAACAAATTCGATAATCGTTTTTAGGGAAGACACCGTATGACAATAAAAACTACTTAAAACAAAGGAACAAGAAAAACTACTTAGATTAAAGATACTCGAAAGTTAAAAGCTGGATATCCCTCATTCCTCGGGTAAGTCTTTCTAAGATTTGGGTCATGAATTTAACAATGACGTAGGAATAGTCGTGTTATACATAATAGCCAGTCATTCACTAACAATTTCAAGTCCCGACTTATCTCCTCAGCCACCAATTACACATCGTGTGCAGTAAAATTTAACACATCAGATGAGGCGGAGAAACCTTGCAACAAGTGCATATTTTTAAAAATGCATAAATCAATTCCTAAGAGTAGTATCAAAATCAGCCGGACCAACATAGACGGATCCCATACTCGAAACCAAATCGTGTCAAAGATTCCAGACCTGTCCAATAGCCATAATTCAAATTGTCCAGCCCAGCCCAAACCTAAAGTGAGGCCCACGCCATGACGAGCGTCGTCCTCATCCAAACTTGACGTCACCTCACTGGGAAGAAGTGATATGTTCGACGCCAACCGATCACTGGAAACCAACCGTCCCATCCACGATCCCAGAGAACTCAAGTTTGCATGCATTCGACGAGACACAAATCTCGTGTCCTGAGCCTTGCATGCCACGGCCGGTGTCAGGATCTCGCCAGACGTCTAACGCAACAGGGTGGATGCCCTTTTCATGTCCCCAGATCAAAAAACGCCTGCGATTGCCCACACTGTAGACGTACCAACCAGTGGAAACTTCGGCCACCAGTGATTCTCCACTCACACCTCTCCAATCGCATCGCAGCACTAGAAACCAATTTGGAACAAGCCGACACATATGCAAATGTAACCCTAGTCCTGGAAGCGCTAGGTTTAGTCGCACACTCTCTCCGCATTATACAAAGCACATATATTTTTTTTCGTTTTTTTATTTATTTTTATTGGCCCGTTAACTTATTTTGAAAATGAATGATAAGTGAGAAAACAATTTTGGTATGAGAAAATTATTGTGTTACTTGTACGTATATAAAGGAATTGAAATGAAACAGGGTCTCACTTCATCTTGTCGATCAAGAATTGGTCCTCGAATAACCTAGAATTGTATTTCTAGCTAGGTTAGAAATCAAAGTTTTGGAATCAACTTTCACCATAACTCTGTAATTGTATTATCATTATTATTATCACTCCTCCCTTTTGTGTAACTTGAAAGCATGTTATAAGTCTTATGGAAGGATAACACATTAGACATTAGTTCTTATTTAGAAGAAAATATAGACACAGATACAACCATAATTACCCAGTGAAGGGCACAGTAAGAAAAAAGTCATAGTCTAGACAACCTAAGCAATCGAAATCGCCTAACCTACCCAAATTATTTGTTTCCAAGCAATAACTTCCGAATTTCGGGGTGTGACACTCTTAGTGTTTTTTTTTTGATAAAAAAACACTAGGACTGTCACACTCCCAAATCTGGGCAAAATATTAATTATAATGAAATATTATTTTAGGATTTGTGATGTGAATAAGAAACCTAAATAGTTCAAAAGTTAAGATTATAAATAGTACATTTTATTGAAAAGTGAAAACGATATTATTACAATACCAAATTTTTTGGAAATAAGAGTCATTACCTTTATTCAATTCAAAATGCAAGTAGAAAATATTTTTTTTACTTAATGAACGACGGATCTCATTCTCAAGCATCATACTCATCACCTGAAAAAAGAAAGGTGTAGCATCATGAGTCACATCGATCGAGTAAGTATAGTTTACAAGCATATACTTGATTATCTCTAAGAAATATTAAACCGAACAACTTATTCAAAAAAGTGGTATAATCAAAACTGGTTATGTTCTCTCATGCTTATACTGGCGTCTTTATAATATATACTTATTGGTATATATAATATATGTTCTTGCACAAATGCATATTTACTCACAAACACGCAAATACTTTCGAAGTGAATTCTTTTGGATTATTTGGTAATACCAACACACAAGTAAAGCCACAACATACTAAGATCACCTGTCAAAGCACGTATACTCCCGGTTTAACACAATTCATTCCTAAAAGCATTATAATGCACTATCTGTAAGAGACTAGGACCCTTGACTAACTCCCACAATCACAAAATAATTTATCAACAATTCACTTAAACATGAGGTAGTTCATAAACAACTACCGACTTCACACCTCAACCATAAACACCACAAACAAGGCTTTAATTAAGACTAAGTGTGTGTATATATATATATCATAATCTTAAGAAGTAAGTAATGCGAGTAAGTAAATAAAATCAAAGTACAAATGAAGAAAAGAAAATTATTAATTTTTGGAACAAAAGTATCATTCAGCGGTAGTCCTCCCGAAATTTTCTATTTGATCCATTTTATAATTAATACAAATTATGTCCGAATTGGAGAAGTGAGTACACTAACTTGAAGGGTTTTTCGATGGGAATCCAATAGTAATAGTCATAAGGTTTAGCTTGAAGTCTTCAAGTCCAAGAACGATGATACTCTAAAACCGTCCAAAAATTATTATGCTTAGTGTTAAGCTCATTTGCACGGATTAATTAATTACTAAATGTCAACCAATGCCTTTCAAACTTTTCATATTGATAGTTGAACTCCTAACCTTCATTTTGATATAAAGAACACTGGATTTTGTTAAGAAATGAGTGAGATATGATTTATATTTCAAATTAAAAGCATCTAAGAGTTTTCGAACATGATTGAACATGATTAAGGAAAAAATTAGAAAAACTTTTTTTAATCATATCTTCACTACCGGAGCTTTTAAATCGCCGGCAATGTTTTTTTATCATTACCGGCGATTTTTGCTGGAAAAATCGCCGGTAATGTCTTCTTTTTTTTTTTAACATTACCGGCGACTTACATTTAAGTCGCCTGCAATGTTTCGATGGTAATGTAAAAAAAAAAAAAGACATTGCCGGCGACTTCATTTATGTCGCCGGCAATGTCTTTTTTTTTTTAAACATTACCGGCGACATAAATGTATGTCGCCGGCAATGTCTTTTTTTTTTTTTTACATTACCATCGAAACATTGCCGGCGACTTACATTTAAGTCGTAAGTCGCCGGTAATGTTAAAAAAAAAAGACATTACAGGCGATTTTTCCGGCAAAAAGCGCCGGTAATGATAAAAAACATTGCCGGCGATTTAAAAATCGCCGGCAATGGTTAAATATGTGGTAGTGCTTTCTCATTACTTAACCTTTTTAAGTGATTCAAAATCAAAAGTTGAATAACTTTTTGTGTAGAATCTAATTATATAAAAATATGTGAGTAATTAAAAGTTTAAAAGAAACAAAAATATTAAACTTACACTAAGGCTCATTATTTCCCTTTTATTCTTAGTTATTCATTTTGATGTAATCCTAACGAGAAATAAGTATAAGAATGTACTCATGTACTTACTCAAAATTAACTTTGGTAGGTGATGGAGGTGTTTGATTAACTCAAGTGACTTTTTTGAAGTAAAGGAAATAGCTACGAAAATATGCTTAAGAAGAAGGTTTTTGGTTAGCACTTTAGGTATGTTGCATTGCACATTTGGGAGAGTTTCAATCGGTGAAAACTTGAATGAAATGGTATGTGATCAGATTGGATTCAAGAAGATGTATATATAGGCCTTGAGCATTGAATAGAAAATTGATGTGAAAATTGTAAAGACTAAGGGTAAAATTAATATTCAAACAGAGTATATATTAAAGAGAGTAATGGAAGTTTGTCCCAAATATTATCTTCAATGCCATCTCTACATTATCGGACGAATCAACACAGAGATCGTAGGACAACAATTCCAGAATAATCCCCAAAGACCCCTTTTCTTCTAAGAGGAATGAGAGCATTTTATTTTTCTCCTGTCTCTTGAAGTTGATCCTTGAAGAGTTGAAAAGGTATTTGAACCCATATTGATCTCAAGACTCTCAAGTCTCCTCGTCTCGTGAATTGATAAGTCTGATTAGAGTGTATTAGACTGATGAGGATATGATTAAACCAACAGATTTAGATATAAGTCATATAACGTAACTTAATACCGTATAGTGGAAAGTGGAAACAAGCAAGTCGATCGTAGGCGAGCACTACGCTTTTTCAAGAGTTCAAAGTTGTTTGTAAAGTATAACATTGGCTGGGTAACAACAAAACATGCAGATCGACTTCGAAAATATCGTGATCGATCAGGCTCCACTCCGGCACTCCCACTAGCTTCCTGATGAGATTTTTGAAAGGGACTGGCTCAAATAATATGGTAAATTAAACTTGCATGATGTGGACTGATTACACTATATAAATATAGTAGATCAGCACATATGATGATTGAACTAATGAAGATCGAGCGGAATCGATTAATTAATCATTCTCCATCGTACTCGCCTAGGTACGAGTTGCTACGTACAATTAGTGGTATAAAAACTAAAATACCCCCATTAAATATCTGGCCTCCCAGAAACCAAGTTGGCCAAGTAGTAGCGTAGCCGAAAGCGAAACGTTATCGGTTATCTGAACTAGCTTTTGGAAGGAAAAACATAGTAATCCATGGATGGAATTGATATGCAGAAGGATGCAGTGGAAATGTAATGGATTGACACGAAATCGGAGACGTACACGTGTGCCAGATGTTTAAACATCAGTAAGGGTGCAGCGCACCGTCGTCGCTGCGTTTTCGTCGTTTTGTTCTGCCTGGAAAGATCATGATGATCAGATTTTAAAATATTAAATGGCATGGGGTGGGTTCTCGAACGATATCATCGTCGTCGTACGACTACGTGGAATGCACAACGCAAACGAAAATGGCGGCTGGCCGGCTGCTGTGTTGAGTTGTGATCGCGCTGAAAGCTTTACCTAGCTTATTGTTGTTGGGTAGCGATAGCCGAACACGTAGCAGTTCAAAGTTCAGACAAATTGTTTGTTCTTGAATCCTGAATCGAGTTTCAAAGGATTGGCTTCATACGTATACACACTATTTTCGTATACATGCATGCATGCATATATACCATCCTTAGTCAAAGGATTGTTTGTTTCCTTTTGGATGAAGTCAAAGCCTCAAAGGTTTGTTATCATCCTCAGTTCGAACAACGTTTGTTCAAAGGGGATTGTTTTCATATATACATAATGTTTTGATCGATCTAATTAATTACCTCCGCAGATACTCGATCGATCGTGAGGGTTAACATCAATGTTACTCCACTCAGCGATATCTCCGGTCATTAAAAAAATTAAAAACTTTTAGGTAGGCCATCATAAAGTTTTTTTGTCCTAGGTTAACTAGGAACAATCAATATGTGGCGTTGGACTTGCGGTCGGCCAGATGAGACCGATTAGGACTTGGGAGTCATAGAAAACAGGAATGAGTAGATCGATTTTTGGTCGTGGTATCACTGGTACGAGGGAGGGATCGATGAACATAGATCACTATGCAGGCCAGGTTCGACTGAATGACTGGGGGATGTACTATCTTAACATATACATTTTCTGTTTGTTGATTTTGTTCGTCTTGTGTGCTTTGAATTTGGCCTTCATACGGGTTTGGTTCACAACCTTACTAAGATCGATCGTTGCCTGCTAGCTAGGGTTCTTAATGCAGACGTTATATGGCTTAATTAGATTGCAGCGAAGCTATTGCTGACTAGCTTGACACCAAATTAACTCGTAGGATCGATTGGAACTAGAAGTAAAGCACATATACATGTTGACATGTTGTCGACATCTTTGTTGCTATCTGCATTAATAACTTCATTATAGAGAAAAAATAGGTTTTAGAGAATATTTGACACTTTTACACTCTAACAGTTTTCTCATCTCATTTTCTAAAATAGAGGAATTCATAAGAGAGAATAACTCATTCTATAAATTCACAGCTACCTGCAAAATTTTAGAGAAGATGATACTATTAATATTATGCACATTTTTGCAAGTCCCAATGTCTTCCAAAGCTATCCTGTCCACTTGTTTGCCATTTTCATTGAAAAAAATGATTTTTTTTATTGTTATAATAAATAAGAATGAAATTGTAATAAATGCTTAAATATGTAAAATATGGAAGTTGTTGGAGTTGAAACATGAAATTTTTAGAGATTTCGACTTTTATTTTTCTATTTTACAAAAATTATAGAGAAGTTGTTGGGGTTGCTGAATACGTACTACTACTACGTACTCATTATCGACTATGTAGGTTTTGATTGTTATCTACATGTAGTCAAGTCATGTCGCCGATTTCGGCTTTACATTACTAGCTTTTCAAGAATAAGGGGAAGTATAACAAAAAGAAAAATATTCGAATCAGAGGCCATTCTATCGGAGAAACTTGTGTCCATCGGTTGTGAAACTTTACTGAACAGTAAATTCTCTCTTTTATCCTCTTTTAATAAGCTGCTTGAGCAAACATATCAGCAGTCACCGTCGAGACTTGAACCAATAGCTTCTGTAGCAGTCGAAGCACTCACAATCGAACATCAGATGGTGCTGGTTGAAATTGTTATTACTGCTACCACTTCCCTCTTTTGATGGCACCCACAGAGGTGCCGCCCCTCCTGTCCCACATGCCACATATCGATTTCGCTCTCGTTAGATTCTAGCCCTTCACAGTCTCCACCTTCTGTTTAATCTCGAAATCGAACCCAATCAATACTCCCACCGTCCCACACCTCCTAATCGAGACTTCCAAACACCTCACAGCGGGTCACCATTTTATGCCACACAGTTTGCAACTTCCACTACTTCACGTTCCGCTTGGTACACGGAGGAGACTTGGCGGCGCTGACGGAGATCGAGACTGTGCGAGTAGATTTACGGGAGGGAGTACAAACTTGTTATTCATGACCAGTGGTCAATTAGGGGACAAACTGGTCCGTCTTCAAAAGATGGCAAAATCTCATAAAAATGCTAAATGCAATGAACGGTGTAAATATGTGCGTGAGATACACTACCGCTTGTGAAGTATCATTAGCTGTTGTTTCGCCATTCTATAGCTTTTCAGTTTAGATTAATTTATACTTGGTTACTTTTAACATATTTGATAAACAACTAGTGAATGTGTCAATTACCTATCATATCTTATGTTCGATCACTTGATCAATAAATTATCTTCAAAAGCTTTAAGGTCGATTAAAATTTTAAACTATGCTATCCTATTCTGTTTAAAAACAATATCGAAATTTTCAAACTGCTTAGATTTGATTGATATGCAAGTACTAATTATAATCGATACTTTCTCTCGATATTTATATGAAGTGAAGAGAAGTTGAAAGATATTTAAAACTTCGATATTGTTGTAAGAGAAAGTAGAATAGACAAAAAGTTATATTCTTCTCATTGATAGAATGCCTTAAATATAGGCTGATACAATTAGTTACAATCACTATCCCGATATAACAGGGATTCTCTGTATCTATCTAATCAATAACCGTATCTAACTAGGACAAGACACACAGGGATTAATGAGAATAAATCTCCTTAAACACTCCCCCTTGTGTCGATGGCCATAAGAATGATGACTTGTTGTGTCATTAAAAACCTCGTCAAGCAAACAAAAACCTCATGGGTAAAACAAAAGCTTGATCTAAGGGAAAAAGAGTACAATGCACCAACTACTAAAGCTACTACATGTGAGGTAGACTCCCCCTGACTGTAAATTCAGTCTAAAAGTTCTGATAACCTGTGCATACCAATGATTTTCACATGTTTCACAAAATTAGAGTTAGGAAGTGACTTGGTAAACAAGTCTGCAGTATTATCAACATAATCTATCTGGCTCACATGAATATTCAACATCTGTTGTTGTTGCTGATTAAAGAAAAACTTCGGCGATATATGTTTTGTATTGTCACCCTTAATGAAACCTAACTTCATCTGTTCAATGCATGCAGCATTATCCGCAAAGATGCAAGTATGATCAATAACAGTAGATTTCAATCCACTAGAGCCTCGAATGTGACCAATGATTGACCTAAGCCAAACACATTCTCTAACTGCTTCATGCAAAGCAATTATCTCAGAATGATTCGAGGAAGTAGCAACAAGGGTTTGCTTTGTTGATCTCCAAGAGATCGCCGTGTTTCCCATAGTGAAAACATAACCTGTTTGTGAACGACCTTTGTGTGGGTCAGAGAGGTACCCAGCATCAGCAAATCCAACCAACACATCAACCGGTGTTTTGGAATAGGGGACAACATAAAAATCTTTTGAAACATGACCAATTTTCGACGGGTCGAGAGAATCCCTCGACAGGTCAAAATCCCCAGAATTTGTCTCAACTTTCTCTTTTCCGAGAATCTCATGCTTTTCTCTATATTCTTTGTAAGGGAAGAATAAACCCATGTCAATGGAACCTTTCAAGTATCTAAAGACTTGTTTCACTCCGTTCCAATGACGTTGCGTTGGTGCAGAGCTAAATCTTGCCAATAAGTTCACTGAGAATGCAATATCTAGACATGTGCACTAAGTTAAATACAATAAAGCTCCAATAGCACTAAGATATAGAATTTTAGCTCCCAAGATCTCCTCATCATCACCTAACGGACGAAACGGATCTTTCTTGGGGTTCAGACTGCGTACAACCATTGGTGTGCTAACAGGGTGTGCTTTGTCCATATTGAATCACTTGAGCATCGTTTGGACATAAGCAGACTGGTGAATAAGAATTCCACCAACTCGATGTTCTAGCTCTAATCCGAGGCAAAATCGAGTCCTACCAAGGTCTTTCATCTCAAATTCAGATTTCAAGTAGCAAACAGTCTCATTGATCTCTTCAAGAGTTCCAATGATATTCATATCATCAACATAGATAGCTACTATCGCAAATCCTGAACTTGTTCTTTTAATGAACACGCAAGGGCATAAATCATCATTCTTATATCCCTTCTCAATCAAGTAGTCACTGAGGCGTGTATACCACATCCTACCGGATTGCTTCAATCCATACAGTGAACGTCTCAATTTTATAACATGAGCACTCCGTGGTCTAGAGTTACTTGATTTGGGTATAGCAATGTCATCTAGCACTCTCATGTATATCTTTGAATTAAGATCCCCATAGAGATATGCAATAACCACATCCATCAGCTGTATACTAAGATTTTCAGACACTACCAAGCTTATCAGGTAGCGAAAGGTGATGATGTCCATAACTAGAGAATACGTCTCCTCATAATCAATTCCAAGATGCTGAGAGAAACCCTGCGCTACAAGTCTAGCTTTATAACGCAAGATCTCATTCTTCTCATTACGCTTCTAAACAAAGACCCATTTATGTCCAACTGGCTTAACATTCGGTGGGCATAACACAACCGGACCGAAAACTTGCCTTTTATTCAGAGAGTCTAGTTCAGCCTGGATTGCTTCCTTCCATTTTGGCCAATCTGCTCTACGTTGACATTCATCAACTGAGCGGGGTTCCACTTCATCGTCGTCAATAATCTCCTGAGCGATGGAATAAGCAAACATATCATCAACTAACATGGAAGATCTATCCATAAGAACATGCGCATTATTTGTTCTAAGTGAGATTTCTGAGTTCTCTGATATCACAAAAGGTTCTGAAGCGTCCCCCAGAGATGTCAATTGTGATTCAAGGACTTAACTATAATCATAGACAATCTCATGTGAAGGATTCACAACGTTGATCATAAGTGGATCTTTTGGTGCCTTGATGGCCTGCCTTTTAACCGGCGGCTCATCTGTGAATTTTCTTGGTCTCTTCCTCTTTCTGGTGGGAGCCGAGGCCAAAGCAACACCATCTACATGAGCAGGAGGAACGCCTCATTGCCCAGTGTTGCTATTAACAAAACCCTTTTCTGCAATTTCCAACCTTGCAGGAACATTAGCAGCATGTATATCTGATCTTGTCACTTTAGCGATATCAGCAAATGAATCAGGCATGGAGTCTGCCACTTGCTGAAGATCGAGTATCCTACGCACTTCCATCTCACTTTGAGATGTGCGCGGATCATGATGAGACACATTGGGATCAAACCACGTCAATTCCTGGCGTTGAACTGGAATAGAACTATTCCTATCTCCCCCTAACGGCGGGAAATATGTCTCATCATATTGACAATCTGCAAATCTAGCAGTAAAAAGATCTCCTGTCGAAGGTTCAAGATAGCGGATTATCTTGGGTGATTCGAAACCAACATAAATGCTCAATCTTCGTTGAGTATCCATCTTAGTACGCTGTGGAGGCGCAATAGGCACATAGACCGCGCAACCAAAAATGCGAAAATGTGAAATGTCAGGCTCATATCCAGTTACCTATTGGTACACACTGAATGGTTGACGAGCAATAGGTTTAAAACGAATGAGCATTGTTGCGTGTAACACTGAATAACCCCAAGCAGAGACCGGTAAATTTGTATGCATTACTAAAGCTCTGGACACAAGCTGTAACCCCTTGATATGAGCCTCTGCTAAACCATTATGAGAATGGACGTGGGGAACGGGATGTTCAACATCAATCCCAAGAGACATGCAGTAATCATCAAAAGATTTTGATGTAAACTCTCTTGCATTATCCAATCGAATAAACTTGATTGGATGGTCCGGATGGTGAGCCCGAAGCTTAATGATTTGAGCTAGGAGTTTTGCAAACGCAGCATTCCTTGTGGATAGCAAAGTAACGTGTGACCATCGCGTTGATGCATCTATCAAAATCATGAAATATTTAAATGGTCCGCACTCAGGTTTGATAGGTCCACAAATATCACCTTGGATCCTTTGTAAGAATGAAATATTTTCATTGTTATCAACAGCAAAAGAAGGCCGAGCCGACAATTTTGCTAAAGAAAAGGCTTGGCAGAACGAGCGATGCGCATCAGAGATGGCAACATAAGAATCCGGTGGGATAACGCACAATGCCTCAACAATATGTTGTTGGGAAGGTGTTATACTTGTCGTGGAGACCAAGTTAGGATTGAGATGGGTAGTCTCATCCTCATCATCTAATACGATGGAAATAGGTAATCCCACAGGTTTCTTGGCTCTAAAGAACGGATGACCATGAGTATTTTTTAAGATTTTGATCATCATATCACGACCTAAATGTCCCAGTCATACATGCCAAAGCTTATATGAATCAGAATCACACGTAGTAGTGTGAGTCACAGCATTGGATTCAATGATCTGAACTATGGTTAAGTACAAACCATTACGAATTTCCGGAAACTTCTCTAGAATGCGCTTGCGGCCACATTCAACAGAGGTTATACACAAAAATTCTTTTCCATTCTCACAATAGGTTTCCAAGTGAAATCCGTTGGCACGAATGTCCTTGAAACTTAGCAAGGTTCGATTGGCCTTTGGCGCATATAAGGCATCAGTGATATATAATTTTGTACCAAGGGGCAGCAGAAACTCTGCACTACCACGCCCCTAAATAACGGGCGCTGCACCAATCATGGTTGCCACTGAGGATTTGTATGGGAAAAGATCCACAAACAATTGCCTATTCTGCAGAATGGTATGAGTAGTACCACTATCTGCTAGACACTCAATTTCGCCTTGATACATCAACAAAATCAATGTAAGCAAGTGAGTCTTTGTAGCAAAGACGAGGCGCACACTTTAAGTATGTACTCAAATATTGGAGAAGGGTGTGGCCCTTGTTGAGTGCTGATATGGCATGGCATAAACCGATGAGAAATCCAAGTTGGTCGATTTAGACCAACATCATAAGCCAATGAAACTGATGTATAACTAACATCATAAACCAATGAAACAGATGAAAAACTCATCTAAAAACATCACATTCGGATTGGATTTTCACCGGGACAAGGAAAGGCCTCGACTGGTCGAGAAAACCCAAAATAGCTTGTGATTTTCCGATACCGAAATTCGACCGGTCTAGAAAAACTTTTGATGGGTCGAAAATAGACCAAATCTGGGACAGTGTCGTCGCATCGACCAGTCGAAAATTGTTCAGTTCAATTTCTCGACGGGTCGAATTTGGACCAAAGTCGAACAGAAGCATGGCATCGACCGGTCGAAAATTGTTTAGTTCAATTTTTCGATGGGTCGAATTTGAGCCATTTTCAGAAAGAATCATATGTGTAAATATCGAACCATACATAAGAATCATATGGAATAGAACATTCTCAAACATTTTCATATACCGAAAAATAGATAAACATTCATTGCTTGCCAACAAAAATTACATCATAGATGTGTTCTTATTCATAAAACAAAGACAAATGTCTTAAAAATTCTTGATCGAAAAGTAAGTCAAAAACAAAACTAAACTTGAAAGATTACAGAGACAACTGCCTTTTACATAGGCTTAATCAAAATCCGGGGTAGCAAGTTCTTTCCCCTTGTCATCTGCTAGAACTAGGTTGGTGTCAACCTCCATCTCATATTCTCCAGTGTAATTCGACTCTTGAGTCAAATATTGTTTGTGCTTCTTGTAGATATTCTGGATTTCTCTACTAGCATGGCACTATTTGTGCATATGTCTAGCGGAGCCACACTTGAAACAACCAAGTTTACCAGATTGTTGATACCGTTGATCATCAGGAACCGAACCCGACTTGTTCTTTGGAGGATGGGTGTTTTGATCTCTATGCCAAGTCATGTTTTGGCTGCGGCCTTGGCCACGCCCACGCCTTCCTCTTCCTCCACGTGGAGCATGTCCACCATGATTATAAGGTTCTATATGAGCAACCTTCTTATCTTTTCGAGCCTTTCCTCTAGTATTATAACTCTTAGGCTTTTTGGTACCAGCCGGTCTTGAGTTATTATTCAAGATGATCTCATGATGCTTTTCTTTAGTCGCAAGACTGTTAATGAGATCACTGAATTTGGTAATCCTCCCTTGCTCGTACTCAATCTGGTACTGATGAGCTAGAAGACTCATAGATGTGGGAAAGGTTTGTAACGCCTTCTCAATCATGTCTTCCTTAGATTTTTCCACACCATAAAAGCTTAGTTCAGACTGCAGATCGAGCATAGCTTGGTTAAAAGCGTTGATCTTTGGAAAATCCACCATTCTGGTGTTGTTCCATTTCGCAGTCAACTCAGGAAGCTGTGCGTTATGCACATTATTGAACCGCTTTTTTAGAACATCCCACAAAACCATGGGATCTGTCTTGTTCAAGTAATGCTTGTTCAGAGATGGGTGAATATGACGCCTCAAAAACATGAGGGCTTGAGCTTTTGTCTCTTCAGTAGGTGGGATGAGGTGTGTTCCAGGCCCAGTGGGTTCAGTCTCTTTCCTATGAATGTGTTCTCTACATCAGAGACCCAACGATGGTACTCCTTGCCTTCAAGGTCAAGGATCTCAAATTCCGGCCGTGCAGGCTCATTCGAACTGATCTACAAAAACACACAGAGATGTTTTATTAGAAACGATCGAGTACTACGATCACAAAAAATTTCAAGTTTAATTGAATAAGAACGTGATCCATGATGCATGGTCACAAAAATTGATTGTAAAACGGTGGTAAAAACCACACCCAGCGACCGTGACACAACAGTCACATAGAATCGATTTCCCTTTTCTTTTCTTTTTCTTTTCCAAACCGTGACTCCCCCAGGACCGTCACGTATACTTTATGGATATATGTCCATAGGAGCTAGGGTATAAACATGTAATAATCACAACTCATATTGCAATTATCATCAACTTAGATCTAGGGTTTTGCGGTAAGTAAGTTTGCTAAATCTAGAGATTGACGGTTTAGAAAAGTTTACCTCGATGGGTGTTATGCTCGGTATGACCGCTACTCTTGATGAAGAAGAAGTTATTCTGAAACGATTTCTTGAAAATCGTGCAATCTTGTCAACTTCTTGAAATTTCTTGGAATTTGTTGAAGATGAAAAGGAGAGGCCGACGGTGATTGGCGGCGGCAGCGGCGGCGACGGTGGTCGGCGGTGGCAGTAGTGGTTTCTCCTAGTTTATGGTTTTTCTATTAACTCTGAGAGTCGTGCTTATAACGTGTTGTAGGAGAAAGTAGAATAAACAGAAAGTTATATTTTTCTCATTGATAGAATGTCTTAAATATAGGCTGATACAATCAGTTATAATCGATATCCCGATATAACAGAGATTTTCTGTATTTATTTAATCAATAACTGTATCTAATTAGGACAAAACACACACCAAAATTAATGGAAATAAATCTCCTTAAACAAATACTACTTAAATGCCAATATTCACGAAGAATTCACTACAAATTTGTTCCCGGAAAAAGGGCAAATAGGATCCTGAAGACTGAAGAATATACTTAACACATAATACCCTATGCCGTTGTTCATCATAATATTGTTTTCTTTAAATTTCACCCCAGCAAACGACTAGTCATCCGAACCGGTACAGTTCTTTAGTGTTGTTTAATCAAGTTTAGTTTAGTACGTTACACATAACTCTCCTCTATAAAAACCAACCCCTAGCCTTCATCACCTCCTCCAAGCTCTCAGTCTCTCTCCGACAAATAAAACACCACCCACAAGCCACTTACAACTTTCGAGGTGCAAAGAAAGAAATTAAGCACCGAGACAGAGAGAGAATGACATTGTCTTATTGTGTAGCCGAGAGAACGCCCTGCGTGCGTTGGGTTGAGAAGTACTTCAAGGACTGCCTCTGCAATCTCAGCGATGACTTCTCTTTCGGTTTCGGGATAGTCAGCTTGGTGTGTTGGGGAGTCGCTGAAATCCCTCAGATCATCACCAACTTCCAGACCAAGTCCAGCCATGGTGTCTCTCTTACTTTCCTCCTCACTTGGGTTGCCGGGTACATAAATTAACAGCTAAACTCAAGTCCATCTTCACCATTCGAACAGAGTTTAATTTTATTTATTTTTCTTTTTTTTGTGTTATTGATTCGTTGATGTAGGGATGTGTTTAATCTGACGGGTTGTCTTCTGGAACCAGCAACTGTGAGTTTTGAGTATGCCCATAGTTTTGTTGTTTGCTAGTCCCGTGGTCCAGAAAACCACTAGAGACTCGGGCTCTGGTTGGTTCTGGTCACACCACTATCGTCTATCTATATTTGTGAGATACTACTTTTCCGTTGAGCTTTTATCGACTTCTGAATTTTAAATTTTAACTTATTTTGTGCAGTTGCCGACTCAGTATTACACAGCTCTGGTAAGTCCAGTTTCTTTAATATGTTACTTCTCTATGTTCAATCTCTGCATACAACATCTAACAAATAAGGGTGTACAAGTGTATGCACGTGAAAGTTCCTCGATATTGTGTTACCGATTATTATTACTTTGTGATAGAATTGGTTACAACGTACTCTGTTCTACGTTGATCCAATATGGTGGATGAGGTTACGAATTAGATTGAACTCAGCCTCTCCCACAAAGCAAAAGTTCTGGTTATAAAAAGCGGTTACATTAGTGCTAGGCTCACTGTACTTTTTTATTTACATAATCAAACACTAATATCTGTGTCTCTCAAGTTAGGTCCAATCCAAATATATAGTAAGGTCTATATGTTTGTTTCTTTAACTTTGTAATTAAAATTTTCCGAGTGTTCTGTTTTGATAAGATACAATGAGTGTGCCAGTATGCGATATTAGTATGAAGAGTGTTATGTCACTTTTTGATTTTGTATATGCTGGATTAATCTTGACAGCTTTACACAACAAGCACGGTACTGTTGGTGCTGCAGAGCGTGTACTACGATTACTTCTACACATGGTGGAAATACGGCAATGTCACAGCGAACCCAGCGGTACAGTTTCATCACTTTCCTTTTCTTGAAACCCCAGAAATATCAATACGTGGGGTTGTTGAGTTAAGACGTTTGCTACCATATATGTATACGTGTTACAGGAGGAAGAAGACACTTATAAGACACCATTGAATCCCAATAAGCCGGTGACCTCAAGTGCTCCAATACCAAGTGTTTCGCCCAGAGCCACTCCAAGAAGGGATTTCTACATTACGTAAGTACACCTTGTAATATCACACATCACTACTAGCTAGTCTCTTACATACATTTCTCTCAACGATCTTTGAATCTCAAAAGCTTAAGCTGTTGAGGTTTGCTAGGATCGCTAGCCCATAATGCCACTTGTTAATGTCGACAGGTCAGCTAGATCCTTGGCAGGAAGTGGCACTCCCCCGTTTCGAACGTATATGAGGGCAGCCAGAAGTGGTCCTTCAACGCGACTTGCAGTAGACAGTGACTCGTCTTCTGAGGACGAGTCGGCTCCTGTTACATCCAAGAGATCTAAGGCATCCCAGCCTAGGCCAATTCCGAGATCAGTGAGGACCTTCATTTATAACATCTGCTGTTGGAAATGAATTTTAGTACCACAAATGTCTCCTCTTGTACAGTGTACGTGTGACTTTGATTTGACCGAGCTTGTATGTACCATTTCAGGTTGGTTATGGGGCATTCATAGCTACATCACTTAACTTGCCTTTCGGAAGCAAGGGTTTAACACAAGCAGTATACATGGGAATAACTGGCAGGAAGCTCTTGCAGGTATGTACATTCCGATTATGGAGGGGAAACAATTTACAATAGCGCTATCACAATTTTGTTGATATACTTTTTCAGGAGTAAGAGTAACATTTTCATTTTGTATATGTAACATAGATATATACGGGTATGAAAATCTGGCCATTGTAATGCTAGAATCTGTACAGGAGCACTCAGCGGAGCATAGTGCATGTGGACAATGGCTGGGATGGCTAATGGCTGCTATATACATGGGGGGTCGACTCCCTCAGATTTGGTTGAATGTAGGCAATTCACCTCTGTAGATACCAAGTCTCTACCAACGTCAAAATCAAACTTCATTACTTTTTTCTCTGTTTGCATTCTGTTCCTAACATTTTCAAATTTGTATTGGACAGATTAAAAGAGGGAGTGTGGAGGTGATGCTCTTGACAGTTGACACCTTGGCTTGTTTATGACTTCATCATATGCTATTAGATTTAAACTTTTAACAACTATTCACTGCAATCAAAATTGATTTTAACAGTTATAAGTTCATATATGCACTGCAGGGCTTGAATCCTTTAATGTTTGTCTTTGCACTGATTGCAAATGCCACTTATGTGGCTAGGTATGTGCACCCTTCTCTCTGTAATTTTATATCTTCAATTAGTGTTGATGCTGTTTTAAGCCTTATCGCTATATTTGGTCTTAACTAATGTGTTTAAACATTGCAGCATACTCGTAAGAACCACTGAGTGGGATAAAATCAAAGCCAATTTGCCATGGTTGCTTGATGCTGCAGTTTGCGTGGCACTCGACTTATTTGTATCCTTTTACTAGCCCTCTTGCGAAATCTTAACCAAGGGTTTCTTTTACATTTAGCAATGCTGAATGTATTTACTGATCACATTGTTTATCAAACCGGTCTCTACTCGCTTGATCTCCAAGTTTGTTAGAGATCGATGAGATCAACAATTTGATGAGTAAATATGGTGTATCACGTGACTAAGTTCACCTTAACAAGCGCGCACACCAACAGATAATACTGCAGTACATATATTATAGACACTTGAGGAAGAGGACAGCAAGTGGTGATGGAGAAGACTACATATACTACAAGGAACAAGACGAAGCTGTTGGTACTTAATTGATTGAAAATTGGATATCTGCAATTCTGCTGTATGCAAGCCATCTGACACTCGAAATCTAGAGTATGGATAGTTCATTACGAGTCGTAACCTCTCTGCATCATCTCCTTGCTTTAGTGCTTGGTTTGTTCTTCTAACTAGCTATGTATTGTGTTTGTTCTCAAGTAGAGCTACTCTCTTTGCGTGAGCTCCTACCTCGCTTTAAAATTCGATTAACATTAACCGAATCATGTCGATCAAGCAGAGGACTAGCTTGTGTGATTGGTTAAAGTCAATTTCATCACCTTTTGGCCAAGTGATCTGATGAGAGATTAAAGAAAACCTAAAGCTAAATGTTCCTAAACTTCTCGGTGGGTATCACTGGCTAACTTGTGCTGTTACTGCTGGCTTAACTATAACCATCTGTCCAGTTTTTGATCACCGTTTGGTATTCTGTGTATGGTCTGTTGAAAGATGATTGAGAGAATGTTAATTCCTAATAATTTGTGTTGGAGAGACCGTTTCTTATGTTGTGCCCAAGTCGTACACAATATCCTCTTTGACAACTTACATGCTAACTGGACTGATCGAGGAGAAGTAAAGGCTATCGGTGGTGCTAGAATAGAGTGGTTTATCAGTTACAAGATTAGCTTCTCAATAAGTATGTCTACAAGTAAATCTCATTTCCTTTAAAAAAAGAGAGAGTAGATGTTGGAAAGAATGGGATGGTATTTCCAACAAAAAGGATTTCAGAAATAGAAAGTCACTATGGCTCACTTGGAATTATAGTGACATGTAATCTCAACATCCCATCATCCCATGGCATGTGTTTTGCTTCTGACCAGACTCCCATATCTCCTTCAACCACATTTTGGAGACACGAATTTGGGTGGCGGACATTCTTGCAAGCATTGAGCACTAGATCGTGGAACATATCGGTAAGATATAATCTGAATAGAACTTTTTGAATAATGCTAGCTGACTGCCAAGTCTGTACTTCGGCTCTGATAAACTCGATGAATAAGATTCTGTGACTGAATATCGGAATGTGGAGTTGGGAAGCCACTTTTTGGAGTTTTACCTTTAGGTTAGTGTCATAGTTAGGCTCTGGCGCACTGTAGTTCCTCTAAACGAACTGTGGCACTATAAGGCTCATGGACCAATGACCCATAGAATGACCAATTTATTAGCAGCCCATTTCTATAACATCCACAGTGGAGACATGCCCAAATGCAAAAATAATCCAAAGGGTCTAGCTCATGTGCCACAGAATCAGTAGTGAGCTTTATATTGTAAAGTAGAGAATTAAGCGAGCTCCACCACTGGTCATAGGTCTGGAATCCAAACAAAGTTTTGTGAGCCAACCAAAGCAAGCATGTGATGAAGTTATCCTCTCATCATCATATTATGCAAGTTTTGATTTTTGAATATGCTCAAGTACGGAGCAACTCAGTTGCTGCCGCTCCATGTTCCAGTTCTGTGTTTTAAATTCCTTCGCCATGTTCTGCTTGGACCATCCCCCTCTAATTTTGATTAATCTGCACTCCATCGTTCATAGGCTTTGACTCTTCTCTTTACCTATACACTTCATTCGAATCACTCAAGTATATAAAGAATTATGCGATATTAACTCTTCGAATACAAACATGTCGAAATTTAACCTCAGTCCACCATCAATCCTAATTAAACAAGAGAAGTCCTACCACACTTTGAGAACTCACCACCCTTCTCCAAGCTACACACGATCTAAGTGCAGAGTATGTAGTATTATACAAATCTGCATATGCATGACAGCTATTTATATGTGGAGAAACTAACTTGATAAGCTGACTAATCACAAAAGTTCAGAATCTACAACTTCCATGTAATGCCTGCATGGTTAATTGGTTAATACCTAAGAGAGATCCGAGATAATAAAAAAAGCAGTCACTTAAGTGGACCTAATTAAAAGCCTCGTGCAGCAAGGCTGCAGCTCCAAGAACATACATCAATGTTGAAGGCGGAGAAACTGGATTCTAGCTTCTCGATCGGGGTTAACTTTCTTCCTTCAGGAGTGCCTTAGATGGCTCCTAGAATCAAGAAGATACGTGCATAGAATACTATTACGTTTTATATATGATATCTAGCTAACTAGTAATGTTAAGGTTACCAAATTTGATTGGCAAAGGGAGAAAAGGCGATCATAGATAGATTTAGTAATTAGCTAAATTAACTAATTCTTTTGACTTTTAGCACATTGGTTCAAATCCATGATATATTAACTTTTGTCGTTGTATGAAGTGTGCAGATCAGCAATGCTTGTATTTTAGCCGTAAAAAAAAAAAAACTAAGGTGACGACAACATGTCCAGGAATTTTGCAACTTCTGTATCAGACTGATCGAGTTTGTTTAGATTACAGGATATAGAAATATCAGCATTGGTACTTGAATTCGGAAAAACAAGAAGATCAAAGTATATAAATAGCTCCCACATACGCAGTTGGTTATTTTGATTTCACCACCAAGGAGAGCTGTGAAACCGTAGCAGATGTACTGAAGCATGGGAATATATATATATATACTCTCATTATCTCATTCCAAATGGAGATCGACTGATCGAGTATACATAATACATTAATACAGTGCCATGTAAAATAATCATGTAAGCATGACAACAGCATCTCATCATAATTTGGGACCCCAGAATATATATATATATATAACACCAAATTAATGACACAAATATATCTTTCATTTTCCAAGTTATATTGCTGTATGCCTGTAAATACAGCCTGTACTTTTCCTTCAGCCTTCTACAAATGGAATAATCCCCTTTAATTCACCAAACCTCCCTCTAGTACCAAACTCTACTTCAATAAATCCAAATTATTCGATCTTATGCACAATATTACAAAACTGCATCTGCCTAACAGTGTGCAGATTTTCATAAAATTAAATCGCGAACTAAAAAAGACACAAAATTCAGATAACCGCACATTGAATTCACCAAAAGTGTCTTTGAAAAGCTTCATCAAAATATAGATTTCCCAAAATGCCCATAATAAAAATAATAATTGGTTCCTAATTTTTATAGAAAAGCAAAAGAAAATCCAGAAAAATAAAGATATAATTGTTATATATCTATTTTTACTCTTTCAATATTCTCATTTTCATCACTCTGCACACATCGTTATTATTATAAAATTAAGCCGAAAGGTTTTACCAAATTTAAAGTTAACAAAAATACTCCTTATAATAATAACCAAATTACAAATAAAAAAAGATAAAAATATACAGTTACATTATAATTTTTTTTCACTGCCCACCACAGCCGCACCACACAACTGTACGAGTGGGGATTTTTCCATTATATATAATTTGAGCATAAGAACAGTAAAAAAGCAAAGAGTACACATACTGGATCGTAAAAACGGGGTCTCTGTTAACGTGCCTCTGTATAAAATGTACAAAATTGCTTACCTCAGAAAAGAAGTACGGAAAAAAGAATAATAACACTTTCTTTATTACGGGGGAGAGTAATTCAATGACTGGGGGGGGGGGGATTAATTTCTTTCTAAGACTCTAGCGCGAAAGGTGTCTGTAACAGATCATAAGGGGCCCACAGGGCATCCAAAGGGCAAGGCCGGTTCGAGTCGAGCCGGGCCCACGGCTTCCCTTTGCCGCTCCAATGCAGCAAACTCACCGGACCGGGATGCAAGTCCCGACACAAACCTCTGAAGTTGTCTCCGCCGAGGCCGTGCTGGTTCCACCGGTGGTCGACGGAAGCGATGTTTCCAGCGAAGACGAGTAGGAACGGAGGCAAAGAGCCGAGCTCGTAGATCCGCATTCTCTTCTGAAGCTCCATCCACTCGACGATCTTGGCCGTGTAGCCGCCGGCCCTCCACCTGTCAAGGTCGATGACCATGACGCCGGTGTTGAAATAGCAGGCGTCGCGGCCCTCGAACGTTAAAGACAGCGTCGGGTTGGCCCAGAACGACGGCGTGAAGTAGGTCGTGAAGTTGGCGTTGCAGTACTCCGGGGCGGCCAGGACGGCGGTGGGGCCCAGCGGTATGGCTGCAAGCTTGGCAATGTCGTCGACGAGGACGAGGTCGGAGTCGAGGTAGACGACGCGGCGGACGCAAGGCGGGAGGAGGTTGGCGAGGTAGTTACGCGCGTAGTTTAAAGGGCAGTCCAGCGCCGACCGGATCGAAGTGGAAATGAGGCCGGCGACGGCGGAGTCGCCGAAAGGGTAGACTCGGAATTTCAAGTAAGGGAATGAGGTGCAGAGGGTCTGAGTGAGGAGTATGGAGTTGGAGGAGGTGGAGGCGGCGGCGACGAAGTGGAAGAAGACGTTTTCGGGGCAGGAAGAGTGTTGGAGGACGGAGAGAATCGCAGCCATTGAGCCGCGGAGGTAAGCGGCGTCTAAAGTCATCGCCACGTGGACGGCCACGGTGGAGCAGACGTCGGTGGTGGTGTCGTTGTTGTATTTGTTAAGAGAGGGGCAGTTGGGGGAGTTGTAAAACTTGGGGGCTTCTTTAAACACGTGAGGAGGAGGAGGAGTCGCTCTCGTTCTAATTCTAATTGCGTACGCGGTGGAGGCATTGGTGGTTGTTATTATTAAGAGGAAGAAGAGAAATGAGAGCAGCTTTAGCTGCGGCGGTGGCGAGTGTATAGGCATGGAAGTGGAGAGGATTTGGTGTGAAATGAGTATCGACCCAGTTTGAGAAAAGAGAAAGGGGAACGGAGAGAGAGTATAATGAAGGTGTGGGAGTTGTGCGTGGCTTTGAAACCACGTTGAGGTTCAAATTAAACAGGAAGAAGAGGAAGACTAGTCTACAAGTCAAGGCTCTCTTCAACTCTCTCTCTCTCTCTCTCTCTCTCTCTCTGATCAGAGGGTTTCCAGCTTCCTCTCTTACGCAAAAACTCACAGAGCGAATTTGTAATCAGAGAACAGAATAGGAGGATTTATTATTTATCCGAGTTTTTGAAGTGAGTTTTGACCAACTTATTGCTAATTTATGTATTTGGTGAAACACCATCAAAGATTGATCGAGACTGCTACAGCTAATCTGCCGCCTTATTCTTAATCCCATTAGCTCGATCGATCACATATATACAATCAAAAATACATCCTTATACATATTAAATGTTCCTGTGACAACGGATCAACCCCATGAGAGTCTTATGTTTATTGTATTGGTTAATTGCAAATTCATATATTCAAAACAACTAATGTCTTCCTTCAATTTGGTTGTGATAATTTAGACATAATTTGTTGAAGAAAGCATCCAGTTCTGTTACAATCAGATCAGGTAAACAGCTTGGCCTAGTCCAGCTAGGAAAGTTGTCTCCTTGGTTCCAACTGAATCAGAAACGATTGTAGAGTTGAAGCAATCAATCAATCCAGTTCAGATGGAAGTTCTGATCTCTAACCAGTCCCTGTCCAGTTCGTATTGCTATGTCCAAGGCCAGTTGACTTCTCTCCTCCACGTTCTGGTTCCAAGGACTGGCATCCCTGCACTCTATTATCCATCAGTCCGTTTAGTACAGCTTTAGTTCATCTGAGTAACCATTGTGTAATCATCTCTCTCTGTAAATCATATATACCAGCAATTGCTAATCAATAGTATCATCAGAAAATTCTCCAGCACTCCATTGTTCCTCTGATCTAAATTTTCACATGGTATCAGAGCAGATCGATTAAGTAATCATCTGCCTCCACAGAACCATCTCTTGAACTGTCTCTCACCATAACAGATTCGAATGTTCTAACCATGAACAACTCTTCTTCCGCAAACACTCACTCTGATACTGATATCAACACTAATCAGCGTCTAACCTCAACCTTATTCAATGGAATCAACTTTCACTCATGGTCAAGAGACATCATTCTTGCTCTTGGAGGAAAGTCCAGATTAGGCTACATCAATGGTTCCATTGTTGTACCTGAACCTCTGTCTGAAGGATACGAGTCGTGGCTTGCCAAGGATCACCAAGTGATGTCATGGCTTTGCAATTCCATGGTGCCTCACATTGCTCAAATTTTCAACTACTCAGATTCAGCTACTGTCCTATGGAAGGCAGTTAAAGAAATGTATGGAAATTTGAACAATGCAGCAAGGGTGTTTCAACTACAAAAAGAGATTGCCAGTCTTCAGCAAGAAGAGAAACCTTTCTCTGTTCACCTAGGAGCTCTCACCACTCTATGTAATGAGCTAAACCAGTTCAGACCTCCTACGTCTGATATCAACACACTACGCAAACGTGCTGATGAAGACAGGATCTTCCAACTACTGGCAAGCTTGAACTCAGATTATGAAGATCTGAGAAGCATCATCCTCATGAGTGCAAATCTTCCAAGTTACACCAGTGTGTGCGCAACAATTCAGCAAAAAGAGACAAGGAGAAAAGTGATGAACTTAGAGGTAAAAGTTCCAAATCCAGAAACAAGGGCATGTGCCTCCAACCACACCTCAGATCAAAGGGTTTCTTACAGTGGTACAAATTTCAAAGGCAAGAGGAAGGGCTTGCTGTGTGACCACTGTGGCTCAACTACTCATGTCATTGAGACCTGCTGGAGCCTCCATCCTGAACTCAAAGCAAAATTCAAAAAGGAAAGAGAAATGAGAAACTCCTCCAAGCCAAACTACACTGAAGGATACAAGGCAAAAATGGTGTCAACTCTCTCACCACAGACTGAGATGATGGATTTTACTGCCAACCCTACCAATCTCATCAATGAATTTGCCAAATTCCTTCAGCAAAAGCAGCAAGGAGAGACATCTGGAAACCATTCAGCAATGACAAGCAAATTTGCAGGGTTCTTAGCTGAAGCTGATCATCTCTCCACTTCTGATACATCAGGTATTCTGAAAGCATTCTCAACTGCTCTAAATATCAATGACAACTGTGACTGCTGGATTGTGGACTCTGGAGCCACTGACCACATGACTAATCAAGTAAACAACCTAAAACAGTTTGAAAAAGGGAATTCCACTGTGTCTGTTGCTAATGGAAAAGGAGCTCCTGTTAGAGGAGAAGGAAAAATCAAGATTATGTCTAGCTGTATTGAGTCTACTGCCTTGTTTGTTCCCTCCTTTCCCTTCAAACTACTTTCAGTTGGTAAACTCACTTCTCTACTAAACTGTTATGTCATCTTCACTCCTAATAAGGTTTTCTTCCAGGATATCCTCACCAAGAAGATGATTGGTGAAGGAGAATTCAGGAATGGACTTTATTACTTCTTCACCAAGCAGTCTGCACCTTCTGTACTCCAAGCCTGTTCCAGACCTTCCTCAGACTCCTCCCTCTGGCACAAGAGACTAGCTCACCCCTCTGATAAAGTCCTGTCCTACCTCTTCCCAAGTTTTTGTAATGACAACAATCACTGTGATGTTTGTCAATATTCCAAGTCTACCAGGCTTCCCTTTTCAAAGTCTCTGAGTAGAACTAGGTATCCTTTTGAGATCATCCATTCTGACATATGGGGTCCTGTCCTAAAATCAGTGGATGATTTCAAGTACTTTGTAACATTTGTTGATGATTTTACAAGGATCACTTGGCTTTATGTCCTGAAATCCAAAGATGAGTTATTTGATAGGTTATGTGACTTCTACAATCTAGTAAAAAATCAGTTTTCTTCTTCTATTCAAACTCTCAGATCTGATAATGGAACAGAATATCTGTCAAAGAAAATGAACAGTTTTCTAAGTAAGAATGGGATTCTCCATCAAACAAGCTGTGTTGGTACTCCTCAGCAGAATGGTGTAGCTGAGAGAAAGAATAGAGATATACTTGAGAAAACCAGATCCTTGATGTTTCAGATGAATGTTCCAAAGAAGTTCTGGTCCTATGCTGTGCTAGCTGCTACTTATCTCATCAACAGACTTCCTAGCAGCTACTTGGAATTTAAATCTCCACTGGAGGTTCTGAAAGGCAGAAAAATCAGTCTAAGCCATCTCAAAATTTTTGGCTGCTCCTGTTTTGTTCATATCCAGTCAAATAAAAGGGACAAATTAGAAGCTAGAGCTGTCAGATGCCTGTTTTTGGGATATGCCTCCACTCAAAAAGGGTACAGATGCTACAATCCCTCCACAAAGAGCATCATCATATCTAGAGATGTGAGATTTGATGAATGTCTGCCTTACTTCTGTATCTCAGATGAGCTCAGAAATAAGGAAGAGACATACTGTGACTTATACTCACCTGCTGAACGCCTTATATTTGAAAAATCTCAGCCTCATATCTCTGATAATCCTCCTCCTTCAGTTTTCTACAATCCTGCAGCTCAGCTACATCCTGCAGACACTGGTACCTGTGAATCTCCGGAATTAAATACAACAGCTCATCCAACTGCTCAGGTACCTGAATATCATGACCTGCATAATGATGCAGACAATGAGGTACAAATTGATGCTGACATTAATGAGACTGCTCCAGGGATTGAGACAACATCTCGAAGATATCCCAGTCGAGATAGGAAACAACCTGCTAAACTGCAAGATTATGTGCTCTCTACCCCAAAGCATCCCATGGCCAAACACTGCTCCTTCAAAAATTTGTCTCATACTCACACTGCTTTTCTAAACAGTCTCGATGGATCCTTTGAGCCTCAGACGTTTGAAGAAGCCAATTCCCATTCTGAATGGAGAGATGCAATGAATGAAGAAATGTCTGCCCTTCACAACAATCATACCTGGTCCATAGTAGATTTACCTCCAGGAAAGAAGGCTGTAGGCTGCAGGTGGATATACAAAAATAAATTTCATGCTGATGGTAGAGTGGAAAGAAAAAAGGCTCGACTTGTGGCTAGAGGGTTCACACAAACTTATGGTGTAGATTACACAGAAACTTTTGCACCAGTTGCAAAAATTAGTACTGTCAGAGTTCTCTTATCTGTAGCTGTCAACAAGAGCTGGAGCCTCCATCAGATGGATGTCAAGAATGCCTTCCTCCATGGTGATCTTGAAGAGGAAGTATACATGAAGCTACCTCCAGGTCACACTGAAACTGAATCTCCAAATAGAGTATGCAAACTACATAAGGCAATTTATGGCCTAAAACAATCACCCCGAGCTTGGTATGCTAAGCTCAGCTCAGTTTTAGAAGACATGGAGTTCTCAAGAAGCAATGCTGATTCTTCATTGTTTGTCAAGAAGGGGGGCACAGGTACATTAGCTGTTTTGATATATGTTGATGATCTTATTGTGACTGGTGATGATCTGACAGAAATCTCAAATCTAAAACTGGCCTTACATAAAAAGTTTGCAATCAAGGATCTAGGCAGGCTCAAGTATTTTCTGGGGATAGAAATGGCTACCTCTCAAAGGGGTCTGTTTCTTAATCAAAGAAAATATGCACTGGACATGCTGAGAGAAGCTCACCTGCTGGATAGAAAACCTTCAGGCACCCCTCTCTGCTGCAAGTTCCAGACCAGTTCTGAAGGCTCCCTCCTACCAGACATCAGGTACTACCAAAGACTAGTAGGCAAACTCATCTATCTTACCATAACCAGACCTGACATATCCTTTAGTGTGAGCATAGTCAGTCAGTTTATGCATGCACCAACCTCTAGATACATGTTTTTGGCTTATGTATGTTATTCTGTTCTATAGTTTCTTTTTAAATCTTCAGGTCCTTGGTTAATAATGAATTGCGTGAATTGAAAGTAGACCTTATGTATAATTTTCTATTGAAAGTATACATATACTCGGATAAAGTCTTCAATGTACTTATGTACGTACATATGTATTTCACTATTTCCTCGTGGCTTTGAGTTTAGAAACTATGGTGAGGTACTTAATTGTTTTTGTGATGCATGAAAACACTTTGTTGTTACTTACATATATGAAAACAATTTGTTGGATCATTGTAATTAGGCTGATTAGGGAAGCAATATGTTATTTTCGATGGAAAAGGAATCAATATGCATGTTGTTAATTAATTAGATGGCAAGTAAAGAGTGACTAGGACATCGTAACTCTATGTTGGACTGCTCTCTCAAGCAAACATATAACATATATAAGGAAGCATATATATATGACATTAGTGCATGCATGTATGATGTATGAACTAATTAAGAAACTAGCTAGCTAGCTCGATCAATCTGCGTATATTGCTCTCCCTTTCTCACGTCGTGTATCCACGATATAGGTGAGCCATCTACTTCTGGGATGAAATCTAGCTCAAAAAAACTCTTCACAGCCACTCTAGCATCTAATTAAGCTTCAGTTCTCAAACTGCAAAGTTATATATATTCAAATAACAGAAATGCTTCTAATATATATAATGAACATGAAACAAAACCGTAGGAAAAGTCTTCTTAATTTAATCTGTTTAGAAAGTTCTGCCACCAAACTCATCGATCTGGTATATTTTTACACTGGTCCTGAACTCCGATCCTGATTATAAAAAAAGATGAAAATCAGGAAGTACAGTTTACTCCATTAATAAAGAAGTAAATTTTATTTTAATTTTGTATCATTGGTCATGTTTGGATTGATTCAATGTACTTATGTTCTGACCATTCTCCCTCAAGAAATATCAAAGTTTTTTTTTAAAATTTTGTGTGGAGATTTAAGGTTTCTAAAACAATTATAGAAGTATGGAATCACCGGCCGTATTCATTTTTGAGTCTCAGTTCCTCGCGCTAATGCTCAATAAAAGTTAAATCTCATTGTATTCTTGTTTGTTAAGATAAAATACATTTTAATAAGAGTCTCTCGCTGTGAATTCCAAAATTAAGACTTCAAAAAATTCGAAAGTTCTACTTGACCGTTCTTATTTTTGTCTTAATTTCACGTTTTTGTTGTTGGTCCAACTAGATTTTACTATCAGCGAAGCAATACACGTACATTGCTGCTTGAACTGTCCCTTCCTTCCGGGAATGGGATTGAGAACTTATAATTGGAATCCCCAGTGTCCCCACACAAACGAGTCATGTCTCCTGACGGCCGGGAACACTAAGTAGTGAGTAGTTTCAAGTCCTGAATATGTGTACAGAGCATTAGACACCTCACTAGATTGTAAAGCCAGATATTTCACAGCCTTAATTAGCTGAGGAAATATTGGTAGCTAGTTCTGTGGTGATTGACCGAGACCCAAAGGTAAGCCACCTGGACTAGTAGTCTTTATTGGCATGGGAAAATTTGTTGGATTTTGGCTTTGGTTGAGTTGATGAATTTGAAAATATATAGAAAAATACTTGGGTCTAAACTTATTTGGACACCATTGTCCAAATTACTCCTATTTATGTCATTTTCGATTTGTGATTTTTAAAATCGAGACCACTTAGCATATACTTTACCTCATAACAATCATGTATATTAAACTTTGATCAAATCGGAGATGGTTTGCTTATTAATTTGACAAAACAAACAGACGATTGTTAATATAATGAAATTTTTTACAATAACCGTCTATTTATTTAATGAAATTAGATACCCAAACAATCTTCGATTTGATTCATTTTTTTTTCAATTTGATCTTCAACCCACCTATGGTTTATAAGATAGACGGTTTTGATTATAAAATTACAAATCAAAATTTGTATAAATGAGAGTAATTTGGATAGTGGTGTCCAAATGAATTTGAACCTAAGTATTTTTCAAATATATATATATAGAAACTAATTTGCTTTGCCTATGAATTTGTGTTCCTTTTTATAACTTTTTGCGTTGCTAACTTAGCTAAAAGAAATATACACACACACATATATGTGATGAGTAAATTACTTTGTGCGGTCTGATATTTATATAAACTAGCTTGAAGGAGAAAGTAAAAGGAAAAAGAGGTCTAAAGTGGACAGATTCTTCATGATTTTTTTCGATAAATAGATCCTTCATGATTTGTTCCCCGTTGTTTTCAACATTTGTGGATCGTTTGACATATTGTTCCTCATGCTGATATCTTCACTCAACAGTACGTTAAACTCCATCAAAATCACACTCAAGTTACGTTGAAGAAAAGAGTTTTCGATAAGTTTTTAGTGACTTTGTATATGTCTTCCTCATTTAATTCATTAGACTATATATGTTCGTAATGTGAAGTTCAGCCAGATTCTTACAGCAACAACAACAACAAAAAACCGAATAAGATCATCAAAATATCCTTGCCATGCCAACACCCAATATAATTACAGTATAGTTAGAGACAATAATACTCACTCAATTATGGAAGACAGTGAAATATACGAAATTACAAGTTTTATTCTGCTTAATCAATTTCTTCAACAACATGGGGTTGGCCGGCCTGTCTAATCTATTATACGATTTATCCATGCTTACCATGCTGTTTTTAAAGAATATTACTTGCTGACTTAATTTCCACTAGAATTTAAAGATTAGAAGATCGTATGAGTGAACATAAGTATAAGAAACAAAGTTGGGGTAGTTTGTACATATATACTCCAAAGACTTGTAGATCCAAAGGACCAAAAGTCCAAAGCTAGCTCCAAGCTTTGATCAACGTACTGCAGGGCTCGATTGTCAATCATAACTAGGCTCTTAAGAACAAAATACGATCGATAATATACTATTTCATGGAAGGGGGTGGACAACGATGCATGGCTTGTTTTATAATGTTCGTTATATGCCTGCTTAGATTAATTTGGATTTGTATTCCCTTTGAGGATTAACGAAACTGCATATATACGCTGCAAGACCCACAACTACTTTATGATTGAATGGCATGCCCCCTCTAATACTTGCATTTTGCTCTTTCTCAACACAGTGCATGGCAGCCGGAAGAGGAAGCGTACCCTTCCATTATTTAGTTAGGGTTTCGCTGCAGCTAGCAATGTTTGAATGGAAACTGTATGAACCATGTGCAAAGACGCACATAGCCAATGACAAACTCCCAAATCGCACATAAGAAAACAACTTTTCCAATTATTTCTCGAAACACCATCATCATCTTCTTCGTTGTTCTTTTTTTTTTTGGTCCGACTTCGTTGTTCTTCTACTAACCCTTCAGTCCTTTTTGTTTTCCTTGTATTTTTTCCCTACTATCGCAAATTTGATTCGGGATTTACTGTGCCGGAGTTACAGTGAAGGTCACCGACACAAATGGTGGGCCCCGGGAAAGCGAGGTCGGCCGAAAAGTCAGCCTTGTGACCAATGCAGTGTGAGATCGTAGTGTTGTCCGCTTCTGAAAGCCAATTTAATACTACACCTAAGTGTACCATGCAAATTTCAAATAATATGACTACTCCTCCACGATTTGGACGATATGAACGCGTTTCCATTATCCGGTCGGGCCAAATTGAATCCGGATTTTATTCTCTGACAATATATAACCGAGATCCGGGTCTTCTTCGTGGAAGCTCATATTGATCAACTATATGATGATCGATGCTAGAAACCTCTGGGGTACGTACGTAGTAGTCGTAGTACGTAGTCAATTAACTGCAAACATATATATATATATATATCTGTTTTTATTGACCAGTTCCTGCATATATACGATCGAGTTGACTACTTAATTAGTGAGACTCGCACTTGTTTACTTATTCTATATATAGTGATTGTCTAGCTACTTAAACTGGCAGATCGGCATAAGATTCGTCAACTAGCTAATTATTGTGGGCATTTACCTACTACTATACACTCGAAGATTAATTGTTTAATATTCGCTAAGAGAATTGCTGTAAATTGACCGAGGGTTCGAAAACTCAGTAGCTGAGATCGATTGGGTTTCATATTGGTGTCGCACCATCTTGGTCTTGTTCTTTTAATACTAGGTGCAGACAAATTAGCCCGAGTATATCAGGACGGGCGGCTTGGAAGAGATGTTAAATTAACAAGACCGAAACTTGGCCATGAATGTAGTATATAAACTTAAAAACCATACAAGGACTTTAAGCCTATAGCTAGCGGAACAAAGTGGAGTTGCCCTACGTGCGTGGGTGTCAAACAAGTTGGGGAAGGAAATGAATCAGGAGAATCGTACAAAAGTCGTATTGAAAAGTACAATGCAATACGTAATGCTAATTAAATTACAAAATCTCGAAGCAAAACCGATCCAACGCGGTTTGTTTGGTACTTTGATAGCACTAAGTTGGTCCAAGTCTCTTTCTGCCAGATCAATATAATTTTTTGAATTCGAATGAATGGTTCGTATGGATCTGTCTGTATTTAATAAATCTTATATTTGGTGTCTTTCATTGTTTTCAGTTCACTTCTTCCTACCACATCTGAGTCATCTAGCTCCAGTTGGTATTCGATATAACTCTTTGTCAGACATGCTCGGTCATTTTAAATATTTACTTCGCATTTTAGGTTATTCGAATTACTTCAGAAAGTTACGACGTATAACAAACCAAGTTATATGTTTCCTATGTCACGTGATCAAATTCGAAGTCGTTACATCCCGATATGTGACATGAACGACAGGCTCATAAGTCATAAGTGACTGCGGAGCGACAAAAACCAATGTTTACCCAATTCCAAGAGCTGGTTCGGCTCCGACCAAGGACAGAGGCGGAAAATGTGGAATCTTGCAGCCACAATCGACCAGGCCGAAGTTTGAATTCATAATGATAATGGAGATGGGATTATACTAGGAAGCTGAAGGCCAACTAATAATTCGCATCATGGTCCAGACCCAAGGAGCCATAATGAAAATAGGAAGACCACCCTGTCCTCTGTCCTTATTCTCATATTTTCCATTCAAACATTCAAAAACAAAACAGAAAGAACAATATGTTCGCAATCATAGTTGGTTAACACCATATGGATACATTATTTATCACAGAACTGCTCAATCCTTCATGTATATGCCTATGGCCATGAAGAGACAAAAATACTTCACCTGCTAAACAAACTGGATCGTGTAATGTGAGATCAACCACTCTCATAATGCAAGAATACAGAACGTACCTTCTTTTGTTTCTGAATATCCTGGATACTTTTCCTTGCTGATATGCAAACGAAGCAGTTGTGACACCATAGTAAATCCAGCTTAAAGCGAAAGACATATTAGCATCTCTTGCACGTGACTTACAGAACATCCAAGTCTCAAGGCAGCTCATATTCTGAGGGTTTGCGTTACAACGCCAAGTAGAGGCCTCACAGTCCCATTCACGGAATCGAATTTGAAAACAAGGCTCAGGCTACTTCAGTTGTGCTTCACATGACACCAAGCCAGTCTATGCTTTCTGCCCAAGCCGCACAGGCCCGGCCTAGGTATAGACCCAAAGGGCCCGTGCCTAGAGCCCCCAAGACAGAGAGGCCCAAAAATTAGGCTCGAGTGTAAAATTATACAGGTAAATGAACCTCTTTTTCTTGTGTTGCCTAAAACTCTGTGTTATTTCCAAACTCAAGGCCGGCCTGATGCCACAGTATGGCACCTGACCTTGTACGGGACTAGGGATAGCAAGTGTTGAGGGAGGACTGAAGAAAAGAGCAAAACTTGCAAGAATAGCTTTCTATTGGTATGACCAAACAGACTGAATTGAGGACAAGAAGAAAACGTGTATGCCACAGGAGCAACTCTCAATGTACCATCTTCATATCATTACTGTTCATTGACAATGCTGGGAATCATATCATTACCGTTCGAGTTCAGAATGATGAATACAAACAACAGCTAGAGAGTTTCTTTTTTAGGAGGCAGCTAGAGAGCTTAAGAAGTGCAAATGTGACTCGCACACTTTTTTCTTCAAAAACCATCTTAGGCAAGCATAAGCAAATTAACGTGAACAGAAAAAGTTGATCACCATAGCTACTGCTTCAGCAATATAAGATATTCACTTCACCACGTAACAGTCGTGAATCATCCAACTGTATCTCTCCAGTTTCACCGCCTAAAAGTCATCACTCTACTTTTGAAACTAACTTTGAAAACATAATTGTATTAAAACTGTAAGTACTGTATCCGCCTGGCACAGAGCAGAGAGAAAAGGACTACCATATTCATGTGAGCCAGTTAGTGGATACGTCTAACAAACAAGTCACAAAAGAAACCTGAAAACAATCAAATTCACAAATGCAAGCTATTTATTATGAAATTTTCTGTCTGTTGCTGATGTTTGTAAAAGGTAACAGAACCGACCAAAGCCTAATCACCAACATTGTCAAGCAGAAATACAGCTAATGTATTTACAGATTTAAGAGTAACACTAAACAACCAAGCTGATTTGAAAGTGGAACTTTGGATTAACAAAAAATCAGTGCAGCAATCACAAGTACACCAATCAACAAAAACAGATTCTTCAAAACATTGTCAACCTGTTGCCTCTGAGTTGCCGGCTGGGGGAAGCCATGAGCATGGCTCCCATGAAACGCACTGCTGAATCTATAAGGAACTCCGGAAGTCGTTCCATATACAGTAGCATCCGGGAACCCATGATAATGAATATTAAGCAATGACGGAATCAGACCACCAAAAGCAGTGGCCAATGTGAAGTTACCAATTCTCGCAGTTGCCATTGGTACGAATCCTCCCATAAATCCAAAGCCATAAGTGGGAAATTGATTGTTCTCCGGAGGCGGAGCAGTCTCAGGTCTCTGCCCAGCAGGGCGGTTAGGAATATTAATCCCCGGATACAACTTTGATCTTGGATCAGTCTGTGTCTTTCCCCTGCTGTAAAGAGGAACCAACTTGTTCTCCTGCACGAGGGCCTTGCAAACAGGGCACTCTTGGCAATGCGAGTGATGATGGAGCCATCTGTAGAGGCAAGGCCAGCAGAAGAGATGACCACAGAGGGTTATGATTGGATCTTGCGCCAAGTCGAAGCAAATGTTGCACTCGAAATCCCCTGCATCATTGGCATTAGCACCCGAGCAAGACGGGCTTTGGGGCGGCACGCTTGTTGATTCCCCAAAACCACTTGCCATCCCTGCACCCTCAAAACTTCACAAGCACAAACCTGTAGTTCGTAGAAATCCACCACTTAGTCTTCCTTCACTAACCAAACCTCACAACTCATCTTCATTTTAATTCAAAAAAAAAATCCATAAACTAAACTAATTTATCATCTTATCCAGCCAATTGCTCAAACCAGTTCAATAATCATTAACACTGAATCATGAAGATCCTAAGCTAAATCCGTCAACGATGAGAAAAAAAATCAGATAATAATTAAATTAAGAACAATCTACGATCACAAACCAACAGATCAGACAAATCACACAAATTAACCATACTAGCACACAGATCAGAAACCCTAGGGTACTCTAAGCACCGCCTCAAACCCCTGACTACAGCTATGAAACCCTAATTGGTCAAATCTAAGAGAAAAAGCGAGTAGTTGACTGAAACTAAAAAGGAAATATACAGATCAAGAAAGAAAGTTACCAACCTTAGCTGCGTGTGAAATCTGATTAGAAGCGAAAGGAGAATAAGGAGTGGAAACCGTAGAAAAGTCTCGGGGGAGAGCGAGCGAGAGAGTCGCTGAGTCCTTTGAGGAAGTGGAATAAGAATCGAGAAAGAAGATGGAGATATATTGAATTTATTTGGGGGAGAGGAGATATATGGTAATGATTATGATGATCCTAATTCCACGCTGGCGGGCTCTTTGTTTTGGAATTCGGACGGTTGAGATTGTATGTTGGTTCCTTATTATCAAGTTCGGTGTGCGGAGCTACAGTTTGGGCCGTGAGACAATCAGCCCAGCCCGTTAAGCAATCAATGACACACCCAAAAACAGAACGGCCGTGGAGTGTGCGAGGGAGGCGGAGGAGGATGCCTGTGTGCTGTGCTTTTGTTCTTAACTTCTGATTATAAATTTATGATAATGTCCCAGTTTCATCGGACGCCATTCTTATAAACAGTGTTGTCGTTCCATTAAACAGTGGTGGCGTTCCTTAGAACATAACTGTTCATAAACTTACTCGTCTTACTTACATTTTTCATAACCATATAATTTAATTTGGTTAGTTGGTATGGTCTTGTCCCTGCCAATCATCAAGGTTTGTCTAGTCCAATCCAAGCATGTTATATATTTTTGAGTTCCTATCAATCTAAGCTCGATCATTAGCTTCTAGTTCTGTAGCATTTACTTTGTATTCGACGCTCCGAGTAATCTAAATCAATTGCCATCACTTTTTAATTAATTAGTACAAACCAATGAGCTAGACCATGTCAATATTTCCCAAGACGAACCAGAAGACACCCATTGTGTCGGTTGAGCGTTTTCATTTCTTCGTACGTCTTGTAGCTAGGCGTGCAGCTGCAAGCAATAAGCTGGCAAATGGCAACCATCGAGTTAATTAACTTAATTTGAATGAACCAATTAAGCTACAAACGTACAGGAAGTACAGCCGATTATAAGCATTTCCTTCAACTAATTCCCGACCATACTATAAGTTTATAACAGTGCAATTAAATCCAGAAACTTTGCCAGTTGGTAGCTACTTCGGGATATTGAAGGTTAGCTGAATTGTTGGTGATATAGAGTCATAGAGTACGTTGTTGGACCCAAGTTACAGAGTTCCTATAACGAATGAAGTAAATTCTCTTAATTTTTGTGAGTAACCTCTATAGTCTAGTAAGTACGTACATCAGTACATGTTTGAGTAATTCTTGTTATTTCAAACATAATTTGGCAAATCTACCATCATTAATAGTTAGATACTAATGAAAAAAAAATTGTAAATTTTCAAAAACTAGTTGGGACATTCAAAATCAAGATTATTACTTATGAGTTATGAATATGAACCATGTAATATAAATTGTGTAAGTTTGATAAATTAAGTTCCTCGATTGATTTGATTTTGTTCGATACATTAATATTTTAAAATTTAAATAAAATGTGCAAAAATGATCTATTTATCATAATCTAAACATCTAACATTTAATTCGTCGATCAAACTAAAATTAAAAATTGACCATTACAACGTACCCTTGATTAGAAAAATACTCATCAAATTCTCATCATAAAATCTTGATACACATCTTACAAATTTAAGGCAATGACGGTTGAAATGGGAAACCACGTAGTTAGGTATTTCAGGGAGCTGTATGTAACATCACAGCTGATTGATCTTATTCAATGGTGTTCTAATTTCCCATGGACGTATATGTTGACAATATGTTTGCATCGATCATATATGAGTTATGGGTTTAATTTAGTTATTTCGATTATGTACGTGATTTTTACTCTTTTTTTTTACGAAACGATGATGGTAATTTATTGATGAAACTGATAGGTTACAAGAAGTTCATCGGTTCACCGTGTTATCAAAAGTAGTCCTTATATAACATATACTTAAACAATTCTCCCTAGTACAAGAACATAATTGAGAGTGCTAGATGTAAGGTAATAGTTAAAAAAATATCTGGACTCCACATCCTATTCAACTATGTCACCTCGTCTAGATGAACATCAACTACTGAGATTCCTTCTCCTGCTGGGTCTTCAAAAGAAGCGCAGGATCACAAACCAATTTCTTCAATGGGAATTCCATCTTGTGCACCCCTTGTGGGCGGCTTACCTCCCCTTTGCTCCAGCTCTGTCTGAATTTTTCCTCACGAGTTGCCCTCTTTGCTCCAATAATTGGTGCCTTGTAAAACACTGTTGGATGAACTTGCCTGGCACCATCATTTGTAAAAGAATAAATCGTCAGATGTCCTCCTGAACATGTTATTTAAACTTGCCCCGCCTTCAGGACATGAATAGTCATTGTCGCTTCTCCACTTGTCATCTAGAACAATGGGTCAGTATGCACAGATTCACATGTGATGTCTGGCCCGACATCACTCCAGTTTGACCCTCATGCAAAACCTCATTGGCCAGCTTCCATGCCACCACCACTTGTTGTTGCATCTCCTGCAACAGTCCAATCATGGATCCTCCTGAATTCCTTTCGAAACTTAGAGGAGACTCTGGTCTAATAACATCATCCTCCATCGAGTTGCTACCACCAACTCCTGAATCACCTACCTGTCCCGAACCTGCACCACGGGCCGCCACCACAGAGCACACCCCATCCATATGCACAAACGAAGCACAGAAGCCACAAGAACTTTTCAAAATTTCATACCGAAAATAAAGCACTACAGACACACCTTTGAGGGAGCAGAACCTTCGTCGCACCTCCATCCCTAGACTAAGATCCACCATCACTTGGATCTGTAGTTGATGAGCATAGGTGAGCTTGATAAGATTATAGCTCTTGTATTGATTGATTGACGTGCCAATCGGTCACTTGTAATCATGTGTCATTGTATTTGATTAACTATCAAAATCAAATAGTAAGTGTGCAGCATTCAAATTTACTTACTTGTCGCAATTTTTAACTAATTAGTAATTAACATCTCATTGCCAAATAGACGTCAACCATATGGATGGGTGGACATAATTACTTAAAGACATTGGACAATAGTAGCTACCGAACAAGCATCTTCATCGTGTTTTGTTTTAGTTCTAGATCACAACATCATAGAATCACGTCTTTAATTAGTAGGAATTCACTTGGAAGATGTTCTGGTATTCCTCTTCGATTCCTTGATGGTCCCAAAGGAATTCAAGAATTAACAACTTGAGAATGATAAATTAATAGAGTTCAATATCAAAATTAATTGGCAATGGTAGGAGTAACCCAAATTCTTATAACACACTAACAAGACCTCTTATTTCCAATGCGGGAGTCTTTCTCCATTTACATTCTCTAACACGCCCCGCACGTGTGGCGGCATTTCAAGCCAAACATGTGGATAATATGTATAGGTGACGGTGAGTACATGCGACCCATTCGGCATCACACGAGGGTGAACCTGCTCTGATACCATGATATTCTTGAGCTTGATTGAGAACATTCAAATCCATAGTAATATGAGTATTAGCACCAATGTCAGTCAACCAAGCAGATGATTGTAAACATGGACTAGCCACAATAGCAGATAGTCGTTTGGTTGCAACTCGTCCTTCATAAGTCATGTTCATTCAGTTGAAACAATCAATAGCAGTATGTCCTAATCTATCACATATCTGATATTTAGGACATCCATAACCATTTGATGGAAAAGCACCCAAGATATATACCACGAGCATTTCCATTAAAATTGCTAGAGGTTTACAATCCTGAGTTTGGAAAAAGAGCAACCGCGACCAACAACACCCCTGCAAGGCAAACCACCGCAAGAAAAGCCACGACCACGATTCATTGGTCCGCGAGAACGAGCAACAAGAAGAGCAGTAGCAGAGACAGACCTAAAGGTGGGTTAAGATATGCTACATCCCACCTTGAGATATGCTACATCCCAACAAATAAAAAACTACATGTACACATATTTATATAAAAAAATTAGTTCAGTAGCCGACAACAGCCTTTTCTTTTCGTTCCTCTCTGTTTCCCACTTCCTCGCTCGTCAACGATCAGTCTTTCTCCATGCCAGTGCCATTTTTCAGATTTTTAATAATCGAATCTTGATTCATCTCTCAATCTCTAGCTACTGTGGTCTCTCCAACTCTCAAGGTATCTCAAAATCTAATTTACTCATATTCAATCTTCTAGGTCAGCAAATTGAATCCAATTGAATTTGAGAGTTTGTTGATATAGGTTTTGTAATTTGTAATTGATATAGGTTTTGATATATGTTTGTAATTGAATTTTTTTTGTAATTGATATAGTTTGTAAAAAAGTCACTGAGACCATTAGTCATAGAGACCAACTATAAACTACTCATTGATACATGTTTCTCTATTTGTTTTTCATGTTTTGTTTACAATCGCAGATCAAGTTATAAATTTTAGGCCATGAAGAGTTCAAAAGAATGTGAGTTCATACTTTCAGATAATTGATGTTGTTTTGAGTGATATTCCAAGTTTTAAGAGAGATTGTTGATACTATAGATTCAAATTCGGTTATTTATGAATTTTATTATGCTTTAGGTAACCGAAAAGCACAACTTAAGTAGTCTAATTTTTATTTGAATTGAAGTATCTTTGATTTGTTTCTTATTTCCTATTATTCAATTTAAGCAAGATATTTTTACACTTGATCTTGTTGATGATATAAACAGGAATAAAAGGATATGCAGACATGCAGTTGAGTTGTATCACCAAAACAAAATAAAATTTGTCATTTAAAAAAAAATCTTCACTTCATAGGTAAATTTAGCATACGTCAACTTTAATTCTTGGGTCTGTCTCTGAGCAGTAGCACCAGAATTAAGAGTAAGAGCATTATGAGTCAATAAACGACATTCAACACTAAGAAGTAATGCCTCCAAGGCATCATATGTGATAGGTGTATCACGGGTTTGAGCAGAACTCACCGTCATTTGGTACATAGGCCCGACATTATTCATGATGATTGACACCAAGTTAGGATCACTAACAGGGTTTACGGTTGATCTATCTTGTCAAGAAAATCAGAGATGCAAAGATCATCTATGGTAGTGCGGAGGAGCTCACTACGGAGTCACAAAATTCGATTTTGAGAGGAGGAAGCATAACGATTAGCAAGCCAAAGAGGGTAATTAGTACGATCAACTTGATGGTGAGGAAATTTGCAACAACGGAGTTGGGATTGGTGGAAGAGAAAGAGGAAGAGGAATATGCTATTTGAACTGGATCGGATCGAAGAAAGTGAGGAAACAAAAATTGGAGTCATTAGACTATATAGGTTGTGATGCCATAATAAAGTAATCTGGGGTTCCATACAAAAATCAATTAGCAATAGTAAGAGTAACCTAAATTCTTATGACCCACTAACAAGGCCTCTCATTTTTAATGTAGAAATCTTTCTTCATTCACATTCTCTTCTAGACAATCCTAATATAGATAATTTTTGTATCTGATTAAATATTGGGTAAGAATTATTAACGCTACCCCCAACACATCTCTGCTTAACAATGCATCGTGCAGTTTATGATGATTTATGTTTCAAATGTTACATTGTTATCGATCGATTTATGTTGGATGATCATACTCATAAACTCAAACTCGTGATCTAAAACCTGAAAATCTTTACGCATATATTTATCTACCTACCCCATTATACCAAATCCATTTAGACATGATCACACGTAATGAATTATATATATGTTTTGACTGACAATGTCAGGCAGGCAAGTGAGACGATGTACGTTGCGACATCGGTCTCATGATATATATATATATATCTTAATTAATTAAGCAAAAAATGTTTATGGTTAAATTTTTAAAAATTCGACAATTATCCTTGAATAATTAATTTATCTTTAAGTATCAATTGATCTGTTTAATGGCAAAAAAGTAAATTATAACTGCACTATGTACAAATGTCAAGCGCGTATGCGCGTGCATACTGCTAGTATATATATAACATATATCTATTTTTAGTCATTTTAAAGTATAGGATATTACACAAATTTTTTGATCATATTTTAACATCTCCATCGTCTAATTATTAGGTCTATATGAGTAGATCATTCCTGTAAATTTTCATCCAAAATGGTGATCTTCAAAATATTGAACTAGGTTAAATCAAATGACGGATCGAATCTGCCAAAGCTTAACCGTTCATATTTATAAACTTCAATTATATATTTGAATACCTTAACGATCACCATTTTGGCTGAAAATTTACAGGCTTGATCTACACATTAAGACCTAGGATCTGAACAGTGGAGAGGATAAAATATGATCAAAAAGTTGGTGTAATACCCTATACCTGAAAATGACCAAAAAAAGGTAACCGGAGTGGAATGGTGCTGTGTATGTATGTGTGTGTGTGTGTGTGTATATATATATATATATATAGCAAAGCTTGGTTGCGGACGTCTTGCTTTGCGTACAGATTTCGGCATTTGGCTAGAATTTCGGTAACCAATTCTGATCTTCAAACTTCAGATTATAGGTATACGTGTATAGATTAACCCTGTAAAATTTCATCCAATTTGGTGATCATTTAAGTCCTCAAAATCTTGATTTATACCAACAGACATAAATCAGTCATCTGAAACCGTTCGTCAATCACGATTTTGAGGATCCAAATGATCACCAAATTGGATGAAATTTTACAGGTTTGATCTATACATGTATACCTATAATATGAATGGTGGAGATCATAAATGTCAAAATCGGTACGAAAGCTCTTGGTGCGGACATCCGCATCCAAGAACTTCTGTGTATATATATAGCTTTTTTAGGTATATGAAATTTACGCCAACTTTTTGATCATATTTTACCATCTCCACCGTCTAAGTACTAAGTTTATATGAGTAGATCATTCCTGTAAATTTTTAGCCAAAATGGTGATCGTTAAGGTATCGAACATGTTCAAATCAATGGACGGACCCGAATCTGTCAAACCTGAACTATTTATACTTATGAACTTCAATTATAGTTTTGAATATCTTAACGATCACCATCTTGGCTGAAAATTTACAAGCTTGATCTACACATTAGGATCTAAAATCTGAACGATACAGATAATAAAATATGACCGAAAAGTTGACATAATGCCATATACCTGAAAAATACTTCCACTCAGATATACCTGAGTGGAAGCTTCCTATATATATATATATATATATTACAGTACGTACTTACTTCAGGCGGTTATGTTTTCGTCTTCTTACGCGCATTTAACCACACTGATACAAATATCAAGTATCAAGAATCTGCAAACACATTTCTTAATTTTGAAGTAGGTGATGGTCTCTACTCTAGATTTACGGTAGTACTTGTCGAGCGATGAGATTGAGAAATTTGTTGAAGAAGTCATTCATAATTGATAGTGAAGACAAAATGATCACTCATTTTTGATAAATATTAGATTAGTCACTCATGTTTTATATTATAATTCAGATTGGTCACTTTGTCGATTTTTTAAATTATAAAAAATATATTCTTTTATTTATAAAGTGCATATAAGTAAGTTTAATACCTTAACAATGAAAAAAAATGTCAATTTAAGTAAAGTATGTACGTATGTGTCACATGTATTTTTTAAATCTAAAAATGGATAAAGTGGTAAATCTAAATGATAATATAAAACATGAGTGACTAATCTGATATTTGTCAAACATAAATAATCATTCTGTCTTAATTGTTAAACATGAATGATTTTTCAACAATTTTTAAATTGAGATTATATATACATGATCTGCAGCACTTAGGACCGCGAGTGCAATATGCAACAATATTAATTCCTCCCAAGCCTCTTCTCTCTTCAGATTCAAACTTTGAATTGAGGAGTGTGAATAACTATTGATGAAGCTCGACTTTGGAAAAGTAAGAATGCTGCATGGGCGTGGAACACTAGCCATGCATTTCTGAATCTCCCTCTTCACCTTCAGCAGATCCTATTAGTAAAGATAGATGCTTTCTTATCCAAACGGAAAGCACGCGCATGCATCCAAATTTTACTTGATGTAACTATCTGATGTACACAAGAACTTCACTAACAAAATAAGCAACTAATGTGACCCAAATTCATAAGCTATATATGATAGTCTATCGATGGGTGAAATTTACACCTCTTTATTTATGAATCATATCCCTTCTTTGTTTTCTTTTTGCATTTTAATTACATTTTTATATAAAAAGAATGAAGAAAAAAAGGTGTGAATTATAAAAAATGGGGTGCTAATTTCACTTTCTGAAGGTATATTGTTTAGTTGGCATTTTCTAGTATTAACAAAACACACGTGATATTTCAGTGGGAATCAACAAAAATGATTGAAAACTCTATTCTACCAATCTCAATGATATCATATTTTTAGTGCATATCATATTTTTCTCTAAGGATGACATCCTTGCCACCTATTCCAATACAGTCTGTTTTGTCCTAAGATAATTATATCTATTAGTAGCGTGTTTTCAAAACTTCCAGTAGCGTGTTTTCAACACTTTCTACCAGTTTAAAAAATCTCTTTTTAGAACGGCTATGTGCGTTGATTTACTACTCAAAAGTTTTAGATAGTTTGTCTCTAAAAACGTGTTTGTTACTCAACTTGTTGACCTTTCTCCTCGGGCTTGCGGAAAATCTTTTTAAACTGGGATTCTCTGAGAACCTTTGCGTATGTGGGCCGGATACCTTGAATTCTGAAAAGGTGCTTTTGCCCTACTATGGTGTAGTTTCTTCTTAGAGTGTGTGTGGCAGCAAACTCTTTTGCCTCAGTTTCGAACGGTAGTCTTGTTTAAGGAAGGCATGTGACTGCTGGATCCTTTCGGCCCGCGCACACACTTGTCACTTCCTAGTCTCTACTTAGTGTGGGCGGCAGTAAGCACTTTTTCCTCGGTTTGAGTGTTAGTCTTGTTTGAGGAAGCTTGAGCCTGCTATTATCTTTCGGCCTGCATGTGCACCTATAGCTTCCTGATTCTTGCTTTTGACCACCGCTCAAAATGTTGTGCTATATTTTACGTTGGTGCCCTTAATTTTTGTTTCTATTAGCTTATATAAGGACTTAGGGCACCCTTGGTTGGTGGTTGGTTGAGTGAGTGATTCTTTCGTGTTTCTTTATAAATCATCTCTGATTTCACTCTGTCTCTCTAAACTTTTACTTCTACTACATGTAAGACTTAGAGTATTTCATAAACCCAGATTTTATCAAAACTCATATGCATTGTGAATTTCATTGAAATTGGTATGGATGTGGTCAACCCGAGAAGCTACTCAAGAAGAATTAGCTTACAAATAGTGAAGTTCTTAGATGAGGCTTCTAAAATCCTTTCATTTGTAAACACTTAGACACAAGAGAGAGTGTAGCTCTATAGAACTAGTAGAGAGACTGGTCAGGATAGCACACAGCTTATGTATCCCCAGAATGCAAGAGTCTTGTAAAAGAGTGTTGTTCATAGTGGAAATATTTGTCCCTCAAGAGTTAGGAGCACACAGTTTTTCTCCCTAGTTGCAGGATTTCTGCGTTAAAGAAAAATATCCTGGTGTTATTCTTTACTTATCGCTTTTATATTTACTCGTATATTTGTGAATCGGGATAGTTCACTGCTCTGCTATCCTCGAGAACAGTTTTAAGCGAAAAAATTAAAATGACATATTCCCCCCCCTTACTTTCTTTTATCAAATATTCATATTCTAAGTCTTGCAAGATGAAGCCGCAGGTTTCAAGTTGAAATTGAATATGTAATTGAGTTTTAAAACCGTGTAATTGTAGAGATACATGAATCTTCATTATAAAATACGTTAGGTCTCCACTAGCCACAAGAAAAACTTTTTCCTCTCCAAATTCTAGTTTCTCGTTCGGCGGCCCTCGTACGAGGGTGCGAACGGATAGGTAGTGTGCCCTCGATGGGTGATGTTCTCACTCCCAAGTTTAGGGATCTGAGGGATTAGGACGAAGGTTGTGTGGTGGCTATCTCGCGTGAACTCAACTATGGAGAAGAGAGCCGGTCGTGTGAGGTTACGACTATGACTGGCGTCGATTGGGTGCGGCAACTGTGGACTTGGATGGTGAACGGTGGTGCACCAATAAGAAGGAAGTCAGGCTTGTGGGTTCTTGGCCACAAAATCCAGCGGATCAAAGGATCTAGGCCGGAGCGGACTAACATGGTAGTTTCTTAGTTGGTCGACTAGGATGATCTGGATTTCCCTTCATTGGCGGCGCGGGTTGACGGGTGAACGTGGGAGCCGATGGCGGCAACGATAGCGCAATGGCGGGGGCGGAAGGTATCAACTCACATATGAAAGTTGGCATCAATCTTGTGGTACCCAAATAAAATGAGTTTGGGTATTGTTGCTAGCCTAACCCAGTTATTTTTTTGTTTATGTTATTTTTTTCGTTAAAATAAGCCAATAACTTACTGAGGTTGGTCGAAGTGGGTTTTGTCTTGAGTTGTACACCTTTGGTGCCTTGTCTACCCTAGGTGATTTTTGGTTCGCCAAGTCGGCACACCCTTCTAGTGGTAGGATGAGATGTAGTGCCGACGAAATTTTTGTTCAACAACATAGTTGGAAAGTTGTTCATAATGAATTCATGCGTCATCGTTATCGCGTTATCTTTCTGTTACTGTGTCGCCTCAAATGTAAAGCAAATGGAGTACTTAATGATGCACTCTTTGCTAAATGGTGTAGTTTATGATACATTATATTAGTCGAGTCGCTTGATAGTATTTCCGGTGTTTCTCTTCTTACGGGGTATATGTTTTATGTCCCTCTCTTATATTTTACCATTTCATTAATCAAGATTTAAAGGTTACCGTAAACTCTTACTTCAAAAACAATACGTTAGGTCTATCAATAAGTACGTCTATTAATCATATACGTAATTAGGTATTAAAGCCGTGTAATTTTAGAGATACATGACTCTTCATTGTAAAGTGTGTTAAGTCTATTAATCAATACGGAATTGGGTATTAAAGTTGTGTATTTATAGAGATACATGATTGTTCATTATAAATGATCTTGAATCAATACGCGTAACCAAACAATAAATCGGTTGAGTAAATTGTCTCACTAAGCTTTGAAAAGGCATTGTTGTATGTATAACAAGTCGAATTCCATCAAAGTCTTTTCCTTAACAATATTTGACATGTCGAACATTAATTAGGAACCAAGGTATGTTAGATATTTTTTTTGAAGTAAAGGCTTGCGGCTATCATTAAGCCTTGATTAATGAAATACTAGAATACAAGGAGGGACATAAAACCTGAACCCCATAAGAAAAGAAACCCGAAATACTATCAGGAGACTCAACTAATATATTGTATCCTAAATTGTACCATTTAGCAAAAAGTGCATCATTGACTACTCGTTTTGCTTTACAATTAAGGTGACATAATACCAGAAAGATAACGTGACTATGGAGACAAATCAATTCACTCTGAATTGCTTTCCATCTATGTTGCCGACAAGAATTACTGTTAACACTACATCTTATCCTATCACTAAGAGGGTGTGCCCATGCAATGAACCTAAGAATGTCCTGGCCTAGAGCAGACAAAACACCAAAGGTGCACAGCTTGGGACAAAACCCACTTCTTCCAACCTCACACTGGTATTGGCTTATTTTGAACTAAACTACGAATAACAGAAAAATTAAAGTAATTAGGCTTAAAAATACTAAAATAACTATAAAGCAGGCTTAAGGGTTTTGCCCAAGCTCAACTGTGGAGCCCAACATAGGATAGAGAAATATTCCAGTCCACTTTCCTCATAGATTCTGTCGCCGTCCTCCTACACTGTCAGATCCACAAACCATCACCAGCGCCGCTTCCTTTCCTCCGCAAAGCACCCTTAGCCACCATATGGCATAATCGAATCTCTTATTGATTCACTGTAATACCCCGACCTTTTTATATAGTTGCTACCGTTTATGGATAATTCGAGTTCGATTAAGTGGTTCGGTAAAAAAAAAATTTACTGTCAAAAAATATTAAGAGGTCTCGGGTTGACTTTTTATCAAATCGACAAAGTTGGTTGACTTCAGATGGAAGTTTAAGAATTTATCGAGATGAGTTTGTAGATGTGATGAACGTCAAAAATGGATTTACAACGAGAAACTTATGATTAATGTACGAAAATTTATCGTAAATGAGTTTTCGTAAATAGAAAGGTATAAAAAGGGGGTATCCCTTTTTAAAAGTCAGAAAGGTATAAAAAGGGGGTTTCCCTTTTTAAAAGTCAGCATGGTTGACCTCGGTCAACCTTCTCTCTCGGGTGAAAGAGTTTCAGTTCGACCCGTTTATGGTCCTTACACTCAGGCCGGCGGCACGGCGTCGTCAGGCGACCACTAGCCATAATTTTGGTCGGAATCGAGAGGCCTTGATGTCCTCTTCCTATCCATATCTTCATTTAGATGAATTAAGGCAATTGGGAGCAGAATCGAGGAGAGAAAGTTTTAGGATTTTGGGTGGTTTTCACCGTTGATGTCAGTGAGGTTTTCGGCCACCTCTGGCCAAGGTATGGGTACGAATCGATTCATCTCCATCTTTTCTTTGTGATTATGGATGAGTTTTAGATGTTTGCAGGTTTAACTCGGGAAATCGACATCGATTTTTGTGGAGTTTGTTTGGCCTCAGTCGTGGTCAGCGGTTGATGACGGTTTACTGGCTGAGGATAGAGGGGTTTTCTCCCCTCATTCTCCTGAGTCTATTAGTTTCATCTGTGGCTCTAGGTGGAGAATCAGCACCGGAGAGAATTTCGACCGAATAGTTTCGGTCCGATTCCAACCAAATGAGCCAGAATCAGGTATGGCTCATTTGAGGAAAGTTGTTGGGCTCTTTAAGAGCTTTCAAGTGACGTGTCGATCTCCACCGTTGACAGTGGTTGTCGGGACCTCACGTATTACCGTCTGCGGTGGCACATCTAATCAGAAAATGTTACCAAAATCTGTCAAGTTATAAATCGTTAGATTTGTATCGATGTTGCGAGTGTATTTGTGAAGTTAATAATGCGTTTAAGTTTCATCATCCCAGTGGGTGAGCGGTAGTGATTAGTGTCACTGCTACTGGCGGTGCGGGCGATAGAGAACTAGATGTACCTTATATTATTAGGATCACATTATCATATCGAGTTTATAGACAAGGTTTTCGATTCATTTCGATTGAGTTTAATCCTTATCGAGTAGCTGTTCTTTGTTAGAATAATCCGAATAATTTCCTATTTTGACGATTTTCGACATGGGTCTGGTTGTCGCATCCACCCACTCAAAGCCACAGTCGCTAAACATGTTTAAATCGTAACACACCCGAAGCCGGGTCATCGAATCTACGATTTGACCCACTCCAAACCTCATGGTACTGCAATTCGCCATAGATGCTTGACTGGAGATTTGAAGCAACATGGGAAAGCCCAACCCTTTGAACCCACCGCACGCTAACCACCTCTCCTCGCCATAGAAACCCGACGAAACTAGGTTGGACATCTCACCACCACTACATGAACTCCACACACCACCTTCGCCCACTACGGGGCTGAGATCAACACCCGTCTGGGTACACTCTAGAACGCCGACGAGGCCAGAGGTCGTCGCCGACAAGGACATGGGTCGCCGGACGAGCAAGGGACGCGAGCGAGTTTTTAGTTGTATTGGAGGCGCGCTCTGCCACTGCCAGGGTTATTTTTATTCCTTGATCGTATACTATTATATACCAAGCTATGTTAGATTGATAGTTGCGGAGTCGTGACCCAACTAATTACCCAAAGTACAACTAGAACCAAACTGAACACTTATTTTAGTCATCTACACACACGTGAGAGACAGAGGGAACCCTTTTGGATCCAGCCATGAACACAGGAACAGCTGATCAAAATCTTCCACGTACCATCGCAAATAGTAGTATTTTCTTCCAAATACTTGCTCGCCCTTTTATACCCTCACCAGCTAACGCAGCTAATATTCATCTTCTTGCTAGCTAGTTAAAAACAGCTTTGATTGTATGTAACCCCGACTGAAGCCGCCACTCTATCGCCGCCGATCTGATCCATCAATGGCAACGTTGATGGGTCAGCCCGTGATCTTCTGGCTCTCGGAGCATCCATCGATAATCGGATTCCGATGGAGCCACGCTCACTCATGGGGCTCCACGTGGTCATTTCTCTTCACTGCCATCTCCCTCTATCTCCTCCTCTCTTTCCTCCTCCACCTCCTCCTTCACTCCCTCCTCCGCCGCCGCAAGCCCGTCCCCCTCGGCCCCGTCCCCGCCCTCCACAGCCTTGCCATGGCCGCCGTCTCCTTCACCATCTTCGCCGGCCTCGCCCTCTCCTCCGCCGCCGAAATCCGCGAGACCCGGTGGTTCTGGCGGCGCTCCAAAACCCCCTTCCAGTGGCTCCTATGCTTCCCATTGGGGACTCGACCCTCGGGTCGGGTCTTCTTCTGGTCTTACCTCTACTACCTCTCCAGATTCTTCCACATGATCCGTACCTTCTTCACCATCCTCCGCCGCGGAAACCTCGTCCCTTTTCAGCTCTTCAACCACTCCGTCCTCACCTTTATGGCCTTCATCTGGCTCGAGTTCTCGCAGTCCTTCCAAGTTCTGGCCATACTCTCCACCACTCTGGTCTACTCGGTCGTATACGCGTACCGGTTCTGGATCTCGATCGGGTTGCCCCGGGCGAGATTCGGGTTCGTGGAGAATTGTCAGATGCTGCTGCTGGGGTGCAATGTGGCCTGTCATGTTGGGGTTTTGTTGATGCATTTCTTGAAAGGAGGGTGTAATGGGATTGGGGCTTGGGGTTTTAATTCGGTGCTCAATGCTGTCATTTTGTTGTTCTTCTTGAATTTCTACGTGAAGATGCATTGGGGTTATGGGAGGAGGGTTAGGGTCGGATTGGCTGCTGTTGAGGAGGAAGAGGACGAAGGGGAAGTGATCGGAGAAAAGGACAAGAGCATTTGACGGCCGGAGATTTTACTGTTTATGTAAATTTAGGAGGGGTGGAAGTTCAGATTTTGTACAAGGGTATTACATCGGTTAACATGGTTTGGAAGGGTGATCTGTTACTTTATTAGAGTTTAGAAGGTACAAGGTAGAAACTTGTTGGTGGGCTATGTCAGAAGAAGTGAGGAGTGGAACTCTTGTTAGGAACTCGAATCAAAGTGTGTTCCAATTTTTACTGGGTTTGAGACTTTGAGCAGTGCTGAGAGTAGTGTTTTTTTTTTTTTGAAAAGGAGAGCAGTGTGTCTTAGTTTTACTTCTGTCTTTGTCAGTTTTTTACTGTGTGGTAGTATAACAGGCGATGTAAATAGAGTGCTGCTCATGTTCAGGCCAGAAAAGATAATGATGCTCATGCTGTGTAAATATATAATCTGAAGATTATGATCACAGGTCCTACTGCCCTAGGTTATGACATGAATGTTTTCACTTGTGTCTTTTCTCTCATGTTTTTTTCCCAGATCGTTAACATTGTGAGCATATACATAGGGTCGGCAACGGGCCGGGATTCAACGCCATTTCATTAAAATCCGGGCCGGGGTCACAGATTTTTTGGGCCGGTCAGACATATTGGGGTTTTTATATTTAATACCATAAAAATATACAAATTAAAAAAATTTATAATTTTTTTTCTCTTCAACTATTCAAGTGAGATCGTGAACAACTATGACAAATTGACAGTAACATATTAGCTTGTAGAACCAGTGGCGGGGCCACGTTGGGATTAGAGGGGCAATGACCCCCCCAAAAAAAATTGTATAATTAGCATTTTTGTGTGAAAGTTTATTGTATAGAAGGCTTGATATAGTAAAAATAACGTTTGCTATATAAATTAGGAGGTATTGAGTTCGAGCTTCAGTAGTTCTACTTTTGACTAAATGATTTCTTTTGTTCTATTTTTGACTAAATGATTTCTTTTTTCCCCTTCCTCATACCAAATGCTTCCATTTTTTTTTTCTTCTATTCTTTTCCCCAAGCTTTGGCCCCCCTCACAATTTTCGTTGGCTCCGCCACTGTTTAGATCGGTATTACTAACAATTTATCAGAGGCCATACGCCCATAGCAAATACTCCAAATATAGCCAGTTGCATAACTTGCATTATATTCTCTTTTAACGTAAGAACTAGAAGCACTATATAGTTTCTGAAATCCGGATTTTGCTAATATCTCCCTGTTTCTCGTTTTGATTCTCAATCTAGTTAACCTTTTTGAGTGTTGCGGGGTACATCGCACATTGTTCAGAAACACGAGTACATGACCTTCACGAAGTAGAACTTGAACCTTGGATGTGCATGCATGTATGTGTGTGAACTTGTTGAACTGAGATTTCATGACTAGAAGTCTGAAAGTAACATCTCGATTTTGTTTTCCAAGGCCATTGATGTCACAACTAAGGTTCTAAATCATTAGGCGGCTCTAGATGGTGAGAGTATCTTCTAGCGCCTAGACGGCTAGACGAAGATTAATCGGATTTTAGGCAGTTTGTATTAAATATATATTAATTGATATATATAATAATAAAGATCCTTATACAGTCAAATTAGACATAATTATAGTCACAATAACTAAATAAAAAATATACCATCAAGTCTTTATTATGTTACATGACACAATGTTATGATTTTATAGTATTTAGAATTCATAGATCCACATAATACAAAATCATAACACAATGAAATGCTGCAAAGTGAGAAGATCGAGCTTAATTAGTTGGGATTGATTGTCGCAAGGCAAGACTTCAGAGGCACTGTGTCGCGAATTAATTTGAGAATTTAGGGTTAGATCCCTAAATTTAAAGTTTTTATATTTTTGGAAAAAAACTGACCCGCCTATCAATCAAAAAAATTATTATTTTTAAAAAAAAAAAATTAAAAAAAATAAAAAATTGACCGCCTGGAAGGAGAAAATAATATTTTGCCCGATTTGAAGTAAAATTCAACGATTGGTAGCCGCCTAGCTCCTACGCGCTGCCTAGGCTGATTTTTAGAATAGTGGTCACACCATCTATCTATTGTTCAAACAATAAATAAGAGTGAGCCAGTGAGGCAATTAAATAGAGCAACTCCAATAATTTCTCTATTATAGAGAAAAAAAAGAATCTTACAAAATATTTGACATTTTTTCACTCCAACAATTTCTTCATCCCATAATTTACAGCAATCTGCAAAATTTTACAAAATATTTAATGACATCTCCAAAAAAAATTATGCTTCAACAAAATTCAACTGGCTTCAAAAAAATTACAGTAAAAAATTTTTATAATAAGTTTTTTTGGAGATTTTGACTTTTGCAAAATTCAACAAAATATTCCCCAAATTTACAACAATTTACAAAATTTTGGAGAAGACACTACCATTAATATTTTGCACATTTTTTTAAGTCTCAATATCTTCCAAAGTTCTCCAAACCACCTTTTTGCAAGTCTTAATAAAATAAATTAATATTTTTTATTGTTATAATAAATAAGAATGTAGTTATAATAAATGTATAAATCTGTAAAATAGGGAACCACTTGGAGTTGAAGCATAATTTTTTTTTAGAGATTTTGACTTTTGTTTCTCTATTTACAAAAATTATAGAGAAGCTGCTGGAGTTGTTCTTAATCATACAAAATAAGTGGTCAATTAATAAAGGTGGGGGTATGTATATACACAAACTTAGTGCAGAAGTCACAAGTGTGTTGGCCACAAGGTCGGCAAAACTAACAGAAATGCGGAGATATGCAAGGTGCCACACTAATTCACTTGCAAATTGCAGAAAATGTTTTATGAAATATTAAAAAGGGTAGTAAGTCTCACTTTTATTTTCTTTTTCTTCATTATTCTCACACCATTTTTTCTCTCCTCTTCATTTTCTTATTTCTTTGCAAATTCTTTTTTTTTTACCAAATTATTCTCACTCTTTCTCTTCTTAATTTTTCTTATCACTTCCCGTTAAAAATTGTCCAAAACAACCAAAACTTCTTAGAGGGGAAGTAGTCGAGACAGTCAGATCGAAGAGGCATTGCGACTTTTGTAACACTACAAGTATCGAATTTGGTAAGGTAGTTAGGTGTTGGTACCTCATCTGGGGGGAAATGGGCATTGGAGTAGTTGTGTTCACTTGGCACCTATAGTAAACATGTGTCGCCTCCCCTACTGTAAAGAGCATTTGGTGACACAAGTTTAGGCCTTTGATGTCGAGTTGCAAGCTAAGTACAAGGCTCCAACTGGCCTCCCGCATCGTCAGCCCAACTTAAAGCAAGACAGAAATAACATCATCGTGTTTAGGTTCTGCATCTGCAAGCTTGTGTTTCAGCATATTGACTGACTATTTTATATGTATATGTTTCTAAAAAATGCTCATCTCGGAGATGGACATTGTCGTTGAGATGAACTTCGCCGCAGTCGGAGATCGTTTACGCTTAGATTTTGGCAGGTGGTGACACAGTGAAAAACTGAAAATCAGTCACACAAGCATGTATAGTTTAACACTTGGGCTACATTGACGTAGTTTCGACTGTTTCGTGGAGTGGTCATGTTTCCCTACGGCTGCGAGGATGCCCTCAGTAATCAATTTCTTGGAGTGAGCCCAAGAAGTATGCCTGATCCAATGCAAGGTAAGTGAGTGCACAAGACCTAACATCAAGATGACATTATTAACAACGCTGGGCCCAATAACAAATGATACAAATATAAGGTTATGCTAAAATAATACCATGGATAATAATGTAAACTGAAATTATATCTTTATTCATTGATATGTAAATCTTAAATACAGATATTACAATCAATACCATCAATATTCTTAAATAAGCAGGGATTGCTAGAATTTATATTTAATCTAATTAAGACAAGACATATGTCGAAAGATATGAAATATATTTTTCTTAATAAACAAGCTTGACTCCTTCATTATAGGCAAATATACCTTCTTTTGAAGTGCAATGTATTCTTGATTTTTAGAAAGTAACAGATTCGATGTCTAAATCCTTTATTGATATCACAAAAATTACGAGATCAGATATAGATGCTGCAAACGTTCCTGCAAGGTTGGAAGTCCCTAGAATTGGGCAAGTTAATGTCACTCCCGGGCAGGGCAACGTCCCTGATTCCCTGAAGGCACGACCTAAACAAACTTTCCTTTTGATGCCTTACTTAAGGACAAGGCACGACCTAAACAAACTTTTATTTTGATGCCTAACCTCAGGATAAGGCACGACCTTCTTTTGCGCTTCTATCTCATTCTGTGATGTGCGGGGATATCATGATGAGACATAATGGGGTTTGACCAAGTCAATTCCTGACGTTCAATCAGAATAGAATCATTCATCTCTCCCCCTAATGGTGGGAAGTATGTCTCATCAAAGTGATAATATGCAAATCTAATAGTAAAGAGATCTCATGTCAAAAGTTCTAAACAAAAAACAATCATTGGAGCTTTATGTTCATGGAAAGCTTAACTGGTGATGCGTTGAGCTAGTTCTTCAGCCTTCCCCCAAGATCCATTAACTCCTTCGCATAACTCGTTAGAGCATTTCTTAAGCAGTACATTACAACGGCGAGCCGGTCTCTGACATACAGCCAACTACAAGCAGTTAGGCAGGAGCCAATGGAGGGCCTCAACCTTCATTTCTCCATGGAACATAGCGATAACGAATTGTCGAGATGTCACTAGTGAGTCAGTTTTTTACGTCCTTCGGGACGCACTATAACCGGGACTACTGACCTGGAAGATTAATGAAACCCCCCCTCACATATGACGAGCTACTCGACCGAGTGACATCTCATCCACAGTTGGAACTATAAACTTTTGGTGTCAACCCGAATCCTGCACAACATGTAAATACATTTTCTAATACAATAACTGCTAATGCACAGGCCTCGTTACCAGTCGTATCAACAACAACAACCTCAGAACCAACACCGGCACGACATGAGGTGGATCCAATAAAGCAGTCGATTGCCACCAGGAAAACCAAAGCAACGACCATCAACGGAGGGGCAACGGCGGACGACACAGTTACAGTGGAAATGACAAGAGACAATGGGAGGAGCAAAATGACCAACCGAGAAATGGAGTGGCAGCTTAACCCCGATATGAACAACAAGTCTTTAACGTCCTCAATGCCAAATACGTGGACATCCAAGCGAATAACCCCATGTTATTCACCCTATCTCTAAGGCGCGAACGAACAACACCACTCCATAGGACGGGCAAATGGTGAAAATTCCACGACAACGAGTCTCACGACATAGAAAAGTGACTCAACGTCAAGGAAATGGTTGAAGGTCACCTTAAGGAAGGGAAGCTAGAAAGATACAAGGTTGGAGCCGAGGAATAGCGAGCAGGGGGAGTCACACACATAAGGAGAATCAATGGAATCATGGGCGGAAGGTCCAAGGCGGAGCGAAAGATGGAGTGAGTGGTGTTCAGTTTACATCAAGGACCGATGAAGATAGCGAAACCAGGATGGGAGTCGATCACTTTTTGGAAGACGACAAGTGGTGGCTGGCCGACAAAGTTCCTAATCGGTCAGGGAACCGGGTCGGGTCGGGTCGCGCCGCTAAGAATCAATCCGGATTGTGAAATTTTAGTTCTACCCTCTGGGTAAGAAATTTTGAATTTATACCCTAGGGTTAAATGCAATCAACGATTCTGATTGATTTACTGTTTGATCTAATGGTCACAGATTAATGATAAATGGTACATTTCTATTTTTAATTTCTTTCTTCGTCTAACTTCCAAAATTTATAAAAATTTACTCGGACCTTCAAAAAATAAAATAAAAGTTTGTACAAGCTCGAAATAATTTTCTCCACAACTATCTTGAAGAAAGTGCATCCAAAATTAGAACTTTGAAAAAAATTGATTTTAAATTCGTGACAAATTAAAAAATCTCAATAAACGCGTTAAAGTGGGATTTCGCTAATAAACTTGATGAATAAAGATTAGTTCGATAATTTTGGTATGGGTCATTATATCAATTCCAACAGACATGTAATAATCATCAAAAGACTTTGATGTAAACTCTCCTGCATTATCTATTCGAATTGACTTGATTGGGTGGTTTAGGTGGTGCGCCCGGATCTTATTGATCTAAGTTGGGAGTTTTACAAATGTGGCAATTCTTGTGGATAACAAAGCAATGTGTGAACAATGCGTCGATGCATCTACCAAAGGCATGAAGTATTTACATTGTCTGCATTCATGTTTGACAGGTCCTTAAATGGAATGTTCTCAGCTGTGTCTACAGCAAACGACGATCGTGCCTGTAAATTTGCTAATTAACAACCTTTGCAGAACGAGCGTTGCATATGAGAATATGCCATGATAGAATCTGGTGGGATAACGCACAATGCCTCGACACTAAATGGTAAGGATGGTGATGCATTCGTCTTGGAGACCGAGCCTGGACCGAGAGGAGTAATTTCAACCCCTCCATCTAAACCGATGGTTTTTGGGATTTTCACATGCTTCTTTTCTATAAAGAATGGATGACAATGTGAAATTTTCAATATCTTGATCATCATATCTTTACTTGGGTGACCCAGACTATAATGTCAAAACTTATACCTGGCCGAGTCACACACAATAGTATGAATGACTGAATTGGATTCTATGATCCGAACTGTAGTAAGAGATAAACCACTACGAATGCTCATAAACTTCTCTATAAAGCGCTTTCTTCCACGTTCTACGGAGGTTAAACATAAGAATTCTTTTCTATTCTCACAATATATTTCCAAGTTAAAACCGTTGGCGCGGATATCCTTAAAATTTAGTAAGGTTTGATTCGCCTTTGGCATGTATAAGATATCAGTGACATAAATTCTAGTACCATATGTCAATAAGAATTGTGTTGAACCATACCCTTATATAACCGGAGTCGGACCAATCATGGTTTTCACTAAAGAAGTCTATGACATAAGATCTATAAACAATTGCATATTCTGCATAATAGTGTTAGTAGTACCATTATTTGCTAAACACTCAATCTCGTCAATAGACATCTACAAAAGAATGTAAATTAATCAGTCTTTCAACTCAAGATATGACAAACACTTTAAGTGATACTTAAAGATTTTCAAAGGGTTGTAACCCTTAAAGAGCGCTTGACATCTTCGATGAGTTGAAGAAAACATGGTAAAAATTTTGAAGGGTCAAAATACATGCCAAAACAATCCAGGATGATCATCTTGATGGGTCAAAACGTCTGGAAACATAACGTCATCTTTTTTTCCTTCTGTTTTTTCAGTGTCATAGTGCCATGTATTATTGTATATCACGAACCATTCATGCATTAAGAAGTAAAAAAATATTCTCAACACTTTCATATAACCAAAAATAGAGAAATTTTATTACTTGTCAACACAATTACATCAAAGATGTCTTATTCCAAAACGATTACAATCAAAGTCTTAAAAACATGATTGAACAAACCAAAAACTAAACTTAAAAGATTACATAACAGAGATAACAACCTAATATATATACTAATCAAAATTCGAAATCGTAAGACGTGCTTTCTGGTCATCTGCTATAGTAAGATTGACATCACAGTCTTCTTCCATCTCATAGTCTCCCCCAGCAAAATTAGCTTCTTGGGCCAAGTATTGCTTGTGCGTCTTGTAGATATTTTAAATTTTCTTGCTTGCACGACATTGCTTGTGCATATGATGAGTAGAGACACATTTAAAACATGGATACTTGTTAGACAAAGCAGAGTTGAAAGAATTTTCTTAGTTCTTGGAATCAGAACCAGATTGGTTCTTGTTTGATGTACTTGGCCGGGTTCCTGATGGCGATGCCAAGTCAAATATTGACTTTGACCTCTGCCACGACCTTTCCTCCCACCATGGTTGTATGGCTTAGAACTTTTATTCTTCCTTTCCTTACGTGCATTCTCTCCAGTGTTGTTATTCTCAGAAGATTTTTTTGTCCCAACGGGCCTTGAGTTGTTGTTGAGAATTATCTCATGATGTCTCTCCTTTTTAGCAAGGATATTCATGAGATCATTGAAAATCTTTATTCTTCCTTGCTCGTACTCAAGACAGTACAAATGAGCAAGTATACTCATGTAAGATGGGAAGGTGTTCAACGACTTCTCGATCATGTCTTGACCAGTCTTTTCAACTCCATAAAAAACTAAGCTCGGATTGGAGTTTCAACCTATCCTGGTTGTAAGCATCAACCTTTGGATAATCCAAAAGACGTATTGTCACCCATTTTTCTGTCAACTCAAGAAATTGTGCGTCATGCACGTTGTTGAAGCATTACTGATTTTTGAGATCGAATTAGATGCATATGACGCCTTAAAGAAATGAGAGCTTGAGCTTTAATCTCAGCACTTGGGGTGGCCACATTGGGCTCAGTTGGTGGGTATATGGTGTTGTTGAATTTTTTTCTGATGAAAGTTGAAAGGACCCAACCCTAAATTAACTAGTAATCTAGTATCACGCCCTAATGACAGGACTTAAACTACGGATTTATTGTGACAACCCGAACCGAAAATGGTATGTTTATCGACTTGATTTGCGAGTTTCGCGATTAGTCGCGATTTTGTCGTAATTGGTTAATATGGCGGCCTCGTTAACGACTAAATTATCGGGCAAGAATTTGATTTGAGATCCTTCACGAATGTTGTAGAGAATTTAATTTCGAGCTCGTGGGAACTTCCAGAGGATTATTTCGAGTTGCGAGGAATAAGTTATGAATATTTTCGGCCGTTGGATTTTGTCGTATTTATCCGTTTGGGTTTCGATACGTGTATGGTATAAATACGGAAGGAGTACGTGACGATTTTGGAAACTTTCCAAATTAAGTAACTGGGCCGTTGACCTGCATTGACCACAGGTCAAGGGCGACCCATTTTGGCCAAGTTCTTTGCGCCGTCGTGGAGCTCGATTCCGGCCACGGTTGGCCGAGGTCTCTTGATGGAAAAGGTTGGGCTCGTGCTCCTCTTCAGTTTGGTAGGTGGATGGCCTTGTATGGTGGCCGGAGGAGAGAGAATTGATGCGGCACAGATGGAGGTTTTCCGGCGAGAATTAGGTGGTGACGGAGGCGGTGTTTCCGGCGGCGATGGAGCTTGGGGTTTGAAGGGTTTTGTTAGCCTTGGAAAGATGAAGCTTTTAGAAGTGGTTTCAAGCCTTGCCGTGGCCGGAGGAGGGAGATCGGAGGGGGAGAAATTTCGGCGATGGTTTTGATTTTCAAGGTGAGATTTGGACCTTTTCCGATCAAAATTGGGCTTAACTTTGAACTAGAAAGTTGTTGAAAATTTCGAGATCTTCAAATCCATGTGTAGGTTGAATTTTTTTGGGCCTATGATATTTTTCGGTGGCGGCGATTTTCTGGCCGAGGTGTTTTTCGACAAGTTTTATGTCGTTTTGCTTGGAATCGCGCACCGATCGCAGTGGTGAGGTTTATATTTTGAATTGAGCATTGAAAATTATAGTGAGGTTTTATGGTGTGTTTATTAGATTTTTGACGATTTTGTCAATATTGAGTTATACGTTTCCGAGAATGGTTGGTTCTCGAGATATGGTTCAAGGTTTTGAATTATGATTTTGAGCAGTGGAATTTATGATTATTCAGGGGATCATGATCGTTCGTTTGGCGATGGATTTTCCGCCGGATCACTGGATTAACGCGTATTGCGTTATGCTTATCAGTGAGTGGACCTTTTTATTTACACTGTTGTAGAGAGTTCTTGATTTCCGTATTTATTTACAGTACGATGTTGAGATTATTTTACTGTTTTTGGAGGTATTGTTTTATATTTTATATGGTGATGGCATTTACTTAGCATCGATGAATTGGCTACTCGGTTGATCACCGGTAGTCCAGATCCAGGGTTGAGAGATTCCCCTGATGTGCCTACTAGGCTTGAGAGATTCGCCTAGTCTATCACCGTCGGGCTTGAGAGATTCGCCTGACACCTCCATTCATTTTATGAACTCGCTTTGTTTTATGATATATATATATATAAATGGTGAAAGACATATGATTATTTTCGTCCACTCACTCTCACTATCACATTTTTAGGTATTGCCGGCGACTTAAAGTCGCCGACCTTTGTTTATAAGTCGCCGGTGATAGTCATTACCGGCGACATGTCGCCGGTAATACTCTCGCCGGAAAATAGGCGCCGGTGATAGTATCACCGGCGACTTATTGTGGTAGTCGCCGGCAATGGAGTCATCAACGGCGACTTGAGTCGCCGGCAATGGTTTAGTCATTGCCGGCGACTTATGAACAGTCTCATCACTGACGAGTTTGTCGCCGGTAATGGTGCTCCGCCGTGGCCGGAAAGTGGGAGTTATTGCCGACGAGATTGGTCCAACTCACCGGCAATACCCGGTGAAATTTTACAAAAAAAAGTCGGTTCTGGATTGGACCCAATTCCAGAACCTGCACTGAAAAACAGAAACCGTACAAATACAAGTTCAACAATACACACATAATTGTCCAACGTACAGTACAAACAGCAACAATACGAAAATAAACTACAACTACACTAAGGGTCGAGGAAATCCATATTGACGTAATCATTTGAACTGCGGTGGCTACCTTGGTCTTGTTGTGGCGGTAACGGTTGCGGTGGTGGAACACTGTGGAACACAGGGATCGAGGGAGGTGTGGGGAGCGGTTGTCAGGTAGTCTGGCACGCGTACATCGTTTGCATCCATGTGAACATTTGTGTCTGCTGCTGGACCATAATTCAGTGTTGCTCGACCATCACCCGGTGCTCGGCATCTCTGACTGTCTGCTGCTCGGCCAATTGCCGTATCTCTTCCACCACCCTCCTTTGCTCCTCCAACTCCCTCTGCGTCCTCTGAAGCTCCGCTGCTAGGTTAGAGTTCCTAGAAGAAGTTCTTGACCCGCTAGAGTATTCCGAAGTGTTCTTCAATACTCCTTTACCCGCCGAGCCCATTCCCCTGCAGTAGTGGATATTCTTCCCAGTCCCGCACGCTTTTGCCATGATCTGAGCCGTTATAGGGCGATCAAGCGTATCGATCTGAGAGGCATACCGGGTCACTTCTTCCTCCGAGCAGTCAGGATGGTCGTTTCGAGCTATATTCATGGTGACTTCTGTGATCGCATCCTCCACTCTCACCTAATTGAAAAGCGAATATGAATAACGTATTATTAAACAAAATAAATTAATAGAGAAAAATAGTTTTATTAACACATGCATATGTGAACTACAAAATAATGAGGCTAAAGACTTACCGCTTCTTCAGGGTACTGCGGATATAACTTCTAATGAACAAACACCAACGGGTTGACTTCTTGTTGTTGCTGCGCCCTACTCGACCAACCCAAATAGTTTAGTGAACCTGCATGATGGGACTTGGTGTTTTTCGATCTGTTCTCCCTGTTCGTCTTGGAAATCGCCTTGTTTGATAAACATATGTAAAAAAATTAGTAACTAACTATTTCAATGTGATACGATACATTAGGGTTGTAAAATATATTTAAGATGCATACCTTCGCTTTGGGGTTCTCGAAGTGGGCTACCAGTCACAGCCACTCGTACTCCCTAAACCGGAATTCGCTAGGGGTAGAACCTCGGCCTAGCTCCTTGTACTGTGTGTAATGTTTTGAAAGCTCATTCTTCCACTCTTTATACCTATATTAACACCAGAAACAAATGTTAGAGATATTAAAACACTTGATAAAGTGAAAATCTAACTCGATATATACTCAAATAACTCGAATCACATCACTTGATATGTAGTTGACGCTCTGCCCACGTGTGAATAAGGCATTCATCCACTTCAAACCACAGCTGCAAGATGAATATATAAATGGTAAAATTATATATTTCTCCGGAGTTGATTAATAAATGTAAAATTTACGTAATGAAAATACGATTTAACTCACACTCAGTGCATTATACACTTACAACTTCACGTAGCGAGGCACACATCCCCAATCTGGCCACAGCATTGGGACCTTGTCCCGCACGATGGCCCCGGCCATGCTGGCATACTTTCGCGTGGTGTCAAATGTCTCGATCACCTCACCATGCTCATTAGCCCTAATGATTGTTTTCCTTCCCCCGGTGGCCTGCTCAAGATTCTTCCCGGTGCAGGGGCCTCTAGTTTTTCGTTTTCCATTGCCATTAACGATATTGCCTAATAATACAATGTCAACAAATTGATATTATTAATTGACACTATTTATAGTCTTAAGTAATAATTAAGTAATCAATCTTGTTAAATAAAATTTACCTGCATCGTCCGTTTGCTGGTTGTTGCACCTCGCACTCCAAAGATACACGAGGTCGAACGGGATGAAGTTGTACGCTTCCTCCACGCTCAGGAACTCCGGCCATCCTTCAATATAAATAGGCCTTCCCTTATCATCAAATTCAGGGATCACAGGAATCTCGTCGGGCACGAAGAGACCGGACGTCGGAGATAGATGAGGCCTGGACGATGAGGCGCCAGCCTCATCTGCCTCAGATGATTCCCGTGATAGGGGAGTAGGCACCGGGCCAATGTGGGGCATTCGGATGAAAGGCATTTCTGATGCGCCCGTTGAGTGTTGCTCGCCTGACTGTCTGCTGACTGAGGGTCGAGCCTGGACTGAGGGTTGCACGGATCCGGATTGTGCAGCTTCCTCCTCTTCTCGCGAACGTAGCAAAATTTGTGTGCGAGCATTCATAATTGGGCCGCTGCCCGTGTTGCTGACTGCGGCTGAGGAAGCTTGACTACTGCTCCCTCCACTGGATCTAGTCCCTCTCCGTTTGATGCCTCAAAGCCAATTTGCCGTAAAACCTCTTGCACATCCAACAATTTCATGCATACATACATAATTAAAATGCATACATACATAATTAAAATGCATATATACATAATTATCACAAATATCAACATCACCCAAATCGTAATTAATCAACTACATATATAATTAAAATGCATATATACATAATTATCACAAATATCAACATCACCCAAATCGTAATTAACCAACTACATATATAATTAAAATGCATATATACATAATTATCACAAATATCAACATCACCCAAATCGTAATTAACCAACTACATATATAATTAAAATGCATATATACATAATTATCACAAATATCAACATCACCCAAATCGTCATTAACCAACTACATATATAATTAAAATGCATATATACATAATTATCACAAATATCAACATCACTCAAATCGTAATTAACCAACTACATATATAATTAAAATGCATATATACATAATTATCACAAATATCAACATCACCCAAATCGTCATTAACCAACTACATATATAATTAAAATGCATATATACATAATTATCACAAATATCAACATCACCCAAATCGTAATTAACCAACTACATATATAATTAAAAAGCATACATACATAATTATCACAAATATCAACATCACCCAAATCGTAATTAACCAATTTAATTAACCAACTACATATATATAAATAATTAAAATTCATATATACATAATTATCAAAAACCAAAGAGAGAGAGAGAGAGAGGGGACCTGTCATTCTTCGGGTTGAGAGAGAGGGCGACGGCAGTGCTCGGATTCCCGTGGCCGGAGGTAGGGGAGGAGGTAGAGGAGGAGGGGAGGAGGAAAGGAGATTTGGGGTTTTTGGGGTTTTTTTGGGTGGAGAGGGGAGAGGGGAGGAGGGGAGGGGAGAGGGGAGAGGGGAGGAGAGATTTGAGGAGAGGAAGAGAGGTTTTTGGGCGGCGAGGTGAGGAAAAGATCGATTTTTTAGGGTTTAGCTAGGGAGCTCGGTGAAGAAATGAGGGGCTGCCCGATGTGGCTGGGATTTAAGGGACTATTATCGGCGAGTTGCTTACTAACTCCTCGGTAATACTATTACCAACGAGTTGATAAGCAACTCGTTGGTAATTCTATTACCAACGAGTTAGTGTAACTCGTTGGTAATACTATCACCCACGAGTTGCTCGTCGGTGATAGTGATTCCCAAGAATTTCCGGCAAGTTTATACCATACATCTAATGGTCTTTTTTAATTAAGTGTTCGATCATGGTCTTTTTAATTAAGTGTTCATTAATTATTAATTCATAAACACCGATCGATATGAAGTTGGCCAAATTTTTATAATTTACGACTATAAATACGTACATGCACATTTATATAACAAACATACATGCACGTTTATATATACTAAAATACGTACATCATTAACGTACTAAGGATGATAATCATAATCATCTTCATCACTTGAGTCTGACTCGGTTTCATAGGTAACCTTTGTCAATATGTGTCGCTCCTCGTCATCTGAATCAGCGTCTACTTCATTTGGATTAACATCGAGAAGTTCTACTCCAGTAATTTGAACCACACTCCCAGATCTCACATTATTAAGGCAAATCGTAGATGATTCCGGAATGTCAAAAGCGTTCGGCTCTTGGTATGCAGTAACTTCTTCATCATATGCGGTTTCACCAAGTGTGGCAGCACTGTATATGTTTCTATGAGCAACATGGTTAACCACCTTCCACGGGACTTTGTTCAGAAGATCGTCAAGGTAAAACACTTGTTTTACTGATGTGGCAAGAACGAAAGGGTCTTCTTTATACCAGCTTGTAGCAGTATTCACCGAAAATATTCTGTACTGATCGGTCCTTGTGTTCTCCGGGCTAGTATCAAACCATCTACACTTGAACAAGTGCACTTTCATGCGGTTCCTATAAATTAGTTCAACAACTGAATGAAGGACACCGTAATAGTCAACGCCATCCTGCCCACTATGGTCCATCACCCCACAATTCTGTGTTTTCAGTCGGTCGTCTCTATTTTCACATATAAATTTCACGCCATTGACCTGACACATCGAGTAAACTTTTGAAGCTATCGGTTTCATCGCTAAGACCCTCAATTCGTTTGATCACTCTGGGTAACCATCATTTGCTACATGGTTCATCTGAAAAAGATAAGAAACCACGTGCACCATAAATTATGAACATAGCAAATGTTCATCTGACGGTGTAAGGAGCTTGAGGCATTTTTTTCTTATGATCTCTTAACCACAAATGTTTCCGCAGTCCCATAGCTTTCAGATCAATGCGTGCCTTATGGATGTCTTTTGTTTTCCCCTCCAAATTAAGAACTGTGCCCACCACACTTTCACACACATTCTTCTCTATGTGTCTGACATCTAGGTAGTGTCTGATAGGTAACCTGGGCCAGTAGGGGAGTTCCCAGAATATGCTCATGTGTGTCCAAAACTTATACCTTTCGGGCTTGTCTAGAATTGACGCCACTATCTCAGGATGATTGCTCAGCTGGCTAAAATCATATTCATTCAACACTTCCAAAATTTCATCCCCTGTCCATCGCCTGGGTGCCACACCTGTTTCCACAGTCCCATCAAAAGCGTCTTGATCCTGCCTAAATGGGTGATCATATGGAAGCCAACAACGGTGACGCATCTGAACAATTTTACTGCAATGAGGACTGCAACAATCAACAGTCATGCACTCTGAACAAGCCCTGTAACCCCTGGTAACATTGCCCGACAACATACCGCGGGTAGGAAAATCACTGATGGTGCCAACAAGCATGGCATGCATCTGGAACATCTCATTTTTGAACCTATCGTAAGTGGGGTGGCCATACTCACTCAGGTACTTAAGCTCTTCAATCAAAGGCCTCAAATACACATCGAGACACTTTCCTGGATAACCCGGGCCTGAAATTAATAAAGTGAGCATATTGTATTCCTTCTTCATGCACATCTATGGTGAAAGGTTGTACGGTACCAAAATAACTGGCCATATACTGTATTGAAGACTCATGTTGCCAAAAGGGTTGAATCCGTTAGATGATAGCCCTAGCCAAACATTTCGGACATCTGCTGCAAAATGATCAAACTCCCTGACCGTGTGCTTCCAAGCCTCTCCGTCAGCAGGGTGTATAAGGGTGTCATCGTCAGGCAAATTCCTCTTAGCCCACCATCTCATAGCTTCGACCGTGAAAGCACACATGAACAACCGCTCCAGCCTATCAATCAACGGGAAATATCGAAGTATCTTCACAGCTTTCTTGTTGCCTGCAGGAGTCAACTTATACCTTTCTGTAAAACATATCAGGCAGGCTTCAAGGTCTTCAAGATCTTTTCCCCAGAAGAGAATACAATCATATCTGCATGCATGAATTTTGATGTAGGAAAGCCCAAGATCTTTCATGATATGTCGCACCTTATAATGAGTGGTAGGAAGGCGATGACCGGGTGGCAGTAGCGAAGCAGTCCACTTCAGCCAAGAATCAACAGCTTTGACAGACATTTTGTTCTCCATTTTGAGCTGCATCACTCCCATGACACTTCCAAGAACAGTCTTACTACAACAGTCGTACAATGGAGTCTGTTGCAATGCAATCAGGTTGTTGTACTTGTCTATACCTCTTGTGTTGACATGAGCTCCAGGTAATGGCTCGACTGGCTCAATATCGGGGAAACCCTGCACGACGGGAGGGACATTTGGTGCTTGATCAGCAAATACACCGCTCTCATGAGGAAACATATCATTGATTAACATCGATGTTGGATCATATGATGGACCGGCCCTCTCAGCAAAATGTCCATGATCATAGGATGGACTGGCCCTCTCAGCAAATTGTCCATGATCATGCGGACCCGCTAACGATGTTTCACTGTGATAAATCCAACAAGTGTACTTATCCCAAAACCCGTATTTACTCAGGTGCTTCTGGACTTTATCAATGGGAAAACGATGTCGATCGCTGCGACACTTACATTCTTTACACGGGCAATAATGAAGTGTAGTGTCTCCACAATTAGCCTTCACAAAATCCACAAAACTCTTAATTCCATGGTGATATCTCACATCCCATCTTTCAAGGCTCATCCAACTCTTGTCCATCCTGAAAATTCTAACATTACGTACTATAAATATATATATATATATATATACATTCACTACTAATTAATTAAAAAATCATCATTAATTACATTCATCCAATTAATTAACAAAGTTGACCCATGCATATAAAAAATATATATATACCAACAATTCACAATTACAAATTAACATGTATATATATACACACATATTAACAATTAATCACAAAATAAATTTATATACATATATATACACACAAACATATTTTCATCGAAATAATCTCAAATCAACTCAAAATCAACAGTCAATCACTCGAAATCAACAATATATCCACTCTATTTGCATATCAAACCATTAATCGATATCTCAACTCTAAATCAACACATGCATATATATAGCTAAATCAACACACATATATATCGATCCACATATATATACATACATACGTACCTAGCTAGCTATATAGCTCCCCGAGCGGGTTTTGGACGCCTTTTGACAATACCCAAGGATTTCAGAGCGTTTTCCTTATTTCTCACCGGCTTTTTGTAAAATGAATGAGCTGCTGCGGAGTAGATCTGATATAAGAGTTATTGCCGGCGATATTACGGCCAAATATCGCCGGAAATAAAGTGAAATTATTGCCGGCGATTTTCTCCGTTGCCGGCAATAATTTATCATTATTACCGACGATATTCCGGCCAAAATATCGTCGGCAATGGTGAAAAATGTGGTAGTGTCTAACGATTTTATTTGCCTTTCCCCTGGGATTTTCGTTTTCCGTGCCCAGTTTACAGTTCGGATTCTGGTGTTGTACGTCGCAGTCGGATGCTAAGTGTTCGATCTACCTTGCTTTTCTAGTAGGTTTCTTGTTTTGCCTACTGTGGTATATTTATGTATATGTACACTAGAGGTCGCTCTGATTACTTTATTGTTATACTTTCATATGATTTTTCTCCGGATTTCTGTAAAGTATAGTTTTGCTTATTACTTTACATTATTGTTATGATATTGAGAAATCCGGATGAGATTGGTGCCCACGGTTTGGCTTTTGTGGCATAGGATGAAGTGTGTTTTCGGGTGCAGGTTAATGGCAATTCCACGATATAGCGAAATTCTGCCGAAATTTCTATGGTGTTCGAAAGTTCGTGTTTTTAGAAAGGGTTTGATTCCGGTTTAGGAAACTAAATCGGGGTTGGGTCCTTTCATTTATGTAAAATTTTTGACATAGTTTCCTCTACAAAGTGGACGACCAGAAACTTGCAAGAAAATCACACTTCAGATTTCCTACAAACAATACTGTGGACCCCCAATGTCCATCAGGATTTCTCAATAAAGTACGGAAAGTAAATTATTTAAAATGCTACAATAATAATACAGGAGTTGAAAATTCATAATTCCCGGCAATACTAACAATTCACAACCAACACTGAAAAAATTTATAACACTAGTGTTCAGAGCGACTTCTAGGAGCAGAATAAAACATATGAAAATACACTGCTAGTGGGGCGAAACCTATGGAAATGTATGATAATCTGGTAGACTCAAAGCCTCTGGGGATCAAATTTTTTTTTAGGAGAAGCAGTGCAACCTGGGCACGGAAAACCGAAAGGCCTAGGAAAAGGAAGATAAAAACATAAAAATGTTAGCGTGAGTGGACAAAAACTCACAATCAGTGTAAAACAATAAAATATTTTATCTGTGCCTTTCTGCTGATTTCTGTGAAATCATTCGAGTTCAAAATAATAAACTGAATAAAATATGGAGAGGGCGCTCAAGGTGTTTGTCTTAACCCGGTCTGACCCGATTAGTCAGTGATCAGCCGATTAGTCAAAGCATCAATGCTGAAAATAAACCCATGACAAATATACCTCCAAACTCGACTGTAAAAAAAATACAGGAGACTATAAATCTGCATAAACATGAAGTCGCAACAACTGTGAAAATAAATAAATGTCCACTCACCATACTATGCCGGGATATTAATAAAGTCATAACCTGTTAATCGGCGCAATAATCATTTGACACGGCCCCCTAACTCGTAATCCTGAAAATACGATATTTTAATTATATCTACTCGTCAATATTGAATAGCTAAGCTCGTAATCTGACGGGCAATAATGTCGAGAATCTAGCATTCTCGAATAACGTATTTTCTGACTAAAAACGAATTTAATCAAATTCTGCATTCAGTTCCTTGCATTCCTTTATTGTAAATCAGTTTTAGAGTCGTAACATAAATCTCAAACATCGAGCTACTCGAATTAAATCAATATTCGGATTGTCCGTTAATATTATCGTAAAATCAATTAATTATTAACCGATTAAACACAGGTCTAAATTAATCAAGTCTAGATCCATTCAAGAACCTCACCATTGCATTCGGTACTAAATTATGAGCGGAACGACATAAAATTTTGCTGAAAACTCCACCACGCCAGAGCTCCGCCGCGCACGGCGACGTGTGGTGCCACGCATCACCGTCGACGGCAGCTAGAATCCCCATCTGAGCCAAACCAAGCAACCAAAAAATTAATTCGCTCAACCGCCGTCGTCCAGCCACGACAAGGGCCGAGACGTGTCGCGATCAATTCGTCTCATCTTGGGCTTCAAAACCCCCTTAACCTCGACGCCAAATGCCGTCGTGAGCACCGCCACCATTGGTGAGAAAAACTACCCAAGAGCTTGAACCCAACCGTTTTCCACCACTGGAGGTAGCCGGTCGGAGGCTCACCGCCAGTGAGAACCTCAAGGCGAGAAAACACTCGGGAGGGGAAGGTCAATGCGGGGTCAACTCATCCTTCCCAAAAAGGAAACTTTGACCTTCCCAAAATAAAACCTGTATTTATATCCGTGATTTTGCGATAAAATATTTTTCGATATTTCTGTAAAATTTTTGTTGACCATAACTTCTTCATTGTAACTCTGATCACAACACTTGACGTGGCCACAAACTCATATCGACAAACTCTACAACTTTATCCAACGAAATTTTTTGAAAAACAAAATGGATAAATTGTAGATGAAATATCAGCGAAAGTTATCGACGGTAAAAACTAATTACCACTGACGATTAACGTAATAAATTAGCGACTAACCACATAAGTTTCGATTATCGTATAATGATGTTCTGAGTCGTAACAAAAGTATTCTCTACATCAGAGACCCAATGATGATATTCTTTTCCATTGGAATCAAGGATGTTAAACTCCAGCCTAGTCGGCTCAGCTGAAGTCATCAACAAAAGAGATAATTATTAACGATCGAAACCATGATCACTGATATCGAGTTTAAGAAATAAGAATGTGATCCAAGATGTATGGTCACAAAAATTGATGCTCGATAAATTGTGGTTTCATACCACACCCAGAAACAGTGAAATTTCATAATCAGTTACTTGTATCGATTTTCTTTTCTTTTTCTTTGTACCATGATTCCTCCAGAACCGTCACTAATCAAAATTTTTGAGTAAAAGGGTGATAAAATCCTCTTTTCTTGGATCACAATAATAACTCAAAGTAATAAATAACCTAAGATCTAAGGTGCTGGAGAAATTAAGTTTTAGACCTAAATTTAGGATGCTATGGGAATTAAGATTTTCAACCTAATCTCTAAAATAGTACAGTTAAAAATTTACCACTATTGGTGTTATGCTCGGTATGGGTAAAAATGAACGACAAGGAGGTAACGTTGATCTGACTCGAAATTTGGACAGTTGAGCAATCTTGACGATCTGGAGAAGAAGCTTACGGGAGGTGCAAAAATCGGTGGTGGGCAACTTTTTTGGCGACAGTGATCGACGGTCGGTGGTGATTTTCGGCGATGTAGAAGGTGATCGGCGGTGGTGGCTAATGTTTAGGGTTTGAGGGTTTCTCTGTGGTGATGGCTCAAGTCAGAGCATGCTGGTAACGTGTTAAAGGATAACATGATATGCAATTAATTTAAACTGAAACTGTATTTTTATTCATTGATATGGAAGCCTTAAATAAATGCAGTACAATCAATACAATTGATATTTCCGAATAAACAGAGATTACTAGAATCTATATATAATCTAATTAGGACAAGACACACACCTTCAGAAGATGTAGAATATAATTTTCTTAAACAAATTCAACTTTAGGCATAAAATATTTTGATACCTCACACTCCCTTATCAGTGCAAAGCAGAGCAATCTCTCTGACGATGTGTTGAAAACACTGCTTCCTTTGGATATCCAAACTCTCACTCGATAGGTGACAAACCCTTCAATCGTCCAGTCGCAATTGCTTCCTTCTGATCGCAATACTCTCACTCGATAGGTGACAAGCACTTTGATCTGCTGGTTGCAAAGAATATAGAATCTCTTGACGAGATGTATGTCTAGGTGTACTTGCATATATCAAATGTATGTTTGATCGGGGACCTTTTCCACAAACCTCTTACTGTCCTTATATAATGCTCAGTAGTTTTCTTTCAATTCATTTGAACTTCTCATGTTCTTGCTCTTTGAATTTTAATATAACTCTGACACCAGCATACGGGTTTTCATCCTTATAGAATTTCAATGCTATCACAACTCCTTTATTAATAAAGAAACCTATTTGAAACAGAAAATGTATGATAGACATCTAAGCTGCATGGAATCAGCTAATTCATGAATTACAGTTCTAAAAGATCTCTATCTCTCTCACTTGGCCGCTCGCCAAGCTCTTTATAAAACATGGGCCGCTTGCCAAGACTTCAACCATTCAAGCCCAATATGAAATATTTTATCTCAGGCCCAAACATTGCCCCTCAAGTCTTGAACTTGAATTACTTATACAAGCAAAAAGACTTGAATATTACCCGACTGGCGCGTTGTTAAACCAAACGGTAACATAACACCCAAGTGTCACGTTACATAACTTCTCTAAAAAGTTGCGTAATTCGACTGACATAATATAAAAGCACTAGTCCACATCAACAAAATCTCATTCCCAACGAGACCTTCTCACTTGCCTTGATTCTGCACTTTTAACCTCCTTAATCAAAAGCTAAGACCTTTCATTCTCGCCGCCGTTCATCTACTTTGACCTAGACAATGCCTCCACGTAGAGACATCTCCATCCCCTACTTAGACCGTAACACCGAGAAATTCTCGAGACACCTCAAAGTTGTCGCCAGACGACAGAACCCAGATGCAATCGTCTCTCTAACTATAGACCCAAACAAAGGCACTGGCATGTTTGGTCCCTTTCTGGATGTTCCAATCAATCCAGAGCTTTTCAATATCCTCCGCCATCCCATATGCAATTCATCCCTAATAGTCCAAGAAAACCCCAAGGCAGATCCAAAGGAATGGACCAGCAAAGATACCCTTTGCCTAATTGGGAGATGGCCACACCCAAACGCAGAGGATCTCGCTTGGTACCGGCACCGTCGCGGACAAGATATCAATCGGTGGGAAACAGTTGAAATCACTCAACTCATCGACTTGTGCTTTTCTCTCCCAACTGGTGGCAACATAGCACCGTTCGCCACATCCATGTGCTTTTGGGATTGCACCGCCAACTGCTTCTGTCTCCCCTGTGGTGATATGAGCATTACAATCCTCGACTTGTACACCATCTTTGGAGTTTCAGGATTTGCAGACTCCTGGTCGCTCAACCAACACAACGGGACACCAGTTCAAGCCTCCCTCAACCGTCCTTCCTCCTACTCATCCTGGGTTAAACATTTTGCTTAGGAGGAGAAAGACACCGACCAAGGAGGTATAGCCTTTTTGGAATACTGGCTATCAAAGTACATCTTCTGTCCATCTTCTGCAAAGGACAACAGATGTTACACCAACCTGATACGCGCAAAACATGCATTTAAAGTTAATGATCAGTAGACCTTAAAAACACTGATTACGCGCATTGCAATTTAAACCCTTCTTTTGTCATTTGTAATATTGGCGAGTAGGGATCGTTCTTTATCCGGGGAATTAAGGGCGCATGCATGGTTTCGTTAATATGCGGAAATTTAAATGTTTGGGGGGATTGGAAGTTGGTTATTTAATCTACGAAATTAAAGTACATAACATGCAAACACAACTAAAACTCTTAGGCATCTAACATGTTTTACTCATAGACAAGTTTCAACAATCAAGAAACTTAAAGTCTGATTATGCTTGCTAAAAATAAGAAGTTACACTACTAATTACATGTGATCAACTCATCTTATTAACCTACCCTTTTCATGCATCAAACCTTTTTGTAACTTGCGAAATTCATAACTTCTAACTAAATACACATGCGTGATAATTGTGTAGGAATGCAACTTAGCGTATAAACATCCTAAACAACTTACGATCATCGAAACATGCAAAAGAGAGGGACTTAGCGTATTTTCTAATACATGCATTCGAAGCTTTAAGATTGTATCAAACATGCATAAAAAGCTATAAATCATAAACACATGCATATTACAAATCGGTTTAGGCACATGAAACACAAATCTAAACTTGTTATTCATTTGATACACAAATCTAAACTTTCTAAACTTGTTATTCCAATACATCAAAAGATTCACATACAAAGCTAAAGAAATGAAAGTGAAGATCATGGTTACACTTTTTGTCTTGAGTGCTTGATGAACTACGGTGGAGATGGACTTCCTTCACAAGGGACTTAGCGTATTGTGTTGGATGGAGGAGGCTTTGCTTCGGCTTGGAAGGATGGAGGCACCTTGCTTGCTTCGGCTTTGGAATGGAGGAGGATGTAGCTTCGGCTTTGTAAGAGAACTTTGGAGTGTTTATGGTGGAAGAGTATTTGTGTAGAGCTTTGGCTTGTAAAATGAGAGATGTCTTGAATGGTTCAGCCTCCCTTGGTATTTATAGGCAAGGATGTTTGCCTTCTCTCTTCCACCTTGCCTTGCTTCATTAAATGCAAGCAATGATCATTAAGGCAAGTCACCATGCAAGTCACCATGTGTGATGATCATTTGTGAACCCTAAGCAAGAGTCACCATGGCAAGTCACCATTTGTGAACCCTAAGCAAAGAGTCACCATGGCAAGTCACTCCCTTAGTCATCTTTTCATTAAATGCAAGCAAGAGTCACCAAAGTGAGTCATGGCTTGATATTGTTGACTTTTCCTCTTCCCCACTTTGCTTCCTAGCCGAACTAGATGGTAATGGGCTTGATAATGGGCCGAAACAAGAGTTGAGAATTCGGCCCACAATTTGCTTTGTGGCCCGGCCCATTTTCGGAGGTCCAAAATCGCAAAAATCGCAAAATCGCCGAAATTCCTCCGAATTGCGTCGATATTAATCTCCACCGTAATAAACTTCAAAATAACAATTTAAATAAGGAAAACATAAAACTAAGATAATAACATAGCTAAACGTAAAGGGAAATGCGTTAAGAAACGAGCATAAAATGCGTATATCACAACCTCGCCGAACGTCTTTTCAATTGTGAACAACTGGGCTTGGTTGAATCCATTCTCGCCTACATCTACTATGGCCTGAGGCGAGTCGTACTTTCAAAGCTCGACCTTAATCAACCAGGACCGCTCTGGATGGTGGAGCTCTAGTTGCGGATGTATTTCCCCTTTGTCCACCCTACAACACCTCCTGTCTTTGAAGATCAGAAGCTGTTGGGCCAAACGTTGGTATCTACACCAACTTGGACTAAAGTATGGTCCTATTTAGCTTGCTTCACCAAACAGTATGCCCACGGTCTCCGAATTTAATGACCTCCTGATTCAAGGTTCCTTGGAGTGGCAAGAACTATGCAAGGACGAAGCCCTCGCAAGCTCTTACCCAGATCAACATTTTGATCTGGAAGTTATTTCGAAGGCTGACATTAGACCCTTGAAGTTCTCATTTGATGACTCCTTCATTGGATATTTCAACCCAGAGAGGTTTACAGCCCTGAATGGTCTTGCATCTTTTGATACGTCATGGGAGCAAATCAATAAGAGCCAAAAGCCTCAACTATATATAGTAAGTTGGAATGATCACTTCTTCGTCCTCAAAGCTGAAGACGAAGCCTATTATATTATTGACTCATTGGGAGAAAGGCTCTTCGAAGGATATTGTAAAGCCTACATTTTGAAGTTCGATGATTCCAGCATCATATATGGAACTGAGGATCATGACACAGGACACGAAGTTATTAACAGCGGCAAAGAGTGCTGTAAGGACTTCATAGCCCAGTTTCTGGCTGAAATCAATCGAAAAGAACTTGAGGAAGAAGAGAAAAACTAGCCTGTCGATATTGCTGTCATATTCCGGTGCTTGCAGATTGAGTTCCAATCCTGCTTCATTCCTTCCTCTTCTGGCGAGGGCACAAGTGCTCAAAATGACCAAGTCATTTCAAAGCAAGAACAACAAATTTCCTCCTCGCCAGAGCTCTCAGTCGTCAAACTATAGTCACTGGTTGAGGTTAATCCAGAACTCAAGGACCCAACTCCTTCCTCGCCAGAGCCTAAGCTTCAAGCGACTGAAGAAAAACAGCTATTGTTTCCTGCATAAGTAAGAATGTATCTACTTACTTCGTTATGTATTTTATTAACCTTAATTGGTCCTGACAACTTGTATTATTATTTTTAGTGCAAAAACGTTCCTTTGGGCATCGATGAGATGACTCATGCCTTACTAGCAAGTCCAAAGGAACACATGAGCTCGCCAGGCCAATCTTTTGAACTTCTTGTAATGGCCGTCATGGATCAGCCTGCTAGTTCACTATGTATTAATGATGAAGACCCTAAACCTTCAATCAAAGAAACTACTGCACCGTCTTCATCATAAAGAGCTCCCTCTCAGGTACTCAAAACACAAGAAGCAGCAATAAAGTTGTAAGAACTTTATAGAAAACTGAGTACACTAAGCTCTCCTTTTGCAATCAACGTTGCCCTTCAGAACATTCTCTCTGGCAACCTGGACTCTCCTCAGGACATTCGACGCATTTGTGAACAAGTCAGGGAATTAAAGGCTATTACCCATGCAGAATTTACTTAACACATTTCTGACCTGGAGAAGAAATTATACCAACTCTTGAGCCAAAGTAAAGAACACCAACGCTTGACACTTGAGTCAGACTGTAAACAAGAAGCAGTGGAAACATTGGTCCGCCAAGCTCAAGAAGAGAAAAAACGAATCCAGGTTGTTCTGAAGGACATGTCTACTCTGAAGTTCTGAAGTGGCTGCCCTCGAAGCTGAAATAGACAGTATGGTTGCTGATACCTCCAAAGACCAAGCCACTGTGTGCCAACTCATGAGTGAAGGAGAGAGCCAAGCTCAACTATTGCAAGAAGCAATAGAAGAAGCCGCAGACGCTCTACAGACACTCAAAAATGCCTGGCTGGCTCTTGAATATGCCAAGATATCCGTTATGGGACAGACCCTCCTATTAGAATAATTGGGCTTCCAATTTTAAGCCCCTTTTTGTTTGTTCCAAAATTCTTTAAGTATTTATTTGTTCAATCTAAATTTGGAAACAAAGTGTGAATTGGGCCCGATAGCAAGACTGGGCCTCAGAATTAAGCCTTTTCAAAACTTGTTCAAATGGAACTAGCCTCATTTATAGGCTCTAACCGCTCGCTTGCTCTGATTGTCCAACATTAAATGAAATTTAATTCCATAATTGGAATCTGTATCGCGTCAAACAATCAAATCTTCAAAATACATTTTACCTGCCCCAAGAATCTTTCATTCATTCATCATGCTCTCCTTTGGGGGTAGATAAACCGTGACTTGGCCCAATTCCAATGAAATGCGTGTCCTCAATTAATGGGTATAATTACTCTCGCGAAGCCTTACCGCTGTGACTTCTTTCTATAAAAGGTTTCCCCTTCCTTGTCTTGTGAACAACCTTCCAAACTTCCTTGCGAGAATGAACTCCCCTTTTGTGTTTTTGCTCTGGTTCTCCTACCTAAAGAACCCTCCGGATAAAACCATCCATGCCGTGTTCTTTAGATAGCAATATCCATGTCCAAACTTGGACTTGATAGCAATATCTACGTCCAGGCGTTGCCTTGGCTGACCCAACCTGTGCTTCCACAAGTAGGGAAAGCCACAATTCCGAGGTTGAAAACCCCTTGTCTTCCTCATGTGCACCCGCTCCGTTTCCATATGTATAGAGGCTGCATGCCCTATGAACATGGCTGCACAGAAGGGGAAAGACATGGACTTCAGCCGGGGAAAAAGGCAACAAACGCCAAGCCTAGTGTAAATGGTCTTCTGATCTGATGAACTAACTTCCTTGGCGTTTCAAATGCTCTCAATCTCGTCGCTTGAGGTCGCATTCCCTTTTCAATGTGTCCATATTTGACACATCGACCCAAGGACTGGATATCAACTGTTTTAGGATTTGGAAAAATAAATTGTATTTATCTTTCTGTTCTGTTGCGAATTTGTAGTTTGTTTCTCATATGGTATCAGAGCTTGAGGCCACAAAGCCTTTTGTACTCTTCTAAATGATGAATGTAATATTTTTGTTTAAAGCAAACAGTTCTTTCTGTAAACTTATATTGATAAACTCAGATGTAGTTTGTACATGTCTTTAACCACAGTAATTGGCTATCATGAACTCTCTTGACTTGGAAGAAAAACAAAAGTAAAATTGCAAAAATTGCAAGATTTTGGCCTCCAATATAGGCCATAACTAAAGATTTAGCCCCAAGTATAGGCTACTATAATGTACATAATCTCTATGTGTTGCCCCTATGGTTTACTCATGCGAGTGGAATGGGATGAGCATGAATAAACTAGATTAAGCCACAGCTGGGGGATCTTCATACTCCCAGACTGGTTGTATGAAATTTTTAAGGAAACGACCATTTATAGGATTAGCGTGTATGGTGCCATCTCGATCTCGTAAACGAACTGCTCCTTTACTTAGAAGTCGATCGACGATGTATGGTTTTTCCCATTTTTCTGATCATTTACCTCGTTCTTCAGTCTTCTCGCCAACAGGCAAAATGACTCGCCAGACCAATTTTCCTTCTGCAAAACTCGTGCCCCTAGTACATTGGTCATAGGCACGAGCTACCTTTTGTTTTTCAGCACATAGACTATCATAAGCTTGTATTCTTTGTTCATCCAAGTCTTCATGCTCTTGCCACATTGCTTGTACATAATCTTCACTGATCAGGCTATATTGTTCCTTCACCCGTAAAGACTGAACGTTAATTTTTATAGGCAAGACCGCATCATGGCCGAACATTAATGCATAAGGAATGGTACCTGTGGGTATCCTTTTACTTGTCCTATAAGCCCACAGGGTGTTAAATAATTCTTCATGCCACAATCTAGCATTGCTCGCAAGCATCCTTTTGAGGATATGGATAATAATTTTGTTGCTTGCTTCAGCTTGACCATTAGATTGGGCATAGTATGGAAAAGAATGTAGGAAATGTATTCCAAAATCCTTCATAAGCTCATCTACATCTCCATACATGAATGTTGCCCCACGGTCTGAAACAAAACTCTCAGGAATGCCAAACCTACAAATGACGTCTTCAAATAAGAACTGGCAGATGGCCTTTACTGATGATACTCTGAGAGGTCGAGCTTCGACCCACTTTGTGAAGAAATCTGTAGCCACGATGATGAATTTGTGCCCATCATATGAATGAGGATGAATCATTCCAATTAAGTCCAAAGCCCATCCTCGAGCTGGCCAAGGCTTGATTATAGGTTGTAATGGTATTCTGGGCATATGGCTGATTGGACCATGTTTCTAGCATTCTTCACAACCCTTAGCAAATGTGATGCAATCTCTGAGCATTCCTGGCCAATAAAAGCCATGTCTTCTTATTAACCATCTCATCTTAGGACTGGCCTGGTGTGCCCCTGCTATCCCAAGATGGACTTCCCTCATTAATCGCTTTGCTTCACGTCCAAAGACACAGCGTAAGAGTATGCCTTCCTCCCCTCTTCTATACAACTCATCATCCTTGAGAACATAGTTAGGAGCTAAAAAACGAATCCGCTTATCCACTGGATTATTAGGATTCTGGAGGTAGGAAATAATATCCTGTCTCCAATCCACATCAATGTGATCAAGTGTAGCAACATACCACTCATTTTTATCTTCTTGGCGAGCAAAGAAAGATGGAAGGGTCCTTTGTTCGACCTTTAATATCCGTTCACGTACTCCATCTTGTAAGCTCACCCCTGTTGCTAGTTGAGCCAACTCGTTTGCTGCATAATTCCTCTCGCGAGGGATGTAGCTCAACTCCACCTCAGTAAACAACTTGAGTAAATCAAAGGCTCGCTTAGCATATGGTTCTAGTATTGGTCCAGCCTTATACTTAGTTTCAAGTTGTCGGATCACTAGTTGGGAATCTCCATATACATGGACATCTGTGATCTCCATATCTAATAGAAGTTCTAATCCAATGATCAAAGCTTCGTACTCTGCTTGGTTATTTGTGCATCTGAAGTCCAACCTGAAAGAATAAGAGAAAGTTTGGCCGCGTGGAGAGATTAATGTTACTCCTACCCCAGCCATAGTACTCGTACTTGACCCATCAAAGTATAAACACCAAGGGGCCAAATCGATACAAGCAAGGTTCAGTTCTGGCCCCTCTTGAACATCCTTCATTGGATGATGGGCCAGAAAGTCGGCCACTGCTTGGCCTTTAATCGCCTTCTGGGGAACGTATTGCAAAGAAAATTCTAACAAAGCCAGAATCCACTTCCCAATCTGTCCCTGGAGAATGGGTCTGGACAACATGTACTTCACCAAATCTGTTTGTGCTATAACGCACGTGGTGAAGGAAAGCATGTAGTGCCTCAATTTGCATCCTGAGAACTACAGAGCCAGACACAATCTTTCCATTGAAGAGCATCTCGTTTCACACTCATTCAAGGTACGACTGAGATAGAAAATAGCACGTTCAGTTCCTGATATGTCTTCCTGAGCTAATAAACTCCCAATAGAAAGGTCAGTAGCTGAAATATACAGCTTAAGAGGAACCCCTGGCCTTGGTGGAACCAAGACTGGCGGGTTCGTTAAATATGCTTTGATGGTCTCAAAAGCCTCTTGATGGATAGGCTCCCATACAAAGCCATTCTGATTTTGAAGCTTGAGCAATGTTGAGAAAGGTTGTGTCTTCCTAGCAGCATTGGCAATGAAACACCGTAAGAAATTGATCTTCTCTAATAAACGTTGTAGTTCCTTCTTACTCTTTGGTGGGATTGCACTAAGAACCGCTTGTTTCTTGTCGTCCGGTATCTCAATCCCACGTTGATGAACCAAAAATCCTAGGAAGTCTCCTGCTTGTACTCCAAATACACATTTAGCTGGATTCATCTTCGGTTGATGTTGCCTCATTTTGAGAAACATCTGCCGCAAGTCTTCAATATGATCACTTCTGCACTTTGTTTTAACTACCACATCATCTATATAGACTTCCATAGTCTTACCAATAAGATCATGGAAAATTAAGTTCATTGCTCGTTGGTAGGTTGCCCCTGCATTCTTGAGTCCAAATGGCATGTCCACGTACTCAAATACTCCTGCAAATCCTGGGCACCGAAACATAGTCTTATGTTGATCTGATTCTACCACTGGGATTTGATGGTAACCAGCAGTTCCGTCCATGAATGTTAACATCTCATGACGAGCCACTGAGTCCATTAACAGATCCGCTACTGGCATTGGGTATGCATCTTTTGGAGTTGCATTGTTCAAGTCTCTAAAGTCAACACAGACTCGCATTTTTCCATTCTTTTTCTTGACTGGGACTACGTTGGATAGCCACTCATTATACTTGGCTACTCGTGTGATCCCTGACTTGAGCATCTTTTCGACCTCTTCCTTGACTAGAATTGTTGTTTGTATATTCATCCGACGCATCTCTTGTTTCACCGGCTTCTTCCCTTCTATGATTGGTAAGCTGTGACAAACCAAGTCTGGTGACAGGCCTGGCATGTCGTCATACTTTTTTGCAAAATAATCAGCATATTCACGTAGCAATTCAATGAGCTTCAGTCGTTCTTCAGGCTCTAGGAAAGTACTAATGGCCACAGAGATTGGCTCTTCATTGGTCCTAAGATTGATCTTTTCAATGGGATCTTTGACTTTAGGAGGTAAATCATCCAAAGCTGTTGGAGCTAATTTAATCTCTTCCTCCTCATCGAAGTCGTTCAGAACATCTTCATCCACATATTCCAATGCTGCTATCATTAGAACCTTCTCGTAGGCTTGACTCTCTAACAGAAAATTGTGAAAGTGCTTGTGTAAAGAGTAACAAGCCTCGGTCTCTATACTTGATAGAGACCCAATCATTGAGAAGACTTGGATGATAGCTCAATGGTGTAGGGTCTGCTATGATCATGATTTACTTGAATTATACCCCACTGAGCTAGTTCAGAGTCTGTAACACTAACTGGGCGGCCTTTGTTGTCGACGCCACATACCTCCAATGGCCTAAGGTCACTGTGGTAATAACTGACTTCTAAAGAATTAGCAGAAACAGCGTATGGACGAGGGTGGTTAGCCTCAACTATCTCTGCCTCACCTGACTCCATACTCCAGAGTAACATCTGCTGATGCAGGGACAAAGGTACACAATAGCTCCTGTGGATCCAGTCACGCCCCAGAATTGCACTGTATGGAGTTGTGCACTCTGCTACAAAGAATGTGTATGTACCAGTGGCTGGACCGATGTGTACCTGCAAAAAGATAATGCCCAAAGTCTTGGAAATACTACCCTGAAAGTTTCTGACGTTGAGTGTGGTTACTTGGATAGCAGACCTGGGAATGCCTAATAAGGCCATTGCTTTGACTGTGAGGATATTCACTGATGCCCCTGAGTCCACTAAAAGTTTGTTGACTTGAATTCCCTGGACATTTCCCGTTACATATAACAGTTGCATGTGCATGGCCATGTCAACGGTAGGCTTGGCGAACATCATCTGTCCCTTTGTTGATGATGAATCAGTTTTTGGTATCTTGACGAGTGCTATGTCATCTGACGATATTGGTTCATCTTCTGGCACTACCAAGTTGTTGATGCTACCGTTCGTGACCGATTCATCCATCGATACTGGTAGAGGTAAAGCATATTTGAAGGACAGAACAAACACCATGTTAACAGTGGTATCCTCTTCCTCGATGTATTCTTCAGCTTTTTCATCTACACCTTCACCGTAATCTAACAACTACTCATCATCCTCACAGTTGTCACCCTTAGCCTGTTGTCCCTCGGAGTCCAAAGTTGTAGTGACCTCGAGAGAAGCAACCTGTTGCAATTGATCCTCAGGTATAGGATCTATGGCTGCTGGCATGAGCAGTGCAGGATTTTGCTCCTTGGGATGGGAAACAGGTTGTCGGACCTTCTTTTGTTCTTCTACAACTAAAGGTCTCAGTCTCCATTGCAAGACCTTGGTCTCGCTTGGAGTGTTTTGCTTTTGAATGTGTTTCCCTTCCTTTGGAGGTGTGTGTAGCCCCATTGTTTCCATCGCTTCATCATCGAAAGTGAGACATCTTCTCACTGGCTTTCGTTTTATGACTTCACGATGATCCTCAAAAATAGGTTCGGGTTGTTTTCCTTTAGACCGTAACTCGGGGTTACAGTCAAAGACACCTTGGCGTTGTGCTCTCACTTTGGGCACGCGAGACTTTTTCCCGAAAACCACTAAGGGGTTTGCTGCAAGGGCATTCATTCGCCTTTGCAGTGTTTCTGGAGAACACTCTAGTTCTTCTTCTTTGAGTAAGCCTGCTTCATAAGCCTCTAATGCTCTTTTGGCTTTTCTAAAGCGTCGTTGAAGATTTCTTCTTCTACTTGGAGTTACCTTTATAGTCTTTCCCTTCTCCTTCACATACCATACGTTCTCCTTTGTAATATTTCTTGAAGTTGGAGGAACATATGGCCTGTCGAGCGTGTCAGCAACTTCTGATTCAGACTTCTTGGCTTCACTGACCTTTTCTGTTGCTCGCGAGCGCTTAAGAGCTGGGGAATCCCTTTGTCTTGCTCGCTGTGGGTTATGGGGCTGATGATCTGTTTGTGAAAATAATTATGGGAAGAATTTAGCTGCTTCAGCCAATTCTTCATAGGAAATCTTTAACCCGCCTCTAAGTTTACAATGAGCACAAATGGCTACTGGCGATTCTGCTTTTAGGTCCACTTTCTCTTTTCCTTTAATTGATTTTGTCGTTTGCTTGCTTGGTGGACTCTCGCCAGTAGTTTGATGACTATTGGTCTGTTTTCGTTTGTTTGATTTGTCTCTTGTTAGCTCCAACATTCCAACCGTCAAGAATATGTCGGTCGCCAAGCTTGGCGAGGGCTCTTGGTCTATCATTATTTAACCCTCTTCAATCCACTGCTGTATCCTGAATTTTAAATCACGACAACCACTCGTGGAATTGTGACCCCATCGATGATGGTATTGACAGTAGAGTAGACCTCTGACATCCTCAGGATGTGGGTCCCACTACCGGATTAAGAGACATTGCTGGCGACTTTAAGTCTCCGGCCTTGTTTATTTTTTCGCCGGAATTGTCATTACCGGCGACAAGTCGCCGACAATGCCGTCGCCGGAAATTTCCCGCCGGAGATAGCATTTCCCGTCGCCGGTAATGTCCTAAACATCACCGGCGACTCAAGTCGCCGACAATGTCAGCGCCGCCGTGGCCGAAATTTGAAGACATTGCAGGTGACTTAGGTCCATGTCCCCGGCAATGCTTGGAAAAATTTTGAAAAAAAAACACGGTTCTGGATTGGGCCCAATTCCAGAACTTGCATTAAAAGACATAAACCGTACAATCATACAAGTTCAACAGTACACATAAATGTCCAACGTACAATACAAATAGCAACAACGATATGAAAATTAACTACAACTATACGTCAGGGTCGAGGAACTTGCGGGTCAGGGTCGAAGTAATCCATGTACTCATTTGAATTCCGGTGGCTACCTTGGTCTTGCTCTGGCGTTGACTGGTGCGGTGGTGGTGGTGGATAACTAGGGAACGGAGGGACCGGGGGAGGTGTGGGGAACGGTTGTCCGGTAGTCTGAGCCTCGTACATCGTCCACATCCATGTGAACATCTGTGTCTGAGTCTAGACTAGGTTTTAGTACTCGGCATCTTTGATTGCCTGCTGCTGGACCATGTTTTGGTACTCGGCATCTCTGATTGCCTGCTGCTTGGCCACGTGCCTCTTTTGCTCCTCCAACTCCCTCCGCGTCCTCTGAAGCTCCGCTGCGAGGTTACGACTAGAAGTTGAACTTCTTGACCCGGTAGAGTATTCTGAAGTGCTCTTCAATACTCTTTCGCCCGCCGAGCCCATTCCCTACAGTAGTAGGTATTCCTTCCAGTCCCGCACGCTTTTGCCATGATCTGAGCCGCTATAGGGCGATCAAGCGGATCGATCTGAGAGGCATACTGGGTGACTTCTTCCTCGGAGCAGTCAGGATGGTTAGTCCGAGCTATATTCATGGTCACTTCTACGGTCGCCTCCTCCACTCTCGCCTAATTGAAAAGCGAAAATGAATAACGTATTAGCTAACAAAATAAATTAATATCGAAAAATAGTTTTATTAACACATGGAGAGCCGAAAGAGTTACCGCTTCTTCAGGGCACTGCGGATAGAACTTCTGATGAATATACACCAACGGGTTCACTTCTTGTTGTTGCTGCGCCTTAGTCGACCAACCCAAATAGTTGAGTGAACCTGCATGATGGGCCCTGGTGTTTTTCAATCTATTCGCTCGCTTCGTCTTCGAAATCGCCTTGTTTGATAAACATATGAAAAAAAATTAGTAACTAACTATTTCAATGTGATACGATACATTAGGCTTGTAAGATATATTCAGGATGCATACTTGAGCTTTGGGGTGCTCGAAGTGGGCTATCAGCCACAGCCACTTGTACTCCCTAAACCGGAATTCGCTAGGGGTAGAACCTCGGCCTAGCTCCTTGTATACAGTGTAATGGGAAGAAAGCTCGTTCTTCCACTCTTTATACCTATATTAAAACAAGGAAAAAAATTAGAGATATTAAAACACTTGATAAACAAAAATCTAACTCGATATATACTCAAATAACTCCAAGCACATCACCTCATATGTAGTTGACGCTCTACCCACGTGTGAATAAGAACTTCATCCACGTCAAACCACACCTGCAATATGAATATATAAAAGGTAAAATTATATATTTATTCGGACTTAATTAATAAATGTAAAATTTACGTAATGAAAATATGATTTAACTCACACTCAGTGCCTTGCATCTTCACGTAGATGGGCACAGATTCCCAATCTGGCCAAAGCATTGGGACCTTGTCCCGCACGATCGCACCGGCCATGCTGACATATTTTCGCGTGGTGTCAAATGCCTCGATCACCTCGCCATCCTCATTGGCCCTTATGGGCGTTTTCCTTCCCCCGGTGGCCTGCTCAAGTCTCTTCCTGGTGTAGGTGCCTCTAGCCCCTTTCCGTTTTCCAGTCCCATTAACGAAATTGCCTAATAATACAATGTCAACAAATTGATATCATTAATTGAACCTATCGTAAGTCTTAAGTAATAATTAAGTAATCAATCTGATGTTAAATAAAATTTACCTGCATCGTCCGTTTGTTGGTTGGTGTAGCTCACACTCCAAAGATACACGGGGTCGAACGGGATGAAGTTGTACGCTTCCTCCACGCTCAGGAACTCCGGCCGTCCTTCAACATAAACAGGCATCCCCCTATCATCGAATTCAGGGATCACAGGAATCTCGTCGGGTAGGAAGAGACTGGACGGCGGAGATAGACGAGGCCTGGACGATGAGGCGCCAGCACCACCATGTGCCTCAGATGATTCCCGTGAAACGGGAGTAGGCACCGGACGAATATGGGGCATTCGGATTGAGGGAGTTTCTGATGCCCCTGTTGACTGTCGCTCGTCTGAGGGTTTGCTGACTGGACGTCTACTGACTGAGCGTCTGCTGACTGAGGCTCTAGCCTCAACTTTCGGTTGCATGGCACTTGATCGTGCAGCTTCCTCCTCAGCTCGCGCATCTAGCAAGGCTCTCGTGCGAGCATTCATCATTGGCCCACTGCGCGTGTTGCTAACTGCGGGTGAGGAGGAAGCTTGACTACTGCTCCCTCCACTATTTCGGGAACCTCTCCGAAGACAATTTGCCGCAAAACCTCCTGGACACCGTAATAGTCATGGATTCGGTTCTATAACAAATCGGAACCGGAACGGTTTGGAACCGGAACTGTTTGAACCTGGAACCGTTTGGAACTGGAACCGTTATGTTACAAACGGTTCCGGTTCCAAACGGTTCCGGTTCCAAACCGTTTCGGTTCTATAACAAATTGGAACCGGAACGGTTTGGAACCGGAACCGTTTGAACCTGGAACCGTTTGGAACTGGAACCGTTAGGTTTCAAACGGTTCCGATTACAAACAGTTCCGGTGCCAAACGGTTCCGGTTTAAAACCGTTCTGGTTCCAAACTGTTCCGATTCCGATTTTTCACCTTAATTTATACGTTAAATTAACAACTATATCACCTTAATCCAAACACGTTAAATTCCAATTCCAATTTTTCACCTATTATACGTTAAATTAACAACTATATCACCTAACTTAACATATATACATACATCATTTCCGGCTTTAAATTTTCCACATATATATATACATCACATAAACACTTTGTATACATCATGCATCTTAATTTCACCTAATTTTCACACATATATATATACATCACATATTAATCCAAATCACCCTAGCTAATTAATTTTCCACATTTTTCAAACATACGTATATATATACATTGCATATAAATTAATTAATTTTTCACATATATACATCACATATATTTCTCCTTCACCCCACAATTATCCACATTAATTTGCCACAATTTTCAAACATACCTTAATTACATTTTCCAAATATTTTCCACATGCATACATACATCCCACAATTATCAAAAATTAATTAATCAAAATGCATAAAAATAAAATGTGGATTGAGAGAGAGAGAGAGAGAGAGAGAGAGGGAGAGAGAGTGAGCTATTACCTGCCATGGTGGAGCTCGACCCAACTCTTGTCCGGCGACGGAGGTGAGGGGAGGAGGAAGAGGAGGAGGGGAGGAGGAGAGGGGAGGGGAGAGGGGAGGAGAGAGGGGAGGAGAGGAAGAGAGGGGAGAGGGGAGGAGAGGAAGAGAGGATTGAGGAGAGGGAGGCGAGGAACTTGATTGAGATGAAGAGATAGGGGTTTTAGGGTTTGAGAGGGAAGAGGGAGAGGAAGAAATGGGGAGCAGCTCGAGCTGCATGATCTGGAAATACCGCCACCATTGCCGGCGAGTTACATGGTAACTCGTTGGTAATGACATTACCAACGAGTTGATAACTCGTGGGTAATGTCATTACCAACGAGTTGCTTATCAACTCGTTGGTAATGTCATTATTTCCCGAAGATTATCCGATCGACCTATTTCCGACCAATTTCCGACTAAATAATTTCCGACAACATTTCCGACCATATATAACTACAATTTCCGACTACGATTTCCGACTACGCTTTCCAACACAATTTCCAACACGATTTCCAACACGATTTCCGACTACAATTTCCGACTACAATTTCCGACTACAATTTCTTTTGACAATTTCCGACTACGATTTCCGACTACGATTTCCAACACGATTTCCGACTACGTACAATTTCCGACTACATTTTCCGACTACAATTTCTGACTACAATTTTCGACTACAATTTCTGACTACAATTTTCGACTACAATTTCTGACTACATCATCAACGTACTAAGGATGATAATCGTAATCATCTTCATCACTTGAGTCTGACTGAGTTTCATAGGTAACCTCTGGCAATATGTGCCGCTCCTCGTCATCTGAATCAGCGTCAACTTCATATGGATTAACATCGAGAAGTTCTGCTCCAGTAATTCGAACCACACTCCCAGATCTCACATTATTAAGGCGAATCGTAGATGATTCCGGAATGTCAAAAGCGTTCGGCTCTTGGTATGCAGTAACTTCCTCATCATCTGCGGTCTCACCAAGTGTGGCAGCACTGTATATGTTTCTATGAGCAACATGGTTAACCACCTTCCACGGGACTTTGTTAAGAAGATCGTCAAGGTAAAACACTTGTTTCACTGATGAGGCAAGAACGAAAGGGTCTTCTTCATACCAGCTAGTAGCAGTATTCACCGAAAATGTTCCGTACTGATCGGTCCTTGTGTTCTCCGGGTTAGTATCAAACCATCTACACTTGAACAAGTGCACTTTCATGCGGTTCCCATAAATTAGTTCAACAACTGAATGAAGGACACCGTAATAGTCAACGCCATCCTGCCCACCATGGACCATCACCCCACAATTCTGTGTTTTCAGTCGGTCGTCTCGATTTTCACATATAAATTTCACGCCGTTGACCTGACACATCGAGTAAACTTTTGAAGCTATCGGTTTCATCGCCAGGACCCTCAATTCGTTTGACCACTCTGGGCAACCATCATCTGCTACATGGTTCATCTAAAAACGATAAGAAATACGTACACAAGAAATTATGAACATAGAAACCACAAAACCACGTACGTACACACATGCTATATAAGGATATATATATAAAAATAGACCTATACACATATACCCTTACCCATTGACTAAAGTAGTTTGCAAACGTCCTGTTGTGGTAATCAACATTTCCGGCAATAGCAGGGTAGTGAAGATGATAGTTTTTCCAATATTGTACTTCTTCACAGTTAATCAGTACCGACCAGTGGGCAATGGCTACCTCATTTCCATCCAACTTGTACGACTTTGGCAAGCTTCCCTGTACTACCACGTCATTGGAGATGATAGAAAGGTTGAACTGGGGTTCATCTATCGGCATCTGTTGTTGGGAGTCCTCAAGCGCTCCCAAATACACTTTGGTGTACGTTACACACTTGTGCACAACATATGCTTCAGCGATACACCCTTCATGTGCATATATATTCTTCACATAGTCCTTGTAGGCTCCCAATTGTCTACAAGTTAAGAAGTGCGCGCATGTTAACTTACTTAAAAAATAAGAATTTACATATAAAAACAGAGGCAAACCAAATGTATGAATCATTTGTACCTTTCCATGGGATACATCCAAGTGTAGTGTATGGGATCGGTAAGCAACAATTGTTCGGGAAGATGGATCATCAGGTGAGGCATGATGTCGAAAAAATTTGGGGGAAATATCCTCTCAAGCTTGCACATGATAAAAATGATGTCATCTTGCATCTCCCTGAGGTCTGATTTTTTAACTTCCCTGGTGCATAACTTCTGAAAGAATCTTGACAAGGCCACCAACGGCTTCACCACCTCTTTGGGCAGGTACCCTCGAATGAAAATAGGGAAGAGACGTTGAAGCAGTACATGGCAGTCATGACTCTTTAATCCGTACATCTTATTGTCCCGGAAGTTAACACACCTACTTATATTTCCTGCATAGCCATAAGGATACCTGCATATATATATATATATAGCCATAGGCAACAATTATATTTCTCGCATATAACCATAATCCGGTAAAAATTTAAGGCCAAATTCCTGCATAGCCATAAGAATATATACCTGACATTACTCAGCCACCGAAAAATTTCATCCTTATGCTTCGGCTTTACGGTGTAAGGAGCTTGCGGCATTTTTCTCTTACCATCTCTTAACCACAAATGTTTCCGCAGACCCATTGCTTTCAGATCAATGCGTGCCTTAGGGATGTCTTTTGTTTTCCCCTCCAAGTTAAGAACTGTGCCCACAACACTTTCACACACATTCTTCTCTATGTGCATGACATCTAGGTAGTGTCTGATAGGTAACCTGGGCCAGTATGAGAGTTCCCAGATTATGCTCTTGTGTGTCCAAAACTTATACCTTTCGGGCTTGTCTGGAATTGACGCGACTATGTCAGGATGATTGCTCAGTTGGCCAAAATCATATTCATTCAACACTTCCAAAATTTCTTCCCCTGTCCATCGCCTGGGTGCCACACCTGTTTCCACGGTCTCATCAAACGCGTCTGGATCCTGCCTAAATGGGTGATCATATGGAATCCAACAACGGTGACGCATCTGAACAATTTTACTGCAATGAGGACTGCAACAATCAACCGTCATGCACTCTGAACAAGCCCTGTAACCCCTAGTAACGTTGCCCGACAACATACCGCGGGCAGGAAAATCACTTATGGTGCCAACAAGCATGGCATGCATCTGGAACATCTCATTTTTGAACCTATCGTAAGTGGGGTGGCCACACTCACTCAGGTACTTAAGCTCCTCAATCAAATGCCTCAAATACACATCGAGACACTTGCCTGGATAACCCGGGCCCGGAATTAACAGAGTGAGCATATTGTATTCCTTCTTCATGCACATCCATGGTGGAAGGTTGTACGGTACCAAAATAACTGGCCATATACTGTATTGAAGACTCATGTTGCCAAAAGGGTTGAATCCATCAGATGAGAGCCCTAGCCAAACATTTCGGACCTCTGCTACAAAATGATCAAACTCCCTGACCATGTGCTTCCAAGCCTCTCCGTCAGAAGGGTGTATAAGGGTGTCATCGTTAGGCAAATTCCTCTCCGCCCACCATCTCATTGCTTCGGCCGTGAAAGCACACATGAACAACCGCTCTAGCCTATCCATAAGCGGGAAATATCGAAGTATCTTCACATCTTTCTTGTTGCCTGCAGGAGTCAACTTATACCTTTCTGTAAAACATACCGGGCAAGCTTCAAGGTCTTCAAGATCTTTTCCCCAGAAGAGAATACAATCATATCTGCATGCATGGATTTTGATGTAGGAAAGCCCAAGATCTTTCAGGATATGTCGCACCTTATGATGAGTGGTAGGAAGACGATGACCGGGTGGCAGTAGCGAAGCAGTCCACTTCAACCAAGAATCAACAGCTTTGACAGACATTTTGTTCTCCATTTTGAGCTACATCACTCCCATCACACTTTCAAGAACAGTCTTACTACAACCGTCGTACAACGGAGTCTGTTGCAATGCAATCAGGTTGTTGTACTTGTCCATACCGCTTGTGTTGACATGAGCTCCAGGTAATGGCTCGACTGGCTCAATATGGGGGAAACCCTCAACGACGGGAGGGACATTTGGTGCTTCATCCGCAAATACACCGCTCTCATGAGGAAACATATCATTGATTAACATCGATGTTGAATCATAGGATGAACTGCCTCTCTCAGCAAAATCTCCATAATAATAGCGTGGACTAGCCCTCTCACCAAATTGTCCATGATCATGCGGACCCGCTAACGATGTTTCACCGTGATAAATCCAACAAGTGTACTTATCCCAAAACCCGTATTTACTCAAGTGCTTCTGGACTTTATCAATAGGAAAACGAAATCGATCGCTGAAACACTTACATTCTTTACACGGGCAATAATGAAGTGTAGTGTCTCCACAATTAGCCTTCACAAAATTCACAAAACTCCTAATTCCCTGGTGATATCTGACATCCCATCTTTCGAGGCTCATCCAACTCTTGTCCATCCTGAAAATTCTAACAATTTTACGTATTATATATACACACATTCACTACTAATAATCGACGCGATATCTCAATTCAACTCTAATTAAATCAACACATGCATGCATATATATATATATATATCGATCTAATCTCTGAATTCGATTCAGTACTCGATGATGGTATTCTTCTTTTTTCAGTTCAAAATGTATTTGACTAGGTAGGAGGCTTTCTTAAGCCTGACTCCGATAGCACTACGATAATACCAGTCGTTGATTCAGACACAAGATAAGATTAACTACAAGCAGTTTTCTCGTTTCGGTGACATCAACAACATTTCATATCTCACGAATTGGATTTGATCAACACACACACATATATATATATACATACACATATACGTATATATACGTACCTATATATATATATAGCTTCCCGAGTGATCGAGTTTTCGATGCGCGCCTTAATTTTGACAATACCGAAGGATCGATTTCAGAGCGTTTTCCTTCTTTCAATTTCACCTGATTTTTTTCGATCAAAATGAATGAGCTGCTGCGATCTGCATCTAATATAAGAGGCATTTCCGGCGATTCATTAAATCGCCGAAAATGGAGACATTACCGGCGACTTTACGTCAGAATTTCTCCGGTAATGTTTAAAAACATTACCGGCGACATCCACCGTCGCCGGCAATGTCAAGCCAAACATTGCTGGCGTAATTCCGGCCGGAAAATTGCCGGAAATGTTTGGCTTGACATTGCCGGCGACGGTGGATGTCGCCGGTAATGTTTTGAAACATTACCGGCGAAATTCCGGCGACATTACCGGCGCCGGAGTAAGTCGCCGGTAATGATGAACATTACCGGTGACTTTTCCGGTCGCCGGCCTTGTCGCCGGTAATCTCGCCGGTAATGGTTCTTATTCCGGTAGTGTCCGGCGTTCCCCAATTATCAGGAACTGTTGCTATCCCTGTTAGGACTAGTTCTTCGAATATTTTCTCTCGCTTAGAAGCGTCGTAAGTAATCTCAGCCCGCTTAGGCTGGACAAATGCTATATTGCGTCTAGGCCTCCTCCTTGGCCTCTTCCTTCTATAAGCCTGTTTAGACTCTCTACAATCGGAAACGGTATCGGTGGCAGGAACTGTTGCATAGGGAGATGGTGATGTTCTATGATGATACTATGGATGCCATTCCACCATTCCCTGGTAGTTGATTTTAATCACTTCCCAGTTGATCAACCCCTGAATCTTATCTCTCAAGGTCAAATACTTTGTTGTTTGATCACCAAACTGGTTATGAAATCTGCAGAAATGTTGAGCCGGACCCTCATACCGTAAATGTCTGAGTTCAAATACCCGATAGTAAGAGACCAAGCCCATGTTATGTAACATGTCTGGAATATCCTCTAACTTGTCACAGTTGAAAGAATATCCCACAAAGACAGGTCGATCCCAGTCTTCCACACCTCCAATACAGCTATCGGGTGATGACCGCTCATATCAATCATATTAACATGAGGTGGTGGGAAAGGTTTAGAATCCACTAATGCAGCTGCCTTGGACGCTCCCTCTAGCTCTAGTCTTCCTTCATTGATCCATTTATGGATCTGATCTTTTAGCTTGATGCAGTCCTTTGTAACATGGTTCCATGCCCCATGGTACTTGTAATACTTTTTACCTTTTAACTGCTCAGCCGTAGGGAGAGGTCCAAAATTTGCTTTGACAGCTCGCATGCCGTATCGCTCGTCCAAGATCTCATGAGCCATGTTGGCATCATAAGTGTATGTTTCGAACTCTGGCTTAGTGAAAGCCACTGTCGAAAGCTTGATTGGACCCTTATTCTTCTGAAGCTTGGGGGGCTTTAAAACTTTGTTTGTCGATAAATCCATAGCTCCCACTTGCTCGCCTTCAGAGTACGACTCTTGGCCATCTATATATTCTATATAAGCCATAATTTTTGGCTTTGGTCTATCATAAGACCTAGCATTATACGTTCCCTTAGACGCATTCCTTCTATTATCTCTTTCTTGCATGGTACTGTAAGCTTTAGTTACAGCCGTGATAAGCTCATTTAAGGAAAAGTACTTGTTATTTAAGAACAGTTGGTGGTACGTATCCTCCAAACCATTTTTGGCCATTTCTACTACCTCCTCTTTTCCGAGTGGAGTCTTGCATAGATTATATTCTGACCGAAAACGGTGCAAGAAGGTGACTGGACTTTTTGTCGCCGACTGGCTCAAGGAAGCCAGCTTTCCAACACTGGTTTCAGGTCTAGCCATTCCAAAGTGGTCTATGAATAAAGCCTCCATATCCTTCCATTCATTGACCGAACCATTTTCTAATACTGTATACTATACGAGGGCCGATCCTGACAAGGATGATCCAAAGACTCTTAATTTGAGTCTCTCGTTATCGGCAAACTTCCCTAATTGCAGCATGAAATAAGCTAAATGTGTTGCTACGTTAGAATCATCGTCACCAGAGAAAGTCTGGAAGGTCTGATGCCGGTAGAACTTTGGCCATTGCCAAACATCAGGATCATCCCTCTGCAAAGGAGGAAACAGTGTCTCATATGTATCATACATCTTGCCCAGATGTATGTCGTAATCGTTTAGGAACCTGTTTAACCATTGCTCCCAAGCAGGAGGGAAAGACTCTGCTTGTCTAGTCTTTCTAGCTAGGTCAGAAACAGATTTAGTTAGAGACGATATGTCCCTGTTTGTCCTTTGAGACAGTGTCGCCGCATGTCGGCGCTATTCATCCAAACTTGTTCCCAAGTGTTGTATGATGTCAATGCGTAATTTGTCCTGACCTTCCACAAGACTTGTTACTTGGGCTTCCATAGCCTCTCTCTCCTCCTGATCTCTGTTGAATTCTACCCGTATCGATTGGATTTCGGCTAACGCCATGTCTATTAAATTGCTTTGGGTAGTGAGAAGAGTTGCTTGTCGCTCGATCCTTTCATCGAGAGCCGTGTAGTAACTAGTCTGGTGGCTGTCGCGCCTAGCCGTGTAAGCTAGCTAGGTACTCTGGGAACGTAAGTTCAGTTATCTCCGCTTCACTTAAAGATTTAAACGACATAGTGTTAAAGTCTTTAGCAAAGATGATGTCAACCGCTCAATGAACGACACCGAGTAGATGTATGTTCACGGTAAGCCGGTTGTGGGTGCTTGCGACACTGAGGGTAATTCCTTCGGTAAGGATCCCCTATTGTCACTTAGAGACACAAAGATGTCCCACTGGGCGTGCCACAATGTTCGATGCAAAAATATCTCCCGCGAAGCAGTCTCTTTTATTGGCTTCGGATAGTTTGACCGCAGGTACCGGTTTATCCTGTATGTGCTGCGTATGCTGACGTGCCACAGTTCTTCAACGGAATATAGAATGTAAAGCCGCCTGACTTCTTGATAAACGATTAAGACAAGGAGAGTACCAACCCTTTCCGAATAGGTCCTTCTCGCCTAGTAACCTAGGACTTTTGATATGTGTCTCTTGCAGAGCCTTCGAAATCGATACCTCACACTCCCTTATCAGTGCAAAGCAGAGCAATCTCTCTGACGATGTGTTGAGAACACTGCTTCCTTTAGATATCCAAACTCTCGCTCGATAGGTGACAAGCCCTTCAATCGTCCAGTCGCAATTGCTTCCTTCTGATCGCAATACTCTCACTCAATAGGTGACAAGCACTTTGATCTGCTGGTTGCAAAGAAGATAGAATCTCTTGACGAGATGTCTGTCTAGGTGTACTTGCGTATAGCAAATGTATGTTTGATCAGGGACCTTTTTCACAAAGCTCTTACTGTCATTATATAATGCTCAATAGTTGTCTTTCAATTCATTTAAACTTCTCCTGTTCTTGCTCTTTGAATTTCAATATAACTCTGACACCAGCATACAGGTTTTCATCCTTATAGAATTTCAATGCTATCACAACTCCTTTATTAATAAAGAAACCTATCTGAAACAGAAAAGGTATGATAGACATCCAAGCCGCATGGAATCAGCTAATTCATGAATTACAGTTATAAAAGAACTCTATCTCTCTCACTTGGTCGCCCGCCAAGCTCTTTATAAAACATGGGCCGCTCGCCAAGACTTCAACCATTCAAGCCCAATATGAAATATTTTATTTCAGACCCACACAGAGATAATGAACTAGTTATATTTAGTTTACGTTTTTAAAGAACAGAACGTGAATAGGTCCGGATTCTGTTGCCTACCATCCAAACAATAAAGCACAATGAGGACAGTAACCCCAGCTTCTTGGAAATTTCATGTGTATGTTTTGGTCTTCGATCTAGCTCGATATCTAGCCACCTCACTTGCTTGGACGGTGAGTTCTCTGAGTCCATCTCCAATTTAGGGTGTCAAATACTTGATATAGTCCTAAAATCAGTAAAAAAAATTGTCATCAATCCAAGATAAAGCTATAGCAAAAATTGATAAAGTAACTCGATCGGACCAAGGGCTGGGCTATATATGGCCCTTGGTATAACCCTAGGCTATATTTTTGTGAGGAACATAATTGTACTTAAACACTAAAATATTGTTGTTTCTAATGACTAATATTAATTTTAATTAGTATTCATGACAACTTAAACGTTGTGACATCATTTAATTAATTAATCAATTTATTTTAATTTTTTAACTCCAATGATAATCAAAATATTTTCGTAAAATAATATAATCAAAATAATAAATATATCATGTGTAATACTTCAAAAGTATTAAAAAAATATTTATAATTTTAATAAATATAATATATGCAACGGTAATATAATAAATAAATACAAATAATGTAATATTTTAAAATAATTATCTTCAAATCTCAGAAAAAAAAAATTTTCTATAAAAACAACACATGTAGTCTAAATTATATATCATATTTATGAGAATTTTTTAGAATATATATAAATTTAAATTTTTGAATTAATAAAATTATAGTTCTTACGAGTAAGAGACGGCACAAAATATAATCTTTATTATTTATTTAAATATTATATTTAAGAAACTAAATTATAATCCATGACGAAATATAATCCCTCAAGATTGGAGATGGCCAAAACATGCCGTTGCTTTGGAATGATGTGAAATTAGGGCCAAGTGTGACTCGCAAGTCTATACCTTGTTGCAGTGTTGCTATTTGCTATTGGCCTAAGTTGGGCTAATGCAGCATTTCAGACAAGTATTCATCTATTCATGGTGACATGGTCCTCCCCAGTCCCCAATGTCCCCTTTCCGAAAGCCAAAATGATAACGACGATGCCAAGATGATGAAGATACGAACCTGTCCAATTGAACCTCCCCTAGTTAAATACTCAAATTCACAATTAACTCTGAAGACATTTCACGCGTCTGGTTCAAAAACCAATTTTCACTTTTAATTACACGGCTCTAACCAGTGAGCAAATGGGACTTCTCTTCCTCCATGGCACTTGCCGCCCGCCACCCCCGGCCCCCCCCCCGTACAAGGGTACAAGGTCAGAATTATTGTTTGTTTTCTTTTACAATCTATGCAAACTTACCGCACTTTCACCAGAAGACTAATGTGTTTTGTCACAACTCGCGAAGAAATTAAAATATACAATTAATAAACGTATACTTTTATTTATGAATTCGTCATTTGCTCAATAAAATGAATAAAATGAGACGTTAACGGCTGAAGATGAGTGATTTGCAACAACTTTTGAACAAATAGACAAGTGATTCAATTTCTTTTCCCCAACACTAACCCGTTAAAGCCCTGAATTGGGTGTCAATCGTGGAATTGTATCTGGTATTGTTGCTGCATTATGAGACTTTAAAGTTGGATGGGTTTCAATGTTTTTGGTAGCACATGTAAGCGCGCAAAAAGCACGTTCTTTTGACTTGGCATGATGCAATCTCTCCATTTCCCCGTAACGAAAACTAACTTGGAAATCATATGCAATGAATCACCATCCTTAATTTCATTCATAGACTATTTTCTTTGTGAGCTTTACTGAGTTTGCTCTGCAGCTTCGGATTTTCTCAAGCCTTTGGTAAAGACGGATGAAACTGAAAAACAACAATAATTTCATAAATGGTTGTGATCAGTAACTACTGTATGGTGGATCTCCACATCATTGTTTACAGAAAGCCGGCGGAACTAGATTTCTAAAGTTAAGAATCTGTTGTTCTGGTTAAACAAAATTGGGATTTGTTATTTAAACTCTGTAAATTAATCATCTATAGAACATTGGAACCAAACTGCATCTGCACCCTCTTTGGCCCATCAAAAGCAGTTGACAGGTTTCCCAACTCCGACGAAGAGGCTGAGGAGTAGGGATCACAAGCTTTTCTGAGCTCCTCATACCTTGCAAAGTCAAAATCGTGATTCTTCATCAATTTCTTCTGCTTGGCCTCGAAACGGCTCTGGAAGAAACCTTCAAAGGAGGGCTCTTTGGACGTTCTGAGGAAGAAGGCATAGCCAGCCATGAAGTACATTGAAGTGACATAGAAGCAGATGGGTTCCATCACATCCCATGAGAGTTCCCAAAAGGTCAGCCTCAAGAACGCAGCTGTTTGGACAACAAGATAGCCGAGCCCTAACCAAAGTTCCCTGCGCACCAAGGCATCGGCTTTCTGGTCAATCAGGAATTTCTGTTTTTCCAGGCCTTCTAGCTCCTTCATTCTTGCATCTGTTGGTTTGGCTCCTGGAATGGGAATGAGTTCCTGGATTGCTTTTGCTACCTGCAGTAACCAAGCAATTTGAAACAAATTCGGGCAAAGCATACTCCACCTAACAAGCATCTAATCCATGATACTACAACACTAGATTTTAACTTGTCAATCCTCTGCTAATGCATTCGCCAACAAGGCAGATGCACCCTACCACCCTAAACTAAAATGTTATGTACTAAAGAAATGCCATAGAAGTATTGACCAAAGAACCAACAAATACCACAAATCCAAACTCTATCTCTGGTACTATCTATAAGCAACATCTTCTACAACCCAGAAAAGTGTAACAGCAAGTCAGCAAACCTAACCCTACGAACTTTATGCCAACCTTTGTTTAATAAACCAACTATTTTACCGCCCCAAATAATAATCACACACCTAATTTCACAATTTTGTGGAACTGTCCTTTCTCTTTACCATTTCTCCCAAAATTTTCATCTAATATACCAATTCAGATAAATTTAGTAGTCAGTCCAATTTTTAATTGGAGTTCATTTGTTACCGAAAAAAATGTCCTTTTTTTTTTCTTTCTAATTCAACCCAAATGACAGATGATCATTTTTATTTTTATCTTTTTAAAATTCTCTGTAGTCTCCTGAGACACCCTTAAGGTGAAAATAAAAATCTGCCACACGGTAGAAACTGAAACGTGGGAGAACCCCTTTCACGTTTTAGAACTGGCCTGTTGAAGAAAACAAAATAATCATAGAAACTATATCAGTTTTCGTTAAACCCAAATCACAGAACTAACAAACTTATAATTTTATCATCATCATCGAATTCTACCCTCTCGGCCACACAGACCAAGACGTTCATAATTTTATCTGAAACAAACAGAGAAATGAAAACAAAACCAAAACAGCAGAAAACAGGGTAAAAAAACAAATCATAAATGAATCTAATTCACAACAACTAGGGTAAAACAAGTGTTGAGGAAAGAAATTTACCTGCTCAGGTTTGATGCAAACGGCGTTTCCTAAAACGATAACGGAGGCACTCTCGTCCAACGATTTCGCGAACCCGAGACCTTGATCCGGATCCGAACAACCCTCCGTGCAAATCCTAACAAATTCCGAATACGGCACCCACGGCTTCTGCACCGCCCGGAGCTTCGCTTTCACCGCCTCCATCTGCGCCGCCCTCAACAACTTCCTCGTCTCCTCCGCCGACATTTTCTCCCTCTCTTTCTCAGGCGTCGTCATAGTCGCCGGAGGAGCCAAACCATCCAACCGAATCCGGCTGCCGGAAATTCCGACGGACCTGATCTTCTCCATCAGGTTGTCTCCGACGGGGACCGACCAGACCTCCGGCAAGGAGGCTCCTCCTTTGTGAATGAATCGCCGGAAAACGGCATTGTCTCCCGGGTCGGGTGCGATGGTCGACTCACGAGGCTTGGCCGCCGGCCGGAGGTGGATCGCCGACGAGGAAATCCGGCAGTTTCTTAAGGTTTGGGTCGAGGAGGATTTGGAGATGTTGAACAGGCGCTCAACTAGGGTTTTCTTGAACGCCATAACGATAATTAATTAGCTCTACGCTTATTTTCTTCTTGGTTTTGTTTTTGATCGAGAGAGCTGGTTAAAAGTTCAAACTGGTTTTCAGCGCAATGAGCAATGGAGGCCTCTATTGGTTTATATAGGTGCCCCAATAACCTGGACGATGACGATAATTTCAATAAACCGCGATAAGCGTAGCCACCGCGACTCGAGAGATGTTGAACCTCTGCCGTACGCTGGGGAATATTCGGTTGCCTGGACTTAATCTCGTGGGGCGTCTCGATATTTCGTATGCGGAGACCCGAGGCAGAGCTAGAGAGCGAGATAAGCTCGTTGAGGTGTTGCGTTTGATGGCCGTACACGTGTCCGATCATGTGAAAGTATTAGTAACCTGCGCCGATGTCGACTGACGTCTTACGGTGGACTTGCCCTGATGACACGTGGCGCGAGAGAGAGGGGTTGGGGTTAATGTTAATAGGGCTGGCTGCACGGGATCGGAGTTGCCAGGAAGTTGGGGATGGGCAGCTCAGAAATACAACTATTACGTTCACGGAAACCTGGCGCCACATATACACACATTAAACGGCCCAATACCGAAGCCCAATTTGCCTTTGCTGTGTTCATCATCATCTAATTTTCGACCAGTATATTTGGTAAAGAATTTGATTACTAGATTTACTTGGAAACTGAATGTAATTTAGGATGGGGATTGTGATTACACCGAAGAAAATACTCCCGAAACTGAAATTGTCAGCATATTCCGCAATACATACAGTCTCCTTTTGCTCTGTTAATTAGTGCAGAAATTGTAAATATACTCCTGAAAAAAAATACCAAATATTTGAGTTAATTCCTTAATGATAATTGATCCAGATCGCTTATCTCTATACTTTTTGACCAGGTGAAAATATATAGAGTAATAATTGATTCTGGAAAAAAAATATATACAATATATACATCCTTACCAACAGGGACGGAGGCAGGATTTTCAGTTAGGGGGGGCCTAAATGAAAATCTTAAAAAATAGTCTCAGTTAGGGTAGTCAATTCGATCTTCATCTATATATTTTGCCAAAACAATCTCCATGTATTTTTTTTGGTTTGATAAAACATCACAATTACTCGCAGCCTGATTATGAGTAATATTTGATCATCCAAAATTTGACATTAGCGTTTACTTCTTCTTCCAATTACTGAATCCATGACCAGCACCAACAAAAGTTTCACCACCGCCTTGTTCTCCAGTAGCTGGTTTAAAAAGATAACAACATAAACAAAATGCAGCATCCTCTTTAATACTGTAATCTAACCAATATGAAAATTATAAACCAATCACGAATAAACTTTTTTTTTTCTCTCCCAAATTCGGTGAAAGAAAAAGTATGATTTTTAGGTCGACAAGGGTCTTGTTGTAGATAATATCTTCGAACTTCTTCTTAAATGTTAGGATGATAACTTGAAATTAGCGGGCATTTAGCGAGATCCGATGAACACGTTTATGTAATATCTCCAGCACGAGACTTTTTCATATTGTTACTATTCTTCTTTTGAATTTTCGTAGGTGGTTGCTCATCTGATGTTGGAGTAGAAGAAGAAGATTTTTTTTTGAAGTATCTCTCCATATCTAATAAACTTAATAAAAATGATTGTATTTTAATCTCAGGAACGGTAGAGCTTTTATAAAGAAAAAAAGACCATAACATCCTAAACCTGGTAAGAGATTGAATCCTAATTGACCTAATATTTGAACTTCATTATTAAAATAATATATAATAATATTCTTACCAAGTCGTCATATTTGAATTAGTCATGCACGCATACGCGTCATTGAAGTTTAGATATACGTACTTCAAATAAATTATAATATTTATATTATATAATAATAATATACTAATTTTTTTTTTTTACAAAAATTGAGGGGGAGCCCAGGCCCACCCTGGTCCCCACATCCCTCCGTGCCTGCTTACCAAGATTAATATAATATCTCGAAACTGCAAAAAAATGTTATTCATATATTATTTTGGGAGAATGATCATGATCTAGTCCAAAACAATTTAAGTAAAGGGGTGAATTCACATTTTCATATAATACATAACAATTCGCAAAATAGTTTAAAGTTTTCTATGAGATTTGTACGTAATTGATATTGGACTGAATTAAAATGGCGGTACTCACACCATTTTTCACATTCTTAGGTAAATTAATTCCATGAACTTGTCAACCATAAATAAGACTGATTTGGGCTCAACTCATATATATTTTTTGATCTGACTCGACTCATATATCATATAAAAATAGTACATTTGATTCTCCACATTATCTGTACATGCCTAAATTGAATAAAAACTTAATTAGCTACGATAAAGAAAGGCGGTTGTCCTTCTCAAAGAGCTGAATTATATCGATTAAAGATGATATATAATAGAATGAGGTGGATCGAATCTCAAAATCAAGGTTGTAAGACATGGTTCCTACTCAGTCTAATGACCGATCGATTTGAATATTTAGAAGAGTAAATCCAGTGCACAACATTACTAAGAACCACAAGCTGCTAGAAGAATTCTATATTTAAAGCAATCTGTATTAATCACACTAAAAATATGTTGTCATGGATCCGGATAAACTATCCAGCATTATAAATTGAGAGTCTTATAAACATGCGTGGCCAAGTTTCGACGACCTGCACGAAAGCTGTTAATTATAATTCTAATTGATCACACGGTTATAGCTCAAATCATGCCTCTGGTTTGCGTGTGCAACAATATAAAGTTCTATAAACACCATCCTTTAGGGATTGTACTTAAATAATGATTAGCCTAATCAAACTACGTAACCATGTCTTGCTGCAAGAGCCACCAGCTGTATGCATTCACCTAAATATTGGTCATGATCATGATTTGTCTCTCTTCTTTTGAGTTGGGAAAACGCCGTCGACTCACTATCTACTCATGACCACCTACATCGATCATTCTTCAACTATGTGAATATGATCCAAGTCTAGCTAATTTGTTTATTTAAAAACGTAGGCGATATTAATCTTTTGAAGATAGACTTAGTTTAGTATAAGTTTACCGTATACTCGATATTAAGACTATCACGTACCGACTGAGTTTATATGGTCTGGTGAGAATACTATACTTGATATCGACCTGGCTTATAAATTAGAGGAACATATATGCATCATTGAACATGTGCAGCTTTTTCCTATAATAATGTTGGGGATTTTATGCTTCTTTAGTTTTATTTGTTATCATATCGAATTTGCTACTACCAAGTATATGTCACATTGAATTGCCATTTTATCCTCCACCTGGTTTCACCACCTTGTTCGATCTGCATATATGGTTTGGTAGTTTAGATTGCTCTAGGAAGGGTAGATGACTAGTTAGCTAGCTAACTTGTTACAGTTGATCATTGTTCATTTTGGTAATGCTATGCCTATGTGAGTTGACATCTTAAACGTATTGCCTATCATGTTACCAGAGCTACTTTGACGATAGTCGATACTTTGGATTGTTGGGCAGTTATAGACACCAAAATCTTTAATCGATCCAGTCAAGTGTTATATTTTGAGGCAAGTCGTAGAAACAATATATTCGACTAAAATTTGTGGTTCCAAGCTTATAATCGTTTGAAATTTTGATCACCGAAAATATCTTGACTACGTACAGCAGAAAAGCTTAAATCCCCCCTTTGTAATATATCTTGGATATGAAGATCTCATATATGCTCGATCTGATAGCAGTGCGGCCTGTGCCGAATAACACGTCTTGTGCATATATAACTACGCACTGGATTTGCTGAAATAATTACGGGACCTAAAGTCAAGAAGAAGATGATGAAGTAGACTGCTCCGGTTGACAATGTTCGATCGATAAACTTGAGGCAAGCAACAGCTGCACCGGGGCTACGTATTTTAACGAATCCGATGTTTGAGTACATAATATGCTTTATTCCTTTTGTTGCCATTTGCACTTAACCATGTAACTTGTACAGAAAAGTGACAACAACAATATCGTATATACTGATCCAAGGAACCTCAGCCTCCTTTGCTTACTGATAATTGAAGCTGCCTTTTTCAATTGGGATAAAGAAATGATTGTGAAACCGGTTTCTGATCGTCGGAGAGCATAGCATATATTCGATCCTGACCTATAACTAATCAATAGATTCTCCCAGTTCTTGCCAAAGTTTACTAAGCTGGCTCTGAACGTAAGCTTTGGAGCATGAATTAATATATGGTGTACGTTCTGTAAGCATGTAAAAGTATCGAGATGGAGATTACTGCACAACAAGCCCAATGCGATCGTACTGAGAAATTACCTGTATGATTTAGTGTTCATCGAACTTACAACTGGTGTTTATTGTTGTTTATTAGCCACATATGACATGAAGATTTGAGGTTGAGATTCTTACAAGTTATAACAGTAATTAATATGCTCAATCTAATAATGTTGGTGACCTATAGAGATATTTCATGATTGAGAGGCAATGAATGATTCATGTCGTTGAAGTGGTTCCATCAATCAACCTAAAACCTGTGAGATATTAAATCGAGTCCTCTGGTTGAAAAATTTCTGGCCCAATAGGCTTCCCTTTCCATGATCACACAGTTCATACTTATAGCATCTGCACCTATGATCAAAGCAAGAAATAAAATAATGGCAGTTTTTGCTTGAAGCAAAGTAAATTCTTTATTTGTTCAAGTAAATTAATTTTTGGCCACACCCATTCACTATTTGCTTTAAGTAAATCTATTTTGGCATGTTGTGGACTGTTTAAAAATTATTTATCAGATAGATTTATCACTAATAATAATGTGACACGTGTCTTTATCAACAATAATTATACAATATTTATGATAAGATTTTCGACTAATAAAAAATTAACACGTGTCTTTGCCATGTGTCATTGTCGGTGAAATATAGAGTTTTCTCCAATTTTTTGGGATTTTTTTGTAATTTTTTGGGAAATAATTTCGTTCTACCCGCTTTATGACAAAAAAGACCGTTTTAATTGAATACTGGCCGTCGGATGGGTTTCTGGCATTCAAAATGAAGGGCCCAGATTAAAGGCCCGTTACTGATAGTAATTCTAGAACCAGTGCCACATGGCGTGCTCCGATTGGAGCATAAATTGGTCATTTTTTTAATTTACTACTGCACGCGCCTTAAATAAAAAAAAGGGACGGCTTGACGTCACCAACGTGAGGTGGGTTCCGCCAGGCAACGAAGCAAACAGCTGAGTAAATTAAGCTCAAGAAATTGATCGATCGGCGATTTGCTCGAGCAAATCGATCCGCTCCCTCCACGTTGCGCGCTCATTCTCTGTTTGCTCGCCCAAAACCCAGCCGGCCCCCACCTCGTGCTCGAGCAAACTACTACCAATGCGGATGCTCTTAGAGTATCCGCACCTATGCGCAAAGCAAGAGAAAATTTTGCTTGAAGGAAAGCAAATCCTTTAGCAAAACCAATTTTGCACACACCCATCAACATTTTGCTAGAGCAAATCATTTTCAACATGTTGTGAAAAGTTAAAAAATTATTTACTGGATTGATTTAGGACCAATAATAATTTGACATGTGTCGTTATCAACTTAATAATTATACAAGATTTTCGATAAGATTTTTGGCTAATAAAAAAGTGATACGTGTCACTGCCACGTGGCATTATCGAAAAAATAATTTGACTGGATTTTCGGTAAGATTTTTGACCAATGACAATGCAACATGTGTCGCTACGAGATAACGTTGTCGATAAAATAATTTGACCAAATTTTCGGTAAGATTTTTGACCAATGATGAAGCAACATGTGTCACTACAAGATAGCGTTGTCGAAAAAATAATTGAACCAGATTTCCGGTAAGATTTTCGTCCAATGACGATGCGACACCTGTGTTCATCTTCAAAGATCCGGTTATCTACAATTGGCTATAAAACGTTCATCTATCACTCATTATATACTCACACCATCTACAAGTCTCTTCCAATCCGAGCAGATAACACATCCCTCTAAACACTTAACAATATTTCCTCATTCATCACTCTGATGAATCCTTTTAGCTACCACAATTTTTTCAGGTGGAGACAATGTGAACAAGAAGAGGATGACGATATGGAGCAATCATTCGTCAATCAGATGGTCATGGCGGAAGCACAACACAACGATGAACCACCACGAATGAGCGGTTCATGGCGCGGTAAATTGTCGAATTGACCACGACAGAAGGCCTATAGGGGACGCAATCTCATGGACGATTACTTCATCAAACGTCCCAATTTTAACGCGTAGAAATTTCGCCAAAGGTACAGGATGAGTAGAAAATAATTCAACACTATCATGATGGATCTCTGCAACCACGACCAATCTTGGCATTGAAGAATAGATGCCACTGGATTACTAGGGCTTCTTCCCCAACAAAAGATGATCGGTGCCCTATGAATGTTAGCGTACGAGGCAGCCGTAGATCAGTGTACTGAAATTACAAGGATGGGAGAATCGACTACCTTGGAATGTATGAAGGAGTTTTGCTGCTAAGTGGTTGACCTTTATGGTCCAAGATACCTCTGCGCTCCAACACAAGAAGACCTCACTTGGCTCCTAGATAAAGGCCAACGTCGAGGCTTTCCAGGTATGATTGGAAGCATCGACTGCATGTATTGGGAATGGAAGAACTGTCCAACCGCCTATCAAAGGGCATACTCAGGGCGAAATGGTCGTCCCACTATTATCCTAGAGGTGGTGACCTCGTATGATATGTGGATATGGCACAATTTTTTTGAGTGTCCTAGAGATAAAAATGACATTAACGTGCTCCACCTATCAGATGTGTTCTCAGAGATCCTTGCTGGAAGAGGCCCAACTACCGTCTACGAAGTCCAGTGAGAGAGGTACTCCAATGCTTATTATTTGGCTGATGACATATATCCGAGGTACTCTACATTTGTCAAAATAATTTTCAATCCCCAGACGCCTCAAGATAAGCTCTTCACAAAGAAACAAGAGGCATATCGAAAATTTGTGGAGAAGGCCTTTGGTATCTTACAATCTCGTTAGGCAATTATTCGTCATAGTTGTACATTGCACCACAAATCAGTAATCCCAACATCATGTTAGCTTGCATCATCTTGCATAATATGATTGTTGAGGAGGAGTACATGGAGGATGAGAATGAGGAAGAAGAAGACATGCAAAATCCATCGAGAGCTTTCCGAGTTTATGATGGGTCGGTGGATGCACAAGGGAATCAAATTCCTTTTGAGCCAATTGCTAGAGATGGAGCCAATATACAACTGTTTCATGACCGTGTTGCCGATCTCAAATCTGTTTACATCCATAGAGAGCTCCAGAAGAACTTGGTGAAGCACAATTCAACGTTGGAAACCAGTGAAATACTCTAAATATTAGTCTAAATATGTGAAGTTAAATTTTATTATGTGTTTTCATTAAGAGTGTTTTAATTTTAGTATGTGTTTTAAGTTGATGTGTATTTAAATTTCATCTTAATAAATAAATTACATTTTTATTTCTCAAAAATTTAAGTAGTATAGGGAAAATTAGGGAGTTTTCTGCAATTTTTGGGAATTTGTTTTTGCAATATTTAGGTAACTTTATTCAAATATTTAGCAATTTGACGGTTATAAAAAATTTGGCTGTTGTATATGAATTGATCCTTAGAATCAGTTTTGAATTTCAAGACCAACGGCCCAGATTAGAGGCCGGTTGATCTAAAAAAATGCCACGTGTCGACTTGTTATTGGTGCGTAACTCGGTTATTTTTTTTATTTTACTTTTGAGTGGCGTATGTTTTACATGCGTCTAGATGAAGAAAAAAAATCACACTCGCTTGACGTCACCCACGAGCCGTGGGCTCCGCCAGACGAGTGAGCAAAGGCCGGAGCAAATAAAGCTCAAGCGGTTGCTCCCGAGCTCGGTCAACGAGCAGCCGACGCTGCTTCCCTTCCCCGGTGCGCCTCCGATTTCGCTTTGCTCGAGCACCATCGCGTCAGACCCACCACCTACTCGAGCACCACCATCCCCGATACGGATGCTCTAACACCTATCTTAGAGTATCTCCAACCATGAGATCTTGAAAGCAACTATTCGTTATAAGATTTTTTTCATCTCTAATCACGAAGATCTTATACCTTAAATCAAAATAAATTTTCCTGATCTCCAACCATACCGTATCTCATACCATAAAACTCATAATATTTATTATTTATTTATTTACTTTATTAATAATATTTTATATTAAACTATATAATTTGGAAATATATATATATTGAATTAATAATTTATAAATTAAATAATTAATGTCAATTGTATTTATCTATATATCGAGTGAGATTTTTTGCGTCACGTGTCGATTGATATAAGCATAAATAGATTACAAGTAGTTATGATATCCGACCGATAATTCAGCTGTGATTTTTTGTACCACGTGTCAACCTATAATTAGTCATTGGGATTACGTCAATGCTTTTATCTACCACATGTCTTTTCCTGAACCTTTTTTATTTTCTTTATAAACGGAGCCCTCCTTCCTTCATCCTCACCAATTCACCAACACTCCTCCTCCACAATCAAATTTGTGGCTTCTAATTTTTCCGCTCATACTTTGAGTTTGTTTCAATTATGTTGAATAGGTTCAAGAAACTACTCCAGAAGGATGAAGAAGGTAGCAACAGGAGAAATCATGAGGATGATCTCATTATAACTATAGCTTCCTCACACTTACAGAGGGCGGAATAAGAAAACACACGATAGGGTGGTTCTTCCTATGGTCGAATGTACATTCAAAGAGATCGAGAAGAAATGGATTGATGATTGAAAGCTCTATACTTTAATTCTGTGTGTAGGTTTCAACCAAACCATTTCCATTGGCGCTTTTGAATGAGACCTGAGTTGTTCGATTGAATGATGTATGACGTGACCAACTACGATCCATATTTTGTCCAGACCATGGATGCTACCGATAAAGTTAGTTTCTCAACTAAACAAAAGCTAACATGTGCTATGAGGATGCTCGTTTACGGTTTGCTAGCTAACTTGTGTGATGAGTTCCTTGATGTCGCCGAATCCAGTACTCTTGAGATTTTGGATCACTTTACAAAAGCTATTTGGAATGTTTATCGCAAGAAGTATATTCGTTGACCAGACAAAACAGATCTAACTAGGTTGCTCAAAATAGCTTATGAACGTGGATTTCCGAGTATGGTGGATAGCCTTAATTGTATGCATTGGCAATGGAAAAATTATCCTACTGCTTGGCACGAGCAATTTCAAGGCTACAAAGGTAAACCTACTATTATCTTAGAAACAATATATTCATATGATACATGGATATGACATGCATTTTTTGGACTTCCAGGGTCTCTAAATGATTTAAATGTCCTAGGAATGTTACCATTATTCCGAGAAGTGTGTCGAGGTAAAACTCCTCGAGTGAAATACAGAGTGGGTGAAAATACGTACCACCAATGTTATTACCATGTGGATGGCATCTACCCCAACTGGGTGATTTTAATGAAAGCAATCCCAAACCCAACTACTTCAGATAGAGTTGGGACTTCCGAACCAAAAATCGAAGAAAAAAAACTGAGCCAAACCGGAACCGTAGCCAAAAAAACTCGAATCCAAAAAAATCCGAACAAAAAAAATCGAAAAACCGAAAAAATTCAATTTAGTTTCGGTTTTGGATTTCAAAAACCCGAAACGAACTGAAAAATCGAACATATCCAAAACGACGTCGTTTTGGTAGTCATTTACATGGTTGTCGTTGGGAGAGAGTGATTATATGGTATACGACAAGAAAATTAGGGTTTTTATTTTGGGCTTTTGGTAGCACAGCTAGCGACCTCGCGTCATCTCTCCCTCAATCTCAGTGCTTTGCCTATCTCTAAATCTCAATCTCTCGCCTCTTCTACTCAAACGCCAGCCTCCTCTCTTGTCGGCCAACCCAGGATCGAAGCTCACCTTATCTTGTAGCAGCGCGACCTCTCAAGTTGGTTGGGTACGCTCAGGTACGCTTTCTCTTTTCGTGATTGGGTGATTGATTTGGGTATTTGATTTCGTGATTATAGTTGGTTGATTAGTCGAATTTCCATGATTTGATAGCAAGCTCAAGTTCAAGTTCTCAAGTTCATTTTGGTAGCCTCTCGTCGACAGCAAGCTCAAGTTATCAAGGTTTGAATTCAATTTATTTAGTTCTATGTATTGTTGAAGATGCGTATACGTTATTTATTTTATTCTAGACTGTGATTGTTTTTTGATGTTTGGGATTTTGTACTTTTTGTACAACAACTTCTTCAACTCATTCTCAGGTTTTAATTTGGATTACGTCTTGTGTTTTTTACATATTTTTAGAAACGCTAGCTTAGTTGTACTAATAATTTATGATTTTTCATTATCGCATATCCCTGTTAGTGTTGGCAAATCATTGATACCAGTAAATGGTGCTCCATTACCATTTGAAGGAACTTCAGCTGCTCCCCATACTTTAGAGAGTCAACATGGGAATGGCAGTGATGATCAAAGAGGTTGAAGGAGCCCTTGAACCTACTGAGGAAGAGATTTTGGAGAGGATGAGAAAAAATGAAAGGTCAGAGGGGGGCTCATTACACTAAAGTATTTGAGGGTGTTAAAACATAATCGTGTACGAAAGGCTATATGCAAGTATTGTCAAAAAAAAGTTGGCTATTGAATCTAAAAATGAAACTTCAACCCTTACCTACTTAGGGAGGGAGGGGGATCAGAGTTTAAAACTGATGGGTTGAAGTCAGTGGGGCATACTCAGGAAGATATTACTGTAGCATGTGCTGAGATGATTGTTATAGATGAGTTGCCTTTTAGACATGTTGAGGGAGAATGGTTTAAAAGATTTACTTTGAAATTAAACCCTTTCTGGATTAGGCCTTGTCGTAAGACAACAGCTAAGTATGTGTGGAATTGTTATCTTTCTGAAAAGAACCACTTAAAGAATGCCTTGAAGGGGAAGATAGTTAGCTTAACAACTGATACTTGGGTTTCAGTTCAGAATATAAACTATATGGTTCTTACTGCTCACTTTATGGATGAAAATTAGAATTTGCATAAAAAAATTTCTGAATTTTAGTGTTATTTCAAATCATGAAGGAGATTCAATTTCCAAGTTGTTAGGACAATGCTTACTTGAGTGAGAAATTCATAAGGTGCGTACAATCACCGTTGATAATGTTTCCTTAAATGATGTTGCTTTGAGAGATTTAGTGAAGAGAATAGGTGATTGGACAATCCCCAATGCTCTTTTGCATAATGGGAAGCACTTGCATATGAGGTGTGTTGCTCATATCCTCAATTTGATTGTATGTGATGGGTTGACAGTACTGAATACTTACATCCAAGCCATTCAAAATTCTGTTAAATATGTTAGATCTTCTCCTCAAAGGCTAGATGTACTTAAGAAATGTGTTGACATTGTGAAAGTAGAGAGTAAGGGACTTGTGATCATGGATGTTGCTACTAGGTGGAACTCTACTTTTTTAATGTTGCAATCTGCTTCAAAGTTTCGAAAAGATTTTGATAAAATGGTAGAAGATGATGGTCATTTTCTTAAGTATTTTAAGAATGATGTAGGTCAAAACATAAGAGAGGAGACACCTAATGAAGAGGACTGGTTTTTGGCTGAAGAGTTTGCTACTTTTTTGAAACCATTCTATGAGATTACTTTGAATGTTTATTGCTCAAATAAACCAACAGTCCATACTATGTTTCGTGACATGTTTAAGATATATGGTTTGTTGAAAAAAAACTTATGGTGCTTTGCTCTCTACTATTTATGAACCTAGAGAAGATAAATATAACAAGTATTAGGAGAAATTTGAGGATGTCAATCCATATTTGTTTCTTGTTATTGTTCTTGATCCTCGTCGTAAGCTTAAGAATCTTCGTTTTTACTTTGAGGCATTATATGGTGAGTTTTATGATAGAGTTGAGAAAAATTATAAGGTGGTGAATGCTTTGTTGTATGAGATGTATGAGAAATAAGCTTTGGCCACTCAAATGCAACAGAATGTGTCTAGTAGTTCTCAAAGTAGTCACTTGAAGCATATAGACCTTAGTGATCTCACTGATTTGGAGAGGAAGATTGTTGAAAAGGAGATAAAAAAGAGTGGAGGAAACACGAACAATAGATAATGATGTGGATAGATATCTAGCCGATAGGGCCTAAGTGGATAAAAAGGATTTTGACATTTTACAATGGTGGAAAGTGTTTGGGGCATCTAAGTATCCTATTCTAGCTAAAGTCATAAATGATGTTCTTGCTATTCTGGTATTGACTATAGCTTCAGAAGCATCATTTAGTACAAGTGACCGAGTAATCAATTCATTCCGTAGCTCATTGAGTTCTAAAACTGTGGAGGCTCTAATTTGTTCACAAAATTGGCTTACTACTACTCAAGTTGCATTGAATAATGTGCCAACCATTCAATATATGGAAGAGTTTGAAGCAATTGAGGAAGGTAAATAATCTTTCTTATACTTCTAATATTATGTTTTTAATCTCTTGGAATGTATATAGTTGAAACACAGTTAACTTGTTTGCTCTTTGTTTTTAGAAATATTCAAAACACTATATTCAACTTCGGGAAGGACAAATGAATTGCCAAATATGATTTCTGTTCATGCTTGAAAATATTTAGTAAGTTGGTAACTTGGTATTGCATTATACTTGTGAAGTTTATTGGAGTTGTTGTGTTAAGAGTATTAACATTAGAATTTTTGGACTATTTTTTTGGACTGTCTACTTGTTGCAAACTGTTGGAAAAATGATGGTTTTCCACCATTTTAATATGACAATTTAAAAAAATAATTGAGTGTGTTGCACTTAATTTTGATGTGAGGGAAACATGAATTTGTGTTATCCTACAAGAGTACATAAAGGTTATGTATTCATTTGTTTAAATTGGTGCTGAAAACTGAAGCAAACTGCTGCTAGAACTTTGCTGAGATTTTTGCATCAATTTGTTGTTTCTTTTGCTATTTTCTTAATTTCTGGACTGTTTGCTCTGTGGAATTTTGAAAATGAACCACAAATGTTATTTGTGGAATGTTTTCTTTATTGTTAGAAACTTGGAATTTATGTTGTAACTTGAAAATTTGATGTTTGGATTGCTATGTTATTTCTAGTATTGGTTTGAAAGGTACTGATTTGGAATTGCTATGCAGCATTAGAAGTATAAGAAAGCCTATGCTATTGTTAATGCCTATGCTATTTACCAGCCAAGTGCTATTGCTATCAATTTGTTGTTAATGCTTATGTTGGTTCAGGTAGTATATTTCTAGATTATTAACCAAGCCTATACTATTGTTATTTATTAATGTCTTACCAGCTGAAAACTATTAGTTTTCTTCTATTTATCAGGTCTTTTTTGTGAAGTTTGTTCTTCATAATTTGAAAAAGAAACAGAAAAAAAACCAAAATTTTAACCCAACCAAACAGAACCGAAGGCTTGGTTTTGTTGCCGAAAATTGAAAAACCGAACAGAAGAAATTATTTCAGTTTGGTTTTGGTTTTTATCAAAAATTGAACCAAACCGCCAGAATCTCACCCCTAACTTCATAGACAAGGCATTTTATAAAGATGAAAAAGTCTTACAGAAAAGACGTGGATTGAGCGTTTGATATTCTACAAGCACGTTTTACAATTATCAGGGGGCTAGCTCATCTTTGGGGTAGAGAGAGTCCAATACATTATGATGACGTGCATAATTTTGCATAACATGATAGTTGAGGATAAATACGACAAGGATGAGCCTTTTGACTTTGATGATATCCCAACTCGTCTGAGGTGCACAGAGATATATGATAGGGCAGATAATGATGTGAATGTGCACTGCAATACCAGACGAGTGCAAGAATATATGCAACGTTAAGACGACACTCGATGTTTAGTGATCCATGATTCATTGAGAAACAATCTAGTTCAATATGGTAGGGACTTACACAAGTAACAACAACGTAACAATAGATGAGTGGTGTGTCTATTTCAATTCAATAATTGACATTTTTCACCATAATGTAATGTTGTCTACATTTCATTTTGGTTTGTTGTTGTAAGTTTGGCGTGTTGTTGTGTGTTTTTAATTTGGTGTGGTGTTGTAGTGTGTTTTAATTTTGGTGTGGTGTTGTTGTGTGTTTTTATTTTAAGTGTATTAATAAATGTTTTATCGATTATGTATTTGAAGTGAGTGTATACTTATGAAAAAATTAAGTATAATAAGTAAACATAACTAATATGAATATTTAAAATAACAAAGTACTCTTTATTTAAAACTTAGAATAAGTAACAACATAGATAATATGGGTTGACAACATTTGTAAAAAACTAACGACTTAACAAACAAAAACAACATCAATGAAATAAGCAATAACACATTAATTAAAATAATGAAAGACTCTTCTTGATCATTTCATAATCATGGTGTATCTTGAACTGGGTTATACAGGGACAACTTTGAGGCATCTCCATCATTGCTTGAAGATGATTGAGGATTGAATTATGGAGTGTAAGAATTTTCATTCTCTATTTTCTCCATGTAGAGTATCTTTGTTTTGCCTCCTCTCCCAATACTCTCTCTTGTTAGGGGAGTATATCGAAGGATCCACCGCCATTGTGCGCTCATCGACTTTTTGTTTCACCTTCAATTTAGCCTCTACAATGAGTTTTTGCTTTTGTGCAAACTCACGCTCATGTAAGTCGTTTAATCTTTGCATTTGATTTTGAATGCTCATTCCCACATCATTACTCTTCTTCTTTTTTGGCCGCCTTAGCCACTTTAGTTCCTATTGAGCGAGCTTTCTTAGGTGGTGCTCTTGAAGTTGCTCCATTGTCGGGTGTATAGTTCACTACCAGAAAAAGCCACTAAGTTTCAGTGCCTAAGTACTACTTAGCAATTCCACGAATCAAACCCGACCGGTTTCGGGTCACGCCGTGGCCTGAGACCGACGATCGATCGACTTGATTTTCCGGATTTCAAAGGTGATTTTCGATGTTTCCCGGTTTGATTTTGGCTTAGTGTTGTGCATGAATGTTGTTGGTCTTGGAATGATCTTTCATTTGATGTATTTTTTGTAGACATCTATGATGGTTGGATTCCGGCCACCACCGGCAGTGGCTCGTGGGCCCCACGCACCGCCGTACACGGCAGAGCTCCGGAGGCCCCGAAGAGCCATTTTTCACAGGAAGTTTTGCTAGTCGATTCGTACTAGTTTTTGAGTAATTTCATAGATTTTGGGGAACTTGCGTAATATTTGTATGTATGTTTAGGATTCAGATGTGACTCGACACATTCAATGCGATCTTTCGTCGTGTGTTGAGTCGATGCCCACCTTTCTTTGGAGCTTGGGATCATAGCATGGCGAAATTGTTTGTTTTTGTGATGTGGAAGAATAGTGCCACTTAGAGAATTTAAAATGGAATGAACACTGTGTAGAAATCAAAATTTAGTGGATCAACTATTGGTTTTCCTACGCTCCAGGTGAGTGAACACTTTTATTTTCACTGTCGATTTGCGAGTCTACTTTATACATTTAAAATTATGCATTTGCATGGAAGCACATATGATTTTTTTTTTACACATAACATAGTCACAGTTGATGCATCAATGCACTGGCTTCTCAGTTGATCCCTGAGACGCTCCGGGAGGGCTAGAGACCTGGCTCAAGGATTTATAGAGCACCCAGGAGGGCCAGGGACCTGACCTGGGCAGTATTAGGACTTGAGGTTGGTTGACCCAAGTCGTAGCCTCCACATATTTTATAGTACCCAGAAGTACATGGATGATAATATTTTTAGACTCGCATCATTTTACGTATATTATAGTGAAAGACATATTATTTATAATTTCAGTTTAAAGTGAAATATTATTTTCGTCCACTCACTCTAATAGTTTATTATTTTATATGCATGCCTTCCCTGGGCCTTTTGTTTTCAACAACCCAGGTTGCAGAGTTTCAGCTGATGTCAGACGTGCACGCAGTTCATGGCATAGCAGTATTCCCCGTAGGATCCAAGGTTGATCCTACAACACTACCAGAAGAAGTACTATATCCGACGAGATCCTCAAAGAACGACCGACGAGAAGGGATCTCGTCGGATATACTAAACTATAACCAACGACATGATTATCTCGTCGGTTATAGTTTTTTGACCGTCGAGATTTTCTTGTCGTCGGTCATAGTCGCCGGAAACTCGTCGGTCATAGTTTTCGACAATGTCCGACGATTTTTTTTTACTATTACCAACGAGTTTTTCATATCGTCGGTTATAGTTTCTTATTTCAGATCTGGGCAGCAGCTCGATCTGTCATTCAAGAAACTTTCCATTTTTTCTGAAAATGCTCTGAAATCGATCTTTGGGTGATGTCGAGAATGAGTTCGTGATGATTCATGCGCATTATATATATATAGCTAGGTACGTTGTGCTTAATTAATATATATATGTGTTGTGCATGATATGCATGTACGTATATATAAATGCTTAATTGGTTGAATATATAGATCGATCGATATTAATTGATTTTGAATATATATATTGATCGATCGAGTTAATTAATTGATTCTGGAGTTTGAGTAATTGATCGATGGTTGATTTTGAGTACGTACGCGTGATTGATCGTAAATATATATATTAATTGTTGTTAATTTTAATTTGATTATTGTGAATATATATATAGCAATAACTAGCTAGCTAGCTAGGGTGATTAATTTATTTAATTAACATATTGCATTATATGTATATATAATTTTCAGGATGGACAAGAGTTGGATATGTCTTCCAAGATGGGATGTAAGATATCACCGTGGAATTAGAAGTTTTGTAGAATATGTGAAGGTTAATTGTGGAGGGATGACAATTCATTATTGTCCGTGTACGAAATGTCAGTGTCGTAGCGAGCGATATCGTTTTCACATCGATAAAGTATTGGAGCACTTGAAGAAAAACGGGTTTTGGGATAAGTACACATGTTGAATTTATCACGGTGAGAGCTCAACAGTTGGTCAACATGATCACGGACAATTTTTTGAGAGTGGCAGTACATCCAATGATCCAACAACAAGGTTGATCAACGATATGTTTCCTCATGAGAGCGGTATATTTGCTCAAGCACCGGATATCGATATCCCTCCCGCCGTTGAAGACTTCCCTCATATTGAGCCGGTCCAGCAATTACCTACAGCTGTCAACACTACTGGTAAGGACAAGTACAACAACCTCATTGCCTTCCAACAGACCCCGTTGTACAACGGGTGTAATAAGACTGTTCTCGAAAGTGTTATGGGAGTAATGAAGCTCAAAGTGGAGAACAAAATGAGTGTGAAGGCTGTTGATGATTGGCTGAAGTGGTCTGGTTCGTTGTTGCCCCCCGGTCATCGTCTTCTTACCACTCATCGTAAGGTGCGACAGATCCTTAAACATCTTGGCCTTTCCTACATCAAAATCCATGCTTGTAGATATGATTGTGTTCTCTTCTGGGGTGAAGATGCTTATGGGAATGATCTTGAATCCCTTGATGAATGCCCGGTATGTGGTACAGATAGGTATAAGTTGACTCCTGTCAGAAACAAGAAAGCTGTGAAGATACTTCGGTATTTTCCCCTGATAGATAGGCTAGAACGGTTGTTCATGTCTGCACACACGGCTGAAGCTATGAGATGGTGGGCCGAGAGGAATTTGCCCGACGGTGATACGCTTATACACCCTGCTGACAGAGAGGCTTGGAAGCACATGGTGAAGGAGTTTTCTTATTTTGCATCAGAGGTTCGAAATGTTTGGCTGGGGCTTTCATCTGACGGATTCAACCCTTTTGGCAACATGAGTCTTCAATACAGTATATGGCCAGTTATTTGGGTACCGTACAACCTTCCTCCATGGATGTGCATGAAGAAAGAATACAATATGCTCACTATGATCATTCCAGGGCTGGGTTATCCAGGAAAGTGTCTCGATGTGTATCTGAGACCCTTGATTGAGGAGCTTAAGTACTTGAGTGAGCATGGTCATCCCACTTATGACAAGTTCAAAAATGAGATGTTCCAGATGCATGCCATGCTTGTTGGCACCATTAACAATTTTCCTGCACGCGGGATGTTGTTGGGCAACGTTACCAGGGGATACAGGGCTTGTCCAGAGTGCATGACGGTTGAGTGTTTCAGACCTCATTGTAGGAAGATTGTACAGATGCGACATCGTTGTTGGCTTCCACATGATCACCCATTTCGGGAGGATATGGAGGCATTTGATGGGACTGTGGAAACAGGTGAGCAGCCGAGGAGATGGACGGGGGATGAAATCTTAGAAGTGCTAAATGAATACGATTTTGGGCAGCTAAGCAATCATCCTGAGATAGTGGCGTCAATACCTGACAAACCCGACAGGTATAAATTCTGGACACACAAAAGTATTTTTTGGGAACTTCCTTATTGGTCCAAGTTGCTGATCAGACACTACTTAGATGTCATGCACATAGAGAAAAATGTGTGCGAGAGTGTGGTCGGCACAGTGTTGAATTGGGAGGGAAAAACTAAAGACGGCCCGAAGGCACGCATTGATCTTAAAAGGATGGGACTGCGAAAACATTTGTGGTTGAGAGATGAGAAGAAAAAAATGCCACAAGCTCCTTATACCGTGAAGCCTGCCCAGAAGAGTGAAATCTTTGGTTGGATGGGTAATGTCAGGTATCCTTCGGGCTATGCCGGAAATATAAGTCGATGTGTTAACTTCAAAGACAACAAGATGTACGGACTAAAGAGTCATGACTGTCATATACTGCTCCAACGCCTCTTCCCTGTTTTCATTCGAGGGTACCTGCCCAAAGAGGTGGTGGAGCCGTTAGTGGCTTTATCAAGATTCTTTCAGAAGTTATGCACGAGAGAAGTGAATAAATCGGACTTGTTGGAAATGCAACAGGACATCATTTTTATCATGTGCAAATTCGAAAGGATATTTCCTCCAAACTTTTTCGACATCATGCCTCACCTGATGCTCCATCTTCCGGAACAATTGTTGCTTACTGGTCCAGTACACTACACATGGATGTATCCTATGGAAAGGTACGTAATGCATATCTGAATCTGGCTATATATATGTCGATCTTTAATATTATTTATTCACTTATATATTGTTGCAATAAGCATAACATGCTCGATCTGTAATTACCCATTTACAGACAATTGGGGGACTACAAAGACTATGTGATGAACAAATCTGCACCCGAAGGGTGTATCGCTGAAGCATATATTGCGCATGAGTGCGTAACGTACACCAAGTTGTATTTGGGAGCGTTGGAGGACCCTCCACAACATATGCCCGTAGATGGAGGGCAGTTCAACCTTTCGATCATCTCCGATGATGTTGAAGTTTCTGGAAAGTTGCACAACTCGTACAAGTTGGAACCTTATGAGCTAGTCATTGCCCATTGGTCGGTATTGATTAACTGTCCAGAAGTTCAATATTGGAAAATTTTGCACCTTTACTGCCCTGCTATTTCCGGTGATGTTGAGTACCACAACAAGACGTTCGCAAACTATTTTGGCAACTGGGTAAGTTGATACTTAAATTGACCTGTATATGATCGATGTTAAGTGCATGTCTCGCATCCTATTTATACGTACTTAATAAATGATTATTTTCAGATGAATCATGTACAAGATGATGGTATCCCTCAGTGGTCACACGAATTGAGGCTCTTGGCGCAGAAACCGGTAACTTCCAGAGTTTATCCTATGTGTAAGGTAAATGGCGTGCTATTTATTTGTGAACATAGAGATGTCAGACGAAAAACACAGAATTCTAGGGTAATGGTGCATGGTGGGCAGAATGGAGTTGACTATTACGGTGTTCTCCATTCAGTTGTCGAATTAATATATGAGGAAGGCATGACCGTGCACTTGTTTAAGTGTAGATGGTTTGATACCGACCCTCAGAACACAAGGACCGATCAATACGGGATTTTTTCGGTGAATACTGCCACAAGCTGGTATGAAGATGATCCGTTTTTGTTGGCCACGGCTGTGAAACAATTGTTCTATCTTGATGATCTTGTGCATAAAGGCGCATGGAAAGTGGTTAACCATGTTCTTCCATGAAACATATACAGTGCCTCCACCCTTGGTACTGTGACCTCGGATAATGAAGAAGTCAGTGCATACCAAGAGCCGAACGCAACTGGTATTCCTGAAACCTCAACAATTCGCCTTAATAATGTGAGACAGGGCAGTGTGGTACGAATTCCTCAACCGAATCTTCTTGATGTTAATCAAAATGAAGACAATGAAGACTCAAGTGACGAGGACATACACATCTTACCTGAAAGTAACTCGGAAACAGAGTCAGACTCAAGCGATGATTCTGATTATGCGTCTTAATTAGTGTGTATATATATATATATGTATGTTATTTCGACTTAGAACGTGCAATGTAAAATGAATTTTATTCATATTATGGATAAAATTGTGTCGATCGATGAAATTGCTATATATATATATCGATCCCCATCATAAATGAGAGAGATCGAGAGATCAATCGGAAAAAAAATACAACGTACCGATAGATTAATAATATCGTATTATTAAATAATAATTTTAATATTTCGTATTAACTATTAATAATTTCGTATTAACTATTAATAAATATATATATTAATACACTACATATTTAATTAGTTTAATTACCGGCATAAATGAAAAATAAATAGAGGAACTATATCCGACGAGTTGCATATGAAATCTCGTCGAATATAGTTGAACCGAAACTATATCCGACGACATGCATATGAAATCTCGTCGGATATAGTTTCGGTTCAACTATATCCGACGAGATTACTTAACTCGTCGGATATAGTTATGTTTTATATCGTATCTGGGTACGATTTGGGGCAGAAACGAAACTGCCCCAAACCGGAACAGTCGCCTCCGCCTCCTCATTCTCCGTTTCCTTCGTGTTGGAAGCAAGGAATCGAATCTCAAGTGCTATTCCATCGATCCTCAAGCCAAATCCCTCGTCGATTAGTGAAAAAACAGGTTTGAAATCCCTAATTTCAAATTTTCGATTTTTTTTTTAATTTATGTTAGATTTGAAGTTGTGGAATGTGTTGATCGATAATGTGGATGCATGTATATGTATAGTTTTGGAATTTGTTAATTTTATGCATGTATTTATATATATTGGAATAATTTAGAATTTTAGGTTAAATTCAAATATTGGAAAATAGGGGAATTAATTCTAATTTTAGGTTAAATTGGTATATTGGAAAATAGGGGAATTTTAGGTTAAATTGGTATATTGGAAAATATTGGAATTTTATGCATGTATTGATATATATTGGAATATATTGGAATTTTAGGTTAAATTTGGATTTGGAATAATTTTAGGTTAAATTTTATTAAGTTTTAGGTTAATTGGATTTGGAATAATTGTTGAATTTGGATTATTGGAATTATTGATATATATAGTTAAATTATTGGATTATATATGTATTGGATGAATTATATTTGGATTATATATATATATTGTAATTATTGTGGATTTTATGGAATTATTTTTAATTTTTATAATTTAATGGATGAATTAGGAATTATGAATTATTTTTAATTTTTATAATTTTATAGCAACGATGCAATGGTTTAATTGCGGACCTTCCCGAGGGGCCGGGTCGCGATCGAGTACTTCGAGGGGGAGGTCCAGAGGGAGAGGGAGATCGGGACGTGGGGATGAGGGATCGGGAGCTGGGGATCCTGATGGCACCGGAAGTCGGTCCGCATCAGGATCCACCAGTGTCCCCAACACTTACAGTCTTCCGCTGACCTCTCGATACCGTCGGCTGATGGGCGAGGGACAACCTCAGCAGCAGCAGCTCGAGCCAGCTCGATCCTCAGGCGCGAGGAAGGTTCATCAGGTCAGTCGCACGCCGGAAACGGATAGTGCGACTCAATCCTCGGTCCGAATGTCGAACATTCATCGCGAGGAGGGTTCCCCCGTCATCCACCAGACAGCTCCTCATTCTTCCGAGGAGGCTGGTGGATCCACTCAGTCCTCGGCGAGGATGCGACTATGCCCGCCGCCTACATTATTCTTACCGTTGGAAATCCCGACGATACCTCACGTCGATTCCGACGGGATGCCTATTCCGGGACAGCTAGGGTTCATTACCCCGGAGCAGGCATATGCGTATATACCCTTCCCGGCACCTCTCTGGAGTGCAAGGATTCCGGGACAACGCACCGACGAATCAGGTAAATATTAATTAGTGATATCTTTTTACTCCCTAATATTTAAATTCAATTAGGTGTTGATGTTTAAAAAATCATCTACATATATATGTGATAGGCGAGATCGTGCCCGGTGCCAAACAGAAGAGAACCAGAGGCCCCGTCGTCGGCAATTACTGGACGAAGCCATTCAGGCTAGCGGTGGTGGCCAACTTATGATTCCGACCAGGGATAGAGGGCAGGTGATCGAGGGAAAGGTCACTCGAAAGTACGCGGGGATGACGGGCAGCCTCATACGGGATAGAGTCCCAATGTTATGGCAAGATTGGAATTCAGTGCCACAAGCCGTCAAACATCAGCTGAATAATGCGTTGTCGGTGAGTTGAATTGTATATTCATTATGAAAATTTTCAATAATAAATTTTTAATATTATTGATATATATATATATATATGCATTGCAGAGGTGGTTCCGCGTGGATGAAGACATTAGACCCACGTGGGCGGATGAAGTGCATGGGAGCAGGTTTGCAGACGACCATTTGTTTCAATTTTTTTGTTTCTTTTGATTATGTTCATACAATGTTGTTAGTTACTAACGCATGATTTTATGGGTATATATAGGTATAAGGAGTGGAAGGACGAGCTGAAGAAGCATTGGAAAAAGTACGGGGACGATCGTGAGGGTACCCCTAGCGAGTTTCGTTATAGGGAGTACGAGTGGTGATGGCTTGTGGTTCACTTCAACAACCCTCGATTGAAGGTACGCAACCTTCAATCGATTTAATTTTTGTTTTATCGTACTTCCCTTAAATTATTTGGCTAATGAGTGTTTTTTTTATGTTGACTTAATCGCACAGGCTCTTTCTGAAGTCAACGCAAGGAACCGGGCCAAAAACACCACAAATCATCATGCCGGTACCAGATCATACTCGGGTTGGATCGAGGAGGCGGCCAACCACCCAGAAGATGATCCCCTTGTCTATACGATGCAGCACGCGTATCTGCAGAATCTCGAATATGCTGTAAGTGTCCTTATAACAAAATAAACTTATTTCTTATTTATTTAGATTGTTTTTTTAATTAATATTTTATTGTTCTTTAATTTGTCAATTAGGCGAGAATTCAGGAGGCGATTCCGGAGGTGTTGACTCAAGTGGCGAGAGAGCTCTATCCCAACACCCCCGATGCGGAACTCCCGATTGATCAGATTGATCGATCTGATCCGATCGTCAGGGCCAGGATTACGTCAACTGCGATCCCTCCAGGGAAGAACACATTCTACTGCAGGGGTTCCGGAAAATGGGGTCAAGGGCTGCTGAAGCAGACCCCTGAATTCTCTCGCGGATCGGGATCATCATCATCATCTTCGAGGACTAATGAGCTAAACGACCGGCTTCATAGGCAATCAATTGAGATGGAAGCTCAACGGCGTCGGATAGAGGAGATGGAGCAAGCGCAAGCTGCAGAGCAGAATCGGTTGGCCGAATAGCAGCAGCAAATGGGGACATGGATGCAGCAATGTTATGCACAGTTGCAAGCATCTGGAATCCAGATAGCTCCCCCCCCCCCCCCCCCCCCCCCCCGCCCATTTTCGGTGCGCCACAGCCACAGCCTCAGCCGCCAGACCAGGACCAACCAACTTTCTCCAATCCGTTTGACCACATAGACTTAGGACCAGGACCCCCCCTACATTTGAACAATTGTCGGTTTCATTTTTATTTTCATTATTTACTACGCATATATATACAGATTTGAACGATTTTGGTTTTTATTAATTTATTTATTTATTACGTACTCTAGTTTCAATGGTTGTTGATTTTCAATTTGAACAATATATAGATAGCGTGATTTTTTGTGAATGCAGGTTTTGGGATAAAACCCAAAACCTGCAAAAAAAATTTAAATTTTTTCACTATATCCGACGACATGTGATAATATCGTCGGATATAGTTTTCTCCAGAGTCAACCATTTTGACCATGGAGAAAACTATATCCGACGTTGACATCGTCGGTTATAGTTTAAACTATGACCGACGATAAATTATCGTCGGTTTTAGTGTATCTATTTTCCAACGATAACCCTAAATCATCGTCGGATATAGTATTACCGATGGTGTATTACCGACGATACTATATCCGACGATGTGTCGTCGGATATAGGTATGACCGACGATAAACGGAAACAGACCGACGACACCAAGTCGTCGGTCATAGTAATTCTTCCGGTAGTGCAAGTTAGTATTTAGTTTGCGTAGTCAGCTTCAATTGTCTACCTGCTCTGATGTCGAAAACAGTTGTCTATCTTTTATATTTTTGTAGTGAACTATTTTGTAGAAAATTTCTTTATTTCGTGATTTTTGAGTTTTGAATCCCCACTTGGATTTTCAAATTTGTGAGTAGTAACTAAAATTAGCAAAATCGTTAGGGCTTAATTCTGGTTTAGACAACTAATCAGAATCAGTTCCTTTCAGAAACTCCGCTTCATTGTTTCAAAACAATATTCCGTTCTATATATAATCTACATATATATATATTGAGAGAGAGAGAAACCTCGGAGATGCTACACATAAGAGCCTCTAATCCTACTAGGATTCGGACTCTTTTGTTTTGTTAGAGAGGCTTTTTATACATGTACTAGACAAATGGGAGCAGCTTTCTGATGTCAATAAAATTGATTACACTGAATGGAGAATTTAAGCGAGGATTTGTGGGTTGAGATTTTGGGTAGAGTATCCCTCGAGAGGGACTTGGTGCAGTTCATGAGTGTTTCTAAGTTATGGCACAGAATATCATCTGATCTTTGGGTACAGAGATTTTTGTCACAATCCCCTCCTTTGGGTCTTTTCTTCCGCACAACCACTACCGACGATGCCAACAATGTGGACAATACGCAATATAATCATCGTATGAATTACATCTCTTTATACAATTATCATGCCACGGAAGATAATCTGGAAAGCAATCGTGTTTACCGTAATCAATTTTTCTGTAAGGATATGTTTAGGAGCCAAAAGATCACCTGGCAGCTTTGTGATCGACAACGGTACAAGAGAGGCGATAATGCTAAACCCACCGATCCTGATCCAGATGAGTACTTAAACGGTTGTAACGGGGGCGGGTTAGATTTGCTATTGAAACCATCAAGTGATAAATTTTATGTTTGCAATCCCATCACTAGACAAGTCGCCATACCTAAAGCTTGTATCCACAGAATTCATGATGATAAGCATTTTTGTGCTGCTTTGGCTTTTGATCCTTCCGAATCTCCACATCATTATAGGGTTGTGAGAATTGAACCCTCTTCAGAATCCGTTTCATTAGGGACCTCAGAATACTAATCTGCCTTGCTCGACATATATTCATACCAAAATGGACTTTGGATTCGACATAGCTTGCAACTTGATCCGGATTTTATCGATGGTCTCAAAAAGTTCAAGTTGTGCAGGCAATTCTTTTACTTGAGGGGCAAGTTATACAGCATAGCCGTATCAGGGAAGGTCTTGTGCATCAACCTCGAAACTGTTAATAATAAGGGGTGAATCTAGGAGATCTATTAGTATATATCCTCATTGATTCTGTATGGTGTATATCCCTAGAATTATGGATCAGTAATCTCCTTGATCTTATATATATGTATGTCTGATGTATTCAATGATATATAGAAAATACTTAACAACACCAATTCTTTCATGGTATCAGAGCATCACGCTCTTGAGACCTAAAGAACCAAAACTCACAAATCAAATTCAAAGTACATCCCATGGAATTCGATGATAATGTTCTGAAGTTGGAGACTAACCAGAAAACTTCTGGTACTTCGAATGTTTCAGCTGAACCATGGGAGAAACAAAGTCACCCCTTATATATTCATTATACAGATCAGCCTGGAATGGTTCTTGTTCCACAGCTTTTGGTCGAAGACAACTATACCGATTGGACACAATCGATGAAGATGGCCCTGGTAATCAAGAACAAGAAAGGTCTTATTGATGGGAAAATCAAAAAACCGCTTCATAACGAAGCTGAACAGCAACAATGGGATAGAGTCGACATGCTTGTCAAAGCATGGCTTCTCTCGTCCATGTCGAAGGAGATTTCAAAAAGTGTCATGCACTGTAGCACTGCATAAGCCGTATGGCTTGAATTAAAGGAGAGGTTTTCGCACACGAATACCGTTCAGTTGTTTCAACTCGAGAAGGCAATCCATGATTGTGAACAAGGGACCACGTCTATCACTGCCTTCTTCACAAAATTAAAGACACTATGGGATGAGAAGGATTCGGTATGTGCTTTTCCTGGCTGCACATGTGAAGCTGCTACCGAAGTGAAGAGATACATAGAAACACAGAAAACAATGCAGTTCCTAATGGGACTCAATGACAATTTTGCTACAGTACGTAGCAACACTATTGCACTCGATCCCCTACCAAGCCTGAACAAAGCCTACTCTACTGCCCTACGCCATGAGAAACAGGCAGAAGCATCAAGTGTCAAAGCTGCTGTCCTAGTTGAAGCCTCAACGTTTAATGTAAAGAAGCAGCACATCAAAAGCTTTGCTAGGACTGAGGGGGATTTAAGGTGCAAAATTTGTAATTACACCAATCATAGCACTAAAAATTGTCGAGCTCATCTTAAATGCACAACCTGCAATGGACAAGGCCACACTCAATATTATTGTCGTGCACACCTCAAATGCACTTAATGTAATGGAAGAGGACACACACAAGAGACTTGCTGAAGGAAGAGGAATGCTAGAGCGAATCATGCAAGCTCTTCAAGCAGTGATGGGGGGTTTCCTTTGTCAAAGAGTGAGTGTCAACAGATGTTGGGACTCGTGGGAAAAATCAAGAGTAAAGCAGGCACTACTGATGCAGATCAATTGCTTGAGATGTTGAACACAACTGAACTGTCTACTGTCAACGTTGTCGGTAATATACCTAACTATGAGGACATGTCAGGTAAAGTGAATAACATTGCTCGAAACAAAGAGATGCCATTGTGGATTTTTGACAGTGGTGCCAGTGATCATATCGTATGTGATTTTGCTTTACTGAACACTTCTAAACCTGTGCACAATCACTATGTTAAACTCCCTGATGGAACTAAGTTGCAAGTGTCTCACGTAGGATCTGTTATATTCACATCTGACTTTGTCCTTCATACAGTCCTCTTTGTTCCCTCATTTTACCTTAACCTCATATCCATCAGCAAGTTAACACTTGACTCATTCTACATTACCATTTTTCTGAGAAACATTTGCTTTGTTTAGGACCTACAATCGGGGAAGATGATTGGGACAAGAATTGAGGATGAAGGACTATACTACCTCAAATTGACCAAGGAAGGAACATGTAATGTAGTGAGCACTTCGACCTCTGATCTGTGGCATCAACGACTTGGACACCCCTCCAGCAAAGTTTCGACATTCTTTCCCTTTCTTGCAAATAAACCTTGCACTGCAAGAAATTGTTCTGTTTGTCCTTTAGCCAAACTCACAAAACAATCTTTTCCTTCAAGTGTTAATGTCACTCTTTCTTGCTTTGAATTAATCCATGTTGACATATGGGGAGGGTATCATGTTCCCAAAATTTCTGGTGTCAAATACTTCCTCACTATTGTTGATAATCATTCACGTAACATATGGGTCTATCTCATGAAGCGCAAGTCAGAAGCACGAGATTTGCTCATTCAGTTCATTCTATTAGCTGAAACACAATTCGACAAGAGAGTCAAAGTAGTTCGCAGTGATAACGGTCCCGAGTTTAAGTGCATCGATTTTTATCATTCTAAGGGTATCATTCATCAAACGAGCTGTGTCAATACTCCCCAACAAAATGGGGTTGCTGAACGCAAACATCGGCATTTGTTAAACATGGCTCGTGCATTACTGTTCCAAGCACAGTTGCCTAAGGAGTTCTGGGGTGATGTTATCCTCACAGCAACCTACTTGATTAATCGTACACCAACACCACTTCTACATGGTAAGACTCCTTTTGAAATACTCTTTGATAAAGAACCATCTTATTCTCACCTTCAGGTTTTTGGTTGCAAGTGCTTTGCGTTTACTCATCCTCTTAAACCTACCAAGTTTGATCCTAGAGCTCGAGAATGTATTTTCCTTGGTTATCCTTACGGTCAAAAGGGTTACAAGGTTTTTGATTTAAAGGACCAAAAGGTTTTTGTCTCACGTGACGTTGTATTTCATGAAGAAGTTTTCCCTTACAAGGAGAGCTCTAATTTAACTCTGCCTTTTCAATCTAGAGAATCATCCCCATCAAATCCCTTCATCTCTGGCCTATCTCCACCACCTTTCATTGATGACACATCAATCCCCACTCTACAAATTGCTCCATCTAATCCCCACTCCACATCTTCCGCTGACTCTAATCCTACTCCAACAGCTCCTCCGTCTCCTTCACATATGAATACACATACACCATCTCCCACAGTTCAGGATGCCCCTTCATCACCTATCTTCAGGGCCACACCACCTTCATCGCCACATGTTGTGCCTCCACCACGCCAAACAAGGATCCCGACTACATTACAGGACTTCCATATAGAGGTAGTACTTCCCTCACGTCCCGATCCATCATCTTCCACGAGTGAATCCACTGCAACAGGTACCCTTCACCCCATCTCTCATGTTCTCTCCTATAATACATTATCACCCCACCATCGAGTTTTTACAGCCAAGATCTCTCTTGAAAAAGAACCACAGTGCTTCTCACAGGCTGTTTTAGATTCTCGTTGGCGGCAGGCCATGAATGATGAGATCACGGCTTTGCAAAACAACCACACTTGGAGCTTGGTGTCACCTCTTTCCCATAAAAGACCGATAGAGTGTAAATGGGTCTATAAGATCAAGTACAATTCGGATGGCAGTGTTGAGCGGTACAAAGCTCGGTTGGTGGCCAAGGGTTACAGTCAAATAGAAGGAATTGATTATCGAGAGACATTTGCTCCCGTCACCAAACTTACTACAGTTCGAGTCCTTCTTGGCATCGCAGCAATCCAAAATTGGCATCTCCATCAACTAGATGTCAACAATGCATTTTTGAATGGAGACCTTCACGAAGACGTCTACATGCAGTTGCCTCCAGGTTTTGGACACAAAGGGGACACTAGGGTCTGTAAGTTACACAAATCCCTATATGGCTTGAAGCAAGCCTCACAACAATGGTTTTTAAAGCTCACCACTGCACTACAGGAGGCTGGATTTCGGCAATCATGGTCAGATTATAGTCTCTTTGTTCGTGGCTCACAGGGAAAGTTCACAGCTCTACTTGTTTACGTAGACGATGTCATATTGGCATGCAACAATCTTGGAGACATTGAAGAAACAAAGAAGTTTTTAGCTGCTCAGTTCAAGTTGAAAGATATGGGACAATTAAAGTATTTTCTTGGGATCGAAGTAGCTCGATCAAAAGCTGGAATAGTCATGTGTCAAAGAAAATACGCGTTAGAGATACTTGAAGATGCAGGGTTTCTCGGATCGAAGCCTTCCACTTTCCCAGTAGAGGCTAACCTTGCCTTAACACGAGATGAAGGGGTGCCGTTGCAGGATTCATCACAGTACCGCCGGCTTGTAGGGAGGCTCATTTACCTTACAATCACGAGGCCCGACCTTACTTATGATGTACATATATTAAGCCAGTTCATGGACAAACCTCGTCAACCTTATTTAGACGCAGCACACAGGGTACTCCGCTACATCAAGTCTGCACCAGGTCAAGGCATTTTTTTGCCATCCACAGGCTCGTTAACTCTCAGAGCTTATTGTGATGCAGACTGGGCGAGATGTAAGGACACCAGACGCTCTACAACAGGCTACTGCATTTTTCTTGGTAATTCCTTGATCTCATGGAAAACAAAGAAGCAAAGCCCAGTCTCTCGGTCTAGTGCCGAAGCAGAGTATCGGTCCATGGCTACAACCTGTTGTGAGATTACATGGCTACGCAACATCTTGCGCGATTTGAACATCGATCACAAGACTGTGGTTCTTCTGTTTTGTGATAACCAGGCGGCCATACACATTGCCTCCAACCCTGTCTTTCATGAGAGAACAAAACATATTGACATAGATTGCCATGTTGTTAGAGAGAAAGTGCAGCAAGGGATCATTAGAACTCAGCACATCTGCACACACGAGCAGCCTGCAGATTTCTTTACCAAGCCCTTGAGCTCCTGCCAATTCCATGTGTTCTTACGCAAGTTGGGTTTGATCAATATCGACACCAACTTGAGGGGGAGTAATAAGGGGTGAATCTAGGAGATCTATTAGTATATATCCTCATTGATTCTGTATGGTGTATATCCCTAGAATTATGGATCAGTAATGTCCTTGATCCTATATATATGTATGTCTGATGTATTCAATGATATATAGAAAATACTTAACAACACCAATTCTTTCAGTTAAAGCTAGTGCCCTTAAACTTCCAGTTGTCGAGGAAGCAAATAAGACAGGAACTATGGGATTCCTTGGGGTCTCAAAGGACCTTCAATGTTACATGAATCGTGTGCCCTATAAATCGAGCAATAGTACCAAGAAGGAATATCGTTTCGCAGTTTGGTATTACAATGATGAATATGGGGAATGGATTCTCAGATATAGGGTCTCTTGCATACAGTTGATTTGCGGAATCCGGGCTTCAGGTTATGACAAGCCTGACACCATGAATATTCGGATCTCTTTTTTTTCGGCACTCCAGACTTGATTTTCTGCGCCCACCTTGAAAGCAGAAAGATCAAGTTTGTGTATACTATTTCCCACCAAATGTCATATGTATAAGTTTTTACTTTCATCCATTTGTAATGGTTGGAATGAAGATAGTACGTTGATCTCGTTTATTTTGTGTTCTTTTTCGTTGTTCTACGTATGCTATTATATGTCTCAATGACATGTTTTACCTATTACAGACCAAATGGTTTTGAAGGCACAAGTGTTTTGAACGTGGATGTACCATCTGAAGAACTAGGGGCAGATCTAGGATTTTAAAGAGGGTGGACTGTGTTGTACAACGCACAAATATTTTTTTTGTTTTGACTGTAAAGTATCAAACGGATCATTATCAACACAATCGGCATACATTGTTTCAAAATAGAGTATAATTTGAATCATCAATGAAATCATCAGTCATACCCTACATCTTATTTCAAAGACCATTTTTCAACATCAAACGAGGACATTTGAATCATTCATTATTCAATTGTATACAAAGGCAACAAAATATGACTAATGGTTTGTGAACCAGAATAGACCCTAATTAAAGACTAAATTGTGATTCCCACAATTTCTACCGAACATCCAAAAACTAACCAATTCATCACATAGCTATAAGAAACTAAAGTAGAGTTTTAAAAATTGATACCATGCTTTTCATATTGCCCCATTCACAGACAAACAATCATTGGACATAACTAAACAAATGTATATATAGTACTATGCAGGAACAAAAACGATATCTAAAAGGGGAACAAAACCAATATACAAAATCGATCATAGTTTTGTTCATAATAGGCAAACAAAACCGATATCTAACAGAGACATATATAATAACAGAAGTTTATTATAGAAACCTAACGAATTATGCAGTTCATGTGTGAAGGAATATATAGTTACGTGACTTGGGCAAAGAACAACAGGGACTCTGTATTCCTGGCCTAGCATTAGTGCACCGACGAAGAAGGAGAACTCTAATATGAGGGAGAGAGACAGACGAAGATTGACTGATTGAGACTTCGGGAAGCGAATAACGGAGAGGAGTTGTGAGAGAAGGCGTCTTCATTGGCTCACTGCATGCCTTGGCTGTGTACCTATATATATATATATATATATATATATATTTTAAAGTTATCCCAAAATTTTGGGTGGGCTGTCCAAGGTGCCATAGACTATGTTGCATGAAATTAGGTACGGGTACATGGAAGCGAAACGATTGGAAACGTGGAAACGATTTTTTTTAATAAATCTTTGGAGCAGATATGTTTTGAAAGTGTCGGAATAAAATAATAAATTTTAATATATATATAATTATATATATATACAATATATATATATTACATAAGAAAACAAATAAATACATCCTCATCAAATAGAATAGAAAATGAAATACAGTATATATGAAATACATTATTGTATTGCATAATATGAATATAATTTTTTTGTGTGGCTAGTAATTGATTAATAAACTATTTCTCTCCTCTCTTAGGGCATCTCCAACATATACCCTATTTCAAAAAAAAAAATTAAAATATAACTAGTTTTATAACCTTTTCTCTTACAATAGCTACCCTATAGCTAAAGTTAAAATAAATTTTGTTAATTTTTGTAGCTATAAATAGTCAAAGTGGAGAGAGAGAATAACTCTTAGTTAAAAAAAATTCCTCATTTTTTTTCTCAATTCTAACGTATATTTTCTGAATTGGCATTATTATAACTTTTAATTGCTGAAGTAGAAGTTTTTTTTTTAGTTTTTAGAGAATTTGACTTGAAAATTTAACACAATTGTTGGAGATGCTCTTACATATCATTTTAGTAACACCATCGGTATCTAAACCTCTTATCTTTCCTATCATCGAATAATGCATCTAATTTGGTTCACAGAATCATCAGCCCAAACTTCAAATCCTCCTTTATCCCCAACTCTCATCCGATAAATACTAGAGCAGTTTCAGGATTTCTAGCAAACTCGGTCGCCGAGAAGATTTGAGTTGAGGCTTCAAGCACGTTGATTCCAGCAAGGTCAAATGTTTCCTACTAACGAAGTAGGCTGCGTTGTTGGTTTTTTAAGACAAGTTTTCACCGAGTTTGGAAACGTGATTCCAATGCAATTCCGACGCGAAATTCAACGTATCCAAAACGAATGAATTTGGAACTACGATTCTTGTCGATTTGGTCAAGCTTCGTCCCCGATTCAACTTCAAAAGCGAGAAACTTCTCCTCCTTCACGCATTCGTGCTACATAGGCCATAGGGCTGGATCCGCCCTGTGAAGCACAAGAAGATGATGATGAGGAGCCCGTTGAAATGATAAATGTCAACTTATATGATTATATGCAACAAGGTCCGCCACCACCATTGACTTATCCAAGTGAAATCACTGCAATGCATTTAGAACTCGCTCTAATGACATGAATTGTATGAAAAATAGTGAGGGCAAACTTGACCTCTTTAAACCAAGGAGTAAAATATCGGATATCGAGGATATATCGACAGTCCAAAATTTGGATATATCGACGGAAATATCGACGAAATATCGATCCACTGAAAATTCTGACGGAAATGACGGAAACTAATAAAAATATATGGAAATTTGTAATGAAACTTTTGGAGGTTGTTATATGATCAATTACCTACCTTATGTAAAAAGAAAATATTGATCAAACATCAAAACATATGAATTTGCTATATTACTATATGAATTAGTATGTGTTAAGTGCTGATAACTATTAAAATATAATTTAATAGTTCTATTTTTATTTTTTTGATGGCTAAACTTTAATGGGAGGCTAGACCATCACATTTTGGTACAATATATTACACATCACACATTATAAAATCAAATATATAAATACTTCAAAACAACATAGAGGACCTATGAGGTTCGAAATTCACACTATTTTCCTCATCTCTCTGTGCAGAATCATGTGTGTATTGTGAAGAGTACTCATTAAATGATTGCTCTCCCATGTAATTCTGCACGTATTGACTTACATGCCAACCATATGGGTCAGGGGGCGGTCTTTGAAGATTTTGGAGCTCGTAGTATGAACCAAGCATTGCTCGACTTTCTTCATTGCTATCATCATTTGAGGCATTTGTTTTTTATTGTAACGATGTGTTATCACTTGTTGGAAGACCATAAGGCATGATATATGAAGGATAAGGCATTGCAAAATTTTGACAAGCTTTTAATTTTGTTAAATTAAAAAAGTACTGAAAATTTCAAAAATTTCGTAAATATCGGAAAATATCGGAAATATCGGGGATATATCGAAAAGTTTCGGAAAATTTCGGAAAATTTGGAGATATATTCACGGATTTTTCAGGTAAGTTCAAAAAACCGAAATATCGCCGATAATATCGATTTTTCATTCCTTGCTTTAAACCCGTGAAAAGTGCACATTGTCAAGTGCTCGTTTCCAAACAGAAAACTAACTGATAAATGTGAAGTGTTTTGTTCTAAATAATTTGAAGATTTTTGAATAGAAGTAATATCCAAATTTAATATAACTAGGTTTTTGTTAACGTCCAACCAAGATTGTTGTATACTTGTATGACTTGATCAAAATCATCAAATAGAAAAAATGGTTCAAACTTCAAAGATTTATATGTCTAATAGAGATCCTATCTAACTTTTGTTTTTTGTTTTGGTACTGATATAAAGGGCATATACTATACTTACAATGAAAGCCACAACGAATGATGGTTGAAAAGAGTGGCAAGGCACGGGTTTCAGTGGAACCCCCACCCAAGTTCGTACATCAACATTCACAGGTCCTTCATTGATAGGTTGTTGAGTACTGTGATTCTGCGAGACTCATTTGACACGTGTAAAAAGTGTCAGCATCCAGAGCACATGGGTCATCAAGAGATTTGATTGTGGATACCTACGGGTTTTCAAGGTGAAAAACTTTGGGCCAACAGGGTCTCACTGCTCTCATGTGGAAATCGGCTTGGACCCAGATGTTAGTTGGGTTTCTGCTGGCCACAGGCGGTTCACAATATTCCTGAATTGGTAGGCTGCCTCTCCCAATTCAAATACACATTTCCAAAAAAAAAAAAAACAATGAAAGCCACAATTTATAATGAAACACACAATATCACATTAAAACTCAATCTCAGGTCCATCTTAACCATCTCCCCATCATTATTTTGTGCTGAGTATAATTATCAGTGTATTAGTTGACTATGCTTTCAACAATATGTCAAATTCTATCAGTATTAATGGATCACCAGAAGATTGCTAAAGTACGTACTTCTTTTAGTTTCATGATATTGAGCTGCAATTTTTCTTCCAAAAAAAAATATTGAGCTGCAATTAATTCTGGATTGCAAATTGAATGGAATTAGACAATTTCCAAGTCTGTAGCTACTTGCAATTGCTTGAAATTGTATTTTAAAATTAGATAAATAGTTTGTAGATTACAATCACAAATTTCAATTGCTACTCTGTATAGTATAAAGTGTTTTTTTTCCTTTTTCAATCACAATGTATATGCAAAGTCGTGAATTTATTGTTCCAACTTCAATTCCTAGATAACAAGATAATTATCTGTTTCTGCTCATAGTCAAAAAAATTCTAGTTATCACACTGGAGAAAATTCTAGTATGTTTTAATATATGACATATATCAATTTGTAAATTTGTCCTTAAAGTTGTAAAATTAATATCTCAACTTGTAATTTTATCCTAAAAGTTGTAAAAATATTTTTGATTGAGTGATTACCACTAATGAAGTAAAATTACAAGAAAAGTAGTTATTTTACAAGTTTTTGAATAAATTTATAAGTTAATGCATGTCATGTGTTAACTCACGGTAGCCTTCCCCATCACATTGGAGTAAAATACAAGATCCAAAATTTCAAACTCCTTTATAGAAAATTCATGGCCTTTACTATAGTTAGGAGTCACCATTTGGCCCAGGGGCCCAAAAATTCTGTGGGCGGCCCGAATTCGTGTCGAACTTTCAAAACCCATGGGCCCAAAAAAGGTCAGCCCGTTAATGCGCGCTCAGCGTGGCCCATAGGGCCAAGCCCATCAAGGCTATCAATCGTAAATATTATAGATTATTTAATCAATATTAACATCTAAACTCTATAATTTACTTTAATATCATTCATTTATATATTAAATATCATTTTTTGTGGCTTATATATTATTTAGTGTATATAATTATGTATATATTTGATAGTTAAACACTCATAATTTTTATGTATTTTTATTTAATACAAAAAAATTCTGTCATGCCCAGTGTTATGGGCTTAGCTCGGCCTTGCTCTAAAAGCCTGATAAAGTCTGGGGCCCAAATAGTCTATGAACAACCCATAAGTTTCAAATTTTCAAAAAAATCTGACCCGAACAAATTTTAATGACGTGACGAAAATGCCCAACCCAAGTCCAACGGACTTAAGTTTGGACGGCCAGATCCGGCCCAACCCATTACTGACCCCTAACTATAGCTACTTGCTTCACAAGCCACAGATACTCGCAGTCTTTCTCAAATATTCCACCTTCAACATTATTTGAGTTTTATATATTTTTATTTGGTTTTCTTTTTCAGAAGCGACGTAGAGAATAGTCGGAGTACATCCAGAGCAGATGAAATGCACTTATTCAAGTTACCACGTTGACACTTTCCTCCCAATTTCCATATCCACATTTTGTCCCAATTCGCCTTAAAAGCTTAAACCCTTCATGACATTTCATTTCCAATGCAACCTCCTCAATCCTCTCTCACCCATTGTCTCGCTTAATTGGTTTTGTATTATTGGGAGCCATTGACTTCTGGGCTTGCAAAGACTTGGTCTTGGTTGGGTTCTGAGATCTTTGCTCTTTGTGGAGGACTGAGGTAAGAGGAAACTTCATCTTATCTTTGTATTTGTGCTGTGAACTTCAGGTACCAAAGATCTCATAGCCAAAGTATTCAGCTTTCATAACTTGAGTTCTATTACTTTGATCTGGGTTTTACTTTAACTAGTGAATTTAGCTTTTGGGTGCTTAAGATCTGATCTGAGTTATACTACTTGGGTCACTTCTAGTTTGTAGGAGTAGTTCTGCGCTTTGAGAGTGTCGGTAGCTGATTTAGTGGTTTATCCAGGCATTTGTTAAGTTTATGATCTGCGAGTGTTTTCCAAGATTGAATTGAGGACTAGAAAGAGGAACGGAATTTTGTATGATAGCCAGATAATATCTTTGATTTATAGGAGTTTATAATGATCTGAATCCAAATGATGGGAGGAAAATCTAGTAAATCCAAAGGTGTCGATGCTTCACTAACATCACCGTCGGCACCGCCCCCACCACCACAACAATTATCTGAAAACAGCACCAAGTCCGAGTACTCAGCAGATTTGAGCTCTTATGAGGATGCCTGTAAACTCGATTCGGGTTTACAGTCCTTTGATGTGTCCGTCCAACAGCGCACCAGCCGTGTCTTCAACTCACTCTCCATTGGAGTTGAAGTCAGGTCACTATCATTGGACTCTCTCAAAGAGGTCACTGATTGTTTACTTGAAATGAACCAGGAAGTGGTCAAAGTAATTTTAGAATGCAAGAAAGATATTTGGAACAATCAAGAGATGTTTTCTCTGGTGGCGGAGTTTTTTGAGAACAGTCTCCACACATTGGATTTTTGTACTTCCCTCGAGCAATGTCTCAAGCGTGCCGTTAATAATCAGCTGATAATTCAGGCTGCAGTGAGGCGGTTTGAAGAGGAAATCGAAGCTGGTTTCCAAGGGAAGGATTGTGTGAGGACATTGGAGGAGTTGAGGGCCTTTAAGGCAGCTGGGGATCCCTTCACCGAGGAGTTCTTTGTACTGTTTCAGGCAGTCTATAGCCAACACGCGTCAATGCTCCAGAAGTTGCAGGTGCGAAAGAGGAAGCTTGATAAGAAGCTGAAGACAGTGAAAGCATGGAGGAAGGTGTCAAATGTTATTTTTGTAGCCACGTTTGTCTCCGTGCTGATTTTTTCAGTAGTTGCAGCTGCCATTGCTGCACCGCCTCTTGTAACTGCGATGGCTGGTGCATTGGCTGTTCCTATAGGTTCGGTTGGAAAATGGTGTAACATGCTTTGGAGCCGCTACGAGAGGCAACTGAAAGGACAGAGGGAGATAATTAGTGCAATGCAGGTTGGAAGTATGATAACAATGACAGACTTAAACAACATCAAGGTGCTTGTGGACAAATTTGAAATAGAGCTTGAGGCACTTCTGCAGAATGCTGACTTTGCTATTAAAGAAGAGGATGCAGTGAAGCTAGTGATGGTTGAGATCAACAAAAAGTTGGAAACTTTCAGGGAAATCATCGAAAGTTTAAGCCAAAATGCTGATAAGTGTGGCCGGAATATAAGGAAGGCAAGGACAGTGATATTGCAGAGAATAATTAAGCATCCCGGAAAATAAACAGCCATTTGGTATGGTTTCTAGATCACTATTTTCTTGTTGGTGGTCTATTAGTTAAGTCTAGAGTACAATGTATTTGGATCAATGACTGCCGCATGGCCTTTCTTAAAGAAATTTTTTGGACTGTACCGTTAAATAAGCTTATACTTGATGTGTTTCAAATTTCAAGTAAGCTTAAGTGAAAAAGAGCATCTCACTTGTCAGCTTCAGCTTTGACTTTTTCATTTAGTTCCTATATGGCTATATTGCAAGACGTACCTGAGTTTGATGACTAACGCTCCTTACCTGTTAGATGTTGTTATAGAGTTGTAGTAGAAATCATGTTTGATGGAAGTTAACTATTATACTTCAGGCGTGAGTTTGTCATTTAATGTAGGAGAAAGAGTTGAAAGGCTGATTGGTCTTGTTAGAATGATTGCAAACTGAATAACATTCTGAATTGAAGTTAGTAATGTAATCGGTCCGCTGGCAATCTAGTCATTGTAGAGGGATACAGTAGACATAAGTGTTGGGACAAAATGCACCTTTTACCTAGACCATTCAATTTGCTATTGCTGATTAGTAGACCAAAAAAATGAATTGGACAAATTTGTAACTAATATCCTGGCCTTGCCAGCGTTGTTCTCTATTAGATGGAGTGATATATTTTTTTTCTTCCTGTTTTCTTGATGGTCAAACTTTTGCAGCTCTACTATTTGATGCTGATTAATTCATTGGTCGTCTGTATTCAGTTTTGTGTTTCTCTACATAGTTTGATACTGTATGAGATTGATTAAAGAACAGCTCTGTTTCTTGCTTCTCTATTTATGTAGAGATGGAGATTGTCATGTCTGATATCTCCCGCTTATTCCCAATGAAGATGAGGAATATGAACTGGCTCGGTATCAGGTAAGACGTAGATTCTCAGTTAAGAGGGCTGAGGACATTATACTATATATCGATTCTGTTTTGATGCGCTTACAGTTCCCTGTTGTTGCATTCTTATTGATTTAAGAACTCGAAGACACAAAAGGACCACTTTCATTACTGTTATACTTCTACAAACATTGTTAGATAATGATTGGTTTGTGGAATTGTAGGCAACTAGGTATACATTAGTATTGCTGTGTATGATCATGTAATGCTGATCTCAGGCTTAAAACCCAGATGTTTCTTAATAAGAAGCTGGTACTTCATTAGTGTTGAGACCTTTTCGTTGATGAAATAATGGATAGGACGTTAGGAATTTCATGATCCATTTCGTCTATTGTAAATTTTCTCCAACAGGATTCTTGATTACCGTACGACTTGCTATTTGCTTAATCTACAACAATACAGAGCTATGAATTTTCATGCTTCATAAGCTTTCTAGAACCATTAGTCACAATGACAATGGCAAGAAGTTCAGAACCAAAACGAATTCAGCATCCAGAATATGTGACTCATGAGATTGCTGTGACAAAACTTAAAAACAGTTTACAAGGAATGTGAGAAACCTGCCTATTTTGCAGGCCTAGCTCAACAAACACTCATCAAACAAGAGAAAACACACCATAGTAGCCAAGGTACAGTCAGCACTTGGCGCTATGAAGCTGCTCAATAGCCACACCAGGTCACCAGTCGATCCCCATTAGGTGATACAATCAGAAGAATGAATCCCTAAATTTGTAGAATATATTGACATTCAAACAATATACAAGTAGAACATAACAGATTTACCCTCCTTTGACAAAAATTAGATCCTAATCTGTAAAGAGCATTCCCCAAGGTAACTCATCTGAAAACACCCATCAACTCCGCGCAACCAACATTCATTTTCTTACCTGCCCTACAATTTCTCAGCAATGCGATTGAGTGGCCAGACCGGCACAGACTACACTGAAATTGTATGCAAATACTTGTTTTAAGTTCGCATCAAACAACGATTTCCACACAATATTTGAAACAGTAAAAATGTGTGTGTCTCCCAGCGACATCTTGATGTAGTAACATCTCTACTTTAATTTAAACCTTGAGAGACTCCAAATTCTAGTAAACAACCAAATTCTAAAGTACAACAACAACAACAAACCCTCCTCAGTTTTGCCTGTAGGCAATGTAGTTGGCCAAAGCAATCAAAGGAGCAGCCTTTTCGGGATTGAATCCGACGAGCTGTTCTTGTGCATCCCTGTTAAGTTTCTCTGCAAATTCTCTTGATTTCTCAATCCCCATTAGCTTGGGATAAGTGACCTTATCAGCCAGCAAGTCCTTCCCAGCAGTTTTCCCCAATTCCTCCGAAGACTTTGTCACATCCAAAATGTCATCCACAACTTGAAACAACAGCCCAATGTACCTGGCAAAAGTCCGCAGCTTTTCGATATCGGAGTCCGACCCGCCTCCCAAAAGCGACCCGAGAACAACCGCGCCTTCCAGAAGCGCCGCCGTTTTGTGGACGTGTATGTACTCCAGATGCTCCAGGCCCGCATCGGACAGCCCCTCGGAGTGGATATCCACCACCTGACCCGCCACCAAGCCCTCCGAGCCGATCGACCGGGCCAGCTCCTCCACGGCCCGGACAATCCGGATCGGGTCGACGCCGACGGTGGAGACGGCGAGGTGCTCGAAGGCAAAGGAGAGAAGCGCGTCACCGGCCAAAACGGCGACGTCCTCGCCGAAGACCTTGTGGTTAGTCGGCTTGCCGCGGCGGAGGTCGTCGTTGTCCATGCAAGGCAAGTCGTCGTGGATCAACGACATGGTGTGAATCATCTCCACCGCGCACGCCGCCGCCATCGCCGCCGACTCGGGACCTCCGACGAGATCGCACGCGGCGAGGCAGAGGATGGGCCGGACCCGCTTCCCTCCGGCGAGGAGAGAGTATCGCATCGCCTCGTGGATCTTAATCGGATCTTTAAGCGAGACGGCGGCGTCCAGAGCACGGTTGACGGCCTCCGCCTTCTGCACCATGTAAGTCTTGAAATTGAATTTAATATCGGAATCTGAGTCTTTGTGTTGGTCGACGGCGGCGGTGTCGTCCTGCTTGGTGAGGATGGCCGTGACGGAGATGCTGCTGGGGCGGCGGGGCTTGGGCGACACGGATGAGATGGGCCGGGTTTTGTACAGGAGATGCAAGGATGGGGATCCGTATCGGTTCAACATGCATGTGCTCAAGCTCACACAGCTCATCTTTTCACTGCGAAAAATCAAAACAGACAAATTTGCTTCAACAATCCTTTTGCCTCTACTTATTTTGTAGGCAACAGAGTGAGTGATGGTTTGAATGATGATGATGTTGGGTTATATGGTAGGATATGTAATATATATTTGGCAATGAATTAAATGATGAGCTCCGGTTACATTCCGGGATGGAAATGCGAGGAGGGAGAGGAGAAGAGAGGAGAGGAAAGGGATAGAAGGTGGTAGTGGGGTATTAGGGTGGAGTGAGAGCTGGTCGGTCGAGGAGGATAGGATTTTTGGGTTGGAGACTCGTGGACAATTGGCAATTTGGCATTTCGGCATTTCGGCATTTCGTTTCTCACCCGATTTGCCATGTGCTTCTGTGCATGATGCTTTCTTGCCTTTTTTTTGTTGTTATTATTCGATAGATTTTGGTTGCGTGTTCATTGTAATACGGAGTTTAGGTATAATGTCTCCTCTGAATATGTATTCGATAATTTCATTAATAAAGACTTAAAGGTTGCCGCACCGCCCTTACTTCAAGAAAAAAAAACATTCGGCCTATTTATTCTGACTGATTTTATTCAATTTTGGATGAAAAAAAAGAGGAATGAAAGTTATCTATTACAGCAAACCTATAACTAACAGAAGAAAAATTGGTAAAGACCCTCTATGGTTAGGCCATCGACGACGAGAGGATTTTATGCGTCTACCTAATTTTAGGCATGGAATCTCTAAAAGTAGAGACAAAATTCTCTTGATTAATTACCATAAGTTTTCCAAATTGGTCTTTCTATGTTATTGTTTTTTATTCGAAATCATCTTTTTTATACGGAGAGTTGTGGTCAGTGAGTTTTGTAATTAATTGTAGTTAACTGTTGTTAGATCTGCATCGAACGATAGATAATTAAAAAACAGTTGGAAGATAATTTAATATCATTTGTTGAATGCAGATCTAACAATAATTGACCACGACTTACCACAAATTCACTAAACACCATAACATTGACTGTTTACATGGATCTCATAGCACCACTACCATACGAGTTATGTTCTGGTAGTTAGTGAGTTCTATTATATTTCTTTTATCAATTACAGTAATCAGGTATTCACGACGTGTGATCAGGGACTCTTTTTAACCCAAATCTCTCATGTCGTGGTTGGTGACTTCTATTTCTTCTTCTTTAATCTTTCTCTTCTTTTCAATACAAAGGGAAAAACAAAACTACATAGTAAAAGTCTTTTAAACAGTCCACACGGTATCAAAGATGAGAGTGATATGTGTCGTGTCCTCAACCAGCTAATCGGGCAAAAGCTAACTTCTTCAAAGTTTGTAAGTAATCATTGTTGATGGTGATTTTAAGCATAGGAAATAGTGCAGGCACATAATACACGATGAACTCGCAGTCTCTTCGATAGCAATCTTGTTCAAATTCATCATTTTTGCTCAAGTGGAACTATCTCGAAAAACTAAGGCTTCAATTAATCAGAGAACCAATGATCTTCCTAAACCTTCTCGCTCCGAAAATGACAAGAGCATCTTCATAACCGGTGATACCTCTTCTCTAATTTGTCTTGGAGAATCACTAAGTCTCACATTTTTGTTTCTTATTCTTACACTGTAAACAAAATGATAGATAAAGAATAATCAAAGGTGTACATGTAATCTTAAATTAGTCCACCAAAGTTTTATATTGTAGATCCACCACTGGTACGTACGTGGGAGAATTAGTTAGAAGTACGACTTCTGAAGCATCTCTGGCAATATTGTAATACTTTCTCAATAACGTACAGAGGTGGATTTAAGAGAGAGTAAACTCAGCAGCTTCTGGGTCAACTTCTCCATAATCAAGGGCCAAGAACAATACCCCTAGGTGAAAATATACTTGAACAACCTAGGATTGACAACACTGACAGAACCAAGGCTGAACTGAACAATGACACAACCAAGGCTGAGATTGAGGAATATGACAGTGTTTGTTTGATTAATAGAAATGGTGTCGTTTGACTAGAAACACAAATTTGTAAAGTTAAAAAATAAAAGAACTTGTTTTCACATTCGTTAGATGCTTTTTCTGATTTTCTCTAGCCTTTAGCATTTGTGGTTACCAAGGTCACTTGTAGCCACTTTCTAACCAAAATATAAGACAAAAAAAATTATATTGGTTTTCAAAATTGTTTATTGATTTTTAACTGGTTATAATTTTAGTCTTAAAATTCGGTGTAATATTTTTTTTCTAAGAGATAAAAATTGAATGTTTAGTATATATAATTTTTTGGTTTACTTCCAGTGTGTAATACTAGTTTTTTAAAACTTTCTAACGAAAAACTATTTTTGACCAAAAATACAATTTCTTATGAAAATTTTTCCGCTTACATAGAATTAAAATGCTAAATCCGCTATTGATCACCTACTTAATTTCTCTCCTTCTATTTAAATATCTCTTTTATATATATGGTGGAAAACCATATATATACATATACAGCCAAAGCTCCAGTTCCAGTAAAGATCCATTTCGAGAAGACGGATCGACATTTTATCCAAAGCGGCATCAAATGGTTGCTTTGAATATGATGCTGCAGGCTCATTTCTGGCTTCAGAAGTTGGGATAGCAAACAAAGAGTACGTGGCCAGCTCCACCATTTGTTTTGTCAATGCAAAATGGTTTAGGAACTAAACGTCAGTTCGTGCAAGTACAAGACCACATCACCTACATGCCATGGATTATTAACCATTTTCTGTAATGAGACAAGAAGCAAACCAAGGATCCTCCTGGGTATCAAAAAAGAGAGGATCCCCCTGACCCTGAAGTAACTGGGAGCCATGCCTAGGTTTTCGTGTATTGGTATTTTTACTTTGTACATGAAGAGTGAGGACGTGTACAATACTGTGGCGTGGGGAAGAATGACGAATTTACATCTCTCTATATATCTGCAAACCTGATGCTGAGACCCAACATTTGTGATCGATGATGAGATCAAACTCGGAGCAGCATTACATGTAGCTCGCGTAACATAATAGGGTTTGGGCTTAAATTTGTGGGAAGATTCAGTCAACCCCAGTTCAATAATCACTACAGTGAGTGTCCGCGCTGAGTCACGTGTAAAATTGAAATTAGATAATTCAATATCGAACACTCCGCAATTTGACATTTGTGGTGTTATAATTATGCAAACTTAAAAGATGAAGGAAAAATTATTTCAAAATCATAGCTACATATTGCAAAGAAAATAAACTTGCATATGAAAATGACATATGATAATAGAATATTATAATATATTATACAAACCTCAAATTCGTTTTAGTGTCCATTAGGGATATAAACTTGAGAAATCAAATACATTGCTAACACAACAGAAAAATTATTGTGACTACAGACTTCAAACTAATCAATAATTTACTAAAATGTAATACATTAAGTACAATTGATAACAGGTTAATTCCACATCTGTCCTCGTGTATTTTCTTGTTTTAGACCTGGAAGAAGAAGACACACATAATCACCAGCCTAGTTAAATTCAGAAATTCATCATGATATATGTATATATATACAAATTCTATCAAGAGCGGAGCTTCGCTTTGAAAAAATGGAGCGGAGTTCCGATTTTCATAAAATTGAAATAGTTATTCAATCATTGTAATCAATCATCCTTTAGATTATTATTGGATGATCATGTTTGCAAAAAATTAGCCCAATCAGAGATGATTTGGCTATTTGATTATCACTTTCAACTTTTGATGAATGCAGTTCATCTGATATAACCTAAAAGTTTAATGTAGAAATAAAATGGCCAAATCATTTTCGATTAGACTGATTTTTTGCAAGTGTGATCATCTAATAGTAATCTAAAGGATGATTGGTTTGAATGATCGAATAATTTTTTCAATCTTGTGGAAATCGAAATTTCGCTCTGTGTTTTTAATGCGGAGCTTTGCTCCGGATAAGGATTATGTGTTTGTGTGCGCGCGCGCATGCGTGTGTGTGTACACAATATATCAGAGATGATTTGGCCATTTGATCATAACATTCAACTTTTGATAAATACAGTTCATCCGATATAGCCTAAAATTTTAATGTTTGTCAAATCATCTCAAACTGAGCTGATTTTTTTGTAAGGATGATCGCCTATTAGTAATCTAAAGAATGAGTGTTTCATTCGTCGAGCAACCTTTTCAATCTTTTGAAAATCGAAACTTCGCTCCGTATTTTCAAACCAAAGCTCCGCTCTAGATGGGGACTGTGTGTGTATCTATATATATATATATATATATATACACACACACACACACACAGAGTCCCCATCCAGAGCGGAGTTTCGCTTTGAAAACATGATGATTTGGCTATTTGATCATCACTTTCAACTTTTGATGAATACAGTTCATCCGATATGGCTTAAAAGTTTGATGTAGCAATAAAATAGTCAAATTATTTACGACTGGGCTGATTTTTTGTAAGCATGATCGTCTAACAGTGATCTAAAGAATGAGTGGTTTCAATCGTCAAGCAACATTATTAATCTTGTGAAAATTGAAACTTCGCTCCAGTTTTTCAAAGCGGAGCTCCGCTCTGGATATGGACTGTGTGTGTGTGTACGCACACGCACACAATCCCTATATATACATAGTCTTTATCCAGAGTGGAGCTCTTATGTATATATATATATACACATTGCACTACCAATGAATCTTCAGACCTAGATTTATATCTTCTAACAATTAATTTAAATCAAATATTCATAAGTCATTTAATCTTTTAGGCAGACACATATAACATTTTGAATTCCTATATACCATTTTTCTATAAGATGAAACATTGTATAGAAAGAGCATGAGAATCTTAACAAAATTCTAGCAAAAGGATGTTCCATGTAGTAGTAGTTCTTTACATTAACAAAAATACGAAGCCTCGGTGTAAACTATCGAAACTTCAAAACATAAATGAAATTGATCAAACAAATTACAAAAAAGAGAGCAGCATGAACAAAATCAATGATAGAGACAGAGAAAGTGGAGGAAAAATACATTACATATTTTAGAAACTTTACTACATATATAATTGTATGACCTCCACCACGTAACCACAAACTCAGTTTTCATAAAAAAGAATAGCCATAAAATACAGTAACCTCATTTCAATCAAGCACTCTATGGCCTTTTTGCAGGGTTTAGAAGCCAAGTTAAGTCCTTCAGTGTGTTCGACTAAATATAAACATGGAGCATTATATGTTATAACAAACTTTATGTATCAAATATCTATTGGTTTACAAATCGAAACATTGCCTAATTACATCTGATAGGAATTCCTTTATTGAAAGGGTGATCATTTTTTATACCAAAAAAGGACACGTAGTGAGGAAAAGTAGTGTCTTTTGCCAGACAGAGATTGTCTCTGACTTGTTAATAAGTCCATTGTGAGATAGTAGTTCAGTAATCACTTTGATATTTTCAAAAGTTCAGTGTTCAAATTGTTGATTATAACAAACTTCAATGATCATTTCAACTATTTTTCATTCATAGTTTGCTAACTTAAGTCTTAAGGTAACGAACTGTAATGCAGACAAGAATCCAAGCATTATCATGTAATCTCTTACATATTATTAGACCGTTAGTGAAAGGCGAATTTTCGCCATGACAATTAGGGCTAGGACTTTGAAACCGGAAACTACAAAACCGATTCAAATCAAATTAGAATTGGGAGATTCAATTCGATTTCAAAATTTTAGAGCATATATTTTGTTTGGAACCAAACTATATTCGAACGGTTCAATTCGGTTCTGGTACCAAACGGCTCTCCCAATAATATTCCAGCACTCAAGATGGCTTATAGGTGATGGTAAGTCTATTCTTTTTTGGAGTGAAAGGTGGTTGTAGAAACATGAACAGAAGAAAGGTTTTGGAATGGCCCAGTTTTTTTTCAGAGCCTGTAAGTCATGTATTATATAGAGATCACAATCCTATCAGATAAGGGTTTGTTATACAAGATTGATATATAGAATACAGATGAGCTATCTACATAATTATAGGAGAGAATCTAGCTTAGGGGTTTGACTGACTCATCGTTTCCTAGTCTTTCCCGGAGAGGGATTAGTTACAGTTGAATTGTTTGGTTTATCATTCCCCTGCAAACTGACAGGGCGAGGAAGCACATGAAGTTTGGACACAAGAAAGTGGAACCGAGATGCATCCAGACCTTTGGTGAAGATGTCAGCAAGCTGATTCGTTGTGGAGATGAAATGGACATCAAGTTCTTTGTTGACAACCTTCTGGCGTACGTAGTGATAGTCAACTTCAATGTGTTTAGTCCGGGCATGAAAAACAGGATTAGAAGCAATAGCGATGGTGCTGAGATTGTCACACCAAATATGGGGACAAGCCAGGAAGATATGAAGATCACAAAACATGCTACGGAGCCAAGAAAGTTCAGCAGCTGTGAAAGCAAGTTGATGGTACTCCGCTTCGGCACTTGAGCGAGAAACAATACGATGAGTTTTGGAACTCCATGAGATTATATTGTTGCCAAGATAAACACAATATCTACCAGTGGAAAATCTATTGTCTGGATCTCCAGCATAATCAACGTCGGAGTAGGCACTAAGCAGTAATGAACCAGGCTTGTATTGTAAACTATGATCAATAGTGTATTTAAGATAACGCAAGATGCGTCTGACAACAATCCAATGAGTTGTAGAGGGACTATGCATAAACTTGCAAACCTGGTTGACATAGTAAGATATATCTGGCCGTGTAAGAGTAAGGTACTAGAGAGCACCAACAACATTGCGAAATTCACTGGGATCAGAAAGTTTTGTGCCAAAATGGAGACTCATCTTTTGACCAGAAGGAGTAGGTGTGGTGCACGGTTTGGACTCGTGCATGTTGGTTTTGCAAAGAAGATCCAAGATGTATTTCTTTTGTGTGAGATACAGTGTGCTACCATTATAACTTGCCTCCATGCCAAGGAAATAATGAAGACAACCCAGATCCTTCATTGAAAACTCGGAACCAAGTCTGGAAATAAGGTGATGGAGGTGTGGTGTGCTATTCCCAGTAAGCAGAATGTCATCAACATAGATAAGTAAAATAATAAACACACCTCCAGTGGCATAAGTGAACATAGAATAATCCGAAAGGGACTCCACAAAACCGATGCTTTCAAAGAAATCAGCAAAGCGTTGAAACCACGCCCGTGGAGCTTGCTTGAGGCCATCAAGAGAGTGTTTGAGCTTACAAACGTGATAAGGATATTGAGGATGAACAAAGCCAGTTGGTTGCTTCATGTAAACTTCTTCAGTAATATTCCCATGCAGAAAGGCATTGTGAACATCAAGTTGTCGAACATGTCACCCATTTGTAATAGCTAGAGAAAGATAAGCTGTATAGTAGAGTGTTTGACAATGGGACTGAAAGTTTCAGAGAAATCAATTCCTTCCTGTTGATGAAATCCATTAGCCACAAGTCTGGCCTTGTAACGCTCAACACTACCATCAGCTCGGCGCTTGACTTTATAAATCCACTTGTTTGGCAAAACATTCATGGCTGAATGATAAGGGACTAAGTCCCATCTTTGATTCTTTTCTAGAGCAGTAAGTTCATCTTCCATGGCATGGCACCAGTGTGTATGTTTAGAAGCTTGGACAAAACTGGTTGGTTCTGTATTATCAGAAAGAAGAGAAACACTCAAAGCATACTTTGGATTAGGTTTGATAATACCATCCTTGAAACGTGTTCGCATGGTATGAGTAGAGGGAGTAAGAGATACCTGATTCGCATTATTCACTGCATCCAAAGAAGTATTACATGGTAGAGACTCTGTGTTGGTGGAAGCTAACGTGTGTGATGTAAGTGAAGGATTTTCAGAGGCTATATTAGTTGCTATAGGCGGTACAATAGATGGAAATGTGGAAGATGAGATGTTTGGTACGTGATTTTGAGGAGATGTAGAAGTAGTTGATATATGAGCAGGAGATGAAGGTATTAGGGGGTGAGTATGACGTGATGTAGGTTCAGGAGATAAAGATGTGGGTGTGTGAGGATGACGTGTAGAAGAAGGAAGAGAAGAAATACCTGGACGTGAAGTAATTGAGATAAAATATGGTGGAGATGGAGCAGCACCAGACGAGGAGGGAGAGGCCTCAGACTTCGAGAACGGGAACCTGTTTTCATCAAACACAATATGACGGGAAAGATAAATTCTTTGAGAGGAGAGATCAAGACATCTATATCCTGAGTGATCTAAGGAATAACCAAGAAAGACACATTCTGTGGATCTAAGTTGAAGTTTGTGTTTGTTGTAAGGTCGAAGATACGGGTAGCAGGCACAACCAAACGTATGCAGAAAAGAATAGTTGGGTTGTTGCTGAAATAGAGTGAAGTATGGTGTGTTATGATGGAGAAGAGGGGATGGAAGACGATTTATAATGTACACAGCAGTAGCGCAGGCTTCATGCCAGTATGTAGGTGGAGTATGAGAGTGGGCAAGCATGGTAAGGGCGGTGTCAAGTATGTGTCTGTGTTTACGTTCGGCGAGGCCATTCTGTTCAGGATGTTTAGAGTAAGAGAATCTCTAATGTATCCCATTGGTGGTGAGATAAGTTCTAAAGGCTTTAGAAGTGTATTCCCCTCCCTCATCACATTGAAAAGATAGGATTGATGTACCAAACTGTTTTTCGATGTACAGACGAAATTGAATGAAATATTGAAGAGTTTCACTTTTGAATTTCATAAGATAGATCCAAGTATTGCGAGAGTAATCATCAACAAACACAACATAATATTTGAATTCATGAACAAAAAGTGTAGAACATGATCACACATAAGAATGAATTAAAGCCAATGGTTTATTAGAAATTGACTCAGACAATACAAATGGAATTTTGGTGCTTTTCCCAAGCTGACAAGAAGGACAGAAAGAACATGACCTACTGCCGGTTAGGGGCACTGTATTATTTGCAAGAATTTTAGAAAGCGTCCTAGACAATGTGTGACCTAATCGAGCATGCCACACTTGAGCTGAAACCGTGGCACCTAAGAAAGCAAAAAACTTGGAGTCGGAGACCCTAGGTGAGTGAAGCAGTCGAAGAGGGTACAGACTGTTCACACTGAGACCTTTATAGAGCGTCCTCCCCATCTGGATTTCCTTAATAACAAAGAAGTCAGGATAGATGATGAGATAGCAATTATTATCATGAGTAAAACGAGAAATAGAGAGCAGATTATGTGTAGCAGAAGGACAAAGCAGAATGTTATTGAGGTGAAAGGTATGAGAAGAAGATGTAGTGATGATATTAGAGCCAGTGTGGGTGATAGGAAGAGAGTTACCTATGCCACCAACTTAGTCAGACCCTGAATACTTCTCTGGATGCTGCAAAGTTGCATAATCAGATGTTAGATGAGAGTTAGCTCCACTGTCCAGCAACCAATTGTTTGGTGGAGTAGAAGATGAGGCTGCCATGGCACTGAGCTTCTTCGAGGGTATACGCCATTCATATGCATGGTTCATGTGGTGGTAGCAATCAAGGGCAATGTGGCCTTGACGTTGACAAATCTGACATGTTGGTCTAGAAGAGCCACCATCGTGAAAGGAGAACGGAGCCGCACCAAGAATAGAACTGCCATGGCCACGGTTTGAGGAAGAACCACGACCAGAGTTCTGAAAATTATTATTGTTGGTGCGAGGCATGAATGAACCTGATGTGTGATTGGATCGGCCTCGTCCACGTCCACGCTAGGAACTCATGTGAGTGGCGTTGAGAGCTGTAGTAATAGATCCAATATCATTAGCAGCAGCTTGTTGATAACGCATGCGACTTTCAGCAGAGATAAGGAGAGATTCAAGAGATTCATATGTAATAGGAGTATCTCATGCCTGAGCAGAACTGACAGTGTTCTCAAAGGCAGAACCAACATTATTCATAATGATGGAGACTAAGTCCGTGTCAGTCATTGGACTTCCTGCAAGGGCCAAATTTTCAGCAATAGAATTAACCTTATCAAGATAATCAGAGATGCTCAAATTGCCTCTCATAGTTCGCATAAGTTCTCCGCGAAGTTGTAGAATCCAGTTCTGAGAGCGTGAGGCAAACCGGCGAGATAAGGAAGACCAAGTAGCAAAAGAAGAGGTGGAAAGAGAGACCGTTGCAAGCACAGCAGGAGTGAGTGGATTGTTGATCCAACCAAGAATCATCTGATCATTGGTCATCCATGTAACATAGGCTGGATTGACCTCAGTAGTAAGGTTGCCCTGTGTATCGGCTAGGAAGCAAGGAGGGCAGGTGTGTGTGCCATCGACATATTGCAGAAGGTGGCGACTTTTCAGTAGTGGAGTGATTTGAGCAAGCCACAGAGGATAATTATTTCGATCAAGTTTGATCGAGAAAAAGTTGGAGATGGAGGCTGAGTGTGTTTCAGAAGGAGAGTTGGAGGGGTGAGAGATCACGAAGTTGTTTTCTGGGTTGGAGGTGGAAGAAGCCATGAGAAAGGATAAAAAAAAATTATGTCGTATGACTTCAGGCTCTTGATACCATGCAGAAACACAAACAGAAGAAAGGTTTTGGAATGGCCCAGCTTTCTTTCAGAGGCTGTAAGAGCAACTCCAGCAGATTCCCTATAAATCATTTTTAGCTAAAATATAAAGATTTTCTGTTAAAATTCACTCCAGCAGCTTCCCTATCTTATTAGCTAATTTAAGGATTCTCTATATTTCATGTTTTCATCCCCTATTCCTATACCGAAAACATAAATTATAGGTAACGAAACATTCAATATTGTAATTAATACTTTCCTTCTAGATTGTAAATGTAATTAATAATTATATTAATAAATAAATATTTTATTATCAACCAATCAAAACTAAGCATATGTTTAAATCTAACTACATTTTAAGTAATATTATTGGAGTAAATTTATACAAGTGATTAGCTAAAATAGGTTTCGGCTTCATTTTTGAACAAAATAAGCAAACTTTCTGTGATATTGTTGGAGTTGCTCTAAGCCATCTATTATATAGAGATTACAATCCTATCAGATAAGAGTTTGTTATACAAGATTGTTATATAGAATACAGAGGAGCTATCTACATAATTATAGGAGAGAATCTAGCTTAGGGGTTTGATTGACTCATCGGTTCTTAGTCTTTTTCGGAGAGGGATTAGTTATAGTTAGAATTGTTTGGTTTATCAGTGGCATGATTATCCTATTCTTCTAAAGTTGCAGGCACTTAATTTTTCCAAGAGATTAACAACTATGGGGGCTTCTTTTATCTATAATCAACAGTGGATTTTGCCTCAAATATTTATCAGTATATTCCTTGCTCTTGCAAAGGAGATTATTGCCATCCCACTTCCTCTTGAACTTCATGATGATTGTTTAATTTGGGAGGGTGCAAGTAATGGATTATTTTCTTTTAGTGAAGGTTATAATCTCATTCGACAACACATGGCAGTAAATAATATGCATTCTCAAGTTTGGAAGCACTTTATTCCACCAAGGTTCTCTATGCTTCTTTGGCGTCTTCTTCATGATAAGCTATCCACAGATGATCAACTTCAATGTCGAGGCATTCCCATGGTCTCAGTTTGTCAGCTCTGCTCTTTCAGGTTCCTCGAAAACTCAATTCATTTATTCATTTCGTGCTCTTTTGCTCAGCATATATGGTGTTGGTTGTCAAGCTCTTTTGGCACGTTTTTGCCAACTCATGGTTCAATAGGTGATTTCTGGAATATAATTGTTCAAAAGTCCCTTTCTTCTCTAAAATATATGGCTCGCGGGTTGTTTGTATAATTTTTTGGCTATATGGAGAATGCGCAACAAGCTACGTATGAAAATACAGCTCCCTCACTTATGCGGATTTTTCTTTCTATTAAGGTTTGGTTAAGATTTGTTGCTCCTTACATGTCGGGTTTCTCTTGAGGTATTTTGGATTCCCAATTTTTTACTAGCTTGGGTATTCAGCCACGTATTGCTCATCCAGCTCCTCCGAGACTATTTTTATGGCATCCTCCTATTGTTCCTTGGATAAAGCTTAATACGGATGGCTTGGCAAAAGGAAATCCTGGGATTGCTGCTTGTGGTGGTGTATTCCGGGTTGGGAATGGTCAATATATTGGAGGATTCTGTCAAGGCTTGGGTTTACAGATATCTTTCTTTGCTAAATTGATTGGGGTTATTATTGGCGTTGAAATTGCTTTTCGCATGAGTTGGCATCACCTTTGGTTGGAGAGTGATTACACGAGTGTCCTAGCCTGTATAAATTCTTCCGATTTTGTTCCTCCATGGCCACTACCAACCGCTTGGTTTAATTTCTTATCTCGTATAAAGTCATCACTTTTCATTGTTCTCGTGTTCTTCGAGAAGGTAACTCTTGTTGGTGACAGAATTACCAATATGGAGTTAGCTTCTTCAACTCTAACTTGGCATGTTGTGTCTCCTCCAAAGATCCCGACTGACCTATACATGGATATATTGGGCTTCCCTTATACTCGGATTTCGTTGTGATGTTGTTTTGGGTTGTTGTTTTAAGATTTAGATCTCTTTTTTTCTTTATTTTGCCCCCCTTATTTCTCTTGTACTATATTTTTATCCAAAAAAAAAACTCATATTGATGATTGAACAACGACGGAGTTGAGGGGTCAAAATAGCAGCTCCCACCAATAATTGGTGGCAGTAGAGGTTATTGAATTGGTTGGTACACTGCGACAGCATGCGTGACATAATTCACATGCATTCACAGACTACTGCATCTAACATGGCCAAAGGGACCCTCTTCTTCCACTAGCAGAGCTTTCCTTGTGAGAAAGATGCTTTCAGTCTTAGAGACTTAGACCCACAGCAAGCTAATCTCAAAACTGATACATATCATAATATCACATGCACATGAATGGATAAGAAACAAAACCCTTTCGAACTAGAATGATATTACTTGGGCTTGACACTACTGAAGAAAAATCACATTCAAAAACTTCATTGCAACTCATATGCACCACTCTACTACTGTCATCCCGATTCATAGACTTCGGAACCACCTTAATTAGAACATAGAATGCAAAGATTGATGTCATGAATTTGCTAATACAGTACTAAACTTCACAGAATAGAGACTATTCCTGACACAATAGAATCTAATAATAACTACCTTCAACAAATATAAGCATTATGTGCTCCACAGAGAAACCATATCCTGTGTTTGAAGCGCATGACCCACTGGGCACTAAATCATAATTAGTGGCCTTAGATTCTCAGCATGATACCCTCCATATATAACTTGCTCAAATCTTCATGCAAGATTTGAGAAATGCAAGCCTGCTGTGAAGTGTGCTTTGACATATGCTCTTAAAACAAACGGATTCAATGAGATTAGCTTCCCCAATGGCTCCAGGAGAGAATAAACTGTACATTTAAAGTAACAAATGATGCACAGAATATGATTTTGAAGTCTCCTAATTGTAGGAAACTTGAAAGTAGACACTGTGCGAAGCTTAATCAGCTGCCAAAGTTTCCAAAATGCCCAGTGAAATCCACATAATCTCTTCCCTCTCGGTTATACACACATTTTCGAGCTAAATCTTCTGGGGGAGGATGCTTAACTGTGCATCTTCCCATTCCCAAGTGTAAGTTCCAGATCTTCCACTCCAACTTCATGTATTCTCTCACCCTCCCAAGCTTTCACCTTACCACTCTCGAACTCAAACTCCGAGCCTCGTGCCCTCTCCATAGTGCTCCCCCAGCCGAGGCCACCGTGCACAGCCACATTGTGCTGTAGAACATTCCGATCAGCCACTGGTTTCATGAGGTTAAATGTGGGTGACGGTGGAGCTATTGAGGGTGGTCCTGTCTGAAAACTGACCCAACGACCAGAGTCCACAGTAGAAGCATCAGACTCATCACATTCTGGAATTGTGGCCGGTGCGAGATGGTGGCGACGAGTAGGGCTTGAAGGGGCAGAGGCTGCAAAAAGAGGGTGGCGCAAGGAGTTTATGCAGCCATTAGTTAGGGATTCCCAGTCGGGTTTTCGCTTTGAGCCCCTAGAGGTTGGGGAAGAAAGAGGTGGAGTTACCGGAGCACTGTTGGAGATTCGAAGAGGAGGAAGTTTTGTGGGAATCGAAGCCAAGTTATGAAGGAACGGAAGAAGGTAAGAGGAAGGGTTTTGATGGTAAGAAGATGGGTTTCCATCGAAGCGAGTCGGGCTTGGGAATGAAGAGGAGGATGGACTAGCGTGATAAGATGGTACTGGACTAGGAAAAGATGAGGATTGTGGACTTGGTTGCATTGAGCTACATGCACTCATGTTACATGGAGTGCCTGCAATGTCAATTGCTGGCTTGCATCCCTGCAAAAACAAGTAATCAAACAGTAAGTTTACATGAAGGAGGATGATGTTTGATTGAAATCTAAATAAACATAATTTGCTTTAAATACATCCTCTTTATCCACGAAAATCAATTGGATTTTAGCGAATTAATACGCTTCGAGTTAACTGAGACTCATATAGAACACCTCAACAATGCGAAAACAAAAATGCATGAACAATTCTCAGCCATTTCATCAATTAGTTACCAAAAGTTATGAAAATGGATATCTAAAACATTCCACAAAGAGACCCTTGGAGACAGAGTCCGGCCGGATCCAGAGCAGAACCAGAACAGAGGAATTGATATTCTATTACAAAAGAGAATCAATGATAATTTTCAATTTAATGGCAAAGAGATTAAGCCAAGATCAAATCCAACAGTGTAATTAGTAAACCAATGAAGAAATGAATTCACAAGAACGCAAAGACCAACATCAACCAAAACCAAGTTCAATTTACCGAGATGAACATGTAGATCTGAAATAACCAAGAACCAAAAAACCATGAATCCAACTGAAAGTGAAAGTGAAACTGTGAAGAGCAGAGTTATTTATTACCTTGCGGTAAGTAGTGCCGTCTTCTTCAACGACCCAACCAGCCTCAGCGCAGAGAGCTTTCAAGACTTCGTTGTTGTCACAGTGCTTAGGAAGCTTGTAACTTCCCTGAGCTCTGAGGCCCGAGTATATCTTGGCAGCAATAGCTCTTCTTCTTCTCTCCCTCCTCTTATTGTTCTCTCTCTCCTTCCAAGTCGGTAATCTCCCCGATGACCCGCCGCCGGTCATTTTAGCTTTACCCTCTGTCACCTGCCTCTGAGCTTTCTCTCTACGTAGACTTAGAGTCGGTCAGAGAGAGAGACAGAGAGAGAGAGAGAGAGAGTCTAGTGTTGAATTTGGAATAGAGAGTATTGTGTGCCTGCCTCACGAGGAAAGTGCCTTTCTTTATTTTTATTCTTAGAGCAAGTTTTACATGTAGGGTCAGGGTCGCTCGGAAAATAAACCAGAAGGTCTGTGATGCGTTATTCATTTTTTTATTGTTATTTTTACTTGTTAGATAGGTCAATAGGTCAGAATTTTATTTTTATAATATTTTTAATTATATTATTCATTTGTAATAATCAATTATATATGATCAATTATATGATAAGCATTTATAGAGAAGCACAAGTCGTGTACATTACTAGCTCCTCGAAATTATGCAAATACTTCAAAACAAGGGCAATAGATTATTGGTTTTGTACTGAAACTGAAACTTCTTAAATACAGATTTGGCGGTGCCGAGAATACCGTTCACGAAAGCATAGTCGTTGGCTTCGGAGGCCTTATGGAGCAGTGTGGTCTTTGAGTGGTTTGATGGAGGCAGCCTGGCGGATCCGGTCGGTGACGTTGGGTTCAAGGTGGAGGACGCGATGTCGTAGTTTGACTTCTGGGAGAAGCCGGTGAGTATGACTCGACCTGGCAGCCGGGCTATAGTTGCAGCGAAAGAGTGTTGATACAGCCTACAAAAGAGAGGTGCATCGATTAACTATAGAGAAACAAATTTAGTTTACATTGGTATGTGACAATGATTTGAAAGAGACGTGCATTGATTAACATACAGAAACAAACTTAGTTTGCAATGGTATGTGGCAATGATGTGGCAATGATTTGAAACAACAATACAATGCCTTAAGAGAAGTGCAAATATAATTGATATTTCTATACATAACCGAGAGTTGTACATGTTGCATCTTAGTTTCATTGTCATATGCTCGTGCAATCTATTTGCAGGACATGTCTTTATTCTCTTATGTATTTTTGTTCACGTTCAACGCTGATTCTAATTACCACTTAACATAGAAACTGTCCAAAATCAGATCCATGCACCTCAATGACACCTTCCAGCAATATTATCACGTGGACAATCAACGAAGAAGACTTTACTGACAATCAAAATTATAAAAAGAATGTAATACTTACCTTCATGACAGACAAAATAAGGACAATCACTAGCCATGAGATACCATAGACCTGCTGACAAATGAAAATAATAGGATGATAAGTTGACGTTTTCCACATTCTATAAGACCAAAAGATGGGAAACAAAGAGAGGTGTCTACTATTTATCAGGACACTCTTGATTTTCTTTGCAATGTTTAAGTGATATACGAGTCCATACTGATAGATAAAGAATCGTAAAGATAGCAGTATCTCAGCTACGATACCACGTTTTCCAGAATGCCGAAGATGCTCTTGTTCTTCTTCCCACCAAGATTCCTAACTTTTTCTGGTGGAACACATATACCTCCACAGTTGCTTATCCATTTATTTCAATCAGTCCAATCATCAACAATCTTTTGCCACTCAAAAACAGAAGGATTGAACAGAAAGGGTGCAAAAAGCCAGGTAACAATCATAAACCACATGGATAGGGTGATCAAAATGTATGCCACAACAATTCTGTAAGTATGACCAAGATCTGGTACACCACAAGTAAAATCAAAAGCTCAATACCCTTAACAAAGTGGCTGCGAGAGTAGAGCATGTAGTTATCAGCAAACTTGGCATGTAACACCACAAACCCACGTCCTATAGATCTAATTTGGCACCTCCATGAAGTAATGTCCGTCCATAATAGTGTGTTTTAGTCCCAAGTGAGAATGTGAAAAATACTGGGGCCAGTTGCAATTCATCAGTATGAACTCATTTAATGCAGTTCGGAAACCCTTTTCTAAGCCAATTTAAATCGACATTGGTAAAGCCATCAAAAATCCTATTTGCACAAATGACTGAGAAGCAAGAGCGACTTGAAGAGGCTTCTTGTCTCTAATTGTTGCCTGAGTGCTCAAACCTTCTTCAAGTCCACTAAGAACCATGTAGAGGCGACCATAGAGGAAGACATAAACAGTAAGCACAATTATCTACCAGAACAATAGATAAACACAATCAGAACCATTAACTTAACCATATAATATTTGAAATCTGCACTAAGTAGCAGGTAACGTACCAGAGTACTGTAGTAGAAACTAATTGTGATGAAATAGCTAGAGAACATTTGGAAAAAGTCAAAACGGTGTCCAAATCGGTATATAGATACTGAGTGTCTACTCCCCATTGCCATTAGCAATTTTTTTCTCAAACATGGAGATTTGGTTAATGCCGACATCTCTTCCTTTCCCAACTTGTATGTATTCATGATGAGTTACATTGCCTTCATGAAGTGTGCAATTGAAACTTGCACGTCCCAATCACATGATTAGTTCTTAACAACCCACTTGTATATAATCAATGACAGTTCATTTGAATGCCTAGACCATACCAGTAAATATGTCTTCACTCAAATTTATAACCTTCGAGGCCTTATTGACACCCCCTCTAGTAAGGTGAAAGAGCTATCAAACACATCCGGGTGGCCATAATGAAATCGAACCCTGGACACGAAGAACAACAAATAACGAAACTTAGTACAGAAAAATATCGTTATTATATTATTTTTGTTCACTCACGCTAACGTTTTATATTTTAAATGTCTTTTCCTAGGCTTTTCGGTTTTTGGTTGCCCAGGCTGCAATGTTATTCCTGAGCGTGCTTGGTATCGTCGAGAGCTCCGAGTTCACCAATCATCCTCTCATCAGTAGGTTCCAGCTCACTGTCAGATTATTTCATATGTATATAGAAGTCTCTCTGGATACCAGTTTTCTTATGTTGTTACAGTGAGACTCTTGTGAATAGGTTGTTACTCGAGTAGTCGTCGCGTTTGCTTCTTCTTGTATTTAAAACTAGTACTTTGTAAAGTATATTTTCAATCTTGATTTTTACATCTGGTTTAATTTCTGCTATATGTTGAGAAATCCGAATGGACATCGGTGGCCCATGGTTTGTTTGTAGGATTTATCTGCGGAGTGTCATTCTTCTTGCAGGTTTTTGGTTGTCTCAGTTTTAAGGGGACTTATGTCAAAAAAAATTACAGAATTTTATAGATTATAGTCAGTCGTTAGGGATTGATCCTAGATTACTAGTTAATCTAGGGTTGGTTCCTTTCAGTTTGGTATCTGAGCATTAGGTCACAGATTCTGTAAACTCTTTTGGTCATGTCAGTACAGACATTTGAAAACGTGCGACACTTTTGGAAGGATGGCCCGACCGGTCGGCGGATGTCCATTATTCCAAGTGTTGTGCATTGTCAGATGCTTAGAGTCTCTTAGTCGATTCCGTTTGTGACTTCTTTCAGTGAACTAAATTGTTTTTGGACTCGTAGGTCAGTCAATATGCCTCGACAACCAGTCAAACGGTATGATACACAATCCTTGGCTCAGCAGATGCGTGAGTAAATTTCACGCATGATGCCAACACCACATGAGGATTTAGTTAGTAAGGCTAGGAAGGCAGGAACCTTTCCTTTTAATAGTTCCCATCACCCTGAGACTAGCGAGAACTGGCTAGTTGAAATTGGTCGAGTTTGTGACCATTTGCGTCCACAGTTGACCCCTGAGTAGAGGATTGTGGTAGCCACAGGTTTGTTACAGGACCATGCTTATCGTTGGTGGCAGAGTACTAAAAGGAATGAAGCTCTCTCTTCATGGACAGAGTTCATAGAATTTCTCATCAGTCGTTTCTTTAGAGAGTTTTTCAAGTAGTAGAATTATGAAGAGTTTATGAGTCTTCAGCAGGGGGACATGTCAGTGATGGAGTACCGGGGATCGTTTCATCCGCTTGGCCCATTTTGCACCAAATTCCGTTAGGTCAGTGAAGGAGAAGTATTGGAGGTTTGAGCAGGGTTTGCGAACTGATATTGCCCCATACCTATCCGTTGTGTCATGTGCTGATTTTGATGAGTTTGTTGGTGATGTTGTAAGATGCGAGGATAGGCTTTAATTTGAGCAGGGCTGGACTCGACGATTTGAGGAAGGTGGGCCCAGCCAGGGTCCTTCAAAGAGGGGAAGTTCAAGCACTTCAGGTTCTACTTCATCTTCTGGTGAGGGATCTTCCACTCCAGCTCTTCCTGCACGTCGTCCGAGTCATTTTCAGAGATGGATGAGGAGGAATAAACCCCAGAAGCAGGGATCCGGTGCTAGTTCTAGTGGAGCTAGTAGTTATTGTCCTACTCCCTGCACCCAGAGATTTCCCTCCATGTGACAGGTGTCACAAGCATCATCTCGGGCAGTGTCAGGCTGGGTCTTCAACTTGTTTTTGTTGTGGCCAAATGGGTCACTTTGCGAGGGAGTGTCCACATAGGGACACCTCCGGTGGTTTTTTGGTGCGGAGTTCTGATGGTGATCAGGGAACCACTTCAGGAGTTAGAGCAGCATCACCACCTAGACAGCCAGTTTATCATAACCGAAGCCAGAAAGGGCGACCGCCTGCACAGACTGGACATGTCTGACTTCACCATATGACTTCATAGGAGGGCAGAGAAGCTCCAGATGTGATTATCAGTACGTTATATGTTTTTGGTTATGTTGTTTATACCTTAATAGATCCGGGGGTGACACATTCTTTTATCTCCGTGAGATTAGCATAAGTAGTTAACGTATTGGCCACTCCCTTACCGGTGATATGGCGAATGGTTTATCCCACCGGTGATATGGTTTTGTTGGGGTTAGTGCATAGAGACTGTAGTGTCATGGTTGGAAGTTTCGGGTTGTCTGCTGACTTGATACCTCTTGATGTCGCGGACTTTGATTTGATTTTGGGTATGGATTTTCTGGGCAATCACCAAGCTTTGGTTGATTGTCATCGGAAAAAAGTGGTGTTTGGAAGTCCAAGGTTACCTGAGATTTTATTCTGTGGAGAAAGAAATGTTCTTTCTTCGTGCTTGATTTCAGTTGTGTGAGTCGATAAATTATTGTGGAAAGGGTGTACCGCATACTTAACGCATGTTGTAAATACTCGTGGTTTCACTCCTAACCTTGAGGAGATTGTAGTGGTCAGGGATTACCCTGATGTGTTTCCTGAGGAATTGCCAAGTCTTCCTCCAGAAAGGAAAATTGATTTCATGATTGAGCTTCTTCCGGGTACAGGTCCCATAGCTCAGACCCCATATTGTATGGCTCCAGCTGAGTTAAAGGAGTTGCAAGTTCAGCTTCAGGAATTGATCGATAAAGGTGTCATCCATCCTAGTATATCACCATGGGGAACTCCAGTTTTTTTTGTGAAAAAGAAGGATGGTTCTTTGTGGTTATGTATTGACTACCGAAAATTGAATCAGGTGACTGTGAAGAACAAGTATCCTCTGCCTCGCATTGACAATTTGTTTGATCAGTTGAAGAGAGCTACGGTGTTCTCTAAGATTGATCTCCGGTTGGGATATCATCAGTTGCAAATTAGAGAGTCTAATGTCTCTAAGACCATATTCTGATCGCGTTACGGACACTATGAGTTTCGGGTGATGCCGTTCGGTTTGACGAATACACCTATTGCCTTCATGGCTTTAATGAATCAGGTATTTCGGGCTTCTCTTGATAAATTTATCATAGAGTTTATTGATGATATCGTGATTTACTCGAAGGATGCGAGGCAGCATGCGAGGCATTTGCATATTGTTCTGAAGACTTTGAGGGAATCCCAGTTATACGCCAAGTTCAGTAAATGTGAGTTCTAGTTAGATAATGTGAAATTTTTTGGCCATGTGATTTCAATAGAAGGAGTTAGTGTCGATCCAGACAAGATTGATGCTGTGTTGAATTGAAACCGGCCTGTGAGTGTGCCAGATATTAGAAGTTTTCTGGGTTTAGCCGGTTACTACCGTTAGTTTGTTCAGGATTTTTCAGGCATTGCAGCACCTCTTACGAAACTCACGAGGAAGGGAGTTAAGTTTGAATGGTCGGAAGTTTGTTAGGAGAGTTTCCAGACTCTAAAGACAAGGTTGACGTTAGCTCTAGTGTTGACGTTACCAGACGATAATGAGGAATTTACAGTTTTCAGTGACGCCTCTAAGTTAGGCTTGGGGCATATGCTGATGCAGCATGGTAGAGTTGTCGCATATAGTTCACGTCAGTTGAAACCCCATGAGGTGAACTATCCCACTCATAATATAGAGTTGGCAGCAATAGTTTTCGCGCAAAAAATCTGGAGACATTATTTGTATGGTGACAGATGTCGAATTTTTATGGATGATAAAAGCCTTATGTTTCTTCTCACTCAGCCAGAATTAAACTTACAACAGAGAAGGTGGGTGGAATTGATAAGCGATTACAATTGTACCTTCGAGTACCACCCTGGAAAGGCAAATGTTGTAGCTGACGCTCTTAGCCAGAAATCTAGAGTATCATTGTCTCACATTCAGTTGGCTTGGGTACCATTGCTTGCAGAGTTACAAGCCACTGGAGTAGTGTTGTATACTGATGTGAATGAGCTGGAGTTCTATTTGCCAGTATGCAGGTCCGACCTGTTCTTATTGAAAGAATGCGTGAGTTACAGGATTCTGATCCTTCCCTTCTGAAGTTAAAGAATGCGTTGTGTAATGGTGAACAACCAGATTTTGTGATAAGGAGAGATGGGTTGCTGGTATTCAAAAGTAGACTTTGTGTTCCAAATATCGAGGAATTAAAGAAAGAAATACTCAACGAGGCTCATTGTTCATCTTATGCAATGCACTTGCGTAGCACGAAGATGTATTGCACTCTCAGAGAGTATTATTGGTGGTCCAATATGAAGAGGGAGGTAGCGACCTATGTGAGTCAATACCCTATTTGTCAACAAGTGAAGGCGGAGAGGCAGAAACCTTCAGGAATGATGCAACATATAGAAATGGGAATGGGAGCATGTGACCATGAATTTTGTATACAAGTTACCTCGTACAGCCAAGGGGCATACAGGTATTTGGGTAATTGTGGATCACTTCACCAAGTCTGCACATTTCATACCAGTCTCAGAGAAACTGTCCATGAACAAGCTAGCTATGTTATATATGCAGAAGATTATGAAGCTACAAAGTGTGCATGTGTCCATCATTTTAGATCGAGATTCTCATTTCACCTCAAAATTCTAGAGAGCATTGCATGAGGCTTTGGGAACCAAGTTGCGGTTCAGTACGGCTTTTCATCCTCAGACAGATGGTCAGTTTGAGAGAACTATCCAGACGGTTGAGGATAGGTTAAGATCTTGTGTGTTGCAAATCCTAGAAAAATGGAATAAGTACCTGCATTTGATGGAATTTTCTTATAACAACAGCATTCACTTTAGCATTGGCATGTCACCATATGAGGCGTTGTACGGGAAACAGTTCCAGACACCCTTGGGCTGGACAAAAGTAGGAGAAAAGAGTCTCATTGGCCCGGACATAGTTCAGCAGACTACATAAAATATTTAGATCATTCGAGACAGATTAAAGATTGCTCAAGACAGATAAAAGAGTTATGCCAACGTTAGACGTAAGGATCTTGACTTTGAAGTTGCAGTTTGGGTATTCCTGAAATTGTCTCCATGGAAAGGGATGATGCGGTTTGGAAAGTGCTGTAAACTTCAGCCACGTTACATTAGACCTTATGAGATTACTGAGCCAGTGGACACTGTAACTTATCGTTTGGAGTTACCCTCAGAGTTGGCGCGAGTTCATGATATTTTACATGTATCCATGTTGGGAAGTACGTCCCCAATCCTTCCCATGTCATCGTGCTTCAGCATATTCTGTTACGAGAGGATTTAGTTTACATTGAGGAACCAGTGAATATTCTTGACCGTAGAGAGCAGGTTCTCCGGAACAAGGCCATTCCTTTAGTTAAAGTATTATGGAGGAATCATGCAGTCGAGGAAGCCACTTGGGAGTTAGAGCAGTTCATGAGGGAATAGTACCCTCATCTTTCCTAGAAGGTATGTAAATTTCGAGAGTCGAATTTTTGTAAGGGGGGTGGATTGTTACAACCTGTATCGAAACCACACACTTATCGAACTACGTTACGCATTATCGCGAATTAGACGTATTATTATGGTTGTTAACGACTTTTCACCGTGCGAGAATTTGACTTGACTTTCTTCACAAGAGTTGTAGAGTATTTAATTTCTAGCTTGATTGTAAGAATTTTCGAGGAATTTATCGGATAAACGAACTATTTTTAATATTTATCAGAAGTTTACATGACGAATAATATAAATAAAAAATTAGTTTTAGGTCGATTTAATTGCGACTATTAGATCGAGATCAGGATGAATTTTAGCCATTGATTTGAGTCTAGTATGAATACGGGTATTAATACGGAGCATTTTTGGAAAGTTTCCATTTTCAGCAGAAATACGTACGAGACTCGTATCGCCGTACACGACAGTTTCCATTAATCTGACCCATACCGCCAATTCCAGCCACCTCCGGCGATGTTCTAGGTATGGTTAGAAAGCTCATCTTCCCCTCTATCGATTGATATAGGTATTGTTGAGTTTTGGTTTTGAATCGATTAGCTATCTCGGCTGGATTTCGGGGTTATTGGACGGCACTACTACATTTTTAACTATTGCCGGCGATTTTTCCCCTAAAAATCGCCGGCAATACTATTTTTTTTTATCATTGCCGGCGATTTTTCCGGCAAATCGCCGGTAATTAAAAAAAAAAACTATTGCCGGCGACTTAAATGTAAGTCGCCGGCGACTTAAATGTAAGTCGCCGGCAATAGTTTTTTTTTTTTTTATTATTGCCGGCGACTTACATTTAAGTCGCCGGCAATAGTTTTTAATTACCGGCGGACTATTGCCGGCGATTTAACGGAAAAATCGCCGGCAATGATAAAAAAAAAAAAAAAAGTATTGCCGGCGATTTTTGGGGGAAAAATCGTCGGCAATATTTGAAAAACTATTGCCGGCGATTTTAAATCGCCAGCAATAGTTAAAAATGTAGTAGTGCGGCGGTGTTCCAGCCGTTCTCCGGCGAGGTTGAGGGGTGGGTTCGACTGGGTTTGGTCCCTGGAGTCGAACCCCTATGGTTTAGGGGTCCGAGGTGGAGCAATGACGACGTTCTTAGCATATTCGTTTTCCGGCTAATTTTTGGGGCCGTGGCTTTCGGGCCATTTTTCGGCCAAACGGCGGCGATTCAGGGGAAGACGTAGTTAGGAAAGTTATTGTACTCAGTGATATCTTTCCAGCCATGTATGGAACGCTCACATTGGAGTAGTTTTTCTGAGAGGCGCGTGTGGCTCACGCGCCACCGCCTGTGGAGGCACGTGAGGGCCACGCATCGCCGTCAACGGTGGTTTTCTGGCGAGTCAGTTTTCAGAAATTATCGGCAGGACTTCCGAGGTTGTTTTTAGGGTTGATTTTCATAGTTTTACGCGTATTTTGATATCTAATGATCCGTATTTATATGACATCGAGATCGCGACTCTAGCAGCGAAGGAAATTCTGCGGGACCCCAGCAGTAGTAGCAGACTTGTGAGTGGACCTTTATTTTCACAATTGATTGCGAGTTCATTATATTTACATAGTACGCTTTACGGTATATTTTTAAAGCGTTTATTCAGAGGCTTGCTTTGTGATAGTTTGTTTAGTTGCATCGATGTTTAAGTTATTCGGCTTATCACCGGATAGTTGGTTAGAGGAGGTTAGGTGGCTTCGTCTAACCCAGATTGACTCAAGTTAGGTGGCCTGGGGACGATCACGTCATATATTTGCATAATTTTCATTTCAGTTTAACGCCTCAGGTTAGGTGGTCTAGGAGAGCACCTCCATTTATATTTCAGTTAGTCAATATAGAACTCGCATTATTTCACATGAATTAGCATAAAGACATGAAGTTTAGCGATTTATGCAGATTATTATATTATTTTTGTCCACTCACGCAAACATCTTATATTTTAAATGTCTTTCCCTGGGCTTTTCGATTTTTCGTTGCTCAAGTTGCAGTGTTATTCCTGAGCGTGCTTGGTATTGTCGAGAGCTCCAAGTCCACAAGTCATCCTCTCATTAGTAGGTTCCAGCTCACTGTCTGATTGTTTTATATGTATATAGAAGTCGTTCTGGATACCAGTTTTCTTATGTTGTTACAGTGAGACTCTTATGAATAGGTTGTTACTCGAGTAGTCGTTACGTTTGCTTCTCCTTGTATTTAGAACCAGTACTTTGTAAAGTATGTTTTCAATCTTGAGTTTTACATCTGGTTTAGTTTATGCTATATGTTGAAAAATTTGGATGGATATTGGTGGTCCACAGTTTGTTTGTGGGATTTATCTGCGAAGTGTCATTCTTCTTGCAGGTTTTTTGTTGTCTCAATTTTAAGGAGAGTTATGTCAAAAAAATTACAAAATTTCATAGATAATAGTCAGTCGTTAGGGTTTGATATTAGATTACTAGTTAATTTAGAGTTAGGTCCTTTTAAATAATCTCCAACTCTTTTAATGTTAAATAACAACTCGATTTTTATGGTATATATAGTAATATATTATGCGTTAATTTTTTGGTATATCACCAAAAAAATAATTTTAATGGTATATGTAGTTGCTACTATACCTTATGTTAGGCAAAATTGTTGAAGATGACACTCAAGTTTAACGGTTAAAACAATTTGATCAATTTGTTAATATTGGGCAAAATCGACTCTGTAATCATGAGTAAAAATAATCAACAAAGAGTATATGAGTCATTCTAGCTCTGTGATGTCTGTTTGGTGAAAGTAATTATGCTATTCTTGATGCTCATATGGGTTATTATGGCAGAGTTAGGAATGTAGGATTACTTTCGCCCAATTATAATCGACGTAGTCAGAATTTTATTTATAAGAGACATAGTTAGAAGATGCTATGTCACCGGGACTGGGAGTGATGTTCAGTTTGAACTTTGAACGGCTCACATGCGGAATTACGAACGAGCTAGCATGCGTGCGAACGAAACAGTACGTGCTTCTCCTCCCCATATCATGGTCCAGTTTGGTAATGTTTTCTTTTTAAAAAGCTGGTTTTTGATTTTTGTGAAAATATATACTATATTTTAAAAAAAGAGTGTTTGTCAACTGTAACTACTTTTTATTATTATTTTATTCTTTTAAGTTAGAAATTAGTTAATTAAACAGATTAGTAAATATCAAATACAAACATAAATAAAAGAACAAAACAAAACATTTACTCGATAAAAAACTTCTCAAAAATCCCTTTTAAAAAAACTGTTCAAAACAGTTATTTCTGCAGAAAAAAAATCAACACTGCTAATCTTAAAAAAAACTCCACGTTGCTTTTTCAATCACACCCATAGGGTGTGTTGCCCCGTAAGTTCCTAAGAAAAAAGCAAGAAGGTCCCCCCACCCCTCTGTATGTGTGAAAACCAAAGGGCTTTTACAAGCTTCGACAACCTACAATCTTGAAGACGACTAGAGCCTTGAATGTAGACAACTTATCTTTGTTCGCTAAGATTAATTTGCTCACCATCTCTCATCACAGTGGTGTCAAAATCCAAATTAATCCAATTATCCAATCAAAGCAACACCATAGGAGCAACAAAATTTAGTCGTTGAGGGACGCAAGATCTGTCCGAGTAGCGCGGCGAGTTCGTCTGGTCAGAGAATGATGCTGAAAATTAAAATGATAGAACGCGTCTTAAAAAATTATACAGAGGTACTTTTGGAAATTCAAATAGTTTATTTTAAAAAACACTATTCATCCATGTTTTATAAAAAAAATAGGCTAAAAATACATTCTTTTCAAAATAATGAAGAAACCCACTTTTTTTATAAGTTCATTTCAAAATAAGTTTGTTTACCAAACACATCTAATTTAAATAGATAGAAAAGCTCATCTAAAAGAAATATTTCCAAACGGACCCATAGTTTACTCTGCCGGTTAATGATATGTTACTGTTACTGCTAGCTACCAGTGTCAGTCAATCGAACCGACCTGACTCCACACGTGCGTCACAGAAAACTATAATTACATAAAATTTACTATATAATAATTCTGATCCATAGGGTTTACTATTCACGCGCATTGTTAATAGAGGCATTTTTGTAAAGAAAAATTAAGCATGCCAGGCGTGTGGAAGGTTTGGCTGTCGTTCGCTCTCTGTCGTCACTCCTCTCAAAGTCTCAATCACTGCACTTCTCTCACGCACGCCTCTCTTTTGGCTCTCACCCTCATCGACTCATCGTCTCATCGAGTTGACTATCATCATCGACAAGGAGCGACATCACGGCAAGGGAATCTCTGATGCCTTCCCATTTTGGTGTCGCAAATTAGAACTGGGTAAGATGATCTTTGTGTATGAATTCTCCCTATTTCAACCCAAACCCAATTCAATTTTGTCAACAAAAAAAAAATTGCGCGTGTGTGGAGGGTTGCTAACCTGATCTACTTTCCTCTCTGCTCAAGTCCTCACCGTACTCTCATTTAACCTAGAATCCCACTCTTTGTGCCGCCAACGATGACAACAAGAGCAAAATAGGCGATTTGAGGACTTTGATCTCACTATCTGGGTAAGATTCGTTCTTCCCCTAATTCAGTTTCTTGATAAATCAATCGTAGGGCTAATCATTCCAAAAATTTCTGAGTTTTTTTGTCTGGACTCTTTTCTCTTTCTCCTTCTCTGATTATGAGCTCTTAAGTTATGGTGTTCATCTTAGCTATGAAAATCGCTTGTTTCTTCTGCAGTGTTCATGCCTCCTACTTTAGTATGAGTTTGATTCATATTCACTATTCGTTATTGATTCATTGTTTCTTTGGATTGGGTGCTGGGTTTGAATGCATCTATATTCAATCGTTTTATATGGGTTAATTTACTGTCCATGCTTCCTGCTTTAGCATGTGTTTGATTCATATTCACTATTCATTATTGATTCATTGTTTCTGTGGATTGGGTGCTGGGTTTGAATTTAATTAGTTAAATTTTGATTATGGTCGTTAATAATTATATGGGTTAATTTGGTTTTCATGAATAACTTATTCCTGAAACAATTGATTTTTCAATTTTTTAATGTGTACTCATGTTGTTAATAATAACCTCAACCTTTGTTGATATAGTGATGGTAACATGATTACACTACAGATAAATTATTTTATTAAGGCATGAATTGTTTGAACATTACACTTTTTGGCTTATTATTATGCAGATATATAGTCTCTGTTGTCATTGATGATGAAGATGATCAGACAACAGACTGTAGTATGGGAAAAACTGATGAAGAAGTATTTGGTGCCACATGTGATTAACTAATGGAGAAGATGAGCTATCCTTCAGAACAAACTGTGCTTGAAGAGATCTTTGTGATGATTGGTAAAAGCTTCATCTTGGAGTCAAGGGTAAATCAAATTGGTGATTTTATGTTGAAAAGTAAATGTGAAGATGGAGCAGCATCAGAGACAGCTGATAATGAAGAACCATTCTATGTGACTACTGATAAAATTGGGTATCAGAGAAAGAATGTAAGCGAGGATGTTTCAAGGGAATTATTCCAGGTTGAATCACAAAAGAGAACTAAGAGGGTGTGATTACATCTTACAATTTAGTAAGTATAAATTATTGGATTAGGGTCACTTGAGTCATATTTCCTCACTTTTGTTTGTAATTGTTCAGGACTGAAGACGAAGGAATGTCATTTCATCAATACTCGAAGAAGGGCAACAAGTGACCATGTATCTGGATAATTGAATCAAGCAGGTAATATATGAGCTTTATAATATTATGTTCTATAGTGAACGTGAAATAGTACTATTGGTTGAATAATCATTATTTGCTTTGTATTTTGTATGTGGATTCGTTATTTTACCTATGAGATTATTTGACTCATACGCTAGATGGCCATTGAGTTACAATGCTATGTTAATTTTAGTCTTGATATGCGAAACTAAATATACATGATGCTTCTCTTGCCATTGATTATATTCACTGTTGTTGCAGGAATAACACTATTGATAACCCGAAGTTGGTTTTTGTATAATAGCAGAGGATGGCTCTTTTGTTCAGAAATACATTTCTAGTTCTTATTAGCTATGCACTGTTTACTAGATAGATGTTCATGTTTGTAATTTTTTTTCCTTAATTATGTAATGCTAAAACTTTAAATCAGGTAATGTTGGTGATCTGGAGTATGTTCTTGATCAGAGAGTTAGCTGTTTTGTTTATTTGTTGTCTGATTAGGATGTTTGTAATATCACACTATATGTTAATTATAATACATATAGTATTTTTTTCAAGAGTACATGTAATCAAGATCTTGATATTAGTTTTTGTATATTTGTGATAGTATGATCATTCTGTGATTAGTGGTATGCATGCATAACTTTTTGCATTTGTAATTGACTTCAAATTGGTATTATGATGAAGTGTCAGAGTTGTACCTAATAAATTTGTGTTTTGATGATGGTAGATCTATTGTGCAGATATTTATGACTTACTTAGTTAGATCAATATTGGTATTGTTAAAAAATGTAAATGTGTAGAGTACCTTGAAAGTTAGAATTAGAGTGTGTGGGAATGAATGTTATATCATGTGTATTAGTCTTTGTTATTTTTGCTCTTTAGAGAAGACAATGTGTTAGTGCTAGATCAGGTGTAGATGTAAATGTTAATGAAATTGTTGCTGTATTAGTAATTAGAATGACATGCTATCACCACTTTAGATTTGAATAATATAAGGTGTACGGATAATTAATTTGAGACTTTAGTATTTGTATGATGTGCGTTCATTTTTATCTAAGTTATAGATCTATTATAGGTTTTTTTTAGTTGCAGTTTGCATCAATAGTACTGTCAAATCAATCTGTTTTAAACTCTATACAGAAATGACAATTCAAACTTAAGTTGCCAATATGCACTTTTTTAGATTTGGCTACGCAGGTAAACTAGATTCTATTCACTTTTTCAGCATTTGTTAGGATGAAAAGATTCTTCAGTCGATCACTGTCTATTAGCCACAAGTTGATTGCTGTAGGCAACAATTTTTGTATAAATAGCACATTTGTTCTGATTCTATTTCCAGCGTTGTATGTACCATTTTTTATTTCAACAGCTTCATTTGACTTTTTCATTATCATTGTTGCCCATTTATAAAATACACTTTTGGTCGATAGATATGTACTACGTAGTAATAGAACGATGAAGATTAGAGTTAATATAGCTAGGTGAAGGAGAGATTATAGATCCAGTAGGTGATTTATAGGGCCTATGCTTATGTTATTGATGACTAATATAAACACGATATAAACATAATATAAACATTAGCAACAGTTTGGAACTATTCAACATCGATTTAGTATTGTGATTGATAATGTATGACTACATGTGTTGAGTTATTTGATAAAGAAGTGGTGCCAAAAGAGTTGAATAACAACTTATGTCCCCTTTGGCAAATATTCATTGTCAGTTTAGACAATTTTGATATAACAAACTTGAAGATAACAACTGCTACAACTTTATATTATGTCATCCAACAACGATTTCTTCAAATTACGTCAATATGATTTGACAAAAACTAGGAATCTATTACTGCAATATCTAATAGTGGTCATATTCAAATTGTAAAGTCAACTTGAAATATCAACTATCATATGCGATTGGTGTAATAGACTTACCATATCACTTAGCTGCAACTTTGAACCCTTGCTTTATACTATATATCCACAACACTCACATAATCTTTCATCTCATCTATTGTATGCATTTAAATACTCATTTGTTGTAATAGTACTAAAATCACCGCGGCAAAGGGCCGGCAGCCACCTAGTAGTACAAGAAACCCAAATAATAGTGACGTGTTCCCCACTGGCTCACCACGTGAATGTGGTTCCCATGACCCCACCCTCTAAATACTTTTTCTACTTTTTGTTTTTTGTGTTGCAAGAAATCTAATCTGAGCCGATGAGCCAGTTAGCCACTTCCATCTTAGAGTTCACCGCTGAGCTGGTGAGCCATCATCAAAGTTGAACATTTATGTCTTTTTCTTTTCATCACATATTTTCGTAAGGTAATGTATGCACGTGTTCACCGCTGGTCTTTCAATAGTAGTTTTTTTTATACAATTCAATAGTAGTTTTGAAAACATGCAGTAAATTGGTTTCAGGTGCTTCACACAACTAATGGATCGGGAAAAATCAAATATACAAGGACATGTGATATTATTTCATGATTTTTACTCTATTGTTGTTGAGGGCATCTTCATTTTTAGGGCACCAAGTGCACTTGTATTTGCAATAGTTAAGTTTCATGTAATTTTAGTCATTTATTTGATTTAATATTAATATGATATTAACATTAATATTAACATCATTAAAAAAAATAAAAATGTAAAAATTATTAGATAAAAATAAAAATAAAAATTAGTCACTGCACTTTAATTGAGATAAACCATTAATATGGTATTAATTGATTTTTATTATTATTAAGTAAATAAACCTACACCCCAAACTCTAACCCCTAAACCCCAATTCAAATCTTAAACCCCAAACCCCAAACCCTTAAATCCCAAATCTCAAACCCTATCTTCGATCAAATCCTAAAACCCCAACCCCCACGATCAAATTAACAAATTTATTTTTCTTCCATATTGTCGGTATAAGAAGATATACATTTAGGGTTTAGGAAAAATTTTAAAAATATAGAAAAAATTTAAAAATTTGACAATACTTCTACATTTATTTTTATGTCATTTGTCTTTAAAAAAAAAGCGGTTTTAAACTATTGACAACAAAAAACAAAAAAAATTGGCATTTCGTGCATATTTCAGAACCAGAAAACACACTATAGCCGACGACCAAAAATCGTTAGCCTGTTAGCCTTTGTTGTCGGCTATAGTAAATGCCAACAAACATTCGTCGGCTATAGTGTCGTTGGGAGAATGTCGTCAGCCAAACTATAGCCGACTAACATTGTGCACGTCGTCAGCTATAGTCTAGACCTTAGCCAACAAAAAAGTCGTGGGCTAAAGTTGCTGGTTTCTGGAAAAAAGAAAACTAATGAATCGCCCACTGGAGCTCCGCTGTGGGCCACATGCGGCGGCCGGAGTTTACCCGCACCGAACATGGCCAACTTGCATACCAAAAGATAGATCAAAGCAAGCTCAACACATCTCTTAACAACACCTAAACCAAATTCAAACCAGAAACGTACGAATTTACCTCAAATTGAGAGAAACCCACAACGAATTCCGGCGGCGCTTGAACTCCGTCCACCGGTCGAGATGGACCACAAGGACGGTGGCGTTTGGCTCCCCCTAGGGTGGGCTTCAAAAGCCTTCTAGCATCGCGGCCAGATTGGTGGTCGGCCGGTGAAAGACGTCGGCGACAGTACCGAAGGGGAGAGAGAGAGAAGGGGGACGAAACAGATCTATAAACTCAAGGACTTTAGTTGACGACATAAAAAAATCGTTGTCTAAAGCATAGCCGACGACACAAAATTTATATTGATGACTTTTTTCGTCAGCTAAAGAGAAAATTTCGTCGGTTAAAGTTGAGAAAAGCCGACGACTTTTTTCGAAAATAGTCGAAGATACTTTAGCTGACGAGTAAAAACGTTAGCTGACACAATATTTTTTTCGTTGGCTATATTTCGTTGGCTAAAGTATAGTATAGCCGACGAAAAAAAAATCATCGGCCTGTTATTGGTTATTTTTTTGGCTATACTATTTTTTCTGGTAGTGCTTCATGGAATATCATATAATATAAATTGCATGAAATAATTAACCTCGTATATTTCTGAGTGTGTATTTTTTTATCTAGATCAAAACAATCAACTATTAATACAAGCCATTTCAAATTTATTTTTCTAAAACGGCATGAATAAATCATTCATAGTTCAATTTTTAATTTTTTTTCAACAACATTTTTTTAAGGAAATACAGAGAAGGAACCTAGCTTGTGGACTTGCCAGAATTCGCATTCTCATGTCTCGTATTATTAATACTATAATAATTTTGCATCGGAGGGGACATAACGCTTATACTCCGGGTTACATGATTGTTATCACATAGGTCATTAAAGAGAACGTCCTGGATAATTACAGGCGTCTCCTCAGTCCTGAATCATCAAAAACATGCATGATTGTTATCGCATAGATCATTAAAGAGAACGTCCTGGATAATTACAGGCGTCTCCTCAATCCTGAATCATCAACAACATGCTTTTACTATTGAGCTTCAAGTATTATAGTATGAATTTTTAATTGATGAGATCATCACAATTAAGTTGATATATGATATTATTAATAAATAAATCCAAATATATATATGTGGTTTTCTTAGGAAAATATACGTTTGATTTGTCATATTAATTTAAGTCAAACTAAGGATCGATGAATGTGACTTAATTCCTTAATATAAATTCTAATCTTCTTCACTGCTTTGTTTTCGCTCCGCTCGTGCGCGGCACTCCTTGCTCGCGGAGTTGTCCAATTTTCTTTTTGGTCAATCATTTACATTTTTATATAATCAATTTATTACACTAGTACGTGCGGATATAAGAATTTTATACAATCCATTAAATTAAAATTGAAACTAAAATATTTGATGTAAATTTGAGTATTTAATTACCACATAATGAAAGTTTTATATGTAAATAATTAACCCCACTTATTTAAAAAATAACTTTATTTACGGTAATTTGTGAGTAAAAAAATGTAAACCACAAAAGTAGAAAGATTTGTTGGTTCATAATGTAGAAATATAAGAGTAGACATATTTGACAATAACTATACAACCATACGTTATGCTATGTGCAGCACGGAGATAAGTACAAATTTAGATACGTGGAAGCAATTCAATACAGATAAATAGCAAATATAATTTTTTGTCCACATTATAAGTAAAAAATATATGTTTATGTATGACCATATATTTACCTTACATTCTTATATATGGAATTGAAATGAGAATCTTAGGTCTTTCATTTCAGTTAGACAAGTTTTTACAGTTTCTGCCTACAATCTCACACATGCAATATATATACACCTATCTTGACCGAATAGATATTTCAACTGGTGGTATTAGGATTTAGGGGTGAGGCTATGAGTATTTACAAAAATAAAAATTATAATTTTTAAAATCATTTGTTACATCGTATGCGTATATGTTAATATGTAGTAGATTGAGAGATATTATCTAAATATTTTATTTTATTTTTACTGTGATAAAAGTACTTTGATCAAATCTTATTAATGAACATTAAATGTAAAGTTGTTAACTTTTCTGTTAGTACATGTGCATGACACATGATTGATGCAAGTGCACCTGGTGCACTGAAAAATTTTCCTTGTTGAAAATTGAAAAACATGTATGACAGATGACCGACAAGAAAACAAGAAGAGGCTTGTACTTTTTTTTGAGGTAACGATAGAATTGATACTGTGGTATAATACAAGGAATTCACCGTTGTCCCGTCCAAATAGAAATGAACTCCCTAGAGTAGACTACACTATTACATTCTTGAACAAGTACCTATTTAGCTACACGAGATATGTGTAGGATAAAAGCTAAAAAAGTCATGGTCTCACACCCTATCTAACTATGTACCCCAAACTATAGGAAAGTGAGTCGCTGTGTCACACCCCGATTTTTTACTGCCAGCTGTACCCTGCGACCCGCTCGGGAGCCGTAGCCGAGGTGTGAGAGCGAAAAGTAAAAGATAAAGCGGAAAACACTAAACTCAATTCGGTTCTTATTTAAACAACGGAAACTCTATTACAAGCTATTAAAATAACAACAACTCCTCTTGGCTAGTCGTTATATGTTTGGCTAATCATTTCAATTCTCGAAACCAACCTGCAAGCTTTGGTGGGGTGAGCTAACCACATACTCAGTGAGTAAATTATGTCATATGCCAGTGAAGCGATGCTTTTGTAATAAATAAAAAGACAAACGCTTATTAATATATAAAGATATCCCCAACTCGATGTCACATCATATTGTAACTTCTTATTTGTTATCCTTTGATTTAGTGACCATCAGTGAAATTCTGATATTTTTAATCTTATTTATGAATAATTCGAGTTCGATCTGATGTCGCGGTAAAATATTTTGACGTCGATAAGTACTAAGGTGTCTCGGTTTGACTTTTTATCAAATTAACGAAGTCGGTTGACTTTTTGTGAAAATCATAGATTTGTCGATACGAGTTGGTAGGCGCGAGAATCGTCAAAATCGGAGTTACGATGAGAAAGTTATGATCAGCGGAAGTTTGACAAAATATTAAAAATTGAATAGTCGTAAATATCGGAGTATAAATAGAGGTTTTCTTTTCGAGAAGAGGAGGGACTTGCCATTTTGGGGCCAGGCGGGGTTGACCTGTGTTGACCAACTCTCCACAACGAAAATCCCCGGCGAGCTCAGCTACGACAAGACCACATCGTCTGGCCACCAAATTAGCCGACCAATATATGAAACTGTTCAGCTCAATTCCCTCTATCTTTCCCCCATCGTCTCCATTATCGATTTTGCCGGAGCAAGCCGAAATCTCATTCGAAAATCGGCAAAAAAACCTAGGTTTCGGGTTGGAGGGTTCCCAGCCGATTTGGACCCCGATTTAGGTATGATTCTATTGCTCTTGGTGTGTTGAATGTATTGGTATATAGTATTGGGTTATTGCATGCTTGATTTAGGAGATTCGACGTGGTTTCCGAATGGAAACCACCGCCGAATCATCGTTGATGGTGGCGGAGGTAAACGACGATGATTAGGTGTCGAGGTGTTAGGGGTTTTGAAGCCCGCTCTCTTACGAGTTGAACCCGATCGTTCTCGAGCTCAGGCATGGCTTGACGGCCCCAGAATCGGGAAGTTTAGTTTTCCAGCCAAATGGAATCCACTGCCTTTCGAGGCATTTTCCAGCCAATATATATAGAACGAATTAAGTTATGGTCCTTTGAGATTAAATGTTGGGCTTGATGAGATGAAGAGATTGGTGGGTCAACCGCCACCATGTTGTGTTAAATATGGTTGGATTTGTATTGAATCTACGAGCGTATTTGTGAGGTTTAATTTGCGATTAGGATTCGTCGTCCCAGTGGGTGGGCGGTAGTAACTAGTGTCGCTGCCAGTGGAGGTGCAGGCGACGAAGAACTAGATGTATCTTATATCATTAAGTTCGTAATACTATAACGTGATTAGGCTAAAAATTAGTCAAGCATTTACCGGATTTAGTAGAATATTTTATTATATTAATATTAGGACAATTTTGTTTTGTTGCGATAGAGTTAATTCGAGTTACTTATTTTCTAATTGAATACAATATAATTATCTATTTGAATTTATGGTAATTAAGTAGGCTCGGGTCATTACACCATCACAGGTAACCCTAATGGCAACTTCGGCCTTATACCTTTGCGTTACACATTCTCACTTCGGCTATAACAAATAAGTACGCATGTTCCATGAATATTTTCTCATCACTAATAGATCGACTTGTATAATTTATATAATACCCCGACTCACAAATAATAGACATGCTTCACTTGAAAAAGATAGAAAGACATGGAAAATAGAATAAATAACATTGAAACACATCATATAACTCACACACATCGAATTCGAGATGATCATCGAGCATAACAACGACATCGCGAGCCACCTAACGAATGCCTTAAAAAATTATTAAACTATATTTGACTTGCTCTCCACTAATGGATAGAGCTCGTCGAGGGAAACTTGTAGATATTAACTAATCCTAATTCGGAGTTACAGATCGAAAGTTATGATCTAACGAAATTACGCGAAGTTCGAAGAAATGTAGAATAAGAAACTAGAGAGAGAAATGTGTGGCTGGAAGAATGGGTTGGTTGCCCTATTTATAGGTTGGGATGACTGACCCAACAAAGACAGTGAAAAAATGATGTTCCAACGGGAAAGAAAAATTAGAGACAAAGAAATGAACCATAATTTAACAAGTGTCAAGCATGAATTTGCACAATTTTAAAAAGAATGATGAAACAAGTGGTGCATGACACATTGAAATGACTCAGCCAAACAAGAGGAGAAAGTGACACGTGGAGTGCTGGCCAATAAGAGGGTGTCATGTCACCACATATATACCGAGAACACCGAACTTTAAATAATCATAAAAAATAACTCGGAACTCCAAAAAATACAATGAAAGATTCAAGGAACTCATGGTAACGTCTACTATCTATTTTTGGTCACTAAAACTAATTCTGACTAACTTAAAAAATTATGGTCTTACACGCCACTCTTCCGCCTCAACCCTAGCCTTGGTCGCCTTGTGTATAACAACATTCTATGAGGAAGATTCATGTTTTGAGATGCCTTGTAGCCTGTCGGTCTGAGCCATCTCACCTTGAGAAGCCCGATCTGGCTTCTATTCACGTACTGACCTCTTCTTCGAGCTCACGGCAGTACCACCACCTGGTCGAACTAGCGTGAGAGTCAAACATCTAGTCTACAATGCAGACCCAACAGTCAACACTATCTACTGCTGTTGGTCCCCAGGACTTGAGATGGAAATGTGCTCTATTCCAGGAGCCTGAGAAAGATCATGTGCAGACAAAGTGACCTGCATGGATGAAACTTGGCTCGGAGTCCCATTCCCTAGCACCTACAAACCATCCAAGTGTGTAGCATGCACCATCTCGGGTCTCACATCTCCTGCCATACCATTCACACTGCCGGTCACATTTGGCATCGGTTGGGACTTCACTGACGCCTCCGCTACTTCTGTTGCGCTGTCTGCCGCTAGCACCTCACAACCACCCTCACCGTGGCCAAAACATCAAAAAAAGGGCACAAAAACCTTTGATTCCAAGATAATCAAAGGTGAGAATCTCTGACACACCCGTCAAAAATCAAACTTTTCGTCGAATCAACAAAGGTTGATGAACCATAGCCACATGTTCTTTAAAGCACCAAGCTTCGGGAGATCATTTTCCTTAAGATCGTCGAGATGCCTTCCAATCCTCTAAGCCCAACTCTCATGCATCCCACCATCTGGCACATTTCTCACCTTCACCCATATTGGTGCCGCCGTTGTTGCCACTAAAAAGAAATCCGAGAAGTCAGTGAATCGCTCCACCACCAATGTATAGTCTCTATAGTACTACTGTCCACCCTAGACCACTCGGCGAATTTTCGCCAACTCTCGAAAAGTACAAAAGAACTGATCTGGGGTTTTCCTCAAATAGGGCACCTTCACCGGCCGGCTTGGTGTGCCCCATAATCGAGCCATCATAGCCCGCAGCCCGCTCTCGCGACTCGCCAACAATGGTTCCATTCCAAACAAGCATATGACCATATAAAAGCAATCAATGACCACTGCATCATCATCCAATCAAGCTGAATCGCTGACAATGAACTCTATCACTGCCTCGAACTGCTGGGCAACATCGGTGACCGAATCGGCCATGCAATTGGTTCTTTACAGAGGTCTTGATGACTAGAAAGCAAAGGAAAAGAGAGATGAGGGATTAGAGGGACATCAATCGAAGATTAAGGAGAAGAAGTGATGGCGGCTTTAGAAAAATATTTAGGGTTTTTTGAAGAGAGAGAGAGAGAGAGAGAGAGAGAGAGAGAGAGAGAGAGAGAGAGAGAGAGAGAGAGAGAGAGAGAGAGAGAGAGAGAGAGAGAGAGAGAGAGAGGCATGCTCGCGAGAGCCTTAAGAAATTCACTTAGAAGCACTGAAATGGGTTGACTTAGAAGAGGCATGTAATGAAAGAATGGACAACCAAAATATAGTTAAGAGAGACTAATAATAGAAACATGTTATAATGACTGACCTTTAGCATGTAATTTTTTTTAATGGAACTTCCTAGAGAACGCACTCCACGCGCGATCACCTTCTGCCCCAAATTCCTCCTAGGGTTGAACTTCGTCTTCATCTTCATCTTCTTTGCCTGGCTATTCCGTTTACACCCTCCATGGCCTGACATTCATAGCCTCCCCTATGCTTACCTTTAGAAAAATGACCAAATCTTTGCAAGAAGCAATCAAAACCCACAAAAGATCCAAACCCCCAAAAAGTTATTGAACCTTGCATGCATGTACATTCACAGTGATTGGTACATTGCATTTATGGAATCCTTAAACCTGTCGGAGCATAATCAAGAGCTGAAACCAAATCATCCGCCGAAAACCCTTCCTAATCCCATTGGCCATGTCAGAAGAGAATCAAAAGGTACGTCTTTTAAAACTGTAATCATCACGCAACTGCAGCTAACTCCCTGGGTAAACACTCTCCATCTTCTCCATATTCTAGGGTTATTCCCTAAACAGACAATCATTTACCTATACTTACTTCTTGTCAGTAGTGAAAGATGTGCCTTTATTAGGTCTAGCTTTCTGAATTGGATAAATCTGAGAAAACGGTTCGATACTTAAATCCTAACTAGATTGACACTTGGTGTTCACTCCCTTACTGTGCTCCTTGAGAGTAATGATGTCTCTGTGAGATTCATTGTATTGTCTAGCCAAGCTCGAGCTATAAATGGAGACTACTTGTTACCCTAGATCATCACAACTCACAAGCTTCTTACTACTTCTAAAAAAATCATTCTCACCCCTAATACCATGGCCTACAGCCCGAACTCCATTGCAATATCCAGCTCTCCTGGAAATAGTAAGAATTTCAGTGCCCTGCTCCTACTCAACCACATGTTATTTCAGTGCCATGCTCCTAATGAACCACCTGTAGATTTTGTGCATGGTGAAGCTTACTTCTTCATCGATCAGAGAGAAACATATGTCTTCATTGATGGCCCAAAAGAAGATGGTACTGATCATTTCTCAAGATATTGTCTTGTTGGATGTATCTTTGGGAAACCAGTTGATAACGATGTGGTGATGGAAAAGGCTACTGTCCTCTTTGATCAAGTGAAAGGTACACTCAATATGGGGAAACTAGGTAATGACTGGTTCAAAATGGATTTTGCCCTCGAGGAGGACCTCTACTATGTGCTTGACAGTGGCCCTTGGGTGATAAACAACTAGATCTTTTATGTTCAAAGGTCTCCAAAACTTTCAATCCAATCTATGAAACCATAAACTTGTTAAAGTGCTGGGTGCGACTACCTAATCTCCCCATCAACTACTGGACAGAGAAGAAGCTAAAGGATATCTGCAAGCTTATTGGAACCTTCCAATACATGGATGAAGAAACTGAGATGAGGACTCAATGCATGTATGCTCGAGTGTGCATTGAGCTCGACCTTAGGTATCCCCTGCCTTGAACTATTGTGGTTCATACCAAAGATGACAATTCTAGCCATGTTAAAGTACTGGTGTCATATGAAAATCTATTTCCTGTCTGTTTTTATTGTGGCAAACCTATGCATAAGCAAAGAAGATGTCCTAAGAAAGCTGCTGGTGAAGACTTTCTCCTCTTGGAGAAAGAATCAGATGATGAAGATGTCTACCCTACTGAAAGGGTAGTTGGCCTTGAAATTAAGCAGAAGGTAGCTAGTAATACTATGGTAGTCTTCCCTCAACCGAATGTAATCATGTTCAGCTTCAATGGTAATGATGAGCCTGCAAACGAGAATACTGTTAAAGGCAAAGATAAAGAGTTCTCTCCACTTTCCCCTGGCTGACACAATGTGGGGAAGGGAAAGACCTACAGTGGAGGACAAGGTTTGGGGAGAACCACTGAGAGCATAAGAAGCATGCCTCAACACTACAACTACTCTGCAAGAGGAGGCAAATCTTTCAAGGACGCTATTAAACGTGGCCGTGGAGGTCGTAATTCAATCATAATTGGTGAAAATTTGGGGAAAAGAATCTCCAAGAAAGATTTCATCATCTTTCCAAACTCCAAAGAAATGGGGAGTGACAACTTTACTTCCCAAAGAAATTCATCTGATGTTTCTTTTAACTTGTTGTCTAACTTAGATCACTTACTAAAAACACCAATAGTACCTGATCTGAACCTATTGATGGACCTTGCGTTTGATCCCCTAAGTGATTATTCACCAACCAAGGCGATTGACTTCTATAATTTCTTTTTTGATGACATATTGTTTGCCCCTCAGGAAAATTTTGAGAATGCTGAGGGTAAAAATATGTCTGAGGAGAAAAGGGTGCTAGTGGGTACAATACTATGACTAGGAAAAATAAAGCTGTTGTGAATGATACTTCGAAGGTGAACTCTGGTTACAGAAGCCCTAGGAAGAGATCCAAGGAAATGATCATGGAATGGGAAGGTGAGAAGGACAAGGCCATGGAGGCCACTAAAGGCTCATCCAAATCTATTAAATGAGAGTGGTTGTTTGGAACAGCTAAGGCAGTTCTTGGCAAGGCTTTAGGTCTCAAGCCAGTTTTTATGCTAGTAGTTTACATTTAGATGTTTTATGTGTCCTGGACACTAGAGATGATTTAAATTCTGGCAATAATGTAGTTTCAAAGCTTTGTTTTGATCAAACACTGATGGTTCCCTCTTTGGGCCAGTGTGGTGGTCTGTTTCTCCTTTGGAACACTAATGCAGTTACTTTAAATATCCTTTCTCAACATAACAGATTTATACACTGTAGTATGAAATGGAATGACTTGGATCATATCATTTACTTTACTTTTGTATATGCATATCCACAAAAAGAAAAGCAGAAGGAACTGTGGAATGAAATTATCAAACTTAAACCAATAAATGGGGAAGCTTGGTATATAGCTGGTGACTTTAACATGATCACTGATTTATATAAAAAATGGGGAGGCAATAGAACCTTCACAAAGTATGTGTTTGATTTTATTAACTTTCTAATTAAACATCTGTGGCATGATGTCTATCCCCATCTCAGGTATGCCCTACACTTGGTCGAACAAGCACAAAGATAACACTCTGATTTTTGAGAAACTAGACAGGTTCTGTACTAATGCGCATGGTTTGCTGCTTCATCCTAACATGGAAGTTGTCAATATGCCAATTAATGGCTCGGATCATGGACTTATTTACTTAACACTTACCAAACAAAAATCCAAAATAAACACTTGGTTTAAATTTGAAACAATGTGGGAGGATCATCCTGGTTTTAAAGATATTGTAGCCAATGCCTGGTCAAAAAGGATGGACCCTGACCCTGTTAAAAATCTGCATATCATTTCCAAGTTATTCATGCATCATGCTAGGACTTGGAATAAAGAATTTTTTGGTGATATTTTTACTAAACTAAAAAACTTACAGGAAGAAATTCAAACCATTCAGAAACAACTGATGGATGATCCATACTCAGTAACCTTGAAAGGAAAAGAGAAGAATTTACAAGAGCAGATAAGCACTATGCATCAACAATAGGAACTCTATTGGGCTTAGAAAGCCAAAGTAACTTGGTTGTAACTCGGAGATGATAATACTAAGTTCTTCCATCTCCAGGCTACAATCAGAAGAAAAAAAAGGAACAATATAACTAGAATGAAAAATAGTAAGGATGAATGGATTACTAACCATGAAGATTTAGTCTCCCTGATTGTCTATGATTTCAGGAAAAGATTCCAAGCTAAGGAAGACCCGAATACACAGAAGATAACTGATTTCTTGAGCATCACCAAACCCTGTGTCACTCCTGAGGATAATACAAGACTACTTCAAAAAATCAGCTCAGAGGAGGTGAGAGAGGATGTCAATTCCATTGGAGCTTTAAAAGCACCAGGTGCGGATGACATTCATGCTTACTTTTACCAAAAAAACTGGACTAAGGTAAGTAATTGTCTTACTGATATGGTGACTGATTTTTTTGAGGGCAAAACTTCTTGTAAACCTCTAAACCATACTAATATTGCTTTAATCCCAAAATTGAAGAACCTGTTTCAGTTAATCATTTAAGGCCAATTAGTCTGTGTAATGTCACTTACAAAATTCTTACCAAAATTCTGGTCCTCAGGTTAAAACCCTTGCTAGATAAGTGTATATCTGTAAATCAAGGTGCTTTTGCCCCAGGGAGATCCATTTATGACAATATCCTCATTGCTCATGAATTTCTAAATGAATTTTTAGAAGAAAAAAAGAAGAAGAGGCAGAACTGGCTCAATGGCAATTAAAATTGACTTAGAAAAAGCCTATGACCTCATTAGCTGGAAATACATTAAGCATTGTCTCGGAAATCTTGGCTTCCACATAAGGTGGATTCACCTTGTACTTGACGGTATCACTACAGCTTCATTCTCTGTGATCATCAATGGCAAACCTGAAGGTTTCTTTGTGCCCTCTAAGGGCATCAGGCAAGGATGTGACGACCCGGAACAGAATCAGTAGTATAATCAGCTTAATTTCTGTATTAGTGCGTAATCGCAGTTTTCTGATAATTGATTGAATTACCGGTCTTGATCACGACTTAATTTTTGGCCGAGAATTTGAGTTGAGACTCTCCTCGAGAGTTGTTGTATGCGTGATTTCGAGTTCGTGGGCAATTTCGGATTATTATTTCGACGACCGAGGAATATAATATGAATATTTAAAATTTCAGAATATCGTCGAGTTTATCCGTTCGTATTCAAGTCTATCCGAATCGTGATTGTGATCCGTTTTGGACCGTTGATCGACTCGAACCGTAAATGGAATGATTATCAACTTGATTTGTGAGTTTCGCGATTAGTCGCGATTTCAACGTAATCGGTTGATATGGTGGCTTCGTTAGCGACTAAATTATCGGACAATAATTTGATTTCGGATTCTTCGCGGAAGTTGTAGAGAATTTAATTTAAGCTCGTGGGAACTTTCGGAGGATTTTTTCGAGTTACGAGGAATAAGTTGTGAATATTTTCGAGCGTCGAATATTGTCGTATTTATCCGTTTGGGGTTCGATACGCGTACGGTATAAATACATAAGTGATACATGCCGATTTTGGAAAGTTTCCAGAAATAGAAAACTTGTGTTGACTGCGTTGACCGGGTGGGTCGACCCGTTCGGTAGGCAGAATTGGTTTCGCCGGAGTTGAGGCCGATTCCGGCCACGATTGGCTGGGGTTCCTTCTTGAGATTTGTTGGGCTCGTGGCCTTCTTCGATTTGGGAGATGGATCATCCCGTGAGGTGGCCGGAGGAGGAAGAAATGTGGCGGCGAAAATGGCGATTTTTCGGCGAGAATTCGGTGATGACGGAGGTGGCTTTTCCGGCGGCGATGGAGCTCGGGGTTTGAAGGGTTTTGTTAGCCTTGAGGAGAGGAAGCTATTGGAAGTGGTCTTGAGGGTTGCCGTGGCCGGAGGAGGGAGATCGGTCGGTTTGAAATTCCGGTAAGGGTTTGGAACTTTGAGATGAATTTTGGAGGTTTTCCGATCAAAATTGGCCTTAACTTTGAACTGGAAAGTTGTTGGAAGTGTCGAGATCTTCAAATCTATGTGTAGGTTGCAAATTTCTGGGCCGGTTTGATTTTCCGGCGGCCAACGACGACTTTTCCGGCGACGTGTGTTTCGACGAGTTATATGTCGTTTCGCTCGGAATCGCGCTCCGATCGCAGTGGTGAGGTTTATTTTTCGAATTGAGCATCAAAAATTATAGCGAGATTTTATGGTGTGATTATCCAATTTTGACGATTTCGTCGATATTGAATTATATGTTTCCGGGAACGGTTATTTCTCGTGATATGATTTGAGGTTTCGAGTTATGATTTTGAGCAGTGGATTTTATGATTATCCAGGGGTTCGTGATCGTTCTTTTGGCGAGAGATTTTCCGCCGGATCACGGGATTAACGCATATCGCGTTACGCTCACCGGTGAGTGGACATTTTTTGTATTTTCACTGTTGTTGCGAGTTTGTGATTTTTCGTGATTTTTCGTATTTATTTATATACGATATTGAGATTATTTATTACTTTTGGAGGCATTATTTTATATTTTTATGGTGATGGCATTACTTGCATCGATGCTTCGGCTACTCGGCTGATCACCGGTAGTCTAACCAGAGTTGAGAGATTCCTCTGGACCAGAGTTGAGAGATTCATCTGGGCAGGGTTGAGAGATTCCCCTGGCCTATCACCGTCGGGTTTGAGAGATTTGCTTGGCACCTCCATATATATTTTCTGAACTCGCTATACTTGTTTATTGTATATGAAATTGGTGAAAGACATATGTTTATTTTCGTCCACTGACTCTAACGTTTTTATTGCCTTTCCCCTGGGCTTTTCGGTTTCCGTGCTCAATTTGCAGTTCGGACTCTGGTGTCGCACTTCGCGGTCGGAGGCTTAGTATTCGAGCGATGTTTCTTTTATGGTAGGTTCTTAGTTTGGCCTACTATTTGTATATACATACTAGAAGTCGCTCTGAGCATTCTTATGTTATACTTTTATACGATTTTTCCCCGGATTTCTGTAAAGTATAGTTTTATTGATTACTTTACATTACTGTTATGATATTGAGAAATCCGGATGGGATTGGTGCCCACGGTTTGATTTTTGTGGCATAGGATGAAGTGTATTTTCCGAGTGCAGGTTAATGGAAATTCCGCATTAGTAGCGTTACTCTGCCAAAATTTCTGTGGTTTTTGTTGGTTCGTGTTTTCAGAAGGGGTTTGATTCCGATTTAGGAAACTAAATCGGGGTTGGATTCTTTCAAAGGAGATCCAATTTTCCCCTACATTTTCATTCTGTGCATGGAGCCTTTGATTAGGACCCTTAACAATAGAGCAAGTAACTCTAAAAGCCATGTACGCATTCTCTCCTCTCTGAAAGGTCATCGAATCTCAAACATGTTATTTGCTGATGACTGATTAATTTTCAGCATGGCTTCTTCTAAAGCCGCCAAGAATATTTTAAAGATCCTCAACTATTTCTCTATGGCTTCTGGACAGCATCAACTTTCAAAAGTCTTCTATTTACTTCTCTAATAGAGTCACTTCTAATGTTAAGAATGAGACTGCTAGTATCTTGAACATCCAACATAAGACAACCATTAGAAAATATCTTGGAATCAATAATATTGCCTTTTGGCAAGACCCTGTGAACTCAAAAGAACTCCTTGCTAGAATCTCCAAAAAACTTGCTGGTTGGAAGAGAGATTCTCTCTCAAGAGCTGGTAGACTAACACTGATTAAAACTAGCCTGGCTAGGATGCCTAACCACACAATGTCTTGCTTCAATTGTTCAGAAAAAGTTTGCAAAGAAATTGATAAAAATATAAGGGACTTCTTTTGGGGGAAGTCCACAAAATTATGCCCCATCAGCCAGAAACAAATTTGTTCCCCAAAAAAGAATAGAGGATTAGGTGTGAGAGCCTTTGCTGAGTTTAACAAAACTGCTCTTACTAAGCTTGGCTGGAAGGTCCTCACAAATCCTGATAATTGGTGGGTGGACATTGTCACAAGGAAATACTTGATAAAAGGTGATTTCTTAAAGGCAAAGAAGAAGTCATCCTACTCTGAAGCTTGGAAAAGCATACTGGATGCTAGAGATCTCTTCACTAAGGGAATGAGGTAGATTGTTGGGGATGGAGTGGATATTAATTTCCAGCAACACCATTGGGCCTTTGATTTTCCCCAACCCATAAAGTGAGAAATGATGCCACTGATGAGATCAATGTGAATGCAACTGTGAGTGAGTACCTCTGTGATGGCTATTGGAACATTCAAAATTGGAAAAATTCTTTGACAAAGAAACAACTGATCATATCATTGGGATTCTTATCCCTTACAGGAAAAGCCAAGACCACTTTGTTTGGGGGCATTCTCCAAATGGAAAATTCACAATTAAATATGCTTTTGCTCTACAAAATAAGTGTACTGAGCAATCCAGGAACCAAGACCTAATAAATTTGGTCTGAAAACTGCAGATCCCTCCCAAAGTTAAGATTTTTGCATGGTTAATGCTGCATAATAGGCTCAATACCAGAGCTAGGTTATTTAAGATGAAGATTATTAATTCGAATTGTTGTCCTATCTGCAATTCTCATGAGGAGAATCTTGATCATATTTTTAGTGGTTGCTCTTTTGCAAGATGTGTGTGGAAAAAGAGTGGGATGTTTACCAATTCTACTGACATGGATTTTATTTTGAAGATCAGGAAAGTCTAAGGAAAAACACATTAACAAGAAAACCGTGGAGAAAATTCTAATCATCTGCTAGAAATTATGGAACAAGAAACCTCCTTGTTTTCCAAAACAAAACTCCCAATCACTTAGAGGTCATCAACACTGCTGCCACAGCATGGTCCAATACAAAAAGCATAACCAAAGACCATATGGATCCTCGACAACATTACTAAAGGATTGGCTCTCAAGGAGGCGCTGTCACACGCAAAAAGGAGAAGGCTAGACAACATTATTGTTGAAGGGGACTCACAACTTATTAATCAAGCAATCAATGGCGAATCCTGCATCCCCTGACGAATTAAAACAACTATTCAAGATATCAACACCATAGCAAGCAAATTCAATGTGATAATGTCATCATATATATAGGGAGGCGAACTTTACGGCTGATGCTCTAGCTAACTTAGGTCACAAGCAAAATGGCATCCACATTAGGGAATGCGACATTCCTAGCAAGGCTAGGATTCCATTGGCGTTTGACAATGCGGGTCTTGGAGGGCCTAAAGGCTCCTCCCTCTAGTCTTTGTTTTCTTTCTCCTATCAAAAAGAAGAAGAAAAAAAAGAAAAAAGAGAGACTAATAATGAAAATTTAATTAGTGAATCTAAATGGCTAAAATTCATATCCCATGCCAAAATGGACCACGTGCAGGATCCAGCTGAGTTGGAGAGAGATGACTAGACTAAAAGGCAACAAAAGACTTGGCACACATGCAGCGGTGGAGACATAGAGCCGTGCATGCCCGTTTCCGCGGGGACCGTTTTGAACCTCCATTTGTAATCCTTTCCTAAAATGGGGCTCTGCCTCTCTTTGTTTGCCCTTTGTTATTTTGGTCGTCGTCATCGGTCCAAGAGACCACGTATGGCTCAGTGGCTTTATTAACCATGTTCTAACACAACTCCCAAATCAATTCTCTAATCTCTGATCACATATTACATACTTTCTTTTAATGTTAAGTAACCAATTTTTTTTTATTTCAAAATTGCTTATGGTTTGAATTCTTGAGCCATGTTGTTGTCCTTCTAATAAGGGCAATGATAGAGGAATGAGAGGAGGCTCCAAATGTGTTTTGATGCAGATGCTCGAATTTTATGTGAGGTGTTATGTCAATTGTCATATTATCAATTAAATTATTAATTTATATAATCAATCATTAATGATATTATTTCTTACTTAATAATCATAAATATATTTTTAATTTTGAAACTTTCGCAATTAATATAGTCCTAATTAATCTCATTACATATAATCTCAATTCTAACGTAAATGCTTGCATATTTTTTCTGAAATAATTATATTCTTTATTCATTTATTATATGAAAGATTGAAATTAAATTTACAAATATGTAGAATAAAAAATTTCAACTTCATTTCATGAAAGTAATATTATCGTAATATACATATTTTAAACAATATTATATTCATATATAGTTTAAAAGTTTATTTAGGATGAGGTTAAGTTCGAGACCTAAATGAAAGTGATCGAATGACAATGATCAATAATGTTTAAAAAAAAACTTTGCACAAAATCATGTTTGAAACTTAAAATCTATCATTTGATGGGTAATTTAATCTCATATAATGATTTTAAAGAGTTAAATTGATAAAAATTGAAATGAAAAACATAATATGATTACTAGCTAGGATTTTTATTTTATATTTTTTTAAGAAGTAAGATCGTTTATTATATATAATTAATATGATTTGAATATGAAATTTTTAATAATAACATGGATATAAGTGTCATGCCACATAAGATTGGGATCTCTACATCAATGATCCATTTGAGGCCTAAAATTATTTTTCTTCTAATAAATGGTTACACATAGGAAATAAAACTGATTGAACACGTTCTATCGCGTTCATTAGCAAGAACTATGCTATGATTTTATTAACAGCTTCTTTTGCAAATTGATTGAACACGACATCATACAAGGAAAAAAACTAATATCGCCATATTTCACCACCAAATAGATTCTATATTTTAAAATTTATTCAACAACCATAAGAGTTGAATTCGAAAAGTAGTGGTTCCTTCCTAAATCCGACAAGGGCGTTGTACAAAAATCTCAGTTGCATGGAAACAGATACGAGTGCGTGGAAACGAAACATGATAAAATGCGGAAGCATTTTTTTTTTCTTCCCAAAAACTAGTGAAAGCTTGTACGCGAAGAAAGCATCTAATATATAATAAAAATTTAGTGATATATACATATAAAAATAGAATTTGATAAGTACCTTAAAACACAATTAGAATTTAATTGTCATTTAATTATTTTCAAACAAGTACATGCAGAATAATATGATTCATATATAAATAATACTAAACTTCTCTCATGATTCTTTGTGAAATATGATTTAGCGCTTCCAAAATTAATATATTTTTGGAATTATGCTTCCAAAATGGTTCCAAAAAGAATATTTTTGGAATCTTACTTCCGACAACTTCTGACAAGCTTCCGCTTCCGAAGCGGAAAGCGCTCTCACTTTGAAGCTTCTATGCAACCTAGGCTATACAAGACGAAAGAAAGAAAATAGAACAAATAAGAGATGAGGTATGAGTCCTTATTATTTGAGACATGAGAACTCATATGAATAGTAATTTTAGGAAGACTCATGAGGTATGAGTCCTTCAATTACTAGAGATGCTATACTACAGGACTTTCAACCTGATACAGTGAGTGATGCTATAGCACTGTAACGTATCTCTAGTTTGGGGTAGGACTAGGCACGAATCCTGCAAATCTTGAACCCAACCCGATCAGATTCCATTCTGATCCTGCAAGGGACAGAACAAGACAAAAAAAAAATTCACAATTTCATCTCGTCCTGACCTGTCTCATTTTTTAGTAACGGGATCGAGTCTCAATTTCGAAATCTCAATAGACACGTGCCGTGCCGTATAGTATATTTTGTTTATTTTATTATTTATCTTGTTTTTTTAGGAACGGGATCATGTTTTAATTTCAAAATCCTGATAGACTCGTCCCATCCAGTCCCACATAATATATTTTGTCTATTTTATCATTTGTTTTATTAAAAATTAACATATTAAATTATAAAATAATTAACGATATTCAACCAAAAAAATAAAATTACTTTAGGATGATCAAATTATTACACAAGGTAAGGCAATTTGGAGCATGGCTTTGCAACCTAGAAAAAAGTTTAACATGCTCGAAGGTGTTTTGTGGTTGTATTCTGACTGATGCCATCATTCCAAAGACGTGGTTTTACTACGCGTTTTAGATGTCACCTTTGTCTAAATGCAACTGATGTGGGGCATCTCATTCTTCTATTGTCATATAATTAATCACGTTTGGAGGTGGTTAGGAACTTTGTTCAATCTCACCATGTTTATACCAAATGGTTTGCATCAGCTTCTTGATCAGGTGGGTCAAAACAACCAAACACTTTTGGATTCTTGTAGTAGGTAATTGCTATGGAGTATATGGTACGAAAGGAATAGGCTAAGGAACAAATCTTCTCAATTTCGCATGGGAAGATTTTAGAATTTTTGCTTCTTTGTCTTCATGATTCAGCGAGTTTATTGTTCAAACTTATCTCGTCTATTTCATCGGTTACACCGATTTTCAATATATTTCGTCTCTCTCCACTAAGAGTGATTGCTGCCCCATATGTGTTTGCTCGAAATGTTGCTCCGGTTTAATTTAGCTTATTATAGCTTGTTTCGGTTTGCTTAAGTTGGTTTGGTTTTATGTACTAATTTAGCCGTTAGAGCATTTCCAACAGTTCTCGTATAAAATCTCTATTATACAAGACTAAAACACAAAATTTGTATAATTGTTTGGGATCAACTCGAACAGCTCTTCTATTCTATTCTTAAAAAATAAATGTTAATCTCTATAATTTAATGAGTATAGGGATATTTCTCAAATCAAGTCAATAAATTGTAGGAAAGAGAAAAAAAATTGATGTGTTTTTGTTCATATTTTGAGGAGAGAAGGTTGAATTGTGTAGGTGAGCAATAAATTTTAGAGATTTTTAGATGGTTATACAAATTTTGAGTTTTCTATAGATATAGGGATTCTCTCTTCTCTTTATCCATTTTCTATAGAATACAAGACAGTTTACAAGAGCTGTTGCAGCCAAAAAGATGTATTTTTTCAATAAAATAACAATTCTTGTATTTTTACAAGAGCTGTTGGAGATGCTCTTATATTGACTTTATTAATAAAATTTCAGGCTAGGACATGTTTTAGTCCCAATCTCGCTTAAAAAAATATATTACACTACTTGTAATATGAACTAAATGTATCAATTATACATGAAATAAAATTGTTTGTAATTTTATTGCTTTTAATTCAACTTTAAATAAAATTTCGGGCTTTATTAATAAAATTTCGGGATGTGACATGTTTTAGTCCCAGTCTCGCTTTAAAAAAATATCACACTAGTAATATGAACTAAATATATCAATTATACATGAAATAAAATTGCTTGTAATTTTATTGCTTTTAATTAAACTTTAAATAAAACGGTACTAGTTTGTGTAGTTGTAGACTTCTAGGTCTTATCAAACTATGTTTATCTTATATTGAGTCTGAAATTTGATTCATCCCATCTCATTCAGATTTTTGTTGTTAAATACTATATTAAAAGTTTATTTTAAATTGAGCCCGAAATTAGATTCGTCATGTCCCCTCCCATCTTGTCATGTTCAGGTTTCTGGACGACCGGGACAAACTTTTAAAATGTCCAGTCTCACCCCGTCCCGTTCGAGATAGAGAGGGACGGCCAAAAATTGGCCCGACCTATCCTGTGCCTACCTCTAGTTTGGGCCATTGCCACTGCGTCTACGGTTTTCTAACGTAATGGCAAAGATGAAAAGCCCAATAATACCAAATTAAAATATGCAAAGCCCAATAACATATTCAGCCCAATCCGGATCAGAGATGAAATCGGCGGAAAGTAAAATCTACGCGGGATTGACGACTCAGCATTGACCAGCAAAGCTACACAACTACGTACATAAGAGCATCCGCACCCATGATCAGAGCAAGAAGCAGAGCAAGAGCAAATCTTGCTTCAAGCAAAATGTATCCAAGATTTGCTCAAGCAAATCAAGTTTTGCACACACTCATTCACTATTTGTTTCAAGCAAATCAGCTTTGTCATGTAGTGAAATGTATAAAAAATGAATTACCGGATAGATTTACCACCAATAATAATGTGACACGTGTCTTGATCGGTAATAATTATACAAGATTTCCGGTAAGATTTCCGACTAATTAAAAATTGACACGTGTCACCGCCATGTGTCATTGTCGGTAAAATAATTGGACTAGATATCCGGTAAGATTTTTGACCAATTACGATGCGACACGTGTCACTGCGAGATAGCGTCGTCGACAAAATAATTGAACCAGATTTCCGGTAAGATTTTCGACCAATTACGATGCGACACGTGTCACTGCGAGATAGCGTCGTCGACAAAATAATTGAACCAGATTTCCAGTAAGATTTTCGACCAATTACGATGTGACACGTGTGTTCATATTTGACGATCGGATTATCTACAATTGCCTATAAAACGCTCATCTTTCTTTCATAATTGCCTCACACCATGTACAAGAATCCGAGTAGATAACTCATCTCTCTCAACACTTAGCAACATTTCCTTGTTCATCACTCTGATGGATCCTTTCAGCTTCCCCCATTTTTTTAGGAGGAGACAACGTCAACAAGAAGAGAATGACTATATGGAGCAATCATTCATCAATCAGGTGGTCATGGCGGAAGCACAAGACGACGATGAACCCTCACGACCGAGCAGTTCACGTCGCGGTAAAAAACCGAATCGTGATCGACAGAGGCTATCTAGGAGACGCAATCTCATGGCTGATTACTTCATCGAACGTCCCAACTTCGAGGCGGCAGAATTTCGTCGGCGGTATAGGATGAGCAGAAACCGATTCAACATTATCATGACGGATATCTGCAACCACGACCAATCTTGGCATCAAAGACCAGACGCGACTGGATTGCTAGGGCTTCTTCCTGAACAAAAGCTGACCGGTGCTCTGCGAATGTTAGCGTATGGGGCGGCCGCGGATCAGTGCACATAAATTACAAGGATGGGGGAATCGACTACTCTGGCATGCATGAAGGATTTTTGCAGCCAAGTGTATGAAATCTATGGTCCAAGATACCTCTGCAGTCCAACATCGGCAGACCTCACGCGACTCCTAGCTAAAAGCCAACGCCGAGGCTTTCCTGGCATGATTAGAAGTATCGACTTCATGCACTGGGAGTGGAAGAACTGCCCAACCGCCTATCAAGGGGCGTACTCAGGTCAAAAGGGTCGCCCAACTATTATTTTGGAGGCAGTGGCCTCGTATGATACGTGGATATGGCACAGCTTCTTCGGGTGTCTTGGAGCCAAAAATGACATTAATGTGCTCCACCTATCGGATGTGTTTTCAGAGGTCCTTTCAGGAAGAGGCCCAACTGCCGTCTATGAAGTCCATGGAGAGAGGTACAACTACGCTTATTATTTGGCTGACGGAATATATCCAAGGTACTCTACATTCGTCAAGACTATTTCTAATCCCCAGACGCCGCAAGATAAACTGTTCGCAAAGAAACAAGAGGCATACCGGAAAGATGTGGAGAGGGCCTTTGGCATCTTACAATCTCGATGGGCAATTATTCGTCATAGTTGTACATTGCACCACAAATCGGTAATGACTACCATCATGTTAGCTTGCATCATATTACATAACATGATTGTTGAAGAAGAGTACGTGGAGGATGAGGATGAGAATGAGGAAGAAGAAGACGTGCAAAATCCATCGAGGGCTTTCCGGGTTTATGATGGGCTGGTGGATCAACAAGGGAATCGAATTCCTTTTGAGCCAATTAGTAGAGATGGAGCAAATATACATAGGTTTCACGACCGTGTTGCCGATCTTGAATCTGGTTACATCCATACAGAGCTTCAAAAGGACTTGGTGAAGCACAATTGGAGGTTGGAAACCGGCGAGATACTCTAAATATTTAAGCTGTGTTTAATTTCTGTATGTGTGTTTAATTATGAAGCTTCCATTTTTATTTCAAGTGTATTTTAATTTCATCTTAATAAATAAATTGTATCTTTATTTCTTGAAAATTTAAATTATATAAAATTTAAATTACACAAAATGACGAGCCAAGCCCAGATTTATTCTTAGTACAATACTATAACTTCTACAGAAAGAGCACGGGACTTGGGTGATAACAATCAGAGTATGTTTCATCGGTATGTTGATCTTGACTAGGTTCTCCTTCATTAAGGATGGCTAATTTCCTCTTTGTAAAATATCTTTTTGAGATTGGGGTCATTGCCTCCAAATCCATTGTCATGATCCTCGTTTCCTCCGCAAGTTTCTTCAATCGTAACTCTTCATCCGCCCTTGCTTCATTCCGCCTTTGAATTTCTATGTACTCCGCGTAATAATTAAGCTCACTCTCATTATGCGCTATCCTCTTGGATTGCCACGAAGCTTGGTCACTAGCAATGGTATGCAAAACCTCAACTCGTTGCTCAATGGGAGTCTTACCTTGTTTCTTTTGTCGCCTCGCTTCCTTTGCCGCCTTCGTTCCCATTGGTCTAGGCGGACTAGAGGGAGCGGGAGCGGGCACGTGGCTTTGAGGTGTCTCATTCACTTCTTCGTCATCCAAATTAATGGTTGGAGATGATTTGGCGGCGGAAGGAGTAGGTTGGTCACTGCTTGCATATGGAAATGGAGTACTTGGTAGCACCGAAATGAAAGAAGGATGATTCTTAACCACTTCCCAACATTCAAAGTGTGTAAACACTTTCTTCATATCCTTATAGTAACATGATTGAGCTTGCTTGACCTAATAAAATAATTATATTAGCTACAAAATTATGCTACAAAAATAAAGTACATATATAAATTATGCTACAAAATTAATAATATATGCTACATAATTTAAATTGTATACATAATTTAAATTGTATATATAAATTGAAGTTAAATATTGTATATATTTAATTTGAAGCACAATATTGTATATATAAATTGTATACATTATTTAAATTTTTCTACATTAAATTTGCTACGCATACAAATTTATATAATGTATGCTACATAATTTAAATTATAATATAATTCATCATTATGTTACAAATAAATAAACTTACCTCATCCATTAGCGAAGTGCCGCTAGCTATACGTTGTCGTGCCGCGTACAAATATTCGCCCCATTTTTGCAAGAGTTGCTTGAATTTGTTGTAGTGAGACGAAAGCGCGATTCGGGTCCTCGGCTCTTTCGGAGGATCACCGGGTCTTGGCTCCCAATTTTTCACATAATTCGCATGAATTGTCTCCCACAATTTCTCCCTCTTTTGTTTGTTGCCGTCGTATTCATCAACGCTATGACACACAAAAGAAATACACATTTGTAAATCTTCGGAAGGAAGCCAATGTGTGCCCATTGTTTAGGAAAAAAAACTTAACGAAACGATAGAGGAGATGGAAGGAGAAGTGTAATGGTATGCTCAAATTGGTGTGAGTTGAGAAAAACTTGAAATAGTATTTATAGGCAAAGATTTGGGAGAGTTTGAGATTTTTTGGAATTTTTTTAAGAATTGTTTGGATTTATTTCCGTTGAAAGACAGTCTGACCAAACAGTAATATACAGTAGCCGTTGGGTTTAAATTCAGGCCATTGGATGAGGCTTCAATTTCAAAATGGATGGCTTGGATTGATTTAGCCGTTGGTTTCTGATTCTACAGCTCGGTAAGCCACGTGGCTTGAGCTGATTGGTCCGTAATTTTTTTTAAACTTTTTACACACGCGCCAGCCTTAAGAAAAAACTCAACGCGCCTGATGTCACCCACGTGGCGTAGGGTCCGCCAGGCGGTCGAGCAGACGCCGGAGCAAAACGAGCTCGAGCGTTTGGACGAGCACCACGAAGCCGTTGACTGGGCGAGCAGCAGCTCACCGATGCGAGGCGAAAATCCGGTTTGCTCGAGCAAATCGCCGGTGCCCCACCACCTACTCGATCACGATCTGCCCGGCTGCTCTCCGGTGCAGATGCTCTAACGCATGATTCAAAAAGAAAAAAAGAAAGAATCGAAGCTGTGCATAACGCATGACTAGGTTTATAGCTTTATATCACGTCTCAGCTGAAACAATAAGCAGTGGAATTGTGGAAGGCCTGCTTCGTGTTCACTATTCAAGGGACATAAAAACAGAGTGCTTGCCACTCGAGGTAAGAGTACTCGCAGTGTTCGACTTCGATCACCAATATTTTCCTTTTACAAACTTGAGTATGGTAGGCGAGGTCAGTTGTTCGACGAGAAAATGTAAGTAGCCGAGTCTGCTGAGATTGTGAGCGTAGCACACTAGAACGTCTGTCTAGTCTATACGTTTAGTTATTTGATGGGAATTTGATGAGTACAACCAGTTAGAATCATTTATATATATTCAGACTTGTTACAAAACATAGGATCAGTAAATCCAGTAATGACTAGGTATCAACGGCCGAAATCAAACCCAGAAGTTAATTACATCCTCTCAGAGTCTCAGTCTCGATTTTAATCTAAACAAACCCAAAGAGGCGCGCGCGTTTTGGAACCAAACCCAAAAGAATGATAATGAAAAGCCAATATATATCCAATCGTGAATAAATATTTAAACAACGTGAGCAACTAGAAGTCTAGGACGGTCGTGTACCAATCTTATTTGAATATTCGAGTCAAGTTGGAGTTGTGTTATGTTGTGTTGTGTCTTTCAGATCCGCCATAGATGCAGAGGATTACTTGTCCCTTCCGATTTCTCTGGAGGACAGTCGGATTCTTAGTTCATGGACCTTAAACGGGCCTCTAGATACCCATCTTCCTCTTTCCGATCAACACCTGCCTTTTTTAGACGCTTGCAAGCCATGAGGTCAGTTGACGCTAACGTTGTTCCTTTCGATTCTCCCCCTCGTTGTTGTTCTTTCAGTTTGCGTCCATCTGTGTATATGCATATCTATAATTTCTGGACATTTGATTGCTGGCCGAAGTTCTTCGTTTCCAATAAGCTTGAAATTTGTAAAGTCAAAGGCTTTTTGAGTGTTCTTGGCATTCAAGCATTGCTTACAGATCTGGCAAGCTAACTCTTGAAGTGTTTATTTTCTTTCGAGTGTTGTTTATGGCAAAAGATTCGATAACTGTTATAGGAATATGATTGTTGATTCTGATTTAGTAGAATCACTCTGTATTTATTACACAAAATTAAGAAATTTTGATACGGAACACTTTGTATATGATGAAAGAGTTACGCGCATTGCATATGAACTTAGTCTGTGTATGCTGTCAATATGTGTCGTTATCACAGGACAAAAAAGATATTGGGGATTTCTCTATCCCTCATTCTCATCAACATGGCTGCCATAATGGAGAAAGCCGATGAGAATCTCCTCCCATCAGTATACAAAGAAGTGAGTGAGGCTTTCAATGCCGGGCCATCTGACCTCGGATACCTCACTTTCATCAGGAACTTTGTGCAAGGGATGGCATCTCCCCTAGCAGGTGTACTAGTTCTCCTATATGACCGCCCCACCGTGCTTGCAATGGGCACTTTTTGCTGGGCATTGTCGACTGCTGCAGTCGGTGCAAGCCACCATTTTGGCCAAGTTGCTATTTGGAGAGCAGTGAATGGGTTTGGCCTGGCAATTGTTATACCAGCTCTTCAGTCTTTTATTGCTGACAGCTATAAGGACGGCGTGAGAGGGGCTGGGTTTGGGATGGTAAGCCTTGTTGGCTCCTTGGGTGGCATTGGAGGTGGTGTTGTGGCCACGCTTATGGCCGGTAACTTTTACTGGAGCATACCAGGATGGCGCATTGCGTTCATTCTCATGGCATCATTGAGTTCAGCAATTGGATTCCTTGTGTTCATGTTTGTGGTTGACCCAAGGAAAACTGTTCACATCGCTCATGGTGCTGACCAAAGTTCTGAGAGGTACTTTCGTCAACTTTGAATTCCTGAACAAAGAGTGGATTTGGATAATGGGGCGAAGAAAGAGTAACTTGAGACTATTCGTAATGCTGCAGGGATGATCTGATAAATAAGCGTTTGACAACTTCAAATGCAGCATCAGTTTGGCTGGAGTCTTGGACAGCCATGAAGTCAGTTGTTAAAGTACAAACCTTTCAAATTATTGTCTTGCAGGGTGTTGTTGGTTCACTACCATGGACTGCCATGGTGTTCTTCACTATGTGGTTCGAACTAATTGGTAAGCACTACCAAGCGTTCCAGTGCTATTTCGACTATCTGTGGGTTTCTCAACTCCTAGTCCATTTTGTGCAGGCTTTGATCACAACAGTACTGCGGCACTCCTTAGTCTCTTTGCTGTTGGATGCGCTACAGGATCTCTTCTCGGTGGAATAACAGCAGATCGAATGTCACAAATCTATCCCCACACCGGCCGCATCATGTGCGCGCAGTTCAGTGCATTCATGGGAATCCCATTTTCATGGTTTTTACTCAAAGTAATCCCACAGTCAGTAGACAGCTACTACACATTTGCTGTGACTCTCACCCTGATGGGTTTAACTATCAGCTGGAATGCAACAGCTGCAAATGGTCCTATGTTTGCTGAAGTCGTCCCTGCCAAACACCGAACCATGATTTATGCATTTGATCGGGCATTCGAAGGGTCATTCTCTTCTTTTGCTGCTCCCTTGGTTGGTATTCTCTCGGAGAAGATGTTTGGCTATGATGCAAAATCTGTGGATCCGATTAAAGGGTCTACAAAGGAGGCCTATGCCCTATCTCAAGGGCTTATTTCGATGATGGCAGTTCCATTTGGTTTGTGTTGCTTGTTTTACACGCCTTTGTATGTGATTTTCAGAAGGGACCGGGAAAATGCCAGAGTTGCCGGTGCGAAAGAAGAAGAAATGAACATGATGAAGTGACAAAGTGAGACAGGTCGCTTGGCAACCAGAATACATATCTAAACTCTCAAGCTCATGGCGTTTAGTCATACTGTATTCAAAGGGTAAACAGCATTCGGCTATACTATTATATTGCGACTAGTTTCGGCGACTTTCTTACGTTGAGGCTAACGATTTGTCATAGGAAACTTGATTTCATTCTCAACCTAATGTCTGATTCAGTAATGGCGATGCCATGCTGAGCTGCCTGAGGATGAAGAAAAACACCTCTTAGTCTATACGAATGTTTTTCACGACGAAAATAGTCAATGTATTTCATCATTCCTGTTATATTCAATGAGTTTGTGGATCTAGCAGCAAAGACCAAACTAGATGCGGGCAATCTATAGTCTGCTTTCATCGGGGAAAAAAAATATCTAGTCTGCTGTCCAGCTCAATTGTTGGCCAACCAGCATTTGGTCATCCACGGAGAGACTCTGTTTGTCGAACCAAGTTTGGTCCAGACATATCATGCAAAAATGCTTCAAAACTATAACACTTTTTCTAACACTTGTCTGAACATCAAGCTAAAATACAGGAATGTAAGCTCAACAGCTGCACCATTTGTAGCACTCAGAGATGCATCGTGTCTAAGCAGTCTATGATTTATCACACATCAATATTATAGCATCACAAGTATCACAGAAGTTATGATTCGTTCTAGATACCCCCAATTCCATCCTTGAAATTAAAAAAGAGGAAAGAAGAAAGTGCACTCAGCAGACAAATATTACAATCCCATCATCCACTTCATGTTTGATAATATGTCAATTAGCACATTGGTTTTACCAGATAAGAGCAGTTATATGCACCTTGGGAATAAAGTTTGACCCACATATCCACCAGTCATAGCCCTTCTCACATTAGACTCAAACATCTTCGGGTTGTCTCTCAACACTGCAGCTGCATCATGATTTAGGGGATCTTCATGATTTGGTTCCTGCAAATAAAGTCGAAGAGAAGATAAGCAACATTCGGATACCAGATGGAAGCAAATAACACAGAACTGTCAAGACAGTTATAATACCGTGAAAAGATGATACAATCCATAAATGATGGTGTTTATATTAAGGACAGGTTTCCAATCTTCTCTTAGGATGTTGAGGCAGACATTTCCGTCCAAGTCAATATTTGGGTGGTAGACCTGCAAATACGTTCACTATGTATGAGTACCATAGAAAGTGAATCAAGAGATGAAAGCTACAATATAATAGGATAATTATGTCCAGGTCTACCTTGGTCTTACACTTGACTTTTGGTGCCTCGTGTGGATAGATGGGTGAAACTTCGAAAGAAAACAGGAACTTACCACCTCTGGAACAACAAATGGAAGAGTATTAGTAACATAGTCATAGTACTGGAAAATGAGATGTTTCTGAACACTGTTAATTGTGTTCAGTCTGTGGCCTCATTTGATAGCCAACATTAAAGATCATCTGCAGGATGGTTACAAGGTCCAATTTGTCTGGAAATTTGAAAACCATGCTCATAAGTACATGTGGAGAGAGTTAAGTTGTATGTACATGTCGAAAACAATGCAGACATGCCTAAAATTAGTGTCTGCAATTTGATAAATGTCCTGTCTGAACTTCTGCATACAGAAAGTAGAGCTATTTCTTACGTGTAGTATCCTTCGTCTGGTTTGATTGAAACTTCAAAGTTCATAAGATCATCCTTGCCATTGGGAAATGATATTGCACAAGACTTTGGTAGATTCAGCTCGGATATATCTGCATGAGATGCCAACATAAGGTACTTTGCTCAGGGAAAAAAACAAATAGGTTGAAAGAAGTACAGTGAAGAATGTGAACAATGGTTCGTGATAAAATCAATCAAGAAACTTAGAAGTTTCAATTGCATTCCAATTGTACCAAAGTCCAAAATTACCTAAACTTGATTTATCAATGTGGTTAAAAGAGATAGTAAACACTGAACATCTTAGGATATTCCCTTTGTTAGATACAATTACGTTTTTAACGACTTATGACTTTAAACCAAAGAAGCCTTCTGCTAAAAGCCAAAGGATTGACAAGGATGACCATAATCACCATCTAATAACCAGCTTAGGAGTAATGTGGTTTAGCAACTTGTATGAACCAAGAGAAACTCAAACTCTTCATCAAACGAAAAATTACACTCTATCAATCTTTCAGGACAACCAGCAGTCACTGGAAAATAATGAAACAGTCAAAGAAGTAATCACAAACAGAACAAAGCCAGAAAGTACACAAACCTTTATGAAGACGCAACTCTCCAGCACTTTGCCTCTTCAGAGGTGACCCACCATTGGCTTCAGCAAGTTCCTTCTGCTTTTCCTTGACCTTAAAAAGTCTAATCATAGCTACTGCAAATTGAAAACCAATTAGCTACGGTGATTACATTTATGCTAGGCAACAGAAGATCAACAATAACACAAAGAGTATCGAACTGAAACAAAGAGTAACAATGGCATTGAATCTCGACATGAGCATATCATAGCAACTATAGCACACTGCAAAGAACAATAAAGAAAAGAACATAACAAGACAACCTGCCAGTAACTTTGTAATTACTCTAATACAAATTTACTCTCCAAATCATGGTCTAAACATTCAAAGTCCCCATCGAACATCTTCCATACAAAAATTGACAACAGTACTAGTTTCTTTGGCCTTGAAACAAAAACAATGATTCCAAACAGTTAAAACGAACTCAGAATTACTCATAATCGATGTTACCCTTTTGAAATTAAGGTCAGTAATTTATAAAACCACTCATATATAGAGACAAAGGGGAAACAAAGCATCTACAGCATATGTTATAAATGGTTCAAAGGAAGCATAGAAGATAAACTTTAATCAAACTGAGGAACAAGCAAAGCTAAAACCCAAAACCCAAAGATCAGAAACAAACAATCAATCAGATGCCAAGACGATGAACATAAATTGGAGCCATGAGACAAGAAAGTTGCATACTTTAAGTACCCAGAATACGATTTCTGTGAAATATAGTAAGAAGAAAAAAAGGGTTAAAGGAGATTTACATGAATATATATATATAGATTGGTGACCAGGGGGTTGAGAAGAGGAGAGCTGCAGAGGAGTTGTGGATCGAGTGGGAAAGTGATGAAACGAACGACCTGTCGTTTAGGTGTTTGTGTTGCTTTATTTCTACGCTGTTTCTTTCTTTTTGGGTTGAAGGTGGATAAGGTCCATTGGCGAAATAAGACGAAGATGGATAAGGTCCAAACCGTCCAATGGTCCAAACCGTCCAATCTAATTATTGTTTATGTTGAGGATCAGAGAGAGACTGCCATGCACCCCAAAACTATGCATCGAAGGTTTAATTTTCTCAAGTGATATGTGTTAATATATGAGTGGTTGATTTTTTCAACATTTATAAAGTTTGACTAAATTTATCATAAACTTTGTCCATAGAATTTCTCTCTCTTTCTCTCTCTCTTCGCGTGTCGCTCTTGGCCGAGGGACTCCAAAATCTTGAGAAATAATGGTAGATGCAATGGGTGTCCATAGTAAATTTGGGTGTCCAAAACATTAGAAACACACCAATCTCCCTTCCCTAAGAGCATTTGCACCGGAACGAAAATTTTGGCCGAAAAGAGAAGTTTTATTGATGGGTCCCGCCGGAAATTGATCTTCCTTGTCGAAAAAACCATGCAGCGGTGCAATTCTAGCCTCGCAACTGATCGTTGACGGAGAGGAATTCCTCGTCGGCGATCGAAAATCGATCTTCAGAGAGAACGCATCCCCTAGTAGAGGTGACGTCAGGGAGTGTGATTTTTTTTAACATGGCGCGTGTAATACATGCGCCGTAATAAGTGGTTTTTTTACTCGGGAATTACGAGTCAATGACAGCTCGCCACGTTTGGCTTGACTTGAGCCATTATTTGCTGCATTTGGCTCATTTGTCGCTCAAGTAAATCAATTATCTTTCCTTGCTGCTGAGTTGTAGTCTTGAGTTCTTGAGCTATGGCCTTGATATCTTGGCGAAAGACACTACTTTCCTCTCGCTCATTCTTGTTGTCAAACATCATTTGTTGCATCATGGCTTCCAAGGTAGAATTTCCTGATGATGTTTGAGCTTGAGCTTGTTGTTGCTGAGGCATATGCCTTTGGCCAAATTGCTGCCCATCTCCTGTAGGCTGTCTCTGTTGAAATTCAGGTGGAACAATAGAAGGATTGAGCACATTGTTTCTCCTATAACTCAACAGATCTCTATTTCCACCATATGTGTTGGGTTGTCTCTGAAAGTAATTTGCTTCTTTTTCTTGATCAACCTCTACATCTGCTCTGAACTTTGGACAATCTTCTGCTAGATGGCTTGTAGCTGAACATAGAGTGCACACAACCTGAGCTGCAGCAACAGTCCTCTTTTTGCTCACTTTCAGACTACTAGCAATCAGAGCAATATCATTCTCCATAGAGCTTAATCTTTTTTCCATGGCTCTATCGATTGCAACTGTATAGAGAGATCGTTTACTTGCTCCCAGGGATCTATCCCTTGACTGGAATTGCCTTGAATTTTCAGCTTGATTCTCAACAACTTCCTTGGCTTCAGCTTTAGTCATATTCCTCAAATTTCTCCCACAAGCTGAATCAAGCTTTGACCTGTTCAAAGAATCAAGTCCTTCATAGAAAAAGTCCATTTGAGTATTGAGGTAAATTTATGATGAAGACATTACCAAAAAAGACTCTTAAACTAGCTTCAGGCTTCATGTAGTTTATCAATGTCTTAAAATTTAATCAAATTCGGTCAATATTTGGACTACCTTCTCTGCAATCAAAATAACAGCAAATTTAGTAAGGACAAAAAACAAAAAACATGCAACCAGGGTCTATATCACTTACATTTTCATCAGAAACTGCCAAGTAGGTGTTAATTGAGCCTCCTTTGATGTGACATTTGATGGCAGCTGGAAGATCTTACAAACCAAACAACATAATAACTCATTATTAGACGATTCGAAGTCGATACAATTCAGAAACAAAACAGCAAAACAGTATCAGAAGCTGAAATTAAACCACGCATTTGAAATGTGACATGAGATCGCGAGATGAGTAATATGGTATACAATATATATTGAACTTGTAATGCGAGCATTGTAACATGGTATTTGTTCGGGTGGCAAACAAGATGATATAATATAATATTCGTTTAAGTTATAAACATACTAATATGTGATGATTTAAATTTGAAATACGAGTATTACAAACATGATATTTACTCGTGCGACTAGTATGATTATATAATGTGAATTTATTTGATGAGTATAAGAATATGATATTATTTGAACTAGTGAAATGAGCACGAATATGTAATTATAATATTTCGTGTTTACGCGGTAATACTATGATTGATAATTCGAAATAGTGATTTAGCGATTTTTATCGCAATGTGACTAGTGATTAATGATTTTATCGCAACGTGATTGAAGATGATGATATTGCCAGTTTTGATATCCACATTGAGCGAAAAATAATATTTGACTTATGTATTACATTTGAGTATTTCCAGACATTCTCTTTACAGTTTTTGATATGTTGTATAATTTGAATTTTGTTGATAGTTCAGAAATTCGGACGAGCATCGGTGGCTCATGGTATAGGTTGGAATTTGTGATTATTGAAGTGTATTTAAACATTTTACAGGTTTTGGGCATCCTACTTTTAGGGAGACTGACAAATTTTTCGCAAAAATATTCTGCGATCTTAGTTTGGTAATTTCGAGGACGAAATTATTTTAACGGGGATACGTAGATTGTAACACTCCGACATTTTTATATAATAATTAATATTTATGAATAATTCAAGTTCGATTTAGAGGCTGCAATAAATAATTTTTACCGTCAATAAATATTTAGAGGTCACAAAATGACTTTTTATTGAATTTATGAAGTTGGTTGACTTTAATAGAATTTATTAAGATGAGTTCGTGAACGTGAGAAATGTTGAAAACGGAGTTATGAAGAGAAAGTTATGATTCACGGAAGTTTATCGAGAATTATTTTCTGTAAATAAAAAAATATATATAAGGGACCTTTCCCTTTCAGAACCGTCATTCTGGTCTGATCTTGGTCAACTTTCTCCCTCTCCCATGGAGAGAGAAATGGGTTTTGGCGGTCGATTTATGGTGCGATGCCGTTCAACCACTTTCCGGTGAATCCAACAGTTAGAATCGAACACTAAAAAAAAAAGACATTAGTCACGACACCAAGTCACTGTACACTAATGCTTATTTTACATTAGAGAGTCACAGAAAAATGTTCGTGGCCGAATAAGATATTGCTATTGCTAAATTTGTACAGTCACGGAATGAGTTTCCTTTACAAAATTGGTAATTAGCAAAAAATCTCATATTTGGTCCATTGGAGCAACGAAAGAGACATCCGTTGCAATTTGGCACACGTATTGAACACCCCACGTTCTCTGACAAACAGTTGGCGTGAGTACTTTCTTTATTTTAATAAGTGGCCACAGAAACCGTTGATATTGTTCCTTTTGTAAACAAAAACAATAACTAAAACTTCGGCTCGGCTTATGAGAATCAGCTCAAACTGTTGAAATACTGTATTTCTGATTAAGAGTTTTATATAGAGAAAACACTGTTCACAAATACAATACTCAAAAAGTTCAATAGTACACTAATTCTCATTCGGAAAACTGACTGAATCTACTACTTGCTCACTTTGCTATAAATATCACGTCTGTCCTCAAGGAGAGAAGGACACGCCTGTAAGAGATCCACCTCATGCAAGCTAAACATGCGCAAGTTTCATCAAGTACATATAATTAGTTCCAGCAGAAACATATTAGCAACAAAATAAGGTAGTGCCAAGAAAACTGAGACTGGATGCATGACTCAGTAAAACTCAATAAAATGCATGACACATTTTATCCAACGTAAAGAATAAGGATACATACCTTCATACGCGTAACAATGAGCAACATATGACACCTGAACATGTGGACAACCCAAAACAAACGAAGGCATCATCAATGATGTGCATATGTAAATTAAAAATTTATCGGCGGTAGAGATGGGTGGCCGGTGACAGTGACGGTGGGAGGTGAAGGCGGAAGGAGAGTCGTCAGAGGGAGGTCGAACTGTTTTGAGAGAGAGAGAGAGAGAGAGAGAGAGAGAGAGAGAGAGAGAGAGAGAGAGAGAGAGTGTGTGTGTTTTGAGGAGAGGAATGAGAGAATGATCGAAATTGACCAGATCTGCCTATTTATATTGTTTCACTTAGACGACGGATGGTCATTTTCTGTCGTTTAGATGCACTTGGACGACGGAAACGTCCATTTCCGTCGTCTAAGTCAACCGTCATATTTTTTGGAAACGGCACCAAATTAATTGGTAGGTGGGAGTTGACCGCCATGATTTTTGGGAACGGTTCAAATTTGACTTACGGAGAATGCCATATCCGTCGTCCAGGTCAAATTTTGAACCATTTCCAAAAAAATGGCGAAGGAATTTGGACCGCCTAAAATTTGAACCTAGACGACTGAGATGGACGACGTATAGGTTAAGTATCTACTAATCTGTATAACTTAAGTGTTATTAAGTATAGGTTCATTGCACATCAATATTAACGAAATTGAATTTGGACAAAAAAACTATTGGATACATTCGCCATAAGACAATATATAAGTACAATAATTTTCACTAAATAGTAAGTTCGTTAAGGGTTTCATCGGCACAGTCAATTGCAAAATCGAAATTTTTACAAATTGGAAACGTGGATACACGAAAATTCGTAAGTCCTATTTTGGAATCGCCGACGCTCATCCAAGAATTGTTTACTCTATGGTCTCGACGAAAAGAATATACATTGGGGCATGGTCTACATGGTCGTTGTCTAAGATGTGAAAGTACAAAATTTTAACTTATACGACACAATGACACATTTGCGTCATCTAAGTTCATACTTGGATGACACAATGACACATTTGCATCGTCTAAGTGCATACTTGGACGACGCAAATGTGTCATTGCGTCGTCTAAGTGCTTATTTTAGGGTTTAGGTTATACTTAGATCGTCGTTCCTATAGTTTTTTGAGTGAGAACATTATCTTAGGTTCGCATTGATCACTCTGAGCCTCTTGACAGTGTTCATGATGTAGTTTGATTTGTTGTTGTTGTTGTTGTTAGTGTTTCTGAATTTGTAATCATACTGGGTAAGTGTTTGATTGTATTGCGCCGATTTTTTGTTGGCTATTTTGTCGTACGATTGATTGATTAGATTTTTCTCTGTTTTGATTGATTCTAGCTGTGCTCGTGGCTAATGGAGTTTCATTTGTTAATGTTTATGTTTTTGGGCTGCTCTGTAATGGTTTTAGGTTTGGTAAAGTTGCATTTTTTGATTTTGTTGGGCAATTTTGTTTTATGTTGTTTTGATTTATCATGCATGTCTGTATCAGGTGGCTTCTGTTCTACCTTTAATTGATTTTAAGTGATTAGTTTGGTTTAAGGTATTGTCTCTCTCTGTTGTAATTATTGAGTGATGTATATACATAGTTTCAATTTCAACTGCTGTTGTTGAAGTTTCTAGGTTTGTGGTTGAGTGGTAATCTTTGATCATATGTGTTGCACAGTTTTTTGTTTTGTCTTTATATTTGTTCTGTTGCTTATATTTGTTTGATTCATGCTGATTTCATGTGGCTGTGTTTCCTCCATATATCTGGGTGTTGTTTGATTTCAACTGCATTATGATTGGTTTGCTCTCCCTCAGCTGGTGAAACTGATATTAGGTGTGATTGTTGTAAAACGTGGTGAGTTACATGTAAGCTTTGGGTTTATCATTCTCATTGTTGGATGATGCAAGTTTCTTGATTTGGATTTGATTTTATTGCATGCATTTTAAATTTGTGTTGTGATGTGTATTGAACATTATGGATGATGCAGCTGTAATGATTAGAATTTGACTATTCTCTACATCTTATTGTTGAGAGGCAGAGGTTTATTTAACAATGGGGTGCTGATATTTTATTTGGTTTTCTATTTTGTAGTCTTATGGTTTATGCTTGCTCTTATGTGCATAAGCTAGGATATGTTATGCATCTAGAAAGATTGTGTTTTTGTTGAGGTTAGTTTTACTTTGATGTGTTCTTATGTTAATGATTGTGATGCTTTGTTATTGTTTTTCATTTGTTTGTGGTTTTGTTTGGTTGATGTTTTTTTTAATGTTTTATATATGTTTGTTTTAGGTTATGTTTGGCATGGACTTGGGGTTATTTGTCGACAGAATTTGGTCTTTGTTCAGGATAGTTAATATGTGTGGCATGTTAGTGAGCTCTAACATATGTTGAATTGGCATGATATGATTAGTTCAAAATCTATTTGAGCCCAGTGATGTGCTGCTGTTGTAGTAGTAGTTTTGGTTGAAGTGTGAATTTGTGTTTTTGGTCATGCATTCAATTGTGTCTATCTGTCTAATGTTCTGGATATTCTTCTTGGTGGCGCAGGGTTGCGTTGATCTTCATTTGTAAGCGTATTGCCTGGCAATGGTAAGGGAGTTTTTTTTACTATAATTTTTACTCATCAGGTTATCTCATTTTATGTAATGGGAGTTCCTGTTTCTATTATATGTATGAGACTTTTTTTTTTTCTTTTGTGTAACTATTAATGTACTCTGCATGAATGCCGCCAAAAAAGCGTTTATCCAAGAGATCTAATTTTTTTGAAAATCCTAATAATTTCTATCATACACCTCCGTTGGAGAATTCTGATCTTCATAATGTTGCACTCATAGATGAGGATGTTAGCAGACGAGATATCCTCCTATATTTCATATGAGACGTCAATCTTATCTTCATCTTTTCATTCAGTTTTGAGGTTTTGGTCTCATTGTGGGTAGCAATGGTTGTTTTAGTCTACATTATTATTTTTTTCTTTTTCTTTTGGGTGATTGCCGGGTGTCATTAGAAGTGTTTTTTTTTCCTTTTTTAAATCAGGTTATCCATTTTATGTGATAGAAGTTGCTGTTTGTTTTGATATATGTGTCAACTAATTTTTTTTTAAATTTTTTGTTGTCTATTAATGGACTTAGCAGGAATGCCGTTAAACAACATTCATCGGAAAGATCTAGATTTTTTGTTAATGCTGATAACTTTCTGCAAATACTTTGCACAGAAGGTACTGTTCCTGTTATTAGGGGTGCGTTTGTTGATGAGGATATCAGAACTCAAGGTGCTTCTCCTGTGATTCGCATAATTAAATTTGGGTGCATTTTTTATTCTGATCATTTTATATTGGCTTTGATTTGTGTTGGTGATATTATATGTGTGTTGCACTTATGGGTACAGTTGATCCACTGGGAAGTTTTTATTTTTGATAGTTGATATGATGGAATGCTTGTAGTATATATTGTTTTTTATTTTTGTTTTTTGTTTTTTGTAATGGGGTGGGTAGTAAAGTTGGTTTCATGTCTACTTTTGTTTGCTTTATTTTTAGGGGATTGTCTGATAACACTAGGAAATTCTTTACTTGATTTCTAGGGTTACATCATTTTGTGTGATATAAGTTGCTGTTCACTTTGTCTGTATGTACTGATTGATTTTATGTTTTAACACTAGGAAATTCTTTACTTGATTCCTCGGGTTACATCATTTTATGTGATATAAGTTGCTGTTCGCTTTGCCTGTATGTAACTGATTGATTTTATGTTTTATAACTATTATGTTCTATGCAAGAATGTTACCAAAACAGTATCCATCAGAGAGATCTAGAGTTTTTGAAAATCCTAATGTTTGTGATATTAGTGGTGCGCTCATACGTGAGGACAATTTTGTCACTAGTGCAATCATAGGTGATGACAATTCTGTCTCTGATGTTGCTTTAATTGATACTACTGGTATAGTTAATGTGTGTTGTTGTTGTCTATTTAATTTATGATTTAATGTTAGATAAAGCATTAACTGTTAAAAGAAATTTGTAGTATGGGCAATGCCTCGAGAGTTGGTGTGTATGATGATTAACATCCTAATTTAGGCACACATGTCATTTGTTTCTCTGTAGCTATTGAAGGATGTTCGAAGAGTGTTGATCTCCTTGATAAAGCAGTGACAGGAGAGTACTCTGATGCAGTGACAGAAGATTACTTTGATAAGAAGAAGTTGCCAATGTCCTTGGTTAATTTAGGTGCAATTCATTTGCTGTGCTTCCTCTCTTTTGGTTTGGAGTCCATAGTCTATGATCCAGGAACATCAACAATGGCAGTCTTTATGAATGACATTACCAGTACATGCCATGTTTTCTAAATATATTTTTTATTTCTCCTTTTCTTATTTTGGTTTATGGAAATTGCTCCTTGTTGTTTATTACTGGTCCGTGACATGTTAAATGAGTACTGAGTACTGATAATTAATGTCCGTATTGTTTTTAGTCCTAAGTTATTGAAATTATTAAAATATTTTGTAGGAGTTAGGGTTCGTTCGAAGAGGGTGAGATTCTTTGAAAATGCAGCTAATTTGCAGTCAATACCTAATGATGCAAATGGTAATCTGCAATACAGACCTTTTGATCCAGTGATATCAACAATAGAAGGTTGTTTGAATGATCCTACCTATATCTGATAGAAGTTGGTGTTTGTTTTTATCTATATGTACTATGCAGGAATTCTATAAAGCAGTATCCATCAGAGGGATCTACAGTTTTTGGAAATCGTGATGTTTGTGATATTAGTGGTTCACTGAAAGGACCCCCAACCCCAATTTAGTTTTCTAAATCGGAATCAAACCCCTTCTGAAAACACAAACCAATAAAAACATAAAAATTTCAGCAGAGTAACGCTACTAACGCAGAAATGCCATTAACCTGCACCCGGAAAATACACTTCATCCTATGCCACAAAAATCAAACCGTGGGCACCAATCCCATCCGGATTTCTCAATATCATAACAGTAATGTAAAGTAATCAATAAAACTATACTTTACAGAAATCCGGGGAAAATCGTATAAAAGTATACATCAGAATACTCAGAGCGACCTCTAGTGTATAATTATATAAATATACCACAGCAGGTAGAACAAGAAACCTACTAGAAGATACAAGGTAGCTTGAACACTATGCCTCCGACTGCGACGTGCGACACCAGAATCCGAACTGCAAATTGGGCACGGAAACTGAAAAGTCCAGGGGAAAGGCAAATAAAACGTTAGAGTGAGTGGACGAAAATAAACATATGCCTTTCACCAATTTCATATACAATAAACAAGTATAGCGAGTTTGGAAAACATATATGGAGGTTGCCAGACGAATCTCTCAAGCCCGACGGTCAGGCGAATTGCTCAAGCCCGACGGTGATAGGCCAGGGGAATCTCTCAACCCCAGCGGCATAACAGGGGAATCTCTCAACCTTGCCCAGAGGAATCTCTCAACTCTGGTCTAGAGGAATCTCTCAACTCTGGTCAGACTACCGGTGATCAGCCGAGTAGCCGAAGCATCGATGCAGTAATGCCATCACCATAAAATATAAAATAATACCTTCGAAAATAATAAATAATCTCAACATCGTATAGAAATAAATACGGAAAATCACAAAAAATCACGAACTCGCAACAACTGTGAAAATATTAAAAAAAAATGTCCACTCACAGATGAGCGTAACGCGATACGCGTTAATCTTGTGATCCGGTGGAAAAATCCCTCGCCAAACGAACGATCACGAACCCATGGATAATCATAAAATCCACTGCTCAAAATCATAACTCGAATTCTCAAATCATATCACGAGAAACAACCTTTCCCGGAAACATATAATTCAATAACAACGAACTCGTTAAAATCCGATAATCACACCACAAAATCTCGCTATAATTTCCGATGCTCAATTCGAAAAACAAACCTCACTACTGCGATCGGGGTGCGATTCCGAGTGAAACGACATATAACTTGTCGAAAAACACGTCGGACGAAAAGTCGCCGCCGCCGTCGCTGGAATTTCAGATCTGCCCAGAAAATTTCCTGCTACACATGGTTTTGAAGATCTCGACATTTCCAACAACTTTCCAGTTCAAAGTTAAGGCCAATTTTGATCGAAAAACCTCCAAAAATCAACTCAAAGTTCCAAACCCTTACCGGAATTTCAAATCGACCGATCTCCTTCCTCCGGCCACGGCAACCCTCAAGACCACTTGCAATAGCTTCCTTAGCTTGAGGCTAACAAAACCCCTCAAGGTTGCACCACCATCTCGGCCAGAAAAGCCACCTCCGACCGCTACGAATTCTTGTCGGAAATCATTCAATTTCGCCCCCGCATATCTTCCTCCTCCGGCCACCATAGGAGGTGATCCAACTCTCAAACCGAAGAGTGCCATGAGTCCAACCAACTCCGTGAAGGGACCCCGGCCAACCGTGGCTGGAATCGGCCTCCACGGCGGCGCGAAGTCATGGTCCAAATCGAGCTAAACGGGTCGCCTCCTTGACCCGTGGTCAACGCGGGTCAAGGCCCAGTTTCCTTTTTTGGCAAGTTTCCAAATTCGGCAAGTATTTTTCCGTATTTATACCGTACACGTATCGAACCCCAAAGGGATAAATATAACAATATTTGACGGACGAAAATATTCACAACTTATTCCTCGTAACTCGGAAAAATCCTCCAGAAGTTCTCACAAGCTCGAAATTAAATTCTCTACAACTTCCGCGAAGGATCCCAACTCAAATTCTTGCCCGATAATTTAGTCGTTAACGAAGCTGCCATATTAACCAATTACGTCGAAATCGCGAAACTCGCAAATCAAGTCGATAACCATTCCAATTTAGGTTCGGGTCGATCAACGGTCCAAAACGGATCACAATCACGATTCGGATAAACTCGAATACGAACGGATAAACTCGACGATATTCTGAAATTTCAAATATTCATATTATATTCCTCGGTCGTCGAAATAATAATCCGAAACCGCCCACGAACTCGAAATCACGTGTACAACAACTCTTGAGAAGAGACTCAACCCAAATTCTCGGCTAATAATTAAGTCGTGATCAAGACCGGCGATTCAATCAATTATCGGAGGACTGCGATTACACGCTAACTTACGAATTAAGCTGATTATACTACTGATTCTGTTCCAGGTCGTCACATTCACTCATAGGTGATAAAATTTTTTTTTATAATGTTCCATTAATTGGTACAATTGGATAAAGAATGGGTTGTTAATAGAAGTTGTAAGTACTGGTAATGTAATGTAGATTTGGTAGGTATGATGATTAACATGCTAAATGAGGTGCGGATGTGGTTGTTTCTCTATAGGTATTGAACGATATTCAAAGAGGGACAAAATTCTTGAAAATTCATCTAATTTGGAGTCCATGATTCATGTTCTAGGAACATCAACTGTGACAGGCTTTATGGATGAGTTTATGGATGAGTGTATCAGTATGTGCTATTCTTTTAAATACATTTTTGTACTATTCTTTTTCTTATAATGTTTTATGGACATTGCCTTTCTTGCTTTTATTTGCTGGTCTATGACATTAATTCAGAGATGAGTATTGATATATAAATGTACTTGGTGTTTATAGGCTTAAGTGATTGAAATGATTAATGTCCCTTGTAGAATAGGTACATATAGTAATCTCGAGTGGAATAAATAATTGATTGGAAAACCTATATAATTAATTAGTTGTACGTATATTTCTTGAGGATACATCCAAGTGTACTAGACCGGACCAGAAATGAGCACATGTTCGGATAGGTAGATCATTAGGTGAATCATGATGCCAAAGAAAGTAGGGGAAAAAATTCTCTCTAGTTTGCAAATGATATGCACACTTTGTTGTTACAGTTCCACCACATCTGACTTCTTCAACTCTCTGACGCATAACCTCTGTCACCATCTGCACAATGCCACTATTGGTTCTACAACGTCACGAGGAAAATATGGCCGAATTACCACTGAAATTAGACGTTGCAGTATAACGTGATAGTCATGTGTCTTTAGACCAACAAACTTATGTTGCACCTCATCCACTGCTCCAATTATAGAAGCTCCATACTTAGCCGGATAATGAACACTCTTAAACCAGTGGGATACAGAACCTCTAAGTGTCGGCTTCACTGTGTAAGGTGCATCTGGCATTTTGTTGTACACTCCTCTTCTATCCATCAACCACAAAGGACGATGAAGATTCATAGATTCCAGATCTTTGCGCAATTCAGGAGTATCTTTAGTCTTGAACTTAATACCGAGAATTATTCCCACCATGTTGTCGCACACATTCTTTTCTATGTGCATCACATCCAAGTTGTTCCTCAGCTTCAATTTTGACCAATAAAGGAGTTCAAAGAATATACTCTTGTGATGCCAATGGCTGAGATCCTATGGAGTTATTGGATTGTACTTCTGTACATCCTTGTTATTAGTCAACACACCAAAGTCGAAATAGCTCAACCTCTCTAAAATCTCTTTGCCAGACCAACTACGGGATTTAGGATTATTCTCTACCGTCCAGTCTAAATGAGCTTCATCCTGTCGCAACGGGTGATCGTCAAGAACCCATCTACGGTGACCTAGGTAACACACCTTCTCTGCGTACCAACTAAAGTTCATGTCATCCAAACATATAAGACATCCATTGTATCCTTTCATCTTGCAAGCTGCCAACCTCCCATACGCCGAAAAATTACTGATCGTCCATATTACGATTGCCCTCATCATGAACATTGTGTCAGTGAATTTGTCATAAGTTAGGACTCCATTTTCCCACAATAGTTTCAGCTCGTCGATCAAAAGTCTAAGGTAGACATCTAAGCACTTCCCCGGAGATTTAGGACCTGAAGTTTGCAGAGTAAGAAAATTAAATTCCTTGTTCATGCACATCCATGGAAGCAGGTTGTACGACATCAGAATAACCAGCCAAGTGCTGACGGTAGAGCTATTACTACCCTAAGGATTGATTTTGTCTATAGAAAGTCCGAGTCTAACATTTTGAACTTTTATTGCAAAGTCTCCAAAATCCCTGTCAAAATGTTTGAAAATCTCCTCATCTGCGGCGTGTCTCAGCACATCGTCATCTATTCACTTTTCTGTGTATCATCCTATCGCCTCTGCTGCATATAGAGACATGCACAAACGCTGTAATTTGGGAATCAATAGAAAATATCGAAGAACCTTCGAAGGAATTTGGTTATTCGAACTCCTCATATTCCCCCGGTTCTCATATCTGCACTAGCCACATACGGGACAATAGTCCAAATCTGCATACTCTTTATAAAACAGCACACAATCATTTCGGCAAGCGTGAATTATCTTATACTTTAGGCAGAGGCTTCTCAAGATCCTTCTAACCTTATAATGCGATTTCGGAAGATTGTAATTATCGGGAAGCAATTTACATATTTGCTCATGTATTTCGTCAAAAGCACTGTGTGACATTTTGTTCTTCACTTTTATCTGCATTTGCTGCATCACATATTGCAACACATTCTCTTGACATCCAGGGTACACCGTGGTCTGGGGTTCAAGTAGCATCTTGTTGTACTTATCCATCTCACTAGTGTTAGTGGCCAAGCTAGCAGCAGAGAATGTGTCATCATGCCCATAAGTGGTATCGTAACCTTCCTTTTGGTGTTGGTGTCCATCGTGACTAAATCTCGGAAATGCATCATAGACCAAATCCACAGTTGGATTCCATGAAGGGGCACCACTGCTGCTTGATGAGGCACCATGGTAACTGAAGTCTGGTCCTGAGCTTAAGTCTACTACTTCACAATGCTCGCTCCACGTAGTGTAACTCCACATCATACCGTTCTCGTACAGGTGTTGCGACATAATATTAGCCATCACAAACTGATGGTTAAAACATTTTCTCCAAGGACACCTGAAACGCTTGTTTCCCTGATCATGTTCCATCGCAAAAACCACAAACTTTCTGATTCCGTCCATATACCGCACATCACTTCTATTTGCCAGTTGTATCCAAGTCTTATCCATATTCCTGTATGCGTAATAAGTTAACAATTATATATCATATTAATTATATTCTTTCAACCAATAACTAATTAATCTAATATACGTACTATATATATGCGCGCTATAATCTAGCTAGCTAGCTAACGTACTACATACCTACCTTAATTAAACTATATATATAGCTAATTAACGTACTACGTACCTAGCTTATATTAATCTATATATATACTATATATGTATATATATACTATTAATTAATTAACCTTAACGTACTACTTAACTTAATTAAACCATTAATTAGCGCGTTTATAGATTACCAATTAGCTTAACTTAGCTAGCTAACATGTTTTAACTAATTATATAATATAATATAATATATATATATTATACTATTAATTATTATTAACTAATTAACCAATTACCTTACAATTACGTACATTAACAATACAATACAATACGTACAACAAGCTAGTAATTAAGCTACGCACGTACGGTATTAAATTCAAATAAATAATTTGTGAGAAACGAGTTAATACGCACCTGCACCTAGCAGGAGAGCAGACTAGGGGTTGATGAAAAATCGCAATCGATATTTCGTGATGATTTTTTCTCGGCCGGGATCGGGCTGCTGGGTAGAGTGAGGAGAGAGAGAGAAGTTGAGAGAAGAATGTGAGATAACCCGAGGGGAAAAGAAACTGCTGATTGAGGTAATAATTGATCAATTTCGTCGCCTAAGTGATACATTTCGTCGCCTAAGTGGCCACCTAGGCGATGACAACATTGTCGTCGCCTAGGTGGCCATTTAGGGGATGAAAATAGTATGTCAGCGTCTAAGTGATGACCTAGGCGACGACCACACTGTCGTCGTCTAAGTGACTGACACTACGTCATTTTAAGTTTCTTCTTAGGCGAAGGAATGATGATTTCGTCGTCTAAGATACCACTTAGGCGACGAAATAAGTGGTCCGTCGTCTAAAGTATAACTTAGGCGACCAAGTAAATATTCATCGCCTAAGTTAATTTTTCTAGTAGTATAAATAACAGTTGATAATATCGCATGGCCTTTGCTGGTTAATAATAATTGAATGGAAGACGTCGATCTGTTTTATATGTAAACGGTCTTTAAGTTAATTTATACCTGAGAACATTGGTGTTTGATTCATCTAAACAATATAATGTCCAACAAGCAAGACTCACCACGTTTTGGTTGGGAGATGCACATCTAACAACCTTTGTGGTTCAGGGTTCAAGCCCCGTGACAGGGTGGAGGTTAGGTTAGGATCTCCTTGGTGAGATCTCAAACCTCTTTCAGCTCGAATTGAAGATTCAGATCTTGTATCTAAAACTCAACAGCGCTTCATCCACCAGTGGCGACGTGAAGAATCGGTCAATGAAGATGACCTGCAAAGATGGGTTTTGAACCTGTCTTTAGTTTTGGGTTTACAGTTATTGGGCTCAATCTATTCTCCTGTCTAGGATGTATTTTACGTTTCGTTAAGCCCTTTTAGGAGTATGCATGTTATCTGCTAGACTTGGTGCATGTTTTGTTAATGTAAGTTCTACTTTTAATCCAAAAAAGAAATCTTTGTGGTTTGCAGACGCGGGAAAAGATTGATAATCTCCGTGCACTAGGGCTGTTAATCGGTACAAACGATTCGGTTATTAGGTCGAACCGAAAATCGAATCGTATTTTTTAATCGGTTCAGTTCGATTCGGTTTTCTTGATTTTTTTACAAAAAACCGAATGGTTTCGGTTCGGTTTTTTTTCCGGTTTTTTCGGTTTTTTTTCGGTTTTTTTTTAAATAAAAAAAAAACTTTCTAAAAAAATACTATTTATTTCTATTAGTTTCGAAAATTCGAAGATCTTCATTAGCTATTTTTTTCAATAACTTTGTGAAAGTGTGAAACATAGTTTATGTCAAATCAAATCAAATCAAACTACAACAAATATAATTAATCACAAATCACACATTCAAAGTTTCAAACCATAGCAAATAGCCAAATGTTTACCGAAAGTTTACATCACAAATTCAAAGTTTCAAACATAAACCAAAGTCCACACTCCATAGTCCAAGTTTAAAACAATCTACAGTCCATCCAAATAAAAATACAATACAAATATCACATAAAAACACTCAATTAAATCCATTCTCACTTTCTCAGCTAGGGAGTTTTTCTTTGGTAACTTAGCATTCATTTTCTTAAATCTACAAGAACCCCAATAATCATTGTTAAGTATCAAACTATGGCACATACCAAATACTACTTTCATATGGGACAAAGAGAGATATTCAACAACATACCCAATAACATCAAACTTGATTGACACTTGTAAAACGACGTCGTTTTATTCATTTCAGTTCAAACGATTCGGTTCGGTTTTTTCGGTTTTTTTGGAGACGAAAACCGAAACCGAACCGAATTTTTCGGTTCGGTTCGGTTTTTTTATTTTTCGGTTCGGTATTTGTTCGATTTTGGTTTTTTCGGTTACGATTCGTTTTCGGTTCGGTTTTTTTTTCGGTTTTCGATTCGATATTAACAGCCCTACCGTGCACCCTTACTAGTTTGGCGATGTATCCAACAACCTTTTTGGTTTGCCTACCTCGTCCTCAAGTGACTCTACCCCTGGATCGGACAGACGTCACTTGAGCTCCCAAACCCCTGTAATTGTCCCTTGAAAGGCCTTAGTTACGGGATTCACAACCTAGCTTTTTCACAAAAAAGACTTCCTACAACCAAGTGTTTGGCGTCTTTTTCGACATCCGTAATAATATTAAGAATAGTCTTCGCCTTATTCAGGATGAGATGCTCCATTTTTCATGGCAAGAAGTTGCTACGTCGACGATGGATTGGTGTACACTAGTCGACGGCACTGTCGTGTTTTGAGAGAGAGGGCGAGCTTTTCTCTCTCCCTAGCAGTTGGGTGAATAACTTTAATATTTGGCCCCGCAAAGGCGTTCGCCTATCTTCATTGCTTATATATGCTACATCTTACCTTTCTAATAATTAATTAGCACACCCTGTTTTTTTTTACCTTAAGAGTTTTCTCGCCTTAATTCTAGGTGACGTTACATGTCACTATATTGTTATTTTTACATACATACAAATTTCCACGCCATTATAGGCAAATATCTATCATATCCGTTGTAATTTAATGACTAAGAAAATTTATCTACATCTTCTTTTTAAATTAAATAGATGACAAAAAAAAATACACAAGATCAATTATATGTATCAAGAAAATCGAAATATGATGTTCAAATTGTCTGCCTGACATAAGAGATTCTAGAGGTTTGATTTCAGTTTTTCCAGATATATTGATAATTCCATTACAGTAAGGAGGTTGATGCAATTGTCTTCAAAACTTCAATCAGTATGCTCAATCAATAGTCTGCAATCAAACATAGTACAACTGAAGGTGTATTGTTAAGATACTAAAGATCGATCATTGATCTGAAGAAAGATCGATCATTGAATGTTTCAAATCCAGTTTCTTCCATTGAAGAAAGATTCCATCTGCATTGAATTTGCTAAACTCTGATCCTGAAGCAATTTTGTGTCCTACTCGTTGCCTCCCATCGTTTACAGATCCTAAAGATGATTGAAGCTTTGGAAGATTAGACCATAATTGATACAATACAAAGGGATAAGTATGATTAGATTCTTCAGAGCTTTTCCTTCGAACTGTATTTCAAATACACAAACTTAGATATCAGACATGCATGATTAAAATTTAAAACATAAAAAGATACTCGTGTATTGTTTCAAGGTTTGGGTTTATTTTTTCAATTTGATTAGGCTAGGGTTGATGTGGTGGCATGGAGAAGATTTGTTTCAAATTTTTAGTTGAAATCGATATAAATTTGCAATGGTAGTATTGAGTTTATAACAAATATAAATTGGATAAACAATAAAGAATAAATTATTGATTTGATGACATGTTAATGCCACCTAAATTTAAGGTTACAAATTTTGACCTTCCATAAGGCCCTAGCACTACTCTTTTCTTAAATTCGTCACAATATAGAAATCTATAAAGTCGGGATGGCCGCCATGACTTGGTGAAAAATATCCAAATGCAATTTTAAATAGATGAACACAGCTGATAGCTATCGAACTTTTATATTTTTCATTTTTATCAAATTGCTGCCCATTTTTCTGTTGGTTACGGTACATTTTTCTGTTGGTACTCGTCCGATTTCGGTCGATCAATTTGTTAGTTTAGCCATTAGTTAAGCATGTAAAATTTTGTAGTTTAGTAATTAGTCATGCATGCCTGGGATATATTGCCTGCTAAAGTATATATAATGCAGTTAATCCCTTTCTCCTTCTACATATATAGTATATTTATAATTTCGAAAATCATTCTTTTGAACATTCACCATCAAACATATATACCATCTCTCGGGGTACCAACAGTTTCATGATTAACCATTTGTTAACAGTATGATCGAATAAGTACGGTACGTAGGTTATAAGAACGAACAAAAAACGTAGTGGCTGACTGTCGCTTGCTAACTAGCATCATTTATAATTCCTAAATTAAACTATAAAGTTGGTATTATAGCGTTAATTTGCTGGCTGATAATAATTGAATGGAATCAACGGTGTCTGTTTCATCATGTGTAAACGATTTAATTTTTAATTGAGGTTATTCTCATCGGTCTTAATTTTGGAATTTTTTTTTTCATTAACCTAAATAATATTGTAATATTACCATCAACCAACTAACTTTAAAATGACTCTAAGAAATTCTTTCTCATCCACCAAATATCACCTAATGTAGTATATTTTATTTTCCTTTTTGCCCTTCCATATATGTGGTCCAAACTTTCCGTATTTTTAAATCTGTTTGATTTGTTTTTCTAGTGTTGAAGCTGAGTTTCAGAGAGAGAGAGAGAGAGAGAGGGAGGGAGAGAGAGAGAAGCTTTGAGTGGAGATTCAAACGCTCCACTGAAGCTTTTATTTCGTGAGAGATACAGATTCAAATAACGATTTTCTTTCTGGATATGCAATGGGAACATTAATCAATGATTTTCTTCTCAATTCAAACAATGGAGCTAGGTTCGATCTCTCTTCTCTCTCTTTATTTCGGATTTTTGATATCTTTTGCATTTGTATCTGTGAATTTTGATTTTGTGATGATGATATAGTGCTTAATTCCTTATTTTCGTTATGTTACGTTGTTTTTGTGCGTGAAGATGTATGCGATTTTTGTTGTGTATTTTCTGGAATTTTTCAAATTTTGGTATCAACTGATAGTCGGTTTATTCTAAACTGATACTCAGTTGACGGCTGCTCTGTTTATATTCTGGGAAGAAACCGAATATGAGTGACTCTCAATGGAGTATCAGTTAAAGTTGATATGTTTAGGTTCTGCGATAAATTGAGTATCAGTTTACGCTCAAATGATATTTAGTTGAATGTTTCTTTGTTTAGATCATTTTGAATGATTTTGTGTTTCAATAATAACTTTTTTTGTTATTTATTGTTGTGCAGTAGTGTTGCTGTTGAGTTCCTGTATTCAGGGAAATGATTCGTTTTATCTTGTAATGAGCACATGAGTTATGCCATTCATTTCAAGTACATTTTTCAGAGGTTTGAGTTCTGTGAAAGCGATGTAATCAAACTTGATTACTCACTTCTTAGATGCAGCGGTTGCTCTCTGAACAGCGAGAATGATTTGAAGATGTTGCTGACTGGTGCAACTTTGTATAAGGTGAATTTTGTTGACGTCAATGTGTCTAAGAATGGTGGAAGCACAAACAAGAGATTTTCGGTGGATGATGATGAGACTTCTTGTGTAATTAATGAAAATGATTACCTCACTGAGGCATATAGGAATGAACCCAGCAAGACCTACTTGTCGAAGGAGTGGGAAACTTACATCCATTCCAAAGGGCAAAAATTCCGAGGAGGTGCTGATGAGTTTAGAGAAAAGCTTGCCAAGTATTCTATTCAACTTGGTTTCGAGTTTGTCTATTTGAGGAATGATTGGTACAGGATTGTGGTAGTGTGCTCAAATATTGGTATAGAGTATTGTGATTGACATGTTGCAGGGTATTCCAATTCCCCCAATGGCTGTTTTTTTGTTGATGACATGAAAAACTCGCATACTTGTCAAGGTGTTATTAGGAATGAGACTCATCATTTGCTTGACTAGAAGATTGTTAAGACTTGCATCTTGGAGCACATGACGTACAACATGGCAATGAAGCTGAGGGATATCATCAACAAGTTGAAGACAACATATGGTCTAAGTATATCTTGCAAGGTTGCTTGGTTAGCAAAGCAAAAAGCCAAGGAAATGATTTATGGATTCGAGACCCAATCTTTTAACAAATTAAGTTGGTATAAAGAATCTGTTTTAGAGAGTAACCCTGGCTCAACATTTGTTTTGGATGTGGATCCAGAAACTAATCAATTTTAGAGGCTTTTGTTGCATATGTCAGGTGTGTTAAAGGTTTTGAATACTGTTTACCCTTGTTGTATGTTGATGGCACATTTGGGAAGAGTTTATACAAAGGGAAGATCCTTGCTGCAACTGGTAGGACAACAAACAAAGGTAAATTTTTCTTTTTCATATTTGAGCCTCAACCGATATTAGTTTTCTTTTTGTTGAAATGAATATGCAGACTTAGTAGTCTCAGATGATACTCAGTTTACACTCAGCTGATACTCAGTTGACCTTAAAATGAGTGTCTGTTGAAGGCTGCTGTGTTTTGTTTTTGTTGAACATAATGTGTTTTAGCCTCAATTGATACACAGTTGACCCTCAACTGATAAAAAGTGGACACTCAACTGATACACAGTTGACACTCAACTAAGTGTTAATTGACCCTTAACTGAGTGTCAGTTGAACATTATCTATTGATGAATAGACTAACTGAACTTTTTGTGTGTTTCTGTTTTGTGTTTAATGTATGTAGGCTTCTTTCCTTTAGCAATCTGTGTATGTGATTCTGAGACAGAAGATAACTGGTTGTGTTTCTTCCAACACTTGAAGAGTTTGCTCGAACCATAAAGTAGAGAGATAACATATATCAGCGACCGTGGAGCTAGACTTTTGAGCGCTTTTAATGAAGTGTTTCCTTGTAATCCTTACGTTTTCTGCTATAAGAACTTGGTACAAAATCTTCTGGGCAAGTTCCAATATACAACTGCTGATCACAAAACTTTAGTGAGAGACAAATTTTTTCGGTTGGCATATTCATGTTCTACAATGAATACCATTTTCATTTGAGAGAGCTGAAAGAAGTTGGTGGGAATTCTACTATAACTGATTTTTTGAAAGACTTGCCTCTTGAATGTTGGTGTCGTGCTTTTTTTTCTTCGGGGATCCCGTTATGGAGTTATGGCAAAGAGCATTGCCGAATCTTTTAATTCTTGGATTTTAGTTGAGCACGAGATGCCTGTGTACGCTATGCTAGACCAGACTCAGATCAAGATAATGGAGCTAATGGCTAAGAGAAGAGATGAAGCTTTGCAATGGACATCACAACTCACTCCTGCAATGGAACAACGTTTGAAGGAGAATATGGATGTGGCTCTGAAATACTATGTACATTATTCACATAAAATGTGTATGAAGTGAGATCAAAGTACTCATATGTCGTCGACCTTGGTTCTTGCTCTTGTTCTTGCCGGAAGTAGGAGGTTGAATGCTTCCTATGTGCACATAGTCTTGCTGCTATGCATGCTTCCAAGGCCAACACCTCTGATTTTATGGACAAGCATTTTCATGTCGATTATTACTTGAAGTGTTATGACTTTCCTATCAATCCAGTAGGCAATGTAGATATGGTTGCTGCTGAGTCTTTGAATGATTCTTTAATACTTCCTCCCAATGTAAAGAGAGCACCGGGCAGGCCAAAGAACAAGAGGATCAAGTCTGCAGGAGAGATTGAGAAGAAGTTGATTCGATGTAGTCGGTGTCTAAAAATGGGACATCATAACAGGTCAACTTGTAATGAGCCTATGACTGCAGGTTCCGTTGAGTAGAAGAATATTTTTTTTATATATATATAGTGCAATGAATAAGATATGTACTTGAGTATTATTTGAACCTAAAAGAAGTGTCAGTTGACATCAACTGATACCCAGTTGATCCTCAACTGATAGTCAGTTGACACTCAATTGAGAATAAGTTGAATCTTTTCATAACTTGGTATTTCTTTCGCCAAAAAGGGGCTATGTACTTCCTAAACAGATCTTGAATTTTTAATTAGAATTTGGGTATTCACCATGTACGAGTATCCCCGCAAAACATCCATTGGTTAGTTGTTAAGTAACTGTGTTAATTATGTGTTGAATTTGTGTTATTTTTAAGGAACAGTTTTGAATCTGAACGTCAACTGAGTCTCAGTTGATGTTGAACCAAATTATCATCGACAAAACGGAACGGTTTTGAATCTGAATGTCAACTGAGAGCATCAACTGACTGTTAGTTGGCCATCAACTGAGTGTCAGTTGAACCAAATTATCATCCATAAAACACAACCAGATCTTAAACATAAATGGTTAATGTTCATAAGTTCAACATTAACATTTAAACACAGTCATAGACATAAACATAGTCATACCTTAAACAGAAATTTACATAAACACATAAAAACAACCTAGAAATAGCAACATATCATAAAAAACCTAAAGCGCTTCTTCTCCACGTACTTTTTTGATTTTGAGCACAATATCAGTAAGGTCTTCGATCTTCTGATCCATATTCTTTATCCTCTCCATCATTTCATCAATCTTTGCACGATCATAGTCAATGTTATCAACCTTCCTAGACATCTGATCAGCTTTCCAACCTAGATTACGGATCTCTTGCAAGCTCATTTCAAAATTTACCTCTAGAATAACCTTGATGTGTTGAAACTGTTCCTCCATGGTCGATGGTTGTGGAGGCGATGATGGCTCTTCCTTTGGGGCAGAGGAGGTTGAAGCGCTCTTGCGTTTGGCCATTGTTTTTCTGGGGAGGCTGGGAGATAAGATTTGTGTTTAGGGTTAGGGTTAGGGTTTTTAGAGGGAAGAGCAAGTGAGAACTGCTGTGCCGGGATAGATTGCTTTGCTTTTTATAGAGAGAAGGGGGGGGGGGGGGGGCAGGGGTAGACGGAAAGACTCCTCGTCAAGGATACGCGCGAGAGCCACGCGTCAATATCGTGTGGTTCATTTTTGAAAAAAAAAATGTGCACAAAAATGACCCTAAACTTATACTCAGTTGACGCTCAACTGAGTATAAGTTGAACAATTTTTTATAACGCAGTGTAGTGTATTAGTATTATTTTTGATGGGAACTCCCTTCAACTGATACTCAGTTGAACCATTTTTTAGAAAAGAGATTTGCTTTAAGTATGTTTTCACTGCCGTTAACTGAGTATTAGTTGACCCTCTACTAAGACCCCGTTTACCATCAACTAAGACTCAGTTTACCCTTAACTGAGTATCAGTTGACCCTCAACTTAGACTCAGTTGATTAGAATTCTGTACTTTTAAACTTTTAATTAGAATTCTGTACAATTCAAAGTGATAATTTAAGGTCAGACTGCTTTTAATCTAAATAAGAGTGCTTTTCATTTGAGGCATGCTGTAAGCAAATCTGCATTCGATTTTCTTGTGTCCATCAAATATCTGATGCAAGCGCCTCGATAAAATGCAAAACGTATGCCCCATAGTCTAACCTGCAAATTCATTCATTTTTCAGTCATTTCGATTTTATTAAATATTTTTATAAGGGTCTGTCTACTAATCAGGAACAGAACACTAAGAGCCTTGTACTTACGATCCTTCATTTTTCTCAATGCAATTGAGGAATTCACCAAAATTGTATTTATCGAGTCGAACTTTATTGCTGATGATGAATTCCCTTGATCTTTTCTCCATGTCCGTTATTAGACGCTTTTCAAAAATAATCTCCCCTTCATTGTCAACCCCGACACCTACCTCTATGTGTTCTCCACATCTTGGCTGTCCTTTTTTTGAACATTAATGAATTATGGACCTCTTCAAAGAATATGTCAAGGTGTTTTTTCTGTTCAATCAAGATGAATAGAAATACAAGTTTAAAAACAGTTATTTTGATGTAAAACTGACACTCAGTTGAACCTCAACTGAGTCTCAGTTGAACCTCAACTGATACTTAACTTGGGAAAGAATAAATAACTTACTATGAAATCCACATTCTTTCGGTACTTGTGGTTAGGTCTGTACTTGGCTATGAGATGTTTATGGGAGTTGAAATGTCCGATGCGCATACGGTTGTTGTCAATCACTAACAAGGAGTAGTGGTTGTCTTGAGAATGGTTCACAGGGATGAATATGAGATCATAAGCAAATGCTTCCAGAAGCTTCATGTTGAATTGAAGATAGATGGTATTCTTTTTCCATTTGAAATTTGAGTCGGAAGTACCCTTCCCCATTTTTTTGAACTGTTGCACCTCCTTTTTATGGTCAACAATGAGACCCTGTAAAAGAGTCAGAAACCATATTTTTTTACTAATGAACAATAAAAGTGAAGAGTTTTTTAATCAATGTTGTTTTGTTACTTACTGTGCAGCAGATGCTAAGTATTGAGAATTGGAAGTTGAAATCATTTTCTATCTTCTGTTTGTAAGCATCCATTATCTGTGATAGCAAGACACATACAAATTTCAACAACAAGAACAAGATCAACAACAACAACAACAACAACAACAACAACAACAACAACAACAACAACAACAACAACAACAACAACAACAACAACAACAACAACAACAACAACAACAACAACAACAACAACAACAACAACAACAACAACAACAACAACAACAACAACAACAACAACAACAACAACAACAACAACAACAACAACAACAACAACAACAACAACAACAACAACAACAACAACAACAACAACAACAACAACAACAACAACAACAACAACAACAACAACAACAACAACAACAACAACAACAACAACAACAACAACAACAACAACAACAACAACAACAACAACAACAACAACAACAACAACAACAACAACAACAACAATATCAAAGAAACATACAACAACTTCTATGGTATCCTTATTGATGAGCTCCATGAGATCCTGAACACAGACAGTGAGTCCACTGTATAAATACGAACACCAGTATGTGAAGCTGCAGAAACACAAATTACAATTTAGTACTTTACAATGAGTGATACTCAGTTGATACTAAACACTCAACTAAGACTCAGTTGAGATAAAAAATCACCAATATATACCAGAACAAAACAAAGCCTCAACTGAGTATAAGTTGAGCCTTAACTGAGTATAAGTTGACCCTCAACTGAGACTTAGTTGAGTTCAAAAATCATCAATACCAAAACAAAACAAGAACCTCAACTGAGTATTAGAGGTAATAAACTTACTCTGAGGTTATGTCTAAGAAGCATACAACAACTTCTATGGTATCCTTATTGATGAGCTCCATGAGATCCTGAACACAGACAGTGAGTCCACTGTATAAATACGAACACCAGTACGTGAAGCTGCAGAAACACAAAATACAATTTAGTACTTTACAATGAGTGATACTCAGTTGATACTAAACACTCAACTAAGACTCAGTTGAGATAAAAAATCATCAATATATACCAGAACAAAACAAAGCCTCAACTGAGTATAAGTTGAGCCTTAACTGAGTATAAGTTGACCCTCAACTGAGACTCAGTTGAGTTCAAAAATCATCAATACCAAAACAAAACAAGAACCTCAACTGAGTATCAGAGGTAATAAACTTACTCTGAGGTTATGTCTTTGTTTGTATCAAAGAAATCCTTGATTTTCTGTTTCTCTTCATGATTCAGGAGTTTCCATGTGTTTTTTTCTTGATTGATTTTATCAAATAAGCACACATTCTTAAGCAACTTTACCTCCTAGTTCTCTTTCACAAGTGGCTCTCTCTTTTTCTTCCCTTGTCTCATCTTCGCTTCCTCGGGAGTGTCGTAGCAGTAGTTTTCAGTGTCTTTGATTTTTTTTTTTTTAATCCTTTTGTACTGCTTAACACCCCTTTCTATTGAACCAAGTTCATCAGATTTAGAGATAATCGGAGTACCTCTATAATCTGTTGTCGGTGACTGGCCAATATTTTCATTACTCTCCTTTTCCAGCCCATGGATATTCTCCACTACTTCATACATTTCAGTCACTGTCTTCTCTTCTTCGTTGTCCTTCTCAGCCACCGTCTTCTCAACTGGTTCTTCCTGGCTGCTATTCATTGGTGCCACTATTTCGGTCACCATCTCCTCTTCTACATTTTTTTCTCAGCCTTTGTCTTCTCAACCTTTTCTTTCTCAGCCTTTGTCTTCTCAACCTTTTCTTCTTGGCTTATATTCATTGGTGCCACTGTTTCGGTCACCGCCTCCTCTTCTACATTATTATGTTCAGTGACAGTCTTATTAACTTGTTCCTATTGGCTGATGTTCACTTGTGCTTGACAAGCATCTTTTGTTTGTCTTTGGTCCCCCGTCCTTGTAGTCACAAGTCTCAGCTTTCTCTTGAGTTCTGTCACTTGATTCTTGAGTGACCTATTTTGTTTTTCCTTTTGGTCCAGTTTATTTGCCATTATCAAGATTTGATCATCGGCTTTGTCCAGCTTGTTCCATAGTTCTGTTGAATGAATTAGAAGACTTTTTGAAATACTGAGCATATTCTCATGCTTCTCTTTCATCTTTTCTTGATCATCATTCTTGCTTAACTGATCAATCAGTGTGTGAAGCTTTGTAGTGAACTCAGAGGTCAAGTTTTTCACTTCTTAACTTACTTGTGGGACTTGAAATGAGGAAGGAAACAATATAAGTATAAAATCCAAAACAGATCAAAAAACAACTAAAGAGTAATCTCAATTGGGTGTCAGTTTACCCTCAACTGACTGTCAGCTGATCCTCAACTGAGTATAATTTTAGTTCCTGTTGTGACATAAATTATCGATAGAACATCTTGTTAGTATCAGAAACTTACCTATAGGTTGAATGAAGGTTCCTGTTGTCCAGTCATATCCTCATCCTCATAGTCGGACAAGTTAATGACATCATAGTCCGATGATCGGCCCTTCTGGATCATTTCTTCTACATCATAGCCCGACCTCTCTCCAATTAAAGATCTCTTTGATACTCCATCGGAGGAATCTTGGTTTTTTGTGTTTTTTCCAATGATCATGCTCTTGATAGAAGTGTTCTCCAAGAAATAGTACTACAAACAAAAATAACATTGAACCAGTGTTATTAACTCAGTACACAATGTCAAGTAATTACAAAAATAAACAAACCAGTTGTGTAGAACTTACATAGAAGAGAAGCAGGCATCCTTGATATGTTGGTGGTTCTCTTTTTTTCTTCATCTTGAGGCCAGAATACAAGTAGTTTAGATTTGATTTACACAAATTGTAGTTGTTCACTCTGTCAAGGTCTTCACATATTTCGGCGACACTAAAACTTATTATGTTAGACGATTTCGGGAAGAAGAAAGTCACACAGAGTTCCATAAGTAGGAGTGAAGCTATCTTTTTAGGATCAGCCTTTTTTTTCTTTCTTTCCAACTCTTCATTCAAAGCTTCATTTATATCATTTTTCTCCAAGCTCTCTCTCTTGCCAATCTTCTTAAAAATTGACGACTTCAATTGCTTGTCTTTTTCTAGCTATGCATCAAAGATAGCCCCTTCATTTGGTAAACCTAGAAGCTCTTCCATAAATTCTTCAGTCATCTTCATCTCCTTATCACCAAAGACGAAATGCTTGCCTTCATTGTCGTAGTGATTCAGAATAATCTCTAAATCCACTTTGTTCTTAATGAGTTGCTCTAATGTTTTAGTCTTATCTTGAAAGGGCTGCAACATTGGCCAGAAAATGGTTTTTTGAAGATGATCCCATGTCTCATTTGGTATGTTCTTTGCTTCAAGCAGCTTATAGAAAGATGTGAGACCACATCTCTGTTGTAAGTATCGAATAGTGTGTTCGTCGTCTTGGGATGCTTTTATTTTCAGCTGTTTCTTTCAACTTTCTGCTTCTTTGTTTATGATCCTTTCTTGTCTTTCTTTGATGCGGAGATCATTGCCTTGTCTTCCTTTGCTCTCTTCCTTTTATTTTTCTCTCTTAATACTAAAGCTCTTATCGTTGCCTTATCTGTTCTGTGGCTTTGTACATCAGATGACGATAACGATGATGATGACGACATACTAGGCATCAATAGAAAACAAACTCAGTGTTAGTTTAGATCAAAAATCATCAATTCCATAACAAATAAGAGTGTAAACTGAGTATCATCTGACCCTCAACTTGGTGTCAGTTGACGTTATACTGAGTATAATTTGAGTCTCAATTGAGACTCAGTTGAGATCAAAAATTCATTAATATCAAGTAATATCAAAACAAAACAAAATAATAGCCTCAACTGAGTATAAGTTGAGCATCAACTGAGTATCAGTTGACCCTCAACTAAGACTCAGTTGAGATAAAAAATTCATTAATATCAAGTAATATCAAAACAAAACAAAACAATGGCCTCAACTAAGACTCAGTTGAGATGGAAACTCAGTGTTCCAAGGAATACCAAAACAAAAAAAAACAAGAGCCTCAACTGAGACTCAGTTGAGATCGAAAATTCATTAATATCAAGTAATATCAAAACAAAACAAAACAATAGCCTCAACTGAGTATCAGTTGAGCATCAACTGTGTATAAGTTGAGCATCAACTGAGTATCAGTTGACCCTCTACTGAGACTCGGTTGAGATCGAAAATTCATTAATATCAAGTAATATCAAAACAAAACAAAACAATGGCCTCAACTAAGACTCAGTTGAGATGGAAACTCAATGTTCCAAGGAATACCAAAACAAAACGAAACAAGAGCCTCAACTGAGTATTAGTTGACCCTCAACTAAGACTCAGTTGAGATCGAAAATCATCAATACCAAAACAAAACAAGAGCCTCAACTTACTTCGAAATATTTATGTAAAAATTGTTCGATCTATTTGGATTCTCATTTTAAGTCGAAGATGAATCGGTCGGGGAATGTGCTTGAACTACTGTTGCGAGTTTAGCAGCGACGGATTAGCGGCGGTGAGCGAGGGGGATTGAGTGTGTCTGAGACAGAGTGAGAAAGAGTGTGTGTCAGAGAGAGGGAAGTTGGTGAGTCTGAATACGAATGAGGACACGCTAATCATTTTACTTAATAAATAGACTGATGAGAATTTTGAAATTTTGCTGGGCGGATCAGACTTTCGGATTTTTAAATTTTTAGATGAGAACATAATTGGTCTTTGATTAAGGGTTTATCAATTAGTAATTTAGTATACTTATTCTGAAGACCAAGATTCACCACGTTATTCAACCACTGTGCCGGGAAAGAAAACAAAAATCTTCTGGAGCTTTGGCCATATTCCATTTCGTTCACATTAACTTGATGTCTTAAACAATAAAGTCTAACCCTAACTAGGCCAGAACGTGCTTATTCTTGTAATTTATTGTTTAGGTAAAGCAGCCCAAATCTATCTATTTAACCCCCCGCAAGTCTGCAACTATACCACATGCATATATGCTGAGATAGCTAGGAAACAACAGATCCAACCTTAGTAGCTCTCGTTGAACTGCATCTTTGAATCCATTCCTCTACCTTATCTATCCGTGTGTCCATGGAGATCATCGGAACCCAGCAGAATGCAGCACTCCTCTGCAGCCCAGGAATTGGCCATCTCATCCCTGTCCTTGAACTAGGGAAACGACTCGTCACTCACCAAAACTTTACTGTCACAATCTTCGTCATCCCATCACACTCTTCCAAAGCCGAAGCTGAACTCCTCGACCCGTCCACTATCCCACGCGGTCTGGATATCATCGAGCTCCCACCACCAGATATATCTGGCTTTGTTGATCCCGACGCTGTCGTCGTCACGCGCCTTGCAGAAATGATGCGACAAGTACGACCTGCGTTTAGTTCAGCCTTACGTGACATGATAAACTTCCGTCGACGCCGTCCAACCATGCTCATCGTGGACCTCTTCGGCACCCAAGCTCTGCCCATTGCGGAGGAGTTCGGGATTCCCAAGTATGTTTATGTTACTTCAAATGCATGGTTCCTATCTGTAATGATATATTCTCCAACACTTGATGAGCAAGTAAAAGGAGACTTCGCGGGCCTCAAAGGTCCACTCGAGATTCCGGGATGTCGACAGCTATCACCTCATGTCGACATTGTTAACGCTTTGGAGGACCGAAGCAATCAGCAATACGACGAGCACATGCTGATGGGAACAGGGATTGCAAAGGCTGATGGAATTATACTAAACATGTGGGAGGAACTAGAGCCGAATACCCTCATAGCGCTTAGAGACGAGAAATTGATGGGGCGATTTACAAAGGGGCCTGTGTTTCCAATTGGTCCGTTACTGAGACCCAGTGTGTCATCCGGCTCAGGTGACCGTGATGTGTTTGATTGGCTAGATAAGCAGCCCCATGAATCCGTGGTTTACGTGTCCTTTGGTAGCGGTGGGGCTCTGTCGTACGAGCAAATGATCGAGCTAGCTTGGGGTTTCGAGATGAGTCAACAGAGGTTTATCTGGGTCATAAGGTCGCCAACTGTAACATCTGCGGAAGAAGCATTTTTCACGGCCGGAAATGACTACGGCGATGACGACAGCCCAACAAGGTACTTGCCCAAAGGGTTCTTGGGCCGGACCAAGGACATTGGGCTTGTCATTCCTCTGTGGGCTCCACAAGTAGATATCTTGGCCCATCCAGCTGTCGGAGGCTTTTTGACACACTGTGGATGGAATTCAACCCTTGAGAGCATCACCAACGGAGTTCCGATGATCGCGTGGCCGCTCTACGCTGAGCAGAGGTTGAATGCCACGCTGCTGACGGAGGAGCTAGGCATAGCGGTTCGGTCAAAGCTCCCTCCGTGGACAAACGTGGTGGAGAGAGAAGAGGTAGAGGAAATGGTGAGGAAGATTATGAAGGACAAAGAAGGTTTCGCACTGAGAGATAGAGCCAAGAATCTCAGAGTCAGTGCTGCAAGAGCGTTGGTGAAAGGTGGTTCATCTTCGGATAGTCTTTCTCAATTCACTGAACATGCAGAGATGTTGGTGCAATTTGCAAATGATGTTGGTCGTCTTTCTCAAGTGCGATGAGAATAAGCGTACGTATACATGCATGCCGCCAATAGCACGGCTGCATACTTGAATTTATTATGTTTTTTCACCGTATCATTATTCATTTTCTTTTTTGTTCTCTTCGTCATCCTTCGTATTATTCTATGACTTCATAATATATATATACACACACACCTGTGCCTGTAATAAGGTGTTCTCATTAGCACCATGCATTAATGTACTCATATATGTTTCGTTTATTAATTGACATCCTTTTCCCGTACACATGCAAATTATCTACGTAGAAATTAAACGTTTTTCGAGAGCTAGTGCATGACTTGAGAAAACGTACATGCTTCATTACACCCTATTGAAAACTAGTGCGCCTCTAGTTCTACAATGTATGTTAGCTTCTCTACATGCAAGAACTACAAATTAATTATCTAAAAAAAAAACTAAATATTGATCAAGTCTAATAATAGCTGATTGATAGGTGGCATTCACGATAATGGAGTTGAGGCCGGCTTTGATGAAGATATATGATAATTGATAGTTGAAAGTGAGAAATATAGTTAACAGATGCCGATTATGTGCATATATAACGACGTAAATAAAGATACTGGGTGACCAAATGAACAAAGAACATGAAAAAAAAATAAAACACTAACCAACAAACAGAAATTTAGTGCCAGACTGGTGGTGAGTGGTGACTGCGCGCCAATTGCTCTCGTTAATTCAAGTGGTTAATTAGTAATTTGCTGTTTGTTCATTCATCAGGGCATGCAACTACAAGTCATACAAGCTAGCTAACTGCCGCTAGATTCGAAGAGCAAAGAAGACCAAGAGCATTGGATAGGCTCCTTATTTGAGCTCTTTAAAAAAAAAAAAAAAAAGTCAAATTTTGACACCTCACTCATTCATATTTCTCTTTACATAGATTTATGAACTCCTAACATATTTGAAGTATTAATAGAAGTACTTTATCAATGATTAAAATGATAATTATAAAATATAATTTATTACATTTTCTATTATTTGTATTTTGGTCAAAAATACATTAGTTTTAAATCAAATAATTTTCAAAACAAAAATATTTAATATAAAATTATAAATCAACAATTTTCAAATAAAAATATTATAAATTTGTATTTTGAATTTCATATGGAACGAGGATATAGCCATGTGCCAGTCTATCTGGTTTTCTTGGCTCTCGTCTTATTAGAAACGGAAAAAAAAATTATGTTACTCGATCAACACTAGTGTGATGTCTTCAATTCTAACAAATTATTATAAGACACGTCAAATGAAAATCATTGCAAAGCGAAACGTAAAATGAACCATAAAATATGAATTTTCTAAATTTATTGGGTTTTGGTTTTATGTCCCCCTGATATTTTGTTTCCTTAAAATAAAGGTCATAGCGCTTAGCATGACTAAGTGGTAACCTTAAATAATAAAGATTATAAAATTAACTATGCTATTTATTTGTAATTTTAATTAAACATAAACAAATTAAAAAATTTAGTGAAATTACTAGAAAAATATATTTAAAAATAGATGCATTTAATGTGGCTCCCTATTTTTCTTATATGGTTGGAGCACAATTTTTTTGGCTCCCTAAAAATTTGATTTTTAACTATTTTGTTGAAAAAATAGAGAGCATCATTAGTGCTCTAATAAGATTAATAGCAGTTGGTTCAAAGCGGTCAATTAAATAGCAGTGCTTCCGTTATGAATATTGTGCGATTTTATAATTGAAGGCATTAAGAAGGAGCGACTTAAGGACTATTTTGGTGGTACATATACTTTTCTAAATACTCACCTTACGTACTTACTTAATCTCTAATTACGACCTAAGTTAACCTGACCTCCCGCACAAGATTGATGATAGCAGCGAGACCAATCAAAGTCACGATCAGAGTTTCGTCCAGCGCGTTCTGTAAACCGCACACGCACCTACCAAAGATACCTCCAGATGACTTGCAACATAAAGGTAAGTGAGTTTGTCCCACATCGAGAATGATTACAAGGTTCCAATCTCAACCACCTTTATAACCTCGGTCGCTCAGCATTAATGACAGGTACGCTTTCAATACTCTTTACACCATTACTCTGTTAAACCTATTACTCGCTTCTAACTTAGACATCAGAGGGTTGAAAACTGACACACCCGGTCTCTCCTTAATTAGTACTTATCTTCGCAGTGTGAGCAATTGATAAAGTCGCAGAAAAAAGTTGTGGAAGCAAGAGTTTACTTGGAGATAAAGAAAGACATTATCCTTGTGTGACTACTTAAGATCCCTCGCAGTTGCAAGTAAGAATATAAGTTTGCCAACTGTAACATCTGCGGAAGAAGCATTTTTCACAGCCGAAAATGACTACAGTGATGATGACAGCCCAACAAGGTACTTGCCCAAAGAGTTCTTGGGCCGGACCAAGGACATTGGGCTTGTCATTCCTCTATGGGCTCCATAAGTAGATATCTTGGCCCATCCAGCTGTCGGAGGGTTTTTGACACACTGTGGATGGAATTCAACCCTTGAGAGTAGGGGCAGCCCTGACTTTTTAGAGGCTCTAGGCGGAAAAAAAATGGGGCATATGTTCGTAAATCTTCTTCGATAATACATTGATAATTATTTATGTATGAAGACAGAAACAATCTCAAAATTTCATAAACATATTCATATTTGAAGTTTATACATACTTGAGGAATGAGACTGTGAAGCCTATGAGGAGAATCGGGGGATATCGATTGATATGACTTAGAATCTTAGATCAGTTAGATGAGGTCTGAGGACACGAAGCATTGTAAGGAGCAGGAAGGAGGCGATGATATTTTTTTATTTTTGTTTCCTCCTCTTTACTCTTAAGGAAACTGAACCAATTGGGTGCCTTGATTGAGGAAACTGATCGTATCGATTAGGAGAAGAGGAGAAGTTGATCAATTGATTGCATTGATGATTTATAAACTGGGATTGAATATTGCCTTATTTGATTACGGAGTGGAGGTCGTTCTCTACAGCAATTCATTTTTTTTAATTATACAATATACAAAAAAAGAAAATGGGGCCTCTCAAATTTTGAGGCTCTAAGCCCGTGCCGACTGGGCCTATACCCAAGGTCGGATCTGCTTGAGAGCATCACTAACGGAGTTCCGATGATCGCGTGGCCGCTTTACGCTGAGCAGAGGTTGAATGCCACGCTGTTCATGGAGCTAGGCGTAGCGGTTCGGTCAAAGCTATCGCCGTGGACAAATGTTGTGGAGACGGAAGAGATAGAGGGAATGTTGAGGAAGATTATGGAGGACAAAGAAGGTATTGCATTGAGAGATAGAGCCAAGAATCTCAAAGTCAGTGCTGCAAGAGCGTTGGTGAAAGGTGGTTCATCTTCGGATAGTCTTGCTCAGTTCACTAAACATGCAGAGATGTTGATGCAATTTGCAAATGGTGTTGGTCGTCTTTCTCAAGTGCGATGAGAATAAGCGTACGTATACATGCATGCTGTCTATGGCACGGCTGCATACTTGAATTTATTATGCTTTTCACCGTATCATTATTCATTTTCTTATTTGTTCTCTTCGTCATCCTTAGTCAGTGGCGAATTTATTCATGGAGAGGTTGGACAGTTGTCCAACTTAATATTTTGAGGTTGCCTTTGACTATACTGATTGGGTAGTGTAATTTTGATCAAGAATGTCAGAAAACAGATGAAAAATGCAAAAATTAAGGAAGAAGATGACATCGTAATCTGTTTGGGGAAAAAGACATAACATAACGACATTGTTTAACTTGTCGTTGGATGCTCTACTTAATAAAAAAAGTGTTGTCGTTCACTTTTCTAAATCTTGAATCCTAAAGTATATTCGTGACATACCAAGCACTATCCTAAAGTCCTACTCTTATTTTCTTCTGTTTATTTACCATTTCAATAGATGTCCACTTGCAATATTGCAGCTCTCAATTATAATATATTTAATTAGATTTCATAGCATCTATTATGAAATTATGAGTAACCATTGAGATTTTTAGTTTATTTATTTTTTATAAACTGCGGTTATCACTTTATCTAATATAATTACATTAATAATTTTTATTTTCTTTTGTTGAATCATAGATATTCGGGTTGTTACCATCTCGTAGAAAAAGAGAAGTATTCAATTTTTTTTCTCAGAAAATGGTGATTTTAATTTTTTTTTTAATTTTCTAATCATTGTTTTTGTTATATTTTTTGGTAATGTTGTACACTCCTCTCATTAAGTCTCACCCAACCTGAAAATATGTTCTGCATCCGCCACTGTACGTCCATAGTATTATTCTATGATTTCATAATATATACCTGTACCTGTAATAAGGTTTTCTCATTAGCACCATGCATTAATGTACTTATATATGTTTCTTTTATTAATTGACATCCTTTTCCCGTACACATGCAAATTATCCATGTAGAAAACGTTTTTCGAGAGCTAGCTAGTGCATGACTTGAGAAAACGTACACGCTTCATTACACCCTATTGAAAACTAGTGCGCCTCTGGTTCTACGTACAATGTAAGGTAGCTTCTCTACATGCAAGATACTACAAGAAAAACAAATTTAGGCGACGAAGCATTTTTATTGTCTAAGTGGCATTTTTTGTCGCCTAAGTATTTAAATGACGAAACTAATTTATTTTGTCGCCTGAGTACCTTTTTAGGTGACGAAAAGTGGTGCGTCGTCTAAGTCCTTGGCCGTCAAAAATTGTCCTTCTGAACGACAAAACGTTTCCGTCATCTCAGAGACCACTTCGACGACTACCACAAATTGAGACATTGCCGGCGACTTTTATGTCGCCGGCAATGTTTTTGGACATTACCGGCGATTTTTGCCGGAAAAATCGCCGGCAATGTAATTTTTTTTTTTTTAACATTACCGGCGACTTAAATGTAAGTCGCCAGTAATGTCATCGCCGGTAATGTCTCGATGGTAATGACATTACCGGCGACTTACATTAAGTCGCCGGTGATGTTTAAAAAAAAAAAAAAAAGACATTACCGGCGACTTAATGTAAGTCGCCGGTAATGTCATTACGATCGAGACATTACCGGCGACTTACATTTAAGTCGCCGGTAATGTTAAAAAAAAAAAATAATTACATTGCCGGCGATTTTTCCGGCAAAAATCGCCGGTAATGTCCATAAACATTGCCGGCGACATAAAAGTCGCCAGCAATGGGTAAGAATGTTGTAGTGACATTCCGTCGTCTAAGTACCATACTTAGAAGACGAACACGCTTCGTCGTTTAAGTGAATACACTTAAGCGACGAAATTTCGTCGCTTAAGTTAATAATTATGTTTTTTTTAATTAATTAAATAATTAATAATACTTTTAAAAATTATAAATTAATATAAAAATTTATTATATTAATAAAATATTCATTAAATTAAAGAAAATACAAGTTTATGTTTTACAAATTAAAGAAAATACAAAACTAAACTATGGGGGGGGGGGGGGGGGTAAACAGGCCGCCTATTCTGCTGTCACCAATCTGATCGTCGTCGTTGGGCCCGTGAGGAGGGGAGACGATAAGAGTCATCGGGAACGAGCAACCCCATGCGTGCGCACATCACGAAGAAGTCGGTCATCCTTTGGTTTTGCGCGTCCAACTTCCCCTGCATCGACCGGTCTGCTCCCAGGCCCGATCGGCCGACTCCTGTGCCAATCGAGCCTGCTCTTGTACGGCTCAGACTGCCTCAACATCGACCCCACCTCGCCTACTGGACAACGATCCGGAGGGCTGGGACGACAAATCTCTATGTACCCTCCATCTAAACTCACGAACCTCCTTGCCAGCTTGGCGGCCGTAAAGAGCATCGGCGGGCGTCATACCCGGGTTTTCCAGCTGGGTGTTCGCCAACTGCTCCTGGGCCATTTCTATCAACCGTGTCTGAAATTAAAAATGCAATTACCGTTATAGTAAATTTCGATACATTTTGGAAATACGATTAAATTGAATTGAGTTAGGCAAGATGAGTCACTTACCTCTTGTTGACTCGCTTCATCGTCGACCCCGAGCCTTACATAATCCGAGACGCTGGCATCCAGGAGAGAATGCTTCGAACCCGCATCATTGTGCTCCTTTGCGATGAACATGAAGCCTTTGGAGCCCAAAGTATGGTGTTTATCCTTCTTCACACAATTTTCCTTGTTGACATCCGACCTAACCTATTGACAAAAAAAATTATTAAATAATAAATAAATGGTTAAAAATAAGAAATTATTTAATTTTCTCAATTTAAAGGAAATGAAGATGAACCTTATACTTGTCGGACTCAAAGTGTCCGACCAACCAATCCCACTCATGTTCCCTTTCGTTCCGCAGCTCATGTGGGACAGGTGTGGCGCCGTGTCGGAGATAGTACTTCTAATTCTTGAAAATTTTCTTGGCCATAGTGTTGATGTGCTCCATTATCTCCGGCGTGCCGTTGATATCGAAATGTGTATAGAAAAAAAATAAAAAAAAATTAGAACCTAAACATTATGCCTAGCTTTGTGGTTGGTAATTAATTATAAAAATATAAAAAAATTAAATAGTATTACCGAGAGTTCGTGGTACACCCTTAACCTCTCAAATTTAGGCAGCTTGTTCCACGAAGCGGCAACCATACAGATGTTGTTCTGTATGATTGAGTCGTTGGTGTGCGACGTGAGGCTGCCGAGTTACGAGGACGGAGGGCCTCAGGTAAAATCGTCGAACGGCACTGGGATCTTCTTCCTGGTCGACCTGATTATGCGCTCGGTTTTGGTGGCCCTCCCAAGTCCCCGACTCCGTTTGGGGACCTCATTTGATGGCTGTCTCCTCGCCGTGCACCGTGCGCTGTAGTGAACATAGTCCTCGACCGTCTTCGTGGGACCTTCAGACGTGGCCGCTAATGCGATGATGGGTGGGTCGTCGGTATGGGCAATGACCGCCTCATTTGGAGCATGAGAGATTAGGCCACTCGAAGTCGGCATACCCGAACGATTCGAAGGAGCCGAAACGGTCTCCTTCAACTCAGTTGGCTCCAACCCATTGCTTGTGCAATGGATTGGAGTTCGGCTTCTCTCTCTTCTTGCGATCGCCTTTTCTTTGGCTCCATCAATCGTAATTAATTAAGCTGAAAAAATTATTTATTAACAATACATATCCAAATTAATCCAAATTTTCACCAAATTTCATGAAATATAAATATATCTAATTTATCTAAATTTCACAAATTAATATATCCAATTTATCTTAATTTAAAAAAATCGAATTTATCCAAATTTCACAAATAACATCAATATACATACAATTAAATTCAATTTGATATATATTACTACTTTACCATCCAAAATTTACAATATTATCTAATTTATATACATTTTACAAATTTATCCTAATTTATTTAATTTATTCAAATCTCACCAATTTAATTATCCAATTTATTTTGTGGCATTTATATTACCAATTTACCAAATAAAATATACCCATATTAATTCACAAATTATTTTTCAAATACAATATACCCAAATTAATTCACATCTAATATTAATCTAACTATATACAATATACCCACATTTAATTTAATTCACATAAAAATAATACAATCTATATTAATTAATCTAGTCAATTCATTTAATCTAATTCATATATAAATCCATAAATGCATATAATACATATACAAATACATACACAATACACAATACAATACCTACACAAATACAAATACAAATAAATATAGAATATATATATTAATCGATTAATTAGGGAGGAGGGGATCAGAGTTATCGGTCGGCGACTGGCGACTGGGGGGGGGGGGGGGGGAGAGAAACGCCGGCGAGGTGGAGGCCGAGAGAGTGAGGGCGGAGATTCCGGCTGGGAGAGAGAGGAGGAGGATGCGTGCGTACGGTGGCGGTCGACAAGGAGGAGGACGGCGGCGCGGTAAGGAGGAGGAGGCCAGATTTTTGGGGGAGAGAGATCGAGATGATCGATTTTCGGGATTTTGGGGGGAGAGATCGATCGAGTGAATGGCCGAGAGAAGTCGATCCGGGTCTGGATATAATGGCCGACTTAGTTTCGTCGCCTAAGTTCATTAATTATCCACTTAGGCGATAAAACGCACCACTTTCGTCGCCTAAGTGGTATTTAAATGGGCCTCGAAAAAAATGGCCCAAAAATTGAACCGCCCAAAAATTGGACTTAGGCGACGACACCACATGCGTTAGTCGCGTAAGTGACATTTAAACTACTCCCAAAAAATTTGGCTCAGGTTTATTGAACCGCTACAATATTTGGACGTAGGCGATGATATCGTGTGATTTTGTCGCCTAAGTCATCACTTAGACGACGAACGACATGATTTCGTCTCCTAAGTACATTGAAAATGTTTGGTAGTTGCTTAAGAATTATAAAAAATCAATCGTCAGATTGTAGAAAAAAATTGAACCTAATTCGGATAAATTTAGAAATTAATCGATCGAATCAATTTAGTGATTATCGATAAATAGTTAAATGACGAAAACTATCGTGAAAAATAATTCCTAAACCCGTTTCCGAAGTTAAGAGTGTTTATCGTGACGTAAAAACCTAATTTATTAGCTAATTATAAATTAATTGAAATTTGAAAAAAAAAAATTACTTGAGACTAAAAACTTGTTATATATCTACTAATGTTGTATAACTTAAGTGTTCGTATGCCTATATTCACTCCACATCAACATTAAGGAAATTGAATTTGGACAAAATAATCGTTGGATATATTCATCATCGCGTAATATGTAAGTGGATGAATTTTCATTCAAAACGAAGTAAGTTAAGGTTTTGATCGGAGTAGTCAAACATAAAATCGAAATTTCAATGAAATAGAAACGTTGATATGCGAATATTCGTAACTTCGATTTTCAAACCGTCGATACTCACAGTCTAAGAATTGGTTACTCTATGCCCTGAAGGAAAAAATATATATTTGAATATGGTATGCATGGTCGTTCTCTAAGAGGTCAAATTGTGAAACTATGACTTAGGCGACGAAAATAATTACATTTCGTTGCCTAAGCTTCATCTTAAGTGATGAACACAAGTGGTTTGGCCGCCTAAGTAATTTCGGGTTAGGGGAAAGGGTTTAGGGTTTAATGTTTAGGGAAAGGGTTTAAGTGTTTTGAGGGTATAACGTAGGCGAACAAAATAATTGCTTTCGTCGCTTAAGAAGTCACCTAGGTGACGCAAAGTGTTGGGTTCATCGTCTAAGTACCTCTTAGGCGATGAAATCAACCCTGTTCGTTGCCTAAGTCATATCGTACATACCAAAATGGAATTTGTGCGTCATCCAAAGTAGATGCGAAGAAACACGTTGTAAATACATATATAGGGTTTAGAGCATGGGTACGGTACATACGGTAATTTATAATTAATTAATTAAGCGTTAATTAGTTCGAATTCGTGAGGCTGATCCTAACCAGTTCAATTCCGGATCCATTAGTTATATCGAGAATGACAGAATAATTGTACTAGTATACCGATTCTCATTCAAAAAAAATTGAATTCAGAATATTAATTATATTGTACTCCTCGTCGATCATAATATAATTAATCATCATTACTTCGAAAAAGTGAGATAATAATAATTAATTACCAATTAATATCCCTTGTCGTTATATTGTACTCCTCGTCATAATCATCATCATCATCCTCAACACTATTATCCGATTGCTCCTCATCATCATCATACTCAACGTCATCTGACGAATATCCTGAGTCCTCGTCTTCATCCTGCACCTCATCTTCAATGTCATCATTCTCTAGATCTATAATCTCATATTGAGTTAGATCCGTAGACCCATCAAGCATGGGTAAGCGTTCACCAGCTTGAACCATTTCTATTATGTTAGAGCGGATGACAGAAATATTAGGCTCTTGATATGCAGGAATGTCTTTTTGTGGTTCATCATCTTTAGTCTTCGGTGTCCCTTCAGTTGTCGTGGTATTCCATATTCCTCGATGAGAGATTTGGTTCACTATTTTCCACCATTCACCAGCTTTTGGATCATCAAGATAAAACACTTGTCTAACTAAGGTGGCAAGAGCGAAAGGCTCATCCTCATACCAACTTGAGTTTGTATCGACTGATAAAAGACTCAGGTCTTCCTTTATATGCTTGAACCATTTGCACTTGAATAGGAAAACGTTGACATCATTCTCGTAACATAGCTGAACGACATATACAAGAGCCCCATAATATATATCATCGTCATTCCCAACTGCGACCCCACTGTTTTATGTTCTTCTTCCTTCATCTCGGGTCAATAAATGAAATTTTACACCATTCACAAAACATCCGGGGTAAATATAGTGTCTAACTGATTTTCCTGCTAGCAAGTGCTTTGGCCAGGACCACCACCCCCCATGGTTATCAGTTTTTTGTAGATCAATCATCTGTAACAATTCAGATTAAAATATAAGTAATTAAAGTGTTTAATTTCTACAAACATGTATTTAATTAAATAAGTAAACATACGTACCCATTGGAGGAAATAATAGGGGAACTTCTTCTTAACCACTTTTTCAAACCAGGCTGAACTCTTGTTCGGATGTAACGCCTGAACGGCTGAAGGTTCTCCCTGTACGTCTTCATGTAAGGCCTGACTTCATCACAATCTCGCAACACTACCCAACATCGATAAGTTCTTCCCTTGTTAACGATTCTTTTAATAATCCTATAAGGGTCATACGAAATTTATGACGATAGAAAGATTGATGCTGCCACTGGGATCAGAGGCGGTGAGAGGTGGTGGATCCTTGAGGTATCTATTACAGTAAGTAACACACTCATGCATTAGGTATGTCTCTGCTATGGAGCCATCCGGGGCCGACCTATTTTTGACAAATCATTTATACCGTCTAAGCTGTCTACAAAATCCAATGTTCAATTAATTAATTGTATAATAGGTGCATACAGTTGTGACAACCCGAATCAGAAATGGTAATTAATCGGCTTAATTTGCGAGTTTCACGTATAATAGTAGTCTATCGTAATTAATCGATTTGGCGGTCTTGTTTGCGACTAAATTATCGGGCGAGAATTTGATATGAGTTCCTTCACGAGAGTTGTAAAGTTTATGATTTCAAGTTCGTAGGAGTTTTCCTAGAATTTTTCCGATTTCCGATGAATATGTTATGAATATTTCTGACTGTTGGATTTAATCGTGTTTATCCGTTTGGATTCGATTCGTTTTCGACCATTGATCGTTTTAGTCGCGAGTATAAATATCAAAATATTCGTAAAATTGTCGAAAAGTCACATTTGGGCCGAGTTGACCAAAATTGGACCGTTGACCAAGTTTGACCCGTGTTGACTGAAGGATTTTGGCACCGCCGTTGACCACCGATCGACTTTTTGATTCTGGCCACTTCAGACCTCAAGCTTGGTATGGTTAGCTTCCTCTCGTGATTTTCTATTGTTTTGAACTTGGTTTGAGTTGATTTGGTTTTGTTTTGAGGGAGAACCGAGTTGTCAAAGTTTTGAATTTTTGCCGGAATCGGGTGAGCTTTTCCCGCCACTTTTGGGGTCGATGAAGTTGGGGGTTTTGCTCCCATCAACCCATAGATGCTTTTGGGTGAAAGAATTTTGGAATTGGAGGCCGTTTGAAGATCGCCAGAATAGGTCACCGGAATTAATGGACGTTTGAACTTATGGGCTTGATTCCGGCCGGTGTGTTTCAAATTGGAGGTTGATGTAGAAGAAAAAGTTGTTGCACTTGGGGAGTAGATGTGATCTGAAATTTTTCACCAGTTTTGGTCACCGTTGCCGCCGCGCCGCTGTCGACAGCGGCGGAGCTCCGGCGAGGTTGATTTTTTAGGATTTTTGGGAAGTTTTATACCGTTTTGCTTGTAATCGCGTCCTGAGCGTAGTATTGAGGTTATTGAGTTGATTTGGGTGGTGAATTTTGTGTCGAGGGATAAGTAGAGTATTTATGAGATTTTGACGATTTCGTTGATATTCGAGTTATATGTTTCCGTAAATGGTTGGTTCCGAGGTGTGATTCAGAGTTTTGAATGATTTTGATCAATGGTATTTGTAATTATTCAGGAGATCGGGATCGTACAGTTGGCGAGGGAACTTCCGTCGGATCACGGGATTAGCGCGTTTTCGCGTTGTGCTTGTTTGTGAGTGGACATTTCTTTTCACTGTTGGTTGCGAGTCTTTTATATACGTTTTACGAGCATGAGAATGCATTTATGGTTATAAATTATATGAGCATGTGTTTTATGATTATGCAATTACAAATATACTTTTATAATTATGCATTACAAGTATGCTTTTACATTATGCTTTATGCATTTACATGGAAACCTTTATGATTTGGTTTACACAGAGTACAGCCTCAGTAGTAGTTGTATCGATACACTTAGTATCCTGGCTGAACCCCGAGAATTTTTATCGGGGTGAGGGGGGGGACTGTTACCCTGACCCGAGGTTTTTACCGGGGGGGGAGCAGATACCCTGACCCGAGAGCATTTCTGGCTGGAATCACGTGAGGATCAGGGATCCCATGATTCAGACTGTACTAGCACGGATGTGTCCATGAGTGACCCCGCAGGATTTCCGATGCATGCTCTGTACGCATGAGGAGTTAGAGTCTCCCTCGTATACGATATGATTTTTATGCATCTAGACTCGCATATGTTTTATAAACATATATATTTATTCGGCGAAAGTCATTTATTTTCGTCCACTCACTCTAACAGTTTATATGTCTTTCCCTGGGCTCTTTGTTTTCAATGCCCAGATTGCAGTTTGGAATCAGGTGTCGTACGTCGAGGTTGGAGGCTTAGTGTTCGAGCCACTTTTTTTCCTTTCTCAGTAGGTTTCTAGTTTGGCCTACTGTTGTGTATATATGTATATACTAGAGGTCGCTCTAAGAACTATTATGTTTATATTTCCACATGATTTTTCTAGATTTCTGTAAAGCTACAATTTTGTTTACTGCATTACGTTATTATATGTTTTTGACAAATCCGGATGGGATTGGTGTCCACGGTTTGGCTTTTGTGGCATAGGATGAAGTGTATTTTCCGCTGCAGGTTAATGGTAACTACGAGATATAGAGGAACTCTGCCAAATTTTTTATGATTTTTGAAAGTTCATGTTTTCAGAAGGGGTTTGATTTCGGTTTAGGCAACTAAATCGGGGTGAGATCCTTTCAACAGTAATCTCGAGTGGAACAAACAATTGATCGAAAAACCTGTATAATTAATTAGTTGTACGTACCTTTCTTGAGGATACATCCAAGTGTACTAGACCGGACCAAAATTAATGAGCACCTGTTCGGGTAGGTGGATCATTAGGTGAATCATGATATCAAAGAAAGTAGGGGAAAAAAATCCTCTCTAGTTTGCAGATGATGTGCACAATTTGTTATTGTAGTTCCGCCACATCTGACTTCTTCAACTCTTTGGTGCATAACCTCTGCCACCATTTGCACAATGCCACTATTGGTTCTACGACGTCACGAGACAAATATGGCCGAATTACCACTGGAATCAGACGTTGCAGCATAACATGAAGTCATGTGTCTTTAGACCAATAAACTTGTATTGCACCTCATCCACTGCTCCAATTATAGTAGCTGTATATGTAGCCGGATAACGAACACTCTTAAACCAGTGGAATACAGAACCTCTAACTCCACGTTTCACTGTGTAAGGTTCATTTAGCATCTTGTTGTACACTCTTCTTCTATCTCTCCTCAACCACAAGGGACGACGTAGATTCATAGATTCTAGATCTTAGCGCGCTTTGGGAGTATCTTTAGTCTTGAATTTAATATCGAGAATTATTTCCACCATGCTGCCACACACCTTCTTTTCTATGTGCGTCACATCCAAGTTGTTCATCAGCTTCAACTTCGACCAGTTATGGAGTTCAAAGAATACACTCTTGTGATATCAATAATTGAGATCTTGTGGAGGTATTGGACTGCGTTTATGTACATCTTTGTGATTGGTCAACACACCAAAGTCAAAATAGTTCAACCTCTCTAAAATCTCTTCGCCAGACCAACTACGGGATTTAGGATTATTCTCTATCGTCCCGTCAAAATGAGCTTCATCATGTCCCCACGGGTGATTGTGAGGAAGCCATCTACGGTGACTCAGGCAACACACCTTCCCCGTGTATCCACTAGAGTTTACGTCTTCCAAACATATAGGATATCTATTGTATCCTTTCGTCCTGTAGGCTGTCAACATCCCATACGCTGGAAAATCGATGATCGTCCACATTATGGCTGCCCTCATCATGAATATCGTGTATGTGAATTTGTCATAAGTTGAGACTTAATTTTTCACAACAGTTTCAGCTCGTCGATCAAAGGTCTGAGGTAAACATCGAAGCACTTTCCCGGAGATTTAGGACCTGGAATTAGCAGAGTAAGAAAATTAAATTCCATGTTTATACACATCCACAGAGGCAGGTTATACGGCATCAAAATAACCGGCCAAGTACTGATGGTAGAGCTATTTCTACCCCAAGGATTGAATCTGTCTGTAGAAAGTTCAAGTCTAACATTTCGAACCTCTGCTGCAAAGTCTCTAAATTCCCTGTCGAAATGTTTGAACACCTCCCCATCCGCAGTGTGTCTCAGTACATCTTCATCTATTTGCCTTTCTACGTACCATCACTTCACCTCTGTTGCGTATAGAGACATGTACAGACGCTGCAATCTGGAAATCAATAGAAAATATCGAAGAACCTTCAAAGAAATTTATTTTTTCGAACTCCTATTCCCACGGTTCTCATATCTGCACTAGCCATATACGGAACAATAGTCCAAATGTGTACTCTTTATAAAACAACACATAATCATTTGGGCTGGCGTGAATTATCTTGTACTTTAGACTGAGGCTGCTCAATATCTTTCTAACCTTATAATGCGATTTCGGAACATTGTGATTATCGGGAAGCAACTTACATATTTGCTCATGTATTTCGTCAAAATCACTGTGTGACATTTTGTTCTTCACTTTTATATGCATTTGTTGCATCACATATTGCAACACATTATCTCGACATCTAGGGTACACCGGGGTCTGGGTTTCAAGTAGCAACTTGTTGTACTTATCCATCTCACTAGTGTCAGTGACCAAGCTAGCAGCGGGGAATGTGTCATCGTGCCCATGAGTGGTATCGTAACCTCCCTCTTGGTGTTGGTGTCCACCGTGACTAAATCTTGGAAAAGCATCATGGACCAAATCCACAGTTGGGTTCCACGAAGGGGCGCCACTACAGCTTGATGAGGCACCATGTAACTGAAGTCTGGTCTTGAGCTTAAGTCTACTACTTTACCATGCTCACTCCATGTAGTATAACTCCACATCATACCATTCTCATACAGGTGTTGCGACATAACATTAGCCGTCACAAACTAATGGTTAAGACATTTTCTACAAGAACACTTGAAATGCTTTTTTCCCTGACCATGTTCCATCGCAAAAACCACAAACTCTCTGATTCCGTCCATATACCGCACATCACTTCTATTTGCCAGTTGTATCCACGTCTTATCCATATTTCTGCTTTCGTAATAAGCTAACAATTATAATGCGATTTCGGAACATTGTGATTATCGGGAAGCAACTTACATATTTGCTCATGTATTTCGTCAAAATCACTGTGTGACATTTTGTTCTTCACTTTTATCTGCATTTGTTGCATCACATATTGCAACACATTATCTCGATATCTAGGGTACACCGGGGTCTGGGTTTCAAGTAGCAACTTGTTGTACTTATCCATCTCACTAGTGTCAGTGACCAAGCTAGCAGCGGGGAATGTGTCATCGTGCCCATGAGTGGTATCGTAACCTCCCTCTTGGTGTTGGTGTCCACCGTGACTAAATCTTGGAAAAGCATCATGGACCAAATCCACAGTTGGGTTCCACGAAGGGGCGCCACTACAGCTTGATGAGGCACCATGTAACTGAAGTCTGGTCTTGAGCTTAAGTCTACTACTTCACCATGCTCACTCCATGTAGTATAACTCCACATCATACCATTCTCATACAGGTGTTGCGACATAACATTAGCCGTCACAAACTAATGGTTAAGACATTTTCTACAAGAACACTTGAAATGCTTTTTTCCCTGACCATGTTCCATCGCAAAAACCACAAACTCTCTGATTCCGTCCATATACCGCACATCACTTCTATTTGCTAGTTGTATCCAAGTCTTATCCATATTTATGCTTGCGTAATAAGCTAACAATTATATATCATATTAATTATATTTTTTCAACCAATAACTAATTAATCTAATATACATACTATAGATACTATATATGTACGTAGCTAGCTAACATACTATGTACCTAGCTTATATTAATATATATATACACACACTATTAATAAATTAACCTTAACGTACTACCTAGCTTAATTAAACCATTAATTAGCACGCTTATAGATTACCAATTAGCTTAATCTAGCTAGCTTACATGTTTTAACTAATTATATAATAATATATATATTATCACTACTGGAGGAGAAAATCGGGGCGACGTAGATTGCTCGTCGCCTCGTATGGATTTTACGTCGCCTCGATTTCTTGTGACCACAACTACGTCGCCTCGTCTTGTCGCTTCAGATTGATCACGCCACCATTGGGGCGACGTAGATACAATATACGTTGCTTCGTTTCATTTCACGTGACGTAAATAATGTTACGTCGCTTCAATTGAAGCGACATAGATTGATCACGTCGCTTTAACTGAGGCGACGTATATTGATCAATCTAAGTCGCTTAATTTTATTTATTTTTCTTTTTTTAATCCATTTAAGCGACGTATATTGATCAATATACGTCGCCTCAATTTATTTAATATTTATTTAATATTAGTTTTTAATAAATTGAAGCGACGTATATTGATCAAACTACGTCGCTTCAATTTAACTAAAATTTATTTAATTTTTATTTTTTATATTTTTTAATAAATGAGGCGACGTAGATTGTTGGATCTACGTCGCCTCATTTATTAAAAAATAAAAAAAAATAAATATTAAATACATTGACGCGACGTATATTGATAAATGTACGTCGCCTCAATGTATTTTACATTTATTTTTTTTTATTTTTTTAATAAATGAGGCGACGTAGATCGAACAATCTACGTCGCCTCAACGTATTTAATATTTATTTATTTTTTATTTAGAAATAAATGAGGCGACATAGATAGAACAATCTACGTCGCCTCATTTATTAAAAAATTAAAAAATTAAAAATTAAATATTATTGTACCAAGTCACGACCTTTCGCAATTTACAAACACAAAAACGCATTCAAATTGCAGATACGCATTCAACCACAAAAACGCATTCGATCACAAATTAAAACGTTAAAAGTTTATACAAATCAAGTTTACACAAATCAAGTTTATACAAATCCTATATACAGTTTACGAGCCGGGAGGTGGTGGAGGAGGTTGAGGTTGTTGACTCGCAGCCTGGAATGATCGCATCATGGCCTCCATTTCTTGCATCCTTTGGGCGAACGCACTCGCTTCCGCTATGGCCTTCTGCGCCACCTCGCTCGATCTGCGCGCCGCCTCTTTGGCTTCATCGATCTCTTTTTGCATTTGAATTTGGTGTTCCTGTACCCGGGCCCCTCCTCTCGGTTTGGGGTCGCGTGTGAGAGCGCGCCCCACCCCTGTAACGTCGAACAAGAACAAATATTAGTAAACTATATCGTAAACCAAAATAAAGCAAAACGTAAATCGAGATATGCATCGACGGAATCGTTTTGGAGATTTATTACCTCTTATAGAGGTCCCTTGCCTTGAACCCACCTCTTCCTCTATGATATTTATTTGTGTATCAAGAGGAAGAGGCTGGGGTTGGGAAACCTCTTCGCCGTCAACTGGGCCCGCAGCACTATCTTGTTGCGACAAGACTTCATCGAGTCGACGCTTCACTGCCGCCTGCTCAATTAAAATAGATAAAATAAATAATATTACAATTTAGTAAACAAAAATAATTGAAATAACGTAACGTGAACCTAGTTGAGCTTACCACTTTCTCAGCCGCATTCCTCTCCGGCTGGTATACGTTAATCCACGTCTGGACGGCGGGCGCTCTATGACCCTCCTTCTCCAACAACTCGCTTCGGTACGAGAGGGCGAGGGATCCCGAATGGTGGTTGAGCTGCTGCTCCTTGTTCTTGTTTCGGTTTCCTCGGTTCCGTTCGCACAATCGCTGCCACACACACACAAAAATCATTTTAAAATAAGAACAGATAAACATGCATATTGTTCGAATGTTGGCTACCAAAACTGTAGGTTCGTTTATGAAACCCACCAAGTAAGCAGGGTCTTCGAAGTGGGCTTTTAACCACGCCCATTGGTCTTCCCTCCCGAGAAACTCGGCCGGAGTCTCCTGGCTGACGTGGAGATAATGTTGATGGAAATCGTACTTCCAATCCTTATAGATTGTTTGCGCCGTCCTATCAATGAAGTTCCACATCTCCACATCAGTCGCCGGGATGTCGTAGTTCGTCTAGCACAACACATTTAAATTCCGTTATGTAAAAGTTATATTTACATTTACTACAAGTATGTAAGTAAGCTCGGAGTCCAGCAAGTATACCTCAAGACTGTTACTGACGATATCGCGATGCAAATCGCTAAGTCCCAAGAAGCTAGATGCAATCATTGGAACTTTTCCGCGGATGATGCTACCGATGTCTCGGCACATCAGACTCCTCATTTCCCTCGTCGCAGGCCCCGCATGCCTCGTAGAGTAAGCGACTTGTAGTCGCCTATTGTTGTTCATCCGGACGAGGTACTCCGTCTTCGTCCCGACAACGACTCCGCGCTGTTCCGTCGTCGGGTCTCCAGTTGCCATGTTGACCATGTCGGGGAGTTTGGTCTTCTTGCACCGGATGCTGAGGGCGGGAGGGTGCTGTGACGCCGTAGTGGCGTCGCTGCTGTCATCCGGTCCTTGCGTAATCGCATCCTCAAGTGGAGGGGCGGGCGTTAACTGCGGAGCTTCTGGAATCGACGTGGTCGCCGATTGTCCCGTGGGGCAACCAGACCCAGAAGCCCCATCTCGGCTGAATGCTCGCCAGCCCGCCTCCGCCGCCTCCGCAGCTGCCGCCGCGGCCGCCGCTTCCGCTTCACGACGCTGGATCAACGCTTTCCTCCTCTTGTATGCAGTATCTCCGGGAGCCATTCTATTAAAACTAAACTGTTATGTATTAATTAGATGATTTACTCGTTTGTACTTCTATAATGCTATAGTTACCTAGGTTACGCATATTATCATCACATATAGCTTATCATCACAAAACACATATAGCTTATCGCATTCGCACAGGAAGAATCACATTCATATGTTTTCGGGAAACCAAACCCTTAATCCTTAATCCCGAGAATACTACAATCATTACGCATATGTTTTCATTTAACCAAACCCTTAATCACACATGCTAGCTTAATGTCACATGAAGCTAAAAAATATCACGCTCAATTCAGTGAGATTGCCAAGAAAATACTAGAGAACGCATGTAACTTTAATCGGTTTACCATAAAACTAAACCAAGCAAAGCTCCATAAGCACTGTATCTGATCTTACATTCCCTTATGATCGATTCCCTTCAAATCTAACAACATCAGTTTCCCATTGAATCAAACAGACCCACTAAACAAATCAAATTTCAATGCAACACGATTTCGGAATTTGTCCAAATTTCGCTGTCAAAAGGAAAAGCTTTTGATCTTTTCATACTAAGCTTTGGAAACACATTCAAAACAGATTGGAAACATTTCATACCTAACCATCCCTAACCATCCAACATATGCAAAATACATAACCATCCAACATTTCATACCAACATTACATAACCATTCAAACCATCTCCAATACATGACCGGCAACTCAATGTTTGACACTAATTCATACTCAACTCAAACCATCTTCGAAAATGAACCAAACATTGTGATCAAAACAGATTGGAACATGGTCAATTTGACACTAATTCATCAAACATAAACCAACTCAATCCTCTGCATAAATCAATCCATACCCTCAAGCCCCTCACAGATTGGAAACACATAAATCAAACTAAACCCTCACAGATTGGAAACACATTCAAAACAAATTACCAAAACAGATTTCAATGAAAACCACAAAAGCCTACTACTTACCTTTCTCACTGGGATTTGAGGACAGCCCTTCTCGACGGAGTCTACCACAAAAGCCTCACGTTCTACATAATCAAATACAAAAACAGGTAAGTTCTACATAATCAAATATTACAAGCCTATATGAAGATTGAAGAAGATGAAAACAAAACACTTACATATATGAAGATTGAAGAAGAATAACAAGAGGAGATTGATTGAGGGTCTGAAATGTTACAAGAGAGTGAGAACAACAGATTGGAAATTGGGAGAGAAAGAAGAAGAAGAAGTTCGGGTTAGGAAGAAGAAGAAGTTCGGGTTAGTTTGTGGGCGATTAGGTTAAGAAGAAGAAGTTTAGGGCAGTTTGGGGGCGCGAGGAAGAAGAAGAAACAGTTTGGGGGCGCTGTGAGTTTGCTTCAGTTGTGCTGTGATTCTGGGATTATAAAGCAAACTAGGCGACGTAGATTGCTCAATCTACGTCGCCTAGATTAATTGAAGCAAACTAGGCGACATATATTTCAATCTACGTCGCTTCGTTATATTTAATATTTAATTTTGTTTAATAGTTAATTTTTTTTTGAAATAACGAGGCGACGTAGATTGAACAATCTACGTCGCTTGGTTGTATTTAATATTCAATTTTGTTTAATATTTAATTTTTTTTTTGAAAAAACGAGGCGACGTAGATTGTTCAATATACGTCGCCTAGATGTATTTAATATTTAATTTTGTTTAATATTTAATTTTTTTTGGAATAAACGAGGCGACGTAGATTGAACAATCTACGTCGCTTCGTTGTATTTAATATTTAATTTTGTTTAATATTTAATTTTTTTTTTGAATAAACGAGGCGACGTAGATTGTTCAATCTACGTCGCTTCGTTGTATTTAATATTTAATTTTGTTTAATATTTAATTTAGTAATATAAAGTTAGTAATATTTTCTCGAATACATAAAGTTAGTAATGCTGTAAAGAAAATACGAATTTAGGTTTCAAATAGATAATAATATTAGTTTAGTCCTCGTCTTCGTCCTCCTCCTCCTCCTCCTCCTCCTCGTCCTCGTCTTCGTCCTCCTCCTCCTCCTCTTCGTCCTCGTCCTCGTCCTCGTCATCGTCCTCGTCCTCGTCCTCGTCCTCGTCCTCGTCCTCGTCCTCGTCTCCTTCTTCGTCCAAAAGTAGTTGAAAATCTGGGTAAAATTGTATCACCGTGGGAGTGTCCTCTTGGTAAGGCTCGAAGATATGATCTCCTGTACGCGATATGTTTTCATCTATGGCCAGAACTTCGGCGCTGTAGACATTGCGGTGCGACATTTCTTGTACTACCTTCCAAGTACCACCAGCCTTTGGATCGTCTATGTAGAATACCTGTTTTGCTTTGGTTGCAATTATGAATGGTGAATCCTCATAGTAACTGTTGTTTGTATTCACTGATATCAGTCCATGATCTTTTATAAGGGTGTCAAGATCTTCAGGGTCCTCGGAGTTGTGCCATGTGCACTTAAACAACATCACTGGCATACGGCCTGCATATAATACTTCGACCACGTAGTTAACATGGCCGTAGAACTTGGATGAACCCATGTCTATCATGACACCGCTGTTTTGAGTCACGGTTCTTTGATCTCTATCAAACGATGTGAACTTGACACCGTTCACATAACACGACTTATAAACCCGACATTGCTGAGGTCCTTGAGCTAATGACTTTATTCCTGCAACCAAGCTCGGGTCCGAGTTTTTTTCTTTAAGGGACACCTGAGAGATAAGTGTTAAGAGGAGTTAAAGATAAGTGTTATAAACCCTCAAAGAACCTTACAAGAATTAATAGGCATATGTACCCATGTTAAGAACCATCGAAGAAAACTCCTCCTCCGCTGCCGCTCGTCGAAATCTTCACCATTTTTAGCCTCGAACCTTCTGAGATGTTCTTCTAGGTAAGGTTTGACTTCGTCTGTTTCCACCAAGACTTGCCAGTGAGCCTCAGCAGTCTCTGACTCAATCAACCTGAACTGGCGACGAGTCTCGATAATATCTGGTCTTACTAAGAGTGAAACACAGCTGACATTCCACCCAGATATGGAAGTGTCGATATCTTCGTTGTCCATCCGTCTGAGATAAGCCTTACAATACGTCACCGACTCATGTACGATGTACTGTTCAGCAATACTACCTTCCGGGTAACGTGTATTCCTCATTGACTTTTTATATTTTCCTAATTGCCTGCAAAAACACCACTCAAGATTAGTACAATATTTTCCTAATTGCCGACATATTACACAAGATTAGTAGGAATCAATATTAGTACAAACATATTTTCCTAATATTAGCAATAACAAAAAATTTTACCTTTCAATTGGATACATCCATGTATAGTGTACTGGACCTGTAAGGAATACTTGTTCGGGCAGATGAACCATGAGATGAACCATAGATGTAAAAAAATGTGGAGGAAATATGAGCTCCAAATTGCAGAGAATCATCACTATCTCAGTTTCCATGTCACGCACAACCTCCTTCTTAAGCTCCCTACTGCATAGTTGACGAAACCAATTTGACAGTGCTATCAATGGCTTGACAACGTTTTCTGGCAGGAACCCTCTTATAACCACAGGAAGAAGACGTTGAAGCAAGACATGGCAATCATGCGTCTTCAATCCATAAAACTGTGACTGGAAACTTATTTTCACCTTACTTCTCAAACTACCTGCATAACCAAGAGGATACTTAACATCCCTGAACCACTGGAACACATCTTCTAGATCATCCTTTTTAACTAAAAAAGGTGCATGAGGAACTTTCCCCGTAGCCAAGTCACCCGCTCTTTGCCACTGGTTTTTTCGCACATTCCTCTTCTTCAAAGCAGCGCGAGCTTTTGGACCATCCTTAGACTTCGATTCAATCGAAAAAATGGTTCCAAGGATGTTGTCACACACATTTTTTTCAATGTGCATGACATCTAGGCAATGTCTGATCTTCAATGATGACCAATACGGCAGCTTCCAAAATATGCTTTCGTGAGTCCAACACTGTCTGTTATTCGGATTGTACGGCACCTTCAAGTCTTCATGTTGGCTAAGAATAGGGTAAACGTTTGACCTAACGTCCTCCAAAATTTCATCTCCACTCTTACGATAGGGTCTTCCGCCAAACTCCTCCTTCCCGTTAAATGCCTTGCTCAATCTCCAAGGGTGATCCTGGTGGAGCCATTTTCGATGACCTTCATAAACTATCCTCCCATATATATGCTCTGAAGTTAGCTCATCTAGACAGATTGGACATGCCTTGTACCCTTTCACAGTTGACCCCGCAAGCATCCCTAAACCTGGAAAGTCGCTAATAGTCCACATTACCGCTGCCTTCATCAAGAATACCTCATTGTCTACTCGATCAAAAGTATGGACTCCAACGACCCATAAATGTATTAGCTCCTCGATCATCGGCTCAATGAGAACACTAAGGCACTTTCTGGGAGATTTATGGCCTGGAATCAACACTGATAACATGTTATATTCCTTCTTCATGCACATTGATGGTGGTAGATTGTACGGCATCACAACAACGGGCCATGTACTATGCAAAGTTCCCATTGTTCCGAATGGATTGAAACCGTCTGTTGCTACTCCAAGGCGCACATTCCTGCAGTCCCGTGCAAAACCTGGAAAAGTTCTGTCAAAATGTTGAAACGCTTCTCCGTCAGCTGGGTGGCTGAGGCTACCAGCCACGCATATCCGCTCCCCCAGCCATCGCATATGCTTGGCAGTGTGTGGGGACATAAACAAGCGCTTCAACCTTGGTGTTAGAGGGAAGTTACGAATTATTTTTTTGGGAATATCATTCGTATTTGGCTTATATCTTTCAGAATAACACACTGGACAAATCCTCTCGTTTACGAGCGCCCCCCTGAACAACACACAGTTAAACTCACACGCATGAATTCTTTCGTAACCCAGTGAAAGATCACTCAAGATTTTTTTTATTCTCGAGTATGAACAGGGGAATGTGTGCCCTTTAGGAAGAAGTTTATTAATGTAAATACATAAAGAGTCAACACTTGTGTCCGACCATCCATTTTCATTTTTCATTTCCATTGCATCTAATATGGCACTCAAAACAGTTTCCTCACTGCCTTCATATAATGGGGTATGTGACTCCTTCAATAATCTATCGTACTTTTCATAATCATCGTCTACCATGTCATTGAAGTTCATGCCCGAATTATCTTCCACAAATTGTTGGGGTGCATCTGCATGGTATCCAGGATAATAGGGATATGCATCATGTAGAATCTCCAACTGCGGGTTCACTGAAGGACCGGCACCACTAGAAGGACCGACTCTGTCTTGAAGCCACTGTCTTCGTTGACTGAGCATTGCCGGTTCACCAGAAACTTCCCCGTGAAGGTGCCAGACTGTATAAGTAGGACTCATACCACTGTGTGATAAGTGATGATACATGACATCCATAGTAACCTTGAACGGACCGTTCTTACAACGTTTGCACGGGCAGAAGTAATAATCGGCTCCGTTACTATGTAGCCGGGCAAAATTCATGAACTCGAATATGCCGTTGATGTACCTTGGATCAGCACGATGATATGTCATCCAAGTTTTGTCTGGGAGTCCGTCCATGTTCCCTGTCAACATAAACAATCAATATGAACAAAGTTACCACGCCACAGTTGCGATTCAACCAAAACCCCACACTTCTTCGCCTTATGCCTCCGGGTTGGGTCCTATCCCCTTCAGGGGAACACGACATTTGTCAACGCTTTTGCACCCATGCGTTTCAGCTCCAGTTTAGGGAAATTTCGGCAGCATCTCCCTACAGTTCCCCGAGTGCACACATATCTAAACAACCTAATTTGCACTCGGGGAACATTTAAAGGAGACACTGTCGAAACCATATCCCAAAACTGAAACTGAAATCACACGAATAGCAAAAGGATCAACAAAGTCATGTTCACCTAAAGTGTCCAAAAATGGGACAATTCGAGAATCAACAACTCAACTCGATCAACTAGATGAGTTGTTCATTCTCAAACGGGAGTTCTAAGTTGATAAACACCACAATTATATATAGCCATACGCTCGAAATCATGATTAACACTAATAACACTACTAATTAAGGCTCGAATACACATAATCTACACTAATCATCAATTAATTTCACTAAATTTAACCAAATTTCAAACATTAATCATGAACCCATAACATGATTTATCACAATTCAATGCTTAACACACTAAAACTACAACATAACACCAAATTCAATTCAACTTCAAACATTTCACCAAAACTTCAATTTCACTTCTAATCATCAATAAATTTCACTAAACTTAACCAAATTTCAAACATTATTCATGAACCCATAACATGATTTAACACAATTCAATGATTCAAACACTAAAACTACAACATAACACCAAATTCAATTCAACTTCAAACATTTCACCAAAACTTCAATTTCACTTCTAATTTAACATATTATGGTCATAAAGAGGGTTAAAGAGATACAAATCAAACTAACCTTACTCAAGAATCAAATCAATGGCAAGAACAACCTTCTTTCTCAATTTCCTCAAATTTCTCCCCAAAATCGCCCAAAACAGCTGCAGAGCTCGGGGAAACTGTTTTTCTAAAATACCACTTTTATGAACGGGTTGACTTTAAGAAGAAGAGTAGATCCAGATTTAAAAAAATCGAGGCGACGTAGATTGATCAATCTACGTCGCCTCGATTTCATTCGAAGCGACCAAACTAATCTACGTCGCTTCGAATAAAATCTAGGCGACGTAGATTGAGCAATCTACGTCGCCTAGTTTTTATTCGAAGCGACGTAGATTAATTTGGTCGCTTCGATTGAAAAACTAGTCGCCTCAGTTTTTTGAAGCGACGTACTTCGATATACGTCGCCTAAATTTTTTGAAGCGACGTACTTTTTATCAAAGCCAAAGTACGTCGCCTCATCTAAAATCGGAGCGACGTAGAAATATAACTACATCGCCCCGATGCCCTCCTCCAGTAGTGTATACTATTAATTATTAACTAATTAACAAATTACCTTACAATTACGTACATTAACAATACAATACAATACACACAACAAACTAGTAATTAAGCTACCTAGATCGCCGAAAACTATGTATTCACCGGAATATTTCACCGGATTTACGTACGTACGTACGATATTAAATTCAAATAAATAATTCATGAGAAACGAGTTAATACGTACATTTGATCACTTAGAAGGAGAGCAGGGGTTGATGAAAAATCTCAAAATTCGATCGATCAATATTTCCTGATGATTTTTTCCTAGTCGGGATCGATTTGCTGGGTAGAGAGAGAGAGAGAGAGAGAGAGAGAGAGAGAGAGAGAGAGAGAGAGAGAGATAGCCCGAGGAAAAAAGAACTGATTGAGCTAATAATTGATTTTTTTCGTCGCCTAAGTAATACGTTTCGTCGCTCAAGTGAACACCTACGCGATGACCACACTGTCGTCGTTTAAGTCACTGACAAAATGATGGTTTCGTCGTCTAAGAGGTCACTTGGACGACGAAATAAGTGGTTCGTCGTCTAAGGTATAATTTAGGCGACCAAGTAAATGTTTGTCGCCTAAGTAGACTTTAGGCGACGAAACCTTAAAAATTTCGTCATCTAAGTAAACTTTTCTGGTAATGAGAACTACAAATTAATTATCTAAGAAAAACTAAATATTGATCAAGTCTAATAATAGCTGATTGATAGTTGGCATTCCTGATAATGGAGTTGAGGCCGGCATTGATGAAGATATATGATAATTGATAGTTGAAAAATAAGAAATATAGTTAACAGATGCTGATTATGTGCATATATAACAACGTAAATAAAGATACTTGACCAAATGAACAAAGAACGCGAAAAATAAAATAAAACACTAACCAACAAACAGAAATTTAGTGCCAGATTGGTGGTGAGTGGTGACTGCGCGCCAATTACTCTTGTTAATTGAAGTTTTTAATTAGTAATTTGTTGTTTGTCCATTCATCAGGGCAACTACCACTACTGGAGGAGGAAATCGGGGCGACGTAGAAAGGTGGTCGCCTCGTATAAATTTTACGTCGCCTCGATTTCTTGTGACCAAAACGCCGTCGCCTCGTCTTGTCGCTTCAGATTCATCACGCCACCATTGGGGCGACGTAGATACAATCTACGTCGCTTCGTTTCATTTCACGTGACGTAAATAATGTTACATCGCTTCAATTGAAGCGACGTAGATTGATAACGTCGCTTAAACTGAGGCGACGTAGATTGATAAATATACGTCGCTCAATTTTATTTTTTTTAATTTTTTTTTCTTTTTTTAATCCAATTGAGGCGACGTACATTGATCAATATACGTCGCCCCAATTTATTTAATATTTATTTGATTTTATTTTTTAATAAATGAGGCGACGTACATTGATCAATATACGTCGCCTAAATTTATTTAATTTTTATTTTTTTTTATTTTTTTATAAATGAGGCGACGTAGATAGAACATTGTACGTCGCCTCATTTATTTCTAAATGAATAATAAATAAATATTAAATACGTTGAGGCGACGTACATTGATCAATGTACGTCGCCTCATTTATTAAAAAATTTAATTTTTTTATTTTTGTAATAAATGAGGCGACGTATATAGATCAATGTACGTCGCCTCAACGTATTTAATATTTATTTATTATTCATTTAGAAATAAATGAGGCGACGTACAATGTTCTATCTACGTCGCCTCATTTATTAAAAAATAAAAAAAAATAAAAAATAAATATTATTGTACCAAGTCACGACCTATCGCAATTTACAAACACAAAAACGCATTCAAATTGCAGATACGCATTCAACCAAAAAAACGCATTCAATCACAAATCAAAACGTTAAAAGTTTATACAAATCAAGTTTACACAAATCAAGTTTATACAAATCCTATATACAGTTTACGAGCCAGGAGGTGGTGGAGGAGCTTGCGGTTGTTGATTCGCAGCCTGGAATGATCGCATCATGGCCTCCATTTCTTGCATCCTTTGGGCGATCGCACTCGCTTCCGCTATAGCCTTCTGCGCCACCTCGCTCGATCTGCGCGCCGCCTCTTTGGCTTCATCGATCTCCTTTTGCATTTGAATTTGGCGTTCCTGGTTTACCCGGGCCCCTCCTCTCGGTTTGGGGTCGCGTGTGAGAGCGCGCCCCACCCCTGTAACGTCGAACAAGAACAAATATTAGTAAACTATATCGTAAACCAAAATGAAGCAAAACGTAAATCGAGATATGCATCGACGGAATCGTTTTGGAGATTTATTACCTCTTATAGAGGTCCCGTGCCTTGAACCTACCTCTTCCTCTATGATATTTATTTGTGTATCAAGAGGAAGAAGGTGGGGTTGGGAAACCTCTTCGCCGTTAACTGGGCCCGCAGCACTATCTTGTTGCGACAAGACTTCATCGAGTCGACGCTTCACTGCCGCCTGCTCAATTAAAATAGATAAAATAAATAATATTACAATTTAGTAGACAACAATAATTGAAATAACGTAACGTGAACCTATTTGAGCTTACCACTTTCTCAGCCGCATTCCTCTCCGGCTGGTATACGTTAATCCACGTCTGGACGGCGGGCGCTGGATGACCCTCCTTCTCCAACACCTCGCTTCGGTACGAGAGGGCGAGGGATCCCGAATGGTGGTTGATCTGCTGCTCCTTGTTCTTGTTTCGGTTCCCTCGGTTCTGTTCGCACAATCGTTGCCACACACACACAAAAATCATTTTAAAATAAGAACAGATAAACATGCATATTGTTCGAACGTTTGACCAAAACTGTAGATTCGTTTATGAAACTCACCAAGTAAGCAGGGTCTTCGAAGTGGGCTTTTAACCACGCCCATTGGTCTTCCCTCCCGAGAAACTCGGCCGGAGTCTCCTGGCTGACGTGGAGATAATGTTGATGGCAATCGTACTTCCAATCCTTATAGATTGTTTGCGCCGTCCTATCAATGAAGTTCCACATCTCCACATCAGTCGCCGGGATGTCGTAGTTCGTCTAGCACAAGACATTTAAATTCCGTTATGTAAAAATTATATTTACATTTACTACAGGTATGTAAGTAAGCTCGGAGTCCAGCAAGTATACCTCAAGACTCCGGCCGACGATATCGCGATGCAAATCGCTAAGTCCCAAGAAGCTAGATGCAAGCATTGGAACTTTTCCGCGGATGATGCTACCGATGTCTCGGCACATCAGACTCCGCATTTCCCTCGTCGCCGGCCCCGCATGCCTCGTAGAGTAAGCGACTTGTAGTCGCCTATTGTTGTTCATCCGGACGAGGTACTCCGTCTTCGTCCCGACAACGACTCCGCGCTGTTCCGTCGTCGGGTCTCCGGTTGCCATGTCGACCATGTCGGGGAGTTTGGTCTTCTTGCACCGGATGCTGAGGGCGGGAGGGTGCTGTGACGCCGTAGTGGCGTCGCTGCTGTCATCCGCTCCTTGCGGAATCGCATCCTCAAGTGGAGGGGCGGGCGTTAAAATGGGAGCTTCTGCAATCGACGGGGTCGCCGATTGTCCCGTGGGGCAACCAGACCCGGAAGCCCCATCTCGGCTGAATGCTCGCCACCCCGCCTCCGCCGCCTCCGCAGCTGCCGCCGCGGCCGCCGCTTCCGTTTCACGACGCTGCATCAACGCTTTCCTCCTCTTGTATGCAGAATCTCCGGGAGCCATTCTTTTATTACTAAACTGTTATTTTTAATTAGATGTTAAACTCGTTTGTACTTCTATAATGCGTATCATCACATATAAACATTCATGCTTATCATCACCCTTAATCCTTAATCCCGAGAATACTACAATCATTACGCATATGTTTTCATTTAACCAAACCCTTAATCATTACGCATATGTTTTCATTTAATCAAACCCTTACGCATTCAATCATTACGCATATGTTTTCATTCAATCATTACGCATATGTTTTCATTATCACAAAACACATTCGAAATCATCATCATCACAAAACACAATACTTACATGAAGCTAGATTGAAAACACATTCGGAATCATTATCACAATACACATTCGGCACAGTATAAAACACAAAGCAATATAGCTTATCAACACACAAAACGCATATAGCAACTTCTACATACTCGTCATTTATCGCATATAGCTTATCAACTACACATGAACAGCAACTAGATATGGGATAAACTCTCTAAAATGATTATAGACATGAAAGCCTAAACATGTTACACATGAACAGCAACTAGATACGGGTAACTTCACTAGTTACACTCCCAAGTCCCACATTTTGACTTGGGAGTAGAAAATTTACTGCTTTGCATAAAACCCAAAATATTAATCAAGAAAACAAGTTCAAGTGATGCAATGCCAAAATCCGAACTGCATGCGGTGCACATATACAGTAAAATTAGCAATTAAGAGAGCAGAATAACATCTCCACACACAAACCACGGATTGCATTCACTCACATGTTTGAATTCAAACTAATGCCTTAAAATAAGCAAAACAATTGATGAATTCACAATCAAAAACTGAGGCTTGAAATCAACAATTGCGAAAATATCAGGGAAGGGATTCTTACCCAACAAGTGGCACTGCTTGTGAAGTAGACGAATTATTGTGTTCAAGAAACTCGCAGGCTGTGATTACAATCGGCTCAGCAAACAAAACCTAACACCGAAAATCAACTTCGCGATGAGTAGTGAGGAACAATAAACTGACAAAGTATAAAACACATTCGGAATCATCATTATCACAATACACATTCGGCACAGTATACAAACACTACTCTACAAGATAGAAGTAAATGGTATCACAATTCAATCCCAAACTTTTTCAGTCTTGAACAGAATCCCTTTTCGATACATAACCTCACTCTAACTATTCTCTACTTCAACTGAATCAAACCCAAACTTTAAAGGCACAATGTCAATTATCTTCCTATCCTTGTAAACTAGCTACAGCCATATAAAATAAAAAGCCGTCTTGATCACAACCAAATCAAACCAGATCAAACAACTCATTAACTCAACCACCAATCATTTCCAGCAACAACAGTAGTACAGTACATTGAAACCATGTGCACTTACATCAATATAAACCAAAGTAGCAAGAATTGTAATTCATCAAGGTCTTCATGCTCAAGACTCAACAGAACTAATCATAACACTCTTTACGCAGAAACATATACATCAAATTTCGATCAAGATACTAATCATCAAGACTCTAAAGTTTCCCTTTCCAATTTACCACACAAATATCTACATCATTACCCATTACAGTACATCAAGAAGGTACACAACCATTATACAACAGAACCTCTCATAAGTAACATCAACCAAAGCAGAAGAGTACACCCAATTCGTCAAAACAGCATAACTTCATTTCATACCAAACATGAACAAAAACAAGAACAAACAGCAATTGAATCAAAACATATGCAACTGAATCATCCAACATTTCAGTAACAACACAGAACACATAATCATAAGATGGTTTCGAAATAGAATGAGAATGGAGAGAGAGTGAGAAGAGAGAGAGAGAGAGAGAGAGAGAGACGAACCAGTGATTAGGGAGGGGGAGGAAGAAGAAGCTTTCGGGATTAGGGCTTTGGGTTGAGATGGAGGGTTGAGATGGAGGGGTTTAGATGAGGATAGGTCGATTAGGGGTTAGGGTTAGGGATTTGGGGGCGCGGCGCGAGGAAGAAGAAGAAGATTGGACGAAATGAAAAGAAGAAGAGAGAAACTGTGATTCTGGGATTATAAAGCCAACGAGGCGACGTAGATTGGAATCTATGTCGCTTCGATTAATAAATGACAATGAGGCGACGTAGATTGATCAATCTACGTCGCCTCAAGGGATTTAATTTTTATTTTTATTTTTGAATAACTGAGGCGACATAGATTGATCAATCTACGTCGCCTCAAGCGATTTAATTTTTTTTTTAATTTTTGAATAACTGAGGCGACATAGATTTATCAATATACGTCGCCTCATTTACCCCAAAAAAAAATAAAAAATTAAATATACGGAAGCGGCGTAGATTGAATTATCTACGTCGCCTCATTTATTCCAAAAAATAAAAATTAAACAGAAGGAAGCGACGTAGATTGATCAATCTACGTCGCCTCATTTATTCCAATAATGAAAATAAAAAATTAAATAGAAGGAAGCGACGTAGATTGATCAATCTACGTCGCCTTAACATATTTATTTTTTATGTTATTTTAGGGTTTACACACATCCATACAAAATTTATACACAATCATTTTTCCCCTTACTGTTTCTTACTGTTTCTGAGTCTGCAAACTGTTTCCTACTACTTTTTTATAGGGAATCACGGGGTATGAGGAATTTTTTCCCTTACTGTTTCTGAGTCTGCAAACTGTTTCCTACTACTTTTTTATAGGGAATCACGGGGTATGAGGAATTTTTTTCCCTTACTGTTTCTTACTGTTTCTGAGCCATGCAAACTCATCTTGGTTATATGATTCATCATGATTCACCATGATGTAAATGAATTCACCATGATTCACCATGATTCACCATGATTCATCATGATTCACCATGATTCACCATGATTCATCATGATTCACCATGATTCATCATGATTCACCATGATTCACCACGATTCACCATAAATTATACTTTAAAGAAAATACGAATTTAGGTTTCAAATTCATAATAAAATTAGTTTAGTCCTCGTCTTCGTCCTCCTCCTCCTCCTCCTCCTCCTCCTCCTCCTCCTCGGCTTCGTCCTCGTCCTCCTCCTCTTCGTCTTCGTCTTCGTCCTCGTCCTCGTCCTCATCCTCTTCCTCGTCCTCGTCATCGTCTCCTTCTTCGTCCAAAAGTAGTTGAAAATCTGGGTAAAATTGTATCACCGTGGGAGTGTCCTCTTGGTAAGGCTCGAATATATGATCTCCTGTACGGGCTATGTTTTCATCTATGGCCAGAACTTCGGCGCTGTAGACATTGCGGTGCGACATCTCTTGTACTACCTTCCAAGTACCACCAGCCTTTGGATCGTCTATGTAGAATACCTGTTTTGCTTTGGTTGCAATTATGAAGGGTGAATCCTCATAGTAACTGTTGTTTGTATTCACTGATATCAGTCCATGATCTTTTATAAGGGTGTCAAGATCTTCAGGGTCCTCGGAGTTGTGCCATGTGCACTTAAACAACATCACTGGCATACGGCCTGCATATAATACTTCGACCACGTAGTTAACATGGCCGTAGAACTTGGATGAACCCATGTCTATCATGACACCGCTGTTTTGAGTCACGGTTCTTTGATCTCTATCAAACGATGTGAACTTGACACCGTTCACATAACACGACTTATAAACCCGACATTGCTGAGGTCCTTGAGCTAATGACTTTATTCCTGCAACCAAGCTCGGGTCCGAGTTTTTTTCTTTAAGGGACACCTGAGAGATAAGTGTTAAGAGGAGTTAAAGATAAGTGTTATAAACCCTCAAAGAACCTTACAAGAATTAATAGGCATATGTACCCATGTTAAGAACCATCGAAGAAAACTCCTCCTCCGCTGCCGCTCGTCGAAATCTTCACCATTTTTAGCCTCGAACCTTCTGAGATGTTCTTCTAGGTAAGGTTTGACTTCGTCTGTTTCCACCAAGACTTGCCAGTGAGCCTCAGCAGTCTCTGACTCAATCAACCTGAACTGGCGACGAGTCTCGATAATATCTGGTCTTACTAAGAGTGAAACACAGCTGACATTCCACCCAGATATGGAAGTGTCGATATCTTCGTTGTCCATCCGTCTGAGATAAGCCTTACAATACGTCACCGACTCATGTACGATGTACTGTTCAGCAATACTACCTTCCGGGTAACGTGTATTCCTCATTGACTTTTTATATTTTCCTAATTGCCTGCAAAAACACCACTCAAGATTAGTACAATATTTTCCTAATTGCCGACATATTACACAAGATTAGTAGGAATCAATATTAGTACAAACATATTTTCCTAATATTAGCAATAACAAAAAATTTTACCTTTCAATTGGATACATCCATGTATAGTGTACTGGACCTGTAAGGAATACTTGTTCGGGCAGATGAACCATGAGATGAACCATAGATGTAAAAAAATGTGGAGGAAATATGAGCTCCAAATTGCAGGGAATCATCACTATCTCAGTTTCCATGTCACGCACAACCTCCTTCTTAAGCTCCCTACTGCATAGTTGACGAAACCAATTTGACAGTGCTATCAATGGCTTGACAACGTTTTCTGGCAGGAACCCTCTTATAACCACAGGCAGAAGACGTTGAAGCAAGACATGGCAATCATGCGTCTTCAATCCATAAAACTGTGACTGGGAACTTATTTTCACCTTACTTCTCAAACTACCTGCATAACCAAGAGGATACTTAACATCCCTGAACCACTAGAACACATCTTCTAGATCATCCTTTTTAACTAAAAAAGGTGCATGAGGAACTTTCCCCGTAGCCAAGTCACCCGCTCTTTGCCACTGGTTTTTTCGCACATTCCTCTTCTTCAAAGCAGCGCGAGCTTTTGGACCATCCTTAGACTTCGATTCAATCGAAAAAATGGTTCCAAGGATGTTGTCACACACATTTTTTTCAATGTGCATGACATCTAGGCAATGTCTGATCTTCAATGATGACCAATACGGCAGCTTCCAAAATATGCTTTCGTGAGTCCAACACTGTCTGTTATTCGGATTGTACGGCACCTTCAAGTCTTCATGTTGGCTAAGAATAGGGTAAACGTTTGACCTAACGTCCTCCAAAATTTCATCTCCACTCTTACGATAGGGTCTTCCGCCAAACTCCTCCTTCCCGTTAAATGCCTTGCTCAATCTCCAAGGGTGATCCTGGTGGAGCCATTTTCGATGACCTTCATAAACTATCCTCCCATATATATGCTCTGAAGTTAGCTCATCTAGACAGATTGGACATGCCTTGTACCCTTTCACAGTTGACCCCGCAAGCATCCCTAAACCTGGAAAGTCGCTAATAGTCCACATTACCGTTGCCTTCATCAAGAATACCTCATTGTCTACTCGATCAAAAGTATGGACTCCAACGACCCATAAATGTATTAGCTCCTCGATCATCGGCTCAATGAGTACACTAAGGCACTTTCCGGGAGATTTAGGGCCTGGAATCAACACTGATAACATGTTATATTCCTTCTTCATGCACATTGATGGTGGTAGATTGTACGGCATCACAACAACGGGCCATGTACTATGCAAAGTTCCCATTGTTCCGAATGGATTGAAACCGTCTGTTGCTACTCCAAGGCGCACATTCCTGCAGTCCCGTGCAAAACCTGGAAAAGTTCTGTCAAAATGTTGAAACGCTTCTCCGTCAGCTGGGTGGCTGAGGCTACCAGCCACGCATATCCGCTCCCCCAGCCATCGCATATGCTTGGCAGTGTGTGGGGACATAAACAAGCGCTTCAACCTTGGTGTTAGAGGGAAGTTACGAATTATTTTTTTGGGAATATCATTCGTATTTGGCTTATATCTTTCTGAATAACACATTGGACAAATCCTCTCCTTTACAAGCGCCCCCTGAACAACACACAGTTAAACTCACACGCATCAATTTTTTCGTAACCCAGTGAAAGATCACTCAAGATTTTTTTTATTCTCGAGTATGAACAGGGGAATGTGTGCCCTTTAGGAAGAAGTTTATTAATGTAAATACATAAAAAGTCAACACTTGTGTCCGACCATCCATTTTCATTTTTCATTTCCATTGCATCTAATATGGCACTCAAAACAGTTTCCTCACTGCCTTCATATAATGGGGTCTGTGACTCCTTCAATAGTCTATCGTACTTTTCATAATCATCGTCTACCATGTCATTGAAGTTCATGCCCGAATTATCTTCCACAAATTGTTGGGGTGCATCTGCATGGTATCCAGGATAATAGGGATATGCATCATGTAGAATCTCCAACTGCGGGTTCACTGAAGGACCGGCACCACTAGAAGGACCGACTCTGTCTTGAAGCCACTGTCTTCGTTGACTGAGCATTGCCGGTTCACCAGAAACTTCCCCGTGAAGGTGCCAGACTGTATAAGTAGGACTCATACCACTGTGTGATAAGTGATGATACATGACATCCATAGTAACCTTGAACGGACCGTTCTTACAACGTTTGCACGGGCAGAAGTAATAATCGGCTCCGTTACTATGTAGCCGGGCAAAATTCATGAACTCGAATATGCCGTTGATGTACCTTGGATCAGCACGATGATATGTCATCCAAGTTTTGTCTGGGAGTCCGTCCATGTTCCCTGTCAACATAAACAATCAATATGAACAAAGTTACCACGCCACAGTTGCGATTCAACCAAAACCCCACACTTCTTCGCCTTATGCCTCCGGGTTGGGTCCTATCCCCTTCAGGGGAACACGACATTTGTCAACGCTTTTGCACCCATGCGTTTCAGCTCCAGTTTAGGGAAATTTCGGCAGCATCTCCCTACAGTTCCCCGAGTGCACACATATCTAAACAACCTAATTTGCACTCGGGGAACATTTAAAGGAGACACTGTCGAAACCATATCCCAAAACTGAAACTGAAATCACACGAATAGCAAAAGGATCAACAAAGTCATGTTCACCTAAAGTGTCCAAAAATGGGACAATTCGAGAATCAACAACTCAACTCGATCAACTAGATGAGTTGTTCATTCTCAAACGGGAGTTCTAAGTTGATAAACACCACAATTATATATAGTCATAATACTAATAACACTACTAATTAAGTCTCGAATACACATAATCTACACTAATCATCAATTAATTTCACTAAATTTAACCAAATTTCAAACATTAATCATGAACCCATAACATGATTTATCACAATTCAATGCTTAACACACTAAAACTACAACATAACACCAAATTCAATTCAACTTCAAACATTTCACCAAAACTTCAATTTCACTTCTAATCATCAATAAATTTCACTAAACTTAACCAAATTTCAAACATTATTCATGAACCCATAACACAATTTAATGATTCAAACACTAAAACTACAACATAACACCAAATTCAATTCAACTTCAAACATTTCACCAAAACTTCAATTTCACTTCTAATTTAACATATTATGGTCATAAAGAGGGTTAAAGAGATACAAATCAAACTAACCTTACTCAAGAATCAAATCAATGGCAAGAACAACCTTCTTTCTCAATTTCCTCTAATTTCTCCCCAAAATCGCCCAAAACAGCTGCAGAACGAAATGAAACTGTTTTTCTAAACTTTTCACTTTATGAACGGGTTGACTTTAAGAAGAAGAGTAGATCCAGATTTTAAAAAAACGAGGCGACGTAGATTGATCAATCTACGTCGCCTCGATTTCATTCGAAGCGACCAAACTAATCTACGTCGCTTCGAATAAAATCTAGGCGACGTAGATTGAGCAATCTACGTCGCCTAGTTTTTATTCGAAGCGACGTAGATTAGTTTGGTCACTTGGAAAGAAAAACTAGTCGCCTCAGTTTTTTGAAGCGACGTACTTCAATCTACGTCGCCTCAATGTTTTGAAGCGACGTAATTTTTGTCAAAGGTATTTTACGTCGCCTCGTTTAAAATCGGAGCGACGTAGAAATGTAACTACGTCGCCCCGATTCCTTCCTCCAGTAGTGTACATGTCATACAAGCTAGCTAACTGCCGCTAGATTCGAAGAGTAAAGGAGACTAATAGCAGTTGGTTCAACGCAGTCGATTAATTAAATAACAGTGCTTCCATTATGAATAGGGTGTAACTATTTCTACCTGCAACATCTAAGTTTACCCTATAAATTCAAGACAGCCTAGTTTACCTTTGAGTCTTACCGTCACTACTAAAAAAAAAATTAGAGTAACCATCTCCAGCTCCATCTTCAACTGCTTATCTCCATTTGTATGCCTATGTTACTCTTTGATTATAGCAGCCTTTATTTAAGTTATTAATCATTCTCATTGCACCGTGACGAATTTCTGAGGTTCCTTTTCTTCTGTTTTTCTGCTAATCTTTTTTTTTTTTTTTGCAACGAAGAAAAGATTTGACAACTTACATATATAAAGTTCTAAATCAAGTGGGATCAGATCTTATTTGTGGCTGCCATTTTGTGCAGTTTTGGTGTTGTCGAGAGATCCTAATTTTGGGAGGAGTCAATGAAGATTGTGCAAATAATTAATTTGCTGTTTTTAATTTTATTTTTATGTATTTTAAATTATATGGTAAAACTGAACACTTTTGTGTAAACTATTTAATGTAAGATGAATTTAAATATTTATAGGGTAGAAATAATTGCACCGTAATATTGTGCGGTTTCATAATTGAAGGCATTAAGAAAGAGCGACTTGTGGACTACTTTGCCTAATAAATAAAGTAGCTAGTAAATAATAGTAATAAAGATGATATAAATTTGCAGTTTTAACACGTACTCTCTATCAAGAACTAGCTAATTAACTTTAACCAGAGCTAATTTGTACATTACTGTGCTTTGGCAAGCTTGATTTAATTTGGTAGCACAAACCTTCGGACTCGGTAAAGTCGCATTCGGTCTTTCAAGTGGCACTAGAACTTGGCAAGGAGAGCGGTAGAAGTAGTTGGGAGCCTGGCACACTCTTAGTTGACTAGCTCCGTCCAGCTAGCTCATTCAGTTTGATCATGCATGAGATAGACGGAGAGAGAATTTATCAGAGAGCATCTCTAAGCTCTGTTAAATTTATCTATTATACAACATAAAAATTTAAAAAATTTAAAATAAAATAACTAATTTCAACAGTTTATTTACTATACAAAATTAAATATTTTTTATATAATTAATGAATTCATATAAATATTATATATCAAACTCAAAATTTACGTTAAAACTTACACTTTTTGAGGAGAGAGAGAGTGAATTATAGTAAGCAAAAAATAAATTTTAGAAATTTTGTGACGAATATACAAGTTTTGAGAATTCTATAGATATTGAGATTCTCCCATTTTTTTCTTCTATTTTTTACAGGATACAAGATGATTTACAAGAACTATTGAAGCTAAAAAGTAGAGTTTTTCCTCTAAAATAACAATTCTTGTAATTTTACAAGAACTGTTAAAGATATTCTTAATTTTTACTTTCTATTTTGTATAAAAAAAAAGTGTGGTAGAAGTAGCTGACATAAAATCTGACCTTAAACTACAATTAGTAAAGTTAGTAAAGTGAGAAAAGCAATCCAACATTTGGTAGACATACATAATTGGTCGGGGAGAATAATCCTATCTTTATTACAATGAAGATCTCACATCTTATATAAATACGTACATGCACAATGCTACTCAATCTAAAATCTCCCCATCTACACTGTATTAGTTAAGGATGACAAAATAACTTGAACTCGCGGATAATTTTTCGAATCGAACTCGATTACACCCGATTATTAAGGTAAATACGGGTATTGAGTATTTACTAAATTTGAACCCGAACCCGAAGCTGACCGAATGTTAGCAGGTATGGGTCGGCTACGTACAGATATATATGCATATACAAAACCCAAACCTAGCCGGCCTATCTTTTTAAAGAAAATTTATTATATTTTATACCTATTTTTAATATATTTTTTTAGAGAATAATACATTTATAATCTTACTTTTATAAATATTTTTTATTTCAACCATTTTTGGTTCTGATAAATGATAAATGGGTCAAGTTTTGGTATTAAATATCCGGCGAGTTCGGGTCGGCTGAAAGTTTGAACTAAAACCTTTTGAGTTCGGGTCGAGTTCGATTAGACGGGTTAATTTCGAGTTCGGGTACCCAACACCTAACTTCGACCCGACCTGTTGCCATCCCTACCCTAGCACTGACTGTTAGGGGTGAGACTTTAGCCCGAAAAACCGGCCTGAATGGCCCAAAAACTCGGCCCGAAACCGAATGGCCCAAAAAAAAGGGATAAGAATTTTTTGGGCCCGAAACCGAATTGGGCCCGAAACCGAGGGTATAATCTGGTACAGTTTCGGTTTGTTACCCAAACCGAACAGATTGGTCTCGAAACAGTTACACATTCTAACTATTGTACACTTACATACACATGATAACTCTCTCTGATATATATATATAAAAAAAAAGTTCCGGCTCGGCCTCTCCTCAGCCCTAAGCTCTCTTCCACTCTCGGCCTTGCCTCCCTCGTCCACTCTCGGCCTCGCCTCCCTCGTCCACTCTCAATCCCAAAATTCGGAGCCCCATTTCGGAGCCCTAATTTAGATTTCAGGGCGGATTTCTCTCGGCGGCTTGGCCTCAGTCCACTCTCGAGCTCGGCCTCGGTCCACTCTCGGCGGAAGTCCACTTTTCCTCCCCTCGGAGCCCCAATTCGAATTTCAGGACCAATTTGTCTCAGGCTCGGAGTTCTCTCGCAATCTCGCCCCTTTCCGGCTCGGTCTTGTGGAGGTGGAGCAAGCTTTTAGGCTGCAAGATTTTAGAGTTTTAGGTAAGCAGATTTTGATGGTGGATATGTGGTTATTAGGTTATATGTATGGTCTGGATATGTGGATATGTGGTTAGCGTAGTGCATCATAATTACAAATATATGTCCAGTACATCATAATCAGTTTTCAACCCGTAAAGTGTGGATATGGGGAGGGATCTGCTGATTAGTTCATATGTTCATTTGTTGTGTTTCGTTTGCATTTTCTTCGGGTGTTCTTGGGTATGGCAGGGCGAGGTTGGTGTGGTCATGATCTAGTCGGTGAGGGCAACATAGCAGTGGTTAGTGTAGTAGGGTGTTTTAAAAATGTGTCAAATTTGGACTAATTTTAGTCTAGATCTTGAAAATTTGAAAAAGGTTGAAATGCTTGAAAAAATGTAAAATAGACCCGAACCAAACCAAACCGAACAAGTACCGTCCCGTTTGGTTTTTATTTCTAAAATTGTCCAAACCGGTCCCAGCCCTACTGACTGTAGTATTCGACTTTCCTGGTTCATTTGTCTCTATCTTATCTCCACGGAGAACTCAAGCCTCAAAAGCACGATGCAACACTCCTCTGCAGCCCAGGAATGGGCGGGCCATCTTATCCCCTCTGCTCGAACTCGGAAAACGACTCGTGGTTCACCAAAACATCACCGTCACAATCTTCATCATCCCTTCCAACAATCCCGGCGCAGAATCTGAACTCCTCAAGGCAGAAGCTGTCCTTGAAATCATCAAACTCCCGCCACCGGCCACTTCCAGCGTAGTTGACCCTAACGTCGACGTCGTTACCCGCTTCACAGCAATGATGCGAGAAGTACGACCAGCGTATCGCACATTTCTGGACGACATGCCGTTCCCTCCTACCGTGCTCATCGTGGACGTACTTCTTCGGCACAGAATCTCTGTCCATCGGTGAAGAATTCGGGATTCCAATTTCCAAAGTACGTATATGTTCCTTCTAATGCATGGTTCATTTCTCTCCTTGTATACTTTCTAGTTTCCAACACTGCATGAGAAAGTCAAAGAACACCGTTGACCAGAAAGAACAGCTCAAAGTACCTGGTTGTAAGTCAATAAGACCACACGACGTCCCTGGCAGCATGATGGACCGTACTACCCAGCAATACAAGAAAGCTTTTGGGAATTGCGAGTCGGCTAGCTCTTACAGGCTAGCGATGGAGTTTACTGAATACGTGGGAAGAAACTAGAGCCGGAGACACCAGCAGCTCGAAGGGACGAGACATTATTGGGCCGTTGGATATAGGTGCCAGTGTATGCTGTTGGGCCAGTGGTCAGGCCCAAGTCCAATGCATCAAATGTTTTGAAGGTGAAGACACTGTTTGATTGGGTCGGACAAGCAGCCCAACGAGTCGGTGATTTACGTGTCATTTGGTAGTGGGGGGACCATTTCATTTGGGCAAATGACAGGGCTTGCTTGCTTGGGGTTTGGAGCTGAGTCGGCAGAGGTTTGTTTGGGGGAGTTGCGATCGATGATCCTACCAACTTCCGACGCGTATTTCACGGCTGGAAATGGCTGTGATTACGGTGACAATAACCCGTTGAATTACTGGCCTACAGGGTTTTTGGATAGAACCAAAGGTGTTGGGCTTATCATCCCTCTTTGGGCTCCACAGGTAGACATTTTGACCCATCAAACGGTCGAGGAGGGTTCATGTCACATTGTGGATGGAATTCGACTTTGGAGAGCATCACCAATGGAGTGCCAATGATAGCTTGGCCACTCTATGCGGAGCAGAGGATGAACGCAACATTGCTAACAGAAGAGTTCGGCGTGGCGGTACGGTCAAGATTACCGCCATGGAAGAAGGTAGTAGTTAGATAAACGGAAATGGTGAGAAATACGCTTGGGTCCGAATCGGGTTGGCTAAAAAAAACATGAACCGGAATCAAATACCAAACATATCAGAATGGGTTGGGTTGTGCTACTTAGAGCTTCGACCCATTTAAAAGTCGACTCAAACGGTTTAGGTTTGAGTTCTCGGATTCTGCATTTTTTGACCTTATTTTGCAGAGACTTTTCACGACAAATAAATCATAGAAAAAACATGAATTTTAAATAATAATAATAATAATAATAATAAAGTATAACCACCTTGAAACAAACCCATGAAAAACTGAAGTCAAGTACTATTAGGGTGCTTTGTGATTAGGGAAATTAGGATTTTGATATGAGGATTAATTTTAAGGATTAAAGATTGCTATGGTTTCATGATGTATGATTTTGATAGGGTAGGGGTTGAATTTTGATTCAACTAATTGTGATTTTTGGGAAATAAGATGAAATTTTAATAATCAACCTTGCCATTTCTAAGAAAGAGAGGGAGAGTTGGAGTGTTGGCTTTAATAGCGTGAGAGAGTGAAATGAGGTAGGTTTTTTTAGCTTTAGTTTATATATATACTTGAGTTTTAAGATTATATGCAACATAAATTTTATCAAGATATTTACAAATATCCTCTAATACATAGACATGTGAAATTTCAATAATTGAACGGTTTTTATCAAATTTTCACTTTTAAAATAACACAACCCGCGCATGCAATCATTCATGATATAAACAAATCAAGTCCTCATTTAAATTCATATTTCTCTCTTAAACCCGAACAAATCCGCCCATTTCGATTCAAATAAGCTCGAATATGCGGGTTCTGAGTGTAAATGCCTAGACCTATGAGAAAGATCATTGATTGAGAAAAAAGATATTCGGGTCTTTTCCCTTGGCAAGTCCTCCCCTTGATTATCCTGACTTTTAATCCTAGCCCTTAATTAATATCCAAAGGCTGTTATTCAGCCACTTCATCCACTATCTATTAAGTAATAGAAAAATGGCTTTTCCAAAGAGATGACCTCCGTTTCCATCAATTTTGCCGTTAACTCGTGGAAAATAACAAATAAATAAAAAATAAAAAGAGAATATAGAAAAGACGCATATTCTCTATTCCGTCATTCACATCGAAATAAAAGATTTGAAGATATCTAGAGATATCGATCTTCTCCCTTTAATTTTTCTTCTTCCTCTTTTTCTATCTATTATTTCTAAGGCAAGGCGGGTCTTCGTATGCTCTGTCTGAATTGGCAAACCCGTGCGAGCTCAACAGTCAAAGTCAGAAAGTTGGTAGTGCATGACTAATAGTTACTAGTCGTTACCAAAAAACACTAGTCCGGATTGAAGGTGTCACATGCTTGCGTGTGACCTGAATAAGCAAGTATAAAAATAGTATTTAGGAAACAAAGAAGTCAAGCCTCTTTGTTCATGTTCAAATTATCCCTTCCCTTGTCCTCGTAGCAATTTAAACTAATGCTTGCTTTTCAGTTTCTGCTGCCCTTTGGAGCTTCTATGGTGGGTAGGTTCACCCTCGTATGACTATCTTGTTCTGTTTCGGGTGCAAAGAAGTAAGTAATCTTCACATCGAGATTGAAGGACTATCATGCCAGGTGGATGTTTTCAAGAAAAGCAAGGATAATCGACAGACAGCCAAGCTAACAAATGTAAGTGGGGGAAGTATGTTAAGAATTTCTAAAGGGACAAATAAATGCATAAGCAACTTAGGGCATCTCCAATGGGAAGTGCTAAACCCTATATTATAGCTTGGTATGCCAATATTTGCTCTCCAATGGTTCATTTTGAGGATCTAAACCCTATATGCATCTAGCTACAAGTCCTAAATAAAGATCTAGAATAGGACTTCATTTAGATCTGGATCTAAAATGAGAGAGAGAGAGAGAGAGAGAGGCAGTGGGCCAAGCTGAGGGAATAATAGGTTTAAGACTTCATATAGGACTTTAATTATTGAAGATGATTGAAGTCCTAAATAAATAGTGTCAAAATGAAGTCTTAAAAATAAGTTAAGGACTTCATATAGGACTTCTCCATTCGAGATGCCCTTAGGTAGACGAATATGACTTCGTTACCATGTTTTGGCTGGGCGTACACGATACAGCCCAAATGATCCCAGGGACCTACTGGATTTCCCTTTAAATGATCGCAATTGGCAATTGCTTATAGGCATATATATGCAGCTGAATCCTATTCCAGACTTGAGTGTTTAGGACGTTATTTCCTCCAGAGTAGAGATCTAACAACTCGATTTTACGGCAGAGATGAGCTCCACACCACCACCGCACGCGTTGATAATCCCAAGTCCCGGCATGGGGCACCTCATCTCCTTGTTGGAGCTCGCAACCTGCCTCGTCAGCCGTCACAACTTCCGCGCCACCGTCGTCGTCATCTCATCAAACACCTCTTCCGCACAGTCCCAAGTCATCCAATCCGCCGAGGCCCACAAGCTCTTATCAATCATAGAGCTCCCACAACCCTCCGTCGACCACGATACCAACGCCGCCGGATCTGTTTTCACACACCTCTCCGCCATCATGTTCCACGTACGATCATCACTCCGATCAGCAATATTAGCCATGGAAGACAGACCCGCCGCCGTGATCGTCGATCTTTTTGGCACCGCAGTCTTCACTGTGGCAGAGGAATTTCACATGCTCAAGTATGTAACAGTAGCCAGCGCTTGGTCACTTAGTTTGTTTTTGTATGCGCCCAGTTTAGATAAACAGATACAAGGTGAGTACCCAGATCAAACAGAAATGATCGAGATCCCCGGTTGCAAGCCGGTTCGGCCTGAAGATGTGGCTAAGCCTATGATGAACAGGAAAGATCAGGAATACGAATCCTTCATAAGAATTGGGTTGGAGGTCCTCTCAATGAGTGATGGGATTTTGATCAATACTTGGGAGGATCTGGAGCCTACATGTCTTAAAGCTATGAGAGAGCATTCGGAGTGGAAGAAGATTGTTAAGGTTCCGCTGTACACTATTGGTCCGATAGTTAGACTGGCAGGGCAGTCCGGTGGTGGTGGTCCGAGGAGTGAGTTGTTAAAGTGGCTGGATAAGCAACCTAGTGAGTCTGTGTTATACATTTCTTTTGGGAGTGGTGGGGTTCTTTCTGCTGAACAGATCACCGAGATGGCTTGGGGGTTGGAATATAGCAAGCAGAGGTTTATCTGGGCGGTGCAGCCACCCAGCAAAGGAGGCAACAGAGGCAATGACATTTCGGAATATTTGCCTGAAGGGTTCATGGCTAGGACTCTTGAAAACGGTGTAGTGGTCACTACTTGGGCGCCTCAGTCAGAAATCTTGGCTCATTCATCGGTGGGAGGGTTCCTCTCGCACTGTGGTTGGAACTCAGCGCTGGAGAGTATAATGAATGGCCTGACGATGATTGCATGGCCATTATATGCAGAGCAGAAAATGGTTGCTACGCTGTTGGTGGAGGAGCTAAAGGTGGCTATTCGACCTAAAGTCTTACCAACAAAAGCAGTAGCGAGGAGGGAGGAGATTGAGATGCTGGCCAGGAAGATCATGGAGCAGAAAGAAGGACATGACATGAGGGCAAGAGCAAAAGAGATTAAAAAGAATGGGGAAACAGCTCAGAGTGAGGGCGGATCTTCTTTCAATGCATTGTCCGAGTTGGGAAAGCTATGCACGATCAATGCCGAACGTCAACGCCAGAAAGTTTGAACCTGCATCAACCTCTTGTGCTTGTTCGCGTTGCTGAACTTCTTTGGGTGTGAGTGATTGTAAGATCTAGAACTATGATAACATGATATTGGACAGCTTTGGTAAATGTTATTTTAAGGTCTCAATAGAATGAAGAAACTTCCCAATTTTTTTGAATATAAATAACTCAACTACTACATTATTTGCACTTTTTATTCATTCTGATATGAACATCAAACAATTTCATTAATTACTTCGAACAGAATGAGAAGACGGCTCACACAGTTATGGGTTCGGTGGCTTTCTTCAGCCATGCCTTCTCAGATTCATCCAAGTACGAGTCCAGAATAGAACGACATTTGGAATGATAGGAGTTCAGCCATTCCAATTCTTCGGGTGATAAGAGAATCACCTCAATTAACTTTCTCTGATAGGGTGCCTGGAGAGAACAAAACATCAAACAAATTAAGTTTAGTGGCATTTAAACAATTAAACATGTACAATAATCTGGAAGACGAGAATTTAGGCCACTAAAGTCAACTTGATATGAGCGACTAAGCCAACTCATTCACAATTTCAATTTGAAATCCTGTGTATGTATGACTCCAACATATGATAACTTCAGAGAAAAGGCATATATATGTAGACTGAAGTCCAACCAAGAACATCCATACAAATCAATCTTGCATGGCGATCAGGACTTACCCATGTTATATGCTCAAGTTCCAAGTAGCCCTTGTCACCAAAGTTGAATTTGGTATCAGCTTTCTTGATTATAAGCACATTCTCCAATCTTATACCAAAATTCCCATCCTCATAATATCCAGGTTCTGAGGAATACAACAGCACAAAATAATAAATGGTTATATAATACAATTGGATATGGAAACATGTTTGAATAATTGAATAGAAGGGGTGCTATGTTAGCATTTCAATCGCTCTAAATACTCTTCATTTTGGCTTTAGTACTCATTTGTTACTGTAAAGTATTATATACTGTGCCACTAACCATCTGTTACAGTCATGGAATCTTCCAGTGGGACATGTCGAGGTCTGAAACTTATCAAATGGGGTCCTGCTCAAATGGATGGAAAACATAGAGACTCAATTAGTTATCTCAAATCAAACTATATACTAAAAAACAAAGGACACTGTAATTCATTACTTACCTTCGTGAACATTTAGGTACGATCCAATCCCATGACCAGTACCATGTCGATAATCAAGACCATCCTTCCACAAAGGAATTCGAGCGAGAATGTCCAGGGTATGACCTATTAGAAACATGCAGATGATAAATCCGAAACAAGATATGTTAAAGCTTGAAACATCTCACTTAAATGGTAAAAGAAAAAGGAAAATACCACTGGTTCCATTTGGAAAACGAGCATTGCCTAGAGCAATGTGACCCTTGAGGACCTGCACATGATAAAACCAATAAAGCAACGTTAGATTACCACAGGAGGTAAGGTGGGCTTGAAGGGATAACTGTATATCTGAACTAAGAAAAACTCATGAGTCATGATAGCCGTAGTAGTGAGGTCACTCAGGTGAATCAAAATTCATTTTCCAATGAGAAATAAAAATATAAGAACAAGATGTTTTGGTGAAAAAGATGCAATCCCTTTTTAGAGCGTGCAAAATGAATCATGTCATGAATGAACTAAAACATGGTTTTAGCAAGTCAAAGCATACAGAAACAGAGTCGGGGCATTGATACTGAGATAAAAAAAAACGTGTCATTAAAAAAAAAAAAACTCTTACTGCCGTATAGCATGCTTTCTCATGAGCTGAAGGTTTCCCAAAATGAACTGTCCGTGTGATGTCAGTTGTGCCATCCAGATACTTCAACCATGCCATAAATACTACCGATTAAATAAATCAAGCATGACAATGTGTACGTTAGCATCATGAATATCATGAATTGTCAAACCTGTGCTCCAGAGTCAAAAAGATATATGCGATCTGGATCCAACTCAGCACAAGTTTCTGATTGTGGCGAATAATGGATAATAGCAGCATTTGGACCAACTGAGGAAATCGTAGGGAAGCTTAGTCCTCTAAAATTCTGCAAATGAAACAGAAAAGAAGATGCTTACCAAATCAAACCACCAAAACTTACAGGGGCAGGACATATAGTAATTAATATAATCAACTACATACATAATATTTAGTACAATTTTTAAATGTTCAAAGAACTCTACGAATTTCACATTACCTCTTTTGATGCTCGAAAGCTTTCCAGCTTATCACTTACAGTAACCTCTGTAAGTTTTGCAGTTTTCCTGCCATTGTTTATTCCATCAACATGTCAACATATGATACAGTAACGTAATACTTGACAAATTTTCAACAACTAAGACTATTATTAAATGAGACATAGCGGAGTAATACTTTCAGAATATATGCACTGGAAACAGAAAGCTCAGAACTGTTTTGTAGCTTATAACTACAATAAAGAAAGAACTTTTTTTTTTCCAAAGCAGTCAGGTTATTCCATTCTGTGTTGGCTGCTTGTAAGGAATGCACAAGTTTTTGTATTGAAGCATTTATATTTGTAAACCATGCTGTATCAAGGACATGTTAACCACCTGATCAGAAATATGAAATTCAATTAGGGAAGAGAAACTTACTTGTGCCTTTTCTCATCTGTTTTCTCCTCCAAAAAGAAACCTGATGCACCATACAACTCCTGCATCTACATTTTTTTAAAGAAGCTCAAGCATTATTTCAGGCCTTTCATATTGTTGCAGAAATGAATCAAAATCAGGAAAACAGTTGGGAATGAGACAAGAAATTGGAACTTCTACAAAAAGTTTAAGATACCAAAGTGTGTGAGACTACCTGTTTATCCAACCAAACATGATATTGCACAACAGCTGCTCCATCTCGAATATGAGCATTCTTTAACCCTTCCAATTCAATTGGGTTCTAATATAAAGACAAAATAGCTGATATAAGGAATACAAAAAACAAAAACACAACTTAACAAACCATTGGCAACAAAAAGAACAATATATCTACATTATATAGGAAGCATACTACCTTTAGAGCTTTTGCAAGGGCCAATGGTGACTGCTGCAGAAGAACCTTTTCAGGGTTCAGCTTTGAATACAACGCATAACAGCAATAACCAGGGTCCACCCATATAAGGTCATTAATACTTTCTTGTGCATTGATTGTACCATTTCCTGCTGTTTCAGCTTCAGTTCCCTTGCCATCAAGTGAGGATTTAAGCTGGTCGGATGCAAGCAAGGTGGCATCTGAGCTCACGGCTTTATAGTCCCGAACTTCAATCCCATTTGTTTCTAAGTATGAGTTTACCTACATGGCATACAACTTTCTCAACTAAATCTTAATAGATTAAAATTTAATAGATGACCCATCAAGGTTACACTTGTATACAAACTAGGAACCAAGATAAGAAAATTAAGTACATAACTCTTTAGGGTGGTTTTAATAGTGGTTTCATTAATCAAATTCATAAGTGATAAAAGCCAATAGTGTATACATCTATCATTAGTTGTATTACCAGTATCTCGATGAGTTCAAACTTAAAACCAGTATTCGCCGCCATAAGACAGTTGCATGAAAACATGATAAAAACAGATATATGAGTTAACTGACCTCAGAAGAAACCTTCCGTTTGTCCACATAGAAGAAAGCTGAATTCAAAGTAACTATAGCAAAAGCATGAACAACCGGACTGTAAGCAACATCAGTCCCGCGGATATTATACAACCAGCAAACCTGCAGAGTCATTGACAGATCAGAATAGAATAACCATGTCTACCCAAGTTCAACGCACAACAAAAAGAAAGCAAGGATACAAAGAAACTGTCCGAAATCAGCTGACCTCATCAAGTGCCGAGACGATTATACTATTAGCTTTTGCCTGCACGAGCTTTTTTCTCAAATCCTTCAACTTATCCACTACCGATCGACCGGCATATTCCAAAGGCTGAATAACTACAGGATTAACCTCCTGCGGAGGCTGATTTTTCCAAACCTCATCCACCAAATTCGTGCAAGTCTGAACCAACTTCTGCTGCTTCTTAGCAAACGCACGCTCCCATTTCTGTGCAGTGTCTACTGATACACACCACGGATCAATACCAATGCCCGCCCCTTCAGGAAGATTCTAACCGAAACAAATCATGAAGATCACTCAATCAGCCAAGAACTTGTAAAATAGATAATGTAATACACGAGTTCCGGAGAGAAGTCAAAATAACTAACTCACATCGGCCATCCAGACATCTACGGCAGGGTCCTCTCCCATTCGCATAAGCTGCCACTGATCACTCAATTGCTGTGTTGCCTGCAAAAAGTAACGGCCATCTGTCCAAAGTCGCGCTTCATTCTTCGTTATAAGCGCCAAACCTGATCAAAATTCAAACCATACATATAAAATCAATTCACCGTAACCATGAAAGCCTTAAGCTTACAAGCATTTCTCTAAATCAAGACTGTAAATTTAAGTAGAATACTGACCGGAACTTCCGGTGAAGCCGGAAACGAATTCACGTCGTTTGTCTCGTGCAGATACATACTCACTCTGCAATACAAAATAAATAAATACTCGACGAATCATAATCTACCGAATACGAAAAAAAGAAGATAAATTTTGATGAGAAAGGTGGTATCGGAGCTTTTGTGATACGAAATTTAGAGATTGAGAGAGGACCTGGTGGTAATCTTCGGAAGGAACAACCAAGGCGTCGATTGGAGGAGAGTGAGAGGCCATCAAAGATCTCAGAACGCTGAGAGTGCCCTCCATCGCTGTTTTCGTTGACGAAATTCGAGTGTGGAGTGTAATATAAGGCCTGCGGAGTTGTTTCAGCAATCGCAGGTTATTTGATATTGCGGGGAAGACTGAAGCCATTTTATCAGGCGAGTTGTGGAGTTTCCGAATATGACCTTGCAATGTACTGCATTTGGGCATTTGGTCGTTATATAAAACAGGGACTATAGGACTTATTTGGTTGAATTTTGGGTAAAAGGTAATTTCAGGCAGAAGAATTCCTACCAAGAAAGTACAAGTCTTGCAAAATTCCATCAATCAAATAGTATTAACAGAAAAGTATTAGTCTTATGAAAAAGAAACGCGTAGTATCATTCATTATTAGTATTTTCTGCTCCCAACAGAACAATGATAAGAGCAGTTGATAAACCAAACGTAAAATATCTGGGAAATAGTCATCGTTCCACATCAAGAGCACCAAGAGTTGTTTCACAACATAGTCATCTGCTTTACAGTTCTTAATAATTGTCCATACAGCTCTTTGCATATGTCACCCCTGCTTCACCATGTTACATCAGTGGAGATTCAATTTCCATGACCAAAAACTAAAACATAAAGATTCAATCTCACAGAAAAAATGAGGGTTCCTGACTTCCTCTTCTCAACTTATATCCACCAACACAATTCACAAATGGTCGTGAAAGATCAGTTTATGAGCAAAGGTGAAAAGACAAGGAATTTTCTCTTGTATCAAGTCTTGAACGGTACGAATTACAAGTTTAAAGAAATCAAGTATATAAATGACACAGACTCCGCAGACTCTTGTTTTGCCCAAATCAGGCAGAACCACTTTTGACCATTTACAACTATTGGAAGAGAAGAACTAGAACACAAGATGAGACAGGTCCAACACTGGAAACAACTGAAGCATTGCTTAGCTTGGACAAGAATAAGGAAGTGTCATGACTAATCACATGAGGGCATGTACATGGCATAAAAAGAAACAAAAAGCAAAATAACGCACACAATGCTATATATCCAGAAATCATTATCAAGCTCGAGCAAGCTTCTTGACTATTGCTGCCATATACTTCCCCTGATGCTCGGCAAGCCCCAACTCCGTTTCACTAGGCTGTCTTGAGCCATCCCCAGCAAAAACACCAGCACCATATGGAGAACCCCCTCGTATTGAGTTCATCTTAAACATACCAGCTCCAAAAGTATACCCGATGGGAACAAACAGCATTCCATGGTGTGCTAACTGTGTGATTGCTGTCCAACTGCGATACACAGCAGAACAACAAGAAGTCAATAACCTTATTCCAATTGACTACCAATGACAAGGCACATAACCAACGAGCAATAGAGATTCAAATCAGATTCACAAGATACTTCAGACTGCTTGAGACAATCATCGAAATTAGAGCAGCATACACAGAAACTTTCAGCATTTTAGAAAATAACGTACTAGAATTATTTAATTCAGCTTTGCTATAAGGTAGTGACTCATTCCAACATACATGTGCACGTTGAACCCTTGAACCCCCATAGTTTTTAATGACATAATCCTGAAGCCATGGACAATTCATCTCTTCGAATGCACATTGGAAAGAATGTCAGCCTAAAGATTCGAGCATCGTGGGTCAGATTTTGATGAGCTTATCGCCAGCAATTTGAAATAGCTCAAAACGTTTCTATTTTAGTTTAAGGCTTTAGTCTTTTAAACTTGAATACCTATATATGTAAATCTAAATTCAGCTTCTTTGAAATGAACAAACTGCAATTAGTCTACAGCTCACACATAAGAGCATCCCCAATAGTCTTGTTAATTCAAATTTAAAGTTCAATTTGACTAGTTTATGAACACAACACTCCAACAGTTACCCTAAAAATAAGCCAAATATAGTTTTTTGTTAAAAATCCTAGTTATATGTAGGAGCTAATTTAACTTGAAGAGAGATTCTCTCTCTTCAATCCCTACGTTTTTCCTTTTTCACAAATATAACTAATGAATTTGACTTCCCTGGGATGCTCTAACAACTAAATTCAGAGTCAATGGCATTAAAGAAATAAGAATTTAAGCTTACGCAGTGGTTTCTTGGCCACCTCCCTGAGTGCCCGTACTGACAAAAAACCCAGCCGGCTTTCCGGCAAGGCTCTGCTCCTTCCACAACCCTCCGGTGGAGTCGAAAAACGCCTTCATTTGCGCCGCCATACACCCGTACCTCGTCGGAAACCCGAACAGTATCCCGTCCGCCGCCGCCAGCTCCGCCGCCGTAATCTCCGGAATCCCGTCGTCCTTGCTCGGCGCCTTCATCGCCTCGAGCACCTCTTCCGCCAGCGTCTCCGGCACTCTGTACAGCACCGCCTCCACCCCTTCCACGCCGTCCACTCCCTTCTTGATCCTCCGCGCCAGCTCCTCCACGTGTCCGTACATCGAGTAGAACACTACGAATATCCTCAATTTCGCCGCGTCCGAAACGTCGTCGTTTCTTTGGCTGGTGGGATTCGCCGCCGTCGCGTTGGAATTACCGGCGGAATTGTGCTCGATGTCGACCGGGAGAGGAGGCGAGTCGCGAGAGGGCGCGGCCGCAGCGGCGGTGTCGTCGGCTGAGGCTACGCCGGCGGGGACCTTCTTCTTGCTGGGGACGCAGCCACTGCCTTTCCCCATCGGAAAATATCAAATGTCGAGAGGCGAGAGCTACTAGAACCTACTACTCCCTCTCACTCACACACCCTGGCGCACACTCATCACTTTTCCCCAAACTTCTATATTACGGATTAATGATTGATTGACTATAATTTCACTCGAAATTGGACACGTGGCGGCTTCATGGTTCTCCACTTTTTTTTTCTTAGCTGTTAAATTTCTTTTTTGGTGAAAATTGTCAAATTTAAAATCATTAACGATCACTTAATGATGATTGATTAGGAATAAAGTACATACCAGTAAAGTCGTTTTGCACCGGGGAACATCCTCTAGAGGAATATAGATGCACCAATTTTGGGTGATGTCGACCATCTGCCTACATTAACCTCATTCATAACTTCCCTAATTACTCTACTGAGAAAAGGTAGAAAGAAACAAGCAGTTGTTTAAGCCATAGGCAATGCAAAACTGCAAGACTCAATCGCCTCAATGTGGAAGAGATGAAGTAAAAACATGTCAACCGACAGTTACAGATCTCTTGGCTGTACTACTATAGCACACTATTGAATGATTGCTCTAAACAGGGTTTAAAAATCCAGCCCTACTATGATTTTCTGTACATAATGTGTCCTATCTTCGACAGAAGATTAAAGATGCCGAAGTCGTGATATATTTTCACTTGGGATTCCTTAGGACAATGATAACAGTCTCCTCGGACAAACATCTTGCTGATGACTCGATCCTTGTTAATTGATTGGGCTTTCTTCTTGCCTTTTCCAGTCTTTGGAACCTGCATAGATGGGTAAAGGTGGAGCTTGTGTATCAGTAAAGGTCTTTAAAGTTCAAGAACCACAAAATGTATCTACTGAAAAGAAGAAGGTAAAAAAAAAAATTTTACTGACAATACCTCAGTCCACATCTCCTTGACATTCTCCAGAACCATGTTGAAATGCCGATCAAATGCTCTCACATAGCCAAAAAGCTGCCTGTTGTTGCGGCAATTTATAAGGACCTATTTGCACAATGGAAAGAAATTTCAATCGATATACTTTCACAAGATATCTAAAGCACAAAAGAACATAAAAATGTGAGGATGTATTTTACCTGTGTCTTATTCTTGACACTCATCATAAGAACTGAGAGTGGACCTACATTGAACTCCTCTTCTTCCTTCTTGGCAGCCTGCAGCAGTCATAGATTGAATAAGCATCGACACGAATAAATCATCACAACAGGCATAGAAAGTCGAGGGTTTCAAAGTAGTTAAGTGAAAGTATATGTAAAGACTCTGGAACACTATAAAACATTGGTATGGATGGTTACAGTTAGCAGGTTACAATGAATGTTATGATTTGTTCAAGGCCTTAATCAAAATAATTAGAATTTGATATGCAAGGAGAATCTCTTAGCACTACTGTTTGCAATAGCGTCCCATCTTCAAGGCTGGATAGCTTTACTTTCAAAAGGAAAAATAAAAGTTAAGAAGAGAACAGAAGAGAGAATATCTTAATTTTATGAGAAAGAGCTCTCAAAAATATATGTTAGTTGCAGGCAGAATGACTGTGTCAACTTGTTCGAGGCCAAGATTAGAATTATTGTAACTTGATATGCAAAAAGAAGAAATCATACCATTTACATTAGTTATGGGACTTGCAAACCCCTGAGGCCAATTAGAATCCTACATGAAGGCAGTGGATATATATGAGAGGAGGATCTGTCAATATAGAAAAAACTAAAGAAACACATGCATAGTCATCAGTTTGCGAATTGGAAGTACATGCAAGACAACACAATGAGCAGAAGGAACACCCTATCGACTTGAGCAGAATGAATTACCCATCAACATATTCTATACAAAAACAGATGACATATTTTAATTTGTACCTTAAAAAATGTATCATCCAATGCAACTTGAACAGAGAGATCCAAGAAGTGCTCTACTCTTGATTAACAGTTCAACACTATTTCAATGTTACATAATACATATCCAATTTCAGCCCAACCGTAAACTCAATCACAGAGACAATAGGGCAACCAATGAAAGAAATAATACAGATGCACTAATTAAAGCAAAGAGCAGTGTAACTTACATCTACTTCCATTGGTCGGCTGGACATCCTGAGCAGAATTTTGAGTATTCAAAGACTTAACCCAAAGACAGAAAGTGAAATTTGCCAAAGAGCATCAAACAGATCAGTAAATTTGACATACCAGCATACAAATAACTACTTAATAACAGACAGTGCACAATCCGTAATCAGCTTCCATAAATGTGCATTACGCCAAGCATACAATTTGCTGAAATTCGGCTACTGAATATGAAGACCCCCATTGCTCTTAACAACCACATTCAACAATCAAACGGGTTCAAGCAATATAACTAAAACAACATACTCAAACTGATCAAAAGCAGTAAACAAATAATCAATATCATAAGGCCAAATGCTAATGAAATATTTCCAAGTAAAGCCCCAATACCTAGAAAATCAATCACTAAAATCAAAGTATCATTCAGCATCGATACAAAATTCTCTAGGGAGCTATCGTCAACAACAAACCCTAAAAGTTCCTGATTCGTACAATCAAACATATAAATTATTAAAGAAAACGATGAAATTAGCAGTAAAAGGTAATCATTACCTCTGCGGTGTCGTGAATCCAAATCGACGAGAGTACTAAATTGCTGCGAGTTCTCAACGAGAGAACTAAATATGGACTATATACAGTTCTCGACGGTTCCTTGCAAATTGAAAATGAGGAACTAAAACCGAACCATCCGAATACGGTTCGGTTCCTGATAGAATATATACATAAAATTTTGAAATCGAACCGAGTCGTCCAGTTTCGATTTGAATTGGTTTTTCTGATTTCAAAGTCTCAGGCCTAACTTTGTGGATTGGAATTTATGTTCGTGAAGTATTTATCAATAACCAAAAGGGAGTATTTATCAAGCCCATGGCCCGAAATAAAAACGTAAGCCCAATATTGATAATCAATAAGTAGGAGATTTGGGGCCGAGACTATTTACTGGTACTTTACTTCGTAGCTTAAGATTTGGCACTTTTGTAAAGGATATTGCACTGGTAAATGGAAAACTACGCGGGAATTTCATGCATTAAATTTAGGGAAAATGAGAAAAAAAATAAACTCAGTTTCAACACTCTTTTTCCTAAAAAACTCACCATAAGTTTTCTATCTCAAAAATGTCAATTCTGTTTTTAAATTTGTAACAGGCCAAAGTTTTCGTCATATTTACGTTATTTGTCACTCTCTATTTCCCGCGTAGTACATAACTCATATCAGTTTTCTTTCACATATCTTTCTCTCTCTTCGTTTTATCTCTCTTCGCTTGAAAATTGCCGCTGTCGTGTTTGCCGTCGTGTTCCTTTTTGCCGACGTCGTTTTCCCGTCTCGCCGTTGAGTTCGTTCTCTTCGTTGCCTTCACGGTCTTCGTCGGCGTTCTTATTGTTTTTTGTAAATAGAGAAATCACTGTTCGGAAACCCTAGGTTTTTGTTTTTCTATGTTCTAAGCAGTTTGCGTGTTCCTTTTCATGGTTCGTATCCATGCTTTCCGTATTTTTGAAATGTTTATTATTGTTGACGTTGACGTTGACATTTTTCTATGGTTTTAAGTTTGATTTTCGGTACTTTTTCACTTTTTTCATGATTTTTTGTAGAATGTATGTGACAGTGTGTTCAAAAGGCTATTTGTTTGTTGTATTAGTTGTTGTTGTGTTTGTGATAGAAGTCTTTTTTCTGGATATCTTTGAAGTATCTGTTTGAGTAACTGTATGTGTATCTGTTGAAGTATCTGTCTTGATATCCTTTCAAATTTTTTAATGAATGTTGTTGTTTTTGTTGACATTTTTCTAAGATTTTCAGTTTGATTTTTGGTTGTTGTATTAGTTTGTTGTTGTGTATGTGATAAAAGCCTTTTTCTGGATATCTTTTAAGTATCTGTCTTGATATCTGTCTGGGTATCTGTTGAAGTATCTGTTTCTCTTACTATTGGATATCTGTTTTGGATATATGTCTAACTATATATGTGTTGATCATTTTTAGTTATTCTATATTTAAAGGGGAAAAACACAGTAGACCACACCAAGATTCAGATAGTGAATCTGAAAGAAGGCGTAGTGAGAGATCATCTAGGAAGAGAGTAAAAAGGTATGCTGAATGTTCCGAATCTGATGTGCTTGCTTCTTCATCTTCTTCTTCTTCCGAGGGGGAGTAGTTTGTTTATAAAAAAAGGAGCAAGGGAAGAAGAGTGGCTTCCTCTTCATTTGGTCCCGCTATTTCCGATGATCATCTTGTGAAGATTATCAGGGAAACTCTAAAGAAGAAGAAGAAGACGATGACTAAGGGTATCAAGAAGAAGATGAGGAAGACTAAGGGTATCAAGAGGCAGGATATGAAGGTCAAGGCCAAGAAGAAACTTGAGTCTTTTGAATTAACTTCTGATAGTTATTCAGAGAGTAAGAGTGATGATGAAGTAGTTGTTAGACAATAGGAGCAAGTAATGGATAACTTATTTGAGCCTAAAATTGTTCAGGTGGTGGAACAGACTTGGAAGTGTTAGTTCCGATGCTATTTGCACTATTTTCAGAAGCTCATTATTAAGAACCGGAATAAAATTAGCGATGATGTGAAGAAGAGGCTGAAGGATACACCCTTCAATGAGCTAATTCGCGCATTCATCGATGGTGATATTGATCAATGAGGCTGCTTAAAGTCGGATGATTCTATTGTTGTTATGGCTGAAGCATACAGGAAGGAGAATAAGGAGTTTCAATTCCATCTGATGCATGTTCACCATATCACTCCTGCTTTTGTCGGATCTGTGTTGGGTTTGAGCTGTATTGGAAAATCAATTCTATTGAACAATAAGAATGTGAAGATTTCAGAGTGGCTGCATCAGTCATTTGGGGGTGAGGCAATCAACAACACCAACATTAGCAGCATGTTGGAGAAATAATTGGTGACAAAGATAGGGTGACGACTGTGTTCATCTTTTAGTTTTGCTTCTGTTGGCCTCTATTTTGCTGCCTAATTCGAAAGGAACTTTGGCTATTGGCCTTGCAAACTGCGTTTAGGGTTGAAAGGTAGAGAAGAATATGCTCAGAAGTTGCAAGAAATTACCATGCAGAAGGATGACCAGATCGCAAAAAAAATTCTTAATATGAGGAATTGCACAAAGTCAATTTAGTCTTGGGGTAGGTACTTGGTGTTTTAAAAAAAGATTTGAAGTCTCTGCGAATGGGGGTTGATGGTCAAAAGAAGCAGAAGGAATACATTTAGATGAGAGTGGGTGTTCTGGACCGGGAGAATGAGTCTCTTAGGAATCAATTATTAGCTAATGTAGATTCTACGGATGTGATGACATTATTGAAGGCAGAGAATGTGGATGCCTAGAACAAACTACTGGATATGAAGAGTCAACTTGCTTCAACTGTCAAAGAGAAAAGTGTGCTGGAGAAAAGATTAAGCAAGATGAATGATGCTTCTGAAGCTGCTGCTGGAGTTGCTGCTTGAGAGATTTCATTGTTGAAGAGGGAAGTCAAGGAAGCACAACTGCAACTTGCTGCTCAAGGGAAGATACATATTTCTACTAATTAAAGTAGTAAGATGCAGAAGCAAGTTAAAGATGCTGCTGAAGCACTTAAATCATCTCAAGCAGTGAATGAAGAGCTTCAGAGGAGATTGAATGTTTTGCAATGTTAGAAGGAGCTTCAGAGTGATAAACTTTTATCACTCTATGTTTGAAGTACGCTTTCTATGTATAATTAGACAGATACTATGTTGTATACTGATCTAATGATGTATCACTTCTATTGCTTATTATAATATGCTACTTTGTTTGTGTAGTACATATGAAAACAAGAAATACAGTTCATTTTGAATTGTCCTAAATACACTATTCATGTGGTCATTGCAAAGTATAAAAACTGTGTCTACTGAATACAAATCAAACGACGCTCATATAGTATGCAACTGTCGGCTGAATCAGTATAGGATGATGGTTACAATCAGTATATATAGGACGATGGTCATATAATATGTAGCTGTGGTATGATATACCATCAGAAGATAGTTATCCATCGTCTGATATACTATCACAAGACGGTTGTCTGTTGTCTTAATTTATGCCATGTAAAGGTTTGATGCACATGTGTGGATGTCACTCGTAGTGTGTCATTTTACCCATCGTCCTTATGATCGGTATATGATGGTTGCTTTGGTGATTTATCCGTTGTCTGAATTAGACGACTGCTCGATATACAATGCTCAAGTTGGTCTTCAGACAACTTCCTTAGACCGTCATGTGAAGCCTTTTCAACAGTAGTGCTGGTTAAAAAGAAACTCATATTGCCTTTCCCTTCTAGCATATACACATTGCATGACGAGTTCAAAAATTATATCCTTCAAGTGCCCTCTGTAGTTGCCTTTGATGTTAAAAACCAAGTGCTGAAAAAAGTAGCCGTATTCATGATTAGGGAACACCTCTGGAAGATAACTCATGATTCCATTACCACGATTTGAGAGAAAATTTATTTTCCTCTGAGTATTAGTTTCCTGATTTATGTTGTGTCTATCTATCTCATCTTTTAGGTTTATTAAGAACCACCTCCAATTGCTGTCATTTTTGGCATCAACTATGACAAATGCAATTGGATAGAGTCCTGAAAAAGAACCAAAAATTTGAGGTTCCTAGTTGTATAGTAAGTACTGAAGTGCAGTTTATAAACAAAAAACAGATATGCAGACATATACTCGGTCAGCTACCTAAACAGCTACCCAGGCAACCACTCATATAGTCTTATCTTTCATATGTCTACATTACATTGATTTTCATCTTTTGCAGAGACTCCCATGATCTGTCTTTTGTATTATTTTTTTTTAGGAAACTTGCATCAACAAAAATTATTGGTATGCAGTATTGGAATCCTTGCCTGAAAGCACTGAATGACACAAAAAGGCGTTGAAACCTATGTGTTTCCATATCAATATCGACAAGAACTCTGGAGCCAGGATTTGTTTTCATAAATTCATCTTGGAACCATAGAAGATTTGTGTAGGTTTCGGCTTCGTTTATATGCAGTGAATTCATTGCTAATTTCTTGCCATACCTCACCATCTTGTAAGGGACTTTTAGGCCAAAACTCTTTCTGATTTCTGTCTGTAAGACCTTGGCTCCCTTATTAGGATCAGCGTGCAATTTGTCCTTAATGATTGAGCTGAGTATTGAATAAATGATATGTTTCAAGTAAAGAAAACAATGGACACAAAAGTAATGAAGAACTCTTTAGACAGATATTTTCACAACTAGTGATGTTAGAAAAATGTCTCATACCTGACAATAGAAGATCTCATCATCTCACTGGTTTGTTTCCGAACCTTTTCTTTGCATGTATGTTTGTTGTTGATTCCATTGATGTAAAATGATCCATTCTCCCGATATAGTCTTGCCTTCACAAACCATTTGCATTTATCGTGCCTTTTTTATCTACATTGTACACTTACACGTGTGGACTCATTCTTCTCATATGTAAACTTGATTCCACTTTCAATTGAGTACTTTCTGAGTTTCAGCGTGAATTCAGTGACACCGCCTAAGAATTTCTGTCTTTTTTCTTGTATCAGTTTAACCCATGGTTTTTTCAAGTAATCCTTTGTCTCATCTTCTTGAAAGCATCCAAAACCAACGTCTGTAACATTACTTATTTCCATCTAGCCATCCATCTGCACATCCAGCCCTTAGTTTTCATTCTGCGTGCTACAAACCGCTAATTGGTTGGAACTGATTTTTTTTTTGTTGAAAAAAAAACGTATACATGTTTAGCGTGACATAATATGGAAACAGATATTCAAATGAGTTTTGGATGTTCTACCTCATTCAAGTCAGTGATTATGATCTCAATATATTTTGAATTGAGTCTTTGTAGTGAAAGCATTATCAAAATCACATCACTATCAGTTTTGAGGAAAATATGTTCATCCTTTGGTGGGATATAATATTTATATGTCAAGATTGAGTTGTCGAGTGATTTGAATCATTGACAGACAATATCCACTATGTCAGTAAATGTGATATCAGCACTTAAAATATCAATCACAACTTCACGTCCGTGAATATATTTCATAATGATTGGAGATGGTGTTATTGCCATTGAATATACTGTAGAGAAAATATTAAAAAGTTGTTAAAAAGTTGAACAAAAGTTTGTAAATGCTTTGGTTAACTAACAAAATAAATAGAGAAACAGATACTCAGACAGATACTCTAATAGATACTTAGACCGATATACTAACAGATACTCAGACATATACATAAATAGATATTTAGACAAATCTTCAGAACCAAAATCATATCCATACCTAATTAAGTAGATTTTGATCTCGCAATGTTTATAGTTTGAGGAGCAAAGTAATCAATCCTTTCATGAAATCGATTAATATAACTATGAACTGAAACGATTTCGTGCAAAAACATAGTGAAATTGGATATACAACAGAACTTAACATATGAAATCATCAATAGCGAGTTAGAGAGAGAGAGAGGGAGAGAGAGAGAGAGAGAGAGCGAGAGCGAGCGTTGAAACTTACAACACTTGAAATTTTCAATTTTGTACGATGTCTAGATCAAACAGAATTTTTGTTCCAGTGAGATTGTTATCGCGATCGCAAGAGAGAGAGAGAGAGAGAGAGAGAGAGAGTTGCGAAACTCTCTCTTAAAGAAGACAATTAGAATTGAAATTAGGAAAGAAGGGTAAAATCGGTAAAAAAAAAGTTTTACAACTTATTGAATTTTTTTGTGAGAAAATGATACCAGCTGAGTTTTTTGGGAAAAAAAATAGGTCATAAGTTGAGCTTTTTTTACCTTGGTGTCATAAGTTGTTTTTTTTTTATTTTTAAATCTTGTTATTTTTAAGTTTTACTTGTTATTTTCAAGTTTCCTTTTGCATTTAAGAAAACCTGACGTGACTCTTAGCTTTCCACATTCCATATGTTACAATCATTTTGGCATTTCACTTTTTTCTGGTTACAAACTAATTGCCGAATTTATTTTCCTTGGTTTAACTCGAATTTAAGTTGCATGGGTTAATGGGGTGTAACTCGAGACCTTTTGGAGGCCGATCTTCATGGCATATAGAGGCGAATTCATCCTCCTCATCCTATCACAAAGCAAACATTTGCTCTTCTGATCTCTTCTCCTCTCTTTCAAGTGTTCGGTGATAGAGTAAGGTACTCTTCAGTTCAATGAGAAGTTTTTATACTACGGTATAATAACTTAGAAGTTGTTTTATCTTAGGAGAACAACGTTATACAAGCATATGGGCAGCGCAAAAGTTCTTAAGGAGAAAATGTGAAAAACGTGACTCAACTTTGTTCTTAGTTCATCTTCTATTTTCAGAATTTATTCTAATTAAATTAGTATTTTTGTAATTTATTTAGTGTATACAACTATTATTTTCTACAAGATATACCTAGTTAATTACTTATTAATGTAAGGAAAATATATATACATAAAGTTTGGAAGCTACTAGCTAGAGCTTAATTCTATAGTTAATTACTTGGTGGAAATACAATTCGGATCCAATCTTGCCTGTACGTAGTTTTATATTTCACGTTTCATGTAATTTTATATTTCACATTTTTAGTGTGTATATATATACACACACATTATTACAATTAGATCAATGCAACATTTTCCATATATATATGGAAAAGTAATCGGCTCTCTCTAGCGACTTTTAGGGTCTTCCAAAATCACAACTTAAGTTTATAAATTTCAATGCAAACATTAGAGGCTTGATACATACGATTGATATCTCTCGAATGGAATCGATCAACCAGAGCTGAACCGGTCAGCACTATAGCCATATCATATCTTTCTATCTATGGAATTAATATAAACAATTTCAAAGATAAATTTTCTTTCCCTACAAATGCATAGGCGATGCTTTAACTCTAGGCCAATTGCGTAACTAGAATTTCTGATCAGTCGTGTCAAAACCTTTTTATATATAATGTCAAAATCAGTTCTAGCTAGTTATGTCAATGACACTTAACTTATAGTTTTATAGAACTAAAATGGAATGAGAAAAATAAAATTGTAAGAACAAAAAGATGACGTGAAGGTTTAGAAATGGACATATTTATGGTGATGAATTTATTTTTTTAAGAAATTAACAATTTTTTGATTAAATATTGATACCAAATTGATCACTCAGTCCCAAAATAATTGATTAATTACTCACGTCAATTCTATTAGAGTCTAAATCTAACTGGTCATATTACTCGTATTCTTTCTTATTTTTCTACTTTAAGAATGAAAGATATCAAAAATTACATTACTTACATTATATATAATAAATAGCTTAATTTCTTAACTATCACAAATTTAGGAATTGAGCACACTGCTCACATAGTGGTAGGCACTTCCAATGCTAGACCCCAAAGTGGATCGATCAATACTATATCTTGTTGTAATACAGTTAAATACACACATTAGTATAATATACTCTCCTTTAAGTTTTAAGCGAGTCCATACCCAATTTCATACATTTCTATCAAAATGTGGGGTTCATGTTTCACCATTACCCTAATGAGCACTTTTCTTTATTTTCTGTGTGAGTGCGTGACTGCAATTCTCCAAATGTAACTCTGGCTACAACAATTTCCATATTTAACATAAGAAGATCCGGGTATTATCCTCACATGTGCAATATCATATTTTGAAAATGATCTCAATTCAATAATGCAGCATATGACATAGTGCACGTACAACATAACAAGAGTCTCATCTGATGCATCCACTGTCTTCGGATCTATGGACACCTGAGTTGTAATCCAGAAAACCCTAATCTGATGCTCCTGGGGTATCCCTACCAGATCAATGCACCAACATTACATATCGCAACACGTCTTTCAACCCCTCCCATCCTCTAGGCAAAGGACCAATAAAAAGACCTAGCAAAAGACTGAAAGAGCTAGCACAAGCACTTAGTGGGACACCATGTGCAAAAGCTAGAGGTAGTTCACCAGTACTAGTATTAACGAAGGCAGGGATGGAAAGCCAGCTTTGGATGGAATCCCTGAAAAAAGGATAGAAGGAAGGGACAAAGGTATGCCACATAGCCCTTTTATCCATGAACCCATTAGGTACGTACAGGTTTTTCTCGATGTTTCTCCATACTCCTTAGTTTAAGTGCTTAATTTAACTATGTGGTGTTTGAATAACTAAGGTGTTACATAAGCTTAGAATCTTTTGATCTGCTGATTTATTAAAACCCTCAAAGATATATGCACTTAGCTGTTTGAAAGATTTCTTGCTTTAAAGTATATGGGTAATAATCCTACTTTCTGATCCTAAATCGAGGTTTATAAACTAATGAAAGCGACAAACCCAAAGGTTTAGCTTCCAATAGCAAAGATTAAAGGCCAGCTTAAGTCATGTTTAAAGAAAAAAGATAGGCTAGCTTAAGCTTTTCTCTTTCATGTTTTTAGGATTTATGAAGGCCCTGGGGGTGGGGGGTTAAATGGGCATTTTATAAAAAAATTCGTTGGAAAGTTAATTTGAGGATAGCAGAGATTGTTTCTATCCTCCAATAACCAGTAACGAACTTGATAAAATGCAATAAGAAGGAAAACGATAAATAACAACTGAATGTTTTTCTTTAACGCAGAAACCCTACAATAGGGAAAAAACTGTGTGCCCCTAACTCTTGAAGGACAAACTTTTCCACTATGTAAAAACACGTACTTTTCTTTACAAGACAACAGCTTCTCAGGATACAAAGACGTTCTTCTATCCTTGCTAGTATTCGCACAACTAGACTAAGACATATCTATCTTCTCGCCAGAACAAGGGCTTACAATCCCTATGTAACACACTTTTCTTTACAAGACAGTAGCTCTCAGGATATAAAGACACTCATCTATCCTTACTAGTATTCACGCAACTAGTTGAAGATCTACACTACAAGAAAACAGCACTTAGACGACGGAAACAATAATTCTCCGTCGTCCAAGTGACACTTAGACGACGGAGAAGACTCCGTGGTCCAAGTACCACCTGGACCTCGGAGTCTTCTCCGTCCTCCAGGTGGCCACCTGGACGACGGAGAATACCATCTCCGTCATTCAGGTGACCACCTGGACCTCAGAGTCTTCTCCGTCCTCCAGGTGACCACTTGGACGACGGAGATGGTATTCTCCGTCGTCCAGGTGGCCACCTGGAGGACGGAGAAGACTCCGAGGTCCAGGTGACCACTTGGACGACGGATATGGTATTCTCCGTCGTCCAGGTGATTACCTGGAGGACGGACCGACACACCGTCGTCCGAGTTCACAAAACGTACTTCCACTTAGACGACGTACCGACACCTCCGTCGTCTAAGTGAAGCATTATATAAGCCCACTGCCGGCCAAACTGATCAAATTCATTCCTAGCTAGCCTCGATCTCTTCATGATCGATTCCATTTGAAGAATAATTGAAGGAGAAGGGAGAAGGAGAAGCTAGCTAGGTAGCTTAAGCTAGCTAGGCCGAGAAGAATCAGGATCGATAAAGGATCTCCGCTGACTAGCTAGTTAGCTTAATTAACGTAAAGATATCGAGAAGGCCAGCAGGTACGTACGTACGCAGTTAAAATTTGCTTAATTAATATGTATTTAGTGAAAACGTACGTACATATATATATACATGCAAGGATGTTAGCTGATGTTAGCTATATATATATATATATGTACAGATCGATTAAATTACGTACATACGTACGTAATTGATGGATCGATATGTAGATCGAGTACGTATAATTAAGCGTAAATTAATGGACAAATATATATATATATGTAATAATTAATTAAGTATAATATTTTGTAGCAGTATGGACAAGAGTTGGATGAAGTTGAAGAATAGATGTGATGTCCGGTATATGGATGGAATTAGCGAATTTGTGAATTTTGCGATAGAACATGGTCAGGGAAAGAAACGTTTCAGGTGTCCGTGTCAGAAATGTCTTAATTGTCAGTATGCGGAGGTTAATGTTATGGTGCAACACTTGTACGAAAATGGTATGATGTGGAGTTACACTACATGGAGCGAGCATGGTGAAGCAGTAGAGTTCAGCGCAGCAGACTTCAGCTCAGGGTACAGTTACCATGGTGCCTCATCCAGCGGCAGTGGTGCCGGACCCCCAGCTTGCAACCCAACTACAGATTTGGTCCATGATGCGTTTCCGGGATGTAGTCATGGCGGACACCAACACCAAGACGGAGGTTACAGTACCACCAATGAGCATGATGACACATTCCCCGCAGCTAGCTTGGCCACTGACACCAGTGAGATGGAAAAGTACAACCGGATGCTACTTGAAGCGCAGACCCCGGTGTTCCCTGGATGTCGAGCGAATGTGTTGCAATATGTGATGGAGCAAATGAAGATAAAAGTGAAGCACAAAATGTCAGTGAGTGCTTTTGACGAAATTCAGGAGCAAATATGTAAGTTGCTTCCTGATGATCACAATCTTCCTAAATCTCATTATAAGGTTAGAAATATCCTGAGCAGCCTCGACCTAAAGTACAGGATAATTGACGCATGTCCGAATGATTGTGTGCTATTTTACAAAGAGTATAAAGAGTTGGACTATTGTCCCGTATGTGGCCAGTGCAGATTCCAGTTGAATAGGAAGAGTTCGAAAAAGAGAATTCCTGTGAAAGTTGTTCGATATTTTCCCTTGATTCCCAAATTGCAGCGCCTGTACATGTCGCTACACACAGCAGAGGCGATGCGATGGTACGCAGAAAAGCGAATAGATGACGATGTCCTGCGACACGCCGCGGATGGGGAGGGTTTCAAACATTTCGACAGAGAATTTGGAGACTTTGCTTCAGAGGTTAGAAATGTTAGACTCGGCCTATCTACAGACGGATTCAATCCTTGGGGAAGTAATAGCTCCGCCGTCAGCACTTGGCCAGTTATTCTGATGCCATACAACTTGCCTCCGTGGATGTGCATGAACAAGGAATTTAATTTCCTTACCGTACTAATTCCAGGTCCTAAATCTCCATCGAAGTGCTTAGATGTCTACCTCAGACCTTTGATCGACGAGCTGAAACTGTTGTGGGAAAATGGAGTCCCAACTTATGACAAATTCACTGACACGATGTTCACGATGAGGGCTGCCGTAATGTGGACGATCAGCGATTTTCCAGCTTATGGGATGTTGGCAGCCTGCAGGACAAAAGGATATAATGGATGTCCTATATGTTTGGACGACGTGAACTCTAGTTGGCACGCGGGGAAGGTGTGTTACTTGGGTCACCGTAGATGGCTTCCTCACGACCACCCGTGGCGACAGGATGAAGCTCATTTCGACGGTACGGTAGAGAACAATCCTAAACCCCGTAGTTGGTCGGGCGAAGAGATTTTAGAGAGGTTGAGCTATTTCGACTTTGGTGTGTTGAGCAATGACGCGGATGTAAAGAAATGCAATCCAATTCCTCCACATGATCTGAGCTATTGGGATCACAAGAGTATATTCTTTGAACTCCCTTACTGGTCGAAGTTGAAGCTGAGGAACAACTTGGACGCGATGCACATAGAAAAGAATGTGTGCGACAGCGTGGTGGGAACAATTCTCGGTATTAAGTTCAAGACTAAAGATACTCCCAAAGCGCGCAAAGATTTGGAATCAATGAATCTACGTCGTCCCTTGTGGTTGAGGAGGGATAGGAAAGGAGTGTACAACAAGATGCCAGATGCACCTTACACAGTGAAGCCGACGCTTAGACGTTCTGTATTTCACTGGTTTAAGGGCGTTCGTTATCCGGCTACGTATGCAGCTACTATAACTGGAGCAGTGGACGAGGTGCAACACAAGTTTGTTGGTCTAAAGACACATGACTATCACGTTATGCTGCAACGTCTGATTCCAGTGGTAATTCGACCATACTTGCCTCGGGACGTCGTAGAACCAATAGTGGCATTGTGCAGGTGGTGGCAGAGGTTATGCGCCAGAGAATTAAAGAAGTCAGATGTGGGGGAATTACAACAACAAATTGTGCACATCATTTGCAAACTAGAGAGGATTTTCCCCCCTGCTTTCTTTGACATCATGATTCACCTAATGATCCACCTGCCCGAGCAGGTGCTCATTTCTGGTCCGGTCCAGTACACTTGGATGTATCCTCAAGAAAGGTACGTACAACTAATTAATTAATTTGTTCCACTGGAGATTATATATATACTAGCCAGCTAGCTATATGTACTTATGTAATGTGTACGTTTGATTTTGTAGACAGCTTGGACAGTATAAGTCATTCGTCAAAAACAGGTCGGCCCCGGATGGCTCCATAGCAGAGACATACCTAATGCATGAGTGTGTTACTTACTGCAACAGGTACCTCAAAGATCCACCCCCTCCCAGTACTGCCTCCGATCGCAGTGCCCGCATCAATCTTTCTGTCGTCACCAATGTCGTCCGACCGTTTAGAGGAGTATTAAAAGAATCGTTAACACGGGAAGAACTTATTGAGGCACATTGGGTAGTGTTGCGAGACTGTGATGAAGTTGAGCCGTACATGATGTCATACAGGGAGAGGCTTCAGGCGTTAAATCAAAACAAGAGTTCGGCGTGGATTGAGAAAATGGTTAAGAAGAAGTTTCCTGATTATTTCTTCCAATGGGTACGTACGTACGACTCGGTATTAATTATTTAAATACATATTGCTCATGTTTGTAGAAAGTAAACCATTATATTAATTTGGCCTTTTTCGCAGATGATTGATCTGCAAAAATCTGATAACCACGGAGGGTGGTGGTCATGGCCAAAGCACTTGCTAGCAGGGAAGCCGGTTAAACACTATATTTATCCCGGATGTTTTGTGAACGGTGTAAAGTTCCATTCATTGGCCCGAGACGAAGGAAGAAGAACACAAAACAGTGGGGTAGCCGTTGGGAAAGACAATGATCTATATTACGGGGCTATTGTATACGTGGTTCATCTATGTTACGGGAATGATGTCAACGTTTTACTATTCAAGTGCAGATGGTTCAAGCGTACAAAGGAAGACCTGGGACTATTATCTGTCGATACAAACTCGCACTGGTATGAGGATGAGCCTTTCGCTCTCACCACCTTAGTTCGGCAGGTGTTCTATCTCGACGATCCGAAAGCCGGTGAAGGGTGGAAAATAGTGAACCATATCTCTCACCGAGGAATATGGAATACAGAGACAATTGAAGGGACACCGGCGACGACTGAAGATGCTGCTGAACCAGAAAGAGACATTCCTGCCTATCAAGAGCCTAATATTTCTATGGTCCGCTCCGATATAATGGACCTGGTTCAAGATGGTGAACGGTTACCCATGCCTGATGGTTGTACAGATCTAACTGAAGATGAGATTATCCATGAGGTAGATGAAGAAGACGAGCAGGAAGAGGACGCGGACGAGGACTCAGGTTATTCGTCGGACGATGTTGAGTACGATGACGAGGATGAGCCGTCGACTAACGGGGATGAGGACGATGATGATTATGACGAAGAGTACGGTCATACGACGAGGGAGATTAATTGGTAATTAATTACTGTAATTATTGTAATATATATATATATATGATCGATGCTGGTTTACGGTAAGAAATTAATCCGAATTATATATCCTGGACAACGGAGAAATTAATTGCAGATTAATTGGCGCCAAATCTCAATCTCATATAAAACCCTAGCTAAATCCTGGACCCTAAATCTAGCAGTTCGGATCGATCGATCAATTTTTTAATTATATTTTTGAATCAGAATAATTGAACGCACACACAAATGACCGGGGACGACCTAAACCGTAAACCCTAAGGCTCTAACCCCTGAATTCGGGGTTTTTACACCTGGACGACGGAGATGGTCATTCTCCGTCGTCCAGGTACACACTAGGACGACGGAGATGGTCATTCTCCGTCGTCCAGGTACACACTAGGACGACGGAGATGGTCATTCTCCGTCGTCCAAGTTCTCAAACCCTAAACCCTAAACAGTAAGGCCCTAACCCCTGAATTCAGGGTCTATACACCTGGACGACGGAAATGAGTGTTTCCGTCGTCCAGGTGCAGATATCGTAATTTTTTCTAAGACAACGACCATCTAGACCTTCTTCCAATGCAAAGTCTTTTCATCAAGACTTTAGAGTAAACAATTCTTGGTGTGTGAGCTTCGACGGTTCGAAAATCGGAGTTACGAAATGCCTAGTATCCACGTTTCCGGTTTGTGAAATTATCGGTTTTGCGGTTGACTGTGCCGATCAAACCCTTCCCGAACTTATTATTTTATGATCCTTTGAAGACAATTATATATCATGTTACGACGAACATATCCAACGGTTGTTTTGTCCAAATTCAATTTCGTTAATACTCTGCTGCAAATGAGCGTCTACTCATGAACACTTAAGTCGTAAAGATTAGTCGATACTTAACATGTTTCAATACGTAAAATTAATCGTCGGTTCAAATTTAACTGTTTATATACACGATGCGTTCATCGATATTGTACGACTATTTCACTCGAATGACAGATCGCTAAATTCCTAGCGAATTATTTTTAAAATTTTTTTTTACGTAATTTGAACCTGGACGACGGATATGGTCATTTTCCGTCGTCCAGGTGTTCACCTGGACGACGGAGAATGACCATCTCCGTCGTCCAGGTTCAAAAACCATGGCGGTTCAAATTTATTTTTGTTTATTTTTTTCATGTAATTTTCACTTGGACGACGGAAACTTACCATCTCCGTCGTCCAAGTCCAAAATTATGGCGGTTCAATTTACCGCTTCCGTTTTCGACACCGCTTGAATTTTCATTTAGACGATGGAGATTCAATTCTCCGTCGTCTAAGTCCAAATTCATGGCGGTTCAAAACGTCCCGCCGATTAATTACGCGCCGATTGAAAATTTTTAAACCGCCACCTAGACGACGGAAAACACTGTTTCCGTCGTCCAGGTGGACTTAGACGACGGAGAATAGCGCTCCGTCGTCTAAGTGCAACTCTATAAATAGAGTTGCACCCCCCTCATTTTCTCATCATTCCATCTCCTCCTCTCCCTCTCCTCTCCTCTCCTCTCCTCTCCTCCGGCGATCCTCCTCCGGCGACGCTCCGACGACATTTTTTCCGGCGTGGTTCCTCCTCTCCGACGACTCAAGTCCGGCGAAATTCCCGTAAACTCCGCTTCGGTACATTTCTATTTTTCCCTTATTTAAATAATTTTCATTTTATTAATTAATTAAATTCTAAATATAATTAATTAGTAGAAATTAATTTAGTAATTAATTTTAAATATTTAATAAATGATTAATTGTTGTTATTTATTAATTAAATCATAATTATTGTTATTGTTTCCTAATTAAATGAATAATTGTAAATTTGTTGTTATTAAATAAATAAATAAATAATTATTGTTATTAATTAATTAATTAAATAAATAATTATTGTTATTAATTAATTAAATGGTTAATTATTGCATGCTAAATGGAAAATAAATTATTGCATGTAATTACGTGTATTTTTTAGTAAATTAATTAGTAGTACGTGTTCGATTTAAATTTAGTACATAGGCTTGGTGTAATTAAGTCGCACTCTTTGGAATAGATGGCGCCTCTTTTCCTTGTTTATCTCCTTAACCCCTCGTGATGTGTGGATTTCATCACCGCACACCATAACCTAAGTGAAGTTATGGACACGAGGTTGAGGGCGGAGTTTGCAAAGGACTTGAGGGAGTGTAAATTTTCGAAAAATTGGCCGAATGTCGGACATGGTGTCTAGAAACGGGTTATGACTGGTGACAGGATTTGGACTAAGAAAGACTTTTGTCGAAATTAGTCCTGCCTCTCGCGTTATCTCTATCCCTAACTGGCCATGTTTTTCGATTTAACCAAGGCTGATTAATTGAAAATTTACACTTTATCGCGCGGGTCGCACGTCCATTGAACGACCGAAAATGCCAAGCTAGTGTACTCTATTTAAATCTTAAACGTACTTAATTAATTAGCGTAAATTTTTAAGTTGTAATTATTATGGTAAGTAGGTATTTTAACGCATCAATCTTAGGTTTAAATGGCTCCGCCAAAGACGAGATCCGGCAAGCAGAAAGCCCAAGCAGAGGCAGAAGATGCCATGCTCCGCCGCTTGGCGGACCAAGTCGGTTGGGAATTACCACCGGAGGGCAACGACGCTCTCAATCCGGACGGATCATCTGGTCCGTCCGTAGCGCCCTCTGGGGAAATTCCCGCTCCCCCTTTCATCTCGAGCGGTGATGACGTCGACCTCTTTTCAACTCCGACGCCCGGTACCGGTTCAACGGCAAGTACTCAGGCGTCCTCGACCGCCGAATCAATCATGTACAGCGCTCGCCGTAGGCAAAGGAAGGCCCCCACTGACCCGGAACCGAAAAGGACTCGGGGTCTCGTTAAAGGGGGAAAAGCGGAGCGTATTTGCAAGGCGACCGGTAAAAAGATCGACTTGCCGTACGACGAATTCACCGGTGGCCCTCCCACAGCTCAGCTAGCAAGTCTCTCGGCGCATGGGATAGGGTCAATCATCCGTAACCGGGTTCGTATCATTGCCCCTACTTGGAAGGAGGCGCCGGATCATGAGAAGGCGAAAGTCTTCAAAGATCTTTCGGTACGTAATACGTTCAATTTAGTTATTATATAATATTGTTAATCTCGGCCTAAAATTTCATAATATATACGATTATAATTTTCTATTTATTTTTCATAGGAACAATTTGACGTGGATCCGACACCGGATATGTTGAGGCATATCAATCAAACCGCCAACTCCATCTACAAAGATTGGAAGTACAGGCTCCATAAGTACTTCAAAGATGTCGGTCCCGTGCCTCCCCCGGTAGAGCTGCAAGGGGAGAGAGAAGATGAGTGGGAGTGGTTGTGTAACCACTTTGCCGATGAACAATTTAAGGTATTAATTTAATTTTTTTATTTCAATTAAAATAATTGAATTATTTAAATTGTAGTTATTCATTTTTTAATGATTTAATTATGTTGTGTAACAGAAATTCTCCGGTGTCAACAAAGCCAACCGGGGGAAGAAGGAGAAACACCATACTACCGGCGCCAAGCAGTTCATTCAAATTGCCAAGGAGCACAAGGATAAGGGTTCCAAACACCCTTTTATTGATGCAAGCGTAAGCGCGTACGTGACGCCAGGGCTCGATAATGAAGCGAGTCAATGCGGGGTAAGTGATATGTATATATATATATGTGCTTTTAATTATAGTAATTATTATTTAAATATGATTACAAAATTATAATAAATTAATTATAATTTTGTAGGCAAGGGCGATAGAGCGTGCGCATGAAGAGTTGGCCAACACTCAGCTTGCGTTCCCAGATGTGCCGCCGGAAGACCTGCCTCCTCTATCCTTAGAGAGCCAAATTGCAATCGCGGATGAGGTCTACGGTCGTAGAGCTGGCAAGGAGGTTAGGCACTTTGGGCCTAGGGTGGTACGAGATTTGTCGACGACCTCCAGCTCATCATCTACGAGAGATTCGAGGCAGCGGAGAATGAGTCAAGCTGCGGCCGTCGAAGCAGCCATTCAAGAGGCTCGACTGGCACGAGAGGAGAATCGACGGACACAAGAGCAGAATGAGTCAATGCGGCAAAGACTTGACGAACAACAAGCACAAATAGCCCAATTCATCGCGCTCATGAACCAAAATCGAGAAGTATGTCAACCTCCTCCGAACCCACACCCCGACGACAACGACCCGGCTGGAGGCGGAGGACTCGGCCCCGCATCTGCTCCTCCAGTGTATTAGCTAGCACGTAGTATATTATCTCGTTTCTTTCCGCATTCCGAACAATATTTTAATTTTTAATTTATGGGTTTTTTCGTATGTACAAATTAATTTACTTTGATTATTTAATAATTATATATATAAGTTATTAATTTTAATATTCAAAATTTAGTTTATTTATTTAATATTAGCATTTTTCATTATTTAAATTAAAATAATAATAAATTAAATTAATAATATTTAATTTCAATTTATTTTTTTTTTAAAAATTAAATATTCACTTGGACGACGGAGATTATGTTCTCCGTCGTCCAGGTGCACAAACCCTAAACCCATAACCCCTAACCCCTAAACCCTAAACCCTGTCGTTCTCCGTGGCCCAGGTTTTCACCTGGACGACGGAGACTTAGTGTTTCCGTCGTCCAGGTGAACTCCTGGGCCACGGACACACGAGCAATGTCCGTGGCCCAGGTGTTCACCTGGACGACGGAAACACTAAGTCTCCGTCGTCCAGGTGAACACCTGGGCCACGGAAATTGCTACCATTATCCGTGGCCCAGGTGTTCACCTGGACGACGGAAACACTAAGTCTCCGTCGTCCAGGTGAACACCTGGGCCACGGATAATGTCCGTGGTCCAAGTTCACTTGGACGACGGAAACACTAAGTCTCCGTCGTCCAGGTGCTTGGACGACAGCACTTAGAGCACGGACCTTGGACGACGGAGTTTCCGTCGTCCAAGTACTTAGACGACGGAAAACTGCACTTAGACGACGGAAATGGTCCGTGGTCTAAGTGCAGTTTTCTTGTAGTGCTAACTCTCTTCTCGCTAGAACAAGTGTTTACAATTTCAGTGGCAATGAAGCTTCTCCTAGAACTTAGTACTCGAACGACTAATTCTCTCTAGAGTGCTTCCAACGAAATTGCACCATCATTTCAACCTATGATATGCAATATGAAAATATGCAAGTTTGAAAGTGGTTTTATATGATTTCCTATGGAGATGTAAAATCTCAAGAAGGAAAAACCTTGTTTTATAAACTTCCTAACAATTGTAGGAACAAAAGAGAGTTTGATACTAGTTTTGACAAACCGAAACACTCTTTGGAAAACAAGATAACTCTTAGCAAATACAAGAGATAAAAGTGACTTGAAATGAAGAGAAAAACAGTCTAACTCTTCTTGAAAATTTCAAGTGCTGAATGGCTTCAATGGATGTGGTATTTATGGCCATAAGGTATAGCAAGTGGAGACTCAAGAGTTAATCTTAGCCCTTCATAAAAAAGATGAATCAAATGGTTCTCCTTGAATGGAGGAAATGCCATGCTGAATTTCACCATACCGGGACAGTAAGGAGCATACTAAATTTCACCAAATCGGGACAGCAAGGAGAAGAGAAGAAACTTTGAAAAACCTGACTCCATTACACATAAGTGAGAGACACCTACCCTAAAGAGACAAGGTATGGTTTTTCTTTTGGTTTTGTCCAACCGGGACATGCAAGGGGGTAGAGAGTATTTGGAGACAATGTTTGCTCCATGAAAATAAGGAGAGATGACCTACTTCCTTTTACCTACCGAAAAGTAGAGAGGAAGAGTTTTGAAGAACAAAACTTGTAAGTCAAGATTTTAACAACTCTAAAAGTTTTGGATGAAGTAACAAGCAAGGTTTAATTTGTAATGACACATGTTTTTATCTTTCACAATGGTTAAGGAGATAAATGCTCATTTAGCTTGTTAATGTTGCTTATGCATGTCATCCTTGTTTTTTGAGAAAGTGTCAATGTTGTAATGCCAATCATTTATCTTGAGAAGTAATATTGGGACTCCTCTTTCACTACCAGAATAACTGCTTTAGGCAACGATCTCAAATCGTTGCCTATAGTTGGAAAATCGTTGCCTATAAGTATAGGCAACGAAAATTCGTTGCCTATACCGTCGTTGCCTTTTCATCGTTGACTATACTATAGGCAACGAAAAACCAAACCCATTCGTTGCCTATAGTTCGGGGTTTAGGGGTTAGGGTTTTCAACTATAAGCAATGACTAGGGTAAATCGTCTTCGTTGCCTAAAACCCACCGACAGGTCAACTTTGACCACCTTTGAAACTATAGGCAACGACGACGTCGTTGCCTATACTGAAGAATTTCGTTGCTTATACTGAAGAAGATCGTTGCCTATAGTCAAGAACATCGTTGCCTATAGTTTGAATTGTTGTATTTCTGGCAAACTATAGGCAACGAAATTGGTCCATTTCGTTGCCTATAGTTTGTGTAATTTTTAAAAAAAATACTTGATTCTGGATTGGGCCCAATTCCAGAATCTGCAACATTTACATGAGTTCAAACCACAACAGCGTACACATTCCAACCTAAATCAAAAACTAGCTACGTGCTACTGATCAAAGTTAACACAATTGAGGAACTCCTCGTGTGAACCCTCCTGGTTTATGTGCTGCTGGTCGTCACCCCCGTAAAACTGATGAAGCTGCGGCTGCTCGTCACCCCCGTAAAACTGATGCTGCGGCGGCGGCTGCTCGGCACCCCCAAAAAACTGATTCTGCTGCGGCGGCTGCTGGTGGTCCCCATATAACGGCGGCTGCTGGTGACCCCCAAAATACTGCGGCTGTGTTGTAGGCGTGAACAGATTTGGCTGAGTCTGTGGGTGCGGCTGCGAAGCCCCCCGAGGTTGCTGAGATTGATAGAATGCCCACATTTGGTCGTGCTGCTCCTTCTCACGGGCTCTTTCCTGCTCCATGGCTTCCCTGGCACGCCTCATCTCCTCCAACTCCTCCTGCTGCCTCCGAATCTGCTCCTGCTGCCTCCGAATCTGCTCTTGTAGGCCGGACGACCTAGAACTGCTGGACCCGCTGCAGAATTCTGGAGTCATCTTCAAGACTCCATTTCCTCTGTAACCCATCCCCTTGGCCCAAAACTTGTTCTTTCCAACGGGAAGCGCATCTGACACGCACCTCGCCGCATTAATGGGCGTCATGTGGTCAACCTGAGATGCATACTGGGTCACCTCCTCCTTAGTGCACCCCTGATGCAGCTCTCGAGCTACTTTAGCACGCACCTTCGGGATCGACTCAACCAATCTCTCCTAATAGACAATGCAAAATCGGTGACGCATTAATAATTGAGTAAAATACAAGAATTAATTAAACATGAGATGTATCCAATATGGACAAATATTTATTAGATACTTACAACATATTCAGGGTTGTTCGGATACCCATGTCGGATGGAATACACGAGAGGATCGGTCTGTGGTTCCAACCTTGCCCCACGTCGAGTCCATCTCTCATACGTTCGGGAACCGCAATGATGTGGGTTCACGTTCTGCGCTCGGTTTTTAGCATTTTCTTTCGAAATGTGCTTGTAGAATAAGAAAATGTGCACAATTATTAGCCAATTATATATATATAGCATAAATTAGAGAATATCCTCGCAACATTAATTTTTTTGATTAAAATCCAACCCATTTATTTTTCACATATTTAGTCCTCTGACCTAGAATTGTTTCCTTTAATTTCTAGGTTTTTTCAAGTTATTCTGCAGGGAAATAATTTAATCTTTGTTATTTTTGGTTTTAATTTCTAGCCTCTCAATCACTAATACAGTTCACTATCTTTACTTCGTATAAACAATGTAAGTTGTATAATTTAATTTACCTACACAATATATTAGAGATTTACCTACATATTAAATTAATAACATAGATAGAGATTTACCTACTACCTCTTGCGTATATAAAATAATATATCATAAAATGTAGGTGAATTAATAATAATAATAATATTAGTTTAGATTTAGGTACGCAAATCAATTCATGTGCATACCACAAGCTTGGGATGCTTCCAGTGGGCTATAAGCCAGTTCCACTCGTACTCCCGGTATCTGAACTCACTTGGAGTGCCATTTCGGCCTTTATCTATGTTCTGCTGCCAGAACGTCTTCAAGTGGGACTTCCACTCTCGATACCTATATTGATGCAACAAAAATATCATATAACCAACACTTTATATTCACAAATCTAACGTATTCAGGATACTTAGCCTTATATAAATCCAAAATCACATCACCTAGACGTGAGCTTTCGTTCACACCACCCCCCGGGCTGCTTCAGCCGATCGTCAATAATAAACCATTGCTATAATACACGTATACATAATTAGCCTCATAAATATGTATGTTTGGTGGCTTATAATAATAAGAACGTCTATTTTTATGACAAATTAATGTAAATTTAACTCACCGACAGTGCATTATGCACTCGGGCCTTCACTTGAGCATCAACTGAACCCCACGAGTCCCACAACATCGGGACGAAATCACGTATGACAAATCCTGCTTGGCTAGCATACATCCCTTTGTCAGAATACTCGATAGCCGAGCCATCGGGAACATAATCAATATGAGCCCGATTGTCACCAACTCGATCTTCAATACCCTTCCCGGTTGTGGTACCTCTGCTCGGTTTAGCTTTAGGGTTGACGATGGTGCCTAAGACACGGTACAAAAGAAGGAAATTAAGAAATAGAACCTAATTTAATGTACTGTATCTACTAAAAGAACATAAACTTACCATTCTCGTAAGTGAGCTGGCCCTTAACCCTCACACTCAACAGAGGTTGAGAGAACGGCTCATATGTGTATGCTTCCTCAGGCGTCGTGAACGGGTACTCATCATATATGGCCACGTTGTTAGGGTCGAGCTGAGGTATCTTCGGAATAACCGTAGGGAAGAACAAGTCCCTGGGCGGGCATAAGTGCACAGAAGGTGTGCGGGATGCACTGTCGGATGGCCCAGATGATCCGGAATTAGGTTGTGGCGTCGCCGGATTGGGGGGAAGAGGTGGCATATGCGGTGGGTCCTGCTGGTTTGGCCAGAGTACCCTCGTACTATTTGGACGTTCGCTGCTGACTGAGTGACGACCGTCGACGGTGGTGGAGTTTCGGCTGCTGTTGCGGGAGGGTCGTTCATGAGACACCGAGTGACGTGGACCTTGGGGATCCTGGGCTGCTGTATATAGTTGGAGGTGACGATTGGAATGTACATAGACGGTCTCAAGACTGTCCGGTACGGTGCTTCCAGAACTCTGACCAACGGACCTAGACCCACTCCTGGGTCCTTGAGGGTTCAACCCGGAGGACATTTGAGGTGTCGCTCCTTGAGGTGACGAGGAGGAAGCTCCTTTCTGTTTCCCACTTTTCCCGGGAATCAATCTTTTGAACATGGACATTTTTATTAATGTCTGCAACAAAATAACATAATGAATAGCTTACAATTGAGGCTACACTAACCTAAATTTAAATTTTGTCTAACTAAAATGAACAACCCAAACTAAAATCACACTTATTCCCAATTCTAATTACCTAAACTAAATAACCAAACTAAATCCTCTAATCCACAATATAATCCCAACCTAATTAAATCAACAATCCAACATAACATAACCTTACCAAAATCCAACCTAAATAAAACCTAAATTCAACAATACAAACTAAATCACAACACAAATCCAACTAAAATCAACCTAACCTTACCAAAATCCAACCTAAATAAAACCTAAATTCAACAATACAAACTAAATCACAACACAAATCCAACTAAAATCAACCTAACCTAACACGTTGTTTATATATTCAAGTAAGGAGAGAGGGAGAGAATGCGAACCTAAAGCTTCGGGCGAGGGCAGAAATCCGGCGAGAGTTGTGTGGGCAGTCGTTCCCTTTGTTGCGGCGGCGCTGGTCGCGACTGGGAGTTTTATTCCACCTAGTATAGGCAACGAATAAAAGAATCGTTGCCTATACTTTAGGCAACGAGTAGTAATTATAGGCAACGAGTCTGTCGTTGGCTTAACTTTAGGCAACGAGAGTCAACCTATAGGCAACGATTTGTGTCGTTGCCTATACTATAGGCAACGAAATGATTATTAAAGGCAACGAAATTGTCGTTGCCTATAGAATAGGCAACAAAATTCAATTTATGTATACATTTAGGAGTTAATCAACTCAATACAAGCTCGAAGACTATACTCAATTACATCTCTAACTAAGGCTGATAATCAGAATCTAAATCATCGCTAGAGTCTGACGCGGTTTGATAGTTGAAGTCTGGTAATAGGTGTCGCTCCTCGTCCTCGTCACTCGAGTCTTCATCAAAGTCATTTGGATTAACATTTAGAAGTGCTGCTCCAGAATTTTGAACCACAATACCAGGTCGAACATTATTAAGGCGAATTGTATCGGATTCCAGAATGTCAATTCCATTTGCCTCTTGGTATGCTGTAACTTCTTCATCATCTTCATTCTCACCAAGTGTGGCAGCACTGTACACATTCCTAGCTTGCACATGGTTTACTACTTTCCACGGGGGTCTGTTCATAAGATCGTCAAGGTAAAACACTTGTTTGACCGATGTGGCAAGAATGAAAGGATCCTCCTCATACCAGCTTGTGGCAGTATTCACGGAAATGTATCCATACTGATCGATGCGAACGTTCTCCGGACGAGTATCAAACCATCTGCACTTAAACAAGTAAACTTTCATGCGCTCACCATACATGAGTTCAACCACTGAATGGAGTACACCGTAGTAGTCAGGGTCGTTATCCCCACCATGCACCATTACCCCACAATTCTGTGTCTTCACCCTGTTGTCTCTTTCTTGACACATAAATTTCACGTCATTGACCCTACACATCGCGTAAACTTTTGATGATATAGGTTTCATAGCCAAGAGCCTCAATGCGTGTGACCATTGTGGGTAGCCATCATCTTCTACATAATTCATCTGAAACAAATAACCGTCAACATTAGATACGACATTTCATATAAATAACCGTCACAATTTGCTTTTACACGTCATATATATTATGACTAAATGAATATATACTCACCCATGTGCCAAAAAAATTTGCAAAGGTCCGGTTGTGGTACGCAACATCCCCGCGAACCTGTGGACTTCCAAGGTGTGTGTCTTTCCAATATTTAACTTCTTGACAATTAATGAGTACACACCAGTGTGCAATGTCTAACTCATATGGTGTCAACTCCCACTCCCCGTGCAACCTACTTTGTGGGTAAACATCATTAGAGACTACAGAAAGGTTGAACTGGGGTTCATCTACCGACATATTCGAATGTGGGTCCTCAAGCGCTCCCAAATACAGTTTGACGTACGTTACGCACTCGTGCGCAACATATGCTTCGGCGATACACCCTTCAGGTGCAGATGTATTATGTATATACCCTTTGTAGTCTCCCAGTTATCTACAAAGATGAAAAAAGCTTGTTATTATTGTTGCAGAACAAGAATAAATTAATATATAAAGACTTAATTAGCAAACATCATACAAATGCAAGGTATATACCTCTCCATTGGATACATCCAAGTGTAGTGAACGGGACCGGTGAGCATCAATTGCTCGGGAAGATGCATCATCAAGTGAGGCATGATGTCGAAGAAATTTGGGAGGAAAATCCTCTCCAACTTGCACATGATAAAAATGATGTCCTTTCGCATTTCTTCGAGGTCTGACATTTTCACTTCTCTGGTGCATAACTTTTGAAAGAACCTTGACAGCGCCACTAACGGCTCTACCACCTCATCATCAAAGTACCCTCGAATCATAATAGGGAAGAGGCGTTGAAGTAGTACATGGCAGTCATGACTCTTTAATCCATAAATCTTATTGTCCCTGTAGTTAACACACCGACTTATATTTCCAGCAAACCCATAAGGATACTGGACGTTAGCCATCCACACAAAAATTTCATGCTTCTCGTCACGCGTGACCGTGTAAGGAGCTTGGGGCATCTTTCTCCCCTTCTTTTTCAACCACAGATGTTCCCGCAGTTTCATTTTTTCCAAATCAACGCGAGCTTTAAGGCCATCTTTGGTTTTACCTTGCCAATTTAGAACGGTGCCCACCACACTTTCACACACATTCTTCTCTATGTGCATGACATCTAGATAGTTCCTGATAGGCAACATCCGCCAGTACGGGAGTTCCCAGAAGATGCTCTTGTGTGTCCAGAACTTATACCTGTCGGGTATCTTCGGTATAGTCGCAACAACCTCAGGATGATTGCTCAATGGCCCAAAATTATACTCATTCAGGACTTCTAAGATTTCATCTCCAGTCCATCCCATGGGTTGCAGACCTTCTTCTACAGTGCCGTCAAAAGCCTGGGCGTCCTGGCGAAATGGGTGATGTCGTGGAAGCCAACATCGGTGACGCATATGAACAATCTTCGAGCAATGAGCTTGTCCAAACATGGCAGTCATGCACTCTGGACAGGCCCTGTACCCCTTGGTTGGGTTTCCCGACAACATCCCTCGACCTGGAAAATCACTGATTGTGCCCACAAGCATAGCACGCATTCGGAACATCTCATTTTTAAACCTGTCGTAAGTGGGATGACCAACTGTACTCAAGTGCTGAAGCTCCATAATCAATGGCCTCATGTACACATCCAGACACTTTCCTGGATAACCCGGCCCTGGAATCAACAGAGTCAGCATATTATATTCTTTCTTCATGCACATCCACGGAGGAAGGTTGTACGGTACCAATATAACGGGCCATATGCTGTACTTCTGACTCATGTTGCCGAAGGGGTTGAATCCGTCAGTCGATAGCCCCAGCCAAACATTTCGGACTTCAGCTGCAAAATCAGAAAACACATTCACCAGGTGCTTCCAAGCCTGACCATCAGCAGGGTGTCTAAGGATATCATCGTCAGGCGAAGTCCTCTCAGCCCACCATCTCATAGCTTTCGCCGTGAATGCACATATGAACAACTTTTCCAGCCTATCAATAAGTGGGAAATACCGAAGTATCTTCACTGCTTTCTTGTTTCCTGCAGGAGTGTACTTCCACCTTTCCGTACCACACACCGGACAGTAATCAAGCTTTGATAGATCCTTCCCGTCATCGTCTACACCCCAAAAGAGAACGCAATCATACATGCATGCGTGAATCTTGGTGTAGGAAAGTCCAAGATCTTTGAGGACATGTCGTATCTTACGATGAGTGGGGGGAAGACGATGACCGGGGGGCAGCAGATCACCAGTCAACTAAAGCCACATATCGACCGCTGCCACGGTGCTCTTGGTCTCCACTTTTAGCTGCATCACTGCCATCACACTTTCAATGACTGTCTTAGGACATCCGTGGTACAACGGAGTTTGATGCATCTGAATCAGGTTGTGGTACTTGTCCATACCACGTGTGTTGACATAAACTCTAGGTAATGGCTGGACTGGCTCAATGTGAGGGAAATATCAACTTCTGGAGGAACATATACGGGTGCTTGAGAATCATGAAATACACCGCTCTCATGAGGAAACATATCATCGATGAACCTCCTGGTGGGATCATAATTGGATGAACTCGCAGTATCAGCAAATTGTCCATGATCATGCGGATCGGCTGCTGATGCTTCACCGTGATAAATCCAACGGGTGTACTTATTCCAAAATCCGTTTCTATGAAGGTGTCGCTCAACTGTAGCAATGGGACAACGATTGCCGCGACACCGACATTGTTTACATGGACAATAATGCACTGGCAACTCTCCACAATTAGCCTCCACAAATTTAAGAAATCTCCTAATTCCCTGCCCATATCTTGCATCAGTTCTATCCAGCCTCATCCAACTCTTGTCCATCCTGAAATGCACTGGCGATTCTAGAACGTTTCAGATTTTTCCACCGATTTTGATTTGAATGGGGGAGCTGCTGGCTAGATCTGATATAATAATAATTATAGGCAACGAAATAGTAATTCGTTGCCTATATTGTTTTTCGTTGCCTATTAAACTATAGGCAACGATTTTTTCGTTGGCTATAACCATACTTGAGGCAACGATATGAATAGGCAACGATTTTTTTCGTTGCCTATAAACCAGACATTAGGCAACGATCTGACTTCTACAGGCAACGAATTCGTTGCCTATAGTTCACAATAGGCAACGAAAACCCTTGTCGTTGCCTATTGTGAACTATAGGCAACGACTTTTAATCTCGTTGCGCGTTGTTTTAAAATTCGTTGCCTAAAGTGGTTATGTTGGTAGTGTTTACTCTTACAATTACTAATTGCACTCCTTTTTGTATTTTAATTAGTTTTTAATTGTATAATCTTGTCTATTCCACTTTATCCCTTCATTGTTTTCACTTTTTTATGTTCTTATTTTATTTTTTGATTTTTATATTTTCTCTGAAATTGGTAAGTCTTATTTGTCGAACTTTCACTGTATCACAAAAACAAAAACCTATAATCACTACCAGAAAAAAGTACTTAGACGAAAAAACACTTTCATCGCCTAAGAAGCAACTTTCGTTGCCTAAATACCTAGACGACGAAATCTTTGTCATTTAAGATTCGTCATCTAAGTACCGTAGTCTAAGTACTTAGACGATGAAATAATTACGTTTCATCATTTAAGATGCATTAAGATGATGAAAACTTTGTCGTCTCCTAAGGTCTTAAACGAGGAAACATTATAAACCGAGACAACGAAACATTTCGTCTTCTAATTTCACTTAGACGACGAAATGTTCGATTGTCTATGTTGGAATTTTAGACGACGAAATATTTCGTCGTCTAAGTGGGAACTTTTAACAACGAATGTTTCGTCGTCTACGTGTATATTTTAAACGACGGAATATTTCGTCATCTAAATAGGCTACCTAAATGACGAACTTGAGAAATTCGTCGTCTAAGTAGGCTGACCTAGATGACGATAGTTTTCATTTCGTAATCTTATGCTGTTTTTATATTTTTTTCTTCCAAAACTAATAAATCGAATATATTAAATATTAAATTAATAATTCATTTAAAAATTAACTAATAATAATCGAATATATTAGATATTAAATTTGTACATAATTAATCTAACTGAAATATAAAACAACCTAATCTCCGGCTAACCCGCGATACTCGAAGGAGTTTGGACTCCGCCGATTTCCCCCATGCTTGGACTGTTGTCGTCATCGTGTCCAGGAGGATCCCGAGGAGTGTCAAACGACTGACAAATAGAATTGGGATCTATGCCTAGCTTAGCCGACATGAAGCAGATTAATTGATCCATCTGATCCATCAGAGCTGTCGCTGTTTGAGTCTTCTTCCAAGCCTCCTCCTGGGCCACTCAAGCGTCCTCCAGTGCTGCTTGTATTTTCTCTTGGTTAGCCGCCGCATTGGAACACCAATTCCTCAATTGTGACGACTTGCTCAAATCTCGCTCGACTCTCTGTCTAAGACCATGAACCTCCTTCCCAGGTCGACGGCCGAAAACTTCATATGCAATTTCTATTTGAGTTTCTTGCGAAAGAGAAGGCATCTTTTCAAGCATCATCTCTGGCAAATGAGACTGCATCTCCGCCAGTTTCTCATCGACTATTTGTTTCAACCTCTTCTGAAATTAACATGAACAATATATGAATGTCAAAAAAAATTTGACATAGTTTCCCCTAGAAATGGAGGAAACCAAAAACCTGCACGAAAACCAAAACACTTCAGATAACCTCAAAACCGAATCTCATCCGCATTTCTTAAGTTCACTTACCTATGTATCCCACATATATTCACAAAACGGACCCCTTAGACAGTTTATCTCTTTATGCACAAGTGAATAAGCATTCTTGATTATAAGTTACTGGTTGACAACCTCAGGGCTTATTAGTCAATTAAACTACCTTGATTAAAACACTTCTAAAAACTCATATCTTTGTTACCATATTAGAGTACACATGTTACTAACACAACTAAGTATTACAAAGCATTTAAGCACTTGTTGTAATACACAAAGCCACAGTCTTATGCTCATAATCATCTTTTATTTAGCCAACTAAACCATATTTCAAGAGAATTGAAACAAATTTGATGTTCTAATTAATCATGATCCAAATTTTGGATAACCAACAGTAAAATTTAATTTAATTAATTTGGAAAAAATTATTACTTACGGCGTGTTGAGTCTCGAGATGTTCGTCTTGCCCAAATCTATTGTAAGCAGAAATGTCGCCTGATATCAGTGGATATTTCGAACCCTTTTTCCAAGTGTTCCAATGCCAGGTTGAGCATCTTGCAGGAGCCCGATCCGTAGTGTAACTGCTTCTTGTCACGATTAGCTTTGTTCTTCTCTGATGTTAACTGTTTCACAACAATGTAAATTATTATGCAGTTAATCATTATTCAATAGTCTTTTTTTATATGTTATTTTTCAGTGCTAATGTTTTATAGAACTTGATAGTATCATTCTTTAAATTTCTCTGTATCTATACCAAATAGAGTGTAATGATGAAATTGCAAGCTACTCATATATTTGGTAAAAAAGACGTTCAAGAATGTGGAGGAATATGAACTACGAACCTTAAACTTATCGGACTCAAAGTGCGCTTTCAACTCTCACTCTTCTTCCCTTCCTTTTTTGAACTTCTTTGGTGTCTTTCTAGGGTTTTCCTTGTACGTCTTGTGCAATGCGTACTTCCAATCCTTGTAGATATCGTGAGTGGTCTTGTTTATGTAGTCCACTATCTCCAGACTATGATCATAATTAAAATGTACCTAACAAAAAATTTATTTAAAAAAATTAAGAACAATAAACCCTATAATTTGTAATCAATTACAAAAAAAAACTCTATTATCGTGAGTCCGCGGAACATGTTGAATCTGACCTCCTCGGGGAGCTCTTCCCAAGAAGGGGCTATCATACATACGTGGCCCCGTACAATATCCTCGATCTGATGAGCAGTCAAACTAGTCAGCTTCCTTCCTTTGGGCATCGGGTGATACATTTAACGACACATTGATCTTTTGCCTTCCATTGTCTTTTTTAGGTTCTCGGCTTTGCTTCCATTGCAAATTCTCCGAGTGCATTTGGGGGGTGGAAGTGATGGGTCCCTCCTGTTTCTATTTCGTCGTCTCGCGTTAATGCAAGCAGAATCTTCATCGGAAGATTGAGGCGGTTGTGACGACGTCGGGGCGTCCTGAGCTGGAATCTCTTCGTTGACCATATAGTCTATCCCAGATTCATTGAGAGCATGCAGAATCCTCCCTGCAGGCGCGCTACCCGTCCTGGACTCATCTGATGGTTGGGTTTGTAATTGAGCCCAACCAATTTGTCATGATAGAGATTGATAATACACGTCATTCTCTTATGTTGTGCACCTCTTCGACATCTTAATGGTCTACAAAAAATACTAAACATCAACTATTATGTCCAAAACCTATATCTACCAAACTCTCTATAACTTGCATCAACTAATTCAAAACGGTAAAACCATTCCTAGTTAACCACACAACAACATTAACACATATTGTCAAACAATACTGCAACACACATACTTCAACATATATACATGTCAATTCATCCGCTCAAATGTAAACACACAAACCACAAACCTTAACACAAACCATAAATCAGAACAGTCCAGTGCATAATCTGTTTTATCCAAAAGGACAACCTTAACTAACATCATCACTAACATAACCTAAAACAACACATATCACAATAGATATCACAGTAGCAATCCAATATCATCTAATTATCCTTAATTACAGTAGCAATCATCAAATTCAATCATTAATCACACCTACATCAATCATCAAATTCAAAACTTCAACCCAATAGAGAGAGAGAGAGAGAGAGAAATAGTAACCAGAAATTGGGTCGGATCAAGTGAGAATCGAGGACTGAGAGAGAGGATGACGACGGTCGTGGTGAGGTATGGACAAAAGAGACAGTGGCAGTAAATGGATGAGGTCAAAAGAGAGAGGAGGTTAGCCCTTGATGGTCGGAGAGAGCAGTAACGGTGGCGCCGGTTTGATGGGTCAGATGAGATAGAGCGAGCCAAAATCGGGGGTAGCGGTGACGAAGTAGGGGCAGAGTTGGAGGCGGCGTCGGCGTCGGCGTTGCTATTTTTCAGAAATCAGAGGGAATCGGTTTAAGGATTTTGGGAGTTTTGCGAATTTGGAGAAAATGATCGAACTTCTTAGACTTATTGAATGAACTTAGGTGACCAACCAAGACCTTTCATCGTCTAAGTGGTTAAAAACGACTTAGACGATGAAAAGTCCTAGTTTATCGCCCAAGTTCTTTTTAAAATTTCCCTAAAATATTTGACGGGTGCATTTGACCCGCCAAATAATTTACTTTAGATGACGAAACATGTTTATTTCGTAGGCTAAGATCCCACTTAGGAGACGAGTCTACAATATTTCGTCGCCTAAGTATATATTTTCTTTATTTGGGAGGAAAATCATAATTTAAATGTTGCGGATACATGTATAAGAATTATAAGAAAGCAACTATTAGATATAACTGTAGTATTAATATGACATTGAAGAATAAAAATGAAACCATTTTGGAATGTGTTTGTATTCGATCGATGTAGTTTTGTAAATATCGACTAAAGTTTAAAAAATGGATATGATTGTAAATTTTTAATCGTAAAATAATTTCCGGCATTACGAGCATTTTCACTTATGTCGATATTTTATATACCAATTAGATATAAATGATTGGAAATTTTACATAATAAGTAGATTAACGAAGTTTGTGAAGAGTTTGATCAACGTAGTCAAGCACATCGTCATTTCGGTGCAAAGTAGTACTTAGACGACGAAAGTCAAAAACTTTTGTCGTCTTAGAACTCTTTAGTCGACGAAACACATTATTTCGTCGTCCATTATTTTCAGGGTTTAGGGAAAAGGGTTTAGGGTTTAGTGCATTAGGTTTTTGGGTTTAGTTCACTTAGACGACATAATATTCAGTGTTTCGTCGTCTAAGATTTACTTAGACAGCGAAACATTTCGGTTTCATCGTCTAAGTTGACTTCTTTAACTTGTGATCCTCCTTTCATTTATTCCAATATCATTCCTGTAAGACTACGACATATTGAAAATACTCTAAATTCGTACGCGTACAAATTCTAATATCATCAATCGATCAAATTCGTAAGCTTACAAATTAATTAATTAAGTTCAATCTCGATCTAATTCTCTCGATCACTTAATTAGTTATAATGAAGTATTATATATATCAATCACTTTTATCATCATAATCTTCATCAACGTCTTCCTTCTCACTCTGAATAAGTTCTTGATTCTCAGAATAATATTCTCCATCATCATTATCATCATATACGACGAAATCTTCATCCTCCAGCTCCTCTTCAAAGGCATAAATATTGTCTAGGTCCTCGATCCCCTTTTCAATAAGATTCGTATCAACATTAGGTTTCGATAAGATTTCGTTAAATTGAATCAATTGCCTTATGTTGGGGATGACAGAAGTACTAGGCTCTTAATATGCATTGACATTATTCCCTTGAGTGTTTAATTCTGATGTCCCTTCAAGTGTTGCAGCACTTCATATTCGTTGGTGAGACATATTGCACACTATTTTTCAACCTCCACCCAATTTTGGATCATCCAAATAGAACACCTGCCTAACTAAGGTGGCAAGAGTGATTGGTTCATCTTCATACCAACTTGAGTTTGTATCGACTGATATAAGGCATAGATGTTCCTTCGTACGCTTGAACCATTTACACTTGAATAGAAAAACTTCTATATCATTCCCATATAGCAGTTGAACGACATTAAGAAGAACCCCGTAATATACAACATCACCTTGTCCTACCACGATCCCATTGTTTTGTGTTCTTCTTCCTTCATCTCGGTAGATTGAATAAAACTTTACACCGTTGACAAAACATCCGGGGTAAATATGGTGTTCGATCACCTTATGGGCCAAATTGCACGTGCTTTTCCCATAACCACCACCCCTCGTGGTTATCCAAATTTTGTAGATCATTCCTTTGAAAAATTATGAACAAGATATATGAATGTCTATTTAATTAATAAATTCATACAAAAAATTTGACATAGATTCCCCTAAAACTAAAGAAAACCATAAACTTGGATACATGCACAAATTAAGGAAAAACACTACGAAGACACAAACACACAAAAAAAACATCCGAATTTCTCAACGTTAAATAAAGTAATTGCAAAACCTATAGACTGTGGTTTTAACATACTTATTGCAGGAAATAATTAGGGAACCTCTTCTTAACTCGTCTTTCAACCAGGAGATCACTCTTGCCCGGTTCGGATGCCCGAATTGTTGCCCTGTAACCTTTCATGAAGTGGTCGACCTCATCACAGTCTCGCAACACTACCCAATGGGGTTCATTAAGTTTTGCCTGAGTTAATTTTTCTTTTAATACTCCTCTAAATGGTTGCCCAACATCTGTGACTTCTAAAAGATTGTGGCTAACATGTGTATTCGAGGCGGTTTGGACTGGATCTTTGAGGTACATGTTGCAGTATGTTACATACTTATGCATTAGGTATGTTGCGGCTATAGAGTCATTGGCACCTTTATTTTTGACGACTCCTTTGTATTGTTCGAGTTGTCTACAACACAATGAGGTAAAATTTATTTCACATTACATGTAAAAAAATAGATATATATATATATAAATGATGAAAACCATATTTAACAAATTTATTTACATGTAAAAATTGTACCTTTTCTGAGGATACATCCAAGTGTAGTGGACCGGACCAGAAAATAGCATTTGTTCGGGAAGGTGGACCATGAGTTGAATTATGCTGTCAAAGAAAGCAGGGGGGAATATCCTCTCTAATTTGTAAAGGATACGGAAAATTTCCTATTGTAGTTCGAGAACTATCAACTTCTTCAACTCACCGACCTATAACCTCTGTCACTATCTGCACAATGCAATTATTGATTTGTGGACATCTTTAGGCAAATAAAGTTAAATTATCACTGGAATAAGACGTTGGAACATAACGTGACAGTCATGAATCTTTAGACCATAGAACTCGCAATCCCCAACATTGACACATCGATATATATTTGCTGCATAATTAGACGGATACCAAACACTTTTAAACCAGTTGAATAAAATATCTCTTATGTAGGCTTCACTGTGTAAGGTGCATCGGACATCTTGATGTACACACTATTTCCATCCCTTTTTAACCACAAGGTACGACATAAATTATAAATTTCAAGAAATTTTCAGGCTTTGGGAGTATCCTTAGTCTTGAGCTTAATACCGAGAATTGTTCCCACCACGCTGTCACACACATTCTTTTCTATGTGCATGACATCTAGGTTGTTCCTGAGTTTCAATTTTGACCAATAAGGTAGTCCAAAGAAGATACTCATGTTGTGCCAATATTTAAGCTCATCTGGAGGGTTTGGATTAAGCTTCTTCACATCATCATCATTGCTCAACACACCAAAATGGAAGCCGGTTAACCTCTCACAAATCTCTTCGCCAGACCACTGTCTAGTTTACGGATTATCCTCTACTTTCCCTTCGAAATCATCCTTAGCATGTCGCCAAAAGTGACCATGAGGAAGCCATATATGGTGACCCATGTAACACACATTCCCCGCGTGCCAACTAGCGTTGACGTCATCCAAGTAGACATGAAATGCTTTGTACCCTTTTGTTGTGTAAGATTCCAACAACCCATACGCAGGAAAATTGCTGATGGTCTACATTACAACTGCTCTCATCATGAACATTGTGTTAGTCAACTTGTCATAAGTTGGAACTCCATTTTTCCATAATAGTTTGAACTCGTCAATCAATGGTCTGAGGTACACATCTAAACACTTTCCAGGAGATTTAGGAACTGAAATTAGCGGAATAAGGAAATTAAATTATTTGTTCATACACGTCCAAGGATGCAGGTTGTATGGCATGAGAATAATTGACAAGTGCTAACGACAACGCTATTATTACCCCAAGGATTGAATCCATATGTAGAAAATCTTAGTCTAACATTTCAAACCTCTATTGCAAAGTCTTGAAATTCTCCGTTGAAATGTTTTAAAGCCTCTCCATCAGCCGGATGTCTGAGCACATCGTCATTTAGTCTTTATCGTTCTACGTACATACCATCTTATCATCTGTACTGTGTTTAGAGACATGTAAAATGTTGTAGTCTAGGAATCAACGAAAAATAGCGAAGCACCTTCACGACAACCTTCGACTTAAACCACCTTGACTTGTTGCATACAGGACAGTGGTCCAAATTTACATTCTCCTTGTAAAACATCACACAATCATTTCTGCACGCGTGAATTTGCTTGTACTTTAGACCGAAGGACTTCAAGATCTTTTTACCTTATAATGACAGTCAGGAAAGTTGTGACCCTTAGGCAAAAAATGACATATATGTTACTTGATATCGTTAAAACCTTCATCCGAGATTTTGTTCTTCACTTTGTACGACATTTGAGTCATTATGGAGTACAAGACATTCAATTCACATCCATCGTACACCGGGGTTAGGGTTTGAAGTAGTATGTTGTTGTACTTATCTATCTCAGCAGTATTGATAGTCGCATATTTATGCATCTATTCGGTGTGTAATTCATTCCCTATATTTATTTTATTGTTATATAATTGAGTAATTTAATTATATTTATTGTTTTATAGCTTTTGTGGAGAAATAAAGAAAAATGAAATAAAATAGGGATTCATATCTCAATATGGTGTGACGAGCCGAATCGAAAATGGAATGTTTATCGACTTGATTTGCGAGTTTCGCGATTAGTCGCGATTTCGTCGTAATTGGTTAATTTGGCGGCCTCGTTAACGACTAAATTATCGGGCAAGAATTTGATTTGGGATCCTTCAGGAAAGTTTTAGAGAATTCAATTTGGAGCTCGTGGGAACTTCCGGAGGATTATTCCGAGTTTCGAGGAATAAGTTATGAATATTTTCGGCCGTTGGATTTTGTCATATTTATCCGTTTGGGATTCGATATGCGTACGGTATAAATACGGGAGAATACGTGACGATTTTGGAAACTTTCCAAAACAGGAAACTGGGCCTTGACCCGCGTTGACCACGGGTCAAGGGCGACCCGCTTGGAGGCCGAATGGATTTCGTGGTGGTTGAGCCATTTTCCAGCCACAGTTGGCCGAGGTTTCTTCATGAAAAAGGTTGGGCTCGTGCTCCTCTTCATTTTGAGAGGTGGATCATCTTTTAAGGTGGCCGGAGGAGGAAGAATTGAAGTGGCGAAGTTCGTGAAAAACCGGCGAGATTTCGGCCTCCTTGGGTGGCGGCGTTTCGGCCGAGTTGGTGGTGGCTCTTTGAGGGGTTTTGTTAGCCTTGGAGAGAGGAAGCTATTGGAAGTGGTTTCAAGACTTGCCGTGGCCGGAGGAGGGAGATCGAAGAAGTTGAAATTTCGGTGAGGGTTTGTGACTTTGAAGTGAGTTTTAGACCTTTTCCGGTCAAAATTGGCCTTAACTTTGAACTGGAAAGTTGTTGGAAATGTCGAGATCTTCAAATCCATGTGTATGTTGCATTTTTCTGGGCCGGTGAAGTTTTCCGGCGACCGACGGCAGTGGCGGCGGCGGTGACTTTCCAGCCGAGGTGTTTTTCGACGAGTTTTATGTCGTTTTGCTCGGAATCGCGCACCGATCATAGTGGTGAGGTTTATTTTTCGAATTGAGCATCGGAAATTATAGCGAGATTTTATGGTGTGATTATCGGATTTTGACGATTTCGTCGATATTGAATTATATGTTTCCGGGAACGGTTGTTTCTCGTGATGTGATTCAAGGTTTTGGGTTATGATTTTGAGCAGTGGATTTTATGATTATCCAAGGGATCATGATTGTTCGTTTGGCGAGGGATTTTCCGCCGGGTCACTGGATTAACGAGTATTGCGTTATGCTCATCTGTGAGTGGACTTTTCTATTTTCACTGTTGTAGCGAGTTCGTGATTTCCGTATTTATTTATATACGATATTGAGATTATTTATTACTTTTGGAGGTATTATTTTATATTTTATATGGTGATGGCATTACTTGCATCAATGCTGTGGCTACTCGGCTGATCACTGGTAGTCAGACTCAGAGTTGAGAGATTCCTCTGGGCAGGGTTGAGAGATTCCCCTGTTATGCCGCTAGGGTTAAGAGATTCCCCTAGCCTATCACCGTCGGCCTTGAGAGATTCGCCTGACCGTCGGGTTTGAGAGATTCGCCTGGCACCTCCATATATATTTTCTGAACTCTCTTTGCATTGATTTTATGATATATGAAATTGGTGAAAGGCATATGTTTATTTTCGTCCACTCACTCTAATGATTTTATTTGCCTTTCCCCTGGGCTTTTCAGTTTCCGTGCTCAGTTTGCAGTTCGGACTCTGGTGTCGCACGTCGCAGTCAGAGGCATAGTATTCAAGCAATATTTCTTTTATGGTAGGTTCTTAGTTTGGCCTACTATTTGTATATATATATATACTAGAAGTCGCTCTGAGCATTCTGATGTTATACTTTATACGATTTTTCCCCGGATTTCTGTAAAGTACAGTTTTATTTATTACTTTACATTACTGTTGTGATATTGAGAAATCCGGATGGGATTGGTGCCCACGGTTTGATTTTTGTGGCATAGGATGAAGTGTATTTTTCGGGTTCAGGTTAATGGCAATTCCGTATTAGTAACGAAACTCTGCCGAAATTTTTGTGGTTTTTGTTGGTTCGTATTTTCAGAAGGGGTTTGATTCCAGTTTAGGAAACTAAATCGGGGTTGGGTCCTTTCATATGGATTCAAGAAAGAGTTTTGTGCAAATACAGAAGCCTTTTTCAAGGAGGACTTGAGGAGATCATTGGGTGAACTATATAATCAATTTTAGGTTTTTGGAAAGGCTAATCAGAAATTATTGGAGAGAAACTCAAGCAAGGAAGGAGAGCAGTCGCAAAGGAGCAAGAACCCTGTCTTCAATCCATCGAAGACTCAGCTTTGATCCATTGAAGCTAGACAACAGACTAGAAGCTGGACAACAGACTATATTCTTCATCTAATTTTGATATGTAAACTCTATGATTTGCCTTGATTCTTTTATTATGACTTTTAGTAGGTAAACATATATCTTGTTAAGGGGCTGCTTGAAGCCCCATACATGAAGTCTTTCTAATTCATACACTTTAATCTAGTTTTGCATATTCAATTTGAATGAGGTTTGTTTCTCTATGTGACTCACCGTATGAGTTCTTGTATGTTTTCTTTGGTGTGCAACTTAGTATGCATTCTAGGATTCTATTGTCATAAGATACGGACGACTGAAGATAATTTCTTCCACCGGATTCTCTATAGTGATACACCGATTTCGTCGGGTAATTGAAACCCTAGGTCTAGCAGGACATACCTATAGTGTACATGTGAACCCTTGTAGCTTCTCAAACATTTTCTAGATCTTAATGCTTTCTTCTTTGTAAACCTTGGGATCCATGACTATGGGTTCAATAAAGGAATAAATGAGGAGGAGGTCCATGACAAACTCGAATAGGCATAAGGATTAGGTAATAGGATGTGGTTGTAACGATCGGCCCTTCCCGGAAACTTTTATTCATTGGATATGTACATTAGATTAAGTATGAATTAGATAGATAGAATGAAGGTGGTGGATTGCATTCCTCTTAACTCATTCATCACATAGTAACATTCTTGCATTCATTAGCATATTTACTTTCAGCATTTATTTTCTGCATTTAGCTGTAGCTTTTCCAATTTCATTCAGTACTCAAATCAACTCCGAATACCCTCAAATTTTGTATGGTAGTCCTCCACTATATCTATATTTTTATATCAAAATTTCGTGTCATTTACGTCTTCCTAGTATAGGTTTGTAGTGTCATTAGTGTACTGTAGTCGAGTCTGTCAGCATTTTAGTTTAGTGTTAGGATTTAGTTTCACTAATTCCTTGTGTTTGATAACCTCTGTTCATCATACTACATTAGTACATCATCAAATTTTGGCGCCGTTGCCAGGGAATTTCTTAATTTTAAGTCTTAATAGAGTCTTTAAATTTCAGTTTTGTTTCATTTAGTTTTCTTTTTCCTTTGAGTCTTATTATTTCTTCCGTATGCAAGAACATTGTGTATGTGTACTAGGCACACTAGAAGTGCTAAGCCATTATTACTTGATCTGGAGATTGAACGTTGAGTGAGGTACGTATAACAGAAAGCAGCAAAGACAACTGTCCATGAGCGTGAATAGTGGTGGTGGCCAGCCCGAGCAAGAAATACATTCTGATACAGAGTCTGAATTTGAGGAAGAACAACATATTCCAACGCCACCACTATCACCACCACGAATGGCAAACCCCACAAATTGAGAGTCATTCGTGCCGGGCACAGGCGCAGCAGATTCGCCAATCATTCTACAAGCAAATTTGGGAGCTTATTCTATTCCTCTATCTCTTATATCGAATTTGCCATACTTCAGAGGAATGCCTTTTGTAGACCCTTAGGATCATCTTAATGAATTTATTGCATTGTGCAGAATCTAGAAGTCGGCAAATGTGGAGGAAGACACTGTCAAACTCCTCTTGTTCTCATTTTCTTTGAAGGAGCAAGCAAATGCATGGTACAACTCTTTAGATCTTCTATCTATTGAAACATTGGTGAAGATGTGTGCTGCATATATGAAAGAATTCTATTCTTCTTCCCCTACCAAGAACTTGAAGAAGCAAATTAGCACATTCAGGCAGAAAGATAAAGATGAATTACATGAAGCCTGGGCCAATTTAAGGGTACTTCTTCGACAATGCCCCCATCATAAGTTTGACCTCAACACTCAACTGGAGTTTTTCTATAAAGGACTTGATTCTTTTAACAGGTCAAAGCTTGACTCAGCTTGTGGGAGAAATTGGTGGAATATGACTGTAACTGAAGCCAAGGAAGTTGTTGAGAACCAAGCCAAAACTTCAAGGCAATTTCTATGAAGGGATAGATCCATAAGAACAAGTAGAAGATCGCTCAATGCAGTAATAATTGATGGAGCCAGAGAAAGGATTGAGTTCTATAGAGAATGATATTGCTCTGATTGCTAGTAGTTTGAAAGTGACAAAGAAGATGACAGTTGCTGCAGCTTAGGTTTTGTGCACTCTATGTTTAGCTATAAACCATCTAGCAGAAGATTGTCCCAAGTTCAGAGAAGATGAAAAGATTTATCAAGAGGAAGAAGCAAATGACTTCCAGAGGCAAGCCAACACATGTGGTGGGAATAAGGACCATCCACTGTTGGGGTATAGGAACAAAAATGTGCTCAATCCCCCAATTGTTCCACCTGGATTTCTGCAAAGACAACCTACAGAAGATGGGCAACAATTTGGCCAAAGGCGTATGCCACAACAGCAACAAGCTCCACCTCAAACATCAACAGGGAATTCTACCTTGGTAGTCATGATTCAACAAATGATGTTTGACAACAAGAAGGAGAGAGAAGAGATGAGCACATTTTTCCAAGGAAACAAGGCCACACAGCAGCAGCAAGAGAAGGCAATTGACTTCCTAGAGCGACAAATGAGCCAAGTTCAGGAAACACTTGCTCAAGTCAAGGAAGGAAGTCTTCCCAGCAACACTCTTCCCAACCCCAATACAAAATATGAAGCTCATGCGATGACTTTGAAGGGTGGGAAGGTGTTTGAAGAAGTTACCAAGTCAACAAAAAGAAAATGGGAAGAACCGGTCACCGAACCAACTACATCAAGTGAACCATTGAAGGATAGCCCAGGAACCCTAATTCGATAAGTCGAAAATGCACATGGGACAAATTCATTGACAAATCCTAAATAAGGCCAGGTATTATCTAATCCTTCTCCTTTGATTACTCCTAGTGTGCCTTTTCTTAGCAGGTTAAAGAAGCAGGTGAAGGTTGACAAAGAGAAAGAGATTTTGGATGTGTTTAAAAAGGTAGGAGTGAACATCCCTTTGTTGGATGTGATCAAGCAGGTACCACAGTATGTGAAGTTCCTGAAAAATTTAGACACAACAAAAAGGACGTTCTATGGAACTGAGACTGTGACTTTAGGAGAGAGAGTATATCCAGTTCTTTAAAGAAAGCTCCCACCTATGTTGGGGGATCCAGGACATTTTACGATCCCATGTACTATTTGTGATCATAGGTTTGTGGGTGCTCTACTTGATTTAGGTGCTTCCATTAATTTAATGTCATACACTGTTTATGACAGGTTAAAAATAGGAGAACTTATTCCCACATGTGTCACAATTAAGCTTACAGATTAGGCTAACTATTACCCTCGAGGTATTATTGAGGATGTTTTGGTGCAGGTGGGAGATTTGATATTCCCAGTAGATTTCTTTATGCTGGAGATGGAGCATGAGCCAATGCTATCAGAAATACCATTGATTCTTGGGAAACCATTCTTGAGAATAACGCGTACAAAAATTGATTGTTTTGATTGATCATTGAGCATGGAAGTGGCGGAGGAGAAGATCCACTTCAACATTTATGAAGTTCTCAAATATCCAAATAGTGATGATGCTTATTCTTACTGTCCAATTGACACTTTTGAGAGTTTTGTACAAGAATTTATTCAATACTCATTGGATGATGATCCTTTGAGAAAAGTCATTGAAAAAGCAAGAGAAAACAGGGAAACCAGGGTGTACAAGCTTCGATGGATCGAAGGATTCCTTCGACCCATCTAACGCAATCAACAATCAACATCAGGGAGCATGCTTCGATGGATCGAGGAGAAAAGTTTCGACCCATTGAAAATTGTTCTTGTATCGAAGTAACATCAAGCAGGGAAATTACCTCGATGCATCGCGTAGATCTTTGACCCATCGAAGACCAGTTTCTATGCATTGAAACCAAGTCTCGATCCACTGAAGGAAATTTCCTGAAACAATCTGTAATACACCTTCGATCCATCGAAGATGTGCTTCAACCCATCAAAGTTGAACCTATTTTTGAGATTGCTTCGCCTGAAGATCTTGAGATGGAGGATGAGTACTATGCTATGGAAGAGGCATTTGAGATTGCCAAACATGAAAGGTAAGTCTTACAAACCTATATTTCTTCCGGTTTCAGATGATATTCTTGTTCCATCTATACAGGTAGCACCCACATTAGAGCTGAAACTTTTTCCCGAGCATTTGAAGTATACTTTCCTGGGGAAGAATGATACACTCCCAGTCATTATCTCTTCAAAGATATCATTATTACAAGAGGAGAAGTTGTTTAGTGTACTTAAGGAGTACAAAGCCTTCATTGGATGGACAGTGGCCGACATCAAGAGTATCTGCCCAACATTGTGTACTCACAGGATACATCTGGAGGAGGGAACTAAGCCCACAAGAGAAGCTCAACATTGACTCAATCCTCTGATGATGGAAGTTGTAAAGAAAGAAGTCATTAAGTTTTGAGATGCAGGTATTTACTATGCTATTTTTGATAGCAAATGGATTAGTCTTATATAGGTGGTTCCCAAACGATCAGGTATCATAGTGGTAAAGAATGATGAGAACGTGTTGGTTCTTCAAAGAGTGCAAACAGGGTAGAGAGTGTGTATTGATTACCGCAAGCTAAATGTCATAACACAGAAGGATCACTTTCCACTCCCGTTCATTGATTAGATGCTAGAAAGATTGGCCAGGCATGAGTATTATTGTTTCTTGGATGGATACTCTGGGTACAATCAAATAGCCATTCACAAAGATGATCAAGAGAAGACCACCTTCACTTGCCCATATGGTACTTTTGCATACCTGCGAATGCCCTTTGGTCTATGCAACGCTCTTGCGACATATCAGAGATGTATGGTGAGTATTTTCTACAAACATGGTCGAAAAGATCATTGAAGTTTTTTATGGATGCTTCTTTAGTTTTGGTGATTCTTTTGACTTATGTCTACATAATTTAGCTATAGTTTTAGAGCGTCGTGTAGAAACTAACTTTGTGCTTAACTAAGAGAAATGCCACTTTATGGTGAAACAAGTTATAGTTTTGGGACATGTAATATCAGCTAGGGGCATAGAAGTAGACAAAGCTAAAGTTGATATTATGCGGACCTTACCCCCTCCTTCTACCGTGAAGGAGGTGCGATCTTTTCTTGGCCATGCAGGTTTCTATCGCAGGTTCATCAAAGATTTTTCCAAGATAGCTTGACCATTTTGTGCATTGCTGCAATAGGATGTTTCATTCGAATTTATAGCTGAGTATTTTCAAGCTTTCAACAAACTTAAGGAGTTGTTGACGACAACCCCTATCATTCGAGCACCAGATTGGTGCCTTCCATTTGAGCTTATGTGTGACATTTCAGATTATATTGTTAGAGCAGTTCTAGGCCAACACCCAGAGAGGTTACCTCATGTTATCTACTATGCTTCTAGGACCTTAAATGATGCATAGTTGAATTATTCAACTACAGAAAATGAGCTCATAACAGTGGCTTTTGCTCTTAAAAAGTTTAGATCTTACTTGTTAGGAACTAAAGTTATCATATTTTCTAACCATGCTACTTTGAGGTATTTGATGAACAAACAGGATGCCAAGCCTAGATTGATTCGATGGATGCTCTTACTTCAGGAGTTTGACATTATGATCAAGGACAAGAAAGGTACTGAGAATGTAGTAGTTGACCACTTGAGTAGAATCACCCATGGTTTCAACGTAGAAGAGGATAATCTTCCTCTGAGAGACAGTTTTCCAGATGAACAGCTCTTTGTTGTTTAAGATGCAGAGCCATGGTATGCTGATATTGTTAATTACAAGGTCAGTAAATACATTTCACCTGACTTCACCAGAGCGCAAAAAGACAAACTAGTTAAGGAAGCTAGGTATTATGTGTGAGACAAACCATATTTGTGGAAACATTGCACTGACACCATCATCCATAAGTGTGTCCCTGAATCTAAGTTTCACTTTATTCTAGTTTTTTGTCACTCACATACAGGTGGTGGACATTTGGAGGGAATAATACGGCTCTCAAAATGCTTGAGAGTAAATTTTATTGGCCACTTTATTTCATGATGCACAAGTTTTCTTTAAATCTTGTGCCAATTGACAAATGACAGGTAACATCGGTCCAAAAGACCAAATGCTTCAACACTCCGTTCTTATAGTTGAAATATTTGATGTGTGTGATATTGATTTCATGAGACCATTCCCAAATTCTCAAGGGTATTTGTATATTCTTGTTGTTGTTGATTATGTATCTAAATGGGTAGAGGCTAAAGCCACCAGGACTAATGATTCTAAGGTTGTTCACAGTTTTTTTCAAAAAATATTCAGCAGGTTTGGAATACCTAGATGCATAATCAGTGATGGAGGATCTCACTTCTGCAACAGGACCTTTGATGCCTTGCTTAGCAAGTACAATATGACACATAAGGTGGCAACACCTTATCATCCTCAGACAAGTGGGCAGGTGGAAGTATCAAATAGAGAGATCAAGCAAATTCTTGAGAAGACAGTTGGTCCAACCCGAAAAGACTGGAGTCAATGCCTTGATGATGCGTTATGGGCTTACAAGACAACATATAAAACACCTATTGAAATGTCTCCTTATAGGTTAGTTTATGGTAAAGCTTACCATTTTCCGGTGGAACTTGAGCATAGGGCGTATTGGGCTGTGAAGAAGTTCAATTTTGACATGGATGAAGCAAGTCTTCATAGGAAGTTGCAACTCAACAAGTTGGATGAAATTCGACATAATGCATATAAGTCCAGCAGAATATACAAGGAGAGAATCAAAGCTTTTCATGCCAGAACATCAAAAGAAAAGAATTTGTAGTTGGTCAGAAAGTTTTACTGTTTAATAGTCGTCTACACTTATTTTCAGGTAAGTTTAAGAGTAGATGGACTAGACCTTATGTTATTACTAATGTTTATCCTCATGGTGCTATAGAGATTATGAGTTCAAAAATAGGGAAAACATTCAAGGTGAATGGACAATGACTCAAGCTATTTTATGAGTCGTTTGTAGAGCACGTGTTTGAAGATGCGGATCTTCAGAACGTGCCTCCTATGGAGAATTGAGTGGATCTTCCGTCTGGCTGAAGAAGTTAAACTTAGTGCTACTTAGGAGGTAGCCCATGTGGATGGAGAAGCTGACAACCTGATTTGATTTCTTATCTCTTCTCTTTTATTTTCTCCACATAGTGTGTTTTGTGTGTGATAGGTGTTCTGTGTCATACTTGGTTGGTGTATTGTATAGTCTAATTTCATTTTTTACATTGAGGACAATGCAACTTTCAAGTGTGGGGTAGAGCTATATCATATACTTAGCGTCTAGATATAGATTTTTAGTTTTTTTTTCTTGAGTCAGAATGAATTTATGATTTTTGATGTAGTGCGATTTTTCGAACATAGCTAGATGTCTCAGAAAATTCTGAAATTTTGAATGAGTGTTGGTATATATGTGTAGTATATGATCGTAAAATTCAACCTATTCTGGCGAGTGGTTAATTCTGTAGAAATTATGCAAGTGAGACCCTTCAAAATTTTGGATGAGTGTCTCTTCAGTTTTTTTTCGTTTTGCTTAGAATGTTCAGGGTGTACCCTTCGATCGATTGAAGGATACCCTTTGACCCATCAAATGGTTGTTCTAACTATTAGACTAGGAGCAGACCTCGATCCATCGAGGACTACTTTCGATCCATCGAAAAATTAGTGTCAGTTTTGAATTTTTCTTGTGTGTTTTAGTGTCTTATATATATATAAATCAAATAGTGCCAAGAAAATACAAAAAGAAGAGTTTTAGGATCCCTTAACAAGTCAATGATGTGCTTATTTCTTCCAATTTTGTGACTAAGAGATGATTATGTGACTTGAGTTTCTTTGGTTAATTTTGATATATGATGTATATGCGAATATGTAGTGGATGTAGAAACAAGTTAACATGGTATAGATTTTTGAACATGCATAAATCTTATTGAGATTCATTTAACCGGTGAGCTTTTGAGCCTAAATGTGATATACATGCTTTATTCGATTGAGTGTTAATTGCTTGCCGCAGATTAAGTTAATGGACTCTAGAGATTATTAGAACTTGCTCTTGTGCTATTCAAAGCTTTTAGTCAATACATGTTTTGATTGAGGAAGTGATAAATGCATTTAGGGGGCACCACCATAGCCATATAAGCATGTATCCTGATTTTGTGTACACAAGATGTGCAACTTGTAGTTAACCACTTTGAGCATACACGTGAAACTTTCTGTCATCACTCAAATAACTCTGATCTTGAACTTTAGAATAGTTATATCTTTATCCTTGTTCTAGGACTTGGTAGAGATATATATGAGACAGGTATGTGAAGACGGCGACAGTGTTGAAAGGTGATAACAAGAAATAAGTGTGGGGTATCAAGCTAGTGTGAAAAAAAAATAAACAAAAGAAAAAAAGTTGTGATGTCTAGCTTGATACCCAGGTTAACTATTGATGAAAAGAATGATGTGAAGGCCTAACAAGATGAAATCCGGCCACAATAATGAAAAAAATTCATGGTTGTAAAGTTGAATAAGTCTCTTATTTGGTGCTCTACTAGGTTCTAAAATTGTGTTTGCAATCCATATCCATTTATTCTTTTACCAATGAGTCAAGCCCCATTACAACCCATGGAGCCCTTTGATTCTCAAGATGACAATCTTTAATCTGTGGAGATTAGTCACAAGAGTGAGCATATGGTTTGGTCCATTTGGCAAGTAATTGAGTTTAGTGATACCTTAGATATATTTTGAGAGAAACAATTATGAGAGCATATCGATGTGAGGTTGAATCTGGATTGGTCTTATGCATGTTCTAGCTCTTTATTCACCTTGATTATGTCTGTATTCTATATGTTACATGTGTGTTATATGTTGGAGTTATCCTTGGTAACTTATAGGTACATGTGATCTTGGTGTTACAATTTTGTAGAAGAATGCTAAGGCAATTTGTTGAGGGTATTATAGTCGGTGTTTGTAAAGTTTTTGAGTCTTTTTAGAGTCTTAGTTTAGTGTATTGCTCGAGGACTAACAATGTTTAAGTGTGAGGTATTTTGATAGTCACATATTTATGGGTCTATTCGGTGTTTAATTCATCCCCTATATTTAGTTTATTGTTATATAATTGAGTAATTTAATTATGTTTATTGTTTTATAGGTTTTGTAGAGAATAAAGAAAAAGAAAATAAAAGATGGATTCCTAGCTCAATATGGATTCCAATGAGGACTTGAGGAGATCAATTGGGGGAACTATATAATCAGTTTTAGGTTTTTGGAAAGGCTAATCAGAAATTGTGTAGTTCAACTCGAGCAAGGAAGGAGAGCAGCCGCAAAGGAGCCAGAACCCTGTCTTCGATGGATCGAAGACTCAGCTTCGATCCATCGAAGCTGGATGGCAAACTATGTTCTTCATCTAATTTCGATCTGTAAACTCTAAGATTTATCTTGATTTTTTTTTTTTTTTAACTTTTAGTAGGTAAACATCTTATTAAGGGGATGCTTGAAGCCCCGTACATAAAATCTTTCTAATTCATACACTTTAATCTAGTTTTAGATATTTAATTTGAATGAGGTTTCTTTCTCTATGTGACTCACCGTATGAATTCTTGTATATTTTCTTTTGTGCGCAACTTAGTATGCATGCTAGGATTCTATTGTCATGAGATACGGGCGACTGAAGATAATTTCTTCCACCGAATTCTCTACAGTGATACACTGATTTCGTCCGGTGATTGAAACCCTAGGTCTAGCAGGACACGCCTAGAGTGTACCTGTGACCATGTGTAGCTTCTCAAACCTTTTCTAGATCTTAATGCTTTCTTCTTTGTAAACTTTGGGGTTCAAGACTATGGGTTCAATAGAGGGATAGATGTGGCGGAGGTCCATGACAAACTCGCATAGACATAAAGATTAGGTAATAGGATGTAGTTGTAATGATCGACCCTTCCTTGGAACTTTCATTCATTGGATATGTGCATTAGATTAAGTATGTGTTAGATAGATGAAATGAAGGTGGTGGATTGCATTCCTCTTAACTCATTCATCACATAGTAACATCATTGCAGTCATTGGCATATTTACTTTCAGCATTTAGCTATAGCTTTTCCAATTTCATTCAGTACTCAAGTCAATTATGAAAACCCTCAAATTTTGTATGGTAGTCCTCCACTATATCTATATTGTTGTATCAAAATTTCGTGTCATTTGCGTCTTCCTATTATAAGTTTGTAGTGTCATTAGTGTACTATAGTTGAGTCTGTCTGCATTTTACTTTTGTATTAGGATTTAATTTCACCAATTCTTTGTGTTTGATAACCCCTGTTTATCATACTATATTGATATATCTAAGTTAAAAATAAGGTATCTTTGAGAGGTGGTTCGCCACATCATTAAGTATCAATGTCTGGAAAGGCTGCAGGGACTGTGTCATAATTATGATTATTATAACCTCCCTCTTCGTGTTGGTGTGTAACATGGCTGAATGCCGAAAAAGCATCATGCACTGCATCCATAGTGGGGTTCCAAGAAGAGGCGCCAGTACTGTTGAATGATGCACACTGGTAACTGTACCCTGTGCTGAAGTTTGGTGTCGAGCCGTAATCTGCATCTTCACCATGCTCACTCCATGTAGTGTAACTTCACATCATACCGGTCTTATACAAATATTAAGACATAGCATTAACCTCCACATACTGATTGTTAAGATATTTTGTGAATGGACATCTATAACGCTTCTTTCCTTGACCGTGTTGCATCGCAAACATAAAAAAAATCATGAATTCCATCCATATACCTCACATCACTTCTATTGGACAACTGTATCCAACTCTTGTCCATATTTTTGTGTAAGGTAAACAAAACATAAAAATTAATGAATAAACCATAATTAGTTAACAAAAAATTGTCATTCTTACAATATATATTTATCTAGCTAATTACGGAAAAAATCTTCTTAATTATCATTCATAACTTACATTAATTATATTTGCCTACTACTATATATATAATTAAATTACATAACAAAATAATATAAACATGCATTCACATATTTAAATCCATAAATTAACAACTAATTAATATCTAACATTATTTAATCATGAGATTAATCAACACATACATTTCAAGAAAGGTTAAATAATAATTACTTAGCTCACAATTAAACAAACTAGCTAGGCTCACATGCTATATATATATATGTATGCAACAAAATCGCCAAAAAGACTCACCGTACGTAAGTAATTATATATATGAAAAAATAAAAGTGAGATAATCGAGTTAATACATTTACTGATGATGAGCTAGATAGTTAAACTAGAACTCCATAGATGAAAAAACCAAATTAATTAAAGAAACCAGAATTGTGGCCGAAGGAGGCCAGTCTTGAAACATTTTTGAGAGAATTGAAGTTGAGAGATGAGTGAGAGACAAATGTTCGATCTGGAGATGAAATCTGATCTAATAATTGAGATTTTCTTAAACAAATAAATATTTGGTCGTTTAAGTATTAAGTTTCGTCGCTTGAAGAATTGACCTAAAGCGACGAAAATATTTTCGTTGTGTAAGTGATATTTTAGATGATGAAACATATATTTCGTCGTCTGGAAACGCAATTTAAACGATGGAAAACATGTTTCGTCGTCTAAAGTATCACTTAGACGACAAATTTTTTTTTCTGTTGTCTAAAGATCACTTAGACGAAGATTTTTTTCTCTTAGACAACGAAAAAGAATTTCGTTGTGTTAGTTTTTCCTAGGCGACGAAGCGTTTAAGCTTTCGTCGTCTAAGTGAGTTTTTATGATAGTGAATATGCTTGAACTACAAACTCACTATAAATTCTCTACTAACATGCACATCATCAAAGTATTTGGTTGTCTCTAGACGTAAGATCTATGTCTCGATATCCCAAAGAGTATCTTAACGAATTGTACGTTGATGCCACACAAAGATCAGGCGCAAGCTATTATTAGTATGGTATCAGAGTAATATCAATGTATAAAGAATTGATAGATATAGTCGTATTGAGAAACAAAAAACATGCAGAGGTCAAATGAAAGAGATTATATAATTTGAAAATCACTTAAAATTTAAAATTCAAAAGGGAGTGCAAGTAGTAATTATGAGAGTAATTATGAGAGTACGAGGGTCTCAATATTAGCTCATTTTATTTTCCGTAAGTATTTGACTATTTGGTTTTACACCAATGGGTATGATGTGAGTTAGGTAACAACCAGCCATTGGCCAAGAAATATTGCACTAAACCATGGGTTTAGAGCTTCTGATGTTATATTATAATACCCACTCAAGTCACATTCCACTGATATTAATGGTCTAAATTAGGGCGTAATTCAAGGGTTGTTGAAATCAATGTTATAGTTTATATCATATATGTTAAAACTTGCATTAGTAAAGATATTGGTTACACACTTTGAGGGGAAGAGAGAGGGGCCGTTAAGCTTTTAGTATGGGAAGAGGGAAACATGCAAGGATACTGTCATACTGTGTGTGGCATATACAACACAAACAATATTGACTCTGGAGGAGCTAGAGAGAAGCAGAGACCTTGATCTTGATGACACTGTCAATCTAATCGAACCCTTCCAGTCCAATTAAGCAAAGCTATAAGCCTATAACAATAGCTTAATAATCTTAATTAGTACGTAGTTAAAAATTAGCCTACTAATTAAGGCATGGTGTACATTAACCCTATATTCTTTTATATATATATATATATATATATTAAGAGCTAGGATGAGTGATATAATGAAATTCGATATGCTGAGCAACGGGAGGGGGCCTGGCGGAAGGAAAGGTAGCCTATGGTTTTTATATATCGTTGCATATAGTGGACAAGATTCTAGTGTATCTTTTATCTGAAAATAATGGGTGGGCAGTGATTACCAATTTTTCCAAAAAAATAAAGTCTATATTGTCAAATCTTAGTGTAACTTTAGTGGATCGTGGTAGGCTATAGCATTAACTTATAACCAAGTAAAATCTGGCCTGTTAAGAAAAACGATAATGTACATCAAATCTAGAACCAAAATCTGGAAATTCGGGTGAAAGAAATTTGAAGAAAAGTTTCTGGGAACTCCAGTGTGCATGTTCTTGGTAGAAATTAATATAAATAGAAGCCACTAGATTGGTCGGAGGGTTAATGTGGGGAATATATAAAGTAGCACCATGTACCTACACAAAGATCTGTAGCAAAAAATTTCTACTGGCTATGAACCCCCGAAGGCCAGGGACCAGTACTGCATATTCCTTTTGATCGAAAGCGAATAATTACCATAATAGTAGTGTTTAGACAGATGTAAATCGAAGATGGCTCGCTAAATGTGATTTAGATCGATCTAGTCTATAATTATAAGAACTTTTCTCTTTAAACAAGGGAATATATTTGTTCTGATTGGCCTAATTAACAATTTCAAACCCTAAAAATCTTAGTCACTACGCATTGCCTTAGCTGTATTAGCATCCAAATCCAGAGTTTGAAGATGGGAAACAACGGTGGCAAATGTCGGAATAAACATGACAGCCATTTGTTTAGTAATTGGTAGCCTTGCCGACTTGGTTCCACACAATGAACGACTGATTAGTACTAATCAATTAATCATATCTCTAAACCCATTTCATAAAACAACTCAAAAGCTATATGTTATACAGAAAAGAATCCCCTCCAGACCACGCGCATGCCAGCTCATAAGAGTCTACTATCTCCGATCGATCCTTTGCTTTTGATCCTTATCCTCACTTACCTGTTTTCTAATTACTATAATCGACAGTTTAACCCGAGTTAAACTTAGAAAGAAGCTGGCATGCTTATCGTTTCCCAATCGACCTTTCTTAATTGGGTAAACCAAGCTTGCTTTACTCTTCGTCAAGCAAAGCACATGAACGAAAGTCAAATATGCCACGGCTCTGTTGGCCAACACAAAAGAATTTACCCTAAAAAACCAGAAAGCAACAAAACCCAGCTGCATGCATGAACGTACAGTAGCAATCAACAAAACGGAAATCCAATCGATGATGAACTTCATGACTTTCTGAATCATCCATTACTCCTCCTCCAACCAACTTCAGATGGGGTCCGAGCAGCTCTAGAAACCCACTACACGTGTCTCGCAATTAAGCTCTCTGGAATCAATCTGAGGGCTCTGGGTACCCCAGTAGAGTAGTTGGGTGAGTTTTGACCACGAAAATGCATCCGTAGTTTCATTCACTGTATCCAGAAACAACAACTTTTTACGTTTAGGGCAAAGACGTAGGGCATTTCAATCTGTGCGAATGTGGGATTAACATATACATAACGAGTAAAGCAAGATAAGTCTCCGAAGACTCGTAAGAAAGTAAGGCAAGGAATGTGCTTTCTTAATTCGTGTTTTTTGTAATAGTTAATTTTTGGGATTATCGCAAACACGTTGCGGCTGGTGCGAGCAAGTCCGGTATAAGATGGCGGCTAGCTAGTATGGTAACGTGGACACCTGGTTCCTGATTGGCGGGCAGGTTTTTGTTGGTTTCTCTGGCCGCGAGAGAGCAACACGTGGATGGATAGAATATGTGGTCCTGAGCTGAAACCCTAACCAGGGTTTCGACACGCGTTAAAGGTTCTTGTTGCGCCCATGTGCTCTTCTTCTTGGGCAATCGAAGTATTGAACGATCCCTTTTCACACACTTTCTTTCAGTTCGAAATCAAAGTTGCTGGAGCAAAATCGAAGTCGTCGGCCATTGGCCGTGGCTCTGAGCCGAGCTGTACCAATGGGATGGGATGTCTGTATTGAAAAAAATTTATCATGGACAACGGCTAGCTTAGCCCTAGCCTTGGCAAAAGCTGTGACATTCTGAATGTGAGTGAATGAAATGATGACGCAAAGGGACTAGACTTGCGTGGTATACTGGAGACCAAATAATCACATATTTTTGACATAAAACGATGATACATAATCATATATTTTCGCCATATACGGTTAACTCCATTATTTACTATGAATTGTGTAGTAGAATTCGAACATATATCACCGAATCTCAGTTCAAGTGCTACAGAATGTTAGTTTGAGGTTTTCTGCACTATTGAGGCTTAAACATAGAATGTGAATGCATGTTTTCCCATGCAAGTAGTCTTTTTATGTAATTATTTTTATTAATTTTAATTTCAACCCTCATCTCCCTCCTTAACCTTACGTTTGCTTTGTTTTCTTACATGTTATAATTGACTATGAAAAACTGGTCATTTAAGGTTGTAAACTGAGTAGGAATGATCCAGCTCTCGTTTAAGACTAAATATATATGTTTGTGTCTTCGAAATTTATAATAATTTACACTCACAGAGACTTAAAATTGAGTTATGTATAATAATTAGAATTATGTAGATGTTGGTAAGAAACAGTGTTCACTAACAAACCATGTCAAAAATAGAACCGTGATTAATTATCTTAATTTGTACCTAGACGTATACATGATCATCTAAATCACGAACTCGTAAATTTGATGAAACAAAACTATAGACAACGAGGAAGAAACATAAGTATCGAGCAATAACTCGAGAAGAAGTTTCGTTTTCGTTGTAGGACCTGTGTGCTTTTTATCTTGACAGTTTGCTTTAACCTCTCCCGTGGATTCCAACTAACATATCAACTTTGCGAGCACAACAGTGGCCGGGACTGATCGAAATTGCATGAATTTTCCCGGAGATATGGTAAAGGACTAAAGGCTAAGCTGCCACGTATGTAGGTATTCCAATTATACAATTTATCTGTGAGCAGACCAGCTAGAGTTACTTCATCATCCATTGTCCATTGCATGCAGCTAGTCAGTACTATCCCTTACAAAGATGCAACAACGTACCCTAAAGAAATGTGAGGATTGAGAAAGCGACTCTGTGTTGTTTGATTGCCCGGAAGACAAGGGAAAAGGTTGGTGCTTTCTGTTTGTGATTCAGTATCAATCACAACTAAAACCAGATAACCAGAAAGGAGATAGAAAATCGAATCATGCTCTTTTTTACCCTTCTATATTCGACTAAACTCAGTATAAATCACAGAGAAAATTTTAGCAACAATACCTCAAATATAGGTCATTCGTCACTTATATACCTTAACTTTCGAAATTATCAGATATGTACCTCAACTTTGTATATTTATACAAGAACAATACCTGCCGTCAACTTTGGTGTTAACTTTTTATAAGGTGTTAAATTTTTGATGGTAAAATAGTTCAACAAATTCTTGGCATCAAAACTCTACATTAGTTTTTAATTTTCTCCAAAAATGTAGTCAACTCATCTTTTTACCCTCCATATATAATTAAAACACCACATCTATTTCTCTCCATACAACCAAAAGACCTAGAATTTACAAATAAGTGGACTTAAAAATAATTTTAAAAAATTTGGAGTGGTTGAATTTTTTATTTCATATTTTGAACCAAAATTAAGTTACGATATAGTTTTTTTAGAAAATTTTAGAAATGGTACCTCAAATATAGGAGGACTAAAAACTAATTTAAAAAAACTGGAGTGGTCGAATTTTTAATTTTCATATTTTGAACTAAAATTAAGCTACGATATAGTATTTTTTTGTTTTTTCAATTTTGGTGGGTTGTGACTCATCGTAATCCAAGTATAGCTCCATCTTTGCTTATGACTAATGTCATACTTGTTAATTACTATTTATCTTTTAGATCCATGCTTGTTAATTTTCTCTCGTGATCATTCTTATAACATTTAAATGTAACCTACTATGACATGAAAATGCAACCTAAATAAATGTGGTAAACAACACACATTAGAACAATCTCATGTTTGACATGCACCAATTAACACTACAAGAAAAATGCACCTAGACCACGGACCATTTTCGTCGTCTAGGTGCGAATTTCCGTCGTCTAAGTACTTAGACGACGGAACCTCCCTGGTCCAGATTACGTCCTCCAAGTACTGTCGTCTGGGTACTTAGACGACGAAAATAGAGGTCTACGTGGTCCAAGTGAAACTTAGACTGCGGACTTTTTCCGCGGTTTAAGTGATCACTTGGACCATGGAAAATACGGTCTCCGTCATCTAAGTGATTACTTAGACCGTAGACTTTTTGCGTGGTCTAGCTAAGTCCCCACTTAGACCGCGAAAAAAGTCCGCAGTCTAAGTAATCACTTAGACCACGGAGAAAGTCATATGTGTGGTCTAAGTGGTCACTTAGACCACACATATGACTTTCTCCGTGGTCTTAGTGATTATTTAATTTTTTTAGTTAAAATTTTAATTTAAAGTAAAATATTAATAATTAGATTAAAATGCCAAATTCTCATTTAAATATTAATAAATTAATTAAAATACTAAGGAGAGCGGAGTTGCCGGAGGGAGGAAGTCGTCGGAGAGGGGAGTTGTCGGAAGGAAGGGATTGCCGGATTTTGGGTCGCCGGAAAGTTGCCGGATTTTTGAGAGAGTGAGAGAGAGGAGAGGAGAGGATATGAGGAATTAAAATACTAAGGAGAGGGGAGTCGCCGGAGGGAGGAAGTCGCCGGAAGGAGGGAGTAGCCGGAGAGGGGGGAGTCACCGGAGGGAGGAAGTTGCCGGATTTTGGGTCGCCGAAAATTTGCCAGATTTTTTAGAGAGAGGAGAGGATGAATTGAGAATGGGATGAGGAAAAAGGATTAGATAGGTCCTTTATATATAGTTTCACTTAGACCTCGGAGATGTTTTCTTTTCCGTGGTCTAAGTGCACTTCGACGACAGAAACACCCATTTCTGTCGTCTAAGTGAACATTTAAAATTTTTCGAACCGGCGCCCAATTAATTTGGCGGTTCAATTTCCACCCCCAAATTTTTAAGGAGCGGTTCAAATTTCACTTAGACGACGGAAATGGGTGTTTCCGTCGTCTAAGCGAAATTTGAACAGTTCCCCAAAAATTTGACGGTGGAAATTGAACCGCCATCTTTTCAACCTAGACGACGGAGATGGTTCATCTCCGTCGTCCAAGTGGAACCTGGACGACGGAGACGGTCTGTTTCCGTCGTCCAAGTGGTCACCTAGACGACGGAAATGTCCATCTCCGTAGTCTAGGCGAAATTTCTGTAAAATTAATTTTAAAAAATAATTCGCAAGGAAGTTTCTGATCTGTCATTCGAATGAAATAGTCATAAAATATCGATTAATGAATCATATATATAAACAATTGAATTTAAGACGACGAATAATCTTACGTCTTTAAACTTGTTAAGTATCTACTAATGTGTATAACTTAAGTGTTATTAAGTATATGCTCATTGCATATCGATATTAACGAAAATGAATTTGGAAAAAATAACCGTTGGATACATTCGCCATAAGACAACATATAAATAGAATAATTTTCACAAAATAGTAAGTTCATTAAGGGTTTCATCGGCACAGTTAACCGCAAAACAGAAATTTTTACAAACCGGAAACGTGAATACACGAAAATTTGTAAGTCCTATTTTGGAACCGTTGACGGTCACACTCCGAGAATTGTTTACTCTATGGTCTCGACGAAAAGAATATGATATGGGACATGGTCTAGATGGTCGTTGTCTTTGATGAAATTACGAAACTTTCACTTAGACGACGCAAATGCACGTTTGCGTCGTCCAAGTAAGCACTTAGAAGACGCAAAGATACGTTTATGTCGTCCAAATACTCACTTAGACGATGCAAAAAGCAGGGTTTAGGGTTAAGGGCCTTATGGTTTAGGGTTAAAGTACTTAGACGACGAAGATGTTTTTTTCCGTGGTCCAAGTGGCCACTTAGATAATGGAGATGTCTTTTTTCGCGGTCTAAGTGTCACCTAGACCGCGGAGACTTTCTCCGCGGTCCAAATGGCCACTTAGACGACGAAGATGTTTTTTTTCGCGGTCTAAGTGTCACCTAGACCGCGGAGACTTTCTCCGCGGTCCAAATGGCCACTTAGACGACGGAGATGTCTTTTTCCGCGGTCTAAGTGGCCACTTAGACGACAGAGATGTGTTTTTTCGCGGTCTAAGTGTCACCTGGACTGCGGAGAAAGTCTCTGTCGTCTAAGTGTCACTTAGACCGCGGAATCTTAAAGCTTTTCGTGGTTTAAATGCATTTTTCTTGTAGTGTAATGTCTTAAAAATATACAATTGAATAAATAGATATTGTTAGCTGATTTCATGACTTGTCAATCAAATTTTAGAACTTAGTGATTTTACAACTTGACTAAAGTGCCACTATAAATTTTTTTTTTAATGAAAAGTAAGGTTTAAGTTAGATATTGTCTGTTTTACCCTTAAAAATTTAACCCCTTATAAAAAGTTAGCACCACAGTTGACGAAAAATATTGTTGTTGTATAAGTTTATAAAATTGAGGTACATGTCTGATAGTTTCAAAAGTTGAAGTATATAAGTGATGAATGACTCATATTTGAGGTACCATTCCTAAAATTTTCTAAAAAAAAAAAATAGTTCGTAGCTTAATTTTAGTTCAAAATATGAAAATTAAAAATTCTACCACTCTAAATTATTTTAAATTATTTTTTGGAGAAAATTAAATACTAATGTAGAGTTTTGGTGCCAAGAATTAGTTGAACTATTTTACACTCAAAATTTTAATACCTTATAAAAAGTTAACACCAAAGTTGACGGCAGGAACTGTTCTTGTATAAGTTTACAAAGTTGAGGTACATATCTGATAGTTTCAAAATTTGAGGTACATAAGTGATAAATGACCTATATTTATGGTATTGTTGCTAAAATTTTCTCTAAATCACATACCCAACTCGAGAACTTAATTAGTTATTTACTACGTACTAATTTTAAAAGTCACTCAAGACTATATATATACAGTCCTCTTTAGCTAAGAACATCTACATGGTGCGTATTTTTCCGTTTTACCTCACTTAGACATTAAATCTCGACAATCAAGACCATTCATGCTATAGATACTACTTCAACTAAGTCACCTACAAAATTTGAGTTCAATCGGAAATCGTTTGGCCATTTGATTTGTCATTTATATATTGTCAATATTTATCCGACGCTCCTTATTTGTTTGTAATGTTTCACTATTTTGGATGACTACACGATTACCAAATTGGCTGAAATTTTGTAGGTCTACATCTTAAAGGGATATCTATAACATCAATAGTTTATATTGTTGAAATCAAATGTGAGATGATCAAAATAATTAAATCTTTATCATCTGCATCATGCGAACGTTCACATTTGAATCTCTGTATATCAGTCCTTTTCAGCTAAGGACATCCAAATGGTGTGAATTTTTTGTTTTATCTCACTTAGACATCAAATCTGACAATCACTCATGCTATATGTACGACTTCAACTAAGTCACCTACAAAATTTGAGTCCAATCGGAATTTTGTACAAAATTTTTTTGTACAAAATTTCAACCAAATCGGTTGACCATTTGATTTTTTATTTATATATCGTTAACATTTATCTGACGATATATGTTCATAATGTTTCACCATTTTGGATGACCAAACGATTACCAAATTGGTTGAAATTTTGTAGGTCTGCTTGTTAAAGGGATATTTTTAATATCATATATAACATCAACGATTTAAATTGTTGAAATCGAGTGTGAGATGATCAAAATAATCAAAAATTTACCATCTACACCAAACTTCGTTATCGCGTAGCAAATACTTAGTTATCACTAATGTGAATATTATTTGAGAAAGTGGTAAAACTTAGACCAAAAGCATATATATGTATTGAATAATGTCTCTTAAAAACTTATCCAAATCAAATCTTAAAAGTGCTCGAGACACGCTCATGAAAACGAGTTCGGTTCTATTTTAAGATCTACACATTTCTTATTAGTTTATATAATATAACCTTAAATCTTAAGATGGAATGATGGATCATACATTGTATGCTAATTAAGTTTAGAATGGTAAGAAGAGAGCGTCAACAGTGACGACATCTCCAGTGGCGCTCAGTTTCCTCCGACCTCTTCCTACTTTTGCTATCCACACCTACCCCCGTACGTACTATAATTTATGAATATTTTGTTTCAAACTTTGTAAAATAAAGGGGCTCTAATCTTTTCCTATGTTAATGTTACATACTTATTAAGAAAAATGAAACACCACCGAGATGCTTTGCATTTTCACCCATCTCGAGCCACGCATGGCACTATAGTATAAAAGCCAACAAAGCTAAGCTTAATTGATTGTGGCTTGGCTAATTGGCATAGAAAGAGGAGAGTACCAACCAATGGGACAACAAAAGCTAACTATATGTCCAAATCCAGAGGCCAACCACACCTCGTTGTTTAATGGCACCGAGGTGGTCAGGTTTGGGATCCCAAGTTCCCAAACCATTAGGATTTTACAAGGGCGTTGTCATTGTTGTGCGTACGTAGTTGAGGGGGATTTTTAACGTTAAGTGCATTCCATAATTACCCTATCCATGTTTTGTTAATAACCGAATTAGGAAAGCCTAACCTAACCATACTTCTTGGTTTACATACCGAATGGGGGGAATCATAAAATTGAATTTGATGTTTTACTGTACTTTGTTGTCTCAATCATGGCCCTCAAAACCTTTCGCCCATTATCACATAATCACATTAGTAGGGTGACTACAACAAATTAGAAACAATCACCCAAGAACAACTATAACTGTCGCGGTCGTCATAAACGATCCTAGAACAACAATATATATTAATTAACCGTAGCGAAATCTGTTTCTCTGAGATCATTTTGAATATGCGAAGTGTCCTAGACTCGTTTAGGTGTCCGAAGTGATGTTTTCTTCACACTAAAACTGTAATAATTAGATGAACTATAGTCAATCTGTATTGGTAAATATTCTTAAATAGTTGAATTTTAAGGTTCATAATCCTCATTCTACATTAAAATCAGGGCTATTACCGTAAATTCTCCTATGGGAACCCAACAGTGAGTACGCATAGAAAAAGTCTCCCCTATAAATATGGAGCCATCCCGTTGTCTCCCCAAACCATTGAGCCTCACCTTTTTTTTCTGAGTAAGTGAGAGGTACACAGAGAGAGTCCATAAAAGAGAGACTTGAGTGACCATGACTACAACAACAGCAGCATCAACCACCAACATCAAGCATCAAGTTGATCAAGATCATATGCTACTCATTTCGCAGTTCTACCCCGATGTATACACTCAGATTGTCCTCCCACAAGGTCTGTAGTCTCTGTACTTCAAAAGCACGATCTTTATGACATCTCAAACTTCCATTCTTATTGCATCTAACAAGAACGTGTTTTTTCTTAATCCCAGGACCAACTAAGTCAAGACGACGCCGTAGGAAAAACAAGAGTGGCGAATCTGGGGGTACCGGAGCCAAGAAGAGGAAGCTCACTGAAGAACAAGTGACTCTTCTTGAGCTCAATTTTGGCAATGAGCATAAGCTAGATTCAGAGAAGAAGGATAGGCTCGCTAAGGAGCTTGCCCTTGATCCTCGTCAAGTGGCTGTTTGGTTTCAGAACCGAAGAGCTCGGTGGAAGAACAAGAAGCTGGAGGATGAGTACTCCACGTTAAAAAAAGCTCACGACAACGTGGTCGTTGAGAAATACAAGCTTGAATCTGAGGTTCATATAACTCTTATCTCTCCGAATTCGTTTGCTTAACGTGTGTTTTACACTTTGAATTGACTTAATCGGGTTTGAACGTTTGGTTTGGTTTTTAACTTTCATGGAAACCTAGGAAAACTAACTGATGGTAAGAAGGGTGGGATTAAAACGCATATACCTTTTATCCTTGCTAAAATGTAATTAATATTTTTGGCTCTAATACCCTATGTCCCTATCCTCAAGAAGGAAGAGAAAAAGGATAATACAGCCCACTCTCTGAGCATAAACGAACGTGCATGAGGCTCTCGGCTCGAAAGAACACACTTTGAGTGGGGGAAAATATTAAGAAACAATATCTTTCTGCCACCTTATTGCAGAGCAAAATGCATATGCGTTTCCGTACAATGTTGATGTTGTTTAAGGTGGTTGATGCTGGCTCTGTTGGGACTGTCCAACAGTCTCTTAGCCAACATCATGTGTTTAATTACATATGGCCAACACTACCTTTGGGGAGTGTGTGTATATATATATATTCTCGATACACACTCATTTGGATGGTATAGGTGCAAAAAATGAAAGAGCAACTTTCGAAAGCGGAGAAGGAGATACAAAGGCTCTCGGAGCATGTTGAAGGTGGTGGTTCGAGCAACAGCCCCAGCTCGTCGCTCTCGATGGAAGCGAATATCATTAATCCTACATTTTTTGGTGAATTTGGGGGAGATGCTTATGACGGTGTTCTCTACATGCCACAACACAACTACATCAATGGCATGGAATGGATGAATCTGTATATGTGAACGTACTCGAGAAGTTATTAAGTTAGACTTTGTAGATAGTGCAACCTAGCTAATGCATGTAAATCGTTTTCTTCTATGCACTACGTACTGTACTAGTATATGCTTGACTAGGAATTTGGAAATTAATGTAAGATATTATATTAACATAATAACTTGCCTCTTATTCTTCTAAATGGTGATTAGCGAATATGCTCTCGTTTCTCTCGTCACTCTCGTAACCCTACCGCGCCGACATTGTTTGCTAGTCATCTTATACCTAAATCTCCCCGTCTTTGCTCAACTAGGACTTCTCCTCATCGATCTCCTCTCTGCTTTTGTCATTGGTAAGTCGGATTCCTTAGCTCCATCCTCACATCTCATCAATTCTCCCACCCTAACCTCATTTTCTCAACACCCAAAACCCTAACATTCTCTTTCCCATGTCACCCTCGTTCCTTCTCGAAACCCTAGCCCTCCATAAAAATCCAAACTCTAACCTATCTCTTTCCCTGTACAATGGTATCTGAAATGCTGATTGAGATTGACATCTCCTATGGTGCCGAGGAGGAGGAGGATGATTGTTCCTTCGCGATTATCCAGATCTTTGGTATCGATAATCTGTTTGTTGAGGAGTTGAAATCCCTCAAGCACTGGTTGATCCCTCATGCACTAGTTCGACAAGCATTAGTTATTGTTCCCATGATCATATGTTGGGAAGATTCAGGAACAAGGAAGTGCTTAATCGAGCGGGGTTTTAAGAAGCCCTCAGTTTTATAGAAATTTGACTATTGTTGTGGAAAAGTATGATGACTTCGCTCTTATCTGATCAGTTGCTGCTACGGTGACCAAGGTGTGGGCTCATGTACATGTCGTTGGTGGCGACTTGACCGGGCTGATTACTATCCTGCAATGGTGGGTTAACCTAGACAACTACTTAGGAATGTATGTGGATTATGAAAAACATAGGCTACATACTATTGAGGATATTCGCTTGTTTGTAGAGGTTGACATGTGGCAACATGTGTCCACCAAGGTAAGTTTGCAACTAGATATGGGAGATTGGATTGATTATGATATTGAATATTTGACTTTGAAGGGCTAATGTAGGGGCTGTGGTAGCTTTGAACACGCTGTTAATGATTGTATTATGTATCGTAAACATGTAGCTAAATAGGAGTTCGTGGATTATGATACTTGGATGAAATCTCACATCTGGATTATCAATCCGGAGACTTTGATTCTGACTGGACTTGGTGGTGGAGCGGGTTCTCACATGGAGGAGGTAGAAGATAATATAGATCTGCTTGCTGCCTCTATGCAAGTTGCCCTTCCAGTCCCTCCGAAAGCTATAACTGAGGAGAAGATTGAGAATTTTCTGCTTCCCGTGGTTGTGGACAATCATTCTGGAATGGTTTCGAAAGCGAACTACGAGGTAATGCAAGCTCGTAGGAAGAGAAGGAAGCTGGGGGCCTGTATCACTGTTGAGACCCAAGACTCAGAAGGCTTTGAGCGGATATACTGTGTTGACCGTTACTTCTGTGGCTTGGCAGCAATTAGCCAAGCGGGGATCATCCCCTGCAACCTTTTTGCGAGCCCCACCTATGGTAAGCAACATGAATATAGGTTCTGAAGATGGGGAGTGCACTCTAACTGACCTAGTTGGTGGGGCATGACCCATTCCACCATCATCATCTGCATAGAGAAGACATCCAGCTAATTAAGGGACGGTACAACTAGATTTTTTTTTATAGTTTTCGGCTATCTTGGTTTGCTAGTTAGGCTTATTATGTTGAATGTCTAGTATAATAGTATGTGTAAAGCTTCCATTTATTGGGCCAAGTAATCCGTAGGGATCTTGTACTATTATCACATTTTAATGACACCTTATCGTATTTTTTTTATTTTTTTTTAAAAAAACTTGCCTCTTGACTAGAAATGTACTTAGACCCCATTTGGGGTTGAGTTTTTAGGATAAAATCTGCTTATTGTCAACTATTTTGATAGAATAAATGTGATAAAATAATAAAAACTGCTTATTTTTAATTTTTTTGTTCAAAAATTATGGTTAGAAATAAGCAAGTGAAGAATTATTTATTCAAAATTATGTTTTCTTTTTTATAAAAAAAATTGAATATTTTCAACTCAATCTCAAACCAAACCTTTGGTCACTTTAAATCTTTACTTGTATATATATATATATGTTTGTTTCGGTAATTCATTAATTGGTTCTTATAGGCTTAGGACTTGAGCGTGCCTTAAGAACTCTTACAATTTGTCTTTATTACGAAGAAGATAAGACATATTGACAAAGCAAATTGGCTTTAAAGCTGTCATACTTTTGTTATTCACGTTTATGTAGCGTGCTAATTGACAGCATTGACATGTTTACGAATTACGATTAGTATACAACACCCGCCTAACTAAGTGATTTGTGGCAACAAACTATGACATATGTAAATATGAAAACAAGACCGTTCACTTTACTAAAAAGCATGTTTGAATCATTCATAAATTATATTAACATCGAACACAAAAAACTAAGAGGGTGAGCATAGCGTTGATGTCCATAATTCAGACGATGAAATCTTTTCGGTTTCATCATGTAAGCCAGACTTAGGCGACAAATAGTTGTTTCGTCACTTAAGTTAATAATTTCGTCGTCTTAAAAAGTTTTGTACAACGAAAATGTGTTTCGTCGCCATTTCGTCGACTAAAAAAATATCTAAGACGCCAAATTTATTTTTCGTCACAACTTTAGTCGTCTAAGTGACTTCCAAACGACGAAATTAAATTAAATTCGTCGCAAGTTTCGCCGTCTAAGAAAGTAGTTAGACAACGAAATTTTTTGTCGCCTAACCGCCTAACAAAGTAGTTAGACGATGAATTTATATTCCTAGACGAAGAAAATTTTTGTCATCTAAGTGAAAAAATTATTAAGAGATAGTAGCAATTTCAGATCGAACCCTCATCTTCTCTCAACCCCTCAAAAACTATCTCAACACCTCCTCCGACGATTTTTCGATCTCTAACAAAAAATCTTCAACCGAGGCCTCCTAAAGCATTCCCGAATCTTCTTATATTGGTTAGTGTTTGTATATACTCATTTCTTTAATTTTTTTCAAATATTTGGGTGTGTTTTGAAGTTTACCGGTGAATGAATTATTGATAGTTGCATATTTTTACGTCTATTTGGTATTTAATTTGTTCCCTATATTTAGTTTATTGTTATTAATCGAGTGAATTAATTATGTTTATTTGTTTTTAGGTGTTTTGAAGATTAATGAAGAAAATGAGATTAAATAATATATTCTGGAGTGTTTGGCGAGATAGCAGTTTGAAATTGGTCTTGGCGAGGAGTGATTTATATATATACTCATATTATGGCTGCTTGGCGAGGGAGACAATACAAAGGAAGGGAACAAGAGTTCACTTACAATTAAGATTGCTTGGCACGTGATCACTAGCCATTTTAATTAGCTATTGCTAATTTTATATATTTTTAGCTAGAGGTAGAATTGGAATAGGAGTGTGACAGCTTGGACTCTAGCTATATATATATATATATTCATATAGCTGGAACATAAAAGAACGGCTTGGGCTGGAATTCTTGGGAGGAGAAAGAGAGAAACAAGAAGAAACAAAAACAAAGGGAAGATCTCATGCAAGAAGTCTAACCCGATTCCGTCATCGTCAAGAGTTTATTCTTTTTCCTTTATTTAATTTATCTTTCATGAACTCTTTGATGTTATTATTTATGACTTTTAGTAGCTAAAGTCATTGTTGAGGGGTTGCTTGAAGCCCCGTACATAAAGTCTTTTTAATACATACACTTTAACTTAGTTTTGCATATTCTTTGAATGATGTTTCTTTCTCTGAATGATCACTGTTTGAGTTCTTGTATGTTTGCTTTGGTGGCCAACTTAGTATGCATGTTAGAGTTCTAGTTTCATGAGATACGGGCGACTGAAGATAATTTCTTCCACCGGATTCTCTATAGTGATACGTCGATTTTACCGTCGGGAGATTGAAATCCATAGGTCTAGCGAGACACGCCCATAATATACTTGTGAACCCTTGTAGCTTCTCAAACCTTTTCTAGAATTTAATGCTTTCTTCTTTGTAAACCTTGGGGTCAATAACTATGGGTTCATAGAGGGATAGATGTAGGGGAGGTCCATGACAAACCTGCATATGCATAAGGATTAGGTAATAGGATGTGGTTGTAACGATAAACTCTTCCTGGAAACTTTCATTCATTGTATATGTGCATTAGGTTAAGTATGTGTTAGATAGATGGAGTGGCGGTGGTGGATTGCATTCCCCTTAACTCTTTAATCATATAGTTTAAATCTATCTGCATTCATTAGCAGTTTACTTTCAGCATTTATTTTCTACATTAGCTGTAGCTTAGCCGATTTATTTCGGTAACCAAATCAACTCAGAAAACCCTCAAATTTTCTGTGGTAGTCCGCCACTGTGTCTAGTTTACTGTGTCCAAATTTCGTAGCATTTGAGTCTGTCTAGCTTAGGTTTGCGTTGTCATTAGTGTACTATAGTCGAGTTTGTAAGCATAGTAGTCTAGTGTTAGGATTTAGTTTCACCAATTCCTTGTGTTCGATAACCCCTATTTATCTTACTACATTGATATATCTAGGTTGTGAATATGGTATCTTTGAGAGGGGTTTATCTGCCTTATCAAATTTTGGCGCCGTTGCCGGGGAATTGTTTAATTCTAAGTCCTAATAGAGTCTGTCAGCATAGTAGTCTAGTGTTAGGATTTAGTTTCACCAATTCCTTGTGTTCGATAACCCCTATTTATCTTACTACATTGATATATCCAGGTTGTGAATAGAGTCTGTAAATTTAACTTCTGTAATTTAATTAACCTTTGTATATTATGTATTCTAATTTTGTGGTTTGTTCAAGATGTTCAATGGCAGGTCACTCCAATGAGGAATGTGCATATTTTCCATATCAAAGTTATTCCACCAAGCAAAGTGACTACTATACACCTCCTTACACTTCTACATGGGATAATCACTCTGGCTATGACCATCCTTAACAATCAGATGATGCAGAGCAGAGATTGATGAGTATGTTATAGCAAATCATGGTAGATAAACAAAAAGAAAGAGAGGAGAATCGTGCTTTTGTGCAGGAGATTAAGGAGACACTCAGGGAGCGTGGTAAGATAATTGACTTGCTTGAGCAACAAACGAGCCAAATACAACAAAAAATGGCTCAAGTCAACACAGGAGGACTCCTTAGCAACACTCTTCCCAACTCCAAGAGTCCATATGAGGTTTATCCTATGACTTTGAAGAGTAGGAAGGTGTTGGAGACAGTTTCAACAATCAAGAAGCCAAGAAGAAAGTGGGAAGAGCCTGTAAAAGAATAAATTATGCTTGATGAGTCATCAAAAGTCAATCCAGGAACCCCAACTTAACCCGTTGAGAATGCACCTGGAATGAAAGTTGTGCCAAGACCGAAACCAGCGCAAGTATGTCGTCTACCTTCACCTGTGATTACCACTAATGTGCCTTTTCCTAGCAGGTTAAGAAAGCTAGGGACAGAAGAAAAATACAAGGAAGACCATCTTGACGAGAATTATCTTCAATATGGATGGGGTGAGGATACTTTGGAGACAGTGCTTGGATCAAGTCAGCAAAAAATTGAAGAATGGAAGCCGATCAAGCAAGAATTGGATGAGCTCGAAGCTCTTCTTGAATATAGGCTTGTGAAATTGACTACTGAGGCTGAAATTGCATTAGAAGAAGGAGATGCATTCTTTGATGATGATGAGATGGACAAATCACTTGTGGAGGAGTCCACCGAGATTCCTTATTTTGAGATGGTGCTACCATTACATGAACAACCTCATGAGCTATCAATACCAAACTCAAATTCCACACTTGTTTCTTGCACCAATGAAACACTTGAGTTTGAAGAATCACCTACCGAGTCCCCTTATATTTTGGAGCATATTGAGATGATGGTACCTGATCACCATATGTCCAACAAGGAGATTCTCTTTACCTTGTTTGTTGGACTCAAAAGGAGGAGGCTTTGGATAAAGAAGAAGAAAGAAAGAAGACACTTGGAGTCTTGTGTGTGTGGGAATTCAAGGGTGCCCAAGTTGCTTGGCAGAGCTCATATGACATCATTGTTAAGGACCAAGCATTTGATCGAGCCAAGACCACAGCCACCTGATGGTTTTGAAGATGTCTGGCTGAAGACGTTAAACTTAGCGCTACTTGGGAGGCAACCCATGTTGATAGAGAAGCGTGGAAAACCAGATTTGAAATCTTTGACTCTCTGTCTTTCTCCTTTGCTTTATTTTTCTCCATGTTTAGTGTGATTTGTGATGTGTTATGTGTCTCATTCCATGCTTGTTTGATGTATTGTATGTTTTAGTTTTGTTTTACATTGAGGACAATGCAAATTTCAAGTGTGAAGTGAGGGTTATATCATATCCTTAGCGTCTATGTATAAATTTTTTATTATTTTGGTTCTGTGCAGTATGCTGTTTTGTGTCATTTATTTGGCATAGCTAAAGATCTTGTAAATTTCTTAAATTTTTAGAGAATGTGTTTACATGTGTATAATTTATGATCTTAAAATTTCAGCTCATTCCAATGTGTTATTAATTCTGTAAAAGTCTTGCGAGTGGGATGAGTCTCTGGCGAGCTTTGTTTTTCGATACTGTGCAGTATGCTGTTTTGTATGATTTATTTACCATAGGAAAATATCTTGTAAATTTCTGAAATTTTGAGAGAATGTTTTTACATGTTTCTAATTTATGATCTTAAAATTTCAGCTCATTCCAATGTATGATTAATTCTGTAAAATTATTGCGAGTGGGATGAGTCTCTGGCGAGATTCGTTTTTCGATACTGTGCAGTTTGATGTTTTGTGTGATTTGTTTGACATATCTAGATGTCTCGTAAATTTCTGAAATTTTGAGAGAATTCTTTTAAATGTGTCTAGTTTTTTATATTAAAATTTAAACTCATTCTACTTCTTGATTAATTCTGTAAAAATCTGGTGAGTGGAGTTGCGCAGGCGAGCCTGAGGGGGTTTTTTCCGACGACTAGTTCGTCGTGGAAGGGTTTCCTCGCCAAAATTTGGTATTTTTGAGTTTTTCTTTATTTTTCTTGTGTGTTTTAGTGTCTTATTTGAAAAACAAAATACAAAAGTAAAAAATGTCAAGAAAAGCAACACAAAAAGAGTCTCTTGTTTTGAGTCTTAGGTGCCCTTAACTAGTCCATGATGTGATTATATCTTCTGTAATTGTGACTAAAAGATGATTATGTTATTTAAGTTTCTTTGGTTAATCTTGATATATGGTGCATATGCAAAGTGTAGTGGATGTAGAAACAAGTTAACATGGTACAGATTTTTGGCATGCTTAAAATTTGTTGATATTCATTTAACCTATGAGCTTTTGAGCCTATATGTGAATATTCATGCTTCTTTATTGAGTGTCAATTGCTTGCCACATATTAAGTTAATGGACTCTAGATATTACTAGAACTTGCTCTTGTGCTTTTCAAAGCTTATCGTCAATACATGTTTTAATTGAGAAAGTGATAAAGGCATTTAGGGGACACCACCTTTGTTATATGAAGCCTGTGTCCTAATTTTGTGTACATAAGAAGTGCACCCCTTAGTTAACCACTTTGAGCCTACATGTTTAAACTTTATGGCATCACCCACATATCTCTAACCTTAAACCTTAGAATAGTTATATCTTTACCTTTGTTCTAGAACTTGATAGAGCTATACATGAGACAGGTATGTGAAGACGACGACAATGTCAAAAAGTGATGCAAAGAAATAAGTGTGGGGTATCAAGCTAGTGTGTAAGTGAAAAAAGAATGAAAAGAAAACAAAAGAAAAGAGAAAATGTGATGTCTAGCTTGATACCCAGGTTAACTGTTGATGAAAACAATGATGTGAAGGCCCAACAAGACGAAATTCGGCCACAAAAGTGAGAAAGTTCATGGTTGTAAAGTTTGAAGAAGTCTCTTATTTGGTGCTCTACTGGGTTCTAGAATCATATTTGAATTCCTTATCCATTTATTCTTTAACCTATGAGCCAAGCCCCATTACAACCCATGAAAGTCCTTTTTGATCCTCAAGATGGCAGCCTTTGATCTGTGGAGATTAGTCACACGAGTAAGCATATGCTGTGGTCCATTTGGCAAGTAATTGAGTTGAGTGAATACCTTAGACATACCTTGTGAGAGAAATACTTTTGAGAGCATATACATGTGAGGTTGAATCTTGACTTGTTTTTCGCATGCTACAGCTTTCCATTCACCATCATTATGTCTTCGTCCTACATATTACATGTGTGTCATGCATTGAAATTAACTTTTGTAACTTTACGGAATATAAATTTGGAGTCATACTGTCTTGGTGTTACAATTGTGGAAGATTGCTGAGACAATTTGTTGAGGGCGGTAGAGTCATATAGTTTGAGTTATGTTGAGTCTTTTCAGAGTTTTAGTTTAGTGTATTGCTCGAGGACTAGCAATGTCTAAGTGTGGGGTATTTTGATAGTCGCATATTTTTACGTCTATTTGGTATTTAATTTATTCCCTATATTTAGTTTATTGTTATTAATCGAGTGAATTAATTATGTTTATTTGTTTTTAGGTGTTTTGGAGATTAATGAAGAAAATGAGATTAAATAATATATTCTGGAGTGCTTAGCGAGATAGCAGTTTGAAATTGGTCTTGGCGAGGAGTGATTTATATATATACTCATATTATGGCTGCTTGGCGAGGGAGACAATACAAAGGAAGGGAACAAGAGTCCACTTACAATTAAGATTGCTTGGCAGGTGATCACTAGCCATTTTAATTAGCTATTGCTTATTTTATATATTTTTAGCTAGAGGTAGAATTGGAATATGAGTGTGACAGCTTGGACTCTAGCTATATATATATATATTCATATAGCTGAAACATAAAAGGACAGCTTGGGCTGAAATTCTTGGGAGGAGAAAGAGAGAAATAAGAAGAAACAAAAACAAAGGGAAGATCTCATGCAAGAAGTCTAGCCCGATTCTGTCGTCGTCAAGAGTTTATTCTTTTTCCTTTATTTAATTTATCTTTCATGAACTCTTTGATGTTATTATTTATGATTTTTAGTAGCTAAATTCATTGTTGAGGGATTGCTTGAAGCCCCATACATGAAGTCTTTTTAATGCATACACTTTAACTTAGTTTTGCATATTCTTTGAATGATGTTTCTTTCTCTGAATGATCACCGTATGAGTTCTTGTATGTTTGCTTTGGTGGCCAACTTAGTATGCATACTAGGGTTCTAGTTTCATGAGATATGGGCAACTGAAGATAATTTCTTCCACCGGATCCTCTATAGTGATACGCCGATTTTACCGTCGGGAGATTGAAATCCGTAGGTCTAGCGAGACACACCCATAGTGTACTTGTGAACCCTTGTAGCTTCTCAAACCTTTTCTAGAACTTAATGCTTTCTTCTTTGTAAACCTTGGGGTCCATGACTATGGGTTCATAGAGGGGCAGATGTAGGGGAGGTCCATGACAAACCTGCATAGGCATAAGGATTAGGTAATAGGATGTGGTTGTAATGATCAACTCTTCCTGGGAACTTTCATTCATTGGATATGTTCATTAGGTTAAGTATGTGTTAGATAGATGGAGTGGCGATGGTGGATTACATTCCCCTTAACTCTTTAATCATATAGTTTAAATCCATCTGCATTCATTAGCAGTTTACTTTCAGCATTTATTTTCTACATTAGCTGTAGCTTAGCCGATTTATTTCGGTAACCAAATCAACTCAGAAAACCCTCAAATTTTCTGTGGTAGTCCGCCACTGTGTCTAGTTTACTGTGTCCAAATTTCGTAGCATTTGAGTCTTTCTAGCTTAGGTTCGCGTTGTCATTAGTGTACTGTAGTCGAGTCTGTCGGCATAGTAGTCTAGTGTTAGGATTTAGTTTCACCAATTCCTTGTCTTCGATAACCCCTATTTATCTTACTACATTAATACATCCAGGTTATGAATAGGGTATCTTTGAGAGGTGTTTATCCGCCTTGTCAATTATAGCAAATTTGTTGGTATAGATGTGACGACCCGGAACAGAATCAGAAGTGTAATCAGCTTAATTCGTAAGTTAGCGCGTAATCGCAGTTCTCCGATAATTGATTGAATCGCCGGTCTTGATCACGACTTAATTATTGGTCAAGAATTTGAGTTGAGTCTCTTCTCGAGAGTTGTTGTACGCGTGATTTAGAGTTCGTGGGCGGTTCCGGATTATTATTTCGATGACCGAGGAATATAATATGAATATTTGAAATTTCGGAATATCATCGAGTTTATCCGTTTGCATTCGAGTTCATCCGAATTATAATTGTGATCCGTTTTGGACCATTGATCGACCCGAACCGTAATTGGAATGGTTATCGACTTGATTTGCGAGTTTCGCGATTTGTTGTGATTTCGACGTAATCTGTTAATATGGCGGCTTCGTTAGCGACTAAATTATCAGGCGAGAATCTGATTTGGGATCCTTCGCGGAAGTTGTAGAGAAATTAATTTCGAGCTCGTGGGAACTTCTAGAGAATTTTTTCGAGTTACGAGGAATAAGTTGTGAATATTTTCGTCCGTCGAATATTGTCGTATTTATCCGTTTAGTGTTCGATATGCGTACAGTATAAATACGGGAACGATACATGCCGATTTGGGAAAGTTTCCAAAAATTGTTGGCCGAGTTGACTGGGTTGACCGGGTTGGGTCGATCCGTTTTGGGCGATTTGGCGCCGTGATTTTGCCTCGCCGTGGAGGCCAATTCCGGCAACAGATGGCCGGGGTCCCTTCACGGAAATTGATGGGCTTGAGCTGCTCTTCGGTTTGAGAGTTGGTTCCCCTCCTATGGTGGCCGGAGGAGGAAGTTATGGCTCGGCGAAATTGAGTGTTTTTCGGCGAGTTTTTGACTGAGTCGGAGGTGACTTTTCCGGTGGAGTTGGAGCTTGGGGTTTGAGGGCTTTTGTTAGCCTCGAGCCAAGGAAGGTATTGCAAGTGGTCTTAAGGGTTGCCGTGGCCGGAGGAGGGAGATCGTTCGATTTGAAATTCCGGTAAGGGTTTGGAATTTTGAGTTGATTTTTGGAGGTTTTCCGATCAAAATTGGCCTTAACCTTGAACTGGAAAGTTGTTGGAATCGTCGAGATCTTTAAAACCATGTGTAGCATGAATTTTTCTGGGCAGGTTAGATTTTCCGATGGCCGGCGGCAGCGGCAACGGCGGCGACTTTTCGTCCAATGTGTTTTTCGACGAGTTATATGTCGTTTCACTCGGAATCGCGCCCCGATCGCAGTGGTGAGGTTTGTTTTTCGAATTGAGCATCGGAAATTGTAGCGAAGTTTTGTGGTGTGATTATCGGATTTTCACGATTTTGCTGTTATGGAATTATATGTCTCCGGGAACGGTTGTTTCTCGTGATATGATTTGAGGTGTCGAGTTATGATTTTGAGTAGTGGATTTTATGATTATCCAGGGGTTTGTGATCATTCGTTTGGCGAGGGATTTTCCGCCGGATCACGGGATTAACGCGTATTGCGTTACGCTCACCTGTGAGTAGACAATTTCTTTTCACTGATAATCGTGAGTCTTTATACACGTTTTACGAGCATAAGCATGCATATGAGATTACGATTTATATGAGCATGTGTTATACGATTATGCCTATACAATTATATATTACGTATATGCATTTACATATTGCTTTACACATTTGCATCGAACTATTTATGATTTGGTTTACACAGAGTACAATCTCAGTATATGTTTTTGTATCGATACACTTGCATCTCGGCTGATCCCTGAGGATGTTTACCGAGGGAGGCTATGACCCCTGACCCGATGCCTTTACCGGGGGGGGGGGGCAGACCTCTGACCTGAGGCCTTTCTGGCTAGAATCACGTGTGGGTTTGGGATCCCGTGATTCGGACTGTACTAGCACGGATGTGTCCATGAGCGACCCCGTGGGATTTTTCCATGCATGCTCTGTACGCTGGAGGAGTTTGTGTTCACCGCGTGTACTATATCATATTCTTTCATTTTGACTCGCATATGTTTTTATAACATATATTATTCGGCGAAAGACATTTATTTTTGTCCACTCACTCTAACGGTTTTCATGTCTTTCCCCTGGACTTTTCGGTTTCTGTGCCAAGTTTGCAGTTAGAACTCTGGTGCCTCACGTCGTGGTTGGAGGCATAGTGTTCGAGCTACCTTGTTTCTTCCAGTAGGTTTCTTGTTCTACCTGCTGTGATATATTTATATAATTATACACTAGAGGTCGCTCTGAGCATTCTAATGTATACTTTTATACGATTTTTCCCCAGATTTCTGTAAAGTATAGTTATATTTATTACTTTACATTACTGTTATGATATTGAGAAATCCGGATGGGATTGGTGCCCACGGTTTGATTTCATGGCATAGGATGAAGTGTATTTTCCGGGTGCAGGTTAATGGCAATTCCGCATTAGTAACGTTACTCTGCCGAAATTTTGATGGTTTTTGTTGGTTCGTGTTTTCAGAAGGGGTTTGATTCCGCGTTAGTAATGCTTTTGCATGTGTTGATTATATATATGAAATGTTAGATTGATTTAGTAGGTTGACAAATTAATAATTTTTGGATTAAATACATATATTTTATTTAGTTTAATTTGGGTTATGCAATTTATTAATTATTGGGTGTATGTAAGAATGATTCCCGATGTGTAATTAACTAGCTGTGTAGGTTATGTTCATGATTGGTCCAGAAATTAGCTATCGAGGTTCTTGAAATGTGAAAAAAGTAGATATATAGGTCCTTGATTATGATTAGTAGAAGCCTGTTACACTTATCGTAATGCATGATAATGACTCTAAATAGATCTGGACAATTTATTGTTTCGATCATTACAACTCACGTAGCATATTGACAAGAGCCGGTTAATATTAGAAAGAGATGATCCAAAGTATATATAGGGAATTTACGACTTTATGCATTTTGCAATTGAACATGGTCGAGGAAAGACGCGTTATATGTGTCCGTGCAGGAGATGTCGTAGCTCAAAGTATCTGTCAGTTCCACAAATGTTCCAGCACTTGTCTGAACACGATATGATGTGGGAGTACACTTCATGGACCGAACACGGTGAAGAATCAAAGACTAATGCTGAAACTATAATGGAAGAGTTCAGATCAGGGTTCTCAGGTGCCTTATCCCGCAATACTGGCGGGCCTTCTCCAAACCCCGTAATGGAACTTGTGCACGATGCATTTTCGTTGTATAATTCAAGTGGATACGGGTTTGAAGAGGGACATTACGATACTTCCAACCTTGAGACAACCCCTTCAGTCTCTGACTTCATGAGATCCACTAATTACAATAAGTACAAAATGCTTCTACCAGAAGCCTAGACACCGTTACACCCATAGAATAAAGAGACTATTTTGAGTACCATAACAGAGGAAATAGGGTATAAAGTGAAGAAAAAAATGTCGAATACAGCGCTTGACGATGTCCAGTGAAATATATGTAAGTTGCTTTTTTGTGATCAAAAACTTCCCGATAGTTATTATAAGGTAAAAAGGATCTTGAACGACTTCGGGCTGTCATCCACAGAAATTGATGTCTGCAAAAACAGTTCTGTCTTGTTTTATAAAGAGCACGCAGACCTCCAGCACTTCCCATTTTGCAGCAAGGTAAGATGGAACCTCAAGGAGAAGAATAAGAAGAAAAAGTTTCTTTGGAAGGTGCTTCACCATTTTTCGTTGATTCCTAGACTGGAACGATTGTACATGTCTCCGTACACGGCAGAGGTAATGAGATGGCACGGTAAAAAGAGGTAAGATGACAATGTGCTTAGACACTCCGCAGATGGGAAGGCTTTTAAATCTTTTGACATGACGTTTACAGATTTCACATCAGAAGTTCGAAATGCCAGACTAGGACTTTCTACAGACGGGTTCAATCCTTATAATAATGGCACATACAACACTTGGCTTGTTATTGTCATGCCATACAACCTGCCTCTCTGGATGTGCATGAGAAAGAAATTTAATTTCTTTATTATGTTAATTCCAGATCCTTACTCTTCTGGAAAGTGTTTTGATGTGTTTATGAAACTTTTGATTGACAAGTTGAAGGAGGTGTGGGAATTAAGCTTGCGAATTTGGGAAAACTACACTAAAAATTCATTCATCATGAGAGCAGTAGTGATTTGGATCATTAGCGGTTTTCTAGCTTATGGAATGTTGACATCTTGCAGGACCAAAGGGTATAAGGCTTATTCTATCTGCTTAGACGATGTCAACTCTAACTGTCACGCAGGAAATGTGTGTACTTGGGTCACCATAGATGGATTTCTGAGGCTCACTAATGGAGATTGCATAAGGCGAGTTTCGATGGGAAGGTAAAGTATGGTTTGAAACCCCGATAATGATCTGGTGATGAGATCTTCCAGAGACTCCAATACGTTGATTTTGAGTGTTGAGCAATTGTTTACTTGTGATGGCCAACAATCTTGTGGTTGACAATGATCTTACATATTGGAGTCACATAAGTATCTTCTTTGAATTACCTTACTAGTCGAAGTTAAAACTTATGAACAACCTAGAAGTCCTGCATATTAGGAAGAATGTATTCGACAACGTCGTGAGAACAATTCTTAGTACTGATAAGAAGAATAAGGACACTCTTAAAACACGTCAAGATTTGCAACTTATGAAAATATGCCGTCACTTGTGGTTAAAGAAGTTGAGGTCGAGCATACCCGAGATACATATGACACCTTACACAGTGAAGCTGATCAAGGAGAAGGAAGTGTTTACCTGATTTCGTGGTGTTCGGTATCCATCCAACTATGCAACAAATATATCTCATTGTAAAAGTGGGAGATATTGAAAGGACCCAATCCCGATTCAGTTACCTAAACCGGAACCAAACCCTTTCGAAAATACGAACCAACAAAAAATTTTCAAAAATTCCGGCAGAGTTTTGTTACTAGCGTGGAATTGCATAAACCTGCACCCAGAAAATAACACTTCGTCCTATGCCACAAAAGCCAAACCGTGGGCACTAATCCCATCCGGATTTCTCAACATCAATATAATCAATAACAGTAAACAAACTGTACTATGTATATATGTATATCCGAGAAAATTCGTATAACAAGTATCAGAATGTATCAGAGCGACCTCTAAAGTAAAACATATACAATATACACATCAGTAGGCGAAACAAGAACCTACTGGAAAGCACAGGTAACTCTGATCACTAGCCTCCAAACCGCGACGTGAAAACACCAAAACCTGAACTGCAACTGGGCACGGAAACCGAAAAGCCCAGGGGAAAGACAATAAACACGTTAGAGTGAGTGGACGAAAATAAATGTCTTTCACCAGTTTATATATATGTTTAAAACAACATATGCGAGTCCAGATAAATAAAATAACAAGTACACGAGGTAAAACTCATATTCCTCCAGTGTACTGAGCATGCAAGTAAAATTCCACGGGGTCACTCATGGACACACACCGTGCTAGTACAGTCCGAATCAAGAGGTCCTTAGTCCTCGTGATTCTAAGCCAGAAATGGCCTCGGTTCCGGGGAAAACGCCCCTCACCGGTCAGGTAGGGATGACGATGCCCCTCCTGGATGGCCTACCATCAGGGATCAACCGAGAGGCAAGGTGTATCGATACAACAACGTAACCAAGACTGTACTCTGTGAAAACCAAATCACAACAATTCGATGCAAATGCATGTAACAACATATAAGTGTATGCATATATCCGTATAAATATAATCGTATAATCGTAAAACACATGCTCATGTAATCCGTAATCTCAATACGCATGCTCAAGTTCGTAAATCATATAAAAGACTCGCAATCATATCCGTGAAAAGAAATTGTCCACTCACAGACTCGCAAAATGCGCACTCGCTCTAAACTCGTGGTCCGGCGGAAGATCCCTCGCCTGAAGCACGATCACGATCCAGGTCACGATCTCGATCTCCTGAATATTCACAAAACATAACTGATCAATATCGTAATCCACAACACTGTACTGATGCACGGAAACCAACCGTTCCCGGAAATACGAAATGCAGTACAAAATGAATTACGGAAATCCCGAAACCTCCACTCGAAATCTCGACTGAAAATTGGCTAATCAAATCAACCCGAAAACCTCTGTACGATAACCAGGGCGCGATTACGAGAAAAATGACATTAATTACGTTGAAATCTGAAAGTTGACTTTTCTCGCCGGAGCGCCGCCGTTGACCACCGTTGACCGCCGCAGTCGATGGCGGCGCGCCGTCAACCGTGAAATCCCACGGCGAGATTCTCCAGATCACAAGTTCAAACCAAGGCGAACCATTTTCCCTTCTACCACAAAGTCCAAAACCCACCGGAACCATGTCAATTTCAGCCCGAAACCTGAACGGAATTCCCCTCCGGTGACCTAATCGGGTTGCCCTAAAACCTCCACCAATCCCAAAACTAATTACATGGGAAGCATCCCCAGACCAAGGGGAGTCAAACCCCCAACCATACGGCCACCGTGGCTCGCCGGAACACGGCCAACCAACTCCGGCGACCAAACCCAGTTCGGCCCGATTCGTTCTCCTCCAAAACTCAATCAATTCTCATCAAACCACACACCAATCCACTCGAAATCAAAAGGGGAAGCTAACCGTACCTGTCATGTGGCCGGAGGTGGCCGGAAAGTGGTCGTCGGACGGTGAAGCCAAAAATGGAAACTCACCCCCTCGGGTCAACGGTCAACCTTTCTATTTTTGGAAAGTCAACAACCGGTCAACGTCAAACAGTATTTTACGAATAATTCTCGACTATTCCGCTATTTATACTCGAGCCTCAGGTCGATCGACGATTCGAAATGGATAACCATCACGATTCGGATAAACTCGAAACAATCGGATAAACTCGTCGGAATCCGAAACTTCAAATAATCATAAAATATTCCTCGGTTATCGGAAAAATCTTCCGGAACCGCCCACAAACCTGGAATCACATACTCTACAATATCCATGAAGACACCCAACTCAAATTCTCGACTGAAAACATAGTCGCGAATCGAATCGACAAACCACACAATATCGTAAAACTGCGACTATAACCAAATCTCGAGAATCGTGTCAAACACACATCTGATTCTGGTTCGGGTCGTCACAGATATCAAATTTTCGAATCTAAAGACTCATGACTGTCATATTTTGATGCAACATATTCTTCTAGTGGTAATTCGACTATATTTGCATCGTGATGTGGTGGAGCCATTAGTAGCGTTGTCTAGGTGGTGGCAGAAGTTATGTACCAGAGAGTTGAAGAAGTCAGATGTGGTCGAATTGAAATAAGAGATTGTGTACATCCTTTGCTAATTAGAGAGAATTTTTCCCCCTACTTTCTTCGATGTTATGATTCACCTAATGATCCACCTTTCGGAACAAGTGTTGTTATCTAGTCTGGTACATTACACTTGGATGTATCCTCAAGAAAGGTACATTATCTAATGAATGTTGCACCACTACTTATGGCTTATATCTCACTTACATATTGATTTCATCACAATTTTGTAGATAACTTAGATAGTATATATAAAAGATATGTTAAAAATCGCTCTAGCCCGGAAGAGTCTATTGCAGAAACATACATTAGACATGAGTGTGTGACCTACTACAACTTGAATTGTATCTTAAAGATACCATTGAGCCAACCCCTTATGACTCCTCCAATACACTTGATCGCTACAATCTTTTTATCGTCGTAGATGTTATACGAGTGTTTGGACCAGTACATGAAATTTCAGAAAGATTAAGCGAAGATGAACTCATTGGAGCATATTGGGTAGTGTTGCGGGACTGTGACGAGGTCAACCGTTACATGAAAGAACATTTTTTGGCACTTCAAATACATGATCTGAACCTTACTCCGAAACAGTTGTTTGCACATCATAAGAGACTATTCCTGAATTATTTCCTCGAATGGGTATGTATATATATATATATGGTAAATAATATCAATAACTCTACACAAGTGTTTCATAATCTTCTTATTTTACTTGTTCAAAGTTTTACAGATGACAACACTCCAAAAAATTAACCACCACGGGTGGTATACACCGACGTTGAACAATTTGGCTAGTAATCCGCAAAGATATGAGATTTATTATGCATGTGTTGTGAACGGGGTTAAGTTTGGGACATTAGATGAAGATGAAGGCAAGAGAACACAAAAATGTAGAATTTCAGTGGGAGAAGACGATAATTTATACTACGGGGTTGTCAACATCGTTAAGTTAATATATGGGAATGAAATTCTTGTCGTGCTTTTCAAATGTAAATGGTTCAACACTGACCCAAACAGATGAAATACTACGAAGAAGGATCTTGGCTTGTTATCGGTAAATAAAAACACAAGCTGGTACAATGATTAGTCATTCGCTCTTGCCACCTTGGTTAAACAGGTGTTCTATCTAGATGATCTAAAAGAGGGTGGTGGTTGGATATCAGTGAACACCCTACTACAGTTAAACTTGAGTCAAGGCCACTTATCAGTGAACACCCTACTACAGTTAAACTTGAGTCAATGCCACTTAACTTGACTGAACTCCAGGCACTAGAGAATAATGGCACAGATGAAGAGGATGTTGAGGACGATGAGGACTTTTATCAGGAGGAAGACTCCGGTGACGGTGAGGATGATGATGATGACACAAATTATGAAAGTGAATAATGCCTCCCATACATATTTGTAATAATTTGTTTGATTAAAGTCTTATTTTCTTTTGAATTTGTAATAATTATAGCTAATTTTCTTTTGGATTTGTTGGTTTTTATTTTGGATTTGGATATATAAGAATAATTTTGAGTGTTTCAAGCAGGAATGAGACTGTTTCATTTGGCAATACAGGAATGATTCAAAAAAACCAAGGTTCTTTTTCAATTTTACATGCTCTTAGATGACGAAATTTGGTATTTTCGTCGTCTAAGCAACACATTAGACAACAAAAATACCAAATTTTGTCGTCTAAGACAAGTTATTCAAAAATTTCTCTGAACGTGTTCTTCGACCCATTGAGAATTTTTCTCGATCCGTCGAATTCCTAGACAATGAAATTAGGTATCTTCATCGCCTAACTAAAGTCTTAGATGACAAAACATACATATTTTGACGTCTAAAATCTAATCTAAACCCTAACCCTAAAGCCCAACCACCAACTCCTAAACCATTATAACTTAGACGACGAAAAAGTGTATTTTTGTCGCCTAAATGTTATCTTAGACGACGAAAAATGTATATATACGTATCATCTTATAATGTGTTTTTTTGGTTGAGGACATATGTTAACTATTTCTGAGGCAGTAAGTGTCTCTGGTTCAGAAAACGGAGTTACGAAACATTTGTTTATGAACGTTTCCGTGTCATTGAAAATTCAATTTTATGGTTGACTACTATGATCAAAGCTTCACTAAACTTTGAATCTCTCCAAATTTTTTTCTATGTACATATTATGTTGCGATGAATATATCTAACGGTTGTTTTATCCAAATTTAATTCCTTTAATATTGACGTGGAGTGAATATAGACACACATACACTTAAGTTATACAAACTTAGGAGATTTATATATTGCACCCAAATTTTTACCCTTGCATCCATTTTTTTAATGAAATTATATTCAAATTATATATAATGTGTATAATTTCTATCCAAATGATATATATATAGGTACAAAAATTTAATTTCTAAAAAATGATCTGAAAAATTTAAAGGAAATAGCATTTAGGTGACGAAATATTAACTGTTTCGTCGCCTAAGTTCAAAAACTCTTAGATTGTGAAACCTCTACTTTTTGTTGTCTTACACCAAATAATTTGGCGGCAATATTTTTGCGCCAATTTTTTTGAGAAATTTTAAATATTCTTATGTGACGAAGTTATTTTACTTAGACGACAAAAATATTTTGTCGTCTAAGTGTTTGTTAATAAGATCGATTTTGTTCGATCTTATTTCCAAAATCCCTCAAATCCCTAGTTCTCTATCTTTACCTTTTCTCTACTACCAGTGACTGCACTGAGGCTGGAGGCCAGAAACCGTACACCACCACCGCTACCTGACTCTCACCGATGCCGGACGCCACCACCGCCACCTCACCCTTCCCGATTTCGTATGCTTCCCTCCAGCCATAGGCCGATGTCGGATACTCTATCTCTGCCTCACCACTCTCTCTCTCTCCTCATTGAACTCCAAGGTAAAATCTCTTTATCTCTCTCATAACCAATCTCTCTATTTCAAAATTTTTTGAAACTATTGGACTGATTTGGGACAGTTGGATTGTTGAATGATTTGTGATTTAGGATTGTGATTTGGGTATGCAACCGTATAGATTGGATGAATTGGATTGTTTGTATGAATTGGATGTTATGGGTATGCAACTTTATGAATAGGATGAATTGGATTGTTTGTATGAATTTGTATGAATTCGATGATGTTGATGAGATGGGTATGCAGCTGTACAAATTAGGCAGGAAGTTCGTATGAATTCGATGAATATCAAGTTATGGTATTTGTGAATTCAATTCAATTGGATTGGTATGCAACTATATGAAGTGGGCAACAGGTTTATGTATTGGTGTTTGTATCTTTGAAAGGTCCCTGTAAGTAAACCTTTTGATAAATGGGTGCCTCATTTGTATATTGGTGTTTGTATTAATGATGATAAACCAATTTTGGATTAGTTTAGGGTAGAGATGTTATATGATGCAATGTGATAAGTTTTTCCTTGTGTGATATGTTTGTTTTGTATTTTGAATTCTGAAATTAGTTTTTTCTTTACGTATTTGGATATCGCAAAAGATGCCAGGTGAAAAATTGAACAGAAAATAACAGGAGGAAGAAATACTTGCAACATTTCGATTGACGTGTCAGAGGAGTAGATGTGGCACTTCAAATGACCAGACGACTCAAGAGCCACATGAAGGAGAACGAGCGCCTGGTGCTCTGCCAATAAATATTTTGACCCCAACGAGTCCATCACCATCTACTCTCGTAGCGTATGAAGTGTGCATTAGTGCCCACCGCAAAAGGCGTAGCACCATGTGTAAATCTCTTATGCGATATGTAGAATGTTTCATGGTTTTATGAATTGATTAAGTGTGTTCAATAAATACTAATTAATTTTATAATTTTTTTGTATATATGAGGGTTGTTTAAGGGGACCAAAACATGTCAAATGGTGAAGATGACGAAAAAAAAAAATCAAAGTTCTTTACCATGACTTCGCAAGAGACCCTCCGACAAAGGGGATGAGCAACTTGATTACCCATGAAATTAGGGCCACCATACGGAGCAAGGTAGAAATGAAGGCGGCAATATAGAAGGAGCTCTCACAAGCCGAGAGAAATAAGGTGTACGTATATCTCTCGATAAACGTCTTTCAATTTAAATATATTTGATTAAATGTAAATACATAGCAGTTATAATATATATATATATATATTTAATGCCTCTTCATATTTTTTGTAGGTACACTTTAATTTTTCAGAGTCTCCAGAGATGTTTCAGTTCATTGAGGGGCGAGCTATAAAAATCTATTTCGAATAGAAGCACACATTGCACAACATCTATAAGGAGTTCGGGTGTCCTACCCCTACCGAGTTTAAGAATCAGGAAGACCAATGGCAATGGTTGGTCCAGCACTTCCAGAGCGGAAAGTTTAAGGTAATGTCTTAAATATCGAATAGAAAGTCTATTATTTGAATAATTTATTATTATTCAATCGTTTCTTCCTATTTCCTATAACAGACAAGGTTGGATGCAAACACGATTAACTGGGACAAGAAGGATAAGAACCACCATTCTGGCTCAACTCCGCTTGGCTACCTCGTCATGGAACATATGGAGAAGGGTTCGCATGTGCCATTCTTAGACGCGTACAAAGATGCGTACGTGAGGCCTGGGGAAGAGAAGGCGATTCTGAATGCGATAATTAACCACTCAATTCGAAACTAATTAACAGAAATGAACTTTTTGTGTAAATGTTTATGCCAAAAAACCTTTGAAGCATCTTTCCGGTATGCACATAGGTTAGAGTAGTTGGTGACCGAATGAAATTTACTTTATCTGTGTTGTTTGTTTGATTGGAGTACACTTTATGTACGTTGTTGGTTTGATTGCCAGAATAGTGTTTACTGAGCATTGAAATACAGTTATGGGGTTATTTATTGCTATATTGAGATTGTTGCATGTTTTGTATGCTAGAATGGTTCAATTTTAGGTAATTTAGGTTTTTGGTTGCTTTTATTTTTAGGAAAAATTATGTCAAATTTTTGGTAGAATTATCCATGTTAGTCGAGTTTAGTTTAATTTTCAATTGTTTGTTTTATTGTAGGAGAAGATGACGCAGTTCGCTGAGGAAGCATTGGCCGAGAGGGTGGCACAATACCCAAACACTCCGCACGAAGAGCTCCCTCCACTGGACGTACCTACGCAAATCCAGATGTTTGATAAACCACTTGGAATCCGACTTGGGAAGGAGATTCATAGTCTTGGACGAGCTGGTGTTTAAGATTTGAGCTAATCATCGAGGCCCACCTCCCGAGCTCATTCAAGTGGGATAGATGAGCGAATCAAACAGGTCGAGGAGTGGGCGGAGGCGCGTATTCTAGAGGAGAGAATGCGGTACTAGAAGCATCTTCGAGAGATGCCAACGACCGAGGTATGGATTTGAGATATGATGTTACAGATGGGCTTACAGCCGCCTGCTTGCAGTTCGTATCTGCCATCTCAACATTCATGAAACCGAGACGATGACGACGATGACGATGGTAGCGGGATTTGGGGGGGTCCAAACACTGGTGTAGATATCGTCTATTTTGTAGATAATGTAGATATCGGCTATTCTGTAGATATTTTAATCAATATTATATTTATTAAATATATTTTAAAATTTTACAATTTTTTTATTAATTTAATGTTTAAAACGACGAAATGCAAATAATTCGTCGTCTAAAAAAATTATTAAACGACAAAAACTATAATATTTTTCGCCATTTAAAACATGTCTCTAGACGACGAAATATTTTATGTTCGTCGTCTAAGTTATTCTTTTACGACGAAATATATTTCGTTCAAGACTAATTTTTTTTGTAGTTTAGAATGTTAACTGACGATGTTTTATTCTTCATTTAACAATGTTCTAAGACGACGAATAATGTATTTTCGTCGTCTAAGACCTATCGCAACGAGTCTTAGACGACGAAAATTTCGTCGTTTAAGTCGTTAGCCGACGAAATTGTTCTCTTAGACGATGAATCCATTTCGTCGTCTAAGTTGCGTATTTTAGTAGTGTTGAACTTGTGGTGATAACAAGGAACAAAGCTCTCTCTTTATTGAGTTCACATATCCCTTAAGAGGCTCCCATGTGCATAAAGATTTTTTTTCGAGGATTAGGGACTCCTGATAGTATTGCAAATACATCATAGATCGATTTGGTCCTTCGTGTAGTTCAAGAAATGAATTAATTGGATTTCCATAACCAATATAGCGAGACACGAAACATACTGTATTAGATAACACTTGAGACCCTATTTCTATATATTGTTATATCATATGCGATCTCAAACGATTAGGACAAGTGATAAGTCAACATTATTCATACATTATACAGGTATAGCTAGCCTTGAAATTCATATATACTCAAACATTTGGAGAGTTGCGGTTTCTCACCTAGCCTTCACAAAAAGGAGCAAATTTAGTGCTTCCCATTTTGTCTCAGATCAAATGGAAAGTTGGCCTGACTCTAAATTTACCAAAGCTATATAGTAGGATTGTTCGAGCTTGGGATTTATACTTCACCTGGCTTTCTGAGACATACGTACAAATATTTGAAATCACTCGGTTTAATTACGTAATATAACTTTCATTTCCATTTGAATTTTCAGGTCTTCTTTGCACCAGATTCTGGCGTAGGAATGAAGCATTAGTAGGCCTTAAATATAATCGATCTACGCTCGAACCCAAAGCCTTTAGAATTGAGTTTCATGATTTCAGGCACAATTGCACAAATAGAATCATATATGCGTACTTTCATTGTTTCATTATAGTGATGACTAAGTGCATTAGTATTTTTGCTGTTTATGCATATGCACGTCCTCTGATCCAGATTCTGGTAAAGTGATGAAGCATTCGTCTTAGCAGTCCACTACTAAAGCGACCAGTGTGGCGAATTTGCTTAACGACGGATATGGACTACTTGAAAGGTTAACTCCAAATGTGATCGGGGAACATAATAGGTTTGTATCTGATTCACAAATGGAATCGTTGAAATATGAGTGTATTGCTATATGGACCCTTTTATAAACATCCTTTTAACTAGTCTGGTACAAGCATGCATTTAGTAGAAGCTACAGAACAAGAGATTTATTCAGAAAATGGATGCCTGCTCAGTCTGATCAGTCTTAGTATCATTTCCACTGATACTCATCGACTACTGCTACGCCTTTCAACATTTGGGTTCAGCAAACTATCTGTTACTGATCAACTTGAGCAGACGGCAGAAATCAGAAAAACAGTAGTTAAAACTTTTCCAATGGAGCAGCTCTCCGAGGAAAACGATGAGGATTTCCGAATGAGAACATTCATAGAGCTATTCAAGATGCTTCCTTCCACTTACAAAAATCTTTTTGTGTCAAAAGTCATCCAGAAATTCAAGCATGAGAGGCAATTTGGAGAACTCATTTCTCCATTCAAGCAACTAGATGCCAGTGATCAACAAATAGTGATTGAAATAGTTGCTCCAGATTCATGGAGAAATTGATGAGGATTTCAGACTCTGAAGGTTCACGCATCTGTCTGAAGATTATACAAACCATGTCTATAAATGCCTCGTTGACCAAAAATATATTGGTTCCGGTAACGATGACATTGTTTTGGATAAGGTGCAGTGCTGGTTCTCTGATTTCTTCGCAGGTTTCTCAACTATTTGGTTCCAGGAACAAAGCCTCGATGCTCAAAAGAAGCTGATTCAACAACTAGATGTTAATGCCTTGATCACCATGTTTAGCCCAAAGATAAAATATCTTGTTGTTGAGCTTTGAGGCATGGATTAGGCGGCCTGGAAGCTGGAAGCTGGAAGCTAAGGATAATCCATAACGTTTGGGTTAGATTAAGATAAGTTAGGAGGCCGGAACCGGCGGCCCACATTAAATTGATTGCTACGTTTCCTTGTGAGGAAAGGATTCACTGACAAGTTTATCATCAAGGTCTTAGACTTTGATTATAAATCTAAGAAATAAGATTCCAAATAGTTATAATTGCGTAGTGATTGTAATTGTGAAGAGTTTTAGATATACGTAATTGCTTCCTATAAATAGAGGAGGTTAACGAAAGAGAAAGGATGATACAATCACATACATACTTTTCTCTCAGCAAACTACCTTCTCATCTCGAGAAATCCCTGCAACCAGCGATCAAGAGATCATTCACCCAAAGAAGCGTGAGTATCTTGCGATCTACGGACTCAAAACACTGTAACCAGCGATCAAAATGTTATTACCCGAAAGAGCTTGATTATTTTGTGATATATGGATGCAACACCCTGTGTTCTCAATAGTCTATTAAGGAGATTGCTCTACTTCACACCGAAGGAATTGTGAGGTATCGATCTTCATGGCTCTGCGAGAGACAAGAAAACCATAAAGTTTTAAGTCACTTAGGTGAGAAGGATCCATCAGGCGGGGTTGGTGTTCTCCCTGTGTCAGTCGCTTCTTAGAAGTCAGGTAGCGACAAGCTACGTTTAATGTTTTGTCCCACGACGGTGGCACGCCAAGTATACATAAGAACGTGATCGAGAAAAGAGATAGAAAACCTCTCAAAACCTTGGGAGATTTTTGTGCCAAACATTTTGGCACGCCAGTGGGATAAGCTTTTCGTATTTTTAAATGACAATTGAGAACCCTTACAAAAAGGGATACCTTCAGTATCCTAAACTGGATTACCGGGAACATACATCTATCGAGTGTCGCTCTCTCTCTGCGAACGTGGTAAAAGTCATATTTGGAGTCACATCTTATTCAACGATGGACTTCGAGTTCCTGACTGAACAAGAGTTAAATGGTCTAGCATACAAATCTTATAGACTATACGTTGCTAGGCGCGATGAGCGATTTGGGCAATACTTCGCTTCCATTGAGCGATTGATTGAATAGTAAGCGTGGTTGTTCACCACCTTTGGCGAGAAGACAAATACGGCAATAACCAAAGTGGTCGCTCTAAATGCCGAGTTCAACAAGGGTTTAGAAGAGCAGGCGACTCAGAAGGCATAGCTTGTAACCCTCGTGGAGGGACAAGACAAGTTGCGTGAAGACCTTTTGCAAGCTATAGATCTTGCTCAGGCGCAGCAAGCGAAGGGGGTGTCAGCCTTTTACAAGAGAACTGATAAGGATTTTGGGCATTTGACAAAGTCTATCTCCGAGCTCACGAGGAAGATGAGGTAGGCTGAAAATTTCCCAGCCGCCTAGGAGGAGCAGTTCGAGAGATTCATGGAAGAGTGCGATATACACCTTGCCAAGGTACATGAGCCATATGAGACTCCCTACCCGCCTGTGCAGAAAGGCGTCACCAATACTTGGAAGTGGCTAAGGAACTATAAGTCGATCAATTTCCAAAATTTTACAGGTGACGATGATGCAAACGCGACGACACACTTTACCTATTTCACTTTACAGCTTGAACCTTTTTCTGAGGATCCAGAACTTAAACTACGAGTTTTCGGTTCATCGTTGTTCAGATTAACACTCGTCTGGTATACAGGTCTAAAGAAGAGGTCTATAACAGACTGGCCAGTGATGGAGGCTTTGTTAATCGACCATTTTGGAATGACAGGGCCAGAGACAAGCATTAGCAAGCTAGTGGCCATGAACCAAGCACTATTAGAAAGTTTGGTAGCTTTCCTCCATCGATTTAGATCGAAGTATAATCTATGTCAAACACTTCTGGGTAAAGATGCAATCGTTGAGATGGAAATCAGTTGACTAGAGGATCCATACCATAGTTTATTCTTCAATCATAAACATTCCACCCTGAACATGCTCATTACGACAGTACCCAAAGCCCATAATACCATGCAGGAGAGAGACAAAAGGTGCAATTCCTCGAAGGGAATGTATGCGCCGAGGTCCACATATGAGAGAAACAAGCCAAGAACTATGGCTTATATTGAAGATCCTGAAGAAAGGGGATCAGATTCAGAAGAAGACCAGGTTCACGCCGTGGAGCTTACTTCCAAGTCAGTGCTTAAGCCTCAAAAGTTGCAGCAAAGCAATGGGACCATTGAAGCTCTCGACGGTAGATTTTACAAAGCCAGAGTTCGAGACATATATGTACGACGCCAATGTGGCTCATAAAATCCTAGAAGAGCTTATTAACCAGCTAGTGGTGAAAACAGACTTCAGCCCTATCCCTAGAGCTAAATAGCTTAAGGGAAAGAAGTATTGTAAATTCCATGGTATGTGGAATCATTCAACCAAAGATTGTGTTAATCTCAAGGATCAGATCTAGAAGTGGATCAATGAAGGCAAACTGGCCTTAGACAACGCACTTAAGACCATCTCGCTAGTGGACTCGCGACCATTCCCAGAACTGCAAGTCATTATGATACACCTAGTGATGATGTCGATAGAGAATATCGTAGCGGAGATGGATGGCAGAGAACAGCCAGTCGGTCTCGAGGATTATGGTACCCCAAACACCCAAGGTATACCTTCAAATAGGATAGGATGGACGAGCTCTTCAAGCATGAAATTATTAGCTTTTGGCCTGTAAGGAAACTAACAGATCTGGACTATCTAGGACTAAGGGAACATTTCTGTAAGTACCACAACAGGTTTGGACACAAGACCTCTTCTTCCTATGGACTAAATGACACTGTGCAAAGCCTAATCAATTATTGAGTAATAGGATTCAGTTATGGAGATGGAAGAAACCGTGATCCTCGACCTTTACTACCATTTCACAAAAAGTTCCCTGGGGCAGCGATGGTTCCTGCTACGGCACCAAAGAATAAAAGATTGAGGAAGAAGGAGCTAAAGAGATAAATCACATACAATGTGTCTCATATGGCTGAAATCTTGGAGTATCTGATCCTAGCGAATCTCGCCATGGTGCCATATGGGCCATCGCTAAACCCTGATAGGAATATTGGAGTTGACAAGGAATAACCTAACAAAAGGAAGCCGACCTCGAACTTACATACTAGTGAAGAAAATAGTAAGAAAAAGTGGCCTAAGGCCTCTTCAAAGGGTAAAGAAAAAGTGGACCCGAATGCCAAGTCTCCAGTAACCCTGTGCGCTCGATGCAAATTTCATTGTGGTCTCAAGATTACTTATGAGGAGTTTAAGGAAGTCATCAAGGCATGTCCAGAATTGAAGTCCTCCCCTGAGCATTATCAACCTAATGGCCCGAGGGAGCTTAATCAGAGAGACTCACAAGCGTTCAAGTTAAGGCGAGCGACATAAAAGTTCTTGAAACCAACAGCAGCAGAACAGACCATAGCAGATTAGATCACTATGCCATATGTTCCCCTAGCATTAAAGAACTTCATAAAAGAGACTGTATGGTACGTGAAGGAGAAAGGGAAAACTATCAAAGTGACCCATAGAAGGCGAAGAAACCTGCAAAGACGGTTTGGAGAAGCCAAAAGGGGCATTAGAAGCTTTGGAGATGGGAATAATTCAACAAAAAGAGTTGGCGTGTTCACTAAAGAAGTTGCAGCGATGGCTGAATGCCTTAGCAGTGAATCTTTTGGTAGTCTTTGGCAAGAAATCTCGCGAGCCTAAGGTTAGAACGACAAAACCAAGCGGCTTTGACCGTAACCCAGAATTGCTCGCAAGAGAAAATAAACAAGAAGCTATCCCTGAGGTTCCCCAGGACTGTAAATGGTCCAATAATGAAAAACAACGTGCTCAGGATACTAATATATCTAAGCAACCCGTGGTAATCAAGAGCCTCCAACGATTGAGTGAACTCATCCAACGTCGTATTGTATCAAGTGAAACGAAAGGACTTAGGTGGAGGCCAAAACCATTGGTTGAGGAGGAGCGAAAGAAAGCGGTTTCTCAAGCCAAGAAAACTTCTGCTGCCACCAGCAAGAGTAGCAGTTCATTCTTACCAGCTGGACTAGAATCTATACTCGAGGTTCTAATCGAGGGTGAACTTATGGCAACCATCGAGCCCATATTCTCCCCTGGCTAGGGGATAGTGGAGGCTTAGACACACGGCCCAGGGACCACGAACGACATGGGCGAGTTGGAAAACGACGAAGAGTTGTTAGGCTATGGGGAAGATGAAGAACCAGATATCCACGAGTACGAGGATGACTTGGACGTGATCATGGTATACGTGTTACCTTCCAAATTTGTAAGCTCTTCAGATAAGAAACCAGATTCCTTACTTGCAGTCCCTGCTGAAGTCATATCCAATAATTTGGCCAATTTGCCTATCATATGATGTGTCTCGGATGGTTGAAATCCTGGAGTATTTTATCCAAGCGAATCTCGCCATGGTGCCATATGGCCCGCCGCTAAACCCTGAATACATTGAGGGCTTACCTTACTACCATTTCCGCCATGTTTTGGGAACGCACTCTACATAGCAATGCATGAGCTTGAAATTTAGAATCCAGCATTGGATCGATGAAGGAGATGTAGTAATCGAGCAACCAGCTCCGAATCTGGAACCTAACAAGGAATTAGTGATAGGAATGTTGGAGTTGACAAGGAATAACCCTAACAAAAGGAAGATGACCTCGAACTTACATACTAGTGGAGAAAATAGTAAGAAAAAGCAGCCCGAGGCCTCTTCAAACGGTAAAGAAAAAGTGTACCCGAATGCTGAGTCGCCAGTAACCCTATGCGCTCGATGCAAATTTCATTGTGGTCTTAAGATTACTTATGAGGAGTTGAAGGAAGCTATCAAGGCATGTCCATAATTGATGTCCTACCCTGAGCATTATCAACCTAATATCCTGAGGAAGCTTAATCAGAGGGACTCACAAGCATTCAAGCGAAGGCGAGCGATAAAAAAGTTCTTGAAACCGGCAGCAGCAGAATAGACCTTAGCAGATTAGATCACCACGCCATATGTTCCCTCAGCATCGAGGAACATCATAAAAGAGAATGTGTGGTACGTCAAGGAGAACGGAAAAACTATCGAAGTGACCCCTAGCAGGCAAAGAAACCTGCAACGACGGTTTGGAGAAGCCAAAAGGGCATTAGAAGCTTTGGAGATGGGAATAATTCAACAAAAAGTGTTGGCGTGTTCACTAGAGAAGTTGTAGCGATGACTGAATGCCTTAGCAACGAATCCTTTGGTAGTCTTTGGCAAGAAATCTAGTGAGCCTAAGGTTAGAACGGCAAGGCCAAGCGTCTTTGACCGTAACCCAGAATTGCTCGCAAGAGAAAATAAACAAGAAGCTATCCCTGAGGTTCCCCAGGACTGTAAATGGTCCAGTAATGAAAAACAACGTGCTCGGGATACTAATATATCTAAGCAATCTGTGGTACTCAAGATCCTCCAACAATCGAGTGAACTCATCCAAGGTCATATTGCATCAAGTGAAATGAAAAGACTTAGGTGGAGGCCAAAACCATTAGTTAAGGAGGAGCGAAAGAAAGTGGTTTCTCAAGCCAAGAAAACTTTTGCTGCCACCAGCAAGAGTATCGGTTCATTCTTACCAGCTAGACTAGAATCAATACTCGAGGTTCTAATCGAGGATGAACTTATGGCAACCATCGAGCCTATATTCTCCCCTGGCCAGGGGATAGCGGAGGCTCAGACACACGACCTAGGGACCACGAACGACATTGGCGAGTTGGAAGACGACGAAGAGTTGTTAGACTATGGGGAAGATGAAGAATCAGATATCAATGAGTACGAGGATGACTTGGACTTGATCATGGTATGCGTGTTACCTTCGAAATTTGTAAGCTATTCAACTGGGAAACCAGGTTCCTTACGTGCAGTCCTTGCTGAAGTCATATCCAACAATATCAACAACTTGGCAACGACAAATGCTACAAAAGATGCATAAGAGCAGATGTTGTTCACCAAGAAGCTAGAGATTGACTTATCCTCAAAAAAGCCAACCAAAAATATGGCGATGCATATGAGACCGTTGTACATCACTGGCAATGTTCAAGGGATTCAGATCAACAAATTGCTGGTAGATTCTGGGGCAGCAATGAATATCATCACCGACAAAGCAATGGCTTTCTTGGGCATTCTCAAGTCCGCTATCCAAGAGACAGCTCTCAATGTTTGAAACTTTCAAGGTAGCATATCTAAGACTTTGGGAATATTTTTTTTCTCAATGTGCAGGTTGGACCAGCAGCTGGAACATACACATTCTTCGTGGCTGAGTGTACGACACCATACAGTGGGATTTTGTCACATTGATGTCTCAGAGTTACTATGTTCCATCATCTCTTCACTAGCAAATGGTATTCTAGAATATGGAGTCTGGCAAAGCTGAGATCATTGATGCAGACCTGTGTCCATACTCAACCTCAACCAGTGCGTTAGATGCCATCTACTACAACAGTGACCTTTAGGCCATTGGAAGTATGTTGCGTTGACAACAAAGGCCGCTCTGTAGGGGTGACGGCCTCTGAATTAGCTCAATGGAGGTAGGTGAAGGTACCTCAAGAATACAGGGGCAACTTACCAGCGTACTATAAATTTGATCTTCCATGACCTCATAGGGAAATCCATGGAAGTTTATATCAACATTGTGGTGGTTAAGACGAAATACAGGACAGATCATATAGAGGATCTGAGGAAGGTTTTCATTTGTATGAGACAACACCGATTGAAGATGAATCTAGCAAAGTGTGTGTTTGGCGTACAAGCAGGAGACTTCTTGGGTTTCTTAGTTCACCAACGAGGAATTGAAGTCCCAGAGGATAAGAAAGAAGCAGTACTCAATGCTGTCCTGCTAAAGAACAAAAGAGAATTACAATGAGTACTGGGTAAAATCAACTTCCTCAGATGGTTCATTGCAAATACTGTAGGCAAGACACAACCATTCTCACCTCTGCTTAAATTGCAAAGCCAAAAGGCCTTGTATATGAGTCTATTCATCAAGAGGCTTTTGATACCATCAAAGCATATTTGGCAAACCCACCAACCCTATAGTCTTAGTCCCACCAAGGTTGGGAGTACCTCTCAAGCTATATATATCAGCAACGGATCATTCTATTGGGAGTCTGCTAGCTCAAGATGACACAATGGGAACTGAGTGAGCTATTTTTTTTTATCTTAGTCATATGTTGACAGATTGTGAGACACGGTACTCTCCAATGGAAAAGCTATGCCTAGCCTTGTATTTTTCAGGGTGTAAGCTGAGGCATTATATGTTGTCTTTTACTACTGTGTCATTGCACAAACAGATTTGGTTAAATACATGCTTTCGCGGCCCATACTGAGGGGTAGGACTGGAAAGTGGCTATTAGCACTTTCATAATTTTCTTTACAGTATGTGCCACAAAAGTCAGTAAAGGACCAGGCGGTGGCTAATTTCCTCACCCATCATCCAATGTTAGATGCTCGTGAAGGCCCAGAACTGGATTTAGCTTACATCTCACTCACTCATTGGCTTTTGAGTACCAGCTCAATGGCTAGGGCAGGCATTGCTCTAGTCGATCCAGATGGGGGCACCTTCTTCTATTCTTTCAAACTCGACTTCCATTGTACCAATAACTAAGTGAAAAATGAGGCACTCATCATAGGCCTAGAAATTTTGTTGGATATGGAGGTCATCGAAGTTTACATATGTGAAGATTCCCAGTTGGTTATTAGGCAAATGCAAACGAAGTATAGGGCTGGTTCAATCTTAGAGCGTTATGCTAAACAACCTTGTGACTTGCTTAAGCTATTTACTGAAGTGCAATTAAGCCACATTCCTTGTGAGCAAAACTATGCGGCAAACGAGTTTGCTTAACTAGCGACTGGGGTAAGTTTACAGGATGGTTTCCATAAACGAATTCTAAAAGTTGAGCATCGTACTCTTCCCTCTTTCTTTGCTCGTCATGAAGAGAAAAATGAATATTACATGGCCAAACTTGATCACATCAACGTAGATTAGCGCCAACCCATTATCTCGTATCTCCAAGACTCCAATGGACCAGTAGACAAGGGGATTCGTAAATTAGCCCAGTTTGAGTTGGGTTATCACTTATTAGTAAGTGTGTAAACACTAAACAAGAGAGTGTTTGGCTCAATTTTTTCCCAGCGAGTAGATGTGCGCTGGTTCTAGGTAAACCACAAACAGTCTCTTTTATGCGTGCTTGGTGTGCCACTGCCTAAAGCAGAACGTTGATGTTCATTGCGTCGCTGCTTATCTTCTGAGAAGCAATTGGAGCGAGGAGATCACCAACCTCACTCAATGAGTTCTTTTCACCTATATGATCTAGGACTTAGATTCGTATCTCGTTGCTGAACCATGAAAATCGATGCCTCACAGCTCCTTCGGTGCAAGGCAAAGTAATCTTCTTGGCAAGTTTTGAGAACACTGGTTTGTGACTTCTTTGACTACCAGAACCTTCATGCTCTTTCGGGTGAAATCTTTTGATCACCGTCATCTGACAATAGAGGACTTCGAATCCATCACGCTCTGTCAGGCAAGAATTCTGGATACGCCATTGTTGGTTCTCTTGAGAGGAGAGTTGTATTAGCCGAGGGCAAATTGTGTGACTGTAGAAGTGCCTTTTGATCTGGTCATGAAGCCCTTATTTATAGTGATTTCTCAAGCGTATCTCTCGTTGAAAAGAGTAAGAAATCAGAATCCTTCGGCCCTTATTTATAGTGATTGCTCAAGTGTATCTCTTGTTGAAAAGAGTAAGAAATCAGAATCCTTGAAGGATTCTGAATACCAGATTCCCAAGATTTTATTCTTCCTTCCTTGACAAGGAATATATCGAGATAATTTTTATTTTCTTCCCAAACTAGGCCAATTAAATGGGCCACAGAAATCAGCCTCATAAAATATTATTTTATGGTCCAAATATAGCCCCCAAGACTCGAGATTAGGCCAAAGAGACATGATCGAAGAGGCCTTGTTAAAACGCAGTGTCGTTTCGAACCAAGCAGTAACCTTGGCGAAGACGGTTTTATTATCCAACCAATCTCTTACGAGACTACAATTCTCGCAGGGAAGACCACTCAACCTGACTTTGGGATTACTTGTCCCTACCCATAATAGAATGGTTGCTTTAAGTCTGTTGCGGAAGGATTCCCAGCCTCTTTCGGCTAAGCTTAATCTGATGCAGGATGTAATTCCTAAGGAGCATCATCCTAAGGTGAAGTTCCCTTGGTCAACATGCCCTTTGAAAAGGAATTTGAAATTGAGGCAAAAAGTGAGAGCATTGATGTTCCTCACCTGGCGAGAGATGTTCCCGCGGCAAATGAGGAAACAAGTGAAAATCAGGCAAGCACTACCCAGGTGGGAGAAACTCAAACGAGAGACGAGCGAGCAAGCGAGCGATAGGAAAAAGCTCAGGCGAGAAACGACCTTCACCCTTACCCAAAAGTATTTTATTTTTAAGTGCTTCTCGGGGTTCTTGACGTCTGAGGTGGATCTGGCCACAATCAGATCAACCCTTAAAGGATTTCTCGATGCTCAAATGTTAGAAACGGTTCAACATGGGCTCCTCCTCTCCATCCTTTCTAGCGAGGAAATACTAGCGAGGAAAGCGGAATGCCCCCTTCATATTGTAAGTTTGATAGTGGAGATGCATGTGAGTCCCGTTGAGCAGGCTACTTTAAGAAACTTGCATAACTCATGAGAATTATACAAAAAAATTTGCCACAAGTGATGGCCTGATGGCCTATACGAAAGTGTTTGCTAGCCCCCCAGTTTTGTTAAGCAAGCGAGAAAAAAGACAAGCCTCTGAAATATGTTGTCTATGAACACAAGAAGACTAAGTCACTTGGTCCAGTGTTGGATGTTTGTTACAATTAGGACACACCTTTTTGTTTCATCGAGACACTAAAACCTCTATTCCATTGGGAGTGCCAAAATGTTTGGCTCGATTTTTCCCTAGTAAGTAGATGTGCGTTGATTCTACGTAAACCGCAAACTGTTTCTCTTATGCGTGATTGGTGTGCCACTACCTAAGACAGAACATTGATGTGCGTAGTGCCGTTGCTGATCTTCTTAGAAACGATTGGAGCAAGGAGAGCCTCAACCTCGTTCGATGAGTTGTTTTTGCCTAGATGATCTGGACTTGGGTTCGTGTCTCGCTGCTGAACCATGAAAATCGATGCCTCACAACTCCTTAGGTGCAAGGCACAACAATCTTCTTGGCAAGTGTTGAGAACACTGGTTTGTGACTTCTTTGACCACCAGAACCTTCACACTTCTTTGGGTGAAATCTTCTTTGATCACCGTCGTCTAACAATAGAGAATCGTCGAATCCATCATGCTCTGTCAAGTGAGAATTCTGGATACGCCATCGCTAATTCTCGCGCGAGGGGAGTTGTATTAGCAGAGAGAAAATTTTATGACTATAGAAGTGCCTTTTAATCTGGTCGTGAAGCCCTTATTTATAGTGATTGCTCAAACATATCTCTCGCTGAAAAGAGTCAAAAATCAAAATCCTTCACCAGATTCACTATATTTTATTCTTCCTTACTTGTGAATATATCGAGATAATCTTAATTTTCTTCCCAAACTAAGGTTATTAAATGAACCACAAAAATTAACCTCATAATATATTATTTTATGGTCCAAGCAGAGAGTACAACACTACAACTCAAACAAAGTTCCAATGAATGTTGCATGAGACCAACAACTCAACACGTTCCACCAATGAATGTTTTTTTTTCCGATGAAAGAGATTAAGAGAGAATGAATGTTGAAAAACCAATTTATAGTGAGAGCGACACGTAGCGTTCTTTTATTTAATTTTTGAAAGGGAGAGCCGGTAGCTTATACTTTCTACAACCGTCGAGATATTTTTCATACCTTCTATATATCACAACAAAGCTGAGAAATTAAACATGAGATTGACAAACAAAAGGAAAGAGGCAATCATTCTCTAGTATTGCTCTTTCATACTACGTACGTGAAGCTATACGTTAATTAGTACCACCAAAGAGCGCCTTAAGTCTCGTTATCTCGTAGAGGGCTTAGGAAAGTAGTGGCAGCTATTAACTGGGATGGGAAATTTTTTTGAAATAGTGCAAAATCCACAATCTGTAGACCTGGATTTTCACCACTGTAGCTAGCATATGCAACGACTGGAGTATGACCAGTATTCACTCACTACTGAGGAAGAGATTCGAGGCGACGTAGCATCCTGGTCGCCTCGGATAAATTTCTCGTCGTCTCGATTTGTTGTCACCAAAACTTCGTCGCCTCGATACGTCGCTTGAGATTGATCCCTTCACCATTCGGGCGACGTAGATTCAAAACTTCGTCGCTTCATTTTCATCGAAGCGACAAAAAAATAATTACGTCGCTTCAATTTTTCGCCGCGAAGATCTAAACGTTGTCGCTTCATATGAAAACGGAGCGACGAAGATTCATCAATATTCGTCGCTTCAATTTAAAACGAAGCGACGAAGATTGAGCAATCTTCGTCGCTCCGTTTTAAATTGAAGCGACGAATATTGATGAATATTTGTCGCCTCACTGTATTTAATTTTTTTTTCTTTTTCACCCAAATGGAGCGACGAAGATTGAGCAATCTTCGTCGCTTCGATATATTTAATTTTTATTTTTTTTCTTTTTCAGTAAATGAGGCGACGTAGATTGGTCAATCTACGTCGCTTCAATATATTTAATTTTTATTTTTTTCTTTTTCACTCAATGAGGCGACGTAGATTGGTCAATCTACGTCGCTTCAATATATTTAATTTTTATTTTTTTTCTTTTTTACGGAACGAGGCGACGAAGATTGACCAATCTACGTCGCCTCATTTACTGAAAAACAAAAAAAAATAAAAATTAAATATTATTGTACCAAGTCACGACCTATCGCAATTTAGGCTAACACAAAAACTCATTCATCAAATCAAGTTATATAGAAAAATATTCTACAACTCAAAACGTTATATGATACAAAGCGACCTATCACACAGTAGACTAATGCTGGGGGACGGCAATTCAGCTCGATTACGAGCCAGGAGGTGGTGGAGGAGCTTGAGGTTGTTGACTCCCAGCCTGGAATGATCGCATTAGGGCCTCCATTTGTTGGACCCTTTGGGCGAGCTCATTGTAATCCTCTCTGGCTTTCTGCGCCACCTCGCTCGATCTGCGTGCCTCCTCGCCCGATATGCGTGCCGCCTCGCTCGATCTGCGCGCCTCCTCTCTGGCTTCAGCCACCTCCCTTTTCAGGGCTTCGGTTTCCTGTACTCGGGGCCCTCCTCTCGGTTTGGGGTCGCGTGTGAGAGCGCGCCCCACCCCTGTCACGTCGAATAGGAACAAATATTAGTAATGGAATAGTAAAAAAAAATAAAGCAAAACGTAAATCGAGATGAACGACGGTGGTTTAGGAGATTTATTACCTCTTATAGAGGTCCCGGGCCTTGAACCCACATCTTCCTCTATGATATTTATTTGTGTATCAAGAGGAAGAGGATGGGGTTGGGAAACCGTCGCATCGCCGTCTGTGTCACCCACAACACTATCTTGTTGCGACAAGACTTCATCGAGTCTTCGCTTCACTGCCGCCTGCTCAATTAAGTGATATTAAATAAATAAAATTACAATATGGGAATAAAAAATAATTGAAATAACGTAACGTGAACCTATTTGAGCTTACCACTTTCTCAGCCGCATTCTTGTCCGGCTGGTATACGTTAATCCACGTCTGGACGGAGGGCGCTCTATGACCCTCCTTCTCCAACACCTCGCTTCGGTACGAGAGGGCGAGAGATCCCGAATGGTGGTTGAGCTGCTGCTCCTTGTTCTTGTTTCGGTTTCCTCGATTCCGTTCGCACAATCGCTGCCACACACACACACAAATCATCGATGAATTAGAATAGATAAACATGTATATTTTAGAATTGTTGGCTACCAAAACTATTCCAAGGATGGTTTATGAAGCTCACCAAGTAAGCAGGGTCTTCGAAGTGGGCTTTTAACCACGCCCATTGGTCTTCCCTCCCGAGAAACTCGGCCGGAGTCTCTTGGCTAACGTGGAGATAATGTTGATGACAATCGTACTTCCAATCCTTGTAGATTGTTTGCGCCGTCACATCAATGAAGTTCCACATCTCCACGTCAGTCGCCGGGATGTCGTAGTTCGTCTAGCACAAGACATTTAAATTCCGTTAAGTAAAAGTTATATTTACATAAACCGTAAAGTAACAAAGTAAGCTAAGGGCAGCAAGTATACCTCAATATTTGTATTGACGATATCGCGATGCAAATCGCTAAGTCCCAAAAAGCTAGGTGTAAGCATTGGAACTTTTCCGCGGATGATGCTACCGATGTCTCTGGACATCAGACTCCTGAATTCCCTCGTCGCAGGCCCCCGATGCCTCGTAGAGTAAGCGACTTGTAGTCGCCTATTTTTGTTCATCCGGACGAGGTACTCCGTATTCGTCCCGACAACGACTCTGCGCTGTTGTGTCGTCGGATCTCCGGTTGCCATGTCCACCATGTCGGGGAGTTTGGTCTTCTTACACAGGATGTTGAGGGCGGGAGGGTGCTATGGCGCCGTAGTGGCGTCGCTGTCATCCACTTGAGGAATCGCATCCTCAAGGTTTGGGGGGGCGTTAAAACCCCTACTGCTGGAATCGTTGGGGTCGCAGATTGTCCCGTGGGGCAGCCCGATCCGGAAGCCCCCTCTCTACTGAATGGTCGCCACGCCGCCTCAGCCGCCGCCGTAGCTGCCGCCGCCGCCGCCACCGCGGCTTCACGACGCTGGATCGCCGCTTTCTTCCTTTGGTGACTTGTATTTTCGGGAGCCATTATGTTAAAACATTAAACAAAAATTCCAACCAAACCCGGCAATATAAGCAATAAAGTCCTACAAGATGTTCTTTTACTTTATCACTAAAAAATAAAATTAAAATAAAAAGATAGTGATTTCCTTCATTGTTGATTTAAGATTCAAAGTAACACCAATTTTATTAGCGACAACAATAGTGTTTCCTTGCCAAAACTCTTTTGCTAACGAGAAAAAGCTTTCCGATATTGATTTTGCTATTAGTAAGAAACTGTAAAATCTTAGAATTCATCCATAAGTTTATCTAATTTAATAATATCATATATTTTTAAGATTATAGTTAAGTATTTTTGTAGCTTGAACTTCTTTACATCTATTTTAGTTGACCTAATTCATTAGGTTATGACATATTTATCAAAATTAAGTGTTTAGGGTCCAATATCTTGTTTTAATGTCGCCTCGATTTTTTTTCGAGACGCAATTGAATTCTATAACTATTGAAATCGACGAATGTAAGGAACAAACGTAGATTAAGTGTGAGATACCAACTAGGTAGCTTAATATCTAAGTTTAACCTAGTGTGAGCTATGGAATTTCACCGAATCATTTTGCTTATTTAAGAGTTGGCATTGATGAGCAAAATTGGTTCCAAGGTCATATATTGTGTATGTGGTTGTCGGAGACATTTCATCGAACAGTTGGTGGGCAACATTGATGGGCACCGATATCCTAAACCACTGTAAATCCTAAATCACATCCCTGAAATTCCATACCAACACAAATCACATCTTCCTTCCCAGTATTGAATCACATATAATACACAAATCACATCTTCATTTCACCGAATCAATTTGAAAAAATTGAAAGAAAAACTGGATATTAGGTAAGAAGAAGATGCTTACAGATTAGAGGAAGCAAGATGGATGAAACGGCTTCGAATATGCTTACAAGAGAGCGAAGACAATGATTATGTGGCTGTAAGGAAGATGATTACATAGCGAAGACGGTGAGCGAAATAACAATATGGCAAGTACGAGGTTCACTTTGAAGAATAGGGTAACTTTGAAGATCTATGCTTACCGATATTGCCTTGAAGATGATTAGAGAGCTTTGGAGCTTTGAAGATGATGATCCGGGAGCTTTGAAGAAGATGATTAGAGAGGTTTAAGCGATTAGGGTTCGGCTTCGAATTCGACGGCGATGAAACGGTTTTGGTGGAGGGGGTTTAGGGTTGAGGTCCACGGGGATTTAGGGTTGGGAAGTTCGGGTTTAGGGATTTGGGGCGATATGTTTTTTAGAGACGAAGAACGATTGAACGAAATGAAATGAAAAGAAAGACGAACAAAACTGTGAATCTGGAATTATACAGCCAACGGGGCGACGTATATTGCAGACTTCGTCGCTTCCTTTACATACGAGGCGAAAAGAATTCAATCTTCGTCGCTTCCTCTATATTGAAGCGACAAAGAATTCAATCTTCGTCCCTTCATTTACATTGACGGAAAGAAACGATGAAGTTTGGAATTATAAAGCATACGAGGTGACTAAGATTTAATTCTTGGTCGCTTCAACACATTGACACGACTAAGAATGAAATCTTCGTCGCTTCGATTAATTAACGCGACAAATAATGGAATGTTCGTCGCTTCAATCTGTTGAAGCGACTAAGATTGCATTCTTCGTCGCCTCGTATCCTTCATTTTGTGTTATTTTTTTACAAATTCAAAAGTTATTTAATTTTGAAACGCTTACATAAATTATGCTTTACAAAAAATATTAGTAATATTTTAGTCCTCCTCATCCTCCTCGTCCTCGTCCTCGTCCTCATCCTCGTCTTCGTCTTCATCCTCGTCTTCGTCCTCGTCCTCGTCCTCGTCCTCGTCCTCGTCCTCGTCCTCGTCCTCGTCCTCGTCTCCTTCTTCGTCCAGAAGTAGTTGAAAATCTGGGTAAAATTGTATCACCGTAGGAGTGTCCTCTTAGTAAGGCTCGAATATATGATCTCCTGTACGCGATATGTTTTCATCTATGGCAAGTACGTCAACGCTGTAGACATTGCGGTGCGACATTTCTTGTACTACCTTCCAAGCACCACCAGCCTTTGGATCGTCTATGTAGAATACCTGTTTTGCTTTGGTTGCAATTATGAATGGTGAATCCTCATAGTAAATGTTGTTTGTATTCACTGATATTAGTCCATGATCTTTTATAACGGTATCAAGATCTTCCTCGTCGTTGAAGTTGTGCCATGTGCACTTAAACAACACCACTGGCATACGGCCTGCATATAATACTTCGACCACGTAGTTAACATGGCCGTAGAACTTGGATGAACCCATGTCTATCATGACACCGCTGTTTTGAGTCACGGTTCTTTGATCTCTATCAAACGAGCTGAACTTGACACCGTTCACATAACACGACTTATAAACCCGACATTGCTGAGGTCCTTGAGCTAATGACTTTATTCCTTCAACCAAGCTCGGGTCCGAGTTTTTTTCTTTAAGGGACACCTGAGAGATAAGTGTTAAGAGAAGTTAAAGATAAGTGTTATAAACCCTCAAAGAACCTTACAAGAATTAATAGGCATATGTACCCATGTTAAGAACCATCGAAGAAAACTCTTCCTCCGACGAAGCTCGTCGAAATCTTCACCATTTTTAGCCTCGAGCCTTCTGAGATGTTCTTCTAGGTAAGGTTTGACTTCGTCTGTTTCCACCAAGACTTGCCAGTGAGCCTCAGCAGTCTCTGCCTCAGTCAATCTGAACTGGCAACGAGTCTCGATAATATCTGGTCTTACTAAGAGTGAAACACAGCTGATATTCCACTCAGGGGAAGTGTCGACATCTTCGTTGTCCATCCGTCTGAGATAAGACTTACAATACGTCACCGTCTCATGTACGAGGTACTGTTCAGCAATACTACCTTCCGGGTAACGTGTATTCCTCATTGACTTTTTATATTTTCCTAATTGCCTGCAAAAACACCCTCAACATTAGTACAATATTTTCCTAATTGCCGACTAGTTACATAACGAACATAAAGTTAGCAATTTTCAAAACATTTTACCTTTCAATTGGATACATCCATGTATAGTGTACTGGACCTGTAAGGAATACTTGTTCGGGCAGATGAACCATGAGATGAACCATAGATGTAAAAAAATGTGGAGGAAATATGAGCTCCAAATTGCAGAGAATCATCACTATCTCAGTTTCCATGTCACGCACAACATCCTTCTTAAGCTCCCTACTGCATAGTTGACGAAACCAATTTGACAGTGCTATCAATGGCTTTACAACGTTTTCTGGCAAGAACCCTCTGATAACCACAGGAAGAAGACGTTGAAGCAACACATGGCAATCATGTGTCTTCAATCCATAAAACTGTGACGGGGAACTTACTTTCACCTTACTTCTCAAACTACCTGCATAACCAAGAGGATACTTAACATCCCTGAACCACAGGAACACATCTTCTAGATCATCCTTTTTAACTAAAAAGGGTGCATGAGGAACTTTCGCCGTTCCCTGGTCACCCGCTCTTTGCCACTGGTTTTTTCACACATTCCTCTTCTTCAAAGCAGCGCGAGCTTTTGGACCATCCTTAGACTTCTTATCAATCGCAAAAATGGTTCCAAGGATGTTGTCACACACATTTTTTTCAATGTGCATGACATCTAAGCAATGTCTGATCTTCAATGATGACCAATACGGCAGCTTCCAAAATATGCTTTCGTGTGTCCAACACTGTCTGTTATTCGGATTGTACGGCACCTTCAAGTCTTCATGTTGGCTAAGAATAGGGTAAACGTGTGACCTAACGTCCTCCAAAATTTCATCTCCACTCTTCTGAACGGGTCTTCCGCCAAACTCCACCTTCCCGTTAAATGCCTTGCTCAATCGCCAAGGGTGATCTTGGTGGAGCCATTTTCGATGACCTTCATAAACTATCCTCCCACATATATGCTCTGAAGTTATCTCATCTAGACAGATTGGACATGCCTTGTACCCTTTCACAGTTGACCCCGCAAGCATCCCTAAACCTGGAAAGTCGCTAATAGTCCACATTATCGCTGCCGTCATCAAGAATACCTCATTGTCTACTCGATCAAAAGTATGGACTCCAACGACCCATAAATGTATTAGCTCCTCGATCATCGGCTCAATGAGTACACTAAGGCACTTTCCGGGAGATTTAGGGCCTGGAATCAACACTGATAACATGTTATATTCCTTCTTCATGCACATAGACGGCGGTAAATTGTACGGCATCACAACAACGGGCCATGTACTATGCAAAGTTCCCATTGTTCCAAATGGATTGAAACCATCTGTTGCTACTCCAAGGCGCACATTCCTGCAGTCCCGTGCGAAACCTGGAAAAGTTCTGTCAAAATGTTGAAAGGCTTCTCCATCAGCTGGGTGGCTGAGGCTACCAGCCACGCATATCCGCTCCCCCAGCCATCGCATATGCTTGGCAGTGTGTGGGGACATAAATAAACGCTTCAACCTTTGTGTTAGAGGGAAGTTACGAATTATTTTTTTGGGAATATCATTCGTATATGGCTTATATCTTTCAGAATAACACACTGGACAAATCCTCTCGTTTACAAGCGCCCCCCTGAACAACACACAGTTAAACTCACACGCATCAATTCTTTCGTAACCCAGTGAAAGATCACTCAAGATTTTTTTTATTCTCGAGTATGAACAGGGGAATGTGTGCCCTTTAGGAAGAAGTTTATTAATGTAAATACATAAAGAGTCAACACTTGTGTCCGACCATCCATTTTCATTTTTCATTTCCATTGCATCTAATATGGCATTCAAAACAGTTTCCTCACTTCCTTCATATAATGGGGTATGTGACTCCTTCAATAATCTATCATACTTTTCATAATCATCGTCTACCATGTCATTGAAGTTCATGCCCGAATTATCTTCCACTAATTGTTGGGGTGCATCTGCATGGTATCCAGGATAATAAGGATATGCATCATGTAGAATCTCTAACTGCGGGTTCACTGAAGGACCGACACCACTAGAAGGACCGACTCTGTCTTGAAGCCACTGTCTTCGTTGACTGAGCATTGTCGGTTCAGCAGAAACTTCCCCGTGAAGGTGCCAGACAGTATAATCCGGTCTCAAACCACTGTGTGATAAGTGATGATACATGACATCCATAGTAACCTTGAAGGGACCGTTCTTACAACGTTTGCACGGGCAGAAGTGATAATCGGCTCTGTTACTATGTCGCCGGGCAAAATTCATAAACTCGAATATGCATGTGATGTACCTTGGATCAGCATGATGATAGGTCAGCATGATGATAGGTCATCCAAGTTTTGTCTGGGTGTCCGTCCATGTTTCCTGTAAGCAAAAACAATCAATATGAACAAAGATACCACGCCACAGTTGCGATTCAACCAAAACCCCACACTTCTTCGCCTTATGCCTCCGGGTTGGGTCCTATCCCCTTCAGGGGAACACGACATTTGTCAACGCTCTTGCATCCATGCGTCAGCTCCAGTTTAGGGAAATTTCGGCAGCATCTCCCTACAGTTCCCCGAGTGCACACATATCTAAACAACCTAATTTGCACTCGGGGAACATTGAAAGGAGACACTGTCGAAACCATATCCCAAAACTGAAACTGAAATCACATGAATAACAAAAGGATCAACAAAGTCATGTTCACCTAAAGTGTCCAAAAATGGGACAATTCGAGAATCAACAACTCAACTCGATCAACTAGATGAGTTGTTGATTCTCAAACGAGAGTTCTAAGTTGATAAACACCACAATTATATATAACCATATGCTCGATTTCATGATTAACACTAATAACACTACTAATTAAGGCTCGAATACACCTAATCTACACTAATCATCAATTAATTTCACTAAATTTAACCAAATTTCAAACATTAATCATGAACCCATAACATGATTTATCACAATTCAATGATTCAAACACTAAAACTACAACATAAGACCAAATTCAATTCAATTTCAAAAATTTCACATCACCTTCATTTTCACTTCTAATCATCAATAAATTTCACTAAACTTAACCAAATTTCAAACATTATTCATGAACCCATAACATGATTTACCACAATTCAATGATTCAAACACTAAAACTACAACATAACACCAAATTCAATTCAACTTCAAACATTTCACCAAAACTTCAATTTCACTTCTAATTTAACATATTATGCTCATAAAGAGGGTTAAAGAGATACAAATAAAACTAACCTTACTCAAGAATCAAATCAATGGCAAGAACAACCTTCTTTCTCAATTTCCTAAAATTTCTCCCAAAATCGCACAAGAACAGCTCCAGAACGCGAATGAACTGTTTTTCTAAAATTCTAACTTTATGAACGGTTTGACTTTAAGAAGAAGAGTAGATCCAGATTTTAAAAAAACGAGGCGACGAAGATTGAGCAATCTACGTCGCCTCGATTTTATTCGAAGCGACCAAAATAATCTTCGTCGCTTCGAATATAAAAAATGGTCGCCTCATATTATTGAAGCGATTAATATCAATCTACGTCGCCTCAATTTGGTAAAACGACGTAATAACATCTACGTCGCCTCGATTGAAATTGGAGCGACGAAGATATGTAACTACGTCGCCCAAATTCTCTCCTCCAGTAGTGACTTGGAAGTGCAATAATCCTTGAGGAAAAACCATAACATCACCTGTCTTAATAGTTCTTACATAAACTGTGTTCCGATTTGAGGAAACAAACCCAGCAACTAGTGTACCTTGTGACACAAGAAAGACTTATGTCGCTCTAGGATGTACGTGCAATGGGACAACGCCACCGAGACCCAAGTCTACGCGACTCAGTGAAATTCCTAGGCCATTAAAACCAGGGAGCTGAGCAGAAGATACAGGAGTATTTGCAGCTTTGACAATGTTTAAGGTGTTACCGGGAACGCCCAGGCTCGAGAAGACGAAATCGTTCACCGTAACAATTTCAGTCCTTTTACAGGTGTAATCTGAAGGTCCAGTAAGAGCTGTGTAGTCTGCAACACAAAAGTCTTGCACGGCAGCATAAGATGAGGAGGAAATGAGAGAAAGTATGAGGAATGCAAAGAAAAGCGCCATATAAATCGGATAGCTAGCTAGACATTTTTTTATGCGTTTTGGAAATTGGCCGGAGATCATAAATACATGAAATGGAGGCTCACGTTTTAGTATATATAATAGAAGTTTACATTTTTACGATATAGAACTAATTCAAATGAGTGATAAAGTTTAAGATACATACAAAGTATGAAAAAATTCCTTTTTTTACTGGGGTAATTAAGTTCTTGGCGTTAATAATGAGTGGACCTTAATGCTATTGAATAGAATGAACCTTCATTTAGGTACTTTACCTAATTATGTAGGCTGTAGATGGTGCGCGCCATGGTACGGTGGTGAACTGGTAATGACTTCGGCTAACCTACTGCTACCTCCTGGCATGGGCTTGTAATAGTCAAGAGAAAAGAGAAAAGAGAGAGATGAGAGAAGAGTGGAGTTTGAAATAACCAAAAAAATAGAGAAAGAGAGAGACAGTGGAGTTTGAAATTTTGTTTTGGATAATGAGGGGTGTATTCAACTACAAATTTGGTAGAATTATTTTGTATTTCAGAAATATTTTAAAATTTTGATATATTCAATTTGGATTCTGAATTTTAAATAATTCTTAAAATTATTCATTCAGTATTTTAAACAATTCAAAAAAATCCTGTGTTATTCAACAATCCACGAATTTTTAAAGATTTCATTAAATAGCCGATTTTGAAGGATTGTTTACACACAAAATGACTTTTTGAAATCAGACCTCCTATCCAAGAGATTTCCATGAATTTCGATCGATTTCAAAAAGAACATCTCTCTCTCTCTTTGTCATTATTTTTTACATATGTCCTTGAAACATTTACCATAGTATCACAACAAAGATAATGTCCTTAACATTTACTTTCATTACCATTTTCTCATGGTTTGATTTCATTGATGACTGCAACTACTATACTTTCGATAATTAACTTTTATAGAATATAACTTTAGTCTAGTTACTACGACTTTATAAATATGATTAAAATGGTCCTCACAATCTTATTTTATAGCAATAAGATGTTTCCGTCATCTAATAGTCTCTTATAATTTAAAATATTGAGTGATTCATTATAGTATTTATAAATTTCCTCATATAGAAGTATTTGTAATTCTTGTTTTCAAACAATAAAGAATTTCATTTTCTACAAAAATGAGAACACTACTTGATAATGGAACAATGAATGTTAAAGAGAATCAAAATAATGAGAACGTGAATTAGAAATACGATGATGGTGCCAATTCAAGAGTGTGATCATTATGTTGGAAAGATCAAGAATAATCCACTTCGTCTTTGTATATGTAATAGTGTATTTTGACTAGTAGTTTTTTATTAGACTTTAATTATTTGAGCAATCCTTATAAAACAATATAAAAGAATCATTTCAAATCCATGTAAAATTAAAACAATCCGTAGATTTAAAATAATCTACAACTATCCACGAATTATAAAAAAAGTCTTAAAAAATCTTCAAAATTCAGATTAAATACACCTAAGTTAATAACAGCATTTCATGTCACCGTTATTATTTGAGCTTGGACATGGCGGGAAATAATTCATGTCACTCTAGATCGGTTAGGTCAGCACTACTGTTCTTAATCAGTAGTTAATTGGCGTGCATGCGGGGACCCAAAGCAGTTGCCAAATCAGCAGTTACGTACGCACAGTCAAATATGGAGTCACTTTCGTATACTATAACACACTTTATCAAATTTGCGTATAGTTTCCGACCTTCAAGTTCTCTACCTCTGAGAAGCGAAGGCCGTAAGGCAACTGGAAGTTGATAGTTGATATCATGAAGACTGAAGCAAAGCTTAAAGGTGTTGAAGAAATTAAACTGCGGTAGAGAAATTGCTATTGACTTTTCATGGTTCTTAGCAATTTCTAAGAAAAAAAGAAGAAGAAGCTGGCCGGTTAGACTTGGTTTTGCTATCCTGATCTGAACCTAAGAAGCATGGACCTAAAGCTACAATAAAGCTACAATGCAATTTATGTAGAAAATAATAGTGATATTAAATTAAATAAATTATGAAAATATTATTTTAATTAGTAAATTAAAACGAAGAACAAATTCTAAAATTAGAAGATGAACTAAGAACAAAATTGAGTCACGTGTTTCACACGTTTTCCTTAAAACCTTTTACGTCGCTCACATACTTGTTTGACGTTGTTCTCTCAGGATAAAATAATTTCTAAGTTATTGTACCACAACACAAGAACTTTTCGTCAAACTGAAGAGTACCTTACTCTATCACCGAACACTTGATAGAGAGGAGAAGAGATCATAAGAGAATATGCTTGCTTTCTGATGAGATGAAGAATGAAGAGGAGGAAGACTCTATATGCCATGAAGGCTGGCCACCAAAAGCTCTCGAGTTACACCTCATTAACCAATGCAACTTAAATAATCCGAGTTAAACCAAGAAAAATAAATCCGGCAATGAGTTTGTAACCGGAAAAAAGTGAAAGGTCAAAACGATTGTAACATATATATGGAAGGTGGAAAACCAAGAGTCATGTTAGGTTTTCCTGAGTACAGCCCAAAGCGGAGTGGCATTCGTGTCTGCTGAACGAAGGAACACACAAGTCCATATCGCAAACCCAGTCCAACAAAGATTTGCAACCCCTTATGCGGGCGAGAGAGAGAGAGTCTCTCTACTTGCTCACTCAAAACTATATTTAAAGACTTCCACATTTCAAGTTTTTTTCATGTGGGATAAACATCATTTCTTATGTTTCAACTGACCAACTTTGGGTGACAATTTCTCATTCACCTTTTGACCAATTTAAACAAATGAATACTAATATTTATGTACTCTTGTATGAAACACAAATCCATGTTTCTCTTTCATTAATTTTAAGTGCATCTCACTTAATTATTTTGTTTAAATTATCTTACTAAAATGGTGGAAAACTACCATTTTCCCAACAATTTCCTACATGAATGAATATTGTCAACCAAATACTCGATATACTTGGTGATAGATTCTGCGGCTAAAAACTTGCATAGGATAGGTATTGGTTAACTCCTTGAACCTTCCATTGTGAAAGCATGTGACAACCCGAACCGAAAATGGAATATATGTTTATCGACTTGATTTGCGAGTTTCGTGATTAGTCGCGATTTTGTTGTAATTAGTTAATATGGCGGCCTCGGTAACGACTAAATTATCGGGCTAGAATTTGATTTGAGATCCTTCACGAAAATTGTAGAGAATTTAATTCCGAGCTCGTGGGAACTTCCGGAGGATTATTTCGAGTTACGATGAATAAGTTATTAATATTTTTGGCCGTTAAATTTAGTCGTATTTATCCATTTGGTTTCGATACGTGTACGGTATAAATACGGGGAGAATACGTGACGATTTTGGAAACTTTCCATTTTGAGAAATCTGGCCCGTTGACCAATTTGACCCGTGGGTCGAAATGACCCATTTCGGGCCGAGATTTCATCGCCGTCGTTGGGACTTTTATGGCGTCTTTTGGCGGTAATGTCTTCATGAAAGGTGTTGGGCTTGAGCTCCTCTTTCTTTTGATAGGTTATTCGTTCAATTTGGTTGCCGGATGAAGGAGTTATGGCTTGTCAAAATTTGGAAATTTTTGTGGTATTCCGGCGAGTTTTGGCGATGTTGACAGCGGCGGTGGCGGCTCAGATGGAGGTCAACTTGTTAGGGGTTTTGTTAGCCTTAGAGAGAGGAAGCTTTTAGAAGTGGTTTCAAGCCTTGCCGTGGCCAGAGGAGGGAGATCGGAGGTGATGAAATTTCGCCGAGGGTTTGTGTCTTTGAGGTGAGTTTTGGACCTTTTCTGGTCAAAATTGGCATTAACTTTGAACTACAAAGTTGTTGGAAATGTCAAGATCTTCAAATCCATGTGTAGGTTGAAATTTTCTGGGTCGATTACATTTTTCGGCAGCGGTGGCCGGCGCCCCACCGTGCGCGGCGGCGATTTTCTGGCCGAGGTGTTTTTCGACAAGTTTTATGTCGTTTTGCTCGGAATCGCGCACCGATCGCAGTGGTGAGGTTTATATTTCAAATTGAGCATCAGAAATTATAGCGAGGTTTTATGGTGTGATCATCAGATTTTTGACGATTTCGTCGATATTGAATTATATATTTCCGGGAACGGTTGTTTCTCGAGATGTGATTCAAGGTTTTGAGTTAGGATTCTGAGCAGTGGAATTTATGATTATTCAGGGGATCGTGATCGCTTGTTTGGCGAGGGATTTTCCGCCAGATCACTAGATTAACGCGTGTTACGTTATGCATATCTGTGAGTGGACCTTTTTATTTCATTGTCGTAGCGAGTTCTTGATTTCTGTATTTATTTACGATACGATGTTGAGATTACTTATTGCTTTTGGAGGTATTGTTATATATTTTATATGGTGATGGCATTTATTTAGCATCGATGCATTGACTACTCGGCTGATCACCGGTAGTCCATATCCAGGGTTGAGAGATTCCCCAAATGTGCCCACTAGGCTTGAGAGATTCGCCTAGTCTATCACCGTCGGGCTTGAGAGATTCGCCTGACACCTCCATTCATTTATGAACTCGCTTTGCTTTATTTTACGATATATATTTGGTGAAAGGCATATGATTATTTTCGTCCACTCACTCTAACGATTTTATTTGCCTTTCTCCTGGGCTTTTCGGTTTCCGTGCCCAGTTTGCAGTTTGAATTCTGGTGTCGCACGTCGCAGTCGGAGGCATAGTGTTCGAGCTATATTTCTTTTATGGTAGGTTCTTAGTTTGGCCTACTATTTGTATACATATACTAGAAGTCGCTCTGAGCACTCTGATCTTATACTTTCATACGATTTTTCCCCGGATTTTTGTAAAAGTGCAGTTTTATTACTTTACATTTTTGTTATGATATTGAGAAATTCGGATGGGATTGGTGCCCACGGTTTGGCTTTTGTGGCATAGGATGAAGTGTGTTTTCGGGTGTAGGTTAATAGCAATTCCACGTTATAGCGAAACTCTGCCGAAATTTTCATGGTTTTCGAAAGTTCGTGTTTTCAGAAGAGGTTTGATTCCGGTTTAGGAAACTAAATCGGGGTTGGGTCCTTTCAGCTTGGTATCAGAGCATTAGGTTTTAGGTTCTGTAGACTTATGTAGTCGTGTTTACTAAGGATATTTGAGAATGTACAGCATGTCTGGAGCGATGGCCCGACCTGCCGGCGGATACTCATTAATGCTTTGGGTGTTGTATGCTTTCAAATGTTTGAAGTTCCATGATTACGTCCTGTTTGTTGTGAATAATGTCTTATTCATTAGGATGCCTCCTTGACGTGTTTTCCGTGTCGGTAAGGTTGTGGATCTTATTGAGGATCAATCGACGCACGACTTGATAAGATGAGTTATGGGTTTGGATGAGCATTTTAGGTTCAGAGATATGTGTGGCATGGTTTGCCCGGTTGTGCGTGTATGGGTGCCTACATGTTGCTTCAGAGCAGAGAATTGTGGTAGTTGATGTTTTGTTTGAGACAGATCATTGTATTTGGTGGGTTGGTATTGTGTGAGTTCCTGTTGCGACTCCATGACCTACATTCAGGGTATTGTTTATACGGTAATGGTTCAATCAGGCTACCTAACAACGGAAATATGGAGTGTTTACCAATCTGAGGCAGGGATGTATCATTCACATGTTTGTCCCAGTTTGCACGTGTTATGTGGCTTCAGAGGAAACAATGCATGAGGTTCGAGATGAGTTTGGACCTGAACATTAAAGGGATTTTGACTGTTATGCCTCGAGACAACCGTGAGGAGTTTGATGTGCTGCACTCAGAGGCAAGGACATTGAGAAGGAAAGGCATACGCGGTTTCCGACATGTCGGTTTGAGGAAGGTGAACATAGTCAAGATATTTGATGATGTTGAGTTCAGGCACCTCGGGATCAGTATCTTCATCAGGCTGTGTCCTTTTCGATTATGTTGAGGGTCATCAGAAGAAGGCAGAAGATCCGTTTGGTGGAAAAGGAGATCACAGAGTAGTGGACTTGTTCCTGTGGCATGAGGGTCAGGGTGATAGTTGGTGATCCTTCCACACAGCAGGCGTCACTGTGATTTGTGTTTGAGGGGCACTCTCAGTTGCTATTTTGGTGGCCAGGAGGGTCACATTACGAGGGAACGTCCTCAGTCAGCTGTTTTAGTGGTTCGGCAGCTCAGAGTTCAGGAGGAGGTCAAGATGCCATTTCTGGAGTTTGACCAACGTAGACTTCTAGACAAGTCAATCAGCAAAGTCGCAATCAACGTGGACGGTTAGTTGGACATGCCAGAGTTCGTGCCACGACCCTTGTGAGGACAGAGTTTCTCTGAGGTTACTGTTACTTAACATCCATGGCTATTATACCTGCATCTCCACTTCCGAGGTTATGGAGAGTGTTGTGTCCATCCGAAGGGATTGTGAGATCTTTGTTGGAGGTTATGGGTTAGCCACGGATCTGTTATAGCTGGATATCGTCGATTTTGATGTGATTTTGGGTATAGACTTCTTGACGACACATTGGGCTATGTTCGATTGTCACAAGAAGGAGGTTGTGTTTCGCGGTGAGAAGAATATTTCATTTCCATGTGTGATGTTAGCGATGAAGGTCGAGCGAATGATGAAAAGGGGTGTGTAGCATACTTAGCTCATGTTGTAGATACTACGGCTGCTGTGCCAGACATTAGGGACATTGAGGTTGTTTCTGAGTTTCTAGATGTGTTTCCGGAGGAGTTACCGGGTATTCCTCCAGTGCGGGAAATCGATTTCACCATTGAGCTTTTACTGGGTACTGGACCCATATCACGGGCACCTTATCGTATGGTGCCAGCGGAGTTGAAAGAGCTACAGATCCAACTTCAAGAGTTGATGGAGGGGGTTTCATACGACCCAGTGTATCACCGTGGAGTGCTCCTGCTTTGTTTGTGCAGAAGAAGGATGGTTCTATGTGATTGTGTATTGATTACCGGAAGCTGAGTCAGGTCACTATGAAGAACAAGTATCAGTTGCCGCGGATTGACTACTTGTTTGATCAGCTCAAGGGAGCTTCAGTCTTTTCGAAGATTGATCTCAGGTCCGGATACCATCAGGGCATCAGTTGAGGATGAGAGAGTCAGATATGGCCTGAACAGCTTTCAGATCACGGTGCTGACATTATGAGTTCTTGGTTATGCTGTTTGGGTTGACTAATGCCCCCGCAGCTTTTATAGACTTGATGAGCCGAGTGTTCAGACGGTTTCTAGACAAGTTTGTGATCGTGTTCATCGACGACATCCTGATTTACTCCAGGAGTGTGGGCCAGCACAAGAAGCATTTACGAGCTGTTTTGTAGACTTTGCTAGATAATCAGTTGTTTGCGAAGTTCAGCAAGTGTGAGTTTTGGTTGGACAACGTGAAGTTTTTGAGTCACGTGATATAAGCTGAGGGAGTCAGCATGGATCCTGACAAGATAGAAGCCGTATTGAATTGGAGTAGACCTACCACTGTACAGAGATTTGGAGTTTCTTGGGTTTGGCAGGTTATTACCGGCGCTTTGTGCAGGAATTTTCACGGATTGCCACTCCACTTACCCGATTGACGAAGAAATGCGTCAAGTTCGAGTGGTCCGATGCGCGTGAGGAGAGTTACTTACTCCTGAAGGAAAAGTTGACCATTGCACCGGTTTTGACTTTACCTGACGATAGTGGAGAGTTTGTGGTTTACAGCGATGCATCGAGATTGGGACTTGGTTGTGTTTTAATGCAGCATGGCAGAGTAGTGGCTTATGGTTCCAGGAAGTGGAAACTTTATGAAGTTACTTATCCTATGTATGATTTAGGAGTAGTTGTCTTTATGTTAGCATCGGAGAGTTGGAGACACTACTTCTACGGCGTGCAACGCAATGTAGGATGCACACTGATCACTTGAGTTTCATCTACTTGCATATTCAGCCAGATTTGAGATTGAGGCAGCGTAGATGGATGGGGTCGATTAACGACTATAGCTGCACATTTGAGTTTATCTAAGATAGGCTAATGTCGTTGCTGATGCATTCAGTCAGAAATCGGGAGCTTCATTGTTTCATGTGTATGTGGCTCGAGTTTCTATGTTAGCCGAGTTGCGAGCTACGAGAGCTGAGTTAGAGTGTGATGATGATGAAGCTCATTGTTTTACGTACGTTATGCACTAGTGGTACGAAGATGTATCAGATACTTCGAGTTTACTACTCGTGACACAACATGAAGAGGAATATAACAGCTTATGTGAGCAGATGCCACATTTATCGGCAGGTGAGGGCAGAGAGGCAGAAACTTGCTGGGAAGTTACAGCCATTGGAGATTTCCGATTAGAAGTTAGAGCCTGTCACTGTGGATTTTGTGTATCAGTTATCGCGTATTTCGGATAGTGATACCAGTTATCGGGTCATTGTGGACCATTTGATAAAATCAGTTCTTTTCCTTGTACTTCTGGAAAAGATTTCAGTGGGCAGACTGCTAGAGCGGTATTTGGTAGAGATTGTCCATTTTCATGGTGTGCTTGTGTCCCAAATTGCTGATCGAGATAATCAGTTACAACAGAATGTTGGCAAACATTGCAGTGAGCATTAGGGACCAGATTACAGTTTAGTATAGTTTCTTGTCCTCAGATTGGTGGGCGATCTTAGAGGACTATTCAGTCTTTGGAGGGTATGTTGTGGTCTTGTGTATTGCAGTTCTGAGGAATTTGGGACCAACAGTTTCATTTGTTCGAGATTGCTTGCAGTACCAGTTTGTAGACCAGTATGACATTGTATGAAATCGTTTATGAGAAATAGTGTTGCACTCCATTGTGTTGGCGTGAGTTAAGATTGAGCTAGCATTTAATCTTGAATTAGTGGAATGCGCTATTGTTGACCTTCGGATTAGCAGGGACAGGTTGATAATTGCTCGAGTTTAACAATGAAGTTATGTTGATGTGAGTGGGTTGAGTTATGAATTTGCCACGTTATTTTGGTCTGTATGTGATCATGGGGCGTATTAGTGTTCTGCCGTATAATTTGGCATTGCCTATAGCGTTGGCCTTTGTGTGTGTTGTATTCTATGTGGTGGAACTACATTTCAGATTTGTTGCATGTTTTGTACCCTATCAGTTCCTTATACAGGAAGATTTGGCATTTGTGGAGGAGCCAGTTCAGATTCGGGATTTGAGGACACAGGGATTACAGCGCGGAAATATTTCTTACGTGAAAATCTGTTGGCAGAGTCATTCAGTTGAAGTTGCCACTTGAGAGTTGAACTGTATGCTGAAACAGTGTCCCTACTTTTCAGTTGGCAGACTTGAAAATTTCGAGGTCGAAATTTTTGTAAGGGGGTAGATTTGTGACAACCCGAACGAAAATGGAATGTTTATCGACTTGATTTGCGAGTTTCGCGATTAGTCGCGATTTTGTCGTAATTGGTTAATATGGCGGCCTCGTTAACGACTAAATTATCGGGCTAGAATTTGATTTGAGATCCTTCACGAAAGTTGTAGAGAATTTAAATTCGACCTCGTGGGAACTTCCGAAGGATTATTTCGAGTTAATAAGTTATAAATATTTTCGGCCGTTGGATTTAGTCATATTTATCTATTTGGTTTTGATACGTGTACGGTATAAATACGGGGAGAATACGTGACGATTTTGGAAACTTTCCATTTTGAAAAATCTGGCATGTTGACCAGTTTGACCCGTGGGTCGAAATGACCCATTTCGGGCCGAGATTTCATCACCGTCGTTGGGCCTTTTTACGGTGTCTTTTGGCCGTGGTGTCTTCATAAAAGTTGTTGGGCTTGAACTCCTCTTTCTTTTGATAGGTTATTCATTCAATTTGGTTGCCGGATGAAGAAGTTATGGCTTGTCAAAGTTTGGGAATTTTGGTGGTATTCCGGCGAGTTTTGGCGACATCGGTGGCGGCGGTGGCAGCCGAGATGGAGGTCGACTTGTTAGGGGTTTTGTTAGCCTTGGAGAGAGAAAGCTTTTAGAAGTGGTTCCAAGCCTTGCCGTGGCCGGAGGAGGGAGATCAGAGGTGATGAAATTCCGCCGAGGGTTTGTGTCTTTGAGGTGTGTTTTGGACCTTTTTCGGTCAAAATTGGTCTTAATTTTGAACTACAGAGTTGTTGGAAATGTCGAGATCTTCAAATCCATATGTAGGTCGAAATTTTCTGGGCCGATTACATTTTCCGGCGGCGATTTTCCGGCCGAGGTGTTTTTCGACAAGTTTTATGTCGTTTTACTTGGAATCGCGCTCCGATCGCAGTGGTGAGGTTTATATTTCAAATTGAGCATCGGAAATTATAACGAGGTTTTATAGTGTGATTATCAGATTTTTGACGATTTCGTCGATATTGAATTACATGTTTCCGGGAACGGTTGTTTCTCGAGATGTGATTCAAGGTTTTGAGTTATGATTTTGAGCAGTGAAATTTATGATTATTCAGGGGATCGTGATCGTTCGTTTGGCGAGGGATTTTCCACCGGATCACTGGATTAACGCGTATTATGTTATGCATATCTGTGAGTGGACCTTTTTATTTAACTGTCGTAGCGAGTTCTTGATTTTCGTATTTATTTACAATACAATGTTGAGATTATTTATTTCTTTTGGAGGTATTTTTTTATATTTTATATGGTGATGGTATTTATTTAGCATCGATGCATTGGCTACTCGGCTGATCACCGGTAGTCCAGATCCAGGGTTGAGAGATTCCCCTGATGTGCCCACTAGGCTTGAGAGATTCGAGTAGTCTATCACCGTCGGGCTTGAGAGATTCGCCTGACACCTCCATTCATTTCTGAACTCGCTTTGCTTTATTTTACGATATATATTTGGTGAAAGGCATATGATTATTTTCGTCCACTCACTCTAACGATTTTATTTGCCTTTCCCTTGGGCTTTCGGTTTTCGTGTCCAGTTTGCATTTTGGATTCTGGTGTCATACGTCGCAATCGGAAGCATAGTGTTCGAGCTATATTTCTTTTATGGTAGGTTCTTAGTTTGACCTACTATTTGTATACGTATACTAGAAGTCACTCTGAGCATTCTGATGTTATACTTTCATACAATTTTTCCCCAGATTTTTGTAAAAATACAGTTTTACTTATTACTTTACATTATTGTTATGATATTAAGAAATCCGGATGAGATTGGTGCCCACGGTTTGGCTTTTGTGGCATAGGATGAAGTGTGCTTTCGGGTGCAGGTTAATAGCAATTCCACGTTATAGCGAAATTCTGTCGAAATTTTCATGGTTTTCGAAAGTTCGTGTTTTCAGAAAGGGTGTGATTCCGATTTAGGAAACTAAATCGGGGTTGGGTCCTTTCAAGAGTTTAATAGGAATTTCTCCTTGAACAATTCTCTTAGAAGCGACCCCACTTCTCTCTTACATAGGTGATTTCTTAATTCAGAGTAACCCATATTACTCCACTCGGATTCTTGATGCATAAGAATTATTAAAAGTTTTTAGCTTACCTCATTCCTTAAGGACATCACTGTTTTCATCATAGGAATGGACTTGGGGTAGATCCCCACAATGATTGGACACAGTCTCTACTATTTAATTATCCATTTTCAACCTATATCTTGAGATCTCCAGTCAACTAGGTTAGGTATACACTGTAAAAAATTTAACTCATGAGTTTTAGTCTCATTCCCTTTAATGATTTGTCAACTAACTCTCTATTTAACCCTTTAATTAACGGATCCGCTATATATGTTATCTTTTGACTTCACATAGCTAATGGAGATAACTCTGGTAGAGAGTAGTTGTCTAATGGTATTGTGTCTTTGATGAATGTGTCTCAACTTACGATTATACATTTTGCTTTATGCCCTACCAATTGCAAACTGATTATCGCAGTTTATACAAATTGTAGACACAACCTTTGTCCATTTTAGAATATCTTCTATGAACTGGCGTAGCCATTCTTCCTCTTTCCCACATTTTTCTAGGGCAATAAACTTAGGTTTTTTTTATAGATCTGGTTATAATAGTTTATTTTAAGGATTTTCATGACATTGATGCACCCTCTAGAGTGAACACATATCTACTAGTAGACTTTAAGGCTTTCATGTCAAATACTCAGTTTGCATCGTTGTACCCTTCTAGGATAGTTGGATATCTCATATAGTACAACCCATAGGTACAAGTATACCTTAATTACTTGAGTACTCTTGTAATTTCTTGTCAATATATCCCTCGGGGATTACTCGTATACCTGCTTAACTTGTTCACACTGTAACTTGTATAACTTGTTAAGTACATTAGGCTTCCAATGAATCTACAGTATTCTCATTGAGAAACACTCTCTCCATTATTCTTCGAAGATGAAAAGTCATATCAATCAGTGTTCTGGCCACTACAGAATTTTCCTTGTCAAATTTCCCGAGGATATTATCCACATAGTGGGTTTGATTCAATATCAGCCATTCTGATGTTCTTGTAATTTTGATCCCTAAGATCACATCAACAAGTTCCATGTCTTTCGTGTAAAATTTGGAATTTAACATATTCTTAATCGATTTGATCATCTTATTATTGCTTCCGACAATAAGCATGTCATCGACACAAGGACATACAATGACATATCCACTCTCCATCTCTTTGGCATACACACACTTGTCATATTCATTGATTATAAAATTATTCGTGATCATAGTGTTGCCAAATTTTGCATGTCACTGCTTTGGTGCTTGTTTCAAGCCATACAATGACTCACCAGTTTACACACTTTTCCTTTTTTATTAGGAACAGAAAAACCCTCAGGTTGTTCCATATAGATTTACTCCTATGTATCTCCATTCAGGAAGACAGTTTTCACATCTATTTGATGTACCTTAAGATTGCGCAAGGCAAAAATGGCTAGTACCATTCTCGTGGAAGTTATTTTCGTCACTGGAGAGTAAGTGTCGAAATAATGCAGGCCCTCCTTTTGTCTATAGCCTTTAGGAATGAGGAGGATGAAGCCTCTATATGCCATGAAGGCCAGCCACCAAAAGGTCTCGAGTTACACCTCATTAACCCATGCAACTTAAATCCGAGTTAAACCAAGGAAAATAAATCCGACAATTAGTTTGTAACCAGAAAAAAGTGAAAGGCCAAAACGATTGTAACATATGGAATGTGGAGAGTCAAGAATCACGTTAGTTTTTCCTGAGTACAAAAAGAACTTTGTGCAACCCTACCCAAATCGGAGTGGTATTCATGTCCGCAAGACGCTGGTACACACAAGTCCATATCGCAAACCCATATGCAACTTAAATCCGAGTTAAACTAAGGAAAATAAATCCAACAATTAGTTTGTAACTGGAAAAAAGTGAAAGGCCAAAACGATTTTAACATATGGAATGTGGAGAGTCAAGAGTCACGTAAGGTTTTTCTGAGTGCAAAAAGAAACTTGTGCAACCTGACCCAAATCGAAGTGGCATTCGTGTCCGCAAGACGCGAACACACACAAGTCTATATCGCAAGCCCAATCCAACTAAGATTTGCAACCTCCTACGCCCGCGAGAGAGAGAGCTTCTCTACTTGCTCACTCAAAGCATAGTAGAGTGCAACTATATTAAGAGGCCTCCACATTCTTAGTTTTTTCCATGTGGGATAAACATCTTTTCTTATATTTCAAGTAACCAACTTTGAGAGACAATTTCTCATTCACCACTTGACCTAAATAAATGAATACATAATTTTTATGTACTATTGTAGGAAAACACAAATCCATGTTTCTCTTTCATTAATTTTAAGTACACCTCACTTAATTATTTTGTTTAAATTATCCTACTAAAATGGTGGAAAACTACCATTTTTTCAACAACTTCATTCATTGGAAAATAAAAAGATACATGAAATCCAACAATGCCATTTTGCTGAATGTTTCTAAGTGGTTAGCAATCATTTGGTTCAAAGCACAATGCGCAATCATCTAAGAAACCCCATAGACAGTGGCGGAGCCAGGAAATCTGTTCAGGTGGGGCGAAATTTTTCTCTCCGAAAAAAAAAGAAGAACAAGAAAACCTGAGCATGTGCCAATATATCAAATATAACAAATAGAATAGATTGATTCAATAATAAAAATGCTTATATCTAACTTGAGTTCAGTGTATCTCAAAACAGTACATATATATGCCCATATCTCTCTAGTTAATGGTATAGAATGACAAAAAACCACTGACTTATGCATTTACACAAAATGCTCTTAACAAATGAGACTAAGAGAACTACAAATGCATTCTACGAAGCTTCATGTTTTGAAATTGATGAATAATAGCTTCATCGTCAATGCTATCAAAGATCTTCTTCTCAATATAAGCAGTCAAGCAACCATTCATCCATTCATCTCCCATTCGATTACGCAACCGAGTCTTTACAATATTCATTGCAGAAAACACTCTCTCTACACTTGCTGTTGCAACCGGTAGAATAAGTGCTAAAGTTAGAAGCAAGTAGACTAAGGCATAAGTCTTGTCCTTTTTTGTATCAACCATCATTTGTGCAAGATCAGAAATCCCATGCAATTTTGAGAACTTATAATTTGAACGCATGTCCATTATGTAATTCTCTAGTTGCTCTTCAAGAATTTGAATATCCATTTCTGAAAAATCACTCGGATAAAACTTGGCAAGACATACTAACTTCTCTTTGTCAAAAGAAGAGAAATAATTAGTTGGATTCAAGCATGCAACACAAAGAAGCAACTCAGTATTCTTTTCATTAAACCGATTGTTTAATTCTTGAAGTTGCACATCAATAACATTGTAGAATAACTCAACACGATAATGATGCATATTTGTGACTATTTGAGCATTTCGCTTCGGTGGTTTTCCTTTAACTCGAAACTCATCATCCATATTACGAGTTTCAATACAATGCTCCTCACAAAAAGAAAACACTTCACCAAGTAAATGATCCCAATCAGTGTCCCTCATCGTTTGCAATCTACCCTTGCTTATTGTCACCAAATTCAGGGCATTCACAATGTCTTGATCTTTTTTTTGTAAAGACTGTGACAAATCATATGTAACTCCCAACACTTTCTTCATGACATGTAGACAAAAGATGAAATCAAATGACTGCATATAATCTAAAAGTACCTGGCATTGAAACTTCTGTTCAGAGGTCATTCCATCACCTTGTTTTAAATCTTTCAGCACTTGCATAACTGATGAAAACATTTTGACCAAGCTTAATAACGAATTGAAGTGAGAACTCCAACGCGTGTCACAAGCTCGCTTGAGATTTGTTTCTTGATTTTGGCCTCTTCAACTTGATAGATTACCACCATGAATTGCTTCTAAAATAAACTTAGCATGATAATCTCTAAGAAGATCGAGACGCTTTGGTGAAGCTCCAATAACATTCACTACCATAGTAACTAAGGTAAAGAAGTGTTCCATTGTCTCATGTTTCTTCGCCACAGCTATAAGAGACAATTGGAGTTGATGCGCAAAACAATGAACATAAAAAGCACATTCGTTGTCTTTCAAGATCAATGCTTTAAGGCCATTAAATTGACCTCTCATGTTGCTTGCTCCATCATACCCTTGCCCTCTTAATCTAGAGATGCTTAATCCATGTCGAGAGAAGAAATCATCAATAGAATGCTTAAGAGTGGTAGCATTAGTATTCATAACATGTTCAATACCCACAAAACGCTCAATCACACGACCATGTTTCACATAACGCAAAACAATAGCCATTTGCTCCTTATTTGCCATGTCACGAGATTCATCAACAAGAATGGCAAACAACGAATCACTAATGTCATTGATGATTGCTTGAATAATTTTAGTGGAAATAGCACTTACAATGTCTTTTTGAATATCCGGTGATGTCAACTTCAGATTATCAGGAGCATTCTTCAAAGTCACAGCCTTTATACCATCATTGTATTCACACAACCAATTCAAAATCTCAAGAAAGTTTCCTTGGTTGTCCGAATCTTCTGACTCATCATGTCCACGAAAAGGAAGCCCTTGATGTAACAGAAGTCTAACAACACCGATTGATGCACAAAGACGAATTCTATAGTCACATCTATCTTGATCATTATGCTTTGAGACGATTGTTGTAATATGCTCCTTTTGGTTCAGCAAAGATTCACAATTTCTCCAAGCTATGCTATGTGAACTATTAAATTTTCCGACATGCTTATCCAGTTTACTTTTGTTTCTCCAATCTATAAATCCAGTACCAACAAACACATCGCCAGCTGATTGACCTCCAATATCTGGTCTGAACAGAAAACAACAAAGGCAATATGCAGCATCTTCACTTTCACTATACTCTAACCATGTAGAATATTCATCATACCAATTACGAATGAATCGTCTTAACGATCCATTTGTAAGTGTTTGACGAAAATTATGAAGTTGAGATTGGCAAGGACCTCTTTGCAAGTACACTCTCCAAACTTGGTCTCGGACATTAGGGTGATAACTTTGTATACGAGGACGCAATCCATGATCAGCTATGATATTATTCAAATCAACTTCTATGGATGATTGTTGCGGTGGATTTTTCTTTGCTTTAGTACAAATTCTTTTGGGACTATTTGGAGACGATGCTAGAGTCTCCGGTGTTGGTAATCTCTTGAAAAATCTTTCCATAGCTCTAAATTATAAACAAGATACTTAGTTTCTATCCAAAATAAGTAGTATGCTACATTCTAACATGACACTGAATCCACTGATGACAGGGGTAAACAAATTTTCACACACTACTAATAAACATAAATCAGACTTCATGCTTATAAATTGACTTGTATCTTTTGTTTGTTCATAAAAAATCAAATCAAAATCCACAAATCCAAGATCCACCGAAAAAATAAAAACATGATCTTTGCTCACCTAGCAACTCAAGACACTAATTTAAGGCTTGAACTCATCAAACAAGTCCCAAGAGTCCCAATTCAGCCACTTCAATCTGCAAATACAAATTTACTACATTAAATTAAATTCAAACTATTAAGCTTAAATCAAATTAAATGATTATTGATGAACTAATCATGGCATCATGCTACATATTATGAGTACGAGAGTAAAGTGAGTGAGAGAGAGAGGTGAGGATAACTAGAATGCCTAAAAATTACCTGATTTGAATGGAGAATGGAAATTGAGCTGGGAGTGGAGAGCAGCGCCTGCAGCGGCGAAGAGAGTCTCAGAAGAAGAAAAAATAAGAGAAAGGAGCTTTGTTGTTCCCAATGGAAACAAAACCAAGGCGTGGTAAATTGGTAATGGTGGTATGGAACTCTGACATTAACAAAGTCAATTGGTTATATTAAAATAAAGTAATGCAAGTTGCTTATTTATTTTAAACTATGCAAGAATTGCAAGCTGTTTATATCCACGAATGGATGGGATGATACATACAAATTATTAAACAAAGAAGGAAAATGGGAAGAGAAAGTCAGGTCCTATAATAGGAAGTATAACATACACATACATATTAACATATACACATATAGTATTTTTTTTTTACAAGAATCTCAGGGGTGGCACTTGCCTACCCTGGCCAAGTGTTCCCTCCGCCGCTGCCCATAGATGCTCTACATTCAAATTAGTTTTATGAGGTAGATTATGCGAGTGAGAAGCTCTATGATGAAAATGTTAGAAAATGGATGTATTTACGTTTGGATGTAAGGAGCATTTTTGCTCACCTTCCCTCTAGGGAGAATATATTCACCTCCCCCCCCCCCCCCCCCCCCCCCCCCCCCGTCGCCACATGTACTCAATCTTAACCAGTGACGGAGCCAGGAATCATGTCGAGGTATGGCGAACCTTTTGCCCTGTTATTTATATCTCTAACCAGCAAAGCTGATTTTTTTTAGAGAAAAATAAGATAGAGTTTGATGTTATATATTTTTACTTGTAAGTGAATTTATCATTATTTTTAAAGAATGATCTTTGTAGAAAGATGAGGGCAAAGACATTAAGAGAGAGTGTTGGTTGAGAGAAAAATTGCGGAGAGAAGGTGACGGGTTGAAGACGACTTCGAGGAGAGAGGGATTTTCTAGGGGAAAATAGCAAAAAAGTTTTAATGAAAAATAGACATAAAGTTTTGAAGGAAGAATATTGTATAATTAATTGATCATCGATTCATCACACATATGATCTAAAATTTCAAATGAGTGAAGTCTACTTCTGCACTTGCAATCGAGACCTGGTAGTTCGACATGACTTCAAGAATCTCCACCGCCGACACACCACTATCGAAAAAACTAGATGTCCAGATCTAACCTCACATGATATCCTTATTCGATCAACCCGATAACCAAACTTGATTAACCCAACATCTATACATCTGAGGAAAGTTTTGAGTTTTGGATAGAGAGGGATGTTCACAATCGTTCCTTCTTGGTAAGTCCTTGTCGCCAACGACTATGGATTCGAGGGATTTTAGGGTCTATTTTCGGCGAGCTTGGAACCTGGATAAAGTCTTCAAGGTAAAGGAGCAAGGCAAGCTTCTCGTTCTCTCCTTTGATAGTTTGTATGATAAGAAAATGTGCTAAAGGGAGGACCATGGTATTATCGGAAAGCTCTTTTCATTCTGGAGGATTATGATGGAACAAGTAATCTCTCAAAGTTTTCTCTCTCTTCTATGAGATTTTGGACATGTATTTCTTGTATACCTCGTATGTTTAGGGATCCGGATAATTTTGAAGCCTTTTCATTGGTGGTTGGTGAGTACTTAGAGTATGATCCTGGCGTATTCAAGAAAGGCATGGTTAAAGTTTGGCTATCATATTGACTAGATGTGCCATTCTTAATGCATAAAGATATGGTGATGGCTCCAGGTATTGTGGAGAACATCAAGTTGTTCTATGAGAACCTTCGAGGGAGGTGTGAGGATTGTGCTATGATATGGCATGGGTCCGAACAGTACTTGGTGCGTCGGCTGGTGCTGTCGGATGTTCCAGAGGTCAGGGAAGCTGTCTTGGCTTCAATGGAGCAGGCTAGGAAAGGAATCAGCAGTGCTAGTGGAACCTCGACGATTGTCGCTTGTTCTCCTACTAAGGCTAGGAAGAAAATTCATTTCAGTTTAGGGAGTTTGCTGGAGACTACCTCAAAGGTTGATTTTGAATTTGGTAAGCAACCTCCAGTTATTAGAGAGTGGTCTACGTTGGAAGATTTACAACATATGGCAGAAAAATAGAATAGATTGGGAACTGTGATCATTCTTTCTGATTGATTGAGTTTGATGTCTGATTCTGAGTTAAAGGAATCTGAGGAAGCATAAGTGGTTTTAGCTGGTAAATGAAACCAAGTGGAGAAGACTTTGATATCTCCAAAAAAATATAAAGGTTAGTGCTTCTGAGGCAGTGGTGGTGGAGCCCAATGGAAAACATATTAAGCAATACTCTTTTCCGGGGCGAATATGACCCGGATCTTTTGGTTTGGTGGAAGCTTTGGATGGAAAACTGGTTAACAAGAATGACACAACAAAGAAGAAGCATGGCCGACCCGACCATTGGGTGCAAAAAACAAACCGAAGGTTGGGAATGAGGCTACTACTCCACCGTTACTCCTTACTTACCTTATGCCATCTGCTAGCTCTTTGAGAAAGGGCAAGGAGGTGAAATCTTCATTTTGGTTTGGTTTCTTGCTTACTATTACCTTGCTTTGGTGCTTGTGTTGAAGAGTCTGTGTAGCATACCACAATTGCGTGCCTTAGTGCTCTCAGACTCTCTACTCTATTCCTTGTTTCCATTGTAAGGATCTAGTAACCTTGACAATAAGTTGAGCTTAGTATTGTTTTATAGAGTAGTATTTGTCTCATCGATTGTAGCTTCACTCTGGAGGAGGGGGTTACTATAACTATGTGATGTATATACTTTTCAGGCCTAGAGGTTTTAATGAAACTCTCCTTTTCTTTCAAAAAAATAAATGAATTATTAAAATATTAAATATGCTAACCCAAGTTAACATTGACGATGGTTTGCAACAGGTGGCAGCATAAGAGAAGGGCGTGAATATAACCTCCTTAGAGGGGATGTGAGCAAAAATGCTCCCTTCAGATGTATTTGCATTGTTTTAATAAGATCATTCTTGGTTGCCCAACCATGGGCATCCACATCCACATCCAATAAATAATTGACAAGTGTCCTCCTTTTAATCATGTAAGTCATCTTCTTCCTCTTCCATCCCTACTGAGCACTCACATTGTGCATAAAGTAACCACATCCCAATTTGGGTTAGTTTCAAAGAAATCCACGAGCAACATATCCTTTACCTTATTTTATTTTTCTTCAACAACAAGACGCATGCAAGAGAAATAACGAATTGAAGACCGATTGGATGACAAAGAAAGGCTTTTATGAAGGTTTTCTGACCAAATGGAAGAGGAAGAAGGTGACTTGAAGGAAATTCAAAAAAAAGAAAAGAAAAAAAAAAAGAGGACATGTGTCACTGTTTATTCGATGATGGTAGGAGCGGTTGTCCATGGATGGGCAGCTAAGAATAATTCATTTTTTTAATATGAGGTGAACGAAAATGTCACCAATAATAACTAATTATTATGAATATGATTAATTGTGGATGATTACGGATTTAATCGCATTTAAAAAGCAAAACTAATTGTTCCTAGCTCACAAGTTATTGGTAGTTATAAATTTTCACGTTAAATTACTCATAAATTTTCACGTTAAATTACTCATAAATGTTAAATTACTCATAAACTAATTGAATAATCATAAACATCATAAATGTTCATTTATTTGATAATATTATGAATTTATTAGTTTGTTCTTACTTTACAAATTATGTATCTATCTTCAATTTACAATATTAATGTATTTGCTAAATTTGACTTATTTCTATCAAAATCGATATGTATTATAAATATAATTGTTAAAGTATATCAAGGTTGCCTAACATTAATAATAGTTTTACATAAAGAGTCTGGATCATGGGACACATTTTTTTACACAATATTTTACACATCATCTGAGCCTTTAGATTTAAAGACAATGAACGTTGAGATCTCTTATTAAAATTCAATTTTTACTCTATATTTCTATCTTCAATCACACAATTTACAGAGAAGCAAAACTAAAACTAAACAAAATATCTTTTCCCAAATCAAAATCAAAAGAAAACCAAGTGTTGCGACAACCAATTGACCAGAACGCTGTCTGAATTATGAAGAACCCAAGAAGTTGAGGTCGTTTGATCGAACCCATTGTGATTTTGGTCTCTAGAACCAAATATCAAGTAGATTGCTCAGAAAGTATCTTTGTATTTGCCACATCGAGAAGGGGGGAGGAGCGTGGTGGATCGTCGGATGACGACGACATAAAGATAGTTTCGGCAAGGCCTATGAGTGAATAATGGGAAGAGGAGTAGTGCGAGTGGGGAGGATAGACGCAAAGATAGGTTTGTTGGGTTTGAGGAGTTTAGAGGAATAGGTCGGGGAAGTTGTGGTGGGCAGAGAGGAGGATTGCTGGTGCGAGAAGAGTGACATTTTTGATAAATAATTGGAGCTCGATATGGGATTGGAATGTTTGTTAATGTGTTTTATGTTGGCACATGTAGAGTATGCTAGATCTTAAGAGGAAGGTGAGTGATGGACACTCAAGTCCCAAAGCTAACAAAGATAATTAAACAACCGTGGGAACTCGCCGCTGAGAAAAAACCAAGAACACAAAGTCAGCGGTTGGGTTGGACTGTCACTCGGGACAAAATTTGGTCCAAATTTAACTAGATGACAAAGTTCAAACTACTCATATTTATACGAATTTTGATATGTAATTTTACAATCGAGATCATCTATTTTAGAGACCATCGGTTGAAAATCAAGTCACCCAAATATGATAAAAGAAGATCATTTGAGTATCTATTTTTATTGAATAAATGGCCGGTTATTGCAAATATTAACATTACATTAACAACCGTCTATTTATTTTAAAAAATTTAATGAGCAAACGATCTCCATTTTTAATAAAAAAAAATTGCATACATGATCATTACGAGGTAAGTTATATGTTAGATGAGTTCAATTATAAAACCACAAACCAAAATTTGTATAAATGAGAATAGTTTTGACCTTGACATCCAATTGAGTTTGAACCTAAGTTTTGTCTTGTCAGTCACCTATTTTGTTTATAGGAAATTACATATAAGGTCTCTTAGAGACCTTATATTCCTAATAAGGTCACTTAATGTTTTTTTGTAAAAATCAAGTCATGTTTTAGTTTCCTAGTTTTTTCACTTTTCAAATTTACCCTCACATAATAGCCCATATAAGAATTTCTCTTGCTTTCAAATTCAAAAACGCGCGGAAGAGAGAGAGAGAGAGAGTGTGAAAGGACCCAACCCCGATTTAGCTCCCTAAACCGGAATCGAACCCCTTCGAAAACACGAACCAACAAAAACCGTAGAAATTTTGGCAGAGTTTCGTTACTAACGTGGAATTACCATTACCTGCACGCGGAAAATACACTTCATCCTATGCCACAAAAAGCAAACCGTGGGCACCAATCCCATCCGGATTTCTCAATATATCAACAATAAAGTAAAACAATAAATATAACTGTACTTTACTGAAATCCGGAGTAAAATCGTATAACATAATCAACAGATTACTCAGAGCGACCTCTAATGTATAAACATATAAGTATACCACAGTAGGTAGAACAATAAACCTACTGGAAGAAATAAGGTAGCTCGAGCACTATGCCTCCGACTACGACGTGCGACACCAGAGCCTGAACTGCAAACTGGGCACTGAAACCGAAAAGCCCAGGGGAAAGACATAAAAACTGTTAGAGTGAGTGGACGAAAATAAATGTCTTTCACCAGTTGACATATATGTTTAAAATAACATATGCGAGTCCAGGTAAATAAGAAAAACAAAGTACACGAGGTAAAATCATACTCCTCCAGCGTACTGAGCATGCAAGTAAAAATCTCACAGTCAGAACCACGGGGTCCCTAGCCCACACGTGATTCCAGTCGGTAAACATCCTCGGGGATCAGCCGGGATGTAGTGTATCGATACAACAACGTAACTGAAACTGTACTCTGTGAAAATCAAATCATAAACAGTTCGATGCAAATGCATGAAACAACATATAAGTGTATGTATACTCGTATACGTATATCCGTATACGTATAATCGTAAAACACATGCTCATGTAATCCGAAATCTCATACGCATGCTTAAGTTAGTAAATCATATAAAAGACTCGCAAGAATTTTGTGAAAAGAAATTGTCCACTCACAGACTAGCGTAACGCAGTTCGCGTTAACCCGTGATCCGGCGGAAAGTCCCTCGCCAAACGAACGATCACGAACCCCTGAATATTCACAAAATCCATTTCTCAAAATCATAACTCGACAATACAAGACAAATCACGAGAAACCACCGTTCTCGGAAACACGAAATCCGATTACGACAAACTGTCGGAAATCCGGAAATCACACCTCAATACCTCGCTGTAAGTTCGGATGCTCAAATCGAGAAACGAACCTCCCCACTGCGATCGGGGCGCGATTTCGAGTGAAATGACATGCAACTTGTGGAAAATCCCAAAAAGTCAAACTTTGACCGCCGTTGACCGTTGACCGCCGCGTTGACCGCCGTCCACGGTGGCGCCGCCACCAACCTGAAAATTTCTCGGAGGAGCAACCCCTATTCCACTCAAAATCATCCACTGAGCAACTTTGTCAACTGCATCGAAGGCCAATTCTCACTCTAACCATGGCAATTTCATGAAAAACCGAATGTTCACACAAATTTCAATCCCAAAATTCTCCATACACAAGCAAAATTAGATCACCAAACTTACATGGTAGCTTCATGGTGATGAGGGCTACAAAACCCAGTCCTTGTTGCAGCTCGAATCGGCCGGAAAAGTGAAACTCGAATTCACCAAAAAACCTTGAACTTTGGCCGGAAATTTCCTTCCCCTCCGGCGAGCCACGCCGTGGAGGGATGCCGGAGATGAGCGAGGGATGCCAAGGCGCATCGATTGGGACAAGGCCCGAGCTCGGAGGTGGCCGAACGGGTTCGCCACCGTGGAGCACCGCCGTTCGCCGTCGGTCTTCTCTCACACCAGTCAACTCGGTCAACTGCCAATATGGTAAGGTTGACTTGCCCAAAATAGCAGGTTTCTATTTATAGGCCTTCCATTTTTGGAAACTTCGTAATTATCCTTTTCGACGAACTTTAAACACACGTAACTTCCTCGTCGTAATTCCGATTTCAATAATTCTCACGGCAACAAACTCAACTCGACATGTTCTTCAATTATCACCCGAAGTCAAACACATCGACAAACCCGATAAAAAGTCAACTGTTCAACCCAAACACAACTTATCCGATTAAATAATCAACAATCAGAAATATTCACAACATAATCTTCGTAACTCGGAATAATGCTTCGAAAGTTCCCACAAGCTTGAAATTAAATTCTCAACAACTTCCATGAAGAAGCCGAAACCAAATTCTCGTCCAGTAATTTAGTCGTTAAGAAATTCAACAATTAAATCTGATTATGTCGAAACTTCAAATATTCATAACTTATTCCTCGGTCGTCCAAATAACGATCCGGAACCGCCCACGAACTCAAAATCACACGTACAACGACTCTCGAGAAGAGACCCAGCTCCAATTCTTGGCCAATAATTAAGTCGTTAACAAGTCTGGCGATTCAAATAACTGTCGTAAATCTGCGACTACGCGATAACCTCGTAGATTAAGGTGATTCCTCTGCTGATTCTGTTCTGGGTCATCACAAAGAGAGAGAGAGAGAGAGAGAGAGAGAGAGAGAGAGAGAGAGAGAGAGAGAGAGAGAGAGAGAGAGAGAGAGAGAGAGGGAGAGCCGCACCAAGCTCAGATTCTGGTAAGAGGAAGATTCCAAACATAGAGAAAGACAAGACTGGACATAGTCAATGGTTAGAGGAAGATTTTGGCGAGAGAAATCTTCCGATTAGAGGAAAATTCTGGCGAAATTGAGGTGAGGCTTCAATTCCTAGTTTCTTGAGATATTTTGTGTTTTCAAGTTATTCGATCTGTCTTGATTTTAGCTGTAATTTTGAATTTCCATCTCGCATTTTGATTTCAAATTTTTGTTTTTTGATTTCGTTGATTTCATATTATGGTACTGTTTATTATGGATCAAAGCATCATAGTGATACTACTGTATGGTTGTTGCTATGATTCATGTATTTTTGTGTGCTTTGAGGTTGTTGATTTGTGTTTTTTGACAATAAGTATATACTATGAGATAACAGTACTACCTTTGTTGAGTGAGCACACTACTACAAGCCTCTGAGAACACTAGTTTGCTGTTCTGTAAGGTTCCATTATATTGTACATATAACGGTACTACCTGTGTTGACTGAACATACTATTGATGACTATTAAACATACTACTTCTATTTTGTGAGCAGTTTCTCTTTGATTTGCAGATAAGTAGCTATGGAATTAGAGTTGTATGCAAAGTGCACCTACAACAACCAGACAATCATGTTCTTCCTTACGCCTACTACAACTTTTATTGATGTGGTGATGGAGGTGTCATCGCGTTTTCCTAGTTTGAGTCAGAATTCTTTCACTCTTAGTTTCTCATTACCACGTTATCCAAATTATAAGCTATCCGATGATAGAGACTTGAAGTTGATGATGAAGACTATGATTGAACTTGATGTAGCCATTGTGGATATTGTGGTCAAGAATTGTGTGCAGAGTGTGTGTAGTTCAGTTATTGATGTGCATTTCGACAGAGCCTCTGTTAATGATGTTTCTTCTTTCCTGACTTGCACGTCATACTCTTCGACTAATTTGCTTGATCGCAATGATTATTTGGGTTACTTTAGGCCAAAAGATCTAATTCCTTATTTGACCAATGATCGAAGAAGTTATAGAAGTCATGTGAATCAAAAGATTGAAGGTGATGTCATCGAATTTAGGGAGAAGTTGAATAAGTATGCTTTTGAGACTGGTTTCACCTTTGAATAATTCAGAAATCACAAGGACAAAATTGTGGTACATTGTTCCAAAAAGAAAGAAGGTTGTCCTTGGAATATTCCTGCTTTTAGGTGTAAAGCCAACAACTTTTTTGTCATCAAGGAGCTGAATAACACTCATATGTGTGCAGATCGTATTCGGGAGCGAAAGAGCAAGCAACTTGGTTTTTATACCATCAAGTACATTGTTTATTCTGAGTTAAAAACCAAACCTCTTGTAAAGCCAAAACAAATCATGTCAACATTGAAAAATTCTTATGGTTTGCATGTTTCCTATCGTACTACTTGGTATGCAAGATAGTTGGCGTTCAATATAGGGCAACGAAGGTGACTCCTACTTGTAGTTATCTTGGTATCGTGAGTAGGTGTTGACCACCAACTCTGGTTCTCATTGCATCTTGGAGATGAATCTGCTTACCAAGCGTTTCAAGCGCTTCTTCTTATGTTTTGGTCGATGCATCAAGTGGTTCATGTCATGCGTGCCTATTTTGTTTGTCGATGATGCATCAAGAGTAGTATTATCCAACAACTAGAGTAGTACATTTATCAAATTGTTAGGTTAGAGGTCATCAAGTTTTAGCAGAGTAGTACTTTCAATAGCGTGTGGTAGTATGTTGAGTCAAATGTGATAGTATTATGATAAAATTATTATGTCATGTCTTTTTGAATTTTGTTGGTGTCTTCAACTTCCAGCAGAGTAGTGCTTTCAACGGCCTGTGGTACTATGTTGAGTCAACTGTGATAGTATTATGAACCGTTATGTCATGTCTTTTTGAATTTTATTGGTGTCTTCCAGTTCCAGTAGAGTAGTGCTTTCAGCAGCATGTGGTAGTATGTTGAGTCAGCTGTGATAGTATGGATATCCATATATGTTGTAACTCTCTTGTTTGATAATTTGAAGAATTTTACCCTTTTGCTTTTGCCATTGTGGATTATGAAAATAAAACCAATTGGAAATGATTTTTTGATCATCTCTACACTATTTTGTTGGCACTATGAAGAACCATCACTTTCTTCACGGATCGACATGATGGGTTATTGGATGATGTGAAAACCATTGTTCATGATTTCATGACTGTGGCATACTCGCCAACGGTAGCAAGCTATCAATTTAACCTTCAAAAGTTGTTGAGTTTATGAGAAACTTCTTGAATAATCTAGTTTTGGAGAAGTAGTGCAATGCTTTCTTCAAAGGTAATCGATATGGCAAAATGTCTAACAGTGTGGTAAAGTCGTTCAATAGTTGGACCCATGAATTGCGTGGTATTCCTATTTTAAAGATGCTTGAGAGGTTGAGGCTGAAGTTGATGGAGAACATGGCTGATAGGAAGATGGCATCGAAAATGTGGAGTTCTATCATGTGTCCTAAAGCGAAGCAGATTTTGAAGGCTAGGATGGATGTTGGGAGGCGTTGGACGGTTAGAAGGTCTAGTGCTACTGTGTATGAACTCGATGCAACAAAGATCATGGCAGTTCATCTTGGAGAGTTCACTTGCAGATGCTGACACTTGGAGATTGATTCTTTTCCTTGTCCCCATGCCCTTGCTGCCATACAACAAGCTGTAAGTGTTCCAATTTATGCTTACATTGAGAATTTTTACGAAGTTGGAAGTTACAAGGCTGCATATGAGTACGGTATTCAACCGATACCCAACATTGAGAAGTTTTACCATGATGCATTGAATGAACCTCCCATTGTGAAGCCTCCATTGACGAGAATCTCCTCCGGCCATCCGAAGAATACTCGTATGAAGTCTTCAGTTGAAGGTCGGAAGACGGGGCCTATTAGGTGCGATCGGTGTGGCAAAATTGGAAGACACAACAAAAAGATTTGTAATAAAGTCATCAGCAGCTGAAACCTGAGTATGCAATATCTATATTAGTCACAGGTAGTATGTTTACCGATCATAAGTAGTACACTTTGCCTAAATAGCTATACTTTTTCTAGCATATGTCTAGTTCCTTTACATAGACTACATTTTTTTTGTCAAGCTGAAAATTGAAGATGTAGTATATTAAAAAATTATATACTATAATTAGTATGTTTATGAGTCATAGGTAGTGCACTTAGTATGAATCGCTTTCATCAAGTGTTCTTTGATAACCATTCAATATAATTCTTCATTATTTAACATACTACTTATGTTTCTCGTGCACACTACTTCATCACAACATAAAGCACTACTATATGATAAACACTACAAATGAACACTACTGTTGTTTCTCACACACTACTACATCACAACAGTAAGCATTACTATAATGTTTCAGCACTAGATCACTACTTCAAAAGATTCTATGTAATTCCTTATTGTTAAATGCACTAATGCTATTTCTCGTACATACTACTACATCACAACAGTAAGCATTACTATAATGTTTCAGCACTAGATCACTACTTCAAAAGATTCTATGTAATTCCTTATTGTTAAATGCACTAATGCTATTTCTCGTACATACTACTACATCACAATAGTAAGCACTACTATTTGATAAACAACAAATGAACACTATTGCTATTTCTCATACACACATGCGTCACAACAAAAAGTACTACTACAATGTTTTAGCACACTGGGATCACAACATAAAGCACTACTTCAAAACATTCAATGTAATTCCTCAATGTTAAACATACTACTGATGTCTTTACTAAACAGTACTGCGCCACAACATAAAACACTACTTCAAAACATAAATCACTACTGATGTCTCTAGTAAACTACTTGGACACTAACACAATATATGCACTTAACACTACACTACTTGGACTTTGGTTTGCTTCTTCTTCTTGTGTAGTCGTAGTGCGGGTCCTTGGTTGTCGTCTTCCTCTTTTTGTTCTTCACAGTTTTTATCGAGGAAGGAGGTGACCTTTGTTTGATTGTCTCGACCTTCTTAGTTTGGGACCTCAGTTGATGTGTCACTGCTTGTGTCACCCTATCATTTTTAAACTTTGACCTTACCTCATGTCTGATATCGTTATTGTCCTGCATGTCATCACATTAAAAAAAAGATCTAAGAATCAAATTTTGGAATACACTTCAGTGGACTGCTAAGAATACTAAAAATGAGTACTGAATACACTAAGGCATAACATACCAGACTGGTTTTGTCTTCTTCTTCTTCTTCTTCTTCTTCTTTCAACTTTTTTTTTCTTCTTCTTATTGTGTTTCTTCTTCAGAATCTTTTTTGTGATTCTTCTTCTGTTTCTTTCTTGTTCTGTAATCACATTGGAAACCAAACATACTTACAACAAACAAATACACTTCCATAGGAAAACAAATACACTTCCATAGGCAAACAAATACACTTTCATAGGCAATTAGAGAGAGACAATTACCTCCACTTCCTTGGATTTGTCGTCCTCCGAAATTGGAACTGGAGAATCTAAATTTTTTGACTAGCTCACGCTGAAGCTCCTCATTCCTCGACTACAATAAAGCAATCTTCAATTGTACTTCTCCAAGGAGCTTGAAAGTTTGGTCTCGTTCCTTTATGCAGTTCTTTGAATTGGAGATCTTGCCCCTTATCTTTGTCTTCATATTCTCAACCTTTCTCTCACATTCTTCCTTTTCTCGTAGAAACTTGTCGACCATTCCCATCCAGAACTCATTTTGTTCTTCCATCTTCTATTTCTACTCGGCGAGTTTCTTGATTAGCAGTTAGGCGTCATCTACTTCTTTCTGAAATGCACATGGTTGTGATGTCGCCATCTCTTAGAGAGACTCTATGATATCAACCATGTTCCCCTGTACTTTCTTCTCCCTCTCCATCAATTCCTTTCTGGATACTTTCTCCTACACATCTAGAATAGTAAACACTAATTTAGACAAAAGAACACACTACTAGTGCTCAATGAATCTACTAGTAACAAACAGTAAAGACTTACCCAGATGTTGAATGACAGGGTGTCCATGCTCTCTTCAAAGTACATGAAGTTGTCATCCACCCGTTCCCTGGATAAAGTTGGTTGATCCTTGATCTATATCTTCTGATCTAGCTCCTCGTCAAAGAGTTTTCTTAACTCGGTGTGCATCTTCATCAACTTCCAGTGTGCAAATCTGATAGGGTAGTTCTTTCTCGCTGCAACTCTTTCCCATATTTGTGTCCTTTCTGCGACCCAATATTGTTCCACAACAAGTACACTATTAGAGACAAATAAATACACTATCAGAGACTAATATTGATACTATCAAAGAACAATAAATACGCTGACATTGCTACCATACCATTATCAGTGGGAAATAACCCAATAGATTTGTGACTCTCTTTTGACTTGTCAAGCCCTTTCTCTAAATGTTTCAAAAGCATCTTAGACCAACCATAATTTTGAAGGCCATCAATATCTTGAGCCAAATTTATTGCATTCCACGAGACTGTCCATGAAGAATTTGCAAAAAAGAATGTGGACAGCAAGTAAATGATCAACCAAATCACCACATCCTTGTCAACCTTCCTTTTTAAGGCTTTAGCTTTAAGAGCATCAAGGCTTGAAATTGGCAGTGTGTCAGGAATTTGGTATTTTTTTTCTTGAAGCTTAAGTCGCGCTATCTTTCATGCTTCGAATCCATATCATGGTGTATTCCTAGAGCATCAAAACCAGAAATAATAGACAGGTAAATATACTTCTATAAGAAATTATACATACTATCACATAAAGGAAAATGTACTAACACATTAAACTAGCAGAATTATACCATCAATCGGAAGACCAAAGAGGTTATTCACATCTTCTGGTCTAAGATAATGCGCTCTTCCATAGATCATAAAATCCTTCTTTTCTATGTCCCAGAAGCGCTTCATTCGTACAATGTCCTCCATTGTCTTGTCAAATGACATTGTGCCCCAAGGAGCCATATGATGCTTCCAAATGGTGTCTGGTTAAGTATTCTCAGCATTTTTGGTGGCAATTTGTTTTGGTGTCGCTCCATCATGTAGTAGAAGCTTCGGAATGATGACCGAATTTTTATTTTGGGTTGTTTTTCATTTCTTCTTCCATTTCTGCAAAACAACAAAATGGGCCATCAAAATACTACTACAAAGTTGATAAAAGACGGTGTGATTCTAGCTTGATTCTACTATGTCTCCTAGCACAGATGATGAGTTGAAGTATATGGCTAAAGTGCCTTATGCTAGTGTTGTTGATAGTTTAATGTATTGTATGGTGTGCACTACACCAGATATTTCACATTCTTTGAGTGTGGTGAGCAGATTTATGATAACCTAGGAAAAGAACATTGGCAAGCAGTGAAATGGATTCTACGATATATTTATGGTATTTTAAATGTTGGATTGGTTTATGAGCATGATAAGACGAGTCAGTGTGTTGTTGGATATGTGGACTCTGATTATGCAGGTGACTTGGATAAGAGCATATCCATTACAGGTTATGTGTTCACTTTAGAAAATGGGTCTGTGAGTTGGAAGTCGAATTTGCAAAATATGATTGCCCTGTCGACTACAGAAGTTGAGTACATGGCTGCAATAAAAGGTGCAAAGGAAGCAGTATGGCTTTCGTGGTTTGCTTGAGAACTTGGGATATGTTCAGGACTCTGTGGATGTTCATTGCAATAGTCAAAGTGCTATTCACTTAGCAGAGAACCAAGTTATTTATATTCGCACCAAGCATATCAAGGTGAATTTTCACAAGATTCGTCAGATGGTGGAGGAAGGTGATATAAATCTTCTGAAAATTGGAACCAAAGATAATCCTACTGATATGTTGACTAAGGTAGTTCCATTAGACAAGTTCAAGCATTGGTTGAACTTGATTGGAGTTTGTAGAATTTGAGGATTTCTGCGAGGATGTCAGAGCGGCGATTGGCGTTGGAGTTCTACTTTGGAGGATTAGCATCATGTGAAGTCAAAAGTGGATAATTGTTAGATTTGGCTTACATGATTTTGGACCATAACATTATTCAGTGGTCTAGTCCATATTGGACTTGGTTGATGGCACGTGACTAGCATGATTGCTAGGTTAATTGAGTTGCATACTCTCATATGTATATATGTAAGATATGTTGCTATAGCTGGCAGTCTTGGTAGATCGAGAGAGATATTTGAGAGACCAGACTAGTAGCTTCCCTTCTTATTGTTCTTCCATTGTTCAAGATTAATTCTTATTAAAAGCTAGATAGTTTTAGTGGTGGAGTTGATCTTGATAGTTGAGAGAAGATTATTCTCTAGTTGTTGAAGAGTATAGATTTGAATGTATTGGGGTTTTGGGTAGTTGGAGTTTATTTGTAAACTCAAGTTGTAATCTGTCCAATTGATCATAGTGGAATTTCTCGTCGGCTTCGAGAGTGGATATAGCTCAATCACATTGATTGAGTGAACGACTATAAATCCTTGTGTTGCTTGTGTTTCTTATTTCTTTGTTACTCATTGATTGATTATCACCGTTTGTCACAAACCACTATTTGTCACGTTTCCGCACAACAAACGGAAGAAAAAGGCAATCATTCACGATCTAGTGTTGCTCTTTTTATTATTGGATGATTTGGACCCGTTCCACTACTTTCGTGAAGCTATTCGTTAATTAGTACCACCAAAGATGGTCTTAAGCCTTGTTATCTCAGGAGGGCTTATGAAAGTACTAGCAACTATTAACTGAGATGGAAAATTGTTCTGAAATAATGCAAAGTCCACATACTGCATACCAAGATTTTCACTATTGTAGCTAGCAAATGCAACAACCGGAGTAGCACCTCCAGTATTCACTAGAAAGTGCAATGGTCCTTAAGGGATAACAATAACATCACCACTCGTGATATTTTTTGCATAAACTGTGTTTCGATCCGAGGAAACGAATCCAACAATTAGTGTACCTTTCGCCACAAGTATCACTTTTGATGCTCTATGGTGTGTATGCAATGGATCAATGCCACCAGGAGCTTCGTCTATGTGACCCACTGAAATGCCTAGGCCATTTAGACAAGGAAGCTGAGCAGAAGACATAGAAGTTATTGCAGCTTTGGCAACATTTATGGTGTTACCAGGAACGCCTAGCCCTGAGAATACGAAATCGTTCACCGTAACAGTGTGGGTTCTTTTGCAGGTGTAGCCTGATGGCCCAGTAGGAGCTGTGTAGTCTACAACACAAAAGTACACAAAAGTCCTACACAACATCATAAGATGATGAGGAAATGAGAGAGAACATGAGGATTGCAATGGAAAGCGCCAGATCTGATAGCAAAGTAGTTTTTGATGTGTTTAGAATATGAGAAAAAGTTAAAAACAGTACTTCAACTTTGGACGACATATAATATTGATACCTCAACTTTCAAAAATATAATATCAGTACCTGAACTTTGTGTTTTTTATTAACTTTAGTACCTGACCTCAACCACATCATTAAACAAAATGTCATTTTATATAAAGTTCAAGGGTAACTTTGTAATTTCTTGATTTTTACCACACATCCTAAAATTTACATGGGTAAACGTAGACACATTGCTTTGAGCACACAACAGCACTTTTTTGCCGGCAACGGCGAAAAGGAAACCATACACCACCATGTTCTCACTCATTCCCAGCATCAAAATTCCACCATAAGCTTCTTATTCACAACCCAATACAGATCGAAGCAACTGATCCTTTTAATGCTGTATTAATAAAATCTAATCAACTACTGCTCACACAATAGTAGAAATAATTCAACAAAAACAGTTTCATATATATGTACTCTGAACGAATACCCAAAAAAAATATTTGATAAATTAACAGTTCCAACAGCTCTTTTCGGACTTCCGGCCAAAAATCGTGTTCAAACTAAGTTCACCCAAGGAGTGTTTTGACAAAAGACAGCGGCCTGATCCAATCCAATTTTCAGTGTTGTCTTCTCTGCCACTACAACCTCCTAAGCAAAACTCAATACCAAATTCATTCCAGCTCATGATCGAGCTTGCCGGAATCCTCTTCGGCTCGCGCATCCATGTCGTTGGTTTTTGATAGACCTCAAATCCTCACCACGAAAACTTGCGCCTCCAATGCCGGATTTTGACATTGCACTTCATTCCACGAAAAATCTCCACCATGAATGAACTTTGAAATTCCTCACCACGGCCGGCTTTTAACCTGGCCTTGAATCCCCATCTCGATACGAGGACGACCACGATTAGCCGGAGTGGAGAGAGACGTACGGGATAAAAGAAAGAAGAAAATAGAAAGAATGCAAAAACAACTGGAAAGACGGAAATATCCTTTAAAACATGTCAAATTTAACGGGGTTATTGACTTCAAGTACTAATGTCAATACGAAACACAAAGTTCGTGTACTAATCTTATCATTTTTAAAGTTGAGGTACCGATATTATATGGTATTCAAAGTTGAAGTACTATTTGTAATTTTTTTTCTTAGAATATTAGCCGGAGCTCGTATTTATATAAAAATTGAAAATGTAGCTCACATTCTAGCATATGGTAGAGGTTCACTTTTTTTTAACCATATATGATTCACATGAGTGATGATGGCCGATGCACGTACTGTACAAAATTTGAAGAATTCATTTCCTCTGGGATGAGTTCCTGGCATTAATAATTGTTGGACCGGTTGGAAAAATGGTGGTTTTCCACTATTTTAATATGATAATTTAAGTAAAATAATTGAGTGTGTTGCACTTAATTTTGATGTAAGGGAAACATGAATTTGTGTTCTCCTACAAGAGTACATAAAGATTATGTATTCATTTTTTTAAATTGGTTAAGTGGTGAATGAGAAATTGTCACCCAAAGTTGGCCACTTGCAACAAAAGGAAGGAATGTGATTCCACATGGGAGAAATTAAGAATGTGGAAGTCTTTATTTATGATTACACCCTAGTATACTTTGAGTAAGTGAGTAGAGAGGTTCTCTCTCACGCGCGCAGGGGGTGCAAATCTTGGGTGAAATGAGTATGCAATATGGACTTGTGTGCGCCCACGTACACTCAGGAAAGAGTTTTTGCATTCCTCGAAACATTTCAACTTCTACGGTTATAGTGGGTTTTCTCACCATTATTGGCCGATTTATACCTTTAATTTGCCGAATTTATGTTGCATGGTTAATGAGTGGTAACTCATAACCTTTTGGTGGCTGGCCTTAATGTCATACTCCATTCCCTCCATGTATAAATAGAGGCTTCATCCTCCCTGATTCTTTATCCCATCAGAGAACAATCTCCTCTTCTGATCACTTCTCTCCCTCTCTCAACAGTGAGCAAATTCGGTGATAGAGTAAGGTATTCTTCAGTTCGACGAGAAGTTCTTGTTCTGCGGTACAAAACTTTGAAGTTGTTTTATCCTGGGAGAACAACGTCATAAAAGCCTGTGGGCGGCATAAAAGTTCTTAATGAAAGCGTGTGATACACGTGATTCAACTTAGTTCATTTTCTTACCCAGAATTTGTTCTTCGTTCGTATGTTTACATTTTACTAATTATTTAATTAGTATTTGTTATATCATATTTAGTTTAATATCACTTATTTTTTCCTACAGAACCTTAATCGAGGTCAGTGATCGGTGCATAAATATACACCTCTATGCTATTTATTGATATTCATATACTTTTTTTTTGTTATTTATTTAGCAATATTAGTTTACTTTGTTGTTTTATAGGGATTTTGAGTCAATAGGGAGAAAGGAAGTAAAAAGAGGACTTTAAGCTTAATTTGGGAAATTTATCTTTGCATGTCATTCAACTTTGACAGAGCACTGGGAGTATCATAGAAGAAATCAGATGATGATTTTTATATATGTGGAAAGCTACATATGTATAGTTTCCATAGCTTCTTCTAGAACGTGATTTGGATATTTCTAGAGAAAGTTATGGCTGATTTAGTCCACGGAGGTCAATCTGCTCGAAAATCTAACTTTAATGAGAAAGTTGTGTTTGGAGGCCCAAATCACACCAAGAAGCCCAATGATGAATTTGTAGTTTAAAATTCAATTAATTACTGATGTGGCTTATGGAAAAGAAGTCAAGTGCTAAAAAGATTAAAGAGGTTTGACTTGTCAAAGAAGAGAGCCCAAAATCTATATGAATAAGGAGATGCCCAATCAAGACTATAAATACTCTTTTAGGGTTTTTGAAAAGGAATCAACTTTGGAGAGAAGAATAATTTGAGAGATGAGCAAGGAGCCACAATGAGCAGTTTCAGACGACTACTTCGACGACGCCAAAAAATTCTTTTCTTCTCTATCTTTTATTGCTTTCTTTTTCTAAGGAATTCTTGTAGTTTAACTTCCTTGTCTGTGAGGTGTTAATTATTCAGTTAAGGGGCTGCCTTGAAGCTCTGTACATGGGATTTATATGATATGCATACTTTAACCTAATTTACTTATTTCATTGAATGAGGTTTCTTTTTCTATGTGATTCACCGTATGAATTCTTGTGTGTTTACTTTTGTGCACAACTTAGTATGCATGATAGGATTTTATTGTCATGAGATACAGGCGACTGAAGATAATTTCTTCCACTAGATTCTCTATAGTGATACGCCGATTATACCGTCAGGTGATTGAAACCCTAGGTCTAGCAGGACACGCATCTAGTGTACATGTGAACCCTTGTAGATTCTCAAACATTTTTTAGAACTTAATGTTTTCTTCTTTGTAAATCTTGGGGTCCATGACTATGGGTTCGTAGAGAGATAGATGTGGGGGAGGTCCATGACAAACCTACATAGGAATAAGGATTAGGTAATAGGATGTGGTTGTAATGATCGACCCTTCCTGGGAACTTTCATTCAAAGATTAAGTGTGTTAGATTGAATGTGTCTCATATTCTTACTCGTGTCGAGGTGGATGGTAGTTTCTCTTAGCTCGCTTTCCATTGTTGGTTCACTTTTACTTTTCAGCATTTACTTTTCTGCATGTAACTGTAGTTTGCCTAATTATTTAGCTAGCCAAAACAACTCCCGAGTATCCTAAATTTTTGAATGGTAGTCCACCACTGTGTCTAGTTTATTGTATTAAATTTTTGTGTCATTTGAGTCTGTCTAGAGTAGGTTTGTAATGTTATTAGTATACTGTAGTCGAGTTTACCAATATTTTAGTTTCGTGTTAGGATTTAGTTTCACCAATTCTTCATGTTCGATAACCCCTATTTATCATACTATACTGATATATCCAAGTTAAGAATAGGGTATTTTTATATAGGTGTTTACCCGCCTATCAGTCAACTAGTGAATATATAGAACGGACCATCAGTTAGGAAATTTACCTAACTATGTAGATTGTACAGAGTGGTGATGACTTGGGATAATCGATTGTTATTTCTTGGGTTTGTAATAGTCAAGTGAACGAGAGATGAGTTTGAAGTTCTGTTTGGGACAACGACTGTTTGAGCCTCGAATTAAGTACATGGCGGGAAATCATTTATATCTCTATTGATTAGTAAATTTTGTACATTGGTGTATAAGGTCAACAGAGTCGCTCTTGATCAGTAATTAGCGCGCATGTAGTACGACGTATTTATTGAGAATGTGAATAGAGAAAGACTCTCACATTGGAAATCGAGAATTTTGTTAGTGGGTTATAAGGATTTGGACTACTCTTACTATTGTCAATTAATTTTAATATAGAATCCCAAAGTACTTTATCAGTATCTTGAGGCCTGAAAGAAAGTGCCAAATAAATTGTTACATAGTAGACGTCTGGAACGAAGCAAAAGAAATTATCTATAAAAAAAATGAAACGAAAGAAGCTAGGGAGAGCATAACTATTTTGTTTAACTAAACTTTGGGCTGCAGACTAAAGTCTGAGGTAAGCTTAATGTCATGAGCTTATTTTTCAGCTAGCACTCGTGCGGCCTAAGCACTTCCCTTATGCTAAGTCAGCTTAACTCTTGCGAACGCTTGGCTAGAACAACTGAAAGATCAAAGAGAGAAGAGTTTTGAAAGAAGAAACTTGTATATTGCTAAAGAAAGCTTTACAAGAGTTTGATAGCTTGCTCTTAAGCTAAGCTTCTTGATTGAGTTCCTAGATTGTGTTCCTTGAGTTCCTCAAATGAGAGGGGTGGTTCTCTATTTATAGCCTCCACCTCCAAGCCTATGTGTTCTAGACTAATCTAGCACATGTACAAGTATAGAGAGTTCTAGACCTATCTATATAACTCCAAGATGTCCCATGACTGTTCTAGAGATCTCCGGAGTGACCTTGACCCACGAGCCTCTCTAAGGTTCTAGAGAGTTCAAGACTTGTCGTGATGCCTCCCAAGTCTTCTGGAGACTTCCGCGACTTTCCGCGACCTTCTACGGCCTTCCGTCACCTTTCATAGTGTTCCGGGTGCCTCTGTGATGTTCCAGACCCTTCCGGAACCTCCCAGGCCTGCTTGGGTGCTTCTGACAGCCTCCGGATGCCTCTGGCAGCCCCCCGCATGCTTCTGGCAGTCCCCCGCGTGCTTCTAAAAGCCTCTGGGTGCTTCTGGCAACCCCTTGGCTGCCTCTGGCGGCCCCGGGGTGCTTCTGGCAGCCCTCTATCTGCCTCTGGCAGCCCCTTGATGCCTTTGGCAGCCCCCTCCTGGTGCCTCTAGCTGCCCTCGAATGCTTCTAGGATGCTCCAATTCTATCCTTGAGTCATGCTTCCCTTGCGAATGCTCAAGGCAACATTTGGAGTGTTGGCGGGGCGTGACATTAAGCTTACAGATCAACTTATCCTGAGTAAACAAATAAATGAAAACCTAGTAAACTAGCTAGATAGAGAGACGATTGTTAAATTTGTATGAGGTCCTCGAGCTCTGTGGTTATACACACTCCATCGGGCTTAGCTAGTGAATAGAATGAAGTCAATGAACCATCAGTTAAATGACTCGTTCGAATTTCTCTAAATATTTAGAATATTTGTACACTGGTGTACACCATCTCGCTCTGGAAATCATTCAACAGACTCAAGAAACCCTGTCCATGTCATTCTTTCCGGAGAAGCTAATGATGAAGTATATAATGCATGTATGACTGCTCCCTTATGGACAAGGGCAAAACTAAGCTTTTATAATAAGAAAGGCTAAAAAAAATTCCGAATAAGTTTACAAATAGTTTAGGAGATAGATATACAAATCTAGGGGGCTAAGTTTAAAAATTTTAAATTCTGCACTAAAATTAAACCACAAATAATGTTTTTTCAAAATTTAGGGAGGATGTAGCCCACCGTAGCTCGTGTATAGCTGCGCATTTACTTACGCAAATTCAGATTCAAGAACTTCGATCACAGACTCATTTCTAGGGCTGGGCACGAGATATGATGGAACATGCCTTGACAAATCCTGTACCGTCCTATTTTATTATTATGGGTCGGGACACAACGGGCCAGAAGGCCTTCAATCTCAAACCCGTGAAGATTTGTCCCGTTCAGATTCAGGACGGGTCGAGCCCAACACGGGATTCAAGCTCAATTTTTTCTTCATCTTTTATTACTGGAAAAAATAAATTTTGCTCTGAAAAATCTAAAAACTGGAATCAATGGAATGATTACCAGATCTAGAAATACCGATAGAATCTCGAATGATTAACAAATCTTGCATATAAGCAAATTTCTAATACAAAGCTTTAGAGAAACTTTGAATAACCACAACAGGCTTGATGCTCTTGAGTCTATACATATAGCAATTGAATCTACCGACACTAATTATACATATGCAGAAGAGCTATATAATCAACATCCGAGCAATCTAAAAATCTAATTAAGTTACAGACTAAATTTGATCGAAATTCTAAATAACTTATGGTAGAACAATTAAAGTCTTAACCTAGAGAGTGGTAACGATTGACGTGTGTTCATGAAGAAAGTGCCTCACAACCTGTGAATTCTCATAAGATACAAAAGTAGAGGTTGATCACTATATTAAGATACAAGTAGCAGCAATTTTTACTATGTTTCAAGTAGTGCTTTTAATTGGTGGATAGCTTAGTTTTTTTTATCCGAATATGTAGCTTTTGCATCAGATTTGGAAAATCATGTATACAAGATTAATGAAATAACTACTTCATACATTTGTAGCTCTCTTAAAATCGTACTTTGTTAAGATCAGATTTTGTTTATTTGTTTGACTTGTAGATATGGAAGGAGGTGATGTCAATAGCAACACAGAACAGGCTAATACAACTAGAAGTCGGCGTAAGTGGACCAACTTTGAGGAAGATGGGCTGCTTAGTATTTTGGATGATTTTGTTGCTAGAGGGCTTCGTTGTGAGACAAGAAGTTTCAAATCAGGTACGTTGGTTCTAATGGAGAAGGCTTTGGAACTCATATGTCCAGTATCTGATCTGAAAGCTTTTCCCCATATCAAGTCAAAGTTTAAAAAATAAAAAAGTAACTACAGCATAATTTATGACATGACAAACACAAGTATATTTGCATGCAATGATGCTAAGAAATGCATTGAAGTTGATAGCAATGAAGCATGGGAGATGTATGTTCAGGTAAATGGATTGAAACTAGCTGTCACTTCATGATTTCAATTGCCTTGTTGTAGGAGTACATATATAGTATAACTGTTAACTTCTTTTCTGTAGCACAACAAACTTGCAAAAGGTGGAGAAACAAATATTATCCATTGTTTGAGAGGCTTGCTAATATATTTGAAAAGGACAGAGCAAATGGAAAAGGAGCAGAGACCCTTGCTGACATGGTTGATGTGTACAGCAATACTGAAGTAAATCCTGAAAACATCTTTGATGATGTTATTGAGCAGAGTCCGATGTCACAAAACCAAGGGGCAAGCCATTCAATTGGAAGTAGTAGAAAGAGGAAGAGAAATGATGATTCCATTAATAAGATTGTTACTGCTTTAAAGAACTTGTTTGAAGCATTTGGTAAGAGACTTGAAAGGATAACTGAGGTCATTATCAAGGGCAATGAAGATCGCTCGGACATTGCTATTGAGTTGATGAATATAGGATTCTCTATTAATGATCAAGTTGAAGCAATGAAGATTATTTTGGACAAATCGCAAAACATCTTTGTGTTCAAGTCTTTGAATGGTACCGCCAAAGAAGTGTTTGTTCAAAAATTTTTGAAGGGATGAAGCCACTGCATCTTGCACATACTGTATGAAAGTTAACACTAATTTTGGACAAGCCACAAGTTTAGACGACGGTTTCTTAGCTTGATCTTCAATACTCACTATTATTTTGAAACATCAGTGAGTTTAGTTGAGAGTTTAGCTCTCACTATTTTAATTTTGGTGTATGTCTTATGGACTTGTGATTGTGTAGCAATAAAACTAAGTCTCATTTTAATTGTAATGGCCTTGGATTTATGTATTTACTTTAGATCAATATGTGATATCACTTGAAGTAAGATCAGAAATTTTACTATATTATGTACTAGAGTATTGTAGCCCAACAAGTATTATCTCACACTATTCTCACTCCTAATAATTTGTATTAGGATACCTTCTTTTCGAAGGCAAGTTTGAAGGTGGTGTTCACTCAGAACTCCAAGAACATGTGATCACAACGATATTAGCTAATGGCAAAAACTCCTATGGTAATACCACTATTAATTGAAACGTTACAATTTGGAACCATTCAACAAGGAGCAATGCAGCTGTTACAGGTAAATTTAAGTTTTGTGTTACTAAATCAAGGTGAGCTTCTAAGTTTTGTGTTTTTCGTCCCAAGCATCACCAAACATGGGTCATTATTATTTTGAGATTCTTAACACCTAATCCTATATAGCAACAAACATGGCACAAACATTAGTCCAAGCTAAGGATTCTCACACTAGTGCAGGACAATCCTAAGAGCTAAGGAGGTCTACCTTAATCCTGCGTAACAAACGACCCCCAAATGTTTTATACATAACTGAAATTGGCCACAAGATGGTAGTGAAGATGATTTTCCCAAGGCTAGACATATAATTTGTTGTAGTATCAATTTTATTTAGTAGCTTAATGTATAAGATATTGACGGTAATATAATTCATAATACAGAGACGCTGCTACATATAGATGTCCAAACCAATTTGCATTTGTAGGAGTATAGTACAGATCCATACTTGAATCAAAAGAATACAAGTTTAATCAAACTAATCCATCAAGATCTGGGTCAATCCCAACAGATGTTTTGGCCCCTCATATACATACATACATTTCCAAAAGGCACGTACACACACACACATGTGTGTGTGCGCGCGCGCGCGCGCCACTGCCTCCAAGTTCCACTCGAGATCCAAATCTTCTAATAGCTCACCCTTCTTCTGAACAGAAATCCTAATTAATCAGACCCCAAACTTGAAGATAACAAACAGCCGTAGTAACCACATTGTATATCATGATCTGCTATCTTCTCTGTCCCTTATCGATCTGAGTTAAGTTCTCCCGGGCGGCGGCGGCGACATTTCTCCCGAATTGTTACTGGAAGTCCCCATTTCACTGCTCGGAAACTCCTGGCTCGAAAGGGCTAACTTTCTGAACTTCATCATGCAGCATTGTATGCCATTCTGTCATACTGCTCCGTACCTCCACTGGCTGCCGCATTGAACGTCTTCGTCTGTCCCGGTTTAGTTCCCTCAATGAAATCATCCAGCGACACATCTCCTTCCAATGCGCGCACGATCTGTTATACACACAAATATATAGCAAGTACGTACATGATGTTATATATGTCACAAAACTCTCTAGCTATTTATGACCGAAAAGTGACGTTAATTATTATGTGATAACGAGTCTTGGCATGGATTGACAAGATAGGACGCATGCCGATCATGTATAGGTTCGTATAGCGTACCTGGCTCATTTTCGGGCGTTTTTTACCAGAGTGACGAATGCTAGCAGCAGCGCAGGCAACCATGCGTGCCATCTCCTGCGGGTTGTAGTTATTGTCCAGGCGGATATCTACTAGCTCCGTATAGTTGCCATCATCTAGTGCACGAGTGAGAAGGGGTCGAGCCTGTGATATTATAGTACGTCAAGAAAAATTAGAAATGGAATTATATATGTTAGGTCACATGCTCGATCACTTACAATGGCACAAAAAGTAACAAGGTACATACCCACTCTACTAAGCTGTCTTCCATAACATTTGAGGGATCAACTGGTCGTCTGCCGGTTATGAGTTCCAAGAGCATGACTCCAAACGAGAAGACATCAGACTTCTCTGTTAATTTTCCACTTGATGCATATTCTGGAGCCAAATATCTGCATCCATTTACAACATCGATGGAGTTAAACCTAAGCTCTATTTACAACAAATTTAGCTCATTTGTTTGTCATCTCTTACCCAAATGTGCCCATGACTCGTGTAGAAACATGGGTGTTGGTGTCAGATGATAGCTTAGCCAAACCAAAATCAGCAACCTGATGAACGTACATCAAAGAACAAGGTTAAACGATGACCACGATTATTGCTTTACACGTTTGTTAATATGAGCAGAACTGATTAATACCATGGCTTCGTAGTTGTTATCAAGAAGAATATTAGCGGATTCGATGTCACGATGAATGATCTTGGGATGGCCTGCAATGTATTTCAAGATTAACAGGATTGATTAACATGACAAACCTTTATGATCACATGAGCTAGTGAGCAGATAGCTAAAGAGAGAGGGTATAGCTTCAAAATTTCCTTACAGTCCTCATGAAGGTATGCAAGTCCTTTAGCTGACCCAGTTGCAATCCGAAGTCTACTTTCCCAATCCATTGGTGGATTGCCTTTTCCTGAAACCCAAAGTCACAGCAATCAGTTCATGTTGACTTTCATTATTGGTTCGGGACTCTAGTTATATCTCTGGATATATAGTTTGACATCAGGGACGGAGCAGCATCCCAAAACAATCTGGGTTAAATTTTTCTTTGATAAATTTTTTAAAATATATAGATTAATATAATCCAAAATAAGATCACAATATCAAGCATCATTACATAATTATGGGGAGAAAAAAACACAATATCAAGCATCATTACATAATTATGGGGAGAAAAAAACAATCTGACTACCTAATGGTGGCCGATGACGTACAAGATACTAATGTATAATTGAAGATTTCAAAATCTTCTAGCTGCGTGCGAACTGAGACAGTTTGACTTCCTTTCAAAAAAAATTACCTGGATTGTACTCACTAATTTTCTAATTGTACATATATATGACATATGTTATTTGACAAAAAATTTAAAAAAAAAGTCACTAGCCTGTAGCCCATAGAGTGTTGTACTAATCATCCGTCCATCCGTCCCTGTTTGACATGACCTAAATGTGTGACTACATACGTAGTTAGTTCCAAGAACTATAAACCCGAATATTTAGTAAACTAAATAATTAGCATATTTGATCATAATTTCATATACAAGTTTAGTTTACTTAGCCCCATGTAACTTTATATAAAACGTACTCACCATGCAAGTGATGTTCCATGGTTGAGTTGGGAACAAATTCATAGACCAACATCCTCTGCGCACCAGCAATACAATATCCGACGAGTGACACAAGATGGCGGTGATGGACTCGACTAATGATCTCGACCTCCGCTGCGAATTCTCGTTCTCCTTGGCCACTACCGGATTTGAGACTCTTGATCGCAACCACTTTTCCGCTAGGCAGAACTCCCTTGTGCACGAACCCAAACCCTCCCTGACCCAACAAGTTGGCTTGTGAAAACCCATTAGTACACTACTGGAGGAGGAAATCGGGGCGACGTAGAAAGGTGGTCGCCTCGTATTAATTTTACGTCGCCTCGATTTCTTGTGACCAAAACGACGTCGCCTCGTCTTGTCGCTTCAGATTGATCACGCCACCATTGGGGCGACGTAAATACAATCTACGTCGCTTCGTTTCATTTCACGTGACGTAAATAATGTAACGTCGCTTCAATTGAAGCGACGTAGATTGATCACGTCGCTTGAACTGAGGCGACGTATATTGATCAATCTACGTCGCTTAATTTTATTTATTTTTAATTTATTTTTCTTTTTTTAATCCATTGAAGCGACGTATATTGATCAATATACGTCGCCTCAATTTATTTAATATTTATTTTATTTTATTTTTTAATAAATTGAAGCGACGTATATTGATCAAACTACATCGCTTTAATTTAATAAATGTTTATATTTTTATTTTTTTAATAAATCAGGCGACGTAGATTGTTCTATCTACGTCGCCTCATTTATTTCTAAATAAAAAATAAACAAATATTAAATACATTGAGGCGACGTATATTGAGCAATGTACGTCGCCTCAATGTATTTAACATTTAATTTTTTTTATTTTTTTAATAAATGAGGCGACGTAGATCGAGCAATGTACGTCGCCTCAACGTATTTAATATTTATTTATTTTTTATTTAGAAATAAATTAGGCGACGTAGATAGAACTTTCTACGTCGCCTCATTTATTAAAAAATAAAAAAAATAAAAAATAAATATTATTGTACCAAGTCACGACCTATCTATCGCAATTTACAAACACAAAAACGCATTCAAATTGCAGATACGCATTCAACCACAAAAACGCATTCAATCACAAATCAAAACGTTAAAAGTTTATACAAATCAAGTTTACACAAATCAAGTTTATATAAATCCTATATACAGTTTACGAGCCGGGAGGTGGTGGAGGAGCTTGAGGTTGTTGACTCGCAGCCTGGAATGATCGCATCATGGCCTCCATTTCTTGCATCCTTTGGGCGAGCGCACTCGCTTCCGCTATGGCCTTCTGCGCCACCTCGTTCGATCTGCGCCCCGCCTCTTTGGCTTCATCGATCTCCCTTTGCATTCGGGTTTGGGTTTCCTGTACTCGGGCCCCTCCTCTCGGTTTGGGGTCGCGTGTGAGAGCGCGCCCCACCCCTGTAACGTCGAATAAGAACAAATATTAGTAAACTATATCGTAAACCAAAATAAAGCAAAACGTAAATCGAGATATGCATCGACGGAATCGTTTTGGAGATTTATTACCTCTTATAGAGGTCCCGTGCCTTGAACCCACCTCTTCTTCTATGATATTTATTTGTGTATCAAGAGGAAGAGGCTGGGGTTGGGAAACCTCTTCGCCGTCAACTGGGCCCGCAGCACTATCTTGTTGCGACAAGACTTCATCGAGTCGACGCTTCACTGCCGCCTGCTCAATTAAAATAGATAAAATAAATAATATTACAATTTAGTAAACAAAAATAATTGAAATAATGTAACGTGAACCTATTTGAGCTTACCACTTTCTCAGCCGCATTCCTCTCCGGCTGGTATACGTTAATCCACGTCTGGACGGCGGGCGCTCTATGACCCTCCTTCTCCAACACCTCGCTTCGGTACGAGAGGGCGAGGGATCCCGAATGGTGGTTGAGCTGCTGCTCCTTGTTCTTGTTTCGGTTTCCTCGGTTCCGTTCGCACAATCGCTGCCACACACACACACAAATCATTTTAAAATAAGTACAGATAAACATGCATATTGTTCGAACGTTTGACCAAAACTGTAGGTTCGTTTATGAAACTCACCAAGTAAGCAGGGTCTTCGAAGTGGGCTTTTAACCACGCCCATTGGTCTTCCCTCCCGAGAAACTCGGCCGGAGTCTCCTGGCTGACGTGGAGATAATGTTGATGGCAATCGTACTTCCAATCCTTATAGATTGTTTGCGCCGTCCTATCAATGAAGTTCCACATCTCCACATCAGTCGCCGGGATGTCGTAGTTCGTCTAGCACAACACATTTAAATTCCGTTATGTAAAAGTTATATTTACATTTACTACAAGTATGTAAGTAAGCTAAGGCCAGCAAGTATACCTCAAGACTCCGGCCGACGATATCGCGATGCAAATCGCTAAGTCCCAAGAAGCTAGATGCAAGCATTGGAACTTTTCCGCGGATGATGCTACCGATGTCTCGGCACATCAGACTCCTCATTTCCCTCGTCGCAGGCCCCGCATGCCTCGTAGAGTAAGCGACTTGTAGTCGCCTATTGTTGTTCATCCGGACGAGGTACTCCGTCTTCGTCCCGATAACGACTCCGCGCTGTTCCGTCGTCGGGTCTCCGGTTGCCATGTCGACCATGTCGGGGAGTTTGGTCTTCTTGCACCGGATGCTGAGGGCGTGAGGGTGCTGTGATGCCGTAGTGGCGTCGCTGCTGTCATCCACTCCTTGCGGAATCGCATCCTCAAGTGGAGGGGCGGGCGTTAACTGCGGAGCTTCTGGAATCGACGGGGTCACCGATTGTCCCGTGGGGCAACCAGACCCGGAAGCCCCATCTCGGCTGAATGCTCGCCACCCCGCCTCCGCCGCCTCCGCAGCTGCCGCCGCGGTCGCCGCTTCCGCTTCACGACGCTGGATCAACGTTTTCCTCCTCTTGTATGCAGTATCTCCGGGAGCCATTCTATTAAAACTAAACTGTTATGTATTAATTAGATGATTTACTCGTTTGTACTTCTATAATGCTATAGTTATCATCACAAAACACATATAGCTTATCGCATTCGCAGAGGAAGAATCACATTCATATGTTTTCATTTAACCAAACCCTTAATCCTTAATTCCGAGAATACTACAATCATTACGCATATGTTTTCATTTAACCAAACCCTTAATCATTACGCATATGTTTTGATTTAACCAAACCCTTAATCCTTAATCCCGAGAGTACTACATATTCAGTGAACCAAACTCAATTTTTAATATATCCTTATCATAACAAAACACAATACACATTCGGAATCATCATCATCATTTTTAATCACATTCGGAATCATCATTATCACAAAAGTAGTTCGGAATCATTATCGATGATAACACACAAACGCATAACACCGTTCAACCTTACTACACACAAACGCATAACACCGTTCAACCTTACGACACACAAACGCATAATACGATACCGAAAACTACGAATACGAGCTAATATACACAGCTAGATACAAAACCTTAACTCTACAGATTAAAAAGCAACTAGATATGAACATTCAGCAACTAAACAATCAAAATGATAGATGGACAGCAACTTCTACACATGGACAGTAACTACACATTGATAGATTACACAGAATGGCGCACCATACCCTCTCGAGTTGGGGAACTTCGTTTGATGGTTGTACACGGACCCGGAATGCTTCTTCTTTCTGAAATCACAAGTATTGATAGATTAGTAATGAACCTGAATTGAAGTTCCATCCACATCTGTAAAGGGATGGATTATTATTCTGCAACCTAAACATGTTGAACAGAATATCCGCACACCAAGATCAATCAATAATCCAATCTTTCAATAAACCCACAAAACAATAAACCGTTGAAATCCACAAAATTCATCAAGTCCTAAATGCACTGGCAATCCGCAAAATTCATCAAGTCCTAAATGCACTATACTTTAACAACATCCAGCACAATTTCAACAGAAATCTCCAATAAGTGCAGAGTTGGTTTTACATGAACAATACACTGAAAATATAAATTTGGACTACCAAAAATAATAAATTGTACACATGGACATCACTGCAAGGACTTTTACAGAATCACAATAGGTATGACACTGGAATCCTCCATAAACATTACGGGCATTGCAATTATATTCGGATGATGGGTGCAAGACTATATATTGCAATCATAAACTTGAATTGTTTTCAGTACACAAGTCCGTATTTGTTCAAGGAATTGACTAGATAAAGTCCCAGCTCATGTTTATTAGAATCTCCTGATTCCATATAGTTGGCGAATGGAGATAATCTAATTCCAACTTTATCTGCTCCTATCTCGTTGATAACTGCTTCAACAATTTCTAGTGCAAATCAGCAGCGATTTTCGAGAGATCCACCACAATGTCTGTTCGATCATTCACTTGATCTTTGAAAAACTGATCAATAAGGTAACCATGAGCACCATGAATTTCAACCCCATCAAAGCCTAAGAAAGTGACAAGCAATCTTAGTGAATGAAGACTTTTGGAATCTGCCATACTCAATTTAGGCAAAAACTATCCCCCAAATAACCAACGACTGAATAATACATCATACAACCCATAATCAACTGAAAGTAAGAACTTTCCAGAACCGTACAAAAGACCTGCTGTACATGTCATATTTATCTAGTCAAGACTATATACTGCAATTGAAAACGATAATTATGGGGTTGCAGACGATACCTTGGGGAAGTAGTAGTTGCTCTGTATCTGAGAATTGCAGGGTTTGGACGACGGTGGGTTTTGGGTTTCGGGATTCGGTGGAGGAAGACGACGGTGGGTTTTGGGAGGGGGAGGAAGAAGTTGGTTTCGGGTTTGGTGGAGGAAGACGACGGTGGGTTTTGGGTTTCGGGATTCGATTTGGTCTCAATCGATTTGGGATTAGGGTTTGGGGCGAGGTCGAACAGAGGCTTCGTTTGTGAGAGATAAGTGAAATGAGAAGAAGAAGAAAGCCACTGTATTCCTGGAATTATAAACGCAATGAGGCGACGTAGATTGCTTTCTACGTCGCTTCAATATGTTTGAATAACTGAAGCGACGTAGATTGATCAATCTACGTCGCTTCACTATTTAATTTATACTTAAAATAACATAAAAAATAAATATGTTAAGGCGACGTAGATTTATCAATCTACGTCGCTTCCTTCTATTTAATTGTTTTTTTTGTTTTTTTTTGGAATAAATGAGGCGACGTAGATTGATCAATCTACGTCGCTTGGATTTAATTTTTAATTTTGTTTTTTTGAATAAATGAGGCAACGTAGATTGATCAATCTACGTCGCTTCCTTGTATTTAATTTTTTATTTTGTTGTTTTTATGAATAAATGAGGCGACGTAGATTGATTAATCTACGTCGCTTCCTTCTATTTAATTTTCGATTTTGTTTTTTTTTAATAAATGAAGTTTAGAATTATAAAGTTAGTAATATTTTCTCGTATACATAAATTATGCTTTAAAGAAAATACGAATTTAGGTTTCAAATAGATAATAATATTAGTTTAGTCCTCGTCTTCGTCGTCGTCCTCCTCCTCCTCCTCCTCCTCCTCCTCCTCTTCGTCTTCGTCTTCGTCCTCGTCCTCGTCCTCGTCCTCGTCTCCTTCTTCGTCCAAAAGTAGTTGAAAATCTGGGTAAAATTGTATCATCGTGGGAGTGTCCTCTTGGTAAGGCTCGAAGATATGATCTCCTGTACGCGATATGTTTTCATCTATGGCCAGAACTTCGGCGCTGTAGACATTGCGGTGCGACATTTCTTGTACTACCTTCCAAGTACCACCAGCCTTTGGATCCTCTATGTAGAATACATGTTTTGCTTTGGTTGCAATTATGAAGGGTGAATCCTCATAGTAACTGTTGTTTGTATTCACTGATATCAGTCCATGATATTTTATAAGGGTGGCAAGATCTTCAGGGTCCTCGGAGTTGTGCCATGTGCACTTAAACAACACCACTGGCATACGGCCTGCATATAATACTTCGACCACGTAGTTAACATGGCCGTAGAACTTGGATGAACCCATGTCTATCATGACACCGCTGTTTTGAGTCACGGTTCTTTGATCTCTATCAAACGATGTGAACTTGACACCGTTCACATAACACGACTTATAAACCCGACATTGCTGAGGTCCTTGAGCTAATGACTTTATTCCTGCAACCAAGCTCGGGTCCGAGTTTTTTTCTTTAAGGGACACCTGAGAGATAAGTGTTAAGAGGAGTTAAAGATAAGTGTTATAAACCCTCAAAGAACCTTACAAGAATTAATAGGCATATGTACCCATGTTAAGAACCATCGAAGAAAACTCCTCCTCCGCTGCTGCTCGTCGAAATCTTCACCATTTTTAGCCTCGAACCTTCTGAGATGTTCTTCTAGGTAAGGTTTGACTTCGTCTGTTTCCACCAAGACTTGCCAGTGAGCCTCAGCAGTCTCTGACTCAGTCAACCTGAACTGGCGACGAGTCTCGATAATATCTGGTCTTACTAAGAGTGAAACACAGCTGACATTCCACCCAGATATGGAAGTGTCGATATCTTCGTTGTCCATCCGTCCGAGATAAGCCTTACAATACGTCACTGACTCATGTACGAGGTACTGTTCAGCAATACTACCTTCCGGGTAACGTGTATTCCTCATTGACTTTTTATATTTTCCTAATTGCCTGCAAAAACACCACTCAAGATTAGTACAATATTTTCCTAATTGCCGACATATTACACAAGATTAGTACAAAAATATTAGTACAATAATATTTTCCTAATATTAGCAATAACAAAAAAATTTACCTTTCAATTGGATACATCCATGTATAGTGTACTGGACCTCTAAGGAATACTTGTTCGGGCAGATGAACCATGAGATGAACCATAGATGTAAAAAAATGTGGAGGAAATATGAGCTCCAAATTGCAGAGAATCATCACTATCTCAGTTTCCATGTCACGCACAACCTCCTTCTTAAGCTCCCTACTGCATAGTTGACGAAACCAATTTGACAGTGCTATCAATGGCTTGACAACGTTTTCTGGCAGGAACCCTCTTATAACCACAGGAAGAAGACGTTCAAGCAAGACATGGCAATCATGCGTCTTCAATCCATAAAACTGTGACTGGGAACTTATTTTCACCTTACTTCTCAAACTACCTGCATAACCAAGAGGATACTTAACATCCCTGAACCACTGGAACACATCTTCTAGATCATCCTTTTTAACTAAAAAAGGTGCATGAGGAACTTTCCCCGTAGCCAAGTTACCCGCTCTTTGCCACTGGTTTTTTCGCACATTCCTCTTCTTCAAAGCAGCGCGAGCTTTTGGACCATCCTTAGACTTCGATTCAATCGAAAAAATGGTTCCAAGGATGTTGTCACACACATTTTTTTCAATGTGCATGACATCTAGGCAATGTCTGATCTTCAATGATGACCAATACGGCAGCTTCCAAAATATGCTTTCGTGAGTCCAACACTGTCTGTTATTCGGATTGTACGGCACCTTCAAGTCTTCATGTTGGCTAAGAATAGGGTAAACGTTTGACCTAACGTCCTCCAAAATTTCATCTCCACTCTTACGATAGGGTCTTCCGCCAAACTCCTCCTTCCCGTTAAATGCCTTGCTCAATTTCCAAGGGTGATCCTGGTGGAGCCATTTTCGATGACCTTCATAAACTATTCTCCCACATATATGCTCTGAAGTTAGCTCATCTAGACAGATTGGACATGCCTTGTACCCTTTCACAGTTGACCCCGCAAGCATCCCTAAACCTGGAAAGTCGCTAATAGTCCACATTACCGCTGCCTTCATCAAGAATACCTCATTGTCTACTCGATCAAAAGTATGGACTCCAACGACCCATAAATGTATTAGCTCCTCGATCATCGGCTCAATGAGTACACTAAGGCACTTTCCGGGAGATTTAGGGCCTGGAATCAACACTGATAACATGTTATATTCCTTCTTCATGCACATTGATGGTGGTAGATTGTACGGCATCACAACAACGGGCCATGTACTATGCAAAGTTCCCATTGTTCCGAATGGATTGAAACCGTCTGTTGCTACTCCAAGGCGCACATTCCTGCAGTCCCGTGCAAAACCTGGAAAAGTTCTGTCAAAATGTTGAAACGCTTCTCCGTCAGCTGGGTGGCTGAGGCTACCAGCCACGCATATCCGCTCCCCCAGCCATCGCATATGCTTGGCAGTGTGTGGGGACATAAACAAGCGCTTCAACCTTGGTGTTAGAGGGAAGTTACGAATTTTTTTTTTGGGAATATCATTCGTATTTGGCTTATATCTTTCAGAATAACACACTGGACAAATCCTCTCGTTTACGAGCGCCCCCCTGAACACCACACAGTTAAACTCACACGCATGAATTCTTTCGTAACCCAGTGAAAGATCACTCAAGATTTTTTTTATTCTCGAGTATGAACAGGGGAATGTGTGCCCTTTAGGAAGAAGTTTATTAATGTAAATACATAAAGAGTCAACACTTGTGTCCGACCATCCATTTTCATTTTTCATTTCCATTGCATCTAATATGGCACTCAAAACAGTTTCCTCACTGCCTTCATATAATGGGGTCTGTGACTCCTTCAATAATCTATCGTACTTTTCATAATCATCGTCTACCATGTCATTGAAGTTCATGCCCGAATTATCTTCCACAAATTGTTGGGGTGCATCTGCATGGTATCCAGGATAATAGGGATATGCATCATGTAGAATCTCCAACTGCGGGTTCACTGAAGGACCGGCACCACTAGAAGGACCGACTCTGTCTTGAAGCCACTGTCTTCGTTGACTGAGCATTGCCGGTTCACCAGAAACTTCCCCGTGAAGGTGCCAGACTGTATAAGTAGGACTCATACCACTGTGTGATAAGTGATGATACATCTGATCCATAGTAACCTTGAACGGACCGTTCTTACAACGTTTGCACGGGCAGTAGTGATAATCGGCTCCGTTACTATGTAGCAGGGCAAAATTCATGAACTCGAATATGCCGTTGATGTACCTTGGATCAGCACGATGATATGTCATCCAAGTTTTGTCTGGGAGTCCGTCCATGTTTCCTGTCAACATAAACAATCAATATGAACAAAGTTACCACGCCACAGTTGCGATTCAACCAAAACCCCACACTTCTTCGCCTTATGCCTCCGGGTTGGGTCCTATCCCCTTCAGGGGAACACGACATTTGTCAACGCTTTTGCACCCATGCGTTTCAGCTCCAGTTTAGGGAAATTTCGGCAGCATCTCCCTACAGTTCCCCGAGTGCACACATATCTAAACAACCTAATTTGCACTCGGGGAATATTTAAAGGAGACACTGTCGAAAACATATCCCAAAACTGAAACTGAAATCACACGAATAGCAAAAGGATCAACAAAGTCATGTTCACCTAAAGTGTCCAAAAATGGGACAATTCGAGAATCAACAACTCAACTCGATCAACTAGATGAGTTGTTGATTCTCAAACGGGAGTTCTAAGTTGATAAACACCACAATTATATATAGCCATACGCTCAAAATCATGATTAACACTAATAACACTACTAATTAAGGCTCGAATACACATAATCTACACTAATCATCAATTAATTTCACTAATTTAACCAAATTTCAAACATTAATCATGAACCCATAACATGATTTATCACAATTCAATGATTCAAACACTAAAACTACAACATAACACCAAATTCAATTCAACTTCAAACATTTCACCAAAACTTCAATTTCACTTCTAATCATCAATAAATTTCACTAAACTTAACCAAATTTCAAACATTATTCATGAACCCATAACATGATTTAACACAATTCAATGATTCAAACACTAAAACTACAACATAACACCAAATTCAATTCAACTTCAAACATTTCACCAAAACTTCAATTTCACTTCTAATTTAACATATTATGGTCATAAAGAGGGTTAAAGAGATACAAATCAAACTAACCTTACTCAAGAATCAAATCAATGGCAAGAACAACCTTCTTTCTCAATTTCCTCTAATTTCTCCCCAAAATCGGCCAAAACAGCTGCAGAACGAAATGAAACTGTTTTTCTAAACTTCTCACTTTATGAACGGGTTGACTTTAAGAAGAAGAGTAGATCCAGATTTAAAAAAAACGAGGCGACGTATATTGGTCAATATACGTCGCCTCGATTTCATTCGAAGCGACCAAACCAAAGTACGTCGCTTAGAATAAAATCTAGGCGACGTAGATTGCTCAATCTACGCCGCCTAGTTTTTATTCGAAGCGACGTACTTTGGTTTGGTCGCTTCGAATGAAAAACTAGTCGCCTCAGTTTTTTGAAGCGACGTACTTCAATCTACGTCGCCTAAATTTTTTTAAGCGACGTACTTTTTATCAAAGGCAATTTACGTCGCCTCATCTAAAATCGGAGCGACGTAGAAATATAACTACGTCGCCCCGATTCCTTCCTCCAGTAGTGGTAGCGTTTGCAAGCTCCTCGTAAGTGAATGTGTTCTTATTGTTGAACGACCCAAGTGGCGCGGGAGGTGGCATGGGGGTTCCGTGGGATCCTGTGTAATTTGTGCTCATTTCACCGCTCATCGGCATTGGAGGAGGAGGTGGAGAAGGCCAACCGGCGCCGCCACCACTACCGCCTGCTTGGTCTAGCCTGACCACATGGTCTCCTCCTTGTTTAGTCCAATTGTGTTGCTGTGAAGCGTAATACTCACCACCACCTATATTTATGTACGTGGATTGATCAACAAAGCAACCGATGTCATTTACAATTATCACATGCACAAACAAAGCTAACACAAATGTTGTTGTTCTTGTCTTTTAACTCGTCCCAATTCTAGTTTCGAGCTATCTACAATATATACGTTATGATCGATGAACATTGTTTCTAGCTAGCTCGAAAACCAAAATTTTCAGATCATGAAAACCAAAAAAACATAAATCAGAAGATTAGTGAACATGCAAATGCAAATACATCTAGTACGTACGTAACACGTAAGTTAATGCTTGCATGTATATATTCGATAGCTCTGGCATTTCTACATGCAACTAAACCCTATACGTACCTTTGAGAGGCTCTCCATAATACTGCACATCATTCTTTCTCCTCCTCCTTCTGAAGCAAAGGATACAAATGACGACCAACAGAAGTACAATGACTCCAGCGCCGACCCCCAATCCAATCACAACCGCACTATCAGAGTTAGAATTTGACGGAGAGTCTGTGGTCGGAGGTGTTGTCACTGAAGTGGAGGAAGGTGTAATTCTCTCACGTGCTGCGGGAGGCGGCGGCACATGCTGATCGAGTTGCAGCCGGAACAACTGGGGTTGGGTTTGCTCTTGGTTTAGGAGTTTCGGGGGCGTTGTTGGCAGCTGGAGTGGCTGGTGGATTAGGCGCCGCCGGAGATGGCTGTGATTGCTCTTGCTGCTCCTTTGGTGGAGCAGGCGAGGAGCTTTGTTCCGATGAGGATGACGATGATTGGTCTTCCTGCTTCGGAGGAGGTGGTGATGAAGACGAGGGTGGCGGAGGGGAAGATGGCGGCGGTGATGAACTCTTCGGGGGAGAAGATGACGATGATGATGAGGAGGAGGAGGAGTCTGGTGGCGACGGTGAATCGTTTTTTGGAGAATCATTTGGAGGTGAGGGTGGGGACGAGGACGAGGATGAGGATGAGGAGTCCAATGAGGATAAAGATGAGTCTGATGATGGTGTTTGTGATGGTGGTAAAGATGAAAAGTCCGGGGACGCATCAGAATCCGAAGACATTTTGTATGTAGTCAGAAACCTCCGGCAAATCGAGAGGCCAGACTATTTATGTGGCGGCCGGAAACTTCACCTTTCCCGTAACTATACTCGTCTCAATGATTCGTTCAAGACCCCCCTGAACATTCCAAAGGAATCATTAAAACCTAGCTAGCTACATATACATATGTAATGCATGTACGTCCATTTCATTAATTAACCAAGCTGCATTGTATACATGCTTCCATTGAAAGAAATATGACCTTAATTGATTACAAAAATAAATATGAAAAGAGAGTTGAGAGTTGAGAGTTGAGAATCAAAATCGACCTTGCCATTGCCTCCCTACAAAGCAGGACCTCTCTCTCTCTCTCTCTCTCTCTCTCTCTCTCTCTCTCTCTCTCTCTCTCTCTCTCTCTCTCTCTCTCTCTCCCTCCCTCCCTCCCTCCCTCCAAGGCTATCTTTCGTTTGCGCCACCCCTAACATAGATTGAGTTGGTTACTAGCTTTTACCATTTCCTAACTCCATGTAATTTTTCCTGGAATGTTACTTGGCTCGTGAATTAGAACCAGAAGATACAAGCTTCAAATATAGACAAGCCTTCGCCATGGTCGTTAGTGATTACACTTGTGCGCAATAGCATCAGCCATCAGAGCGTGGGGTGTTTCACAATACTTCGGAGTACCAAAACTCCTCAGTTTTGGAGCATTGGATCATTTCATTTCTCCAAAAGTGGAGACCATAAAAGTTATCCAACGCTCTAAAACTTGAGAATTTTGGTACTTCGGAGCACTATAGAATTTTCGTCAGAGCGTGAGAGTACATCTTACCCTTGATTAATTAAAGAAAAACAGCCAATATATCAAGGGAGCCCCAGAAAATTTAAGACAGAAAATTTGGTACCAAAAATAGCATGAGAAAACAAAATGAAGTTGTAGACAAACTGCTCGGGGAAGTATATGAATCTCTTATCTCCTTTTCAACTCTCTGTCATTTTGAGAAACTTTATTCTTCCCAAAGGGATTCAAAACAACAGCAAGCTTCTATTACTATTTCTAAAGAAGAACGCCGCCTCCCTCCTAGGGTTTGAGTTCTTGGAATTGTGTCGAGTCATCATGAGTGTCTTGGCATGAAATTGTGGGGGATTGGAAATGATTCGTCCGTGGAAGCTTTACTACGATTGATTCGTCAGAATAAGCCATCTTTGATTTTTCTGAGTGAAACTAAAGTCTTCGATGTCGACTACATGGGGAGACTTCGTGGTACTCTAGGTACTCTAGGGTTTCTAAATTGCGAAGCAGTTCTCAGCGATAATGGGGCGGGGGAGGCTGGCCAGTCGAGCGGTCTCGCTCTATTATGGAATAACGAGGTTAAGGTGGAGTTCTTGTTGAAATCTAAACATCATATTGATGTTAAGGTTATTACTTCGACGGATTTCTCTAGATGGAGATTGACGGTCATCCAACTACCTCGCAACATCACCGCACATGGGACCTTCTCTCTTCCCTTAGTGACGTCTCTGCTCTCCCTTGGATTGTTCTTGATGACTTTAATGAGATTCTTCATAATGATGAGAAGGATGGGGTGAGGATCGGAGAGAATGCCAAATGCAACTTTTTCATAACTGTTTGGCGTATAGGGAGTTGATCGACCATGGTTTTATTGGAATACATACTACTTAGGGAAGAGGGGGAATTCGGTGCAGACTTGATAGAGTAGTTCCTACTCGTAGTTAGATCGACTTATTTCCAAGAAGTTCAATAACTCATTTTCCTCCTATTCACAAACATCATCTTCCTATCCTTCTTGGAATACTACGAGATGAGCCTACACCTCTCTATCGTCAAACACGACGTTTCAAGTTCAAAAGTTTTTGGACCTCCCATACTCAATGTGCCAACGTGATCAAGCAACACTGGAATCGGTCTAGTTTGGGAACACCAAGGTTTGCGACTGTTCAATGCATCACCAATACTAGGTTTGCTTTGAACAAATGGCAAAGGAAGGCTTTTAGGCTTCGTAACAGAGAGATTGAGAAGTTCCAGCATCGCCTCTCTTCATTACTGGCTGCTCCCCTATCGGATCAATCAAGACAAGAGTATTCAATGCTCTCTGGAACCCTAGACGGTCTTCTGGCTACGGAACAAGCGTTCTGGAAACAGAGAGCTAAACCTATGCAGTTATTGGAAGGTGAAGGAAACACCAAATACTTCCATCGGAAAGCTTCTAACAGAAGATCAAAAAACCGAATCAATGCTTTGGTTGATAAGGAGGGGTTTCAGAAGTCCGATCCGACAGGTATGGAGAAAGTGGTGGTGGATTATTTTTCGTCTATGTTTTCTGCCAACAACTCTTCCTCTACTTGTATGATGGAGGTGATCAATCTTATTCCACGGAAAGTGACACCAGAGATGAATGCGTGTTTAACTAATGCCTACTTGGTGGATGAAGTGAGAAAGGCCTTGTTCAGATGTACCCGACAAAGTCTCTGGGACTGGAAGGCATGCCTCCTCTCTTTTTTCAGCATTACTGGGATACAATAGGGCCTGATGTTAGCAAGTCGGTGATCATCTTCCTCGATATAGGTGTTCTATTAGGATAGGTCAATTATACTCACATCTATTTACTCCCAAAAGTTCCTAATCCTGAGAGAATGGTTGATTTACGTCCTATCGCCTTATGCAACGTCATTTACAAGATATGTTCCAAGGTCATTGTTAACAGATTGAAAGGATGTCTTGATAAGATCATCTCTTCTTTTCAGAGTGCCTTTATCCTGGGTCGTTTTATCTCTGATAATACGTTGGTTATCAATGAGATTTTGCACTATCTTCATAATTGTGTCTCTTGTACTGAAGGTGTCTTCTCGTTGAAAATCGACATGAGTAAAGCCTACAACAGGATGGAATGGAACTTTTTGGAGGCAGTGCTTCATCATCTCAATTTTGACCCTAAATGGATTTTCTTGGTTATGCAGTGTGTTACCACAGTTCGCTATTTCTTTTTGGTGAATGGTCAGGTGAAGGGTTATTTAGCTCCTACTCGAGGTATTCGCCAAGGGGACCCTCTTTCTCCCTTTCTATTCCTGCTAGGTACAGAGGCTTTTACTGCTTTATTGGAGGCTAGGGCGGCGGAAGGGTCTCTTTCAAGTATTTCTATTTGCCCAAGAGCTCCTACGATCTTTCATATATTTTTCGCAGATAATAGTCTTTTATTTGGTAAAGCTACATCAGCAGAGTTTTATCAAATACAACATATCCTGGAGGAACATGAATTGGCTTCGGGCCAATGGGTGAATTTTGAGAAAAGTAGTATATGTTTTACACTACAAGAAAAATGCAGGTAAATCGCGGACCATTTCCGTCGTCTAGGTGAGCAATTCCATCTTCCAAGTACCTAGACGACGGGATCTCCGTGGTCTAGGGTACATCCTCCAAGTACGGTCGTCCAGGTACTTGGAGAATTTCTATTGGTCAACATAAATCATTAAAAAATTAATAAATAACTAAAATAAAAATAGTTCAATTTCCTCAATTTAAATAAAAAAATAATCACCTTATATTCTTCTCCTTGGCAATGGGTGACCAACCACTCCTCCTAATCTTCCCTATCCCCACGCAGCTTTACGGGGGATGGCGTTGGAGGTTTGGTTGATGTGCCTAAGCATCTCCGGTGTGGGATACACCTCATATTGTTCCTATAAGAAATGAATAAAAAATTATAATCGTATATATTATGAACCTATGATTTTTATAGGTTATTAAAAAATAAATTTAAAATTGTACGTATTACGTACCGAAAGTTCTTTAAACACATTCGCATTCTCTTCATCCGGCAACTCCTTCCAAGTAGGGGCAATCATACAAACCTTGTTGCGAAAGATTGACCCGATGCTATGCGAGGAGAGACTAGCTAGCTAAGATGTGGGACGGCCATCGGTGAAATCGTCATACGACAACTGGATCTTTTGCCCGGTCACCTTGAAAAATTTCTCGGATTTTCTGCCTTTTACGAGACCGTGAGACCTTTTGGGTTGAGGGTCTGTTGGGGCCCTCCTGACCTTGCGCAGTGTGCTATAGAGGATAGACTCAGAAGAGGCCGACGACGCCTGAACACTTTCTGCCATCGACGTCGGACCAGAATGGGCGTCATCATCACCGGTCGGGATAGCTGGGGCAGAGCAAAATTCCCCAGTCGCCACTGTCGAATGACCAGCTGAAGGGTCCGGAGGAGGCGCGACGTTGTTTTCCTCTAACTCCCAACCGACTTGCTCTGCCAAGCGTCGGAGTAGAGCATCTTCGGCTTCCTTTTGGGCCTTTTTCTTTCCCCACGGGGTCATTTTAACCTAGGAGTTGTTAAAATATTATTACCATAACAATTATATATAAAAATTTACGATAATTATTTACAAGTATTGAGTGCGCCTAAGATTTAAAGAGAGTACACTAGCTTGGTCTTTAGGTCGTTCAATAGACGTGCAACCCGTGCGATAATTTATAAACTTTCAATCAATCAGCCTTGGTTCAATCGAAAAACATGGTCAGTTAAGGATAGAGATAACGTGAGAGGCAAAACTAATTTCGACAAAACACCCTGAGGCTAACCAAATCAATGCTATATACTCTATTGGTGTTAGTCTTTCTTAGATCCAAAACCTGTTACCATTCATAACCCGTTTCTAGACACCATGTCCGACATTCAGCCAATCTTTTAAAAATTTACACTCCCTCAAGTCCTTTGCAAACTCCGTCCTCAACCTCATATCAATAACTTCACTTAGGTTATGGTGTGATGTGATGAAATCCACACATCACGAGGGGTTAAGGAGATAAGCTAGGAAATGAGGCGTCATTTATTTCAAAGAGTGTGACTTAATAAACCAAACATATGCACTAAATTTAAATCCAAGACTACCAATTTACTACAAAATTGTCATAATTACCAATTTATTATTTTTAATAATTCAATCATTTACCATATTTACTACAAATTTACAATATTACAACAATAATTACAAATTATAATTACATGCGATAATAATTGCCAATTATAATATTAATTACAACAATATATAATTACAATAATTAATTATTAATTACCGTGCATTTACAATAATAATTATCATGCATTTGCTAACTATTATTAATTATTATTACCAATTATTACTAATTTATTATTTTTACTAATTAATTTACCAATTTACTAATTTATTAATTAAATTATAATTATGTTAAATTTTTAAAAATTTACCGAAAAGAGGAGTCGCAGGAGAGCGGAGTCTCGGAGGGAGAGAGTCGCCGAAAAGTCGCCGGAGGGAGGGAGTCACCGAATTTTTAGTCGCCGGAATGTCGCCGGAAGAGGGAGGCCGGATTTTTGAGAGAGAGAGAGAGAGAGAGAGAGAGAGAGAGAGAGAGAGAGAGAGAGAGAGAGAGAGAGAGAGAGAGAGAGAGAGAGAGAGAGAGGGATGATTTGAGAATGGGATGAGGAAAAAGGCTAGGCCAAGCCTCCTTATATACAGTTTCACTTAGACGACAGAGGTGTTTTCTCCGTCGTCTAAGTGCACTTGGACGACGGAAACACCCATTTTCGTCGTCTGAGTGAACTATTTCAATTTTTGGAACTGGCACCCAATTAATTTGGCGGGTGGGAGTTAACCGCCTTAATTTTGGGGAGCGTTTCAAATTTCACTTAGACGACAGAGATAAACCATTTCCGTCGTCTAAGTGAAATTTGAACCGTTCCTTAAAAATTTGGCAGTGGAAATTGAACCGCCATAATTCTTCAACCTAGATGACGGAGATGGACGACGGAGACAGTCTAATTCCGTCGTCCAAGTGACCACCTGGACGACGGAGATAGTCAATCTCCGTGGTCTAGGTGAAATTTAGGTAAAATTAATTTTTAAAAATAATTAGCAAGGAAGTTTCCGATTTCTCATTCGAATGAAATAGTTGTAAAATATCAATTAAAGAATCATACACATAAACAATTAAATTTAAGATGACGAATAATCTTACGTCTTTAAACTTGTTAAATATCTACTAATCTTTATAACTTAAATGTTATTAAGTATAGACTCATTGCATATCGATATTAAGGAAATTGAATTTTGACAAAATAACCGTTGGATACATTCGCCATAAGACAATATATAAATAGAATAATTTTCAGAAAATAGTAAGTTGGTGAAGGGTTCCATCGGTGTAGTCAACCGCAAAACCAAAATTTTGACAAACCGGAAACGTGGATATACGAAAATTCGTAACTCCTATTTTGGAACCGTCGAAGCTCACACTCCAAGAATTGTTTACTCTATGGTCTCGACAAAAAGAATATGCATTGGGACATGGTCTAGATGGTCGTTGTCTTAGGTGAAATTACAAAATCATAACTTAGACGACGCAAACAAATGTATGTGTCGTCTAAGTAATTATTTGGACGACGCAAACATGTGTTTGTGTCGTCTAAGTGAAAATTCTCTTAACTTAGGGTTCGGGCCTTAGGGTTTAGGGTTTAGGGTATACTTAGACGACGGTTTGACCCTTTTGCGTCGTCTAAGTACTATATTTAGGATTTAGGATTTTATATATGTATAATTAATTACGATTGTGTTTAATTACCTTAGTATGGACACGAAAAGTCGTTTTTTCATCCCCATTTTAGGGTTTCATGAAAATTAATATGATTCGATCAATTATCGATCGATCCGATCCTCCGGATTAATTAATTAATTTTAATTTATGTCAGTAGAATTGACCACACTATTTAATTATTTATTAAATTAATTAATTATTAAATTAATTAAGTACAAAATTAATAGTTGTACATACATACTCCTCCTCATAATATATATTAATTAATCGATCATGCATCATTACAATAATTACAATAATTAATTACCAATTAATATTCCTCGTCGTTATATTGTACTCTTCGTCATAATCGTCATCATCCTCATCCCCGTTATCTGATTGCTCCTCCTCCTCATCATACTCAACATCGTCCGACAAATATCTTGAGTCCTCATCCTCGTCCTCATCATGCGCCTCTTCTTCATCTACCTCATTAATTGCATCAATAATCTCATCTTCAGTTAGATATGTACAACCATCATGCATGGGTAAGCGTTCACCAGCTTGAACCAAGTCCATTATGTCGGAGCGAATGATAGAAATATTAGGCTCTTGATAGGCAGGAATGTCTCTTTCTAGTTCATCAGCATCTTCAGTCGCCGGTGTCCCTTCAATTGTCGTAGTATTCCATATTTCTATATGAGAGATATGGTTCACTATTTTCCACCATTCACCAGCTTTTGGATCATCGAGATAGAACACCTGCCTAACTACGGTGGCGAGAGCGAAAGGCTCATCCTCATACCAGCTTGAGTTTGTATCGACTGATAAAAGTCCCAGGTCTTCATTTGTACGCTTGAACCATTTGCCCTTGAATAGGAAAACGTTGACATCATTCCCGTAACATAGCTGAAGGACATATACAAGAGCCCTGTAATATATATCATTGTCTTTCCCAACCGCTACCTCACTGTTTTGTGTTCTTCTTCCTTCATCTCAGGCCAATGAATGAAACTATACACCATTCATAAAACACCCAGGTTAAATATAGTATCGAATCGGCTTCCCTGCTAGCAAGTGCTTTGGCTAGGACCACCACCCCCTTCCTGTGGTTTTCAGATTTTTGTAGATCAATCATCTGGAAAAATGGGAAATATATATATAATTAAAGGGTTTACTTTCTACAAACATGATCGATATGTATATAATCTAAATATCGAGACATACGTACGTACCCATTGAAAGAAATAATCGGGGAACTACTTCTTAACCATTTTATCAAACCACGCCGAACTCTTGTCTGGATTTAACGCCTAAAGCATCTCCATGTACCCAATCATGTACGGCTCAACTTTGTCACAGTCTCGCAACACTACCCAATATGCCTTAATAAGTTCTTCTCGTGTTAACGATTCCTTTAATACTCCTCTAAACGGTTATACGACATTTGTGACGACAGAAAGATTGATGCGAGCACTGGGATCAGAGGCAGTGGGAGGTGGTGGGTCTTTGAGATACTTATTGCAGTAAGTAACACACTCATGCATTAGGTATGTCTCGGCTATGGAGCCATCCGGAGCTGACCTATTTTTGACGAATCATTTATACTATCCAAGCTGTCTACAAAATCAAACGTTCAATTAATACATTGTAGAATAAGTATATATAGCTAGTAATCTCCAGTGGAACAAATTATGGATCGAAAAACTTGTATAATTAATTAGTTGTACGTACCTTTCTTGAGAATACATCCAAGTGTACTGGACCAGACAAGAAATGAGCACCTGCTCGGACAGGTAGATCATTAGGTGAATCATGATGTCAAAGAAAGTAGGGGAAAAATCCTCTCTAGTTTGCAAATGATGTGCATAATTTATTGTTGCCGTTCCACCACATCTGACTTCTTTAGTTCTCTGGCGCATAACCTCTGCCACTATCTGCATAATGTCACTATTCGTTCTACGACGTCACGAGGAAAATATGGCCGAATTACCACTAGAATCTGACGTTGCAGCATAACGTGATAGTCATGTGTCTTTAGACCAACAAACTTGTGTTGCACCTCGTCCACTGCTCCAATTATAGTAGATGCATACGTAGCCGAATAACGAACACTCTTAAACCAGTGAAATACAAAGCGTCTAAGTATCGGCTTCACTATGTAAGGTGCAGCTGGCATCTTGTTGTACACTCTTCTCCTATCCCTCCTCAACCACAAGGGATGACGTAGATTCATAGATTCCAGATCTTTGCGTGCTTTAAGAGTATCTTTAGTCTTGAACTTAATACCGAGAATTGTTCCCACCACGCTGTCGCACACATTCTTTTCTATGTACATCGCGTCCAAGTAGTTCATCAGCTCCAACTTCGACCAGTAAAGGAGTTCAAAGAATATACTCTTGTGATGCCAATAGCTGAGATCATGTGGAGGTATTGGATTGCATTTCTTTACATCCTTGTCATTGGTCAACACACCAAATTCGAAATAGCTCAACCTCTCTAAAATCTCTTCGATCGACCAATTACGGGGTTTAGGATTATTCTCTACAGTCTCATCAAAATGAGTTTCATCCTGTCACCATGGGTGGTCATGAGGAACCATCTACGATTACCCAAGTAACACACCTTCCCCGCGTGCCAACTAGAGTTCACATCATCCAAACATATAGGACATCCATTATATCATTTCGTCCTGCATGCTGCCAACATCCTATACGGTGGAAAATCGTTGATTGTCCACATTACGGCAGCCCTCATCGTGAACATCATGTCAGTGAATTTGTCATAAGTTGGGATTCCATTTTCCCATAACAGTTTCAGCTCGTTGATCAAAGGTCTGAGGTAGACATCTAAGCACTTCCCCGAAGATTTAGGACCTGGAATTAGCAGAGTAAGGAAATTAAATTCCTTGTTCATGCACATCCACATAGGCAGGTTATACGGCATCAAAATAACTGGCCAAGTACTGACGACGGAGCTATTACTACCCCAAAGATTGAATCTGTCTGTAGATAGTCCAACTCTAACATTTCTCACCTCTGCGGCAAAGTCTCCAAATTCTCTGTCGAAATGTTTGAAAGCCTCCTCATCCGCGGCGTGTCTCAGCACATCGTCATCTATTCGCTTTTCTGCGTACCATCGCATCGCCTCTACTGTGTATAGAGACATGTACAGACGCAGCAGTCTGGGAATCAAGGGAACATATAGAATAACCTTCACATGAATTCTCTTTTTCAAACTCTTCCTATTCAGCTCATATCTGCACTTGCCACATACGGGACAATAGTCCAAATCTTTATACTCTTTGTAAAACAGCACACAATCATTTGGACATGCGTCAATTATCCTGTACTTTAGGCTGAGGCTGCTCAAGATATTTCTAACCTTATAATGAGATTTAGGAAGATTGTGATCATCAGGAAGCAACTTACATATTTGCTCCTGAATTTCGTCAAAAGCACTGACTGACATTTTGTGCTTCACTTTTATCTTCATTTGCTCCATCACATATTGCAACACATTCTCTTGACATCCAGGGTACACCCGGTTCTGCACTTCAAGTAGCATCCTGTTGTACTTATCCATCTCACTAGTGTTAGTGGCCAAGCTAGCAGCAGGGAATGTATCATCATGCCCATGAGTGGTATTGTAACCTCCCTCTTGGTGTTGGTGTCCACCATGACTAAATCTCAAAAACGCATCATGGACAAAATTCGCAGTTGGATTCCAAGCAGGGGGGCTGGTACCACTGCCGCCGGATGAGGCACCATGGTGACTGAAGTCTGCTGAGCTGAAGTTTACTGCTTCACCATGCTCTCTCCACGTAGTGTAACTTCACATCATACCATTTTCGTATAGGTGTTACATCATAACATTAACCTCCACATACTAACAGTTAAAACATTTTTGGCACGGACACCTGAAACGCTTCTTTCCCTGACCATGTTCTATCGCAAAATTCACAAATTCGCTAATTCCATCCATATACCGGACATCATTTCTATTCCGCAACTTCATCCAACTAGACAGCTATACTTCTACGAATTTTAATAATTAATTATCATATTAGTCAACTATTCTATATATATACAGAATTTCAAGTAATTATATATGAAACTATTATATATATACACAAATTTTCAACTACCTTAATATATTAAATTAAATTATTAATTAATTACCTTCAATAATTACTTTTATTAATTATTGGTGAATATATGTACTTGATCTACATCAATTACTTTAATATGTCTAACATGCATGTATATTTTAACTAAATATTAACCAAATTTTTAAACATCCATGCACATATACGTACTACTGATCTATATTAATTAAATAATATATATATCATTAATTACCTAACTTAATTATAAATATTAGAATGTACTAATTATTAACAATGTAATCAAGAAAACGTACAATTAATTATATATATATAAACGTTAAATGGTGTTGAGAAATTAACTACGTACGCACGTACCTAGCCTTCTCCGATATATGGCAAATCGATGCTTGGATATAGTGCTAGCTAGCTAGAATTTGCATGCGCCATGTACGTATGCATGAGGAGCTCGAGAGTATGATCAAGAGAGAGAGAGAGAGATCGAATTGAATGATCGACATATATATTTGGAGATGAAGTTGAGATGAGCGAGCGGGGAAGAAGAGAGTTCGGCATGGACATTATATAATACTTCACTTAGACGACAGAGTGTCGGTGCGTCGTCTAAGTGGTCACTTAGACGACGGACTCAACACGTTTCCATCGTCCAAGTGTATACAAGGACGACAGAGCTAGAACTCGTCGTCCAAGTGGCCACTCGGACCACGGCGTGTCGGTCCATTGTCCAAGTGTCCACTTGGACGACGGAAACACTCTTTCCGTCATCCAAGTTAGTCTTAGACTACAGAGATTATTTCCGTCGTCTAAGTTACACTTAGACCGCGGAATCGTAAAAGTTCCGTGGTCTAAGTGCGTTTTTCTTGTAGTATTAGTAAGGGTGTGTCAGAGGAACAAAAAGAAGAACTAGCTGTGATTCTGGATGTGGAAGTTGTTGATAAACATGACAAGTATCTGGGTCTCCCCACTTATGTGGGATGAAAGAAGACCGCTACTTTCGCCTTCATCAAGGAGAAGCTAAGTAAGAAGTTGGAAGGTTGGCAAGGTAAACTGTTGAGCAGTGTGGGTAAGGATATTTTGATCCGTGTTGTTGCACAAACTCTTCCCTACTTATGCTATGAGTTGTTTTATGCTGCCTATAGAGTTTTGTGATTCTCTTCATCAACTATGCGCTAAGTTCTGGTGGGAGAGTATTGTAGAGAATAAAAAGATTCACTGACTTTCGTGGGATAAACTCTGTCTACCAAAAGAAAAAGGCGGAATGGGATTTCAGAACCTTCATGCTCATAACCTAGCTCTCCTAGCTAAGCAAGGCTGGCATATCCTTCATAACCCGGATTCTCTGATTAGTAGATTATACAAGGCCAAGTATTTTCCTACTTCTTCGTTTTGGGAGGCTACTCTTTCAGAATCTCCATCTCAATGTTGGAGGAGTATATTGGGGGCTCGTCATCTCCTCTCTACTGGTATGATTTGGAGAGTCGGTAATGGTAACGGCATCGATGCCAAATCTGATCCTTGGATTCCCTTATCTGATAGGTTTTGGCCTCGGGCTTCTCTTCCCTTGGATATAAAGGTTAGTCACTTTGTTACTGTTTCGGGTGCCTGGAATACTTCTCTTATTTCTTCTTTGTTCGATAAGGAAGAGGCCACTGCCATTCTCTCTATTTCTCTTAGTGATAGGAATGTTGTTGACAAGTTGGTTTGTTTCTATAATCCTAAAGGAAGATTTACGACTTCTTCAGCTTACAAGTTACCCATGAGGCCGAATGTTAGTACTGTGGCCGAAGCTTCCTCGAGCACTCCTTCGGTTTCTATATGGCAGCGTTTATGGCATACCCCAATTCAAGCAAAAATCAAAGTCCACGTTTGGAAAGCTTGTAGAAATATCTTGCCAACAAGATTGAACCTTCGTAATAAGAGAGTCCCGATTTCTGTTTGGTGTGCTCTCTGTGAAGGGCAGGAGGAAACCATTGAACATGTAAGTCATGATTGCTCTTTTGTACGTGAAGTTATTAGTATGTCACCTCTGTTGACAGATTGCTTCCCTACTACTATGGTGAATAATTTCCGACATTGGCTCGAGGATTGTGTTACCAAGTTATCACAACAGGATTTCGGGTGGCTATGTTTTGTGCTCTGGTCGGTGTGGAAGGAACGGAATCGACAGCTTTAGTCTACTAAGTCTATGACTGCGGGAAGTGTCTTCTTCCAGGCATCTACAACTTATTTGTTCTATGTATCCTTACTTCCAGTCAAGCTTCCTAAATGGATGCGTAGCCTGAGTCCTTGGGTGAATCCTCCAATCGGTTGGTTGAATATTAACTGTGACGGTGCATGGTGTGCTTCATTATTGACTGGAGGAATCGGAGTTACTTGGCGTGATCATTCAAGGACCATTCTAGTTGGTGTATGTGAACTTATTCCAGCAGTCTCCTCTCCTCTAATTGCGGAAGCACTAGCTCTTCCTCGAGTCTGTCAAGATGCTTTGGATCTAAGTTTATCTCCTGTTATTATTGAATCCGACTGCCTCGGCCTCATTCAACAGGTATGTGCTGAAGATTTTGATTCCTCTGAAGGGAGCATAATAGGGGCATTAGCTATTTGTTATCTACTTTAGTTAGTGTCAAGCCGGTTCATGTTTTCAGAGACGCTAATCAAATAGCCCACAACCTTAGTCAAGTTGCATTGTATGAGGCCTTGTCTGTGGCTTGGCAAGATGTGATTCCCTCCTTTCTAAGGAGGCACATCATTCCTCTATGTACTTGATTCTAAGTTTCAACGCTATCGTCTTTGCTTCAAAAAAAAAATCGGTCATTTTGAAAATCTGGCTAGTATTTACTTCGTCACAGTGCCAAAGTCAAGATTTGAAATGCTACATCATGTGTGTCACATCATTTGGTGCTATTCTCATATAAGATTCCTCACTTCTATCTTACCTTCAAAACAGTGCAATAAACTTTCTTTTCAAGAGAACAGTGAAGAAACTTTCCCGCATGGCCCAATAATACAATATTAGATTAATATATAGCTAGAAAAGATTATTACCATGGTAATGTGAGACAAAACGATGTAGCTAGAAAGGAACAAGTTACATATTGTATTTTCCTCGCAATGTTCTTGAAAGGATAGGGGATGAAAAGTCTACTTAATGTGGTCAAAGAGAAAGGTACAAAAGAATTTGAAAGGGTGTACTCTAATTCTATGTTGACTTGGGAAGCACTTCCCCTTGAACATTCAAGGGGTTTCAAACTTCAAATGGTTGTTTGCATGCAGCCAAGGAAGCAGAGAAGACTCTGTGAGTCGAAAACAAATTAGTTCGTTCAAGAAATCAAGGCCAGTTAGGACTTGGAATGTCGAATGCTATATGATCCGATATCGTTGAGTGACCAAGCTTGCTTGTGAAAGAAATAAAGACTAGGCAGTTTGCCAACACTTCAGAACCGGCAGAGTACTTGACTGGAAGGGAAGGAAAAACATGTGCACTAATGTGGCATCATTTATTCCAATGTCCTTGATCATTTTTCTGATGTTCTTTAGTGAAGTCCTTTCTTTGCCCTCAGCCTCACTCAGACTTTGTAACTCCAAACTGGTTTACAATCACCTAGCTAGCTACAGCAGTAACTCATTTGCAGACGGTAGCTAGTTAAAAACTAAAGTTCAGCATCCAGGCAATAGCAGTTGGGATTGTTGTATTCATCAAGACACTTGCTCACTTGGACTTCTGTACCAGCTTTCAAACAGTTTCAAAAATGATCATGGCAGCCACTTACCGGCATTATACCTTGGAAAATGCACATTCCACAACTTAGGAAAAATAAAGAGTAAAAACTAGTTAAACCACTGACATCAACTTTCAGCAGATAATGGAACAATGTGAACGTCTGAAACAATGCAAACGCTTTACGACATGAGATATGTACACATGGTTCATCATTTGCCAAGGGAAAATTGACTACGTAGTTATTATGTTCTGAACATATGAACATCAGTACCCAGAAACAAAATTACGGCCTTGAAACAAGTTCCAAAATGAGAACTCCTCCAGAATAAAAAGGAGTTCAAAAATGAACTTGCAGAAGAAATCCTAAAAATCAACAATCTGCCAAGACTGAAACGCAAAGTAGCTGGGACTTGAGCTTGGTAGTAGGATCAAATGCCGCTCATGGATGTTCTATGTGCACTAGGCTGTTCACATATGGAATATAATCTGCAAATCCAGTAACAGTCCCAGCACCAGGTAAAAGGTATATCAAGTCGGCCTTCTTTGATTTGACGTTACAAGCAGTCAGTTTCCTGCCGAGACAGATAATCACCACGTCATCCTTCACACAAGTCAAAGCCCTCATATCTTCATCTTCATAAGTATTGATGACAAATCCATTAGGAATAAGAGGAATTACAAACTTCAGTTTCATATCCATATCACCATAGATCTCCAAGGTGCATACAGAGTTTTCCACAACAGGCAGGATATAACACAGCTCACCACGCATCTCTGCAATGACGCCTTGTGGTCCGCTCCTAGGAGGCAGTGGAAGAATACCATATCCGTTCCCCTTCAGATTAAAAGTCAAAACTGCACCAGCAAGAGTTTCCCAGTAGACCATTCCATTCAGAAAGAAACCAGGACTATTCAGAAGCAGAGCATCAAGCTCACAGCATAGTGTCTCAGAGAGTTTCCAAGAGTTGGTACTTGATGAGTAAATATCAAACCAAATAACCGGCATATCAGGTAAAGAGAACGCACACACGAGTTCAAAATGTGCTGCAAAATTGTAAAGAGAAGGCTCAAAAGCTAGTGCTAAGACTGATTCAGCTCCATGTACAGACTCTGATTTGGGAAGCACTGTCCATTCCTTATTCACAGGATTGCAAATGTAGTAAGTATTTTCTCCATCACAGCTTGAGCAGCAGAGCAGGCCGTTACAAGCAGTCCTTACAGCAACTCGTTCAGGCAAGAAATCAAGGGAGGGACTGGGAATTCCATAAGCATCTTTGTCGAGTGAGATAAAAGAAGGGTGTTCACCAGGAACTTGACAAAAAAGACCAGAGATGTTCCGGAAGGAGTTAACCTGCTTGTGAGCGAAAAAAGGAGTCTTGATCCACTTATCCCACCGCTTGCCAACGGTTCTGAACCTGCATAGTGTTTTTGCAGGGAGAAATGGAAGAACATACTCCAATGTAACATCATTGATGTCCGAATTCCCATCAGCCATTTTCTCACCATGAAATTCATGGCAGCCATCTCCACAAACATGACCAATTCTTTTATGCGGATAAAAGTGAAACTGCAATACAAAAATAAAATTATTCAGATGACAATCAAGAGAAAATTTTACAGCAATATGCAATCATGTAACTCAAGTCACATGAACAATGCTAAAGACATAGATCATCATACAAAGAGAACACAACTGAAATCAGGCAGACAGCAATATAAATGATACAAAAACCACTTAACACAACCGAAATCAAACACAGGGTTCAAAGTGACATACATGAGTGTTAGCCACAATTTTACCATTCGACATGTGTCCACCGCAATCCATCAAATCTTCATCAGAATCAGAACAAGAATAATCCACAAGCTTCTTCAACTGGAGTGATCTTGTTTCATCAGCTGGACCTTCATCCGAATCAGCACTCACATTATTTTCATCATCCTCCAACTGCTGTTGGCTTTCGCAAAACATAACGTCGTTTTCAGAGTCAGAACTCACACCTTTCTCATCCTTGATAACTTTCTCCAACTCATTTCGGCTTTCACCAAAGAGTTCCTCATCAGAATCAGTACCCAGAAAGTTTTCTTTATCCACAATGACATAATTCTCAGAATCACCACTACCCACAGAAGTACCATCGCTCACAGGCACATAGCTACTGTCAGAATCAGAATCCCCTGAATCAGCCATGATCAACTTCCTCACAATTCTCCACCTAAATCACATTGAAGCAACATAAAAGATTCACAATGAGAAATGTCAGAAATCTGCCTCAAAGTACAAAATTTGGTATCCAAGATAAGAACAAAAAGTCTGAATCAAAGCTAAAAACCAAAACCCTAAATCATCATCACTTGAACCATGGTTGCTTGGCATAAAAGAAACCCAACCCCACGCAATGAAAGAACTACCGAATCAGAACCAAAATAAATCACCCAAATTATAAAGTTAATTAATTTCATCAACAATATATGGAAATCAATAAATAAAAAAACGAATCAACTTTAGTTCAACATGGAATTACAGAAAACCAAATCAAGAAATTCTTAAAATTGATGTCCGAATTTAAATTCACAGACCCTAAATCTTATCCAAGAATTCAACTTTCGCCTTTACTCTCATTCTTTCAACAACCAAACGAATCCTAACAGCAAAATTGAAAATTATAGAGCGAAAAGTCGAAAACAGAGAGCGGTCAATTGAGGAAAACTCAATTCAAACAGAGACGAATAAAGCCATCAATGATCTCACACACAATCTCACATAACGATCGAAACCCTAAAAAAAAGAATCGAAATTGAACAATCGGCGATTCGAAACCCCCAAGATGAAAAAATAAGACCAGAGAAACGACTTCGAAAGTTCAACATTACGACGGAAAACACGAAACGAAAGGAGTCGCCGGAAAAGCGAAGCGTACCTCGGCTGTGAACGGCGAGAGGTGGCCGGAGATTAAAACGCGAAAGAATCAGAAAGTGAGAGAGAGAGAGAGAGAGAGCAATTGTAGTGTAAAAGCGCGATGATCTGAGGGTGACTCCAATGGAGGGGTTATTTCTGGGCGCTTCGGAGATTGGACACGTGTACACGTCGGATTGGAGGTGGCTCGTAACAGCGTCGTCTCCTGGTCAATCCTTTCCGTGAGTTTCAAGTCCCCGGGGTTTTCGGCGAAAAAACACAAGTCCATGACTTTTTACCGATTATTCCAAGTGGTTGATCCATATAAATCAATGTCGTTCAATGTTTTTTCTTAATTTTTTTTGAAAGGATCAATCCATTATTTGATAAAATAAAATTTAAAAAAAGAGAGAAAGATTAGACTGATGACTCGTTCAAGTCACACATAGGATTGATTACATGTTTGTGTATCTCACACTTCTTGAAATTACAGTGAGGGATTTCGAGTTCAAATATTTATCATAACTACTGCGAAATAAATCATGTGTTCGGAAAGCGTAGATAAAAATAGGGTAAGAGGCAAGCGGCAAGCGGCTTGGAACCTCCTCACTCGAATTCAAACTACAAAGCCGTTAAAGTGGCGAAACAATATATAATTGGAGTATTTCATATGGGTTAATTATAAATTTTGGGCTGGGCAGGATTTTTCAGCTCATAAACAACACTATAAAAAACCAAAACAATACTAGAAAAAACAAGAAAACACTGGTTAAAGGCTTGAAGCTCTCCAGTCGAACTCGAAACCCTAGCTAGTATGGCGGAAGAAGTGAGACTAATACAAGAAGAGATTTGTTAGAGTTCGTTTTTGCTATAAGATTTTGGTTAAGTGTGAAGTTTCCTGTTTGATTTAGGAGAAGTTAGTCTTTTTAGAAAAAAGCAAACGACGACAAGGTAAGTATCAATATTACAAAAAACTCAACTATCATAATATTTAAACAATCAAGGGCTGGTGCTCAAACTTGTGGATAAAATACCCTAGGCCTTCTGGTTGAGAGATGTTAAGTCCCCTCACTACAAGAAAACTCACTTAGACGACGAAACTATTCCGTCGTCTATGTTAGAGTTACCATCGTCTAAGTACTTAGACTACAGAATATCCGTCGTCTAAAGTCCGCCGTTTAAATGACGTAGTCTAAGTACTCAGACGACGGAAATATATCATTGCGTAGTCCAAGTGAAGTCTTAGACGATGCAAATCGTTCGTCGTCCAAGTAAGGATTAGACGACGCAAATGACAACTTATAGTACGAAATTATTACATGGTCTAAGTGATGACTTAGACCACAAAACTATTTTGTAGTCTAAGTCATCACTTATACCACATATGTATATACGATTTTGTAGTCTAAGTGAATATAATTTTTTTAAATTTTTTTAATTAAAATTTGAATTTAAAATAAAATATTATTGAATTAATTAATAAATTTAATTAAAATAAATAAAAATTGTACGTACATCTATATCGTTCGGAAAAAATGAAATATTAAAAACTACCTACAAACTAAGTAAATACGGCAGGAGTAGACGCGCCACCGAGTCCCTCGCCTCCAGCCATTTTGTCGTCGTCGGGGTGTGGGGTTGGAGCAGGACAACAATCTTGTTGAATTAACCCTGTTTTGCATGAGAGCGAGGAGGTTGGCTATCTGCACTTGTTGCTCATCAAGCCTCTGACACATAAATAGTGTTTCTGCCCGTGCTAGTCGAGCCTCTTCAAAGGCTGCTTGGACCACTGCATCCCGAGCACTTGTCCTCGCCAAGCGTGCCGTAGATGAGTCAGAAGATAAATCTCGCTGCACCTTGCGTCTCAACCCCCTAACCTCATTGTCGGCTCGACGACCGAATACCTCATCAGAGATTGCGATTTGGCCCTTCTTCGATAGAGAAGGCATGTCTTCTGGCGGCAAATTCGGGTATGCAAGCTGCGTATTGGCCAATTCCTAGTGCGCCAGTTCTACCAACCTCTCCTGAAAATAATAGTAATAATTAAATAATTATAAATTTGTACGAGAGTTTAATAAATAATTAATAATAATTACGTTAATTGAGAAGAAATATATACGACACTTACGCCGGTTTGACTCGCTTCATTGTCGAGCCCAGACGTCACGTAAGCGGTGACGCTAGCATCTAGATAAGGGTATTTGTAGCCCTTATCTCTGTGCTCCTTGGCGATGTGTATCATCTACTTGGAGTCGGAGGTATGATACTTGTCCTTCTTCTCTCGATTGGCCTTGTTTACGTTCGATTTCGTCTGTTCGAAAACATAAATCATTAAAAAACTAATAAATGAGTAAAAAATAAATTATTCGATTTCGTCAATTTAAGTAAAAAAAAAAGACGAACCCGATACAATTGTTCTTCGAAGTGGTTGACCAACCACTCCCACTCATCTTCCTTATCCTCACGCAGCTATACGGGGGTAGGCGAACGGCCAAATTGGAGGTAATACTTGTGAAGTTTGTACTTCTAATCATAGTAGATGGTGTTGGCGGTGGTGTTGATGTGTCTAAGCATCTTCTGTGTTCCTACAAAAAAAGAATAAAAAATTATAATTGTATATATTATGAAATTACGATTTTTATTAGTTATTAAAAAATGAATTTAAAATTGTATTGCCAAGATTTCTTTAAACACCTTCCCCTTCTCCAAGTCCGACAATTCCTTCCAGCTAGGCGCAACCATACGAATCTTGTTGCGAATAATTGCCCCAAAGTTGTGCGATGAGAGACTAGCTAGCTGCGAAGTGGGAGGGTCATCGGTGAAATCGTCGTACGGCAACTGGATCTTTTGCCTGGTCGCCTTAAACAACTTCTTGAATTTTCCGCTATTTCCGAGTCCTCGAGTCCTTTTCGGTTGAGGGTCTAACGGGGCCCTCCTAACCTTGCGTCGCGCGCTGTAGAGAATAGACTCGGAGGCCGATTTCTAGGCACCTTCTGACATTGATGATCGGCTGAAAATGGTGTTATCATCATCACTCTGTATAACTGAGGTATTAGGAATTTCCCCAGTCGCCGCAGCCGAGAGACCAACTGAAGGGTCCGAATGAGACGCGACATTGTCCTCCAAACTTTGCCAACCCACTTGCTCTGCGAAGCGTCGGAACTGAGCATCTTCAGCCTCTTTTTATGCCTTCTTTTTACTCCATGGGGCCATTTTAACCTAAGAGTTGTAAAAACTAACTATTAAACCTATTTTACATTAATTATAACTACGTTACCATTTACTATTTTTAACAATTTACAATATTTTTTCTTTTTCATATTTACCACAAAATTTACAATTTTTAATATTTACCATTTTTAATATTTATTATTTTTAATATTTACAAATTTATAATATTTACTATTTGCAATTTTTACCTTTTTTTAACAATTTATAATTTTTATTATTTACTATTCGGTTTATTTACCATTTTTTCATATTTAGTATTTTTAATGTTTTATCATTTTTAATATTTACCTTCAATTTGTATATTTTTACCATTTTTATAAATTTATTATTTTTACCCTATTTACAATATTCACCAAATTACAATAATTACCAATTTATAACTTTTACCAATGTACAAAATGTATCAATTTATAATATTTACTTAATTTATAATATATTTAGAAATTTATTATTTTTACCATTTTTTAATATTTACTAGTTTACAATAATTACCAATTTACAATATTGACTTAATTTACAAAATATTTACTAATTTATTATTCTAACCAATTTACAATTAAATACAAATACACTATATTATACCTAAATACGTAGTACTATACCTAAATACATATTGAAAATTAATTATAAACACATACGTTCGTAAAAAATAATAATTACTGGCGGTGGTGGGATTGGGTCAACCGGTGGTGGTGCCGGTGAGAGGCGTCAGAGGTTGAGGGAGGAGGCCGTACGATGGAGGGAGGGAACGAGGAGGAGGATCGACGTACGAGGTGGATGGATGGATGAGAGGCCGACGGTAGAGGAGGTGGGAGGCGATGGAGGAGGTGGAGGCCAGCCGGTGGGAGACATGAGGTGTTGCCAAAGCTGGAGTTTGAGAGAGAGAGAGAGAGAGAGAGAGAGAGAGAGAGAGAGAGAGAGAGAGAGAGAGAGAGAGAGAGAGAGAGAGAGAGAGAGAGTGATCGATTGAAACTGTCCAGAATTTAGAATTATACAGTTTCACTTAGGCGACGGAAGTTGATTTTACGTCGTCTAAGTGAAACCAGTTTCACCTAGACGACGACAACTGATTTTACGTCGTCCAAGTGTCCACTTAGAAAACGTAAACTCGTCTTTCTGTCGTCTAAGTCAATCTCGGTTTCTCCCTGAATTAATTGGCAGGTGGACGTTGACTGCCATTTATTTTGGGAACCGTTCAAAATTTGAATTTAGACGATGGAAGAGACCTTTTTGTCGTCCAAGTGATGACTTAGACGACGTAAACGCAGTTTTCGTCGTCTAAGTTCAAATTTTGAGCGGTTCCCAAAATAAATGGCAGTGGAATTTATTGGACGACGGAAAGTACTCCTCCTCCTTCATCGTCTAAGTATAATTTCCCTAAAAATAATATTTAAAAATAATTCGTAAGGAAGTTTCCGATCTGTCATTCGAATGAAATTATCGTAAAATATCAATTAAAGAAGCGTATATATAAAAAGTGAGATTTAAGACGATGAATTAATTTACGTCTTCAAACGTAAGTGTTAAGTATCTACTAATGTGTATAACTTAAGTGTTATTAAGTATATGCTCACTGCACATCAATATTAATGAAATTGAATTTGGACAAAACAATAGTTGGATACATTCACCATAATACAATATATAAGTAGAATAATTTTCAGTAAATAGTAAGTTCATTAAGAGTTTCATCGGCACAGTTAACCGTAAAACCGAAATTTTTACAAACCGAAAATGTGGATACACTAAAATTCGTAACTTCTATTTTGGAACCGTCGACGCTCACACTCTATCAATTGTTTACTCTATACTCTCGATGAAAAAAATATGAATTGGGACATGGTCTACATGATCGTTGTCTTAGATGTGAAATTACGATATCATGACTTAGACGACGAAGTGGCCTCATTTACGTCGTCTAAGTGAGTACTTGGACGACGAAAATTGTGTCATTGCGTCATCTAAGTTAAAAGTTTAGGGTTTAGGGTTAAGGCTTAGGGTTTAGGGTTTACTTAGACTACGGAATGACCTGTTTGCATCGTCTAAGATAAAGTTTTAGGATTTAGGGTTATATAATTATTTGTGTTTGCCTTAGACTACGAAAAGTTGTTCCGTCGTCTAGGTTTTAGAGTTTAGGGAAAATGTGACACTTGGTCGTACAGATTTTTGTTTTCCGTCGAAGTGACCTCACTCTTTAATTAATTTGAAGTTAATTATGCGAAAAAGTTAAGAGTTATAATTAATTAATTATGTTCAGAATTAATAATTGTACCTACTCCTTCTCATAATATAATTAATTATGCATCATTACGTCAAAAAAGTTTAATTACAATAATTAATTACCAATTAATATTCCTCATCGTTACATTGTACTTCTCGTGATAATCGTCATCATCCTTCTCACCACTGTTATCTGATTGCTCCTCCTCCTCATCATACTCAACATCGTCCGACGAATATCCTGAGTCCTCGTCGTCATCTTGCGCCTCTTCTTCATCGACCTCATTAATTACATCTATAATCTCATCTTTAATTAGATTTGTACAACCATCAGGCATGGGTGAGCATTTATTAGCTTGAACAAGGTCCATTATGTTGGAGCGGATGACAGAAACATTAGGCTCTTGATATGCAGCAATGTCTCTCTGCGGTTCAGCATCTTCAGTTGTCGGCGTCCCTTCAACTGTCATGGTATTCCATATTCCTCAATGAGAGATATGGTTCACTATTTTTCACCCTTCACCAGCTTTCGGATCATCAAGATAGAACACCTGCCTAACTAAGGTGGCAAGAGCAAAAATCTCATCCTCATACCAGCTTGAGATTGTATCGACTGATAAATGACACAGGTCTTCCTTTGTACGCTTGAACCATTTGCACTCGAATAGGAAAACATTGACATCATTCCTGTAACATAGCTGAAAGACATATACAAGAGCCTCGTAATATATATCATTGTCTTTCTCAACCGCTACCCCATTGTTTTTTGTTCTTCTTCCTTCATCTCAGGCCAATGAATGAAACTTTACACCGTTCACAAAACATCCGGGGTAAATATAGTGTTTAATCGGCTTCCCTGCTAGCAAGTGCTTTTGCCAGGATCACTACCACCCTGTGGTTATCGGATTTTTGTAGATCAATCATCTGTGAAAATGGGAAGAATATATTTATAATTAAAGAGTTTAATTTCTACAAACATGTATATAAATTAAATAAGTAAACATACGTACCCATTGGAAGAAATAATCGGGGAACTCTTGTCCGGATTTAACGCCTGAAGTTTCTCCCTGTATGCAATCATGTAAGGCTCAACTTCGCCACAGCCTCGCAACACTACCCAATGTGCTTCAATAAGTTCTTCTCATGTTAACGATTCCTTTAATACTCCTCTTAATGGTCGTACGACATTTGTGATGATAGAAAGATTGATGAGGGCACTGAGATCAGAGGCGGTGGGAGGTGGTGGATCCTTGAGGTATCTGTTGCAGTAAGTAACACACTCATGCATTAGGTATGTCTCTGCTATGTAGTCATCCGGGGCCGACCTATTTTTCACGAATCCTTTATATTGTCCAAGCTGTCTACAAAATCAAACGTTTAATTAATTAATTGTAGAATAAGTACATATAGCTAGTAATCTAGAGTTGAACAAATAATGGATCGGAAAACCTGTATAATTAATTAGTTGTACGTATCTTTCTTGAGGATACATCCAAGTGTACTGACCGGACCAGAAATGAGCACATACTCGGGTAGGTGGATCATTAGGTGAATCATGATGTCAAAGAAATCAGGGGAAAACATCCTCTCTAGTTTGCAAATGATGTGCACAATTTGTTGTTGCAGTTCCACCACATCTGACTTCTTTAACTCTCTGGTGCATAACCTCTACCACGATCTGCACAATGCCACTATTGGTTCTACGACGTCACGAGGAAAATATGGCCAAATTACTACTGGAATCAGACATTGTAGTATAATATGATAGTCATGTGTTTTTAGACCAACAAACTTGTGTTGCACCTCATCTACTGCTCCAATTATAGTAGCTGCATACGTAGCCAGATAATGAACGCTCCTAAACCAATGGAATACAGAACCTCTAAGTGTCGGCTTCACTGTGTAAGGTGCAGCTGACATCTTGTTGTACACTCATTTTCTATCCCTCCTCAACTACAAGGGACGACGTAGATTCATAGATTCCAGATCTTTGCGTGCTTTGGGAGTATCTTTAGCTTTGAACTTATTACCGAGAATTGTTCCCACCATGTTGTCGCACACATTCTTTTCTATGTGCATCGCATCCAAGTTGTTCTTCAACTTCAACTTCGACTAGTAAGGGAGTTCAAAGAATATACTCTTGTGATGCCAATAACTGAGATCATTGGTGGTATTGGATTGCGTTTATGTACATCCTTGTCATTGGCCAATACACCAAAGTCGAAATAGCTCAACCTCTCTAAAATCTCTTTGCCATAACAACTATGGGGTTTAGGATTATTCTCTACCGTCCCGTCGAAATGAGGTTCATCATACACCACGGGTGATCGTCAGGAAGCCATCTACGGTGACCTGGGTAACTCACCTTCCATATGTGCCAACTATAGTTCACGTCATCGAAATATATAGGGCATCCATTGTATCCTTTCATCCTGCAGGCTACCAACATCCTATACGCTGAAAAATCATTGATCGTTCACATTATGGCTGCCCTCATCATGAACATCGTGTCAATGAATTTGTCATAAGTTGAGACTCCGTTTTCCCACAATAGTTTCACCTCGTCCATCAAAGGTCTAAGGTAGACATCTAAGCACTTCCCCGGAGATTTAGGACCTTGAATTAGCATAGTACAGAAATTAAATTCCTTGTTCATGCACATCCACGGAGGCAGGTTGTACGACATCAGAATAACTGGCCAAGTGCTGACGGCAGAGCCATTACTACCCCAAGGATTGAATCTGTCTGTAGATAGTCCGAGTCTAACATTTCAAACTTCTGTTGTAAAGTCTCCAAATTCTCTGTCGAAATGTTTGAAAGCCTCCCCATTTGCGGCATGTCTCAAAAAATCGTCATCTATTCACTTTTCTGCGTACCATCAAATCGCCTCTGCAATGTATAGAGACATGTATAAATGCTGCAATCTGGGAATCAATAAAAAATATCGAAGAACCTTCACATGAATTTTCTTTTTCGAACTCTTCCTATTATGCTCATATCGGCACTGGCCACATACGGGACAATAGTCCAAATCTGCATACTCTTTGTAAAACAGCACACAATCATTTGGAAATGCATCAATTATCTTGTACTTTAGGTCGAGGCTGCTCAAGATATTTCTAACCTTATAATGGAATTTAGGAAGATTATGATCATCAGGAAGCAACTTACATATTTGGTCCTGAATTTCTTCAAAAGCACTGACTGACATTTTGTTCTTCACTTTTATTTCCAATTTCTTCATCACATATTGCAACACATTCTCTCGACATCCAGGGTACACCGGGGTCTGTGCTTCAAGTAGCATCTTGTTGTACTTATCAATCTCACTAGTGTTAGTGGCCAAGCTAGCAGCGGGGAATGTATCATCATGCCCATGAGTGGTATTGTAACCTCTCACTTGGTGTTGGTGTCTACCATGACTAAATCCTGGAAATGCATCGGACCAAATCCGCAATTGGGTTCCAAGCAGAGGGGCCGACACCACTACCGCTGGATGAGGCACCATGGTAACTGTACCCTGAGCTGAAGTCTATTGCTTCACCATGCTCACTCCACGTAGTGTAACTCCACATCATACCATTTTTGTACAAGTGTTGCATCATAACATTAACCTCCACATACTGATAGTTAAGACATTTTTTGCACGGACACCTGAAATGCTTCTTTCCCTAACCATGTTCCATCGCAAAATTCATAAATTCTCTGATTCCATCTATATACCGGACATCACTTCTATTTCGCAACTTTATCCAACTCTTGTCCATACTTCTATGAAATTTAATAATTATCATATTAGTCAACTATTATATATACATATTTTCAAGTAATTTTTAAACTATTATATATACAATTTTTCAACTACCTTAATTATTAACGTATAATTAATTAAAATATTTATTAATTACCTTTACTAATTAACAATGAATATACTATACATCAATTACTTTAATATATCTAACATGCATATACGTTTTTACTAAATATTAACCAAATTTTTAAACATCCATGCATACTAGTTAATTAACAAATATATATATCAATCAATTACTAAACTTAATTATAAATATTAAACGTACTAACAATGCAATCAATCAAACGTACAATTAATTATATATATAAACGTTAAGATTGTCGGAAATTAATTACGTACGTACCTAACATTCACCGATATATGGCGAATCAATGGTCGGAGCCGGATATATATATAGTGCGAATTGTACGTGTGAGGAGAGACTGATCGAAAGGGAATGAGAATGAGAATGAGAATGAGCGAACGAAGAAGAAAAGAATCTGTCACAATATATAATGCATCACTTAGACGAAGGAAATGAGTATTTGTCGTCTAAGTAGTCACTTAGACGACGGACTATGTGTAATTTGCGCCATTCAAGTGAGGAATTAGACGACGCACCGACGCTGCGTCGTCTAAGTAGACATATAGACGACGACATGTCGGTGTGTCGTCTAGTCCCTCACTTGGTCGACAAAGGCTCATTTCTGTCATCTAAGTGTGACTTAGACGACGGAAAAATATTTAAGACAACATAATTTATTGGCGTCGTCTAGAGTCGACTTAGACGACGAAACCTTCACTATTTCGTCGTATAAGTTACTTTTTCTCGTAGTGCCTAGTGCTCAAACTTGTGGATCTAGACAGTGGAGGATGAGATCCAAAGCTCATGGGAGCCGATGAGCTAGTAGGAAGTGGATCTATCAAGATCCACCACCTACTGCAACAGGTCCACTTCCTACTAGCTCATCGGCTCCCTTGAGCTTTGGATCTCATCCTTCACTGTCTAGATCCACAAGTTTGAGCACCAGGGGACTTAACATCTCTCAACCAGAAGGTCTAGGGTATTTGATCTTATCTCTAATAGATTTGAACGGTACATCTCAAACTTTGAACCTTGATACTGCTATTGTTATGTCACCTAGACTTTCATCACATGTTACTACTAAGGTTGTGCATACTAGTAATGAAAATAATGTGGAAGTGCTTGCTGATAGTAATGATAGTACTGTTTGGAGAGATAAGGGGAAATCTCACTTTGAGGAAGGTGAAACAAGCAAGAATGTTAGTAACAATAACCCCATTGTGCCTAAATTGATTAGTGATGTTTTTAGCAGCCATAACCCTGACATGAACATGCTAGCACTAACTTTACTATCCCACATGTTCCACCCACCACACATGTTGTCATTTGTAGTACCTCATTACCTACATGAGCAATTTATGCAACAACCACCACCAAACATGTACCCAAATCTCATCAATCCTCACAATCAACACCAATTCCTACCTAACACCTCCACTAGAAGCTACATGAATGTTCCACAGATGTAGTACCCCAGTTTTACACCTAGAGACCAAACACAATTTAACCCCAACTCCTCTACTGTTACTACTGTGGGACAAGACCCTAACCTCCCTACCATGAGCCAGATGAGGTTAGATTTTATGACAATTGATGAAGGGGATCTCATAGAGTGGTTGAACAAAGTTGAGAAATATTTTGAGTTTTATCAAGTGTCAGTAGATATGAGGGTAGCTTTAGTTGCAATGCATTTAATTGGTTAGGCCGCAGATGTGTGGTTCATGTTCAAGCATGAATTTCCCGACACATGGAAAAGATTCCAAGACTTCTTAATGAGGGAGTTTCGACTTGCAATTCAAGCATACTACTAAGCTACATTAGCCATGCTCACTCAGATTGGTTCTGTGGAGGATTATAGGAAGCAGTTCACTAGCTTATCAAGGAGAGCTATTGGGTTTCCTGCTCATATATTGATATCATGTTTCACAAGAAGACTCAAACCAGAATTGAAATATGATGTTCAGAACCAATCCTCTACCACTTTGTGTCAAGCTTATGAGTGGGCTAAAAGTCTTAAAGCTAGAAATGCAGCTCAAGAACTAATGCTAGATTTTCTAGTGGAAGTTATAATGTGCACACTAACAGGACCAATTAAAACAACTCAGGGGGTACTTTTAGACCATTTGGTACCAGTAATTCAACACTTAGCTATGGTCATGGGAACACTGCTACTCGTCATAAAACTATCCCGCAATCACAAGCTTCAAATAGAGGAGGACACCATAGTGGGAATAGAACACTGTCTCAAGTAGAATATCAGAATAGAAGGTCTAGAAACTTATGTGTTTTTCTGTGATGAGAATTTAGGCCATGACATGTGTGTAAGAAACCAGATCAAGCTCTAACTATTGAAGCTATGAAGAGTGAGGGGCCTGAGTCACAACCTCTTGAGGAGGAAAAACCTAAGCCACCAGTGGAGGAAACCACAAACCTTGAAGAGCCACTGATACAGTTGAATTCCTTAGAAGGTGGTAAAGAAATTATGCAATTGAAAGGTGAGGTAGCTAGGAAAACTATGCATGTGTTAATTGATTCTGGAGTCACTCATAATTTTATTCACCCTCAGGCACAAAGAAGAAGGAGGTGTTATTGATTTTCAAAAAACCATTGAACGTGAGAGTGGCTAGTGGGGTAATTGTGACAACAAAAGGAGCTGTTTTGACTACTCTACAGATGCAAAAACTATCATACACTGGAGTATTCCACATTCTAGCAGTACCAGGGTGTGAGGTACCATTAGGGACTGTTTGGCTCAAGATTTTAGGTGACATTATTTGGAATTTTCAAGACATGGTCATGAAGTTCCAAAATTAAGGGAAATAGGTAACATTGCAAGAAGACTTCACCTAAAGCTATTGTAGTGAGTTGCAATACTATGACTAAGTTATTACACAAAGAGAATGAGGCAATACTAGTTCAAGTCCATGCACTACAGCCCAAGGAGACACAAAAAGTTATTGACACAAGAATCTAAGCTCTTGTCAACAAGTTTTCTGACCTATTTCAGGAGCCTAGCTACTACACTTCCACCCTATAGATTATATGATCACAAAATTGAACTACTACCTAATGCAACTTCTGTAAACACAAGACACTCTTCCCTCATTTTCAAAATGGAGAGATAGAAAAAATTGTTCAAGAATTGCTGGATTCTTGTCTCATTAGGAGGAGTGTGAGTGCCTACTCCTCTCTAGTAATTTTGGTGAAAAAGAAAGATGGTATTTGAAGGATGTGCATTGATTATAGGGCTCTGAATGGAATCACCGTTAAGGAAAAGTATTCTATACCAGTAGTAAATTAACTACTAGATGAGACACATGGGTCCAGTTGTTACACCAAACTGGATTTTCGGGTAGGATTTCATCAAGTAAGGATGCATGAAGCTGATGTGCACAAGACAACATTCAAAACTTATAATGGGCACTATAAGTTCTTTGTTATGCCTTTTGGACTCACCAATGCACCATCCAAATTTCAATCCATGATCAATGAGATACTCAGAGGAGTACCTAAGAGATTTTATTTTGGTTTTCTTTTATGATATACTAGTTTTCAGTTCTGAAATGAATACTCATATATATCATCTTGAAAAAGTTTTTCAAAAAATGCAAAAACATTGCTTAAAGGTAAAGCTCAGCAAATGCACTTATAGGACATATCATGTGGAGTATTTAGGGCATATTATCTCAGCTGAAGGAGTGACAGTTGATCCTGAGAAGATAAATTCCTCAAATAGTGGTAACTTCCAAAAACTCTCAAAGGATGTAGAGGGTTTTTGGGACTAGCTGGCTATCATAGGAAGTTTGTGAAGTATTTTAGACCAACATGTTAAAGAAGGATAATTTCAAGTGGAGTCCTGAAGCTATTCAAGCCTTTGAAGCACTCAAAAAGGCCTTGACCACCACTAATGTATTAACTCTTCATGATTTTTCTAAGGAGTTTGTTTTGGAGTGTGATCAATGACTCTGATCAAGGCATTGAAGCTGTTCTTCTAATGGAATCTCACCCAATTGCTCACCCTAAAAAGGCCTTGGGTCAGAAGAATATAGCACTATATGTCTATGACAAGGAGATGTTAGCTGTGGTCTCTGCAATTCAGCATTGGAGAGCCTACTTGCTTGGACATCATTTCAATATAGTCACATACCATAGGACAATTGATCATTCCTTGAAACAGAGAATCACTACACTAGCACAACATAAGTGGTTAGTATAAAGCTGGAAAAAATAATGTGATTCCTTATGCCTTGTCTAGGAAGGCCAGTCTCTCTTCTATTACTAGTATTTCCACTCCCTTTTTTTTCATCATGCAAGAGATACAATCTGTGTATGACATGGATGCGGAGACTCAGTCAATCAAGGAGAAGGTGCAGTTGGAGCAGTGTGGGAACTCCATCTTTTCTATCCAAAATTCTATGTTGTAATACAAGGATAGAGTCTTTGTACCTGCAACAAGAGGGTTGAGAAAAAAAAATGATAGCTGAATTCCATGAAGGGGTACAAGGAGGCCAATCTGGATACATCAGAACTCATCACTGACTTGCCAAAAACTTCAGGTGGCTAGGAATGCAAAAGGCAGTAAGATCTTTTGTGGCAGAATGTGACATTTTCCAAGGAAACCATTATGAAGCAATGTTGCCTCCAGGGTTGCTTCAATCTAACTCCATACTAGTAGGAGCATGGCTTGACATATCTATGGATTTTGTGGAAGGATTACCGAATTCTGAGGGGAAATCAGTGAGTTTGGTGGTTATTGATAGACTAACCAAATATGCCCATTTTATTACAATGGCACGTCCATATTTTGCTAAAACTATGGCAAAAGCATTTATCCAAGAAGTGGTGAAACTACATGAGATGCCAAGGACAATCATTTCAGACAGAGATCCCACCTTTATCTCAAAATTTTAGGAAGCATTCTTCAAGCAGCAGGGCACTCAATTATGCAAAAGTACAGCATACTATCCTAAAAAATAGGGTCAAACAAAGAATCTCAACAGGTCCTTAGAGCAATATTGCTAGCTCCCCCCCCCCCCCCCCCCCCCCCAATAGCAAACTCCCATGTAGCATCTTTTTTAGTGGCACCAATCTATTGAATTAATCATTTGGTAGCAACTTCACCTCTCCATTTCACCAATATAGTGTCAATGACAAATTTTGAGTACACCTGGGTATAAAGTTTGAGAGTATTTGGACAATCGATCAACAACCACATAGATTGCATTCATGCCATGAGACATAGGTAAACCATCAATAAAATCCATGAAAATGTCTACCCATACCTCATCCAAAATTGGTGATGGTTGTAGCAAGCTGGGATGGTTGATTGCTTCACAAGCTTTTCGTTGGCTAGTGTCACATGAAACTCATGTAGTAGCTTTGTGCGCTATTTTGAAGAACTCGGCACAAACAGACGGTCTTTGTGCAATAGGTGGCCCCCCTATAGTGTAAAGCCCTTGTTGCCTTTTGGATTGTAGTGCCAACACAATCTCTCGGGCATCCGGATCATGGGAGCAAGCTGAATAGAGCTGTTGGTTTCCATCAAAGATAGGGTGTAACGACCTGAACCCAAATTAGGGTGTTAATCATCATTGTCACGCTAATTAACGAGCTAAGCAGCACGTGACACAGTTATCGAGGTTAATCGCGACTTAAATACTAACTATTTCTAAATTATGAATTTGGACTCGCTTTCTTTACAAAAGTTGTAGAGGAAATTATTATGAGTCTGTGGATACTTTAGTGGCATTTTTCGAAGTCTGAAGCTAATTTCTATGAATTTTAGAAATTTATGGTATTAACTAATTAATTGGATATTAAAATTGGTTGAAATTTCTGGACCATTCGATCTTGATTGAAACTGATCTGGGGCGTCCATCTATTATGGTTAATTAATGGAAATGGTACTGAGTTGGGCTAAACCCAGCCCAAACCCACTCGCCCGACTCTCTCTCTCTCTCTATCCTCCCGTCGACTGCTACCAACGACCCATCACTGACCGGCCGGTCTTGGTCTCAAAACGCTCACCTCAGTCTCCTCTTCTCTTTCCCCAAGATAGCCACCTCTGATTCACATCCATCGAAGCTGGAAATCGACCAAAAATTTTAGGTTTTTCGGCCACGGTCTCCGGCAACACCACTGGTGTTGAACCGCCGTTTAACATGAGGGGTTTTGAAGCCCTTGCTTCGAGGAGTCATTTGAGACCAATATTGAGTCACACCGTGGTCAGAGGAGGCCGGCCGACCGTTTTGAAATTCTGGCAAAATTTCTGATTCATAAAGGTAATTTCGAGCAGTTTCCTTGAGATTTTGACTGTGTAGCTTTGATAAAAGTTGTTAGGTGTAGTTTGATCTTTTGAATGGTGTATCAATTGTAGGTATTGGAGCCAGTCAAATTCTAGCCGTCGCCGGTGGTGGCGAGTGGGCCCCACACTCCACCGCGCGCAGCGGAGCTTTGGCGTCCCGAACACCTTTTTCTTCATGGGAAGTTTCCTAAGCCATTTTTGGTCCTATTATGTGTGATTTGAGCAATTTTCATAATCTTTCACCGTATGCACAGGTTTCGGGGTGACTCGACATTCGACATTGTTGATTGCCATATGTCGAGTCTAAGCGGACCTTATTTGGAGCTTGTGTTGTACGGTACAATGTCTAGGATGAAGACGTGTTAGTCGATTACGAGGATGAGGAAGAATATCGATTCACGAATATTAGAAGGTAGATTTCCGACCAACACTTAGTCTCGAATTTCTTTATCCATTGTAGCAACATGATCAAACTTTTATTAGCTATTTAGATTTCGATTTGGCTTAGGGGCTCCGAGTACAATTTACGAGTTAGTTGATCGGTTGCTAATGTTGCCAGCGATCCAGGTGAGTGGACTTTATTCTTCACTATCGTTAGCGAATCTTGTTAAATTATGTTTATGATTTACATTATACCTTTATGATATAACATGTTACATGTTTTATGTTTATGCATGGAGGCACGGCATGATATTTCACGATTTTTATGCACGTCACGTGCACAATTATGCATAGATGCATTGACTTCTCGGCTGATCACCGAGTATGCTCCAGGTGGGCTGGGAAATCCTTATCCAACGATCCTACATTTTTGCCTCCACACACTTGCATTACTTTTATTTTGACTCACGTGATTTTATTTTATATTTTTGGTGAAAGACATAAATTTATGTTTTACGATTTCCTAAGACTATTTATTTTTGTCCACTAACTCTGACGTTTCTATGTTTTATATGTCTTTCCCCTGGGCCCTTTTGTTTCAAATGCCCAGGTTGCAGAGTCTCAGCGGAGGTGGTACGCGCACACATTTTGAGGCATAGCGGTATCCGCCGTAGGATCCAGGGTTGATCCTACGACTTATAATCTTAGTTAGCATAGTTAGTTTAGAGTATTTTAGTTCTGGTGTCACAAAAAATGTTATGTCCTTATTACCGTTTACAGGAGCTGTATTTGGGAATTAGTTTCTTTAATTTTTGATTTTCAGGTTATTGAATTTCATTTAGACTACTTATGGAATTAGCGAGTTCAGGTTTTAATGATCATTAAGGGTCTAACTCCAATTTAGGAAACTAAATTGAAGTCGGGTCTTCACATAGGAACTATCATTGCTTGGATTGCACACAACTCTGTGTGCCGTGACAAAATGTCAGGAGTGGTGTTGATATGCCCTAGCTTATACTCGACCTTATAATAATTTTGCATGAGCTTGGTGACCCATTTATGTTGTGTTGGGGTTGTTACACGCTGGTTCATCATGTATCTCAGAGGTTGGTAATCAGTGAGAATTTTGAATTGATGGTCCACGAGGTAAGGCCTCCATTTCTCCACAATGTGTAAGATTGCAAGAATCTGTTTCTCGTAGCCCGAGAGAGCTTGATTGGTAGGGGAAAGAGTCTTGGAGAGGAATGCAATAGGATGCCGCTTTTGTGTCAACACGGCTTTGATGACGATGCCGCTCGCATCAGTCTCAACCATGAATAGTTGTGTAAAGTTTGCCAAGGCTAGAATAGGTGCGTTGATGAGCACCTGTTTTAGTTTTTTGAAAGCCTGGTCGACCTTGGGAGACCACCAAAATTGACCATCTTTAAGCATCTCATTGAGTGGTTGCGTAATCGTGCCGTAGTTACGCACAAAGAAAATGTAATACCTCGATAAGCCTAGAAACCAGGAAAGAGGAGTGTCCTTGCCTCTAAGAACCATCCTTATCATATTGTATTTGTCAGGTAAGCCATTTAGAGTGACAATAATAAGATCCTCATCAGCTATAGTGACACCAACTGAGACCAATTGATTTCTTACAGCTTTAATACGTATGAGGTACCTCTCAATGCTATCAGCTCCTTTTTGAATAGTTTGCAATTCAGTTATCAATTGCATAATGTTGGCTCTGGACACAGTTGAGTATCTATCTAACAACACAGTCCAAGCTTCATGTGAAGTCCTGCATCCAATGATAAGTTCTAAGACATCATCACTCAATGTTGCCATGAGTAAGCTTAGTAATGCCTTGTTTGTCTTTTTCCAAATCTTGTATGCATCAATGAGCACATTAGTGACTTCTCCTTCTTCAGTAAGTCCAAACCTAGGAGGTTAGACTTCAGTATCATCAAAGAACCGAAACAGATCATTTCCCTCCAACGGGGACTGAAACTGAAAGCTCCATTTGATGAAATTAGAATCACCAAGCTTAACTGTGAGCATGCTCAGTAAGGCATTAACATCAGCCTGTGTCAATGCATGAGGGGACTGACCACTACCAGCTGATTGTGAAGATGTTGTGAATGATGGTGTCATTTCTGTTTCAATCAATTATACCCACAAATATAACACAGTACACAATATCAATAGCTCAACAGCTTTGTAGACACTTTAAGGATCACAGTCAGCAATTGTGAACAATATGAAGATATCCAGAGGAATTTGACACACAAAACACACAGACCTAACCTCTTCTTGGCTCCACAAATTTTATCACAGTTTTAAAGCTACACAACTCTTAGCACACACAATTTCTCTGCATAAATGTTTTCTCAAGCTCAAAAGCACTTATCTCGTACCACAAGCTCTTCACACAATTTTATATAACCACACAGTTTTCCTTCTTCCTCACAATTGCTACATGTATACACGAGAAAAATCAACACTCGTAGTCTGTCATACCAGAGATTGAAATAAAAACATATTGAATCATCAGAATCAAAGTGTATAGATCAGAAAGTAACCTGAAATCAGAGAGAGTGCAGTACGGGCTCAAAAAGTATGCTGCAAACAGATCTGAGATGCTGATCCAAACCCTTGCACTCGATGTTAAGTAGATCTGCAATTGAACAAGAGCTATGAGAGAAAATTGATACGGAAACGGATCAAGAGCTATGAGAGCTCTAATACCATGATAACATGGCCATAAACTCACTCACACTCTGTGACGACCCAGAACAGAATCAGAAGTATAATCAGCTTGATTCGTGAGTTACTGCGTAATCGCAGATTTTCGACTGATGATTGAATCGCCAGGCTTGTTAACGACTTAATCATTGGCCGAGAATTGGAGCTGAGTCTCTTCTCGAGAGTCGTTGTATGTGTGATTTCGAGTTCATAGGCGGTTCCGAATCGTTATTTGGACGACCGAGGAATTAATTATGAATATTGAAGTTCGGATTTAAATGGTGGTGCTCTTAGCGATTAAATTACCGGTCGAGAATTTGGTTTCGGCTTCTTCACAGAAGTTGTTGAGAATTTAATTTCAAGTTTGTGGGAACTTCCGGAGCATTATTTTGAGTTACAGAGATTAAGTAATGAATATTTCCGATTGTTGATTGTTTAATCGGATTATGCATGTGTTTGGGTTGAATGGTTGACTTTTTATCCAATTGGTCGATGTGTTTGACTTTGGGTGATAATTGAAGAGTATGTCGAGACGAGTTTGTTGCCGCGAGAATTATTGGAATAGGAGTTACGACGCGAGAGTTACGGATGTTTAAAGTTTACCGAAATGTATTTTTGGAGGTTTCCTTTTTGGGAAAGTATAAATAGTGAACTTACTGTTTTGGGAAAGTCAAAGGTTCATTATGGTGGTTGACCGAGTTGACCGAGTCAACTCGGTGGAGATGAAGCTCACGGCAGTTCTCCACGGTCTCCACGGTGGCGCGATGATTCCGGCCACCCCAGGGCTTGGCCCTTGGCCCGTCCGACTCGCCGAGTTGCCCTCGACCCCGTGCCGTCCTCCTCTCACGGTGATGTCCACGGTGGAGAGAGAATTATCCGGCCAAAGTTCAAGGTTTTTGGGGTTAATGGTGGTTTCCGATTCCGGCCAAATTGAGCTGCAAAAAGGACTGGGTTTGGTAGCTCTCCTCACCTACAAGCTACCATGTAAGTTTGGAGTTCTAATTTTGATTGTGGATGGAGAATTTTGGATTTGAAAGTTTGGTACCAATTCGGTTTTGCATGAAATTGAGCTAGTTAGAGATTGAATTGGCCTTTGTTGTAGTTGACAAAGTTGCTCAGTGGGTGATTTTGCATGGAATGGTGGTTGCTCCGCCGAGAAAATTTCAGTTTGGTGGCAGCGCCGCCGTTGGCGGTGGTCAACGGCGGTCAAAGTTTGACTTTTTGGGGTTTTCGACAAGTTGCATGTCATTTCACTCGAAATCGCGACCCGATCGCAGTGGGGAGGTTCGTTTTTCGAGTTGAGCATCCGAAAGTATAGCGAGGTATTGAGGTCTGATTTTCGGATTTTCGACAGTTTGTCGTAATCGGATTACGTGTTTCCGAGAACGGTGGTTTCTCGTGATTTGTTTTGAATTGTCGAGTTATGACTTTGAGATATGAAATTTGTGATTATTCAGGGGTTCGTGATCGTTCGTTTGGCGAGGAACTTTCCGCCGGATCACGGGTTAACGCGAACTGCATTACGCTAGTCAGTGAGTGGACAATTTCTTTTCACGGATTGATTGCGAGTCTTTTATATACGTTTTACGAACTTGAGCATGCAGCATGATTATGGTTTTACGAGCATTAGATTTCATACGAGATTATGTTTATTATGAGCATGTGTTATACGATTATGCCTATACCAGTATATAGTACGTATATGCATATATATATATTGTTTCATGCATTTGCATCGAATTGTTTGTGATTTGATTTATACAGAGTACAGTCTCAGTTACGTTGTTGTATCGATACACTTGCCTCTCGGCTGATCGCCAATGGTAGGCCCACCAGGAGGGGCAGTACCCCTACCTGACCGGCGAGGGGCAGTACCCCGGAACCGAGGCCTTTCTGACTATGGATCACGTGGAAGTCAGGGACTCCGTGATTCCGATTGTACTAGCATGGATGTGTCCACGAGTGACCCCGTGAGATTTTCATTGCATGCTCTGTTTCCGAGTTGGAGTCAGCGTCTCCTCGTATACTATTTGATTTATTTATATTTCGACTCGCATATGTTTTTATAACATATATTACTCGGTGAAAGACATTTATTTTCGTCCACTCACTCTAACAGTTTTCATGTCTTTCCCTTGGGTTTTTTGGTTTCCGTGCCCAGTTTGCAGTTCGGACTCTGGTGTCGCACATCGTGGTTGAAGGCATAGTGCTCGAGCTACCTTGTTTCTTCCAGTAGGTTTATTGTTCTACCTACTGTGGTATACGTATATGATTATACATTAGAGGTCGCTCTGAGTATTCTGTTGTATATATTATACTATGTTACACCGGATTTCAATAAAGTACGGATATATTTACTACTTTACATTATTGTTGTTATATTGAGAAATCCGGATGGGATTGGTGCCCACGGTTTGATTTTTGTGGCATAGGATGAAGTGTATTTTCCGCGTGCAGGTAATGGTAATTCCACGTTAGTAACGAAACTCCGCCAAAATTTTTGTTGGTTCGTGTTTTCGAAGGGGTTTGATTCCGGTTTAGGCAACTAAATCGGGGTTGGGTCCTTTCAGCTTGGTATCAGAGCATTAGGTTATAGGTTCTGTAGACTTCTGTAGTCGTGTTTACTAAGGATATTTGAGAATGTAGAGCATGTCTGGAATGGTGACCCGACCGGCCGGCGGATACTCATCAATATTCCGAGTGTTGTATACTTTCAAATATTTGAAGTTCCATGATTATATTCCACTTGTTGTGAACGATGTTTTATTCATTAGGATGCCTCCTGACGTGCTTTCCAGGTCGTTTCGGTTGTGGATCCTATTGAGGATCAATCGACACGCGATTTGCCAGAGAATTGTGGATTTGGATGAGTATTCAGAGTTCAGGGATTTGTGTGGCACGGTTTGCCTGGTTGTGTGTGTATGGGCGTCTTTATGTTGCCTCAGAGTTGAGAATTGTGGCAGTTGATGTTTGCCTGAGTCAGATCGTTGTATTTGGTGGGCTGATATTGTGTGAGTTCCTGTTGCGACTCCATGGCCTACATTCAGGGTGTTGTTTATACGGTAATAGTTTTATCAGGCTACCCAGCAATTGAATGTGGAGTGTTTACCCACCTGAGGCAGAGATGCATTGTCCACATGTTTGTTTCCGTTTGCACGTGTTATGTGGCTTCAGAGGAAGCGATGCACGAGGTTCGAGGTGAGTTTGAACCTGAGCATCAGAGAGAGTCTGATTGTTGTGCCTCGAGACATCCGTGAGGAGGTTAGTGTGTTGCACTTAATGGCGAGGCTATTGAGAAGGAAAGACGTACGCGGTTTTCGATGAGATGGTTTGAGGAAAGTGGATTTAGTCGAGATGTTTTGATGAGGTTGAGTTCCGATACTTCAGGATCAGTGACGTCATCAGACTGTGGCCTTTTCGATTATGTTGAGGGTCATCAGATCAAGTAGAGGATCCGTTTGGCGATGGCGGAGATCACAGTGTAGCGGACTTGCTCCTGTGGCATGAGTTTGGGCGATCGTTGGTGATCCTTTCACGCAGCAGGTGTTGCGGTGACTTGTGTTCGTGGGGCACTCTCTGTTGCTGTTTCGGTGGCCAGAAGGGTCACGTTACGAGGGAGCGCCCTTAACCAGCTGTGTTAGCGGTTTGACAGCTCAGAGTTCACGAGGAGATCATGATGCTATTCCTGAAGTCTGATCAAGGTACCTTTTTGATGAGTTATTCAGCAAGTCGCGTTTGACGTGGGCGACTAGTTGGGCATGTTGGAGTTTATGCCGTGACCTTGTTTGAAGACAGACTTTTCTTCGAGGTTACTGTTGTTTGATATCTATGGCTATTGTACCTACATTTCCACTTTCGAGGTCTTGGAGAGTGTTGTATCCATCCGGAGGTCGCGAGATCCTTGTTGGAGGATATGGCTTAGTCGCGGATCTGTTATAGCTGGACATCGTAGTTTTGGTGTGATTTTGAGTATGGACTTACTGACGATGCATTTGGCTGTGTTCGAGTACCTCGAGAAGGAGGTTGTGTTTCGACGACCAGATTTCCCCGAGATACTGTTTCGCGGTGATGGTCGAGCGGATGGTGGAGACGAGTTGTGTTGTTTGCTTAGCTCATGTTGTGGATACTATGGTTGTTGTACCCGACATTGGTGACATTGAGGTGGTTCCCGAGTTTCCAGGTGTGTTCCAGAGGAGTTACCAGGTGTTCCTCCAGTTCAGGAGACCGACTACACCATTGAGCTTGTACCGGGCGCTGGACTCATTTTACCGGCATCTTGTCGTTCGGAGCCAGCGGAGCTGATGGAGCTTCAGTTTCGACTCCAGGAGTTGCTGGAGTTGGTTTCAGGAGATTTCATGCGACCCAGCGTACCTGCGTGGTGTGCTCTTACATTGTTTGTACGGATGTTGGATGGTTCGACGTGGTGGTGCATTGACTACCGGAAGCCTTATTCATTTCAGAGGAAAGCGAGTATCCTCCGCTTCAGATTGACGAGTGGTTTGATCAGCTCGCGAGAGCTTCAGTCTTTTCGAAGATTGATTTTGAGTTTGGATACCATCAGTTGAGGTTGATAAGTCAGATGTGGTTTGGCCAACTTTCGGATCTCGGTGCGGGCATCAGGAGTTCTTGGTCACACTGTTTGGTTGACCAATGCCCTGTAGTTTTTACAGATTTGATGGACCAGGTGTTCAAACGGTTTCTGAACGAGTTTGCGGTCATGTTCGTCAGCAACATCCTGATGTATTCCAGGAATGTGGGCCAGTACCTGAAGCAATAGCGAGTGGTTTTGCAGCCCTTACGAGATGATCAGTTGTTGGTAAAGCTCAGCAAGTGTGAGTTATGGTTGATTAGCGTGAAGATGTTGGGCTGTGTGATGTAGCCAAGGGAGTTGGCGTGGATTCCGATCAATTAGAAGCCGTATTGATTTGGGGTTGACCTACCATTGTACCAGAGATCGGGAGTCTCTTGGGTTCGGCAGGTTATTACCGACGGCCTGTACAGGATTTTCCTGGGTTGCCACTCTATTTTTTGGATTGACGAAAAAGGTGTCAAGTTCGAGTGGTTCGATGCACGCGAGGAGAGTTACTTACTCCTGCAGGATGGTTGACCGTTGTTTCGGTTTTGATCTTACCTGACGACCACGACGAGTCGTGAGTTATGGCGATGCATCGAGGTTTGGATTTGGTTATGTTTTGATGTGGTGTAGCAGAGCGGTGGCTCATGGTTTCAGACAGTGGGAAACCTTATGTAGCTACGTATCCTATGTATGATTTGGATGTAGCTGTCCTTATGTTAGCATCAGAGAATTCAAGACACTACAGCTATGGCGTGCAGCGCGGTGTAGGACGTGCACTGATCACTTGAGTTTCATCCACTTGCATTTTCGGCCAGATTTGGGCTTGAGGCAGTGTAGATGGATGGGGTCGACTCACGACTGTGGCTACACCTTTGAGTTTGTTCGGGAAAGGCTAGAGGTTGTATTTTGACTATCCATTTGGGACGTTGTTGCTGATGCATTCAGTCGAGAGTCGGAGCTTCAGTGTTTCATGTGAGTGTGGCTCGATTTTCCGTGTTAGCCGAGTTGCAGGCATCGGGAGCGGAGTTCGAGTGTGATGATATTGAAGCTCATTGTTTGGCGCGCATTTGGCGCTAGTGGTGCGAAGATGTGTCCGACACCTCGAGTATACTACTCGTGACGCAACATGAAGAGCGATATAGCAGCTTGAGTGTGCAGATGCCACATTTGTCGACTGGCGATGGCTAGGAGGCAGAGACTTGCCGGAGAGTTACGGCCATTTGAGATTTCCGATTAGAAGTTGGAGTTTGTCGCTATGATCTTGTGTGTGTGTTGTGCGCATTTTGACTTGTGGTACCAGTTGTTAGGTCATTGTGGACCATTTGATGAACTTAGTACGTATCCTTGTACTTTTCGGGAAAGATTTCAGTGGAAGGCTGGTATAGCTGTGTTTGACAGAGGTTGTCCATTATGTGGTGTACCTGTGTCCCAATTCGCTGATCGAGATTATCAGCTACAACTAAGTGTTGGCAAGTGTTGCAGAGAGCATTGGGGACCAGATTACCAATTAGTATCGGTTCTTATCCTCAGATTGGTGGGCGATCTTTGAGGACTATTCAGACCTTGGAGGGCATGTTGTGGACCTCGGTATTGCAGTTCCGGAGGATTTGGGACCAGCAGTTTCACATGTTCGAGATTGCATGCAGTACCAGTTTGTGGACTACTATGGTTTTGAGGTTGCATGATGTCGTTTTGAGGACGATGTTGTACTCCATTGTGCTGGAGAGAGTTTGGTTTGAGTTTGAGTTGACATTTGATCCTGACTTTGTGGAATGTGCTACCACAGACTTTCGGATTAGCGGAAATGGGTTTATTATTGCTTGAGTTTGATGTTTTAGTTATGTTGATGTGTGTAGACTGAGTTGTGATTTGCCATGTTGTTTTAATCCGTGTGTGGTCATAGGCGAGGTTGTGTTGTGCCGTATAGTTCGGCATCGCCTATAGTGTTGGCATTTGTGTGTGTTGTGTTCCGTGTGGCGGAACTAAGTTTCAGGTTTGTTACGTGTTGTATACCCTATCGGTTCCTTATGCAGGAACACTTGGTAATTGTGTGGAGCCAGTCCAAATTCGAGATTTGAGGGTACAGAGATTTCAGCACGGAGTTATCTCCTATTGTGGAGTTTCTTATCAGTGTCATACAGTTGAGGTTACCACTGAGAAGTTGAGTAGTATGCAGAGGCTGTGCTCCTACTTTTAGTCGGCAGACTCGGAAATTTCGAGGTCGAAATTTTTCTAAGGGGGGTGGATTGTGACGACCCAAAACAGAATCAGAAGTATAATCAGCTTGATTCGTGAGTTACTGCGTAATCGCAGATTTCCGACTGATGATTGAATCGCCAGGCTTGTTAACGACTTAATCATTGGCCGAGAATTGGAGCTGAGTCTCTTCTCGAGAGTCGTTGTATGTGTGATTTCGAGTTCCTGGGCGGTTCCAAATCGTTATTTGGACGACCGAGGAATTAATTATGAATATTGAAGTTCGGATTTAAATGGTGGTGCTCTTAGCGATTAAATTACCGGTCGAGAATTTGGTTTCGGCTTCTTCACGGAAGTTGTTGAGAATTTAATTTCGAGTTTGTGGGAACTTCCGGAGCATTATTTTGAGTTACGGAGATTAAGTAATGAATATTCCCGATTGTTGATTGTTTAGTCGGATTATGCATGTGTTTGGGTTGAATGGTTGACTTTTTATCCAATTGGTCGATGTATTTGACTTTAGGTGATAATTGAAGAGTATGTCGAGACGAGTTTGTTGCCGCGAGAATTATTGGAATCAGAGTTATGACGCGAGAGTTACGGATGTTTAAAGTTTACCGAAATGTATTTTTGGAGGTTTCCTTTTTGGGAAAGTATAAATAGTGAACTTACTGTTTTGGGAAAGTCAAAGGTTCATTATGGTGGTTGACCGAGTTGACCGAGTCAACTCGGTGGAGATGAAGCTCACGGCGGTTCTCCACGGTCTCCACGGTGGCGCGATGATTCCGGCCACCCCAGGGCTTGGCCCTTGGCCCGTCCGACTCGCCGAGTTGCCCTCGACCCCGTGCCGTCCTCCTCTCACGGTGATGTCCACGGTGGAGAGAGAATTATCCAGCCAAAGTTCAAGGTTTTTGGGGTTAATGGTGGTTTCCGATTCCGGCCAAATTGAGCTGCAAAAAGGACTGGGTTTTGTAGCTCTCCTCACCTACAAGCTACCATGTAAGTTTGGAGTTCTAATTTTGATTGTGGATGGAGAATTTTGGATTTGAAAGTTTGGTACCAATTCGGTTTTGCATGAAATTGAGCTAGTTAGAGATTGAATTGGCCTTTGTTGTAGTTGACAAAGTTGCTCAGTGGGAGATTTTGCACGGAATGGTGGTTGCTCCGCCGGGAAAATTTCAATTTGGTGGCGGCGCCGCCGTTGGCGATGGTCAACGGCGGTCAAAGTTTGACTTTTTGGGGTTTTCGACAAGTTGCATGTCATTTCACTCGAAATCGCGACCCGATCGCAGTGGGGAGGTTCGTTTTTCGAGTTGAGCATCCAAAAGTATAGGGAGGTATTGAGGTGTGATTTTCGGATTTTCGACAGTTTGTCGTAATCGGATTACGTGTTTCCGAGAATGGTGGTTTCTCGTGATTTGTTTTGAATTGTCGAGTTATGACTTTGAGATATGAACTTTGTGATTATTCAGGGGTTCGTGATCGTTCGTTTGGGGAGGGACTTTCCGCCGGATCACGGGTTAACGCGAACTGCATTACGCTAGTCAGTGAGTGGACAATTTCTTTTCACGGATTGATTGCGAGTCTTTTATATACGTTTTACGAACTTGAGCATGCAGCATGATTATGGTTTTACGAGCATGAGTTTTCATACGAGATTATGTTTATTATGAGCATGTGTTATACGATTATGCCTATACCAGTATATAGTACGTATATGCACATATATATATATATTGTTTCATGCATTTGCATCGAACTGTTTGTGATTTTATTTACACAGAGTACAGTCTCAGTTACGTTGTTGTATCGATACACTTGCCTCTCGGCTGATCCCCAATGGTAGGCCCACCAGGAGAGGCAGTACCCCTACCTGACCGGCGAGGGGCAGTACCCCGGAACCGATGCCTTTCTGGCTATGGATCACGTGGAAGTCAGGGACTCCGTGATTCCGACTGTACTAGCACGGATGTGTCCACGAGTGACCCCGTGAGATTTTCCTTGCATGCTCTGTTTACGAGTTGGAGTCAACGTCTCCTCGTATACTATTTGATTTATTTATATTTCGACTCGCATATGTTTTTATAACATATATTACTCGGTGAAAGACATTTATTTTCGTCCACTCACTCTAACAGTTTTCATGTCTTTCCCCTGGGTTTTTTGGTTTCCGTGCCCAGTTTGCAGTTCGGACTCTGGTGTCACACGTCGTGGTTGGAGGCATAGTGCTCGAGCTACCTTGTTTCTTCCAGTAGGTTTATTGTTCTACCTACTGTGGTATACTTATATGATTATACATTAGAGGTCGCTCTGAGTATTCTGTTGTATATATTATACGATTTTACACCGGATTTCAGTAAAGTACGGATATATTTACTACTTTACATTATTGTTGTTATATTGAGAAATCCGGATGGGATTGGTGCCCACGGTTTGATTTTTGTGGCATAGGATGAAGTGTATTTTCCGCGTGCAGGTAATGGTAATTCCACGTTAGTAACGAAACTCCGCCAAAATTTTTGTTGGTTCGTGTTTTCGAAGGGGTTTGATTCCGGTTTAGGCAACTAAATCGGGGTCGGGTCCTTTCACACTCTTAATTATAGAGGAAGACGATGTAATACCTACAGAAGATTTTGGGAGAGAAACTGAGAATTAAAATCAGCAGAGCTTCGCTGTTGTATTTCGTGTTGTGCAATCATCAACATTCTACAACTATTTATACTGTACAAACAACTGAAAAAGTAACAAAGAGCTGTCAGTCAGATATAAGGTATGAAAGTGCCAATCAATTTCATAACAAACTAACAACACACTTAAAACGACTCCATTAATATGTTAGGAATATGATAGGAAGGGGTATTAGAATAAATGTTAGTTCTCCTATATAAGCTTGTATTTGCACTGTTCATTATTAAGAAAGTCACAATGTAGTCAAACGTTTGCTCCCGTTTTCCTCTGTTCTTCATTTTTCTCAGTTTTACTGCTTCTTCTTCAATAAACCATAGTAATGTTAACATGGTATCAGAGCCCATGGTATCAAATCTTGGTGCCTTGTGGCTTCTGTGCTCTTAGTTTTGCTTCCACAATTTCGTTTTCATTTTGAGTTTTCTAGATTTCAGTTTTCCCCAATTCAAACCCTAATCTCAAGACAGTGCTCCAATTTCTTGATCTAGTGTTGCGTTGTTCTCAAATCGGCTCTCGGACTGTGCGACTCTTCTTCGGCATCACAGGCCAGCCAACCTCTTCTAGTGTCTGCATTATTCTTCTTCTTTCTCGATTCACAAGCTTCTCATCGGGGATGGTTATGGTGTAAGCGTTCTTCACATTCGCGCACTCAGAGTTGATCTCGAGCAGATCGAGTACTACACCGAGTCAACCACTCATCTTCGAGTCTGCCACTCAGAAACTCAACTCCGAGTTAACCAATCATCAACTCGTCTCTGTCAGAGACAACTACTCGACTTGGTCCGAGTCCATAACTCGGCAACTCAACTCAGTCTGTGTTTATCACTGATATGCTTCTGCGACATTGAATTCGGTTTGGATCGTGCGACATCGTCATCAAGCTAGATTCAATTTTCTGTCACCAATCTTGGTGTGTGATGTCACGAGAGGGATGATACGGTCTTTGCCTCCGTGTGAGTTTGATGACGAGGTCCATCATCTTCTGCTTCGCTACTTTTGTGCTCCTCACTTCGTAGCAAATTTGGTACTCTCCTTGACTATCTTGGTTTCAATCTGAGGTGAATTTGAGTATCAATGGTCTGTTATTTGAAGAAGAAAAAAATTCGTCGTCTCTTAAAAAAAATTGGTGAAAAAAAAATTGTTGTCGTCTCTCAAAATTTGGTGAAAAATTGTCGTCGTCTCTCAAAGTTGGTAAAAAAAATGGTCGTCATCTCTCAAAAATTGATGAAAAAATATATATATATGTGTAGTAGCCCAAAAGTGGTGGAAAATTGGAGCTATAGAGTGGAGTCGTAGTCCATTTGATGCTGGGGCTGGAACAAAGTGAGTCATGTTCTTCAAAATGGTTGATTTCTGTTGAATTTGTGAGGAAGTATTATGATTTATTATCATGGTGCGGTGAAGGTGGATAGAGGTCACAGTAATGGCTGCAGAGTTGCATTCTTTAGGCTTGTTCCTAACTTCAGAGATGTTACAAGGCCATCCATATCCTAATAAGTATGTTGATACAACCAAACAGTGTGTCCATGGTGTGATCTTCATGGGTTTGTAGAGACATGATGAATAGGATTCCGGGTCAACAGTTTGATATACGAGATTGACTACCATTTCTGGACAAGGAAGATCTGGCTAAGTCTGATCCTACGGTTTATACTATTGAGGAGTCTGGGGAGCACATCGTTGTTGGTGTTGGTGTACTTCATCTTGTATCTGTTTGATGGATTTTCAACATGATTTCATGAGTGAAGCCTTTTCTATACCTTGTCAAGAAGCTAGAGCAGAGGAATGTTGAGGATGTGCTCTGTGCAGGTTGTTCTAATGAGCTGAGAATCTCAAGTGCTCTTTTATAGATGTGCTCAAGTCCCTGCTAGGTTGCTTATTAGAGATATAGGGTTGTTGGATTATGTGCTGAAATCTCTTCATGATGCTGCTAATGAGATCAAGTTTTCTGAATCCGAGAAAGAGACAACTCCTCACATTTTCAACAGCCAACGTTAATTCCTCAAATTAATTAATGTTTCCCCTGATGTTCTTTAGTTGTATGAGCATGTACTGTTGGGATATTCAGAATCTGGATTGGTAGAGTTGGCTTCTCAAGCAGTATTGGACACTAAGCACTTCCTAAAGGATTGTCTATTTGGTCTTGAACAAGACCAACCACTTATTGTGTGTTGTCAAACCTTACCAAGTTTAATTGATCAGGAAAGTGAATTCAAGAGGGACATGCCTCCAGGTGAGATAGTGATATTGCCAAGGAATGCAACTGTTGGAGGGCTGGTGCAGGAAGTTGAGAGCACATCGAGAGACATCGCTGCATAACCAACTTCATTTTGTTCCAACCATTATGATTGATACCAAGCATATGGTTGAGGGGGGATGTTAGGAATATGGTAGGAAGGGGTATTAGAATAAATGTCAGTTCTCCTATATAAGCTTGTATTTGCACTGTTCATTATTACGAAAGTCACAATGTAGTCAAATGTTTGCTCCCGTTTTCCTCTGTTCTTCGTTTTTCTCAATTTTACTGCTTCTTCTTCAATAAACCATGGTAATGTTAACAGAAAAAACCATCGTAGACTTTTGACCGAAGTTAGTTTGGGCCAACTCACTACCACATTTTAATCCATTGCCGGCGATTTTTAAATCGCCGGCAATATTTAAATCGCCGGCAATATTTTTTATCATTACCGGCGATTTTTCCCCCAAAAATCGCCGGCAATGTCTTTTTTTTTAACATTACCGGCAATGTAAGTCGCCGGCATTGTCTTTTTTTAAGTCGCCGGTAATGTTCCGTCGGTAATTAAAAAAAATAAAAATAAAGACATTGCCGGCGACTTACATTTAAGTCGCCGGTAATGTTAAAAAAAAAAAGACATTACCGACGACTTAAATGTAAGTCGCCGGCAATGTCTTTTTTTTTTTTTTAATTACCGGCGGAACATTGCCGGCGATTTGCCGGAAAAATCGCCGGCAATGATTAAAAAAGAAGAAGACATTACCGGCGATTTTTGGGGAAAAAATCGCCGGTAATGATAAAAAATATTGCCGGCGATTTAAAAATCGCCGGCAATGGGTTAAAATGTGGTAGTGTGTACTCTTGATACACACCACATTGTCTTGGTCCACAGTGACCCCTGAAGTTAATATAACATGGCCCAAGTATTGGACCTGGGCTTGGCCGAAAGCACACTTCGACATCTTAAGTTTCAGCTGATGTTCTTGTAGTAAAGTGAACACTGTTGCTAAATGCTTCACATGAGAAACAAGGTCATCACTATAAATCAAAATGTCATCAAAAAACACAAAAACAAAATTACGGAGATGGGGTTTGAAAATGTTGTTCATGAGTGCTTGGAATGTTGAATGGGCATTGGAGAGACCAAAATGCATTACAGCAAACTCATAATGGCCCTCATGGGTTTGGAAAGCCGTTTTGGAAATATCGGGAGAGTGCATCCGAATTTAATGATAATCGGAGCGGAGGTCCAACTTGGAGAAGTACTTTGCTCCATGAAGCTCATCTAAAAGCTCATCCACAATAGGTATCAGAAACCTATCTTTTACGGATATGGCATTGAGATCACGATAATCAACACAAAATCGCCGCTCCCCTTCTTTCTTGCGGACAAGTAGCACCGGCGAGGAGAACTCACTTGTGCTAGGCCTATCTTCCCGGACTTGAGCATTTCATCTACTTGCTTTTCCAATTCCGCTTTTTGGGAGTTGGCATAACGATAAGCGCATGCGCGGACATTGACTGGCTCGGTGTTTGGCTTGAGTGTGATACGGTGATCAATGGTTCGGGAAAGGGGTAAGGATATAGGTTCATCGGATTGGTGTTGTTGGATGAGTGTTTGGATAGGCAAGGGTAAGACAGTGTGGGGTGGGGTAGTAGGAGGGGGTGAAACAGTATGGTGTGGAGGCAGTAAGGCTAAGAGAGCTTTGTGATCTACTTGGGGTACTCTAGAAATGATGCCTTGTAGCACATGTAACTTCCCGGAGGATTGGAACATCATAACCTTTTCGAGGAAGTGCCATCCAATAAACCCTAAGGTGTCAATCCATTCCGCCTCAAGTAATATATCACAATCATCAATCAGTAGCAAGAGGAATGCGTCTGTAAATGTGTAGTCCTGTATGGCAAGAGTCACATTTAGCGCTCTGCCTTTGGGGTAAGTCAAATGTCTCGTTGCTGATTTGAACTTGCAGTTGCTATTGGGCTCAATATAGAGGCTCAGGTCACAGGCCAATGTCAGGTTGAGAAAGTTGGATGCAGAACCACAGTCCACAAACACTTTAGTGGGCCTGCCATTAATTATCCCGTTAAACTTCATCATCTGGCCCGATTTGGAGTGAGTAATCCAATTTAATGGGAGTGGCGCTGTAGCTTCAGCGTCCTTGTCCTCATCTTCTGGCGTTCCATTCGTTGTGTTCGCCGTAATGGGAGTGAGGCATTCAAAGAGGGCCATGACTGGTTTGGCGCATAAGGGGATCGGGGACCACTTTGCTCCTTTGGGTGATTTGAATGGCTCGGAACTGTTAGGGCATCTCCAATGGGGGGATCCAAACCCTATAAATCTAGACCCTAAACTCAAAAGGGCTCTCCAATGGTGCATTTTTGGGGTTCTAAACCCTAAAAATATAGGGTAAAGTCTTATGTGGGGATCTAAGATAGAACCTGAGATAGATCCCGTCCTAAAAATTTTGCCCAGCACGTTCGTGGGCCCCAGCTGACGCAGACAGAGGAGAGAGGGGATGGAGTGACGGCTGTGACGCGCCTTGGATGGCGATGGGAGACCACGCGAGCAACTGCTGGATGGTGAGCTGCAGGTGACGCGCCACGCGCTTGACCGAAGGAGAGAGTGAGCGACAGGAGCTGCTGGCGTGGGACCCGCGCACGTGCTGATCGAGCTGCTGGTGTTGCAACCAACGGTCTGAAGATGGACGGCCAGCATTCAAACCGAATTGCAATCAACGGCCAGATTTCAATCTGGCATAAATTGATTTTTCTTTTTTGTTTATTTCTGATTTTGATCGTACGACTACGAATATATCTAGAAATCGATCGGACGGTTATCGTTTGATCAAATGATTTATAGGACCTTAACCATTGGACCCCATTTTGAAGTCCTATAATGAAGTCCTAAATTTAGATCTAGGACCCCATTTTAGATCTCCCCATTGGAGATGCCCTTAGGGTGTGGCCCGTTGTGACGACAGCAGGTACATTGGAGCCTCCTACTGTGGTAGAGAAATTTGGGTGAGGGGACCACGCCTGGGCTTTTTGACTTCTTAACGACCGGCGTTATGCTGCCGATAAAGTCTGGACCTCGTGCCATATCTCGGGCTTTAATCCCCTATGAACATTGGTAACAAATCGTTATCACTCCAATCTAGTGGACGACAAGACATTATCGTGCCTTCACCTCATTGTCGTTCCCCATGCCGAAGTGCTCTAAAAAGGCCAGGCCATGAAAAACTGCTCCCAACTGATGTGAGGACCCTTTCATGCTTGGGAACTTGTTGCACGCGGAGGAATCACTCGACCATGGCGAGCCACCCCACTCTATCGACTCCATTGAAGCGAGGTATATCCACCACTATAGGGTGTTTGTAAGGGGCGGGTACAGTTTGTGTATGGTACTGGTGATATTGAGGAGGGTTGGTAAATGAGGAATTGGAAAAAGAAGAAGTTGTGGGTTTGAAAAGTGTTGGTTTTGTGTGGTGATTGTGGAAAATACCGGAGGGGAAGAAAACGGATGGAGTGGAGAGGAGAAGAAAGAGTAAGGATACAAGTTGTACGTTGGGATGTTGTTGTTGGAGGTTTTGGTTGATAGTTGCTAGTTGATGGAACAGTTGTTGATGTACTTGGTTATTGTGTAAGGTCATCGCCGCCAGCTGATGGTGGATCTCTTCCTGACCGGCATGTAAATACTCCACTGAGGCAGTAATATTTGCCTTGGGTGGTCAGATGTGGGTCTGTAGTGGTGGACGCCGGTGAGGAGTGTGAAGGGGTACTGGACAAAGCAGAGGCAGTAGTGATAACGGTGGTCATGGGTAGGGAGGGGTGGGGGTTCTAGAGGCCACGCATCGTGCTGGCTCTAGATACCAAATTGATGGGTTCTATCTATGTTATAGCCAAGACATGCAGGAACGGAAGAAATCAAAATAGCTTCATTGATCATTCATAACATCCTCTCTTACAGTAGCTGCTATTTAAAGTAAACATACTACTACTTAGGCTTAACATAACGATAATTGAGTCAAAAGATGAAATTGGTCGTATCAACTTCACTCAACACAACTCCAAAATGTGGTCTTTCTATGGTGAGCTTAATAGTACTTCGTTTCCATTGGTTTACTAGATTTTCTGTTATACATTCTGGTAAATTAATCTGAGATTTGCTAGGTTATCAAACCTAATGTGAGCTGATGACATTGTACGACTAAGTACGTCTTTTGTATCTTTGTCTCTCTTTGTAGGAATTTAGGGCACCTGTCTCTCTTTGTAGGAATTTAGGGCACCAGACAATTTAATCAGTTACCCTGGTAACAATTTAAACCAAACTGTTTAGTTCTGTTTAATTCTGATAACAATTTAAACTAAACTGAATTTAGTTCTGTTTTAAGGTCTAACCATCAATTTACTGAATTTAGGCATTTTTAACGTGAAGTAACAAAACTCGAGAAAAAAAATATATGTGCGCTGTACAGTATAATCAGTTAGTCCTGTTAACAATTTAATCATGGCTCCGCCGCCACTGCTAGCTAGTTAGACTGATTTCAACTACTTATACTCATCATATATAGTTCATCATTGACTCATTGTCTTTGTTTACATATGATACATTTTATGCAATCATTCTTGGATTTAGTAAGGGACTTTGGATGTACGATGGCAAGAGCACGCTTGATGAAAGGTTCTTAATCGAGTAATATGAACCAGATGAAGTCGATCGAAGCAGTAATGATTCTGAGATTCCTAAAACTTTCAATTTAGAAGCTATCTAAGTCTAATGACTTATGGCACACATTCATTTTCCATTTTACCTATTGACAATGATATATATCATAGTAATGTGTATTGTGTTCGATTCTTGTTTTAGTTGTTTGATGATGTCAACATGCTTGAGAATGAAGAGACTACTCAAATCATCACAGACATGCATGAACGAAAGTTGCTCATGCATTTCTATTTTTATTTTTTGGCCAAGAATAAGCTAATAACGTATGAAAATATTATGTGCCTCTTCTCCAGAAACTCATATTGCATTTTGAAGAAGCCGAAATCCCCAATAGAACTCGAGAAACAAGCCAATCAAGGGACCTTAAAACAGAACTAAATTGATGTTCATCATTTAAGAAGGTACAAATGAGTAAAATGACAATTTTTCATTATCTGATCCATACAGATGTAGACAAATACCAATGAACACACTTCATGGCCATCAAACAAGTTGCGAATTGAACTTGCAAACAATGTATCCACAAGAAACTATGACATCAAAGTGATCAAACAAGTTCAGAATACGATCTTCTTCCAACAGGAAGCTCGAATTGAACTTGCAAAGAATCAAATCCTACAACCAATTGCGAAAAAGAAAGAAATAGAAGATATGGACACTGACAGTAGAGTTCTTCAAAGAGACTCCAGTTTTCAATAGGAGGAAGTAGGATCTTCAGAAAGGAGGCTTCTCACATATGATGTGCGGATATGAACAAGGCTGTTCACATAGTGAAGATACTTCGTGAAACCAGCACTGTACTCAACATCAGGAACCTTGATTTGCTTCAGTATTCCAATAGTACTATGTTTTGTATCATAAGCAATAACTCTGCCTTCATCCAGAATTACGAGAGTATTGTCATTCACGCAAGCCAAAACCCTTGGCGACTCTTGGCTAGCAAGGAATTGCAAACCAATATTAAGAGGAATTACAAGCTTGAGAGTCATGTCTATATTGCCGTAGATTTCCACGGTGTTGCTGTTGCCTTCTTTAACAGGTAAAATGTAGCACAACTCACAGCCCATCACTGTTAAAACACCTTGAGGTCCGCTGTTAGGAGGGAGTGACAGAATGCCATATTGCTCCTCCTTGAGGTCAAAAGCCAGAATGGCCCCAGCAAAAGTTTCCCAAAAGACTACGCCCTTCCAATAGATTCCATCACCATTCAATTTCAGAGCATCTGGATCAGAACATATGGTGTCAGCTAGTCTCCAGGACTTTGACCTTGAAGAGTATATCTCAAAACGGATGACAGGCTGATCAGCTAAAGACATAGAAAATGCACACACAAGTTCAAAATGTGCTGCAAAGTTTAGCTCCGAAGGCTCAAACGCTAGTGCCAATGCCGATTGGTCAGGCGCATGATAATAGTTTGGCTGCGGAAGCACTTTCCATTCCTTATTCACAGGGTTGCAAATATAGTAGCCATTTTGTCCAAAGCAATTTTGGCAGCAGACCAGACCGTTGCTAGAGGTTCTCAGAGTAACAGGTTGCGGCAAGAAACTGAGGGATGGACTAGGAATACCATATGCTTCTTTATCAAGTGAGACAAAGGAAGGCTCCTCACCAGGGACTTGACAGAAAAGACCAGAAATTTCCCGGAAAGAGTGAGTCTGCTGGTGAGCAAAAAAGGGACTGATAATCAACTGATTCCATTCTTTGCTAACAGCTTTGAACCTGCATAGCGACTTGGCAGGGAGGAAGTACAGGGCGTGCTCTAATATAACATCTTTGATCTCCATGTTTTGCTTAAACCTTTTGTGAGGAAATTCATCATAAGGAACATGTACTAGAGAGTTTCTTTTCTGAGTATCTGTGTCAGACTGCAATAAAGAATCAAATCATTAACATGCATATAGGAATACAACAGAATTAGTAGTCTCATGGTCAAATAAAAAGCATCACAATCATGAACAGACCAAACAAACAAGTAATTGAAAGTTTGAAACAGAAATATACCTTTGCAACTCTTTCTAACATGAAGATATATATTGGGATCTAGAAAATGCTAAAGGGGTATCTAGGCCAGAATGATAGAACATCTTAATCAGTGGCTAGCTCAGATTAGTTGGACTGAAGGAGCTATGATAGACTGATAATAGTATAACAAAGTCTATGCTTCTCTTTCCAAACATTCATACAACAAGATGATCAGAACTAAATGAATGCCCAAGTATATATAACTATAGATGCAATCAATAAACTAAAGGACTTTGCGCAGAAAAATCAGAATTACAACACTAGAAACCATGAAGAGGGACAGGGGCAGCAAAAACATGGAGCTTACAAAGAGGTTTCATTCGTGATCTATGCAATCAAAATTATAGAAAATTAAAAAACAAAGTTGCAAACCAGGTTTTTCAAATAGTAGAAATGTTCCAGTGACATACCACATCAAATTGATCCTCCGCTTTAAGCTCATACGAAGAGTTCATATGCTGTTCTGCAATGTCATCAAACCGATCTTCTTCAGAATCATTGTCGTTATCAATGGGATGCTCCTCAGAAGTCACCATTACTGCAAAACAACAAAGTGATACCAATTTCAATTAGATTTTCCAAACACTATAAATCTTTCACAGAAGTTAATTCACTGTCCAAACCACAGTTTCAGATTGATTAATCACTCAAAGGACATACAGTAACTCATTTAGTCAATTTCTAAAACCCTAATATTGCTTGGCCAAGAAGAAAGACCACAATTTGGGATTGCAGAACATATGGAGAACCAGATTTTAAGGGTATCATAAAATATCTAAAAATATACAAAAACTCTTCTGATATCTTCATCTACATATCTGGGATTATTCAAGAATAAAAAGTTTCATACCTGAAACAATTGGCTAGGATTTCGATCAATATGGGTTTGTTGATTTCTTGGTGAAAGAATTGATCTTTAGTGTTCTGAGAATCAAATTCAAACCGAAACACACATATATTAGAGACCCATTTAGATTTATGCCTTGGATTTCTCAGCAACTTAACAATGTAAATCGCACAAAACAGAGGCGCCCAAGAAAACCCAGAAAATCCCTTTCATAAAAAAAAAACACAAAAAAGGTAGACGCCAATAACAAAAGAAGAAGCAAATGACTAGACTAAATTAACATAAGGAAGAACTAAAAGGAAAAGCGTTAAAGGTTTAAGCCTATAACATGTTCGATAATATAGCCAACTCGAGAAACAGAGATGCGCGCAGCATTTGAATTGAATCGACATCAGCAAGAACAGAATCCAAAAGAGAACGAGAAAGTGAGAAACGCACCGTCGTAGTACAGAGAGAGAGAGAGAGAGAGAGACTATGTCAAATCACACTTTGAGAGCAGTGGGACGTTTTCTGAGGGAGACTCATCGGGCTTGGGGTTTATAAGGTTGGACACGTCAGTCTCGTCGCAGTAGGTTAGCTTGGGAGTCAAGTTAGAAATATAACACGTGGAGAATTGATCTCATAGGAAGCCCATGAGGCCATGACCCATCGTTAGTGATCCTTTTCGGTTTTCACAGTATTTTTTGTAATTAATTATTTTCTGTGAGTTTTAACCATCTTTTCAAGACATGTTTACTTATTTGGAATGAGTATGAAAAATTAGGAATCAGATTCCGATTGATTAATATTACTTTGTTTACTTTGCAAATTAAATTTGAAATAAAATGGGACTCACATTTTTATCAAGAATTAATTCTTGAAGAACTCTCGACTTGATACTCAAGAGGGGTATGTATTTGGAATGAAATCACCTGAAATCAAATTTTTATACATAAACTACCCAAATCAAAATTCATGATTTTCAAATTATCCTTCATTTATAAAACAAAAACCATATTCATAATCTTCTATTTTGACTTATGATAATTGGATTACATATTCTCCTATTTTTGGATGATTTTTACTGTATATATACAATTTTGGTGGAAGACTCGTGCTAATATGTAGACATGTTGCTACTTATATATACTAGAATAAGCACACACCCTATGAGTGTGATGTTGAAAATAATTGAAATAAATAGTGAATAAATCAATTTTAAAAAAATGAAGTAAATTCTGGGTAGTTAGGATAGTAGTTGATAAGTAGTTTTTGACTCTTTTTTTCAAAAACTGCAAGTCTCCAAAAACACCAGGTAGAAAACTGTCTTCCTGTGATAATTAATTTTCTAATTTTTCTGTTATTTTTTGAATTACTATATTACCCTCTAATTATTAAGACATATCAATGTTAAAAAGTTAAAATTGGAGCATTCGGCCAGAAACAAATCATCTTTCTTTAAAAAAATAGTTTAAATGTGATGGATATATTAATAATTTAATCAAATTTAATTCTAATTCATGAAATAATGTAAACAAGTGAATAAAAGTGATTTATTCTCGTACCAATTCTTTGTAATACTCATTAATTTTGATTCTTATTCATGAACTAATCCATTTCTAAGTAAATATGTCCTTAGTTTCTTTCTCGGATTTAATTGGAGAATAGATGTTATTGTTACCAGGAAGATCAATTCTCCCAATTATTTCCGATGAAGAACTGTTAAAGAGTACTGTTCAATTTGCCACAATACATTGCCTGAGGAACTGTTGTAGGAATAAAAATAACTAGCTGAAAGTGTCCAGCCGATAATGATTCTTCTGATCTCATTTATTAATATTATCATCAGCAAATTCAGTGGAGATAATCAGATGATAATCCATTGCGTACGCAGAATGAGGTGAAACCTTTAAAGAGATGTGATCAAGGCAACCTTTACGGAATGCGTATGCCTTCTGCCAACTCAATATCATCAACCAATAACAAGATATATCAAGCACCAGATCCACAAAATGTCATTACGAAAATAAGCACTCGAGTAATATTTTTAACTAATCGGCAATTAGATAGTTATGAATCTGGGTAATATAAAAGCGTAACTAAAAACTTAAGCAATTAGTTCGAAACATAGCCACCAAGGATACTAACAACCACCAGTGTCAGGGTTGCACATAGAGTAAACAGGACCCTAGGATCATCAAGAACCACTACATCTCCACAAGGCTGTTGACATGAGGAATAAATGTGCCCAGGTACTGCCCATCACCTATACACAGAGTTTCCTTTGTCCGCAGGTTATATGAATAGAGTTTTGCGCGATGCCGGTACAAGATCAGATTTCCACTCGCAAAAATCACACTACGAGCACCGCTAGTCTCTGGTGCAGGGTTAAGTTTGATAGAAAATTTAGTTTCCCAGGCCTTAGTCGAGCTGTGCATCGTCATTGTGTTTGTGTAAGCATTAGACAGCACATCAATTGTTACTCCAGAACTTTTAGCCACAGTAGTACAAAGCTTCCCATCAATGGCACCCATCACTGGCTCTCCGTGATAATAACTATGACCATAAATGAGTTGTGCCCGCTCCATCTTCAGGTCAAAAACAAGAATCCTATTAGATGATGCATACCAATAGATGATCTCGTTCACATAAATACCGGATCTTGGGTCAAGTGATCCATTGCCGTAATAAATTTCACCAGAAACTCTCCAAGATCCACTTGTGGAAGAGTATATCTCAAATTCATACCCACCCTCAAAATCCACAGATTGGAAAACACACACCAGCTTGTACTCAGCCATAAAGCTCAGCAAAGATGGTTCAAAAATGAGAACCACGGCAGGGTCAGACCCATGCTCCACATTTGGTTTAGGCAGTTTTTTCCACTGCTTAGTAACAGGATTGCAGATGTAGTAAGCCCTGTAGCCTTCACGGCCCTGGCAGCAAAGAAGTCCATTGCACGAAGTCCTTATGTTGACAGGCTCAGGTAAAAACCTCAGAGAAGGGTCCGGAACACCAAATGCCGTGGAATCAATAGAAATGAATGTAGGTGGTGTTGACATATTACACAAGAAGAACCCCGAGATGTCAGAAAAGCTAGTGGACTGCCTGTGGGCAAAGAAAGGCGATTTGATCTGGCACTTCCAGTCCTTACAAACCCCATTGAATCTGAAGAGTGTTTTTGCAGGCAGGAACTGGAGAGCGTGGTCCTTGATTATATCCTTGAGGTCCAAATAGATCATGCTGTTCTTGTTTGCTACCAGCTCCTTTGCCCTCCTCGCTCGATCCATTGTGCTATCAATTAGCTCTTCTACTGCTTAATCTGCAATCACCAATCCCAACCATATAAGAAAGAAAAAGAAAAAAATCAAAATTACAGTCAACGGAAAAATTCATATACACATTGCAACATATGGAAGCACATACAGTACATCATCGTGGACAACTACCAATTCTTTCTAACGCTTCATATGTTCCCTACACTCTACAAAAACCAGGAAACCGCTTAGCTCATAATCAATTCTTAAACACGAAAGAGGTAACAATCACCCGTGCATAATTATTCAACATAGCTCCACAATTCAATATGGACACAGATATTGCACAGAAAACATGAACCAGCATATAACCCAGGAACCAGCATATAATCCAGGGTCCTACCATAGCTCTTAAGGCTTTGCGAGCTTTTCTCCTCATTACTAATCACAATCAAAATCAACAAACACAAAGTCTCGTAAACACATGTTAATTTGTCTAGGAAATGGCCACGATTATACAATCGATAGGTAACAATCAGACCAACAAAAACCCTAGAAATTTTTTGCGAGGAAACATAATCGAAGCATACAGAATGGAATTAACAGCGTAGATAAGAAATCGATCGAATCGATGAATTGAGGAATTCAAAGAGAGAAAGTGAGAGGGACTTAGAGATCGTACCAGGTCGGATTGTAGCGAATGGGCCAACGGAGCCCTCGATTGTGACGAAGGTAGTGAAGAGACGTTTTGTTTTAGGAATAGTGAACGCTCTTTTATATATATATCGTGTGAAAAGACACCCTGATTGACTACAAGTCTCTTTACGCTCATATATATATATATATATAGGTGGGACATTGGAATCGAAAATCGAAAAAAAAATCAATTCAAACCGAGCCGCGATCGAAAAAAATCGTACCCGATAAAAACTAAACAGTAAAAAAACTGAAATATTTAGTTCGGTTATGGTTTTTAATTTATAAAAACTGAACCGAACTGAAAAACCGAAGTATGTATAAATAGATATCGTTTTGAAAATTTTGTAATATATTATAGAAATATATGCAAAACAAAAACCTTAAACTCCAAAAATCATAATTTCTTTATGCACAATTCTTCTCAATTTCTCTCATATAATCTAATCAAAATGTTAGACAACTCAAAAAAAAAAATTTATAGATAATTTTTTAGTTATTTATTCAAAAGTTGTTTTTTATGCATTATGTAAAAAACTGAAAGAAACAGAAAAAATTCAAAAGAAAAAACCGAACAAAACCGAACCGAATAATCATGGTTTTTCTTTTAAAAATTGAAAAAATGAACCGAACAAAACCGAAAAAAATATTTCGGTTGGTTATGATTTTTAACAAAAACTGAACCAAACCGCCCTAATCTCACCCCTACTTATATATACCCTTCAATAATTCTATTTCTATTTGTCATTGACTAAAAGTAAAATAAACTTTTGAAACTCGATTCCAAATATTAGAATATTGTTCCATTAGAAATATTTTTGGTATTTTGATGTATTTTATCTTAACTAGAATAAAAGTAAATATTATCTCAATCCCTGATTTATAAAAATATTAATTTTGTAACATATTGTAATGCATGTATTGAAAGGACCCAATCCCGATTCAGTTACCTAAACCGGAACCGAACCCTTTCTGAAAATACGAACCAACAAAAATTTTTCAAAATTTCGGCAGAGTTTCATTACTAATGTGGAATTGCATAAACATGCACCCTGAAAATAACACTTCATCCTATGCCACAAAAGCCAAACCGTGGGCACCAATCCCATCCGGATTTCTCAACATCAATATATGAATCATAAATAGTAAACAGTACTGTAGTATATATATATCCGAGAAAATCCATATAAACAAGTATCAGAATGTATTAGAGTGACCTCTAAAGTAAAATCTATACAATATACACATCAGTAGGCGAAACAAGAACCTACTGGAAAGCACAGGTAGCTCAGATCACTAGCCTCCAAACCGCGACGTGAAACAGCAGAATCCGAACTGCAAACTGGGCACGGAAACCGAAAAGCCCAGGGGAAAGGCAAATAAAACGTTAGAGTGAGTGGACGAAAATAAACATATGTCTTTCACCAGTTTATATACATACTCAATATAAAACAGTGCGAGTTCGGAAAACAACACACATAAACATATACGGAGGTTGTCGGGCGACCTCTCAAACCCGACGTCAGGTGAATCGCTCAAACCTGACAGTGATAAGCCAGGGGACCACTCAACCCTGGCGGCATGCAGGGGACCACTCAACCCCGCCCAGAGGAATCTCTCAACTCTGGTCCAGAGGAATCTCTCAACTCTGGTACATCGATGTAATAAATGTCATTACAAATAAACATATAACAATACCTTCGAAAACAACATATATCTCAACATCGTATAATTTAAATACGGAAAATCATAAAATCCACGAACTCGCAAATCAACAGTGAAAATAGAAACTTGTCCACTCACAGATCAGCCAGCGCGAACTCGCACTAAACTCGTGGTCCGGCGGAAACTCCCTCGCCTGAAGCACGATCACGATCCAGATCTCGATCTCGATCTCCTGAATATTCACAAAACATAACTGATCAAAATCATAGTCCTCAACCCTGTACCGAATCACGGAAACCAACCGTTCCCGAAAATATGCAATGCGGTACAAAATGAATAACGGAAATTCCGAAATCCCCATTCGAAACCTCGACTGAAAATCGGCTAACCAAAACAATCCGAAAACCTCTGGACGATAATCAGAGCGCGATTACGAGAAAAATGACATTAATTTCATCAAAATCTGAAAAAGTCAACTCCTCCGCCGTTGACCACCGTTGACCACCGCCGCCGGCGGCGGCGTGCCGTCAACCATGAAATTTCACGGCGAGGAAGCTCCAGAATGGAAGCTCTCCTCAAGCCCAACACTTCCTTCAACTAACACATAGCTCAAATCATCCTCCAACCCATCCAATTTCACACAAAATCAATTCAGAATTCATACCGGATACCTAATCGGGTTCACCCTTAAACACCATCTCATCCCAAACCAATCACCCAGTGAGCATCACCAAGGTGTGGGGAGCAAAACCCCCAACAACCCAGCCTCGAACACCCACTGGAACCACCGTTACCATCACCGTCGAACCACCACATCTCGGCCCGATTCGGGTTAGTTCAAAACTCAACCAATTTTCCCAAACTCAAGCATCATTCAACTCGGAATTAAGAGGAGAAGCTAGCTATACATGTCACGTGGCCGGAGGTGGCCGAAAAGTTGGTCGTCGGACGGCAACACCCAATCGGGAATCCTTTCCTCTTTGGTCAACAGTCAACTTTCCAGTTTTGGAAAGTCAAAGCAAGTCAACGTCAGTCAAAGCCCGAAATGAAATTCTCGACTATTTCGATATTTATACTCGCACCTCGGGTCGATCGACGGTCCAAAATGAATATACGAAATGATTCGGATAAACACGAAAGAATCGGATAAACTCGTCGGAAACCGAAACTTCAAATAATTATAAAATATTCCTCGGTTATCGGAAAAATCTTCCGGAACCGCCCTCGAGCTCGAAATCACGTACTCTACAATCACGTACTCTACAATTTCCGTGAAGACACTTATCTCACACTTAGTTTCCCTGCAGGTTTCTGCCTCTCCGCCTCACCTGCTGACAGATCAAACATCGACTCACGTACGCGGCAATCTCCCGCTTCATTTTGCGCCACCAATAATACGCTCGAAGTGTACGAAACATCTTCGTACCTCCGGGATGCATCGCATACGCTGAACTGTGGGCCTCGTCCAGAATCTCCTTCTTCAAGTCCTCGTCTCTAGGTACACATAAACTGCCTCTGAACAACAACGTACCGTCGTCGCTCAATCGGAACTCTGTAGGCACATCATTCCGTATCATGGTCTTCTTGCACATTAAGTAAGGATCTGAATCCTGAACCTCACGTACCTGATCAACCAGTATGGGTCGAACCTGAAAACTGGCCAACAAAGCTCCATCATCATCATACCCAAACACAGCACCTGTAGCTCGAAGCTCGGCTAACATCGATACTCTGGCCACACACATGTGAAACAATGAGGCTCCAGATTTCCGACTAAGTGCATCAGCTACAACATTGGCCTTCCCCGGATGGTACTCGAAAGTGCAATCGTAATCGTTGATCAACTCCATCCATCGGCGCTGCCTCATATTCAGATCCGGCTGCGTCAGTAAGTAGGTGAGACTCTTGTGATCAGTGTAAATCTTACACTGAGCACCATACAGATAATGTCTCCAACTCTTCAATGCTAACACGATAACGGCTAACTCCAAATCATGCGTCGGATAGTTGACCTCATGTGGTTTCAGCTGCCTGGAACCATATGCCACAACTCTACCATGCTGCATCAACACACAGCCAAGGCCCAACTTCGACGCATCACTGTACACAACAAACTCACCACTGTCGTCTGGTAATGTCAGAACCGGTGCGGTAGTCAATCTCTCCTTCAGGAGCAAATAGCTCTCCTCGCACGCATCAGACCACACAAACTTGACGCCCTTCTTCGTCAGTCTGGTCAGTGGTGTAGCAATCCGGGAGAAATCCTGTACAAACCGTCGGTAATAGCCTGCTAATCCCAAGAAACTCCGAATCTCCAGCACAGTAGTAGGTCTACTCCAGTTCAACACGGCCTCGATCTTGTCAGGATCAACACTGACTCCCTCGGCCGAAATCACGTGGCCCAGAAACTTCACACTATCCAACCAGAACTCGCACTTGCTAAACTTCGCGAACAACTAATGGTCCCGCAAAGTCCGCAATACTACACGCAGATGCTTCTTGTGCTGGCCCACACTTCTGGAATAGATCAGGATATCGTCAATGAATACAATCACGAACTTGTCCAGGAATCGTCGAAACACTCGATTCATCAAGTCCATGAAAGCTGCAGGGGCGTTGGTCAACCCAAATGGCATAACCAAAAACTCATAGTGCCCATACCGCGTCCTAAAAGCTGTCCTGGCTACGTCAGAGTCTCGGATCCTCAACTGGTGATATCCGGATCGAAGGTCAATCTTCGAAAAGACTGCTGCTCCCTTCAGCTGATTGAACAAGTCGTCAATCCGCGGCAACGGATACTTGTTCCTCACTGTGATCTGATTCAGCATCCGATAGTCGATGCACAACCGCATGGACCCGTCCTTCTTCAGTACAAACAACACTGGAGCACCCCACGGAGAAACACTCGGTCGAATGAATCCCTTCTCTAACAAATCCTGGAGCTGAATCTGCAACTCCTTCAACTCCGCAGGCGCCATCTAATACGGTGTTTGGGAAAGCGGTCTCGTACCCGGCAACAACTCAATAGTAAAGTCAATCTCCCGCATATGGGGTATACCAGGTAACTCCGCTGGAAACACATCCGGAAACTCAGACACAACCTCAATACTACCAAGATCTGGCACTGCAGCTGTAGTGTCCACAACGTGGGCTAAGTAAGCAACACAACCCTTTTTCATCAACCGATCCGCCCTCATCGCGGAAATCAAACACGGTAGTGAAGTGTTCTTCTCGCCACGGAACAGTATCTCAGGTAGCCCTGGTCGTCGAAACGCGACCTCCTTCCTATGGCAGTCAAACATGGCCCAGTGCGACTCCAAGAAGTCCATACCCAAGATCAGATCAAAATCCACAATATCAAGCAATAACAGATCTGCGGCTAATCCATGACCATCAATAAACACCTCACAATCTCGGTAAACCCAACCGATGCTCACAACCTCACCTGACGGATACAACACTCTCCACAACCCCGGAAGTGGAGATGCAGGTATCGTAGCTAATGATGATAGTCTAAATGATATGAATGAATGTGTGGCACCCGGATCTAACAATGCAAGTACAGGAATACCAAAAACATGTAACGTACCAATAACGACCTTCGGTGATGCTCTGCCCTCACGTAGAGTCATAGCATGAACCCTCGCCTGTCCGGCTGGTCGTTCACACTGGGGTTGTCCCTGCTGTCTGCCCTGGTCTGCAAACTGTACTGGTCGCGCTCCCGAAGTGGCACCTCGCTCTCCTCCGGGACTCTGAGCTGCCTGACCACCAGTATCAAACAACTGAGGACACTCCCTCAAGTAGTGACCCACCTAGCCGCAATGATAACAAGTAACAGGACCTCGCCGACATGGACCCATATGATGTCGGCCGCAGAGACTACACAATGGGTACTCCCTTGGTACAGCAAAAGTGCCACCAGTACGCCGAGGAAAACTAGAACCGCTGGAACTCCCACTAGCCTGTGGTCGCTGCGGTCGGTCTCTCCTCCATCTCGATCTCTGCCTTGGTACACCAACTGGTGGACGATAAGATCCACCGCCTGAGGATGAAGCTGAACCGGAAGTATCATAACTCTGCCTCTTTGAAGGCCCCTGACTCGGTCCACCTTCCTCAAATCGTCTCGGCTGGTACCTCTGCTGTCTCTCCTGCTCAATATCCTCGCCTCGGAGTGCAGCACTAACAAACTCATCAAAATTATTCTGAGGCATCGTAGTCAGTGTCGCCTTGATGTTCAGATTCAATCCCAGCTCAAATCTACGACACTTGGCTTCCTCAGTAGCCACCATATCCCGCGCAAAACGAGACAAACGGGTAAACCGATCCCGATACTGAAGTACAGACAAACTGCCCTGCCTCAAGTTCGTAAACTCCTCGTACTTGCGCTGCTGGGTAGCCTGATTAAAGTACCTCCGCATAAACAGATCACGAAACAATGTCCACGGAGTGTCAGCTGGAACTCTGTCGGTGCTAACCCACCAAAAGTATGCATCACCCTCAAGTAAACCAACTGCGGCTACTGTCATCTGCTCAGGAGTAAACTGCAGACGCTCACAAACACGTTCAATCTGAACCAACCATGCCTCGCATATCTCTGGATCAACTGAACCTGAATACACAGTAGCACCCGCAGTGCAAGCCTTGACCACAGGGTCAAAACGCTCTTCCAAACGCAGCACTCGCATCAGCAAGTCTGGCGTTCGGTGATCCTCATCACGATCCTCGTCCCGATCAACACGGGGACCACGTCGAGGAGGCATCCTACTGATACAAGACAAGCATTAGGTACAAGCATAAAGAACGTAATCATGAAACCGCAGATATTTGAGGACACACAACACCTGAAGTATTGATGAGTACCGCTGGCCAGTCGGGTCATCACTTCAGTCATGCTGTATCAACTCAAATACCCTAAGAGTCACAACTATAAGAGTCTACAGAATCTGACAACCTAATGCTCTGATACCAAGCTGAAAGGACTCAATCCCGATTCAGTTACCTAAACCGGAACCGAACCCTTTCTGAAAATACGAACCAACAAAAACTTTTCAAAATTTCGGCAGAGTTTCATTACTAACGTGGAATTGCATAAACCTGCACCCTGAAAATAACACTTCATCCTATGCCACAAAAGCCAAAACGTGGGCACCAATCCCATCCGGATTTCTCAACATCAATATATGAATCATAAACAGTAAACAGTACTGTAGTATATATATATATATATATCCGAGAAAATCCATATAAACAAGTATCAGAATGTATCAGAGCGACCTCTAAAGTAAAATATATACAATATACACATCAGTAGGCGAAACAAGAACCTACTGGAAAGCACAGGTAGCTCAGATCACTAGCCTCCAAACCGCGACGTGAAACAGCAGAATCCGAACTGCAAACTGGGCACGGAAACCGAAAAGCCCAGGGGAAAGGCAAATAAAACGTTAGAGTGAGTGGACGAAAATAAACATATGCCTTTCACCAGTTTATATACATACTCAATATAAAACAGTGCGAGTTCGGAAAACAACACACATAAACATATACAGAGGTTGTCGGGCGACCTCTCAAACCCGACGTCAGGTGAATCGCTCAAACCTGACAGTGATAAGCCAGGGGACCACTCAACCCTGGCGGCATGCAGGGGACCACTCAACCCCGCCCAGAGGAATCTCTCAACTCTGGTCCAGAGGAATCTCTCAACTCTGGTACATCGATGTAATAAATGTCATTACAAATAAACATATAACAATACCTTCGAAAACAACATATATCTCAACATCGTATAATTTAAATACGGAAAATCATAAAATCCACGAACTCGCAAATCAACAGTGAAAATAGAAACTTGTCCACTCACAGATCAGCCAGCGCGAACTCGCACTAAACTCGTGGTCCGGCGGAAACTCCCTCGCCTGAAGCACGATCACGATCCAGATCTCGATCTCGATCTCCTGAATATTCACAAAACATAACTGATCAAAATCATAGTCCTCAACCCTGTACCGAATCACGGAAACCAACCGTTCCCGAAAATATGCAATGCGGTACAAAATGAATAACGGAAATTCTGAAATCCCCATTCGAAACCTCGACTGAAAATCGGCTAACCAAAACAATCCGAAAACCTCTGGACGATAATCAGAGCGCGATTACGAGAAAAATGACATTAATTTCATCAAAATCTGAAAAAGTCAACTCCTCCGCCGTTGACCACCGTTGACCACCGCCGGCGGCGGCGGCGTGCCGTCAACCATGAAATTTCACGGCGAGGAAGCTCCAGAATGGAAGCTCTCCTCAAGCCCAACACTTCCTTCAACTAACACATAGCTCAAATCATCCTCCAACCCATCCAATTTCACACAAAATCAATTCGGAATTCATACCGGATACCTAATCGGGTTCACCCTTAAACACCATCTCATCCCAAACCAATCACCCAGTGAGCATCACCAAGGTGTGGGGAGCAAAACCCCCAACAACCCAGCCTCGAACACCCACCGGAACCACCGTTACCATCACCGTCGAACCACCACATCTCGGCCCGATTCGGGTTAGTTCAAAACTCAACCAATTTTCCCAAACTCAAGCATCATTCAACTCGGAATCAAGAGGAGAAGCTAGCTATACCTGTCACGTGGCCGGAGGTGGCCGAAAAGTTGTTCGTCGGACGGCAACACCCAATCGGGAAACCTTTCCTCTTTGGTCAACAGTCAACTTTCCAGTTTTGGAAAGTCAAAGCAAGTCAACGTCAGTCAAAGCCCGAAATGAAATTCTCGACTATTTCGATATTTATACTCGCGCCTTGGGTCGATCGACGGTCCGAAATGAATATACGAAATGATTCGGATAAACACGAAACAATCGGATAAACTCGTCGGAAACCGAAACTTCAAATAATCATAAAATATTCCTCGGTTATCGGAAAAATCTTCTGGAACCGCCCTCAAGCTTGAAATCACGTACTCTACAATTTCCGTGAAGACACTTATCTCAAATTCTCCACCGAAAATATAGTCGCGAATAAAGTCGACGAACCACATATATATCGAAAAATTGCGACTATACACAATCTCGTGAATCGTGCCGAATACACAACTGATTCTGATTCGGGTCGTCACATGTATTTAAGGTCATCTATCAATGAATAAAGATACAGTTTCAGTCTACATTGATTGCGTATTTATTTTTCTTCTTCAACAAATACAAAATATAAGGTTGTGTTTGACATCGTTTTACAAAATAGTTTTTTCGTTTTCTAAATACAAAAATGCATTGAAAATGTGTTTGGCATATTGTTTTTAGAAAATTAATTTCAAAAACGGAACACATTGAAAACAGAAAATACACTACATTCTGTCAAAAATATCAAAATGAAGTTTTCATTGTTTTCTTAAAAAAAAATCTAAGCAAAATTAAGAAAAAAGTTTCTGATTAATTTACATTGAATGCTTAGCCTTTAAATATACGTATATAATCTATTTCAATTGAAATTAAAGATCAAACAATTACTAATTTGTATTTTATCTATCTATACTATATATTAAAGAAACTCTTATTGACAACCATAACTAATTTTTTACTAAAACACCCTCCAAATATTTTTTAACTTTATTAATTAACCCTTTTATTTCTAGGGATAGAATAGTAAAACTATAATAAAACACACAAAAAAGTAAGAAAAAAGAAATGCTAGAATATAGGAACAAACTGCCTCGATCAAGAATCAAAATCATTCGATATAACCAACCATCGGGAGTTTTTTTGTTTTATTTTTACAGTTATAGTAAATAAATTTTTAATAAGTGCTCTACTCCCTTGAAAAAATAGATCATATTTTTTATTGTTAACTCACACATGCAATCATACACCCATAGGGTGTGTACAATTTCTAGTAGACCTTATATAAGTATACCAGACGCATTTTATTGTTTTCATATTGAAAATACAGTTCTGTAATATAACTTATCAGACATGTTTTTAAATCTTAAAAATGTAAAATTCAATTTACGATTATCGTTTTACTAAATAATTTTTTAAAATCTGTTTTGAAAAACAATACCAGACGTAGCATAAACTTATGGACTCAGATTTCTTTTGGTAATTAATTTTGTCAAATTTTATTGTAATATTTTTTATCCTCATTCTTCAATAAAATCTATATTATAACAATTTTTACTGGTACAAAGAAGAAAAATTTTGCAACGGATTGTTTTGCTATAGCATGGTGCTATCACCCCAACTTCGTCAACGGGGAGGGTTAACGAGTGCTAAGAAAGTAGATGCTTTCGACAATTATATAGTGGCCGTCCCAAAGGCGGCTTCTCTACATAGAAGTTGTTTAACTAAAGCTCACTCACATGATTGGCATAATATTATGAACTCTAACACATGTGAAAAAACTACTAGCAATGAAACGCGTAAAAGACTTTCGATAAATAAATGAAAAAATTACACATAAGTTCATTTGGAACCTCTCTCTCCCAAATAAGTTCACTCCATATTTCTCTCCCAAATAAGCTCACTTTTATACCCAAAAAGATACAGCTAATTTAAACAATTACAAACATGCCACCATTCCCAAATTTCCTATATTTCTTCATCCTATAGTCAGAACTAGCATTCATTATGCTATTGTTTTACCTACTGACTTCCAGCCTGGTTACTACTAGTGGATTCACTGTTGATTGACCTTTGGTTTTAATTTTTTTTTTCATTTGATGAACAGTAATGCACTACTAACATGCAATGAAGGTACTACTACCATGTAATAAGGCTACTAGACACTACTGACATATAATGAATGTACTACTATTATAGACAATAGGTACTACTTACTAATATCAGACAACTCCTTTTTTTCTACATTCTGGGCGATAGTCTGCCTCCTAAGGGATTAAAATGAGTATGAACAAGTAAAAACAACCCACTTTCTTCCTCATTCTGGGCGGTAGTTCACCTCTCAAGAGAATTTAATGGGGTTTCATGGATAACTAAGAGACAAATTGAAAGACTGGTAGTATGAAACCATAGCTTATTTATTCCAACATGAATACAGACTATTGATCCAGAGTCTCACTCTCTAGTAAACAACTATAAACTATTTAGCCATTCATAGTAATAGACATACTTACTCGAAGATAGAGAAGTTGAACAATTGATTCGACTCTTCACTCACAAACTAGACTCTCATGCTTTCTACTCTCAGATAGATTTCTCATGTTTTGATTTTCGATGCCCAACACTAAGACTTAATGCTCTTTATATAGAGAGCGGACTCTAAAGCAAAATTGAAACATTAACTAAAAATAGTGGCTCCACTAGCTATAGTGCTCTCATGCAGATAGGGCATCTTCTTTCCTTCATTGTCTTATTTCAGGAAGTAGATTCTCAGGATAAAGATGTCTCCCACTAAGAGGAAGAAGACAACATGATTTTTACATGTCTTTACAGGTCATTGTATACCTCTGAGTTATCCCCAAGGTAAGGGTCTTCATACATTATCCTTCTCCTTGTTCCGTTTTCTTTCATATCTGTATCTATATATATCTAGTAGCTTCTTTCTCTCTCGATTTTTTTCGAGCCAATGAGTATAAGTGAGGGAGGAATCTATTTCCTTCTTCTTCAGGGCAACGAATAGATCACTTGTAACAACCTCTGGATGGTCGTATGTAGTGACTATTATCTTTTCCCCTAACACAAGAAAGTAATCTCTTAATCTTCTTCGATTACTTTCTTGACATATTCCAACATCACAGCTTTCATCCATGAAATACTAAAATTTAAGTTTCCATTGTATCCGTCGCATGCTGGCTATAGATATTGTCCCCGGATGATCCTGAAATAATGGTATGGAGGAATATATTTAATCGCTCCATTGGATTTTTGCACACATTTTGGGGGTGTAGACCTGAACTTTAGTCTGAGAATGCAGTTGCTCTTCATGAAATTCTTGACCGTATTGTATATAATTGCTGGTAACCATTTGAGATCTTCATTTGTCTTTGTCCATAAATTATGAACTAATCCATTCTCAACTAACCACAACTTATGCTCCCGTGGATGTTCACTCTGAACATTTATCAAATATCTTCCCAGGAAGGGTCCTGGGACAACGAAGATGGTATCGAAGAGATCTTCATCGGGTGTATGTGTGCTAATATGTCTGTGTAACTTGAACCATTTTGAATTTTTTAGCATCTGGATAGGAACTTTAGCACTCTTTGGAGTTCTAATGTACAACACTGTTGGTTTATTGACTATGTTCGATGATTTCTTCTTTTGGCTTAGTTCCACCGCCAAGGCGTCCATGGTTTCTACCATGAGTCTTTTGTTATTCTCCTGGAAGGCAAACATCAAATTATCTAACAGTGCCCTCTGGTGGGATGCTAGACTTTGGTCAGTCTGGAAGACTGCTTCTGAGAAAGTGTTAAGCTGATAGCTGACGATGTTCACGAAACCTGTAGGAAAAATTCTGCTTTTTGGCAAAGCAGCAGCCACCAACGGTCTTGATTTGCCTTTACCGTCTGCCATTTGAGATGGGCTAGCCAATCCTTTCCCCTAGGATTGGTCAGTTAAGGCTGGTCTTTTGGGACGTAGCAAAAAACTCTTGAGGACTTTTTCAACTGGTTCTTCTTGTTGGTTAGGTTCCTTTCCTGGTCTCTTGCTTCTTAGGTTACGACCTTCATCGTCTCTATCACTTCTTCATGTTACCTACAATCAATTCCATATCATAATCGTATTGGTTAAGAAATAATTGCTAGTTTGCTAATCTTCCCTTATCAGCAGCTTTATCAAGTTTGAAATTTTTCACTCTGGTACAATCTATTCTCACGGTGAAAGGTTTTCCTAAAAAGGCTGGAGAATACTTAATTGTCTTTTTGATAGCTAGAATTTCTTTTTCCCTTGTGGGATAATTCTGCTCTGCAGCATTGAACTTTCCACTGCAGAATTTCAAAATCTTCTTGGTGTTAGTGTCTGGCTCTCTTGTCAGTACTACACCTGCCCAGAAGTTGTCACTAGTATAAGTTTTAAGGATGATTTCTTCATTTTCTCCGGGTTGATGAAATGGTGGCAAATTTTTGCATAATTCTTTGATTTTCCTGATGATTTTTTCGTCATCTTCTGTAAAGTTCCAAGCTCTCTTTGAGCTTGTTTAGGCAACAAGATTGTTGTTAATCTAGCAATTTTGGAAGGAAGTCTCTTCCATAATTTATGATTCCTAAAAATGTATGTAGACTTTTGGCATCGAGAATTCTGTATGGAAACTTCCAGACTTTCTCTAGGATATGTGGCTGAAGCTTGATGACTCCGTTCTTTATATTAATCCCTAGGAAATCAATTTCATCCAGGACGAGAAAGACTTTATTTTCTCCTAAGATGATTCCATGCTAGACAATGAACTTGGCTACTTCAAAGAGATGATTCATGTGTTCTTCTTTTCTCTTTGAGAACACAAGAATATCGTCTATATCGACGACACAGAAGTCTGTCACTTGCTTGAAAATGGATGGAGCTTATTTCAGCCCGAAATGCATTACTAGCCATTCGTAGTGTCCATGTGAAGTTCCGAAGGCTGTAAGAGGAATGCTGTTAGGATGCATTTTGACTTGCCAAAACCCTGATTTAGCATCAAATTTTGAGAACACCTTGGCTCCTCCAAGCCTGTTGATTAGCATTCTTGCTTGTGCTATCTGATAACCATCTTTTACGGTTTTCTCGTTGACATCTCTGTAGTCTATCACCATTCTTGCTTTCCTGCGAACGTCTTCTGCATGCTTTCTGACATAGAAGGCTAGAGCATGATGAAGACTCTTTGATGGTCTTATCAATCATTTCTCTAGGAGATCACCTGTATCTTTTCTGAACTCCTTTTGCTATTTTTTCTTGTATTGGGGAATAGCTTTTACGTGACAAATGGAATTCATGTCATGTAATTTAAGCTCACAGACCACTGTGCCTTTTTCCCAAAACCTCAGAGGATTGATATCAATATTTTGTCAGGGAATTTCTTTGATTTCAATTCTCCAAGGGTATGCTTCTTCTAGTTTTCGAGCTTGGCCTTGAAGTGCTTGATATTATGCTCTCTTACGAATGCTGCTTCAACTATCTCATCTTCGCCTTCTAATGATTCATCACTGGGCAACTCTTGTTTCTCGTGTTGGTTTTTAGAAGCTTTATAAGACACATAATAGTGATACTTGCCTTGATCGTGAAGTGGCGCTACGGTAGGATCTCCATTCTCGAATCTAGTCTCCATACTAGGTTTGTTGGAGTTCCTCGCTTTCTTTATGAGGATTTTTCTCTTGTTTACACTTGTCACAGTCTCTCTTGAGAATGTTGTAGACAATGTGTTCTTTGAGTTGGATTCTGGTAGGAGCATGAGGTGGTTGAGTTGTAGACAATGTGTTCTTTGAGTTGGATTCTGGTAGGAGCATGACGTGGAGTATCAGGATGCTTAAATTCTCTGCTGCCATGAAACCTACAGAATTCCATAAATTCTCTGCTGCCATGAAACCTACAGAATTCCATTTCATCATCATCATCTTCTTCTCTTTCCATTTCATCATCATCATCATCATCATCATCATCATCTTCTTCTTCTTCTTCTTCTTCTTCTTCTTCTTCTTCTTCTTCTTCTTCTTCTTCTTCTTCTTCTTCTTCTTCTTCTTCTTCTTCTTCTTCTTCTTCTTCTTCTTCTTCTTCTTATTATTATTATTATTATTATTATTATTATTATTATTATTATTCCTCGATAAGTAACTCATCTTGTTGCTTATATTGTAGTATTGTTTCAAATCTTGGTGTGTATCCACTACTATTCTGTTGTGATCTCTGATATTGTTCTGTGAATCCTGGACTAACAATACTTTTAGCTTCTTTAAGCTTCTCCATCCAGAAGAATTTGTGATTCTTCTCGAAACCTAATAAGTTCACTTCTGGCTTCTGGATGAAAGTTTGTTGTAGCAGGAAATCATTGTCGATTAGACATCAGAGTCTTAGCCTTCTCATTGCCATATATTTTCAATGACAAAAGTTCCTCCTCCTATCGAGACTTGAACCTTCTTGAAAAATATATTCATGAAGATTCTTCTTCCTTCAACAGTATTTCCAGTTGCACTTCTTTTTGGATTAGTTATCCATAACTCTTTTGGTATAGCAAACTTATTTGCTAGAACCGTTATCTACAAAGGTGTGTAGATGATACTTCTTGTATCCTAAAAAATTTAATCCAATTTCCATGTAGTTACTAAATCTACTTGTAGAGACAGTTGCTACTTTGCACAGATTCTGTTTTGAAGAACTTGCTTCCTCTTCTGTAAACGAATTGCATTGCTCTTCTCATAGTCATATACTACTTCTTCTTTCGTATCATGGACTGGTTTATATTATTCTTCTTTACAGTCAGATACTACTTCTCTTTTTGTATCATGGACTAGAATTTCTGTAGGTACTACCCCTTCTTTAGTAGTGGTATCAAACTTCGTTCTTTCCAGATCTCTTACTAGAATTTCCTGCTTCTCTTCTATCTCATAGAAGTAGTCTTCGTACTCTTGTTCAATAATCTGATTTATTAAACCATTCTTCGTCTTTTTCCTTGCTTCAGCTATGAAGCATTCTTTGTGATATATTTTCCCTGATATTTCACAAAACATGGGGAGTCCATTCTTTTCTTTGCATTGACAGTAGTTGCAAATTAATGATCCCGGATTGATCTTGTAGGAAAAAATCTTTTCTTCCTCTGTGCTTTCTTCCCAATTCTTTATCTCAAGAAGATAAACCTTTCTAGTTTCATATTCTTCTTCAGACTCTGTTTCTGATTCTTCTGTCGATTCATCTTCTAAACAGACTAAATAGACAAACATCTCTTCATCATCTTCTGATGAATAGACTACCTCGTAGCCTTTCAGGTTTGCCATCTCCATGGCTTCTTCATACTCTTTAAGAAGAGCCTTCGAACTTATTTTCTCTTTCTTAAGTCATTCGTTAGCATAGTGCCCTTCGGCCTTGCATGACCAACAACTGCAAGTTTTTTTCTTTTCTGGTTCCTAATGGAATCTTGTCTTCTTGAAAAATCTCTTTCTAGAATTTTTTTTTCTCTTCTATAGTTGGAGATTCTCTTGAACCTCCAATTCTTCCTTCCATTTCTCTTGAAATGTTTTTGGAAGTGTTTTTTCTTATGCCTCTTCTCTTCGCATCCCCAGTTGGTTGGTGCATCTATCATTTTGGAACAGAAGTCACTTGTTCCTCTGAACTGCTTCTTGGCTGCTTTTACTCTAGTGTTAGTTTTACATTGTTCGTGCATCAGCTGCCTGATTCTTTTTGCAACTTCTCCGATTGAAAACCTCTCTAGAGGTCTCTCTTCTATGCTTTCTCTCATAGTTGTTCTCTAGGGTTTAGGAAGCTTCATGTGTAGGAGGTGTACCAGGTCTGTATTTTCAAATTCTCCTATGGTGCAATAGTACTCTTGGAATTCATTCAGATATTCTTCGAAGTACTTCATATTGCAGATCTTGAAAGCATATATGTTGGTTTTTGCTATCTCTTTAGTTTTTTCCCAACATATGAGTTGTCTCTGCAAAATTGATCATATAGCAGAGTGACAAAATTATAGGGATTCCTATCATTCTTTATATCTTCCAGCCATTGCTTTTCTTTGATTGTTTCTTTGAAAGGAAAGTAGTACTTCTTTGCCATTCCTAGGAGAGTTGATTCATATATTGTATGCAAGTATTTTGCTTCAAATCTTCTGTAGGTTGTGCAGGCTATCATGAGTAGGCTGGCTGCCCATTCGTCGATGGCTTTTTTCTTGTCTAGATCAAGCCATACTCCTTGTTGAGTGATTGACACCTTTGGAGTATTTTCTTGTGGAATGAATATATGGGAGCTTCTTTTTCCCTTCTTTCCACTAGGACCTTTTCCGTGAGAAAGTTTGGTCTTTCCACCAATCCTGAATATGGTGGTTTGTGAAGGTGATGGTTGTGAAGATTCTGCTTCTTCCTTGTCCTCATCTTCTGTATCTTCTGCTTCTTCATGTAAAATAGGAAAGACATTTCTTTCCTTTTTGAAAGTGAAACTCTCGATCTCTTTGATCATGTAGAGTTACTTCTCCTGAGCGGTCTAGAGCTTTCTTCACTGAAGCTTCCTGGTTTCTCCCTTGGTCCAGATAATGTCCATTCTAGTGGGAAAGTTACCTCATCCCATGTCACCTTGTGAATCTTTTGATTATGGTTCTTGGGATTTGTAAGGAAACCAGTAGTAAGGTCTGAAATATTTGTTATTCTGGTCTTTGGCTCTACTCTTGTGTTCATTAATTTATAGTAGATCCTATAAACTACTACAAGCTCTTGCATGCCCTCCTTCATGGACGTGCTGTCTATTTTGACTCTTAGTCGTAGACAATGAGCGACATCTGCTAAGCTAGTCGAAAAGTTCAGGAAGCAGTTGAAGTATACAACTTAATTGCATAGTGATGCTTGAAGTGTTCCAGTAGACTTTTCTGGAAACCATTCAACCTATTGTCTTGTAAGATGCAAATGATTGAGCAATTTAAGCCTTCTCTGGCCAATAACTTTATGCCAACTTGGACTACTCTAATGTGCATAAACTTGAAGTTTATTTTTCTGGCTTTAGAAGCTTCTTCAGGTGTTAATAGAAGGAGATCTGTTTCTCCTGTCGTTGCTGGGATAGTGAATTCAAGAATCTTGAATTGATGGCTTTCCATCAGATCAAAACTTCCTTTTTTATAGATTTGGTTGAATTCAAACTTCGGAATCGAAGTATTTCGGACATTGCTTTCTATTTCGTTGAACTCAAACTCTTCTAAGTTTAACAACTGCACTGATTTTTTCTTGAAGGTGCTCAACATTTTTATGTCTTGGGTATCTTCTCGTTTAGGTTATCTTATTTTGACTGCTGGCAGATTTGTTGGTAAAAAAATGGCTTTAGTAGTGGGTTCCCTCTTGGAACTTATAGTGATTTGAAATCATTAGTTTTTCTAATAACTGTTCGAGGTGGACAATTGCTTGATTTTTTGTGTTCTCGAGCTATCTTTTGAACACAATCAATGATCTTCATCTATTGAAGATCTAGTCTCTCAATTTTACTATTAACTCTTGTTAATAGTTTTTGCTTTTCTTCCGGCTAATTCTGGATGTAATCCACTTTGGCTTCCAATCCATGTGATTGGTTACTGATAGCTGAAAGAATTTCTAGATATTTTTATATCTAGATATTTTTGATAGAGATTCTTGTTGTCTTGCATCTATTAGGTATAATAGAGAAACTAGTTTCTCTATTATTACCTCAGATCCTGATCTCATCTTTGTAATTTTGAGCTATAACAAGCTCTGATACCAATTGGACTGCGGATCTAACCGATGCTCAAATAGACAGTTGGTGCAAAATCTTTTCTATTTTTTCCTTGTCTCTTGACAAGCTTTCAAGAAACGATTGGTCTTTAGTAATTTTGAAATCAAGAATTGCTTGATCTTGAGGATGAGGGTGGATTGCTCTTGATCTGTCGAATAGTTTAATTCTCTTTTTTGTATTAATGATAATATCTCGTAAAAGTTTAAGTTTAAATTTTAAATCATGTATTTTTGGAAAGTGAGAAATTTTTCTATGGTGAAAAATAACTGTTTACCTTTGAGTATAGATGATAGATCTCTTAGTTGCAGGTGTTAGAACAGATAAATTATAGGCCCACTACGTTTCTTTAGAAACATACTACTCTAGTTATATGTAGACACTACTCACTTGGGATATAAACACTACCAAACTCTGTTTTATAAAGGGGGCTAAAATTGGAAGTGCTAAACCAAAATAATGAATTTCCTTGTATAAAATCTTATAAATGACCTTTTGTGTGAAAAGTCTTTCAAACCGACCTTCCATGACATTTCCTATAAATAAATCATACAAACACATAAGAGAAAATGTTAGAAAACAACAAGCCAAGTCATGTTAAGGCCTCTCTTAAAGGCATTAATCTCACAGTAAAATACTTTAGGAGAGTTCTTCAAATGTCACATGAAAACTTGGGCATTCTTCAATATACATGATAGAGTACATTAAAACAAGTACAGACGAAGCTAAGCCACAAATACAAGATAGAATTGTAGTGGCCCAAAATTCTAACATTATCTTCATCTTCATCTTTCTTCACCCAAAGCACTGATCATTTGGTAGAGGTCCTGGAATGGAGCCCTGCTGAACAAACTGGATTCCAAACACAACCAAAATGGCTAGCAAAGACAAGTAAGACAGACCCTCAACAGCACCCAACAACCCAAATGGTCCATTGGGCAGACCCGAACCAGTTTTAGTCTTGGTGTACAAAGACCAACCCACTATACCCAGTACAGCTAAGTAGCTCACACCTTCCAGTGCACCAATTGAGCCACCAGGCCCCGGAGGCAGGCCGCACCCGGTGGTCTTGAGAGTGTAGAGCGACCAACCTATCACCGGGTTCGAGACCAAACCGCCGGCTATGGCTATTTTTTCTGTGGTGGTGATGCTGGTTTCTTCGCTGGTTTGCTTGGCCATGGAAAACACCTTTAGTTGGGTTTGAAATCTGGCTGTGTTTGTTCTGTATGTGACATTGGGGTGTGACAATAATAGAGAAGTGGATGATGGTGTAAGTAGCAACATCTTTGATGAGAGTGAGATGCAAACTTTGCAAAGAGTCTGAGACGGAGCTGCTAGTTAGCCTAGATTCATGAACTCCCTATTGTCTTATACGAGGTGGATATACAAGTAATCGGTTCTCATTCTCATTAAGCGAGAAGTTTCGCATTAAATTTTAATATGAAGTTGTATTTTACACAAAATCGATAATGTAATTTGATAATTAAACCCAATCATTTTTTACATATATATGCAAGAATTGAGCATGTAAAATTTCAACTTCATCGAATACCATTTAGACATTTGATCACCACATTCAAGTTTTGAGCTAAATCGAACAATCTGTATGCATTGTTAAACAATGTCACGATTACATGGTTAAAACATCTCCAATTGAGCTGAAATTTTACATGCTCGATCCTTGTATATATATTTAAAGGATAATTGAGTCCAATCATCGAATTACGTTGTCGATTTTGTGTAAAATGCAACTTCACACCGAAATTCAGTATAAAATTTCGTACTTGATAAGAGATGTATAAGTAATATAACATACTAAACATAGTCAATATATTTACACCATCGATACTCACTTTTATATTTTGTAATTTTGTATTTATTCTCAAAGGAGTGGAGACATCATTTCATATGTTATATTGCTGCAATTAAAACATTTAGATAAATGAGTGAAATATAAGTATTTTTAATTCATATGTTTTGGATTACGCTTCAATTAAAAATATAATTTTTTCATATATAATTCCTCGTAATTCTTTCAAACTTATGTTGTTTAGTTGGCTAAAAAACACAAAATGCTTTTGCTGCTAGGGTTAGAGAGGCAGACGCCTCTCTCCCATTGTCTTCCACCTTTGATGAGTCACTGGTTTGGTTCCTTCACCGGCGCCAAAAGAACGGAGCATGTCTTTGAATGTTGTCTCACCATTGTCTTTACCCTTTTCCATATGGGGGTGGAGTGCGAAACTGAAAGGATCCGACCCCGATTTAGTTGCCTAAACCAGAATCAAACTCCTTCGAAAACATGACCTTAAAATTTTTTTGTCAGAGTTTACTTTGAAATACGTGAGCCAAAATTAGAACCTGCAAAGAGAATCACACTTCGAAAAATCCACAAAAACCAAGCCGTGGGGCTTCGTTCCCTATCCGGATTTCTCAACATCAAATATAACAATAAACAACAAGGGTTATAAGAAATTCAGAAAACATTTAGGAGTAAACTCAACTGAAAACATAACATAAGTATTCACAGCGACTCATATGTACATCATATACAACTAGTAGGTCGAACTAAGAACCTACTCGAACAAAAGTGTGACCGGAACTCTACACCTTCACCGTCGACGTGTAACCCCAGAATTTAAACTGCAAACTGGGAAAAAGAAACCGAAAAGCCCAGGGGAAGGCAAATAAAATCGTTAGAGTGAGTGGACGAAAATAATAATATGTCTTTCCCAACATATAAGTATATATGCTTATAAAAGCATAATGCGAGTCAATGCACATGAAAATCCCGACCAGGTACATTTTTCCTGATCCATAAAGATGCACATAAAATCATGCGGGGTCACTCACGGACTCCTCTGTATAGTACAGTCCAATCACGGGATCTCAGACCCACACGTGATTATAAGTCTGAAAGACCTCGGGTCAAGATATCTGTCCCCCCTGGAGCATCTCGGGGATCAGCCGAGAAGCCAAAGCATCGATGTTACCTCTATATCTGAGACTGTACTCTGTGTAAACCAAATCATAAATACTTTCCATGCACATGCAAAATCGTAAAATGCATAATCATAAAATGCATACTTGTATGTGCGTAATTGTAAATGTATACTAATACAATGTATAATCGTAAAGTGTATAATCATAAATGCATAACGTAAATGCATAATCAGGAATCGCAAATCAACTGTGAAAATAAAATGTTCACTCACAGTACGAAGCTAATTCTGAGGTTCGGCGGAAGATCCCTCACCAAACACTCGATCACAATCACCTGAACAATAGGGATACGATCAATACATATTGAAACACAACATAGGGAGCTAATACGTCAAGAACCCCTCGTTCTCGAAAGACGTATCGCTCGAAATATCGACGAGAATAGCAAAATTCCTAAAATACACCCAAACAACCCTCGTCCCAAATTAGAACACTCAACTCGACTCAAAAACCTCACCATTGCATTCGGCACGCGGAAAAAAGTGAAACGACATAAAACTTGACAAAAATCTCACATCACCGGAGATCTGCCGCGCGTGGGGCCGCCGCCGGTCGCCAGAAAATTCACCAACCCAGAAATTTTTGACCTATACATCAGTTTGAAGATCTCGACATTTCCAACAACTTTGTAGTTCAAATATAAGCCCAATTTTAACCGAAAAATGTCTAAAACTCACCGTGAAGTTCGAAAACCTCATCGGAGTTCAATTTCTCTGATCGGCCACCACCGGGCACGGAAAGGTCCGAGACCACTTGGGATAGACTCCATCCTAAGGGATACAAACCCCCACAAGGTCGACCCCCATCGCTGCCGTCTCCACCACCTCTGTCGCCGGTGAAATTCGCCGGAAATCCCCAACTTTAACATGTCGGAACTTCCTCCTCCGGATACCAAATTCGATGATCCACCTATCAAAAGAAAGAGGAGCTCGAGCCCAACAACTTTCATCAAGGTAGCATGGCCAAAGGATGCCGGAATAGGTGGTTTAGCCCAACAACACCACCGGCGAGAAGATTTCAGCCAAAATGGGTCAATTTGACCCACGGTCAACGGGCCAGAAATCCCAAAATAGAAGCTTTCCCAATTTGTCTCATATTAATACCGTATATATACCGTACACATACATGCCCAAATCAACGGTTCAAAACAAATCTAATCAAGATCGGACGGTCACGATTAAATCAACAATAAAAATAACTTCTATATATTTTCACCAACCGACTTCAAAACTCGATAAAATATTACTCGCTTATCCGAAAAATTTTCTGAAAATTCTCACGATCTTGAAATTAAATCCTCTACAATTCTCGCAAATGAACTTAAACCAAATTCTTGCCTGATAATTTAGTCGTGAACAAACTCACGAGTACGATTAATTCACAATAATCACGGCTCGGACAAATATGTGCATATTCCATGGTTCGGGTCATTACAGAAATAATATGGGATATCTTTAACGCTGTGGGGTTTGGCTCACCGTTGTTCCCAACTTCTTGGAATAGGAGTTGATGGAAGGATGGTCCGGTAAGCGATTCCCGAGTCATGGCGGCAGCGTCCAAGCCATGCGCAGCTGAAGATAGAGAGCAGGAAAGATCTTGTACGGCAAGGTGCAAAACGTCGTGAAGCAGAAAGTGTGTTTCCGGCGACATATCAAGGGCGGGAGTGGTCCTGTACTTTCGTTGAGATGGTGTCTCCAGTCAGCATGGGAGTCGTCGACCTATTGAACAAGTTCCAGGAGTCGATGCGAAGCGATGCAGTCGGGATCGTTGCGAGATCAAATTGTGATGCGTGCTTGTTGTCGGTCAACAAGTTGAAGCAAGTGGGCTTCAAAGGCCAAACTCTAACCTTATAGGCATAGAGGGGTCTAAGTCTTGGGTTTGGACCTTTTTTTGGGTTTGTTTGCCTAGTTGTTTTGGCCTATGTTCGCATTTGGGATCCAGACATATTTTATTATATTAAATTTTTCTTTATTGCTGCTATGTGGTGCAGGAGTTAAGTTCTCCTGGGTTGCGGCCTTTACGGTAGAAGATTAGTCTTTACTTGATGAATTTATTTTCATAAAGTATGCGTTAGTGATCATACTACTGATTACCTTCTAGTAAATGGTGATCAACATCTCGTTGTCAACGCTATTTTATGTTCGTGTTAGGTCTAGTTTTTTTGCTGCTAGTTATTCATTTTTTGAATTTGATCATTTTACTACCTATAATTTAGGTCAAACGACACTTTTTGAATTTAATTATTTCACTGCCTAAACTCATCAAAATTGATCAGTATAATACCTGATTTTTTTATTTTAAACATCACATATAAACTTAAGGGAGGTAAAAATTGATGAAAATTGCTGAGTTTAGGTAGTACATTGATTAGTTTATCCACTAATAACCTCACTTGGAACATTACTTATCGGATTTTGAAAGACCCTCTCCAAAAACGAAATGGTGAGTATAGTATTGGGCAGTCATAACCTTCTTTTTGTTGAGGTAGAAACCACATAAGGTAAAATACCGTCAAAAAGACGATGACGATGATGTCCTAAAAGAAAATTTGATAAAGCCATTAATACTCATTTCTTCAAAATTGACACCATCATCATAAAATCAATCAATATCACACATACTATCATAGAACTAGAACCAAACCTATTATAGTACTGCTTCATATAGATCTATGGGTGTAATCAAACTCACTTATGAAGTAAAGCACGACAACAACGTAAGCGTTCTTAAATAAAAATCTTCACGTACCTCATCGATTTTTGGCCTTGACGACAACGATATTGAACTCAGGGAGAGTATTGATCAATTTAGCTTTGAAGTGTGTGTTTCTTTATGTTCTTGTGGCTGCCATTCGCTGCCCAAATAACTAAACCTAATCAATGTATTTTTATTTATATTGATATAAATTTTATTTTTAAATAAAAAAAATTATATATATAGGCCACCGCTTGGTGTATTTTGTTCTTCTTCCAATAGAGTACATATATACACTCTTGGCATGACTTGTCATAAAGGTGATATATAAATATATCTTTATTAATTATGCAAAATGTCCTGAAGGTTAAATTTTCATTATTCCTATCATTGCCCTTGAATTATCAACTACCCTCTAATCACCAAACAAAAAAGAAGATGGCAAAAGAATAAAAGCATCACAAATAACCTTTACCCATTCCCACGTTTCAGATTTTTTAACTGCTGCTAGTGTAGAGCCACAATTTTCATAAAAAGAGAAAGATATTGATGGTGTCACCGTGCCAGGCGCGGTGAAGTTAGAGTTCTCTTGCTCGGTTACTATTCCAATTTCGGTGTGTGTGTGTGTGTGTGTGTGTGTGTGTGTGTGTGTGTGTGTGTGTGTGAGAGAGAGAGAGAGAGAGAGAGAGAGAGTGCTCCCATGTTTTTTCAACTACGCCCAGTTTACGTGCGACCAAAACAATTGTCGCAAGTCTACAAAAAATTCAAAGGAGGACGATGGTACCAGACTCAGGAATTGGCATAGAGGATAGTGGAATTTATTTGTAAAAAGTGGGGTTTGGCGTGCAGGGATATATTCATATATATATATATATATATATCAAGTAGAGGATGGACCTAATTGCCATAATAGGCAGGAAAATCAAGACTTGGTGTTTGAAAATGATAACTTGGTAAGCGGTGAGTCTGTGTAAGAAACCAGAGAGTGGACTGATCGAGGTTGGTGTAATGGTGTTCATAAGTTCATTGATCACTTGATTTGGCATGGGTATGGAATATAACATACGTACTTAGTCTCTATGCATGTATGCATATTTTGTGATAAGGTTAATGCTATACATTTAGTTTAAATGATTTCATGATGATTATTACAGGTGTTGATTTATTTGATGTGGTGTAGGCACATTGCAGTCATGGTTAATGACTTCCCATGGAAAGAAGAGATGTCATATTCGTGAAGTATGCAGATCTCTATTAATTAAAAAACTTGCAAGGAGTTAGCAAGGTAACTAAGGACTTGTTTAGTATTGTTTTAAATTGCCTAAAAACATTTTTGAATTTTTAAGAAAAATCTCTATTACTTGTGCGAAATCCTATTAAGGTTAGATTTAAAAAATTCCATGATATACCCTTTTCATTGTTAGCTTCTTCTAATTACAAAAAAGAGAAGAAAAATGGTAAGAAGGTAAAACCAAACCCACTTTCCCTTCTCTTGCTAGTTTATACGTTCTACCAAAAAAAACTGCTGCAGTTTACATTCAGCTTCTCACAGTTCTCAAAGAAATAGTAAAATTATATCTCTTTTGGAGATGTAAAAGAAAGATGAAGAAAGTGAAAATGAAAGTGTCAGGTATGACAACTTATTCAATTATGCAGCAAATTTAAGACCTGTAGAGGCGGAGAGGAGTGGAACAACCAAGAAGAGACTCACGTTTGTTTTTATTCAGTTTCAATTATACGGCTTGGAAATATGTCAACTTTTCATTGGTTTCATTGCTTAGTGATGGTTTCATTGTTTGTGTTTTTTTTCTTTTACGCGATTGTATGGTTTGGGTTCTGGAATATGGTTTGCCTACTAGAATATAACCCATATCTAAATTGCCTCTTCAAAATCTCAGGGAGACTAGCGACTGTGTTGACGTTGTGTACTCTACAAGTTTAGAGAACTTCAAAGTTCATTTTGGGATTTCAAGGTATCCCCTAAGATACTTACAATAGTTTTCAAGCTATTTTAATTAATGTTAGTCACTTAATGCATTTTCAAATGAATGCATGCGTTATTGATTTGCTATTTGGGTTTGTCAAACTTTCATATCATGTTTACCAATTCATTGGGTTTGCTCTGCCATTAAGTACTGAATTAATGCATTCAATTAGTATGTAAACTAATTAAATTGTATACACACAGTGCATATAATTATGAAAGATTGCACACAGTTGAAGATTGCATCAAACTTTAGACTCCCTTTTGTCATTCCTGTTGTTTTGGTAGGAACACATATACGCATGGATCAATTGGAACATGCATGTGCTCGACATCGATAATGGTGACAGTCAATGACTTATTCTCAGCATCAAAAATATTTGACAAGGAGCCGTGAACAAGCTCAAGGAAAGCGACCGGTAGTTTAAATTGATCATGATTATCAATCTCAGGTTGATCAAGGTAATCATTATTGAAAATATCTATTCATTTCTTAAAATGATCGTTTTCAAGTAAATATTTCTAAACTTATACCCACAACAGTGTTGGTATGCAAAACTGTCCAGCAATGTGAAGATCAGGACTAAGTGGTACAAGTCAACCTGCTCCATGTATGTTGCTCCTAATATTTGAAGAAGATGTCTAAACCTCCTTTTATAAGGATGATAGAGATTTAATTCCAGTTAATACAACCTCAACTAATCTGATTTCTTTCACTTTATTGGTATTGCAAGATTACTCTGAAAACTTGCACTTTTCACATGTTGATAGTGATGGTCAACAGTATTCAAGACGTCGACTCACTCACGTGACACAACTTGCACGCTTGGATAGGTCACATATAAGCGAAGATGTTCAGAATTCTCCTCTACATGGTGAGTATGTGCATGGTATTAAACCTATTATATTATTTTAAGATTTATATCCACATAACTACTAACTTATGATGACACAAATATATTGTTTTACACATCAGGTGTGCATGATCTTCTTATGCTAAATCATGGATAAACTGACAACTCCAACATGGGTCTAAATATTGGAGAGGACATGACCATTAATGATGTGACGATGAATGTAAATGAGGAAGACACCAATATAGAGAATGTACTTACTCCAGTGGCGCATACGCACAAGTTGCTGCTATTATAGTGGAGAGGAAGACAATATAAATCCAGATGGAAGAGATTTTATTGTTCATATGGTTGATGGACGACTTTGGAATATAAAAGATTCCTTTGGATATTATGACCCTATGCAATATCCATCATTATTACTGTACGGATCGTATGGATGAAATATTAAGACTCGAGATAATAGAGGGAAGAATGTGTCATTGGTCGGATTTTTTTTCTTTTCATTATTTTAGTTTTCCAAAGTCACTGTAAAACATGTTCTTAAAAGACAAACTTTTATAGGTGCGTCAAGGTCACGAAAATCTGTTACATCGAGGTGGCCTACTTTTACAACAATATGTAGTGGATAATTATGTGAAGATTGAATCACATCGACTTAGATATCTAAGACTTGAACAAGAAATTTTTGAAAAGAATTTCGTCAAGGACTACAAGACTCTCTTCATGCAGGGGAGTACAATGCAGGTAATTGCTATATTCTTTAAAGTAACATCTTATGTATATGTAAGATTGTTATATGTATCCATATATTAATCTCAAATCGATGCTTTTTCAAAAAATGTTGGACGTAGAACCATTCTTCCATCATCATTTATTGGAAGCCCACGTGACATGTACCAACTATATCAGAATGCAATGTCTTTAGTTCAAAAATTTGGTAGGCCCGATCTTTTTATCACCATGACATGTAATCCAAACTGGGAAGAAATTAAAACTCAACTGCTTCCTGGAAAAATGCCTCAAGATCGTCCAGATATAGCCACTAGGGTTTTCCATGCAAAACTTGAGCATTTTAAAGAAGACATTGTGGACAAGGATGTACTAAAAAAAGTTGTTGCTCATGCTTTTGTAATTGAATTTCAAAAAAGGGGTCTACCACATGTTCACATGTTGGTTATGTTGGCTGAAGGTGATAAACTTAATAACCCAGATGAGTATGATTGCATTGTTAGAGTTGAAATCTCAAATAAAGATGATGAGCCTTAACTATACGAGGCAGTGTGCACGCATATGATAGAAGGGTCGTGTGGAATATTAAATCTGAGGCTTGCGTGTATGAAAAATGGGAGTTGCAATAAAGGATATCTCAAATCGTTTTCAAATTTCATGATGCAAGGGAATGTTGCTTATCCTATATATCGAAGACGAGAAAGTTGTTTGCCCATACATACCAGAAGGCGAGGGGACGTGATGGTGGATAATAGTTGGGTGGTTCCTTATAATCCATGGTTATTAATATGTTATAACTGTCACATCAATGTTGAAATATGTGGGAGCATAAAAAGTGTAAAGTACTTATATATAAGTATGTCTACAAAGGTCTAGACAGAGTAGCACTTCAGCTGCAATCGAACCCCAACTTCGATGAAATCAAGCAGTATGTAAATGCGAGGTGAGTTTGTGCACCAGAGGCCTTTTGGAGAATCTTTAAATTTGGGATGAATTATATATATCCAATTGTAGAACGATTAGAGATACATCTTCCAAACATGCAACAAATTACATTCAGAGAAGATTAATTTTTAGAGGATATTTTAGAAGATAAGGAAGCACAGAAAATAATGCTAATTGAATTTTTCACCCTTAACTGAGTAGACGAGGATGCAAATGTGTATTTATATTAAGAAATTCTTGAACAATATAGGTGTGATAGTCGCAAGAAGTTTTGGACAAAAAGAAGAAATAAGTACAAGGTGATAGGGCGTATATATAGTGTGTCACCGTTAGACAGTGAGAAGTTTTATCTTCATATCCTTCTAAATCACATCAAAGGACCAATATCATTTCGTGATGTACTTACTGTTGATAGTATTTTACAACCAACATTTAAGCAAGCAGCCGATATGCGTGGATTTCTAGAGAATGACAATCGTATCCGAAATTGTTTGTTGGAAGCCTTTACAATTAGGATGCCATCAGCATTAAGGAGATTATTTTTCACTACTTTTATTTTCAGTGAACCAACCGATGTTAGAATGTTATGGGACGAATTTTATCCTTTCATAATGAAGCTTATCCTTCATGCAATGAGGCTAGACAAAGAAACCGGTTATTAGGGCCGGGATTTAAACTCAATACTTGAAAATTTTGATAAGAACATTAAAGATTTTGATATCCCCGATATAATTAGTGACGCTGACGAAAATCCAGGCATGCCTAGATGTATTGAGGACGAACTCCTCATAGAAGTTTCTCAAGAAGATGTTGATGCAATCGGGCTTCTTAACAACGATAAAAAGTGCCTTCAACACTATAATGGCCGTAACAGAGAGATAAGAGAGTGCATTATTTTTTGTTGATGGTCCAGGTGGAATCGAGAAAATGTTTTTATATCGTGCATTGCTAGCAAGCTTAAGAAGCACAAATCATATAGTCCTTGCCACAACATCATTTAGAATAGCGGTCAACATATTATCTGGTGGGGGGACGGCTCATTCTAGATTTAATCTCCCACTAAATGTAGATGCATCCGCTGACTGCTACATAAGTAAACAATCACCTCTTGCACAATTGATACAAAGTGCGACCGTAATTATTTAGGATGAGACTCCTATGACACATCGATATAACTTTGAACTACTTGATCGAACTTTTACAGACATATTGACGTCTGAATTACCCTTTGGTGGAAAAATAATTATCTTCGGGGGAGATTTTTTTCAGGTTCTTCATGTGATTCATAAAGGAACAAAGTCTGAGCTCATTCAAGATTTGATCATGAGATCAGCATTTCAGGCACAAATGAAAATATTGAGATTGAGGGAAAATATGAGATCCATAAATGACTGCCATTTTGCTGAATTTTTGCTACGTGTTGGTGATGGAACTAAAAATGTCTATGATGATGAAATGATCAAATTGCCTTATTCAATGGTTGTTCCATGGGAAAATGACAGTTCCATTCAAAAAATTATCGACAAAGTCTTTCCAAATTTGGGCAATCACGTAAATGATGCAAGATACATAGTTGAGTGAGCATTTGCTCCTATAAATGATGATGTGGACATGCTCAATGATAAAACAAATGATATGTTTCCAAGTGATCGAATTACGTTGTATTCTTTTGACTATCTGGAAGACCACACAAGAAATTTGTACCAGACAGAGTTCTTAAACTCAATATCTGTAGGAGGACTCCCTCCCACATAAGTTGACTTTCAAAGTTGGTGCCCCAGTCATGCTACTGAGAAATATTGATCCAAAATTGGGATTGTGTAATGGCACAGATTATTATGTCGTGGTTTTTATCAGAACTTAATCGATGCTCAGATTTTAACAGGACACTGTGCTGGGACTAGAGTTTTTCTACCTCGAATTCCTTTGAAAACTGTAGAGAATGCAGGACTACCATTTTCACTCATAAGAAAGCAATTTCTGATCAAATTGAGATTTTCTTTGACAATAAACAAGTCTCAAGGTCAAACTATCCCGCATATAGGTGTTCATCTCCTCGATCATGTTTTTAGTCATGGCCAATTATATGTGGCATTGTGTGGAGAAGTATCTGAGACGACTACAAAGGTTCTCATTAAAAGAGGGTCCATTACTAGTGAAGATGAGGCATTCACTAAGAACGTGGTGTTCAAAGTGGTTTTACTTCCTTCAGATTCAAATGATATCTAGAATTGATAGGTACTATACAAATTGTGGAAATACATACGTAGTAATTGTGTTAATATGATCATGACCCTATTTAATTGTGTTAATATTTTTTTGTCTCTTATGCGTAGGTACTGTACGAATAAGGTTCTTTCGACAAAGTGACGGAACCAGGGTTATGAGAGAATAAGATCAAAATGTATGACTATATATGTCTACCTATTTATGTTTATGTAGTAGTGCTAGCTATCTACTACTTTTGTAAACTTATTTCAAAATGTAAATAGATTGTGTAAACTGAGTGTATGAAAATAAATAGACTATAACAGTGCAAATGACATGTGTAAAATGCTCATGAGAACTGTCAATTCTCTTTGATATACGTGTGTGCCACACTCCTTTAAATAAATGTAATAACACTAATAATTCGTACGCGCGAGCGCGATACTATACGTGCGTACAGGAAGACTAGTATATATTATTCCTAAACTCTAAACCCTAATGTTTTATAATAAAAAATTCTAATTTTGTTTTTAAGTAAAAATTATAAAAGTAATTAAATGTAAAGGCATACCTAATTCAATTTCAAAGATGACGCAAAACTTGACTATAAACCATAAACCTTATATCATAATCTCAAATTGCAAACCCTAAACATGTTATCTTATTCCTAAGTTCATCCAATATAATTTTATATTTACATTCTAAGTTCTATTTTAAGGCCAGAAGTCATGATGATCATTAGATTACATGTGACTACTACGCTACATATATATACATGGATAGTCACTTTGAAAGGACCCAACCCCGATTTAGTTTCCTAAACCGGAATCAAACCCCTTCTGAAAACACGAACTTTCAAAAACCATAGAAATTTCGGCAGAGTTTCACTATACCGCGGAATTACCATTAACCTGCACCCGAAAATACACTTCATCCTATGCCACAAAATCCAAACCGTGGGCACCAATCCCATCCGGATTTCTCAAATACATATCATAATGTAAAGTAATAAACAAAACTATAACTTTACAGAAATCCGGAAAAATCATATGAAAATATAAACAACAAAGTATTCAGAGCGACATCTAGTATATATATACATACACAACAGTAGGCAAAACTAGAAACCTACTGAGAAAGAAAAAGTGGCTCAAATACTATGCCTCCAACCTCGACGTGCGAAACCTAAATCCAAACTGCAAACTGCGCATAGAAAACGAAGAGCCCAAGGAAATACATATAAACTGTTAGAGTGAGTGGACGAAAATAAATGTCTTTCGCCGAATAATATATGTTATAAAAACATATGCGAGTCTAAATGTATGAAAGTAATATGGTACACGAGGGAGACTCTAACTCCTCACGCGTACAGAGCATGCATCGTAAAATCCCACAGGGTCACTCATGGACACATCCGCGCTAATACAGTCTGAATCACGGGATGCCAGACCCACACGTGATTCCAGCCAGAAAGGCCTCAGGTTAGAGGTCTGCCCCCCTCGGTAAAGGCCTCGGGTCAGGGGTCACAGCCTCCCCCGGTAAACATCCTCGGGGATCAGCCGGGATGCAAGTGTATCGATATAACCACATATACTAAGACTGTACTCTGTGTAAACCAAATCATAAATCGTTTCATGCAAAGGTTTAAAGCATAATGTAAATGCATATTCGTATTATATAATTAAAGAAACATATTCGTCGATGCATATTCGTATATGAATAATCGTAAAACACATGCTCGAATAAATCATAATCGCATATGCATGCTCATGCTCATAAAACGTATAATAAAGACTCGCAACAAATCAGTGAAAAGAAAAGTGTCAACTCACAGACTAGCACGACGCAAAACGCGTAAATCCTGCGATCCGGTGGAAAATCTCTCCCCAAACAAACGATCACGATCTCTTGAATAATCACAAATTCCACTATTCAAAATCACAATTCAAAACCCTGAACCACATCTCAATGACCTACCATTCCCGAAAATATATAACCTGAATATCGACGAAATCGTCAAAAATCCAATAAACATACTATAAAACTTCGCTACAATTTCCAATGCTCAATTAAAAATATAAACCTCACCACTGTGATCGGTGCGCGATTCTGAGCAAAACGTCATAAAACTTGTCGAAAATCACCTCGGCCGGAAAACCGCCGCTGCCACCCCCGCCGGAAAATGTCATCGGCCCAAAAAATTTCAACCTACACATGGATATTAAGATCTTGATATTTCCAACAACTTTCTAGTTCAAAGTTAAACCCAATTTTGACCGGAAAAGGTCCAAATCTCACCTTGAAGTCGAAAACCCTCGCCGAAATTCATTAACTCCGATCTCCTCCGTCCGGCCATGGCATGATGCAAGACTACTTCTAAAAGCTTCCTCTCCCCAAGGGCTATAAAACCCCTAACAAGTCGACCCCCAACTCGGAAGCCTTCGTCGCCACCATCGCCGCCGAATCTCGCCAGAATACCACCAAAATTTTTGAATTTTGACAAGCCATAACTTCTTCATCCGGCAACCAAATTGAGTTAATGACCTATCAAAATAAAGAGGAGCTCAAGCCCAACAATTTTCATGAAGAAACCATGGCCAAAAGATGCCGGAATAAGGCTCATCGAAGGCAAACAAAACTCGGCCTGAAATGGGTCAGTTTTGACCCACGGGTCAACATGGTCGACAGGCCAGTTTTCCATTTTGGGAAACTTTCCAAAATCATCACGTATTCCTTCCGTATATATACAGTACACGTATCGTTCAAATCGTATCGAAACCAAACGGATAAACACGACTAAATCCAACGACCGAAAATATTCATAACTTATTCCTCGTAACTCGAAATAATCCTTCAGAAATTCTCACGAACTCGAAATTAAATTCTCTACAACTTTCGTGAAGGATCTCAAATCAAATTCTTGCCCGATAATTTAGTCATTAACAAGCCCGCCATATCAACCAATTATGACAAAATCGCGACTAATCACGAAACTCGCAAATCAAGCCGATAAACATACCATTTCCGGCTCGGGTTGTCACAAATCTATCCTCCTTACAAAAGTTTCGACCTCGAAATTTTCAAGTCTGCCAACTGAAAAGTAGGGATACTGCCTCTGCATACTGCTCAACCTCCCAAGTGACTACTTCAACTGAATGACTCTGCCATCAGACTTTCACAATACGAAATATTTCTGTACTGTAATCCCTGCACCCTCAAATCCAGAATCTGAACTGGCTCCTCCACAAATGTCAAGTCTTCCTGTATAGGGAACGGATAGGGTGCAAAACATGCAATAAATCTGAAATGTAGTTCCACCACATGGAATACAATATACACACTAACCAACGTTACAGGCAAGGTCAAACTATACGTCACAACACTTATTCGCCCCATGATCACATACAGACCAATATAACGTGGTAAAATATACCACACCCCCCAAAACAAATCACACCTTTCCAAGGAAACCTTAATCACCAACCTTGAACTCAATGACTCAACATACTCACACCTGCATAACTTCTCTGTCGAACTCAAGCAATTATCAACCTGTCCTTGCTAATATGAAGGTCTACAGTAGCGCATTCCACTAAATCAGGACCAAAAGTCATCTCATTCCTACCTCGCTCCAACACAATGGAGTGCAACACTGTTCCTCATATACAACTTTGTACAATGTCATAACAATACTGGTCTGCAAACTGGTACTGTGAGCAATCTCGAACAAATGAAACTGCTAGTCCCAAATCCCTCTGAACTGCAATACACAGGACTACATCATGTCCCCCAAAGTCTGAATAGTCCTCTCAGATTGCCCACCAATCTAAGGATGAAAAACTGCACTAAACTGTAATCTGGTCCCCTATGCTCACTGCAATGCCTGCCAAAACTCTGTTATAACTGATTATCTCGATCAGTGATCCGGGACACAAGCATACCATGGAAATGAACAACCTCTGCCAAATACAGCTATGTTAGCTTGCCACTAAAATCTTTCCTGGAAGTACAAGGAAAACAACTGATTTCGTCAAACGGTCCACAATGACCAAAATACCAGTATTACCATCAGAAGTACACAGTAACTAATACACGAAATCCATAGTGATATGCTCCCACTTCTAATCGGAAATCTCAAATGGCTGTAACTTCCCAGCAAGTTTCCGTCTATTTGCCCTCACCTGCCAACAAATGAGGCATCTGCTCACATAAGCTGCTATTTCCCTCTTCATGTTGCGCCACAAGTAGTAAACTCTAAGTATCCGATACATCTTCGTACCACTAATGCATAACATACGTAGAACAATGAGCTTCAATAAGCATCTTCCTCTTCAGATCATTGTCTCTGGGCCCACATAGTCTCCTTCTGCACGATAAAGTGCCCACATTCCTCAACTGATACTTTGCTGGAACACCATTCTGAATCGCATTCTTCTTGTTCAACCGATAGGAATCCGCATCTTGAGCCTCACAGACCTGATTAAGTAACATAGGTCGATCCTGGAACTAGCCAACAATGCTCCATCATCTCACTCTATCTCAGTTCCCGTAGTTCGCAACTCAGCTAACAGTGAGATTCTTGCAACACGTACATGAAACATAGAAACTCCAAATTTCCGACTAAGTGCATCAGCAACAACGTTGGTCTCCCCTGAATGGTAGTCAAAGTACAAATGTGATGTCACAGTCGTTAATCAACCCCATCCATCTACGCCGCCTCATGCTCGAATCTGGCTGAATACGTAAGTAAATGAAACTCAAGTGATCAGTGTACATCCTGCTCCGCGCTACACGCCATGCCAGTAGTGTCTCCAACTCTTCGATGCTAACACAAAGACAGCTACTCCCAAATCATACATAGGATACGTAACTTCATAAAGCTTCCACTGCCTGGAACCATATATCATCATATTGCCATGCTGCTCAACTCGACCAAAATCTATTTTCGAAACATCACTATACATAACATAATCCTCACTGATATCACATAATGGTGAACAATGGTGCAGTAATCAACCTCTCCTCTAACCAAAATATGTAACTCTCCTCACAGGTATCTGACCATTTCAAACTCGACCCTCTGATCGAAACTGATGATACTCACATCTGAAATCAATCTTCGAAAACTGAAGCTCAAATAAGCTGATCAAACAAGCCATCAATCCGAAGTGGGGGATACTTGCTCTTCTTTGAAACTTGATTCAGATTCCAGTAGTCAATGCACAACCTCATCGAACCATTAGATAACCTCAACATCACGAACATCAGGTACAACAACCTCAACATCACGAACATGTGCCAAGTACGGCATACATCCTTGCTTCATCATCAGCTCAGCCTCATTGCTAAAACCACACATAGTAGAGAAACATTTCTTTCACCTCTAAAAAAAATATTTTGGCACGACTAGACGTCAAAGGACTACAACATTCTTGCAACGAACAACCACTCTGTAGCTAGTCCACAACCCCTTACAAACCTCATAGTCTCGATGCCCCACCTGATACACACAATCTCATCAAATGGATACAACATTCTCCACAAACTCAGAAATAAAGATGCAAGCATAATAGCCATGGATGTCAAGCAACGGTAACCTCAGGGAAACTCTGCCCTCACACAGGGTCGTGGCACGAACTCTGGCATGTCTAACTAACCGTCCACGTTGGTTGCGACTTTGCTGATTGACTCGTCTAAAAGTCTGCGTTGGTCAAAATCCAGAAATGGTACCTGAACCTCTTCCTGAACTCTGAGCTGCAGGACCATGAAAAGTAGCTAATTGAGGACATTCCTTCGTAACGTGACCCTCCTGACCACCATAATAGCAACTGAGAGTGCTCCTCGGACGCAAACCACAGTGACGCCTGCTGTGTGGAAGGATCACCAACGACCACCCTGACTCATGCCATAGGAACTAGTCCACTACTCTGTGATCTCCTTCTCCACCAAACAGATCTTCCGCCTTGTCCAAATGACCCTCAACATAATCGAATTGGCCACCGCTTGATGAAGCTACTGATCCCGAGGTGCCTGAACTCCACCTCATCAAAGTATCTCGACTAAGTTCACCTTTCTCAAACCGACATGTCTGAAACCACATATGCCTTTCCTTCTCAATGTCCTCACCTCTTAGTGCAGCACATCAAACTCCTAACGGTTGTCTCGAGGCATAATAGTCAAAATCACTTTGATGCTCAGGTTCAAACTCATCTCGAACCTCCTGCATTGCTTCCTCTAAAGCCACATAACACGTGCAAACTAGAACAATACATCCCTGCCTCAGGTTGGTAAACACTCCATATTTCCGTTGTTGGGTAGCCTGATTGAACCATTATCGAATAAACAATACCCTGGATGTAGGTCATGAAGTCGCAACAGGAACTCACACAATACCAACCCACCAAATATAATGATCTGACTCAAACAAACCATCAACTACCACAATCCTCTGTTCAAAAGCAACACATAGACGCCCACAAATGCAAAACCGGGCAAACTGTGACGACCCGGAACAGAATCAGAAGTGTAATCAGCTTAATTCGTAAGTCAGCGCGTAATCGCAGATTTCCGATAATTGATTGAATCGCTGGTCTTGATCACGACTTAATTATTGACCGAGAATTTGAGTTGAGTCTCTTCTCGAGAGTTGTTGTACGTGTGATTTCGAGTTCGTGGGCGGTTTCGGATTATTATTTGGACGACCGAGGAATATAATATGAATATTTGAAATTTCAGAATATTGTCGAGGTTATCCGTTCGTGTTCGAGTCCATCCGAATTGTGATTGTGATCCGTTTTGAACTGTTGACCGACCCGAACCGTAGATGGAATGATTATTGACTTGATTTGCGAGTTTCGCGATTTGTCGTGATTTCGACGTAATATGCTAATATGGCGGCTTCCTTAGTGACTAAATTACTGGGCAAGAATTTGATTTGGAATCCTTCGTGAAGGTTGTAGAGAATTTAATTTCAAACTCGTGGAAACTTCCGGAGGATTATTCCGAGTTACGAGAATTATGTTATGAATATTTTCGGCCGTTGATCGTTTAATCGGATAAGCTTTTGATAAATCGACTTGTTGACTTTTTATCGGATTGGTGAAAGTTGTATGACTTCAGGTGGAAATTGAAGAATTTGTCGAAATAAGTTTGTTGACGCGAGAATTGTTGAAAACGGATTTACGACGTGAAAGTTACGTTTATTCGAAGTTTGTCGTAAAGTTAATTATGGTAGTTTCGGAAAAGGGAAAGTATTTATGTGGGTTTCCTCTTTTAGAAAGTCAACCTGAACATTTATTATGTTGACCGAGTCAACTCGGCAGGGAGAAGTGGTGCGATGGGGCAGCTCGGCTCGCCGGTGGCGAGCTGCCGTCCGGCCACCCCAGGCCTCGGGGTTGGACCCCTCTGGCTCGCCTCGACTTCCCCTTCATCTTTCCGGCCACCATCGACGGCGAGGACGCCGGAGGAGGAGGAAAATTCCGGTTGAAAATTGAAGATTTTGGGGGTTTTGGCTTGTCATTTTTTCGGCCGAATTGAGAGGCATGAAGCACTGGGCTTTGAAGCTCTCATCACCACGAGTCTACCTATGTAAGTATGGTGCTCCAATTCTTCTTGTACATGGAGAATTGATCGATTAAAGTTTGTGTGAGATTTCGGTTGTGCTTGAAATTGGACTAGTTAGAGTCAAAATTGATCTTTGGTGTAGTTATGGAAGTTGTTTGTTGGATGATTTTGAGTTGAATACGTGTTGGTTTGCCGGAAAATTTCATGGTTGGCGACGGCAGTCAACGCCGGTGCTCCGGTCAAAGTTGACTTTTGGGGTTTTCGACGAGTTATATGTCGTTTCACTCGGAATCGCGCCCCGATCGCAGTGGTGAGGTTTGTTTTTCGATTTGAGCATCGGAAATTATAGCGAGGTTTTGTGGTGTGATTATCGGATTTTTGACAATTTGTCGTTATTGAATTATATGTTTCCGGGAACGGTTGTTTCTCGTGATAAGATTTGAGTTGTTGAGTTATGAATTTGAGCATTGGATTTTATGATTATCCAGGGGCTTGTGATCGTTCGTTTGGCGAGGGATTTTCCGCCGGATCACGGGATTAACGCGTATCGCGTTACGCTCACCTGTGAGTGGACATTTTTATATTTTCACAGTTGTTGCGAGTTCGTGATTTTTCGTGATTTTCCGTATTTACTTTATACGATGTTGAGATATATGTTATTTTTGGAGGTATTATTTTATATTTATTGGTGATGGCATTAGTGCATCGATGCTTCGGCTACTCAGCTGATCACCGGTAGTCCGCCAGAGTTGAGAGATTCCTCTGGACCAGAGTTGAGAGATTCCTCTGGGCCAGGTTGAGAGATTCCCCTAGCCTATCACCGTCGAGTTTGAGCGATTCACCTGACCGTCGGGCTTGAGAGATTTGCCTGGCAACCTCCATATATATACTTTCCGAACTCCCATTGTTTTATATTGATTATGTATATGAAACTGGTGAAAGACATACGTTTATTTTTGTCCACTCACTCTAACGTTTTTATTTGCCTTTCCCCTGGGCTTTTCGGTTTCCGTGTCCAGTTTGCAGTTCGGACTCTGGTGTCGCACATCGTGGTCGGAGGCGTAGTATTTGAGCTACCTTGTTTCTTCCAGTAGGTTTCTTGTTCTGCCTGCTGTGGTATATTTATATAATTATACACTAGAGGTCGCTCTGAACTTTCTGATGATATATTTTCATACGATTTTCCTCGGATTTCTGTAAAGTATAGTTATATTTATTACTTTACATTACTGTTATGATATTGAGAAATTCGGATGGGATTGGTGCCCACGGTTTGATTTTTGTGGCATAGGATGAAGTGTTATTTTCCTGGTGCAGGTTAATGGCAATTCCGCGTTAGTAGCATTACTCTGCCGAAATTTTGATGGTTTTTGTTGGTTCGTGTTTTCAGAAGGGGTTTGATTCCGGTTTAGGAAACTAAATCGGGGTTGGGTCCTTTCAGCTTGGTATCAGAGCATTAAGTTTTAGGTTCTGTAGACTTATATAGTCGTGTTTACTAAGGATATTTGAGAATGTACAGCATGTCTGGAGTGATGACTCGACTGGCCGGCGGATACTCATCAATACTCCGGGTGTTGTATGCTTTCAAATATTTGAAGTTCCATGATTACGTTCTACTTGTTGCGAACGATGTTTTATTCATTAGGATGCCTCCTTGACGTGCTTTCCATGTCGTTACGGTTGTGGATCATATTGAGGATCTATCGACGCGCGACTTGACAGTGAGTTGTGGGTTTGGATGAGCGTTTTGAACTCAGAGATTTGTGTGGCATGGCTTGCCTGGTTATGCGTGTATGGACGTCTACATGTTGCTTCAGAGCAGAGAATCGTGGCAATTGATGTTTTCCCTGAGTCAGATTATTGCATTTGGTGGGTTGGTATTGTGTGGTTCCTGTTGCGACTCCATGGCCTATATTCGGCGTGTTGTTTATATGGTAATAGTTCAATCAGGCTACCTAACAACGGAGATATGGAGTGTTTACCCACCTGAGGCAGAGATGTATTGTTCATATGTTTGTTTCCGTTTGCACGTGTTATGTGGCTTCAGTGGAAGCAATGCACGAGGTTCGAGATGAGTTTGAACATGAGCATCAGAGGGATTTTGACTGTTATGCCTCGAGATAACCATGATGAGCTTGATGTGCTGCACTCAGAGGCGAAGACATGGAGAAGGAAAGGTTTATGCGGTTTTTGACATGTCAGTTTGAGGAAGGTGAACTTAGTCGAGAGATTTTGATGAGGTTGAGTTCATGCACCTCGGGATCAGTATCTTCATCAGGCTGTGGCCTTTTCGATTATGTTGAGGGTCATCTGAATAAGCAGAAGATCCGTTTGGTGGTGGTGGAGATCACAAAGTAGCGGACTTGTTCCTGTGGCATGAGTTTGGGTGATCGTTGGCGATTTTTCCACACAACAGGCGTCGCTATGATTTGTGTCCGAGGGGCACTCTCAGATGCTATTTTGGTGGCCAGGAGGGTCACGCTACGAGGGAGCGTCCTCAGTCATCTGTTTTAGCTGTTCGGCAGCTCAGAATTCAGGAGGAGGTCAAGATGCCATTTCTGGAGTTTGACCAACGCAGCCTTCTAGACGAGTCAATCAGCGAAGTTGTAATCAACGTGGATGGCTAGTTGGGCATGCCGGAGTTCGTGCCATGACCCTGTGTGAGGACAGAGTTTCTCTGAGGTTACTGTTGCTTAGCATCCATGGCTATTATGTCTGCATCTCCATTTCCTGGGTTATGCAAAGTGTTGTATCCATCCGGAGAGGTTGTGAGATCTTTGATAGAGGTTATGGGTTAGCCGTGGATTTGTTATAGCTGGATATCATCGATTTTGGTGTGATTATGAGTATGGACTTTTGACGACACATTGAGCTACGTTCGTTTGTCACAAGAAGGAGGTTGTGTTTCGACGACCAGGTTTCCTCGAGATATTGTTTCACGGTGAGAAGAATATTTTATTGCCATGTGTGATTTCAGCAATGATGGTCAAACGGATGATGGAAACGGGTTGTGTTGTTTGCTTAGCTCATGTTGTGGATACTACGGTTGTTGTGCCTGACATTGGCGATGTTGAGGTGGTTCTAGAGGTTTCAGGTGTGTTCCGGAGGAGTTACCGGGTATTCCTCCAGTTCGGGAGACTGACTACACTATTGAGCTTTTACCGAGTGCTGGACTCATATCACCGGCATCTTGTCGTTCGGTGCCAGCGGAGCTGATGGAGCTACAGATTCAACTCCGAGAGTTGCTGGAGGAGATTTTATACGATCCAGTATTTCATTGTGGGGTGCTCTTGCATTATTTGTGCGGAAATAGGATGGTTTGATGAGATGGTGCATTGATTACCGGAAGCTGAATCAGGCTTCAGAGGAGAGCAAGTATCCTCCGCTTCGGATTGACGATTTGTTTGATCAGCTCACGGGAGCTTCAATCTTTTTGAAGATTGATGTCGAGTCCGGATACCATCAGTTGAGGATCAGAGAATCAGATGTGGCCAGGACAACTTTCGGATCACGGTGCGGGCATCAGGAGTTCTTGGTCACGCCGTTTGGGTTGACCAATGTCCCGTATCTTTTACGGACTTGATGGACCGGGTGTTCAGACGGTTTCTGGACGAGCTTGCAGTCGTGTTCATCGGCAACATCTTGACTTACTCCAGGAGTGTGGGCCAGCACAAGAAGCAACTGCGAGCTATTTTGTGGACTTTGCGAGATGATCGGTTGTTTGCGAAGTTCAGTAAGTGTGAGTTTTGGTTGATTAGCGTGAAGATTTTGGGCTTTGTGATGTCAGCCGAGGAGGTCGGCGTGGATCCTGACCAGATTGAAGCCGTGTTGATTTGGAGTTGACCTACCATTGTACCAGCGATCCGGAGTTTCTTGGGTTTGGCAGGTTACTGTCGGCATTTTGTGCAAGATTTTCTCGGATTGCTACTCCACTTTCCAGATTGACGAAGAAAAGCACCAAGTTTGAGCGGTCTGATGCGTATGAGATGAATTACTTACTCCTGAAGGAAAGTTTGACCGTTGCTTCGGTTTTGACTCTATCTGATGATCGTGGTGAGTTCGTGGGTTATGACGATGCATCGAGATTTGGATTTGGTTATGCTTGATGTAGCATAGCAGAGCGGTGGCTCATGTTTTCAGGCAGTGGAAACTTTATGAAGTTGCGTATCCTGTGTGTGATTTGGGAGTTGCTGTTTTTGTGTTAGCATCGGAGAGTTGGAGACACTACCGCTACGGCGTGCAGCGCAGTGTAGGATGTACACTGATTACTTGAGTTTCATCTACTTGCATTTTCGGCCAGATTTGAGCTTGAAGCAACGTAGATGGATGGGGTCGACTAGCGACTATGGCTGCACATTTGAGTTTATCCGAGAGAGAGGCTAATGTTGTTGCTGATGCATTCAATCGAAAATTGGGAGCTTCATTGCTTCATATGTATGTGGCTCGAGTTTCCGTGTTAGCCGAGTTGCGGGCTATGAGAGCTGAGTTCGAGTGTGATGGCGTTGAAGCTCATTGTTTTACGTGTGTTATGCACTGGTGATACAGAGATGTATCAGACACTTCGAGCTTACTACTCGTGACGCAATATGAAGAGAAATATAGCAGCTTGTGTGTGCAGATGCCACATTTGTCGGCAGGCGATGGCTAGGAGACAGAGACTTGCCGGGAAGTTACAGCCGTTGGAGATTTCCGATTAGAAGTTGGAGCTTATCACTGTGGATTTTGGTGTGTCAGTACGCACTTCGGTTTGTGGTACCAGTTATCGGGTTTTTATGGACCATTTGATGAACTTAATTCTTTTCCTTGTACTTTCGGAAAAGATTTCGGTGGCGAGTTGGTATAGCTGTATTTGGCGGAGGTTGTTCATTTTCATGGTGTACCTGTGTCCCAGATTACTGACCGAGATAATCAGCTACAATAGAGTGTTGGCAAGCATGGCAGTGAGCATTGGGGACTAGATTGCAGTGTAGTACCGTTTCTTATCCTCAGATTGGTGGGCGATCTTTGAGGACTATTCAGACTTTGGAGGGCATGTTGTGGTCCTATGTATTGCAGTTCCGAGGGATTTGGGACCAGCAGTTTCAACTGTTCGAGATTGCATGCAGTACCAGTTTGTTGACCACTATGATTATAACGTTGCATGATGTCGTTTTGAGAAACGGTGTTGTACTCCATTGTGCTGGAGCGAGTTTGGTGGGAGCAGATGTTTGATCCTGATTTTGTGGAATGTACTACCACTGACCTTCGAATTAGCGGAAACAGGTTGATAATTGCTCGAGTTCGACAATGAAGTTATGTTAATGTGAGCAAGTTGAGTTGTGAAATTGCCACGTTATTTTGATCCGTATGTGATCATGGGGCGAGTTTGTGTTGTGCCGTATAGTTTGGCATTGCCTATAGCGTTGACCTTTATGTGTGTTGTGTTCCGTGTGGTGGAACTACGTTTCAGATTTGTTGCGTGTTTTGTACCCTATCAGTTCCTTATACAGGAAGATCTCGCATTTGTGGAGGAGCCAGTTCAGATTCGAGATTTGAGGGTACAGAGATATTTTCCATTGACAGAGTTGTTCAGTTGAAGTTGCCACTTAGGAGTTGAACTGTATGCAGAGGCAGTATTCCTACTTTGCAGTTAGTAGACTTGGAAATTTCGAGGTCGAAATTTTTCTAAGGGGGGTAGATTTGTGACGACCCGGAACAGAATCAGAAGTGTAATCAGCTTAATTCGTGAGTTAGCGCGTAATCGCAGATTTCTGATAATTGATTGAATCGCTGGTCTTGATCACGACTTAATTATTGACCGAGAATTTGAGTTGAGTCTCTTCTCGAGAGTTGTTGTACGCGTGATTTCGAGTTCGTGGGCAGTTTCGGATTATTATTTGGACGACCGAGGAATATAATATGAATATTTGAAATTTCAGAATATTGTCAAGGTTACCCGTTCGTGTTCGAGTCCATCCGAATTGTGATTGTGATCCGTTTTGAACCGTTGACCGACCCAAACCGTAGATGGAATGATTATTGACTTGATTTGCGAGTTTCGCGATTTGTCGTGATTTCGACGTAATCTGCTAATATGGTGGCTTCCTTAGCAACTAAATTACCGGGCGAGAATTTGATTTGGAATCCTTCGTGAAGGTTGTAGAGAATTTAATTTCAAGCTCATGGGAACTTCCGGAGGATTATTCCGAGTTACGAGGATTATGTTATGAATATTTTTGGCCGTTGATCGTTTAATCGGATAAGCTTGTGATAAATCGACTTGTTGACTTTTTATCGGATTGGTCAAATTTGTTTGACTTCGGGTGGAAATTGAAGAATTTGTCGAGATAAGTTTGTTGGCGCGAGAATTGTTGAAAACGGATTTACGATGCGAAAGTTACGTTTATTCGAAGTTTGTCGTAAAGTTAATTATGGTAGTTTCCGAAAAGGGAAAGTATTTATGTTGGTTTCCTCTTTTGGAAAGTCAACCTGAACATTTATTATGTTGACCGAGTCAACTCGGCAGGGAGAAGTGGTGCGACGGGGCAGCTCGGCTCGCCCGCGGTGAGCTGCCGTCCGGCCACCCCAGGCCTCGGGGTTGGACCCCTCCGGCTCGCCTCGACTTCCCCTTCATCTTTCCGGCCACCATCGACGGCGAGGACGCCGGAGGAGGAGGAAAATTCTGGTTGAAAATTGAAGATTTTGGGGGTTTTAGGTTGTCATTTTTCCGGCCGAATTGAGAGGCATGAAGCACTGGGCTTTGAAGCTCTCATCACCACGAGTCTACCTATGTAAGTATGGTGCTCCAAGTCTTCTTGTACATGGAGAATTGATCGATTAAAGTTTGTGTGAGATTTCGGTTGTGCTTGAAATTGGACTAGTTAGAGTCAAAATTGATCTTTGGTGTAGTTATGGAAGTTGTTTGTTGAATGATTTTGAGTTGAATAGGTGTTGGTTCGCCCGAAAATTTCATGGTTGGCGTCGCGCCGCCGCCGGCGATGGCGGTCAATGGCGGTGCTCCGGTCAAAGTTGACTTTTTGGGGTTTTCGACGAGTTATATGTCGTTTCACTCGCAATCGCGCCCCGATCGCAGTGGTGAGGTTTGTTTTTTGATTTGAGCATCGAAAATTATAGCGAGGTTTTGTGGTGTGATTATCGGATTTTCGACAATTCGTCGTTATTGAATTATATGTTTCCGGGAACGGTTGTTTCTCCTGATAAGATTTGAGTTGTTGAGTTATGAATTTGAGCAGTGGATTTTATGATTATCCAGGGGTTCGTGATTGTTCGTTTGGCGAGGGATTTTCCGCCGGATCACGGGATTAACGCGTATCGCGTTACGCTCACCTGTGAGTGGACATTTTTATATTTTCACAGTTGTTGCGAGTTCGTGATTTTTCGTGATTTTCCGTATTTACTTTATATGATGTTGAGATATATGTTATTTTCGGAGGTATTATTTTATATTTATTGGTGATGGCATTACTGCATCGATGCTTCGGCTACTCGGCTGATCACCGGTAGTCCGCCAGAGTTGAGAGATTCCTCTGGACCAGAGTTGAGAGATTCCTCTGGGCCGGGTTGAGAGATTCCCCTGTATGCCGCCGGGGTTGAGAGATTCCCCTGGCCTATCACCGTCGAGTTTGAGCGATTCACCTGACCGTCGGGCTTGAGGGATTCGCCTGGCAACCTCCATATATATACTTTCCGAACTCGCATTGTTTTATATTGATTATGTATATGAAACTGGTGAAAGGCATATGTTTATTTTCGTCCACTCACTCTAACGTTTTTATTTGCCTTTCCCCTGGGCTTTTCGGTTTCCGTGCCCAGTTTGCAGTTCAGACTCCGGTGTCGCACGTCATGGTCGGAGGCATAGTATTTGAGCTACCTTGTTTCTTCCAGTAGGTTTCTTGTTCTGCCTGTTGTGGTATATTTATATAATTATACACTAGAGGTCGCTCTGAACATTCTGATGATATATTTTCATACGATTTTCCTCGGATTTCTGTAAAGTATAGTTATATTTATTACTTTACATTACTGTTATGATATTGAGAAATCCGGATGGGATTGGTGCCCACGGTTTATTTTTTGTGGCATAGGATGAAGTGTTATTTTCCGGGTGCAGGTTAATGGCAATTCCGCGTTAGTAGTGTTACTCTGCCGAAATTTTGATGGTTTTTGTTGGTTCGTATTTTCAGAAGGGGTTTGATTCCAGTTTAGGAACCTAAATCGGGGTTGTGTCCTTTCACAAACCATGCCACACATATCTCTGAACCCAAAATGCTCATCCAAACCCACAACTCATTTATCAAGTCGCGCGTCGACTGATCCTCAACAGGATCCACAACCTTACTGACACGGAAAACACGTCAAAGAGGCATCCTAAATAAGAAATTATTCACAACAAACAGGACGTAATCATGGAACTTCAAACATTTGAAAGCATACAACACCGAGAGCATTGATGAGTATCCGCCGGCCGGTCGGGTCATCGCTCTAGACATGCTGTACATTCTCAAATATCCTTATTAAACACGACTACAGAAGTCTACAGAACCTAAAACCTAATGCTCTGATACCAAGCTGAAAGGACTCAACCCCGATTTAGTTTCCTAAAACAGAATCACCCCTTCTGAAAACACGAACTTTCAAAAACCATAGAAATTTCGGCAGAGTTTCACTATATCGCGGAATTACCATTAACCTGCACCCGAAAACACACTTCATCTTATGCCACAAAAGCCAAACCGTGGGCACCAATCCCATCCGAATTTCTCAAATACATATCATAATATAAAGTAATAAACAAAACTATAACTTTACAGAAATCCGGGAAAGCATATGAAAATATAAACAACAGAGTATTCAGAGCGACCTCTAGTATATATATATACATACATAACAGTAGGCCAAACTAGAAACCTACTGAGAAAGAAAAAGTGGCTCGAATACTATGCCTCCAACCTCGACGTGCGACACCTGAATCCAAAATGCAAACTGGGCATAGAAAACGAAGAGCCCAGGGAAAGACATATAAACTGTTAGAGTGAGTGGACGAAAATAAATGTCTTTCGCCAAATAATATATGTTATAAAAATATATGCGAGTCTAAATGTATGAAAGTAATATGGTACACGAGGGAGACTCTAACTCCTCACGCGTACAGAGCATGCATCGTAAAATCTCGCGGAGTCACTCATGGACACATCCGCGCTAGTACAGTCCGAATCACGGGATCTCAGACTCACACTTGATTCCAGCCAGAAAGGCCTCAGGTCAGAGGTTTACCAAATCATAAATCGTTTCATGCAAAGGTTTAAAGCATAATGTAAATGCATATTCGTATTATATAATTAAAGAAGCATATTCGTCGATGCATATTCGTATATGAATAATCGTAAAACACATGCTCAAATAAATCACAATCGCATATGCATGCTCATGCTCGTAAAACGTATAATAAAGACTCGCAACCAATCAGTGAAAAGAAAAGTGTCCACTCATAGACTAGCATGACGCAAAACGCGTAAATCCTGCAATCCGGTGGAAAATCCCTCGCCAAACAAATGATCACGATCTCCTGAATAATCACAAATACCACTGTTTAAAATCACAATTCAAAACCCTGAACCACATCTCGAGGACCAACCATTCCCGAAAACATATAACCCAAATATCGACGAAATCGTCAAAAATCCAATAAACATACTATAAAACCTCGCTACTATAAAACCTCGCCACGAGAGAGAGAGAGAGAGAGAGAGAGAGAGAGAGAGAGATGACAACGAGGCCGAGCACGGAAGCCGGACTCTGGTCGGGTGGTAGGTCAATTTTGCAGTCGCAACTGGCTAACTCAAGTCGCCTAAGTAGTGTCACAATGTAATTACTGAAAAAAGTTTGTTGATTTGTTTTTTTGTTAAGAAAGGATAAAGAAACAAAAATACTCCTAAAAAATAAACGGAATATCAGTTTTTTAACGTCCGTTTGAGAACAAATTACTAAATTAATAGTCGAAGGTTAAGATGAGTGACCATTTTGACATATGACATACGATAATGATCAAATTGTTATTTTGGACAAATATAAATAACCATTTGATAAATTTTGCCAAATTGAAATTTGCCCCCAAAAAAAGTTTCAAACTTAGTTTTTAGAGAGCTGCCTGGTTTCAGACTCGGCTCGTAAAATGGCCGCTAATCAGAAAGGAGAGAGGTGGGTTTTGGGGAACGCTTCTTCTAGCTTCAAAGCCAAAGCCATCTAGTTCAGCCACCACTTTTTTTTGGCTGCAAATACATAAGCAGGGGTAAAGCAGCACTAAGCTACGTACCATTCACACATCTTGACCAATACTGTGTCTCACCACATCAGCTTCTGGGTACCACTAGGGAGGACCAAAGTCGTCGTTATTACTTTCCCTTTACCACTGGGATCTAATGATGAAACACATAAATCATGGCTAATGTCACGTGGCGCAAATCATATTTGGTATGAATGACACAGCTACACTACTAACTCACCATCATTTGCCACCTCGTGAATAAACAAATAATCACAAATTACACGTCATATTTTGCCGAACAAAAGCACACACACCCGGAAGACATGTGCCCAACTTGATTGAATGGAACAACATCATTCATTCACTGTAAGAATTAGGAATGGATAAAAACTATCTACATGCGTTTTACATTATACCCTTTTCCTAAGAAAAAAAATAGACCCGGTTGGACAAACATACCCCCCTCCCCCCCCAAAAAAATAACAATAAGAACTCTGAGTAGCTCATTTTCCCTCCATATGCTCTCCCCAGCCTATTCAAACTGACTCTTCCCCAACCAAGAACCGCGAATAACTGCCATTTGAAATCACCATACAGTAACGGCTATGTAAGGAGGATCAAAACACTAACGACTTTTTGAAAATTCAAAAGCACATCAACGACGTTTTCCTCAACACACACCATAAGCATATATGTGTCCAACAAGATCCATGAAAATAACTAACCAGTCTCCGTCTCTCTCTCTCTACCCGCCAACCAATCTAAATCTAAAATCCGAGTTTTCTTCTCTGTTATCCAAGGCAAGACAAAAGGCATCAAGAACACATTTAAACATTGACAAGGTTCACTGAGCGTCAACGGTGCTTCTTTGAAGACTTCTTGTACTCAACTACATCATCATCTTCATCGTTGTCCTCACCATTGTTATCTGAATCTGTAGCTTCATCTCTTTTTCTCTTCAGTTGTGAAGAAGAGGGAGGTAGCACCTGGACATCATCCGCGTCATCTTCTTCAACCTCATCCTCCTCACCATCATCACCTTCTTCATGTTCTGCGTCCATGTCACTGACGCCAGCATCTTCTTCCTCAACTTGTGCCACAGGTTGAACTAGGTAACCTCCGCCATAGTCTTCCTCCTGCAACCCAATCATACTTACTGTGAGTTCATAAATATCCAAATAACAGTGGGACTAATTGAAACCGAGTCAAAACCAGTACACATATCCTGGAAAATAGGATCTAAATTTTATAAACATTAAATTTACAGCTACAAATTCAACACAAGAACAGCAAACCTGGACTACAAGGATGATAACCAGCAGTCCAACTTTACAAATAGTTCAACTATTAATTAACCAGCAGTCCTATAAATTTATCCAGAGTCAACTAACTACATAGCAGGATAACCGATAACCACTTACACAAATTCAGGTACTGACACAACAGCAATTAGAACACATACACACACAAAAAAGATTTAATACTAGTTTCCTGTGAACTTATTACCATGAGATATGCAATATACAAATCATATCATGATTAAAACGTTAAAAACCAGTAACAAAATATAGAAAACAAAAATGCGGACTTCAAAATGATATTAACACTTTAACAAGATTAGTATACAAAATACATGTCATAGCATCTGTATGCTTGGAAAGATCAAATACAAACAAATTTAACGCAAAAGCTGTATTCAGTCAGCTGACACTGACATGAAATAATTAGGACAACAAGCTTTTCCTCTCTGGGGGATGAAATTCATCAGATTAGCCAAAAACCAATTATGCATATTTTCTAAAGTTCAGCATTTACCACAGAAAGATTTTCCCAAATAGTTTTAAGGATTCCAAGTGTTGCAAACTCTGCCAACCAAATATTCACTATATTTAAAGAAAATTAAAAACCTGAAAGAAACCCACCAAGCAGAACATCTTAAGACCTATCATGGTTCAATCCTTTAACAGAAGATAAATCAAAGTTCATTTCATGGAATTGGATCAGAAAATCCAGTATTTAGATCTAACAAGAAACCACTCAACATATGCAGGCAAATATATCAAGAACCCAATTGCACTTTGAGAACCAACTCCGAATCTCTGCAAGGAACTAAACAAACATTAGTCTGCCACAATCACAGCAACAAAATCAACAGAGAAATAAAAACACACGAATAATATCAAAGCAAACTATAAATACAAATCGGCAAAAAAGGATATAAGGTAATAAGCTCTCACCTCTTCCTCGTCCTCACCATCGTCATCTTCAAGTTCAAACGGTCCCTCTTCTTCAACACCCAGCTCCTCCTCCCCAGTCTCTCCATTGTCATCTTCATCCCCATCATTCTCTCCTTGCTCATGGCCATCAATCTCTCCTTCTGCACTTGTTAACCTCCCAGTACTCTCCGGCTCTGCCATATCCCCCTCATCATTGTCCACTTCCTCCTCATCATCATCTTCATCGTCCTCCTCGTCGTCGTCATCGTCAACTCCATCTTCCTCATCGTCACTATCCTCAATCTCATGCACCTCCACCACCTCATCATCCACACTGTCCTCCTCATCTATCTCCTCCGCAGAGTAGTTCTCATCATCATCATCGCTCTCGTCATCATCCTCTTCTCCATTCTCACCAGCCACCAGAGCAACCCTAAACCCGTTCTCCGTGGGGTGACTTTGTCCATTGACCCTAGTTGCAGTCAAGGTCTCCTCTTCATCCGCGTCACTCTCATCATCCTCATCAACATCCACAACTCCATCAGCTATCTCAGTATGCCCATTACTCAACCCAGCCGGCCGATCCTCACCATCGATTTCACCACTCCCCGGATCATCCTCGTCTTCCTCATCCTCTTCCTCCTCGTCATCAGACTCCGGCGGCTCGTTCTCCTCCGCATCCATCTTATCCAAATACTTCAACGATTTAATCAACCCGAAAACCCTAGATCGGTAATCCTTGACGCGCGTCACCGGACACTCGTACAGATCAAGCGAGGTGAGCTTCAGCTGCGCTAGCGGCGCTAGATCTTCGATGAACTGAATCCGATTGTTGGATAGGTCGAGGTCTCTGAGCGAGTCGAGGCAAGCTTCGACCAGAAACTCGAGACCTCCGGCGATTCGGTTGTCGGAGAGTATGAGCGAGTGGAGGTTCCGGAGCCTCGGGAACTGCTCCAGCGACGAAACGCCGACGTTTGCAATCGAGAGATGCTGAAGGTTCTGGAACTTCTCTAGAAGGCCCGGTGGAGGTAGTCGGCCTTGAACGCACTTGACGGCGCCGTCTAGTGTCAGCGTTTTAGCCGACGCGTGGTCCGTCTCGCCGACTAGCGCTGTCTCAACGGCTCTCTCCCAGATCTCGTCCATCAAATTCCCAACACCTTTTTTTTGTTCTTATCTCATACAAAACGACCAAACAAATTCACCGAACTAATTTCTAACAGAGATTTCTCCAAATATATTGTTTCAGGGCTCTCACAACAAACTCTCTCAACCTCAACGGAGCGAATGGAATTATAAATAGACTCGAACCCTAGTTCTAGCCCCAATTCCCAATTAAAGATTAAAACGACACCGTATACAAACCCCCCTCCCTTATTTCTGAACACCCTTAAAACCCTAATTTCTGTATGTACGGACTTCTATCGCTCTGCAAGTTGGAGGTGCTTCAGGAGCAAATTGCTAAGTGAGAAGAAAAAAAGGCCCTAAATTTTCCTTCCCTCTCGAGTTTCTCTCTCCTCTTCGTATTGGGCGAGTAGCGAGTCGGGATAAACCTCTTGAGCGAAAGGGCTCCCAAGTCTTTAGCGTGGTTAGGGCTCGGGGCTGAACCTACCCCGCTATGACATTATTGAATGACCTTCAGCCGTCGGATTGAAAAGACGCGGATGGATGACGTGGATGGAATAGACGGATGAGATTGCAGCTTGTTGTGTTTGTTTCCAAGGGGATGAGAGAGAGCCGGGGAGGTTTAGGAGAGAGAGGAGATATCAGCCGCGCATGAGAGACACGTCACTTGAAATGTAAATATCGGGCCCAGAAAAAACATATGCCCATCCGATCTGAACTAAACTACGAGATTGCCACGATGCTTGACTATAGGCTATTTTTGTTTTGAGCATCTTTTCAAACGACGTGCCGTATTGAGCCAAGAAAAAAAATTAAGAGAACATGAGAAGCTTCCATTTGCCGAGTCTTGGCAGAAGCGTGAGGTTTTACCGCTCAGGCATCCGCAGTATGTTTAGCATTATCACTTCCATTTTGACCCCTGTTACCTCTGAGCTCAGTAAAACCTGGTCCTAGCTGTTGTGGCAGAAGATACTGAGCATTAGGAGAGGAGCCTGAGGCAGGTGGTACACCACCATACTGCCTTGTAACTGAACTCGCACCGGAAGTTGGATTTCGAGTGATGAAACTCTTTGCATCCATGTCCATCGTCTGCTGAGGCACATCAATGTCCATTCCTATGGCAACATTTTGAGCCTTCAATACTGCTGCACCTCCAGAACTACCAAATGGAACATGGGGTTGCCATAACAGTGCTGAAAGGTTGAACACCGTTGTTTGTGCACCTCGAGCATTATCTTGACCATCATCAAGATCATCTTCTTCAGTGGCCTCACGATTCATATCAAATCCCCCATTTGGTCTTTCAGGAATTATTTCTGGCTGCTTCTCTCTGTCAAGAAATACAGGTAGATCAGGGAAATCAACTTTTGGTGCTGAAGATCGTCCTGAAGCAATTACGGTAGTAGGAAATGCTCTTTCTAGAGGAACAGCTGGTGTATAATCAGCTGGGAGTAAATCGTCCCAATTCTCCAAGAGTTCTTTGTAAACTTTCCGGAGAGTGACTTCAGTAAGACCAGTCACCTTACAAATCTCTGCCTGAGTTTTTCGCTTGTCTTCAAGCTGGCAGGCTAAATATATAGCAGCTGCAGAGATGCTAATTGGGTTCCTGCGAGTGCAAAAGCATTTGTTGATAACAACCTCTCCAATGTGAGTTGCCAATTTCTACAGAGACAATGTGAATCACAGTCAGACTTGATCAAGATGATACTAATTAGTCTAACAATAAACTGAAGTAGAGAATATCAAACTACATCACAAATTCAGTCACCAAGCAAAACCATTCCATGTGAGATATATTTCATATAACTATCATTCCATAGCATATATTGAACTTTGGAAATATTACAAGTGGCCACAAAAGCGAACAAGAAGCTCATGAAACACAAAAATGTCATAACCAGGGTCATTATCGTGTTATCATTCTCACAAACAAAAAGGCACTCTCTAGCTAAGGTGGGGATTGATTAGTTGTGAAATCACCTATTCTTTCTCATTGCGTAAACAGTTCCCTACCCACTCATGTTAGTTTGGAACTTTGGAACATGCACAAGATTCTTGTTCTAAAAAACTTTTGAACATCATATGTCATATTGCCTCCTAGCAATAGCTCAATAACCATATAAGTTTTTAAGGCTTAACCAAGCGAAAGTCTCAATATAAGTCATGAAATGATCAGTTCAGTTTGACAAATTCAGCACCAAAGCAAAAGGTACCTGTGCAGATTTATTGAGCTGGAGGAGTGTGCAAAACCTCGGCATATGAACCGATATGGAATTGCTGTTGATAGGCTGACTTAGTTGCAGGGCTTCTCCAAGTATCTTGATGTACTTCCCAATTTCCTTCTGAGCCACATTTGCTGCAATCGAAATCTCCTATAGTAAACAAGCAAACACCAAATCATGAACCAGAATCCACAAATTTCGTTAAGCACATAAGCACTACATCACTGCCATTTTCCAATGTGTTGCAAATCCATACGTCATAAACATTTGAAATACAATCTGCAATGTATCCGAAAAATTACCAAAAATAGAAAGGCGAGTTTACCTGTAGGGTTCTGGGTTCTTGAGCTTCCCTAATGGCCTGGACAAGAGCAGCAGTAGCAAGGGCTTCAACGCTGCGGTTCCTCAAGCAAGTGGTGGAGCAACAATCCCTAAACAACTGAAACGCGTGGTCCGAGATGTCGTAGTCCAATCCCAGAATCGAAGCCACGTCGATGATCTGCATATACGCCCTGAGATTGTCGACCACGACGGTGGAAGTGGCGGAGTTGGCAGCGGAGGAGGAGAGCTCAAGCACGCGCTCCAGCTCGGCGAGGTGGCCGGAGAAGGAGAGCGAGGAGCGGAGGTAGAGCGGGCTGGGCTCCAGAGACCACGTCGAGAAGGCGGTGATGAACCCGGTGGGCTCGAACGGGTCTTCTTCTTCTTCGTCGTCGTCGTCGTCGTCGTCGTTTTGGTCTTGTTGTTTGACGGCGTCGTTTGAGGGTTGGGGGAGGTCGGAGGTGACGAGGCAGAGTGGGTTGTCCTGGGCGCGTAGATGGAAGAGGTGGTGGAATTGGGATTGGCGCTCTTTCACCACGCGCCCGCAGGAAGTGCACTCTGTGATTGAACGGCGGGAAGTCGTCGTCACACAACGGCCTTGTCCGGCCGAGCAGTACGGGCACTTCATTCTTCTTTCGGTTTTGGTTTTGGTCTGCTCATTTACGGGTCACTTTATATCGGTTTTGATTTTATGAGAATTTCAATGTACGATGCCAAAAGCATATTTACCTTCCATATTTTTACCAAGGCTGTAAGGTTGGACCGTAAAATTTATGTATTACAGACCTGGGATATGAGGAAGAGGCTTTCAGAACTTTCCGTTCACTCAAAATTTAGAATAAATATCAATATCAAAATTCCTGCACTTTCAACTCATCTACTTGACAGGTTGTTTCAGTTTTACCACCGACATGGCAAAGATTGTGGACATTCAAAACTGGAACTAAGGAGAACCTAATTTCAATACATAAGTTTAGTTTGTACTCATTTTCTCTCTATGAAAACGAGAAGAACTCAGTATGACTGTAGATCACTACCACTGGCAAACTTGGGCAGCACATGAGCAGTTGGTATTTCAAGACGATGAGGACAGACTTGAACTATGAACATTCTTCATATCATCGACCACTCCCTCTTGAGGACAAGAGTTCCCTAGCTTTCTCCGGATGCTTCAACGTTTTTGTGAATTCCCGTGCGCTCTGATATGAACGCCAAAACTCATTAAAAATAACAGTAAGGGACGAAGCATGTCATAAAAAAGATCAGCAGATACTCAAGCGCAAATGTAGCAGAATGCACAAGTTCATAATCAAGTTGAAAAGATTTTGAAATTTATCATTTTATCTCCATCAACCACAAAACTCTATGCCTCTACCAAAAGTTAAGACAGATGGGTTGATCTTAAAACTCATATATTTGTTTAAAAGACATCTGCATCTATGCTGTTTTTTGAGGACATTGGCAGGCATGAGAAGACATTCCCAAAAGAAATTTCATTAACAGAGTTCATACATTAACTATTTACAGTCTCATGCAAGAATTAAACAGCATGCAGATCATGTATATTCAGTGATATGAAAGTTATGTCATGCTAATTATTCTTTAGTCGACTCAGTACTTGTATAATCAAAACATTAGTGACCTAGTAGGCTAGTACCTATGTTTCACTCTTTAAAGCCAAATTGAACAATGATCAAAAGTCAAAACATCAATAATTAATCTTCCTCCAGGGTTTTGGTACATTTTTTAAACAAGAGTCCCATGCACAAAACCTAAGCTTATAGTTTCAGCTAAATGAATGGAGCAACAACAGAAACAGGCAAACAAAGGCCAAAAGAAACGCCAAGAGGAATAAACAAAAAGAGAAGGAGCAACTCTATCTCAATCAGTTCTTGTGAAAGGAGTAAATCACCCAGGTATTCTGTAACAGAATGACATGTGCCACATGACTAACTTGGCTTCCTACAACTAAGGGAAACTAGTGTACAGATAGTCAAATACAGATCCTACAAGGTAGCCGGCTGTCTCTCATTCTCCAACTCAGAATGATTCAATTGCATCTCAGACTTTTCATTCAGCTAGCCTTCATACATACAAGGATGCACGATTGCTGGCAATGAGCCAATGAGTCCAACTATGCCCTAGGGATTCAGGTGGCAACCAAGTCTTGTTCATTGTACACAACAAACCAAATGCCTAAAGCAACTGGTAACTGAACAAACTCAATGGGTCCAGAATCCTGGGCTGTTACTTGCTTGTGATGTCGGCGGCTGGATCTTATTCTATGTAAAACTCAACATTGAATGTATTTTGTATTTCCATGATACCAGGTGAGTATGTTTTTAAGAGCTGTGATTGTGTGCAATTGCAAACAGCCAACTCGGATCATATCCTAGATTCTATGTTTGTTGCTCGGAATTGGTATAACTAAAGCTAACTCATATATACTTCCCACTTTTGTGAGTCTTCCGACTTCACTTAGATATCATCTATTAACATTACGAGTGAAAACAATGCCATAAGTTGCCCAGAATTTACATGGTGTCAACAATGCAATCACAAGCTAAACTAACTTCAGTACATAACAGACCTTGTCTCCATACCCACCCACATTTGACTAGAAGTTAACGCCAAAAGAGTACAATTCATATTAGGAGAAGAGACATATTGCGTGTTAAACTAACTTCATGATAAGCAACTAATGCTTGCCCAGTGTAGCTACATTGATTTATTGGTAATCATAAATAAATAGGGTTCAGTAAGGGACAACTCAACACCCCATTTCTGTAAGTAACTTCCGAATGCAAGTTAAGCAGCCTCACTAATGGAAAGCAGCAATGAAGTTCATAGCTAAAAATGGAAAACTCAAACGGGTGGAAAGTACTCACAGCAGATTGAACAGGAGGTGGATCGAGATCAACTGATCGCACCGACATCTTGGCGATCTCTGAAATGGCAGAGTCACGAAGACCAGGCAGGTCACTGGTCAAGTCCTCAAAAGCAGCCTCAAATGCCTCTTGCCAGAATCTGGGCAATCTGATCCGATGGCTATTAGTGTACACATCCCACATGTGCTCCACCTCTTTCTCTCTCTCCTCCATTTCCTGCCCAAATCAGAGATCCAATTACAAACCTAAAATTCACAAAAATCAGAAAGAGAGAAAAAAAAAAAGGAGTCGGAATAGGGACTCACGATCACGTCGAGATCGTCGTGAATAGCCGAATCCATATCGTCGGAGAAGCGGTTGAGGTTTCCGGCGGACCAGCGGAGCGTGACGGTGCCGGTGAACATGGACCAAAAGGCGAGGAGGAGAATGGCCGCCAAAGCCCAGAACTTGTATCTGCCTTTGCCGAGTACTAGGCTCGAATCGGAGCTGTCCTTCTTCGCCGACGCCGACGTGGTGGTCGTCGGAAGGCCATCGTCGTCCTTCATCTCTGAGATTAGCCACAGAGATTTTAGAGTCCTTCCAATTTAAATTTTCTTCAGAGTTTAATTTAATTTTCGGGTTACTAAATTTAGATGGGCTTTTTGCTTTCCTGCAGTGGCTTTTTGGGTGTTCAGATTGTCATCGTGGAGGTTTGGACTGTGAGATTTGGGAGAGGAAGAGAGGATCCGAGGGAGAGAGAGAGAGAGAGAGAGAGAGAGAGAGAGCGAGAGAGCAAAGACGGGGGTGGAGGAGAAGTTGCCTTTGTTGGGGGTTTACTGGTTCAGAGAAAAGGGTTGCAAGCCTAGATTATTACTCTGCGGACCACCACATACGATTGATTTTACTCTATCTATTCGCTGACATTTATATTGGATTTCATTTTCAGGGTTGATTTTGTTTTTTAAGATTGATAATTATTTGGGCACCGACGCCGATTTATTGTCCTCTTCTTCCTAGATTAGAGCATCCGCAGCGCAGGCTTCCTCTTGGAGGAATTCCTGCCGAAAACGGTGGCCCCGGCGACGTGGAGGAATTTTGGGTGAAAAACGGCGTGCACCGGTGAAGTTCTGGAGGGTGGACCGAGCTTTGACCGAGGGGAGTTCCTCTCGGAATTCCTCAAATCGGAACCGGGAGAGGAATTCCTTTCTGACGTCAGCCACGTGAGTGCTGACGTCAGGCGGGAAAGTTTTTTTTTAAATCCGGCGCGTGTGGTACACGCGCTCGGTAAAAAAAATTTAAAAAAAAATTACAGATTTACGCAGCCAATGACAGCCCGCCACGTGGCAGGCTGTCGGCTGGCTTAATCAAGCAACGGTAGGCTTGATCTGGACGGCCCAAATTCAAACCAAAAGCGATCGGACGGCTCAAATTTGTCCGCAACGGCTACTGAATTTTCTGAAAATTTCAGAACGGAAACTACCCAAAAAAATTCCTAAAAAATTCAAAAAAATCCCAAAAAATCCCAAAATATTTCTTAAAACCCCATACTATTTTTCTATAAATATTAGGTATTTTTTTCTAAACACTTCACACTCATTTGTGCACTTCACCTATTATCCTCCTCCTCCCTCTCTTCCCTCTCTCTCTCACAAAATCTTTGATTTTTTGCAAAAAAATGTCCACAAATTGGCTCATTTCCGAAGATGTACAATTGTGCATATCATATTGTCGCTATAGTGTGTGCCCTATCTCCGGCAACAAGCAAAAAATCGACAAATTGTGGGAAAAAATCTATGCCGATTACCAACAAAATTGGGTGATGGGTCAAGGTGAAGTGAGAGCGGAACCGAGGACCCAAAAGGCACTTACCTCTCGTTTTGCTAAGTTGAAGCCAAACTTGTCACAATGGAAAGCGGCGCTTGCATACGCAAGAAGGAATCCAGAATCCGGCGGAAATTTGCATGATGAGATAAGAATTTATTTATGTTGCTCCTCTTAATTTGAATTAATTTAGTGAAATAAAAAATGTGACCTATATTTTCGTAGTGGAATAAAAAATGTGACCTATATTTTATTTTTGTAGTTAAGGAAAGCTCAAACGTGGTATGTGTGGAAACAAAAAAAAGAGTTTACGCACTTTGCGTGTTGGGAAATGGTGAAGGATCATCCTACTTTTAGAGTCGTTGAAACTAGCACTCCACCATCTTACAATTCCTATGTCGAAGTTACGCCTACCTCAAATGTAGTGTCTCCTATGGTCAACTTGGATGAAGATGAACTGATTCCAACATCACAAAGCAACGTTGGAGGTACCTCGAGTCCGCCTAGACCTCAAGGAGTGAAGGCGGCGAAGGAGGCAAAAAGAAAGGGAAAGAAGGCCATGACACCTACGAATGAGCTTCGAGATGAGACTTTGAAGAACATCGCAGCTAATCAAAAGATGTTCGCCGAATGGCAAAGGGCAACCGAAGAATCTCAGAGAATGCTTGATGAGAAAAACTACAAATTGAAGGAACGAGAAGAAGAAACAAGGATCATGACAATGAATTTCAAGGCTATGACCCCAAATTCAAAGAAGTACTTCATGAAGCGGAAATCAGAGATCCTTCAGTAAGTAGATGACGATGAAGGAGAAGTCGGCGATGCTAGCTTTACCGGTTGTTATCGTCCCCGCAACATTGATTTTAGTGATTAGTTTTGTAATTTCAATTCATGTAATTTCAATTCATGTAATTTCAATTCATGTAATTTCAATTTCAAGAAATAAACACGCACTTTATTTATTTAGATCGAGCTTCAAATTTAAATTCATTGATTATTAAGGGAAACACACATACAAAAGGGAAACACACAAATTGCAAACACACATATCTCGCGCACATCATTTAGAGATGTTCACCGGTTTCAAGAAACCAGTTGTGCTTCACTAAGTCCTTTTGAAGTTCACCATGGAGATAAACTGATTGTAAATCGATGAGCCGGTCGCTAAACCGTTGATGATGCTGATCTCTTCCCACTGGCTCAAATGGAATTCGGTGACCATTTTCATCCACCGGCCCATCATATAGTGTGGAAGCAGTCACTGGGTTTTGTAAATCTTCTTCCTCATTCTCCTCAAAATCATCTTCCACAAATTCTTCCTCGACAATCATGTTATGCTCGGGGAGGAGTCCTTGCAATCCAATGGCATCTTCTCTTTGATGCCAAAACGGGTCGTGGTTACAGAGATCTGTCTTGATCCGGTTGAACAAGTGCGTGCTCATTCGAAACCTCCGGCGAAAATCCTGCTCGTGGAAAACAGGGCGTTCCACGAAGTAATCGTCCAGCAGATTCTGACCCCTTGGAGTCCTTTGCCTTTGTACGTTTGGACGGCGGCGACGAGGTGGCTCATCATCAAACGAGGCAACTACCATGGCGGCATCAACGACGAAGGAATTCATCATTGCGGTAGCTTGCCGACGTTGTTGACGCCTCCTCCTCCTTGACTCATCGTAATCGTTAGGATCCATCTTCTGTATGAGAGAAAGTGAAGAAGTGTGTTTACGGGTGTTGTGAGGTTTCAAGACAAGGAGGGATGGTAAGATTTTATAGCAAAATTGGCTAATCTGATGTTGAACAACGGGTACACGTGTCACATCCTCAGTGGTCGCAAATCTGACGGGAAATCTTCAATGGATAACTTAGCCGATAACGACACGTGGATGAGTACACGTGTCACATTCTGATTTGTCGGAAATCTCACCGGAAATCTTCATCAATAATTTAGCCGACATTGACACGTGGATGAGTACACGTGTCGCATCCTGATTTGTCGGAAATCTCACCGGAAATCTTCATCAATAATTTAGCCGACATTGACACGTGGATAAGTACACGTGTCACATCCTGATTTGTCGGAAATCTCACCGGAAATCTTCATCAATAATTTAGCCGACATTGACACGCGGATGTGACACGTGTTGCATTATCATTTGTCGGAAATCTCACCGGAAATCTTCATCAATAATTTATCCGACAGTGACACGTGGATGTGACACGTGTCACAATATGAGTCGTCGGAAATCTTACCGAAAATTTAGTTCAATAATGTACATGATAATGACATGTGTCGCCTAGTTATTGGATAAACATATTACAAATAATTAATCAAAATTTTATTTTATGATTATGAATAGTAATAGGAATTCCTATTTGTTGCACTGCTGTGCAAAAAAGCTGAATAGGAATTTCTATTTGCTGAATAGTAACAGGAATTCCTGAAATAGGAATTAGGAACCCTGAAATAGGAATTTATGGGTGCGGATGCTCTTAGTAAAGATGAAATCAGGATTGTTGGTCGAAAATTTTGCACTGGGTCTTTGGGCTAGAGTAGTTATTCAATTTTACTATGTTTGGTTAACTCTAAGTGAGTGACGGTTCCTTGATCGTACAAAAGAAGGTTAGGAAATGTGACGGCCAAGAATTAATATGAATATTATACGAATTGATAATACGTTCATTAATAATATATTAATTCTATAATTTATGTTTAAGTAATTAATAAATAAAGACATTCTTTACTACATTAATCCTCGAGGGAATATAATTTGTCTAGTGCAAATAAGAGTCCTACATAAACTTCTATATTCATCACGAATTGTATTAGAATTAAACATCTTTATGGGAGGTATTAATTCTATACACACTATATAAAGGCATAAGGTCTTATTTTAACGATCATTCTATTTAAAAGTCATTCATTAATTTTGTCTCATAGAAGAGTCCGACTATTAAGGATCTTTTGCGTTGTATCATCATCTACAAAGTACAAATATTTGTAAGTTCTCTATGTTATCAAACAATCTATGTGTGTTTTTTATGTTCTTGAATTGATCACAATTTTACAGTTTACATATTCATAATCTTGAATTACAGTTAATATTCATAACCATTAATTTTAATTTTACATATGGTATTGCTCAAGCAAGAATCAAATAACAATTTTTTTTAAGAAGAAAAAGAAAACAATTATTAAAGAGGGGAAGAAGGGTTTGTAATCAATCTCATCAGTTTATTCATTACTAAATTGCGTTTAGTACGTAATTATATGGGCATGAGTGTGACGAGACCATGGATTAGACCATAGTTATGAAATTAAAAGCCTATAGTCGTCTCCCCACTATTATTGATAAAAGGCTCCCACTTTTGTCGACTTGATGCAAGAGTTTACAGAAGACAAAGTAACGTATTGGTTATTGTCTTCATTAATCAATATGTGCCTTTGTTCTAGCTCAATTATATATTTGTATATGCAGCGTCTGTAGGACGAACAAAAGCCGAAAGACCTTTGTCCCTAATGTGGAAGACCATTGTCTTCTTCTTCTCCACACCTTTTGTCAACTTGGTCATTTAGTATAATCCATGCTTTTCAAATTAATTGATTCTGAGGTTTTCTCACACGTTAACTGAAAACGATTTATGTTTTCATAAATTTATAAAATAGTTTATGGATTTTATGTTTTATTGTGTAACCCAAACTCGATTTTAATTGTCAATTTTGGGGAAAATATTGTTTCTATTTGGCATGGAATATCGTTGGAAACTAGGTACGCTTCTTTCACTACCAGAATAAGTATTATAGCCGACGAACAAAATTCGTCGACCTGTTTCATATATTCGTCGGTTATAGTTATAGCCGACGACGGTTGTCGGCTATACCTATAGCCGACGAGAATCAGTTACGTCGTCGTCTATAGTCCAAATTATAGCCGATGATGTAAACATTTTCGGTTTTAGTTTTCCGCTTTTACTGACAACAAATGCGTCGGCCAAACCCTCCCCTCCAGTCAATTTTGTTTGACCAGGACAGGACTATAGCCGACGACTGTGGTTAAAATTCGTCGGCTATTGTGCTGATTTCTTAAAAAAAATCGATAGATTCTGGATTTCTATTCCAATAACCTGTAATTCCGTAATTTTATTTCCCTAATTGCCAACAACACATACAATAAGGACAACATACACATATTCACCAACAAACACAAATTAATAAAAATTAAGCTTTATTTTATTAAAACACATATTCACCCATATTATAGATAAACTAAAACTAATGATCACCTAAATCTATGTCATTGAAAGGGTTACTACCGAAATTTTATGGATCCTCCTGTTGATGTGGAACATCGAAAGGGACCTGGACAAATAGATTCACAGGAACAACCGGGACGTTTAGTCCTTGCGCCTGAAGTTGTGCATTCATTCTCTGAAAATAGGAATCCATCACAACCTGCTGCTTGGCCATCTGCTGAGCCATTTGCTCTATCTGAGACTTCTAGGCGGCATACCGTCTCTCATTCTCATCCTGCTTTCTCTAATGCTCCATTGCCTGCATGTCCAGCTGCTCCTGTAGCTGAGTAGCCCTGGAAGATCCGAACTTGCGTTGGAAACCGGGCGTGTTCTTCAAAACCCCATCGTTGAGCTGTCCTAGACTCCTGCAGTAATAATTGTTCCTTCGCGGGGGGAAAGCTTGACCCATAATCCTCGCCCGAACCGTCACATCAGATTGATTAATCTGAGATGCGAACTAGGGGAGATCCTTATCTGGGGTATTAGGAAATCGCTCCCTCTCAACCTGAGTCAACACATCCTCAGTCGCTTTCTGCACTCTCCCCTAATTGACAAGGAATATAAAATAACATATTAGTAAACATAAAAAAAAATAAAAAGTTAGAGAAAATACATACATAAGCGATTATGTTAAGTTATAAGGGCATAAGACTTACAATTTTCTCGGGGGACCCAGGGTGCGCTTTCTTGCAAGTATAGACGAGCGGGCTGACTACCGGATGTTAAATTAAATAATGAAGGTGTGTTTGATTTACCCGATTCTGACACCGATGTGTTTGATACCCTTACACTATAAAGAGGTGTATCAAACGGCACATAGACGTATGCCTGGTGTGGGTTGATGTAACGGGGGGCTGCTGGGTCAACTGGCATAGGCACTCCATCTGCATCTACAGGAGGTAGGGCAAGTAGTTCTCGGGGCAGGAAGAGGTGACGCAGTGGTCGATTTGGTACCCGAGTCGACGATGGACTTCCTGAACCACCAACTTAAGAGGATTCAGGAACTTGAGTCGTAGATGGAGAAGGCGAGGGCCGGTTAATGGGAGGCATATTGTTGTATCCCGAAGGAGTGGCACCCGTAGAGTCGGTCGTTGTGGGCATGGGGGTGCCTTGTTGAATTGAAGTAGCCTCGTGTTGTGTGGTCGATGTGGTTGCAGCATCGCATGCTCAAGTAGTTGACGATGTCCAACATTCAACGGGGGGCCGCCGGTCAACTGAGGGCCGCCAACTGTGCCGTGCGGATTGGTGTTTGAGGCGCACCCGAAACTATCGGCGTTAGACCCAGATCCTCTGGTGTTAGGACCCCTCATGTTCTTGCCGGTTATCCAATTCTTCATGATGCCTATGATAAAAACCAACGTACAATATCAACCCAATTTTGTCCAACATCAACAAATTTGCAAATAAATAACCAAAATCAACATCACTAATATAACTAATAGATTACTCATCACTAACATATCAAAATCTATCGTATATAATTTCATTACGCATATTGATAATCAAAATCAATTACCTATATTCACTAATAGATTACCCATCACTAACATCACTAACATATCAAAATCTATCATATATATTTTCATTATGCATATTGATAATCAAAATCAATTACCAATATTCAAAATAAAAATTAATTACTCATATTCAAAATCATACGAATTCAAAATCTAGCATAATTCTATTATCACCCATAATCAATAATCAAAATCAATAACCCATATTCAAAATCAAGATCAATATCAAAATCATTATCACCCATAAACTCAATATCATTATTCAAAATCACCCTAATACCCATATTCAAAATCATTCAAAATCAAAATCAATATTCAAAATTACCCTAACCTGTTAAGATTGAAATCAATAACCTGAAATCTATAGCCCATAAAATATATCTAAATATACACTTAATCTGTTCGGATTGACTACTTTTATATGTATATATAGAGATATATATATATATATATATATAGAGAGAGAGAGAGAGAGAGAGAGAGAGAGAGAGCGAGAGAGCGAGAGAACCTATACGAGGATGAGAGAGAGGGTCGACGGTGAGCGGCGGCGAGAGAGAGGGTTGGCGATGGTGTGCGAGGGCGGCGATTCGAGGGGGGTTAGGGTTTTTTCAGTTTTAGGTCGATGGAGGCGCTGCCTGGTTTGTAAATACGAAACTTATAGCCAACGAGTAAAATGAATAATGTCGGTTATAGTATAGCCGACGATAGTTGTTATGAATATTGTCAGCTACACTATAGCCGACGATATTCATGACAACTATCATCGACTATACTATTGGGTTTAGGGTCGAAGAGGGGCGGTGTGGCTATTATGGGTTTGTAAATACAAAATCTATAGCCGACGAGTTAAATAAACATCGTCGGGTGTACTATAGTTAAATCTATAGTATAGCCGACGATACGTATCAAAATTATCGGTATAGTAACTATAACCGAAGACGTTTTCCACTGTCGTCGGGTAAAGTGTAAATTTTTTTTTGAAAAATAGGCTTATTTGAAAACAACCCCACACAAAAACCCGTGTCACATAAATACATGTTTACCTAATTAAATAACATAATCAAAATCATCAAATGTAATCAAAAGTGTGAAAATACGTTTAACACGAATACGTTTAACACAAATACTTTAGTTTAACTAAAAGGGTCATAGTCAGAATCATTGCTTGAGTCTTCCTTGGTGTCTGAGTTAATTTTTAGTAATAAGTGTCGCTCCTCATCACCGGAGACGTCGTTGTATTCATTTAGATTAACATTAATTAGTTCAACATCTTCCTCACGACATCGAATCACACGACCATGTATCACATTATTCTCGCGAATTGTAGAGGAATCAGGAATACCAATTGCATTCGGCTCTTGGTATGCAGTATCTTTTTCACTTTCTCCGGCCTCTCCAAGTGTAGCTGCATTGTATATATTTCTATGAACAACATGGTTGATTAGTTCCAGCCTTCTTTGTGCACAAGTTCATCAAGATAAAACACTTGTTTTACCGCTGTGGCAAAAACAAATGGATCATCTTCATACTAGCTTGTAGCAGTATTCACCGTAAATATTCCGTATTGATCGGTCCTTGTGTTCTGAGGCCTAGTATCAAACCATTTACACTTAAACAAGTGTACTGTCATGTCTTCCCCATAAACTAGTTCAACCACTGAATGAAGAACACCGTAATAGTCAATGCCATTTTGCCCACCATGCACCATTACCCCAGAATTCTATGTTCTCCATCTGACGTCTCTATGTTCATATATAAATTACACCTCATTGACCTTACACATCGGATAAACTCTTGAAGTTACGATTTCATCGCCAAAAGTCTCAATTCGTGTGACCAATATGGGTCACCATCATTTCGTATATGGGACATCTGAAAAAATTAATAGCAACCATTAACTTTAAATATGAAAATAGTAAAATATATATATTTAAAATAATATATAGCATTAAATATATATATATATATAGACGTACCCACAAACCAAAATAGTTTACAAACTACCTATTGTGGTACTCAAGATCACTAACGACGCCTTGATGGTAAAGATGCATGTCTTTGTAGTACTGAACTTCTGCACAATTAATCAATACCCACCAATGGGCAATGGATAGCTCATATGCATCCAACTTATACGACTCTGACAACTTTCCATAAACTTCAACATCATAAGAGAGGACAGAAAAATTGAATTGTGGATGATCTACTGGCATTTGTTGTGAAGTGTCCTCCAACGCTCCCAAATACAACTTGGTGTACGTTATGCATTTGTGCGCAAGATATGCTTCCGCTATACATCCTTCAGGTGCGGATTTATTAGCCACATAGTCTTTGTAGTCCCTCAGTTGCCTATCAAGTTGTAAAGTTCATGATGTGGTTATTGAAATATACCAGCTTATATAAAAATAGATTGATATAATAATGATGAATCATACCTTTCCATGGATACATCCAAATGTAGTGTGCTGGACCAATAAACATCAATTGTTCGGGAAGATGGATCATCAGGTGAGGCATGATGTCAAAAAAAATTGGGGGAAAATATCCTCTCAAATTTGCACATGATAAAAAAGATGTTCTATTGAATTTCTCTCAGGTCTGATTTTTTCACTTCTCTAGTACATAACTTCTGAAAGAATCTTGATAACGCCACTAACGGCTCCACAACCTATTTGGGCAGGTACCCTCGAATGAAAACAGGGAAGAGGAGTTGAAGCAGTATATGGCAGTCATGACTCTTTAATCCGTACATCTTATTGTCCCGGAAGTTAACACACCGACCAATATTTCCTGCATTACCTGAAGGATACATAACACTATCCATCCACCTAAAAATTTCATTCTTCTGGTCAGACTAGACGGTGTAAGGAGCTTGAGGCATTTTTTTGTTCCTTCATGTAACCACAAATATTTTTGTAATTTAATTCTTTGAAGATCAATGCGTGCCTTAGGGCCGTCTTTAGTTTTCCCCTCCCAATTAAGCATTGTGTCCACCACACTTTCGCACACATTCTTTTCTATGTGCATGACATCTAGATAATGTCTGATCAGTAACTTAGGCCAATACATGAGTTCCCAGAATATGCTCTTGTGTGTCCAAAATTTATACCTGTCAGAACCGTCGACTTACACCCGTTGTACAACGGGGTCTGTTGGAAGGCAATCAGCTTATTGTACTTGTCAATACTGGTAGTGTTGACAGCTCTAGAGAATTGCTGGACTCCATGGAAGCCCTCAACGGCGGCGGGGATATCTTGTACTTAAGCAAATACACCGCTCTCATAAGAAAACACATTGTTGATAAATCTCGTAGTTGGATCGTTGGATGTACTGCCCCTCTCATGAAATTTCCCATGATCTTGCTGACCGATTGATGATGTTTCACAATGATAGATCCAACATGTGTACTTATCCTAAAACCCTTTCTTCTTCAGGTGCTTCCATACTTTATGTATATCAACATGGTGGCGGTCGCTGGGTCACTGACATTTCATACACGAGCAATAATATATTATATTCCCATTAGCATTAGGAATCACATATTCCACAAAACTCTGAATTCCATTCACATATTTAGTGTCTCATCTTAGAAGGAAAATCCAACTCTTGTCCATCCTGAAAATGAGTCTTCAGAGACGATGAGGTATTTATGTTGGTTATGAAGCTTCAATTATTGTCTGCTACTTAGAACATTTGACAAGAGATCTCTTTATTGCTAGATTTGCAGATTGTCACTTTGATGTGACATACTTCCCACCGTTAGAGGGAGAGAGGAATGGCTCTATTCCAGTTGAACGTCAAGAATTGACATGGTCAAACCCCACTATGTCTTATCATGATACCCGCTCATCTCACAATGAGATAGAAGTGCGACGTATTCTTGATCTTCAAAAAGTAGCAGATTCGATGTCTGACTTTTTTACTGATATCGAGAAAGTGACGAGATCAGATGTACCTACTGCTAATGTTCCTGCAATGCTGGAAGTCCCTAGAAATGGGCAAGTTAACGCCTTTCTCGGGCAGGGCAACATCTGTGATGTCCATCATAGGGGTGGGGTGTCGGCCTCGGCTCCCATAAGGAAGAGGGGGAGACCAAGAAAATTCATTGATGAAGCATCGAATAAAAGGCAGGTCAACCATGCACAAAATGATCCATTTGTCATCATCATTGTGAATCATTTACGTGAGATTGTTCCTGACTATAATTATGTTCTAGAATCACAATTGGTAATACTATGGGACGCTTTAGTGTCAATGCTGTTGTCACAGAACAAAGAATTCTCACAAAGTAAACACAAGTGCACATGTTATATGGATTGATCTTCCATATTAGTTGATGAAATATTTGCTTATTCTATCGCTCAAGAAATCAGTGACGATGATGAAGTGAAACCTTACTCTATTGCGGATTGTCAACCTCGCTAAAATGGAAAGATGCAATCCAGGCTGAATTAGACTCTCTTACAAAAATACAAGTTTTTGGTTCGGTAGTGCTATGTCCATTGAATGTGAAGCCGGTTAGACCTAAATGGGTCTTTGTTCGGAAGCGCAATGACAATAATGAAGTCTTGTGGTATAAAGCTAGACTAGTGGCGCAAGAATTTTCTTAATGCCCTGAAATTGATTATGAGGAAACGTATTCTCCGGTCATGGACATCATTACTTTCCATTACGTGGTCAATATGTCAGTGTCCTAAAAACTGAGTATGCAGCTTATGGATGTGGTTACAACATATATCAATAGGGATCTTGATTCAGATATAAATATATATATATATATGAGAGTGTCAGATGACATAGTTTTACCTAAATCAAGTAAATCTAAACCACGGAGTGCCCATGTGATAAGATTAAGATGTTCATTATATAGATAGAAGCAATTCGGTCGGATGTGGTACACACGTTTAAGTGAATACTTGATTGAGAAGGGATATAAGAATAATGTGTTATGTCTATGTATGTTCATTAAACGAACAAGTTTCGGATTTGCCATTGTAGGAGTCTATGTTGATGATATGAACATCATCAGATCGGTTGACTACTTGAAATCCGAGTTTGAGAAAAAGTACCTTGGAATGACTTGATTTAAAGCTGGAACATCGAGTTGGTGGAATTCTTATTCACCAGTCTCCTTATGTCCAAAAGATGCTCATGCGATTTAACATGGACAAAGCACACTTTCTTAGCACATCAATGATTTATCGTAGTCTGGAACCTAAAAAGGATTCGTTTCGCCCGAAAGATGACGATACAGAGGTTTTGGGAGCTAAGGTTCCATAACTCAGTGCATTGAAGCTTTGTTGTATTTAGCTTAGCATACACGTCCAAGCATTGCCTTCTTAGTGAACTTATTAACTAGATTAATTTAGCTCTGCGTCTATGCAACGTCATTGGAATGGAGTAAAACACGTCTTTAGGTACTTGAAGGAATCCATTGACTTGAGCTTGTTCTTTCCCTACAAAGACACAAGAGAGAAACACAAAATTTTGGTGAAATGAATGCCAAAAACATAGCTTACTGATTTTGGGATTTTCGGCCCGTCAAGACCTTTTCTCGACTTGTCGAACAAGAGTCCCTGGATGGATTGTTTGAAGTCAATCTTCCATCTACCAACGCTGAACTTCTTTAAGTGTAGTTCCCTATTCTGAGATACCGAATGATGTGTTGGTAGGATTTGCTGATGTCGGGTACCTCTCTGACTCGCATAGAGGATGTTCTCAAACCGGTTATGTTTTCTTGGAGATCTACAATGCAAACCCTTATTGTTACTTCCTCGAATCATTTTGAAATGATAGCTCTACATGAAGTTGTTAAAGAGTGTGTGTGGCTTCGGTGAGTAATACACTATATTCAAGGGTCTAGTAGATTACCATCTACTATGGCAGCACCAACCTGCATCTTTAAGGATAATGCAGCTTGCATTGAGTAAATGATGTCGGGTTTCATTAAGGGTGATGTTGGAGCATAAAAATGTTGTCGGGGACAAGTTACCTCAACAAGAAATTCTCTACGAACACTGAACGATCCAACGTCTTTGACAAGCTCGAGTTTTGGCTTCTTATACTGAAATGAGGAGTTAGGGGGGGAGGGTACCTGCAAAGACACTCCGACGCTCAAGTCACTCAAAGTGTTCTAGTTGAAAGTGTAAATGCAAGTAAGTTTGCCAAGAAATGAATATGTATCAATCTCTAATTGAATGAATCTTTAGACCTTCTATCCTATTATGCCCGAGGCTTTTTGGATCATATACTCGTCGAGCATTCCTCATCGAGTATTTTTGTCGATATGCTTCTTTAGCATTTCGACCTTTCTGCATTTTTTTCACTAAAGCTTTTATGCCATCCCATATTGCCCGAGGCTTTTGGGTCATATACTCGTTGAGCATCTCTCATCGAGAATTTTTATTGATATGCTTCTTTAGCTTTTTGATCTTTATGCATTTTTGCTCTAAAGCTTATCAGTCAACAATCCCATTATGCTTGAGGCTTTTGGGTCACATGCTCGTTGAGAATTTCTCATAGAGAAATTTCATCATCAACACAATGCCATATCATTGAAATAGTTTTGGCCTCAACAAACAACTTATTTATTTCACTTGTCTTTGTCTTAAGCACTTTACGATGACATGCAAAAGCCCTTAATCACTAAGCTGATCAATATGCATATCATACTTTGGGACGTAACAAAGCCATTTAATACCATAAATTTGTTACCTCCAATCTTCATCATCGTGTGATCTCACCTAATACAGCGAGATGTTCCCAATAAATTGATCTCTCAAGTAAATGATTTGATCTTCGACTTTGTACCCTTGAAATTCTTCTTCAATCTTCACTGAGGCTCAACTCAAAGCATACCAGAGCCGCATTTGTCTTGCCTCCTAGGTTTTGCTTTATAGTATCTTGGCCTTCCCTTTATTCCATCTTCGCTTTTTCTTGCAACCTCAGTAGGGAAAATCATAACCTTGAATGCTTATCAGATAGCTTCGTTACCATTAACCATTGAAAAACTGGTAATTGTGCAAATAAGTTCAATTGTATAATATATATATATATATATATATTATGCACAATCAATGATATCCATGCTGGGTTGGATGTAGCGAGTCTCCCTTCACATCACAGCCCATGCATAATTGCATATATAATATCACTCTTATCAAAAGTCAGTGGTGCAGATATAAAATACAATAATTGGATATATGAAACCCACTTATTGTGTCATCACTGAGCCAACCAATGATAAGTATATTTCTCATAAGTGATGAAATTGTATTAGTTTAAGGAGTGGAACCAGCCATCCTCATTATTTTTCTCAGAGATTGCATCCCCAAAACCTCTTTGAAGCTTTGATCAAGTCAAGTTCAAGCGATGGAATTTGTTCTCTCCTGACACTCCTTAGTTCCATAATCTCGTTCAAAGATCCCAGCTTTCAAGAATTCTATAGGTCTCTTTCCTGCAATATCATCAGAAAAGATAAAGCTTAAATGCTTGCTCCCTACTTTCATCGCCACAACCCATCGATAACTTATCAATGATACAAAAACCATCTCCTGCACAATTAACAAACAAATTACTTCCATCTAGACTCCATTGACTACAATTGATATGGAATCAACTCTTATATTCCAGGCCGCTTTGATCAAACTCATATGTAATGTGCAGAAGCTCGCCGATATTTCTTGAAACATCTGGCTCGACGGGCTATTTTCTTGTTCGTCGAGGTTTTTCTCCACCAGACCACTCTCATATTCCTCGAATTGGTTTCCATCATTGTTGTGTGGCAAAGCCTCGTTGTCAACGTTGTCAGGGATGTTCAGTGTCATCATTTCCCACAAATGGCGCCACTTGTTGGAGCATAAAAATGTCGTCGAGGACAAGTTATCTCAATAAGAAATTCTCGACGAACACCAAACGATCCAACGTCTTTAACAAGCCCGAGTTTTGGCTTCTTCTTACCGAAATAAGGCGTGTGTGTGTGTGAGTGTAAATGCAAGTAAGTTTGCCAAGAAATGGATCTGTGTCAATCTCTAGTCGAATGAATCCACAATCTGCTGGGAAGAGCAACATTTATATTGCAAACCACTACCACATTTTTAAGTATTGCCGGCGACTTAAAGTCATCAACCTTTGTTTATTAGTCGCCGGTGATAGTCATTACCGGCGACATGTCGCCGGTAATACTCTCGCCGGAAGTTAGCCGTCGGTGATAGTATCACCGACGACAAAATGTGGAAGTCGTCGGTGATACCTTGAAGTATCACCGACGACTAAAGTCGCCGGAAATGGCACCGGCATCACCGGCGACTAGTCGTCGGCAATGACACAATCATCACCGGCGACTGCAATGGCAATTCTTATCACCGACGAGTTAGTCGCCAGCAATGGTGCTCCGCCGTGGCCTGAAAGTTGGAGTTATTGCCGACGAGATTGGTCCAACTCGTCGGCAATACCCAGTGAAATTTTACAAAAAAAAGCTGGTTCTGGATTGGGCCCAATTCCAGAACCTGCACCGAAAAACATAACCGTCCAAATACACGTTCAACAGTACACACATAATTGTCCAACAGTACAAATAGCAACAATACGAAAATAAAATTCAACTACACTAAGGGTCGACGAAATCCATGTTGACGAAATCATTTGAACTGCGGCGGCTACCCTGGTCTTGCTGCGACGGCGATGGCTGCGGTTGTGGAACACTGTGAAACACAGGTATCGGTGGAGGTGTGGGGAGCGGTTGTCCGGTAGTCTGGCACGCGTACATCGTCTGCATCCATGTGAACATTTGTGTCTGCTGCTGGACCATAATTCGGTGTTGCTCGACCATCACCCGGTGCTCGGCATCTCTGACTGCCTGCTGCTCGGCCAATTGCCGTATCTCCTCCACCACCCTCATTTGCTCCTCCAACTCCCTCTGCGTCATCTGAAGCTCCGCTGCTAGGTTAGAGTTCCTAGAAGAAGTTCTTGACCCGCTAGAGTATTCCGAAGTGTTCTTTAATACTCCTTCGCCCGCCGAGCCCATTCCCCTGCAGTAGTGGATATTCTTCCCAGTCCCGCACGCTTTTGCCATGATCTGAGTCGTTATAGGGCGATCAAGCGTATCGATCTGAGAGACATACTGGGTCACTTCTTCCTCCGAGCAGTCAGGTTGGTCGTTTTGAGCTATATTCATGGTGACCTCTGTGATCGCATCCTCCACTCTCACCTAATTGAAAAGCGAATATGAATAACGTATTATTAAAAAAAAATTAATAGAGAAAAATAGTTTTATTAACACATGCATATGTGAACTACAAAATAATGAGGCCAAAGACTTACCGCTTCTTCAGGGCACTACGGATAGAACTTCTGATGAACAAACACCAACGGGTTGACTTCTTGTTGTTTCTGCGCCCCTAGCCGACCAACCCAAATAGTTGAGTGAACCTGCATGATGAGACTTGGTGTTTTTCAATATGTTCTCCCTGTTCGTCTTGGAAATCGCCTTATTTGATAAACATATGTCAAAAAATTAATAACTAACTATTTCAATGTGATACGATACATTAGGGTTGTAAAATATATTCAGGATGCATACCTTCACTTTGGAGTGCTCGAAGTGGGCTACCAGCCACAGCCACTCGTACTCCCTAAACTGGAATTCGCTAGGGGTAGAACCTTGGCCTAGATCCTTGTACTGTGTCCAATGTTTTGAAAGCTCGTCCTTCCACTCTTTATACCTATATTAACACTAGAAACAAATGTTAGAGATATTAAAACACTTGATAAAGTGAAAATCTAACTAGATATATACTCAAATAACTCAAATCACATCACCTGATATGTAGTTGACGTTCTGCCCACGTGTGAATAAGGCATTCATCCACGTCAAACCACAGCTGCAAGATGAATATATAAATGGTAAAATTATATATTTTGCCTGCTTAATTAATAAATGTAAAATTTACGTAATAAAAATACGATTTAACTCACACTCAGTGCATTATGCACTTGCAACTTCACGTAGCGAGGCACACATCCCCAATCTGGCCACAGCATTGGGACCTTGTCCCGCACGACGGCCCCGGCCATGCTGGCATACTTTCGCGTGGTATTTTCTGTCTCGATCACCTCACCAAGCTCATTGGCCTTAATGATCATTTTCCTTCCCCCAGTGGCCTGTTCAAGATTCTTCCCGGTGCAGGGGCCTCTAGTCTTTCGTTTTTCATTGCCATTAACAATATTGCCTAATAATACAATGTCAAAAAATTGAAATTATTAATTGACACTATTTATAGTCTTAAGTAATAATTAAGTAATCAATTTTGTTAAATAAAATTTACCTGCATTGTCCGTTTGTTGGTTCATGCACCTCGCACTCCAAAGATACACGGGGTCGAACGGGAAGAACCTGTACGCTTCCTCCACGGTCAGGAACTCCGACCGTCCTTCAATATAAATAGCCCTCCCCCTATCATCGAATTCAGAGATCACAGGAATCTCGTCGGGCACGAAGAGACCGGACGGCGGAGATAGACGAGGCCTGGACGATGAGGAGCCTGCACCATCTACCTCAGATGATTCCCGTGAAAGGGGAGTAGGCACCGGGCCAATAGGGGGCATTCAGATGGAGGGAGTTTCTGATGCATCTGTTGAGTGTCGCTCGCCTGAGTGTCTGCTGCCTGAGGGTCGAGGCTGGACTGAGGGTTGCACGGATCCGGATCGTGTAGCTTCCTCCTCTTCTCGCGCACGTAGCAAAATTTGTGTGCGAGCATTCATAATAGGGCCGCTTCGCGTGTTGCTGATTGCGGCTGAGGATGCTTGACTACTGCTCCCTCCACTGAATCTAGTCCCTCTCTGTTTGATGCCCCCAAGCCAATTTGCCGCAAAACCTCCTGCACATCCAACAATTAAACAGAACAGCCAAAAATATATTCTATATGTCAAAAATATATACACGAAATATCCTACATATCATTACCAATATCATTATCAAAAATATCAATTAACCAAATATATTAAGCAAAATATCATTACCAATATAATTATAAAAAATATCAATTAATCCAAATCTTATTGCCCAACACAAAAATAATTTTACCTAAATATATTCTACATATATACATACACATACCAATATAATTATCAAAAATATCAACATCACCCAAATCTTAATTAACCAACTTAATTAAAATTCATACATATTGTGACGACCCGAACCATAATCAGTTGAGTAAACAGCATAATCCACAAGTTAGTGCGTAATCGCGATTAATCGTTAATTGTGTTGTTTGCCGATTTAGTTTACGACTTAATTATCGGCCGAGAATTTGAATTGAGTTTCTTCATGGAAGTTGTAGAGCACGTGATTTCGAGCTCATGAGCGTTTCCGGATGATTTTTCCGATAACTGAGGAATATAATATGATTATTTGAAGTTTTGGTTTTCGACGAGTTTATCCGTTCGTTTCGTATTTATCCGAATTGTTATGGTTATCCGTTTTGGACCGTTGATCGTCCCGAGACGCGAGTATAAATATCGGAAATAATCGTAAAATTGTCAGAAACACTGTTTGAAATGTTGACCGGCGTTGACTTTCCATTTTTGGATGTTTGATCGTTGACCGAGGAGGAAGACTTTCCTGTTTGGTTTTCGCCGGCCGACTTGGATTTTCTGGCCACCTCCGGCCACGTGAAGGGTATCATTCTCTTCCTCTTGAGTTTCTAAGTTGTTTTGTGTTTGGAATTATGGAAATTAGTTGTGTTTTGGTGGGTTTCGAATCGGGTCGGTTTAGGGGTTTTCGCCGGTGACGGGAGGTGGTCCTCCGGCGAGCTACGGTGGTGGGGGAGTGGGGGTTTCGACTCCCCTTTCCCCAAGGATGCTTCCCATAAGTTTGAATTGGGTTGAGGTTGAGTTTTCCGGTGAACCCGTGGTAGTTGCCGGAGTTGGATTCCGTTTTGGTTTCGAGCTAAATTGGTGAGGTTCTGATGAGATTTGGACTTTGTGGTAGTTGAGAAAAAGGTTGGGCTTGATGTGATCTTGAAATCTGGAGCTTCTGCGTTTGAGGAACTCTCCGTTGACGGCGGGCCGCCGGCGGCGGCGCTTCGGCGAGAGGGTTGACTTTTCAGTTTTCGATGATCTTAATGTCATTTTTCTCGTAATCACGCCTTGATCGTCACCTTGAGGTTTTTGAATTGATTTGGGTATCGGATTTTCAGTCGAAGGTTTCGAGTGGAGATTCCGCAAATTCAGTCGATTGTTTAATATAGTTTTATATGTTTTCGGGAACGGTTGTTTTCCGTGGTTAAGTACAGAGTTGTGGGCTATAATTTTGATCAGATGTGTTTTATGATTATTCAGGGGATCGAGATCAAGATCGTGCTTCGGGCGAGGGATCTTCCGCCGAGCCACAAGATTAGCGCGAGTGCGCGTTTCGCTCACCTGTGAGTGGACAACTTATTTTCACTATCAATCGCGAGTCATTACATACGTTTTACGAGCATGAGCATGCATACGAGATTATGTTTCATATGAGCATGTGTTATAAGATTATGCTTATACTAGTATACATTACGTATATGCATTTATATATTGTTTCATGCATTTGCATCGAACTATTTATGATTTGATTTACACAGAGTACAGTCTCTATACATGTTGTTGTATCGATACACCTGCATCTTGGCTGATACCCGATTGATGCCTACCAGGAGGGGCAGTACCCCGACCTGACCAGCGAGGGGTAATACCCCGGAACCGAGGCCTTTTTGGCTAGAATCACGTGTGGGTCTGGGATCCCGTGATTCAGACTGTACTAGCACGGATGTGTCCATGAGTGACCCCATGAGATTTTCCATGCATGCTCTGTACGCGAGTTGGAGTCAGCGTCTCCTCGTGTACTTCTTGATTTATTTATATTCTGACTCGCATATGTTTTATAACATATATCATCTGGCGAAAGACATTTATTTTTGTCCACTCACTCTAACGGTTTTCATGTCTTTCCCCTGGGCTTTTTCGTTTCCGTGCCCAGTTGGCATTTCAGGTTCTGGTGTTTCACGTCGCAATTGGAGGCTAGTGATCCAAGCTACCTGTGTTTTCCAGTAGGTTCTTGTTTCGCCTACTGATGTGTATATTGTATATATTTACACTAGAGGTCGCTCTGGTACATTCTGATACATGTTTTATACGGATTTTCTCGGATATACTATATATTACAGTCTTGTTTACTGTTTATTGTTTATGATATGATATTGAGAAATCCGGATGTGATTTGTGCCCACGGTTTGGCTTTTGTGATGAAGTGTTACTTTCAGGGTGCAGGTTAATGCAATTCCGCGTTAGTAGCATTACTCTGCCGAAATTTTGAATGGTTTTTGTTGGTTCACGTTTTCAGAAGGGGTTCAATTCTGATTTAGGCAACTAAATCGGGGTTGGGTCCTTTCAGCTTGGTATCAGAGCATTAGGTTGTCAGATCCTGTAGACTCTTGTAGTTGTGACGCTTAGGGTATTTGAGTTTGTACAGCATGACTGGAGTGATGACCCGACTGGCCAGCGGTACTCATCAATACTTCAGGTGTTGTGTGTTCTCAAATATCTGCGGTCTCATGATTACGTTCTTTCTGCTTGTACCTAATGCTTGTCTTGTATCAGTAGGATGCCTCCTCGACGTGGTCCCCGTGTTGATCGGGAAGCGGATCCTGATGAGGATCGCCAGACGCACGACTTGCTGATGCGAGTCCTGCGTTTGGAAGAGCGTTTTGACCCTGTGGTCAAAGCTCGTACTGTTGGTGTGACTGTGTTTTCGGGTTCAGCTGATCCAGAGATATGTGAGGCATGGGTGGTTCAGGTTGAACGTGTATGTGAGCGTCTGCGATTTACCCCTGAGCAGATGACAGTGGCAGTAGTTGGATTACTTGAGGCTGATGCATACTTTTGGTGGGTTAGCACCGACAGAATTCCAGTTGATACTCCGTGGACTTTGTTCCGAGATTTGTTTATGCGGAGGTATTTCAATCAGGCTACCCAGCAGCGCAAGTATGAGGAGTTTACGAACTTGAGACAGGGCAGTATGTCTGTGCTTGAGTACCGGGACAGGTTTACCCGCTTATCTCGTTTTGCGCGTGATATGGTGGCTACTGAGGAAGCCAATTGTCGCAGGTTTGAGCTGGGTTTGAATCTGAACATCAAGGGGACTCTGCCTACGATGCCTCGGAACAACTTTGATGAGTTTGTCAGTGCAGCACTCCGAGGTGAGGATATCGAGAAGGAGAGGCAGCAGAGGTACCAGCCTAGACGGTTTGAGGTGGGTGGACCGAGTCAGGGGCCTTCAAAGAGGCAGAGTTCTGATACTTCCGGTTCGGCTTCATCCTCGGGCAGTGGATCTTATCGACCACCAGCTAGTGTACCTAGACAGAGATCGAGATGGAGGACAGATCGACCGCAGCGACCACAGACTAGTGGGGGTTCCAGCGGTTCTAGTTATCCTCGGCGTACTGGTGGCACGTTTCCTGTATCGAGGGAGTATACTTTGTGCAACCTATGCAATAGGTACCATCTTGCTTCATGTCAGCGAGGTACCCTCAATTGTTATCACTGTGGCCAGGTGGGTCACTATGCGAGGGCGTGTCCTCAGTTGGTTGGTGCTGGTGATCAGGCGGCCCAGAGTTCCGGAGGAGAGCGAGGTGCCACTTCGGGAGCTCGACCAGTACAATATGCAGGTCAGGGCGGACAGCAGGGACAGCCTCAGCGTGGATGACCAGCTGGGCAGGCGAGGGTTCATGCGATGACTCTACGTGAGGGTAGAGCTTCACCGGAGGTCGTTATCGGTACGTTGCATGTATTTGGTATTCCAGTACTTACATTGTTAGATCCAGGTGCCACGCATTCATTCATGTCATATAGACTATCATCATTAGCTACAGTACCTGCATCTCCACTTCCGGGGTTGTGGATAGTGTTGTATCCATCAGGGGAGATTGTGAGTATTGGCTGGGTGTACAGAGACTGTGAGGTATTTATTGGAGGTCATGGTTTAGCCGAAGATTTGTTGTTGCTTGATATTGTTGATTTTGATCTGATCTTGGGTATGGACTTCTTGGAGACACACTGGGTCATGTTTGATTGTCACAAGAAGGAGGTCGCGTTTCGACGACCAGGTTTGCCCGAGATACTGTTTCGCGGCGAGAAGAACACTTCACTACTGTGTTTGATTTCCGCGGTGAGGGCGGATTGATTGATGAAGAAAGGCTGTGTTGCTTATTTAGCCCATGTTGTGGATACTACAACAGCCGTGCCGGATCTTGGCAGTATTGTGGTTGTTTCTGAGTTCCTGGATGTGTTTCCAGCAGAGTTACCGGGCATACCTCCTGTTCGGGAGATTGATTTTACTATTGAGTTGTTACCAGGCACAGAACCGATTCCACAGACCCCGTATCGTAGGGCGCCAACGGAGTTGAAAGAGTTGCAGGTTCAGCTCCAGGAGTTGCTGGAGAAGGGTTTTATCCGACCTAGTGTTTCTCCGTGGGGTGCCCCGGTCTTATTTGTGCGGAAAAAGGATGGATCTATGCGTTTGTGCATCGACTACCGGAAGCTGAATCAGGTTACGGTGAAGAACAAGTATCCGTTACCACGGATTGATGATTTGTTCGATCATCTCAAGGGAGCTTCAGTCTTTTCGAAGATTGATCTTCGATCCGGATATCACCAGTTGAGGATCCGAGACTCTGATGTGGCCAAGACAGCTTTCAGGTCGCGGTATGGGCATTACGAGTTTCTGGTTATGCCGCTTGGGTTGACCAACGCCCCCGCAGCTTTCATGGATTTGATGAATCGAGTGTTCAGACGGTTTCTGGACAAGTTTGTGATTGTGTTTATCGATGATATTTTGATCTATTCCAGGAGTGTAAGCTAGCATAAGAAGCATTTGCGAGCAGTGTTGCGGACTTTGCGGGACCATCAGTTGTTCACGAAGTTTAGCAAGTGCGAGTTTTGGTTGGATAGTGTGAAGTTTCTGGGCCACGTGATATCGGCTGAGGGAGTCAGTGTTGATCCTGACAAGATCGAGGCCGTACTGAACTGGAGTAGACCTACCACTATACCGGAGATCCGGAGTTTTTTGGGTTTAGCAGTCTATTACCGGCGGTTTGTACAGGATTTCTCTCGGATCGCTACACCACTGACCAGATTGACGAAGAAGGGCGTCAAGTTTGAGTGGTCCGATGCATGTGAGGAGAGTTATTTGGTCCTGAAGGAGAGGTTGACTACTGCACCGGTTCTGACATTGCCAGACGACATCGATGAGTTCGTAGTGTACAGTGATGCCTCGAAATTGGGGCTTGGCTGTGTGTTGAAGCAGCATGGTAGAGTTGTGGCCTACGGTTCCAGGCAGCTGAAACCACATGAGGTCAACTATCTGACGCATGATTTGGAGTTAGCCGCTATTGTGTTAGCAATCAAGAGTTGGAGACATTACCTGTATGGAGCTCAGTGTAAGATCTACACCGACCACAAAAGTCTTACTTACTTGCAGACGCAACCGGATTTGAACATGAGGCAACGCCGGTGGATGGAGTTGATCAACGACTACGATTGCACGTTCGAATACAATCCAGGGAAGGCCAATGTTATAGCTGATGCACTTAGCCGGAAATCTGGAGCCTCGTTGTTTCATGTGTGTGTAGCCAGAGTGTCGATGTTAGCCGAGCTTCGGGCTACGGGTGCTGAGTTTGAGTGGGATGATGAGGGAGCTTTATTGGCCAGTTTTCAGGTTTGACCCGTATTGGTTGATCAGGTACGAGAGGCCCAGGATTCAGATTCCTACCTGTTGGGCAAGAAGACCATGATACGGAATGGTATGCCTACAGAGTTTCGATTGAGCAATGACGGTACGTTATTGTTCAGAGGCAGGTTATGTGTGCCCAGAGATGAGAACTTGAAGAAGGAGATTCTGGATGAGGCCCATAGTTCAGCGTATGCGATGCATCCCGGGGGTACGAAGATGTTTCGTACACTGCGAGCGTATTACTGGTGGCGCAACATGAAACGAGAGATTGCCGCGTATGTGAGTCGATGTTTGATCTGTCAGCAGTTTAAAGCAGAGAGGCAGAAACCTGCAGGGAAGTTACAGCCACTAGAGATTCCGATTTGGAAGTGGGAGCACATTACGATGGATTTCGTCTATCAGTTGCCGTGTACTTCGGCAGGTAATACTGGTATTTGGGTTATTGTGGATCGACTGACGAAATCCGCTCATTTTCTTGCACTTCAGGGGAAGATATCAGTGGGCAGATTGGCCAAATTGTACTTATCTGAGATTGTTCGCCTGTACGGTGTGCATGTGTCTATTGTTTCTGACCGAGACAGTCAGTTCACCTCTGAGTTTTGGTAGGAATTGCAGCGAGCCTTGGGCACGAGGTTGCGATTCAGTACAGCTTTTCACCCTCAGACTGACGAACAATCTGAGCGGACTATCCAGACACTCAAGGATATGTTGCGGTCTTGTGTGTTGCAGTTTCGCGGGAATTGGGACCAGCAGCTACATTTGATAGAGTTCGCCTACAACAACATCTATCAGGCCAGTATTGAGATGGCACCGTACGAGGTCCTGTACGGGAAGCAGTGTCGCACTCCATAATGTTGGAGTGAGGTGGACGAGCGATGGCTTATTGGCCCTGATCTGGTGAAGAGCACTATTGAGGATGTCCAGATTATCCGGGATAGATTGAAGATCGCCCAGGATCGGCAGAAGAGTTATGCGGACGTGAGGAGGAAGAGCCTCGAGTTTGATGTAGGTGACTGGGTCTTCCTGAAACTATCTTCGTGGAGGGGAGTTGTGCATTTCAGGAAGCGTGGCAAGCTTCGACCACGATACATTGGTCCGTACGAGATCACAGAGAGGGTTGGAGCTGTTGCTTACAGACTTGAGTTACCGGCTGAGATGGCTCGTGTTCATGATGTTTTCCACGTTTCGATGTTACGGAAGTACATCTCAGATCCTTCCCATGTGTTAGCCTCACAGTAGTTACCGATCCTAGAGGATTTGACGTACGTGGAGGAGCCTGTGCAGATTATCGATCGTCTTGAGCAAGAGTTGAGGCACCGTGTGATCCCGCTAGTGAAGGTCTTGTGGTAGAACCACTCAGTTGAGAAGGCCACCTGGGAGCCTGAGCAGCGTATTCGGGAGCAGTATCCTCATCTGTTCACTTGACAGGTGTGTAAATTTCGAGGTCGAAATTTTTTTAAGGGGGGTAGATTTGTGACGACCCGAACCAGAATCAGTTGAGTAAACAGCATAATACACGAGTTAGTGCGTAATCGCGATTAATCGTTAATTGTGTGGTTTGCCGATTTAGTTTACGACTTAATTATCGGCCAAGAATTTGAATTGAGTTTCTTCACGGAAGTTGTAGAGCACGTGATTTCGAGCTCGTGGGCATTTTTGGATGATTTTTCCGATAACCGAGGAATATAATATCATTATTTGAAGTTTTGGTTTTCGATGAGTTTATCCGTTCGTTTCGTATTTATCCGAATTGTTATGGTTATCTATTTTGGACTGTTGATCATCCCGAGACGCGAGTATAAATATCGGAAATAGTCGTAAAATTGTCGGAAACACTGTTTGAAATGTTGACCAGCGTTGACTTTCCATTTTTGGATGTTTGACCGTTGACCGAGGAGGAAGACTTTCCCGTTTGGTTTTTGCCAGCCGACTTGGATTTTCCGGCCACCTCTGGCCACGTGAAGCGTATCATTCTCTTCCTCTTGAGTTTCTAAGTTGTTTTGTGTTTGGAATTATGGAAATTGGTTGTGTTTTAGTGGGGTTCGAATTAGGTCGGTTTAGGGGTTTTCGCCGGTGACGGGAGGTGGTCCTCCGGCGAGCTACGGTGGCGGGGGAGTGGGGGTTTCGACGCCCCTTGCCCCAAGGATGCTTCCCATAGGTTTGAATTGGGTTGAGGTTGAGTTTTCCGGTGTACCCGTGGTGGTTGCAGGAGTTGGATTCCGTTTTGGTTTCAAGCTAAATTGGTGAGGTTCCGGTGAGATTTCGACTTTGTGGTAGTTGAGGAAAAGGTTGGGCTTGATGTGATCTTGAAATCTGGAGCTTCCTCGCCGGAGGAACTCTCAGTTGATGGCGCGCCGCCGCCGGCGGCGGAGGTCAACGGCGGCGCTCCGGCGAGAGGGTTGACTTTTTAGTTTTCTATGATTTTAATGTCATTTTTCTCGTAATCATGCCCTGATCGTCACCTTGAGGTTTTTGAATTGATTTGGGTATCGGATTTTCAGTCGAAGGTTTCGAGTGGAGATTTCGAAAATTCAGTCGATTGTTTAATACAGTTTTATATGTTTTCGGGAACGGTTGGTTTCCGTGGTTAAGTACAGAGTTGTGGGCTATGATTTTGATCAGATGTGTTTTATAATTATTCAGGGGATCGAGATCGTGCTTCGGGCGAGGGATCTTCCGCCGGGCCACGAGATTAGCGCGAGTGCGCGTTTCGCTCACCTGTGAGTGGACAACTTCTTTTCACTGTCAATCGTGAGTCATTACATACGTTTTACGAGCATGAGCATGCATACGAGATTATGTTTCATATGAGCATGTGTTATACGATTATGCTTATACCAGTATACATTACGTATATGCATTTATATATTGTTTCATGCATTTATATATTGTTTCATGCATTTGCATCGAACTATTTATGATTTGATTTACACAGAGTACAGTCTCAGTACATGTTGTTGTATCGATACACCTACATCTCGGCTGATCCTCGATTGATGCCTACCAGGAGGGGCAGTACCCCGACCTGACCGGCGAGGGGCAGTACCCCGGAACCGAGGCCTTTCTGGCTAGTATCACGTGTGGGTCTGGGATCCCGTGATTCGGACTGTACTAGCACGGATGTGTCCATGAGTGACCCCGTGAGATTTTCCATGCATGCTCTGTACGCGAGTTGGAGTCAGCGTCTCCTCGTGTACTTCTTGATTTATTTATATTCTAACTCGCATATGTTTTATAACATATATCATCTGGCGAAAGACATTTATTTTCGTCCACTCACTCTAACGGTTTTCATGTCTTTCCCCTGGGCTTTTCGGTTTCCGTGCCCAGTTGGTAGTTTAGGTTCTGGTGTTTCACGTCGCAGTTGGAGGCTAGTGATCCAAGCTACTTGTGTTTTCCAGTAAGTTCTTGTTTCTCCTACTGATGTGTATATTGTATATATTTACACTAGAGGTCGCTCTGGTACATTCTGATACATGTTTTATACGGATTTTCTTGGATATACTATATATTATAGTCTTGTTTACTGTTTATTGTTTATGATATGATATTGAGAAATCCGGATGAGATTGATGCCCACGGTTTGGTTTTTGTGGCATAGGATGAAGTGTTATTTTCAGGGTGCAGGTTAATGCAATTCCGCGTTAGTAGCGTTACTCTGCCGAAATTTTGAATGGTTTTTGTTGGTTCACGTTTTCAGAAGGGGTTCAATTCTGATTTAGGCAACTAAATCGGGGTTGGGTCCTTTCACATATATAATTAAAATGCATATATACATAATTATCAAAAATATCAACATCACCCAAATCTTAATTAACCAACTTAATTAAAATGCATACAAATATAATTAAAATGCATGCATATATACATAATTATGAAAAAACGAGAGAGAGAGAGAGAGAGAGAGAGAGAGAGAGAGAGAGAGAGAGAGAGAGAGAGAGAGAGAGAGAGAGAGAGAGAGAGAGAGAGAGAGAGAGAGAGAGAGAGAGAGAGAGAGAGAGAGAGAGAGAAGGGGACCTGTTATGAGCTCGGATTCCAGAGGAGAGAGGTAGGGGAGGAGGTAGAGGAGGAGGGGAGGAGGAGAGGAGGATGGGAGGAGAGGTAGGGGAGGAGGTGGAGGAGGAGGTGAGATTTGGGGTTTTTGGGGTTTTTTTGGGTGGAGAGGGGAGAGGGGAGGAGAGATTTTTGGAGGGATTCGAGCAGGGTGGGCGGCGAGGAGGGGAGGAGAGATTTTAGGGTTTAATTGGGGGAGCTCCGTGAAGAAATGGCTACTGCCCGAAGGGGCTGAGATTTAAAGGGACTATCACCGTCGAGTTAGTGTAACTCGTACTATCACCGACGAGTTACTCGTCGGTGATAGTGATTCCCATTTTCCGGCATCCACCATTATATTCATTTTCCATTGAAGTCTAATGTGGTATAACACCATATATATTCTACATATATGCTCCGTAGTATAAACACCGATTGATATGTCGTTGGCCAAATTTTGTTAATTTACGACTATAAATACGTACATGCACGTTTATATAACAAACATACATGCACGTTTATATATACTAAAATACGTACATCATTAACGTACTAAGGATGATAATCATAATCATCTTCATCACTTGAGTCTGACTCGGTTTCATAGGTAACCTCTGGCAATATGTGCCGCTCCTTGTCATCTGAATCAACGTCTACTTCATTTGGATTAACATCGAGAAGTTCTGCTCCAGTAATTCGAACCACACTCCCAGATCTCACATTATTAAGGCGAATCGTAGATGATTCCGGAATGTCAAAAACGTTCGGCTCTTGGTATGCAGTAACTTCTTCATCATCTGCGGTCTCACCAAGTGTGGCAGCACTGTATATGTTTCTATGAGCAACATGGTTAACCACCTTCCACGGGACTTTGTTCAGAAGATCGTCAAGGTAAAACACTTATTTTACTGATGTGGCAAGAACGAAAGGGTCTTCTTTATACCAGCTTGTAGCAGTATTTATCGAAAATATTCCGTACTGATCGGTCCTTGTGTTGTCCGGGCTAGTATCAAACCATCTACACTTGAACAAGTGCACTTACATGCGGTTCCTATAAATTAGTTCAACAACTGAATGAAGGACACCGTAATAGTCAACGCCATCCTGCCCACTATGGACCATCACCCCACAATTCTGTGTTTTCAGTCGGTCGTCTCTATTTTCACATATAAATTTCACGCCATTGACCTGACACATCGAGTAAACTTTTGAAGCTATCGGTTTCATCGCCAAGAGCTTCAATTCGTTTGACAACTCTGGGTAACCATCATTTGCTACATGGTTCATCTGAAAAAGATAAGAAACCACGTACACAATAAATTATGAACATATATAGCAAAATAAAACCACGTACACACATGCTATATAAGGATATAAAAAATATATATACACATATACCCTTACCCATTGACTAAAGTAGTTTGCAAACGTCCTGTTGTGGTAATTAACATTTCCGGCAACAGCAGGGCAATGAGGATGATAGTTTTTCCAATATTGAACTTCTGGACAGTTAATCAGTACCGACCAGTGGGCAATGGCTACCTCATTTCCATTCAACTTGTACGACTTTGGCAAGCTTCCATGTATTACGACGTCATTGGAGATGATAGAAAGGTTGAACTTGGGTTCATCTATCAACATATGTTGTTGGGGGTCTTCCAACGCTCCCAAATACAAGTTGGTATACGTTACACACTCGTGCGCAAGACATGCTTCAGCGATACACCCTTCAGGTGCAGATTTATTCTTCACATAGTCCTTGTAGGCTCCTAATTGTCTACAAGTTAACAAGTGCATGTTATGATACTTAAAAAAATAAGAATTTACATATAAAAACAGAGGCAAACACAAATGTATGAATCATTTGTACATTTCCATGGGATACATCCAAGTGTAGTGTACCGGACCGGTAAGCAACAATTTTTCGGGAAGATGGATCATCAGGTGAGGCATGATGTCGAAAAAATTTGGGGGAAATATCCTCTCAAGCTTGCACATGATAAAAATGATGTCATCTTGCATCTCCCTGAGATCTGATTTTTTTACTTTTCTGGTGCATAACTTCTGAAAGAATCTTGACAAGGCCACCAATGGCTCTACCACCTCTTTGGGCAGGTACCGGGTGAGAATACAATCATATCTGCATGCATGGATTTTGATGTAGGAAAGCCCAAGATCTTTCAAGATATGTCGCACCTTATGATGAGTGGTAGGAAGACGATGACCGGGTGGCAGTAGCGAAGCAGTCCACTTTAGCCAAGAATCAACAACTTTGACAGACATTTTGTTCTCCATTTTGAGCTGCATCACTCCCATGACACTTCCAAGAACAGTTTTACTACAACCGTCGTACAACGGAGTCTGTTGCAATGCAATCAGGTTGTTGTACTTGTCTATACCGCTTGTGTTGACATGAGATCCAGGTAATGGCTCGACTGGCTCAATATAGGGGAAACCCTGGACGACGGGAGGGACATTTGGTGCTTGATCAGCAAATACACCGGTCTCATGAGGAAACATATCATTGATCAACATCGATGTTGGATCATATGATGGACTGGCCCTCTCAGCAAAATGTCCATGATCATAAGATGGACTGGCCCTCTCAGCAAATTGTCCATGATCATGCAGACCCGCTAACGATGTTTCACAGTGATAAATCCAACAAGTGTACTTATCCCAAAACCCGTATTTACTCAGGTGCTTCTGGACTTTATCAATGGGAAAACGAAATCGATCGCTGCGACACTTACATTCTTTACACGGGCAATAATGAAGTGTAGTGTCTCCACAATTAGCCTTCACAAAATCCACAAAACTCTTAATTCCATGGTGATATCTTACATCCCATCTTTCAAGGCTCATCCAACTCTTGTCCATCCTGAAAATTCTAACATTACGTACTATAAATATATATATATATATATATACAATCACTACTAATTAATTAAAAAATCATCATTAATTACATGCATCCGATTAATTAACAAAAGTTGACCCATGCATATAAAAAATATATATATATACCAACAATTCACAATTACAAATTATCATGTATATATATACACACATATTAACAATTAATCACAAAATAAATTTATATACATATATATATATATATACACAAACATATTTTCATTGAAATCATCTCAAATCAACTCAAAATCAACAGTCAATCACTCGAAATCAACAATATATCCACTCTATTTGCATATCAAACCATTAATCGATATCTCAACTCTAAATCAACACATGCACATATATATATATATATATATATCTAAATCAACACACATATATATACATCGATCCACGTACATATATATATATACACACACACATACGTACCTAGCTATATAGCTTCCCGAGCGGGTTTTGGACGCCTTTTGACAATACCCAAGGATTTCAGAGCGTTTTCCTTCTTTCTCACCGGATTTTTGTAAAATGATCGAGCTACTGCGGAGTAGATCTGATATAAGAGTTATTACCGCTGATTCATTAAATCGTCGGCAATGGAGTTATTGCCGACGATATTCCGGCCAAATATCGCCGGAAATACAATGACATTATTGCCGGCGATATTCTCCGTCGCCGGCAATAATTTCCCCATTATTACTGACGATATTCCGGCCAATATATCGCTGGCAATGATGGAAAATTATTGCCGACGATATTCTCCGTCGCCGGCAATAATTTCCCACCATTGTCGGCGATTTTGGGAAATTATTGCCGGCGATGGTCCATCTCGTTGGCAATGCTTATTATTGCCGGCGATGGACCATCTTGTCGGCCTTTCTTTTGCTTAATCGCCAGCAATACTCAAAAATGTGGTAGTGAACTTTCCCTCCAAATCTGCAACCAACTTGTAGGCCTCAAGTTTTGGACCTTCCCATCCGAAACTGACTCCTTACCCGAAGGCCCACGTTTTGTAGCTCGTCGAGCGAAACATCCTCGAGATATTCTTGGCGAGACCGAGTCCCGCGCTGCGAATATCTCAACGACCTTTGATTTCGTTGCATGCCTCTTGGTGCATGACTTTTTCTCGGTGACCTTTTAACGCGCAATTTCCTTCCTCGTCGAGGTTTTACCTATTTTCGAATCTTCTCGTTCACCTTTCATCCAAGTGACCCGAGAGCTCGTCTCTCTTCGAGCATCCACTCCAGCTCGTCGATATGGAGAAATATTTCTTCCCCGTAAGTGACAATATTAGACACATTTCGGCAAAGTTCTTCTACAATCAGCAATAACAGCAGTTCTTGAATATCTATGTGAGCCAGATAGGTTCTACAGATAATGTTGCGGACTTGTTCAACAAGTCACTTCCAAAATCTACATTTGTGAAGCATGTGAAGCGCATTGACATGCGACACTTATCTGAACTCCGAGTTTAAGTTGACAATCAAGAGGAGTCATTTTGGTAGACATCAGAAGAAATCTATATCACATATATTGGCAATCAGAAGGAGTCATTTTGGTAGACATCAGAAAGAGTCTACATCACTTATAATATCATCTGTATTTTAATGCATTGTACTCTTTTCTTTCGACTAATTCTTTGTTTTGCCATGAGATTTTTGTTTGCCAAGTCTTTGATTATACAATCCTTCATCCTTCATGTTTCTACTTTTCTACTATGTACTACTGTGTCAGAGAAATTAGGGATGACAATAACACCCATCGAGTATTCGACCCTAACGGAGCACAACTACAGATAAAAATAGGTAACGAATACGGGTGTATCCAATACCCTGTCTTTTGAAATGGGTATGAAACGGATATGGTATTTCAATATTTGTACTCATACCCACCCAAAAACAAAATATTACATTATTTATTATATATAATATTATGTATAATAATTAATTTGTTTATATAAATAATTTAGGTAAACAATCATTTATTTACCTAATATCCTAATTTACTTACTTTTGCTATAAATTTTAGATCAGCCAGATTTTATTTATTTATTTATTATTGCATGTTATCCATTTTTATATATATATATATATCTCTATTAATAAAGCCAAGTGTGTCTTTGGTGTCATCAGCCTCACTAAAATATTGATTTTCCAAAATACCCATAATAAAAAAAGTATTTATTTCCTATTCTTCATTTTAAAAAATCAGCAAAATGAAAATAACTTATATAAATATGTTTTTACTCTCCTAAACTCCCATTTACGTCTCTCCACACACATCGAGTGCGGATTTTTTCTAGTATATATATATTGAAGGGGATCAATTTATATCCTTTGGTAATAATTTTTTTTATTTTTTAATATATTTTTTACGGATAAAAAGTGAATATGAAGACTAGTATCCAACGATATGATATTACGGATATCAAAAGATACGGGGACAAAATATGAACTCGAGTATGAGTATGATAATTTGATACTTGTATCTATTATCATCCCTACCAAAAATTCTAAATGAAATCGTCGTTCTTCATTAAAAAGAGAAACAACTTTTGGTTATTTATATAACCAACAAAAGTACCTTCATGGGAAATCTACAATCAAGCTACTAAAAAGAGAAACAACTTTTGGTTATTTTCAATCAGGAATCATCATACAAGACCGAACTTGAAAGAAGTGGAATATTTACCAAGAGATGAGAGAATGTACAAAAGGCTACTCAGACACGATAACAGACCCATATGCATATGTGGAGGCCCATATCGACCCATCTTCGAACTCTACCGCATAAGAACCTATGAGCCATCACTACAAAACTTATATTGCGGTTGGTTATATTAATTGGTATAAAAAAACAAAGTTCCTATATGTGTGTAAGTGACAAATTAAAGATTGAGGGAGCATCAAGAAGAGATATTGAAAATGATCTTCTGATACTAAAACGGAGCCGTGGCTACATCTCGTAGTTCAGGTGATCGGAAATGGTCTTCTGAAAACTCGAAGTCATCGATCGAGTCCATCATCACATCTTGCTTCATCACACTCGCCACCGGCTCTAGACCCTGCAAAGACGCGTTTAGTTCATCATCCACCAATATAATTGCCCATTTAATTAATCAAATCAAAGTAACATTTCGATCTGTAAATAAAACAAAGGGATCTCTAGCTAGCTACCAACGAAACATATGTCCGTAGAGTCGGTAGAGATCATAAACCGCAGAGATGAGAACTACTTCAAGTTATGTGGGATTGTAGATCAATGCATCAAGCATCATTGATAACTACCACATTATAAAGATGCAGCACAAGTTGACTCAACCGTATCAACTACCACATCAAATGATATTTTTCTGATTTTCTCTGGTGATGATAACGTGAGTGACTACGATCGACTCTGCACTCGCAGACTGAATAGAAAGTTAAAAACGAACAACATTTAGGAACTTAATTTCAACTTTGCAAGTGTGTATTTTAACCACAAACATGAACCATGCATGCATAACCAACAATTGTTATTATCAACTTGTACTTCTGTTCTGTATCAACAGCTTACATACCTTTGTGAAAATGCGTCTAGCTTCGTCTATATTTTTCGTATTCATCACGTACTCAGCTACCTCCTGCATCGAATATATAATATTAATAATTTAATACCATGATCATCGATCACAAAATATTTGGAAATGAGGAACCCTGAAAACATATAATGAATCTTTAACCACGAAACCCAGGAAAACCAGACAGATCGAATAGAGGAACCCAGAAAACACATATTTAGCATACGTACCCTTGCATACTGGATTTGATTAAACCCTAGCGTCCTCGGCTCATTTTCTATCGATGATTTCCTTCCAATCCGCACGCGTGATCCGTCTTCCATTATTGAGATTTGAGAAAGAGAGAGAGAAAGAGAAGGGTCGAGAAAGAGATATTGTAAGCTCAAGCTATTTATGAGAACAGTGCAGAGAACGACCTGAAACGAACCGTTTATATACAAAGCGAAGCCGTTCGTGAGGCAAAGCGATGAGGAAGGTTTCTGGGTCATTGTGTGTGTGTGAGCTAGTCCACCACGTAAGGTAACGTGGCGACTAAAGACCACGAGAGTGTATACGTGGCAGGCAGGGGGTGGGTGTGGGGTTGAATATGAGGGACCGTGTGGCGGCTGGTAGTTATCTACATTCCTTTATGTGGAAACGTACACCTTCCGATCGTCTAGGTTATTTAGCACACCTTTCCAAATCGAGATCGAATATCTGAGCGGTTAACATTTTGCACTGCACACTTGGTCGCATCGGAGTGGCATGTTACGAAGATGAACCAGGAAGCTCCACGGAGACGTAAGCAGGTCGCTAGCTAACGTTGTTTAATTCACTACTTCAATCAGAGATCAAGTTCAATCATGCAACGATATATATATATATACAAGCCTTCTTCAATCTAGACACCTTGGACTTGTAGTATCACTCAATTTACTAGTTTGGAACACAAATAAGAAAGAACAACTGAAATTTGGGGAGATTCGATTCTCCGGTGTACGTAACTCATAAAAAAATGGGACTTTTGGGTTATATCGGAACAACCTCATCTTTACTTCCACCATTTAGGCAGAAGCTGATGAAGAAGCAATGCCATATGTTTACTTTATGGTTGTTAGCTTCTATTATAACCATACGTACATTGATCACTTTAATATTTTAATTTTAATATAATCCACATGCAACATGTGTAAGATTGTTTACCGGCCGGCCGAAAGAGTGCTTTTAATTGTTACGTAATGCTTTGATTGAGAATAGTACAACGTACGTGCACACAACTATCGATTACTAATTAAGGAGCAATCACACAAAACTTGAGAAATAGTACTAGGTTTTGCAAGCTTTGTCGCATTTGCTCTTTCGTGAATAAAAGTAAATGAAACTCGATGACTCTTCGAATTGTACATTTGTACAAATGGTGCGTCAAGTCATTAACAAATAACTTGTAAGTGTAAAATAATTATATATGGTAGAATTTTGATAATTTAATATTTGGTTAATTAATAACTTCGTTAAAATAAAATACAGTTACAGATCTATTTTTTGCGTGTCTATTTTCTCCTTCAACATGTTATCAGCAGCTCTTGAGTTGATAGCCAATACAAACCCTAAAAAGAAAAAAAGAAAAAACCTAAAACCCAAAGCTCCACCGCCGGCCTCCCTCCTTGACGGAATCAGCACCGCCGCCGACCACCGATACCAGAGTTCTCCGTTGCCGGATTTTCTTGGATCTTTGCTTTTTTGCTTCAAACTTTTTTCAGCAAAGTTTCATAACGAGCATAACACTCTCAAGGTAAATCGACTAACTTTCTTTGATTTAGAATTAAGTTGCAAAACTTAATTACCTCAACACCCTAGATCTAGGTATAGATTTAGGTTTAAATACCATGAATTATTATATGTCTCTAGTTCCTATGGATTAATGTAAGTATGAGTGAAGGGGATTTAATCACTTCTTCCTCAAAGTTTAAGATTAATGACGATCTTGGGGGAGTCACGGTTATTAGTGAATATCACGATGAATTGTGATTTCACATTGGAAAAGGGAAATCGATATTTATGACTATTTGACAGTAACGATTTTCTGGGGAGTGGTATGAAGCCACCGATTTTGCATCGATTTTTGTGACCATATATCATGGATCATGGTTCTTATTCTCTAAATTTGATATTAGTGATCGTGGTTCATTCGATTGGATACTAATTACATATCTTGTCTCTCTTGTAGATGACTTCAAATGAGCCGGAAAGGCCTGAGTTTGACATCATTGATCCACAAAGAGCATAATACCATCATTGGGTATCAGATGTTGAGAAAAATCTTCTCGGTAAAAATCTCACTGATACTATTTACCCACCATCACTTGGTGCTGAACCACACACTCCAACTCGTAAAGACTAAGCCTTCATGTTTTTGAGGCGGCATATCCATCCAGTTCTAAAGAAGCAGTATTTGCTCAAGAACGATCCCACGGTTTTGTGGGCAGTTTTACATGAAAGATTTAATAATATACATAATGCACAACATCCAGAGCTGTAAGAAAGATGAGATTTAATTTGGTTATTGGATTATCCAAATATTTATGCTTTTAATCAAGCTATGTTAGAGCTTCAATCAGAATTGAGTGTTTGTATGTAATTTCCATAGAATGCTGCCAACGGAGCAATCTAAAGAGGTTTATAAGGATTTGTAGTGGTTCATATATTACTACGGTACATATCATTTAATCCCATACAGTCACTCATATTACTATGTGTGACTTGGTCTCATATGAGTTTTTGCATTATCATGATTAAGATATTGAGAAATTTTCATGGTCATCAGTTCTTAAGAGCAAAGAAGTATGTGGGAATACTTAAAACCATCAGTTTGGATAGGGAAAGTGAGATTATTTCACTTAGCCTAGACTCGGTCTCCATGACGAGTACAATACTTTTCCAAAGGATGCCTTTATGGTAAAATCTAATGCACATCGCTCAGTTTGCAAAGCTTGTTAATGTCTGTAATGCAGTTTACATGCATGCCGATCTTTTGTTGTAGACAAGACTTCAATTCCTCTACAGATTTCAAAGAATATACTCGTGGACCAATCAAACTAGCATGCAGACTGTTTATACATGGTTTTGATTTCTGCATTGATGCATAGGTCACACGTCCTTGCAATCCACATGATTTGCTGCATTTGCAAAACTCCTACCTCACCACCCGGACAATCCAATTAGGTCTATTAGATTGGATAATGCAGGAGAGTTTACATCAAAATCTTTTGATGATTATTGCATGTCAATTGGGATTAAAGTTAAACATCTCATCTGTTATGTTCATTCGCAGAACAGTTTAGAAAATGCATAAATCAAGCGGTTATAGCTTGTGGCCAGCATAATGGTAGTGCATATAATTCACCGGTATCTGCTTCAAGATATGCAGTGTTACATACAACTATGCTTATTCCCTTGAGATCTGTAACCCTCTAACCATTCAATACATACTAGTTGGTAACTGGATATGAGCATGATATCTCACATCTACGCATTTCTAGTGGCACGGTACTTGTGCCTACTATGTTTCCACTGCGTATAAAAATGGGTCATCAACAATGATTATGCATATATGTTGGTTACGATGCTCCAACGGTTGTCTGATATTTAGAACCCTTGACTGGAGATTTCTTTACTGCTTGTTTGTATAATGTCACTTTGATGAGACATACTTCCCTCCGTTAGGGGGAGATATGAATGGTTGTATTCTGGTTAAACGTTGAAAATTGACATGGTATGTCCCCACTATGTCTCATCATGATCCCCGCATATCTTAGTGTGAGATTGAAGTGTAATGAATTCTAGATCTTCAGAATGTAGCAGATTTGATGCTGGACTTCTTTACTGATCTCGTCACTTTTACTGATATCATGAAAGTGACGAGATCAGTTATACTTGCTAGAAATCCCGTAAGGTTAAAAGTCACTGAAATTAGGCAAGTTAACGCAACACCCGGGTAATGTAGCATTTCTCCTGCCCATAATGGGGGTGTAGTGTCGGTCAAAATCCACTGATGAGTTGCCAGTGAAAAGGGCAAGTCATCAAGGCATAACCGTTCATCATCAATACATGAGGTTGTTTCTGACTGCAATTGTGTCTAAAAGTCAACATTGACAAACATTGGGGGACGCCTCAGAGTCAATAAAGATGTTAGTAAACAAAGAAATCTCATAAAGTTAAACAAATTCTAGCGGTATTATGGATGGTTTTTTCATGGTCACTGATGATCATTTACTTATTCCGTCACTTAGAGATTGAAGACGATGAAGTAGAACATTGCTCTTTTACAGATTGTAAACGGTTAACGTAGAGAAGATTGACTGATATGAAAATTTGTAATCTAAGTTGAACTGGACTCTTTTACAAATGGCAAGTTTTCGGTATGGTAGTGTTATGACCACTGAATGGTAAGTTGGTTAGACACTGTGAGGGTTCTTTAGAGTTAAGTAATGATTAGGCTCAAACTGATGTAATCAGTTTAATATCGTAACTCAAATCATGAAAGGACATGGAGCGTGAATGTGGTGTGGGATCTAGAAACACACTGCAGTGATTTGGAATTTTGGGTTTTTAGGGCTTTTGGACAAAGGATGAATGTGGCTGAAGGGAATGGATTTGTTGAAGGTTTAGAGGCTTGGCTTGTAAGGTGATGGTTATTCTGAGTTGGTTGGATTCATGGCAGGGTTGCCCTATTTATAGAGATTTTTTGGGAAGAGTTATGCCTCTGGTTTCTTCTCCATTGCTGAGGACTTTAGGTGAGGCAAGGGAGAAAATAAATCGATCAATATGAGGACCATGACAGTGTCTCATAGGGTTTGGATGATGGCAGTTTTGCAAGCTCGAGATTTCTATGAGGCAAGGTATAAAACTCGATACTAATAAGGAGACGTTTGTGGCGCTCAAGATCTACACTGCAGCTTCTGCCATGGAGGAAGAAAAAGACGAAGCATGCTTTTATCCAATGTGAAGTTTACCGCCATGGCTATTTTTGAACCAGATCATAATCGTGTTTGGTTACACTTAGTCAAACTGTAACTAAGTGATTTAATTGGTCTTGGGCCAAACTACAATATCTAGGTTTACCTAAATTGGGATTTTTTAAATGGATTGGGCTTTTTGTGTTTAGAAAGGAGCCAAACTCCCAAATCACCATTAGTCTTTGAGTTAAACTACCAAGCATGAATTTCGGGCCCAAGTCCGAATTTATCGATTATTTAATTCAGCGATGCGCGTGTGCATTTCGGTTATCTTCCATACCATACGTACGGTTGTAAGCCCCAAATAGTGCATGAGTGCTGATTGGGCTATACTAAGAATATAATGGCTTGGTTGAAACATAATTAAGAGAGGCATGTTGCGTTTTTGTACTACGGCATTAGATGAGAAACTTGTCTTCAACTTGGGCTCGTCGTGCATTGGGCCTGGTAAAAACTTTTTGGATATCAACATTATCCCTTTTGATTATGTGGGCTGGGCAGCATAATCAATAGATTGCCCCAAAAAATAAACTCCTCTTTGGACTTATTGGATAAAAGAGCCCAACTCTGTAGTGATAAGCTAATTAAAATTGTCAATCTCTTTTTTTCTTCTTCTCATTGACCTCACTTCCTCTTTTTCTTCTTTGTCCCCTTGTTAGTTTCTACTACAACTTCTTATGCAGTGATTTCTGGTTTCATCCAAATTTAGAAAAAGAGTCTCTCGCGCAACCATTGAAGAGAGAACAAAGAGGGAGCGAGAGATTGGCTCCATACTCCCTTTTTCTTTGCCATCGCAGATCTTCTCTTGGTCCCCGTGATAAGACTAAAGTTGAAATTGATTGTGAGTTCATGCTTGCTTTGCTTATTAATCATGGAACATCTCTTGTTATCTTCTCAATTGCATGTGTATTTTTCTAATAAGACTCTTTTGATATCTTCTTAATTGTGGGTAGAGGCTTGCTTTGAACAGTCGAATTGGGATAAGGTATATTGGGTTTTGTTGATTCGACAGGGATTGAGAAAGAACCTTCAAAATGTGTCATCTTCTTTTTTTCTTTTCTGTACGTTGTCTTTCTTCTTTTCTATTCATTCTCTCATTCTTCTTTTCTTTTCTATGAGTTGTCTTTCTTCTTGTTTCTTTCTCTTCCTTCTGTACGTTATCTCCCTTTCTTCCTTTTTTTTTCTTCAACTCATTTATATTATCACTGTCATAGTTGATACAACGAGTGTCCTCTTTTTTTTTTGCATATATATGAAGCATGATATAAGCTTGGTAAATATGCATATGAGTTCTTGAGATTGTACTGCATTATACTCTATAGTAAGCATGTCGTTTATGCATTTACAAGTGAATGAGATTCCATATGGATAACCCTTTATTGCGTGTCCAAAATTTGATCTGTAATCGTTGCAGCGAGAATAGCAATTTTTTTTGTACTGGCAGAACAACACATGATGCTAATTTCATCGTGTTTCTTTTGTTTCGATACTTCATTAGCTTGACATGATTTAAGTGTAGCTTGCGTCGTGTTTGAGTTCGTGTTTAGCCTGGATTTACTATACTTCGCCCATTCTTTTTGGAAGCAACAATGTATATGCGTGGTCTGTTGTCTTTTGTTGTGTGTGCATTTACTGCATTGTTATTTGCTCCAATAGTCTCTTTGTTTCCCACCTATTCTTTTTAGGGAAACAAGCGTGTGTATTATTGTGCCTGGTGTGACGTATAGTGCATTGATGATAAGCTTTTAGTTTGTTCCTGGTGTAGCATGATGCTTGTTATTTTACCACAATAAATGTGATGTTTAAGTTGCATACCTTGGTCGATGTTACAATGTCTCTTTTTTTTTTTTTTTTTTGCAATGGCTTCCACTTGTGCTACATAATGGTTGAGGAGTGTGAACCAAACCAATTTTTGGATCACCAATTCTCCCTAAAGATGATCTTACAGTCAGTGATGCTACAATAGAGTGCGATGGTAATCTAGAGTCAGGGAGCTTCATTGTACCATAAACTATTTCAAGGCTATGTATTGAGCGCGGAGATTTCACTGCAGTTCCTATATGTTTTGGAGCCCCTTCAATGACACCAAATAATTGGTCACTATGGGTTGGTGAAGAGTCAGCGAAGGATGAGGTGTATGACATATTCGCTCTTGCAAGGGTAAAGAATTCACTTTTCCTTAGCTGCATTTGTGACATTTTTAAGGATGAGCTTCATCTTCGTCATTTAGTATGTAGATGGTGTCGCGGCACGCATACATTTATGTGCATATAGGGGGAGTTTACTCCTACATTGGAAGACGTCCATAACATCATGGGACTCATAATTCTTGGAGAGCATGACATTCTTGATATAGTATTAGATGATTATCAGGAAAAAGAGGTTAAATGATCTTCAAAAGGGCGCGTGGGATTGTTCTGAAAAGTTCAAGTTTTCCAATTGGATACGGTACTTTTATGGGGAGAGGCAAGATGAGTCTAACTTTGATCCTGGGAAGGGTCATGATTTGATTTGCAGATTAGATGCCTTGTTTGCTTACTGGTTAAGTGGGTTCGTTCTTTTTGAATACTCCCATGAGAAGGTGCAACAACGACTCCTCCCTCTAGTTGTGATGTTGGCTTCTGGCACCCTGCTTCTACTGGCTCCTTTATTCCTTGGTCACTTATATTCAATGCTTGATCGTATATCCATCGACGAGCGTAAGGGTGCTGACTATTATGAGATTGATGCACTGGTGTCCAATGTGTTCCTCTAGGTGTTCTTATATGAATGGTTTAAAGATCCTGCAGTGAGTCTTTTTAGTGCCTCTGAGTTACAGCCTTGCTTGAGGGATCAGATGGAACACTTTAATAAAGCTTCCTTTGAGTTGTCGGTGGTTTAGGATGAAGGCCAAGAAGGGAAGTTTCAACCCCGCTATCTTGGATATTATCGTGAAATTCAACTTCGTGCCGTACTTTGGTAAAAGTTTGTTTGTGGTCAGACCTCTCCTTTATTCCACCACGTTTATGTCTCGAACTTCCATGTATGCTGCGATAATCCCTCAATGGATTCCGTCTTATGATGACTCATTTCAACTGACTTTAGTGAAGTATTCACCTCATATAGTGATGAGGCAATTCGGGGTTGATCAAGACATTCTTATGAATGTCCCCAGCGCCATGTCTTTGGAGGAAATCAAAAATGTCTTCACTTTAGCGAGCAAGATTACACCTTCAAAAATGCAGAAGGCTCTTGGGGATAAGTTGGGTACGAGTAAAATAGTAGGGAAGGCCACTTCCTCATATACAAGTTTCTGGAGGCTGCAATTGTTCAAATTCAGAGAGTTTATGGAAACCAGTGTCATCAGATCAAGTGTAAATACTAGTAGGGGGTCTGCTCTTAATAGAAAGAACAAGAAGCTGCTACTTAGCAAGGCCGTCACAGGTCATATGTCTAGGAATGGTCTTCCTTATACTTTTGTGTACTCAGATGGGGTGAAGTGCATCATTGGTAATTGCAACAAGAAGCTGGATGAGTATAGAGAAAGGGTGTTAGGGCAAGTAACAAGAAGTTCAATGGAGGCTAAGAAGGTCACCAATGTGAATGGGGTCGCCATGATGTTACCTTCAAGTATTTCATACCAGAAAAGGAAGAAAAGGAAGGCCGTGTCTACAAGTGTTGATCCAGCATCAAAGTGACAGCCTGCTTTGGTTTAAATGCGGTGTAGTACTCATTTAAACAAGTCTGAGTCGTTGGACAAGGATTCCCCCAGTGATTATCTTGTCAATGATGGTGCAGTGGACAAAAGCAAGTATGTAGCTTCTGGAGGAACACTGCAGGAAGACTCTCTTTCTCAAGTATGTTTTTATTTTTTGCCCCCCCCTCCCTTTTTTTTTCTTTAAGGTGTGTTACATGGCATGACATAGGCACAATGTTTTTCTTTTGATTTTAGGCTGGATTTCTTGGCGATGAGGGTGACAGAGGAGGCGATAATGAGGTATTCATGTGTCTTCTGCCCTTGACATGTTGTGAGCAAGGAGAAATTGGTGTTGACTAGCCTGCATATTTTTCTTGTGTGGTGATTTTCGCTCCAGGTTACTCCTCCTGCCATTGAAGTGTAAGAGAACAACTTGCATACTGATTTCACTGCAGTGGATGTACATGTAAATGACTCACATATAGGCAGTGGTTTACATGTTACATATCAAGTGTGTCATCTATTTTTATATTATAGTTTTTCTTTTACTCTTTCCATAGGATTAACCTAATATGCATGTTGTTGATGAAATGTCTTTCTTCAATGCTTAATTTACCTTCTATATCTGAGTTACGAGGAGATGGCTTCCATATTGTGCCTGCTGCAGCTGATATGCAAGGGCATGATTTGAAAAATGAGCTTACTATGACTGAAAATGATGACAGTGATGGCCAAGTATGCCATAGTTCCTTTATAGTATCTTCTTCTTCTTCTTCTTTTTCTTTTTTTGACAGTGTTGCATGTGTCTTGTATATTGATTTATTTTTCTTTGCGTGGTTTCTCTCTTGTAGGTCGCTTCAACAAATGATGAATCTGATGAATGCCAACATAAGGAGGTTGATTTGAATGACAACGAAGTATGTGATTGAGTTCTTCCCTTCATGCAACACGAACTTCTTGTTTTTTTTCATCACTCCTCTCCCTTTTTTGTTTGTTTTGCATATCTCAACTGATCAACCATCCAATGACAAGCTTATTATTGAAAGACTTGACAAGATGATGGTGGATAAAGCTAGTAATGGTGATGTAAACCGTGGTGCTAGCTCAGAGGCATTTACTGACAATGCTAACACTGCAGTGCTTCATGAATCATGTGATCATGATATTATTTATAAAGTTTCTATAACATCTGAGGAATTGGGGAGGGATTTACTGATAATGGTAATCATGACTCAAGTGAGAGTTAAAGTAAAGTGCATGCGCTTGACAAGCAGGTAGTGTACATACAACCGAAGCCCTTGCTGCTATGTTTATTTTATTTTATATGTGCACGTCTGTGTGCTTGTTGGCAGTGTATATGTTTGTATGTTTCTCTTGATGTGTATGTCTTTTGCTCTATGTTATATATATATATATATATATATATGCATGATAGCCCCCATGATTATGCAACTATGAGCCTGAATAGTTTGCATAATTAAATTGGTGATTGAATTGTAACTCTTTCTTTTTCAGGATACACTTATTTCTATTGTTACCAATTCTCTGACTTTGGTTGTTGATCAAGGATTTCCAAGCGATTGGGAGGCACGATTAGGACGTTTCATGGCATACTTTGATTATGAAGATAACTTGGAGCTCACAACTGATGAGTTTATGCCTCCCTTGAGTGGAAACCTATCAGTCTATGAGGGTATGAGCCTTCCAATTGAGTATGTGGCTCCTTTAAGTAGATTTGTTTTGAGACACAATGGTGGGAGTGTCCATAATTTGTTTGCAAAAGTGATCAGTTCTCCACAGAGAGGAATGTTGATTAAGGATCTTGGTTTAGTATTGTATAACACGGAGTATATGGAAGTAGAGAATGAGGAAGTCTTTTTAGCTTGGTGCGATGTGTGTCGTGTGCTGGCAGATTTAGGTCTTAATGTTGGCTTCATGGTGGATTATTTGAAGCATGTTTCTGCGAGATTTTTTGGCCACATGTTGAAGTCTACTTCATCATCAAAGAGTTTCTGTGGGGAGTTGTTACAGTTGGAAGATGAGATACTTGAGGCCAAAAATAAGATACTTCAACTTGAGCAACATCTAGAGAGATCAAAAGAAGAGCTACGTGTCAAGCTTGGTGGTGAAGATATCATGACTTGTGCCTTAGAGTCGAGCTGGACCTCTAAGTGCCTTGCCACCGATGGTTTATATTGACACTATATAGTTATGCTAGATCAAGATCTTCTTGCTATTGTAGGCATCTTTGGTTTTTTTTTGTAACCTGTTGGAGATTAAATTTGATAGCTGTAGTGTTTTTTTTAAAGCTTCCTTGCTGTGATGGATTTAGTAGCAGCATGTTTGAATTTCATAATCCTAATGATAATGTAAACAAAGCTTGTTTAAAACAGGGGGTCTTTTGTGGCTTGACTGCAATGAATATGATGATGCAAACGTTTCTTCTCTTTTGTCTTTTGTCTTTTTGACATTTGCTTCTCTTTGGTAGCGTTCACGAAGATATTCAAAGTTCAAAGGTACTTTATACTTCTGGGAGGTTACAAAATAGCATCACCATAATGATGTTACAAAAAGTATAGAAGAAGCCTGACAAAAACTAAAGAACTAACAATAGTAGTGCTTCAACCACTTCTTATTGATAGGGCTAATCAACATCACCCCATTCATTGAAATAAGCACACAATAACCACTTTCATATGCTTCCTTGACCACGAAAGGTTCCTCCCATTGCGGTGCAAATTTTGAGGGGGCTGAAAGCTGTCTTCGTACCTAGTCCGCTGTCTTCAACACCAAATCACCCTTTTTGAAAGCTCGTTCCTTACCATTCTGTTATAGGCTTGAGTAACTTTGCTATGATATGCTGCTATCTTTTCCTTTGCTTGTTGCCTCTTTTCCTCAACTACTTCAAGGTCCATTAGCCGTCATTTGAAGCATTTGTCTGCATCTCATTCCAAGTCGTTCACTGCAAGGGTTCTTGCTGTTGGCACCATGATTTCTACTGGAGAGACTGCCTCTACTCCATAAACTAATGAGTAAGGTGAGAAACCCATAGCACTTCTTGGAGAGGTCTTGTAAGCCCACAAAACATCTGGAAGATGTTCACTCCATCCCTCTTTGAACTTATGCACCATCTTGCTGAGTATCTTCAATAGTGTCTTGTTTGTAGCTTCTGCTTGACCATTGCCTTGAGGGTAGTATGGAGTAGACCTACGATGCTTGATCCCATAATTTTGGAGCATGTTACTAACTTTCTTGTTCACAAAAGGTGTCCCATTGTTTGTGACAATCTTGTAAGGGATCTTATGCCTGCAAGCAATGTATTCTCTGATGAAGTTGCACATTGCAATTCCTGTTACTTTGCGAAGAGGGATGGAATTAGCCCATTTTTTTTGAGAATTATGTTGGTGTTATGATCCAAATGTTTCCCTTTGAAGATGGATAGATTATCTCTATGAAATCAAGCCCCCATGTATGGAAAGGCAACGTTGTGCGCATGTCTTGAAGAAGTGTTGATGGCTAGTGACTCAGGTTGGCTTAGATTTGGCATATGTGGCATTTCTTGACTTTGTGATGAGCTTCTTGTTTCATTGTTGGCCAGTAATAGCCGAGGCTTAGAAGCTGCCTATAGAGTTTCCTTTTGCCTTGATGCTTTCCATACTCTCTTGCATGAATTTCTTTCATAGCGGTCTCTACTTCTTTTACTCCAAGGCACCGTAGTGGTTCACCATTGAGTCATTTTCTGTATAGCTCCTGACCATCCACGAAGTATCTTCTTGCCACTTTCTTTAGCTTATATCTTTCATTAGTGCTTATCTGGAGCACTCCGTCGAATAAGTATTCAAAGTATGGAGCTCTCCAATCACCTGATGTTGTTATCGTGAGAACCTCCTCTTGTGATGGCATTAAAGAGCATTTGGGTCATGCAGCTTAGACTTCAGAAGCTTTTATCCTCATGTTTGGCCAGTAGTAGCCTTTGCACTGTAGCCTTCTAGACAAGCTTACCATCCATTCTAGTTTGCAAGAGGCATGATGAAGCTCATCAAGCTTCTACTCGGCCTCCTCCTCACAAATACACTTTGCCATGACTCCCCCTGCCAACCGCTTGTAGAATTCTCCAAAGATGATTGTGTACTTTATGGAGATCTTTAAGTCTTTGTTGACTTACGACACTAAATCACTCATGATGGACTTCCTTCAATCTTCTTTTCCTGGTCCTATTGGCAAGTCCAATAACTCTGTTGAAGGCTTGTCTTTAAGAATGATTGTGACATTAGGCTGGTCTCTTGTGAATGACAACTTGGTGCCAAGTGTGGCCAAAGCATCTGTATATTTATTTGTAGAACCAGGTATGTGCTCCAAAGATACTTTATCAAATTTCTTCATCAATGCTTCTGCTAGGGTTTGGTATGGAGCAGGAGTTGTCTCCCTTACTACAAATTCACCCTTCATCTAACTGATCACAAGGTTGGAATCCCATATGACATTGATTTTCTTCACCCCCAGCTTTGTCGCAGTGGACAAGCCTGTAATGAAAGCTTTATATTTTGCAGTGTTGTTTGTGCACGGGAAGTTCAACTTGAATGACAAAGCTTTTGTGTTGCCAGTGGGGTCAATTAGTACTACCCCATCTCCTCCTCCATTAGACGTGGCAGAGCCATCGAAAAGAGGGTCCATGGTTGCTCCTCTTCATTTGTGTGTACTCCAACCATTTTCAATAACTCCCCACGAATCTCTGATGCGAGTGAGATTTCTTCATTTCCTGGAAACAATGCAAGCATGTCAATAACTACTTGTTCTTTAGTTGCATGTGGTGTAATACACTCAATATCAAACTCTGAGACCTGCAGCAACCATCTTGCTAAGCGGCCTGACAGTATTGGCCTGGTGAGCAAGTACCTCACCGGATCTATTTTCACCATTAGATGAAGCTTGTGAGCAAGGAAGTAATGGTGCAATATTTGTGCTGCATAAATGCGTGCAAGACAAAGCCTCTCAATCTTGGGATATCTTGTCTCAGCTCCTCCCAACAAGCGGCTGATGTAGTACACAAGCCATTCCTCACATTCTTCGTCATCTTGAGCAAGTATAGCACCCACTACAGTGTAAGTTACAGCCAAGTATATTTTAATGGAATAAGTTGGTACAAGTTGGAACTTTGGTAACAAGTTGCTGCACTCTCTCATAGGCCTTCTTGCATTCATCATTCCATATAAACTTGGTACATTTCTTGAGTAAATGAGTGAAGGGTTTGATCACTGTAGCAAGACCTAGTACAAAACATCTGATATATGAAAATCTTCCCAAGAAACTCTTCAGCTCTTTCTGATTAGAAGGTGGCGATGTAGAGGTTATGGCTCGTGCCTTGGCAGGATCGACATCTATTCGTCTGCCATGCATATAAAACCAAGGAATTTGCCCGATGAGACTCCAAAAGCACACTTCTTAGGATTCATCATTATCTTGTACTACCTGCACCTCATTAGTACCGTCTTGAGTACATCCTAGTGTTGTTCTCTAGTCTTTGACTTCACCACCAAGACATCGACATTATCTTCCACATTGCTCCCCATTAAGTCATGGAAAGTAGCTATCATTGTGTGCTGATATGTAGTGCCTGTATTTTTAATGTCGAATGGCATGACTATATAATAAAAATTTCCATATGAAGTGCGGAATGCTGTGTTTTACGCGTCTCTAAGAGCCATCTTGATTTGGTTGTACCCACTGAAACCATCCATTAAAGAAAGCATGCCTTGACCAGAGGTTGAATTGATCAGTATATCCATATTCGGCAGTGGGAACTCATCTTTAGGACAAGTCTTGTTTAGATCTCTATAATCTATGCATACCTGAAATGACTCAACCCTAGTTTAGCTAATAAACTAGATAGTTTAGCTAGTAAACTATAATTAAATCCTAATGATTAATTAACTCTGAGAAATTCTAAGAAAATTTTGAAATAATTCTCCCAGAAAACTAGATAGTTTTTGGGTAAAAAACTTGCAAGAAGAGAACACTTTTAACCAGATTCCTACAAACAAACCGTGGACCACCGATTGTCTATCCGGATTTCTCAACAAATAACAAACAAGAACCAGGAATCTAACTTGGGAATTTAAAATGTATTTATAACGTGCTGATTCTGAATACAAAGAGAACACACTTGACTACTATTCAAGTAACTGAAATTAACATAAACAACTAGAATTCAAAGCGACTTCTATGAACATAAGATACATATAAATAAGTCTGACAATAAACTGGAACCTACTGAATGAGGAGCTTACTGGTAGACTCAAAGCCTTTGACGACAGCATGCAAACTCAAGATTTATACTGCAGCCAGGGTGACAAAAACCGAAAAACCCAGGGAAAGGCATTTAAAATACAAAACGTTAGAGTGAGTGGAAGTGGGGGTTCGGGGTGTTTGTCCTAACCCGGAGCGTCTCCTTGACTGTAAATAAAAGGTGATGGGATCGTCTAAGGTGTTTGTCTTAACCTGGTTTGATCCGACTAGTCAGTGATCATCTGACTAATCAAAGTATCGATGCAGCAAATAAAACAATCACTAACATACCTCCAAACTCGACTGTAATAAAATACAGGAGACGTAAATCTAAGTAAACATGAATTCGCAACATTAGTGAAAATAAATAAACGTCCACTCACAAGTCTGCGATTACTGCTAGGGTCCAGTGGAATTTCCTTCGCTGCTAGGGTCGCGATCACGATGTCCTATAAATATGGATCATACGATATAAGAATATGCATAAAACTATAGAAATTGGCCCTAAAAAGAACCCCAGAAGTCCCGGCGATAATTTTGACAAACTGCGTCGTCGGAGCACTGCCGTAGGCAGCGGCGCGTGGCCCTCACGCTCCTCTACAGGCGGCAGCGCGTGTAGTCCATCCGCCTTCGGTGAAAGTCCTCAAATGGGGGTGGTTGATCCCTCGTTGGAAAGCTCTCGACGAGCCCTTCCACTTTCGTAACTAGACTGAAGTCCAATTCATCGGCATTTGGCCAAAAATAGACGAAACAGACCACAAACCGAATTCTGGCAACCGCCACCAACAACGGCAAATATCCCCTCAAAACATTCCTGTCAACCAACCCAACCTATCCCCTAGACTTATGTGCCTCAACTCACTGTTAAATGGCCGAAAATCCCCTAAAAAATTCACGGCCTAAAACCGGTCGAAATTTCACAACGTTGAAGCTCCGCAATGGAGCTTCGTCGAACCTTCTAACCAACCCAGATCGACTCAGGGGAAGGAGAGGATCATTTCCCCTTAACTCACGACCTTCTTAACTCGTTGGAGCATCGCCACTAACGGTGGCAATTTGACGGTTCAAAACCAGAATAGGGTTGCCTCTAAACCTGCAAATTTCCCAAAAATAATCACACAAAACTATCAAGGAAGCATCAAGCTTCATTTCCCTACCTTTTCCATCGCCGGAGGTGGCCCAAATCGGTGAAATGGGTCACGGTGAGAAAAACGGGTCGAGCACCGTGGTATTTTTCTGATTTTAATTTCCAAAATTCCCCTATTTATACTCCCAAGCTCTTCGAAAGATCGACGGTTCAAAATCAATCTTAACGCAATCGAATGGTCGAGAATTAATTGACTAAAAATTTTTTCTTTTTTATTTATTTCTCACGCGAACTTCCGATAAGCATAAAAAATAGCTCGCTCATCCGAAAAATTTCTCGAAAATTCTTACAAGCATGAAATTAAATACTCTACAACTTTCATGAAGAAAGTCAAATCAAATTCTCATCCGGTGAAAAAGTCGTTAACAACATCGGTAATGCGACTAATCTGTGATAAAACTTAATATAACTCGATAAACACGTAATTTTTTTTCGGGTTCTAACAATACCCTTACGTGTCCATTATTTTTTCTTACAGGTACAATGTTAGCGAGCCATGTGGGATGCTTGATTGGTTTGATGAAACTGGAGGCTAAGAGCTTTTCAATTCCTTGCTTGATTTGTGCTTCATCATTTGGGTGGCAATTTCTTCTTGCTTGCACCACAAGTCGCGTCCCAGGTTCCATATATAATGTATGACATACCAAATTTTGGGTCTAGGCTAGGGAGTTCTTCAAAACTCCAAGCAAACACATCTATGAATTCCTTGAGTAATGCAACCAAACAGCTTCTTTCTTCACATGACAAGTGCTTACTGATTAGAACAGGCTTTTGTGCCACAGGGTCATTACTCAAGTTTACTGCCTCCAATTCTTCTGCCATTGCAATGGATTTATCTTACATGCATTGTGGTGCAAGTAAAGCATTTAAAGGGCAAGGGGTTCAGGTGCCATAGATATCCCTTCATCGACATGAGCACACTTATTCTCCATGACACCTCTTGGTATGGGGTTTTTCTGCAAATTGCATCCAAACCCCGCATCCCGTCATAAGCTATAAATGGTGTGACCATAAGAAATTAACACTTTAGTACACTTCGGTGATGATCGTGCACAAGCTCTGCTTCCTGCATTTTTCCACCTTGCTTGTTCGACTGCCTCTGGGAGATCTTGATCACTCAAGTCTCTAATATCATGCCATAATGGAAGTGGTATGCAAGGGACTTCGGGAGGGATTGATGCTTCACCTGCAGTAAACTTAGAATAGAATCGAGCTTCAGTATAGTGAGTCTCACTGACATGAAATGATGCTTGATTCCATGGTATACTAATTGGCTTAAGTCTAATTCTTCCTTTGACGCATTGATGGTATGTGAATGGGACCAGCCTATGCTTGTTGATCCATGGTCATCCCAACAGAATATGAGAGCTTGTGTTGATATCCTGGACATAGAACTTAGTTTGAGATCAAATTGGCCAAACCTTCAAATCAAGGTGTATATATCCCGTTGAGACCTCATCTATTTCAGGAAATCCTGATATCCTCACCTCAGATTTCACAATTCTTATAAGTGGGATCCCTACAGCTCTGAGCACATAGAGGGAGATTATGTTGAGCGAAGATCCTTTGTCTACTAGTGCTTTTCTCACGAACACATCATTGATCTGAGCCTCTAAGTAAAGAGGCATCCTATGATCAGGTTGTGGCACCTCCATAACTACATCAGTAAAAGTGATAACATTGTCATTTTCTAGCGTGGACAAAGTTCTCTGCCTTTCAGAAGCAAAACATTGTGGCCCGTACTCCTTGAAAACTCGCATGAGAGCTTCTGCTACAGCTTGCCTAGCTTGTGGTCCATACTTTAACTGGTCAAATAGAGACTTGAATTTGGGGTTTCTCTGGAGTACTTATGCTGCAGTGGGTTGATGATTCTTGTCAAGGTATTGTTCCATCACTTCCTCTACCTCAGTGACATGATAATTCTTGCTTGATTCACTGTGGTAGTATGGCGTTTTAGCATTGTTGTAGCAGTATGACCTATCTTCTTTTTCGGCATAATCCTTTGAAGCCCCCAAGTGTTGGCTCTCATCATTTGAGAAGTCAAAGTAGTTTGTCTAGTCTTCTGCTTGAGACCATGAAGTGTCAAATGTTACATGTTTGGAGTACTGGTACCAACTAGATTAATCAAAGCTTCGAGAGTCTTGGTATTGACATATAGCATTCTGGTAAGACATTGTATACTCCTTCATTGATCAGTCATTGTCTGCATTGATAACAACACAGACTTCCTTCCCTTTCCATTTTGGTAATGGATCATCATCAGTAATCTACTTCTTGGAGGACAACTATAGTGTCCTATTGTTGATCTTCTCATGGATAATCCCCCGGAGAAACTGACATGATGGAGATGGGTGCCCCACAAATTGGTGGTAGCGACAGTAGCGAGGATCACTCTTTTCCTCCCTTGATGGAGGTTTTTGTGGGTTGGGTCATTTGATAACACCATCAACTATAAGCAGTGTTAAAAAAATAGTAATCGGACACGAATCGTTATGGTACTGATTATTGTGTAGCCGATTACTCGGTGATTAATCAGGATTAATCGGAATCGGTATTTTTTTTATCTATTAAATAATATTATAATTAGTAATATATTAAAAAAAATATCTAAAAGATCATTAGCATTTGCAACGATACTCTATTTCACAAATAAAGTCAAATTTTAACTTTTTTTACGCAAAATATCACTCCAACGGGTACCTTAAAGCAAAGTTAAATGTAACTTTGAGTTAAATTTTGAAGTTATATTTAACAAAAGTGGAGAGAAAAAATGACTTGAAGTCATATTTTCTATCTTTCAGTTTTTATTGTTTTAACGTTCAATTTAGTCTAGTTTAACTTTTAAGTAATTTTTTTACTACCTCACAAGTTATATATCGTCTAGCTATATTTAAATTTTAGACAATTTTAACTTTAGAATTTAAAACTTCACCATTGGAGAAGGTAAAATGATTAAGTAAAAAAAAATGTTAGGAAAGTGATCAAAATTGAACATATAGTTCAATATTAAAATAATAAACATAAGAAAATGCATTTCAAATAAGAAAATTACTCCATTGCTAAATCTTCCTTGAAAAAAAATATTGGGTTTTGGGTTGTTATTTTTAAATTTTGATTTCTTATTAAAAAAAATATTTGGTTGTGTAGGCAGTGTAACACACTGATTAATCGGTGAATCGGCCATTTAATCAGTCTCTACACAGTTCACTGTGTAGGGGGCCGTTCAGGCCTTAATCTACACAGTTTCTTACCGATTACCGATTACACACCGATTAATCGGCCGTGTAGACTGTGTTTTCGAACACTGGCTGTAAGGGATGGCTGGATAAGTTTCCCTCCTCATCTTTGAAGGTTTTGACTCCTCTACTGTAAGAGTTTAAGGTGCATCCCTCTTATCTGATATCCAACTCCGCTGTGCTTTCACAGACATGCTTGTCTTTTTGGCCGCATCCATGAGTCTCTAGAATTGGCCAATGCCAACATTCTCTAATTAAACTTTGTATTCTGGGAGCATGTTGCTAATGCATATTTCAACCAGGGCTCATTCTCTCTTCTCATTGTAGCAGTCAAGGGTTAAGTCCTTGAATCTTTGCACAAATTCGATAAGGTATTCACCTGACTTTTGGCAAGTGTAGTTGATCTGTGTTATGGTGACCCGTTTTTTATGCTCAAAGTATTTTTTTGCAGAATTTGCTTGCCAAATCCTCCCATGTTCACACAGAGCTTGTGGCGAAGGTAGTGTACCAAGTGTAGGTACGATAAGTGAGTGATTTGGAAAACTCACCTAGCATGAGGTTAATGTCTCTAGCATAAGGCCCAAGTGCGATAATGAAAAAGTTGATATATTCTTTTAGACTGCCTTTCATTCCATCAAAGAGCACAAATGCTGGAGTTTCATACCCTTTGGGATAAGGGATGGAGAGCAGAGTTGTAGGGTAAGGAGGCCGTGGAATGTACTTCCACTCCTTATTTGTGTGATGAAATTCTCTTTCGAGCATGGCAACCACATCCTCTTGAGTGACAAAGGATAGACCTTTTTGTTTTGACTCCTTGGTAGCTGGATCTTTGTAAGAGTGTTTATGTTTCTCCATGTCTTGTTCAACATCATGCTTCATAGCTGTAGTGGGGGTCTTCAACTCTCGTATAGCTTTCAAGAGCTCTACCTGTGTGTCTCCAATCTTTTTTAGGTCATTAAAAAGATCGTTGAAAGTTAGGTCTCCTTGCATATTCTCCTTTTGCTCATTTTCGTCAGCTTGATTGACATGATCTTGTTGCGTTGGAGAAGTTCTAGTAACTTCTTGTGAGTTTGCGCTTCTGTTTCTTTTGCTACGCCATGCTATGGCTTGAGTCAACACCTAATCTCCCCATCGGAGTCGCCAAAATGTGAGCGTTCTTTAGAGTTAAGCAGAGATTAGGCTCAAACTGATGTAATCGGTTTAATATCGTAACTCAAATCATGAAAGGGCATGAAGAGTGAATGTGGTGTGGGAGCTAGAAACACACTGCAATGATTTAGAATTTGGGGATTTAAGGCTTCTGGACAAAGGATGAATGTGGCTGAAAGGAATGGATTTGCTAGAAGGTTCAGAGGCTCGGCTTGTAAGGTGATGGTTGTTCTGAGTTAGTTGGATTCATGGCAGGGGTGCTCTATTTATAGATTTTCTAGGAAGAGCTATGCCTCTGGTTTTTTCTCCATTGCAGAGGACTTTATTTGAGGCAAGGGAGAAAAGGAATCGATCAATATGAGGACCATGTTAATGTTTCATAGGGTTTGGATGAGGGAAGGTTTGCAAGCTCGAGATTTCTATGAGGCAAGGTACAAGACTCGATGCTAATAAGGAGACGTTTGTGGTGCTCAAGATCTGCACTACAGCTTCTGCCATGGAGGAAGAAAAAGACGAAACATGCTTTTATCCAATGTGCAGTTTACCGCCATGGCTGTTTTTGAACCAGATCATAATCGCATTTGGTTACACTTAGTCAAACAGTAATTAATTAAGTGGTTTAATTGGTCTTTTGGGCCAAACTACAATAGCTAGGTTTTCCTAAATTTGGCTTTTTAAAATGGATTGGGCTTTTTGTGTTTAGAAAGGAGCCAAACTCCCAAATCACCATTAGTCTTTGAGTTAAACTACCGGGCATGAATTTTGGGCCCAAGACCAAAATTATCAATTGTTTAATTCAACGATGCGCGTGTGTGTTTCCGTTACCTTCCGCACCATACCCACGGTCATAAGCCCCAAATAGTGCATGAGTGCACCTTGGGCCGTACTAAGAATATGATGGCTTGGTCGAAGCATAATTATGAGCAACATGTTGCGTTTTTGCATTACGACATTAGATCAGAAACTTGTCTTCAACTTGGGCTTGTCGTGTATAGGGCCTAATAATAATATTTTGGGTATCAACAGACACAAATGAGTCTTTGTTTGGAAGCACGATGAGAAGAACTTATGGCGCAAAGATTTTCTCAGCGCCCCAGTATTGATTAAGAGGAGATGTATTCTTTGGTTATGGATATCATTACTTTCCGCTACCTTATCAGTTTGGTAGTGTCCGAAAAGCTGAGTATGCAGTCAATGAATGTGGTTATATATCTCTATGAGGATCTTGATTCAAAGATATACATGAGAGTGCCAATTGGCATGGTTATACTCAATTTAAGTAACTCTAAACCACATAGTGCTCATGTGTTCAAATTGAGACGTTCACTATTCAAAGTGACAACTTAATTAGGAAGGGATGCAAAAATGATAAGTTATGCCGATGCGTGTTCATTACATGAATGAGTTGTTTGAGATGATAGACCTTGATGACTCGATTTTGTCTAAGGTTGATTCAAAGATATACATGAGAGTGCCAATTGACATGGTTATACCCAATTCAAGTAACTCTAAACTACGGAGTGCTCATGTATTCAAATTGAGACGTTCACTATTCTAAGTGACTACTTGATTGGGAAGGGGTGCAAGAATGATAAGTTATGCTCATGCGTGTTCATTACATGAACGAGTTGTTTGAGATGATAGACCTTGATATGACTCGATTTTGTCTTGGTTTTAGAGATGGTACATCGAGTTTGTGGAATACTTATTAACCAGTCTATTTATGTCTAAATTAGGCAATGGACAAAGCACACCCTCTTAGCACACTGATGGTTGTTTGTAGTTTGGAGTCTAAAAGGATTCGTTTCATCTAAAAAGACGGTGGTGAGGAACTTTTGGAGTTGAGATTTCGTATCTTAATACGGTTAGAGCTTGGTTATATATAGCTTGGTGCACATATCCAAACATTGTATTCTCGGTCTGTGCCTACGAAAAGTCATTAGAATGGAGTACAACGTGTCTTCTGGTACTTTAAGGGAGCCATTGACTTGGGCATATTCTTTCCCCTATAAAGAAAACAGAGAGAAGCTTTAAATTCATGGAAAATGGATGGTTGAATCGCAACATTTAGGTCTTGAAAATTTTGGCTCGTCGAATGGATCTTTCGACCCGTTGAAAATTGTACCCTAGAAGAGCCTGAAGGTATTATTCTACCCGTCTAGTGGATCTCTCGACCCGTCGAAATATGCAACCTGGATCGACCCGAAGCAATCATTCGACGCATAGAATGAAAGCTTTGACCTGTCGAATTCCCCTCCAACTTCGAGCATTATTCCTCAAATCAGTACAATCCTCTACTCAGAGACACCTTGTGATGTCTTCGTTGGTTTTGCTGATGTTGGGTATCTCTTTGACCCATACAAAGGAAATTCCAAACAGGTTATGTATTCACCATGGGAACACAACGATTTGTTGGAGATCAACAAATCAAACCCTTGTTGCTACTTCCTCGAATCATTCTGAAATTATAGCTTTGCATGTATCAGTTAAAAGATGTGTCTGGTTTAGGACAGTAATACACAACATTCGAGGATTTAGTGGATTACCATCCACTACGATAGCACTAACTTGTATCTTTGATGACAATGCGGATTACATTGAACAAATAAAGTTGGGATACATCAAGGGCGATCACACAAAACTTAAGTCGCCAAAGTTTTTCTTTAATCAGCAATAACAACAGCTATTGAACATTTATGTGAATCAGGTTTGTTCGGCAGATAATGCTGCAGACTTGTTTACCAAGTCATTGTTCAAATATACATTTGTAAAGTATGTGAAGCGCATTGGAATGCAAAGATTTTTTGAAATCCAAGATTGAGTTACTGATCATGGGGAGTTAAATTCATAGACATCAGGGGGAGTCTACACCACATGTGGTCACTTATGTAGTTGTTGTGTTGTACTCTTTTTTCCTTCAACTGAGTTTTTGTTTTACCCAAGAGGTTTTTGTTTACTTGGCAATATTTTAGTGAGGCAATAAGTTATACATCATCCATTAGGATTTTGACACAAGAGAGAGTGTTTAAGAAAACAATATTCTTGGTATCCATGTGTTTGTCTTGTCCTAATTAGGATAGAAGTATATATTTTCTCAAACCTTGATTGTAACATATTGTAATGCCTATTTAAAGTCATCTATCAATGAATAAAGTACAATTACAGATCTATCTTTTGCATATCTGATTTCTCCTTCAACAATAATGTAATTTACGAAGAATTAAAATATTTTGAGACAGAATTTAAATTTTATCGTTGTTATCGCATGTTAAAGTTTGAGGGTAGGTAATAACTCATGATTATGCTTTATATGTTAGATTAGTTGGTATTATAAATATATTATTTACTTCATGTTTATGATTTAATTTTTGAACCGTAAATTTTATTGAACCTCTATTAAGGAATAACTTCTACATAGGAATAAATTATATTAGACCCAATAATATGACTATCACTACAAGAAAAATGCACCTAGACCACGGACGATTTCCGTCGTCTAGGTGCAATTTTCCGTCGTCTAAGTACTTAGACGACAGAATTTCTGTCGTCCAAGCTCCGTGCTCCAAGTGCTGTCGTCCAAGCACTTGGACGACGGAGATGGAGAATTCCGTCGTCTAAGTGAGACTTAGACCGCGGACATTCTCCGGGGTCTAAGTGTCCACTTAGACGACGGAGATTGTCATCTCCGTCGTCCAAGTGAATTTTTACATTTTTTTTTTAAAAAATAATTTTATTTTTTTTTAAAAAAAATTAAAATTTAAAAATTCACTTGGACGACGGAGATGACAATCTCCGTCGTCTAAGTGGTGATTTTGTAAAAAAAAAATTAAATTAAAAATTCATGAAATGCTAATTAATAATTTAATAATTAGCATTTAATGAATTTTTTGTTTAATTTTTTGTATATCAATATTCATAATATTGCAAAATTTATTGAATATTAATTATTAATAATATATAATACGTACAAAATTCATAATGAATAAATAATTTAAATTATTATGGATTTAAATACAATGAATACAAAATTCATAATATAATAAAGTAAATTAATCTAGCCTAAATAAACAAAATCAAGCTAAAACTAAACTAATTATAGGCGGCGGTGGTGGTGGCGGCGCCGGTGGTGTTGGCCGGAATGTGGAGGCCGGTGGTGGAGGTGACAATGTAGGCGGTAGCTAGTGGTGTGTGGTGGTGGTGGTGTGTGGTGGTGGCAGCGACGGTGGTGATGCCGGTTATGGCGGCAACGGTGGTGATGTCGGTGGTGGTGGTGATGATGATAGTGGATGGTGATGGTGATGATATATGGTGGGTGGTTTGATTGGGGGGGGGGAGAGATGGAGAGGGAGAGAGGGAGAGGGAGAGTGGATTGAGGGAGAGGAAAAAATGAAGAGAGATTGAGAAAATGATGAATTTATAGAGTTTTAAAACACTTAGACGACGGAAAATCAGTATTTCCGTCGTCTAAGTGCTTTAAATTTTCAAACAATACCGCCAATTTTTCACTTAGACGACGGAAAATCAGTATTTCCGTCGTCCAAGTGATTTAAATTTTTGCCAAAATTTTAGCGGGAAAAGAATACCGCCAATTATTGCCAAATTTTTAGTGGGAAAAACACCGCCAGAAATTAAAAATTTAAAATTATTTTTTTATTTTTTTTAAAAAAATTAAAAATTTAAAAATTCACTTAGACCACGGAGATGACCATCTCCGTGGTCTAAGTGAAAATTCCGTAAAATTATTTTTTAAAAATAATTTGTATTGAATTTTTGGACCTGTAATTTGAATGGAATTGTCGTAAAATATCGATTAAAGAATCGTATATATAAAAAGTGGGATTTAAGACGATGAATTAATTTACGTATTCAAACTTGTTAAGTATCTACTACTATGTATAACTTAAGTGTCGGTACGTATAGGCTCATTGCACATTGATATTAACGAAATTGAATTTGGAAAAAACGACCGTTGGATATACTCACCATAACACCATATATAAGTAGAATAATTTCCACTAAATACTGAGTTCGTTCAGGGTTTCATCGGCACAGTTAACCGCAAATCCAAATTTTTTACAAAACGGAAACCTGGATACACGAAAATCCGTAAGTCCTATTTTAAAACCGTCAACGCTCACACTCCAAGCATTGTTTACTCTATGGTCTCGACGAAAAAAATATGCATTGGGACATGGTCTAGATGGTCGTTGTCTTAGGTGAAATTACGAAATTTTCACTTAGACGTCGGAAATGCACATTTCCGTCGTCTAAGTAAAAACATGGTTTAGGGGATAGGGCCTTAGGGTTTAGGGTTACAGTACTTAGACGACGGAGATGAGTATTTCCGTCGTCTAAGTGAATTTTTTTAATTAAAATAACTTTTTTATTTTTTTAAAAAAATTTAAAAATTCACTTAGACCACGGAGATGACCATCTCCGTGGTCTAAGTGAATTTTTAATTTTTTTTTTAAATTTTTTTTAAATTTTTAAATTTTTAATTTTAAAAAATATTTTTTTATTTTTTTTAAAAAAATTAAAAATTTAAAAAAATTCACTTAGACGACGGAAAAAGACATTTCCGTCGTCTAAGTGAAAACTTAGACCGCGGAAACTTTCTCCGCGGTCTAAGTGAAATTTTTAAATTTTTGAAATTTCACTTAGACGACGGAGAAGTCTTTTTCCGTCGTCTAAGTTACACTTAGACCGCGGAAATTTTCTCCGCGGTCTAAGTTTCACTTAGACGACGGAAAAAGACTTCTCCGTCGTCTAAGTGTTCACTTAGACCGCGGAGATGTTTCCGTGGTCTAAGTGTTACTTAGACGACGGAACCTTTAAGGTTCCGTGGTCTAAGTGCATTTTTCTTGTAGTGTATATAGATGTTTTATTGTATATAGCTGACTAAATCAATCATCAAAATTACTTTTATTAATCTAGATTATCAAGCTATTAGGTAGATTATTAATCTAATAGGTAATTTATTAGAGCTAGCTAGTTTGAGTAGGTAATTTACAGTAAATTGTTCACGAACCAAGGTAAATTGTTTGCAGTTATCTACCGAGATACATATATTGTTCATAAGGAAATACTTACAAAAAAAAGGAGAACATGCATGTTGTTCATGAATATCAACAAAACCAAACATACCACATATAAAATGTACGAACAATACCTCGATGACTGCCGAACACATAAGATTAAATTAGAATGCACACTCTAGTTCTCGTCAAGACTATATGTAGTTTCTCGATCATATCGTAAGAAACAAAAGAGCATAGAAGAATAATTTTAAGTTTTCATTTTTTTTAGGATGAAATCAAAACTAGCTATATATATGGTAATATTGTATAGTAAGTTGCAATTTGCATTAATAATAATTGTGCATTATTCATTGATTGATGCTATAAACGAGATGCCAAAATTAGGGAGAGAGGAATAATTTGTTACCATTTTCAGAAATCAATAACTAAAGATTGTTGAAAATTAGGTTAAATGGTATGTTAAACATCTAAAAGTTTGAAATATTAATGATTGTTCTGGAAATAGAAACAAAATTAAGGTTAAGGGACTAAATCCTTGAAAGAAATATTAGTTGGATTTTAATTAAATTTTGAAATGTGGCAAGGAGTTTTTTTTTCTTTCCAATTTCTTCTATTTTTTATTGGTCCCGACTTGAGAATATCGTGGTAAATTAAATTTTAACTAAATTTATAAGATAATATAAATTCGAGAATTTATTTAGATCTCATTCAATATATAAATTAATAATGTCTTAATACATATAATAAATTATTCATTTATGATGACTTCATGGAGAATAATTTAAGTGTGACTTGTTGTTTTTTAAAATAATGTCACCTTTAAATACCTTATTTTGGACTTTTCTTAATATGGTATGTATTTCTGGTGTTGTCTTTTCATAGCATTTTTAATAATGTAACACAATAAATTGAAATATGATGTACTTTGAACAAGTTACATCAATGATTATTTTTTAAATTAATAAGTTATTAATTAATCAATAAATTATTATTTTATTATTTTGTCGATTAATTAATATCTCGTTAAATTAATAAATTTTGTCGGTCCCAAAACTGTTAATTTATAAAGGTTTAATTGTATAAAGTGTTGAGTTAAATGTATATCTCAACAAGACAAAAACTCATTCAAATTATGATGTAAATGACTCTTTGTGACGAAAATAGAGTTTCAATTAATACAAATAGTAGAGGTCGAGTAAACTTTTCTATTTTTGGCATGAAGGGAGGCATCTTACTAGTCAAACATTTAGGCTCAATCCTGCACTTATGTCTTTGGATGTAGCCATGTAGAGTAGACAATTCGACTCTTTACCTTTGGGTTTGAATGTGAGATTTGTTCTCTAAATTATCCGTCTCCAAAGTGCGGATATTGTCTAATCCTTTAATCTTAAAAAAAAAATGAAAAAAAAGGAGCAGATGAATCGATCCCATTGACGTACCGGCGCTCACATGGATCTCAGATAACGGGGTTATTTCTCATACTTGTAGTAATTAGTTCTGTTACGGTACGTTATTGGCGAACAATTGCCTCTAGTATGTTAAGTATAGCGTAGTTACTAAATCACCATCTTCATTTACTGTTTCATTTTTTTACATGTTAGATACCTGCTCAGACAGTGCATTACCGCTGTCTTTACTTAGCTAGCTTACAGTTGTAGTATAAAACCTCTCCATCTCTCATTCTGTAACTAACTTTTCATCATCAATACAATACAACCTTACATTTTCTCTGATCTTATCTCAAACACTATCATGGTATCATGGTATCATTCACATATGTCGATCAATCTTGGGAGCTTCCGCACAATTGATCAATCACAGTTGTTCATCATCATCAGTGTCATCTTCTTCAACAGTTCAATCTCAGATAAGCTTTTCTCTCCAACGAGAACATCTTTAGTTTTCAATTCAATCTCTGTGTTCATATATTTCAGAGTTCTGATCTGTGTGCTTAGACTTCGATCGAAGCTAAGGTTTTGTATGCCGTTCCTGAATTGAGCTTCAAATTCTACTCCAATTGAGCTATTGAGTCTAGATCCAATTTTTTTGCTAGCTAAAACCCTAATTGTTTGAATACATTACCATGGCTCCATCACAGTCCATGCATACTACTGTTTACTTGCCTAACATACTACTTGATGCTACAAACTATCCTTCGTGGATATTTCGTGTGGAATCTTTCCTTCAAGGCTTGAATCTCTATGGGTTTGTAGATGGCTCTATTACTTGTCCTACTGTTGTTGTGTGCGATTTTTATGGTGTTGAGCGTCCTAACCCTGCATATGATATATGGCACACTCAGAATAAGTCTATTGTTAATATGCTTGGTCAAACCCTAAGTGAACATGCTGTAAAGAGTGTTGTAGGTTGCAAAACTGCTCGAGATGTGTGGACTACACTTCTTATAAAGTTTGCTACTCCTCACAATTGTAACCTTCTGCAGCTCAAGTCCAATTTCCAGAAGCTGAAAAAAGGATTTGATTCAATTTAGGTTTTTCTGGAGCATGTCAAAAAGTCTCATGATTCTTTGGAGACTGTTGGTGTGGTATTAGATGATGAAGATGTGGTTGTTACCCTTCTTGGTGGACTTCCTACTTCATACACATATTATAAAAGTCAGATTCGTAGCAATTATGCTAATGCATCAATTGATGAGCTCAAGTCTTTTCTCAGAGTTGCAGAAGCTGATATGGTTGAGAGTCTTGAAGAGACTTCACCAACTCTACTTATTGCAATGGTGGCTTCACCTGTACCAAGTCTTCCTCTTGGTTTTAACACCACCTCTAATACATGCTCCTCTAGTCCAAGTTCCTCAACACAGTCATCCAGTAAAGCTGCAAATAACATGTATACACTCCTTGAAGGTGTCTTAGTTCTTTTCTTGGCTAACAATATTGGTCGGTTTGGTGGAAATGGCAACAGGAACAACAACGGTAATGGAAGTGGAAACTCAAGGAGGTTTGATAACAATGGTGGGGGGAATAATGAAAATTATAGCAACAACACTGGTTACAATAACAACAATGGTGATAGTCAGAACCAAAACAATGGTTTCAATAACAACAATGGTGGTGGTCAGAACCATAATAGCTTTAGCAGCCAGAGCAATTTTGGTGCTCAGAACCAGAACAACTTTAGGAATAACAATATTCTTGGCTGTGCTAGCAACTCTCAGTGCAATGCGTGTGGCAAGTTTGGTCACATTACTCGTACTTGTCATATTTTGACTCAATCTGCATCATTTGGTCATCCTAGTTACAATGGTGGATGATGTTTGTATTGTGGCCTGCATAATCACATTGTGGAATACTGCAATTTTCTCGATGGCTTTCCTGATCAAGCTAGGAATCAAGCTTCATGCAACAATTCTGGTTTCAATAATTTTGGTAGTTTTAATCAAAACACCAACAACACCATCCCTGGATTCAATGGTTCTAGAAGCAGCAACAATGTTATGCACACTAGCAATAATTCATATCAATTTTCTACTCAACCACTAACTCATCTCACTCAAGCACTTCAGCAAGCCATTGCTGCCTTAGTTCAAACTCACAATGGCAATGTATCTCTTCCAACTGCCATGCTTGCATCTCATGATGCTATGACAAACAATACTTCTTCACTATCTTTTTGGCTTGCTAATTCAAAAGCTACAAATCACATGACTAGTGAAGCTAGTCTTCTCAACAATTTGGCTCCATACAATTCTTCAGACTCAGTGCAAGTTGGAAATGGTGCACATCTGGACATCACTTATACTGGCAATTAATGCTATGCTAGGCTCTTTAAAACTTGAAAAATTTCTTCTAATACCTGCTTTAGCTGCTCGCTCATTGTCTATTTACCAACTCTGCAAGCAAAATAATTGTAGAGTTTGGTTTGATGAGTTTTTGGTTTGTGTGCAGGACAAGGTGACGAGAGCCACCATTTATTAAGGACTGTGTAATCAAGGACTGTATCCCATACCTTTTGATCTGCCAAGCCAGAATAAGGTTCAAGGAATCAGTAGCAATGATAGTGGATCCAAAAGTACCTCATCTCAGACAGTTCAACAACAATATACTCAATCTGCATTCTTGGGAAAGTGTGTGCAACATTCTTTGTGGTATAAACGATTAGGTCATGCTTCTAACTCAATTGTGAGGAGTATGTTGAAGAAATGTGAGATAGTTAGTACTTGTGATGAGTCTGTGGTATGTCAACTCTGTCTGTTAAGAAAGTTTCACAAATTATCCTTTGAAACCTCTATTTCTCAAACTAATCAACCTTTTGATTTGGTACATTCAGATGTTTGATGTTTGGAGGCCTTTTCCACATCTTTCTCTTGATGGTTACAAGTATTTTGTACTGTTTATAGATGATTGTACCAGATATACCTAGATCTTTTCAATGAAAAATAAATCAGAGGTGTTTGCTTATTTTCAATCTCTACATGCTTTTGTACTTACTCAATTCCTCAAAACCATAAAATGCCTAAGATTTGATGGTGGTGGTGAGTATATTAGGAGTACTTTCAAACAATTTCTAACAAATAAGGGTATAAATCATCAAATATCTTGTCCTTACACACCACAGCAGAATGATATATCTTAGAGAAAGAACAGACATTTGAGAGAGACAGCTGTGACACTGCTTCAAACAGCTTCCTTACCAAATATGTTTTGGTATCATGCTTGTGCTCTGGCAAATTATCTTATAAATAGAATGCCTACACTTGTGCATAATCATGTGAAATTAGTTAGCTTAATTGTTTAGTTTTCGATATTTATTTATGTTTTTATTTATTCAAGTTATATGGAGAAATTACAAAAAGGGACAATAAAAAAGGAAATTCTAAATGCAATTGGATCAAGAAGTCAAGAGTCCACATGGAAAGAAGTCCAAGCTTAGTTTAGAGAGGAAAAGACTAAAGAAACCAACCCTATATAAGGGAATTTTCAAGAAATAATTAGATTTAGAGATTTTAGAGAGAAAAAAAAATACCCAAAAGAGAGAGAGACCTGTAGCCTGAAAAGAAGGAGCAGTCTTCAGTCTTCGATCCATCGAAGACTTGGCTTGCGGCCCATCGAAAGCTTCCTGCCAATTTTTCTAGGGTTTTGGTTCTTCTTCTTTTCCATCATGATTTCTATTGTGTTCTTATGACTATGAGTTAAACTCCCTTAGTTAGAGGCTGATTGAAGCCCTAGATATGCTTACGATTTTGACCCCTTTTTATTGTGTTAACTATTTGGATGAGTTTGTTTTACTGTTATTCACATCGATGATTTATGTGTTCATGTTTCATTGAGTGCATGCTTAGATGCATGACTTAGAATCTAGAATCTTGATTGTGTATATGACCACCTTATCATTGCATATTCATTAGAGACAAACATGTACTTATGTGAAACAGTCATTAGTGATGTAAGGGTGACCACCTTATCAACCCTTGAACCTTTGTTATTCTTCAAAGATTCTTAAAATGTAATTACTTCAGTTTTTTAGGCTTACATCACTATATGTATAAGTTGGTTAATTGGGGATGAAGATCGAGCGGATTGTCCGTCCCTCTTTCATGTCAAGTAAGAGAGTGTAATATACAAGATGACTTAACCAAAGCTCTTGTGTGGGTAATATTCATCCATGGTTAGTTCAGTTATATTGGGGGGGGGGGGGTGTTGTAAGTATGTCTAGGGTGGAGAGAAGTTTTTGACAGCTCATTGATTTTCTTCATGCAATCTTCTGGTTTTTGCAATAGCTGTCTGTTAGACGATTTATTTCGGCAACCAAAAAAACTCTAATTACCCTGAAATTTTTTGTGGTATGTCTAGTGTAGGTTCGTAATGTCATTAGTGTACTGTACTTAAGTCTGTTAACATTGTTATTTAATGTTAGAATTTAGTTTCATTAAGTCCTTATGTTCGATAACCCTTATTATTGAGTATTACAATGATATATCTGACTTGCGAATAAGGTATCTTTGATGGGTGGGTTTCCACGCATCAAATTTTGGAGCCGTTACTGGAGAATCGTTAATTCTAAATTCTAAAGTGTCTTTAAATTCCAATTTTGTTTTCATTTTCTTTTAAGTCTTATTGTTTCTACTGTCTGCAGGAACATTGTGTATGCATACTAGACACACTAGAAGCATCGAGCCATTATTACTTGATATTAAAATTGAACGTTCAGCAAGACAAAACAGAAGACAGCAGAGACAACAGTCGATGAACGTGGATAATAGTGGGGTGAGCAACTTGAACCTGAAAAACAGTCTGACACAGAATCTGAGTTTGAGGAGCAAGAGGAACAACATATATCACCATCACCATCACCAATGGCACATTCTACTTGACTTAAAGAGTCTTTTATTCCAGGCACGGAAGCTGATGATTCACCAATTGTGTTACCAGCTAATTTGGGGAACTATGACATTCTCCCATCTCTCATCTCCAATCTGCCACACTTCAGAGACACTCATTCTGAAGACCCTTAGGATCATCTGAATGAGTTTAGAGCCTTGCGCAGAATTCAGAAGTCTACTAATATGGATGCAGATACTGTGAAGCTTATTTTGTTCTCTTTTTCATTGAAGGAGAACGCTAAAGCATGGTTTAATTCTTTGGGCCCTCAATTGATTGATACTTGGGAGAAGATGAGCAGTGCTTTCATGAAAGAATTTTACTTAGCTTCTAGGACCAAGAATTTGAAGAAGTAAATCATTACTTTCAGACAAAAGGGTGGGGATGAACTGCATGAGATTTGGAGTCAATTCAAGAGTCTGCTTAGACAATGTCCCCACCACAAGTTTGAGTTGAATGACCAGATGAAATTTTTCTATGAAGGACTTGATTCATTCAACAGGTCTAAACTGGATTCTGCTAGTGGAGGAAATTGGTGAAATATGATTGGACCTGAAGCAAAGGAGATCATTAAGAATCAAGTTGAAAATTCAAGACAATTTCAGTCCAGGGATAGAACACTGGGAGCAAGCAGGAGATTTGTGAATGGTGTTACTATTGATGGAGCTATGGAAAAAAGGTTAAGCTACATTGAGAATGATGTAGCTATGATTTCTAGCAGCTTGAAAGTAGCCAGGAAGACAGCTGTTGTTGTAGCTCAGATTGTCTGCACTTTATGCTCAGCTTCAGATCACATAGAAGAAGATTGCCCCAAGTTTAGAGCAGATGAGGAAGTTAATCAAGATGAGGAGGAAAATTACTTCCAAAGGTAGCCCAACACATATGGTGGGAATAGAGATCATCCACTTTTGAGCTATAGAAGTAACAATGCGCTAAATCCTTTAGTTACTCCTCCCGACTTTCAGCAAAGACAACCTACAGGGGATGGACAAAATTTTGGTCAAAGACGCGCTTCACAACAGAAGTATCAAACGCCGCCGCCTCCACCACCTCAGTCGTCAATAGAGTTGTCAACATTGACATCATTAATACAATAGTTGGTGGTCGACAACAAGCAGACTAGAGAGGCCCATAGTGCATTCCGCCAAGAGAAGGCCGGGTACCTTCCTCCAAGAAAGCATAACTACACTACAGTAGCAAGGAAAGGCAATTGACTTGCTTGAGCAACAAATGAGCCAAATGCAACAAACAATGACTCAAGTCAACTTAGGAGGATTTCCTAGCAACACTCTTCCCAATCCTAATGGAAAATATGAAGCTTATGCAATGACTTTGAAGAGTGGAAAGATATTGGATGACATTCCCGGGTCAAAAAGCCCCAGAAGGAAGTGGGAAGAGCTAGTGATTCAACAACTTGCATCCAGCAGTCTGTGTGAAATTTTGGCAGATGCCCCAGTTTGACTCGTCAAGAAATATCTTTGTGGGAGTCAAATTTGGCCACATCAAGCTGGAGGGATTTTGGTCCCTCAGGTCTGCAAGCAGAAAAGGTCCGATAATTAGAATAATGGGCTTGGGCGTGTACGATTAGGGTTCCAACTATGAATCAATTAATCTAGAGGTTTCTGGAAGCATCTAGAACGATGTAGAAGCCTCTAGAATGTTTGTAAGATGGTGTGACAATCCCAAAGTACGATTGGACCTTAAGGGACAGCCCGATTGGACCTTGATGGATTGCATGATCGGACCTCGAGGGATTAGCAGAGTCAGAACTCGAGGGATTGGCAGAAATCTTAGGGGATAAAAGTAAGATTTTTACGAATCCTAAGGGGATTACACCAAATGGCATATGGTAATCATGAGATTTGATTGGCCCTGGATATGGAGATCCATTCCTTAATGGATTCCTCCTATCCGAAAGTAAAGTAATCATATTCAATATGGATTATGCTTAGACCTAGCCCGATCACTATATATAGACCATCCCTACATGGTCCAAGGTAACAAAACTCTGCCCTATTCACTATTCAATTCTTAAGGCAAGTACTGATTTGAGTGTCGGAGGGTCTAAGCACGGTACCACACCATGCTTGGACTTGTTTTGTAGGTTTTCATGGAAGAATGCTCAGGGAAAGCAGTATGGCAAGGTCTCACGTCATCAACAGATCTTAGAAGGAAGGTCTTCACCTTCAACAATCATAAGCAGCCCCTATGATCTGGTGCTTTCATTCAATCATCGAGCCTAAGCTCGGGGGCATCACAAATCTGCGCTAACAAAATGGTGCTCTCATTGAGAAGACTCCTCCTATGATCATTCAATGATCCTTTTGTGAACGAGCTCTCCAAGAATTAGATCTATCGGGTTATCACCAAACCCCTAAAAAATACGATGAAGAACGACGTTTCAGAAACCCAAAAAAATAGAGCATTTGTTCGTCAATATTCTGGAAATGCTACAAGAAACATCAGATAACGAATCATACACCATTGGAAAGCTACGGAGGTCTAGTTTCCGACAAAACCCAATAAGAGTTTGGAATAGAAAGATATGGCCAAAATACCGGCCGAAGGTCGAACTTGACGAAAACAATATCGCTGCCACTGGTATGTTTTGCGGGCTACTTTTAGAAATCAATATCCGAGACTAGGGAGGGATGTGACCTATGGTTGGAAATCCCCTGAAGTCTACTTTCCAAATGCCATATTAATCGCATCAATCAGACGTCCCTGGAGAAAGATATGGATAAAGTTCCAAGATGCATCAGAACGAGAAAACTGGCCAGAAACCCTTTTTTAAGAGGGATACAAAGTACGATAATAACAAGGATGAGGAAGTTATCAGAGTGAATTAGACGGTTTAGCAGGGAGTTACGACATCTATGGATGACCTTGTAACCCCATGGAGTCCAAGAAACCCGAGGAGCCCGAGGGTTTCCAGAAAATCAAGGTCTTTACTAGTTTTTCAATAAAACCAACCCTTGGGAAAGATGTGGTTCTCCACAAAGGGAGCAGCCTTCAATGATGACTAACTACTACCAACAAAGCAACTTATTCGATCAAAGAAACAGCAACTTAAGCACGGAAGCAACAGTTTTCTTACGAGAAGAAAACGTTTCACTCCTTAACATGTCGGATCAAACTGTTTCTCAAGGGAAATCTATACACTTAATGAGGTGCGCTTGCGGATAAACAACCATCTTTATACAACATGAATGATGAAGACTTGAAGATCAAAAGCCAACATCTCCAAGAAACCTTCAAAGCTCGTGAAGATCGATTAGAAAGTTGTGCAACCAGTGATCAATATCTTGTCACACCATGCACGAGTAATCCCCAATGCTCAATATCCAACAGCTGGAGGTTTGGAAGACATATCCAAGCACTGAAGAAAGTTGGGAATGAATAAAAAGAAGAGGAGAAGAAAGGTTCCAAGCCCAAACTTGAAAATCAGCCCACGCAGAACAGTCGACTTCTAAAGATAACTGGGAACAGTTCAGAATGAGTCTGGTTATGATTTTTATATGCCTGGAAAGCCCTATGTGTCTAGTTTCTAGAAAATCTTCTGGATTACGATTATCATATTCCACGAAGAAGTTATGACCGATTTAGTATGAAGGGGTCAGTCTGCCCAAGAATCTAGCTTTTCACCTTATCTTGGGGAGGAGCGTGAGGACGATCTTTGGGGAGCAGTGTGACAAGGGGTGATGACCAAAGTTAGAAGATGAGGATAGATGATAGAGGGTTACTCTCTCTAGCAAGATCAAGCAGCTCGAGGAGGCTAACCAATGTCCTATTTTAACAACACTTCACCATATCAAAGACGAGTCGCACTTGAAGAGACCTCTCCACCACCGGATCAATCCGAGACCCTTTCACCATGAGATGAATGATCACGATGCGATAGATTATGGAGCTCTTAGATAAAAGCTTTATCGAGCTAGTCGACCGAAGATATTACTGGGAGTACCTGACCGATGAATACATATGAAAGCTTGAAGATTCAGTGAGGCCTCAAGGTAATGACAAGTGTCTCAAGAATGACTAAACCTTGTCGCCACTAGCTAAAGGCCAAGAGAAGAAGTACTTAGTACTACACTGTATCATCAAAAATCCCTAATACACTGGAGCAATGATTTTTCTGAGAAACAATTGTGTAATGGAAGAAGTGGTGGAACTAGGGGTATCCTCCAACTCAGAATACTTGAGGTACGAATCTGGAGACCTGGGGGCACCCCCAATTTCATGAAGCTCAAGGGCATGGCAAGAAGGCTCAAGGCATGCTGGTGCTTGAGGAAAGGTGAGCAAAGTTTGAGAAGGAAGGCAAGAATCATTGGACAAGGAGTCCATTCCCCATCCTCCACCAATGGATGATAATGCCATATTGCACATCGCATAAATGGTGCTAGCATCCTCGTGGATTGAAGAACCTTATTCCCACGACCAGGGAGCTCGAGGTGCACAGAGGTCAACCAGCAACCTCAAGGGTAACAAGCTAGGAGAAGACATAAGTAGAGGTCTTTGGGCATACCCCAAGGAACTTCAGTTTCTTGTAGCAAGCAACAAAGTAAGGCCAGAAACAAGGAGTGGAACAGAATCCCCTTGACCGAGAGATGGATCCTTAAGGTTTCCACGAGGACCAACTTCAGAGCTCGTGGAGAGCTAGAGGAAAAAGGCTGAAGACCATGTATGCTCTTACATGCAGTGGGAGAAACACATTCTGCTTACCTAGCTGGAATGTGATCGCAATCGAGCTTAAGGAAAAAGCACAACCTCAAGCTTTACGCCGAAGCTTGGGGGTGGTTTTTCTAAAGAACCCAAGGACAGACCTTGGGGCATTGTTCCCCTTAGTTCAAAAATTGTTGGGAGTAAGGTTACCACACCTGTACACTCGAGCATTATGTGAAATTTACTAGGAAGCTGTTAAATTAAGGAAGAGACCACGAGGGTGCACACCAGAAATCCTGAAAGCTTAAGGGATCATGCATACTCAGGATCTGGAGAACAATGAACCGCTTCACTCTTAGAAGCTTGTTGGATGATTATTGGAACAAGGATCGAAAACACAGGGGGTTGTGCACGAAGAGAATCCAGGCTAAGGGCATTGAGTATTCTCCAAGACTCGAACAGTCTAGCAGAATATTGGGGGTAAAGAGTATCTAGCCAAATATCACTCTTTTCAACACAAATTTAAGAGATAATGTACCTCTACAAGGACTTTCTGCGAAAGAATTTGACTTTCCGATTTGGGAGTCAGTTTCAACTAGTGGTGACAAAACGGTGCAAATTTGGAATTTAACTTGTTCTTCACAAGAGCAAGGGATTGACCATTGAACTTTGTACATTGATGGGTCCTCAAAAGATAAAGGCGTTGGAGCAGGTCTGGTACTTAAAACTCCAGATGGTACGATCATGAAGGAATCCCTAACCTTAGGATGGAAGGCAACCAACAATGGAGTTAAGTGCAAACCCTTTATGGCAGGGTTGAGCTCAGAAAATACACATGCATATGCGCTGGCCAACCTGGCCTCCAACATCGATTATTAGCTGGGGTGAACGACGTATGTGGAGCATTTGCTTATGTCCAGTATGGGCGAGGATGAAGCAGTGACAATAATGATGAATGAATGGATGGAAGAACTGATGGATTATAGTGAGGCAGGAATTCTCCTTGAGGGGCGTACAAAGGCCACGAAGGTTATTCGATAAGCAGCCAGATACAACATCAGAGACGATAAGCTATACCAGCAATCCTTTAGTAGGCCAGACCTGCTAGCAATACATCCCCTTGGCCAGGACGATAATGGAGGGACTGCACTATGCAATATGTGGCATGCACATCGGAGGCATAAACCTTTCTGGGGAAAGGGCAGCTGAGTTGAGGATTATTTATTTCCTCAAAAATAATCAATATTCGAAGAACAAGCTGGGGGTTGATCATCAACCTGTGAACTAAGCTGGGGGTTGAGGACCAGAGATCCTCAACAAGTTTGAGGGACGATCAACATCGATCAAAGACCTCTAGTGTCATGAGCTTTCGAAAGGAAAGCTCAGGGGAAGATTGCTGACCTAGAAGGGACGATTTCTAGCCTGAAGGGGATGATTTCTAACCTAAAGAGTTAGAGGCTTTTGGAGCTTGAGGGTTCAAGTAGAAGGCTCGCGGTCAGACACTGATAGAGCTTGAGGAGCTGAGCAGAAGCATCAAGGCTATCACAACCCTCTACAATAAACCATGTCCAACACGGATCATGCTATCAAACATGGCCAAGGTTAGTATTACCTTTCGAACCTCGATTCATTATAAGGATAATTGAATTAAACATGAGGTTTGGAGATCGATGGAGCATATTTGCTCAGAACTATAGCAAGATCATGGAGTATGATGGTTTATGCAAAGTACGATAATGAACAATGATGTGTTCGATATGTTCATGTGTACGATTTATATGAAGCCCATGTGGTCGACCTTGACTACAAGAAATGGGAAAAACTTCATACTTAGTACCAGTGTGGAAACCTCGAGGTTTCTCACAAACCCTGAGGGTTTTCAAGAAAGTTTGTTAGTCTCCATCGCCAGCTCGAGGAAACCCAGGAAATTGAAGGAAAGCTTGAAGGTTCTGTTTTGCAAGCGCGCTCTCATGTCACATGGAGAAGATGATACTAGCTGAGGGGATGCCTTCCCATGAATCCATATAAAGTCCTCGACCATAAAACTTGTTATTGCTGGGGATGACGCTGATGGGCTTGGTCAACCTTGAAATCTAGAGTATTCTGAGTGAATCCATTGACGTGGGGATCCTAGTAATGTAATCCCTCGAGGTTTCCCCAATTTCATAACGTTTCCCTCGAGGTTCGAGAAAGCTGGGCATTTCCTTCAGGTTCGTGACAGCAGGTCAGAATACCCCCCTGGGGGGAAGAATTTCTTGGACAAGTTCCATGAAATATCTCAATATCATGCTCATCCCTCAAAAGGCTGGTTTCCATGATTTATTCGATGGATTGATTGTGTACGATCAAGTACGATTAGCTAGTCTGTTCGATTCTATTTGATGTACGATCTGGTTGGAGTGTACGATATGTTCGATGTGTTATACGATTAGGGGGAGCTTAAAGCCCATGAAAGGCAACGAGCTTGAGTGGGGTAGATGATGTTGGTTCTCAGGGAAGGACTTTCACTCTGCGAGCTGGTCAGCCCTTCCAAAGGTAATGCACCCTGAGGAAGGGAGGACTAGGGCATTGAGAAAGACGCCGGTGGATAGAACAAAACATTTGGAGTAAAGCCCCGCAAGAGCTCACATTAATCTTGGGTCAGTAAAGTCCTCGAGGTCAGAATGTATGTGGTAAGATTAACAAACACCCCAGTGGTGGCTTGGCCATATTCTGGAAAATTGGGTATTTTAAGTCCCAGGTGTATACACTTGACGACTCCCTAGGGATAAGTCAAGATCAAAAGTGTTGGCAGACTCCATCTCGACACTACAGATAAGCCCCCTGGTAGGATCTGAGCTTGAAGAGCAACCATGATGTGGTCTTTGTGATAACATCAGGTGCTCCTGTGAAAGCTAAGATCCCCCGGGATGAAGGGACTTGGTCGAGGGAAGGGTCTAGAGTACGGTGGACTTTATACAGACCGGGGTAAGCATGCACATCCCCCCCCCCCCCAATTAGGAAGACAGTCTCAAAACCACGAGCACCTCCCAGGAGACCTTAAGGTTACTAAGGCAATCTTCTTAAGCTTCTTCCGAGAGCATTTAGTACGAGTAGGAGTCCGAGAGTCACACTGAGGCCACAGGCACTCAGAGGAAAATCCCCTAAGCCCCATAAGCAAGATCGATGGGCATGGAATAAAAGCACGATACAGAAATGTATGAAAAGGTTGAGCATGATGAGCTAAAAATGATAAAGCAAAGTACGATGAACTAAGTACGATATTTACTCTTGGCATAAGAGTTTTCTGAGTTAAGGGCCCAGGCCAAGATTGGCAAAAATTATGTAATATAAGAGAGAAAAGAACGATGTGTTAGATGTAAAAGGAACAATTAGGTAGACGACACAAAAAGATGTCAGATGTACGAAAAGAAAGATTACCCGGTAGAGGGAAGTCTAGGACGCCGTCATCAAGTCCTCGGTTTCCAAAGATCCAAGGTCCTCGACGTCATGCTAAAGGATCATAGAAACCAGGGATGGGAACACGATATCAGCATGAGCCAAACCTGAGCAGAATTGGGAGGGATGAGCTTCCCCACGCGAGGAAGCACAGTGCTCTTTCCAAGGGCCTCTATCTCCTCCTCGGTAAGGTCACGAGGGGGCTGGACGATGTATCCCTAGTCCGATTGAGACCTCTTAAAGTAGACCCTGGGATGATCGGGCAAGATTCCTTCAACCGCCTCCCCAAACGGACCTGGATGATCAACAATATAGCAGCTCACATACATTCAGCAAGCATGGCACAAGCAGATAAAGGTACGACAAGATCATAAGGGCATGCTGCGACCATAGCTACTCATAGGCAACCTTGGTTATGTTAAAAAAATTGAACGATTTGTTTGACAAAGGTTTGTTGATTGATCGAGAAAGATGCATTTGATGAAAGTTTGAACTATACTCGAAGCTCGAGGAAGAAAGATCTACTGACCGAAAACTCGAGGAAAATCGATGGAATGCCTCATGAGTTGAATACTTTCTGTTAAAAGGAGTTATTTTTCAGAAAATATACAGTTTTTCATAAAGACCCGAGCTTTCCATGAAAATTAGGGGTGATTGTTCACAAGCTTGAGGAAAGATGGAGGAAGGTTCCAGAAAGCTGGAGGAAAATGTCACAGAGCTGGGGCAGATTGCCACCATGCATTGTGAACTATTTATTCTGGAACGTGAGGTTGAAAAGTTGAGAAAGAAAGAACTATTCTCTCATGCCTGTTTGATCAAGCACGAGGAAAGATGTCAACATCAACTTGCTGGGCAAGGGTACATGCCTAAGGTGATCCTACAAACCAACGTGAAAGATGATCATGTTCACAGGAAAGCGTTAATTTTCCCTAAGGCTTCTAAGTAAGCAATCTGCACAAACCGGGGAGCTTTCCTGACCTCAAGGGTTTTCTTGACCTCGGGGATATTTTCCTAACCTCGATGGTTTTTCAGAAACCTTGAGGAATTTTCCAGAAATTTCAGCAATGACTTTTTGTTGTGCATTCTCTATTGAGACTAGGTTATAAAGATTTATTTGGCGTTCCAAGCTGAGAGAAGACTCCAAGGAAAGATATGAGTGAATTTTCAAACAATCCTGAGCTCATCATGGCAAAAAGCTAAATGATTTAAGTTAAGCAGGCTGCTTAGCTTATTATCTTCATCTTTATGAACGATTCGTTTACTGGAATATTGAGGTATCCCATGGAAGACCTGTGGGAACAAGGGAACTTGCATGAAGAATGAGAAATATCTCAATGGAGTTTGCTTTCATGAAACGATCGTGGCTAAGGTACGTGTTTCTTTTCAAGTTTGATTTAGTACGTTGAATATTATTGCTTTAACGCCTTTGTAGGCCAAATTAGCTGGAGTGTGAAGCCACACCAATTAACAAAGTCTACTTGGCATGCCTTGGGGGTATTTGTAGGAGTCAAATTTAGCCACATCAAGCTGGAGGGATTCTGGTCCCTCAGGTCCGCAAACAGAAGAGGTTTGATAATTGGAATAATGGGCTTGGGCCTGTATGATTAGGGTTCCAAGTATGAATCGATTAATCTAGAGGTTTCTGGAAGTATCTAGAATGATGTAGAAGCCTCTAGAATGTTCGTAAGATGGTGTGACAATCCTAAAGTACGGTTGGACCTCAAGGGACAGCCCAATCGAACCTTAAGGGATTGCATGATCGGACCTCGAGGAACAGTACGATCGGACCTCGAGGGATTGGCAGAGTCGTACCTCAAGGGATTGGCAGAAATCGTAGGGGATAAGAGTAAGATTTTTACGAATCCTAAGGGGATTTCACCAAAATGTCTGTGGTAATCATGAGATTTGATTGACCCTGGATATGGAGATCCATTCCTTAAAGGATTCCTCCTATCCAAAAGTAAAGTAATCCTATTCAATATGAATTATGCTTAGACCTAGCTCGATCACTATATATAGACCATCCCTACATGGTCCAAGGTAATGAAACTTTTCCCTATTCACTATTTGATTCTTAGGGCAAATACTGATTTGAGTGTCGGAGGGTCTAAGCACAGTACCACACCGTGCTTGGACTTATTTTTATAGGTTTTCATGGAAGAATGCTCAGGGAAAGCAATATGGCAAGGTCTCAAGTTATCAAAAGATCTCAGAAGGAAGGTCTTCACCTTCAACGATCATAGGCAGCCTCTATTATTTGGTGCTTTCATTCAATCATCGAGCCTAAGCTCGGGGGCGTCACAAATCTGCACTCACAGTCTTGACCCGTCAAAAGATGCCCCAGGAACCCTAAATTCGACAAATCAAAAATGTACATGGGACAAATTCTTCAACAAATTCTAAGGAAGGATAGATACTTTGTACTCTTTCTCCTTTAATTACACCTAATGTGCCCTTTCCTGGCAGGTTGGAAAAACAAGTAAAGGTTGATAAAGAAACGGAGATCTTGGATGTTTTCAAGAAGGTAGGGGTGAACATCCCATTGTTGGATGTGATCAAGTAAATACTACAGTATGCAAAGTTCCTCAAGGATTTGTGTTCCATAAAGAGAAAATATCATGGAACTGAAACTGTGGCATTATGAAAGAAAGTATTTGTAGTTCTTCAAAGAAATATTCCACCTAAGTTGGTTGATCCAAGACGCTTTACGATCCCATATACTATTGGTGATCACAGGTTTGTAGGCGCTCTACTTGATTTAGGTGCTTCCATTAACTTAATGTCATATGTTATTTACGACAGGTTGAAAATGGGAGAGTTTATTCCCACTGGTGTTACCATTAAACTTGCTGAGAGGTCTAATTGTTACCCTAGAGGTATTATTGAAGATGTTTTAGTGCAAGTGGGAGATTTGATATTCCCAGCATATTTTTTTATGGTGGAGATGGAGCATGAGCTAATGCCATCAGAAATACCATTGATTCTTAAGAGACCGTTCATGAGAACAGCGAGTACAAAGATAGATTATTTTAATGGATCATTGAACATAGAAGTGGCTGAAGAGAAGATCCACTTCAATATTTATGAAACTCTCAAACATCCAAATAGTGATGATGTTTTTTCTTGTTGTCCAATTGACACGTTTGAGAGTTTTGTGCAGGAGTTCATTCAGTTCTCATTGGACGACAATCCTTTGATAAAAGTCATCGAAGAAGTAGGCAAGAAAAAATTGGATAGAGCCATCGCCTCGATGGGTTGAGAGGATTTCGACCCATTGAAAAATTTCACCGTGAAACCAGAGGCGTGCCTTCGATGGGTCGAGAAGATCTTCAACCCATCAAAAAATTTTCAGGATCCGATCCACTTTTGGACAGAGGCAGGCTTCGATGGGTCGATAAGATCGTCGACCAATCGAAGAATTTTCTATAACTATCCCTTCGACCCATCGAGGAAGTTCTTGACCCATCGAAGTGGACCCAGTTTTTGAGATTGCTTCAACGGAGGACCTTGAGATGGAGGGGGAGTATTATGCTATGGAATAAGCACTTGAATCCCTACCAAGCATAAAAGGTAAATTTTCTAAACCTATTTCTCTTCCAATTTCAGGATGTTCTTGTTGTATCTATATAGGCAGCGCCCATATTAGAGCTAAAACTTCTACCTGAGCATTTGAAGTATGTTTTTCTGGGGAATGATGATACACTTCTAGTCATTATCTCTTCAAAGCTCTCAACCACTCAAGAGGAAAAGTTGCTGAGAGTACTTAAGGAGTACAAGGCCGCCATTAGATGGACATTAATGGATATCAAGGGTATATGCCCAACATTGTGTATTCACAGGATCCATCTGGAGGAAGGAGATAAGCCAACAAGGGAAGCTCAACGTTGTCTCAACCCTCACATGATAGAAGTTGTCAAGAAAGAAGTCATCAAGCTTTGAGATGCAGGTATCATTTATGCTATTTCTGACAGCAAATGGATTAATAATGTGCAGGTAGTTCCCAAACGTTCAGACATCACTGTGGTAAAAAATGATGAGAATGTGATGGTGCCTCAACGTGTGCAAATGGAATGGCGAGTGTGCATTGATTAGTGCAAGATTAATGCTACAACACACAAGGATCACTTTTCGCTTCCATTCATTGATCAAATGTTAGACCGGTTGGCAGAACATGAGTACTATTGTTTCTTGGATGGTTATTCAGAATACAATCAAATAGCCATTCACAATGACGATCAAGAGAAGACCACCCTCACCTACCTTTATAGATCTTTTGCATATTAAAGGATGCTCTTTGGTCTATGTAACGCCCCAACGACATTTCAGAGATGTATGATGAGTATCTTTTTAAACATGGTCGAAAAGATCATTGATGTATTTATGGATGACTTCTCTGTTTTTGGTGATTCTTTTAACACATGCCTTCATAATCTAGCTATGGTTTTAGAGCATTGTGTAGCAACTAACCTTGTGCTTAATTGGGAGAAATGCCACTTTATAGTGGAGCAAGGTATATTTTTAGGATATGTGATATTAGCTAGGGGCATTGAGGTAGACAAATCTAAAGTCGATATTGTGCAGACCTTACCACCTCCTTCTACTGTGAAGGAGGTGAGATCTTTTCTTGGTCATGCAGGTTTCTATCGCAGGTTTATCAAGGACTTTTCCAAGATAGCCCGACCATTGTGTGCATTGCTGTAGAAGGACATAACATTTGACTTTACAAGTGAGTGCCTGTAAGCATTTAATAAACTTAAGGAGTTGTTAACTACAGCTCCCATCATTCTGGCCCCAGATTGCAGCCTTTTATTTGTTGTTCAAGCTGTGGAGTCCTGGTATGCTGATATTGTTAACTACAAAGTGAGTAAATATATTCCACCAAACTTCACAAGAGCGCAGAAAGACAAGCTTGTCAAGGAATCTAAGTACTATGTGTGGAATGAGCCATATCTTTGGAAATATTGTCTAGCTTTGCTGATAAGAAAGTATGTGCCTGAAATAGAATTTCATTCCATTCTATCTTTTTGTCACTCACATGTAGAAGGAGGTCATTTTGCTGGAAAGAAGACTGCGATGAAAGTACTTGAGAGTGGATTCTTCTGGCCAACATTATTTGGTGATGCACATGAGTTTCATAAATCATGTGCTAGATGCCAACTGATAGGTAACTTAGGTCCTAAATATCAAATGCCCCATCACTCAATTTTAGTGGTTGAGATTTTTGGTGTGTGGGGTATTGACTTTATGGGTCCTTTTCCTAGCTCTTTTCAGAATAATTACATTCTACTTACAGTTGATTATGTTTCAAAGTCGGTGGAGGCAGTGGCCACTCATACTAACGATGTTGTTGTTGTTTAATTTTAAAGTTCTTGAAATCATTATTTGTGAGATTTGGCACTCCCAGGTACATAATAAGTGATAGAGGTTTCCACTTTTACAACAAGTCATTTGCAGCGCTGCTCAAGATGTTTCATGTGAATCATAAGGTGGCAACACCTTATCATCCTCAGACGAGAGGGCAAGTAGAAGTATCTAACCGGCAGATCAAGTAAATTTTGGAGAAGGATTGGAGCCAACGCTTGGATGAAGTGTTGTGGGCATAGAGAACAGCTTTCAAAATGTCAATTAGAGTATCTCCTTATTGGATAGTTTATGGGAAAGGTTGTCACCTTCCAGTGGAGCTTGAATATAAGGCATATTGGGCGGTAAAACGGTTCAATTTTTATATTGATGATGTCGGTGTTCATAGGAAGTTACAGCTGAATGAGCTTGCTAAGATTTGAAACAATGTCCATAAATCTAGTCGCATTTACAAGGAGAAGACAAAGATGTTCCGTGAAAAGATGATAAAGGGAAATGTAACGACCCGAATCGAAAATGGTATATTAATTGGCTTGAGTTGCACATTTCACGATTAGTTGCAGTTATTTGTAATTAATCGGTTTAGCGGCCTTGTTCACGACTTAATTATCGGACACGAATTTGATTTGAGTTCCTTCGCGGAAATTGTAGAGGATGTGATTTCGAATTCGTAGGAGGTTTCAGAGGATTTTTCGGATGATCGGATAATATAAAATGAATATTTGAAATTATCGTCGAGTTAGTCATACTTATCCGTTTGAGTTTGAGTTATCCGAATCGTGGATTGGGTCGGTTTGCGACGTATAAATAGTGGAATAGTCGTAAAAGTTGTCGAAAAGTTGAAATTGGGCAGTTTGACCAGAGTTGACTGAGCCAGAACTGAGTTGACCGAGTCAACCGAGTTGACCCGCCGAGTTCGTGACTCGCCATTGCGATTTTCACCGGAGAACGACACGGTTGCCAGAGATTAAGGTAGGGAAATGATCCTCTTGGTCCAAGCTTTCCATTGATGTATATATTGTGATGTTTTGAGGTGGTTTGGGTGGTTGATTTTGGAGGTGAAGTTGGCCGGAATCGGGGTTAACGGAGGGAGGTTTTCCGGCGGTTTTCCGATGGAGATTTTGGGTGGAAACGATTGGGTTCGAGTTGGGGATGAAACCCCTTGATTTTGGGAGGACGAGGTGGCCTCACGGTGGAGAATTTCGCCGGAGAAATTTTTCGGCCGATTTGAAATTTATGGGCTTTCGAGGCGGTTTCCAGCCACAGTGGTGGTTGGATGGTAGTGGTCCTTTGGGAAAAGAGGTTGGGTTTGAGGAGAGGAAGGTTTTGGGGTCTTGGTCACCTGAGAATGTCGCCATTGACAACACGCCGCGCCGGCGGCGGCAGCGGTCAACAGCGGAGCTCCGACGAAGGGTTGACTTTTTGGATTTTTGGGAGTTTTATACCGTTTTGCTCGTAATCGCGTCCCGCTCATAGTCTTGAGGTTTTTAAGTTGATTTGGGCACTCAATTTTTGGACGAGGGTTAATTGGGTATATTTTGAGAATTTTGTAATCCTCGTCGATATTTCGAGCGATATGTCTTTCGAGAACGCGGGGTTCTCGACGTATTAGCTCCGTATGTTATGTTTCAATATATATTGATCGTATCTTTGCTATTCAGGTGATCGGGATCGAGCGTTTGGCAAGGGATCTTCCGCCGGACCTCAGGGATAGCTTTGTACTGTGAGAGGACATTTTATTTTCACAGTTGGATTTGCGAGTCTGGATTTATACATTTTATGAGTATACATTTACGATTATGCATATACATTATTGATTATGCATTTACGTTATGCATTTATGATTATGCACTTTACAATTATGCACGTGCATGGAAAGGATTTGTGATTTGGTTTACACATAGTACAGTCTCGATATAGAGGAGTGCATTGATGCTTTGGCGTCTCAGCTGATCCCCGAGATGCTCTAGGGGGGACAGATATCCTGACCCGAGGTCTTTCAGACTTATGTTAATCATGTATGGGTCTGGGATCCCGTAATTAGAATGTACTATGCGGAGGAGTCCATGAGTGACCCCGTAGGATTTTATGTGCATATTTATGGATCAGGGAAAATGTACATGGTCGGGATTTTCATATGCATTGACTCGCATTATGCTTTTATGAGAATTTATTTGGGAAAGACATATTATTATTTTCGTCCACTCACTCTAACGATTTCATTTGTCTTCCCCTGGGCTTTTCGGTTTCCTTTGCCCAGTTTACGATTTGGGTTCCAGTGTTGTGCGTCGACTGTGGAGGCATAGAGTTCGGATCACTCTTCAGTTTCTGTAGGTTTCTTGTTTGACCTACTCGTTGTAAATGATGTATATAGGCGTCGCTCTGAATACTCATGTTTTTTTTCAGATCGAGTATACTCCTGAATAATTCTGGATTTCTTGTAAACCTTTGAGTTTATTATATATGTTGTTGAGAAATCCGAATAGGGAACGAAGCCCCACGGTTTGGCTTTTGTGGAATATTCGAAGTGTGTTTCTTTGCAGGTTCTCATAATGGTATGTCAAAGTAAACTCTGGCAAAAAACAATTGAGGTCGTGTTTTTGAAGGTGTTTGATTTCAGTTTAGGCAACTAAATCGAGGTCGGGTCCTTTCAGAAAAATCTTGTCATTGAGCATAAAGTGTTGTTATTCAACTCGCGGCTGAAGTTAGTTCCAGGTAAGCTTCGGTCTAGATGGATTGGTCCTTATGTTGTCCATAATGTGTTTCCTCATAGTGCGGCTGAAGTTCTGAATCTAAGAGACGACAACATATTTAAGGTGAACGAACATAGACTCAAGCCATTCTATGAGCCATCTCAAGTGAGAGACGTGGATGAGATACCTCTTCATGATCTTACACCAGAGGATTCAATCCGGTTTACATTGTTTGGCTAAAGACGTTAAACTTAGGGTTACTTGGGAGACAACCCATGTTGATGGAGAAGCATAGAAAACCATATTTGAAATTCTTAACTCTCTAATTTTATAGTTTCTCCATAATTAGTGTATTTTGTGTGTGATATGTGTTCTATTTCATACTTGTTTGGTGTGTTGTATAGTTTAATTCAAGTTTTACATTGAGGACAATGCAACTTTCAAGTGTGGGGTGGGGATGTATCACATACTTAGCGTCTAGATATAGATTTTCAGTTTTTGAGTCAGAATTTTTAATTTTTGATGTAGTGTGATTTTTCTGACATAACTCAAGGTCTCTGAAATTTCTGAAATTTTTTGACTGAATATGTATTTGTCTCTAGTTTATGCTTGTAAAATTTAAGTATATTCAGGTGTGTGGTTAAATCTTTAAAAATTATGCGAGTGAGAATGCGCAGTTTCTTCGGTGTTCCATTTCTCTTAGAATTTCCAGAGAGCATGCTTCGATCCATCGAGGACTATCCTCAACCCATCAAAGCTTAGTGTCAGCTTTAGTACTTTTCTTTGTTTTCTTGTATGTTTTAGAGTCATATGTGAAAAACTAAATACAAAAGCAAATAGTGTCAAGAAAAATGCAAAAAGAAGAGTCTGAGGAGCCCTTAACAAGTCAATGATGTACTTATGTCTTCCAATTTTGTGACTCAGAGATGATTATGTGACTCAATTTTTTTTGGATAATTTTGATGTATGATGCAGATGAGAATGTGTAGTTGATGTAGAAATATGTTAACATGGTATAGATTATTGAGCATGTATAGACTTTGTTGAGATTCAATTAACTTGTGAGCTTTTAATTAAGCTTTTTTGTGAAATACATGTTTTCTTTTATTTAGTCAATTGTTTGCCACATATTAAGTTAATAGACTCTAGAGATTACTAGAACTTGCTCTTGTGCTATTCAAAGCTTATAATACATACATGTTCTGATTGAGGAAGTGCTAAAGGCATTTAGGGAATACCATCATTCACATATAAGCTTGTATCCCAATTTTATGTACACAAGATGTGCACCCCTTAGTTAACCACTTTGAGCCCTACATGTGAAACTTTATGTCATCACCCACATATCTCTGACCTTAAACCTTAGATTAGTTATATTTTTACCTTTGTTCTAGGACTTTGTAGAGTTATACAGGAGACAGATGTGTGAAGACGGCGACAATGTCGAAATGTAGATGTGTTTGAAGAAGAAGTGGATCTTATTAGAGTGTTTGGGAATCCCCTTGATTTTTAACTCCAGCCGAGGAAGAGGTGGAAGCACTAGTCTCAGATGAACCCGGAGCCTAAGGCATAAAGGAAGAAGGAGTATGTCGGGGAATGTCTAGCATACAGACCAAGGATTGTGTCCCACGATCTGTACTGATCGATGTGCCGTCTTTGTCCCAGAGCCTTTGTGCACATGCTCCTGCTACAGCGTCGCCCCCTGACCTAGTAGTTGACGGTGAAGAAAGTTGACAGGGCCGCTGTACGTGTTGCCCACAATGGCGGACCCAGAATGACTAGCGCTAGTCCCATTTTCACCATAGGATCTCGACCCTAATCCCGCTGAATTACCTTTTTTTCCAAACCAATTTTTCATGGTTCCTACATGTCGATCAATTAACAAAAACTCAATTCAATTCATCAAAAACTAAATATTATAACTAAAACAATAACCAAATTAACTAAAACAATAATCAAATTAACAAAATTCTCAAATTCTAATCAACACAGCCATTTAATCCAACTATAGTACAAAAACCATATTATCATAATTAACCTAATCAACACAACCATATCATCACCACAGCCATATATCTTCACCTAATCACCATATCATCACCTAATCAACACAACCTAATCAAAATACCATTTAATCAACAAATTCATTAATTACCACAAAGTTGTTACCACAAATATATGCACCTAATCTTCACATATAACATTACATCAACATAATCCTAATCTAACATAACCCTAATCTATTTTTGTTCAAAAAAAATTAGGGTTTACATTGCTACCGGGGGGGGGAGGGAGGGAGGGAGGGAGAGAGAGAGAGAGAGAGAGAAAGAGAGAGAGAGAGAGAGAGAGAGAGAGAGAGAGAGAGAGAACTTGTAGAGGCGTGAGGCTCAGGCTCGGCGGCGTTTTGGCGGCGGCGGCAGAGGCAGATTGAGAGATGGTGAGAAAGGGGTTTCTTTTTCACTTCTTGCGAATCGAGAGTTTGAGAGAGAGATAGGAACTAGGTAGGGTTTTGTGAGAGAGATGGGAACTACTTAGGGTGGGCGGTTGCGTTTCTGGGGAGGTTATCAAAAAATTTAGGGTTTTTTCGAGGCGCGGTTTGGGCGAGCCACGGGTTTATAAACCCATACACTTTAGTCGACGACTTAAAAGATTCGTCGGCCATGATATGAAACTCGTCAGCTATGAGTTACATGTCGTTGGCAATAGTATGAAACTCGTTAGCAATACTATAGCCGACGAGTTGCTTTAGCCGACGACTTTTATAAAACTCGTCGGGTTAAGAGTGAAAAACCTGAAGAAAAAAAATAGCCTTAATCATGTGAAAACACGTTTCACACAAATTTCTATTTATTAAGAATGTGCACATAATCAGAATCATAGCTATATTGAGAAGTGTGAAAATACTTTGAAAACATGGATGTTTAACTCAAATACATCTTTAACTAAAGCTGATAATCAGAGTCATCGCTTGAGTCTGACTCGGTTTCCGAGTTAATTTCTAGTAAGATGTGCCGCTCCTCGTCGTCAGAGTTTTCGTCAACTTCATTGAGATTAACATCAACAAGTTTTGCTCTAGAAATTTGAACCACACTACCATGTATCACATTATTAAGGCGAATTATAGATGATTCAGGAATACCAATTGCGTTCGGCTCTTAGTTTCCAGTAACTTCTTCATCATCTGTGGTCTCACCAAGTGTAGCAACACTGTATATGATTCTAGGAACAACATGGTTAACTACTTTCCATGCGCCTTTGTGCACAAGATCATCAAGATAAAACACTTGTTTTACCGCTATGGCAAAAACAAAAGGGTCATCTTGATACCAGCTTGTAGTAGTATTCACCAAAAAAATTCCATAATGATCAGTCCTTGTGTTCTCCGAGCTAGTATCAAATCATCTACACTTAAACAAGTGCACTGTCATGCCTTCCCCATAAATTAGTTCAACCACTGAATAAAAAACACTGTAATAGTCCATGTCATTCTGCCCACCATGCACCATTATCCCAAAATTTTGTGTTCTCAATCTGTTGTCTCTATGTTGACATATAAATTTCACGACATTGACCTTACACATCGGATAAGCCTTTGAAGTTACAGGTTTCATCGCCAAGAGCCTCAATGCGTGTGACCAGTGTGGGTCTCTATCATCTTGTACATAGTTCATCTGAAACAAACCATTCACTTTAAATATGACCATTGATATTAATTTATATATATAGAAGTAAATATATATATATATATATACACACGTACTCATTTGCCAAAATATTTTGCAAACGTGTTGTTATGGAACTCAACATCACCGGCAACACTAGGGCAGTAAAATGGATATTTTTTCAGTATTGAACTTCTGGACAGTTAATCAATACCACCAATGGGCAATGACTAGCTCATAAGGTTCCAACTTGTACTCCTTTGGCAACTTTCCATATACTTTAACATCATTAGACATGATAGAAAGGTTGAACTGTGGTTCATCTACTGACATATATTCTTGAGGGTCCTCCAGCGCTCCTAAATACAACTTAGTGTACATTACGCACTCGTGCACAAGATATGCTTCAATGATACACCCTTCAGGTGCATATTTATTCTTCACATAGTCTTTGTAGTCTCTCAGTTGTCTATCAAGTTACAAAGTGCATGCTATGATTATTCAAAAATAAGTACGTATTTATATATAAAAATATAGCCAAATTCAAATGTTGAATCATATGTACCTTTCCATGAGATACATCTAAGTATAGTGTATCGGACCGGTAAGCAACAATTGTAGGGGTAGATGGATTATCAGGTGAGGCATGATGTCATAAAAATTTGGGAAAAATATCCTCTCAAATTTGCACATGATAAAAATGATGTCTTGTTGCATTTCTCACATGTCTGATTTTTTCACTTCTCTAGTGCATAACTTCTGAAATAATCTTGACAACGCCACTAACGGCTCTACCACCTCTTTGGGCAGGTACCCTTGAATAAAAACAGGGTAGAGGTGTTGAAGCAGTATATGACAGTCATGACTCTTTAATCTGTACATCTTATTGCCCTGGAAGTTAACACACCGGCCTATATTTCATGCATAACCATATGGATACCTGACATTACTTATCCACCCAAAAGTTTCATTCTTCTGGTCAGACTTGACGGTGTAAGGAGCTTGAGGAATTTTTTTTCTTCCTTTCTCTCAACCACAAATGTTTTCATAGTCCCATATGTTTCAAATTAATGCGTGCCTTAGAGTCGTCTTTAGTTTTTCCCTCCCAATTCAGCACTGTGCCTACCACACTTTTACACACATTCTTCTCTATGTGCATGACATCTAGGTAGTGTCTGATCTCTAACTTTGGCCAGTACAGAAGTTCCCAGAATATGTTTTTGTGTGTCCAAAATTTATACATGTCGGGTCTGTTAGGTATTGATGCCACTACATCAGGATGATTGCTCAGCGGCCCAAAATCATATTCATTCAGCACTTCTAAAATTTCATCATCCGTCCATCTCCTGGGTTGCACACCCGTTTCTACAGACCCATCAAATGCCTCATTATCCTCTAGAAATGGGTGATCATGTGGAATCCAACAACGGTGACGCATCTGGACAATCTTCATGCAATGAGAGTTGCAGCAATCAATAGTCATGCACTATGGACAAGCCCTGTATCCCCTAGTAACGTTACCCGACAACATCCCGCGGGCAGGAAAATCACTAATGGTGCCAACAAGCATGACATGCATCTGGAACATCTTGTTTTTGTACTTGTCATAAGTGGGATGACCATGCTCACTCAGGTCCTTAAGCTCTTCGATCAAAGGTCTCAAATATACATTGAGACACTTTTCTAGATAACCCGGCTCTGAATTAATAGAGTGAGCATATTGTATTCCTTCTTCATGCACATCCGTAGAGAAAGGTTGTACAAAACCAAAATAACTGGCCATATACTTTATTGAAGACTCATGTCACTAAAAGGGTTGAATCCGTCAGACGGAAAGCCCGAGCCAAACATTTCGGACCTCAGATGCCAATGAGAAAACTCCCTGACCATGTGCTTCCAAGCCTCTCCGTCAGCAGGGTGTATAAGGGTATCATCGTTAGGCAAATTCTTCTTAGACCACCATCTCATATTTTCAGCCGTGTGTGCAGACATGAACAACCATTCTAGCCTATCAATTGGCAAGAAATACTGAAGTATCTTCACAGCTTTCGTGTTCCCTGCAAGAGTCAACTTATACATTTCCGTACCACATATCGGGCAGGCATCAAATCTTGAGAGATAATTCTCGTAAGCATCTTCACCCCAGAAGAGAACGCAATCATATCTGCATGCATGGATTTTGATGTAGGAAATGCCAAGATGTTTTAGAATATGTCGCACCTTATGATGAGTGATAGGAAGGTGATGATCGGGGGGCAGTAGTGAAATAGACCACTGCAGCCAATCATCAACAGCCTTGACACTCATTTTGTTTTCCACTTTGAGCTTCATTACTCCCATGACACTTTCAAGAACAGTCTTATTACACCCGTTGTACAACGAGATCTGTTGTAAGGCAATCAAGTTATTGTACTTGTCTATACCAGTAATGTTGACAGCTCTAGGTAATGGCTGGACTGGCTCAATATGAGGGAAGCCCTGTAACGGCGGGATGGACATCTGGTGCTTGAGCAAATACACCGCTCTCATAAGGAAACACATCGTTGATCAGCCTCGTTATTGGATCTAGATGTACTGGCCCTCTCCGAAAATTGCTCATGATCATGTTGACCCACTGATGATGTTTCACCGTGATAAATCTAACATGTGTACTTATCCCAAAACCCGTTTTGGATCAGATGCTCCAATACTTTTTCAATGGAAAAACGAAATTGCACGCTGTGACGCTGACATCTCGTACACAAGCAATAATGAATTGGCATCCCTTCACAATTAGCCTTCACATATTCCACAAAACTCATAATTCCATGGTGATATCTTACATCTCATCTTGGAAGGCACATCCAACTGTTGTCCATCCTGAAAATTCCAACTGTGTGGTATATATATATACATGCACTAATTAATTAAAAATTCATCATTAATTATAAACTACAAATTATATAATTTAATTCTTCTACTCCCTAATTACAAATTTACATATATACATATCAAAAATCAACCCCAAATTTACATATATAGATATATACATATTAATTAAATTAACACATACACATCAACAATTTACTTATAATTATATATACATATCAACGATTAATTAACATATATAAATATCAACAATCAACAATTACAAATTTACATATATACATATCAAAAATCAACCCCAAATTTACATATATATATATATACATATTAATTAAATTAACACATACACATCAACAATTTACTTATAATTATATATACATATTTTCATCGAATTCAACTCAACTCAACTCAAATCAACAATCAACAATCAATTACTCGAAATTAACAATATATATCAACTCTACATCAACATTAATCAACACTAAATCAACAAATAACACATACACACACACACACACACACGCGCGCGCGCGCGTATCTATATAGCTTCACAAACCTATTTTGGATAGTTTTCGACAACACCCAACTCAGAGCATTTTGAGTTTTTCTCACCAAATTTTTTTTGAATGATGGAGTTGCTGCCCAGATCTGATATAAAGAACTATAACCGACGATATTAATATATCGTCGGATATAGTTGAAAATCTCGTCGAAAATTATAGGAAAATACCGTCGGCTTTAGTCCACTATAGCCGACGATGAACCTTGTCGTCGGCCTATTTTTCGTGATGTCGTCGGCTATAATGTTTGTTCTATTAGTGAGAAAGCCCTTTTAAAACATAAAACCCATTATTAAATCAAAATTGTAATCGAAAACTCACCCGTTCTATCTCACAAATGTGAAAGTTTCAAATTTTCTAGGTTGTGAACTTTGTTCTTGTAGTTGATTTAACACAAAGTGCAGTGGGACTGTGGGAAATATAGCAAGAAGGATGCATCGGGTGAGAGCGGCGAAAAATGAGAAGGGTGAGACTAATGGGGAGAGATAGATCGACGACAGAGATTGATCTAATAGCCATTTTTTGCGCTTTAGTATAGTTAGAATATGTATACAATACACAACATTGGGAACACACAACTAGGCGTCCCCAACCAGTATTAGAAAAAACGTATAGAATACACAACACTGGAAACACATACATAATGGTCCCTAACCAGTTGCATAGTCGCATACTACTTTTGAATTTTAGTGTGTATAAGTATGGAGTGTCTAGCAAATACACATTTGGGCTATACGATGAAAAAACTAGAGGGACACACAACCATCTCTTCCAACAGTGGAATATGCAACCCTCATATGTCCTTACATGATGGAATTGGGTAAAAAAAAGAAAAGTAAAAATTACATTCAATATTATATATAAATAGGGATGGCCAAATGTCCCTATTGGCAGGCAAATGAGTGAAGAAAATATATGCAGTAAATTTATATTTATTATGAAGACTTGCAATCATTCCCATTCCATATTCCGGACAAAAAAGAATGCTCCACCAAAATAAATTTGATTAATGGGACTTAAATTAGTCTCAATGAGGGAAAGAGACATATTTTGATCCCAAAATTCATCGTCCGTAAAAGTGTTTTTTCTAGTATTGCTATATAGCTATATATGGTTTAAGGACAAAGTACGAACATATCTTAAACCATGATGCGCATGTGATGATAATACGCCATCTTTTTTACTCATCTGTACTATAGGAACGCACATTGTAAACAAGTAACTTTACGACTTAATTAAAACTATCAAAATTATCTTCAAATAAATATTATCAACTTGATATGCTTTCAACCATAACTCAGAGTCCACATTAATTTTCGCAAATTATTTTCTAGGCGTACGCGTCACATCTGGACTGCACCATAACACCGGTTTCATTTCTAGTTCGGTCAATAATAGTAGTCCTATGTTTGCTGAAAAGAATTTCCATGTCTTCCAAGGATCTTCCTTTCTTCTCCGGCAAGCAGCAGAAGAAGAAAACCCAAGCCAACACAGATATCCCTGCGAACATAAAGTACATCCATCCGATTGTAATTGCCTTATAAATCGAAATGAAACTCATCGAGACGGCAGCATTTGTAACTCTATTCACAGCCACCCCAATACTAGTCCCTTGTGCCCTCAATTTCAAAGGAAAAATCTCAGCTCCGTAAACCCATGTAACTGGGCCTAGCCCAATCGATAAGAAAGCCACAAAAATATACACTGCCACAATGCTGAAACTTAGAGCCCAAGAAAGCTCATCTTCGGAATTCTCTGCCATGGTCAATCCAAACCCTAATCCCGCTACAGATAAAACCATTCCTAATGTGCTCGTCAATAGTAACTTCCTTCTACCAACCTTGTCAATCAAACACGTCGACAGCAATATAAACGTTGTCTTTGTAATCCCAATCCCAACACTGGCAAGCAAGAGCCTGTCTTTGTTAGTAATCCCTGCTTTCTTGAAGATTCTCGGACTAAACAAAATCACGGACTCTATCCCCGTCGCATGTTCGAAGAAATGTATTCCAATTGCTGCTAACAACATTCTCCGGACGGCAGGACTTTGCCTTAGTAATAACTCTTTCCACACTACTCTGTTGTTAGTACTCTGCTGCTGCTTCACCACGTCATCTTCGGTTTTTTCATCTATGCCGGCTGCGGTTTTGATGTCACGAAACCGAACTTGAGCTTCTTCTTTGGTGTTACAAACCAGTTCCAAAACCTTCTTAGCTTCCCCAAGACGACCTTGCATCACCAACCACCTAGGGGCAGGCACGGAGGGATGTGGGGACCAGGGTGGGCCCGGGCCCCCCCTCAATGTAAAAAAAATAGTATATTATTATTATTATTATATAATATAAATATTATAATTTATTTGAAGTATATCTAAACTGCAATGACGCGTATGAGTGCATGATTAATTCAAATTTGACGACTTAGTAAGAATATTATTATATATTATTTTAATAATGAAGTCCAAATATTAGGTCAATTAGGATTCAATCTCTTACCAGGTTTAGGATTTTATGGTCTTTTTTTCTTTATAAAAACTCCACCGTTCCCGAGATTAAAATACAATCATTTTTATTAAGTTTATTAGATATGGAGAGATACTTCAAAAAAAATCATCTTCTTCTACTCCAGCATCAGATGAACAACCACCTACGAAAATTCAAAAGAAGAATAGTAACAATATGAAACAGTCTCGTGCTGGAGATATTACATAAACGTATTCATCGGATCCCGCTAAACGCCCGCCAATTTCAAGTTATCATCCTAACATTTAAGAAGAAGTTCGAAAATATTATCTACAACAAGGCCCTTATCGACCTAAAAATCATACTTTTTCTTTCACAGAATTTGGGGGAAAAAAGAAAAAGAAAAAAAAAGGTTTATTCGTGATTGGTTTATAATTTTCATATTGGTTAGAGTACAGTATTAAAGATGATGCTGCATTTTGTTTATGTTGTTATCTTTTTAAACCAGCTACTGGAGAACAAAGCGGTGATGAAACTTTTGTTGGTGCTGGTCATGGATTCAGTAATTGAAATAAGAAGTAAACGCTAATATCACATTTTGGAGGATCAAATATTACTCATAATCAGGCTGCGAGTAATTGTGATGTTTTATCAAACCAAAAAAAAAACACGGAGATTGTTTTGGCAAAATATACAGATCAAGATCGAATTGACTACCCTAACCGAGACTATTTTTTAAGGTTTTTATTTAGGCCCCCCTAACTGAAAATCCTGGCTCCGTCCCTGCCTAGGGGACTCTGGCATTTTGAGAATCCCAATAGCCAAAGCTATTGATGGGACTCCAGCAATACCGAGCATCATTCTCTAGTCAAGTTTCAAACTGAGCTTCCCAAACAGGTAGTTCGATAGATACCCGAACAGGAGCCCAATACTGATGCAAAGCTCCGGTAGAGAGGAAAGTGTACCGCGCGATGTAGCGGATGACATCTCTGCCGGGTATACCGGGGCGATCATCAGAGCGAAGCCCACGCCTAGGCCTGCAGTGCATCTGCCGGCCATGAGGACGCCATAGTTTGGGCCTTAGCCCATTAGGATTGCAGCCACCAATGCAAGAAAATTATGGAGGAGACGAGTATGGTGTTACGACGACCAATGTAATCAGAAGTTCTTCCGGCGGCTAAAGACCACGCGAGAACGCATAGGTTTAGTATTCCGGCGAGGACTCCCAGTTGTGAGTCACTGATTTTGAGATCTTCTTTTATAAAGATCATAGCCCCGCTCATCACTGCGGTATCTGAAATAGCCACAGAGAATGTAAGCTTAATGCAAGTGTGTGTATATGTATAACACCATTTTATTTTGACTTAAAATTTACATGAATGATTTATTTATTTATACCTAATAATTGAACGGTGAAGATGTTAAAATATTTCGTATAGTTTGTGTAATGCTCTATACCTGAAAATGACCAAAAATAGATATATCTTAGTAGAACGGCCATATATATAAATATATATATATATATACACACACAGGAAGCTTCCACTTAGGTATATCTGAGTGGAAGCATTTTCAGGTATTTGGCATTACGTCAACTTTTTGATCATATTTTACCATCTCCACCGTCCAACTACTAGGTTTATAAAAGTTGATCATTCATGTAAATTTTCAGTTAAAATAGTGATCATTAAGATATTGAGATACTTTAAATCAATGGACGGACCAAATCTCCACCGTAAAGTTTTCAGGTATTTGGCATTACGTCAACTTATTGGTCATATTTTATCATCTCCACCTTTTAGATTTTAGGTCCTAATGTCTAGATTTAGCTTGTAAATTTTCAGTCAAAATGGTGATCGTTAAGGTATTCAAAACTATAATTGAAATTCATAAGTATAAACGGTTCAGGTTTGACAGATTCGGTCTGTCCATTGATTTGAACAAGTTCGATACCTTAACGATCACCATTTCGGCTAAAAATGTACAAGAATGATCTATTCATATAAACCTAGTAGTTGGACGGTGGAGATGGTAAAATATGATCAAAAAGTTGACGTAAATGTCATATACCTGAAAAAGCTTCCACTCAGTTATACCTTAGTGGAAGCTTTTTCAGGTATATGGCATTACGCCAACTTTTGGGTCATATTTTATCATCTCCACCATTCAGATTTTAGGTCTTAATGTGTCAATCAAGTCTGTAAATTTTTAGCCAAAATGGTGATCGTTAAGGTATTGAAAATTACAATTGAAGTGCATACGTATAAACGGTTCAGGTTTGACAGATTCGGTCCGTCTATTAATTTAAACAAGTTCGATACCTTAACGATCACCATTTTGGCTGAAAATTTACTGAAATGATCTACTCATATAAACCTAACAGCTAGACAGTGGAGATGATAAAATATGACCAAAAAATTTGTGTAAATGTTTCAGTTTTGACTCAGGTACACCTGAGTGGAAGTCTCTGTGTGTATATATATTTGATACCAGAAATTGCATGTGAAGTAATTAAGTTCGTGGGAGAGACACTGGAAATATTTGTTAACGTAGTGTCACTGGTGTGTATGGGAAATCAACTTAATTGTAAACAAAACTAGGGGTTTACTGTTTACGACAACTTTGGCAAACTCATGTTTGGAACTACTTAATGTGTCATAAATTGATCCCATATGTAGCATGTATACAGAGAGAAAGAAATATTGATTACCATAGCCAAAGATGATAGAAATCACGGAGACAACTATAGCACAAGCACAAGCACTCTTGTTGAGCTTTTCAGTTGTAGTAGTCTCTCCATTACCCTTCAATGCGTACGTTTTCTCCATTGCAGCTCCAGTAATAGTACTTCGATTTTGGTCGCTCATGGCAATGTGTTTGAGACTGTCGAACTAAGAGTAGTTTGTATAGCAATGCGTTTCACTAGGAGTCCTTTATATAATATTTATTGTGGAAGATCGTTTATTAAATGATCACTATAAGATGACCACATGTACGTGTATTGCTTGAGGGTGAGATCAAACTAAGAAGAAAAAAACTAATATTCATAGCCAAAATCACTGCATGTTCTGGTTGAAGTGTCTGTTTATGTGTTTAGGAAAGATGGTTCGAAAGAAAGCGATCATTATCTTTTGATTAAATCGGTAAAAAAAAGGGCCTAATCTAGAGGCTCAACTGCGTCTCTGTCAAAATCTGGAAGCTGTCATTATGCTAATGGGGTTGTCACTTTTCGTATTATGTTCGCACTTAATTATTGATCTCTTTCGGCTAAGAAAGTTCCATATGCTATCTAACCTGCACATTCGGATAGATGGCCAAGGTAAAGCTGACCCAGGCATCTCTACACAATAACCCGAGGAGATTTCATCCCAAAGAGTTTGGTTCTGAATTAGGATCAACGTACAGCACGTTGTAAAACCGTGTCCATCCTATGAGGCTGGCATGTGAATCTCATTAACAAAACATGAACTTTTGATAGTGATAAGGTAATTTGCTCTTCTTTTATCTGTTCTCACTTGTAAGTACGTAGGAATAAGCTGGTATGAGCTGTGATTGGGGACAGGTAGAGTGTAGGTAGGACTAGGGGTGGGACATTGGAATTCAAAATTTAAAAAAAAACCGATCCAAACCGAGCCGCGACCGGAAAAAATCGCACCCGATAAAAATCAAACCGAAAAAAAACTGAAATATTTGGTTCGGTTATGATTTTTAATTTATAAAAACCGAATCGAACCGAAAAACTGAAGTATGTATAAAAAGATATCGTTTTGAAAATTTTGTAATATATTATATAAATATATGCAAAACAAAAACCTTAAACTCCTAAAATCCTAAAATCTTAATTTTTTTTATGCACAATATATTCTTCTCAATTTCTCTCATAGAATCTAATTAAAATGTTAGACAACTCAAAAAATGAAATTTTATAGACAATTTTTTAGTTATTTATTCAAAAGTTATTTTTTATGCATTATGTAAAAAACCGAAAAAATTCGAAAAAAAAAAATCGAACCAAACCGAACCGAATAATCACGGTTTTTCTTTTAAAAACTGAAAAATCAAACCGAACAGAACCAGAAAAAATATTTCTATTTAGTTATGATTTTTAACAAAAATCAAACCAAACCGCCCAAATCTCACCCTACAAAAAAAATGCTCCTGGAGCTTGGACAATATGTTTTTGCGTGGTTATGAGACCTAAATTTTCCCACGTACTTCCCATGTGATAGTGATATGACAAGTTATAATCGCTTTCAACTAGCCTGTAATACGCTAACACATCGAATCGAATAATGCACATCAGGCTGCACAGAAAGATCAAATATAATTAAGGACAATAATTCAGTAGTACATGCATGGGTTGGCAATGAAATAGAGATTGGAACCCTAGCTAACACTGTAGTGGCACGGTGATAACTCTCTCTTCATGTGCATGTTCAGTCGGTTCATATCAGTGAGATCATTTCCTATTCTTATATACTCTTAGCTTTTTCTCTAGCTAGCATTCCTTTTACGTACCTAATTAAGCCAAAGATTAATTAGCCATGCCCGTTCCGATTGTATCTCATCAGGTAAGGAAGCAATAATATCCGACTATATGATTTTGATGTATACTGGTCAGTATGTTTCTCATCATACAAAAAATTAAGTACGATATATCAATCTTGATTATCTACCTGGATCTATATCGACCATATCGATCATCAAATCGGAAGAGTTATTCGAGCTGCTTCTGCATCACTGTGTGTTCCATTGAAGTTTAATTTTGTATAAAATGGCCGGAAAGGCTTTGAAGAGTTCTGCACGTGTGTCATTTTCTATATACATCGTTGGGTCTTTACATTTCTACTAATTAAAATGGCGGGTGGAATTATCCATCACATATGCAAGTGCACGGTTCAACCCCTTCGGCAGTCCATAATGCGTACGGACTTTTCTGAGAAGTAAATAAGTTACTATAATTTGAATGTTTAGTAGTGCATGCCAATATCAATGCTTCACCATCTTTGAGAATAGTCATTCATCGAGATACATACATGAATCCTTTATGTATCAATGGTTTAATTTTTGCTAGTGATGAATTATTTCAGTATAGACTTTCACATAAGCATCAGATCGGAAAGAAACTTCACATAAGCTGATAAGCACGGATCTGAAATCTGATCTACTAGTGTATACAAATGTTTTGCCACGGAATATAATTACTTCATACCAATATATGATTGGGCTAATATGTCTAGAAACTAGAATAACAGATGACTGGCCACCTTCTTTATATGCAGTAGAAATGTGGTTCAGTGCATTTTAGGAAAGACTTGAAATAGCCCAATAAAAGGTTCAAAACCGACCCAAGATCCAGAGCACCACCCTCAAGGCCTCAAATTCTCAAACCATCTGTGAAATGGCTCTAGGTGGCCGAGCAATAGCAGCAGTATAGCACTCTAAGAATTTGAAATTTAGATTTCTAAAGAAGCAAAGATTTGTGGTGGTGGTGGAGGGTGGAGTCCACGAATCTACTGGCATAGGCAGAGCGCACCATGCTCTTCTGAAATTAGGACACTGAAGAGTGTTTGTATAAAAAAGAAGCACTGAGCTTGGTGAAACAACACCTCCAAAAGGACAGAGAAAAAAGGTAAAATGAGTAAAAGGAAGAGACATTTGCATGGCACAGATGATTCTGTTTCCCTTGGATGCCCACCACTTTGCCTCTTCCAATCTCACTATCTGCCTAGCACGAATAAAGCCAGGCTCCTTTACTATGCACGCTGTAGAAAAAATATCATACGCAAGCATTGCAAACTACTACTAATGCCAGTAGCATGGTGAGGGAGAAACACAAACAAGATTTGTTTTCCACTCTTTCTTGACCACTAGATACTCACCGCCACTCCTTTTCTCTTGCAAATTATGACCCAGCAAAAGACAGGTTCGATCTGGACCCTATCTAGGTTAATTTTCTTTCCACTGCATGGTTAATCTCTATTGAACTTGGTTTTTAAAATGAAGTAGGGGCCGAGGCTCTCTAAGTGTGTAATCCAACTTAAAGATATAAATGAATTCTTGGCACTACTCTTTTGACTTTGCCTACCAAAATGAATTTATAACACAAAATCCAAGTCGATATTTTTCTTCTAAATAGTTTTGTTATCTCTGTTCATCTGCCCAAGAAATCGGCTTCAGGGTACGAATGAAATAGTGGATGCTGTCCAGGGGCTACATTACATGAATCCAGATCTCATTATCGTCTTCTTCACCATGTTAAATAGTTTCAGAGTTAAGACAAAAGAAAAGAGAGATAATGATCGTGTTAGAGTCAACTCCCTATTTTGGGTGTGTCTTACTCTCTTGGAAGGCGGCTTCTTTTTAATTTTGGCGCTTTCAGCCAGCAGAGTTGATTTTCAAGAAGATAGAAATCACAGATACAGGGCGGTTCAAAAACAAAAAAAAAACAAGAGGGGCAGCCACCACGTGTATTTTTAGTATAAGGTGACAACGACAATACATTTGTTGTCAATTACGTCATAGCCTACTCGTTCTTACATGCTCTCCAATAATCTCCATTACATTATGCTTCTATTTACAGTGTATAATACAATTATACAAATGCATTCAACGGGTATCCGACTGTTCGTGTTTTAAAGTAATTAAGTTAATGAAGCGCCAAAATTGATGTCGATTGTTGATCAAGTATTTAGAAACATTAGGAAAGTAGTATTAACAATATTGATAATATTCAGCACATCAAACCAACAATGACTCACTAATTAACGTACTATTCATAAGGCATAACAATACAAATTAGATCAAATCAGGAGGCGAACCATTACTTTCAAATGAAAATACATCTAAGATGGGCGATGTTTGGCTATGTTAGGGATGGCAATATATCGGGTATTCGACTTTAATGGGAAAAATTTATAGGTAAAAACGGGTAATGGTTACACGTGTACTCAATATCCTAATTTTGAAAACGGATACAGGGAGGATATGGTATTTTGATATTCATATTCATACTCACCCAATAAAAATATTAAATTTAAATTTGTTATATATTTATTATATATTAATAATACGCATAATAATTATTTTTAACATAAAATTTTAAAATAAATAACCATATATTTACCTACTATATATAGATCAAACCCTCGTACACTATTACCTTAGCTATCTTGCCATGTTGTTTATCCCTCAGTCTGTGAATCGCTTAGTTTCTAGATAGCAACCATGCGACCTTCAGTCAATGACTCCAATCATTTTGAGAATCAAGTTTCTTCGGTAGCTGAAAACGAGAACACTTCTACATATATTCAACACGAGAACATACAGATCAAGCGAGAACGTACACTTCTACATATATAGTTATAAATTTTAAATAAACTATACTTGTGTGTTGGTTACATTTAGTCAATTTTACATATAAAAAAATTTATATATTTTTTGGATTATGGTCACTACCAGAAAAATGTACTTAGGCAACGAAGCAATTTTGTTACCTAAGATTCGTCATCTAAGTGTCGTCGTGAAAGCACTTAGACGAAGGAAAAAAATAGTTGTCTAAGTGTTTATACGACGAATGTTTTCTGCAAAAGACGAAGAAATTTTTTGTTGTTTATAATACTTGAGACAACGAAACCGTTTCGTCGTCTAAGTGTTGTAACTTAAACGACAAAATCTTTTTCGTCGTCTAAATAAATTCACTTACACGATGAATTCTAAATTTCATCATCGAAATATTCTTGCTAGACGACGAAATAGTGAATATTTCATCGTCTAAGTTGATTTTTTTAAAATAAAAATATTTTAGAAATATAAATTGAATTAGAAATTAAATAATAAATAAGAAAATACTCGTTGAATATATTAAATATAAAAAGTGTATGTACATCGATCGAAATATATATATAAACTACGAAACTAAACTGGGAGTATGGATCCCGCTGATTCCCCCACTGCCGCTCGGATCATCGAGACGTCATCATGCCCAGGATTTGGAGCCGTGGCATCTGCCTGACACTGGGGCGGAGGTTGCATGCCCATAGACTTGAGGAACTCGATCATGAAGCTCATCTGAGTCTGAGTCGATTGAATCTGCTCCTGGGCCTATCGAGCCTCCTCCCAGGCCGATTTAGCCTCCTCTTTGGCTACTTAGACTGCCTCGGTATCCGCCTCACTTTGCCTACTTGACGATGCGGATGACTGGGTCAAATCTCGTTGGACCCCCCGTCCGAACCCATGTACCTCCTTCCCAGGTCAGCAACCGAAAACTGCATCGGCAATATTCATCTGAGTCTCCTTCGATAAAGGAAACAACTCTTCAGACGTCATCTCCGGGTTTCGTAAATGTGCGTGCGTCAATTCCTCCTAGATCATTTGTATCAACCTTTTCTGAAATTAATCATGTATATGAATGTTTATTTCTAAAGAAAATTTGGCATAGTTTCCCCTAAAAATAGAGCAACCCAAAAACCTGCACAAAAAAAAAAACTTCGAATAACCAATTCCAACATAACAAATTAACTGTGGGCACCAATTCTCATCTAGATTTCTCAAGTTCATAATCATAATTTAGTCAACTAAACCAAATTCCTAGACCACTACCTAACTAAATGTCCTAATCATAATTCAATTTCTTCAAACCAACCGTAAGATTAAATTCAATAAATTTCGGAAGTACGATTAAATTTAATCAATTTCAGAAAAATTATTACTTATACCACGTTCACTCGCGCATCAGCTTGCACAGGCCTGACGTAAGCAGACACTCTAGCATCGATCAAGAAAACAATGCTTTGAACCCGTATCTTTGTGAGCCTTTGCGATGTCGATCATCTTTCTGGAGCCGGAAATATGGTGGTTGGTCTTCTTTTTACCATTAGCCTTGTTTGCCTCCGACCTTATTTGTTTTGCAACAAAGGATATTAAATAATAAATAAATATTTAAAAGTAAGAAATTATTTATTTCCATTACCTTAAAGAAAAGGAAGACGAATCTTACTTCTTGGACTCAAAGTGCCAAACCAACCATTCCCACTCGTCTTCCCTTTTCGTTAGCAATTCTTCTGGGACATGCGAGGCGTCATGTTTCTTTTAGTGCTTGTGCAGGTTGTACTTCCAATCCTTGTAAATGCGGATAGCCGTCTCCTCTAGGAATTCTCACATCTCCAATATGTCTTCATAGTCATAATGTACCTAGGAAAAACTAAATATAAAATTATATTCCTAGACCATATGCCTCCATGCTTTGTAATTAATTATGAAATTGAATAAAATTAAATAGACCCTATTATCTAGAGTTTGCAGTACACCTGAACTTTTCGGTTTGGGGCAGCTCATCCCAAGAATGGGCCATTATACGTATGTTGTTCCGTATGATAGATCTGATGCTATGTGAGCATAAACTGCTTAACTCCAACATCGGAGGGCCTCTGATGAACTCGTCGAACGACACCTCGATCTTCTTCCCCGTTGACTTTACTAGGGATCGTGGCTGAGCGGTCCCTCTTATTCACTTTGCGTCGGGCACTATAGAAAACAGAATCGTTGACGAATTGTTGGGGACCTTGCGACACCGTAGAAGCAAAAATATCTGGCTCGACTATATAGGTTGTAACCGCTTCATTTGGAGCATTCGATATCATCTGAAAAGCCGCATGACCCGTAGTAGTCGTAACGGTCTCCTCTAAGGTTTGACCCCAACCCAACTGTCGTCATATGGATTTGAATTCGGCAACCTTGTCTTCTGCAGTGCGCCTCTTCCTATTCATCAAAGCACATCAATACCAAAAAATAAAAAATTTATCTAATCCAGTACGTATTAAACTTAAGCCTCATTACTTGTTCCTCCTTATTCATTCATGCCTTATCTATTTTCATTTAACAAAGTACATAATTAAAGAATCATCAACAACAATTATACATGAACCTCATAATCAAAACATAATCTCAATAATGTCCATAATCGGAACACAATTCTACCCAATCTCCTTCTACAAGTCCACGTAATCTCCATCAACAACAATACACACTCCTCAATTCATCAATCCACGATCCATAATGTCCATCAACAATCCAACAATCCACAATCCAACAAATTCATTAACCAACAAATTCATCAAATACAACTAATTTTATAATATATATATATATAACTAATATATATATATATATACACAACTAATTTCACTACATGTATATTCATCATATATATACAACAAATTTCAACTAATTTCAATACAACTAATTATATATATTTATCATATGTTCAATACAAATTTCAACACAAATTTTAACTAATCATATATATTCATCATATATATACAACTAATTTCCAAACAGCTAATACAACAAATTTCAACATATTCATCATATATATACACACACAACAGAGAGAGAGAGAGAGAGAGAGAGAGAGAGAGAGAGAGAGAGAGAGAGAGAGAGAGAGAGAGAGAGAGAGAGAGAGAGAGAGAGAGAGAGAGAGAGAGAGAGAGAGAGAGAGAGAGAGAGAGAGAGAGAGAGAGAGAGAGAGAGAGAGAGAGAGAGCGACAGAGAGAGAGAACGACAGAGAGAGAACGACGCCAGTGTGGGTTGAAAGTGGCGGTGGAGTAGGAGAGCCGGCGACGGTAGCGGTGGAGTAGGAGAGGCAGAGGCAGTGCGGCGGAGTAGGAGAGCCAACGAGAAGAGAGAGAGGAAAGAGAGATGAAATGGAGAAAACTAGGGATTTGTCCCAATTTAATCAATTTCATTTATCATCTTAGACGATGAAACGTATAATTTCATCGCCTAAGTCCACGTAGACGACAAAATACCTATATTTCGACGTCTAAGTCTTTTATAAAAGTTCTCCAAAAATTTGGCGCAAAAAAAATCCGCCAAATATTTGGGGTTAGACAACTAAATAACACGATTTCGTCGTCTAAGAAGGAACCTAAACGACGAAACCTAGGTGTTTTGTTGTCTAAGTGATAATTTGTTTAAATTTTGGTGAGATATTTGAAAAAAAAAATCGCTACTTGCCTTAAAATACGAAGAAATTAGCTGTCAAATATAATCATTACGTTTATATTAAATTTTAGAAAAAAAGCGATACCAATTCGGTAGAGTTTGGTATTCGATTGATACATTTTTGTGAATATCAACAAAAGTTTAAAAGACTGAAACCATCGTAAATATTATTAATCGTTACGAGCATTTCCACTTACGTCAAAACTTTATATATCAATTAGATATAAATTAATTAAAATTTGACATAAAAATTAGATTGACGAGTTAATACTTGTTATACATCTATTAATGTTGTATAACTTAAGTGTTCGTATGTATGTATTTACTCAACATCCATATTAACAAAATTGAATTTGGACAAAAAAATATGTTGTAGTAGGTAACACACTCATGCATTACGTATGTTTTTTCTATGGATCCATCTGGAAAGATTTATTTTCGACGAATCATTTATATTGTTCAAGTTGTCAGCAAAAAAATACAATTAATTATTTGACAAATAGTAGAAACACAAAAATATATAAAAATGATGAAAAAATGTTATAATAAAGTGTACATTTTTTTTAAGAATACATCCAAGTGTAGTGGACCGAATCAGAAAGCAACACTTGTTCAGAAAGGTGGATCATGAGGTAAATCATGATGTCAAAGAAAGCATGGGGGAAAAATCTCCTAATTTTCAAAGGATGTGGAAAATTTCGTATTGTAGTTCGACTATATCTAAGTTCTTCAACTCTCTAGCGCATAAACTCTGCCACTATCTACACAATGCTACTATTGGTTTGACGACGTCACGAGGTAAATATGGTCGAATTACCACTCGAATCAGACATTAAAGTATAACGTGATAGTCACGAGTCTTTGACCAATGAACTTGTGTTGCTCAACATTGACACATCCAAATATATTCGTTGTATAATTAGACGGATAACGAACACTTTTAAACCACTTAAATACAGAATCCCTCAGTGTCAGTTTCACTGTGTAAGGTGTATCTGTCATCTTGTTGTACACTCATCTTCTATCCCTACTTAACCACAAGGGACGGCTTAAATTCATAGATTCCAGATCTTTTCGCGTTTTGGGAGTATCTTTAGTCTTCGACTTAATACCAAGAGTTGTTCCCACCACGCTGTCGTACACATTCTTTTCTATGTGCATGACATCTAGGTTGTTCCTAAGTTTCAACTTCAACCAGTAAGGCAATTTAAAGAAAATACTCATGTGATGTCAATAGTTAAGATCGTGTGGAGGGTGGGGATTGCGTTTCTTCACATTATTGTCATTGGTCAACACACCAAAATAGAAGCTGTTTAACCTCTCAAAAATCTCTTCGCCAGACCACTGTCGTGGTTGATGATTATTCTCTAATATCCCGTCGAAATGATCCTTATTCTGTCGCCACTGGTGATCATGAGAAAACCATCTACGGTGACACATGTAACACACCTTCCCTGCATGCCAACTAGAGTTGAGGTCGTCCAAGCAAACAGGATACGCATTGTATCATTTCGTTGTGCAAGATGCTAACACCACATACGCAGGAAAATCGTTGATAGTCCACATTACTGCTACTCTCATCATGAACATTGTTTCAGTGAACTTGTCATAAGTTGCGACTCCATTTTTCTGCAACAGTTTCAGCTTGTCAATCAATGGTCTAAGATACACATCTAAACACTTTTCAGGAGATTTAGGACTTGAAATTAGCAAAGTAAGAAAATTAAATTCTTTGTTCATACACATCCATGGAGGCAGGTTGCACGACATGACAATAACTGGCCAAGTGCTGACGGAATCACTATTATTACCCTAAGGGTTGAATCCATCTGTAAAAAGTCCGAGTTTAACATTATGAACCTCTGCTGCAAAGTCTGGAAATTCCCTGTCAAAATATTTAAAAGCCTCCTCATATGCCACATGTCTGAGCATATCGTCATCTATTCTCTATTTTGTGTACCATCTCATCGCCTCTGTTGTGTATAGAGACATGTATAAATGCTGCAGTCTAGGAATCAGCGGAAAATAGCGAAGCACATTTACAGGAATTCGCTTCTTCGAACTCCTCATATTCTCCTGATACAAATATATGCACTAGTTGCATACAAGACAATAGTCCAAATGTGTACTTTTTGTAAAATAGCACACAATCATTTAAGCACGCGTGAATTTTCTTATACTTTAAGTCGGGGGTGCTCAGGATCTTTCTAATCTTATAATGGGTTTCGGGAAGTTTGTGATGATCAAGAAGCAATTTACATATATGCTCATGCATGCATCTCGTCAAAAGCACGGTCTGAAATTTTGTTCTTCACTTTTATCTGAATTTCCTCCATTACATATCACAACACATTCTCTGGACAACCTAGGTACACCAAGGTTTGGGTTTCAAGTAACATCGCGTTGTACTTATTCATCACAGTAGTGTCAATGGCCAAGGCTGCAGAGATTGTGTCATAATCAGGAGTATCATAACCTCCCCTTTCGTATTGATATCTACCATGACTAAATTTTGAAAAAGAATCATGGACCAAATCCACAGTGGGGTTCCAAGAAGGGGCACCACTACCGCTGAATGAGGCACCCTGGTAATTGTACTCTGAGCTGAAGTCTACTACTTCACCGTGCTTACTTCATGTAGTGTAACTCCACATCATACCAATGTCATACGAGTGTTGAGACATAACATTAATCTCCACAAACTGATAGTTAAAATATTTTCTGCACAGACACCTGTAACATTTCTTTCCTTAACCATATTGCATCGCAAACAACACAAACTCTCTGATTCCGTCCATATACCTCTCATCACTTCTATTTACCAACTGTATCCAACTCTTGTCCATATTTATGGGTAAGTTAATTATCATATAATATAAATTTTCAATTAATTAATTAATTAATCTAATATACTATATTAATTATTAAATAACATAACACAATTAAGTTAATATATGCTATATATAATCTAATTTACTATAATTAATCTAGCTAATATATTATATTATTAAGTTAATATGTATTTACATATTATATATAATTTTTCAACTAATTAGTCTAACATATTTAATCATATATATATATAATTAATCAACACATCATACAATTAGACAATTAATTACTGCAATATATGTGCAAACAAGGTCGCCGAAAAACTAGATATTTGCTAAAATATTTCACCGGAGAACTCCATCACCGTACGTTATTACGTACGTAATTAAATTCAAAAAAAATAATCGAGAGAAACGAGTTAATACCTTCTCCGATGAGGATATAAGTGGGTAAATTAGAACTCCGGAGGTGGGAAAACTAATGAAATTGAAATTGTGGCCGGAGGTGGGTGTTGATCGAGTGCTAGAGAGAGAAGTTGAGAAATGTCTGATCTGAAGATGGAATCTGATCTAGCTAAATAATTGAGTTTTCTTAGTGTAAAGTATCATCGTCTAAGTACATACCTAGACAACGAAACTATCTTCGTTGTCTAAGAGATAACTTAGACGACGAATTATGTAATTTGTCGTCTAAGTTTTATTTTAGATGACGGATATTATTTTCTTCGTCTAAGATGTTAAACTTAGAAGACAATTTATATAAGTCTTCGATTAAAATCTAAACGTAGATGACGAATTATGTAATTGGTCGTCTAAGTGCATACTTAGACGACCAATATCATTTTCGTCGTTTATGTTGGACTTAGATGACAAAAAATTGTCTTGGGCGACGAAATAATTTTTCGTCGTCTAAGTGTGTATTTCTGGTAGTTGGTTTTGCTTATAATCGCTTTTACCTTTTTAACTTATTATTTTACGAGTAACAGGCAGGTACGGATATCCTGATATTCAATGGATACGGGTACAGGTAATACTCAATAAAATATTATGGATCGATATCGAGGCGGGTACGGGTACTTAATATAGACTCGGGTATAAGTATGGTATTTCAATATTCATACATTACCTTACCATTACCATCCATATGCTATACCCATGCCTCGACAACCATTGTCATCCATTTTCAATAATATTTTGACACGTTTTGTGTCATAACATTATTGAAAATGGATTACAGTAACTGCTCATAACCGAAAATCATCAATCTAAACTATATCATGAGACACAAAAATATGGTCCGCTAAAAGTTTGGATTCTTAATTTTTTAGCCCCAATTGATCGATTAACCCTAATTTAATAAGGAATTGGATACTTATCATGACAAAGAAGATCGATCATGCCCTGTGAAATATCAACTTAATACATGGAAACGGAAATCTACACATGAAAAAAGAAAAGAAAAGATCAATGATCATGCTTGGAATGGCTACAACTTGACCCTCATGATTGATGGAGAAGCTAAAAAGAAGATCAACTGAAGAACAGATTGAAAAAGGATTCTAATAATTTGTTCTTCTAAAAAAAAAGCCATTTAATTACGAATGAGAACATATATACTAGCTAGTAATCCTAGTTTCAGCGTGCATAGACATGGCAGCTTTTGAATGACGAAGTAGACATCGAAACAACAAAGGAGAATCTCAATTTGAAACCATTAATTTATAAATTTGTATCTCTATATTTAATCGTAGTAAACTTTTGTGATCACCTAATTTAGATCAAACACATGGAACAAAAGAAAAATGAACGAAAATTTGATGTTCGTTGGCCTGGAAATAAGCCATGGTGTTCGTACGTTGTTAGATTTTTCTTCTCCTTTCTCTTACTATATAAAAACGAACATAAAATATGATATGAAAAATACAAAATGATGTGCACAGTGACATAAACTGCCTTATAGGGGTCGGCAAAAGGCTTCAACACCATTTTACTAAAACTCGGGCCGAGCCAGATCGGATTTTTCTAAAAACAATTATGTCTGTGGGCGATTCACGGGTGAAAGGACCCAACCCCGATTTAGTTTCCTAAAACGGAATCAAACCCCTTCTGAAAACACGAACTTGCAAAAACTGCAGAAATTTCGGCAAAGTTTCACTATAACATGGAATTACCATTAACCTGCACCCGAAAACACACTTCATCCTATACCACAAAAGCCAAACCGTGGGCACCAATCCCATCCGGATTTCTCAATATCATAACATAAAGTAAAGTGATAAACCAAAAGCTGTAACTTTACAGAAATCCAGAAAAAATCATATGAAAGTATAACAGTAGAGTAATCAGAGCGACCTCTAGTGTATATATACATACATAAACAATAGTAGGCAAAACAAGAAACCTACTGGGAAAAAAAGGTAGCTCGAACACTAAGCCTCCTACAACGACGTGCAACACCAGAATCGGAACTGCAAACTGGGCATTGAAAACAAAGAGCCCAAGGAAAGACATATAAATCGTTAGAGTGAGTGGACGAAAATAAATGTCTTTCGTCGAATAATATATGTTATAAAAATACATACGAGTCAAAATGAATGAATATGATATAGTACACGAGGTAAACCCAAACTCCTCCAGCGTACAGAGCATGCATAGAAAATCTCACGGGGTCACTCATGGACACATCCGTGCTAGTACAGTCCGAATCACTGGATCCCAGACCCACACGTGATTCTAGCCAGAAAGGCCTCAGGTCAGGGTATCTGTTCCTACCCGGAAATACATCGGCACAAGGAACAGACATCTGTACCCACCCAGAAATATATCAGCACAAGGTACAGTTCCCCCCTGGTAAACATCATCGGGGATCAGCCGGGATGCAAGTGTATCGATACAACCACATATACTAAGACTGTACTTTGTGTAAATCAAATCATAAATAGTTTCATGCATACGTATAAAGCATAATGTAAATGCATAATCGTAAAGCACATGCTCATATAACGTAATATAAAGACTCGCAATCAATCAGTGAAAAAATGTCCACTCACAGACAAGCACAGCGCCCAAACGCGCTAATCCTGAGATCCAGCGGAAGATCCCTCGCCCAATGTACGATCTCGATCCCCTGAATAATCACAAAATATAACTGATCAAAATCACAATTCATTACTCTGTACCACACCTCGGAAACCAATCATTTCTGGAAACATATAACTCGGATACAAAATAATCGACGAAATTCCTCAAATTCTTCACATAAACCCTCAACTTAAAATCCGATATCCAAATCAATTCGAAAACCTCAAGGCGATGATCGGGGCGCGATTACGAGCAAAACGGCATAAAACTTGTCAAATTTTAAAAAGTCAACGCCTCCGCCGGAGCGCCGCCATCAACGGTGACGGATTCCGGCCAAAATCTCCAGATCACAAGTCCTCCTCAAGCCCAACAACTTCCTCTTCTACACCGAGACCCAATTCCAAGCCCACCGGCCAGAATTGAGCCCGAAACCTCACGGAATCCATTGATTCCGGTGAGGTTCCGGTGAGCTCCAAACCTAAACCAAACCTCAATTCCTTCACCCAAAAGCTTCACAAGGATGAGGGGAACCTTTCCCCCCACCACCCCGACCTCAAAAGTCGTCGGAGCACCTCACCCGATTTCGGCGAAATCTCTAGTTTTCCCCGAGCTCGTTCTCCCTCAAATCATGATCAATTCAACTCAAATCAAGTTCTAAACCATAGGAAATTAAGAGAGGAAGCTAGCCATACCAAAATCAAGATCGGAGGTGGCCAGAATCGTGAAGTCCGACGGCGAGTCAACGACGGTCCGTTTGAACTCGGTCAACGCGGGTCAACGGCTCTTTTCTGGTCAAACTTCCCGAACAGTGATTTTCGACAATTTTTCGACTATTCTGATATTTATACTCGCGGCTCGATACGATCGACGGTCCAAATCGAATCACATCCATGTTTCGGATAACTCAAACTCAAGCAGATAAACACGACGAAATTACGCGATTTCAAATATTCATAACATATTCCTTGGTTATCGAAACAATTATCCGAAACTGGCCACGAACTTGAAATCACGCATACTACAATTCTCGTGAAGAGACTCAACTCAAATTCTCGCCCGGTAATTAAGTCGTGAACCAAACCGCCAATTCAATTAATTTACGAAAAGCTATGATTACTCGTAAACTCGTGGATTAAGCCGATTAACGTGCTAATTCTAATTTGGGTCGTCACACGGGTCTGGCCTTGACAAATATTTTGGGTCGGACCGGGTCGGGCCTATTAGGCATTTTATATTTAATACCATAAAAACATGAAATTTTTTTTAAAAAAATTTTCTCTTCAACTCTTCAAGTGAGACTATGAAAAAGTTTTTTTTTAAAAAAACTCTTCAAATGGGACTTTATTGGTACTTTAATAATAGACCTTTTGGAGCAATAAGAAAATAAAATAGAAGTTATAGAACGTACACTGCACTACTATAAAATAAAATAAATACTATAAGACTAAAATTTCTATTGTAATACTAACACTATAATTAGTTAATTAAGTATCAGTATACTTAGTTAATTCTAAGACTATAATTCATTAATAATTATAAATTCTTGAGTGTTTAGTTACTTGATATATAAATTGTTGTTGTTGTTGTTGTTGTTGTTGTTGTTGTTGTTGTTGTATGACTATAAACTATAATGTATAATTGTATATATAATAAATAGTTTATATATAATATATTTGTTCATGAGTTTGTCGGGCCGGGCTTTTCGGGCCGGCTTCGATTGGCCTAGGCGGGATTTTGATGAATCAAACTTTTTCAAGCCTATGGGTTTTGGGACCTCGATCCAAACCCAGCATTATGCCCATCAGACCAGACTTTTTGGGCCTAAATTTGGGCCGTGCTTGAGGTTAATGGGCCTCGGGCGGCCCACTAACTTTTCGAGCCTGGGCCAAATGGTGACCTCCATTGCCCTACATCATTTTGAGGCTATAAAATTAGGGGTAAAGCTATGGTACGTAGGGAGGCTCTACCATAAAAATTTGTTTACAATTAGATGAACAAAATGACAACTTATTGAACTAGAAATTACAATTTTAGAACAAATTTACAACCATTTTTATATTATTTACAAACAATTGAACCAAAATTACAACAATGACAACGATTTGTTCTTAAATTTGTAAAAAATATGCTCATGAGAATACTTACTTAAATTAGAACAAAAATATACAAAAGAAATCTCATTTGACAACAATAACATCAAAATTATTTACTTAATAAAATTTGGATAGATACATCCTACCATAAAAATTTTCTAAAATTAGGCCTTACGTAATCCCAATCCCGTAACCATTTTCCATTAGAATTAGGCCTTACATTAGAATATCATCATCCACTACCAGAAATGGAGACATTACCGGCCTTGTCTTTTTTTTTCGCCGGAATTGACATTACCGGCGACAAGTCGCCGGCAATGACGTCGCCGGAGATTCCCCGCCGGTGTTAACATTGCCGGCAACGGCGTCGCCGGCAATGGCAGCGCCGCCGTGGCCGGAATGTCAGACATTGCCGGCGACTGAGGTCCATGTCGCCGGCAATGTGTGGAAAATTTTTGAAAAAAAAACGCGATTCTGGATTGGGCCAAATTCCAGAACCTGCATTGAAAGACATAAACCGTACAATCATACAAGTTCAATAGTACACATAAATGTCCAACGTTACAGTACAAATAGCAACGACGATACGAAAATTAACTACAACTACAAGTCAGGTCGAGGAACTTGCGGGTCAGGGTCGAAGTAATCCATGTACTCATTTGAATTCCGGTGGCTACCTTGGTCTTGCTCTGGCGTTGACTGGTGCGGTGGTGGTGGTGGATAGCTAGGGAACGGAGGGACCGGGACCGGGGGAGGTGTGGGGAACAGTTGTCCGGTAGTGTGAGCCTCGTACATCGTCCGCATCCATGTGTACATCTGAGCCTGCACCTGTGTCTGCTGCATTTGGTACTCGGCCATCTGCCTCTTTTGCTCCTCCAACTCCCTCTGCGTCCTGTGAAGCTCCGCTGCGAGGTTACGACTAGAAGTTGAACTTCTTGACCCGGTAGAGTATTCTGAAGTGTTCTTCAATAGTCCTTCGCCCGCCGTGCCCATTCCCCTACAGTAGTAGGTATTCTTGCCAGTCCCGCACGCTTTTGCCATGATCTGAGCCGCTATAGGGCGATCAAGCGGATCGATCTGAGAGTCATACTGGGTGACTTCTTCCTCGGAGCAGTCAAGATGGTTAGTCCGAGCTATATTCATGGTCACTTCCACGGTCGCCTCCTCCACTCTCGCCTAATTGAAAAGTGAAAATGAATAACGTATTAGGTAACAAAATAAATTAATATCGAAAAATAGTTTTATTAACACATGGAGAGGCGAAAGACTTACCGCTTCGTCAGGGCACTGCGGATAGAACTTTTGATGAATATACACCAAGGGGTTCACTTCTTGTTGTTGCTGCGCCTTAGTCGACCAACCCATGTAGTTGAGTGAACCTGCATGATGGGCCCTGGTGTTTTTCAATCTATTCGCCCGGTTCGTCTTCGAAATCGCCTTGTTTGATAAACATATGGAAAAAAATTAGTAACTAACTATTTCAATCTGATACGATACATTAGTGTTGTAAGATATATTAAGGATGCATACCCGAGCTTTGGGGTGCTCGAAGTGGGCTATCAGCCACAGCCACTTGTACTCCCTAAACCGGAATTCGCTAGGGGTAGAACCTCGGCCTAGCTCCTTGTATACAGTGTAATGGGAAGAAAGCTCGTTCTTCCACTCTTTATACCTATATTAAAACATAGAAAAAAAGTCAGAGATATTAAAACACGTGATAAACAAAAATCTAACTCGATATATATTCAAATAAGTCGAAGCACATCACCTCATATGTAATTGACGCTCTACCCACGTGTGAATAAGAACTTCATGCACGTCAAACCACACCTGCAATATGAATATATAAAACGTAAAATTATATATTTATTCGGACTTAATTAATAAATGTAAAATTTACGTAATGAAAATACGATTTTACTCACACTGAGTGCATTATGCACTTGCATCTTCACGTAGATAGGCACAGATTCCCAATCTGGCCAAAGCATTGGGACCTTGTCCCGCACGATCGCACCGGCCATGCTGACATATTTGCGCGTGGTGTCGAATGCCTCGATCACCTCGCCATCCTCATTGGCCCTTATGGGCGTTTTCCTTCCGCCGGTGGCCTGCTCAAGTCTCTTCTCGGTGCAGGTGCCTCTAGCCCCTTTCCGTTTTCCAGTCCCATTAACGAAATTGCCTAATAATACAATGTCATCAAATTGATATCATTAATTGAACCTATCGCAAGTCTTAAGTAATAATTAAGTAATCAATCTGATGTTAAATAAAATTTACCTGCATCGCCCGTTTGTTGGTTGGTGCACCTCACACTCCAAAGATACACGGGGTCGAACGGGAGGAAGTTATACGCTTCCTCCACGCTCAGGAACTCCGGCCGTCCTTCAATATAAACAGGCATCCCCCTATCATCGAATTCAGGGATGACAGGAATCTCGTCGGGTAGGAAGAGACCGGACGGCGGAGATAGACGAGGCCTGGACGATGAGGCGCCAGCACCACCATGTGTCTCAGATGATTCCCGTGAAACGGGAGTAGGCACCGGGCGAATATGGGGCATTCGGATTGAGGGAGTTTCTGATGCCCCCGTTGACTGTCGCTCGTCTGAGGCTCTGCCACCGGAGGGACGTCTGCTGATTGAGCGTCTGGAGACTAAGGCTCGAGGCTCAACTTCCGGTTGCACGGCTCTTGATCGTGCAGCTTCCTCCTCAGCTCGCGCCTCTAGCAAGGCTCTCGTGCGAGCACTCATCATTGGCCCACTGGGCGTGTTGCTAACTGCGGGCGAGGAGGAAGCTTGACTACTGTTCCCTCCACTATTTCGGGAACCTCTCCGAAGCCAATTAGCCGCAAAACCTCCTGGCATGGACACCGTAATAGTCATGGAAACTGGGGTTCTATAACAAATCAGAACCGGAACGGTTTGGAACCGGAACAGTTTGGAACAGGAACTGTTTGAACCTGGAACCGTTATATTACAAACGGTTTCGGTTACAAACAGTTCCGGTTCCAAACCGTTTCGGTTCTATAACAAATCAGAACCGGAACGGTTTGGAACCGGAACCGTTTGAAACCGGAACTGTTTGTAACCGGAACCATTTGTAACATAACGGTTCCGGTTACAAACAGTTCCGGTTCCAAACCGTTCCGGTTCCAAACTGGGGTTCTATAACAAATCAGAACCAGAACCGTTTGGAACCGGAACCGTTTGAAACCGGAACTGTCTGTAACCGGAACCATTTGTAACATAACGGTTCCAGTTCCAAACAGTTCCAGTTCCAAACCGTTCCGGTTCCAAACTGGGGTTTTATAACAAATCAGAACCGGAACGGTTTGGAACCGGAACGGTTTGAAACCAGAACTGTTTGTAACCGGAACCATTTGTAACATAACGGTTCCGGTTACAAACAGTTCCGGTTCCAGACCGTTCCGGTTCCAAACTGGGGTTCTATAACAAATCAGAACCGGAACGGTTTGGAACCGGAACCGTTTGAAACCGGAACTGTTTGTAACCGGAACCATTTGTAACATAACGGTTCCGGTTACAAACAGTTCCGGTTCCAAACCGTTCCGGTTCCAAACTGGGGTTCTATAACAAATCGGAACCAGAACGGTTTGGAACCGGAACCGTTTGAAACCGGAACTGTTTGTAACCGGAACCGTTTGTAAAATAATGGTTCCGGTTACAAACAGTTCTGGTTCCAAACCGTTCCGGTTCCAAACTGGGGTTCTATAACAAATCGGAACAGGAACGGTTTGGAACTGGAACCGTTTGAAACCGGAACTGTTTGTAACCGGAACCGTTTGTAACATAACGGTTCCGGTTACAAACAGTTCCGGTTCCAAACCGTTCCGGTTCCAAACTGGGGTTCTATAACAAATCAGAACCGGAACGGTTTGGAACCGGAACCGTTTGAAACCGGAACTGTTTGTAACCGGAACCATTTGTAACATAACGGTTCCGGTTACAAACAGTTCCGGTTCCAAACCGTTCCGGTTCCAAACTGGGGTTCTATAACAAATCAGAACCGGAACGGTTTGGAACTGGAACCGTTTGAAACCGGAACTGTTTGTAACCGGAACCGTTTGTAACATAACGGTTCCAGTTACAAACAGTTCCGGTTCCAAACCGTTTCGGTTCTAAAACAAATGGTTCCGGTTTCAAACGGTTCCGGTTCCAAACCGTTCCGGTTCCGATTTGTTATGGTTCCAATATCACCTATTATACGTTAAATTAACAACTATATCACCTAACTTAACATATATACATACATCATTTCCGGCTTTAAACTTTTCACACATATATACATCAAATATACACTTTGTATACATCGATCATGCATCTTAATTTCACCTTAATTCACACATATATATATATATATATATACATCACATATTAATCCAATTCACCCTAGCTAATTAATTTTCCACATTTTTCAGACATACGTATATATATACATTCCATATATATTAATTAATTTTTCACATATATACATCACATATATTGCTCCTTCACCCCACAATTATCCACATTTTTTTCCCACAATTTTCAAACATACCTTAATTACATTTTACAAATATTGTCCACATGCATACATATATACATCCCACAATTATCAAAAATGAATTAATTAAAATACACATAAAAAAAATTGTGGAATGAGAGAGAGAGAGAGAGGGAGAGAGAGAGGGAGAGAGAGTGAGCTCAAACCTGGCATGGTGGAGCTCGACCCAACTGTGCCGGCGACGGAGGTGAGGGGAGGAGGAAGAGGAGGAGGGGAGGAGGAGAGAGGGGAGGAGAGAGGGGAGGAGAGGAAGAGAGGGGAGAGGGAAGAGAGAAGAGAGGATTGAGGAGAGGGGAGAGGTGAGAATTTCTTGCTAAGAGAGGGAAGAGGGAAGAGAGAATTGAATTAGGCCGAAGAGAAATGGGGAGGAGGAGATCGAGCTCGAGCTATACCGCCACCATTGCCGGCGAGGTAGGTCAACGTCGTTGGTAATGACATTACCAACGACGTACGTCGTGGGTAATGTCATTACCAACGACTTGACTCGTTGGTAATGACATTACCAACGAGTTGCTTATCAACTCGTTGGTAATGTCATCTTGCATCTCCCTCATGTCTGCTTTTTTAACTTCCCTGGTGCATAACTTCTGAAAGAATCTTGACAAGGCCACCAACGGCTCCACCACCTCTTTGGGCATGTACCCTCGAATGAAAATAGGGAAAAGGCGTTGAAGCAGTACATGGCAGTCATGACTCTTTAATCCGTACATCTTATTGTCCCGGAAGTTAACACACCTGCTTATATTTCCTGCATAGCCATAAGGATACCTGCATATATATATAGATAAAGCCATATATATGGACCAATTATATTTCTCGCATATAACCATATATACTCCGCTAAAAATTTAAGGCCAAATTCCTACATAGCCATAAGAATATATACCTGACATTACTCAGCCACCGAAAAATTTCATGCTTATGCTTCGGCTTTACGGTGTACGGAGCTTGCGGCATTTTTCTCTTACCATCTCTTAACCACAAATGTTTCCGCACACCCATTGCTTTCATATCAATGCGTGCCTTAGGGATGTCTTTTGTTTTCCCCTCCAAGTTAAGAACTGTGCCCACCACACTTTCACACACATTCTTCTCTACGTGCATGACATCTAGGTAACGTCTGATAGGCAACCTGGGCCAGTAGGAGAGTTCCCAGAATATGCTCTTGTGTGTCCAAAACTTATACCTTTCGGGCTTGTCTGGAATTGACGCCACTATGTCAGGATGATTGCTCAGCTGGCCAAAATCATATTCATTCAACACTTCCAAAATTTCTTCCCCTGTCCATCGCCTGGGTGCCACACCTGTTTCCACAGTCCCATCAAACGCGTCTGGATCCTTCCTAAATGGGTGATCATATGGAAGCCAACAACGGTGACGCATCTGAACAATTTTACTGCAATGAGGACTGCAACAATCAACCGTCATGCACTCTGAACAAGCCCTGTAACCCCTGGTAACGTTGCCCGACAACATACAGCGGGCAGGAAAATCACTGATGGTGCCAACAAGCATGGCATGCATCTGGAACATCTCCTTTTTGAACCTATCGTAAGTGGGGTGGCCACACTCACTCAGGTACTTAAGCTCCTCAATCAAAGGCCTCAAATACACATCGAGACACTTTCCTGGATAACCCGGGCCCGGAATTAACAGAGTGAGCATATTGTATTCCTTCTTCATGCACATCCATGGTGGAAGGTTGTACGGTACCAAAATAACTGGCCATATACTGTATTGAAGACTCATGTTGCCAAAAGGGTTGAATCCGTCAGATGAGAGCCCTAGCCAAACATTTCGGACCTCTGCTGCAAAATGATCAAACTCCCTGACTATGTGCTTCCAAGCCTCTCCGTCGGAAGGGTGTATAAGGGTGTCATCGTCAGGCAAGTTCCTCTCAGCCCACCATCTCATTTCCTCGGCCGTGAAAGCACACATGAACAACCGCTCCAGCCTATCAATAAGCGGGAAATATCGAAGTATCTTCACAGCTTTCTTGTTGCCTGCAGGAGTCAACTTATACCTTTCTGTAAAACATACCGGGCAGGCTTCAAGGTCTTCGAGATCTTTTCCCCAGAAGAGAATACAATCATATCTGCATGCATGGATTTTGATGTAGGAAAGCCCAAGATCTTTCAGGATATGTCGCACCTTATGATGAGTGGTAGGAAGACGATGACCGGGTGGCAGTAGCGAAGCAATCCACTTCAACCAAGAATCAATAGCTTTGACAGACATTTTGTTCTCCATTTTGAGCTGCATCACTCCCATCACACTTTCAAGAACAGTCTTACTACAACCGTCGTACAACGGAGTCTGTTGCAATGCAATCAGGTTGTTGTACTTGTCCATACCGCTTGTGTTGACATGAGCTCCAGGTAATGGTTCGACTGGCTCGATATGGGGGAAACCCTCAACGACGGGAGGGACATTTGGTGCTTCATCAGCAAATACACCGCTCTCATGAGGAAACATATCATTGATTAACATCGATGTTGGATCATAGGATGAACTGCCCCTCTCAGCAAAATCTCCATGATCATAGCGTGGACTGGCCCTCTCACCAAATTGTCCATGATCATGCGGACCCGCTACCGATGTTTCACCGTGATAAATCCAACAAGTGTACTTATCCCAAAACCCGTATTTACTCAGGTGCCTCTGGACTTTATCAATGGGAAATCGAAATCGATCGCTGAAACACTTACATTCTTTACACGGGCAATAATGAAGTGTAGTGTCTCCACAATTAGCCTTCACAAAATCCACAAAACTCCTAATTCCCTGGTGATATCTGACATCCCATCTTTCGAGGCTCATCCAACTCTTGTCCATCCTGAAAATTCTAACAATTTTACGTATTAATTATATATATATACACACATTCACTACTAATAATTGACGTGATCTCTCAATTCAACTCTAATTAAATCAACACATGCATGCATATGTATATATATCGATCTAATCTCTGAATTCGATTCAGTACTCGATGATAGTATTCTCCTTTTTTCAATTCAAAACGTATTTGATTGGGTAGGAGGAGGCTCTGTTAAGCCTAGCTCCGATAACAATACGATAATACCAGTCATTGATTCAGACACAAGATTAACTACAAGCTGTTTTCTCGTTTCGGTGACCGTACATCAACAACATTTCATATATATCTCACGAATTGGATTTGATCAACACACACACATATATATATACCACATATACGTATATATACACCTACCTATATATATAGCTTCCCGAGTGATCGAGTTTTCGACGCGCGTCTTAATTTTGACAATATACCGAATGATCAATTTCAGAGCGTACGTACGTTTTCCTTCTTTCGATTTCTCTGGATTTTTTTCGATCAAAATGATTGAATGATCGAGCTGCCGCATCCGGCATCTAATATAAGACACATTGCCGGCGACGGAGTAAGTCGCCGGAAATGAAGACATTACCGGCGACTTTACGCCGGAATCTCGCCGGTAATGTTCCAAAACATTACCGGCGACTCCAACCGTCGCCGGCAATGTCTAGCCACACATTTCAGGCGAAATTCCGGCCGGAAAATCGCCGGAAATGTTCGGCTTGACATTGTCGGCGACGGTTGGAGTCGCCGGTAATGTTTTGGAACATTACCGGCGAGATTCCGGCGACATTACCGGCGACGGAGTAAGTCGCCGGTAATGATGGAGATTACCGGCGAATTTTCCGGTCGCCGGCCTTGTCTCCGGTGATCTCGCCGGTAATGGGCACAAATGTTGTAGTGATCGTTGTAAGAGTATCTCCAACAGCTCTTGTAAAAACATAAGAATTGCTATTTTATTGAAAAAGTACATCTTTTTGGTTCCAACAGCTCTTGTAAACTGTCTTGTATTCTATAGAAAATGGATAAAGAGGAGAGAGAATCCATATATCTATAGAAAACTCAAAATTTGTATAACCATCTAAAAATCTCTAAAATTTATTGTTCACCTATACAATTCAACCTTCTCTCCTCAAAATATGAACAAAAACACATCAATTTTTTTTTCTCTCATACAATTTATTGACTTGATTTGAGAAATATCCCTATACTCATTAAATTAATTATAGAAATTAACATTTATCTTTTAAGAATAGAATAGAATAGCTGTTGGAATTGACCCCAAACAATTATACAAATTTTGTGTTTTAGTTTTGTATAATATAGATTTTATACAAGAACTATTGGAGATGTTCTAAGACAACTTCATTACAAGTTTAGAACAACTTAACGTACAATACTACGTACACACTGATACTGGATTTAATTTGTTTTCTTTTTTTATCTTTTCTTCTTTAACAAGGAAGGGGAAATGGGAAATTAAATAGGAGCTTCATTGTTGCCCTGTAACAGCACAGTGACAAATACAAGTACACTGTACAGGTACATAAATACGACTGGACATATGGTTGCAATCAAATAGGAGCTTCATTGTTGCCCTGCCCTTCAAATTTCCTGTGGATATTGAAATTTAAACTTGCAGGAACACAGCTTCCTATATAAAGCCCCACCATTGCAAGACAAATAGTTTTGCTCTGCTAGCCTCTTCTAAATACAGTCCTCTCCCAAGCACGTACTCTAGCTAGCCAGCTACAATGGCCAAACGCTTCAAGCTCCGTATATCCAGAGTCATTCCCTCCTTCCAATCCTGCCGTTCAAAGCACCCTTCAACTCTTCCTGCCAATCCAGTCCCTTCATTTCTCCGACCATCCCCAACACTTAACCACAACCTCACAACTCCACCACCGTCCAAACCTCATCACTCCTCCTCCTCCTTCATCAGACGCCACGTGTCCTCCGCATGCGGCTGCGGCTTCGGATCAACTAAACCGACTCCCTCAGACTCCGACTGCAGCAAAACACTGCCGCCTGATGAGCTGTTCGAGTGGGAAAGAGAGGACAAGTGGCACGTGGTCGCCATGGTCAACGAAGACAAAACCCCTCGCCGCAAAATCTACACCTCCTCCGCCTCTGCCGACTCCGACTACGATTGCGACGACGCCGTTTCGTTTTCTTTCTCTCCTACTCCGCCTCCGCCTCCTCCGTCCTCGGCGGAGAAGACAAAGAAGAAACAGCATAGACAGTACAGGAAAAAGAAAACGACGACGAGTCGCATGATCCGGCTGAGCACCTCCTCTGCCGAGAGTGGACTCTTCACCGATGAGGACGACGAAGAAAACGAGACGCTAGTGTCTTCTTTCTCTACCGACTCCTCTGCCGACCTTTTCTCGCGCCACCTGGCAACAATCCGTGAAACGACCCCTAAGCGGAGGCTTAAGAAGAAGAAGAAGGCCAAGAGCAAATCGAAAATAATGAGTGGACGAATCAGCGTGGAGTTAGAGTCGCCTAGGCTTTCGGTGTTTCAGAGGCTCATACCGTGCACGGTGGACGGGAAAGTGAGGGAGAGTTTCGCAGTGGTGAAGAAGTCGGAGGATCCGTACGAGGACTTCAAGAGGTCGATGATGGAGATGATATTGGAGAAGCAGATGTTTGACGTCGAGGAGCTGGAGCAGTTGCTGCACTGCTTCTTGTCTTTGAATTCGAGGGAGCACCATAGGGTTATCGTGCAGGCTTTTTCTGAGATTTGGGAAGGCTTGTTCTGTGGCACCACCAGTGCAAGGTCCTCTGGTGCTAGACTCTCTAGAGCTCTTTGATTAATTAGTCGGAAACTTAATTAGTCGATCGTTCAATTTAGTGTACGTACGTTGATATTAGTTTGCATTTATAATAATAGGGTTTATGTGAAGAAGGTGATTAATTAGTTTCATTTCTCGCCTTTACATTTGATCGAGAAGATCGACTTCACCTTTGTCCACATGCATGCATCTCTTCTGCATAGAGTGAAGATAAGGGTTCTTTGACATGCTAGCTAGGGTTTTTGTACAAACGAGTTTATAATGACGTTTCCATTACTATATGAAGCACCCTTTAACTAACTAGTTGATCCACTTATTTGCTACTAGCTAGCTAGGGTCATACAAATTACTAATTGACGAATTTACGTATATTTGAGTTTTACACCAGCTAGATATATTAGCTTTAGAGGTGAATTCAATAGTAGAATAAAGGTAAGTGTTATATCTTGTACGACCTCCATGTACACATTTAGATACTCACAACAAAAATTCTTGTGGTAATGTGGAAATGTGAGAAGCAACTTAAAGGTCTTCCCTGGGAGTTCTTTTTGCCTGAGTTGCAGTATGATCTGCACAATCTTGTTTTCTTGCTTGTCGTCGGTAATCAATAAGCATAGTATTCTCATTCCTTAATGGTACACAAATTCTTCCCAAATGCTCAATGGAATTGGGAGCTAGCTAGCTAGGGACCGATTAAAGCCGTGTCGAACGGAGCAATGGAGGAGTTCTAATTCCAATTACTAAAGCTAAAGGTGGATGCAACAGCTAATGAGCGAGTTTGCACTTTTTGGTGAACATGAGTCACGTGACATGAGGTCGTTTTGACAGGACCAACACAGTAAAACGCGACTACGGAATTACATAGGCAACCTCAATAATTGCAAAGGAAAAAACAAGAAATAGAACAAAGTAATGTACCGAAAATGGGGGGGGGGGGGGGGGGGGGGGGGGTGTTAAAGCAGCCTCCACTCTTAGTGACTAATGAACGTACTGATCGATGTTTTAATCAAGTTGCCTAATTAACATTATAATAAAAAGGAATATATATATATAATCTATGTATGATAGCATGCTATTGAAATCATAATGTTGAAATTCTCATAATAATTTCATTCCTTTGCTGATCGGAATCACAATCAAGTTGGGTGAATCGATATGTTACTATACATCGATAACGGAGTTGCTTAACTATATGTCTATATCAAGGGCAGAGGTAGAATTTTAAAATAAGGGGGAGTACATTTTTTTTCGAGTAAGCTTACTAAATAAATATACAAATTTAAGAGAGAATAATTTTTAAAATTTAATATTTTACACTAAAATTTAGCTACAAAATTAAATATATTCAAAATTTAGAGGAGTGTGGCTATAAATAACTTAACTTAATTCGTACTTGATTGGGAAAAATAGCTATATGTTCCTAGGAAACAAGCACTCATTATGTGTTTTGGAAGGAGGACAAAAAGGAGAATTTGTCAAAAGAGATATGAAAAGATGCATTCCTGAGTCCTGAACTCCTGATTCATAAGTGCAGATTAATATCCAACTGGGACCTGACCTAGCTCGGAGGAAATCTTCTTCTAGTTGCTCCATGAAATCCGGCGGCCAACTGCCGGTTTTGACTAACTATACCTTTGCCCGGCTGGACTCATGATTATAAAGGAGATCCAACGAGCAGGCTCTTCTAGTTCCATCTAAAACTTAATTGCTCCAAAATACTGAAAATAGTGACCAGACGATAGTCAGATAGTGCCCTAGCAAAGATCATAAGCTCAAATTGATTACAATTTTCTTGATGTTTCAAAACATCTAGACGAGACAAGACACCAAAACATGAAGTACAATAGACCAATGTGCAATGTGCTTCTTTTCTCCTTCATTTTTCCTCTCCTCTTTTTCTCTGGCAGACTCACATACTAGCTTTTGCTCTCTCTTCTTAAGCAGAAATGGAAATATAGAATCAAAGAAAATTGTCCTTTTCATTCGATTAATTGTTGCACGCGTAACGTGTACGTTATCAGTCATAGAACCCGGCCTAAAGCCTCCTAGCTAGCCTTGTGGGAATGGGAATCACAATCACACAATGCCAGCAGAGAGATACACACTGTGTGTGTGTGAGAGAGAGAGTGATCGATATGTCATATGTCCACGAAGATATATGATGTGACGAAATAAATATATATACATGTGCCTCCTCTTTAGCTCTCGCATGACCAGTCCTCATCAGTCAGGTGTTGATCGATCTCGATCTTCTACCACCATGCGAAGACCAAAGTTATAGCTATTCAATACTAGTCATCATCTCTGAGTAGCTTTCAATATTGCTCCCCGAATGAGTAACTACGACGACGAAATATTGAGCCACACTGCTGTACTAGTGAAAAGTGAAACTTCACTCATACTGTTAATGGCTCTAATTGGCATGGGCACGTACATATAGGTATACCGTATACCCCGTCGTCTGGTTCTCTTTCTCTCTCTCTCGGGGCGAAGAGAATATATGAATCCTTACTGGAAACGCTGCCGTTTCAAATCTCACACACGGCATCAGAGATTCTTTCCCACTTGAGAAAGAGAAACATGGAGCTAGCTAGCACTCGTCCCCATGCATAAACCTCATCGCCTTTTAGCGCATGAGCTGATACACAGTAACACACCAGACCTAGCAAGCTACCCTGTAGTTAATTTGAGTCGTCAGTCACCAATTGCGTATTTACCACCGTTGGATTCTTATCTCTTGTGTTGCAAACTACTTGGGATTCATAGCTATGCGCCTATGCCACTGACTAGTCGATCAGTTATCTTCTTTCCCATGGCATCTCTGATTCTCTGATCTCTGCCTCGTTTAGTTATATCTTGTCCAAGAAATTGAACAACGTACACTCTGAAGGCTTGTGCGTGCTTATAGCTACGGCATTGATCGTTTAGGATTCAAGAGCTAGTATGGGGGCTTTTTGATAGCATTGACTGCTTAAGAGCAAATGAACCACCAGCGCCTATTTGTCCTATATATTGTCACCATCAGTGACGGACCTAGGAATAAATTCTTACTCCGACTAATTATAGCACAGTTTTTTTAAGAATATCGATGATACATGAAAAAAAATTATTAATAAAAAAAAGGGGATGTAGTAAGCTTTACCCACATACACATTTGTATAAACTAAAAATATAACATAAAAGAAAAACTAACTAAATCTTCCTCTACGAGAACCCGAAGATTCAATTGGAGTGTTAACAGAAGCTTGCGTACTAGCAATTGGAGTGCTAACACACATTTCGTTCCTCACTTAGTTGAATAGCAATTGGAGTGTTAACAAAAGCTTGCGAACTAGCACGGGATGATGGTTGTCTTGGTTGATCATTCTTTTTAACAAACCATAACTGATATCTTTAGTTTTAGGTCGTTTGACACAACCATTTTTTTTCATCACATTCTAGAAAATAAAGACATCTATAAATATAACAAGCTTAAAATCAACCAAATAGTTAACTTTTCAACTACAACAAAAATATCAACATATTCAGGCAACACTTTTATACTAAGTAGAGAACCAAAACCTTATTGAACATTTAAAGAGAGAAATTTGACTAGCTAATCAAGCTAAAAGTTTATACTCGATCCAATTTGGAATTACTTGAAAGGACTCAACCCTAAATCAACTATTAATCTAGGATCACGCCCTAAAGACAAAACTTAAACTACGGATTTCTGTAAAAAAAAATTAACATAGTTTCTTCTACGAAGTGAACTACTAGAAACCTACAAGAAAATCACGCTTCGGATTTCTCACAAACAATACCGTGGACCACCAATGTCCACCCAGATTTCTCAATAAAGTGCAGAAATTAAATTATTAAAAATGCTAGAATAATAATATAAGAACTGAAAATTCATAATCCAGCAATACTAATAATTCACAACCAGCACTGAAAAAATATTTATAACACTAGTGTCCAGAGCGACTTCAAGAAGCAGAATAAAACATATGAAAATACACTGCTAGTGGACCGAAACCTATAGAAATGTATGATAATCCGGTAGACTCAGAGCCTCAGGGGATCAAAATCGAGCTCAAGAGAAGCACTGCAACCTGGGCACGGAAAACCGAAAGGCCCAGGCAAAGGCAAATAAAAACATAAAAACATTAGTGTGAGTGGAAAAAATCTCACAATCAGTGTAAAACAATAAAGTATTCTATCTGTGCCTTTCCGTTGATTTCTGTGAAATCAGCGAGTTCAAAATAATAAACTGAATAAAATATGGGGGTGAGTGCTCAGGGTGTTTGTCCTAACCTGAAGTGTCTCCATGACTGTAAATAAAATGTGGTGGGATCGTCTATGGTGTTTGTCTTAACCCGAGACAATCTGGGTTGGCAGGGTGTTTGTCCTAACCCGGTCTGACCCAACTAGTCAGTGATCAGCCGACTAGTCCAAGCATCGATGGTGAAAATAAAATGATCACAAACATACCTCCAAACTCGACTGTAATAAAATACCACTACTAGAAAAACACACTTAGACGATGAAGCATTTTTGTTGCCTAAGTGGTATTTTTCGTTGGCCAGGTACTTAAGTGATAAATATTTTGTCGTTTAAAGTTCGTCGCGTAACAACCGTAGCCCAGGTACTTAGGCGACGGATTTTTTTTGTTTCGTCGCTTAAGAAACTACTTAGGCGACGAAAGACCGTTTGTCGTCTAAGAACTTAGATGTCGAACCAATCTTCCTCTAAACGACGACAGTGGTCGTCGTCTACAAATCATCTTAGGCAAAAACACAGTTAGAGTCATCGTCTAAGTGTTGCCACTTAAAAGACGACTTGATTTCGTTGTTTAAGTGATAGCACTTAGACAAAGATAATTGGTTGTCGTCTAAGTGATGCACCTACATGATGACTTATTTGTCGTCGTATAGGTGTGACTACTTAGGCGACGAACGGTCCGTCGTCTTAGTAATTCACTTGGACGACGAAACGAAAAGTGTTCGTCACTCAAGTTGAATTTTTTTTTTCATTTGTATTTTTTATCTAAATTATATAATAAATTTAAAATATATAAAAATTTATTAATTAAATTAATAAACTCACTACCAGAAATTGAGACATTACCGGCGACCTCCCGTCGCCGGCCTTGTCTTTTTTTTTCGCCGGAATTGTCATTCCCGGCGACAAGTCGCCGGCAATGACGTCGCCGAAAATCCCCCGCCGGTGTTAACATTGCCGGCGACGAGAAACGGAGTCGCCGGTAATGTCGGAGACATCACCGGCGACTTGTGTCGCCGGCAATGTCAAGACATTCCCGGCGACTCAAGTCGCCGGCAATGTCTCGGACATTACCGGCGACGCCGTCGCCGGCAATGTCTCGGACATTACCGGCGACGCCGTCGCCGGCAATGGTAGCGCCGCCGTGGCCGGAATTTGTGACATTGCCGGCGACTGAGGTCCATGTCGCCGGCAATGTGTGAAAAAATTTTGAAAAAAAAACGCGGTTCTGGATTGGGCCCAATTCCAGAACCTGCATTGAAAGACATAAACCGTACAATCATACAAGTTCAACAGTACACATAAATGTCCAACGTACAGTACAAATAGCAACGACGATACGAAAATTAACTACAACTACAGGTCAGGGTCCAGGAACTTGCGGGTCAGGGTCGAAGTAATCCATGTACTCATTTGAATTCCGGTGGCTTCCTTGGTCTTGCTCTGGTGTTGACTGGTGCGGTGGTGGTGGTGGATAGCTAGGGAACGGAGGGACCGGGACCGGGGGAGGTGTGGGGAAGGGTTGTGCGGTAGTCTGAGCCTCGTACATCGTCCGCATCCATGTGTACATCTGAGCCTGCACCTGTGTCTGCTGCATTTGGTACTCGGCCATCTGCCTCTTTTGCTCCTCCAACTCCCTCTGCGTCCTATGAAGCTCCGCCGCGAGGTTACGACTAGAAGTTGAACTTCTTGACCCGGTAGAGTATTCTGAAGTGTTCTTCAATAGTCCTTCGCCCGCCGTGCCCATTCCCCTACAGTAGTAGGTATTCTTTCCAGTCCCGCACGCTTTTGCCATGATCCGAGCCGCTATCGGAGGATCAAGCGGATCGATCTGAGAGGCATACTGGGTGACTTCTTCCTCAGAGCAGTCAGGATGGTTAGTCCGAGCTATACTCGTGGTCACTTCTGCGGTCGCCTCCTCCACTCTCGACTAATTGAAAAGGGAAAATGAACAACGTATTAGCTAACAAAATCTATTTCCATCTTGAAAAATAGTTTTATTAACACATGGAGAGGCGAAAGACTTACCGCTTCTTCAGGGCACTGCGGGTAGAACTTCTGATGAATATACACCAATGGGTTCAGCTCTTGTTGTTGCTGCGCCTTAGTCGACCAACCCATGTAGTTGAGTGAACCTGCATGATGGGCCCTGGTGTTTTTCAATCTATTCGCCCGGTTCGTCTTCGAAATCGCCTTGTTTGATAAACATATGAAAAAAAATTAGTAACCAACTATTTCAATCTGATACGATACATTATGCTTGAAAGATATATTAAGGATGCATACCCGAGCTTTGGGGTGCTCAAAGTGGGCTATCAGCCACAGCCACTCGTACTCCCTAAACCGGAATTCGCTAGGGGTGGAACCTCGGCCTAGCTCCTTGTATACAGTGTAATGGGAAGAAAGCTCGTTCTTCCACTCTTTATACCTATATTAAAACAAGGAAAAAAAGTTAGAGATATTAAAACACTTGATAAACAAAAATCTAACTCGATATATATTCAAATAAGTCGAAGCACATCACCTCATATGTAGTTGACGCTCTACTCACGTGTGAATAAGAACTTCATCCACGTCAAACCACACCTGCAATATGAATATATAAAAGGTAAAATTATATATTTATTCGGACTTAATTAATAAATGTAAAATTTACGTAATGAAAATACGATTTTACTCACACTGAGTGCATTATGCACTTGCATCTTCACGTAGATAGGCACAGATTCCCAATCTGGCCAAAGCATTGGGACCTTGTCCCGCACGATCGCACCGGCCATGCTGACATATTTGCGCGTGGTGTCGAATGCCTCGATCACCTCGCCATCCTCATTGGCCCTTATGGGCGTTTTCCTTCCGCCGGTGGCCTGCTTAAGTCTCTTCCCGGTGCAGGTGCCTCTAACCCCTTTCCGTTTTCCAGTCCCATTAACGAAATTGCCTAATAATACAATGTCAACAAATTGATATCATTAATTGAACCTATCGCAAGTCTTAAGTAATAATTAAGTAATCAATTTGATGTTAAATAAAATTTACCTGCATCGTCCGTTTGTTGGTTAGTGCACCTCACACTCCAAAGATACACGGGGTCGAACGGGAGGAAGTTATACGCTTCCTCCACGCTCAGGAACTCCGGCCGTCCTTCAATATAAACAGGCATCCCCCTATCATCGAATTCAGGGATGACAGGAATCTCGTCGGGTAGGAAGAGACCGGACGGCGGAGATAGACGAGGCCTGGACGATGAGGTGCCAGCACCACCATGTGTCTCAGATGATTCCCGTGAAATGGGAGTAGGCACCATCCGAATATGGGGCATTCGGATTGAGGGAGTTTCTGATGTCCCCGTTGACTGTCGCTCGTCTGAGGCTCTGCCACCGGAGGGACGTCTGCTGATTGAGCGTCTAGAAACTGAGGCTCGAGGCTCAACTTCCGGTTGCACGGCTCTTGATCGTGCAGCTTCCTCCTCAGCTCGTGCCTCTAGCAAGGCTCTCGTGCGAGCACTCATCATTAGCCCACTGGGCGTGTTGCTAACTGCGGGCGAGGAGGAAGCTTGACTACTGTTCCCTCCACTATTTCGGGAACCTCTCCGAAGCCAATTAGCCGCAAAACCTCCTGGACATCGTAATAGTCATGGATTCGGTAATTAACCGAAACGGTTTGGAACCGGAACCATTTGAAACCGGAACTGTTTGGAACCGGAACCGTTTGTAACATAACGGTTCCAGTTACAAACAGTTCCGGTTCCAAACCGTTCCGGTTCCAAACCGTTCCGGTTCCAAACCGTTTCGGTTCTATAGCAAATCGGAACCGGAACGGTTTGGAACCGGAACCGTTTGAAACCGGAACTGTTTGGAACCGGAACCGTTTGTAACATAACGGTTCCAGTTGCAAACAGTTCCGGTTCCAAACCGTTTCGGTTCTATAACAAATCGGAACCGGAATGGTTTGGAACCGGAACCGTTAGAAACCGGAACTGTTTATAACCGGAAACATTTGTAACATAACGGTTCCGGTTACAAACAGTTCCGGTTTCAAACGGTTCCGGTTCCAAACCGTTCCGGTTTAAAACCGTTCTGGTTCTAAACCGTTCCGATCCCGATTTCCACCTTCATTTATACGATTAATTAACAACTATATCACCTAAATTAAGAACTATACATATTCGATGTGTATATATATATACATCATGCATCTTAATTAAATTTATCCATCACATATTCATCCAAATCACAAACCCTAATTAATTTTCCACATTTATCACACATATATATATCATGCATCTTAATTAGGTTTAATTTCCACATATATATACATCACACATTCATCCAAACCACATTTATACATAATTTTCACATATATATATACATCACTTCATTTTCACATACCTAAATATATATATACATCACATATATATACATTGCATATAAATTTAGAACTTATCACCCTAATTTCCAACTTAGCACCCTAATTAATTTACACATACACATACACATGCAAAAAAATAATTAAAAATTGAGAGAGAGAGAGGGAGAGAGAGAGGATCAGACCTGCCATGGATTTCCACCTACAATGCTTTGCCGATCGACTACAATGGTGAGGGGAGGAGAGGAGGGGAGGAGGGGAGGAGGAGATTTTCGGAGGAGGAGAGGAGAGGGGATCGGTGGAGAGGAGGAGAGGGAGAGGAGGAGTAGAGGATAAGGAGGAGGAGTGGGAGAGGAGGAGGAGGAGGTGAACTCACCGGACCGATTTGGGAGGAGGAGAGGGAGAGGAGAGGGAGAGGAGGAGAAATGAAAGGCTCGGGCTATCATGCATCTATCCAGAAAACATTGCCGGCGAGTTTCTTATAACTCGTTGGTAATGTCATTACCAACGACTTCAACTCGTTGGTAATGACATTACCAACGAGTTATAAGCAACTCGTTGGTAATGACATTACCAACGACGAGTTAACTCGTGGGTAATGTCATTACCAACGAGTTGCTTATAACTCGTTGGTAATGTCAATATTTCCCGAAGAATATCCGACAACATTTTCCGTCTACGATTTCCGGCTACATTTTCCGACTACAATTTCGATTATCGATTTCTGTATACGTACGATTAACGACTACATTTTCCGTCTACGATTTCTGGCTACATTTTCCGACTACAATTTCGATTATCAATTTCCGTATACGTACGATTAACGACTACATTTTCCGACTACAATTTAGATTAATGATTTCCGTATACGTACGATTAACGACTACGATTTCTGTATACGTACGATTAACGACTACATTTTCCGTCTACGATTTCTGTATACGTACGATTTCCGGCTACATTTTCCGACTACAATTTCGATTATCAATTTCCGTCTACGTACGATTAACGACTACAATTTCCGTCTACGATTTCGACTACATTTTCCGACTACATCATATTTCCGACAACAATTTCCGACAACATCATTAACGTACTAAGGATGATAATCGTAATCATCGTCATCACTTGAGTCTGACTCGGTTTCATAGGTAACCTCTGGCAATATGTGTCTCTCCTCGTCATCTGAATCAGCGTCAACTTCATATGGATTAACATCGAGAAGTTCTGCTCCAATAATTCGAACCACACTCCCAGGTCTCACATTATTAAGGCGAATCGTAGATGATTCCGGAATGTCAAAAGCGTTCGGCTCTTGGTATGCAGTAACTTCCTCATCATCTGCGGTATCACCAAGTGTGGCAGCACTGTATATGTTTCTATGAGCAACATGGTTAACCACCTTCCACGAGACTTTGTTAAGAAGATCGTCCAGGTAAAACACTTGTTTTACTGATGAGGCAAGAACGAAAGGGTCATCTTCATACCAGGTAGTAGCAGTATTCACCGAAAATGTTCCGTACTGATCGGTCCTTGTGTTCTCCGGGCTAGTATCAAACCATCTACACTTGAACAAGTGCACTTTCATGCGGTTCCCATAAATTAGTTCAACAACTGAATGAAGGACACCGTAATAGTCAACGCCATCCTGCCCACCATGGACCATCACCCCACAATTCTGTGTTTTCAGTCGGTCGTCTCGATTTTCACATATAAATTTCACGCCATTGACCTGACACATCGAGTAAACTTTTGAAGCAATCGGTTTCATCGCCAGGACCCTCAATTCGTTTGACCACTCTGGGCAACCATCATCTGCTACATGGTTCATCTGAAAACGTCCATATATTAATACGTACAGAAGAAATTATGTCATCTTGAAACCACAAAACCACGTACATACATACATGCTATATAAGGATATATATAAAAATAGACATATACACATATACTTACCCATTGACCAAAGTAGTTTGCAAACGTCTTGTTGTGGTAATCAACATTTCCGGCAATAGCAGGGCAGTGAAGATGATAGTTTTTCCAATATTGTACTTCTTGACAGTTAATCAGTACCGACCAGTGGGCAATGGCTACCTCATTTCCATCCAACTTGTACGACTTTGGCAAGCTTCCCTGTACTACCACGTCACTGGAGATGATAGAAAGGTTGAACTGGGGTTCATCTATCGGCATATGTTGTTGGGGTCCTCTACATTTTCCAGGTACACTTTGGTGTACGTTACACACTCGTGCGCAAGATATGCTTCAGCAATACACCCTTCAGGTGCATATTTATTCTTCACATAGTCCTTGTAGGCTCCCAATTGTCTACAAGTTAACAAGTACATGTTAACTTACTTAACCACAAGTCATTACATATAAAAACATAGGCAAACCAAATTTATGAATCATTTGTACCTTTCCATGGGATACATCCAAGTGTAGTGTACGGGACCGGTAAGCAACAATTGTTCGGGAAGATGGATCATCAGGTGCGGCATTATGTCGAAAAAATTTGGGGGAAATATCCTCTCAAGCTTGCACATGATAAAAATGATGTCATCTTGCATCTCCCTGAGGTCTGCTTTTTTAACTTCCCTGGTGCATAACTTCTGAAAGAATCTTGACAAGGCCACCAACGGCTCCACCACCTTTTTGGGCATGTACCCTCGAATGAAAATAGGGAAAAGGCGTTGAAGTAGTACATGGCAGTCATGACTCTTTAATCCGTACATCTTATTGTCCCGGAAGTTAACACACCTGCTTATATTTCCTGCATAGCCATAAGGATACCTGCATATATATAGATAAAGCCATATATATGGACCAATTATATTTCTCGCATATAACCATATATACTCCGCTAAAAATTTAAGGCCAAATTCCTACATAGCCATAAGAATATATACCTGACATTACTCAGCCACCGAAAAATTTCATGCTTATGCTTCGGCTTTACGGTGTACGGAGCTTGCGGCATTTTTCTCTTACCATCTCTTAACCACAAATGTTTCCGCACACCCATTGCTTTAAGATCAATGCGTGCCTTAGGGATGTCTTTTGTTTTCCCCTCCAAGTTAAGAACTGTGCCCACCACACTTTCACACACATTCTTCTCTATGTGCATGACATCTAGGTAATGTCTGATAGGCAACCTGGGCCAGTAGGAGAGTTCCCAGAATATGCTCTTGTGTGTCCAAAACTTATACATTTCGGGCTTGTCTGGAATTGACGCCACTATGTCAGGATGATTGCTCAGCTGGCCAAAATCGTATTCATTCAACACTTCCAAAATTTCTTCCCCTGTCCATCGCCTGGGTGCCACACCTGTTTCAACAGTCCCATCAAACGCGTCTGGATCCTGCCTAAATGGGTGATCATATGGAAGCCAACAACGGTGACGCATCGAGACAATTTTACTGCAATAAGGACTGCAACAATCAACCGTCATGCACTCTGAACAAGCCCTGTAACCCCTGGTAACGTTGCCCGACAACATACCGCGGGCAGGAAAATCACTGATGGTGCCAACAAGCATGGCATGCATCTGGAACATCTCCTTTTTGAACCTATCGTAAGTGGGGTGGCCACACTCACTCAGGTACTTAAGCTCCTCAATCAAAGGCCTCAAATACACATCGAGACACTTTCCTGGATAACCCGGGCCCGGAATTGACAGAGTGAGCATATTGTATTCCTTCTTCATGCACATCCATGGTGGAAGGTTGTACGGTACCAAAATAACTGGTCATATACTGTATTGAAGACTCATGTTGCCAAAAGGGTTGAATCCGTCAGATGAGAGCCCTAGCCAAACATTTCGGACCTCTGCTGCAAAATGATCAAACTCCCTGACCATGTGCTTCCAAGCCTCTCTGTCGGAAGGGTGTATAAGGGTGTCATCGTCAGGCAAGTTCCTCTCAGCCCACCATCTCATTGCCTCGGCCGTGAAAGCACACATGAACAACCGCTCCAGCCTATCAATAAGCGGGAAATATCGAAGTATCTTCACAGCTTTCTTGTTGCCTGCAAGAGTCAACTTATACCTTTCTGTAAAACATACCGGGCAGGCTTCAAGGTCTTCGAGATCTTTTCCCCAGAAGAGAATACAATCATATCTGCATGCATGAATTTTGATGTAGGAAAGCCCAAGATCTTTCAGGATATGTCGCACCTTATGATGAGTGGTAGGAAGACGATGACCGGGTGGCAGTAGCGAAGCAGTCCACTTCAACCAAGAATCAACAGCTTTGACAGACATTTTGTTCTCCATTTTTAGCTGCATCACTCCCATCACACTTTCAAGAACAGTCTTACTACAACCGTCGTACAACGGAGTCTGTTGCAATGCAATCAGGTTGTTGTACTTGTCCATACCGCTTGTGTTTACATGACCTCCAGGTAATGGTTCGACTGGCTCGATATGGGGGAAACCCTCAACGACGGGAGGGACATTTGGTGCTTCATCAGCAAATACACCGCTCTCATGAGGAAACATATCATTGATTAACATCGATGTTGGATCATAGGATGAACTGCCCCTCTCAGCAAAATGTCCATAATCATAGCGTGGACTGGCCCTCTCACCAAATTGTCCATGATCATGCGGACCCGCTACCGATGTTTCACCGTGATAAATCCAACAAGTGTACTTTTCCCAAAACCCGTATTTACTCAGGTGCCTCTGGACTTTATCAATGGGAAATCGAAATCGATCGCTGAAACACTTACATTCTTTACACGGGCAATAATGAAGTGTAGTGTCTCCACAATTAGCCTTCACAAAATCCACAATACTCCTAATTCCCTGGTGATATCTGACATCCCATCTTTCGAGGCTCATCCAACTCTTGTCTATCCTGAAAATTCTAACAATTTTACGTATTAATTATATATATATACACACATTCACTACTAATAATCGACGTGATCTCTCAATTCAACTCTAATTAAATCAACACATGCATGCATATGTATATATATATATATATATCGATCTAATCTCTGAATTCGATTCAGTACTCGATGATAGTATTCTCCTTTTTTCAATTCAAAACGTATTTGACTGGGTAGGAGGAGGCTCTGTTAAGCCTGGCTCCGATAACAATACGATAATACCAGTCATTGATTCAGACACAAGATTAACTACAAGCTGTTTTCTCGTTTCGGTGACCGTACATCAACAACATTTCATATATATATATCTCACGAATTGGATTTGATCAACACACAGACATATATATATATATACCACATATACGTATATATACACCTACGTACCTATATATAGCTTCCCGAGTGATCGAGTTTTCGACGCGCGCCTTAATTTTGACAATATACCGAATGATCGATTTCAGAGCGTACGTTTTCCTTCTTTCGATTTCTCTGGATTTTTTTCGCTCAAAATGATTGAATGATCGAGCTGCCCCATCCGGCATCTAATATAAGACACATTGCCGGCGACGGAGTAAGTCGCCAGAAATGAAGACATTACCGGCGACTTTACGCCGGAATCTCGCCGGTAATGTTGTAAACCGTCGCCGGCAATGTCTAGGCAGACATTTCCGGCAAAATTCCGGCCGGAAAATCGCCGGAAATGTCTCCCTAGACATTGCCGGCGACGGTTGGAGTCGCCGGTAATGTTTTACAACATTACCGGCGAGATTCCGGCGACATTACCGGCGACGGGGTAAGTCGCCGGTAATGATGGACATTACCGGCGACTTTTCCGGTCGCCGGCCTTGTTGGCCGGAATCTCGCCGGTAATGACTCCTTTTCTTGTAGTGACTATTGATAAAATATTCATTAAATATAAAAGTGTACATACATCAATAGAAATAATAATAAAATAACAAAACAAACTATGAAACTAAACCGGGGTAGACATGTTGTCAATTCTCCCACCGTCGCTCAGATTATCGTCGTTAGGGCCAGAAGTGGGGCCGGGGGGACCACACTTGTCAACAAAATTAGGAACGGACAACTCCATTTGCCTACATGCCTCGTAGAAGGTGGCCGTCTTACTTTTGTGAGCGACAAACCGCGCCTCCACCGACTTCGAATTAATGCTCCCAGGCATGATCGGCCGACTCTTGTGTCAATCAAAGGTCGGCTCGGAGAACCTTGGTATCCTCCCAATCGCGTCGAGTTGACGAAGCGGATGAAGTGGATAAATCTCTTTGCACCGTCCGTCTAAGCCCGCGAACCTCCTTGCCAGGTCGGCGGCCATAAACAGTATCGACAATAGCGATCTGACTCTCCATCGACAGGGCAGGCACATATTCAGGCGTCATCTCCGGGTTGGCCAGCCGGGTCGCAGTCAATTCCTCCCCGGTCATTTATATCAACCTCTCCTGAAATTAATCAAGTGAAGAATACATAAATATAATATTAATTTCTAACAAAATTTTTGCATAATTTCTCCTAAACTTTGTCGAAAACCAAAAAACCTTTAGGCAAGACTACACTTCGAATAACCAATTACAACAACACAATTACACCGTGGGCACCGCTTCCCATATGGATTTCTCAAGTTGAAAATTATAATTTAACCAACTAAACTAAAGCATAACCAAATTTAAGTTCAAAATTATATTCCAATTGTACAACCTAGCTAAATCATGCACTAATCATAGTTCAATTTCTTCAAAATGCAATTAGCGTTATACTAAATCTCGATATGCTTTAAAAGTACGAGTAAATTCAATTGATTTTAGAAATGTGAGTTACTTACCCCTTGTTGACTTGCTTCATTGACGACATCGGGCTTCACATAAACTTGGACGCTGGCATCCCAGAAGCAATGCTTCGAACCTGCATCTTTGTGCTCCTTCGCGATGTAAATGAACTTTCGCAAGTCCAATACATGGTGTTTTCCCTTCTTGTCCCGATTTACCTTATTGGCATCCGACCTTGTCTGTTACGTACACAATAAAGATAATTAAATAATAAAATAATGGTTAAAAATAATAAATTATGCAATTTTCATTCATTAAAGAAAATGAAGACGAACCTTATACTTGTCAGGCTGAAAGTGTCCGACCAACCATTGCCACTTCTCTTCCCTGTCGTTTCAGAGCTCTAGAGAGTAGGCGAGGCGCCGTATCGCTGGTAGTACTTGTGGAGGTCGTACTTCCAGTCCTTATAAATGCAGTTAGTCGTCTCCTCTATATCCTTTATCACTCCGCTGAGCCAGAGATTTTAAAATGTGTCTAGAAATATAAATAACAAATTAAAATTAATTATAGAAATTATGCATTTATGTTTTGTAATTACTTAAAAAAATAATAATAATAAATAGTATTACTGATAGTTCGCAGTCCACCCTCAACTTTTCAGATCGGAGCAGCTCGTTCCGTGAAGGGGCAACCATACGGATACTATTCTGTATGATTGAGCCGATGGAGTGCGAGGTCAGACTCCAGAGCTAAGCAGTTGGAGGGCCTCAGGTGAACTCGTCATCCGAGAGGTCGATCTTGTTTCCCGTCGACTTCACTATGCGTTCACCTTTGACGCCATTTCCAAGTCCCCAAGTCCTTTTCACAAGCGCGTTTGATGGTTGTCTCCTGACCTTACACCGAGCACTGTAGAGAATCGAATCATCGACTGACTCATCCGGACCTTTTTATGGCGCAGTCGATCGGGCCCCGTCCAGGTTATCTGTAAAGGTTGAGGCCTCCTCACATGGAGCATGAGTGATTTGCATGTCGCCAGAGCCGAAGATTGCTGCGGAGAATTGGTAATGGTTTCCTCCGAATCCTGCCTTTAACCCATTGCTTAGGCAATGGCTTCGCGTTCAGCCTCCTTGTTCACAATCGTGCGCCTCTTCCATGGAGTCATAATTAAGTTGAATAAATTGAAAGGACCCAATCCCGATTTAGTTTCCTAAACCGGAATCAAACCCTTTCTGAAAAAATAAACTTGCAAAAACCAAAGAAATTTCGGTAGAGTTTCGCTATAACGTGGAATTGCCATTAACCTGCACCCGAAAACACACTTCAACCTATGCCACAAAAGCCAAACCGTGGGCACCAATCCCATCCGGATTTCTCAATATCATAACATAAAGTAAAATGATAAACCAAAAGCTGTAACTTTACAGAAATCCGGGGGAAAATCATATGAAGATATAATAGTAGTGTAATCAGAGCGACATCTAGTGTATATATACAAAAAAATACAACAGTAGGCAAAATAAGAAACCTACTGGAAAAGAAAGGTAGCTCGAACACTAAGTCTCCGACTGCAATGTGAGACACCAGAATCCGAACTGCAAACTGGGCATGAAAACCGAAAATCCCAGGGGAAAGGCAAATAAAATCGTTAGAGTGAGTGGACGAAAATAGTCATATGCCTTTCACCATTTATATATATATATATATATATATCATAAAATAAAGCGAGTTTTTAAAATAAATGGAGGTGTCAGGCGAATCTCTCAAGGTCGACGGTCAGGCAAATCTCTCAAACCCGACAATGATAGACTAGGCGAATCTCTCAAGCCTAGTGGGCATATCAGAGGAATCTCTCAACCCTGGATCTGGACTACCGGTGATCAGCCGAGTAGCCAATGCATCGATGCTAAGTAAATGCCATCACCATATAAAACATAAAATAATACCTCCAAAAACAATAAATAATCTCAATACCGTACTGTACATCAATACTGAAATCAAGAACTCGCTACGACAGTGTAAATAAAAGTCCGCTCACAGATAGCACAGCGCGCAAACGCGCTAATCACGAGGTCCGACGGAAGATCCCTCGCCCAGCGTACGATCACGATCACCTGAATAATCACAAAATATAACTGATAAAATCACAATTCATTACTCTGTACTACACCTCGGAAACCAACCATTTCCAGAAACATATAATTCAGATACAAAATAATCGACGAAAACCCCCAAACTCTCCACATAAACCCTCGACTTAAAATCCAATAACCAAATAAACTCGAAAACCACACGACTGCGTTTGGAGCACGAAAACGAGTCGGAAACACCTAAAATTCTCATAAATCTGGACCTCGCCGGAGCTCCGCCGCGGACCACCATCGGCGGCAGCGGCACGGTGGCGACGGGGACCAAATCCGGCGAAACTTTCCAGAAATGATCCTCCCCACAAGCCCAACAACTTCTCTCAAAAGACCACCACCATCCAACCACCACAGTGGCCGGAATTTGCCTCGAAAGTCACGGAATCCATTGATTCCGGTGACTTTCTGGCGAGCTCCAAAACGGCTACCAACTTCAAAAACTCTTCACCCAAAAGCTTCCTTGGGTTGAGGGGAGCAAAACCCCCAACCCCTCCGACCCCAAATGTGGCCGGAAATAGCCACATGATTCCGGCAAGGTTAAGAAATTTCAATTCAAACGTTCTCCCTCAAAACTCAACCAAATCCACTCAAACCAAGTTCTAAACCATAGGAAATCAAGAGAGGAACCTATTCATACCAATTTCGTGGCCGAAGGTGGCCGGAATCTGTGAGTCAACCGGCGAGTCAAACGGTGGCCGAAAAGGACTCGGTCAACACGGTCAAATAAAGTCAACGGCGGTCAAAGTTCCCGAAACAGTGATTTCCAACAATTTACGACTATTCCGATATTTATACTCACGACTCGATACGATCGACGGTCCAAAACGAATCACATCCACGTTTCGGATAACTCAAAGTCAAACGGATAAACACGACGAAATTACGCGATTTCAAATATTCATAACATATTCCTCGGTTATCGAAATAATTAACCGAAACCGCCCACGAACTCGATATCACGCATACTACAATTCTCATAATGAGACTCAACTCAAATTCTCGCCCGATAATTAAGTCGTGAACCAAACCGCCAATTCAATTAATTTACAATAAACTGTGATTACTCGTAAACTCGCGGATTAAGCCGATTAATGTGCTAATTCTGATTCGGGTCGTCACATAAATGAACTACATGGGCATAATTCATCCAAATATATCCAAATTTCACAATATTTTTCAAATTTTTCCAAATATAGCCAAATTTATCCAATTTATCAAAACTTATATTAATAAATATAATATATCCAAATTAATCAATTAATATTATATATATCATTATACCCAAATTAATAAAAACACATTACGTATATCCAATTAAATTAATCTAAATACAATATACCCAAATTAATTCACATATAATATATTAATCCAAATATACTCAAATCTAATATATTAATCACAATATACTCAAATTCAATTAAATTAATCCAAATACAATATACCTAAATTAATTCACATCTAATATATCCAAATACATGCCACCAATATCATGGACGGAAGTGGCCGACCGGAGGCTCACCACCGGTGAGAACCTCATGGTGAGAAAACACTCGAGAGGGGAAGGTCAACGCCGAGGTTAACCCGACCTTCCCAAAAAGGAAACTCTGACCTTCCCAAAATAGAAATCCATATTTATACCCGCGATTTTGCGTTAAAACATTTTCTGATATTTCCTTAAAATTTCCGCTGACTATAACTTTTTCGTCGTAACTCCAATCACAACACTTGACGGCCATGAACTTGTATCGACAAACTCTACAACTTTATTCAAAGAAATTTCACAAAAAATATAGTCAATAAAATCTTGATGAAATGCCAGTGAAAGTCATCAACGGTAAAAACTAATTACCATCGACGATTAACGTAGTTAATTAGCGACTAACTGCATAAGTTCCAATAATCGTGTAATATTGTTCCGGTTCGTAACATTATTACAAAAAACAAAGCAAACCGCACAAGACTATAAAAACACTTACGAAATTCAAATTGAATTGAGAGGGTGAATCGCGATAAAATGAGAGATTGAGAGTGAGGGAGGCGAAGCTGGTTTGGGAATGGCTAGAGATCGGAGGTGTTGGATAGTCGACACACAATAAACTCCGAGTTCGACTGACACCAGAAACCAAACCAACTTTCTTCAGATCATTCCCAGCATTAGGAGGAAACCTCTTCTTATTCTTATCCCCGGGATTCTTCCACTTCTTTTTATCCACCCTTTCTTTTTTCTCTTCACCAATCCCTGACGATGACGACGATGCTGTTGCCTCTTCACCATCATCATTAGGGACACAAGAAGGATCCAGGTCAGTGACCAAGCCAAGACTCTCCTCCAGTTTCGTCCACGCACTCACAAGATTAAGCGGAAACTTCTTCCTAACCGTCCTAATCAACCCCTTAGCCTCCTTCCTCATCTTCTTCTTCATTAAACCTTCAACCAAAACCTTCAAAGTACTGAAATCTGGTATCTTATTCATCTGCACACTCTTCTTGAAAACCTTGTGCCCCCTCTAAATATCCTCCTTCTTACAGTATTAAAACACCAACGTCCTAAACGTCGCAGCATTCGGATTAAGCTGATTAGCCTCCAACCCCCTGTACACCTTTTCGGCTTCCTCCATCATCCCACACCTGCAATAACAAATCATCAAGTAATTATAGCTAATCGCATCCGGCTTCAACGCGGCCCCACTCATCTCCTCAATCAATCCCTTCACATCCTCGGGGCTCCCATTGACATGAGCATACATAATCCTCACATTATAAGCCGTCACATCGACCTCACACCCCTTCTCCACCATCTCATTCCAAATCTTCTCCGCCTCTTCTTTCCCCCTTTTCTTATACAAAGCATTGAATATAGTCGTGTAAGTCACAGCAGTTACCTCAATGCCCTTCTCATCCATCGTCCTCGTCGTCTCAATTGCCTTCTCCGCGTCACAGAAGGACTTGATCAAAATCCCGTAGGAGGGGAGACATTGTACTTGGTGGGTATTTCGTCGAAGATTTTGGGCACCATTTCTTAGCTCTTGGAGAGATTGAAAGCGGTGAGGAGAGAGTTGAATGAGACTGATGTTCGGGGAGTGCCGAGAATGTCCATTCCGTGGTAAATGTTGATGGCGTGGTCGAGCATGGCGGCTCGTGTTTGATTTTGGGGTCGGATTTGTGGGACTCAATGAAGGACTCGATGTCGGAGAAGCGGTGGGACTTGGCGAGGCGGCGGACGGCGAGGTCTTGAGCGTAGCGGGAGAGGGTCAGGGAGGAGTAGTGTTCGGAGACGGAGGAGTAGATTTCGAGGGCTTTGTCAGGGTCGTGTTCGGATTTGAGCTTTGACTTGGCTTTGGAAATGGAGATGAATGTAGATTACGGCCAGGTCTTCAATTGAAACAGTGAACTGATATGGTAGTAGTCAACTTTCGTCGACGATGGGGGTTTTGACCAAAGCACAGGTTGCAGAGGGTAGCAATAAAACAGTCTTCTATTTGCTGGCCGTTCGATGAATTTAACAAATGACTCCTCAATAGACGGAATTTGAACTTGGTAATTCGATCCTCCAATTCCTGACTTTTTTTCTTTCCGTCATTTGCCAATTTCTTTCTTAGAGTTGCCAAACAAGAGAATTTTCTGGATTCATTTCGTAGATCCCAAATTCTAATGAAATTCCGACTTCTTTGCTCTAATCCAAACACAACTTTAATGTACTCTTTTTACTTCTTTACCAAATGCAAGTAACATCGTGTGATTAAACCATTTCTTTAATCAGATACACAAATACACAATACATGCCTACAATTCTATAAAATCACAAACCATTATCATTATTTGCTCGCAGAAGAAAAATACAGTAACAGATTAACATCAACATAGAAATGAAAACAAGGTAGTGTAATCTCCATCAGTCCTCTCAACTGATCGATCGAAAATTAACTGAAGCAGTACCCCGAGCCAATACATATTTTGTTCTTTATGGTGAAAGAGCAAGTGATAATGTGATATCAGATGTTGAAACCAAGAATCACGAGGGATTCAAGATAGCAACAAGAGAGACACAATATGTAAAGTGCGATAAGTAAAAAACATGAGAAAGTGTAGTGGTTCACCAAATTTAACTAGTCCAATTGGGTTTCACTATGATTCTCATGCCTAAATGTGATTCAAAACGAAGATGACAAAAAGAGGGAAGTGTAGTGGGATGAATTCTAAGCGAGAGAGAGAAGCTTCCTTTTATAGGCTAAGGGATAAATTATGCAACATCACTGTTCTTGCTCTCCTTATATCCAGGCCACGCTTGTCAACATTTTGGCTTAAACTTCGGATGGTTTTCATGAACGGTTCCATCTTTTTGTTGATCTCAATCACCACTACCTTCACAGCATCTTGTTCTCTAATATCAAAGTCACATTCTGCATAAGCGCCTCAGTCTCTATTTCGAATTTGTCCACAAGCACCTTGATGTTGTTCACGTCCGTAATTGTTATCATACTTCCAACCTGCATCGCACTCATTATCTCGCTCTGCCCTTTCAGTTGCCTCTCGTAGACGCTCCAAAGCATGTTTCACCATTTTCCAACCGAACCTATAGGAACAGCCAATGCGCCCGCCATCGCAGTTACAAGAGGCGGTCCAGCAATGGCAGCTGCCACCACTGAAAAAATCAACACGGACACAAACGTCGCTACAAAAATAACTTTTGACACCCTCCTCCATGTTTTCACTGACTTCAATGTCTTATCAAGCTTCCTCTTTCGAAGCTGCAACTTCTGGAGCATTGACGCCTGTTGGCAATAGACTGCTTGAAACAGTGCAAAGAACTCCTCGGTGAAGGGATCCCCAACTGCCTTGAAGGCCCTCACTCCTCCAATGTCCTCGCAAAATCCTTCCCTTGGAAACCAACTTCGACTTCCTCTTCAAACCGCTTCACTGCAGCCTGAATTATCAGCTGGTTATTAACTTCACGCTTGAGACATTGCTCGAGGGAAGTACAAAAATCCAATGTGTGGAGACTGTTCTCAAAAAACTCCTCCACCAAAGAAAACATCTCTTGATTATTCCAAATATCTTTCTTGCATTGTAAAATTACTTTGACCACTTCCTGGTTCATTTCAAGCAAACAATCAGAGTCCTCTTTGAGAGAGTCCAATGATAGTGAGCTGACTTCAACTCCATTGGAGAGTGAGTTCAAGACATGGCTTGTGCGCTGTTGGAGAAAAATATCGAACTCTTGTAAATCCAAATCAAGTATAAGGCAGTTTCGTAAGAGGCGAAACCTGTTGTGTACTCGGATTTGATGTTGTTGTCAAGCAGTTGTTGTAGTGCATATTTTTTTGGCCTTTTCTGTTGACGTTCTCAACTGCATGCATGAAAAACAATAGTTTCTGGATATGAGGATACGAGGTTGTGAATAAGTGAGGTTTAAAGCATTAGACAGTTTCCATTTCACTCTTATTTTAGCTAGATACATTGTATACTATCAAGCATATAATATGACATATGTTAAGTATACATATAACTGATATAAGTAAATTACCTCTTCCCCCAGCTCCTTTGCAATGCATATACCCCACTTTCAAATCTGTAGTTTCCGGATCCAATGTCTTTGGAGTGATCGTTGCGATTGTAGTTGTTGAAGGTTCTTCTACAACAACTTCAAATTGATTTTGTGGCTGACTAGTCTCTTCAGTTTGCTCGACTATTTGCACTTGTACATTCCTTGCTGAAGTTATTGGCTCCATCATATCCAATTGGACTGTAGGTTCAGCTGCAACACAATCGTACTGAAATTGTCCTTCGATTTTCTTGATCTCGATTTCTAAACTGCTTACCAAAGTCAATGCCTCCTTCACACCATTTTCTATCTTCAATCTCAGCATATTAAACAGCCTTTGAAGAGATTCGTCTAATTCAAAATTTTTGTTCATGTACTCATACTTTCTATAACTCGTCCATAGAGAACGCTCGGAACATTTGTATACTAGCTTCACACATTTCTTCAAAGGTAGTATAAAAAGTTGTAGCAGATCTTCACTCGAAAAATGCCATTCTGCTGCTCTATTAGTGGTTTAATGCAATTCACCGTGAACTTCAAATCTTCAAGGAGGCATTTGAACATGTTCTTGACCTTTACTTGTGTAATGGCATCAGTCAGCTCTTGTAATACTGCTACTAGCTGCAATGTGTGGACATGATCAACAGCCCCTTGTGTTCCCTTTGACGCTTCAACACCATTCATTTCGATCCTCTCTAACACCTGCCCCTGCTTCCTCATGATATCTTGCTGACTGTTGAGAATTTCCGACATTCTTCTCCCTAACTCATCTTGTTTGTCCCTTGTTGCCTTTGCTTGAATCGCCAACACGTTGATTTATGATATTGACTGCAGTCTCAAAATTTCTAGCAGCCGTCGGAGGGACTCATTCAGCTCATCAAGTTGGTCAGCATAACAGGGCGGTATGCAGTTGCAGCAATTGCCCCGGATGTGGATGTTCCACATGGAGAGGTTTGATAACTGGCCAACGAGCACTATGCCCTCGTCCATTTTCCTTTGAAGATCTTGGATTTCTTGGACGGAAAGATTCAGTTCCAAGTTCTGCAATCTTATGTGTTCGATGGTATGCGGTTGTAGACAATCCAGGGTGAATTTGAGATTTCTGAGATGAGTTTTGAACTTACCACTGTTGCTAATGGCTAACTTGACCCCATCATACAGCAATTGAAAAGGTGCTCCTCCCAGAAAGGTAAAAGTCAGAGACATATATGATATATCAGACCAGCTTTGCTCGACTGCCTAACCAACCCCGGTGAGAGAATGAAACCGCTGCCACAAGTTGACCGGTCTGTTCTCATATATATGTTGCCTTATGATGTTGTTCAGCTCAGCACATTTTGGCTGTGTCTTTACCATATATATCCCCAAGAGGGACCATTTTGTGTGGAACTTCACTGAAAATTGGAAATTTACTATCAACAGTGCTTCTGGCTTATTACAGAAGCTCCAAGCCTGCTAATTCTAGAGCTGGTACGCTTTCCACAGTTTTTGCTCGGCAGTTGATTCGACAAAAAATTGAGAACTAGAGACCAAATATTATACTATGACTTTGAGACTGATCATCTATTTTGTAAGTTTGAGTTTGGATTTGGAGATAAGCTTTAGAATATTCAATATGATAGTTTATCATTTGTTAATTCAAATTTAAAGTTAAATTTAATTAATTTTCATCTCAATGCTCAAACAATTACTCTTAAAATAAACTATATATAATTTTTTTGTTAAAAATTCTAGTTAAATTTATGAGAAAATTTAATTTTAAGTCTCTCTCCTTAATTTTTATATTTTTTTTCCACAAATATAACTAGTGAAGTTAATTTAACTATTGAGAATGCTGTTAGACCAGTCAAAAAATGTCAATGATCGTATTACTGCAGTTTAGTAAACGAATGGGCTGGAGGTAACCGTCTAATATTGGCATGTGCAGGATTAATTTGTTTGCACTTCACAACAAAAATGTCATCATGAATCTGTTCTATTCTAGCAGCTGAGCATGAAACCTTATTGCTGAGGAAGCAAACATCCCTAAAGATGAGTTGATTACTAGCAAACGAGATAATTATATCAATATGAAAGGATGGTTGGTATTTTAATGTTCTTAAGAATAGTTAATTTCCATTTTTATCAGGTCTTTGTACATATTTATAATGTATGCCAACTCCAACCTCTCATTCTTTCTGCTCTCTCGATCCTTCTCGATCACCGAATTTTATTTTATTTTGGTTCTCACAACCTTCGTTCATGTTTTCTTAGAGCCGGACAGCATCAATCGCACTTATCACTCTCTTACCTTCTCTCTTAGCTCTTCTGCTTTTGTCGCTGCCTTAGAGCAGCTGCAGCGGTTCAAGATTTTGGAGATGATCTCCGGCTGGACCTGTGGTTCCATGTTGGAAGATTTAGTCAAGTTAGTTGCACTAGAGTCGGAGACTTGATTAACAAGTTCCAGTCAATAATGTTCCTACAAGTTAGGGAATAGTTGTTAGTTTGTTTTTCAATTCTAAGCTGTATCACCACGAAGTGGGTGGGCTGCAATTTCTCTTTTCTGTTATGATGTAAGGCTATAAAGCCAATGCTTTAGTTTTGATTAATAACGGAAGTATTTTCCACAAAGCTTAGCTACAATTCCTGTGTGTTTTCTTGTGTGTAACCTCTGTTTTCTAACAGTGGTATCAGAGCTCCCACCCGGGGGCCTGATCAAGTGTGTGTGAGTGCAAACACGAGAGGAAAGTGAGGAAATAGACGTGAGTGAGTGTGTGAGAAATGGCAGAGAAGGATGGTATGCTAACTATTCCTCGTTTTGATGGAGATTATGAGCATTGGGCGATGCTCATGGAGAATTTGCTGCGGTCTAAGCAATGGTGGCACTTGGTGGATCCAGGCTTCAACGAACCAGCGAGCGGTGTTATTTTGAATGGACCACAGAGAGAGGAGCTGGCAGAATTAAAGCTGACAGATTTGAAGGTAAAGAACTACCTCTTTGCAGCCATTGACAAGACAACTTTGAAGACCATCACTCAGAAGAATACAGCCAAGCAGCTCTGGGATTCAATGAAAACCAGATTTCAAGGAGATGAGAAAGTGAAGGATGCGCAGTTGCAAACACTTCGGAGGGAATTTGAGGTACTTGAAATGAAGCCAGGTGAGTCTATTACTGACTATTTCTCAAGAGTGGTGTTAGTTTGCAACAGTATGAGTAATCTAGGAGAAGGCATGGAGGATGCTAAGATCGTACAGAAGATCTTGCGCACTCTTCCTGAAAGCTGGAACTTCGTTGTGTGTTCGATCGAAGAATCAAAAGATATTGATTCTCTCTCGGTGAATCAACTGCGAAGTTCGTTATTGGTTCATGAACCGAAGTTCCACAAAAAGAAGAACAACGAAGATGAGCAAGTCTTAAAGGTGATGTATGAAGAAGGAAGAGGAAGAGGAAGAGGAAACAGAGGATGATTTCGGGGAAGAGGAAGAGGTCGACAAACGTATAATCGAGCAACCATTGAGTGCTTTCGATGTCACAAACTCGGACATTTTCAGTATGAGTGCCCAGGAGCAGAGAAAGCAAACTATGCAGCCATTGATGAAGATGAGACCTTACTGCTTATGTCCCATGTTGAAGTCACCGAAGAATATGCAAGAGGCTCGGAAGTGAAGCTTAGTCAGGAGGAGGAAATGGCATTGATGGCATTTGCAGAAGCCAATGGAGTAAGCAGAAAAGAAGCTTGGTTTATAGACTCAGGCTGCTCAAACCACATGTGTGGAGATAAGAAGGCGTTCATGGATCTTGATGATAGTTTCAAGCATCGAGTGAAGCTCGGTAACAACACCAAGATGAATGTGGAAGGAAATGGCAGAGTGAACTTGATGATTGAAGGAGTCAATCATGTAGTCACAGAAGTCTACTATGTTCCAGAGCTTCAGAACAACTTAGTAAGTGTTGGCCAATTGCAAGAGAAGGATCTTGCAATTCTAATGCATCAAGGCAAGTGCAAGATTTACCATCCAAGAAAAGGTTTAATTATTGAAACAACAATGACAGCAAATAGGATGTTTGTTATTATGGCTGGAGCAGTTGCAAACTCTACAAGTTGTTTTCTCACCTCCACACAAGATCTGCCACACTTATGGCACTGTAGATATGGCCATCTCAGCTACAGCGGCTTGAAGACTTTGCAAAGTAAGAAGATGGTACATGGATTGCCAAATTTCAATGTTACAAGGAAAGAATGCACAGACTGCCTTATCGGAAAGCAGCATAGAAATCCTTTTCCGAAGAAAACCACATGGAGAGCAACCCAGAAGTTGGAGCTAATTCATGCAGACCTCTGTGGACCAATCAAGCCTAAATCAAATGGTGAAAAGAGGTACATATTATGCTTCATTGATGATTTTAGTCGAAGAGCATGGACCTATTTCTTAACAAATAAGGCAGATACATTCAGCTATTTTTTAGCATTCAAAAGAAATGTAGAAAAAGAAACAGGTCTATCTATCAAATGCCTTCGCACTGACAGAGGTGGGGAATTCAATTCAAATGAATTCAATGAGTTCTGCAAGGAGAGTGGAATAAAGAGGCAATTGACAGCAGCATATTCACCGCAACAGAACGGTGTTGCAGAGAGGAAAAACAGGACAGTTTTAAATATGGTGCGCACGATGCTTTCAGAGAAGAAGATGCCAAAGACATTCTGGCCGGAAGCAGTGAAATGGACAACCTTTGTGTTGAATAGATGCCCTACTGTTGCAGTGAAAGATATGACACCTCAAGAAGCTTGGAGTGGAGAGAAGCCCTCAGTGGAATTTTTCAGAGTGTTCGGGTGCATTGCTTATGTCCATGTTCTAGAGGCCAAGAGAACTAAGTTGGAGAATAGAAGTGTGGCATGTGTTCTACTTGGAGTCAGTGAAGAATCAAAGGCTTATAGACTTTTTAATCCAGTCACAAAGACAATTGTGATTAGTAGAGAGGTTGTGTTCAAAGAAGACAAAGAGTGGGATTGGGATGCAACCTACAAGGAGGTTGTTTCGGCAACTTTGTATTGGGAAGATGATGATGGTGAAACAGAGGAGCAAGATGAAAATGAATCAGAGGTAGAAGAAGAAGCTTCTCAAGATGAAGAATTAAGGGAGGGAAACACAAATCCTACAGTAAGTGAATCAAGCAATCCACAAGCAGAAGGTACAGAGGGTGTCGAAAGAAGAGCTCGTAGGCAACCAATGTGGATGAGTGATTATGCAACCGGAGAAGAACTCTCAGATTTGGAGCTGGAAGCTAATATGGCAGTGGTATTGGCTGAAGATCCAGTTTGTTTTGAAGAGGCAGTAGTAAGTTCGAAATGGAGAGATGCAATGGATGTTGAAATTGAAGCAATAGAAAGGATTGACACTTGGAAATTGGTTGAGTTACCTGCTGGAGCAAAAAGAATTGGAGTTAAGTGGATTTACAAGACCAAATACAACGAAGCTGGAGAAGTTGACAAGTACAAAGCTCGGTTGGTGGCAAAAGGCTATTCGCAGAGGCAAGGGGTGGATTTTATTGAAGTATTTGCTCCAGTGGCTCGAATGGACACAATTAGGGTGATGCTTGCTCTATCTACACACAGAGGCTGGACAGTGTATCAACTTGATGTTAAATCAGCTTTCTTGCATGGTGAGTTGATTGAAGATGTTTATGTAGAGCAGCCATTGGGATACAAAAAGAAAGGAGAGGAGGAGAAGGTGTATAAGCTGAAGAAGGCTTTGTACGGGTTAAGGCAAGCACCTCGTGCTTGGTTCAGCCGAATTGATGCATATTTCAAAAAGGAGGGTTTTCAAAGATGTAGCAGTGAGCAAACACTCTTCACAAAGATCAGCAGTGGAGGTAAAATCTTGCTTGTGAGCGTTTATGTTGATGACCTTATTTATACTAGCAATGATGATGTCTTGTTGAGAGAATTCAAAGCATCTATGATGAGAGAGTTTGAGATGACAGATTTGGGAAAAATGAGATTATTTCTTGGGTTAAAAGTTCTGCAGAAAGATAATGGTATTTTTGTAAGCCAAAAACAGTATGTGATAGAGGTACTTAGGAGGTTTGGAATGGAGGGAAGTAAGGAAGTTAAGAGTCCAATTGTTCCGGGGTGTAAGTTGAACAAAGATGCAGAAGGAAGTTTGGTGAATGAAACTTACTACAAGCAAATTGTAGGAAGTTTGATGTATTTAACAGCTTCAAGACCAGATTTGATGTTTGTTGCGAGCTTACTTAGCAGGTTTATGTCAAGGCTTACGGATATACATTTTCAAGCAGCCAAGAGAGTGATGAGGTATCTAAAGGGCACTTCAAGTTTTGGAGTGTTTTATAGAAGGCAGAGCAGTGAGGAGCTTGTTGCATTTACAGATTGTGACTATGCTGGAAATTTAGATGATCGGAAAAGTACTTCTGGTTATTTGTTTCTAATTGGTGGAGCTGCAGTGTCTTGGTCATCAAAGAAGCAGCCTATAGTCACTCTCTCAACCACAGAGGCTGAGTATGTTGCTGCAACAAGCTGTGCAACACAAGCAATTTGGCTGAAACGAGTACTAGAGGAGATGGGAAGCAAGCAAGATGAGAGCATAGTGATGTGGTGTGATAATAGTTCAACCATAAAGCTTTCGAATAATCCAGTTTTTCATAAACAGAGCAAACATATTGATGTGAGGTACCATTTCCTTCGTAATTTAACTGAGGACAAAGTAGTTAAGTTGGTTCATTGTGATACAAGTGAGCAGTTAGCTGATGCATTGACAAAACCATTGAAGTTAGAGGTGTTTCAAGAGCTCAGAACTCGAATGGGGGTGTGTGATATTAGCAGTATAAGCTGAGTGCTAGACGCACTAGCTTAAATGAGGGATTGTTGGAAGATTTAGTCAAGTTAGTTGCACTAGAATCGGAGACTTGATTAACAAGTTCCAGTCAATAATGTTCCTACAAGTTAGGGAATAGTTGTTAGTTTGTTTTTCAATTCTAAGCTGTATCACCACGAAGTGGGTGGGCTGCAATTTCTCTTTTCTGTTATGATGTAAGGCTATAAAGCCAATGCTTTAGTTTTGATTAATAACGAGAGTATTTTCCACAAAGCTTAGCTACAATTCCTGTGTGTTTTCTTGTTTGTAACCTCTGTTTTCTAACATTCCAGGACGTTCTCCGGCGAAACAGCGTGCAGCGGTGAGGAATCCAAGAGGCGACCGAACGTTGACGCCTCAAACGTTCTCGCCGGCGTCCTCTGGAAAGGAAGCTCACCCGGATGACCTCTGGTGGCCCCCACTGCACGTGGGTGACGCCAAAGGTGATGTAATTTTTTTTACCCGGTGCGTGTAAAAAGTAAAAAAAAAGCAACTCACTAATAGCCAGGCGACACGTGGCACGCCCTGAGCAACAGACAGATCAACGGCTAAATTGATCGGGGCCGTCCATTTCAAATGGATATGAGCCATCCGACGGCCCATATTTAAATGCAATAGTCACTTTGGCCAGAAATGAAAAAATTACAAAAAAAAACTCAAAAAAATCCCAAAAAAATTCCAAAAAATTGCAAATAACCCCATACATTTTTTCAATAAATACCACCTTCATTTTATTCATTTTTCACACCAAGTTGTGCACAGAAAATTCATTCTCTCCCTCTCTCCATCTCTCCTCTAAATCCTTTGTTTTTTGTGGGAAAAATGACAACAAATTGACTTCTTTCGGAAGATGTACAATTGAGCATCTCTTATTGTCGTTTTAGCGTTGATTCTATCACCAGAAATTGACAAAATGTCGACAAATTATGGGAAAAGGTTTATGGCGATTTCAAGGAGAATTGGGAGCTAGGTTATGGTGAATCAATGCCGGAAGCTAGGACCCAAAATACATTATCCTCTCGTTTCGCAAAGTTGAAGCCGAATTTGAAAGTTTGGGGTAGTGCTCTTTTTTTCGTACGAAGGAACGCATCTTCCTGCTCCAACATACACGATGAGGTAATTTTTTTGATCTCCAATTTTTTTTTAGTTTTTACCATATTGTTTCAACTTATGTTGTCTAAATTTTATGAAATACATGTTATTTATTTCATGATATTTATGAATTACAAGTTATTGATTTCCTTTTATTTAATATAAGCTATGTCCATTTTATTTAATTTTCTTTAGGGCATGTTCTTTATGAATTACAAGCTATTTATTCCATCTTATTCTTATTATTATTATTATTATTATTATTTAGATGAGATGTGCTCAATCATTTTATGAGGTAAAAAAGAAGAAAGAGTTTAAAGACTTTACTTGTTGGGAAGTGGTGAAGAATCATCCTTACTTCATCCATGTCGAGGCTAGTACACCTCCGCCTTACTTATCATGTACTCCGTCTTACTCATCATCACATCCCGCAAGCTCAATGCCTCCCACCGTCAACTTGGAGGAGGATGATGCATTTGCCACACCAATGAGCAACCAAGCTCCCTCTTCTCCGGAGCGTCCTATGGGAGTGAAAGCGGCCAAGGAAGCGAAAAAAAAAGGGAAAAAGGGCATGACGCCTACAAATGAAAGAGCCGAGGCTTTGAATAGGATTGCAGAAAATCAAGAATCTTATGGTCGCAATCAAAAAGATAGTGATGCAATTGAGGTTTCCCTTATGCGAGAGCAACTCGCCCTTCAAAAGAGAGATATCCAATTGAGGGCTTTGGCGGAGGAAACTCGGATTATGTCAATGGATACTGAGATTATGACTCGTAAATCCAAGAGGTATTTCACAAAGAGGAAAGCATAAATCCTTTCTCAATTAGATGGGGTTGAAGAAGAAGCTAGCGAAGAAGGCTATTCCAATTGTTATTGCCCCTTTTTTCCAAGCACTTAAATTACCCCCTTTTATACTTTTCAACCACTTATATTATAAGTTTATGTAATTTCAATTTCCAAGTATTTAAATTGTGTACTATGTACTTTCCCTTTGAAAGAAATAAAAATGCACTTTCTCTTATTTCCATCAAGTTCCCACACTTTACAAAAATTGAAACACACATAATAGAAATACATAATTCAAACACACAACAATGCAAACAAACAATTAAAACAACATATTTATAGTTGTTCACCGGTCTCAATAAACCAGTTATGCTTAACTAAGTCCTTCTGAAGATCTCCATGTATGTAAGCAGATCAGAGATCTACAAAACGGTCATTAAACCGTTGTTCATTTTGTCTATCTCTTCCAACCGGCTCGAAAGGAATCCGGTTCCCCCCTTCATCCACTGGCCCATCATAAGCTATGAATGCGATAGATGGATTTTGGAGATCTTCTTCTTCGTTCTCCTCAAACACATACATCCTCCACGAATTCCTCCTCAACGATCATGTTATGCATTATGATGCAAGCCAGCATGATGCTTTTTAATGTCAAAAGGTGGTGACACCGAGCTGCATGACGAATTATCCCCCAACGAGCTTGTAAGATGCCAAATCACCTCTCCACATCCTTGCGGTACGACTTTTGCTTCCTCGCAAAAATATTTTGTGGAAGCTCTTGAGGATTCGAAATTGTTTTGACAAACGAGGAGTACCTCGGATATATCCGGTCAGTAAAGTAATAAGTGTTACGGTATGTCATACCGTTCACTTTATAAGTCGCAGTCGGACTTCTTCCAGCAAGCACTGCATCGAAGATATCTAATTGGCAGAGCACGTTGATATCATTTTGAGCTCCTGGTACTCCGAAGAAATTGTGCCAGATCCACGTGTCATATGAGACCACTGCCTCTAAGATGATAGTTGGACGACCCTTCCTCCCTGAGTACGCCCCGGACCAAGCGGTTGGGCAGTTCTTCCACTCCCAATGCATGCAATCAATGCTTCCGATCATACCAGGAAATCCTCGATGTCTAGCCCTTCTTAGAAGTCGAGTGATGTCTGCCTGATCTAGAGCGCGAAGGTAACGGGTACCATAAAGCTCTACAAATTGGGTGCACCACTTCTTCATGCACTCCAGAGTTGTTGATTCCCCCATCCTTGTGATTTTGGTACACTGATCAGCAGCAGAGCTGTAGGCCAACATCCGAAGAGCACCGGTCATCTTTTGTTGGGGAAGTAGTCCGACCATTCCAGTGGCGTCAGCTCTTTGATGCCAAAAGGGGTTGTTGTTGCAGAGGTCCGTCATTATACGGTTGAATATATTTTGGCTCATTCGGAACCGCCGACGAAATTCGTGGTTGGTGAAGACTGAGCGTTCGATGAAGTAATCTTCCATAAGATTTTGGCCCCTGAACTCCCTCATCCTTAGTTAATTTGCATGGTGACGTGGTGGTGGTTCATCATCAAAAGCTGCATCGACCGCCACCGCGTCGATAACGAATTGATTGACAATTTTTGCATTTCGCCGGTGTTGTTGTTGCCTCCTACTGAAAAAAGTATCGAAACCCATAGGATTCATCTTGATGAAACCAAAATGTGAAGAAGTGTTTATAATGGCTTAGATACGAGTAGAACTACAAGTGATGTGTAGTTGGTGTGAGTCTACCTCTCCCATAGCTCTTTCTTTTATAGCCATTTTGAATTATCAGATCTTTTTAGATAACGACACGTGTCGACCGTCGATTGGTTGAAAATATTACCGAAAATCTTACCAAATATCTCATCAATAATTTTGCCGACACCGACACGTAGACATTACACGTGTCACATTCTCATTGGTTTGTAATCTTACCGAAAATCTTACCGAATATTTTCAATCAATAATTTTGCCGACACCGCAACGTAGACATGACACGTGTCTCAAAATTACTGGTCGAAAATCTTATCGAAAATCCGCTACCAATTATATGATCCAGAATGACACGTGTCGGCTAGTTATTGGGTGAAAGTATTATTCGGATTTAAATGAAAAATATTTTAAATAATAATGAATAGTAATAGGATGTCCTATTTTGGACACCGCTGCACAAAAAACAGGAATAAGACTTCCTATTTTGAGGAATTTCTCAAAATAGGACTTCCTCTCAACTTTCATGGGTGCACATGCTCTTAGGGCCGTCGACTCAATGAATTTCTTTTGAAGAACTCATGCTACTACAATTACACGAAGATCACAAATAGAAGTTTATTCTCTACTGATTGAGGAAGCTTGAGGCCTCTATTAGAGCAAGTTTATCTGTTGGGTCTCAGGGTCAGGGTCGCTGGAGCAATAAATCAGTGACGTGTCATTCACTTCTTGATAGTTGCTTTCACCTATTACATCGGGTCATAACTTTATTTCTAATTAATTTTTATTAATCATTTAAAATAACGTGGAAGTATATACGGTCATCAAATATCACTCTGATAACGTATAAATATATACAGTCGAGATTAAAAGCGTCATGTGACAATTAGGTCAGGTTATGAGGCTAGAAGTGCTTCAAGGATTGACACAGAGGAGTTCTTGCCTAAGCAAGAAAACACCATTGGAACGTTAATTTTTTACTTTTTTCCCTTTTTAGAGTTACATCTATATGGTAACCAGGCAAAAAAAATCCGTCAACTTGCTCTTAGAGGTATGCAAATCGATTCCGAAGTCCATAACGGTTAGTTACACTTTTTTTGTTTGTTGAAATTATGACTATTTAATCATGTTCTTTCTGATTGTTATCTTGGCCCTATTTCGATTTTTTTTATTGTATGAGATCGTTGTGTTTGGGTTGCTGATTGGTTCTTATTTTCCAATCATAAGAACAATGGTAGACTTTGGTTTTGAACTGTTCCTCAACTGCATACAGCATACTATAATCCCTATTGAATTAATTTGGGTTGTAGGTATATGGGTTTTGGTTATGCACTGAAATTATGCTTTTGAATGGTGGGACCTCGTGGGAGTTTATGGAAATTGGCCGTGTTTGTTTCTTGGTAGACATGAACAAAAGGAAGAAATTTTATAAAGGGAGCCAATGCTGAATTCTAATCAAGCTGATTGTAGTGGATTTTGTTATGTTCTTATTACACTACTTTAACAAATTTATCTGTATTCTAAAGGGAGCCAGCACAGAATGCTTATGAGTAAAGCACATATTTCTGTATTTGTTTTCTATTTCTGCTTCTTTTTGGTCAAGTGTTGCAATACATGTCTACAAGCTACTGAAGCTATATGAAAGCACCATGAAAGCTCTCCGTGTATGAGACCTCATTTTGCAAGTGGCTCCTCTTAATATTGTTGGCTTATGGGCTTCTGACCATCAGTCCATGAATGATAAGTGATTGCTAAAGGTTTTTAGATTGTGTACATTCTATAATATCCATGTCTAGACTAATACGCTAATACATTACTACATACAAATGTTGCTTTACCAGTTGTATGTTGGATAACTATGTGGCTTCTTGCTACATGCTCTTATAACAGTACTAAATTAATCCCAATTTTTTTTCGCTTGCCAGTTGTATGATATGGAATCTGTATGTGCTCAGGTTGGGGAAATATGTGTTATCTGTTACTGGAAATAGATACATTTAATTTGGGTTTATGCTTTAGTTTTGGGATATGTTAAATTCATCTGCTCTTGGCTGGTCACTTATTTACCATAGTGCTCATGTTTAGGTGGAAATCAGTCTTATAGGCACACAACATGGTAGAAATTTGTTCATTCTCAATAATGGCATTTGACCTGCATTATCAAAGCTTTATGTTTGTTAGTCGAATTTTTGAGTTTTCTTTTCTCGTATTCAGAGAAAGAAAGAAACATACCAGCACGAGTTTAAAACTTTAAATTAAAGGTAAATTATCCACACTTACGAAAATGCGAACTCTTAGCTTTTATTATTCATATTCATGGTTGGTAATTATTCATATATTTATATTCATGGTCGGAAACTCCCATTATTTATTTTCTTCTCACTCATAGGTTATAACCAATCAAGACATCCTGTTGCAGTTTAGCTATACTCTTCTGATCATTTCACTGATATCATCGGCTCTCTCTTTCATTGATACTATTTTTTGATCCCTTGAGTAAAATGACTATATTGGAATATGCATTCTTTTGCAAGATGTAAATACAAGACCTCACCGGTTATTGTCACACACTTGTCTCCATCATTATGTATGAACCTCTTGGATGGCGCGTAGAAGTTTCAATATACACTTGGTACCGGTTGTTGCAGAGGGTTCTCTATGTATTACTTTTCTTTTTTCATCGAGAAAAAACTCTTAAAAGGGGAAGGCAAAGACCTTTCAAGACAAATCAAAACCAATTATGGTGATTCTCATCAAATTTAAATTGCTAAATAGCAAACTGTATTCATCCTAGCTTATACACTAGGCTACATAAATATCACTAGCAAAATACAATATCTGTTATCTAGAACGAAGCAAATGATTCAGAAGCTCTTGATAGCTAATACAAGACAAGTGACTAGCCGTCATAATCACCCTGAGCAAACTTGTCCTCTGGATAAAACACTGCCACCACCGGATTACCCCCAAACTTCCTACCATTCATGCCTGTGCGCGCTTTTGTAGAACCATCTACATCTGCATACTCCAAAAACACCTGCAAATACAATGATTTTAGCACACAGAACAGGCACACATGTAATCATATAAGTTGATATAGTCATGTGTCTAAAGCACAAACGGACCTTTCCAACCCCAGGTGATGGCTCACCATCTGGTCGAGGACGTGGAATGATGACGTTGACAAGTGAACCTGCAAAATAGTGAAATCGAACATATTAAACATCAGTCTCAGGTGAAAATTAGTTAGAAGGTTAGGGAGGATGCTGTCTGAATGTTAGGCTTGAATCTTTATAGCAGAATGTGGGACTACAAAAAAGGCTGTAAAACAGAAAGATGACAACAAAAAAGAGGAAGAATAAATCAATACCACAATAAGCTTTTTGACTTGAAAAAAAAAAAACTGGAATGCAGGTAACAATGACTGATGTTTTACCAAATTTCTCGCCCTCTTGTTTCATATCTTCCACGATGTCTTCGTACTCCAAATCATCCCTCAGCTCTTCCTCTCTAACTACTTGAGTTAAGCATACAACTTTGGTGGCCACAGAAGTGGGCTGTTGCAACAGCATGAACCGCTGCAAAAGATTAAGATAACAATATAAAAAGAGCAGTAAAAAGAAAATTGTTGATAAGAAAGAAAAAAAGAATGGAGTTCTAAACAAACCTGCAATGCAATTTGCTGTTGTGCATGCAACAAAACACTCTCTTGTTCAGGTTTTGGCTGATTAGCACCTTGATTAGCACGCCTAACTGTAAGAGTCTTATCTCCCATTTTAATCCCATTCAATGCTGCACATGCTATGTCAGTAACTGAAAGATCTTGGTAAACACAAAAGGCATAGCCTTTTGAATTTCCTGTTTCCCTATCTTTAACAAGATCAAATCCACGAAGGGGTCCAAACGACTCGAGCAACTCCTTGATCTGCGCTTCTGTGAAGTAGTAGGGTAGACCACCGACAAAGATGCGATCAGGGCCTTCAAGACCACCAGCAGAACCTGGTGTTAGGCCGACATTAGCCAAGTTCAGATTGGGACTGGGCTGGCTTGGACCAAGTGTTGCAGCAAGAGATGGATTGTAGTCACTAGGTCTCCTAACCTTAACCGGGGCCCCCTGTTTTATTGAAAATGAAGGTCAGTCCCATGGAATATGATCAGTAGAAATGTCAAGGAATAAATTTCAACACTGAAATGTAACTCAAAGAAAACTTTCAAAATGCCTCAAAAATTATCCCATCCAAAGCCATTGCATTGCTAGCCTCTTCTACAGATCGCATCTCCACAAAGGCAAATTTTTTCTCATGGTTGATGTAAACATTAACAACAGCATCCCCTGCAAGTACAATACGAATCAGGTACTCATATATAGGGTTGAATACTTGTGTGAGTTGTGTCTATACCAATACTAGTACATATATAAACATACCTGGGCCAGCAGTGTTCCCTCCAATTGCATGCATAACATGGCTGAAGAATGTAGCAACCGACTGCAAATATCCAAAGATAGTGACAAAGTAAGATCTCAAGTACCCATTAGGCATCAAACAACATGCAAATTAAAAGACAGCATTTGAAGTTAAAGAACAACTTAAATCCGAAAAGGACAGCTGGACAAAAGAATCAATCGGTCACCATCTAGATGAATTAAACGTTAATAACAATGAACATGTTGGGAAATAGACGAACCTGTTCATTTGCTGTAGGGGGAAGCCCTCCAACATATACCCTCCGGGCATGCCTAGTAGCCTGAACCAACATGACTTGGTGTCAGAAATGTCAAAATAAGAAAAAAGATAGTATGTACAAAATAGTTACCAAAGAACAGTAATTCTCACAATAATGCCAACCTGTTGAGTCATTGCCTGGACAGGCATTACTGGAAGTGCTCCAAATTGCTGCAAACACATAGAAGTTACAGATTAGAAAGAATCAGACAAGCTCATACGCACATAACATCTAAGAGAGGGGGAAGAGAGAGAGAGAGAGATTACCTGCCCAGTTGCCAGAGGGAACATGTTTGGGAACATCCCAGGGATTGTTGGGATAACCCCAGGAATCTGACCTGCAGAGAAAAAGAGATAATAATTTAGCCATCAGAGCACTACCAGTCAAATTCTAAGACCTGTTGACTATAAGTGCCAAATGACTCCTCTCGCTATTTCCATTTTCCAAAAAAAGTGAGCGTTGTCCAATGTTTAACATTATAACAGTAAAGAATCGATGAAATAAAGATATCATTTACAAATTCTGGAGGAAATATTTGTAAGACTACCAACCGGTGCATTGATTCCTCGTACATAAAAGCTACAGAAGTCGGCTCACAACCATTGTCAGCACAGTGGGGCAAGTAGCCCTACATTGCCTTCTTACAACAACAAACAAGACATAGAAACAAACAAAGAAAAACACAAAACACAAGAAAAACCAGAAAAATCTCTCAGTCCCAGAATTATGTCACCAAGTAAAAGATAAATTGAAAATCATAACCCGTCCAGAGACCACGGTTTTTAATAACTATATGCACAAATGAAGAAATTATAAATAGCTTACCAAAGAACACCATGCAATGGGATATGTAGTTTCCACACTATTCCAACAAAGACAGAAACAGTTAACAAAATACAATAATCCCAAGTCTAGCAGGAAAAATGCACCTGTCACAGGAACGGCAGCACCAGGTAACAGTGCAGAGGCAGGAGGTGCCATGTCAAAACCGCTAATTCTTTTGCTGCAGGTAGCTAACGTCAGCATTTAAAATACAAACCCCACTATATACAAGTCGAACAAAAATATAAAAAGTTCAAGCATTCCCAGGAGTCTACACCACCCAGACACACAGTAACACCAGCAGATCCTAAGATTCTATGGCACACTTGAAAGAAAGAACAAACAATCCAAACACAAAATACCATGTAAAGCTGAAACCGGTAGCACTTTTAACTTTTCAAATATCTCTCAAAACTCATGCAATTACAAGATAACTGAAAACTGTTATTTCAGCATGTTTTAGCAGCCGAAATTCAGAGAGATAATTAAAAATAGTTTGATCTCGAATTGGCCACTAGTTAACCCAAAGAGTGGAAACATTTATCTAACAACTTATAGGAACATGAGATGAGAATCCTCAATGCAAAAACTTTTATACTCAAAACGACATTACTAATATCTCACAGATCCTACCTCTTAGAACGAGAACTTGAACGTGAACGTGACCTTGATCTGGATTTGTGCTCAGATCTGCCTCTTGAACGAGACTTGCGCCTAGGCCTGTCTTCCCTGTCTCTGTCATAATCCCTCCTCCTGTATGATTCATTCCATGAATAATTAAACCATAGATTCCCAAATAATTTACAATTATTATTTATCTGAATGAAAAGTTCAAGGTGCCAAATTATTTAACAAGAAAACTCAAAATTGTTCATACCTATCAGGGTCACGGCTGCGGTAGTGATCCTCATCCTCATCATCCTTATCTCTCCTTCGCTCACTCCTCTCACGATCCCTGTGGCGGTCCCAATGACGATCATGATCCCTATCCCGTTCCCTATCCCTGTCCCTTCCCCTGTCCCTCTCTCTATCTTTATCCCTGCTTCTCCCCCTATCCCTATCCTTCTCCCTCCCCCGATCTCTGTCCCTCTCCTTATCGCGCCCCTTGTCTCTTTCTTTCTCTCTACTCTTCGATGATTCCCTCTCATAATCACGGGAATGCTGCAAAAACAATCAAATCAGTGACTAGCAATATACAATAACTAATGACATTAGGTATCCTATACAAAAACCACACCTAAATTAGAGCTATACTGGATATCAGAATGTCCAAATATGATGCATATTTGCATAATCTAACACCAAATCATTTCACATGCAGAATTCACTAGCAGTCGACAGAATCAAAATAACCATGCTCCACGAACCGAAACCCTAATCGGTGAATAGTAGAGAAAAGAAGCGCAAAAACCCTAGAAATCATTAGAATTAAGTACCTGAGATTTGGAATCGCTATAATCTTCGAGGCTGGCGTGGTTCGTACTCCGTGGTTGGGGAGAAGAGCCATCGACGTCTTCTCCGTTACCGTCGTACCTAGCTTGGTAGTCCGCCATCTAGGGCTTCAGTTGTGCTTCGTCTAATCGGAAAGCTAATAAAGAAGACGACACCGACTAGCAGCGCTGTGGAAATCTAGGGCTCACGAATTGTGATTTCTCTACTTTATATAGAGCCTAGTTTGTTTCCGTTTGTTACTTTCTGAGCAGGAATGTAACTCTTTGGGTGAATTCTAGTCAATTAGTAACAATTCTTGGGTAATTGTGCTATGACTGTTATCTCAACTGGTAATCTAGGGGTCACGGTCCCCACCATTTGGCCATGGTCAAAAAAGTCCGATCCGACCCAGATTTTGGAGGTGTGATGCTCAAATCCAGGCCGGCCCCACCCCTCCACTCTCCAATCGGAATTAGCTCATTATCGACATGTATTTATCTGGTCCTGACGGCTTTGGAAAAAATTTCAAAGCAGTTTTAAATCAAAAAATTCCTATTTGGGACGGTCTCTTATAACATGAAAGTACTTCTAAATTTTTTTACAAGTGCTTTGAAAAACAGAAAACACCTGCTGTATGCTTTTAAGTGTTTTTAAAACTCAACTAAATTATTTTTTTATTTTTGTTTCTATTTATAATTAATCATTCTTATTAAAAATGTTTTTAGCTATTCTAAAATCAATCTCAAACAAGCTTATTATCTACTTCTCAAATCACTTCTAAATACTTTAAAACTCAACAAAATATTTTTATTTTTTTGTATTTATTATTAATTTTTCTTATTAATTCAAAAACGCTTTTAGATATTCTAAAAATAATTCCAACCAGGCTCATAGAGTATGACAATATTAGAGGTCTACGATAATCTCGAGGACAATGAGACAGACAACCATGTACCAAACTTTCAATGGAGAAGTAACTTTGTGACAAGTTAAATTGGAGATCGTGGTTGAGAACAGTTAAATGTATTTGATTCTCTCACTGGAAAAATTGTTCAGATGATCACTCATGTATAATACGTTCTAAACTTTGTTCATTCTTGTATATCAAATATCACTATGGTCACAATCAAACTACACTGTTAGTCACTTTGATCACTTTGTCTCAAACGAACATTAATAATTTATTAACGTCGTTAAAAACAGATCATGTGTCTTCACATGTCATTTTAGAAAGGACTTTTTAGGAATTTTTTATTTTGTTTCCATTTTTTTTTCTTTTATTTTTTATTTTTGTCCTTTCTCTCTCTCTCTCTCCTCTAAACCAGTCTCTATGGCAGGTTGACAAATTTAGTAGTTAGCTTACAAATCATTGGGTTTGGGCATCGGGGTTGCGAAGGCATGGGGAAGTCCTCAACACCTATAAGATTGTCAACTACACCATTAACTATTGCCCCGGCCGCTATCTCAATTCCCTCTATAAGAGATGCCCACGATTCGAGCAGCCCTTGCCGACCCAAATCGAGGCAGCCCGCGTCGACCTGTTGAGATATGAATCCCACATTGGGAAATTGGGATCTTGTTTGTGAGTTAATAAGGATTTGGGTTACTCCCACCATTGCCAATTGGTTTTGGTATGAAACCCCAGATTACTTTATCATGATATCAGAGCAGGTTACCCACGACACGTGTGAACACGTTATAGCCACACGAACTTCACGTCACCCAAATATTGTCCACGTGTTTGGCTTGAGATGTCGCCACACGTGCAGAGGCGTGTCGAGATATGAATCCCACATTGGAAAATTGGGACCTTACTTGTGAGTTAATAAGGATTTGGGTTACTCCCACCATTGTCAGTTGATTTTGATATGAAACCCCATATTACTTTATCACAGATCAGAGCAGCTCTTGCTGATTTTGAGCTAGCCAAAGTGGAGAACGGGAAGCGACAGCTGGTGAGGGTTGGTAATGGAGGCTGCGACTAGTCGAGGAGATGGAGGGCAAAGGTGGACGAGAACAATTGATCGAACATGTATGAGGTTAATTTGGCCTAATAACTGCTACAGTTTGGGGGGGGGGGAAGAAAAAAATTCCAAAAAAAAACCCTTGCAAATGGCCGTGAAGGGCACCTGCTTTAGTTTTAACAACCTAATTTATTTCTTAACACCCGTTTGGACGAAGTGATTAACAATGTAATTCGTTAGTGACCATAATGATATTTAACATACATGAATGAACAAAGTTTAAAACATATCATACATGAATAATCATCCGAACAATTTTCCCTCTCATTCTAATTCAAGCAATCAGCAGTTTAGGCCGTGTAGCACAATGAGACCCCTAATTATAACTCGACTTTTCTAGTAGTTCCTGCATACAATACTTTCTAAGTTTTTGATTATGCGTTTGGTCGTTTCTGATATCGGCAGGGGGGATCATGCTTCGTACAGCATTTGTTCACTTTCGATTTCTATTCACCTTCCATAATGATTCCACAATCGAAGAAGACATGCATGGCCCCTAAAATCTATCAAAGTGCGTCACATAAACTTAGTAGGACCGATTGTCAGACATGATCAAGCAATATGTATTTGCTTTTGAACAGCGTAGATATTGGCATATCAATCCAATCATCGGTTCTTATTTCGGACTGCCATCCCCACTTTTCAGGTACCATGCCGAACCTCTAGAGACACAAATTTCATTCATGACCTGTAGATGAGAGAAAATGGATCTCAGTGTCAAGGAAATCACAAGCCAACGCAAATGTTAGCTGGATAACAAACATAAGATAGAACTCTACCTTGTTATATTCATTATTAGTCAATTCCCTCCTAAGTTGTATTTCAACAGCTTCCGCAACATCAGCCTTTCTAATTGGCCCTTTCTTTCTAGCACGTAGAAGTTGGATAACTAGGTTCCTGCATGAACAACCATAGAATAAATACAATAAACAAGTTTCCAAGGACAAATTTTCAAACATTAGTTTAATACAACAGAACCATGAGCACTATAATTACTCTTAAGAACATGCGATGAAAGATTTACACAACCTGTTTGAAAACACCATACTGAACTTGTAGATAATAGTCAATAAGTAGAAGAAAATGGGAACAACCTCAACTGATCATGTTCTGGATGGTCTGGTGACGATATCAAGACATATGAACCATCAATGTTCACCGCAACTTGTTCAATTACTCCCTGCAGCTCTTCCGGAGGAGCCTTGACGCCGTTCACTGCAGCTGTCATCTTTCTATCTTTAGGATCAAACTTTGCCCAATTTGATTTTTTCAATACCATATTATGTAATCCCTCGTATATCAGCGGAAAACTGCCACATACATGTCAAACAAATATGATAAAGAAATAAACTTCAATAGCATACTAAAAACAAATAGACCAAGCTGAGTATCACGTATAAAACTATAAACAAACAGTGAGCAACAATAAAAATCTGGCTATGTGTAGAACAGTGAAAAAACAAAAATTTCTATGACTAACAGACTATCTCTTTCTTCACCCATTCAGCAACTCATATATAGTCATATCATATCAAGAGCAATATTTATCATCACATAAAGCAAACAAGTGCATGCATAGGTCCTCAAGAGAGACACAAATTCATCCTTTTAGCTCAATACAGAGTGTGTATTCATCAAATGATAAATTTGTACAGCAGTATGCTGGATAATATCTGCTCCTAGAAATCTGATAATAAGCTTAATACAAACAAATATATTTACAAGATATCCCCATCACAAACAAGATTGTAAGAGTAGTACCAAGTATCACATAGGGAGAAGATCAGAATACACTGATTTAAAGTTAAGTAGTTAACAACCTTCCACACCACTTTATAACAACTAGGGTCTTTTGTGTGTGAATAAGTCTATCGTTGAATTTACTATACATCAGATTTCATTATGCATGTTGCATTTTATTTTCAGCCTGATATTTTTTACTGTAATACTTGTTTCCTTCCACATTATTATATGCTACGCATACTACCCAAATCCACCAACAAACTGACCAGACGTTTGACAAACCTTCTATGCATAATTCGAAAGTTCTACACTAGCATTAAGGACCAGCTAATCCTATTTTACTATTTATTTCAAAGGAACAGCTCTTATCACTTTATGATAAGGCCGAGATATTAAAATTGGAATTTGTGAAACTAACCACTATGGAAATTATAATTTCAGTGAAAAATTACTTTCAGGAAACTTGTCCATCATAAAAAGCAGCAAACGTTGCAGATAAAAAGGTTTGTAGTTTATCAACAAATGTGAATTGTGTAGGGGTTAAAGCTCCTATGACTTACTTGCAAACCTTGTGTGCCTGAAAAACTTCCTTGATGGCCTCTGGTAGAGCTGCTCGAGTTTCATCTGACATGGTCCTCGCTCCTCCACTGCGAACTTCACTTGAACTTTTGCTCGGTCCTGCATCAGAACTTGGTAAGTTTCCAGTCTTATTATTCCTACTAGCATTCTTTTCACGATGAGGCTTCATGGCTTCCACCAATTGTTTATCCATTCTTTCCCAGACATTGTCCTGGCTTTCAGCAATCTCTGGATAGAGTTCTGCAAATGACACATCTGACTGTTCTTTGAATTTCCAATCATGAGTAGAAGGTCCGTAGACGGCTAATACTTTCAAAGTTTTGTCAAAATGGGGCTTAAGAGGAGGGTAGAGTTTTAGTTCTGATGAGCTAATTACAGGGTTCTGCTGGAATGAATTTAAGAGGTAGTTTCTAGCTGTACGCATATTCTCATCTTCTTTCCTTCTAGCGGAGCCCTCTTTCTTGGGATATAACAATGCAGTTTTTGGAACCCAGAGATCACGCAGCAATAAACCATGCTTCTGAAGGACATCCAAAAGTTCTTTTTCCTGGTTACGAGGAGCATAGTACTTCTTGAGGTCACTGAATCGGCGAGCAACAGGTTCCTGTTATGGCAGAATTTTGAATAAATGGAAAATTTCTTTTTGGACCTTTTCAGATATCAAAATGTGAAGAGATGTAATGGCCCACAAGAACTGATATATTAGAAAAGGTCATCTCAGCGAAGACCATAAAGCTATGCACTAGCTCCAGATTTACCACTGTAATATCTTAGTTGAAGTTGGAGCCATCAACCTAACACCAAAATGGCAATGGGGAAGAGTTCCAATAGAAAGGCTTTGAATCCCGTAAGTGGGAATTATACTATCAAAATAATTTAGTGTTACGACAAACCTCAAGAAATAATTTCTGGATACGCTCCTCCAGAGGCAGGTTTAGCAGAGCCCTGAAAGAATCAAAAGTAGGCAAGTAGTCGATCATTAATTCTGATGGCGGAAGACCAATTACTAAATAAATAAACATACGCATATGATGAACCTGACTAACAAATAAACTTGTTTGATAATTTAAGATGATGGGCATTAACATATCCAAGACATATTTTGATAAAAATTCAAACAAAAATGAAAATGAAGAACTGGATAGTATGAAAATGATCGCACCTTTTCGAAGAACCTTTGCACGTTCTAGGACACAAGGAGTTAACATAGTCGTACCTTCAAAATTAATGATGCATATATCATTTTAGCTTATTTGGATCCTTTGAAGAATGAAGGCAAACAAAATTACAGTGTAGGAACAAAACATACGGAGTCATTGTAAATTCTATGGGAGAATTTTCCACCTCCATCATCCTTTTCAAATATCTAGCCGAAAAATCACTTTCTGAGCCATGATACTCAAGTGGAACCCAACTCTGGAAAGGAAAATACATATACATCAATACAAATTGGTGAGGAATAAAATACATTACACAGACGCACATACACACATACGTAGACATCAAAATGATGTATATTATATATTTGAATATACAAATATATAACCTTGTCACAACTCACAACTGATCCAATGTAATCAAACATTGCTAGTCAGATACTCAAACTTGGATAAAAACTATATATCTGGATAATATGTCAAACAAACCACACTCTTCCACTGTTTGATAAAGATTGCTAATATTGCTATTTCAACTTGTCCAGTACTATAGGCATACGCACCAATTTATTCGAGTCGGGTACAATGATGAAGAAGCATGGAGCACACCTATGTACCCAAGCTCAAAAGAACAACCTCCTAGCACAGTTTTCAATTTTGAAATATCTAAAAAAACCATACTATATCAGAAATAAAACTATTGATAATTTACAGGAAGGAAAAAGACATGAAACACTTAGACAACATCTGGGAAGAATGACTAACTTGGTTATTCACAAGTTAGCACCATATCTAATGAAAAAAGTGAGATATGAACCTGATGTACTAAATGAATATACTGTATCTTAAGATTGAATACAAATAAAACCTAGAATCAGTCAAAGGATTCAGGATCACATAGCTAAGAAGGTTATTGGAAACTTGAGATAACCTCTTGAGAAAGAAAAAAGAGAATGGTCTTGGTTACGAGTGGCTTTTGGAAGTTGAGGTTGATTTACTTTCCTGGGTATCTTTTGGGTAGGTAACTGAAGATATGATCAGCTTTACAGTCGCTGCAAATGTTTACTGACTCAATAATGGGTAAAAATCACCAACTGAAAGTAGTCGCATAACAACTCCATTTATATGTCAGCGATCCCCTTTATAAGCTAGTTTTCACTTGCGTAGTCCATAAAAGAATGACATCAGTAAAATATGGCAGGTTTGAACAGAACTAAAACAAACAAAATAAAGAAAATCAGTTGCGATGGCGGACTACAGCAAAACCATTCGTATAATACCTCTTCTTCTGGAGTTGAGGACTCCACATGCTTGCTCTGGAATAAAATCAATAAACAGATAGTTAGAATGCAGTGTATATTACTGATTAGACATGAACAACAGATGGGAGAAGCAAAATTCCAACCAGCAATTCATACCGATTTCTTTGATGAATCCAAAGACTTCTCCTCACTAACACTCTCACGTTTAACTGCAACTTCTGCATCCCCTGTGACCCTGTCCTTCCTTTTTGAGCTGCCAGCCTTTATATGTTCTAGTGATGGTCGGAGCTGCACAACTGCATGAACAGGATTCAAGTGTAACTGCAAGATGAAGAAAACTTGTGAAAGACATCAACAAGTCAACCCTCACAGAGATCACGGACAATTACGTAGCAAGGTATTGTGTGTAAATACTTGTAAGAAAAATCCGCCATATCTGCATGCTCTGGTCACCAATATAAAGAAACATAACAGAAATTTGGGTGTAAGCAACTACCATGTGTTCATTGAATTGTATATGTCTTGCAAGTAGGGGCATCGCGATGAAATAGAAATTTCATTATACATTCAACGAAGTGAGAAATGCACACATTCTATCAGACATAGAAGCCTATAGATTTATCAATGTCCGAAGCACATATCGCTGAGTCTTTGACAGTTGACAAGTGAAGATAAAATAGTTATGTTGCCCTATGATGCTGAGTCTAATATCCAACAGAAACTAATGCTTTTGGCACACTTTGAATGAAGAGATGACATAATTAGAAAGAGCAACAACAGTCGATATAAAATGCATGATGATACACCAATACATACCTTATTGCCCATCAACACCCCAACAGCGTAGCCAGTCGAGCGGCAAGGTTCCCATTCGGTACTCAGAGTCTAACGAAAAAAAAAACACCACATTACTGAACATAAAAGTATAGGCAACGATGTCATATTTATCTAAGAATGTAATCCGCCAAATTTACACTCCACCAGACACCGACCTGCTTCGTCATATTCAGACTGTCAGCACGCACTCGATCGCAGTTCTTGGAGTACAAATCAATGGACAAATCAACCTCTACCTCAGCAGTGGAAGGCTTTACCCTTATCTGTAAAATTCAAGACCAAATGTCATTTGCTGCAAAACAAAAGCTTAAGGAAGTAGTGATTTAAAGCCTAAAAACACATACCTTCTCGCACCGATTCTCCAACTGATAGGGTCGCCACCGGGGCCTAAGAGGATATTGCAAAACGTATAGCTGAAAATCCCAAATCAAAAGCAATTAGGGCAAAAAAAATATTGGCTGAATCAGCTCAAATTGAGACAAAGTAACAGTTTAGTACATGAAGAGTGACATACATGTGTGTTGGAATCAAAATTAGGGTTGAAGAAGACGTCGACTTCCCGAACGACAGCATCTTCGACGTCGTCTTCTTCGATAGGATCAACGTCCACCTTCGGCACTTGATCGGTCTTCATTTTCGCGGCGCTATTTGAATCTCCGTTGACGCCTTCTTCGTGTTTCTCTTCTTTCTTCTCTGCAATTTGGCTCATCGCCACGTCATCGAAGGCTTCCGGCTTCGGCTTGAGAAGCTGCGGCGGCTCCGGTTCGAGTTTGACGGCGGGTTCGGGTTTCGGCGGGGCGTTTTTGGACCGGGGCATGAACCTGGAGACCCGAGCAGGCTTGGCCGGCCCGTCGAGTTCGTCGAGGTCCATAGCTTCTGTTGTTTCGGTTGCTCCGGTGAACGGCGAGAAGGGAAATTGCACACGGTGATACTGTGACTCTGAGGTTTTGTGGAGGACTGTGTCGTTGGTGGGCTTTTTGTTTGGTTTAGGGTGACTGTTGAACCGTGACGGCCAAGTTATATATATAGAATTATAGATATTGGCTTCGGCGAGAAAGGAACGATCCAATACCCTTATGAAATTGGGCCAGCAGCAAACTCCGAAAGCTCAGAACTTTGGAGACGAGAGAGAGGAATTCGGCTAGAAATCACACCGATTTCATTCACGTCCAGTCTCCAAATTGATCTCGACCGTTCATCTAATAGTTGATTTATGGTGAGACAAAGCTTATAATAACCTCACGCACTAGATTCTCGTCCTCGCCCTGCATCCACAGCTGCTTGCGACTACGCTTCGGTGTCGGAAAGTTTCGCCGGAGAGATGCGACAGCGGAAAAGTTACCCATAAGTCATCGACGCAACCACCTATGTCCTCTGGTTCCTCATACCTAGCACCGTCAATAATATCTCTGTGTCGCGGCATCCATGAGGTTCACCGTCGAATATATCTTCCCCTCCGGCAATGACCTCTTCCATTATGTCTCAATTTGTTCATCGGTGACCTCACTGAAAGACGCCGCCGGCATCACCTCCCGTCTATGTCTCTCTCGGTCGTCATCTTCAAACTGAGTTACGAACTGAGTAGCGAGTCAAAGTTAGCCGAGAACTCGTCAGCGCGCCGACGACCAAGGAAGTCAAAATTTTTGGGTAGTTGACCAAAAAATTGTACCTTGCACGTGTCGATCGAGCTATTTGCCAAACAATCTGGAGCCGTACCTCGCAATGTGGATTGAAAGTGGGCGGCCAAAATTGGAAGAATAGTGACGGGCAAAAAACTCACATTGATGCTTGACTACCCAGAAGGTATGCTAGAACGATTGGTTGATAAAATTGAAACTATTGTTGTTTTTAAAAGGATCCAACCCCGATTTAGTTTCCTAAATCGGAATCAAACCCCTTCTGAAAACACGAACTTGCAAAAACCATAAAAATTTCGGCAGAGGTTCGCTATAACGTGGAATTGCCATTAACCTGCACCCGAAAACATACTTCATCATATGCCACAAAAGCCAAACCGTGGGCACCAATCCCATCCGGATTTCTCAATATCATGACAATAATGTAAAGTAATAAGTAAAACTGTACTTTACAGAAATCCGGGGAAAAACATATCAAAGTATAACGACAGAGTAATCAGAGCGACCTCTAGTATATATATATATATATACAAAATATACAACAGTAGGCGAAACAAGGAACCTACTGGAAAAGATAGGTAGCTCGAACAACTAGCCTCCGACCGCGACGTGAGACACCAGAATCCGAACTGCAAACTGGACACGGAAACCGAAAAGCCCAGGGGAAATGCAAATAAAATCGTTAGAGTGAGTGGACGAAAATAATTATATGCCTTTCACCATTTATATATATCATAAAACAAAGCGAGTTCATAAAATGAATGGAGGTGTTAGGCGAATCTCTCAAGCCCGACGGTGATATACTAGGCGAATCTCTCAAGCCTAGTGGGCACCTCAGGGGAATCTCTCAACCCTAGATCTGGACTACCGATCATCAGCTGAGTAGCCAATGCATCGATGCTAAGTAAATGCCATCACCATATAAAATATAAACAATACCTCCAAAAACAATAAATAATCTCAACATCGTACTGGAAATAAATACTGAAATCAAGAACTCGCTACGACAGTGTAAATAAAAGTCCACTCACAGATACCACAGCGCGCAAACGCGCTAATCACGAGATCCGGCAGAAGATCCCTCGCCCAACGTACGATCTCGATCCCCTGAATAATCACAAAATATAACTGATAAAAATCACAATTCATTACTCTGTACCACACCTCGGAAACCAACCATTTCCGGAAACATATAACTCGGATACAAAATAATCGACGAAAATCTCCAAATTCTCCACATAAACCCTCAACTAAAAATTTGATATCCGAATCAACTCGAAAACCTTAAGGCGATGATCGGGGCGCGATTATGAGCAAAACGACATAAAACTCGTCAAATTCCAAAAAGTCAACAGGTCGCCGGAGCTCCGTCGTTGATCGCCGCCGCCAACGGCGGCGCGCAGTCAACCGGAGGAATTTCCAGTCGACCAAGATCACCGTAGCTTCTCCTCCTCAAGCCCAACACATCTCTCAACTATGTCAACTACCAATTCCGCTGTGAATTGCCGGAAATCAGCTCGAAACTTCCAAAATCCCAAACCGGCCGACGAACCTGTTCTCTGTCGAATCTCCGTCCACGGCGCACGGCGGCCCTCGACGCTACTACCAAAGGCATCGCCATGGCCCCACGAGTCAAACCCACCTAACCTCCGGCCACCACCGTGGTCGGAGTGCCGCTGTCCGACAACCTCGATTCCACCAAACTTCAAGCATCTCGTTCTCCCACAAAACCTTACCAACTTTCACAAATCAAAATCCTAAACCATAGGAAATCAAGAGGAGAATCGAACCATACCCAAATTGGAGCCGGAGGTGGCCGGAAAAGAAAATTCGCCGGCGAGTCAACGGTTGTCCGATTTTCCCCTTTGGTCAGCCTGGGTCAACGCCAATTTCTTGGTCAACGGTGGTCAAACTTCCCAAAACAGTGTTTTCGACAATTTTTCTGACTATTTCCGATATTTATACTCGCGGCTCGATACGATCGATGGTCCAAAACGAATCACATCCACGTTTCGGATAACTCAAACACAAACGGATAAACACGACGAAATCACGCAATTTTAAATATTCATAACATATTCCTCGGTTATCGAAACAATTACCAGAAACCACCCACGAACTCGAAATCACACGTACTACAATTCTCGTGAAGAGACTCAACTCAAATTCTCGCCCGATAATTAAGTCGTGAACTGAACTGCCAATTCGATCAATTTATGATAAACTGTGATTACACGCTAACTCGTGGATTAAGCCGATTAACGTGCCAATTCTTATTCGGGTCGTCACAAATCTACCCCCGTTAAAAAAAAATTCGACCTCGAAATTTACGTACCTGCTAGGTGAACAGATGAGGATACTGCCCCCGCATACGATGCTCGGTCTCCCAGGTGGCCTCCTCAATTGAATGATTCTGCCATAAGATCTTCACAAGCGGTATGACTCTGTGCCTCAACTCTTGCTCACGCCGATCGAGAATCTGTTCCGGCTCCTCCACATATGTCAAATCTTCCCGAATAGGAAGCTGATGTGGTGCTAACACATGTGATGGGTCTGGAATGTATTTCCGCAACATCGAGACATGAAAAACATCATGTACACGAGCCATTTCAGAAGGCAACTCTAATCTGTAAGCCACGGCACCAACTCTCTCGGTAATCTCATACGGACCGATATACCGTGGTCGAAGCTTGCCACGCTTCCCGAAACGCACAACTCCCCTCTAAGGAGATAGTTTTAGGAAAACCCAATCGCCCACCTCGAACTCGAGACTCTTTCTTCTTACGTCCGCATAACTCTTCTGGCGATCCTGGGCAATCTTCAGTCTGTCCCGGATAATCTGAATATCCTCCATGATGCTCTTCACCAGATCAGGGCCAATAAGCCATCGCTCGTCTACCTCACTCCAACACAATGGAGTGCGGCACTGCCTCCCGTATAAAGCCTCATACGGTGCCATATCAATACTGGTCGGATAGCTGTTGTTGTAAGCAAACTCAATCAAATGCAGTTGCTGGTCCCAATTTCCTCGAAACTGCAAAACACAAGACCGCAACATATCCTCGAGAGTCTGAATAGTCCTCTCAGACTGCCCATCAGTCTGAGGATGAAAAGCTGTACTGAAATGCAATCTAGTACCCAAGGCTCGCTGCAATGCCTGCCAGAACTCTGAAGTAAACTGACTGTCTCGGTCAGAAACAATGGATACAGGCACACCATGCAGACGAACAATCTCTGCCAAATACAGCTTTGCCAATCTGCCCATTGAAATCTTCCTCGAAAGTACAAGGAAATGACCGGATTTCGTCAATCGATCTACGATAACCCAAATACCAGTATTACCAGCCAATGTACGTGGTAACTGATACACGAAATCCATGGTAATATGCTTCCACTTCCAAACCGGAATCTCCAAGGGCTGTAACTTTCCCGCAGGCTTCTGCCTATCCGCTTTAACCTGCTGACAAATCAGACATCTGCTCACATATGCGGCAATCTCCCGCTTCATATTTCGCCACCTGTAATAAGCTCAGAGTGTACGAAACATCTTCGTACCGCCAGGATGCATCGCATACGCCGAACAATGAGTTTTGTCTAAAATCTCTTTCTTCAAACTCTCGTCCCTGGGTACACACAATCTGCCTCTGAATAGCAATATACCATCATCACTCAACCAAAACTCTGTTGGCACACCATTCCGAATCATGGTTTTCTTGTCCAACAGATAGGAATCTGTATCTTGAGCTTCCCGAACCTGATCAACCAATATCGGTCGAACCTGGAAGCTAGCCAACAAGGCTCCATCATCATCCCACTCGAACTCAGCTCACATAGCTCATAACTCGGCTAACATGGAAACTCTGGCCACACACACATGAAATAATGAAGCTCCGGATTTTCGACTGAGTGCATCCGCAACAACATTAGCCTTCCCTAGATGGTACTCGAAAGTGCAATCATAGTCATTGATCAACTCCATCCATCTACGTTGTCTCATGTTCAAGTTTGGCTACGTGTGCAAATAAGTGAGACTCTTGTGATCGGTGTATATCTTGCACTGAGCTCCGTACAGGTAGTGTCTCCAACTCTTCAAAGCTAATACAATAGTAGCTAACTCCAAATCATGTGTATGATAGTTGACTTCATGTGGTTTCAGCTGCCTGGAACCGTAGGCCACCACTCTGCCATGCTGTATCAAGACACAACCAAGTCCCAACTTCGATGCATCACCGTAAACCACAAACTCGCCACTATCGTCAGGTAAAGTCAAAACCGGTGCAGTAGTCAACTTTTCCTTCAGGAGCAAGTAACTTTCCTCACATGCTTCAGACCACTTGAACTTGACACCTTTCTTCGTTAATCTGGTAAGTGGAGTGGAAATCTGTGAAAAATCCTGCACAAAGCGCCGATAATAACTTGCCAAACCCAATAAACTCCTGATCTTTGGTACGGTGGTAGGTCTACTCCAATTCAACACGACTTCTATCTTGTCAGGATCCACGCTGACTCCCTCAGCTGATATCACGTGACCCAAAAACTTTACGCTGTCCAACCAAAATTCACACTTGCTGAACTTCGCAAACAATTGATTGTCCTGCAAAGTCCGCAAAACAGCTCGTAAATGCTTCTTGTGCTGGCCCACACTCCTGGAGTAAATCAGGATGTCGTCGATGAACACAATCACAAACTTGTCCAGAAACTGCCTGAACACCCGGTTCATCAAGTCCATGAAAGCTGTGGGGGCATTGGTCAACCCAAACGGCATAACCAAGACCTCATAATGCCCGTACCGTGATCTGAAAGCTGTCCTGGCCACATCTGACTCTCTGATCCTCAATTGATGGTATCTGGACCTGAGATCAATCTTCGAAAAGACTGAAGCTCCCTTGAGATGATCAAACAAGTCGTCAATTTGCTGCAACAGATACTTGTTCTTCATAGTGACCTGATTCAGCTTCCGGTAATCAATACACAACCGCATGGAACCATCATTCTTCCGCACAAACAGGACAGGAGCACCCCACGGTGATACACTGGGTCGTATGAAACCTTTCTCCAACAACTCTTGAAGTTGAATCTGTAGCTCCTTCAACTCCGCTGGCGCCATACGATAAGGTGCCTGAGATATGGGTCCAGTGCCCGGTAAAAGCTCAATGGTGAAATCGATTTCCCGAACTAGAGGAATACCCTGTAACTCCTCCGGAAACACATCTGGAAACTCGGAAACCACCTCAATATCACCAATGTTTGGTACAACAGCCGTAGTATCCACAACATGAGCTAAGTATGTAACACAACCCTTATTCATCATCCGCTCGGCCTTCATCCCTGAAATCACACATGGCAATGAAGTATTCTTCTCACCGCGAAACAGTATCTCTAGAAAACCTGGTCATCGAAACACAACCTCCTTCTTATGACAATCGAACATAGCCCAATGTGTCTCCAAGAAGTCCATACCAAAAATCACATCAAAATCGACGATATCCAGCAATAACAAATCCGCGGCTAAACCATGACCTCTAATAAAAATCTCACAATCCCTATACACCCAGCCAATACTCACAACCTCACCGGATGGATACAACACTCTCCACAACCCTGGAAGTGGAGATGCAGGCATAGTAGCTAAAGATGATAATCTATATGATATAAATGAATGCGTAGCACCTGGATCTAGCAAAGTAAGTACTGGATAGCCAAAAACATGCAACGTACCAATAAGAACCTCCGGTGAAGCTTTGCCCTCACGCAATGACATGGCATGAACCCTGGCCTGCCCGGCTAGTCGTCCACGCTGAGGGTGACTCTGTTGTTCGCCCTGGCCAGAAGACTGTACTGGTCGAGCTCCAGAAGTGGTACCTCGTTCTCCTCCGGAACTCTGGGTCGCCTGTCCACCAATGCCAGTAAGCTGGAAACATTCCCTCGCATAGTGACCCTCCTGGCCACAACGATAACAAACGACAGGGCCTCGCTGACATGGACCTAGATGATGCATGTTGCAGAGGTTGCACAATGGGTACTCCCTCGGTACGGCAAAAGTGCCACCAGTACGCCGAGGATAGCTGGAACCGCTAAAACCCCCACTAGACTGTGGTCTCTGTGGTCGATCCCTCCCCCATCTCTGTCTCTGTCTAGCTGAACTACCTAGTGGTCTATATGGTCTACTGCCTGATGATGATGCCGATCCGGAAGTGTCAAAACTCAGCCTCTTAGAAGTCCCCTGACTCGGTCCACCCTCCTCAAACCGTCGAGACTGGAATCTCATCTTCCTTTCCTTCTCAATATCATCGCCTCGAAGTGCTGCACTTACGAACTCATCAAAGTTGTTCTGAGGCATCGTAGTCAGTGTCCCCTTGATGTTCAAGTTCAAGCCCTGCTCAAATTTACGGCACTTGGCTTCCTCTGTAGCCACCATGTCACGAGCAAACCGAGATAAGCGGGTAAATCTGTCCCGGTACTCAAGTACTGACATACTGCCCTGTCTCAAATTAGTGAACTCCTCATACTTCCGTTGATGTGTAGCCTGGTTGAAGTATCTCCGCATAAAAAAATCTTGAAACAAAGTCCACGGAGTATCAACCGGAACTCTATCGGTGCTAACCCATCAGAAGTATGCATCCGACTCAAGTAAACCAACTGCTGCCACTGTCATCTGCTCAGAGGTGAAACGCAGACGCTCACAGATGTGTTCAACCTGAACCAACCATGCCTCACAAATCTCTGGATCAGCTGAACTCGAGAAGACAGTCACTCCAACAGTTCGAGCTTTGACCACAGGGTCAAAACGCTCCTCCAAACGCAATACTCGCATCAGCAAGTCATGCGTCTGGTGATCCTCATCAGGATCCACATCCGTATTAACACGGGGACCACGTCTAGGAGGCATCCTAATGATACAAGAAAAGCATTAATCACAAGCACATGGAACGTAATCATGAGACTTTAGACATTTGAGAACACACAACACCCGAAGCATAGATGAGTAACCGCTGGCTAGTCGGGTCATCGCTCCAGACATGCTGTACATACTCAAATACCCTTAGTATCACAACTACAGAAGTCTACAGAACCTGAAACCTAGTGCTCTGATACCAAGCTGAAAGGACCCAACCCCGATTTAGTTTCTTAAACCGGAATCAAACCCCTTCTGAAAACACGAACTTGCAAAACCACAAAAATTTCGGCAGAGTTTTCCTATAACGTGGAATTGCCATTAACCTGCACCCGAAAACATACTTCATCCTATGCCACAAAAGCCAAATCGTGGGTACTAATCTCATCCGGATTTCTCAATATCATGACAATAATGTAAAGTAATAAGTAAAACTGTACTTTACAGAAATCTGGGAAAAAACATATCAAAGTTAAACGACAGAGTAATCAGAGTGACCTCTAGTATGTATATACAAAAATATACAACAGTAGGAAAAACAAGAAACCTACTGGAAAAGAAAGGTAGTTCGAACACTAAGCCTCCGACTGCGACGTGGGACACCAGAATCCGAACTGCAAACTGGGCACGAAAACCGAAAAGCCCAGGGGAAAGGCAAATAAAATCGTTAGAGTGAGTTGACGAAAATAATCATATGCCTTTCACCATTTATATATATCATAAAACAAAGCGAGTTCATAAAATGAATGGAGGTGTCAGGCGAATCTCTCAAGCCCGACGGTCAGACAAATCTCTCAAGCCCGACGGTCAGACGAATCTCTCAAGCCCGACGATGATAGACTAGGCGAATATCTCAAGCCTAGTGGGCACCTCAAGGGAATCTCTCAACCCTGGATCTGGACTACCGGTGATCAGCCGAGTAGCCAATGCATCGATGCTAAGTAAATGCCATCACCATATAAAATATAAAACAATACCTCCAAAACCAATAAATAATCTCAACATCGTACTGGAAATAAATACTGAAATCAAGAACTCGCTACGACAGTGTAAATAAAAGTCCACTCACGGATAACACAGCGCGCAAACGCGCTAATTACGAGATTCGGTGGAAGATCCCTTGTCCAACGTACGATGTCGATCCCCTGAATAATCACAAAATATAACTGATCAAAATCACAATTCATTACTCTGTACCACACCTCGGAAACCAACCATTTCCGGAAACATATAACTCGGATACAAAATAATCGACGAAAATCTCCAAATTCTCCACATAAACCCTCGACTAAAAATCCGATATCCAAATCAACTCGAAAACCTCAAGGCGATGATCGGGGTGCGATTACGAGCAAAACGACATAAAACTCGTCAAATTCCAAAAAGTAAACGGATCGCCGGAGCTCCGTCGTTGATCGCCGCTGCCGGCGGCGGCGCGCCGTCAACCGGAGGAATTTCCTGGCAACCAAGATCACTGTAGCTTATCCTCCTCAAGCCCAACACATCTCTCAACTGTGTCAACTACCAATTCCGCCGTGAATTGCTGGAAATCAGCTCGAAACTTCCAAAATCCCAAACCGGCCGGCGAACCTGTTCTCCGTCGAATCTCCATCCACGGAGCACGGCGGCCCTCGAGGCTACTCCCAAATTCATCACCGTGGCCCCACGAGTCAAACCCCCCTAACCTCCGGCCACCACCATCCGACAACCCCGATTCCACCAAACTTTAAGCATCTCGTTCTCCCACAAAACCTCACCAACTTTCACAAATCAAAATCCTAAACCATAGGAAATCAAGAGGAGAATCGAACCATACCCAAATCAGAGCCGGAGGTGGCCGGAAAAGAAAAGTCTCCGGCGAGTCAACGGTTGTCCGGTTTCCCCTTTGGTCAACGCGGGTCAACGCCAATTTCTTGGTCAACGGAGGTCAAACTTCCCAAAACAGTGTTTTCGACAATTTTCCGACTATTTCTGATATTTATACTCGCTGCTCGATATGATTGACGTTCCAAAACGAATCACATCCACGTTTTGGATAACTTAAACACAAACGGATAAATACGACGAAATCACGCGATTTCAAATATTCATAACATATTCCTCAGTTATCGAAACAATTACCCGAAATTGCCCACAAACTTGAAATCACGCGTACTACAATTCTCGTGAAGAGACTCAACTCAAATTCTCGCCCGATAATTAAGTCGTGAACTGAACCGCCAATTCGATCAATTTACGATAAACTGTGATTACACGCTAACTCGTGGATTAAGCCGATTAACGTGCCAATTCTGATTCGGGTCGTCACAGTTTTGTAAAACAAATTATTTACCAAGGGACTAAAACCCACTTCTTATCTTCTTTTTCGTTTTTGGGCTTCATTGATTTTGCTTCAAGTTCAAACCCTTATTCGATGTTGTTATATATGGTGTGGGATGTTGTTCTCTGAGAATTAAGGGTGTTGAACAGAGGCAACTGATTGTTCCCATTTGGTGGTTCAAATATCCTTTCCTTTATGGATTCATATTTTATCGATTTTGGGTTTGTTAGTGACTTGGTATCAATAGTATGTGATTGATGTACATTGTTAAGACTTAAGTGGATTATTTCACAAGAGTTACAGCTCTGGTGGTCTGAAATTTGAGCATTCTTTTAAGCATGGATCAAAAAAAGGTCTCTCGTTAGTTACAATTTTGTGGTTTGTGGATAGTGTTAGGAAGAATCGCAAATGCAACCTTTATACCGATTGCCTGCATTGGTTTTCTGGCTACTAGTTTAGAGGCTGAACTTATGTTTCATTCCAGTTGTTTTTTAACTGTTTGTAGTGCCGCTGAGTGAATCACTGTACAGTATAAAGAGTTTAGGACATAATGGTATTCGTTTGGATGAGTTGAATAGTCTTGTTGGGTTCTCTGAAACTCTGTTATGTAAAATTCTTGTCTTCCTGTTGGTGCTCATGGAACCAAGCATTTGAGCACAAATGACGAACCTGAAGTTTGTGGAAAAGATTCCAACCTCAAGGTAATCAAATATATCAGCTGAACTGAGGAACAAGGTAAATTTGAATTTCTAGGCACAAACTACTCTTATAAAAAGAAGTTACAATGGTTGTTGTCTTGTATAGCTTCAGTGATATAACCGTCCATTGTTAGACTAGGTATAGTGACACACCATTGTTTTTTACAAGTTATTCGGGCTGCTAGTAGATGTGGGGCGACTCGGTTGAAATCGCGATGCAGAGCTAAATAGATGTAGGGAGACTCTGCTGAAATAGATGTCTCTCATATGAAGCTGCAATTCGCAGGCCCACTTCCCAGAATTTGATACCGATTCGGGTCGACTTCGAAGTTGAAGGCCAGAGATTCAAAGACTCCTTCACTTGGTACCCAGCCGGTAAAGTTTGAGTCTTTCTTACTTTGATTAAGTAAAGTTTGAGTCTTTATGTGATTTATGGATTAGTTTGATAATTTTTTGGTTTGGGTTGTTTCTGGAATTATTGAGTTCTTGGTGTTTGATAACATATCATGATCCAGCAGAGATTGCCAAGTTTGCAAAAGTTACAGCTAAAGACTTGAAGCTATCTTCAAACTACGAGAAAGCCATTGCTAATTCAATTTAGGTTGGCATTTGTATTCATTCAGTTCTGTTGAATTTGTTTTACTATTAGCTATTGGAATTTAAGCTTATGGACATTGTGTTGTGGTATCAGAGGGAAGTTAAGATTTTTCGATAATTCCAAGGCCAAGATATGTTCACGGGCGAGAGGATTGTTCTGGTTAAGGTTAAGTTTAATATGTAGCATGGTTATTACATTGGAGAGTGTATGTTTGAAATGTGTTTGGTGAGTAGCTAAGTTCTGATGGTGTTTTGTGCTCAGTTTGATCTTCGCGTAAACCATACTCTCATCAGGGACCAGTTTTTATGGGTAATTGCATAAAGCTTCACCTTTGAAAGTGATCAATTTTTCGTAATGAATCTGATACATCTTAGCTTGAGTTTCATATGTGTTGTGGTGGACTTCAAGAATTGGACAACTTTGAAAGTGATATAGAGGAGTTTGCTAAAACCTTGTGTGTGGTTTTAGGTGTTCATGACCCTGAAGTCGGCGTAAGTTGTGTTGTTTTGTATTATTCTTCTTGAACAGATGCAGTTTTCGACTGTTTATAAGTGCAAGATGTGTTGGTTTGTGTCAAAGTTGGAGCATTGATGACTTTGTAATTCGCTAAAAGAAGCTAAATTTTATTGTAGCCTGCAATTGCTTTTGCCATAAGAGAACAGCTATATGAGGTATATTGTATGGGCCAGTAATGAGATGAGTATAGTTATACAATCTAGTTGTACCATGTGTGTAGTGAAATGAAATGTGTTTATTTTATAAGTGGCAGCTCAGGTCCTTCAAGAAACGGCTATTGGGAAAAATTGGGCATTAGATAAGGTATTTCATACATGTCATGTTTCATGGCTAACTCTTCAATACCAACAGTTTTGAACTTTTCATATATATAATGAAAGAGAAACAAAAGGAACTATACTCCGGAAAAATCCCCATTATACTGTATATGAAAACAAGTAATTATGCAACCCAAAAACAAGTGGAACGAGATTTAATTATTCCGATTACTCTTTTCTCTCTACTGAAATATAGCTCAGTGGGGCAAGAAGGTTGCGTGATGCCATAATTCTGGGGTATCAACTTCAAAGGGCGCCGGGACGAGATTTGGCCATCCCTGAGTGGTATGCAAATGCGCAAACTGAACTACAAATTGGATCACCAACTAGCCCAAGGAGTGAGATCGATGAGAGGAGCTCTGCAATGAACTCGTGAGATGCATCTTCAAGTAGTGTGTTTGACTGCTCGTGTAAAAAATTAATGAGATATTCATTTAACCGCTTTTTATATTTAGATGCATCGAAGATTTTGACACTCTTCATGGAGATCTTCACGGTCTTTCCGATACAATGACCTTTTTGAAGAGCTTGGTAGAACTAGATTCTGCATATGACTCTGACAAAGCTACTGATAAGCAGCAGATGAGGGAGCGGAAGGCTGCAGCAGGACTCTTCAATTGGGAGGTCTGACTTGTTTCAACTAAACCCCATAGGTGTTGTAGTTATATTTTAACTCGTTTAGTTTATGAATGTAAGAGCATAATATTGTTTTTACCTTTCTGGGTACAGGAAGACCATTTTGTGGCAAGAGCACCTAGATGATTAGATGTAATGGGTGGGATCGCTGACTACTCAGGAAGCCTTGTCTTGCAGGTATTAGCTCTTTATTTGATGTTTACTAGTTATTCTATCTTCAAAAGCCGACGCTTACATCAGTGCTAATAGCACACGTGTGTAGAAATACTTGCATGCGCAGTGAAATATGCCCAGTATACATGCATAGAGATAGGGATTATGAAAAATTCCTTTTGCTCATGGTGATAGCACAATGACAACACACACATAAATTCCTTTTAACATGTACTACATTCCCTTAGATCGTGTATATATCCTTCTGCTCATGTTATTGGCAAGAGTCCCCTTGATAATCTTTACTAATTGGTTCTCTGTCACAGCTGCCAATCAGGGAAGCGTGTCATGTTGCTGTACAAAGAAACAAACCAAGTAAAAACAGGCTCTGGAAGCATGCCCTGGCTCGGCAGGAAGCGAAAGGACAAAACTCAATACCTGTCCAGCAGATTGTATGTATAAGAATTAAGATTCAGCATCTTTCAAAGTCTTTCCATTGACAGGAATTGGGGTTTATTTTATTTTTGGGGAATCAAAGAAGGGTCAGTGTAGATGTAGTTCCCCACACACGAAACTTAGATTCATTTTTAAGCCTCGTGTATAAATGAGTTTACCATCTCTGGGTATTGTTTGTTACAGGTCTCATATGGTTCAGAGTTGAGCAACCGTAGTCCTACCTTTGACATGGATCTATCTGATTTTATGGATGGAGATCATCCAATGTCATACGAGAAGGCAAAATTATATTTTTCACAAGATCCATCTCAAAAGTAGGTTGTGTTATTTTTTTTCAATCATCTGTATCTGTAATATTGTATAATACATACTTCATGGCCTTCATTGTAGGTGGGCAGCATATGTTGCGGGCGTCATTCTGGTTTTAATGACAGAATTAGGCGTACGCTTTGTGGGCAGCACTCATATGTACTGGAGGGTTTGGTTGAAAATTGGGATGACGAGCTTTCTGCTGAGGTACTTGTTGAGTTGCCAGTCTATTTAAGCTTTATATACTTTCTTTTATCTTCATTAACTGTGATATATTTGCTGATGGTTTTTGTTGTCATTCTTCCTCGGGAGCTACAATCGCAACTGAGTTCTTGTGTAGCTTCCATGTTATATTCTATAAGAATGTTTAATAAAACTTTGAGTTCATTGCAGGATGTTCATGATAGTCTTATTCTACTACAGGCTTTTGCAATGTAACATTACTGTAGCAGAACTAAGTGGTAAACCCTCTAAAGCAAGCTGTATCCATCTTTGCTGACACCCAGAACACCTCCTTCAAGCAGTTTGTGTGAAGCAGCCAAATGTCTCCAACCGACACTTAGTCCTGTTTTACTTGCAATGTATTTTGACTGAGATATGTATATGTACATATGTACATACCACTTCAATCATGAGCAATTGAGATATGTATATGTACATGTCTCCAACCGGCGAAAGTATAGAAGGATGTATATGTACACACCACTTCAATCATGAGCAATTCTGTCACATATATGTAGTCTAGTTGAAGAGAAGTTACCATCCATAAACAGCTAGCTAAATGTGATCGAACAAGCGACTTTACAAAGTCAGGGAATTGAGAATGTAGCTTTGAGCGACTTTCTGTGGTCGGATAATAGCAGACGAGTTTGGTTGACCTCTTGAGGGTGAGCCATCAATTGGATACTCATATTGCGTACTGCATGTATCAATAAAAAATCAAAAATAAAGAATTGACAATGATTATATGAACAAAACACAGCCTCACAACTTAAAAAACATGAAAATTTGAAATCTATATAAGATACTTTACTGACCTTGTGGGTGAGGATTTCCTTACAGCTTGCTCAATCATCTAAAGTATCTTAATGCTATTCGATTCATGTATGACCCATTACAGATCAACAGATGTGCTGAACCAGAAGAAAGAGATACAATTGTTTGCAAGACATTCACCTCGCACTCGTTAGGCACGCCGACTATATTAACTTAGAAAGGTACTCTTCTTCCGCTTTTGCAGATAAGGCTCTCTCTTTATCTGCGAAACACAATCAATTTGAAACCCTGAAAAAGCCATTTCAATTATTTGCAGTCAGTTGGGTATAATATTTGCAGTAAGCTCGGTCCATTGGACCAGTGTGTAGTTCATGGATTGTGATCGATCAAGGTACACAATCTGATTATAGCATCAATATTAAGTGTGTTTCCATGGTTAGTTATCAAATTTGTATAGATTGAGTTGTTGAGGACACGTTCTGTGGCTGATATGAATTGGGTAGCTATGTTTGACGCGAAAAAGATTTCATAGGATTAAAAATTGGGATGCCAAGACTACTAAAATCGATTCAATGTTTGCCACGAAATCGGTGCTCAGATTGTCTTGTAATTGATGAATTAAGATAGCCATGAAAGTAGCACGATTAAGAAAGATCAGTTGGCTAATGCAATCCCCTAAATTAATAACTTCATTATCTAAATGAATTCTCCAGAATCAGCGTTGTATTCAACGATAAAGATCAACCGTGTTGTATGATTTACATAATGTGTAGTTAAAATTAATCATATTAATCATAAAACTGTTGTTTTGGCGATGTTGTTGAAGGTATATAATATGGACATCAATCCAACCCAATCAAAGAGTAGTAGGAGCTCGTGTTCAGAGGAACAATTTTTTTCAAGATTGGTGGTTACATCATAGTTGTTTGTTTTATTGTTGGTCAGAAATGAATCAGTAAGATTTAACATTTAAGATGATCAAATTGGGTCATAATGCAGAGATGAAGGCGACGAGATAGAGGAGGCACTTAATGGGAAGCGCGGTGGTTATTTGTTTCGCCCTTTGACAACATCATGTGATGCGAGAGGGTTCAACATGCTTATAGGCCAACTCAGGGAAGACAGACTACTTCTGATTGAGGAGATGGGTTTTGGACCCGTAAGAAAATTCAAATGCATGGAGCTAAATATGCAGCTGTGCCAGATGATTTTGGACAGATTCAATGTAAAGACCCGCAAAATTTATTTTCACGGAAAGAAGCTCACCGTCACCTCCAAAGATGTAAGCCGTGTATTGGGTTTCAATAATTATGGAGACGTCGTCTCACTCAAAGGGAACTTGTATGACTCTGATATTTTAGAGATAAAAAGGCTCATGTGTGCAAAAGACTCTGTAATAAGCGTACAATTTCTGATGAACACCTTGTTGGTGGAGTCAACTTCAGAGGATATGTTCAAGAAATGCTTCTGTTTATATGCACTGGCTACTTTGATTTCTCCAACTACAGCAGATTATGTGGATCCTAGATTTTTATTTTTAGTTCGTGATGCCAGGGTAATTGGTAACAATGGCAACATTCACATATGAGACTCTTCTGAAAGGGATTTCAGATTATCAGAACAGTACTTGTAGTCATGTGGGAGAGTGTTTGCTATTTTTGCAGATATTCTATTTGGATATTCCGGTAACTAGAGCCGGCGTTGTTGGTAGCAGTCCATCAAAAACAGTTTGGCAGTGCAAAGATAATTACCGCATATTTAGGAAGATTGAGGAACATAGTGGATTTTATGCAAACAATATTCCATTTAGCAAGAGACATGATTCTGCCAATCCATATTCTCGAGTGCGTGATTCTAGTATTGGTTCAAGAATGCATCCGGGGGATGATTTGAAACATGTGAAGGGTGATTTGCAATCTATCAGAGTTTTACTTACACAATTCCGAAACAATATGACCACAATGGGCCATCGCGTGGAAGATGTCAGAACTGCAATAGATAGTCTTGCAATACTTTCTCAGAATTTTTATAACAAAGGAATGGATAATTTGGTTTCGGGTGTCATGAAGAGAGTTGCTCTGTTGTTGCAGCCAGAGTTAGAGTCGAATCTTGTATCTCCTCCGGCAGCCCCATATGCAAACTTGGGTATTTTAGTTGATGGCCTTGATAATCTATTAACACGGCGAGATTCTTTGCATGGGGATCACAATAGGGTTAGTACCTACTTTGTTATACAGAAAATTTATTTGACCTATCGTGAATTATTAGACGAGCTAGTATTAGTAACCAAACACTAAGATGTTCAAGTAGAAAATGCAGCCAGTAAAGGGGGAGCAGTCATATAGTAGTATGGTTGCAAGCGCAGCTCCACAAAGGCAAAGGCTGAATGTCGGAAAATTTTCATCCTTGGATTTGTTTGATGATGAAGAGTCTCTTTTTCTGGAATATCTGTTCTCCCATGATGATATATCGGACGAAAGTCTTTTTTGGTACGTTGGTTAAAATTAATTATTCTCTATCTAATGTGTAAGTATGTAATTTAATATATACATTTAAAATTTTATTGGTTTACACTGGACTTGCTTCCAACTACTAGTGTGGAAGTAGCAAGAATCCACAATTTCAGGTTAATGAAAGGAGAATTGACATGTCTCACACCAAACAAATCCATCTCAGCTGAGGCTCGATTAATACACTACTAAATGGTCATTTGTAGAATTTCATTTTATTCGCTACTCTTACACAAAAAATAAAACTAATTGTATGTGTTGAGGCTATGCAGTTAATCAACTTAAGCGGCCTATACTATGCAGACATTGATTCCCAGCACTGGTTTCTACCCACCATGTTTTCTGTAAGCTCATGTTTTAAGTGTAGCACGTACAAATTGTAGTTAATGAATTGTAACTAATACTGTATATTGTATCATGAATGTTCAAAGGAAATTGGTGGAGGAGCTTATGTGGAAGGGTGGGTTAGTGACGTCCTTACCTTGTGCGCCCTAAACCGCTATTATGGCAAACTCCACCAATGCAAACATGTTCAGTTGTTAAGAATAGTTTGAAAATGCAGTAATATTTACTAGTGTTATATATTGGGTTCCAATTATGGATGTACCATTAAAGTTGAATGCTTTATGCAATTGATATTTGCCAACTTACCCTTTTCATTTATAACATGCAAGATTTTTATTCCTGTGTACGATGTAATGTTTCATCACTGGTATTTGGTGCTGGTTCACATGGCGGTTGACTCAAGTGAGATATGGGACAGTTGTCCGAACCCTTATGCTGATGAACGCATGAAACAAAATGCCATCGAAGTGGTAAGTGTTAGTATTTGTAATATCTAATTTTTCTATATCATATTAAAGATTATTATTATACATATAAATGCACGAGTTATCTAATTCAACACACCTCACAGATGGGCTTGATTAAGCTTGTTTTTGGGAGCGAGATTATTGAGTCCACCGTACTGTCGTCTAAGTTGTTATGGAATACAATTTCATACCCAGTGGGATGTCCAACCAGTTCCAACAACCATGACTCCGGTATATTTGTTATACAGAACATTCAATATTACAGAGAGAATTGGTACGATGAGGTTAGTTGATTTGTTACATTTCTTCCCACAACTTAACTTTATCTATGTTATTAATGATAGCATTTTAATTTTGCCTTATGAAGTATAATTCCAATGATCAACGTGTCCGTATTGCATTAGAACTATGCATGCACCCAAGGAACGAAGTATTTGTATCATTATGGCAGGCTGTTTAAGACCACCAAGCAGGACGACGTCCGACTGGGAAATTTTCACCTAGTGAAATATCAGTATTCAGATCTGCACTAACTAGACCAAGGCGTAATGAATGATTTCAAACTAAATTATTGTGGCTGATGTTATTTTTTTGTTCTGGGCGTAAGAATAGCAGCACTGTGTGTGGCCAATTACCCGAGGGCCCATGATGTGGGTATTTCGTAGACTATGAATTAGTGTTTATTGTATTTTCGATGGGATATTTATTGTATTTTACATGATTGTCGTTGGTTCCTTCGAGACAATGATTTGGTATATAACTCCAACAATAATTGTAGGCATCTTATTTTTGCTGTATGGGCCAGGAACAGTCGACGTTTTGTATCTACCAATTAGTATTGTAAAAAAAAAGAGTAGTTCATGCGTGATGCAATTCATCATATTTACATGTTTAAACAAGAAGGTTGTGTTTATGGTGACAATAATATTGCTACATGTGTGATACAAAAATCCTTTGTATAAGTAATGTAAGTTTAAATGGTCATGAAAAAACAAATTACTGTTATTTACATGTGGTGGTCCATGAAATAATTGATTAGCCCAGACTCCTGTTGCCTCGACTGTAGGATGTTGCCAAAATTGGGAATCGACGGTTATTACACCGAAGGCTTTGCATAAAAAAATACTACAGTTCATTACAACAAGATATCCAATAACCGATTAAAGCCCTGTTCCATACTTAATGTGTGACCAGCCCATCAATAATTATACAATAAAATTGTTAGAAGATCAAGTAGGATAACCGGTTGAAACCATGGAAAGCCCAATCTCATGCATCCAAGGCAAGATAGTTATTGTGCTACAATCATATAGTAAATGAAATTACATTATAAACTTAACAGTTTTTCGAATAGACGCGACTATCTACCAAGAACCATAGTCACTGCCACAACAATCTAAACAAGAAGATGAGTGATAATTCGCGAGATCCATGCAATCATAAGATGGACTAGTTTGAATCGATGCGTTTACATCATTTTCTTTTTCCATGTCGTCTAGGTAGTACTGCAATTGAACGGGACATTCATCCGCCCACATAAAGCCTCCTCCATGCTGCTTTCCCTGATTTACCTGATTATATCAAATCAACAACATCCAATAAAACCTCATATTTAATGAAACATATGGTATACTACAAATTGCACAAACAGATCGTAGTACTCTTGTCCACCACAGAACCAATAAGGTCTGCCGTAGTCTTCGGTGTTTATTTGGGAGAAGAAAGATTTCATTCTTGAGTGGCAAATATTGCAATAAGGTCCTAATCTTAGGATCTGAAACCAAGTTTTTGTTCTAACGCCAAAGCACTGCACCTCCTGTACAGTGGAATGATGGATGATTATAAGACTAAACAGATTTCAAACAGTACATAGTAAAAAATAAACTACACGGCAACTGCTAACACACAACTTACAATTCCAACTTGGTTGTGATGTACGTCGAACTCAAACATACTATATTGAACGTTCACATATACTTTTTCATTGCATGGTTTGAAATAGTCAAGAACAATTGTACCGGGCTGAACCTGTTGGAAAATGAAAAGCTAATTTTGCGTGCCTATAAACAATGTTATAAACTAACATATGCCAGTTTAATATGTACCGGTTCATCAGGAGTCGCACACATCCAGTAAGCATTTCTTAATCTTCCCCATTCGTGAGTTTTCCCCATATCATTTTGCATGCATGCATGCACACTGAAACATGACGGTTACATAGTTGTGGATTGTATTCTCCCAATGACACTTCCACCCTGTCTGGCCGGTTGTCTTCTCTTGGTCCTATACAGTGTTAAAAAAAACGGTAATCGGACACGAATCGTTATGGTACTGATTATTGTGTAACCGATTACTCTGTGATTAATCGGGATTAATCGGAATCGGTATTTTTTTATCTATTAAATAATATTATAATTATTAATATATTAAAAAATATCTAAAAGATCATTAGCATCTCCAACGATACCCTATTTCACAAATAAAGTCAAATTTTAACTTTTCTTACATAAAATATCACTCCAACGGGTACCCTAAAGCAAAGTTAAATGTAACTTTGAGTTAAATTTTGAAATTATATTTATCAAAGGTGGGGAGAGAAAATGACTTGAAGTCATATTCTCCATCTTTCAGTTTTTATTGTTTTAACGTTCAATTTATTCTAATTTAATTTTTAAGTAATTTTTTATTATCTCACAAGTTATATAGAGTCTAGCTATATTTAACTTTTAGACAATTTTAACTTTAAAATTTAAAACTCCATAATTGGAGAAGGTAAAATGATTAAGTAAAAAAAAATGTTAGGAAAGTGATCAAAATTGAACACATAGTTTAATATTAAAATAATAAACATAAGAAAATGCATTTCAAATAAGAAAATCACTCCATGCCAAATCTTCCTTGAAAAAATAAAATTGGGTTTTGGGTTGTTATTTTTAAATTTTGATTTCTCATTAAAAAAATATCTGGCTGTGTAGGCAGTGTAACACACCGATTAATCGGTGAATCGGCTGATTAATCGGTCTCTACACAGTTCACTGTGTAGGGGGCCGTTCATGCCTTAATCTATGCAGTTTCTTACCGATTACACACCGATTAATCGGCTGTGTAGACTGTGTTTTCGAACACTGGTCATATATACATGTTCATTTGCATCCTAATAATGAAGAACGTCAAATACATTTCCAATTAACCCATGAAAAACAGATAAAGCCTACCATTCTTTGAGTATAGAAGCAATAGGAAGTACAACAAAAACAAGTCTTTGCGCTATGTAAGAGCAAGCCTTGAAGATTAGGCAATCAATGGGGGGGGGGGGGGGTGTGATAATTCAATTTGTAATGTTTATGTGGCCATCGGCCTTTTAGGCCAAAATCATGTATAACAGAAATGTAAAATATTGGAATCAAGTCTATTTCCATGTTCTTGTACAGGTTTGGCTTGTTATTCAAACAAACCAAACCTATGAAGGAAAGACAATGAATGCAAGAAAAATTATCCTTTGTGAGGATGAAGAACCTGGAGTGATGATAAAGTGATTTGCCTCACTATTACAACCAATATAAGCTGCGGCACCAATTTGCTTTATCAGCTTCACACCCTGTAAACAGATTGATTAGCTTTATGCATAGACTTGAACTAGTGTAAGCAAGATGGAACAACCAAATAAACTAGACGGGATAACAATAAAGTATATGGAACAACCTAACAAACCATACATTGAGATAACACATAGAGTAATCGTGCATATAGGATTACACTGGCATACTAAACACCTATGTAAGATGCATACCCATAAATTTCACCTATGTAAGATGCATATCCATAAACACCTATGAGATAACATTAAATTATAAAGTTGTTAAGATGTTATATTACATAATTGCAAGATAAACTCCAACAATGTTTATTCTTAGTACCCATAAAACTAAGATTTAGGTGCTTTGTCCACTACACAACAGAAATTCTAATTGCTCTCTCCATAAAAAATTTCAAACTGAAAACGTAAACGTAGCTATATCATTCGGCTATAGGAATACAACGCTAATTTTGACCACAATCCTCTGATGAAAACATGCAGACAAACAAATCATCAAACCTACAATTACGATACCATTAACCCAAAACAATATCCAAGCAAAACTAAATTGATCAACCCTTTTCCTTTGTGAAGCACTCCCAGGTAATCATTTCACTGATTACAGCATGAAGTGCATCACAACCTATAATTGGAAGGACGTTAGTTGCAATAGCAAACATAACCACACATGAAAAGATTAAAGATATCATAGAAGATAAGAAAAAATTCGAAAAGAACAATTCTGAAATTAATAGCTACAGACAATCATATATGGAGCAAATTTTCTACAATCACGACTTGATTGAGAACAGTCCTCTAAAATCCCCTCTCTATCGAGCAAAGGAGAAAATCAATGAAGCCCAATTAACAAATTTCGCACTTCCTGAGAAGACCTGACATGAATATAAATCGTTCAAATTCAAACCATATCCAGCGATGCACACTAATTCCAGGTTTGAAAATCAATCATGAACACATACAAATTACACTTAACAAATCTGGAAACTTACCGCGGTCTCGCGTCGGGATTGCCGCGGAATTAGGCATCAGCTTTCTGATCGAAAACAATGTATTTGATCTTACCTTGGTCGGCGGCGACAGAGGGTTGGACGGCGAGGTTTGAGAGAGAGAGAGAGAGACACAGAGAGCAGAATCTCACGAAGATAAGTGGTATGAAGCATCCCCTGCAGTTATGTCGCACGTTTAATGAATAGTAAATTGTCAAGAACTAGTATGGGCCCATTACAGCAGGCCCGAGCACGAAAGAACGAAACCTTTATCCCTAATTTCTCACATTGAAGGGAGGCAACCAAAACGTACGCTCACCATTCACTTCAAAATATAATGAATTCTGTCCGGCGATACCAATTAGGTCTGTAATTAGTCACTGATTTTTCAGTGACATCTTGCCTCCAGACCATTATTCAGTGCGTAGGAGCGATATCCCTCCGTATCAATTTGTTTGCGAAGTTCAATCATCGGTGTTCTACATCAACCCTGCGGAGTTCGGCTGAGGATCCACCGTACCGGAAGATCTCCCCGTATGATCATGACCGAGGTTGGTTCGTATTCAACCCAACATTCATTTTTGTTTGAACTCGAAATTTAATCTCACATAGTATGTCTTCATACCCCATTCACCAGACCCCGTTGGTTACCCATTTTGGGTAATCATTCGATGTTTTGAATATTTTGTAGAGTCCTCGAGACTGCGGGTTTGTCCTTTCTGAAATCAATGAAACTATTTAACATTCGAATTCATTACGACCTCGATCGATTAACTGGTTGTGCTTTATAATACGTGCATTAGGTAATTTCATATTAATTACCACACATTTGGATATAACGCAACGGTTTATGCAGAAACAAGTTGCTCATTTAGCAACTCAAGGCATTGAAGTTGCCTATCACCGAAACAACTCCCCCAGTTTTGTGAAGGTCAGATTGTTCAATTTTTAAGTTGATTGTTACGTTAGTCAAGTGATATAATTGTTTACATACTCTTATATAAGCGTCAGCCATTTGCACCACAGAACTCGTAAATTTTCGAAGGTGGGAAACATGTCACCTAAGCGAAGATTGAGGAGCGCCAAAAGGAAGTTGAAAACTAGTAATCTTACATGTCATTCTATCCAAACTGCCTGCAACACCAAGGACTTCAAGAGGCTTATGGGTCAACTCCAATACGACAGGCTGCTGCAAGTTGAAGACATGGGGTTTGGTCCATTGGGTAGGTTAAAATGCAGGGATCTTGATTTGGGCCTTTGTCGAATGCTTGTGGATAGATTTAACACCAACACAAGCACCATACACTTACATGGGCGACATCTCTCTGTGACGAAGATAAATGTTGCACGTGTTATGGGATTTCGGGCAGACTGCTGTACTGTGGACCTCGAATGGGACTTGAATGATTCAGATATAGTCCAGTTGAGAGAGGTTTTGACTATACGAGGCTAGTTTTTAGATATAAAGTTTATACAGAATGCTCTGTTAGAGGAATCCACCACAGATGATATGTTCAAGGTATGCTTTTGCCTATACGCTCTTTCCTGCATTGTAGCTCCTAGTAAACCTAGTTACGTGGATCCAAGATTTCTGCTGGCGATCAGGGATCCTAACGCAATTGGTGAAATGGATTGGGCGAGCTTTACTTATAATGTACTCATTGAAGGGATATCCGCCTACCAGACACAGGCAGATGAATATGCCGGAGGCTGTATGCTTTTTTTGCAGCTGTTTTATTTGGATGCCTTAGTATGCGGTGGGGGCAATATATTCCACATGGGTTCATATCCAATAACCACATGGGGTCCAAAGCAAATTCAGCATGCGTTTAGGGAAATCGAAGAGCAAGGGGGTCTTTATTCCAACAATCGTTTTGTGTCAAAGCGACACTCTGTACGCAATCCGTTTTCCGGTTCACGCGATGTTAGCACCGGTTTAAAGACTAGCTTGGTTGATGACCTTGCCTTGGTGAAAACCCATGTGCGTTGCATGAAAAAAGATTTCACGACGCTGAAAGATAATGCGGGTGCAATAGAGCCTCGGATTGTAGAACTATGCGGTGCGACAGTATCGGTGGTTGAAGTTGTGGGAATGTTTACAGAAAACGGCATTAAAGCTCTGGCAGCCGCGGTGTACGAGAAAGTTGTGGAGATAATTGATTTCGAAAGAGAGCCACATAATAACGACAGTATGGCAAACCAAGTAAGATTTTTTAATTATTTATTTGTTCATTATGGAGGACGTGTATATAATGTCATTGTTAATTTTACATGCCCTAAATAGCATTCCTGCCAAAATCGATTCAGGGAACTGCAGGTGTAATTCTGGATGACGTAAATGCGGGAAAACTTGAGTATGACAAAAATCTGAACATGCCACTCCCGTACTACAAGATTGCTTAGATATCCAAAGATGATGCCTAATTGATTGAGTACCTATTTGGAAGAATTAAAAGGGTGGAACACAGACGGTAAGAGTCCGGTAATATTAAATACCAAAACGACGTGAGCCTTACGTTACATTACCCAGGCCATTGTTCGATTGGCTGAATTGTGTTGTAACTCATCATGAAACAACGCATTTTTTGTGAATTATGCAGGTTTCAGGTTTCAAGAATCCTAAATTTTGGCTTGTCAAGGTCTGCCATATCATGTTTGGCGCCGGGTCGTAGTCTAACCTCAGATGTACGTTTATCAACAATATTTCACAACCATTATGAACTATATTGGTCACGTTTGTAATGAAAGTGAATGTACGGGTATGTCTGTTGATATGAAAAACAGAGAGACAAAGAGAAGAAAACAGAGAGACAAAGAGAAGTTTAAGTTAAAGACCTATTCAACTTAAACGTCGATTTGAAGTGCCTTCTCAAATCAGGTTTGGTGATCAAAACTTGATCTAGTTTTCTGAATTTCAATTCTTCAAGCTGTCTGTAAGAATACAACCCAAGCTATATATAGGAAAGATAGCCTTTCTACATGCCTAAAAGGCTTCCTAAAACTGACTTTAATAAAACTAGGAAACTAACTAGATTTAGAAAAAACAGAGACTCCTACTGTATTCAGGAAATACAAAATATTCTGAATCCTTGGCTCAATTTCCAGCGTCAAGAGTTGGTCCTTCCACAAACAACACTCCCACGCCATTGGCTTGTTCATGGGTGCCTTGAATACTTGCTAAACCTGTTACTTCAGTTGGACTTAATATAATCTCGTCATCTACCGTATTCTCGATTGCATTCGTATCATCCCCTCCCCCTTGAAACGGAATTGACCTCAATTCAGTCAGACCCTCATCATCTAAATACGGAGAAAGATCACCCACGTTGAAAGTAGCTGAAACTCCACAATCCCCTGGTAATTCTATCTTGTAAGCGTTGTTGTTTACCTTACTCAGCATCTTGTATGGACCCTCGGCTCGAGGCATTAGCTTGTTTTTACGCTTTCCCGGAAATCGCTCCTTCCTAAGGTGAAGCCAAACCAAATCACCCGGACTGAATAAACGTGGCTTAGGGTGCTTGTTGGCTCGTTTCTTGTAAGCTTCGTTTACCACCTCGATTCGAGCCTTGACCTGCTCTTGTAACCTCACCAGTGCCTTAAGTTTAGACTCGGCGTCCTTATGCACTAGCTCATCCTTTGGGAGGGGGATCAAATCTAAAGGTAGATAAGGATTGATCCCGTACACTACTTCGAACGGTGAATGCTTCGTGGCAAATGTAGGTGACCGGTTATAAGCAAATTCAGCATGCGACAACTTAAGGTCCCAATCCTTTTGAGTTTTGCTAACCAACCCACGAAGTATAGTTCCCAATATATGGTTAGTTACCTCGGTCTGCCCATCGGTTTGTGGGTGCTGTGCTGTACTAAACAGCAGCTTGGTTCCTACTTTCCTCCATAATGTGTTCCAGAAATAACTTAGAAACTTTGAATCCCAGTCTGAAACAATGGTCCTTGGTATCCCATGTAATCGAACTATATCTCGAAAATAAAGGTCAGCCACATTAGCCGCATCATCGGTTTTATGACATGCCACGAAGTGCGCCATTTTAGAGAAACAATCCACCACAACCATGATAGCATCCTTCCCTCGCTGCGTCCTAGGCAAGGCTATGATAAAATCCATCGAAACATCTTCCCAAGGCCGTTTAGGAACCGGCAAGGGACTGTACTCGCCTGGCTTGAACTTGCTTTTGGCGAGATGACATGTAACACACTTACCTAGCAGATTCTGTATGTCTCCAAGCATCCTGGGCCAGTAGAAGTGTTCACGTAGGACCTCCAATGTCTTTTGAGCTCCAAAATGACCAGCTATGCCGCCTCCATGTGCCTCTCGCACTAATAACTCTCTCACCGGATGTTTAGGGACGCACAAATCATTTCCCTTAAATAAGAATCCATCTTGAAGTATATAGTCTTTGAACGAACTAGCCCCACACTCCAAAAAGATTTCCCTAAAATCGACATCCTTTGAATAATACTCTTTTAGCATTTCAAATCCGATCAACCGTACCTCAAGCGTTGACAACAACGCGTACCTTCGTGATAGAGCATCAGCTACCACGTTGCTCTTGCCTTCTTTGTACTTGGACGAGAAATTAAATGATTGGAGAAATTTGACCCACTTGGCATGCCTTGGGTTGAGTTTCTGTTGTCCGTTAATGTATTTTAATGATTCATGGTCCGAGTGGAGAATGAAATGATGTGGTCTTAAGTAGTGACTCCAATGGTCGAGGGCTCGCACAATCGCATAGAATTCTTTGTCGTACGTGGAGTAATTAAGCCTAGCTTCCCCCAACTTCTCGGAAAAGTAAGACACGGGACGCTTCCTTTGGACTAGCACAGCCCCAATCCCAACTCCGCTCGCATCACATTCGACCTCAAACGGTTGGGAGAAATCTGGTAGTACGAGAATCGGAGCTTCACAGAGCTTCTTTTTGATAGAGTCGAACGCCTTCTGTGCTGAATCGCTCCACCGAAACACACCCTTCTTCAAACACTCGGTAATGGGACTCATGATGGTGCTGAAGTCGCGAATAAATCTTCTATAGAATGATTCTATCCCATGAAAGGATCGAACCTCCGTTACTGTCATAGGCACCGGCCATGATCGAATAGCTTCGACCTTGGTTTTGTCGACGGCAACTCCGTCTTTAGATATTACGTAGCCGAGAAAAACTACCTCATCAACTAAGAAGGAGCACTTTTCGACCTTCCCATACAACTTTTTCTCCCTTAATACTCTAAACACGCTACGTAGATGCTGTAGATGTTCCTCCAAATTCTTACTATAAATTAGGATATCATCCAAGTAAATGACCACAAATTTCCCGAGGAAGGGCTTTAGAACTTCGTTCATTAACCTCATGAAGGTACTTGGTGCGTTCGTAAGACCAAAGGGCATAACTAACCACTCATATAGTCCATGCTGAGTCTTGAATGCCGTATTCCATTCATCCCCTTCCCGCATTCTGATTTGGTGATACCCGCTTCGCAAGTCTACCTTTGAGAATACCTTCGAACCGTGTAACTCATCTAGCATGTCGTCAAGTCTCGGAATGGGAAATCGATACTTGATAGTTATGTTATTAACAACCCGACTGTCTATACACATTCGCCATGAGCCATCCTTTTTCGGGACTAGTAGTACCGGAACCGCACAGGGACTCAAACTTTCTCGTACGTACCCTTGCTCTAGCAGTCTTTCAATTTGCCTTTGTAATTCCTTGGTCTCCTCGGGATTACTCCTATAGGCAGCCTTGTTGGGCAATGGTGCACCCGAAACAAGGTCGATTTGGTGTTCAATCCCCCTTATAGGCGGCAGCCCTGGTGGTAAGTCCTCTGGAAACACGTCCTTGAACTCGTCAAGTAACTCCTCGATGCCTTCCCTGCTGTCCCTTCCTGCCGTCTGTCCACTGGTGGCCATGATAGCATAAACACGCCCTCCGTCATGAAGGACCTGTTCCACCTCTCTTTCGCTAGCGAACATAGCCAGACTTGGCTTCTTGCTCGGCCTTGAATGCATAGAACGAATAGCTTCAGGTGACATGGGTTTTAATGTAACCCTCTTCCCATCTACCATCAGTACGTACTCATTACTCCTACCCTTATGGTTCACATCCCTATCAAACTGCCAAGGACGTCCCAAGAGTATATGGCATGCATCCATCGGGATAACATCACACACTATCTCGTCTTTGTAAGGACCCATTGTGAAGTTCACTCTAGCTTGCTTCGAAACTCTCACTTTACTTCCATCGTCTAACCAATGCAATGTGTATGGTTTGGGATGCGGTAAGGTAGTTAAGGAAAGCTTGTCCACTAGTTCTGTTGACGCAACATTCGTACAACTCCCCCCGTCAATGATCACGCTACACCAGCGGTCCTTTACTTGACACTTCGTATGGAAGATTTGATCCTGCTGCTCATTGATTACTGATTCGGTTTGAGAGTGCAACATGCGACGTAAAACTAATGAGGTATCATAAACAGGCGCATCATAGGTTACTACTTCCTCCGAATCCTCCTCGTCTTCATTGAATACGAACAAACCTTCTTCTTTCAGAGCCTCATCATGTAATTCATCGCGCAAATTAATGACTTCTCGAAGGGTCACGATGCGCTTATTGGGGCAAACACTTTGGAAGTGTCCGAACCCTTGACACTTGAAGCACCGAACCTTAGATAAGTCCCGTTCCTTGCTACTTACTTCTGGTTTGTCTCGCGTTGAAGGGGTAGGCTTGGTGGCCGGAATTGCGTTTGAACTTGCCTCATTTGTCCTTGAACCCTCGGGTTTGCTCCATGTACTAGCCTTAGGTGCAAAATTAGAGCTTGGACGACTCACCTTCAACTGGGCTTCGATCTTCAAGCATAGACTACACAGCGTATCAAACGATGTGTAAGTTTGCAGGTCCACGGTGTTTGCTATGTTACAGTTTAGTCCCCTACAAAACCTCGCCATCTTTTGCTCTTCTTGTTCGTCCATCTCACACATTAACGTTAGCTTCTCAAATTCCGAGATGTAAGTAATCACGGAAGAACTTCCTTGAGTCAACTCAGCCACCTTCCTATACAGATCAAGTTTATGACTCTTGGGTACATATCTCTTCCGAAGTTTTCTTTTGAGGTCATCCCATGAGTTTAATTTGTCCTTGCCCTTCCTTCGACGCCCCTCTTTAAGGTTCTCGAACCATAAGGATGCGTTTTTTACTAGTTTCAGAATAGCATCACTACAAGAAAAGGAATCATTACCGGCGAGATTCCGGCCAACAAGGCCGGCAACCGGAAAAGTCGCCGGTAATGTCCATCATTACCGGCGACTTACCCCGTCGCCGGTAATGTCGCCGGCAATGTCTAGGCACACATTTCCGGCGAAATTCCGGCCGGAAAATCGCCGGAAATGTGTGCCTACACATTGCCGGCGACGGTTGGAGTCGCCGGTAATGTTTTGCAACATTACCGGCGAGATTCCGGCGTAAAGTCGCCGGTAATGTCTAAGTCGCCGGCAATGTGTCTTATATTAGATGCCGGATGGGGCAGCTCGATCATTCAATCATTTTGACCGAAAAAAATCCAGAGAAATCGAAAGAAGGAAAACGTACGCTCTGAAATCGATAATTCGGTATATTGTCAAAATTAAGGAGCGCGTCGAAAACTCGATCACTCGGGAAGCTATATATATAGGTACGTAGGTGTATATATACGTATATGTGGTATATATATATGTGTGTGTATGTGTTGATCAAATCCAATTCGTGAGATATATATATATATATATATATATGAAATGTTGTTGATGTACGGTCACGGAAACGAGAAAACAGCTTGTAGTTAATCTTGTGTCTGAATCAATGACTGGTATTATCGTATTGTTATCGGATCGGAGCCAGGCTTAACAGAGCCTCCTACCCAGTCAAATACGTTTTGAATTGAAAAACACCAGAATACTATCATCGAGTACTGAATCGAATTCAGAGATTAGATCGATGTATATATATACATATGCATGCATGTGTTGATTTAATTAGAGTTGAATTGAGATATCACGTCGATTATTAGTAGTGAATGTGTGTATATATATATAATTAATACCTGGTAAAATTGTTAGAATTTTCAGGATGGACAAGAGTTGGATGAGCCTCGAAAGATTGGATGTCAGATATCACGAGGGAATTAGGAGTTTTGTGGATTTTGTGAAGGCTAATTGTGGAGACACTACACTTCATTATTGCCCGTGTAAAGAATGTAAGTGTTTCAGCGATCGATTTCGATTTCCCATTGATAAAGTCCAGAGGCACCTGAGTAAATACGGGTTTTGGGATAAGTACACTTGTTGGATTTATCACGGTGAAACATCGTTAGCGGGTCCGCATGATCATGGACAATTTGGTGAGAGGGCCAGTCCACGCTATGATCATGGAGATTTTGCTGAGAGGGGCAGTTCATCCTATGATCCAACATCGATGTTAATCAATGATATGTTTCCTCATGAGAGCGGTGTATTTGCTGATGAAGCACCAAATGTCCCTCCCGTCGTTGAGGGTTTCCCCCATATCGAGCCAGTCGAACCATTACCTGGAGGTCATGTCAACACAAGCGGTATGGACAAGTACAACAACCTGATTGCATTGCAACAAACTCCGTTGTACGACGGTTGTAGTAAGACTGTTCTTGAAAGTGTGATGGGAGTGATGCAGCTCAAAATGGAGAACAAAATGTCTGTCACAGCTGTTGATTCTTGGTTGAAATGGACTGCTTCGCTACTGCCACCCGGTCATCGTCTTCCTACCACTCATCATAAGGTGCGACATATCCTGAAAGATCTTGGGTTTTCCTACATCAAAATCCATGCATGCAGATATGATTGTATTCTCTTCTGGGGAAAAGATCTCGAAGACCTTGAAGCCTGCCCGGTATGTTTTACAGAAAGGTATAAGTTGACTCCTGCAGGCAACAAGAAAGCTGTGAAGATACTTCGATATTTCCCGCTTATTGATAGGCTGGAGCGGTTGTTCATGTGTGCTTTCACGGCCGAGGCAATGAGATGGTGGGCTGAGAGGAACTTGCCTGACGATGACACCCTTATACACCCTTCCGACGGAGAGGGTTGGAAGCACATGGTCAGGGAGTTTGATCATTTTGCAGCAGAGGTCCGAAATGTTTGGCTATGGCTCTCATATGACGGATTCAACCCTTTTGGCAACATGAGTCTTCAATACAGTATATGGCCAGTTATTTTGGTACCGTACAACCTTCCACCATGGATGTGCATGAAGAAGGAATACAATATGCTCACTCTGTTAATTCCGGGCCCGGGTTATCCAGGAAAGTGTCTCGATGTGTATTTGAGGCCTTTGATTGAGGAGCTTAAGTACCTGAGTGAGTGTGGCCACCCCACTTACGATAGGTTCAAAAACGAGATGTTCCAGATGCATGCCATGCTTGTTGGCACCATCAGTGATTTTCCTGCCCGCGGTATGTTGTCGGGCAACGTTACCAGGGGTTACAGGGATTGTTCAGAGTGCATGACGGTTGATTGTTGCAGTCCTTATTGCAGTAAAATTGTTCAGATGCGTCACCGTTGTTGGCTTCCATATGATCACCCATTTAGGCAGGATCCAGACGCGTTTGATGGGACTGTGGAAACAGGTGTGGCACCCAGGCGATGGACAGGGGAAGAAATTTTGGAAGTGTTGAATGAATATGATTTTGGCCAGCTGAGCAATCATCCTGACATAGTGGCGTCAATTCCAGAAAAGCCCGAAATGTATAAGTTTTGGACACACAAGAGCATATTCTGGGAACTCCCCTACTGGCCCAGGTTGCCTATCAGACATTACCTAGATGTCATGCACATAGAGAAGAATGTGTGTGAAAGTGTGGTGGGCACAGTTCTTAACTTGGAGGGGAAAACAAAAGACATCCCTAAGGCACGCATTGATATGAAAGCAATGGGTCTGCGGAAACATTTGTGGTTAAGAGATGGTAAGAGAAAAATGCCGCAAGCTCCGTACACCGTAAAGCCGAAGCATAAGCATGAAATTTTTCGGTGGCTGAGTAATGTCAGGTATATATTGTTATGGCTATGTAGGAATTTGGCAGGAAATTTTTACCGGAGTATATATGGTTATATGCGAGAAATATAACGGTTGCATATATATGCCTTTATCTATATATATGCAGGTATCCTTATGGCTATGCAGGAAATATAAGCAGGTGTGTTAACTTCCGGGACAATAAGATGTACGGATTAAAGAGTCATGACTGCCATGTACTGCTTCAACGCCTTTTCCCTATTTTCATTCGAGGGTACATGCCCAAAGAGGTGGTGGAGCCGTTGGTGGCCTTGTCAAGATTCTTTCAGAAGTTATGCACCAGGGAAGTTAAAAAAGCAGACCTCAGGGAGATGCAAGATGACATCATTTTTATCATGTGCAAGCTTGAGAGGATATTTCCCCCAAAATTTTTCGACATAATGCCGCACTTGATGATCCATCTTCCCGAACAATTGTTGCTTACCGGTCCCGTACACTACACTTGGATGTATCCCATGGAAAGGTACAAATGATTCATAAATTTGGTTTGCCTATGTTTTTATATGTAAATTCTTGTGGTTAAGTAAGTTAACAAGCCTACAAGGACTATGTGAAGAATAAATATGCACCTGAAGGGTGTATCGCTGAAGCATATGTTGCGCACGAGTGTGTAACGTACACCAAAGTGTACCTCGAAAATGTAGAGGACCCCCAACAACATATGCCGATAGATGAACCCCAGTTCAACCTTTCTATCATCTCCAGTGACGTGGTAGTACAGGGAAGCTTGCCAAAGTCGTACAAGTTGGATGGAAATGAGGTAGCCATTGCCCACTGGTCGGTACTGATTAACTGTCAAGAAGTACAATATTGGAAAAACTATCATCTTCACTGCCCTGCTATTGCCGGAAATGTTGATTACCACAACAAGACATTTGCAAACTACTTTGGTCAATGGGTAAGTATATGTGTATATGTATATTTTTATATATATCCTTATATAGCATGTACGTATGTACGTGGTTTTGTGGTTTCAAGATGACATAATTTCTTCTGTACGTATTAATATATGGACGTTTTCAGATGAACCATGTAGCAAATGATGGTTGCCCAGAGTGGTCAAACGAATTGAGGGTCCTGGCGATGAAACCGATTGCTTCAAAAGTTTACTCGATGTGTCAGGTCAATGACGTGAAATTTATATGTGAAAATCGAGACGACCGACTGAAAACACAGAATTGTGGGGTGATGGTCCATGGTGGGCAGGATGACGTTGACTATTACGGTGTCCTTCATTCAGTTGTTGAACTAATTTATGGGAACCGCATGAAAGTGCACTTGTTCAAGTGTAGATAGTTTGATACTAGCCCGGAGAACACAAGGACCGATCAGTACGGAACATTTTCGGTGAATACTGCTACTACCTGGTATGAAGATGACCCTTTCGTTCTTGCCTCATCAGTAAAACAAGTGTTTTACCTGGACGATCTTCTTAACAAAGTCCCGTGGAAGGTGGTTAACCATGTTGCTCATAGAAACATATACAGTGCTGCCACACTTGGTGATACCGCAGATGATGAGGAAGTTACTGCATACCAAGAACCAAACGCTTTTGACATTCCGGAATCATCTACGATTCGCCTTAATAATGTGAGATCTGGGAGTGTGGTTCGAATTACTGGAGCAGAACTTCTCGATGTTAATCCATATGAAGTTGACGCTGATTCAGATGACGAGGAGCGGCACATATTGCCAGAGGTTACCTATGAAACCGAGTCAGACTCAAGTGATGAAGATGATTACGATTATCATCCTTAGTATGTTGGAAATTGTAGTCCGAAATTGGAACCGTAGTCGGCAAATGTACGTAGTAAAATGTACGTAGTAAAATGTTTAAGGAAATTATAGTCGGAAAATGTACTCAGAAATTGTATGTAGTCGGAACTGGAACCGTTGTCGGAAATTGAACGTAGTCGGAAATTGAACGTAGTCGGAAATTGAACGTAGTCGGAAATTGAACGTAGTCGGAAATCGGAAATTGAACGTAGTTGGAAATCGGAAATTGAACGTAGTCGGAAATCGGAAATTGAACGTAGTCGGAAATCGGAACCGTAGTCGGAAATTATACGTAGTCGGAAATTATGTAGTCGGAAAATGGTCGATCGGATAATAGTCGACAAATAATGACATTACCAACGAGTTAGCAACTCGTGGGTAATGTCATTACCAACGTACGTCGTTGGTAATGTCATTACCCACGACGTTGACCTACCTCGCCGGCAATGGTGGCGGTATAGGCAGCTCGAGCTCGATCTCCTCCTCCCCATTTCTCTTCGGCCTATTTCTCTTCTCTCTTCCCTCTTCCCTCCCTAAACCCGAAATTTTCACCTCTCCCCTCTCCTCAATCCTCTCTTCTCTCTTCCCTCTCCCCTCTCTTCCTCTCCTCCCCTCTCTCCTCCCCTCTCTCCTCCTCCCCTCCTCCTCTTCCTCCTCCCCTCACCTCCATCGCCGGCACGGTATAGCTCGAGCTCCACCATGCCAGGTTTGAGCTCTCTCTCTCCCTCTCTCTCTCTCTCATTCCACAATATTTTTTGTGTGTATTTTAATTAATTAATTTGTGATAATTGTGGGATGTATATATGTATGCATGTGGACATTATTTGTAAAATGTAATTAAGGTATGTATGAAAATTGTGGGAAAAAAATGTGGATAATTGTGGGGTGAATGAGCAATATATGTGATGTATATATGTGAAAAATTAATTAATATATATGGAATGTATATATATACGTATGTTTGAAAAATGTGGAAAATTAATTAGCTAGGGTGAATTGGATTAATATGTGATGTATATATATATGTGTGAATTAAGATGAAATTAAGATGCATGATCGATGTATACAAAGTGTATATTTGATGTATATATGTGTAAAAAGTTTAAAGCCGGAAATGATGTATGTATATATGTTAAGTTAGGTGATATAGTTGTTAATTTAACGTATAATAGCATGTATGTATTGGAACCATAACAAATCGGAACCGGAACGGTTTGAAACCGGAACTGTTTATAACCGGAACCGAGTTGTTTTCAAACGGTTCCGGTTTCAAACGGTTCCGGTTCGAAACCATTCCGGTTCCGATTTGTTATAGAACCGAGTCGGTTTGGAACCGGAACTGTTTGTAACCGGAACCGTTATGTTACAAACGGTTCCGGTTACAAACAGTTCCGGTTTCAAACGGTTCCGGTTACAAACAGTTCCGGTTTCAAACGGTTCCGGTTCCAAACCGTTCCGGTTCTGATTTGTTATAGAACCGAAACGGTTTGGAACCGGAACCGTTTCGAACCGGAACTGTTTGTAACCGGAACCGTTTGTAATATAACGGTTCCAGGTTCAAACGGTTCCTGTTCCAAACCGTTCCGGTTCCAACCCGTTCCGGTTCCGATTTGTTATAGAACCCCAGTTTCCATGACTATTACGGTGTCCATGCCAGGAGGTTTTGCGGCTAATTGGCTTCGGAGAGGTTCCCGAAATAGTGGAGGGAACAGTAGTCAAGCTTCCTCCTCGCCCGCAGTTAGCAACACGCCCAGTGGGCCAATGATGAGTGCTCGCACGAGAGCCTTGCTAGAGGCGCGAGCTGAGGAGGAAGCTGGACGATCAAGAGCCGTGCAACCGGAAGTTGAGCCTCGAGCCTCAGTCTCCAGACGCTCAATCAGCAGACGTCCCTCCGGTGGCAGAGCCTCAGAAGAGCGACAGTCAACGGGGGCATCAGAAACTCCCTCAATCCGAATGCCCCATATTCGCCCGGTGCCTACTCCCGTTTCACGGGAATCATCTGAGACACATGGTGGTGCTGGCGCCTCATCGTCCAGGCTTCGTCTATCTCCGCCGTCCGGTCTCTTCCTACCCGACGAGATTCCTGTCATCCCTGAATTCGATGATAGGGGGATGCCTGTTTATATTGAAGGACGGCCGGAGTTCCTGAGCGTGGAGGAAGCGTATAACTTCCTCCCGTTCGACCCCGTGTATCTTTGGAGTGTGAGGTGCACCAACCAACAAACGGACGATGCAGGTAAATTTTATTTAACATCAGATTGATTACTTAATTATTACTTAAGACTTGCGATAGGTTCAATTAATGATATCAATTTGTTGACATTGTATTATTAGGCAATTTCGTTAATGGGACTGGAAAACGGAAAGGGGCTAGAGGCACCTGCACCGGGAAGAGACTTGAGCAGGCCACCGGCGGAGGGAAAACGCCCATAAGGGCCAATGAGGATGGCGAGGTGATCGAGGCATTCGACACCACGCGCAAATATGTCAGCATGGCCGGTGCGATCGTGCGGGACAAGGTCCCAATGCTTTGGCCAGATTGGGAATCTGTGCCTATCTACGTGAAGATGCAAGTGCATAATGCACTCAGTGTGAGTAAAATCGTATTTGCATTACGTAAATTTTACATTTATTAATTAAGTCCGAATAAATATATAATTTTACCTTTTATATATTCATATTGCAGGTGTGGTTTGACGTGGATGAAGTTCTTATTCACACGTGGGTAGAGCGTCAACTACATATGAGGTGATGTGCTTCGACTTATTTGAATATATATCGAGTTAGATTTTTGTTTATCAAGTGTTTTAATATCTCTAACTTTTTTTCCTTGTTTTAATATAGGTATAAAGAGTGGAAGAACGAGCTTTCTTCCCATTACACTGTATACAAGGAGCTAGGCCGAGGTTCCACCCCTAGCGAATTCCGGTTTAGGGAGTACGAGTGGCTGTGGCTGATAGCCCACTTCGAGCACCCCAAAGCTCGGGTATGCATCCTTAATATATCTTTCAAGCATAATGTATCGTATCAGATTGAAATAGTTAGTTACTAATTTTTTTTCATATGTTTATCAAACAAGGCGATTTCAAAGACGAACCGGGCGAATAGATTGAAAAACACCAGGGCCCATCATGCAGGTTCACTCAACTACATGGGTTGGTCGACTAAAGCGCAGCAACAACAAGAGTTGAACCCGTTGGTGTATATTCATCAGAAGTTCTACCCGCAGTGCCCTGAAGAAGCGGTAAGTCTTTCGCCTCTCCATGTGTTAATAAAACTATTTTTCAAGATGGAAATAGATTTTGTTAGCTAATACGTTGTTCATTTTCCCTTTTCAATTAGTCGAGAGTGGAGGAGGCGACCGCAGAAGTGACCATGAGTATAGCTCGGACTAACCATCCTGACTGCTCCGAGGAAGAAGTCACCCAGTATGCCTCTCAGATCGATCCGCTTGATCCTCCGATAGCGGCTCAGATCATGGCAAAAGCGTGCGGGACTGGAAAGAATACCTACTACTGTAGGGGAATGGGCACGGCGGGCGAAGGACTATTGAAGAACACTTCAGAATACTCTACCGGGTCAAGAAGTTCAACTTCTAGTCGTAACCTCGCGGCGGAGCTTCATAGAACGCAGAGGGAGTTGGAGGAGCAAAAGAGGCAGATGGCCGAGTACCAAATGCAGCAGACACAGGTGCAGGCTCAGATGTACACATGGATGCGGACGATGTACGAGGCTCAGACTACCGGACAACCCTTCCCCACACCTCCCCCGGTCCCTCATATCCCTACCTATCCACCACCACCACTGCACCAGTCAACGCCAGAGCAAGACCAAGGTAGCCACCGGAATTCAAATGAGTACATGGATTACTTCAACCCTGATGACCCGCAAGTTCCTGGACCTGACCTGTAGTTGTAGTTAATTTTTTTTATCGTCGTTGCTATTTGTAGTGTACGTTGGACATTTATGTTGAACTTGTATGACTATCTTTGCTATGTGTACTGTTGAACTTGTATGATTGTACGGTTTATCCGGTTCAATGCAGGTTATGGAATTGGGCCCAATCCAGAACCGCGTTTTTTTTTCAAAATTTTTCCCCACATTGCCGGCGACATGGACTCGAGTCGCCGGCAATGTCTCACATTCCGGCCACGGCGGCGCTGCCATTGCCGGCGACGCCGTCGCCGGTAATGTCAACACCGGCGGGGGATCTCCGGCGACGTCATTGCCGGCGACAAGTCGCCGGTAATGTCAATTCCGGCGAAAAAAAAGACAAGGCCGGCGACGGAAAGTCGCCGGTAATGTCTCCATTTCTGGTAGTGCATACTTGCATCGTTTATCGTCCCTGACATCTTTAAAGTCGAACATGCGCTCCATCTTTCTTTCCCACTCCAAGTAATCTTCTGGATCCGTACTACCATGGAAGTCAGGTAGCTCCGTTACCTTGAATTCGTCAAACACCCTAGTAGGCTCACGCCTTGCACCTGTGCGTGGACCTGTCTTGGGCATGGTCCGAAACATATCTCTCAATCTCTGGAGTAGGTCCTCGTTGCCCAGTCCGTCCATTCTTAGTTAGAGTCAGGAGCCTAAGCTCTGATACCACTAATGATATGAAAAACAGAGAGACAAAGAGAAGAAAACAGAGAGACAAAGAGAAGTTTAAGTTAAAGACCTATTCAACTTAAACGTCGATTTGAAGTGCCTTCTCAAATCAGGTTTGGTGATCAAAACTTGATCTAGTTTTCTGAATTTCAATTCTTCAAGTTGTCTGTAAGAATACAACCCAAGCTATATATAGGAAATATAGCCTTTCTACATGCCTAAAAGGCTTCCTAAAACTGACTTTAATAAAACTAGGAAACTAACTAGATTTAGAAAAAACAGAGACTCCTACTGTATTCAGGAAATACAAAACATTCTGAATCCTTGGCTCAATTTCCAGCGTCAAGAGTTGGTCCTTCCACAAACAACACTCCCACGCCATTGGCTTGTTCATGGGTGCCTTGAATACTTGCTAAACCTGTTACTTCAGTTGGACTTAATATAATCTCGTCATCTACCGCATTCTCGATTGCGTTCGTATCATCTGTCTTCAGGTTATAAACATTTGCGGCATGTACTGGTCAGCAAACAATGATGACTACTGGTTCATACCAAGTTCATTCGCGGTAAGCTATACCAACGATACTTTCATGCATGGCGTATATATAATATTCCACACATGACATAGGTATTGAGTTCTTGTGCAGGTATGGGCAACAAACACCAGCGCAATAGTGGACTATAAGAGTATCATTCCTGAAGTTGTATCATCATCTGGTTTGGAATTGTTACAAAGACAACCTATGGAGCTGCAAAAAGGTTAGGCATATAATAGTTGGAATAACCCCATGGAAAACCGGATGTTTGAAATAAATTAGCTAGATCAAATACAATGTGTCCAATGAATCAACCCTATTGAGTTTTTTGCGCATGGAAACAGATATTCATGCCCATTTTGGACAACAAGGCGAATCATTGGCTTTTGGTCGTTCTTAATATGGCTGATACCTCGTGTGAGATATGGGACAGCAACCCTGATCCAGGATCAGTCCAGCGCAGAAATCGGTATGCAAACGATGTGGTATGAACCCCATACATACAGTGAACAGGTTTATTTTAATTACTTGCTGACTGTGGCTTATAATATTAAATAATGTGCTATGTAGATTTCTTTGCTGACGGGGGTATTTGCAAGTGAGATTGAAGTGTGTGCAGTTCTGTCAGCAAAGGTTTCTTCTTACACAATCTCATATCCTGTGGGGTTTCCAACTTTCGCCGATAGTGCTGACTCGGGAATCTGTGTAATAAGAAACATGCAATACCACCGTCAGCGTTGGTATGATGGGGTCAGTTCTATTTATCGTTTTTATCTATATAGGTTGCAGAGGGAGAAAGCAATTCTTTTTGAGAATATTGGGTATTCTGCCCTAACGTAATGAAATATCGCACATTTAAATTGTTTGTTGCAGTTTAGTTCACCGGAGCAGAGACTTCACCTAGCCCTTGAAGTTTGCAAGCACCCTAACAATGAAGTTTTAGGAGCTTTAATGGAAGCCGTATATGCGGAGTAATAACATAAAATAGGCTGAGACTGGTGTTCTTGTCTTTCCTATTCGTTTTTAACACCATGCTTATAACAGTTGTGGGGATGGAATGTTATTATGTATATTGTCGGGATCTTTAGCTTAGTGTAATCTACACTTTACAACACTCATTTCATAACAGTAAAAGTTTTACATCGCCACAGTTAAGGTTCAATGTTTTGAGCTGACTGGTACTATTTAATGCGCTTGACGCATTTTGTTGTAGTACAGTGTTACCCGGGTCTATAACTGTCGATCACGATGCTTAATGCATAATGTATACATAATTTTTCATGCTATGGATTGTCTAAAAAAAATCCTTAGAAACAAAGATCCATCATAGTTCTGAAAGGACTCAACTCCGATTTAGTTTCCTAAACCGGAATCAAACCCCTTCTGAAAACACGAACCAACAAAAATCATTAAAATTTCGGCAGAATAACGCTACTAACGCGGAATTGCCTTTACCTGCACCCAGAAAATAACACTTCATCCTATGCCACAAAAGCCAAACCGTGGGCACCAATTCCATCCGGATTTCTCAATATCATATCAATAACAATAAACAGTAAACATAACTGTAATATATAGGAAATCCGGGAAAATCCATATAAAACATGTATCAGTAATGTATCAGAGCGACCTCTAGTATATATATATATATATATACAAAATATACAACAGTAGGCGAAACAAGGAACCTACTGGAAAAAACAGGTAGCTCGAACAACTAGCCTCCGACCGCGACGTGAGACACCAGAATCCGAACTGTAAGCTGGACACGGAAACCGAAAAACCCAGGGGAAATGCAATAAAACGTTAGAGTGAGTGGACGAAAATAAACATATGTCTTTCACTAGTTTCATAAACATAATCAATATAAAACAATGCGAGTTCGGAAAGTATATATGGAGGTGCCAGGCGAATCTCTCAAACCCGACGGTCAGGCGAATCGCTCAAGCCCATGGTGAAAGGCCAGGGGAATCTCTCAACCCTAGCGGCATAACAGGGGAATCTCTCAACCCTGCCCAAAGGAATCTCTCAACTTTGGCAGACTACCGGTGATCAGCCGAGTAGCCGAAGCATCAATGCAGGTATGCCATCACCATAAAATATAAAATAATACCTCCGAAAATAATAAATAATCTCAACATCGTATATAAATAAATACGGAAAATTACGAACTCGCAACGACTGCGAAAATATAAAAATGTCCACTCACAGATAAGCAAAGCGCGCACTCGCGCTAATCTCGTGGTCCGGCGGAAAATCCCTCGCCCGAAGCACAATCTCGATCCCCTGAATAATCATAAAATATATTTGATCAAAATCATAATTCACAACACTGTACCACACCTCGAAAATCAACCGTTCCCGGAAATATATAATACTGTGCAAAATAATCGACGAAATTCCCGAAATCTCCACTCAAAACCCTCGACTGAAAATCCGATACCCAAATCAACTCGAAAACCTCAAGGCGACGATCGGGGCACTAATACGAGTAAAACGACATTAAAATCATCAAATTCTAAAAAGTCAACGGGTCGCCGGAGCTCCGCCGTTGACCGCCGCCGGCGGCGGCGACGCGCCGTCAACCGGAGAGATTTTCCGGCGGCCAAGCTCACCGAAGCTTCATCTCGACGAGTACAACACATCTCTCTTCTATGGCTAAGTCCAATTCCGGCCACACACACCGGAAAACAGCTCGAAAGCTACAGATCCCTCCACCGCCGGCGATCACTGATCTCCTCCATTCTCCGTCCACGGCGCACGGCGGCCTTTGAGACCACTCCCAAAGGCACCGCCGTGGCCCCACGGTCCAAACCCCCCTAATCTCCGGCCACCCTCATGCCGGAGCGCCACCGTCCACGAAACCCAAAACCGGCCGGAATTCCATGAATTTCAACTCAACATTTCTCCCTCAATTCTCAACTAAATCAAGAAATTCCAAGTTCTAAACTGTTTAGAATCACGAGGAGAACATTTTACCTTCCAAAGTCGTGGCCTGAAACGGCTGGAATCAGCCAGTTCACCGGAGGAAGCCAAACGGTCCAATTTTCTCCACGGTCAACGGTGGTCAACGGTCACAACTCGGTCAACGCTGGTCAAACTTCCCAAACAGTGTTTTCGACAATTTTTCGACTATTTCCGATATTTATACTCGCGTCTCGTGACGATTGACGGTCCAAAACGGATAACTATTACGATTCGGATAAACTCGATATGAACAGATAAACTCGTCGATATTTTGAAACTTCAAATAATCATATCATATTCCTCGATCGTCGAAATAATCATCTGGGACCGCCCACGAACTCGAAATCACGTGTATCACTATTTTCGAGAAGAGACTTAACTCAAATTCTCGGCCGATAATTAAGTCGTAATCAAAACCGACAAACCACACAATTATCGAAAAACTGTGATTACGCACTAACTCGTGAATTAAGCCGATTGCTCTACTGATTCTGGTTCGGGTGGTCACAAATCTACCCCCCTTAAAAAAATTTGACCTCGAAATTTACGTACCTGTCAAATGAACAGATGAGGATACTGCTCCCGCATATGCTGCTCAGTCTCCCAAGTGGTCTCCTCAACCGAGTGATTCTGCCACAAGACCTTCACAAGCGGTATAACACGGTGCCTTAACTCCTGCTCACGATGATCTAGAATCTGTACCGGCTCCTCCACATATGTCAAATCCTCTCTGATAGGTAGCTGATGTGGCGCTAACACATGTGATGGATCTGGGATATACTTCCGCAACATAGAAACGTGGAAAACATCATGAACACGAGCTATCTTAGCTGGCAACTCAAGTCTGTAAGCCATGGCTCCAATCCTTTCGGTGATCTCATACGGACCAATATATCGTGGCCGAAGCTTACCACGCTTCCCGAAACGCACAACTCCCCTCCACGGAGATAGTTTCAGGAAGACCCAATCGCCCACATCAAACTCGAGACTCTTTCTCCTCACGTCCGCATAACTCTTCTGGCGATCCTGGGTAATCTTCAATCTATCCCGGATAATCTGGACGTCCTCCATAGTGCTCTTCACCAGATCAGGGCCAATAAGCCATCGCTCGCCTACCTCACTCCAACACAACGGACTGAGGCACTACCTCTCGTACAGGGCCTCGTACGGTGCCATCTCGATACTGGCCTGATAGCTGTTGTTGTAGGCAAACTCTATCAAATGTAGTTGCTGGTCCCAATTCCCTCGAAACTGCAAAACGCAAAACCGCAACATATCCTCAAGAGTCTGTATAGTCCGCTCAGACTGCCCGTCCGTCTGAGGATGAAAGGCTGTACTGAAACGCAATCTCGTGCCCATAGCTCGCTACAATGCCTGCCAGAACTCAAAACTAAACTGACTGTCTCGGTCAGAAACAATAGACACAGGCACACCGTCCAGTCGAACAATCTCTGACAAATACAGCTTGGCCAATCTGCCCACTGATATCTTCACCGGAAGTGTGAGAAAATGAGCGAATTTTGTTATTCGATCCACAATGACCCAAATACCAGTGTTGCCAGCCGAAGTACGTGGCAACTGATAAACGAAATCTGTAGTAATGTGCTCCCACTTCCAAACCGGAATCTCCAGTGGCTGTAACTTTCCCGCAGGTTTCTGCCTCTCTGTTTTAACCTACTGATAGATCAAACATCGGCTCACATATGCGGCAATCTCCCTCTTCATGTTGCGCCACCAGTAATACGCTCGAAGTGTACAAAACATCTTTGTACCTCCGGGATGCATCGCATACGCCGAACAATGGGCCTCATCCAAAATCTCCTTTTTCAGACTCTCGTCTCTGGGCACGCACAACCTGCCTCTGAACAACAACGTACCGTCGTCACTCAACCGAAATTATGTTGGCACACCATTCCGTATCATGGTCTTCTTGCCTAACAGGTAGGAATCTGAATCCTGAGCTTCCTGAACCTGATCAACCAACACAGGTCTAACCTGGAAACTAGCTAACAAGGCTCCCTCGTCATTCCACTCGAACTCGGCTCCCGTAGCCCGAAGCTCGGCTAACATAGATACTCTAGCCACACACATATGGAACAACGAAGCTTTGGATATCCGACTGAGTGCATCGGCAACAACATTGGCCTTCCCTGGATGGTACTTGAAAGTGCAATCGTAGTCGTTGATCAACTCCATCCACCTGCGCTGCCTCATGTTCAAGTCTGGCTTCATCCGCAAGTATGTGAGACTCTTGTGGTCGGTGTAAATTTTACATTGGGCTCCGTACAAGTAGTGTCTCCAACTTTTCAACGCTAACACAATAGCGGCCAACTCCAAATCATGGGTCGGGTAGTTGACTTCGTATGGTTTCAGCTACCTGGAACCGTAGGCTACAACTCTGCCATGCTGCATCAGCACACAACTAAGTCCCAACTTCGACGCATCATTGTAAACCACGAACTCACCGCTATCGTCTGGTAATGTCAGAACCAGTGCAGTAGTCAACTTTTCCTTCAGGAGTAAGTAACTTTCCTCACATGCATTGGACCACTCAAACTTGACGCCTTTCTTCGTCAACCTGGTCAGTGGAGTAGCAATCCGAGAAAAATCCTGTACAAATCGTCGATAGTAGCCTGCCAAACCCAAGAAACTTCGGATCTCCGGTATAGTGGTAGGTCTACTCCAATTCAGCACGGCCTCGATCTTGTCAGGATCAACATTGACTCCCTCAACCGATATCACGTGGCCCAGAAACTTCACACTGTCCAGCCAAAACTCGCACTTGCTGAATTTCGCAAACAACTGATTGTCCCGCAAAGTCCGCAACACCGCTCGCAAATGCTTTTTATGCTGGCCCACACTGCTGGAATAGATCAAAATATCATCGATGAACACGATCACGAACTTGTCCAGAAAAAGTCTGAATACCCGGTTCATCAAGTCCATAAAGGCTGCGGGAGCGTTGGTCAACCCAAACGGCATAACCAAAAACTCGTAGTGCCCATACCGCGATCTGAAAGCTGTCCCGGCTACATCAGATTCTCGGATCCTCAACTGGTGATATCCGAACCTGAGATCAATCTTCGAAAAGACTGAAGCTCACTTGAGCTGATCAAACAAGTCATCAATTAGTGGCAACGGATACTTGTTCTTTACTGTAACCTGATTCAGCTTTCGGGAATAGATGCACAACCGCATGGATCCATCTTTCTTCTGCACAAACAAAACCGGGCACCCCATGGCGAAACACTGGGTCGAATAAAACCCTTCTCCAGCAACTCCTGAAGTTGAACCTGCAGCTCTTTCAACTCCGCTGGCGCCATACGATACGGTGCCTATGAAATGGGTCCTGTACCCGGTAATAGCTCAATAGTGAAATCAATCTCCCGAACTGGAGGTATACCTAGTAACTCCTCCGAAAACACATCCGAAAACTTGGAAACTACCTCGATATCACTAATATCTGGCACAGTAGCCGTGGTGTCCACAACATGAGCTAAATAAGCAACACAGCCCTTCTTCTTCATCCGATCCGCCTTCATCGCGGAAATCACACATGGCAATGAAGTGTTCTTCTCGCCGTGAAACATTATCTCGGGAAAGCTTGGTCGTCGGAACGCAACCTCCTTCTTGTGACAGTCAAACATGGCTCAATGCATCTCCAAGAATTCCATACCCAAGATCAAATCAAAGTCGACGATATCAAGCAACAACAAATCCGCGGCTAAGCCATGGTCTCGAATAAAAATCTCACAATCTCGGTACACCCAGTCAATACTCACAATCTCACCGGACGGATACAACACTCTCCACAACCCCGGAAGTGGAGACGCATGTACAATAGCTAAGGACGATAGTCTATACGACATGAATGAATGCGTAGCACCTGGATCTAACAATGTAAGTACTGGATAACCGAAAATATGCAACGTACCAATAATGACCTCTAGTGAAGCTCTGCCCTTACCCAAAGTCATGGCATGAACTCTGGCCTGCCCGGCTGGTCGTCCATGCTGAGGCTGTCCCTGCTGTCCGCCCTGGCCCGCAAACTGTACTAGTCGAGCCCCCGAAGTGGCACCTCGCTCTCCTCCGAAACTCTGGGCCGCCTGTCCACCAGCACCATCAAGCTGGAAACACTCTCTCGCATAGTGACCCACCTGGCCACAACGAAAACAAGTGACAAGGCCTCACTGACATGGACCAACATGGTGCCTGCTGCAGAGACTACACAACGGGCACTCCCTCGGTACGGCAAAAGAGCCACCGGTACGTCGAGGATAACTGGAACCGCTAGAACCCCCACTAGACTGTGGTCACTGCGGTCGATCTCTCCTCCATCTCTGCCTCTGCCTCAGTGCACTAGCTGGTGGTCGATATGGTTCACTGCCCGAGGATGAAGCCGAACCGGAAGTATCAGAACACTGCCTCTTAGGAGGCCCCTGACTCGGTCCACCCTCCTCAAACAGTGTAGGCTGGTACCTCATCTGCCTTTCCTTCTCGATATCCTCACCTCAGAGTGCTGCACTGACAAACTCATCGAAGTTGTTCCGTGGCATCGTAGTCAGAGTCCATTTAATGTTCAAATTCAAACCCAGCTCAAATCTGCGGCACTTGGCTTCCTCAGTAGCCACCATGTCACGCGCAAAACGAGATTAGCGGGTAAACCTGTCCCGATACTCAAGCACAGACAAACTGCCCTGCCTCAAGTTCGTAAACTCCTCATACTTCCGCTGATGGGTAACCTGGTTGAAGTATCTCCGCATAAAAAAATCTCGGAACAAAGTCCACGGAGTATCAACTGGAACTCTATCAATGCTAACCCACCAGAAGTATGCATCTGACTCAAGTAATCCAATTGTTACCACTGTCATCTGCTCAGGGGTAAAACGCAGACACTCACAAACCCATTCAACCTGAACCAACCATGCCTCACACATCTCTGGATCAGCTGAACCCGAAAAGACAGTCGCACCAGCAGTACGAGCTTTGACCACAGGGTCAAAACGCTCCTCCAAACGCAACACTCGCATCAGCAAGTCGTGCGTCTGGCGATCCATATCAGGATCCGCTTCCCGATCAACACGGGGACCACGTCGAGGAGGCATCCTACTGATACAATACAAGCATTAGGTACAAGCAGAAGGAACATAATCATGAGACCTCAGATATTTGAGAACACACAACACTCGAAGTATTGATGAGTACCGCTGGCCAGTCGGGTCATCACTCCAGACATGCTGTACAAACTCAAATACCCTAAGCGTCACAACTACAAGAGTCTACAGAATCTGACAACCTAATGCTCTGATACCAAGCTGAAAGGACCCAACCCCGATTTAGTTTCCTAAACCGGAATCAAACCCCTTCTTAAAACACGAACCAACAAAAACCATTAAAATTTCGGCAAAGTAACGCTACTAACGCGGAATTGCCTTTACCTGCACCCGAAAAATAACACTTCATCCTATGCCACAAAAGCCAAACCGTGGGCACCAATCCCATCCGAATTTCTCAATATCATATCAATAGCAATAAACAGTAAACATAACTGTAATATATAGGAAATCCGGGAAAATCCGTATAAAACATGTATCAGTAATGTATCAGAGCGACCTCTAGTATATATATATATATATATATATATATACACACAAAAACAACAGTAGACGAAACAAGGAACCTACTGGAAAAGACAGGTAGCTCGAACAACTAGCCTCCGACCGCGACGTGAGGCACCAGAATCCGAACTGCAAACTGGGCACGAAAATCGAAAAGCCAAGGGGAAAGGCAATAAAACGTTAGAGTGAGTGGACGAAAATAAACATATGCCTTTCACCAGTTTCATAAACATAATCAATATAAAACAATACGAGTTCGGAAAGTATATATGGAGGTGTCAGGCGAATCTCTCAAGCCCGACGGTCAGGCGAATTGCTCAAGCCCGACGGTGATAGGCCAGGGGAATCTCTCAACCCCAACGGCATAATAAGGGAATCTCTCAACCCTGCCCAGAGGAATCTCTCAACTCTGGCAGACTACCGGTGACCAGCCGAGTAGCCGAAGCATCGATGCAGGTATGCCATCACCATAAAATATAAAATAATGCCTCCGAAAATAATAAATAATCTCAACATCGTATATAAATAAATACGGAAAATCACGAACTCGCAACGACTGTGAAAATATAAAAATGTCCACTCACAGATGCGCAAAGCGCGCACTCGCGCTATTCTCGTGGTCCGGCGGAAGATCCCTCGCCCGAAGCACGATCTCGATCCCCTGAATAATTATAAAATATATCTGATCAAAATCACAATTCACAACACTGTACCACACCTCGAAAATCAACCGTTCCCGAAAATATATAATACTGTGCAAAATAATCGACGAAATTCCCGAAATCTCCACTCAAAACCCTCGACTGAAAATCCGATACCCAAATCAACTCAAAAACCTCAAGGTGACCATCGGGGCGCGAATATGAGTAAAACGACATTAAAATCATCAAATTCTAAAAAGTCAACGGGTCGACGGAGCTCTGCCGTTGACCGCCGCAGCCGGCGGCGGCGCGCCGTCAACCGGAGAGATTTTCTGGCGGCCAAACTCACCGAAGCTTCATCTCGACGAGTACAACACATCTCTCTTCTATGGCCAAGTCCAATTCCGGCCACACACACCAGAAAACAGCTCGAAAGCCACAGATCCCTCCACCGCCGGCGATCTCCGATCTCCTTCGTTCTCCGTCCACGGCGCACGGCGGCCTTTGAGACCACTCCCAAAGGCACCGCCGTGGCCCCACGGTCCAAACCCCCCTAATCTCTTGCCACCCCCGTGGCCGGAGCGTCACCGTCCACGAAACCAAAAATCGGCCGGAATTCCATGAATTTCAACTCAACATTTCTCCCTCAATTCTCAACTAAATCAAGAAATTCCAAGTTCTAAACTGTTTAGAATCACGAGCAGAACATTTTACCTTCCAAAGTCGTGGCCTGAAACGGCCGGAATCATCCAGTTCACCGGAGGAAGCCAAACGGTCCAATTTTCTCCACGGTCAACGGTGGTCAACGGTCACAGCTCGGTCAACGCCGGTCAAACTTCCCAAACAGTGTTTTCGACAATTTTTTGACTATTTTCGATATTTATACTCGCGTCTCGGGACGATCGACGGTCCAAAATGGATAACTATTACGATTCGGATAAACTCGATACGAACGGATAAACTAGTCGATATTTCGAAACTTCAAATAATCATATTATATTCCACGGTCGTCGAAATAATCATCCGGGACCGCCCACGAACTCGAAATCATGTGTACCACTATTCTCGAGAAGAGACTCAACTCAAATTCTTGGCCAATAATTATGTCGTAATCAAAACCGGCAAACCACACAATTATCGAAAAACTGCGATTACGCACTAACTCGTAAATTAAGCCGATTGCTCTACTGATTCTTGTTCGGGTCGTCACAGTTCTTCGACCCCATGTAATCTTGTAATGCACACGTGCACATATAGAGTAAGTTTTGATGTCTGTTTACTAAACCAGAACTGTCCCTGAATGTAGTTCGAATCATGCATGTGAAGATCATCTTTGTCTTAGACAATAGTAACACTTAATAAAAATACCAGACGATGATAAATTTGTGGTTCTCCTTGATACAGAATACATTACAAGTTAGCTAATTAATCATGCATGTGAAGATCATCTTTGTCTTAGACAATACTAACACTTAATAAATACGAGACGATGATAAATTTGTGGTTCTCCTTGATACAAAATACATTACAAGTTAGCTAATTGTCCTTGTTTGTGGTTCTCCTTGATACAGAAAACATTTTAGATATCTAATTGTCCTTGTGCTTCCTGTCAGTAAACATTAAATGGCAACAATTTAGTTTACCGGCGGAAGCACGACAATTGCACCAGTGATATCTCTGGGAACACAACATTAGTAGACATCTTAGTACCACATACTAACATATTATACTCGCTGGTTCATCTACTAGTGCTCCAAAATTATCGATTACATGTGGGCTTACCAAAATTACTAGTTATGGGATCAAGTGTATTAGCCTTTCTCAACCGATTCACTGCATTCGGTCAAACCACCGTATTGACAATGCAAGTGCGATGTGTAGTCAACCGAAACTGAATGTATGGGTAACATCTCAGGACTATTTGGAATTACACTGTCAAACGCCTCCAAAGGGGGATCAGAAATCGCTGTAGGTTGGAGATCACCACTAGAAACCTGCATTGGGAGTGGCACATTATAATGAAGATCGCAATCCTGCTGTAGTTCTGCGTGATTCCTATTCACCGGTGGCCTGACCAACAACGACAGTAGTGCCGACCTCTGTTCGTCCGAGTGGTACTACAATACCCGGGGGAAAAAATTGAGAAACTCATGTAAAACAGTTGAACCGGAGCTTGAATATAAATTACATATTTCCATGCAATATTTATAGACCATAATGATCACAACCACTGAAAAGAGGGTCATAGTTTACATACATCTCTTGCCCAGTCAACACCATGGTATTGCATATTGTTAACAACAAAGATGCCACAATCAACCCCGTTTGGCTGAAACGGTACTTTCGCTGGGACTGCGAAAGAAAAATCTTGAAACCTAGGTCGTTTACGTACATGTATAAAGACTCTCTAGCCTGAATAAGCTGTAAGTTGTAAGTTGTACCAACCATGGTTGGAGAACCCTCTCATTATGTTTGTTCTTAGTCAGGTGATCAATTCCTTCGGAAGTTACAGTGGCGCTTTGACTGTGTCTGATGTAAACAAGGTAAGGAAGGATTTCAAACTCCGTCAAAAACGTAGCATTGCTGTAGTACCTAGCAATATTTTTTACATTTGCTAACTTCTCTTGTTATTTTTATTCATTTACATAATTCATAACACATGATCTATCAAGGCCAGAGTTTAGTTCTCAGGACTTTTCTACAAATTTGTATCTAGATGATCTAGCTTTTGTAGAAAAGAAACAGCGCAACATTATGCACTCTCATTTGATAGGATAACAGTAAAATAACTGACATGGCCATCTAGTGATAGAGTAACAATGTGATGACGGTAACTTATGCAGATCTGCACTCAAATGATACATCGCACTTGGCAGGTTTACTTTTGCCTTGAAATAATTGCCTCTTTCATTATTATGCACATAACCTATATTGGAAATGTTTGTTATCCATATGTATTCTATCTAAGTTTAGACTAAACGTGATTTTTCTAAATGTAGATATACCTGATTGCTGAACAAGCAATTTCTTCAATCAGACCTGTATACTCATATGTTGGAGATAAGCAAACACTAAAGGAGTTCAGCATTGCACTTCAAACAGTCACAGCGGTAACAAGCAAGGTATAACAATATTTTCATTGCACAATCATATGATGCTCTATCAAAAAAGTCCAACAGTAGTCCATTCAACAAAAATATGGGTACTTATCTTTAAACAACTAACAGTAGTCAATACAACAAAATTACAGGTACTTATATTTGACACTCAATCATCTGGAACCCAAGACTGGTACCAATATTCATCCAAAGTTTGGGGCAGGTAGCAAAACTCACCGTTAACTGGCTCAAACCCGATGCTTTGACTGACATCACTATAAAAATGTCCTTTGGCGGGTGCATAGGGAGGGCTGGTTCCCTGGGTGAGATTAATGCAATTCTCTGTGTCATCGGGTATGTTGGAATTGGTTCTAGTCGTGTCACTGGTTTCTATTGGCAAGACCAAATCTCTATCTCTTGCGGTTGAACCGGGTCGTCTCAAACTCGTTGATCCAAAAGTATTCGAACATCTAGGCTGAGATGGAATTGATCCCTGTGATGGAAAATAAACGTTGTCGCCTTCATCATTCATAGGACATGTAAGCCGGCTATGCCCATATATCTTGCACAGGCCACAATGAACCCTAGACTTCTCTTGTGTATCACAATTGATGTCATTCTCTTCAACTACATTTGAATCCTTACCCTTAGTCTTGGCATACTTTGGGTCTCGTACAAATGTGTCCCCTAGTTCGTTGTCGGAAACATTTCCTTTACGCTTTGCATAAGGAGACGATATTTTTAAAAACTTGCCAACACTATCCATGCCGATTTCAAATCCTTCCCTGCTCAGGCTAAAGTTGTGACAACCTGTCTTAATTAAAGACATCATACTTGAATAACGAGTAACCTGTAGTAAGTTGGTTGTAGGGTCTTCAGAGGAGGCTGCCAGCAACGACATTCTAGCTGCCTTGGTCCATCGTTGACATACGAGAGAGGATGGATATGTCTTCACCCTTGTATACTTCAAAACACAAAAAATGTGAGGGCAAGGGATTCCATCTGATTCAAATTGTTTGCATGAACAAGAATAATGGCCAACTTGTTCCCTTGATGAGCCTTCTGTGTGACTAAAATTAAAGGACACTAACCACCTATAATCATCTGACTTATAATGATAAACGTAGAGGCACTTTTCAGATGACCCAGGAAATGTCACGACCTTACGGACAATATATTTTGCCTCATACTCGATCTGCCGCCTAATCATCAAGAAAATATCATCTGAGAACAACTTCCATGCACCTTCCTCCATACCTTTCATAAGTGTTGAATACCTTCTATGCGTGTTTTTGGCCTTATAGTTTTCTGCCAAAAACCTATTCCTGAAGCGAGAGAGAATGTCATCTAGAAGAGGCAAGACATCTCTCAAGTAGTGGCATCTCTTCAAATTTTTTTAAATGCAGCATTCATAGTCTCACAACATTGTGTGCTGCACATACCCCCGTAGAATTTTCCTCTGAAGTATGGATCTACCCAATACATCCGTTTATCATAAAGTCCCGTTAGCCATGGATCATCATCGACACAGTTTTTAGAAATGACATCTCGCCATTCGTTTTCCCAACAGTTTATCGATTTGCGAGAGTGAATAAATTTGGCTATCGTGGCCTTTAACTCGTTAGTAAGCTTGCTAACACCGATGTTCCGTCCAACGTGCCACGAATATAGTCTCAGTGTGGAAGCAGGACATAACTTTTTCAAAGTGTTTCTCATTGCTTCATCTCCGTCGATCAAGACTGAAATTGGCTGTTTCCCGTTCATGGCTTCCAAAAACTGCTCTATAAGCCATATATATGTTTTCTCTTTCTCGTTAACCAACAGCCCAAAACCAAATACACAAGTTGATCGATGATTGTTAGCACCAACCATAACCACTAAAGGCTGACCGTACCTATTAGTCTTGTGAGTACTATCCATAACCAAAACATCCCCAAATGCATTGTAATCCACCAATGAGTTGCCGTCCCTCTAAAACAAATTACCAAATCTGCCTTCCAAATCGACGTTATGCCTAACAAAGAAATTCTCGTCTTGCCCTTTCTTCATTTTAATCCATGTAATTGTTGCCTGCGCATCACACCCACCTGTCTCTACTACTTTCCTCTCCAAAAGTGCGTTGTACAGATCTTTGAGAGTGAAACCAATTTGCTTGTAACCTCCGACTTGTCTTACCATGTACTCGTATGCATGACTAATGTGAATTTGGAGACCGGTAAGTGCTGGAACCTGCAAAATGTCCTCCTCCACAACAACCCTGTGAGACCTCAAGAACTAAACTTCCTCCACCAAAGCAAATGGGTGATTGTGCTCAGGAACAAATTCTGAAACCTCATACAAACCAGGATCTTCCATGTACTTCAACTTCAAACGTGCCTTACATCCACATCTAGTCAATCTTATTCCCCTTTTAATGCTATCGTGCGCCTTCTTCTTTGACTCATCCATGGTGTTCTTGATAGGAGGACTCGAATAATTAAGAGCATACCCTTCCTTCGAACAAACAAAGATAAAGGAAACAACTAAACTCTTATCCTCCTTTGAAAGATCTTTCCTTTGTTTACGTATGCTGAATCCCTTCACGAAGGAGTAATACGAATAGAACTTCTGTGCAGACTCTATATCCCGAAAAAATATGTCTTTCATGTCTTCAAAACTCAGGTCACAAAAATCACTCCAACTCATCCTTCCAAAACCAGGCATATCTAACTCAGCCATGTCATTGCATTCACCATCCGTTGGCACGCCACAATCCTCGGGATTTCCACTTGATTCAGCATCTTCGCCATAATATTCTTTATCGGCTGCTTCAGGATTGATCATGTACTCTTCTTCATTATGACGGAGATGTGAAGCCTGGACTTCAGCATCTATCAATGCCATTTCATTTAAGGGATCCATACACTTACTGTAGGTTACATATAGATTTCAATTTTCATGCCCCGAAACAACTATAGATTCCTGCAAAATAAATAAGGGATTACATTAGCCAACTCTTCCTCCCCCTATGCGCTTGTTCACTGAAAAGCAATCGCTCAAATTTTCACATTTATATGGCTATGCAAATCCTGATACGACAAAACCAATATGCCCACCAAATCTATAATTGCCATACAGGGACTCGATAATGCTAGTTTTGTATCCAAATTGATGACCCTATGAAAACCGAAATTGTCAAACCCCATATACCCAATTCATATAATCCCATCGAACTCGGAACCGAGGCATTGAATGTGAAATAAACAAATCACATCGCAACAATATGAAATCAAATAACATACCATGGAAGCAACAACAATGTTGAAGGTGTAAACAGATTGGGTAGCTTTATGGATAGCACTCTGGGAACTCTGCCTCTCCGTTGAGATCTCTGATAACATGAGCAAAAAGCATTGGAGCAGATAAACTGATATTTAGGCCAAAGTATGGAGCAAAATTGGTTAAAATAGTTGGTTCTAATGGCAGCTGTAAATTGGCAGAGCATCAGCTCACTACGAAGTCGATCTACAAAATACCTATAAACTATGCCTAATCATTTTGGTTTGGTTTCTGATATTACTTGAAATATGAAATGCCAGGCCTTCAAAATGGTACCAGCTTAGCCTTGGCAGTAACAGACAGTTATGCATACATCCACACAAGACAGTCTATTCATACCTGAGACTCAGCTCCTAATGACACAAGCACATTGAGACTATGTGAAAAGGCCAGACCTGTCATTCTTTTTTGATGACCCTTCAGCTTAGTTTTAGCCTGTAAAAAGGAGCATTTAGGTCAAATAATCCATTTCGCAGCTATAACACACTTAACAAATCTATAGTTCAGTCAACAGACCTCGTCAACCGGAACCTTGTAAATTCCTTGTAAAACATATTTCAGAACTGAGGCTCTTACTGTCTTCTCTTCCAGTTTGTTGTAGCCAAATATGTGCAATCTGGCTTCAGCATCGTCCAATGAAAGTCTTCTGGCCGATGTCCTTAGTTGTTCAAACACTTCTTCTAGGGTAGACGTTCCTGTTATATTTGAAAAAGATTCAAATGCTGCATGGAATGAATTTCAAGATGTGATTGCAGAAATGTAGCTAATTCAAAACATACCAAATCGATCCCATCTCTGTTGAAATTATCAGGATCCAACAACGGCTTGTTCAGATCTTCAGCCAGGATTCAATCAAGCTTCAAATCCTGTATTCAAGAAACCAATCAAACACTCCTCATTAACATGACATTTCCACAACTGATGTAGGTAGCGAATCGACATTACAATTTAAAGAAACAACCAAAACATTACATCCTTGACATTTGAAGATTCCCAACCCAAATGCAGCTAAGTACTCGTAACTCCACTGAAGTTCAAATCTTACCAAGCACGAAAAAAAAAAACAAAAAAACAGTCGCCTTCCCTAAACCCGGTTCCCAACTAGCTCTAACCACTTAAAACCCCACTCTCCACTCCACATTTCACATTCCCCAATACTAAAAACCAATGCCCATCTGAGTGAGACATTTTCACAAACACTTGGTGTGCACCCCACTTAGGCTAACAGAATCAAATTCCAAAAGCTACTTAGTATCGGAATTGTGCACATAAACTAGTACAAATCATGGAAGCGACTTGAATGTTGATGGTCTAAACAGATTGGGTACCTTTATCGATCGCACTCTGATAACTCCGCGTGTCCATGGACCTCAGACTGCTCCTCAGGGATTTCGGCTAATAATCGATATGTCATTTTTAGGGTTTCAAACTGATATTGTTTGGCAGATAGCTCGATTTGCACGTGCGAGCTAATTTTTTTTGATCGGATACCCAAGTTTATTAACTTAGTCGTCGGCGCGCCGACTCGTTCTTGGCTCTCTTTGACTCAGAACTCAGTTTGTAACTCGCTTTGAAAATGCCAACCGAGAGAGACAGAGACGGGTGGTGATGCTGGCGCCGTTATACAGTGAGCTCACTGATGAACAAATTGTGACTTAATGGAACAGGTGACCGCCGGAGGTGGAGAAATTCACGACGGCGGACCTCCACAGAGAGAGAACTTGCCGGCGTGAGGGAGAGAGGGATGAGGATCCAGACGCAATAGAAGGTTGCGTCGACGGCTTCTAGATACCTTTTCTGGCGTTGCATCTTTCCGGCGAGATTTTCCGACGCCGATGCGCGGTCACCGGCGGCTGTTGAACCCAGGCAAGGACTAGGATCTAGTGTGTGAGGTTATTGTGAGCTCCTTCGCGTAGAGAACAACTAATCAATGGGCTGATGACACGTGTCAAGCTCAATTTGGAGACTGGGCGTGAATGAAATCGGCGTGGATTCTAGTCGAACGAGAGAGAGAGAGAGAGAGAGAGAGAGAGAGAGAGAGAGAGAGAGAGAGAGAGAGAGAGAGAGAGAGATGGGTTATGGGTAAAATCGAAAATAAATATACGACGGAGTGTGGTTTGGATAGGTCTGAGCAGAATTGGATTTAAGGGTAGACAAGGTAGATGAGTTGGTGATTCGCATCTTTTCAAGCATTTAATTAAACACTTAATCAAACACGAATACAATTAAAACCCTTCTTTGTAGATGTAGCATTGGTAAGTAGGGATCGTTCTTAACCGGGGATTGAGGGTGCATGCATAACTATGCTAAGGTTGTTTAGGGGGGTGCGAGATTTGTTGTCTAAGTTCCTACAAATTTTAAGGTAAAACGTCCTAAGCTAATATATTTACAATGATCGACTCATCTTTCACCTAACTCTTTAGAACCTACCAAATTACATGCAACCTATTAGTTCTAAGTCTTTAGCGACTAATTTCATGCATATCTCTCGAAAGTAAAGTGTAGGGATTGCCCTGACACTTCCATTGATTTAAGGTAGGATTGCCATGCAATAAATCAAAGCGTAAAGCACAAAATATAGCATGAAAACCAAAGACTAAAACGTGGGAGGTTCACGTGAACTTGATAAAATTACAAACCAAAAACACTTCCACAAATTTGTCCATACAAACCAAGAAATAATACAAGAAATAAAGAGTAGAAGTCATGGTTACACTTTTTGATGTCGGGATTGCCCTAGTCTACTTGATGTAAGCCACGCCTTCAATGAATGGAGGAGACAGTTAGGATTGCCATGAAAGTCTCGATGGAGGAAGGTAGATGATGGATTTTGATATGAACGGCTTCTTGGTATTTCTTGGAAAGATTTTGGACGTGTGGAGGTGTTTAGAGGCAGAGCTTTGGCGTCTAGAATGAGTGATCCTCTTTTCTTCCTCCAAAGTGCTCTTTATATAGGAGAAGATTGATGGTGCCGTTCCTCCATTTGAAATCATGCAATTAAGCATGATTAGCTCAAGACCGTTCTCCTTCCCCAAAACTGTTCTGCTCCATTTTAATCTCAAGACCGTTTTCATCAATAGCCAAAACCACCCAGTAGCTATATCAAGCCATTCAATTCCGTTCTGCACATCTCATGTTTTACTCAATTAAGCCTTCGTTTGCTTTTCAACCATTATGCATCCGTTTCTGCAATTCAATGCAATTCAATGCCATCGTTTCACTTCAATCATCTCACCATCTCATGTCCATACCGTTCATCCATTAGCATCTATGGCAAGTATCCGTTCTCTAGCCATTTCAATTATACAATTATGCTTTGTCCACAACCCATCTTCCGTTCAACAATTATACATGCATTCAAATAGGCATGCTCCATGTCATCCATGCAACTTAAACTCCACTTCCACATGTATTCCCATGCAATCTCACGTTACTCCAATTTTCTTCTTCGGAATTATGAGCGTCTTCCTTAACACGCATTTTGCTCCAAATCGTCTCCTTTATTGTTTCCTCCTTTATTTCTACCTAAAAACATAAAATAAGTTAAAAACATATTTACTAAGCATAAAACAAAGCTAAATGTAGAGAGAAAGACATTAATAATCAAGCATAAAATGCGTTGATCAAATTCCCCCACACTTAGACTTTGCTAGTCCCTAGCAAATACAAAACAAAACAAGGACTCAAAAACAAAGAAAAATAATAAAGGTAAAGTAACAAAGGGAAAAACGTCACACTTATATGTACAAAACACTTAGAAGTCTCAACGTTTCAAAGCCGCAAATTTTCATGTTATCATGTTTGAAAACGTAAGAGATACTAAGTAAAACAACACTAAGCCCTTAGTCAAAATTTGTCTCAGAAATTTCTTAATGTATATGGCAATGGAATTACATAACTTCAAACGATAACCAAGATATGATTCATGCAATGAACAAGTAAGACGTGGTGTAAACAATGGTGATGTTAAGGCTGTGCATGTTTCGAATAAAGTTCAAATCAACTCACATGGATGCACTCATCATATTTTCACTAAAAATGGATAGAAATAATTGAAAACCTCATGAATGAAATACTTGCACAAATGAACCAAACCATATGCTTACTCATGCAACTTACTCAACAGATTAACTGCTACTCATCTTAAGGATCAAAAAGGACTTTCGAAGGGTTGTAATGGGGCAAGGCTAAGGCATTCGGAATTTAGATATGTGGCGATAAAAACGTTCCAAAGACTTAGTCGAAATATCACAAACTTTGTAACACCAGACTCCTTCATCTTTTCCACGCCTCCATGGTCAATCTTCTATAAACAAGGGCCAAATTTCATTTTGTTGGACCCTAACTTCATTCTAAACTCCCATTGAGCTTTGTGAATAGGACAAATGCCAAATTTCTTTATTTTTGGGCCTTCAATTCGTGGCATACTCCAAATTCACAAGTATGGGGGACATTAATCCAAACATTTACAAAACATAACAGAACACATTGCCATGAGAGATCACACATTTTTTCCTTTTTCTTTGTTCTCTCGAAATTTCTTTTCTTTTCTTTTGGCAATAACACACTTTTTAAGCTATTTGGACAAGTCTATCCCCATACACACATTATAACAATCAATGAACATCACCAAAATCGTTATCTTCTCCTCTTGTCGACATTACTTCACACTAAGTCTGCAGAACATAGGGTAAAGAAGTCCTACACTAGGCAAAGTGTTTAGGTATTACGGGTGATGAAAGAAAGCTTAACGTGGGCTCAAATGGTTTATCTAAGGGTGTCACAACTCGTGCGCACATAAGGGACTCATGGCAATTTGGCTAGTGGTGGTAAACCTAAGTGCCTCTTATCATATCCAAAATCAGAGTATATGTCAACTATAAGCTTTGCAAATTCACAAGAGTAAGTTCTAGTAATCTCTAGTTCATTAAGATCTATGGCAAGTAACCAAATGATGCACATGCATAGTTTTGAGACTAATATGCACGAAATTCACTCAAAAGAAATGTATAGGCTCAAAACTCACGTTTAGGGTTCATATGACTTAAACTTATTCTCACATGCGAAATCTGTACCATGTTTAACTATCCATATCTACTACATGTCATGACACTCAAAATAACTCAATTAACACAAGAAGTCATGAATGCAATGCCATATGTATGTTCAAATTCAGTCCATTTTCATCATAGACTAACTAAGGGCATCCTAAGACTCTTTAAAAACACTAAGTTACACAAAAAGACTCGAAATACACTAAGTATGACTGAAAATAAAATTTTTTTTTTTTTTTTCATTTTCGTGTTTTTTTTTAGGGCATCATCCGTTGGAAAGTTCCATTGTCCGCCCAATTTTACAATTTTATGACTCAATAAAGTTGTAAACCCCTTCCCCCACACTTAAACTCTACATTGTCCTCAATGTACCAAAGTAAAGTCATAGAATTTAAGCATGAAAGAAGAAGCTTACGAAAATTTCTAACTAATGAAGTAAAATCTACGAAAACTAAAAGAGAAAGGGAAGAGAATGCAAATCTGTTGTAGACTCCTCCATTGGGTTGCCTCCCAACAAGCGCTTGTTTTTTTTAACGTCTTCCAGCCTAGACGTGATGCTTTCTTTTATGCTCAATGAACAGCCTGAACTTGGAGGTGCATCGCCTCCATTTCTTCTTTCCATTTTTCAGCTTCCTTGTTCTGACCTCTGTACCTTTAAGCTTGAATTACCAACGATGTAGAGCTCAAAAATTTGTGATCTTTACATGGATGAAAACTAGACGTCTCGAGCTTTCCAACCATATAAAGAACTTGATCTAACTCCAAACGAGCTGAAAGTTAAGCCTTCAGAAGTTGACTATTCTGTTTGGACAGAAGCTTCGAATTTATCCAAATATTTGGAGCACGTTCCTCCAACGTATCCTTCAAAACTCAACAAACATCAAATCCAATGCAAATGCATGAAATGTATTATGAGGTTGCATGAAATGTATTATGAATATGATGCAAAATGATGCAATTATGTAATGCAAGAAATTGTTATGCAAAGATATGCAAAGATGCGAAACTATTCTAAACAAAAATCGAGCAGCCTGAGCATGACTACTTACATAATTTCTCTAGAATTAATCACACGTTGAAACAAGCTGAAAATTTGCGAGCGAGGACTAGACACATAAACAAACACTTCCTCAAATTTTCAGAATTTTTCGATACATGTAACTACGTCAGAAAAAATCACACAAACAGCCCATTGCCCAGCTCCGATTTGACTCTCTAAAACTAAAAATAAAAAGTAAAGTGTGGTTACCTCATGTACTTAGTTCCTGCAGGGGTTAGTTGTATAATTACTAAGTCAAAAACGTCATATACATAAATTGTCACTCAAAAAATGCAAGCACACCATAGTCCACGAAATTCATGCAAGAATTCATTCAAAGTGCATCAAGCAAGAACCTAAGTGAAAGATGGAGTGAATGCATAAGAGAAAACGTTATGCAAGCTACAAATGCAAGTGGTTAAGTCCTTTATACGTTGGTTACAAACAACACGTTGGTTTTATGCACAAGTAGGGTTCATTGTGTTGCGCTTTAGATTTGGAGAGAGTACATTTGCTTGATTTTTAGGTCGTTCAAAGGACGTGCGACCCGCGCGATAAAGTGTACACTTTCAATCGAATGGTCTTGGTTCAATCGAAAAACATGGCCAGTTAGGGATAGAGATAACGCGAGAGGTAGGACTAATTTCGACAATACACCCCGAGGCTAACCGGACCAATGGTATATACTCCAATGGTGTAAGTCTTTCTTAGATCCAAAACCTGTCACCAGTCATAACCCGTTTCTAGACACCATGTCCGACATTCAACCAATCTTTCGAAAATGTACAACTCCCTCAAGTCCAATGTAGACTCCGCCCTCAACCTCATGTCCATAACTTCACTTAGGTTATGGTGTATGGTGATGAAATCCATACATCACGAGGGGTTAAGGAGATAAACACGGAAAAGAGGCGCCATCTATTCAACAATGAGTGCGACTTAATCAACCAAGCTCATGTACTCAATGCAAATCCAAGCTTCCTTTACCGTTTAAATGGCTGCAAAAACAACATTATGAACAAGTGTTAGTATAAATCTCGAAAATTTACAAGTATATATGCACAAAATTTCACATATTCACAAAGGACATATACAAATTCCAGATTCGCGCAAATTGCGCGCAGCTGCTTGTAGATTTCCTACAAAATTATTGATTACTCCGATGGGGCTGAAATTTGACAGGAACAAACTAGACACATAATCAAACAATCCTGCAAAATTTCATAATTTATTGAGCACTCTAGCTACGTCAAACAATTTACCCAAAACTGGGCAGTGCACAGCCCTGCAAAACAGAAAGTTATTAACATATTTACGAGCACAATTACACAATTCTTTTCAATCCCCGGCAGCGGCGCCAAAATTGATTCGCATCTTTTCAAGCATTTAATTAAACACTTAATCAAACACGAATACAATTAAAACCCTTCTTTGTAGATGTAGCATTGGTAAGTAGGGATCGTTCTTAACCGGGGATTGAGGGTGCATGCATAACTATGCTAAGGTTGTTTAGGGGGGTGCGAGATTTGTTGTCTAAGTTCCTACAAATTTTAAGGTAAAACGTCCTAAGCTAATATATTTACAATGATCGACTCATCTTTCACCTAACTCTTTAGAACCTACCAAATTACATGCAACCTATTAGTTCTAAGTCTTTAGCGACTAATTTCATGCATATCTCTCGAAAGTAAAGTGTAGGGATTGCCCTGACACTTCCATTGATTTAAGGTAGGATTGCCATGCAATAAATCAAAGCGTAAAGCACAAAATATAGCATGAAAACCAAAGACTAAAACGTGGGAGGTTCACGTGAACTTGATAAAATTACAAACCAAAAACACTTCCACAAATTTGTCCATACAAACCAAGAAATAATACAAGAAATAAAGAGTAGAAGTCATGGTTACACTTTTTGATGTCGGGATTGCCCTAGTCTACTTGATGTAAGCCACGCCTTCAATGAATGGAGGAGACAGTTAGGATTGCCATGAAAGTCTCGATGGAGGAAGGTAGATGATGGATTTTGATATGAACGGCTTCTTGGTATTTCTTGGAAAGATTTTGGACGTGTGGAGGTGTTTAGAGGCAGAGCTTTGGCGTCTAGAATGAGTGATCCTCTTTTCTTCCTCCAAAGTGCTCTTTATATAGGAGAAGATTGATGGTGCCGTTCCTCCATTTGAAATCATGCAATTAAGCATGATTAGCTCAAGACCGTTCTCCTTCCCCAAAACCGTTCTGCTCCATTTTAATCTCAAGACCGTTTTCATCAATAGCCAAAACCACCCAGTAGCTATATCAAGCCATTCAATTCCGTTCTGCACATCTCATGTTTTACTCAATTAAGCCTTCGTTTGCTTTTCAACCATTATGCATCCGTTTCTGCAATTCAATGCAATTCAATGCCATCGTTTCACTTCAATCATCTCACCATCTCATGTCCATACCGTTCATCCATTAGCATCTATGGCAAGTATCCGTTCTCTAGCCATTTCAATTATACAATTATGCTTTGTCCACAACCCATCTTCCGTTCAACAATTATACATGCATTCAAATAGGCATGCTCCATGTCATCCATGCAACTTAAACTCCACTTCCACATGTATTCCCATGCAATCTCACGTTACTCCAATTTTCTTCTTCGGAATTATGAGCGTCTTCCTTAACACGCATTTTGCTCCAAATCGTCTCCTTTATTGTTTCCTCCTTTATTTCTACCTAAAAACATAAAATAAGTTAAAAACATATTTACTAAGCATAAAACAAAGCTAAATGTAGAGAGAAAGACATTAATAATCAAGCATAAAATGCGTAGATCAGTTGGGGACTTGGAGTATTTGGTAGCGTGGGCACCAATTTCACAAATTTTGAATCGATCTGATTCTGTTCCGATTGGGTATTTGATAGGGGTGGACACGAATTCTGTAAACTTCGAACCCGATTTGATTATGTCTCGTTCCCGCTCGGGACAGAACGGGACAAAAATAAAAATTTTACTATTCTATCCCATCTCGACCCCTCTTATTTTTTAGGAACAAGAACGGGTCTTGATTTTAAAATCCCGATAGACCTGTCTCATCCCGCATAATATATTTTATCTATTTTTATAATTTATTTTATTAAGAGTTAGCATATTAAATTATCAAAAAATTAGCATTTTTCAACAAAAAAATAAAATTACCCCATAACGATCAAAGTATTACACTACTTGTAATATATGAATTAAATGTATCGATTGCACATGAAATAAAATTGCTTGTACTTTACTTGTAATTAAATATTAAGCAAAACAGTTTTACTTTGTGTAATTGTAGACTTCTAAGTCTTATCAAATTATGTTTATCTTATATTGAGCCCGAATTTTAGTTTGTCTCGTTTCAATTAGCGACTTAATCATCGTTAGTTGTGTAATTATCGAGTTAATCAGCATACAACACATCTATCGAGATTAGTCATGATTTAAAAATTGATTTTTTTATTAGTTATAATTTTGGACTTGTTTTCTTCACAGAAACTGTAGAGAATTTTATTGCGAGTTCGTGAGTATTTTTGTTTTATTTTTCGAATGTCCGAACAATTAGTTATAAATTTTTGAAGTTTGGGAAGTAGAAAATTAAATTAGAAAATCAATTATTGGTGAAATTATTTTGGCCGTCAGATCTGATGGTGGTTTGCTCTGGGCCATTGATTCTTTTTAACCTAGCGGTATAAATTGAAAACTTATATCCTGATGGGTAGAAACCATTCTGGCGACCCGCATAGCAGAACCCGCGAATTGATCCGGTCAGACCCTTGCCGTCTGGCCACCGCGAGATGCCGCACCACCCTAAAGAGAGAGTTCTCTCTCTCCACGACCTCCCCAGACCTTCAAAACCACCATACTGAGTCGTTATGGGAGGAATCAAATTCGAATAGATTTCAGATTTTCCTGATTCGGCTTGGTTGTCGGCGTCGACTTTCCGGCAGGATTTGGGTGACGAAACCTTGGGGGTTATGAAGCCCACTCTTACAAAGTTTGATTGTCACCAACCACAAAGTCCGACTCGGCCTAAGCTCGGTAGACGATCGATGCAGGATTTCGACGAGTTTCGAAACCTTTTGAGGTAATTTCTGGCACCTTCCGGTCTGCTTTTGAGTTTATGATGAACTAGAAAGTTGTTGTGCTTGTTGTGATCGTCATTTTGAGGTGCAGGTTGGTTGACTCAGGGTTGGTCGGCTTCGGTCGCTGCCTATGGTGGCATGTAGGCACCACACGCCACTGTGCACTACGGAGCTCTGGCAACCAAAAAACTCAATTTTTTATGGGAAGTATTATACTCCATTTTGTAGTCATTTTCATGTAATGTTTCATAGTACGAAAATTTTTGTAACGTTTCAGCTCTCACAAGAATCGTGGCGTCTCGACACTTCGACGCTGGCGTTCGTCGTGTGTTGAGTCAAGTGGTCTTAACGAATGCATGTATAGACGACCCTTCGAGGCTATCTCAGATGGCAGGACACGTTTAGGAGAAAATATTAAATTTGAGTTTCTGATATGCGTTTCGTTTCGAGTCCTTTATTCACATTAGTTATGCAATTGAACAAATATTATTTTAGCTAGATCTTCGATTTGGCTTAGGAGGGCTGAGTATGATTTACGAGTTAGCAGATCGATTATGATTCTTCTGGCGATCTAGGTGAGTGGACATTTTATTTTCATTGTCGTTAGCGAGTCAATACTATTTTATTTACTATTGTGGAGGTGTATCATTTTCAGTGTTCAGTTTTCAGTTTTCAGTTTTCAGTTTTCTAATGTTGAGGCTTGAGTGCACATTAACATTTATTGCATCGACATATAGCTTCTCGGCTGATCCATGTGGGCTCCAGGATGGGTTAGAGGCCCTGACCTGGCATGCACATACTGATATCGTCTCAGATTAAAGGTCCCTAGACGATGCCTCCATTTCACTTGCACCTTGAGATTTTACTTTGATCGCTTAGTATTGCTTTATAGATAAGTATCTGTGGAAAGACATATACGTATTTCTTTTAGATTTTCACGTATACTCGAGTATTGTATTTCGTCCACTCACCCTAATGATTTTTATGTTTTTAGATGCTTTTCCTTGTACCCTTCAATTTTAAATGCCCAGATTTGCAAGATTGTCAGTGGAGGTCGGGAGTGTCGCAGATCGAGGCATAACAGTACCCGTCGTAGGAACATATAATAATCCTACAAGTCTATAGTTTGTTCAGTATGCCTATCTTATTAAAAGATTATGTTATGAGAATTAGTATTCGTAGACATTAAAAAGTCTCTAGGGCCTAAACTCGGTTTACAGATCTCAATCGAGTTTGGGTCCTCACATCATCTAAATGATTTTATTGTTTGATTTTCTCGTGGAGTAAAAAATTGATCGGACACTAACACAACAATACCAGCAATTGTCACATAAACGTAGTTCCTTGATAAGGTGGAATTTTATTAGGGGAATGATAGGAGGCTCATTTGGGGTTTTTGATGTGGTGACCTCATTTCCACGTAATTATTGAATTATCAATTTATATTACCAAAATTGACATCATTTTTTTACAGACGATCATGGGATCATGCATCTAACCGCTATCATTATTCTACCAGGTTATCAATTTAATTTTTAAAATTAAAATTTATGATTTATTATAAATCAAAAGAAATAAATGCGTAACTAAAATTATGAAATCCTAATTATTACATTTTATAGTCTTTGCGATTACATTTTATAATCCTAATTGTCAAGGTTGTGTTCATGGTATTAATACACTTTAGAATCTGTTGCTACCGGTTGTTTTCAAACGGTTGGTAATATGTTTTCCAACTTGTTACTGCATTTTTAAAATTGGATTTTTGTTATTGCTACTGCTTTTATTGTTTTTACTACATTTTTGTAACTGTTGCTACTGCGGTTTTATTTCAAACCGTCGCTACCGAATTGTTCAACGCGTTGCTACTAAAATTAGTCGAACTGCTACTGAATTATTTTCGATGTGCTATTAAATCGTTCGTCGAGCTGTTGTTATTGTGTTTTTTTTCAAACCACTGCTACTGAATTGTTCAGTGCATTAAAGTTAGTCGAACTGCTACTGAATTATTTGCAATGTACTACTTAATCGCTCGTCGAGCTGCTACTGTGTCGTTCGTCAAACTGTTACCGAAGTTTTGCCGAACAGTTACTGTATTGTTTTTGAAGTTTTGATGTATATATTTCAAAAGTGATAATGAATTCCTTTTAGAGAAAATTTTAGCAACAGTATCTCAAATATAGGTCATTCATCACTTATGTATCTCAACTTTCGAAACTATCAGATATGTACCTCAACTTTGTAAATTTATACAAGAAAGTATTTTCCGTCAACTTTGGTGTTAACTTTTTATAAGGTGTTAAACTTTTGAGGGTAAAATAGTCCAACCAACTCTTGGCACCAAAACTCTATAGTAGTATTTAGTGTAACGACCCGAACTTTGAGTCATGTGATTATCGGCACGAATCGTGTTTATCACGAGTTGGTCGTACATTTGGGTTTGTTAACGACTAATCTATCGGGTAAGAATTTAGTTTGAGTTCCTTCGTGGAAACTGTTGAGGATTTGATTTTGAACTCGTAGGAGGTTTCGGAGGATTTTTTGGGTAATCAGAGAATATAAAATTAATATTTAAATTGTCGTCGAATTAGTCGTACTTATCCGATTGTGTTGGAGTTATCCGAGTCGTGGGTTTGGTCGGTTCACGACGTACAAAAATCGAATAGTTGTAAAAGTCGAAAAATCACATATTTGGGCCGTTTGACCCGTGTTGACTTGGGTTGACCAGAGCTCTACCGTACCCGTTTCGGTTCACCATCGGACCCGACGATTCCGGCCACCTCCGGCTGTGTTCTTGGTATGGTTAGAAATCTCTTGTGATTTCGTATTGATTAATGTATTCATTTGTGAGAATTGGTTGCGTTTTGAGGAAGTTCGAATTCGATGATGTTTGGGATTTTCGCCGGAATCGGGTGGCGGTTTCCGGCGAGATTTGGCGTCGCGGGTATGGGGGGTTAGGTTTCCCTCAACCCCTTGATGCTTTCTGGGTATTCAATTTGGGACAAGGTTGAGGTTTTAGGGGTGCTGTGGTGGTGACCGGAGAGGGAGAATTCGGCGAGATTTTCGGGCCATTTTTGGGCCACGATGGTAGTTGGATGGAGATGTGATTTTGGAGATTTGGTTGGACTTGAGGAGAGGATCATTTTGATGTATGGCTCACCGGAGAATGTCACCGTTGGCGCCGCACCGCCGCCGGTGAAGGTGGTCCACGGCGGTGCTCCGACGAGGGTCTGTTTTTGGTTTTCCGAGATTTTTATGTCGTTTTACTCGTAATCGCGTCCTGATCGTAGTCTTGAGGTTTTCGAATTGAATTGAGTGTTTTAATTTGGGACGAGGAATGTTTGGGTATATTTTGGAAATTTTATTATCCTCGACGATATTTCGAGCGATACGATTTTTGAGAACGCGGGGTTCTTGACGTATTTGCTCCGTATGTCAAAATTCATTATGTATTAATCGTATCCCTATTATTCAGGTGATCGTGAGAGAGTTTTTGGCGAGAGATCTTCCGCCGGGCCTCAGGGCTAGCTGTTACCTGTGAGTGGATACTTTGATTTTCATAGTGGATTTGTGAGTCTATGAGTATGATTTACGATTATGTATTTACGAGTATGCATTTATGATTATGAATTTTATGAGCATACATTGGTTTGGAGGCACATGTGATTTATTTTTACACTGAGTATGGATATATGGATGCATCGATGATATGGCCTCTCGACTGATACCCGAGATGCTCCGGGAGGGTTATGTCTATATGATTACCTGACCCGTGATTCATAGTACCCGGGAGAGTTACGTCTTTATGAGCACTTGACCTGGGCTTGGTTGTTTTGACTCGCATGATTTTATGTACATTTATTGTGAAAAACATGTTGGATTTATTTATGCGGCATATTATGATTTACGTCCACTCACTCTAGCGGTTTTATTATTTATATGTTTTTCTATGGGCTTTTCGATTTTCGTCGCCCAGATTGCAGTTTCTTTCCCGTGGTTGCACGTCATCCCATGAGGCCTAGAGTTCAATCACACTTTCCTTCTAATAGGTTCCTGATGTAACCTGCTAGTCTTGTATATTTTGTAATTAGAAGTCGCTCTGAATACTTGTGTTGTGTTATTCAGTTTGAGTTATACTCCTGAATATTTTATGGAATTCTTGTAAACTTTGAGTTTAGTTTTATATATAGATTTTGAAAAATTCGGATGGACATTGGAGGTCCACGGTGTGTCTGAGAATTTATCTGTGAAGTGTAATCTTCTTGCAGGTTCTTGGTTTATATACATTTTATAAAGTAAACTCTAGCAAAAAATTTGTAAGTTGTGGTATCGCTAGGGACTAATTTTGGTTTAGGCAACTAAATCAGGGTTGGGTTCCCTTATTTCGTTTTCTCCAAAAATGTTGACAACTCATCTTTTTCCCCTCCAAAATTAAAACACATAATTTATTTCTCTCCATACAACCAAAAGATCTAAAATTTAAAAATTAGTGGACTAAAAAATAACTTAAATTTTTTGGAGGGATCGAATTTTTAATTTTCATATTTTGAACTAAAATTAAGCTGCAATATAATTTATATATTTTTAATTTTGGTAAGTTTTGACCATCGTAATCCAAGTGTAGCTCCGCCTTTGCATATGACAGGGGTCATACTTGTTAATTACTATTTATCTTTCAGATCCATGCTTATTAATTTTCTCTCATTCTTATGACATGAAAATGTAACCTAGTATAACATGAAAATGCAACCTAATTAAATGTGGTAAACAACATGCATTACAACAATCTCATATTTGGCATGCATCAATTAATGTCTTGAAAATATACAATTGAATAAATAAACATTGTAAGATGATTTCACGACTTGACTATCAATTTTTAGAACTTAGTGATTTTACAACTTGACTAAAGTGTCACTATAAATTTTTTTATAAAATGAAAAGTAGGGTTTAAGTTTGGTATTGTCTGTTTTACCCTTAAAAGTTTAACCCCTTATAAAAAGTTAACACTGAAGTTGACGGCAGATATTATTGTTGTATAAGTTTACAAAATTGAGGTACGTACATGTCTGATAGTTTCAAAAGTTGAGGTATATAAGTGATGAATGACCCATATTTGAGGTACAATTCCTAAAATTTTCTAAAAAAAATTATATCGTAGACTAATTTTAGTTCAAAATATGAAAAATTAAAAATTCGACCACTATAAATTATTTTTTAGTCCACCTATTTTTAAATTCTAGCTCTTTTGGTTGTATGGAGAGAAATAGATGAGATGTTATATTTTTGGAGGGGAAAAGATGAGTTGTCTAATTTTTGGACAAAATTAAATACTCTAATGTAGATTTTTTATGCCAAGAGTTGGTTACAGTATATTACCCTCAAAAGTTTAACACCGTATAAAAAGTTAACACTAAAGTTGACGGCATGTACTGTTTTTGTACAAGTTCACAAAGTTGAGGTACATATCTGATAGTTTCGAAAGTTGAAGTACATAAGTGATGAATGACCTATATTTGCGGTACTACTTCTAAAATGTTGTTTTCCTTTTAACACTGCTACTAAAAATAATTGAAGTTAATATGGCACTACTACTGACTTTTCAATAATTTTGTAATACTCCGAAAATTAGTATAATAGTTTAGATTATTGTATGACTCGTTAAACTTAGAAAAAATCACCATAATTTAGTTTAACCTCAGAGATTTTAGAAATCCAAAAAAAAAAATTGGCTGGCGAAGACAATGTATAAAAACGAGATTTAGAGAAATATTAACGGAGTAGGGAAAATGTTCCAGTGGATACTCAAGTTCAAGTCCGGAACTCCCTGGTCTTGGGTTCGTGGCCACGAGCTGGAATCGTGAAACATTTCATTTTATAGGTTAGTAAAAATATTAAAAATATTTTTACTCCGGTTAGAAACCGTAAGAGACCCTAATTTCAACTAGCCGATTTTCGTTTAGCAAAACGACCAAATTTTCCTTGTTCGAATCTCTTATCCGAATCGAACTTTGTATTTTAAGATTACAATTCATACTTTTAGAGGTCATGCTCATATATCAATTAGGTGTTAATTATTATTTGTTGATATGTATTTATTTATTTTACACTACATTACACTTTATTAGTAAAACCACACATTTTCTTCACACATCACATTACGTATTGCATTCACATGCATACATAATCACATTTCAAAATTTCAATCAGATTTCCAACCACATTACTATTGTTTTTACAAGTGAATTTTAACCCTAGAATTAGTAGCCCAACTATTCCATTGTCAACTTGTCTGCAAAAGTCTATAAAAATAGTTATGAATTTATTTCCCATGTCTCCTACCATGTCTATATAAATCACCCTTGAGTTCAATCTGATTTTTTCACCACTTCAATCTTCCCCTTACGTACTGATTTGAAGTCTTCCCAAAGTTGCAATGCAACTCCCCTAAAATCTCACACCAAGCTATCTTTCTTCCAAGTACTTTAGTAGTTAATTCATTTACTTCAAGAGGGTCACTTAAGTTAATCAAATACCTCCATCACCTACTGAAATTATTGAGTAATTATTTGAGTACATTCCTATACTTCTTTATCTTTAGGATTACATCAAAGTGCCTAGCTAAGAATAAATGGGAAATAATGAGCATTAGTGGAAGCTTAATATTTTGTTTCTTTTAAAATTTTATTTATTCAAATACTTTTACATATTTAGATTCTACACAAAAAGTTATTCAACTTTGGCTTTTGAATCACTAAAAAAGGTTAAGTAATGAAAAAGTTATGGCTAAAACAAGTTTTGCTAATATTTTCCTTAATCATGTTCGAAAACTCTTAAGGTGCTCTTAACTTGAAATATTCATATCTCACTCATTTCTTAACCAAATTTAGTATTCTTTATATCAAAACGAAGCTTAGGAGTTCAACTATCAATCTAGAAAGTTTGAAAGGCATTGATTAATACTTACTAACTAATTAATTCGTGCAAATGAGCTTAATAGTGAGCGTAACCATTTGTGGACAGTTGCTAAAAAAAAATTCTGGACTTGAGAACTCCCTACCGAACTTTGTGATTATTATCATTGGATTCCTCTCGAAAAACACTTCGATATGATGTACTCACTTCTTTGATTTGGACATAATATGGATTAATTATAAAATGGATCAAATGGAGGATTTCGAACGGACTACCGTCGAATGATACTTTTGGTCCAAGGATTAATAATTTTATTTTCTGCATTTGTACTTTATTTTTATTTACTTACTCGCATTATTTACTTCTTAAGTTTGATTTGGGACTAATGGAGGATTTCGGACGGACTACCGCCGAATGAAACTTTTGAACCAATGATAACTAATTTTTATTTCAAGTTTATCTAATTAATCGCTCTAGCTCTATCTATTTACTTTCAAGTATAATTCGGAACAAATGAAAGATTTCGAGCGGACTACCGCCGAATGAAATGTTTGGACCAAATTTGTTAATTAATGAAATATGTTTAAGTTTGATCTTTCTTCATTTACAAATTCTATTACATATATATTTATTACAAAATTATGATATAAATATATACTCTATGATCTATATACATAGTCTTAACTAAAGACTTATTTGTGATCGTTATGATTGAAGTGTGAAGTCGGGTGTATAATACGAATTAACTCGTGCTTAAGTGAATTGCTGGTAAAATGTTTTGTTATTGTGGAAGTTAGCCAAGGGCCCTAGTCCCTTACAGATAGTGCACTATTATACTTTAAGGAATGAATTGTGTCAAACCGAGAGTATACATGTTTTGGCAGGTGGCCTTAGAATGCTGTGGCTTTATATGTGTGTTGGTATTGTGAGACTAAGTACATGATTTTTTTTCCAAGTAATTACCAATTAATCTTAAAGAATTCACTTCGGAAGTATTGGCGTGTTTGTGTGTAGCTGTGAAGTTGTGCAAGTGTATATATATTATGTATCTAAATGTATATGTTACAAAGACGCAAGTGTAAGTATGGAAGAATAACCGGTTTGAATATTTCACATTTTTTAATTGGTTGTTCGGTTTGATGTTTCTTAGAGATAATTTAGTATATGCTTGTAAGCTATACTTACTGGGTCAGTGTGACTCATGATACTACATCTTTCTCTTTTTTAGGTGATGAGTATAATTCTTGGGGAAAATTGGATACGCCGCCTACTAAATAAACGAATTATTTTCTACTTGCATTTTGAATTGAATAAATGTAATGACTATTATTTTCAAAAACTTCGGTATTGTAATATTAGCACTTTCACTTTTCAATAAATGTACTATCTAGACACCTTGATTTTTGAAATTATTTGGGTTTTTTATTCACATCACAAATCCTTGCACCATATTTTAGTATAATACTAGCCCCGAATTTGGAGGTGTGACAAGTTTGATATTGATATTCATATTGGTAGCTTAGAAAAAAAAATGAAATAAACATCAAACTAAAAAAAGATTGATTGGAAAGAAATTTGAGTGAGAAAAATAATCGAACTGAAAAATATTGAAAGAAAAAATTTGAGAGGTGAAATTGGCACCCCTTCTTTACAAATCCCCCCCCCCCTTATATATTTTGTGTGTATTTTCTCTTCACTTTTACTTGAAATTGTAAAGAAGAGAGGGTGTGATTTGTAAAAAAAGTGGTACCAATTTCACTACCTAAAAATTTTTGAATAGAAAGAGAAATATTATTATTATAAAATAAAATTAATATTAAACACACACAAAAAACAAAGAAGGGCAAAAAAATAAAATTGCATCTATCGCATGACACCATACAAGTCACTTGTCCTTATGTATAAGTTTTGTCCTTAGATGTCTAAATAATAGAAATTTGTCCTTAAATGTATTTGACACTTTCATATCGTCTTTAAGTGTATTTTGTTAATTCAAAAATCAAAAGTATTTAAAAGATTGGATTTTATTTATATTTTAAATGTTATAAAACCTGATTAGCTATGCACCGACTTACACTGTTTTGCCGATTAAAAATGATAATCGCAATTTGATCACTCGATTATCATTTCAATTAGGATTTAAATCTTTGCAATTTTTTAGTACGTTAAATAGAAACGCATCTAATATTTTTGATAAATTCTTAAAATGTTTAAGTAATTAGAGAAAAAAAAAATCTAGCAGAGCCTCATTCTCTATCGCCTAGGGTTTTTTTAGAAATCTCAACGGATTATCATTCTCTGTCGATGACGGACCAGATGACGGAGTTGAAGACGCCAACATCTTCATATAACATGATGGGTTTTGTGATTCTTGTCCAACCTGCGCAAAAGCATTACCGGATTTGAAACCACACTGGTGTCAATTTCCGCGCTAGAAGCTCCGAGACAGACGAAATACTCGAGCATGGGTAGTAGGTTCTTGTAATTGTGTGATCAATCTTTTTGAATAATTTGTGTACATGGCATGATGACCCTTTAGATTTGAGTTTGAGAGAAGCTTTCTCAGCACGCCCAAGAGCTTGGGTCTAATTGCTCCCACGTGAACAAATCAAATTGAGATGGTTACCCAAATGCAATAAATATTGATGCTTCTGTGCCCAAATCATAATAGCATGATAGCCAAAGGTCTTGTTCAACTGAATCTTTAATATAAACCAATAAAAATCATATGGATTTGATTTTGGTACCCAGTACTTAAATACCCGGTCAAGATCAATCAACTTCACCAATTTTTTAGAAAAAATTATTCAAATGATCATTCGTCTATATCAAGATAAATACTTTAGTAATTATCGTTTGATATATCTTAAAATGGTCATCCAACTTTGGTCTTCATATATCAAAATGATAACTATGTCAACTGGGACGTAAAAAAAAGTCATGTGACACTGCTACAGAAAATGCATCATACAATTGGTAAATATCGTTGCAAACAGGCGCTGAAAATCATTGTGTTACTACATGTTGTGTGATTGAGTCACCATACAACGGGTATTTAACAGTTGTGTGAGAAAAATCACACAACGACGTTTATTTAGAAATCGTTATGTGATTAGACATGCAAATGCGCGCGCGTAGTATGCTGGCATAACATTCGAGCGAGCGCATTGCATTTGACATCACATTCAATGCACGAGAATGACATTGTAATCAAACAACAAAGTTTAGTTCCAAAAAATTTTGTCACTCAACGGTTTTAGTCTCATTACAGTTGTGGCATTTAGATGGATAATGTTTCAAATATCACTATATTCATAATTACCGTTATTAGAGATGACTTCATTTCTGTGTATTTAAATCCTCGTAAAACAATATATTCAAAGAACCCTTATATAATTTTATATCATATAACAATTCCTTGATAAATTTGTTGTATGACTTTACTTCACATTACATAATTTTTCTTTAATTAATGACCATTGTGTGTATTATTTTTCTAATACCATTATTCTATCAATTATAATATGAAACATACCAAAACCAAAATACAAGTTGAAATATACTAAATTAACGATTCATTTCTGACGAAATATATCATATTCCATCTATCAATTACATAAAAACATTTCAACAATGCATAAATCTATGGTGGAATATGTAATCCTTTCAACAGTACATAAATCTATGGTGGAACCATCTTTACATCGTCAAGCCAATCTTATCTATAATGTTGTCAATCATATACATCTGCATACTTATAGACATAACTAGCAAACAAGATACATCTCTAGAAACATCGCCCAAAGAAAAGATGTCGATAAATAGTATATGTTGCAGCAACTCGAGCCGTTCTACCTTGGATCAAAGATGAAGCCTGGCTCCAAGCTAAAATTTGCTCAACTGATAAAACCACAACACACTTGATTCAGATTCTTAATCTACTTACCTAAACTAAAAAAAAGGACCAGGTGCTAACTTTAAATTATACCTACACAAGCCATATCTTTGGAGGAACCACCAGAACCCAACACAAAATCGTCTAGTAGGCACAGGCACCAAAACTGCTAGCAACAAGGGTATCATTCATTAGTTCTACACTCATATCAAGCAAACTAAATATACTAGCAATACATGCACAACTGAACTAGCTCATTAGTTCTACACTCATTCGTAGACAACTGAATTCATTAAGGCAAGCAACATCGATGGCCACTGGTGAACACACAGTAACACAAACTTGAACCAATCGAGCACATAATGTAGTATTTAGGTCAGCTATCTTCAATTCCAAGAGGACTTCACAGACTTAATCTACTGTTGATCTCGAATGGTTTCTAAATCAAATAAACAACATCAGCATATAAGACCAAGAATCCTTAACAGTTTGTGAATATATTGAGCAATACACACCAAAACATAGAACTATAACTTACAATCCAGATATCATCTGACACCACCAAGAATAGCCGCTGCCAACTTGGACCTGAAAGGATTCTAAATCCTGTATGGCAAGTGTAACTCTTACCTTCAAACTCAACAAAAATCACAATCAATCAACAAATCATAGAACCAACCAGACACTAAATCCAACTGACATTTGAACCTAAATATTCTCACCATAGACTGAATCCCATCAGGCCAAACACTAAAGCAATTCTGCTGCTCGATTATGCCTAGGTAATAGCCCAAACATTATCATGGCTCATACGAATCAATATTTATTACTATCCAATTATAGACATTTAAAATCATAGTTTCAGTTCCATGCAGAATAAAGTTTCAAGTTCAAATTGCTAACACCGAAACTAATTTCAACACTAAAAACTGTATCGAAAAGTGCACCAAAAATTTCTCCTAAATTTGGACCAAATCCTAAAAAACAAAATCAAGAGGTGGAGGGAGAAGATGAGGGAAAAACCTCATCGTGGGTGTGAGCCGCAGTAGAGGCTGCAGAGGCGGAGTAATGCGGAGGGGTGTGCGGCACTGCTACTGTGCTCAACTGAACAATGGCTAAAGGCAGCGCTAGCTGTCGCCGAGGCTTGCGAGTGGTGGTTCTAGCCAGTAGGCAATGACGATGAGTGCACGGCGTGGATGGGTTCGAGGTGGTAGTGGATAGCGCATAAAGTGTGGGCGGCGGCTCGACGGTGAGGTCGTGCGGAATCAGATTTGAGGTCGACTCCAGCATCCATGTCGCAGCGGGGCAAGACCGAGGCGAGGCCACAGGATTCGCGATGGGAGGCGAAGCGAGGCGGTCCATTCGGTGGTAGGGGGTTAAGGCGTGTTCGAGTATGACGGCTCGGCCGTAGGATTTGAGGACTCGTTGTCGAAAAAGCAGTGGGACGTGACGAGTCGGCAGACAGCGGGTCATTGGCGCATCGGAGAGGGTCAGGGAGGAGCAAGGTTCTAAAAGGCGCTAGGCGGAATTAGGCGGTGGAGCTACTGCCTAGCGCCTAGGCGTTTAGGCGGAGTTTAATCGATAATTAAACGGTAATTAGGCGGATCATTTGTTATATATATTTAATTAATTATATATTTATATGGTATATTGTAATTTGAAACATAAAGTAAAAATTATAAAGAAATATCATAAAAATTCTAAACTAAGTTTATAAAGAAATCCAATTAACCATCCATCTCAAATTTTTGAAATAGACGTGCATAAACAAGAATCTCAAGAATATGAAATTATATATTTCAAAGCTGATAATTCATAAATCATAGTACATTATGAGTTTAAGACAATGAAGCTTACATTATAAACTTGCAACCATGGAACCATTCAAACATAAAGCTTCACGGAATCAAGTTTTGTTTGTGTGATGGTCATAGACACTATGCTCCTGCCCACATTTAACCATATTAAATTATCAACATATAACAAACAAGGATGACGGCGGTGGATGGCAAGTGGCGGCGACGACGGTGATCGGCGAGCGGCTTCCAAGTCGCGGCGTTTGCAGAGGGAGAGAGACGACGTTTCGCGAAAGAAATTGGATTGGATTTTCTATTTAAAATTCATTTCTTTGTGTTGTACCTCTTAATTTTTTTTTTTAAAAAAAACACCTAGGCGGTGCTTTTCTGCCGATTAGTCGTTAGTCGCCCGCCTAATTGCCGATTAGTCGGTTCCCGCCTAACTACCCCGCCCAGGACCAAAATTAGGCGATAAGATGATTTTTTCCGATTAGTCGGTGCATAGACGGCCTAGGCGGCCGTTTTTTAGAACAGTGGAGAGGAGTAGTTTCGAGGGTTTGTTTGGGTCATCTTAATTTAGAGAAAGAGAGAACAAGTTTTATTTGAGGGGGAGGCGGAAGTGCCGGAGTGCTCAAGTTCACCTAGGGTTTTCTTTTTGTTTTATGTTTTGATTTTTACCAATATTCAAGATTACTAACAAAAGAATTAATTCAAAATACATACTGGAAAATTATTTTGAGAAATCGATCGTTAGATACAGGATATATGACTATTTCTAATTAGAGTATTTCAATTTTTCATGTAGTTTGGAGTTATCATATGATTATTCATCTATTGTGACCATTGTTCTTATGACTAAAACATAATTTATTACTCCGTAAAAAATTAATTTGAGACCAAACTTTATGCACACATTCTCGTGAGATTCATTTCTATCTCATTGTATTAAAAAAATTGACAAAAACAATTATTTAGCTACTCCTCCTATAGGAAAATGAGCAATATATAAAAAAGCTAGGGTATACAAGTCTTTAACAAATATTGTTTGACCTCATTGACCCACACCTAAAAGAACTCTGATGGGGCTAATTTTTTTCAACGTTGCATATTACAGCAAGGTGAACGCACATGTATAAAGACATTTCTTGTTAGACCATTTTGATTTCTCATATTGCTTAAATTCACTATACGGCAACTAGTATTGTTGACTTTGTTTATTGGCTATATGAAAATGTAAACATTTGTGATACTTAATCATGAATTCCTAATAAATTTGCAAAACCGACCGTTAGATGCTACAATCAAAATGTTCTAGTCCATTGTAAAATATTTAGAATTTTTCGCCTTCAATAAGCCCTCGATCCGTGTGTCCAAAAATTATGTCTGTGGTGCCCTTATGCGGAAAACATAATTTCTCGCTCCGTAAAAAATAATTTGAGACCAAACCTTATATACACACGGTCGTGGGATTAATTTCTATCATATAATGTTATAAAAAAAATTTAAAATAAATTATTTACCTACTCCCCTCATAGGAAAATAAGCAAAATATAAGAGTGGTATTTTTATCTTTTCACACGTTTTATTTGACTGCATTGACCGGAGTCTAAACGTACTCCGACGAGGCTAATTTTTACTTACGGTGTCTATTATTACAATGTGGGTCATTCTATATGGCCTCGTTTATCGTTAAAATATTTTTAGTTCTCATATTACTTGAATTCTCCATATGTATACTAAAGTTTTTAACTTTGTTCCTTGGTTATATGGAAGAAAAACATTTGTGAAACTAAATCGATAATGTGTAATCATTTTACAAAATTGATTGCCGGATTGATTGGTCGGAAAATTCTAAGCACGTCATTAAAATTTTATAAATTTTGGACTTGATTTTGACATTGATCCATGCGTTTCGCCAAATATGACCGTAGTACCCTTACAACTAAAACATAAATTACCCATCCCCAAAGTAATTTTTTAGATCAAAATTTTAACACACATTCTTGTAGATTATATATATATATCATAGTGTCAAAAAAATTGATATAAAAAATTAATTTACGTAGTTCTTCAATAGGAAAATAAGCAATATATAAGATAAATGCATTGATGGCATTTCACACAATCTCAATTAAATTCCCACCATTGAAAATTACAAGATCTAATCTGAGCCATCTATTCAAATTTTTACTTTTTACTTTTTACATATACTTACATGAGTTAAAATAAATTAACCAACATTTAAAACAAAATTTATTTTTAAAACCTTTATTCTTATTAACAAACCCTATACTCTAAACACTAACCCTAAACCCTAGACCCTAAACACTAAACCCTATACCCTAAACCCCAAACCCCAAACTTCAAATTACAAATCCTTTATAAATAGTGGCTTAGAGTACACACAACGATATGTTAGTCTACGTTGTGCTAAAGTGTGGACACTTCGATCACAAAGGTTTTTATCGTACAACAAAGTATCATATGTTGTGTTGTGTGAATATTTTGACTTGGGGGGAAACAAAATGACATCAAATAGTTGCTGCCAAAATTTTCTCCATACAACAGACTGGTATAGTTTTCGTTGTGTGACATTGATGGAATTGGGGGGAAACAAAATGACATGAAATAGTTGCCGCCAACATCTTTTTCATACAACATAGTCTTATATCTTTCGTTGTGTGAAAATGATTAAATTGAGGCGAAACAAAATGGCATCGAATAGTTGCCGCCAACATATGATTATACAACGATGTGTTATATACTTCGTTGTGATGTTATGTCAAATTTGGTGGGAAACAAAATGACATCCAATAGTTGCCACTAATATTTTTGTCATACAACATAAATATATAATTATCGTTGTGTAATAGTTCATAGTAGGAAGGAAACTCAAATAAGCCAATTTTGGGAGCTTGATTTCAAAACATATACAACGATTATGTGAATAACTGTTGTTTCATATGATCAAAAGAGCCATGTATAGATCATGTTCAGACTTCATAAACAGAGGGGAACATGCCACTCATTTTATCACCATTATACAACGTAAAAGTACACGTTTGTTGTGTGATGGAAGATTTTATCTGTAAAAGACAACGGGGCTCTAAACAAAATGATATATGACAGTAATTTTTCATTTTTTCACTATTACACAACATATTTTTTAACCTCGTTATGTAATCGGTGTTGCATAAAGCACTTTTCGTAGTAGTGTGACATACATGTGTCAAATATTACAAATGGTTTTTGGTCATTTCTCTCTTTCTCTCTCTCGACACCTCATTTTTTCAAAAACATTACATGAGTCACCATCAATGAACTACATCACTAGACTCGCTCGCCAGCGAGGTCGACTTCGAGTTTTGATCTCCGATCTAAGAACACCTGAGATCTGCTCGTGCGAGACCCAGAGCGAGCGACGACAAACATACACCGACACATTTTTCTCAACTAGCGAAAGCAGACAACGTCAGAGAGTCGATCTCAACCATATTCACCTAGAGGTTGTCCTCAAAGAGTCGCACGTGGCGCTTCCTCTGCCGCAAAATCACCTCTGAGACTAACAAATCTGGAGTGACAGCAAGGCTGAGCAAATCTTCTTAGCGAGGCTCTTGACCTTCCTTAGCACCTGGATCTTCGACCTTCAGTAGCTCCTCCGCCGACGGAGTCTCTATTTGTCGACAACTACTCGAAACTTCTCTGACTCAACCAAATTAACACGGAAAATCTGCAGGTGGATCATCGAACGACCAAGTGCGAGGCTATATATAGGTGGTCAGAGCAAGGTCGCGATGGATCAGTCGGTCGGACGCAAGAAAGACTATTTTTGGGTGCCCAAAGAAATTTAAAAGTAAAAAATAATAAATATATCAAAAAACGTAAATATCCTTAAAAAGTAACGAAATATGCTTTAATCAACGAACGTTTGAGAACGAGTGGCCAATTTGATAATAAAATACCAAGTGGAGTGACCATTTTGATATATGTCAAACGATAGTTACTAAAGTGTCTATCTTGACATAGTTGGTTGACCATTTGGACAATTTTCCCATTTCTAATAAATGTTATATGAATATGATACATCCAAATCTCATGTTTCCTTCCGCACAAAAACAAATCAAAATCTAAAGGTGAGTTATAGTTGGTAAGATGAGTTTAGAGAATATCAGAGGCCATAGTGAAGATATGTGCAAGAACGACCATGAGCACATATTCAAGAGGAAAGCGAAGCCCTAATGACAACCGAATCTACAAATTTTTTGTCAGTTTCTTCCAAAATCAAGAAACTCAAAAACCTGTAAGGAAAATACACTTCAAAAATGTCCACAAAAATAAACCGTGGGCACAAAATCCCACCCGAATTTCTCAAATCAACCAAACACTGAATCTACTAGACATACAAACTATAAGATCCATAAAGTAATAGACGAATAATAGAGAAATTTGGTACTATTATGAGTCGTTGAAAACCAATAATCACAAGAACACATGCTAAGAAGGTGGAGAAGGAAACGGGAAGCACAATAACACCATTTGGGCATGTTTGTTACACCATTTTCTATTAGAATTCTTAGGCTCAATTTGATATTGAGTTTTAGGAGAAAAAATAGCTTAATATTATCATAGTAGGCTATCAGCTGTTTGGTTAATATTTGTATGTGTTTTCCTAAATTTTTGGGTCACCACACATGAATAAAAAATAGCTAAGGGTTTGCTTTTTCTTAGTCATCTTTTTCTCACTATTGATTTATATCATCACTGATTTTTCTCACGCTACTTAATTTCACTTCAATATTAAACTAAGCCTTAGATTATGATAAAAAAAATAGTCAAATTCTATATTTGGTGTCATAAAAGACCATTTTAAATGAATTTATGTAAATCCTTGGACATGTTTGGTGTCACAGAACAAAACTATGTATTATTGGACTCTGCAAAACCAAAACGACCAAAGTAAATAGTAGCCTTTGCTCGCAGGTCCAAAATATCTTGGTCATCTGCAACTGTCGCTCGACCGATAATTGTTCTCCAACAACATGCAGCTCCGCCAAAAAAACATCGTGAGCATCTTCAGTAGCTTTAACTACAATAATGGCAGCTTGAGCGGACTCTTCAGCCAAATCCGAATCCGACTGGGCTTTCTCGGTCGGTGCTTTCTTTACTTTTTCCATTGCTACGGCCTTCTATGCCTTTAACTTGGCCTGGAATACCTTCGTTTATGACTTCTCAATAATCTCAGCATTCCTTGATCTTGCCTTAACTGCAGCAAGGTGTCACGCCCCGCCAACATTCCAAAGGTTGCCTTGAGCATTCGCGAGGGAAGCATGGCTCAAGGATAGGGTTGGAGCACCCTAGAAGCATCCGAGGGCAGCTAGAGGCACCCAGAGGGAGCTGCCAGGGACATACAGGGGCTGTCCGAAGCACCCAGAGGCAGCCGGGTGCCAGCCAGGGGGCTGCCTGGCGCAACAGGAGGCAGCAGGGTGCCACCCGGGTGGCTGCCAGAGGCACCCGGGGGCTGCCAGAGGCACCCGAGTGGGCTGCCAGAGGCACCCGAGGGGGCTGCCAGAAGCACCCGAGGGGGCTGCCAGAAGCACCCAGGAGGGCCTGGAAGGTGCTGGAAGGTGCTAGAAGGCTGCGGAACAGCAGAGACAGTTCCAGAAAGGTCCGGAACAGCGGGTTCAGTTCCGGAGGGGTCCGGAACAGTGTGGTAGCATCCGGAAGGGTCCGGAATGGTACGGAGGCACCCGGAACACTACGGAAGGTTCCGGAAGGCCGTGGAAGGCCTTAGAAGGTTGCGGAAGGACGCGGAAGTTTCCGGAAGACTCGGGAAGCATCAAGAGAGGTCTTGAACTCTCTAGAACCTTGGAGAGGCTCATGGGTCAAGGTCACTCCGGAGATCTCTAGAAGCGTCAAGGGACATATTGGAGTTGTCTAGAAAGGTCTAGAACTCCCTCATTTGTATATGTGCTAGATTAGTCTAGAAACACATAGGCTTGGAGGTGGAGACTATAAATAGGGAACCTCCCCTCCCATTTGAGGTAGATTGGTAGATTGGATTAGAGATTAGAGAGACTAGAGAAAGGAACTCTAGGAGCAAGTTGTCAAACTCTTGTAAAGCTTTCTTTTAGCAATACAAGTTTCTTACTTGCAAAACTCTTCTCCCTTCGATCTTTCGGTTGCTCTAGCCAAGCGTTGACGACATTTAGGCTGACTTAGCATAAGGGGAGTGCTAAGGCCGCACGAGTGCTAGCAGAAAAGTAAGCTCGTGACAAAGGGCAGACTTGGCTGTTGTTGCCTTGGCCTTGTCTGCAGCCATGTGCATAAATCACTTATTAAAATTAATGTCACAACATTCTACAAATAAATTATAGTAATAAGGTATCCACCAGAGGAACAGAGGGTGTCTTCTTAGGATCGGATGGAAGCTAGCTAGCAATATTTTCTTTCCACTTTAATTTCACACTAAACGGCAACCTTTTATCAATAGCTAGTAATAGACCCACCATCATGTTGCCCCATACCACAAAACCACAACCTCAACTTTGCAACAACATCGGGGTCGACTAACGTCGCCACTGGATCGAACCCAAGCGTTCGCTAGGTCCTCGGTCGCTCTGTCGAAAACAAAATTGTCACAAGGGCATTTTTTCTGGGGTAACACCAAGAATTTTCCTTTTCTCATAAACTCTTCTAACAACTAAACTAGTATAAATTAACTTCACATCAATCTACATATGTCATTCATTTATGTGTGCGCTTGAGATTAGGTTAGGACTCAGCTGATCGATACACCTAATTCATATTGAATTGACATGCTTCAATATATGATGGAATTGGTTATTAATCTCATTTACACATTTAGGCCATGTTTGTTGGTCCGTATTAGATTAGATTACTTATATTCTAAAATTTAGAAGAGATTACATAAGTTATGCTTATCTAATCTTAATACTAATCTTATGTTTGTTTTTCTTTTAAAACTAAGGACTATCATTAGAAATAGTCCAATCTATGTTTGTTTTTCTATTGGACTTCTCATCTCTTTTAGGAGAAAACTATCTGCTCAACGGTCGCGGGACCAACAACACCATCAAGAAAGCATAGGAACTCAATGCTCAAGCGAAAGTGTTGTTCCATCAGCAGAGGAGGGTATGACGGTAATTTTAGAAATGAGCACACCATTCGCCTTTGAAGTGGTCGGTCAGTGTCGGGTTGGGCATGACCGTATCTACTGAGCTATTCATGAACCAAGGCAGTTCATCCGAGTCTAATGTCAGGGACTCTAATGGCCAGGTGATGACGTCATCACCGTCATGCGTGTGTGTACATGCATGTAGAAACGACGTCATCTTCCAACAACAACCAGGTCAATGATCATCCGACTTCCCTCTCGATCTCGCTCCCCAAGGTCGACATGTGTGAGGTCTCAACCCGAGTTGTGGAGTTGATGACTGCGGTGTCTGCGGCTCCAGTTTTCGATCCAATGAGGAATTTTTCGGCAGAGATGAGAAGAGCTCGAGCTCGAGCTCGTGTCGTCTGTTTTCTTTGTTTTCTCTTCTGGAAGCCGTGTTTCGTTCTCTAAGAGCATCTGCAACAGGGGAAGACTTTTCAACAATTTCTCTCTAAAATTCCTGGGGCCGCCTTAAATAGCAAATCCTCCCTAAAAGTTTATGTAACAACCCGAACCAAAATCTACATATTAATCAGCACGAAATTGAATTATCGCAGATTATTCGCATAGTTGGGTTTGTTAACGACTATTTCATGAGGCGAGAATTTGTATTGACTTCCTTCACGAGAATTGTAGGGTATTTAATTTCGAGATCGTGAGAATTTTCGGGGAATTTTTTGGATAAGCGAGAAATGTTATATCGAGTTTTGAAGTCGGTTGGTGAAAACATAAAAAAATATTATTTTTATTGTTGATTTAATTGTGACTGTCCAATTTGGATCAGATTGAACCGTAGTCGTTGATTTTGGGTTGTATGTGTATGGGTATATATACGGTATAAATACGAGCTATTTTTGGAAAGTTTCCAAATTGAGAAATCTGGGTTTGACCACGTTAACCCACGGGTCAAGCCAACCTGTTTTGTACCACGAAATGGTTGCCGGTGGTGTGCTCTTTTCCGGCCATATTTGGCCATGCTTCCTTGATGAAAGATGTTGGGCTCAAGCTCCACTTTCATTTGGTTGGTGGATCATCGAGTTTGGTGGTCGGAGGAGGAGGATTCGACGGGATGAAAATGAGGAAATTCCTGCCGGAATCGACGGAGTTGGTAGCGGCGATACTGGCGGCGATGGAGGTCGACCTTATGGGGGTTTTGAAGCCCATGAAATGGTGAGTTGATCCCAAGTGGTTTCGGCCCTTGCCGTGGTCGATGGTGGCCGATCGAAGGAAATGAATTCCAGCGAGGTTTTTGAACTTCACGGTGAGTTTTGGACATTTTCCGGCTAAAATTGGGCTTAGCATTGAACTAAAAAGTTGTTGGAATTGTTGAGATCTTCAAAATAATGTATAGGTTGAAGTTTTCTGAGCCGGTGGGATTCCGGCGGCCCCACGCGCCGCCGTGCGCGGCGGAGCTCCGGCGAGGTGGAATTTTCGAAACGTTTTATGTTGTTTCGCTCGTTTTCGCGTGCCAAACGCAATGGTGAGGTTTATATTCGGATTTGAGTTTGTTAAATTTGGGTGAGTATTTAATCGGACAGTTATCTGTTTAATTCACAACAATATTAAAGGACGCTTTGATTATCCGTTTATTTGCACGTCGTTTGATATTCGACATTTGTTTGCAACCCTTTAAAGTGTGGGATTACAGGGAATTGAATTCAGAATTGGTTGAGTCAGTAATTAAACGGGAAAATACGTTGTTCGAGTATACGAGATTCTCGATGTTATTACTTACCAGATTATGATCTTTGCTATTCAGTAAGAACTCCGATGATCAGATATTATTTTAATCGTGGTTTCAGGATCATGAGTTAGCGGGCGTATCAGATGAATAATTATGCCGATCGACAGGGTTTCAGCTTTATGTTTATCTCGGCAACCTGTGAGTGGACATTTTATTTTCACCATTGACATGCGAGTCTTGATTTATGCATTTGTAATTATGCATTTTATGATTATGCACATACGAGTATGCATTTACGATTATGCATCTTATGATTATATACCATACGAGTATGCATTTACGATTATGCATGTGCATGGAAACAAATATAATTTGTTTTACACAGAGTACAGTCTCAGTGATACTAATGGCATCGATGCGTTGGCATGCTCGGCTGATCCCCGAGATGCTCCGGGGGGGGGGGGGGGGGGGGGGGGACAGATATCCTGACCCGATGTCTTTCTGACTATATAATCACGTGTGGGTCTTGGATCCCGTGATTTATACTGTACTAAGGCGGAGGTGTTCCAGAGGGACCCCGCGGTTTTAAACTCGCATCATGTTTATTTTCAGACTTGCATTATTTTTATGCACATTATATTGTGAAAGCATATTATTTACAGTTTCAGTAAAAAGTGAAATATTATTTTCGTCCACTCACTCTAACAGTTTTTATGATTTTACATGCCTTTTTCCTGGGCTTTTCAGTTTTCTTTGCCCAGATTGCAGTATGTATCATGAGGGTGCTGAATATCGTCGAGGGCGACGAGTCCATCAGTCATTTCCTTCAGTAGTAGGTTCGAGTTCATTGTCAGTATGTCTCTTGTGTTATTGAAGTCACCTTGGATACTAGTTATGTAGTATCTTCTTGTGAGACTCTTGTGAATAGGTTATCACTCGTATAGTTGTCGAGTTGAGTATCTTTGTATGTGAATCAGTGTATTTACTAGAAGTATGTTTTCCAATTCTAAATAATGTATCAGGTTTGATTCCAGTTTTATATTGAGAAACCCGGATGGACATTGGCGGTCCACGATATTGTTTGTGGGTTTACCTGAGGAGTATCAGTTTTCCTTCACTACAAGAAAAGAGGACTTAGACGACGGAACAGTATTAGTTCCGTCGTCTAAGTTACACTTAGACCTCGGAGATTTCTCCGTGGTCCAAGTAACACTTAGACGACGGAGATGTAATTCTCCGTCGTCTAAGTGTTACTTGGACCACGGAGAAATCTCCGAGGTCCAAGTAACACTTAGACGACGGATGTGAAATTTCTCCGTCGTCTAGGTAAGAACCTGGACCTCGGAGACTTCTCCGTGGTCCAGGTTATCACCTGGACGACGGAGAATTACATCTCCGTCGTCTAAGTGTTACTTGGACCTCGGAGAAATCTCCGTGGTCCAAGTAACACTTAGACGACGGAGATGTAATTCTCCGTCGTCTAAGTGTGACTTGGACCACGGAGAAGTGATCACCTGGACAACGGACCGACACGTCGTGGTGTAAGTTCCACTTAAACGACGTACCGACACCTCCGTCGTCTAAGTGAAGCATTATATATATAGGCCATGCCAAACTCTCTTAGCTTCGATCATTCCATTATATTTTCTCCCGTGGGGAATTTTTGAGATCGAAGGAGAAGGAGAAGGCCGGATTAGGCTAGGCCGGGGCTAGAAATTAATTAAAGGATCGGATCTCCGGTGTTCGATCACTAGCTAGCTTAATTAACTGCAGATATCGAGAAGGCCAGCAGGTACGTACGTAGGCAGTTAAAATTTGCATGATTAAATATATATATATTTAGGGAAACCGTACGTGCGTACATACATGCATGAATGTTAATTAGCTATATATACAGATTAAATTACGTACGTAATTTGATGGATCGATGTAGATCGAGTACGTATAATTAATGGTAAATTAATGGACTAATATATATATATGTAATAATTATTTTTTTTTGCATATTTTGTAGCAGTATGGACAAGAGTTGGATGAAGTTAAAGAATAGATGTGATGTCCGGTATATGGATGGAATTAGCGAATTTGTGAATTTTGCGATAGAACATGGTCATGGAAAGAAGCGTTTCAGGTGTCCGTGCCAGAAATGTCTTAATTGTCAGTATGCGGAGGTTAATGTTATGGTGCAACACCTGTACGAAAATGGTATGATGTGGAGTTACACTACATGGAGCGAGCATGGTGAAGCAGTAGAGTTCAGCGCAGCAGACTTCAGCTCAGGGTACAGTTACCATGGTGCCTCATCCAGCGGCAGTGGTGCCGGACCCCCAGCTTGCAATCCAACTGTAGATTTGGTCCATGATGCGTTTCCGGGATTTAGTCATAGTGGACACCAACACCAAGACGGAGGTTACAGTACCACTCATGAGCATGATGACACATTCCCCGCTGCTAGCTTGGCCACTGACACCAGTGAGATGGATAAGTACAACCGGATGCTACTTGAAGCGCAGACCCCGGTGTTCCCTGGATGTCGAGAGAATGTGTTGCAATATGTGATGGAGCAAATGAAGATAAAAGTGAAGCACAAAATGTCAGTCAGTGCTTTTGACGAAATTCAGGAGCAAATATGTAAGTTGCTTCCTGATGATCACAATCTTCCTAAATCTCATTATAAGGTTAGAAATATCTTGAGCAGCCTCGGCCTAAAGTACAGGATAATTGACGCATGTCCGAATGATTGTGTGCTATTTTACAAAGAGTATAAAGATTTGGACTATTGTCCCGTATGTGGCCAGTGCAGATTCCAGGTGAATAGGAAGAGTTCGAAAAAGAGAATTCCTGTGAAAGTTGTTCGATATTTTCCCTTGATTCCCAGATTGCAGCGCCTGTACATGTCTCTACACACAGCAGAGGCGATGCGATGGTACGCAGAAAAGCGAATAGATGACGATGTCCTGCGACACGCCGCGGATGGGGAGGGTTTCAAACATTTCGACAGAGAATTCGGAAACTTTGCTGCAGAGGTTAGAAATGTTAGACTCGGCCTATCTACAGACGGATTCAATCCTTGGGGAAGTAATAGCTCCGCCGTAAGCACTTGGCCAGTAATTCTGATGCCGTACAACCTGCCTCCGTGGATGTGCATGAACAAGGAATTTAATTTCCTTACTGTACTAATTCCAGGTCCTAAATCTCCAGGGAAGTGCTTAGATGTCTACCTCAGACCTTTGATCGACGAGCTGAAACTGTTGTGGGAAAATGGAGTCCCAACTTATGACAAATTCACTGACACGATGTTCACGATGAGGGCTGCCGTAATGTGGACGATCAGCGATTTTCCAGCGTATGGGATGTTGGCAGCGTGCAGGACAAAAGGATATAATGGATGTCCTATATGTTTGGACGACGTGAACTCTAGTTGGCACGCAGGGAAGGTGTGTTACTTGGGTCACCGTAGATGGCTCCCTCACGACCACCCTTGGCGACAGGATGAAGCTCATTTCGACGGGACGGTAGAGAACAATCCTAAACCCCGTAGTTGGTCGGGCGAAGAGATTTTAGAGAGGTTGAGCTATTTCGACTTTGGTGTGTTGACTAACGACGCGGATGTAAAGAAATGCAATCCAATTCCTCCACATGATCTGAGCTATTGGGATCACAAGAGTATATTCTTTGAACTCCCTTACTGGTCGAAGTTGAAGCTGAGGAACAACTTGGACGCGATGCACATAGAAAAGAATGTGTGCGACAGCGTGGTGGGAACAATTCTCGGTATTAAGTTCAAGACTAAAGATACTCCCAAAGCGCGCAAAGATTTGGAATCAATGAATCTACGTCGTCCCTTGTGGTTGAGGAGGGATAGGAAAGGAGTGTACAACAAGATGCCAGCTGCACCGTACACAGTGAAGCCGACACTTAGACGTTCTGTATTTCACTGGTTTAAGGGCGTTCGTTATCCGGCCACGTATGCAGCTACTATAACTGGAGCAGTGGACGAGGTGCAACACAAGTTTGTTGGTCTAAAGACACATGACTATCACGTTATGCTGCAACGTCTGATTCCAGTGGTAATTCGACCATATTTGCCTCGCGACGTCGTAGAACCAATAGTGGCATTGTGCAGATGGTGGCAGAGGTTATGCGCCAGAGAATTAAAGAAGTCAGATGTCGTGGAATTGCAACAACAAATTGTGCACATCATTTGCAAACTAGAGAGGATTTTTCCTCCTGCTTTCTTCGACATAATGATTCACCTAATGATCCACCTGCCCGAGCAGGTTCTCATTTCTGGTCCGGTCCAGTACACTTGGATGTATCCTCAAGAAAGGTACGTACAACTAATTAATTATACAGGTTTTTCGATTCATAATTTGTTCCACTGGAGATTACTAGCTAGCTATATGCATGTACTTATTTTTATTGTACGTTTGATTAATTTTGTAGACAGCTTGGACAGTATAAGTCATTCGTCAAAAACAGGTCGGCTCCGGATGGCTCCATAGCAGAGACATACCTAATGCATGAGTGCGTTACTTACTGCAACAGGTACCTCAAAGATCCACCACCTCCAACTGCCTCCGATCCCAGTGCCCGCATCAATCTTTCTGTCGTCACCAATGTCGTCCGACCGTTTAGAGGAGTATTAAAGGAAACGTTAACACAGGAAGAACTTATTGAGGCACATTGGGTAGTGTTACGAGACTGTGACGAAGTTGAGCCGTACATGATGTCATACAGGGAGAGGCTTCAGGCGTTATATCCAGACAAGAGTTCGGCGTGGATTGAGAAAATGGTTAAGAAAAAGTTCCCCGATTATTTCTTCCAATGGGTACGTATTTAGTGATTTATATACATATTGAGATCATGCATGTTTAATTTGTAGAAAGTAAACCCTTACATTTTTCCATTTTCGCAGATGATTGATCTGCAAAAATCCGAAAACCACGGGGGGTGGTGGTCTTGGCCAAAGCACTTGCTAGCAGGGAAGCCGATTAAACACTATATTTATCCGGGATGTTTTGTGAACAGTGTGAAGTTCCATTCATTGGCGCGAGATGAAGGAAGAAGAACACAAAACAGTGGGATAGCGGTTGGGAAAGACCCTGATCTATATTACGGAATGATCGTATATGTGGTTCAGCTATGTTACGGGAATGATGTCAACGTTTTCCTATTCAAGTGCAGATGGTTCAAGCGTACAAAGGAAGACCTGGGACTTTTATCAGTCGATACAAACTCAAGCTGGTATGAGGATGAGCCTTTCGCTCTCGCCACCTTAGTTAGGCAGGTGTTCTATCTCGACGATCCGAAAGCTGGTGACGGGTGGAAAATAGTGAACCAGATCTCTCATCGAGGAGTTTGGAATACAGAGACAATTGAAGGGACACCGGCGACGACTGAAGATGCTGCTGAACCAGACAGAGACATTCCTGCCTATCAAGAGCCTAATATTTCTGTCATCCGCTCCGACATAATGGACCTGGTTCAAGACGGTGAACGGTTACCCATGCCTGATGGTTGTACAGATCTAACTGAAGAAGAGATCATTGAGGTAGATGAAGAAGACGTGCAGGATGAGGACGATGACGACGACTCTGGTTATTCCTCGGACGATGTTGAGTACGATGAGGAGGATGAGCAATCGGATAACGGTGATGATGATGATGACGATTATGACGAAGAGTACGGTCACACGACGAGGATCATTACTTGGTAAACCCTAATTTATTATTGTAATATATATATGATCGATCGATGCATCGTAAAAAGGTGAAAGATTTCTATTATGTCGAGACTTTAAGATTCCTCGTCCAGCTTTGGTTGGTTTTATTGTTTTTAAATACTATTTATGTATAAATTGGATTAATTATGGGTCCCTATATATGATTATATATATTGACTTGTGATAGTATTATTGAGAGCACAAATATTGTAGTATATATATATAAAAGTTGTTTGTACCTGGACTAACATCGATCTCCGCCAGCTTAACTTCCTCAGATTTTAAGTCGACTTCTCTCTGTTTCAATTGAATGTCTTTGGACTGTTTTTCTAGTCCCGGCCCCTCTCTTTGCTTTCAACTTCATCGGTGTATTCTCTGATCTTATTAAAAGTAAGCTGAAGCTGCTCTACATTTCGCTCACGCAGCCCTTCAAACCCTAAACCCTATACCCTAAACCTAAGGACCCCTAACCGAGAACGGAGAAATTAATTGCAGATTCACCTTTGGCGCCAAATCTCAATCTCATATAAAACCCTAGCTAAATCTTGGACCCTAAATCTAGCAGTTCGGATCGATCGATCAATTTTTTAATTATATTTTTGAATCAGAATAATTGAACGCACACACAAATGACCGGGGACGACCTAAACCGTAAACCCTAAGGCCCTAACCCCTGAATTCGGGGTTTTTACACTTGGACGACGGAGACAGGCATTATCCGTCGTCTAGGTACACACTTGGACGACGGAGACCCCTAAACCCTAAGGACCCCTAACCCCTGAATTCAGGGTATATTCAACTGGACGACGGATACGACATTCTCCGTCGTCCAAGTACACACCTGGACGACGGATATTAGCGTCTCCGTCGTCCAGGTGTCTACTTGGACGACGGAGAATGTCGTATCCGTCGTCCAGGTGTAAATTTCGTAATTTTTTCTAAGACAACGACCATCTAGACCATCTTCGAATGCGTATTCTTTTCGTCAAGACTTTAGAGTAGTATATTCTTGGTGTGTGAGCTTCGACGGTTCGAAAATCGGAGTTGCGAAATGTCCTGTATCCACGTTTCCGGTTTGTGAAATTCTCGGTTTTGCGGTTGACTGTGCCGATGAAACCCTTCCCGAACTTATTATTTCCTGGTCCTTTATAGTAATTATATATTATGTTACGACGAACATATCCAACGGTTGTTTTGTCCAAATTCAATTTCGTTAGTACTCTGCTGCAAATCAGCAACTACTCATGAACACTAAAGTCTTAAAGATTAGTCGATACTTAACAACTTTCAAAACGTAAAATTATTCGGCGGTTCAAATTTATCTGTTTATATATACGATGCGTTCATCGATATTGTACGACTATTTCACTCGAATGACAGATCGCTAAATTCCTAGCGAATTAATTTAAATATTTTTTTTGCATAATTTGAACCTAGACGACGGATACGGTCATTTTCCGTCGTCCAAGTGTTCACCTGGACGACGGAAAATTACCGTATCCGTCGTCTAGGTTCAAATTACCATGGCGGTTCGAATAATTTTTTATTATTTTTTCGATGTAAATATTGACTTGGACGACGGATATGTCGTTTTCCGTCGTCCAAGTGTTCACTTGGACGACGGAAAACTACATATCCGTCGTCCAAGTCGAAATAACATGGCGGTTCGATTTGCCGCCTCAATTTTCGGCACCGCTTGAAATTCCACTTAGACGACGGAAAACACTGTCTCCGTCGTCTAAGTCAACATTTATGGCGGTGAAACGGCCCGCCCATTTATTTGGCGCCGGTTCGAAAAAATTTGACCCTTCACTTAGACGACGGAAAACACTGTTTCCGTCGTCTAAGTGCACTTAGACGACGGAGAATAGTTCTCCGTCGTCTAAGTGAAACTCTATATAAGGAGGAGCACCCCCCCTCATTTTCTCATCATTCCATCTCCTCCTCTATACTCTCCTCTCCTCTCTCTCTCACTCCGGCGATCCTCCTCCGGCGACGCTCCGACGACCAATTTTCCGGCGTGGTTCCCCCTCTCCGACGACTCTACTCTTCCAATATTCCGGCGAAATTCCGACGAGGTAATAATTCGAAATTTTAACTCTTTAACAATTTTTTTATTTGTTTAATTATTTAAATTCTAAATACTTTTAATTTATTAGTTTTAAATAATAAATAGTTGTAATTATAATAATTATTTTCTTGTTATTATTATTATTTAGTAATCATTATTAGTTGTTAATTATTTGGTAATGAATAATTATTAGTTAAAATTAAATAATAGTAATAATAATAATTGATTATATTGGTAAATGAATAATTATTATTAAATGCATGATAAATAATAATTAATTGATAATTATATGTATTTTCTAGTAAATTGCATGGTAGTACGTGTTCGATTTAAATTTAGTACATAGGCTTGGTGTAATTAAGTCGCACTCTTTGGAATAGATGGCGCCTCTTTTCCTTGCTTATCTCCTTAACCCCTCGTGATGTGTGGATTTCATCACCGCACACCATAACCTAAGTGAAGTTATGGACACGAGGTTGAGGGCGGAGTTTGCAAAGGACTTGAGGGAGTGTAAATTTTCGAAAAATTGGCCGAATGTCGGACATGGTGTCTAGAAACGGGTTATGACTGGTGACAGGATTTGGACTAAGAAAGACTTTTGTCGAAATTAGTCCTGCCTCTCGCGTTATCTCTATCCCTAACTGGCCATGTTTTTCGATTTAACCAAGGCTGATTAATTGAAAATTTACACTTTATCGCGCGGGTCGCACGTCCATTGAACGACCGAAAATGCCAAGCTAGTGTACTCTATTTAAATCTTAAACGTACTTAATTAATTAGCGTAAATTCTCCGTCGTTGTAATTATTATGGTAAGTAGGTATTTTAACACCGTGCGTACTCTTAGGTTTAAATGGCTCCGCCAAAGATCACATCCGGGAAGAAGAAAGCCCAACAGGAGTCAGAAGATGAGATGCTCCAAATGTTGGCGGCCCAAGTCGGTTGGGTTCAACCGCAGGTAGACGCCCTCAATCCGGGGCCTTCTGGGGAAATTCCCTCTGCCCCATTTCTCTCAAGCGGTGATGACGTCGACCCCTTTTCAACTCCGACGCCCGGTACCGCTTCAACGGGAAGTACTCAGGCGTCTTCGACGGCCGAGTCTATCATGTACAGCGTCCGCCGTAAGCAAAGGAGGGCCCCCACTGACCCCCAACCGAAAAAGACTCGGGGTCTCGTTAAAGGTGGAAAGGCGGAGAAAATTTGCAAGGCGACCGGGAGCAAGATCGCCTTGCCTTACGACGAATTCACCGGTGGCCCTCCCACACCTCAGCTAGCAAGTCTCTCGGCTCATAGCATTGGGTCGATTGTTCGTAACCGGGTTCGTATCACTGCCCCTACTTGGAGGGAGGTGCCGGATTCGGAGAAGGCGAAAGTCTTTAAGGATCTTTCGGTACGTAATACGTACAATTTTAGTTATTATATACTATTTTTAATATTAGTTATATATAATTTTATAATATATACGATTATAATTTCCAATTTATTTCTGATAGGAACAATTTGCGGTGGATCCGGATCCGGCGATGTTGAGGCATATCAACCAAACCGCCAACAACATCTTCAAAGATTGGAAGTACAGGCTCCATCAGTACTTCCGAATTAACGGTCCCGTGCCTCCCCCCGAAGAGCTGCGTGGGGATAGAGAAGATGAGTGGGAGTGGTTGTGTAACCACTTTGCCGATGAGCAATTTCAGGTGTTAATTTACTTTTTTTATTTCAATTAAGATAATTGAATACTCTAAATTTTAGTTACTTATAAATTTTTTAATGATTTCATTATGTTGTGTAACAGAAATTCTCCGGTGTCAACAAAGCCAACCGGGGGAAGAAGGACAAGCACCATACTTCCGGCGCCAAGCAACTCATTCAAATTGCCAAGGAGCACAGGGATAAGGGCTCCAAACACCCTTATCTCGATGCAAGCGTAAGCGCGTACGTGACGCCTGGGCTCGATAATGAAGCGAGTCAACGCGGCGTAAGTCATATATATATATATGTGTGTGCGCTAATAATTATAGTAATTATTATTTAAATATTATTTCATTATAATAAATTTATTATTCTTTTGTAGGCAAGAGTGATAGAGCGTGCGCAGGAAGAATTGGCTAACACTCAGCTTGCGTTCCCAGATGTGCCGCTAGAAGACCTGCCTCCTCTATCTGTGGAGAGCCAAATAGCAATTGCGGATGAGGTCTACGGTCGTAGAGCTGGCAAGGAGGTTAGGCACTTCGGGCCTAAGGTGGTTCGAGATTTGTCGACCTCTGAGTCATCATCTACGGGAGGTTCGGGGCGGCGGAGAAGTTCTCAAGCTGCGGCAGCCTATGAAGAGGCTCGAATCGCACGGGAGGAGAATATTGCCATGCGCCAAAGAATGGACCAGCAAGACGAGCGAATAGCCCAACTCATCGCCCTTATGCAACAAGCTCAAAGACAATGTCAACCTCCTCCGAACCCATTCCCCGACGACGACGACCCGGCTGGAGGCGGAGGACGAGGCGGCGCATCTGCTCCTCCAGTGTTTTAGCTAGCTAGTAGTTCATTATTTCGTTTCTTAATTTCCGCATTACGAACAATATTTTCATTTTTAATTATAGGTTTTTTCGATTATGTATGTACAAATTAATTTTAATTATTTTATTAATTTAGTGTATTTAATTAATTTAATTAATTTTTTTTCAATTAATATTAATAATATTTTTGAATTTAATTTTTTTTTTAAATTAATTTTTCACTTAGACGACGGAGATTAATGTCTCCGTCGTCTAAGTCCCAACATGGGCCACGGAGAAGCTAACAATCTCCGTGGCCCAGGTGGTGACTTAGACGACGGAGACATTAATCTCCGTCGTCTAGGTAACCACCTGGGCCACGGAGAAGCTAACAATCTCCGTGGCCCATGTAGGGACTTAGACGACGGAGATTAATGTCTCCGTCGTCTAAGTCACCACCTGGGCCACGGAGATTGTTAGCTTCTCCGTGGCCCATGTAGGGACTTAGACGACGGAGACATTAATCTCCGTCGTCTAAGTCACCACCTGGGCCACGGAGAAGCTAACAATCTCCGTGGCCCAGGTGGTGACTTAGACGACGGAGACATTAATCTCCGTCGTCTAAGTCACCACCTGGGCCACGGACGTTCTCCGCGGTCCAAGTGAACTTGGACGACGGAGATTAAATTCTCCGTCGTCTAAGTACTTAGACGACAGCACTTGGAGCACGTACCTTGGACGACGGATTTTCCGTCGTCCAAGTACTTAGACGACGGAGATAGGCACTTAGACGACGGAAATTCTCCGTCGTCTAAGTCACTTTTTCTTGTAGTGCTTGTAGGTTTTTTGGGTGCCTCTTTTATAAGGGAAGTTATGTCAAAATTTTCATAGAAACTAATAGATTAGGATCAGTCATTAGAGCTTGATTCTAGATTACTAGTTAATCTAGGGTCGGGTCCTTTCAGTTTACATGCAGCAACATTAGTGGAGGGAGAGGACTGCAAGTTGACGGCCAAAAATTTCTCCCAGTCAATCATCAATCACACGCGAGAGAGGAATTTTACTCTGGTGGAGCCCATGCACGTGGGTGACGCCAGAGTGGGTTGATTTTTTTATATTTCAGGCGCGTGTAATACACGCGCTAGTAATTTGTATTTTTACACTGGAATTACAGCCAATGAATGGCTAACGCGTGTATCAGATCAATTCCAACGGGCAAATTGATCTAGGCCACTGATTTCAATTCTAAAATTCAATCCAACGGTCATTATTCAATTAAAATGGCTATATTTATTTTAACGGATAAAAATAAATATTTTCAATATTTGGAAAAAAAAAACCCTAATTAATTGCAAAAAAATCCCAAAAAATTTGCAAATAACCCCCTACAATTTTTTTATAAATACTACCTTCATTTCATTCACACCTCACTACAATTTGTGCACAACACATTCTTCATCTTTTTCCACATCTTCTCTCACTCCTTCTAGTTTTTGTAAAATATGTCTACCAATTGGCTTCTTTCCGAAGATGTACAATTGTGCATATCTTATTGTCGTTAAAGCGTGTGCCCTATCTCTGGAAACAAATAAAAAATTGACAAGTTGTGGAAAAATTATTTTGTCGATTACCAAAAAAATTGGGAGATGGCTCGTGGTGAATTGAGGGTGGAGGCTAGGACCCAAAGTGCACTTACCTCCCATTTTTCTAAGTTGAAGCCAAACTTGACACAATGGAAAGTGACGTTTATATACGCAAAAAGAAATTTGGAATCCGGCAAAAATTTGCAAGATGAGGTAATGATTTATTTATGTTGGTCCTCTCAATTTTATTTGATTTTATGAAATAAAAAATTTCAAATCCATTTTATTTGATATTATTGTGACATATCAATTCGTTATATTTTTTTTGTAGTTAAAGAAAGCTCAAACATTTTATGTGGCAAAAAAGAAGAAAGAGTTTACAAACTTTGGGTGTTAGGAAGGGGTCAAGAATCATCCTTCTTTTAGACCCGTCGAAACTAGTACTACACCTTCTTATCATTCCAACTTTGAAGCTACTCCTCCCGTTAGGGAAGTGCCACCTACCATCTACTTCAGTGAGAATGAAGTGAGTCCAACGTCACCTAGCAACCTTAAAGGTACCTCGAGTCCTGCTAGACCTCAAGGAGTGAAGGCGACCAAGGAAGCAAAAAGAAGGGGAAAAAGGTCATAACACCTACAAATGAAGTTAGAGATAAGACTTTAAAGAGCATTGCGGCTAATCAAAAAAATATCGCCAATTGGCAAAAGACAAGTGATGAAAAGCAACGAATGCTTGATGAGAAAAACTACAAATTAAGGGTCCAAGATAAAGAAACAAGGATCATGATAATGAATTTGGAGGCTATGGGCCCAATGTCCAAGAAGTACTTCACGAAGAGGAAAGCGGAAATCCTTAAGCAAGTAGATGATGATGAAGAAGAAGTTGGCGACGGAATCTTTATAAATTGTTATCGTCCCTGCAACCTTGATTTTAGTGATTAGTTTAGTTTGTCTTAATAATAAATCTATGCTTGACATGTCATTATGTAATTTAAATTTTCAAGAAATAAAAATGCACTTTATTTATTTATATAAACTTCAAACACATTACATTAAAACATAATAAATTGCACTCAAACAACATAAAATGCAAACACACAAAAGGCAAACACAAAAAATGCAAACACAGAAAAGCCAAACATACAAAATTAAAACACATTATTTATAGTTGTTCACCGGTTTCGAGAAACAAGTTGTGCTTCACTAGGTTCTTTTGAAGCTCTCCATGGAGATAAACTGATTGGAGATCGACGAGACAGTCGCTAAACTATTGTTGATGTTGATCTCTTCCAACTGGCTCAAAAGGAATTCGGTTACCATTTTCATCCATCGGCCCATCATAAACTGTGAAAGCACTAGCTGGGTTTTGTAGATCTTCTTCTTCGTTTTCCTCAAAATCATCCTCCACAAATTCTTCCTCAACAATCATATTATGCATTATGATGCAAACCAACAAGATCATTTTCAATGTCGATGTGTGATGACACATAGCTGAATGACAAATAATTGCCCAACGAAATTGCAAGATGCCAAAGAACATCTCCACATCTTTGCAATATGATTCTTGTTTCTTTGCGAACAACTTCTGTTGTAGATTCTGGGGATTGGAAATTATTTGACAAACGAGGAGTACCTCAGATATATTCCATCAGCTAGATAATAAATGTTATGGTATGTCATACCGTTAACTTTATAAGTCGATTGCGGGATTCTTCTGGCAAGGAACGCATCGAAGATATTCGAGCTGTTGAGAATATTAATCATTTTGTGCTCCAGGCACCCCGCCATATCCAAGTGTCATATGACGTGACCACCTCTAAGATTATGGTGGGATGAGCCTTCCGCCTTAAGTATGACTCTTGTCAAGCTGTTTGACAGTTCTTCCATTCCCAGTGCATGCAGTCGATGCTTCCGATCATACCAGGAAATCTTTGGTTCCTTGTTCTTCTTAGAAGTCGAGTGATGTTTGCTGCATCTGGAGCGCGGAGGTAACAGTCTTTATAAAGCAACTATAAGTGTGTGTAACACTTCTTCATGCATTCAAGTATTGTTGATTCTCTGATGCTTGTGATTTTAGTACACTGATTTGTAGTTGCACCATACGCCAACATTCGTAGAGCACCAGTCATCTTTTGTTGGGGAAGAAGTCCTTATAATCCAGTGGCATCTGCTCTTTAATGCCAAAATGGGTCGTGGTTGTAGAGTTTTTTCATGATCTTGTTGAACAAGTTCATGCTCATTCGGAACCTTTAGCTAAAATTTTGCTCGTTGAAAACAAGGCGTGTGATGAAGTAATCTTCCATCAGATTTCGTCCCCTTGCTTCCTTTGCCTTGTTTTGTTTGGACGGCGGTGGCAAGGTGGCTCATCGTCAAACGCTACAGCTACCATGACCACATCAATGACAAAGGAATTAGAAATTGTGGCAGCTTGCCAGCGTTCTTGTCACCTCTTCAAGGAAGAGTCATCGGAATCAAAAGGATCCATCTTACTGATGAGGTAATGTGAAGAAGTATTTGAAAAAATGTGTTTACGGGTAGAATATCAAGTGAATTGTAGATGATGTGAGTATACAAGGAGCCGTAGATGATACTTTTATAGCAAATTTCATGTAATCTGATGTTTGAAGATGAATACACGTATCACATCCTCATTGGTCGAAAATCTTATCTGAAATCTTCATCAATAATTTAGACAACAACGACACGTGGATTGGACACGTGTCATAAGCTTATTGGTCAAAAATCTTATCAAAAATCTTCATCAATAATTTAGATAATAACAACACGTGGAAGTGACACGTGTCACATTATGACTGGTCGGAAATCTTATCAGAAATTTGGATCAATAATGTAAATGGTCATGACACATGTCATCTTGTTATTGGATGAAAATATTACCTCAAAATAAAAAATAAAAAATATATAATTAACGAATAGTAATAGAAATTCCTATTTTTTGCACCGCAGCAGAAAAAACATGAATAGAACCTCATATTCGATGAATAATGATAAAAATTGCTCAAATATGAATTCCTAGGCCAATAGGAAGTTCCAAATCGGTGCGGATGCTCTAAGGGCAGCTTGTCTATGGACCATATTTTGGGATATTGTGTAAGGAGATCCATGAGCACAAAAAAAGAAAAACTGCATTGCATAAGAAAATTAAAATAGTGCATGTTTTGCACCAAACATGCAATAGTGGGGATGAAATTTTCTCACAACTCGATAGGGTTGGTCATGTCACCAACATTGATCATTGTTGCCACGTGTATATATACAAAATAATGATTAACCATGGTCAATTGGTCACCATTGCAATTTCAATCTTTCATTGTTGTTTTGCTTTGCCAAACCTAGACTTTCTAGCACGCCATAACCATAACCCATCAGCTTACACTCATTCAACAACCCATTATTCACACTCACGCCTCCTTTGCTTGATTTGAAGCCCAACTCGAGAAAGTTCATCACCCGCCCGCCTTCCGACCTGAATCTGTAACTCGTACCCCCTCTTTGCCAACCCGAACACACCACCTCCAATAACACGAAACCTGACCCGAAAAAAACCTTTGTGCGTCCACTGTTGTGATGATTGAGTATGTGAGAATGGAACATATATCTATTTTTTTTCTCATTTCAGTTGACCTGGCTAACATCTTAACTATAGTTTTTCACGAATACATGTGGCAACAAGAGTGCACATTGGTGGCACGACCAACCCAATAGGTAAGGGTCGGCAACGGGCCGGGTCGGGCCTTGTGGGTTTCGGGCTGGGCTTTTTTTAAAAAAAATAAAAATAATTATGGGCAGGGCTTTAAGCACAATTATGAAGCCCAAACCCGACCCTTGGAACCGGGCCGGATATCTCTATAAATTTCGGGCGGGGCCGGGCCTAATGTTTAGCAAGTAATATTAAAAAAAAAATCTTTTAAAAAATACTGCAAGAATACTCCAACTTAACATAGGTCTAAGATTAAAACCAAAAGAAAATTGAATTACTAAAGAGTATAGCTTGAAGATTGAACTATCAAGCAATTAAAATACAAGAAGATTAAACAGCTTGAAGTTTGAACTATCAAGCAATCATAATAGAAGAAGATTAAACTGTTTAGTTGTTCACACTTTAAATATTACATATTAAAGCACTTGAGCAATAGCTAAATGAGTACAAAATCTGAGATTTTCAACTGAAAAATAAAATTGTGCTCATGACTTGGCGGTTGAACTTGAGCTTAGTTTGTAGCTAGCACTTGAGCAGTAGCTAGCTGGGAGCAATAACTAGCACTTGAGAAGTAATTAGGCAATTAGCAGTCATGAATCCTTGTGTTCTCAACTTGTTACCAACTGAGAATCCATTACTAAGCATTTGAGCTGTAAAAGAATAAGATATGGATACATCAGTAACACAAGTCAGAATTCATAAGTAGGCTGTTCAAATTGACAAAGTTAACAATTGACAACATTTGACAGTTTAAATACCACATCTAAAGTTGATAGTTGATTTACTTGAATACACCACAGTTCAAAATTCCACAGTTCAAAATTAAACAATTTTAGGTATATATTGGACTTGTGTTGGATGAATTTTTCTCTCAATTGATATAATTTACTGCACTATACATACCCTACTAATCGACTATGACAGAAATCATTGATCTTGCACTTGAGTGAATTATATCATTTATTTGATCGATATATCTCATGGTAGAAAATAATTAGAATATATATGGAGTCATTTTATGCATGCTAGCCTTGCTAGGTAAGGCATAAATTTTCAACTGAGATGTTATTGCTTTCTTTTAAACTGATATCATGATTGTGATACTGTAAGGGTATATATATTATCTATAATGCCTATGTACAAAAGGAAGAATTACAATTTCCTAATCTTGGTGTATTGGCTTTTGATACAGTTTAATTAGACAAAAAAATAGACAATTTAAGAAGTTGATTATAAGATACATTGGATTCACCTCAGATTCACTTCCAGAATCATCATCAACATTTATCACATCATCATCATCAGCTACCATCCAATTTGGTCTTGAAGATTTTATTATCATCAACTCCTCAGCATGTTGCTCATCAAGCATTGCTTCTTGCATCCTTGATGTTGCCAACTTATATTCTTTTAAGCATATAAGTGCCTCTACTGTATTTGGACTAAAAAAAGCCCTTTTCTTCGATACAACTCTACCACCTGCACTAAAACATGATTCCGAAGCTACTGTGGAAGCTGAAATAGTTAGCAAGTCACATGCCATAAGAGATAATATAGAATATATTGATGCATTACTTTTCCACCAAGATAAAACACTAAATTGGACATCATCATTTACTTCTATTGTTGGTAGCTCAAGATAAGTTTGCCAATCTGAAGAATTAGATGTACTTGTAGATGTTCTTGCCATTTTCAATCTTTGCATTGAGAAATTAAAAATAACAGGAATTGAAATAGAACTCGAAGCTTGACTCAATGTGGTAGAAGTGACATTTACAGTTTGTATAACTGGTGATGCATTAGACATGACATTCCTCTTGTATATTTCATACAGTTTAAACAATTCAGTTTTCAAATTAAGTTTTTTTGTCTCAACTTCAAAATTCTCAAGGCCTATACATTCTAGCCATTCTCCAATTGCAAACAGTTTAAATCTAGGATCCATTATAGCAGCAAAATAAAAGTCAATGGGAAACTCAAACCAGTATTTCTCAAATTTCATTTTCATAGCATCTAAAGCATTCTTAAAACTAGAAAAACCAGCATAAGCATTAAATGTATGAATATTAACTAAACAAGGAATCACACGAGAAGAGGTATGATCATAAATACCAGAAAATACTTTTGTTGAAGTGCTAAAAATTTCAAGGAAACCACTGACTAATTGATCTATAGATCAATCATATTTAGTTGGAAGATCTAGATTGCAAGAACGCGTCTCAGTTAACTTTTGCACAAATATATTCAATGGTGCCCTATATTTTTTAGCAACTATTAAAAGATCATAAGTGGAATTCCATATATGAGGCACATCATTATCAATGTTTCTCTTTGGCATTGCAAAATCTACACAACATTGTAACCATAATTCATACCTCTTATTCGAGGAATTCATGCAATGAACAATCTAGTTATTCTATCAATAGATGAAGATAAAAGTACTAGACCATCTTGCACAATCAAATTTAAGATACGAGCACAACGTCGTACGTGAAATACTTTCTTAAGTTCAAATTCAATCATAAGATAATTCGGAAGCAAACTTGCAACAACATCATTATTTGAAGCATTGTCTAATGATAATGACATGAGCTTATTGTGAATACGCCAAGACAACAGTTTCTCATTTGTATGACTTGTAAGTGACTCATCGGTGTGTGGATACTCAATCATCTTAAAACAGATTATTCTTTTATTCAAAGACCACTCTTTATCAACAAAATGTGCAGTAAGTGACATATATCCCATTTTTTGACGTGATGACCAAATATCAGAAGTTAAGCATATTTTTTCATCATACTTTTCAAAACTAGTCATCAACTTCTTTTTTTCCTGATCATACTGTTTCATTACATCTCTCTTACATGTAGAGGCTGAGATTCCTTTATATTGGGGACAAAATGCACACTGTATCATTCCATTAAAATCATGCCTTCAATCAACAAAAGTGAAAGGCAACTCAGCTCTTACAATAAAATCAACAATTTCTTTTCTAGCAACCTTAGGATAATAAGTAAAATTTTGGACACTTCCATCAACTCCAAATTTTAATTGCATTTGTTCTGCATTACCATATTTAGATAGAGCTTTTGCATGTCTTTGCAAATGACATTTTAAATGACTAGTACCAGCATTACTACCACCAATCATCAATTTTTTACAAATGGTACATCGATTCTTTTTCACTTTCTTATCTCCTACAGTAAACTCAGCTACCACAAAATACTCTCATACATCACTCTTCACATTCTTTAGATTTAGGTTCAGAGGAAACACTAGGTGGGTCAGGCCTAGAATCTTCAGATTGAGTTGCATTACTCCCAACAACACCTTCCATTATAACTAAATTGTATGAAAGAAAGTACTTAATTTACCTGACTTACGAGTTGGAGTATTGATCATTGAAAACTAAACAACAACAACTAGATTCCTAGATCGAAAAACTCATCCTCATCACCCTGCCAAAGAACAAACAAATATTATGATATGTCTGCAAATTGAATCCTACAAATCAAAACTAGCAGAGACATAATGTATCTAGCTAGAGATATATATATATATATATATATATGGAATATGCTATTGTGATGTCTGTTTGATCTTGGAACATTTTGGAGAAAGAAAATAAAATCCAAAAATATGATTACCTGAAAGAAAAGGGATCGATGTACCCATAACTAGCAGCAAAGGGATCGCGAGCTCCACTACCAAATCCAAGTCTAAAAATCGATCAAAGAAGCAAGACTGAGACTATTGTGGAGAAAATGAACAAAAACTCCACATGCACCTTTGCTAGCATTGCTTTACTTGACAGAGAGATATATAACCAAACTGCATGAAAAGGAAAGGCATTCTTCATGATAATAGCATCGATATCAAACAAATTAATCTAAACCCAAAAATTTAAAACTGAAAAATCCAAAGGGAAATCGAGTATACCGTGTTGTTCTGTGTTCAACGAACTAATATGAGGTGGAGTCACTATCTAATCATCTTGTCACAGAATACGAGAATAAGGAACGAAATCAACGAATATAGAGAACATCAGAATTGGATAATTGTGGTTTTGGGAGATTTATGTTATGTGGATCAGTAGATGAGTGGATGAGTGGAATTTTATATAATGAAGAGATATATTATTGTTGGCAGACTGGGCAAATGAGAGAGTTGAAAGGGAGTAAGGGACGAAGGGTTTGGCTGTTTGAGGTGAACTTTGAGGTGAGCTACTTTGCTATTGAGCTTGTGGGAGGTGGAGGCTGAGCCGTAAGGGTGAAGATGTGAACTGTGACCTAGTGTTTAGGATATTGACTTATTGAGATAATAAGCTTTCTAAACAGTAAAGAATGTGATGTACCAAAAAAGAATTGAGCTTTCTAAATAAAAAAAATGGTATTTTTGGCCGGGCTTTTAAGGGCCGGGTAGGGTGTGCTTTTTACGGGCCGGGCCGGGCTTGAGACATTAAGCTCAATCCCGGCCCATGTGCCTATGGGCCGAGCCTATTACAGACTTTTTTCGAGCCGGGTTGGGTTTGGGATTTTCGTGCAGGGCCGGACCTCCGCGGCCCGCGGGCCAAATGATGAGGCCTACCAATAGGGTTAATAGGGTTGGTGAGCAAATTTCATCCCTTCAATAAGAACTATTCTCTAATATAATACAAATAATCTAATCTAATGATGTGTAACAAACATGTCTTTAAGGTTATGTCATTAGGCTGTGGACGTTTTTTTAAGTAGAGACTTACGGCCACTCTTAAGTTTCGATAAATGAAATTGTAGAATATAGAAGGGAGGTAAAGCATAAACTCCATACAAAGAGAAACACCCGAAATATTATCAGACGACTCAATTACAATGTATTCTAACTTGCATCATTTAGCAAAGAGTGTATCATTTGCTACTCTATTTATTTTACAAATAAGGCGACATAATTGCAGAAAGATAACACGCTTATAGCTATGTATGCTTTTAATACCTGGATCGTGTTAAAAAATGTTAATTTCATTGCATGATTGTGGTTACATGATTATGTTACCTTCATATGTTCCAAGAATAACGTCTATATGATATTTTGGGTTTTGGATCGGAGGAGAGATTAATAGCTCTCAATTGTCCCTCTCACATATATCCCACCGTCCACCCTGTTGTCTTTGTCACAAATTGCAAATCAAATAGATGGGATCACCTTTAGTAGTGAACTAGGGATGACGGTGTCAAAAGAAGATGGGATATCATTACAAAATAAAGAGCCTATCAAATTACTTCGATAGGTAAATAGAGATATGCCTCGCATTATCTTCTTTAAATCTGAACCAAACTTAGTGAATGATCGGATGACTATTTAACTGGTCCATGAGTCGTAGTTTTCCATTAAGCTGCAACTGACCTGGAAACACAACATAATGAAAGGAACAAGAGAGTACGAAAGGGAAAACGGTTGTGAAAAGCACATGAACATATGCATATAGAGCCAATACAGGGGCCATATATATATATATATGTGGCTGGATTTGATATTTCGATTAAAGCTTTTGATCTTTGACTCTTTTGAGCAAACGAATATTGGAGGCAAGTACTCGATCTTTTCTCATTTGTGGGGTTATCTAGCTAGCTAGCTTTAGAAAAGATTTCATCATTGTTGATCGATCAAGTCGAGCCCTAGCTTTTATCATGCTTCGAGGCTTCGAGCATAAGAGCATCTGCACTCATGAGCAGAGCAAGAAACAAAGTAAGAGCGTATTTTGCTTCAAGCAAAATACATCCAAGATTTGCTCAAACAAATTAAGTTTTGCACATACTCATTCACTATTTGCTTAAAGCAAATCAGGTTTGTCATGTTGTGAAATGTTTAAAAATGATTTACTGGATAGATTTACCACCAATAATAATGTGACACGTGTCTTTATCGGTAGCAATTATACCAGATTTCTGACTAATTAAAAATTGACACGTGTCACCGCCATGCGTTATTGTCAGTAAAATAATTGGACTAGATTTTCGATGAGATTTTCGACCAATGCCGATCTGACATGTGTCGCTACAAGATATCGTCGTTGACCAAATAATTCAACCAAATATTCGGTAATATTTTTGACCAATTACAATGCGACACGTGTCACCGCGAGATAGCGTCGTCGACAAAATAATTGAACCAGATTTCTGGTAAGATTTTCGACCAATGTTCATCTTTAACGATCGGATTATCTACAATTGCCTATAAAATGTTCATCTTTCACTCATAATTGACTCACACCATCTACAAGAATCCGAGTAGATAACTCATCTCTCTAAACACTTAGCAACATTTCCTTGTTCCTCACTTTGATGGATCCTTTCAGCTTCCCCAATTTTTTCATGCGGAGACAACGTCAACAAGAAGAGGATGACTATATGGAGCAATCATTCATCAATCAGGTGGTCATGGCGGAAGCACAAGACGACGACGAACCCTCACGACCGAGCGGTTCACGTCGCGGTAAAAAACCGAATCATCCACAACAGAGGCTATCTAGGGGACGCAATCTCATTATTGATTACTTCATCGAACGTCCCAACTTCGAGGCGGCAGAATTTCGTCGGCGGTATAGGATGAGCAGAAACTGATTCAACATTATCATGACGAATCTCTGCAACTACGACAAATCTTGGCATCAAAGAGCAGACGCGACTGGATTGCTAGGGCTTTTTCCTGAACAAAAGCTGACCGGTGCTCTGCGAATGTTGGCGTACGGGGCGGCCGCGGATCAGTGCACTGAAATTACAAGGATGGGGGAATCGACTACCCTGGAATGCATGAAGGATTTTTGCATCCAAGTGTATCAAATCTATGGTCCAAAATACCTCTGCAGTCCAACATCGGCAGACCTCACGCGACTCCTAGCTAAAGGACAACGCCGAGGCTTTCCATGCATGATTGGAAGTATCGACTGCATGCACCGGGAGTGGAAGAACTGCCCAACCGCCTATCAAGGGACGTACTCAGGTCGAAAGGGTCGCCCAACTATTATTCTAGAGGCGGTGACCAATTATGATACGTGGATATGGCACAGTTTCTTCGGGTGGCCTGGAGCCAAAAATGACATTAACGTGCTCCACCTATCGAATGTGTTTTCAGAGGTCCTTGCAGGAAGAGGCCTAACTGCCATCTATGAAGTCCATGGAGAAAGGTACAACCACGCTTATTATTTGGCTGACTGAATATATCCAAGGTACTCTACATTCATCAAAACTATTTCTAATCCCCTGATGCTGCAAGATAAACTCTTCGCAAAGAAACAAGAGGCATACCAGAAAGATGTGGAGAAGGCCTTTGGCATCTTGCAATCTCGATGGGCAATTATTCGTCATAGTTGTACATTGCACCACAAATCTGTAATGACTACCATCATGTTAGCTTTCATCATATTACATAACATGATTGTTGAGGAAGAGTACGTGGAGGATGAGGATGAGGATGAGGATGAGGATGAGGAAGAAGAAGACGTGCAAAATCCATCGAGGGCTTTCCGGGTTTATGATGGGCCGGTGGATGAACAAGGGAATCGAATTCCTTTTGAGCCAATTAGTAGAGATGGAGCCAATATACAACGATTTCACGACCGTGTTACCGATCTTGAATCTGGTTACATCCATAGAGAGCTTCAGAAGGACTTGGTGAAGCACAATTGGAGGTTGGAAACCGGCGAGATACTCTAAATATTATCCTAAAAATGTGTGTTTAATTATTAAGCTTGTGTTTAATTTTAGTTTAATTTTTGTATGTGTGTTTAATTATTAAGCTTGTGTTTTAATTTAATGTGTATTTGAATTTCATCTTAATAAATAAATTGCATCTTTATTTCTTGAAAATTTAAATTACATAAAATGACGATCCAAACCCAGATTTATTCTTAGTACAATACTATAACTACTATGGAAAGAGCACGCGACTTAGGTGATAACAATTCGAATATGTTTCATCGGTAGGTTGATCTTGACTAGATTCTCCTTCATTAAGGATGGCTAATTTCCTCTTTGTAAAATATCTTTTTGAGATTGGGGTCATTGCCTCCAAATCTATTGTCATGATCCTCGTTTCCTTCTCTTATTTCTTCAATCGTAACTCTTCATATGTCCTTGCTTCATTCCACCTTTGAATTTCTATGTACTCCGCGTAATGATTAAGCTCACTTTCATTATGCGCTATCCTCTTGGATTGCCACGATGCTTGGTCACTAGCAATGATATGCAAAACCTCAACTCGTTGCTCAGTAGGAGTTTTACCTTGTTTCTTTTGTCGCCTCGCTTCCTTTGTTGCCTTCGTTTCCATTGGTCTAGGCGGACTCGAGGGAGCGGCCATGTGGCTTTGAGGTGTCTCATTCACTTCTTCGCCATCCAAATTAATGGTTGGAGATGATTCGGCGGCGGAAAGAGTAGGTTGGTAACTACTTGTATATGGAGATATATAGAGTACTTGGTACCACCGAAATGAAAGATGGATGATTCTTAACCACTTCCCAACATTCAAAGTGTGTAAACATTTTCTTCTTTTCCTTATAGTAACATGATTGAGCTTGCTTGATCTAATAAAATAATTATATTAGCTATTTCACCAATAATGCTACATATTTTATTCAAATTAAATATATAAATTATGCTACAAAAAATAATGTATGCTACAAAAAAATAATACTACATAATTTAATTCATCATTATGCTACAATAAAATTAATATAATGTATGCTACAAAAAAATTAACTTACTTCATCTAGCGAAGTGCCGCTAGCTATACGTTGCCGTGCCGCGTACAAACATACGCCTCATTTTTGTAAGAGTAGCTTGAACTTGTTGTAGTGAGACGCAAGCGCAATTCGGGTCCTCGGCTCTTTCGGAAGATTCTCACCTTGTGTTGGCTTCCAATTTTTCACATAATCGGCATGAATTGTCTCCCACAATTTCTCTCTCTTTTGTTTATTGTCGTCGTATTCATCAACGCTATGAAGCACAAAAAAGATGCACATTTGTAAATCTTCGGAAGGAAAAGCCAATGTGTGCCCATTTTTTGGAATAAAAACTAAACAAAATGAGAGAGAGCAAGAGAAGATGGAGGGAGGTGTGTAATTTGTTATGGAGCAAATTGGTGTGAGTTGATAAAAATTGAAGTTGTATTTATAGGCAAAATTTTGGGAGAGTTTTGGAATTTTTGGGAATTTTTTAAGTGTTTTTTGGAGCTTATTCCCGTTGGTGCCAGTCTAATTCTACAGTGACCGTTGTGTTTAAATTCTGACCATTGGATCGAAGCTTGATATTCAAAACCGAAGGCCTGGATTAAGTGTACCGTTGGATTTGATTTTACAGCTCGGTAAGCCACGTGGCACGATCTGATTTGCGAGTTATTTTTTTTTTAAACTTTTGACTGGCGCGTGTATTACAAGCGCCAGACAGAAAGAAAAAAATAGAACGCGCCTGACGTCACCCACCGGCCGTGGGTTCCGCCAGGCGGTCAATCAAAAGCCCGAGCAAGTTCACTCGAGCCAAAAGTCAACGAGCAGCCGTCGGCTGCTTTCCTCCCGGTGCGTCCCCGATTTCGCTTTGGGCGAGCAAAACGGCATTGGCCCCTCCACGTGCTCGAACAAGACATTCCCGGCTGCTTGCCGGTGTGGATGTTCTAATATGCCAACGAATTTTCAAAATTAAGTCTAGCATAGTTAATGGCATTTCCATTTTACAATGTATATATAAGTTCAGTACGTACGTACGTAGGACCATTCATCCATAACTATATGTTTCATAACAATATATGTATAACTTGGATCAATACATACGGATATTGATGCATCGACTTTGTTGGAAAAGTATTGTTTTTTTCTCAATGTACCGCCGTATTTGGAAAATACATACAGCAGTCCGTAAGACGTATTTGATAATTAATGCATGTTTGATTATACATGGCGCCTACGGGTGAGTATGAACAACGAGATCAAATCGATGCTGAACTGCTAGGGGAACTTGTCAATACATATCACAGAAAAAATGGGGTCGAGAAAATTGAAAACATGTCCCCAGCTAGTCGGCATGTTATTTAACATTATCCTCCTCAACCCATATGGATTTCACTTCGATCTTGGATGATTCTAATATATAGAACATCTTTTCAATATATATATATAGAGAACATACATGTTCATGAAGATGAGTACAGGGAAGAAAGTGCGTGTATCGCACTATCACATAACTTCTTATAGTCGATGACTTAGAGAAACAAAGGTCGACGATTTTTGAAATCGTCGACTATAGTGTATTATAGTCGACGACAACACCAAAAATCGTCGGCTATACTTATTGTCAACGCTTTATAGCCTACAGGACTATAGCCGACGATTTTTACGAAGTCGTCGACTATAGTATAAAACTCCTATAGGCTATAAAGTGTTGGTTATAAAGTATAGCCGACGATTTTGTTGCAAAAATCGTCGGCAATAGTACTATAACCGACGATTTTTTGTGTTGTCGTCGGCTATAATACATTATAGCCGACGATTTCAAAAATCGTTAGTCTTTATTTCTCTAAGTCGTCGGGTATGAGAAATTATGTGGTAGTCTCGTAAGAAATCACGTTGCATGAAACTGGCTAGCGAGCTAGTACGTAGTACTATTTCTATGATTAACTACAATATTAATTAAGCTGAAGATGGGATCGAAAGTGTCATTTACAGGTGAATGAAGACAAACCAAGAATATTATAAATTATGTGACGAGGGGTGTTTGACCTAAATACTTCACTTAATATATAACATATAGCTGCTAGTAATTAGCTAGCTACTGCATTTTAATTATCGATAAAGAGTGAAGACAACGTACGCACTGTAATTTAATTTGCTTTGTTTTTGTTTCATGTGGCATGGACGGAGGAGAAAGATCGAAGATCGATCAAGACACGCCACTTGATCTTAATTTGGCTGTCGTTTTATGGAGGAATGCTTCTAATATGTCTACTTCAGCTCTTATTACCTTCGTTGTCTTCATGCATGACAGCTATATATATGTGTGTGTATATCTTGCTTAATTGATTATCTGGCCGGATATAGTCTCTTCTGTATATTGATCGAATATGACCAGTCTTGTGTCAACAGTTACTATTTCTTTTTCGAACACCTATCTAGCTCCATCTGCAAATAATTAATTAATTAACAAACATCACAAAATACTAATTTTCCTCTTCAATTTGTTGGGTGGATATATATGTGTTACTCTCTTGCTTTTTTTCCTTTGGAATGCGGGGGATTACAATTAGGGGTGGGATTAGTTCGGTTTTGGATCAGATTTGAATTCGAATTTGAAATAGTATTCGGTATGAGTTCGGTACAATATTTCACTTTTGGGACATCCAACCCGAATGGGTTTGATTTGAATGGGTTCGGTTCGATTCGGCTCGGCCAATTTTGGTACCAAATGCTACTTTTTTGAAAAGTACCTTTTTTCTTTCTTTCTGAAAACAACTTTATCTCTGTGACTCTGTGTCATATTCTGTCAACTCAGTGAACTCACAATATCTTCAAACGGTACATTTAATCAATTCAGTTTCAGCATATTAAAAATCTAAATCTAAAACACTTAAAAACAACAAATCAGCAATTCAGTTTCAGTAGATTATAGTCATAATCTGACTTAGACATATTACAGTTCTAAAATGGTGAAAAACTGAAAATGTTGTCTAAGAGTCAAGTCCCAAACAGTTTTAAGTGTTCAACACAACAATTCAACTACTCATTAGTCTATTACAGTCTCAAATGTTCCGAGCAACGACAAAATATAACAAACAAACTGAAACAACAATGATCAATTAGCTAATCTGAATCTGAACCATCTTCATCATCACTCTCTCCTTCTTCAACATCGTCAGCATCGACTGATTCATCTCCACTCACTTCCATAGTCTGTGTAGTACTCTCCAATGAACTTGCATGCTCTACGAATTGACAAAAATGAACCAAGTTACACAATACTACAACAACAAGTTCAAAACTAACAACAAGAGCCAAAACAAGGTACTTGAACCAGAACAAACAACAAGAACCAAATTAAACAACAACAAAAATCCAGAAAGTATAGGAGTCATACCTCTTTCAACGTACTCGTAAAGCTCAGTATCTTTGATGTTAGGAATATCCTCGATTGAGGAAACATCATTGCCCTTTAGCCAACTTTGAAATAAACCAAAGCTTCCACTGATTTTGGAGTCAAAGAACTTCGAAAGTCGTTTACTACCTTCCCACTAGTGCTAAAATCACTCTCTGAGGCTACTAAGCTCACTTGTATAGCCATCACATCCTTGGCAATTCTTGCCAACACTGGGTACTTCACTGCATTCAGCTTCCACCAATCCAGAATTGGATAATTGTCATCAGTGCTTATCTCCATAGAATCTTCAAGGTACTTTTCAACTTCATGAATAAAGACTGCCACATTGGTGGAGGAGACAAACTGATTCCAGCGATTTATGATTTCAGTTCTACTGCCACTAATGGTTGTACCACTGCTAGTTGTGCTTTGAGATTGACGTAGTTGTTGATTTACAACTACCACATCTTCCGGCAGCACATACTCCTCATACAAGCTCATCATGAAGTCTTTCAATACCTTTGTCCTATTGATCACATCTTCCTTCCCATAACCGTATAAGGTGAACAGATGTGTCAAGTGCACAAGCTTGTATCTTGGATCAAGAATCACACCCACATACATAAACATATTTAATTGCTTACTGTCATGGTAGTATTTTGCAAACTTCTCATTCATCTCTTTAGCCATATCTTCCAATATCTTCTTAGTGTTACCTCCAATTTGTAGAGCAGATGGGTTAGACAACTTGCTAATCTCCGTTTAAATTGACAACACATCGTGGAAGGTAGTGTGTATTGTGGCACGTGTGGAGGCACTTACCCTCTTAGTTACATCATAAAACTCTTTGAGAAAGAACACGAACACCTTTGCATTTTCCCAATCTTCCTCACTTGGTTGTCCACACTTACCACACTTAGGTTTTGAAGGGACAAGAATGATCAGATTTCCTTCCTCATCATATTCTTCATTCGGGTCCTTAAAGTAGGCTCTATAGCACTATTCATCCCCCCCCCCCCCCACCATTGCAAAGGCAACCCTGAATTTCAGCGCTGCTTCCAACATTGAAAATGTCGAGTTCCACCTTGTAGGGACATCCATCACTAGCCCTCTACAAGCAATTTTTTCTTTGGCGATGTTGCTCTTAAAAATATCAAGTCTATGAGCAGAGGACCTAACAAACTTAACGACATTCCTAATCCCCAACACAGCCTTATTAAGCATCTTCAATCCACTTCCTACAATAAGATTGCAAATATGTGCAGTGCACCTCATATGCATATATTTTCCCTGAAGTATAGGCTGGGCATTTTTAACCTTGTTTAATCTAGCTGTCACATACTCTAAGACACACTTATTAGCTGCTGCATTGTCTACTATAATAGTAAGGACTTTAGTAATACTCCATTTCAGCAAACACACTTCAATTAATTTCCCTATTGAATTCCCATAATGGTTATGAATAGAGCAGAAGTTGATGACCCTCTTATGCAAAACCTAATTATCAACTACAAAGTGCGCAGTGAGCACCATATAGTTGATATTCTGCGGCCCACTAGTCCATGTGTCGGTGGTTAGGCAAACCCTATACTTTTGTAGAGTCTTACAAACTTTCTTCCTCTTACTCTCATAAAGAGCTAAAAAATTTGTAACAAGAGTTCTCCTACAAGGTACTTCAAAGTCTGGTGAAGCTACTCGGCAGAATTTCCTAAATCCTAGCTTGTTCACAAAGCTAAAAGGCAGTTCATCAATAACAATCATTTCCACACAAGCTTGCATTACTTCTTTAGGTTTAAAGATGTGAGCACTCATTTTGTTCCCACTAGTTTTATCCCAAACCAAAGTTTTTTTATTTTTACCAACTAACTTCCTCCCTGAAAAATACCTACAGGTCTTGTTAATATGTTTGTTCATCCCTCCAGTCCCATTCTTTTCACTCTCAACAACATATTCTCCTAACTTTCCCTTAGGACAATATTTACATTTAGCCCTCCTGTTAGTCACGATTTGATCAGGTTTCCCTTTACATTTTATTATCTTTTTAGACACGTACTCAGTAAAATGCTCCCAAACCTAACTACGCTTTCTAGAAGAAATAGAAGAGACAAGATCTGTACTCATAGTAGAATCAACAGCCACAGCGTTAGCTAGCTGAACTGGAGTGGCCCCAATGGATGGCGTAGCAACAGATGGCTGAAGTTGAGTAGTCCCAATGGATGACATAGCAACAGATGGAACTGAGTCATTACCCGCTTGAGTTACTACCTTGTTCTTCTTCTTTTTGGACTTCTTAAGCTGGGGAAAACAAAAGATGCTAATCAATAATCATTCAAGCACCGAAAAAAAGCATATACTTCATCATTTTTTTACAATATTACATACTCATGTTACAATACATATACTTCATCATTCAATTTATCAATACAAACTATCAAACTCTATACACATAATCATTATATTAGAAACCAATTGATACTTATTCCAAAATTCCTATATAAAAATCATTATATCAATCAGTAAACCATATGAATCATTATATTGATCAGTAAACCATATGAACTCATATATACCAAAATTTCATTACATAGATCATTCATCATTCCATTCCATTACACAAATCATTCCACTACCATATGAAATCTAGATACTTACATTGATTTTCACCATGGTTCAAAACCAAACCCAGCTACAGCTTTCGATCTCTAATCAAAACCAACAAGGCAGCGACAAGCGACAAGCCAACAACAACACTAGACATCAATCAAAGAGTAGCTCGAATTAGTACCTAATTGAGAGAGAGAGAGAGAGAGAGAGAGAGAGAGAGAGAGAGAGAGAGAGAGAGATGAGGCTTACGTCGGCGACAAGAACAGGAAGAGCTGGCCGTCTGGGCGAGAGGGAGGCCGAGAGTAGACAGATCGAAGCTTCAAGGCTGGGCGAGAGGGAGACAGATCGAAGTGCTTGGTGTTGATGCTTTGAAGCTTGAAGTGTTGGGTGAGAGGGCTTGAGGCCAGATCGAAGGCTACCCGGCTGCGCGAGATAAGTCGAAGGCCGAGAGTGAAATCAATACAACATCGTCGCTTGGTGTTGATGATAGAGTAGGAGTGTTGTTGCTTAACCTCGGTGGACCGAAGACTCTCGACGTCGTCGACGTCGTCCAGCCTTTCCTTTTTAACCTCTTCGCAGATCCGATAAATTTAATCAAAGCTTCGAGGCTGGGCAAGAGGGCTATAGGCCGAGATGCGAGAGACCAAAGTAGTCTGATTCGAGATGCAAGAGGGCTAATCGATTAATTCGAGATGAGTAGTTTTGTAGGTATTTCAGGTCGAAGACTAAGGAGTGAGGAGTAGAAGATCTGAAGATAGGCAACGAAGACTTTAGAAGAGTGTTGTCTGAAAAATTAGGGATTTTAGCTTATATATGATCGATAGTAATAGTGTAGATGCATGTACATGATAGTAAATGTATAACCCAGGCCTGTATACACATGTAGTTTCCTGTTCGGTACCATTTCAGTTTGGATTTACCATGGAACTGAACTTGTACTGAAAATAGTTATCAATTCAGGTTCTTTTCGATTTCGATATTTCAACAAACTCAAATCGTTTAGTTCGGTCCAATTCAAATTTTGATTTGGGTTTCGACCCAAACGGTCAATTTTTTAATTTTTAATCCCACCCTTGATTGCAATGCTCGATGCCTGAAAATGGTATCCTATAGTCTCTATTTTAAAGAGCTTCAGAAACGTACGAGAAGCAATGGAAAAGCCATGATCATTCTAGGGTTTCCTTCTTGCATGAGATTGGATTATCACACCCCGCTATTACGCACGAAAAGCCACGTGCACACAGTTCCATTCCCACGTGTAAAACCCTTGGTCCATTTTACCGCGCAGTAACCCAAAACCAATAAATAAATATTGAAAAATTTCAGTAAAGACTTTAATAATAAGAATTTTAGTATATTTTTATTAAAGTCATTTTTTCTTTATATTTTGACAAATTTAACATTAATAGATAAATAATAAAAAATAAATCATTCATGTAAAATTTTATAAAAATTAAAAATCGGTAAATCATTCATAATTAAGATTTATCTCCAATATGAACAATGTATGTTTGACAGTTTTAGTTTGTCCATTAATTTGATCTTACTTGATATTTTAATAATTTTTAATTTAAATAAAAATTTATAAAAAAAATTTACATGTCAAAATATCTAACAATCAACTTTATAAAAATATTATAAAAAAAATTCTCACAGCAACTTTATAAAAAGTACTTATTAAATTTTCATTATAAAAATCTCCATTAAATATATATATAAAAAATAGAGCCTTGCACTTCAGCGCGATCGAGCCTGGGAGACCCGATAAGAAAGAAGTTTGACTTTGATCTAGTTTAGAGCAGCGGTCGTAGATCATTCGTTCTTTGTCCTTTTTGGTAGTGACCAAAACGCATTCGGACACATTGCTAAACGACAATCTCCCGACAGTGTGAGCTCAAAACTCGACAAGTGGACTTGAACCAAGCTTGAACCATAAGTGATGACCAAGCCAGCTCTGTTCAACTAAATTCTTTAGTCTAGAAATCACTTCTCTCTCTCTCTCTGCTTTTCAGTAAAGGACTTCGTCGTCTCTCTCACAGCTTTTATTCACAGAATCTCTCAATCCCTCTGTTCTGTTCTGTTAGGAAGTCTTATAGAAAACGCAGTCTTTCTCTGTGCTCTGTTCCGTTTAGACTTACAGCTAAGCTGGGTTTTTGTTCTTAGTCTTAAGTAGTTGAGACGAGAGCTTGGAATAGTAGGTAGCTAGAAGTTGGATTGTACCATTGTTATAATTTTAGGACCAAGGTTGGTTTACTTTTTCTTTTTACTGTTTGAGGAGGAGTTTGGTCTGGGGAGTTTTCCCTTGGGTTTTTACAGTCTTGGGTTTAATCATTGTGTTTCTGGGGGGTTCAAATCTAGATATTTTCGTCAGAGCTGTTAGGTGGGAATAAGGGCCAGACCTTGACTGGTGGCTGAGATAGAAATGAAACTGAACCCTAGAAAATGAACAATTTGTACGTACAAAGCTTCTTCTTTGGATTTCACAAACTAGTAGAGTTTTGTTTTTTTGCGTGTTTTGTTCTCCTGTAGATTGAATTCCAAAGCAAACGAGCAGCTAGTGTTCTGTAATTTTCACAGATGCCGACCGACTTAGATAACTCGTCCACAGCTTCAGGCGAGGCCAGTGTTTCTTCCTCCGGCGGCAACCTAACAGCTCCAGCTCCAGCTCCAAAACCCACCACCAAAAAAAAGCGAAACTTACCAGGAATGCCAGGTAATTACAAAACCCCCAAATCAATTCTAAGCATTTATGTACAACTTGTTTGGTTTAATTTGGGTTGTGCGGGTTGCTCTTGACTTTGTTTTTCTTGCAGATCCAGATGCAGAGGTGATTGCTTTGTCTCCCAAGACTCTTATGGCGACGAATCGATTCGTCTGCGAAATTTGCAACAAAGGGTTTCAGAGGGACCAGAATCTGCAGCTACATCGTCGAGGGCACAATCTGCCGTGGAAGTTGAGGCAGAGATCGAGCAAAGAAGTCAAGAAGAGAGTTTATGTATGCCCTGAAGCTTCTTGCGTCCACCACGATCCTTCTAGAGCTTTGGGTGATCTGACTGGGATTAAGAAGCACTTTTGCAGAAAGCACGGCGAGAAGAAGTGGAAATGCGACAAGTGCTCCAAGAAATACGCGGTTCAGTCGGATTGGAAAGCCCATTCTAAGATTTGTGGCACCAGAGAGTACAAATGTGATTGTGGGACTTTGTTTTCAAGGTAGCTAGAGTTCTAATTTTTTTTTGTTTGTTTGTTCAAGCCCATTGCTTTTCAGCTTATTGTGTTTTGCTGAAGTTTTTTTTGTTTGTTTTTTTGAAGGAGGGATAGCTTCATAACTCACAGAGCTTTTTGTGATGCTTTGGCCGAGGAAAGTACTAGAGGTCCGGCTCAGACTAAAAATGTGATTCTGAATTCAAAATCAGACGCAAAAGTTCAAGCTGTAAATTCACCTCCTCTGCCAGCACCAGCAGTACAGACTTCAGTTCCATCCCAACCTGCAACGTCATCAGTTCCATCTCAGTCAGCAGCTCTTCTTATTCCAAGTCCAGGTAAACATAACTATATTTGGAAATTCTCAATCTTTTCAGTTGGGTTTTGTCTGGATGTGTTTTTGGAATCTGTATAAACAACAAAATACAAAATCTTTGTCATGTTCATTTCCTCTATCCGAGTCTGTATCTCTTGTGAATCTTGGAGTTTAGTAGTTTTTGTCTGTTATGACATTTTTTCGTCCAATGGGTGTGAATGTATCAAAAGCATGGTAACTGATCAGAGGTATGTGAATTTGACAAATTAATAAAAATAAGCATGGTTTCATTAGACCTTAGGCTTTCAAACTGTGCAACCTCAATAAAGATGCAAGTGAATCAAAAGCTAAAAGAGGTTTAAGTGGATTATAGAAAAGGAACCATTATTGATGAAAAAAGGCCAAACTTTCTATGGTGTATGTCTTAGTGACCTTTTCATTTTGCTTTAGTTGCAGTGACAGAGTTGCCTGAAAATTCCCCACAAAATTTGGAGGAAGTATCTGCCAGGACAAGGCAAAAGGGGAATTGTAGCAGCAGCAACAACTCAAGCAGCAATGGTAGTACCAGCAGTAGTGTATTTGCAAGTTTATTTGCTTCATCAACAGCATCTGGAACAACTTTGCAAGCTTCTCAACCTCCTGCATTTACTGACTTAATTAGAGCCATGGGGCAGTCGGCGCAACCAAGTGACCTGGCACCATCTTCTTCAATTGAGCCCATCTCTCTCGGCCTCTCAACCAGTCACGCATCCTCAATATTCGGTACTACAGGACAAGAGCATAGGCAGTATGCGCCTCCACCACAACCGGCTATGTCCGCCACAGCACTACTTCAGAAAGCTGCTCAAATGGGTCCAGCAGCAGCCAATGCATCATTGCTGCGTGGGTTTGGCATCATGTCATCCTCATCTCCTTCTGCACAGCAAGATAGCATGCAATGGAATCAGCAGCCAGCAGAGTCGGATAGTGCCTCAATTGCTGCAGGGCTTGGGCTTGGTCTTCCTTGTGATGGTTCTGGATGGAAGGAGTTAATGATGGGAAGTCCTTCAATGTTTGGTCCTAAGCAAACCACACTTGATCTTTTGGGATTGGGAATGGCTGCTGGTTATAGCTCCAGTGCAGGCTTATCAGCCCTAATTACATCCATAGGTGGTGGTCTAGATGTCACAGCGGCAGCTGCATCATTTGGAAATGGAGAATAAAATGGTAAAGACTTAGCTTCATGAAGATGGAAAACAGAACATGCCCTTCTCTTTATCTGACTTGAGAAATAGGTGTACAAGGTGCAGGGTCATCTGATTATGGAAATTTGCGCTTCAGAATGAAATATGATGTCAAGACTTGTATAAGAAGTATACTTATGAATCACCCTTTTGGTAAGCATCAGAACAGACGGAGGCAGTTGGGATCATTTTTCATGCTCTACTGCCTTGTGGACCATGGGTGACTAAAAGACTGTCTTGCTGGTGTATACATTATGTGGAAAGCTAAAACCAGAGATGCTCTTGGGGATTTCAACATATTGGCTTTATAAGCTAGTAAGAAGAAGAGAGGGCATGATGTTTTCAGTACTTCAATGTGAAGCTTTAGATGCTTTGTTGAATGAATAGGGTTTGGTCAAGTCTCTCAGACCAAGCCTAGAGTGGTAGATGCTGCATATGAATTTACCAATAGACTTGTAGTACTAGATAGACTGCAGTAGAGAGCTTGGAGCTGATATTGTAAATTGCTGTTTGTGTAGGCTGTAGTTTAATTAGGAATTGTGAACTCCATCACCTCCATCACTTTGTACTTATAATTTGTTTAGTTACGAGGAATTTGTATAATGTTTCCTAATTTCTGTTCATGGAGACATGTTGGTTTGTGCTGCTTGAAACAAGATGACATGGTATATGTGGAGTCTAGATAAACAAATCAGGTCAACGTGCTCTTCTCCATTATCGACGTGGTCCCTTGAAGATTGATTCTTTTATAACTTTGAAAGGGTCCTCTGCAGTACACAATTTTGGGGAACTCACATTTGATCTATTCGTATGTGAAGCACACACAGCTCCTTAGTACTTTATATTGATACTAAGGTTTATATTATATATGTACATATTCACTAGTCAACCATAAAGTTCGCGAACGTGCAAGGAATAGCCTACGTTAAACAGTGTTGAAAATAATGGAAGGAGCAAGCATAGACTGAAAAAAGGAGTTGGCCATGGCCGGCAATGGCTTAAACAGCGGCTGCGAGATCCTCGGTTCCTTAAAATCCCCTTTAACCGTTTGAATAATTTTTAACAATATAAAATAATGAAAATAAATGATTTATTCATTGAAAATTAACAGACATGTTCAATGAAAAATTAAATTGATATAACTCTTAGCGAAGAGTTATGTCCATCGAAAATAAATCAAATAGATGCAATTTTTAATGAAGAGGTATATCCATTAAATGATAATCAGAAAGATGTAATCTTTCAAGATGAAAATGCATAATCACTTCTATAAATAAGAGTGATTCTCTGCAGATTCACATAACCAAAAATCTCATTTCTCTTCCTTTCTTTTAGTTTCTCTCAGGTTCTCTATCATTCTCTAGTTTTAAAGAAAATCTAAAAACTATATACTACATATTTAGTTTCTAGCAACCTTGAGCCTCGTGTAAAAATATTTGATCGAGTGTTAGGTTAATCTTCGTTAGTGCAAACCGACGATCAACATTAACAAGTTGCTAGGTTTCACTGTATCTTAAAGGTTTATTTGATCATTCTCCCTTGCACACTAAGTAGTGGGACAAATAAAATCTAAAAAAAAACGTAAACCTTCACATGTCTTTGAAGCCTTTCCATTTATTGTCATAACCCACAAACAAACAAATTTCAACAATCTTTAGACTTTATTTTGCAATGGCAACTTCGAAGGAAAGCGGAAGTGAATTTCCTTCAATGAAGTTTGATTGATTTGATGGAGAATATTTCCGAAAATTGCAAAAGAAGACTTACCTCATGCTTACATGCCTCATGATAGTGTGCTTACAACACCAAGACCCGAAGAAATTCAAGATGAGATTTTATCCATAAAACAAGTACGAGATAAATGAGGTCAAGATGACGAACAACGTAAGTACTATATATACAATTCTTTAAGTGATGAATTAGTTCCTTACTTCAAAGACAAGGAGACGTCAAAGGATTTATGTGATGCATTGGAGGAGCAATACATTTCTACGGATCCTACAAGTAAAGCCTTTCTCATTTCTAAATTTTTCAAGTATAAAATGGTAAATACAAGATCCGTCGTTGAGCAATATCGTGAAATCATTCATATACTTCACTTGCTCACTCACCATGGTATGCATATAGATTCACTCACCAGTATTCCTACTATTTTGAAAAGGTTGCCTTCTTCATGGAAAGACTTCAAAAGAAGCATGATACATAAGTTGGAAGGATTGATCATAGAACGATTGAGTCATGAACTTCAGTATGAAGAAGAATATAGAATAACCTATAAAAGGTTGAACGATTTTCTTCATAAAAAAATGAGGATGAGGATGATGAGAAAGTCGGCGATTCTTTTTCTATTAATAATGATTTGGTTGTTGGTGGATCGAATCGATTCAAAAACAATCATTCAAACAGAAAAAGAAAGATTTGATGGAATAAGGATCATTCAGGTCAAACTTCAAAAAAGAAAAAAGTGTATTGCTTCTACTGCACTAAACGTGGTCACATAATGAGATATTATCGTATTCTCAAGAACCATCAAATGGGTTTTAACTCTAAGAAGAAACTAGCGACAATAGTATCTAAAGTGGTGAATGCACTTCGAGAAGACAATAAAGTTCTTACATGAACTTTACAAATATTTCGGTGACTAAGAATGATACCTTGATGTGTATTATGTTGTACTAAATGCTGCATGTATTTTAATTTATTTATCTTTAATTTTACATCTTCATCTGCTACATTTGTTTGGTTTGATCATCTGTATGTTTCCTGTTTCCATTTAGAAAATATATGTTATCTCTTAGTTAAATGACTAATCAAGATCAATATGCTATTTTTAAATGCATTTATATTATAATTAATGTCGTGCATGCTTATATCAAGTTCAAGTTTGTATGTATGGCTTATGTATATACATGAGTGATATGGTTTTATATATATGGACTTCATTGAACCTTCATTTATGCATGTTATCAATTGAAAAATTAATTGCATATTTAAGTTGAAATTTCATTAAGATATTCCAACTAGCTAGTTGTTTTATGAATATCGAGAAATGCAAGCTTGAGTTAGATGAACTTGAGTTCATTGCATGATATTCATTTACAAACAAGCATCAAGTTTGATGACGTTTACAGTTTGTGGATTATGAAATACTCAAGATAAATAACGAGTAATTATATCATCTAGAAGAGATGAGTTTGACAGAATACTAGTAAATGTTAAACAGAAATTAATCCACGTGTCATAAAAATAGACAAATCCTAAGTGAAAGGATATGATTTATATTTATTTCTTTGGAAGTCGTAACTATCAAAGACTTCTTATAAGACATATTTTGGTAAGAAGGATATACCGGTTTGAGATATAGTTATGTAAGAAAATTTCAAAGTGACGGTGTGATATAAGCTATTGAATATCAAAAGTTATAGAATAGTAACTTTGATAAATAATTAAAAAAAGACTTGCATATGTTTAAAATTTGCAAGAATTTGTTAGGTGATACATCAAATAGGATGGGGTAGTCCAAACTTTTAATCACTAATGATGGAAACTCAACTTAATGCTTGAAATATCTTGTCCTTGAGTTCAATGAGCAAAGTACAATATATGTAGTGATTGCAAGCACTTAAGTAAATTAACAAACATATAATTTTATTATATGTTTATATCCATCCAAAGATTAACGTGCTTGGATACATGTAATGAATTGTAGAGGTTGAGTTATAATTAAAACTCTTAATAAACATGACGGAAGGTACTTTAGTTATATGGGTACTAGATGTTTACCTATATGTGTGTAGAATGTGGTGTCGTCTTCAATGAGACTTGGGATAGTCTCTAGAGCACTCGTGAAAAAGATACAGACGCAAGATCAATCCATGTGTTGGCTTTTAGAACACTTGAAAGAAGTAGAAAACTAGTGTGTGAAATGTGTCTGGTTAAATTATAATAAGATCGCAAGTTCAAAGCAAAGCTACTTAGCTATCTTGATTTAACTTTGATTTGTTCTCACTAAGCTAAAGTCCAAGTCAACAAGACACCTTAGTTTATGCGCTACATTTTTCGAGAATTTTCTCAAGATTTTTTTTACAAATGTTTTCAAAATAACTTTTATTTTAAAAGTATTTTTATATTTTGAAAATGGTGGAGGATTGTTGGAATAATTTTCAATAATATAAAATAAAGAGAGTAAGATGTTTGTCTATTGAAAATTAATAGACATGTCCTATGAAAAATCAATTGGATACAACTCTTAGTGAAGATATATGTCAATCGGAAATAAACCAAATAAATGCAACTCTTAATGAAGAGGCATATCCATTGGATGATAATCAGAAAGATGTAATCTTTCAAGGTGAAAATGCATAATCACTTCTATAAATAGGAGTGATTCTGTGCAGATCGCATAACCAAAAACTTCATTCCTCTTCCTCACTTTTAGTTTCTCTCAGGTTCTCAATCATTTTCTAGTTTTAAAAAAAATCTAGAAACTATATACTGCAGATTTAGTTTTTAGCAATCTTGAGCCTCTTGTAAAAACTTTTCATTGAGTGTCAGGTTGATCTTCGTTAGTACAAACCGATGATCAAGATTAGCAAGTTGCTAGGCTTCATTGTATCCTAAATGCTTATTTGATCATTCACTCTTGCGCACTAAGTAGTGGGAAAATAAAGTTGAAAGAAAAACGTAAATTTTTATGTGCCTTTAATATATTTCCTTCTATTGCCATAACCCACTGACACAAAATTTCCAACACCAACTTATGCTGATCCCAAAATTAGCATAGTTTTTGGAATTTTCTTTCGACAAAGTCAGTCACTGTTTGTAGGTTTTAAATGAATTTTCCTAACAACAGAAATGCCAAATTTGCTAGATGTAGAAGTGAAAGACCATTCATATATCATGATTGGTCGAGTATTGACTTATTTTTCATGTATTGTTTGGCAGATAGATCAATTGTAGTCTTAGTTGGATGATGTTGGGGTTTTTGTATGTACAATGGCAAGAACAAGCTGATCGAGTGAGGGCTTCTTGATCGAGTTATGATGTGAAGTGGATGCAGTTTACTTTTAACGATGATTATCGAGTCTTCCATTCCACTTTTGGAAGCTTTAGGCTAAGGCTGTCTTTGTCTAATGGTCGCAACTGAGTTATCATATAATATACTATACTAGAGAAAAGTGCGTGTATAATCTCAATTTTGTTTACTTAAAAAAAATCTCAAATTCACAATGAAAATATAAACTTCTTGATGATGATGATGAGATTCAAACACATGACATCAAAAATCACAATATAATTGTCGAAAAAGTAGTTTTTTTGATGCATTACTAGAAAAAACACTTTAGTCGACAAAAAAAATTCGTTGGCCTGTTAGACTTTTTAGTCGGCTAAAATAAAAGTCGATGAACTTTCGTCGGCTAAAGGTTGTCGGTAATTACTTTAGCCGACAACAATAATAACAGTCGTTGGCTAAAGTGCAGACTTAAGCCGATGATTTTTTTAGACTTTTGCCGACGAAAGTCTTTGTACATCGTCAGGTAAAGTCTTTATATATCGTCGGCTAAAGTCTTTGTATATCGTCAGCTAAAGTTTGTATTTTTCTGAAGAAAAAAAATAGCAGATTATGGATTTCTATTCCCAGAACCTAGGTTCTGAGAATAGAAATCTAGAATATGTCAATTCCACAATCGCCAACAACACCTAAAATGAAAACACAACATATTTTCATTAACAAACACAATTTCACATAAACCCTAAATTCTAAAACAAATCTCAAATTTTAAACTTTACCCGAGGGATTTCTGGCCGGTGACGGCGACAGGCGGTTGGGCGGCAGACAGAGAGAGAGAGAGGGTGGCGAGTTAGGCGGGAGAGAGAGAGAGAGAGAGAGAGAGAGAGATTGCTGGGTTTGAGAGAGAGAGAGAGATTGCTGGGTTTGAGAGAGACCGAGAGACTACAGCTGAGATGAAACAGATATATTTAAACCCAAGGACTTTAGCCGACGACACAAAAAAAATTGTCGGCTAAAGTATAGCCGATGAAAATGCATTTAACAAAATAGTCGGCTAAAGTATAACTGACGACACGCGTCCCAGTCGTCGACTAAGTTACATAATTTTCTTAAGCTAAAGACAAAATTTTCGTCGGCTAAAGTCACACTTTAGCCGACGATTTATATCAACTAAAACCGACGACATGTGTCCCAGCCATCGGCTAAAATTACATAATTTTCGTTGGCTAAAGTTACACTTTTTAGCTGATGATTTTTTTAACTAAAGCCGACGACATTTTTTTCCCTTTTTTTTTTCCCGTTGGCTAAAACACTTTAGCCGACGAGTAAAAACTTTAGCTGATGACAACTTTTCTTCGTCGGTTAAAGTATAGTATAGTATAGCCGACAAAAAAAAAAGTCGTCGGCCTGTTTTGATTATTTTTGTTGGCTTAAGCATTTTTTCTGTAGTGATGGTTATGGGATGTCGAAGTAGGAGAAATATTTTCACGTTCTCTTGTTATTCCAACTGGAATCTTTGATGCCTCAATCATGCACTGACACGTGTTTATGTTCTTATTTTAACAGCTTTTTATCTAACGTTGTCAACCTCTGATTCACTGTCTACCATCACTCTTTAACAAGAAACTCCATCCACGTGCCCATGGTTATTTTTCTTCCTCTTGCTTGGTTTATCCTTCCTCAAGCCTCACCATTGTTGTTCACATCCTCCATATCTTTCCTCATTTCTCCTCATGCCATTTTTTTTTCATCTACGCTTGGTGGCTTCTTCATTTGGTTTGTCCACTCTATTGACGCAATCTTACATATGTTTCTTCTTCATCCTTTTCATCCTCAAGAAGATGCGCGGATCTACGTACGTACGGGCTAAAGGGGTTACAGCCCAGGGAAGAGTTCTTAAACAATTTAATAAAAGATATGCACTACATGGGCGATAAAAGCTTGCTTAGTGCATTTGGCCGAGGTGTTGATCAGATTTCCATCTCAGCACAGTTCGAACCCCAATTACTTGCTTTTTTTTTCATTTCTCTCACTTGGTAATTGGTATTCTTATTTATTTGGTTTGAACATTATTCTCTCTTTCATTTCTCCTCTTTCTCTCTTTTCTGATGCTATTTGGTACATTTCTATTTACTTTGAAGATATTTTTCAACCCATGAAATTGATAAAAACATTACCGAAAGGGAAAAAATATATTTTATATGTAGGCTTATACTGCTCAAGAACATTAATGGAAACAATCTCTCTTCATGTCTCCTTAAGCAAAAATCCAATTATTATCACCAGAAATACAAAGCGCATCTATCTAGAATGAAAAACCCACAAGTCCATAGCTCATATGATAAATTTCGTTGTATTCATATTAGGGATGGACCTGGGTATAAAACCCAATGAGAATCCCACCATCATATATATATATAATTGTTCTTTCAGAGATTTATGAAGAATTGAAGATATATGTATGGCATGTAGTAGATAGTTGATATTGATTTGTTCTCGAGAAGTAGTTTAACAGAAGAATTCAAATCTGCACTAAAAGAATTACTGTAATCAAACCATTCAAACGATTAGCCAAAGCCTAAATCCAAGATGAATCCGAGTTATGAGATGAGTTCATGGCAGAATTGCAGGTCGACCGGCCGGGAATGGATAATGAAGAAGATGAAGGAGACGAGAGACGTTAACTCTCTTTGGGCGTCGTCAAGTCCACAAGAGTTATTCTATTGCAATGGACACGTGTCAGTGCATTATTGGGGCGTCAAAAAATCCAGTTGGAATAACGGGAACGGGAAAAAATTTCCCGACGAGAGGTAGTTGTTTCCGATGAAATGTCGAAGAAGTAGTTTATTTTTTTATGGGATGCCTTTTTTTTGTTTTTCGAAAAGTTGAAAATTATATTACATAATCAAAATGTTTATAAATACTGTGGTTAACCATTGTGGTAGAACTACCACCCAATTTTTAAATGTAAGAAACAAGCGTCTTTCTAGCTAAACCCAATTTCGATGAGATGTCTTATATTTGTTGTATATGACTCTCCTAGCTAATGAATGTATTCTTGTGCCCTATATGTGGAATTTGTTTCCTTATAAATCACTATTTCAGTCACTCTTCCATCAAAAACTCTAGTATATGATGCATAAATCGTGAACCTAGCTTTGCCTCTCCGAAATTCAAACCCAGGAAGCTAGCTAGAATGGCCATTAGAAGAAGCGAATTTGAAGAAGAGGCAAGCACTTGTTTGTCCGAAGATATTGTAGAACAAATTATCTCCCGATTACCTGTGAAGTCTTTAGTCAAGTTCGATCAAGTATGTATCAAAGAAGTGGAACACTTTCATAATTAAGCAGCGCTTATTTGACTGGTTTACACCTTCGTCGCTCGGATCTGGCTACTAGCATCCATTCCCTGGCAAAAACAGATGTTACTTGGGTCGATTGCCTCCATATATTTGGGATCATTTTGCATCAGGATAGAACAACATCTAAAGGTCCTAGAGGGGGGGGGTGAATAGGCCTTTACCACTTTTTCGTTTAATTCTGTCTCCGGGATAGCAAGATATTGTCCTATCCCAGAAGGCAGGGTACGAGTAATAAAGAGAAAGCAGTAAGGAAAGAATGACACCAGATGTTTTTGGGGACGCAGAAATCCTACAACCAGGATCAAAACTGCGTGCCCCTTACTCTTGAGGGACAAACCTTTCCACTAATTGGTAACACACACTATTACAAGTTTCTGGCACTCTGGGATACATACCCCTTATGCTATCCTGACTAGTCTACCCACTAGTACAAACAGAGCTACACTACCTTAATCAATGTGCTTACACTTGGAAAGAAAAACAGAAGTATCAAACACAGATTCTTAACTACACTTCAAGTTAAAACCTTCTTGATCACTTCATGGGTTGGGCATCTCCACACTTTATCTCTATGGAATGCACAATGCAATGATGCATATGAGTTTTGAAAACAGTTTTAAGCTTCAGAAACCATGTCTATTATGCACTGTAAAGAGCAACCAAAAGACATGGAAGGAGAAGAGAAGAGATAAGAGAAACTACACTCGAAAGTGCTCTCAAAGAGTACCAAAACAGAATAACCAAAACCCCAAAATGTTTCACTCAACCAACAGCTCCAAAACAGCTTGGGACTCCTTATATAGACAAGGTTATTCGGTGGTCAACCACAGCTAAGAGACCACGTGAAACACAGCATACACATGCCTTAATGTAGTCCTACAACTGTCCTAAAGCAAGCCTAAGCATGGAGTGCTACAGACCAACAAAAATAGCAGCAAAGAGGACACAGCAAGCTTAAACAGGTATGGCAAGACAGCTTTTCAGATTTTACCTTAAAGAGCTAAGGTAGTCTAAGCAAGGCAAAATAGGTCCTATGTGCTTATACCAGAATAGCAATATCAGTTCTCAATGAGGGAGCACGTTACAAGACAACAAAGAGAGGAACCAGAAAAATCAGGACCGAAAGCGACTTGTCAGAAGGAAAGAGACAAACCGATTTTCCAGAAAACACATGTGAGCTTAAACACCTCAAATCAAACAAAGTCAACTATCATGAACAAGAGCACATGTATTCTGAATTAAAGATGACCAAGGTAGCTGTAAATCACGTGCATACAGAATCAAGAATAACCTAGGCAACAGAAATCACGTATGGACAGAAATCCAGAATACCAGCAGATCAACGGGGATATGTGCAACAGTTGCTATCCTAAATGAACTGGGATGCATGAACTACCTGATATCCCAAAGAGATAAGTAAGGATGCCAACATCTTCAATCTCTTTTCTTGATGATCTTCCGGACAATTGTGTTTTGTCGATTGTCAAGGGATAGCCAATATAACATATGCCTTCAATCTCCCCCTTTGGCATTCCTTGACAAAACACAATCTTCAAAGAGTACCTGCATGAGAATAGTATAACACAAACAACACATGCAGCAAAAAGTATCCAAAGTACTTAAACCAAATAGTTCAGTACTCCCCCTGACTGGTTACCCAGGATAGGACCACAACTACCTATCCCAGTCAAGTAGTTCTCCCCATCCAAAAGTTCCTGCATGGATTAGCTAGTTCTCCCCCTTTTTGTCTAGGAAAGACAAAGGGTAAAATCATAGATGATTTAAAACCGCAGATAAAAGTAACATTGTTTAGGGACAGATCACAAAACCAAAAAAAAAACCCCAAGCATCATCACCAAGAGCGTCCTCATCCTTAGCACCAATCTTCCCAAATAGGATGGTTGCACCAGAGTCGGAAGGAGAGGAAACCGCAGTTCTATCCTCAGGAGAGGAAGAGGCAGTGGGCTCCTGAGCTGGAACTGAGCCGGCCTGACTTGAGACGAGGATAGAGATTTCAGACTTGAACGTATCGAACTGCTCCACAAGGTGCTCCTTGAGAGAAAAGGGCAGCGGAAACAAGACCAACTCTACTCAAGAGTCCTCGAACTAAGAGTTTTCTCTTCTTAAACACACAATCTCCACTTTTAAATTCCTGTGTAGTCAAGTCAGCAATAAAGAGTACCAGTGTCCTATCCCTAGGAAATACACACATGCATCCAAGAAAGATTCCTCAAAGGCAAACACAAAGATCACCATGCATGTATACTTCTAATATCCACTGGGATATTTGGGACATACCCTGAAAAATAGAAGGTACCGATGTACCTACCAACACATTGATAACTCCCCCTCACATGGTGCATAAGAGAACACAAAGAGTTTGATTTCAGAAAGATTTGCAACCTGTCAGCATGAACTCTGGGATGGAAACAGTCTGTGAAATCCCGGACAACAAGAAAATTTAAGCATGACTCACAAAAAATGTGACAACTAATTTTCATATGTCTTGATGGCTCAAATTTTTCACATGAGTATATGACTATATCAATGCTATGTTCTTACAAATCAATCCTTGGAACCACAAGAGTGTGTGTGTGAAAAGATCAATCTAAGGGAGTACAAGTTTGGAGCATCAAATGACATGAGGACATCAAGAGTAACCAAGTGACTTTGTCACAACCATTTGAGAGTTCTGGAAATTCAGCATATCAATGGACTTTGTCCCAACTTGGCCTTTGGCCGTTCTCATTTAAGTTCAAGGGAATTTCTCCATTTTCTTTAACTTTTGTCCAAGAGCTCATCTGAGAAATACGTCCTCATAGGTCCATATAACAGAGTAGTTATCATTATGTCCTGAGCGTAATGCTCAAAAGAATAATGTGTGTTTCAAGGACACTCAGTGGATAACTAGTCCGAACCCATCGAAGGATAGATAACATCTCAGGGATCCCCACTGGTTCCGGTTAAGGTGCACCCAGCAAGAGACTAGCCCATTCCTTTACTTAATTCATTTAACAAAAAGCACCAGAATTTCACATTTGTTCTTCAGTAACTAGTTTAACTCACTCAATTTTCTAGCTCAAACTCTATACACCCCACAAGAGTAACCTTTGTGCTCAAGAATTCTTTCTAGTTCCAAGAATGATTTAGACCACATGCACTAACATTCCCAAGGGCATAGATGCATATACACAAGTGAAAGATGCAACAAATGTTCATCAAGAAACATGAAATAAGAACACAACATTTTAGATCAAGTTCAGAAATATTTCCCGGGATTTGACCACTGACTCGTATCCCAGCATGAGCCAACATTTATTTTCAGAAAAAAAAAAAGACTTGAAAGATAAATTTAGACCAGTGAGGGAGATATCTCAAGCAATGGTGCATACACCAATAGCCTTTCTAAGACTTTCAAATCTCAGATTGTCCAAGGGCTTAGTGAACAAATCAGCCAATTGTTGTTCAGTTGGAATAAATGTCATTTCAAGCTGTTTGTCTTCAACCAAGTTTCGAATGAAATGATATCTAATCTCTATATGCTTGGTCCTAGAATGCAACACAGGATTTTTTGAAATATTGATTGCCGAGGTGTTATCACAAAACAGGGATAGGATACCTTGCTCAAATCCGTAATCGCTTAGCATATGCTTCATCCAAAGGAGTTGTGTACAGCAGCTTCCAGCAGCTATATACTCCGCTTGAGCAGTGGACAACGATACGCAGTTCTGCTTCTTGCTATGCCACGATACTAGGTTGTTCCCAACAAAGAAACAACCACCCGAGGTGCTCTTCCTATCCGTGGCATCTCCCGCCCAATCCGAGTCCGAATACCCTGCAATCTCAGTGTTAGTATCCGTAGTATACAGAATTCCAAAGGCACATGTACCTGAAACGTATCGAATGATACGTTTGACAGCCTTCACGTGGGATTCCTTGGGGTTGGCTTGATACCGAGCACAAACACCCACACTAAAGGAGATATCGGGTCTGCTAGCTGTGAGGTAGAGCAGGCTTCCAATCATGCTTCTGTAGAGGGTTTGATCAGCACTGATGCCCTCCAAATCAGCACTGATTCTGCAAGAAGTTCCCATTGGGTTCCGGATGGGAGAGGCTCCTTCCATCCCAAACTTCTTCACAAGTTCCTTTGCATATTTTTCCTGCGAAATGAACAACCCATCTTTCCTTTGCTGAACTTGTAGTCCAAGGAAGAAGTTTAGCTTACCACAAAGACTCATTTCAAATTCTTGTTTCATTAGAGTGACAAACTCCTCAACAAGTTTTTGAGAGGTGGAACCAAACACCACATCATCCACATATATTTGAGCAATAATCATATGATGTGATACATTCTTAACAAACATGGTCTTATCAATAGAGCCACGCACATACCCATGGTCAATCAAATGTGTAGACAATTTTTCATACCAAGCTCTAGGAGCTTGTTTCAAACCATAAAGGGCTTTGTCTAATCTGTAAACATAGTCGGGATGGGAAGAGCTCTGAAATCCCGGGGGTTGTTCAACATACACTTCTTCTTTCAAAACTCCATTTAAAAATGCACTTTTCACATCCATTTGAAAGAGATCAAATTTCAGAAAACAAGCAATGGCCAAGAGTAACCTAACGGACTCAAGTCTAGCTACGGGGGCAAAGGTTTCATCAAAATCTAGGCCTTCTATTTGTGAATAACCTTGCACAACCAACCTAGCTTTGTTTCTTGTAATAATTCCCTTCTCATCCGTTTTATTTTTGAACACCCACTTTGTTCCAATAACATTCTTATCCCTAGGTCTAGGAACTAAGTGCCAAACATTGCTTTTCTCAAACTGATTTAATTCCTCTTGCATAGCCATAATCCATTCTGAATCCTTTAAAGCATCTTTAACATTCTTAGGCTCAATACTAGAAACAAAACCATAGCAAGCAATTCGATTGATGGCTAACCTATGCATTGTAAGAAAGCTCTTGAGATTTACCAGATTACTCACATACACTTTGGACTTGCTTCGAGTCTGTCTCGGCTCATCCACCATGCCAATCACATCCGAGGGAGAATGATCTTTCTGAACTTGTCTTTTCCCAACGCGATGTGACTTCTGGATAGTTAGGGTCTGATCTATCCCGGCACCTTCCTGATCAGATTTTGCATCCTGGGATACGTCATCAGGGATAGGATTATGTTCGTCAATGGGAGTCTCAGGATCCTTGGGAGATGTCTCAGTGCTCACATCCTCAACCTGCACATTTCTAGAAGAATGGTTGTGAGAGCATACAAGAGAATCATTGATAGCCACGTTCACCGTTTCTACAACCTTGCATGTTCTCTTGTTGTAGACCCGGTAAGCACGGCTATTCAATGCATAGCCTAGAAAAACACCCCTATCACATTTAGCATCAAACTTTGTCAAATACTCACGGTCTCTATAAATAAAACAAGGGCTTCCAAAAGCTTTTAGGTGTGAGATATTTGGTTTCTTGCCTTTCCAAAGTTCGTAGGGAGTTTTATAAGTACCCGGTCTGAAAATTACACGATTAAGAGTGTAACATGCATTAAAGATTGCTTCGGCCCAAAACATATGAGGCAAATCTGCAGAACTCAACATAACCCTCCCCATTTCTACCAACACCCTATTCTTCCTCTCAACAATCCCATTTTGTTGGGGTGTAATGGGGGCTGAAAACTCATGGTGCACACCATTTTCCTCACAATACTCAGCAAACAAAGAGTTTTCAAACTCGGTTCCATGATCCGATCTAATCCTCAAAATGCATTTGTTTTCGGAGAGCTTTTCATTTGAAATTCGTTTTGCTAGTTCAAAAAACTTCCCAAAGGTTTGAGTTTTGTCACCTAGAAATATGACTCAAGTAAATCTAGAGAAATCATCTACCACAACAAGCACATATTTCTTTTTAGCAAGACTCTCAGTTTCTACAGGGCCTACAAGGTCTAAGTGGAGTAACTCAAGAATATTAGAGGTTGGTCTAGCATTTAGAACAGGATGGGAGGTTCGGGATAGCTTACCCATTTTGCAGTCTCCACACATACCTGCAGCTCTCCCGGACAGTTTGGGCAGACCACGAGCTCCATCCTTTGAAGACAGTTTCACCACATCTTGATGGTTGAGATGGCACATCCTTCTATGCCACAGATCTAGCAGGCTTTCTTGAGTTGAGGATTGGAAGCACACATCAGGTTCCAGCTTCTTGTTTGCACGGACACAGTAGCAGTGGTCACGGGACCTCTCCCCCTTCATCACATATCTCCCTTTCCCATCCAGAACAGTGCACTTGGATTTGTCAAAGGTTACTGTCTCGTATTCGTCAACTATCTGGCTCACACTCAGCAGACATACTTCTAAGCTTGCTACCAACAGCACGTTCTTCAGGGCTGGGAGACCAGGAGTATCAACTGTCCCGCATCCGATGATCTCTGCCTTGGCACCATCTCCGAACATGACATCACCAACAGGATGAGTATCATCCATGGAGGTGAACCATTTCCGTTCTCCGGTCATATGCTTCGAGCAACCGCTGTCCATGTACCAAGAATCGGATTTCCTGGTGGAAAGAGCAGTCAAGGCAACGTTGCAAACAGCTACAACATCTCTTGCAGCAATGGGTGAGGTCTTTACTCTTGAAAGAAAGCAGATAACCTCTTATGGTTTCTTCTTTTTGACATCAGGGGCTTTGGGAGACATGACCCTTCTGGTATCCCGGGTTTTGTGAACAGATTTCCTGACCCAATTTGCAGAAGCAGGCTTCTTCTTCTGCTCCTGGATGCCAATAGACTGTGCTATCCTCGTCAGTTCAATGAGAGATTTCTGAAAGTGGGCGATCAGATTGATGTTTGGTGAGGTCTTGGCAGGTACAGAGTTTCCTCTCAGCTTGTAACAGTACCGACGAATGTGTCCACTGTTCCCACAGTGAAAGCATCTGATTTGCGAGCCTTTCTTGAGCTTTGACACCTTGGGGATTTCAGGAGCATTGGTCTTCAGCTGTGGATGAGGCTTTCCCAACACAGAGCTGGTTCCTTTTACGAACGTAGTCTTCTCTGAGCCCTTGGATTTGTCAACACCTTCAAATCCCAACCCCTTCTTGCTGCCATCTAGTCTTCCCATCCCACAGATTTGGGATAGCTTCTCCGAGCCAATGGAGAATTTGGCGAACTGGTTTCGGGCGTCCAGCAGGGCTTCTTCGAGCTTCAGCTTCTCATTAGTCATCAAGCTTATAGTAGAGGACCGACGATCCAGCTCCTCTTTGAGAAAAGTCACTTGCTCTTCAAGTTGGGTTTTGGTTGAAATCCATTCTGTCTTCTGGGATAGGAACTCTCCTTGTATCCTGGAATGTGTCTCCTTACTCAATGAAAGCTCATTAGATAGAACTTCATTTTTAGCAAGCATAGACTTTGAGGCTTTACACAAACGCACATACATATCATGCCCTTCATCATCGGAATCCTTGTCCTCAAGAGACTCATCCAATGTAACATGAGAGACAAAAGCAACCTTTTCATTTTCATCAAGATCGGTTTCAAAACTTTCATTAGACTCACTATCACTCCAAGTAGCTTTTAACACTTTATGAGACTTATTTCTCCTGTTAGCACAGTCCACAGCTTTATGTCCTATTCCATTGCATTCAAAACATTTCATGTCCGTTTTCGGGATAGGAGAGGGCCTGATATCCCGACTTTTCTGTGAAACCTGATTTCTAAAAGGCTTAGAGCTAGATCCTTTTGAGAAGTTCCGGTTAGAGTTGAAAGATTTCCTTTTCCTTAAGAATTTCTCAAATTGTTTAGTTAGAAAAGCAAATTCATCATTTTCATCATCTTCATTTTCATGCAACTTTTCAACCTCAACTTTAACCGAACTTAAAGCAATGGATTTCTCAAGCATGGGCCTTTTCTTTAGAGTTTCATAGGTTTTCAAATTACCAACAAGTTCTTCTAAAGGATAGGTATCAAGATCATGAGCCTCTTCAATAGCATTCATTTTAGAGTCAAAGAAGGGAGGTAAAGCAGTTAAGAACTTCCTAACAATTTTCTTTGATTCAATAGCCTCTCCTAAGCTACGACATTGATTTGTGATATTAAGTACACGACCATAAAAATCATCAATAGACTCTTTGTCACTCATGCTTAGACCTTCAAACTCAAAAATAAGACGTTGAAGTTTTTGTTGTTTAACACGGGAGTTACCTTCATGAGTGTTGATGAGCACCTCCCATGCCTCCTTAGCAGTGGAGCAATGAATGATTCTTTGGCGCTCTGCCTCGGAGACAGCATTGAATAGACATCTAAGGGCCTTGATATTTGCTCTAGCCGAATCCTTGTCGTCTTTTACCCATTCGGACCTAGGCTTTGAAATTATTTCGGTTGATTCATCGCCTTTTGGTTTTGTGGGATGTGTCCAGCCTTCCTCTACACTTTGCCACAGCATACCATCATCTTGGTAGGAGAGGAAAGCACTCATCATGATTTTCCATTGAGAGAAATCATGTCCATCGAAAAAAGGTGGAACATTTATGGAAGAACCTTTTTCCCGATCCATAACGAACCCCTCAGAGGATCTCACTAGCAAGGGCTAGTGGCCGCTCTGATACCACTTAAAGGTCCTAGAGGGGGGGGGTGAATAGGCCTTTACCACTTTTTCGTTTAATTCTGTCTCCGGGATAGCAAGATATTGTCCTATCCCAGAAGGCAGGGTACGAGTAATAAAGAGAAAGCAGTAAGGAAAGAATGACACCAGATGTTTTTGGTGACGCAGAAATCCTACAACCAGGATCAAAACTGCGTGCCCCTTACTCTTGAGGGACAAACCTTTCCACTAATTGGTAACACACACTATTACAAGTTTCTGGCACTCTGGGATACATACCCCTTATGCTATCCTGACTAGTCTACCCACTAGTACAAACAGAGCTACACTACCTTAATCAATGTGCTTACACTTGGAAAGAAAAACAGAAGTATCAAACACAGATTCTTAACTACACTTCAAGTTAAAACCTTCTTGATCACTTCATGGGTTGGGCATCTCCACACTTTATCTCTATGGAATGCACAATGCAATGATGCATATGAGTTTTGAAAACAGTTTTAAGCTTCAGAAACCATGTCTATTATGCACTGTAAAGAGCAACCAAAAGACATGGAAGGAGAAGAGAAGAGATAAGAGAAACTACACTCGAAAGTGCTCTCAAAGAGTACCAAAACAGAATAACCAAAACCCCAAAATGTTTCACTCAACCAACAGCTCCAAAACAGCTTGGGACTCCTTATATAGACAAGGTTATTCGGTGGTCAACCACAGCTAAGAGACCACGTGAAACACAGCATACACATGCCTTAATGTAGTCCTACAACTGTCCTAAAGCAAGCCTAAGCATGGAGTGCTACAGACCAACAAAAATAGCAGCAAAGAGGACACAGCAAGCTTAAACAGGTATGGCAAGACAGCTTTTCAGATTTTACCTTAAAGAGCTAAGGTAGTCTAAGCAAGGCAAAAGAGGTCCTATGTGCTTATACCAGAATAGCAATATCAGTTCTCAATGAGGGAGCACGTTACAAGACAACAAAGAGAGGAACCAGAAAAATCAGGACCGAAAGCGACTTGTCAGAAGGAAAGAGACAAACCGATTTTCCAGAAAACACATGTGAGCTTAAACACCTCAAATCAAACAAAGTCAACTATCATGAACAAGAGCACATGTATTCTGAATTAAAGATGACCAAGGTAGCTGTAAATCACGTGCATACAGAATCAAGAATAACCTAGGCAACAGAAATCACGTATGGACAGAAATCCAGAATACCAGCAGATCAACGGGGATATGTGCAACAGTTGCTATCCTAAATGAACTGGGATGCATGAACTACCTGATATCCCAAAGAGATAAGTAAGGATGCCAACATCTTCAATCTCTTTTCTTGATGATCTTCCGGACAATTGTGTTTTGTCGATTGTCAAGGGATAGCCAATATAACATATGCCTTCAACATCACTATCAAATGTAGATCTCTCGTTCCTAGGTATCCGACGCTTTTGGGTTCAAGGATCAAGTAATGGCTTAGTTTGTCTTCAGTCGTTCCATGAAAGGTGGTCAAAAAATAATAGTAGTATAATAAAATCTTGATAAATGAATATTCGATAAAATAATAATTTCGTTAAAGTAAAAAAAAATTTCGGTCCTGACTCAGGACAAGTTCATATTACTAGCAACCTCGCTAATGCATAAGATAATAATTTCTTTTTAATTCTCTCAGGTCCCTTCGAATAGATAAAGTAATAATTCATTGAAAAGAAATTAAAAAGAAGGGACCTGAAATATATTAAAAATATATTATGCATTTAGCGAAGTTGCATAATATAAAGAGTTATTACTTTATAATTTAAAGAGTTACATAAATAAAATAATTCGAAGGGAAATAATTCGAATTATTTACTTTATAAATTTGCACCTGAAAATAATTCGAATTATTAAAAAGAGTTATTACTTTTTAAATATATTATTACTTTATAATTTAAAGAGTTACATAAATAAAATAAAATTTTCAGCTGCAAATTTCAATTTTCTCTATCAGTTAAGCTATTTCTTAAAAGAAAATTGTATTGAAGCTTGTTTCTTCTTCACATCTAGACTAAATTTAATTTCATCCTAGATTTTTTGCAATGCGTGCAACACATTTAGTAAATATTTTTCATTTTGTAGCAAAAATTTATTCAAGGTAGTAAACTTGTAGTGAACTTGAAGTTTAAGTAAAGAGTATATAAATTGATCGACAAAAAATAAAAGATATAAACAAATCTTATTAATAAATATAATTTGATTAGAAAATATAAAAATTCTCGATAAAATAATAAATGATTCATTTATCGATAATGTGACGACCCGAACCAGAATCAGATGTGTGTTTGGCACGATTCTCGAGATTTGGTTATAGTTGTAGTTTTACGATATTGTGTGGTTTGCCGATTCGATTCGCGACTATGTTTTCAGTCGAGAATTTGAGTTGGGTGTCTTCAAGGAAAGTGTAGAGTACGTGATTTCGAGTTCGTGGGTGGTTCCGGAAGATTTTTCCGATAACCGAGGAATATTTTATGATTATATGAAGTTTCGGGTTTCGACGAGTTTATCCGAATGTTTCGAGCTTATCCGAATCATTCCGTATTTTCATTTTGGACCGTTGATCGACCCGAGGGATGAGTATAAATATCGAAAAGTCGGAAAATAGTCGTAAAAACACGAAATTTCTTTGACTTGTGTTGACTTTCCTATTTTGGAAAGTTTGACTGGTTGACCGTGGGAGGAATTTCCCGTTTCGGCTTCAAGTTCCGGCGACCATTTTCCGGCCACCTCCGGCCAAGTGAAAGGTAGGAATCGCTTCCTTGTTTGATTTCGAGTGTGATGGAACTTGGTTTGGGTTAAATTGATACTGTTTTGGTGTAACCCGAGCTAGGCCGAATTAGGTCTCGTCGCCGGTGGCGGTTGGCCATTTTCCGGCAGGTTTGAGGGTGGTTGTTTAGGGGGGAAAGACTCCCCTAGTTGCTCTGAGTCTAACTATATGATTAATTGTATCCATGGTTGAGTTTTGGTGAGGGACGAGTGGTCACCGGAATCTGGAGTTCCGTTCTGTTTCGAGGGCTTTTGAATAGTAAGGAGTGGGAATTGAGCTTAGTGGCAGAAGAGAGTTAGGTTTGGATGGGCAAGACCTTGAGGACTGGAAGTTTTCCGCCGGAAAATCTTGCCGTTGACGGCGCGCCGCCGCCGGTTGCGGCGATCAACGGTGGTCAACGGTGGGGAGAAAAGTCAACTTTTCAGATTTTGATGTAATTAGTGTCATTTTTCTCGTAATCACGCCCTGGTTATCGTACGGAGGTTTTCGGGTTGGTTTGAGTAGCCGATTTTCAGTCGAAATTTCGAGTTGAGATTTCGGGATTTCCGTAATTCATTTTGCACTGCATTTCGTATTTCCGGGAACGGTTGGTTTCCGTGCATCAGTACAGTGTTGTAGACTACGATTTTGATTATTTATGTTTTTATGAATCTTCAGGAGATCGAGATCGAGATCTGGATCGTGATCGTGCTTCAGGCGAGGGATCTTCCGCCGGACCACGAGTGTAGCGCGTGTGCGCGTTTCGAGAGTCTGTGAGTGGACAATTTCTTTTCACGGAAATCTTGCGAGTCTTTTATATGATTTACGAACTTGAGCATGCGTATTGAGATTATGAATTGCATGAGCATATGTTTTACGATTATATGATATACTTATACGAATATACGTATACGAGTATACATACACTTATATGATGTTTCATGCATTTGCATCAAAATGTTTATGATTTAGTTTACACAGAGTACAATCATTATATATTGTTGTATCGATACACTCGCATCCCGGCTGATCCCCGAGGATGTGTACCGGGGGAGGCTGTGACTCCTGACCCGTGACCTTTACCGGGGGGAGGCAGACCTCTGACCTGAGGCCTTTCTGGCTAGAATCGCGTGGAAGTCTGGGACTCCGTGATTCTGACTGTACTAGCACGGTGTGTGTCCATGAGTGACCCCGTGGGATTTTTACTTGCATGCTCAGTACGCTGGAGGATTATGGTTTTACCTCGTGTACTATGTTGTTTTTATTTACCTGGACTCGCATATGTTTTTTATAACATATATATTAACGGGTGAAAGACATTTATTTTCGTCCACTCACTCTAACGTGTTTATTGTCTTTCCCCTGGGCTTTTCGATTTCCGTGCCCAGTTTGCAGTTCAGGTTTGGTGTTTCACGTCGCGGTTTGGAGGCTAGTGATCAGAGTCACCTGTGTTTTCCAGTAGGTTCTTGTTTCACCTACTGATGTATATGTTGTATATATTTTACTTTAGAGGTCGCTCTGATACATTCTGATACATGTTTGTGCGGATTTTCACGGATATACATATATACATAGTACAGTTTATTTGTTATTGTTGATTATATTGATGTTGAGAAATCCGGTTGGGATTGGTGCCCACGGTTTGCTTTTTGTGGCATAGGATGAAGTGTTAATTTCTGGGTGCAGGTTATAGTAATTCAACGCTAGTAACGAAACTCTGCCCAAATTTTGGAAAAAATTTTGTTGGTTCGTATTTTCGAAAGGGTTTGATTTCGGTTTAGGTAACTGAATCGGGATTGGGTCCTTTCAGCTTGGTATCAGAGCATTAGGTTGTCAGATTCTGTAGACTCTTGTAGTTGTGACGCTTAGGGTATTTGAGTTGATACAGCATGACTGGAGTGATGACCCGACTGGCCAGCAGTACTCATCAATACTTTGGGTGTTGTATGTCCTCAAATATCTGCGGTTTCATGATTACGTTCTTTCTGCTTGTGCCTAATGCTTGTCTTGTATCAGTAGGATGCCTCCTCGACGTGGTCCCCGTGTTGATCGGGATGATGATCCTGATGAGGATCGCCGAACGCGCGACTTGCTGATGCGAGTGCTGCGTTTGGAAGAGCGTTTTGACCCTGTGGTCAAGGCTCGCACTGCGGGTGCTACTGTGTTTTCGGGTTCAGTTGATCCAGAGATATGCGAGGCATGGTTGGTTCAGATTGAGCGTGTTTGTGAGCGTCTGCAGTTTACACCTGAGCAGATGACAGTAGCCGCAGTTGGTTTACTTGAGGGTGATGCATACTTTTGGTGGGTCAGCACTGACAGAGTTCCTGTGGATACTCCGTGGACATTGTTTCGTGATCTGTTTATGCGGAGGTATTTTAATCAGGCTACCCAGCAGCGCAAGTACGAGGAGTTCACGAATTTGAGGCAGGGCAGTTTGTCTGTACTTGAGTATCGGGATCGGTTTACTCGATTGTCTCGTTTTGCGCGGGATATGGTGGCTACAGAGGAAGCCAAGTGTCGCAGGTTTGAGCTGGGATTGAATCTGAACATCAAGGCGACGTTGACTACGATGCCGAGGAACAACTTTGATGAGTTTGTCAGTGCAGCTCTCCGAGGCGAGGATATTGAGCAGGAGAGACAGCAGAGATACCAGCCGAGGCGATTCGAGGAAGGTGGACCGATTCAGGGGCCTTCAAAGAGGCTGAGTTCCGATACTTCCGGTTCAGCTTCATCTTCTGGCGGTGGATCATATCGACCACCAGCTGGTGCATCGAGACGGAGGTTGGGATGGAGGAGAGATCGACCGCAGCGACCACAGGCTAGTGGGAGTTCCAGCGGTTCTAGTTATCCGCGGCGTACCGGTGGCACGTTTGCTGTACCGCGAGAGTACCCACTGTGCAATTTCTGTAACAGGCATCACTTGGGACCATGTCAGCGAAGCCCTGTCACTTGTTTCCGTTGTGGCCAGGTGGGTCACTATGCGAGGGAGTGTCCTCAGTTATATGGCGGTGATGGACAGGCAGCCCAGAGTTCTGGAGTTGAGCGAGGTGCTACTACGGGAGCTCGACCAGCACAATTTGCAGGTCAGGGTAGGCAGCAGGGACAGCCCTAGCGAGGACGACCAGCCGGACAGGCGAGAGTTCATGCTATGACTATGCGTGAGGGCAGAGCATCACCGGAGGTCGTTATCGGTACGTTACATGTTTTTGGTATTCCAGTAGTTGCATTGCTAGATCCAGGTGCCACACATTCATTCATATCATTTAGACTGTCATCATTGGCTACGGTACCTGCATCTCCACTTCCGGGGTTGTGGAGAGTGTTGTATCCGTCAGGTGAGGTTGTGAGCATCGGTTGGGTTTACCGAGATTGTGAGGTGTTTATCGATGGCCATGGTTTATCCGCTGATCTGTTACTGCTTGATATTGTGGATTTTGATCTGATATTGGGTATGGACTTTTTGGAGTCGCACTGGGCCATGTTTGATTGCCACAGGAAGGAGGTCGCATTTCGACGACCCGGGTTACCTGAGATACTGTTTCGTGGCGAGAAAAACACTTCCCTACCGTGTTTGATTTCCGCGATGAGGGCGGATTGGTTGATGAAGAAAGGTTGTGTTGCTTACTTAGCCCATGTTGTGGACACTACAGCTGCAGTGCCGGATCTTGGTAGTATTGAGGTTGTGTCTGAGTTTCCGGATGTGTTTCCAGCGGAGTTACCTGGTATACCCCCTGTGCGGGAGATTGATTTTACCATTGAGTTATTGTCGGGTACCGGACCGATTTCCCAGACACCGTACCGGATGGCGCCTGCAGAGTTGAGGGAGTTGCAGATTCAGCTTCAGGAGTTGTTAGAGAAGGGATTCATTCGACCGAGTGTTTCTCCGTGGGGTGCTCCAGTGTTGTTTGTGCGGAAGAAGGACGGGTCCATGCGGTTGTGCATCGACTATCGGAAGCTGAATCAGATTACAGTGAGGAACAAGTATCCGTTGCCGTGGATTGACGACTTGTTCGATCAGCTGAAGGGAGCAGCAGTCTTTTCGAAGATTGACCTTCGATCCGGATATCACCAGTTGAGGATCCGAGACTCCGATGTTGCCAGGACAGCATTCAGGACGCGGTATGGGCACTATGAGTTTTTGGTTATGCCGTTTGGGTTGACCAACGCCCCCGCAGCTTTCATGGACTTGATGAATCGGGTGTTTCGACGGTTCCTGGACAAGTTCGTGATTGTATTCATAGACGATATCCTGATTTATTCGAGGAGTGTGGGCCATCACAAGAAGCACTTGCGAGCGGTATTGCGGACTTTGCGGGACCATCAGTTGTTCGCGAAGTTTAGCAAGTGTGAGTTCTGGTTGAATAGTGTGAAGTTTCTGGGCCACGTGATTTCGGCCGAGGGAGTTAGTGTTGATCCTGACAAGATCGAGGCCGTGCTGAATTGGAGTCGACCCACTACTGTGCCGGAGATCCGGAGTTTCTTGGGATTAGCAGGCTATTATCGACGGTTTGTACAGGATTTCTCCCGGATAGCTACACCACTGACCAGATTGACGAAGAAAGGCGTCAAGTTTGAGTGGTCTGATGCGTGCGAGGAGAGTTATTTGCTCCTGAAGGAGAGATTGACTACCGCACCGGTTCTGACATTGCCAGATGACAGTGGTGAATTTGTTGTGTACAGCGATGCGTCGAAGTTGGGCCTTGGTTGCGTGTTGATGTAGCATGGTAGAGTCGTGGCATATGGTTCCAGACAGCTGAAACCGCACGAGGTTAACTATCCGACGCATGATTTGGAGTTAGCCGCTATTGTATTAGCGTTGAAGAGTTGGAGACATTACCTGTATGGTGCTCAGTGTAAGATTTTCACTGACCACAAGAGTCTCACTTACTTGCGGACACAGCCGGATTTGAACATGAGGCAGCGCCGATGGATGGAGTTGATCAACGACTACGATTGCACTTTCGAGTACCATCCGGGGAAGGCCAACGTGGTGGCAGATGCACTTAGCCGGAAATCCGGAGCCTCATTGTTTCACATGTGTGTGGCCAGAGTATCGATGTTAGCTGAGCTTCGAGCTACAGGTGCTGTGTTTGGATATGATGATGATGGAGCTTTGTTGGCCAGCTTTCAGGTTCGACCGGTACTGGTTGATCAGGTACGGGAGACACAGGATTCAGATCCTTACTTGCTGAGCAAGAAAACAATGATTCGGAATGGTGTGCCTACAGAGTTCCGATTGAGCGACGACGGTACGTTGTTGTTCAGGGGCAGATTATGTGTACCCAGGGACGAGGACTTGAAGAAGGAGATTCTGAACGAGGCCCACAGTTCTGCGTATGCGATGCATCTCGGAGGTACGAAGATGTTTCGTACACTTCGAGCGTATTATTGGTGGCGCAACATGAAGCGGGAGATTGCCGCGTACGTGAGTCGATGTTTGATTTGTCAGCAGGTGAAGGTGGAGAGGCAGAAACCTGCAGGGAAACTACAGCCACTTGAGGTTCCAGTTTGGAAGTGGGAGCATATCACGATGGATTTTGTCTATCAGTTGCCGCGTACTTCGGCGGGCAACACTGGCATTTGGGTTATCGTTGATCGATTGACGAAATCCGCACATTTTCTTGCACTTCCAGGGAAGATTTCAGTGGGAAGATTGGCCAAGTTGTATTTATCCGAGATTGTTCGCTTGCATGGTGTACCTGTGTCGATTGTTTCTGACCGAGATAGTCAGTTCACTTCTGAGTTTTGGCAGGCTTTACAGCGAGCGTTGGGCACGAAGTTGCGGTTTAGTACAGCTTTTCATCCTCAGACTGACGGGCAGTCCGAGCGGACCATTTAGACACTTGAGGATATGCAGAGATCATGTGTGTTGCCGTTTCGTGGTAACTGGGATCAGCAGTTACACTTGATTGAGTTCGCCTACAACAACAGCTATCAGGCCAGTATTGAGATGGCACCGTACGAGGCTCTGTACGGGAAGCAGTGTCGCACTCCATTGTGTTGGAGTGAGGTGGGCGAGCGTTGGCTCATTGGTCCTGATTTGGTGAAAACCACAATGGAGGACATTCAGGTTATTCAGGATCGACTGAAGATTACCCAGGATCGACAGAAGAGTTACGCGGATGTTAGGAGGAAGAGTTTAGAGTTCGAGGTTGGTGATTGGGTCTTCCTGAAACTATCTCCGTGGAGGGGAGTTGTGCGTTTCGGGAAGCGTGGCAAGCTTCGACCGCGGTACATTGGTCCGTATGAGATTACGGAGAGGGTTGGAGCTGTTGCTTACAGACTTGAGTTACCAGCTGAGATGGCTCGTGTGCATGATGTCTTCCATGTTTCGATGTTGTGGAAGTACATCTCAGATCCTTCACATGTGATAGCCCCGCAGCAGTTGCCGATCAGAGAGGATTTATCGTATGTTGAGGAGCCAGTGCAGATTCTCGATCGACGTGAGCAGGAGCTGAGGCACCGTGTGATTCCGCTGGTGAAGGTCTTGTGGCAGAACCATTCAGTTGAGGAGGCCACCTGGGAGACCGAGCAGCGTATGCGGGAGCAGTATCCTCATCTGTTCACATGACAGGTACGTAAATTTCGAGGTCGAAATTTCTTTAAGGGGGGTAGATTTGTGACGACCCGAACCAGAATCAGATGTGTGTTTGGCACGATTCTCGAGATTTGGTTATAGTTGCAGTTTTACGATATTGTGTGGTTTGCCGATTCGATTTGCGACTATGTTTTCAGTCGAGAATTTGAGTTGGGTGTCTTCAAGGAAAGTGTAGAGTACGTGATTTCGAGTTCGTGGGTGGTTCCGGAAGATTTTTCCGATAACCGAGGAATATTTTATGATTATATGAAGTTTCGGGTTTCGACGAGTTTATCCGAATGTTTCGAGCTTATCCGAATCATTCCGTATTTTCATTTTGGACCGTTGATCGACCCGAGGGATGAGTATAAATATCGAAAAGTCGGAAAATAGTCGTAAAAACACGAAATTTCTTTGACTTGTGTTGACTTTCCTATTTTGGAAAGTTTGACTGGTTGACCGTGGGAGGAATTTCCCGTTTCGGCTTCAAGTTCCGGCGACCATTTTCCGGCCACCTCCGGCCAAGTGAAAGGTAGGAATCGCTTCCTTGTTTGATTTCGAGTGTGATGGAACTTGGTTTGGGTTAAATTGATACTGTTTTGGTGTAACCCGAGCTAGGCCGAATTAGGTCTCGTCGCCGGTGGCGGTTGGCCATTTTCCGGCAGGTTTGAGGGTGGTTGTTTAGGGGGGAAAGACTCCCCTAGTTGCTCTGAGTCTAACTATATGATTAATTGTATCCATGGTTGAGTTTTGGTGAGGGACGAGTGGTCACCGGAATCTGGAGTTCCGTTCTGTTTCGAGGGCTTTTGAATAGTAAGGAGTGGGAATTGAGCTTAGTGGCAGAAGAGAGTTAGGTTTGGATGGGCAAGACCTTGAGGACTGGAAGTTTTCCGCCGGAAAATCTTGCCGTTGACGGCGCGCCGCCGCCGGCTGCGGCGATCAACGGTGGTCAACGGTGGGGAGAAAAGTCAACTTTTCAGATTTTGATGTAATTAGTGTCATTTTTCTCGTAATCACGCCCTGGTTATCGTACGGAGGTTTTCGGGTTGGTTTGAGTAGCCGATTTTCAGTCGAGATTTCGAGTTGAGATTTCGGGATTTCCGTAATTCATTTTGCACTGCATTTCGTATTTCCGGGAACGGTTGGTTTCCGTGCATCAGTACAGTGTTGTAGACTACGATTTTGATTAGTTATGTTTTTATGAATCTTCAGGAGATCGAGATCGAGATCTGGATCGTGATCGTGCTTCAGGCGAGGGATCTTCCGCCGGACCACGAGTGTAGCGCGTGTGCGCGTTTCGAGAGTCTGTGAGTGGACAATTTCTTTTCACGGAAATCTTGCGAGTCTTTTATATGATTTACGAACTTGAGCATGCGTATTGAGATTATGAATTGCATGAGCATATGTTTTACGATTATATGATATACTTATACGAATATACGTATACGAGTATACATACACTTATATGATGTTTCATGCATTTGCATCAAAATGTTTATGATTTAGTTTACACAGAGTACAGTCATTATATATTGTTGTATCGATACACTCGCATCCCGGCTGATCCCCGAGGATGTGTACCGGGGGAGGCTGTGACTCCTGACCCGTGACCTGTACCGGGGGGAGGCAGACCTCTGACCTGAGGCCTTTCTGGCTAGAATCGCGTGGAAGTCTGGGACTCCGTGATTCTGACTGTACTAGCACGGTGTGTGTCCATGAGTGACCCCATGGGATTTTTACTTGCATGCTCAGTACGCTGGAGGATTATGGTTTTACCTCGTGTACTATGTTGTTTTTATTTACCTGGACTCGCATATATTTTTTATAACATATATATTAACGGGTGAAAGACATTTATTTTCGTCCACTCACTCTAACGTGTTTATTGTCTTTCCCCTGGGCTTTTCGATTTCCGTGCCCAATTTGCAGTTCAGGTTTGGTGTTTCACGTCGCGGTTTGGAGGCTAGTGATCAGAGTCACCTGTGTTTTCCAGTAGGTTCTTGTTTCACCTACTGATGTATATGTTGTATATATTTTACTTTAGAGGTCGCTCTGATACATTCTGATACATGTTTGTGCGGATTTTCACGGATATACATATATACATAGTACAGTTTATTTGTTATTGTTGATTATATTGATGTTGAGAAATCCGGTTGGGATTGGTGCCCACGGTTTGCTTTTTGTGGCATAGGACGAAGTGTTAATTTCTGGGTGCAGGTTATAGTAATTCAACGCTAGTAACGAAACTCTGCCCAAATTTTGGAAAAAATTTTGTTGGTTCGTATTTTCGAAAGGGTTTGATTCCGGTTTAGGTAACTGAATCGGGATTGGGTCCTTTCAGATAAATTAATAAATTATTCATTTATCGATAAAATAATAACCTTGTTAAAGTCATAATTTTTTTGGTCCTGAGGTTATTCATTTATAGAGGATTTACTGTATATAACTAGGAGCGGATCGATGATCAAAAACTCACCGGGGCTAATCAATTTGGTACGAGATAATTTTTATAAATTATCTCGACGGTACGAGATAATTTTTATAAATTGACAAGAAAGATACGGTCCTAATGTTTTTGGAACAAATCTCGACGGTACGAGATAATTTTTATAAATTGACAAGAAAGATACACTTAGTTACCAGGGGGACATTATGAGTCTTACCATTCACATTACACTTCCTAAACTGAGATAAACATGAAATGTAAAACACAACACAAAACAAATACATAAAAGAAAATACACAACACACCGTTTTGCAGGATCACGTTCGATATAATTGATATTACTATGGGGATTAAACTCAATATTGGCAGGCAGTTGAGACTCATCAATAGGAGTTGAAATAACAATTGGAGTCACTGGACTACTTACAGAAGCTTGGGAAGAATGAGAACTCGAATTTGATGATCTTGTAAACCATGAGCTAATCAATTTGGTACCAGCTCTGGTCCATTTTCCCCTCTCTGCAGCTCATTCTTCTGCTAACATTCCCTATTTCCCTTTTGTTAATCTGATCTATACAAACAAACAAAAAACAAAAAATTCCAAATTCAACAACCAATCAACAAAACACATATCCAGATTTTCCAGTTGTTTTACTAACTAGAACACTGCAAAACCCCCAAATACCAAAAACTGCAAAATTCCCAAATACCCAAAACCCCCAAACAACTCAAACTCTCCATTCTCTAAGCAGTGAAAAACTGAATATGAATAAAGAATATGAGAGGAGCTTACCAGAGATGCAGTCGGCTTGAAGTTGTAGAGTTGGAGTCGCCGTCTTCGCCAATCATCAATGTGTGGCGGTTGAGGGAATTGATTGAGAATGAAGATAATTGGAATGGGTTGTCGTGAGTTGTGAGACTGTGTTTAGGATGTTGGGTACTTGGGTTAGTTGGGTTGGATATTTTCACAATGCGCTGGCCGGGTTAGTTAATTGGCTTAGCTATATTTCTAATTTCTAATCCAATTGAAGTGGATATGGTAAACTAGTAAAAAAATAATAATCTTACCTCAGAAAACTCACCAAGGCTTAAGCCCTGGTAAGCTAATACATGTATCCACCATTGTATGTAACCTAGCCACTAAACAAATTTGGTGCCTTCTTGAATCTATGTTCTCCATACACCATCTGTATAATGTAAGGTTATAGTTCATGTTAGAGAGGAAATATCTCATATCAGAAAAGTAGCAAATAAAAAATGATTTATAAGTTGATGAACTATATTCAATATTAACCAAGTTCTTTTGAATAAAACCTAAAATCTTAAAGTTAATTCAAGTTAGAACAATCTCAGTTATATTAGAGATCCATGTGCCATACTTGCCATTTTATTGCTAGAATGAAAAAAAACATGAGTTTTGGGTTATGAATTAGGGGTCCTCTACTACCGAAATGTCTTGGACTAAACAGTTATGAATTAGGGCAAGTTTTTGGGTGTTAGTAGTACAGATGAACTTATATTCACGAGGAAAATTTCACATGGGGGTGTTTTATGTGTGTTACTACAAAACTAGTTATCTTTTGTCATTCAATTTGAGGGACGAGGTCTTCAAACTAATACCACTCCCAGACTACAAATTTTATTCACAAGTTTGTTCATGGAGAAATTCACTCGCATTGCTAGAATTTCGTGGTGAAAGAAAACATGGGTTTTGGGTTAGGAATTAGGGGTCCTCTACTAGGGGTGGGATTAAAAATCGAAAAACCGATCCGTTGGAGCCGAAACCCGAACTGAAATTCGAATTGGGCCGAACTGAAAGGTTTGAGCTTGCTGAAATACCGAAACCGAAAAGAACCCGAACCGATAACTATTTTCAGTACGGATTCGGTTCCATGGTGAATCCAAACCGAAATAGTACTGAATAGCAAACTACACGTGTACACTGGCATGGGTTATACCTTTACTATCATGTACATGCACCTACACGATTACTATCGATCATATATAAGCTAAAATCCCTAATTTATCAGACAACACTCTTCTGAAGTCTTCGTTGCCTCTCTTCAGCTCTTCTACTCCTCACTCCCCAGTCTTCGATCTAAAATCCCTACAAAACTACTCATCTCGAATTAATCAATTAGCCCTCTTGCATCTCGAATCGGACTACTCTGATCTCTCGCATCTCGGCCTATAGCCCTCTTGCCTAGCCTTGAAGCTTCGATTAAATTTACCAGATCTGCGAAGAGGTTAAAAAGGAAAGACTGGACGTCGTCCCTCTTGCCTAGCCTTGAAGCTTCGATTAAATTTACCAGATCTGCGAAGAGGTTAAAAAGGAAAGACTGGACGTCGTCGACGACGTCGAGAGTCTCCGGTCAATCGAGGTTAAGCAACAGAACTCCTACTCTATCATCAACACCAAATTTTTTTACAAAGTGAACGGTGATGATGATCGATATGCGTCATTTAACTTTATTCAAAGGCCCAGATTGTATCTCAAGAATTTATTTTTTGATTATATAATTTTCTTTAATTTCAAAACGTCAAAAAATGAAACAAAATAGTTTAATATTCCAAAATTTACACAAAAATTTCTATGGAGTCCATATGATGTCTATATTACTCTAAAATTATCAAAAGCAAAAATTGTGAAATCCAATGTGTTGTTCAAGTTTTTTCATTGTTTGTCATGAAATTCAAATGTTTGAAAATTAATTAAAGTGCTACTTCAAAAATTAAATTGACAAAACTGACCGTCAGATTAGATTACGTACTCAACTATTTTGTAGCACCTAGAAAATTTTCAGAAATTTCGGAGACCATTTAAACCAAGTTCGACTTAGTTAATTTTTATTTTGTAGTTATTTTGAAGGATAAGCCTAAAGTGGAGTAACTCTACTATAAAGTTATTTTTTTTGAATTTTTTTAAGCGTTAGATTCGTAATATATCTAACGGTCATAATTATTCATTCAATGATAATTTACTTTAGTGATTGACTAATTAATTTCTAAATCAATCATGTCAATTATGGTAATAATATCTATTCATTAATTAACTACTTATTGATTTGATTCAATCTTTTTAATTATTTTCCTTAACCAGCAATAATTTAATCAACCACCTTTATTTTATTTTTAAAATACTTTACCCATTCTTTTTGTTTTTTACAAACCTCAACTTCAAATGTCCTCGTTCTTGTAATTTCTTTGGTTCCAGTTTTGTAATTAACAAATTTACTATAAAATTTGCAAACTTACAATCAATTTTATAAATTTGACAACATATAGATGTTATAGTGGTAAATCTTTGATTTTAGACAAACGTAGTTTTTGTTCTTATTTGTGTAATATGCTCATATTTTATGTACTTATCTTTATTTTTGAATAATTACAACAAATTACAATTATAGCGACAAACGATGTAGAATTACTATATTTTGTTATTTTGTTTGTAATAATAAGTTAGAAATCAAATTTATAAGTTTATAGACATTTTTACGATATAACAACAAATGAGAAGTCATAGTGATAAATCTTCAAATTTAGGTAATATAGAAAATATGTCCTTAGTGTTGTAATATGGTTCTCTATGATGTTAATATCTTGACTTATGAGAAATTACATCTTCAATAATGAATGTTACTAAAAGGAGTAATAACTGATGTAAAAATAATATTTTTTTGTTCTAACTTTAGTAATTACTTCACTAAAAATAAATTTACAATTTTGAAGACAATTTTACAATGTGACAAAAATTTTGATATAATAATAATAAATATTCACATTTAGACCCAATAGATTGTGTATCTTCAAAGAATGTAATATGGTTATATCTTTTGTAATTATTTTTATTTATGAGGAATTACAAATTAAATAACAAATTTATCAAAATACGATAAAGGAGGTACGAAGTAATTATTTTGTCCTACTTTGTGTAATTACATCAGTTATGCTTTATTTAAAATTTTAATATTAATTTTATGATAATAACTACACACTAGAATAATGACTATTGGCAATGACCAAAAGTCGTCGGCCTGTTAGAAGAAGTTGTCGGCTATAGCCTTGTCAGGAGAAGACCGCCGGTGAAAGAATAACCTTCGACTTTGGAGGTCGTCGTTGGCTATAGTTTAGACTATAGTCGACGATAGAAAAGTCGTTGGCTATAGGTTGAAACTTTTGCCGACGACAATGTGGTTGGAAAAACCTTCCTCGGGGGTCAAAATGGTTGACCCGAATAAGACTATAGCCGACGACTCAAAAATCACGTCGTCGGCTATAGTATTTGAACGTCGTCGGCTATAGTATGCAAGTCATCGGCTATAATATGAAACTGTAATTTTTATTAAACACTTTAGCCGACGAGTGAGACTAATATCGTCGGCTATAGTTGGTGATTTCTGAAGAAAAAAATACAGATTCTAGATTTCTATTCTTAGAACCTGCAATTGCACAATTATATATAGACAATAGCCAACAACACATATTCACCAACAAACATAATGGTCATCAACAAAACACATATTCACCTACATTAGACCTACACTAAGGGTTCTCCAAATCTATGTTATCGAAAACGAAGGTGTTACCACTAGGAGCTTGCGGATCCTCCTGCGGCTGTGGAGCAGTAAAAGGGAACGGAGGTGGGGCCGGGATCGGGATTCCGGAAGTCTGAAGCTGTGCAGTCCAATCTTGAAACCAGGAACCCAACGACCGCTGCATCTCTTCCATCCGTCTCCGAATCTCTTTCATCTCTCTCTGATGCTCCATCTCCTGCCTCTAAAGTTATTTCTGTAGCTGAGAAGCCTTAGAAGTTCCCGATTTGCGTGCGAAATCGGGAGTGTTCTTCAAGACCCCGTCACCCTTCTGTCCTAGACCCCAATAGTAGTAGGTGTTCCCTCGTGGTAGGAAAACGTGACCTATAATCTTTGCCGCTACCATCGGGTCAGATTGATCAATTTGAGAGATGGCCCGAGGGAGGTCCTCATCCTGGGTCTTAGGTCATTGCTCTCTCACAATTTGAGTCAAAGCCTCAAGAGTCACCTCATACACTCACGCCTAATTAACAAGAAAAATAAAATAACATATTAGTAAACATACCTAATTTTTTATAGAGAAAATACATATATAAATAAATATGTTAATTAAGTTATAAGGGCATAAGACTTACAATATCTTCTGCGCACTGAGGATATGCTTTCTGTAACGTATACTCCAAAAAGGGGACTTTAGGGCGTTGAGCGGCCTCTTCCATCCAACCCGCAAAGGATCTAGAACCGGCATGATGGTTCTTCATGTTTTTTCCCCGGTTCGCTGCGTTTATTGTAGAAATGGTTTTGTTGGATAAACATATATCAAAAAAAAATTAATTAGGAAACTATTTTTGCCAAATACGATACAAGTAATTAAACACAAATATCATGTTGCATACCCCAAATTTTGGGTTGTTGAAGTGAGCGAGAAGCCATTGCCACTCGTACTCCGTATACATAAACTCACTAGGGGTACCCCCACGGAGGTTGCCGTGGTTCTTCCAGTGCTTTTGGAGCTCACTTTTCCACTCCTTGTACCTATATTAATGCAACAAAAATGTTAGAAATTGACAAAAAATGATCAACAAAATATATAACTCGATATATAAAATATAACTCGGATCCCATCACCTTTTTCCTTGCACGTCATTTGTCCACGTGCATTTAAGCTCATCCGACACAATAAACCACATCTACAAATGTATATATAAATGATATCATTTCTATATTTATTTGGACTTAATTAATAAGGGTAGACATACATAATTAATGAATATATAATTAACTCACCGACATTGCATTACTCACCCTGTCATTCACAAACTGTTGCACGGAGGACCAGCCTGCCCACAAAACTGGGACCCTATCACGTATGATACTTCATACTTGACCGAAGTACCTGCGCGCATTCTTTCCAAATCACTGATCCATCTTGCCCGATCTCTATGGCCACTCTCCCACTGTCATTGATCGTCCTCTTAAGTAGCTTGCCGGTGACGGGGCCTCTAGTCTTTTTTTCCTTGCCTCGGGCATCTGTTTCAGCTAAGACAAGGTAAAAAGATTAAAACATGAGCACCCAATTTAATATATAAATTATTAATAAGTTTGAAATTAAATAACCAAAGTTGTTAATATTTACCCGATTCTGACGTCGATATGTTTGATACCCTCGCACTATATAGAGGTGTATCAAACGGCACATAGACGTATGCTTGTTCCGGGGTAGTGAAACCAAGCTATTCTGGAAAAGATACTCCCTGATTATCGAGAGCAGGTATGGTAGGTATCTCTCGGGGTAAGAAGAGGTGAGTTGACGAACCACGTACCCCCGCCGGGGAACTACCTAAAGCACTAGCCTCAGAGGAATATGGAGCCTGAGCCGTAGAGGGAGAAGGCTCCAGCTGGCGAATGTGTGGCATACGGACACCCGAGGGAACGGGACATGTAGAGGTGGCCAATGAGAGGTTGGAGGGGTTGTCTTCGTTTTAGAGCAGCCTCATGCTGGCGGGTCGGCGGGAGACTACATCCTACTGCGGCATCTGCTGAAGCAGTTCTAGGTATCAAGAGGTCCTAGGGCTGCTATAAGTGTTGCTAATAGAAGCGGATGACCAACTATCGCCGCTAGACCCGGTCCCTTCCTTAGATACCTTCGAATTCTTTCGGCTTAACCAATTCATGATTCCTAACGACTAAAATCACCCATAATACATACAAATTAATAGATCGGCCAATACCAATCTAATCAAATATAACACAAAATTAATACATCAGTGCTAGACCTGTTTCTTTTCTTAGATCTTCCGGCTTAACCAATTCGCCAAATATGATACAACACAAATATACTCAGGTTACATAGCTTTAATCTTGGGTTGTTGAAGTAGGTTACAAGCCATCGCCACTCATACTCCTTATACCAAAACTCGTTAGGGGTACCCGAACGGTTGTCACCATACTTCTTCTAGTGATTTTTGAGGTCGGCCTTCCACTCCTTATACTATATTAATGCAACAAAAATGTTAGAAATTGACAACACTTGATCAACAAAATCTAACTCGAAATATACAATATAACTCGAATCACATCACCTGCCCCCTTGTACCTCATCTGCCCACATGTTTTTGAGCTCGTTGGGTACGTGAAACCACCTTTGTAATGTCTATATAAATGGTAAAAATTATATATTTATTCGGACTTGATTAATAAGTGAAAAAGATACATAATGAATATACAATATAACTCACCGACAGTGCATTATTCACTTCGTACTTCATGCAGTGCGGCACAGAATTCCAATCTTGTCAGAGCATTGGGTCTCTGTCCCGTATGATGCTTCGTACTTGACCGGCGTACTTGCACGTAGTATTTCCCTCAATCACTACGCCTCTGTCCCCAGTCGGTATGAACACTTTCGAATTCCCACTGGCCCTGATCGTATCGTCGAGTAGCTTGCCGGTGACATGGCCTCTGGTCTTCTTTTGTTTGTCTCCGGCAACGATTTCGCCTAATACAAGGTAAAAATATTAAAACATAAGCACCCAATTTAATTTACATATCATTAATAAGTTTGAAATTAAATAACCAAGGTTGCTAATTAATATTTACCCGATTCGTCCGTAGCTTGTCCCGGAACCCTCGCACTTCAGAGAGGTGTCTCGAATGGTACATACACGTATGCTTGTTCCAAGGTAGTGAAACCTTGCTGCTCTAAAATAGGCATTCTCGTGTCATCGACAGTAAGTATGGTAGGTATCTCCAGGGGCAAGAAGATGGTAGACGGCGGACATAATCGTATCTCTGAAGAACCTGAAGCACCAATTTCGGATGAATTAGGAGCCTGAGGCGTAGAGGGAGAAGACTCCGGACGGGGAATGTCTAGCATACAGACCGAGGATTGTGTAGCATGATCCATTGAGGGTGTGCGGTTAGTCACTTTCGTTCCCGAGCCTTCTCGCGTTGGAGGGTCGACGAGCGTCTGTTTCTAGTTACGGAGTCCCCCCTGAAGTAGTTGAAGGCGGCGAGAGTTGACGGGGTCGCTAGACATGTAGCCGATAGAGGCAGACCCGGAACTTGAGCCGCTAGTCCCTTTTCCATTTTTGGATCCCGACGAATTACCGCGGGCAAACCAATTTTTCATGGTTCCTAATCAATTTCACATAGCATAATCAATTAATCAACAACACAAAATGAATTTCATATTCTAACAAAATAACCTCACCTAAGCCATACCAATATGCCATACGTTAAAATAACCTCACCTAAGCCTAAACCATAACCTGCCTAAACCATAATAATATATATACAATAACTATAACCTCACCTAATATATACTAAGCCGTACTATAACCATAACCTCACCTAAACCATAATCTACCATGTCATGCCTAAACCTCACCTAAACCATGTTTAACAATAATTAACAAAAACCAATATACCAAACTTAACAAACTGCCATATATACCAAACTTAACACATAATTAACAATAACAATATATAACACGTTATTAATAAGCTAATTCACAACCAATTCAAAACCAAAATTAAGCAAACCTTAATCTGTAAATCAAAACCAAACCCTAATATGCTAATTCAAAACCATTTCAAAACCAAAACATGTTAATCAATATGAATTCAAAATTGAGAGAGAGAGAGAGAGAGAGAGAGAACCTGGGTCAGGTTACCACGGGAGAGAGAGAGAACACCTGCGTTTGGATGGTCAGCGACAAGTTGTGCGGCCAACGACGTGATTTTCCATCGAAAATCGCAAAAATTAGGGTTTGGAAGTTTAGGTTCGATTGGGTAGCATGGGCTGGTCAATTCTGGGCAATATATCACAAAACTACAGCCGACGAGTTAAAATATCGTTGGCTATAGTATAGCCGACGACATTCATGTAAAACGTCATCGGCTATAGTATAGCCGACGACATTTACTTATGTCGTCGACTATAGATAGCATAATAGACGACATGAGTCAATGTCGTCGGCTATAGTGTGAATTTTTTTTTTGGTAAAGTAGGCTAATGTGGAAACATGTTTCCCACAAATACCTGTTTAACTAATTGAAGAACATAGTCAGAATCATCGCTAATTAAACACGTTTCTCACAAATACTTAGGCTCATATGACCAAAAAACATACACGTTTATACTCAAATACATCTTTAACTAAGGTTCATAATCAGAATCATCGCTTGAGTCTGACTCGGTGTCCGAGTTAATTTCTGGTAAGATGTGACGCTCCTCGTCACCTGAGTCTTTGTTGTCTTCATTTGGATTAACATCATTAAGTTTTGCTCGAGAAATTCGAACCACACTACCCTGTATCACATTATTATGGCGAATTGTAGAGAATTCAGGAATACCAATTGCGTTCGGCTCTTGGTATATAGTAACTTCTTCATTATCTGCGGTCTCACCAAGTGTAGCAACACTGTATATATTTCTAGGAACAACATGGTTAACTACTTTTCACGTGCCTTTGTGCACAAGATCATCAAGATAAAACACTTGTTTTACCGCTATGGAAAAAAAGGGTCATATTCATACCAACTTGTAGCAGTATTCACCGAAAATATTTCATACTGATCGGTCCTTGTGTTCTCAGGATCGGTATCAAATCATCTACACTTAACAAGTGCATTGTCATGCCTTCCCCATAAATTAGTTTAACCACTTAATAGAGAACACCGTAATAGTCAATGCCATTCTGCCCACCATGCACTATTACCCCAGAATTCTGTGTTCTCCGTCTGACATCTCTATGTTCACATACAAATTGCACGTCATTGACCTTACACATCGGATAAACTATTGAAGTTACTGGTTTTTGCACCAAGAGCCTCAATTCGTGTGACCACTGAGGGATACCAACATCTTGTACATGGTTCATCTGAAAAAAAAACCACGTGTACAACCATTAACTTTAAATATGAACATTGATATTAATTATATATATATACGTACCCATTTGCCAAAATAGTTTACAAATGTCCTGTTGTGGTACTTAACATCACCGGCAATAGCAGGGAAGTAAAGGTGGATGTTTTTCTAGTATTGAACTTCTGGACAGTTAATCAATATCGACCAGTAGGCAATGACTGGCTCATATGGTTCCAACTTTTACGAGTTTGACAACTTTCCATATACTTCAACATCATTGGAGATGATAGAAATGTTGAACTGTGGTTCATCTACAGGCATATGTTGTCGAGGGTCCTCCATTGCTCTCAAATACAACTTGGTGTACGTTACGCACTCGTGCTCAAGATATGCTTTAGCGATACAACCTTCAGGTTCCAATTTATTCATCGCATAGTCTTTGTAGTCTCTCAGTTGTCTATCAAGTTACAAAGTGCATGTTATGATTATTGAAAAATAAGTATTTTCATATAAAAATAGAGCCAAATTTAGATGTTGAATCGTATGTACCTTTCCATGGGATACATCCAAGTGTAGTGTACTGGACCGGTAAGCAACAATTGTGCGGGAAGATGGATCATCAGGTGAGGCATGATGTTTGGGAAAAATATCCTCTCAAATTTGCACATGATAAAAATAATGTCCTGTTGCATTTCCCACAGGTATGATTTTTTCACTTCTTAGATGCATAGCTTCTGAAAGAATCTTGACAACGCCATTGACGGCTCCACCACCTATTTGGGCAGGTACCCTCGAATGAAAACAGGGAAGAGGCGTTGGAGCAGTATATGGCAGTCATGACTTTTTAATCCGCACATCTTATTGTCCCGGAAGTTAACACACCGGCCTATATTTTCTGTATAGCCTGAAGGATACCTGACATTACCCATCCACACAAAAATTTCATTCTTCTGGTCCGGTTTGACGATGTAAAGAGTTCGAGACATTTTTTTCTTCCATCTCTCAACCACAAATGTTTCTGTAGTCTCATTCTTTTGAGATTAATGTGTTCCTTAGGGCCGTCTTTAGTTTTTCCCTCCAAATTCAGTACTGTGCCCACCACACTTTTGCACACAAACTTCTCTCTATGCATGAAATCTAGGTAGTGCCTGATCGACAACTTGGACCAGTACGAGAGTTCTCAGAATATGTTTTTGTGTGTCCAAAATTTATACCTGTCGGGTCTGCCAGGTATTGCCACTATTTTAAGATGATTGCTCAGCTGCCCAAAATCATATTCATTCAACACTTCTAAAATTTCATCCCTCTTCCATCTCCTGGGTTGCACACCAGTTTCTACAGACCCATCAAAAGTCTCGTAATCCTACCGAAATGAGTGATCATGTGGAATCTAACATTGGTGACGATTCTGGACAACCTTCATACAATGAGGTCTACAGCACTCAACAGTCATGCACTCTGCACAATCCCTGTATTCCCTGGTAACGTTGCCCGACAATATCCCCCGGGCAGGAAAATTACTGATGGTGCCAACAAGCATGACATGCATCTGGAACATCTCGTTTTTGTACTTGTCATAAGTGGGATGGCCAACGTTACTCAGGTACTTAAGCTCCTTAATCAAGGGTCTCAAATACACATCGAGACACTTTCCTGGATAGCCCGACCATGAAATTAACAAAGTGAGCATATTGTATTCTTTCTTCATGCACATCTATGGAGGAATGTTGTACAGTACCAAAGTAACTGGTCATATACTGTATTGGAGACTCATGTTGTCAAAAGGGTTTAATCCGTCAGATGAGAGCCCAAGCCAAATATTTCGGACGTCTGATGCAAAATGAGAAAACTCCCTGACCATGTGTTTCCAAGCCTCTCCGTCAGCAGGGTGTATAAGGGTACCATTGTCAGGAAAATTCCTCTCAACCCACCATCTCATAGCTTCAGTCATGTGTATACAGACGAACAACCGTTCTAACTTATCAATCAGCAAGAAATACTGAAGTATCTTCACATCTTTCTTATTCCCTGAAGGAGTCAACTTATACCTATCCGTACTACATATCGGACAGGCATTAAGGCTCTCAAGATCATTCCCATAAGCATCTTCACCTCAGAAGAGAACACAAAGAACACAATCATATTTGCATGCATGAATTTTGATGTAAGAAAGGCCAAGATGTTTCACGATATGTCACACCTCACACCTTACGATGAGTGTAAGAAGGTGATGACCGGGGGGAGGAGTATTGAAGTAGTCTACTCCAGCCAATCATCAATAGCCTTGACACTCATTTTGTTCTCCACTTTAAGATTCATTACTTCTATGACACTTTCAAGAAAAGTTTTATTGTACCCGTTGTAAAATAGGGTCTGTTGGAAGGCAATCAGGTTATTGTACTTGTACATACCGACAGTGTTGACAACTCTAGGTAATTGTTGAATTGGGTCAATATGAGGGAAGCCCCCAATGGAGGGAGGGATATTTGGTGCTTGGAAAAATACACCGTTCTCATAAGGAAACACATCATTGATCACCACATTGTTGGATCATTGGATGTACCGGCCTTCTCAGGAAATTGCCCATGATCATTCTGACCCGCTGATGATGTTTCATCGTGATAAATCTAACATGTGTACTTATCTCAAAACCCATTTTTCTTCAGGTGCTCCCATACTTTATCAATGGGAAAATGATATTTATTGCTGCTACACTGACATTTCGTATACGGGCAATAATGAATTGTCATCCCTCCACAATTAGCCTTCACATATTCCACAAAACTCAAAATTTCACGGGCATATCTTGGATCCCATCTTGGAAGGCACATCCAATTCTTGTCTATACACTACATCAAAACGCACATTTACGGTTCTGTGTTTTAAGTGTAACTTAGACGACAGAAACAATTTTCGTCGTCTAAGACACACTTGGATGACGGACCGACACGTCGTAGTCTGAGTGACCACTTGGACGACGGCGTCTAGGTCCGTCGTCTATGTATCCACTTGGATGAAGAAAACTACCTAAGTCCATCGTCTAAGTGGTAACTTAGTCGATGCATCGACACTCCGTCGTCTAAGTGAAGCATTATATAATATACATGCCGAACTCTCTTCCTCTCCACTCGCTCGTCTCAACTTCATCCTCATATATATCGATCATTCGAATTCTCTCTCTTGATCAGACTCTCCTCATGCGTACATGCATGCAAACTAGCTAGTTAGCTAGCTAGCACTATATATATATATATATATATATAAGGCTCCGACCATCGATTCGCCATATATCAAAGAAGGCTAGGTACGTATGTACGTAGTTAATTTTTCAACACTATTAACGTTTATGTATATACTTAATTGTACGTTTGATTGATTGCATTGTTAATTAGTACGTCTAATATATATTTATAATTAAGTTAGGTAATTGATGATATTTATATATTAGTTAATTAATATAGACCGATAATACGTATATATGCATGGATATTTAAAAATTTGGTTAATATTTAGTTAAAACGTACATGCATGTAAGACATATTAAAGTAATTGATGTAGAGTACGTATATTCACCAATAATAAATAAAGGTAATTAATGAATAATTTAATTAATTAGATGCTATTATATATATAATAGTTTAATAATTACTTAAAAATCTGTATATATATAGAATAGTTTACTAATATGATAATTAATTATTAAATTTCGTACAAGTATGGACAAGAGTTGGATAAAGTTGCGGAATAGAAGTGATGTCCGGTATATGGATGGAATTAGCGAATTTGTGAATTTTGCAATAAAACATGGTTAGGGAAAGAAGTGTTTTAGGTGTCCGTGCAAAAAATGTCTTAACTGTTAGTAGGTGGAGGTTAATGTTATGGTGCAACAATTGTACGAAAATGGTATGATGTGGAGTTATACTACGTGGAGCGAGCATGATGAAGCAGTAGACTTCAGCTCAGCTGACTTTTACTGTACCATGGTGCCTCATCCAGTGGCAGTGGTGCCGGCCCCCCTGCTTGGAACCTAACTGCGGATTTAGTCCATGATGCGTTTCCGAGATTTAGTCATAGTGGACACCAACACCAAGAGGGAGGTTAAAATATCACTCATGGGCATGATGACACATTCTCCGCTGCTAGCTTGGCTACTGACACTAGTGAGATGGATAAGTACAACAGGATACTACTTGAAGCGCAGACCCCGGTGTACCCTGGATGTCGAGAGAATGTGTTGAAATATGTGATGGAGCAAATGAAGATAAAAGTGAAGCACAAAATGTTAGTCAGTGCTTTTGACGAAATTCAGGAGCGAATATGTAAGTTGCTTCATGATGATCACAATCTTCCTAAATCCCATTATAAAGTTAAAAATATCTTGGCCTAAAGTACATGATAATTGACGCCTGTCCAAATGATTGTGTACTGTTTTACAATGAGTATAAACATTTGGACTATTGTCTCGTATGTGGGCAGTGCAGATATGAGCTGAATAGGAAGAGTTCGAAAAAGAAAATTTCTGTGAAGGTTCTTCGATATTTTCCATTGATTCCCAGATTGCAGCGTCTGTACATGTCTCTGTATATAGCAGAAGTGATGTAATGGTATGCAGAAAAGTGAATAGATGACGATGTGCTGAGACACGCCGCAGATTCTTAAATTTCGGTTTTGCGGTTGATTGTGTCGATGAAACTCTTAACGAACTTACTATTTTGTGAAAATTATTCTATTTATATATTGTCTTATCCAACAGTTGTTTTGTCCAAATTCAATTTCGTTAATATTGATATGCAATGAGCCTATACTTAATAACACTTAAGTTATACAGATTAGTAGATACTTAACAAGTTTAAAGACGTAAGATTATTCGTTGTCTTAAATTCAATTGTTTATATATACAATTATTTAATCGATATTTTACGACTATTTCATTCGAATGACAGATCGGAAACTTCCTTGCGAATTATTTTAAAAAATTAATTTTACGAAAATTTCATTTGGACCATGGGGATAGACCATCTCTGTCGTCCAGGTGACCACTTGGACGACGAAAACAGACCATCTCCGTCGTCTAGGAAGAAAATTTTGGCGATTCACTTTCCACCGCCAAATTTTTGGGGAACGGTTCAAATTTCACCTGGACGACGAAGATAGACCATCTCCGTCGTCTAAGTGAAATTTGAAACGCTCCCCAAATTTAAGGCGGTTAACTCCCACCCGCCAAATTTAATAGGCGCCGGTTCCAAAAAATTGAATAGTTTCATCTAGACGACAGAAACATCCATTTTCGTCCTCTAAGTGTACTTAAACGACGGAAAATTTTTCCGTCGTCTAGGTGAAACTCTATATAAGGGGAGAGGACGATCCTTTTTTTCTCATCCCATTCTCAATCATCATCTCCTCTCCTCTCTCTAAATAATCCGGCGACTCCCTCCCTCTAGCGACTCCGCTCTCCCGCGACTCCTCTCTCTGGTAGTTTTTAAAATTTTTAACATAATTATATTTTTAATTTGTGTTTAATAATAAATTAGTAAATAGGTAAATTAATTAGTAAAAATAATAAATTAGTAATAATTGGTAAATTGGTAATAATAATTAATAATAATTGGTAAATTTTTAATTATTATAGTAAATTTTTGGAATTATTGTAAATTATTGTAAATTATGGTTATTTAGTAATTAATTATTGTAATTATTATAAATCATAATTATTATTAGAATTATTGAAAGTTATAATTATTATTGTAATTATTGTTGTAATTATAATTGGTAATTATTATTGTTAGTATAATTTTTAATTATTGTAAATTTGTTCTAATTATGGTAAATTATTGAATTATTAAAAATAATAAATTGGTAATTGGTAATTATGGTAATTTAGTAATTATTATGGTAAATTATTTAATTATTAAAAATAATAAATTGATAATTTTGTAATTATTATGGTAAATTATATAATTATTAAAAATAATAAATTGATAATTATACCAAATTTCGTAATTATGGTAAATTATTGAATTATTAAAAACAATAAATTGGTAAATTATTGTAATTATAGTAAATAAATAATTATTGTAATTATGGTAAATTATTATATATAATTGTTATGGTAATTATATTTTTACAACTCTTAAGTTAATTAAATTGCTCCGTGGGGTAAGAAAAAGACCCAAAAATAGCCCGAAGTTGCTCAACTCCGATGCTTCGCAGAGCAAGTCGGTTGGCAGCTCGAGGAGGACAACGTCGCACCTCTTCTGGACCCTTCAGATGTTCCTTCGGCAACGACGACTGGGAAAATTTTCGATGCGCTAGCTATCCTGACCGATGATAATGACGCCCCTTCCGATCCGACATCGATGTCAAAATGTGCTCAGGCGTCGTTGGCCTCCTCCGAGTCTATCCTCTACAGCGTGCGGTGCAAGGTCAGGAGGACTCCGACAGACCCTCAACCCAAAAGGTCTTGAGGACTCGTAAAATGCCGAAAATCTGAGAAGTTGTTTAAGGCGACCGGGCAAAAGATCCAGTTGTCGTACGACAATTTCACCGATGACCTTCCCACCTCTCAGCTAGCTAGTCTCTCCTCGCACAGCATCGGGTCAATCCTTCGCAACAAGGTTCGTATGATTGCGCTTACCAGGAAAGAGTTGTCGGCCGAAAAGAAGGGGAAAGTGTTTGAAGAACTTTCGATACGTAATACGTACAATTTTAAATTTATTTTCTAATAACCAATAAAAATAGTAATTTCATAATATATATGATTATAATTTTTTTTTCTTTTCTTATAGAACAATATGAGGTGGATTCCACACTGGAGATGCTTAAGCACATCAACAGCACCGCCAACGCCATCTACTGTGATTATAAGTACAAACTTCGTAAGTATTATAATTCGGCCGAGTGCGTACCCCCGTAAAGCTACATGGAAGTGGTTGGTCACCCACTTCGAAGCAGAAGAATATCGGGTGATTATTTTTTTATTTAAATTGACAAAATTTAATTATTATTATTTGAGTTATTTATTAATTTATTAATAATTTATGTTGTTCAACAGAAATTCTCGAACATCAACAAGGCCTATCGAGAGAAGAAGGACAAACATCATACCTCCGGGTCCAAGCAGATGATCCAAATCGCCAAGGAGCACAAAGATAAGGGCTCCAAACGCCCTTATCTGGATGCTAGCGTCAGCGCTTACGTGACGCCTGGGCTCGACAATGAAGCGAGCCAATACGACGTAAGTGTCGTATATATTTATTCTTAATTAGCGTAATTATTATTTATTAAAATGTCGTGCAAATTTATAATTATTTAATTATTATAATTATTTTCTGGCGAGGTTGGTAGAACGGGCGCAGGAGGAATTGGCCAACACGCAGCTTGCACACCCAGATTTGCCGCCGGAAGACCTACCTCTATTGATGGAGAGCCAGATTGCAATCGTCGATGAGGTATACGGTCATCGAGCTAGCAATGAGGTTTGGGGGATGGGATGCAAGGTGCAGCGAGATTTGTCTTTTGACTCATCTACGGGACGCTCGGCGAGGGAAGGTGCTCGGAATGCGTCGGTCCAAGCAGCCATTCAGGAGACTCGACTCGCACGGGAGGAAACGCAATCTATGCGTCAGAGGCTTGATGAGCAACAAGCATAGATAGTCTAGCTCATCGCCCTCATGGAAAACCAGGCTCGACAACAGTGTCAACCTCCTCCGAACCCATACTCCGACGACGACACAGCTGGAGGTGGGGGACTCAGCGGCGCGTCTGCTCCTCCTGTATTTTAGTAGTTTGCATTCTATGTAGTTTATGATATCGTATTTTCGATTCCGAACGATTTAATTTGATGTATGTACAGATTTTAATTATTTAAACGACAATTTAGTATTTTAATTAATTTATTAATATTTACTTATTTAAATGACAATTTAGTATTTTAATTAAATTATTAATATTTTACTTTAAATTCAAACTTTAATTAAAAATAATAATCACTTACACTGGGGAAGATATTCATATGCGTGGTCTAAGTGTTGACTTAGACTACGGAATATATAGAGATCTGAGGTCTAAGTGGTCACTTAGACTACGAAATATAGATTTTCGTGGTCTAAGTGGTCACTTAGACTACAGAATTTTTGCGTGGTCTAAGTGCTCACTCAGACCATGCAATAATTCCCTAGTCTAAGTGACCACTTGGACGACGAAATTATTGTATCGTCTGAGTGACACTTAGACCATGGAATATTTGCGCCGTCCAAGTGCACTTGGACTACACAATCGTCATTTACGTCGTCCAAGTAGTACTTAGACGACGCAACATCTCCGTCATCCAGGAGGCAACTTGGACGACGACACTTGGAGGACGTACCCTAGACGACGGAGATTTCGTCGTCTAGGTACTTGGATGACGGAAATGCGCACCTAGACGACGAAAATGGTCTACGGTTTAAGTGTGTTTTTCTTGTAGTGATACTAAAAATTTCAACTGTATATATATATACACACATGCACTAATTAATTAAAAATTCATCATTTTATCTATATGCATTGATCTTTAAACTACAAATTACATTATTTAATTCTTCTACTCCTTAATTACAAATTAATTAACACATATATATCAACAATTTACATTTATATATATATTGTCATTGAATTAAACTCAACTCAAAATCAACAATCAACTCTACATCAACAATCAACTCTAAATCAACAATCAATATATATATATATATAAATATATACGTACCTATATAGCTTCACGAACCTATTTTGGATAGCTTCCGACAACACCCGACGATTTCAGAGCGTTTTGTGTTTTTCTCTCCTATTTTTTTTTGAATGATTGAGCTGCTGCCAAGATCGATCTGTAATAAAGAACTATTGCCAAAGTCTAAATAATGTCGTTGACTATAGTTGAAAAATGTCGTCGGTGTTTCTAAAAAACTATAGTCGACGACGGTTCCGTCACAAACACCGACGACTTTTATTCGGTCGTCGGCTATAGTACTATGCCCAACGACCTGAAAGTATGGCCGACAAACCCTTTTAGCAGTCAGGTATACTATATACTATACCCGACGACATCAAACATCGTCGGCCTATTTTTCGTCATTTCGTCAGCTATAGTACTTATTCTAGTAGTGCACGACATCTAACGGGGAGGCTCTTTATCCACGTAGCCAATTTACATTCAAAAATGGTGCCGCAATAACATTTTTCGTTGTCACTCGTACAAATAGAAAATATGGGCATAAATAACGTTGGAGTTGTCTATATTGATCTAGGTAAAAAAAAATGCATTTGATAAAAATGACAATACGATGCAGTCATTAAATAGATGTGGTTAAAATTTTTGTCAATTTTGTCATGGTTTGGATCTCGACCTGTCAAATCAAACTCAACGGTTATTTATGCCCTTGACAAACGCTACTCTCCTCGCGAGAAAAATCGGCGATGACGTATTCAGAATTCTCACCAGACAGGGCATGATAGATTCAAAGATTCTCTATTGTCAGACGACAACGACCAATGGAAGGTTCACCAGACTGGGCGTGACGGTTTTGGCGATCAAAGTAGTTATATCTAGTGTTCTCAATACACGCCAAGAAAATTGCTCTACTTTGCACCAGATAAGGTGTGTGAAACATCAATTTTCGTGACTCTGCAACGAGACACGAAACTCAAGCCCTAGAACACCTAGGCAGAAAGAACTCACCAAACGAGGTTTGTGCTGTCCTTACTTCAATTTCTTCTGAAGAAGCAAGATCAACGACGCGACACACATCGATATTTTACCCTCGACAGTGGCACGCCAAAGCACACATATAAAAGAGACAGTTTGTGATTTATCTCCTCAATAGAAAAAATTGAGCCAAACACCTAGATTTTGTCACACCGGTGGTGATGCAACACCCACGGGAATCTCATCGCTCTCTTAGTTCAATGCCCATATTTCAACACCCACAAGAATCGAAACCTCGCCTGAACTGTCTGGGTGCCTAGAGTAAATTTTAGTGTCCAGAATCGATGTCCAAAGTCGAGGAGGAGACGCCCAACATGACAGAGAGGGAGGAGGGTTTTCATGGTCGGCGGCGGCGATGAACTCGATGACAGATCGAGTGAATTTTCCCGATGGCCGAGACGCGGTGGGAGACAAGCTGCTTGTCTTTGTAAGTGGTGTAATCTACCACAACTACCTCATTGTAAACTCAATCATCCGAATAAAATGTTGACAAATATAACGTGTCATAATTTGACACGTGTCATCGTTTGAAAAATAGTTTGGATACTTAGACCTTGGATGCACAACAACATGATCCATATAATTGTAGTTATCGTAAATTTTAATCTTTCTCTGAGTTCTGATGCATATTCAGTACTTCAAAAAAAAGAAGCATACACAGTATATACAACTAGTTTATGTTGTTGGAAGAATTGACGTACTGATCGATCTCCAGGGAGACGGATCACCTCATCAGTCATCGCCATGGCATATAAGCTTGTCGATCTGTTGTTTTTATGTACCTGAAAAATGTGTCATAAATCTCTAGTAAGATATTCATCACTAAACAACCCATCGGCTAACTTGCATTGAGTTAAATGTGTTATATTCATGACAAAGAGAGCTCGGTTTGAGTTGCTTAGTCGGTGTTAGCAATTGAGTCTTAATTATGTTAAGGAGCTCGGTTTGAGTCATATATAGAGGTGATAGAGCAAGCATTTTAAGGACGAATTTCAAGTTCAACTATAGAAAATTACTAGCTCTAGCAATGAACCACTCACCATTGCCTACATTACACTTTCTTTTCTTGTTTCTAAACCCCCCCCCCCCCCCACCCCCCTTGTACAGATTCCATTATCTACACTTCAAATTAATATCGGTACTTCTTCAGTCCTTCTGTACCAAAGCATTCAATATTGTACTCGTGCTCACTGCACCAGTACACCTGCACAAATGGGCTCAATGTTCCTAGTCCGTCCCTAAGTAGTAGCTCACCAATCCACCACATGTCACCACGCCGCTCACCTTTCGGTCAGTGGCGTTAGTTCAAGTCATCAACTACCACGAGTCCGCCAAGTTTGCAGAAAAAGAAATAATATAGTAGAAAATGGCTGAAAAATCAATATTTGTTTTATAAACCAACCGAATTCCCCAAACTACCCTTCCACTGACACTTTGAAATGAACTTCGCAGGACGAGCTTTTTTTTTTTGGAATTTTGGGTAGCAAGACTAATCAGACTTATCCCAAAACCCTTTCACTTTTTGTGTTCTGAGAAATCCAAGCAAAATAGACATTTCCCAAATATTTAGCTTCCCACGTGTTTTATCCGGCTCATCTGTCATCTGTGAGCCTTATTACGCGCCCAACCCACCACAAACGGCATATTCCCCAAAAGCCGAGAGAAGCTCCGAAGATATAAATTGAATCGGCCGAACACAATACTGTATCTTTGGAGCTTCCATTTTTAGCATATCCTCTCCATTAATCGATCTCGTCTTCCATTGGCTTCGCTCTTCTCAACGGTACGCTTTTCCTTTCTAGTTTTATTTGCTTTTGATGCATCAAGTTCAAAACTTTGGTTTGTTTTCGATGTGGGATTGTTGCGTTTTGGCTCAGGAAGTAGATAGGATTAGGTATTGAAGCTTTTAGATGATGAAGTTGAAAGCTTTATTGTTCATGTGTTTTAAAGTTTAAATCTTTGTGATGAAGTTTGGATTTTTGTTACATTTTCAGGTTGCTGAGCTATAGTGGCTGTTAGATTTTAGGCTTATTTGGTGAATAGATGTGCTCAGAGTGATGAGATTGTATCTGGGGTTTAGAATTTCAGGCTGGGTTTTGATTGGTAAGGTTATTGAATCAAGGGTGTTCTGCATAAGGAGTTAAAAATGCCATATGCTACTCTGCATTCTGGTTTGTTGAGAGTGATAAGCCAGAGCGGGATACGGAGTTCGAAAAGTTTGCGACATAGTTTGGGGAAACTGTTTCCCCAAAACTCGGGGTTGGCTCGTTCTCTACCTTGTTCAACCCTTTTGGTACAGGAGACTAGTAGGTATAGTTTTAGTTCTTTAAACCAGTGGAAATCGATGGCTGCTTCGAGTTCAAAACCTGTATTCGGAGATATTTATGTTGATGATTTAATTTCGAGTAGTACCGGGAATGGATTAGATTTCACAAAACCGGTAGGTGTCTTTTTTACTGATAGAAGTCGCAGCAGCTTCCTGAAAGCTAGCTTGAGTTTGAAACGAAAAGAATCGTTCAACAGTGGTCTAGTTTCGGTGCATGTTGGGCCGTGGTTGAGGAATTTCCATAACTCAACTGCCATGTGCTATGCTGCTGGAGCTGCTCAGGATGTATCACTCGATGGCAACACCAGTGACGAACAGATTCCAATTCCTATTGATCAGTACGTGCTCTCATCTAATTCCTAGTTTTGATTTTGATTAGTCTTGTTGTCTTTGTTTAGTTTTAGGGTATTCAATTTCTTCTCATTTGCTTCACATTCATGAGTTCTGTCCCTGGGGACTGCAATTGAGGAAGTGCAGGTTCATGCTCTGACATATCAATTTGTTGATGTCACAAATATTAGCATAGTCAAATCCCTATTAGTTAGACCAAGGGAAATTGATTAGTCTTCACCACATTTCGAATGCACTTACAGCACTAGGCAATATAGGGGATTAATATTCTCAGTGCTCATATACCATGTCTTGGTATCATTTGCAGACCTGTTTTGGGAGAGAGAACTCTGAAGTTACTTTCAGGTTCATGTTACTTGCCACATCCTGAGAAGGAAGAGACAGGTGGAGAAGATGCCCACTTCATTTGTGAAGATGCACAGGCAATTGGTGTAGCGGATGGTGTTGGTGGATGGGCTGATGTTGGTGTTAACGCTGGACTGTTTGCTCGTGAACTTATGTCTTATTCTGTAAAGGCAATTCAAGAGGAGCCTAATGGTAGCTTTGAACCTGCCAGGGTGTTAGAGAAGGCCCACTCATTCACTAAAGCAAAGGGCTCCTCAACAGCTTGTATCATTGGCCTTACTGAAAAGGTGTGTTGTCTTGTCTTTCATTTGGATTAACCTCAATGTTGATATAATCTATACTGGGATTCTTGTTCTTCTAACGGTGTGAGGAGAGATACGGTCTACTTTTTAGAATAAACATGTGATGAATTATCTTCTTTGGCATCTTTCCAGAATCTGGAGATGTGTGGCTACACTATGCTTCTGAAATGAATTTGTCAAAATGAATTCTACTGTTTATTGATCATTCTTTTACCACACATCCATACTTAGATTAGGGTTAGAAATATGCAGCCAGCTGTAATGGTATTTTTGGGAGTTTTACACCATCCCAAAAGTACAACCCTGAATCAATGACGTGGTTATAACGCTTTTTTTCAATAGTTAATGGTACAGATTGATGTAAGGTAGCAGTGAGTATAAGATAAGGCGGGCTTTACCTTAGTTAGGATCATCAGCTTTCTGTACAGAGTGTTCTTTATCATGTTTTGACCCATGAGAAGTAAACTGGATAGTTCTGACTCTAAATCTGAAATAACTCTTTTGACTCATCAAAAGGTAAACTAAATAGTTCACTCTAAATCTGAAAATATTTAATAGCTAAATCCTCTCTAGGACTAACTGCCCTGGACAGCTGGTGGGGTGAATACTTCTTTCTCTGAAATTATTGCACCGTACAGTACTATAGCCCCTTCAGTCTTCTATAAACAAAGCCTTCATTTAAGTTGCATGCCTTCATTTAAATTGTAGTAAATAAGCCAAAAATATATATCACAATGAAGATTGATCAGAAAAGTTCATAACTCTATATATAGTGAGTTTGAGTATGTTCCCCAATTACTTTTTTGTGGCAGGGTTTACATGCTATTAATCTAGGGGACAGTGGATTCATAGTAGTTAGAGATGGAAGCACCATCTTCCGATCTCCTGTGCAGCAGCATGGGTTCAATTTTACATATCAGCTGGAAAGTGGCAGTGGGGCTGATCTACCAAGCTCTGGTCAGGTTAGTTTTATGCTATTCCTACCTTACCATAAATCATCTCTAAAGTATGCATCATCACTAATTTTCACTTGCATATTATCCAAAAGGAACAAAACTAAATATATGTTGCTCATTCACCTTACTAAAGTACAGATGGGTAAATCACTTGTTTTGACTACGCCCCTGAAAAGATCCGGTGCGATAATTATAGTGGAGAGGGGAAAATAGCTCAGTTTAAAGCACCGTATGAGGGAGTTGGCTTTATAAATGTGATGTCTTATGTCTATATCCATATTCGTGGTGAATGCTAAACATTTCATGTTCAAATCACTCTGACTGCTATTCTCCGACTATCTGTTTCGCAAAACTATAAGGATCTATTTGCCACTCTTAAATATCAAGTTATTATAGACCGGAAAAAACTACAAAAATTTCTGACCAAAGTGCGATCTTAATTGGAACTCAATGTGCACCAGGTATATCTGATACCTGTCTCCCCAGGGGATGTCATTATTGCTGGGACAGATGGCTTGTTTGACAACTTGTATAATAATGAGATTACGGCTGTTGTTGTTCATGCTGTGAGAACTGGGTTGGAACCGCAAGTAACTGCCCAGAAAATAGCAGCTCTGGCCCGTCAGCGAGCCCTAGATAAGAACAGACAAACACCATTCTCTACTGCTGCTCAAGAAGCAGGGTTCCGTTACTACGGAGGCAAGCTTGATGACCTTACTGTTGTTGTGTCCTACATAACTAGCTCCATCAAGGTGTGACAGTGAGACGCCCTGCTTAGTGCAGTGAACCATTACCAGTGTAAATATTTTATTTGCTTGTTATTTTGTAAGTTGTGGATTGGATTCAGAAGCCTATTATTTCCGATGAAACAGAGTTTTACATATGATCACCCTTTTGATTGTAACGGTCTAGTTCGCTACTTAAATCTGAAATGCTTTAGCAAAGTGTGCCCTTTTCAGTCTCAGAGGTATAGCATAGTGCCTTTTTCAGTGTAGCAGCTTCTCCAAATCTTACGAGGAATATGTTCTTGTTCACCAGTTAAAACTTTAAATGCATATTGTTTTAACTTATAAGATGACTGAATGCCATGAATGGGGGGGGGGGGGGGGGGGGGGGGGGGGGGTGGGGGTGTAGATCTTTGCTGTAACTTTATATTCAGTGAACCAACTCATCTACTACATAAGTAATTTCACTATTTCATTGTTTCCGAACACAAGAAAACTTGCTTCAAGCACCCATAGAAATAATTACATAAAATGAAACACGAAAGAAAAAACTTCAAACCGCACTTAAGAGACACTCCAATCCATATTACCTATTAACCTATACATTCCCACACATTCATAAAACTCTAGTCTTCTCGCTTCAGCTCGAGTACGGTGGTGACCTCCTCTGGCTCTGTTCCTGCTTCTGCTTCTTCTCTTGTTCTTCCTTCCATTTCCTCTTGTTGCTTCCTAGCCTCCTCTTGCTCCGACTGTGCCTCTTCCTCTCTTATTCTGCTGTATTCATCTTCTTGTTGTCTCCACTCGCGCTCTGCCTCTTCCTCTTGCCTCCTAGCCTCTTCTCGTTCCTCTTGAGCCCTTCTCTCCTCTTCTTGCTGTCTCCTAGCCTTGTCTTCTCTCTCTGCCTCATCCTGCTGTCTCCTAGCCTGCTCTTCTTGCTCCCTTCGTGCTGCTGCTGCTGCTTCTTCCTGTTGCCTCTCCCTCTCTCGTTCTTCTTCTTTTTGCCTCTCCTGTTCTTCTCTCTTTCTCCTTTCTTCTTCTTCTTCTTCTCGTCGCTTTATCTCTTCCTCCTCCTCCTCTCTCTGCCTCTGCTCCTCTTCTTTCTTTCTCCTTGCCGCTTCTTCTTCCTCACGTCGCTTTCTCTCTTCCTCCTCCTCCATCTGCCTCTGCTCTTCCTCTTCTCTCTTTCTCTGCTCCTCTCTCTCCTTAGCCTCTGCTTCCTCCCGTTCCTCTTCCTTCTCTTCCAACATCACTCTCTCCTCCTCTTCAGCACAAGAGGTACAATCGAGTATGATCGATTCTGCTTGTGCCGCTAAAAGCTGATCAATTGTGGTGTTGGTAACATCCAAAGCTACTGCCAAGACCTGTCTGTTCAAAGTTTGTAGAACCGAGTACTTCCCAGCCAAAAACTGAGGATAATTCTTCCTTGTTGTCGTGGTGATCCCCATAAACACAAGAGAGCCATTGTTATACTACATCTGAGCCATTGGATGGAACATGGAGACAGCAAAAAATATCTCCTTCTTGAGCCCTAAACCTTGAATTTCTGCACTCTGATTTCTTGGCTGTGCTCGAACACATGACCCTAACCATCCCTTGCCCTTGTAACACTACCGCTATCTCGGTTGCAATTGGATTCCAGAGAGGCCCCATCATCGAACCCAATAACGAACCATTCAAAAACCTCAGAATGTGGGAACTAGCTAGTAGCATTTCTAATCAACTCAAGCTAGATAATGATACCCACTAACCTTTGTCAAATTAACCATGAAAAAACCAATGTTAGATCCCTTCAGTAAAGGTGAGTTTCTCTCGTTCACTGTGAGGCTCCAACCATTACAATTTTTGAAATCTGGTTCCTCATCAAAAATGTTATATTCTTTTGACTTTGGTTTCTTGTCTTTCTTCTTGTGCTTCTTGTTAACTGCCATGTCATCGTAACTGGCTCTAACAAATATTTTCAGGAATCGAGCTTCCATATCCCAAAAGGTTTCTTTCTTTGTTGACACTGCATGAACAATGGCCGATTGGTCCGTTGAATTTGTTATCGATTCAATCACTTCATCAGAGACCTATATCAAAAAGCATTTTTCCATCATTAAGATCGAGTCTAATGATGAGTAAGAACTAGTAGCCAGCAAATCACAAACCCTGGTAGCTTCTAACTTGATTTTCAGACCTTAAAAGCTGCACAAAGTACTTTGGTGTCAAAGCCTCGGACCAGGTCCCTAACGCTGGAGTATGCCCCTATTGTTGGGTCCTGCAAAAGTATTTTGCTTACATCAAAACAGATTTGAATTTGAGGGATGATTTCTAACAGGTTCATAAAAACTGAACATACAACAAAGGAAGAGCCAGAAGTTGTTTATCTTACATCTATGCCCTCATCAGTGTTTGCAAAGATGGCATGAATTCTAAGTTTCTGACGCTCAGTCTCTAAATCACTCTGTACAAAGAAGACAGAGCCTGGGTGGATCCTATGCACATCACCTCGCTTTATCGGCACCCTATTTATTTGATCATCCTTTCCATGAGCCCAATTCAATCTCCTACTGCCTAATAAAACAGAACAAAACAAAAGAGCGTACAAATGAACTGACTCAAAATTTTCCATGGAATAAAGATCCAAAGGCATACTAGTCAAGATACCATGAAAAATCAGTTAGAACGTTCTCGAAAGTAACAATAACACAATGTACTACACAAATTACCATGTTATTCAACATCCGTGTTATACCTAGCCACACTGACATTGTCATTATAGACATATATAGTTGTGGTTTGACATGGTAAAAACTTTAAAACTCTACTAAAGTACTAGTCACTACTAGAAAAAGAAATTAACCTTAATTTGTTTTATATAATAAATTAACTTCAAATTCAAATGTACTAAAAATGCACTGCGCTAGCTCCTAACCTGTGTGGACATAGAAGACCATGTCAGAATGAAGAAGCACCGGAAGGAAGAGCGAGTTGGGTTCCATGTTGATGAACTGGACATGGTAAGGCCCTCTCCGTCCATCAGTGACATCAACGGACGAGATCTCTCCGTACTCGGTCTTAACCACCGACCTCTGTTAGGAAATAATTGGACTTAAACACATCTGTGATAAACATTGGTTATGCAGCAAGGGCTTTTACAATATTACTCTAATTCCGGTTACCTATCTAGTTGTATATTGCTATTGGGAGTAGGATTCTCACTATGTTAATACACCTGATTAATGCATCATGTTGTGATAAGATCAGGTCTCTACGTTTTGGATAGATTGCAGCAGATACAGACTCCTTATGGGATCAGTCTGCATCTGATTCTAGACCTTATATAAAGAGGAGAAGTCCCTGGTCACAAACACAGTAATACACATAGAGTTTCTGCCCCATTACAGAAGTGCTTGTGTGTGTGAATCCAGAAGACGTTCCCTCAGTGTTTCCAGCAGCAAATCAAAACCAGAAGAGATGGCTAACATGTTCCAGAGAAGTGAAGAAGGGCAAGGTTCAGCATCAGGTAGTTTTTCTGGTCCAACTAGGAAATGTCTTATGTTGATCTTTTGATTACAGTTTGAATTGATTCTTGTATTAAATATGAGTCTTGATGTGTTAAGTAGTTTTCTACAAAAAATGGTATCAGAGCTTTGGTACTCACAAATACAAATCAATTCGTTCAGTCTCTCTCTTATGCTTAAGTTAAAACCAGAATGAGAAAAATGAAAAGTTCTAAAAGTACTGGTTTGGTTTTTTCTTTCCACCTTTTGTTTGCAAAACCGATCCACATAAAACAAATCACATGGTGTTTGATTGCTATAAAGTAACTTTTCTGCATCAGCGCTGTAGCAGAGGCAAAGGTTAGCAAGTTCTGTAATGAATTCATGTCTGTTTACACATAAAATTGTTAGTAGTAAATAATTAAGATCCTGGTATGGCGTGATCATTCTATAAGTTTTGTTTAATCTATTCTAAAACTCATTTTGTGTCGTTTTGATGGTATCATCATTCACTGTGTTGCTTTTAGAATATGTATCTCCCATATACGTTTACAGCTATATCTGTAAAATACAGTAAGATCAGTATTCACAGTTCTTAAGTATGTATTTTGATAATATCATCATGAAATATAAGAAACCAATCTAGTTTTGTGAAATTCATGAAAAGTAGTGTTGATCATGTTGCACAAAGCAACTGTCCTTACTGGTTTTGAAAAACATTCAGCATAAAACTAAAACTTGTGTTGTTTCTTAAAATTGCACTTATATTATGTTCTTCCCAAGAAGATGTTTACTGTGTAATCTTGAGACTCAAACAGCATCACACATTCATTAGATATCCATTATGATTTCTGAAACTTTTAATCCAAAGGTTAGACTGTTTTCACCAATAAAGGATATTCTATCTTGACATGGTTTGATGATTAAGAACTTAAGCTGGTATGTTTTATGTCACAAAGACATTACTTATCATGACTACAGTTGGAGAATTTTCAGATCATTGGCTGAATACTGTTATGATTAAATTGAACAATTGCATCTCTTGTTTGATGGTATGATTGCCTATCTGATATAAGTATAAACACTACACACAATTTTTATAAGTATATGATAGCTTACACTTTTGTATTTTTTTTTCTTTTAGGAACTGTCATTGTTAATCTAGGACAGATTGAGATGTTGAATGGGAACAATTATAAGAAGTGGAGGAACCAGGTTGAGTTTTATTTATCTATGCAAAACAATAGCTTAGATATGTGTCTAATGGAGGAGCAACCTACTGAGTTACATGAAGGCTCCACCACTCAGGAGAAGACTTATTTCCGGGACTGGTACAACAACAATAGAAAAGCCAAGAGTGTAATCAGAACCACCATATCAGAAACTATTAGAGGGTCTGTCGAGGAACCTGAACTAGCCTGGGATTATTTGGAGGCAATCTCAGAAAAATTCATAGAGAGTGACAAGGCTGAGGTAGCTAGACTGTCCAGAAAGTTTAATGAGATGAATTTTTCAGGAAAAGGTTCAGTCAGAGAGCACATTCTGGGGATGATTGACATCAACTCCAGACTTAGGGATCTCAGTGTAGGAGTTAAGGATGAACAGGTTGTGCACATGGCACTTGAGTCATTGCCTAGCACATACAGTACCCTGAGAACTTCCTATAACACTTCAGATACTAAATGGAACCTAAACAAACTCATCTCTGTGTGTGTTGATGAGGAAGAGAGGATCAAGAAGGAATCAGTGCCTACCTCTATAGTAAATCTGGTTGGAAGATCAGAAGGGAAAAAGCACCTTAAGAAACTCCAAGTTAAGAAAACCACCTCTACCAAGCATTCTGGAAAACCTTCAGACAACAAGAACGGGAAATTTTTTAAATATAAATGCTTCTTTTGCAAGAAAACTGGGCACATGAAGAAAGATTGTGCCGGCTTTAAAGCCTGGATGATCAAAAAGGGTGAGTGTTCTCAAAATTCAGTATTTTCTCTGGAAGTTAATTTTTTAAATGCTGATACACACACATATTGGTTAGATTCAGGCTCACTTATTCATATTACCACTTCATTACAGGATATAACAAACAGGAGAGTGCCAAGAAGAAGTGAGCAGCATGTCTGCGTAGCAAATGGAACCAGGGTAGCAGTTAGAACAATTGGGACCCTAAAGCTTGACTTAGGACTAGGAAAATTTATTTTTTTAGACAATGTTTTTTTCATTCCTTCTCTGAAAAAGAATCTTATTTCTGTAGGTCTTCTGGTCAGTATTGGATGCAAACTTGTTATTGATTTTAATGGAATAAAGTTATTTAAGAATTCTGAGTACATTGGTTGTGGTATGTTTTCAAATAACTACTTGAGATTGGATTGTTCTGTAATTAAGCAGGAAGTACTAATGATTGAGAATTGTGAAAACATTGATACAGACACCAACATTTTGAATAAAACCTCAGGAACTAAAAGATCATTGCTCAATAACAAATCTGCTAACCTATGGCATAGGAGACTAGGCCATATCTCCAGAGAAAGACTTAAAACACTTGAAAAAAAACAAAATTCTACCTGCATTGGATTATACAGATTTGAATGAATGCATAGAATGCTATAAAGGAAAGTTGACTCAATTCAGAAAGAAAACTGCAGAAAGAAGTCAGGAACTTTTACAGCTAATTCATACAGACATATGTGGTCCATTCAATCATAAAACACTTTGTGGAAACTTTTTACTTCATCACCTTCATCGATGATTACTCAAGGTACTGTTACATATATCTCCTATCTGAAAAATCACAAGCCTTGGAAGCATTCAAAATCTATAAAACTGAAGTTGAATTGCAGCTTGAAAGAAAAATTAAAATGATAAGATCAGATAGGGGTGGGGAGTTCTATGGAAAACATACTGAACATGGCCAGCAAAAAGGACCTTTTGCAAAGTATTTACAGGACTGTGGCATTAAGGCTCAATACATAACTCCTTACAACCCACAACAAAATGGGGTTGCTGAGAAAAAGAACAGAACCTTGCTAAATATGGTGAGAAGCATGATGTGCACTACAGGTTTGCCAAGATTTTTATGGGGTGAAGCTCTTAAGACAACAAGTTATATTTGCAACAGATCACCAACTAAGTCTGTTGAGAAACCACCGTTTGAATTATGGTGTGGAAGAAAACCAAGCCTTTATCACTGTCATGTATGGGGATGCAAGGCTGAGGCAAAAATACCAAACAAACTCACAAAGAAGCTAGATCCAAAAACAGTAAGCTGCCATTTCATAGGATATTGTGAAAGATCTAAAGGATATAAATTTTACTCACCATATCACACTTCCAGAACTTTTGAAACAAATCAGGCAAAATTTCTGGATGAAGAATACTGTAATACAAGACCTGAGGACTTGTCTACAGCTCTCAATGAGGTTACAGAAAGTGTGGATTCAGAATATACCTTAGTTTCTATACCTCAGAATGAAATGGGAAAAGAAAATGCAGGAACTACATTTCAATATCAAGCTTCAGAAGAACAAATACCTCTAGCTGATTTAGTCCATATTCCAGCTCCTTTAGAACAATTAGAAAATGCAGAACAACCTATTATAGATGAAGTTCAGAAAGAGCCAGAAAACCAAGAAGATCACAAAGAGCCAGAAAACCAACATTTGGACCAGAGAGTGAATATGAGGTATACCTACAAGAATTAGATGTCCTTACTGAAGATACTGATCCCTTGAGCTATAAACAGGCCATTGAGAGTGATGAAGCTGATTACTGGCAGATTGCAATGGAAGAAGAAGTTTTATCCATGGATACCAACAAAGTATGGGAACTAGTTCAACCTAATCCTAAACAGAAAACTATAGGATGTAAATGGGTATTTAAGACCAAGATGGATGAAAATGGTGATATAGAGAGGTATAAAGCAAGATTAGTAGCCAAGGGTTTTACACAAAAGGAAGGTATTGACTATACTGAAACTTTTTCTTCAGTGTCAACAAAGGACTCATTTAGAATTATTATAACACTAGTTGCTCATTATAACATGGAATTACACCAAATGGATGTAAAAACAGCATTTTTGAATGGAGAATTAGATGAAGTCATATATATGAAACAACCAGAAGGTTTTGTGGAAACTGGAAAAGAAAATCTTGTATGCAGACTTAAGAAATCTATATATGGATTAAAACAAGCTTTTAGACAATGGTATAAGAAGTTTGACTCTGTGATATCTTCATTTGGGTTTACTGAAAACATTGTTGATGAGTGTGTATACATTAAGACAGTAGGAAAAAAGTTCATTTTTCTTATACTGTATGTAGATGACATACTTTTGGCCAGCAGCAATGTCAGACTACTTAAGGACACCAAAACCTTTTTATCAAATAATTTTGATATGAAGGACTTAGGTGAAGCCTCTTATATATTAGGAATTGAAATCAAAAGGGACAGAGCACAAAGATTATTAGGTCTATTCCAACAGAACTATATCTTAAAAGTTTTAAAAAGATTTGGGATGGATACCTGTGCTGGAAGTGATACTCCTATGTCTAAAGGAGATAAACTGTCCAAGAACAAAGATAAGAATTCCAAAAATAGGGGGAAGATGAGTGATATGGACAGCAAACCATATGCTCAACACATTAGAAGCCTAATATATGCTCAGGTATGTATCAAACCTGATCTTGCCTTTGTAGTAGGAATTTTATCCAGATTTCAAGCAAATCTCACCGAGGAACATTGGATAGCAGGAAAAAAGGTGCTCAGATACTTACAGAAAACAAAATCCCATATGTTGGTCTATAGACAGGTAAAAGAATTAGAATTACTTGGATTTACTGATTCAGATTTTGCTGGACACTATCCGGATTCAAAGAAATCAACATCTAGATATGTGTTCGTGTTAGCTGGTGGGGCTGTGGGATGGAAAACCATGAAACAAAAATTAATTTCAACCTCAACCATGCAGGCAGAATTCATAGCTATTTATGAAGGAGTTTATGAAGGTTTATGGATCAAAAACTTTCTGTCACAAACTAAAGTGTTAGATTCAGTATTTTCAGCTGCACTTAAGATCTATGTGTTTAGAATTGTTGTCTTCCATTATATTTTTGTGTGTTACAGATGAGTAGCTATCATATATATAGCATCAAGTTTCAGTAAGACAGTACCTTTACTCACAGGTCTTTAGTTGCTGTCATTTAGGATTCTGAGGATATCAGGATCATTAAGAGGATTATGGAAATGGATTGCAGGTAATATACTGTCATTTATATTTCCACACTTATCACTAAGTAGCTTATGTGAATGCAGTGATCTTGTTAGTGATTCCTAATCGGCTTATTCATCAAGAATTGGTTTGATTCTGAGTTCTACATGATTGCTGTAATTTGACCAAGCTAAGTGAGATATGAGTAATCACTTATATTTGTTGTTTCAGTAATCACTTCAGTCTATTATAGTCACATTCTGTGTTTAGTCTAAGTGGGAGATTGTTAGGAAATAATTGGACTTAAACACATATGTGATAAACATTGGTTATGCAGCAAGGGCTATTACAATATTACTCTAATTCCGGTTACCTATCTAGCTGTATATTGCTATTGGGAGTAGGATTCTCACTATGTTAATACACCTGATTAATGCATCATGTTGTGATAAGATCAGGTCTCTACGTTTTGGATAGATTGCAGCATATATAGACTCCTTATGGGATGAGTCTGCATCTGATTCTAGACCTTATATAAAGAGGAGAAGTCCCTGGTCACAAACACAGTAATGCACATAGAGTTTCTGCCCCATTACAGAAGTGCTTGTGTGTGTGAATCCAGAAGACGTTCCCTCAGTGTTTCCAGCAGCAAATCAAAACCAGAAGAGATGGCTAACATGTTCCAGAGAAGTGAAGAAGGGCAAGGTTCAGCATCAAGTAATTTTTCTGGTCCAACTAGGAAATATCTTATGCTGATCTTTTGATTACAGTTTGAATTAATTCTTGGATTAAATATGAGTCTTGATGTGTTAAGTAGTTTTCTACAACAACCTCCTCTGGTCTCTTCTCACCACGTACCCAGCATCACTACCGGAAACAACATCTTCATGAGTTTTCCAAGCATTTGCAGAGGAAGCAGCTAGTGAAACCAACAAGAAGAAGGAGAGGATGGTGACTAACGTAAGTGAAAATGGTGAGCTTGATGAATCTCTGTTTGACATTTTGTGTTCGATCATGAACTGAGACAGTGAAGTGTGAACTGAGACAGTGAAGTGTGAACTGAGACAGTGAAGTGAGGATCCTATATAGAAGAAATGGACATAAATGATAATGATGGAACCTGGAGGAGATGAACGGGAGCTTTGTCCGTATCAGCAAGCATAAATAGCAACGGTGTAATGGTTAACGACGCGTGCATATAGGTTAAACCACGTGGCAGGTGATAGTGTATCTGTACCTTTGAGACCATGCAGCTGACTGGGCTGAGAAATTTCTCGGCCAAGTTTGGCCGGATCCGAACAAATTTTGTCAGCAAAATGAATATTGGGCTAGTTGGACGTCGATTGGGCTAGAGTTTTGTAGTGGGTTAGTGGAAAGGCAAATTGGACCATAACACATGCCAAAACTCAAAAGTCGCATGTATTTGACAATCATTCACACGTGAATAAGTTGATCACCCTTTGAATAATCGAGAACATGACCTAATAAGACATTGAGAAAGAAAATGATTGTGTAACCTAACTCCGAGTTTCCCGATTTGGATAGGAAACCCTAAGCGGCACTAGGGGAAGAGGGAAAAAGGTGTTATGGCGGCTTTTGCGAGTTGAGAGGTTCCGATTGAGGTTGAGGTGCGACAGAGAAGCGATGATGGATGCCATATCTTGGAACATCTGAGGGACAAAGGTGCTGGCAAAGTTCTCAGCACTTCGATAAATAGTTTTGGCGAAGAAGCCATCGATTGTGTTCCATATGGAGACCTTAACAACTGATCAAGCAAGGTGTGAAAGGATTCGGAAGCAGCTAAGGTTTGACAAAGGGCGAATGGCACCATGTTCTTCATGAGGAGGCGGCGGATTAATGATCTTTTGGTCTAAGGAAATTGACCTACACCTACTGTTTGAATTTTCATATGAACTTGCAATACAAACAACATACGTTTTTATGTCTATGGACTGATACACAAGCTATGCAGTATGAAGATTTAAATTTGAAAATAGATCAGATTAGGATTAATTACAGTTACACAACTTTAGAATTCAAAATTGGCAGTCAGTTTCTTCGTGGAAGAAACTGTCATTGCCAAATTCACTATATTAACAAAACATTCTTGAATTTGATGATACACAATCCATCAACACAAATAGTTCCACTGCTATGATAATCATGAGAATTCAAAATGGACAACACTAATATATCAAGTAAGAACCTCATATTTTTTATATAGAACAATAGTTACAGAGTGTTTAACCATGATAAATGTACTCATATTTTATAGACATTCTAACAATTGGTATTAGAGCATGCCTATTATCTAATTAGACCAAAAGTATAAGTTTCATGTTTTTGCAACAAAGAATTCTAGAAAATACTTATCCCCATATAGTTTTTTATTCTTTTCTTCATTTAAATTGATTGATTGCTTATATTTAGCCTTCCTGAAAGATGAAATATATGTATAATTATGCATAAGTTAAAAATTAACAATAATGATCTAGACTAAATCAATAGTGCTGTTAAAATAGCCAAATATAGTCTGTGAAACTGGATGTCTGCAGTTTATAATGATTGTATAAAGCATAGAAGAGTTATAGATTTCATTATACCAATGCTGTCAAAATGGTTGTGTATAATTGAATATCATCATAATAATTACAAATCAGACATAAACAGTATATTTAAAATCAATTTGGTTGAGTCTTCCAAAGAAGTTTTGAACCAAACATTTGATATACTTAAATTAAGACTTATATCTATTTTGAATACTATGAATATGGAGTTAGTACCCCACAAAGAATATCAAAACTTTGAATATTGTGGGTGTTCATATTATTAAGATATCTACTATCAAGTTGTAGCACTACCGGAAGAATTACTATGACCGACGACTTGGTGTCGTCGGTCTGTTTCCGTTTATCGTCGGTCATACCTATATCCGACGACACATCGTCGGATATAGTACCGTCGGTAATACACCGTCGGTAATACTAAATCCGACGATGATTTAGGGTTATCGTTGGAAAATAAATACACTAAATCCGACGATAATTTATCGTCGGTCATAGTTTAAACTATAACCGACAATGTCAGCGTCGGATATAGTTTTCTCCATGGTCAAAATGGTTGACTCTGGAGAAAACTATATCCGACGATATTGACACATGTCGTCGGATATAGTGAAAAAATTTAAATTTTTTTTGCAGGTTTTGGGTTTTATCCCAAAACCTGCATTCACAAAAAATCACGCTATCTATATATTGTTCAAATTGAAAATCAACAACCATTGAAACTAGAGTACGTAGTAAATAAATAAATTAATAAATTAAAACCAAAATCGTTCAAATCTGTATACATATGCGTAGTAAATAATGAAAATAAAAATGAAACCGACAATTGTTCAAATGTAGGGGGGTCCTGGTCCTAAGTCTATGTGGTCAAATGGATTGGAGAAAGTTGGTTGGTCCTGGTCTGGCTGAGGCTGAGGCTGCGGCTGAGGCTGTGGCTGTGGCGCACCGAAAATGGGCGGGGGGGGGGGGGGGGGGGGGGGGGGGGGGGTGGAGCTATCTGGATTCCAGATGTTTGCAACTGTGCATAACATTGCTGCATCCATGTCCCCATTTGCTGCTGCTGTTCGGCCAACCGATTCTGCTCTGCAGCTTGCGCTTGCTCCATCCCTCTATCCAACGCCGTTGAGCTTCCATCTCAATTGATTGCCTATGAAGCTGGTCGTTTAGCTCATTAGTCCTCGAAGATGATGATGAAGATCCCGATCCGCGAGAGAATTCAGGGGTCTCCCTTGACCCCATTTTCCGGAACCCCTGCAGTAGAATGTGTTCTTCCCTGGAGGGATCGCAGTTGACGTAATCCTTGCCCTGACGATCGGATCAGATCGATCAATCTGATCAATCGGGAGTTCCGCATCGGGGGTGTTGGGATAGAGCTCTCTCGCCACTTGAGTCAACACCTCCGGAATCGCCTCCTGAATTCTCGCCTAATTGACAAATTAAAGAACAATAAAATATTAATTAAAAAAACAATCTAAATAAATAAGAAATAAGTTTATTTTGTTATAAGGACACTTACAACATATTCGGAATTCTGCGGATACGCGTGCTGCATCGTATATACAAGGGGATCATCTTCTGGGTGGTTGGCCGCCTCCTCGATCCAACCCGAGTATAATCTGGTACCGGCATGATGATTTGTGGTGTTTTTGGCCCGGTTCCTTGCGTTGACTTCAGAAAGAGCCTGCGCGATTAAGTCAACATAAAAAAAACACTAATTAGCCAAATAATTTAAGGGATGTACGATAAAACAAAAATTAAATCGATTGAAGGTTGCGTACCTTCAATCAAGGGTTGTTGAAGTGAACCACAAGCCATCGCCACTCGTACTCCCTATAACGAAACTCGCTAGGGGTACCCTCACGATCGTCCCCGTACTTTTTCCAATGCTTCTTCAGCTCGGCCTTCTACTCCTTATACCTATATATACCCATCAAATCAAGCGTTAGTAACTAACAACATTGTATGAACATAATCAAAAGAAACGAAAAAATTGAAACAAATGGTCGTCTGCAAACCTGCTCCCATGCACTTCATCCGCCCACGTGGGTCTAATGTCTTCATCCACGCGGAACCACCTCTGCAATGCATATATTTATATATATATCAATAATATTAAAAATTTATTATTGAAAATTTTCATAATGAATATACAATTCAACTCACCGACAACGCATTATTCAGCTGATGTTTGACGGCTTGTGGCACTGAATTCCAATCTTGCCACAACATTGGGACTTTATCCCGTATGAGGCTGCCCGCCATCCCCGCGTACTTTCGAGTGACCTTTCCCTCGATCACCTGCCCTCTATCCCCGGTCGGAATCATAAGTTGGCCACCACCGCTAGCCTGAATGGCTACGTCCAGTAACTTGCCGACGACGGGGCCTCTGGTTCTCTTCTATTTGGCACCGGGCACGATCTCGCCTATCACATATATATGTAGACGATTTTTTAAACATCAACACCTAATTGAATTTAAATATTAGGGAGTAAAAAGATATCACTAATTAATATTTACCTGATTCGTCGGTGCGTTGTCCCGGAATCCTTGCACTCCAGAGAGGTGTCGGGAAGGGTATATACGCATATGCCTGCTCCGGGGTAATGAACCCTAGCTGTCCCGGAATAGGCATCCCGTCGGAATCGACGTGAGGTATCGTCGGGATTTCCAACGGTAAGAATAATGTAGGCGGTGGGCATAGTCGCATCCTCGCCGAGGACTGAGTGGATCCACCAGCCTCCTCGGAAGACTGAGGAGCTGTCTGGTGGATGACGGGGGAACCCTCCTCGCGATGAATGTCCGGCATTCAGACCGAGGATTGAGTCGCACTATCCGTTTCCGGCGTGCGACTGACCTGCTGAACCCTCCTCGCGCCTGAGGATCGAGCCGGCTCGAGCTGCTGCTGCTGAGGTTGTCCCTCGCCCATCAGCCGACGGTGTCGAGAGGTCAGCGGAAGACTGTAAGTGTTGGGGACACTGGTGGATCCTGATGCGGACCAACTTCCGGTGCCATCAGGATCCCCAGCTCCCGAGCCCTCATCCCCACGTCCCGATCTCCTTCTCCCTCTGGACCTCCCCCTCGAAGTACTCGATCGCGACCCGGCCCCTCGGGAAGGTCCGCAATTAAACCATTGCATCGTTGCTATAAAATTATAAAAATTAAAAATAATTCCTAATTCCTAATTCATCCATTAAATTATAAAAATTAAAAATAATTCCATAAAATCCACAATAATTACAATATATATATAATCCAAATATAATTCATCCAATACATATATAATCCAATAATTTAACTATATATATCAATAATTCCAATAATTCAAATTCAACAATTATTCCAAATCCAATTAACCTAAAACTCCAATAAAATTTAACCTAAAATTATTCCAAATCCAAATTTAACCTAAAATTCCAATATATTCCAATATATATCAATACATGCATAAAATTCCAATGTTTTTCAATATACCAATTTAACCTAAAATTCCCCTATTTTCCAATATACCAATTTAACCTAAAATTAGAATTAATTCCCCTATTTTCCAATATTTGAATTTAACCTAAAATTCTAAATTATTCCAATATATATCAATACATGCATAAAATTAACAAATTTCAGAACTATACATATACATGCATCCACATTATCGATCAACACATTCCACAACTTCAAATCTAACATAAATTAAAAAAAATTCGAAAATTTGAAATTAAGGATTTTAAACCTATTTTTTCACTAATTGACGAGGGATTTGGCTTGAGGATCGATGGAATAGCACTTGAGCTTCGATTCCTTGCTTCCAACACGAAGGAAACGGAGAATGAGGAGGCAGAGGCGACTGTTCCGGTTTGGGGCAGTTTCGTTTCTGCCCAAAACGAAACCCAGATCGGGATATAAAACAGACTATATCCGACGAGTTAAGTAATCTCGTCGGATATAGTTGAACCGAAACTATATCCGACGAGATTTCATATGCATGTCGTCGGATATAGTTTCGGTTCAACTATATCCGACGAGATTTCATATGCAACTCGTCGGATATAGTTCCTCTATTTATTTTTCATTTATGCCGGTAATTAAACTAATTAAATATGTAGTGTATTAATATATATATTTATTAATAGTTAATACGAAATATTAAAATTATTATTTAATAATACGATATTATTAATCGATCGGTACGTTGTATTTTTTTTCCAATCGATCTCTCGATCTCTCTCATTTATGATGGGGCCGGGATCGATATATATATATATAGCAATTTCATCGATCGACACAATTTTGTCCATAATATGAATAAAATTCATTTTACATTGCACGTTCTAAGTCGAAATAACATACATATATATATACACTAATTAAGGCGCATAATCAGAATCATCTCTTAAGTCTGACTCTGTTTCCGAGTTACTTTCAGGTAAGATGTGTATGTCCTCGTCACTTGAGTCTTCATTGTCTTCATTTTGATTAACATCAAGAAGATTCGGTTGAGAAATTCGTACCACACTGCCCTGTCTCACATTATTAAGGCGAATTGTTGAGGTTTCAGGAATACCAGTTGCGTTCGGCTCTTGGTATGCACTGACTTCTTCATTATCCGAGGTCACAGTACAAAGGGGGGAGGCACTGTATATGTTTCGTGGAAGAACATGGTTAACCACTTTCCACGCGCCTTTATGCACAAGATCATCAAGATAGAACAATTGTTTCACCGCCGTGGCCAACACAAACGGATCATCTTCATACCAGCTTGTGGCAGTATTCACCGAAAAAATCCCGTATTGATCGGTCCTTGTGTTCTGAGGGTCGGTATCAAACCATCTACACTTAAACAAGTGCACGGTCATGCCTTCCCCATATATTAATTCGACAACTGAATGGAGAACACCGTAATAGTCAACTCCATTCTGCCCACCATGCACCATTACCCCAGAATTCTGTGTTTTTCGTCTGACATCTCTATGTTCACAAATAAATAGCACGCCATTTACCTTACACATAGGATAAACTCTGGAAGTTACCGGTTTCTGCGCCAAGAGCCTCAATTCGTGTGACCACTGAGGGATACCATCATCTTGTACATGATTCATCTGAAAATAATCATTTATTAAGTACGTATAAATAGGATGCGAGACATGCACTTAACATCGATCATATACAGGTCAATTTAAGTATCAACTTACCCAGTTGCCAAAATAGTTTGCGAACGTCTTGTTGTGGTACTCAACATCACCGGAAATAGTAGGGCAGTAAATGTGCAAATTTTTCCAATATTGAACTTCTGGACAGTTAATCAATACCGACCAATGGGCAATGACTAGCTCATAAGGTTCCAACTTGTACGAGTTGGGCAACTTTCCAGAAACTTCAACATCATCGGAGATGATCGAAAGGTTGAACTGCCCTCCATCTACGGGCATATGTTGTGGAGGGTCCTCCAACGCTCCCAAATACAACTTGGTGTACGTTACGCACTCATGCGCAATATATGCTTCAGCGATACACCATTCGGGTGCAGATTTGTTCATCACATAGTCTTTGTAGTCCCCCAATTATCTGTAAATGGGTAATTACAGATCGAGCATGTTATGCTTATTGCAACAATATATAAGTGAATAAATAATATTAAAGATCGACATATATATAGCCAGATTCAGAGATGCATTACGTACCTTTCCATAGGATACATCCATGTGTAGTGTACTGGACCAGTAAGCAACAATTGTTCCGGAAGATGGAGCATCAGGTGAGGCATGATGTCGAAAAAGTTTGGAGGAAATATCCTTTCGAATTTGCACATGATAAAAATGATGTCCTGTTGCATTTCCAACAAGTCCGATTTCTTCACTTCTCTCGTGCATAACTTCTGAAAGAATCTTGACAAAGCCACTAACGGCTCCACCACCTCTTTGGGCAGGTACCCTCGAATGAAAACAGGGAAGAGGCGTTGGAGCAGTATATGACAGTCATGACTCTTTAGTCCGTACATCTTGTTGTCTTTGAAGTTAACACATCGACTTATATTTCCGGCATAGCCTGAAGGATACCTGACATTACCCATCCAACCAAAGATTTCACTCTTCTGGGTAGGCTTCACGGTATAAGGAGCTTGTGGCATTTTTTTCTTCCCATCTCTCAACCATAAATGTTTTCGCAGTCCCATCCTTTTAAGATCAATGCGTGCCTTCGGACCGTCTTTAGTTTTTGCCTCCTAATTCAACACTGTGCCGACCACACTCTCACACACATTTTTCTCTATGTGCATGACATCTAAGTAGTGTCTGATCAGCAACTTGGACCAATAAGGAAGTTCCCAAAAAATACTTTTGTGTGTCCAGAATTTATACATGTCGGGTTTGTCAGGTATTGACGCCACTATCTCAGGATGATTGCTTAGCTGCCCAAAATCATATTCATTTAGCACTTCTAAGATTTCATCCCCCGTCCATCTCCTCGGCTGCTCACCTGTTTCCAAAGTCCCATCAAATGCCTCCATATCCTCCCGAAATGGGTGATCATGTGGAAGCCAACAACGATGTCGCATCTGTACAATCTTCCTACAATGAGGTCTGCAACACTCAACCGTCATGCACTCTGGACAAGCCCTGTATCCCCTGATAACGTTGCCCGACAACATCCCGCGTGCAGGAAAATCGCTAATGGTGCCAACAAGCATGGCATGCATCTGGAACATCTCATTTTTGAACTTGTCATAAGTGGGATGACCATGCTCACTCAAGTACTTAAGCTCCTCAATCAAGGGTCTCAGATACACATCGAGACACTTTCCTGGATAACCCGGCCCTGGAATGATCATAGTGAGCATATTGTATTCTTTCTTCATGCACATCCATGGAGGAAGGTTGTACGGTACCAAAATAACTGGCCATATACTGTATTGAAGACTCATGTTTCCAAAAGGGTTGAATCCGTCAGATGAAAGCCCCAGCCAAACATTTCGAACCTCTGATGCAAAATAAGTAAACTCCTTCACCATGTGCTTCCAAGCCTCTCCGTCAGCAGGGTGTATAAGCATATCACCGTCGGGCAAATTCCTCTCAGCCCACCATCTCATAGCTTCAGCCGTGTGTGCAGACATGAACAACCGTTCTAGCCTATCTATCAGGGGAAAATACCGAAGTATCTTCACAGCTTTCTTGTTTCCGGCAGGAGTCAACTTATACCTATCTGTACCACATACCGGGCATTCATCAAGGGATTCAAGATCATTCCCATAAGAATCTTCACCCCAGAAGAGAACACAATCATATCTACAAGCATGGATTTTGATGTAGGAAAGGCCAAGATGTTTAAGGATCTGTCGCACCTTACGATGAGTGGTAGGAAGACGATGACCAGGGGGCAACAACGAACCAGACCACTTTAGCCAATCATCAACAGCCTTCACACTCATTTTGTTCTCCACTTTGAGCTTCATTACTCCCATAACACTTTCGAGAACAATCTTATTACACCCGTTGTACAACGGGGTCTGTTGGAAGGCAATGAGGTTGTTGTACTTGTCCATACCAGCATTGTTGACAGCTGTAGGTAATTGCTGGACCGGCTCAATATGAGGGAAGTCTTCAACGGCGGGAGGGATATCGATATCCGGTGCTTGAGCAAATATACCGCTCTCATGAGGAAACATATCGTTGATCAACCTTGTTGTTGGATCATTGGATGTACTGCCACTCTCAAAAAATTGTCCATGATCATGTTGACCAACTGTTGAGCTCTCACCGTGATAAATCCAACATGTGTACTTATCTCAAAACCCGTTTTTCTTCAAGTGCTCCAATACTTTATCGATGTGAAAACGATATCGCTCGCTCCGACACTGACATTTCGTACACGGACAATAATGAATTGTCATACCTCCACAATTAACCTTCACATATTCTACAAAACTTCTAATTCCACGGTGATATCTTACATCCCATCTTGGAAGACATATCCAACTCTTGTCCATCCTGAAAATTATATATATATATATAATGCAATATATTAATTAAATAAATTAATCACCCTAGCTAGCTAGCTAGTTATTGCTATATATATATTCACAATAATCAAATTGAAATTAACAACAATTAATATATATATATTTACGATCAATCACGCGTACGTACTCAAAATCAACCATCGATCAATTACTCAAACTCTAGAATCAATTAATTAACTCGATCGATCAATATATATATATATTCAAAATCAATTAATATCGATCGATCTATATATTCAACCAATTAATTAGGCATTAATATATACGTACATGCATATCATGCACAACACACATATATATATATATATATTAATTAAGCACGACGTACCGCTATATAATGCGCATGAATCATCACGAACTCATTCTCGACATCACCCAAAGATCGATTTCAGAGCATTTTCAAAAAAAATGGAAAGTTTGTTGAATGACAGATCGAGCTGCTGCCCAGATCTGAAATAAGAAACTATAACCGACGATATGAAAAACTCGTTGGTAATAGTAAAAAAAATCGTCGGACATTGTCGAAAACTTTGACCGACGAGATTCCGGCGACTATGACCGACGACAAGAAAATCTGACGGTCAAAAAACTATAACCGACGAGATAATCATGTCGTTGGTTATAGTTTACTATATCCGACGAGATCCCTTCTCGTCAGTCGTTCTTTGAGGATCTCGTCGGATATAGTACTTCTTCTGGTAGTGTAGAGAAATTTCACATAATTGAAATTTATTTCAAGAACATTAAGAAAATTCTGGTATTAAGATCGACGAGAATGTTTTCTTGTTGACATGAATATATTACAGATATGCATTTTCCTATGAGTATAAGTCAAGTTGAGTTGTTGAATGGTTTCAACTTTCAAAAATGAAAAAGGGACATTGAACTGAACTTTGGGATAATTGATTTTGATCATGTGCTTGTTGAAGATCTACCAGAGGAGTTTCCGGCAAATGCATTTAGAGAGTGGAAAGAATCATATGAAAGGTGGCACAAGCATAATAAGATGGTCTTTTATCTGTATCAAGAAAAACATGACCCAGTATGTGAGGTGAAATTCCAGATTCAAACATAGCCAAGAAATACTTTAATGCTATTGCTGATAAGTACAAGAAATCAGACAAGGCTAAACAAGATCATCAGATGAATAAGTTGATAAGGATGCAACACAATGGAAAAGGAAATGGCAGGGAATATATTTTGAAAGGATCTGAAACTACAGGAAAGCTGGGGGTCCTGAACATGACAATAGAATAACCTTTCCTAGTCCACATGTTTCTTAATTCAATGCCATACACTTTTGGAAGCCTGAAAACACTCTACAAGACTCAAAAACAAAAGTGAAGCATAGATGAACTAATATCTCTTTCTGTAGAGAAGAAAAAGAGATAAGGAAAATGACAGGACCCGCTTTAGGTACTTGACGTCACCCAAGACAAGCCCTGCGGAACTAACATTAGGATAACTCACATCGCAAATACAATGACCAACCTAACATGAGTTACCCAAACATGAACTAAAGAAAAACGACTTTAAAAATACTTGACCATTAACTTACAAAGTGTAAAGTATTTTCAACTTTACAACTTACATATGATAAACATAATTTACAAAAGTCGGTATTCAGAGCATTTAAGACAAACCAAATTGAAACAACATAAGTAGGTCACTGGAATACCTATTCGAAACAATACAGAAGCATTGGAGCTCCTAAGCCTCATCAACTGGATGGACACGTCTTCAGCCGTCTAACATGAGATCTGGGCAACATAAACCAAAGAACCCAGGAAATGTAGTTTTAAAACGTTAGAGTGAGTGGAGAAAAATAAATAATCTGAAACCAAAAAATGATCGACTTTGCATTTTCAACAATAAGCTAACTTTAAAACTGGCATGGGAATAGACGAGAAATCATAATACAACACTTTACTCATCACCTTGGAACTCTGACAACTCACCATGTCAGACTCGATACGTATAACTGAATTTCAGCATTTTAAGTCATTAGACTCATGATGAGGATTCCCAATGATCTAACACACCGTACTCAACATGATCCTGAACTTGATGATCTAATTTGTCAGACTCAACATATAAAAATCTAGACATATTAACTATCTCGATGATCTAACTCACACTACCACATTTTGACTCATTGCCGGCGATTTTTAAATCGCCGGCAATGTTTTTTAACATTACCGGCGATTTTTGCCGGAAAAATCGCCGGTAATGTCTTCTTCTTTTTTTAACATTACCAGCGACATAAATGTATGTCGCCGGCAATGTCTCGAAGGTAATGTAAAAAAAAAAAAAAAGACATTGCCGGCGACATAAATGAAGTCGCCGGCAATGTCTTTTTTTTTTTTTTACATTACCATCGAGACATTGCCGGCGACAAACATTTATGTCGCCGGTAATGTTAAAAAAAAAAAAAGACATTACCGGCGATTTTTCCGGCAAAAATCGTCGGTAATGTTAAAAAACATTGTCGGCGATTTAAAAATCGCCGGCAATGAGTCAAAATGTGGTAGTGTCATCAAACCAGACATACTAACTATTTAGATGAACTTACCCACTGAACTCGACAAAAAGAAGAACTCGATGATCCAACTCTTCAGACTAGATATACTAACAATCTTGATGATCCAACTCATCGAACTGGATATATGCAAATCCCGATGATAAAACTCATCGGTTGGAGGTCCTGATGTTCCAACACATCGAGGTTCCGATGATCCAACACATCAAAATTTTGATGTTCCAACACATCAGACTAGTCACTTAGAGGTCATGTCAAGTGACACATTACATGTATGCATACATATAAGCTAATATAATAATCACCTCCATTTAAAAATGTAAATTGACAAACTGTGACTGAAACTGAATTTTGAAGCATAAGGCTGAGCTAACTTCCATAAACATAATACTTAATGTCTGACATGGAAACCAAATTTTGATAACACATGACTGGGTAACTAACACAAAGACCAAACTCTAAAAGCATAGTAATAAATAATATGGGAAAGTGAAATCATGTCATAACCTTAATGATCTCATAAAATAGTGTAACTGACACTGAATCTAAATCCTGAAACTGATATCATAAGTTGAGAGACTAACTCGAAGAGTAAATTTCAAACTGAATTCTTGAAACTGAGGGATCTAATCCTAGAATTGAAATCATATAACTTAAACGTAAATCATGATCGCATGCATATATTATTTTAAAACAAAAGTCCACTCACAATATTGGGTTCACGTCGTTAGCCTTGCTGAATATTCCTTAGCTGATGGTTCAACATGTTATCCTGTCACAGCGAACATTATTTAATAACTACTCGTCGTAAACGATATCGAATAATCAAGTTCGTTCACCGACGAACATTCCCGTTGAGAATATCGCATTTTCGAGTTCGTGATTTCCCAAATTCTGACGAGTTACTAAAATAAACATAATTAAAATATCCATAACTCATTTCAAAATCGCAACATGCATGACTCGGGGTTGAACTGATGCTCGACTCGAGAATCGTAAAACATTTAGTTAAATCCGATTAAGTCCAATCCCGATATAAACTAAGTCTGATTGAAGCAACAACCTCATCATTAAAATCAGCACGTTATTACGATCAAAACAACATATAACTTCTACCCAAAAACTTTCGTTGGAGCACCGCCATAAACCACCGCCGGTGGCACTCTATTTTTCGGTGACCCATGACCAAACCTATCCAAAATCAACTCAACAACGCTTTTCTTTTCTATGGAAGTATCCAATTCATAATGGATATGGTCGAATTTTGAAAGGACCCAACCCCGATTTAGCTTCCTAAATCGGAATCAAACCCCTTCGAAAACACAAACCAACAAAAACTTTTCGAAATTTGTGCAGAGTTTCGTTACTAGCGTGGAATTACCATTACCTGCACGCTGAAAATACACTTCATCCTATGCCACAAAAAGCAAACCGTGGGCACCAATCCCATCCGGATTTCTCAATATATCAACAGTAAAGTAAATAAGTAAATATAATAGTACTTTACTGAAATCCGGTGTAAAATCGTATAACGTATTCAATAGGAAGCTCAGAGCGACATCTAATACATAATCGTATACGCATACCACAGTAGGTAGAACAATAAACCTACTGGATGAAACAAAGTAGCTCGAGCACTATGCCTCCGACCACGACGTGCGACACCAGAGCCTGAACTGCAAACTGGGCACGGAAACCGAAAAGCCCAGGGGAAAGACAATAAACACGTTAGAGTGAGTGGACGAAAATAAATGTCTTTCACCAAATAATATATGTTATAAAAACATATGCGAGTCGAATGAATAAATATAATAAAATACGCGAGGTAAACCATAATCCTCCAGCGTACAGAGCATGCAAGTAAAATCCCACGGGCCACTCATGGACACGTCCGTGCTAGTACAGTCCGAATCACGGGATCCCAGACCCACACGTGATTCGAGCCAGAAAGGCCTCAGGTCAGGGTAACTGTTTCCACCCGGTACTACATCGGCATAAGAAACAGACATCTGTACCCACCCGGAACTACATCGGCACAAGGTACAGAAACCAGTACCCACCCGGAACTACATCGGCACAAGGTACGGTACCCCTACTGGTAAGCACCCTCGGTGATCAGCCGGGGATGCGTGTGTATCGATACAACAACATGAACTACGCCTGTACTCTGTGAAAATCAAGCCACAAATATCTCGATGCATGTACAGTAAACAGCATAAAGATGCATATGCGTAACATAATCGTATATAACACATGCTCATAATAATCGTAATCTCGTAAATATGCTCATATAATCCGAAATCTCATACGCATGCTCAAGTTCGAAAATCATATAAAAAGACTCGCAATCATTTCCGTGAAAAGAAATTGTCCACTCACAGACTGGCGTAACGCGATACGCGTTAATCCGTGATCCGGCGGAAAGTCCATCGCCAAACGAATGATCACGAACACCTGAATATTCACAAAATCCATATCTCAAACTCATATCTCGACAATACAAGACAAATCACGAGAAACCACCGTTCTCGGAAACACATAACTCAAAGTCGACGAATCGTCGAAAATCCTTATATAACACCTCAATACCTCGCTTTACGTTCGGATGCTCAAATTGAAAAACGAATCTCCCCACTGCGATCGGGGCGCGATTTCGAGTCAAATGACATGAAATTCATCGAAAACCATGCCGGGCGAAAAGTCGCCGCCGCCGCCGGCGGCGCCACCGCCATCGCCGCTGCCACAGTCGCCGGAAAACTCCAATCTGCCCAGAAAAATACATGGCATACATGGTTTCAAAGATCTCGATGAGCCCCACAACTTTCCAGTTATAGGTTAAGGCCAATTATCACTCTAACTAGCTCAATTTCATGAAAAACCGAATTGTTCCACAAATTTCAAATCTAAAATTCTCCATGTACACATCGAATTGAATCACCAAACTTACAGGGGAGCATCAAGGGGATGAGAGCTTCAAAGCCCACTCAAAGTTGTAGCTCAATTCGGCCGAAATCGGAGTTCACCATTAAACCCAAAAATTTGCAAACTTGACCGGATTTTTCTCTCTCTCCGGCGAGCCTCGCCGCAAATGGTGGCCGGCACCACCACGAGGGAACCACGCCGAGCATAACTAGCCCTAGGCCGAAGCCTAGGGTGGCCGGAATCGATCCACCACCGTGGAGCCACCATGAAGCCAACGTGAAATCTCACTCTCCACCGAGTTGACCGAGTCAACTCGGTCAACACCCAAACTGGAAAGTCTTCCTCTTGCCCAAAATAGCAGGTTACTATATATAGCCTTTCCCAAAACGGAGACTTCATGTTTATCCATTTCGACGAACTTCAAACGCGCATAACTTCTTCGTCGTAATTCCGATTCCGATAATTCTCGCGGCCACGAATTCGACTCGACATAATCTTTCATAATCACCCGAAGTCAAACACATCAACCAAACGGACAAAAAGTCAACCCTTTGAACCAACACACAATTAAATCAACCAAACAATCAACAATCGGCAAAATTTGCAACTAATTCCTCGTAACTCCAAATCATGCTCCGGAAGTTCCCACGAACTCGAAATTAAATTCTGAACAACTTCCATGAAGAAGCCGAAACCAAATTCTCGTCCAATAATTTAGTCGCGAACAAACCCGCCATTTAAATCTGTTTCCGTCGAAACTTCAAATATTCATAACTAATTCCTCGGTCGTCCAAATAACGATCCGGAACCGCCCACAAACTCGTAATCACACGTACAAAGACTCTCGAGAAGAGACCCGGCTCCAATTCTCGGCCAAGAATTTAGTCGTTAACGAGTTCGGCGATTCAAACAGCTGTCGTAAACCTGCGACTACGCAGTAACTCACGTACATAGCTGATCATACTGGTGATTCTGGTCCGGGTCGTCACAAATTTACCTTTGAAGTCAAGAACACCTAAAAATTCCAAATCATTGAATTTTCGATTCTCCCTCCTCATTGATTCAAGACTCATCCTTGGTATGTATAGATTCAAGAAGAGAAGGGCTACAAAGCTCAGTAAGTCTCCTTGGCAGAATCAATGCCAAAACAATCAACCCCAAAATTCTAGGGTCCATATGATTTCGAACCTTCTCCTTGATTTCTTGACTAAATCTTTGAAAATTAGTCTCAAAGATGGATTAGGGATGATAGAGGAGAGCGCGACGAATATTTTGACCCCTTGAATGGCAGGTTTGATGGCTTGCCAGTGGCGGTGCCTCTCCAGCAGCTTGCGCGTGAGAAGAAAGAGAAGAGAAAGAGAGAAAATCGGGAGAGAAGAGATGGAGCTAACCAAAATGGAAACCAAGTTGTTTCCATAATTAGCAAACTAGTTATATATACTTGAAAATTATCGGAAAGTAAAAACATAATAAAACTTCTAATGTCAACAATTTTCTTCTTGTAACTCTGATTTCATCGTTCTACATGTCCACAAACTCGTCTCCATGAACTCTACGACTTTGGACAAAGAAGCTTCGTGAGATGTCAATCGTATAAAAATTCAAGTAAAGAACCTTGATTAATATCAACTGTAAAAGTTATTTTCCACCCAAGATTAACTTCCTTCGAATTCGTGAAAAGTTAACAAATTAGGCCCGGGTTATAATAGAAAAAGGGCAAGGAAGCTGCCACTGTCAACCTGGTCACTAAAACTGAAGAAAAGGAAAAAAAAACTACCACCCAAGAAAAGGTTTGGAAACAGTAAGTTTCATAAGGGTAGTTCTTCAAACTCCAAGCTTGCTGTGAAAAATGACAGTAAGAAGAACAAGTTTGCAGTATCCAGTGACACTAAGAAATACTTATTTTGTAAGAAAGCATGTCACTTCAAGAGGATTGTGAAGGTTTTAAGAAATGGCTTAACAAGAAAGGTACTTTTCTAACAAAATCTATTTTTAACGTGATTTCAGATGGATTTGTTTCTGATGACTCATGGTGGTTTGACACTGGTGTTTCTGAGACAAAGGTGTGCACAACAAATGGTCAAAGAGTAGTTGTGAAGGTTATTGGAATTGTCAGACTGTTGTTCAAAAATAACTATGTATTAGAACTTAAGAATGTGCATTGTATTCCTTATTTTTTTGGGATAAAATTTTCTTTATTTAAAAGAAAGGAATAACAAACGGTTGTTTAACATAACCCAAGCAACCAAGATTACAAGAAAACAGAAGCAAGATAGAAAATAACATAGATGTAAACACCATATACATGAAACCAAAGAAGCTCATCCATCCACCGGTCAACTTTCATGATAACCTGGGAACGAGGCCTGATCCGGACCATAAGCAACAAGCAGAAAACTAGAGAATGTGTATTATATTCACGAAATAAAGAGAAACCTCATATTTGGTTCTCAATTTGTTTTGGGGATGCAAATCTCATTGGTAATTATTGGTTAGTAAATTGCACAAATGCATCTGTAGATTATGAAATTCATAATGGTATATACATCATTGAGAATAGTTCTAAAAGGAAAAGAAAATCCAATGCGGATTGTTCATCTTTCTTGTGGCATAAGAGATTAGGTCATATCTCAAGAGAAAGAGTGAAAGAACTTATAAAGCAAGACATGTTGCCTGAATTAGACTTCTCAGATTATGATACCCGCATTGATTGTCTAAAGGAAAAAAGGACTAACCAAAGAAAATTTGCTTCAAAGAAAAGTGAAAACTTTCTTGATTTAATTCACACACATATATGTGGTCATTTTCCAATTAAAACAATCAGTGAAAATTTTTATTTCATAACTTTTATACATGATTTTTCATGTTATTGCATACTGAATTTGATTTCTGAAAAATCTCAAGCATTAGATGCCTTTATTAACTTCTAAACTGAAGTTGAAAGACTGACCGAAAACGTCATTAAGTCTGTTAGATCAGATAGAAGGGGTGAGTTTTATGGAAAGTTTCCAGAAAAATGACAGCATGAAGGACTATTTTGAAAAATTTGGAATAGTGGCTCGATATACAACTCCATATTCACATCAACAAAAAGGAGTTTCTGAGAGAAGGAACAAAACCTTAATGGGAATGGTAAGAAGCATGATGCTAAGATCAGGATAGCCAAAGTACTTATGGGGAGAAGTATTGAAAATAGCCAATTATATATGCAACAGAACTCCAAGCAAGGCAGTGTCACATACAATACCGTTTGAACTATGGTATGGATATATACAAAGTTTGAATTATTTGCATGTCTGGGGATGCAGAGCTGGAGTGAGGGTAAACAATCCAGACATTGGAAATCCAAAACCATAAGTTTATTCTTTATTGGATATTGTGACAAATCCAAAGGGTTCAAATTTTATTGTCCAAACAAAAGGACTAGAATAGTTGAATCTCACAGAGCCACATTTTATAATGAACTAGTGGATAGAAAGGAGCATTTAGAACAAATTGATGAACATGAAGACACAACAACCGATCCTACTGATGAATGGTTCATTTATAACAACTTAGTGCCTGCATATGTTGAAAATTGGCGTGAGGTAATACCAGAACCAATTGCAGACATAACAAATGAAATAGTTAATGTGCAAAAAGATGAAGATAACATTGAGAACATATAAGTGGAAAATATAGATGAGGAAATTCAGATAGATTAGCCAGAACCTATAGCACTGAGAAGGTTTACCAGAGAAAAAAAAATCATCTATTTAAGTTGATTATCATATTTTTCATGTCAAGTTGATGAAGTTTTTAATGAGGAAGATGATCCTATTTCAGTTAAACAAGCTACGCAGTCTACAAATAAAGAAAAATGGCAGTTAGCAATGGAAGATGAATTGTGCAGCATGAAAAAGAACAATGTCTGGACACTGGCTGATAAGCCATATGGAGTAAAGTCAATTGGATGTAAATGAGTTTTCAAGACCAAGAGGGATGCAGCAGGAAAAATATAAAGGCACAAGGCTAGATTGGTTGCCAAAAGTTATAATCAAATAGAGAGAGTTGATTATAATGAGACATTTTCTCCAGTTTCAACCAAGGGCTTCAACAACTCACTTTAATCTTGAGTTACATCAAATGGATGTAAAGACATCATTTTTGAATGGAGAACTACTTGAAGATATCTATATGTTACAACTAGATTATTTTATTACCAATGAAAACCAGGTTTGTAAACAATAGAAATCTATTTATGGTCTCAAACAAGCTTCCAGAGAATGGTATCTAAAATTTGATATTGTGATAACTCAATTTGAGTTTCTGGAAAAAAAACTAGATGAATGTATTTATAGGCCTCATCATTTGGCCCGCGGGCCTCGGGGAGGCTCAAGCCCGAAAAATCCTGCAATAGGCCCCGTGGGCCGGGTTTGAGATTAGTGTCTTAAGCCCGGCCCGGCCTGTAAGAATCTTGTCCAGTCCGGCGTGGCCCAGCCCGAAAGTCCGTCTTGTATTTAATTTCTTAAATTTAATATATGAATTATAATTTATACTTATATAAAAAAAATTGCAATAAGTTAAGGAAATAAGACTAGTTCAATCTTCTTTTTATATAAGGAAACAAAGTTGAAAAATTTGCAATTAGATTAGGAAACAAGGCTGTAATAAGATAAAAAAAAAAAAATAAGACTACAACATAACACAAGGATCCTGACTACCACATATTACTAATTCAATCTTCTCTATATATGTAGTCACTCTTTAAAGTGAGAACAAGCTCCAGTGTTTATTTTTTTTCATACTACACTCTTCTTGTTTACTTGGATAATTAGATTTGCTATTTAGATTCTTAGTTTGGCTACTTGGCTTTAATTAATAAATTTAGTTTTATTTAATAAAAAAAATTATTCGTTGTTTTGAAAATAGTATATGGTTTTTGAGTTGATGTTTGGGTATTCATCTAATATTTTTGACTAGTGAGTTAATAACTATTTTTTATGTAGAAAATAATTAGGTCCAGCCCGGCCCAAAAATTATCACTAGTACAAATAATGCTTCAGATGATGTCTCTCAGATGACATAAAATAATTGTCTGTTGTCTGATTGATTTTGAAATAAACAGACATCGGTTCAATTTTGTCCGTCATTGCAAATTCTTTGAGACAGTACATTTTTCCAGTTTATGAGGAGGACATCCAAAATTTAGTATTTTCAATGGTGGACATCTCAAAAAATGATCCTTCGAAAATTATACTTAATTCAGATGACGTTTGCCTGTCATATGAGTACTTGGTGAAAAACAAAAAAATTGTAATTTTTTTTTACCAAATCAAGTAGATAAAGGAGGCCACTGAAATGGCGAAAAATCCATGTCTGGACACTTTCTAAAGAGCTCACAACATTGAGTTCTTGTATGAGATGACGGTTGTATGTCATCTGAGGCATGCGGTTTCTAGCTACTAGTAAGCGGAAAAATTCCCTTCCAAACTTACCCTAGGTATGCCATCAAAAATTGGAAGGTTGATTACTCAAATGACGATTGCACGTCGTCTAAAGCTTGGGCGCAAAATTTGTCAAAATTTTGCGTGAAGTCAAATATTTTGCAATCGTTCATAGTAGGCTCACTAGAATAAAGCATTCATCAGACGTTGGTTTGACCGTCATCTGTATCTAGGGATCCAATTTGAGCACTTGGCAACATTTTTACCTCCAAAACTTGCAAGAGTTAGCATATAAATTTATTATGGTTTTGAAATATGCGTTAATTTAGATGACAACCGTATGTCGTCTAATTAAAATTTGACATTCATTTTCGTAGTTAAACGTCAGATTTTATAAACAGCCTAAACTAATCATTTTTGTAAATTTGACCGTTGGATATCATGCTCGGATTATTGTTAATACACTGTATAAAATTTATAATTTGTTTATTTACACTCTTCCTCGATCCGAGCGTGTCATTGTTGTGATTCTAAGGCACTTAAGAGTAAATCTCGATTTGCGGCTTTGTTAAAATTTAGTTTCAGGCCACTATTAGCAGAAGCATTATCGTAGAGCTCATATCTATGTTAATATATGACAAAAAATTACAAAAAAAATCAATTTAGGTGCTCCTCCCATAGGAAAATGAGCAAAATCCATAAAAGGGTTATTTTAGTCTTTTGGTAAGATTTGACCTCATTGACCGACTACTAAACAGACTTCAACGTGGGTAAATTTTTTGAAAACTCTATGTTATTACGAGGTTGACGCATATGTATGGATAAAGATGTGGATCTCATTAGACCATTTCGGTTTTTCATATGTCGTTAATTGCATGTATGACTACTAATGTTGCTCACAATGTTAGTTGGTTATATATGAAAATCAAACCTTTATGAAACTAAACCACTAATAATTAATCATTTCATAAATGTGACCGTTGGATAAAACGGTGAGACTAATCTAAGCACGGTATAAAAAATTTAGAACTTTTCGAATTGATTTCAACCTTGATCCGAGTGTCCCACTATTATGACCATTTTCCCCTTAACAATAAATGCAATTTGTTGACTTGCAAAAATAATTTGAGTGCAAGTACTTCACCCACATTCTCGTGAGATTCACATCTATCTTTCCATGTAAAAAAAAATTAAAATTCTAAGATGTAAATGGTGTCTGTGTTAAATTCAGATGACACTCGCCTTGAAAAATATGACCGAGGTCACATTGCACTTTACATGACAGTTTGAGTGTCATCAAACTACATGTCATTAGACACAAGATGCACACACCATGAATGCCATCGGTCATCTGAACAACCAAAACTGTCATCCTTAGGATTTATATATGACAGTAATTACCAATGCCAAATGACATCTGAATTAGTTTCACATGAAATTCTATTTGACAAACCGATTGACGTTACAAGGAATTTCACATGACAGCTGAATGTCATCTGACTATATACCATTCGTCACAGAAAATGCACATGCAAGTTGGCATCATTTGGCACCATGAATGTCATCCGTCATCTAAATACTACGAGTGTCATCCTTATGATCGGTATATGACAGTTATTTTTGGGTCTAGGCTGTCATCTGAAAGCGTTTTCAACAGATGACACTGTTGTATATGACGGTCAGGATGCATATGAAAACCAAACCAAATAATCACGGTTTTTCTTTTTAAAACTAAAAAACAAAACCAAACTGTAAAAATATTTCGGTTTGGTTATGGTTTTAAACAAAACCGAACAAAACCAACTGAATCCCACCCCTACAGACTACCATTACATAACTAGACGGGTTAAATGTAGGAAAATGACTAAAAAATTCTGGGCCCCACATTCTATCTAGCTATGCACCCTAAAATTACAGCACCATGAGGTACTACTCATCGGCCTGCACAATTCTCCGTGAGACCGGATCTTCTTGCGCGAGGTGACGTCAAGCACTCTTCTGGACGATGCCTGGTTTCCAGATGTGATGCGAAAAGTGCATGATGCTTGACCACGACATCAGAATGGCCCAAACAAGCCTATTATTGTAGAAGTCCAAAAGTTCACCATGATGGGCTTTACCCCATGGAGCATGGGCCCAAGACACATAGTGAACCCTGAACTCCCACACAACATGTCAATATTCTTTGGCCTTTGCTGCCACCAACACAAGATCGCCAACGAACCATCGTCGCCACCACTTGGTCTCCACTGACACAGGTCTGCCCATGTCGCATCTGATCTTCAACTCTATCTAGGAGTGTCCCCAATGCAATTGCTCTTTTCTGCCACAATCGAGGGACCAGTGACGACATCTTCTCCACAAACCCGACCTAAGACCGTCGAACTAGCGAGAAGATCTACGTCGCAACCCTCTTTTGAGGCGGCCTCCTTTCGGTCATCCTCGACCACAACCTATCTCGTGCCATCCCTGGGATCTCTATCCGACCCAATAACGTAACCCTGTAGCCATCGCCTCTTGATGACACTACCTGCACGAAAAAGCTGCAGTGACCATAACAAAAGACCCCACCATCTCAGCCACCACTTAATCGAACCTCTCAACAAAGTAGTCGTTGGAGACTGACGCCGCACTTCAAACCTAGTAAAATTAACTAGGGTTTACGGGTGCTTCGGGGATGTCGGAGCTATCAACCATCCCTTTTTACAGTTATAAGTGGATTTAAAAAAATTATATAGGTTCAAATACACTTACTGTCCATTTTTGAAAGATTCATTGTTCTCCTGTATGAAATTGTAATCGCGAAGCTCATGATCACAATATAATATGTATAGTTTCTATATGAATCGTAGATATTTTTTCAAAATTAAATATAGAAAAAAACATTAAGGAAAAGGTATATATCAATAATACAAATAAACCAACTATTAGACAACAATGAAGCCCAAAATGTAGTACAGTAAACCCAACCAATTAATAAGAACGAAAATATGCATATGCCATGCTCAATATAATTAAAACCCTAGCTGCTACTAAAATTATCTCTCTCTCTCTCTCTCCACAGACACAGTAGCAGCTCCATCTCAACTTTCGGCAATGGCGCATCCTTGCGGCTTCTCGATAAGCTGGAGCTTGGCCTCCCGCGCCCCGCGAAGCTCTAACGACGATGCCTTGCAGCAACTTAATCGACGCCGTCAGCCTCATTCCGCCGCAGCTCCTCTGTCTAGATCGACTACCATTTAGTAGCAGCAGCACCAAGAGCTCCCAACGGCCTCCACCTCGTCGTCCTTGACTCATGGCGTTGCAGCCTCCACCTACTCTCTAGTGCGATTGAGGAGCAGCTCTGCTCCACTTTCCGTCCGTTGCGGCCTCCACCTCCAAGCATCATCGATCTCAGCCCTCAGCGAAGAGGCGTCATTCAACCTGTCGCATCGCTGCCGCATCGATCTCTAACCTCGTTCTCTGTGTTGTTGCCACATATCCATTTGCAGAACAATGTAAAATTACAATATGAAAATAGAGGAAACCGAAGCTCTGCCTCATGTTGATTTCCATTTTGGTTCGTCAAATACTCTGTCCCTCTCAATTTTCTAAATTTTGAATTGAATTTTTTTTTAGCAAAGAAATGTTTTGTGGTTTGTATTTGTGAGCAAGAAGTTTTTTTTGTTTTTGTTACTATAGATCCATTTGCAAATCGAGCTGAACAAAAGTCGTTGTTACTGCATATTCTTGTTTTTCTTTATTTTTCATGTGGTATTTTTTCACCAACCAATTTTTATGGAGATCTAAGGAATTATAGTCCAAGTGATCCGCTTGCGACTGCGATTAATGTTCTCTGCTACTACTTTGTTGATAAAGTTGTTGCTACTTCTTTGTTGATAAAGTTGTTGCTACTACTTTGTTGATAAAGTTGTTGCTGCAATTTTGTATGATAAATTCACTAGAAGTTCAGAATCTGTAAAAAAAATTCAATGTGCTATAACACATTAATAACATGTCTTATTGTATTTAGGAAGATGCGGTGCTACTATAGTGCTACTATGAGACTAAATTCTGTTTGAATTTAAAGGTGGTATGGTGTTTTTTTATCTAAGGTTCTAATGGATTGGGTTTGAAGTTGCTATTGTATTCGTAGTTTTTTAATATCGTACAGTTGTTTGCAAAGGTGCTATTGAGCTTTTTTGAAGTTTCTTATAGAATTTGTATCCTGAGTGTTTTTTTTTCTAAGGTATTATTGGGAGTTTTCGAAATTTCAATAAAATTTTGTATCATAAGTATTTTTTTCAAAGCTGTTACTCAGTTTTCAACTGGTAATTAGAGATTTTTCGATCATATTGCTGATGCTACTTAATTTTACTTAAATTATTTTTATTTTATTTTTTGATTTGCTACTATTGCGTTTTTCAAACTGCAACTAATGTGTTTTTCAATTGCTACTACATTTTTCAAATTACTACTTCTGAATCGTTCATCGAGCTACTACTACATTTTCCATTGGGTTGGTACTGCATTGTTTATCAAACTGCCACTAAATATTTGTTTAGCTGTTACTGAATCATTAGTTGAATTGCTATTGAAACATTCATCGGGCTACTACTTAACCATTAGTTGAACTGCTACTGAATCACTTGTCGAGCTGTAATGAATCGTTCGTCGGGCTCCTACTGAATCGTTCTTCGGGCTGCTACTAAATCGTTAGTTGAACTGATACTGAATGATTCGTCAAGCTACTACTAAAGTTTTGTCGAGATGTTATTGCATCATTTTATTTTTTATTGTATTTATATCGCAAGTAATACTGAATTTTGAACCAGCTGATACTAAAACTCATTCGGGAAAAAATGAAACGTAAATATTTTAAAAGTTGAACGAAAATAGAAATTAAAAAAAAATTGTAAGAAAAAAAAATGGAAAAATAAGTAAACTACAGTTTTTTTAAAATTATATTTTATATCTATTTTTTAAAGGAATTATATTTTATATTTTGAATGAAAAATGTATTAAATTGAAAAAAGAAACAATGAAGATACAAACGTAAATTCGTCACTGCCACATGATAGTCTATAAGTCACTTATCCTTATTAGTAATATTATGTCGTTCTCTGTCCAAATAAGTCATTGTCCTTAAGTATATTAGGTTTCTCTAATTTATCTTTAAGTGTAGTTTGCTAAAATAAATATTGATAATTGGATAATTTCTCGTAGTCTTGGATTTATGATCATAATATTATATATACATATCATACAACATGAAATGTTTGATGGAACCTTATTTGTGAGAAATGAAATTCATACATAATTAATGTGCATGTCATTTCCAAATCCTTAATGATATTTACTAATATACATAAGACTCCCTTTTTACTCCCCTTGCCACCGGGGAGAATTTGTTGTATTAATCGTAGAACATCTGATCGAATTGTGACTTTGAACCAAACAAAAATATTCGTTTATCAAATCATCAAATGGTTTATCTATCTGGGTCATGTCATAGAATTCAAGTGGCCGGGGAAAAGAGTAACAAACACGTTTCACTTTAGACCACAAACCATCTGTCTTCAACGTACTAACTAGTCTATCTGAGGACCTGAGTGGTTTACAAAACGCCACCCCAACGTCCAGTTAGAGACAGACAGGAAGAACATGTATAAAATGTGGAGGAATCAAAGAAGAAAAACTTGAATAATTGTGGTCATCTACAAAACTAAGATGGATGAATCAATGGGGTATTTTTCAAAGCAAAATCAATATATCCTACGGGGATCCCGATCGGTTTAAATCCCATATCGATAGAAAAGGAGGGGTGTAAGGTAGTATATGTGAGGGCTTTCCTTTCTTTCTATGATAGAAGATCCTTTTAGGCCACCATGCATGATCGATGCCCCTAAATCACAGCTACCACTAGTGACAGCTGGCAGATATATTAGAGAGTGATCGCTCTCTAGCTAATCTCTCTATCAAACTTTGCCTTTTCTTTTGGAGTGTGTGGGGTGAATGGATTAATGGTCACCATCTTTATATGAATGATACAAATCAGAATCTCAACACCTCTCCCATCACCCCCACTCCCTTCTTTGCCTTCCTTCCTTCTTCTTTTGTGTGCTTCAAGCTTCCTCCTCCACCGCGGGTGTCCCGTGTACATGTGAATTACTTAGTTCTTAAGTACTACATATGCGTCTATCAATCTTTCATGCATAGCTAGGCGTGCAGTACAGAAATATTCTCATCAGATACTCAATCCTCGTATAATTCCCAATAATAAACATTTTCTGATAGGGACCAGCGAATGAGTATTCCTCATGTAGCTAGAACACACCTAGTGTTGTTTTCATCTCAATAACCTCTACAATATTAATGGACATGAAGATCTCGATCATACACATCGTCGGTACAAATCGGTACACAAATATTGGGGTAAAGCTACGGTAGTTTATTGAATATATAAGTAAAGTACGGAAACTAAAGAGTGGAGAGAATCCAATCTTGATCGGCTAAACCATGGCTAATCAGCAAAGGGGTCGTCGATCTCTTCTTCCTTTTATTATATCCTTTATCGTCTTAGTTGGTTTAAAAACAAGAGGTTTAGAATTTTAGCTTTCTCGTTTAACTGGTAGCATTTCAAATATAGCTAAGAAATACTTTCCATTTCTTCAAGTATAGCTAAAAAGAAATAGCCTTTTTCATCTCTTGTTCAGAGTTTTTAACTAATTCTGCATCCACTGATGATGGAGGACTTTACAGTCGCCCACATGAAATATATATATATATATATATATATATATATATATATATCGAGAGCTCTTCTATTAAAGTATATATATTTTTAGTTATTTTCAAGTATAAAATCTTACACAAATTTTTTGATCATATTTTAATATCTCTATCATCACTACCACCTATTTAATCATTACCGGCGATTTTTAAATCGCCGGCAATGTTTTTTAACATTACCGGCGATTTTTGGGGAAAAAATCGCCGGTAATGTCTTTTTTTTTTTTAACATTGCCGGCGATTTTTCCGGCAAATCGCCGGCAATGTCCGGAAAAATCGCCGGCAATGTCCCGCCGGTAATTAAAAAAAAAAAAAAACATTACCGGCGACTTACATTTAAGTGTCTTTTTTTTTTAAACATTACCGGCGACTTAAATGTAAGTCGCCGGCAATGTCTTTTTTTTTTTTTAATTACCGGCGGGACATTGCCGGCGATTTGCCGGAAAAATCGCCGGCAATGTTAAAAAAAAAGAAGACATTACCGGCTATTTTTGGGGAAAAAATCGCCGGTAATGTTAAAAAAACATAAATCGCCGGCAATGATTAAATATGTGGTAGTGCATCTAAATATTAGGTCTATATGAGTAGATCATTCTTGTAAATTTTCAGCCAAAATGGTGATCATTAAGGTTAAATCAAAGGACGGATCGAATCTGCCAAACCTGAACTGTTCATACTTATAAATTTCAATTGTAGTTTTGAATACCTTAATGATCACCATTTTGGCGGAAAATTTACAAGCTTGATCTACACATTAAGACCTAAGATCTGAAAAGTGCAGATGGTAAAATATGATAAAAAAAATAGTATAATACCTTATACCTCACAATGATCAAAAAAAGATATATGAGGTTGCTATATATATATGTGTTCGAGTTATATCGATACTCCTTCCAAATTAAAGGCAAGAAAAGAAAATGAACCTTGCTCCTTGCCTCCCCCGAGTCAGATTATACATAAATTAAGCTCGGAATAAGGGATGAGCACCCAGTCACAGCCTCACAGGAGTCTTCCACTCTTGGTCAGTGTGTGAACAGTGAACACCACGGTGTGAGATTACAGTATGAACATCCAGAGAATCAAATTTCCATTACATTTAACAATACAGATGCATGCAATACTTTTGTCTTGGGTTCATCGGCACAAACAAATGCATGCAGGAAAAAGCAACGACTTGAAAGAAGCTTCTCAATGTAAATGCATTGGATCCTTGCATAAAAAACTCAAAGCATTGGAGAAATAAACAACTTTCTCCTACTTTATCAAGAAAAAGCCATAACCCTTCTTTTTGGCTGGAATGAAACACATGATCAAACAGCTTGAATAGCACTTAAGTGCTGCAGTTCTGCACAAAATTATTGTTTTAAATTAAAACCCCATTAGTTTCATAAGTAGCAGAAAAAGGAGCCAAACCAAGCCACCATCGATCTTTCTGTGGTGGACGAAACCTTTTCCTCGTAATAAAGTCCCACACGTTAGTCCATTATTTTGCCCAATAGCAAGGAAACTCAAAAGAAATAATAGAAGAAATTGTGTTTAATTTGCTCTCTCTAACTTTTCTGCTGTACGTTGAAATGAACGGGAGGATTTTGTCGACTACTGATGCAAGTATTGCCCCCTTCACCATATCATAGAAATCGAACATATTCTCCTTTCTTTCTATCTTTCTGGTCGCCGTCAGTGGCTGAGCTATCCTTACGTGATGCGAGTACGTGGAAGTACACGCGCCGTGGTGCATTGCCATGCAAGTCCATGCATGTCCGACAAAAAGCAAGACAGTGGTTCCGGGTACCTATGGCCAATCAGGTTATGCTACAGTGTCTCTGGTAGGGCAGGCTCTACGTCAAAGAGATTTCCACCAGCTTTAGGGTTTAGTATCTCTTTTCCGGTTATAGCTAGTGTGAGCAACTGAGCATTGCTGTATTCTTCTGGACTACGTCTACACTGTAATCTTCAATTACAGAGTACAAAGCGATCGTAGCTAAATCTTAGACCTAAGTGCTGTTAAGATCACACCATGCCCTTTCATGATTTCAAACAAGAGAAAATGAGAAGGAAAATCTAGACCTAGACGTACGCGTACCGATACGGGGATACGGTGGCAACTCCGATCGAAATTATCGTTCCATAAGAAGACAAAACTTGCAACCCTTTAGGTACAGAGGAGTTTGAGCCTGGATGGTGTTGAAAAGTATTGATATTGTAAATATTGTAAATATCGTAGATTTTTATTGTATTTATAATTAGTTTATTCTTTATAGTAGATATTCTATTCTTATTAGGAATATGTCTTAAATCTGTATATATATTTAATTTGAGAATGAATGAAAGTATTGCATCCTACCTATATACTTTTTACTTATACTTTTCTACTTGGCATCATAGCCAATCATATAGACCTATCGATAAACCCTATTTTTGTCGACCACTGCATCTAAATTCTGCTGCGAACTGCTAATTCAGGAAAAAAAATCTGACTCTTCTGTGATTTCTTCTCCCCCTAAACTTTGTGTTGTGAAATTATGACAGAACCCTATTTTCTGACAACCTCTACCGACAAAACCCTATTTTTTGTCACCCACTACACCTTAATTCTCCTGTCATGGCCGAAGAATCCGACTCTGTTGTGATTTCTTCTTCCACAACTGTCTCTGCTAATAATCCTAATATCGTCCAATCAGGTATGTCTGATAAGGGCTCTCTTGTTATATCTCACTACCACATTTTAACCCATTGCCGGCGATTTTTAAATCACCGGCAATATTTTTTAACGTTACCGGCGATTTTTGCCGGAAAAATCCCCGGTAATGTTTTCTTCTTTTTTTAACATTGCCGGCGATTTTTCTGGCAAATCGCCGGCAATGTCCCGCTAGTAATTAAAAAAAAAAAAAGACATTGCCGGCGACTACATTTAAGTCGCCGGTAATGTCTTTTTTTTTTTTTAATTACCGGCGACTTACATTTAAGTCGCCGGTAATGTTAAAAAAAAAAAAAGACATTGCCGGCGATTTTTCCGGCAAAAATCGCCGATAATGTTAAAAAACATTGCCGGCGATTTGCAATGGGTTAAAATGTGGTAGTGTCTTGTGGGAATAATATTTGAATAATTGATACCGATGCATCTGATCACATGACTAATACCCCTAACTTAGTTCACTTTATTCATCCATCTCCTTTGTCTAGTGTCTCTACTGCCGATGGTTCCTCTCTTCCGTTGTTGGTGAAGGCTCTATTACTCTCTCTCCATATTTAACCATTGATTCTGTCTTAGTCGTTCCCTCTCTTGCATATAATATTTTGTCTGTTAGCCAAATCATTATGGCCATTTCTTGCTTTGTCATATTTTATCCTAATTTCTGTGTTTTTCAGGGCATTCTGACTCGTCAGATTCTTGGGTATGGTATTAGATGAGGGAAGTTGTACAATCTCAATTTGACATCAAGTGGAAGGAAGCATCTAAGTTCGTTGAGTCAAGCCAACATTGTTAGAAGTTTGAATAAGGCTATTGAAACCATTTGGTTATGGCATTGTCGTTTAGGTCATCTTAATTTTGGTTATCTTAGGAGGTTACAACCTTATCTATTTTCGGGTGTTGATGAGTCTTAGTTTAAGTGTGATGTTTGTGAACTGGCCAATAACCACTGTATTACTTATTATCCAAGTTTGAATAAATGCTCAGTTCCATTTATGAAAATTTATTCTGATGTTTAGGGTCTTGCTCGAATTTCTGCACCTACTAGAGCTCGTTATTTTGTTACTTTTATTGATGAGTATACTCGGATGACATGGGTTTGCTTGATGGCTAAGAAGAGTGATGTGTTCTCCCGCTTCGTTGAATTTCATAAGTTGGTGACAACTCAATACCAACAACCTATCAGAGTTCTTCAATCTGACAATAGTGGTGAGTATGTCAATAACGCCATGACTACTTATCTGAGCTCTCATGAAATCCGTCATCAAACCTCTACTGCTTACACTCCTCAACAGAATGGCTTGGCAGAGCGTATGAATAGGACTTTATTGAAGTTTCCTCGTGTCTATTTGTTTGGCATGAATGTCCCTCGTTCTTATTGGGGTACGGTTGTCACTCATGCTGCTTATTTGATCAACCGTACTCTGTCCCGTCTCATTGAGTTTTAGACTCCATACCAGAAGCTTCATGAGATATTGAATGTCCATTCTCTCTATAATTTGGAACCTAAAGTTTTTGGGTGCATTGTGTATGTTCATATCAATAAGAAATTAAGAGGCAAACTTGATCCTTGTGCCTTACAGTGCGTCTTCATTGGCTATGCATATTTTCAGAAAGGTTATTGGTGTTATGATCCTCTAACCAAGAAGACTCATGTTTCTCTTGATGTTTTCTTTTAGGAATCTAAACCTTTTTACTCATGGGGAGTGTCAGAATCTTCCCTTCAGAGGGAGAGAAGCGGATGTGAAGGAAATACTTTGAAATTGCCAGAATTTGAAGAACTTGAACAATTGGAGTTGAGATTTAGGGATTCTGGCTTGTCTCCAACAGAGGACCAGAGATGTGCCTTCGATGGATCGAAAGGATCTTTCGAGCCATCGAAGGATAGGACCAGTGATGACCCGTGGGATGGCTTCGATGGATCGAAACATTCCCTCGATGGATCGAAACATTCCCTCGATCCATCAAAGACTTCAAGCAATGGCGACCCGAGGGATGGCTTCAATGTATCAAACCATTTCCTCGATCCATCGAAGAGTTCGAGCAGTGAGGAACCGAGAGACTTTCTCGATGCATTGAAGGGTATTTCTCGATGCATCGAAGACCCTATATATATTAGAGGATCCGAATTTCTCCTCTCAGACCAATGAGAACTTGATGATTGATTTACCTTCTGAACAACATCGAGATAGTACTTAAACTTTTGTTCCCCTGTCTACATCACCAACTGAGATCTCTGTTCAGAGTGTTCCACCTGAGGCACGTAAATCTAATCGTGAAGCGAAGGAGAACTGAGATCTCTGTTCAAAGTGTTCCACCTATAGCTTTTGTTCCCCTGTCTACATCACCAACTGAGATATTTTTCAGAGGGTTCCACCTAAGGTACGTAAATCTAATCCAGTTGAGCAAAATCATGGTAGATACATGGGCATCGGTAAACAAGTGGCTTCAGTAAGAAGGCCGTGAAAGGAATAGTTCTCGCCGAATAGGAAGAGGAGGAAGATCATGTACCAGTTGTTGATCCAGCTGTGTGAACGTCAAACATGATGTTCTCCAAATCCACTACCACAATGGCATCACTCATGAGACTACTCTACATTACAACAAGCATATGGAGCATCCAGTTGGAGCAAAATCATGGTGGATACAGGGACAATGATAAACATTTTGACTACCCGAGCAATGACTTTGCTAGGGATCCTCAGATCTTCCATTCAGGCAACACCCATGATTATCATGAAATTTGCAGGGACCATATTGCAAACGCTTGGATTGTTGTTCGTTGAGATCAAAATTGGTCCTGCCATTGGAACCCACACTTTATTTGTCTTAGACTGCAACGCACCTGACAGTGTAATCTTAGGAAGGGATTGGATTCAAAGAAGTTACTGCGTACCATCGTCACCCCATCAGTAGCTTCTGATTTGGGACATGGAAACTAAGGAATCACACTTAATCAATGCAGACCCGAGACCATATTCTGTTTCTACTAATACTTTAGATGCTAATTACTACAAGGGGACTTTAAGGCCATTGGAGATATGTGGTATCGATAAAAAAGACCGACCTATTGGAATAATAGCATCTGACCTAGCTCAATAGGGAATAGTGCAAGCTAAGAATAACAAAGCATGACCATTCTTCTTTGAGCTAGCCTCGACTAGCCATCAATAATACGACCTTCCGAGAAATCGGAAGCGGAGGCTTACGTTTCTCTATATGCAAGATTTCAAACATATATGATAGAGAAACAGACCTATGATTGTCTGCCTATGATAGCATCGACAAAATGTATTAATAAAGATGTACAACAAGGAGTGTTGGAAGAAGAAGATATCATTCAGTTATCCCTAGCACCATTGGATGATACTCCACCTAAAGTAAAACACATATTGAAAGGATCAACTGGGAACAAAGATTGAGCCAATGGAAGTGGCCATTAGCACCTTCTTAGAGCCTATGGAAAGAAAGGGGCTCATCGATTTATTACTTGAGTACATGGATTGTTTCGCTGAGAAATTTGAGGATATGCTAGGACTCTCTTCAAAAATGGTGGTTCATAAGTTGCCAATCGCAGAAGGGAGGAAACCAATTCAGCAACAAATGCGAAGGATGAACGCAGATACAACGATGCTCGCTAAGGAAGAAATAGAAAAGATGTTGAAATCAGGAGTCATCCAAGTGGCCAAGTATACTGAGTGGACATCCAACATCATTCATGTACGAAAAAAGAACTGTAAGATTCGAGTTTGTGTGGATTATAGGGACTTGAACCAAGCCACATCGAAGGATTCATATCATATGCCAATTGCCGATTTGCCAGTCGACGTTGTGGCCCGGCATGAAATGTTATCATTCATGCGAGTCGCTGAGGAAGATCGACATAAGACTGCATTCAGATGTCTAGGAGTGTTAGGAGTTTTCAAGTATGTGAATATGTCTAGGAGTGTCAGCTGATTTCTGGACTGGTTTCTTGTCCACCTCAATAACTTTCCTTTGCCTCTTCGGCGTTCGATACACATCACATGCTAGCCTTGTTTCATTAATCTTGGAAAACATACTTGGCCGAGATGTCCTGACCTTAGGCTTGTCAGAGATTTTATCAAATGTAATTACTGGATTAGCGGCAAGTCTGTTCATTCTCCTTTGAATTTGGTGATTCTACTGGTTGATCTGGCTTGATCAATCTTTTGTCCAATGCTTCCAAAGTTCTTTTTGTCGAGCCAAACTGTCGTTCCAGCTTTCGTTTCCTGGAAGGGGTGATCTCCACAGTTTTGTTCCCCGTCTTCATATACCAAACTTCTTCTTTGATAATGGATCGGCTTGTTGTGGGAACGTATGGCTTGGAAACCTCTTTTTTTATTCGATGAATATTTTTAACCGGCTTAGGTTTTCTATCAGCTGCCCTTATCATCTTATACAGGTTTGATTCCTTTGGTGCCTTCCTTGAGACCTTTGGACTAGCTAGTTGGTAGTTTTCAGGAATGTACTTGATTTGTGGGGCTGCTCGTACAGCCTCGAAGAACTCATCGTAAGTCATTTTCAAGCTGCACTCAGCCTTGCACCTTGTACAAAGAACCACAGGGGTTGCCTCGGGCATAACTTCTTTTTGTTTCCCTCCATAATTGTCTTCTTTCTTGTTGTTGGACGTTGTCACTTCACTAGTGGCTTTAAGGTCCAAAGTTTTCTTTCTATTAGCTCTTCCTTTCCAGGACACCTCTAGAGTTTTGACCATGAAGGAACATTCATTTGGCTCTTGCTCATAGACGTCTGGTACTACAATTTCTCCTTCATCAACCCACTGTTGGATCTACTTTTGTAGACCTTCGCATTGACTTGTATCATGTGTTCAATCGTGATAGAACCTACAATATAAGCTGGCAACTACTCCTTGTAGGTCTGGTTCTGGGCCAAAGGGCACGACTGCGATGCCTTCTTTGACTAGCTCATCTAGAATTTCTGCAGCTTTGTCATTGCGAGAAGTGTATGTAGAGTTTGGAGTTGAAAGGTCAACAATTACTACTGCATTATCTGCGAATAGTTGATGGTCCAGTGAGCAATCTGTGGTGCTTCATCAATTGCAATTCTTCCTTCATCGATCCACTTTTGGATATAATCCTTCAATTTCGCACAATCCTTAGTTGTGTGGTTCCACATGTTGTGAAACTTGCAGTACTTTTCCCTTTCAACTGCTTGGCGGTTGGGTATGCACCAAAGTTTGTTTTGGTTATCTTTTTGTCGATCAAATCATCGAGAATTTCATGTGTCGCATTCGGGTCATAGGTGTATGATTCAAATTCTGGTTTGGTGAACACACTTGTTAATACTCGCATTGGTCCCTTAATGGGAGTCACTTTCTTTGATTTGACCAGATTTTTTGCTGTTAATTCTATATCAACTACCGCTGCATCTTCAGACTCAAATTTTTCTTCACTTTTCCTCGAGGTAAGCTGTTGCAACTGTCTTATGACACTCTACGTGGTATGGTGCCTTTAGAGCGTATGTGCCTCTGGATGCATTGCGTCTTTTGTCAGCCTCCTGGTACGATGCATGGGTGTGTGCTTCCACTTCCATGAGTGCATTCAAGGAGGTAAACTTTGTATCCACGTACTTCGTATGTAATCGCTCCTCTAAGTCCCCAACTGCCACTACAAGAAAATGACTCATTGCCGGCGACTTGTAAGTCGCCGGCAATGTTTTTGGACATTACCGGCGATTTTTGCCTGAAAAATCGCCGGTAATGTCTTTTTTTTTTTTTTTACATTACCGGCGATTTTTGTCGCCGGTAATGTCCGTCGCCGGCAATCTCTCGATGGTAATGTAAAAAAAAAAAAAAAATGACATTACCGGCGACTTCATTTATGTCGCCGGTAATGTCTTTTTTTTTTTTTTTTTTACATTACCGGCGACATAAATGTATGTCGCCGGCAATGTCTTTTCCGGCAAGACATTACCGGCGACTTACATTTATGTCGCCGGTAATGTTGAAAAAAAAAAAAAGACATTACCGGCGATTTTTCCAGCAAAAATCGCCGGTAATGTCCAAAAACATTGCCGGCGACATAAAAGTCGCCGGCAATGGGTCATTTTCTTGTAGTGTGCGATCTCTACGAGCTCCTCCTTAGTGCATGAACTTTTGCTCTTTGTGTACTATGTTCTAAATCTATGTAGATATGCGACTAGTGGCTGGATAGGCATTTGGGCCATCTAACAGAGTTTACCAACTTTCACTGCAGGTTCTGGTCCACCAAAATGCTCAGTAAACAACATTTCCATCGTCTCCCAATTGAGAACAGAAGCTTGTGGTAGGCTAGTATACCAATGCAGTGCGGCTCCTGATAAAGACAACGCAAAAACTCTAAGTTTAAACTCTCCTAGATTTCCCCAAGAGCCACATTGGATCTTGAATCTTGCCATGTGCGTAGCGGCTGGTTCAGTCCCATCTCCACTAAAGTGAGTGAAGGTGATGGGTCTGTAGCCCTTGGGCCACCTCCAATTAGGTGGTGGAGGAGGAAAAGGATTAGTATAGCTCGTAGGGATCCTGCCTATAGTAGGTAACCTTTACTCAATGATCTTGGAAATCCGTGCCTCCAACTCTTGCTCTAGATTTGGCGGTGGAGGGGGATTTTGGATGTAGAACATATTCGTCATCTTTCTGATCATCCTCAGCATGGAATGACTGTACCGGCATATCCAACCTTGCTTGTATAGCTACAAAGTTATCAGTTATTGATTTGTTTAAGGCTGCAAGAATATTTGCTAAGTTATCAAACTTTAAATTGTATTAATTTCGATCTTTTTTCATGGCGGAATGCATGTTATCAACTTTCGCTATGAATCTTATATATCATAGTCACCTCATTTTTTGATTATTCATTTTCAGAATGTGGTTAAGCTAGTCGTCGACGTGTTGTTCCCGTTACATAAAGTATTCTTTGTAAGCCACGGAATCAAGAGCCTTGATCGCAGCTACTAATTTTGGTTTGTAAGCCATTGTAGAACCAAATCTTCGTAAGACATCCTCGCTGCTTAAACCTTAGAAACTGGATGAGTTATGTTCTTGGAACTTAGGTGGTGGATGCTTGTGGCAGCTAGGATACGACTTCTCATACTAGTTATTAATAGTTTCTTTAAGAGACACAAAACTTGAGTCCCACTGGGCGTGCAAAATGTTTAGGTTGATTTTCTCCAACCAGGTTGTTGTGAATTACAAAATCACAAACAGACTCTTTTCTTTGTCTTGGTGCACGTGTTTGGTATGCCACTGCCGAAGGTAGAATGTAGTTATGTATTGTGTCGCGTTGTCTCTGCTTCCTTACAAGCGATTGGAGCGAGCATAGCACCAACCTCGCTTGTTAAGTTCTACTTGCCTAAGTTGTTTCAAGACTTAGGTTTTGTGTCTCTTCGCTGAGCCACAAAGGATAGATACTTTATACACTATGTGAGTATAAAGTAGAGCAATCTTTAGGGAGAATGTTGAGAACACTTTAGGGTGACTTTGTAAATCGTCGAAATCTCCACGCTCTATCAGTGAACCTTTGAATCACCACACTCTATTGGGTGAACCAAATTCTAAGCTCGTTGTCACTAGTTATTTACTCGCTGAGAGAGTACGATTTGTTTGTGCGCAAATTTGTGTATGTGTGTAGAGATTCTTAAATCTTCTTTGATTTGCCTATTTATAGAGGTTGATATCCTACTTCTCTGTATCGCTCAAGGAAACAATATGGATAAGGAAACAAATATATTAGTTTGACTCTTTTTCGATCTTACATAGGAATCTCGCACGCAACTGTGATTCCCAGATTTGCAACATTCTTGGGCCGCAGGTGTCGGCCCGTTGATTCTCAGCCCAAAATGTACAATAAATAGTTATATTTATTTTGGGCCCAAACAACTATATCTCCCACCATTGGTTGTATGAATCTCATGCACTTGTTGTTAATTAATTATCTTCAGTATCTATTCCTAGCAATGTACATGATGCTTTGGAAGATCCCAAGTGGAAACAAGCAATGAACGAGGAATTACAAGCCTTAAAAAAGAATGAAACTTGGGATATGGTCCCTATGTCACCTGGTAAGAAGACAGTTGAGTGTCACTTAGTGTTTACTGTGAAACTTAAAACTGATAGGAGCATTGATCGCTACAAGGCTAAGCTGGTTGCCAAAGGTTATACCTAGAAGTATGGAGTTAACTATGAGAAGACTTTTGCACCTGTTGCAACAATTAATACTGTAAGAATTCTTATTGCCCTTGCACCTCGTTATGATTGGCATCTACACCAGTTTGATGTGAAGAACAATTTTCTGAATGACGATTTAGAAGAAGTATACATGGATACTCCAATAGGAGTTAATTGCAAACCAGGCAATAAGGGAAAAGTATGTCATTTGAAAAAATCTCTGTATGGTTTAAAGTAATCACCAAGAGCATGGTTTGGACGTTTCTCAAAGGTAATGAAGAAGTTTGGGTATTGTCAGTGTAACTCTGATCACACTTTTTTTGTGAAGCGCAAGGATGGTAAGACTACAACCTTAATTGTGTATGTTGATTATATGGTAGTTATAGGAGACAATCTGTGCGAGATGGCAAGCCTTTAGAAACAGTTGTCTCAAGAGTTTGACTTGAAAGATCTGGGTAATTTGAAGTACTTCGTCGAAATTGTAGTCGCAAGACCTAAGCAAGGGATTACATTATCTCAAAGGAAGTGTGTTTTAGATCTTCTTGCTGAAACTAGATTATTGGAATGTAATTCTGCTGCCATTCCTATTAAGCAGAATCACAGGTTGGAACTTCTTCCAAATCAAGTTCCAACAAATAAGAGCAGATATCAGCGTTTAGTTGGGAGACTCATTTATTTATCACATATTAGATATGATATTGCATATGATGTTAGTGTGGTAAGTCAATTTATGCATAATCTTGGAATAGTTCATATAAATGTAGTATTACGTATTCTCAGGTATCTGAAGGGCACATCTGGTAAGGGTTTGTTTGCAAAAAACAGTGAATTATGTGTTTCTGGCTACACTGGTGAGGTGTGTGTTTTAGGATATAGTGATGCAGACTAGGCTGATGATCATACTAATAGGGCATCTACTTCTGGTTATTTTATTTTTATTGGTAGAAGTCTGGTAACTTGGCGCAGTAAGAAGCATAATGTAATTGCTCGTTCCAGTGCGGAGGCTGAATACCGTGGAATGACAAATGAGATGTGTGAATTATTGTGGATTAAGAATGTGCTGAAAGAGTTAGGTTTCAGACTTCAGAAACCTATAGATTTACATTGTGATAATACAGCTGCTGTTGAGATTGCTCATAATCCAGTACAGCATGATAGAACAAACATGTGGAGGTTGATAGACATTTCTTGAAGGATAACCTTGACAAGAAGATTATTCGATTTTTCTTTGTGTCGTCTGAGGAACAGTTAGCTTATGTTCTTACTAAATAATTGTCACATGAAGCCTGTAGTAAATAGTTGGTCAAGTTAGGTATGATTGACATCTATTTGCCAACTTGAGAGGTGGTTTTGGAAAGTATTGATATCGTAGATATTCTAGATTCCTATTGTAACTATAATTAGTTTATTCTTTATTGTAGATATTCTTTTCCTATTAAGAATATGCCTTGTAAAGTTGTATATATACTCAATTCGAGAATAAATAAAAATATTACGTTCTAGTTCCATACTTTTTATTTATATTTTTCTACTAATGCTATAGTATTATAAGCTCTCGATCAATTCGTTACAGTTTTTGTATGAACTTAATTAATATCGAATATAATTGAGAAATTGAGAAGTGTACGTGTTTCAGGTGAAATTTTATCCTATCGATCTGTGAAGTGCTAATTAAAGTTGACGTCCTGGCCAGATTTAGTTTTCTGCTGTGATTTGTACGTTTGTTTCTTGCTATCTCCGTATCCAGGATCCACGTGCTTGGTTCATAATAATTCATAGAACTTTCAGCACTGATAAACCTGTTTCTTTTTTTCTTTGGTTGAGCTCCCAAACAATTATGGCAGTCTTTTTCGCGCCATATTTTCCCCTAGATAGATACAAACATGCAAGTCGCACTCAAGCTCAATTATACATCGCGCGATAGTGCGCGCAAGGAATTACAGGATACGTTTCTTACTCGAAGTCTCGAACAAAGTCTTCTAGCTCAAATTCACGACTGAATTCAATCAACTATGAGCTAGCTAGGTCGGTAGAACTTGTCAAGGAAGACTTATGCTAGCTAATTAATCTTTTAAGTACTGTATACTTTGAGCTAGGGGAAGTTAATTTAGATAAGATATATATATATACACACATTTGCTGAGTACCATTTTCATAGCAAGCTGAGTATCTCAGGATAGGAGGCCTCAAAGTTGTTAATCATGGCTCTTTTCCTGAGCTTTTTCAAAGTGGGATTAGAGCAAAGGTGGGCGGTGGTTTTCATAAGAGGTGAGCTAGCTTTCGCGGGCCCTATCATAACAGTTGGCCCGGGAGACACAACTTTGGAACTTTAACGCTAACTTCTTGACTTATTTGTGTCGTTGTTCAGTTGAGAGTAGACTTAACTGACTATTTTCATTGTTTCATATATAGTTTCATTGCATGTCTTTGAATTATCGAAGCTAGCCCTAACGTTATTACGCCAAGAAATGAAGCCGTAGCCTTGGTTGATTAGTAAAGCAATCTCGCGATTATTAATTTTGTTCCACATTGTTCATGTTGTTTATCTCTGATAAAGGATGCTCATTGTTCATTAGGGGTTACCATTCAATCCAGCCATACCTCCGCCAGAAAAAATCAAGACAATCTTACTATTTAATTACTAGCATACTTTAGGAAACTACAAGTGATAACAAACATTTTTAGCCATAAATTAAGCTAATCAACTGAATTGATCGGCCTCGAAAACATATGGGGAAAATTGTAAAAATTAACCTTAACAAAATTGAGATAATTAAGCTTTATCTCCTCTACTTATAATACAGTAAAATCTCGATAAATTAATAACATTGAGACTAATAAAATTTATTATTTTAACGATATTATTAATTAAATATTAAATTAATACTCAATTTGAGACGGACAAAAAATATTATTTTATCAAAATTATTAATTAATTGAATAATTTACTGTATATAACAGGGGCTACCTGCTTCATCTGGGATCTTTAAAGTTTGACCAACTGTTGGAGTGCTGGATCATTCTAAATCGACCCAACATGGTTCCAGTGCTTTGCATGGGCACTGAGCTAGCAAAAGCCAATAAGGCAGCGAATCCAACAATGACAGAACTCAAAAGCATGGTGGTCATATATGACTTGAACAAGAAGCTTCAAAGAGATCAAAAGCGCTCTCTCTGACCCTCGTCATACTTGTCTGCCATGTATGCACATTCTTAATCTATTGACATACCACCATGCACACACTCACACGCAAAGATAAAAAGCCAGCAATCATCACCACCAAAAGCCCCCTCACCATTTCCCGAGAATCAAATCAGATCAATCACACAACAATCCTCGGGTTTTCTTTCTTCCCTCTCCGGCCACTTCTCAATTTCCCTTGGGTTCTTCTAACTGAGCCATGAGAGTACCCGTTACCATTCCACCAACCAACAACAACAACAACAGCCAATCTCCAAACCCTAAACCCGAAACCAATCTCGGATTCCACACTCCTTCCCGGATCAATCCAAATCTTTACTACGAGCCCAGGTCTGTTCTCGAGCTCCGGCAAAGCCCTAGCCCCGCCGCGACGGAGAAGCCGTCGAAAGTGTCGGCCATTTCTGACGTCCTGACTCACCCGAATCACCATGAGCCAGCTGTCGATTGGGACGAGCAGGTTCTCCACAACTTGGACTGGGACTCTATCATGAGAGACTTGGGCTTATACGACGACTCTGTCCCTAACTTGAAGACAAGTAATACCACAACAACAACAACACAGTTGCATCACCACATCAACAGCGAGCCTCATCAGATTCATCAGATTCATCATCATCATCTCACCGAGTACCCTCATCCTCAACCCTTCGATCCTACACAGCTGGTCCACTCCGACTTCAACCTCTCCGACGTCTACTCCTCCCACAACTTCAACCTGACCTCTCACGACCAGAACGATCTTCACCACAACTCGAACGTAGGGTTCGATTTCATCGAGGAGCTGATCCGAGCCGCGGACTGTTTCGACTCTGACGACTTACACCTCGCTCAGGTCATACTCGATCGTCTCAACCAGCGCCAGAGATCGTCCTCCCCTAACTCAAAGCCGATCGGAAAGCCTCTTCAACGAGCCGCAGTTTATTTCAAAGACGCGCTCCAGTCACTCCTCAATAACAACTCGACCGGCTCGAGCCCGGTCCGCAACCTCTCCTCGTGGTTCGACATCGTCCAGACCATCCGAGCCCACAAGGGCTTTTCAGGAATTTCACCGGTGCCGATGTTCTCCCACTTCACCACCAACCAAGCCATCCTCGAAGCGCTCAGCGACGCCAGCTTCATCCACGTCATCGACTTCGACATCGGCATCGGCGGACAGTACGCCTCCCTCATGAAAGAACTCGCCGAGAAGGCTGACGTCACGGGAAATAACCCGCCGGTGCTGCGCATCACCGCCGTCGTGCCGGAGGAGTATGCGGTGGAGAGCAGGCTTGTGAGGGAGAATCTCTCTCAGTTCGCAAATGAGCTCAATATCAGATTTCACGTCGAGTTTCTGCTCGTACGGACCTTCGAGATTCAGTCGTTTAAGGAAGTGAAGTTCGTGGAGGGGGAGAAGACGGCGGTGCTGCTGTCACCTTACATCATGCGCCGCCTCGGCTCGTCCGAGAACGTCAGCGCGTTTGTTGGAGACATGCGGCGCGTGGGGCCAAGCGTGGTGGTGTTCGTGGACGGTGAGGGGATGGCGGAGACGACGGCCGGGACGATGGCTGCGCCGTTTAGGAGGAACTTCGTGTTGGGGCTGGAGTTCTTCTCAATCGTGATGGAGTCGCTGGACGCGTCTGCGGCGCAAGGCGGAGGGGAGATGGTGAGGAGGATAGAGACGTATCTGTTGAGGCCGAAGATAGAGGCGGCGGTGGAGGCTACGTGGAGGCGGGTGCCGCCGTGGAGGGAGGCGTTTGTGGGCGCGGGAATGAGGCCCGTGGAGCTGAGCCAGTTCGCGGACTTTCAGGCCCAGTGCTTGTTGGGGAAGGTCCAGGTCAGGGGATTCCACGTGGCGAAGCGTCAGGCGGAGCTGGTGCTGTGCTTGCACGACAGGGCCCTCGTTGCCACATCGGCATGGAGGTGTTAGGGATTTAGCTCTAGACTTCTAGTTAAATAAGTAGCTTTTAAGTAAGGAGTTATGGGTTCTATTCTATATATAGTCTGTGTTTTAGTGTTAACTATTGGGGTTTGGGAGGATATTTGGGTGTAAGATTGTAAGTAAATGGACTATAACTTAAGAGATTCCGGCCACGGCGAGTTTGTTATGGTGGGTTTGGGATCGTTTTCTGTTTGTGTACGTTTTTCAGTGTTGGTTTTATGCAACTTTGTCGCTTGTTTATGAACAAAGATAACAAAGATAACAAGGGAAACTAAGCAATAATTAGCCACCTCCCATCACTTGTTTATACTTCCTTCCAATATGTTGGTGTAATTTCCCAAGTTTGTATAAGTTCTAGCGGTTTTGCAAAATTTGGTATACAAATTACCATAAGCAAAAATAAAGAACCTAATTAACCATTATCAGTACATCATCATTGCTAGATTGACCAACATAACAATCAGATATACTTTTTCTTATTATTAAGCGCTGAATTAGCTACAGTTTTTTACTCTAGCTTAACAATGATAACATAAGACCATAGAATTGAAGTTATTATTGACGTGCTTGAGTTTCCCTCTCGGTGAGAATACCCCTTTTTCAAAATATTTCTTTTCCCTTTCGACCCTAGCCGCCTCCATTGTTTCTTCCCGATCTCTTCATCTTCATCTCCGATTTTCAATCAGACTTGTAACTCTTCTTCCTCATTCAATTCTCTCTCCATTACTTCCTTTGCACATCGACTTTAGTGGGGGAAGTCGATGATGCTCCTCCCGGTGAGGAGGTGCTCGAACCGCAACGCCTCGTGGCGGCATTCGAGGAAGTAAATCTTGCTCTTTCAGACAATGAGGAAGAGGTTTGTCTCCCATTGGTGGTGTGTAAAAAATATCGATTTAGTGCTAGTTAGCTATGCTATGGATGTTTTGTTGCTATATGATAAGATCTGTGGGTTTTGTCAGGATTGTGGATCGTTTGTGCATGGGGAGGGTGGTTGTGCTGTAGATGTGGAATCAATGAAGGAGGGTGGTGGTGGGGAGAAGATGTCGTTTTTGGGTTCGGGGTTGGGTGGGGATCAGGTTGAGGTTCCAAAGTCTGTGGCGGCCTCCGGAGCACGGTCGGAGGAGGGTTTGATTAAGGGGGTGCCGAGGGTACCTCCAGGTCATGGAAAAGCAGGTAATCAAGGAGATGGTGTGGGAAATATATCCATGATGGGCTTGTTCAAGTCGGTACATAATATGGGGTATGCAGTTTCTGTTAGTGGCCTTTCCCAATATAGGGTTTCACCACAAATGGGGTCGTCGGGTGGGCAAGTTCAAGATGGTATGACTGAGGTTATGAAGGAGGGTCAGAAGACTCAACTTGCCATGATGCGATGATTATGGACAACCTCTTATATGGGGGGAGTCCTTCTAACAAGGTTGTTCTTTGCAGATGGATCCACTGGGATACATTCAAGTCTTCGGACCTTCTGGTCCGCGTGAAAGAGATGTGGAGCCACTTGTGGCCGCATCAGGTGCACAAAATTCTTTTGCAACACAGCCTCCAGTTGTTGGTGGGATGATAGTCCTAGTTCCAGAGCCCCTAACAGGAGTTTCAGAGAGACACTAGCAGTACCATATGTTTTATAGTAGGTAGTAAGCTAGAGGAGCAGGTACCTACACCGATATCCAACGGGCTATTGGAATGTATGTTGGGAGAGCAACCAGAACCTGTGGGTGACTCTACCAACAATTTAACCACCAGAGGAAACTCAAAACGGAAAGTAGAAGAAAAGTAAAGGAAGTCCAAGTTGGGACCAAAGCATGGAGCACTCATGCGAGAGTCGCCAACAAAGAAACCGGTCCTATTGCCGGTGGGAAAAAATGCGGAAGAAATGCGGCTATCAGTTGCCCAGTAGAGATGACACTTAGATAACTAAGAAGTGGTACCCCTAATTTTTTTTTACAATTCTTGCGTTATTCTGATTTGTCTATCTATGTTGTTGGACTTTTATCGGTTGTTTAAACAATAGTAATACATTAGTGGTTTTCTTTTATTGGGCCAGTAATCCGGTGAACTCTGTAGTACTATTATCTTTGAAATGAAATATTATCACCATCTAAAAAAACAATGATAATATAATAACACATGTGACTTGTAAAAAAAAAAAATAATAATAACACAACATCTGGTCCACATCAGTACTGAGAAAGCCCGGCCCAACAAACGACAGGAGCCCAAAAACTAATTTGCGCCACATATTAAACGGGAACTAATTAATGGCGTTGGAGTATACCACGTGATCGCCACCATGATATTAGAGAGAGGAGTAAGACGCTGAGCGACCGATCACCGATGTGTCCAATGCTCCCCACAAACTGACTGCTTCTTTCTTCTTCTGCTTCCAGTTCGTGTTGAGCTTGACGACGAAAACGATTCTAGATTCTTGGAATCAAAGATGGCCATGCTCATTCGCATCTTACCATTTCTACCTGTGAGTCCAACGTTTTAATATCTTAATACAAATGTTTGCATTACTGTTTGCATTTCTGGGCATACATACTCAAATCATTCTCCGTTATTAGAAAGCAAAAAACCAAAATGACAATCATGTTAAATGGGTATTGAAGAAAGATGAAGAATCAAACAATGTTGAGGGTCCAGTCATTTTATTCAATATTAAGTTTTGAATTTCTCTCCATGGGTGAGGGGTCCTTAGTTTTAAGTGATTACATATTAACCTCAATTCCCAGCTTGACCAAGTCGCCGGTGAATTGTCGGAAAGTTGTTTTCTTTGCGATTTGTATGGTTGCAAATATTGGAATGGACTGCTAGATGCTATTAGTATCTTTTAATATTCCATTTCTGTTGTGATGATTGGACCATATTGCTTACTTTGAATCATGACAGGGTACTAGAACTACAAGACAAGTGCTTGGGAGTATCATAACAGGCAAGTTTTTGTTTGTTTGTCTTTGCTATTCTGCCACAATGTACCAATTGAGTGATGCTATATGTTCTTAAATTGACTCATGGTATATAGATGTTCTTGAAAAAAGTAGTGGGAATTGGCGATTACCAAGCAGACCAAGACGAGTTATTTGTTTTCGTGGATTGGTGAAATCTGCCCAAACTTCCAGGCATATATCTGTCTCAGGCACTTCATCGATGATGGAAGAAAAAGTTCCTTCCAGCTTCTTGAGGGACAAGAAGATAGCTCCTGATTCAGATCCTCCTAGCATGCAAGATGTCAAACTCTTGTATCAGTTTATTGATCAAAGGTGAATAATCAGATATCTAAATATCTGTTTACTAAATTCTTTATTGCATATAACAGGCTTCTGAGCATGAAATTATTTTAACTTCTTGTCATAAGTTGTCAACTTGTCATAGTTTCTTTACTGGTTTTTCTTTTATCGAGTAGTACCAAGCTTGTGGTATTGACTGGAGCTGGAATTAGCACAGAATGTGGGATTCCCGACTACAGAAGGTGTTGTGTTTCTTCCTTCACATGGTTGATTTTACTTGATGAGATCATGTATTTATGTGTGCCTGTTGTATTGTATTGATTCTTTCTGTGCACAAACTTCCATCAATTTGCTAAGTTGGTATTTTTCTTAAGCTCTTATGCTTTGATGGCTTTTTACTCATTCTTTAAAAACTAAACCTCATATATCTAGGCATCTAGCTGAGATTTATTAGGACTTTATGAATTTGCGGTGATCATGGTATTTATCTGAAATGATTGCTACTATATATATTCTTCTTTGATATAGTTTATGCCTTGCATAATTTATTCTCATATATTTGGACAACTTTCTTGTGTTGCAGCCCGAATGGAGCATATAGTTCTGGTTTCAAACCAATTACCCATCAGGTGAACAGAAGGCATGTGCTATTGTATCCTATTTCCTCTCAAAATGGGGTTCATGTTGTGATCTAAGCTCTAGTATACATGAATCAAACTAGAGAAAAAGCTCTGGTAGTGCTGTAGCATAGTGATAAGTCTCCGAATGGTAGAAATAGAGTAATTATGAGTGGTAGTACAAAGCAACCTGTTTATACTTCTGGTTTATATAGAAATTTTATTTGAGCACTGGTAATTAATTACAAACCATTCTCACGTAAGTGTGCCTGCATGACTCTATCCTGGAATAAAAGTTTGTATATCTGTTCATGAATGAACCAGCAGTTGACAGTGTACCAGTATAGACCTCCAGTGGTATACAGTGAATACAAGCAAAAGGGGAGATAATTCTACGTTTTTACTGCCAACGAATATGATGCTCATTTTAGTGAGAAGTAAATACACTCCAACGACCGATAAATATATATTAGTGTGTTCTGGATATCTTGAAAAACATTATATTGCTCATGCTTTGAAAGAGGGAATCATATCCATTCAGTTTGTAAAATTATGTTGACCTTTAAATAATAACTGCTTATGCCTTTTAGTCATCCTATGATTTATTTTGGGAAACTGCAGTTCATTGATAAAACAAAATGGGGCTTTAGTTGGCATAGGCATCCACTGCATCATTGGCTGTACATGTCTCTTAGTGATTGAGTTTTCGAGGAACTACATAGAACTTTCAAAAAAATTGCATCTGCCTTTACTTTTCTTTTCCAATAAAATGTCCGTTTTTTTCTCACTCTAATTTAACGTTACATAGTTGAATTTTTGCTGTATAATCATACAAATATTTAGCTTTAGTTCAACTTATATTCTTCTAGATGATATGAACAGGAGTTTCTCCGGTCTAGTCGGGCCCGTAGGCGATACTGGGCAAGGAGTTATGCTGGGTGGAGACGGTTTAATGCTGCACAGCCCAGTGCAGGTCATTTGGCTCTAGCATCTCTAGAGAAAGCTGGTCGAATAAACTTGATGATTACGCAAAATGTTGATAGGTCCATACTTGTCTCTGATTCTATGTATGGAATATAAAGGACGGACAATTTTTTTTTCTTGATTTTGATCACACAAATTCTGCATTAATTAGAAATTTGAAGACAAGGTATAGAAATTTCCATATCCAAGTTCTGGGGTAATAAAAAACAAGAGAAAAATAAATCTTGGGTTCTTTTCATCAGTAAATCTGGTGTAATTAATTTCTTGTGTTTGTTCCAGGTTGCATCACCGTGCTGGTAGCAATCCAGTTGAATTGCATGGAACTGTGTATTCCGTTGCTTGTATAGATTGCAGTTTTTCCTTTTGCCGGAGTTTGTTTCAGGATCAACTCAAGGCCCTTAATCCAAAGGTTAGTCTTCTGGAAAATACATATCCAGGGCTAATGGCCGTTGAAGTTTCCACTGGTTTTTCTTTGTGCATGTTATCTATCTTTAGAAGTTTAGTTTCAGTTTATCCATGGAAGATAGCCTGAAGGTTGGTCTGGTCACAAACTCACCTGTGTTTGTAATGAGAGGCCTGATGAACAAGTAATTATCTTTTTAACTGCAGTGGGCAGCGGCAATTAACAGTTTGGACTTTGGCAACCCTGGTTCAGACAAGAGTTCTGGCATGAAGCAAAGGCCTGATGGTGACATTGAGATAGATGAAAAATTTTGGGAGGAGGATTTTCATATCCCTACATGCCAAAAATGCAATGGAGTGCTGAAACCTGATGTAAGGACATATGCTATTGAATCTTAAAATTTGACATCTGATAGATTCTTGCGTTTTCCCATGTGAGGAGTATAGTGAATCAGTTTGTTCTTTACGTACATATAATTTAGTATAAGAGAATACTGGATGTATACCAACACTACCAAATCAAAGATATCACTCTTACATTCATATAATGCTTAGTGGGTAAATGTGCCAGTATGCTACTTTATGAGAATTCATTTAGTAATAAAGTTGCAGATAGTAGTGGTATTAACGAGCATGCCTCAGTGGTATACGTGCTTCTGAATTGAGAAAATTCCAAGTAGAAATTGCAGAGAGTGAATATCCCTGTAAAACTAAAACTGGAGATCAGAGATGCATCACATACCATATATTTGCATATCCTATTTTAGAAAGAAAAAAAAATATATATATATATATATATATTTGAATGCCAGAGATCAGTTTTATTGTTCAAACTGGTGACCTCTTTGGGAGTAACTATGGGCACTTTGATTGTTACACCTATGTGTTGTATTTCAGTACATTGGAAAAGAGTAAGGAATTCAAGGCACTAATTTGTTGAATCATGCTTTTAAGGTTGTCTTCTTTGGTGATAATGTCCCCAAGGACAGAGCCGATAAGGCCATTCAAGCTTCAAAAGAATGTGATGCTTTTCTCGTGCTAGGTTCATCTGTAATGACCTTTTCTGCATTCCGACTTGTTAGGTACACCTTCACTTTTGCTTATTGAATGAATGGAATCTGCATCATATCTATATACTCGTAGAAGTTGCAGAAAATAGTGAAAAAAGAAAAATCCCGAAGAATTTTGATCAATGGTGTATAATATAGCTGAGACATCATATAAATTGAATGCCATTTTTCTAATCTGTTGTTTCAAGTATGTTGACTGTATTGTCTTCCAAGTACCCATGCTTTTCCTTCCAAAATCCTGACCGGCAGCCTTTAATGTGTGCTATATAGAGCTGCATATGAAGCAGGTGCTACTACTGCAATTGTAAATGTTGGAGTGACCAGAGCTGATGATTTTGTACCTTTGAAAATCAATGCTCGATTAGGAGAGGTATAATTACCCCAGCTACTTCTACTGCAATTGTATATCGACTCCAGCTACTTCTACAATTGGTGTTGCAGTGCTAACTCTATAACATGTTTTCTTGTGGTACAGATTCTACCTAGAGTGCTTCACATGGGATCCCTCAGCATCCCTCCCCTTAGTTGATGTGATTCAGAGGCCACAAATGAGTAGTAGCTCTTGAAATCTGTAGCATTTGATAACAGAAGAGCTTCAGTTGGTTTGTGTCAAAATATTCATTGTTCTTATTTTCAGTATAAGTTCATAACGCTTTCTGCTGCTATATTATTCTGTTGATGCCTCCTCTGTGGTTGTGAAAAATAACTTTCCATCTTGAAGAAGCCATAGGAAAGCAAGCACGTTGGAAGACACTGAGGACAAGAAATAAGACAAATGAAAGGTGATTTGACCAAAAGAAATGCTCGATCTCCTTGTAAATGTTCATAAAGCATACACTATATTAACATTATTCTGTGATATTTTCATACGAGTATGTACCGTAGAAAGATGTTTGTTGTAATGAAGTTAGATAAAAAAGTGGAACTTGTACCATTGTGAAATTCGTATTATCAGATTTTAAGACCTGAGATTCAAATGATATATTACATTTCAGTTCAGAACAAACATATACAAATTGTACTCTGATGCATGACCTTGATCTTTTATTGGCTTCAGGCTGCCATCGTGTGGTGGCTCTGAAGCATGCCGATACTTTCAAACACTCGACGCTCCCAGAAAGAAAATCTGAAAATAAATCAAACACAGCATCAGCTAAAATTCTAATATATCAAGCATGGGCTGCTCTATATTTCACTGTTCATAAGGGGTATTTTGGTCTTTTCATGATTTTTTAATTTATGTTTTTACTTTTTTACTTATCTATTTAACTGTTTTTATTTTTTATTTTTTTTTAACAGTTTACACTTTTTATTTACTTTACCTTTTCATTTTCATTTTTTTACAGTTTTATTTTTACTTAAAATTTGCTGTAATTTTTTTTACTAAATCCTAATCTTCAACATTATTCCTGACGGTTTATTCTCGACTCTTCTCTCATCTCATCTATACTATTTTTACGCAAAGTCACATTGTTTCCCCATATTCACAAATTAATTCTTCCAATTATACCCTTTTATGTTTGATGCAATAAAATAACCGAGAGTTATAACTATAATTTGTAAATTAATTTATATTTTATTTTTCATTTTCTCTCTTCTCTCCACAAGCTAGTTTTGAATTCGTTCACCCCTCCGCTGGAAACTGATTCCAGTAAAAAGTACAACAAAAAATTAATTGTTATTTTTTATTGGTTTTAAAAAAAAATATTTAATATTTTCTTTTAATCCATTTAGAACAAAAACAAAAATTATTGTAATCAAATTTTTTTTTGAATAAATTATTGTAATCAAATTAAAAACAAACGTAGTGTGTGCGCCTTCCTCTAGTATTAATAATACCATGCCTTCGACGTGGGTTTCTTTTTTAGTATTAGTACAATCAGCAGTAGGGGTGAGACATTCGAACCGAAAACCGAAAAAAAAACTGATCCAAACCGAGCCGCGGCCGAAAAAAACCGTACCCGAAAAAAAACCAAACCAAAAAAAACCAAACAAAAAAAAACCGAAATATTTGGTTCGGTTATGGTTTTTAATTTATAAAAACCGAACCGAACCGAAAAACTGAAGTATGTATAAATAGATATCATTTTAGAAATTTTGTAATATATTATATAAATATATGCAAAACAAAAACCTTAAACTCCTAAAATCCTAATTTCTTTATGTACAATTCTTCTCAATTTCTCTCATAGAATCTAATTAAAATGTTAGACAACTCAAAAAAAGAAATTTTATAGACAATTTTTTAGTTATTTATTCAAAAGTTGTTTTTTATACATTATGTAAAAAACCGAAAGAAACCGAAAAAATCCGAAAGAAAAAACCGAACCAAACCAAACCGAATAGTCACGGTTTTTTTAAAAAAAATTGAAAAACCGAACCGAACCGAACCGAAAAAAATATTACGGTTTGGTTATGGTTTTTAGCAAAAACCGAACCAAACCGCCCGAATCCCACCCCTAATCAGCAGTACATGTACAGAAATGACATGATTAATATAATCATACAAATTCCAAATGACAAGATCACTTACAAGTTAAAACACAAAATGTTGGAATATCACTGAACTCGGGTGAAGGTAAAGCTGAACTATATTGATATTCGTAATGTGTTTGGTAGAAGGCACCTAGAGCCTATTTATAGGTTACAAGCTAGTCTCCATTTGGTAAGGGAATATAGATACATAATGAGAAAATATGCCCAATATTCTATGAGAACTAGAAAGTAAGGAAAGTAAATCACACACAAAATATAGACATATTTCAACACTCCCCCTTGTTATGCCTTGACGATTTGAGGTCTTCCTTCATGTAACTTGATCATCTTCGTTGGTGGCGTCTAGGCTGCATCCCATCAAAAATCTTTGTTGAGCCAAAAACCTTTGCAGGAGAAAAACAGGACTCGAGCAAAGCAAAAACTAAGAGCATCTCGCCTTCATATCAAAGCGATGAGACTTTGACATGAATGATTTTCGTTGCCTCATTAAAACTATTTCTAAGTAATAAAATCCGTTGGAAAAAAGAAACTTGGTTGGAAAAAGAGTACAACTCATCACATTCTATCATACGATACGACGTTGTGGACTTCAACTCCCCCTAAAGTCAACGTCTCCCCCTGAACTCGCCAAGAGGGATTCACTTGAGCTAAGAGCGACTCGATTATCTCAAGAAGTTTATGTCGATATTGATGAGGACTTAGACATGAGCCGAAGCAAGCATGCTAAAGTATTTCCCAATGCAAGAGTGATAGTACCCCAATATGCTCACATATCAAGAACTTCAGCTCCAGCGATACCTAAACAGGGTGAGTGCTTCCATTTCACTACTAATAATATACTGGATAAAACCTAAGGAGTAAGAGAAATAGAATGTGACAACCCGAACCGGAAATGGTATGTTTATTGGCTTGATTTGCGAGTTTCGCGATTAGTCGCGGTTTTGTCGTAATTGGTCGTTATGGCGGGTTTGTTAATGACTAAATTATCGGGAAAGAATTTGATTTGAGTTCCTTCACGAAAGTTGTAGAGAATTTAATTTCGAGTTTGTGGGAGTTTCCGGATGATGATTTCGAGTTAAGTGGAATAAGTTATGAATATTTTGGCCGTTGGATTTTGTCGTGTTTATCCGTTTGGTTTCGATTCGTTTTGGACGGTACGTGTACGGTATAAATACGGTATGAATACGTGACAATTAAGGAAACTTTCCAATTTGGGAAAACTGGGCCGTTGACCCGCGTTGACCACGGGTCAAAAGTGACCCGTTTTGGCCGAGCCTTTGTTGCCTTCGATGTGCCTTATCCCTGCATCTTTTGGCCGTGGTTCCTTCATGAAAATTGTTGGGCTTGAGCTCCTATTTCTTTTGATAGGTGGATCACTCATTTTTGTTATCGGATGAAGAAGTTATGATGTTTTGAAGTTTGGAGAATTCCGGTGAGATTTGGCACTGACGGTGGTGGCGGAGGCGGCCGAGTTGGGGGTCGACCCTATAGGGGTTTTGAAGCCCTTGGGATGGTGAGTTGATCCCAAGTGGTCTTGCACCTTGCCGTGGCCGGTGGTGGCCGATCGGAGTTAATGAATTCCGGCAAGGGTTTTCGACTTCACGGTGAGTTTTGGAGGTTTTCCGGTTAAAATTGGGCTTAGAATTGAACTACAAAGTTGTTGGAAATGTCGAGATATTAAAATTCATGTGTAGGTTGCAATTTTCTGGGCCAATGGGTTTTCCGGCGGCGGCGGAGTTCTGTCCCAGGTGGTTTTTGACGAGTTTTATGTCGTTTTGCTCGGAATCGCGCACCGATCGCAATGGTGAGGTTTATATTTTGAATTGAGTATCAGAATTTGTGGCGAGGTTTTATAGTGTGTTTATTGAATTTTCGATGATTTCATCGATATTCGAGTTATATGTTTCCGGGAATGGTTGGTTCTCGAGATGTGGTTCAAGGTTTTGAAATGTGATTTTAAACAGCGGTATTTATGATTATTCAGGAGATCGTGATCGTATGTTTGGCGAGGGATCTTCCGACGGATCACAGGATTAAAGCGTTTTGCGTTGTGCTAGTCTGTGAGTGGACATTTCTTTTCACTGATTGGTTTGCGAGTCTTTTATATACGTTTTACGAGCATGAGCATGTAGTTATGATTATGATTTATACGAGCATATGTTTTATGATTATGCATTTACGAATATGCTTTTATAATTATGCATTACGAGTATGCTTTTACATTACGCTTTATGCATTTGCATGGAAACTTTTATGATTTGGTTTACACAGAGTACAATCTCGGTAGTAGTTGTATCGATACACTTAGTATCTCGGCTGATCCCCGAGTTTACCAGGGGGGACTGTTACCCTGATTCCGAGGTCTTTACCGGGGGGAGCATATACCCTGACCTGAGGCCTTTCTGGCTGGAATCACATAAGGATCAGGGATCCCGTAATTTAGACTGTACTAACACGGATGTGTCCATGAGTGACCCCGCAGAATTTTCGATGCATGCTCTGTACGCGTGAGGAGTTAGAGTCTCCCTCGTGTACCATATGATTTTTATGCATTTAGACTCGCATATGTTTTTATGAACATATATATGTATTCGGCGAAAGACATTTATTTTCGTCCACTCACTCTAACAATTTATATGTCTTTCCCTGGGCTCTTCGTTTTCTTTGCCCAGTTTGCAGTTTGGATTCAGGTGTCGCACGTCGAGGTTGGAGGCATAGTATTCGAGCCACTTTTCCTTTCTCAGTATGTTTCTAGTTTGGCCTACTATTTGTAATATATTAGAGGTCGCTCTGAGTACTGTTTATGTTTATATTTTCAAATGATTTTTCCCAGATTTCTGTAAAGCTACAGTTGTGTTTATTGCTTTACATTATGATATGTTTTTGAGAAATTCGGATGGGATTGGAGCCCACAGTTTGGCTTTTGTGGCATAAGATGAAGTGTATTTTCCGCTGCAGGTAAATGGCAACCGCGCGTTATAGAGGAAATTCTGTCGAAATTTTTGGTTTTTGAAAGTTCACGTTTTTTTAGAAAGGATTTGATTCCGATTTAGGAAACTAAATCGGGGTTGGGTCTTTTCATAGAATCTCCTTATCTCTAGCAAAGTCCATTTCATATCTAAATGATGAGAATTGTGGGAGTCTTGAAACATCAACCAAAGATCTACAACTAAAGAAATCGGGGATATTCCACACACTCACCATAAGAACCCATGTCTACGCACATTGGGTGTGATAGACGCATACATATCCCTCCTAAGGATCCATACTTGGTATGTACATATGCAATGGATACACCACTTTGCATGGCCTCCAAATATGAACCCAGAATTCAGGCATCGTTATGGTTAACACTAGGAAACTTAAGCCTTGGGTAGGCCGTCGGTTTTCACCGTCGGTGACGCCTTTATTGGCTGCGTTTCCACCTTCTGTGGTAGCTAAGCTATATCTTATGTGGTGACTTATATATGGAGCCGATCGTTGGTCAAGGATCCATATGTCAAAGCTAAGCTGAATGTTTCTAGATTGTCATTGATTTTCAGATATTTGTAGTCACTTATGACATGTCAGTCTGATGTTGTTTCAATCATGAGGTTCAAACTCATGACAAGAAAGAAAGTTCTCTTTGTAAGTAGTCACAAGTAACACAATCCGCGAGTTTTTCATCCGAATCCAACTCAAGTTGGGGCATAATTTCAAACTTTCCTTATAACAAGACAATCCAAGTCAATGGCAAGTAGTGCAATGTACCAAAGCTAGATTTCTCTTCTATTGCGTCTATATACGTTTCAAAGAGAAACTTTACTAGACACGAAGAAAGTTCAGGATAAACAATGATTACAACAGATGCTACAAGAGGCTACATGCAGGTGACAACCTGTAGACTAGTCGAGGCATGGCTCAGTTGGTTCGGCACTTTCTCTGATTCTGCGATACCTAGTACTAAGTTGCAACCATGTACATTCTTGGAGTTAAACTCTCTATCAGAAAAATCTAATATGCATGTGAATGTGGCATGCATCAATATGATGTTATACTTAATCAAGTAGTCACTTGTCAACGGAATTACCAATTCCGTCTATCGAAGTCACATCCTCATATGATGAGTCATATGTGGTTCGAAGTGTACATCATATGGCCAACTTTTGATACCACGTGTGGTGTCAACGTGTAGACCATCAATGCTCTCGCAAAAGTCATACTTGAATCAGACTTCTCAACTCTCAAGATCATTCTCAATCCCGTAAGAATGTCTCAATCGAAGAGGCAATAATGCTACAAATAGTTTCTCGGAAATACTATTAACTTCCAAACAGTGAATTGCTTCTCTATCAAGGACGTCTTTGAGAGGCCTTTGGGCTAACAAGAAGAGACTCCTTGACTCTCTCAATGTTTGATATTGCATCTGGAACATTGAAGAAACCATACTCGAATAATCTTACGATATTTAACTTCGCCAAAGTTCTCTTGATGAATTTAAATTTAGATGTTAAAACAATGTACCTCTCAACTACACTTCTTGTTTAAATAATCACGAGTACCGTCTCCTAGACATGGCCACGTAACTAACTCGGTTTCTGGTTATCCCGGATAAACTTCCAACAACCTAGTGGAAACGGGTTGTGTATCATCTTCACAAGTCATGCACTAAAGTCCCATATATTTTAGCATCACTATGTCGTGGCCTTTAAGGCTCCAGTTTTGGCCGTGAGACATTTGAGGTCACGGTGGCACCGCCTAGCTCCATTAGGTCGATGCAGGTTAGGTTTTCATTCTTCATGGATATGTAATTACAGTTAGTAGTGTGGTAAGTATGAAAGAAATCATCGATGTCATAGAGTGAGATTTCAAGATTATAATGAGACAGATTGGGGTTTGATAACAGCAATTCCTATTGTTTTCATGAAAGAATTTTGTTCCTATCTCCCCATAAATGGTGGAAGAATGGCTCATTACAATGACTTTGAGTATATCAAATTATTTGATCTCATCGTGCAATACATGGTGTGGAGGATTGTTGTTCTACTTTACATCGGGATTTGTTACTCTTTCCAGGAGTGTCGACTCTATTTCAACTACCAATGATAATGTGGAGGTTTTTTCTTATCATTAATGTCTTGGGATGCCTTATCCCCTTTCTATGCAAGGCAAATTTGAAGAGACAATGCTTGATTAAGACATCAAGACCATTGTAAGCATTTAAAATGCTTTCGTCACTATAATTACAGATTTAGAAAATCCAAAGATTAGTTTGGTACTTGCTAATCAAAATAGCTTATGAAACTACGGGTTTAGCATGTTGGTTTGTGGATGGGTGCTCAACAGACAACCAATGTTGGCCCCTTGAATTAGATCTATTAAATATTTTGTATTTAATAGTCTACATATCTAATCCTCCACTTGGGTTCTACATTATATAAAATGTTGAACTCGTAACCCGGAAATAAATTTCATGAGTAAAAGTTTTCGTGTAAATGAGTACATTAGAATCAAATTATGAAAGATTAAAAGTCTTTTTTTTAGAAGAGAAAGATTAGAAGTCTTTGTACATATACAAAAGTACATAATATGATTTTTCCGGAAAATAGTGTCGGTCCCACATAGACACGTGGACCACTCATATAGTGCCACATCAGCATGCGATGCTTATGTGTTACCACATCATCAGAAGCTCAGCCCAAAAAGGGTTATGGGCCGGGTTTGGATTTCAGACATGAGTTAGGCCCAAAATTGATTGGGTTGACCCTATTCAGACTTGGGCTTGGGTTCGAATCCACTGGGACCGACCTGTTTGGGTCATCTGGGTTGGGTTTGACCCATGGCCTACTGATCTTGGATCTGATCTGGGTTTCTCGACAGGGCCGCCCTGCAGTGGCCGAAAAATGGTACAACAGTGTGTTTCTCGGTGATGAATAGGCGGATGAGGAGCTGGGGACGAGGGAAGGCTAATGGCTAAGGAGATCGACCGAGATTTCTTGCCCTTATGGCGTAATCGACGCCGAAAAATATCGATCGAATTCGATTCAGATTTTGATCGTTTCTCTGGTTTAGGTTCGCCAGAGATCGTATCTGAGCTGGTGAGGAGTGCCACTCGGTCCGCGGCGGTGAACCAAGGCCGATTTGGCCATAAACGAAGGAGGATTGCCGGAAGAGATCGAGCCTGATTCAGGTCGATTCCCTCTGATCGGTCTCAATCAGATTCTCCCCCGATTCCATCCAAAAGAACAGTTCGGTGATGGAGACAGTGGAAGAGGTTGGTCCTGGGCCGAGGGACACCGATTCCATCCAATTCCGATCTGTTTCCATCGCCGAAAACAGTCAGATTCCCGGATCGGACTTTGGTCCGTTTCAGGGTCTGTAATTTTATCGATTTTCCCTTCACTCTTTATGGTAATTACCATAATGCCCTCAGTCATCATAGATTACCATTCTGCCCTTTGACGAATCTAAATTCCAAAACAGTTCTAATTTTCTCAAAAATGTGCAAGTTTTGTCGATTTTCCACAATTTCTAGAATTTCAACTTTTCGTGAATACGACTAAGTGTTTGGTTAATTTACCTTAGACTTCTCTTAGAGTGGCCAAAACACTCGTGTTTTGATTACATATTCCATATAATAGGGTTTTGCTTGTTTTGATTAAGTTTTTCAACTTATAAAATTCATATGATTTCACAATGTCCGGTATGCAAAAGTATGACAAACTAGTCAAAGAAAATTGATGTTGGTGGGGCAAAGCCCCCTCAAAAGCACTTATCAAAGATCCTCTTTCTAGTCGTCATGCCTACAACCTTTAATTAGTTGAACCTTTTACATAAAGTGACTAGGGTTCTTAACCTAATTAAAAGAAAATGCCAATCAAGAGAAACCGTAATTCTCATAATTACCATAATGGTAAGAGATTATGTTTCAAGTTCTTTTCCTTTACAAGATTGGGATATTTGACCAAATGGGTTGGGTCTACATCTCTTACTTTAGGATGTTCATCCTAAGTGGATATACCGACTTGTGCCTTCAACTATAAACATGAATCATGTATTGTGTTTCCCTTAACATACACATATCTTGAGCGTAATAAGCTTTCATAGATATAGCGTTATAGTCAATCATATGGAATAATATCTTTCAATAGTTATCAATTACATATGTAATTCAACTGAAGATATTTACCATGCGATATATCTTGCTATGCAAGGATATCTTGCGATGTATCTTACATATGTAAGAAGGTGGATAGAGATGTCTCAATCCATATGTCAAGTTTTGTCATCCTATAAAGATGAACAAAAATCAAAGGAGAAAACTAAGTCACCATCATACACTTACGAGGTTTCTAGTTTTCGATCCTTCTTCTTTCGGCTGGAGCCTCTGATTCCTATTTAGAATATAATCGAAACTCTATTTTGGTTTCTACCTTTTCCATGAGATCAATTTGACTAAAGGTCTTGACTTTTTCATTTACGTTCTTAGAATGAAGATTATCTTTGATTCTAGTAAAGATTATGGAAAATCCGAAAAGCAAAAGAAAACGCTTTGATTTTAGGTCCGGACTTGTTAATCGGAACTCTACGTAGGTCGATCACTTAAGAAGTTAAATTTCTTTAATTCCTTAAGCATGTCCCCACTATATGATTCTTTAACGTCTTCAATTGAAGAAATTGTAAAGATGGAGAAGAAGAGGTGTTTTAATCCCTGAAAAAAATAGAATTCGCAAAGTTGCAAAGAGGGAGAAGAGAGAGGTTTTTGGATTAGAAAACTTACATCTTATTTCGGGCTGACTGACCTTCGTACACTAAAATGGTCATAACTTTCTCAATACACGTCCGAATTGAGATATGGGAGATGTTCTAGAAACTAGACATCCATGACTTTCCAGAGAAAGGTTGACAGTCACCTAGTTCAATCTGAGATAATTGCAATCATCGGTTGAAGGGGCAGATTCTCCATCTAGCAGGCTTTGATCAATAACAGCATTGGCAATCAATTGATAAACGGTTGTGCACAGGTTATGAGATTGAAGTAATCAAACTTGAATGGGGATGAGAAAAGTGTTTAGACTTTTCGCATAGATCTTCAGGTTAGAGGCTCGTGCTGATAACGTGTTGGAATATCAATGAACTCAGGTGAAGGTAAAGTTGCTCTGTATTGATATTCGTAGTGTGTTTGGTACAAGGCACCAATAGGCTATTTATAGGTTACACGTTAGTTGCCATTTGGTAAGGAAATATAGATATATAATGAGAAAATATATCCAATATTCTATGAGAATATTGACTAGCAAATAAGGAAAGTAAATAACACACGAAAAGATGACAAATACAACGTTGTTGTTAGGGCTTTATCAGTGAACATGTTTCGGCTCGGTTGTAGTAGCTAGTAGCTACCAAAACTGCATTCACATCATTAGGTCCACTTCGATCAGTACTCCTATCGTCCATCAAACCCTACAGTTTATCACGTGTCAGTCCATAAATTCAAATGAGTTTACAATCAATAAGGATGAGTGATATGATCTTTTGCATGAACTTCAAAATTTAAGACAAGAAGAAAAATGCATGGTTTTTCGAGTGCATCTACAGTGCTCCGCACAGTGGTGTGTGGGGCACTATTTTCCATTATTTTCCAAAAATGCCCCTTTCAACATTTCCCCCTCTTTTGTATTTTTGAAAGCGTAGTGGGCCCATAATTTATCTGTACTAACACATACAGCTGAAAATCTATCATCGACACTCAAAGGTAAACAGTTATTGTTCATCATAGAAAATTTCTCACTATCAAAAAACACGTGATTTAAGCTCTAAACTTAAAATTTTAAGAGATTTTATCACTAATGCAAAAGAGAGAATTAAATTATTCGAAAGATCAAAAGCAGCCCATCCCCGTCCTTTAGAAAAAGCAATTCATAATCTCAAAATTACCAAAGAACAAGCTTTTCTTAAAAATTTGTTAAGAGACAAAGCAAGAATAGAAATTCTCTTGCACCGATTATCTATCTGACTGTTTATTTAAGCGTTGGTTAGATCCGTAGATCAACTGGTATCAGAGCTTGCAATAGCTCAAAATCCTAATAATGGGATCAACAACTGAGAAAATAATGGAGAAACTAGATTCTCTATTTTAAGCATCAGATGCAAGGCAACAAGAAATCTTATCATAAAATTTTAGATGCAGAGAGTATCTAAAAATTCTTTCAGCAATCAGCAACCAATTACAGAAGTTAGAGGCTAAGGTGGATTACATCCAGAGGCAACCAGAAGAAAAATAAGAACTATTAATAAGAGTTAATAGTAAGATCGAGAGACTAGATCTTCAACAGATGAAGATCCTTGAATATGTTCAGAAGAAACCTCAAGAACATCAAAGATCAAGCACTAGTCCACCTCGAACTATCATTAGAAAGACTAATGACTTCAGATCACTAAAGGTTCCAAAAGGGAACCCAATCCCAAAGCCATTTTTTCAGGGTTCTTCATCAAATCCTTTAGCATTCAAGTTGAAAGAACCCAAATCAGAAGACATGCGAAACATGAATATGTTGAGCATCTTCAAGAAAAAATCAGTGCAGTTGGTGAACTCAGAAGAATTTGAATTCAACGAGATCGAGAACAACATTCGAAATGCTTCAATCCCGAAGTTTGAATTCAAACAAATCTACAAAAGAGGAAGTTTTGATATGATGGACAACCATCAATTCAAAATTCTTAAATTCACTATACCGGCAATAACAGGAGAAACAAATCTCCTTCTAGTCACACTTGAAGAAGTTTCTAAAGCCAGAAAAAGTAACTTCAAGTTTATGCATATTAGAGCAGTCCAAGTTTGCATAAAGTTACTGGCCAAAAAATGCCTAAATTGTTCAGTTCTATGCGTTCTACAAGACAATAGGCTGATCGACTTCCAAAAAAGTCTACTGGGAACACTTCAAGCATCACTATGTAACCAGGTTGCATACTTCAACTACTTCCTAAACTTTTCAACCAGTCTAACAGATGTTGCTCACTGTCTACGACTGAAAGTCGAGACAGACGACATGCAAGAGCTAGCAATAGTTTATAAAATCTACTATAAACGCATAACCAATAAAAATTATAATTTCATAATATATACGATTATAATTTTCTATTTATTTATGATAGGAACAATATGAGGTGGATCCCACACCGGCGATGCTTAGGCATATCAACCAAACCGCCAACTCCATATACCGTGATTGGAAGTACAAGCTTCATGTGTACTTCGACAATATCGGCCCCGTGCCTACCCCCGTAGAGCTGCGTGGGGATAGGGAAGATGAGTGGCAGTGGTTGTGTAACCACTTCCAAGATGAAGAATATAAGGTGTTTACTTTTTTTATTTAAATTAAGAGAATTGAATTATTTTTTTTTAGTTACTCATTAATTTTTTAATGATTTATGTTGTCCAACAGAAATTCTCCGAAATCAACAAAACCAACCGGGGGAAGAAGGACAAACACCATACCTCCGGCGCCAAGCAAGTGATTCAAATAGCCAAGGAGCACAGGGATAAGGGTTCCAAACACCCTTATCTCGATGCTAGCAAAAGCGCGTACGTGACGCTTGGGCTCGAGAATGATGCGAGTCAATACGGCGTAAGTGATATATATATATATGCTTTAATTATAGTAGTTATTATTTAATTATTATTTAATTATTATTTAATTATTATTTTTTTCAATTATTCTTTTTTAGGCAAGGTTGGTAAAACGTGCGCAGGAGGAATTGGCCAACACTCAGCTTGCATACCCAGATTTGCCACCCGAAGACCTGCCACCTCTATCGATGGAGAGCCAAATTGCAATCACCGATGAGGTATACGGCCGTAGAGCTGGAAGGGAGGTTAGGGGGATGAGGACCTAAGGTGATTCGAGATTTTTGACCTCCGACTCATCATCTACGGGAGGTTCGGGGAGGAAAAGTACTCAGGCTGTGGCCGTCCAAGAAGCCATTCAAGAGGCTCGACTCGCACGAGAGGAAAATCTATCTATGCGTCAAAGGCTTGATCAGCAAGAAGCGCAGATAGCCCAACTCATCGCCCTCATGGAAAATCAAGCTCGACGACAGTGTCAACCTCCTCTGAACCCATACCCTGACGACGACGACGGAAATCAATTCTTCGTCGTCCAAGTGCTTACTTGGACCACGGAGTGCACCTTCTCCGTCGTCCAAGTGCTTGGACGACAGCACTTGGAGCACAGAACTAGGAGGACGGAGGTTCCATCGTCTAAGTACTTAGACGACGAAAAAACTCACCTAGACGACGGAAACGCTCCGCGGTCTAGGTGCGTTTTTCTTGTAGTGAGTATATGACGACGACTCTACTTCTTAGAGTTAGAGAGTTAGAAAATAGTCGAAACTGTGATGCAGCGAAATTGGGGTCGAATAAGATGATGAAACGCCATCGTTTCGAGCTAGAGGTGAGTCTTATCAAGGATCTGGGATACGTCTCTGGTATCAGAGACAAAAGACTGAGAGAGGGATTTCGAGAGATAGACCAAAAACTTAGAAAGAAGACCGAGAGGAAGTAGCAGCTTGTGGTCCCGGGAGTAAAACACAGAGAGGCGCAGTGACACCGTTGGTCAGTAGGAGTGCCCGATCAAGATCTTCGGCTTAAGCAATAAGTTTGTTTCCCTAAAAACCTTTCAAATCTCAATGTCTTCAATAGCAGGAACTAGTTTAGAAACTATGTTTAACCACGAAGTTTAGCGAACAGTATCGGAAGTTGGAAACTTCCCAAGAAAAGCTATAGTGAAATCTACAAAATAGGAACTTTCGAGTTCAAAATCAAATACTCCATTAAGACCCAAGAGCAAACCATAGGAATAGATTCAAACACCCAGAACATCCAATTACTCACCTAAGATGCTTTGAGAATACATTTAAAAGAGAACTACAAATATTTGCATATAAGGCTGGTCCAGATAGGAATCTAGCCCTTGACCAAAAATGGTCTTCAAACCTCAGGCTTTGTTGCACTTCGCGACTGTAAGCACAGAAACTTTGAAGACTTAATTCTTGGACTAGTAGAGTCTAGTCTCTGAAATGGTCCAATTCATTTTGAATATTTCCCAAATTTTCCTTTCTCACTCACTGATACTAGAATTCAAAAGTCCTTAACTTTAAATATCAAAACCCATGGATATGATATGTCAATAGGCGAACAACCTCTGGCAATCATATACAAAGTTTATTACAAAGTTATGACGACCTTGATAAACCAGAAGCCAAAAATTTAGAATTCTAAAGACAAACTCTTTTGCTAGAAACAAATGTTTCAAAAGAAAATGTGGTTATTCCCAAAATGATCAGGTGGACTGATATTGAACTACCCTCATAATGGAAACTTGATGAGGCAGTTCCTCCACAACAAATCCAAAACTAACAAATTGATTGTATATCGCAACATCTAGATGGAAGCATAGGTATACGATTCACAAATGAAAATAAAAATAACTTGCTTTTTAGACAATTTTTGAGTTCTAGAAGGTAAGTTTTCTCAATCCCAACTGTTCTAGAAACAGAAAGAAGTCTCAGAAACTTCAGACTCAAGAATTGGATGAAGCATCCACAACCCCAAGACCCCTGTACACAAGGCAAACTTCACCTACTCAGTCCTCGATAGCTGCAGAAGAAGATAGAGATCCTTAAATATTCACAATTTCGAAAGAATTCGAGATTGACAAAGAATATTTGAAAAAAGACTTTTATTCTGATGAAAACAAATTCAAATGTACAGTCTTTCTTCAAATCTTCAACAAACAAGAAAGGATGTTATTTAGGAAGAATATTATGCTTTTCTGAACAAAAATAAAGTTAACATATTTTTCTTCGAGTGATACTTTGACCGAAATAAAGCCCAAAAATAAAGAATATGTCAGACTTCTTTTGCAATTTGTCGTTGAGTCTTGGTGGAGAATCTTGATTATTTGCTTTTGAAATTTGTAGATTCTAATTATGACCTTTGGATTCTTTTACATTTTTGGTAGTTTTGGACAGCTGGACGACTCAAAAATCTGCAATAATTGTGTTTGGATCATGATTTTCAAATTGGGATGATTGGGCTTCATCTATAATGTCGTCTTCTTCATCTTCGTCATCATCATTTGACATTTGTGATAGGGCTTGTTGAAGTCTTCTGATATATTCTTTGCGGGATGAAACTCTTGCGAGTTTGCTTTGAATTTGAGATTTTTGAACCAGGAACTGGCTTTGTTCTTTGATTTGAGTGATTGAGTCTTTTTTTCCAAAACTAGGTGATTCTTGAACCATGAGAGTAAATGATTTTCTAAAAATTTGGTGGTATCGAAATTATCCCACCATTTTTGTTTGAATCTCCTTGTAAGAACCATTTGTTGATTGGGAGTTGGAGAAGACATCGTAATGTCCCAAGAAATAATCCAAACAATGTTTAAGAAAGCAAAAAACATGAAGTTTAAATCAAAAGGTTTTGCTGGACTGGTGTCACTGTTTTCCTCAAAAAAATTGGATAAAATCTGCATTTGTTAGGGTAGAATAATTTCAGTAGCACCAAAATAGCGCCACAAATTAATAAACCAGAAGGACATTTTGTATTCAAAATTTTGGTAAAAGAAAACAAACCATGAATGCTGCCTATTTTTATTTTGAAGATAAAAAATATTTTGCCAAGGCATCAACATAGTCCCAGTAAGTAAGAGAGCCTGGAATAAAATTTTGCAAAAACTTTTGGATGTCATTGGCTGTTGAACCCAATTTTCAATGGTTAGAACCTTTCTGATTTAGATTTTTGAGTGGGTTATTTGGCCAAGTCTGTCTCTGTTATGAGTCACGCTGATTGATCTTATATCAACTAGGATAAACTCATAGAAAGTCTGACATATTCTTTATTTTTGGGCTTTGTTGCAGTCAAAGTACCACTTGAAGAAAAATATGTTAACTTTATTTTTGTTCAAAAAAGCATAATATTCTTTCTGAATAACATCCCTTTCTTGTTTGTTGAAGATTTGAATAAAGACTGTACATTTGAATTTGTTTTCATCTGAATAAAAGTCTTTTCTCAAATATTCTTTGCTAATCTCGAATTCTTTCGAAATTGTGAAGATTTGAAGATCTCTGACTTCTTCTGTAGCCATCGAGGACTAAGTAGGAGAAGTTTTCCTTGTGTATAGGGGTCTTAGGATTGTGGATGCTTCATCTAATTCTTGTACTCTAAGGGTAGTTCAATATCAGTCCACCTGATCATTTTGAGAATAACCACATTTGCTTTTGAAACATCTGTTTCTAGCAAAAGAGTTCGTCTTTTGAAGTCTAGATTTTTGGCTTTTGGGTTTATTAAGGTTGTCATAACTTTGTAATAAACTATGTACATGATTGCCAGAGGGTGTTCGCCTGGTGACATATCATATCTAAGGGTTTTCATATTTAAAGTTAAGGACTTTTAAATTCCAGTATCAGTGAGTGATGAAGGAAAATTTGGAAAACATTCAAAATGAATTTGACCATTGTAGAGACTAAATTCTAGTCCAAGAATTGAGTCTTTAAATTTCCTGTGCCTACAGTCACGAAGTGCAACGAAGACAGAGATTTGAAGACCATTTCTGGTCAAGGGATGGATTCCTATCTGGACCAATTCTATATGCAAATACTTGTAGTTATCTTTTGAGATGATTCCCCACAACATACTGCTAGATTAGTCTCAACCTTGTACCAAAGGTTATCGTACTCTGAAGCTTTGTCGTAACCAAGTTTTTTCGCCTGGTAGTATCCCTTGGGTTTTCCTATCCAGAAAACTTGTCTAAGGTGCTACAATGAACTCCCACAAAACCAAAATTGTAGCTGACTTATCCATAAGGCGTCACCAAATAAATATGTAGGGACTTAAATGCCCTAAATGCCAGATTTTGGCTAAGCCATTCATTGGGACATAACTATCCTTGCACAATTACTCTATCCTCGTGTACTATTGATCCAGAATCGCCTGGGTTTATGGATTTTTGCTCTAACCATGAGGACCCCCTTGATTCCCAAAATTTTCTGTGACGACCCGAACCAGAATCAGATGTGTGTTTGGCACGATTCTCGAGATTTGGTTATAGTCGCAGTTTTACGATATTGTGTAGTTTGCCGATTCGATTCGCGACTATGTTTTCAGTCGAGAATTTGAGTTGAGTGTCTTCACGGAAGTTGTAGAATATGTGATTTCGAGTTCGTGGACGGTTCCGGAAGATTTTTCCGATAACCGAGGAATATTTGATGGTTATTTGAAGTTTCGGGTTCCGACGAGTTTATCCGATAGTCTCGAGTTTATCCGAATCATTTTGTAATTTTATTTCGGACCGTCGATCGACCCGAGGAGTGAGTATAAATATCGAAATTGTCGTAAATCATCGAAAATTTGCAAATTGGGGTTTGACTGAACTTTGACCAATTGTTGACTTTCCAAAATTGGAAAGAGACCGTTGACCCGTGCGGTGAGCGAGCAACCCGATTCGGTTCGTCGGCGACCCGGTTTTTCCGGCCACCTCCGGCCAGGTTAAGGGTATCATTCGAATCCTTGTGAGCTTCTCTTTCATGTTGCACTTGAGTTTATTGAAATTGATTATGTTTTGAGAGAGTTCGATTAAGGGCCGAGATGGTTTGGTCGACGGTGATGGGTGGAAGGGTTCCGGCGAGTTTTTGGGGTTGGGTTGTTGGGGGTTTCGTTCCCCACCACTCAGTGATGCTCTCTAGGTGATTGGATTTGAACGAGATGAAGTTTGGGGTTGAACCCGATTGGGTTTTCCGGTTAGGGATTTTGTTGGTTTTGTGTGATTTTGGAAGGGATGCGTTTGGAATTGAGCTTGGTGTTAGAAGGGAAAGGGGTTCGTCTGGTCAAGAGGGTCCGATCTGGAAAATTTCACCGAGAAATTCCACCGTTGACGGCGCGCCGCCGCCGGCGGCAGCGGTCAACGGCCGGAAAAGTCAAATTTTCTGATTCCGACGTTTTTAATGTCATTTTTCTCGTAATCACGCCCTGATTATCGTACGGAGGTTTTCGGGTTGATTTGGTTAGCCGATTTTTCGGTCGAGATTTCGAGTGGGGATTTCGGGATTTCCGTAATTCATTTTGTACTGCATTTCGTATTTCCGGGAACGGTTGGTTTCCGTGCTTCAGTACAGTGTTGTGGATTACGATATTGATCAGTTATGTGTATATATATCCAGGAGATCGAGATTTGGATCGTGATCGTGCTTCAGGCGAGGGATCTTCCGCTGGACCACGAGATTAGAGCGAGTGCGCATTTTGCTCACCTGTGAGTGGACAATTTCTTTTCACGGAAATCTTGCGAGTCTTTTATATGATTTATGAACTCGAGCATGAGTATGAGATTTCAGATTTGTATGAGCATGTGTTTACGATTATACGATATACTTATACGAATATACGTATACGAGTATAAATACACTTATATGTTGATTCATGCATTGCATAGAACTGTTTATGATTTGGTTTACACAGAGTACAGTCGTGGTTACGTTGTTGTATCGATACACTTTGCCTCTCGGTTGATCCCCGATGGTAGGCCGCCTGGAGGGGCGTTTCCCCAACCAGACCGGTGAGGGGCGTATCCCCGGATCCGAGGCCATTTCTGGCTAGAATCACGTGTGGGTCTGGGATCCCGTGATTCGGACTGTACTAGCACGGTGTGTGTCCATGAGTGACCCCGTGGGATTTTTACTTGCATACTCAGTACACTGGAGGAGTGTGAGTTTTACCTCGTGTACTATGTTGTTATATTTGCTTGGACTCGCATATGTTTTTATAACGTATATATATCAACTGGTGAAAGACATTTATTTTCGTCCACTCACTCTAACGTGTTTATTGTCTTTCCCCTGGGCTTTTCGGTTTCCGTGCCCAGTTTGCAGTTCAGGTTTGGTGTTTCACGTCGCGGTTTGGAGGCTAGTGATCAGAGTCACCTGTGTTTTCCAGTAGGTTCTTGTTTCGCCTACTGATGTACATGTTGTATATATTTTATACTAGAGGTCGCTCTGATACATTCCGATACTTGTTTATACGGATTTTCTCGGATATACATATATATAGTACAGTATGTTTACTGTTTGTTGATTATATTGATGTTGAGAAATCCGGATGGGATTGGTGCCCACGGTTTGTTTTTTTGTGGCATAGGATGAAGTGTGTTTTCCGCGTGCAGGTTAAGGTAATTCCACGCTAGTAACGAAACTCTGCCCAAATTTCGGAAAATTTTTGTTGGTTCGCATTTTCGAAGGGGTTCGATTCCGGTTTAGGTAGCTAAATCGGGGTTGGGTCCTTTCTTTTTCCTCTCATGATACTTTACCTTTGAGAGGGTCAATGAGATTGCATGATAAGGGTTCAGCTCATGGGGACCAACGTCATCTTCCCTACTTAAGCTCGTGCTTTTCTGGACATTAAGACCCTCAACATCGAATATACAAACAAATCAAACTCTTGCAGAACACTTTTGCAAAAACAAGTCATTCGTACTTGGTCATGCACAATCAATTTTGAATAATCATGAAAACCATCATTTTGAGGGATGCGCATAATTTTGAGATATTTCACGGAGCTTGTCCCATTGATTCTTTCTCCCTAAAGGATATTGTGACATGCTGTCACGAACCTTGAGGGAACGCCCAACTGCTGCGGATCATGAGGGAATGTTCTGATGTCGAGGAAACCTCGAGGGATTACATTATTGATCTTACATCAATGGATTCACTCTAAATACTCTAGCTTTTAGGGTTGCCAAATCCATAACCCATCATGGCCCCCCTTCAATAACATGTTGAATGCTCGAGGACTCTATGTGGATTCGTGAGAAAGGTGTCCCCTCAGTTAGCATCCTCTTCTCTACATGACATGAGACCTGCAAAACCAAACCCTCAAGCTTTCCTTTGATTTCCTGGGTTTTCTCTGTGAGCACAGATTTTGGATGCTCACAAGCTTGTGCCTTATGATTGAATGAAGGCACCAGATCATAGGGGTTTCTTATGATCATTGAAGGTTAAGACCTTATTTTTGAGGTTTGTTGGTGATGTGAGACTCCTTCGTCTTGCTTCCCCTGAGAATTCCTCCTTGAAAGCCTGCAAAACAAGTCCAAGCACTAGTGGTACCATGCTTAGACCTTCTGATGCTTAAGTTAGTATAGAACCAAGCATAAGCGTGTATTAGAGTTGAATTCCTTACCTTTGCCAAGCTATGGCATCATACATATAGTGATCGTTCAAGGTCTAAGAATAGTCCATATAAGAATAGGACTACATAGTTTCAGATAGGAGAAATCTATTAAGGAATAGATCTCGTTATTCAAGGTTAATCATATTTCCTAATTACCACAAGCCCTTTGGTGTAATCCCTTTAGGATTCATACAAATCTTACTATTTTCCCTGAGGATTCTGTCAATCCTTCGAGGTCCGATCATGCAATCCCTCGAGGTCCGCATCATACCTTGGGATAGTCACACCATTATACGAACATTCCAGAGACTTCTACATCATTCTAAATACTTCGAGAAACCTCTAGATTAATCGATTTATACTCAAAACCCTAATCGTACAGGCCCAAGCCCAATATTCTAATTATCAGACCTCTTCTGCTTGCGAACCTGGGGGACCAGAAACCCTCCAACTCTATGTGGCCAAATTTTGCTCCTACATCCTCGAGCTCAACACGAGAACTGATAAAATTTCTTGAAAATCATCAAGGTTTCTAAAAAACCTTGAGGTTTCCACACTGGTGCTAAGTATGAAGTTTTTCCCATTTCCTATAGTCAAGGTCGACCAAGGGGTCTTCATATAAATCATACACATAAATATATCAAATAGATCATCGTACCTCAAGACAAACCATCACACTTCACATAAACCATCATACTTCATGCTCTTGCTATAGTTCTAAGCACATATGCTTCATCGATCTTCACATAGCCCTCACGTTTATTTCAATAATCTACATAACAAATTGAGGTTCAAAAGGTAATACTAACATTGACCATGTTTGATGGCATGATCTGTGTTAGACATGATTCTTCATGGAGGACTATGATATCCCCATGGATTTTACTCAACTCCTCAAGCTCTACTTCTGAAGGCCTTTGGTGCTCGAGCTTACTAATCGTCCCTTCAGCTTTCTATTTAAAAACTCACGACCCTCAAGGTCTATGATCAATCCCTTAAGCTTTCCATTCAAAACCTCACGACCCCCGAGGTCTGTGATCGATCCATTAAGCTTTCCATTCAAAATCTTCTAGCCCTCGCGCTTTCTGCTTGACCCTTCAAGCTTTCAATTAAAAATCTTGTGGCCCTTAAGGTTTCTAGTTGATCTATCGCCTTCTCTCGAGGTTTATGATTGATCCATCGCCTTCCTTCGAGGTTTTCGATCAATTCCTCAACTTTCCTCAAGGTACCTAATCGATCCTTCAACTTTCCCGGAAGTTTCTGATCATCCACTCATCTTTAAGGATCTTTGGTCCATAGGCTGATGCTCCACCCCTAGCTCTTCCTTCGAACATGTTGGTGTAGAAAGCCAAATACTTTTTCTGCAAGCCCTCGTCGAGGTACATTATCTCTGAACTATGCGTTGAAAAAATGCAATATTTGGATAGATACTCTGTGCCCCCAGTATTCTGCTAGACTATTTGAGTCATGGAGAATACTCAATGCCTTAAGCTTGAGTTCTCTTCATTCACGACCTCTTGCGCTTTCGGTCCTTGCTTCGATGATCGGGTAACAAGTTTCAAAGAGTGAAGTGATCCACCATTCTTTAGATTATGAGTGTACAAAATCCCTCAAGATTTTGGGGTTTTAGAAGTGTACCCTCGTGGTCTCCTCCATAATTAACAGCTTCCTGGCGAATTCCACACAATGCTCGAGTGTGTAAGTGCGGTAACCTTACCCCTAATAATCTTCGAGATAAGGGGGAAATTGCCCTAAGGTTTCTGTCTCCGATCTTGAGCTTTCCAAAACACCAACCCCAGATTCAACGTAAAGCTTGAGGCCATGGGTTTCCCTTAAGCTCGATAACGATTATATTCCGGTTAGCTAAGCATGATATGGTTTCTCCCAATGCTTATAAGAGCATACATGGTCTTTATCTTCTTTTCCTCTAGCTCTCCACGAGCTTTGATGTTGATTCTCTTGGATACCTTGAGGGTCCAGCTCTCGATCAAGAGAATTCCTTTCTATGCTTCATTTCCGGCCTTATTTTGCTGTTTGCTACACGGAATTGACGTTCCTCGAGGTCTCCCCCAAGATCTCCACTTAGGTCTTCTTCTTGGCTTGTTACCCTCGAGGTTTCTGGTCGACTTTAACGTACTTCGAGCTCTCTGGTCGTGGGTCAGAAGATTTTTAGTCCCTGGTGACTTTTACACCAATTGAATGATGTACAACATTGCAAAATCATCCACTGCTGAAGATAGACAATAGCTTCTTTGTCTGATGATTCTAGCCTTCTTTCTCGGTCTTTTCCTCGAGTATCGGCATGCCTCGGACCTTCTTAACACATCCCCAAGCATTCTGGGCATAAGAATGTCCCCAGGTCTCCAAATTCTACCATTAAACATACCTCGAGCATTATGAGCTAGAGGATGTCCCCAATTCCTCAACCTCTGCCATTACACAATTGATTCTCCAAAGAATCATCCCTTTAGAGTATTCCGGAGCTCCAATGATATAGTTTAGCACTATGTACTTCTTCTCTTAGCCCTTAAATGGTGGTGGCAAGGTCCTCGTCATTCTTGGGATTCTTGACTCCTCCTTGAGGCTTCAATGAATCTTCAAGCTCTTTCTTATATTCATTGGTCAAATACTCCTAACAATACTCTGGTCAACTAACTCGATAAAGTTTCACTTAAAGATTCTACAATCTATTCTTTTTTATGATCGTTTCTCTTGTGGTAGGCACAGAAGTCCCTTGAGTTGTTCTTAGATTGCTCCGAGAGGGGGAGATGTCTGTTCACATATGGCTCGTTTTTGATATGGTAGAGTATTGTTGAGATAGAGATCTTGGTTGGCCTTCTTGAATTTATCAATTTTGCTAGTAAGCGTAGCCTTCCATCCTTTATCATTTTCTTCTAACTCTGGTGGTTGTTCCTTGTCATGTTGCTCCCTAAATTCGTTTTCGAGCTCCTTCTCAAGGTGAGGTAAAAAGTAAGATTCTCGAGCAGACTGACCTCTTCATACTAAATCGGTCATAACTTCTTCATGAAACATAATAATCATGATCTGAAAGATGTTATGAAAACTAGACACCTGGGATTTTCCACGCATATAAAGATCATAATATAGTTCCTTCTAAAATGTTTCCAGTTCTCCATTGAATTTAACTGATTTGTATAGGCAAATTTCCCAGTTTAAACTTTGATACCTCTTTTTTTCTCCTTTTCTTCTTATTCATTCGAAAATTTCTCCGGTACTCGGATACGTCTTCCAAAGCCTCAGATGTTGGCTATTCTCTTGAGATTTAGGGATTACTCGTGCATAGTCTGTCAAGATATTAATCTTTGGTTGCGGAACTTTCTGCTCCTAGACCACACATTTCTATTCAATCTTTCGCTTTCGAATTTTTCTTGGAGATATTGGTTTGTGGTCTTCAAGTCTCCACCATTTGTGTTGTATAAAGATGGAGGTTCATGCACAAGTGCACCCCATTGACTGTTGAATTACTCTTGAGAGATCGTCTGATCCAACATGTTACTTCATGACCTGCTGCAAACTACAATATGTCATCGTGTCGTAGAATTTTTTTCATAACTTTCTTTGTATAAGGAATAGACTCTCGAGCTTGATTGTGACTTTGTGAACTTTTTGCAGATGTTGATTGTGACTTTATCTTTCCTCCTCATATATAATGTTCTGGGTTTGAAAATCATAAGGGCCGAACTAGTAAACTTTTCAAAACCTTCCAATAGCAAGCCCTTGATTTCATCAAAACCACCCTAAACTTTCCCCTCCCACAGAAAGCTTGAGGACTTCAGACGACGTACCTCTGTTGAGAAGATAAGTTATCGTGGAAGGTTATTTCTATTGCAGAAGATGACTGCCTTCACCAGAAAAGACGTTGTTCTTGTTGGAAATCGTACACTTTGGAGAGCAATCTTCTTTTCGTAAAAAACTATCGTTTCTCCCCCCTTGGAGAGAGCTATCTTCTTTTCAAGAGGAACTATTGCCTCCGTGCTCAAGATATTGTTTTCGATCAAAGCTGTTGCTTTGTCAGTAGCCAGTCGTCATTATTGAAAGCTATTGCATTCGTAGTGAACTACAAATTTCCCAATGGTTAGTCTTCTAGAAAACTAATTGAAGAACTTAATTTTTTGGAACTCCTCGGGTTTTTGGGACATTGTGGGGTTGCAAGATCACCCATGGGTGTTGCACCCCTTGCTAATTCGTCCAAGTTACTCCGGTAACATCCTCATCTTTGTTGTTGTCGACCTTACATGATATCCTATTCTTGAAAAGGTTTTCTGGCTAGTTTTGGTACTCTGACACGTCGTGAACTTTAGTCATATCTCCTTCTAGAGATCTCTGATTGATGCGATTAATATGGAGTTGAAAAATAGACTCCAAGGACTTTACAATCATATATAATACCCTCTTAGGTATTGGATTTTGGCCGCTAGAAATAGCCCGTAACACAGACCAGTGGTAGTAGTGTTCTTTCCGTCAGACTCGACCCCCGGTCGGTACTTCAGTCATATCTTCTTCCTCCGAACTCCAATTGAGGCAAAATTTATTGCGTTGGAAACTAGACTTCCTTAGATTTCCAACGATATATAATTATTTATCTAAGGTTGGCTTTAGCGTTGCCAGAATATTGACGAACATATGCTCTATTTTTCTAGGAATTTTGAACATCGTTCTTTGTTAAATTTTTTGAGGATTTCCTAGTTTTGGTGAAAACCTGATAGATTCTGAATTCTAAGATAACTCGTTCATGAAAGGATCATTGAATGATCACAGAATGATCCATGCAGGAGTTCTCTCAACGAGAGCACCAATTTGTGAGCGCAGTTTTTGGATGCCCATAAGCTTTCTCCTTATTGTTAAATAAATGCATCAGATCATAGGAGTTGCCTATGATCGTTGGAGGTTGAGACCTCTCTTCCAAGGTTTGTTGATGATGTTTAGACTCCGTCATATTGCTCCCTCTAAGCATTCCTCCTTGAAAGCCTACAAAACAAGTCCAAGCATGGGTGATACCGCGCTTAGACCCTCCGATGCTTAAGTCAGTATAGAACAACACATGTGCATGTGTTGGGGTTGAGATTCTTACCTTTTCGAAGCTATGGCCTCATATATATATATATATTGATCGTTCAAGGTCTAAGCATAGTCCATATAAGAATATGACTACATACTTTCGAATAGGAGGAATCCATTCAGGAATACATCTCCATATCCATGGCTAATCATATTTTCATATTACCACGTGCTCTTTGGTGCAATCCCTCCAGGATTCGTACAAATCTTACCATTTTTCTCTAGGATTATGTCAATCCCTCGAGGTCCACATCGTACATTTGGATTGTCACATCATCTTACGAACATTCCAGAGGCTTCAACATTATTCTAAATAGTTCAAGAAACCTCTAAATAACCAACTCATATTCGGAACCCTAATCGTATAGGCCCAAACTCATTATTCGAATTATTGGATCTCTTCCGCTCACGGACCTGGGAGGCAGAGTCCCTCAAGTTTTATGTGGCCAAATTTGGCTTCTATAATGATGCAACAACATCATTTTGAAACGGAGGTGAATCGGATTCAGGATTTCAAAGGATGTCTATGAAGCATACTCACTATAATCTCCTCCGGTATTAGCCTCGCTGCTGCGTCCGCCATACTCAACAGGGTTTCGACTCAGACAGCAGCTAAAAACACTGTTTGCTGGCTATATCGGTATCTTATTTTCTTGGGCTGCCCAAAAAAATCCCGGCCCATAAACATCGCCCCGGAAAAAAAAAAATTCTTTCCTATAAAAGCCTGGAAATACTTAATTGAACGGTTTCTTCTCTATCTGGAAAAACAATGGCTCTTCTCGGAGCCAACATAGCCAGTGAGGTCAGGTTTTCTTTTTCCCCCGCGAGTTATTTTTTAATTCGATTTTTATGTTGGTCTCCTCTTTATACGATCAACTTTTGCTTTTGAAATTAGAATTATTTTATCATAGCTAAATAACATATGAATTGATTGAGAATTTGATTAGCTTTTATGATCCCACACTGATGTGTGAGAGAATCTGATGATGCAGGTCGGGCTACGGCTGCTCCTTTGTCCGCTTGGTTCCAACATTGTAATTCGAACGGCGTGGTAAGACCCTGATCGATCTTTCTTTTCAGTGCGGTGAATTTCTTTTGGCTTTTGATAGTATAATTGAGTTTTTTTTTTTTCTGTTCGGTGTGATGCACAGTTGTTCTGTGGGGATTGTTGTACCGGTATACTCGACGTGCAGGGCAATTGAGAGGAAGGATGAAGCTGCGCAACAGAAGTGGCTTTTATATTGGGCAGGTTTGAGTTTGTTGTTGTTTTTGCTTTACTTTCTCACTCGGATTAGATCATATTTTCTCTCCAATGTATGTTATTTGAGGCTTATGGTTTGGTTTCCGACTTTGGATTTGCAGCTTATGGATCTTTCAGCCTTGTGGAAATATTTTCTGATAAGCTTATATCTTGGTAAGGCTCTGGACCTATTTCATTAATGTAAATTTCTGTTGGAGTTGTAATCGTTTGAATGAGGAAAGAGTAGGCCCATTTTCTAGGGTGCATGTATTTGTATGTTGCTGTAGTCTCTTATTTTGATAAGGGTTATATTTGGCCCTAGTAAAGTTCGCGAGAGAAGATATCACCAGTAACTTTCACAGGCTTGTGTATCTGAAGTTGTGAAATAGACAGATATCACCAGTAACTTTCATATGCTCTGGACCTATTTTATTTATTTATTTTTATTATGTGCAGGTGCCCATATTACTATCACATGAAGTTTGCTTTTCTTGTTTGGCTCCAACTTCCATCTGCTGATGTAAGATACATTTGCTTCTTCTCTCTATCGTATCCATTTTGATTGTGTTCTCTTGTCTTGCGTTTCATGGGAGTTGTTGGGTAAAGCTGGTTAGTCGTTGTTTGGGTTTTGGTCAGACATAAGAATAATCTGGCTTTTATATTATTTTTGATAATCAGTGTCCATGTTTGATGATGAAGATGGACACTGATATATAGTGGTTCTTGCGAGTGCTTATTGGTGACTCATCTTCTGTTTGAGCCATGTTTTGTTGTTCTCTATGGCTTTTTTTACAGCCAATCTCTGGTTATATGCCTAACTTTAGTAGAATCCAAACATGGCAAAGACTTGACTCCTTAAACTGCTTGGTTTCTTCTATAGAAAATAAATAAATAATAACTGCCTCTTTTCCATCCAGGGGGCGAAGCAGTTGTACATGAACCATCTACGTCCCTTCTTTTTAAGGCATCAAGCGAAAGTTGATCGTATTTTGGGGCTTACATATGGTGAATTGGTATGATATCTATTCGCTATTACCCTGGAATAGTATATACTCTGGAAATTTACTTCAGGGACTCAGGGTTGAAATCAACTAAGGCGCCCTGGTTTAATCATTGCAGCTCAAACTCATTAGTGCACACCAAGGAGAGATCCAATATGCTCGAGCTATGATCTTGAAAGTTTTTGGTTCAGGTGAGACCGACATTAGTCAAATAATCCATGACACAAAATTTAGTGCATTATCAGTGGTCAATAGTTACTGCTCCTGTGGTTGAGATCATGTACCTGATGAGCTATATCATTTAGGGGTTTAGGTATTTAGATTACTGGGGCTACTAGTTGCTGCTTATTTATTTAGTCCTGGTCTTTTTGCTAAGGACCACTTTCCCCCTTTCACAGATCAAATGCCTAGGGGCAGGTCTAGTTCAGATGGTCCACACAACAATGCAATTGAAGGGGATCCTAGAAGGATCACAGGATCTGACTCCGATCTAGATGATTAGTTCCCGCTGTGATGAGCAAACTTGTACAGTTTTGAATCGTTTTTCTTCTCTGTGCAGAGAAAAGTCTCTTCTGAATTTTTGTTTTGTTATTGTTAGTATTTGGTTGAGATGCAACTTATTCTTTAATTTGTGTTTTAATTTCTAAGCCCTGACGCATGCTCTCCTCTGGTTCTTGTATCCAAGTTAATGGTGATAGATGTTCTGTACTGGTGAAATAGGGAATGATGGTGAGTTGGTGACATAGGAACATTTAGGGTACTTTTTGCCTCTCATACTCTTGGTACAGTGACGAACAGGCAAAGATCTTCATCCTCGTTGAGCGAGGATGAGCTCACAGCATACAGAACACTAGGCTTACCTATGTACACTTGGTTACTAATGTGCTGACGAAATTAAGTTGCTTGGCTATGAGATTCGGCCATTCTTGTCCCATGCACAACCGTTGAAAAGACTTTGGGAAATATGACTTCTGGGTCTTTCTTCTAAAGCGAAAAATCCAAAAGGATGAAGAGTTTCCGACTCATTTTCTTAGATAGCTGCCCCAGTTGGCCCAGTTTTCGGTTTATCGTAGGAACCAGTGAGGAATTAATACCATACAGAACAGATTAAAGAAAGTCGACGGTAGTGATCTATTATATACTCTTTCCCAATGATACAACAATCGGCCATGGTTGCTCCATCAAGGACCCAACTCGGTTAACAGTACATAAATAAAGGATACAGTTGCAGAGTAGGGTTAAGCGTATAAATTAGTATAAGAAAACAAATGTTCTACACTCAACTAAAGTGAGGGTCGTGTTGCGGAGATCAATCAATATCTGTTACTACAACGAGAGACCGGTATCATCTCAACTTTTTCCCTTACTACCACACGATTGATGTTCAATATTTGCTACTAGATCTGGTCCACACAATCGTGTCAACTCTTCCTGCATAGCAACACACTGGTTTGTTACAAAATATACTTCACTTCCAAAACATTGTCGGGACAATTCAGGAAACTGATGTACCAAGCAAGTGCCACTTAAAAGAAGCAAGGATGTTTTAAAATCTGACATATAAGTAATCAAAGAACAAACTGAAATAATCATGGGAAAAACCTTTATTGACGTATTTTCAGATGCAAGCTTCTCACATTCCTGGGAGAGCCTTTGCAGCTCATCTTTTAGACCGTGGTTCTCATTGGTCAGTCCCTGGACACTTTTTTGTAGCTCTTCACACTCTGCCTGGAAAACATAAGAAAACAAAAGGCAAATCAGGCGCATTATCCACTCGCTAGGTCTTAGCACCTAGTATCCTCATGATGTAATATACATAATTTTGCCTCAATTAATTGCAAACTAGAAGTTTATCCCCAAATACCAACATAATCACCCACCCTACCCACCACACAAGTTGGGGCGGTTTGTTAACCACTTTGCCATAGCAAGGCATATTGAACAAGGAAACTTCTGCTTAAAGGTGAGTATAAGTGCATCCATACCTGCTTCCGCAATCTCGATCTCCTAGCAGACTCCCTATTTGACTGCTTCCTTTTCTGCCTTTTCAGTTCCCGATCATCCTGTTACAATAAAAAATGAATAATGCAACCTTTCCAAGGAAAAAGATACTCCAAAGTTCTTCAAGACTAGATGCTCAAACTTTAAAAATAGGAAGACATAAAATATAAAAGAAAATTGAAAAGAAAACGAGCATCTAAATGCACAGTTCAGGTTGGTATATTAACAAATGAAGGATGTGTACCAAAAAGAATAACTTCAAACATGACAGAAAGTTTGTACCTGAATCCAATGGTCACCACCGACAGCCGATGCGGCTCCAGATTGTCCTCTAACTTTTGCAGCTCCAGCACCAGCAGGGGATGCATTCCACAAGTCCATTCCCATATTCAGACTAGTTGCAGGCATAGGGACTACAGGCTTCCCAGGCACAGCAGTGTTATTTTGAGCATTTGCTCCTGAAAAATGTGAGCAACCCAATTTAGCCAAATTAGTACCATTTCCCAATATCTGAGTACACACATATATTGTAAGAAAATGTAGGTTGAACAGCAGTGTTATTTTGAGCATTTGCTCCTGAAAAATGTGAGCAACCCAATTTAGCCAAATTAGTACCATTTCCCAATATCTGAGTACACACATATATTGTAAGAAAATGTAGGTTGAACATATCCACTAAGGGAGAATAAATAAAAAAAGTACAATTCTAGTACCATCTGCAAGCATCTTGTCAAAGCTTCCCTTTTTGTTCGAACCATACTCCTAAGGATATATCAACCAGATCTTCATTAGAAAACAATCATACCAGATGACAAGTACACAATAAAGCCAGACTGGTATTTCCATATAAGTTTGAAATGCTACCAGAGTTTGGCCAGCAATTTAAGAAAGGTATAAGACGACATTGGAGTACTAGATATAAGACAAAAACACATACCTGGTGGTTACCATTCTCCTCGCTTCCGTCTGATGAACCCTCACTACCGCTTTCATTACTATCAACCAGAATTTTACAGTCAGACTGGGTATGGCATCAATTTAACCTTTGAAATCAATGTAAATTAGACTAAATCTATACACTGTCAAAAGGCAGAAGACTACCAACCTTTGTGATGCGCCATCATTACCCGAGCCAGAAGTTGCTTTTCCACTCTCCCCAGTCTTGCCACTGACCAAAGCTGCATTTCCTGCAGCTCCCTTGGGCTTTTTTGCCGAAGCCCGCTCTTTCCCATCTGTGCCCTTCCCTTCCAACTCTGGGTTTGTTGGTGGAACTGATGCAGGAGTCTTGACATAAATAAATGAAACCAATCAGGTAATCAAATTGAACAATTTAAAATTCAGGCCACTTCTGTGTAAAATTCAAGGGTAAATATATACACGTGAGGAAGAACATCATACCGTGACCATACCCGGATGAGCATAAACTCCACCTGGAGGATACATGGCAGGGTACGGGACAGGAGTTCCGTAAGGTGGCATCATAGGATGCTGAAAAGGAGCAAGCAAGAAAAGAGAACAAACATCAAAAAAGACCACCTTTCTCATTAAAAAAATAGTTGAAACATGCCTAGAAGGTGTATATATCATTTGAAATGTGTAAATAAATGGCTAGATTCTTCTCTACTATAGCATGAATGTATCTACTATTGAATTTGAGCTTACCTGTGCACCCCACATATAGGGATGTGGTGCTGGCGAACCAACGGAGGCGGCAAAAAAGGGCGGTGCAGCAGCTCCAGCGCCATAATAAGCCTGAAAAACAAAACTAGCTGTGAGCAATCAAACTAATTCACCACAAATCAAATACATCTACCTCCTAACTTCACAAAAGTTTACATGTTGATCCAGAAAGTGTTTCCGTCATCTACCTGCATAGAGCTGGACCAATCCGGATATGATGGTTGCGTAGGCACTTCCTGTAAATATTCATGGAATCCCAGATCATCATTGAAAAAAAAACTTGAAAACTGTGAAAGCTAGACTATGAAGCAAGTTGAGAGCAGAAAGCCACACCTGACTGACTTGAGCTGTAGAAGCTTGTTTAGAAGGCTTAGAGGGTGTGCCCTCTTCCCCTGTCCCCATTTCGATTCACTCACCAAACACTCTCTTCTTCGAAAACTAACAAGATCACACTTATATAACTACTCTCAACGATCTCTATTAAGCACCTGGAAGAAAGAAAGAAAAAAAGCATCAATTTTCAGCCCTAAATCCAACCCCACCTCACAAATTAGTGAAAGCAACCCCCCCCCCCCCACACACACACACACCCACTCAAAGCTAACAACTTTACTAACCCATGTAATCGAAATTAAGGATAACTTATCCGAAATTTAACCAACAACAACAAACAAGCTCATATTTCAATCCGGAAACAGTAAATCAACCGCAGTAAAATAGTAATTACAAACTCAGATTGCGAAACGAGAAAGGAAATACACGACCGAGAGAAATCAGGTCTGATGGGAATTGTAAAAAGGAGAGAGAGAGAGAGAGAGAGACCTGGTTTCATGGAGTTTAGGAGTGTGAGGTGGAAGTCCAGGTGGAAGCACTTTAAATTAACAGAGAGCATCAACGGCAAGAATTTTAGGGTTTTTGGGAAAATTTGAGAGAGAGAGAGAGAGAGAGAGAGAGGAAGAGGGGAGCGAGACCTATGTGGCCGTGTCCGTTTCCTTCTCTTCTTCTTCTTCTTCTTCTTCTTCTTCTTCTTGTTCGAAGCTGTTGTCGTTGTGTGAGATGGAACTAACTTCGACTCACTGACCGGGCTTATTTTTGCCCGAGTGGATATGGCGGAAGAGTGATCTGCTGTGGCGGTGGTGCACCGGAACGATTGGAAGGGAGGCTACTGGGGTTAGGGTTTTGATTGGGCGACACGTGCGAGCAACGAGGCTTCCAGCTGTCCTCAGCGACGGCCCTTCTCGTGTTTTTTTTAAAAATATTATTTGTTCTTAATCGCCTTCTTCTCTCCGGTGACTTTTTCCCCACTGTTCCTTCTCAACGCCACCGATCTTTCGCCACGTTGCAACGTGACGAGGAGTTCATGATTTTTTTTAGAAAAGGGAGGAAAATTCTAGGTGGGCCCCATGTCCTGGTCATCAGTTTTTCTATTGTCGTCATCGTCCAACGGTTGCATCTCGTCCGTCCATTGTCTACACACAACACACAAGTTGACATGGCTCACTGACATACATCAGATCAGAACTTGTATTTTCCAGTCATCTTTATAATCGAGAACACTAGGGCTGGATTCGGTTGGTATACCAACTTAAATTAACAATACCATGTACCAACCAACTTATGATTGGTAGGAAAAATGTTCTACCAATACCAACCATCGAAGTTGGTATACCAACTTCGTTGGTACGGTTGGTATTCGGTTGGTACGGTTGGTAATGGGCCTCTACCAGCTTATGATTGTGGCCCAAAAATAAAGGCCCAACAGAAAAGCCCATCATCATTTATCACTTTGTTGTGATTTTCATGTTTCATCTGGACAACAAAATTAATTCAAAAAACTTATCAAATGAGCGAATCAATAATGCAATACAAGTTTACAATATTACATCACATCACACCATCCCACAACTAAAGTGAAGCAAAAATCAAGTTCAAATTCAAGCAAACCCAACATAAACAAAGAAACATTTAGGTATTTTAGGAATTTTACTATTTTACCCTAAAACATGGTACGGTACGGTAGTACCAAGTTTGTAAAAGTTTGTACCGAGTACCTACCAACATTGCAATAGTGGTACGGTAGTACTGTACCAACAGTTCGGTTACCAACTTTTCGGTATACCAACATAATTGGTACGGTTGGTACATGGTTGGTACGGTTGGAAAATAGTTAAATTGCCAGCCCTAGAGAACACCACGAGCAACATTTGGAACGAGCATGATATAAGAACATTGGAGTTAAGTTATTACCAAGAATCCAAGATGGACTGCTATTCAATCGAGACTCGAAATGTAAGAAACTAAATGGTGCATAATTTCGGAGACCTTATAGCAAAGACCACAAGAAGGAAAAACCCAAATGAAGTTAGACTCAAGAGAAGAGACTAGCCCAAAACATATGGCCCAATGAGTCAGGATAATAATGAAAATCTTGTGACCAGCCTTGCCTTGGGCCACAACACTCATCAGAACTTCAGAAGTCGTCACCAATGTTAAAAAATCGATAATCGGTCGTGAATCGTTTTGATATCAATTATCATATAATTAATTACTTAAAAATTAATTGGGAGTAAATATATTATCATATATTTTTTATTTATAAAATAATATTATAATTATTAATATATATAAAATAATAATATAAAATATCCATTAATTAAAAGATAAAATATATATTTTTAGACTGAAACTAAAACCACGTCCCAACCCGAAATTTTATTGATGTAGCCAAATCAATGGCCAAAAAGTACAAAGTTAGGGGGTAAAAAAACCCAAACCAACTTAAAAATAAAGCATTACAAGCTATAAACCAAACTAATAAAACCAAAACAACATGAACAAACAGACAACACATTACTAAGATCCTCAACAAAATCTGTAAGAAGCCATTGAAGAAAGGTCCCCGATTGTATCCTCGAGCCAAAAACTCTGCCATAGATCTCCACCACACACTTCTAATGTTTGAAGCTCCATAATTAGCTAGACTATTAGCTAAAGAATTCCCTTCTCGATAAATATGAGTAACATTAATCTGCATATTTCTCATAGTACCAAGACAATTACTCCATGCATTTTTAAGCGCCAATGAACTTTGACAGGAGCTTCAAAAATACTATATCAAAGAACAATCTGCTTCAAAATAAAATATTATGAAAGTGATCAAAATCATTAAATACATAGTTCAACACTATAATAAAATGTCTTTCAAACAAGAAAATCACCTCATATTGCTAAACCCTCCAAATGCATCCTCATCAAGTTCGGGGTCATCTTCAAAAATAAAATCATCATCATCGAGATCTCTATCTTCTTTTATTGTAGACTCTTGGACACCATCATCTCCATCTCATGTAAGATCGGATTCAAGATCAACCTCACCATTTTCAACTAACCATTCTTGTGCTTGACTAGTATTACTTGCAAGCTAGGTTGCATGGAAGCTTCAAAGTGAAGGCGCTTCCCACTTCGGAAGCGGAAGCTTGTCAGAAGCTCTCAGAAGCATGATTCCAAAATTATTTCTTTTGGAAGCATTTTGAAAGCACGATTCCAAAATTATATTCCTTTTGAAAACTTAAAGTTCCATATTGAAAGCGTTAGATCATATTTCACAAAGAAACATGAGAGAAATTTATTATTATTTATATATATTATATTATTATGCATATACTTGTATGAAAATAATCAACTAGAAATTAAATTCTAATTGTGTTTTAAGTTACTTATCAAATTCTATTTTTCTATGTATATATAACTAAATTTTTGTTATATATTAGACACTTCCTTTGCACACCCATTTTCACTAGTTTTTGAAGAAAAAACTCTTCTGCGTTTCCTCACGCTTCGCTTCCATGCACCCGTACATGTTTACATGCAACTTAGCTTGCAAGTACTGGGTCTATCATTTTTTCTTCTTCTAGTTAATGATCTTGGCATTAAATTGCACATACACAAGGTTGTTCAGCCTTTTTTTCAAGCCAATTTCTTTTTGTTCCAATCGCTGTGAAATTAGATTTTGCGTTTTTGCGTTGCCCATGTAATCTGCCAATTAATCGGCGACTACAAGGTGTGCCGTGTAGAAGGGCGTTCAGACATGAATCGATCAACTCGTTCTTTCACAAATTACCGATTAATCAGTGACGAATCAGACGTGTAGGCTATTTTTTTTTAACACTGGTCATCACTCATCCAGTAGTTGGTGCAATAAAAACTAAGAAAAAGTTTCTTTGATTTGTCTTGAACTCTTCATAGGATAAAAAAGAAAAACCAACTAACAATCAATACTGACCTCATAGATACTGATTTGCAATGGAAATCCAGCTAAGAAAAACATGCCAACTTCTTCTTATTTTCACTTTTCATAAATTCTTTCTGAAAATGTGAGTTCAACTACAAACTCAAGGCTTCAGACCGAAGATAAGGGATGGAGAAGTTGTGTCTGGAGGTGCATCCATTGTAAATGAAGTGTGGCTGCAGGATGGAGGAATAGTAAACTTGTTCAGTATCATGTCTGACTGGAAGATGCATGACATCATTCTTAGGTCTAAGTTAGGTCGACTTTGGTAATGAAGTATGTCATGTAAGCCACATTAGGGCAACTCCAACAAAAGAGTTGGAGTTGTTTGTTGATCTTCAATAGTGTCAATTGGGAACTGAAATTCAAGATTAGAGTTAGAACCAACTTCCAAATCAACACCAGCTCTTGTGGGCTCCATTGAAAAGCATGTTGCTTACTTGCGGGTCCCGCATCAAAAGTGAATTTAAGTGAATAAAAAATATATAGTGGCTTAATTTTTAATTGAATGAAAATATATTCTAAGTCTCTTAAATATACTTATTGTTGAAGATGAGGGATTTGAAGTCTAAGGAATAGTAATGAGAATGAGCCAAAATGACTCAAACTCTCCCAATTGCTTCCTACATGGTTAGAGTTACTTTTAGCTAACTGTCATGTTGACTTTAGGAGCAAGTAATGTTGTGGATCTCCTTGTTTTATAGGAGAGCACGTGTTTGTAATGTTGTGATTCTCCTTGTTTTATGGGAAAGTATGTTAATCTTGTTCCTTACGTAACGTAGGTAGAGATAGTGTGAGCTATTGTAAATGAGTTGTTGTGAGCTCTAGTGTTTAGCTATTTGGCTATATAAAGCCCTTTCTTGTATCATTGTAAACAAACTGATTATACATTGAATACAAACCATAAATTATCTCAAGCTTGTTTTTCTCCTCCTTTTAGTTTGTTCTTACTTTTGTCTCGTAAATTTCTACATGGTATCAAAGCAGAGCTGATCCTCTGCTTTGATTTCTTCCACTGTGCAACACATCTTGCTTTGGTATCATGCTTAGTCATGATAACAAAGCAAGACGTGTTCTTTCAAACAACTACTTCTGTTTTCAATTTCGTTTTTCACAAACTAAATTTTATCTTCTATTTGTTGTTGTTTTTCATGTTATTCTTCTTGAAATCAAAGCACGACTATTCTTGTTTCTGGTTTTCGTCTTCCTTTATTTGTGCAATCAGAGCAAGATCAGTTCTTATTTCTGGGTTTTCGCATCTTTCTTCTATCTGGTTGGGGATGGTTGACACGTGTCGTATCCTTCTTGACCAATAGTTGTTCTATTTTTTGCAATATGAGCATTAGTAATTAGTGCTTCAGGTTTTCGCATATCTCTTATGTTCCAGCAATATCCTTTCTATTTTTCTTCTTTCCCTTTGTGGAATAGTTGTTTTGGAGGAGTTATGATTCAACTACCTCTGCTCCTTTAGAGCACTTTTATTCTAGTATTTTTTCCAGAAAGTTATGGGTTTTCTGCTGATAGGATTTTTACCCTATTCAAAGATATCCCAATTCTTGTGCAAATTATATCAATGTACAAAGGAGCTAAGGGGATTGCCATCCACTACCGTCACTCCATCTAGACAACATATGCTCAAACTAACAATGTCATGCCTATGGATGACAGTTCTAAGGAAGATTCAATCTTTATAAACACAGACTATTACCTAATCCTTATGATTAAATCGGTGAATGTACGTTTATCACCAATGACTATCCTTCAAAGAACGTAAAGGTCACGGACCCGAATTTACCGAGAATGAAGAATTATGATCTAGAAAATGTATGAGAATCTACAGAACTTTACAAGTACACTAAGGGCTTGTCTTGCTAGATTTAGGCTTTCTTATAACCAAAACGCTTGGTTTCTACTAAAGAGAGAATGGGGAAGATCATGGCAACATGCATCCTACTCTCATAGAAGTAAATCCCTAAACATACATACTAAGCGTGCACTCAAGACATACAAGATAGAAATCAAATCAACAAAGAAACCTCATCCAAAAACACCCCACAATTACGTCAAAGTGTATATATTATCTAGACTTCATGTACGGGACTTCAAAATAGCCCCTTAAAAAAAGGATTTAGTTACTCATAGTATATGAAAACAAATCAAAACAATCCATGGAAAAACTAGTACAAACAAAGAGGAGAAGAATTGTTGCAGAAGCAATTTTGACCTGTCGAGATACTATCTCGACCCGTCAAACCCTAGCAGCTGGAACTCCTTAGTTGGCTGCTCTTGCTTGCACTTCTCTAGCTCCCAAAATTGCTGATTAGCCTTTTCAAAAACCCTAAAGAGAGTTTATATACTGGCTTTATTAGGCTAGACCTTTGATCTACGCATTTTATGCATATTAATTAATTTATTTTCTCTACATTTTTACTTTGATAATTGCTTAGTTTTATTAGTTTTAACTTATTTTGTTAATTTCAGGTGTTGACCAAAAGAGACGGAGTAAAGGAGTCTACAAGCATGCAAAACAAAGCAAAACAATGGAGAAAAGAAATTGGTTCGAAATTCCAAGGAAGAAGGAGAAAAATTGAGGAAAAAAAGAAATCATTGGTTGACTAGGAAAACCTTTCCTATGTTGACTAGGATTTGAAAGCTTCCGGAAGGATCGATCTTGAAGAAGAACAAATGAGAATGAGTCCAATTAATTAGAAGACCATTTAGATAGCTCAAATATGAAGATCTAATCAGCCAATTTTATGGAGATCAAGATTTGGTAGGAAAAGGATTCCCAAAGTCAAAAGAAGAAGGAAATCATGAAGAATAAGGAAAGCAGAATCTGCCTGTGCAGATGGGCCAACTTCGAACGACAACTGGGAACAAATCAGGAGGAGTTAAGAGGCAATTAACCTATGGTTGGAAATATATTTGAGTCTTGTTTCCAACGACACTAAAATCATAATTTTTGGAGATCTACAACTCCGGAAAAGTGCAAATCTTTACAGACTGTCAGATTTGCCCGGGTACACAAGGAAAGTCTTGTTTTGGTAGGAAAAGACATAATCTTCTTCTATAAATTGGGGAGCTCGGCCTCAAAGTAAATCATCACCTATCTTACTCTCTCACGCTGCCAAAATACTCAAACACTCTCCACCACAAAGATCTCCAAAGCCAAGGCAAACTACACCATCACCACCTCCTAAAACCGATGCCAACTCCATCAAAGGGTCATCTTGCTCTCGAAGTTTGCAGTGTTGTTCACGGAACTAAAAGTGTAACATGAACTCTTTACTCCGTAGTCTCCTTTGTCTTTGTATTCTTTTGTGTAAAAACCCGGTGAATGAATGCTTATTTTGGTTTTATACACTTTATGAATTCCATATGTATTCCATGTGTTTATGAGTTTTAGTTCCTCTTATGTGTAATGTGTTGGCCATAAAGCTTCGGTATGGGTAGAGGTTAGGATCACTAGGATGTTTGTATGCTGTTCATCGCATGTTAGTCCCTACCTTTAGTCATATTGATGATTTAGTTAAGGTGTTTATATGTTGTTCATTGCACTTTAATTAAAAGATAAAGAAAACCATAACATGTAATTGGAATTAGGGTTTGTAGATTTCGAAGACGATGGGAGAATTAGAGCCGTATAATATGCATGTGGGTAGGATGGGATGATCACATGTAAATAATTAATTAGTTTCTTTATTTCTTTTTGTTTCAAACATGGTATGTACGTGTGTTGTTGGGTCTTATATGTGTTTGCTTGTCTATGAGTCAATGCATGTTAGAGTCCTAGGATTATGTGCTATGTTGAGACATTTTTAGTAAATAAATTAGGTAATTAAAAACAACTCTTTTATACCCCCCTTTTTACTACACAAGAATTGCATGCACCCTTCAATCCCCGGTTAGAACGATCCCTACTTGCTAAAAATACTACATCTATAGGGTTTTAAATTGCATATGATTGAATTATGTGTTAAGTGTTTATTTGATGCATGTTTTGGTCATATCAACCTTGTTCATCAAGGTTTAATCTTCTTTTATTTGCAAGACACACCACATCTTAATCCTTTCTGCATCACGATCCCTCCATTTAACTTCTTTTCTTTATTTCCTCCATATACCTATCAAAACAAATAAACATAAGTATTTTAACAGAAAACATAACAATAAGACCAAATATTGAGATCATTAAAGCACGATTTAGTTGCATAAATATGTATCTATCAAAATACCCCACACTTAACTTTTGCTAGTTCTCGAGTAAAACACTAAACAAAGACACAAAAGCTAAAAGACACTAACACTACAATATGACTCTAACGCCCTTAACAATTTGTCTCGGCAATTCAGTCTTCCTACACTTGCAACACCAAGATTAGCATTCATTCACAAATAAATTCCACATAATTTCGATCACTAATTCCAATGTATAGCACATATGTAACATGTAAGACATAGACATAATCATGGTAAATGAAGAGCTGAAGCATGAAATAAACAAATCAAGATTCAACCTCACAAGGACATGCTTTCATGTTTCTCTCAATGTCTATCTAAGGTTAAACACTCGATTCAAATACTTGCCAAATAGACCGAACCATATGCTCAACTCTTATAACTAATCTCCACAGATCAAAGGCTATCATATCAAGGATCAAAAGGACTTTAACGGTTGTAATGAGGCTAGGCTCATGAGTTAAAAAGATATGAAATTCAAAACAAGTTCTAAGATCTAGTAGAGCCACCAAGAATAGAGACAATAATGCACAAGCAACCACCAAATAACATCAGTTAGGAACTTTAAGTGTCATCAATTATGGACGTATATCATCATGTTTGGTCTTCACTTCATTCCTTCCATGATCAGTCAACCCAGGGTATCAAGTTAGACCACACAAAAAAAATTACATGCCAATTATTTCCTCTCTTTTTTTCTGGCTTCTTGATTTTTTTAAATATTTTTTTTTTAACAATTTGAACACATACTAGTTTGATACCCCACTCTTATTCATTTGCATCATCTTCATAAGTCTTCACCTTAGTCTTCAAATAAGTCTCATGTAAAGCTCTACTAAGTTCAAGAATAAAGGTAGAGATATAGCTATTCTAAGGTTCAATGTTAGGGTTATTCAGGTGATGATAAAAGGCTAAATATAGGCTCAAAGGGCTAACTAAGGAGTCACAACTCGTGCGCACACAAACACAGGACACATGTTATATTTGGCTATGATATTCATCCCTAGATGCCTTTCTCACTTCCTTGATCAGAACATATATTGACTAAAAACTTTGATAGGTACAAGAGTAAGTTCTAGTAATCCCTAGAGTCTATTAACTTAATCTATGGCAAACAATTGACACGCAAAAAGAAAACATGTATTTAGGCACAAAAGCTCACAGGTTAAATGAATCTTAAAGTGTTTAAGCATGCTCATAATCTGTACCATGTTAACTTGTTTCCACATCCACTACACATTCGCATATGTACCATATATCAAGATTAACCAAGGAAATCCAAGTCATATAGTAAAATTATCATCTCTTAGTCACAATATCGGAAGATATAAATGCATCATAAACTTGTCAAGTACAACCTAAAACTAAAAAAAAAATACTCTTTTTGGTGTTGACTTTCTTGACACTTTTTATTTTTGTATTTTTCTTTTCATATATGATTCACAAAGACACAAGAAAAACTGAAAAATACCAAAAACATACGCGAAAGACCTTACACAACGAAATTCCCATCGGCAAAGGCCTTCCTCACTTTGACATGTCGAGAGATTTTTTCGACGGGTCGAAGCATACCTACTGTAACATCCTGCTCACTTTATCGACGGGTCGAAGACTCCAATAAAGAACCCTAAATAAAATTCTCGACAGGTCAAAAATCTGCCTCGACGTGTCGAACTAAGACTGTGACAGAACTCCACAAGACTCAAAAATTCAAAAAATAGTACTCAAAAACAAAAAAATTATACATAGACGCTAAGGATATGATATAAACCTCACCCCACACTTGAAATTTGCATCGTCATCAATGTAAAACAAAACTAAAGCATGCAATACATCAAACAAGTATGAAGCAAAACATAGATCACATCACAAAATATACTAAGTCATGGAGAAAATATAGTAAAGGAGAAAAGATAAGAAATCAAATCTGGTAGCCATGCTTCTCCATCAACATGAGTTGCCTCCCAAGTAGTGCTAAGTTTAACGTCTTTAATCAGATGGTACTAAGTATCATTCAACATTCTGAGGCACATCCTCAAGAGATACATGCTCGAGGATGTGCTCCACAAATGACTCATAGAAAGGCTTGAGTCAATGTCCATTCACATTGAATGTCTTCCCTGTTTTGAAACTTTTGACTTCTACTGCACCATAAGGAAAAACATTAATAACAACAAAAGGTGTTATCCACCTACACCGAAGCTTAACTTACCAGAAAATAACCTAAGACGGGAATTGAATAGCAAGACTTTTTTTAGCAAGTTCAAAAGTCTTTTTTCTTATCATCTTGTCATGAAACATCTTGATATTTTTCTTGTAAATCTGGCTAGACTCGTCAGCATCATTGCGGATCTCATCAAATTCCTTGAGTTGTAGTTTCCAGTGAGTACCCACTACATCTATGTTAACATTGAATTGCTTGACTGCCCAATATGCCTCGTGTTTAAGTTCCACCGGTAAATTTCATGCTTTTCCATAGACAAACCTAAAGGGAAACATCCCAATAGGTGTCTTATATGTTGTCCGATAATCCTATAACGCTTCATCTAAACGCTCACTCAAATCCTTCCTTGTCAACCCCACAATCTTCTCAAGAATTTGCTTAATATCTCTATTAGACACCTCCACTTACCCGTTTGTCTGAGGAGGATAGGGTGTTGTCGCCTTATGAGTCACATTGTACTTCTGAAGTAAAGCATCAAAAGTGACTTTCACTTACCGCCACGGTCTCAGTTTCGGTGAAATTCCCTTTTGATATGCAAAGATCTTTGTAAAACTTTGCATACTTTAGGATTTGCTTGCTGACATCTAGCAATGGAATGTTCACATGGACTTTCTGGAAAGTGTCCTAGATTTATTGCTCCTCAATGTCTTTCTTCTGCTTTCTAACCTGCGAGGGAATGGAACATGTGAAGTAGCCAAAGGGGAAGGTTTAGAAGATACCTGAGCTGATTTTTGAGAATATGAAATTTTCATTCCAGGGGCTTCCTTTGACCAGTCAAACTAGGACGCTGAAGCCTTTTCAAGCTGCTCATATGGTATAACCTACTCTAAGACCGGTTCCATACACTCTTTTGCTATTTTCCCAAGATTTAGAATAGGTTCTATGGTCTTCCCATTTCTTAATTTGATGAAATTTACCTCAGGATTACCTTTTGGGTTTGGAACAGTGCTACTTAGGAGTTTTACAAGCTCTCTTTCGGACATTTGTGCTTGCATCTAACTCATTTGTCTCTCCAATAGGTCGATGGCCTTGCTGGTACCATCAATTTTGTTGGACAAATTTGTCAACACAGTAAGATGTGCAAAGTTAGTTGTTGATGTAGCTAGATCTGGTTGTTGAACTAATCCTTGTTGGCTCTCAGGTCTACGCGTAGATGGAAATTCTGGAAGAGGTGTTAAATTTTGCACATTATTGTTGTTTCCCCAACTAAAGTTTAGGTGATTCCTCCATCCTGGATTGTATGTGTTGAAGTAAGAGTCATTCCTCTGGCTTTGTTGCACAAAGTTCATACAAAAAAAAGTGATTGCCGAAAGAAAAAAAATATATTTGAAAGTAAAAAAGAAAAAACAGTGAACTCTCCGACAATGTGTTCGAAGTGTTAAGTTTAGATTAATGTCTCTCATACTTGTAAATTTGGAGATTACTATGAATTGAAGGCTTAATAATGAAGAGATATTTCCTTTGTCTTGTTCACAAAGTTCAAAGGAAGTTTAGAATGAAGTTCGGGCCCAGCATGATGACATCCGGCCCTTGCTTTTAAAGATTGACATTAGTGGCATTGGAGGAAGATAGGTGCACGAAATTGATGAGTTTTTGGAGCTTAGACTAAGTCTTTGGAACGTTCTTAAACACCACTTATCCAAATTTTTGAAGTCCTTAGCCTTAGCTCCATTACAACATTTTCAAGTCATTTATGATCCTTAAGATGAGTAGCCTTTGATCTGTGGAGTTAATCACATGAGTAAGCATATGGTCCAAGTTCATTTGTGCAAGTAATTAGTTCCATTCATGAGGTATTTCATTAATTTTTTATATATATATTATGAGCGAAAATCCTTTCTTCATGAGTGAAAAGGTGATGAGTGCATCCATGTGAGGTGATTTTAAACTTTTCTAATGTATGCATAGCTTTTAAATCACCGTTGTTTTCATCTAGGTCTTACTTGTTCATGCATGAGAATGTCTTTATTAACTCTTGAATTCCTTGTACTTAAACTTTGTGATTGCCATAATAATTGAAGAATTTCTAAGACATATCGGTTAAGGGCTTAGTAGTTATTTTAGTGTGTTTTTGAGTTTCCTACGTTGAGTACATCTTGTGGAAACATTGGAGCAATTTTTCTTTTAAGCTTTTATTTCTTAGTTTAGTATTTGCTGAGGGACTAGCAAAGTGTAAACGTCAGGAATTTGATCTACGCATTTTAGGCATATTAATTGATGTGTTATTCTCTATATTTTGACTATGTTAATTGCTTGGTACTATTAGTTTTAACTTATTTTGTTATTTTTAGGTTTTGAACAAAATAGACGGAGTAAAGAGGTCTACAAGCATGCAAGGCGCAGTAAAAATGGAGAAAAAAGAATTTGGCCAAAATTCCGTGAAGAAAATAGAGAAGAAAAAAGAAGTCCTAACTTGACTAGGAAAATATTTCCTATGTTGACTAAGGCTTCCGTAAGAACCTTAGAAGAATAACAAAGCAAGGGGGCCAGGGCAAATTAATTAGAATACCATTTTAGGACCCCCAAGATCAAGTCCAAGTCAGGCCAAAACGTGGAGAAACAAATATAGCAAGAAGATGATTCCCAAGTTGAAGAGGAGAAGAAAATCTATCAAGAAAATGAAAGCAGAATTTGCCTGTACAGATCAGACAACTTTAAAGGACTGGGAACAGATCAGGAGGAGTTAGATGGCACCTATGGTTCAAAATCTCTTTGAGTCTTCTTTCAAACGAGCCAAAAACCATAATTTTTGGAGGTTTACAACTGTAGGAAACTTCAATCATTTGCAAGCTACCAAGTTTATCAGGGTAGAGTAGGAAAACCTAGTTTAGAGAGGAAAACTCATTTGTAATGTCCATATAAGCAAGGGCTCAACCTCATTGAGGGGTATCTCTCATTCTCAAAATTTTGGCTGCCAAAATCACTCCCCATCCTTTCTCTAAACACTCGAGCACCATCATCTAAAGAGCTACCCACCTCCACCAAAATCTCCATACTTGATCCGCGTCAGCTCTCAAGTATTAGCATCCATCCGAATCTTTCAAGGCAATCCTGAAATTCATTCATCAAAGAGTGGTTACTCTTCTTGCTTTTAGGGCGATCCCAAAGAACCAAAAGTGTAACAATGACCTCTTTACTCAGTAGTTCTTATTTGGTTTTGTTTTTATGTTTTTATATTGAATTTGGTGTGAACCTAGGTTTCATAAATTATATGCCTTTCAATAATCTTCTGTGTGTTCTTTGTTTTGATTTTTGATACATGTGTTTATGTGAACTTAATACTTTGAGTCTAGGATCTTCGGTGTGTCTAATCTTAGAGTCAATGATTAGAGTATTATAGTGATCCCGAGGACTTAGAAAAAAAAAATATTTATGTGCGTCTTAGATTAAACCTTTAGAATTTTGGTGATTTTTGTTAGTTGTTTAATTCATAATTTGACTAAATAAAGGATGAGATGATCGCCATGTAAATAATAATTAGGTTTATTTTTGTCTTAAGCATGATTTAAAGTTCTTATGGGTCTTTTATGTATTGTTTGTCTATGAATATATGTCTGCTAGCGTCCTATGTTCTTTGCTTTGTGTTTTTGACATTTTTAGGTAGAAAAATTAGGATAATTAAAATCAACCTTTGAAACCCCCCTTTTATACACAAATTTTGCATGCACCCTTCAATCCCCAGTTAAAACGATCCCTACTTACTCAAAATACTACATCTATAGGGTTTTAAATTGAATGCGATAGATTAGGTATTAAATGTTAATTTGATGCTTAGTTTTAGCTTTATCAACTTTGGGGAACATTTTCCATCAAAGACTTTGGAGCTCTTAAATATTTTCTAGGCATTAAAATGGCATCTTCAAGTAAGGGGTTATTTTTGAATCAGAGGAAAATACACTGGATTTACTTCAAGAAGTTGATATGTGGGATTACAAGCCAGCTAGGTCACCCCTTGATAGTAAATTCAACTTGAAGACCGAATGTGAGTCTCTACCTGACATCAGTGTGTATCAAAGGCTTATTGGTAAATTAATTTACCTTACAATTACAAAACGTGACATCTCTCATTGTGAGCATCATCAGCCAGTTTATGCATGCTCCAACTGTGGAGCACTTGAACATTGTTAAGAGTATCTTAAGATATCTAAAGGGCTTTATTGGAAGAGGGTTGCTACTCAAGAACAATGGTTATTCCAATATCAGTGGTTATGTGGATGCTAATTGGGCTGAAAATGTGCCTGACAGAAAAAGTACTACTGGTCTTTGTACTTTGGTTGGAGGAAACATTGTGACATGGAAGCGCAAAAAACAAACTGTTGTAGCCAGGTCCAGTGCTGAAGCAAAATATAGGGCTATGGCATTTGCTTCTTGTGAATTAATCTGGTTGAAGAGCTTGTTATGTAATTTTGGTTTTCAAAATAAAAAACTGATGTCTCTATACTGTGATTATAAGACAGCAATGCACATTGCTACAAATCTAGTCTTTCATGAAAGAACAAAGCATATACATTCAAAATCAAGTTAAGTCTCAAGTCATTGAGACAGTATATACATGCAGCCATAATCACTTGGTTGATATCTTCACCAAAGCACTTTCCACTGCTCAGTTTCTTCAGATTCTATCCAAGTTTGACTCAATCAATTTTTTTGATCCAACTTGAAAAGGAGTATTGAAGTTTACGGCCTTTATTGTTTGTGTTGCCTTATGAGGTTGGCTTCCCGCTGGCTTCTTGGGGTAGTTGTTCTGCTTTTGTGTACTAGACTGTTTGGAAGTATTAAATTTTTTTGTTGCAAATAGACTTTGGTGCCAACTCTAGTAGTTTAGGATACTGTACATCAATAAGTGTTGTGTTTATCATTGGTGTTCCTTTTGTGCATATACTTGCACTTCATTACTGGTAAAAATCAATTAGAATGTACAAGAGAAAATGCTCCACACTGTTATATGTTCTTTCTTCTTTCTAGTTCATATTTTCAACAATTTTCTACATCGCTCATCAAGTTTGGAGACAGTTGGAGGTGTTCGAGCTAGAAATTCGCGAAGATATTTACCTTTGTGCTGCTGCATCATCTGAAGGTGTTGCTTTTCCATAGTGGTAAGGGCCGAGGGAGACTATGCGAGGCTGGTATGTCTTTATGTTTATCTCTGCAAGACATTGGGGGATTCTGAAGATGCAACAAGACTCGTTTCCAGCTGATGGGTGAAGTGGCCACTCTGTTTCCTCTGTTTCGATAGTAATGACAACACCATCTCTTCTTCCATTCGTCATGGCTGAGATCAAAATTGAGTTCATTATAACATTTCTGGCTGCAAGTATTAGGGAAGACAACTAGTTATTCATGTACTTTTGCATCTTTGGTTTGACGTAATTGGGAGGAAATAAAAGAGCTAGGGATTATTTTCAGTGGAGGAGGAATTGACCAGAGATTTAGGATTCAAATAAGAACCAAAGACGAAAAAATAATACAATATTCAACTAATCAAGTGCACACACTCACAAGATCTGGGCCTCTGGGGACCATACGCACAAATTAACCATTATGGGCCGGTGCCTTTCAGCTGGTTGGCTTGAGATATCGATCCGAACCTAAAGCCCACTTCCAAATTATATCTGCAGCCCAAAACTTGGTTAACACAGTTTATTTTTCTCGTTCTGTTACCACTTACCAACACTAGAGAGAAGTGCATTGAATTTATATCTGCGGCCCAAAATGTTCTCGTTCTCGTTCTCGTTCTCGTTGCCTTATAAATCTTCAATTCAAGTTTTTTTTATGAATTCTATGGAGAAGAAAGCTTAAAAATCGCTTAGATTAGGGTTCAAGGGCCAACGAACGGGCCTCTTCTTTCTTTTACCAGGCTATCTAATCTAGTATGAATTAAAATCTGTACATGATGAACCGAATCATGAGTTCGTGACATAATGTAAACTTTGATGTATAAATTGATAGTGCATTGTGGAAAGAAATCCAAACTACTCAAATGACTTAAATGAGTAGGGGTAGGCAATTGGGCCCGAAAATTTCGGCCCGTCCTTGTACCGTCCTGGTCTGCAATGGAACAGGACGGGTTTGATTTTGAAAGTTGGTATCCTAGCTCGTCCCGGTGCGTTCGTAATTATCAGGACGGGCGACGGATTCACATTTCTATTTCTTTTGTATGCTGGCTCGTCCCGTAGATAAGAAAACCCTAAAGATCTCACCTAATAAATTCACCTCCCCTTTTATCTTTTCTAGATCGCTTCTCACTTTGTCACTCTCGCTCGCTCCATGCTTCAACCTCGCATCTCACGTACTTCGTCAACATCGCTTCTGTCTCGATCTCGCCTCTCACTCAATCTCACCTCTCAATCGATCTCACCACTCTTCAACCATTTTTATTTGACCTTGAGGTGAGTACCATGAATACTCTCGCTTATGATTGATAGGCTCTTCTAATTTCTTACATATATGCGTACAAGTATTATCAGCTTCTTGGTTTTGTACAGATTGTAGGAAGCAATGAATATATGGCTGTTAATGTGAAAGTAAATGGGAAACTAAAGTAGAGAAACAAAGCAAAAGATTGTGAGATAAGTTATCTCATTCAAAAAGGATGTTGGTATCTTATTCTATATATACACACACACACATATATATATATGTCTGCACTAAAACGATTTCAAAGTATCTCTTCAATCTCAGTCCATTTCCTTTTCAATTTCACTAACTGTAATCAATAAATATGAAGAAAAAAAATCTGGTCTTAAGAGAGCTGAACTAAGATGATTGCCCTAACTAAATATACCTCAACTATCCTTATTCAACAACATCTGTGACAGTAAATAAACGTATGTATGTTTCTGAGACTATATATATCAAAAACTAAAGGCAACAGAACATAATTTCATGTTCTTGTAGCATGAATGCATTTGTTTCAAAACTAACTACAAATATGGGCTGCATAGTTCCATTATACTATTAACCATCATGACATCAATTGCACCAATCTAATATTGATTTCTACCAGATAATATAGCAAGCAGAAATAACATACAAATCAGAGGCAAGCAATCATAAGTTCTAAACATGTAATTGTTCATTCTCCATAGCACAAATAACAAATGTATTACAAATAGTTCAGTGGTATTATGTTTCTACTAGAAATATGAATACAAATCAGAAAACACATAATAAGATAGAAACTAGAAAGTTAAAGTTGTCCTCTAGCATTTCTACATCTCTTTCAATCATCATAGCCAAATCATGTCGCCAAGTGGTTCATTGGTCTGATGTTTCAACACCATCAATCATACCACCATGACCCATATTTTCTGATTCGTTATTCTCTAAGATAGCATACTCCAGTGGATCAATAAACATTTTCGTTCTAATCAGATTATGTAAAAGACAACAAGCCGTAATTATACGGCATTGTGTCTTAACTAGATAAAAGCAAGAACTTCTTAGAATGGCCCATCTACCTTTTAGCAAACCAAAACAACGTTGTATGACATTTCTTGCTTTGTCATGCTTCATATTAAAGTACTCCTCTTGGTTTGTTGGCAAATTTCCGTTTCCCTATTCCGATAGGTGATACCTTTTTCCTCTATAAGGTGCAAAAAATTCCTCACCATTTGTGTATCCACCACCTACAAGATAATAATAACCTAATAACTAAAATACAGTTCCTATTAGTATCTCGGCATAAAAAATGCGTATTCACATTTAAAATCAATCTAATGATCACTGATCATGGTCTTACCAGTGGGTACTTTTAACCCGTTTGGTCTAGTTACTGCATCACGAAGAACCCTAGAGTCGGATACGGAACTCTCCCAACCCGGTAACACAAATATGAATTGCATGTCGCGGGAACAAACTCCCAACACGTTTGTTACAATTCAGCTTTCCTAGTTCTATATCTTGCCTTGTCTGTTTCCGCTACAAAAACTCTTATGTATGTTCCATGTAATGCTCCCAAACAATTCTAAAAAAAATAACTCTCATTATAAATCTAAGATCATCGCATATCATAGGAACTAAATCAATAAGTGGCTACAAACCATAGCCACATTTTGTGATGACGTACCTTAAACCATTTCCATCTATGGTTTGTGGAGTTCTCAACTACGAGATCAGGCATTCTTAGTAAACTATCATGTAACCGTAAAACTTCTTGTAATATTGTGACGACCCGGAACAGAATCAGCAGTGTAATCGGTTTAATCCACGAGCTTGCGCGTAATCGCAGTTTTCCGTAAATTGATTGAATTGCCGGTTTTGATCACGACTTAATTATTGACCGAGAATTTGAGTTGAGACTCTTCTCGAGAGTTGTTGTACGCGTGATTTCGAGTTCGTGGGCGGTTCCGGATTATTATTTCGACGACCGAGGAATATAATATGAATATTTGAAATTTCGGAATATCGTCGAGTTTATCCGAATCGTGATTGTAAACTGTTTTGGACCGTTGATCGACCCGAACCGAAATTGGGATGATTATCGACTCAATTTGCGAGTTTCGCGATTAGTCGCGATTTCAACGTAATCGGTTAATATGGCGGCTTCGTTAACGACTAAATTATCGGGCAAGAATTTGATTTGAGATCCTTCACGGAAGCCGTAGAGAATTTAATTTCGAGCTCGTGGGAACTTCCGGAGGATTATTTTGAGTTACAAGGAATAAATTATGAATATTTTTGACCGTTGAATTTAGTCATGTATATCCGATTCGTTTCGATTCGTTTTCGACCGTTGATCGTTTTTATCGGATAAGCTTGTGTTGAATTGAGCCGTTGACTTTTTATCAAATTTGTCGAAGTTGGTTAACTTCAGGTGGAAATTGAAGAATTTGTCGAGATAAGTTTGTAGACGCGAGAATCGTTAAAAACGGAGTTACGATGCAAAAGTTACGTTCGATCAAAGTTTGTCGTAAAATAAATACAAAAGTTACCAAAAATGGAAAGTATAAATAGTGGGTTTTCTTTTTGGGTAAATCAGAATTGGGTGTTGACCGAGTCAACTCGGGTTGACCAACCATTATTCTCCATTTCAGGCCGAGCCTTTATTGCCTTTGATGTACCTTATTCCGGCGTCTTTTGGCTGTGGTGTCTTCATGAAAGTTGTTGGGCTTGAGCTCCTCTTTCTTTTGATAGGTCATTCGTTCAATTTGGTTGCCGGATGAAGAAGTTATGACGTTTTGAAGTTTGTGGTTTTCCGGCGAGATTCGGCAGCGACTGAGGCAGCGGTGGCGGCCGAGATGAAGGTCGAATTGTTAGGGGTTTTGTTAGCCTTGGAGAGAGGAAGCTTTTAGAAGTGGTTTCAAGTCTTGCCGTGGCCGGATGAGGGAGATCAGAGAACTTGAAATTCTGGCAAGGGTTTGCACCTTTGAGGTGAGTTTTGGACCTTTTTCGGTCAAAATTGGCCTTAACTTTGAACTGGAAAGTTGTTGGAAATGTCGAGATCTTCAAATGCATGTGTAGGTTGCATTTTTCTGGGCCAGTATGATTTTCCGGCGGCCGGCGGCCGGCGGCAACGGCGACTTTTCTGGCGACGTGTTTTTCGACGAGTTATATGTCGTTTCGCTCGGAATCGCGCACCGATCGCAGTGGTGAGGTTTGTTTTTCGAATTGAGTATCGGAAATTATAGCGAGATTTTATGGTGTGATTATCGGATTTTTGACGATTTCGTCAATATTGAATTATATGTTTTCGGGAACGGTTGTTTCTCGTGATGTGATTCGAGGTTTTGAGTTGTGATTTTGAGCAGTGGATTTTATGATTATCCAGGGGATCGTGATCATTCGTTTGGCGAGGGATTTTCTGCCGGATCACGGGATTAACGCGTTTCGCGTTACGCTCATCTGTGAGTGGACTTTTCTATTTTCACTGTCGTTGCGAGTTCGTGATTTTTCGTGATTTTCTGTATTTATTTATATACAATGTTGAGATTATTTATTACTTTTGGAGGTATTATTTTATATTTTTATGGTGATGGCATTACTTGCATCGATGCTTCGGCTACTCGGCTGATCACCGGTAGTCTGACCAGAGTTGAGAGATTCCTCTGGGCAGGGTTGAGAGATTCCCCTGTTATGCCGCCGGGGTTGAGAGATTCCCCTGGCCTATCACCGTCGGGCTTGAGAGATTCGCCTGACTGTCGGGCTTGAGAGATTCGCCTGGCACCTCCATATATATTTTCCGAACTCGCTATACTTGTTTATTGTATATGAAATTGGTGAAAGACATATGTTTATTTTCGTCCACTCACTCTAACGATTCTATTTGCCTTTCCCCTGGACTTTTTGGTTTCCGTGTTCAGTATGCAGTTCGGACTCTAGTGTCGTACGTCGCGGTCGGAGGCTTAGTATTCGAGCGATGTTTCTTTTATGGTAGGTTCTTTGTTTGGCCTACTATTTGTATATATATACTAGAAGTCGCTCTGAGCACTCTTATGTTATACTTTTATACGATTTTTCCCCAGATTTCTGTAAAGTATAGTTTTATTGATTACTTTACATTACTGTTGTGATATTGAGAAATCCGGATGAGATTGGTGCCCACGGTTTGATTTTTGTGGCATAGGATGAAGTGTTATTGTCCGGGTGCAGGTTAATGGCAATTCCGCGTTAGTAGCGTTACTCTGCCGAAATTTTTATGGTTTTTGTTGGTTTGTGTTTTCAGAAAGGGTTTGATTCCGGTTTAGGAAACTAAATCAAGGTTGGTCATTTCAAATACAGAATTGAAGTATCTATTAATAGTCTCTCCTGATCAAAAAAATCTATTACTAATGGTACGGATCTTAACATGATGAGCAAGAATGTGTAAGAACATACACACTTGCTTTTCCACCGAAATTAATCCATCATTATTTACCTTCCCATCCTTGCGAAGAAGTTCACATAATAATTCGAATGTTCTTCTGTCTATCCTCAGCTCATTAACACACTCAATATCACTATTGCCTATTATACTATCTAGATAAGTTAAACGAGTTTCACATCTAACTAGTGACCTATTATCCAGAGAACGAATTTCAGCTCGTCTCTGCCTCAATCTCAACATCATAATCGCAAGGACTATGCAAGCAAAAATCGTCTCAAAATGCCACAACTCCAACACTAAGATTGTCAACAACATCTTTCTTTGATCGATATCTAGGAATTCAATCAAGAAAATCAACCAAATAATATGATTATAAACCTACTTACATCAATTATATGATTTAAATCTGAGGCAAGCAATCAAGAAAAAAATAATCAAAACCCTAGAATTGAAAATCCCGCTTGTCATCATAGAAAACTTTCACTCATATACTCAATTTAAGAAGAGCACATACAAACTAATATGATTATAAACCTATTTAAATCAATTATATGATTTAAATCTGAGACAAGCAATCAGGAAAAAAATAATCAAAACCCTAGAATTGAAAATCTCATTTGTCATCATAGAAAACTTTCACTCATATACTCAATTTAAGAAGAGCACATACTTGGGAGGATGAGATTCAACAAAAAAAAAATTGAGAGAAGTAGTAATGTAAAAACCCAATAAAATAACCAATTTTATGAAGAAGAAACAACCAAATCAGGATTGATTAGAGAAGATATGAGAAGGAGAACAATGAACTGAAGTGATAGAGAGGTAGATGATATTTTTTTTTAAGATTTACCTTAAGCAAATCGATCGACCAATCTTTTTTCTCTTTCCAGTTAGAGAGCGTTGTAAAGCAACCAGACTGATGCAATGATGAAGGGTGAGAGATAGGTCACTTAAGATTGAGGCATTTAAGAAGAGATAACACCAGCTAAGGAGGTGTTATCTTGAGTTGATGAAAATGCGTCACTACTAGAATTATGGTTTTAGACATCGCACCTTTAATATCTGTTGGAAATTCGCCTGATGTAAAATTTAGTTATAACATCAGTTCTGAAAAAATTGATGTGTTTATGTTATATAACATCATTTTTATTAGTCAACTGATGTCTGTATTTTCTTTTTAAAGTTGAGCAAGAAACGCTGATACACCAAGTTAAATTTTTTGAAGTGCCGCAACCCAAATTTTAAGAATTAAAACACGTGCCTCTCCTCCTTTTTTCTTTTTCACTCTATGTCCATACTACTTCTCCATTTAGGGTTCTTCTCCCTTTTCACCACCTATTGAGGACCTCTCTCTTCTCCTTCCCAAGCCCCCCCCCCCCCCCCCCCCTCTTACTGAAACCTAGCTTGACCTCTCCATAGCCTTTCTTCACAAAACCCTCAGTCTCACTCAGTCTTAATCCCAAAGCCGTGGAGTCGATCCATCTTTTTGTCTCTATCTCACTCACTCACGCATGACTCTCTCTTGCTTCGCCTCCAGCTCTGGCTCCTCCGGATCCAACCTCCTCAAAACCCTCGCCTCCGCCTTCTCCCTCCACCGCTTCATTGCCTACCCAGCCACCGACGATTCCACCATCACAAATCAGACCTCTCTCTGCTTCCTGGCATTATAGGCTCGGCAATTTTGGCCCTCCCAACAAGCCCATAAAGACCCTATCCACTTCTCTTGATATGAAGAACTTCCCATCTACTCCCTCAAATCTAGTGACATGCAATTGTAAGTTTACATTTTTCAGAATCCAATTGCTTCATTTTTGGCTTTATTAGTGTTTTTGATTATTGGGTTATATCAGAATTCTTGTGTGGAGTACCATCGAGTTTTATAGAATTGGGTTATGTTTATTTTGCCAATGAAGACATATTTTGAACTCATCCCAAGAACATGATGCAAGTAAAGTTTAAATGAATGAGATATGTTTTTTAAGTTTAGAGGCAGCAACATTACGGTGTTCTAATTTGATTGTTGTTTTCAGATTGTTTTGTGATGCCTTCATGGTTTGACATCTATAAAATTCCTATAACAACTATAAGTTTATTTGATTTTTCCGAGTGGCGTGCAATAAAGGGCATTTGGAGCTCTCAACTTTGTGTTTACTGTACTATTATGTGCTCCATAATGGATGCTCTAAAGGAGATGGAGTGGGAACAATCATTGTAAGTATTCGCAGAGAATTTGAATTTTCAGTAGTGAAATGTGAAATGTGCTAGCAAGGTTTGATTCTGTAGTGGTTGAATGTTGAGATTTGGAGAGTAGAGTATAAGAGCAGTTCTTTAATCGTTTGTGCTACGCTATGATTAATTTGGAGAATGATTTAGCTTTGACGCCTTTGAGAAAACTGTAATGTGTAAAATGATGGTGTAAGGTTCGTCTTAGATGAGTAGACTCGGCGAGTAGTGTAAAATGGATTTGGAATTTTTAGGTTTTTTATTTGGTTGAGGATTGATGGAATAATGTTTGTGCATACAGGTTCTCGTGAATTATGCTAGGTGATCAATGGAGGCTGAAGAGGTTGCCAAAGAGGTAAATTAGACTCACTGATTCAAATTATAGCCGTATCTAGCTTCTACGTATGATGTGCTTGTTGGTTATGTGTTAGTGATGATTCATTTGGTTTCACTGTCTTATAGATTGAGGCACTTGGTAGACAAGCTATTACTTTTAGAGGATATGTTTCAAAAGAAGCAGATGTTGAAGCAATGCTAAAAAATGTGAGTATATTAACATTCTCATAATTGATTCATTTGGTTTAATGTCAATATTCTAGTTGGGATGTGCTCATGTTTTGAAATATACAGGCAGTTGATGTTTGGGGAACTGTTGATATTCTGATCAACAATGAAGGTTATTACGAGCTTAAACTCCTTCATCTATTAAGTTCCAATATAAAATTTCAACCTCTGACTTTTCTACCATGGTTTCAAGAATTACTAGAGACGGTATGTTGATGAGAATGAAGCTAAAGTAATGGCAGGATGTCATCGACCTAAATCTTACTGGTGTATATTTATGTACCCAGGTATGCATTTCTGAATTTAATTTTTCCTCACAATGTGACTCGATACCAACATTGAAGTTTTGAACTGAGTATATGCCCCCCCCCCCCCTCCCCCCCCAAAGGCGGCAACCAAAATTATGATGATGAAGAAGAAGGTAAAGTCCTTACTATTTGATTGCTGAGAGTTTCAATAATTGCCTAAGTTGAGAGTTTTACACTTCCAAGTAAAACATAACTTATATCAGTTGAGTGATGATTTTTTTTCTATTATAGGTCTTTGATTTTCATGTTTCCTCCACTTACAATAATACAAGAGAATATGGATAGATGCTTTAGTGTATTTTTTGATCATTAAGACTTTACTTTAATGAGGTGAACATCTGTCTGTATCACAATTTTAGCTTTCCTAGTCTTTCCTCATGTATCAATCAGCTTTTCCCATTCTTTGTCAACGAATATTTATAACTTGTCTCGCATGTGCTCACCATCGATGGAGGGATGGTAAAGTAGGTCTACTTTACTGCCCACCTCATATTGTGAACTAGAGCCTCAGATGAAGGAATATAATCACAGGAGTCGACTGATTTTGAATGGATCGTATGGAATCTCGTGTTACAAGTTCTTGAAGGTAGTTTAATTATAAAATAATCAGCAAATTTTGAGATAGAATCTGAGTGTATTTACGATGATTTTCGGATAGGAAATGATAAATGATTTTATTTGTTTTAATTGATTATAATATTGATGGAATGGGAACAACATAGTGGATAGCAATCTAGAGTCCTGCATATTATAAATATGGAGACTATGTTCTTGCAACGCCCTGCAAGTTATTACATGCAATGAATACATGAGAGAATTGGTTGTGTCTTAGTCTCTTAGAGCATTGCAGGGAAGCATATCAATAGGGTTCTCACTTTCGATAAGGTTTCTATCTCCATCCAAACTGGTATTTTTTTTTTGGGTTACATTTTTGTTGAGTACATATTCAAAAGTTATATTATTTGCTTTTGTAGATGTTTGGTCCTAATGCACAGTAGAGAGATCTCTATGACCAAGATGTGATTCCGATTGTATATGAAGTCTTGGAGGGTAATTGTACCAGTTTTGCCTACAGTCAAACCAATACTGGGAAAACGTACACAATAAAGGGTGAATGCAAAAAGGCCAAGGCATAGTTTGTGTCTTGTTGTTACTCACGTGTCACCTACGGTATATATTCTGAAAAAACTGTGACTAGTGATATTCATCGATATTAATATTCTTTTCTTCTAATTATTGATTTTTTTATTTGTTAATAGGAAATAGATTATTAGGTTAGGAAATAGATGTGCTAATGTATAGGTGCCTTTGGATTGAATTGAAATTTTGCATGGTAGGATTATGATACTTGATTGTTGCACTGGTCCTCTTGGTTGGAAGGATGGCCTAGTCGAGTGTGGGAGTCCTACAAAGCTGTCTCGGAAGGTAGCTTTGATATTAAGGAAGAGCTTTTCCCCAGCTTACCAAGCCCCAACTGTAATTATATCTCATTGTAGCAATACATCTTGTACATGATATTTTGGTATGAAATGAATGTATTCGTGGCTATGGCTTTCTAGTTTATTTGTTGTGTGAGAATCTATTGTCAACAACAAGATTATAATTAGTTTTGTGACAAAAATCGATGTCAATTTAGAGAAAAGACATCAGTCTACAAACAAAAATTGATGTCAACAAAAGCATTGCACATCATACTCTTAAAAAATTATTGTTATCTATGATTAATATAGACATCGGTTTTATATAAAAAATCGATGTCTTTTATTTAAGGATCGATGTGTAAGTGATAATTAGACATCGTTTTTGAATTATAATCGATGTTAAATGTCATAATTGTGTTACAGACTGCTATTACATTAGACATAATATCCAAAAATATGAATGTCTAACAATAACTACATATAGAGATCATTACATCAGTTTTGTAAGTATAACCGATGTCTACCTCAAATTTAGACATCGCTTTCAAAGCGTTGTCTTAGTAGTTTCGATCTTTTACATCACTCACTAAGACATTGGTTCAAAAAAAAATTTACATCGATCCTGGACTGATGTCTAAGAGCATTTTTCTAGTAGTAGTGTGTACTCAAGATAACACCTGTTAAGGAGGAGTCTGGTGTTAATGTGAGATTTAAACCTTGTACCCGCAAACAACAAACGTAATACTATCGACTTAAAACCTCATAGCTAGTCCAGTACCAGCTAATTCAGCATAACAAATGTGCCCTTAACTTATTTCCAAAGAAAAAATACAAAGTTGTATCCACGCAATAAGAATAATAAAGAGTACGTACAAAGTATGGATGTAATATACAAAAAACATACTAAATACGGAGTAAATGACACTCCTATCTCCACTTAGGGTAAAAGCTAGGACATATGCTGACACTTACAAACTAGGTCCACAACTTAAACCTAATACCAAAGGAACATTGGCTCCACAAAATAAATTCATCTAAAATAGAGCCTCGAGCAGAGACGGATCAAGAAATTAAAGTTGAGGTATGCTAAAATTACCTATGAAGTGAAGAAATTTAAAAAAAAAATTGACAAATTTTATGTTGTTTTGGTGATACAACTCAACTGCATGTCTGCATATCGTTTTATTCCTGTTTATATCATCAACAAGATCAAGTGTAAAAAATATCTTCCTTAAATTAAATAATAGGAAATAAGAAACAAGTTAAAAGATACTTCAATTCAAATACAAATTAGACTACTTAAGTTGTACTATTCGGTTATCTAAAACATAAAACTCATCAGTAACCGAATTTGAATCTATAATATCAACAATCTCTCTCAAAACTTGGAATATCACTCAAAACAACATCGTTTATATGAAAGTATGAACTCACTTTCTTTTGAACTTTTTGTAGCCTTAAATTTATAACTTGATTTACGATTGTAAACAAAACCTGAAAAACAAATAGAGAAATATATATCAATGGGTAGTTTATTGTTGGTCTCTGTAACTAATGGTCTCTGTGACCTTTTTACAAACTTTATCAATTAATTTTTTTTTTCAATTACAAACATATATCAAAACCTAAAAAACAAAACCTATATCAATTACAAATTACAAAACCTATATCAACAAACCCCCAAATTCAATTGGATTCAATTTGTTGACCTAGAAGATTGAATATGAGTAAATTAGATTCTGAGATACATTAAGAGTTGGAGAGACCACAGTAGCTAGAGAATGAGAGATGGATCAAGATTTGATCATTTGAAAATCCGGAGAATGATATTGGCATAGAGAATGACTGATCGTCGACGAGCGAGGAATTGAGAAACAAAGAGAAACGAAAAGAAAATGCAGTTGTCAGCTACTGAACTAATTTATTTATTTATTTTTATAAATATGTATACATGTAATTTTTTTTAAATCCTAGCATATCCTATCCCACCTCTAGGTTCGTCTCTGAGCTCGAGTCAAACCTACAACCAAGAAACAATGATAAATATGCGGCCAAGTCTCGTTAAAACCTTGCCCCATAAAATCCCGTAGGAAACTGTATACCGATGAAAGAGTATCACAAATATATAGTCTTATAAATATTGTAGAGCTATCACACTGATAAAAACAAGACTAATCGAATAATCAATTCATTTCTTCGTTTGGGCTCCCAATAAGAGTACTTGGGCTTAAAGCCTCATCAGGCTATTTGGGCCAATCCCCCTCTTATGAGGAGTAAAATAAATTAACTTCGCATCTTTCACCTTCTTCCAATAATTCTGAGAAATTTTACCCTCTTCTCCTAGAAGTGTAGAACATGATGGATATTGATAGCAGCCTCTATAAATAACCCCGCGAAAACCATTCTCTGATTTTTCGCTGCCGCTATCAGTCCGACCCGGCTGTTTTCACCGGATCCGAGATCCGACTCAAACCCCGTACATGCGATCTTCGTCGTCTAAGTAACAGTACTTCAAGGAAACCCTAGCTTATCCTCGATCTCTTCGCCATGGGAGACTATAATGATGCCTTCATGCGCAACAACGCCGCCGTCCAGGCCAAGACCAAGGCCCAAAACCGCGCCAACGTCCTTCAGCTCAAACTGGTCAGTTCTAAAGCTCAACGTAGAAATTTTTTCAGGCTGTTTTGTTTCAATTTTATCGAGAGCTTAGGTCCTGAACTGTGCGATCGTTTTTAAAACCCTAGCTAGAATTCATAGGCGATCTCTTTTCAATTTTGATTCGATAGCTTAGGTTAGTGTAATCGAAGTTCGAACCTGCTAAGCTTGCAATTAGGTTTTGTGTTCAAATTTATTAGTACTCTTGTTTACACAGATTTTTGAAATGTGTTTTTGTGGTGCAGATTGGGCAGAGTCATCCGACTGGTTTGACGACCAATCTGTTGAAGCTCTTCGAGCCTCGGCCACCGTTGGATTTTAAACCTCCTCCTGAGAAAAGAAAATGCCCGCCGCTGACAGGTGTGTTGATAATCTTATAGGAGCATGGTGTTTTTGGTTTACAATGATTTCTATGTTGAGTTTGCCGATGTGTTTTGTTTTCGGCTAATGCAGGGGTAGCTCAGTATGTGAGTAATTTTGCAGAGCCGGGGGATCCACAGTATACTGCACCAGTCGAGAAGGGGGAAACTCCTGTAAGTTTTCTAATTTGAATTGATTGCATGAGGAATTTACTTTACTGAATTATTTCATCATAGTCTGAGCATATGTCGGATCCTGTTTTGTCAAACACAGGCACAGAGAAGGGCCAGGATACACCAGCTAAGGCTTGAGAAGGGGGCTGCCAAGGCTGCAGAAGAGCTGGAGAAATGTAATAATCTCTCAATTTTATTTCATTTTGTAAGCTTTGGAATTTGTTCATTGTTCTTGCTGATTCTATTTCTGTGCGCAGATGATCCAAATTCTGATCCAAGTATTTCTGGAGATCCGTACAAGACTTTGTTCGTTGCTAGACTTGTAAGTAACACTTTTGCTTCCACTTTCAGTTCTTTTTTATAAAATTATAAAAAAAAATTCTTTAGAATCAAGTTGAAGTGCTGATGTATGATATGAATTTCCTCTTGCTATTGACATTGACTGAGTTGAATTTGTCATTGCTTGCTTGCAGAATTATGAGACAACTGAAAGCAGACTCAAAAGGGAGTTTGACGTCTATGGTCCAATCAAAAGGGTAGGTATTTTTTTGAGCAACCCAAGGGGTTTCGGTAAGAGGTTCACCTGAGTTCGGAGTTGGGTAATCTTGTTTTTTACAAATCTCAAATTCCTTAAATCAAAATTTGAAAAATCATGCTGTGGTCTGAGTATTCAAGTATTGTTTTGACTTTCGTAGTTTCTTCAAAGATATTTCCATATTGCCTCCACTTTTCTCTAATCATGCTGTTAAGGTCTTCCAAATTCTGCTTTGAAACATTTACTGGATAATGCCGTTTCAAAAAATTACTTTTCAACCCATAGATTATTTTCATTGGCGACTGTATCCAGTTATGCATATTGAGCTTTTCTTCCTGATTTTTATTTTATTTTATTTTTCTCTGGAGTCTGTGAGTTGGTATTTATACAGGTGTATCTGGAAATATGCTGGTAATGTCTTGCTGGTTTGTTTCATTTATTATTCAATAGCATTGTCTTGTTATGGTTCTATATAGAGGATGTTGAAGTAAAAATTGGTGTTTATAGGTAATCATTAGCAGTTAGTGTTAAGTTTTAACTTTCACAAAGAATCCCTGGTAAGGGGTGAGTATTCATCAACTATGTTTGACTACTGGAATCCAAACATCGGTGTGCGTCCAGCACAGAAAAGCTGAGTGAATAAGCATTAATATTACAAGGCGAGTATACTGGTAATTCCATTTGGGTTTGTTCCACTTTTCATTCCAAATATCCCTTGATGTAGCTTTATATAAGAGACCTTGGAAGTGGATGTTTCTGGGATACATTTGGCTTTAAGTTCAAAGTTCTAACATTCAAGAATAGCCCTGGTAAGATGGTGACATATTCCACATTTGGTATCTTTGATCCCATTACTTTATCCATGTCCAATCAAAAGATAGTGCTAAAGCTGCATACCAAAGCTGAATGCCTTAAGTTGAGCAGACCAGTGATGCTTACTCTCAAGCAAGAAAAGGAGACCCCCAACTTCTGTTCTTTTCCTGCAGTGGGTAACATGTAGGGAGTATTAGTATCTCTTCCTCTGACTTTTTAGTATATGAATTTTTCGCTACTAAAAGTTTCACTTTGGCTATAAAGGTTGTCAAAAATCCCATCAGCAGTAAGGATTCCTGGTATTTCTAGTAATATTTAGAATTTCCTTATTTTTCTAAAAAAAAAATCTCCCTGGTAAGGGGATAGTAGTCTGTCCAACTGGTAAATTGGCCACAAATGTCAAATTTTCTGCAACTCTAGCCGGTGGTGATGGATCTTGCGATTGAAGCTGTATTATTTAAAGGTGAGCACGGCTTAGGAGGCATAGTGCCTGTCTGCCGTGCCATGTAGGATTCAACATTTTAGTTATAGTTCTAGGTTGATTAGTTTTAGAGGCTAAACCATCTGCGCAAATTTCTTTCCTTTAAGCATCTGTATAGCTTACTGATTATATTCTTCTATCTGATTTCAGGTTCGATTGGTCACCGACAAAGAGTCAAATAAACCTAGAGGTTATGGATTCATAGAGTACATGCATACGCGGGACATGAAAGGTCTGCTCTAATTCGATACACTATTTCTTTCCAACAAAAAAATATATGATATTTTATGAATTACTGTGGGTTGATATTTTATGAATTACCGTGGGTTGACCATTCTTATCTAACACTAGCTTTATTCATGATACAGCTGCATACAAGCAAGCTGATGGGAAGAAGATTGAAGGTAGAAGGGTGCTTGTAGATGTTGAACGTGGTAGAACAGTACCAAACTGGCGACCACGGCGACTTGGTGGTGGGCTTGGGACCACTAGAGTTGGTGGTGAAGAAGTTAATCAGAAAAATTCAGGGAGGTAAGTACATTAGTTCCATCTTTTTCTGTAGACATATGTTGTTGGTTTCCTCATTAGTTCTAGTTCTAGATGTAGCCCAGTCTAATCCATTCAATTCTAGTGGTTGTTTAAGGAAATATTTTTTATGTTCCTGATTTTGAACGATTTTAAATTGGTATTTTTAGGGTTCTTCGTGCCTTCCTAATGTTCAGATATAGAATGATATGTGGGTGTTTTTTTTTTTCGTATAGTGTATAGACTTTCATCTTAGTTCTGTCGTGAATGTAAAATAGTTTGTCTTTCAATTGCTGGAAGTGTTCGGGTGCAAGATTTGATTTTTTTTCACATTTTTGTAATTTTCTGTCCCTTCATATTGCTTTGCTAACTTTGTCATATTTACTTAGGGAGCAAGCAGCAGGAGGACCTTCCAGGTCTGAGGAGCCAAGGGCTCGTGAAGAGCGACATGTGTCCATGTAAGTGTTGGTAGATTGTTAACACCTTATGTCCTTATTGTACATCAATTGAAAACATAAAAATAAAAGATAAACTTACAATATGTAAATATAAGGCAAAGCAAATGACATTCTACATAACGGAATGGTTCCGAAGTTGTCAAGGTTAGAATTTAAAATAAAAAATAAACTTTGAGTTTCTATTGCAGTTCTTTATCACTTTCTATGTTACTGATATTGGGTGAAGTGATATCAGGGACAGAGAAAAATCTCGTGAAAGGGGGAAAGAGAAGGAGAGAGAACGCGAGAAGTCAAGTGAGCGCTCCCGAGAATGCTCCCATGACAAGCCTAGAGAACGCGATCATAGGGAGGATAGGCATCACAGGGACCGTGATAGAACCAGGGACAAGGATAGGGACAGGGAAAGAGAAAGAGACAGTCGTCGTGATCGTGATCGTGATCGTGGAAGGGACCGAGGGAGGGATCGCGGTCGTGACTACAAGCGTGATCGAGATAGAGAGCGGGAACGGGATCGTCCCCGAGAGAAGGACAGGGATTATGAAGTTGGGGTGCCAGACCATGATCGTGGCCGTTCACGTGATAAAGAGTCTGATTATGACCGTGTTGAATCAAAACATGACGGACGTGGTGATAGGGAGCGTGATTATGATCCTGCTGCCCCAGAAGACGACCAGGGTTGGTATGAACAACCTGAACACAGTCATAGGCAGACAGACCCTGACCATGATCCTGAGCACTATGAGCGTCATCGTAGTCAGTATGATGATCACATGGATGCTGAGCATGACCATGACCGTTACCAACAGTACCCTGATCGCAGTCATGATCGCTATGATGATCGAATGGAGGGTGATGATTACCATTATGAAAAGGCACCAGTGGAACCATGTGAAAGGGAGAGAAGTGGAGATGTGGAGCGTGATTACCAGCGTTCTGCAAGATCAATCTCTCGGGAGGATGAATATTGAGTAGCTGTGCTTCACTGATACTCACTGGTTGACCAAATTTGCAGCCGTTGCATTCTGTATGGTCTTTCGGTTTTTGTTATTCTGTACTTGATCTTAAATGTTATCTAGATCAGGGTCTGCTTGAGGATATTGTTGCGTTTGGGTGAGTTATTTATGTTTGGAATGATTTCAATCTATCGTATCTGGTTGTATTGGTTTGGTGTACTGTTGTCTTGAAATTCTACGTGAGATATACCGGAGTACTTGTTTCTCTTTTTCCTCAAAATTTGTCAACACAGGTCCATATATGGTATCTTATTTTTTTTTTTTTGAAGTAACATATATGGTATCTTATTATGCTTCAGAAATTTCAGGTATAAGTGTAAGTGTATAACATTGAGTCTGGTCGATGCATGTGTGATCGGAGTTTAAGATACGCACCATCTTTTTCATTTTTCACTTCCTCATTCTTGCAGCTGGTCTGCTGGTGGATCAGACTAAGGCCATTTGGAGAATACGCCGCTATATCACCCTTAGCGAAAAGAATGTATTTTTGATGCACCAAAGTCCAAGACTCCAAGGACATGCGTGGCTGTTTTGTTTGGACTTGGCAGCGTCTCACTGCGCTAGTGAATACTCGTGTAAACGGTGGAGTAGCGGCCAAAAGCCTTGAAGCAGCAATGAAGCTTCATTGAGAGGTACAACGTCTGCCTGTCATACACCTTCCAACCTCAACAATGTTGCCACAGAGTGCTGCATCTGTTTCGAGGACCTCAACCTCCTCTGCTGCTTCTGGGAAATTTCCTGGCAAACCCAAATTGTTGTCTAATTAGAACCACACAAGTTGATTAAAGAAACAACAATGGCTTGAAGGAAACGAAACTACGTACACTGCTCTTGATGGAAAGACAGCTATATCAATACATTTTTGCACGAAAATATGAAGAAAATAGGTGTGGTTCGTAAAATCTGGGATGCTGATTTCACCTCCCATGATAATATTCCCATGTTTTCTATTCGTTATTTGACCTGTCTTGTTTTTCTATAATCATTTTCCAGTAAAATTAATCACATCAAAGTTACCTAAGTACACTCAGGATTCATGGGGAATTTTGATACTGAACAACATAATTAACGGTAGACACCATCTAACAAGAGTGAAGCAATTTGTCATTATATACTTCCAGTACATGAGCTTCTGCGAAGCTTCATGATCAGAAAGATGATATATTACAGACAAAAACCTTATGTTTGCATGCATGTCAAAATGTCACACTATGAAATCTTTAATACGGAGTCTCCTGGAAATCCATCGCTGTGGACTATGTAGAGATCAATCCGTACCTAGAATCTAATCCACTTCCAGATTCTGTCATTCTAATCAGGTTCAACAAGTAAAATTCTCATAACCTTTTAAAAAAAAACTTTTAGCTTGCATTTCTAACCTGGACTAGCTAGTACCGTATTTGTTCCAATGTTCATACCATAGCTCAAAAGTACGTACGTACAACCGTGTTTGAGAAGTGATTTCTGAGACGTTTCATAATCATAAGCATTCAAGCAAAAAATTGGTTGTAACTGCAAACCCTGATAGAAAGAGAATGAGGTAGACCAAATTTTACTTCATTTCTACCGATGATTGTTTATAACTGAGAGAGGCTTTGCGGACGACTTAGTCGTGGGATGAAGTGTTTTTGTCTTTTTATTGTGAGCCTTTAGCAACAACGGTAAATTCCTAGCTAGTCATCATTTACAGTTCAACCTCAAACTCTTATGTTCACATGGATAGTTACAGAGAAGGAAGTTAGTACTACTTGCGTCCACATTTAATTTTGTTTTGTTTCTTGCTTGAATCTGGCCAATGTTGTAGTACTACTTGCAAAGAAAAGGATTATAAATGTAGACAATAGGCAGATACTGAAAGAGAGCAAACCTCCTCATTCTGCTCTCTAGTAGGAGGAGAGAAAACTCACAAAACCATTTAACAAGAGAGATATATATCATCTTCTGCAACACACAACCTTCTTCCTCGATCATCCTTTCACACTAGCTACTCGAATGGCTCGAAGAATGATTATTCGAAAAACAGTTGCATTATCAGCAGTAGCTTTTGTAGCATGGGCAGCACTCGTCAACATCCTTATGACAAGTGAAGTTGTGAGTGCTGAGAGACCCCTAAAAGATTATCAGAGGTCAAAAAGTATGAGTGAGCAAGATATGGATCCAGGAGTGTTTTTGACGATGATGAAGCTTCTGTGGCAGACTGGAGGGTCTTCTTACCAACCTGTTTGGCCTGTTAGTTTCATCTTTTCTTTGGTGCATGCCGTATATAGTACTAGTATTGAGCCTATTTAGTATGGCATTATGTGTCTTTTGGTTGAGCAGGAAATGAAGTTTGGATGGAAAATCATAGTGGGAACAATAGTTGGATTCTTTGGTGCAGCATTGGGTAGTGTTGGAGGTGTTGGTGGTGGAGGAATTTTTGTCCCGATGCTTGCCTTGATCATTGGTTTTGATCCCAAGTCTTCCACCGCCATTTCCAAGTGTTAGTAATCAGTTAACCAAAGTACTTGTTAGTCCTTGTTTTTTGAAATTGTTAATCACCCTCGTACTTCTTGCAGGTATGATTATGGGAGCCGCAGGTTCAACAGTATACTTCAATTTGAGACTAAGGCATCCCACACTGGACATGCCCCTCATAGATTATGATCTGGCTTTGCTCTTTCAGCCGATGCTTATGCTGGGAATCAGCATTGGAGTCGCCTTCAACGTCATGTTTGCGGATTGGATGGTCACAGTTCTGCTTATCATTCTCTTCTTAGGTAATAAGTGATAACACTGAACAAAAGAACAATGCAGAAAAGCACGCTTTTGATGTGTTAATCTTAATCATTCTGTGCTATTTGTTGCAGGGACATCAGGGAAAGCTTTGATGAAAGGCATAGAAACATGGAAGAAAGAAACAATGATGAAGAAGGTCAGAGTTTTCACCATATTATTTTCTCAGGAAACAGTGAGCACTATTTGTCTGATTGTCTCTATAACCTACTAATGAGTAATTAATCTGGAATTCCATTTAACATTCAGGAAGCACGAAAGCAGATAGAAACGGAATCTAAACTCGCTGGTGATTGTTCATTGTTCCATAGTTCCATTCCAAGCAAAACGGCCTACACATCAATTTTGAAGCTTATATACTAAAAGAAAGCTCTACAAGATATCATGATCATGTACATTTTTCAGTAAATTTGCATTATATTTCCTTATGATCGACGATTTTCCTTGCAGATGACTCTGGAGAAGACTACAAACCTTTGCCTAGTGGTCCGGTCTCATTGCAAGATGAACAGGTGATTACCAAGATTGTCACACTACCTTCAATCATGTTTCAGAAATGCTTGCATGTACTGGAAGGAATTGTTCTTTTACTTTGTTCTAGTACTGAGTTTAAGACTTAACTCTATCCAGGTAGCTATATTACGGAACGTGAATTGGAAGGAATTGTTATTGCTTGTGTTTGTCTGGGTAGCTTTCCTCATTGTTCAGATCGCCAAGGTAACCTATGTTACTCTAATAAGGCCTAGGCTGTACAAGAAAATTAATATGCTTTTCTTGACATTCATCTCATGTTTACTAATTAATCTATGGGAATCTTTATGCAGACATATACTAAGACTTGCTCCACCATGTTCTGGGTCCTAAATTCCTTGCAGGTAAAGTAAACACAACTGAGTAGAACGATTTTTTCCACAAACACAAATGAATGCATACAAAATTGCAAACAGACAATGTGTTAATAAATTTTCTATCGACTAGTTGAGTTCTACATCATGCATGTGTTCCCAAGTTTCACCGGTTTAACATATTTGTATTGTGATTGTATAGGTACCAATTGCAGCCTCAGTCACAACTTTTGAAGCGATATGCTTGTGGAAAGGTACAAGAGTAATTGCATCAAAAGGAAAGGAAATTACAAACTGGAAGTTGCATCAGCTATTTCTTTACTGCAGCTGTGGGATTGTAGCTGGTATGGTTGGTGGACTACTTGGCCTCGGAGGCGGTTTCATTTTGGGACCCCTTTTTCTTGAACTAGGAATTCCCCCTCAGGTATATACTCAAAACTGCATTTACGCATCAGATCAAAGCTCAAACCACAGATGCCGCTGCTGAAAATGAACACGAAAATAAAACCATACTGATAAACGTAACTTCACTCTTATATATATATATATATATATGTTGCAGGTAGCAAGTGCTACATCAACCTTTGCCATGCTCTTCTCATCCTCCATGTCAGTAGTACAATACTACCTACTCAACCGCTTCCCAGTTCCATATGGTAAATAACTTGTACCAGTAGAAAGTTACTTCATAAACATGTGATTTTTTTAATAACTAATTAAGATGTAGATAGTACATTAGTACTAATTGCTTCATGTGTTCTTATGCTGTTGCAGCTGCTTATTTTGTTTCTGTTGCAACAATTGCTGCCTTCACTGGTCAACATGTGGTGAGAAAGATAATTGCAGTGCTCGGAAGAGCCTCCATTGTCATCTTCATACTAGCTTCAACGATCTTCGTCAGCGCAATCAGCTTAGGCGGAGTGGGAATAGCAAACATGGTTCAGAAAATGGAGAACCAAGAATACATGGGATTTGAAAATTTCTGTCGCCAATCTTAAGTCACTTTGTGATTGTAAGACATTTCTTTTGTTTCTGTGGATGATTTCTTAACTACAAAATAACTGTATCCAAACTGGACTTTTTCTACAGTACAATTAATGATGTATATTTTTTCAGTAGTCTTGTGGCAAATAGTAAGTGCTATTTGTGTACTGTGGTTTTTGGTTTACAAACAACTGTAGCGACAGTTTTCTAACAATTTGTAACACTCTAGCATATCTGGAACAACCATGAAGAACGTAAAAATGGATTTCTTTAAAAGGAATGAATCAAGAAATTAAACTAAGGGAGAAGATTCAGCTGTCATGTGATTGTGCAGAACCAAGTATACAATAGACTAATGCTGACATGGTAACATTTAGCAGCTTGCTCATTTCAGATTTTTAGTGTCAACTCGAGAATTTGACTCGTACATTTTGATAGTAACGTCACAAAAAATTTGGTTCCAATCAATTTGTATTGTAAAAGGTGTCCGTAGTTCCAATGATAAAGAATATTCGTATACATGCGTCCATTTTCTATTTAACGATCTTCTACTTAAGTTTTGTTTGAGATTAAGTTTAATGACTTAAAATAAGTATTCAACTATTTTGATGATATTAATGTTTGATAAAATAATCAAAACTATTCATTTTCAACTTTTCAGTTCAAAAACCATGGTTAGCAAAAAACAAGTAAATGACGCTTTTTTTGAACTGTATTTTTTTAAAGTTCAATATTTTCACTTTAATCTCAAATTAAGCAGTCGTTATGGTCACTTTTATAATATAATATATATATATGTGTGTGTGTGTGTTTAGTATCTTTAACATAGTAGCTAAAATTTATTTTTTTGAATTTTTCGCTAAAATTAGTTCCAACATATTAACTATAGTTAAAATCAAATATAATTTTTGTTGTGGGAAAAAATATGTAAACAAGAAAAACTATCTCTCTTTCATTGATAGAATGTCTTAAATACAGACTGATATAATCTATTACAATAAATGTCCTGATATGACAGAGATTCCATGTATCTATCTAATTAATATTTGTATCTAGGACAAGACACACACTTAGAATTATAGAGAATTAATCTCCTTAAACAGTTTTTAGTTAAACTTGTAGTTATATTTAACTACAAGGAGAGATAAAATGACTTAAAATTAAATATTTAACACTATATATTTAATTTTGGCTTAATTGTCAATTTACTACCCTAGTAATCACCTTAGTATCAATTTGCTATCTTAGAGATTTTTTCTGTCAATTCTAGGATTTATTCAGCTGCGAATTTGCTACCTTGTTGCCTAATTAGTTGAATTTCATATTTGTATTTATCAAATTATAAACATTTGAAACCACTTTAGTAATCTAAATCTATTATTCCATTGATTTCAACGAAAGAACATGAAAAATGAGAAAAAAAATTAAACTTAAGAGCATCTCCAACAACATTACTCAAAATGTCCTCATTTTGTTGAAAAATATACCTCTAAACTATTTTGGCTAAGCATCCTTACATATTTGTTCCAACAATGTTACTCGAACTTTAGTTATATTTGAATGAATATCTAATTTTGATTGGTTATTAGAAAATACATAATAAAATAAATCTATTTATTATTTGCATTTGGAATGTAGAAGGAAATAATTAAATGTAATATTAGCTATTTTTGTTACCTATAATCTTTCTTTTTAGTATATGAATAGGAGATGAAAATGAGAAATATAGGGATTCCCTATAATATGGAATGATATAAGAGATATGTTGGGGGTTATATTTATGAAAATTGTTAAAATACTGGTAAAATCAACATATGGGGATCTACTGGAGTTGCTCTGAAGTAGCAAATTGGGTAATTTTTTTGCTTAATTTAATGTTTGACTTAATTACCAATTGCTACCCTAAGAATCACCTCAGTATCAATTTGTTACCCTAGAAATTTTTTCTGCCAATTTGCTATCCTATGATTTATAAACCAGCCAAATTGCTACATTGTTGTCTCATTACTTGAATTTCATCAATTTATTCATCAAATTATAAACATTTGAAAATACTCTGGTACTCTAAATCTTCTATTATATTAGTTTGAACAAAAAAAAAAGGAAAAACTTTCAAAAAATAAAACCTAAGGTAGTAAATTGGTCAAATTTTTTGTTTAATTTGATGTAGAGGTAGCAAATTGGTAGACAATTTTTATAGGTAGCAAGTTGGCATAAGAGTCATTCTTAGGGTAGTAAATTGGTAATTATGTCTTAATGTTTACGTAACAATTCAAAACCCTTAAGGTACCAAATTAACAGAAAAAATTCTTAGGGTAATAAATTGACATAAGGTTCGAGTAACAAATTAATAATTATGTCTTTAACTTTCAACTTTAGAATTATTATCATTGTTAAAGTTCAAATAAAAAAAATAATGAGTTATATTTAATTTTATTGTTGGGATGAGTAATATCACTAATATGAGTTATGACTCTTTTAACTAGTATTTTTGACCGCATCAAATTATAACCTTCCTCTTTCTCAAAAGAACCAGTTAAAAAAAGCCTGGCTTGAGAATTGGGACCTTCAAGGCTTCAATTGGTCACCTCAGTACACAGCCAATCGCTCACACCAAAAAGAACTAATTATTTTTTAAAGAGAAAAACTGGATTAAATAAATGAAAAGTTGTTAATGCCAGACAAAACGTGCCGAGTTTCCTTTAAATTGGGAATCCAAATGCCAAGTTCCCATTTATAGGCACTAACCAGACTGCAAAGTACAAACCCAACCCCAGCGCAGGCCCAAAACCTGAAAGAGGTATTCTAAGTAATTCTTCACACTTTCCTAGGGCATTTTCAAATTCCTGTTTTCCCGCCCACACACGCCCGCTCAATTAAATATTTAATAATTTTTTTTCGGGGGGCAACTTTTAATATATCCCACCTTCTCACTCCTCTCACTTTAATTTCTTCTGCAGACTCCAAACTGCTTCGTCTTCTTCTCCACTCTGCTCCGATATTTTCTCTCTCAGCAAAACTCCCACCGGAGTCCGTACGACTCCGATTCCGGTACGAATTCTTTCTATTCTCAGCTTGTTTTCCCTAATTTCTATTACTGTGGAATTGAACTTTGTCTCGGTTTTGTTTCTGAAACCGGGACTTTAGGGCTTTTGAATTTGCGAAACCCTAATTTGTTTAACTGGTGATGTTTGCTCACTTTGTTATGTGCTTACTGTTTGTTTGTTTGTTTTTTGGACTTTTTAGGGTTTTGAAATGGTGAAGGAGGATCCGTCAGCGGACTCACCGACTTCGGTTCTCGAGGAAGAGGTTCGATTCTCTCTTGTACGGCGTTTGATATTATATCGTTTGGATAAACATGATTTTTTTCTTCTAATGACAACTAGATTTTGAATGCTAGAATTTGTTCGTTGGTGTTTATTAGAGCTAAGGATGTGATTGTTAAAGGAAGTGATTGGGCTCTATTATTCTATTGTGAGAAATTAATGTGTGTTCATGTGGATAGAGGTTCATTGTGCAGTTTAAGATGGATTTTAATTAGTGAATTTGTGTTTGCTTCAATCTGCTAGTATTGTTATGTTACTGCCTCCTCTTTACTGTTGTGTTAGAGTAACAAGTGTTGCATTTTATCATGTTAAGGATGCGTGTGTGGAGATTGATGTCAACCTACTGAAGGAGGAAGAAAAGCTTCTCGAAACTCGGGTTAAGGAAGAGACAGGAAAAGAACACGAGAAGCCACCAGTCTTGAATGACACTCAGTTTAGCAAGTTGGATGAGCTCCTAACAAAAACTCAGCTTTACTCTGACTTTCTGCTTGAGAAAATGGATGATATCACATTGGTATCTCTCTTACACTTTTTTTGGAAATGAGTGATTCCTTCATATTGTTCACCTATTTCCTGATTAGTAATAAATGGAATCTATTGCTAGGATGCTGTGGAACCACTAATTGAACCTGCTGTTGAGAAAAAGAGAGGCCGTGGCTCAAAAAGAAAGGCTACAACTTTCAATGATGTAAGAACTCCATGCTTTACTTCGAGATGTGTTTTTCTACTGAATATGGTTGAGATTGTTGATTTATGGATATTCTTATACATGGCACTGCTTATATCGAATTGGATGTTGAATGCTGGTGGTTTTTGTTGCCATGCTAGCAGACGTGCTTGCTTTATGACCTTTAGGGAAAAGGCATTTTTATTTTTACTTTTCTGTCTCATGTGTTTCAAATGAATGTCTTTATCTGTGCTTGATATTCCTATAAGACATTCGAGTCCTCTTTTTAGCATTGCATTTTTGTATCTTAACATCCACCCCTTCGCAATTATCATTTTCCAGAAAAAGGCCAAGAGGGCAGTTGCAGCTATGCTTTCAAGATCTAAAGAGGGAGTGAAAATTGAAGACGTCGACTTAACCGAGGAGCAAAGAATTGAGAAAGAGCAAAAGGAACTTATACCTCTACTGACCGGTGGAAAGTTGAAGTCTTATCAACTCAAAGGTGTAAAGTGGTTGATTTCTCTATGGCAAAATGGGCTGAATGGGATCCTTGCTGACCAAATGGGACTTGGGAAGACAATACAAACCATAGCCTTTCTTGCTCATCTTAAATCAAAAGGATTAGATGGGCCCTACTTGATTATTGCACCTCTTTCTACTCTTTCCAACTGGATCATTGAATTTTCAAGGTAAATGTTATAAACAGATAGCTGGTTTCTTTGTAGCTAGATCTCCTGATCTACCACCAATGCTTTCTAAACTTCTTTTCTACCCAAAATAGGTTTACACCTTCATTGGATGCTATAATTTACCATGGTGACAAGAAAAGAAGGGATGAAATACGAAGGATGCACATGCCCAAATCAATTGGCCCTAAATTTCCCATTATTGTTACTTCATATGAAGTTGCATTGGCTGATGCAAGAAGATGTTTCAGACACTACAATTGGAAATATCTTGTAGTCGATGAAGTGAGTAGATAAGTTTTATCTTCTTGAAAACATGTATTATACTATGTATTAATGTCTATTTTATCTCTTACTGAAGGGACACAGATTGAAAAACTCCAAGTGCAAGTTAGTGAAAGAGTTGAAATGCATACCTATAGAAAATAAGGTTCTGTTGACTGGAACCCCTCTGCATAATAATTTGGCGGAGCTGTGGTCACTGTTGAACTTTATATTGCCGGATATATTCTCATCCCATGAAGAGTTTGAATCATGGTAAGATCTTATATTTATTGCATTTTCCTCTTTGATTGAATTGTAAGCACCATCATTTTTTTTTTTGTGGTGACAGGTGACCTACACTACCACTAGTAGTCTTGTTTATATATAAAAATGTGGTTATAAATACATACAAACATTTGTAAGTCTAGCCTATTACCTTACTAGTAAACTAAACTTTTAAATTGTAACATAATGGGCATATGGTTTTATGAATATGAAAGTAAAAAGCTTTTAATGGTGCAGCAATTTCACTTTAGTGAGGTCATAGATTTGATAATTTGTTTGGTTTTAGAACCTTAGGATTTCCTATATTTATACAGTAAGAAGCAGTGTTGCTCTTTAAGCTATAACCAATTGTTAATGCTTTTGCATGTCAGGTGAATAGCATTAAAGGAACATGTTATAGAATTAAGTATGAATAAAATAGATGTATATGATAAGAAGTTATAGAATATTATAAAATATCACGATTGTGTTTCCAGGTTTGACCTAGGAGGAAAGAACAATATTGAAACAATGAAGGAAGAAGAGGAAGAGAAAAGAAGGGCCCAAGTATGCACCCTTGCTAACATTGTGGCTTCACCAATGTGGAGCATTTGTAACATGTCTGATGCATTGCGTGTTTCATTTGTCTGTAGGTGGTATCAAAACTGCATGCCATATTGCGCCCCTTTCTTCTACGGAGAATGAAGAAAGATGTTGAGCTGATGCTTCCTAGGAAGAAGGAAATCATAATATGGGCAACCATGACAGAGCATCAGAAAAAGTTTCAGGATCATTTAATCAATAGGACACTGGAGAAACATCTAATATCTGAAAAGGGAAGCCATGGTATGAGACATGTTGTATTAATGTGTTTAAAGAAGGCCCTGTTGCATTCTGTATTTCTGCAACTAATTAATATATGCTACTACACAATCTGTAATCCTCGAGTCATTATGCCTCAAATAGTCAGGTGTGACCATTACCAACTAAGACAGTAGGTAGATTCCTATGGCAATGCTGCCAATATCTGTATGCTGGATTTGTTGATATTGAGTATTGACCTTACTGTGGCACTTAGCGCTGATCATAGACCTCAAAGTTTTTTGTCTGACACCATTTGAATATTATTCTCCATGAACTTGCAGTAAATGGCATGAAAGGAAAGCTAAACAGTTTATTCATCCAACTTCGGAAGAACTGCAATCATCCTGATCTTTTAGAGTCAGCATTTGATGGATCATGTACATCATCTTAACTAATCAACATTTTTTTGTTTTCATTCTTCATGGCAATAAAACACAGATGCTTTTACAGTGATAATTCATCTGTTTGTTTCTTCTAGATTTCTACCCTCCTGTTGAACAGATAGTTGAACAATGTGGGAAATTTAATTTGCTTGAACGGCTGTTGAAGCGGCTGCTTGTGGGTAAACACAAGGTATGCAACTGTTTCCTGCGTTTTTCTTGTATGTGATCTTCATGGATACATTAATTTTCAGATGTATGTTTGTTATACAGTTGGCTAATTGTCTCCTTTGCATTGGGTTATCAGGTTCTGATATTTTCTCAGTGGACTAAGATTTTGGATATAATGGATTACTATTTTAACGAAAAAGGATTTGAAGTTTGTAGAATCGATGGCCATGTGAAACTAGAAGACCGAAGAAAGCAGGTTTGTGACTGGTTTGAATTATTTTCTCTTTTAATTCTTCACTTGAAATTTTTGATATTTGTCCACTCTAGTCATCCTACTTTTTGTCTTTGTCTTCTGCAATTATATCATTTTACAAAGCTTCATAACAGAATTAAATATGACCATGCCATTTAACTGGTATATGTCAGGATTTGTTATGTCTCCTAACCATGTACATATCTCAATGGCAGTTAGTTGCTACTATTTGATTTGATGTGAACAACTGTAGTTACATGATAAAATATCATCTTTTTAAACAGATTGCCTCATTCAATGACGCTGACAGCACTTGTAGAATCTTTCTTTTAAGCACTAGAGCTGGTGGACTGGGTATCAACCTTACAGCAGCTGATACCTGTATACTGTATGACAGTGACTGGGTACATTTTTGATCTTTTTTGTATAATCCATATTTTGCATGCATCTTCATGAAGTGTGTAACTTTTTTTGTTGCGTTTACCTTCTAGAACCCTCAAATGGATTTGCAAGCCATGGATAGATGTCACAGGATTGGTCAAACCAAGCCTGTTCATGTTTACAGGTTGGCAACAGCACAATCTGTTGAGGTGAGCACATGTGTTATATATAAGTACGGTGCAATTATTTTGGTTTTGCTAATTTCTGGGAAAAATGTGTCAACAGGGTCGGATGTTGAAAAGAGCTTTTAGTAAGTTGAAACTTGAACATGTGGTGATTGGACAAGGGAAGTTCCACCAGGAAAGAGCCAAGCCTGAGGCAGACATCCTTGAGGTATATACTTCACTCACTTTGGTTTTTCAAATATTTCTCTCTGCCTTGTTCTTACTGGTGTGTTATGCATTTAATCTTCAGGAAGAGGATCTCATTGAACTTCTCCGAGATGAAGAGTCTGCTGAAGATAAGATGATCCAGATGGATATCAGCGATGAAGAACTGGAGAAGGTGTTGGACCGCAGTGATCTCATGGGCACTCCTAGTGATGCTGCTGCTGCACTTACCATGAAGGGTCCTGGCTGGGAAGTGGTGGTTCCGACTGCTAGCGGCATGCTCTCTACCCTCAATAGTTAGTCCAAGTGTTACTTGAAAAGGCCTGAACCTGGTAGTTTTTGCTGGCTATGAAATTAGATCTTTGGGAACATGGGATGGATTCTGTAACATTTGAGTAGACTTGACCTCTTAGTTTTATGGAGCTTGACAAATGTGCTCCAAACGGGCTCGGTTGTTTTTGTCAAGGATGGAAACCGAGCGGTTGGCCAAGACAACTTTGAACAATATTATTAAGCTGAAGAACTAATGCAATAGCCATGTGAAGTCATTATTATCCAATTAGTGAAAGCATTCTCTATTTTGAGATATGTCCGAATATTACTGTTCGATTAAAACCTATGTAATATTAGCCAGGAAAAGTGACGATTGCTATCTTATATACATGTCAAATTTCACTTTCATAGATGTAACAGTTAGATTAATATATAACTTCCCTCTTCTTTACAAGCAATCCATTGTCGTCCAGCGGTTGGTATATCTTGCTTTCCGGGTTCGATTCTCAGCAATGGAATTTTTTTTTAACCATCATCTAGGATTTTAGGCTTCCATCATGTAACGGGAAAAGGTTTCCTTCTATGAAGAAAAACATTTGGAGTTATTTAGGCTTCCATCATGTAACGGGAAAAGGTTTCCTTCTATGAAGAAAAACATTTGGAGTTATTAATGTGATTCTTTTAACTTGTATGTTCATGAGAACCTTACCTTTGATGTTACTGTTCATACATTTTGAGCCTAAAGAGATGGATCTAGGCAGATGATGTCAAGGGGAGAAGGCCCATCTGCAACATGAATCTGCATCCACAAAAAGATGAAGCTAAAGGATACTTCTTATTTCGAAAATCTATTTGGCTGAACTTTTCCTTATTTGGCTTGTCATTCATCCTAGCGCGAATTCTTTGTAAATCTACAGCATTCAGTTGACGAAGTGGACAAATCATTTGAGTTCAGCTCTAAAATGAATTGTTTTAAATGACTTCACTGTCGAACTAATACCGGCATGCATGAACATCATTTCCTATTTCAAACACTGGAAGATTTAGTCACTATAAAGTGACTGCATTGTCTCATTGTCTCCTGCTTGTTATTTCATTTTACAAGCAGTCATGTTTTCCCGGTCCTCCTTAGATAGGACCATATACATTCTTTTTCCTTGAAGCATAGGTCGAGGTAGGCACGGAGTCAGGAATTAAATTTTAGGGGTGTTAAATTTTCTTTGTTAGGAAGTATAATTTTTTCTTTAAAAAAATCGTTAGAGTTTACTTTATTTTGATGAAATATTTGACCTGCATAACAATTCATTCATGTTTACATCTTCAATAAGATACATAAAAACATACTCATCAAAATACATGTTGCAATTTAAATTGAACAATAGAAAATTGAAACAAGTCAAAGAAAATTCAATTCAAATACAAACTAAACTATCTAAGTTGTGATCTTCGATTACCTAAAACATAAAACTCATCAATAATAGAATTGTAATCTATAGTATCAACAATGTCTCTCTCAATATGCACTGTCATTAAATCTGCCAGAAAATCATCACTCATCTTGCTTCTAAGTCGGTTCTTAATAAGCTTCATAGCTGAAAATGCCATTTCCGTTGTAGTCATAGAAACAGGAAGAGTCATAACTAAACGGACTAGTCTTTCAACCAAAATGAATGGTGTCCGCATGTTAACAAACTCCTGACATAACTCAGAAAGAGTGCATAAATCTTGAAATTATGAAAGTTCAGAGAATTGATAATCAAAATGCTCCAACTCGTCTCTCAGATCATTCAATTCACATCATGAGGATAGAATTTCTTAGCCAGACTACATATGTTATCAATATCAAACAATTTAAAATCAAATCGAGGATCCAATGCAGAACTAAGAATCAAAAGTTCCCTTGTTTGGTCATTATTGAATCTACTACTAAGTTCCATCAATTGAAAATCAATCACGGCATTGAAAACTTCTACTCGATAATAATGCTCAATAGTGACACAATTTTGTTGTTGAGAATCACGACGCGTACCTTCCATATAGCGAGCACCAAATTCTGGAGTATTGATTGTATGAGTGTCACAAAATGATACAACTCTAGCAAGGAAATCAACCCAACCATTTTCTCTCAACTTTTGAAGACGACTTTTCGTACTAGAAACTAGACTCATGGCATTTATGACATCTTGAGACCGTTCTTGCAAAGTCTTACAAAGGACATGTGTGATTCTCATAGTTTTCAACAACAGTAATAAGCAAAACACAAAGTCAAATGATCTAAGAGCTTTATAGGCACCCAAAGCTTCACCACGTATTTTTCCATTAAGGCCATTTTCATTCATGTTTTTCCATTAAGTTAAACATTTTCATCAAATTATTAATAGAAGAATACCTTGAACTCCACTGAGTAGATCCAGCTCTTTGTAAATTACAAGTCTGATTAGCTCCCTTGCCAGTTTTAAGTTCCCTAGCAGCAATTTGCTCCATAACTTCAATTTCTTGAATAGACTTTAACTCAGAAACACGTTTAGCAGATGAGTCCACAATATTGATGAGACTAGCCAGCATTTGAAAGAATAAATAAACAACACCCACATCTTTAGCTGCCGCATTCAAAGCTAACTGTAAGCGATGAGCGAAACAATGTACATAATAGGCATATGGGCACTATTGTAAAAATTGCGCTTGTAATCCATTCCAGTCACCACGCATGTTGCTAGCACCATTATATCCTTGACCACGCAAATTTTCAACTTGAAGATTGTATTCAGTGAACACATTGTCTATCTTATTCTTAAGAGTTGCAGCACAAGTATCACTAACACTTGCAATGTGAAAGAACCTTTCATGAACAAACCCATGAGTCAACAAATCTCAAGATTATAACCATTTGTTCCTTTTTAGAATCATCAAGTGCTTCATCAACAAGTAGACAAAACTTAGCCTCCCCAATCTCTTCGCAAATTTTCTATCTAACTCTATTGGCAAGAATACTTAGAATCTCTTTTTGAATTGTTGGTGAAGTATAGCTGACATTTCGAGGTGCATTTGTTAAGGTGACTCTTGCTACTTCCTCATTCATTCTCCCATAAGAATCCACAAACTTTACAATATTTCCACGATTAGATGACTCAGCAGATTCATCATCTCCTCTAAATGCAAGTGCTTGCTTAGCCAACAATCTTACAGCCTCTATAGTAGCTTTGAGTCGCAACCTATTTTGTTGTACAAATTCTGGTGGTTCTGGAATCATCACTTTGTCAATATGTCTAGTCACATGCTTTAAGCTAAGCCAATTTTGTATAGACTTATAATGTGGTGAACCACTCTTCCCGACATGTTTTTTAAAGCGACATTGAACTCCACCGACCTCTCTCCAATTTTCAAATCCAATAGAAGTGAACAAAGACTGTTTTGAGTTATCAAAATCAAAAAGAAAACAAGGAAAACAATATGCCTTGTGATTCTGGACTGAGTATTCAAGCCAATGATACTGCTCAAACCATTTTCTATTGAATCTTCGGTCTTGTTCTCCACAAAGATGTGTTGGATACTCTTCTAATTTTGGTTGATAGGGCTCATAAAGTATAATTTGTGTCGAACCTCATCACGCTCATTAATAGGATATGAAGAGATTGCATGGCGTTTTCCCGGATCACGTTCAATATGATTAACATTAAGCTCTTGAGTCTCAACTCTTGTAGAACTAGAAGGTTCTTGAGTATCTGAACTTGGAATCTCATCAATAACAACATCATTTCTCTGAAAGTATGAATTTACTTTCTTTTGAACTTTTCGTGGCTTAAGATTTTGAGATTGATCGGTCATTATAAATAAAACCTAAACAAAGAAGAGAATTGAATATCAATTGACAACTAAACATACAGACACCAAACCAGCCAAATAAAAATGAAATCACTGGACAAAAATGAAAACAAAAGTTACTGAACACCAACAAAGACATAAACAATGAACAAGTTTGGTTTATACACTAGAATATGATAAACAAATAACCAAGTGGAAAATTCCAAATTAGGACTCACTACTGGTTACATTAACTTGCCAACTCAGCATAAGAAAAGAGCTAGAATAACACAATATTTGAGTCCAATAGCAACGTTTGACTTGACAATCATTACAATAGTATTTAAGAACATTTGATTAAAATCACATAAAATCTAATTTTAGGAGCATGTGTAAATGTGTAATCAAAGTTAAGAATAGACCTGATCTACCAATTTTTATATCCTAAAAAAGAGTAACTCAGATCAACTAGTGCTTTTCAATTTGACAAACTAAAGGCAACTAAGCTAGTGAAGAACATAAGAAGTGGTCCCTAACCGTGGCCATGGAATATTCAATTACTTGATTTAAGAATTCCCTCACATGAATTGGAACATTAGATGAACCGATGGCTCATTGTTTCGTTTTTTAAAAATTTCGATGCTTTAATTTTGAAATAATTGAACAGAGAGTCAGTGAAGAGAAAAAAAGACTGAGAAACTAGCATACCGGAGAAAAATGTAGCTTCAAAAGCAACCGTGGCGGCGAGCGTAGTCTCCGGAGTCCGAGCACCTGGAAATCAGAAAATGAGATCCAAGAAAATCAGAATCAGTTTTACCGGTTTCGAGAGAGATCGATCGATCGATCGATCGATCGAGAGAGAGAGAGAGAGAGAGAGAGAGAGAGAGAGAGAGAGAGAGAGAGAGAGAGAGAGAGAAATAACTCACCGAGTGACCGATGGAGTTGGAGGTTTGTATGAAGAAGTAGAGAGAGAAAGTGAAGAAGTAGAGAGAGAAAGTGAAGAAGAGAGAGAGAAATGGTGGCTGGTGATTATCTGGCACGGTTTGCTTGTGTACTCCAAATCCGAAAGTAAAAAAGAGAGAGAGAAATGGTGGACGGTGGACCAGCATGTGTACTCTTTTTAATTTTATACTTTTTCTTTGTTTAAGTATATCTGTATATATGTAGTAGATTTTTTTGGATAGAAATCTCGGGGTTTCTGCAGCGCACACACCCCCTCCCCCCCTCTCCCCCACATCATCCGTGCTTGGGTCGAGGTCTGGTTATGACGAGCTAGCAAAGGAAGAAGAAAGGCCATGAAATAGACAAAAAGAAGCAGCTGTGTGGCGAGCCAACCGAAGAAACTATGCCATATTCAGGTATCATACAAGCAAACCGCCTATAGGATAATAGTGGGACGAGCTTTTCTCCTTGAGTATGCCCATTGATGTGCGGTTAGACAGTTCTTCCATTCCCAATGCATGCAGTCAATACTTCCAATCATACCTAAAAACCTTCGACGTTGGCCTTTATTTAGGAGTCGAGTGAGGTCCGTCAGTGTTGGAGTGCGGAGGTATCTTGGACCATAAATATCAACCACTTGGCGGCAAAACTCCTTCATACATTCTAATGTAGTAGATTCTCTCATCCTTGTAATTTATGTTCACTGATTTACTGCTGCGCTGTACGCCATCATTCGTAAAGCACCAGTTATCTTTTGTTGGGGTAGAAACTCTAACATTCTAGTGACATCTGCACTTTGATGTCAATATTCAACATGGACAAAAAAAAACAAATTCTGGGTTTTCATTTTATATTAAAGGTGAAATACATTCTTTACCCTCAATTGTCCAATTAAGTGAAATATATTCTTTACCCTCAATTGTTCAATTGCATTAGGACAGCCGGGCAAGAAGTACAAGGCTAAAGCTATGGAGACTGATGAAGTTTCATGACCAGCAAAGAGCAAGCTCAGTATCAAGTCAAGAATTTGCTCGTTTGAAAGATTTGAATGCTTCAAAACCCATCCAAGAAGATCTTCTTCCCCTATGTTTTCACTTCCCCCCCTTTAATCTCTCCCCCATTTTGCGCTCAATGAACTTCAGAATCGTTGATCGCGACTGTGATTATGAAAGGGTGGTAATAATTATTTACAAAAGAAGAAAAGGTTGAAGCATTTTTGGGGCAGGTAAAAAATGGTGAAGAACAGTAATTTACCTGCGAAGCTTTTCTGTATGCTGTTCCTGGAAAATTCAATGGAGCAGAGACCACTCCCTTCATGAAAGTAACATACAACTGCTTCAGCTGCTCTGTTTCTGGTTCTCCAGGGTCCAAGCTCATGATGTGTTTGGCCATCAAATTAAAAGTGAACTGCAATCACTTTTTCATTCATATATATATATATATATCCACATTTTCCTTGAATTGCAAGCATTCTTGGATTAGTTTACTCACCTTTTTAGCTTCTTCCTGAGCTGAAAACACAGAGTTCTCTTTCCAGCTCTCCAAAACAAGCAGAGTGTGCTTCTCAACTTCTCTCATCAAATTGGTTCTGAGCTTGGCATGGCTTAGGAAATTGAGAGAAATGTTCCTCATAGCTCTATGCATGTCACCCACCAAAACAAGCATAGACCATTTTCCAAGTATACCTCCTACGCTTCTTGGATAGCTACATTCAAATAATCTGCCTTCATTTTGTAGAATATATCTATTGAGCCCTGCATCTGCTGACACTATTGTTGGCTCCCCAAATAAGCTGGACTTGTAAATTTTCCCATACCTGTAGAATTGAGTGAACTAGTGCTAGAGACAGTTTTAAATCATGGGTTTTAATTATTATTTTTCGTTTGCCGGGGTTTTCTTACCTTGAAATGTGCTGCTCCATGAATTCTCCTATGGAAGTTGCAGAGTAAGGCTTCAAGTAGCCTATGGTTCTCCAAGGAAAGGCCAGCCCATGTTGCCTGGTGGGAGATTGAGTCCCCTGAGATGGTGAAGCTGCTTCTTTCTTGTGATGAGAATGAGGAAAAGGAGTAGAGCTAGGACCGAGGGAAGGAGGCAGAGGAATAGTTCTGAGTCAGACATGGAGGCTGCCTGGGAATTTTGATTTGCTTAGCTGTTTTATATATGCAGAACTGGAAAATCAGATAATCAGTAAGCTAGGAGCTTTTTGAAGCTCTCCCCTCTATACACACCTGTTGAAAAGGAGGTAGCTGGCTTACAAAAGCGGCTTATAATTTTCTTAAGCAAGGTTGGTCTTACGAATGAGAAAGTTAAAAAATGAAACCTTTAATATAAAATGAAAACCTTTAATATATGCAATTTCAATATGTTCTTCCTGCGCAACACAGAATGAAACCTTTAATATAAAATGAAAACCTTTAATATAATATGTTACTTAAATATTTGGTTAAAATAACATATTACATTAACTAACTTAATTCTCACTCATAAACTAACACTAGTGGAGTTCTGGGCTCTGGTTTATCTGGTTGTGAAGGTTATCAGTGAGACACTTAGGATTGGAAATGTGGTGAGGTTCTTACATAGGAAGGCACTGAAAGATGTGAGGTACAAAGGTAAGTGTGTTGAGGACAATTTGGTGCAAAAATTGGGAGTTGGGTCCTTAAAGTCATCTGGAAATCGGGATGCTGCTTTAATATATATTTGAGGCTGAAAACTTTTGTGTTTGAAAACTTTGAAGGTTATGACATTCCATGTGGATGGAAAGTGCTTCCGGTGATTTCTGCCCCGCATTTGGATCCTTTGCTCTTTGACCACCCTCAAAACTTCAATCAATGGAGATGGCAGGTCAGTAGTCATACCTAGCTACTTAGTTGTGGTCTTTTAGACGCAGAGTATGCGAATAATACTTGGGTCCAAATGAGTTTGGACTAATTTTGTCCAAATTATATCATTTGTACATATATTAATTTGTTATTCTAAATTTGAGACCGCTCACTCTATAGATTATTGATTAATGATAAACTTTTCAAAAAATGAATCAAATTTAGAGATCATTTGGGTATCCGACTTAGTCAAATAAATGAACGGTTATGGTGAATTTTAGCATTACAATAAAGATTGTTCATTTATTTTGCAAAATTGGATGACCATACGATCTTCGAATTGATTAAATTTTTGTGTGCATGATCCTTAAGATGTAAACTATACACAAAGTGATCTTGATTATTAAATCACAAATCGAAAAGTGTATAAAATGAAGGAGTTTGAACAAAGTTGTTCCAAACTCATTTGGACCCAATTATCTTTCCAGAACATACTCTTTTTAATATGCATTTTACCCAAAATTACACTATTTGCATGTCTTTCATCGGTTTGATTATTTTTAAATCATAATCTCATTCGTAGTTTTAACTTGCTCATTTTGTCGAAAATTAAAATCGTTAAACTACATTTGGCATGTTTCTAAATGAGTCGATGTTTAAAATAAAAGTTACAAATTTGAGCAGTATAAGACACAATATGTTAAAAGATTTCTTTTTGTATCGGAGGTAAAAGTTAGGATCCCCGAGAATATTTAGGATTGATCTTACGGGACTCACAAAGCATCCGTAGGCCGTGGACCCAATTGGATGCTTCCTAATGTTTGCCTATTTTTACTAGGTTGTGGATCCAATAACTTCCCCTCCTCAGCCAGCCTGCTCTTAGATTTTTAGTATACAACAGTTCAACATTAGTCAATATCACATATAATGTTGATCAATGTAAAGTCACACTACCCTATTTTTTGTTTTTCTTAAAGGGCTTGTTTTTTGTCTTATTACATCCATTTAATCCCTCTTTAAAAAAAATCCATTGAATCCCGCTAACATGGGCAATATGCGAATATCACATCCGCAAGTCACCATTATACTTGGCGGGGTAATCAGTTCCTTCACGAGGGAGATACAATCAATATGAATATCAGTTTACTTTATTATATCGGTTTTATTGATACGAAAATTTTGACAAGAAACTAAGAGGAAATCTTGGCAAAAATAGGATGGCCGGGCTTTTTCCAGATGAAGGAAGGGTCCTGATCAAAATGAATGGATGGTACACAATGTGTTGTGTGTACGCGTGGGGAGAGAATGGTTGGAGATGATTAGAGCCGCCCATGTGCACTGTGGGAGTGTGGGGTTTCTCACATGCACGTGCACCATCCAAATTGTACCTTTTCTTCCATCTCTTTTAGTCGGTCAAATGCCAAACTGGTCCTGTCTGGATTGTGTATAGTTAAGCAGCTTTCCTTTTAGCAGTTTAGCCGCCGCCCCCCCCCCCCCCCCCCCCCCCCACACAAAATAATAGACAATTACATATAAGGTCATTTAGAGCACCTGCAGCGGCTGCTCGAGCAGGTGGAGCAGCTGCTCCGACGGTGGACCCCAGGCGGCGGTAGCACGAGCAGCTCGTTGAGGACGTGCAGCGGGGGAGTTCGATCGAGCTGACCGCTCGTTGACCGGAGGCTCGAGCAGCTGCTGCTCGACTTGCTGCTCGTGCAGGTGCTGACGTCATCCACGCGCGTGGGTGACGTCAGCAGGGTTATTTTTTTCTACCAGGCGGGTGGATAACACGCGCCGGTAAAAAAAAAGGTTACCAGCCAATAGGATTATGACACGTGGCAGCCCGGGTTAAAAAAAAAAGTAACGGTCAGATTGATCTGGACCGTCCATTTCAAATCAAAAAATCTGATCGGACGGTCCAGATTCAACCGAAACGGTAACCTGATTTTTTTCTGATTTTTTCTGCCATTTTGCAAAATAACCCCTAAAAAATTGCAAAAAAATCCCTAAAAATTCTAAAAAATTGCAAATAACACCCTAGTATTTCTCTATAAATACTACATCAATTTCATTCACATCTCACACAAATTCATCCTCTCCTTCCTCTTCTCCTTCTTCCTCCTCACAAAATGTCCAATTGGCTTGATTCCGAAGATTTGCAACTTTGTATTTCTTATTGTCGCATTAGCGTTTGCCCAATTACCGGCAACATGCAAAAGTCCGACAAATTGTGGGAAAAAGTCTATGCCGATTATAAGGAAAATTGGGAGCTTGCGCATGGTGAATCAAGGCCGGAGCCTAGGACCCAAACTGCGGTTTCTTCTCGTTTTACAAAGTTGAAGCCGAGTTTTAGAACTTGGGGTGCCGCTCTTGCATATGCACGAAGGAATGTACAATCCGGCTCAAATTTGCAAGATGAGGTAAGTGTTAATAATTTTGTCGTAAAGCTCATCTATTACATTTATTTTAATCAATGTTGACATCTCCATTTCCTAGATATTATTTTGACATACAAATTTTTGGCAACTTAGATAAGAAAAGCTCAATCATGGTACGTGGCACAAAAAAAGAAACAGTTTACCAAGTTTGATTGTTGGGAAGTGATGAAAAACCATCCAAATTTTCGGGCCGTCGAACCTACTATACCACCTCCTTCATATTCCAACTCCGCAACTACTCCTCCTTTTACCTCAATGCCTCCCCCCGTCGACGTGGAGGATGATGAAGTCATTCCAACACCACAAAGCAATGAAGAAGAAGTGTACTCTAGTCCGGTTAGACCAATCGGAGTGAAGGCGGCCAAGGAAGCCAAAAGAAAGGGGAAAAGAGCATGCTCATCTTCAAATGAGGTAAGAGATGAGGTTTTGAAAAGCATGATGGAAAATCAAAGAATGCATCTCGCCGGGCAAAAAGAAACTGATGCCACTGAACTAGCTTTGTACCAAAAACAACTCGCCCTTAAGGAGAAGGACTACAAATTGAGGGCCGAAGCGGAGGATTCAAGGATAATGGCAATGGATACGGATGCTATGACCCCAAAATCGAAGAGATATTTTTCGAAGAAAAAAGAGAGTATCCTAAAGAAAATGGAGGAAGAGGAAGGAGATGGTAGCGATGAAACATTTTCAAATTGTTATCGCCCACTGTTCCAGTAGTTTGGTATTTGTTTTTCCATTATGAAATTATGTACTTTAAATTTCCAATAATTCTAGGGTTTGATTGAAATTATGTACTTTAAATTTCCAATAATTCTAGGGTTTGATTGAAATTATGTACTTTAAATTTCCAAGTAATAAAAACGCATTTTTCTTATTCCATCATAGCTCACACACAGTACAACAACACATAATGATTTAAAATCAAACACACATCACTCAAACAACTAAAAGGAAAAACAAATAAAGCAAACATGTTGCAAACCAGGTTAATTAAAATTACACAACCACATCATTTAAAGTCGTTCGCCGGTCTCTAGATACCAGTTGTGCTTAACTAAATCCTTTTGCAACTCTTCATGGATGTACGCAGATTGGAGATCTACACCACGGTCGGCAAATCGTTGTTCATTTTGTGCATCCCTTCCAACAGGCTCAAAAGGAATACGATTACCTTGTTCATCTACTGGCTCATCATAAACATTGAAAGCAGTTGATGGGTTTTGAAGATCTTCTTCTTCCAACTCCTCGAACTCCTCCTCCAAAAATTCTTCTTCGACAATCATGTTATGCATTATAATGCAAGCCAACATGATGCTCTTCAATGTCGATTGGTGATGACACCTAGCTGCATGCCGAATAATTCCCCAACGAGATTGCAAAATTCCAAAGCACCTCTCTACATCTTTGCGGTATGCCTCTTATTTCTTGGCAAAGAGTTTCTGTGGAAGCTCTTGGGGATTGGAGATTGTTTTCACAAACGAGGAGTACCTGAGATATATACTGTCAGCTATATAGTAAGTATTTTGGTAAGTCATACCGTTGACTTTTTAGGTCGCACTCGGACTGTTTTCGGCAAGGAGCGAATCAAATATGTCCGATTGGTGGAGCACGTTGATGTCATTTTGTGATCCGGGTACCCCAAAGAAGCTGTGTCATATCCACGTGTCATATGAGGCCACCGCCTCTAAAATAATAGTTGGACGCTTCTTTCGGCCCGAGAATGCTCCTTGCCAAGCTGTGGGGCAGTTCTTCCACTCCCAGTGCATGCAGTCAATGCTTCCGATCATACCAGGAAATCCGCGATGCCTTGCTCTCTTTAGAAGTCGGGATAAGTCTGTGGCATTTGGAGCGCGGAGATAGAGGTCACCGTAAAGCTCGTAGATATGCATACACCACTTCTTCATGCATTGTAGTGTTGTGGATTCACCCATCCTTGTTATTTCAGCACACTGATCTGCGGCTGCGCCGTACGCCAACATACGAAGAGCGCCTGTCATCTTTTGTTGTGGAAGAAGTCCAACCAATCCGACGGCGTCAGCTCTTTGGTGCCAAAATTGGTCGTGGTTGCAGAGATCCGTCATTATACGGTTGAATAAATTGGTACTCATTCGATACCTTCGACGAAAGGCTTGTTCGTTGAAGACGGGCCGTTCGATGAAGTAATCCTCTATCAGATTATGTCCCCTTGACTCCCTCATTCTTTCTTCATTTGGTCGGCGGCGAGGTGATTCGTCATCGAACATTGCATCGACCACGACCGCTTCAGTGATGAAAGCATTAGCAATTTCGGCATTTCGCCGACGTTGTTGTCGCCTCCTCCGGAAAAAATTCTCAAAACTAAAAGGATTCATCTTATCGGAATGTGGAATATATGGTTGGTTTTGGTGTGAATGAACGATGAGCACCGATCAACAAATATATAGCCGAGTGTAGATGACGTGATTAGATAAGCTGATGACACGTGTCGTCTTTCAATTGGTCGGAAATCTCTCCGAGAATCTTATACAATTATTAGAGCCGATCATGAATAGTGGACATGACACGTGTTGCCTCGTGATTGGTTGAAAATCTTATCGGAATTTTTGTACAATTATTTACCCGATAACCTTCTGTCGGCGTGACACGTGTCAACTCGTCATTCGTCGGAAATCTTACCCGAAATCTTATTCAATTATTCATACGACAACGACACGTGTCGTTTATGGATTGGTTGAAAAATAAAAAAAAATAAAAAAATTTATGAACAGTAATAACACGTGCTATTTTTTGACACCGCTGCGCGAAAAACAGCTTCTGCACCTCCTATTCGATGAATAGTGACTGCTCCACCTCAAACAGTGCCTGCTCCTCCTATTCGATTTTACCCATGCGGGTGCTCTTAGAGACCCTACTTTACACATAAGGTTATTTAAACTTTTTATCATAATTAAGGTCACTTTCTTTAATTCATATTTTCTGTCTTTCCAATTTTGCCCTTTTATATTTATTTTGAAGATCATTTATATTTTTATCTTATTTAAGGTCATTTTTTATCCATATTTTTTGTCTTTCAAATTTTGCCTCTTTATATTAACTTTAAAGGTCATTTTATATTTTTTATCCTAATTAAGGCCACTTTTTTTATCCATATTTTTTATGCATAAAGTTCCAGTAAAGTATAGTACTATCCAACAACTAGAGTAGTACTTTCTGAAAACTACAGTAGTATTTTCAACAAAGTTTTAGTTAGAATGCATAAAGTCCCAGTAGAGTAGTATTATCCAACAACTAGAGTAGTACTTTCTGAAAACTACAGTAGTATTTTCAACAAAGTTTTAGTTAAAATGCATAAGTCCCAGTAGAGTAGTACTATCCAACAACTAGAGTAGTATTTTCTAAAAACTACAATAGTACATTCAACAAATTGTTGTAGTGCTTTTCATGAAACTGTCAAATGGTGTTTTTTGCAACGTCTTCACTGTTTTTGGAGGCAATTTTTTATGAAGTTCACCCATGATATTGCAGAAGCCTCTCAATGACGATCTTATTTGGACCTTGGGTTTTTTAGGGTCCTCCATTTGTGCAATTTCTGCAAAACAATAAGACAGACCATCAAAACACTACATACCACTTACATAAATTCTATATACTACTCACAGACAGCACTACACACTACACACAACAGGTCTACACACTACTCACAGACAGCAGTGCACACTACTCAGGACAGCAGTACAAACTAGTTCAGAGCAAACAACAAACTACTCATGACAGCACTACACACTACACACAACAGGTCTACACACTACTCACAGACAGCAGTGCACACTACTCAGGACAACAGTACAAACTAGTTCAGAGCAAACAACAAACTACTCAGGACAGCACTACACACTACACACAACAGGTCTACACACTACTCACAGACAGCAGTGCACACTACTCAGGACAACAGTACAAACTAGTTCAGAGCAAACAACAAACTACTCAGGACAACAGTACACACTACACACAACAGGTCTACACACTACTCACATACAGTAGTGCACACTACTCAGGACAACAGTACAAACTAGTTCAGAGCAAACAACAAACTACTCAGGACAGCACTACTCACTACACACAACAAGTCTACACACTACTCACAGACAGAAGTACAACCAAAGCACACTACAGTCTGTATATACTACTACAGAGTAACATATGTACTACCACAGATTATTATAGACACTACTACGTGCGTAACGACCAAAACACAACAACTTTTGCGTAACAACCCAACCAAACCAAATCAAACACTACCACAGACTATGCTCCAACAGAGAGAGAGAGAGAGAGAGAGAGAGAGAGAGAGAGAGAGAGAGAGAGAGAGAGAGAGAGAGAGAGAGAGAGAGAGAGAGAGAGAGAGAGAAGGGCTGCAGACTCCTCGAGAGTCTTGAGGCGAGCCACAACCCGGCCCTCCTCTCCACCATATCTAATCAAATCAAATCAATTCAAATGCAGACAATTAATCAACCCTAAATATAAAGATTGATGATATGATGAATTCGAATTGATTAAGGCCGTGTTGTGTTGGTACCTTGGGGGACGTCTTCGGTGTGATAGAGAGACTTGTGGATGTCCATGGCGTAATCAACCATGTTTGTGTTGCTGAGGAGCTCGATCTTGGACTTGAGGATCTGCTCATCAGGGTAGAGTTGCCTCTCCTGAAGAAACTCCATTAAAGGGAAAACAAGGTGTCTGTCGAGGTTGGGCGCGATGCGCGGGGTAAGGTCATGCTCAGCCATGGCCGCCGCTAACTGAGGTAAAGAGAGATGAAAAAGATATTTTTGGTCTGAAATCAGAGAGAGAGAGAGAGAGCAGGTTCATATAGATGGTATTAAACGTAAATAAATTGAATGTAAGGGTTTTTTGTTAAATCAGGTGAGCTTATTTGAGTTAAAAATACCATATGACCTTATACATAAATAATCTTATGTAAATGACCTTATGTATAATTTACCCTAAAAATAACTGGTCCAGAAATCTCCAATAGTTGGACGACAGAATAGAATAGAAAACGTATCTACTATCTATAAAGTCTACTAGCTACGCGACTCTTCGTTAGGCACTAGCTTAAGCAACTTCAGCTGTGATGATATAAAGTCATAATTATTTTAAATTAAAAAAATTAAATATTCATCTAAATTTGATTTCAGTTTTAATAACGGAAAATATAATTTTTTAGTCATTTTTTCTATTCTCTCAAGCTAAATATAACTACTCAAAATAATTTTAACTACATTTAATTTTAATTTTAACTATTTTCACTACAAGAAAAGAGGACTTAGACGACGGAACAGTATTAGTTCCGTCGTCTAAGTTACACTTAGACCTCGGAGATTTATCCGTGGTCCAAGTCACACTTAGACGACGGAGATGTAATTCTCCGTCGTCTAAGTGTTACTTGGACCACGGAGAAATCTCCGAGGTCTAAGTAACACTTAGACGACGGATGTGAAGTTTCTCCGTCGTCTAGGTAAGAACCTGGACCTCGGAGACTTCTCCGTCGTCCAGGTTATCACCTGGACGACGGAGAAACTTCACATCCGTCGTCTAAGTGTTACTTAGACCTCGGAGATTTCTCCGTGGTCCAAGTAACACTTAGACGACGGAGAATTACATCTCCGTCGTCTAAGTGTGACTTGGACCACGGAGAAGTGATCACCTGGACAACGGACCGACACGTCGTGGTGTAAGTTCCACTTAAACGACGTACCGACACCTCCGTCGTCTAAGTGAAGCATTATATATATAGGCCATGCCAAACTCTCTTAGCTTCGATCATTCCATTATATTTTCTCCCGTGGGGAATTTTTGAGATCGAAGGAGAAGGAGAAGGCCGGATTAGGCTAGGCCGGGGCTAGAAATTAATTAAAGGATCGGATCTCCGGTGTTCGATCACTAGCTAGCTTAATTAACTGCAGATATCGAGAAGGCCAGCAGGTACGTACGTAGGCAGTTAAAATTTGCATGATTAAATATATATATATTTAGGGAAACCGTACGTGCGTACATACATGCATGAATGTTAATTAGCTATATATACAGATTAAATTACGTACGTAATTTGATGGATCGATGTAGATCGAGTACGTATAATTAATGGTAAATTAATGGACTAATATATATATATGTAATAATTATTTAATTATAATATTTTGTAGCAGTATGGACAAGAGTTGGATGAAGTTAAAGAATAGATGTGATGTCCGGTATATGGATGGAATTAGCGAATTTGTGAATTTTGCGATAGAACATGGTCATGGAAAGAAGCGTTTCAGGTGTCCGTGCCAGAAATGTCTTAATTGTCATTATGCGGAGGTTAATGTTATGGTGCAACACCTGTACGAAAATGGTATGATGTGGAGTTACACTACATGGAGCGAGCATGGTGAAGCAGTAGAGTTCAGCGCAGCAGACTTCAGCTCAGGGTACAGTTACCATGGTGCCTCATCCAGCGGCAGTGGTGCCGGACCCCCAGCTTGCAATCCAACTGTAGATTTGGTCCATGATGCGTTTCCGGGATTTAGTCATAGTGGACACCAACACCAAGACGGAGGTTACAGTACCACTCATGAGCATGATGACACATTCCCCGCTGCTAGCTTGGCCACTGACACCAGTGAGATGGATAAGTACAACCGGATGCTACTTGAAGCGCAGACCCCGGTGTTCCCTGGATGTCGAGAGAATGTGTTGCAATATGTGATGGAGCAAATGAAGATAAAAGTGAAGCACAAAATGTCAGTCAGTGCTTTTGACGAAATTCAGGAGCAAATATGTAAGTTGCTTCCTGATGATCACAATCTTCCTAAATCTCATTATAAGGTTAGAAATATCTTGAGCAGCCTCGGCCTAAAGTACAGGATAATTGACGCATGTCCGAATGATTGTGTGCTATTTTACAAAGAGTATAAAGATTTGGACTATTGTCCCGTATGTGGCCAGTGCAGATTCCAGGTGAATAGGAAGAGTTCGAAAAAGAGAATTCCTGTGAAAGTTGTTAGATATTTTCCCTTGATTCCCAGATTGCAGCGCCTGTACATGTCTCTACACACAGCAGAGGCGATGCGATGGTACGCAGAAAAGCGAATAGATGACGATGTCCTGCGACACGCCGCGGATGGGGAGGGTTTCAAACATTTCGACAGAGAATTCGGAAACTTTGCTGCAGAGGTTAGAAATGTTAGACTCGGCCTATCTACAGACGGATTCAATCCTTGGGGAAGTAATAGCTCCGCCGTAAGCACTTGGCCAGTAATTCTGATGCCGTACAACCTGCCTCCGTGGATGTGCATGAACAAGGAATTTAATTTCCTTACTGTACTAATTCCAGGTCCTAAATCTCCAGGGAAGTGCTTAGATGTCTACCTCAGACCTTTGATCGACGAGCTGAAACTGTTGTGGGAAAATGGAGTCCCAACTTATGACAAATTCACTGACACGATGTTCACGATGAGGGCTGCCGTAATGTGGACGATCAGCGATTTTCCAGCGTATGGGATGTTGGCAGCGTGCAGGACAAAAGGATATAATGGATGTCCTATATGTTTGGACGACGTGAACTCTAGTTGGCACGCAGGGAAGGTGTGTTACTTGGGTCACCGTAGATGGCTCCCTCACGACCACCCTTGGCGACAGGATGAAGCTCATTTCGACGGGACGGTAGAGAACAATCCTAAACCCCGTAGTTGGTCGGGCGAAGAGATTTTAGAGAGGTTGAGCTATTTCGACTTTGGTGTGTTGACTAACGACGCGGATGTAAAGAAATGCAATCCAATTCCTCCACATGATCTGAGCTATTGGGATCACAAGAGTATATTCTTTGAACTCCCTTACTGGTCGAAGTTGAAGCTGAGGAACAACTTGGACGCGATGCACATAGAAAAGAATGTGTGCGACAGCGTGGTGGGAACAATTCTCGGTATTAAGTTCAAGACTAAAGATACTCCCAAAGCGCGCAAAGATTTGGAATCAATGAATCTACGTCGTCCCTTGTGGTTGAGGAGGGATAGGAAAGGAGTGTACAACAAGATGCCAGCTGCACCGTACACAGTGAAGCCGACACTTAGACGTTCTGTATTTCACTGGTTTAAGGGCGTTCGTTATCCGGCCACGTATGCAGCTACTATAACTGGAGCAGTGGACGAGGTGCAACACAAGTTTGTTGGTCTAAAGACACATGACTATCACGTTATGCTGCAACGTCTGATTCCAGTGGTAATTCGACCATATTTGCCTCGCGACGTCGTAGAACCAATAGTGGCATTGTGCAGATGGTGGCAGAGGTTATGCGCCAGAGAATTAAAGAAGTCAGATGTCGTGGAATTGCAACAACAAATTGTGCACATCATTTGCAAACTAGAGAGGATTTTTCCTCCTGCTTTCTTCGACATAATGATTCACCTAATGATCCACCTGCCCGAGCAGGTTCTCATTTCTGGTCCGGTCCAGTACACTTGGATGTATCCTCAAGAAAGGTACGTACAACTAATTAATTATACAGGTTTTTCGATTCATAATTTGTTCCACTGGAGATTACTAGCTAGCTATATGCATGTACTTATTTTTATTGTACGTTTGATTAATTTTGTAGACAGCTTGGACAGTATAAGTCATTCGTCAAAAACAGGTCGGCTCCGGATGGCTCCATAGCAGAGACATACCTAATGCATGAGTGCGTTACTTACTGCAACAGGTACCTCAAAGATCCACCACCTCCAACTGCCTCCGATCCCAGTGCCCGCATCAATCTTTCTGTCGTCACCAATGTCGTCCGACCGTTTAGAGGAGTATTAAAGGAAACGTTAACACAGGAAGAACTTATTGAGGCACATTGGGTAGTGTTACGAGACTGTGACGAAGTTGAGCCGTACATGATGTCATACAGGGAGAGGCTTCAGGCGTTATATCCAGACAAGAGTTCGGCGTGGATTGAGAAAATGGTTAAGAAAAAGTTCCCCGATTATTTCTTCCAATGGGTACGTATTTAGTGATTTATATACATATTGAGATCATGCATGTTTAATTTGTAGAAAGTAAACCCTTACATTTTTCCATTTTCGCAGATGATTGATCTGCAAAAATCCGAAAACCACGGGGGGTGGTGGTCTTGGCCAAAGCACTTGCTAGCAGGGAAGCCGATTAAACACTATATTTATCCGGGATGTTTTGTGAACGGTGTGAAGTTCCATTCATTGGCGCGAGATGAAGGAAGAAGAACACAAAACAGTGGGATAGCGGTTGGGAAAGACCCTGATCTATATTACGGAATGATCGTATATGTGGTTCAGTTATGTTACGGGAATGATGTCAACGTTTTCCTATTCAAGTGCAGATGGTTCAAGCGTACAAAGGAAGACCTGGGACTTTTATCAGTCGATACAAACTCAAGCTGGTATGAGGATGAGCCTTTCGCTCTCGCCACCTTAGTTAGGCAGGTGTTCTATCTCGACGATCCGAAAGCTGGTGACGGGTGGAAAATAGTGAACCAGATCTCTCATCGAGGAGTTTGGAATACAGAGACAATTGAAGGGACACCGGCGACGACTGAAGATGCTGCTGAACCAGACAGAGACATTCCTGCCTATCAAGAGCCTAATATTTCTGTCATCCGCTCCGACATAATGGACCTGGTTCAAGACGGTGAACGGTTACCCATGCCTGATGGTTGTACAGATCTAACTGAAGAAGAGATCATTGAGGTAGATGAAGAAGACGTGCAGGATGAGGACGATGACGACGACTCTGGTTATTCCTCGGACGATGTTGAGTACGATGAGGAGGATGAGCAATCGGATAACGGTGATGATGATGATGACGATTATGACGAAGAGTACGGTCACACGACGAGGATCATTACTTGGTAAACCCTAATTTATTATTGTAATATATATATGATCGATCGATGCATCGTAAAAAGGTGAAAGATTTCTATTATGTCGAGACTTTAAGATTCCTCGTCCAGCTTTGGTTGGTTTTATTGTTTTTAAATACTATTTATGTATAAATTGGATTAATTATGGGTCCCTATATATGATTATATATATTGACTTGTGATAGTATTATTGAGAGCACAAATATTGTAGTGTATATATATATATAAAAGTTGTTTGTACCTGGACTAACATCGATCTCCGCCAGCTTAACTTCCTCAGATTTTAAGTCGACTTCTCTCTGTTTCAATTGAATGTCTTTGGACTGTTTTTCTAGTCCCGGCCCCTCTCTTTGCTTTCAACTTCATCGGTGTATTCTCTGATCTTATTAAAAGTAAGCTGAAGCTGCTCTACATTTCGCTCACGCAGCCCTTCAAACCCTAAATCCTAGCCTAGACCCTAAACCTAAGGACCCCTAACCGAGAACGGAGAAATTAATTGCAGATTCACCTTTGGCGCCAAATCTCAATCTCATATAAAACCCTAGCTAAATCTTGGACCCTAAATCTAGCAGTTCGGATCGATCGATCAATTTTTTAATTATATTTTTGAATCAGAATAATTGAACGCACACACAAATGACCGGGGACGACCTAAACCGTAAACCCTAAGGCCCTAACCCCTGAATTCGGGGTTTTTACACTTGGACGACGGAGACAGGCATTATCCGTCGTCTAGGTACACACTTGGACGACGGAGACAGTCATTATCCGTCGTCCAAGTGACAAACCCTATAACCTAAACCCTAAGGACCCCTAACCCCTGAATTCAGGGTATATTCACCTGGACGACGGATACGACATTCTCCGTCGTCCAAGTAGACACCTGGACGACGGATATTAGCGTATCCGTCGTCCAGGTGTGTACTTGGACGACGGAGAATGTCGTATCCGTCGTCCAGGTGAAAATTTCGTAATTTTTTCTAAGACAACGACCATCTAGACCATCTTCGAATGCGTATTCTTTTCGTCAAGACTTTAGAGTAGTATATTCTTGGTGTGTGAGCTTCGACGGTTCGAAAATCGGAGTTGCGAAATGTCCTGTATCCACGTTTCCGGTTTGTGAAATTCTCGGTTTTGCGGTTGACTGTGCCGATGAAACCCTTCCCGAACTTATTATTTCCTGGTCCTTTATAGTAATTATATATTATGTTACGACGAACATATCCAACGGTTGTTTTGTCCAAATTCAATTTCGTTAGTACTCTGCTGCAAATCAGCAACTACTCATGAACACTAAAGTCTTAAAGATTAGTCGATACTTAACAACTTTCAAAACGTAAAATTATTCGGCGGTTCAAATTTATCTGTTTATATATACGATGCGTTCATCGATATTGTACGACTATTTCACTCGAATGACAGATCGCTAAATTCCTAGCGAATTAATTTAAATATTTTTTTTGCATAATTTGAACCTAGACGACGGATACGGTCATTTTCCGTCGTCCAAGTGTTCACCTGGACGACGGAAATAACCGTATCCGTCGTCTAGGTTCAAATTACCATGGCGGTTCGAATAAATTTTTTATTATTTTTTCGATGTAAATATTGACTTGGACGACGGATATGTCAATAGTGAAAACTTGGACGACGGAAACCTACATATCCGTCGTCCAAGTCAATATTTACATGGCGGTTCGATTTGCCGCTTCAATTTTCGGCACCGCTTGAAATTCCACTTAGACGACGGAAAACACTGTCTCCGTCGTCTAAGTCAAAATTTATGGCGGTGAAACGGCCCGCCCATTTATTTGGCGCCGGTTCGAAAAAATTTGACCCTTCACTTAGACGACGGAAAGCACTGTTTCCGTCGTCTAAGTGCACTTAGACGACGTAGAATAGTGCTCCGTCGTCTAAGTGAAAGTCTATATAAGGAACAGCACCCCCCCCTCATTTTCTCATCATTCCATCTCCTCCTCTATACTCTCCTCTCCTCTCTCTCTCACTCCGGCGATCCTCCTCCGGCGACGCTCCGACGACCAATTTTCCGGCGTGGTTCCCCCTCTCCGACGACTCTACTCTTCCAATATTCCGGCGAAATTCCGACGAGGTAATAATTCGAAATTTTAACTCTTTAACAATTTTTTTATTTGTTTAATTATTTAAATTCTAAATACTTTTAATTTATTAGTTTTAAATAATAAATAGTTGTAATTATAATAATTATTTTCTTGTTATTATTATTATTTAGTAATCATTATTAGTTGTTAATTATTTGGTAATGAATAATTATTAGTTAAAATTAAATAATAGTAATAATAATAATTGATTATATTGGTAAATGAATAATTATTATTAAATGCATGATAAATAATAATTAATTGATAATTATATGTATTTTCTAGTAAATTGCATGGTAGTACGTGTTCGATTTAAATTTAGTACATAGGCTTGGTGTAATTAAGTCGCACTCTTTGGAATAGATGGCGCCTCTTTTCCTTGCTTATCTCCTTAACCCCTCGTGATGTGTGGATTTCATCACCGCACACCATAACCTAAGTGAAGTTATGGACACGAGGTTGAGGGCGGAGTTTGCAAAGGACTTGAGGGAGTGTAAATTTTCGAAAAATTGGCCGAATGTCGGACATGGTGTCTAGAAACGGGTTATGACTGGTGACAGGATTTGGACTAAGAAAGACTTTTGTCGAAATTAGTCCTGCCTCTCGCGTTATCTCTATCCCTAACTGGCCATGTTTTTCGATTTAACCAAGGCTGATTAATTGAAAATTTACACTTTATCGCGCGGGTCGCACGTCCATTGAACGACCGAAAATGCCAAGCTAGTGTACTCTATTTAAATCTTAAACGTACTTAATTAATTAGCGTAAATTCTCCGTCGTTGTAATTATTATGGTAAGTAGGTATTTTAACACCGTACGTACTCTTAGGTTTAAATGGCTCCGCCAAAGATCACATCCGGGAAGAAGAAAGCCCAACAGGAGTCAGAAAATGAGATGCTCCAAATGTTGGCGGCCCAAGTCGGTTGGGTTCAACCGCAGGTAGACGCCCTCAATCCGGGGCCTTCTGGGGAAATTCCCTCTGCCCCAATTCTCTCAAGCGGTGATGACGTCGACCCCTTTTCAACTCCGACGCCCGGTACCGCTTCAACGGGAAGTACTCAGGCGTCTTCGACGGCCGAGTCTATCATGTACAGCGCCCGCCGTAAGCAAAGGAGGGCCCCCACTGACCCCCAACCGAAAAAGACTCGGGGTCTCGTTAAAGGTGGAAAGGCGGAGAAAATTTGCAAGGCGACCGGGAGCAAGATCGCCTTGCCTTACGACGAATTCACCGGTGGCCCTCCCACACCTCAGCTAGCAAGTCTCTCGGCTCATAGCATTGGGTCGATTGTTCGTAACCGGGTTCGTATCACTGCCCCTACTTGGAGGGAGGTGCCGGATTCGGAGAAGGCGAAAGTCTTTAAGGATCTTTCGGTACGTAATACGTACAATTTTAGTTATTATATACTATTTTTAATATTAGTTATATATAATTTTATAATATATACGATTATAATTTTCAATTTATTTCTGATAGGAACAATTTGCGGTGGATCCGGATCCGGCGATGTTGAGGCATATCAACCAAACCGCCAACAACATCTTCAAAGATTGGAAGTACAGGCTCCATCAGTACTTCCGAACTAACGGTCCCGTGCCTCCCCCCGAAGAGCTGCGTGGGGATAGAGAAGATGAGTGGGAGTGGTTGTGTAACCACTTTGCCGATGAGCAATTTCAGGTGTTAATTTACTTTTTTTATTTCAATTAAGATAATTGAATACTCTAAATTTTAGTTACTTATAAATTTTTTAATGATTTCATTATGTTGTCTAACAGAAATTCTCCGGTGTCAACAAAGCCAACCGGGGGAAGAAGGACAAGCACCATACTTCCGGCGCCAAGCAACTCATTCAAATTGCCAAGGAGCACAGGGATAAGGGCTCCAAACACCCTTATCTCGATGCAAGCGTAAGCGCGTACGTGACGCCTGGGCTCGATAATGAAGCGAGTCAACGCGGCGTAAGTCATATATATATATATCTGTGTGCGCTAATAATTATAGTAATTATTATTTAAATATTATTTCATTATAATAAATTTATTATTCTTTTGTAGGCAAGAGTGATAGAGCGTGCGCAGGAAGAATTGGCTAACACTCAGCTTGCGTTCCCAGATGTGCCGCTAGAAGACCTGCCTCCTCTATCTGTGGAGAGCCAAATAGCAATTGCGGATGAGGTCTACGGTCGTAGAGCTGGCAAGGAGGTTAGGCACTTCGGGCCTAAGGTGGTTCGAGATTTGTCGACCTCTGAGTCATCATCTACGGGAGGTTCGGGGCGGCGGAGAAGTTCTCAAGCTGCGGCAGCCTATGAAGAGGCTCGAATCGCACGGGAGGAGAATATTGCCATGCGCCAAAGAATGGACCAGCAAGACGAGCGAATAGCCCAACTCATCGCCCTTATGCAACAAGCTCAAAGACAATGTCAACCTCCTCCGAACCCATTCCCCGACGACGACGACCCGGCTGGAGGCGGAGGACGAGGCGGCGCATCTGCTCCTCCAGTGTTTTAGCTAGCTAGTAGTTCATTATTTCGTTTCTTAATTTCCGCATTACGAACAATATTTTCATTTTTAATTATGGGTTTTTTCGATTATGTATGTACAAATTAATTTTCATTATTTTATTAATTTAGTGTATTTAATTAATTTAATTAATTTTTTTTCAATTAATATTAATAATATTTTTGAATTTAATTTTTTTTTAAATTAATTTTTCACTTAGACGACGGAGATTAATGTCTCCGTCGTCTAAGTCACCACCTGGGCCACGGAGAAGCTAACAATCTCCGTGGCCCAGGTGGTGACTTAGACGACGGAGACATTAATATCCGTCGTCTAAGTCCCGACATGGGCCACGGAGAAGCTAAAAATCTCCGTGGCCCAGGTGGTGACTTAGACGACGGAGATTAATGTCTCCGTCGTCTAAGTCACCACCTGGGCCACGGAGATTTTTAGCTTCTCCGTCGCCCATGTCGGGACTTAGACGACGGATATTAATGTCTCCGTCGTCTAAGTCACCACCTGGGCCACGGAGATTGTTAGCTTCTCCGTGGCCCAGGTGGTGACTTAGACGACGGAGACATTAATCTCCGTCGTCTAAGTCACTACATGGGCCACGGACGTTCTCCGTGGTCCAAGTGAACTTGGACGACGGAGATTAAATTCTCCGTCGTCTAAGTACTTAGACGACAGCACTTGGAGCACGTACCTTGGACGACGGATTTTCCGTCGTCCAAGTACTTAGACGACGGAGATAGGCACTTAGACGACGGAAATTCTCCGTCGTCTAAGTCACTTTTTCTTGTAGTGTTTATTGAAAAATATAAAGATTATAATTTCTAACGTACTACTCTGTTGGATATATTTTAGAGAATGTAATCCTATTACTTAATATATTTATTAAGAGTCGAAGAGTTAATTAGTCTAATGGTGGCCTTAAATCGGCCAACCTAGGTCATGCATGTTCATTGTGAATTGAATGAAAGAAATTAACGAGTGTCTTTTAATTGTTGCAGCAGACTAACGGCGCTGGATCATCATCTTCAACAACTTACAGCTCGAGCATGACAAGTAGCAACTTTATGCCATTTGGGGGAGGACCACGGCTTTGCGCCGGATCAGAACTGGCCAAGCTAGAAATGGCCGTTTTCATCCACCACCTGGTCCTCAACTACCAGTGGGATTTAGCCGATTTGGACGACCAAGCTTTCGCCTTCCCTTTTGTAGACTTTCAGAAAGAACTTAAGATCACAGCTCAGTGCAGCGCAAAACAAGTTTCATTTAGCTAGCGTGCTTAGGTATAATACTCATATGCATGCATGGAAAAATCGAAGAACCCAACACACCATGCATACACTCATCATCGTCATATTCTCGATCATCTGGGTGGGATAAGATAGAGATCGAACAAAGAAGGAATGGAATATGGAATTGAGGATCAGTGGCGGATCTATGAATATAACTTAGGTGGGCTAATTTTAATTCACTATAATTTTTTTTGTGTGGTTACTAATGTGTTTAGAAATGACAATTTTTTTTTTGTAATGAAACATATAAAAATTTACAAGAATTAACTAAGATATTAAGACTAAAGAAACATAAAAACAATAAAAACTTCTAGAAACATAGGAAGAAAAAAAAGGAAATCTGTTATCAAAAGTTAGAATCTGTGATCTGGTGGCAGAAAACTAGTTTCCTTACCAACTAAACCAAGCCAATATCCTTGTAAACATACAACATAAAAAATATTATTACCTTTTTAGAATTCTTACTTGAGCTGCGGTCCAATTAGCCTGCGAGTAGATCCGCCCCCGCTGAGGATTGAGTTTACTTTGCAGCTAGTAGTACTGGAAGTTGGTTTTGACTTTTACAATTATGTATCTTCCTGATCCACAGAAAATGAAGGAAGACAAGGACTTCAGCCAATTTAGGTACTTCCACTACAAGGATGCTGTCTAGGACCAGTGCTTGTTCTTCTTCCAACCTCCAACACCGATTCAATTCAAGCTGTGCATATATGCACCCACCACCACCCAAATATTTTAAGTAGATCGAAAAATTAGAATCTCGTAGTCCCTAGCTAGTTCATCAGAGTTAGTTTGGACCTGAGGGTAGTTAGTTATTCATATATATGTCAAATGGCCGGTTCTTCTGTTTTTCAATATATACTTAAAATTAAGTTAAATTCAAAGACCTTTGTGATCAAATATCTTTTTTTGTTGGGATTTAATGATATATCGTCTAACATTGTACGTACCATATACAGTATTAAGTTGTGATCGTGGATAAGTTAATTAAGTCTTGACTTACTGTTGCTACAATATAGTCATTGCATATTTCATTATTGAAATTTGTCAGTTAGATAGCATGTCTATCAGTCATGCATGCATGCGTCCTCATATGTATTAATGAGAAAAACTGCCCGATATGATATGCAAGGAATTATTCTTTGATATTTCATTATCATATATAAACTGCTACTGTACATTTATAGCAGGAACAAAGTACCGTACCATAAATATGTCTTGAATCCACTTGTTCGAAATCTTTCCTAGCAACCAAATATCAACCAGAACACTACGTACAGTACATTTGTCACCCATAATTTACACATGTTTGAATGTTTGATCGTATGCATGTTCGTTTACTATCAAAATCTGCATGTTGCTCCAAAGCCGACACCAAACCTAGGATCAAGTTAAAGAAAACCAATTACAGCAGTACTACATACATTTTGCTGTCTACTATTACTTTCTTCTATCGATCCATCTTCTTAAGTTGTTGCTTTCATGCAACCTTAAAATATCAAGGCTAGCTGAGGAGTCGATCTATATATTAATTTACCGAGCTAGGACCCTGCATTGGCTGCATATATACCAGATCAGATCTGGGAGCTTAATTAGTGCGAACGCTCATTGATATTATGAAACTTAGCCTTAATTTGAATGAATGCCCCACTCGATGTTCTACTGAGATCGAGTACTACTGTAGCGAAACAGTAGTACCAGTCCCCGGCCAGCTGGCTAGCTTTGTTAGGTTTTCTTTCGCTTTCCGATGTTCGTTGGATTTTGAATTGGTCGTGTTGCTTGGCCGGGCTGGTTTTATTGCTTTTGTTTCTGTCGATCTTCTGACTAAATGACATGAGTGCATGGTGCCGTGGTGGTGATTTCGATCTGGCTTTCTATGCGGTCTAGGAAATTGCACGTTAGGGTTTTGACAGTTATACGTGGGATTCATGAGTGAGTGAGGAGAGGTTGGCTGGGTTAAAGAAATAGACAAATTCAAAAAGAGAAATTAATGAAGTATAATTAGAAGTTTAGAACAAACATATATGCATGGTTGAGAGGAACTGAGTGAGATCTTAAACATACACGCATTTTCGATATGTTAACGATATCCTTTATAAATGTAGATGTTATTTTTTGTACGAAATTGATCGATGAGGTTAAATCTAGATCAATGCAAGAAATGATCGAAAAGTTGCTGATTCATTTCAGATATGTCGTATTAGAATTCGAAGATGAGCTGAGGAGGCCGCCTGTATCCGCAGTTCAATTCTAGTGTGTGAGAACTCTACTTTATGAGTTACCGCATGCATTTTTTAGTTAATATCGATCTTAAATTGTTCGTAATAAAAGTGTAGTGTGAGACTTGGATAAACGCATGGGAGAACTGTCTTATTATGGTCTACCTCACTGGGGTACTTATATAAGTTGCACCAACTCCAACTCCAACTCGACCTCAAGGGCCTGTAGGGAGTGTGGGCCGTGGCACACTTGTATGTTGATCATTACTCTAGTCTTTTTACTTGGGATCCTGAGTTTCATGGCGCCATGGCCTCAAGAACACCATTGCGTACGTTTTGTTTCTGTTCATTGCCTCTCCTTGGGCTTATATATGAGTCGTTACAAACGAAGCCCATAATCCTGTGTGGGAATTTGAGTTTAGAATAACCTAGTTAATAATTTGCAATAGCATAATGACAATCCATTGTCGTCCAGCGGTTAGGATATCTGGCTTTCACCCAGGAGACCCGGGTTCGATTCCCGGCAATGGAAACTTTTTGTTCAACACTTGTTCCATTACAACAAGCACAGAAGTTATATTGTTCAATTTTCTCCCTCCAATATTGCAGGAACAAACTTACTAAAAGACCGGATAGAAGGAAGCCTCATTGTTGAAGATTTACCAACCTTCATATTTCGTAGAAGATACGTACCAATGTGAGTCTCTAGTCAAGACGTTACATAGAGCATTTAGTAAGATCATATTATTCCAGCTTTTCCATATCAAATCAAAATCGAATTGCAAGTCTTTCATCAATCAATGGTGCAGAAACTGCCACGTGGCTAATGTCATAATGTTCATCGTGGCTAAGAAGGGCACCCAGCCTTATAGCTTTCGCATGAAACCTTCCATGATCAAAGTTGAGGTTTTGCAACAACAAACGTGTTAGACGAACAATCACAAAATGCAATGGAATATTTGTAAGCAGAAATGTTAAACTTGAAAAAGCAGTACATGATCAAAGTTTTCAATAACCCTCATTAGAAAAAAAAGAACCTTAAATTTTGATCTAAAAAATTGCAAATCTTCGAGCATTACATGCACCTCAAAACTATTTGTTGATAAATTTTCTAGTGAGATACCCAAAAAATTGATACTACAAAAAAATTTTATGTATGAAAATAACGAATAAGTCATTATTGATCCGAAAACAGAGTTTAGTAGTCTGTCGAGTTAGAATGTTGTGTACCTCTTGTATACAAAATCTATTTACTAGAAGACCCAAAAACAAAAAATTATACACGTGATTTTGGAAGCACAAATTTTATTTAGGTCTAGGCCGAGGTGACTGACTGGTGAATCAGTAAATTCGGAGAAGGGAAGTTAGAAAAGATTATAACCGTATGTGACATATGGTAACCACACGCTGATGCCACGAGTTATTGGACTACTACTTTTAATGCCGGCCTGCGCTTCCCATATCGTTCCACTGCGACGCCGAGAACACAGAAAATCAGATAACAAACTCCACTCTATCTCCGAAATCCACTCACTCACAGATTTATACAGATAGTAACAATAAGCCCTTGAAATCCAAACGCCGCCGTCAGAGCTAGACCTACTCTCAATATGTGGCGGGGCGTTTCTCGTGGACTCGGCGTTTCGTCTTCCAAGAGATCAATCGCCAATGACTCGCTTAGATCTCGCTTCTCTAGACTCTTCTCCACCGAACCGGTACGATCGCTTTGCTCTTTCTCTCTAAATCTACTTCTTCAGCTCCGATCATTGATTCAGTATTATTGTCATTTTCGATGATTTTGCATGAAATTTGATCCGTATTCGTTAAGATTTAATAGAGATTGAAACTCACTGTATCACTGAGATGAGCTGGAAGTTTAGTTGTATTGTTGAGCTGATTATGTTTTGGTATTGAGATTTATGGTTGTGGCTTTGACAGGCTTCAGGAAGGTCGACTTATACGGTGGTGGATCATACTTATGACGCCGTGGTGGTCGGAGCAGGCGGTGCAGGGCTCAGGGCAGCCATAGGGCTTTCGGAGCACGGATTCAATACTGCTTGCATCACCAAGCTTTTCCCCACTCGTTCGCATACAGTGGCAGCACAGGTACAAGACTTCGCAAGTTTTTTTCTCTATGATTGAATTGATGCATTTATGTAAAGATTTGTGACTTCGAACTGTGTATTATGAATTAAACTGCGCTTGTTGGATTTTGTGTAGGGTGGTATAAACGCTGCATTAGGGAATATGACGGAGGATGATTGGCGGTGGCATATGTATGACACTGTGAAGGGAAGTGATTGGCTGGGTATGTACGTGTTACTCTAAAGATGTTCATTTCATCTTGCAGTGGATTATTCATTATGAAAAACTTGCCTGTACAAATGAGGACCGATTGCTTTTTACAATATGTCAATGTTTATCCCAACAAGCATTTGCAGGCAGAAGAATTTCTTGTTTTTTTGTAAGTACATTAAAAACTATCTACATTTTAGTTGTATATTTACCTATGGGGGATTGTGATATTATAGGTGATCAAGATGCCATCCAGTATATGTGTAGAGAGGCTCCAAAAGCTGTCATTGAACTTGAAAATTATGGATTGCCCTTTTCTCGGACTGAGGAGGGTAAAATATATCAGCGTGCTTTTGGTGGTCAAAGTCTTGACTATGGAAGAGGTTAGATGATCATCCGTGTGTCTTTGAAATTTGTAAATCTTATTTCATATTCCCTTCTGAATGCTGTCTAACATTGGCTACCTTTACTTTGTTTTTCATCTTAGGTGGACAGGCATATCGCTGTGCTTGTGCTGCCGACAGAACTGGGCATGCTTTATTACATACTCTCTACGGACAGGCAATGAGGCATAACACACAGTTCTTTGTGGAATATTTTGCTTTGGATCTTCTAATGAATAGTGATGGTAAGTTGATGTGTAATTGCTGCATGCTCACTGTAAATATTTATAATCAGTACAAGTTATATCTTCTACCTAGAACCACTACACATCAAATATGGAAATACGGGTTGTTATGATTATATGCTCTTAATTTGCATGATTGGGTCTCTTAGTTAAGACAGTAGTATGATAAGAAGCTTTTCTTGAGTACCGAAATCTTCCTCTACCATTATGTGTTTAATTCACTCTTCCTTGAACTTGATGTGTGTTGGCTATCTTGTTCTGTGATGGTAATTTTTGCTGAGATGCACATAGGGATATATGATAAAAATAGGATTGTTGTTTTATGTGTGGAGTGTGTGTTCTGTTAAGTTAATTTTTTATTTAATTTGGGTATTCAGGTAGCTGCCAAGGAGTTATTGCATTAAATATGGAGGACGGGACTTTGCACCGGTTCCAAGCTTCATCAACAATTTTGGCCACTGGGGTAAGTTATATTCTTGTTTTTTTGTCATTGACATTCAGCTGATTTATATTACGATATTATAATAAAGCTATGTTGCTATCATTTGTATTTCTCTCAGGGTTATGGTAGGGCATACTTCTCTGCAACATCAGCCCATACCTGCACTGGAGATGGCAATGCTATGGTGGCACGTGCTGGGCTCCCACTTCAGGTATTAGATCCTTTCAAAACCCTGATATTTTTGTAGGCTCTGCATGTTATCCTTATGATTTGATTTTGAGTTTACTAATCAATATATACTTTCTCCAGGATTTGGAGTTTGTGCAGTTTCACCCTACTGGTATATATGGTGCTGGATGCCTCATCACTGAAGGTTTGTATCTCTTCAGTTTTTGATACTGTCAACACCAATTTGGTTTCCATTTGTGGTCCTTAATTGGAATTCATAGAATTTTGACGACTTTAATATCTGGTTATTGTTTTGCAACTTGTAGGATCACGAGGGGAAGGTGGTATCCTCAGGAATAGTGAAGGTGAGCGATTTATGGAGCGATATGCTCCAACAGCAAAAGATCTTGCTTCTAGAGATGTTGTTTCAAGATCTATGACTATGGAAATCCGGGAAGGACGTGGTGTAGGTATGATGTGCTCCAAATTGACATTAATTGTTATCTCTACGCTACCATCATAACTATTTATTCAGAAATGAGATGCATTATTTGAGTTAATTGTATGCTCGTTTCTTTGTTCCTCAGTAACTGGTATAGTTTTTTGTATCAGGACCATTGAAGGACCATATCTATCTCCACTTGAATCATTTGCCCCCAGATGTACTGAAGGAGAGGCTTCCTGGTATCTCTGAAACAGCTGCCATATTTGCCGGTGTCGATGTTACGAAGGAGCCTATTCCTGTCTTGCCCACCGTACACTATAATATGGGTGGTATTCCAACCAATTACCATGGAGAGGTATGAGTTGATAGATTTGATGTCTACTTGGTCACTTGCTATTTAGTCATTGGCCTGAAATTTGGTGTATTCTCTGAAACCATGATTGTATTCACCTACATGGCTCATTTTCAGGTTGTTGACATCAAAGGTGATAATCCAGATACAGTAATTCCTGGGTTGATGGCAGCTGGGGAGGCGGCATGTGCATCTGTTCATGGTGCGAATCGGCTTGGTGCAAATTCACTCCTTGACATTGTTGTTTTTGGCCGTGCTTGTGCTAATAGAGTTGCAGAGATCAGTAAACCAGGTACCTTTTCATTTCGTGTTGATTTAATTTGATTAATAATAAAATGTAAAAAAATAAATTTGTGTATACCTTATCTGCTTCTTCTTTTCTAAAAAAGTGGTTTGTGTGTACTTTATCTTATGTAGGAGAGAAACAAAAACCTCTAGAGAAGGATGCTGGTGAGGAGACCATCGCATGGTTGGACAAATTAAGGAATTCAAATGGTTCACTGCCAACTTCAAATATTCGGTTGAATATGCAACGAATAATGCAAAACAATGCTGCTGTGTTCCGCACGCAAGAGACATTAGTTGAAGGTATTGTCTATCCTGCCTTTCATCTTACAAGATCTACAACTATTATGTGTTCTGCAACTTGATCTGGTGCTCTGTATTAAATTGATTTGTTGGAGACCCTATCAAGCAGGTTGGAGAAGTTACTGTTAAACCTTATTTCACTTTTGTATACCTCCTTCAGGTTCTGACTTGATCGACAAGGCATGGGAGAGTTTCAGTGATGTTCAAGTGAAGGACCGCACTTTGATATGGTGAGATGTTGTGAATGAGAATATAGATCCATAACATGCCTTATTCAATTCTTCAGCTTATAATCCGAAACTCTTTCAACAGGAACTCTGACTTGATAGAAACCATAGAGTTGGAAAACCTTTTGATAAATGCCAGTATCACCATGCATTCTGCTGAAGCCAGAAAAGAGAGCCGAGGAGCACATGCTCGTGAAGATTTCACGGTTAGTTCTGTTGCTTGTTTTTGGTTCCTTTCCCAAAAAGAGGGAAAATAAATGTGTCTTTGTTAGAATGGTTCTTTCCTTACTTTTGCACTACATGATGAGATTTATTCTGGTTTTGCAGACAAGAGATGATGAGAACTGGATGAAACATACATTGGGGTAAGTTGGCATCCCTTTAGATAGTAATATTAGAGTAAATTATATATTACCGGAGTCAGTCTTTTGATGTTAACTGTCCCTGTGTGAGGTAGCATATTTAAGTTCACAAAATGAGCTTGCGGAGTTTAAAATGATGAGGTTGATATAATTTCTTGCCAACAGCTCTTGAAAGGAAAGGACTAGTAATTTTTCTTTGTTTAGCCATTTGAACTGATTGTTCGAGTGTATGTCAATACTTATGTACTGTTGAATTCCAATTATTCACTATGCGGAATCGTTTTTTGCAGATACTGGGAAAATGAGAAGGTCCGACTAGACTACAGACCTGTTCACATGAACACATTAGATGATGAAATGGAGACTATCCCTCCTAAAGCTCGTGTTTACTGATATTTCTTTTGCGGGCATGCAGTGGTTACATGAAAAGGAAAAGATTTGTTTTAGGTACAGCTTTTTGACCAATTGGTGCGCATTCATCTGTGTTGGTGATCAAAGGGTTCTAATAATTTCAATCAGAGATTGGAAAGTGTATCCACACTCCAGAGCTGTGGAGAATAATTATCTGAATAGAGTTACTTGGATAATCAGTTTTTCGTAATCAATTGCCAGGTTCATGTAATTTGTTGGACTTGGCGTGTTGGTGTAACCTTTTGTGGAGATGAGTACTAAATGCATAAGCTAGTTATAAGTCATTTCAGTTGGTTTACAGACCGTTGGGCTGTTAGTCTTGTTACAAAGTTACAAGCTAGCATTTGGTGGTTTTTACCCATCGTTTAGTAGTAACTACCACGTCTATCTAGCATCAGATTTCGGTATACAACTTGACGGGGCCGGAGTCCATAGAAGGAGACGGATGGGCTAGCTAAGATGAAGTATTATCCCATTTAGTTAAAAATGATCCGTAAAACCCACAATAGTCCTCGGTATAAATGACGAATGTTCATGATAGATTTGATAGCTAGGCTCCAGTTTGTCTTTAGGAGCAGTAAAGCTTTCATTTTTTTCTGAGATTAATAACACTAAACAAATAATTTCGGAGATCGAGGTTTTTTTTGGGAAAGAAAGGGGCAATTTCGGAGATTCGAGATTTTTTTTGGGAAAGAAAGGGGCGGTGCGGTAGCTTTCAAGCTTTTATTAATGAAACCGTTGAGTACATAGGGGGACATAAAACCTAAACTTCATATTACACTGAGCACATATAGAACATTCCAGATAGTTACAAAACATCATACGAAAATTATGTAATCAAACATGCATCATTGCAGAGAATATCATACAAACTATTCTATCCACTTTATAAATATGACGACACACTGGAAATGTCAAATTGTTAATTTCTCCGTGAAAGCATTCCAACGATACCCATTTAGAAACAACTTTCCTAATATGTTGTCGAACGAAAATTAAGTCATCGTTATTATGTTTCATCCTGCCACTAGGAGGATGTGTCCATTTAATAAAACGCACCTTCATAAGAGCAGACAATACACTCAAACACTCAAAGTGTACATACACAGCCCACCTAAGACGCATGACTAATCCTAACCACATAACATAGGGATTTAATAATGACACAATAATGATAATATTACTATTATTTAAAGAAAAGGTAACAGACCCAAACTCGATCATGCATCCGTCGCACACGCACCAGCTGTTTACCACGTCTCCCGCGCCACCACCGAACTCCGACCGACTAGCTCCGATCAAGACTGGACAGATCTGGGTTAGGTGCAACTCTGCTGCCACCTTCTTCCCCATGTCACGATCTACTACCGCCTGCGGCCAACGCCAAATCGTCGGAACAACCGAACGCGTTCCAATCCGTGGAACGCCGGTCTCCGGCAAAAACGCCACGTCCTCAAGGAAGATGTGCAACCAAACACTCCCCGACCCGCCCTTTGCTGCCAGCAAACGCCTCAAATGTGCACCACACCTCTCCTTGCGACATCTCCAAACTAGAGCAGATCTCCTATCCTTCTTCCTCAAACTTTGGCTGACAGCACCGTCCATCAACGAACACACAAGCCACGAGGCAACAGACTTCCCATCCGGCCACACCCACAGCACTCCTGCGAGGCCAGAGGCCGACACTAATGCCTGAGCCGTTGGACGAAAAGGTTTTGAATACGTTAAGGTTATCCTCTCTGTGGCTCTTTTTTTTTTAGCGACGTAGTCATCGAGGTTTTTAAGAGACATGAGTATGGTTTTAGAGGAGCTAAAGCCCTAGAAATCTGAAATCCTTATCAAAATAATCGGGATTTGTATGAACAGGTTAATAAAGTCAGTACGAAACTCATGTGTCTACTATGATCTAGATCGTAATTAACGTCACCTTTGAAAGACACAAGAATGCAACTCTTTCTTTAACTCATTCAATCTGACAAAACCAAACGAATTTAAAAATCAATTAACAAAAGAAGACCAACTAATACATGACTTATAACTTATAATCTTTATATAACCCATAGAATAGAGCCCGTCCAGAACACAGGTGAGTATAAAATAGGATTAGCAAATATCATACTTCAGAGGACAAGCAACATGAGGACAAGTGGGTTATGTAATGTAGACGTTATTTCTATATGATTAAGATCGGTGACTGTAAATGTAATGACTAATGAGTACTTGTTTAGGAAATGGTTAGCAAAGTTGGAGGACTTTATTAGAAAACTATTGGGAGGAGTTAGATAAAGTAATGCAGGATTTGAGGAGAGGAGTATGAAATGAAATGAGTAGTAGGTTGATTTTTGCTATGAAAGGGGTAACAGTGTCTCCCACTATCAACGATCGATCAAAACATGTAGTCCAACCAAAACTCACTATTCTCTAGTGTATATATCATAACCTCGTGCCTCCGTTTAGATAGATTATTCACTTCATTCGTATTCGAGTAATCAAGATGACTGCAAAAGTTAAGCAATCATAAGTATTCTACGTAATTATATTCTTCAACCAACTTTTTTTTATTCAACATCAACTCATCTATTGATTAACAATCGTATACATAACATTCTATCTTATAAAACGTTACCTAAGTATAACTACTTTTTTACTCGAATCTAGACTATTAACAAAACTTACTAGACCAATTTTCATGAAACTCTTCCAATCATCTAGTAATGACCCAAACAAACAATTTTAACTGAAAGGTAATCACTAGTTAATTGGCGATGTCAATCAAATATCCATAGACGATCCCAGAATAGATTCCTTTGAAATCATGTCACTTACCACCAGAATAGATACCTCTGTTATCTTCTCAACCAGAGCCGAAACAGGAACCTCTGATTCTCCTTGCACCTCCTTTATCGTAGTTGATGCACTATAAGAAAAATGTACTTAGACCACGGAACATTTACGGTTCCGCGGTCTAAGTGTAACCTATACGACAGAAAAAATCTCCGTCGTCTAAGACTAACTTGGACGACGGAAACACTTTTGCCGTCGTCCAAGTGGCCACTTGGACAACGGACCGACACGCCATGGTCCGAGTGGCCACTTGGACGTCGGGTTCTATCTCCGTCGTCCTTGTATACACTTGGACGACGGAAACGTGCTGAGTCCGTCGTTTAAGTGACCACTTAGACGACGCATTGACACTTCGTCGTCTAAGTGAAGCATTATATAATGTCCATGCCGAACTCTCTTCCTCTCTGCTCGCTCGTCTCAACTTCATCTCCATGCATATATATGTCGATCATTCAATTCTCTCTCTTGATCAGACTCTCCTCACGTGTACATATATGGCGCATGCAAATCTAGCTAGCTAGTACTATATCCGAGCATCAATTCGTCATATCGGAGAAGGCTAGGTACGTATGTACGTAGTTAATTTCTCAACACCGTTTAACATTTATATATATAATTAATTGTACGTTTGTTTGATTGCATTGTTAATAATTAGTACGTTCTAATATATGTTTATAATTAAGTTAGGTAATTGATGATATATATTAGTTAATTAATATAGACCAGTAGTACGTATATATGCATGGATGTTTAAAAATTTGGTTAATATTTAATTAAAACGTACATGCATGTTAGACATATCAAAATAATTGATGTAGATCAAGTACATATATTCACCAATAATTAATAAAGGTAATTATTGAAGGTAATTAATTAATAATTGAATTTAATATATTAAGGTAGTTGAAAATTTGTGTGTATATATATATTTAATAGTTTCATATATAATTACTTGAAAATCTGTATATATATAATAGTTGACTAACATGATAATTAATTATTAAAATTCGTAGAAGTATGGACAAGATTTGGATGAAGTTGCGGAATAGAAGTGATGTCCGATATATGGATGAAATTAGCGAATTTGTGAATTTTGCGATAGAACATGGTCAGGGAAAGAAGCGTTTCAGGTGTCCGTGCCAAAAATGTCTTAACTGTCAGTATGTGGAGGTTAATGTTATGGTGCAACACCTGTACGAAAATGGTATGATGTGGAGTTACACTACGTGGAGCGAGCATGATGAAGTAGTAGACTTCAGCTCAACAGACTTTAGCTCAGGGTATAGTTACCATAATGCCTCATCCAGCGGTAGTGGTGTCGGCCCCCCTTCTTGGAACCCAACTGCGGATTTGGTCATGATGCGTTTCCGGGATTTAATCATGGTGGACACCAACACCAAGAGGGAGGTTACAATACCACTCATGGGCATGATGACACATTCCCCGGTGCTACCTTGCCCACTGACATGAGTGAGATGGATAAGTACAACAAGATGCTACTTGAAGCGCAGACCCCAGTGTACCCTGGATGTCGAGAGAATGTGTTGCAATATGTGATGGAGCAAATGAAGATAAAAGTGAAGCACAAAATGCCAGTCAGTGCTTTTGACGAAATTCAGGAGCAAATATGTAAGTTACTTCCTGATGATCACAATCTTCCTAAAGCCCATTATACGGTTAGAAATATCTTGAGCAGCCTCGGCCTAAAGTACAGGATAATTGACGCATGTCCAAATGATTGTGTGCTGTTTTACAAAGAGTATAAAGATTTGGAATATTGTCCCGTATGTGGTCAGTGCAGATATGAGATGAATAGGAAGAGTTCGAAAAAGAGAATTCCTGTGAAAGTTCTTCGATATTTTCCCTTGATTCCCAGATTGCAGCGTTTGTACATGTCTCTATACACAGCAGAGGCGATGTGATGGTACGCAGAAAAGTGAATAGATGACGATGTGCTAAGACATGCAACGGATGGGGAGGCTTTCAAACATTTCGAAAGAGAATTTGGAGACTTTGTCGCAGAGGTTAGAAATGTTAGACTCGGACCATCTATAGACAGATTCAATCCTTGGGGTAGTAATACCTCCGCCGTCAGCACTTGGCTAGTTATTTTGATGTCGTACAACCTGCCTCTGTGGATGTGCATGAATAAGGAATTTAATTTCCTTACTCTACTAATTCCAAGTCCTAAATCACCGGGGAAGTGCTTAGATGTCTACCTTTGATCGACAAGCTGAAACTGTTGTGGCAAAATGGAGTCCCAACTTATGACAAATTCACTGACACGATGTTCACGATGAAGGCTGCCGTAATGTGGATGATCAGCGATTTTCCAGCGTATAAGATGTTGGCAGCCTGCAAGACGAAAAGATATGATGGATGTCCTATACACTTGGATGTATCCTCAAGAAAGGTACGTACAACTAATTAATTATACTGGTTTTTCGATCCATAATTTGTTCCATTGGAGATTAGTAGCTATATGTATTTATTCTTATTCTACAATGTATTAATTGAACGTTTGATTTTGTAGACTGCTTGGACAGTATAAAGGATTCTTCAAAAATAGGTCGGTCATGGATGGCTCCATAGCCGAGACATACCTAATGCATGAGTGTGTTACTTACCGCAACAGGTACCTCAAAGATCCACCACCTCCCACTGTCTCTGATCCCAGTGCCCGCATCAATCTTTCTGTCATCACAAGTGTCGTACTACCGTTTAGAGGAGTATTAAAGGAATCGTTAACACGAGAAGAACTTATTGAGACACATTGGGTAGTGTTGCGAGACTGTGGCGAAGTTGAGCGGTACATGATTGGGTACAGGGAGAGGCTTCATGCATTAAATCCGGACAAGAGTTTGGCGTGGTTTGAGAAAATAGTTAAGAAGAAGTTCCCCGATTATTTCTTCCAATGGGTACGTACGTATGTCTCGGTATTTAGTTTATATACATATCAATCATGTTTTGTAGAAAGTAAACCCTTTAATTATATATATATTTCTCATTTTCGCAGATGATTGATTTACAAAACTCCGAAAACCCCGGGGGGTCCTGGCCAAAGCACTTGCTAGCAGGAAAACTGATTAAACACTATATTTACCTCGAATGTTTTGTGAACTGTGTAAAGTTTCATTCATTTGCCTGAGATGAAGGAAGAAGAACACAAAATAGTGGGGTAGCGGTTGGGAAAGACAATGATCTATATTGCGGGGCTATTGTATATGTCGTTCATCTATGTTACGGGAATGATGTCAACATTTTCCTATTCAAGTGCAAATGGTTCAAGCGTACAAAGGAAGACCTAAGACTTTTATCAGTCGATACAAACTCAAGCTGGTATGAGGATGAACCTTTCGCTCTTACCACCTTAGTTAGGCAGGTGTTCTATCTCTATGATCTGAAAGCTGGTGAAGGGTGGAAAATAGTGAACCATATCTCCCATCGAGAAATATGCAATACTACGACAATTGAAGGGACACCGGCGACTGAAGATGCTGATGAACCGGAAAGAGACATTCCTGCCTATCAAGAGCCTAATATTTCTGTCATCCGTTCCGACATAATGGACCTGGTTCAAGCTGGTGAACGCTTACCCATGCCTGATGGTTGTACAGATCTAACTGAAGATGAGATTATTGATACAATTAATGACGTAAATGAAGAAGAGGCGTAGGATGAGGACGAGGACGATGACTCAGGATATTCATCGGACGATGTTGAGTATGATGAGGAGGAGGAGCAATCCGATAACGGGGATGAGGATGATGACGATTATGACGAAGAGTACAATATAACGACGAGGAATATTAATTGATAATTAATTATTATAATTATTGTAATGATGCATGATCGATTAATATATATATATATTATGAGGAGGAGTACGTATGTACAACTATTAATTTTGTACCTAATTAATTTAATAATTAATTAAATGGCGTGGTTGGTTCGACTGACGTAAATTGAAATTAATTAATTAATCCGGTGGAGGATCGGATCGATCGATAATTTGATCGAATCACATTAATTTTCACGAAACCCCAAAACGGGGATGAAAAAATGACTTTTCGTAGTCCATACTAAAGTAATTAAATACAATAGTAATTAATTATACATATATAAAATCCTAAATCCTAAAAATAGTACTTAAACAACTAAAAAGGGACAAATCGTCGTCTAAGTATACCCTAAACCCTAAACCTTAAGGCTCTAACCCTAAATTAATGAAATTTTCACTTAGACGATGCAAACACACGTTTACGTCGTCCAAGTACTCACTTAGATGACGCAAACAAATGTTTACGTCGTCTAAGTTATTACTTAGACACGCAAACGTGTGTTTGTGTCGTCTAAGTTAAGATTTTAAAATTTCATCTAAGACAACAATCATCTAGACCATGTCCCAATGCATATTCTTTTCGTCAAGACCATAGAATAAAAAATTCTTGGAGTGTGAGCTTCGACGGTTCCAAAATAGGAGTTACGAATTTTCGTGTATCCACATTTTCGGATTGTCAAAATTTTGGTTTTGTGGTTGACTGTGCCGATGAAACCTTTCACGAATTACTATTTTCTGAAAATTATTCTATTTATATATTGTCTTATGGCGAATGTATCCAACGGTTGTTTTGTCCAAATTGAATTTCGTTAATATCGATATGCAATGAGCCTATACTTAATAACACTTAAGTTATGAAGATTAGTAGATACTTAAACAGTTTAAACACGTAAGATTATTCGTCGTCTTAAATTCAATTATTTATATATATATTCTTTAATCGATATTTTACGACTATTTCATTCGAATGACAAATCGGAAACTTTCTTGCGAATTATTTTTAAAAATTAATTTTACATAAATTTCACCTGGATCACGGAGATTGACTATCTCCGTAGTTCAGGTGGTTACTTGGACGACGGAAACAGACCGTCTCTGTTGTCTAGGTGACTACTTGGACGACGAAGATAGTCATCTTCGTGGTCTAGGTTGAAGAATTATGGCGGTTCAATTTCCACCGCCAATTTTTTTGGGAACAGTTCAAATTTCACTTAGACGACGGAGATAGTCAATCTCCGTCGTCTAAGTGAAATTTGAAACGCTCCCCAAAATTAAGGCGGTTAACTCCCACCGCCAAATTAATTGGGCGCCGGTTCCAAAAATTGAAACAATTCACTTAGACGACGGAAACACTCATTTTCGTTGTCCAAGTGAACTTAGACGACGAAAAACAGGGCTCCATCGTCTAAGTGAACCTGTATATAAGGAGGCTTGGCCGAGCTTTTTCCTCATCCCATTCTCAAATCATCCCTCTCCTCTCTCTCTCTCTCTCTCTCTCTCTCTCAAAAATCCGGTGACTCCCTCCCTCCGGCGACTCTCCACTCCGACAAATTTCAGGCGACTCCCTCCCTCCGATGACTCTGCTCTCCCGCGACTCCTCTTTTCAGTAATTTTTAAATTTTTTAACATAATTATAATTTAATTAATAAATTTGTGAATTTGTAAATTAATTAATAAAATAATAAATTAGTAATAATTGGTAATAATAATTAATATTAGTTAGTAAATGCATGATAATTATTATTGTAAATGCACGGTAATTAATAATTAATTATTGTAATTATATATTGTTGTAATTAATATTATAAATGGTAATTATTATTGCATGTAATTATAATTTGTAATTATTGTTGTAATATTGTAAATTTGTTGTGACGACCCGAACCAGAATCTGTTGTGTATTCGGCACGATTCTCGAGATTGAGTTTAGTCGCAGTTTTACGTCGTATATGTGGTTTGCCTATTCGATTCGCGACTATGTTTTCGGTCGAGAATTTGAGTTGAGTGTCTTCACGGAAATTGTAGAGTACGTGATTTCGAGCTCGTGGGCTGTTCCGGAAGATTTTTTCGATAACCGAGGAATATTTTATGATTATTTGAAGTTTCAGTTTCCGACGAGTTTATCCGATTGTTTCGTGTTTATCCGAATCATTTCGTATATTCATTTTGGACCGTCGATCAACCTGAGGCGCGAGTATAAATATCGGGAATAGTCGTAAAATCATCGGAAATCACTGTTTTGAGTTGACCATAGTTGACTTTCTATATTTGGAAACTTTGACCGTTGACCGTGGAGGGAGGAACTTTCCGTTTCGGTTTCAACTTCCGACCATCGTTTTCCGGCCACCATCGGCCACGGGACAGGTATGGTTCGCATCCTTGAGTGATTTCGAGTTGGTTAGTAATTGGTTTGAGTGGAATTAAGGCTGTTTTGGTTGAACCCGAATCGGGTTATGTTCTTGGATTTCGCCGGTGACGGTTCATGGTGTTCCGGCGAGTTTCGGTGGTGGGGGTGTGAGGGCTTTGCCTCCCCTTGCCTCTAGGTTGCTCCCCATGTGTTTTTATTGAGCTAATAATGGGTTTTCCGGTGAACCCGATTGGGTCACCGGAGATGGATTTCCGATCGGTCTCGGGGGAAATTGGAGGACTTCCGGTGAGTTTTGGCCTTCGGGGTAGAAGAGTAAGTGGTTCGCCTGGTGTTGGCCTTTAATTCTGGAGCTTTCTGCCGTGTGATTTCACCGCTGGCGGCGGCGATCAACGACGGTCAACGGCGAGAAAAGTCAATTTTTCAGATTTCGACGTTTTTAATGTCATTTTTCTCGTAATCGCGTTCTGATTATCGTCCAGAGGTTTTCGGGTTGATTTGGTTAGCCGATTTTCAGTCGAGGTTTCGAGTGAGAATTTCGGGAATTTCGTTTATCATTTTGTACCGCATTGCATATTTCTGGGAACGGTTGGTTTCCGTGATTCAGTACAGGGTTGTGAGCTACGATATTGATCATTTACGTTTTGTGAAAATTGAGGAGATCGAGATCGAGATCGGGATCGTGATCGTGATCGTGCTTCTGGCGAGGGATCTTCCGCCGGTCCTCGAGATTAGCGCGAGTGCGTGTTTTGCTCACCTGTGAGTGGACAATTTCTTTTCACGGAAATCTTGCGAGTCTTTTATTTGATTTATGAACTTGAGCATGCGTATGAGATTTCGGATTACATGAGCATGTGTTTTACGATTATACATATACGGATATGCGTATACGAGTATACATACATTCATATGTTGTTTCATGCATTTGCATCGAACTGTTTATGATTTGATTTTCACAGAGTACCGTTTCAGTTACATTTTTGTATCGATACACTGCATCTCGGCTGATCCCCGAGGATGTTACCGGCTGGAATCACGCGTGGGCTAGGGACCCCGTGGTTCTGAATCACGTGTGGGCTAGGGACCCCGTGGTTCTGACTGTACTACTCAGCTAGGATCATGTGTGGGCTAGGGACCCCGTGGTTCTAACTGTGAGATTTTTACTTGCATGCTCAGTACGCTGGAGGAGTATGATTTTTACCTCGCGTATTTTATAATTTTTATTTATCTGGACTCGCATATGTTATTTAAACATATATATCAACTGGTGAAAGACATTTATTTTCGTCCACTCACTCTAACGTATTTATTGTCTTTCCCCTGGGCTTTTCGGTTTCTGTGCCCAGTTGCAGTTCAGGTTTGGTGTTTCACGTCGCGGTTTGGAGGCGAGTGATCAGAGTCACCTGTGTTTTCCAGTAGGTTCTTGTTTCGCCTACTGATGTACATATTGTATATGTTTTACTTTAGAGGTCGCTCTGATACATTCTGATACATGTTTATACGGATTTTCTCGGATATATACATATATACTACCGTACTATTTACTGTTTATGATTCATATTGATGTTGAGAAATCTGGATGGGATTGGTGCCCACGGTTTGGCTTTTGTGGCATAGGACGAAGTGTTATTTTCAGGGTGCAGGTTTATGTAATTCCACGCTAGTAACGAAACTCTGCCGAAATTTTGAAAAGTTTATGTTGGTTCGTATTTTCAGAAGGGGTTCGGTTCCGGTTTAGGTAACTGAATCGGGATTGGGTCCTTTCAGCTTGGTATCAGAGCATTAGGTTTTCAGATTCTGTAGACTCTTGTAGTTGTGACGCTTAGGGTATTTGAGTTGATACAGCATGACTGGAGTGATGACCCGACTGGCCAGCGGTACTCATCAATACTTCGGGTGCTGTGTGTCCTCAAATATATGCGGTTTCATGATTACGTTCTTTCTGCTTGTACCTAATGCTTGTCTTGTATCAGTAGGATGCCTCCTCGACGTGGTCCCCGTGTTGATCGGGATGATGATCCTGATGAGGATCGCCGAACGCGCGACTTGCTGATGCGAGTGCTGCGTTTGGAAGAGCGTTTTGACCCTGTGGTCAAGGCTCGCACTGCGGGTGCTACTGTGTTTTTGGGTTCAGTTGATCCAGAGATATGCGAGGTATGGTTGGTTCAGATTGAACGTGTTTGTGAGCGTCTGCAGTTTACTCCTGAGCAGATGTCAGTAGCCGCAGTTGGTTTACTTGAGGGTGATGCATACTTTTGGTGGGTTAGCACCGACAGAGTTCCGGTTGATACTCCGTGGACATTGTTTCATGATCTGTTTATGCGGAGGTATTTTAATCCGGCTACCCAGCAACGCAAGTACGAGGAGTTCACGAACTTGAGGCAGGGCAGTTTGTCTGTACTTGAGTATCGGGATCGGGATCGGTTTACCTGTTTGTCTCGTTTTGCTCGGGATATGGTGGCTACAGAGGAAGCCAAGTGTCGTAGGTTTGAGCTGGGATTGAATCTGAACATCAAGGCGACCTTGACTACGATGCCGCGGAACAACTTTGATGAGTTTGTCAGTGCAGCTCTTCGTGGCGAGGATATTGAGCAGGAGAGACAGCAGAGGTACCAGCCGAGGCGATTTGAGGAAGGTGGACCGAGTCAGGGGCCTTCAAAGAGGCTGAGTTCTTATACTTCCGGTTCAGCTTCATCTTCAGGCGGTGGATCTTATCGCCCATCAGTTGGTGTATTGAGGCAGAGGCCGAGGTGGAGGAGAGATCGACCGCGGCGACCACAGGCTAGTGTTGATTCCAGCGGTTTTAGTTATCCTCGGCGTACTGGTGGCACATTTCCTGTTCCGAGAGACTATCCATTGTGCAGCCTCTGCAACAAGCATCACCTTGGACCATGTCAGCAGGGTCCTGTCATATGTTATCGTTGTGGTCAGGTGGGTCATTATTCGAGGGAGTGCCTACAGTGGTATGGTGCTGGTGATCAGGCAGCTCAGAGTTCCGGAGGAGAGCGATGTGCCACTTCGGGAGCGCGACCAGCACAGTTTGCAGGCTAGGGTAGGCAGCAGGGACAGCCCCAGCGAGGACGACCAGCCGGACAGGCGAGGGTTCATGCTATGACTCTACGTGAAGGCAGAGCATCACCGGAGGTCGTTATCGGTACGTTACATGTCTTTGGTATTCCTGTACTTGCATTGTTAGATCTGGGCGCTACACATTCATTCATATCATTTAGACTGTCATCATTAGCCACGGTACCTGCATCTCCACTTCCGGGGTTGTGGAGAGTGTTGTATCCGTCAGGTGAGGTTGTGAGCATCGGTTGGGTTTACCGAGATTGTGAGGTGTTTATTGATGGCCATGGTTTAGCCGCAGATTTGTTACTGCTTGATATCGTGGATTTTGATTTGATATTGGGTATGGACTTTTTGGAGTCGCACTGGGCCATGTTTGACTGCCACAGGAAGGAGGTCGCGTTTCGACGACCAGGGTTACCTGAGATACTGTTCCGTGGCGAGAAGAACACTTCACTACCATGCTTGATTTCCGCGGTGAGGGCGGATCGGTTGATGAAAAAGGGTTGTGTTGCTTACTTAGCCCACGTTGTGGACACTACAGCTGCAGTGCCAGATCTTGGTAGTATTGAGGCTGTGTCTGAGTTTCCGGATGTGTTTCCAGCGGAGTTACCTGGTATACCCCCTGTGCGGGAGATTGATTTTACCATTGAGTTATTGCCGGGTACTGGACCGATTTCCCAGACATCGTATTAGATGGCGCCTGCGGAGTTGAAGGAGTTGCAGATTCAGCTCCAGGAGTTATTAGAGAAGGGATTCATTCGACCGAGTGTTTCTCCGTGGGGTGCCCCAGTGTTGTTTGTGCGGAAGAAGGACGGGTCCATGCGTTTGTGTATCGACTATCGAAAGCTGAATCAGATTACAGTGAGGAACAAGTATCCGTTGCCGCGGATTGATGACTTGTTCGATCAGCTGAAGGGAGCAGCAGTCTTTTCGAAGATTGATCTTCGATCCGGATATCACCAGTTGAGGATCCGAGACTCTGATGTAGCCAGGACAGCATTCAGGACGCGGTATGGGCACTATGAGTTTTTAGTTATGCCGTTTGGGTTGACCAACGCCCCTGCAGCTTTCATGGACTTGATGAATCGGGTGTTTAGACGGTTCCTGGACAAGTTCGTGATTGTATTCATTGACGATATCCTGATCTATTCCAAGAGTGTGGGCCAGCACAAGAAGCACTTGCGGGCAGTATTGCGGACTTTGTGGGACCATCAGTTGTTCGCGAAGTTTAGCAAGTGTGAGTTCTGGTTGGATAGTGTGAAGTTTCTGGGCCACGTGATTTCGGCCGAGGGAGTCAGTGTGGATCCTGACAAGATCGAGGCTGTGCTGAATTGGAGTAGACCCACTACTGTGCCAGAGATCTGTAGTTTCTTGGGGTTAGCAGGCTATTATCGACGGTTTGTACAGGATATTTCCCGGATTGCTACACCACTTACCAGATTGACGAAGAAGGACGTCAAGTTTGAGTGGTCTGATGCGTGCGAGGAGAGTTATTTGCTCCTGAAGGAGAGACTGACTACCGCACCGGTTCTTACATTGCCAGACGACAGTGGTGAGTTTATTGTGTACAGTGATGCGTCGAAGTTGGGTCTTGGCTGTGTGTTGATGCAGCATGGTAGAGTCGTGGCATATGGTTCGAGACAGCTGAAATCGCATGAGGTCAACTATCCGACACATGATTTGGAGTTAGCCGCTATTGTGTTAGCGTTGAAGAGTTGGAGGCATTACCTGTATGGTGTTCAGTGTAAGATTTTCACTGATCACAAGAGTCTTACCTACTTGCGGACGCAGCCGGATTTAAACATGACACAACGCCGATGGATGGAGTTGATCAACGACTACGATTACACGTTTGAGTACCATTCGGGGAAGGCCAATGTTGTGGCAGATGCACTTAGTCGGAAATCTGGAGCCTCGTTGTTTCACATGTGTGTGGCCAGAGTATCGATGTTAGCCGAGCTTCGAGCTACGGGTGCTGTGTTTGGGTATGATGATGATGGAGGTTTGTTGGCCAGTTTTCAGGTTCGACCTGTACTGGTTGATCAGGTACGAGAGGCTCAGGATTCGGATTCTTACTTACTGGGCAAGAAGATCATCATACGGAATGGTGTGCCTACAGAGTTCTGATTGAGCGACGACGGTACGTTGTTGTTCAGAGGCAGGCTATGTGTACCCAGAGACGAGGACTTGAAGAAGGAGATTCTGGACGAGGCCCACAGTTCAGCGTATGCGATGCATCCTGGAGGTACGAAGATGTTTTGTCAGGGAAACTACAGCCACTTGAGATTCCAGTTTTGAAGTGGGAGCATATCACGATGGATTTCGTCTATCAGTTGCCGCGTACTTCGGCGGGCAACACTGGCATTTGGGTTATTGTAGACCGACTGACGAAATCCGCACACTTTCTTCCACTTCCAGGGAAGATCTCAATGGGCAGATTGGCCAAGTTGTACTTATCCGAGATTGTTCGCTTGCATGGTGTGCTTGTGTCCATTGTTTCCGACCGAGATAGTCAGTTTACTTCTGAGTTTTGGCAGGCGTTACAGCGAGCGTTGGGCACGAGGTTGCGATTTAGTACAGCTTTTCATCCTCAGACTGACGGGTAGTCCGAGCGGACCATTCAGACTCTTGAGGATATGCTGAGATCATGTGTGTTGCAGTTTCGCGGAAACTGGGATCAGCAGTTGCACTTGATTGAGTTCGCCTACAACAACAACTATCAGGCCAGTATTGAGATGACACCGTACGAGGCCCTGTACGGGAAGCAGTGTCGCACTCCATTATGTTGGAGTGAGGTGGGCGAGGTTTGGCTCATTGGTCCTTATTTGGTGAAAACCATGATGGAAGACATACAGGTTATCCGAGATCGGTTGAAGATTGCCCAAGATCGGCAGAAGAGCTACGCAGACGTGAGGAGGAAGAGTTTAGAGTTTGAGGTTGGTGATTAAGTCTTCCTGAAACTATTTCCGTGGAGGGGAGTTGTGCGTTTCGGGAAGCGTGGCAAGCTTCGACCGCGGTACATTGGTCTGTATGAGATTACGGAGAGGGTTGGAGCTGTTGCTTACAGACTTGAGTTACCGGCTGAGATGGCTCGTGTGCATTATGTCTTCCATGTTTCGATGTTGCGGAAGTACATCTCAGATCCTTCACATGTGTTAGCCCCACAGCAGTTGCCGATCAGAGAGGATTTATCATATGTTGAGGAGCCTGTGCAGATTCTCGATCGTCGTGAGCAGGAGTTGAGGTACCGTGTGATTCCGCTAGTGAAGGTCTTGTGGCAGAACCATTCAGTGGAGGAGGCCACCTGGGAGACCGAGCAGCGTATGCGGGACCAGTATCCTCATCTGTTCACTTGGCAGGTACGTAAATTTCGAGGTCAAAATTTCTTTAAGGGGGGTAGATTTGTGACGACCCGAACCAGAATCTGTTGTGTATTCGGCACGATTCTCGAGATTGAGTTTAGTCGCAGTTTTACGTCGTATATGTGGTTTGCCGATTCGATTCGCGACTATGTTTTCGGTCGAGAATTTGAGTTGAGTGTCTTCACGGAAATTGTAGAGTACGTGATTTCGAGCTCGTGGGCGGTTCCGGAAGATTTTTCCAATAACCGAGGAATATTTTATGATTATTTGAAGTTTCGGTTTCCGACGAGTTTATCCGATTGTTTCGTGTTTATCCGAATCATTTCGTATATTCATTTTGGACCGTCGATCGACCCGAGGCGTGAGTATAAATATCGGGAATAGTCGTAAAATCATCGGAAATCACTGTTTTGAGTTGACCATCGTTGACTTTCTATATTTGGAAACTTTGACCGTTGACCGTGGAGGGAGGAACTTTCCGTTTCGGTTTCAACTTCCGACCATCATTTTTCGGCCACCATCGGCCACGGGACAGGTATGGTTCGCATCCTTGAGTGATTTCGAGTTAGTTAGTAATTGGTTTGAGTGGAATTGAGGCTGTTTTGGTTGAACCCGAATCGGGTTATGTTCTTGGATTTCGCCGGTGACGGTTCACGGTGTTCCGGGGAGTTTAGGTGGTGGGGGTGTGAGGGCTTTGCCTCCCCTTGCCTCTAGGTTACTCCCCATGTGTTTTTATTGAGCTAATAATGGGTTTTCCGGTGAACCCGATTGGGTCACCGGAGATGGATTTCCGATCGGTCTCGGGGGAAATTGGAGGACTTCCGGTGAGTTTTGGCCTTCGGGGTAGAAGAGTAAGTGGTTCGCCTGGTGTTGGCCTTTAATTCTGGAGCTTTCCGCCGTGTGATTTCACCGTTGACGGAGAGCCGCCGGCGGCGGCGGCGGTCAACGGCGAGAAAAGTCAATTTTTCAGATTTCGACGTTTTTAATGTCATTTTTCTCGTAATCGCGTTCTGATTATCGTCCAAAGGTTTTCGGGTTGATTTGGTTAGCCGATTTTCAGTCGAGGTTTCGAGTGGAAATTTCGAGAATTTCGTTTATCATTTTGTATCGCATTGCATATTTCCGGGAACGGTTGGTTTCCGTGATTCAGTACAGGGTTGTGAGTTACGATATTGATCATTTATGTTTTGTGAAAATTCAGGAGATCGAGATCTAGATCGGGATCGTGATCGTGCTTCTGGCGAGGGATCTTCCACCGATCCTCGAGATTAGCGCGAGTGCGCGTTTTGCTCACCTGTGAGTGGACAATTTCTTTTCACGGAAATCTTGCGAGTCTTTTATTTGATTTATGAACTTGAGCATGCGTATGAGATTTCGGATTACATGAGCATGTGTTTTACGATTATACATATACGGATATGCGTATACGAGTATACATACATTCATATGTTGTTTCATGCATTTGCATCGAACTGTTTATGATTTGATTTTCACAGAGTACAGTTTCAGTTACATTGTTGTATCGATACACTGCATCCCGGCTGATCCCCGAGGATGTTACCGGCTGGAATCACATGTGGGCTAGGGACCCCGTGGTTCTGAATCTCGTGTGGGCTAGGGACCCCGTGGTTCTGACTGTACTACTCAGCTAGGATCATGTGTGGGCTAGGGACCCCGTGGTTCTAACTGTGAGATTTTTACTTGCATGCTCAGTACGCTGGAGGAGTATGATTTTTACCTCGCGTATTTTATAATTTTTATTTATCTGGACTCGCATATGTTATTTAAACATATATATCAACTGGTGAAAGACATTTATTTTCGTCCACTCACTCTAACGTATTTATTGTCTTTCCCCTGGGCTTTTCGGTTTCCGTGCCCAGTTGTAGTTCAGGTTTGGTGTTTCACGTCGCGGTTTGGAGGCTAGTGATCAGAGTCACCTGTGTTTTCCAGTAGGTTCTTGTTTCGCCTACTGATGTACATATTGTATATGTTTTACTTTAAAGGTCGCTCTGATACATTCTGATACATGTTTATACGGATTTTCTCGGATATATACATATATACTACAATACTATTTACTGTTTATGATTCATATTGATGTTGAGAAATCCGGATAGGATTGGTGCCCACGGTTTGGCTTTTGTGGCATAGGACGAAGTGTTATTTTCAGGGTGCAGGTTTATGTAATTCCACGCTAGTTACGAAACTCTGCCGAAATTTTGAAAAGTTTTTGTTGGTTTGTATTTTCAGAAGGGGTTCGGTTCCGGTTTAGGTAACTGAATCGGGATTGGGTCCTTTCATTTGTAGTAATCATGGTAAATTATTGAATTATTAAAAATAATAAATTGGTAATTATGACAATTTTATTGTAAATTTGTAGTCTTTGATTTAAATTTAGTACATAAGTTTGGTTGATTAAGTCACACTCTTTGGAATAAATGGCGCCTTATTTTCTAGCTTATCTCCTTAACCCCTCGTGATGTGTGGATTTCATCACTGCATACCATAACAACTCCTAGGTTAAAATGGCCCTGTGGGGAATGAAAAAGGCTCAAAAGGAGGCCGAAGATGCTTGGTAGAGCAAGTCGGTTGGGAGTTAGAGGAGGACAATGTCGCGCCTCCTCCAGACCCTTCAGCTGGTCCTTCGACTGCACCAACTGAGAAAATTCTCGCTGCACCAGCTATCCCGACCGGTGATGATGACGCTCATTCCGGTCCAACGTCGATGGCATAAAATGCTCTGGCGTCGTTTCCCTCCTCGGAGTCTATCATCTACAACGCGTGGCGCAAGCTCAAGAGGGCCCCGACAGACCCTCAACCCAAAAGGTCTCGCGGTCTCGTAAAAGGCGGAAAATCCAAGAAATTGTTCAAGGCAACCGGCCAAAAGATCCAGTTTCCGTACGACGATTTCACCGATGGCCCTCCCACATCTCAGCTAGCTAGTCTCTCCTCGCACAACATCGTGTCAATCCTTCGCAACAAGGTGAAATGACCCAATCCCGATTTAGTTTCCTAAACCGAAATCGAACCCCTTCTGAAAACACGAACTTTCAAAAACCATAGAAATTTCGGCAGAGTTTCACTATATCGCGGAATTACCATTAACCTGCACCCGAAAACACACTTCATCCTATGCCACAAAAGCCAAACCGTGGGCACCAATCCCATCCGGATTTCTCAAAATCATAATATAATATAGAGCAAGAAGCAAAAACTGTAACTTTATAGAAATCCGAGAAAATCATATGAAAATATAAACATCAGAGTGTTCAAAGCGACCTCTAGTATATATATACATAAAAATACAACAGTAGGCTAAACAAGAAACCTACTGAAAAAGAAAAGTAGCTCGAATACTAAGCCTCCGACTGCGACGTGCGACACCAGAATCCGAACTGCAAACTGGGCACGGAAACCGAAAAGCCCAGGGGAAAGGCAAATAAAATTGTTAGAGTGAGTGGACGAGAATAAACATATGCCTTTCACCATTTACATAACATAAAAATAATGCGAGTTCTTAAAATAAATGGAGGTGTCGGGTGAATCTCTCAAGCCCGACGGTGATAGACTAGGCGAATCTCTCAAGCCTAGTGGGCACATCAGGCGAATCTCTCAAGCCTGGAACTGGACTACCGGTGATCAGTCGAGTAGTCAATGCATCGATGCAAAGTAAATGTCATCACCAATAAAACATAAAACAATACCTCCAAAACAATAAATAATCTCAATACTGTACTGGAAATAAATAATGAAATCAAGAACTCGCTACGACGGTGTAAATAAATGTCCACTCACAGATAAGCACAGTGCGTAGACGCGCTAATCCTGAGATCCGGCGGAAGATCCCTCGCCCAACGTATGATCTCGATCCCCTGAATAATCACAAAATATCACTGATCAAAATCACAATTCAATACTCTGAACCACACCTCGAAAACCAACCATTTCCCGAAACATATAACTCGAATAACAAAATAATCTCCGAAAATCCCAAAATACTCCACATAAACCCTCGACTTAAAATCCGGCATCCAAATCAACTCGAAAACCTCAAGGCGACGATCGGGGTGCAATTACGAGTCAAACGATATAAAACTTGTTAAAATCTAAAAGGTCAACGCGTCGCCGGAGCTCCGTCGTTGACCGCCGCCGCGCCGCCGTCACCGGAGAGATTTCCCAGTGACCAAGACTCCAAAACCTTCCTCTCCTCAAGCCTAGACTTTTTTCCCTAAGGATCACCACCATCCAGCCACCACCGTGGCCGGAAATCGCCTCGAAAGCCTCTAAAACTCAAACCGGCCGGAAAATTTCTCCAGCGAAATCCTCTACCATGAGGCCACCTCGGTCTTCCATCTTCAAGGGGTTTCATCACAAGCTCGAACCCAACCATTTCCACCCAAAATCCCCTTCGGAAAGTCACCGGAAAACTCTCCACCATTAAACCCGATTCCGGCAAACTTCTCCCTCAAAATCGATCAACGAAAACACTTTCAAACTTCTGAATATACACATCAATCGAAAGCTTAGACCCCAAGCTTCAAAAACTTACCTTGATTTGCGTCAACCGCGCCGTATTCCGGCAGCCACCTCGACATCGATTTTGTGACTCACTGAGTCAACACGGGTTGACTCGGTCAACTCAGCCCATTTCAGTCAACTCGGTCAAACAGCCAATTTTCGCACTTTTTCGATAACTTTACAACTATTCGGCTATTTATACGTCGCGAATCAACTCTATCCACAATTCGGATAACTCAAACTCAAACGGATAAGCACGATTAACTCGGCGATAATTTCAAATATTCATTTTATATTCCTCGATTATCCAAAAAATCCTCGAAAAGCTCCCACGAACACGAAATAAAGTCCTCTACATTTCCCATGAATAAATCCAAATCAAATTCGTGTCCGAAAATTTAAGTCGTGATCAAAACCACATAACCGATTAATTACGATAAACCTCAATTACTCGTGAAACTCGCAGATTAAGCCGATTACTATACCAATTCCGATTCGGGTCATCACACAAGGTTCGTATGATTGCCCCTACTTGGAAGGAGTTGTTGGATGAAGAGAAGGCGAAACTGTTTAAAGAACTTTCGGTACGTAATATGTACACTTTTAAATTTATTTTCTAATAACCAATTAAAAATCGTAATTTCATAATATATACGATTATAATTTTTTATTCATTTCTTATAGGAACAATATGAGGTGGATCCCACACCGGAGATGCTTAGGCACATCAACCAAACTGCCAACGCCATCTACCATGATTGAATTTACAAACTTCATAAGCTTTATGAAGATATCGGCCCCGTGCCTACCCCTGTAGAGCTGCGTGGGGATAGGGAAGATGAGTGGGAGTGGTTGGTCACCCACTTCCAAGGAGAAGAATATAAGGTGATTATTTTTTTATTTAAATTAAAAAAATTGAATTATTTTTATTTTAGTTATTTATTAATTTTTTAATGATTTATTTTTTCCAACAGAAATTCTCCAACATCAACAAGACCAACGTGGAGAAGAAGGACAAACACCATACCTCCGGCTCCAAGCAAATGATCCAAATCGCCAAGGAGCACAGAAATAAGGGTTCCAAACACCCTTATTTGGATGCTAGCGTCAGCGCTTACGTGATGCCTAAGCTCGACAATGAAACGAGACAATACGGCGTAAGTGCTGTATATATTTCTTTTTAATTAGCGTAATTATTATTTATTAAATTGTCATACAAATTTATAATTATTTAATTTTTATTATTATTTTCAAGCGAGGTTGGTAGAACGGGCGCAGGAGGAATTGACCAACACGCAGCTTGCACACCTGAATTTACCGTCGGAAGACCTGCCTCCTCTATCGATGGAGAGCCAAATTGCAATTGCCGATGAGGTATACGGTCGTCGAGCTGGCAAGGAGGTTAGGGGGATGAGACGCAAGGTACAGCGAGATTTGTCCTCCGACTCATCTAAGGGATGGTCGGCGAGGAAAAATGCGGAGTCTGCGACCGTTTAAACAGCCATTCAAGAAGCTCAACTCTAGTTAAATTCATGTTGCTGCTTTACATAACTCAAATTGTATTTTTGTTAACCCGCGGCATCATGCGGGTACGACCGCTAGTTTGAAGTGTGAAAATAGGGAAATTACCGATAGAAAAAAGGAGAAACGATAAGGGGGATGAATCAAGTGTGGACCAAGCCGGAATTAAAAAGATAAGCTTAGCAATCGATTGTTTTGATTTGTTGTCTAATCATCTAAACTAGCTAGTGACGGCGGACTAAGACCCCCTAACCCTATTTTCATTTTAGTCTACTTTGGCTTTACAGACAAACAGGTAATTACTCATTAAAACTAAAAGAAGTTGTCTTTACACTCTCAAATCGACTCCAAACAACTCACTTTTGAGAGATAATTTTAGAAAGTGTAAAAACACAAATGACAAAGGTCATGTACATCCTTCTCGCACATCGAAACGATTCCTTATTACATACAAAATTTACATTTTCTGCAAACGAAAACATCGTTCCTTCCTTAAGTATGTTTAGACTTTAGATCAATTACTATCGAAGTCTTAATACTCAAACAAGCTATCGATTTCATGAACGATGTTTCTCAAGTAGTCAAACCCTAAAGTCACATCTTTCGTGCAGATTTGACTCGGTCACTCAGTGTGGTACACACTCTTCACACATTTTGCTTTCACCCAGAGACGACAAGTAATGCTCGTTTGCCCGATGCTTCTTCTTCTTCTCCACTCTCACCGTTGCCTTTTCCCTGTTGTTGCATTTTGGTTGGTCCAAGATCGCCCAATTGCCCCCCCCAGTACCCACTTTCCCTTCACTAGTCCATACTCCATAGCACAAATCGGGCCCATGTTTGTCCTCAGTGGGCCCTCCTACCGCCCATAAAGCCCACCCTTAGTTTTTCCCGCACATCATCAATCTTACTACTTGTGGCGTACTTTTTATCTTGTCTACGGCCTTGACTGGCTCCTTTTTTTACCGTTGACCAGGTGTCAGCGACTCGTATCCCATATCGTGTATTAACAAAGTGAACCCAGGTCAGTTTTCTATTTCCTTGAAAGGTCAGACCAACGAGCGGCCAGGATCCCCTCATCTCTTCCCGAAAAGATCAGGCCTGACGCCATCAGAAAAGGGGCCCACCTTATGGGTCCCAGAACGCAGCTCGCGGGGCGGGAGGGAGGGAAAAAAATTTACAAACTGTACGCTTGGACCTACGTGACATGCTATTGTCAACTGGGTCCCCTAGCTTCATAGGCACCACGTCACGAAATGAAAAAAGAGTCGGAGAGTTCTACTGTGTTCATTTTAACGAGGGTCTGCCTTCAAATCATTTTTCTCCTTCTTTTTTATAACTTATACAACGATGTGGGACCCGCTCTATGTTGAGGTTCGAAAAATATTTATAATGATGGTTTTATTACAGTAAAACCCTCCTTCTTTCTCACTAGTCGCTACTGCTCTCATCCCTCACTCAGTTTGAGGCTTTGAGCGAAAGACCCAACTAGTGGATCCCGTCGCTTCCAGTAGTGTCTCTCTGTGTATGTTGCTCACTCACTCACTCACTCTCTCTCAATTTTCTTCACCCTGGCTTGTATTGTGTTGCTTAATTTCCTTTTCCTCTTGGGATTATTGACGCTTTTGAAATGTGAGTGCAGTGTTTTTTCCGGCGGCGAGATTTAGCCGGAGAATGGCCTACATGTGTACGGACAGCGGAAATCTAATGGCGATTGCCGAGCAAGTGATCAAGCAGAAGCAACAGCAAGAGCAACAGCAGCAGCAGCACCATCACCACCACCACCACCAGCTCACTTCAGCCTTCTCTCTCTCGGCTGCACCATGGCCCAACAACACTACTACTGGTCATCATCATCAAGCTGCTTCTAATTTGGGGTACGGGCTAGCGGGCTCGGGCTTTCCGGACCCGTTTCAGCTGCCCGGGGCATCCGGAGAGCCCGGGTTTCCGTTCCCGAGTTTGGACTCGTCGGGGACCGGGTTCCGCTTCTCGGATTTGGGTGGTGGAGCGGGCGAGTTCGACTCGGACGAGTGGATGGACAGCATAATTGGCGGTGGGGATTCAACGGATAGTTCCAACCTGCCCTCTGTTTGTGACCCGTGGCAGCAAAGCAGTGATGCCGTGGATTTCTGTCTCTACGCCACTGATCCCTTCGCCGCTCCTTGTGGCCCGAGTCGACTCGGCGCTCCTCCTCCTTCCGATCTCAACCGAGTCTTCTTCTCCGACGCCGACGAGGACCAGAAAAAGAGCAGCCCCGCTACGACCACTACCACCACTACTCTCCAACCCCACTTGCCAACGTGGACCCACCCGACTCCGCCGCCGCCCTCGATTTCAGTCAAAGATGCCAAATCACCAAACCCTAGTAATTTTGGCGTGTCCTCTTCTTCTAGGTCGCCAGATATCGAATCGGCGCCGCCGCTATTAAAAGCGCTACTCGACTGCGCTCGAATCGTCGAGTCCGAGCCTGAGCGTGCAATCAAATCGCTGATTCGACTCAGAGAATCGTGTTCGGAGCATGGAGATCCAACCGAGCGAGTCACTTCTCACTTCACCGAGGCTCTGTACAGCCGAGCCTCTCCGAGCTCAGCCTCCGCCGCCGCGTACGATGACGACGCTAGCTGCGAAGAAGACTTCACTCTCTCTTACAAGGCCTTGAACGACGCTTGCCCTTACTCCAAGTTCGCTCACTTGACGGCGAACCAGGCCATTCTTGAAGCGACGGAGAGAGCCACTAAAATCCACATAGTCGACTTCGGAATAGTCCAGGGAGTCCAATGGGCCGCGCTGTTACAGGCCTTGGCTACTCGCTCCACCGGAAAGCCCACCAAAATCCGAATCTCCGGTATTCCAGCTCCGTCCCTCGGGAGCAGCTCTCGTGCGGCGACGCTTTTCGCCACCGGGAACCGGCTCTCTGAGTTCGCGAAGCTTCTTGAGCTGAATTTCGAGTTCGACCCGGTGCTGACTCCGATTCAGAAGCTTAACGGATCTTGCTTCCAGGTCGACCCGGATGAGTTCTTGGCGGTTAACTTAATGCTCCAATTACACAACCTTCTAGACGAATCCACCGCCGGAGTCGAAGCGGCTTTGAAGCTGGCAAAGTCTCTGAACCCCAAGATTGTGACTCTGGGGGAGTACGAGGCGAAGCTGAACCGGGTCGGGTTCATGATCCGGTTCAAGAATGCGTTGAAGTACTACACGGCAATGTTCGAGTCTCTTGAACCAAACATGACCCGAGACTCGCTGGAGCGGCTCCAGGTGGAGAGGCTGTTGTTGGGCCGAAGAATTGCGGGTGCGGTTGGGCCGGAGGATCCGGGTACGAAACGACAGCGTTTGGAGGACAAAGAGCAGTGGAAGTATCTAATGGAAAGCTCTGGTTTTGAGCCGGTGAAGCTTAGCCATTACGCAGTTAGCCAAGCCAAGATTTTGCTCTGGAATTATAATCATAATGCTTCGTATTCTCTGATTGAATCTCCACCTGGGTTTCTCTCTTTGGCATGGAATGAAGTTCCTGTGCTCACTGTTTCTTCGTGGCGATAACTTGGCATCTCTCTTAATATCAGTAAGCCATAGTTGATATTCATTTTGAAGTTAGCATATAAAATCACTTTGGGTGTTGATTTTGTAGTTTGTTTAAGTTCTTTTTGTTTCACTCAGTTAAGGGGCTTCCTAGTTCTTAAAAGCTAGAGACTCCGGAATATGACTAATTGTAAATGGGCATTCCTAAGAACAATGGGGGGAAGATAGGTTCTGTCCCCCTTAGATTTTCTTTAAGTTTATTTCCTCTGTATGTAAATTTGAATATTGGATTTAGTTTTCATCTCACTTCAGCTTCATTTCCTTTGTCCTTAGGTCATTATGCCTCAATTTTTGAAAGCATATCAGATTTGATTCGTATGTCACAGACTCACAGTTATACTGTAATTGCCTCAAATCAATATCTACCAGGTTCCGTGTATATTCTCCAATAACCCTTGCTTGTGAAGCTGGATTTTCTATATGAGACGGGCGTTGGTCTTTTGCTTATGTGAATCGATTTCCTTGAAACCTAGTGAAAGACAATGACGTGGATTTTCAATTCGTGATGGGGATTTGAGTGGCCGTCTCTCTGAGATCAATCACACTTTCTCTGGCTCTTGTTGTTGCTTGGCTGAGAGAGATAAAAGCTAGGCTTACTAGGGGAAGAAGAACTGCCTTCTTTTCCAGGTCTCTGTGTACATATTTCAATTGCGGGCCAAAGCAAAGCGAAGCATGACAAGGAAAGCAGTGGAGGAGGACTGAGAATGAGACTGCCTGGAAGTGTGTGCTTATTAAGGTCCGAGTGACTGAGACCATTCAAAAGGGTCACCGTAAAAGAAACGTTTGAGGGTTTATGGAAGCTTGATTTGCCTTGCTTTGAGATCCTCGTGGGTTCTACCCGCAAATCACTATGTTTTGGGGGTTGTTTTGGTTGGTAAAAGTCTCTTTCAATCTCTGGCTGCAAGTTTACTAGGAAAATAGAAACCCATCCTTCTTGGATTGGCACTGATATCATTCCCTATTCGTCTTTCGGTCTCTGATGTCATTCTCATAATGCCGATGGAAGCTATTAATGTCTTGATTGAGGTTCATGTCTTGATTGAGGTGCATTGTGTAGATATGAATGGTATAGATATGAAGGTAGTGCTTAACAAACTGAACCAAAGCTTCGCTTGTTTTACACTTACTACATATAAAAGTAATGGGTCCGGTTCAATAGCTACTCTTTTTTACACAAATTTTAACACAAAATTCTGCCTACTCATATTGATGGCATTCAATGATGTAGATTATAGCCATGTGCATATTCAATTTCCCTTTTTATTTATTTTCTGCCTTTCCTTTTATAATTAGAGAAAAACAAATTGAATATTTAATTCACTCTCCTTCTTTCGTCATCGTCTTCCACACTTGGGATATATCTACTTATCTTCTAGGCAATTCCCATAAACCCACAAAGCTCAAAGGCTTGATAGATCTGTTTGAGATGACGTTCAACTAATCACTCGTATTTGCACAATAGATAGGTCATCAAAATGAATTTCAAATATGTGGAAAGTATATAATAGTTTGATTTCAAAGCATATCGAAGATTCAAAACTGCAATTTTATAGAGGAAACAGAAGACAGTGATGGAGGAAGAAGGAAGATTTTGACTAGAGAAACGATCGAACTCTCTTTGTATGTCTCTTTTAGTTAGATTGATTTCATTTTGCAATATAATAACCATTGATTTTAGAACACAAAAAATTGAAAAAAATAGTATCACACATGTAGATGAACACGAGCAGTAAAAAGAACGAAGAAGGGGAAGGAGAATATGAGATAAAAAAATTATCATAGTAAAAAGAAAAGTCAGAAAATAAATAAAAAGGGATATTAAATATGCCACATGGCTATAATCTACACTACCAATATCAATAGCCAGAATTTTGTGTCAAAACATGTGTAAAAAAGAGTAGTCATTGAACCTGATTCATAAGTAATAAATATATATTCAAAAACGAGAACATTTTCAGTACACCGGGTGTACTTGCACCAGACATGTACAATACAATCTCAACCATTTATTTGATCTAATTACTTATTTGACACTAACATTAATATTAACATCAAGATAATATATGGTTGAAATTGTATCTTGCATGCCTGGTGCACTTGTACCTGATGCACCGAAGAATCTTCCTTCAAAACCTCATAGTATATAGATCCACGCTGTTGTATAGCTAAGAGTCATGGGACTTACATGTCTAAATGTACATCTGATTACTAGATGCAATAATTATAAGATAGACCCCATTAATTGAAATTACTAAGGGAAATGAATTTTGGCCCAAATGAGTCATGATGTGGAAGCCCCAAATCTAAAGGGAGGACACCATCATATCCATATCATTATTAATTAAAATCTCATATCACACTCGTTATATATATATATATATATATATATATAACAATCTTTCTTATTATATATCTAACGGCTTATTTTTTTCATCCAAACCTCATCAATTTAACAATTTTAAAATTATAACTTGAGATTAATTTATCCATCGAGCTTCTAAATAATAGATTTTTGAGTCTCAAACAAGAAGTTTTTACAAATTTAAAATTTATCATTTATTATCACTCGATCACTCTTATTTGAGTTTTCGAACCTAAAACTCCTTATGAATATTCTTTAAGTTGTCCATAATATACAATTTCTTTTCTGAATCGGTGTATTCTTGTAGTTGTACTTTTATGGAGGTGAAGATGAGAATGTTTATTCTAAATATTGGTGACTTTAATTTCAATATTTCATGTAAAAAAATAAAACATATGATTATTTGAAGAGAATGAATTGTTTACAAGCATTTAATAAGTTGAAAACTTAAAAATTAAAAAATAATGAGATTATTTGAGACTTGTTGCAGGAGAAAAATTTGTAGGCTGAAATTGTCATCATTCTAATTGATAAAATGCCTTATATATAGGCTGATACAATCTATTACAATAATTGTCCCTGTAAATCAGAGATTTTGTAATATCTATCTAATCTAATATGTATCTAATTAGGACAAAACACATACTGAGAATTATGGAGAATTATTCTCCTTAAACACTCCCCCTTGTGTCGAAACCTCGCAAAGCGAAAAAAAAAATGGGTAAAACAAAAGCTTGGGGTAAGGGAAAAAGAGTACAGCGCCTCAACTACAAAAGCTACTACATATGACGTAGACTCCTTCTGATGTCTACAGAAATGTAACTCCCCCTGACGGTAAACTCAGCCATGAGGTTCAGATAAACTGCGCATACCAATGCGTCTCACATGTTTCACAAATGTAGATTTAAGTAGTGATTTGATAAACAATTCCGCAACATTATCAACCGAACTAAACAAGTTCACATGGATAATCAATAACCGTTGCTATTGCTAATTGTAGGAGTACTATGGCGAAATGAGTTAAGTATGACATCCTTAATGTAAACCAACGTCATATGTTCAACATAAATCACATTATCCACAAGGATGCAAGTTGATGCTATCATAGTAGATGGTAGTCCTTTAGACCCTCGAATGTGGTGTAGTATTGTCCTAAACTAGACATACCCATCAACAGCTTCATAGAAAGCTTTAATCTTAAAATAGTTCGAGAAAGTAGTAACAAGGGTTTACTTTGTTATTCTTCAAGAAATCGCCATGTTTCCCAATGTGAATAACATGTATGGGAACATCTTTTGTGTGGGTCAGAGATGTTCCCAACATCAGCAAATCCAACCAACACATCAACTGGTGTCTCGGTATAAGGGGATTGCAGTAAAACTACTCGCAGCAAGAGAGGAATTCGACGGGTCGAGATTCTCACTCGACGGGTCGAACAGATGGTTATGTCCGATCTAAGACACTGGCTTGGATAGGTCAAAGCCATTTCTCGACGGGTCGAAGGACCCCTTCGGGTTGTTACAGTTCATTGCATTCGACGGGTCGAAATGCCCAAAACTTGAATGCTGCAATTCAACTATCCCTTGACCAGGATTTTCAAGCTTCTCTCTATATACATTATAAGGGAAGAATAAACCCAAGTAAATAGATCACCTCAAGTACCTGAAGATTTATTTTACTTCATTCTAATAACTTTGAGTTGGCGCATATTGAGAAGACAATGTCTGGATGTATGTAATAAGCTAAATTCAACGAAGCTCTAATCACACTAAGATATAGAATCTCAGCTCCAAAAATTCCTCAACATCATCTTTTCAAATGAAATGGATCCTTTTGGTTTCCAGACTGTAAATAACCATTGATGTACTAATAGCGTCTGCTTTATCCATAGCCTGATTAGACATAAGCAAAGTGGTGAATAAGAATTCAACCAACTCGATGTACCGTCTCTAAACCAAGATTTAATCGAGTCCTACCAATGTCTATCATCTCAAATACAGATTTCAAGAAGCTAATTGTCTCATTGATCTCATTAAGAGTTTCGATGATGGTCATATCATAAACATAGACTGCTACTATAGCAAAACCTGAACTTGTTCTTTTAATGAACACGCAAGGCCATAAGTCATCATTCTTGTATCCCTTCCCAATCAAGTAGTCACTAAGACGGGTATACCACATCCCATTGGATTATTTCAATCCATATAATGAACATCTCATTCAAATCACATTAGCACTTCATAGTTTAGAGTTACTTAATTTGGGTAGAACTATGAAATTTGACACTATCATGTATATCTCTGAATTAAGATTCCCAACGAGATATACAGTAACCACATCTATAAGCTGTATACTTAGTATTTTAGACACTACCAAACTGATAAGATAGTGGAAAGTAATGATGTCCATGACTAGAGACAATTGCAGTCTGAAACAATCTCATGTGTTGATGATGAACGGTTGTGCCTTGATGGTTTGCCTTTTCACCGGCAACTTATAGTGAATTTTGATCGACGCTACACCCTCACTATGGATAGGAGAAAATACTACATTGCCTGAGTGTTGCGTTTAACTTGCCCAATATCAGGGACTTTCAACCTTGTAGAATTTGCAGCATGTATAAATGATCTAGTCACTTTCATGACATCAGTAAAGCAGACAGGCTTAAAATCTGCTACTTTCTGAAGATCAAGAATACATTGCACTTCAATCTCAAACTAAGATGTGCGGGGATCATGACAAGACATAGTGGGGACAAACCATGTCAATTTTTGACGTTAAACTAGAGTGAAATCATTCTTATCTCTCCCTAATGGTGGGAAGTATGTCTCATCACAGTGACTAACTACAAAACTAGCAGTAAAGAGATCTCATGTCAAAGGTTCTTAATAGCGGGAAAACGTTGGTGAACCAACATAGATGCTTAATCAACGTTGATGACCCATTTGCATACACAGTGGAAGCGTAGTAGGCACATGTAGCACGCAACCAGAGATGTATAGATGTGAGATATCAGGCTCATATCCAGTTACTAACTGGTGCACACAAAATGGTTGGCGATTTAATGGGTATCAAGCAAATAAGTATAGCTGCATATAACATTGCATATCCCCAATCAGATACCTATAAATTAACATACATTACCAAAGTTCTGGCCACAAACTTGAACTGCTTGATTTGTGCCTTTGCTTAACCTGTTCTTATGAAAGAACATGGAGAACTGAGATATTCAACAACAATCACAATCAATATGCAATAATCAACAAAGTATTTCGATGTAAACTCTCATATATTAAACTAATATGAATGACCAGATTGAATTGTTCGGGTGGTGAGCCCGAAGCGTAATAATATGTGCTAGGAGTTTTTAAATGCAGCGTAGTATGTAGATTGCAAAGACGTGTGACCGATGTATCAATGCAGCAAACAAAATTATAGATAAATAGTCCGCATATTGGTTTGATTGATCCACAAATAGATTCTTGGAATCTGTAGAGAAAGAAAGATGTGTCATCAACAAAATATTGTCATGCATGTAAACAGTATTACAACATTACAGATATAAACAAGCTTTGCAAAGCGAGCGATGTGTAGCAGAGATTGCAACATAAGAATAATCGGGTGGGATAACACACAATGCCTCAGCAGTATTTTGCCAGGATGGTGCTGCACTCGTCTTGGGGACTGAGCCTGAACTAAGTGGAGTAATCTCAGTTCTCCCATCTAAACCGATGGTTTCAAATATTCCCACATGCTTCTTTGCTTTTAAGAATAGATGACCATGCGAATTTTTCAATAGGTTGATCATCAAAGTGCAAAATCTTATATGAGGCTAAGTCATGCATAGTAATATAAGTGACTGCATTGGATTCAATGATCCAAACCATAGTAAGATATAAACAACTGCAATGCCTCATAAACTTCTTCAGATTGCGTCGTTGGCAGCAGTCTACGGAGATTAGACACAAAACTCTCTTCCATTCTCACAATGTTAAGTGAAGAACGTTGGCACAAAAGTTTTCAAATTTGAGTAAGGTTCGAATGAGAACACTCAATTTTGCCATCATATATCGACAAAACAATGTCGATCAAATAGTCTTCGAATCCAAGACATGGCGAACACTTTAAGTCAATACTTAAAGATTTCAAAATGATTTAACCCTTGTTGAGTGCTGATATGGTATTATAATACCTAAATATAACCGACATATAACAACATCATATCGATCAAGAAGACCATTATATTTTGATTTCAATAGTATGGAATAAACGGATGTAACACCACATCTGGTCCTGAAATCCAGGCTGGTCGATTAGACCAATAATTTTCCAACAGAAAATTTCAATTTTTTTCCAATAAAACCGATGTATAAACAACATCATAAGCTAATGAACCAGATGAAAACTCATCTAAAAACATCACATCCGGGTCGAATTTTTGACTGGTCGAAAATAAACTTGTGATTTTCCGATACCAGAAATTCGACGGGTCGAGAAAAAATTTTGACGAGTCGAATTTGGACCAATTTCGGGATAGAAGCGTGGCTTCAACAGGTCGAAAATTATATAGTGCAATTTTTCGACTGGTCAAAAATTGTAAAGTGTAATTTTTCGACGAGTCGAATTTGCTCAGTGAACTGCTTTAAGTTGTTTTTCAACGTTTTTTTGTCTTTTTCAAAAGGTATCTTGGCTTGATTTTTTCATATATATGTAAAACATCGAACCATACAGAAGAATTGTATGAAAATAGAACATTCTCAACACTTTCATATACCGAAAGATAGAGAAATATTCATTACTCACCAACAAGTAAAAGTTACATCATAGATATCTTATTCCATATCGACTAAAAATAAAGTCTCAAAACATGACTAAAACCAAGTCAAAACAAAACTTGATTACATAGTAAAGACATGAGCCTAATACATAGACTACACAAAAAACCGCAGTCTCCAAACTTGCTTTTGTATTGTCTACTATTATCAGATTTGCTTCACCGTAATCTTCTATCTCATAAACTTCAGTGAAGTTAAGTCTCATGTGCCAGATATTTCATGCACTTCTTGTAGGCATATTGAATATACTGGGGTGCATAACTTTGTTTGTGCATGTGCTTGGTAGAACCACATCTATAGCAAGATGAAAAACACGAAGTAGAAGTAGAATGTGAAAAAAAAAATTCCCACAATTCCTAGAACCAAAATTGGAATGATTCTTATTGGAGTTGTAGTGAATGTTGTCATGGCGAGTCCAAGTCAAATTCCGACTATGATTTTCTTTACCATGACCATTGCCACGTCCACCATGATTATTGTAAGGCTTGGAACGATCGTTCCTCCTATCTTTACATGCCTTCCCACAAGTATTGTACGACCGATACATATTTTATTTATTTAGTAACAGCTGACCGAGCATTATTGGTGAGAAAAATCTCATGAAATCGCTCATTCTTAACCAACACACTTATCGGATCACATAATGATCTGAGTCATCCTTGCGCATAATCTGTGCGATATTGGTGCACAAGGTTGATCATGGAGGTAGGAAAAGTACTTAAAGACTTCTCGATCATAGCCTGATCAATCTTTACAATGCCACATACATTTAACTCAGATTGAAGCTCTAACATACCTTGATTACAAGCAGAAATATTTGGATAATCCAATAACCAAATGAAATAACATCCTTCTCTCAGTTCATGAAATTGTGCATTATACACATTATTGAACATGTCTTGTAAAGTCACGCACAAAACCGCAGGGTCATTCTTTAGCAAATGCTTTTCTTTAGAACTGTATGTATATCCCGCCTCAAAAATATAAGGACTTGATCTTTACAAGCTAGAGTTGGTGGCTCAGTACCAGGTAGTGGTGATGGTTGAATTATATCTGTCAGATTCATACTCAGAAACGCGTTCTCAATGTCTGACATCCAACAAAAGTATTCTGCTCCTTGAGGATCAATGATATCAATTTAGGCCGTTCCGGTTCAATTGATGTCATCCATAAGCGAGACACGAGATATAATTAGTTTAACGATCGAAAAACCACGATCACTAATATCAAGTATAAGGAATAAGAATGAGATCCATGATGTATGGTCACAAAAATCGATTTATAAACGGTGGTTCAAAACCACACCCAGCATCCTTGACAAAACCGTCACATAGTATCGATTTTCCTTTCTTTTCTTTTCTTTTCTTTTCTGAACTGTGACTCCCCCAGGACTGTCACTTATACTCTATGGATATATGTCCATAGGAAATAGGGCAAACACGCAATATATATACAACTCATATCGCAATTATCATCAACTTAGATTTAGGGTTTTGTGGTAAGTAAGTTTGATCATAGATCTATAGATTGAATGTTTAGAAAATTTACCTCGAGGTTGTTATGCTCGGTATGAAAACTTCGTTGTGAAAGAAGTTTGAAGAGGGAAAACACGTCCACGAAAATTCCAACAGAAGGGGGATTTCTTCTTCTTTTCTTCTTTTCGGGCAGACTGACCTTCGTGCATTCAAATGACTATAACTTTCTCTAGACACCTCCGAATTTAGATTTTTCGGTGGTTCTGAAAACTAGACATCTGGAGCTTTCTGTGCATATGAAGATCGGCCTATGCTTCATCCTGGACTGCTCGAAATATTCTATCGAAGTTGGCTGTTTTGTACAGGCTTGAATTTTGCCGAAAAATTTATAGATTCTGGGAGAAGGAAACGCCGATTGGTGGTGATCGGTAGTGAAGGTGGGGCTGCCGGCGATGGATATTGTATTTTAGGGGTTAGGTTTTTCTTTTTCTTTCTTTGGTGGTGATAGCTATCAACCCAGAGAACGTGCTGTTAACGTGTTGCAGGAGAAAAATATGTAGACTAAAATTGTCATCATTCTCATTGATAAAATACCTTATATATAGATTGGTATAATTTATTACAATAATTATTCCTGTAAATCAAGGATTTCGTAATATTTATCTAATCTAATATGTATCTAATTAGGAGAAGACACACACCGAAAATTATGGAGAATCAATCTCCTTAAACAAGACTATGTTAATTGCAAACTTTTTAAAATTGAAAATATATTTATGATTATTGATCAAGAAATAATAATAATAAATTAATAATTGTACAAATAAATAGTTTAACAAAACACATAACAATAACGTGTCACGCCATATGACAAAGAAGATTGAACTTGCCACATCATAAGCCCATTAGAACCTCCTATCGTTGCCAAATTAATAAACACACCTGGACTTAGAGGAAGAAGACCAATGTGCCAGAATTCGGATTGATCATCATTACCAAATTTGGAACATCGTCTTTTGTATACTAATGCCTGGTTTTGGAAAGTGGCCAGGCACTGATCAACTAACTAAATTCTTCAGTTTGGGTAGTACATGGCTTACTGCAAGGTATGTCAAAATGCATAGGTTGCTAGACACATTCGATGTGAAATTTGTGAATCAATATATATATAATCTGTCAAATACATGCATCTTCATTTTCTTGTCAATTAAGAGCAACTCCAGCAGATTCCCTATAAATCATTTTTAGCTAAAATATAAAGATTTTCTCTTAAAATTCACTCCAGCAGCTCCCCTATCTTATTAGCCAATTTAGGGATTCCCTATATTTCATGTTTTCATCCCCTATTCCTATACCGAAAACATAAATTATAGGTAACGAAACATTTAATATTGTAATTAATACGTTCCTTCTAGATTGTAAATGTAATTAATAATTATATTAATAAATAAATATTTTATTATCAACCAATCAAAACTAAGCATATGTTTAAATCTAACTACATTTTAAGTGATATTGTTGGAGTAAATTTATACAACTGATTAGCTAAAATAGGTTTCGGCTTCATTTTTGAACAAAATAAACAAATTTTATGTGATATTGTTAGAGTTGCTCTAAGTTTTGAAAACCATTGTGTGGTTCTGCAAATCTGCAACACAAAAAACCCGAATTCCAGTTTCATTCCGAAAAATCTTTCTCACCAATAGGAAACTTCAAAAAATTTGGACTTTAACTTGTTATATTGCTCTCTAGCTACTAATTAATTTACTCAGCAGTCGGGGCATGTTTGATGGTACGAATTGGCTTGGTAGAGGACTAGAGGGCTAGAGGACTTGGTTTAGTAAGTGGACAGCTATGTCGGATTAAAAAGTTGGAAACATTGATGCAACGGTAATAGAATAGTTGAGATACGATTGTACGGTAATAGAATAGTTAGGAATTGTATGAGCTATGACCGGGGCTTATAGATTTAGTTGGGCAATGAGTACAAAAGGGCCCCCTTCCTAAAACGTACGTACGTACGCACTGCCCAAGAGCACAGTGCAGTGTATCCATCATTGATACATCATCGATCACTTCACGATTGAGGGCCGGTGGTGAATTTTGGCAAAGCGCGGGAGCGGTGGTCGATGACGTCACACATGCTGCCACCGATGGTGGGAGACACAGTGTTGCTTGCACAGCGGCTGTGCCGGAAGTGACATGTCAGAGTTAACACTGTTGCATGCTGACTGGACGTACACTATTTAACTCCTTGCCGGAAACGAACCATATACTTAATTATGTATCATATATACTTCATATACGATTCTCCGTCTGCGAACGTAGTAACAACGTACCACTTTCCTTCTCTTGTCTATGAACTTGTTTCAATAGTAGTAGTTATGACCTGTGATGACAATCATATCTGGCAATCAACGGTAATAGAATAGTTGAACATTTTCGTAATTAAATTGATAAGGTAAAATTATTTAAATGATCACTTAACTTCGATCTCCGTTTATTAATCTGATCACTACGTCTAATTTAGACGTTATATACTTAATCTGTGATGGGTAAAAATGTATTTCTATCATTTAATTATATATATTTACAATAATGTCAATGCTGTAAGTTTCAAAAAATTATGAAATTTGCCATTACAGATCTCTCTCTCTCTCTATCTCTCTCTCTCTCTCTCTCTCTCTCTCTCTCTCTCTCTCTCTCTCTCTCTCTCTCTCTCTCTCTCTCTCTCTCTCTCTCCCGCTGTCACAAAACCCTAACCATCACCTCTCGCCCTGAGCAAGCTAACTTGTTATTTGTCACCCTCACCCGACCCACACTTGGGAGTCCAAGATCCACTATCAGGTCAACCTCACCCGACCCGCACTCATCTTCGCCTTCGCCCGAAATATTTCTTTCCATGTTAGGATTAGTGACCTAACTGCGGTGACGACGACCCGATGGGGTTACCTTTGAGCTCATTAGCCTTCTCAAACATCGCCCTCGCCGAGTTGGCCTCTACTGCCATCCTAGACCTCGGACGCGCCTCCTGCATAGCTTGTGTTCCTTGCCCTCCCAAGTGACGCGGCGCGACATCGACCTCCTCGTGTTGTCGTGCTTCCAGCCTCCAGAGATAGCAGGTTCACAAATTAGATTTTTTTTGGGTGCCCAAATCAGATTTTGGGGTGCCAAGTTTTTTTCTAAAAAATAGATAGATAGATAAAAAGACGTTAATACCCCTAAAAAGTAACATAATATTCTTTATTGAACGGACGTTTGAGAACGAGTCATCATTTTGATAGTAAAATGTCAAATTGAGTGACCATTTTGATATATGGCATTCGATAAAGACCAAACTATCGTTTTGGACAAACATGAATGTTCATTTATGTAATTTTGCCAATTGATAATGCATGAAGGATACTAGGAGAGTGACATAGGAGATGGAGGGTGTAGGTTAAAATAGAATCAGATGAGTAATTTGATCATTTTGATGCAATAAATTACAACAGATATGAACTAAAATCTTGAAAAATTTACTAATTGAGATTGATTTGATTTGATTTGTTTTCCTTATCCAAACATAACCACATGTACATTTACGGTTCTAAATTTCTTATTATTGAAAGTAACGCTTCATTTTAACCAAGTACAAGAGGCCTTAATTATAACCCTAGTGGCGTGTGAGTCTAGTGAGATTCAAAAATCTCTGATCTAGTCTATACGATTAAATATTAACGTCCATGTCTCGACACGTTGGGATTTTGGCAAGGAATGTTCGAGGGATAGTCAACGATGAAACACAGGGAACTTTGGCGAAAATGGTCCATAAGAAGCGACCGGACTTGGTTTTTCTCTCTGAAACTTTGGTTGCAGATTCTGTGGCAATTAGAGAAGAATGGGATTGGATGACGCGTTCTGGGTTCCCAGATCAAATACGTGCAGAGGTTTAGTAGCTTTCTGGAAAAAGGAGTTAGGGTTTAGATATATCTCTCATTCTGACCATCATTTAAAATGAGTGGTTGGTGATTCAGGAGGGAGAGAGACATGGAGATGGATAGGGGTCTTTGGTTGGGCAAAAAAGGAGGACCGATCCAAGATGTGAGATTCATAGAAACACCTCAGACATCAAAATGACCTATCGAGAGTTATTATGGGAGATTTTAACGAGGTTCTTACAAGAGCAGACAAGTCGGGAGGGTCTAATATAAGTCAAGAAGCCATGAAAGAATTCCGAAAGACAATGGTAGAGTGTGGGGTATGGGATATGGGTTTTGTTGGAGGTCGATTCACTTTAAAAATTTACTAAGGAAATACTAGATCGAGGTTTCTGTTGAGATGATTGGAAAGATCTTTTCCCTTTTGCGAAGGTATTTACACTACTTCTAAGTGATTCGAATCACAATCCGATTATGCTCATTAGAGATACTTCTAATGTGGTTCTTTAGAAAAGGAAGAGACCATTTCAGTTTGAAGAGATGTGGAATTCTCATGAGCTGTGTGAATCCATGATACAAACGGGATGGAACAAAGTGAGTGATGATGTTCTGATGAAGAATGTTTGTAAAAAGATAAAGGCAACTGTTCAGGTTCTTATGGAATGGCATGAAGGGGTTTTCATGCAGATGGAGACAGAAATAGAGGTGGTAACGAGCTAATTAGAAGAGCTGATGAAGGCCCAGTCCCAAGAACATCACCATGAGATGCAAAAAGGGTTACATGCTAAACTACAAACTCTTCTTGCACGACAAGAAACTTATTGAAAGCAATGATTTAGAGTTGAATGGTTGAAGTCAGGAGTTAAGAATACTCCATTTTTTCACAAAAAGGCCTCGAGTCGAAGAGCACGAAATAGAATTGTTGGATTAGAAGATGAGGGAGGACAATGGCAATCACAACCAGAACAGATCCAAAAGTTATTAGTCGAGTTCTTTAGTAAGGGTTATAAATTGGATGGAGTGGATTTGGTGGCAATGAAGGCGGTACTTCACTGTATCGAGAATAGAATTACAGAGAAGATGAACGCCAACTTGTTGGAAAGTTTTCTGATGAAGAAATAAAAATAGCGTTGTTCCAAATGAAATCATCAAAAACACCGGGACAGTATGGTATGTCGCCATTGTTCTTCCAGAAGTACTGGAACATTGTTGGTGATTATGTATGCACGACAGTGAAGATCATTCTTCAAACTAAAGAAATGTATCAAGCATCCAATTTTACTCACCTATTTCTTATTCCAAAAACAAAAGAAGTCAAAAACTCTAAGTCAATACAAACCTATAACTCTTTGCAATGTGGTGTATAAAATTTGTTCAAAGGTGCTTGCTAACCAACTCAAAGTGATACTCCCAGAAGTTATCTCCCCATTACAAAGTGTATTTGTGCCTGGAAGAATGATAAGTGATAACACCTTTGTGGTAGAGGTAACCCATTTTTTAGATCATTTGAAAAGTAAAGAGGAAAATTTATTTGCTTTGAAGTTTGATATTAGCAAAGCCTATGATAGACTTGAATGGAGTTTTTTAGAGAAGATTATGGAAAAGATGGGTTTTGATAGAAAATGGATTGACATGATTATGAGTTGTATGAACACAGTAAGGTACTTGGTTTTGGTTAATGGTAATCCCACCAAATATATTACACCGTCTAGAGGCATATGGCAAGGTGATCGACTATTTCCATATCTCTTCTTATTGTGTGCAGAAGGTTTATCTAGCATGATTACGAAGGCAGTGGAGAGTGGTCGAATTAAAGGTCTTTGTATGAACCCTAACACACTAATTGTACATCTTCTTTTTACAGATGATACCTTTCTTTTTGGAAAATCTACGGAGGAGGAATGTGACCAATTCATGGCCATACTCCACACATATGAATTAGCAAGTGGTTAGAAAGTAAATTTGTAGAAGAGCTGTGTCACGTTTAGCAAAAATCTACAGGAAGAAAATGGGGCAGTTTTGGCAAGTCAGCTTGGTGTACAATGTGTCTTAAGTATTGATGAGTACTTGGACATGCCGATTCACATTGGGAGATCCAAAACTGAATTGTTCAGCTTCCTCAAGGAGAGATTCACCAAGAAGTTAGTAAATTGGAAGGCGATAATTTTAAGTGTTGTAGGAAAGGAGATTCTTATTAAATCGGTGGCCCAAGCGCTTCCCCAATATGTTATGAACTGTTACCTTCTGCCGAAAGGAGTGTATGAAGACTTACAACAACTATGCTCCGATTTCTTTTAGGGTGATACAGATGAAAAGAAAAGAATACACTAGCAATCTTGGGACCGGATGAGACAATTCAAACTCAAAGGAGGTATGAATTTTAAGAACTTGTATGCGCATAATTTGACGATGTTGGCAAAACAAGGATGAAAGTTGGTTAACAATCCCTTGTCTCTCATATGACCAATATATAAAGCGCTCTATTTTCCAACTGGGAGCTTTTGGGATGCAGTAATGGAGAGTTCGGCTTTATATTCGTGGAAGAGTATTATGGAGAGCCGACCAATATTACGAGCAGGATTAGAATGGAAGATAGGTAACGGAGAAAAGTGAGAATTTGGGAAGGTAATTGGGTCCAAACCAACCTTTTTATACACTACAAGGGGAACATTCTGATCTTGAGAGGGTTTCGGACTTACTAGTACCAGGAGGAAGACGCTGGAATGATGCCCTACTTACTAGAGTATTTCCACAACACCTGGTTTGAAAAATAAGAAGAAACCTATAGGTAAGGGCGGTCAGGACGATGTAGTGAGTTGTAGATTAGAGAAACATGGTTTATAAACAGTGAAAAGTGCCTACATAAATGCTTTTGACTATATAGTTGGTGCGCAGAATGCCTCTTCTTCAAATGGGGATACCTATGGTAAACCATGGAAAACCCTTTGGAGAGCAAATGTACCTTGGAAAGTAGCAGTGTGTGTATGGAGAGCTTGCAGTAATATACTTCCCACAAGAGAGAGATTAGCAACTAAAGATTACACATGAGAGTTAACATGTGCAGTATGTCAACGGGGAGTAGAGACAATTGGACATGTCTGATGTCAATGTACAACTGCAGCGAGGATCTTGGAGGCAGATTCCATTCAAGTTAAAGGTACGAGTTGGTTCTTCTTTTAGTTTTAAAGAGTGGATGCTTGAGAGAGCTATGACCCTAGATAAGGAGATTTTTGCCCAACTTCTGATGATACTGTGGGCAATCTGGAAGAATCGGAATGAGAAGTTGTGGCAAGACAGAAGTGGGCAGCCCGAACAAATAGTTGTAAGAACTATGGCTTATTATCATCAATTTCTAGAAGCTAGGGGAATAAGGGGAAGAACGGTGACGAGGAGAAGCAGAGAAGGATGGCAAGCACCTTAGATCGGATCCCTCAAAATACAAGTGGATGCGGGTTTCCTTGCGCACGAAGGAACAGGAGGTATACGAGGAGTAGCCAGAGATCACTCGGGTAACTTTCTAGCAGGTTTTACTAGCAGAGTTGTTTTTCTGAGTTCGTAAGAAGAAGAGGAATCGCTTGGGATCAAAGCGGGGATAGACTTGGCAACTTCACTGCCGGATGTACCAATTGAGTTGGTATCCGACTGCTTGTCGGGGGTGCAGCTTTGTACAATGAAGAAAGACTATACGGGAAGTCACTATCACACAATGTGTGAAATAAAGGAGCTGCGAAGTCGGGTACCAAGAGTGAAAAGCCATTACTGGCCTAGAGAAGGTTTGCGCATATTCTTGCCCAACAAGGTCTAGAGAATTATAGTAACCTAATTTGTCTAGGACACGCTCCTGCATGTATTCAGTATGCACTTGCTAATGATGTAATTGTTCCTAGTTAAGAGTAATAAAATTCATACTCTTTCGTCAAAAACGCTTCATTTTAACCTTTTTTGTTATGAAAATAACAGTCGACCATTTATAAATGAACACATCGTATATCTAATTAACATTGTAAAGAGAGACAACACATTACATATATAGGACAATACATATTGCACAAAGAGAAAGTACAGATAGAGAAGTATGGGACATAGCAAACTTTTCTTGGTCATATGCTCGATTTCGATAATCATAATATATCTCGTGTATCTCAAGCAAGAGTTCAAAAAAATCCCCATCACGGCTTCATTAGTGAGCACAACAAAGCTCGAGCAGAGGTCGGTGTTGGTCCAATTGTGTGGAACAACACATTAGCAGCCTACGCAAAAAAATATGCCAATTCAAAAACTAAGACTTGCGAATTGAAACATTCTGAAGGACCGTACGATGAGAACTTGGCTCAAGGTCATGGTGTACTGACGGGTGCACAAGCAGTAAATTTTGGGCGACCGAGAAAGCTAACTATGACCCAGTCTCTAACAAATGTGTTGATGATGAATGTGCGCATTATACTCGGGTGATTTGGCGTGATTCAACTCAGCTTGGTTGTGCTCGTGCTAAGTGCAAAAATGGGTGGATGTTTGTTATCTGTAACTATTATCCTCCTGGTAACTATATTGGAGAACGTCCCACTACAAGAAAACAGCACTTAGACCACGGAAACACTAATTCTCCGTCGTCCAAGTGACACTTAGACGACGGAAAAGACTCCGTGGTCCAAGTACCACATGGACGACGGAGATGGTATTCTCCGTCGTCCAAGTGGTCACCTGGACCTCGGAGTCTTCTCCGTCCTCCAGGTGACCACCTGGACCTCGGAGTCTTCTCCGTCCTCCAGGTGACCACTTGGACGACGGAGAATACCATCTCCGTCGTCCAGGTGACCACCTGGACCTCGGAGTCTTCTCCGTCCTCCAGGTGACCACTTGGACGACGGAGATGGTATTCTCCGTCGTCCAGGTGATTACCTGGAGGACGGACCGACACGCCGTCGTCCGAGTTCACAAAACGTACTTCCACTTAGACGACGTACCGACACCTCCGTCGTCTAAGTGAAGCATTATATAAGCCCACTGCCGGCCAAACGTACTGATCGAATTCATTCCTAGCTAGCCTCGATCTCTTCATGATCGATTCCATTTGAAGAATAATTGAAGGAGAAGGGAGAAGGAGAAGCTAGGGAGCTCGATCGAGCTAGGTAGCTAGAAGCTAGGGAGCTCGATCGAGCTAGGTAGCTAGAAGCTAGCTAGGCCGAGAAGAATCAGGATCGATAAGGCCGGGATCTCCGCTGACACGCTAGTTAGCTTAATTAACGTAAAGATATCGAGAAGGCCAGCAGGTACGTACGTACGCAGTTAAAATTTGCTTAATTAATATGTATTTAGTGAAAACGTACGTACATATATATATACATGCAAGGATGTTAGCTGATGTTAGCTATATATATATATATATGTACAGATCGATTAAATTACGTACATACGCACGTAATTGATGGATTGATATGTAGATCGAGTACGTATAATTAAGCGTAAATTAATGGACAAATATATATATATATATATATGTAATAATTAATTAAGTATAATATTTTGTAGCAGTATGGACAAGAGTTGGATGAAGTTGAAGAATAGATGTGATGTCCGGTATATGGATGGAATTAGCGAATTTGTGAATTTTGCGATAGAACATGGTCAGGGAAAGAAACGTTTCAGGTGTCCGTGTCAGAAATGTCTTAATTGTCAGTATGCGGAGGTTAATGTTATGGTGCAACACTTGTACGAAAATGGTATGATGTGGAGTTACACTACATGGAGCGAGCATGGTGAAGCAGTAGAGTTCAGCGCAGCAGACTTCAGCTCAGGGTAAAGTTACAATGGTGCCTCATCCAGCGGCAGTGGTGCCGGACCCCCAGCTTGCAACCCAACTACAGATTTGGTCCATGATGCGTTTCCGGGATGTAGTCATGGCAGACACCAACACCAAGACGGAGGTTACAGTACCACCAATGAGCATGATGACACATTCCCCGCAGCTAGCTTGGCCACTGACACCAGTGAGATGGAAAAGTACAACCGGATGCTACTTGAAGCGCAGACCCCGGTGTTCCCTGGATGTCGAGAGAATGTGTTGCAATATGTGATGGAGCAAATGAAGATAAAAGTGAAGCACAAAATGTCAGTGAGTGCTTTTGACGAAATTCAGGAGCAAATATGTAAGTTGCTTCCTGATGATCACAATCTTCCTAAATCTCATTATAAGGTTAGAAATATCCTGAGCAGCCTCGGCCTAAAGTACAGGATAATTGACGCATGTCCGAATGATTGTGTGCTATTTTACAAAGAGTATAAAGAGTTGGACTATTGTCCCGTATGTGGCCAGTGCAGATTCCAGTTGAATAGGAAGAGTTCGAAAAAGAGAATTCCTGTGAAAGTTGTTCGATATTTTCCCTTGATTCCCAGATTGCAGCGCCTGTACATGTCGCTACACACAGCAGAGGCGATGCGATGGTACGCAGAAAAGCGAATAGATGACGATGTCCCGCGACACGCCGCGGATGGGGAGGGTTTCAAACATTTCGACAGAGAATTTGGAGACTTTGCTTCAGAGGTTAGAAATGTTAGACTCGGCCTATCTACAGACGGATTCAATCCTTGGGGAAGTAATAGCTCCGCCGTCAGCACTTGGCCAGTTATTCTGATGCCGTACAACTTGCCTCCGTGGATGTGCATGAACAAGGAATTTAATTTCCTTACCGTACTAATTCTAGGTCCTAAATCTCCATCGAAGTGCTTAGATGTCTACCTCAGACATTAGATCGACGAGCTGAAACTGTTGTGGGAAAATGGAGTCCCAACTTATGACAAATTCACTGACACGATGTTCACGATGAGGGCTGCGGTAATGTGGACGATCAGCGATTTTCCAGCTTATGGGATGTTGGCAGCCTGCAGGACAAAAGGATATAATGAATGTCCTATATGTTTGGACGACGTGAACTCTAGTTGGCACGCGGGGAAGGTGTGTTACTTGGGTCACCGTAGATGGCTTCCTCACGACCACCCGTGGCGACAGGATGAAGCTCATTTCGACGGTACGGTAGAGAACAATCCTAAACCCCGTAGTTGGTCGGGCGAAGAGATTTTAGAGAGGTTGAGCTATTTCGACTTTGGTGTGTTGAGCAATGACGCGGATGTAAAGAAATGCAATCCAATTCCTCCACATGATCTGAGCTATTGGGATCACAAGAGTATATTCTTTGAACTCCCTTACTGGTCGAAGTTGAAGCTGAGGAACAACTTGGACGCGATGCACATAGAAAAGAATGTGTGCGACAGCGTGGTGGGAACAATTCTCGGTATTAAGTTCAAGACTAAAGATACTCCCAAAGCGCGCAAAGATTTGGAATCAATGAATCTACGTCGTCCCTTGTGGTTGAGGAGGGATAGGAAAGGAGTGTACAACAAGATGCCAGATGCACCTTACACAGTGAAGCCGACGCTTAGACGTTCTGTATTTCACTGGTTTAAGGGCGTTCGTTATCCGGCTACGTATGCAGCTACTATAACTGGAGCAGTGGACGAGGTGCAACACAAGTTTGTTGGTCTAAAGACACATGACTATTACGTTATGCTGCAACGTCTGATTCCAGTGGTAATTCGACCATACTTGCCTCGGGACGTCGTAGAACCAATAGTGGCATTGTGCAGGTGGTGGCAGAGGTTATGCGCCAGAGAATTAAAGAAGTCAGATGTGGTGGAATTGCAACAACAAATTGTGCACATCATTTGCAAACTAGAGAGGATTTTCCCCCCTGCTTTCTTTGACATCATGATTCACCTAATGATCCACCTGCCCGAGCAGGTGCTCATTTCTGGTCCGGTCCAGTACACTTGGATGTATCCTCAAGAAAGGTACGTACAACTAATTAATTAATTTGTTCCACTGGAGATTATATATATACTAGCCAGCTAGCTATATGTACTTATGTAATGTGTACGTTTGATTTTGTAGACAGCTTGGACAGTATAAGTCATTCGTCAAAAACAGGTCGGCCCCGGATGGCTCCATAGCAGAGACATACCTAATGCATGAGTGTGTTACTTACTGCAACAGGTACCTCAAAGATCCACCCCCTCCCAGCACTGCCTCCGATCGCAGTGCCCGCATCAATCTTTCTGTCGTCACCAATGTCGTCCGACCGTTTAGAGGAGTATTAAAGGAATCGTTAACACGGGAAGAACTTATTGAGGCACATTGGGTAGTGTTGCGAGACTGTGATGAAGTTGAGCCATACATGATGTCATACAGGGAGAGGCTTCAGGCGTTAAATCAAAACAAGAGTTCGGCGTGGATTGAGAAAATGGTTAAGAAGAAGTTTCCTGATTATTTCTTCCAATGGGTACGTACGTACGACTCGGTATTAATTATTTAAATACATATTGCTCATGTTTGTAGAAAGTAAACCATTATATTAATTTTACCTTTTTCGCAGATGATTGATCTGCAAAAATCTGATAACCACGGAGGGTGGTGGTCATGGCCAAAGCACTTGCTAGCAGGGAAGCCGGTTAAACACTATATTTATCCCGGATGTTTTGTGAACGGTGTAAAGTTCCATTCATTGGCCCGAGACGAAGGAAGAAGAACACAAAACAGTGGGGTAGCCGTTGGGAAAGACAATGATCTATATTACGGGGGTATTGTATACGTGGTTCAGCTATGTTACGGGAATGATGTCAACGTTTTCTTATTCAAGTGCAGATGGTTCAAGCGTACAAAGGAAGACCTGGGACTATTATCTGTCGATACAAACTCGCACTGGTATGAGGATGAGCATTTCGCTCTCGCCACCTTAGTTCGGCAGGTGTTCTATCTCGACGATCCGAAAGCCGGTGAAGGGTGGAAAATAGTGAACCATATCTCTCACCGAGGAATATGGAATACAGAGACAATTGAAGGGACACCGGCGACGACTGAAGATGCTGCTGAACCAGAAAGAGACATTCCTGCCTATCAAGAGCCTAATATTTCTATGGTCCGCTCCGATATAATGGACCTGGTTCAAGATGGTGAACGGTTACCCATGCCTGATGGTTGTACAGATCTAACTGAAGATGAGATTATCCATGAGGTAGATGAAGAAGACGAGCAGGAAGAGGACGCGGACGAGGACTCAGGTTATTCGTCGGACGATGTTGAGTACGATGACGAGGATGAGCCGTCGACTAACGGGGATGAGGACGATGATGATTATGACGAAGAGTACGGTCATACGACGAGGGAGATTAATTGGTAATTAATTACTGTAATTATTGTAATATATATATATATATATATATATGATCGATGCCGGATTACGGTAAGAAATTAATCTGAATTATATATATATCCTGGCCAACGGAGAAATTAATAAATATTGGCGCCAAATCTCAATCTCATATAAAACGTACCCTAGCTAAATCCTCGACCCTAAATCTAGCAAATCGGATCGATCCATCATTTCTTTAATTTTTTTATGGTCATTCAAAATAATTTAACGGACACCTGAATTCTGTCCACGTTTATATTAGGTCCCCCGCCATATTCACCCTAAACCCATATAAAACCCTAAATCTTGGACCCAAAACCTAGCAGATCGGATCGATCGATCAATTTTTTAATTATATTTTTGAATCAGAATAATTGAACGCACACACAAATGACCGGGGACGACCTAAACCGTAAACCATAAGGCTCTAACCCCTGAATTCGGGGCCCTAACCCCTGAATTCGGGGTTTTTACACCTGGACGACGGAGATGGTCATTCTCCGTCGTCCAGGTACACACTAGGACGACGGAGATGGTCATTCTCTGTCGTCCAGGTACACACTAGGACGATGATGATTATGACGAAGAGTACGGTCATACGACGAGGGAGATTAATTGGTAATTAATTACTGTAATTATTGTAATATATATATATGATCGATGCTGGTTTACGGTAAGAAATTAATCCGAATTATATATCCTGGACAACGGAGAAATTAATTGCAGATTCACCTTTGGCGCCAAATCTCAATCTCATATAAAACCCTAGCTAAATCTTGGACCCTAAATCTAGCAGTTCGGATCGATCGATCAATTTTTTAATTATATTTTTGAATCAGAATAATTGAACGCACACACAAATGACCGGGGACGACCTAAACCGTAAACCCTAAGGCCCTAACCCCTGAATTCGGGGTTTTTACACCTGGACGACGGAGATGGTCATTTTCCGTCGTCCAAGTTCACAAACCCTAAACCCTAAACAGTAAGGCCCTAACCCCTGAATTCAGGGTCTATACACCTGGACGATGGAAATGAGTGTTTCTGTCATCCAGGTTCTGACTTGGACGACGGAAATGAAGTTATCCGTCGTCCAGGTTCTGACTTGGACGACGGAAATGAGTGTTTCCGTCGTCCAGGTGCAGATATCGTAATTTTTTCTAAGACAACGACCATCTAGACCTTCTTCCAATGCAAAGTCTTTTCATCAAGACTTTAGAGTAAACAATTCTTGGTGTGTGAGCTTCGACGGTTCGAAAATCGGAGTTACGAAATGCCTAGTATCCACGTTTCCGGTTTGTGAAATTATCGGTTTTGCGGTTGACTGTGCCGATCAAATCCTTCCCGAACTTATTATTTTATGATCCTTTGAAGACAATTATATATTATGTTACGACGAACATATCCAACGGTTGTTTTGTCCAAATTCAATTTCGTTAATACTCTGCTGCAAATGAGCGTCTACTCATGAACACTTAAGTCGTAAAGATTAGTCGATACTTAACATGTTTCAATACGTAAAATTAATCGTCGGTTCAAATTTAACTGTTTATATACACGATGCGTTCATCGATATTGTACGACTATTTCACTCGAATGACAGATCGCTAAATTCCTAGCGAATTTTTTTTAAAATTTTTTTTTACGTAATTTGAACCTGGACGACGGAGATGGTCATTTTCCGTCGTCCAGGTTCAAAAACCATGGCGGTTCAAATTTATTTTTGTTAATTTTTTTCATGTAATTTTCACTTGGACGACGGAAACTGACCATCTCCGTCGTCCAAGTCCAAAATTATGGCGGTTCAATTTACCGCTTCCGTTTTCGGCACCGCTTGAATTTTCACTTAGACGACGGAGAATCCATTCTCCGTCGTCTAAGTCCAAATTCATGGCGGTTCAAAACGTCCTGCCGATTAATTACGCGCCGATTGAAAATTTTTAAACCGCCACCTAGACGACGGAAAACACTATTTCCGTCGTCCAGGTGAAACTCTATAAATAGTGCTCCGTCGTCTAAGTGAAACTCTATAAATAGAGTTGCACCCCCCCCCTCATTTTCCCATCATTCCTCCTCTCCCTCTCCTCTCCTCTCCTCTCCTCCGGCGATCCTCCTCCGGCGACGCTCCGATGACATTTTTTTCGGCGTGGTTCCTCCTCTCCGACGACTCAAGTCCGGCGAAATTCCCGTAAACTCCGCTTCGGTACATTTCTATTTTTCCCTCATTTAAATAATTTTCATTTTATTAATTAATTTAATTCTAAATATAATTAATTAGTAGAAATTAATTTAGTAATTAATTTTAAATATTTAATAAATGATTAATTGTTGTTATTTATTAATTAAATCATAATTATTGTTATTGTTTCCTAATTAAATGAATAATTGTAAATTTGTTGTTATTAAATAAATAAATAAATAATTATTGTTATTAATTAATTAAATAAATAATTATTGTTATTAATTAATTAAATGGTTAATTATTGCATGCTAAATGGAAAATAAATTATTGCATGTAATTACGTGTATTTTTTAGTAAATAAATTAGTAGTATGTGTTCGATTTAAATTTAGTACATAGACTTGGTGTAATTAAGTCGCACTCTTTGGAATAGATGGCGCCTCTTTTCCTTGCTTATCTCCTTAACCCCTCGTGATGTGTGGATTTCATCACTGCACACCATAACCTAAGTGAAGTTATGGACACGAGGTTGAGGGCGGAGTTTGCAAAGGACTTGAGGGAGTGTAAATTTTCGAAAAATTGGCCGAATGTCGGACATGGTGTCTAGAAACGGGTTATGACTGGTGACAGGATTTGGACTAAGAAAGACTTTTGTCGAAATTAGTCCTGCCTCTCGCGTTATCTCTATCCCTAACTGGCCATGTTTTTCGATTTAACCAAGGCTGATTAATTGAAAATTTACACTTTATCGCGCGGGTCGCACGTCCATTGAACGACTGAAAATGCCAAGCTAGTGTACTCTATTTAAATCTTAAACGTACTTAATTAATTAGCGTAAATTTTGGACATTGTAATTATTATGGTAAGTAGGTATTTTAACCCCGTACTCTTAGGTTTAAATGGCTCCGCCAAAGACGACATCCGGCAAGAAGAAAGCCCTACAAGAGGCAGAAGATGCCATGCTCCGCCGCTTGGCGGACCAAGTCGGTTGGGAATTACCACCGGAGGGCAACGACGCTCTCAATCCGGACGGATCATCTGGTCCGTCCGTAGCGCCCTCTGGGGAAATTCCCGCTCCCCCATTCATCTCGAGCGGTGATGACGTCGACCCCTTCCAATCTCCGACGCCCGGTACCCATTCAACGGGAAGTACTCAGGCGTCCTCCACCGCCGAATCAATCATGTACAGCGCCCGCCGTAGGCAAAGGAGGGCCCCCACTGACCCGGAACCGAAAAGGACTCGGGGTCTCGTTAAAGGGGGGAAAGCGGAGCGTATTTGTAAGGCGACCGGTAAAAAGATCGACTTGCCGTACGACGAATTCACCGGTGGCCCTCCCACAGCTCAACTAGCAAGTCTCTCGGCGCATGAGATAGGGTCAATCATCCGTAACCGGGTTCGTATCACTGCCCCTACTTGGAAGGAGGCGCCGGATCATGAGAAGGCGAAAGTCTTCAAAGATCTTTCGGTACGTAATACGTTCAATTTAGTTATTATATAATATTGTTAATCTCGGCCTAAAATTTCATAATATATACGATTATAATTTTCTATTTATTTTTCATAGGAACAATTTGACGTGGATCCGACACCGGCTATGTTGAGGCATATCAATCAAACCGCCAACTCCATCTACAAAGATTGGAAGTACAGGCTCCATAAGTACTTCAAAGATGTCGGTCCCGTGCCTCCCCCGGTAGAGCTGCAAGGGGAGAGAGAAGATGAGTGGGAGTGGTTGTGTAACCACTTTGCCGATGAACAATTTAAGGTATTAATTTAATTTTTTTATTTCAATTAAAATAATTGAATTATTTAAATTGTAGTTATTCATTTTTTAATGATTTAATTATGTTGTGTAACAGAAATTCTCCGGTGTCAACAAAGCCAACCGGGGGAAGAAGGAGAAACAATATACTACCGGCGCCAAGCAGTTCATTCAAATTGCCAAGGAGCACAAGGATAAGGGTTCCAAACACCCTTTTATTGATGCAAGCGTAAGCGCGTACGTGACGCCAGGGCTCGATAATGAAGTGAGTCAATGCGGGGTAAGTGATATAAGTGATATGTATATATATATATATGTGCTTTTAATTATAGTAATTATTATTTAAATATGATTACAAAATTATAATAAATTAATTATAATTTTGTAGGCAAGGGCGATAGAGCGTGCGCATGAAGAGTTGGCCAACACTCAGCTTGCGTTCCCAGATGTGCCGCCGGAAGACCTGCCTCCTCTATCCTTAGAGAGCCAAATTGCAATCGCGGATGAGGTCTACGGTCGTAGAGCTGGCAAGGAGGTTAGGCACTTTGGGCCTAGGGTGGTACGAGATTTGTCGACGACCTCCGGCTCATCATCTACGGGAGGTTCGAGGCAGCGGAGAATGAGTCAGGCTGCGGCTGTCGAAGCAGCCATTCAAGAGGCTCGACTGGCACGAGAGGAGAATCGACGGACACAAGAGCAGAATGAGTCAATGCGGCAAAGACTTGACGAACAACAAGCACAAATAGCCCAACTCATCGCGCTCATGAACCAAAATCGAGAAGTATGTCAACCTCCTCCGAACCCACACCCCGACGACAACGACCCGGCTGGAGGCGGAGGACTCGGCCCCGCATCTGCTCCTCCAGTGTATTAGCTAGCACGTAGTATATTATCTCGTTTCTTTACGCATTCCGAACAATATTTTAATTTTTAATTTATGGGTTTTTTCGTATGTACAAATTAATTTACTTTGATTATTTAATAATTATATATATAAGTTATTAATTTTAATATTCAAAATTTAGTTTATTTATTTAATATTAGCATTTTTCATTATTTAAATTAAAATAATAATAAATTAAATTAATAATATTTAATTTCAATTTATTTTTAAAAAAAAAATTAAATACTCAATTGGACGACGGAGATTATGTTCTCCGTCGTCCAGGTGCACAAACCCTAAATCCTAACCCCTAACCCCTAACCCCTAAACCCTGTTGTTCTCCGTGGCCCAGGTGTTCACCTGGACGACGGAGACTTAGTGTTTCCGTCGTCCAGGTGAACACCTGGGCCACGGATAATGGTAGCAATGTCCGTGGCCCAGGTGTTCACCTGGACGACGTAAACTTTAAGTCTCCGTCGTCCAGGTGAACACCTGGGCCACGGATAATGTCCGAGGTCCAAGTTCACTTGGACGACGGAAACACTAAGTCTCCGTCGTCCAGGTGCTTGGACGACAGCACTTGGAGCACGGACCTTGGACGACGGAGTTTCCGTCGTCCAAGTACTTAGACGACGGAAAACTGCACTTAGACGACGGAAATGGTCCGTGGTCTAAGTGCATTTTTCTTGTAGTGTCCGTACTAGAAAATCTTATGTACTTATTGAAAAATTAGATACCAATAATTTTATTATACATGCATATATTCATTTTATTGGTGGAATCAAATCGAAAAGAATAATAAATTAATTTAAGTAGAAAAATATTTGAGGGAGAATTCAATATTTTCATTCATTCCAATTTGGAGTTAATATAGTTTTACAAGTGGTTTCTCGAAAAAAAAAGATATCTGCACAATCTTGTCATATTTACAATAGTGTATTCTAATTACAATAAGAATATTTCAACACGTCTCTCCCTCGAGTTGGTGCATAGATGTCAATCATATCAAACTTGTCAATCAAACATGCAAATGGTTGGTGTGACAATCATTTAGTGAGTACATCTGCTAGTTGCTCTTCAGAAGCTACAAAGGGAAACTATATATCTTTTTTATGAAGGTGATCCCTGATAAAATGTTGATCAACTTCCACATACTTGGTCATATGACTCATATCATGCAGTACAAGATTATGAACAATCTAAACTGCAACCGTATCGACACAGTACAAATCCATGGCCTTATGAAGCTTGAAGTTTAGCTTCTTCAATACATTCCTGATTCATAATAGTTTACACACTGCATTTGCCATTCCACGGTATTCAGTTTCAGCACTAGAACGGATCACATTTTGCTTCCTATTACGCCAAGTTTCTAAACTAGCTTCTACAAATAAATATAAAGCATCCCTGTTTCAGTAAGAAGATCAAGCACATAATTTCGTTGTGACAATGTGATTCCCAACTTGGATCTTGCAACTTCAATCCCCGAGAAATACTTCAACGGACCCAAGTCCTCCATCTCAAACTCTTGGGACAAACACTTCTTAAAATATTTCATTTCAACAGGATCATCACCTGTAACAATCATATCATCCACATATACAATCAGAGCAGTACTCTTACCATCCTTAACTTTGATGAACAAGGTATGATCATAGTTACTCTACCGATATCCAAACTTCTTCATAGCTTTAGAGAACCTCTCAAACCAAGCTCTTAGAGATTGCTTCGAACCATACAAAGATTTCTTCATTTGACAAACCTTTCCAACATCACATGGCCTACAGTTGACACCCGAAAGGATGTCCATGTACACATCTTCTTCCAAATCTCCATCAAAGAAAGCATTCTTCACATCAAATTGTTGCAATGACCAATCATGTCAAGCTGCTAAAGCAATGAGAATGCGTACAACACAGATCTTTACTACTGGAGCAAATATCTCCTGATAGTCCGCTCCATATAGCTGAGTGTAACATTTAGCAATTAGACGAGATTTATATCGATCAATGCTGCCATCTGCTTTCAGTTTCACTGTAAATACTCGTGTACATCCTACAATCTTCTTCGCAGGTGGTGCTGGAATAGTCTCACACATTCCATTCCTTTGTAGAGCCTCCAGTTCTTCATTCATAACCTGCTTCAATTTTGAATCCGTCAAGGCCTCACGCACATTATTGGGAATATATACTGTAGATAATTGATTAACAACAAGTGCATGTGATCCAGACAACCTATGATGGCACATAAAGCTAGCTATAAGATATTTGGCTTTAGCTTCTATGATAGGCTTATATTGTTTCTTTGGAACCTTTTTGTTTCCCGTTGAGATCTCCCCGGCACACTAACTTATATATTACCCGATTCAAGGTTATCAGTACGTACCTCAAGTAAGACAAGCTGGACAGGCTCTTCGGTCATTGGAGTAGAAGGGAGATGTTCATGAGATATTGCTTTAGAAGAAGAAGAAGGTTGAGCTTTAGCTTCATTACTCGACAGGTCGAGGGAGTTTCTCGACTGGTCGATTGCATTAATCTATCTTGATTCAAATTCATTTTTCAATTGGTCGAGAAGAGATCTCGACAGGTCGATTGTATCAATCTATCTCGGTTCAGGTCCATTTCTAGACTGGTCGAGGGTGGTACTCAACGAGTCGATGGAGGCCTCCTGTCTCGTTTTGAGTTCACTGTTCGATGGGTCGAGAGATTGGTCTCGACAGGTCGAACAGGTTTCCTGTACTATTTTCTGCCCGATTTTCAGCTTCAAGTCTCCTTTCCAAGCTCTCCAATTCTCCAATTTCCTCCAAATTTAGAGGATTTCCTTCACATACACTGCCCTGAAGGGAAGACTCTGAAACTCCCCCTGAGTAATAAGGTTCTGATCATAGAAAGAAACATCCATAGAAACATGCATTTTGTTCAGAACTGGATCATAACAGTGGTAACCTTTTGGGAACTGAACATATCCAACAAAGACATACTTCACAGTACAATGATCAAGTTTTCGCTGCAATTGTTTATTGATGTGAACATACCAAGTACACCCAAAAACTTTTGGCTCTAGATTTGGCAAAGATGACACATTCAATACGAATCTTCATGAGACCAGACCAACTAAAAGAAACGACAGGGGCATCTTTGGTGAGAAGGGGGGGCTTGTTACGTCCTTCGATATGAATCTTCATGAGACCAGACCAACTAGAATAGTTGGATTCGGTTAAGAGATTGTCGGTGGAAAAAACAGAGTTGTCTTGGATGGTGTTGTGGAAGTGTTGATGATTGTGGATAGATTGTTCGATGACTCCTTCATTGTTGTTGATGATTTCTCATTCATTGTTGACAACAAATACATTCTCATTCTCCATCTCTTCAAATTTTCAAAGTTCAGATACAAGTTTAGATACAACGAAAGAAACAATTTTGCTGGTGATTCAGGATTTTCAATTTAGATTTTTCAATTATTAGGAATTCAGCTATGATGTCAAGTAGAAAAGTATTTGGGGAAGATTTTAATATTTTCATTCATCCCAATTTGGGGCTAATATTGCTTTACAAGTTATTTCTAAAAAAAAATATCTACACAATTCGATCATATCTACAAAAATTAATTCTAATTACAATAAGAATATTCTAACAATTTAAAAGTTCCAATTACATCGAATCGAAAGGCCTCTCACTTAAGCATTCATATGCATATGTCTTAATTTCCTCTTGAGATTGTTCTGATGTTCTTAATTTGAACATGGCGTCCCTCCGATCACTACGGGTTATTACAGGAACCCGATTTAATGGAAGCACTTACTAAAATTAGGATCAAAACCAGTAGAACCGGACATACTTTTACCTTAATTATTTCAGAGTTCATGGCTTTTTACCGTTATATAATTACTGGTGCACGCTCATCGGTTTATGTTAAAGTATAAATAGAGCAACAGTGGAAACAGAAAACAATGCAGAAGATGATTCATGCAATCAGAACCCAGTCACCGTCATACTTCGGCCGGGCAACTTCTTCTCAGGTCAGATTCATTAGGCAGGCCACTACTGGTATCAAAAGCGATCCTAATAGTAAAACCATGGACAATGCAGAGAAGCCTAGCCAGAAACCTGGGACTGGGTAAGTGACATTATATTTCATTTCTGGTACATATGTATATATATTTCATGAATATGGGCATGCACTTGAATGATGGTGTGTGATTGATCGTCGATTATTAGGGACGTGATGTCTCATTCATTTGGGGAAGGATACGCGACTCGGTCGGATGAAGAAGGATTCGGAGGGGTATACAGTGACAACCAGAAGCTACCGAATAAGATTGAGCAGGATCAGCTCATCCATGAGGGCAACCCTGCTTATGACAAGACTCAGGGAAGTGCAGTCAAGGAGAAGGAGGCAGCTCGTCACCAACCTAATTAATACCAACAAAAATTTCAAGTGAAGGAGATCGAGCCAAGGAGACGATGGATCGAGCCCTGCCTACCTCTACCTAGCTATACATTGTCCGTTTGGCCTTTTTATTATTCTTGATTCATTTTTGAAGTCCAATTTTTTTTTTTCTTTTTCAAAGTCCTTGAAGGCCTGAACTATATTGGAAGATAGCTAAATCATTTTCGCCAATCCGTTAATAAACTACTTAATTATATCCTGGAAAGTATGTCATGTATATTTAATTTCAGGGTTATATCGATCGGTGAGCATTCCCGTACCATTTGCTTGCTTCTCTTTGCATAAATTGAACATACCTTACGTACATTGATGACTTCAAGTCAAAATTAGTAAGTTACTAATCAACGAACAAAAATGTTAATTAAATTGGAATTATTGTTCGATTTGAAAAGAACTTGATTCTATACTGAACATGCATTCATGCATGTGTATTAAAGTACGTCTAATTAATTCGACGACTTAAGCAAGCAAGGTAATTAAGCACCACTATTTTGCACTCGCCAATTTGGTAGATCTTTCTCCACCTCTTGGATTAGACGGTGGTTACAAAAGCCCCGTCCTCTTCATGTGAATTTTGAACATGGTGTCATGCGTTAGAGGCTTCAAACCAAGATCATGAAATAAAGCAAGTTTAATGTATGTAATAATACGCTCCCTTGCAGCAAATTCAAGCAGCTGGAACGACTCCGTGAATCTTCGTAGTCTGAAATCCTCCACACTTTCTTCAAGAAGTTTCTCACTTGCATCATCTTCTTCAAACAACTCACTAGAAAGTATAACATGCACGGGGTTTCTTGGATGATTGGCGCATTGTTCTTTGAACAAAATGAGTGATATGCCCCGGTAAAATTCAGCAAACTGGGAATGTTGAGTTTCAAGAATCTCAATGTTCTCCGATATATGCAGTTGCAGTGTAGCTTCAGGACCAAACATATCAGCTTCATGTGGGCATAACCAACCCAAAACAGATGAAGGCTCCGCCATGTACATTGTCGTAAATCTTCTAACACTACTGGAGGAGCAAATCGAGGCGACGTAGATAGGTGGTCGCCTCGTATGGATTTTACGTCGCCTCGATTTCTTGTGATCAAAACTACGTCGCCTCGTCTTGTCGCTTCAGATTGATCACGCCACCATTGGGGCGACGTAGATACAAGCTACGTCGCTTCTTTTCATTTCACGCGACGTAAATAATGTTACGTCGCTTCAATTGAGGCGACGTAGATTGATCACGTCGCTTCAACTGAGGCGACGTATATTGATCAATCTACGTTGCTTACTTTTATTTATTTTTAATTTATTTTTCTTTTTTTAATAAACTGAAGCGACGTAGATTGATCAATCTACGTCGCTTCAATTTATTTAAAATCTATTTTATTTTATTTTTGAATACATTGAGGTGACGTAGATTGATAAATTTACGTCGCTTCAATTTATGTAAAATTTATTTTATTTTATTTTTGAATAAATTGAGGCGACGTAGATTGCTCAATCTACGTCGCCCCTCAATGTATTTAATATTTAATTTTTTTATTTTTTAATAAATGAGGCGACGTAGATTGAGCAATCTACGTCGCCTTAATGTATTTAATATTTTTTTTAGACAATGAGGCGACGTAGATTGAGCAATTCTACGTCGCCTCATTTATTAAAAATAAAAAAAATAAAAATTAAATATTATTGTACCAAGTCACGACCAATCGCAATTTACAAACACAAAAACGCATTCAAATTGCAGATACGCATTCAACCACAAAAACGCATTCAATCACAAATCAAAACGTTAAAAGTTTATACAAATCAAGTTTACACAAATCAAGTTTATACAAATCCTAGATACAGTTTACGAGCCGGGAGGTGGTGGAAGAGCTTGAGGTTGTTGACTCGCAGCCTGGAATGATCGCATCATGGCCTCCATTTCTAGCATCCTTTGGGCCAGCGCACTGTAATCCGCTATGGCCTTCTGCGCCACCTCTTTGGCTTCATCGATCTCCTTTTGCATTTGAATTTGGCGTTCCTGTACTCGGGCCCCTCCTCTCAGTTTGGGGTCGCGTGTGAGAGCGCGCCCCACCCCTGTAACGTCGAACAAGAACAAATATTAGTAAACTATATCGTAAACCAAAATAAAGCAAAACGTAAATCGAGATATGCATCGACGAAATCGTTTTGGAGATTTATTACCTCTTATAGAGGTCCCGTGCCTTGAACCCACCTCTTCCTCTATGATATTTATTTGTGTATCAAGAGGAAGAGACTGGGGTTGGGAAACCTCTTCGCCGTCAACTGGGCCCGCAACACTATCTTGTTGCGACAAGACTTCATCGAGTCGACGCTTCACTGCCGCCTGCTCAATTAAAATAGATAAAATAAATAATATTACAATATAGTAAAAGAGCAATAATTGAAATAACGTAACGTGAACTTATTTGAGCTTACCACTTTCTCAGCCGCATTCCTTTCCAGCTGGTATACGTTAATCCACGTCTGGACGGCGGGCGCTCTATGACCCTCATTCTCCAACACCTCGCTTCGGTACGAGAGGGCGAGGGATCCCGAATGGTGGTTGATCTGCTGCTCCTTGTTCTTGTTTCGGTTTCCTCGGTTCCGTTCGCACAATCGCTGCCACACACACACAAAAATCATTTTAAAATAAGAACAAATAAACATGCATATTGTTCGAACGTTTGACCAAAACTGTAGGTTCGTTTATGAAACTCACCAAGTAAGCAGGGTCTTCGAAGTGGGCTTTTAACCACGCCCATTGGTCTTCCCTCCCGAGAAACTCGGCCGGAGTCTCCTGGCTGACGTGGAGATAATGTTGATGGCAATCGTACTTCCAATCCTTATAGATTGTTTGCGCCGTCGCATCAATGAAGTTCCACATCTCCACATCAGTCGCCGGGATGTCGTAGTTCGTCTAGCACAACACATTTAAATTCCTTTATGTAAAAGTTATATTTACATTTACTACAAGTAGGTAAGTAAGCTAAGGCCAGTAAGTATACCTCAAGACTGTTACTGACGATATCGCGATGCAAATCGCTAAGTCCCAAGAAGCTAGGTACAAGCATTGGAACTTTTCCGCGGATGATGCTACCGATGTCTCTGCACATCAGACTCCTCATTTCCCTCGTCGCAGGCCCCGCATGCCTCGTAGAGTAAGCGACTTGTAGTCGCCTATTGTTGTTCATGCGGACGAGGTACTCCGTCTTCGTCCCGACAACGACTCCGCGCTGTTGCGTCGTCGGATCTCCGGTTGCCATGTCGACCATGTCGGGGAGTTTGGTCTTCTTGCACCGGATGCTGAGGGCGGGAGGGTGCTGTGACGCCATAGTGGCATCGTTGTCATCCATTTGAGGAATCGCATCCTCAAGTAGAGGGGCGGGCGTTAACATGGGAGCTTCTGGAATACTCGGGGTCGCCGATTGTCCCGTGGGGCAACCCGACCCGGAAGCCCCATCTCTGCTGAATGCTCGCCACCCCGCCTCCGCCGCCTCCGCAGCTGCCGCCGCGGCCGCTTCACGACGCCGCTTCGCCGCTATCTTCCTCTTGTATCCAGTATCTCCGGGAGCCATTATATTAAAACTAAACTGTTATGTATTAATTAGATGATTTACTCGTTTGTACTTCTATAATGCTATAGTTATCATCACAAAACACATATAGCTTATCGCATTCGCAGAGGAAGAATCACATTCATATGTTTTCATTTAACCAGACCCTTAATCCTTAATCCCGAGAATACTACAATCATTACGCATATGTTTTCATTTAACCAAACCCTTAATCATTACGCATATGTTTTCATTTAACCAAACCCTTAATCCTTAATCCCAAGAGTACTACATATTCGGTGAACCAAACTCAATTTTCATTATATCCTTATCATTACAAAACACAATACACATTCGGAATCATCATCATCATTTTCAATCACATTCGGAATCATCATTATCACAGAAGTAGTTCGGAATCATTATCACAAAACACATTCGAAATCATCATCATCAAAACCCAGCTGCGTCCACACACTACTAATTCAAACAACAACAGACTAACGAATTCACCTTGTCAATCACCTAACACAAATATGATTCACACTTAGCAACACGATTTCCAACTAAACAATCAAAATGATAGATGGACAGCAACTTCTACACATGGACAACAACTTCTACACATGGACAGCAACTACACATGGACACATTGATAGATTACACGGAATGTCGCACCATACCTTCTCGATTGATAGACTCACTTCGTTTGCTTTAGCTACACGGACCCGAAATGCCTCTTCTTTCTGAAATCACAAGTATTGATAGATTAGTAATGAACCTGAATTGAAGTTCCATCCACATCTATTTACCATTTGCAGTTCAAAATACAAGGTATGTCAAACATTGCAAAAGTATTTTTGTGTAAGAAAAATTAAAGGTATATATTCCTAGTTCAAAGAAACTATAATGAGCAGACTAATGTGCTTGAGAGCGACCGGATCAATGATTGTAAGACAATTGTGCACCTACTGTTTCTAGACTGTCACAATTAATCTGGACTAGGGGATGAAGTGCATTCTTCATTACACGTCACAATATCTCTTTAGGATCCTCTCTCTGAGGTGGAATGTAGTTTAATGATGGCAGATGCACATAAGAGCTACAGCATTATAATACGACAAGCCATATAAGATGAAAGTTTCTGTATGAACCTGGAAGAGAGTGAGTTGAGCAGACAGAGTAGTAGCTTCTGTCTGAAGAGTCTGAACTTTTCTTTCAAGTTCTGATATATACCGAGCCTTCCTCTCTTTTGAACGAGCAGCAGACTGCCGGTTTGCCAAAATCCTGTATTAGTGGCAAACTTTCTTAGAAAACTACAACCCTGAACTTCATTCAAGTAACCAACTTCGTATATACATCCAATCATTTTTGTGCATTAAATCAGTGTGGTTTGCTCAAATATATTAAAGGTGTCAAACCATTTATACTCAGAAACATTTATACTCTCAATGTGGTTTGCTCAAATATATATGTTTCATTAGCTAAATACTTTGGCAGGATACAGGGAATTGGGATAGTGCAACTCAACGTAGATAGAAAATGAAAGTACTGTATGACTTCATGTAGTGCAGGTCACTGCTAACTGCATCACAGGAACTCATCACAAGCTCACTGCTAGCTGCATAAGAAGTATAAAATTAATGTATACCAATGCAGTGCAAATATATTTCTTGTACCTGAGATTGTGCCCGAGTATGGTTTCCAGAAGATGAGGAGGAGGAAGAAGACTTGAATCGGGATTCGACGGTGAGGGAGGGGGAGGAAGAAGATGGTTTCGGGTTTGGTGGAGGAAGAAGACGGGATTCGATTTGGTGGAGGAGGGAGCTTCAATTTGGGTTTCAATCAATTTGGATTGGGATTAGGGTTTGGGGCGAGGTCGAACAGAGGTAAAGTGAGAGATAAGTGAAATGAGAAGAAGAAGAAAGCAACTGTGATCCTGGAATTATAAAGGAAACGAGGTGACGTAGATTTCTTTCTACGTCGCTTCAATACATTGAGGCGACGTAGATTGATCAATCTACGTCGCTTCGTTGTATTTAATTTTTAATTTTTTTTTTAATAAATGAGGCGACGTATAATGATCAATCTACGAGGCGACATTTCTTGTACTACCTTCCAAGTACCACCAGCCTTTGGATCGTCTATGTAGAATACCTGTTTTGCTTTGGTTGCAATGATGAAGGGTGAATCCTCATAGTAACTGTTGTTTGTATTCATTGATATCAGTCCATGATCTTTTATAAGGGTGTCAAGATCTTCAGGGTCCTCGGAGTTGTGCCATGTGCACTTAAACAACACCACTGGCATACGGCGAAGCTCGTCAAAATCTTCACCATTTTTAGCCTCGAACCTTCTGAGATGTTCTTCTAGGTAAGGTTTGACTTCGTCTGTTTCCACCAAGACTTGTCAGTGAGCCTCAGCAGTCTCTGCCTCAGTCAACCTGAACTGGCGACGAGTCTCGATAATATCTGGTCTTACTAAGAGTGAAACACAGCTGATATTCCACTCAGGGGAAGTGTCGATATCTTCGTTGTCCATCTGTCTGAGATAAGACTTACAATACGTCACTGACTCATGTACGAGGTACTGTTCAGCAATACTACCTTCCGGGTAACGTGTATTCCTCATTGACTTTTTATATTTTCCTAATTGCCTGCAAAACACCACTCAAGATTAGTATAATAAACCCTAATTGCCGACATATTACATAACGAACATAACATTTTACCTTTCAATTGGATACATCCATGTATGGTGTACTAGACCTGTAAGGAATACTTGTTCGGGCAGATGAACCATGAGATGAACCATAGATGTAAAAAAATGTGGAGGAAATATGAGCTCCAAATTGCAGAGAATCATCACTATCTCAGTTTCCATGTCACGCACAACCTCCTTCTTGGACAGCTCCCTACTGCATAGTTGACGAAACCAATTTGACAGTGCTATCAATGGCTTCACAACGTTTTCTGGCAAGGACCCTCTGATAACCACATGAAGAAGACGTTGAAGCAAGATATGGCAATCATGCGTCTTCAATCCATAAAACTGTGACGGGGAACTTACTTTCACCTTACTTCTCAAACTACCTGCATAACCAAGAGGATACTTAACATCCCTGAACCACTGGAACACATCTTCTAGATCATCCTTTTTAACTAAAAAGGATGCATGAGGAACTTTCCCCGTACCCAAGTCACCCGCTCTTTGCCACTGGTTTTTTTCGCACATTCCTCTTCTTCAAAGCAGCGCGAGCTTTTGGACCATCCTTAGACTTCGATTCAATCGAAAAAATGGTTCCAAGGATGTTATCACACACATTTTTTTCAATGTGCATGACATCTAGGCAATGTCTGATCTTCAATGATGACCAATACGACAGCTTCCAAAATATGCTTTCGTGAGTCCAACACTGTCTGTTATTCGGATTGTACGGCACATTCAAGTCTTCATGTTGGCTAAGAATAGGGTAAACGTTTGACCTAACGTCCTCCAAAATTTCATCTCCACTCTTACGATACGGTCTTCCGCCAAACTCCTCCTTCCCGTTAAATGCCTTGCTCAATCTCCAAGGGTGATCTTGGTGGAGCCATTTTCGATGACCTTCATAAACTATCCTCCCACATATATGCTCTGAAGTTAGCTCATCTAAACATATTGGACATGCCTTGTACCCTTTCACAGTTGACCCCGCAAGCATCCCTAAACCTGGAAAGTCGCTAATAGTCCACATTACCGCTGCCTTCATCAAGAATACCTCATTGTCTACTCGATCAAAAGTATGGACTCCAACGACCCATAAATGTATTAGCTCCTCGATCATCGGCTCAATGAGTACACTAAGGCACTTTCCGGGAGATTTAGGGGCTGGAATCAACACTGATAACATGTTATATTCCTTCGTCATGCATATTGATGGTGGTAGATTGTACGGCATCACAACAACGGGCCATGTACTATGCAAAGTTCCCATTGTTCCGAATGGATTGAAACCGTCTGTTGCTACTCCAAGGCGCACATTCCTGCAGTCCCGTGCAAAACCTGGAAAAGTTCTGTCAAAATGTTGAAACGCTTCTCCGTCAGCTGGGTGGCTGAGGCTACCAGCCACGCATATCCGCTCCCCCAGCCATCGCATATGTTTGGCAGTGTGTGGGGACATAAACAAGCGCTTCAACCTTGGTGTTAGAGGGAAGTTACGAATTATTTTTTTGGGAATATCATTCGTATATGGCTTATATCTTTCAGAATAACACACTGGACAAATCCTCTCGTTTACAAGTGCCCCCCTGAACAACACACAGTTAAACTCACACGCATCAATTCTTTCGTAACCCAGTGAAAGATCACTCAAGATTTTTTTTATTCTCGAGTATGAACTGGGGAATGTGTGCCCTTTAGGAAGAAGTTTATTAATGTAAATACATAAAGAGTCAACACTTGTGTCCGACCATCCATTTTCATTTTTCATTTCCATTGCATCTAATATGGCACTCAAAACAGTTTCCTCACTGCCTTCGTATAATGGGGTCTGTGACTCCTTCAATAATTTATCGTACTTTTCATAATCATCGTCTACCATGTCATTGAAGTTCATGCCCGAATTATCTTCCACTAATTCTTGGGGTGCATCTGCATGGTATCCAGGATAATAGGGATATACATCATGTAGAATCTCCAACTGTGGGTTCACTGAAGGACCGGCACCACTAGAAGGACCGACTCTGTCTTGAAGCCACTGTCTTCGTTGACTGAGCATTGCCGGTTCACCAGAAACTTTCCCGTGAAGGTGCCAGACTGTATAAGTAGGACTCAAACCACTGTGTGATAAGTGATGATACATGACATCCATAGTAACCTTGAACGGACCGTTCTTACAACGTTTGCACAGGCAGAAGTAATAATCCGCTCCGTTACTATGTAGCCGGGCAAAATTCATGAACTCGAATATGCTGTTGATGTACCTTGGATCAGCACGATGATATGTCATCCAAGTTTTGTCTGGGAGTCCGTCCATGTTTCCTGTCAACATAAACAATCAATATGAACAAAGTTACCACGCCACAGTTGCGATTCAACCAAAACCCCACACTTCTTCGCCTTATGCCTCCGGGTTGGGTCCTATCCCCTTCAGGGGAACACGACATTTGTCAACGCTTTTGCACCCATGCGTTTCAGCTCCAGTTTAGGGAAATTTCGGCAGCATCTCCCTACAGTTCCCCGAGTGCACACATATCTAAACAACCTAATTTGCACTCGGGGAACATTTAAAGGAGACACTGTCGAAACCATATCCCAAAACTGAAACTGAAATCACATGAATAGCAAAAGGATCAACAAAGTCATGTTCACCTAAAGTGTCCAAAAATGGGACAATTCGAGAATCAACAACTCAACTCGATCAACTAGATGAGTTGTTGATTCTCAAACGGGAGTTCTACGTTTATAAACACCACAATTATATATAGTCATACGCTCGAAATCATGATTAACACTAATAACACTACTAATTAAGGCTCGAATACACATAATCTACTCTAATCATCAATTAATTTCACTAAATTTAACCAAATTTCAAACATTAATCATGAACCCATAACATGATTTATCACAATTCAATGCTTAACACATTAAAACTACAACATAACACCAAATTCAATTCAACTTCAAACATTTCACCAAAACTTCAATTTCACTTCTAATCATCAATAAATTTCACTAAACTTAACCAAATTTCAAACATTAATCATGAACCCATAACATGATTTAACACAATTCAATGATTCAAACACTAAAACTACAACATAACACCAAATTCAATTCAACTTCAAACATTTCACCAAAACTTCAATTTCACTTCTAATTTAATATATTATGGTCATAAAGAGGGTTAAAGAGATACAAATCAAACTAACCTTACTCAAGAATCAAATCAATGGCAAGAACAACCTTCTTTCTCAATTTCCTCTAATTTCTCCCCAAAATCGCCCAAAACAGCTGCAGAGCTCGGGGAAACTGTTTTTCTAAAATACCACCTGTATGAACGGGTTGACTTTAAGAAGAAGAGTAGATCCAGATTTAAAAAAAACTAGGTGACGTAGATTGAGCAATCTACGTCGCCTCGATTTTATTCGAAGCGACCAAACTAATCTACGTCGCTTAGAATAAAATCTAGGCGACGTAGATTGCTCAATCTACGTCGCCTCGTTTTTATTCGAAGCGACGTAGATTAGTTTGGTCGCTTCGAATGAAAAACTTGTCGCCTCAGCTTGTTCAAGCGACGTACTTCAATCTACGTCGCCTCAATTTTTTGAAGCGACGTACTTTTTATCAAAGCCAAAGTACGTCACCTTATCTAAAATCGGAGCGACGTAGAAATATAACTACGTCGCCCCGATGCCCTCCTCCAGTAGTGTAAGCCGAAAATCCTGCTCGCTTGAGCCCATCTTTGCCAGTGGTGCATACATATCATCTGATCAAACAGAGTTAGAATTAGCTCTGTTTGTTCATGGGAGCCTAAATGTATGAACAAAAGAATCGCCTCACAAAGGCCTCTTTCTTTGAAGTACTTTTAGTATAAAAGTATTTCAAGAAGAATTCAATGATTTCATTCATCCTAATTTTGGGGTTAATATAATTTTACAAGTGGTTTCCTAATAGAGAAAAATATCTATACAATCTTGTCGTATCTACAAGAGTTAATTTTAATTACAAGAGGAATATACTTTCTGTTAGGTCCATAATTATTTTCTTATTATGTCTTTAACTTCACGTTTATTGCTTGTTTTTATGAATAAAGCAGTATTCTTATGACGTTTTCCGTTCTTGTTAGGAAATCATTGTTTAACTCGGACATGCATTAAAGAAGAGGAATTACACACTTATTGGAGAATGCGTATACATTTATGAAGTCACGAGAGAATTTGGAGCGACTTTAGGAAAATAACGAAATAGCTTCACCGGAAGTCACCAGAAGTTTCCCGAAACCCTTCGGAATTCACCACAGCCGGCCGGACCACCATTTTCGGCCCAAAAAATTTAAGTACAGCTCAATGGAGGTCTAATCCACCCAATTATGCATGCCAATCTGATTTGAAGAGAAGAGGAAGAAGATGAACCACATGATGTCACTTATTTCGGACTTTAGCCTTACATAGTTCCCTTGATTCAAAGCCAAGATTTAGATCTTCCAACTCCTTAATTTCTATCATCTAAGGACCTAAAATTTTCCCATCTCTCTCCCAAATTTGAGCTCGCTATCACACACACACAACACACTTCATTTTTACATTTTTTCAAGTTTTAGTTAGCTTTTTCTCTCTAGTTTTCTCCTCCAACCCTCTCAAGCTCTCTTCCCTCTATTCTCCTCTTACTAAGACGACACCACCACATCTCAATCACAAAAAGAGACCTATCTCCTCCTTCAAAGGAAGAGTCAAACCTCTCCACCACCACACTATCATTTCGGTTTAGTTTGGGTGTTCCTCCTTTCACCTTTGCCTCTAGGATTTGGTTTAGTTCTTAAAGTTCAAAGAAGTGGGAAGTAATCCCTCTCCCCCTTAGTTTCTTGGAATCCTAAGAGCTACCCTTATCTCGTCTTGAAGTTGGGTGATAGCTAGAAGTGAAGATGTGGAGCTAGAAGTCTTGGAGTCATTTGATGGAGCTTTGGCTAAGGGGACTCTTCGCTTATCACTTTACTCTTCTAGTTCTAAGCATGTATCTAAACTTTATTTTAGCTATGATTTGTGAGTAGTCTCTTTATGTGAGACTAGGGGTCAAACCCTAGCTATTTGATATAGAACAATGATGTTTGATTTGTGTTAATGAGTATATTTTGGGTGTTTTGTTCTATTGAATAAGTTTGTTATGTGTGTGATGTGATTGTGGCATGTTGATGTATTTGTATTTAATGAGTAGATATACTTATGCATATCTTAGTTTTGGCTAAGTTAAGATTTGTCTAAGGGACTAAGAAATTACACTTAAGGAAACTAGTCATTCACTTAGGTAATAGATGAGTATGCAACATAACTTAGGTTTAGACTTAAAAGGTTACGATTAGGATTTGGTTTCCTTGTGCTTGATCACAAATCAAAACAATTTTGAAGTCCAAGTGACTTAAGGGTTTTCGATTAAGCTTACAATGGACGGAGAGACTTTGTAGCTAGTGTTGATTCTTTTGGCTTGTAACTTGATATGTGCGAGTTGGGAAGATTCATTAGAACCCATTTCCGAGTACTCCAATAGAGGCTTGGGAAGGGAAGTCATCCACAATCTTCACATGTGTTTGCAACCAAACTCATTACACATAAAATGCATTAAGAGCCTAGCACCAAAAGTCTAGCTCCTACTCTTGGTTAATTTTGTGCTTCATGGATGTATCAAAACCTTCTAAAATCCAAAAAGGCCTAGGAGTTTCGACGCATAACCAAGCGTGGCCCGAGATTGCATGATTTGGACAATAAAAGGATTTGTTCTTATGATCCAAAAGACATTTGAGCATGTAAACCAGACTAAATAACTCATGACATTAAATTAAATATTGTTTGAGCATCAAATGGTTAACGGGGACATCCCTAGCCAACCATTCTTTTATCGTGAATTTTTTATCATTACTTCTTTAAGTGGTTGATAGGTTTCTTCATTACTTCTTAGAGACTGTATGACTTTTTAAGTGTGAATGCACGCTAATTGTAATGCTTAGGAGAACATGTTTAGCGGAATAAAATGTGAAGTGATTATGCTTATGTACCTAATTGTAATGCTTAGCGGAATAAAATGTGAAGTGATTATGCTTATGTACCTCTTGTGCACTTATGTGTGATATATGTCTTGATGCAAATTGAGGATAATTTGGTTTTAAAATGTGAGGGAGTATGTTAAGTCGTATCACTCTTTATCCTAAATTCCATAAAAAGTTGAAAAATTTGAGAAAATGTAATGCAAAAATATGTGTGTTTGGTGTGTTTGTGTCCTAATAATGGTTCTCGATGATGAAATTGAATTTATGGCTAGTGGATTGCATGATTTTAAGCATGTGTGAAATTGTTTTTTGGAAACAATGCATTTTTAATCGGTTGAAAAGCATATGTCTCTCAAAATGTGTTCATTTGATAAGAAGAAGGATTAACATGTTTTAAAGCTATCATTGCATATGTGAGAAGTTGAGCCGAATTATACATGACTAGCTTATTTAATGCATCATTTCTTTCATGTGTGATATCAATTGGTTATGTGTGATCTAGAACTTGCTTGAAATAGTGCAAAGCGTTTTTCCAAATCATGAATAGTTTTCAAAGATGATAGAGGCATTAGGATCACCACCATGACCAAATAGCTTTTAAACCAATGATGCATATATCCTTTAGTGAGCCAATTTGAGAATTTTAATTACTTATTCTTTGCTTTCATCAACACCACAAATACCTACCTAGCTTAAACACTTACCTTACTCCCTAACTCGGCAAACTAGCAAGCGATGATGAATTCCTATTATGATATAGTTTTAGTGTTGTGCTTGTTGCAAAGAATGCCAAGAGGTAAGTGTGAGGTGGAGGAAATCATGTGTTGGTCATATGTTTATTTAGTTGTTTAGTAGTCCAAGAAAGAAAAAAAAAATGAAAAAAAGAGTACCAAAGAAAAGAAAAGAGAAAAATAGAAAAGAGTATAAGTTGTACATAAAAAAAAAATCAATGTTTTGAGAAGTAGCTTTGTGTAAAAAAAGGGAAGTTAATGGCACTTAAATGAATTTCAACGTGTGAATTGCTTGCTATGTTACTTGGTTCTTGAATTCCTATCCCCTTCTTTCATTAAGCCCCATTACAACCTAAATAAAAGTCCTCTTGATTTGAAACTCTTGTGTACATAATTGTTAGAGTATTGATTGAAGAACAAGCTTATAAAAAATGCATGATTAATCCGATTTTTGAGTGCAAACACTAACCCTTCAAACACTTGAGTGAATTGAGTGATATCTTGTGAGTTTGATGGTTAGAAACATGTTGCTTTGAATACATCTCGATTTGATACATTTGGCTTGGCATGTCTATTCCAGCTTATTAACCATGCATTGATTTTAAATTTGAATTGTTGCGCAAAAGAAGTTCAATCTATTAAGCCAAGTCACTTTGAGGGAGAGCAATCATCGATTTGGGACACTCACATAACTTTGTTTGATTATGTGTTTCCTTTATTTTGTGTACATTTGAGTCATATCTTAGTTTCATTTCTTTTATGTTTGCTTGAGGAAAAGCAAGGCTTAAGTGTGAGGTAGTTTGTTAGGTCCATAATTATGTTCTTATTATGTCTCTTACTCCACGCTTATTGCTTGTTTTCATAAATAAAACATTGTTCTTATGACGTTTCCCGTTCTTGTTAGGAAATCATGGTTTGACTTGAAAATGTATTAAAGATAAATAATTACACAATTGTTTGAGAAGACTTATACATTTCCAAAGTCATGAGAGAATTTGGAACAACTTTGGGAGAATAACGAAATAGCTTCACTGAAAGTTCCCCAGAACCCGCCGAAATTCTCCACAGTCGGTTGGATGACTCTTGCCGGCCCACACACTTTAAGTACAGCCCAATGAACGTCCAATCCATCCAATTATGCATGCCAATCTGATTTGAAAAGAAGAAGAAGATGGAGTATATGATGTTATTTATTTCGGACTTTAGCCTTACAAAGCCTAAAATAGTGGACATTGTTCCTTCGATTCAAAGTCAACCTTTAGATCTTCCCACTCCTCATTTCATATCATCTAGGGTTGGAATTTTCCCCATCTCTCTCCCATATTCAAGCTCCCCATCACCCACACACACACCACACTTCATTTTTACATTTTCCCAAGTTTTAGTTAGCTTTTTCTCTATAATTTTCTCCTCCAACCCTGTCAAGCTCTCTTCCCTCTCTCCTTCCCTTTTCTAGGCTAACATCACCACCTCTCCATCACAAAAAGAGACCTAGCTCTTCCTTCAAGGGAAGAGCCAAACCTCTCCACCACCACACGATCATTTCGATTTAGTTTGGGTGTTCCTCCTCTCATCTTTGCCTCTAGGGTTTGGTTTGGTTTGGTTCTTAGAGTTCAAATGAGTGGGAAGTAATCCATTTTCTCCTTGTTTCCTTGAAATTATAAGAGTTATTCTTAACTCCACTTAAAGTTGGGTTCTAGCTAGAAGTGAAGAGGTGGAGCTAGAAGCCTTGGAGTAATTTGATGGAGTTTTGGCTAAGGGGACTCTTTGCTTATCTCTTTACTCTTCTAGTTCTAAGCATGTATCTAAATTTTGTTTTAGATATGATTTGTGAGTAGTTTCTTTATGGGAGTCTAGTGGTCAAACCCTAGTCATTTGATATAGAATAATGATGTTTGATTTGTATTAATGAGTATGTTTTAGGTGTTTTGTGCTATTGAATGAGTTTATTGTGTACGTGATATGATTATGGCATGTTTATGTGTTTGTGCTTAATGACTTGATCTACTTATGCATGTCTTAGTTTTGGCTAAGTTAGGATTTGTCTAAGGGACTAAGAAATGACACTTAAGGGAACTAGACATTCACTTAGGTAATAGATGAGCATGTAACATGACTTAGGCTTAGACGTAAAATGTTCAGCTTAAGATTTGGTTTCCTTGTGCTTGCACATAAATCGAAATACTTTTGAAGTCCAAGTGACTAAAGGATTTTCGGTTAAGTTTACAATAGACTGAGAGGCTTTGTAGCAAGTATTGACTCTTTTATCGTGAATTTGTGATCATCTCTATTTACCATCTATGCATTAGTCGTAAACAACCAATCAACCTTTTGTTAAATCACTTACCATAGTCTAATAATCCCTTGCGATGTTGAGTCTCCAAAGGACTTGACGTTGTAAGATTCATTTCCATATTTTGTGTTTCTTTGTTGCATCACTTGTTTGTGTGTCACATAATTAAAGGACTTAATCTAAAAAATTTGTGGGATCCGGTTAGTCAATCCTTGTGGGTTTGACACTCAATTTCTATACAAACTATACTACTTGACCTAGTATACTTACGGGTAAGAAAAATTCACTTAGTCTTAGACTAATTAATACTCGAAAGGTTTGGGGACATAAATCTCTTAACACTTCCCAACACTCCCTTTCAAATTGGAGTATAGATATCAATCATGCCCAACTTGTCAATCCAGTCTGCAAATGTTTGGTGTGACAAATCCTTAGTGAGTACATTCGCCACTTTTTCTTTAGAAGTTATAAAGAGTAACCGAATAATCTTCTTATCAAGGTTATTCCTTATGAAATGCCTATCAATTTTCACATGCTTTGTTTTATCATGTTGTACAAGATTATGAGCAATCTCAATTGCATATGTATTATCACAATGAAAATCCATGGCCTTTTGAAGCTTGAAACCTAGCTCCTTTAATACATTCCGGATCCAAAATAGTTCACATACTTCATGAACAATTTCACGGTATTCAACTTCAGCACTAGAACGGACAATCACATTTTGCTTCTTACTGCACAAAGTTACTAAACTTCTACTAATAAAAGTGAAGTATCCTGAAGTAGATGTCCAATCTGAATCAGTATAGCCTGTAACTCCAAACTCACAATTATTTGAAAACAGTAGGCATTTATTAGGTGCAAACTTCAAATACCTGAGAATGTGTATCACAACATCCATTTGTTCTTTACTTTGATCATGCACGAACTGACTGACAACACTTACAACATATACAATATCAGGTCTAGTATGTGACAAATAAATCAATCTTCCTACTAATCTCTTATACATGCCCTTATTTGTTGGAACTTAACCAAGACACAATTCTAACTTGTGATTCATCTCAATGGGAGTAGTAGCGGGTTTACAACCCAACATTCATGTGTCAGCAACAAGATTAAGGACATACTTTGATTGTGGTAAGTTGATCCCCAACTTTGATCTTGCAACTTCAATTCTCAAGAAATACTTTAATGGACCCAAGTCCTTCATCTCAAACTCTTGGGATAGACACCTTTTCAAATCTTCCATCTCAACCTGATCATCACTCGTGACAACCATATCATCCACATACACAATCAAAGTAGTAATGTTACCATCCCTACATTTGAAAAATAAGGTATGATCAGAGTTGCACTATCAATATTCAAACTTCTTCATAACTCCAGAAAACCTCCCAAACCAAGCTCTTGGAGATTGTTTCAAACCATATAAAGACTTATTCATCAGCCGATAAACAATTCCAACATCAGACGGCCTACAGTTGACCCCCTAAAGGAATGTCTGTGTACACTTCTTCTTTCAAATCTCCATTCAGGAAAGCATTCTTCACATCAAATTACCGTAATACCTATTCATGTTGAGTTACTAAGGCAATGAGAATGCGTAAGATGCTAATCTTTGCTACCAGGGCAAATGTCTCCTGATAATCAACTCCATATCACTGGGTGTAACCTTTAGCTACTAAACGAGCTTTACATCAATCAATACTTCCATATGCCTTCACTTTCACTGTAAATACCCATCTACATCCAACCGTCTACTGTCCAGGTTGTGCAGGAACAGTCTCCCACGTTCCATTCTTTTGCAAAGCTTCCAGTTCTTCCTTAATAGCTTGCTTCCACTTTGGATCTGCCAAGGCATCATGCATATTACAAGGACTAAATACTGTAGATAATTGATCAATAGCAAGTGCATGTGATTTAGACAACCTATGATGAGATACAAAGCTAGCAATAAGGTATTTGGCTTTGGCTTCTATGGTTGGTTCATATTATTTCTTTAGAACCCTTTTTGTTTTTCATTGAGACCTCTTAGGCATACTAACTTCTATACTACCAAATTCAATGTTATCAGCACATACATCTGGTAAGACATTCTGAACAAGCTCTTTAGTTGATGGAGTAGAATGGGGGCCTTCAGGTGTGGTCACTTCAGTAGAAGGAAGTCGAACTTCAGGTTGACTTTCTAGAGTCAAAGTTCCAGGTTCATTCCTCGACGGGTCAAGATTGTTTCTTGACGAGTCGATGGATACACTTTGTCCCATTCTTGGTCCAATTTTTTACTGGTCGAGATAGATTCTTGACAGGTCAAACGCATCGTTCTGTCTCAATCCGGATTCAATGTTTGATAGGTCAAAAACTATTCTCGACGGCTCGAACTGGCTTCCTGCACTTTCTTTCTGAGTTCCATCTTAAAATCTCCTTTCCAAATCCTCTAATTCTTCAAATTCTGTCAAATTCAGAGGATTGTCTTCACATACGCTTTTCTTCCCCTGAAGGGAATACTCTGAAACTCCCCTTGAGTAATAAGATTCAAATTCATGGAAAGAAATATCCAGATAAACATGCATTTGTTTAGAATTGGATCATAACATCGGTATCCTTTTTGAAACTCAATATATCCAACAAAGACATACTTCACAGCACATGGATCAAGCTTACCTCTTACTTGTTTGTTAATGTGAACATACACAGTACACCCAAAAACTCTTTGCTCTAAATTTGACAAAGATGGCACATTCAATAATTCATGCAACTTATGGTAAGGATTCTGAAACTCAATCATACGAGAGGGTATGCGATTAATCAAATATGCAGCAGAACATACAACTTCTCTCCACAAACTTTGAGGCACATTCATACCAAACAAGGAAGCACGAACAACTTCCATCAATTGTCTATTCTTTCATTCAGCCAATCCATTCTGTTGAGGAGTGTAAGCAATGAAGGTCTGGTATCGAATCCCATGAGTGCCCAAGTAAGCCGACATCCCCCCATTCACATATTCTCCACCAATTTCAAATTGAAGTACCTAGAATTGTTGTTAGTACTGGGTTGCCACCATTTTGTGAAATTTAGTAAATCTAACAAACACTTCACTTTTACACTTCATCAAAGAAACCCAAGTCATTCTGATGCATTCATCAATAAAATTCGCAAAATAGCAATAACTAGAACGAGAAGAGATTCTTGCATAACCTTAAACATCAGAATGAATCTTCATGAAAGGAACTGAACATTTATTTAAACTTGGAGAATAAGTAATACGATGGCTCTTTGCTAATGCACAAATATCACACTTGAAATCTGACTCTTTAACAACGAAAAATAACTAAGCGTGTAATTTCCTAAGGTATCCAGAATTCAAATGGCTAAGCGTCGATACCATAGCCACACCGCTTCTTCAGCTATATTCATACTACTGGTACTGTTTGCTTGACTGACTGAACTCACTTTTGTTGCCCACTGCTTGTCAAGTCCGGGTAGTACAATTTCTCCCATCTAACACCATAACCAAGAATCCTCCTTGTCAGAATATACTGAAAAATACAGAAATTTGGATAAAAAGTTACAGAGAAAGAGAGGGCTTTAGTGATTTGACTCTCATATAATAAGTTATAATTATAAGATAGAGAGAGAACAACAAAGACATAATCAAAGTTAATTCATTGGAGGGTTGCACATATCCTTCACCAAGAATAGGAGAAGGAGAACCATCAGCAGTAGAAACAACATGTTCATGGGAGGTTTTAGGGGTATCAACAACACTATGATTATTTGTCATATGATCAGTAGCACCAGTATCAATTGTCTAAGATCTACCCATAGATAATGTGGTGAGAGAAGATGCCTTATCCCCTTTACCTGTTTCAACGACGAGTGCAGATGGCTGTCCAGATGATTCTGTGGTATCTACAGCTGCTTTGGGGATGTTCTTGTGTGGCTTCCTCGAGAAATCCCACATTTCAGGGTATCCAACAATCTCAAAACATCGCTCATTTAAATGAACAACCTCCTTGCAATGACTACAAGTAAGATTGAGGATTTCACTTAAGGCTTTCTACCATATCGAGGGGACCAGAGAAGCCAAGAGAAGGGCCTTGGTGACACTGGGAGTTGGTGTCATTGGCTTCGCTAGCAGATGGTGGCGGTGGAGTCAACGTGGCCATGACAAAAGCTTCAGGTGGAGCTGTAAAGAGTATGATTTGGTTGTTGTGGAATCTTTGGACATGTGCCTATGTTTGCTTCTTTCAAAAGAAGCTCTTCACAAACTTGATAAAATTCAAAATAAAGTCTACTCAAAACGTGTGAACTATCTGTCGGGCCATATATGAGGATTTATGCACAACGTCATCAACAATAGCATGATAATGTGTTAGACATTGATCCATCTCATCCAGCCATCCTATTAGTTCATTGTAATATGCTGAAAATGGTCTTCCATTCTGTTTCGCCCAAAAACATAGGCGATGAAGTTCAAAAATCCAGGTTTCATCTGATTCATCATAATAGGTCTTGTACAGGGCATCCCAGATTGCCTTGGCAGTTGGCAATCAGAGGTAACGATTCCTCAATCATGGGGATATGTTTTCAACGAGCCAACACTTCAATTTTTGATTGTCAGTGGCCTATGATTTGTATCCAGCTGAGGCAATTTCAGGTACATCTTTAGTGAGGATTTCAAGCTTATTCCATCATTCACTACGAATCTTCATGAGATGAGCCTAACAAGAATAGTTGAACTCAGTTAAGAGGTCGCTAGTAAGAAAAGAATAATTGTCTTGGATTGTGTTGTGGAAGTAATGATTATGGATGAGTTATCTCACTACTCCTCCATTGTTCTCAACGATTGCTCCTTCATTGTTGATAAGTACATCTTCATTCTCCATCTTTTCAAGTTTTCAAAGTTCCGGTACAACAAAAGAAAGAAAGAAAATTAATGGTGGTGATTCAAGGTTTTCAATTCAATTCAATTCAAGGTCTTCAAATTCTAGGAATTCGGCTCTCATACCAAGTATAAAAGTATTTCAGGGAGAATTCAATGATTTCATTCATCCCAATTTTGGGGTTAATATAACTTTACAAGTGGTTTTATAATAGGAAAAAAATATCTGCACAATCTTGTCATATCTACAAGAGTTAATTCTAATTACAAAAGGAATATACTTGAAATGACTCAACCCTAGTTTAACTAGTAAACTAAGATTAAGCCCTAACAACTAAACATATACTGAGAATTTTGACGAAAATTTTGACATAACCTCCACTGAAATTGAGACTACCCAAAAGCCTGCAGAAAGTGACACTTCACAAACTATTTCCACAGACACACTGTGGACCACAGATGTCCATCCAGATTTCTCAACAATTGACATAATCAAAACAGAACTCAACTCAGAAATATAAAAGTATTTTATAGGATACTAGTTCTGAATACAAAGGAAAGTAACTCTACGTTAACATGAGAAGCTGACTCAGCTATTTATAGAAACACTCTATTTACATAAGTATAACTGAAAATAACCGCATACGACTAGTATTAAGAGCGACTTCTATATACATAAGTTAAAAATGACAGAAACTGACAGTGAGCTGAGACATACTGCTGAAGGGATGATTGGTGGACTCAAAGCCTTCAACGATATCAAGCACGTCTAGGATATACACTGTAGCCTGGGGGACGAAAACAAAAAAGGCCAAAAAAAATGTATTAAAATATAAAATTTTAGCGTGAGTGGACAAAATAATATAATCAACGTAAAAAGAATAAAATTGATCTATCATGTCTTTCCACTGATTTTCGTGAAATAATCCGAGTTCAAAACTAATAAACTGAAATGTAATGGAAGTGGTTGTTCAGGGTGTTTATCCTAACTCGAACGCCTGTAAAAATTAAAAGTAAGGGGATGGGATCATCTAGGGCGTTTGTCCTAACCCGAGACAATCTGGGTCGGGCAGGGTGTTTTTCCTAACTAGGTGCGACAGGCTATCCTATCCGGTGATCAGCCGAATAGATAGTCATCGATGCAACTAAATAAACCATCAAAAAGTAAACCTCCAAATGAATGATCTGAAAATATATCGTAAAGCATAATGCATAAAATCATGAACTCGCTATCAACTATGAAAATAAAGGTCCACTTACAAGTTTGTGACTACTGCTGGAGTCCAGCGAAATTCCCTTCGCTGCAAGAGTCACGATCATGTTGTCCTGTTCAAACGGATTACATAATATCAAAATAGGTAAAACTATGGAAATACGTTCTAGAAATAAGCCCGAAAGTCCCATCGAAGAATTCCACAAACTGCCTCTCCAGAACTCGGTCACACGTACCTCCGGTGAACCTTCTCCAATGGGTTCGACCCCTCGTTGGAAAGCTCTCCACAAACTCTACCAATTTCATTACTGCACCGAAGTTGAACTCACCGGCGTTTGGCCGGAATAAACCGAAACATACCGAAAAACTACTTTCGGCGGCCGCCACCAACAGCGGGGAATAACCCCTCAAAAAGTTCCTCTCCTCGAGTCCAACCTCACCCTAGACCTACGCACTCCAACTCGCCCTCCCGTGGCCGGAATTGCTCTTGAAAATCACTGCCCGAAATTGGCCGAAAAACTTCGAGGCGGCGAAGCTCCACCGTGGAACTTCGTTGGACCACATGGCCAACCCAGTTAGACTAAGGAAGGAGAGAGCTTCAAAATTCCCCAACCCCCAACCTCCAAAACTCGCCGGAGCACCGCCATCGACGACGGTGACTCCACTGGTAAAAACTTATTCGGGTGGCTCGATAACCTGCATAAATCCCAAAAATAAACACACCAATCTAACAAGGAAGCCATAGACTTCAAATCCCTACCTTAAATGTCGTTAGAGGTGGCCGGAAACGGCAGGTCAAAATCAGAACGGGTCGCCCCAAGCAATTTTGTTCTAATTTTCTGAAAATAAAATTCCAAAAAACCCCTATTTATTCCCCCAAGAATCAGATCAGATCAACGGCCTAAAATTAATATTATCGTGATTGAACGATCGAGAATTAACCGGAAAAAAATCAATTTCTTTTTATTTAAATCTCGCACCAACTTCCAATAAACATAAAGACTAGCTCGCTAAACCGAAAAATTTCCTGAACATTTCTACGAGCTCGAAATTTAATACTTTACAACTTCTGCGAAGAAAGTCAAATCAAATTCTAACCCAGTTAAAAATTCGTTAACAAACTCGCTAATGCGACCAATTCGTGGTAAAGCTTAATATTTTCAATAAGCACGTAATCTCGGTTCGGGTTGTCACAATACTTTCTAACACTTTTGTGTGCGTTGTTCAAGAAACACAATTTGATAGTCCATCGGAAGCTTATTAAGTAGCTCATTGAATCTTTTCATCCTGAAATGTTCTTCATCTTCCTCTGTTGCAGGCTGTGATTGGTCATTTGTAGCATGACCATGTAATTTAACTTCTAATTCCTTGATCGTGTCTTGTTAATCCTTCTCCACCAGTAGGCTGAATGCGAAGGTTGGGAGGATCGAGAGTAACTCGTCAGCACTGTCAAAATCTTGAAGTGGAAGTAGCTTCCCGTGTAGGAGATCTATTTTCAGCTCAAGCATTCTCTCTTCAACCGTGTCAAGGAAGTAAACTTGGTGTTGATACTCAACTGCTTTCTCAAAAAATAAGTCCTTCAAACTTCTGAGATAGAAATCCTCCTTGCTTTCATCTTGGACCCTTTTCGTGATCAAGCCATCAACATCTAGTTGTTAAATCAGCTTCTTTTGAACATTGAGGCTTTGTTCCTGGAACCATTTAGTTGAGAAACCTGTGAAGAAATCAGAGAACCAGCTCGATAACTCATCCAAAATAATTTCATCGTTACCAGAACCAATATATTTATTGTCCATGAGGCCTTTATAGACATAGTCTGTATATTCTTTAGACAGTTGTGTGAACCTTCGGAGTCTGAAATCCTCATCAACTCCTCCTTGATTCTGAACATTCATCTCCGGAGCGACTGTTTCAATCACTTTCTGTTGATTACTAGTGTCTAGTTGCTTGAATAGAGAAATGAGTTCCCCAAATTTCCTCTCATGCTTCAACTTCTTGATGACTTTCGACAAGAAAAAAAATTTGTAAGTGGAGGGAAGCATCTTCGACAGCTCCATGAATGTTCTCATTTGGAAACCCTCATCCATCGCTTTCTGATAGGTGTAAAACCACTCTCAAAGATAACTCTATTATCAAGTCAATTATATCAATGTAAATAATGGCAAATATGCGTCATTACCCACAGAGGATTGGTGAAACTAAGACTCAAGGACACAAGAAACCTGATAGCCTTGACCACTGGTCACAAACTAATTTACTAAAACTACTACACTACACCAAAAAATCACGAAAATTTAACACGAGATACTACTCAGTGGAAGACTGCCAGACAAAATTTGGGGGTATTCGGAGTTGTTTTGGTTGGCAAAATAATTCGGCCAAGCTACAGCTATTGCAGAAAAATGTAAATTTCAGAAAAGGAAAATATTGATGAAATCAAATAGAGATGAATGTTTGTAACTTCTCTCCACCCCAACCTAAACTTTAATAATAATGAATGAATTTCTCTCATGCATGACCTATGATTAAGTCACATACATATTACTCTCTTATTTGGCATGTTATCCGGATTGATTGGCTTAACATGATCTTGAACTAGAAGACATGGTACTAGGATGGGTCCAAATCTACCTAACCTAAGTTATTAAGATCGTAGAGTGTCTAAGAAACAACAAGATTTTAAGAGCTACTATGATGGGTGCTCTTGCATCACCTAAGAACTATTTGACACAAGTTATCACTACGGGTTTGTTTATCTCTGAAGAATATGCAATGATATGATGGCCATGTACACATTCAAGACAATAGATTCTACCACATGCAGCTAAGTTGGCCACCAAAGAGATATATAATAGAAATCATCAATGACCAAATAGTGAAGTAAAACTCATTCAAAAGTTGTCAAAATCACAAGGGGTCCAAAATCGAAATATATCTAGGGCTTCAATCAACCCCTAACTAGGGAAATTTAGTTACTCGTAGTTGAAAGTATACAATAGAAAAACATGTAATAGCATAACTCATTTATAGGAGAACGAAGAATAAACCAAAAATCCTAGAATTCTCGGTAGCTTCAGCTCGACGAGTCAAATGCATACGACTGGAAATCCTTGGCTGCGGTGTTTCTTCTCTTCTAAGTTTCTCACTTTGAAATTCAACAACAATTGCTCCATCAAAAAGTTAGGCTTATATAGGTATGATCTTAGTCTCTCCTCATCAACTTAGGGTTGAGCCATCGTCACTTGGACTATCCACGTCAGCAATCCTTATTCCCATGGGAGGATCAAGGATTTTGAAATAGGGTGAGATGTGTATTGTGTGCGCAACACACAAATTTTTTTTAAAAGGTTTGTATCCTATTAGGAGACTCATCCTCACGTATGTATTATTATTATATATAATATAAGAAATATGCACATAAGTGGCATAGAGACATAAACTTAAATCTCGGGAATAGAAAATTTTACATTGATATTAACCAACTATATCTCACCCTTCAAGATCTGCTTACTTGAAATTCAACAAAAATTAAAACATTTTCAATATATACTACCGGTATATTATTTTTCAATATAGAGACAGCGAGTGTGCATGTATGAGCTTTGTTGTTTAATGTTTAAGGATTAATTGATGGAGTAATCGAGCTGTGATAGTCGAGTGAGAGAGGAAAAAAATAAATAAATATGTTTCTCTTTTTTGTTTATTAATAATATTTTATAAATAAATGTATATTTATAATATATATTTTTTATTAGCTAAAGAATTGGGTTGGTTGCAGCCTAAGTTTCCAAGGTTTAGATCTACCTCTGCTTATTCCAATAGAATTCTTATTGTTCATCTTTGTACTTTCATCCAAATAACCTAATAACACAAAAATATAATTAATTATTAAAAATTAAACAAATAAATCATATATTTTTGAAATAATTAAGAACAAGAGAATTCCATATTTATGCGATTATTACTTTCCTCGAAGTGCTTCTACATTTGAAAAGTTTCAACTACTCTTTTTCTGATTTCTGCCGTCTGCTCAAGTTGATCAGTAACTGATAGTTTGCTGAACCCAAAATGTTGAAAGGCGTAGCAGTAGTCCATGAGGATCAGTCGAGCTCTGCCTTGGTTCACATGATGGAAATGACTGAGTTGAGGACATGATAGTTGGTGGACGTGAAGCCATTCTTAGACGTCTGTAATGTTCTTCACCAACGATCCAAGGTTGGAGCACATGCAGTTGATCACAAGTCCTAGTTCTGAAGTATGTATCCCTGCATGAAACAAATTAATGACTTTAGTCCAAAACAGGTTCGTTTCTGTTTTCTCTCTTCTTCTTTTTCTGGGGTGATGATTACAATAAAACAAACACGGCCAAGACCAAATTGACATTAGATTAATGTACAGGTAGCTTCTGAGTGCGAATAAAGTTTTAAAAAAATCAAAACAAATCTGAGCTGCCAAATGTAACTTGTACATAATGGCGGATTTGAGTTGGGTAGAAACCAAAAATTTGAATCTGAAGCTGTCTTGAGCGTCAATGTACAAGGAAAACGCAACAAGAGAATGCACAAAACTACGAAACGTGACCATAATTTGCATCGAAAGCAAACGATCGATGAAACTTATTAGAAGGTAAACTAGTCTTCTTTGCTAGTTGTATGCAGGGAAATAGCAGTCATAATTAAACCATGGCATGGCTTGAAAACTTATTTTCATCTCTCGTACATGTCGGATCATGAATTAGCAACTATATGCATCCATTTTCCGAGTAAATCTCTAGTTTTCAAGTTTCTGTTATATAGTACTTAATTAAAATTTTACAAGGAACATATAAATTAGCTTAATTAACTACTTCTGTTTGAGTGCACACAAGGATGATCCTGTTATAGAATAGAACACAACATTGTCCATATAATTTATGTATAAAGCAATCAAATTATGTCTTGAGTAAACACAGTAAGAGTCATGTTAGGTTTGCTTATATTAGTCCATGTTAATATGTATATCAATGACATGTAAAGAGTTCAAGTTGTATGCTGGTATGAAAGCTCATTATTAACTAATCCTTATTAGTATTAAACATAGAATCTGTCATGGGTTAAGGCACTTGTTCAAGCACTATATATATGAGTATTAAGGTCTCTATTCTCGTTGTTAACAAGCATTGTGATCATACCCCATATAGGAGTTTAAACACAAAAGAGAATAGAAGATCTTGTGCTATTCAGTTCATCAACATCATCAATGGCCATCTTTACTAATGTTGCATGTATTTATCTAATCTCCTACAGTTTTGGTTCACTGAGTTTACATGTTTATATTGATGATTATTCTTCAGTAAAATAACAATTGGTATCAGAGTAATCAAGCTCGTTAATCATCATGTAAATCGATTAATTCAGAAGAACTATGTAAAAGACAATTAAGTTTTATGATTTTGAAACAAAACAAACAAAAAAACCTTTTGCGTTGAAAAATAGGTCATACGGCCATTCAATTGTTTTCAATCAATTAAAGCCATAAGCCATTTAGTTTGTCCTGCCCCAATTAAGCAAACCCAATACCCACTTCAATGAAGTGATACGTTGGTTTCAAGCCAACATAGAGATGAACATATTCAAAAGAAAGGTTCTGGGTTTTAGGAAAAAGAGGATGCTTGCATCCATAAAAAAATTCGGTTATGGTTTCTGGGGTCTTGTGGGTCAAAGAACATTGCTACGAGCTTGATTTCAGTTTTTTCGTCCTTGTAGCAATCTTTAGAAGCAAAAGGTAAGGTTTTTTCAACTATGTTTTACTGTTACAATTCAAAATCAATTTTTGTTTTGGGCACAGTTCAGAGCCCTAGAACACTCCCGGTGTGCAATTAGGTTAGAGTACATGGTGGCCGGATGAAACTTATGTTTTGTGTGCTTGTGTGTGCTTGATTGTTTAGAAATTGGTTGTGTAAATTGAATTGTGTATTGCATAAATTCTTATTTTGCTTCTGCTAACAATGCAGCGCTGCGAGCAGAGGCCAAGGTATGTCTTGGGTGTTTTTTACCTTAAACAAATCGGATTGAAAGCATGCTAAAACAAAAAGACATATGAAATTGGTTAGCTGCTTGAAACTATGAAACTGTGATTTACTGTCATATAAAGTAATATATTGCATAAAGCACAATTATTTTATGTTACAGTTAATCTATTCTGAAAAATTGGATAATTTCATAACTTGTGTTCATGTCTTAAAATTATGTAAATTATGGCTTCCAAAGAAGTGAATTGCGTAACTTTTGATTCATAAACAGCATCACATATGGTATGTAAGTTCATATTGAGATAGCTATGATTTTTTGATGCCACAAAGGTGTTGATAATCTAGATTATAACTTGACTTCATATACTATGGTGTGATGATTTGGCTTCGGTGTTCCTTATCTACTGCATAAATGTGTAGTTTGGAATGAAATTCAGTTTGGGGTATTTTGTTTACATACACATGTTGTATGTGTGTTATTTGTTGATTTTAGACGGTTGTGTTTTTTCTGCTTTTTGTGTTTTTTTTATTCCTTGGAAACAACAAACATAAAACGCAGAAAATACTTAAGCCTCAAACAAGAGTCTGTCTAAATCAAATTTGTAGGAACAAGAACTAACATGATTTTTTCTTTTGTTTGCTCATAGGTAACCAAGTTGTCACTTTGAACACCATAGAACTATTAACTGGTTCTAATTATAAGGTATGGAGGAGACAAATTGACACCTACTTCAGTAACAACAATGACCTTGATATTGCGTTATACCAAAATGTGCCTAATCCAGTCTTAGAGGAGGAAAAGAATGATTATCCTAAGGAGTATGAGCATTATCATTATTGGCATAGGAAGAACAACTCAGCTAAGAACATCATCAGAGCTTGCATTTCAGATACACTAGTTGGTACTATCCCTAAGGTTGACTGTGCATATGACTATCCGCAGCTTATAGATGAGAAGTTTAAGGATTATGCCAAAGCTGAGAGTGCAGAATTGTCTCAGCAATTCAACTCCCTTATGTACAATGGAGTTGGAGGATTCAAAGAGCATCTTTTGTAGATGGAAAACATATCTCTTCAGTTAGCCAATCTCAACATTGTAATGGTTGATGAACATGTAGTCAACACTGCCTTACACTCTGTCTAATAAATTTGTAATTTACATTCACAGCAAGTATTTTCAATTGAAAATGCTAAAGCATCCAGAACTGAAGTTGAGCTTCAATTATGAATGAAAATTTGAACTGTGAGATCTGATAGAGGGGGAGAGTTTTATGGGAGATACACTGAAAAAGGCCAACATATGGGCCCTTTTGCTTTATATCTTCGGGAAAATGGTATAAAAAAAAAACTCAGTATACTACACCATATATCTCTCAACAAAACGGTGTAGTTGAAAGAGAAAATAGAAATTTACTCAACATGGGGAAAAGCATGATGTGTACAACTGGTTTACCAAAAATTTTGTAGGGAGGGGCACTGAGAACAGCTAATTATATCTGTGATAGAGCCCCCTCAAAGTTTTTAGATAAAGCACCATTTGAATTATGGTGTGGTAGAAAACCAAGCTGCATCATTTTCATGTATGAGGCTGCAAAGTAGAAGCCGGAATTTATAATCCTGACATAGGCAAATTAGACAATAAATCTGTTTCTTGTTATTTAATTGGCTACTGTGAAAAATCTAAGGGCTATAAGCTCTATTCAGCACATCACACATCTAGAATTTTTAGGACACATCAAGTGAAATTTCTAGGTGAAATAGTACACAATACAAATTTTGAAGATTTGACCTCAGATTTTGAAGAAGTTGTAGAATCTGCAGACATAGTAGCTGCACTTCCTTTAGTTTCAGATTTATATGGTCATAATATCATTGAAACTAATAAAGTAGGGGAAGAAATAGAGCTAGAAAATATTATTCATGAGAATATGAATGCACCTACAGAACACTATGAATCTTCAAATATTGCAGGTTCATTAGAAAATGCAGAAAATATTGAAATAGTAAACTCTCCAGAAAAATTAATTTCTGATACTTTAGTAAACTTAAACAAAAACCAAACACCACTTAAAAATGTTCAAACACCTCCACGTACACCTGTTAGGGAGAGAGTCCCTATATTTAGAGGTCAGAGTGATTATGTGGTATTTTTTCAGAAAATTGAGGAAGCTTTAGTTGAGGAATCTGATCCAACTCATTTCAATGAAGCTATTAATAGTGTGGATTCAGCTAAATGAATGGAAGCTATGGATGCTGAGATTGAATCCATGGATCAAAATAAAGTTTGGACATAGGTTGAACCTGAAAAGAGACAGAAAGCCATAAGGTGTAAATGGGTGTTTAAGACTAATAAAGAATCAAAGGGAAATATAGAAAGGTTTAGGCCAGATTAGTAGCTAAGGGGTTCGCTCAAAAGAAAGAAATTGACTTTACAGAAACTTTCTCACCTGTTTCAACTAAGGACTCATTTAGAATTATAATGGCTTTAGTGACTAATTTTAATATGGAGTTGCACCAGATGGATGTGAAGACAGCTTTCTTAAATGGAGAGCTAGAGGAGACCATCTTCATGAAACAACCAGAAGGTTATGTTCAAAAAGGAAAAGAAAATTTAGTCTGTAAGTTAAATAAATCAATATATGGTTTGAAACAAGCATCTAGGCAGTGGTATAGAAAGTTTGATCCAGTGATCTCAACCTTTGACTTTTCAGAAAATTTAGTAGATGAGTGTGTCTATCTCAAAACAGTGGAACAAAATTTTATTTTTCTCATTCTGTATGTGAATGATATTTTGTTAGTCTCGAGTAACTTGAAACTTCTCAAGGATACTAAAATCTTTCTGTCAAAGAAATTTGACTTGAAAATTTTGGGGGAAGCATCCTTTGTTTTGGGAATTGAGATTAAAATAGACAAAACTCGAGGGCTTTTGGGTTTATTTCAGGCAGCATATATTTCTAAGATCTTAAAAAGGTTTGGTATAGAGACATGTGTTGCAGGGGAAGTGCCTATGTCAAAGGGTGACAAACTTACTAAAAATATAATTCCTAAATCAGATACACAGAATTCTGAGATGGAAGGTAAACCATATGCAAGGCTTGTAGGTAGCTTAATGTATGCACATGTTTGTACTAGACCTGATCTAGCTTTTTTTGTTGGAATGCTTTCTAGATTCCAATCTAATCCAATTATGCAACATTGAACAGCTGGTAAGAAAGTACTAAGGTACCTACAGAGAACTAAAAATCATATGTTTGTTTATAAAGAGTGAAAAAACTGAAAACTTAAAGGTTTCACAGATTCAGATTTTGCTAGTAACTATCCTAGTTCTATGAAATCTACTTGTGGCTTGTCTTTATGCTTGCTGGAGGTGCCAGTAATTGGAAAATAATGAAACAAGGTCTGATAACTACTTCTACAATGCAAGCAGAAATAATTGCATTATATGAGGGAATTTGTGAAGGACTTTGGATTAGGAATTTCATTCAGGAAACCAAAGTTCTTGGTGGAATTATCTCAAATAAGTTGACTTTGTACTGTGACAATGAAGCTGTTGTTTTCTTTTGTAAAAATAGCAAGAGGTCCATTAATTCCAAGAATATTGATCTTAAGTACTATGGCATGAGGAAAAGGGTTAAAGATGATGGGGTAGAGGTTCTGAATGTAGACACTGAAAATTAGTTAGCAGATTCATTTACTAAAGCCTTAACAGTTGGAGTCTTCAAGGAGCATTGTTCAAAGATGGGAGTTGTAGTTGGTTTTGAAGCTTAGAGTCTGTGGGAGCAAATATTTAGATAGAAAATTTCATTTCAGTTATTTTAGTTTTTGTATTAAGTTTTTTGAGATTTTATTTTCTCATTTTATGTAAGACTTGATTTTATAAATTGAATTTTTCAGATTATAAGTACATTGTAATTTTCTGTTTCATTATGGAATTTCGTGTTGATTCATTTTACTTTGTTCAAGTTTAATTCTCTGTGTGACTTCAAATGCGATTTGTTGTCATATGGTTGAGTTATTCTGTTATCAAGTGGATGATTGTATGCAAAGTTGTTTTGCATATGCATGCCTTTACAGTTAGCAATCACATATCTACTGGTGTCAAGAGTGATTATGTTTGGAGTTTTTGTTATAAAACCATACAGTAGGACGTGGAGAGTTTTGACTAAGGATTGAATGATATACATTGCCATTACCTCCATATTTCAAATCTAAAACTCATGTGTACTGCATAAGCTGCTGCTATGATTCTTAAGTGACAATTTTTGTTAAGATTGCTTAGTTCTGGGTTCAGTAGTAGTGAGTGTTGTATGACAGCGTTGTGTTGAGGACTTTTAAGCTTTAATGTGATTCAAAAGCACTTTTCATTTATTGTATTGACATTTTATTTTGATCTATTGGTGATGTATATGAACATTGTTGGTTCTAGTGGGAGATTGTTAGAATAGAACACAACATTCTCCATATAACTTATGTATAAAGCAATCAGATTATGTCTTGAATAAACACAGTAAGAGTCATGTTAGGTATGCTTATATTAGTTCATATTAATATGTATATCAATGGCATGTAAAGAGTCCAAGTTGTATGCTGATATGAAAGCTCATTATTAACTAATCCTTATTAGTATTGAACATGATATCTATCATGGGTAAATGCACTTGTTCAATCACTATATATATAAGTATTGAGGTCATTATTCTCGTTGTTAACAAGCATTGTGATCTTACCCTATAAAGGAGCTTAAACACAGAAGATAATAGAATATCTTGTGCTATTTAGCTCATCAACATCATCAATGGCCATCTCGACTAATGTTGCATGTATTTATCTAATTTCTTACAGTTTTGTTTTATTGAATCTATGTGTTTATATTAATGATTATTAACAGATCCGTGATCTTCCGGTACAAATCTTTTGATAAATATTAGCCCAAAATTGATATACTTACTGTGGCTGTTAAATTGCACCATGGATAATCTTTTCACCCTAGAAGAGAATAATTGAATTAACCAAGACTCTCGAATCGATCATGACTATTTGGTGCTCTTAGCTTCATTATTTCTCCAATCAAGTCTATCGATGGTTGTGAGAAATCATTTGTCGTATAAATGTTTTTTGTGTGTTTTCTTTTGAATCGAAAACAAAAGACCGAGTCTTCTGCTCACTGCTGGAAAAATGGCCTTTAGCAACGGCCTTGTCGGAAACAATTATACTTTCGTGGCTTATTTGCACCAAGTGACCAAACTTGCAACAAAAGAGCTTCTGTGGCCATTTTCTAACTACAAAGCCACGGACTTCGTTGCAAAGAGAGATTTTTGAAGACAATTAAGCAACACAATATTTGTCCGGGCCCATGTGGAACGAAACTTGTATAAACTAGGCAACGGAAGTACTTTGTGTTCCCATTACATGAGGGAACTTGTCCCACTGATCTTTAAAATATAATAAACATTGCACTTAGATGCCTTGTCCTGTCAAATTACCTATCAACCAGGCCACGGACAGGTATTCCGTGCGCTTTTTGTATCCAGGAGGTGACCCACATCCATTTTATAATTCTATTCGAACAAAAATAAGGGCAACAGATGCCAGTCCGTGTCCATTTTTATGCCAATTGCATTTATAAAAGCAACGGACGCCTCTTACGTGTATAATTTCTAGCAGTTGAGGTCCCACCAATTTCAAAATGGTGTTTGCGAGTTGCAACAAAAGCCTTTTCCGTTCCCATGGATCGCCGAAATTGTAAATCTTGAGAGCCACAGATGATCTCTCTCTGCGCATATTCTATTTTAATAGGGTAGTACCGATCTGTCGCCGCAACTAAGCATAGACGCCACTCCCAATCCTCATCTCTCAGCTTGATACCCTTGCCTGATTTATTTATTTTTGGTTTATTTCGGATCTGGACAGCAGTGAGATCGGCGTATTTTTGATATATATATCAAGCAAAAGACACAATTATTTTCCCTACAATGCGCACAATCATATCTAATGAAATAAAAGAAGGTTTACAATGAAAGAAAAATAGAATTCATCGACAAAAGAGGCGATCGATGGAAGAAGAGTATGTTAAGAAAACAATTTTCTATGAAATGACACGTTTTGATCTTTTATTAGTTAGTCATGGGAAGCCTTAACTAATTATGGTTGGTCAGCCAAGCATCAACCAAACAAAAACAAAGAGAGAAAGAAAGAAATCAAGTACGCCACAACAATATATTTAAAAGGACTAATTCTTACATAAGTTTTATACTAAATAAACTCACATTCTAATTTTATTCTAAGTCATGGCACTTCTATAACAAGTATAATCTTAAAATTAAAAATATTTATAATCATGTTATTAATATAATTAAAATTCAGATCAATCTCCTTTCCCGTCCTCTCACATTTCAATTGTGCCTTCTCTCATCTCCTCTTCTCTCTCTCTAAAAATTTTAACCTCCGATCGCAGGCGTCACACCTCCCTCACCACCATTCTCCTCCCTCACTCTTTTGCCATCGTCAAAACTTCATCATCACAGATCTTCTTCCTCACTTCCACGGTCTCGTCAAAGCTCCTCTCCGTTGCGATCTCTACCTCGTCACTCATCTCCTACCCGAAAAACCAGTCTCCCTTCTCTCTCTCTCTCTCTCTCTCTCTCTCTCTCTCTCTCTCTCTCTCTGCGGCCACCGTGAATTGCCACATTTAACCAAATCAACGTGCTTATCTCCGCGAACGGTAGTACTTAACATGTTTTGAAGTATTACCCTGAATATTTTTGAGTAGTGCTTACTAGAGACAGCAGTAGTACATTGTGTTACAGAACAGTAGTACTTACCATGTTTTGAAGTAATACTTTGAATATTTTGCAATAGTGCTTCCTAGAGACAGCAGCAGTACATTGTGTTACAAAACAATAGTTCCCATATTGTTTCTCTCTCTTTGAAATTTTGAATAAGACGAACAAAGAAATGTTAATATAAAAGGGTAAAATGGAAAGACAAAAAAGAAGGATAAAGAAAAGTGACATTAATTAGGATAAAAAGTATAAATGACTTTATATGTGTAATAAGATCTCTAATTAACTGTATATGTAATTTTTTATATTAAAAACCTGAATTTATAGTATTATCCTTCTTATGATAATGATCATCATGATGATTCTTAACTCATTTAGTGCCTTTCATTATCAATAATAAGCGTGGTGAGGGTGAGGTTGAGATTGAGGTTGAGTTTGAGGTTGCACGAGATCGTTCAAGGCGATCGAGAGAAGGTGATTGCATTCAAAAAATGGCGGGTGGCGGTGGTAGCCCAGGTAGAGAGCTCAATCAGACACGTACGTGGGCTCTCGCCGGTGTTTGTTTCATCATTGTTATTATTTCTATTGTTTTGGAGAAGTTTCTTCACATGGTCGGACATGTACGTAATGTTGTAACTCATGATCACATTAATATATGTTTATTGTTAGTATTGTATCATTAGTTGTGCGATTAAACATACTTATCCACTTAAGCAGGTTAGCAACACCTACCGGACCACCCACAAGACCACCAAGGAGGCTTCAACTTCGCTCACCAGACCGGCCCCATCCGGGCGCATACCCAAACGCACGGATCACATGACAGCAAGCACACCAGTCCCACATCGAAGAACACCATCAAGCTCCAAACTCAACCACCTATATATGTAAGGTATTTATTACAGGTAAGATCATCCCATTCGTTCCATCTTGACGAATCCAACATACTCATTCACTCGACCAGAATATTACTCGCACGTTCGCTTGACTGTTATATCTAATACATCATCTGACTTAGGCATCGGAGCGTTGAAGGCGGGCCACCCCGTCTCAACCCCTGACCGCCTGTTCATTGTTGTATTCTTCTAACAGCCGCACCCGAACGCGCGCGCCCGAAAGGAGAGTCAGCTGACGGAAGAGGAAGCGCCCGTCCATCCGAACAGCCCCAACGTTCGGACGCACCAGGAGGGGAAGGAAGTCTATCGTACAACAAGGAGGAGGAAGAAGGAGTATTCGTGTTGCTTCTGCCCCATTACGCCCCCGCGCATAATTCGGTAGAAACAGCTGGCGCCGTCTGTGGGAAGCGGAAACGCGCATCCGCATAAGTTACTCAAAAGATACCAAACAAAATTCAAAAAAAAGAGACAAGGCACACAAACGGACAGAAAAGAAACTTCATTCATTCGCCCGGTTACAAAATAGGGCTGACGGGAATCAAAGGCACGCATGCCCGATCACAAAGTCTTACTATTACAAAGGAAAAAAGGAAGGAAAAGGAAAAGCTACTCTACTTCGCCCCCGCACCATCCACGCCCGCACCACCGGCTCCGCCCGCCAGACCTGCCTGCTCTTCCAAGAAGGCACTATACTTCTCCATATCCAGGAAGGGCGCCACCACCTCCTGGAACTGAGCAACCTGAACATCGGCCTCAGCGGCCACCAACTCCTTGAACTCCGAAGAATCCTTGAAGCAGGCGACCGCCTCCGCTCGTGCCTTCTGGACTTGGGCCTGCGCTTCAGCCATCAGGCGGGACTCCACCTCCGCCACCCGGTTGGCCGCCTCGGCATGTGCATCTTCTAGGGCAGCAAGGGCAGTGTCACGTTCGGCCTTGTGCAGGCCTCCCGCTCACTCGCCTCCTGGCTTCGTCCCGTCGCCGCCCGGACTTCTTGACGCAGGCGTTCCGCCAGCTCTTCATACTTTGCCAGCTCATACCCGTGCTTCTTACTGGCCTCAGTAAGCTTGCGTATCTCCCCCTGCGCCTCCTCTGCAAAGCGCCTGTTGGCGAAGCGCTCACGCGCCAGGTACATCTTGTGTTGCAGCACCATACAGAGATTGAAAGCCTTATCCATCTCATCTCTACCGCCCTGCAGCACATCCGGTGCCATCCCATTGACAGCCTTCACGCTCTTACCGATGATCTGCGACAGCGGCCTACAGAAGACGAACGGATTGACGGACAGATCGACGGACGGATTGGCGGCCGGACTATCCGTCCTGGGACGCTTCAAGGAAGGCTCACTGGCTCCTCCCTGCTCCGATAGCTGCGAGGGGATGGGCGGACGAGCGGACGCTTGAGGCATAGCAAAGGTACGAGCGATGGTGTGGGACGAGCGAGGTGTCTCCCGCCTGTCCCGCTGCTCATCCCGGTCCTGCCGGCGCTGGTCACGACTCTCCTGGCGCCTTTCCCGGTGCTGCTCAACACGCTGGTCAGCACGATCGGCCTTGGCCTGCGCCTTCGAACCACCACCATTACTTGGCGACGGGCGAGGAGCATCCGCCCGGGTAGCTGGAGCAAAGTCAGCCACATTGGGAATGGGGATCTTGGAGCTGTGTGGTCTCCCCCAACACCAGACCGCCTCTCCCATCATCCGCCACCTTTCGGACCTTGGCGGCAGTATCTCGAAGGGCGGCCAAGCGGCGCTTGAGCGCATCATCCATATCGACGTTCTTGCCAGACATCTTCTTCTTAACTACAAAGACAACAAACGGAAGGTTAGCGACAGAAGAACAGTTGGTATCTTACTCCTACTCCTAGACAACGAACTACGAAGACCCACGTACGCGGCATCTTGGCAAGATTCGTCTGCTCGATAAGGTCCCAATGGCAGGCGGCGAAGAAAGACCTTGCCTCGGGCGCCGGGTCAAATACGAACTTCAGACGATCGACCCGGGCCTCTTCGATGGGCGTCATCGGATACTCGTTCGTATCGAGGGGATGGAAGGCTTAGGGGACTCGATCAATCAGGTGGGCGTTGGCGGCATACTCGGACGAGAAGGAGCCCAACTCCCAATCACCACCGACCAAACAGTTGATCGTGCGCCAGCAGGTTGAAGAACTCGGCTGGTCCGTCAACCACGACTTCCCGCGGGGCTCCACGGTGAAGGTCCCCGAGTCCCTCTGGCGCGTGGAGTAGCGAAGACGGAAGAAATGCAGGAACTCCGCCCGCGTGGGCTGGTCCATCCCGCTCACCCGAAAGATGTTGAACATGGCCACGAGTGTGCGGGTGAGCGTGGACCCGCATTGACCAAGCGAGATCTTCAGGAGCGCCAGCATATACTGGAAGAACGGGTGCAGTGGCAGCTTGATCCCAGCCTTCAGGTGGAACTCACTCAGGCAGACATGACCGGGCAGCAGGCGAGTGAACGTGTCACCCCCGCCAGGTATCCGCAGCTTCACGGAGTTCGGGATGTGGTACTCTCTCGCCCACCTGGCCATCTCTGAGACGGATGGCGCACGCTCAGGCTCCTGGACAGGTGTCCCATCAGGAAACCGCCAGTGTACGGGTCCGCCCCCCGCAAACTGAGGAATCGAATCTCTTCCCTCCACCCTCTCCTCACCCCACGGATTCGCCCCACCCGAGTGCCCGCCTGACGACCCCGACGAGCTCTCCAATCCAGCGTTGGCGCACGCTTGCCTAGCATCCATCGATTGCACGGGAGAGGTGTCAGGCATAATACATTGCAGAGGCATGACACTCAAAACAGACTCGTACGACGACGTACTCGACCCACCCGACCCACAACTAATTCACCCCACCCCCGGAATGTAGATCCGTTCACGCGACTGTTCGCTCGATACCTCTATTGGCTCCATCCTAAGACGCACGCACGCGCAAACCAACACTTGGCAAAAAATTTCTTCCCCAGACAGAAACACCAAAACCCACAAAAAAAACACCCACAAACAGATCAAACACACCCCACTCAAGAACACACCCTATCCTTGAGTTCAAAACCCAGAAAAACGCAAACCACAGAAACAAAAGCAAAAACGGAGCCAGGGACGAGAGCCTCACCAGATTGAGTTTGTAGGGCTGAGTTTTCACGTTGAGCAAGTATTCCGGCAACAAAGGACACGAACACAGAAGAGCTTAAACGGATGCAGATCGCAAAGTGATTCCGGCAGAATTTTGGTAAGTTACGAAAGTGATGAGGAAGACGAAAGCCAGGGGATCCCTATTTATATTACTCGGACGGGATACGCGAGCGAACGTCAGTCGTCCGTTTTTCGCGTGTGCACCGTTGGATCGTGACGCGTGGCCCGGGCGGTTTACTTGCCCTCCTAAGTAACCGCGCCAACTCTTCAACTTCCCGCCTCGATTTCGAACCCTAGCACGGTCTCCAAACAACTCAACACATGGCGCCCATGCCCCACTCCCACGCTCCCACGCGCGTGACGTCTGCCCCTCAAGCAATCATGACAACAGCAGCATTTAATACAGGGGCACGCCAGCATTAAGTGCGACGGCTAGCATTTATTACGCACCAGTTCCCAAAGAGAAGTCAAAAGGAATGTCACCTCAAAACATCTCATCGGAACACCACCAAACCCAAGTCAAGGACAACACGCCACGATACCAACCATTCCTACTAGCGCGTACACCACCCACACGACCGGGCGTTCACAACACCATCAGGTTAGTGCATGTACCACTCGGGCGCCCCGAAAGAGGGCTAACGCCTGAATTCCCTTTTGGCCGTGCCCCGAGTGAAGAGCTGTGCCGTACGGGATGGGGTTCTTCCTCTACGTACGGGCAAGTATTAGCAAGCCGGATCAGGCGACAGAGGCATGGGGTCCGCCCCCTCTTCTGAGCGCGCGCTGAGCCCGATGGGCGGCACGGGTATGGGGTTCGTCCCCTCCGTGAGCGCACCGTTACATGATCGAAGAGCAAGCCGACTGTCATGACAGAGGCATGGGGCCAACTCCTCTCTGGACGTGCTAAGTCGATGGGCGGCACGGGCGTGGGGTGTTGCCCCTCCGTGTGAGCGCAACGTTAACATTCGACCCCGACTCGGAACGCCAAGGGCGTGCGGTCCGACCCCTCCTTGCGCGTTCCGGGATTGATGAGCGCGGGCAAAGGTACGCCCTCCCCGGACGCAAAATACAAGCCAGCTGTCATAACAGAGGCATGGGGTCCGTCCCCTCTCTGAGGGTGCTAAGCCGAAGAACGGCACGGGCATGCGGTCCGTCCCCTCCGTAGCGCGTTACTTGTAGGTCGCGGTCTTGATCCCTCCGTTGACGCTACACCGTACGCAACGGCATCCCCGTTGATATACGCGGTGCACCGCGCCATCCCAGCACCGGTGTTACAAAAAATATTTGCATTCATTTACGCATCATACCATACATTCATGCATCATACCATACATTCATACTTGCATATCTATACCTGTATATCTGTCCCACTTATTTGTGTGTACAAGACCAAAAACCCCATCCGGGCGCGCGGCTCCAAAATAGCAAGTCTTGTTTGGAGGCCGGGCCCATAGGTACACGAACACACGAACAGGCAACACCTTACGGGCGCGCGGCTCCAAACTAGCAAGATCAGTTTGGACGCCGGGCCCAGAATACAGCAACAGATACACATCCGAACGTACAGGGACACGAACCCAGGTCCCACTCCGTCATGCTAGCCCTTCCTTGACCGGAGAGTTGGGGGACTTGGGGGTTACAGGATCATGCACCACTGCTCAACCGGATAAGTATTTCTGTTCAATCGCACGACCCTTTTTTCAACTCCCCAGTCAAGAAAGTTCTCTTTGACTTGGGGACTTGGGGGACTTGTTAGTATTGTATCATTAGTTGTGCGATTAAACATACTTATCCACTTAAGCAGGTTAGCAACACCTACCGGACCACCCGCAAGACTACCAAGGAGGCTTCAACTTCGCTCACCAGACCGGCCCCATCCGGGCGCATACCCAAACGCACGGATCACATGACAGCAAGCACACCAGTCCCACATCGAAGAACACTATCAAGCTCTAAAATCAACCACCTATATATGTAAGGTATTTATTACAGGTAAGATCATCCCATTCGTTCCATCTTGACGAATCAAAAATACTCATTCACTCGACCAGAATATTACTCGCACGTTCGCTTGACTGTTATATCCAATACATCATCTGACTTAGGCATCGGAGCGTTGAAGGCGGGCCACCCCGTCTCAACCCCTGGCCGCATGTTCATTGTTGTATTCTTCTAACAGCCGCACCCGAACGCGCGCGCCCGAAAGGAGAGTCAGCCGACGGAAGAGGAAGCGCCCGTCCATCCGAACAGCCCCAACGTTCGGACGCACCAGGAGGGGAAGGAAGTCTATCGTACAACAAGGAGGAGGTAGAAGGAGTATTCGTGTTACTTCTGCCCCATTACGCTCCCGCGCATAATTCGGTAGAAACATTTATGTTCATATATATTTCCTCTTAGATTCTGCAATCTAGCGGCATGCACGCACGGTATCATGACAATTTCTTTCTCTTGCGGAGGTGGTTTCAGTGGTTTGAACGTAGAAAGAAGGCTGGTTTTCTTGAAGCTCTGGAAAACGTTAAAGCCGGTGCGCAAATCATTTTATGTTGAATTTCTGTTCCTGTTAAGACATAGGATTCGCGGTATAACAAAGTTTTACCGTTACTAATAAGTAATAACTAAGCAATAATTTTTTCGGCTTAATTGCAGAACTTGTTTCTGGGATTCATTTCGTTACTATTGACATTCTGTCAAAACTATATTGCACAACTATGCATTCCAATAGCGGTTGCAGATACAATGTTGCCTTGTCCTTATAGAGGAGCCCCTGATAATCATGGTGGAAGTGATAGCGGTGGTGGAGGCGGAGGTGGTCCTCAGAGACTTTTATGGGACGGACAACAACGTAGATTATTAGCTGCGAGTAGTGATGCTCCAGCGTGCAAACCGGTAATTAAGTAATTCAAATAAGCAAATATCTAATTTCTCAATTTGGTATACAACGTGTTTACTTGCACGTACAATGTACATCAAAAATCAATTACTAGCTACTCTACTCAACACTTTTGTCATTCTATGTTAATAATATATGTAGTGTCTATCAGACTCTGTTTTTCCCGGAGCGCCTAGGAAACTTTAGAGTTTCGCATATTTTCGTGATTTTGGCCGCCTTGGCTTGCCCACGTCGGTTAAATTCAGCATACCGAGCAGTTGTGAGGATGGAGATCCTCTCTTGGAACATTCGTGGCTCTAAGAATCCGATAAAGCTTACTGCCTTGAAAACCCGAGTGGCGACTAAGAGGTCGAGTATGGTTTTCTGATAGAAACCAAATCGGCGTCCGAGGCTTGATTGGAAAGTTTTTGACAAGCCATAGAGTTTGATTATGGTTTCGGGTGCAGGTTAATGATAATTCGCGATATAGTGAAACTCTGCTGAAATTTCTTTGGTTTTTGGAAGTTTATGTTTTCAGAAGGGGTTTGATTCCGGTTTAAGAAACTAAATTGGGGTTGAGTCCTTTCATAGAGCTTTATAAATTTCATACCCGGCCTAGTATAAGTGCGGCGATAGGCGACTACAGAGGAGGAGGAACTCAGATACGGCCGTACGGGAGAGTCAAGGAGAAAGATCGAGAGAAACAAGGCAGAGTGTTGATCTGTACGACTACTGGGTCTGGCAACAAGCGAGTGAATGAGAGAGTAAAAGAGTTAAGGGCATTAACTCATGGGTTAGGTTGTATACCTATTTTTTTTTTCTACTGTCCCAAATGATACTCTATTTGCTCCTCAATGTTCATGGTACGTACGTGATCGATTTAACCCATCTCTTCTGAAGTGGCCCCTTTAATTGGTCCATCTTTTGCTCGATGCTCTGTTATAACTTTATGCTTCTTTCTGTGCAGGATAGGATGGCAGGTTATGTTTGCCTTGTCCATACTTCCTCTAATAGTCTAATTGTGAGTAATTAACTATAAACTTCCTGGTTACGTTCCTCGATCGTAACAATAACGATTTAGAAAGAATACAGATCAGCAGTTGTATTGGTCGAAGATAATCTTAGCAGTTGGAACAAAATTCCAATGTATCATAACACAAGTGGCACTTGAAATCCAAGAAAAACATGCCGTGGTCCAAGGGATACCTCTGGTGCAAGTCACACACAAACATTTTTGGTTTAGCCGGCCTGAACTAGTTCTTTATTTGATCCATTTTGTATTGATTCAGGTTGATTTAGCCTTCTCTATTTACTTCAAGCGCCAATTGTTGATCGGATATGTGAGATTATGGTTAATCTAATTGCTACATTTCTCTATGCAGAATGCGTTTGAGATAACATATTTCTTTTGGATTGCGGTAATTACAACAAAACCAAATACATGTTTTTAAATCACACATGCATTGTGGCTATCACTTGTTTAATTATATGTTATTTGTTGGCATGGAGGTGTAAATGTTCTCTGGTGTATACCAATGCAGTATGAGTTTGGGATGAGATCTTGTTTTCCTGAGAACTTCACTCTTGCGACGATCAGAGTTACTCTTGGGTATGATTTTTCTTTTTCTTACGTACATATATAGATACAGTTTGAGCATCTTACATAAACACTAAAGTATGAACAATATTTGTGTCTAAATGAGTTTAGATCAATTTTGTCTAAATTATATTATTTGTGTATATATTAGTTTGTTGTTTCAAATTTGAGACCACTCGTTCTATACATTATTGGTTGAAGATCGATTCTATAAAAAATGAATCAAAATAGAGATCATTTGGATATCCGATCTTGCAAAACAAATAAACGGTTATCATTTGGGTATCCAATCTTCACCATAACTATTCATTTGTTTTGCAAAATCGGATACCCAAATGATCTCTATTTTAATTCATTTTTTGTAGACTTGATCTTCAACCAATAATTTATATAATGAGTGGTCTGAAATTTGAAATAACAAAATAATATATGCACAAATGGTATAATTTGAACAAAATTGATCCAAACTCATTTGAACCTAATTATTTTCCATAAAGTATTGAATAAAGAAGAACATACATGCAAACTCATTTGGACCTACTCGTATGCTTCTGTTCGTAACAATATGTATACATATGTACATATAACAATGCAATTGAGGAAACTCTACTTGAACGAAAGCGTTTTACAATAACTGTATGGTACGTCATGTTGGGTATAAATGTGCAAGGTAATCACAAAATGTACGGACTTCATGTGTTATAATTAAGTTATAACACGTACAGGAAAGCTAGCTGACGGAAATTCTAAGTTATCTTCACCTAAGTTCAAATTACGAAACTAGCTGGCTGCAATGTTACAACGTCAGTTTGACCATTTCACGTTTCTCAATCGAGAAATCTGTTATGAACTAATTTTTTTTTTGAACTACCCTTAATAAAAACAAAAAAACAAAATATCACCACTTTAGGAATGATCTATCTTTCCTGAGAACATATGCACCGACATTTTTTTTCAGCACAAACAGTCCCTCTGGTCCGTCAAAATCGTCGGTGACCGCTCGACACGAGCAACTCTATGAGCAGGAATTGCTCGAGCGAGAGCACGAGCGGAATTTGGACCACAGAGTGGGTGAAAAGAGGAGAGGCGGACCCGATCGGTGAGTAGCACGAGCAAAATGTATAACGATACGTGTTATCGTCGGCGACCGGTTGACGAACTCAAAAATTGCTGCTCGTACTGCAGCCGGTGCATATCGGTGCATATACTCTGACAGTGCACATATGAGAATTGGGTTTGGGAATTCGAGGAACCCAGTCTACACAACTCCAGATTTGCTCGTTGTTTTTTCAATTTTCTAGAAATATCTAGCTTCGTGTTCCTTATCCTATTGCACTTTGCGGTGATCGATGATAGCTTTAAGCCTTTAACAATAAATAAATAATAAGCACAGTTACAAAGAAGACCACGTAAGGCTTACTACCCCAAACCTCAACACCTGCCCTTACCAATCAAAGGCTTTCTCCATCAACCCGACACCTGTCCTTACCATCTCTACGTGTCCTTGCATGACTAGAAGCTCCTCTGCTAGCTACTACTATTTTGAGCATCAGAGGATAAGAACAGAGCAGAACAGAACAGAGCAGAGCAGAACTTTCACCGTCAAAGATTTACCGATCACCACATTCTGTTCAGCTATATATACAAAACAGAATATCTGAACACCACGAAGATGATCAACGCAATCAGATCGATAAGAACGCAGTCGCCAGCTCTAACAAATATCACACAATCTCTGCACCCAGCAAACTACTTGGGCCGGAAAGCCTCCCGGGTCGGATTCAGGCAGGCCTCCACCACAACTCCGTCGACTGAGCCGGAAAGCGAGCCAGACATGGAAGACAAAGCAACTGATAACCCACACAAGAAATCTGGGTACGTTAATTAGTAATAGTTCATTTGTTTTTTATATATATATGTATATGTATTCGTTTCATTTGAACTAATTTGAGTTTGATCACTTGATGTGTGTGTATATACAGGGACGTGATGTCTCATTCTTTTGGAGAAGGGTACTCGACGCGTTGTGAGGATGATGGATTCGGAGGAATATATGGAGGAAGCCAGACGGTAGCTAAGGTGGAGCAAGAACAGCTGATCCATGAGAACCATCCTGCTTATGATAAGACGCAGGGGAGTGAGGTCAAGGAGAAGGAGAAAGCTCGAAACCAGACCCATACTTCACCTAATTAATACCTAGGATACTCTAGTGCATATGCATCATGTTGTATTTGGTTTTTAGTTCCAGAGCAAGTTCTCGATCTGTTTTTTGAAAGAACACGATATGCAAGACTATGTGGCAGTTGCGAGTATATGAATAACTAAATATGTCCTATTGGCTAATTGTGCCCGTGCATATATACCTCGACCATGTTATAGAGGTTTGAACTTGTTACTTGATTATGTGTGGCGTTCCATGTTGGTGCGTTGTTCGTTGAGAGGAAGTGCACTTGGTGGCCCGTCTTTTCCTGTTTCTTAGGTCTGCAGAGCATGTCCAAGCTCTTGTAAACTAATAAAAAAATTATTTTTGAGAAAAAGTACTTATTTTCAACTTTCAATATTTCTTGTATAAATTTTTTTTGTTTTGAGGGAATTATTTTTTAGAGAAGGTAATTTACTATGACTAATGTCATAATTAAGGACATCTAATATTACATCTAACATTAAGTCTGGACCGGTGTTAAACTATTTAAAGTAAATGTTTAGATCATAAGCATGACAAATTAATGTATGAGCTACTCTATGATGTCTAGTTATAAATTTTAAAGATAAATTAGGGTCATGTCTGAGAACTTTTTTGATGTCTTCAATAGTTCCACCAAGAAGAGAAAGGATCCATTATGGTGCTTGAAACCAATCCACAGCAATTTGGCAATCAGATTTTATAATGGCCTTGGTAATGCTTAATCTACCTAAGAACTCCAAACCATCTCAGATAGCTAATACCTCAGCACGAGCTGTTGAAGTCACATGGCTATAGTGGTAAGAAAAATCAGCCACAAAAGTCCCGTTGTGATCTTGTAGGACACCCCCACTACCTCCCACGTTATTATTGAAAGAAACATCAATGTTGAGCTTTCAAATTCCCAACTGCATGCGGCTGCCTGCCAATACGTACGTTAAGAAGATTTACTGGATGACGTTTTAGGCTTCTCATTAGCACTACGAAACTCCTCATATCTCGTCATTGAGAGGATAGCCATTTGTTGTGCTTCTTTTGCTTGTTATTCCATAATTTGTCGTTCTGATTCAACCAGTCCCCAAATTATCATCATCAATTGTTCAAATTTCTGTTTGGCCAGAGTAGTTACCTGCTCGAGTAGCCATTCTTTGAGATCAACACCTGGAAACATCATCACTTGCAAGTTAAAAGGACTACTACCAATAATTTGCTTCGCTCTAGGACAAGAGCATAAAAGGTGGCGAGCTGATTCAAATGCAGCACCACATAGTACACATCACAAGTCTCCATTATATCTTTTGACACTTACACATTCACGTGTAGAAAGAATGTTATTGCGGACTCGCCATAAGAAAAATTTCACCATGCCGGGAACATTAGCGTTCCAAATATATTTTCAAAGAGGTCTAAAGTTGTTCCTCGAAAAAGAAGAGGCAAGGGAAGAGCCAAGAACAAGGTCTTGGGCCACGAAATACCTTGTCTTCATAGTATAATTTTTTCGATGAGATAATTTTCAATACCAACAATCATCCTTGTTCCTAGAACTAAAGGGAATCTGCAAAACTTGTTGGACCACTTCATTCGGAAATAATGAGTGAAGTAGTAGTTTATTCCAAGTCCTTGAGTTAGGCAGAAATAAATCCGAAACAATAGTAATAGTACAATTTTAAAGACGTACTACCTCATATGAAGTCACGTTAGGAATCCATTGATACTGCCAAATATTGGTTGTCATACCATTACCAATTCTCCTGATCAATCCCGGATGAAGAACTTGCATAGCTGTAATGATGCTTCTCCAAGATAAGAAGGAGACTCCCTAATCGTCGCCTACAAAAGGGAAGAAAAATGATGATATTTAGCTTTGTAAATTTGGGCAATAAGGGATGATGGAGTCTTGAGAAGTCTTCATCCTTGTTTAGCAAGTATAGCCAGGTTATGCGCATAGAGATTTTTAAAACTCATACCACCTTCCTCCTTTGTCAAACACACTCTATCCCATGACCGCCAGTAAATTTTACGCTGCAAATCCCAACTTACCAAGCACCAACTAAATAAACCTCCATTCAAGCCGATCATACACCTTACTAATATCCAACTTCAACGAGAAAAAACCTCCATCTGAACTCTAGCGAAGTTGATTGAGAAAGTGGGCTACTTTGTTTGCTACTAGAGAGTTGTCAGAAATCATCCTACCTGGTACGAAGGCCCTCTACAAAGGGGAGATTGATTATGGAAGAAACACCTTAAGTCGGTTCGCCACCACTTTAGACCCTATCTTGTAAGCCACATTACATAGTGCAATATGTTTATAATCTTTTGCCGTCTTAGATTCCTTACCTTTCGATAGAAGAGTGAGATGAGTAAAGTTTGATGAGAGTGGTATAGACCCTGTATCAAGGAAGCTGCGCACGGCCAAACAAACATCCTGCTTGGCAATGTTCCAATATTTCTGAAAAAATAATGGGGACATGCCATCAGGGCTAGGTGATTTTGAAGGATGCATTTGTGATAAGGACTTCCTTATCTCCTTATCGGTATACGGTTTGAGAAGATCTGAGTTCATATTTTCTTCAACTCGGGACTCCACACAACTAAGAACCTCCTGTAAATCATTGTCATCGATACCTTCCGATTTGAAGATTTCTTCATAATAATCCACCAACACCTTTGCGATCCTGGAAGAATCAGTCTACCACATCCCTCCATCATCCATAATACCTTTGATTATATTACGACTTCTTCTATTGGAGGCTTTCCTATGAAAATAGTGAGAATTTTGATCACCTTCCTTCAGAGACAAGGTTTTCGATCGTTGTCTCCAGTACGTTTCTTCTTGTGAGAGGAGCTCATTGTATCTAACCTGTAATGTGTGAAACTCATTATATTGCTCCACCTGATAAGGTAAGCTAGCTAACACATGCATTTTATCCTACAATAAAGTCATCTTAGTACACATTTGCCTCTTCGTGCCTTGATTCCACACACTAAGTGTCTGCCCTGTGTACTTGATTTTCTTCCCAAGTTGAACTAAAAGGTCACCGGTGGTAGGAATAGCCCATCCATGCATGATTTGTTTCTCATAGTCAGGATACTGAGCCCAAATTTGCTCAACCAAAAATCAATGTCTCCTCCTCTCATCAACAATCGAAAGAGCAGGCACCTCAACTAACAAAGGAAGGTGATCAGACTTATCCGGAGGTAGTGTAAGTACCCTCGAACAAGGGAATAATTGCAACCAAGCAGGTGTATGACAAGCTCGATCAAGCCTTTCTTTTGTAGATTGGAAGAACCATGTGAAGCGAGACCCGATATAACCAAGATCGCATAGATTGCAAGCCACCAAAGCTTCTCTAAAAAGCCGCATCTAATCGTTTGGTCTCAAAGGACCACTGTCCTTTTCAGTACTGTTGACTAGTTCATTATAGTCACCCACTACTAATCATGGTAAAGAGCTTTGCAACATTAGAGTTCGTAACAGTTTCCATGTATAAACATGATCACTCGCTCCAGCACAACTATAGATACCTATAAATTTCCAAGTACCTTAAGAACCGGGCTCCCCAATTTCAACGTCGATATGGTTTGTCGAATAGGTTCGCAACCGAATTGAATAATCCTTCCTCCAAAACAAAGCTAGACCTCTAGAATCTAGAGATCTCTCCTTGCAGTACACACAATCTAGAGATGCTTGGCTTGCGTTTCTTGACCAAAGACACGACAACGTCTTGAGTTTCTTTGTTAACTAAACCACGGCAACTCCAGAGCAAGATCTTAAAATCAGCCATTATCGGAGAAATAGATCGGCCGATGGAAGCATGCCGCTAGAGAATAGAGTTTTTGGAGAGAAAAACCTTACGACCTTAATCATGTACTAGCTCATTCGGTATAAACACGAGAAATGTTTCCAATATGGTTATCTTTGTATAGCTTCTTGTATTCTACCAAAAATGAAAAAAGTAGATAGAGAATCTATATATCTATAGAAAATTCAAAATTTGTATATTCATCAATAAACCTCTCAAATTTAATGTTTTCATATGTTTTCTCTCTCTTTCTTCGTCTTTTCTCCATATTTGTCATTCTCCTTCATTAAATTTAATATATTTTATGGCTTAATTAAATACAAATTTAATAAAAAAATATAATTTCTAAGACTCATTAAATTATAGAGAAAATTATTTTAAAAAAAACTATATAGATGAGCTGTTGGAGTTATGGTAACTTCATTTTAGATATTTTATGTTTTTGTATTCTATAATAAAGAATTTTTAGAAGAATTATTGGAGATGCTCTAATATAATACTACTAATATATCCCGCACGTTGGTGTGGGTGGGAGAGAGAAAACAGTAATGATAAAAGTGTAATTATGGAAGACACAGTACCTAAAAAGTCAATTTTGTCTTAGTTGAACAGGAAGACGAGCAAAATTTATTCGGGTTTATTCCTAAATTGAAGTTTAGTTAAAAAAGATTACATATCTTGTGTAAATATCAAGAAAATAATTTATTAAAAATAGTAACTATAAAGCATGAATATGAGTTATAAGATACCAACAAACTCAAATATGTGATATCAACTATAAACCATAAATCATCACATCAAATTGCTATAAAAATATATTTTGATATTTTCAAAGCACATTATGTTTATTATTATTAACGATTATTGTTATTATATAGAAGCACAAGTTCTATATATAGGACCAAAAAAGTTCATAATTTATTACAATGTGGTTGTTATTCTTATTTATAAATGGTCCCGAGTTGGGACCGAGATTTTTTATCACTATAAAGAGATTATTCCTAGTATTCTTAAATCGAAGTTTTACTGTATATAAGAAATTAATATTAAAGCGATTGAACATTGAACAATGGCACCACTAACAAACAAAAATAATAGTAGAGCTTCGATCAAATAGTTAGACCTACTCAAGGAATGAAATATCAATAATATCCTCCAAATTTCCCTTTTTTTGACTTCCCAATATTATTTATGCATATCATTAATTCTCGCCCATATCCAGATATTCAATATTTTCCGATATGTAGTCGAAATCATCAATATTTTCGAATTTATCCGAGATTTTAACTTTATACATATGTTGACTCCGCTAAATGCAGAACACAAAACCCACCACACCAATAACTCAAAATCTCAATCAAACAATCTCTATTAATAATCAAACACAAGTTACAAGTTTAGGGTTTGAACCCCCAACCTCAAATTATCCAACTAATAATGCATACGCTACTTATTTTAATATATACTCACAATTTGAATTTGAATACTTTTCTCCTCTTTTTTATTTATTTCATATTTGATTATGGTGTCTTAATACAATTGTACTTATAAGATTTGAACATTTGTCATAAATTATTTCATACTAGCCTTCCTGTACGCGCATAAGCGCATGCATAAGGCGTCGCTCTCGTGTGTGCGATTTATGCACGTGCAAAAGGCATCGTGCTCACGCGTGTGGAAAGCTAATTCTCTGTTAAATATATCATCTTAAAAGCGAGACGAACAAATAATAAAACGTTGACATGTCCAAAAAAGTCAAGATATTTAATGAAGTCCACTTTTACAGATCATTTCAAAGGACTCTATCACAATGAGTGCTAAACTGGCTCTCTTCGTATATCGATTTCCTTGCCAATGTGATTTCTGCATCCCCACGTCAGTTTTTAGTACAATCACTACAATTTAACCCTTACATAGTTTTTAGACCAAAAAAAAATTCTTACATATTTTCTCTCTCCACACTTTCACCTCGATCACAAATCAGTTACCTCTTTGTCTCCTTCTTTATTTGAAGATAGCGTAATGGTTCTTACAGATCACAAATCAACTCTCTCTTCAGTATTTTCTCTTTTATCTGAAGATAGTTTATGATTCAAGTTCAAATAATTTTTGATAGAATCACTCGGGTTCGTTTTGTGACTTTGTCCCTTATCTGTTCTTTCAATGCCCTTTTTTCATCTATTGTTCCCAAATTGATTCATTTGTTTTCTTAATTGTAGACTAATACTTTAACAAGCCACAATTGGTGGCAATAATTCAATATTTTGGAGCAGAACAAATCAGTAAAAATATTTCACTATCAACTTTCGCAATACACATGAACAATATGAAGTATATGACTAAAAATGTTGGGATTTATAATCAACTCTCAAATTCTTTATTACTAAACAAAAATTCAGTAAAAGAACAAAGATTCAAATGTAATAGATTTTCCTCTCTTTTTTATGCACACTTTTGTCTTCACTTTAAAGAAATTTGTTAACCACCCTTATTGCAACAACAAAACCTGAAACTGGAAGATTAAGAAAATGAATGCCTTGCTGAAATTAATTAAAAAAGAATTGATAGTATTCATTCGGATATCAATCGACTACCTTGTCTTGCATATGTGATTAACATAAATGTTTAAAATTGTATAGCAAGAGTAGAGCAGCTAATTAACATATACTGGAGTAGCTAATTAACAGTGGATAGGTGATGATCTAGGGTTCAGGAACCACTGCAACCATCACTATGCATGAATAATCATCTAAAAAGCACACAGATAACAGATTTACATGGCATGATATTGTTATTGAACGGTTTGATATGGTAATATCCTCTCATATTACTATTCACTTGGAAAAATATCATAAGTGAGAGACAAAAAGATAGGCCAAATTACCTAAACAGAATAAAAGTGACATGGTTACCTCAAATTATGATCCAATGTTATTGGTTCTTCAAATAGGACCTGGTTAACCTCCCTCAAATAGTCGAATCAAACCATGGGCGTAAAGCCCAAATTGCTATGCACTTTAATTACATAAACTTTTTTAGATTCCCCCTACATGAATATTAGCCACAATGGATTGAAACCAAATGAATAAAAGGGAAAACTGTCACCGTACTGTAGAGAGCCGAATCCAGAGTTGAGAACCTATGCATAAACGATCAGTTTCGTCACTCTTGAAATGGTGCATGTAGACTGTGGCTTTCCTGTACCTAAACTCGACATAGACAATTGGGCATCGACTTGTTTACCCAAATTCAAGTAACATAATTCACTTGCCTGAAAAACCATACCCGAAGTTCTGAACATCAAGTATCCGAACAAAGAGTATAGCACTCTAGAACAACAATAAATTACAAAATTGAGCCAAATACATTGCACATAAAAACTTACCCACCAAAATTACTGTAGATTTATAGTCCAAGTATGAAAGAATACCTATTCGAAGAAATCCAAACAGTGAAATAGCAGTGAACCACATACAGATTAGGTATCACACAAAGCATCCATCATTCACACGAGTCGACACGAATACATGAATAATAACGTTATATACCAGGAGAGTGGCATGCGTTAGGAAGGAAGGTAGCCGAGAAAGAATGGACCTCGGTAACTGAAACTGGAAGAACTAGTTTTGAAGATGGGAGAGTGCAAATTGGTCGGGATAAGTGTATGAAGGAGGAGGATAAGTATAACTGCAAATCGGATCGGATCAATTTTAGTAATTGATTTGTAATTTCTATTTTGTCCATGGCGTACTAGAATTTTGTGGCATAGACTTAGATATCAGAAAGGGTATTCGTTGAGAATATAAAAGTTCTACCTCCTTAACTGACGTAAGGAGGGTTTGGTTAATTTATATAGACTAGAATTGTCTTAAATATTGAATCAAAGTTTTATTAATTTTTTTTAAGATATATAAAATAACGTATAAAAGTCGTGAAAATTTACAGTCATTGCAGTCTAGTCATCGAGACAAAATATTTCTGATGTATTAAACTATATTTTAATGACTATTAGTATTTAGCATGTACTAATTCTTCTAACATTATCACAAATTTATCTGTCGAAAATACATAGTAAATATTTTCTTTTCAGATAAAGTAGAGAATTTATTATATAAAGATCTCATAAAGTTTCAATGCAAAAATTTTGATGTATTTATCTTAATTTTTATAAATTTTGTCAAATTTTTTACTAAATCAATATTTCTGTCAAAATATGGTATTTTAGACTGTCAATATATTTATTTTTAATATCTAATATTTTACTTCTAGGGCTTACCTACGTACCAGAACGATCGGAAGTGATGACGTCAAAACCTTGCTCGGGAAATCTACTGCCTTCGTAGCCCATTATTAGCCTATTAAAGAAGTGTTGTGCACAGCGGCACAAGCTGATAATCCTGGGGCTAACAAGGCATGTAAAAAAGCCAAGTGCCCAAAAGCGGAAGCATCTAGAAACACAATTAACTATTTTGAATTTAGGAATACGGATCCGTTGAGACCTAAAATTCGCCGAGACACGTGTTTCGCACCAAAAAGAGCATGCGCCCATCCAAAGGCGGCAATTTCGGGGTTGTCGTGTTTGATCCGGTCTCCATCCCAACAACTACGCAACACGCCCATCTGTTCACAGCGCATCACATGCGTCTCTACCTATATTTTAATACCACCGCCTCAATCTCACATCTCAGCCGTCCATCTAGAAGTTCACATTTCAATCTCAACCGTCCAGTTCGTGCGGCATCCTTTATAAAAGGATAGGGTGCGCGTTATGTAAGATCATACACAACGCGTTTAGCGCGCTATCTCTCTCTCCTCATCGAATTCGCAGTAGTTTGTGTTCTTCCTCTCTATTCCTTCAGATCTACTCTGTATGGATTGCCTTCGCTCTTTACAGATCTCGGATCGGGGTTGGTCTGCTCGTGATCTACATGACGGTGGTCGTTGCGGAACGTGAAGCGTCTGGATTCAGCTAATCAGCTCCAGCCTGGTGTTCTTCTGCTTCTCTATCGAGAATTTCAGGTCAGGATCTGTTTGATCTATATGTTCTTCGTTTAATTTCATCGTATATATTCCTGTGCTTCGTTTATTGAATGTTCCTGTTGCTAATATGCTTCGTTTTAATACTACTGTGTCGTTTACTCGATTTCCGAGTACTGATACGTGTTTGTCTGTTGAATCAGCTTTATCGATGGAGCTCAGGTCAATTTTGAAGAGGTCTTATGCGTTTTATGGCGGACCTAAACCATCTTAAGGCGAAGATTCGATATGTTTCCGATCTATGTTTCCTTCTGTGGAATATTTGGTTTCTGTGGTCTGGTGCGGTTGTAAATACACTATTGTGATACCTGAGGTAGAAGCAAGGTGGGATTTGCAATGAGGGTGTGAAAGAAATCGGGACGATAGGCTTAGTGAATGAGGCGAGTTCTGGACCGATCGATCTTGTCATCCGGCCTTTGCCATGACAGGTGCGCTTGCATGGCAGGTCAAAAAAAATTAATAAAAAAGGGGAGATTTTTGGGTTTCGAGGGGGAGACAGCATGGGTGTTTTTTTTAGCCCAGGGTCTCTTCCCCTCACTGTGTTGTGTGTGCTGCTTTTCGCTTCTTTTCCTGTTTCATATTTGCTTCGTCGTTATGCTCGTCTAAACCAGGCAAATCTCAGATTCAGGGAACTTCGACTGCACCCAAGGTATCCACTGCACTGCATCCTCATAATTCTCGTTTTCAATTCTTGCACTAATGACTAATCCAGTTATGCACCAGTTTAATTTATCCAGTCACTTATGCACACCATGAAAGTTACTTGACGTGGACATTTAATTAATAGGGAGGCTATAGTCTTGAACACATCATACGAACATTAAAGTACCTTTTAATTTGTTGTAAGTGACGTGTCGATACTGCTCTGCCATTACAACTCCTACATTGTTTGCACCAACATGATAGAACTCTTAATTTGTATAGCCCCATAAATGTTGACTACAGTTTTACCAATACAAATTTTAAACCTTACATTCTTGTCAAAATTACAACTCATTCTATATAAACCCGATATATGAGTTGCCGCTACACAAATGCGACGCATTCTATGATTGCATTGTCCTCCATTTTTTATGGAGGAATCCACTGTTTCCTACCTATGGTTCTGAATCTGTAACACTCCTTGCAGTGATGTTCATGTGTACTTTATTATATTTGGTAGACCAAATTTCTAGCTTGCTTTGATGTTCATGGAGAAATTGCGCTGGAAGAGCTTTGATCTTAGCAATGTAACTGTGGAATGAGGAGTTTCTGATAAACTCCAGCAAGGTGAAAGATGGAACATATTTTAGCCATATGTGAGTTATTGTCTTATTTGCTGCTTTGTATATAGAGTTTAATTATTTCCTTTCTATTCTTTGGGATGTACTATTAATTCTGCTTTCAAACGGCACCGGATATCAAGATTTGAATTGCTCCAGTACGTTATATTACGCTTTACGGGTTTAGCCTGTTCTTGTATTCATGGTTTATGTAGGACAAATTAGCAACTGCCGTGTCCCCGTGTTAAAAAATTTGACGTATTTAGTGGATTTGCCGTTCCATTTTATGCTTCCACAGGGCTCTCTTTATATTTTAAATTTTGACGTTTTCTTGGTTCTTTGGACCAAGCCCCTCCAAAGAAACTAGGTAGACCTCCAGGGAAACTAGGTAGGTGTTATAAATTTTATTGCGTTCAACGAGCTAAACCAAGGTGGAACGCTAGTTATCCTCCAGGGAAACTAGGTACATGCTCTTTTAAATTTTATAGCGTCAACAAGCCAAACCAAGGTGGAACGGTAGTTATGCTGATGAGGGAGGGGCCGTGAAGATTAAACAAAAGGTTTAATTCTTAATTATTGTTGTGTTTGGATGTCTTAAAACCTTCGACTTGGAACCCTGGAAACACATTCAACTTGGGCCAGTAATCTAAGGCACTCGATTCAAGATCTGTAGCTCAAAATGGTTGAGCGTCCTTACCGTTAGAGGTTGGGATAAGGGTGGTTCGACTCCACCCAGATCTACAATTACGATCTAAGTTTTCTTCATCAATTAATAATGATTTATGATTTGATGTTTTTGGCCTCTCTAATTGGATGTATTTCTCGTGAACCTTGTTCGCAGATCGGCTAACTCGGATCGGATCAAGAGGACTAGCATCCAACATTTGTAATGATCGCGGGCCAGCGAAGGTGGGCAACTGGTGGGCAACTCGGCAGCGTGCAAGGACAACCCATAGTACACCTGTTAATGGTTGGTGTCGGATAATATAGTTATTCGTAAGGAAGGATAAATTTAAATCAAATTCGTTGAATAAAAGTCAAATTTAAACCCACCCTCATTTATAAATGTGTCTGGATTGAGACATTATTTTATATGACACTTTATTTTAACTAATGGAAAATAAATAATATTATTTGTATAAATTACAATAAGCAAATATGTACAGATTTTTTTTAAGCTTTAAAAATAGAAGTATAGAAGATCGAAAACGCCATCTACTTCGCAGATGGAACATACCCGACCACCATGGCTTATGTCCTAATCCCAGGACCCTATACCAGAGCTTCTGTTCTTTTTTGGACATTTTAACATTTGTATTTGTCAAGAATGGATTCTTAATTTTGATTGGAATTATTGGAATGTTGATTTCTTGATCAAGATTACAACAATCTCCAGTACTACGATCACTCAAACAAAGAAGCTAAGAAACCCAGCTTCTTTGCAGAAATCAATCTCCATTATTGTTAGATCGAGATGGTGAGTTTCCCTAGAATTACCAATCAAATGAAAAGTAAACCTTTGAACACTTGTTTATCTTTTACAGTTCAAAACTAACCTTGAACACCATGAAAATGCCCTAAACCCCTCGTTAAAGAAGAGGAGTTTTTGAACCCTAAACCAAGAAAACTCGGTTTTTCTTGCGATTCGATGAAGAAGATAGCGTATTATACTTGTTCTTCGTTTTCCATTTTAATCATCTTAAATTGATTTTGATGTTTTATTTGATAAATTAAATTAAATAAATTATTTGTTCACAGCTAATCATGACCATTGAATAGCTCTTAATCGAATGGTTGTTAAATAGTGTCAAAATATGTGTCAAATAATGTGTCCATCGATCCGGTCGCTTTATAAACATGTCAATCTACGTAAGTCGTTTATAATCCAATTAAGCGGGTTGATCTATGGGTCGATTGTTGTGCTGCGCCGCGGTCGACATGTCAGTCAAGAATTTCCAAAAATCGTTATCAGATTTTGGGTTTATTTTTACGGGTCGAACATACTTCCTGACGAGTCAAAAATGATGAAAAATGAGGCAATAGTTATGTCTCGACGGGTCGAGACATTTCTTCAACGGGTTGAAAGTGCTGTTATGTGACCGCAGGACATGCTTTGAGGGGTCGAAGGAAATTAGGCAAATAATTTTGACGAATCGAAAATGTGCCAAAACCAATTTAGGAGGTTGTCTTCGACGGGTTGAAAATTTCTTGGGATGAAACTGTCATCTCTTTGTGTCTCATTTTTTTGTTATTTTGGTGTCATATTGCCATAGAATGTTGTATATGTCGAACCATTCATATATTATGAAGTAAAATTACATTTTCAATATTGTCATATACCAAAAGAGATAAATTTTATTATTTTGCCAACATAAAACTTACATCAAAGATTGTCTTATTCCAGAAATGACTAAAATAAAGTCTCATAACCATGACTAAAACCACGTAAAAAATAAAGCTAAACTTGATTACATAGCAGAAATATAAGCCTAATACATAGACTACTCAAAATTTGGAGTCTCAATATGCTCCATCTTGTTGTCTACTACAATTAGATTGACTTCACCATCATCTTCCATCTCATAATCTCCCTATCAAAGTTAGACTCTTGTGCCACCCATCAAAGTTAGACTCTTATGCCAAATATTGTTAGCACATCTTGTAGGCATTCTGGACATCCTTGGGTGAACGTCATTGTTTGTGCATATATTTGGTAGAACCACACCTATAGCAAGGTGACAACTGAGAAGAAGAAGCAGAATTTGAAGAATTTTCACCATTCCTAGGAACGGAATTAGATTAATTCTTGTTAAAGTTATTTTAGCTATTGTCTTGGCAAGTCCAAGTTAAATTCCAGTTATGTCCTCCTCTACCACAACCTCTGCCATGTCCTCTTCTACAACCATGATTGTTATAACGCTCAGAACGACTGTTCTTCTTTTCCTTATGTGCCTTCCCACCAATTCTATATGTCTCATGAATTTTATTAGTATCAACTAGCCTAACATTGTTGTTGAGAAGTATCTCGCGATATCTCTCTTTCTTGGCCAGAATGTTCTTGAGATCACTAAATGATCTAATTCTTTAATGCTCATAATTCGTCAGATGTTGGTGCGTGAGCGTATCCATAGAAGTAGGGAAGGTGCTTAAAGACTTCTCGATCATAGCCTAGTTGGTCTTTACTAAGCCACAAATGGTCAACTCAGATTGAAGCTCCAGCAAAGCTTGATTAAACGCATTAATCTTTGGATAATCTAATAATCATATTGAATCCCTTTTTCTTGCAGTTCTGGAAGTTGTGGGTCATGCACATTATTGAATATTTCTTTTAAAGTTTCCCACAAATCCGCGAGGTTGTTCTTTAGAAAATACTGCTCTTTCAAAATAATAAGGGCTTGAGCTTTGAGAGCTAGAGATGGTGCCTGAGCATTTTTACCAGGTGGTGTTGGTTGGATAACATCAGTAAGATCTTTACCGAGAAGAGTATTCTTAACATCTGATACCCAATGATAGTGTTCTGCTCCTTGAGAATCAAGGATGTCAAACTCAGACCTAGCTGACTTTGTTTATATCATCTACAAAAGATACCAGAGATGTAATTAGTACCGACTGAAAAACCACGATCACTAATATCAAGTTTAGGGAATAGGAACTGTGATCAATGATTATACGGTCACAAAAATCGATGCAAAAACTGTGGCTTTATCCTACACCCAGAAACCGTGACTTTCACAATTAGTCAAAAATATTGATGTAACGAGCCGAACAAAAAAATTATGCATAAATCTGCACGAATTAAGTTTATCGCGAATTAGTCGCATCGTGTGATTTATTAACGAATTTTTCAACGAGCAAAAATTAGACTTTATTTTCTTCACGGAAGTCGTTTATGATTTTTGGATGTCCGCATGAGGAAAATATTAAAAAGTAATTTTTTTAGGTCAGTTTATTCTAGACCATTGGATCTTGATCAGATCAAATTGAAGTCACTGATCTGATCAGATGCTTGAGGTATAAATAGGGTTTTTTTTTCAAAAAAAAGAAGAGAAAATAAATTGGGCTCGACCCGTTTCCAGGCGACGACTCAATATTAGACCCCCCGGAAAAGGCCCTCGTTGTTGCCGTTCTTGGTATGGTTTTGAAGCTCTCCACTTCCTCTTTCAATTCATGTATGCATTGTTAGATTTTGGGTTGTTTTAAGGTGCGAATCGACGAGGTGAACCCGTCGGATTTTGAGTTTAATCGATGACGGTGCTCCGGCCATTTTCCGGCAATAGGGTGGGGTGGAATCGGTTGGGTTTCACCCCAAGGTCAAACTCCTATGGTTTGGAGGACCGACGAGCGAAGATGGTGATGAATATGGCCAGAAATAATTTTCGGCGATTTTCGGGCCGTGAGGTTTCAGGTCATTTTTCGGCTAAATGACGGTAAGTTAGGGGTAGATCCAGTTGGGAAAGTTGTAGGACTTGTTAAGATATTTCCAACCATGCGTCAAACGTTCCCAACGGAGCTGTTGCCGTCGGAGGCGTGTGTGACTTGTAACGACCCCGAACCGAGAATTGCGCATGAATTAGTCGCATCGTATGATTTGTTAACGATTTTTAGCCGATTGAGAATTAGACTTTATTTTTTTCAAGAAAGTTGTATAGTATTTTATTCGATCTCGTAAAAAATTTCGGAGTATTTTTTGGATACGCAAGCTATTTTTTATTTATATTTGGAAGTCTGCATGAGGAAAATATTAAAAAATAATTTTTTTATGTCGATTTATTATCGACCGTTGGATCAGATCAAATTGAAGGCGTTGATCTGATCAGCTGCTTGGGTTATAAATAAGGTCTTTTAAAAATAAAAAAATCAAAACAGAAAAGAAATTGGGCTCGACCCGTTTCTAGGCAATGACCTGATATCAGACCCCCCAGAAAAAGCCACCGTTGCCGGTGTTCTTGGCATGGTTTTGAAGCTCTCCACTTCCTCTTTCAATTCATGTATGTATTGTTGGATTTTGGGTTGTTTTATGGTGCGAATCGACGAGGTGAACCCGTCGGATTTCGGGTTTAATCGACGACGATGCTCCGACAGTTTTCTGGCAACATGGTGGGGTGGAATCGGTTGGGTTTTAGCCCAAGGTAAAACTCCTATAGTTTAGAGGTCCAAGGAGTAATGACGACATCAAATATGGCAGGAGAACAATTTCCAGCAATTTTCGGGCCATGAGGTTTCGAGCCATTTTTTGGCTAAACGGCAGCAAGTTAGGAGTAGGTCCAGTTGGAAAAGTTGTTGGGATTGTTCAGATATTTCCTACCATATGTCGATTACTCCCAATAGAGTTGTTGCCGCGTTAGTATTGCATCATTAGTTGTACGATTAACATACTTATCCACTTAAGCAGATTAGCAACACCCACCCGACCACACGCAAGACCACCAAGGAGGCTCCAACTTCACTCACCAGACCCACCCCATCCGAGCGCACACGCGCCCGCCAGGCGCACGCTCGAACGTACGGATCACACACCAGCAAGTATACCAGTCCCACATCGAAGAACACCATCGAAATCCAAACTCAACCACCTATATATGTAAGGTATTTATTACAGGTAAGATCACTCATTCGCACTCCAACTCACTCACTCGCACATTCGCTTGACTGCTATATCCAATACATCATTTGACTTAGGCATCGGAGCGTTGAAGGCGGGCCACCCCGTCTTGACCCCTGACCACATGTTCATTGTTGTATTCTTCTAACAGCCGCACCCAAACGCGCGCACCCGACCATCCGAGAGAAGAAGAAGCGCCCGAAAGGAGTCCACCGCCCGACAGAGGAGTCCGCACGCACGAAAAGGAGGAGAGAGCGCTAGCCCATCTGAACAGCCCCAGCGTTCGGACGCGCCAAGAGAAGGAAGGAAGGAAGGAGTATCCGTGGAAGTATATTCGTGTGGCTTCTGCCCCGTTACGCCCCCGCGCGTAATTCGGTAGAAACATCTGGCGCCGTCTGTGGGAAGCTTACAAATTGCAAACCTCATAAACACCACAAAAATCAAAGGTCCACATGCTCAACCCGGTGACTAACGGCAGCAACACGCCCGACGGGGAGACACCGCCAGACTCGCAGGGGCGGAATGTACTAGCGACCGGCAGGGACGATGGCGAGGGACGCATCAATGGCCTGGTCCAGGAGTTACGAGAGGCGGCGCTCGAGAGAGCGGAGGAGCGCCAGATCCGCCAGAGGTTGGAGGAACGACTGGACGCACTCATCAGCCAGCAGATGGGGCAGCACGAGGAGACCCAGGAGACCACCAGCGAGGAGCAACACCCGCTCGGCGGGACCAACGCCCAGGCGGCCCGAGCGCCCTCGCCCGTGTAAGAATCGGCACCACCGACGAACAACGCTCTGATCCTTCGGATGGAGGAGCTGGCGGAGGAAGTCTCGCGCCTACGCAAGGACAAGCTGGCCAGTCAGGGCGGGACGTTCGACCCCCGGGTCAGTCCGTTCTCGACACACATATGGAAAGGGGAAGGGACCCCCACGCAAAGATAACGAAGATCGCTCGATTCGACGGGAGCGGAGATCCACGTGCGTACATGGACGAGTTTCGATCCACCACAGACGGAACCCGATATTCGGACCCAACCTTGTGTTTCTTGTTCTAGGAACCGCTGGCGGAGGAAGCACGGAGCTGGTTCTACGAGATCCCGCCAGGGTCCATCCACTCATTCCTCGAGCTGGCGGAGAGCTTCCAGAAGCGCTATCGGCTCCAAGGCAAATACAACACCACGGACATCCTCCTCAAGGTCTGCCAAGGGACGGACGAGAGCCTGTCAAGCTACATCAACCGATGGAGGACGCTCGCAAGCACATGCGGGGACCTTGATAAACGAGTGGCCAAGGTCGCCCTGATGGATAATCTACTCGCCACCCCTTTCGTAGAGAAACTTGTGAGGAAGGAGCATCTCGACTACGACGAGATCATGGACCTGATTGTACAGAAGGCGCTAGTGGAGACGCGAGTGTACGGGTCCGCCTCCGAGTCTAGCACCAACGGACCAGAGGAGAACACTTAGCCCCGTCGACCCTCGGACGAAGGAAGGGCGCCAACCGGAGGATACAAGAGGGGCCGGGACACGCCAGGTCAGAACAATCAGAAGCCTTTCTTCCGCCACTACCCGGGCGGCCACTATCACCGGGCAAGGAGACCGGCGTGGCAAGATGCCCGTATACCGCCAGGTTCACACCGCCAACCAGCGGGACCGGAGGTCTTCACAATTGACGGGCAGTCGCCCGAGCAGCTTCTCCACCTGCATCGATGCCGGCTCCCATCCCCAAGCGGCGTAACGGCAGCAATGGCCCCGGTCGGCCGAATCCCAAGCATTTGGTGCGAATACCACAACGCCGCTACCCACCACACCAACGACTGTCCCCTGCTAAGGAAGGCCCTCGAGGATATGAGGAAGAGCGATCGCCCCGCGCCTCCCTGGGCGGAAGGACGACAGCGCCAGATAAATTCCAGGACCCGTGGGATTATCAGCACGATATCCGGGGGCAAGCGCAAGGAGAGAACATCATCGCCCTATCGCACGAGCAGGGAAGTGCTGGCAATCGGGGCAGGGAGAGCGCCCAAGGAAGGAAGAAGGGAGATGCCCACCATTAGCTTCACAGCGAGGGACGAAGAGGAGAACCCGAGGGACAGCACCCTGCCATTCGTGATCGACGCGATCATCGACCAATTCCTTATGAAGATGGTGCTAGTAGACAACGGGGCGTCCGTCAACATAATCTATTTCGACGCATACAAGGCGCTCGGAAGGCCCGCACGCAAGATGACACAGGACCACGAGTGCGTAGCCAGCTTCACAGGCGAGACATCGTATCCGATCGGGAGCGACAGTCTGCGGGTCGAGATTGGCGCTCCCGACTCCCCGCATGGCGAGATCCGAACGGACTTCTTCATCATGGACAACCCCTCCCCCTACAACGCCATACTCGGAAGGCCAGGGATCTGCAGGTTAAGGATGATTGTCGCAGGGTACATGCTCCTGGGACGCTTCCCGACTGAGCACGGAGTCGGATACGTCCGAGGGTACAACAGCAAGGAAACAGCGAAACCCCGAGACAAACATGAGGTGCTCGCCCTGGAACCCGCGCCAGGATCAGAAGTACCCGACGATCCACGCGACGGGCTGATGGCCGTATCACCCGTCCCCAAACGCGAGGAGCTGAGTACGATCCAGCTATCCTCCGAACACCCGGAGAGAACAGTCCAAATCGGAGCATCGTTGGCTCCCGCAATAGCCGATCGACTGATCGCGCTACTGAAAGAGAAGCAGAAGGTGTTCGCTTGGTCGTATAAAGACATGCCCGGGATCAGCACGAATATCATATCCCATCGACTGAGCGTCGGCGCCAGCGCTAGGGTAGTAAAGTAGAAGAGGCGGGCGTACAAAGCAGAGCACTACGCGGCCATGCATGAGGAGGTGGACCGATTACTGGGCATCGGGTTCATCCGGAAGGTGGATTATCCCAAGTGGATTTCCAACGCTGTAATGGTGCAGAAGAGCAACAAGAAATGGAGTATGTGCATCGATTACAGTGACCTCAACAAGGCGTGCCCAAAGGACAGCTTCCCACTGCCGATGATCGATCAGCTGGTGGACGCAACGGCAGGGCACGAGCTCCTATCAATGATGGACGCTTACTCGGGCTACAACCAGATCTTCATGGACCCCACGGACCAGGAGGCGACAACGTTTGTCACGGACAAGGGCCTCTATTGCTACGTTTTCATGCCTTTCGGGCTGAAGAACGCCGGCTCCACGTACCAGAGGCTCATGAACACGATATTTCATGGCCTAATCGGCAACATTGTAGACGTATACGTGGACGACATACTGGTGAAAAGCGTCCAGGCGGCCGACCACATCCAGAACTTGGGGACTGTGCTCGACGTCCTCATCAAGAACGGCATGAGGCTGAACCCCGCCAAGTGCACCTTCGGAGTCACCAATAGCAAGTTCCTGGGGTATATTGATAGCCAGCGGGGAATCGAAGCCGCGCGAGCGAAAGTAAAAGCGATCATCGACATGAAGCCGCCCGTCAAGAGGGTGGACTTGCAGAGCCTCACTGGCAAGCTCGCTTCCCTTAACCGTTTCATCTCACGCTACTCGGACAGGTGTGCCCCGTTCTTCAAAGCCCTAAGAACCACGAACAAGCGCGAGGTTGTGTGGACGCTCGAGTGTGAGAAATCTTTCCTTCAGATCAAGGAGTACCTGGCGTCCATTCCGCTCCTCTCCAGACCCGTCCGAGGGGAAGTTCTGTACCTCTACTTGGCTGCTTCCCTCACGGCCGTCAGTTCTGCCCTCGTCCGCAGGGAGGACTGCACGGAGTTGCCCGTTTTCTTCTCAGGGAAGGGCATGACAGGCGCCGAGACACGGTATCCGACAATCGAGAAGATGGCGCTCGCGTTCGTGACCGCCGCCCGACGGTTGAGGCCATACTTCCAGGCACACAGCATCCACATCCTCACCAACGTACCCCTACGCCAGATACTCCAATCGCCTGATCACAGTGGCCGCCTGGCAAAATGGGCCATCGAACTTAGTGAATTTGACCTCGAGTACAAACCTCGCACGGCAATCAAGGGGCAGACCGTGGCGGACTTCATCGCCGAATATACGGAAGCAGAGGGGGCACCGGCCCAAGCGCCCAACGGTCCGACGGTAGAAGCGTCCGACAAACCGGAGGTCAAGGAGCGACCAGTGTCGGAGTGTAACCTCTACGTCGACGGGTCCTACACGAAGAAGGTAAGCGGCCCCGGCATAATCTTAACCGGGCCGGGAGGGGTAAACGTGGAGTACGCCCTCAAGTTCGAGTTCAAGGCAACGAACAACGAGGCCGAGTACGAGGTGCTCATTGCGGGTCTACAACTTGCCAAAAACTCGGAGGCACCCGACCTCAACATATTCAGCGACTCACAACTGGTGGTGAGCCAGGTCGGAGGAGAATTCCAGGCAAAGGAGGAGTCCATGATCGCCTATCTAAAGCATGTGTGGGCGCTGATCAAGGGATTCAAATACGTCAACATCAGCCACATACGCCGGGGATTCAACGCAAAGGCAGACAAATTGGCCCGATTGGCCACGGCACCCGTACAAACGGGGCCAGGGCAGCGAATCGTCGAAGTGCTGCGACGACCGAGCATCTCAGGAGCGGAGCAGGTTCTGGCAATCGAACCGCACGAGCATAGTTACATAGACGTGCTCATTGCCTATAAGACAAGGGGAGAACTACCAGGGGATAAGCGAGAGGCCAGGACCATCGTCGCACGGGCGGCCAATTTTAGCGTGCGGGATGGGGCACTTTATCGACAAGGAAGGACTTGGGCAAGCCTCAAGTGCGTCACTCCAACAAAGGGCAGCTCGATCTTAAAGGAGATCCACTCGGGCACGTGCAGCCATCACGCGGGCGCCAGATCAATCGCGCACAAGGCCCTTCGGTATGGTTTCTGGTGGCCCACCATCCACGCGGATGCCACAGCACTGACAAGCAAGTGCCACCAGTGCCAACTCCACGCACATCACCACCATGCGCCCGCCGTCCCACTGTCCATCCTCCTGTCGCCCGTTCCATTCGCACAATGGGGACTGGACCTAATCGGAGAGCTTCCGACGTCGAAAGGGAAATATAGATATCTGATCATCATCATCGACTACCACACGAAGTTTATCGAAGCCCAGCCCATGGCGAAGATCACCACGGAGAAGGTGGAACGCTTCCTCTGGCGCTTCCTTTTTGTCGCTATGGGACGCCAATCAGCATCATCACGGACAACGGGCCACAATTCAACAACCCCAGACTGATAGCCTTCTGCAAGCGCCAGGGAACGGACCTCATCTTCGCGTCGCCAGCACACCTCCAGACGAACGGACAAGTGGAAGCGGCGAACAAAATCATCAAGTCTGGCATCAAGAGGAAGATCCAAGATATCGAACCTGGGGACGCGGGATACGGGCGCTGGCCCGAGGTCATTCCAGAAATCCTATGGTCCATCCGAACGATGGCCAATGCAGCTACAGGCGAGACCCCGTTCAGCTTGACATTCGGAACGGAAGCCGTGATACCCCTGGAAATCACCCATCAGAGCCCACGGATCGAGGGGTACGATCCACGCACGAACGGTGAGGGGCTAAGGCTCAACAATGATCTGTTGGAAGAACGAAGAGACATGGCGCACTTACACAACGCCGCGAACAAGCAGAGGATCACCCGACTATACAATCAGCGCATACGAGCTCGCCCAATCTAACTGGGGGACTGGGTGATGAAGGCGATCCAACAGAAGGTGAAGGCGCTTCGCCCGTTGTGGGAAGGCCCGTACGTTGTCGACGAAGTGGTAAGCGACAACACTTTCTACCTTAGGGACATGCAGGGTCAACGACTACGCCACCCATGGAACATTCAGCACTTAAGGAAGTACTTTCATTAGATCCTATTTGCGCTTGTTTGACCTTACCCCGCCCGCCCACATACTCGGAGGACTGGGGATAGGCTACTCGCAAAGACGTAAAAGGGAGGCGCGCACCCGCACAAGTTACTCAAAAGATACCAAGCAAAATTCAACAAAGAGAGACAAGGCACACAAACGGACAGAAAAAGAAATTTCATTCATTCGCCAGGTTACAAAAAAAAAACAGCTAGCGAGGATCACAGGCACGAAGGCCCGCTTACAAAAGATCCTACTCTATTACAAAAGAAAAAAAAACACAACCACAGAAACAAAAGCAACAAACAGAACCAACGACGAGAGCCTCACCAGATTTAGTTTGTGGGTTGAGTCTTTCACGTTGAGCAGGTATTCCGGTAACGAAGGACACGAACACAAAGAAGAGCTCAAACGGATACAGGTCGCAAGATGATTCCGGCAGAATTTCGGTAAGTTATGAAAGCGATAAAGAAGACGAAGGCAAGGGAAGCACTATATATATCACTCGGACGGGACACACGAACGAACGCCAGTCGTCCGTTTTTCGCGTGTCCACCATTGGATCGTGACGCGTGGCCCGGGCGGTTTACTTGCCCTCCTAAGTAACCGCGCCAACTGCTCGACTTCCCGCCTCGATTTCAAACCCTAGCACGGTCTCCAAAAGCTCGACACGTGGCGCCCACGCCCCACTCCCACGCTCCCACGCGCATGACGTCTGCCCTTCAGGCAATCATCACAACATCAGCATTTAACGCAAGGGCACGCTAGCATTAAATGCGACGGCTAGCATTCATTACACCGGTTCCCAAAAAAAGTCAAAAGGAATGTCACCTTAAAACATCTCATCGGAGCACCACCAAACCCAAGGCAAGGACAACACGCCACGACACCAACCATTCCTACTGGCGCATACACCACCCACACGACCGGGCGCTCGCAAAACACCATCAGGTTAGTACATGTACCACTCGGGCCCCCCGAAAGAGGGCTAACGCCTGAATTCCCTTTTGGCCGTGCCCCGAGTGAAGAGCTGCGCCGTACGGGATGGAGTTCTTCCTCTACGTACGCGCACGCATTAGCAAGCCGGATCATGCGGCAGAGGCATGGGGTCTGCCCCCTCTCTGAGCGCGTGCTGAGACCGATGGGCGGCACGGGCATGGGGTCCGTCCCCTCCGTGAGCGCACCGTTACATGATCGAAGAGCAAGCCGGCTGTCATGACAGAGGCATGGGGCCAACTCCTCTCTGGGCGTGCTAAGTCGATGGGCGGCACGGGCGTGGGGTGTTGCCCCTCCGTGTGAGCGCAACGTTAACATTCGACCCCGACTCGGAGCGCAAAGGGCGTGCGGTCCGACCCCTCCTTGCGCGTTCCGGGATTGATGAGCGCGGGCAAAGGTACGCCCTCCCCGGACGCGAAATACAAGCCGGCTGTCATAACGGAGGCATGGGGTCCGTCCCCTCTCTGAGGGTGCTAAGCCGAAGAACGGCACGGGCATGCGGTCCATCCCCTCCGTAGCGCGTAACTTGTAGGTCGCGTTCTTGATCCCTCCGTTGACGCTACACCGTACGGAACGGCATCCCCGTTGATGTACGCGGTGCACCGTGCCATCCCAACGCCGGTGTTACGAAAAACATTTTGCATTCATTCACACATCATATCATACATTCATGCATCATACCATACTTACATACCTATGTGTCTGTATCTGTTGCACTTATTTGTATTCAAATACCAACCCCATCCGGGCGCGCGGCTCCAAACTATCAACACCCGTTTGGACGCCGGGCCCAGAAAACAGGTACAGGTACACGATTGCACGAACAGGTACATGCTCGGACGCCCAGGTCCCACTCCGTCATGCGAGCCCTTTCTTGACCGGAGAGTTGGGGGACTTGGGGGTTACAGGATCATACACCACTGCTCAATCGGATAAGTATTCTTGTTAATCGCACGACCCCTTTTCAACTCCCCAGTCAAGAAAGTTCTCTTTGACTTGGGGACTTGGGGGACTTGTTAGTATTGCATCATTAGTTGTACGATTAACATACTTATCCACTTAAGCAGATTAGCAACACCCACCCGACCACACGCAAGACCACCAAGGAGGCTCCAACTTCACTCACCAGACCCACCCCATCCGAGCGCACACGCGCCCGCCAGGCGCACGCTCGAACGTACGGATCACACACCAGCAAACACACCAGTCCCACATCGAAGAACACCATCGAACTCCAAACTCAACCACCTATATATGTAAGGTATTTATTACAGGTAAGATCACTCATTCGCACTCAAACTCACTCACTCGCACGTTCGCTTGACTGTTATATCCAATACATCATCTGACTTAGGCATCGGAGCGTTGAAGGCGAGCCACCCCGTCTTGACCCCTGACCGCCTGTTCATTGTTGTATTCTTCTAACAGCCGCACCCGAACGCGCGCACCCGACCATCTGAGAGAAGAAGAAGCGCCCGAAAGGAGTCCACCGCCCGACAGAGGAGTCCGCACGCACGAAAAGGAGGAGAGAGCGCCAGCCCATCCGAACAGCCCCAGCGTTCGGACGCGCCAAGAGAAGGAAGGAAGGAAGGAGTATCCGTGGAAGTACATTCGTGTTGCTTCTGCCCCGTTACGCCCTCGCGCGTAATTCGGTAGAAACAGCCGCCAGAGGTGCATGTGACTCATACGTTGCCGTCCACTGCGAGGCAAAAATTCAAAATTGACTGGGGGGTTTTCTGGATAGTTTCTGAGTTGATTTTCGCACTGTTTATCAAAATTCGATATTAATTGACTATATTATTTATTCAGGAGACCGTGATCGAGATTTTGGCGAGGGAACTTCCGCCGGACCATAGCATTAGTTGTGTACTGAGAGTGGACACTTTATTTTCACTGTTGTTTTACAAGTCTACAATTATGCATTTTTCAGTCGTGCATTTGTATGGAGGCACATATGATTTTGTTTTAGACATAGCATAATCATAGTTGTTGCATCGATGCACTGACTTGTCGGTTGATCCCCGATACTCTCCGGAAGGGCCAGAGACCTGACCTGAGGATTTACATAGTACCCAGGAGGGCCAGAAGCTTATCTGGGCAATGTTAGGGCTTAAGGTCATTTGACCCAAGTCACAGCCTCCACATATCACATAGTACTCAGTAGTCCTAGAATTCTGACCTGGACGTTTACATTTTTAGACTTGCTTCATTTCTCGTATATTTTATAATGAAAGACATAATAATTATATTTTCTAGTTATAAACGAAACATTATTTTCGTCCACTCACACTAACAGTTATTGTCCAGTTTGTAATTCTGTCCTGTGGTTGCACGTCATCGTCAGAGGCCTAGAGTTTGAGTCACACTTCTCTTCTAGTAGGTTCCTACCTTAGCCTGCTAGTTCCAATGAATGTAAAATTGAAATTATCGGTGATAATTTTGTTTTTCTGGGCTGTCGAAATAAATTCTCCATTTTATCGCGATATTTGGCTTTCTCCCCAAATTCTCGCATCAAATATTGAGCCAAGTCAGTTAATTGGCCCAATCTGCCCATTCCTTCAGCCCAAGCCCAAATCTTAGCTGAAAATTCACCAAAATAAGCCATTCCTCGTTGAGGATCGAACTTGGTTCAACCCCAAAGTTAAATTTAGACTTAACCAACCACGCAGGGCAACGTTTCATGCTATTGTTAACATCGTTTAGATTATAATAGATAAAAAGTGAAAGATTTGATGGTTAATAAGTTTCTTAAATTAATTTAATTTTTCTCGAAACTTTGTATATATTGATATATCCTTGATATCTCCATCGATATATCCTCGATATCCAATATTTTATTCATTGGCTAGTTCTGTATATTATGTAAATTAGAAGTTGCTCTGAATACTATGTTTAGTTTTCTTCTATTTGTGTTGTATTTCTAAATAATCACCAGATTCCTTGTAACCTTTTGAATTCAGTACATTTGTTGTCTGTACAATAGTTGGTTGATTTGATAAATGTGGATAGGTGCCCCACGGTTTATTTTTGTGGACTATTTTAGAAGTGTGGTTTCTTTGCAGGTTTTGGTTTTCTAGAATGTAAGGGAAACTATGGAAGTTTTTTTGTAGGATCTGTTGTCGTTAGGGACTAATTCCAGGTTAGGAAACTAAATTGGGGTCAGGTTCTTTCAGTTTGTATCTGAGCATTAGGTTATAGGTTATGTAGACTTTTACAATTATGTTACTAAGGATATTTGAGAATGCACAACACTTCCGGACCGATGGCCCGACAGACTGGCGGATCCCCATCAATGCTCACGGTGTCGTGTGTTTTCAAATGTTTAAAGTCTCATGATTTCATGCTTTGTGTTTTGTGACTAATGTGTTTTTATCCATAGGAATGCCTCCTTGACGTGGAGCCTGAGCCAATAGGGCTGAGGAATGTGATGAGGATCAGCGAACGCAAAACTTACTCGTGCGGGCTTTACGTTTAGACGAGCGTTTTGATCTGGTAGTAAAAGCAAAGAAAGCTAGAGCAACCTCATTCTCTGGATACACTGATCCTAAAGCATGTGAGGCTTGGATAATTTAGATTGAGAAAGTTTGTGAGCATCGCACTTTACTCTTGTGTAGAGGATTATGGCAGCTGTAGGGTTACTTAAGTCAGATGCTTATTTTTGGTGGGATAGTACCAAGAGACTTGTTGTTGACACCCCATGGCCTACCTTCAAGGAATTTTTTATGCGCTGATATTTTAATGAAGCTACTCAACAGTGAAAATATGAGGAGTTCACAAACTTGAGGCAAGGGAGGATGTCAGTGCTTGAGTATCGAGATAAGTTCACCCATTTTTTTGATTTACGCGTGATATGGTTGCGACTGAAGAATCCAAATGCAGAAGGTTCAAGTTGGGTCAGAATCTAAATATCAAGGGGACATTGACAACTATGCCTCAGAATAACTTTGATGAGTTTGTTTGTGCAGCAATCAGAGGTGATGATGTAGAAAGGGACCCAGCCAGTTTCAGTCTCGTCGTTTTGAGGAAGGTGGACCCAGCCAGGTTTCTTCAAAGAGATTGAGTTTAGGTACATCAGGTTCAACCTCTTCGTTTGGAAGTGGACCCAGCAAGACATTATAGGTTGTTTTACTTGTGGCCTGGAGGGTCAGTTTGTTAGGGAGTCTCCACAGAAGGGCCCTTATGGTGGTTCAGCCACCCAGAGTCTAAGTGGAGATCAATGTACCACTTATGGAATTCTGGCAGCGCAGTCTACATGGCAAGCAAATCAAGAAAACCGTAATCAGCATGGATGACCAGCTGGACAAGCCCGAGTGCATGTCATGACCCTGCGAAAGGGCAGAGCTTACCCAAAGGTTATCATCAGTACATTATATATTTTTGGTTATTCAATTCTTACTTTATTAGACCCTGGGCATACGCATTCCTTTATATCATATAGATTGACATCTTTGGTCACCATATCTGCCTCTCCTCTTCCTGGAATATAGGAAGTATTATATCCATCTGGTGAGGTTGTTAGTGTCAGATTAGTCTATAGGGACTGCGAGATATTCATAGAAGGTTATAGGTTAGCCGCGAATTTGATGTTGTTGGACATTGTAGATTTTGATGTATTTATGGGGATGGACTTCTTGGAGGTTCACTGGGTAGTCTTTGATTGTCATAAGAATGAGGTAGTCTTTAGAAGTCTAGGTATGCCAGAAATCTTGTTTCGCGGTGAACAAAATACTTCTCCACTTTGTTTGATTTCGACGGTGAAAGCAGAGAAAATGCTAAAGATGTGTGGCATACTTGGTACATATAGTCAACACGAAGGTGTGCTTCCCTAATATTAGGGACATTTTCGTAGTTTGTGAGTATCCAGATGTATTTTCTAAGGACTTACCTGGGCTTCCTTCAGTAAGGGAGATTAACTTCACCATTGAGTTACTTTCAGGTACTGGTCCTATTTATCAAGCACCCTATCGAATGTCTCCAGCAAAGTTTAGGGAGTTATAGGTTCAATTGCATTAGTTAATTGATAAGGGTTCATTCGACCAAGTGTTTCACCTTACGGTGCTCCAGTGTTGTTTTTTAAAGAAGAAAGATGGTTAATTGAGGTTGTGCAATGATTATCGGAAGTTGAATCAAGTCACGGTGAAGAATAAGTATCATTTACTGCGAATTGATGATTTGTTCAATCAACTAAAAAGAGCTACAGTTTTCTCGAAGATTGATCTAAGATCAGGATACCATCAACTTCGGATTAGAGAATCAGATGTTCCTAAAAAGGCCTTTCGATTGCGCTATGAGAATTATGAGTTTCTTGTCATGCCTTTTGGCTTGACAAATGCCCCAACCACTTTTATGGACCTCATGAATCGAGTCTTCAGGCGATACTTGGATAAGTTTATCATTGTATTTATCGATGACATCTTAATATATTCTAAGGATGTGAAGCAGCACATGAAACATCTACGTGCCATTTTGCAAACTTTGCGGGGATTTTCAGTTGTATGCAAAGTTTAGCAAATGTGAATTTTGGCTGGATAATGTGAAATTTCTGTGCCACGTAATTTCAGTTGAGGGAGTTAGTGTTGATCCAGATAAAATTGAGGCGGTGTTGAATTGGAGCAGACCTACAAGTGTAACTAAGATAAGAAGTTTCTTGGGTTAACGAGTTACTATCGCCGTTTTGTACAAGAATATTCACGGATTGTGAGTCCGCTTACCCGATTGACGAAGAAGGGAGTCAAATTTGAGTTGTTGATGCCTGTGAAGAGAGTTATCTGACGTTAAAGGAGAGATTGATTACGGCACCAGTGTTGACATTACCTGACGACAGTGGGGAATATGTCACTTATAGTGACGCTTCAAAATTGGGTCTAGGCTACGTTTTGATGCAGCATGGAAAAGTCATTGCATATGGTTCCAGACAATTGAAGTCCCATGAAGTTAATTATCCCACACATGATCTTGAGCTAGCCGCCATTGTGTTGGCACTGAAAAGTTGGAGGCACTACTTATATGGAGTCCAATGTAGGATTTACACTGATCACAAGAGTCTCACTTACGTGCGTACTCAATCAGATATGAACATGAGGCAGCGAAGATGAATGGAATTGATTAATGACTACAAATGTACTTTTGAGTCCCATCCTGGAAGAGCTAATGTTGTTGCGGATGCCCTTAGGAGGAAATTTGAATCCCCTCTAATTCATGCTTGTCGCAAGAGAATCACTTTTGGCTAAATTGCGAGCTACGTGATCAAAATTGGAATGGAGAGATGATGGAGCATTGTTGGCCTTCCAAGTCTGACTAGTATTGGTTGATAAAGTGCGTAAGGCTCAGGATGCATATTCCTATCAATTAAGTAAAAAGAATTTGATTTAGAATGACGAACCAACAGAGTTTCAGTTAAGAAATGATGGTACCTTATTATTCAGAGGAAGATTGTGTGTTATAAAGAATGATGAAATGAAGAAGAAAATACTTGATGAAGCTCATTGTTTACCCTATGCCATGCATCCGGGTAGTACGAAAATGTTCCGGACACTTAAGGCCTATTACTTGTGGCGTAATATAAAGAGAGAAATAACAATCTATGTGAGTAAGTGTCTTATTTGTCACAGGTAAATGCAGAGCAGCAGAAACCTACTGGAAAGTTGCAACCATTAAAGATTCTAGTGTGAAAATGGGAGCATATCATGATGGATTTTGTGTATCAGTTACCTCATACATCCAATGGTAATACTCATATTTGAGTAATTGTTGATCGCCTTACGAAACCACTCCATTTTCTAGCTCTTCCAGGAAAACTCTCTATGAGTAAATTAGCAAATTTATATATGGAGGAGATTGTGAGGTTATAGGGAGTGCCTATGTCTATAGTTTCTGATCGGGATACTCAGTTTACATCGAAATTTTGGCAAGCGTTGCAAAGGGTGTTGGGGACCATATTACATTTTAGTACAACTTTTCACCTTCAAACTGATGGCCAATTTTAAATGACAATTCAAACTTTGGAGGATATGTTTCGATCCCGTATGCTTCAGTTTAAAAGGAATTGGGATCAACAACTGCATCTGATAGAGTTTGCTTACAATATAGTTATCATGCCAATATTGTTATGGCTCCATATGAAGTTTTATATGGAAAACAATGTCGAACTCCATTGTGTTGGACTCAAGTAGGAGAAAAGTGGCTTATTGGTCCTGATATAGTGAAAGACACAGCATAAGACTTTCAAATTATTCAAGATAGGTTGAAGACAGCTCAGGATCGACAAAAGAGTTATATTGACGTAAGGAGAAAGGATCTCAAGTTTGAGGTTGGTGATTATGTGTTTTTGAAATTATCACCTTGAAAAGGTGTTGTGCATTTCAGAAAATGTGGCAAACTTCGCTCACGTTACATCGGCCCGTACGCGATTAATGGACGAGTGGGTGCGGTGGCGTATAAGTTGGCACTACCTTCTGAAATGGCTAGAGTACATGATGTGTTTCATGTGTCTATGCTGCAAAAATATATTTCCGATCCATCTCATGTTCTTACACCTTATCAACTTTAGATACGTGAAGGATTATCGTATATGGAGGAGCTAGTTCAAATTCTTGATCGGCGAGAGCAAGAGCAAGAGCTACGCAACAAAACTATTCCACTTGTGAAAGTCCTATAAAGAAAGTGGGAAACCGAAGAGCATATGAGAGAGCACTACCCTTATCTCTTCAATTAGCAGGTATGTAAATTTCGAGGACAAATTTTTTATTAGGAGGGTAGATTTGTAACGACCCAAACCGATAATTATACACAAATCGGCACGAGTGAGGTTTATCACAAATTAGTCACATCGTGTGATTTGTTAACGAAATTTTCACCGAGCGAAAATTAGACTTTATTTTCTTCACAGAAGTCGTAGAGTATTTTCTTTCGAGCTCGTAAAATTTTTCGGAGAATTTTTCGGATAAGCGAGCTTTTGTTTAAAATGATTTTTGGAAGTCTGCATGAGAAAAATATTAAAAAATTAATTTTTTTAGGTCGGTTTATTCTTGATTGTTGGATCTTGATCAGATCAAATTGCAGCCATTGATCTGATCAATTGCTTGGGGTATAAATAAGATTTTTTAATTTTTTTAAAAAATAGAAAATCAAAACTGAAAAGAAATTGGGCTCGACCCGTTTCCAGGCAACAACCCGATATTGGACCCGCCGAAAAATGCTACCGTTGCCCGCGTTCTTGATATGGTTTTGAAGCTCTCAACTTCCTCTTTCGATTCATGTATGTATGTTTGGTTTTTGGGTTGTTTTAGGGTGCGAATCAACGAGGTGAACCCGTCGGATTTCGGGTTTAATCGACGACGGTGCTTCAGCCATTTTTCGGCAACTGGGTGGGGTGGAATCGGTTGGGTTTTACCTTAGGGATCAAACCCCTATGGTTTAGATGACTGAGAAGCGACGATGGCATCAAATATGGTCGAAAACAATTTCCGGCGATTTTCGGGCCGTGTGGTTTCAGGCCATTTTTCGGGCAAACGGCGGCGAATTAAGGGTAGGTCCAGTTGGAAAAGTTGAAGGGTTTGTTGAGATACTCACAACCATGGGTTTAACGCTCCCAACAGAGCTGTTGTCGCTGGAGGAGCGTGTAATTCAAGGGCCACCGCCTATGAAGGCACATGAGGGCCATGTGCCGCTGTCCACGGTGAGGCTCCGGCGAGACAAAAATCTAAAATTGACTAGGAGGTTTTTAGGGTAGTTTCTGAGTTGATTTTCACACTATTTATTGAAATTCGATATTAATTGACTATATGATTTATTCAGGAGACCGTGATCAAGATTTTGGCGAGAGAACTTCCACCAGACCACAGACCTAGCTATGTACTATGAGTGAACACTTTATTTTTATTGTTGTTTTGCGAGTCTACAATTATGAATTTTTCAGTTATGCATTTGCATGGAGGCACATGTGACTTCTTTTTTTACACATAACATAGTCAGTTGTTGCAGCGATGCACTGGCTTCTCGACTGATCCCCGAGACGCTCCGAGAGGGTCAGAGACTTGACCCGAGGACTTATATAGTACTCAGGAGGGCCAAGAACCTGACCTGGGCACTCTCAGGGTTTGAGGTCGTTTGACCCAAGTTACAACCTCCACATATCACATAGTACTCAGTAGTCCCAAGATTCTTACCTGGACGTTTACATTTTTAGACTCACATCATTTCTCGTATATTTTATAGTGAAAGGCATAATAATTATATTTTTCAGTTTAAAACAAAACATTATTTTCGTCCACTCACACTAACAGTTTTTGTATTTTATATGCCTTTTTTTAGGTTTTCGGTTTCCTATTGCCCAGTTTGCAGTTTCTTTCTTGTGGTTGCACGTCATCGTTGAAGGCCTAGAGTTTGAGTCACACTTCTCTTCTAGTAGGTTCCTAGTTTAGCCTGCTAGTTTTGCATATTATGTAAATTAGAAGTCGCTCTAAATACTATATTTAATTAGTTTGCTTTCGTTTGTGTTGTATTTCTAAATAATCACTGAATTCTTTATAACCTTTTGAAATCAGTATATTTGTTGTTTGTATAGTAGTTGGTTGATTTAAGAAATCCGGATGGGAATCAGTGCCATACGGTTTATTTTTGTAGACTATTTTTAGAAGTGTGGTTTCTTTGCAGGTTTTGGGTTTCTAGAATTTAAGGGAAACTATGAATTTTTTTTGGGTAGGTTCTATTGTTGTTAGTGTCTAATTTCGGTATAGGCAACTAAATCGGGATCGGGTCCTTTTAATCGACTTCCTTTTTTTTCCAATGTGAAATCACAATTAACCATGATATTTACTAATAACCGTGATTCTCCCATGACCGTCATTAATATCAAACTTTTTACAAACATGTATTAATAATAGGAACTAGGACATAAAAAGTAAATCACGATAATAGTTCAACCTAAATCGATCTAGTCTAATATGTAGAGTGTTGCGGTAATTAAGTTTTGCAACTTAATTTCTAAATCGAATAAGGTTAAAAATTTTACCTCGAAGGTGTTATGCTTGGTATAAAAAACTTGGAACAAGAAGGAAGAAGAACCACAGAGAGTGATGTCGGCGACTGTGGAGTCAGATTCCGGCGATGATGCTCCGACAATGGTGATGAAGGTTAGGTGTTTAGGAGTTTAGTTTATTTTTCTATTTTAGGGTTTGAAGTGATGATTATTAACTTAAGAATTATTGATAATGTGTTGAAAGAGAAAAATAAATAGATACGTAATAGACTAACCTTAAATATAGGCATCACAATCTGTTACAATCATTATCCTTATAAATCAGGGATTGAGAAAATATATATTTCTATTTTAATTAAAACAAGACACACATGAGATATCACGAATATTTCTCGTGGAACATCTTGGAAATAATTTAAACAAAAAGAAGATAGATTATACGATTCCTCATGTAATATGAATTCTGTTTTCTTTTGGAGTTTTGGATGTACGAACTCTTAGATGTATATATTCTTGTGCTGTTCTTATATTAAAGGACTCTCCATATGAATAGAATCACTCATTCACTCGGTTTCCTCTAAATACTTTATATTTCAACCCAAAAAAAAACTATATATAATGTTCAATTGGTGAACCCCAACCCCTAGCCTCTTCGAAGTTGTTGAAACCCAGGAACAGCTAGCTAGATGACAATTGGAAGAAGCAAATTCCAAGGAGAGGTGAGCACTTGTTTCAGTTGTTTGTCCGAAGAGATTATAGAACAAATTCTCTCCCGACTACCCGTAAAGTCTTTGCTTAGATTCAAGTGTGTATCAAAGAAGTGGAACGCTCTCATAAGCGGCAGTTATTTCACTGGCTTACACCTTCATCGCTCGAATCTGTCTACTTGCATTCCATCCCTGACCATCGAAAGACATACCGGGCACGGTCCATATCGGTTGTTGTGTCTCGAGGATGCGACAGTATCACTCTCCAATGTAAATATGTCATTCCTAGATTTGAGTCGCTTTTGGGTTCAAGGATCAAGTAATGGCTTACTTTGTTTTCGCCCGTTCGATGAAAGGTGTCAAGACATAATCGCAGTATGTAACCCAGCCCATCAACAAATTCGGTGCCTTCCTAAACCTATTTTTATCATACGCAGTTGGGATAGTGTAGGGTTCGATTTCACTGATGATGGAATTAGTGATTATAAACCGGTGGTTCTTCGTCACAGCCGTGACGAATCTAACCATGATGTTTTTATGGCCGAAGCCTTCAGCCGAGAGCTATTTATCGGTGGAATGTAGTCTTCCATCACAATTTGGTTCAGTTACAGACTTACAGTCAACGGTGTGCTGTATTCAACTAACCTTCAATTTTCGCATGTCATTCAGTTTAAGGGACGAGGTCTTCAAACTAGTACCACTACAAGGAATTGACATGCATGGAGCAATTTATTCAAGATTTTGTGCATGGAGAAATTCACTGGCAGTAATGCTAGGTCGACTTTGTCGTGGTGGTGGACTAAAATATGAGTTTTGGGTCATGAATCAGGGGTCATCTGCTTGGGCAAAACAATCGACATTTGAATCCATAAATGGATTTGGATTTGTGGGTGTTAGTAAGGATGAGCTTCTATTCAACAGGACAAGTGCAGATGGTAATGAGCTGTTAATTTTGTGCGATCCTTTGAACCAAAAGGTGAGGGAGCTCCCGTTTATCCCAGAACATGATATAAGGTACAAGTACTATACAACATTCACTTACTCGGAGAGCCTGGTTTCAGTCTAAACCCAAAACTCTAAACAAAACAAGATGGATCGATGAAGCAATTTTAGTGTTTGCACTACTATATATATGAATTTGCTCTGGTTTTATTCCATATATATATACCAACTAATTTATGTTGTTGAAAGAATGGACGCAATTGTTTTCCAGAGTTTACGTCAACTGACCATTTCCGTTTTGTAGCTTACCCCAGTAGTTTGTTCTCTCGCTTGTTACAAAGGTTTAACTTGTATATATGTATTGGACACAGCTCCATATACTGCATGTAGGAAAGTAGATCTTTTGTTATTATTAAGAGATTAACTTCCTTATATACATATTGTACTACACGTCTTGTACTACTTGTACTACTGTACAATAGCTATAGCTAGTTTGGTATATATGTAAGTTTGCTACTCATGAATCAAAAGCATTCCAGCCAATATAGTTTACCGTGTCCTATTATTCTATTCTTCTATTTCATCTTTTACATGGTATCAGAGCAGGAGTAAGATCCTGACTCATCGCTACGCTTTAATCTCTCGTGTAGCATCATCGTCTTTGTCTGCTGTACTCTACTTTCTCGTACAGCCATTCATCACCTCATCTTTGTCATGGCACAACAAGATCGACAATGTCTTATGCAAAGACTCAAGCAGATCGTCATTGAATCCGGCATCACAAAATCTCAATTTCAACGACTTTTGGATCAATTAAATGTCAAAGAATGTGGGAGTGTTAGTCGCCAAGTATACGCATCAAACGCCAAACCGACTATGTCTAAAGTTTCTTCTTCCCGATGGATCATCGATAGCGGCGCAACGGACCATATTGTCTCATCATCAAACTTGCTGACACATAGCAGCAAAAATCATTCATTGCCTCCTGTATTACTTCCGAGTGGTGAAGGAGCAAAAATTACTTCTATTGGATCAGCCCCATTGAATTCTTCTTATTATTTACATGATGTGTTATGTGTGCCGAATTTCAAAGTTGATTTGATGTCCGTTAGTAAGCTTACAAGAGGACTTAGTTGTTCAGTGACATTTTATCCTGATTGGTGTATTTTGCAGGATCTAGTTTCGAGGAAGATGATTGGTTTGGGCAAGGAACGTGACGGTCTATATTATTTGAAGGCATTAGCGACGGAGAAATCCACATCCAACCCACCAAATCAACCAACTTGTCATCTTATCATGTCACCAACAAACCTTTGGCATCGTCGTCTGGGTCATGTATCATCTCGTCCTCTAGATTACATTGCCAAGCATTTTTTAAATATCTCTATTCAATCTAATCATGTTTGTGACGTTTGTCCGTTAGCAAAGCAAACACGTCTCTCTTTTGGTACTAGTTCTATTTCGTCTGAAAAATCTTTTGATCTTATTCATTGTGATATTTGGGGTCCTTACAAACACTCTTCTCTTACCGGTGCCCATTATTTTTTGACTATCGTGGATGATTATTCTCGTTTTACTTGGGTTTTTCTCATGCGTCATAAACATGAAACTCAATCCCTTGTAAAACAATTTTTCGCTTATGCATCTACACAATTCTCATCTCAAATTAAAAACTTTCGTAGTGACAATGGTGCCGAGTTTCTTTCCCTTCAAAATTTCTTCAAAGAAAATGGCGTTGTCTTCCAACATTCTTGTGTTTATACGCCTCAACAAAATGGGGTAGTAGAACGCAAACATCGTCATATCCTTCAAATTGCTCGAGCATTCCAATTTCAAGCTAATCTACCTCCAAAATTTTGGGGAGAATGTGTGCTTACTGCTGTTCATGTTATTAATCGCTTACCCACTCCACTTCTTTCTTTTAAAACTCCTTTTGAATGTCTTCATTCTAAACTCCCTCATTTTCATCATCTTCGTGTTTTTGGGTGCCTTGCTTATGCTACTAATGTCCATGTTAAACATAAGTTTGCACCTAGAGCAACAAAGTGTGTTTTTATCGGCTATCCGGTTGGTCAAAAGGCATACAAGCTCTACGATCTTTCTACTCATAAAATTTTCACTAGTCGTGATGTTGTTTTTCATGAAAATTATTTTCCATATGAGTCATCTCCTAACAAAACCAATTTTGATCAGTTCATTCCGTTGGCCCAAATTCCTTCTCCAAGTCACATTGAATCAATTGTAGATCCTCATTATGTATTTCCAGCCCAAACCATGAGCCAAATGCCAAAACCCACTCCCATTAATCACGTCCCTCATCAAATCCAGCAGCCCTTGACTTCTCCTCATCAATCCAACCCAGCAGCCCTTCCCAATCAAATCACGTCCCTTATCAATCAATCCCAGCAGCCATCACTCACGTCTTTACATTCAGAACCATTGGTCCCTCAACCGTCTTCGGTCCCTGCACCACTGCCTACCGCGACTTCCATCCCGGCAACACCAATCGATCCCGTCCCTATCCTTCCACCAGAACCCGATTCCGTTCCAACAGTCGCTGCCGCTCCACCAGCCCCGTTATCCAACGCCGCTCCTTCATCACCAACTCCAGACCCTCAGCCTCTTCGTCGCTCTTCTCGTGAATCCAAACCCTCGGTTCTTCTCCGAGATTTTGTTTGCTCTCAAGTCACCGGTGTTGCTCCAAACCTGTCGTCTTCTTCGTCTCTGGGTTCTCAAAAAGGTACGCGATATCCCTTATGCAATTATGTGTCATACCATCGTTGTTCACCTTCGCATCGATCTTTTATTGCTCAGATTACCCAGGTCTCTGAACCGCGATGTTATGATGAGGCTGCCTCTCAACCCGAGTGGCAAGCAGCAATGCAAGCTGAATTAAAAGCTCTCCAGGCTAATCACACATGGACTCTCACTCCTTTGCCGGCCGGAAAAGTCCCCATTAGTTGTCGCTGGGTCTATAAAATCAAGCACCGTTCTGATGGCACTGTCGAACGGTATAAAGCACGCTTGGTGGCTAAAGGTTTTACTCAAATGGAAGGTATCGATTATCATGAGACTTTTTCTCCTACTGCAAAGATTATCTCTGTTAGATGCTTATTGGCTTTAGCTGCTGCCCAGAATTGGTCTATTCACCAATTAGATGTCAATAATGCTTTCTTACATGGTGACCTTGATGAAGAAATTTATATGTCACCTCCTCCTGGTCTTCGGCGACAGGGGGAGAATTTAGTGTGTCGCCTTCATAAATCATTATATGGTCTAAAGCAAGCTTCTAGGCAATGGTTTTCCAAATTCTCAGATGCTATCCGGTCAGCAGGTTATGTGCAGTCTAAAGCAGATTACTCATTGTTCACTCGGAAACGAGGAAAATCTTTCACTGCTATATTAATTTACGTTGATGATATATTGATCACCGGGAATGATCCCACTGCCATTTCAGCATTGAAAGACTTTCTACATAGCTGCTTTCATATCAAGGACCTTGGCGATCTAAAATATTTTCTTGGGATAGAAGTTTCTCGTTCCAAGAATGGCATATTTATATCTCAAAGAAAGTATGCGCTGGAAATTATTGATGATGTAGGGTTATTAGGGGCAGCCCCTGTCGACACTCCTATGGAGCGTGGTCTCAAATTATGTGAGAAAGGAGATCTTCTGAAAGATGCTGCACGTTACAGAAGATTAGTTGGTAGGTTGATTTACCTTACCATCTCAAGGCCTGATATTACCCATTCTGTTCATATTTTGAGCAGATTTATGCATGCCCCACGAAAATCTCACATGGAAGCTGCATTACGAGTGGTTCGTTATCTCAAGAAATCACCTGGTCAAGGTTTGTTTTTTCTCCTCACAAAGTGACTTTAGATTACGTGCTTACTGTGACTCTGATTGGGCTGGCTGTCCCTTGACTAGAAGATCTACTACTGGTTACTGTGTTTTTTTTGGTTCTTCACTCATTTCTTGGAAGTCCAAAAGGCAAAAGACTGTTTCCCTCTCTTCAGCTGAGGCTGAATATAGATCAATGAGTGGAGCTTGTTGTGAGCTAACATGGCTTAGATGTCTCCTAAAAGATCTAAACATACTTCATCCAAAGTCAGCTTTGTTATATTGTGATAATAGGGCAGCCTTACATATTGCAGCTAACCCTGTCTTTCATGAAAGAACTAGACATATAGAGATGGATTGTCATTTTATCCGAGATAAGATTTTGGACGGATCAGTTGAAACCAGACATGTGAATTCTTCATCTCAATTGGCTGATGTCTTTACCAAGGCATTGGGAAAAGAAGTTTTTGTTCCTCTAATTCGCAAGTTGGGAGTTAGGGACATTCACTCTCCAACTTGAGGGGGAGTGTAGGAAAGTAGATCTTTTGTTATTATTAAGAGATTAACTTCCTTATATACATATTGTACTACAGGTCTTGTACTACTTGTAGTACTGTACAATAGCTATAGCTAGTTTGGTATATATGTAAGTTTGCTACTCATGAATCAAAAGCATTCCAGCCAATATAGTTTACCGTGTCCTATTATTCTATTCTTCTATTTCATCTTTTACACTGCAGTCCCTAAAGATTGGCTGAGTGCCTTCAAGACTTTGCTCAAACTATTGGTGTGTAGAGTGCTCAATCTCAACCTGCATCACTGCATGGGGATGGTTGTTGTCACTTGTCAGCATCTGTAGGGGATCAAAGGGTATGGCCTTAGAGAGTTTAATTGTGTTTGTGTCCTACCAGATTTTTCAACAGTGACATCTTTATAATTCCGTACTTGTGGTCACTAGTCACCTCTGTGTTTTATTTTGTGTACCGGTGTATGTACATTTATGCTAGCTCTCGAAGGTTCTGTAACTGGCATTGATCTATTGCTCATTCTGAAACCCATTCCCTGCCATCGATCACCAGCTTCAACCAGACCTTCTCTGTGGGCTCTGGTCACTGGTCGGGGACAGAGGTGCAAACACCGAGTTATATCTCATTATTTTGCACCTCATTATTTCTGAAGGACAATGAGTTAAAAAAACAAAACAAAAAAACCCCTCTTCAGCTCTTACTATTCTTTCAAAATCCTAAGTTTCTAGGCAAGGTCTGAAAATTAATTGGCAACAGGCGGACGGTAAGGAGGAGTCTAAAAGTTGGATATCTAGCGGGAATAACACTTTCATTCTTATAACTCCTATTTAACCCGTGAGAGTAGAGGTTGGCATTGGACGGCTCGGGCCGCTTAAGCCCAAGTCTGTCGGGCTCAGACCTGGTCGAATCGGACTTTTTAGTCACGTTTCCAAAATCCAAGCTGAACTAGGATGAAATTTTCAAAAATTTGACCTCGGGGACTTTTTATGCCCTGGGCCTTTTGGGTCGGGTTGGACTTATTTTGTATTAAATAAAAAATTTCAAAATTAATAGTGTTTAACTATCAAATATTATATACACTAAATAATATATAAGTCTAAAAAATGGTATTTAATATATGAATGAATGATATTAAGGTGTATTAGAGAGTTTAGAAGTTTATATTGATAAAATAATCTATGATATATACAATTGATGGATTTGACGAGGTTGGTCCTACGGGCCAAGCTGGGTGGGCCTGGCCTTGATGGGCCAATTTTTTTAGCCCATGGGCCTTGGGACCTCGGCCCAAAAAAGCTCAGCCCTATGCTCAGGCCGGGCTTGAACTTTTCGAACCTCGGACTGCCTACGAGTTTTTTGGGCTTATAGGTCAAATGGTGACCCCTACATGAGAGTGATGAGACTCATTTTCAGCCAGCTTTTCACTAATGTAGTCATGTAGGCGTTAGATAGAGTATTAGGGGGCAAGATGATATTTATAGAACACTTTGTTGAGGTTTCACCCCTATTAAATAAAAATGTGGTCGATGTAGAGTTGACAATTCGATCTGTTTCACGGAATTATTCTTATTTTTGATGTAGAGTGTAGGACTTAAGGTTATAAGTTAGAGTCACGCAATAAAATAGTGAAATTCTTTGATTTAAAAAAAATAGAAAATTGTAATGTCTTAAATGAACAGGTCACTAAGCTTTAACTTTTTATAATTTTGGGTGATACCTTGTTTTGTTGTGAAAATTCTATAATATGCGGAACACAAATATATAAAGAAATAATCTACGATCTAATTATTTGTATTATATAAAAAGCTTAACTTGGAAGAGATTATATGAAGTGTGGTGCACATTAATGGCCTGCATACTTAGCTGCCAACACTGACATTACTAATCGAAATCAAACGAATAGATTTTGGAGACGCCTTATTCAATGAAACATGAAGTCAACCACGTGTTATATTAATCATCTAAATCACAAACCACATCATGATAATATTTAGTAAGAGACGGTTTACAGTGTGTCGCCAAAATTTGCAAATCTCTCTTACCCTTCCTGGTTTGACTTTGTACATTATTAAGCAAGCATTTTCAATTGTTTCGAGCTATCTATCATAATCATAACAAGTGACTGGTTGCCTACAAAATTGTTCATCTGCTTGTGATGTAAAAGGCTTAGCTACTTGGCTGGTGTTTGATGAAGATTTGACTTGAATCACCCCTTTGACAAATGAGGTTTCCTGTAACTTTCTAAGTTCCTCAACGATTGAGTTCTAATCGTCTGGTTTATACTTAAAACTATCATACTTGTTCTCCTGAGGACAAGATTTGAAGAATAAAAAAGAATAAAAGAATCTCAGGGATATATTTGAGAGAGAGAAGTTAGTGGAGTTAGATTTTAACATTTTGAGCATCCCATTTTGTCCCGCAAGTGATATGCGCAGCAGAGCGGGACTCTTAAAAGTATACTGTCTGCCTCAATTGTTTAATCCCAACAACCAAGAGCTGGCCCTTTTGCACTCAGTTGAATAATCTTACTTTCAATTTAGTTCATTATAGTTGTGATTCATGCATTGATAAAGTATAACGAAAATAAAAGAAGAGTTCGGAAATGCAGAGCACGCACATTGCTTCTCTTGTCGATATTTTGTATTGATTATGCAATTATTTGTACTATACTCAAAGAAAACTTCTCAGTGAAGAGATGATTCTTTGAACAACCCTTTGAAAGCCCTTGTTAATATAGATGGTGTTAAATGAATATCGTGTATTGGCATGGAGTTACCCATGTGATTGTGGGCTTCAATTAATGAAGATATTTTCACAACAAGTATTTTTTTTTTGAGGTGAACAAGTATATTTATGTGTTTGTTAAGTTTGATTTAATATAATGATTCGGTTATTCTGTCATTTTTCTATTACAAATTAAATTTGTTCGTCTCATTTTACTAGTCTACTACTTGACGAGTTGAATGAGAAAAAATTAGTGTTTACAAATTTCAAGTGTATAATATTGATGTGTGTGAATTGTCAAAAAAGAAGAAGATATTGATGTGAAAATATCAATTCGAGTGTCACTTGAATATGACATTAATCGTTGCAAATTAATGCTAACACAATATTTACGAAACTTCAAATGCGGAATTTGTGAACTAGCAATGTCAGAGCTACAATTTGATTTATATTTTCTCTTGATAATGCAATATAATCTCGATAAAATAATAATTTTGAAATTGACAAAATTTATTAATTTAGTAAAATTATTAATTAATCGAGTATTAAATTAATACTTAAGTCCCTAAATTGGGACCGATAAAAAATATTATTTTAACAATGTCATTAATTAATCGAGTATTAAATTATCGAGATTTTACTGTAATGTGTAATATATTGCCGGCCTCTTACATATTTTGTTGAGAAAATTGCTAGTTTGGTCACTCTTGTTTAACAGATGAGACGATATGATCACTCATGTTTGACAAATATCGCTTTGGTCATTCATGTTTTACATTGTCATCATTCAGATTGATCACTTTGTTTATTTTAGATGTTAAAAACTACATGTGTGAAATACATGTTTTACTTAAATTAATATTTTTTTCATTGTTTAGCTAATAAATATACTTATATATATGTACTATATAAATAAATAAATATATTTTTAAAATTTTCAAAATAAACAAAATAATAAATAATAAAATAAAACATAAATAACAAATTCGTAATTTAATGAGTGATCAAATTTATAATTTTTTCATTTTTATTGTCGCATTGAAAAAGGATCTGGTTCCCTCGATGTACGGTGATCTTCACAACACGATCGTAAGATAATTATCACATGGTCCTTGAGCACATGATCACATAAACATTTCTAGAAACGTAACAAAAATAGGAACGAGACAAGATAGTGAGACACTTCCATATACAACAAATCCGAAGTCATCCGATTCAGGTTTCCCACTCCAAACCATATTCTTGGGTAGCCTGTGGCAACAGATCAAACGCCCCACCTGGCTCAATGCCAATAAATCAACCGACCCAAAAATCATGATTCAAGATTTCAATCTCAAACTCGGTTCTAACTACAGCTTCACTTCCTAATACTATATTTCCAGGATTGAAAATAGGCGCAGAGTACCCATACGCATAAAGTCATAAAGTCGTAGGCCAACTTTGGTGGTCTCAAAGGAATAGTGTTCTTCTCCTTTTGATGTTGTGTTGTTTCGGTCAGCATTCTCAGTCCATCGAGTCCCTCGCGCTTATTCCACCACTATATAATGGAGACTCCACCATTTCAGTAAGACCCTCTCTCTTGTTTAAGCTCTGGTCCAACCAAAACGACACCCTTGTCAGTTCAATTAACACATCAAACGCAATCACACGCTCTCCTCGTCAGGTTCATTTTATTTCTAATTTCCATAATAATAATCACCATATAAGGCAACAGCTTCACCAAACACTCCTCACATTCTGTTCCTCCTACTCCTCCTCAAGCCCCAGGTACGTTACCATGTTATTCATCTCAGTCTAACATGAATAAAAATGAAAAGATCAAATTTTTTAAAGCTGGGTTATGGTGATTTTGGCATGATCGGCTTTCTGTTTACTCTGTTTTCTGGGCATGTGTTTGTTTCTCTGAATTTATTTAAGTAGATCTGTCACTGTTATAATCATCAGCGATATTAGTGAAAAGGCTGAAGACCCTTTTCGAGGTTTTTTTCCTTTATAAAAATAAAAATTGAATCTTGAATGATCGTTAGAAATTTCTATGGGCTATTTTTCCTAGGGTGAGTTTGACCAGCTCACCACATCTCAGCTCCGGTATGAAAATCAGTTTGTGAGCTTTGATTTAGAGATGAATTGTGTAATGTGAATCCTTGTTGCTACTTTCTGAAATATATCTATACATGCATTGTTTGCAGATTTTATGGTTTTGATTGGTGAAAGTTTATGTCTTTGATCAGTGTTATAGGTTGAGGTGGAAATCGATTTGTGACCAACCATGTATCTTCTGAGGAGAAAAGCTCAAAACCCTGTGGATGATGATTCTGCACAAAAAGAAGCACAGATAGAAGCTCAAAAGGAAGCAAAGGTAAAAAATTGTTTTACTTGTCTGGTCAATGCAATAAATCTGACTCACGCGTATGTGAAATGAGCAAGAAATAAAAAAGAAAAATGAAATCCTCACCTACCATGTTTTTATTACCAAGGAATTTAGTATATGATATGGAAAATTGACATTGTATGTGGAAATTTTACTATCAGATCAAAGAATTGAGGGCTGCGCTGGGCCCACTATCTGGGCGTAGCTTGAAGTACTGCACAGATGCATGTCTTGGGAGGTATCTGGAAGCGAGGAACTGGAATCTCGAGAAGGCAAAGAAAATGATAGAAGAGACACTGAGGTGGAGAGCAAGTTATAAGCCTGAAGAAATCCGTTGGGTAATTCAGCTAAATTTTGATTACATGCTTAATTTATAGATGAGTATTTTGTGATTCAAACACTTTCTTATCTTTGATAAAATGAAATTTCTCATGGCGGAATAAGTAATGTCAGCAGTGTGGTGTGCCTAAGCTTGTGTATCCTGATTTCCTCTACTTTGCGTCCAACACATAGGGCATTTTGTATTTTGCTTAATCTTGTGCATTCCCCTTAGGCGATCAACTGTCATACTTGGCTAATGCTTTTGCGGTTTATCAAAGACCTGTACTTACCGTGGAAACTTTTTTATTGTTCAGCATGAAGTAGCACATGAGGGTGAGACTGGCAAAGTCTCAAGAGCAAACTTTCATGATCGACTTGGGAGGACTGTACTTATAATGAGACCAGCAAAGCAGGTTTGTAGTTGACTTCCAATCCACCTCCAAGAGATTTTGGTACATTGGTAGTTGGGATAAATTAAACAAATTTAACTCTTATTGTCTTTTGCTTGATTGTTTTTATTCACTTCTTCAGAACACAAACTCACCCGAAGGCAATGTCCGCCATTTAGTCTATTGTATAGAAAATGGTATCCTCAACCTTCGTGAAGGTCAAGAACAAATGTCGTGGTTGATTGACTTCACTGGTTTTTCATTGAACACTAATGTTTCGGTCAAGACAGCCGGTGAATGTATCAACATTCTACAGAACCATTACCCTGAGAGGCTTGCAGTTGCATTTCTGTACAACCCACCTAGAATCTTTCAGGCATTCTGGAAGGTATGAGCTACTTAACACTTGCTGACTGTTTGCAATTTCTTTCAGGCTGTTATTGACCAATTTGTGTACCTATAATTCTTGAATCCATTGATATATACTGTTACATGTAAATTACTTGGGATTTGATGGCTTCTGCCTTTTTACTTGTGTAGGCTGTCAAGTACTTCCTGGATGCCAAGACATTTCAGAAAGTGAAGTTTGTTTACCCCAAAGGTAAAGAAAGTGTGGAACTCATGAAGACTTTCTTTGATGTGGAAAATCTTCCAGTTGAATTTGGGGGAAAGACCACCCTAAAGTACGATCACGAGGAGTTTTCGCATATGATGGCCCTGGATGATGTGAAGACGGCCAAGTTATGGGGGCTTCATGAGAAACCGTGTAACTTAGAAAATGGACCTATGGGAGCAGAAGTGGCACCAAAGCCTATTGCAAACGCAGCCTGCTAGCTAAGTTACCCTGCCTAATGCTCATTATAGTAGTAATCTAAAGAATCATACAGTGAGCACGAGCTGAATCTATTTGTACAAGTCTTAGTTTTGAACTCGAAACAGAGATCACGAAGTGCTTATTGGTTGAGGATTAATAATTTCATCTACAGTTCTTAACTGTTACTAACTATGAAGGACAACGACCGGTGTATGTTGTTTTTCTGATGTTCTCATGAACATAAGTTGTAATGTTATTCAGTTATTTTATCTTTAATGAATCTTTAATTTCTTGTTACTCAGAAATTTGCTGAAATGGTTCACATGACTAAAGGTTGAGGATAGCTAATGGATTCAAGTAAAATTTGGTGAAAGCTATGAATTCAAGTTGGGACCAAATTTGCAACAAATTTCAGAAATTAGGCGCCTCTATGGTCCATATCCCCAACATCTATAATCCAACGTCAAGTCATAATTCTAAGTTGGGCAATTGCCAGACCTAGGATCTAGGGGCAAAGCTGATTACACCACCTTCAACTTTCTAGATATGAGAAAGCTACAGAGAAATAATGCAGTCAAGGTGCATACAATTTGAAGGGAGTTGATATATATATATATATATAGACACACAAATATACATATACAACAAGTTTCTACTCAGGTACACCTTAGTGGAAACATTTTCAAGTATTTTACATTATGTTAACTTTTTGATCATATTTTACTATCTCCACCGTTCAGATTTTAGGTCATAATGTGTAGATCAAGTTTGTAAATTTTCAACTAAAATAATGATTATTAAGGTATTCAAAACTGCAATTGAAGTTCACAAATAAGAACGGTTCAGATTTGACAGATTTGGTTCGTCCATTGATTTAAACTAGTTCAATACCTTAACGATCACTATTTGAACTGAAAATTTACAAGAATGATCTACTCATATAAACCTAGTAGTTGGACAGTGAAGATGGTAAAATATGATCAAAAAGTTGACGTAATGTCAAATACCTGAAAATGCTTCTACTTAGGTATACATTTTTTGGGTCATTTTCAGGTATAGGTCATTACACTAACTTTTCAATTATATTTTATCATCTCCACCGTTCAGATCTTAGGTCTTAATGTTTAGATCAAACTTGTAAATTTTTAACCAAAATGGTGATCGTTAAGATATTTAAAACTACAATTCAAGTTTATAAGTATGAACGGTTCAGGTTTGACAGATTCAGTACATACCTTGATTTAACCTAGTTCGATACCCTAATGATTACCATTTTGGCTGAAAATTTACAGAAATGATATACTCATATAGACCTAATAATTGGACAGTGAAAATATTAAAATATGATTGAAAAGTTTGTGTAATGCCCTGTACCTGAAAATTTACAGAAATGATCTACTCATATAGACTTAATAATTGGACGGTGAACATATTAAAATATGACCGAAAAGTTTATGTAATGCCCTATACCTGAAAATGACCAAAAATAAATATAGCTTAGTAGAAGAAACCCCTATATATATGTTGCAAGCGTAAGCTATTTACTTCATAAGAGACATTTCCAGATCACTGGAAAGTATATATACTACATAGCGGCTAAACGGTAGATTAATATTACAACAAAGCAATTTCTTATTGCGCATATGAACTATTAAAGTGTCTTCTGTACAGAGAGCAGTTGGGTTTTCTTGATCACAGTTCATTGGAATAGAGGCACTCATCCACAAGTTGGCGAAGGTTAGGATTCTCCAGGGCAGCAGCAACTCGTTCTTTATCATTCAACTGCTTATTAACTACAAAACGAACAGAACATAATTGAAAATGTTATAGTTTTGTAATGAACATGCAACCAAGATAATTGATGCTTGCAGACCAGAACTTCTTATTATAAGGTTGATCCTTTGATATACAAAGAAAAACATCTCGAGAAGAAATAGCTTGTTTGATCACATAAAATAGCTATGGATTCCCGCTCCGCTGTCGTCTTTGCTTGCCTAAAGAAAACAATCCCTGTTCAATGCTACAAGTAACCAGGCAGGTTGCCTGGCTTCTTTATAAGCATCCAAAATCTTTGCAGCAGAAGCTTTCGGGATTAAGTTCCTTAATTGTAACCTGATGCTATGATAGGGAGATGAGAAACTATACCTGATTCCTCATTCGCATGAGATCCTGGAGATACTTTAATGTCAACCTGTTAAGATTCACCGTTGTCAAGCACATCAGCGATATCAAAATACCAAAAAAGAAATACAAGAATGTAACCGGAAGAACAAATCTGTGATCGTGCATTTAAACTTCTCAAATTGTAAAATTCCAAAACAAGGCCTTCACTTTGAGAAACTGTTTCCTACTATGTATTCACAAAAAAGTTGAGAGAAATCCGAAATGTGCTTTGACAAGGTTAAAAGATATAAATTGGCACTTTAACTACTTTACATATCCGTCTTAATAGTTTGTAGCTATGTATCATCAAGGTTCTGAGATTAGATGATCACATCATCTAGCATGATTCACATCATCACAAGTATGTTTGATGAACGGAAGAAAATTACTTGAAAGCTCAAAGTACATAGCAGACCTTGTAATGAGGAGGGAAGCAATGCTTGAGTTTAACTCTGAGGCATAGACCAATCACTGTTGCCATACTGCAATGCTGAATGGTAGGCGTGAATGTTATCCTATGATACCAAAACAGAGAAAACACATCAACAAATACAAAGATTAAAAGATTAAAACTTTGATCTGTTTTCATAGAGAAGGTGACCGAGGAAGAAAGAACTGACAGAATACGGCCGAGCTTGTCATCGACGGTGATGGATTCCTCGGAAAGCACGCTGAGCTGCTCTAAGGAATAAGGATGCTCCGGATCTCTGATGTCCTTAATGAAATCTAGCTACCCATTCTCAGTCAAAGAAATTTCAGCCAATCATGGTATTTGATTTGAATTAAAATTAAGCAAACGAAAACGATGGAAAAGAGTAATTAAGGATATCATAGATGTCGAGAGGATCGACGACGTCGACGTCGGGGTGGTGGAGATCTTCGGTGCGAGCAGACCTTTCCTTCTTAGCGTGGACCACCGGGTTCGCATTGATCAGACCCAGCGTCATCTTCTTCTTCCTCGATCAGCTGTCTCTAGAAACTTGAGAGATCAAAAAGTGTGATGACCCAGCCAGTGAGCACAAGACACGAAATGGGAACGACAAACAGCTTTCACGAGCAAATTGCTTGAGTATCAGTATAGTGATGCTTGGATAACAGAGCTTTTCCGAATCTTATCAACGTGGTCCCGTAGCTCAGTTGGTTAGAGCGTTGGTCTTATGAGCCGAAGGTCGCGGGTTCGAGCCCCGCCGGGACCATTAATAGACAATTTGTTTTTTGTTGGCCGAGTACACAACCAAGTTCAAGAAGGCTTTTTAAACGTCTTCTATTCGACCAAATGAGATATGCCGCCGTTATCAATAAGATATTATGGGCAGTCCCCCCCGATCCGGCGCTTGAGGTGGGCGTCTTTCACATAACCAACATGGGGCTTAGACCTCAACAAGACAGCAAGCCGAATTTATCGACATTTAAGGGTCTGGAAGTTGTCCGACATTTGAAGAAGAGTAATGGACACGAGGAGGACCTCTGTTGTCCTATCTGCTTGAATGATTTTGATTTTGATTTAGCAGCACAAGGTCAAGCACAAGTTACTGCATTGTCCAGTGGTTAGTGACAAATCAACGATGTCCGATGTGCAAGGACCAAATGCCATGGGACATCAGCTGACAATTGAAGAAGATCACTCTTCTTGATCTCAACTCATAAATTGATTACGGCTTCAATTCTTAATCTTGTACTTCATTTGAATAACTAGCTGGCTCTACTCAATGAATTTGTCTTTTATTTGTTCTGTTATGTATGTCTCCTCTTTATTTATTTCTGTTTTGTTTGTGAATTGCAATTAATGTACTTCAAGTATAAGCCAAACAATAAAATTTGCAGTTTACTTAGTATTGGGAATTGCTATGTGTGTGACATGGTTTTCTTCTATTATGGTTTAGCTTTAGGTATGATCCTTTGCTTGTCATATTTAAACCAGATTGGTTTTTGTTTTTTTTTGGCTGCTTGAAGGAAAGTGCACTAAGAATACAAGGGAGGACTCAGGAGCCCATCATATAACAAAATGCTTAGAAGAGGGGGGAGGGGGGTGTTCGGTATCCAGTCTGTTGGGCATTGCCCTCTGTGAGCCAAACCAACAATGAGATCAACTGTTGCGTTTGCTTGTATTCTGGTCCAAGACCATTTGATTTTCCTGGTTGAAGAAAGATATTGGGCTTTGGAGATGAGGTTGGTTGCTGTTCAGTCAGGTGATGGTGATGGAGCTATAGAGCTAAGATCTTGAAAGAGTGATTTCGAATCTCTCAATGATGCTTGTGAGTGAGAAGGAATTAAAGAGATGCCTTCAATGATAGCCACTGTCTCCGCAGCAAGGGGAGAGAGAATTGTAATCTTTTTCCCTATTCCACCAATGCGGGAACCTTTTGAGTCTCGCGGGATTCCAACGATGCCTCCTGTTAGAATGCTTTTGTTCCATGACGCATCTGTATTAAGCTTAATGCAGTTTGGAGGTGGTGGTTCTCATATGCTTTCTTCATTTTGGGGGTTAGTAGATAGAGACTGTGATTGATTGGCTCTTACCCGATGATGGGAGTTAAGGTATTCTAAAGATGCTTCATAAGCCCTACAAGCAGTTTCACTCGGTTACAGGAGGGAATGATCAAAAGTGCATATGTTCCTATGCTTCCAGATGACCCAAAGCATGAATGAGACATGAGTGTAGAAATCTAACGAAGCATTTAGGTTCTTGAGAGCTAAAATCCATCTGTCGAAATAAGTTATTTCTTGTAGAGGAACTCTATAATTTAATGGATGTGTAAACCAGGCAGCCACCACCCATGAACATGATAGAGTGAGATGCTCCACCGATTTAGGGAATTGGTTGTAAATAAGACATGTTGGAGATGATGAGAGGTGCTTTCGGTGGAGTGAGTTCTTTGTGGCAAGTATGTTGTGGCAAGCCCTCCACAGAAAGGTTTTGATCTTGGGCAGAGTTTTGAGGGATGATAACCACTTCCAAATACTTGGGTCAGTGGAGATTGACTGATGCTGGATTATTTTGAGAGGTGCTGCCGTGCTTGCTTTGGTGTAATTGTATCCAGACCTGACCGTGAATACCCCATTTGTTGTGTGTGGTCATACCAGGATGTCTTCTATTGCTGAGTGGACCAATTGTATTGCTTTGATTACTGGTATTAATTTAGGGGCTAATAATCTTTGTATTGCTCTGAGGTCCCAGGTCCTACAGCTCCAGTTTATGATAAATGAAATTGGTGAGTTAAGGGATTGACGCTTTGTATTTAGTGCTTGAGGATTTTTACCTAGAACCCAGACATCATACCATAAGTTCATCTTTGTTCCATTACCAATGCTCCATATAGCACCTTGAAGCAAGGTATTATTTCCCTTTAGGAGACTAGACCAAAGCCAAGAAGAGGCTATTCCCTTTTTTGCGTTTAGAATATCTGAGTTGTGGAAGTAAATTTGTTTCAAAACTTTTGCTGCCAGGAAATTTGGGTTCTGATGCAAGCGCCAAACTTGTTTTTCCAAGAGGGAGTCATTGAAGTCTTGGAAGTTTTTGAAACCCCTTCCACCCTCGTCTTTCAGTAAGGTGAGGAAGTCCCATGACTTCCAATGGATTCCATTGGTTTCTGCATTTTCCCACCAGAAATTACTAATAATAGAGTTGAGCTCTTTACAAATTGATGCAAGGAACTTGAAGCATAATATTGGATATGTGGGAATTGATGTGGCTACTGCTTTGATCAAGGTTTCTTTTCCAGCTTGACTTAAGAGGGCTTGCTTCCAAGAAGTCAGTTTAGAGGCAATTGAATCTTTGATATACCCTAATGCTTTCCTTTTTGAGCGACCCCAAATTGTTTGAAGTCCCAAGTATCGACCCGGGTCTGTAACTCTAGGCATTTGTTGTATACTGTTGATTTGGGTTTTAGTTGCTGGGATAGTGTTTTGGCTGAAATACAATAAAGATTTCTCAAAATTGATTCTTTGATCCGAGGCTCCGCGATAGGATTGTAGCATTTCAAATAGAAGTGACTCACCGGGACTGCCTAGTGACCAATCCTGACTGGATTAAGTTGATTCTCAGAATTTTTCTTGATGAGCATTCTGGATAGTACATCATTGACGAACAATTAATAACAGGAATGGTGATAAAGGGTCTCCCTGTCATAATCCTCGTGAAGGTTTGAACCATCTGCCAGGCTTACCATAATAACAGAATATGTAACTGACTGAACACAACTTATTACCAAGGAGATCCACTTAGGAGAGAAACCCAACCTGCTTAGAACATTTTCCAAAAAAAGCCATTCAACACGATCATAAGCCTTATTCATGTCCAATTTCAAGGCAAAAGTACCATCTGATCCACTTCGACTCATTTTTAGGTGGTGAAACAATTCATGCTCTACCATGATGTTGTTTTGGACAAAAGCTTATTGATTTTCAGTAATTAGACTTGGCATTAAAGGTTTCAATCTGGTAGTGATGATCTTGGCTAAGATCTTATAGGAAAAATTGCAGAGTGTAATTGGTCTGAATTGAGAAGCATTTTAAGGATTCTTGAATTTGGGAATTAAAGCTATGTGAGTTTGGTTTAAAGAATGGAGGACTGAATTTGTGGTTTGATGTTTCGAAGTAGAGGCATGGATAATGGAATTTACTATTTCCCAATGAGTTTGATAGAACATACCTGAGAAACCGTCTGGTCCAGGTGCTTTTGTGTTGTCCAAGTCAAAAACGCGGTTTTTGAAATCCTCAATTGAGATTGGAGCTTCTAGGGCTACATTCATGCTTCTTGTTACCAGAGGTTCAATAAACTCTAGTGTTTCTGGGCTTTGTTGGGATCTAATGTTGAAAACAAAGCTTGAAAGAAGCTCTTGAATTGGTTGTTTATTTGGACTTTGTTTCCAACCAAACATTGTTTTCGTCTTGAAGAAGCAAAATTTTGTTTTCCTGTCTTGTATTAAGAGTTGTCTGGTAGAAGAACTTTGTGTTTTGGTCCTCTGATTGAAGCCATAGAATGAAGGATTTTTGTCTCTAGTAGATTTCCTCTTGATGGCATAGGTCAATGATGGAGTCCGTAATAGCTTGGATGTGATGTTGTACTTCTTGATCTTCATTGACAAGCAAAGCTTCCAATTCTTTTGTGAAAGAGTCAACCTGAGCTTGGGATGTTGGGAAAGCCACTTTACTCCAAGATTGAAGAGCAAATTGAACTTGGCGCAAATTGTTTGTCCAAGTTAACATCGGGCTATCAAGTTTTTCCAGAGACCAAGCATTATGGATTATATCAGAGCATTCAACATGTGTGTTCTAGTTTTGATCAAAGCGGAGCTGAGGTTTACCTCTTTTTTCAATTGGTACAGTATCCAGAAGAATGGGTCTGTTGTCAGAGGCAATTTTTGGCAGATGAAATTCTTGTGTTTGCAGGTGAGCTAGGCACCAATCTGCATTTGTCATTGCTTTGTCTAGTCTTTCTTTCATGTATACTATGCCATGCTTCATTGCAAACCAAGTAAACTATAATCCTTGGAAGTTAAGGTCCATGAGTTGGGCATTTGAGATAAAACCATTACAACTTTATTCTCTAATTATTAGGTGGATCTCCACCCCATTTTTCATAGTTCCAGGCAAGGAATGCAAAATCGAAATTATCAGCGATATTTTGCCGATATTTCGGTTTTTTGAACTTACCTGAAAAGTCCTTGAATATATCTCCAAACTTTCCGAAATTTTCCGAAACTTTCCGATATTTCCGATATATCCCCGATATTTCCGATATTTTCCGATATTTATCGAAATTTTTGAAATTTTTAGTAACTTTTTTAATTTAACAAAATTAAAAGCTTGTCAGTCATTTGTCAATCAATCCATCATTCCATTCTTGCGTCAGACTTCCCACGTTGCCATGTTTACTTGCTTCCCAAATAGAAATGCCTTTATACTTTATAGTTTATACTAAAGAACAAAACGTGGTAGCCGTCCTTGACAAAACCAAAAGCATAATTATGTATATATAAATCATATAATATTTATAAGTTATATCTATGTGTCTATGTCAGCTTTTATAACCACATTGGTAGCCGATGCTTTATGGCGCATAATCTATGTGACCATGTGTCCATGTCAGATTTTATAATAGGTTAAAAACTTTTACATTGTAAAGTAGATATCTACGGGGTAGCTATGATCAAGTGTTTATAGACTTTTGTAAAATATAAAAAATCAATTGAAGCTATCGAATTTATCGCACCATTACTACTTCTCTCTCTCTCTCTCAGTTTCTCATACATATATACATATTTGCATTCTGAGTTTCTGGTTGAATTCATCACACCGATCACTTCTTTCTCACTCTCTCAACAAAACCTTCTTTCTCACAACTTCTCTCTCACTCTCTTAACAAATCTCTCTATTACTCTCTCAACAATTTATAGTAGATTACCCAATCAGGTATGTTATTACTTAGTCAGTTAGTCTTTTCTATGTTGATAAATATATTATTATTGTTCTAATATTTCTTGTTAAATGTATTTATGTTAAAGGCTTAAAGCACTTAATTATACTTTTTATGTTGATAAATTTATTATTATTGTTCTAATATTTCTTATTTCTTGTTAAATGTATTTATGTTAAAGTACTTAATTATATGCATGTTACGTTAATAATGTGATATTGATGCCATATTGATTAAGATTTGATCATGTTAAAAAAAATTATATGTAGGAGTTCATTAAATTATTGCAATGGATAGTGGGTCAAGTAGACGTGATCCAGCATGGGAGCACGGTGATTCAATTCCCGGAAACAAGAATGGCTCTATATGCAAATATTGTAGGTTTGTGATGAAGAGCGGAGGTGTCACACGTTTAAAGTATCATCTCAGTGGACTTGATCCCGGTTCAAACGTGAAAAGATGTGAATCAGTTCCGGATGCAGTCAAGCAATTTATCACTTCAATAATGAAGAGTAAACAGAAAGAAAAGGCCAAAAAATCTCATATGATCGACGACATCCGAGCTGAACTACGTGGAGATCCGATCGTGCAACTCGAAGATACAAGTGAGGAGGAAGACTATGACGGTGATGACATGGGGCATGAGGAAAGGGCACAATTTCGACAAGCAATACGAGAGTCTAAGGAAGCCCAATGGCAAAGAGAGCATCTCCACAAACTCCCTAACAGAGGACAAAGTAGTGGTTGTAATGTGCAACAAGCCCAGAGCTTTAAAGAATCACAACCAACGGCACCATTGGCGCCAAACCTCAGCAAATCAACTCGAGGACGGCAAAAGAGTCTCAAGAATATGTTCTCAGGCGGTTCAGTGAAAGAGGCAATGGGCCATTTAATAAGCAAATTTTTCATATATGAAAATGTCCCTCCATCAAAAGCCGCATCTCCTCACTTCCACAACATGGTAGTTGGATGCCAACGAGCTGGAGAGGGAATAAAACCCCCCACACCTTATGAGATCAGGCACAAGTACTTGGATATAGAGTTCAAAGAGATTACTGAACATGTTGCCACATTGAAAAGTCAATGGGAGACGTATGGGTGCACGATCATGTGTGACGGATGGACTGGTCCAACAAGATTGTCTATTATTAATTTCATGGTCTACTGCAAAGGTACCACTGTATTCATGAAGTCTGTTGATTCTTCTAAGCATAAAAAGGATCATGAATATATATATGTATTATTGAAGAACATTATTAGGGAGGTTGGGGAGCATAATGTTGTTCAGGTGGTGACAGACAATGCAGCCAATTATGTTAAAGATGGAAAGAAGTTGATGAAGCACCATAATATTTACTGGACTTCTTGTGCAGCTCATTGTATTGATCTCATGTTTGAAGAGATGGGGAAAAGAGAGAGTGCCAAGGATGTGATTGATAAGGGTAAAGCTATTTCAAATTACCTTTATAATCATAATACATTGTTGGCAAAGATGCGTGAATTTTGCAAGGGGGAGATTGTTCGTGCCGCACCTACTCGATTTGCCACTAACTTCATTTCATTAGAGAGCTTACTCAAGAGGAAGTCTGGGTTGAAACAATTGTTCACAAGTGATTGGTGGAGCACTAGCAACTTTTGTCGTACCAAACACGGTCGTACTGTTGAAAGTTTATTATTTGATCAACTATTTTGGAGTCAAGCACAACATGTGTGTGAACTATCTGAGCCTCTTTACAAAGTATTATGTGTCGTGGATACAGAAGTTTATCCGACTATGGGTGCAGTTTATGAGTTGATGCGTATAATGAAAGAGCAGCTAGAAAAAAAGCCAAATGCAAAATGGGTTGTCAAAATTATCAATGACAGATGGTTTAAAAATTTAAGACACGATTTGCATGCTACAGGTAATAATAATCTTAATTTTTCATTCTTAGTTTTACTTAACCATAAGGTATTAACATTATAATGTATAATAAATTTTTGTATTTGTATTTTTTTTGTAGGTTATTATTTGAATCCTCGTTATAATTATAAACAAGGCGTTGGAGATGACCCCATGCATATTCAAGCTGTGCATAATGTATTCTCTAAGTTGGACCTTGATTGTCCGACACTAGGCGATTTTGGAAGAGAGGTTTGGCTTATAACGAATTATTTTTACAATTTATCATTTAAAATTGTGACAATGAAAGAATTCATCTTTTACATTCAGCTCACATATTTCAAAGACTCAAAGCTTAATTTTGCCATGCCAGCGGCAGTTGCTTCTAGAGAAAAGATGGCTCCTGGTATGTATACATAGTATATACTTATAATTTATGTACTCTTTCATTAATCACAAATTGAACTTGATTAGGAAAATTAATAATTTTTTTCTTATATGATAGCTGATTGGTGGATGATGTATGGGACAAGTGCACCTACCGTAAGAAGATTGGCCATTAGAGTATTATCGCAAACTGCTTCAGCTTCAGTTTGTGAAAGAAATTGGAGCACATTTGCTCTAATTCATACAAAACAAAGAAACAGGTTGGGATATACTAGGCTGGAGAAATTGGTCTATTGCTATTATAACATGAAGCTTATGCTCCGAGATAAAGAAGCTGAGCAAGCAAATGTTGAGGCCAGAGATCCATTGGATGTGTTTGAAATTGGTACTGAATTTGATGATGAAGAGAGAGATCAACTTTATCAATGGATTAGACCACTACACTTGGATGACGAGGAACAAAATCCAGCTGAGAAAATTGCTGCTGCTGCCCGTGCTGAAGGAATAAATGTCGAGCAGGTACTTCGTGAAGAGGTTATAGGACATGTTGATGAGCATGACTCATTTGAATCTCTCATGAGTCAAGACAATATTCAACCTAATCCAAAGCCTAGAAGTTCACATGCTTCCCAACCTTCACGGTTGAGGAGTGATACCTCAGGTACGAGATCTAGAAGCTCATCAAGCACTGGAGTAGGAGACAGCGGAATGCAGAGTGTTGGAGCTGGTGGTTGTGGCAGCGGATATGGTGGTTACAGTGAAGATGAACCATTTTACTTGACAGAGGAACAAAATTTCACACATGCAACCCAAGATGAAGACCATGGAGACAGAAGAGCAGGTCATGGATACGGCGGAGGAGGCAGAAGAAGTGAATATAATCCAAGAGAAAGGGGTCAAGGGAGTTTATCAAGGAATGTTGAAGATGTGTTATCCACTACTTTTGGCTCAATAGGTGTTGGAGATGGTAATTACCAACCCTATTATTATGGTCAAAATTTTGCAATGCCTTATCCTTCATATATCATGCCTTATGGTCTTCCAACAAGTGATAACTCATCGTTACAATCACAAACAAATGCCTCAAACGATGATAGCAATGAAGAAATTCGAGCAATGCCTGGTTCATACTACGAGCTCCAAAATCTTCAAAGACCGCCCCCTGACCCATATGGTTGGCATGTAAGTCAATACGTGCAGAATTACATGGGAGAGCAATCATTTAATGAGTACTCTTCACAATACACACATGATTCTGCACAGAGAGATGAGGAAAATAGTGTGAATTTCGAACCTCATAGGTCCTCTATGTGGTTTTGAAGTATTTACATATTTGATTTTGTAATGTGTGATGTGTAACATATTGTACAAAAATGTGATGGTCTAGCCTCCCATTAAAGTTTAGCCATCAAAAAAATAAAAATAGAACTATTAAATTATATTTTAATAGTTATCAGCACTTAACACGTACTAATTCATATAGTAATATAGAAAATTCATATGTTTTGATGTTTGATCAATATTTTCTTTTCACATAAGGTAAGTAATTGATCATATAACAACCTCCAAAAGTTTCATTACAAATTTCCATATATTTTTATTAGTTTCCGTCATTTCCGTCAGAATTTTCAGTGGATCGATATTTCGTCGATATTTCCATCGATATATCCAAATTTTGGACTGTCGATATATCCTCGATACTCGATATTTTACTCCTTGGTTCCAAGCAATCTCATTGAAATTGCCTATGCAAAGCCATGAAAAGTTTTTAGCAAGAAAACGAGAGTACATCAAACGCCAGAATTCTTTCTTTTCATTCTCATGAGGAGTGCCATAAAAGAAAGTGATTTTACTGGATGACCCATCCGAACCGAGCACACTAGGGTATTCATAAAGTTGATGGAGTAATCTAGGATTGTGACAGTTACAGACTCATCCCAAAACAAAGCTAGCCCCCTACTTGTGTTTACAGGACTAACTATACAATGATCTGCAAAATTCAAAGACTTTGTGAAAGAGAGGACTTTCTCATTGTTCTGCCTAGTTTCCATCAGAAATAGGATCTGAGGTGAGTGATTTTTACACAATCGTTTGAGAGCAGGAATTCTCAGGGGGAGGGGGGATCCAAGTCCCTGACAATTCCATGAGATTATTCTCATGGTGTTCCTATGGCTGCCCTAGGTCAGCCACAATGACCATTTGTCGAGCTTGATTCAGATAGCTTTTCTATCACAATAGCTCTTGGGTTTGGATTGTAATGGGTATTGGAGTTTGAGTTTTGAACCTAATTTGTAATCTGTATTTGGAAGTTAAGCAAGTATGGTATATGGGCAAGCTTAGCTTGAGGATCTATGACTAGCTCTGTGAGTCTTGTATGACCTATTAATCTTCCTCTTCTGCCTCTTGGTGGTCGGCCCCGGCCCCTTCCTGTTGGAGTTGGCTGAGATAGATTAGTTGTGCCACGGGGTCGTCTACGTCCTCTGCCTTTTCTAGTATAGACTTCAAAATTTGGGTATTCTAGAGAGTGTATGAGCGGAGGTTGTGGTATGTCTGGACGAGTCCTTTTTGGAGGAGGGATCTCAATGATTTTAGCTCCCCAACATTTAATTTTGAGCTGCTGGAGAGTTGTGGATATGTAAGAGATGGTGGATTCAGTTGGTACAAGATATGGGTTTAGGTTAGCTGGAGCATAAGGAGAAGATTGGGGATAGAGGTTTGTTGTTTGATTGAGAGATGAGCTTATGAGTGAGTTAAGGTTGTAGGAAGACAAGTAGAGAGGAACTGGTGGTGGTAGAGGATTATTTTTTGTGGGGAAGAAAGTGGTGGTGGGGGTTTCATTTAAGTCGGGGAAGTATGGAATGAATGCACATAGTTTTGGAGATGGGATAATACTGAGGTTTGGACTATGATGAGTGCTTTCAACTATTTTGGAGGAACTTGAGCCCACACAAAACACAACTCGTAGAATCTGATCTGAGAGGGGTTCTGAATTTGTTGTAGGAGTCAACACGTTTCCTTCGAGGATATTTGTAAATTGATTCTCCAAGGATTGATTGTTGTTCCTCTGGTTGAGTTCCATTTCCTGATTAGGCAAGCTTGGGCCTATTCCCAAGTTGTTGTTCATTTGAATTCTTTCAGATTCCATGTAGATTTCAAGCTCACCATTTTTCTTGGCAAGCTCAACTAGTCTTTTATGGGCATCAGCTCCATTTGGGCCTTGGGTCTGAGTTGCTTCATTTGGGTTTTGGTGTGCTTGTGTCACTAGTTCTACATCAGGTTCTGGATTTGCTTCGTGTTCCTCCATAATTTCAGGTTCTGGCTCCAAGATAAGCATGTGATCAGGAACAAGGATGGCTACTTGTATATGCGGGATTGTTGCCTCTGGTTGTATCTCATCTTATCATCCTCCGGTTCTGGTATTGCTTCTTGGTGTAATGGACGAAGAATTGGTCTTGGAACTCGTGCTCTCATTTTCGGTCCGAGGCGATTCACATCTAGGTGCGGGTTTCTCCTGCATTGGATTGAGGTATGCGCAAGACGGCTACATCAAATGCAAAATTCAGAGAGGCATTCATACCTTATTGCAGCCCATCGCTTTTTCACCAGAGTTTTAGTGAAACAAAAATCTAGGGTTGAGGGGTTGACGGGAGTCAATTTGCACTCGGAACTCAGCAGGGTCTTCCACCATTATAACTGCTCCAATTGAAGATCCAATGATGTTTCCATTTTTTATAGTCATTTGGTGACGAGGTAGCCCAGGCACCTAAACCCATAAGGTTATTTGGTGGAGTGGAAGGCCTTCTAGTGCGTTCTCAGCCGGCCAGTGTTGTAGACTAACACTGTGTCCTAGCACAGACCAATGGTTATTTTATATGAGCCTTTCTCCTACTGTATCATCTTCAATGGTTATTGAGTATGTGTTTGGCTAAATGGGTTCAATATGGCTCCATCCAAATTCTTCTCAGGCCTGGGAGAGGGTTAGGATTACTGTTGGGACATTGAGAGTTTTATCAGATACGATAAACTCAATAAGTTGTTGAGGGATATCATTTGGATTGCCTACTTCAAGGTCGAGAAAGAGTTCATCAGTTTCCATGTTTTTATGTGTTTGGGTTGAAAGATTTATGATTTTTTCTTGTGATGATGTTGTGAGGTGGATTGTTCCTTTGGTGAGCTTTATATAGTGAATTGTGAGTACCTACATGTTGTTTTGAATTTTTTGTCTTACTGTGCAGTGGAACAGGTACTTGAGTCTCTAGTGGAGAAGTGAGCTCGTGTGGTCATTAAGTTCCAGATGGCAGCTTGGGGAGTTAAAGAATAAAAGATATTCTGATGCAATTTAGAGTAGACATATGGTTTTGATGGGTTTGGGCAAATGGATTTCAATCTGATATGGTGCTCAGGTGTGTGTTTGGTGTTGTGGAATGGTAATAGAGGATGATACAAATGGTGAGGGGCAGTTGAGTTAATTGTCGGTGTGGGCGGAGGAAGGAGGAACACAAGGAACAAAATCATGAATTGGGGCGGCGAGTTGAAGTTTTGGGCCACCTAAAGGTGGTTGGGAGTTAGAAAGGAGGTTGTAGGGGTCAAGTGGCAGAGGCACTTGAGAGTTCTCTATTATCTAGAGAGAGACGCTCTTGATTTTAGAGAGATGGTTCTGTTTTTAAAATTGACCATAAGGGAAACTAGATTGGGTTATAGTGAGCTTCTTTGTAAGGTCCAAGCAAACAAGGACAGATTTTTGACTCTACATATGCCCACTTCAAAAGCTTTTACTCATGATATTTACACAGTTTAAAGGATGATGACGACCCTTTTAGCACATGAATTGGTGGAAGGTATGGGGCACATAGCAATGCACTTGTACTGTCTGTGTGACACATATCCATTGGCTCTGATCAAAGTGAGAAGCAATTGTGTTTTCTATTTTGCCCTCACCCTCTTCAACATGATTTTTTTCGTGTCTAATACCCAACACCGCCTAGAATTAACGATGCCACACGACTATCGCACATGCTTGTTGTACCTCCACCTAACCCCGCACATGCTGACGTCTTCTCCCTCTCCATCTCCTCTCGAAACCCAAACTACTTTGCGCACCCAAAGCTATTGGGCGCAGGTTGCCTCAAATTTCATCTCCCTTTCATCCTCAAACTCCTCCTCTAGCCTAGCCTCTTTTGTCTTCAATCTCACAAATCTTAAAAAAAGCACAGCCTCTCTTGCAACATCATATTGGATAATCTTTGTTGAACCCAACAAATTGTGAACAATGAGGAACTAGAAACTGACCAGATTGATCTCTCTAGTTCTGATTCCTTGAATGTGAATGGGGGAGACCCGATAGCAAAGCTAGGGCCTTATTCGTAATGAAAATGAATGGGTTGTGCGTGTGATCAGGCGGAAGAGAGGAGGAGGGCGGGTGTATGCACCATCGTGCGACGATCTGAATTAGACAGAGAGAGGGGGAGACGAAGAACCCCATTTTGGGTTATGGAGAGTGGAGGAAAAAATTGTAAAATAGTATTTTGTGTTTGACTCTCACTCAATCAACGACCAATAAATGGGTGCCACGTATAATAATGCCCTTGCATTGTTGTGTGCTGAATAATTTTTCCGTGAATTGGTTGATAATCTCTTATTCATAGTTAGAAATGGAGAATGTTGATGCATTTTGCAATGATAGAAAAAAATCTTTGTGGTCCGCCAGGACCATTAACGTATTTTTTTAAATCCTAATCCTTGTAGTTGTAGGAAAGAAATATTGGTAAAGTTCATGTATAGCTATAAAAGCCACATATGGAACATTGAGCGAGAGATATCCGCAGAGTTATTTGAAACTTGAAGTACGTTGTGGGCTTACATGATAGAGAGCAGTGTTGTGTGATTCAAAAACGGCAATGGTCAAAGCTATCTGAAAGCCTCCGCGGAGGGAAAACTTGTGATATTTGTCACATTTGAAATACAAGAAAACTGGTTCATTCGGGATCAAATGGCACTCAACAAAACAGAACTACGGGTGGATTTTTATAGCATTACACAGTTCTCTTCGAACCCCAGTATCAAGGCCGAGTACACAACCAAGATTGAGGAGGTTCTTTTGGGTATTCTTGTCAATGAACCAAAACATGCAGCCATCATTGATAAAATATTCGCGGTGGTGGACAAGGTGGTCTCCTTCGATCCAACACTTGAGGTGGGTGTCTTTCACATAATCTACAAGCAACTTGTTCCTGAATAAGACAATAGGCCGACTTCATCGTTATTTAAGAGTCTGGAAGTTGTCCGAGATCTAAATAATGGACAGGAGGACCTCTCTTGTTTTTTTTTTTGAATCATTTTGATTTTGCAGCAGCACCTGCCACTTGTTTGCCCTGATGCAACAGAAAATATAAAAACTTTGGAATCCATTAACAACCTCCTTGAATTCATAATACTAGGGTTTCTTGAATCCATGAGAAGAACTGGAATCCATTAGAAGTTGAGAAAATCTCAAAGTTTTATATAATTTAAACTATAAGTTGATTTTGAGAGCCTAAACAACCTCAGATGCCAAAAAAAGCCTGTACATCATGTTGAGGCGATGAGTATTACTCTTGTCGTCGTTTTCTTTCTGGAAATGTGTCATTCGTCTCATTTTGAGCTTGTAGCCCAGACATGAAGAATGCCATAAATGGTGCCAGACTTACCTTTCTTGCTTTGGTCTATTTGTTCTTCAATTTGTATCACCATCTAATATATAGAAAACTACATTGTTTGGTGGCTAAAGGAGAAGTGCTCATGTTCCATGTGCCAGTGTCCAATGCCATGAGACATGAGCTGGCACCTCAACAATTCTATGTTGGAGATGGTGCTTGAAGATGGATAGTTGCATATTTTCCTTGAAGATGGATAGTTGATAAGCACGTAGTTAGATATATAGGGTGGTGAAATTGACATCCCTTTTTTACAAATCACACCCCCTTCCTTCGCAATTTCAAGCAAAAGTGAATAGAAAATACACACAAAAGATATAGAAATGGGGTGTGGTTTGTAAAAAAAAAGGTGTCAATTTTACCTCCCGATATATATGCATATATGTTCAAACTGCAGTGTGAAAGAGCTGGATGGATATGACATATGGAAGAACCTGATAGCACGCTGCTGTAAGATCTCTCGGTTCTATATATATGTTTGTGCTGAGAGTGCATAACACTTGTGATTTTTGTATGCATTGTATTGATTAATTTGGTTAACCAATTGCTATAAATGTTGTGGTTCTATATATATTATTGTGGATTTGTGGTTGCTTTGCTTGCTTGGTTTAGGAATAGAAGGCTCTAGCAATTGGGTATTTTAAGAAGAAAGGTGCATATGACCAAGTTGTACATGTATGTACGAATTGGAGAACAAAAGGTGCAATGAGACATATAGCTGCTGAATAGGCATGAGTATGTGTAAGTTGGGATAATTCTCAAAGGGGCTGAAATTGTCAGCCCCAATTTTACATTCCACACCCCATTTGTTTTCATTTTCTAATAATATTCTCATCCTACTTCTCTCTCTCTCTCTAATGCATCTCTCTGTAACTTTTGTTGTTTACTTACTCTATGCATGCTCTCTCCATCACTCCAACAACTTCACATATTCTTGCCGAGCTCCGAAAACCCTCAACCAAAGCCAAAGTAGTACAAGCAATCAACTTGGGAACATTTTTCCTCCACAGCTCGAATCTCCGCTCTTACAAAGTTGTTCAACAAGACCAAAGTAATCATACAATCTAGGCACACTCCTTTCTTGAAAAATCAATCATGAGCTCACTTGCTTCTTAAATCTTGCCCTCCCTACAAAAGCCTCGGTGAACTAGAAGTTTGCAAGTCACGTACATTTAAAAACTTGCAGCCAAACTCAATAATTGCATAGGCCATTGCAATCCCATCCTGAAACTTCATCTCCTTAATTAAACATTATAGAACTCTTTAATCGAACTATCAAAGTATTGAAACTCAACACATTGCTCAAAACTTATGCACGGATCAAATTAATACCTTGTGTACGCCTGTTTTCCTTGAGTTCGAATTTCGATGGACTGTTGGGGCTCCACAGATAGATCGAGAATATCTTCAATTTTAAGGCGTCGATGAATTTCGAGACCGCTGCGTTGATCGGAGGAGCGGGAACCTCGTTGCTGCCGCTGAAACAGACATGTCACCGTTGTTGGGTTCTTCAAGTTTTGCAGAGAGAGACAGAAATCGAAATCGAAGATGACCAACAAAGGAGAAAAATTGACGCTTCGAAGATTAGTGGCGCGGGAAAATTTGTGAGTTCTTCATCGCTTGTATCATCACTGTATGATCGATTCATTCAGTGCTAGGTCTCAAGAATCAGAAGAGAATTTGATTTTCAGGTTGAAAATTAAATGAGAGTATTATTGGAAAGTGCAAATAAAGAGGGTGTTAAATGTAAAATTAGGGGTGCCAATTTCAGCCCCTTTCTCAAAGTAGAAAACAAGGCATAGTGAAACATAACTGCTTAATATTATAAATTTTTTTTTACTCCGGATATTAATTTTATGATAAATTAACCTTGACCTCTCAACCGTAATATCATCGTGGCATCTCGAGTGTTAGCACACTCAATAAGAGATGTAAGCAAGCAATGAACAAAAGCCCCTAGACTACTTCTCCTTACCCATGTCCATAATAACCAGGCATGGAGTCTTGACTAGTTTTGTCTAGCGCACCTTCTCAACAACTTTCACCACCTTCCTGCTGGGTAGGGGTCATCATTTGGCCAGTGGGCCTCGTGGGCCGGTGGAGGCCCGCAAGCCCGTGGGCTAAAAGTCCGGCCCGGCCCGAAAAAAAAGCCCGCCAAGGTGGTTGGTGGGCCGAACTTGGTTTAGAGATCTAAAGCCCGGCCCGGCCCGCCAAAAACCCGTCAATGCCCGTTAGGCCCGGCCCGTCAAAGCCCGCAATTTTTTTTATATATATAAGATAGTAGTATATATATCATTATACCTACACTTATATATATAATATAGTGACTAGTACTATATATATATATTTTTTTTTTTTATTTGTGTATGTCTATATTAATATATTACATATACATATATTGATCAAATATTGGAATTCCATATATAGTTATATTTGTGTATCTATTTTACTATTAAATCATTGTTTAGAGTTTAGGATAAGTTAGGGTTTAGGTTTAAGGTAAGTTAGGGTTTAGGGGATTGAGATTTATGGTAAGTTAAGGTTTAGGAATTTTGAGGTTTAGAGTAAGTTAGATTTTAGGTTTTAGGAATTTTGAGGTTTAGAGTAAGTTAGGGTTTAGGGTTTCATTGTAATTTTTTTTTATCGATTTACCTTACACAGTAAAACAGTAAATATAATAGATGGTTCAGATTAGATCTTGTAATTTTTCAATGGTGAGAGTTTAATTGAGAGTGTGTGAAATGACATCAATACCCTTCTCTTATATATTGCTTATTTTTCCATGGAGAAACTAGATAAATCAAATTTTTATGTCAATTTTTTTGACACTATGAGATAGATATGTAATTTACAAGAATGTGTGTTAAAATTTTGATCTTAAAAAATTCCTTTAGGGATGGGTAATTTACGTTTTAGATGTAAGGGTACTACGGTCACATTTAGCGAAACCCATAGATGTAGGTCTAAATCAAGTCCAAAATTTATAAATTTTTAACGGCATGCTTAGAATATTATGAATAACCAATCTGACAGTCAGTTTTGTAAAATGATGATACATGATCGATTACGTTTCACAAAGGTCTTTCAACCCATATAACCAAGGAATAAAGGTAAGAACATTAGTGTGCATGTAGAGAATTCAAGCAATATAAGAATTAAAAATGTTTTAACAATAAAGAAGGCCATATATAATAGTTCACCTTGTAATAAAAGACACCGTACGAAAAAATTAGCCTAATCGAAGTACGCTTGGATCCCAGTCAATACAGTTAAACAAAATTTGTGAAAACACTAAAATACACATCTTATTTTCCTTATTTTCCTATGGGGGGAGTAGATAAATCAATTTTTTATATCAATTTTTTTGACACTATGAGATAGATATGTATTCCATAAGAATATGTGTCCAAAATTTGATGTTAAAAAATTATTTTCGGGAGGGATAATTTCCGTTTTAGTTGTAAGAGTACTACGGTCACATTTGGCGAAATACATGGATCGATGTCTAAATCAAGTCCAAAATTTATAAAATTTTAAAGGCATGGTTATAATATTCTAACCAATCAATCTAACGGTCAATTTTATAAAATAATTAAACATGTCCGATTAAGTTTCACAAAAGTATTTCATTCCATATAACAAAGGAACAAAGGTAAGAACATTAATATACATATGGAGAATTCAAGCAATATGAGAATTAAATATGTTTTAATGATAAACGACGACATGTAGAAAGGTCAATCTTATAGTGATAAATACCGTACGTAAAATTTAGACTCGTCGGAGTACGTTTAAACCCCAGTGCATGGATGAAGGTTACGTTTATTTTGAAATGTCTTAATTTTTTAATAATTAAATCCCGATAGGCCCGGCCCGTAAAACCCCGCAAAAACCCGCTTGAATGGGCCGGGCCCGGATCCTTATATAAAAGATAAAGCTCGGCCCGGCCCGCAAATATTACATGGGCCGGGCCGGGCTTTTTGCCAACCCCTACTGCTGGGTCAATCCATCAAAGCCCAACGTCACCATAGTATGAATAGTATCCCCAAATCCAAATCTGCAGTCCAAAAGCCCAAAGAGCTAGGGTCGGAAAATCACACTTGAGCGCAGTCGCTAGCAGTTTTGAATCTCGCCGCCGTTCTTATAATGTCGGTAGCAAGTAGCAACACATCCATGGACAGCACCTAGAAGAGAATGTCGAGCACTCAATCTGACCAACCCGACCCCACTCCAATCGAAGCACCAACAACTGTAAAATATAATACTCCTTATGAACCAAGCATATACATATACTTTTCGTATTGCTCGATAATTAATATGTAATACTTTCGGAAAGAAAAACTATTATATATATTTTTTAAATTCAACCTATCAAAAATACACTCTGTCGTGTTGTATAACCAAAAACAAACAAAAAAACGCCCACGTCGAGTGATTACTGTGATTAGTGACGTTAGTGTTAATCTTCCCTTCCAGCTTAACTCCAACACTCTGTCGAATAGAAAGTTCCTAAACCACCATGGTACACAGCGCCTACGACTCCGTCCAGCTCATCTCCGACTGCCCCACCAAGATCGACGCCGTCGAATCTTACGGTCACAAACTCCTCCTCGGCTGCTCCGATGGATCTCTCAAAATCTACGCTCCAGATTCCTCCGGGTCCCGCTCTCCGCCATACGCCCTCGAGAAAAGCATTCCAGGATTCTCGAAGAAGCCTCTCCTCTCTCTCCAGGTCCTCGAATCTCGCGACCTCCTCTTGTCCCTCTCCGAAACGATATCGTTTCACGGCCTCCCCAATTAAGGCACCATCGCCGTCATCACCAAGGCCAAAGGCGGCAATGTCTACTCCTGGGACGACCGCCGTGGCTTCCTCTGCTTCGCCAAGCAGAAGAGAGTCTCCATTTTCCGACACGACGGTAATCTCTCTCTCTCGTGTATATATATCATCATTGTAATCCATTGGAAAAAAAATTCAAATTTCAGGTGGACGTGGATTTGTGGAGGTGAAGGAATGGGGAGTTCCGGATGTGGTGAAGTCTATGTCGTGGTGCGGAGAGGAGAATATATGCATAGGGATTAGAAAAGAGTATATGATACTGAATTCTACAACAGGTGCAACTAGTGAGGTGTTTCCTTCGGGGAGGCTAGCCCCGCCGTTGGTGGTGTCTGTTTCTCCGGGGGAGCTTCTTCTCGGCAAGGTAACTACTTGCGTCTACTTGTTAGGCAATGATGAAGTGTATGATGACATGTTGCAGAATTGGTGATTTTTTTTGGGAGTATGTTTGTGTGTGTGGTTAGGATAACATTGGGATGTTTGTGGATCAACATGGGAATCTTCCGGTCAAGAAGCTCCCTACGGAAGGCAGGCTGTGCTGGTCGGAAGCACCTACAGTTGTTGTTATTCAGAAGCCGTATGGGATATACCTCTATCAGCGAGGTTTGTGAGGTAGGGGTTGGATGTGGCTCATGTGCTAAGCGAGACTAATTTGGATCTTGGTTTGTGGTGGTTATAACTTTTTTTCATGTGCCAATTGTGGTTTGCAGGTTCGGTCGCTGCAAGCTCCGTATCCGTTGATCCAGACGGTTGTTCTTCGCAATGCTCGTCACCTTATCCAACGCAACAATGCTGTAATTATTGGATTAGACTATGGTGTTTATGCTCTCTTCCCTGTCCCTCTTGGTGCTCAGGTATATTTTATGCTCTTGCTGAAAATAGCTTACTACAATGTGCAATTCATTTGGTAACTGTGTAAGAATTTTCAATTTCTTGTAGATTGTACAATTAACAGCATCTGGTGATTTTTCCGAAGCCTTGGAATTATGTAAGCTGCTTCCTCCGGAAGAAGCAAGCCTTAGAGCTGCAAAGGAGGCTTCAATCCATATAAGGTGAATACAATAATATCTTCTACTTATCATTATATATCACTACAATATGTATTATTTAGACATGCCTTGCATTTCTCATACACATGGAAGAACCGACGTGTATGACTGTATCAATTGTTCTGGTCACCACCTGGATTATCCTTATTGGGCGTGAGTTTATATAGCCTAATCATGTTCTGGTTTTTATTTTTAAGTTAGGTTAATTTGTAAGTTTCCTGTGCTGGACATGTGTTGGATCTGAAGCTATTTCAACTCTAAATTTATAAGACCTCATGAACTATACATAAATAGATTTTAGCTTAAATGCTGAGCACCTCAATTTGCTAATTTGACGTGAACAATCTGTAGATAGGAAGATTTTACTGACTTCATTGTAAATCATGCTTGTTCCATGCCTTCTATTATATATTGAACGGAGTTTCTGTTACTATGATACGGATGTGCTCACTATAATTTTGATAGTGGGGCCTATGAGGATGCTATGGAGCATTTCTTTGCAGCTCAAGTAGATATAACATATGTACTTTCCATGTATCCTTCTATTGCTCTTCCCAAGACAACCATGGTTGGTGAGCCGGATAAACTGATGGATATATCTGGGGACTCACTGTATCTCTCAAGGGCTTCATCTGGAATATCAGATGATATGGAACCCTCTTCCATGTCACATGTATTAGAATCTGAGGAGAATGCTGCACTTGAGTCGAAGAAAATGAGCCATAACACTCTCATGGCTCTCATTAAGTTCTTACAGAAAAAAAGATTTAGCATAATTGAAAAGGCGACTTCTGAGGGGACAGAAGAGGTTGTGTTGGGTGCTGTTGGAGACAATTTCGCATATGATTCTAATAGGTTTAAGAAAACAAACAAGGTAAACTAATCTTTTTCTTTCATGTGGTTTCCATATTTATGTATGCAGAGATGTTGATTGACAGATATGTGTAATGTGAACAAGAAGATTGATGCAACTGAATTCAATGCTAGATTTCTACACTTTGATATATTGACCTCTTTGGTAGTAAAAGTTGGATGAGTTGATCTTCAATGAATCTAATCCTTATGTTTTGTAATGATAAAAGCATAAGCTATGTTAATGGCTATTATACTCTGCTTTTTTTTTGAAAAATTACGTTTCTTTGTCAACTTTACCATAAACACTGAAATTCCAGAAGTTAAGTTTTCCAACTCTAGGTATGATTGTGTATGTGTGATGAACCTAGCACAAAGCTCTTTATATTAACTGTGATAACAAGCAGCTGACATTATTGCCTTAGTACTTAAGGGGCGTGGCAGCATCCTTGTTACATCTCGTGCTAGGGAGATGGCAGCAATACTGGATACAGCTCTACTCCAAGCTTTACTTCTTACTGGACAGTCCACAGCTGCATTGGAACTACTGAGAGGTCTTAACTACTGTGATGTGAAGATATGTCAAGAAATTCTCCTGAAAGATAACCATCATGCTGCATTATTAGAACTTTACAAGTGCAATTCAATGCACCATGAAGCTCTAAAACTATTGCATCAGTTAATAGAAGAGTCAAAAACTAGCCAAGTGAAATCTGATTTGATCCAAAATTTGAAACCGGAGTCAATTGTTGAATATCTCAAGGTTTGTTTACGTTCTTCATTATGATATTATCTTCAATTATATATGCTAGTTGTATTACAGGGAATTCGATTATAATAGTGATACTGTCTTTGTCTTTTATAATTAAAGTCTTGAACCAGATGGTAGTAGCTATGTGTTTGTAATGAAGAATGTTTCATTCTAGAAGCTTTTATTTGATAAGTTGATATGAACTGGTCTGTTTAAGTACATTTGGTTGATTTTCTTATGCAGCCTCTTTGTGGGACTGATCCTATGCTTGTCTTGGAGTACTCGATGCTTGTTCTTGAAAGTTGTCCAACACAGACAATTGAGCTTTTTTTTAATGGAAATATCCCAGCCAACTTGGTAAACTCTTATTTGAAGCAGCATGCTCCAAACATGCAGGCCAGATATTTGGAACTTATGCTTGCTATGGATGAAAATGGGATCTCCGGAAATCTACAAAATGATATGGTAAAGCTGTCCCCGTTGTTTTCAAATTGTGAAACCAATTAATTGTTTGAATTTAATAGCAATTTGTAGTTTCTGACAAGTTATAAAGATTAGTTTTGTAAAAGTGATTTCTGCCTTCAAATTCTGTAGCAGTTTCTTAAAGTGTAGATGATGGCTCTCATGTTAGTCATGTGCCTCTGCTTGTATCAATAGGAACTGCATTCTGATCAATGTAGTGCATGGCAGGTACATATCTATCTATCAGAAGTACTCGACTGGCATGCAGATTTAAGTGCTCAACAGAAATGGGAGGAACAAACTTACTCCCCAACAAGAAAAAAATTATTGTCTGCTTTAGAGAATATCTCAGGTTATACTCCAGAGGCTTTGCTGAAACGTCTTCCAGCTGGTGCTCTATATGAAGAGCGTGCAATTTTGTTAGGCAAAATGAACCAACATGAGCTTGCATTGTCTTTGTACGTTCACAAGGTATTTTCTATATGTTAACATCCAATCACTTGACATGTTCTATCAATTTTTTCTTATCCAGTGGCTTTTGAATTTTGTAGTTTCATCTTCCTGAGATGGCTCTGGCCTACTGTGATCGGGTGTATGATTTACTGGCTCATCAACCGTCATCACGAGCTTCTGGCAATATTTACCTTACACTATTGCAAATTTATCTTAATCCAAAGAAGACAACCAAGAATTTTGAGAAGCGGATTACAAATTTGTCGTTGCCCCAAAATATTGGACCCTCTAAGGTTGGTTCTGCACATACAGTTAAAAGTAAAGGAGGTCGAGGAGCTAAGAAAATTACTGCCATAGAGGTAGCAGATGACATGAGAGTCGGTCAAAGTGGCACTGACAGTGGCAAGAGTGATGGAGATGCAGACGAGTTTAGTGAGGAAGGAGGCTCAACGATTATGATTGATGAGGTTCTTGATTTGTTGAGCAGAAGGTGGGACAGAATAAATGGAGCTCAAGCTCTCAGACTTTTGCCAAAGGAGACGAAACTACAGGTACTTACCACGATACTAAAGCAAGGCATTGTAAATGATTGCCTCTTCTTCTTGTTGTCATAGATAAAATCATAAGCAGTTATCTATATGTTGTGGTAAATATAATCATAAAGGGGAGCAGAAAACCGGAAAAGAGTTTCATATTTGCCCATGAGTATCAGTATTTCAATGTTAGTTCAATTTCTGCCCAAAGATAGTGCATCTTGATCTCCATGTTGAAGCCATGTCACTGTAATTTATCTGCAGAACCTGCTTCCGTTTATGGGACCTCTTTTGAGAAAATCTAGTGAAGCTTACCGAAATCTTTCAGTGATAAAAAGTTTGAGACAAAGCGATAACTTGCGGGTAAGCATATACCTTTGCTTGTATTGTTTAGTTAACTAGTTTAGTCTTACCTAATTTGAACCTTGACAGCCTGCATAAACTTCTAAATCAATTTGTACAAACAGGTGTTAAAGAAGAACTCTACGAACAAAGGAAAGGGGTGGTTAAGATCACGAGCGACAGCATGTGCTCCCTTTGCAGAAAGAAAATAGGGACAAGTGTATTTGCTGTATATCCGAATGGGAGTACATTAGTGCATTTTGTTTGCTTCAGAGATTCCCAAAGTATGAAAACCATGGACAGAGGATCACCCCTAAGGAAGCGATGATTACTAACAATCAAATGGTGGTAAAGATCGCATCAAATGAGAGCAAGTGCTTCTTTTGCATGAGGACAATTGTGACCAGTGTGTTTGCTGTGTATAAAGACTGGACGGCAATAGTGCATTTTGGTTTCTTTGGAGACTCCCAAAATTTGGAAAAGCTAAGGAAAGCTCTGAAGATCCACTATTCAATCTGAGGTAAAGCCATTTCCTCGGTATTTGGCGAGCAGATACGGCAATTTGAGCATAAATCTCATCGGTGGACCGTGAAGGCGGCTACCGGATCTGCTCTGTGTATTCAAATTGTGAGTACAAGGCTCATTGTAGATTTGTGTGAGTGAGGTTGTGAGTTTTGACTTGTAAGGTTTGCAAAACAGGAAATTTGTATTGATTTGGGGTTGTATATAGAAAGATAGAAACAAAGTTTGGTGGCGCTAAAACATCTAAATCAAAACTCAAAACTTATCGAACTCTCTCCCGATCGCCTCCGCGTCCTCCGCCTCACCCCACCGCATCGCAGCCGCCGTCACGCTCCCGCCGCTCGCTTTCAAAACCGCTGCGTTCGCCTCCGCATTGAACTTCATGTTGTCCACCACGTGCGGGAGGTCCGTCACCGTCACGTCGGCGACGAGTCCGGTCCCGGAGCCGAGCTCGAGGATCTTGAGTCTCCTCCCAACGCCGGCTGAGGAGGACTGTCGAGCGTGGGACAGAGGGGGCTGGAGGCGGGGTCACGGCGGTGGTCGTCGAGGAGAGTGAGGAGACTGGAAGGAGAGACCCTGCGACGGGAGCTGCCTGGTGACGATGACGGAATCGATAGAGAGGAGAGAATGTTGCCGGAGCTTCTCGGTCCACGGCGTCTTGGCTTGGTCTGAGTCGTCGAGGAAGAGCATGGTGGCTGGGTTTATAACGACGCCGTATTCGTCTACATCCAAAGCGGCCTTTTTCTTACTATGGCCCACAGAGTCCAGTTGGAGTTTCTAATTTGCAAATTACGGATGCACCCTTTCCAGATTTATTTTACTGGAAATTGAGAAGTTGACGATAAAGATGATACGGGCGGTGATGGTGATAAACACTCAGGGCAAGCCTCGCCTTGCCAAGTTCTATGAATTTCAGGTCCGATTCTTCTTCTTCTTCTTGTTTTTTCGTTAAGTTTTTTTTTTTTTTTTTTTTCTGTAGAGAAAGTGCTCATGTATTTCAGTTTCTGAGGTCAGCCTGTTGAGAAGCAACAGGAGTTGATACGCAGCGTCTATGGAGGTTCTATTTCTCTCTTGAAATTAGCTTTTCGGTTTCTGCTTGATCGATTGGGCTCCGCGAGATTCCTACTTTTTATAATTCCTGTGTTTTGTGGTACAGTTTTGAGTAGTAGAGCTGAGAATGTGAGCAATTTTCTAGATGCGGAGTCTATTTTCGGTCCGGTATGTAAACTAGTACTCCCTCAAATTCTCAATTTCGCAATTTCTTTTGTTTTTGTTCTATCAGCTTTGCCTGATCCAATTGGATGCTCTATGTGACTCGTTTTCTATCTTGAGCAGGACACACGCCTTGTCTACAAGCATTTTGCAACTTTGTACTTTGTCTTTGTTTTTGATAGTGCTGAGAACGAGCTTGCCATGCTTGACTTGATACAAGGTAAGTAGCATAGTATCATCATCATCAGATTATTATTTATACAAGGTCTGTGATTCAGAAAATATGACACTTTTGATAGTTGAGTTCATGGATTGGTTTGTTACGATTTCATATCAAATTAAGAAGACACAGGGAAATCTCTTGCATGCAGAAGTCTTAGTTTGAGGCAGTATGATACAATAGTTTGCTTTCTTTGATTCTCATTTCCTTCAGTTTTCGTGGAGACATTGGACAAATGCTTCAGGAATGTGTGCGAGCTTGACGTGGTGCTCAATTACAGCAAGGTATGTACTCTCATTCTTGATGTGTTTAAAATCTTTGGGCAATGAGAAATTGTAAAGAGGTAACATTCCTCAGGAACTTTATCTTGGTCTGATACAGATACTGTTGTTGTTGCTAAACTTATAGAACTTTAGCAGGAACTTATTCTACTCTAATTGGTGTTGCTTATATATTTGACTGTGCTCTAGAGAAGGGTGGGTTAAGATGACAGATACTGTTGTTTGAAGAGATCTTTCTGAGGAAATGTTCATGGTGGATGTTCATTCTATATAATACTTGATGGGTTAGGAACCTGTATTTGAATTTTCTTCGAACAAAGATTATGATTAGTTTTTCTTCTAATCAGCTGCATACTGTGTTGGATGAGATTATTTTTGGAGGTCAAGTGCTGGAAACGAGTTCCACTGAAGTTCTGAAGACAGTTGAACAAATATCAAAGTGCTCTTTCTGTCCCAATCTATAAGAGTATTTGTTTTAATTGAAAGTGGATTCAAATGCCTCTGCTTAATTTGGATTGGCTATTGATGCAGGTTAGAAACAGCTTCAAATGCTATTTCACTGGTTCCGAAATCAGTTTCTAGCTGGAGGAGTCGCTAGTGTGCAGGTCAGGCTGATGTTTTGTTATGTAAGACTGACGTTCTCAGCATCTTCCTGCAATTTTATATGATCTGGATTTTACTAGGCCAAATTATTGTGAAAATGAATCATTTACAGCTGAAATATAATGTTACCTGAAATGATGAATACCCTTGTGTGTTCGTGGAATGTATTCGCAATGTCTTTGGATGGTACTTTTTATTTCTTAGAATACGGAACTAGTCATAAGCATCCCAATTTCGATTCTCATAGTGTCAAGTTATATACTAATAACTAGAAATTGATTGATTTAGAAGCAACTGACAGTAGAAATGGAATACAGAAAATCAAAATCATTTCAATGGCTCGTTTACATCTTCAACAGCCACACGTGCAGCGTTATCTCCAGGAGCCCCCATCACTCCACCACCCGGGTGAGCAACGCTGCCACACAAATACAAACCCTGCAGCGGTGTTCTATAATTTGACCTACAGGTTTCCCACGATAGGATTTGAGTAGCAGAAATTGGCAGATTCACAAGATAGTGTGCCTATGTCATGCAGAATCAGATACTTCATACATTCTTACCATCCTTTTATAGGTCGCATGAGAAAAATTATAAGTTATAGTAAACTCAGGCAACCAATTTCAAGTTCAAGCCTGTTTAACAAACTTCACTATGGAGATTTGAAGTACCTGTCAGACCGATTTCCCTTTCAAGGTCTGGAGGAGTCAACGTGTCGTAACCAATAACTGATGAACTAAACCCAGGGGCATATTCATCGATTAAGCTGAAACATTTTTTAGCAAACGGCTCCTGCAAAACCATGCCATTTTGAAAGGAACAATCAGAAGCCATATAGGCGTGTAGGCGTGTCACCACAGAAGTAATCAGAAGTAGTGTACACAAGGTTGTTGAACCTATTTCCACAGAAGTAATCACAGTGATTTCTTCTGGTTACCTTTGCTTTAATACCCTATAAAAATAAACATAGTAGAGAAGGAATCAAAAGGGAAACTCACTCTGTAAATAGGATCTCCCCAGTGGCCATCTGATGGTATATGGTGTGTATTGAATGAACAAGTTGATCACATGCTTACCTACAAGGAGTTAAAGTACGTTATATCATGAAAGAATCAGAATACATGCCTGAGATATAATTGACTAATCTAATCGTTCATATTACACATTTTGTGAGGCAAAGTGGTCTGAAGTAACAGGTGGAGATATAGCGTTGTCCAGTACAGAAGGAATTGTGATCTCAATAACTGGTCTTTGTGATGGTAATCCATTAACAGCATCTTGACAAACCGAGTGAATCTCCTCCATACTATATAAGTTTGAAAAAATAGTTAAAATACAACCGAGTGTTTGATAATATGAGCCCCAGCTTCCCTAGCAGCATTACCTATAGCCGAGGACACTGAGCCCATCCCACCTTCAACATACCTACAACGAAAATTTATTTTCCATTACGACAACACGACCTCAATTGGGATGAATCAAAATTGCTTAAAACGAAGAACCATAGCTGTTTCCTATTTTCTGGTCTTATAAGACCAATGTTAATTGCTGACAAGAAAATATAGAAGCATTTTAAACTGAATTCAAATGGAAAATGTAGGCCGAAATATGATAAGTAATTGAACTTGCGACCAAATTCCACGCTCACCATCAGTTTCTCCCATCACATGATGTAGCAGAACATATCCACTCCCTGGTGTATGGACATTTGCCTACAGGAAAATAATGGGAAAAAATTGATAAGCAATGTAAAAAACTAAAATGGCAGTACTGTATCTTGCAAGATCCCTAAACCCTGAACCAATTTGGGCCTAGCGAACAAACGCCTTGTTATAAAAAGTAAAAAAGGGAAGAAATTTTTTTTTAGACATCTCCAGTGTAATGCTAATACAGTATACTATAGGTCTATAGCCAGTTATTTAAATCTAAACTTAGTGCAATCTCCCTACTCATGAGAACTATTACCGTAGTTCCTATTACAGCATCTGTTGCGAGAGTGGCCTTCAGAACATCACCCTGTGAAGTGAAATTTTATTGGTAAGAAGGAAAAAAACACAAAATATATACAATTATTGCCTGTGACCAAACAAAAAGAGCAATGGCTTGAATAACACTATGAACAAAATGGTCAGGACTCACAAAGTTTGAAGTAAACTCTTCTCATAGAAAGTAGAAGTCTTTAACAGACTTAAACCCCAAGTAAAGATGAGCTAACCAATGACCTCTAGTTCAGTTTTTAGAGTCTCACCTCAAACCAGTTGTTCAAAACCTTCGAAGCCAGGGATAATAGAAGTTCCATAAAGTCACTGCAGAAAACCAGAATCTTAATTGAGAAACCAGCACAACTATAACTCTATAACGATACTAATTCCATCCACATTATGAAAGAAATGGATTGTTAAACCATGTCCTTTTGGCCTAAGACAGCAGCAGCCTGTCTCAGAAGCTGACCCCAAAACATGGACTTGTACATCTTATCGTTCAACCGGTCACCGAAACTAGACGAGGAGAGGCACATTGCGAAGACTCTGGAGGAGACGAATCCAGCAAGGGATCCATAAACTCACAGAACTTCTCTAGCTGACTCTCATATCTGCAATTTCCATCATCACAAATTTCTCAAACAACTAATCAACTCAACAATACGTTAACAAAAATTATTTCCAAAATGAGATTATAAGATGACCTTGGATAAGCATCAGCGTCTAGTTTAGAGAACTTGGAAATCTACCGTGACGAGCGAGCTCCAATTCCCGTTGATCTCAAACCGAAGCAAATTCAGAGGCAGTGTTCAGTTCGTGAATTCTAATTGTAATTCAATTCAAATCAAGCAACTGCGAAATGTGTGTGCAGAGGAGTTTCTCGAGAGCTAAGCCAAGGGGATTTACTTGATAGTCTTAATCTTTAACTCTCTAGTCTCTACGACTCTACTAGCGTTGCTTTCAGTGACCGAGTGCTTTGCCGAGTCCGATTTTCATGTACGAGAATTGAGATAATAAAACAATCAGCATTAGCAATTTTGGTGGTGGGGCTCGTTGGTTCTGTTTAGGATTTTGGATTTGACACTCGAAGACAAAGGTCAGAGTCGACACGGAGATTCTTGAGTCTATCGAGAGCGAAGGGTGGAGAAAACAATACCACAATATAACTACTGTAAATTTGCGATTATAGCTTTACAATTACGTTCAGGAAACAGATGGGAAATGTTCATGTAGTGCAAGATCCTAATGAGATGATTGCTTTTGGACATCCTCAAGTACAACGTGAGCACTGCCACACATGTACAGCCCTCTCACCGGCGTCCGATGACCTGACCTGACCGGTAACGAAAAGAAAGAGAGGGCAAATAAAGTTGACTAATGAATCAAGGATACTAGTTCCTAATGCTGAGAGAGTTACCGTCCTTTAACTGGTCGCATTAGGAAAACTGAATCTAGACCCTTGCACGGTGAAAAATATTACCGCCTATCACAAATGTTAAGAATTCAGCAAACTTTATAGTTTGAACACGCAAGTACATTTGCTCGTAGTATTGGGCTTTAGTACCTCTCAGGTGGTACTGAGAGGTATGTACTAATACAATATTCGTATAACTAGTATTCGCAAGTACCAATGCGGATACCTCTCAGGTCCTCAGCATACAACTAGTATTCGTATTAGTACCATGAGTTAAGATTGCCATTCTGAATTAGTATGACAAACAAGGCTTTGGTGCAGTAAAATACCTGTAAGACCGATTTTCCTTTCTAGATCAGGTGGTGTAAGCATGTCATAACCAATGCCTGATGAACTGAAGCCAGGAGCGTATTCATCCATCAACTTAAAACATCTCTTGGCATAAGATTCCTGCATAGACAGATAGTGTTACACACTCAATGTCTGCAACTTACTTCAGATATTTGATCAATCTGAAATGAAAATAACTAGCTCACTCTGTATGTAAGATCTTCCAAGCTACCATCTGAGGGTTTGTAGGGTGTGTATTGTGTGAACAAGCTAACCACATGCTTCGGTGCAATGAAAAATGTTTGAAGCACGTCTAAAATCAGTTCCGCCGCTATAGTGTAACTAGATGAAGGTGTAATGTAATGAAAATAGTTTCATCCTATCAGGTGGAGATATGGTTTTGTCCAGTGAAGAAGGGATTGTGACTTCCATTACTGGTCTCCTTGATGGTGAACGATTCCAAGCTTCCTGACATGCTGTACCAATATCCTCCATACTGTAATATTAACAGAGATTCCACAATTAAGCATGTACCATAGATCTCAAAGCTTTTAGAATGTAGGCCTTTCCTTAGAAATCTTGTTATGGCTAAATCTAAATTGTTACAGTGACTGATACAATTAAATGATTAACTTCTACAAAATGATATTACTGTTCACACAAAGATGGTTTAAAACCAATGGAGACCATGATCTTGTATAAAAACTTAGCTTTACGATACAGAGAAAACAAGGATTAAAAATCAAAGGCTACACAGTAACATACCTCTCGGTACCAATACGAATACTAGTTGTATGCTGAGGACCAACTTCTGCATTACTTGATTTGCAACATTCAAACTGAGGCAATCTATCAACAGCAACATTAAGTTTTGTAGTTCCCTGTTCAAGCCAATGCCAGACAAACTCAAATCATCATGTAGCTGAAGATACAGAAACTAGCCCAGGAAACAGATAGACCAGAGAAAACAAAATGACCATCTGTTTATCTGTTTTTTTCCCCTTTGAAATGATTTTTTTTTGAAAGCTACTTACGGAGCTTACAGAACTATAGTCAGAATTCTTTACAGCACGAAGGAAGTCGCTCGGAATAGCATCTTGGGGCACTAGATCCTGCACCAGAAAAAACATACGGAATATCTCATGGCGTTAAAAACTTCATTAAAAAGCCTTTGGAAAGTTTATGCATGTCTCAAATGAGTAGTTCTGGAAACATGTCATTAGTACGTGTAACAAATAGTTTTCCATGCTCCATTGTCATAGAATCGAAATAGAATACTTACCAGGAAACTCCCGTGGGGAGTTGCATTTGACAAAACCACTGAAGATTGCACTTGTGTCCCATCAGCCAAGCATACCTAGAATACAATATTGAATCAAAACTTTAACTGTGATACATCAGGAAAGAATGTTTACGCAAATTGACAACTGAACCAACCCCAGATACTGTGCCGGAGTCCCCAATCATCAGTTGTGAAACCTAATAAATAAAACATATAGTTGTTCATAAAACTGGAGGAGATGCAGAAACAAACTAAATGTACTTATGATCTAATAGCAAACATGTTCGATGCAAAAATATCTCTCGCGAAGCAGTCTTTTTTATGATTTCGGATGTTTTAACCGCGTGAGCCGGTTATCCTGTTTGTGCTGCGTATGCTGGCGTGCCACCGTCTCTTGACGGAATATGGACTGATTACAGCCGCCTGACTTCTATATTAAGAGATTAGAATGGGGAGAGCACCAACCCCACTCGAATAGGTCTTTTTTTGCCTAGAAACCTAGGACTTGATATGTGTCTCTTAGCAGAATCTTCGAAATTGATACCCCACACGTCCTTATTCGTGCAAAGCAGAGCAATTCCTCTGACGATGTGTATTGAGAACCCTCGCTTCCTTTAAGTATCCAAACTCTCGACTTACAAGCGACAAGCTCTTCAACTTTCCGGTTGCAATTGCTTCCTTGGAGTCGCAATACTCTCAACCTACAGGTGACAAGCACTTTGACCTTCTAGTTGCAAAGAAGATAGAAATCTCGAGGACGAGACGTTTGTCTAGGTTTGTTTGCGTATAGCAAGTTTGTATGTTTGATCGGGGACCTTTCTCATATGGTTCTTACTCTCCTTATATACTCGCTTAACAGCAATCAGTCATTCTTTTCAAACTCTTTCTGCTCTTGTAATCACAGTCTGAATCCAACACCAACATACGTGTCATATCACTCATAGATCTCTAATACCATCACAACTCTTCTAAGAGTTCTATCTAAAATGAAACTAGTTATGACAGGATTAAAGCCGCATAGAACCAGCTACTTAAGACACAGTTCTAACAGAACTCAAAGTCTGCTTCTGGCGAACGCTCGCCAGGCGTTACTCTCACTCGACTCCTTGCCAAGCGTTTACAATCTATTGGGCCTCTTGCATAGACCTCGGCCATCCAAGCCCAAAATGAAATACTTTATTTAGGCCCAAACATTGCCCCTCAGGTCTTGAACTTGGAAACTTTCTGAACAAGCGAAAAGACTTGAATATATCTTGACTAGTGTGCCCATTGACTTTGAAACTATATCCCATCACTCGAACGCCACGTCACCCAACCTTTCAAAAAAGTATGACGTTCGACTGACACATTATATATAAGACCAGTCTATATCCACAAATTTCATCTTTCAACGAAACCCTTTCACCTGCTCAGATCCTGCACTTTCTAACCCTCTCAGTCAAAAAGTTCAAACCTTTCCTTCTCACCGCCGTCAATCCTTGTTTTTCCAGAAAGATGCATCCTCGCAAAGACATTCCCAGCCTTTATGAATCCTATGACGCCAAGAAGTTCTCCAAACAACTCAAAGCCGTCGCCAAGCGACACAACCCAGACGCTGTTTGCACTCTCTCTGTAGACCCTATTGAAAACACAGGTCTTCTTGGTCCATTTCTGGACACTCCATTCAATCCAGAGCTTTTTACTTACCTTCGCCAGCCAATCTGCAGTTCATCCTTCATACTCCAGGCAAATCCCAGAGCAGACCCAAAGGAATGGACCCAAAAAGACACTCTCTGTCTTATTGGAAAGTGGCCACACTCAAGCACAGAAGATCTCACTTGGTACCGGCACCGCCGTGGGCAAGACATCAAACGGTGGGAGACAGCCGGAATAGCCCAACTTATAGATTTGTGCTTTTCTCTTCCAATTGGAGGTAACAGAGCCCCATTTGCTACAGCCATGTGTTTTTGGGACTGTACAACAAATTGTTTCCGTCTTCCTTGTGGTGATGTGAGCATCACAATGCTCGACTTATATACTATATTTGGAGTTCCTGCTTTTGGAAACACTTGGGCCCTTCAAGACTTCCACCAAACGCCCAATCAAGCCTCTCCAGAACGCCCTTCATCCTACTCATCCCGGGTGAAACAATTTGCTCTCGAGGAAAGAAATACACCACAAGGAGGAATAGCCTTTCTGGAATATTGGCTAGCAAAGTATCTCTTCTGTTCAACCTCTGCCAAGGTCACCAAATGCTGGACCAACCTCGCTGAACGCCTTTTCAACGGTGAACAACTAAGCTTGGTTGAGTCCGTCCTCGCCTACATCTATTATGGCTTCAGGTAAGTAACATTGTCGAAGCTTGATCTGAACCAACCAGGACCACTTTGGATGGTAGAACTCTGGTTACAGATATACTTCCCTTTCTTCTGCCCCTCAGCACCCCCTGTCCATGAAGAACACAAGCTGCTGGGCCAGACATTGGTCTCTACAATGCCCAGGATCAAACAATGGTCCTATCTCCACTGCTTCGAGCACCTCTGCTCGTACCAGGACTTCCCACATACAGCAGTTGAGAGAATTCTGAGTCGTCGCCATCTGGGACTTCTTGCAAGTGGATTCATGCCCTCACCAGAACAAAATGTTCTCGCGAGGAACCTCTTCATTCGGTTCAACACTTGTCAGGACATGCCAATTCCAGACTTAGTCAGCTCCGGGTATGAACTCTATGCCCCAAACCACTTCTGTAGACAGTTTGGGCTCAGCCAGGATGCTCCTATGCCCCTCGCCTGTTCTGTTAACAAGTACACTCTTTGGCGAGGAAACAAAAAGCCTCTCGCAGTAGAAGTGCGAGATGAACACTTTGGCTTTCCAATGGTAATGCTTCCAACAATCACAAAGCCACTAGTGATATCACAATCGGTCACCCCATCGTATCTCGCATGGTGCTCCCAGTTCTAGGAAGAGAAACGACACCAGGGACCGCTTTTATGTTTTGCTGCCATCTTTCATGAATTCAGCCACAGATTTTCACATAAAGAAGACTTGGCTGCACTAGATGGACCACACCACAGTACCAGCTCTACCCCATGGCCACAAGTATGCCTCTTCATCAAAAATTGCCACATATATTAGCAACTTTTCATATCATAACTGACCACTCTTTTCTCCCTCGCACAGCACACCCCTGATCCAGATGTGACTGTGACCATTCAGTCTTTCAGGAAGAAAAGATCAAACCCCTCTGGATCCTCTGTAAGTACTTAGACTTGTCTTTCTAGAACAATCTGATTTTACCACTGATCCTGATAACAACCTCAATCCTTTGACAGTCTCCAAGATGCAAGAAGCTTAAATTGAAGAACAAAGGGCCACAAAGTGGAGTTTGGCTGGAAACACATATCATCAGCAGGGATAAACAAGCGAAACTTACCGCTCAAGTCTTCCTCGCTTCATTCGATCAAAGGAGTGACAAAGCCTCAGGGTCCAGTGCTTGCTCAGCCGTAGCTTTCACTATTGCACACTGGTTATGTGCCAATCTCAACAGTATGCCCACGCTCTCCCAATTCGATGACCTCCTAATTCAAGGTTCAAGGGAGTGGCAGGAATTATGCAAGGAAAATACCCTTGCGAGCAAATACCCAGACCAGCACTTTAATCTGGCACCATCTTGAAGGCGAACATCAGACCGCTTCAATTCTCATCTGATGACTCCTTCATTGGGTACTTTGACCCTGAAAGGTTTACAGCTCTAAATGGCCTTCCCTCTTTTGATGGTCTATGGGAACAAATCCAGAAGAGCCAAAAGCCACAAGTATACATAGTGAGTTGGAACGACCACTTCTTCGTCCTCAAAGCTGAAGATGAAACCTATTATATAATAGACTCACTAGGAGAAAGGCTCTCTGAAGGATGTTGTAAAGCCTTCAATTTGAAGTTCAATGAATCCAGCATCGTATTTAGTAATGAAGATAGTGATACAGGCTCTGAAATCATCAACAGCCACAAAGAATGCTGCAAGGATTTCATACCCCAATTTCTAGCTGGAATCCATCGAGCAGAACTCGAGGAGGAAGAAAAGACAAAGCCTGTAGATTCTGCCATTTTGTTTAGGCGGCTACAAATTCAAGTTCAATCTTGTTTCATTCCTTCCTCCTCTGGCGAGGGCACCAGCACTCAGAATGAGCAAGTCATCCCAGAGCCTGAGCATCAAATTATCTCCTCGCCAGAGCCCTTAGTTATACAACCACTAGTTCTGGTCGAGAATAATCCAGAAGGTGAAGAACCGAGTCCCTCCTCGCCAGAGCAACCAGTTCAAGCAATTGAAGAAACACAGCTGTCGTCTCCCCAACAAGTAAGAACTTTGTACCCTTACTTCTAGATTAAAGATTTCTAAATTGGTCCTGACATTCTGTTATTCATATTGTAGTCCAAACATGTTCGTGGACCTGGACGTTTGTGAGACAACCCCCAACAGTCCAAGGAAACAAGCAAGCACGTTAGGCCAGCTTCTTATAACGGCCACTGAGGATCAGCCTGACAGTCCTCCAGGGTCAACGATGAAGAACCTGTATCTCAAGCCCAAGAAATTCCTAAACCATCTTCATCGCGAGAAAGCAACCCTCAGTCACCCAGCGTTCAGGAATCCACCACCAAGCTATAAGAAATTGTAAGCAAACTGGGTACACTGAACACCTCCTCGGAAACCACCGTCGCGCTTAGAAAAATTCTCTCTGAGCCCTTAGATTCTCCAATAGACATTCAAACTATCCATAAACAAGTGAAAACCCTGAAGGCTAACGCCCCAGCAGACTTCATCCCTCACCTGGATAAACTTGAAGAGAATCTATCTCTACTCCTGAGCCAAAACGAAGCCTTCCAACGTCTAAAACTCGAGGTTGAGCGCAAGAACGAAGCAGCAGAGACCTTGGAACAACAGACTCACAAGGAGAATGAGAGAATCCAGAAAATATTGGAGGAAGACTCTATCCAGGAGGAAACTTTAGCAAACAAACGGGCTAGGAGAACTGCACTCAAAGCTGAACTCGCCTCCCTTGATGCCGAAATAAATGCATTGGAAACTGACATCCCCAAGCGTCAGGACAAAATGCATCAAGTTGTGATGGAAAGCGAGAACCAAGCTCAACTCCTACAAGAAGCTTGCGACGAAGCCAGTAATGCTCGCCAAGTAGTTCACCAGGCCTGGATGGCCTTTGAGATGACTAAAATCTCAGTGAAGAACTTTCTCCTCCAATTGTAAAATTTCGGGCCTCAGATGTAAGCTTTATCTATTTGTCACAAACTATTAAACTATTTATGGATTCAAACTGTTTTGACGACAAAGAATGAATTGGGTCCAAAGACCATATTGGGCTTTTCTAATAAGCCCCTTTCCAGCCTCGTTTTAAGCTGTAACTAATTTTGACTATTCTGACTGTTCAACAATAAATGGAATTGAATTCTAAGCTTGGAATCCGTATCGCGTCAAACAATCAAAATCTTTTGAAATACGTTTTACCTGCCCCAGAAATCTCCTCATTTATCATGCACTTCTTGCGAGTAGATAAACCGTCTTCACGGTCCACTCCCATTTGGACACGTATTCTCTATTCTTGGGTGTAATTACTCTTGCGAAACCAAACCGTTATGACTCCTGGCTATAAAAGGTTTCCTTCCCTTGTTCTATGAAACAACCCTTTCGCAAGAATGAATTTCCCCACTGTTCATTTGCTCTGGTCTTCCTATCTAAAGAAACCTCCAGATAAATCCTTCCATGTTGAGTTCCTTAGATAGCAATATCCACGTCCAAACCTAGACTAGATAGCAATATCTACGTCCAGGCGTTGCCTTGGCTATCCCAACTTGAGTCAGTAAAAGAAGGGAGAAGCCACAATCCCGAGGTGAATTCCTCTTCATCCTCCTCCAGTGCACCTGCTCGGTGTCCATATGCATTGGAGATGGTAGGTCTCTTCAATGTGGCCTGCAATAGATGGGGAAAGATGGGGGTGTCACCCTGGAAAAAGGCAACAAACGTCAAGGCAAGGGTAAAGGGTCTTTTGATCTGATGCACCTTCTACCTTGGCGTTTCAAATCCTCCTCATCCCCCCACCGAGGTCGATCTCTTTTTTAACTTGGTGTTTTGGTCTTTATTCAATACCTCGACCCCAGGGGATGGCAATCAACGAAGAGGATCTTGTGAAAAACAAACTGTTTTATCTTTTTTCTCTGTTGCTGATTCAAAGTTTGTTTTTCCATATGGTATCAGAGCTTGAGGCCGCAAAGCCTTTGTATTCTTCCATGTTGAATGTAATATTTTGTTTGAAGTGTAAAAGTTCCTTATATTGATAAACTCATATACAGTTTGTTCAAAACTTAGGCCACAGAAACTGGCTAACATGAACTTTTGACTTGGAAGAAAAATACATAAAATTTTGACCTCGGGTACAGGCTCTAGCTTTTTAACCCCATTAATAGGCTATTATAATGTACATGATCCTCGGTATGTGTTGCCCCTGTAGTTTGCTTATGCGAGAGCAGAAATAAACTAGATTAAGGTGTAGTTGGAGGATCTTCATACTCCCATACTGGTTGTATGAATTTCTTTAGGAAACAACCATTTATTGGATTCGCGTGTATTGTACCATCTCGATCTCGCAAACGAACTTCTTCTTTACCCAACAGTCAATCGATAATATATGGTCCTTCCCATTTTTCTGACCATTTTCCTCGTCCTTCAGTCTTCTCGCCAACAGGAAAAATGACTCGCCAGACAAGTTCTCCTTCTGCAAAACTCATGCCCCTAGTACGTTGGTCATAGGCACGAGCCACCTTTTGTTTCTCAGCACGTAGACTATCATAAACTTGTATACGTTTCTCATCTAAGTCTTCATGTTCTTGCCACATTGCTTGTACATAGTCTTCACCGATCAAGTTGTGTTGCTCCATCACACGTAAAGACTGAACATTGATTTCCAAAGGCAGAACTGCATCGTGCCCAAACATTAATGCATAAGGAGTCGTACCTGTGTGTGTCCTCTTACTAGTCCTATAAGCCCACAAGGTATTAAAAAGTTCTTCATGCCACAGTCTGGCATTGCTCGCGAGCATCCGTTTAAGGATATGGATAATGATTTTATTGCTCGCTTCAGCTTGACCATTAGATTGGGCATAGTATGGAGAAGAGTGAAGAAAATGAATCCCAAGATCCTTCATTAAAGTGTCCACTTCTCCAGACATGAATGCTGCCCATCGGTCTGAAACAAAACTCTCAGGAATGTCAAACCGACAAATGATATCTTCAAATAGGAACTGGCGGATGGCCTTTGCAGATGATACCCTGAGAGGTCGAGCTTCAACCCATTTTGTGAAGAAATCAGTAGCCACTATGATAAACTTGTGCCCTTCAGATGAATGAGGATGAATCATTCCTATCAAGTCCAAAGCCCATCCTCGAGCTGGCCAAGGCTTGATTATTGGCTGTAATGGTATTCTGGGCATATGGTTAACCGGACCATGTTTTTGGCATTCTTCACAACCTTTTGCGAACGTGATGCAGTCTCTGAGCATTCTTGGCCAATAAAAGCCATGTCTTCTTAGTAACCATCTCATCTTGGGACCAGCTTGATGTGCCCCTGTAATCCCAAGGTGGACTTCTCTCATTAACCGCTTAGCTTCACGTCCAAAGACACACCGTAACAGTATGCCTTCTTCTCCCCTTCTATATAACTCAGCATCCTTGAGCACATAATTAGGAGCTAAAAATCTAATCCGCTTGTCTATCGGATTATTAGGATTCTGGAGATAAGAAATGATTTCCTGTCTCAAATCCTTGTCAATGTGATCAAGTGTAGCAACGTACCATTCATTTTTATCTTCTTGTCGTGCAATGAAAGATGGAAGGGTTCTTCTTTCAACCTTTAATATTCGTTCGCGTACTCCATCTTGCAAACTTACACCTGTTGCTAGTTGAGCCAGCTCATTGGCCGCATAGTTCTTCTCACGAGGAACATGACTCAACTCCACTTCTGTAAACAACTTGAGCAGGTTACAGGCCCTCTTCGCATAAGGTTCTAATATTGCGCCTGCCTTGTACTTTGTTTCAAGCTGTCTGATCATTAGTTGGGAATCTCCAAAAATATGCACATCTGTGATCTCCATATCTAATAAAAGTTCTAATCCAATGATTAGAGCTTCATATTCTGCTTGATTATTTGTGCATCTGAAGTCCAACCTGAAAGAATAAGAATAAGTTTGGCCGCGTGGGGAAATTAAAGTTACCCCTGCCCCAGCCATAGTACTCGTACTGGACCCATCGAAGTATAAACACCAAGGATCCAAAGCAATACGAGCAAGGTCCAGTTCTGGCCCTTCAACAACCTCTTTCATGGGATGATGAGCCAAAAAATCAGCCACTGCTTGGCCTTTTACCGCCTTCTGGGGAACATATTGCAAAGAAAACTCTGACAAAGCCAGAATCCACTTTCCAATGCGTCCACGGAGAATCGGTCTGGACAACATATACTTCACTAAATATGTTTGTGCAATGACACACGTAGTGAAGGACAGCATGTAGTGCCTCAACTTACACCCTGAAAAGTATAATGCTAGGCATAGTCTTTCCATCGGAGAGTATCTTGTTTCGCAGTCGTTCAAGGTACGACTCAGATAGAAAATAGCACGTTCAACTCCTGACGTGTCGTCCTGAGCTAGTAGACTTCCAATGGAGAGCTCAGTAGCTGATATATACAGCTTAAGAGGAACCCCAGGTCTTGGGGGAACCAAGACAGGTGGGTTTATTAAGTAGGCTTTAATGGTATCGAAGGCCTCTTGATGTATAGGCTCCCATACAAAGTCCTTTTGATTTTGAAGTTTGAGCAGAGTTGAGAATGGTTGTGTCTTCCCAGCAGCATTGTCAATAAACCGTCGTAAGAAATTGATCTTTCCTAATAAATGTTGTAGTTCTTTCTTACTCTTTGGTGGGACTGCATTTAGAACTGCTTGTTTCTTGTCATCTGGTATCTCAATCCCACGCTGATGAACCAAAAAACCTAGGAAATCTCCTGCCTGGACGCCAAACACACATTTGGCTGGATTCATCTTCAGTTGACGTTGCCTCATTCTGAGAAACACTTGCCTTAAGTCTTGAAAATGGTCACTTCTGCGTTTCGTCTTGACTACAACATCATCAATATATACTTCCATGGTGTTACCAATAAGATCATGGAAGATCAAATTCATTGCTCGTTGGTAGGTTGCCCCTGCATTCTTAAGTCCAAATGGCATATCCACGTACTCAAAAACACCTGCAAATCCTGGGCATCGAAACGTTGTTTTATGTCTATCTGCCTCAGCCACTGGGATTTGATGATATCCAGCAGTTCCATCCATAAATGTCAACATTTCATGGCGGGCAACTGAGTCTACCAACAAATCAGCTACTGGCATTGAGTATGCATCCTTTGGGGTTGCATTGTTCAAGTCTCTGTAGTCCACGCACACTCACATCTTTCCATTCTTTTTCTTGACTGGGACTATATTGAAAAGCCATTCATTGTATTTGGCTACACGTATAATCCCTGACTTGAGCATTTTCTCGACCTCTTCCTTGACTAGAATTGCAGTTTCTGTATTCATGCGACGCATCTCTTGTTTCACAGGCTTCTTCCCTTCTATAATGGGCAAATTGTGACAAACCAGGTCTGGTGATAGGCCAGGCATGTCGTCGTATTTCTCTGCAAAACAATCTGCATATTCTCATAGCAATTCAATAAGCTTGAGTCTCTCCTCAGGCTCCAGAAAGGTACTGATGGCCACAGAGATTGGCTCTTCATGTGTCCCAATATTGATGTGTTCAATGGGATCCTTGACTTTAGGAGGTAAATCATCTAAAGCTGCTGGAGCTAATTTAATCTCGTCCTCCTCCTCTAAGTCTTGCAAAACGTCTTCATCCACGTATTCCAAGGCTGCAACCATTGGAACCTTCTCAAAGGCTTGGCTCTCTAGCAGAAAATTATGAAAGCGTTCGTGTAGAGAGTGACAAGCCTCGGCCTCTATATCTGATAGAGACCCAATCATGGAGAGCGTTTGGATGGTAGCTCAATGGTGTAGGGTCTTTTGCTATCCTGAGTTGCTTGAATTATACCCCACTGAGCTAGTTCAGAGGCTATAACACCAACTGGGCGGCCTTTTTGATCGACGCCACATACCTCCAATGGCCTAAGGTCACTGTGGTAATATCTGGCTTCTAATGTATTAGCAGAAACGGAATATGGGCGAGGGTCAACATTGATTAGCTCTGCTTCACCTGACTCCATGTTCCAGAGTAACATCTGCTGATGAAGTGAAGAAGGTACATAATAACTTCGATGTATCCAGTCACGCCCCAGAATTGCACTGTATGGAGATGTGCACTATACTACAAAGAATGTGTAAGTGCCTGAGGCTAGCCCGACGTGTACCTGTAGGAAAACAACGCCCAAGGTCTTGGTTATGCTACCCTGAAAATTTCTGACACTTAACGAGGTCTCTTGGATAGCAGACTTGGGAACGCCAATTAAGGCCATTGCCTTGACGGTGATGATGTTCACTGCTGCCCCTGAGTCCACTAGGAGTTTATTCAACTGAATCCCTTGGACCTGTCCTGTGACATATAACGGCCTCATGTGCATGGCCATGTCTATAATGGGTTTAGAGAACATCATCTGTCCTGTCTTGTGTGATGAATCCGTCTCTGGGATCTCGATTGATGCTGAACCACTTGGTAATTCTGGTTCTTCATCTGGTAACACCAAGTTATTGATGCTTTTGGATTCATCCGTCGATGCTGACGGAGATAAAGCGTATTTGGAAGATAAGACATACAACATGTTAATGGCAAGATTGTCTTCTTCGATACAGTCTAGTGCAGCTTCATCTTCATCCTCACCGTAATCCACCAACTGCTCATCATCGTCATAGTTATCATCTCCAGCCTGATGTCCCTCCTCGTTTGGAGTTGCAGTGACCTCGAGATGAGCTACTTGTTGTTACTGACCCTCAGGAACAGGATCAATTGTTGCTGGTGGTAGTATTGGTGGAGTTTTCCCCTTGGGAACAGGAAACAGTTGTTGGGCCTTCTCTTGTTCTTCCACAATCAAAGGCCTGGGTTTCCATCGCAAGACTGGGGGCTTGCTTGGAGTGTTTTGTTTCTGCATGTCCCTTTTTCCCTGAGGGGGTGTTTGTAGCCCTGCTGTTTTCATCGTGTCCTCCTCAAAAGTGAGGCGTCTCCTCACTGGCTTCCGTTGTGTAGGCTCATGATGAATCTCAGGAGTAGATTCGGGCTCTTTGCCCTTAAACCCTAATTCTGGGTTTCGTTCGAAGACTCCTGGTCTTTGGGCTCTCACCTTAGGCTCGCGAGATTTCTTCCCAAAAACCACAAGTGGGTTTGCTGCAAGGGTGTTCAGGAGCCTTTACAACACTTCTGGAGGAAACTCCAGATCTTCCTTTTTGACCAAGCCAGCTTCATAGGCCTCTAGTGCTCTCTTGGCCCTGCCAAAGCGTCGTTGGAGATTTCTTCTCCTGCTTGGAGTTACCTCAATAGTTTTACCTTTCTCCCTTACGTACCAGACATCCTCCTTCGTAATATTTCTTGAAGCTGGAGGTATATATGGTTTCGCGAGCGTACTTGCAACTGTGGACTCAGGTGTTTTAGCCAAACTGGCTTGGTCTGCTCGCGAGCGCTTGGGAGCTGGAGTATCCCTTTGTTTTATTTGCTGGGGCTAATGATCTATACTCGAGAATAACTCTGGGAAAGACTTGGCTGCTTGAGCCAACTCTTCATAAGAGATCTTCAGCCCACTCCTCAGTTTACAATGTGCACAAAGAGCTATTCTGCTTTGGGGTCCACCTTTTCCTTTCCTTTATTCCTTGGTGCATAAGATGAACTTTCGCCAGCAGTTGGATGGTCGTTGGATTGTTTTCTTTTATTTGACTTGTCACGTGTCAGTTCCAACATTCTAACCATCATTGGTATAGGGGTCGTCAAGCCTTGCGAGGGTTTTTGCTCTATCATTATTATTCCCTCGTTAATCCACTGCTGTATCTTGAACTTTAAATCTCGACAAGCACTTGTGGTGTGGCCTCCCCATTTATGGTGGTATCGACAATAAGGCAAACCCCTAACATCCTCAAGATGTGGGTCAGGTGTTCCCCAATTGTCAGGAACCACAGCTATTCCTACTTGGCATAGCTCATTGAATATCTCATCTCGCCTGGACGCATCGTACGTGATTTGAGTTGGCTTAGGGCGAACAAATGCTATATTTCGTCCAGACCTTCGTCTTGACCTCTTCCTCACATAGGTTGGCTTAATTTGACTCCCCCTTGAAGAAGTGCCATTGGTAAGAGAAGTTGTGACTGGAGGAGGTGGTGTCCAGTGAAGGTATTGTGGGTGAAAATCTACCTCGCTCCGGTCGTTGATTTCAATCACTTCCCAGTTGATCAAACCTTGGATTTCATCTCTCAAGGTGGAACACATAGCTGTTCGATGACCAAAGTGATTGTGAAATCTGCAGAAGTGCTGGGCTGGCACTTCATACCGTAATTGTCTGAGTTCAGTAACTGGGTAAAAAGAGATCAACCCCATGTCCTTTAGCCTATCAAAGAATTCTTGTATCATATCAAGTCTGAATGAATAGGCTGAAAAGGATGGTCGATTCCAGGCCTCCATACCGTCGAGGTGCCTATTAGGTGATGTCCAATTCACCTCAACCATATTCACCTGTGCAGCAGGGAAAGGCTCGGAATCCACTAGTGCAGCTGTTTTGGACGTTCCTTCTAATTCTAATCTTCATTCATTGATCCATTTCTGGATCTGATCTTTAAGCTTGATGCAGTCCTTTGTGGTATGGTTCCATGCTCCATGGAACATGCAGTACTTTTTACCCTTTAACTGCTCAGCTGTAGGAAGTGGTCCAAAGTCTGCTTTGACGACACGCAGACTATACAGCTCGTCCAAAATTTCATGAGCCATATTGGCGTCATAGGTGTACTTCTCAAATTCTGGCTTAGTGAAAGCCACTGTTGAGAGCTTGATTGGACCCTTACTCTTTTGGAGCTTGCGGGGTTTTAAAACTTTGTTTGTTGATAAGTCAACGGCACCCACTTGCTTGCCATCAGAATCCGAGTCTTGGTCGTCTACACCTTCAATATAAGCCACTGTCTTTGGCTTCAACCTATCATAGGTTATGTTACTGTACGTCCCCTTGGATGCATTCCTTCTGTTATCTCTTTCCTGCATATTACTATGAGCTTTAGTCATAGCCGTGATGAACTCATTCAAGGAGAAATACTTGATGTTTAAGAATAGCTGATAGAACGTGTCCTCCAGACCATTCTTGGCCATCTCGACCACCTCTTCCTTACTCAGAGGGGTCTTGCATAGATTGTATTCTGACCGGAAACGGTGCAGGAAGGTAACAGAACTTTCGGTCACCGATTGGCTCAAGGAAGCCAACTTTCCTACACTGGTTTCTGGTCTTGCCGTTCCGAAGTGATCTATGAATAAGGCATCCATGTCCTTCCACTCAGTGATCGAACCCTTCTCTATTCCTGTATACCATATAAGAGCTGATCCTGACAACGATGAACCAAAGACTCTTAGTTTGAGTCCTTCATCTTCGGCATATTGGCCTAACTGTAAAGTAAAATAGGCCAAGTGTGTTGCCGCGTTTGCATCGTCGTCACCAGAAAAAGTTTGGAAGGTCTGGTGCTTGTAGAACTTTGGCCATCGCCACGCATCAGGATCGTCTTTTGAAATTGGAGAAAACGGTGTCTCGTAGGTTTCATGCATCTTTGATAAATGTATGTTACAATCGTCGAGAAACCTATTTAACCGTTGCTCCCAAGCAAGAGGAAAGGACTCTGCTTGCCTAGTTTTTCTGGCCAAGTCCGATACGGATTTGGTTAGAGACGTTATGTCTCTGTCTACCCTTTGTGATAGAGTCGCTGCATACCGGCGGTATTCCTCCAAACCTTTGTCCATTTGGCGAAGGATATCTATCCGTAGTCTATCTTGACCTTCCACCAAACTAGTTACCTGGGCCCCCATGGCCTCTCTCTCCTCTTGATCCTGATTTAAATCCACCCGTATTGCCTGGATACCAGCTGTCGCTGCATCTATTAAGTGAGCCTGGGTGGTGAGAAGAGTTGCCTGTTGCTCGATTCGTTCTTCGAGTGCCAAATGGTAATTAGTCTGGTGGCTATCTCGCCTGGCCGCGTACGCCAGGTACTGGTCGAACGTAAGTTGTGCTATTTCCGCCTCACTTAAAAACTTGAACGTCATGGTGTCGAAGTTGTTAGCGAAAATAGTTTCAACCGCTTGATTACTTAATGAACGACACTGACTAGATGTGTGTTCACGGTAAGCCGGTTGTGGATGTTTGCGACACTGAGGGTAAACCCTTCGATAAGGATCTTCAATTGTCGCTTGGAGACGCTAAGAGATATTCTCCCACCGGGCGTGCCAAAATGTTTGATGCAAAAATATCTCTCGCGAAGAGATCCTTCTCGCGAAGCAGTCTCTTTTATGATTTCAGATGTTTTAACCGCGTGAGCCGGTTTATCCTGTTTGTGCTGCGTATGCTGGCGTGCCATCGTCTCTTGATGGAATATAGACTGATTACAGCCGCCTGACGTCTATATTAAGCGATTAGAATGGGGAGAGCACCAACCCCACTCGAATAAGTCCTTTTTGCCTAGAAACCTAGGACTTGATATGTGTCTCTTAGCAGAATCTTCGAAATCGATACCCCACACGTCCTTATTCGTGCAAAGTAGATCAATTCCTCTGACGATGTGTATTGAGAACACTCGCTTCCTTTAAGTATCCAAACTCTCGACTTACAAGCGAAAAGCTCTTCAACTTTCCGGTTGCAATTGCTTCCTTGGAGTCGCAATACTCTCAGCCTACAGGTGACAAACACTTTGACCTTCTGGTTGCAAAGAAGATAGAAATCTCGAGGACGAGACGTCTGTCTAGGTTTGTTTGCGTATAGCAAGTTTGTATGTTTGATCGGGGACCTTTCTCATATGGTTCTTACTCTCCTTATATACTCGCTTAACAGCAGTCAGTCATTCTTTTCAAACTCTTTCTGCTCTTGTAATCACAGTCTGAATCCAACACCAGCATACGTGTCATATCACTCATAGATCTCTAATACCATCACAACTCTTCTAAGAGTTCTATCTAAAATGAAACTAGTTATGACAGGATTAAAGCTGCAATGAACCAGCTACTTAAGACACAGTTCTAACAGAACTCAAAGTCTGCTTCTGGCGAACGCTCGCCAGGCGTTACTCTCACTCGACTCCTCGCCAAGCGTTTACAATCTATTGGGCCGCTCGCATAGACCTCGGCCATCCAAACCCAAAATGAAATACTTTATTTAGGCCCAAACAAAACAGATATGAGAAGGCCTAATATAAAGAGCAAGGCACTTTATTCAATTTTTATGCCAGTAAAATACCTCTGAGTTGGTAAGAATTTGAACCCCGGCTTCTTTAGCAACATTACTTATGGCCAACGATACAGAACCCATCCCACCTTCAACATGCCTGCAAATGATCCAACTCATGAATGATCTCAAATTGTGAGATGCATGATTTGAACATGGAAGTACTATTAGCAATTATGCTACACAAAGACTTCAGAGTATCTCAATAATATGTGGTACTTACAACCATATATTGCGATCACCATCAACTTCACCCATAATGTGATGTAGAAGCACATAGCCACTCCCAGCAGTATTGATGTTTACCTGCAAATGAAACAGTTAATGTCATTACAGGACGCGTTTCAAGTTCATTCACCATGCTTTTTATGCTAGTCAGTGGAATTGAACCTTTGTTGCGTGACAATATCTCACAAAAAGTAGAAAAGCCATACCATGCTTCCGATGATAGCATCTACTGCTAGTGTTCCCTTCAGTACATTTGACTGCATTATTAGGATGTGAAAGTAACATCAGCCTCTGGCTTAAATGCCTAACATCTAAGAACTAAACTATGTCATACGAAATCGTTGATGACTAGCTGAAATCCACACCATATTTACCTAGGTTGAACGTAAACAAAAACAAAACTAGTACATCAGTTCTCTCTATACTTATATGATACTGCGACTGTTCAATGCCTCACTAATTCATTGTAAGATCAAATAGTACTCGAAGTGATCAAGTTCATGTCCAACCTCAAACCACTTATTCAAAAACTTTGAAGTTGGGAACAGCATCAAATCCACAAATTCCCTGCCATCAATCAAGTACATTATAAGCATCATTAGACCTGTGTAGCTCTATATCAACAGCAAAAACGATCTAATCAAGGTAGTCACACCATATCCTCACTACACCACGGAACTCTATTCATAGCGTTTTAAAAACGCTATTGTAGGATTTCATAGCGTTTTTCAAAACGCTATGTCTGCCAAGCTATAATAGGTCTGAGGGCTAACATAGCACTACTGGAAACGCTAGCATAAGTCTGGATTTCATAGCGTTTACACAAACGCTATGGTATACTTTTGTATAGCGTTTGGTGAAACGCTATGGTATGATTTTAATAGCGTTTTACCAAATGCTATGGTATAGTTTTAATAACGTTTAGTGAAATGCTATGCTATGGTTTTATTAGTGTTTTACCAAACGCTATGGTATAGTTTTAATAGCGTTTTACTAAACGTTATGGTATAGTTTTAATAGCGTTTTACCAAACGCTATGGTATAGTTTTAATAGCGTTTTACGAAATGCTATGATATAGTTTTTTTAGCGTTTTACCAAATATCATGGTAGGGTTTTAATAGCATTTCATCAAACGCTATGATATGGTTTTAATAGCGTTCTACCAAACGCTATGGTATAGTTTTTATAGCATTTTCCTAATTGCAATTGTATAGAATTGATAGTGTTTTATTAATTGCTATGTTACATTATTTATGGCATTTGAACGCTATATTTTCATTAACCATTTACTAGCTAGAACTCATCAAAGTACATGATCTCATTCATATGTTCAAAAATAACAATAAAATCATCATTATGTTCAACAACATAATAGACTAGCATCCTTTTGTTCATCAAAATACAATTACAAGATATTCTACTTAAAAAACTTTCAGTTGAGCATTTCCTGCACCCATGCATCTTTATCAATGTGAAACTTTACTAGAGAAATCCTGCACATTTGAGAACAAATTAATAGTCATAAGACAACATTCATGAATAGATGATCCACTGACTGCCCCCACAACACATAAAGTGAAAAGAATTCATATTGGTGACATCTAGATGATTTTATTCGAAAGCACAACCGATAAAAACAGTAATATAAGAAGAAAAAATAGTAAGGGTCTAATCTTTATAATTTTATTGGCTATTCATATCCAATAAAACCAAATATAGAAAATAATGACACTTAGAATAGTTCAGAAAAAATGCCAATACGATGAGCTTGAGACTTATTTTAAATTTTCAATAAAAGACCAACAATCTTATGGACCTTAGGAACCAATATTATGCTTACATTTTGTTTATTCCATCATAACTTTGTCAGCAGGCCAAGCTACTCTAGAACCACAGGCATCTTCAATGCATTCAAACGCAAATATAATTATCCACAAAGGTGCAGTTGGGATCAATGGAACATCTACCGAAACTTTTACAGCATGCTCTCCAAGCTCCTATGGTGAACAAGTGTTTTTGGGTCACTTGAAACCCAAGGTGTTGTAGCAACTATTTTCCAAAGGCCTTTTGGCCCAAAGAAAGGGCATGCCTCGTACAACTAGCCCAAAAAGCCAATTTCTGCCACTTATTCCGAAGTCGATCATAGTAAGAAGAATCTTCCCAGGGAAAAGTCTCGGGAGTCCGTGAATCCAAAACAAAATCCACCAATCTCCTAAACTTATTCAATTGATTCTCAAACCTATTAATCCAAACCAACACAGAAACATAATGTTTGTTAATTATGAGCTCTACTACAAATTAATCTGAGCCCTATAATTAGAATCTGCCTGTGATAAGCATCTGCATCACGCTTAGAGAAGTTTGAAATTTCCGAGTGATCACGATCATGGTCCACGCCTAACAGAAGAGAACGACCATCGAGACAGAGAGTGAACGATGACGCCAAAGGCTTCAACAGCTTCAGTCCATGCCTCGTCAACTCCAATTCCCTTTCAAATTAATTAATTCCAAACATGTAATTACTAATTAGTAAGTGATTGAAAAAGGTTCAGTACCTGAAGACGTTGGGGCGGAGGAGGCCGTAGAGGTAGCTGCAGCCGGGGACGAGCTCCTCCGATAACTTGCCGGCGTTCGAGGACGGTGCGTGCGAGGTAGGTGGAGGCGACGAGGCCGTTGTGACCGGCGCCGACGACCAGCGCGTCCCATTTCTTCATGGCGAGGTCGCGCGTGGTGAAGACTCTCGGTGCTCGCCGCATGGTGACTTACTGAATGACTGGATCGAGGAGGAGGAGTAGAATGGTGTAGTAGTGGAATTCATGGATGAAGAAGAAGAAGAAGAAGAAGAAGAAGAAGAAGAAGAAGACAAATTTAAATGTTTTTTTTTACAGTTTTGGGAGATCGAAGAGGATTGAATTGGTTAGCTAGAGACTTTAGGCTTTTGCTTGAAATGACAGGTGGATGGTGCATGCTCTTTGGTGGGACCCGCTCATTTCGGAAGAGACGGTGGCGGTTACTCAATCAGATCAGTCCAGTATCGGAGAGACCGATGTTTGATGTTTCCACTTCCCGCCATTTTTTTTTTACTTTGGCGCCTTCTGAATTTTCTGGTAGCTATTTTAGTTACTGCACAGTTGATTTATCGACAGTAAAAACTAAAAACGTGCTATTTGAGCCCTTAATCTATATTTCTCATTTTTTTTTCCTTTTTTATTTCATAACCGTTTAAAGAAATAATATTCCTGATATTCCGGTGTGTGTCTTTTTCTAATTAACGTAAAAACAGATATTCTCCAAATTCATGATTTATATGGATATTGATTGTAACAGATTGTAATGTATATTTAAAAGTCATATATCAATGAATAAAGTACAATTTCAATTTATAGTGTATCTATTTACTTTTCCCCTTCAACACGTTATCAGCAGCTCTTAAGTTGGTAGCCAAACTAAACCCTAAACAGAAAGAAAAAAAAACTACCCCTAAACATGTAAACCTCCACCGTCGGAGCACTATCGTCGCCCGCACCACCGTCGTCCGTCACAGGATTTTTGCAGTTTCTAAAAAAAAAAAAAAGTTTTTCATAACGAGCATAACACCCTCGAGGTAAATTTCCTCCCTTCTTCGATATAGAATTAGGTTGTAAAACTTCATTATCGCAACACCCTAGATCTAGGTCTAGATTCAGGTTGGATTTTAATACCGTGATTTATTTTTTATGCCATAGTTCCTATGGATTAATACATGTTATAAAAAGTTGATATTGTTGACAATCCAGGAGGAGTCACGGATAATTGTGATTTCACATTGAAAAAAAATGGAAGTCGATCTTTTGTGATTATTTGTGAAAGTCACGGTTGTACACATACATGGCTAAATTATCTCATACCGTACGTACCTAACGCCCTTGAATACTTTTTAATTATATCTCACCGCTCACATAACAACACTCACCAGCAAGAGACCTACAACTTCGATGACAAACCCGAGTTCTATCTCGGCGTGGTTACCGCTCATGCGCCCGTCAAGGAACCCGCCAAGAAGTACCTCAGCAAAAGAGTAAGAGCACTGATCCCACATCGAAGAATTGATAAAAGCTCTAGTTCCAACCACCTTCATAAGCCTGATGGTTCAACATTAATGGTACACTCACGTTACTCTTTTACGTCGTTACTCTATCGAAACATTATCTTGTTTCTGACTTAGGCATCAGAGGGTTGAAGGCCGGCACATCCGGTCTCTCCTTATCGATTGTCACTCTTAGCAGTGAGAATCGTTGCATAAGAGCGACAACAATATCGTCCATATCCGAGCGACAGCAATATCATTCATGACCGAGCGACAGCGATACCAACTACAATCGAGAGACAGCGATATACACAGAACTGTATTAGTTCTTTCTGTTCAATATTAATTACCTTGTGATTTTTAATATTAACATTGGCGCTATCTGTGGGGACCTACACCAGAAAGTGTTTTCCTAACCACGCAGCACTCAGCGAGCGACGAGCATGGATACCTTCTTGACACTTGGCATGACACCGAGCACTCAGCATGAACTTCTCCACCAAACGCCCTCCACAAACGAAAACGTTGATGAATTTGCCTTCACATAGCGACCGAGAAAGCAGCATGTTACTCAGGACCGGCAGGCATCCATCGACGCTGAGAGGCATGCAAGCGATATGGAACAGCGGTACGAGTTAGTGGTGCGAAAATGCCTTGAACTCGAAAAAGACTGGGAGTTTGAACATCAGCGATACATGCAGTCTGAATCAAGATTGAGGGTTGTTGAGTGAGCATGACTTAATTCAGAATCTACGGTGGAATCCCTAAGCATGGAACCTCACGAGGTGGTCTGTCAGCGAGAGGTACTCATCCAATCATCAATACGCCATCCGCATCTACAGAACGCGGGACCACCACCGACACTGAAAAGACTATAGCGAAATCTCAAGCCGGAATTAAACAACGCCGCCCATATATCTCACCCGTCTATTTGGGTACAGCCATTACCTTCGCTACCCCCGCTTGAGATCACACCAACGATACATCGGGGGGGGGGGGGGGGGTGTAACATCAAGGATCGCCAAGTTGGAAGCCATGGTGCGACAGCTGGCGCAACCAAAAGCGAGCTACCTGGATCGAATGTTGCCAACAGTCCGTGTTGAGCCCTTCTCAGCCGGTATTATGCTCCGAGATCGACACCCACTGGCCAAAGTAGAAATTGAGCGATACAGAGGGAAGCTTTGCCTCAGCGACTACCGGCAGAAGATATGACAACGCGACGAATTGCTACCTGCTTATAGAAAGCCTTACCGGTGAAGCACTGAGCTGATTCTTCAGCTTACCGCCAAAATCCATCAACTCCTTTCAAGAACTTATTCGAATATTTCTAAAAAGATACATTACATCAGCTAACTGTTCTCTCACCTATAACCAATTGCAGGCCATACGACAGGAACCATCTAAAGGACTATCTACCTTCGTCTAGCGATGGAACACCACCATCACAAGTTGTCGTGACATTACGGGTGACTCAGCTTTTTGCATACTCCGGAACTCTTTGCAACCGGGGTTACTAACATGGAAACTCAATGAGAACCTGGCGACCACCTACAACGACCTATTGGATCGTGTAACATCACACGCCCAATTAGAAATACAAACATTTGGCTCCAACCCCACATCGACATAACAGGTACACACCTATTCTAATACCATAGTTCCTAGTGTACAGAGCGCGCTCCCCGCACCGAACACAGCGCGAGCGCGATCACCCTATTGATCAGGCTCACATGACCACAACCGCGGGGACTGGAAAAAAAATAACCCAGGAATATAGGGATACCAGAGGCACTACCGAGGTAAGGGCAGCTATAACAATAATGGAAAAAGGTATCGGGAGGACATAAATGATCGACCTCATGACGATGTCGCGACACGACCTAGGATGGAGCAGTAGGTCTTCAGCATGCTCAATGCGAAATATGCCAACATATTAGCAGCTCATCCAGATCTGTTCCCGCTACCAAAGAAAACATACAAGGTTACGACCTACAAGAAGACCGGGAAATGGTGCAGCTTCCACCAAAATGAGTCACACGATACCGAAAAATGTTATAGTATGAAAGAAGCGATGGAAGAAAAACTCCAGAAAGGCAACCTGACGAAGTTCAAATCAGGAAATGAGACACCACCAATACAAGGGGTCGCTAGCATCAGAAGAATCAACGTGATCACCTGCGGGAAGTCTAAGGCAGAGCGAAAAAGTGAGCGAGCGGTATGTAATGTGCAACAGGGACTGACAAAGATAGCTAGGATGAGCTGGAGCTCCATTACGTTCTACGAATCGGAAGAATAGGATCGCCCACCGGTATCAGAGGATTACCCATTCTTAATCGATGTCGTCATCGATCTTTGCAGCGTCGGAAGATGTCTGGTAGATACCGGATCCTCCGTCAACGTCATATTCTTGCACGCATACGAGAAGCTTGAGATGCTCCCCTCCAAGTTCAAACAAGACCACTTCCCGCTACTTAGCTTTTTGGGTGATCAAATACAACTGGTACGCAGCGATTACCTATGGATCGCCTTAGGCCAGGAGAGCTGTAGTGCGGAAACTCACATCGAGTTCCTGGTTGTGGACGCTCCATCATATTATAACGCCATCATCAGATGAAACACACTGAGTAGAGTCAGCGCTATAGTATCACAACGAATGTTACTTATGAAGTTCCCCACCATAAGTGGCATATGCATGCTGCGAGGAACAACGCTCGCATTACCCAGATTGTCAAGCGACGCCAACTACCCAGCAAAGGAGGTATGCCTACTCACCACCGACCCGAAAATAGAAGCACCAGATGACCCAAGGGATGGACCCCTCACGGCCAGATCCGCCAGCGAAGAATCTACTAAGCTCATCTCGGTGTCGGATGAGCACCCCGATCAAACGGTCAGAATAGGGGCCAACCTGGATCCAATAATAGAAACTGCCCTCACCAACATCCTCAAGGAATGCAGCGACATATTCGCATGGTCTTACGCTGATATGCCAGGCATATCAACCAACATCGTGTCACACAAGCTGGGTATCTCGCCAGGTGCAATACCCAAGCGACAGAAACGCAGGGCCTACTACAAGGAGTAATATGCCGCCATGCAGGAAGAAGTAACCAAGCTCCTCAACATAGGGTTCATCAAGAAGGTTCAATACCCAACATGGGTCTCCAACGTCATTATGGTAAAAAACAACAATAATAAATGGAGGTTATGCGTTGACTACACCAACATCAATAAAGTCTGCCCAAAAGACTCATTTCCACTACCAAGAATAGACCACCTCGTAGACGCAACTAGCGGGCACGAGCTTCTGTCCACAATGGATTGTTACTCAGGGTACAATCAGATAAGAATGGATCTAGCGGATGCGGAGGCACCGTGCTTCATCACCGACTAGAGACTTTACTGCTACAAAGTTATGCCATTCAGGATGAAAAACGCAGGGGCAACCTACCAATGCTTCATAACGGAGCTACTGGTGCTATTAGATAACGATACAGTAGCGGTCTATGTTGACAACCTGATAGTAAAAAGTAGACACCAACGGAGTCACGTCAGGGACCTCAAAGCAGTACTAGATACCATTATCAGTAGCGGGATGAGACTCAACCCGACGAAGTGTATCTTTGGAGTCTCGGCGGCCAAGTTTCTGGGATACATGGTAAATCAGAGGGGCATAGAGGCCAACCCAGAAAAAATCTAGGCAATCCTTAACACAACGCGACCGGTGACAAAGCAAGACCTTCAGGCCCTAACAAGAAAGCTAACGTCACTATCACATTTTATCTCCCACTACACCGAAAAATGCAACCTGTTTTTCAAAGCAATAAGGATCACGAAGAAGAAAACAGTGGAGTGAACCGACGAGTACGAAGCGGCCTTAATGGGGATCAAGCAATACCTCGCCCATATTCCATTCTTATCAGCCCCAATACCGGGTGAGATCTTATATATTTACTTAGCCGTTTCAAAAACCATTGTTAGCTCCGCCCTCGTCAGACGAGAAGCGGACACAGAATTACCAATATTTTTTGCAGGAAAGAGCCTAGACAAGACGGAAGCAAGGTACCCAACCCTAGAATAGCTAGCCTTAGCACTAATTGTGTCAGCAAGACGACTTAGGCCGTACTTCCAAAAACGGATGACCAACAAGGTTTGCCAGTAACAACACCGCCCATGCGATCGTCTGATTGGAACTTATATGTCGATGGGTCGAGGACGTCTGACACGGCAGGGGCAGGAGCAATCCTGACCGGGCCAGGAAAGGTCTACGCCGAGTACGCCATCCGGTTCCTCTTTTCGGCATCAAACAACAAAGCCGTGTACGAAGCCTTAATCGCTGGCCTACAACTCGCCACTGATTCAAGAGCTGAAAGCGTTAACGTATTCAGTGATTCTCAGCTGTTAGTAAGCCAAGTCATCGGGGACTTCGAGGCAAAAGGAACACAGATGTCGGCATACCTAGGGTACGTAAAAGAAATTTTAACTAAATTTTCTTTTTACAACACCACTCACATCCCCAGGGAGCAGAACGCGAGGGCCGACGCCCTAGCAACGACAGTACTGCACACTACGAGAGGACATACCATGGTGGAAATGCTGGAAAAGCCTAACATCTCTAAAAACTTCCAAGAGGTATTCACACTTACGTTAGCCGCACCACCACCAACAGAGGACTGGAGAATGGGCATAACCAACTACTTAATTGACGGGATGTTAATAGAAGACAGAGCGGAGGCAAGAAACCTATCTCAACGGGCCCGTTCTAAAGTGCGTCACGACAAAAGAAGGCCAGGAGCTACTGAAAGACGTCCACGAATGCAGGTATGGGAACCATAGCAGGCCAAACACCATCGTCCACAAGCTACTCCACTATGGGTTCTACTACAGAGGAATGAGGGAAGACACGAGGAAAATTATAGACAAATGTGCGACATGTGCCAAATACGCGACCAGAATACACACGCCGGCAGCACCAATGTCAATAATCATCATCCCCATCTCGTTCGCACAGTGGGGACTAGACCTTATTAGACTGTTAAATGTGTCATCTTGCCAGTTCAAATACATCATCTGCATTGACTACCACACGAAGTACATTTAAGCGAGACCACTCTTACTTGTCACCAAGCAGAAGGTAATCAACTTCCTATGGAAAGACATATCTACCGGTATGGAGCGCCACTCACTATCGTCACTGACAACGGGAAGCAGTTCAATAATGACAAAATGAGGGAGTTCAGGGGCAACCTGGGGACCCGATTGGTGTACGCATCAGTATACTACCCCCAGACTAACAGACAAGTGGAAGCGGCTACAAAAAGATCAAGGCAGGACTAAAGAAAAGAATGAAGGACTACATCCATAGATGGGAAAAATGCCTCTATGAGGTACTATGGTCCATAAAACTACACCAACAAAAGCAACGGGTGCCTTGCCATTTTCACTCGTCTATGGAGTGGAGGCGGTCCTGCCATTCGAGATCATGCACAGAAGCCCCCGTTTGCGAGGACAAGCTCAACATGGCAAATATATTGCGAGAAGAATGGGAATATGAAACCAATATTGCTCTGATGGCGAACAAGCAAAGGATTGCCCGACAACACAACCGTAGAGTCATGGCCCGGAAACTTCTAATCGGCGACATGGTCTGGAGAGAGGTCATCCCAAAACCAAAAGAACTAGCGCTAGTATGGGAATGATCATTCAAAATTATCGAAAGCCTAACACTAACTACGTTCATCCTCAAAGATAAAAGCAGCACTAGAGTGTCAAGAACCTGGAATGCAAAACACCTCTGATATTGTCACCAGTAAAACATGTTCTACTATGTTGGCAATACTAATGATTTCTATTTAAAATTGAGATGCGTAGTAAAAACTCAACGAGGCACGTGTTTATTCTTATAGCATCAGCATATTAACTATTTTTTACTTCGTATGTCTGATCTAATGCTGTGGTAAAACGGACATACGATATAAGCAAATGAATTTCCTCCAGACCTTTCATTGATAAGCGATATGTAATCATACTTAGAATATTGATAAAAAAAAACATCTATTCAAAATCATAGCATATCAGTCGGGAGCAAAAAACCTTAGCGACAAGTACTATTACAGAATAAACTATATTGTTCAAAAATACTAACGTTATAACAAAAGGGCGGCACCAAGCTTCACATTGGGACATGATCTTCGCCATCTTGCAGGTCCTCCTCTTGCTCAGCCTGGCGTTGACGCTCACGATAATTGGCCTCCATCTCCCAGCTCTGCTTTTGAGATACGCCCTCAACATTATGAATACGATGCGTTAGAGTAGTTGGCGGCGATGGGTTAGGATTTAAAGATGAGAACCATAAGGGTCATACCTGTCGCCACGTGCTCACGCTGGCGCTCCCTTTCTTCCTCATCCTCCTCCTTCGGCCTCTCCAAAGCAAGTCGATCAGCCTCACGCTTCGCTCGGCGCTCCTTATTTATCCTGGCGATGTCCACATGATACTTCTCATTCACCCACCCCTTCCGGATAAACTGGTTCCGAGTCTCTTGTAGACCTCGTTTGAAGGCCGACTGCAGTGCTTCGCGATACTCGGCATCGGCTTTGAAATCCTCAATAGCGTTGGTAAGCTCTTGTTCTCGACACTTCTCGAGCTCCCTAACCTGGCCCTGGCCCTGAAGCGCAGTGACTTGGCCCTCAAGTGTGGAGCATTCCATTTGGACGTCCCTCGTCCGCTGGAGCTCAGCATCCTTCAACCGTCGTTGCTCCTCCTTCAGCCTAAGCTCCAGCTCCTTTGACCACGGAATGGAATCGTCTAGACAGTGGTCGGCCTCCTCCAAACGCGCCTCCAACTGCTCGCACTTCTGTTGGAGCTCTTGCCATTGCCCGCACCAGCTACTTCTCCTTCTTGGTCAGTTCCCCTCCGACGCAAGCCAATTCTTCCTCCAACGACACCAGAGCTTGATGCTGGTGGCACATCAACTGGATCGTAGTGGCAACCGACCTAAGGCACTCATCGGTGCCCGCAGTAATATCGGCCACAGTATGCACCTTCGCGGGGAGAAGAGACACTATCCGGGCGGAGTACGGAGGCGGCTCCTGCCAATTAACAGAGCGAGGAGAAGGTTTACATTTCCTTGTCTTTGAGCTCAAGTTTCTGCTTTGCATCTTCAACTTCTTTCTTTTGTTTCTCAAGCTCTTCCTTTTGAATTTGTAAAGCATCCAGTCTTCTCTTGAGCTCCTCATTCGCTGCTAGAGACAATTTAAGTGCTTCAACACCATCTTTAACTTGCTTCTTCAATTTAGTATTTTCTTCAGAAGTACTTTGTATCTTCCCTTGAGCTTTATGGAGTTGAAGTTGTGCTCTACCGAGACTCTTTTTCAAGGACGAAAACGATACAACATAAGTTCTCACACCAGATTCACCAGCATCTTTCGTCTCTCTTAATCTGGTCTCAAGCACGGATTTCTCCTGGACAGATGCTGCAAGTTTTTTCTCAGCATCCTTCATCTCTCTTAATCTCGTCTCAAGCATAGATTTTTCCTGGAGAGATGCTGCAAGTTTGTTCTCAGTATCCAACAGTTTCTTCTCAGCAGCTGTATTCTCTGCCCTCAATACTGCATTCACATCTGTAGAATCGTCAGTAGTTGCTAGTCGCTTCTTAAGAGACTTAATCTCCCAGTCCATAATACCCGAATTAAACTCAAAGTATTCCTTCTCCTTCTTTAGAGAAGAAACCTGTATTGTAGCTAAACAATTTGTTGATCATTGGAACCAGATTGATTTGCAGCACGTTGATTTGCTTTGAAGTTCGTATTTTCTTTCTTAAAAGAAATCAAATAATTATTCAAAACTTTAATGACAACCGCAAGAGCTGTATTGGATTTGTGAAATTCTTTACATTCAGAATCCATTTTTTGGATCTCCACATCCTTCTTCATGTTACTATCTTGCAATTGCTCACCAAATTCTTCACTTTCCTTCAACTTCAAGTACTTCTCCATAATGATGCCTTCAACTTCTCAACATACTCTTGACTATCTTTCAATTCAACATCCTTGGCACGCAACTCAAATTCATACTTGGCATAGTCATCCTAAGCCATATCATTGATACCTGACGGGAGAGGATTTATATCACGATCAGCTTTATCAACTTTAGTATGAGCTTTAGTTTTCTTGGTCCTCGAATTCAAAAAGTATCTGGTTTATGAAAAAGAGATCCAGACAGCTATTTAGACAGATACACAGAAAATAGCTATTTATCCATAAGACAGATACTCAGAAGACTGCTATTATCAACAACAAACAATAGTTACACAAATACTCAAAACAGACAGATACCCAATCAGATACTAAGACAGATACCCAGACAGATGCAGATACATAGACAGTTACAGATACTCAGACAGATATCCAGACAGTAATATAGACAATAACAAACAATAGTTAGATACTCACCCTCAGCATTTCCAAGCTTTTGATGTTTCAAAAATGATCCATAATATCACTGAGGCTGTGCATGATCATGCCAACATTTGAATGCTCCTTGCCATCTCTTGGTTTGACAATATCAAGGATTCAAGCAAGATAAAACTGATACAAAAAACAACAATGAAACAAATCAGGGACATGTACTCAAACAGATACTCAAGAAAATTTACCGGAATAATAGTGCTGCAAGCACCAATATTAATCGCATTGCTTCTCTCGGGCTTTTTCTCATCCTCATCATCATCATTATCTGCCTTCACCACCTTCATCTTCCCTGCCTTCTTCTCCTTCAGCTTCTTTGCTTCCTCTTTCTTCGTGGCTACTTGTGGAACAAAGTTTTTTGCATAAATGTCCAATGCATAGAATAGGTTGTCGTGGACAATAGTTGCCAATGCAAACTGTTTCATTAGTGCAATGTTGGTCACGCCATTTGTAAAAACAAGTGCCAAAGTTCCTTTCGAATTAGGCAGCATAACACAAGCCAGAAGAAACAACATCAACAAAATAACTCATTCTTCAACCTTTAATTTGTCACCAAATGTTGTCTCTAACAAACTGCAGATATAACCCTTGCCGATTTCCTTGCCCCCAAACAAGTTACGCAGCCACCCTGAAATCTTCAATTTCTTGTCGTTCAATGAAATTAGTCTTCCTTCTGTGCTCAAACCCAACAAAGATGCGACATAATCATGAGTGATATGGTGAACACGAGACGAATAGAAATGAAATTCCCTGTTCTCCTTCCTGTGTACATCAACCATATAAGCAATTGCATCATTCGACTTCAAGCAGTCACGTTCATCAATATCACCGTCAATGAATGCTCGGAGTAGATCATTGAACGGTGTCTCCTTTATCCCTTCTTCACATCTTCGCTAATATTATCCTGATTTTTAGCAATAAACTTCTGGAAATACGGCAAATAGCACCGAAACTGACACTTCCAGTTCTGCTCCACCACCTGAACAACTCCAGGCTCATCCACTACTTGTTGTCATTGTCTAATAGGTACCGAAATTTTCACATCGTCATCACTCTCTGTCTCTACATCAAAATCAGAAGTTGATTCAGAAGACTCCACTTTGTTCTTGCCCTTAGTCTTCTTCTTCTTCTTCTTCTTCTCCTCCTTCTGCTCTTCCAGCTTTAAAGATTCCCTAATCATCTTAACAAGATGATCATCGAAACAGTAGAACAAGATGAAGAAGACACTGATCTTCCCTTGTTCCATTTAGCTTTTTTCAAATCCTTTTTTAAAACAACATGCTCCTCTCCTCGGAAGAATAAAAAGAAGATGAAGAAGAAGGCACATCACATTCCGACGATTCAACATACTCTCATATTCTCTTCCTAGATGATCTAGGCCTTCTTTTTACTTCACTGTCTAAATTTTGCACTGCTCTATTGCGTTTCGACATTGATTATAGAATAATTGCAAATGATCAACACACATATAGTTAGACAAAAATCAAAAACAGATGTCCAAAAATAGTAAGATAAACATATACCCAAACAGATACTTACAAAAGATGTCAGCAACAACAACCATAAAATAGTACAACAACCAAAAAATAAAATGAAAACCTTAGAAAAGTGTCAGCAACAACAACATTTCAAAAACATGAAAATGATACTCAGATATATACTTCGATATATCCAGACAAAGGCCTTCAATCACAAACACAACAACAACAACTACTACTACAACAAACAAATAACATTTCATAACTTCAAAAATGCATATTACATCAAAAAACTACTACAAAAATCATGAAGAAAAAAAGTGAAAAATTATCGAAAATAAACTCAAAACCACGAAAAGGAACATGCAAACAACAACATTTCATAACTTCATAAACGAACAATAAAAAGGAAGATGCAAACTCCTTAGAACAAATGAAAATTAAAAACTCAGGGGTTTCGAAAAGAGATTCTTACAAAGAACTCGAGACGACGAACTAAAAGGAGACGACGACGGACACGGGAACAGACGACGACGAACGAAACGGCGAACACAACGACGGCGAAACAAACACGATGGGAGAGAGAGAGTACGAGATCTGAGAACGAAAGAGAGAGAGAGAGTGAAAAGTATATAGTTAGAACGCGAGAGTTAGAAAGTGACAAATAACGTAAAATGACAAAAACACAAGTCTGTTACAAACTTAAAAGTCTAAACTGGGTATTTCTTTCATTTCCCCTTAAATTAATTAGATAATGGCCATTTTTCTTCTTCAAAATAGTTTATGACTTGTTCTTTGGATTCGATCACCATTTATCTTGGAGCTCTGAAGATAAATCAATGAGCTGGAACATATAGGGGGGAGAGAACATCATTCTCAATTATCCTCCCCCTTATCTCCAATGGTTAGTTAATCAAAGAGGACAAGTAAAGTCTTGATAATGAGAGACAATATCAAAAGATAATCTTTGGAATCCCTTTCTTACGAGTACTTGAAAACTACAGGTTTGCAGCAGTAGAGTTTCTAAGACTAAATATGGCAATGACTAACCCCCCTCCATTTCAGGCAAACTAATACGTATTAGTCAAGTTTACTCTTCTATCGATAATAGAACACTGCAGAAGACGATAAAGTTCTCTTAGATCTTAAAATAAAAAAACAATATAGGAATCAAATGAAAAATAGTACTGTATGAAAGGTAATGTACACTTGTACACCAATCGATCTCAGAGGGATGATAGAGCACCCAGAACCTTCAAGAATTACGAAACTAAGTCATTTGTACTTTTGGCTTAGTAAATAATCAAGTATTGAGAACTTATCTTTATTGGACTAATAACAATAAACATGAAGGGTGTATGGAACTACTCACAAGCCGAAATATGCTTTCAAAGGGGAAGAGCTCAAGATAAGGCACAAAGGAACACCTATTTCCTAACATGGTTATCTTCAGCTTAAACTAATCACCTTTTCTCCAAAACAAGCAACAAAAAAACACCAAAACACGTTAAAAACCACAAGGATGCATGCTGTTTCATGATGCATTATGCACTTAAGGAAGATCCTATCCTTGTTTCATTTTCCCATCTCCTCAGGAGAGGCAAATGAACCTCGAATGAATTCAAGGTAAGAGTCTTTTGTGTGTAACGTCACACATTTGGTTCCTGCCAACATTAAAATTGAATTAAATCTCAATCTATTATTAGTTATCCAGAGCTCGTCCAAAACCCAGACACAGATTAGTCAATAAATAAGTCTACAAAGCGCCTTAAGGGTATTCTGTTAACCAGCAGGAAGGAAAAAATGGTTTTAATTCTCGTGAGTAATCAGATTATCAGAATGTGGTCCTGCCAGAAAACCAGGAAGGTTAGTTTACTTTACTTGATGATATTAATAGGTGAAGATCTAACAGTGGAAATCTCCTAAATCGAGATGCTTAACACTTGAGGGTGCACTAAATCAGGAAAGATTAACAAAACCATAACCTCGATTTACAGCTCTACAAGCATTTTTGGGGGAAGCAAGACCTGTGGAAGTAACACCCAAGTGGGCAAATCCGGATTCTCCCAATCAACAACGATTTGCAGTGATAACATAAACTATTTCTCAGCAGGCATGTTCATTTCTTTTGATTCTCTTCTCTACCTATGATAATCCCACATGCTTATAAAATAAACAAGATCATCGTACTTCCAATCACACAAAAACTTGGGAAGGAAGCGATTAACTGTACTTAAAAACACAGATCTCTCTGTCTCTCTCTATTCCTACTTCTTTTGCTTAACATTCTAGATATATAACTGTCTATGATATTGAATCTAGCTATTTTGTTTGCCAACTAACGTCACCCTATTTGCATGAACAAGTATCATCTATTCTATACATTGCAAATCTCCTGAGTTTGAGTTGACCACCTTTAAGTTTCATCGACCAGTTTCATTCGCTCTTACATACAAAAGGAACTTTGTTCCTATCACTTACCATACCAATCTCTGCTCTAACAGCTCAGAAAATGGTACCTAACCCGCTTTCTTTCCCAGACTCCAACTCGACTTGGACAGCCAAGCAAAACAAATTGTTTGAAAATGTTCTCGCAATCTATGATCGAGAAACCCATGATCGTTGGCAAAAGATAGCCAAGATCGTCGGAGGGACAACTGAAGAAGAAGTGAAGAGGCAGTAAGAGATCCTACTGCATGATATTAACTGCATAGAGTTGGGCAAAGTTCCTCTCCCCAAGTACAGGAAAGGAGAAAAAATCAACATCAGCAATGAGGAAAAGAGGTACTTTGCTTTGTTCTCTTTTTACCTTTGTTAGGATGATGACTAGACAAACAGATTCTAAATCCTTGATCAACTGTATTCACAAAACTGTTCTAAGAATACAGCAATGGGAAGAATTACAACTCAGCCATGAAGATTTCATAAATAATCATAGAATCATCGGTGTGCCTGTAAAAATGATATTCCAGAAGTCATTAATTTTACAAGTCCCATTTGGTATACCAAACTTTGTAAGGTAGATATGCACTTATGCACTTCCAACTTGGATTTATATATTCTTACCTACATTTTGGGTAATATGTTTAGATGTCAATTCATTAGTCTATATTGCAAATCTGATGAATTTTGGGTAGACTCACCTAAATATCTGATATTAATCCTTTTTGTTACTGCCATAGTAGATAGTGCACGTAACACTTCTGAATCCTAGCAAAATGCAGTAGAAATCACTTGATACGTAAAAAATGCTACAAACTATGTGGTATACTAACTTAGCCTTATCTTGACATCTATTACAGGATGAAGAGCTTAAAAGATATAAGGACGGGTGTCCGGCACTACACACAGCACCGATTTTCTCATGAAGTTGTTGATCCACTGCTTAGCCTATATCCCCGTTTCCATCCCTATGTTTTTCCCTTCAACATCTAAATGCAGAATACTTTTCTCTATCCAGCACATTTAACCAACAAAGAATAATCTATATACGAGTACGTGCTTATTTGTCATCATTAATCAAAGAATTATCACATTAGCCAAAGAGACTTAACTCTTGCGGCGTAGAAGGGTAGAAATCTCAGGTCCAAGTTCATAGATATACAGTCAGTTACTTTCTAAAACATAACATATTTAAACAAACTGCAACTGAAACTAAATAGCTTGAACATTCGAACAAAAGCATCATTTACTGTGCTAAATTATCCATAGGATTAGCAAACACAGAAAACAGAAAATACACACAAAATCTTTCTACTCAGTCGTCTTTGATTCTAGGGGCAGCGAAACTTCACCTTCGTTTGGTCCAGCGACACTTTTCTCTCTGAGAATTTTTGACTTCATCTGTTTCAGAACAATCAATATTTTCCATTATCAACAGATACATAAATCAACTTTAATTTTCTACTGTAAAACAAACATTCGGTGAATAGGAATAGGAAGCTTACTTTTTTGAAGGTATCGACCAAGCAGATTCTGTGTTCGCTTACAGAAGCGTGAACAAATTCATGAAAGTGAGTCCTTAAATCCGATACGAAGCTTCCGCTCCCGAAATTCTTCTTCCTCTGGCAAGAACTCACCGCCGGAGGAGCTTCGGAAGCTGATGCCGGAGTCTCCATGAAAGCTTTACTGAGACGCAATTATTCACTCTGTCGCAGCTAGACCACGTCGTTTGGACTGAGCAACTAAGAAGAGAGGAAATAGAAGTGAAAAAAGAGAGGAGGTAATTAAAGTGACTTGGGGAAGGAGGTAAACTGAAACTGACTTGGGAAGGAGGTAATTAAAGTTTATCGCTTCTCAAAATTAATTGTGAAAAGGAAAAACAAAAAAGAAAACTAATAGAGGATTTTGGGAGAGGATATGAGTGGATCATGTGTTCGAGTCTTGTAATAGTTGTAAACAACAAGTGATCAACATCAACGACAAAAAAAAAATTGAACTGGGTTATATTAGAAGTCTCATCCTATATTATCTGGTTATTATTAAGAGTTTTTCTATTAAGACTTCCAAATTTGCTTATTTAACATACTCTTGTTTTCTATTTTATAATTATATAATTATCCTCATACAAAATAACATATGTACATAAAATAAAATTTTAATTAACAATTTCATTAAATCTCCTGATTTAGTTTTTTTTTCTTTTTTTTTTCTTTTGAAACGTCAATAAATTCTATACTTGTGTGACATTGTCCTTTTTCTCTGTTCTTCAATTGATTATGCAATGATCATATAAACCTATAAAACTAATTATAGAAATTAATTCATTCATATACAGAGTCATTAGACTAGGTAATTTCAAACTTTTTTTTTCCAGTTGAAAACTCTACGAATTGTGTAGTTGCTTTCATTGAATTTTGAATTTACGGTAGAGTAATTTATTTTTGATGTTTTCTTTTGCTTACAATCAAATAAAATAGTATATTATGAATGAATTGTATTCGGAGGGATATATGTTTAATAGCGATCAAAATTTGTATTCCTACATTGTAAAATTATACTATTTTACTTCTAAATAGGTATAGTTTCGTTCTTATTTTAGTGTTAAATCATGTGATAAGTGCTTTGTTTGGAATAATAAATTTAAAATTGTTTGTATCATTGATGAAAATTTTATTAAGTTTATTTGATAATTTTTTTATTTAAAAAAAATTAGGGATTGAAGGTGTAGTGAGAAATTCAATGTGTTATTATGAATTGCAATAATAAGGATAAAATAGACAATCAATGAGAGGTTTAGTGAGCAATTTAAGTAATCAATATAAAAGTGGAGGTGTAAAGAGTAAGGAGGTGTAGTGAGTAAAATTGGAAGTCCCAATAAAAATTCTCATTATTAATGAAGGTTGAAGAACATAATGAGGGATCCTCAATAAGAACATCTGAAATAATGTTTGGAGTCTCGTCTAATTAATAAGTATCTAAACTACTAATAATAGCAAGAAGGGCCAACCTGTGAGCCATACCATTTGCTTCATAGTAAATGTGATTTACCTGGGCATACTACAAATCCGCTAAATACCTTCAACAATCTGAAACAATGTCATCGACCTCTGCAATACTCTTCGATTTGCTCCTAAGAGAAGTAACTAGAACAACGCACTCACATTCAAGCTCGAAATCCCTGCCTTGACACTAGAGAATCTGGTGTATATGCATTAGTCTACATCCCTGCTTTGCAAGGAGCACCAAGTTGAACAATTTCATATCTCTAAACACCATCCCACCTTCATCCTTTGGGACACACATCTTTTTCCAAGCCAACCGGTGGATTTTTTTATCATCTGCATTGTCGCCCCACAAAAATTTCGCCATAAGTTGGTGCATAGCATTACACATATAATTTGGGACCTCAAAATAGCTCATAACACATGTTGGTATAGCTTGTGCTACCGATTAAATCAACACCTCCTTCCCCGCCACACTTAGAGTCTTGGCACGCCATCCTTGAGTGCGATTTCCAATCTTCTCTTTAAGAAATCCAAACACTTCTCCTTAGAATAAGAAATCTCAGTTGGAAGACCAAGATATTTATCATGCTTATCGACCCTCGTCACGCCAAGGAAGTCTACCAACTCATGTTGCAAATGTAGAGGGATATTGTGACTAAAACATATGTTGCTTTTATGTAGGTTAATTTGTTGACCGGGTGCATTAGCATATTTTTTATTTAGGAAATGCAGATTTCATTAAATAAGATCAGTTTACATCAGCTAACAGCGCACCTTCTAGGGATGTTGGTGCATAAAAAAAACATCAGCTAACAACGCCTTCTGAAGATGGAGGCGTTGACTGCGAGGATGTAAGCCATGGTGAGGAAGGTGGCCGTATCGGCGCAGAGCTCGGTGGTGAAGATGGAGTTGCGCTCGATGAGCTGTTCATAGGTGTTGAGACGGGTCAAAGAACTCGCCATTGGCGGTGGTCGAACCTCCGTGACCATCGGTGGAGGCCAAGCGGGTCATGGAGTCGAGTTGACCCAGGTCATGGAGGGTCAAACCCACGAAATTCAGAAATAAAAGAAAAATAATAAAATAAATGGTGAAATAAGGGCATATTAGTATTTTAATCTTGTTTTCAAAAAATTTATTTGTCACGTCATCAAAAGTGATTGAAATAAACGGAAAACGTGTTCTAGGTACCCCGATGATATGAAAAATTAGTTCAGATATGTTTTTGGGTGAAAAAAAATCTAGGTATTAAACTGACCTGACCAATAAAATTGAAGTACGGTGGCTGAAATTAACCCTTATTTCATTAGTTATATTGTTGAATTGTTGTCACTTATTGTAGGTGGATGAATGAAGAGGAAGAATAGAAATGTCAAGCTACTTTTTGAAAAAAATTATGTCACAAACACCCACAACCGAAGTACCGGGAACATACGTCTTCTAGGTGTCGTTCACTAACTAAGATCGCGGTTGGCATCATCTTCGGAACCGAACATCACTCAAGTATGGATATCAACTTCTTGAGTGAAGGTGAGATCAATCACCTAGGTTACGAGGAATACTGGACGTACGCCTCCAAGTGAGACGTACAGCTTGAAGGATACTTCGCATCCCTTGAACGAAGAATAGGAGAGAAAGAAGACCTGCTCACTTCCAGTAGCGAGAAGACAGAGACGGCGATAGCCAAAATCAAAGCTCTAATGCTGGAGTATCACAAAGTCCTAGAGGATCAGGAGATACTGAAGGCTCAAATAGCAACCCTCGCCGAGGATCAGGAAAGAATGCATGCAGAGATTTTGCATATCTTGGGTGCAAATCTGACAAAGCATGCCAAAACGGTGGCCACTTAGTTTTAGAGAATGGAGAGAGATATATCAGCCATAACTAAATATGTTTCTTATCTCACTAGGAAAACACAACAAGCAGGGGCTTTCCCAGCTGCATGGGAAGAGCGTTTGAAGAGATTTATGGACACATCGCAAGGGCACATGAGCCGTACGAAAATCCTTACCCGCCCATGCAAAAAGGTAACCCCAAGGCTTGGCAGTGGCCAAGACATTACAAACCAATCAACTTCCAAACCTTTACAGGGGATGATGATGCCAATGCGGCAACGCATTTGACATCTTTTACTTTGCAGTTGGGGCAATTTGCCGAAGACGAGGAGCTCAAATTGAGAACCTTTGGTTCATCTCTGTCCGGATCAGCCCTCGTTTAGTATACAGGTTTGGAGAAGAGGTCCATTACTGATTGGGAAACAATGGATTCATTGTTTATCGATCATTTTGGGACAACGAGGCCAGAGACCAGTATTGGAAAGCTAGTGTCCCTGAGTCAATCATCATCGGAGAGTCCAATGGCTTTCCTTCATCGGTTCCGATCTGAGTATAACTTGTGCAAAACCCCTTAGGGAAGGATGCAGTTGTTGAAATGGCCATAAATGACTTAGTAGAACAATATTACAACTTATTTTTCAACAACAGGTACTTTTCCCTAAACGAGCTTATTACCGCTGTGACAAATGCTCACGGTGCCATGTAGGGAGCGAGATAACAAGCGTAATTCTTCAAAGGGGACATATGCATCAAGGTCTTACGATAGACACAAGCTAAGAACCATGGCTTATATAAAGGATCGAGAGAAGTAGGAATCAGGTTCTGAAGAGGAGCAAGTGGGAGCTGTCGAGTTGGCGACGAACAAAGTGCTGAAACCCAACAACCTTTAGAAGAATAAAGGTCCTATAAAACTCTCGACAGTGGCTTTTACGAAGCTAGAGTTCGAGGCATACACCTATGACGCCAACATGACTCATGAGATTCTAGACAAGCTCTTCAGTATGCGAGCCATCAAGAGAGACTTTGGCCCACTGCCTAGTGCCGAGCAATTGAAAGGGAAGAAGTACTGCAAGTTCCACGGTATGTGGAACATATGACCAAGGATTGAGTCAAACTGAAAGACCAAATGCAAAAATGGATAAATAAAGGTAGCTTGGCCTTAGAATGAGCATCTAAGATAGTCTCGCTAGTTGATTCTCATCCATTCCCAGCGCCTCAAATCAACATGGTGGATGTCGACTGATCGTCAACCGTTAGCTTTGTGATAGGAGGAGAAAGAGAGAACGCACCAATCCACCCATAGTATACTTTCCCACAAGACAAGGAAGAGGAAATCCTAGACGGACTACAAGAGATGAACCTCATCGTCTATTGGCCGGTATTCAAGTTAAAGCATTTAGACTACAAGATTCCAGGCTAGGATTTTTGTAGGTTCCGTAACAAGTTTGGGCACAAGAAAACATCATGCTCTGCTCTGAGGGATAGAATACAGAATTTAATTACCGCAGAAGTGATCAGAGTTAGCCAAGAAGGTGTGGTAGAATGGTTTCCAAAAACACCATCACCTTTCCGTACAATTCCAGGGATTCCTCCATCTAACAATGCACCTAGGCTAACACGACGAAAGAGAAAATCAAGGCAGAAGCCTATGCCCAAGATAACATATGTTTATCCTAGGCGAGATTCGATCACGTATGATGCATCTAGGTGAGGTGAATTTTTTTAAGAACTGGTCCAAGCGGGAATATCAGTGGTGCCAGATAATTGGGGAACCCCAGACCTAGATCCTAAAGATGTGAAAGGTCTACTTCACTGCTGGTACCATAACAGGTGGGGATATCACTCCATTATTGAAAACATCAAGTTAATGTATAGGATTCAGCAGTGGATAAATGAGGGAGAAGTCCAAATTTCAGCACCAGCACCAAATCCTGAACCCGAAGAAGAGTTAATAGTTGGAATGATGAGTTGACCAGGGGAAACCCAAATAAAAGAAAACTAACTCTCGACCTCCACACCAGCGGTGAGGGTATATCAAAAATCGAAACAGCCAGAGAAAATGGCAAAAGGAAAGGAAAATGTGGATCCAAAAGCAAAATCACCAGTGGCTTTGTGTGCTCGTTGTAGGTTCCATTGTGGGTTGAAGATTACATATGAGGAATTGAAGGAAGCAGTTAAGGTCTGCCCAGAATTGATTTCAATGCCCGAACACTACCAGCAAAGCAACCCAAAGGAGCTAAACCAATTGGATTCCCAAGCTTTCAAATGAAGATGAGCAGCAGAGAAGGCTTGTAGATCAGAAAAGTCCGAAACAGTTATAGCCGATGCGCTCGCCAAGCCATATGTTCCACCAGGTTCAAGAAATATCACCAAGGAGAATTTATGGTACGTGAAAGAGAAAGGTAAGACCGTGGAGGTAACTTCTAGCATAAGGCACAACTTGCAATGACGTTTTAGGGAAGCTAAGAGAGCTTTGGAAGCTTTAGACATGAGTTTGGTACAGGGAGAGCAGTTGATATACACCCCAGAAAAGTTGTAGAGGTATTTGAATGCTCTAGAAGCTAATCCCCTGGTTGCCTTTGGAAAGAAATCTCGTGAGCCCAAAGTCTAAGCAGCCAGGCCAAATATCTTCGACTGTAACCTAGAATTATGAGCCCAAGAGAAGGCACTAGAACCTATACCTGAGGTTCCCCACAATCCAAGAAAACACAAGACTGCCAAGCAACGTCTCCACTTTGTTGAGGAAGCTACACAATCTGTTACTATGAAGAGTCCTCAACAAGCAAAGGAGATCGCTCAGGGCCATGGAACTATAAGTGAGACCAAAGGGCTTTGATGGAGGCCAAAGCCTTTGATTGAGGAAGAAAAGAAGAAAAAGGTCAGCTTGGATAAGTCTGTTTCTACTCCTCAGAGGAGAAGCTCCGGTTTGTTTCAACCAGCTATTATAGAACCTATATCTGAGGTTCAAATCCAGCACGTTTCTACCTTAGATGTCACAAACGATATAGGTATGAAGGTTGAGAATACTGAAGAAAGTGCCAATGACGAGGAGCTGGTAGACTATGACGAAGACGTAGAGGAAGAGATGCAAGAGTACAAAGATGAGGTAGATGTTAACGTTAATGTCATGTTTGTCTTACCCTCTAAGTTTGTAGGTCCTTCAACAAAGTCAACAGTGGTTGAGGTTGGCTCATTAAAATAAGTGAACAACTTGGCAACCACAGGAGAGGAAACCGTACCATCAAACTAGCAGTCGCTTGCCAAACAACCGGAGATTGACCTGTCCTTGAGAAAGGCATATATGATGTTCACGAAGCCCACCCTGAATATGGCTATGCACATGCGACCATTGTACGTAACAAGGAAGGTCCAAGGCATCCAAATCAACAAGCTCTTGGTAGACTCAAGAGTGGTCGTTAACATCATAACTGTCAAACCGATGGCATTGCTAGGTATTCCCAAGTTGGCCATCCAGGAAACAACCTTGAATGTTCAAAACTTCCAAGGCAGCATCTCCAAGACTTTCGGGATTATTTTTCTTCATGTGCAAGTGGGTTTAGCTGCGGCCACATACACATTCTTCGTGGTAGAATGCACGGCACCATATAGCACAATTCTGGGAAGAGATTGGATCCATCGAAGCTACTGTGTACCATCATCTCTTCACTAACAAATGGTGCTTTGGAATATGGAGTCAGGCAAGGTAGAAGTTGTCAATGCAGATCCTCCTTCACTAACTCTGTATCTTCCAACGCTTTAGACTCCAGTTATTACAACAATGACCTCCGACCACTGGATGTATGTGGCATAGATAACAAAGGTCGCCCGGTAGGAGTAATGTGAATTAGCTCAATGGGGTATTATCCAAGTAGGCAAGGACAATCCTCGATCATATACGATTGAGCTACCACTCAGACTGTTCCAATGTTAAAGCCTCTATCAAGTATAGAGGTCGAGGCTTGCTACTCCTTGTATGAGTGATTCCACAATTTCTTAATGCAGAGTCAAGCCTACAAGAATGTTCCAATGATTACAACATTGGAATACGTGTATGATGACGTACTGCATGAATCAGGCGAGGAGGAAGAAATCAAATTGGCCCCAGCAGCTTTAGACGATACTCCTCCTAAAGTTAAAGACCCCATTGAAAAAATCAATCTTGGGACTTCAGCAGAGCCAATGATTGTGGCTATAAGTATCTTCCTACAGCCTGAAGAAGGACATAGACTCATTGAATTGCTAAAGGAATACGTATACTATTTTGTAGAGAACTACGAAGACATATTAGGGCTGTCGCCAGACTTACTATGCCATAACCTGCCTATCATCGAAGGGAAGAAACCTGTAAAGCAAGAGATACGTCGTATAAACACAGAAACAACAATTCTAGTAAAGGAAAAGATTAAGACGATGCTTAAATTAGGCATCATTAGAGTAGTCAAATACAACGAGTGGCTTTTAAACGTGGTTTCGATAAAGAAGAAGAATGGGAAGATGCGCGTCTGCGTTGATTATCAAGACCTTAACAATGTAACCCCAAAGGATGCATACCCAATGTCAGTAGTAGATTTATTGGTGGACTCGGTGGCTAACTATGAGATGTTATCATTCATGGATGGGACAACTGGATACCATTAGATCCCAGTGGCAAAAGAAGATAGGCATAAGACAGCATTTCGGTGTCCAAGTTTTGCAGGAGTATTTGAATACGTGGACATGCCATTTGGGCTTAAGAATTCCAGGGCAACCTACCATCGTGCTATGAATTTGATCTTCCACGACCTCATAGGAAAATCTATAGAGGTTTATATTTATGACGTGGTAGTCAAAACAAAATATAGGGTAGATCATATCGAAGACTTGAGGAAGGTGTTTGTGCGCATGAGGCAACACCAATTGAAGATGAATCCAGCCAAGTGTGTTTTTGGAGTGCAAGCAGGAGACTTTTTGGGCTTCCTAGTCCATCAACGAGGAATTGAAGTCTCGGACGATAAGAAGGAAGCAGTTCTCAATGCAGTCCTGCCAAATAATAAGAAAGAGCTATGAAGGTTGTTGGGTAAAATAAACTTCTTGAGGCAGCTCATTGCTAACGCAGCCAATAAGACACAATCGTTTTCACATTTACTCAAGTTACAAAATCAAAAAGACTTTGTATGGGAGCCTGTTCACCAAGAGGCTTTTGACACCATCAAAGCGTATTTAGCGAACCCGCCCTGTTTTGGTACCACCAAGATCAAGGATTCCTCTTAAGCTGTATATCTCCACTACTAAACATTCTGATAGGAGTTTATTGGCTCGAGACGATACGACAGGAGTTGAATGTGCTATTTTCTATCTCAGTCGTACTTTGACAGATTGTGAAACACGGTACTCGTCAATGGAAAAATTGTGCTTAGCCTTATATTTTTTAGGATACAAGTTGAGGCACTACATGCTATCCTTCACCACTTGTGTAATTGCACAAACTGATCTGGTGAAGTATATATTGTCAAGGCTCATACGGAGTGGGAGAATTGGGAAATGGATCCTAGCACTTTCTGAATTTTCACTACAGTATGTACCACAAAAGGCAGTAAAGGGCTAGGCAATGGCTGATTTTCTTTCCCATCATCCGATGATCGATGCTCGTGAAGGCCCAGAACTGGAATTGGCTCGTATTGATCTTGCCCCATGATATTTATACTTCGAAGGCTCAAGTACTAGCACCATGGCTGGAGCAGGAGTCGCCTTAGTTACCTCATGTGGCCAAACTTTTTCTTATTCTTTCAGTTTAGACTTCTAGTGTACAAACAAATGGGCTGAATATAAGGCACTTATCATAGGATTAGAGTTGTTGCTGGACATGGAGATTAAACAACTTGAAAAGAAGTACAAGGTCGGTCCAGTCCTAGAGCCCTACGCCAGACGAGCTTGTGAGTTACTCAAGTTGTTTACTGAAGTAGAATTGAATCATATCTCTTGCGAGGAGAATTATGTAGCAAACGAGTTAGCATAATTAGCGACGGGAGCAAGTTTACAGGATGGAGTACGTGAGCAGATTCTGAAAGTCGAACGACAAACACTCCCTTCTTTCTTTGCTAGATAAGAAGAAAACAATGAGTGGTACATAGCCACACTTGACCATATAGACATAGATTGGAGAAAACCCATCGTCTCTTATCTCTAAAGTCCTAATGAACCAACAGACAAGCGAACCCATTTTCTAGCTCCCAATTATGTGCTCAAGGACGATGAGCTGTATAGGTGAGGTGAAGAAAGTTTGTTATTATGGTGTGTATATGGACATGACTCTAAGTGGATAATGAGAGAAGTACACTTAGGGGCAACAGGGGCACACCATGCTGGTCCAAAGATGAGATGGTTATTACAGCTTCATGGTTAATATTGGCCAGGAATGCTCAAAGACTGTAATACGTTCGCCAAAGGCTGTGAAGAGTGTCAAGCACATGGTCCAATCAGCCATTTGCCCAATATACCCTTACAGCCAATCATAATGCCTTGGCTAACACGAGGATGGACTTTAGATTTAATCAGGATGATTCATCTTCACTCGTCAGAAGAACATAAGTGTATCATCATCGCCACTGACTTTTTCACTAAATGGGTGGAAGATAGGCCTTTAAAAGTGGCCTCCGCGAAATCCATTTGCCAGTTTTTATTCGAAGATATTATTTACAGGTTTGGCATTCTATAATGCTTTGTGTCAGACAGAGGGGCAACGTTCATGTCGGGTGAAGATGTTTGGGTCTATTGGTGTTGTGAGGAAAGGACCTAAGCGGTTGGTACCATTGGGGATAATTTTGAGGGTAAGAGTAGCGCATGCGTGTCTTCACGTCTGGGTAAGGTCTAGTTGTCTTTCTCTGTGGAAAGGCATGTTGGGTGATCAGAAAATGACGGCGGTGGAAAGACAGAAAGGTTGACTTTAATTTGGAGAGAAGCTTAAAGTTTAAAATGATGGAAGAAATAGTTGTGTTGGGAAGTAATGACTGACGGAAACATGCACTTTTTATATGATGTCAACTGAAGTGGCGCGACTTTTCAAAAGAAGGGAAGCGACGTGGCGTGTGCGTGTAAAGTTACCGTTTGATTATAACAACACGTTATTTGGTAAATCAAGCATTTTTGATTGCATTGGTACACTTAAATCTCAAGGTTTGAGGGGCAATGTGTGGGCCCGAGATAAAATATCTCTTATTGAGATTTGAGGGCTGGATTAAGCGAGCGGCCCGAGTGAAGTGTGATGGTCCAATTTGTAATAGGCTAGAAAGGAGTAAACTTATAGGCTTATTCATACGGCCTGTTTCTTATCTAACATTTCCTATAATGGGTAGGATTCCTTTGCGAGATTTATTGATAAGATCACGGAGTATAAAGATAAGAACCAGACGGGAATGTCGATCATTTAGAGTTATATTGCGAGTCTAGTTGTTGGAGAGTTTCAAGTGGAGTGAAATACGAACACGGTCTTCTATATAAAGAGTTGAAAAGCGATTGAGAAGGGATCCTCGATCATATACATATTTTTCTCTTGACAATCTATTCTTCTCATCAGAGAAAAACCTTGCAAACAACGATCATGAGCTTGTCACACGAAGAGTGTGAGAGTTTCAAGATCTACGGAAGCAACACCTTGTGCACTCAAAACTTTGTCAAGGAGATTGCTCTGCTTTACACCAGGAGGAGTGTAGAGTATCAATTTTTGTGGCTCGGCCAGAGACACGAAAATCACAAGTCATAAATCATTAGGCAAGAAGGATTCATTCATGTGAGGTTGGTGCTCTCCTCGCCTAAATCTCTTGGCAAGAAGTCAGCAATAGCTGACTTACAATTCAACTATTCCATCACGAGACGGTGGCACGCCAGCGCACGAAGCACACGATTGAGAAAAGAGACAGTTTGCAAGACTTTTCAGATCACTGGGAAATTTTGGTGTCAAACACCATCAAATACAAGTCGAGCCTAGCTAAAATCTAAACAAACCATCGTTGTTGGGCCTTCTTATTTCTTAACATACACCAAACCGTTTCTCTAACAACGAACTTGATCTCTAGTTAGTTACTATATTCGTTTACTCTCTCGATTCGAAAGTTTTGATGCGAATCAAATTTATCGTGAACTAAGGCAAACTATTAAAATATTAAAAAGTAAAAAGGATTATCAACCGTCCTTGTGATATGACGGGAAACTGAAACTAGTTCAAGATGAACCTAATTCACTCTAACCCTACCCCTTCATTTGAAAGTTCAGAGAAAGAGATGGATAGTCCTACAAGAAAACGTGAAAAAATAATAAGAACGATGAACATATTAGAGGGCACATAATATATACATTCCTTCTCCTCTGCCATCTGGATTTGCCGATGTAAGTCTCCCTATCCCCTTCCACTATAAACTCATGCATTACTTTAGATTTTTTGCAAATTGCAATGGAAATAAGTCTACAAACTTGAATGTAAGATCGATCTGTCCATGTATGCGAACTTCATTCAAGTATTCTCTGGCTCCTTGCAGGCTCGAGAGACTATTTTGTTCGATAATCTCCGGATCGGAACTACTTCTCTTCAGCTGCTTCAGATCAATCATATGATGCTCATGAGATAACCTTGTTCCGGATTACATGCTGGAAAAATCTCTACAAGTGTTTAGATGAGGTCTCTCGATCAATTTTCTCGCGTACATTATCCACATAGAAAACTGCATGGAGGTACGCCGAGGTTGCCTGCAACTGCGCGCAATTGGCTGCCGAGGTTGAGCTTTTTAATCTCTAAAAAAAAACATCCTTGTTGAGCCTTTTAATCTCTAATTAAACAACATACGCCGTACCAACCGATTCTCTAACATAGAACAACCATAACCGGCTTCTCGATCGATCTGTTCATCTCTCGATCATCTTATTTGAAAGATTATGGTCTGCTTATCTCCCGATCAAATGGAATGTTAATTCGTCACTTAATTTGGAAATTCAGAAAAAGAGAATGTGACAAATTAATAAGAAGGGCTCTCTAACAAGAATGGATGAATTTAAGATAACATATACAAGGATGTATACGTACTCTATCCGTACAGTATATTCTACTCTAGCTAGTTCCAACCTAGATACAGTATATTGCACTAATTTCAATTAAGCTAGCTAGACATCTAATTACAGTCGAATCGATACAATAAGCTAGCTATATATATACTAACTGGCATGACTAAATGCAACTCGAGAGAGAGACCAGCACTCAGCAGCTAGCTATAGCTGATTTGCACGTACTATATATATGTACGTCGAGACCTCAATCTAGATTTTTTCCAGGGCCTGCAGTACATCAGCCTTCAACTCTTCAAAATCTTCGAGTCCAAAGCTGAACCGGACTAGGTTATTCTTCATTCCGTGCTCAAGCCTTTCTGACTGGCTCATTTCCCTGTTTCAAACATACATATGCCATTAGTTGATTTGATCGAGCTTAATTAAGAGTTCTTCAATGTTATAAATGTACACCTAAATTTTCGTTTAGTGCGTGTGACTAGGGCAAAACGTACCAATAAGACATTACGGCTGGCTGAATCACGATGCTCTCACAACCACCAAAGGAGGCGGCAATATATGGAATTTTCAGGGCATCAATAAACTTGGTAGTCGTCATCAAGTCTCCATTGATCTGCATGGGTGCATGCAAAGTTAGATTAGTGAAACATGCAAGTACGTACACCAAATCACCAAATGGTCGATCACGGACAATATATAGTAAGAGCACAGCAGCCTAATCAAAGATGTAAATCTCTATGGAAAACAATGAATTTACCTCAAAAGTGACAACACCACCAAAGCCAGACATCTGCTTCTTGGCTAGCTCATGTCTCGGATAGCTTGGCAAACCAGGATAGTAGACATGCGACACCTGCATGGCAATAGCAATTTAGAATATATCAGTCTTCAATCGATCAATTTGAGGTTTTCGTCATTCTTTCATTTCAAGAAAGTAATTGGTATTTTCGAAAATTTTGATTGTGAAAATGCATGTATTTACCTTTGGATGTGCGTGTAGAATTTTGGCCATGGCCAATGCAGTAGAGTTCTGTTGCTCTACGCGGATTTTCAACGTCTTCATGCCTCGAATGATTAGGTATGCAGCATTCTGTTTGGAGGAAGAGAACACAAAATCAATCAATTAGTGTCATGCATGCAATACTGACCAAAATTAGTAGAGCTAAAACTCTTCAAACAGAAGTGATTAAGTACACAATTACAAACTAACCGGGTTGAGAGCACCACCCAATAGATGATGCAATGTACGAATTTTGGAAATCAGATTCATCGAACCGCTAACGCATCCAGCAATGACCTGAAAATAGAATAAAATTCGTCTTGTTCTAGCTCAATGACATTTTAAATTCGGTGCCATTGATACGTATAATTATATAACTTTGTGAAGGCGACATACATCAGTGTGTCCAGCGAGGTATTTGGTTGCGGAATGAAGAACAAGATCAGCCCCTAGGTAAAGAGTCTTCTGGTTGATCGGTGACGCAAGGGTGGCATCGATACAGACTAATGCCCCTTTTCTATGGCAGCGATCTGAGATCGCTTGAATGTCAAGGCACGTGAGAAATGGATTCGTAGGAGACTCTGCGAGAAATAGTGAAACCTGCTTCTCATTCAGTACAGACTCCAGCGCTTCCATATCAGTCGGGTCGATAAATGTGGCCTGCATTACGTACCCGTTATTTGAGAATTAGTATACCCAGCTTTCAAACATTGTGTATATTACTTCTTTGTAAACGTTACGTACCGTGATCCCCATTCTGGGAACAAGAAAGGTTTGGATGAAGTCCCGAGTTTCACTATAGCACTCTGTTGTAATGACGATATGTCCACCAGGTGGAAGCAGCGCCATCAACAAGATTGTGCACGCGGACATTCCAGATGACAGCATCAGTGTCGATTCCGCTCCTTCAAGAGCACTGATCTTCTCTTCAAGAACTGCTGTCGTTGGGTTTCCGTAGCGCCCGTATTCAAAACTTGTTGCACGCTTCTCCTGCAATAGGGTTTAACGATGATAAAATCATCAGAATACTTCACCGGCCATTCTTTTTTCTAATTTCACCATTAATATGTGCATCGATCGATCACACGTATATAATATATGAAACTGCTTACTTTGTTGCTCGATCGCTTACCTTGTAATCAATGATGGCAGCCGTATTCTTAAAGAAATGAGCAGTAGAATTGACCACCGGTGTCGTTATAGCGTCCGTGACTGCATTGCGAGCCAATCTTTCACCTTCACAAGATTCAATTTTTGTCAAGCCAATTATAATCAGAACGTAAGTTTGTAATTATTCATGAATGAAATAAGCCAACATATTTATAATTACGTACCGGCATGAATTGCCATGCTTGCATCCGAGCTCAAATATGTTTCCTGCTTCAATTCAGGCAAGCCTGATCTAAACACCGACATGTCATCCTGGGCCGTGTACAGATCAGGAACGTCGACGAAAGAGGCGGGGCTGTGGCGGCAGCTGTTGAAAACGTAAGGATACGTGTCCACGGCCATAGAAGCAATATATGATGATTTATATATGTTAATGATGGAGCAACAAGCAGTGAAACTGAGTAACGTAGCTAGCTTGTAGCTTATTTCTTCTTCTACCTCAAAGGAGTTGAGTTTCTATCTTTGAAATCTCGAGAGTCGAAGAGGTTTAGTGTGGTTATGTCTGTGATTTGGTCCAGACTGTGGATGGAGTATATATAGAGGCTCGCAGATTATTTTATATCTCTAATTGCATGTGCTTAACTGCTTAAGTCTATATATATAATTTATTCATCGATGACCATTCTAATTAAACATGTTTTTGTTCGTCCAGAATACAATCTTATATGTAAACAACAAATAAAAATGTATTATTGACTAGTCAAGAAATCGCGTAGAACAAGATCACTAGCATTGGATACTTAAAACCGTTGGCCGGTATTTGGTAATCTTCCTGGAAGATAAGACGTCGTCCGGCCCTTAAATTTTTGAATCTCTTGTGGCTCTTGTTTCAGTTGTTTGATGCAAGTGGTACTCTTGGTAATAGGGTACGGTTCTTGACTTTCTACTAGAATTTTTTTTTTTTACGAAAGGTGATGGTAGTCCATTAATGAAACTGATAGGTTATAAGAGATTTATCGGTCTACGGCCTGATCAAAGAAACCTCCTAAATAACCTATACTAATACATTTTTCTTAGTACCTGAACATGATTGAACATGCTAAATATAAGGTAATAACTATAAAAAAAAAATTATGGGCCCCACATCCTATTCAACTATGTCACCTCATCTACATGATTGACAAAACGTCTTGCTTCCTTCTCCGGCTCAGAAGTCACAGCTCATATGTTTGCTTCTTTTGAGGAGACTCGTTTTTGTGTAGACCCAAGTTACGACGCTCTGCCCCTGGATTTTTCCATCGACCTTCTTGCAATTGGTCTTCTCTTCACAACTGGCTCGCTTAGTTCCCACGTACAACAGGTGCTATGAAAAGCATTGTTGGATGAACTTGCCTAACCGATACCATTAACCGCAAAATTTGCCATCTCCTCCTCAGTCGAAGCAGAAATCTCCAATGTTGCTCAGGATCTGAGATTGAAAAGTGCCTCTCCACAGGGACATGAGTGAGAAATGATTTTAAGCCTCAAAGAAGTCATGAGGTGTAGGTCTCAAACTTTACATGACTACGTGGCATGTTTTATTTGTTCACATCATTAGTATTATGACATCTCAACTTCATCAAAAGATAATAATATCTTTTATATCTAACGGCTGTTAGTTTTTCATATTTCACAATTTAAAAATTATCAATAACAATTCATTGTTTAACATGACCGTAGAAGGAAATTAATTAATTTTGTATAAAACAAGGAAACAAATTAATTTTCATTAAAATAAAAGGTTAATATTTATTTAATTACACATTTATTGTGTTAAAAAAATTAATTAATGTTCATCAAAACTTTAATGACAAAGCTTCTTCTTCTTCTTTCTTCTTCTTCATTCTTTCTTCTCCTCACTATGATTATTAGGGTTTTGGAATATGTAGAATGAAAACTTTTACTAGAACTTGATAATATCTTATGCTACAAAGGATCGGAGATCAACTAGAAAGAGGGAAGGTACGTCTGTATATACAGAAAACTTAGTGCATGTCAAAGTTGATCTTACATCGAAGAAAAGGGGTTAACATTGACGTCCGAAAAATTTGAATGTTTTATATTTTCTAAAGTTTTTCAATTTGATGAATTGATGTTGTTAGGTTTTTGTTTTCAATTAATAATTAATAAATTTAATTAAATGTATAAAAGGGTACGTAAGATTGATTTTGTAAGTTGAATATTTTCTCATGAATTTATAAGAAAATAAATTATTTATATGACATGCAATGCGATGTTAGATTGATCGAGATCTACACCTCATGGCCTCATTAAGACCAGAAGCATTGCCCTTTATAAGTAAACAATGGGATGTTCATAAGTAAACCAGTTAGATGGCTAGGGTCAGTGATTAAGGTAGAGTGTGAACAGAACTCAATCAATAACTCAATAAGTCACCAATTACTGCTTAAAATATACGTATATACCTACATTCATTGCATCGAAGACGAAGATGAGAAATAGCGAGAGGAGCATAGAGTCCTGCATACCAAGTCGTACTTGTAGAGTGTGGATACATTACATGTTGCACTTTAATATAAATTTAACAAATAATAACAATTGATATTAGATATCGATATCCTAGCTCTCTCATAAGCTGAGAGGTCACGATCCAATTTTTTATAAAAATAATTTTCGATTAAGTTAGGAAAAAAAAAATTTAGATACCTTCTCATGCATATTTCGTATCTTCCTTCAAGTTAACACATCGATCACTTATTTATGGTTGATAACCATCGAGACCTTCTTAGCTAGCTTGTTCCATATTGCGGGATCATCGATCACATGCATGAATATAAACTATATATAAACCATCTGTTTTCTTTCACCGTTGGTCTAATTGTTCTGTTGACTAATTAACCTACCTAGCTTGTTCGTTTTTCAAGTTCTAAAGAACAGGAGTGAGAGAGGGTTTGTTAAGGGAATGTGACAAAACAGGATTGAAGAAGGATTTTACATGCATGGTTACAATTATTTTTTTTATACAAAAGGAAAAAAGCAAAAAGAAACTTTAAAGAGAGGACCTCTAGAACATCTGTACCAGATTGATCAGAGGCAACAGTAAACCCAGCAACAGAAGACAATTAATGATCGACGTAAACACGGTATACCTGACTAGTTAATTTGCAACTTGAGGACCATCGTCTTTTTTAAATTTCAATTAATCAATGATATATCTAACATTATTCCAAGTCGGGCAACCAATAGAGAGAGACCAATAGTTAATTATGCATATGGAATCGTCATCTCGTGCTAATAAGTACAAACCACCACTTTCAAAAGAAGAAGAAGTACGTACAAACCACATGCAGGCTAGCACTAACTTTTAATCTCTTTTCACATCATAACTTTGTTCATTAGCCAAACCCTTACAAAGAATCTCTTTAGCAACGGATAACCTCAACGAAAGTTCTCAAATTAATATTAAACATCTTTAAAAATTCATAAAATAATTCAAAATACATCTACTAACGACCTACATGGAACTAGTTTGCGCTTTACATGCATAATTAATCAAAAATGCAACTGTCTTCATATATATAACCAATTTTTGTTTTTAACAATGTGTGGACATCAAGTAAAAAAGCTCTGTTTTTTCTGAGAGTTGTGGAAACCTAGCACTAGGGTTTTGAGTAAATCGTTGGGCGTGGAGTTTGAGCCGTTGACCGTGATTGCGCCAAGAGTGAATAAAGATCTTGTCCTGGATTATCTGGGGAACTAAGGAGGACACCAAGCTTACAACGTTGAAGTCCCTGGTGGCAGCTCGTCGTCTGATATTGGTGTTTGTTATCGAGGTGAAGACAACAAACTAGATTGTTTTGAACAATTTCGATCAGGTTTAGGATTTAAACATGGGCATATGGAACTGTGTTCAGCAAGAGGAGGATGAGGTCTGTTCCTATTTTAGTCTGAGGAGATTGATTTACACCTTCATGACCTTAGCCCTAGTTTTCTACGATACGAAGATTCAAAGGGATGCCGATGGGGATCACAGGTAGAGACTTACATGTTTATATGGAGAGTCGCGTCCTTCTAGGAGATGACAGACGTGGGATTTGTTGAGGGACTTAGCTCGGCAACCTGTCTCCAACAAATGGGTGGTAGTCGGTGATATTAATGAAATTTCTCAGCAAACCGAAAAGTCTGGGGGTCCACTTCGGCCTAATTGGAAAATGTGGGATATAGTTCGGTGTATGAATGATTGTGGTTTCACGGATGTAGGGTTTACAAGAGCTCCGTTCATATGGAATAACTCGATCACTCAAACTCAAATTGATCGGGCTATGGCGACCGCCAGTTGAGAGCAAGAGTTTCTTACAAGCCAAGTCATTCATTTGCCTTCGTCAGTATCAGACCACGTTACTATCTTGTTGCATGCGTGGCGGTCTCCCTTGATCAAATTTTCAGGTAGGCAACATTTTTTCCGATTCAACTCTATGTGGGCGGAGGAGGAGTCAAGTGTCAAGGTTGTGAAGGAAGCACGAGAGAGTCGGGATGGGGATCCTAGCATTTTCAATTCGCAATTTTGTTTAATGAAGAAGTTCAAGGAGAACCGAATAGGGTTGATTTCTTGGGCTAAGCATACTTTTGGCTCAAGGAAAGAAGAATTAAAACAAATACAGAATAAGCTAGCTGAGTTTCTAGCAAATCCCTTTGATCCAAATCGGGTTTATGAGAGAAAGTCGTTGTATGATAGGAGGGATAAGCTCTTATATATCACAAGAAGCAAGATACTGGTAGCAGCGTTCTAAGAATCAGAAGATGAAGCATGGAGACCGAAACACCAAGTATCATCACCAAATATCCTTTAACCAAAAAAGGAAGAACCATATCTCGGGTCTTCTTGATGATCAAAGTACCTGGCAGACCACTCTTACATGTATAGAAATAGTTGTAATCAATAACTACAATAATTTGTTTGACTTGGGGTGTGGATGAGGAGAAAATGGCATTAGTGTTTTCTTCTCTCCAACCGAAGGTGTCGAGAGAGATGGCTGAGGAGCTACTTGTGGAATACAACATGGAGGAAGTGAAAGTTGCTTTGTTTCAGATGCATCCTAGCAAAGCGCCAGGACCTTATGGTATGTCGCCTTTATTTTTCCAAAAATATTGGTCTATTGTTGACAATGATGTGTTTCAGGTGGTTCAGGGAATCTTAACACCGAGCCATATGTTAAAGGATGTGAACTTTACTCATGTTAACTTGTTGCCGAAGGTACAAACACCAAGAAAAATTAATTAGTACCAACCGATTGCTTTGTGCAACGTCCAGTATCGCATTACGGCAAAAGTGTTAGCAAACATATTAAAGCCAATGCTGCAGTTTTTGATTGATCCTTGCCATAGTAGCTTTATTCCAAGGAGACTGATTACAAATAACAAATTAGTGGCTAACGAAGTGGTGCATCACTTGTGAAAAAAGACTACAGAAGGGGGCCATGAAATGGCGTTGAAACTGGATGTCAGTAAGGCCTATGATATGATCAAGTGGGGGTATCTGGAAGGGGGTACTATGACGATTGAGATTTCTAGAGAGCTAGATTCATACAGTATTTCTTTGTGTTACGATAGTGAGGTATGTCTTCAAGATTAATGGAGTTCCTAGGGGGTATGTGATACAAAGTCGGGGCCTTCGACAGGGAGATCCTTGATCTACGCATTTTAGGCGTATTAATTAATATATTTTTATCTTCATTTTTACTTTGTTAATTACTGAGTATTATTGGTTTTATTATTTTTAATGTATTTTGTTGTTTTTAAGTTTTTATCAAAAGAGACAGAGTAAAGGAGCCTATAAGCATGCAAAACATGAGGAAAATGGAAAAGAAGAAGAGGAGAATTCGGCAAAAGAAAAGGAAGAGAAAAATAAATCATTTGTTGACTAGGAAATTTTTTCCTATGTTGGCAAGGATTTGGAAACTTCCGGAAGGATCTTGAAGGAGAACAAATGAAAATGAGTCTAATTAATTAGAAGATCATTTGGATTACCCAATTATGAAGATCTAATTAGCTAATTTCGTGGAGCACAAGATATGGCAAAAATAGGATTCCCAAAGTCAAAAGAAGAAGGAAATCATGAAGAATAAAGAAAGGAAATCTGTCTATGCAGATCAGCCAACTTCAATCAACAACTGGAAATAGACTATAAGAAGTAAGACGGAGGTTGATATATGGTTGTAAATCTCTTAAAGTCTTCTTTCCAAAGACACCAAAATTATAATTTTTGGAGGTTTACAACTCCGGAAAAGTACGATTCTTTACAGGCTGCCATCTCTACCCGGGTGGAGGAGGAAACCTAGATTTGTAAGGATAAAATATCTTGTAATGCCTATAAATACTAGAGGCTCGAACCAAACTGAAATCATCTCTTATTCTAGCTCTCTTGCTTCCGAAATACTCACAAACTCTCCTCCACCAAAGATCTCCAAGGATAAGCCGACTACACCATCACCACCACCTCAAAATTTCAACGCCTCCACTGATAGGTGCATAATTATGCAACGTTTCTATGTGTAATATTACCTTATATTTAGTTCTTTCGTTACGTTTTCAAGTAAATTAATTATGTTTATTTGTGTTATAGGTTTTTGGAGAAAATAAAGAAAAAGGAATTAAAATGAGTTTTCCTAGTACAACAAGGAGAGGAAGTGGGCTTGGTATTGGAAGCTTGGCACGTGAGCAATAAGAGCTTAATTAAACAAGCTAATTAATGGCATATATATATATATATAGCTGGCGAGAAGAAGACTCGGACTTGGAGACTAAGAGTAATTGGAGAAGCAGTTTGGCTTAAACTAAAATAAAAGCAACAGAAGACAGAAAGGACGGGAGAAAGAAGAGTTGTACGTACAAGAAGAATCCTAATCCATTCATGATACTAGTATGCACCACGTGAGAAAGTATTGGGCTAGCTTAATTAACCTAGCTAGTCAAGGGAATATATATACCAGAAAGAAGGAAGTGCAACGGGGCGGTTGGAAGAAAAAAGAAAAGAAAAAAAAAGCAGACGTACGGAGAGCAAGAGCAAGGAGACTGCAAGGTTCTCCTTCATCCGTTTGTATCAATTTCTTTCATGGATTATTTTAGTTTAATTTCTGATTCTATAAGGAGCTAAACTCCATTGTTAAGGGGCTGTTTTGAAGCCCCGTTCATGATATCTAGATTGCTTATGTACGTTAATTGAGTTTTGCTTTTGTTATTTTGAATGAGGTTTCTTTTTTATATATTTATACCGTGATGATTCTTGATTATGTATGTTTTGAGTGCACGCTTAGTATGCATGTTTAGGAATTTAATTCTAAGAAAATTGATGGCTGTTGGTGATCATTACCTTCCTCAAGTTTCAATCGTAGAACCCATACATGCTTGGTATAAGAAACCCTAGGTCTAGTGAGACACGACCGTAGTGTACTTATGAAGCCTTGTAGATTCTCAAACCCTTTCTAGATCATAATGCTTTACTCTTGGTAAATTCGAGTCCGTGACTTCGAGTTCTTTGAGGGATAGACAATGTTGATAAGCATACCTTCAACATAAGGATTGGGTAATAGGTTGTGTTTACAGCTCGGGACCTTCCTGAGAGTCTTTCATTCATAACATTTGCATTATTTAGTTAAGCATTTGTCGTCTAGATGGAGTGACGGTGGTGGATAGTACTTCCCTTAACCCATTTTATTATTGAATTCTCGTTTTACTCTGAATTTCGCTACTGTTTCAGTTTCGTAATCTAGTTTGTAGAATTTATTTCAACAACCAAACCAACTCCGATTGCATTGAAAATTTGTGTGGTAGTTCAACACTGTGTATGTAATGTACTGTATAAATTTAGTGATTTTAGGTTGAGTCTAGCTATTTTAAATAATTACATTAGTATCCAGTGGTCGAGTCTGTCAGATTTCTGACTTTCGCGTCTGTTTGTAGTTTAGAATATTGAGTCTCATTTTTCCCTGTGGATTGACCGCTATACTATTGTACTGCATTGACAAACATATTGAGTTTATTATAGGGTATCTTTGAAGGTGGTTAAACATCGATCAAATTTTGGCGCCGTTGCCGGGGAAGAATCTAGTCTTTATATTCTAACGTGTCTTTTGTTTCTGTTTTGTTTTGTTTTGTTTTGTTTCATTTATTTTGTAGTGTAACGTGTCTCTTGTGTGCAGGTACTTAGTGCATGCATACTCGAAGGTCAAGGAGAACTGAGCCTTTCTTGCTTGATTTAGAGGTTGAGCGCTCAGCTAAGTAAAACTGGAAGCAGAAGAGGCGAGCAGGACTGGAGGTTGGAAACACGAGTGGCACAGTGTCAGAACCTGATATTGAGGTGGAAACAAGTTCAGATTTAGAAGAAGTTCCTCAATTGCCACCACAAAGAGCAGCAATGGGAGAACAACCAAGAATGTTGATGAATTCCTTTGTACCTAGTGCTCAGGGGAATTCATCACCAATAGTGTTGCCGGCTCTTGGGACATATTCAGTGCCTCCTGCATTACTTTCTGCCCTACCTCATTATAGGGGGGTATTTTCAGAGGACCCTCAGCAACATTTGGCTGAGATTGAAGCTTTAGCATCAACACAAAACTTACAAAATGTTGAATCTAATGTGTTGAAACTAATTTTATTTCCTTTTTCTGTGAAGGAGGGAGCAAAGATATGGTTCAATTCTTTGGCTACAAGATCTATACAGTCATGGGATGAGATGAAGATGACGTTCATCAAGGAGTATTTCTCAGCCCAAAAGACTAAGCAGTTGAAGAAGGAGATTAATAGCTTCATACAAAAAGATGGTGACATGCTTCATGATTAATAGCCCACTTTTTGTATTAATAGCTTCATACAAAAAGTGGGTGAAATTAACCCTCATTTCATTAGTTATATTGTTGAATTGTTGTCACTTATTGTAGGTGGATGAATGAAGAGGAAGAATAGAAATGTCAAGCTACTTTTTGAAAAAAATTATGTCACAAACACCCACAACCGAAGTACTGGGAACATACTTCTTCTAGGTGTCGTTCACTAACTAAGATCGCGGTTGGCATCATCTTCGGAACCGAACATCACTCAAGTATGCATATCAACTTCTTGAGTGAAGGTGAGATCAATCACCTAGGTTACGAGGAATACTGGACGTACACATCCAAGTGAGACGTACAGCTTGAAGGATACTTCGCATCCCTTGAGCGAAGAATAGGAGAGAAAGAAGACCTGCTCACTTCCAGTAGCGAGAAGACAGAGACGGCGATAGCCAAAATCAAAGCTCTAATGCTGGAGTATCACAAAGTCCTAGAGGATCAGGAGCTACTGAAGGCTCAAATAGCAACCCTCGCTGAGGATCAGGAAAGAATGCATGCAGAGATTTTGCATATCTTGGGTGCAAATCTGACAAAGCATGCCAAAACGGTGGCCACTTAGTTTTAGAGAATGGAGAGAGATATATCAGCCATAACTAAATATGTTTCTTATCTCACTAGGAAAACACAACAAGCAGGGGCTTTCCCAGCTGCATGGGAAGAGCGTTTGAAGAGATTTATGGACACATCGCAAGGGCACATGAGCCGTACGAAAATCCTTACCCGCCCATGCAAAAAGGTAACCCCAAGGCTTGGCAGTGGCCAAGACATTACAAACCAATCAACTTCCAAACCTTTACAGGGGATGATGATGCCAATGCGGCAACGCATTTGACATATTTTACTTTGCAGTTGGGGAAATTTGCCGAAGACGAGGAGCTCAAATTGAGAACCTTTGGTTCATCTCTGTCTGGATCAGCCCTCGTTTAGTATACAGGTTTGGAGAAGAGGTCCATTACTGATTGGGAAACAATGGATTCATTGTTTATCGATCATTTTGGGACAACGAGGCCAGAGACCAGTATTGGAAAGCTAGTGTCCCTAAGTCAATCATCATCGGAGAGTCCAATGGCTTTCCTTCATCGGTTCCGATCTGAGTATAACTTGTGCAAAACCCCTTAGGGAAGGATGCGGTTGTTGAAATGGCCATAAATGACTTAGTAGACCAATATTACAACTTATTTTTCAACAACAGGTACTTTTCCCTAAACGAGCTTATTACCGTTGTGACAAATGCTCACGGTGCCATGTAGGGAGCGAGATAACAAGCGTAATTCTTCAAAGGGGACATATGCATCAAGGTCTTACGATAGACACAAGCTAAGAACCATGGCTTATATAAAGGATCGAGAGAAGTAGGAATCAGGTTCTGAAGAGGAGCAAGTGGGAGCTGTCGAGTTGGCGACGAACAAAGTGCTGAAACCCAACAACCTTCAGAAGAATAAAGGTCCTATAAAACTCTCGACAGTGGCTTTTACGAAGCTAGAGTTCGAGGCATACACCTATGACGCCAACATGACTCATTAGATTCTAGACAAGCTCTTCAGTTTGCGAGCCATCAAGAGAGACTTTGGCCCACTGCCTAGTGCCGAGCAATTGAAAGGGAAGAAGTACTGCAAGTTCCACGGTATGTGGAACATATGACCAAGGATTGAGTCAAACTGAAAGACCAAATGCAAAAATGGATAAATAAAGGTAGCTTGGCCTTAGAATGAGCATCTAAGATAGTCTCGCTAGTTGATTCTCATCCATTCCCAGCGCCTCAAATCAACATGGTGGATGTCGACTGATCATCAACCGTTAGCTTTGTGATAGGAGGAGAAAGAGAGAACGCACCAATCCACCCATAGTATACTTTCCCACAAGACAAGGAAGAGGAAATCCTAGACGGACTACAAGAGATGAACCTCATCGTCTATTGGCCGGTATTCAAGTTAAAGCATTTAGACTACAAGATTCCAGGCTAGGATTTTTGTAGGTTCCGTAACAAGTTTGGGCACAAGAAAACATCATGCTCTGCTCTGAGGGATAGAATACAGAATTTAATTACCGCAGAAGTGATCAGAGTTAGCCAAGAAGGTGTGGTAGAATGGTTTCCAGAAACACCATCACCTTTCCGTACAATTCCAGGGATTCCTCCATCTAACAATGCACCTAGGCTAACACGACGAAAGAGAAAATCAAGGCAGAAGCCTATGCCCAAGATAGCGTATGTTTATCCTAGGCGAGATTCGATCACGTATAATGCATCTAGGTGAGGTGAATTTTTTTAAGAACTGGTCCAAGCGGGAATATCAGTGGTGCCAGATAATTGGGGAACCCCAGACCCAGATCCTAAAGATGTGAAAGGTCTACTTCACTGCTGGTACCATAACAGGTGGGGATATCACTCCATTATTGAAAAAATCAAGTTAATGTATAGGATTCAGCAGTGGATAAATGAGGGAGAAGTCCAAATTTCAGCACCAGCACCAAATCCTGAACCCAAAGAAGAGTTAATAGTTGGAATGATGAGTTGACCAGGGGAAACCCAAATAAAAGAAAACTAACTCTCGACCTCCACACCAGCGGTGAGGGTATATCAAAGATCGAAACAGCCAGAGAAAATGGCAAAAGGAAAGGAAAATGTGGATCCAAAAGCAAAATCACCAGTGGCTTTGTGTGCTCGTTGTAGGTTCCATTGTGGGTTGAAGATTACATATGAGGAATTGAAGGAAGCAGTTAAGGTCTGCCCAGAATTGATTTCAATGCCCGAACACTACCAGCCAAGCAACCCAAAGGAGCTAAACCAAAGGGATTCCCAAGCTTTCAAATGAAGATGAGCAGCAGAGAAGGCTTGTAGATCAGAAAAGTCCGAAACAGTTATAGCCGATGCGCTCGCCAAGCCATATGTTCCACCAGGTTCAAGAAATATCACCAAGGAGAATTTATGGTACGTGAAAGAGAAAGGTAAGACCGTGGAGGTAACTTCTAGCATAAGGCACAACTTGCAATGACGTTTTAGGGAAGCTAAGAGAGCTTTGGAAGCTTTAGACATGAGTTTGGTACAGGGAGAGCAGTTGATATACACCCCAGAAAAGTTGTAGAGGTATTTGAATGCTCTAGAAGCTAATCCCCTGGTTGCCTTTGGAAAGAAATCTCGTGAGCCCAAAGTCTGAGCAGCCAGGCCAAATATCTTCGACTGTAACCTAGAATTATGAGCCCAAGAGAAGGCACTAGAACCTATACCTGAGGTTCCCCACAATCCAAGAAAACACAAGACTGCCAAGCAACGTCTCCACTTTGTTGAGGAAGCTACACAATCTGTTACTATGAAGAGTCCTCAACAAGCAAAGGAGATCGCTCAGGGCCATGGCACTATAAGTGAGACCAAAGGGCTTTGATGGAGGCCAAAGCCTTTGATTGAGGAAGAAAAGAAGAAAAAGGTCAGCTTGGATAAGTCTGTTTCTACTCCTCAGAGGAGAAGCTCCGGTTTGTTTCAACCAGCTATTATAGAACCTATATCTGAGGTTCAAATCCAGCACGTTTCTACCTTAGATGTCACAAACGATACAGGTATGAAGGTTGAGAATACTGAAGAAAGTGCCAATGACGAGGAGCTGGTAGACTATGACGAAGACGTAGAGGAAGAGATGCAAGAGTACAAAGATGAGGTAGATGTTAACGTTAATGTCGTGTTTGTCTTACCTTCTAAGTTTGTAGGTCCTTCAACAAAGTCAACAGTGGTTGAGGTTGGCTCATTAAAATAAGTGAACAACTTGGCAACCACAGGAGAGGAAACCGTACCATCAAACTAGCAGTCGCTTGCCAAACAACCGGAGATTGACCTGTCCTTGAGAAAGGCGTATATGATGTTCACGAAGCCCACCCTGAATATGGCTATGCACATGCGACCATTGTATGTAACAAGGAAGGTCCAAGGCATCCAAATCAACAAGCTCTTGGTAGACTCAAGAGTGGTCGTTAACATCATAACTGTCAAACCGATGGCATTGCTAGGTATTCCCAAGTTGGCCATCCAGGAAACAACCTTGAATGTTCGAAACTTCCAAGGCAGCATCTCCAAGACTTTCGGGATTATTTTTCTTCATGTGCAAGTGGGTTTAGCTGCGGCCACATACACATTCTTCGTGGTAGAATGCACGGCACCATATAGCACAATTCTGGGAAGAGATTGGATCCATCGAAGCTACTGTGTACCAACATCTCTTCACCAACAAATGGTGCTTTGGAATATGGAGTCAGGCAAGGTAGAAGTTGTCAATGCAGATCCTCGCCCTTACTCTGTATCTTCCAACGCTTTAGACTCCAGTTATTACAACAATGACCTCCGACCACTGGATGTATGTGGCATAGATAACAAAGGTCGCCCGGTAGGAGTAATGTGAATTAGCTCAATGGGGTATTATCCAAGTAGGCAAGGACAATCCTCGATCATATACGATTGAGCTACCACTCAGACTGTTCCAATGTTAAAGCCTCTATCAAGTATAGAGGTCGAGGCTTGCTACTCCTTGTATGAGTGATTCCACAATTTCTTAATGCAGAGTCAAGCCTACAAGAATGTTCCAATGATTACAACATTGGAATACGTGTATGATGACGTACTGCATGAATCAGGCGAGGAGGAAGAAATCAAATTGGCCCCAGCAGCTTTAGACGATACTCCTCCTAAAGTTAAAGACCCCATTGAAAAAATCAATCTTGGGACTTCAGCAGAGCCAATGATTGTGGCTATAAGTATCTTCCTACAGCCTGAAGAAGGACATAGACTCATTGAATTGCTAAAGGAATACGTATACTATTTTGTAGAGAACTACGAAGACATATTAGGGCTGTCGCCAGACTTACTATGCCATAACCTGCCTATCATCGAAGGGAAGAAACCTGTAAAGCAAGAGATACGTCGTATAAACACAGAAACAACAATTCTAGTAAAGGAAAAGATTAAGACGATGCTTAAATTAGGCATCATTAGAGTAGTCAAATACAACGAGTGGCTTTTAAACGTGGTTTCGATAAAGAAGAAGAATGGGAAGATGCGCGTCTGCGTTGATTATCAAGACCTTAACAATGTAACCCCAAAGGATGCATACCCAATGTCAGTAGTAGATTTATTGGTGGACTCGGTGGCTAACTATGAGATGTTATCATTCATGGATGGGACAACTGGATACCATTAGATCCCAGTGGCAAAAGAAGATAGGCATAAGACAGCATTTCGGTGTCCAAGTTTTGCAGGAGTATTTGAATACGTGGACATGCCATTTGGGCTTAAGAATTCCAGGGCAACCTACCATCGTGCTATGAATTTGATCTTCCACGACCTCATAGGAAAATCTATAGAGGTTTATATTTATGACGTGGTAGTCAAAACAAAATATAGGGTAGATCATATCGAAGACTTGAGGAAGGTGTTTGTGCGCATGAGGCAACACCAATTGAAGATGAATCCAGCCAAGTGTGTTTTTGGAGTGCAAGCAGGAGACTTTTTGGGCTTCCTAGTCCATCAACGAGGAATTGAAGTCTCGGACGATAAGAAGGAAGCAGTTCTCAATGCAGTCCTGCCAAATAATAAGAAAGAGCTATAAAGGTTGTTGGGTAAAATAAACTTCTTGAGGCAGCTCATTGCTAACGCAGCCAATAAGACACAATCGTTTTCACATTTACTCAAGTTACAAAATCAAAAAGACGGAAAGGTTGACTTTGGAGAGAAGCTTAAAGTTTAAAATGATGGAAGAAATAGTTGTGTTGGGAAGTAATGACTGACGGAAACATGCACTTTTTATATGATGTCAACTGAAGTGGCGCGACTTTTCAAAAGAAGGGAAGTGACGTGGCGTGTGCGTGTAAAGTTACCGTTTGATTATAACAGCACGTCATTTGGTAAATCAAGCATTTTCGATTGCATTGGTACACTAAAATCTCAAGGTTTGAGGGGCAATGTGTGGGCCCGAGATAAAATATCTCTTATTGAGATTTGAGGGCTGGATTAAGCGAGCGGCCCGAGTGAAGTGTGATGGTCCAATTTGTAATAGGCTAGAAAGGAGTAAACTTATAGGCTTATTCATACGGCCTGTTTCTTATCTAACATTTCCTATAATGGGTAGGATTCCTTTGCGAGATTTATTGATAAGATCACGGAGTATAAAGATAAGAACCAGACGGGAATGTCGATCATTTAGAGTTATATTGCGAGTCTAGTTGTTGGAGAGTTTCAAGTGGAGTGAAATACGAACACGGTCTTCTATATAAAGAGTTGAAAAACGATTGAGAAGGGATCCTCGATCATATACATATTTTTCTCTTGACAATCTATTCTTCTCATCAGAGAAAAACCTTGCAAACAACGATCATGAGCTTGTCACACGAAGAGTGTGAGAGTTTCAAGATCTACGGAAGCAACACCTTGTGCACTCAAAACTTTGTCAAGGAGATTGCTCTGCTTTACACCAGGAGGAGTGTAGAGTATCAATTTTTGTGGCTCGGCCAGAGACACGAAAATCACAAGTCATAAATCATTAGGCAAGAAGGATTCATTCAGGTGAGGTTGGTGCTCTCCTCGCCTAAATCTCTTGGCAAGAAGTCAGCAATAGCTGACTTACAATTCAACTATTCCATCACGAGACGGTGGCACGCCAGCGCACGAAGCACACGATTGAGAAAAGAGACAGTTTGCAAGACTTTTCAGATCACTGGGAAATTTTGGTGTCAAACACCATCAAAAACAAGTCGAGCCTAGCTAAAATCTAAACAAACCATCGTTGTTGGGCCTTCTTATTTCTTAACATACACCGAACCGTTTCTCTAACAACGAACTTGATCTCTAGTTAGTTACTATATTCGTTTACTCTCTCGATTCGAAAGTTTTGATGCGAATCAAATTTATCGTGAACTAAGGCAAACTATTAAAATATTAAAAAGTAAAAAGGATTATCAACCGTCCTTGTGATATGACGGGAAACTGAAACTAGTTCAAGATGAACCTAATTCACTCTAACCCTACCCCTTCATTTGAAAGTTCAGAGAAAGAGATGGATAGTCCTACAAGAAAACGTGAAAAAATAATAAGAACGATGAACATATTATAGGGCACATAATATATACATTCCTTCTCCTCTGCCATCTGGATTTGCCGATGTAAGTCTCCCTATCCCCTTCCACTATAAACTCGTGCATTACTTTAGATTGTTTGCAAATTGCAATGGAAATAAGTCTACAAACTTGAATGTAAGATCGATCTGTCCATGTATGCGAACTTCATTCAAGTATTCTCTGGCTCCTTGCAGGCTCGAGAGACTATTTTGTTCGATAATCTCCGGATCGGAACTACTTCTCTTCAGCTGCTTCAGATCAATCATATGATACTCATGAGATAACCTAGCCTTGTTCCGGATTACATGCTGGAAAAATCTCTACAAGTGTTTAGATGAGGTCTCTCGATCAATTTTCTCGCGTACATTATCCACATAGAAAACTGCATGGAGGTACGCCGAGGTTGCCTGCAACTGCGCGCAATTGGCTGCCGAGGTTGAGCTTTTTAATCTCTAAAAAAAAACATCCTTGTTGAGCCTTTTAATCTCTAATTAAACAACATACGCCGTACCAACCGATTCTCTAACATAGAACAACCATAACCGGCTTCTCGATCGATCTGTTCATCTCTCGATCATCTTATTTGAAAGATTATGGTCTGCTTATCTCCCGATCAAATGGAATGTTAATTCGTCACTTAATTTGGAAATTCAGAAAAAGAGAATGTGACAAATTAATAAGAAGGGCTCTCTAACAAGAATGGATGAATTTAAGATAACATATACAAGGATGTATACGTACTCTATCCGTACAGTATATTCTACTCTAGCTAGTTCCAACCTAGATACAGTATATTGCACTAATTTCAATTAAGCTAGCTAGACATCTAATTACAGTCGAATCGATACAATAAGCTAGCTATATATATACTAACTGGCATGACTAAATGCAACTCGAGAGAGAGACCAGCACTCAGCAGCTAGCTATAGCTGATTTGCACGTACTATATATATGTACGTCGAGACCTCAATCTAGATTTTTTCCAGGGCCTGCAGTACATCAGCCTTCAACTCTTCAAAATCTTCGAGTCCAAAGCTGAACCGGACTAGGTTATTCTTCATTCCGTGCTCAAGCCTTTCTGACTGGCTCATTTCCCTGTTTCAAACATACATATGCCATTAGTTGATTTGATCGAGCTTAATTAAGAGTTCTTCAATGTTATAAATGTACACCTAAATTTTCGTTTAGTGCGTGTGACTAGGGCAAAACGTACCAATAAGACATTACGGCTGGCTGAATCACGATGCTCTCACAACCACCAAAGGAGGCGGCAATATATGGAATTTTCAGGGCATCAATAAACTTGGTAGTCGTCATCAAGTCTCCATTGATCTGCATGGGTGCATGCAAAGTTAGATTAGTGAAACATGCAAGTACGTACACCAAATCACCAAATGGTCGATCACGGACAATATATAGTAAGAGCACAGCAGCCTAATCAAAGATGTAAATCTCTATGGAAAACAATGAATTTACCTCAAAAGTGACAACACCACCAAAGCCAGACATCTGCTTCTTGGCTAGCTCATGTCTCGGATAGCTTGGCAAACCAGGATAGTAGACATGCGACACCTGCATGGCAATAGCAATTTAGAATATATCAGTCTTCAATCGATCAATTTGAGGTTTTCGTCATTCTTTCATTTCAAGAAAGTAATTGGTATTTTCGAAAATTTTGATTGTGAAAATGCATGTATTTACCTTTGGATGTGCGTGTAGAATTTTGGCCATGGCCAATGCAGTAGAGTTCTGTTGCTCTACGCGGATTTTCAACGTCTTCATGCCTCGAATGATTAGGTATGCAGCATTCTGTTTGGAGGAAGAGAACACAAAATCAATCAATTAGTGTCATGCATGCAATACTGACCAAAATTAGTAGAGCTAAAACTCTTCAAACAGAAGTGATTAAGTACACAATTACAAACTAACCGGGTTGAGAGCACCACCCAATAGATGATGCAATGTACGAATTTTGGAAATCAGATTCATCGAACCGCTAACGCATCCAGCAATGACCTGAAAATAGAATAAAATTCGTCTTGTTCTAGCTCAATGACATTTTAAATTCGGTGCCATTGATACGTATAATTATATAACTTTGTGAAGGCGACATACATCAGTGTGTCCAGCGAGGTATTTGGTTGCGGAATGAAGAACAAGATCAGCCCCTAGGTAAAGAGTCTTCTGGTTGATCGGTGACGCAAGGGTGGCATCGATACAGACTAATGCCCCTTTTCTATGGCAGCGATCTGAGATCGCTTGAATGTCAAGGCACGTGAGAAATGGATTCGTAGGAGACTCTGCGAGAAATAGTGAAACCTGCTTCTCATTCAGTACAGACTCCAGCGCTTCCATATCAGTCGGGTCGATAAATGTGGCCTGCATTACGTACCCGTTATTTGAGAATTAGTATACCCAGCTTTCAAACATTGTGTATATTACTTCTTTGTAAACGTTACGTACCGTGATCCCCATTCTGGGAACAAGAAAGGTTTGGATGAAGTCCCGAGTTTCACTATAGCACTCTGTTGTAATGACGATATGTCCACCAGGTGGAAGCAGCGCCATCAACAAGATTGTGCACGCGGACATTCCAGATGACAGCATCAGTGTCGATTCCGCTCCTTCAAGAGCACTGATCTTCTCTTCAAGAACTGCTGTCGTTGGGTTTCCGTAGCGCCCGTATTCAAAACTTGTTGCACGCTTCTCCTGCAATAGGGTTTAACGATGATAAAATCATCAGAATACTTCACCGGCCATTCTTTTTTCTAATTTCACCATTAATATGTGCATCGATCGATCACACGTATATAATATATGAAACTGCTTACTTTGTTGCTCGATCGCTTACCTTGTAATCAATGATGGCAGCCGTATTCTTAAAGAAATGAGCAGTAGAATTGACCACCGGTGTCGTTATAGCGTCCGTGACTGCATTGCGAGCCAATCTTTCACCTTCACAAGATTCAATTTTTGTCAAGCCAATTATAATCAGAACGTAAGTTTGTAATTATTCATGAATGAAATAAGCCAACATATTTATAATTACGTACCGGCATGAATTGCCATGCTTGCATCCGAGCTCAAATATGTTTCCTGCTTCAATTCAGGCAAGCCTGATCTAAACACCGACATGTCATCCTGGGCCGTGTACAGATCAGGAACGTCGACGAAAGAGGCGGGGCTGTGGCGGCAGCTGTTGAAAACGTAAGGATACGTGTCCACGGCCATAGAAGCAATATATGATGATTTATATATGTTAATGATGGAGCAACAAGCAGTGAAACTGAGTAACGTAGCTAGCTTGTAGCTTATTTCTTCTTCTACCTCAAAGGAGTTGAGTTTCTATCTTTGAAATCTCGAGAGTCGAAGAGGTTTAGTGTGGTTATGTCTGTGATTTGGTCCAGACTGTGGATGGAGTATATATAGAGGCTCGCAGATTATTTTATATCTCTAATTGCATGTGCTTAACTGCTTAAGTCTATATATATAATTTATTCATCGATGACCATTCTAATTAAACATGTTTTTGTTCGTCCAGAATACAATCTTATATGTAAACAACAAATAAAAATGTATTATTGACTAGTCAAGAAATCGCGTAGAACAAGATCACTAGCATTGGATACTTAAAACCGTTGGCCGGTATTTGGTAATCTTCCTGGAAGATAAGACGTCGTCCGGCCCTTAAATTTTTGAATCTCTTGTGGCTCTTGTTTCAGTTGTTTGATGCAAGTGGTACTCTTGGTAATAGGGTACGGTTCTTGACTTTCTACTAGAATTTTTTTTTTTTACGAAAGGTGATGGTAGTCCATTAATGAAACTGATAGGTTATAAGAGATTTATCGGTCTACGGCCTGATCAAAGAAACCTCCTAAATAACCTATACTAATACATTTTTCTTAGTACCTGAACATGATTGAACATGCTAAATATAAGGTAATAACTATAAAAAAAAAATTATGGGCCCCACATCCTATTCAACTATGTCACCTCATCTACATGATTGACAAAACGTCTTGCTTCCTTCTCCGGCTCAGAAGTCACAGCTCATATGTTTGCTTCTTTTGAGGAGACTCGTTTATGTGTAGACCCAAGTTACGACGCTCTGCCCCTGGATTTTTCCATCGACCTTCTTGCAATTGGTCTTCTCTTCACAACTGGCTCGCTTAGTTCCCACGTACAACAGGTGCTATGAAAAGCATTGTTGGATGAACTTGCCTAACCGATACCATTAACCGCAAAATTTGCCATCTCCTCCTCAGTCGAAGCAGAAATCTCCAAATGTTGCTCAGGATCTGAGATTGAAAAGTGCCTCTCCACAGGGACATGAGTGAGAAATGATTTTAAGCCTCAAAGAAGTCATGAGGTGTAGGTCTCAAACTTTACATGACTACGTGGCATGTTTTATTTGTTCACATCATTAGTATTATGACATCTCAACTTCATCAAAAGATAATAATATCTTTTATATCTAACGGCTGTTAGTTTTTCATATTTCACAATTTAAAAATTATCAATAACAATTCATTGTTTAACATGACCGTAGAAGGAAATTAATTAATTTTGTATAAAACAAGGAAACAAATTAATTTTCATTAAAATAAAAGGTTAATATTTATTTAATTACACATTTATTGTGTTAAAAAAATTAATTAATGTTCATCAAAACTTTAATGACAAAGCTTCTTCTTCTTCTTTCTTCTTCTTCATTCTTTCTTCTCCTCACTATGATTATTAGGGTTTTGGAATATGTAGAATGAAAACTTTTACTAGAACTTGATAATATCTTATGCTACAAAGGATCGGAGATCAACTAGAAAGAGGGAAGGTACGTCTGTATATACAGAAAACTTAGTGCATGTCAAAGTTGATCTTACATCGAAGAAAAGGGGTTAACATTGACGTCCGAAAAATTTGAATGTTTTATATTTTCTAAAGTTTTTCAATTTGATGAATTGATGTTGTTAGGTTTTTGTTTTCAATTAATAATTAATAAATTTAATTAAATGTATAAAAGGGTACGTAAGATTGATTTTGTAAGTTGAATATTTTCTCATGAATTTATAAGAAAATAAATTATTTATATGACATGCAATGCGATGTTAGATTGATCGAGATCTACACCTCATGGCCTCATTAAGACCAGAAGCATTGCCCTTTATAAGTAAACATTGGGATGTTCATAAGTAAACCAGTTAGATGGCTAGGGTCAGTGATTAAGGTAGAGTGTGAACAGAACTCAATCAATAACTCAATAAGTCACCAGTTACTGCTTAAAATATACGTATATACCTACATTCATTGCATCGAAGACGAAGATGAGAAATAGCGAGAGGAGCATAGAGTCCTGCATACCAAGTCGTACTTGTAGAGTGTGGATACATTACATGTTGCACTTTAATATAAATTTAACAAATAATAACAATTGATATTAGATATCGATATCCTAGCTCTCTCATAAGCTGAGAGGTCACGATCCAATTTTTTATAAAAATAATTTTCGATTAAGTTAGGAAAAAAAAAATTTAGATACCCTCTCATGCATATTTCGTATCTTCCTTTAAGTTAACACATCAATCACTTATTTATGGTTGATAACCATCGAGACCTTCTTAGCTAGCTTGTTCCATATTGCGGGATCATCGATCACATGCATGAATATAAACTATATATAAACCATCTGTTTTCTTTCACCGTTGGTCTAATTGTTCTGTTGACTAATTAACCTACCTAGCTTGTTCGTTTTTCAAGTTCTAAAGAACAGGAGTGAGAGAGGGTTTGTTAAGGGAATGTGACAAAACAGGATTGAAGAAAGATTTTACATGCATGGTTACGGTTTTTTTTTTTATACAAAAGGAAAAAAGCAAAAAGAAACTTTAAAGAGAGGACCTCTAGAACGTCTGTACCAAATTGATCAGAGGCAACAGTAAACCCAGCAACAGAAGACAATTAATGATCGACGTAAACACGGTATACCTGACTAGTTAATTTTCAAATTGAGGACAATTAATGAAACACGTAAACACGGTATACCTGACTAGTTCATGATATCTAGATTGCTTATGTACGTTAATTGAGTTTTGCTTTTGTTATTTTGAATGAGGTTTCTTTTTTATTTATACCGTGATGATTCTTGATTATGTATGCTTTGAGTGCACGCTTAGTATGCATGTTTAGGAATTTAATTCTAAGAAAATTGATGGCTGTTGGTGATCATTACCTTCCTCAAGTTTCAATCGTAGAACCCATACATGCTTGGTATAAGAAACCCTAGGTCTAGTGAGACACGACCGTAGTGTACTTATGAAGCCTTGTAGATTCTCAAACCCTTTCTAGATCATAATGCTTTACTCTTGGTAAATTCGAGTCCGTGACTTCGAGTTCTTTGAGGGATAGACAATGTTGATAAGCATACCTTCAACATAAGGATTGGGTAATAGGTTGTGTTTACAGCTCGGGACCTTCCTGAGAGTCTTTCATTCATAACATTTGCATTATTTAGTTAAGCATTTGTCGTCTAGATGGAGTGACGGTGGTGGATAGTACTTCCCTTAACCCATTTTATTATTGAATTCTCGTTTTACTCTGAATTTCGCTACTGTTTCAGTTTCGTAATCTAGTTTGTAGAATTTATTTCAACAACCAAAACAACTCCGATTGCATTGAAAATTTGTGTGGTAGTTCACCACTGTGTCTATAGTGTTCTGTATAAATTTAGGGATTTTAGGTTGAGTCTAGCTATTTTAAATAATTACATTAGTATCCAGTGGTCGAGTCTGTCAGATTTCTGACTTTCGCGTCTGTTTGTAGTTTAGAATATTGAGTCTCATTTTTCCCTGTGGATTGACCGCTATACTATTGTACTGCATTGACAAGCATATTGAGTTTATTATAGGGTATCTTTGAAGGTGGTTAAACATCGATCAAATTTTGGCGCCGTTGCCGGGGAAGAATCTAGTCTTTATATTCTAACGTGTCTTTTGTTTCTGTTTTGTTTTGTTTTGTTTTGTTTCATTTCTTTTGTAGTGTAACGTGTCTCTTGTGTGCAGGTACTTAGTGCATGCATACTCGAAGGTCAAGGAGAACTGAGCCTTTATTGCTTGATTTAGAGGTTGAGCGCTCAGCTAAGTAAAACTGGAAGCAGAAGAGGCGAGCAGGACTGGAGGTTGGAAACACGAGTGGCACAGTGTCAGAACCTGATATTGAGGTGGAAACAAGTTCAGATTTAGAAGAAGTTCCTCAATTGCCACCACAAAGAGCAGCAATGGGAGAACAACCAAGAATGTTGATGAATTCCTTTGTACCTAGTGCTCAGGGGAATTCATCACCAATAGTGTTGCCGGCTCTTGGGACATATTCAGTGCCTCCTGCATTACTTTCTGCCCTACCTCATTATAGGGGGGTATTTTCAGAGGACCCTCAACAACATTTGGCTGAGATTGAAGCTTTAGCATCAACACAAAACTTACAAAATGTTTAATCTAATGTGTTGAAACTAATTTTATTTCCTTTTTCTGTGAAGGAGGGAGCAAAGATGTGGTTCAATTCTTTGGCTACAAGATCTATACAGTCATGGGATGAGATGAAGGTGACGTTCATGAAGGAGTATTTCTCTGCCCAAAAGACTAAGCAGTTGAAGAAGGAGATTAATAGCTTCATACAAAAAGGTGGTGACATGCTTCATGAGGCATGGAGTCATTTCAAGGAGTTGTTGAGGAAATGCCCACATCATGGGTATGATCTAGAGGACAGGATAACTTTCTTTTATGAAGGTCTGGAGCCATCTAACAAGACAATAGTGGATTTCGCTTGTGGAGGTATGTTTATGTACCAAACAGGTCAGCAAGCTCATGATACCATAGAGAAATTGGCTGAGAACACCAAGCAGTTCTATACAAGAGAGAGAACGTTGGCGAGCAAGAAACAGCAAGTTGTATTTGAGGTTGCCACCAACCCAGACATGGACAAGAGAATGAAAGCAATGGAGAAGAAGTTGGAGTCCATTGCTACTGCCATTAAGAGCTAAACGACATCATCATCATTTGTTTCTCAGGTATGTTTTGTTTGCTCTATGTCGGATCACACTAACAAAACTTATCCCTTTATTCCTGATGAAGAACAGGTGAATTTTGTGCAACAACGTGCATCAAGAAATGATCCATTTTCAAACACATACAATCCGGGATGGAGGAATCATCCTAATTTTAGCTATGGAAACACCAACAATGTGTTGAACCCACCCGCCGGATTCAAGGTAAGACCTGAATTTCAACAGGTACAACAGCCGGTTGCAGCTCCAGCTCCTGATCCTATCATGGCAGCAATATTGGCTAGGCTAGAGGGGATTGAGATGCACAACAAGAACTCTAGCAAGGCATTCGAGCTGATGGAGAAGCAGTTGAACAGCTTGCAGCAACAAGTGTCAACAAGAGAACAAGGTACTCTTCCAAGCAATGTGGTTAAGAACCCAAGATCTCAACATGAAGCTAATGTGATCACATTGAGAAGTGGAAGAGTGATTGAAGAGGTTGAAAAGCCTACAAAAAAGTCTTTAGAAGCGGATGAACCGGTTCTAGAACAGGTGCTACCATTTCCCCCACCACTGCAGGATCATGGCGAGAAGAGTGCACCTGGATAGAAAAATTCAGCAAATGAAAAATCGGGTAAGTCAATTTCTGAACCTTCTCCTTCAATTCCTTTACGTTTTCCTTTTCCTGGTAGGTTGAAAAACAAGAAGAAGGATGAGTTGGAGCAAGAGATTCTAGATACATTTCGGAAGGTGGAAGTGAACATTTCGTTGCTTGATGCGATTAAGCAAATACTGAAGTATGCAAAGTTTCTTAAGGAACTTTGTACAATGAAGAGAGGTCTCTCCCTTTTAAGTCTTCGTTCAGGACCATGTAGACTAAGTTGACATTACAATGCCAAGGGTAAGTACAAGGTGAGTTTGGGTTATATTACTGCAAGAGATCTGATAGTACTTCCCCAACAAAATATCGATATCCCAGTACCTGAAGCCCATTCAGATTTCTATAAGAAATTTTGGTCGGCAACAGTTGCTCCAGCAGCTAAAGTCTGTGCTTGAAAGGGTTTTCTCCCAATATGTACACGTCTACGCTTCAGAATGGTGGACGTCAGTCTAGACTGTGCATTATATGGTGGGTAGTAGAAACAAAATTTCACTTGTTTAGGGATTGCAAATGTACTAACCCTCTATTTCAGTCAATTATCTATGGAGTGGGGAACACTACTAATCTATTCACATATTGGTTCCTAGCTTGTCAGATGAGTCTTTCAGAAGCTCAATTCACAAAGCTTATTGCATTGATGTGGTTTTTATATATGGAAAGCATGGAATGACAAGGTATGGAATCATGTGAAATTCATTGGAGACATGGTATGCATTCAAACCCTAGCATGGAATGAACACTATCTTTTTGTAAATCAGAAATCACCTAAACTGTTACGGAAACCTCAACGTTGGAAAGCACCGTCGAATGGTCATTATTGTGTGAGTATGGATGTGGCTTTTGATCGAGCTTTTGCACAAGTAGGGGTTGGTATAGTTGTCTGGGATTGGTTTGGCCGGTTCATTATGGCCCTGGCCCGATGCATCGACGAGCAATATTCTCCCTTATCAGTGAAAGTTGAGGCGGCCTACAAAGCATGTCAGTTTAGTAGGTTGTATAACATTCACCTGGTCTAGTTCAGTTCAGATTCACTTATAGTAGTAAAGGCAACCCAGGACGTCACAACTATTGCAGTGGAATTCCAAGACTCGATGGAGGACGTTAGAGAGCTTCTCGCTTAGAATCTGAATTCTAATAGAGAAACATTCCAGTGATTCCACTGACAGTGAGGCAAAATGAATTAGGAAACAAAAAGGATAGGTGCAGGGTACCTCAATGGTGTTTTTGGTTTAAGCTGACCAAGACGGGATAACCAATTGTCTTCCCAAATTGCAATAGAAGTATCATCACCTACAAGCCAATGAGCCCCACCTTCCAATACCGGCCTAGCAGGTAAAAGGCTACGACATGTATAGGAGGGAGAACTACTCGTTTTAGCATCCCAAAAGTAAGAAGAATGAAAATGTCTGGCTCGATATATCTAGATGACTAACGAATCCGGATTTTTGAGCACCCACCATAATTGCTTTGCCAATATTGCTAGGTTAAAAGCATACAAATTCTGAAAACCTAGGCATCCCTATTCTTTCAGCTTACATATGTGATCCCTTGTACACTAGTAAATCTTCTTCTTATCCGTTGTATCACCCTAATAGAAGTCCGCACATAATTGTTGTAATTTATCACAAAAGGTTTTGCGTAGTAGATAGCAATTCATCGCATAGTTAGGAAGGGACTGAATCACAGACTTAATCAATATCTCTTTCCCTGCAGCACTGAGAAGCGATCATTTCTATCCCGCCAGTCGATCTCGGACTTTATCCTTGACATACACAAATGTTGCCTTTTTTCTACGGCCCACATGCATTGGGAGACCTATATACTTTTCATGATAAGGAACCAACTCCATACCAAGTAATATGGCTAGTTCTTCTTGACTACTCTCATCTAAATTTTGGTTGACGTATACACTGCTCTTACTGTAGTTGATCGACTGACCGAATACTACTTCGTAAGTCTGTAATAACTCCTTCACCAAGTCACACGATCTGTCGGATGCCTGAGCAAAAAGAAAAATATCATCCGGAAATAGAAGGTGATGCAACAAAGGTTCTCTTGTACAGATCTTGATGCCATGAAGTTCCTTCGCCTGGTGCGCCCTTCTAATCATGGCTGACAATCCTAACGTGCAGAGTAGAAATAGGTAAGGAGAAATTAGATCCTCAGATTACCTCTAGGGGACCCATTCACCATTACTAAATATTGCATTGTACTGATGCAATTCATCACCAGTGATGTGCATTGAGCTGGGAAGCCCAGGCGGTCCAAAATAGCTCTGAAGAAGCTTCATTCTAGTATGTCATAAGCTTTACTCGCATCAACCTTCAGTGCCATTTGCCGTGAATCTTCTTTCTTCTTCGTCCAAAGGTAATTAGCCACATCATGCGCCACCAACTTATTATCCGTTATTAAATGGCATGGAATGAATGCACTTTGACAAGGATCAATGATGTGATTTAGCAATGGTTTACGCTGATTTTCCAACACTTCCATGTAGATCTTGAGTATAACATTACACAAAGCAATGAGCTTGTATCCTTAATTTTTGTAGGCTGAGGAACCTTTAGCAATAAGAAAATATGAGTATGGTTCAATTTCCCTAGCAATTGACCCAAAACAAGAAACTCTCTGACAGTAGCAATAACCCAGTATTTCTGATAAAAGAGATGAGGCATACCGTCAGGGTCAAGGGCCTGGTTAGGTTCCATTTGATATAATGCTACTTTGATCTCCTTATCCGAATACTCAGCAGTAAGAGTTGTAGCCATGGATTTGTTAATCACTAGGGAAAGGGAAGAAAAAACTGGTCCCATTTGTGCCAATGTGATATTTCCCACTTTGAACATATCATTGTAGTAACCCAATACCACTGCATCTATACCGGCAGGAGTATTCTGCCACACACCATTATCATTATATAAACCTCTAATCCACATCTTTTTTTTTGCGATTGGAAGTTCGCCAGTGAAGATAGCCAATATTCTTGTCCCCTTTACGAAACCACTCACTTTTTTATCATTGAGTAAGTCACCTCTTGCTGTAAGAGGACTTTCTATCTGGTATACAACTCCTTGCGTCACGGATTATCAGCTATAGCAAAAGACTTATTCAGAAAAGCTACCAATTCATCTTAAATGTCAGCCAACTCCTGTTTTCAACTTCCAAACACTTCTTTAGACAAGTTCTTCAGGCGCATCCGGGTATTAGCAATCTTCATGACTAGTTGACTTTGCAAGTACCCATGGTTGTAGCTATTCCACGCTGCCCTGATTGTCTCCCCACGACTATCATCATCCGCCCACATAGCCTCAAATCGGAAGAACTTGGTCTTCCTAAAAAGTATATTTCCTTCTCCTGTTTTTCCATTAATAGTATAGGTATATGATCAGAACAAAGAGGGGGTAGATTGATCACCTGAGCTTCCAAAAATTGTTGTTTCCACTCTATCATAGCAAGTGCCCGATCTAGGCACTCTTGGGTTGTTGAATCATGCCAAGTAAAGTGACCTCCTGTGTACCCTAAATCCTGCAGCATGCAATCATTCATGCATTAGATCATATCTGTCATCTGCCAGTCTGGTCGCACTGGTCGTCCGGACTTCTCTGTTGATCTCATAATCTCATTAATGTCTCCCATCACACACCACCTAGACGGTCCCGGACGCCGTGCCATATCCCTCAATAGAGTCCATGTTCTATGCCTCAAATGTGTATACGGTTCACCATAAAGACCGATAAACCTCCATGGTTGGCCCGCAGATGCTAGAACTCTGATTTCCACATCAATGAACCAAGGTGAATGATCTCGATAGTGAAGATCGATGTTGTTCACCTATAAGAGCATGAGACCACCGATGCTTGTATCCGAACATACACTTCTCAATCCTTGAAAAACCTTAACTGAGATTTGATGAAATCAAATCTCGATAGATTTCGGCATTTAGTCTCTTGAAGAAACACTAGACTCGATTTCTTGCTGAATATCAGTGACCTTAGAGCATCAATCTTTGAATTCGCCCCCTATCCTTGCATGTTCCAAGCAAGGATATTGACATCACACATGGTTCAAACACTAATATGCAAACCCTAGATTGCAGCAGAGTAAAGTGTGAAGGAAGAGAATGATCGGGAAAACAAGTGGAAGAGAGTTTGAACTGGAACAGTCGTCGTGATCTAAGCACAAAAAACAATCCCTAGCCTTGATGACGTCGACGACAAATCTCTGACCTCACAAAGAGAGGCGGAGCCCGAGAGCAAGTTAAAATAGCAATATAATTAAATATATCAATTAAACATGAAATAAAATTGTTTCTTCACCTCATCACAATTATTTTTGTCTGCTTGGAAAAAAAAACAAAAGAGTCATTAGCAAAGAATAAGTGACTTATAGTACGTAGAAGCAAGTTGAAAAATTGTGACGCCCAATAAATTGCCCCGAGCTTTCGCCTCTAACAACATACGAGAGAGCGCTTCCGCTCATAATAAAAATAAGTATGGTGAAATCGAGTCACCTTATCGAATGCCTTGAGAAGGAGATAGAAGACCTCGCGGCTATCCAATCACAACAAAAGAATAGTTAACCGTCCTCACACAGCTATTAATCTTCTCCACCCAAGCTAAACAATTCCCCATCTTCCACATGATATCCTCTAAAAACTCCACTCCACCCCATCATGAGCCTTACTCATGTCTAGTTTAAAATCTCCAATACTTGTACCTCCCTTAGTTCTTCGCTTCATGAATTGAGAAACCTCAAATGCCAAAATCAAATTATGAAAAATTAACCTCCTAGGCACAAACACACTTTGATAAGGAGAGATCAAGTTCTCTAGCATAGGCTTTAATCGGTTTGCAAGGACTTTGGACCCAAACTTGTAAAGCATGTTATACAAGCTAATAGGGCGATACTCACCGATCGTAATAGGCGTCTTCATCTTCAGAATTAAGGTGACAAAAAGTATTGTTCATCTGCTTCATGGCCACATCCGAAGAAAGAAGCAACTTCACTACCTCCACCAAATCTACTCCCACAATACCCTAGAATTTTTTATAGAAGCATCGTGCAAAACCGTCTGGCTCCAAAGCCTTAGCTGGCCGCATTTGATTAAGCGTTGTCAAAACCTGACAAGAGATATCCCGGATTAACTCCACATTCATATCGCCGGTCACTATAGTTGGAAGACAATTACCTCTGGGTCACACACCAGCGAAGACGATGTGAAAAAACTAAGAAAATTGCTCAACACCACTTCACTAATGTCCTCATCATCGGTCTTCCAAACCTCTAGTTACCTCGTCAAACAAACCATTGATAGTATTCTTCCTTTTTCTATTACTTGCCCTCAGGTGAAAATGTTTTGTATTCAAATCCCCATCTGGAAGACAAAGCACATGAGACCTTAACCTCTAAAACGTTTGTTCTATAACAAGTAAATCATGCAACTTTGACTTCAAGAAAGCAAAATCCTCATGTACAATACTTAGCTGCCCAGTCATGGGTAGCCAAGGCTTCCCACCACCAATCAAATTCTGACATGTGTTAGTTTTTTTTTCTTTGTCTTCATCCTTTCCAATTCCGAGTTCTTCTTGACATCGTTTCTCTTTCTGTTCTGATTTTCTTTGAAATTTTTTCATTCCATCAACAGATCAATATCAACTATCAATTGAATTCTAAGGCATAAAATTCTCCTTTCAATACCACGTAAAAAACATATGATGTTGTAGGGAGCTCTATAGGTTTCATGCTTATTAAGTTGTTATTAAAGGTCTAAAATCCATCAAATCCAGCCTCTTACATGTAAAGAAAACAAGGAAGAGGATGATAATTTAGATAGAATTGAGAAAGACAAAATAATGTAGAAAAGTCCCACATGATTTGCGAGAGAATCATAGATATGAAGAACCTGGGTTCTTTTTATAAATGAAGCTGGATTTTGAAATGAGAATAACTGAAGTCAATCGTCACTAGCGGAAATGTTTTTGTTTGCCTTGGAATTTTGGTGGTCTGAAATCTTACGGTTGACTACCCATTAACACTATATGGGTTTAGTAAACCAGATCATGAGCATGGGCATAGCGAATGTAGATTGAGAAGTGTCAAATGATACTGCTCAGTTTTTTATGCTTCTTAAATTATCTACTTAATTTTTTTTAATTATCAGAAAATTATAAAATTAAATTTATTTTGACACAGCTGATGTGTAAAAAAGTTCAAATTGACTTAACTATTCAATGATAAATTTGTTTCATATGTCCCAAATTCCAAATTGACCAAATTCTAATGAAATTATTAATATTAATGATGATTATAGTGTACTATTTAGAGTTTATTTTCTTTATTATAAGTAATAAAGTTTAATCAATTAGTGTCTCAAATCTTTTTTTTTTAGTTATTGATGAGTTTAAGTTCTGTCTTCTTTTAGATAAAAAAAATTATTTGACACTGCCAAGTAAAGTTTCTGTTTACACCAGTGATCATAAGGAAAGGGAAAAAACTTTCGATAAGGAGAAATGCAATAACATCAAAACTGGAGCAAGAAGTTGGGTGAGGAAACCGATTTAAGGAAGATGATCTGATAAATCATTATTGGATGAATCAGACATGTGTCATGTTTTGATTGATGGTGGACAGCCTTGGCTACCCATGGCTTGGTAACCAACTGATCAACAAAAAAGAGTCATATAACATTGCCAATTTGCAACGCACCTCTTCTATCTCCTTCTTCAACCCACCAAATTTCACCTTGATCAGTGCTCCCTAGTACTCCAAATCCTCTTACAAACAGTACTAAAAGGGTTATCGCCTGTAGTACCACGCCAACCTCTTTCTACCACCCCAAGCACTCCTCATCTTCCAACCAAAACTCCTCTATATGAAATCTTTTCTTTTTTCTTTTTTTGTTACGGACTAACAAACACACTTTTAATAGCAAAATAGTAGTCATCCGAAAATGCATGTTACATGATAGTAGTTGTTGGTGACGCAATCATTGCTAATTAGTAAAATTGTCGTCTTTGTATATCATTTTACATTTTTCACTTACACTATATATCATGGGGGCTATCACGGTATTAATATGCGAGTTTTGAAGTCTCGTGGAGGTGTTCTGCATATTAAATTCTTACCAATTCGACCATATACGGGTTAACATATCTTAATGTTGTGACGATTCAAAAAATAAGTTGAGGAATTGTGAAAATCATGAAAACGAGTCATATAATTCTTTTTAACAAAAGAAAAAATAACTAAAATGCTCTATTATGTATCATATTTTACAAACTTTGGTCCCTAATATTTAACATATATCATTTTACTCTTTCATGTACGTATTTTGTGGTCACTTTGCTCCCTCATGTATGTATAAACTTGAAATATGATAGGCAAAAATGTCTTTCTATCCTTAGCTTCTTTTTATTTATAATAATGTCATTTTTTTAAAGAGACATTAATGCCATCTCTCTCTCAACTTGAAAAAAAAAATCGAACTTCGCCGCAGCTACACACAACCATCGCCTACTGATTCAAGAGCAAAAATCTTGAGAATTTCTTCCCTACAGCCACCGTTGATAATACTACAACTAACTATCAAATTAACACTTAATAACCAATTAAAACATCATAATTTAAAACCTTTTTCTGTTGATGTAGCTTTGATAAGTAGGGATCGTTCTTAACCGAAGATCGATGGTGCTTCAATGACTACCCTAGGTTTTCAGGGGGGATATTGAAAGTTGGTTTAATTATCTACAAAAATAAAACAAAACATGGCAGCAAACATATCAAGAGTCCTAGAATTCTAACATGTATTATCTCCTAGACAAACAACACAAATCAGAAAACATTGAACCCTAAACATGCTTACTAAACCGAAAATAAACCTAACTATTATTTACATGTGATCATCTCATTCTTTTCACATAACTCTTACAACTAGTCAAATTATATGCAACTTATTAGTATCTAAGTCTTTAGCCAAGTTAACATGTTTATATCATATATAGTGCTTCGGAAATTTGCTCTTTGACACATCCTATCAATCTAAACAAGGAATTTGTCTTAGTCTAAATTGATGCATCTAATTTAACATGCTTAGCATAAATTTGAAAACACAAAACAGATTACAAAAAGATTTCAGAGTTGTAAAATCAAAATACTTGATAAAACCAATCCATATAAACCGAATATTCAAACAAAAAGAAGAGAGTAGAAGGAATCATGTTATACTTTTTACTCGGGAATTTGCCTTATACACTAGGTGTAGATGATCTTGTATGGAGGCAAAAAACACTAAAGGAATTTGTCTTTAAATGTTCTTGGAGGATAATAGTGTTTATGGTGTGGAGGGTGGCAGCCTTCTTGGAGAACTTCGGATTTTTGGAGAGGAGATGAGTGTTTTGGTAGAGCTTTGGCTAGAGAATTAGATATGATTGATATGAATTTCAAGCCTCTCTATTTATAGGAAAAAGCTTAAGGTAGGCAAAAGCTCAAGGCTTTTGCCTTTTCCTTCAAGAGAAAGAAACCTCTCTCTCTTTCTTACCCACCAAGTTGCTTAACTTTTCCACCAAGTTGGTTAACCAAGTTGCTTAACTTTTCCTCAAAGTTGCTTCACCAAGTTACTTGACCAACTTGCTTCATCAACTTTTTTCATTTTGAGCCAAATTAATCTTCAATAATGGGCTGGCCAAAAACTTGGTCCGCTACCTCATTCCTAGCACGAGTAGGAGAAGTGCATTCGTTCTTCATTTTCACCATTTGACATCATTTAGATTTATTCTTTGGTTCCTAATTCTTGATACCATTTGGGAAACACATTTTAGTAACCATTTGAAGATTATTTCTCGGACCATTTCTTCTCATTTTTTCTCCGCAAAATAGGAAACTTCTTCTTTGCACGTTTTGAGCTCATTTATGCCTCATTTACTCCATCTTCCTTATTTAGACCTAAAAATAATAAAATAAGTTAGAAATAATGATACTAAGTTCATAACGTAGCTAAATGCAAAGAGAAATGAATTAAGAATCAAGCATAAAATGCGTAGATCAACTGTACCAAGAAATTTGATGTTGGGATCTTCATCGTACTTCTAATCCCATCTCCGTGAAACCTGGAAGGCATCAGACCTGGCTCGGGTCGTGAATCCAGAAGCCGAATTATTATGTATGGCAACAACCTAGGTTTCTCAGGCGGCGATGTGACGAAGGATGAAGAGGATGAGAACCAGGTGGAGTGCCATTGCTGGGAGTCAGAGACAAGGCAGATGTGAGGCCAAGGCTGCAAAGTGAGATAGACGAAGCAGATCGATATGAATTTGTTTGTAGGAGAGAATGTTTGTGTGGATCGATCGAACTCAGTTTGTGATCCCTTGAGCTTGGCAACGGCTCACCTTGAGCTCCACCACCATGCCATCGTGCTTCAGCCCAACCCCATTCACTTGCGGTGGCTATCCTGACGAATATACCAGGTGCCCATATAGATTTGTGGGTGCCTAAAATAATTATAAAAAAAATTCAAAATACAAGTTAAAAAAACATAAATATAAGTCAACAGAAAATTCTATTGTCCAACAATCGTTTTGGAAGCTATGGCAAAAGTGAACTTAAAATGGATACATGAGAGAGTAATATGATATATGTCAAACATTAGTAATCAAAGTTTAGGAAAAATTGCTGAAAATGTCACTCATATTTGACAGTTAAGACGGATTGTTCACTCATGTTTGACAAATATTGAATTGATCACTCAAATTTGACATTTTAATTCGAAATGGTCACTCCGTTTATTTTTTACGTTAAAAATATGCACGTGACATGCACATGTTGTATCTATAAGGGTATTTTTGTCATTAGTCATTCTCTTCGAATTCAAAAAAAATAATTTTAAAAGTAAATTCCAAAACCTACTCGAGTCACTCTTCGACTTTCACACGTACTCTCTTCCACAGCTCTCCTCTCTCTCACTGTCTTTCACTTTCCCTCTATTACATTTAGAGAAGATTCGTCAACAAAAGGCATAAGTGAGAGTTACATTGTGTAAAACTGTGAAAGTGATCAAGATAGATACCCGTTTATTTACTGAATCTCGCTGCAGTTATGGACGAAGAGAAAGGGCCAAATTACTGGAGATATTTTCGAATTGATGGAGAGTCACCTAACTACGCAGGTATGTAAAACTTGGGTTCTATGTGTGGTCCCTTTGTTCTCATTTATTGGATAGATTTAGTTGTTGGGTGTTTGATTAATGTTCAATGCAATTCTAGGGTTTATTGTTTAATTACGAAATTGGGATTAACTTTCAGAAATTTTTTAATCGATGGACTTAGGTTTATTTAATCACATTTGACTTTGGATTTAGCTAATGGGTGTGCAAGTATATTATTTTTTTCGATGGTGCTGTGCAAGTATAATTGTTAATTTGAGTTGAGATATAGGAAAATGGAATTAGGCTTTTATTTACTTATTGAGATTTAGGGGTTTCGGGTACTTGTGTAGATTAAGTTTTTTATTGAGTTTTCTATTAAATCATGTAAATTAGATTAGGGCTTCTGATTCACATCAATGTTTGATACATTGCAGAGGATGAGCTTTTCACTATAGAACTGCACCATGGTGGGAAGTTCTATCATTTAGGAAGTACTAGAGATTATAGGGGTGGTGAAGTATTGTGGTCAGATCGGAAGGATCAATACCTGTTTACTTGGATATGTTTAGTTGACTTAGCAGTGGATTTGGGATATAGAAACCCTCCCATTACCTTTTGGTTCAACCCTCCTGGAGATGCAAATTATGTTGAGCTTAGCACAGACAAAGAAGTCCAAGAAATGTTGAATTTTGTGGGGAATGGGTTTAGGATTTTGCAGATCTTCATGGTTGCTAATGTGACAAAAAAATAAAATAGAAGCTGAGTTGGAGAACATCAGTAAGGAACCAAAGCCTGTGATTATCTATTCAAAATACTTGGGCAACCAAATTGATGACTGTGAGGATAAGGGAAAAGGAACAACTGTGGAGACAGAAACATCACTAGAGAATAGTTCAAGTTCAGTTGCTAGGAGGGTGAGAACTGAAGATGTTGTACTAGACCAAGCAGTTGGTGAGGGTACAAGTTCAGCTCCTAAAAGGAAAAAGAGGTATGTTGGAAGGATCAAAGCACCGATTAAGAAAAATCAAGATCGAAGGTATGGTACAAGATTTAGAGGTCAGTTTAGGTATGATGAAGCTGAGTTTGTTGATGATGAGCTTTTAGATGTTAGTAATGATACAGAGTATGAGGAATTGGATGATAGTGATTATGAGCTGGATTTGTCTGAAGACGATGATGAAGCTTTCCTAATTAATGTGGATGAAGTATTTGTTGAAGAAGCAGAAAGGTGAGTCATGGACTTTGATGGTGTGATTTCTGATGGTGGCAGTGAAAACTTCGAGAAGTTTCATAGTTGTTCAGATTCTCCTAGGAGTGATGATCATGTGAGACACGATGGAAAGAGATATATGAGGAAGAAGGTTAGATATAATAAGTTTCCAGAGTTTAGAAAGGACACTGATTTGCATGACCCTCAGTTATCAATTGGCAAGAAGTTCTCAAGTGGTGATGCATTTAAAGATACAGTAAAGGTATTGGCTATTAAGAGTAGGAAGCCACTTAGATTCAGGCTAAACGATAAGAAGAGAGTGAAGGCTGTTTGTAAGAATTCTAAGACGTGTTCTTTCTCAATATGGGCCTTAAGAGAGGTTGAGGAGTCACATGTTATGGTCATAAGGTCATGCAATATGGAGCACAACTGCAGTCAACTGCAAAAAAAGAAAGTTTTTGGTACTATAATGCAAAGTTCATTGCAACGAGGTACATGTCTAGTTTCATAGCTAATCCTAAGTGATCAAAGGTTAGAGTACATGCTGCAGTTGAGAGAGATTTGGGCTTAGATGTGGGTTACCAACTCTGCCATATGGCCAAAAGAGAAGCAGATAAGATGATTCAGGGCACAATGGAAGATCAATACAACTTGTTGGAGAGTTGGGCTGCAGTTATTAGAAAAGCTAATGCAAGGAACACTGTAGTAATTTGTGCACCACTTGATGGAGATACAAGAAGATTCAAATCAATGTATGTGGGTTATGCTGCACTTAAGCAAGGTTTCGAAGAAGGATATAGGCCACTTATAGGTCTGGATAGGACTCATTTGAGGACAAAGCTGAAAGGAATTATGTTGCCTGCAGTGGGCATTAACCCGAATAATGGGATGTACCCTATTGCTTATACAATAGTTGAACAGGAGACAAGAGAGAGCTGGACATGGTTTATGCAGTTGTCGAAAGATGATTTGGAGATAGAGAATGATTATTCATACAACATCATCAGTGACAAGCAAAAGGGCCTTCTAGAGGCTGTAAAAGATTTACTTCCCAACTCTGAGCATAGAAATTGTGCTAGACACTTATATGCCAACTGGAAAGGAGATGGACATATTGGCAGTGAGTTAAAAGGAGATGTTCTGGGCAACATGCAGAAGCACCACCATGCATGGGTTTGAAAAGAATATGGGTCAGATCTCAATGAAAAGCTTTGTTCATTTCACATTTTGATGTTTTGTTTCGATGTTTTGTTGTTTTGCTAACAATACATATGTTCACATTGTAGGTGAGGTACTCCAGAAAGTATCAAACTATCAAAGGCCTACTGTGTTGTGAACAAATGTGGTGTGTGCAAAAAGAAAGGACACAATGCAAGAACATGTAGCAAACACACTGTTAGTAATGCTCCTGAACCTGTAAGTAAATTTTGTTTAAGTTTAACGCCTTAGATGTCATATAATTATCGATATCATAGGTTGGGATGTTTATGACATAAAGTATTATTTTTAGGTTCAAACTGAAGTAGTTAATAATGAAGGAGCAACCGTTGATGATGTTAACATGGCTAATAATCAGGTAATCTACAATTGTGACATCTTCTGATTAAGTGATTGATGTAGTAAATTTTATCGGTTTATGAGTTTTAAATATATTTGTCATTGTTTCACAGTCAGCTCATGCCAATGCAAGGAGGGGTGGCAGATCAGGTGGAAGGAGTGGAGTGAGGTGCAGAGGAAGAAAAGCTTGGAAGCCCTAGTTGATTATGTGACTTTGAGCGTTAGATGATGTAGCTGGCCACTTTTGTTCATGTAAATGCATTATGTGTACTTTTGTTGAGGATAAATGAATTGTGGTCCATTTTGTACCCGATGTTGTTAGGTATTATAAGCAGCAATGATAATGTTTAGGTTAGATGCATTAGGTATGGAAACATTATGACGGTTTGTATTATTACAATATTGGCATGACGAGTAAGATTATCTAATGATGCATATTTTGATCAAAAAAGCAATATCAGATTGTTTTATTGATTGTGCAAGGCTCACAGAGTATATAATTATATAGTGATTTGAAGAATGATTCTTAGTTGGAGGAAGAGTAACAAATTTGGGAGCAAAAACAATTCGTGGCTACTTTTTAATAGAAACGTACAATGAAGAAAAAGAGTAGAAGAATGATTGCCGCCAAGATTTTTACTAAAAGACAAATTTCGGCCAAGTTAAAAAAATTGACCCATATCCTTTTAGAGTGAGTGATCATTTTGAATCAAAATGTCAAAAATGAGTGATCAATCTGATATTTGTCAAACATAAGTGAACAATTCATCTTAAATAAACATAAGCAATTTTTCCGAAGTGTATAAAGTATCTCGACCAAAATACAAAGATCATGACATCCTACGAATTTGTCCTCGATTAAAAAAAAACTCGGCATCTAACTCTGTGGACCTTGTTGGGTGCGAAAATTCGATTCGAACGAACCAAAATTGAGCCATTTATTAGGCCCAAAACGGAAAGCAGCTACCGAAAAATAAGCTCAGAAACAAACACTGTGCAGGAGAAAGATGTCGTTTCAGGTTCATAGCAATAGAAACTCTCTAGTCTACAGTCTCCACACAGTTTTAGAAAATGAAAAGAGTTGCAGTAATTTCTAAATTTGCTTTGACAGATAATCTTGGGCTCGGCGTCAATGGCGCGCCGGCAGATACTGGCGGAGATGGGCTACGACTTCAAAATCATGGTACATTGTATAAATAATCTGAAGCTACGAATTGTTGGTTTTTATAGGAAACTTTAAGTAATATTAATTTGGGTTTTTGTTTTTAGACTGCTGATATAGACGAGAAGAGTATCAGGATGGATAAGCCTGAAGAACTGGTCATGGTTTTAGCCGAGGCAAAAGTAGGTTCTTTTTATTTTGTTACTAAAGCTTTGTTTTTTGTTTGTAAAATTAGTTGGTTTGGAAATTGGTCGTGCAAGAATCGGAATTTTGCTTTCTGTGTTCAACTTCAAACTTTTGATTTTTGTTGTTAGGCAGATGCTATTATTTCGAGGATGGAAAGTAGTGAATTGGATGGAGATGCTAATCAAACAACGCTGTTGATTACTGCAGACACAGTATGCGCTTATACTTTGGTCAAATTTCAGCTGTTATTTGAAAATCTGACTCTCTTAATATTTTAATCACTATGAGCAATATGGTTTGGGTAAAAAGAGTCATAAGAATTGTTGCTTTGTAGTGACTGTATACTGTTGCCTTCTATTTTTGGCATGTACTCCTGAGATTAAGATTATTCTCATTACTACACTCTATTGATTTTGAGGTGGTGGTGTATCATGGTATAGTGAGGGAAAAGCCGTCCAGCAAGGAAGAAGCATGGGATTTCATTAAAGGTTTGCTCGATTGAAACAGTGTCTTTTCTCTATGTTATAGTTGGCTGGATGTTATGATCGAGTCTTTAGGTGGTGCAGGGTATTCAGGTGGTCAAGCAGGGGTTATAGGATCTGTATTGGTGACCAATCTCAAAACAGGAAAAAGAATAGGGGGATGTCGCGGCGCAGAGGTACTTAATCTTTTGGCTGCTTGAGCTCAACTTTATTCTAGAACTTTGATGAAGTACTCCTCTTAATTTCTCAAGAGGGATAGCTTTATTCTATTACAAGTAGTTTGGAAAGGATAATGCTTGTTGATGTACCTAATCAGGTCTACTTCCATGTTATACCAGAGGAGATTATTCACAGCATTGTAAGTTTGGATATCACCTTTGTTAGTTCGACATGAGCAACTTTCTTTAGTGAGAGATGTTTATGATTCTGATGTTGGACCAGATAGAGGAGGGTACTACGCTAAATGTTGCTGGAGGTTTAATGCTTGAACATCCACTGATATCGCCCTTTGTAGAAGCAGTGGTTAGCTCTCTTTCCCGCTTTTTCAACATTTCAGTCTTTTATATTTTCCAAATGAGTCGGCACTGTCTCTTGGTTGCTAATTACAATTGTTATACATGGCCTTGCCTCAAGTTTCTTTGCTTTGTGCATCTGGTGGTTTGGGGCAGATAGGAACCAGTGACACAGTGATGGGACTGCCTAAAGAACTTACAGAAAAGCTCATTCGTGAAGCTCGCCTCTAACTAGCCATCATTGCTACAGATGAATCTACAATCTCATCAAAACTCTTCAACAGTCCATTTAGAAATGTGGGATCAAGTCCCATGACTATTGATTACTAGAAAATTTGTACTACTGTCCAACTGACATCAAAATCAACCTTCTTAACGATTACACCACTCTTGTTTACAATCCAGGATGAATGAGTAGAGAATAAACAATGAGAGAACTGGCATTATTTTTATAAATGGTCGTTTCTCCTGTCATGTTTCTGGTATCGTGTTTGATACCCGAAGTTATATTCATCCTTGGACAAAGAAAACGATGAAGCATGTCGATAGGATATTAAATCCAGAGGTTCTCCAATTTAAAATGTTGCAGCAACAATGAGACGGTCAATATTCTCATGGCCAAAAAGAGAACTATATAAAATGCTTTGAAACCATTTGGTAAGCCTCATACAGAACATGGTACAAACAAGACACTAAACTCGTGAAACCTATCCTTGGCACATTTCTCAGGTGCAGGAAGGTCGAATCGGTACACTCAGAAGCAAAATTTTGTGATTCATGAATATTTGAACGCAATAAGAATTCAATAATGAATTACGAGTGCCTCGGGGCTTTGAGAAGGTAAACGCTCCTCACAAACCCTCTTCCTACTTTACCAACATCTTTCAACAAACTGATTGGGTCCTTGACTTCCTCTTTTGCATCTTCCCGCTCTAGTTTCTGCAAATGTTATTATCAGAATACAAGTGATTAATAAGCATAAATGTTGCATATGTACTTATTCTTTCTTTGATAGTCAGGAAAGTGTGCATAAGAATAGTTCCACTTGTATGTCTACCTTCGAATCACATGCTCCCCATGTTATGCCAACAGCATCACCACCCAGAGAATCGTACCATAGCTTGAAAGTGTTTGAGTACTCTTTCTATATTAAAATAAAAGGTGGATGTGAGAAAATACAGTACTGGCAAAACATAATAAGCAATGGTTTCATATGAAAAAAAAAAAAATCAAGGCATTCTAGAGACTTGCCTCAAGTTCCCCTACAAAACACCTCAGTGGGTCAAAGTTCACCAATAACTTGTTTCTTAGATCCTCTGAGCTTCCTTTGAAATCTCCAGGCAAAAGAATGGGGTGAAAATCCTTGCTTGCATTCCCATGTGCCACATGCACCCCTGCCCAAGATACGATTTTAAGACTTATAATCATATGTATCAAAGAGAAGGGGCTCTAGAACAGTAAAGTCATAGGCACAATAGCACAAGCACCTGGGTACCATAGAAAAAGTACCTCGACATTCAGATGGAAAGAGAAGGCGCTGGGGATAAGGTAATTTATCTCTGTAGAAAAGAACCACGGCATCGTAATTGTTCAAAGGAGTTCGAAAAAGGCCCTGCAAGCCAATAAGTATACTTCAAGAATGTGTATAGTCTGTGTACCATGACATGCATCAACTGTAAGTCCTTAGTGGACAAACTTGACAAACTTGTGAAGCTCACCTCCCATCTATAGGAATCATTATTGTCCTCCAGTATGAGTTTGGTCAACAAGTTTGCACTGCTTGCAGCATAAGCCATCAACCTTTTTAGCTCCTTTCATTTGAAAAAAAAAAAAACAGATAGGATATCAAACACGAAAATATCAGTCTTTGGATGGTGCGAGTAATTAAAGTTTCAAATATTAACAATTTACGGAAGATAATCCATTTAATGTTCTGTCAGTAAAAGGTTTCATCATGTCCCAAAGTCTGATGACATTAACACCGACAAAGTCCACCATGACTTGAATGGATATTGTGACAATACTAAAGATAAGGAATTTAGGGAATCCAATGTTGTCGAAAAGGAAAGGCATTGAATTTTGTAAATTGGCAGGATAATCAAAAACAGAAACCCTGATTACCAGACAGAGCATCAAGAACTTCAAATTAGTTTGTGAACAAATCAACTCAAAAGACCTACTAACCACTGAATTTGGAGAAACTCTGGTCCACACCTCAGATGCTTTATCGTAGGCTGTAGCTAAGAACATCGCTGAGTTTACATTTTGAGGATTTTCTTCATACCCTTTTCTACTTGACATAAAGTTGTCCTGAAGTCGAGCTGGTATTAGTAACCATCAATAAATTTAAGAGACCGACATCAGAGATTATTAATTAATAAGTCGTGTGAAACTTACTCTTATCTCTTTCTCATCATTTGGAGTCAAATCATTATTTATGTCAACAACTAATGCAGAAAAGGTCCAGTCATAGTCTGATAGTAATCGGAGGAACCTGTTGATGAAATTATGGTGTATGAGAAAATAGTAAAATGTATGTGTGGACTACACGGTTGTATCTCTAATTGCCGGTTACAGTAATATTGAATAAGAAAAACTCAAATGTTTTTTTCCAAAAAGAGAAGAAAACATTATCCTCAAATGTTCAAAGAAATGCCAACCTTAATAAACCAGTGATTCGTGAGCATGGAGCATTTAATGGGAAAGGCTTCAAATATAGATGTGCAACCAATAGCTCAATCGCCTCCTCTACCAAGCAAGCCGAAAATAAATGTGAGGCAGCCCATCGTTTTGCAAGCCTTCATTTGAAACCAATCAAGTTATATACAGCAACAGAATTACTACAAATTAGAATGCACGTGCCAAGCCTACCTAACAACTGGCTCATATGCTGGGTAGCATGTCTGTAGTCCATTAATCATACTGGAATGTTGACTGCGAAAGTATAGTTCCTTGTCCACATTGGAAACCTTCTTCACATATTCATTCCCAGCTGCATTCAAAAAGAAGTTTTAGAGGTCAGTGTAAGAACGTCTAAGATCTCATTTCTTTCCAAAAAAAAAAAAAAAGAAATAGACAAAGCATCTAAATATAGGCATTAACAAAGTCAATGTATGCGAGTCAAGTTCTTACTCTCGCGTCTCAACAAAGCCAAGCCTCTCTCATGCCAAATTTTAAGGCGAAAGGCATATCCAGAGACAAAAACATCCACGTCCTCCTCAGTGGCTGTACATGGCATCCCCCAACTATTCTGAAGACTGCCACAAAAGTATAATCAGATGATTTTCAAGGATATTTGTTGTCAAAGGAGAGTAGTTAGTGTTCAGAGGAACGCCTGTCTACCCACCTCTCTCCAATTTTAAGAAGAAATGCTGATTTAGTTTTCTCAATCGCCACATCATCCATAGGCCAGTTTCCAGAACCTTCCAACTACAATCAAGCAATAAGACTTCATTAACTGAGTGAAATATTAATGAATAATCCATAAATCAGTAAATAGGGTATTATGTCATGCCTGGATCATAACTTCCAACGGCCGAATGCAGGAAGGAGGGTAACGATTTAGTCTTACAGAAGAACCCTTTTCATCAGCCAGTGGATGAGGTTCAGGTGGAAAGACGGATGAGAACCTAAAAGCTATAGATAGTGGTGAGTTTATATTGCTTGATCTTAAACAGAAGAGGCTTTAAAGAAGAGTCTCAGAGACGGCTAAAAAAATCAGACAAGTCACATAGCAAAAGAAAAGGGATTACATAATGAGAATGTATGTTTAAAAAAGAGGTAATATAATCACACTATTCCAAAACGCAGACCGAGAAATAAATAATATAAAAAAATTGGAAAAAGAAGGATCCATTGATAGTTTTATTCTATGAAACAAGCCAGGGCACAAGGAAGGATACAACACTAAAGTAAACATCATATTGCTCTTTACAAAATTATACCCGAATCAAGGGCCTGCACTGTAGAAACCTTCAGAGGAATGTCTTTGATAAGCCGCAAGCGCTTCGCTAGAAGTTCGTACTCCCCAAGCAAACTCTCAGAAGATGAAATAGGATCTGAATGAGTTTTGATAAAGTTTAGAAAGCATATTACAAAGAGACTTGCATACAAAATAGCATTGAAATTAACAGTGATAAATCGCTCTTGTTACCATCGGCCTGTACAGCAAAGAGAAATCAAGTTGATCCACAATATGAGTGATATTGTCTTTTGAAAGAGAAAGGTGCTGATGAAGCACACTCAGATATCCTTTTTATAACAATGTGTCTTTTCCATTTCTCAGTTTCCCACACTGCGGTATGAAGCAAAAGTGTCATCATTCAGCCACTCTGACAAAATAAGCAGTACTAATGTAAAAGGGGGGATGCCTAACCTGTGCTTTCTGCTATTTTACCATCTTTGAATCTCCTGAGCTCTGCCTTTTCCCCCCAGAACTGGCGGAATTTGAGAGCCTAGTTACAGTACGAGAGTAACATCAATACATGCATTAAAAGAAATAAATAGATGATATATCCTAAAAGTACTCAGATACCTCCTCCTTATTATCGGCATCTGGACCAATATCAACAATTCTTAAAGCTTTATCTAAAGAGCTCACTGACATTCCTATTAACAATGGCTCTGTGTTGGCTTTCGACAATCCCTGAAGTCAGAAAACAAGTTTGAACAAACTATCTGAAAGAATATCATATCATTAAGATGAGGTGGAAATGTTGAACTTGATGCCATACATTTTGTAGGATGGATTCTGATAACACACTTTTCCAGGTTACACGTACAGTCTTCACTCGGTCAGTCAACCCATGACTTAAAGCAGTATGAACCTTCTGCTCATATAATCTCCAACATTCATCATCCAAGCAAAATCCTGATGCATGAACTGAACTGTCCCCTTTTAAGTTCAACCTAAGAGGAAATAAATTAATATCAGCAAAACAAGATGGTAGATGGAATATCAAGTTCAATGTGAGCAATAGTACATTGTAATAAAACAATAGTCAAACAACACAAAAGTACACCTTATAACATGGTCATATTTTATAGGATAGTCAACCTTGGTCATAAACACTTCCTCAAACCCACTATCTCTGCATTTCTCTATGCATGCCAGTGTCAATGCAGACTCATTTTGGAGCTGAAATGATGAGAAATACATCAATTTCTAAAATAAAAAAAGGTTAAACATGTCCCTACATCATTTATTTATAGAATAATGACTGCCTAAACATTACCTCTAGAAATCCAATCCTTGTTATCCGGAAGGCCAAATTAAAGCTTCTAGTCGGAGTACATATAACAATTGGCAATGATTCTTTAAAAGGCAACCTTTCCTGCAAAAAAAACAAAGACAGTAGTTCTGATATCAGTAAAATACGACTATCCAAGGAAGCAAAGAATATTATCAAAGAAATTTTAAATTACAAAATGAAGAAAAATTAACTTAAGCTTCAATCTGGGTAAAAAGAACAGAAATTTATATTTTCAACGAAGTAACTGTAAAAAAATGACAATCAGGAAGTGGTACAGCCAAGTTGGTGATATGAGTTATGTCATCTACACATCTAGTTATAAAAGTGTCCCTTTCTCTTTTCTGCAGATTTACTCAATTAGGCAAAACACACAATCATGTGCACAAAAATCGAATACTGGTGAGTACTCAATAATTCAAAAAAGGATGTGACAGCCAAATTTGAAGACAAGAAGATCTAGTCAGGAGACCTCCTTTGAAATAGCTTTTTGGCCTTTGGGTGAAAAGAAGATCCCATGTTTCCACAAATCTGAAGTGGCTGCATTATCAAAGACAAAAGCAAGTGTAAGTATGATGACAGTACAGTTATTACTGATAATAAATTACTTTTAGAGTCCAGGTCTCTAATTACCCCTAAATATCTTTATTGCAAAGAAAACATAATCGTTATAAATTGCATAATATATTTGACAGGAATGTTTATACAAATAATTCATATATTCAATAGCTTTTAGCAACTGTAACGATTACTTTGCTAATGTATAGCACCGGATCACTTATCAATTATCATTAGCAATAAACCCCCTTCAGAAACAATTTACTAAGCATAAATGTGCGTATATCCATGTATAAGCGCAATATAAACCTGAGTGATTATCTGGATTAGACAGCACTAAACAAATCTTTTATGCAAAGGCAAAAAAACATACCAATGAATTTCAGTGTAACACGAAATATTTGCATTGCCTTCATTGATCTATTGATTTGGTTCCTATCCACAAGGTATGCCACTATGACAGAGAGTAGAAATCCATTGAGGCAATCATAAGCGTATATTGGCGTCCTGCGGCGAGCCCAAATCTACACGAAGTCACCAATAATAAATGCCCTCGTCACAGAGAAGTTACATTATGACCTTGAACAACCAATGGAGTCTGACGGTATACCTTAAGCAAAACTAAACCCTCTCGTAATTCCTTCGATCCAACATAAGTTTGTTTGACAAGTTCTTCAGTATCTTCTATAAACATGTCTTCTAAAATACTACTATTGTACTTTGGAGTAGCCTGAGGTATGCCCCCTACAGAAAAAGGAAATCTAAAATAAATAAAAATCTAAGTCAAGAGTAAGAAAAATACTCAAAAACAATTATTTTTACCTTGACTCACAGCACGAACATTATTCCGCTGCAGGTTTAACTTAGGAGTACTAAAAACAGATGGTGCAGTAGGAATTATTCTTACGAAGAATCCAGGAACTTCAGCAAGTTTCCCTACTGTAATAGCAAATTCAATGTAAATCAGAAAAGCACTATAGAGAAAAACAATATCCGGTTCGGTTCATATAAGGAGAAACATTATTCAAAATGGAGACAAATGACAGGAAAACAAACCTGGATACACAATCAATACCGGTTTCCGGACCTCATTCTGGAAGGTGGACCATTCAACCTTTCCAACTAACGATGACGACACCAAGTACTTTCTAATCACACAAAGGTACAGGCACATCTTTGCATGATACCGGTAATTTAAATAGTCTTTCTCAAGGAAACATTCCTGCGATTAAGAAATGATTACGAAACTTCAATTAGTGAAAAAAAAAAAAACTCCTAAATCTCAATCAGGTAACTCTCCATCACATGTCAATTAACAAAGACATACAGGACTAGCTGAATACCTTGGGCAACTGAACAAATAAATCCGCATTGAACTCAGGCTTCACTAGGCACTCAATAGCATAACTCCCGCCAATTTCGATAGATTTCGGCTTGGTGAAATTGAATTCAACTTTGTCTGCGCCAATGTCTCTAACGAATCCCGGAGCTAAATCAGCCGTAACCTGCTGATTTTTTCAATCCAACCATCAAAATGAGCTCAAAACTCACATTTAAATCAGACTCGTAAGAATTAGAAGATAGCCGAGCCTTGAGGTCTTGTGGAATGTGAGCGATGGCTTGTTTGATTGATGAAACGGCGTCGTCTACAAACTTGGTGAGCGCAGGTGAGTAATCTAGCTGGACCGCTTTCAAGAGCTCCTGCAACTTAAGGTCCACTGAGTTATCGGTTTCCATGGCGTTTTGATAGTCTTTGCTGAAGAGGAAAGAGAGAGCTCTGGTAGTAGTGAGCTTTGGGGAGATTAGGGTTTAGGGTTTAATGGGAATAGGTGGCGCCGTGGCGGGAGAAGAAGGACGACTTGAGGGAAGGAAGAAACGGAAAGGGAATGTGGGCCTAAGAGATTTTCAAAACTAGGTTGTGTTGTGGATTTATTGGGCTGACATCGACTTGGATGACGGCCCAGCACAGTTATAGCCCAATTATCTACTTTTGTTTTGGGATGAGGCTCTTAGGTTTGGAAGAAGCGGATGTGCTCTCGTGTTACTAAAGTTTAATGAGATTTTAGTCATTACTATGGAAAATTAGTTGAAGAGAGGTTGCCACTCTTTTGGGGCTCTGATTGTTAGATTTTATGATCAAAGGTAGGCACTCATGTTAGAATAGACTCAACAATACAATATAATGTATCTTTTAATTTAGGCAACTAATTAATAGCCAAGTGATTTATTAAGAATCATACTGTATATTAAGATCGTTTATGTAGTACATGTATATTTGTATATCAAATATGTGAATAAGATCCAATTATATTTTGATATGAGTCATAGTTCGCATTGAAGGTAAAGGCACAAGTATATTCCTATAATATGAGAGTTTGATCATTGTTCTTGTGATACAAAGTATTCAGAACCTACCAGATTAAAAGTGTTTCACGACATAAGAGAAGATAAAATCATACTCGCAATATGAATTACTAGGATATATGCATTTAGTGATCCAATATGGTTTAATTTAGGAGAGGATCCAATGTATTTAATAATCTATAAGCTTCTACGTACATGTTTCAATGTCTAATCATAGTCTATTATTGAACTTATGCTTACGATGACTTAAACATATTTAATATGCGTGTTACAACTCAATAGCACTTGGATTGGGTCGACATTCTTCCAGGTTTAAGGAAATAATTATTCAAGTCAATTTGCTTATTTGTAAGCGAAGATATTTTAATATCAAGGCCTATATATGTCATGACAATGTTTGGGTTGAAAATAAATATTCTTTATTTTTGTGGTTTAGTTATAGTCTATGGGCAAATTCTTGTAGCCTGTGCGAGAGAAGGTTTCCCGCAAGGGAAAGGAATCCTAAACAGATCTTGATAATCATTGGTTGAATAGGAGAAGGTAAGTCGAATGATTCTATACGATTTGTGTCATTCAATGATACAGATTGCTAGATTCTTAGTGAAATATGATACACGGTTGTATGGTACATATAAATAGAGGAAATCTAGATGTAATCTAGACCGAAAATCATACATATAATTTGCTCTCAACAAACGCAACTCTCTACTTTGAGAAAAACCCTACCTCCGGCGACCAAAGATTCTCACTAGACAGGGCGTGACGCATTCAAAGATTCAAGTGTGTAACCACATGTGTTCTCAACACTCACTAAAGAGATTGCTCTGCTTTGCACCAAACATGGTGTGTAAAGCATCAATTTTCGTGCTTCAGCAACGAGATCACGAAGCAAGTCCTAGACCACTAAGCAAAAAGAACTCATCAAACGAAATTGGTGCTCTCCACGTCCTAGTCGCTTCTTAGAAGATCAACGGCGGTGCATCAGACGTTTAACGTTTTGTCCCATGTCAGTGGCACGCTTAATATATCCACACGCGAAAATAGACAGTTTGAGACTCGGCTTCCTGTGAATGTGAATGCTGCAGCCAAACAGATAATTCAACATATCAAGAGCAACTCCAGCAGATCCCTATATCAATCTGTATTTTGGGGAATCCCTAAATTTTAAATTTCATTCTCCTATTCCAAATTTTTTTTAGGGAAACGACAATCAATACAAAACCAAAAGGTTAAAGGTTACAACTGGTAGGCACCAAAGCCTGAATGTCAGGAGGAATAACTCTCAACCAAGAAGAAGACTAAGACGAATGACTAGCAACAAAAGCTAAACTACGAGTCAAACCATTCGCTTGATGCCTAACATGCTTCACCTGACACCCAGGAAAATATGCAATCAACACCATTATGTCTTCATAAATAGGACGTACAGAAAAAGATTAACACTTCCATGAGTAACAGACTAACATCAGTGATCACAACCAAGCTATCACACATAAAAATAACCGAAGCAAAATGATGCTCAGTAACCAACTCGCAAGCAAGACGCAGCGCTCGGGCCTCAGCCTCCTTAGCTGAACCCAAAGAAGGGAAGGCAACACACGGACCACCCCATACAACGCCATCATAATGAGGAATTACGAGACCTTCACCTCTCCGACGGGAACCATAATCAAAAGCACCATCAACATTCACCTAAAGCCAACCCACAAGAGGTGGAATCCAAAGAGCCCTACAAACTTGGGACCCTGAGGAGATCATCGATTAGCCTCAGAGTACGCCTGATAGGCCAGCTGAGTACCAATCGCCACTTGTTGTAGTGAAGCAAACTTCCCACCCAAGACTATCATTCTGTTCCTTCCATACAAACCATAAAGCATATAGGAGTTTACCAAAATCAAAGGCACTGGGAGAGTCGAAACAACCAACCAATCTTGAATATCTGACCCCGGATCCATAAAAGCAAGAGTCCCTACAAGAGAAGGGAAAGAGCGGATAACTTCCTGAAGGAAAGTACAATCCCGCTATATGTCTTTCACCGACTCCACCCTAGAGTTACAAAACCATCCATTCTCCACCACAAATATATGTTTAGACGCCAATTGAGTTGCAGCAGGTAGAATATGAGCACATGACTTCCAAATATGCACCATTTCTATATGGAAAAGTGAAAATATAGGTACTGAAAATAAGTAAAAATGTAATCAATGATTTTATCTCTATTAATATTAGTTAAGAGAGATGGACATTTGACGGTTATAATGGTCAAATTTCGTAATACATGAAAATTTCCTCCGTTTATATATATCGACAAGAAAAAGAATAAATTGTTTTAGGAAATAATATTCATGGTATCCGCGCGTGTCTTGTTCTAATTAGCATATAAGTAGATATTTCTTCGATCCTGATTTATAAGGATATTGATTGTAACAGATTGTAATATTTATTTAAGGTTATCTATCGATTAATAAAACACAGTTTCAGATATATCTCTTGGGTATCGATATTTTCCCCTTCAACATGTTATCAACAGCTCTTAATTTGATAGCCAACACAAACTCTAAACAAAATAATCACCATAAACCCCTAAACATTAAAACTCCACCGTCGGTCTCCCTCCTTGAAAGAATCTCTCCACCGCCAACCACCAATCACCGCCGAATTTTCCCTACCACCGGAGCTCGTCGCCGGAAATTCGTGGACATTTTCTCTTCAAACTTCTTTTCAGCGAAATTTTCATACTGAGTATAACACCCTCAAGATAAATCGACTAATCCTCTTCTATTTAGAATTAAGTTACAAAACTTAAAATACCGCAACACCCTAGATCTAGGTCTAGATTTAGATTTAAATACCATGAATTATTATGGCTCTAGTTTCTATGGATTAATGTAGGTATAAGTGAAGGAGATTTAATCACCTCTTCTTCAAGATTTAAGATTAACACTACCAGAAATGGAGACATTACCGGCGACTTGCCGTCGCCGGCCTTGTCCATTTTTTTCGCCGGAATTGTCATTACCGGCGACAAGTCGCCGACAATGACGTCGCCGGAAATTCCCCGCTGGTATTAACATTGTCGGCGACGGAGTTTCACGTCGCCGGTAATGTCTTGACATCACCGGCGACTCAAGTCGCTGACAATGTCAAGACATTACCGACGACTTGAGTCGCCGGTGATGTGTAGAACATTACCGGCAACGGAAGTCGCCGGCAATGTCAGCGCCGCCGTGGCCGGAATGTGAGACATTGTCGGCGACTTAGGTCCATGTCGCCGGCAATGTCTGGAAAAATTTTGAAAAAAAAACGCGGTTCTGGATTGGGCCCAATTCCAGAACCTGCATTGAAAGACATAAACCGTACGATCATACAAGTTCAACAGTACACATAAATGTCCAACGTACAGTACAAATAACAACAACGATACGAAAATTAACTATAACTACAGGTCAGGGTCCAGGAACTTGCGGGTCAGGGTCGAAGTAATCCATGTACTCATTTGAATTCCGGTGGCTACCTTGGTCTTGCTCTGGCGTTGACTGGTGCGGTGGTGGTGGTGGATAGCTAGGGAACGGAGGGACCGGGGGAGGTGTGGGGAACGGTTGTCCGGTAGCCTGAGCCTCGTACATCGTCCGCATCCATGTGTACATCTGAGCCTGCATCTGTGTCTGCTGCTGGACCATGTTTTGGTACTCGGCCATCTGCCTCTTTTGCTCCTCCAACTCCCTCTGCGTCCTCTGAAGCTCCGCTGCGAGGTTACGACTAGAAGCTGAACTTCTTGACCCGGTAGAGTATTCTAAAGTGTTATTCAATACTCCTTCGCCCGCCGAGCCCATTCCTCTACAGTAGTAGGTATTCTTCCCAGTCCCGCACGCTTTTGCCATGATCTGAGCCGCTATAGGGCGATCAAGCGGATCGATCTGAGAGGCATACTGGGTGACTTCTTCCTCAGAGCAGTCAGGATGGTTAGTCCGAGCTATATTCATGGTCACTTCTACGGTCGCCTCCTCCACTCTCGCCTAATTGAAAAGAGAAAATGAATAACGTACTAAGGATACAAAATAAATTAATATCGAAAAATAGTTTTATTAACACATGGAGAGGCGAAAGACTTACCGCTTCGTCAGGGCACTGCGGGTAGAACTTCTGATGAATATACACCAAGGGGTTCACTTCTTATTGTTGCTGCGCCTTAGTCGACCAACTCATGTAGTTGAGTGAACCTGCATGATGGGCCCTGGTGTTTTTCAATCTATTCGCCCGGTTCGTCTTCGAAATCGCCTTGTTTGATAAACATATGGAAAAAAATTAGTAACTAACTATTTCAATCTGATACGATACATTAGGCTTGTAAGATATATTCAGGATGCATACCTGAGCTTTGGGGTGCTCGAAGTGGGCTATCAGCCACTGCCACTCGTACTCCCTAAACCGGAATTCGCTAGGGGTAGAACCTCGGCCTAGCTCTTTGTATACAGTGTAATGGGAAGAAAGCTCGTTCTTCCACTCTTTATACCTATATTAAAACAAGGAAAAAAAGTTAGAGATATTAAAACACTTGATAAACAAAAATCTAACTCGATATATATTCAAATAAGTCGAAGCACATCACCTCATATGTAGTTGACGCTCTACCCACGTGTGAATAAGAACTTCATCCACGTCAAACCACACCTGCAATATGAATATATAAAAGGTAAAATTATATATTTATTCGGACTTAATTAATAAATGTAAAATTTACGTAATGAAAATACGATTTTACTCACACTGAGTGCATTATGCACTTGCATCTTCACGTAGATAGGCACAGATTCCCAATCTGGCCAAAGCATTGGGACCTTGTCCCGCACGATCGCACCGGCCATGCTGACATATTTGCGCGTGGTGTCGAATGCATCAATCACCTCGCCATCCTCATTGGCCCTTATGGGCGTTTTCCTTCCGCCGGTGGCCTGCTCAAGTCTCTTCCCGGTGCAGGTGCCTCTAGCCCCTTTCCGTTTTCCAGTCCCATTAACGAAATTGCCTAATAATACAATGTCAACAAATTGATATCATTAATTGAACCTATCGCAAGTCTTAAGTAATAATTAAGTAATCAATCTAATGTTAAATAAAATTTACCTGCATCGTCCGTTTGTTGGTTGGTGCACCTCACACTCCAAAGATACACAGGGTCGAACGGGAGGAAGTTATACGCTTCCTCCACGGTCAGGAACTCCGGCCGTCCTTCAACATAAACAGGCATCCCCCTATCATCGAATTCAGGGATCACAGGAATCTCGTCTGGTAGGAAGAGACCGGACGGCGGAGATAGACGAGGCCTGGACGATGAGGCGCCAGCACCACCATGTGTCTCAGATGATTCCTGTGAAACGAGAGTAGGCACCTGGCGAATATGGGGCATTCGGATTGAGGGAGTTTCTGATGCCCCCGTTGACTGTCGTTCGTCTGAGGCTCTGCCACCGGAGGGACGTCTGCTGATTGAGCGTCTGGAGACTGAGGCTCGAGCCTCGACTTCTGGTTGCACGGCTCTTGATCGTGCAGCTTCCTCCTGAGCTCGCGCCTCTAGCAAGGCTCTCGTGCGAGCAGTCATCATTGGCCCACTGGGCGTGTTGCTAACTGCGGGCGAGGAGGAAGCTTGACTACTGTTCCCTCCACTATTTCGGAAACCTCTCCGAAGCCAATTAGCCGCAAAACCTCTTGGACACCGTAATAGTCATGGATTCGGTTCTATAACAAATCGGGACCGGAATGGTTTAGAACCGGAACCGTTTGAACCTGGAACCGTTATGTTACAAACGGTTCCGGTTCCAAACAGTTCCGGTTCCAAACGGTTCCGGTTCCAAACCGTTTCGGTTCTATAACAAATCGGAACCGGAACCGTTTGAAACCGGAACTGTTTGTAACCAGAACCGTTTGTAACATAACGGTTCCGGTTACAAACAGTTCCGGTTCTATAACAAATCGGAACCGGAACGGTTTGGAACCGGAACCGTTTGAAACCGTAACTGTTTGTAACCGGAACCGTTTGTAACATAACGGTTCCGGTTACAAACAGTTCCGGTTCCAAACCATTCCGGTTCCAAACCGTTCCGGTTCCAAACCGTTCCGGTTCCAAACCGTTCCGGTTCCAAACCGTTCCGGTTCCAAACCGTTCCGGTTCCAAACCGTTTCGGTTCTATAACAAATCGGAACCGGAACGGTTTGGAACCAGAACCGTTTGAAACCGGAACTGTTTGTAACCGGAACCGTTTGTAACATAACGGTTCCGGTTACAAACAGTTCCGGTTCCAAACCGTTCTGGTTCGAAACTGTTTCGGTTCTATAACAAATCGGAACCGGAACCGTTTGTACCTGGAACCGTTTGGAACTGGAACCGTTATGTTACAAACGGTTCCGGTTACAAACAATTCCGGTTTTAAACCGTTCCAGTTTAAAACCGTTGTGGTTCCAAACTGTTCCGATTCCGATTTTTCACCTTAATTTATACGTTAAATTAACAACTATATCATCTTAATCCAAACACGTTAAATTCTGAAGCCGATTTTTCACCTATTTTTCACCATAACTTCTGAAAGAATCTTGCTAAGGCCACCAACGGCTCCACCACCTCTTTGGGCAGGTACCCTCGAATGAAAATAGGGAAAAGGCGTTGAAGTAGTACATGGCAGTCATGACTCTTTAATCCGTACATCTTATTGTCCCGGAAGTTAACACACCTGCTTATATTTCCTGCATAGCCATAAGGATACCTGCATATATATATATACAGAGCTCTTCGGTTGCGGACGTCCGCACCGGAGAGTTCCGTGCGGATTCCGGCTTTTCGCCGGTGTCCCGGTCACCGAATCCGATCTCCACCGTTCAGATTATAGGTATGCGTGTGTAGATTAACCCTGTAAAATTTCATCCAAATCGGCGATCGTTTGATACATCAAAATCATGATTTACCAACCGGAATACGAACGGTTCCGGTTTACTAATTTCTGTCCGTTCGTGTAAATCGCGATTTTGAGGTATCAAACGATCACCGAATTGGATGAAATTTTACAGGATTAATCTACACACGCATACCTATAATCTGAACGGTGAAGATCGGATTCGGTGACCGGGACGCCGGCGAAAAGCCGGAATCCGCACGGAACTCTCCGGTGCGGACGTCCGCAACCGAAAAGCCCCGTATATATATATATATATATATATATCTCCATTGGCAACAATTATATTTCTCGCATATAACCATAATTCGGTAAAAATTTAAGGCCAAATTCCTGCGTAGCCATAAGAATATATACCTGACATTACTCAGCCACCGAAAAATTTCATGCTTATGCTTCGGCTTTACGGTGTAAGGAGCTTGTGGCATTTTTCTCTTACCATCTCTTAACCACAAATGTTTCCGCAGACCCATTGCTTTCAGATCAATGCGTGCCTTAGGGATGTCTTTTGTTTTCCCCTCCAAGTTAAGAATTGTGCCCACAACACTTTCACACGCATTCTTCTCTATGTGCATGACATCTAGGTAGTGCCTGATAGGCAACCTGGGCCAGTATGAGAGTTCCCAGAATATGCTCTTGTGTGTCCAAAACTTATACATTTCGGGCTTGTCTGGATTTGACGCGACTATGTCAGGATGATTGCTCAGTTGGCCAAAATCATATTCATTCAACACTTCCAAAATTTCTTCCCCTGTTCATCGCCTAGGTGCCACACCTGTTTCCACAGTCCCATCAAACGCGTCTGGATCCTGCCTAAATGGGTGATCATATGGAAGCCAACAACGGTGACGCATCTGAACAATTTTACTGCAATGAGGACTGCAACAATCAACCGTCATGCACTCTGAACAAGCCCTGTAACCCCTGGTAACGTTGCCCGACAACATACCGCGGGCAGGAAAATCACTGATGGTGCCAATAAGCATGGCATGCATCTGGAACATCTCCTTTTTGAACCTATCGTAAGTGGGGTGGCCACACTCACTCAGGTACTTAAGCTCCTCAATCAAAGGCCTCAAATACACATCGAGACACTTTCCTGGATAACCCGGGCCCGGAATTAACAGAGTCAGCATATTGTATTCCTTCTTCATGCACATCCATGGTGGAAGGTTGTACGGTACCAAAATAACTGGCCATATACTGTATTGAAGACTCATGTTGCCAAAAGGGTTGAATCCATCAGATGAGACCCCTAGCCAAACATTTCGGACCTCTGCTGCAAAATGATCAAACTCCCTGACCATGTGCTTCCAAGCCTCTCCGTCGGAAGGGTGTATAAGGGTGTCATCGTCAGGCAAGTTCCTCTCAGCCCACCATCTCATTGCCCCGGCCGTGAAAGCACACATGAACAATCGCTCCAGCCTATCAATAAGCGGGAAATATCGAAGTATCTTCACAGCTTTCTTGTTGCCTGCAGGAGTCAGCTTATACCTTTCTGTAAAACATACCGGGCAGACTTCAAGGTCTTCGAGATCTTTTCCCCAGAAGAGAATACAATCATATCTGCATGCATGGATTTTGATGTAGGAAAGCCCAAGATCTTTCAGGATATGTCGCACCTTATGATGAGTGGTAGGAAAGTCTTACTACAACCGTCGTACAACGGAGTCTGTTGCAATGCAATCAGGTTGTTGTACTTGTCCATACCGCTTGTGTTGACATGAGCTCCAGGTAATGGCTCGACTGGCTCGATATGGAGGAAACCCTCAACGACGGGAGGGACATTTGGTGCTTCATCAGCAAATACACCGCTCTCATGAGGAAACATATCATTGATTAACATCGCTGTTGGATCATAGGATGAACTGCCCCTCTCAGCAAAATCTCCATGATCATAGCGTGGACTGGCCCTCTCACCAAATTGTCCATGATCATGCGGACCCGCTAACGATGTTTCACCGTGATAAATCCAACTAGTGTACTTATCCCAAAACCCGTATTTACTCAGGTGCCTCTGGACTTTATCAATGGGAAAACGAAATCGATCGCTGAAACACTTACATTCTTTACACGAATAATGAAGTGTAGTGTCTCCACAATTAGCCTTCACAAAATCCACAAAACTCCTAATTCCCTGGTGAGATCTGACATCCCGTCTTTCGAGGCTCATCCAACTCTTGTCCATCCTGAAAATTCTAACAATTTTACGTATTAATTATATATATATACACACACATTCACTACTAATAATCGACGCGATATCTCAATTCAAATCTAATTAAATCAATACATGCATGCATATATATATATATATCGATCTAGTCTCTGAATTCGATTCAGTACTCGATGATGGTATTCTTCTTTTTTCAATTCAAAACGTATTTGACTAGGTAGGAGGCTCTGTTAAGCCTGGCTCCGATAACACTACGATAATACCAGTCGTTGATTCAGACACAAGATAAGATTAACTACAAGCAGTTTTCTCGTTTCGGTGACTTCAACAACATTTCATATATATCTCACGAATTGGATTTGATCAACACACACACACACATATATATACATACACATATACGTATATATACACGTACCTATATATATAGCTTCCCGAGTGATCGAGTTTTCGACGCGCGCCTTAATTTTGACAATATACCGAAGGATCGATTTCAGAGCGTACGTTTTCCTTCTTCCGATTTCTCTGGATTTTTTTCGATCAAAATGAATGAATGATCGACCTGCTGCAATCTGCGTCTAATATAAAAGACATTGCCAGCGACGGAGTAAGTCGCCGGAAATGAAGACATTACCGGCGACTTTACGCCGGAAAATCGCCGGTAATGTTTCAAAACATTACCGGCGACTCCAACCGTCGCCGGCAATGTCGACCCACACATTTTCGGCGAAATTCCGGCTGGAAAATCGCCGGAAATGTTCGGCTTGACATTGCCGGCGACGGTTGGAGTCGCCGGTAATGTTTTGAAACATTACCGGCGATTTTCCAGCGACATTACCGGCGACGGAGTAAGTCGCCGGTAATGATGAACATTACCGGCGACTTTTCCGGTCGCCGGCCTTGTCTCCGGTGATCTCGCCGGTAATGATGGCAAATGTGGTAGTGTAATGACGGTCCTGAGGGAGTCATAGTTATTAGTGAATATCATGGTTAATTGTAATTTCACATTGAAAAATGGAAGTCGATCTTTGTGACTATTTGACAATCACGGATTTTTGGGGAGTGGTATGAAGCCACCGATTTTCTGCATCGATTTTTGTGACCGAACATCATTGATCATGGTTCTATTCCCTAAACATGATATTAGTGATTGTAGTTCATTTGAACGGATACCAATTACATCTCTTATCTTTTGTAGATAACTGAGTCGGTAATGCCAGAGTTTGATGTTCTTAACATTCAAGGAGCAGAATACCATATATGGGTATCAAATGTTAAGAATACTCTTCTTGGTAAACGTCTCACTGATATCATCCAACCACTAGCACTTGACACTGAAGCCAACGAGGACACCCTAGCTCAAAAAGCTCAAACTCTCACGTTTCTCAGCAGACATATTCATTCTGCAATGAGAAAACAGTACTTCTTAAAAGATGACCCCGCAGATTTATGGGTGACTTTACAAGAACGGTTCAACAATGTGCATGATGCATAACTTCCAGAGCTACTAGAAAAATGGGATAGAATACGGTTATTGGATTATCCTAAGATAAATAATTTTTATCAAGATATGCTAGAGCTACAGTCAGAGCTTGCCATTTGTGCCATTGTAAAGACTGACCAAGCTTTGGTCGAGAAGCCTTTGAGCACCTCTCCTACTTCTATAGACACTCTTGCATATCAATATTGCATTGATTATGAGCAAGGAAGATTTATATCATTCACTGATCTTATAAGTGTGCGTGCTGGCCAAGAAAGAGAGGCATCATGAGATCTTTGTCCACAACAATGTTAAGTCAGTCGATACAAAAAAACTCCATGAAACTTACAAAACTGGAGGGAAGACAAGAAAAGATAAGGTGAAACAACGTTCTAAACCTTATCAAACCCGTGGTGGTAGTGGAGGACATGGTAAAGGAGGAAATAGTCGAAATTTGACTTGGACTTGCCATAACATCAACCACAACAAGAATCAAACCAATTCTGGTCCTAGGAATGGTGAAAATTCTACACATTCTGATTTTACTTCTCGCTTGGCACCTTGCTATAGATGTGGTGCGACTAATCACATGCATAAGTAATGCAGAGCTCCGAAGGATATTCAAAATGCTTACAAGATGTGTCAACAATACCAAGCAAAGCAGAAAGAGACACAATACTATACTGACTATGAGATGGAAGATGGCAATGGAGCAAATCTAATTGTAGCAGATATCCCCAAAGCAAGAATAGAGACTACGGATTTTGATTAGTCTATATATTAGGCTTATTATTCTACTATGTAATCAAGTTTAGTTTTGTATTTGACTCTAGTTGCAGGCATGGTTATTGAATAAGACAATCTTTTGATGTTAGCAAAGCAATAAAATTTCTTCCCTTTCAGTATTTGAATTGAAATGACCCGACCCCGATTTAGCAGCCTAAATCGAGATTAAGTCCTAACGACACTACTAATTGAGGTGTTTACTAATAAATATATAACAAAATCTCTAATGAAATTCATAAGTCTCAAAATCACTTAATCTATAATCAATAATATACTCATAAAGGGTAACTCAATTTCCTGACATCAGAGCGACCAACAACTTCTAAAACATCTACACTAACTAGCTACTACTTGTAGGATCAGTTGTGCATCCTTCCAAAGGGAATTTCTATGCCTCAAACTCCGTGCAGGTGCATGCCCGACCTTCGCTAAAACTCTGCAACCTGGGTATTTGAAATTGAAGGGTCCAGAAAAGGACATTTCAAAAACATAAAACTGTTAGAGTGAGTGGACAAAAACAGTATAACGTAAGGAAACATGTAAAAATAAAGTTATGTTCTTTCACTGAAATTTCTGTGAAAAACTGTATGCAAGTTATGTAAAATCTCATGTTGTACTCAACAAGTAAACGAAAACAACGATTGGCTTTGAAGACGACAAAACTGACACGAAAACTAAAATCCAACTGAAGAGTGTTAAATCTAAAAACTAAAGATTTGAAATTGAAATAAATCAAAGAAGGTAAGGACCTGGGGACCTAACATCATAGATCGTCCAATGTCAGTTAAGAGCCTAGTATCCATGGCGACATGTGACTAACATCATACACTAAAACATCTTGAATAATTGTATGATCACGCTGGCACTCTAGGAATTGATAGCTCAAACATCATGGGTGTACCTAAGGGAGGCGGTGATCAAGCGGTCTAATTAGCGTCTATCACCTAATGTCGTCTAGGGTCTAGCTAGCCTAGACGACCTAAGTCACTCGATGATCAGTCAAGTGACTCATATGTGCATATGTAAATTAATATGAACTGAGTCTCCGGGGTATAGACTATAAGAGCCATAAACTGAAATACATTAAAATGAGATCCATCTGAACTAGATGCTTAACTGAGTGTGTCATACACTGGGACACATCTGAACTGGACGTTAATCTGAAGGCGTCAAATGCTGGAATAAACTAGATTAAGACATCATATTAGCTAACTTAAATCATAAACATATGAACTAAATAGATTTGAGATCTCTAACTAAGGTGAACTTAAAACATAAATGTTAATAATTAAACGCATGAGCTCAACTGAAAACATAAGACATCATCGCAAAGGATATCCAGAATCCAAACTGAGCTAAACTTAATGCACAAAGCCTAAACACTAAATAAACTTAGTAGTCTAATTGAACTGAACTAAAAATATTATATCAGAAATACAAGTCGAAATGTAAATCATAACCAGCAACCATAGCCAAAAATATAAAAACTTCGAAGCTTGGGAAGCTAAACTCCAAACTAGGTCAACCAAAAATCTAAAACATAAAGTAACACTAAAAAGGTTTAGCATAACGAGAATCATAAGGCATAACCAATTGAAAAAATATTATCAATAACTATAAATAATGTATAAAACTCACATACGTGTTCAGTGCAAAGAGAGGAGTCCACTCACCTTGATCGCCAGATACGTCACTCGTCGGTCACCTAACCCAGAAATCTAACTGAATGTTCCTAAGACAAACTGAACGTCTAAAGTTTGATTAATAAACTATTGCAATATTACGATTAAAGTATAAAACACAACCAAGGGGAAACGTCCCTCAGAACACTTACATTCGGCTAATGTTAATCGTGGGAACTCTGAATCCTCCTCGCATTCATCAAGCTATATGTTCGAAGATGCGACTCAAAACACGACAATTACTCACATCGAAGAGTTGAATCACCGCAACTGCTACACATAAACCGAAACCTTTACAACAAGCATCTAAAAATACGAAAACTACTCAAAATCAATAGATAAGTGGTTTGGAAAACTTCCCATCAAAAAGTTAGACTTCTAACATCGGAGCACGGCGGCCATGCATTGCCAGACAAAGGCCAGCTCCAAATCTTGCAAAAGGTAGACCAAAATAAAGTCCTCTTCAAGCCTAATACAACTCATAACTATACCTAGGCCTAAATCGAAGCGCAAGCCTTCAAATATACCTTCAAAGTCGGCGGGTTTCGCCAAAAATCGCCTGAGACCGGCCGACATCGTACGGTCATGACGTGACCCCAGACAAGTCGTGTTCAACTCTTAGATACTTAATGATCAAAACCCCCATGGTGTCGCTGCCCAAATTTGGCTGGAACGTCAGCTGCGGCGACGGAGTCGAACTGGGTAACCTTTCGGCCTCGATTCATCCTCAATCGGTGATGCATGGAAGTTTTGAGGGGAGAAGAGTAAAGAGGATAAGATGAGCATCATTTTCTAACCGAAAAGACCTGACGCGGTGATCAGACAACAAAGATTAGATTTAGTTACGTTTCTGGGTCGGGTCGCATCGTCGGGTCATCATCCGGGTCGCTCAATTTGAGTTCTACCCATCCTGGTGTAAATTTTGAATTTATAACCTAGGGTTAAATCAAAACCAATGGCCCAAATCTAATGTAGAAAATGGTGGTATAACGAACCTCTCATGCAGAGTAACGTACCTCTTGCCCATATGGATGAAGTAACATCGACCTCGGCTCCCCCCAAGAAGAGAGGGAGATAAAAAAAATCCACAGATGAGCGGCCTGCGAAAAGGTAGGTCATCCAGGCACAAACTGATCATTTCATCATCAACGTTGTGAATCACACACATGATATTATTCCTGACTACAGTTATATCCTAGAATCATAAATGACATCTCTAAAGGATGCTTCAGATCCATATGTGATGACAGATAACAGTGAAATCTCACTAACTAACAATGATGCGTGCATTGCTATGGATAGATCATCCAAGGTAGTTGATGATGCTCTTACTTATTCTGCCGCTTAGGAGATCATGGACGACAATGAAGTGGTACCTCGCTCGGTTGCTGAATGTCCGCATAGAGCAAATTACCCAAAATGGAAAAAGGCAATGCTGGCTAAACTAAACTCCTTGAAGAAAAGGCATATTTTCGGTTTGGCAGTGCTATGCCCACCGAAAGTGAAGCCGGTAGGACATAAATGGGTCTTTGTTCGAAAGCATAATGAGAGGAATGAAGTCATACGGTATAAAGCTAGACTTGTGGCATAAGGATTCTCTCAACGCCTTGGCATTGATTATGAGTAGACATACTTTCCGGTCATGGACATCATTCCTTTCCGCAACCTTGTCAGTTTGGTAGTGTCCGAAAAACTGAACATGCAGCTGAATGATGTGGTGACAACATAGCTATATGTAAACCTTGATCCAAAGATATACATAAAAGTGTTACGACCCAAACCTAATTTACCGAGTTAATCATCATTGGCCGCGCTAATTAATTAGCGAGCTAAATATCATATGTCACGTTTATCAAGATTCGTCGCGACTAAAGTTTGATATTTTCGTGGCGACCACTGTCCTCGCAGGCGACGGAGCCATAGTCGAAATCAGACGACGACCTCATAGAGATTTTGAAGCCCATCCTCTAAGGAACTGAACGCAACCAATCTTGGGTCATGGCGTGATTGATGGATGCCGGTTGGACGTTTTGAAATTTTGGCGAAACCCGTCGGCTTTCGAGGTAAATTTTGGTGTTTCCGTTTTGAATTTGTCTTTGGTGCTTTGATGGAAGTTATTGGGCTTGCTGTGATCTTTCTTTTGATGTATGGGTCAACCATTTCGGTACAGGTCGGTCATGGCTGCCGACACGGTGGAGCTCCAGCAACAAGAAAGTTTGATTTTTCACAGGAAGTTTCCTAAGCCTTTCCGTAGTCTTTTTTGTGTAGTTTTGCGTTAATCGACCATTTTTGTAACGTTTCGCCTATTCACAGAAAATCAGGCGGCTCGACACTTCGACGCAGCTAATCGTCGTGTATCAAGTGGAGAGGTCTTAGCAAGCGCGTGTATCGACGACTCTTCGCGGATATTCCGGGTGGCAGGACACGTTTAGCGAGAAATATTAAATGTGAGTTTCATATATGTATTTTGTCTCGAATTCAACTATCCATGTCAGTTGCTCAATCAAACATTTATTAATCAATTTAGATCTTCATTTTCTTTTAGGGGCCCTAAATACGATTTTTGAGTTAGTGGACCGATGACTGCTTTTGTGGCGATCTAGGCCTAGGTGAGTGGACTCTTGCTTTTCACAGTCGTGTATGCGAGTCTTGTTTTCGGAATTATGTTTACCTATTCCGTATAGATTCAACGAGTATGTTGTTAGAATTCAACTACACTAGCTCGACTCATTAACGTTTATGTTTCCAGCTTGATTAAATCTTTACGTTTTCTATGTCTCCCGAGTTTAGCTTAAATTTTTAATTCTCTTTGGTGTTGACTATTTTATACCCGCAGTTATCTAGTTCAAGTTTATGTTCAATCTATTTCTCAACATCGACATATTTTGTTTTCAAATCAGATATCAATCAGTCTTGTAGCTTAGGTGGTTTCTTACGTCATTAATGTGTTTACGCTTTTACGTTCTCATTCCACCAAGTTTGTTTTAATTTCAGTTTGTTTTAACTTATGATGCACTCAGTTAAGCATCTAGTTCAGATATGTCTCAGTGTATGATGCTCTCAGTTAAGCGTTGAGTTCAAGTAGATATCAGTTTACAGTATTTTAATTTATGGCTCTTGTAGCAGTTACCCTTGTGGCTCAGTTAGATAAGTTACGTAAGCGCATACGAGTAACTGGACTGGTCGTCGAGTGGCTTATGTCATCTAGGCTAGCTAGACCCTAGCGACATTAGGTGACAAGCGCTAGCTAGACCGCTTGATCACCGCCTCCCCTAGGTACACCCCTATTGTTTGAGCTATCAGTTTCCAGAGTGCTAGTTTGATCACACAGATATTCTACATGCTTTAGTGTGTCACATTAGTCACATGTCGCCATGGATGCTAGGCTCCTTACTGACATTGGACGACCCGTGATGTTAGTCCTTAGATTCATACCATAATTGATTTAGTTTAGTTTCAAATATTTAGTTTTAGAGTTGGCACTCTTCAGTTGGAATTCAGTTTAGTGTCATGAGATTTTCCTCGATCAGTTTTATCGTCCTCAAAGCTAGTAGTTATTTTCGTTTACTTGTTAAGTACAACATGGGTTTTTACATCACTCGCATACAGTTTTTCACATAAATTTCAGTGGAATGACATAACTTTATTTTTACACATTTTCATACGTTCAACTATTTTTGTCCACTCACTCTAACAGTTTTATGTTTTTAGAATGTCCTTCCCTTGGTCTTTTTGTTTCAAATACACAGGTTATAGAGTTTCAGTGGAGGTCGAGCGTGCACGGAGTTTGAGGCATAACAGTTTCATTCAGCAGGATCCACAACTGATCATCCGAGTAGTGGCTAGTAAGGTTAGTTGTTTTAGTAGTGTTTAGTCGCTCTGATGTCAAAACTTTATTATATCCTTTAAGAGTATAGTTTTGGTTATACATTAAATGATTTTGTGACTTGAGAAATTCAGTGTTTAGATTTTCTTATAATTATTAGTAAATACCTCCATTAGTAGCGTCATTATGGCCTAATCCCGATTTAGCTGGCTAAATCAGGGTCGGGTCCTCACAGATAATGCCTGATTCAACCATACCTTAGTGTTATTGAAGTTTTGTTGTATTTAGTTCAATGCACTACACCAGATATTGCATTCTCTGTGACCTTGTTAGCTCAGTTTAGCTCTGCGCCAACACAACACCAATTGACTGGTGTAAAGCATATCTTTAGGTACTTGAAGGGTTCAATAGACTTGAGCTTGTTCGTTCCATACAAAGAATACAGAGAAGCTTGAAATTCCTAAAAAAGTGATGGTTGAATCGCAGCATTCAGATTCTGTGATTTTTGACCCGTCGAATGGTACACCCTGGATCAATCAGAGCATGCCACTCAACCCATTGAGTGAATTCCTCGACTCGTTGAAAAAAGCTCCGGGTTCAAGCATCGTACTTCCATTCAATATGGTCTCCTACGATGTCTTGGTTGATTTTGCTGATGTTGGGTATATCTCTGACCCACACAAAGGATGTCCTCAAACAGATTATATATTCACCATGGGGAACACAACGATTTCTTGGAGATTAACGAAGTAGACCCTTGTTGTTGCTTCCTCGAATCATTCTGATATCATTACTTTACACGAAGCGGTTATAGAGTGTGTCTGGCTTAAGTCAATCATACACCACATTTGAGGATCTAGTGGATTACCTTCCACTACCGTAGCACCAACTTGTATCTTTGAGAAAACAATGCGCCTTGCATTGAACAAATGAAGTTAGGATACGTCAAAGGTGATCACACGAAACATATTTCGCCAATGTTTTTCTTCAATCAGCAACAACATCAGCTATTGAACATTTATGTGAATCAGGTTCGTTCAACAGATAATGTTGCATACTTGTTTACCAAGTCATTACCAAAATCTACATTTGTAAAACCTGTGAGACGCACACTACCGGAACAATTACTATGACCAACGACTTGGTATCGTCGGTCTGTTTGGGCTCCTCGTCGGTCATAGATATATCCGACGATGTGTCATCGGATATAGTAGTGTCGGTAATAGACCGTCGGTCATACTATATCCGACGACCAGTTAGGGTTATCGTTGGAAAAAGGATACACTATATCCGACGACTGTTTTGCGTCGGTCATAGTTATAAACTATAACCGACGATGTCATCGTTGGATATAGTTTTCTCCATGGTCAAAATGGTTGACTCTGGAGAAAACTATATCCGACGATATTGACACATGTCGTCGGAGATAGTGGAAAAATAAAAAATTTTTTTGCAGGTTTTGGGTTTCATCCCAAAACCTGCATTCACAAAAAATCACGCTATCTATATATTGTTCAAATTGAAAATCAACAACCATTGAAACTAGAGTACGTAGTAAATAAATAAATTAATAAAAAACCGAAATAGTTCAAATCTATATACATATGCGTAGTAAATAATGAAAATAAAAATGAAACCGATAATTGTTCAAATGTAGGGGGGTCCTGGTCCTAAGTCTATGTGGTCAAACGGGTCGTCATAAGTAGGTTGGTCCTGGTCTGGCTGTGGCTGAGGCTGCGGCTGAGGCTGAGGCTGTGGCTGTGACTCATCGAATATGGGCGGGGGAGGTATCTGGATTCCAGATGCTTGCAACTGTGCATAACATTGCTGCATCCATGTCCCCATTTGCTGCTGCTGTTCGGCCAACTGATTCTGCTTTGCAGCTTGCGCTTGCTCCATCTCCTCTATCCGACGCCGTTGAGCTTCCATCTCAATTGACTGCCTATGAAGCCGGTCGTTTAGCTCATTAGTCCTCGAAGATGATGATGATGATCCCGATCCGCGAGAGAATTCAGGGGTCTGCTTCAGCAGCCCTTGACCCCATTTTTCGGAACCCCTGCAGTAGAATGTGTTCTTCCCTGGAGGGATCGCAGTTGTCGTAATCCTGGCCCTGACGATCGGATCAGATCGATCAATCTGATCAATTGGGAGTTCCGCATCGGGGGTGTCGGGATAGAGCTCTCTCGCCACTTGAGTCAACACCTCCGGAATCGCCTCCTGAATTCTCGCATAATTGACAAAGAACAATAAAATATTAATTAAAAAAACAATCTAAATAAATAAGAAATAAGTTTATTTTGTTATAAGGACACTTACAGCATATTCGGGATTCTGCGGATACGCGTGCTGCATCGTATAGACAAGGGGATCATCTTCTGGGTGGTTGGCCGCCTCCTCGATCCAACCCGAGTATGATCTGGTACTGGCATGATGATTTGTTGTGTTTTTGGCCCGGTTCCTTGCGTTGATTTCAGAAAGAGCCTGCGCGATTAAGTCAACATAAAAAAACACTCATTAGCCAAATAATTTACGGGAAGTACGATAAAACCAAAATTAAATCGATTGAAGGTTGCGTACCTTCAATCGAGGGTTGTTGAAGTGAACCACAAGCCATCGCCACTCGTACTCCCTATAACGAAACTCGCTAGGGGTACCCTCACGATCGTCCCCGTACTTTTTCCAATGCTTCTTCAGCTCGGCCTTCCACTCCTTATACCTATATATACCCATAAAATCAAGCATTAGTAACTAACAACATTGTATGAACATAATTAAAAGAAACGAAAAAATTGAAACAAATGGTCGTCTGCAAACCTGCTCCCATGCACTTCATCCGCCCACGTGGGTCTAATGTCTTCATCCACGCGGAACCACCTCTGCAATGCATATATTTATATATATATCAATAATATTAAAAATTTATTATTGAAAATTTTCATAATGAATATACATTTCAACTCACCGACAACGCATTATTCAGCTGATGTTTGACGGCTTGTGGCACTGAATTCCAATCTTGCCACAACATTGGGACTCTATCCCGTATGAGGCTGCCCGCCATCCCCGCGTACTTTCGAGTGACCTTTCGCTCGATCACCTGCCCTCTATCCCTGGTCGGAATCATAAGTTGGCCACCACCGCTAGCCTGAATGGCTTCGTCTAGTAACTTGCCGACGACGGGGCCTCTGGTTCTCTTCTGTTTGGCACCGGGCACGATCTCGCCTATCACATATATATGTAGACGATTTTGTAAACATCAACACCTAATTGAATTTAAATATTAGGGAGTAAAAAGATATCACTAATTAATATTTACCTGATTCGTCGGTGCGTTGTCCCGGAATCCTTGCACTCCAGAGAGGTGCCGGGAAGGGTATATACGCATATGCCTGCTCCGGGGTAATGAACCCTAGCTGTCCCGGAATAGGCATCCCGTCGGAATCGACGTGAGGTATCGTCGGGATTTCCAACGGTAAGAATAATGTAGGCAGCAGGCACAGTCGCATCCTCGCCGAGGACTGAGTAGATCCACCAGCCTCCTCGGAAGAATGAGGAGCTGTCTGGTGGATGACGGGGGAACCCTCCTAGCGATGAATGTCCGGCATTCGGACCGAGGATTGAGTCGCACTATCCGTTTCCGGCGTGCGACTGACCTGCTGAACCCTCCTCGTGCCTGAGGATCGAGCCGGCTCGAGCTGCTGCTGCTGAGGTTGTCCCTCGCCCATCAGCCGACGGTGTCGAGAGGTCAGCGGAACACTGTAAGTGTTGGGGACACTGGTGGATCCTGATGCGGACCGACTTCCGGTGCCATCAGGATCCCCAGCTCCCGAGCCCTCATCCCCACGTCCCGATCTCCCTCTCCCTCTGGACCTCCCCCTCGAAGTACTCGACCAGGCCCCTCGGGAAGGTCCGCAATTAAACCATTGCATCGTTGCTATAAAATTATTAAAATTAAAAATAATTCCTAATTCATCTAAAAATCAATAATCCAATATATATATTCAATATATAAATATTCCACAAAAATCAACAATATATAATTCCATAAAACTTCCAATACATATATAATTAATCCAATTCAATAATTTAACTATATATATCAATAATTCCAATAATCCAAATTCATGCTAATATAACCTAAAATTCCATATAATCCACATATAATCCATATAATCCTATCCATATAATCCAAATAATCCATATAAAACAATCCATATAATCCAAATAATCCATCATTTCCACATATAATCCAATCCACATATAACCTAAAATTTCCGAGTACATCCCAATATATATCAATTCATGAATAAAATTCAAAACAATCGAAAGTTAATTATAACCTAAAATTCCATAAATTATAATCCTAATTTAACCTAAAATTAGGATATAATCCAAATTTTATTATAACCTAACAATTTAACCTAAAATTTAACCTAATTTAACCTAAAATATAATCCAAATATAACCTAAATTATAATCCTAATTTAACCTAATTTAACCTAAATTATAATCCAAATTTAACTAAAAATATAATTCTAATTTAACATAAAAATATATATATAATCCAATTGAATTTAACCTAAAATTTCCTAATTCCTAATTATATATATAACTCAATATATGCATAATCCCCACAAAATCCACAACTATATCAATACATGCATCCACATTGACAATCAACACATTCCACAACGTAAAATCCAACCGAAATCAAAAAATTCGAAAAATTGAAATTAATTAGGGATTTCAAACCTGTTTTTTCACTAATCGACGAGGATTCTGCTTGAGGATCGATGGAATAGCTTGGTGAACTTCGATTGCTTGCTTCCAACACTTAAACTGCCCTGAAAATCGAGAGGAGGCGAGAGGAGGCGACTGTTCCGGTTTGGGGCAGTTTCGTTTCTGCCCCAAATCGTACCCAGATACGATATAAAGCCAAACTATATCCGACGAGTTAAGTGATCTCGTCGGATATAGTTGAACCCAAACTATAACCGACGATATTTCATATGAATATCGTCGGATATAGTTTGGGTTCAACTATATCCGACGAGAGATCATATGCAACTCGTCGGATATAGTTCCTCTATTTATTTTTCATTTATGCCGGCCGGTAAACTAATTAAATGTGTAGTGTTTTAATATATATATATTTATTAATAGTTAATTAATACGAAATTATTAATACTTAATACGAAATTAGTAAATTAAGCAAAATTATTTAATAATACGATCGATCGATATTAATTATTAATCGATCGGCTGTATTTTTTTCCCGATCGATCGACACAATTTAAAGTCGATCGATAATATGATCGAATAAAATTCATTTTACATTGCACGTTCTAAGTCAAAATAACATACATATATATACACTAATTAATTAATTAAGGCGCATAATCAAAATCATCGCTTGAGTCTGACTCTGTTTCCGAGTTAATTTCAGGTAATATGTGTATGTCCTCGTCACTTGAGTCTTCATTGTCTTCATTTTGATTAACATCAAGAAGATTCGGTTGAGGAATTCGTACCACACTGCCCCGTCTCACATTATTAAGACGAATTGTTGAGGTTTCAGGAATACCAGTTGCGTTCGGCTCTTGGTATGCACTGACTTCTTCATTATCCGAGGTCACAGTACCAAGGGTGGAGGCACTGTATATGTTTCGTGGAAGAACATGGTTAACCACTTTCCACGCGCCTTTATGCACAAGATCATCAAGATAGAACAATTGTTTCACCGTCGTGGCCAACACAAACGGATCATCTTCATACCAGCTTGTGGCAGTATTCACCGAAAAAATCCCGTATTGATCGGTCCTTGTGTTCTGAGGGTCGGTATCAAACCATCTACACTTAAACAAGTGCACGGTCATGCCTTCCCCATATATTAATTCGACAACTGAATGGAGAACACCGTAATAGTCAACTCCATTCTGCCCACCATGCACCATTACCCCAGAATTCTGTGTTTTTCGTCTGACATCTCTATGTTCACAAATAAATAGCACGCCATTAACCTTACACATAGGATAAACTCTGGAAGTTACCGGTTTCTGCGCCAAGAGCCTCAATTCGTGTGACCACTGAGGGATATCATCATCTTGTACATGATTCATCTGAAAATAATCATTTATTAAGTACGTATAAATAGGATGCGAGACATGCACTTAACATCGATCATATACAGGTCAATTTAAGTATCAACTTACCCAGTTGCCAAAATAGTTTGCGAACGTCTTGTTGTGGTACTCAACATCACCGGAAATAGCAGGGCAGTAAAGGTGTAAAATTTTCCAATATTGAACTTCTGGACAGTTAATCAATACCGACCAATGGGCAATGACGAGCTCATAAGGTTCCAACTTGTACGAGTTGGGCAACTTTCCAGAAACTTCAACATCATCAGAGATGATCGAAAGGTTGAACTGCCCTCCATCTACGGGCATATGTTGTGGAGGGTCCTCCAACGCTCCTAAATACAACTTGGTGTACGTTACGCACTCATGCACAATATATGCTTCAGCGATACACCCTTCGGGTGCAGATTTGTTCATCACATAGTCTTTGTAGTCCCCCAATTGTCTGTAAATGGGTAATTACAGATCGAGCATGTTATGCTTATTGCAACAATATATAAGTGAATAAATAATATTAAAGATCGACATATATATAGCCAGATTCAGAGATGCATTACGTACCTTTCCATAGGATACATCCATGTGTAGTGTACTGGACCAGTAAGCAACAATTGTTCCGGAAGATGGAGCATTAGGTGAGGCATGATGTCGAAAAAGTTTGGAGGAAATATCCTTTCGAATTTGCACATGATAAAAATGATGTCCTGTTGCATTTCCAACAAGTTCGATTTCTTCACTTCTCTCGTGCATAACTTCTGAAAGAATCTTGACAAAGCCACTAACGGCTCCACCACCTCTTTGGGCAGGTACCCTCGAATGAAAACAGGGAAGAGGCGTTGGAGCAGTATATGACAGTCATGACTCTTTAGTCCGTACATCTTGTTGTCTTTGAAGTTAATACATCGACTTATATTTCCGGCATAGCCTGAAGGATACCTGACATTACCCATCCAACCAAAGATTTCACTCTTCTGGGCAGGCTTCACGGTATAAGGAGCTTGTTGCATTTTTTTCTTCCCATCTCTCAACCACAAATGTTTTCGCAGTCCCATCCTTTTAAGATCAATGCGTGCCTTCGGGCCGTCTTTAGTTTTTCCCTCCCAATTCAACATTGTGCCGACCACACTCTCGCACACATTTTTCTCTATGTGCATGACATCTAAGTAGTGTCTGATCAACAACTTGGACCAATAAGGAAGTTCCCAAAAAATACTTTTGTGTGTCCAAAATTTATACCTGTCGGGTTTGTCAGGTATTGACGCCACTATCTGAGGATGATTGCTTAGCTGCCCAAAATCGTATTCATTTAGCACTTCTAAGATTTTATCCCCCGTCCATCTCCTCGGCTGCTCACCTGTTTCCACAGTCCCATCAAATGCCTCCATATCCTCCCGAAATGGGTGATCATGTGGAAGCCAACAACGATGTCGCATCTGTACAATCTTCCTGCAATGAGGTCTGCAACACTCAACCGTCATGCACTCTGGACAAGCCCTGTATCCCTTGGTAACGTTGCCCGACAACATCCCGCGTGCAGGAAAATCGCTAATGGTGCCAACAAGCATGACATGCATCTGGAACATCTCATTTTTGAACTTGTCATAAGTGGGATGACCATGCTCACTCAAGTACTTAAGCTCCTCAATCAAGGGTCTCCGATACACATCGAGACACTTTCCTGGATAACCCGGCCCTGGAATGATCATAGTGAGCATATTGTATTCTTTCTTCATGCACATCCATGGAGGAAGGTTGTACGGTACCAAAATAACTGGCCATATACTGTATTGAAGACTCATGTTCCCAAAAGGGTTGAATCCGTCATATGAAAGCCCCAGCCAAACATTTCGAAACTCTGATGTAAAATAAGAAAACTCATTCACCATGTGCTTCCAAGCCTCTCCGTCAGCAGGGTGTATAAGCGTATCACCGTCAGGCAAATTCCTCTCGGCCCACCATCTCATATCTTCAGCCGTGTGTGTAGACATGAACAACCGTTCTAGCCTATCTATCAGGGGAAAATACCGAAGTATCTTCAAAGCTTTCTTGTTTCCGGCAGGAGTCAACTTATACCTATCTGTACCACATACCGGGCATTCATCAAGGGATTCAAGATCATTCCCATAAGCATCTTCACCCCAGAAGAGAACACAATCATATCTACAAGCATGGATTTTGATGTAGGAAATGCCAAGATGTTTAAGGATCTGTCGCACCTTACGATGAGTGGTAGGAAGACGATGACCGGGGGGCAACAACGAACCAGACCACTTCAGCCAATCATCAACAGCCTTCACACTCATTTTGTTCTCCACTTTGAGCTTCATTACTCCCATAACACTTTCCAGAACAGTCTTATTACACCCGTTGTACAACGGGGTCTGTTGGAAAGCAATGAGGTTGTTGTACTTGTCCATACCAGCAGTGTTGACAGCTGTAGGTAATTGCTGGACTGGCTCAATATCAGGGAAGTCTCCAACGGCGGGAGGGATATCGATATCCGGTGCTTGAGCAAATATACCGCTCTCATGAGGAAACATATCGTTGATCAACCTTGTTGTTAGATCATTGGATGTACTGCCACTCTCAAAAAATTGTCCGTGATCATGTTGACCAACTGTTGAGCTCTCACCGTGATAAATCCAACATGTGTACTTATCTCAAAACCCATTTTTCTTCAAGTGCTCCAATACTTTATCGATGTGAAAACGATATCGCTCGCTGCGACACTGACATTTCGTACACGGACAATAATGAATTGTCATCCGTCCACAATTAACCTTCACATATTCTACAAAACTTCTAATTCCACGGTGATATCTTACATCCCATCTTGGAAGACATATCCAACTCTTGTCCATCCTCAAAATTATAACTGCATGCATGTATATATATATACCCATGATCTTATTAATTCAAATTTCATAGCTACATATAAATATTTATTATTTTAATTCCCATAATTTTAATATATATATATATACACACACACGTACACCCTAACTATATATATATAATCGATCACAAAAATCTAAATATATATATAATTGCTATATATATATTCACAATAATCAAATTAAAATTAACAACAATTAATATATATATATTTACGATCAATCACGCATACGTAATCAAAATCAACCATCGATCAATTACTCAAACTCAAGAATCAATTAATTAATTAACTCGATCGATCGATCCATCTATTAATTCAACAAATTAAGCAATACATGCATGCACAACACATATATATATATATATATTAATTAAGCACGTACCTAGCTATATATAATGCACACGAATCATCACGAACTCATTCTCGACATCACCCAAAGATCGATTTCAGAGCATTTGTTGAAAAAATGGAAAGTTTTTTGAATGATAGATCGAGCTGCTGCCCAGATCTGAAATAAGAAACTATAACCGACGATATGAAAAAATCGTTGGTTATAGTCCAAAAATTTCGTCGGACATAGTCGAAAACTATGACCGACGAGATTCCGGCGACTATAACCGACGACATGATAATCTCGACGGTCATAAAACTATAATCGACGAGATAATCCTGTCGTCGGTTATAGTTAACTATAACCGACGAGATCCCTTCTCGTCGGTCTGTTTTTCGGCAGCTCGTCGGATATAGTGGTTCTGCTGGTAGTGGCATTGGAATGCAGAGATTTTTTGAACTCCAAGATTGAGTTATTGATCAGAGGGAGTTCATTTCGTAGGCATCAAGGGGAGTCTACATCACATGCGGTCGCTTATGTAATTGATGCGTTGTACTCTTTTTTCCTTAAACCAAGCTTTTGTTTTTACCGAAGAGATTTTTTGTTTGCTTTGCAAGGTTTTTAGTGAGACAACAGGTTATGCATTATCCATTAGGATCGCAACACAATAGAGAGTGTTTTAGGAAATAATATTTCTGGTATCTCAGTGTGTGTGTCTTGTCCTAATTAGCATAAAAGTAGATATTCCCTCAATTCCTGATTATAGAGATATTGATTGTAACATATTGTAATGCATATTTAAGACCATCTATCAATGAATAAAACATAGTTTCAGATCTACTTTTGCGTATCTATATTTTCTCCTTTAACATAAATAAAATTTATGGATAAAACTGTAAAGTATTATCAATTTACAAACATTAAATGAATCAAAAAATGAAAAACGTAATTCCTAATTTTTGTCTATCTTTCTCTCTCCATAATTTCCTCATACTATAACTACATTTTTTTACGAGTAAATTTTAAAAATTACTCTATCAACTGTTTTTGTCTTTTTCTAAAAATAATAATAATAATAATAATGAATTTTTAGCCTCTCACATCCCACACTCATCATATGTGCGTATATTTTAGTTTAAATTAAACAATCAAAATTAAACATTTGTTGAAATATAATTATAATTTATGTAATGTTGTTAGAGCAAATTTTCAAAATCGATTAACTAAAATAACGAAGGTTGTTAGAGATGTTTTAAGCCACATTACTATGATGTTTTATGGACTCATGGTTTACATAATTGTTCGAAGTAGCGTTGTCTCTATAAACTATAAAGTCTAGCTAGCTATGTTCCCACTCCCCCTATCGTTTGATATTTGATTTAAATCTTCTCTTATTGGCATAACGGTATATTGGCATGTGTATCTTTTTAGTAACTTCCTCAGTCAACAGTACAATTGAGCGAGTATTTTCAAAAGAAATAAAACAGAGAGAAAGAAAGTGACTATTGAGTACAAATTTCTCGATTTGTATGTTACTTGACCAAGTCAAAAAAAACTTTACATCTGAAATTGTTTAGTTCTCATGAAAGTAGAAAGAAAAAAACAATGGAAGTAACTCATGCATGTGCCTTCTAATAACTAGTAAGAGTGCATTTATCATGATGGCAACATAAAACTCATAAAAGGCTAGCAAAGTTTCAAATCAAACATCCATATGTAGATTCATCTGTGTACAACATGGAAATTTCCATTTCTTCCTTTAACCTCATCCCTACATTTTCATGTGCTATTAAAACTCAAGGAGGAGATATTTTCACACAAACCGAAATAAAACATGTGGTGCATAAGACGCTGGGGTGGGTTGTGATGACATGACGAAATTATAAGCCCATTACGTGTACCACACCTACCTAGTTCCAATTAAACCAGGAGATCAGAATTGAAGCAGACCATGTTTGAATATTAGTTCAAACAAAGAGAATACCCCAAGTATAATTATAAACCCTAGCGAATCGATCTGCAATGATTTGAGAAAAGACCACACACAAAAAGTCCTTCTCAAACCCCTCTGCCATCGCCATTGTTTAATTGGACGGTCAGATTCGATCTTTGAAACCCAAGAGCTAAAAAAACATAAAACGACAAACTCAGGTTCACTGTTCTGAACCGCACGCAGCCGTGTTTGCTAACCGGAGGAGATCAGCTGTCCCCAAAATTCCTGTGCCAAATCTGTCCCTTATTTAATATGTTGACATGTGGCTCTTTAGTTAACAAGACTAACAGAGTTAAATCCTGATTTTCTATTTTCTGGAAGTACTTTTTATTTCCCTTTCTAAATACCAGTGACCAGTTCTATCAGTTTATGATTCGATCATCTCCCTTCTGCTTTCCCTCAAACCAAATTCAAGGAACATCTATCCAACCTCTTTCCTCAGAGTCTTTACTCAACATCTTGAATAACTTAACCAAACTCTTTATCATCAAATACACCAATATCAAACGTCAAAGACTTCATTCAATTTATTTCAGTTACCTTTAATTTCAGACCAAAACTGAAAACTGATGAAAGAAACTTCAACATGGTTCAATCCAAGTATCAAGTTTTACTTCTAACTGAAAGAAAATAATCGCATCTGGCACATTGTCTTCACACTAATTGAATTAAAATTTTGACATTTTTCAGTCTCCTTTATTTGTTTCCAAGCCTAGAATCAACAACTTGGATCCGTCGAGGTTTCCGATCTCGTCGAATCAACTTCCCACCGCAATATCGCCTCCGCGCAAACCCACATCGATGTACACCTTAATCTCTCCCCATAGCCTATTCGTTGTCAAATTTTTTTTGGGTTGGCTTAGGATTGAAATTGGGATGAAAACGTCAGATCGAGTTATGGATTTTTTTCTTCTTTTTTGCAAAAGTTTTGTTGTCCTCTTACGATTGTTTCTTCCAGCAATTGGGATTGGGTGGATATGGTCAGATAAAATCTGGGTTTTGCGCTGATGTTAAGATCGATTGTCTTTCAGACAACTTTCGATCTTTTAATTTTATTCACAGTTTTTTCTTTAGTGAATAATAAAGAAATAGAAATAACTAAAGATGTTTAAGCGAAAGTTATGTTAAGGACACACGTCACTTTGTAGAGATGTGACAGGTTTGGCACGGGGATTTGGGGACAGCTGATCTCCTCCCGTTTGCTAACAGTGTCCGGTCCGAGTCGAAAACACAGTAAAACAATGGCATTGGCCCCCCCAACCAGACCGATCATCACAATCATTCATTCATCCACCGCATTCCACGAGTACCATGGAATTTAATAGCGTGAGATTCAGGTCATCTGTAACTCGCAGTTTCATTACATTATATTGATAGCAGACTAAACGAGACTGAGAGACTAACATTAAGTCCTTCCTAGCTAGGTTATACATTACCAAACTGAGATCACCCGGTCCACATTTGTCGATCATTAGCTAGAGCTGGCCAGCTTCACAAGTTCATCAGATCACGACCATGGACGACTATGAGAACGGACCAATATGGAAACAAGTAGGTAGTAGTAGGTCGTAGATTTATAATGTGAAGTTAAAAGAAAGAAACGATAAACAGCAAAAAAAACAAAAAAACTAATTTCTCATGAACGTTGTTGGAAGAACAAGGTCTTCATTCATCTGGTGAAGTCATGGACGAGGCTAGGTCTGTCGGTGACGTTGAGGTGCCACGAGAGGAAGGGAATGCCGCCATCGACGGCCGGTTCGTGGTGGTGCGACGTCATCATGTCGTGATCGTGATGATCCATGAACCGGAACTCGTTCGAGGAAGGAGCGAAGCACTGCATTTTCTGAGCCTGTGAAGAGGAGGAGTTGTTGCTCATCCACGATGAGGTGGCGCCGTTCACTGACGTGGCGGCGGCCGCGGTGGCTCGTCTCTCTTCTTTCTTGAACCGGATTCCACAGGCATTGCAAAGCGACTGCAGCACAGTGAGAGATAAAAGAGATTAAAAAACCAGAATTTAAATTTAAGAAACAAATCAAGAAAAAAGGAAAAGGCAATATCTTCTTTTTAGTACTTGGTAGACGAAATTGATGATTGTTGCTTTGACTTGGCAGTTAGAAGCAATCATTACTGGCTACTACAAAGGAATAAACACGTAATTTTCAAAATCGTGTACCTTAGGGCCTCGTGGGCCGTTTCTCCAGAGCGGTGTCGAGGTGGTGTCGCAGTTAGCACACCGGCGAGCCAGGAGCGCATCGTTCCCGGCGCCGCCGCGGTTGTTGTTACTGTTACTCTTTGAGGCTACTGACGTGGAGTGCTTGGGTTGCAACAAGTCCCAGCAGAAGTTGGAGACGGAGCGACGTCCACCGCCGCCGCGCTTCTCAACGTCGTCGTCGGCGGTGAGACGAGTCGACGGAGTTCCGAGAGAGAGTGTGCAGTCGACAGAAGAAGATGGGGATGCAAAGGAGTACATGTGGTGATCGGACGGCTCGTATTGATCGTAGCCGCCGCGGTGGTGGTAGTGGTTGGGCATGGAGAAGAGCACGGAGAAGGAGGAGTTGGTCTGGGTGTGGAACAGCCCGCAAGAGCACGAGCCCATCACGTGACCCCCGGAGCTAGTACTGCTGCACCTCTGCATGTTGAGAGCTAATGACTTTGGTATGTGTCTCTGATACTTAGAGCTAGCTACAAGAGTTTGAACTATGAAGAGGAAGAAGAAGAAGTGAGAGCAAAGTATTGGAAGTAATAATAATGAGAGAGCAGTCACTAGTCACTAGTACGAGAGATGATATGAGAGTAGAAAAGAAAAGAGAAAGAGGAGAGGAGGAGGAGAAGTGAGGAGGAGGGGTTGTTGTTGTCTGGTAGCTTTATAAGCTAATAAAAGGGTGAAATACCAGTCAGCACCTGCAGTCCACGTTGTCGTGAAACGCAAATAGATTTAATTTTCAATTTTAATTTTTTGTTACAGAGAGTGATAAAGACTGTAAGAGCAGAGAGCGGAGATAGCTAGAGAGAGATGGGGGGGGGTCAGGTTGCATGTTACAGAGAGAAATAGTATCATCACGAGCGAAGCTGGGTTGGGTCTAAATTTAAGGTTTAAGACTGAGTTGGATTGGATTCGACTTAGATCAAAAATAAAATAGAACGAAGTCGGATCGAGATTACAATTCGAAAGTCTTATTCCGCTTATTAAAGTTAAGCTAAAGAGACTAAAGAGGTCAGGTCGGGCCGGCTTTTATGGGTCAGGTCAAGATGGGCCTTAAATTAAAAAATATATATATTTAAAAGGTTTGAGTTATTACGATTATTAATTTATGATATTTATTTTGAAAATATGTTTGTAAATTGAGAAGAATAAGGAGAATAAAAGAAAAATTATGAAGAAAACAAAATAAAAAATGGTAATAATCATATAATACATGTCTTTTTAAAATAAAAATGGTCAAAATTAGTCCGATTAAACTTGATTTTTAAGGCTCAAAGAACAAACTAAAAGGTCGGGGCTTCACTTTTATAGTCCAAATTCTATCCTAATTTTAAAGAGGTTAGGCCAATTTGCTCGATAAAATTAGATTTCGATTTCATGAACTGACAGACTAAAACGAGATTCGAGACTCTGTGGCGAATGATCACTCTAAAGAGGAAGTGTATATGATGAGTCTTGGCTCCGAGCTCGGCCAGTGTGCTAAAGTTGGTAGGGCATCAACAAGTGTTATCAGGGGCGCCGTAAGTAATTTGTGTGTGGTGCCCTTACAGAATTTCTTGGTCTGGTCAAAAGTTCCCACGTGACTAGCGGGAACAGTCTTCCATATACAAGATCTGCTTCTTACTGCTGCAGCATTGTTTGCTCCGATCACGAGGAGTAATTAGTAAGTAAGAAGACCCGGGTGGTGACTGGTGTTTGTGGTCTCGAACTTGAATACACATCACAAAAACCTCTGTCCGTATCCGTATCTGTGTTCTGTCACTGCCACCCTCCCAAGGAAAATGGAATAGTGATGATGGGATTACAGTACATTACGCCTATTCGCACTGTCACACACGTGCACTTCAAACGCCGACGTCCCACTCCCCCAATCCCAACCAATTCTCGAATATACCCCTTCAAGCCCGCCCTGCCACTAGTATATTCATTCCACTTCCGATCCGAAACCCTCTGTTAGTCTTTGTCACTCTTGGAGCTATGTGCCCTAATCCGCCTCTGCGTTCTTTCTTCCCTCCATCCTTTGTCCATGTTTTTTCTTATTGTACTTCCACTCTGTTTAGTGATTTTACAAGGAGTTGTGGTCTCTCAATAAGTCATGAATTTCATTATATGTCACAATGAATACGGTTTTTAAACACATATTTAATAGTGTGGTAGGCTAAATTTGACATAAAGAAAAAAAATTGTTCATGTATGGTTGGTAAGCCTGTTAATAGGATAGAGGTAAATCAGATCAATCTAGATTCAGATTTGTTTAAAGAGAAAAAAAATTAGACCTAATCTAGCATGTTTATCTGATGATCGAATCTTTAGTAATCAATTCTGTAGTCGGATGTGGCGTATCAACGGAGCGGTTTCGGACCCGCTTATCAATATGCTAATTATTAAAATTATTTATTTTATTAATATGTTAATTATTACCAATATGTCAAATGACTCGTTACATAATCAAAATATTTCTTCAAAAACAAACTAGATATATATACCGAAATAAATAAAAAATTACATCAAGGAACTTGACAAGAATAAAATCATTTTGGGTTTCCAATCATTTAGTTGATTAAATTTTTTATATAACTATGATAAAGACATTTAGATTTTATTTTTAAAAAGAGACTTTTAGATTACAAATATTTCGTATATGTAAATAAAAGTAAATTATATTTAAAAAGTTTAAAAAAATAAGTGGGATAGATCAAATACGGATCGAATCGCTTGTGATCTGGATTTGATTTGTTAAGTAAACGGATCACTGGGTCCGAATCACAAACGGATCAACGGGTCCAAAAATTAGATCCATATTCGTTTAATAGGTACAGGTCTGGAGTAGGTCCGGATCAAAATCCGCTCTATTAACAAGTCTAATCGTTGGCAAAAAAATTATAAAATAATACTATTTTAGTTTACTTACATTTAGTTTGAATTTATTTATCGTAACATAAAGAAATTAAATAATACAAAGAAATATAGCAAACGATTATTCTGTTTGCCTAAGCGATATTTATTATTAAATCATAAGACTGGTTAAGTGACCGCATACACACTAATTTAGAGAATATTGCTAACATCTTGAGCATATTACATTTCCGAACGAGCTACAATTTTGTTTTTAACCAATATCTCTCATGTTGTAAATTATGCTAATATGACTAATTAAAGTTAAACATAAAGTTCACACCATACTACTCGCAACTATGTTACTACATCTACTTCAACGATATGGTACACAAGATATTTCTTCAACAGGGAGACCAATGTTCTTCTGTAGTACGTACGTACTCCATTTAGCTCATCTCTCTAGCTAGGGAATCAAATCCATCGACGAGAACTTTTCTCCGGTTACAAATATGCGAATATACAATACATATATACCACAATAACAGCCAGTTTTTGAGGTGAAGCAGTACTACATTTGCAGCCATGGAATCACGTGAATACAAAATCAAAGCCAAAATTCGTCATGATCATCAACACCACCTCCCACCATCCTCAAATCTCAAGGCATTTCCGTCCCCGAATCCAGAATAACCCCGTATTGCAGCAAGCAAGCTAGCTCGCTTTATAGAAGATCCGGGATTTCTTTGATCTACTGCAAAACTCTACGAAAAAAAAAAGCTAAAGAAGAGAGACAGAGAAACGCAATCATCAAAGCAACACACTCTACTGCTACAAACCACGTACAACACTCATTTTGTGTGTTCGAGAGGGAGGAGTACATAAATTTTCTTTGCGATTTTTTACAGATGGGATTTTCCAATTCTTTTAGATCCTTTCGGGTCAAACCATCAGAGACCCACAAATAAAACTACGAGGGAGGAGCCGGGACCCACGAGCATAGAAACAAACTTCTCTGGCAGCCCGACCCCATATTTTGATCAAAGATTCAAAACGACACCCCAAGTCGCAGAGAGAATCAGATCGTCTAGAGATTGGTGACGACTACTACCGCTTTCCAAAAGATGCTCTTCCCTCTATTCGCTTTGCAATTCCAACAACAAACCCGATAAAAACCAGACCAAGCAGTGAACCAAAAACTACGTTTAGCCCAAGACAAAACACATCATCATCATAACCCACATGCATTAAATTACTTACACGAAAGAGAGAGGTGGTAAATAGATTCGATTAATTATTTCTCTCATCCCCAAAAACGACCTCATTCAACGTCGTTTGTTTGACACGCTCTCTCGGCTCTCGGGGCAAAGCATGCAACAGCACTGTTGCCTATGCAAATTCCACGTAGTTAATGCAGATCTCTGATTATACCCCCTCTTTCTTTAATGCCCTACTCTGGGATTTGCTTAATCATCCTAAAACGCAAAACGAATCTGTCTGCTCCTAGTTCATGTTCACCGCTTCACGTACACAAATAAACATCTTCAGTAATGCCACGAGTCAGTTAGGGTCAAACTCACTTATACTAGCATACATATCTAAGAGGCATCCTCGTCCTCGATAGAATCCTATTTCAAAATACAAGTTAAATTTTAAGAAAAATTAATAAAATACCGTTTCAATAAACACTCTAAACAAAAATTAAATTTAATATTTCATTAAATCTCTAGTTATATTTAACAAAAAAATTAACTGAAAGTTAAAATCTCTATCACTACCAGAAAAAAATCCTTTAATAACCAACTAGTTTTATCAACAATTGTAGATATTTAGTCACTTATTTGTATGAGTGACAAAATCAGTTTGTCACCTAAACTTATTTGTCCTAAACTTATAACAAATAGTTATAAGTGACAAATGTTAAGTTGATCACCAAAAGAAGTTTAGGTGTCAAACTCAATTTGTGACCCAATATATTTTTTTTCGTCACCAATCTCTACTAATTTTTCACTAAATTTCATACAACACGTTAAATTGTATTTTTTTTACCTGCCAAATTTCTGCAGAATTTATAATCTTATATTTTTAAAAAAATATAATTTATTTACATTCTATTTTTATATTTTCTATACTCTTGTACATAATTTATACTCGAAAATGAGAATTAACTAATATAACATAACGAACTTTAGATTCAACCTGGAAAATCCTTAGCTATTCAATTCGCATAAACTGTCAAAGTTCCACAACATATCAGCCATATCATGACATATCAAAATCTATCTAATACAGAATAATTCTCATATCATCACACAAGCTCCTCGACCAGGATATGCCCAACTCTTCCAAAAATAGGACTCTGAAACTCTGCCAGCTTCTGCATGATATTGTTCAAACTGGTCGATCTTATTTTTCCACGTAGGAACCCCTGTATATGGCATTAAATGAACTAATCATATAAACTTGTATGTGTGTTGATAGAAGATGGCTATAATAAAACTAGCACTAGTGAAGCAACGCATATTGGTTCTAATGCGACTAAGAGACATCAAAACAAATAATCGATCCTTGATATTTTATTTAAAGGAACATATGAAGGAGATATAAGACTACTAAAAGGTGAGAATACGAGATCAAATTGGCTAGAAAACTAAATCATTTTTCATAGCTATAATATTACTTCAAAGCTAATACTCAGATTACCATTTGTAGATGATATTTGATCAGCAACAACACACATGAATGTAATACTAAGTTTGTCAACTACTAAGTAGTAAGTACCATTGTAGTATAAGACAATCTTTTATACTCTGCAACATATAATCAAAATTGTATCAACTACCCTCTATATCTAACAACACACGTTATATTTATATAGATAATTACAAACCTGTGCTCAGCTGCAAGAGTAACATCTTCGTACTCAATAACACCAACATTATGCATTTCAGGCGTGGTATTTGCTCTCCTAGCCAAGAACATTAGCATTATAGTGCAAAACCTCTTTGATATACAAAACTACATAATTATTTTCAAGAAACAAAATCTTAAGACATAAACCTAATTGGACAGAAACATAAGCTACACGAACTCAATCAAATCGATGTTGCCCACGAGTACAACTAGAAAGAATGCAAGTTTATTGATTCAGTACATACAAGTCATTCAATCTCTTACCTCTGCGCAATGAATTGTATATCTCACCTTAGAGAAACATTAAACGAAACCCATGATTATTACAAACTACCCCAACAATAGTTGTAATTTCAAACGTGAACTAGCATAAAAGCTAACACAAATAAACGTGTCCTTAGAAAGAACAAATATTGTCAAACTTTAGCACAAGAAAAGGACTTAACTGCTAAACCAAGTCTAAAGTCTCAGAGCAAAGCAGAACATGCTGAGCCTTCTGCAAATGTGTGAAGCATGGTGTTAATAATCACTACAAAGTGACTCGAGTTTCTCGTTTATGTATATAAACAAAGAAACAAAGTACGAACAATATGGATCGAGAAAATTGACCTGAAGACGATGATATGCAAAAAAAAAACTCAAATTTTCTGGTTTCATATCTTCGTGGTCGACTAAAACATTCCAAGCTCGCAATTTTAATAACGCTGCGGAATGAGCTCGGCAGATCGATTGACAAGATTGACTCGATTCTCTGACAGAAAATTAAACTTAAAACCCACATAATTATATATTAGAAGACACCAAAAATATTGAACAATGATACTAAACAAACCAAAACAAGAAATAAAATCGAAAAACCAAAAATATTGAACAATGATACTAAACAAACCAAAACAAGAAATAAAATCGAAAAACAAAACCAAACCAGATATCTATTCAAGTGGAATCCAATATTGTTGGCGAATTGATTTAGGTTGGATTCAGGAAGTGTGTGGTTACAAATCCAAATAAAGGGAAAAGGAGAGCGTGAAATAGAGAAGAGGGAATAGATGAATAAGAGAAGATCTGAGGATATTGGCGGTCTGGCGAACTACATCCACTTGAACTGCTGCTCAAGATTAAAAGCAGCCTCTACGAAAAATATGGTGTCATTGTGGATTTGCATTAACGCAGCTCTCTTGAATCTCTTTTCCGCAAAACGTTTTGCCATATAAGGAGGAGCATCTGAAGACGACGTTGTCGAAGAGGTTGAAGCCGATATTAAGGATGGGTCCGATCGTTTCTAAGGCAAAGAGAGTAAAACACAGTTAAGTGTTGCACGACATTTTTTCTGTATCGTGAAGAGGAACTTGCACTACCAGAAAAGTCTACTTAGGCGTCGAAGACATTTCGTCGTCTAAGTGGCCATTTTCTTCGCCTAAGTAATTAGGCGGCGAAATGTTCGTCGCCCATGTTTCGTCGTATAAGAATGGTGGCCTGAGTAGTTAGACGACGAAACTATTTGATTTCGTCGCGTAAGTACCATCTTAGGCGATGAAAAGTACTGTGTTGTCTAAGTACTTGGGCGTCAAAAAATTGTCCCTCTAAAGGATGAAAAATGTTTGTCATCTCAGAGACCTCTTAGACGAGGAAACATGTTTGTCGTCTCAAAGATCACTTAGACGACAAAGAATTTTGTCGTCTGAGTAGAAGTTTTAGACGTAACATTTTCGTCGCCTAAGTTAATTATGTTTTTTTTCTGAATTAAACAAATAATTATTAATTTTTTTAAAATTACAAATTAATATAAAAATTAATTATATTTAAAAAGTATTCATTAAATATAAAAATTATTTTTACAAATTAAAGAAAATACAAAACTAAACGGGGGGGATTTATATTAAGCTAGACAAATATATCCGATGTATCTAAATTTCACAATATTTTTGAAATTTATTCAAAAATAGCCAAATTTACCCAATTAATATTATATATATTATATACACAAATTAATCAATTAATAAATATAATATACACTAATCATTTAATAATATATCATTCCATATTTATCAAAAATGGTTACGCATATCCCATTAAATTAATCCACATACAATCTACCCAAATGAATTCACATATAATATATTAATCACAATATATACTCAAATTCAATTAACTTAATCCAAATAAAATATACTCATATTAATTCACAAATTATTTTTCAAATACAATATACCCAAACTAGTTCACATCTAATATATTAATCTAACTATATACAATATACCCACATTTAACTTAATTCACATAAAAATAATACAATATATAATAATTAATCTAGCTAATTCATTTAATCTAATTCATTAAATCCATAAATACATATAAATCCATATATTCATTTATTATCCTAATTATTCATAAATATATATTATCCATATATATATAAATCAATATAAACCATATAAATCTAAATACGTACACAATATAATCCAAATACATACACAATACAATACAATCCAAATACACCATATATATATATATATCCATAATCAAGGGGACGAGGGAAGTTACCGCCGGGGGGGGGGGGGGTGGTGGCCGGCGGCAGCGAGGTGGAGGGTAGGAGAGAGATGTCCGAGATTCCGAGAGAGAGGAGGAGGACTTCGGCGGTGGTCAACAAGGAGGACGACGGCGGTGGCACGAGGTGAGGAGGCAGAGGCGGGTTTGGAGGTTTCTGGGGGAGAGAGATCAAGAGGATTTTTTGGGTTTTAGGGGAGAGAGATCTAGTGAATGGTCAGGAAGTCGATCCGAGTTTGGATATAATATCCGACTTAAGTGACAAAACCAGTAGTTTCGTCAACTAAGTTGATAATTAAGTCCATTTCGGCGACGAATGTGGTACGTTTCGTCGCCTAAGTGGTATTTAAATGGGACTCGAATAAAATGGCGCAAAAACTGAACTGCCCAAAAATTGGAGTTAGGTGACGACACCACATGTGTTCGTCGTCTAAGTTATCACTTAGACGACGAAACGGACACGTTCGTCGCCTAAGTAATATTTAAACTGCCCCAAAAAATTTGGCACAGGTTTATTAGACCGCCACAATATTTGGACTTAGGCGACGATATCGTGTTGTTTCATCTTCTAAGTCATCACTTAGATGACGAACGACATGATTTTGTCGCCTAAGTACATTTAAAAAAAAAGATATGAAAATTAATGTTTGGTAGTTGCTTAAGAATTATAAAAAATCAATCATTAGATGTAATCATTACATTTATAGAATATTGTAAAAAAAATTGAGCCTAATTCGGATAAATTTAGAAATCGATCGAATAAATTCAGTGATTATCGATAAATAGTTAAATGATGAAAATTATCACGAAAAATAATTTGTAAACCCGTTTTTGAAGTTATGAGTGTTTGTAGTGACATAAAAACCTAATTTATCAGCTAATTTTAAATTAATTAAAATTTGAATAAAAATTACTGAAGACTAAAAACTTGTTATATATATATACTAATGTTGTATAACTTAAGTGTTGGTATGTCTATATTCACTCCACATCAACATTAACGAAATTGAATTTGGACAAAACAACAGTTGAATATATTCATCATCGCGTAATATATAAGTGGATGAATTTTCCTTTAAAACGAAGTAAGTTAAGGGTTTGATCGGCGTAGTCAAACATAAAATGGAAATTTCAACGAAATGGAAACGTCGATATGCAAATCTTTGTAACTTCGATTTTTGAACCATCGACACTCACAATCTAAGAATTGGTTACTCTACACCCTGAAGGAAAAAAATTTATATTTGAAGATGGTATGCATGGTCGTGATCTTAGAGGTCAAATTATGAAACTATGACTAATGCGACGAAAACAGTTACATTTCATTGCTTAAGCTCTTTCTTAGGGGACGAACACAACTGGTTTCGTTGCCTAAGTAATTCAGGGTTAGGGGAAAGGGTTTAGGGTTTAGGGGAAAAAGTTTAGGGTTTAGGGTTTAAGTGTTTAGGGTATGTAGGGTATAACATAGGCGACGAAAAGAGTTTCTTTGTCGCTTAAGAAGTCACTTAGGCGACGAAAAGAGTTGGGTTCGTCGTCTAAGTACCTTTTTAGGCGACAAAATCAACTATGTTCGTCGCATAAGTCATACCCTACATACCAAAGTGAAATTTGTGCGTCAAAGTATTATCCAAAGTAGACGCGAAGAAACAAGATGTAAATATATATAGGATTTAGGGCATGGTTACGGTACGTATGGTAATTAAAAATTAATTAAGCGTTAATTAATTCAAATTCGTGAGGCCGATCCAAACCAGTTCAATTCCGGATCCATTAGTTATGTCAGGAATGACAGAATAATTGTACTAGTACTCTGATCCTCGTTCAAAAAAATTCGAATTCAAAATATTCATTATATTGTACTCCTCGTCAATCATAATATAATTAATCATCATTACCTCGAAAAAGTGAGATTACAATAATTAATTAACAATTAATATCCCTCGTCGTTATATTGTACTCCTCATCATAATCATCATCATCCTCCTCAACGCTATTATCCGATTACTCCTCCTCATCATCATACTCAACGTCATCCGATGAATATCCTGAGTCCTCGTCGTCATCCTGCGCCTCATCTTCACTGCCATCATTCTTTAGATCTATAATCTCATATTGAGTTAGATCCATAGAGCCATCAGGCATGGGTAAGCGTTCACCAGTTTGAACCATTTTCATTATGTCGGAGCGGATGACAAAAATATTAGGCTCTTGATATGCAGGAATGTCTCTTTGCGGTTCAACATCTTCATTCGCCGGCATACCTTCAGTTGTTGTGGTATTTCATATTCCTCGATGAGAGATATGGTTAACTATTTTTCACCCTTCACCAGCTTTTTGATCATCAAAATAGAACACCTGCCTAACTAAGGTGGCAATTGCGAAAGGCTCATCCTCATACCACCTTGTGTTTGTATCGACTGATAAAAGGCCTAGATCTTCCTTTGTACACTTGAACCATTTGCACTTGAATATGAAAACGTTGACATCATTCCCGTAACATAGCTGAACGACATATACAAGAGCATCGTAATATATATCATCGTCATCCCCAATCGTCACCCCACTGTTTTGTGTTTTTCTTCCTTCATCTCAGGCCAATGAATGAAATTTTACACAGTTCATAAAATATTCGGGAAAAATATAGTATCTAACCAGCTTCCCGGCTAGCAAGTGTTTTGGCCAGGACCACCACCCTCGGTGGTTATCGGATTTTCGTAGATCAATCATCTGTAACAATTCGGATTAAAATATAATTAAAATGTTTAATTTCTACAAACATGTATATAATTAAATAAGTAAACATACGTATCCATTGGAGGAATTAATCAAAGAATTTCTTCTTAACCACTTTTTCAATCCTGGCTGAACTCTTGTTCTGATGTAACGCCTGAAGGTTCTTCCTGTATGCCTTCATGTAAGGCTCGACTTCGTCACAGTCTCGCAACACAACCCAATGTGCATCGATAAGTTCTTCTCTTGGTAACGATTCCTTTAATACTCCTCAAAAAGGTTGTATGACATTTGTGACGATAGAAAGATTGATGCTGCCACTGGGATCGGAGGCGGTGGGAGGTGGTGGATCCATGAGGTACCTATTGCAGTAAGTAACACATTCATGCATTAGGTATATCTCTGCTATGGAGCCATCCGAGGCCGATCTATTTTTGACGAATCATTTGTACTACCCAAATTATCTACAAAATCCAACATTTAATTAATTAATTGTAGAATTGGTACATATAGTAATCTTGAGTGGAACCAATAACTGATCGGAAAACCTGTATAATTAATTACTCGTTTCTACCAAATTCCGTAAGGGGCTTTAGCAGAAGAGCGGATGAAGCTATTTCGGGTGACCTGGGCTATCGCGTATATGTCGTTATTTACCTGCTGTTAAGAACAATACACCAAACGTTCGTTAGGAGTCTTGACGGGGTGTTCCCACCTTCGACTCTCCGACGCTCTAGTTAGAATGTATAGAGTCTAACAGTAGTATTGGTAAAGTAACGGGCGTACCTTGTATATGTCATAAATGTGTTGCTTATATTGCTGGTTGAGTATAGAGTCTTTTGCTATTCTTCGATGTGGGATCATGTCTTTTATACATGGCATGTCCTAGTACTTTCCGTTTTTCGTACCGAATGCGTGGACCTTCGGATGATGTTGGTTTCTTGTTTAAAGTTGAAGCCTACATTGCTGCCTTGCGTTTGATCTAAGGTGTGTTGACCTATTTAGTAGTGACTAAGTGTGCGGTAATTGTGTGTTACGGGATCACACACTAACAACTTGTACGTATCTTTCTTGAGGATACATCCAAGTGTACTAGACCGGACCAAAAATAAGCGCATGTTCAGGTAGGTGGATCATTAGATAGTTCATGATGTCAAAGAAAGTAAGGGCAAAATCATCTCTCGTTTGCAGATGATGTGCACAATTTGTTGTTACAGTTCCACAACATCTGACTTCTTCACAATGCACAATCTCTGGCATATAACGTCTACCACTATTTGCACAATGCTACTATTGGTTCTCCGACATCAAGAGGCAAATATGGCCGAATTACCACTGGAATCAGCCATTGCAGCTTAGCATGATAATCATGTGTTTCTAAACCAACAAACTTGTGTTGCACCTCGTCCACTGCTCTAATTACAGTAGATGCATACGTAGTCAGATAACGAACACTCTTAAACCTGTGGAATACTGAACCTCTAAGTGTCGGCTTCATTGTGTAAGGTGTATCTAGCATCTTATTGTACACTCCTCTTTTATCCCTCCTCAACCATAATGGACGACGTAGATTCATATATTCCAGATCTTTGCGCTCTTTGGGAGTATCTTTAGTCTTGAACTTAATATCAAGAATTGTTCCCACCACAATGTCGCACGCATTCTATTCTATGTGCATCACATCCAAGTTGTTCCTCAGTTTTAACTTCAACCAATAAGGGAGTTCAAAGAATATACTCTTGTGATACCAATAGCTAAGATCATGTGTGAGGTATTGGATTGCGTTTCTATACATCTTTGTCATTGGACAACACACCAAAGTTCAAATAGCTCAACAACTCTAAAATCTCTTCGCCAAACCGACTACGGTATTTAAGATTATTCTCTACCGTCCCGTCAAAATGAATTTCATACTGTCGCGATGGGTGATCGTAAGGAAGTCATCTTCGGTGACCCAAGTAACACACATTTCTCGCGTGCCAACTAGAGTTCACGTCGTCCAAACATATAGGACATCCATTGTATCCTTTCGTCCTACAGGCTGCCAAGATCTTATACGCTGGAAAATCATTGATCGTCCACCGTACTGCTGCCCTCATCATGAACATCGTGTCAGTGAATTTGTCATAAGTTGGGATTCTATTTTTCCACAACAGTTTCAGCTCGTCGATCAAAGGTCTGTGGTAGAAATCTAAACACTTCCCCGGATATTTAGGACCTAGAATTAATAGAGTAAGAAAATTAAATTCCTTTTTCATGCACATCCATGGAGGCAGGTTGTACGACATCAGAATAACCAGCCAAGTGGTGACGACAGAGCTATTACTACCTCAAATATTGAATCCGTATGTAGAAAGTCCGAGTCTGACATTTCGAACCTCTGCTGCAAAGTCTCTAAATTCCCTGTCAAAATGTTTGAATGCCTCCCCATCTGCCGCGTGTCTTAGAACATCGTCATTTATTCGCTTTTCTGTGTACCATTGCATTGCCTCTGCTACGTATAGAGACATGTACAGATGTTGTAATTTGGGAATCAATGAAAAATATCGAAGAACCTTCAAAAGAATTTTGTTTTTCTAACTCCTCATATTCCCCCGGTTCTCATATCTGCACTGGCCATATACGGGACAGTAGTCCAAATGTACACACTCTTTGTAAAATAGCACATAATTATTTGGGCAGATGTGAATTATCTTGTACATTAGGCCGAGGCTACTCAAGATCTTTCTAACCTTATAATGCAATTTCAGAAGATTGTGATTATCGGGAAGCAACTTACATATTTTCTCCTGTATTTCATCAAAATACTGTGTGACATTTTGTTCTTCACTTTTATCTGCATTTGCTGCATCACATATTGCAACACATTCTCTCAACATCTAGGATACACCGGGGTCTGAGATTCAAGTAGCATCATGTTGTACTTATTAATGTCAGTGACCAAGCTAGCAGCGGGGAATGTGTCATCATGCCCATGAGTGATATCGTAACCTCCATCTTGGTGTTGGTGTCCACTGTGACTAAATTCCGGAAAGGCATCATGGACCAAATCCATAGTTGGGTTCCATGAAGGAGCGCCACTACCCCTTGATGAGGCACCATGGTAACTGAAGTCTGGTCCTGAGCTTAAGTCTACTACTTCACCATGCTCGCTCCACATAATGTAACTCCACGTCATACTATTCTCGTACAGGTGTTGCGACATAACATTAGCCGTCACAAACTGATGGTTAAGACATTTTTTTGCAAGGACACCTAAAACTCTTCTTTCCCTGACCATGTTCCATTGCAAAAATCACAAACTCTCTGATTTCGTCCATATACCGCACATCACTTCTATTCGCCAACTGCATCCAACTCTTATTCATATTTCTGCATGCGTAATAAGTTAACAATTACATCTCATATTAATTAAATTTTTTCAACCAATAACTAATTAATGTAATATACGTACTATATATATGCGCGCTATAATCTAGCTAGCTAACGTACTACGTACCTAGCTTAATTAAATATAGCTAATTAACGTACTACATACATAGCTTATATAAATATATATATATACTATATATGTATATATACTATTAATCAATTAACCTTAACATACTACTTAGTGAAAGGACTCAACCCCGATTTAGCTCCTTAAACCGGAGTTAAACCCCTTCGAAAACACGAACCAACAAAAATCGTAGAAATTTTGGCAGAGTTTCGCTACTAACGTAGAATTACCATTACCTGCAGGCGGAAAATACACTTCATCCTATGCCACAATTAGCAAACCGTGGGCACCAATCCCATCCGGATTTCTCAATATATCAACAGTAATGTAAAATAATAAATATATCTTTACTTTACTGAAATACGGAGTAAAATCGTATAACATAAACAAAAGATTACCCAGAGCGACCTCTAATGTATAAACATATAAGTATACCACAGTAGGTAGAACAATAAACCTACTGGAAGAAATAAGGTAGCTCGAGCACTATGCCTCCGACCACGACGTGCGACACCAGAGTCCAAACTGCAAACTGGGCACGAAAACCGAAAAGCCCAGAGGAAGGACATAAAAACCGTTAGAGTGAGTGGACGAAAATAAATGTCTTTCACCAAGTAATATATACGTATAAAATCATATGCGAGTCAAATGCATGAAAATCAAATGGTACGTGAGGAGACGTTGGCTACTACCCACGTACAAAGCATGCAACGTAAATATATCGCGGAATCTCTCATGGACTACCACGCGATAGCACAGTCTGAATCACGGGATCCCAGACCCACACGTGATTCCTAGCCAGAAAGGCCTCGGGTCAGGATATCTGTCCCCCCCCCCCCCGGAGCGTACTCGGGGATCAGCCGAGAAGCCAATGTGTATCGATACCACAACATATACTGAGACTGTACTCTGTGTAAACCAAATTATAAATCCTTTCCATGCACATGCATAAAACATAATATGTACGTATGTATATTCGTATATGCATAATCGTAAAACACATGCTCGTAAAATCATAATCAATCTGCATGCTCAAGTTCGTAAAACGTATATAAAAGACTCGCAATCAATCCGTGAAAAGAAATGTCCACTCACAGACTAGCGTAACGCAGTTCGCGTTAACCCGTGATCCGGCGGAAAGTCCCTGGCCAAACAAACGATCACGAACCCCTGAATATTCACAAAATCCATTTCTCAAAATCATAACTCAACAATACAAGACAAATCACGAGAAACCACCGTTCTCGGAAACACGTAATTCAATGTCGACGAATCGTCGAAAATCTGATATTTACACCTCAATACCTCGCTGTACATTCGGATGCTCAAATCAAGAAACGAACCTCCCCACTGCGATCGGGGCGCGATTCCGAGTGAAATGACATGCAACTTGTCGAAAATCCCAAAAAGTCAAACTTTGACCGTTGACCGCCGCCCACAGCGGCGCCACCACCAACTGTGAAATTCCTCGGCGGAGCAACCCCTATTCCAGTCAAAATCATCCACTGAGCAACTTTGTCAACTGCAACAAAGGCCAATTCTCACTCTAACTCATCCAATTTCAAGCAAAACCGAATTGTTCCCAAAATTTCAAATCCAAAATTCTCCAAGCACAAATCGAATTAGAACTCCATACTTACATTGTTAGAATCATGGAGAGGAGAGCTACAAAACCCAGTCCATCTTGAAGTTCAATTCGGCCGAAATCGATGAACCCGAATTCACCAAGTTTTCTCCAATTTTCTTGCTGGAATTCTACTCTCCACCGCCACCCTCGCCGTGAGGGGTGGCCGGAAACGTCTAGAGGGGGCCAAGGCGAGTCGGACAAGCCAAAGGTTAGGCCGTGGGGTGGCCGGAAAGACAACCGTCGCCGGCGAGCCGAACCACCATCGTGAGCCTCACCTCCCCCTCGGTCAAACCAGTCAAACAAAGTCAACCTCTTAATTCAGTCTTTGACTTTCCCAAAGGGGAAACTGCTATTTATAGACTTTCCCAATTAGGAAACTTTATAATTATCTTTTCGACGAACTTTAAATACACGTAACTTCCACGTCGTAACTCCGATTCCGATAATTCTCACGGCCACAAACTCGTCTCGACATGTTCTTCAATAATCACCCGAAGTCAAACACATCGACCAAACCAATAAAAAGTCAACTGTTCAGCCCAAACACATATTTAATCGACTAAACAAACAACAAACAGAAATATTCACAACTTAAATCTCCGTAACTCAATATAATGCTCCGGAAGTTCCCACGAGCTCAAAATTAAATTCTCAACAACTTCCGTGAAGGAACCGAAATCAAATCCTCGACCGGTAATTTAGTCGCTAAGAGCATCATTTTAATCCGTTTCCGTCGAAACTTCAAATATTCATAATTAATTCCTCGGTCGTCCAAATGACGATCCGGAACCGGCCACGAACTCGAAATCACACGTACAATGACTCTCGAGAAGAGACCCAGCTCCAATTCTCGGCCAATAATTTAGTCGTTAACAAATCTGGCGATTCAAACACTGTCGTAACTCTGCGACTACGCGCAAGCTCGTAGATCAAGCTAATTCCACTGCTGATTCTGTTCTGGGTCGTCACAAATCCACCCCCCTTAAAAAAATTTCGACCTCGAAATTTCTGAGTCTGTCTGCTAAAAGTAGGAGCACTGCATCTGCATACTGCTCAACTCTCCAGCGATAATGTCAACTGAACAACTCTGATAACAAGCTCCACAATAGGAGATAACTCCGTGCTGAAATCTCTGTACCCTCAAATCTCGAATCTGAACTGGCTCTACACAATCGCCAAGTGTTCTTGCATAAGGAACAGATCGGTTACACAACACGTAACAAACCTGAAACATAGTTCCATAACACGGAACACCACATACACAAAAACCAATGCTATAGGCGATGCCGAACCGTACGGCATAACACAAACTCGCCTACGACCGCATACGGATCAAATCCACATGGCAAAACACAACTCAGTCTACACACATCAACACAACTCAAACATCGAACTCAAGCAATTATCAACCTGTTTCCGCTAAATCAAAAGTCTGTGGTAACACATCCCACAAATTCCGAATCAAACGTCAAATCAAACTAAACTTGCTCCAGCACAATGGAGTACAACATCATTCCTCAAACCGACATCATGCAACATCAAAATCATAGTAGTCAACAAACTGGTACCGCATGCAATATCAAACAAGTGAAACTGCTGGTCCCAAGTCCTCCAGAACTGCAATACCGAGGTCCAAAATATGCCCTCCAAGGTCTGAATAGTCCTGAAAGATCGCCAACCAATATGAGGATAAGAACCGGTACTAAATCGTAATCTGGTCCTCAATGCTCGCTGCAAAGCTCGTCAACACTTTGTTGTAGCTGATTATCTCGACTAGCAAACTGGGACACAGGTACACCACGTAAATGGCCAACCTCCGTCAAACACAGCTATACCAGCCTGCCACTGAACTCTGTTCCGGAAAGTACAAGGAAACGTACTAAGTTCATCAAATGGTCCACAATGGCCTAACAACTGGTATCACAAACCAAAGTGCATACAAACACACACAATCACAGCAACAATTGTCACATCTAACCGGAAATCTCAAATGGCTGCAACTCTCCGGCAAGTCTCTGCCTCCTAGCCATCGTCCGTCGACAAATGTGGCATCTGCACACACAAGCTGCTACCTTGTTCTACAGGTTGTGTCATGAGTAATAAACTCGAAGTATCAGACACAACTCCGTACCACTAGCGCCAAACGCGTGCAAAACCACGAGCCTCAACATCATCACACACTAACTCAGCTTCCGTAGCACACACTCGGCTAATACGGAAACTCGAGCCACACTCATATGAAACACTGAAGCTCCTGACTCTCGACTGAATGCATCAGCAACAACATCCCAGAAGGATAGTCAAAGTACAACCTCCGAGGGGAAAAGAAACTGATTGAGCCAATAAGTGATCAGTTTTTTCGCCTAAGTGACGACCTAGGCGACGACCACACTGTCGTTGTCTAAGTGACTGACATTACGTCGTTTTAGGTTTCTTCTTAGGCGACATAATTATGGTTTCGTTGTCTAAGAGGTTACTTAGGCGACGAAATAAGTGGTTCGTCATCCAAGGTAAAAATTAGGTGAAACCGTAAAGATTTCGTCGCCTAAGTAGACTTTTCTGGTAGTGTTGGATATTACATTATTAACCCTCCTAGGTGTAATACATATTAGAGAAGGGCATTTGGAAACTCAATTTTGTTACAATGACAAACATCTTTGTCATCTATTCTTATAATTTTGTCACATACGATTTGACTATAAATGATGACTTTTAAGTGACAAACAATAAAATTTTGTCGCTTACAATACTCATAAGTGACAAATATACTTTTGTCACCTTTAGTTTTGTCATTAAAAGCTTATTTTTTTTGTAGTGTATCTCGATGAGTAACAAAATAATTTAAAATAATTTAGAAATGACTTTCATTATTAAAGTGAAAGGTAAAAATTAAATTAAATTTTTTGATAACTTTAATTAATATTTATAACACCATTGAAAATTATATATGTATCAGATATCTTGTTGAAAAATTCGAAGAGAAATTCATTTCAGCCATGATTATTTTTGTAACTGATAATTTACAAAAGCTTCATGTATTTAGTCAGGATCATAGTCTGCAAAAGCTTCATGTATCGTTCTTTATTTTTAATCATTTTGGTGTTGGGTGTCCCAGAGGGTTGGTCCTCCAGGCTTTTTCGTTCGTTTTTCTTTTGTATAAAAAACCAAATTATAAATATAATTTTTGATACAATAAATTACAAATGTGTTACAACGCACGATCTATATACTATGGCTGTAATGCAGTCGGATCATCTCACATACTTTGAGCGATTAACATCTGAATTTGAATTTAAGAAATTTTCCTCTGATTGATTGGACGTAAAAAATCTTTGCGATACACACTGATATACTGATATTGTAAAAACAAAAAATGATTAATCATCATGCACCTACTGAAGACATAACCATGCACGAGCTTTGTGATTATCTAGGTAACATAACCATGCCCAGAGCTTTAATCATAGATCATAATGATGATGATATGTGACTAGCTAGCTCAGTTGGATTTGGTGGGACCAAGGAGTTTTATAGATCAGGGTTTGCACTTTTCCAAGGCGAATACGATATCGTATCTATCCGTGATAATTGATCGCCATGACTATAATGAAGATGCCACGTGGGAGCCGTGGAGAGACTTTGCTCTTGCATGCATGCATGCAATTGTTTTTTTACCGAGAATAGTTACGAGCTAAGTTAGCATTGGAACTAACCCACGGAAAAAATTTACGTTCCTCAAAAGCATCAAGATACAACTGGAATGTGAATGTATGTCCCTCCTCCTCTCTCGCTCTCTCTTGGGTGTTTAAAAAAAAAGAATTTTGAATTATTTTGGTGGCCGGAACCGTTGTTTTAAGCTAGAGTAGATGAGGCTAGTGAAATTGTAGTTGACTAGAAGAAGAAGATTTCCCTTTGTTGGGAGCCAGGTAAGGCTTAAAGTGAGACTAGTAGTATTTTTAAAGTAGAGTTTGGTTTGGGTTTGGTTTGGAGTTGGGGGATTGGAATTTGTAAAAAGAAAAAGGGTGAGAGACATGCATGGAGAATTGGAGCAAGTAGATCGAGCTAGGAGTAATAAGTGGACCATAGACCGGACCGGACCGGACCGGGAATTGAGAAGAAAAGGGAGGATTGGGGTTGGAGTTCGTGTGTGACTTGTGGGAGAAACCCCTTAACGAGCCGTCCTATGAAACGAAAGCTAAATCCTTGTCAGTATCATATATCCACATCTCTAAAGATATGGGGACACTGTAACCTCTACTTGTCTCCTCGAGGGAGGTCTAACCCCTATATAAAGCGAGCTACCTAGTCCCAATAATATACGACTGTTTTTTTCTTTTTCATTTTGTGTATATGTGTCTTTGTTAGGGACTTGGGGTTTTAGATGTTTGGCCGCTAAAATCCAAGTTAAAATGGCGCTAGTAAGCCAACTAATTATGTATGAATAGTACTTGAGATGGTAATACGCTGCTATTTTACTAACCTTTTGTCCTCCCAATCTCGGACACAGTTGTATGAACACACTTTAGAGTTCATACAACTGACATATATCAACAGATATGCACTTGAACATGGTCAAGATAGATCCAGAATGCGTCCTTGTCATGGTAATATATATGGTACTTTGATCAAGTGATTCAAATGATTCCTTGGCATAATTCCAGCCAGTCAAAGCAAGCACTGCATCATTTTAAAGATTCCTAGTGTGATCTATATGTATGCACAGCACTTTTCTCATGCAAACCTTTTGGCTAAGCTAATACTGATCGATTAAAACACACAGAGACGAGTACTATACACGAAAGCAGCTTCTTCATAAACGAAAGCCAACCGACATGCTGCCCGATGCCCAGAACCAGAGGAGTAGACGGTACGTTATTGGCTCTTAGATCTAGTCTTCATCTGCATATGTCCATCTTTACCTTAGCCGTACATGCTTTTCTTTGCTGCTGTTGCTTCTAATACCCTCTTTCTGTTTCTTCTCTACCACTTTGAATCTCCTCTTTTGAACCTTTTGCAGAACATCCAAGGTTAATTATATGTTTCTTTTTCAAGGAATGTGTAAGCTTCCTGATCTGGGCACTGTTTTCACTTTTTATTATTCTGAGGAAGAAGAATCCTTATGATCTATTGATCTAGATCTTGACTGCTGAATCTTCTTTCTTTCTTTATATATATCTATCTCCTGGGAAACACAAGCACATCGACTTTGATTAAGATCGACCTTGTTTAAATTGTAGACTTGTTGTTGTCTAGCTTTTTGGGCTTGTGGACCAGAGTACTATGGATCTGTGTGGTGATTTCTTTGTTATATGACTTGAGGTTGAAGGAGACGGGTACATGGGCTCATACATGGGCTCCAGTCTTGAACTACATTCATAAAGAGCCACACTGAGATCAAAGTAATTTATACTTCTCTACATTTTGTTCTGAACTTTGTAAGAGAAGACTGAGTGACTGACCGCTCATACATTTTAAATTCCGTTTGTTTGTGATTAAAGGAGTCGAGTTTAGTTTTTCCTATGACTGTTAACTTCGCTGAATTCGTCCATGGACCGGAGTTGCTCTTGAGTCTTGAAAAAGGATTATACGTACGTACATAGAGCTAGGATCGGATAAAAATTACTTGGACAATGGCGGTTGATGAGCAGTGACAGTTACATCGATGTTGGCCTATAGAGTGTTAGATGACCTAACAGATGATTAAGTTAGATTACCTAACATCCTTTGAGAAGCTACAGTGCTATTCGGGACAACTTAGCTAGCCTACTTTTCCTATAAATTTCTACCAACTCGATCATACAAAGAAATCCCTTTTAAAGGTAATGGACCAAATGTCAGCTGATAAGTGTCGATTGATATTATTTGGGTTTTAGGGTAATATTTCGGTATTTTTTTTATAAAAAAATTTGTGTGTTAGAAACGTAATCTGGAATAACTCATCCCAATCAATAATAAGTTGCATGATCCTTTCAAAAAAAAAAAAAGATACATGACATGCATCATACGGAGTGAAAAAACGAGAGAACACAACATTTCGATGTCTTCCCCTCCAGCCTCGTTACATTGATTAACTGTCATAAGGATCTTTTGTTTATTAATAGAAATTAATAATATTACTCGCCAACCACATATATCGATCACTAAAATCGAATATTATTTGAACAACTAAGATGCATGCAGACGACAGCAGTCGGTAATAGTCGGTGGTGCAGTTGATCTAAAGCCAAACAACTTCTGTACGTATACCTGCATATATAAAAATAAATTCTCCGTTTCATGCATGACACTAAGGTATAACTATAATCAAAAAAATATATATGTACATTTCTTTATAAAATAATTGTTTAAAGAAATAATATTTAAGGGTATCTCAATATGTGTCTTGTCTCAATTAGCATAGAAGTATATATTTTCTTGAACCCTAATTTATAAGGATATTGATGGTAACGAATTGTAATGTCTATTTAAGGTCATCTATCAATGAATAAATGACAGTTTCAGATCATATCTTCTACGTATCTATTTTCTCCTTCAACACATTATCAACAACTCTTGAGTTGATAGCCAACCCAAACCCTAAACCCCCAAACACTACAACCTCCACCGCAGGATTCTCCATCACCGCCGGAGCACCAGTATTGTCGCCTGAAGCGTTTTCCGTCGCCGAATTTTGTTCTAGCTTCAAACTTCTTTCAGCGAAGTTTTTATACTGAGTATAACACCCTCAAGGTAAATCGACTAACCTTATTTGATTTAGAATTAGGTTGTAAAGCTTAATTACCGCAACACCATAATCTAGGTTTAAATACCGTGAATTATTATATGTCTCTTGTTCATATGGATTAATGCATGTATGAGTGAAGAATATTTAATCATCTCTTACTCAAGGTTTAAGACTAGTGACGGTCTTGAGGGAGTCACGGTTATTAGTGAATATCACGGTTAATTGTGATTTCACATTGAAAAAGGGAAAGTTGATCTTTGTGACTATTTGACGGTCACAATTTTCTGGGGATTGGTATGAAACTATCGGTTTTGCATCGATTTTTATGACCAAACATCATTGATTATGGTTCTATTCCCTAAACTTGATATTAGTGATCGTGGTTCATTCGAACGGATACCAATTACATCTCTTGTCTTTTATAGATGACTGAGTCGGTAATGCCAGAGTTTGATATCCTTGACATTCAAGGAGCAGAATACCATATATGAGTATCAGATGTTAAAAATACTCTTCTTGGTAAATTTCTCGCTGATACCATCCAACCACTACCACTTGACATTGAAGCTAACGAGAACACCATAACTCGAAAAGCTTAAACTCTCATGTTTCTCATGAGACATATTCATCCTGCTCTGAGGAAACAATACTTGTTAAAGGACGACTCTGCAAATTTGAGGGTAACTTAGCAAGAATGGTTTAATAATGTGCATGGCGCACAACTTCCAGAGCTATAAGAAAAGTGGGATAGAATCTAGTTATTGGATTAGCCTAAGATAAATTATTTTTATCAAGATATGCTAGAACTATAGTCAGAGCTTGCCATTTGTGGTGTTGTAAAGACCAACCAAGCTATGGTCAGATAAGTATTTGAGAACCTTCCCTACTTCTATGGATAACCTTGCACATCAGTATCACATTGATAATGAGCAAGGAAGATTTAGATCATCCAGTGATCTTATTATTGTGCTAGCCAAGAAAGAGAGGCATCTCGATATCCTTTTCCACAATAATGTTAGGTCTGCCGGTACAAAGAAAATCCATGAAACTTACAACACTGGTGGGAAGACATAAAAGAATAAGGGGAAACAACGCTTTGAATCTTATCAAACTTGTGGTGGTAAAGGAGAAAATAGTCTGAATTTGATTTGGACTCACCATGACAACAACCACAATAACTCCAACAAGAATCAATCAAATCCTGATTTTTAGGAATGGTGAGAATTCTTCAAATTCTGCTTATACTTCTCGCTTGCCACCTAGCTATAGGTGTGATTCTACCACACATATGCATAAACAATGTAGAGCACTAAAGAATATCCAGAATGCCTACAAGATGTGTCGCCAATACCAAGAAAAGAAAAAGGAGACACAGTACTCTGCTGACTATGAGATAGAAGATGGCGGTGAAGCCAATCTAATTATAGCAGATATCACCAAAGCAAGCCTAGAGACTACAAATTTTGATTAGTCTATGTATTAGGCTTATGATTCTACCATGTAATCAAGCTTAGTTTTTTTGACTTGCTGTAGTCAGTTTTGATTGAATAAGACAATTGTTTTATGTAAGTTTGATGTTGACAAAGTGATAATTTTTTTTATTCCTTTCAGTATTTGAAAGAGTTAAGAATGATTATTTTCATACATATTTCTTAATTGTTCGAATTATACATAGCTCTATGACACTATGACACAAAAATACCATAAAAATGAGACAAAAAGAGAGAAGTTTTGATCCTGAGAATTTTTGACTTATCGAAGAACACCCCTTGGATTGGTTTTGGCACTATTTACCCGTTGAAAAAGTTTGTCCTAATTCTTTCAACCAGTCGAAAGATGGTCTTTGGTCCCCTAGTTTTCACCTTCGACCCGTCGAACTATATTTTCGACCCGTAGAAGACATGCAACTATCTCCAAATTTGTCCACATTTGACCCGTCGATGAATTTTTTTGACCATTTATAGAGGTCCCTTGGACATAAAATTCATGATTTTAGACCCGTAAAAAATGGTACCTGAAAATCAGATTTTATTTTGGATTTCTTCGACCCGTTGAGTGGTTTTTCTAGACCCGTTGAAGATGGTACCTGTAATTGGTGTTTTTGATGTGTTTTACATCTGTTTCCTTATGCCATATCAACACTTGATAAAGATCACAACCCTTTGAAAAATCATTAAGTCTTTGCTAAAAGTGTTCGACAAAGTCTTGAAGACTAATTAAATCACAATCTTTTGTAGATGTTTGAAGGCAAGATCGAGTGTCTAACAGATAGTGGTACTACTTATACTATACTGCAAAACATGAAATTATTTATAGATCTTGTGCCATACACATCATCAGTGACAACCATGATTGGTTCAACACAATTTTGGCTACCACATGGTACTAAAATTTATATCACTGGTGTATTATATGCGCCTAAGGCTAATCAAACATTGCTAAGTTTTAGGGGCATTAGAGCCAACGATTTACACTAGGAAACTCACTCTGAGGATGGTAAGAATTCTTATGCATAACTTTAGAGGAGTACGGTAGAAAACATACCTTGGAGAAGTTATGGGTGAATCGTAGTGGAATATATCTTACTAACGTTTAGATAATTAAATCCAATGCAGTCACTCTCATCATTGTGTTTGACTCGACCTCATATCAACTTTTGCACTACAGACTGAGACATCCTGGTCAGGATATGATGATAAAAATCTTGAAAAATTCTCATGGTCATCCGTTTTATAGAGCAAAGAAGCATGTGCAAATACCCTTTGGTTTTGATGGGTTAGATGAGATTAACATTTTTAATCCCATTTTGGCCTCTAAGCCGACTACAAGACCTAGTGTTGGTCCATAAGATTCTTTTGTGGCAATCTCTAATGCTCACCGCTCATTTTCTAAAGCTCGTTCATTATCAAAGTTGCAGGATAGGCCTTCCTTTGCGGATGATAATACTGAAAATATACCATTTAAACTGAGAATTCATGGTGACATTTGTGGACTTATTAAATCGGAATATGAACCATTTAAATATTTTATGGTTTTGGTAGATGCATCAACGTGATGGTCACATGTTGCTTTGCTATCCACAAGGAATGCTACATTTGCAAAACTCTTAACACAAATTATTAAGCTTCGGGCTCACCACCCGAACAACCCAATCAAGACTATTATATTGGATAATACAAAAGAATTCACATCAAAAACTTTTGATGACTACTGTATATCAATTGGGATTGAAGTTGAACTTCTCATCCCTTATGTTCATTCAAAGAATGGTTTAGCAGAGACACAAATCAAGCGCTTACAATTTGTGGCAAGTGCAATGGTTATGCATACTAATTTGTCGGTATCTGCTTGGGGATATGTAGTATTACATGTAGCAATGCTTCTACGCTTGAGAGCAGTAGCGCATCAACCATTTAGTGCGCACCGATTGGTAATTAGATATGAGCTTGACATTTCACATCTATGTATCTTTGGCTATGCAATGTATGTGCCAATTACACTTTCACAACTCACTAAAATGGGTATTCAATGTCGATTAGGCATATATGTTGTTTATGAATCTCTAACTATTGTCTATTATTTAGAACATATTTTTCGACGTTAGGGGGAGATAAGAATGCCTCCATTCTGATTGAACGTCAGGAATTGACGTGGAATACTCTTCCCACTATGTTTCAAGAAGATCCACGCACATCTCAAAGTGAGATTGAAGTGCAACGTACGTATACTTGCTCTTCAAAAGATAACAGACTCGATGCCTGACTCCTTTATTGATATTACCAAAGTGATGAGATCAGACATTCCTGCTGCAAATATTCCTGCAAGATTGGAAGTCCCAAAATGGTGGTATAACGTAACTCCAAGGCAGAGTAACGTACCTCTTGCCCATGTGGAGGGAGTAGCATTGGCCTCGACTCCCACTAGAAAGAGGGGGAGATCAAGAAATTTACAGATGAACTACTGGCGAAAAGACCGGCCATCTAGGCACAAAATGATCATTTCATCATCAATGTTGTGAATCTCACACATGAGATTGTTCATGACTACAGTTATATCCTAGAATCACAAATGACATCTTTGAAGAATATTTTAGACACATATGTAATGCCAGAGAATGGTGAAATCTCACTAGCTAACAATGATGCGCGTATTGTTATGGATAGATCATCCAAGGTAGTTGATGATGCTTTTGCTTATTCTGTCTCTCATGAGATTATTGATGTCGATGAAGTGGAACCTCGCTCGGTTGCTGAATGTCAGCGAAGAGAAGATTTACCAAAATGGAAAGAGGCAATGCATGCCGAACTAGACTCTCTGAAGAAAATACAAGTTTTCGGTCCGGTATTGCTATGCCCACCGAATGTGAAGCCAATATGACATAAATGAGTCTTTATTCAAAAGCGTATGAGAAAAATGAAGTCATGCGGTATAAAGCTAGACTTGTGGTGTAAAGATTCTCTTAACATCCTGACATTTATTATGAGGAGACATACTCTCTGATCATGGACATTATTACTTTCCGCTACCTTGTCCGTTTGGTAGTGTCCGAAAAATTGAACACGCTACTAATGGATGTGTTGACAAAATATTTGTATGGAAACCTTGATTCAGAGATATACATGAAAGTTTTGGAAGGCATGGTCATACCCAACTCAAGTAACTCTATATCATGGAGTACTCATGTGATTAGATTAAAGCGTTCACTATATGGATTGAAACACCAGTCCGATAAGATGTGGTACACACGTCTCAGTGACTACTTGATTGAGAAAGGATAAAAGAACGATGATTTGTGCCCATGTGTGTTCATTATGAGAACAAGTTTAAGATTTTCTATAGTAGCAGTCTATGTTAATGATATAAATATTATTGGGTCTTTTGATGAAATAAATGAGACAGTTGACTACTTGAAATCCGAGTTTGAGATGAAAGACCTTGGCATGACTCCATTTTGTCTTAGTTTAGAGTTGGAACATCGAGTTGGTGGAATACTTATTTACCAGTTTGCTTATGTTCAAAAGATGCTCAAGCGATTGAACATGGAAAAAGCACACCAATGATTGTTCATAGTCTGAAACCCAATAAGGATCCGTATCGTTTGAAACATGATGATGAGAAAATTTTGGGAGCTGAGGTAGCATATCTCAGTGCTATTGGAGCTTTATTGTATTTATCTCAATGTACAAGACCAGATATTGCATTCTTAGTGAACTTGTTAGCTCGGTTTAGCTCTGCGCCAACACAATGACATTGGACTGGTGTAAAACACATCTTCAGGTACTTGAAGGGTTCTATTGACTTTGAATTTTTTTTCTCTACAAAGAGAACATAAAGAAGCTTGAAATTCCTGAAAAATAAATTATTGGTCAGATTCTGGGATTTTTGACCTGTCGAGTGGATCTCTCCACTCGTCGATTGGTACACCCTGGATCGATCAGAGCACGTCACTTGACCCGTCGAAAGAAATACCGGCTGCAAGCATTGTACCTTCATTCAATGTGACCCCCTACTCAGAGACACCTTGTCATATCTTGGTTGGTTTTGTTGATGCTGAGTATCTCTCGGACCCACATAAAGGACGTTCCCAAATAGATTATGTGTTTACCATGAGGAACACGAGGATTTTTTAGAGATCAACAAAGCAAACACTTTTGTTGCTACTTCCTCGAATCATTCTTAGATCATTGTTTTTCATGAAGCAATTATTGAGTGTGTCTGGTTTAGGTTAATCATACACCACATTCGAGGATCTAGTGGATTACCATCCACTGTGGTAGCACCAACTTGTATCTTTGAGGACAATGCGGCTTGCATTGAACAAATGAAGTTGAGATACATCAAGGGTAATCACACGAAACATATTTCGCCAAAGTTTTTCTTCAATCAGCAACAACAACTGCTATTAAACATTCATGTGAATCAGGTTTGTTCGACAGATAATGCTGCAAACTTGTTTACCAAGTAATTGTCCAAATTCACATTTGTAAAACATGTGGGACAAAATGGAATGCAAAGTTTTTTTGAACTCAAAGATTGAGTTACTGATTAGGAGGAGTTCATTTCGTAGACATCAGGAGGAGTCTAGATCACATGTAGTCGCTTATGTAGTTAATGCGTTGTACTCTTTTTTTCTTAGACTAAGCTTTTGTTTTTACCGAAGTGTTTTTTTGTTTGCTTGATAAAGTTTTTAGTGAGGCAACAAGTAATTCATTTATCAACGAATAAAGAACAGCTTCAGATCATATTTTCTACGTATCTATTTTCTCCAACAATAATGATAAACGGGATGACCAATGACATAATATTCATGAGTTGTTTCACAAGGCAGATTTGGAAAATGACCTTTCCAAGTATAGATTTTGATCATCGGTACCTTTTTCAGTATTATTCTTATGACAGCTTACCATATATGCCTATATGGCAAGCTAGAAATAATATATGTTTTAGAAACACTAACATGTCACCTACGCAGATTGTCTATGTGCTGCTACAATGTTTCAGGAATATGATTCTACAACAGCATGCGAAAAGAATCCCAAATCATTTGACAGCACAGTGGTCAAATGGAAGCCGCCACCTTCAAGATTTCTTAAACTTAATTTTGATGGATCAGTGCGTCTGGATCATTCTGCTGCATCTGCTTTTCTTATTAAGGATGATCAAGGGAACCAATTGTCGCTTCTACAATTAATCTTGGAATATCAGATGTCTTAAAGGCAGAGGCTCAAGGTTTGAGAGCAGGTCTGATGGCAGCATCTCTTCATGGTTTTAAAAATCTTCAAGTGGGGGGAGATTCCAAAGTGCTTATTGACAGTATAAATCAGAAAACTACATTGCCTTGCAGGATAAAAGTGTTGGTAACAGAAATTCGAAAAATTGCTGAAAAGTTTGACAACATATCATTGTCTCATGTTTAGAGGGAAGGAATTTTTCTGGCTGATTCTCTTGCTGCTCTCGGTCACCGTTCTACGCAGACCCGGAACTGACACAATTCTCTTCCTGTTTCTTGCTTTAATGCCTTTCACTTGGAGCATCTGTACCGTGAAGTGTTTTTCTCGATCATATGGTGGGTCTAGCCGAGATTTGTTGGAGCAACCGGAAAACGTCCCCACATCGGTCGAAATCGGAGGCCGGGCAATTTGTTGACTGAGAGCTCGAACAATCGTTTGAGCATATTTTGCTCCACCGTCTTCTCCATCGCCTGGCGGAGCTCACACGTCGTGTATGATGTTAGGCGAGTTGAATTTCTTTTTATTATTCCACGTGCCAATAAACAGTAAAAAAGAAAATGACGCGCGAATGAAAGGACACCATGTGTCATGGTTGAGTCTCTTTTACTTTTCAACGGTCCTCTTAATCTGGACTTTTAATTTTGATTCCAAATTTTGATCCAACAATCCAGATTTAAACAAAATGACTATTTTTAATAAATTAAAATTGAAATTAAACATCTAAAAATCATAATAAATAGTTTGAGAGTCTGAAAAATTATACGAAAATTCCTACGACCTTGCAATAAAATACTCTATAACTTTCATGAATAAAGTGTAGTTGTATTCATTTATGAAAAATAGCCGATTTTAAAAGTTCGTGTTTACGACAAATCGTGTATATTTATTTAATCGATAACGACATGTGTCATATTATTATTGGTCGTAAATTTTACCAGTAAATAACTCAATAATATTTTACAACATGATAAATTGAAATTGCTCTTGTATTTTGTGTATGGGTGCATCCAAAATTTGATTTACTCTTGCAAAAAAGAGATTTGATTTACTTGAGCAATTTGGATGATTTACTCTAGCAATTGCTAGAACAACCGGTGGAGATGCTCTTAGATAGCTTTAAGAGAAGTTGTTATAGGGAAAGTTCTGTTTAGTCTGTTTTTTCTTTGTTGCTTTATAACCGAAAAAAATAAAAATAAAATACTTACTCGCTTCCGTTCTTTTTCTTCATAATTATAAGGTGCACCTCTCATTAATAAACGAGTAAGTGATATAACTTTGATGTCAAGTGGTCAGACATTGTTGATAACTTTGATATGGCGTTTTTGTATGTTGAATTGGTACATGCCATGTGATTAGGGTTCAGAATTTAATAGTTATTATTGCAGACTACGTATATACACATCGGTCAATTCTAAATAGTTTTAGCTCCGCGATTTGTGAATGGCGAATTTATATGAAAGAACGTACTGACCCGATTTTTCGACACAAACTAGTTAGAAGTTGGATCCGCTGCATGCTATTAAATATGGTTTGGATTTTGGAGCTGGCATGCAGTTGAGAGCAGATCGATATGCGGTGTTGACTGTACGTATTGTGATGCATGATTGAAACATGTGTTTAACTGTTTATCTGTGTAGAGTTTTCTCTTTTGGGATAGATATATGGATCAACCCTTTAAGTTTGAGTCATTTGGAACATTTATACAACGTCAGAACTCATAAGTAAGGGTTATCATTTGGTAATTAGGATTTGTCTACACATATCAATGTTGAGATGTATTGCATCAGGACTACATATATATCCATCACTACTGGAGGAGGAAATCGGGGCGACGTAGAAAGGTGGTCGCCTCGGCTGCATTTTACGTCGCCTCGATTTCTTGTGACCAAAACTACGTCGCCTCGTCTTGTCGCTTCAGATTGATCACGCCACCATTGGGGCGACGTAGATACAATCTACGTCGCTTCGTTTCATTTCACGTGACGTAAATAATGTTACGTCGCTTCAATTTAAGCGACGTAGATTGATCACGTCGCTTGAAATGAGGCGACGTATATTGATCAATCTACGTCGCTTAATTTTATTTATTTTTAATTTATTTTTCTTTTTTTAATCCATTGAAGCGACGTATATTGATCAATATACGTCGCCTCCATTTATTTAATATTTATTTTATTTTATTTTTGAATACATTGAGGCGACGTAGATTGATAAATATACGTCGCTTCAATTTAACTAAAATTTATTTAATTTTTATTTTTTTTATTTTTTTATAAATGAAGCGACGTAGATTGTGCTATCTACGTCGCCTCATTGTCTAAATAAAAAAAAAATATTAAATACATTGTTGAGGCGACGTAGATTGAGCAATATACGTCGCCTCAACAATGTATTTAATATTTATTTTTTTTTATTTAGACAATGAGGCGACGTAGATAGAACAATCTACGTCGCCTGAATGTATTTAATATTTATTTATTTTTTATTTAGAAATAAATGAGGCGACGTAGATTGAACAATCTACGTCGCCTCATTTATTAAAAAATAAAAAAAAATAAAAATTAAATATTATTGTACCAAGTCACGACCTATCGCAATTTACAAACACAAAAACGCATTCAAATTGCAGATACGCATTCAATCACAAAAACACATTCAATCACAAATCAAAACGTTAAAAGTTTATACAAATCAAGTTTACACAAATCAAGTTTATACAAATCCTAGATACAGTTTACGAGCCGGGAGGTGGTGGAGGAGCTTGAGGTTGTTGACTCGCAGCCTGGAATGATCGCATCATGGCCTCCATTTCTTGCATCCTTTGGGCGAGCGCACTCGCTTCCGCTATGGCCTTCTGCGCCACCTCTTTGGCTTCATCGATCTCCTTTTGCATTTGAATTTGGCGTTCCTGTACCCGGGCCCCTCCTCTCGGTTTGGGGTCGCGTGTGAGAGCGCGCCCCACCCCTGTAACGTCGAACAAGAACAAATATTAGTAAACTATATCGTAAACCAAAATAAAGCAAAACGTAAATCGAGATATGCATCGACGGAATCGTTTTGGAGATTTATTACCTCTTATAGAGGTCCCGTGCCTTGAACCCACCTCTTCCTCTATGATATTTATTTGTGTATCAAGAGGAAGAGGCTGGGGTTGGGAAACCTCTTCGCCGTCAACTGGGCCCGCAGCACTATCTTGTTGCGACAAGACTTCATCGAGTCGACGCTTCACTGCCGCCTGCTCAATTAAAATAGATAAAATAAATAATATTACAATTTAGTAAACAAAAATAATTGAAATAACGTAACGTGAACCTATTTGAGCTTACCACTTTCTCAGCCGCATTCCTCTCCGGCTGGTATACGTTAATCCACGTCTGGACGGCGGGCGCTCTATGACCCTCCTTCTCCAACACCTCGCTTCGGTACGAGAGGGCGAGGGATCCCGAATGGTGGTTGATCTGCTGCTCCTTGTTCTTGTTTCGGTTTCCTCGGTTCCGTTCGCACAATCGCTGCCACACACACACAAAAATCATTTTAAAATAAGAACAGATAAACATGCATATTGTTCAAACGTTTGACCAAAACTGTAGGTTCGTTTATGAAACTCACCAAGTAAGCAGGGTCTTCGAAGTGGGCTTTTAACCACGTCCATTGGTCTTCCCTCCCGAGAAACTCGGCCGGAGTCTCCTGGCTGACGTGGAGATAATGTTGATGGCAATCGTACTTCCAATCCTTATAGATTGTTTGCGCCGTCTTATCAATGAAGTTCCACATCTCCACATCAGTCGCCGGGATGTCGTAGTTCGTCTAGCACAACACATTTAAATTCCGTTATGTAAAAGTTATATTTACATTTACTACAAGTATGTAAGTAAGCTAAGGCCAGCAAGTATACCTCAAGACTGTTACTGACGATATCGCGATGCAAATCGCTAAGTCCCAAGAAGCTAGATGCAAGCATTGGAACTTTTCCGCGGATGATGATACCGATGTCTCGGCACATCAGACTCCTCATTTCCCTCGTCGCAGGCCCCGCATGCCTCGTAGAGTAAGCGACTTGTAGTCGCCTATTGTTGTTCATCCGGACGAGGTACTCCGTCTTCGTCCCGACAACGACTCCGCGTTGTTCCGTCGTCGGGTCTCCGGTTGCCATGTCGACCATGTCGGGGAGTTTGGTCTTCTTGCACCGGATGCTGAGGGCGGGAGGGTGCTGTGACGCCGTAGTGGCCTCGCTGCTGTCATCCGCTCTTTGCGGAATCGCATCCTCAAGTGGAGGGGCGGGCGTTAACATGGGAGCTTCTGCAATCGACGGGGTCGCCGATTGTCCCGTGGGGCAACCCGACCCGGAAGCCCCATCTCGGCTGAATGCTCGCCACCCCGCCTCCGCCGCCTCCGCAGCTGCAGCCGCGGCCGCCGCTTCCGCTTCACGACGCTGGATCGCCGCTTTCCTCCTCTTGTATGCAGTATCTCCGGGAGCCATTCTATTAAAACGTACGTTAGTTAAACAACATTCACAATACGACCTAGGTTACCCTTCTTGAAAAATTCCGAACAAATGCATTTGGAACCAATGCACTATTATCAATTATAGCTTAAATAAATTCGGAGTATTAAAGCAACTCATCCATGTTTGATACTCAAACATGCCGCTAGGACACAACGAACCAACAAACTTGGTAATCAACTTTCCTCGAACAAAATTGAAACTCAATACCATTACTCATTTACGGTTCTTTAATTGAGTTCCATACACACCACTTCATTCTGTAAACCTACACTAAAGTACGCTAAATAGCTAACAACCATACATACATTCAAGCAATTGTAAAACCCTTTCATAAGGTAACATGAACATGGGAATCTGAAACCCTACGACTCTATCAACTACAAGATGGATACAGTATCCTTAAAGCTCCTTATAGCTTCATAGTACATCACACCGGCTAATCACAACCACAATCTGTAATATTCTCACACCAACTATTATAGAAGTTCCAAAATTTTAACCAATCACAATAAAAAACACACTACATCCACTAACTAAAACTTAACCAAGAAATTCAAATCAAATCAAATCAAACCATGACAATATTGACAAGCCACAAACTGTTTCAGATTGTATATAATATCACTTGAACCAACATTTGCACAGATTCCACATCTTACTATACCATATCTCCCTATCCTACTATAGCCACACAATCTATAAGCTGGTAGCAGAATTTTGTTAACAAAACTGAAAGGGATCAATACAGAACCAAGCAAATTCAATTCCAATATTACAAACAAATTCCATACATATACAACACCATACATATTACAAACAATGTGGGACAGAATTCTTACTTGATTGGAAATCCCAGGTCTGTGCTAAACCTCACGTCTTCTTGCACCTGTGAAACAAAATTAACACAATGGAATCAAATTTATCAATAGCTTAACACACCTATAAAGGTCGATCTGTCTAACATTGCCTCGACATGTACTACCTAGCTAATAAATATGAAGAACCTTACAGTCACAACAACTACTCTAACACATTGTTGCATATATTCCAATGCTAAAATTGTTCAATTGCATCACATAACATCAACAATTTCAACCGCACTATGTCTACGCTAAACCGCAACAGCTATGCATAATTATCAATAGCAAATAGTGAACAAAGCACGCAATTGAAATCTAAAAAACAATCACATAACTCAAACCCAGTCTCTAAAAAACAATCACAGATTGAAAACGATTTCAAAACAGATTGAAAACGTAAATATGCTTACATGAAAACAGAAGCAAAAACAGCTTGAAAACAGATCGTAAGTTCACTTGGTCATTTCATCGAACAGTTGGTGGGCAGTGTACATAGATCACTATCATACAGGTGTATATAGATTCCAAGGCTCATTGAAAATAGATCACTATCATACAGATTACAAGGCTCAGTTACTATATGTTGTATATAGATTACAAGGCGAAGATCACAAGTACCCGAATCAATCGGAAAAAATAGAACTTAGGTTTCAAAGTTAAACACAGAGGAGAACGTGCTTACAGTAAGAAGAAGAAGGAAACGAAATGAACCCACGTGCTTTCCGGTTTGGTTTCGGTGGGAGTGTCCGGCGATTTTAGGGTTTCCGGTTTGGTTTCGGTGGGAGTGTAGGAAGAAGGAAGCGAAATGAAAAGAAGAAGAAAGAAACTGTGAGTCTCGAAATATATAGCCACCGAGGCGACGTAGATTCCAATCTATGTCGCCTAGATTAATTAATTACAACTAGGCGACGTAGATTGATCAATCTACGTCGCCTCGTTTTAGTTAATATTTAATTTTGTTTTTTTTTTAATAAACTAGGCGACGTAGATTGATCAATCTACGTCGCCTAGTTGAAATTAATATTAATTTTGTTTAATATTTAAATTTTTTTCCTGGAATAAACTAGGCGACGTAGATTGATCAACCTACGTCGCCTAGTTGTAATTAATATTAATTTTTTTTAATATTTAATTTTTTTTCCTGGAATAAACGAGGCGACGTAAATGGATCAATCTACGTCGCCTCGTTGTAATTAATATTTAATTTTGTTTAATATTTAATTTTTTTCTGGAATAAACGAGGCGACGTGTATTGATAAATCTACGTCGCCTCGATTTCTTGTTTTTAATATTTAATTTTTTTAATATTAAAAGTTATGTTTATTTAAAAAAACGAGGCGACGTAGATTGATCAATCTACGTCGCTTCATTGTATTTAATTTTTAATTTTGATTTTTAGAATAAATGAAGTTTATAATTATAAAGTTAATTAGTAATATTTTCTCGAATACATATTAGGTTTAGTAATATAAAGTTAGTAATATTTTCTCGAATACATAAAGTTAGTAATGCTTTAAAGAAAATACGAATTTAGGTTTCAAATTCATAATAATATTAGTTTAGTCCTCGTCTTCGTCGTCCTCCTCCTCCTCCTCCTCGTCCTCGTCCTCGTCTTCGTCCTCGTCCTCGTCTTCGTCCTCGTCCTCGTCTTCGTCCTCGTCCTCGTCCTCGTCTTCGTCCTCGTCCTCGTCCTCCTCCTCGTCTTCGTCCTCCTCCTCCTCCTCGTCCTCCTCCTCGTCTCCTTCTTCGTCCAAAAGTAGTTGAAAATCTGGGTAAAATTGTATCACCGTGGGAGTGTCCTCTTGGTAAGGCTCAAATATATGATCTCCTGTACGCGATAAAACTTCATCTATGGCCAGTACTTCGGCGCTGTAGACATTGCGGTGCGACATTTCTTGTACCACCTTCCAAGTACCACCAGCCTTTGGGTCGTCTATGTAGAATACCTGTTTTGCTTTGGTTGCAATTATGAAGGGTGAATCCTCATAGTAACTGTTGTTTGTATCCACTGATATCAGTCCATGATCTTTTATAAGGGTGTCAAGATCTTCAGGGTCCTCGGAGTTGTGCCATGTGCACTTAAACAACACCACTGGCATACGGCCTGCATATAATACTTCGACCACGTAGTTAACATGGCCGTAGAACTTGGATGAACCCATGTCTATCATGACACCGCTGTTTTGAGTCACGGTTCTTTGATCTCTATCAAACGATGTGAACTTGACACCGTTCACATAACACGACTTATAAACCCGACATTGCTGAGGTCCTTGAGCTAATGACTTTATTCCTGCAACTAAGCTCGGGTCCGAGTTTTTTTCTTTAAGTGACACCTGAGAGATAAGTATTAAGAGGAGTTAAAGATAAGTGTTATAAACCCTCGAAGAACCTTACAAGAATTAATAGGCATATGTACCCATGTTAAGAACCATCGAAGAAAACTCCTCCTCCGACGAAGCTCGTCGAAATCTTCACCATTTTTAGCCTCGAACCTTCTGAGATGTTCTTCTAGGTAAGGTTTGACTTCGTCTGTTTCCACCAAGACTTGCCAGTGAGCCTCAGCAGTCTTTGACTCTGTCAACCTGAACTGGCGACGAGTCTCGATAATATCTGGTCTTACTAAGAGTGAAACACAGCTGACATTCCACCCAGATATGGAAGTGTCGGTATCTTCGTTGTCCATCCGTCTGAGATAAGCCTTACAATACGTCACCGACTCATGTACGAGGTACTGTTCAGCAATACTACCTTTCGGGTAACGTGTACTCCTCATTGACTTTTTATATTTTCCTAATTGCCTGCAAAATAATATTGACTTTTAGATTAGTACAATAATATTTTCCTAATATTAGCAATAACAAAAATTTTTACCTTTCAATTGGATACATCCATGTATAGTGTACTGGACCTGTAAGGAATACTTGTTCGGGCAGATGAACCATGAGATGAACCATAGATGTAAAAAAATGTGGAGGAAATATGAGCTCCAAATTGCAGAGAATCATCACTATCTCAGTTTCCATGTCACGCACAACCTCCTTCTTAAGCTCCCTACTGCATAGTTGACGAAACCAATTTGACAGTGCTATCAATGGCATGACAACGTTTTCTGGCAGGAACCCTCTTATAACCACAGGAAGAAGACGTTGAAGCAAGACATGGCAATCATGCGTCTTCAATCCATAAAACTGTGACGGGGAACTTATTTTCACCTTACTTCTCAAACTACCTGCATAACCAAGAGGATACTTAACATCCCTGAACCACTGGAACACATCTTCTAGATCATCCTTTTTAACTAAAAAGGGTGCATGAGAAACTTTCCCCGTAGCCAAGTCACCCGCTCTTTGCCACTGGTTTTTTCGCACATTCCTCTTCTTCAAAGCAGCGCGAGCTTTTGGACCATCCTTAGACTTCGATTCAATCAAAAAAATGGTTCCAAGGATGTTGTCACACACATTTTTTTCAATGTGCATGACATCTAGGCAATGTCTGATCTTCAATGATGACCAATACGGCAGCTTCCAAAATATGCTTTCGTGAGTCCAACACTGTCTGTTATTCGGATTGTACGGCACCTTCAAGTCTTCATGTTGGCTAAGAATAGGGTAAACGTTTGACCTAACGTCCTCCAAAATTTCATCTCCACTCTTACGATAGGGTCTTCCGCCAAACTCCTCCTTCCCGTTAAATGCCTTGCTCAATCTCCAAGGGTGATCCTGGTGGTGCCATTTTCGATGACCTTCATAAACTATCCTCCCACATATATGCTCTGAAGTTAGCTCATCTAGACAGATTGTACATGCCTTGTACCCTTTAACAGTTGACCCCGCAAGCATCCCTAAACCTGGAAAGTCGCTAATAGTCCACATTACCGCTGCCTTCATCAAGAATACCTCATTGTCTACTCGATCAAAAGTATGGACTCCAACGACCCATAAATGTATTAGCTCCTCGATCATCGGCTCAATGAGTACACTAAGGCACTTTCCGGGAGATTTAGGGCCTGGAATCAACACTGATAACATGTTATATTCCTTCTTCATGCACATTGATGGTGGTAGATTGTACGGCATCACAACAACGGGCCATGTACTATGCAAAGTTCCCATTGTTCCGAATGGATTGAAACCGTCTGTTGCTACTCCAAGGCGCACATTCCTGCAGTCCCGTGCAAAACCTGGAAAAGTTCTGTCAAAATGTTGAAACGCTTCTCCGTCAGCTGGGTGGCTGAGGCTACCAGCCACGCATATCCGCTCCCCCAGCCATCGCATATGCTTGGCAGTGTGTGGGGACATAAACAAGCGCTTCAACCTTGGTGTTAGAGGGAAGTTACGAATTATTTTTTTGGGAATATCATTCGTATTTGGCTTATATCTTTCAGAATAACACACTGGACAAATCCTCTCGTTTACAAGCGCCCCCCTGAACAACACACAGTTAAACTCACACGCATGAATTCTTTCGTAACCCAGTGAAAGATCACTCAAGATTTTTTTTATTCTCGAGTATGAACAGGGGAATGTGTGCCTTTTAGGAAGAAGTTTATTAATGTAAATACATAAAGAGTCAACACTTGTGTCCGACCATCCATTTTCATTTTTCATTTCCATTGCATCTAATATGGCACTCAAAACAGTTTCCTCACTGCCTTCATATAATGGGGTCTGTGACTCCTTCAATAATCTATCGTACTTTTCATAATCATCGTCTACCATGTCATTGAAGTTCATGCCCGAATTATCTTCCACAAATTGTTGGGGTGCATCTGCATGGTATCCAGGATAATAGGGATATGCATCATGTAGAATCTCCAACTGCGGGTTCACTGAAGGACCGGCACCACTAGAAGGACCGACTCTGTCTTGAAGCCACTGTCTTCGTTGACTGAGCATTGCCGGTTCACCAGAAACTTCCCCGTGAAGGTGCCAGACTGTATAAGTAGGACTCAAACCATTGTGTGATAAGTGATGATACATCTGATCCATAGTAACCTTGAACGGACCGTTCTTACAACGTTTGCACGGGCAGAAGTGATAATCGGCTCCGTTACTATGTAGCCGGGCAAAATTCATGAACTCGAATATGCCTATGATGTACCTTGGATCAGTACGATGATATGTCATCCAAGTTTTGTCTGGGAGTCCGTCCATGTTTCCTGTCAACATAAACAATCAATATGAACAAAGTTACCACGCCACAGTTGCGATTCAACCAAAACCCCACACTTCTTCGCCTTATGCCTCCGGGTTGGGTCCTATCCCCTTCAGGGGAACACGACATTTGTCAACGCTTTTGCACCCATGCGTTTCAGCTCCAGTTTAGGGAAATTTCGGCAGCATCTCCCTACAGTTCCCCGAGTGCACACATATCTAAACAACCTAATTTGCACTCGGGGAACATTGAAAGGAGACACTGTCGAAACCATATCCCAAAACTGAAACTGAAATCACACGAATAACAAAAGGATCAACAAAGTCATGTTCACCTAAAGTGTCCAAAAATGGGACAATTCGAGAATCAACAACTCAACTCAATCAACTAGATGAGTTGTTGATTCTCAAACGGGAGTTCTAAGTTGATAAACACCACAATTATATATAGCCATACGCTCGAAATCATGATTAACACTAATAACACTACTAATTAAGGCTCGATTACACATAATCTACACTAATCATCAATTAATTTCACTAAATTTAACCAAATTTCAAACATTAATCATGAACCCATAACATGATTTATCACAATTCAATGCTTAACACACTAAAACTACAACATAACACCAAATTCAATTCAACTTCAAACATTTCACCAAAACTTCAATTTCACTTCTAATCATCAATAAATTTCACTAAACTTAACCAAATTTCAAACATTATTCATGAACCCATAACATGATTTAACACAATTCAATGATTCAAACACTAAAACTACAACATAACACCAAATTCAATTCAACTTCAAACATTTCACCAAAACTTCAATTTCACTTCTAATTTAACATATTATGGTCATAAAGAGGGTTAAAGAGATACAAATCAAACTAACCTTACTCAAGAATCAAATCAATGGCAAGAACAACCTTCTTTCTCAATTTCCTCTAATTTCTCCCCAAAATCGCCCAAAACAGCTGCAGAACGAAATGAAACTGTTTTTCTAAACTTCTCACTTTATGAACGGGTTGACTTTAAGAAGAAGAGTAGATCCAGATTTAAAAAAAACGAGGCGACGTATATTGAGCAATCTACGTCGCCTAGATTTCATTCGAAGCGACCAAACCAAAGTACGTCGCTTCGAATAAAATCTAGGCGACGTAGATTGCTCAATCTACGTCGCCTCGTTTTTATTCGAAGCGACGTAGATTCGTTTAGTCGCTTCGAATGAAAAATTAGTCGCCTCAGTTTTTTGAAGCGACGTACTTCAATCTACGTCGCCTCAATTTTTTGAAGCGACGTACTTTTTATCAAAGACAATTTACGTCGCCTCATCTAAAATCGGAGCGACGTAGAAATATAACTACGTCGCCCCGATTCCTTCCTCCAGTAGTGCATTAAATTTCGAGTAACTAAAACGAGGGAAATATCATTTTCATTGATATGATCTTGTGTGATATTCGTTCGCCGCTTTCTTAAATCAGTTCCAATTAATATTCCATTGCAATTTTCGAAATTAAGGTCGAGGACTCGAGGTTGGTCTCCTAGCCTTGGTTCATGATGATGCATGGTTATTCACAATACTAACCGGCCATGATTGTAATTAAAGATTGAGCTGTAGCTACTAAATATCAGACTTGCGAGCGAGGAATAAATCACAACTTATCATGTCTACATTACGTTTTGCTATTCCACATCATACATTCGTTGAGCAATATAAATATCCATATATTTGAGACGTTCGTAGCCATATACTCAAACAGTCAAACCCCACATTGTTCGATCGAATTCCTACCACTCAATTATTTGACATAGGTTTCAATATAATTAAGGTTTTCTATCAGATCAATGAAATAGGTTTATACTTTATACTACTATAAAAATTAAGATGGAATGAGATTTCGTGCAAGAAACCCACTAAGAATGAAAATACTAGCATTAGTTTAAGGGTGAAGCTTCCATACCAGTAATTTAAGTAACCAATTATACCAGAACTGTCAGCATTAATTAATTCTTTCCAACATTTCCATCCAATAAGTGATATAATCACAACAACCCTACACCAACACAAATCTCACTGATTCCTTTTTCAGTTTATAAATCTTTGTGTGAGAGCTAGCTAGCTAGTTCTGGTACTGCTAGAGCAACAAAGAAAAAAAAGAATAAGAAAGATGGTGAACTTAGTAGAAATGCAGAAGCCTTTGTTGCATGGCCTCATGAAAATGGCCGGGGTGAAACCCTACACGGTGGACATCGAGCCCGGCACGGCAATGAACTTTTGGGTCCCCAAGGAAACCCTAACCAAGCCAAAGAAGGGCGAAAAGCCGGAGATCATATCCAAACCCAACAAGCCGGTGGTGGTGCTCATCCACGGCTTCGCCGCCGAGGGTATAGTGACGTGGCAGTTCCAGGTCGGCGCCTTAACAAAGAAATACTCCGTCTACGTGCCTGACCTCCTCTTCTTCGGAGGGTCCTCAACCGACAAGCCCGATAGGTCCCCGACCCTCCAGGCCGAGTGTGTCTCCGCGGGGCTAAGGAAGCTCGGTGTGGACACGTGTACGGTCGTCGGATTCAGTTACGGCGGGATGGTGGCGTTCAAGATGGCGGAGATGTATCCGGAGATGGTGGGGGCCATAGTGGTTTCGGGGTCCATATTGGCGATGACGTGTTCGGTGAGCGACGAGACGATGGAGAGGCTAGGGTTTCAATCGTCTTCGGAGCTTTTACTGCCGAGCTCGGTGAAGGGGCTCAAGGCTCTGCTGTCCGTTGCGGCTTACAAGAAGCTGTATTTCCCTGACCGGCTTCACAGAGACTTCCTTGAGGTTAGTGATCATACAGCTAGTGAATATTGACGTTGATGTCCAACTACGTAGGTGACCATTTCCATTTGGTACTATATATCCATCTGTTACGTGAAGTAGGTAGACAAACCTTTAGATTTAAATGTTTTCTAGACATCTTTACTTGACTTTAGGACATAATACTTGTTATAACTTGTAAGTAAGATTAATGATAGACAATTCTGGTCTTTTTATATTATTATAGGAGGCTCAAACTCACTCTATTTTTATTATGCATCGACAATATATGGACATATAACTGTTCTCATATTGCTAGACAAATATAAGGAATTAATGATCAAGCTACTAATATAACATAATTACTCCAGGGAGGCTGGTATTACTAGAAAAATGCATTTAGACGACGAAGCAATTTTGTCGTTTAAGAAGTCTTTTTCGTCGCCCAAGTATTTAGACGATGAAATTTTCGTCGCCTAAGTTTCGTAACCTAAGTACTTGGACGATAATTTTTTTGTTTCGTCGTCTAAATAACATCTTAGACGATAAAATAAACTTCGTTGCCTAGGTTTTCAGGCGACGAAAGTTTACTGACAATGACGACAAAAAATTTCGTCATCTAAGTGTTTAATTTTAAAAAAGAAAAATTAAATGAACCACTTAGACGACGAAACTACTATAATTTCGTCGTCTAAGTGTTGCAACTTAGACGAGAAAACTACTATAGTTTCGTCGTCTAAATGGTTGATTTTGTTAAAAAAAAATTGAAAAATTCATTAAATACTAATTATTAATTTAAATGTAAAATTCATAATAAATAAATTATTTAAATTATTTTGTATTTAAATACAAAATTCATAATATAATTAGTCAATGAACTAAATTAACCTAAACTAATTATATTGGTGTGTGGTGGTGGTCACTACCAGAAAAAAGCACTTAGACAATTAAGCAATTGCAATTTCATCGCTTAAGAGGTATTTTTTTCGTCTAAGTACTTAGACAACGATATTTTCGTCGTATAAGTGGCCTCGTCTAACTAGTATCTTACACGACGAAATTTACATATTTCGTCGTCTAAGTACAAAGGCGACGAAACTTCTCTGAAAAAGGCGACGACATATTTCTTCGTCTAAGATGATACTTAGACTACAAAGGACTTTTGTCATCTAAGTGATGATACTTAGACGAAGAAAGACCTTCGTCGTAGAGGTTAGTTTAGTGAGATGACAAAGATCAATATTCATCGTCTAAGTTATACAACCTAGACGACGAATAAAGGAACAGGTTCATCGTCTTAGTGATCGAACCTAGACGACGAAGTCTTCTGGTTTCGTCGTCTAAGTTCAATATTTTTTATTTTTTTAATAAATGTTTTAGTGTTAGAAATTAAATTAAAAATAAAAAAATAAAAAAATAAAATATTCATTGAATATATTAAATATAAAAAGTGGATCTCACCGATTCCCTTACCGCCGCTCAGATCATCGTGTCCAGGATCCCGAGGCGTGGCATCTGGATGGCTCATGGGCGGAGGTTGCATGCCCATTGACTTCAGGAACTCGATCATGAAGCTCATCTGAGTTTGGGTCGATCGAATTTGCTCCTGGGTTGATCGAGCATCCTCCCGGGCTGATTTAGCCTCATCTCGGTGATAACGCTAAAACTAACTACCAAATAAACACATAATAATCAGTGTAACGCACACAATTTAAAACCCTTTATTGTGGATGTATCAATGATAAGTAGGGTTCGTTCTTAAACGGGGATTGATGGTGCATGCATGACTAAGCTAAGTTTATAAGGTTTATAAATTTTGTCTAATTACCTATGAAAATAAGGCAAAAATGGCAGCAAACACATAGAGAAACCTTAAGTTCTATCATGCTTAAACTCATAGATAAACAAAACAAACAAGAACATAGAACCCTAAACATGCTTGTTAGACCGAAATTAAAACCTAAAACTAACATATATACAATTGATCATCTCATATTTTACCTATCTCTTTATAACCTAGCAAATTATATGTAACCTATTATAGAATCTAAGTCTCTTACTATATTTTTCATGCATCTCTCACAATTTAAGTATTTAAACCAAGATTGCTTGCATTTAAACACATCAATAACCTAGGCCAAGATTGCTCGCACCTAAATCAAGCATTAAGCATAGAAGACACATGCATTGAAAAAGACTAAGTCATATAAAACTACAGAAACTTGTTAGAATCATATAACCAAAAGACTTCTTTAAATTCTTCCATAAATACCAGGAATTCATACAAGAAGAAGAAAAATTAGAAGGAATCATGTTACACTTTTTATGTCAATATTTCTCTATTAACTAGTGCAGATGGCCTTCTATGGATGGAGAGAACACTCTTCGGATTGCCGAGAGTGTTCTTGATGGAGGATCTGTTGAATGGCTTGTGGAGGAGGACGGCTTCGTGAAGAACTTTAGAGTTTTGGAGGAGATGAAGTTTTCTTAGGCAGAGGTTTGGCTATTAAATGATAGATGATGAATGAGGAGCCGAACCTTTTATTTTATAGATGAAGATTATGGGTTTTCCTCTCAGAACTAGGTTTTCCTAGTATACCCGGGTAAACATGACAGCATGTCTTCAAACGAGTATTTCGGGAGTTGTAGAGTTCAGAAAATTAGGATCTTATACTCGTTGGAAATAGGACTTCAAGATACTTCCATAGAGGTATATAATAACTATGTTTGGAGTTAATTTGCATCTTTGGTGATTTCTTGAAGTTGGATGAGCTGCTGTTCATATTTCCTCTTCCTATTAGGAGTAGGAAAATCTTCATCTTTCCATATCTTGTATCTCTTATTCTCCAAGGAATATATGCCGAATAATATCATTTAGGAAACAAATTTTGGGCTTCACATTAGGTACATTTGGTCTTCACTTGGATCGGCCTCAAATGGTCCCATTTTTTCGTCCACGATCTTTCCTACTCTAAGTAGGAGAAATGTCTTCCTTCTTCATTTTCACCATTTGATATCTTTTTCATTAGTAATTTTGAGTTTCTATTTCTTAAGACCATTTGGAGACCATTTTCGCACTACTCCTTCACTTTCCTAGTCCGAGTAGGAATATACTATTTTTCCTAGTCGAAGTAGGAAATCTCCACTTAGCACGTTTTTAGCTCTATTTTGCCTCCTTTATTAATCTCCTTTATTAAAAACCTAAAAATAACAAAGTAAGTAAGAATAGATAATACTAAGGTCAAAACATAGCTTAATATAGAGAGAAATACATTAAGAATCAAACATAAAATGCGTAGATCACCTGGGTCGATCGAGCCCCCTCTTGGGCCGTTCGGACCTACTCCTCGGCAGCCTTCGCACTCGAATGCCTACTTGCCGATGCGAATTACTGGGTCAAATCTCGCTGGACCGCCCGTCCAAGCCCATGAACCTCTTTTCTAGGTCAGTGGCCAAAAACTGCATCGACAATATTGATCTGAGTCTCCTTTGATAGATGGGGCAGCTCTTTAGGCGTCATCTCCGGGTTTTACACATGTGCGCACACCAATTTCTTCTGGGCCATTTGTATCAACCTCGCCTTAAATTAATCATGTGAACAATATATGAATGTTTTTTTAAAGAAAATTTGGCATAATTTTTCCCAAAAATGGAGCAAACCAAAAACCTGCACGAAAGAAAACACTTCGAATAACCAATGCCAACATAACAAATTAACCGTGGACACCGATTCCCATCCAGATTTCTCAAGTTCAGAATCATAATTTAGCCAATTAAACCAAATTTCAAGAGCGCCACCTAATTAAATTTCCTAATCATAATTCAATTTCTTCAAATCAATCGTAAGATTAAATTCAATCAATTTCGAAAAAATGTTTACTTACGCCACGTTCACTCGCAATATCGGTTTGCTCGGGATTGATGTAAGTTGGCACGCTAGCATCAAGAAAATAATATTTCGAACCCGCATCTTTATGAGCCTTTAGGATGTGGATTATCCTTCTGGAGCCCGAATTATGGCGGTTGGTCTTCTTCACACGATTAGCCTTTTTGGCCCCCGACCATATTTGTTTTCACAAAAAATGATATTAAATAATAAATAAATATTTAAAAGTAAGAAATTATTCATTTTCATTACATTAAATAAAAGGAAGACGAATCTTAAACTTCTCGAACTCAAAGTGCCCAACTAACCATTCACACTCGTCTTCCTTTTCCGTTTACAACTCTATTGGGACATGCGAGGCACTGAGTTCTTTGTATTTCTTGTGCAGGTTGTACTTCCAATCCCTGTAAATGCAGGTAGTCGTCTCCTCTACGAATCCCACAACTTCAGTTTGGCTTCATAGTCATAATATACCTAGAAAAAAAATTAAATTCATAGGTCAAATTTTTTAAATATGTATAATTTTTTTATATATAAATTTCTGAAAAATTAATTTTGGGTAGTTGCTTAAAAATAATCAAAAATTAACTATTAGATGTAAATATTACATTTATACAATATTGTAGAAAAAAAATTCTACCCAATTTGGATTAGTATTCGATTGATTAAATTTAGTGATTATCGAAAAATAGCTAAAAGACGAAAATGATCGTAAAATATAATTCGTAAACCCGTTTATGAAATTACGGGTGTTTGTCTTGTCATAGAAACTTAATTTATCAACTAGGTAGAAATTAATTAAAATTTGACATAAAAAGTTGATGTAAGACTAAAAACTTGTTATATATCTACTAATGTTGTATAACTTAAGTGTTCATATGTCTATCTTCACTCCACATCAATATTAATGAAATTTAATTTGGACAAAATAACCGTTAGATATATTCATCACAACATAATATCTAAGTGAACGAATTATTAGTAAATACGAAGTTCGTTAAGGGTTTGATCAATCTAGTAAACCATAAAATTAAAATTTCAACGAAATGGAAACGTTGATGTACGAGTCTTCGTAACTCCGATTTTCAAACCATCGATACTCATAGTCCAAAAATTGTTTACTCTATGCCCTCGATGAAAAACAATATGCATTTTAAGATGGTATACATGGTCGTGTTGTTTGGTCGGCGGAAATAAAATTCATCTTAGGCGACGAAATGAGTATTATTCGTAGTCTAAATAACACTTAGACGACTCATGATATCTATTTCTTCGTCTAAGTATTTATGGGTTAGGGTTTAAGAGCTAGGGTGTACGAGTTAGGGTTTAGAGTTAAGTGTTAGAGTATGGTCTTCGACAACGAAATAGGTGTTATTCGTTATCTAAGTCGAACTTAGACGACGAACACAAATTTTCATCGTCTAAGTGTTTATGGGTCAGGGTTTAGGGGTTAGTGTTGAAGTATGGACTTAGACAACGAATGGGTACCCATTTCGTCGTCTAAATACGATTACTATGACGATGAAATTTTTCGTCATTTTAAGTTCTACTAAGACGCCGAAATTTTTAACTTAGACGACGATTTCTGATTGCATCGTCTAAGTGTTTCTTAGACGACGATTTTTTCCTCTCTTAGACGATGCATGTGTTTTGTTTCGTCACTTAGACGACGAATTTTTTCACTCTTAGGTGACGCTATATGTTTCGTCGTCTAAGTGTTACTTAGACAATGAAATTTTTATCTTAGGCGATGAAGTATGATTTCGTCGCTTTAGTGTATTTTTCTGAAAGTGTAGGATGCTTTATTTTCGTTTGAAAGTCCTTTGTAAGATAGAGTAGCTAGCTCAATGCAATGGTCAACTAATTAAATCTTTATACTATACAAAGATGCAAAGTTCCTGTGGTTGTCGCTAAGTTTTCTGGTTACGGGAAACCTACAGGTGATGTTCGCTAACAGGAAGGAGAGAGCGGAACTCCTTGAAGGTCTAGTCATTGATACCCAGGAGGCAAAGATTCCCAAATTCTCTCAGGTAACTAGAAATTATTCGATGTGCAATATGTGTTTAATCCCCAAGTCCCAAACATTACCCAAGTATCTCGATCTTATACACTTCACGTCATGCATATATGTTTTTCGTTTTTTTACAGAGAATACATCTACTATGGGGTGAAAATGATCAGATATTTAAGCAGGAGCTTGCTCACAACATGAAAGAGTACGTCTATGACTAGTTAGATCTATTCAAAATCCAATTGCATGCACTATTAATTACTAAGACATATTCAAATGATGATGTTATATGCAGGCAATTAGGAGCAAATGCAACATTTGAAGGCATAAAGAAGGCAGGCCATCTGGTTCACTTGGAACGACCTTGTGTTTACAATAGATGTCTCAAGAAGTTCTTCGCCTCCCTGAGTGAATGAAGTTAATTGGACCCAAAACTAAGTCTCCTTCTGGAATGAAGAGCAACCAGTAGCTCATATGCTTCATATTTTTTTGTTAGTGTGTGTTCCTATATTTATCCTTATCAATGTTGATGGATCGGTATCGAAAAACGGAATTTGTATTACTATTATTATTCATATATATGATCTCTACTCTAGGAATCCTGTAGGCTCCGGGAAAGAGATCAAGCAATTAAGGTAGTGTCGAAAAAGCGTATCAAACATGCATCCACTATCCTGTAGCAAGTTTTTTCTTCTTATTTCATTCATGTAATGCTTATGTTGTGCCTTATATTATATATATATATATATATATACACACACACTGACTGAATATGCGGAACATTTAACACCTGATTGCCGAATTGAGTTCAATATATTTGCCGGTTCATATAGCATTAGTGTTAGTAATATGGATAAACAGGCGGATCGTTCTTTGAATAAAAATATTCAGTATTAAACGGATAAAATTCGTTAATATTTATTACCCGTAAAATGATGAACGGGTAATATCTATGTCCGCCTGTCAATTGTTTTTTTGTTTTTTTTGTCCTGTCGGAGAACCACCACCGGTGGTGGCGGTGACGGCGGCACTACCTCGGATTCTCGCGACCAAAATTTCAACTTGTTCCAAATCAACCAAGCAACAATTCTTTCCAAAGAAATAATATTAAATTCTAAACAAAACTCAACGAAGTTTACTCTGAACACAAAATTCTTAATTTCTTCAATTCTTCAATTCGACCGATTCCAATTGCATTGGGAAACAAACAAGATATGATTAGCTTCGTGGAGACAAGGGCTACAAAGTCCAAAGGTTCTCTTTAACCAATTTGTTCTTGAAATATAAACTCCCAATTTCTAAGGTTTTAGATATTTTTATTCGTTTTTTTCTTTTCAAAATTCGAACTTTTTATGGTGCAAAATGGAGTTGAGAGTTAAGGGAGAAGAGAAGATGGCGTCGGTGTGGTCATTTTGATACCTTACTCAAAAAAATTTGTGGTCGGACGACGAGCTCTGTTACCGGAGCTCCGGCGAGGAAGTGAGAAAAAGAGAAGAAAAAAATATCCGCGGGTATATCCATACCTGCCCATATCAATCATCGGATTACTCGTCCGTTTACAATGTGAAATAAATTTTTATCTGCCCACCCATATCAAAAACAGAATAATACCGTCGGGTAAAAATGGCAACACTATATAGTACATACACTCCTCCGATCTCTTTTTCAAAAAAGGGCAACGAGATTAGCACTCCAGAGAAGTGAGAGAATATGAGAAGTTGAAAACAGTATGAAGGCAAATGTTGCATTAGGCTTTACTGATTACGGAGTGTAGTATCTAGTTGCTCAAAATTAAGGCCAGCCTCATGGATTGGTCGAGGCCATTATGGCTCATTCTCAAAATCAAGCCCAGGCCCATGAAGTTGACAGAGACATCATTTCCCAGTCTTCCCACCATCTTAAAATGCGCGGCAACTAATAAACACGCGCGTCTCTTTCTAGTTTCTACACAACCAAACCGTCACTCACCGTTGCGATTCCACCACTCCGATCCTTCACCTCTCGTGCTCTCTCTATGGCCAAGCGATCCAAACCCGGAACCCAAATTCCCGAAAACCCCTCCACTTCCTCCAAAATCCCAATCCCATTCCGACCCCAAAAAATCCTCAAACTCTCCACCACCAAGCTCACCATCACACAATCCCAACCGCTCCCTAAAACCCTAACCCCATTAACCACCAAATCCGAAATAAGCCTCGCCCTCGCTCACTTACGGAGCTCCGACCCGCAACTAGCGGCCCTGATCGACTCCTACGACCCGCCGTCGTTCGAATCCGACCGACCACCTTTCCAATCGCTCGCGCGTAGCATACTCTACCAGCAACTCGCCACCAAAGCCGCGCAATCCATCTACGCCCGATTCGTAACCCTCTGCGGCGGCGATGACTCGGTCCGACCCGAAACCCTACTCTCACTCTCGGCCCAGAACCTCCGGAAAATCGGAGTCTCGGGTCGAAAAGCGTCATATCTACACGACCTGGCCGAGAAGTTTAGGGATGGGACTTTGTCTAATTCGTCGATTCTGGAAATGGACGACGAGTCGTTGCTGACGATGCTGACGGTGGTGAAGGGGATCGGGGCTTGGTCGGTGCACATGTTTATGATATTTGCGCTTAAACGACCTGACGTACTTCCTGTTGGTGATCTTGGTGTGAGGAAAGGAGTGAAGCTGTTGTATGGTCTCAAGGAGTTGCCGAAGCCTTTGGAGATGGAGGAGTTGTGTGAGAAATGGAGGCCGTATAGGTCTATTGGGTCTTGGTACATGTGGAGGTATATGGAAGCAAAGGGGATCCTGTAGGAGAGGTCCCCCAATTGGGGTACTCTACTCTCTCTCTTTTGTTCTTCGAAAGACTCGAGCTTTCTCATTGTATCATTGTAGTACTAGTGCGTTGGTTTTCTCATTATTTGATTGGAAGTTGAATTCTTCGGCTCCCTTGTTTGTTTCCCAGTGTGGCAATGTACTAGATTAGCTTTCCGTTAAGGAGCTTGAAGATCATAATATAATTCGATAAATTTGTAGAATAACGTTGGCAATGGGGCTCCTAAGGCTCAATTGAAATGTCAATGTGGGAGTTAGAGGTTTAGAATTTCTATTGATATGACTAATCTATTAATCTTGTTGTTTTTGAGCTCTTTACTTATACAATTGTACCTAGAGATGGGCTCTGCTGGTCATTTTTTTCGTTGGATCTACTACTTTCTGTGTCTTCAGATTTTGATGTGTTCATCTATGTTTGTCATGATCTAGGATATCTTGGTCTTTCGTTTGGATCGCTTCCGAGTCTCTATGCTGTTGTGTTGGCCACTATAAATAGTCTATACTGTTTTCGTACTTGGTGCGGCTTGGTTTAATGCAATAGACCTCTGTCACTTATTATCGCCATCTTCATGTATTGCTAGCTTCTGCTCCTTTTATATTCTCTACCTCTGTCACTTATTATATATTCTCTTGAATTTCTCGTTCAGCACTGTACTATTTCTACACCTGCTCATTTATGAAAAAGTTGTATGCAATATTCATCTCAAAAACAAAAAATAAGTTGTATGCTATGTTAGATTTTGTTCTCAGATCTGTAATATTGGGCTGTGTTTGCAAATACCTAGCTTATTACCAACGTCTTGTTACATGATAACTAGTTAACTACTTAATGGGTTTCAGAAGTGGTTTTTAAGCAAACAGTTGGTTGCGGGATATATTTCTGCTAACATTTGCTTTTTATCTTTCTTTCTTGTCTGACATACTGAACAATGCTAGTAAATTTTATCGGTGAAGCCATAGCACAGTCTTAATCTTCCAAAGTATTCAGCCTTTATATGCCTAATGATAGCACAGGATGTTCTATAGTACATGATGGTTGCAGGAGATAGAGCTCAGGTTCGTGGATTAAACCTTGAGGGTCTTCGTCATGGGATTCACAGCTGCAGAGGTCTGTGTTGATCAATCTATATTACATGTTCACTTATATGCTCTCATCATATTTAATTCTACTTAAAGGAGCCCCAGAACAGCTTACCAAAAGATGTTCTCTTCCCTGCTGATGAACGTCTTGCTGAATTGGTATCATCTCCAATCAAACCTTTACTTTATATTACTGGTAAAGTAGCTAAATTTATTTTACAGGAGCTGCATGATAAATTGGCTCTCCATGCTGCAGTCTATCCGTGACTCTTTCAAAGAAAACAGATGTGGAATATGAAAAGTCAGGCATTGCTATACGTCTTAAAAGTAGGTCATTTTTTGGAAAGGTAGTAGGTCATTTGATTCATTCTACAAGGAGGAGAACAACTTGATAACAGCTCTTATAATGGGATTTTTTATAATGGGGGTCATACTTGTTTTGATATTCTTGCCTATATTTTTCTCCCAACTAGAATGGTGTCTATATCCAACTGTAGAACTAATACAACATTATCATATATCACCCATATGTATCCATGCTACCTCTTTATTTTTTTTCAATAAATCCATGCTACTTCTTACTTCTGAATAAAACGAAGTAACTGGAACATTTTAATTCTGGATAATGGCAGTTGATGTGTTTCTGAACCTTCTTTCTATTATTGCCTTATAAACTGAATTTTGGGCATGGACGGTTGTTTATAGTACAACCCGGGATAGATTTTGGAGACCAAACTAAAGATTACAGCCCGAAAGGACTCTGTGTGCCCATTAATTGGTACCTTTTTGATGATTTTTTTATTTTTATTTTTTATTTATGAAACAGTGACGATAATCTATTGATGAAATTGATAATTATTAGAAGTCCATCGGTTCACCGGCATAATTAAAAGAACCTCATAAAGTAACTTATACTAGACAATTCTCTTAACCTATATTAGACAGTTCTTTCAAGTACATAAATATAGCTGAACGTACTAATGTAAGGCAATACTAAAAAAAGTTTCGAGTTCCACGCTCTATTTAACTATGTCATCTAAATTATATTAGCACTTGGACTATCCCACAGAACTCAAGTCCAATTAACAAAACCCTAACCAGCCAACGACGCAAAATGGCCCTAGAGGATAGTCGCCAACTATATTGTCGTCCACAAATCTGCCCGGATCCGATTCCACAGGATACCGCTGTCGTCGCCTCCACTTGGCCGGGGTTCCACAGCCCGACTGTCGTCACTGCCCAAATATTCATGTCGACCCAAGTGCGGCACATTCGATTCGACTCATAGAGCCGTCAAAAGCGTACCTCTTCTCTGAGCTGCCCGATGCTGTCACTCCCAATGACTTCGCCGCATCCACTTGTCGTCGACCAACTCGGTCGGGATCGACAACCTTGGTCCGACCATGAACCAATTCTGCAACTCGCTTTGACTCTGCCAGTTTACCACCACAATCCATCGACGACTTTATTGCCAAAACACAAAACCATGGGAACATGTCGTCTCCGACGTTGAGGACATCGGGAGATCGATACTTAAAATCCAGGAATCTAGGTTATCTAGGTTTCACAGGCAGCGTGCTGCTTTGAAACAGAAGTGACCTCTAGTTTATTGATCTCCTACCAATACGTGACTGGTGAGACATATGAGCGAAAATCCATCCAAAAATTGCCGGATAGAGGAAAGTCAAACTTCTCAATTACTCGGTCGGAACTTTCAAAGCACCCCCCCCAATTGCCTAAAACCAACTGTCTACTCAAACATCTGATGGTGAATTGGTCAATTTTTTTCGAAAAAGTTCGAACAAGATATCAAGTACTACTAGTACAAATATCTCGCGTCATTTGGCATAAGAGAAATTTGACCTCAACCCGAACACAGAGCTGGTCAATTTCGCAGGGCTCATGATGTCACAATCTTTACTCCCATCATCAAACTAAGATTTCTCGGGTTAAATAATTAACTTCATCTCTATTTCTCAACGAACTTAACCGACCGACGCGTTCGCGGGTCAATATATCAAAACTGGAGCGAGAATCTAATTTTCCACTTTCTGACCCAATTCTCAATTTTTCAAAGATGACAAACTATCTCATCCTCTTGGCTGTCCTCCTCCTCGTGGCTCCTTCTCTCTCCTCCCAAACCGCTAATCCGACCCGAAGCCCATCCCCGGCCCACACCGAGCTCACCAACTACGGCTTCCCGATCGGCCTCCTCCCTTCCCCGGTCAAAAACTACACCGTCAACCCCGTCACCGGCGACTTCGTGGTCGACCTCGGCGACGCGTGCAAGGTCACGCTCCCGCCGGACAACTACCTCGCCACCTACTCCAAGAAAATCACCGGCAAGATCGTCCGGGGACGGATCGCCGAGATCAACGGCATCAGCGTTAGGGCTTTCTTCCAATGGTGGTCCATCACTGGAATTAGGTCGAGCGGCGAAAACTTGGTCTTCGAGGTCGGCATGGTCACCGCTAAGTATCCCGCTAGGAACTTCAATGACAGCCCCGCCTGCGAAGGCCGCCGCCGCCACGCCGCTTCTTAACAGGTTCGGATTTTGCCCCCTTTTGTTCTGAGTTAGGGTTTTTGATTTCTGTAAATTGATCGACTGTGATTTAGAAATGAATTTGTAGTGGTTACTGGTTAGGTTGAAAGCTATGTCAATTTGAGCTCATTTTCTTTGTTTTTTTCAATATAAAGGAATCGAATTTATGCTCTTTTTACCAACGACTAGTGGTTGCCCATAGTCTGAGTGGGAATATTCTGAAGCAATCATATTGTTGTGGTTATTAAGCATCTGTTTGAGTCAATGCATTGTTATTGTTGATCAGTTGATTATTTGATTCTAGGGAGTAATAGCTCAAATTCGTGGAATTAGTATACGGTAAAGCTCCAAGAGTACTGACATTGCTCGAGGGATGTAGAGCGTAGACATCCGTGGTGTTTGCTGTGGTATCTTATAAGCAGCGAATGCCAAACTTTAAATCGGTCAAATTTACTAGTCATATGTATGTATTGAATGTGTTGTGGACTTGTGGTTAGTGTCAGTCGAAAGCTTGTATTATATGTTTGTGCTTCGTACTGTCCAAAGTTCTCTGTTGGAAGACTACAGGGAATCAAGTCAGTTAATGAACGACAAGGGTGCCAGCGAATTTGAGGACCAAAACCAGCAATGAACATGGCTATCTACTTTCTTCAATATCGAAATAACTTTACTTAAAATGAAAAACAATAGCAATAATAGTAGTATACAAGATCATTGATCTTTGGCACAGACCTTAAAACCCCTTGGGGTGGTGATATGGTGGTGGGCAGTTCAACCTTGGAATATCATTATTCAATAGGTTTGAAGGGTGGTTGTATGTCTGCTGATCCTTGGGCAAGGTTCCAATTTTGTATGAAGGGTGGGTTTTCGTATTGTTATATGCTAGGCAATGTTATGGTGTAGTATACAATACGTGGAAGTCAGATCCTTATGACTAGTTTACAAGACAATGGTTGTTTGGTCCTGTGAGATAAGTTTGGTCCCTGCTTTCTCGTCAACTAAGAACCTATGTCAGAGAAGGTTTCTAACATGTAAGTTGTAACCAAGCTGAAAGAGAAAGTTCACCGTAGCTAAATCCAATTTGCTGGAGAACACTTAGTGGGGCAGATATAAGGTATCATGCATCAAATAAAACTTGATTTTCTTTGGCTTAAAGTAATATTCTCTATACTGGTGAGAGTCTGCAAATCCTTTTCATCCATTGCTTTTATTCATCAAACACCGTCCACTCCCAAATATTGGATCACATCTTAAAAGTAGATTCTGAAGATTGTAGGATAATTAAGCATGTGTTTCATATTTATTAATAATATTGATTTCAATCTTTTCTGTTTATTCCCGCTTTGCAGTTTGCAGGTATCTGCACTTTTACCAGACTTCTGTTTCCATCAATTAGATTATGTGACGATGTAGTTGTCAACTCAACACACACAGGCTAGTTGAGCAAGTCTAGTGTATGTTCAAGGCTACTATCTTTAAGCATATCGGATATGTATGTATCCACAACTGTAGTGTTGTTACTCGTGTTCTTAAGAATTGTAAGTTAATTTATTGTTTGTAATCTTACCATTGGAATCTATCGTATTTATCGTGGATCTTAGTAAGGGCATATTTATGCTACCTTTCTTGTTATCACTGGTCTCTGAGAATCGAAGGCAATTGTAATCTTACTAATTGATCCTTAAATACCTCTTGTTAGCGTTTGGTTGGGAAGGAGATCCTTAAATACCTCTTCTGCATTTGGCGTGCTCTTCTTCTTCTTCTTCTTCTTCTTCATCACTACAGGCCGCTGCCCTTGTCTTACACAACTGTTTAGTACTTATAGCTTTTACTATTTGATATGTTGCCAGCCACCTGCGGTCATTGTTGCAGCAGTCCCTAATCTAGTAGTCTTTTCGTTCAAGGGATTTTTTGGGTGTTTCCATAGTCCAAGATTATGGCTTTCGGCCCACTCAGAGTGACCATGGGTCCAGATCAATTTAATTCAGTACGCCCCTGCAGCAAAACAATAAATTTCTCTTGGTCATGGTCCATGAGTCGCTATAGCTTTTTTGTTTTTGAGGGTTTTTAGATAGAGCTCGTGTCCAAGAATGAATGGTGTCGCTTCGTAGGTACCTTATCTTCCTTTGCCATTGGCAATTGCTTTGTCAGACTCCACACCTTATGCAATGCATTGCATCGGTTTTTTGTCGTATTGGTAAAGAAAGCGGCAGTAGACCTTCGACTCAATCGAGACTTCATTTAGAAATTTAGACAAATAGAAACGACTCTCTCATATGATATACTAGGTGGCTGGCCGCCCCGTTGGGGCGGTGTTATCATAACTATTTTATTAGGCAAATTAGGAACTATTGAAATGTAAACAATAGATGAGATGAAAGTTCTTAGATTATGTCTAGAATTCTCATAAACGTAATATGAAAAGTTCGTACTTAATACAATATGAATAAGAAACTAAATTCTTTTATCTATAAACTATAATATGAAAAGTTTGTACTAAAAAGAATATGAATAAAAAACAATTTTATCTAATCTATAATTCAATTTGAGTTCTTTACATACACCGAGTTTTTAGTCATTGATTAAGAACATCGGCTTTCCCTTTGGCCAACCCGCTGTCTTCTTTGGTTGTGATGCAGCATGGGCCTCTTGTTTGTATTTTCTGTAAACATCAACATGACATGTTCATCAAATACTCGGGATCAAACCAACATCTAAGCATACAATGATGTCAATGGACAAAAAAAAAATTATTTTAAAATAAGACGAACCTTTTTCGTCTAGATCCTCTTGGATTCTTTGGATCTGGGTCAGAATTGATATTAACCTCTTGGATAACTATTCCGAATGCCACTTTTGCTATCATTGTAATGGACATTCTGAACATTTCCACCATTCCTATGCCCTTACCCTTTGCAGGGCCCAGCCATGTGCTATTAAGCTCCCTGATCTCGGGCTGAACACTTTCCAACAGTGGTGGAGGCGGTGGTGGGGTAAACGGTGATGGAGGCAGGGCAGGAGTATGTGGTGATGCAGGGCGTGGCGGTCCATCTAAAATGATGACAGCCGTTGGAATTAGTTCTAGTATTTCATTTTCAAGGATCACAGAATTGGTGTTCTGTTCCAACAATGCACCTAAACATGAAACTGTAATTAATACGTATATTAGCAGAAAAAATACAAAGTAGAACACTGCATCCAAAAGAGCACTAACTGTTTGAAATCAATAAAAAGAACAGAAAATCGAAAGACTTGAATCTTAGGGAAGTTGCGAATTGATCACCAGATTCAAAGAGAGAGCATGGGCAAAGAAGTGATCGCGGGAAGGGAGGTTGTGGAGGGAAATTGAAGCGTCGGAAGCCGAAACTACATTATAAAAATTTCATTGTAGAAGAGAGATTAGAGATGTGAGAGATTCAAAATGAAAAACTGAGAAATTAATAAGAGAGATAGAGATATTTACTTTGATTATTACCTTACTCCAATTGGGTTGGGTGAGAGAGGCCCATCGATGATGATGTCGATGGACCGGCAGCGTCGGAGATCAGAGATGAAGAAGTAATCCCTCCTCCATAGGTCGATCACTGTTAGAAACAATGAACCCAGTTAGATCCAAATAAATTTAGAGAGAAAAAATAAACTCAACAAAATTTAGAGAGAAAAAGGAAAACCGATTGAAAACCCTGACCTTGGAAATCCGAGCTTTAATGGTGATGAGACTGTAAGCTTTGAATGATCAGAAGAAAGCCATAGCCAAAACTACTAATGCACCATAGCCAGATTAGAATTGGAGCAAGTATGTTTTATTTTCCAAACATATTGGTGTTGTCGCCGGCAACATGCTTAGCAGATGAGTGAGAGGGAAAAAAATCTAAAGAACCAATAGAATACATATGAGAGATGAAAGAAATTGTGTATGTGTATATGTATGTATAGAGAAATTAGTGCTACAAAGTTAGAGAAAAATATGAAACCATATATATCCACAGCAATTGCAGTAGTGTTAAAATGTGTATATTGTAATAAAAAATACAAAGTGTTATATATCTTGCAACACATCCTTATACACAATATTTTTTGTACAATTATTAGGGATGCCGTCACCATTATTTATAAAAATTTTAAGGCCTTTCTTTGACGTAACTCTAGATAGTGCTACATATAATTGTCCGTGAGTAAAAACTGGTTCTGACAAATATATTCCTACTTGGTTTAATGACTGCCCTTGACTCTTGTTTATCGTCATTGCGTAACATGGTCTGACAGGAAACTGACGTCTTTTAAACGTAAATGGCCATTTAGTTTCCGTGGCATATAATACTATCCTTGGAATATGAACTTTTTCTCCCATGTTGTTTCCTGTAAGTATTTTTGCCTCAATTAGTCTTTCAAACAGCTTTGTCACAATCAACCTTGTACCGTTACACAAACCACGTATCTGATCTAAATTTCGTAATAACATAATAGGCATGCCAATTTTCAATATAAGTTCATGTGTAGGCAATCCGCTGAATTCAAGCTTATTCAAAAATTCCATGGGATATAAAAGATTGATATTATCGCTATTACCTGAATTGTATGAAATTGAATCCGAACTAAAATATGATTTTTTATCGCCAGGCAATAATTTAATTGCATAATTATTTATTTCATGAACAATTATATTTTTTGGAGTCACAATAGCACGTTCTCTTAAATAATTTGTATCACTATATTTGCTTAAAAAATTGGGATAGGTTGCTTGGAAAATTGATTCTATAGGATGAATAGTAGGATCAGTGAGTAATTCTTCTGGTATATCAATCCATTTTACATCGGGATCAGCTGTAGGAAATTTTGATTCTAATTGACCTTCTCCAATTTGTAGTATCCATTCAGCAAAATCTTTAATTTCATTTTTTTCTACATTGCTTAAACCAACTGTCGACAATCTCATATTTTCAGTTAAATGAAACACTGTAATGGTAGGCCACAAATATGAATTATTAAATGATGCTTGAATGACTTGTTCTTTGCTACCAACTTGTATGACTGGCAACGTCTGTCTAAAATCTCCACCGAATAGAATAGTCTTTCCTCCAAATGGTTCTTCTTTTTTTGACAAAATATCACGCAATGTTCTATCTACTGATTCAATACACCATTTATTGCACATAGGAGCTTCATCCCAAACAATTAATTCAGCCTTTTCAATTAAATTAGAAAGATTGGTTTGTTTATTTATATTACAATTTGAATCTTTATCTATAATTGGTTTTATTTTGAAACGTGAATGAGCTGTTCTGCCAATCGGAAGTAATAATGAAGCAATGCCTGATGAAGCAACCGCCAAAACAATTTTGCCTTCAGATCTCAATCTAAAAATTATAGTATTCCATAAAAAAGTTTTTCCTGTGCCTCCGCTACCATGAACAAAGAATGATCTTGGGTTCTTTTGTTCGACGGCTTTGATCACCTCATTGTATATCATTTTTTGACTATTATTTAGTTTAGTGATTAGGTCGGAATGTTTTTGTTTTAGCACTTCACAATCAAAATCTAATTCTTCTCTAATGAGCCTATTATCAAGTTGATGTATTTGTTGTGTCTTTGGCATTGGTAATTGATGATCTTTTAAAGTACTGGACGACATGTTAAACAATTTTTCAAGTTCACATAAAACAGCATTTTTTAATTCATCATTAGGTATGGTAAGATTTGGCATATTAAAATTTAATTTCATTTTGTATACTATATCATCAGACATGCTAATCCAATATGTATCAAGTAAAGCTCGAGGATCTGAGACATTACAAAATAAAATAATCATAACGAATAAATAACGAATTTGAGAAGAAGTAGCAGTAAAAGTAGATTCCAACAATGCTTCTATCCATTCTTTATCATCACCTAGCAATCCTAAGGCTCGACAGGCTTCTTGATACGTAGAGTATATTACACCATTGACTGTTTTTATTGAATCAAAATTGGTACATCCTTTTTGAATATTTAAAAGTATTCTAAGATAATACAATTCACCTGCAATTGGTGGCACATGTGCTATTCTACCGAGTACGTGATATTGTTTCCTTGGGGTCCATAATTTCTTATTATCATTCCAAACAAATTTAGTGGGAAATTGAGTATATGTTAATTTCTTTGCCTTCTTATAAGTCTTGTTTGCTTGAAACCAAGCAGTTAGCATAGTAATTTCTATATTCGGATTATTTAACACATTTTGAAGAGAATTAGTTTGATGAAAACAAATAGTTTGTTCTTTGGGCAAATGAATTTTTAAATATTGAACTGCAGGAAATCTAGAATGAATGGAAAATTCAAATAAACGCCATACGGACTCATGAGGAGTTAAATATCGACAATTGAGATAATTTTGGATCTCATCGTTTATATTGTCACGAACTAACACGCGGGCTCTATCGGGTCCTTTATTTATATACTTGAATAGATATTTTATTAACATAGATTGAGAACACGATTCAACATTTATATGAGCATTATATCTCAACAACAAATTAGCATTGTAAGGAACAACATAATTATTACCAACATGAACTCCTTTTTTAATTACAAAACGTGATTCATCATCGCGACGTCTATACTGGGGAGCTTTAATTGCTTGAAAAATCGTGTCAGTAATAAATGGTTTTGGAAAATATTTTGTACATTGTTTATCTCGCATGCATGGAGAATTCAAATTAAGTTGACCGCAAGGACCATGAATCATGAATTGACTAACTATTTCATATAACTGAGGGTTAATATTTTTATCGGGTAATTCTGCTGATATTATGGAATCTACATCATTTGCTGTATAACATTTGTATTTATGTTTAAGCCAAAATAATATATGAGCATGGGGCAACCCTCGCTTTTGGAACTCGATTGTACACACATGAGCATGAACTTCTCCAAAGGGTTTTCCAGATTTAATATAAGCAATCATATCATCTACTTTTATCTTAAAAATTCGACAAACAATATCAGGACGATCTTCTGGTTTGTAACCAGGTTTTTTTTCAAAATATCTTAAAATTTCTGGCCATTTCACATTGCATGTGAAAGTAATGAACAAATCGGGATTACCATATTCTCTACAAATTGTCATTGCATCTTGATAATTATTTATCATATCTCTTGGACTCCCCGTGTGAGAACCAGGAAGAAAAACTTTTTTCCCGACATCAGAACCTTGGACAATTCCATTCGAAACAAATGTAGATATATTATTCCATGTTTCACATCTTAATTCTGGTTGATGATGTCTTATATAATCTAGACGATTTTCTTCAACAGTTGCATATACATCGACTAAATATTGTTGAAATAATCTTCCACCTTTTAGCAAAGTACTCGATTCATTTTCTCTATCATGAATTTGGTAACACACAAATTTGTTCATTGTTAATTTTCTATCTCGATTCCCAACATTGTTTGCAATTGGTTTTAATTTCATATTAATTTTAAATCCATCCTCTCCATATGGAAAAAGAAGTGGATACTGCAATGACATTAACTTCGGATGAATTTTAGATATTCGTTTAAACAATCCTTCATTTGATTTAATAATTATATCTCTATTAGAATTAAATTCTCCTATATCTCCCACAATTAATCCACCAATTTCAGAAACAGAAGGTAATTCATATTGTTTGCTATCAGTCTTTTCACGATCAAGTATAGTCACATCTAAATTGGCTAATGATTGATTCTCAAAATCATCTCTCACAGATCGATACACCTTGGTTAATTCATTACACTGATCTAACAATTCTACCAATCCTTTTACAATATCATAATCAATCTTGATATTTGCCTTACTTGGATCAATAGCGATTATTCGGTTTGAAATTTCATTTTGAGTATCGTATACATATAATTGAGCGTATTTAGGAGATTCTCCTTCTGGAGGTAAAACAGAACCCATCAAATGATGAACTTGTCCGCATATTTTAAAGACATAAGGAGCTCCTCCATTATTAATGGTATAATCAATTTTAGCTCCCATAGAAGTAAAAGCAAACATGGAATTATAAACTCTAATATTATCACGAAATAATGCACTTTTTCGACCATTATTTGGATTCAACAATTCATCAAGAAATATAGGAGTTTCACATGACATTGGAAGTTGGACTTGGCCTTTTTCACAACAATGAGTATATATGAATTGATTTTTTTCTTTTTTTTTCAATGCTTCAGTTGACCAAAATAGAGCAGTGCAATAACTGCATGTGTAAGTATTGTCACCAGCATCATTATACTGCACGATGCAACCTGCAATAACAATTATCAAAATTTGTATTAGATTCTTGACAACTAATAATGAAAATGTGATGAATGATTAATAGACCAATGATTAATAATTGAAAATACTATCCCTCACCTTCATGGCTTCTCTGATAGGATGCTTGCCCAAAATCAGTCCCTTGAAGACCTACATTCAATGGAGAAAATGATCAGCTCAACAGACCAATGCAAAACTCAGAAATCGATAAAGCAATAATATATGTAAAAGAATCCTAGCAATCAATACTGATGGCAGAAAATGGGTGCACGCTCACGAAGTTTTGGTTCTTAAAATAATAAACTAATATTAGAAGGATGCTGGATATACTGTTGTGGCTCTTAAAAGAAAACGATCTGACAAACAACTACACTTGCATGCCCGGACATATTACTAATCAAATTATTCCATATTTCAAAAACAACATACTAATCATAGTCCTCTCTTACAGCTATAATATCAATATGCATAAAAATGGCAACAATAAAACAATGTGACTTAATCCATACACTAATTGAAGTAAATGGGATGAAGTCTCATTTGCACCGAGTGACCCGGTTAAGGAATAGTGTTTCAAGTTCATCATGGAGCCACTACTACATAAGATGAACGTTGCAGAAAACAGAGAGTTTAGCAGGATCAAACTCACAACTAAAAACTCCATCTTGAATATATTAGCTAGCAGAGAGGAGATTGGATAATATGGTGATTTCAACTGAGGCTGCTATCAAACTAATTTATAGAGGATGGAATGATTTAGAAAACACTGGTTCACTTGATTTCTTCTATAGAACGACTAAAACGACTATTATTTTGTAGGTAGGGCAACTCCAAGTTAGCCCCAACGGGAATTCTAAAGATTTGGAACATGTAAATCTGAGAATACCCGTTGGATCAATTGTCCCCACCAGCTCATGCACACGTAACAACATCTTCATCATAGCACGAATAAATATTATATTAACAATTATAGGTACTAAAAAACCTTTTCTGAAAACAAAAAGAACTCAAAACTGGAAATAAATGCCGAACACACTTGAACATTTAACTCACATACTTAAATATACAACTCTCATAATAGAAACAACATATCACTAAGAAAATGCATAACTTTTTTTATTGTTGGAAATAGTTGCAGCGATATCCATACTATCGATTGATCAATGCTAAAATGATTATACTGCAGAATAAAGTAGTACATGCATAAATACCTGATATAACTCTATCAACATCTTCATCTTCACTGCTGTACTCTTCTAACGTCTGTTGACACGCTGGAAAGCAACAAAAACAAATGCAAGTGAATGATAGAAACGATGCGCATCATTGAATCTAATATTAATCTCATCATCATCCTTGTAACTCATTTCAAATTACATGTCAAAAAATAAAAAGACAAAGACCTCAACTTAAATGACATCATGCCTGTAAATCAATAAAATTCTTCATTGAAAACCAGTAAAAGGGAAAAAAACTGAAACTGAAACAAAATCGAAACGAAAACAAAAAGTGTTACACAATATGGTAATCCTATACTCGCAGTCTCAAACAAATGATTACATGTATAAACAAAAAAAATTAAATATAAGTATTTCATTTCAGATCTAAAAATCTGAACTAATTAAAAAGAAGATGATTATATACTTGTTGAGTGTCAAACAATTATATTACACGAATGAATGTATATGTAAAATGGGATCAGATCCAACATTTATATCTCACTATCAATAACTAATTTTGAGCAAAAAGAGTAAGCCCATGATTCAAATCAGAGAGAACTCCACCCATGATCAGACCATAAAAATATAAAAATATCAAAACGATCAAAGCAACCGTATGTGCCTAATCTTGAAAAACCATCAGTAGAGATACCAAATTTAAAAGGATATAGATAAAACATATTTGTGCAATACATTTAAAACCAAGAACAATTCATAGAAATATATTGTATACAAACATATAAAAATGAAGGAAACTTTCTACCAATGCACCATACAATTAGATTAGCGGACTGATTCTTATGTACACCATAAAGATATTCATTGGACTAAAAAATAACTCCAAGATCACCTAATTTACCTTCATTGCTTGCAGACACCTGGTTCAGTGCCGTTGCTCTCTGAAAGCGGCGTCTCTTAGATGTTGAACATTGTTTCTCCGATGAACTTGCTGAAAAATAATCCAAAGTTGCTCGGGGACCATCCGCTCCAGTCACAGAGGTACAGTTTCTTTTTAGCGGCATATCTAAAAAAGCAATTTAACTAATCAAAACCAATTACTATAATGATTACAAATATCATCCACAATATATCACGTAAAACAACTTGGTTAACAAAAACATGGACCCGAGTGTCGATGAGAAAATGCAAACGACTGAGACAAATGCCAGAGAGACAACAACAGCGCTAAACAGAACACAATTTTATGCATATAACAAATAAAACCTGCAAAGTTTACAGGAAAATTTCAAATAGCGACAAAATATATCAATAACCAACCATCAACATATCAAATAATAAACATTTAGACAAAGAAATCTGAAAACACAAACACCAAAAAAAGGAACCGATCAGATACACAGTTTGATATAAAAATAATATACACCAGACACCGAAACCAACAAAAGAAACGATTACAACCAAAGCAATTTTTTTATGTACAAAATCCAACACATTAGCTAATTTCTATAAAATACATCAACTTCTAGAAACAACCAATAAAAGCCACAATATATGGTTAAAAGTTAAACTGTACAGTATACCTCAACCAAGTCACTTATTTTTTTAAAAAGTCTGCTCAGGGTCTTCAGATGGCTGCAGGCAAACCATGAAAGTACACGAATTCAGTAAAGAATCTGTCCAGGCAGTCTATCCAAAGAAAGTAATGTGTTGGAACTCAAAACCCTATTTCTATTTTACATGCATCAACAAACCTGTGTTGGAAGTCAAAACGTAACAATGTGTTGCAAAACACGACTTTTAAAGCAATATAAGACCTGAAGAAATTGAAAAGTAAACATAATGCTTATCAAAACTCGAAGTAGATGCTAAACAATGATTATCAGTAATTCAATTAACTTAAATTTAAATTGATGCATATTATCCGTGATCAATGACAAAGCCGAAAACAAACACTAATCAATCGCAGGATCAAAATGGGAAACTCAAAACCTCCAAACAAACAAACAAACACTGAACCTCAGCTGGTATTATCAAAAAAGGTTAATCATAAGCTATTCTAAACCACCTAGATCATAAGGTTGTGACCATCTAGGTGTATATATTGAAATGAGACATAGATCCTGTGTTGTAAATATACCTTACCCTGGATCCAGACATTACGGTGAAGCCCTGTTCGTAAACCAAAAACATAGGGCAGAGGAGAAGAATAAATTTAAGCTAGATGGTCATGAAATAGTTGAATATCGTTGATTAACAGTAAAGACTATTTTGTAGAACAGCATAGGCCGAAAGAGATAACAGGTGAAAGTAGCGATCATTCCCGATATCAGCACTTTATTGCCATGACATAAAGAAAATTATTTAAGAACTTTTAGCTTTGAATTCACTTTGTGCATGGATGATCCCATTCATAAGAATATATGAACAAAAGTTTCTCGTCTACAAAGGTAACTCAAAACAGATGATAATGTGGTCATCACAAGTTTTTGAAATTTTGGTGGACACACAGTTCTCATGCTCTTTATGTGTACCGTAGTTTTTCATTAATCAAGTTTTAAAAAAAAAATCATGCTCAACAGTTATGAATATCAAAGTTCCACTGTTTTACATTCTCACTCTTGAACTTTTTTATTCCAGCAAAGCTCCTACTTGTCTTACCACTTTTGCACCAGCAGATGCTCTAATCATGCAAGAGGAAGCCTGGAACGCATACCCAAGATGCAAAACAGGTCTGCTATGTCTACATGTCATTATTTTCTGTGTATTGTCTGATAAATAGCAACTGATAATAAAATCAATAAAGCACAGCAAGTCAGCCATCTTTCTTTGTCTTCTTTCTTATCTTCCAAAACATGATTCTTCAACTCAGTTTAAGGCAAGAGAGAGGGAGATCGAGGGACGGTAGCCGAGATCGGAGAGAGAGAGGGAGTCGAAAATCGGAGCTTGAGCTGCGTTTAAAGAAGAAGGAGAAGAAGAGTCAGTGACGAAAGCAGCGCAGTTTGGATTTGGTTTGGGTTGTTTGTTGTTGTTGAGGTCTAGAATCAGAAGAAGAGAGAAGAGGGTCTGATGAAGGTGGAGGTAGACCTTCAAACGCAAGAGAGAGGAAAATCGAGGGACGGTAGCCGAGATCGGAGAGAGAGAGGGAGTCGAAGATGAGGATAGAGGCTGACAAACTGAGAGAGAGATGGATGATATATCTCCTCTATCCGAAACAGCCACACGCTCGCAAATTTCCAGACGAAAACGCCCCCTATGAATAGTGCAACAGTGATTCACGTTGTTTGTACAGGGAAACTCATGAATGTTATATAGGTAATGAACAAAGTGAAAAGGGGAACCCCGTACAGTTTATCCACACTTTCAAAAATGCAATTAACCATACACAGTGGATTCAATCAAGTTGCTTTATTGCCATGAACTTTTAGTTTTGAATTCACTTTGTGCATGGATGATCCCATTCATAAGAATATATATTCTATACTTGCTTACTGGCAAGCTGATCTTCTGAAACTGCATTCCCAAGATTGTTCCGAACCTTCGAGAAAACATATGATCGTGCTTAAACATGATTTCTGTCCTCTATTCCAGATGCAAGTGTGTAACACAACCCACTATAACCAAAATGCTTCCTAAATTCCAAGGCTCCATAGCAGAAAAAGCACTTCAAGTCTCAAATTCATTTCCATACTTTCAAATAACAAAAATCAGATAAGCCTAAGTTCTTGTTTTCACTTACTAACTCTTCATGTCAAACACTCAAATACATAAGTGCTAAGAAGTAACAAAACCAAAGCATCCCCTAAACACTAAATCACAACAAAAGATACACACTTTATAACAACAAAGAACAATGCACATAAAAATTTAAGCTTTACAGCGCTATAAACTTGTGATGTATCTTATTAACTTCAGAGTTTTATGCTGAAGTTGGTGTATCTTTTGTTGTTACAGCGCTAAACCGAAGAAGAAAACCTCATCCAAACTAAACCAAAGAACCCAAGCAGATAAAAAAACTAATTGATCGAAATGAAGAACTGAGATAACATTGGGCAATGTTATAAAGTAATAAGATACAAAATAGACCAAGAAGATCAAACACGTTATAAAAAGTGTCATTGCATGTAAACAGATAATTAGATTCAACTCAATGGCAGGAGATTAGTTTATCGATTGATCACCAATGTTTATAACGTGATGAGAGCTTAATATATAGTACTGTATATATAGTACTACATTTGCTTGCAGTCAAAGGAAACAGCTTAATATATAGTACTGTATTTCATTTCATTACTTCTATAGCTCTATATGTGGTTATTTTAATTTCTTTGTTGTCCCGAATATGGACAAAGTGTTGCCTCGTTCCACATAACTTTGCAAATATACCCAAACCGATTGTGTCATGGATATAGAGATGTATTTCTGAAGTTGGTTGTTCAAATCAATGTGCACTACTCATTGGTTCCCACAGTTGACCCAGAAACCAAAATGCATGTACTTTAAAGTACTCTATGGTTTGGATATATATCTTTCTTTATATCGGTTTAATGATCTACGGGAATGTTGAATGTGAGAGATGAGGTTTTTACATACAGCAAATACAACAAAGAACAATGCACATAAGAAGTAACAGAATCGAATTGAAGATTACCGACCTGATTCAATCAGTGAGGAGATGGTAAGCAGAAGTCGAACCTCACGAACCCAAACGATGCAACGAACCCAGGAAAATCTGATAAAGAGAAGTGAGGCGTGAGCAAGATAATGTCAATTATGAGTGATGAGAGAGAGCCAGGAGGTATAGGAGAGAACCTCGTAGGAGAGAACCTCGCACGCTTGGCACGTTCAAGGGAAAATTATCAAAAGGGCATCACTGTTCGCCGGAGATGAAGGTGGAGGCAGACCTTCAAAGGCAAGAGAGAGGGAGATCGAGGGACGGTAGCCGAGATCGGAGAGAGAGAGGGAGTCGAAGATCGGAGCTTCAGCTGGGTTTAAAGAAGAAGGAGAAGAAGAGTCGGTGACGAAAGGAGCTTCAGCTTGGTTTGGGTTGTTTGTTGTTGTTGAGGTCCAGAATCAGAAGAAGAGAGAAGAGGGTCTGATGAAGGTGGAGGCAGAGCTTCAAACGCAAGAGAGAGGGAGATCGAGGGACGGTAGCAAGATCGGAGAGAGGGAGTCGAAGATGAGGATAGAGGCTGATATATCTCCTCTATCCGAAACAGTTGGCTCGCACGCAGACACACGCTCGCAAATTTCCAGACGAAAACACCCCCTATGAATAGTGCTACAGTGATTCGCGTTGTCTGCACAGTAAAACTCATGAATGTTATATAGGTAATTTTGAGTGAGTCTTCAATTATTCATCGTTAGAACTATTGCTTATCCTTTGTATAAAGAGTGCAATCGTTGGATTGTGATTGTGTTGTCACCAAGTGACCCGGGAAAAAAAATCTTTACTCATTCGTTGCTGGTTGCTGTAGCCGCAACGTAATGTGGTCAGTTCGCGTCGTATTGGACAATGTTGTCGAAATGCAAGAATTAGGTACCCGTGTTCTCATCTCCATAACTTTTATTTCCTCTTCCGACGTCCGTTCCGGACATCCTAGTCCAAACACTCCAATGCTCAAAAGTCCATAGGCAGTTACGAAGGAGAATAGAGACACACAGCCATGGATTCTCATCTCATTTCATTTCTCTTGCCCATTTCTGTCACAACCAAACCTAAATACAAAACGACTTGTCATCTCACTCGCAACCAATGAGGCCGCAAGGACGGTTTTGGGAATGCTACAAAGCACACGCACTTGGCTTTGTACACTTGTAAAAAGCACAACAGATTAAAAAGTCCCTGTGCCCTCGTCATAAAAAGTACCAAACCCATGTTTGACGTGTACCATTTCTTTTCCCATCTCAAAGATTCTCTATACACGTGTTAATCCCTCCCAATTAACACCTCATTTAAATTCACCTAATCTCGGTCAACTCAGGGATATGAACACAAGGATTCCCGGTCAACCGATTTTAATCTAATCGTGGCCGTCCGATATTTTTTCGAAATTTCCCTATTAAAAAAAAAACCTTACCTAATAGGGCTACAAAACACCAATTATGTATAGCCGTGATGGTTGAAAATAATAAAAAGAGGAGTGTGGGAAAAGCGAGTAAATGTGGATAAAATCTGTTACACGCGCCTTTGAAGAGCGTGTGATCCATTTAGACCAATCACATCGCGAGGTCAGTCCTCCTTGTACTTTTTGCTGCTGCCTCAGAACCAAACCCGCGCGTGAGTCTTCAGTCACCCACCACCGGAGCGCTCTTCTCCAAAAACGTGAACGACTCGCACAAGCCTTTCTCTCTCCTCTCTCTCACACAAAAACCAACTAACAAGCGCAACCTCTCTCTCTCTCTCTCTCTCTCTCTAAGCTCCGATTCTTCTCAGCTCGGCGGAGCCCAATTCTTCTGGTTTTTGGGGGCGCCGGAAACCCTAGAGAGGCTCGTCGCCGCCATTGTTAGCTGGTAAACCACGTCTCTCAGATTCGTCGTTGTCTTCTTCTTCCTTATCATATTTTTTTTTATATTTATTTTTTAAAGTCGTATTTAGCGCAGATCCGTTTTCTGCTTTCGCTTTCTGCCCCTTGGCTTAAGCTTTTGCGTTTTTTTTTGCTCTGATTGATTTTTCTTTTTCCGTTCGCCGTGAAATTGTGTGGTGTTTCCACTCGTCGTTTTGGATGTGAATCGTTTTTGGTCGGTTGATTCACACCGCCTGTATTGACAATGTGATCAGCTATTCTGTTTTGTATTTGCTGTAGTAATTTTCAGTTGATATGTGCGTGCTTATCTAGTAGTTGCATGGGAACTATCTAGCTTCTAAAGATAGAACAAGCATCTCTCTCTCTCTCTCTCTGTTTTCTCTTTTTCAGTAAAAGTTTAAGTCTGATTTAATATTTTGAGGAGTTTTAGCTGTTTTTATTAGTAAGTGTAGTTCTTGGCTAGTTTAGCTGAGTTTTTATTAACTGCATTATGGTAACTGAGAATTGTAGTATGTTTTCTATACTGCGAAAGGTTTGTGATACCAATTTAATGTACAGAGGGAGGGCTTTAGCTATTGCGTGATATGGATTTAGAAGATAAATTTCTGGCTAAAGGTATGATCCTGATCTTTTGTATGTGCGTTTTTATATGAAGTTCTTATGCTCGTATAATGTGTCTATAAATGGATATTTGGTATTTATTATCTTTGTATGGATGTTTAAATGGTAACTGACATTTAGAACATTGAACTCGCTTCCAGTATGATTTTTATGACTTTCATATGCATTGCCTCTTTAGATCTTGAATTGCCTTCTTTTATTTATAAGAACAAAAAGTTCTTGATGTATCGCAATCATCATTATTGTAGTGTCTTTTGAATATTTAAAAGAAAAACTATGAAGGTTATAACATAGTTTGTATGCACAGAAAACTTTGGTAGACAATTGTTTGGTGTCAGAAAAGGTTGTTTGTGAAACAAAATGAGTGTGAGCTGCCTTTAGTATGCTGTATCTGGGGTTTTATACGCTCATATGCTTGTGGAGGATAGTGTAATTTTGATAAAATAATGAGCAAATATGGGAGGTATCAAAGATTCAGTTTGTTGTTTAGTTGAAGTCACAAATTTACAGGGAATAATGTCTTTCTTTTGAATCAACTCCTATGGGAGCTGTGTTTTCTTATCTGAAATTTGTGATTCATGGGGAATTTTACCAGAGAAGTCGATTGAATAAGCAATATGCTCCAAAAGTAACTTACATTTGTTAATCATGAGGTACTGGTAATGGGCTTATACATTAAATATATATATATATATATAAATAAAAGGTCAATTAGAATTTTGGACTTTCGGTGTCTCATCAAGGTTGGACATGGCCCAATTGTTTTTCTTTTGATTGTATTTGTAAATATATATAGATATGGTTTTTACAAGACCTAATAGTGGTAGGGCCTCTACTTGGTTTATCTTTCGTGAGCCTCTGTTGCAGCCCTGTATCTACAAATGGTCCCATTCATCAACCATGAGTGATCTTCTTTATGGTTCTTCTGGAAAGTGTACAAATTTCTGGGATACACAAAGATCTGGTCACAATTGTATGGTTTTCGAATCATATATATGGTTATAGTTTCATTTGAGGCTGTCCAGGTCAGAACTTTTCTGATTCTTCATGTTATTGAATATGATTCGCCTTCTCCTAGAATGAAGTGCTCCACTATTCCCTCTGAGGCTCTGATAGTGTTATCATCAAGCCTCATTTTCTTTTCTGCTTATTCAAACTATTATGTATAGGACAGTACTTGAGCCAATCCAAATCTATTAATTTGTAACTGCAATATGCTTTTGGAGATATAAAATACTAGCTACTAATTGGAAAATCAATACTTCTCTTTCTAATTTTCAAATCTTGTGGCTGTCTTTGTCTAGATCGGACAACCCTAAAAGGCATACCTGTTGATTTTTTTTTCTTCTTTCTTGCTTAAGAGTTCCTGAGGACGAACAGGTTCAGGTTTGACTTTTCAGGTAAACGCTTAGAGCTCTACTGCTGCGAAGTGGGACTAGATGCTCAGACTGCATTGTTTTCAAGATATAGATGAACCTTGACTAAAAATAGTTCTAGATGCAATCCTGGAAGTGCTGCTGATAGGTTGATGAGTAACCAATTAGGAAGGTAAGCCAAGGAATGTGACAAGCTAGGAGATGTAGGATTTTTTGATCTTTTTAGAAATATAAAGAGAAGCAAGCATGCACCAATTTAGACCTCTGGGATGTTCAGGCAAAAAGGATTAAATTAAAATGAAATAAATCTATTAGGTAGAATGAAGGGTTTAAGTGGTATTTGATTTGGATTGCCTCATTATTGAATTGAATTTCCCTTCTGTTTGTCTAGTTTATAATTTCTATCAGTCTCTTTTGGTGCTTTAATATCTGTTACTACAATTCATGATGATCTTCTGTCATTTTTTTCTCCTCTTTCAAGTGTCTATTGTTCAGAGCCTATCGTCCAGTGTGCAAAGCACTCCTGAGAAGAATGGGTATTCAGATGATGCTTCAAGAAGTCCTGAGCTCCTTCAGAAGTTTCTGAAATCTGGTCTCAAGAAGGAACTTCTTGGGGCATGTGGTGATAAGGACAAGAAAACCTCGACTTCACCGAAAAACAAGATGGCTGAACTTTTGAAGACCACTAACAAGGCAAATAAGAAGCAGGACTCCAAAAAGGCTTCTTCTAGTCCAAATAATCATCTTCCTAAAAAGCAATCCAGAAAGTGCGAAACTCCCATCCGACTCTCCCCCTCTTCAGAGCAGTCTCTAGAATTTGGGAATTCGAACTCATGGGTCTGTAAAAACTCTGCTTGTAGAGCTGTTCTATCCATAGAGAACACGTTCTGCAAGAGGTGCTCCTGCTGTATTTGTCATATGTTTGATGACAACAAGGATCCTAGTCTTTGGTTGGTGTGCACATCTGAATCTGGTGAGGGAGACTCCTGCGGGTTATCTTGTCACATTGACTGCGCACTTCGACGTGAAAAGGTGGGAGTTGTTGATCTTGGGCAATTGATGCAGCTAGATGGTAGTTATTGTTGTGCTTCTTGTGGTAAAGTTTCTGGGATACTGGGGTAAGTAGTTCTCTTGAGTATGTGATTTTAGGTTGAAACAATAGTCCTCTCCTCCCCCATCCTGACAATTTGAGGCACTAAATTGTGCTTGTGTCAGGCATATCACAAATCACTTTCAATTTAAGAGATAATTTTTTTCTTAACTTCAAGCTAGACGTTTCTTATGTTTGTAATCTATATTATCTGATAATCTCTTTCTCAAATTATCATTCTTTAGAATAAATAAAAACCAAAGAACATTTTTACTGCTAAAAATGCTGTTGTATTTGATAACTTAGATATTAGGGGTTTCTGCTCGTAAGGTTCTTTGTTTATCGGCAAAAATAAGAAGAGAAAGCAAACAAGCAATTATAGCCTGTAATTGCTTATAAATTTCCAGCCTTGGGCAGCTATGACTGATTTGATTTTATAATTAATGACAGAGTTTGGAAGAAGCAGCTACTCGTAGCAAAGGATGCTCGGCGTGTTGACGTACTTTGGGATAGGATATGCTTGAGTTATAGGCTTCTGGATGGGACTTCGAAGTTGGCAGAACTTCATGATGTTGTGAAGGAAGCCAAGTCTAAACTTGAGGCAGAATTGGGTCCAGTGAATGGAGATTCTGGAACGATGGTACGTGGGATAGTCAGCAGACTATCTATTGCTGGTGATGTGCTGAAACTCTGCTCTCTTGCAATTGAGAAAGCAGATGAATGGCTGGCCAATGTCTCTAATGAAGATCCAAGCAGAGGTAGGATCTATGCGATTTTGTCTCTGTTCTCTGCTCTCTTTCTACTCGTTTTTTGATTATGATTCATCGAAAACCTGAATGGTTGCTTCTATTTCTTTTCTTCCCTTTATAGAGGGTTCGCTTCCAGCTGCCTGCAAGTTTCTCTTTGAAGAAGTAACACTTTCATCTGTTGTGATTATATTGCTCGAACTGTCTAATGCGTCATCTGCTAACATCAAAGGCTATAAGCTCTGGTATTACAAGAGTAGAGAAGATTTGCCTTCAAAAGAGCCGAGTTGTACTTTTTCAAGATCTCAGAGAAGGATTTTGATCTCTGATCTGCAGCCTTGCACAGAGTATACGTTTAGAATAATATCTTACACTGAGGCTGGTGACTTGGGTCACTCTGAGGCAAAATGTTTCACCAAGAGTGTCGAGATAATTCACAAAAACTTGAATTCACCAGTCTGCAGGAATCATAAGGAGAGTCTCGTCGTTGAAGCTAATTTAAGTACCATGAGCGAGTCTGAAACTGCAACAGCCATTGGGCCTTCTTCGGAATTCAAAGTTCGTGATCTTGGAAAAATACTTCGTCTGGCTCAGGCTCAGGCTCAGGCTCAGCAGGAGCAAGGCTCTTTAGAGGGATTTTGTAGTGCCAGTCAAGAAAAATGTTGTGGACCAAGCAACACAATAAAAACTGAAGCTTTACGAGTAGAGTTGCCTTCTGTCTCCTGTGGGCTTGACTTAAATGTTCTTTCAATGCCCGATCTGAATGAAGAGCTAACACCACCATTCGAGTCCTCCAGGGATGAAGATAATGGATGCACTTTGCAGCAGGCTGTGGAGGCAGATGATGATGCTGCCTCTCATGACATGGTGAAGAATGGCCTAGCAAGATCACATGGTAGTGGTGATTCACAGACTTGGACTCATAGGGTTAATGAAGATGTCCCTGCCGTTGATTCCCGGGCAGAAATTTGTAGGAAGAGGAAAGGAAACACAACTGAAGAGACCCATGATTGTGACAGCACACTGATAAATGGGCCACCATCACAAAATGATTCTTGTAGCCTGGATGAGAACTTTGAGTACTGTGTAAAAATAATCCGGTGGCTGGAATGTGAGGGTCACGTTACAGAGGAATTCAGATTGAAGTTGCTAACATGGTTCAGTTTGAGATCAACTGAACAGGAGCGTAGGGTGGTCAACACCTTTATTCAAACTATGATTGATGATCCAAGTAGCTTGGCGGGACAGTTAGTCGACTCCTTTTCGGACATTATATCCAGCAAGCGGCAACGGATTCCGTAGTAAGCTGTGGCATTAAATAAGGGCGACGCATTCTGATATCACATTGCATTTTTACATTTCTCCTGAGAATCGGTAAAATGGCCTCTGATTAATTTTGCCGTCTTTGTACAGGCATTTTTTCTTAGTCATTGTCAAAAGCGATTCAATTGAATCACATACAAGATTCGTCCGGCTAAATGATGTCTTCATTCATTCACTGATTCAGAAGACTCTGATTCATCTCGGGAGGGAAGGCCTTTGGAGGCAAAGTTTCTGGCCATAGGACGCATTTGTCATTCCCAATGTATTCCTAGTTATTCAAGCTGTAGAATTTAATCCTTTGGAGACAACTTCGTAATCACTGTCGTCATGGCCTTGATATATTAAAGAAAAGTACCTGATATTTGTCATGAAATTTCTCATTAGGCCAAGCAGCCACTTGCCTTTCCAGTGTTCATTTCTGGGTTCATTTCGAGTCACACTGACATAACCGCTTTTCGTTTGATAAGGGCTTGGTGCTTGTTGCTCGCGGGGGTTTTAGTTTACAGTTTGTTCATTTTGGTGTAGTTTTTCTTGAATGCATCTTCCATATAACAGGACACAAGTGTGCACGGCCAATGTCACCATCTCAGCCACCTCGGCCTGGCCTCTATGAACAGGGAATGAGAACCAATAGAGGAGATATCCTTCCACCTCAAATTTGTATCAGTGTGCCTTGCTGCTACAATGTGCTCAAGTATAATATTGACAGTAAGCTCTGTTCTTGCTACGTAGTTGAGAAAGTATTATTATAGAACACTCGATTTTTGTTCCATAAAACGACGAGCCGTTTCTCCAAACCCAACTATAGCAAATGAGACGAATCGTCGTCTTAGAGGCTAAAGAGGATTGGATTCCGAAATCTGAAGGAGAGATTAAATTACAGACCTGACCATGACGCCAAGAAACTAAAAAACATGAGGTTCACACTTACTCATCATCACTTTGCTGCTTCTTTGTCACCTCCCATTTTTTTCCCTCTCAAAATAATAAATAAGTATGCAACTTCTTCATGTTCCTTGTTCGCCGTATCTCTCATTTCAAACCTTAAAAACACATTCAGAACCAGGTTATGATCATCTCCTGTATGTATATGTATGTATACCCATGTTCCTTATTCTCATCCTGTTACATTTCAAAGCTTACTGACTCGATCTGTTTGATCATCTCTGGTTCTTCATGTTGTTGTAGGACTAGCTCTATATGGCAAATCTCCACTGTCATCTTCTATATTCTGTTGTCTTCAGCAAGAAAGACTAGAAAGGTCTAAATGGGTATCACGTAGAGGCTCTGTCTTGAGCTCCTTCACAGCCAAAGCTGCTTCTTCCGGGAAAGGTATCAACTTTAATATCTCAGCACATTGTTTCAGCAATCCCAGCAATTCTGGACTGAACCCAATTCCGAAATTTCACTATTCACTTTCATGAAAAGAACCCATTGTCTGTGCTTGGATACAAACTTGTTTAGAGTTGCTTGTATAAAAAGCCATGAAATTGAGGGTAAAATCTGCAAAAGAAGTGACCTTTACAATTCAAGATTGAGAATCTAATGGTTTTGCTACACTTCAAATTATTCTGGTGACTTTTTTTTTGTAGTAAATTTTAGTTATCCTATTCATTTTGGTCAAATGTAGCTGCAGTATCAAATGGGATAGCTGAGAGTGATGTACGGAAAGCATTGTCTCAGATTATTGATCCGGACTTTGGGACAGATATTGTCTCATGTGGATTTGTGAAAGACTTGCAAATTGATGAGGCTTTGGGTGAGGTCGTTTAAAACGTGTATGTGGAGATTTTAGATGACAGACATATTAAGGCATGATGTCCTTACCGGAATTTATTGATTTTTTTGCATCTCAGGTTTTGCTTCGGCTAGAGCTCACTACACCAGCATGTCCAGTAAAGGACATGGTAATTGACACAATCACCATTGTTTTATCAAAAACTCTCACATTTGCTTGATATGGTACTTTTGACTGATAAGTGTACTTAAGAAATGATCAGTGATTGATGCATGTGACTATTTCACTGATTTTACATAATTCATGAAATTTTTTAACTGTTAGTATCAGTTTCATGCTTTTACTCATGGGCATAACCAATGTAGAATGAGGAGTGTCAAATGACACTGCTCAGTTTTTTAGGCTTCCTTAATAATCTACTTAATTTCTTTCAGTGAACAGAAAATTATAAAATTAAATTCATTTTGACACGGCTGATGTTTAGAAAAGTTCAAATTGTCTTAACTATTCAATAATAAATTTGTTTCATACGTCCCAAACTCCAAATTGACCAAATTCTAGTGAAATTATTAATATTACTGATGATTATAGTGTACTATTTAGAGTTTATTTTCTTTATTATAAGTAAGTTTAATTGATTAGTGTCTCAAATCTCAATTTTTTTAAGTTATCGATGAGTTTAATTTTCGTCTTCTTTTAGATGAAATTTTTATTCGACACTGCTGAGTAAAGTTTCTGGCTACGCCACTGCTTTTACTTGTAGTCCTGAATGGCCTATTGACATAAGTTGGTAATAACTTACAAAGAGCCAACTGTAATAAGCTTTATTTGCATTACAGTTTGAACAAAAGGCTAATGAGGTGGTGAAGGAGCTTCCTTGGGTCAAGAATGTCAATGTGACTATGTCAGCACAACCTGTGAAACCCATTTATGCTGGGCAACTTCCAGCAGGGTTGCGGACAATCTCAAATATTATAGCAGTTTCTAGTTGCAAGGTAGACTTCCATGTTCTTATGGTGCTTTTCTACAGCAACTTATCATGTAATTGGCACAGTATCTACTGTAGATGGCTTGTTTTGGATCATTGTTTCTGATTTTGAATGTATGCAGGGAGGCGTTGGAAAGTCAACTGTAGCAGTAAACTTAGCTTAGACTTTGGCTGGTATGGGTGCTAGAGTTGGTATATTTGATGCTGATGTCTATGGTCCTAGTTTGCCCACAATGGTCTCCCCAGGAAATCGAATACTAGTAATGGTAATATCTTAATTTTTAATGTAATTTCTCTTGTGTTTGGAAAGTAGTGCAGTCTGACTGAGTGAAAGTTTCCTTTAGAACCCAGAAACGAGAACCATTATTCCTACTTGGGAGTGAAACTGGTGTCTTTTGGATTTGCGGGACAAGGTCGTGCCATCATGCGAGGTCCAATGGTCTCTGGTGTCATTGACCAGCTTCTAACTACAACAGAGTGATATGCATGCTTCCAGAAATATTGTTTTGCTAATTCGTTTGATCATTATCCCCATTTCATTTGCCAAGTACTATACCACTTCAAAGTTCTGGATATCTGTAGTATGGCTCCTTACACATTTCAAGGCATTTGATATTAATATTTAAAAAACTCTTTCTTTTGAATCGCTTAAAATTTAGCTTTGGGAAGACTATAAGTCTATAACGTTTGATAAGGATTGTCTGATTTGATCATTTAATCGACGCTTAAATTTAACTGGTCTGAAGTTAATGGAAAAATGATAAGTGGTGTTGATGAAGTTTTCCAGACTCATTGAATATTGACACTACTGTCAACTATTATTGATTATGAATGTTATAAGTTTGTATACAAGACATTGAGTGCCGTAGAGGTATTATCTTTTGAAGCTTATGGTAGTGAAGCTTCTATTTCAATCAGTTTTCTGTGTTGAATCTCCATAATACAGCTTAAGAGATTTAAGTTTAGGGACCTTACATATTTTCAAAGCCACATAATTCAGTGCGGAAAGTTGGTACTGATAATGTTCAGTTTCTAATTGTGTCCACTTTGTTATGTAGGGGAGAGCTGGATTACCTTATTGTTGACATGCCCCCTGGAACTGGTGATATACAGCTTACTTTGTGCCAGGTCCTGCATTCTTTTTATATGTGGTTTTACTTATCATGATGTAATTTAAAGAGATCCCATCACTCAAGTTATAATTTCTCCTTCGTATCAGATTAAATAAATTTTACAAATACAAGATTTCTACGTTGTGATGTGGACAGTTTGGTTTATAGGTAGTTCCATTGACTGCTGCTGTTATTGTTATCACACCTCAAAAGCTAGCATTTATTGATGTTGCTAAAGGAGTTCGCATGTTTTCAAAGCTGAAGGTCTGTGTACTTTTACATATCATTTGGTGCATTAGAAACCAATCTGTGAATGTCACATATTAGATTTGTAACTTGTTCACCGCAATGTTTGGAATAGCGAATACCCTAACGCACGCTTTTTTGCTCCGCATTTCTGCCTTAACGCTATTACGCGTAACGTGTACCATTTTCATGTACTAGATATAATATTTTAGAAAATTACAATTCTCCATTTATAAAATAAAAATAGATATAGATTAACATCCAAACTTCATAAAAATATGACATACTAGCACACAAACATTGTCAAATTAAGTTTAAACTTGAAAATACATCACAAACAACAAAAGAAAGATCTAATCCATCTCTTTTACTTTTGCCAATCTCTGTCTTCCTCATCACTAAGATCACCCACATCAACATCACAATGAAATTCATCCGAAGCATCAAAGTGAGTAGGGTAATTTGCACTATCAAATAGCATAAGTTGATCTATGTCATCAAGTTCAACCTCTCCTATTACACTAGCTCCATCATAACCTTTCCCAATTTCATGAAGCAATGCATTTTGCTTAGCTTGTTCAATCTTGAAATTTGTTAATGCATCAAGACAAGCCTGCGTATCGGCATTTGGAACTCTCAGACATGGTGTCATGCCATCTCTAGTCCCAGCCAAATGGTGCTTCAACCTTGTAATCCCCACTACAAACTTTGTCACAAAATGCACATCTAGAATATCTCTCTCCATCATACTTCTTAGCATAAACCCAAGCAAAATCTTTCCCATTTTCTGTTCCACCCGTACTACCTACCACTACCACTAGCACTAGTACTCATGATAATTGAGGAAACAATAAGAAAATAGAAGGGTATCAATTTTGATGAGCAATTTGACGATGACGCTTGCTTGATTTGAGCAATTGTGAGGTTTTTGAGCTTAGGTCATGAAGTGAGAGAGAGATGGAGGCGAGAAAGAGAGAGGGGTTTGAGCTTAGGTCACGAATGAAGAGAAAGATGGTGCGTTTTGAGTTTTTTTTTCTTCTTTAAACGAAATCGTTTTAACTTAAATAAAGAGTACAAAAAGCGGAAATAGCAAAACGCTATAACACGCTATGGTACACTATGGGCCATGGCGTACGCTATTTTTGAGTACGCCTTGAAGTATTTTTGCAATACTCACTACGCTATACGCTATTAGCAAACGATTTTAAACATTGGTTCATCGACAAGCTTGTGATTTTTGTTACACTTTATGGAAAATTTACATTGTAATGTTTATGCTAGTTCGTTAGGCTCCTCATCTAACAGAATGTCATTTTCATTAGGTGCCATGTGTTGCTGTGGTTGAGAATATGAGCCATTTTGATGCTGATGGGAAGCGTCATTACCCATTTGGTAGAAGCTCAGGCTTGGAGGCATGTCATTACTAAAAAATTTCATCTTTCATAGAAAATCCAAAAATTCTTCATTAATACAGGCATTAAATTCCATACCAAGGTTATCTGCAGTTATTTGAAGTAGTTTGATCTACATGTTTTGCAGGTTGTAAAGCAGTTTGGCATCCCTAATCTTTTTGATCTTCCCATCCGATCAACTGTAAGTCGTAATCATTTCAGTTAACTAATTGTTTGGAATGGCTTTGAGTGCAATCTGAGATTAGATTGTTACAAGTTCTGCAAGAAAACTATATGTTCTATATTTACAGAATTTGCAGTTGACATTCATGTATCATAAAAAATTGGTCATCTATACGCTTTTCTTTCATAATTGATTATTGTTTAAAGTTTTGATTTTTACATTTATCTGGCAGCTGTCTGCTTCTGGAGATAGTGGAGTACCTGAAGTGGTAGCTGATCCTCTAGGTGATGTTTCCAAGACATTTCAGGAGCTGGGCATTTGTGTTGTGCAACAATGTGCTAAGATTCGCCAACAAGGTATCCTATACTGATGAGATTTGCTCTCAGTCATTTCACTCTATTGGCTAAGATCTACGGTGTGTATGTGCTTGATGATCTTTTTGTCAGGCACTATTTTAAGACTCCTTACTTTTCTTTCCTTAAAAGGAAATGCGGATTTTTGAGCACTGATCTGGCATCTTTCTGATGGCATATTGCCCCTTTTTGATTGTAGTGTCAACTGCTGTGACCTATGATAAATCTATTAAAGCAATAAGAGTGAAGGTACCAGATTCAGATGAAGAATTTCTTCTACATCCGGCAACTGTGAGACGAAATGACCGCTCAGCACAGTGTGGTATGACTAGATATATTTTGAAAGCATTAAGCCAACAAATTTGTAGCTCATGTCCAAAAGTAGCACCCTATTGCTGCAAGATAACATGCCTATTATGTTTAGAAGTATGACACTTCAAAATGATGATTCTGCCATTCCAAATATCAGCATTCCATATTTTTATTTTCAAAAGAAGAAAGAGGTAGTACTCCAGCTGTTGAAACCTGTTGCTTTCTGCTTAAATTTACATATGGTCATATATAGTAATCTGGAGTTGAAAATTGATTCCATGTAAGACATGATGATATGACCAAAATATGCATTTAAATTAAACACATAAATCAACCATAAACAATTTAAAACCCTATAGATGTAGTATAATATAAGCAAGTAGGGATCGTTCTAAACCGGAGATTGAAGGGTGCATGCAATTATTGTGTAATATGGGGGTGTATGAGTTGATTTTAATTACCTAATTTTCTATCTAATTACTACCTAAAAACGTTGAAAAATATAGCAAGAAATTCTAGGACTCTAACATGCATCGACTCATAGACAAGCAAAACACATAAAAAGAATCCCAAAAATCCCACCATAAATTTCGACAAAAATAAAACATAAGCTAATTATTTACATGTGATCATCATATTCAACCTAACCAATTTTCTCTACCTAATTAAGCTACCTTCGAAATTTATGCTCCTAATTCTTATTGTTAACATGCCATGTGGTTTAAAGCTTAACGCTTTAAAATCTAAGAATCATTGAATAACTTCCAGGCGAAAGGTTAAAACACAATCATCCCGCACTACCCAACGCATTAAGAACTAGACATAGCATGCCTTAAACAAAACTAAGAACATAAACACATGGAAGATATACTCAAGTAAGTATTAAAAATCCAAAAATATTCAGCAAAACTCAATGTTAAACAAAAAGAGTACAAGAACAAAATATGACTACGGAGTAAAGGATTCATGGTTACACTTTAAAGAAATCCAGCTTAACGCTGCAAACTCCCAAGGTGTAGACGAATCCAAAGATGGTGGTTCTCACTTGTATGGACTTAACGTGTGCAAGCGATCCGAGTGATGGTGGATGGCGGTATTGTCAACTCCGTGCTTGGTCTTAGTGTTTGAGGGAGAGGTTGGAGAGTAATTTTGTAGAGCTTAGGCCTAGAATATGTGATGATCCACTTTGAGGTTGAACTCCCCAATTTATAGAAGAAGATTAAGTATTTTCCTACCAAAACAAGACTTTCCTTGTGTACCCGGGCAAATCTGACAGTCTGTAAAGATTTGCACTTTCCCGGAGTTGTAGATCTCCAAAAATTATGATTTTGGTGTCGTTGGAAAGAAGACTCAAATATCTTTCCAACCATAGGTTAATCGCCTCTTAACTCCTCCTGATTCGTTCCCAGTTGTCGTTCGAAGTTGGCCCATCTGCACAGGCAGATTCTGCTTTCCTTATTCTTCATGATTTTCTTCTTCTTTTGACTTTGGGAATCCTTTTCCTACCAAATCTTAATCTCCACGAAATTGGCTGATTGGATCTTCATATTTGGGCTATCTAAATGGTCTTCTAATTAATTGGACCCATTTTCATTGGTTCTTCTTCAAGATCCTTCCGGAAGCTTTCAGATCCTAGTCAACATAGGAAAGGTTTTCCTAGTCAACCAATGATTTCTTTTTCTCATCAATTTTTCTCCTTTCTTCCTTGGAATTTCGAACCAATTTATTTTCTCCATTATTTTACTGTGTTTTGCATGCTTGTAGACTCCTTTACTCCGTCTCTTTTGGTCAACACCTGAAATTAACAAAATAAGTTAAAACTAATAAAACTAAGCAATTATCAAAGCAAAAATGTAGAGAAAATATATTAATTAATACGCCTAAAATGCGTAGATCACATGACTTTGAAAAGGTACTAGTTGATGGGAAATTCCATACTGCACCTATGCGCAAGGACTGGAGCAAACATGTACTCTGTAATATGAAAATAAGGCCTTGCATCCCACCTGTTGATTTGTTGAATTTGTTGTTGAGTCCTAACTTTCCCATTGATTGACTTCTATGAGTTGATCCTATGAATTTTGTGCAAAATCAGGACGAGTGGACGGGGAGCAAAAGCTGCAGTATACCGATGTTCCAGAAGGTATTGAACCCGAAGAAATTAAGCCGATGGGTAATTATGCAGTGTCAATAACCTTGCCAGATGGTTTTAGTCAGGTAAAAGTTTTCATATTTCCGTTGTCATATAAATGATCACCAAATCAGGGATCATCTTATTGCTAGGACACTAGACAAAGTGACATGCCCCAATAATACACTAACTTCATGAGAATCATTACCATGGTCCTTTTGACAAAAATGTCACGCATGCTGAATTGATGCCAGTATGACTTTTGAACTGGTTGGCTGATATTGGACTAGGACTTTTTTTTTTTTCATTTCAGCTGTCAAAGTAGATCATTTTTGAATTGGCTGATTAAGACTGGTGATTTAGCAAATCATAACATGCACATGCTACATATACAAAGAATTCAAATGGCTGCTGTGTTTTTTCTATTGTAGAATTGTTCGAGCGCAAAATATCTCTCGCAGAGAGATCTTTCCGCGAAGCAGTCTCTTTTAATAGATTCGGATAGCTTTAACCGCAGGTACCGGTTTATCTTGTGTCATGTGCTTCGTATGTTGGCGTGTCACCGTTCTTCAACGGAACATGGACTGTTTGACTTCTATATAAAGCGATTTAGACAAGGAGAGCACCAACCCCGTCCGAATAAGTCCTTCTCGCCTAGTAACCTAGGACTTTTGATATGTGTCTCTAGCAAATCCTTCGAAATCGATACCCCACACGCCCTTATCCGTGCAAAGCAGAGCAACTTCTCTGACGATGTGTTGAGAACACTCGCTTCCTTTAAGTATCTAAACTCTCAGCCTACAGGTGACAAACTCTTCAACTTTCCAGTAGCAATTGCTTCCTTGGAGTCGCAACACTCTCAGCCTACAGGTGACAAGCGCTTTGACCTTCTGGTTGCAAAGAAGATAGAAATCTCGAAGACGAGATGTCTGTCTAGGTGTACTTGCGTATAGCAAATGTTTTTGTATGTTTGATCAGGGACCTTTTCCACGAAGCTCTTACTCTCCTTATATACTCGCATATCAGCAGTCATTCAATTCTATTAAACTTCCTCTGTTCTTGCTCTTAGAATCCCAATATAACTCCGACACCAGCACACGAGTTGTTAATCCTTTAAAGATATTCAACACTATCACAACTCTTCTATCAAAGAAACCTATATGAGATAAAACAGAAATGATAGACATCCAAGCCGCATGGAATTAGCCAACTAATGAATCTCTGTTCTAACTAAACTCTATTTCCTGTACTCGGCTGCTCGCCAAGTTTCCTTATAACTCATGGGCCGCTCGCCAAGACTCCAGTCATTCAAGCCCAAAATGAAATATTTATTTCAGGCCCAAACATTGCCCCTCAAGTCTTGAACTTGAATTACCCGAACAAGCGAAAAGACTTGAATATTACCCGACTGACACGCTGTTAAACTAAACGGTAACATAACACCTAAGTGCCACGTTGCACGACTTCTTCGAAAAGTTACATCACTCGGCTAACGTAATATAAAAGCACAAGTCTCCATCAACAAAATCTCATTCCCCAACGAGACCTTTTCACTTGTCTTAATCCTGCACTCTCAACCTTTTCGATTAAAAGCTAAGACATTTCATTCTCAACGCCGCCATTCCTCTTTTTCGATCTAGAAAAATGCCTCCATGCAAAGACATCTCCATTCCTCATGAAACTCAAGACGTCAAGAAATTCTACAGACACCTCAAGGCTGTCGCCAGACGACACAACCCAGAGGCCGTCTGCACCTTTTCTGTAGACCAAAATGAAGGTACTGGCCTTCTTGGTCCCTTCCTGGATGTTCCAATAAATCCAGAGCTGTTCGATATCCTTCGCCATCCTATCTGTAATTCATCCCTGATAGTCCAAGACAACCCCAGGGCAGACCCAAAGGAGTGGACTAACAAAGGTACATTTTGTCTTATTGGGAGATGGCCGCACCCAAGCGTAGAAGATCTTGCCTGGTACCGGCACCGTCGCGAACAAGATATCGACCAGTGGGAAGCAGTTGGAATCACTCAACTCATCGACCTCTGCTTTTCTCTCCCAACTGGTGGCAACAGAGCACCGTTCGCCACAACCATGTGCTTTTGGAATTGCACCGCCAACTGTTTTCGTCTCCCCTGTGGTGATGTAAGTATAACAATGCTCGATTTATACACCATCTTTGGAGTCCCTGCCTTTGCAGACTCATGGTCGCTCAATCAACATCGTGGGACACTAGTCCAAGCCTCCATCAACCGTCCTTCTTCCTACTCTTCATGGGTAAAGCACTTCGCACAGGAGGAAAAAGACACAACCCAAGGAGGAATAGCCTTTCTAGAGTATTGGCTATCAAAGTACATATTCTGTCCTTCTTCAGCAAAGGTCAACAGATGCTGGACCAACCTTGCCAAACGCCTATTCGACGGTGAACAACTGGGCTTGGTTGAGTCCGTTCTCGCCTATATCTATTATGGCTTGAGGCGAGTCATACTTTCAAAGCTTGACCTTAATCAACCAGGACCACTCTGGATGGTAGAGTTCTAGTTGAGGATGTACTTTCCTTTCTTCCGCCCATCAACACCTCTTGCCTTTGAAGATCAGAAGCTACTGAGCCAAACGTTGGTTTCTGCACCAACCAGGACCTGACCATGGTCCTATATCAACTGCTTCAACCATCTCTGCTTGCATAAAGAATTTCCAACTGCAGCAGTTGATACCATACTAAGTCGTCGCCATCCTGGCCTCCTTGCGAGTGGATTTATGCCTTCGCCAGAGCAAGAAGCTCTCGCGAGAAGCTCCTTCATTCGGTGCAATACTTGTAAGGACCTGCCAGTTCCAGACTTAGCGAGCCCCGGGTATGAACTGTATGCCCCAAATCATTTCTCCAGACAGTTCGGGCTCACACAGGATGCATCCATGCCCCTTGCCAATTCTGTGAACAGATAAACTCTCTGGCGAGGAGCAAGTCATCCTCTTGTAGCAGAAGTGCAAGATGAACACTTTGGCTTTCCAACAGTAATGCTTCCAATCATATCAAAACCACTAGTGATTTCTTGTTCGGTCACCGAGTCGTACCGAGCATGGTATTCCCAGCTTTGGGTAGAGATACGACCCAAAGGACCGTTTGCATGCTTTGCCACTATCTTCCATGATTTTGGCAAAAGATTTTCAAATGAAGAGGACCTGAATGTCATCAGCAAGACCTTCAGGAATTTAAGCACATCACCTTGGCCACAGGTATACTTCTTCATCCAAAAATGCCACATGTATTAGCAATTCCTGGTATTGTAACTGATCAATTCTTCTTATTTAAACACAGCACGCCCCTGAACCAGACGTAACTGTGGCCTTACAATCCTTTAAAAAGAAAAGATCCAATCTCTCTGGGGACTCCGTAAGTATTTATATTCATTTACCCAGAAAAAAATCTGATTTTGTCACTGAGTTGTAGCTAACCCAAATTCTTTAACAGTCTCAGAAACGCAGGAAGATCCACCTGAAGCCCAAAAAGTTTCAAAGTGGAGCCTGGCTAGCTACAGAGCTCACTAGTAGGGACAAACAAGCAAAGCTTCAAGCTCAAGTCTTTTATGCTTCGTTTGACCAGAGGAGTGACAAAGCCTCTGGGGCAAGTGCATGTTCAGCACTGGTCTTTACCATTGCACATTGGTTATGTGCAAATCCTAACAGCCTATCCCTGCTCTCCCAATTTGATGACCTCTTGATCCAAGGTTCCAGGGAGTTGCAAGAATTATGCAAGGACGAGGCCCTTGCGAGCGCTTTCCCAGATCAACACTTTGATCTGGACGTTATTTTGAAGGCCGGCATCAGACCACTAAAGTTTTCACCCGATGACTCCTTCATTGGGTATTTTGACCCAGAAAGGTTTACAGCCCTGAGTGATCTTTCATCCTTTGATGCAACATGGGAGCAAATCCAGAAGAGCCAAAAGCCTCAGGTATTTATAGTGAGTTGGAATGATCATTTCTTCGTCCTCAAAGCTGAAGGCGAAGCCTATTATATAGTGGACTCACTAGGAGAAAGGCTCTCTGAGGGATGCTGTAAAGCCTTCATCTTGAAGTTCGATGATTCCAGCATCATATACGGCAGTGAAGATCATGACACGGGTCATGAAGTCATCAACAGTGGTAAAGAATGCTGCAAGGACTTCATAGCCCAATTTCTAGCTAGAATCCATCGAGTAGAACTCGAGGAAGAAGAGAAGAACAAGCCTGTTGATAGCGTCATGTTATTCTGTCGCTTGCAGATCGAGTTTCAATCTTGCTTCATTCCTTCCTCGTCTGGCGAGGGCATAAGTACTCAGGATGACCCAGTCATTACAGAGCCAGAAAAGCAAATCTCTTCCTCGTCAGAGCACTCAGTTGTTGAACCACTGCCATTGGTCGAGGTTAATTCAGAACGCGAGGACCCAATTCCTTCCTCGCCAGTGCTTCAAATTCAAGCAACTGAGGACACACAGTCATTGTCTCCTACATAAGTAAGAACTTCTTAACTTACTTCATTCTGAATTATTAATTCTGATTGACCCTGATAACATGTATCTGTATTGTAGTCCGAAAGCGTTCCTGTCGACACCGAAGTGCATGAGATAACTCCCACCAGTCCAAAGGAACAACCAATCCTATCAGGCCCAACGACTGAGACGGCCACTAAGAGTCAGCCCGTTAGTTCTCCAGATGTCAATGGTGAAAAACTCAAGTCTTCAATCGAAGAAGTTACCGCACCAAATTCACCACAAGGAGCTCTCTCTCAGTTACCCAGACCACAAGAAGCAATAATAGAATTGCAAGAAATTGCAGGAAAACTGGGTACACTGAGCTCTCCTTCTGACACTGATGTCATTATTCAGGACATCCTATCTGGGGAACTGGATTCTCCTCAAGACATTCGAGCCGTCTGCATCCAAATTAAGAACATGAAGGCCAATGCCCCAGCAGACTCCATTCCTTGCTTGAACGAACTTGAGGAGAGCCTCTCTCAACTCTTGAGCCAAAGTGAAGCCTTCCAATGTCTAATACTCGAGGCCAAGCGTAAGAAAGAAGCAATAGAGACATTGGAACGACAGACTCGAAGAGAGAAAGAGAAAATCCATGCGTTTTTAAAGGACACATCTGTTCGAGAAGAAGCCTTAAAGATCAAAGAGGCCAAAAGAGAAATTCTCAAGGCTGAACTTGCCAGTCTTGACACCAAAATAGATGTTCTGCAAGCAGATGTCCTTGGACGCGACGTGGGCCAAATGGTGATGGAAGGTGAGAGCCAAGTCCAACTTATGCAGGAGGCACGAGAAGAAACAAGAAATGCTCGCCAGACGCTCCATCAAGTCCAGGTGGCCTTGGAATTTTCCAAGGCAACAGCGAGGAAGCTTTCCCTCTTATTGTAAATTTAATGGGCCTTATGATTTAAGCCCTATTTTATTTGATCCAAAATTCTTTGTGTAAGTATTCATTCAATCCAAATTTTGGAGACAAAGTGTAATTGGGACCAACAACAAAAATGGGCCTCTGATTTAGGCCCGGTCAGGATCCGTTCGAATGAAACTAGCCTCATTTTACAAGCTACAACCGTTCGTTTGATCTGATTGCTCAACATTAAATGGAAATTAATTCCATGCTTGGAATCCGTATCGCGTCAAACAATCAAATCCTTAAAATACGTTTTACCTGCCCCAAAAATCTTTCATTTATCATGCTCTCTTCGTGGGTAGATAAACCGTATCATGGTCCAATCCCAGCTAGACGCATGTCCTCTAATTTCGGGTGTAATTACTCTCGCAAAGCCTTACCGCTGTGACTCCTTCCTATAAAAGGTTTCCCTTTCCTTGTCTTGTGAACCAATTTCCTCCCGAGAATGAACTCCCCTCTTGTTCTTTTGCTCTGGTCTTCCTACCTAAAGAAACCTCCAGATAAATTTTTTCATGTCGTGTTCCTTAGATAACAACATCCACGTCCAAACCTGGACTAGATAGCAACATCTACGTCCAGGCGTTGCCTTGGCTATCCCAACTTGTGTCAGTAGAAGCCGAGGTTGAAACATCCTCTTCCTCCTCTGGTGCACACGCTCAGTTTCGATATGCATGGAGGCTACAGGACCCATGAATATGGCCTGCAGAGATGAGGAAAGACGGGGGCCTCAGACCCGGGAAAAAAGGCAACAAACGCCAAGGGAACTGTAAAGGGTCTTTTGATCTGATTTAGGACTTCCTTGACGTTTCAGATCCTCCTCATCCCCTCGCCGAGGTCGATCTCTCTTTTTAACTTGGTGTATATTTAATACATCGACCCCAGGGGAAGGCTATTAACTAAGAGGATTTGTGAAAAACAAACTATATTTTATCTTTCTGTTCTGTTGCTGATTTGTAGTTTGTCTCTCATGTGGTATCAGAGCTTGAGGTCGCAAAGCCTTTGTATTCTTCTATTTGATGAATGAAATACTTTATTTGAAGCAAAGAGTTCCTTATGTAAATTTATTTGTTAAACTCAGATATAGTTTGTACATAACCTTGGCCACAGTAATTGGCTAACACGAACTCTTTACTTAGAAGAAATACAAAAAAATTTAAAATTTGGCCCCAAATAAAGGCTCTAACTACAGATTTAGCCTCAAGCATAGGCTATTGTGATGTACATAATCCCTATGTGTTTCCCCTGCAGTTTACTCATGCGAGTAGAATTTTAGTATGAATAAACTGGATTAAGCTATAGTTGGAGGATCATCATACTCCCAAATTGGTTGTATGAACTTCTTAAGGAAACGACCATTTATTGGATTAGCGTGTATTGTACCATCTCGATCTCGTAACCGAACTGCTCCTTTACCCAAAAGTCGATCAACGATGTATGGTCATTCCCACTTTTCTGACCATTTTCCTCGTCCTTCAGTCTTCTCGCCAACAGGCAAAATGACTCGCCAGACAAGTTCTCCTTCTGCAAAACTCATGCCCCTGGTACATCGATCATAGACACGAGTCACCTTTCGTTTTTCGGCACATAGACTATCATAAGCTTGTATTCGTTTCTCATCCAAGTCTTCATGCTCTTGCCACATCGCTTGTACATAATCCTCACCGATCAGGTCGTGTTGTTCCATCACCCGCAAAGACTGAACGTTTATCTCCAAATGCAAAACAGTATCATGGCCGAACATTAATGCATAAGGAGTTGTACCTGTGGGTGTTATTTTACTCGTTCTATAAGCCCACAGGGTGTTAAATAATTCTTCATGCCACAGTCTGGCATTGCTTGCAAGCGTCCGTTTAAGAATATGGATAATGATCTTATTGCTTGCTTCGGTTTGACCATTGGATTGGGCATAGTATGGAGAAGAGTGTAAAAAATGGATTCCGAGATCCTTCATAAGCTCATCTGCTTCTCCAGACATGAATGCTGCCTCTCGGTCTGAAACAAAACTCTCAGGAATACCAAACCGACAAATGATATCTTCAAATAAGAACTGGCGGATGGCCTTGGCTGATGATACCCTGAGAGGTCGAGCTTCGACCCATTTGGTGAAGAAATCAGTAGCCACTATGATAAATTTATGCCCTTCAGATGAATGAGGATGAATCATTCCAATTAAATCCAAAACCCATCATCGCACTGTCCAAGGCTTGATTATAGGCTGTAATGGTATTCTGGGCATATGGTTGATTGGACCATGTTTCTGGCATTCTTCACAACCTTTAGCGAACGTGATGCAATCTCTGAGCATTCCTGGCCAATAAAAGCCATGTCTTCTAAGTAACCATCTCATCTTGGGACCGGCCTGATGTGCCCCTGCTATCCCAAGATGGACCTTCCTCATTAATCGCTTAGCTTTACGTCCAAAGACACACCGTAACAGTATGCCTTCCTCTCCTCTTCTATATAATTCATCGTCTTTGAGCATATAATTAAGAGCTAAGAAACGAATCCGCTTTGCTACCGGATTATTAGGATTCTGGAGGTAAGAAATAATCTCTTGTCTCCAATCCACATCAACGTGATCGAGTGTAGCAACGTACCACTCATTTTTTTCTTCTTGGTGAGCAACGAAAGATGGGAGGGTTCTTCTTTCAACTTTTAATATTCGCTCGCGTACTCCATCGTGCAAGCTCACCCCAGTTGCTAGTTGAGCCAACTCATTTGCTGCATAATTCCTCTCACGAGGAACATGACTCAACTCCACCTCTGTAAACAACTTGAGCAAATCACAGGCTCGTTTAGCATATGGCTCTAGGACTGGTCCAACCTTATACTTGGTTTCAAGTTGTCTGATCACAAGTTGGGAATCTCCAAAGATGTGCACATCATTGATCTCCATATCTAGTAGAAGTTCTAACCCAATGATTAAAGCTTCATATTCTGCTTGATTGTTTGTGCATCTGAAGTCCAACCTAAAAGAATAAGAAAAAGTTTGGCCGCGTGGAGAGACTTATGCAACTCCTGCCCCAGCCATTGTACTCGTACTTGACCCATCAAAGTATAAACACCAAGGAGCCAAATCAATACGAGCAAGGTCCAGTTCTGGCCACTCACTAACATCCTCCATTGGATGATGAGCAAAAAAGTCAGCCACTGCTTGGCCTTTAACCGCCTTCTGGGGAACATACTGCAAAGAAAACTCTGATAAATCCAGGATCCACTTCCCAATGCGTCCCCGGAGAATGGGTCTGGACAGCATATACTTCACCAGATCAGTTTGAGCTATGACAAATGTGGTGAAGGAAAGCATGTAATGCCTCAGTTTGCACCCTGAAAAGTACAAGGCTAGGCACATTCTTTCCATTGGAGAGTATCTCGTTTCACAATCATTCAGGGTACGACTCAGATAGAAAATAGCACGTTCAGTTCCTGACGTGTCGTCCTGAGCTAATAAACTCCCAATAGAAATAACAGTAGCTGAAATATACAGCTTAAGAGGAACCCCAGGTCTTGGAGGAACCAAGACGGGCGGGTTCGTTAAATATGCTTTGATGGTATCAAACGCCTCTTGATGTATAGGCTCCCATACAAAGTCTTTCTGATTTTGAAGCTTGAGCAAGGTGGAGAATGGTTGTGTCTTCCCAGCAGCATTGGCAATAAACCGTCGTAAGAAATTAATTTTTCCTAATAATCGTTATAGCTCATTCTTACTCTCTGGTGGGATTGCACTAAGAACCGCTTATTTCTTGTCATCTGGTATCTCAATCCCACGTTGATGAATCAAAAAACCCAGGAAGTCTCCTGCCTGGACGCCAAATACGCACTTGGCTGGATTCATCTTCAGTTGATGTTGCCTCATTCTGAGAAACACCTGCCGCAAGTTTTCAAAATGGTCACTTCTGCGTTTCGTTTTAACTACCACATCATCAATATATACTTCCATAGTCTTGCCGATAAGATCATGGAAGATCAAGTTCATTGCTCGTTGGTAGGTTGCCCCAGCATTCTTGAGTCTAAATGGCATGTCCACGTACTCAAATACTCCTACAAATCCTAGACACCAAAACGCCGTTTTATGTCGATCAGATTCAACCACTGGGATTTGGTGGTAGCTAGCGGTTCCATCCATGAATGTTAACATCTCATGACGAGCTACTGAATCCACCAGCAAATCCATTACTGGCATTGGGTATGCATCCTTTGGGGTTGCATTGTTCAAGTCTCTGTAGTCAACACACACTCGCATTTTCCCATTCTTTTTCTTGACTGAGACTACGTTGGATAGCCACTCATTGTATTTGGCTACTCGTATGATCCCTGACTTAAGCATCTTCTCTACCTCCTCCTTGACAAGAATTGCAGTTTCTGTATTCATCCGACGCATCTCTTGTTTTACGGGTTTCTTTCCCTCGATGATGGGCAAGTTGTGACAGACCAAATCTGGTGACAGTCCTGACATGTCGTCGTACTTTTCTACAAAACAATCAGCGTATTCTCGTAGCAATTCAATAAGTTTAAGTCTTTCTCCAGGCTCCAAGAAAGTACTAATGGCCACAGAGATTGGCTCTTCAGTTGTCCCAAGGTTAATATGTTCAATGGGATCCTTGACTTTGGGAGGTAAATCATCCAGGGCTGCTGGAGCTAACTTAATCTCTTCTGCTTCCTCCAAGTCCTGTAAAACATCTTCATCCACATATTCCAATGCTGCAACCAATGGAATCTTCTCAAAGGCTTGACTCTCCAACAGAAAATTGTGAAAGCGCTCATGTAAAGAGTAACAAGCCTCGGTCTCTATACTTGATAGAGACTCGATCATTGAGAAAGTTTGGATGGTAGCTCAATGGTGCAGGGTCTTCCACTGTCTTGATTGATTTGAATCATACCCCACTGAGCTAGTTCAGAGGCCGTAACACCAACTGGGCGGCCTCTGCTATCGACGCCACATACCTCCAGTGGCCTGAGGTCACTGTGGTAAAAACTGGCTTCTAATGAGTTAGCAGAAATAGAATATGAACGGGGACCAACATTAATAATTTCTACTTCACCAGATTCCATATCCCAAAGTAACATCTGCTGATGGAGGGACGAAGGTACACAATAACTCCTGTGGATCCAATCACGCCCCAAAATTGTAGTGTACGAGGCTGCATATTCTGCTACAAAGAACTTATACGTACCGGTGGCTGGACCGATGTGAACCTGTAAGAAGACAATGCCCAAAGTATTGGAAATGCTACCCTGAAAGTTTCTAACATGTAGTGAGGTTTCTTGGATAACAGACTTGGGAAAGCCTAATAAGGCCATTATCTTAACCGTGATGATGTTTACGGCTGCCCCTGAGTCCACTAAGAGTTTGTTTAGTTGTATCCCTTGGACCTTCCCTGTAACATACAACGGCCGCATGTGTATAGCCATGTCTACAGTAGGCTTGGCGAACATCATCTGTCCCTTTGTGGATGAATCAAATTCTGGTGCTTTGGTAAGTACTAGGTCTTCTTTTGGTTCTGGTTCATTGTCTGGTACTACCAAGTTGTTGATGCTATCGTCCGTGATTGACTTATCAATTAATGCTGGTGAAGGCAAAGCATACTTGGACGATAAAATATACACCATGTTAACAGTGATAGCCTCCTCTTCGATGTAATTTTGAGTTTCTTCTTCTTCTTCTCCTTCACCGTAATCCAACAACTACTCATCATCTTCATAGTTGTGATCCTCAGCCGGCTGCACCTCGGGACTCAAATCTGTGGTGAGCTCGAGAGAAGCAACTTGCTGCAAATTATCCTCAGGTATAGGATCAACAGTTGCTGGCATGAGGAGTGCTGGATCTTGCTCCATTTGACGGGAAACAGGTTGTCGAACCTTCTTTTGTTCTTCCACAACCAACGGTCTTGGTTTCCATTGCAAGACCTTGGGCTCGCTTGGAGCTTTTTGCTTTTGAATAGTTTTCCCTTCCTTAGGAGGTGTCTGTAACCCTATTGCCTCTATCGTGTCATCTTCAAAAGTGAGACGTCTTCTCACTGGTTTTCGTTGTGCAACTTCACGATGATCTTCAGGAGTGAGTATAGGCTGTTTCCCTTTAGCCCCTAACTCCGGGTTACGGTCAAAGACACCTGGTCTTTGTACTCTCATTTTGGGCTCGCGAGACTTCTTCCCGAAAACCACTAATGGATTTGCTGCAAGGGCATTCATCCGCCTTTGCAGTGTTTCTGGAGAACACACCAGCTCTTCTTCAGTGAGCAGGCCTGCTTCATAAGCCTCTAGCGCTCTCTTGGCTTCCCCAAAGCGACGTTGAAGGTTTCTTCTTCTGCTTGGAGTTACCTCAATAGTTTTTCCTTTCTCCCTCACATACCAAACATTCTCCTTAGTGATATTTTTTGAAGCTGGAGGTATATATGGTCTGGCGAGCGTGTCAGCAACTTCTGATTCAGATTTCTGGACAGTACTGACCTTTTCTGTTGCTTGCGAGCGTTTAGGAGTTGGAGTGTCCCTTTGTCTCGCTTGTTGGTGTTGATGATCTGCTTGTGCAAATAATTCTGGGAATGATTTAGCTGCTTCAGCCAATTCCTCATATGAGATCTTCAACCCACCTCTAAGTTTACAATGAGCACAAAGGGCTACTGGCGACGTTGCTTTTGGGTCCACTTTTCCTTTTCCTTTGTTTGGTTTCGTCGGTTGTCTACTTTGTAGACTCTCGCCAGTAGTTGGATGGCTGTTGAGCTGTTTCCTTTTATTGGATTTTTCTTATGTTATTTCCAACATCCCAACCGTCATTGATAAGTCGGTCGCCAAGCCTGGCGAGGGTTCTTGTTCTATCATTATTTCTCCCTCGTCAATCCACTGCTATATCCTGAACTTCAAGTCTCGGCATGCACTTGTGGAATGGCGACCCTACCTATTGTGGTATCGACAATGAAAGAGGCCCCTGACATCCTCAGGATGTGGGTCTGGAGCTCCCGAATTATCAGGAACCACTACTATTCCTGCTTGGACTAGCTCTTCAAATATTTCCTCTTGCCTAGACGCATCGTAAGTAATTTTAGTCCGCTTAGGTCGGACAAATGCAATATTGCGTCTAGACCTCCGTCTTGACTTCTTCCTTCTATATGTTGGGTCAGTGTGATTGCCGTGGGAAGAAGCGTCGATGGTAGGAAAAGTTGTGTCGGGAGGAACTACTGGCCTATGAGTATATAGTGGGTGCCAGTCCACTTCTCCCTTGTCATTGACTTCAATCACATCCCAATTGATCAATCCTTAGATTTTATCTCTCAAGGTCAAATACCTTGTTGTTCGGTGACCAAAGTGATTGTGAAATCTGCAGAAGTGCTGGGCTGGACCTTCATACCGTAATTGTCTAAGTTCATTAACCGAGTAGAAGAAAACCAAACCCATGTCTATTTGCCTATCGAAGATATGCTCCATCTGTTCGTATTTGTAAGAATAGGCTACAAAGACGGATCGATTCAAGGCCTCCCAACTTCCAACGCGAGAATTGGGTGATGATCCTTCTACCTCAATCATATTGACTTGAGGTGTTGGGAAAGGCTTAGAATCCACTAATGCTGCTGTTTTGGACGTTCCTTCCAGCTCTAGTCTTTCTTCATTGATCCATCTCTGGATCTGGTCTTTAAGCTTGATGCAGTCTTTTGTAATATGGTTCCATGCTCCATGGAACTTGCAGTACTTTTTTCCCTTCAACTGCTCAGCTGTAGGAAGCGGTCCAAAGTCCGTTTTAACAGCACGCATGCTGTATAGTTCGTCCAAGATTTCATGAGCCAGATTGGCATCATAAGTGTATGTCTCAAACTCTGGCTTGGTAAAAGCCACTGTGGAAAGTTTGATTGGACCCTTATTCTTTTGAAGCTTGCGGGGCTTTAATACTTTACTCGTTGTTAGATCCACAGCACACACCTGCTCACCTTCAGAGTCCGACTATTGGTCGTCTATTTCTTCAATATAAGCCATTGTTTTTGGCTTTAGTCTATCATAAGACTTAGCATTGTACGTCCCCTTGGGTGCATTCCTTCTGTTGTCTCTTTCTTGCATGGTACTGTAAGCTTTTGTTATAGCCATGATAAGCTCATTCAAGGAAAAGTACTTGCTATTTAGGAATAGCTGGTGGTATGTATCCTCCAAACCATTCTTGGCCATTTCGACCACCTCTTCTTTACCAAGTGGGGTCTTACATAGATTGTATTCTGACCGGAAACGGTGTAGAAAAGTGACTGGACTTTCTGTCACCGATTGGCTCAAGGAAGCCAACTTTCCAACGCTGGTTTCTGGTCTTGCCGTTCCAAAGTGATCTATGAATAAGGCCACCATGTCCTTCCACTCATTGATCGAGCCATTTTCTATTCCCGTATACCATACGAGGGCTGATCCTAACAAAGACGATCCAAAGACCCGTAATTTTAGTCCTTCATTATCGGCATACTGCCTCAATTGCAGCGTAAAATATGCTAAGTGTGTTGCCGCGTTAGAATCGTCGTCGCCAGAGAAAGTTGGAAGGTCTGATGCCGGTAAAATTTTGGTCATTGCCATGCATCAGGATCGTCCTTCTGCATGGGAGGAAACGGTGTCTCGTATGTCTCATACATCTTAGCTAAATGTATGTCGCAATCGTTTAGGAACCTATTTAACCGTTGCTCCCAAGCAGGAGGGAAAGACTCTGCTTGTCTAGTCTTTCTTGCCAAGTCAGATACGGATTTGGTTAGAGACGCTATGTCCCTATCTGTCTTTTGAGACAATGTCGCTGCATATCGGCGGTATTCATCCAAACTTGATCCCAAGTGTTGGAGGATTTCTATCCGTAGTTTATCTTGACCTTCCACGAAACTAGTTACCTGGGCTCTCATGGCCTCTCTCTCCTCTCGATCTCTACTGAAATCTACCTGTATTGATTGAATTCCGGCTGCCGCCGTATCTATTAAGTCGCTCTGGGTAGTGAGAAGAGCCGCCTGCTGCTCAATCCTTTCATCGAGAGCCGCATACCGCATAATAACTAGCCTGGTGGCTATCACGCCTAGCTGCATAAGTTAGGTATTCTGGGAACGTAAGTTCTGCTATCTCCGCTTCACTTAAAGATTTAAACGTCATGATGTTGAAGTCTTTAGCGAAGATAATTTCAACCGCTTGAATACTCAATGAACGACACTTGGTAGATGTATGTTCACAGTAAGCCGGTTGTGGGTGTTTGTGACACTGAGGGTAAATCCTTTGATAAGGATCACCAATTGTCACTTAGAGACGCTAAGAGACACAAAAATAAATCCCAATGAGGTCCCACTGGGCATGCCAAAATGTTCGAGCGCAAAATATCTCCCGCGGAGAGATCCTTCTGCGAAGCAGTCTCTTTTAACAGGTTCGGATAGCTTTAACCGCAGGTACCGGTTTATCCTGTGTCGTGTGCTTCGTATGCTGGCGTGCCACCATTCTTCAACGGAATATGGACTATTTACAGTCGCCTGACTTCTATATAAAGCGATTTAGACAGGGAGAGCACCAACCCCGTCCGAATAGGTCCTTCTCGCCTAGTAACCTAGGACTTTTGATATGTGTCTCTAGCAGAGCCTTCGAAATTGATACCCCACACGCCCTTATCCGTGCAAAGCAGAGCAACTTCTCTGACGATGTGTTGAGAACACTTGCTTCCTTTAAGTATCCAAACTCTCAGCCTACAGGTGACAAGCTCTTCAACTTTCCAGTAGCAATTGCTTCCTTGGAGTCGCAACACTCTCAGCCTACAGGTGACAAGCACTTTGACCTTCTGGTTGCAAAGAAGATAGAAATCTCGAAGACGAGATGTCTGTCTAGGTGTACTTGCGTATAGCAAATGTTTTTGTATGTTTGATCGGGGACCTTTTCCACGAAGCTCTTACTCTCCTTATATACTCGCATATCAGCAGTCATTCAATTCTATTAAACTTCCTCTGTTTTTGCTCTTAGAATCCCAATATAACTCCGACACCAGCACACGGGTTGTTAATTCTTTAAAGATATTCAACACTATCACAACTCTTCTATCAAAGAAACCTATCTGAGATAAAACAGAAATGATAGACATCCAAGCCGCATAGAATCAACGAACTAATTAATCACAGTTCTAACTGAACTCTATTTTCTGTACTCAGCTGCTCGCCAAACTTCCTTATAACTCATGGGCCGCTCGCCAAGACTTCAGTCATTCAAGTCCAAAATGAAATATTTATTTCAGGCCCAAACAAGAATTACTCCTGAACAATAATACAATCACGTCAAAAATTAGATAAATTACTCATGCATGTACCATAGGGAAGAACAATCCAGTTGCTCATCACCTATATTAATCCATGTGATAGTCTAGCGCATGCATTTCATTTTTTCTCACAGATATGATCAACTTATGAATGTCTGTAATATGGTGCAGATCGCTCCCTATGATCAGCTGCAGTCAATCGACTGTTTAGTTGATGAACTTAACCAATTTCTACCCCCAATTCCTTCGCAGGCACGATAACACTCTTTCTACTTTCTCTCTTACCGTACTGCATTCCCCTCACTTGTAGTGAACTATTTATTCTCATTCATATTCAGGTATAATAGCATCAAGTGATACAATGGAGAATAGGGTGCCAAATCCTCATACACAGATAGTTTGCTTTGTAAAATTAGACTGGAGTTCTGATGCTACTGACTTGGGGCATATTTGTACAAGACCATTGCAGTAATAGAAATTTTAATACATCTAGATTCTGGTCCGCTTACCCCATTTTACCTTGTTCAAGCATCAAAGTTAGAATCTTGAACTCCCTCACCTCAATTCCTAAGATCACTAATCAACAAGTCACTGATTGTACTTCCCCAACTCATACCATCTGGTCTCTATAAATCTCAACAGATTGTAATGAACAGAAACTTCACAAGTCAAAGATCAGACCAAATCAGACGCAGAGATAATAATAAAGTTCACACAAGGACCATAGATGGAATGCATATCACCATCTCCTACCAGCCTCAAAATTTAATACATGAGCAGCTGACAAACTCAATGTTACTCGAGGGATTGGCCTCCTTTTCTGAACTAGAAGTATTATGCAGAAATAGGAGCCGTCCAATAAATGTGGCTATCTGCTTAAAGATAGTTTCAAAAACAGCGGCATTTGATTGCCACAAGCAACTACAATGTCTCAATCTGTATTCAAAGGGACCTTACCATCATCCCCATCTTTTTTCTTCCTTCCTTGCAGCCTTTACTAGCTTTTAATATTTGAACAAACTTGTTGCCATGCTTTCAAGTTCCAACAGTCAATGATCTCTTGCTTGGAGTATGAATCACAACTTTTGGTTTTAATGGCAACCACTTAAAAGCAGTTCTTGAAGAAATGCAGAACATGAAAGCTGATGTAACCATGCTTAAGCCTGTGACAGTATTCAGTTTTTCTTTCTTTTTCCTATCATCATTTGTACACATTCCTAAGTTTACCGATCAAACGGTGAGAGAGATAGACACATAGTTGTATACAGTTTTCGTTGAAAATAAAAAATAAAAAATCTCTCAACAAATTAAAGTTTGTACATGCTTGTACTAATAATTACTACCTCACTACCCACATGTGATTGATGGATCGGACCCTGCATCATGCAGGCTTAGCTGAGGACCTCTACTGCTTCTAATATTACATTTCACCAACTAGTTTGATGGGGGAAAATGAGCAGAAGTGAATTGGAATGAGTCTCATGTTAAAAGGGAAAGTTTGGCATTATTCTATTTGAAGTCAAACATAGCCAGTTGCTGATAAGTAATATGTCAATGTAGAGAGATCCAATCATTAATTTGTTGGATATAATGTTTAGCAAACTAGGCCTTACTTCACATGGCATATAACAGCAAATGGGACCTGTAGCAGTAGCATGAGTTCATAGACAGCAATAGCTCATAATCCTAACCATTAGCAATGAGATTTGATACGAAAGACTTGAAAACCGACAACATAATATCGTTTCGGTTAGTATGTACCTATAACAAGTTGTACAGACTTTTCTTCTCTGCAATATGAGTCCAGGTTAAATGATTTGAATAGATTGATTTAAACAACATGGTTATGAACACCAGATGAAGTTGAATTCAGACAAGCTAGTACTTTCAACCCAAAGCTACTGGACCATGAGAAGGATACATATATCTAAAACAAATTATTCCAAATTAATGCAGATTGTTTCACTAGTGTTGGATTGAATCAAGTATGATTTTATAAGTGTATATTCTGTAATTAAGTATGATTTTATAATTGATTAAGTTTCCTTCTTGAATTGTAAGTATGGTTGTATATATACCCAATTCGGGATTGATCAATATATTAGAAAATTCTCAAACACTTGTGTTCTATTTGACTTGGCATCAGAGCCTAAGTTTCGATCTTGACAATCTTGAAGACCTGACCTATCCCGATCCTGTATCTCAGCTACTAATATAGCCTAGTTAAGAACAGGCTTCACAGGCTTCTCTAGCTAGAGAAATCTAAAATGATCTTAGATTCTTTCGCCACTCGCCTATCCAAACTATGGCTTTGTCATAAACTTATCTTCAAATTCTGAATGAGTCATTGATAACTACTGATCTATCTAAAATGACCAAGTCTTCGTTAGTTTTGTTTGATAATTTTCCACTTTAAGACGGATTGATGTTTCTTTCTCAACTTGTGAGACTATACTGGTTCATAATATAATAATACAATAGTATAATTTTACAAACCAGCCTGCAGCACACTGCTGCATAAGAACAAATGAACAACTCCGTGATCTTGTTTCTGTTTTTGCCCCTCTCCTTTTGTTTTTCAGTGTCTTATAATTCCTTTTTACCAAACAATTTGACCAAAGAATCTTCTCCAAATCCTTTTATCTGTAGGGACTGTAGCCTTGTATATTTTAATCTTCACACATCTATAATATATCTTCCAAAGACTTGACTAATGTACAAGTATACAAACAGATTCACGAGGCCAAATTACAACTACAAATACATATATATGTAAATATATCAATTTACGTCATTATCAAGATTTGACAGAAACATTTAAATAAGTCTGGCACTATTGTCAATTTATGTTTAATAGCAGTCGGAAATTAAATTTGAGGACATTCTCTTTAAAAACGGATTTATCATATCATGGATATAGACTAACTGAAACTCAAAAAAATAGCATGAGTATTGCATGTGAAGGAGGGCGGGCAACCAAAGGGTCCAGCGTGCCATACATAACCAAAGCAGAAACCGATTAGAACATGTACGCGGGAATCTTCTGGTCTAAAATAGTTGGTGATACTGCTCCATGAATCTACTGGTTTTAAATAGTGTGATCCTGATAACAAATATTGGTGAGGAAGAAAACACGTGGTGGTGGGGTGAGACAGATTTGACTTCAGAAAAAGTAGGCCTTGGACTCATATTGCAGAAAATAAAAAATTTAGGGGAAAATATCTAATCTGATCTCTAGCTAGCTAGAGAGAAATGTAATGTCACAACTGAAAACACACAATCAGCACAAGAAGACAAATGGGTCCTTTTGCCTTTCATTTTGTTCTGGTCACAACTAGGAAACCACGTACCAGAAGCAATTGCTCATGATGTCTCCCTCTTTCTTACTCTCTTCGAAAACTCCGGATCATAGTAAATTTTTTGTTTACAATTAGCATCTAATAAGAGTATCAAACCAGAATGATAACAGCATTTGTGTAATTTAGTGCTAAATAATCTGCGGGACTATATGAACACAATTCTTCTTTAATTCTGGAGATGGTAGGCTTATCCTCTATACCTTTTGAGCAAGGCGGTTACCATAAGTAGGGCACTAAATGATCTCAACGGCCACAATAAATTCAATTCTTAGTCCTGCAGCTTCTTTGATAGAACTAACTACTTCCTCAACTCTTCGATTGATTTCCCATAAGAGATTTGCTTAGGACCTTATCAGAATTACGATTAAGTCATTTTTCGGCTAAGTTCTACTCGTAAGGCTATGTGTTATCTAACTTTCCCTCGAGAGTGAATAGCTATGCCTGAGCTTGACAAACGAAGCTATTGCCATAGCTACTTAAAAGTAATGTTCTAGTTAACTAAATCTACTGAAATGTTCAACCCTAGAAACTAAAGCTACTGAGTACTGACACGCAAAATCAAGTGACTAATGGCAAGTAGAAGATAGAGACATATGAGTACTGTATTTTTCCAAAATATGACGTACTTATCAGTCAATGAAAATTTACAAGTTAATGCACCTGCACACAGTTAATACTCCATCTAATTGGACTATTGGAGTCATTCCAGAAAACAAATGTATGGTGATGCTACAACCGCAAAATGTGGCCAAATAAATAATATGAATAGTTTTTCACTTCCTGCTTACCTTTACTCCTTACCTTGTTCTTATATAATGGAGGCTATGTATAGAACCAGAACACACAGCTGCTAGCAAACAATACCAAACACAGTTCTAGGGTGCTCCTCTGATCATCATAAGCTCACAGCTATAAATTTTTCCCTTTTTTGGTTCTTCTCTCGCTATTAATTTCTTTCGTCCAATATTAGGCAGGATGGTGCTAGAAACTAAGAGCCTCTCATCAGCCATGAACGCGAAAATCGTTGGATCGGGGAGTGAGTCCTTAGTCCTAGCACATGGATTTGGAGGAGACCAGTCTGTCTGGGACAAAGTCCTTCCCTACTTGGCTCAACATTACAGTGTTCTTGTTTTCGACTGGACCTTCTCCGGCGCTGTCAAGGATCCCAACCCCTTTGATCCTGCAAAATATTCGTGCTATGATGATTTTGCTCATGACTTGATTGCTCTCTTGGATGAACTTAACCTGAAATCCTTTGTCTATGTTGGCCACTCCATGTCTGCTATGATTGGATGCATTGCTTCCATTAAAAGACCTGACCTCTTTAGCAGCCTCGTACTCATCGGAGCTTCTCCTAGGTATGCTCTAGATAAACTTCAATTCCTAAATATTCTTCATGCTAACTGCAGGCACACCTCAAAACGCTCACATCATATATAGTTCATCTTGATTTTTATGTTGATGCACGCACAGTTTAGCTAATCTTCCAAAACTTTCCTCTTGCTAACTAAAAGCTCATCACTCTCCTAGTTCATCCTGGATTCTTTCTTACTGTTCAAGCTTATTCATCAGCTATAGACATATAGTATTGTTCAAGCACATATATACCAAAACTTCTCAGTTTCATGTATGGGCAAACAGAACCACTGAATCGAACCAGAAGAATTTGACCAAGGTGGGCTAGGATTTATGTCCTGAAAAATAAATAAAAGAGTTTGTTGGGCTGTATTCAAGGGCAATGTAGTATGGGCTAGGGTTGTTGTGGGGGCCTTCATCTAAAGTATGGAGGTTTTAACTCATGTAGCACATGTCTCATTATGAAATAGACAGATACCCAATCCACAACTGATCGATCAAGATCTATAGTATTTGTTATACAAGTTCCTATATGGAACTAAAATTCGTTCTTATGTGTAGGTATATAAATACAGATGACTATGAAGGTGGGTTTGATAGTTCAGACATTAAGGAAATCTTGTCAAGCATAGAGTCCAACTTTCACAACTGGGCTGCTTACTTTGCTTCTGTTGTTGTGGACTCAAAAGACCCTCTCTCAGTTGACAAGTTTACCAAGTGCCTGCAGAATATGAGACCTGAATTTGCACTTGCTGTAGGCAAAATAGTCTTCTACAGCGACGAAAGAGAGGCTCTCGACAAGGTCTCAACTCCATGCACTATCATCCACACCAGCAGTGACATTGTGTCTCCAAAATCGGTCGCGTTTTACATGCAGAAGAAAATGAAGGAGAACCCCAAAGTGGAGATTTTAAACATTAGTGGCCATTTCCCACATTTAACTGCACACGTTGAGCTCCTGGATGTGCTAGGACTCATCTTGGGGGTGAAATTCGACCTTGATCTGGATCTTAAACAAAAACTTGACAAGTTATCCTGCTGATTAATTTCTAGAACTCTTTTCCTCTTTGTTCTTAGCTTTTCTTTTGGAAGCTAGGGAGAGCTAGCTAGAATAATACGAGGCCATAGACATAGACGTAGGCCAATTTGGACGGCCTTGTCCCTTATGTTATATCTAATATCATGGTGTATAAAATGTGTGGCTTAGATTTCCATTTTTCAGTTGTTGTATTGACTAGGAAGAAAGCTCCAGGCTCTTTCTCCACCATTCCTCATTATTCCTGAGCAACTCGGAAATGCTTAGTTTATATACCTTGATATTCAAGTTTCTAAGAGCAAGAAGGGTAATTAGTACCAAATCACAACCTACTAGAAAACCCAACTAGAAAAACTTCACAATTGTTTAACACAGCATATATAGTTTGATTTAAAACTCTGATAAGATTACAAACTTACTGGATCACTTGATGTCTTCAACTAGTTTGGGCAGAGTCCTTCAAAAGATGGCGCGATCCAAAACGGCATATAGTCGAGTCCACTGTGACTCGGAGAGTGAAGTGGTGTGCTGGTCTCCTTCTCTAAACTGAAGATACCTATCTCCCATGCTGAGCCACTATTACAAGCATAGTGTATGCAATTCGGCTGGCATCCACGAAAATTTGAAGCCGAAACAGACTTGAAATGAGTCTCGATCACCTACGAATACAGCATCGTCTCCGATGCTTTTCACCTCAAGCAGGAATACATAATCGCGTTCAATCATCAACTTGTAGACCTTGAAGGTTGTAGCACGTACACGCTGGCTTCTGTGCAGAAACTTTTTCTACAAGCAAAAGATGGCCTCTTGTTGATTCAACAAGATATGTAATTTGCCTCGGTCGAATATTGTATATCTCTTTTGAAAAATCTCTTGGTCTACGTACCATTAATTCGATCGATCAGTACAGATTGCTTCCACAAGTATCGACTAGGCAGCAACGATTTTTATAAAATGTAGCACTAGCATACTTGGGAAAACCACATCGCTGGAAACAGAGTATATTTCCAAAGTTTCTGTCCTCCATTAAAGTAAGCTGCGGCGTGACTTCGAAAGTAGATTGATGTCATTGATTGGGCTGCCCATCATTGGAAGAGCAAGACTCTATTCCGTGAAGAAAATTTGTCTCGCTGTCAGAGTTTATTGCTTATGGTTAGACGTCTGTTTAGTATAAGGAGACATTTCTCTGTAGTTTTGAATTCAATTTTTATGATTGTTAGAAGTAGATTATGTTCTTTATCTTTCAAGTCTTCTACTTGTTTGGGCCCAAAATATTATATTTTGTTATTGGGCTTTCGAGGCTGGATTAAGTGAGCGGCCCATTAATGAGTAATAATCGACATTTCCTATGGAGGAAAAGATTCCTGGCGAAACTTATCTCTAAAAGTCTTAGATTCCGAGATAAGGTGAAAGACATGGGAACCGAGCAGTTAGAGTTGCTTAGCAAGTCTAATTGTGAGGAGATTAAGTTGACTGAAATACGAGCACCGTTTCCTATATATAGAGGAGCATAACACCGAGGAATGGATCCTCGATCATACACATTTTTCTATCGGCAAACTATCTTCTCATCTCGAGAAAATCTTGCAACCAGCGATCAAGAGAGTTGTCACCCGAAAGAGTGTGAGATTCTTGTGATTTACGGACACAAAACCCTGCAACCGGCGATCAAGAGGCTTGTCACCAGGAAGAGTGAGAGCTTGGAGATTTAAGGACGCAACCACTGTGTTTTCAACACCACGTCAAAGAGATTGTTTTGCTTTACACCAGGAAGAGTGTGAGGTATCGATCTTCGTGGCTCAGCTAGAGATACGAAATCCACAAGTCCTAAGGCATTAGGCTAGAAGGATCCATTCAAGCAGGGTTGGTGTTATCCCCGTCTAAATCTCTTATCAAGAAGTCAGGTAGCAGCTGGTCTACAAATTAACAATTCCGTCGCGAGACAGTGGCATGCCAGCGTACGAAGCATACGATCAAGAAAAGAGACAGTTTGCAGAACTTCTCAGATCAATGGGAGATTTTGGTGTCAAACATTTTTGTACACCCAGTGGGACCAGTTTTTGTGTCTCTAAACGACAATTGAGAACCCCTATCAAAAGGAGTACCCTCAGTGTCGTAAACATCGACAACTGAACTACCAGGAACACACTTCTTCTAGGTGTCGTTCATTACCGGATAACGCGGTTGAAATTATTTTTCAAGTCCAACAAAGTTCAACAATGGATTTAAACTTCTTAACTAAAGCTGAGATCAATCAATTGGGTTATGAGGAATTCCGAGGGGAAGTTCGGAGAGTACTTTACGTCTCTCGAGCGAAGGATAGGAGATCAAGCGGAACTGCTCGTCAGTAGTAGCGAGAAAACAGATAAAACTATTGCCGAGATCAAAGCCTTAAGGTTAGAATATCACAAGGGTTGGAGGAGCATGAAACATTTAAGGCTCAAATAGCGACCATCGTGAAGTACCCTCAGTGTCGTAAACATCGACAACTGAACTACCGGGAACACACTTCTTCTAGGTGTCATTCATTATCGGATAACGCGGTTGAAATTATTTTTCAAGTCCAACCAAGTTTAACAATGGATTTCAACTTCTTAACTGAAGCTGAGATCAATCAATTAGGTTATGAGGAATTCCAAACGTACGCCGCCCAGCGAGAGGGGAAGTTCGGAGAGTACTTCACGTCTCTGGAGCGAAGGATAGGAGATTAGGCGGAACTGCTCGCCAGCAGTAGCGAGAAAACAGATAGAACTATTGCCGAGTTCAAAGCCTTAAGGTTAGAATATCACAAGGGTCTGGAGGAGCATGAAACATTGAAGGCTCAAATAGCGACCATCGCGGAGGGGCATGACAAGATGCATGCTGATCTCCTACGTGCTCTAGATGTGAATCAGTTGAGCCAGGCTAGGGAAGTGGCCAATTTCTATAGGAGGATGGACAGAGACATATCAGCATTAACCAAGGCTATCTCTGACCTCACCAAGAAGTCCAGGCAAGCCGAGGCCTTCCCAGTTGCTTGAGAAGAGCGCTTGGAGAGGTTTATGGAGGAGTGCGATATTCATATTGCCAGAGTGCATGAGCCATATGAGACTCCATACCCGCCTGTGCATAAAGACAATGTCATTGCTTGGCAGTGGCCCCGACATTACAAGCCAATCAATTTCCAGACCTTTATAGGGGATGACGATGCTAATGCGGTGACGCATTGGGATTATTTTACATTGCAGCTAGGACAGTTTGCAGAGGACTTAGAGCTTAAGCTAAGAGTCTTTGGCTCATCCCTATTAGGATCAGCACTCGTCTGGTACACCGGTCTGAAGAAAAGGTCGATAACCGAGTGGTCAACAATGGAAGCATTGTTTATTGATCATTTCGGGACAACGAGGCCAGAAACCAGCATTGGCAAGCTAGTAGCCATGTGTCAATTAACATCGGAGAGCCCGGTAGCTTTCCTTCATCTGTTTAGGTATGAGTATAACTTGTGTAAAGCCCCGTTGGGGGAAAGATGCAGTCGTAGAAATGGTTATAAATGGCCTGGAGGATGAGTACCATAGGTTGTTCTACAATTTTAAACATCTCACCCTCAACGAGCTAATAACAACGGTGACAAAAGCGCACAATATTATGCAGGAGAGGGACAACCGACGTAATTCCTCAAATGGTACATATGCATCAAGGTCTTATGATATAAACAAGCCAAAAATTGTGGCTTATATCGAAGATCCAGAGGAACAAGAAGCAAGTTCTGAAGATGAGCAAGTAGGGGTCGTTGAGTTAACAACAAACAAAGTTGTGAAACCCCACAAGTTGCAAAAGAACAAAGGCCCTATGAGGCTCTCGACAGTGGCTTTTACAAAGCCAGAATCTGAGACGTATACTTATGATGCCAACATGGCACATGAAATTCTGGATGAGCTTTTCAGTCTGAGAGCCGTCAACACAGATTTTGGACCACTTCCTAATGCTGAACAGCTGAAAGGGAAGAAATATAGCAAGTTCCATGGTATGTGGAACCACATGACCAAAGACTGTGTCAAGCTAAAGGATCAAATCCAGAAATGGATGAACGAGGGAAAGTTGGCGTTAGAAATGGCGCCTAAAATAGTCTCGTTAGTTGATTCTCAGCCGTTCCCGGAATCTCGAGTTAATATGGTGGAGGTTGATAAGTAATCCACTGTTAGTTTTATGGTAGGAGCGGAAGGAGAAAACACACTTATCCACCCGTAGTACACTTTCCCACAAGACAACGTGGATGAGATCTTTGACGAGCTTCTAAGCCACAAGCTCGTCATCTATTGGCCAGTATCCAGGTTGAAAGATTTAGACTACGTTAAGCCAGGTAAGCATTTTTATAGGTTCCACAACCAGTTCGGGCACAAGACATCCTCATGTTCTGCGTTGAAGGATAGAATACAGAATTTAATTACTTGGAATACAATCAAAGTCAGCCAGGAAGGAGTCGTTGAATGGTTTCCACCAATATCGCCACCTTACCAAACAATTCCAAGGTTTACTCCTTCAAACCGCGCGCCTAAACCCACACAAAGGAAGCAGAAGACGAGGTCGAGACAAAAACGCAAGCCAAATATCACTTACGATGCATCAAGGCGAGCTGAGTTTTTTGAGCAGTTGGTCCGAGCGGGGATAGCAGTGGTACCAGATAACTGGGGAAGTCCATACCTTAACCCTGAGGAAGTAAAGGGCTCCCTCATTGCCAATACCATAAAAATTGGGGATCACACTCCACTGATCAATGCAACAATCTAATGTATAGAATTCAGCCGTTGATCGACGTAGGAGAAGTACAAATTACAACAACTACACCAAACCCAGAGCCGGAAGGAGACTTGGTTGTCGGAATGCTGGAGTTGAGAAGGGGCAACCCACACAAAAGAAAGCCAACTCTTGATATTGATACTAGTGGCGAGGGAAGTTCGAGGAGATCGCCAGAACTCTTAGCAAAAGGAAAAGAGAAAGTCGACCTAAAGGAAGAGTCGCCAGTGGCTCTGTGTACTCGTTGCAAGTTCCATTGTGGCCTCAAAATCACATACGAGGAGTTGATGGAAGCAGTCATAGTCTATCCTGAATTAATTTCTGCACCTAAACATTATCAGCCTAATAGTCCAAGGGAGTTTCATCCGAGGGACTCACAAGTTTTCAAATGATGGCGAGGAGTTGAAAAATTCACCAAAGCAGAGATGTCTAAAACAGCTGTAGCTAATACACTCGCTAAACCATATGTCCCATCGGCTTCAAGGAATGTATCTAAAGAGAATGTATGGTATGTAAAGGAGAGAGGGAAGACTGTGGAAGTAACCTTTAGCCGAAGGCGTAATCTACAACGTCGATTTGGGGAAACCAAAAGAGCATTGGAAGCTTTAGAGTTAGGTTTGGTATAGCCAGAACAACTGTCATGCACCCCTGGAAAGTTGCAAAGGCGGCTTAATGCTTTAGCAGCTAATCCATTGGTAGTCTTCGGAAAGAAATCTCGCGAACCCAAGGTGCGAATAGCTAGATCAAATATCTTTGATCGCAACCCGGAATTATGGGTCAGAGACAAAACACAAGAACCTATATATGAGGTTCCCCGTGACCCTAAAAAGGGAAAAGCTGTCCGACGAGTTCTCTACTTTAACGAGGAATATAAACAGACCAGTACATCGAAAGATCTCCACCAACCAAAGGAAATTGCCTAGGGTCGTATTACCTCAATAGGGGCAAAAAGATTTCGATGGGGACCAAAGCCATTGGTGGAGGAAGAAAAAATGAAAGCGGCCAGTTCAGACACATTTAAGTCCACTCATCAAAAGAGAAGTACTGGCTCATTTCAACCAACCATTATTGAACCCATTCCTGAGGTCCAATTTCACCCACAGCTCATAGCTAACTTAGACGTCACACAGGATGCAGAAGTAGAAGCTGAGCAAGTGGTTGATGACGTGGATAGAAATGATGAGGAGTTAGTAGATTACGGTGAAAATGAAGAAGTTAAAATGCAAGAGTATGAGGACGAAGTAAATGTTGGAGTTAATGTTAACGTTTTGTTTGTTTTACCTTTCAGATTTATGGGTTATTCTGCCCCAGCAACGACAATAGCCAGTAATGGCTCAACCAGAAGCGTCAACAACCTGGCGGTCGAAGGAGAGGATGACACTCAGTCAAATCAGCAATTGCTTGCCAAGTAGCCAGCAATTGACTTATCCCTAAAGAAGGCATACATGCTGTTCAGAAAGCCTACCTTAAACATGGTCATGCATATACGGCCCCTATATGTCACTGGAAAGGTCCAGAGTATTCGGATAAACAAGATGTTGATGGATTCAGGAGCAACTGTTAATATTATAACCGTGAAAGCAATGGCATTGTTAGGCATTCCCAAATCTGCTATTCAAGAGACAGCTTTGAACTTTCGAAACTTCCAAGGCAGCATATCCAGAACCTTGGGTATTGTCTTTCTACATGTACAAGTTGGCCCAGCAGATGGGACGTACACATTTTTTGTGGCAGTATGTGCAGCGCCTTACAGTGGAATCTTGTGATGAGATTGGATCCATCGAAGTTATTGTGTACCATCTTCCCTTCATCAACAAATAGTACTCTGGAATATGGAGTCAGGCGAGGCATAAATGGTGGACGCAGATCTGCGTCCTTATTCTGTTTCAACCAATGCTTTAGACGCCAACTACTACAACAGTGACCTTCGACCACTGGATGTATGTGGCGTAGACAATAAAGGCCACCCAATAGGTGTCACAGCCTTTGAATTAGCTCAATAGGGTATTATCTACGTAGGCGAGGATAGTCGTCACCCCTTTACCATTGAGCTACCACCTAGATAATCCCAATGTTAGAGACTCTATCGAGCATAGAGGCCCAAGCTTGCGAATCCCTATATGAATAATTCCATAGTTTCTTGATTGAGCACCAAGCATACGAGCACGTACTGATGATTGCAGCACTAGAATACGTAGATGACGACGTACTGCATGAGTCAGACAAGGAGGAAGTAATTAAACTAGCTCCAGCGGCTCTAGATGATACTCCTCCTAAAGTTAAATACCCTATCGAAAAGATTAATCTAAGAACTTCAGACGAGCCAATTTTTGTGGCTATCAGCACCTTCTTAGAGTCTGAGGAACGACGGAGGCTCTTTGAATTGTTACACGAATATGCCGACCATTATGCAGAAAAGTATGAAGACATGCCAGGACTGTCGCCAGAGCTCGTCTGCCATAATTTGCCTATCATAGAAGGTAAGAAGCCTGTGAAACAAGAGATGTGTCATATGAATACATAGATAGCAGTTCTAGTCAAGGAAGAAATCGAAAAGATGCTCAAGTCAGGCATCATTCGAGTAGCCAAATATAACAAATTATTTTAGGCCGTCGGCGGTGAAGAACACACTAATACGCGACCAGCAAGTTTTTCGAAACAAAACTGAATAGAATTGTGACTTTCCAAAAAGGCTTGCTGAAAATAAAAGAAAGAGGGTCCATTTTCCCACATAGTTCGTCGGTCAAACTAGTGATTCTCTTCTTAAAGTAAAAGTAATAGAGAGATCTTTTTTCTAATTAGACTTCTATAAATGCGATGAAAGTGGCCGTCAAATGTGGTCTCGGTTAAGAAGAAGAATGGAAAAATGAGAGTTTGTGTAGACTATTGAGACCTTAATAATGCAACGCCAAAAGATGTTTATCCAATGCCAGTGGCGGATTTGTTAGTGGATTCTGTAGCTCGCCACGAGATGTTATAATTCATGGATGAGACAGCCAGATACCACCAGATCCCAGTGGCGGAGGCTGATAGGCACAAGACAGCATTTTGATGCCCAGGTTTTACATTAATATTTGAGTATGTAGACATGTCATTTGGACTCAAAAATGCAGGGGCCACCTACCAGCGTGCTATGAACCTAATTTTTCATGACCTCATAGGGAAGTCCATAGAGGTCTATATTAATGATGTGGTAGTCAAAATGAAGTGCAAGATTGATCATACCGAGGATTTGCGGAAAGTATTTGTTCGAATGAGGCGGCATCAGTTGAAGATGAATCCAGCCAAGTGTGTCTTCAGGGTCCAAGCGGGAGATTTTCAAGGTTTCTTGGTCCACCAGTGATGGATTGAGGTCCTGTAGGATAAGAAAGAAGCAGTACTCCACGCTGTGCCGCCAAGAAATAAGGAGTTACAGAGGTTGTTAGGTAAAATCAATTTCCTTCAACGATTCATTGCTAATGCTGCAGGCAAGACACAACCATTCTCATCATTACTCAAGTGACAAAATTAGAAGGACTTTGTATGGGAGCTTATTCATCAAGAGGTTTTTGACACCATCAAAGTATATCTGGCAAACCCACCAGTCTTGGTCTCGCCAAGATCAGGTGTACCCCTCAAGCTGTACATTTCAGCTACAGATCATTCTATTGGGAGTCTACTGGCACAAGACGATACAGCAGGAGCCGAACGAGCCATTTTTTACCTAATGTGAAACAAGGTACTCACCAATGAAAACGTTGTGCCTAGCATTGTATTTCTCAGGTTGCAAGTTAAGGCACTACATGTTGTCATTTACCACCTATGTCATCGCACACGATGATTTGGTGAAGTATATGCTTTCAAGGCCTATACTAAGGGGTCGAATCGGAAAGTGGATATTGGCTCTGTCAGAGTTCTCATTGCAATATATGCCCCAAAATGCAGTAAAAGGCCAAGCGGTGGCTGATTTTCTTGCCCATCATCCGATAGTAGATACTCGAGAAAGTCCAGAACTGGATTTAGCTCGTATCGTCTTGGCCCCGTGGTACCTATACTTTGATGGTTTAAGTACCCGCACCATGGCTAAGGCAGGAACTGCCTTAGTTACCCCAAACGGGCAGAATTTTTCTTATTCTTTCAGGTTGGACTTCCATTGTACAAACAACCAGGCAGAATATGAGGCTCTTATCATAGAATTAGAGCTCTTACTGGATATGGAGATTACGGACGTTCACGTTTGTAGAGATTCCCTTCTGGTGATAAAGCAACTTGAGCAGAAGTATAAGGCTGGTCCAGTTCTAGAGCTCTATGCCAGACGAGCCTATGATCTACTGAAGCTGTTTACTGAAGTACAATTGAGTCACATCCCTCGCGAGGAGAATTATGCAGCAAACGAGTTGCCATAGTTAACAACTGGGGTAGGCCTACAGGATGGAGTACATGAGCGAATCCTGAAGGTTGAAAGATGAACGTTGCCTTCTTTTTTCGCTCGCCAGGAAGAAAAAAATGAATGGTATGTAGTCACACTAGATCATATTGACATAGATAGGCGACAACCCATCATCTCTTATCTCCATAATCCTAACGAATCGGCGAACAAGCAGATTCGCTTTCTAGCTCCTAATTATATGCTTAAGGATGATGAATTATATAGACGAGGGGATGATGACTTGTTATTACGATGAGAATACGAGCGTGATACCAAACATATAATGATAAAAGTACACTTGGGGGCAGCAGGGGCATACCAAGCTGGCCCAAAGATGAGATGGTTGTTACGGCGTCATGGATATTATTGGCCAGAAATGCTTAAAGACTATACTACATTCGCTAAAGGATGTAAAACTTATCAAGCTCACGGTCCAATCATTTGTTTGCCCAATATCCCTTTCCATCTAATTACTAAGCCTTGGCCTGCATGAGGATGAGCTTTGGACTTAATCGGGATGATTCATCCTCACTCGTCAGATGGACATAAATTCATAATTGTCGTCACTGACTTTTTCACCAAATGGGTGGAAGCTAGGCCTTTAAAAGTGGCCTCGACAAAAACCATTCGCCAGTTCCTGTTTGTAGATGTCGTTTGTCGATTTGGTATTCCAGAATATTTTTTGTCTGGCGAGGTAGACAGCTTGATGCAGGACCTCGATGTACACTTTCTTCATTCCACTCCACACTATGCCCAGTTAAATGGTCAGGCAGAGGCGAGAAACAAGATAATTTTACACATCTTGAAGAGAATGCTTGCCAACAACGCCTGCTTGTGGCATGAAGACTTATTTAACACTTTATGGGCATACCAGACAAGCAAAAGAAATCCAACAGGAATGACTCCCTATGCATTGATGTTTGGCCATGATGCAGTGTTGCCATTAGAAATCAACGTGCAGTCCTTACGAGTCAGGGAGCAACATGATTTAATAAGTGAAGATTACGTGCAGGCAATGTGGCAGGAGCATGAAGACTTAGACGAGACACGACTGGAGGCGTACAAATAGTTGTGTGGTGAGAAACGTAGAGTTGCTCGTGTCTATGATAAGTGCACTAGGGGCAAGAGTTTTGCAAAGGGAGACTTAATCTGGAAAGTACTACTTCCCATTGGCGAGAAGATTGACGGACGAGGAAAGTGTTCTGGAAGGTGGGAAGGACCATACATCATAGATCATATTCAGGGCCGTGGAGCAGTTCGCCTGTGCGACTGAGATGGCACAGTTCATGCTAACCCTATTAATGGTCATTTTCTTAAGACATATGTACAGCTAGTTTGGAAATACGATGACCCGCCAACAACATTTTAAGTCAGTTCATCTAGGCTCTAGGATAGTTATTCGCCTGAATAAACTGCATGGGCATCACATAAGAACTTCATGTATTTCTGCACAAGGCTAGTAGCAGTGACTAAGCAATCTAAACTTTTTAAATATTTTAAAGCCAATTCTTTGGCTAAACCTTATGGCATCTAAAACTTTTAATGTTTAATCTGTGCTAGCCAATTCCTGTGGCCAAATACAAGTGTATTGATTCATACACAAAAAATGTTCAAGTTTATCAATATAAACAAAAAATTTCTTAGAAAGATGTTATTCTTCAAACATAAGCCGGCTATATCAAATACTTTGTATATTAAAAATACAAGTTACAAAGACTTGGCGGCCCTGAGCTCTGATACCATAGGGAAGAAATTCAAAAAAAATTTGATGGACCGAAGAACAAAATAAACAAAAGGATGTATACTACACTCCAATCCCTCAAAGAGTTGATAACCAAGCTCCATGACACTCATATCAAATTTGCAAACTTGAAGCATGGAGATGAAGACGCAGTGAAGACCAACAACTCTACTAGAAAATGGAGAAAGATCAACAACTCTACTAGAAAATAGAGTTGACTGAAGACACATTAAAGGTCTCATCACATTTAATCCTATTTAAAAGGATTGACTGGAGTAACCAAGCGGCAATGGTAAAACCTGAGTAACTCAGGTATGGGCTATGTACCGTTTGGATTTGCTGGTTATGGGTTTATACCAGAGGCCTTTTATTGAGACCAGAGTTTGAGTGAATTAGGAAATTTAGGATTGGGCTTAATAAAACGTTGGAGAATAAATGAAATTCATCTGCAAAACATAAGATGCAAAGTTGGGCCTGGTACTAGAGGCCCAAGAACTACAACAGGATAGTCTTTCTTTTTACTTCAACTTTGAAATGCTCAAAATCACTCCAGGCTAAGCTATATGATTCGAGAAGTGCAGAAGCATCGTCCTCAGCTTCGGCGAGTTGCTTGGTATGACCAGTACTCTCATCAAGAAGTTGTTGGGCATTGGCATGAGAAAAATGATTGTCGGCTCGCAAGAGATCTACTTTGGCCTGAAGAGCCGCGAATTCAGCTTCCTTGACAGCTAGAGTTTCCTTCTTGGATAAGACACTCTGTAAAAACTCCTGAACGTGATTCTGGTCTTGTTGCATCTAGCTAGCCATCTCTACCACTACCTCTTTCTTATGATCAAAACGGTGTTTCAAGTCGTCCTGATAAAGATTGTGAAGGTCTTGCTCGAATTGAGTAACGGTGGGAAGGAACTCGCTAGGAGCAGTTCATTTTAAGTCCATGACCTTGTCCAACGTGTTGTTAATACTTTCAAACGAGTCTAGGTTAGCCTTAACAAGCTCCTTGAGGGTCACTTGAGAAAGCACAATTTCGGCAGGAATTGGGTCTATGATGACAAGTTTGGCCAAAATTTCTGCCAAACTCAGGAGTTAGTGCCGCATAGCGGTAATTTGGCCGCGGGGGGGGGGGGGGGGGGGGGGGGGGGTTGCTGAAGATGAAGAGGCCTAGGGAGACATTTCCTCGGCATTAGGGGTTGCCTTGACTGTGGCCATGGGAGTCGAATACTCCAGTGAAGGAAGCTGAGAACCATGAGTTGTAGAAAAAGCTTGGCATTGTCGTCTCTGTTAGAGAATACTCAATTAAGAACGAATTGGATATGCAATTAACAAAAGGAAAAAGAAGTCGCTTAAGTAAATATACCTCTGCCTCGCCAAGCATATGTGGCTCAAGCGAGCGCAGAATGTCAAGTACCATCTGTTCCAAAACCTTGTTGGGTTCGTTTGATACATCATGTGTTCTCGAAGGTTCTGGTTTGGAGATAGGTATTGTCTGCCCTTTTGACATGACTTGTTGTTTCTCTGGAGCGTAGTACAAGGAATGGTAGGAGAAAGGAGCATCAGCAAAGGTTAATGTGGATGCGGTAAGAGAGTTGTCTGTATCTCCTTCGCTTGCAGCGTCATTCCCTCTAGCGTCATCAGCAAAGTCTTGAAAATGCTGAGGCTGAGGTAGTTTGATGTCTGGAATGACTTCAGGGGCATGTGGATTAAGAGTTCCCTCTAGCGAGTCAAGGTGGTTCTTAATGACGACAACAGCTTCAGTATTGCTGGCGGCATTCTCTTCAGGGACAGAGAATAAGTTCTAAGGAACACAAGGAAGGTTAGGACGGATTATGCGGATTGCTTTGGAGGTCGAATAATGATAAGTACCAATTTTGGTTTCAAGAAAGAAAGGGTGCAGAGAAATCACCTTGTCATGACGGGACGAGAGATTGATATCAACCAGCTCAAGTGGTTGTTTGTTGATGGCGGCAGCAAATTGTGACGAGGGAGCAGCGATGGTAGACTTGGGCTCGGGCGGCGATGCAAGGTTTTTTGTTGGAGTAGAAGAAGTGAATTGCGTTAGTACTTGTTGGGGAGACCTATTATGTACCGTTTGACTCTCCGAGTTGCCCTCGGTAACAAGTTTGCGGCGGCGCCATTGGTGTTTTCCTGAACCACCAGCTGGTAAGTCGGTCCGGGTCCTTTTCTGGGACTTATGAAATAAGATAGGAGAATTATGTTCCCTGGAGAATTAAGAAACTAGGCGTATGAAAAACAGAGTGCTTACAAATTAGGGAGGTTCTTCCTCTGTATCTTATGAGAGTTCTTGGTTAACAGTGGTGTTGGAAGCTTTTAGTTTTTCTGAATACTGTTTCGATTCTGATAAAATGGGTTAGTACAGAACAGAAGTATTGCCGGTATCTATGGTAAAATCTTGGCGGACAGGTAAAGTAAGTAAAGACACATACCATCGGCCAATTTGTGTCTTCACTATCCCCATAGGTTTTATTCAGCAACCGCCTGTCAGAATCATTCACAAATTACTTTCTGAAGTCGCGGAAGATGGCGGCAAAGAGGGCAAGCGGTAACTTGGATCGTATTCTATCCCAGAGATGTGCTCTCTATTCTATGAAGTGTTTGGTCACATAAAGGGAAGGTACGACAGAATGAGTAAAGTCTTGCTCAAGAAGCATTATCAATGGAAAGTCATAGTGGGCGTCAGCTATGTCATCAGAGTCCGGATGAGAAGACGCTCGCCAGATGCTATAGCGGTTCATTGAGGCAATAAGAGGCATGGGGGCAAGTTGGGACAGCCCAAGTTGCCTAGCGAAATGGTTCAGTGCATACAACTCGTACTCAATCGTAGAAGGGTCAGGAACCAGCAGATCGCCACAAGTGTTGCTGTGGAGGAAAATAACCCTCGCTTGAGCATCCTGGTCTGGCAAAGGAAGAAAGCCGGTGTCAAGGTCTAGAGAGAAGTTGCGGCTCAGAATGATGTCAACTACAGCTTCAGGAAACTCGATGTGTGAGCAAAAGGCTACAAAGCATGTCTGGTAAGTCCATCCGTCAAAAGAGGGGGTGGTCACCAGAGTCTTGCCCAGAAGTTTGTCTATCTCGAATGGGAAAATTTCAGGCTGGCGGAAGATGGGGAAGTACATTTGGAGCCAGAGTTCTACCATCCAGAGTGGGTCGGGCTGATGAAGGTTGAGCCGCGATAGTGTAATCCATCTTAGGTTGCAGTAGATGCATGCAAGGATAGATTGCACGAGACCCAGTTTGGTGCCTTCAAAGAGACATTCGGCAATGTTGGTCTAGCATTTATTGAATTTCTGAGAGGTTGGGCAGAAGATGTACTTTGACAGCCAGAATTCAAGGAAAGCAATGCCTCCTTGATCAGACTTGTCATTTATGTAGTGAGTGGTCCAAGCGTAAAATGAAGAAGGTTGGTATTTGTCGGCTTAAACTAAACACTCTACATGGTCTCCTTATTTCCAAACAGGGTCCGGTATACAGTATAGAGGTCCAGAAGAGTAATACTTACATCGTTGCAAGGGAGACAGAAGCAGTTGCATGCAGAATCCCAAAAGCACATAGCGGCGGCAAATGATGCATGATTCCCACCACCGGGAAGTGAGAAGCATAGGTTAGAAGTGTTGGGCCACTTGTCGATTGAGCAAAGGGTGTCCTTGCTGGTCCACCCATTTGGGTTGGCTTGTGGATTGTCCTGGAAAATCATAGCTGAATTACAATAGCGGCGATGGAGGATGGGAAAAAGTTTTGGGTCTATGGGTGTTACGAGGAAAGGGCCTAGGCGACCGGTTCCTAATGAGTTGATTTTGAGGGTGAGAGTAGTGCATGGGTGTCTTTGCAACGCGGTAGAGCAAATATTAGCACCAAGGCATTTTGCTTCGTCCTCGATCAGGTTTGGTTGTCTTTCTCTATGAGGAGGCATCTTAAGTAGTTAGAGAATGATGGCGGCGGAAAGACAAAAAGTGTGACTTTGGAAGAGAGCCTAGAATTTGAAAAATGTAAGTAGAAGAGTTGTGTTGAGAGGTAAATTTTGACGGAGACATGCACCTTTAATATGACGTCAGCCGAAGTGGTGCGGCTTTTCAGAAGGAAGGAGGCAACGTGGTGTTTGCGTGTGGAGTTACCTTTTGGATTATAATGGCATGTCGTTTGGTAAACCAAACTTTTTCAATTGCGATGGTAAATTTAATCTCAAGGCTTGAGGGGCAATGTTTGGGCCCAAAATATTATATTTTGTTATTGGGCTTTCGAGGCTGGATTAAGTGAACGGCCCATTAATGAGTAATAATCGACCTTTCCTATAGAGGAAAGGATTCCTGGCGAAACTTATCTCTAAAAGTCTTAGATTCTGAGATAAGGTGAAAGACATGGGAACCGAGCAGTTAGAGTTGCTTAGCAAGTCTAATTGTGAGGAGATTCAGTTGAACTAAAATACGAGCACCGTTTCCTATATATAGAGGAGCATAACACCGAGGAATGGATCCTCGATCATACACCTTTTGCTATCGGCAAACTATCTTCTCATCTCGAGAAAATCCTTGTAGCCAGCGATCAAGAGAGTTATCACCCGAAAGAGCGTGAGATTCTTACGATTTACGGACGCAAAACCCTGCAACCGGCGATCAAGAGGCTTGACACCAGGAAGAGTGAGAGCTTGAAGATTTAAGGACGCAACCATTGTGTTATCAACACCGCGTCAAGGAGATTGCTTTGCTTTACACCAGGAAAAGTGTGAGGTATCGATCTTCGTGGCTCAACTAGAGATACAAAAACCACAAGTCCTAAGAAATTAGGCAAGAAGGATCCATTCAGGCGGGATTAGTGGTCTCCCCGTCTAAATCTCTTATCAAGAAATCAGGTAGCAGCCGACCTACAAATTAACGATTCCGTCGCGAGACGGTGGCACGTCAGCATACGAAACACACGATCAAGAAAAGAGACAATTTGCAGAACTTCTTAGATCATTGGGAGATTTTGGTGGCAAACACTACTGTCAATACTCAGAGAGCTTACATTTAGAGTATTCCTTGTTAGCGGTGCTTGTTAGTGTTTCTGGTAGGAGTTCCTTCCTCCAATTGCTTGTCTTGTTGCCTAAGATTTTCTTTCCCAAATTGTATATTTAGACTTTACCTTTATTCTTCCTTTAATTTTACCCCACCCTACCCCAAAAAAAGTAGATTGATGTCTGGATGCAAATAATTAAGGATCATCTTGGAGGGGAGATCTTGGAGGGGAGGAAGACGAATGAATGCAACTTTCGGAGAGTACGTTATGGTATACGCAGTGGCTAGATATATCGATGCTTCCGAATCTACTGAGGCCAACCAACCATGCATGGCTAAAGCCACAATATTTCTCATTGCGAGGCAGAGGTGGTAACCGAAACCGAATGTACGTTGGTGTAGACTTCGGAGACGCTATACAATTGTTCTTGGGATGGATAGTCCTATGGGAGGGATCAATAATTAGCATTGGAAGTGTACATGTTTCCTTACAATTCCAACGCTGAGTTGTATGATAATAATCTTTGGCAACAAAACTCCATTGTTTGCAGACGGTGGCAAACCGAACATGATCAATGGGTTCCAATAGCTAGCTTTTCCAGAATAGAGAAGACAACATCTGATTCGCCCAATCAAATCTTAATTGATCACCATCGTCGACATCGAGGCGTACAATCGGTAACTTGGACATGGAGATCTCGATCTCTTGACGCAGCCTTTAGGTTTCTTGTTGTGATCTATTTTGCGACTGATCGAAGTGGCGAGTTGGAACAAGAGTCACAAATAAACAGTCCTAACCCTAATGCCTTATCGGAATGAAATTTGCTTTCAAAGAACAAATTAAAGTAAATTGAAACAAATTTTATTTTTGCTTCCTTTATTAAGAAAAGTCAACATATATACTCATCACCAATTGTTCGTTGATCGATCGGCAAGGACAAAACGAAACAAAATAATCAGTACGTCCTTGCATGCCTACAAAACACATCATCAGAGTCCTTTAAACGAAGGCGTGATCCATAATGGCATGTAATTCGATTCACAATGATTTTAAAGAGTGAAAGTGGTGTGGTGGTTTCCTTCTCTAAACTGAAGACGAACCCACCCACCTGCCAAAACGAACATGATCAATCGGTTCCAACAGCTTCTCCAACACAGAAAACACACCACCTGTAGGAAGACTTGCCCAATTGAAAACACTTGGGATGGTTCTTCTCTTGGGCTCAGGAGACATATATATTGACAATATCGCCGTCATCATCCAAACAAGTACATGCTCCTTTTATATATAAGACGAAGTCGCCGTTACGAATTATGCGGTACAGTGCTGCTATTTCTAGTCAAATTATGAATCCTAGGCCTCTACACAATTCCCAAGAAAATCTACCACCAGCTCGTGACCTAAATTCTCCGGGGCAGTTCTTCGGTGGGACGGCCTCACCTGTAGGGAACCAATGATCGAGGGGCTTTGCACTTTTGCAGGGGTAGGATTTTTGACATGCCCTACAAGTGAGGCGGCCTCACTGATCAATTCTCCGACCTTTTTTTGTAATATAACAAAAAGTGAAGGGCAGTCTGGTCAAGTAGAGCAAAAACTCTTTTGTTTCTCAGTCGCCGACTCTCACTCACTCTGTGTCATCAGATTAAAAATTGAAGAGAGAGAGAGAGGCATGCGAAGCTTACACGGAGCCTCTCAAATTCTGAGCAAGTCTTCCTCTTTCTTCTTCTTCCTAAACCCTAATCCCAATCTTTCCTCCCTCTCCAAATCCACCGTCGTATTCAGAACCTTCGCAACCATGGCCGACGAGTTCGTCAAGGGTAACGTTCACCCGAACGGCGTCGCTGTGATCACTCTCGATCGCCCCAAAGCTCTCAACGCCATGAACATAGGTATCTCTCAGTAAAAAGCCTCTTACTTTTTTTTACTTTAGTTGTAAAAAGATGAAAACTTAAGTTTCAATCGGCAGATATGGATGTGAAGTACAAAAGCTACTTGGATCAGTGGGAATCGGATACAAATGTCAAGTGTGTTTTGGTTGATAGCAGCTCAGCTCGTGCCTTTTGTGCTGGTAAAATTTGGAGATTGATGTTGTTAGTTACTTTAGTTGGAGCTGTAATTTTTTATTTTTTATTTTTTATAAGGCTGTAATTCTTCTTTGCTGTGTTGAGTTTAGGTAGCTATGGATTGTTTATATTAGAAATGTGTTGGGATAGATTTTGAGTGTTACGAATCACGGTAAATGCAGGAATGGATATTAAAGGGGTTGTTGCTGAAATCCAAAGGAACAAAAACACACCTCTGGTGCCAAAGGTTTCTACATTTATGCTTTGCTTTGCACTAGAATTTGTTCATTGTTTTTCGAAGTGCTTATTTTGATAGGGTGCTGGTTTTAGTCGTAAATGCTGTTTCGTTTCGTGTTGTTCACTGTGTTTTCCTTTTATATGTGTTTTTGTACCATGTGGGGTGACATTTGAGTTGGTTTGTTGTCTTGTTGATCACCCGGGTCATAGTTTACCTGCAGGCGGTGATGTGAAGCAGATCTCGGCGAAAAAACAACTATCCGATATGATTAAGGTCTAGTTGTGTCCTTTAACTATGGAGTAATAGAGTTGTACATCTGTATGGATTGCTGAAGTATAGCTAATATAAGATGAAACATCTTCTCCCATATTATGTGTCAATGTTATTTTGTGTAGATGGAATTTACAATTAGCAACATAATCAATTGTGGCAATTATTTAAGACTAAATCTTACTAGGAAGTCCACACAATAAGACTTGAACTTAGCTTTATAATTAGTACTGTGGCTATAAAATATCATATTACGACCAGTTTAACCTTTTTCATGTAGTAGGTATAGGCTATTCATCAAAGTAATATTGTTTCTTGACAATAATTAAATGTCGAGTATTTCTGAAGATTAAATGTGCATGAAATTCACTAGTAAGAGTTTTGCCCACAATTTTTTAAAATTGATCCAGTATGTCAGTTTCATCTAAATGGTGTATATGGAAGCCCAATTTGCATTCTGCTAATGTCTATGTGCTAAACAATTAAATTAACTTTTAAGATTAAGTTTATCAATATAGTAAGATCTAATGCGGCTGCACATCGTTCAGGTATTCACTGCTGAGTATTCTTTGATATGCAAAATATCTGACTACAAGAAGCCGTACATAAGTTTCATGGATGGCATAACGATGGGATTTGGAATTGGGCTATCAGGTCATGGTTGCTACCGGATTATTACAGAGGTATAGTCGCCTTGTCATGTAGGAATTGTTAACCTTGTCGTCATTTTACTTTGGCTTTCAGAATTTGTGTATTCATTTTCTCTTGCTTGTATGGGTACATTTCAGAGGACTGTTCTTGCTATGCCAGAAAATGGTATTGGATTGTTTCCGGACGTTGGCTTCTCACATATAGCAGCAAAGAGTCCAGGAGGAGGATCAGTTGGTATGCTTTGCTATCCACACATGTAGTTTGATCCTTAAACTGAATTGAGCTATTTTTATAATGAATAGAAAGAATAAAAATAAAAAATTCTAAAGCTTTTGAATAAGGTTTACCGAGGTTGTCTGTTTGCTTCCACTATCAGTTTTCTGTTCTTTAGTAGATTAACAGTTATATATATCTGCAGGTGCTTATCTCGGAATCACTGGGAAAAGAATATCGACGCCATCGGATGCATTGTATGTAGGACTTGGGACACATTTTGTGCCATCTCAAAACTTAGGTTCAGTAAAGGAGGCCCTTTTGTCAACTAGCTTGTATGTTTTCGTATCTTTACACTTCCTCTTTTCAACTTCTGATGCACATGTGTGATGAATTTAATTGGTACCATAACATACTCAAATGTGTTTCTTTAAACTTAACTCTGTTGCTCGTACAGTTCCCAGGATCCACATGAGGATATCAAATCAATTTTGGCGAGGTTCAGCAGTAACCCTGATTCTGAGGCCCAACTGAAACAGCTTTTACCTCAGATAACCTCGTCATTTGGAGGAAATAAATCGGTTATTGAGACAGTTGAAGAACTGAAGAAGCATCAGTTAAGTTCAGATGCTACTGGTAAGTTTGTGAATAACACTCATTTCACTGGTAATGAAATGAACAGTAAACTTGTAGTATCCAAGAGATCGACTTTAGCTTTCAAGCAGTGGACTCCACCGTGAGTTTGCAATCCTGTTTTAGCTGATTCGTTGTTTCTTTCACAGTGGCTGAGTGGGCAAATGAAGCTCTTCAAGGTCTTGGAAAGGGTGCTCCTTTTTCACTTTTCTTGACACACAACTATTTCTCCAAAGTTGCATCTGCCCTTGGGAAGAATAACAATCAATTATCCATGGTGAGTCTAGAGTATCTCTACCTTTTCGATTTTGTCATCATGTGGTCCTTGCTGGTTCACATTTTGGTAACATGAATAGTGATTCTCCTTTATTCTGTACTTGTCCCAATCCAGCTGACTGGTGTGATGAAAACTGAATATCGCATTGCTCTGAGATCATCCTTGCGTAGTGATTTTGCTGAAGGTGTGCGAGCAGTTTTGGTGGACAAGGATCAGGTTGGTTAGAGCGGTGTTCCTTACGTGATGACCAAATTATGTAGATCTTTAGAAGCCTAGTTCACTAAATCTTTATTGTTGTCCATGCAGAAGCCAAAATGGAACCCCTCAAGGCTAGAGGAAATTAATGAGAGTGAAGTGGAAGCTCTGTTCGAACCAATGAGCCCAAACGTGGAGGAGTTGAGTGTGTGACTAGCATAGAAGCTTGAGAAAATGTATTATCTCACTTCAGCAGCAAACATTAGACTGGTTGTCAATGCCATTAGAATATCTAATGTATGGACCGATGACGCAAATAAGTTGATTGCGCAAGATGAAAGGCATTTCAACTGGGTTTTGTACCTCTGTGTGTGTTCCCTGACAATGTGACAAAACGATCTGTGACTAGTAAGTTTCTTAATCTTGGGATATCAAATTTATTCAATTACAAACGTCTCAATTATTCAATTACAAACAAACATACATAAACCTGTGGTCACGCAATCTCTCTCATTCCCCATTTCGAGATATCACTACAGTTGCCGGTAAACTACAATGAACAACACTATTAGGAACAACTACCGCTTCTCAAACTTTGCAATAGATCTAGGTACCCAAAGCATTCCGGACTAATATACCTGCATTGATCAGATACATGAGAACAAATCGTGAAGAGGGTAAATCAGATAGTAGTACATCTCAGGTAATAGAGACAACAACTGAGATTGTAGATTCATAGAACTTGGAATGATTGTACAAAAAAGAAATTTAATTAACTCATTAGTCGAAGTGTAGGCAGCAGTAAAAGAGAAATACCCATGACGAAACAAGAAATCAATGATGACTAGTGTGCAGTTTGGCTTGAAAAATTGTGTCCTGCGGATGATGTTTGCAACATGAGTCACTGGAATCAACTCGAAGCTCTCCACTTCTCCATCTGTCATATGTTGATAAGTCATTTTTTCAAGTTCTCTCCTTTGAAGAAAAGTTGGAGATGCTAAAGATAAATTAAAAATTCTTTGCTGACATGCAACAACAAACTAATGAGATAGTTGAAGGTCGTTTATAACCACAAGTGTACAGTAAAGAGCTCTGAGGGTTTCACCTTGATTCTTAGGCATGAAATTATCAGGGAGTTTTAGATCATAGCAAAACAAGACATCCCTTTTGTATCTATACTCATCAATGTCCATATACGAAACAGCACCAACTGGTACAGCGCTGTATAAAAAACATTTCCGCAGGAAAGATCATGCGAAAAAGTTCAGTTTATAGTTGAAACTAGGCATATGTCCAAGTTCTAAAAGAATATAATTGGCAATTATACAGTTTGCAAGAACATACCCCTTAGAAATGGATCTTGGTATTCCTGCTTCCTCTTCACATTCCTTTACAACATTGTCCCCACACGCTACCCCATGAGGCTGCAGTGAACAACATTGGATCATAGTTAACAACACTTGGTAAACAAAAGTCAATCTGGATGCGAAAAGCAAACTAACTTCCCACAATCTCTCTCTCAAAGCTTAAATACTGAAACAAAGTAAAGTAAAGCTGTTAAAAATGACGTGATAATTTGTTACGAACCAGTCCACCCGCCACAAGATGATCAAGCATCCCTGGATATGTCTGTTTCTGTTGACTCCTCTTCGCTATCCATAGAAACTTCTTCCCATCTCTCTCAACATAACCGTTCATATGTATTCCATAAGCCTATTCACAAACCAAGTATCCAATTACTTCCTTTAACAAGATGCATTGTTTACGAAAAGAACGAAATGACTTGTAACCAATGTTTCAAAAGTTGAACACATTCCAATACCGCAAACCTTTATGCCAAAGTAAGGAGCCGCTGCGCGTTCAAGAGAGAAATATACAGGAGCCCCGAAAGCCGACGTCACCGGGTATAGCTGATCATCAAAGTAAAGCAATTCTATAAGTAGCCAAACACAAGTACATCATTGCAATTAGAACCAGAATCATATAATATACAAGCACACATAATGCTTCAGTACCTCATTTCTTATACCTGGAATCACTTCTTCCCCTAAGCTCTTGACCACGTCACCAACAGCTCTTGTTCTATCCTCAGCTGTGTTCAGCGATGAGTGTAGAGTAATTTGGCCAGAATTAGACGGTGAAAAAGTAAGAACGTCCTGGTAACTCCGTAAATTCTCAGCAAATCTGTACAGTTTAAGCAAGCTATTCACACTATTTAATCTAACCTAATCTGATATCTGATTTCGCTGAATTCAATCCTACCCGTTGTGAATGTAACCGACGATCCGATCCTCAATTACGAATCTACGAAACTCCGATTGCCATTCCTGCATAGCGTTTTCAAATGTGAATGAGAAATAATAAATGGCACGGAAGGTATTCGACGAAAGTTGTGAGAGAAGTACTTACGAGTCCGCGGTTGCAGGTTTTGATCTTATCGGAGTAGCCTCGGAGATCGGAAGGGTCGTCTTGGAGGGCTTCGGGTTGGGATATGCGGACGACGTCGTCCCAGGTGAATTCAACGGCGGAGACTGCGACTAAGGAGCGGCGGCGAGTGAGGAGTTTGAGAAGAGGGAAGGGGAAGGGGAAGAGAAACGACGGCGTTTTGGCGCGAAATGGTTTGGCGGTGAAAGGAGTGAAGGAGTGGACGAGGAAGGCCATCACTCGGTTTTGATAATAACTTCGACTTCAACGGAAAAATTTGATTTTGAACTCACATTTTGCACTTCGGCTTACTTTCTTTTTCATTTACCAGAATCTAACTTACTACTGTCAAAAGAAAATATCAGTAAAATTAATGATGTTAGTAACGATACGTATAATTCCTAGTCGAAGTTAAAATTTGTTAATTTTTGCCCAATTCAAAATTATGTATCCATCTAGTAAGTAAGGACATGAATACATCGTATAAGAGAGGTTACTGCCCATCGCTTGTGAACTTAACAAATTCATAACTTTTTGCATTTTGTACGCAAACTAGTTTCCATCGCCTGAAAAAGTAATCTAATCTAAAAACTAGTAACCCAATTGCCAAAAAACAATTTTTGAGGGGGTTAATTGAAATTTATTATAGAAAAAATTTGATAATAATACAGGATTCCACCGGATTGTCCGGTCCGACAAAGAAAAATCATATTACATTACTATACTAGAAAACATGGTGAAACACAAATTCTTAAATTAACAAACCAAAGTAGCGCCAGTAACTGTCAAACTTTTGACGCATCACTCTTTAATTAGTTAGGAACCTCCTTTACCTCAAAACAACGTCTCCCGGGTCTAATACTAGTGAGCAGGAAGGACTTAAAACACAAATACAAAAAAAAAACCTGGATCCAAGTGGAGAAACCAATAAGATGCCTCAAAAATTTGACCCTGATAATGACATGTGAGTAATCTATGATATACAGTTCTGTTCTTGTGGTCAGTGAGTTCATAGTCAAACGTGGTCAATTACTGTTAGATCTGCATCCATCTGATGATATTAAATTGTCTTTCAACCTTTTTTTATTACCTACCGTTAGATGCAGATTTAGCGACAATTGATCACAATTGACCACAAGAACATGACTCCTATGATATATATATATATTAAAAATTGAATGATTAGTCACTTACATAATGTCGCATAATCTTGAAAGTGGATTTTACCAAATAAAAACTTATTAGGTCGAGGACGAATTTCTAGGCACATGTAAAAGCCTTAATTATACATTTTGCAAAATAATGTCTTACCACTTTGACAAATTCGTCAAATTAACTAGGGAGTGAGCTAGGATGGAACTAGTGATAGCAATAATACCCATAGAGTAGGGTATCTATAAAGTATTCGACCCTAATGGGGAAAACTTACGGGGGGTAATGGGTACGGGTGTACCCAATACTTTAATTTTGAAAATAGATATGAGGAGGGTATGATATTTTGGTATTCATACTTATACTCACCCAATAAGAATATTTAATTTAATTATATATATTAATAATACATATAATAATTATTTTTAATATAAGATTTTAAAGTAAATAATAATATATTTACCTTCTATATATAGATCAAACCCTAGTACTCTACTACCTTAGCTTTTTTTTTTCTGTGTCGTTTATCCCTCAGTTTGTGAATTGCTTAGTTTTTAGATGGCCACCATGCAACATTTAGTCAATGACTTCAATCATCTTGAGAATCAAGTTTCTCCGATAGCTGAAAACGAGAACACTTTTACATCTATTTAGCATGAGAATGTATAGATCAAGCGAGAACATACGCTTCTACACTTCTACATAGATAGTTATAAATTTAAAATAAACTAGACTTGTGTTGGTTGCATTCAAGTTTCTCCCAAAAAACCCCAAGTTCAACACTCTCTTTCCTAAAAAATCTACCATAAGTTTTCAATAAAAAAAAATCCATTCTATTTCTCAATTACGTAACAACCCAATCTTTTCTATTATTTTCAATATATGCCACCGAGTTTTTGAAAGCCTAACCCATTTGAGAAATCATCTCTCTCTCTCTCTCTCTCTCTCTCTCTGCACCATGCGAAAGAAGCAGTAGCAGCTGGCAAACTCACTGGCACCGCCGCTCACCACCAACTCGAGCCCCATCGATCCAGCCTTTGTCCACCGCGTCTGCCTCTCCTCCACGAGCCTCAATCCAAGTTGTGTAAGATGCCACCGCTCATCATCGTCTCAAGCCACACCACAACGTCGTCAAGTCTGTGCCCCCTGAATCTAATCTCGTCATCGCGCAGTTGCAAACCGCCGTCTACCTCGGCATGTCCCGAAGTCAATGCTGCCTCAATCTCAACATCGTCATGCAGTAGCAGACTTCTATAAGTATTTTGTTCTCACAACACTCCAGACTTGTTCAATTTGTTATCATAATGCATTTAATAAATTGAAATTCCAGACTTGGAGTATCAGATATGGTCTCTATTTTAAGAGTTTAGCTAGAGATCCTAGGAATACTTTATAGATGTTAGAAGCAGAAGAGATAAGATATTATATACATATATATCTTGTATTCATTCATTTCGTCTTTTTAGAATTAAGGTTTTGAATTGTTGGGATTGGTGTATGAAATAGGTTATTGAGTTGTGAATTTGTATATGAAAAATGTTGGTGATCTACTGGCATACATCTGATTATGAAATTTGTGATTGATATCGATGCTAGTGTTGTATTTCCTTCAAAGTTTTACCAATATTTGTTTACCAATGTTTGAAATGTTAGAATAGTTTTAAGCATATGTTTGATACCTATATGGCTGAAGCATCAACGGTATTGGCCTGATGAAAGTCACAGTTGCTTTGTTGTATCATTAGTTCTTTTGTCCAGGTTATAGATGACTTTGAATTTCTTTCATGAAGTTCTTCATTCAAACTTCAAAGTAGATGATGTTGTTGGTGTGGTGTCCACTTTCAATTTAGTAAAGGAATTTGTCTGTCTGGCGTGTCAAATGGTTGATGATCAATTCATCACTTTACATGGTCTTTGAATATTCGTGGAAAACATATGAATGTGATGCATTATATTCCGGAGAGTTGAGTACTATCTCTTTCTCTTGTGTGGTTCTATTGGTGAGTTGATGTTATCGTAGTCAAGGCATTAGATTGACAGATTCAACATGTTGTCTATCATCTTGATCTTGGTATATTATTTCTTTGATAATCAATTCAAGAATGGAAAGAGTCAAATGAGGTGGTCACGGGCCTCGCATCAGCTGCATTGACAACTTCCATGGTGATTACTGAAGAAGCAGAGGCGGCCGGGCTGGCGTTACCCCATCTCTGAACAACTTTATGCTTAGCATTGCAGTTGGTGGAATTGTGCTTGTAAGAATTCTTGGCGCTGTTATTGGAGTCTCAAACTCTGCCTTCTTGTTCTACAGATCTTCAATAAATAGTAGATACTCGACAGATCTTCAAACAGATCCTTAAAATGATCTGTACATACTAGACAGATTTTTAGACATATCTCTAAAATGATCTGTACATATCATATGCGTTTAATCTTCCACTTTACCCTTGTTATTAAGATTTAATTACTGCATCGTTGTTGTAAAAGAGTTGATTTATGAGTAATTCTCAAAGAAAATATATGCAGTTGACTAAATCATGTTTAGATATTTGCAAGCCAGTATAATGGTGGTAAAGCAACTTTGCATTAGTAGTGGACTTGAATACGAACTTTGTTACCACCTTCTGAAATTCGAAGCTTAATCAGAAGATGAAATCTTGCATGAAAGCAATTGTAACATATTTATCGTCATAAGAGTGTGTGTGTGTGTATTCTTTCGCAGGTTCAAATCATCGTTCACTAACATACCAGACTGCACCATCTCTAGTAGCAATGTGCTTTATGCCTTTACCCACAAAAAATTCTAAACGATTATCTTATTTTATGAATTGTGTGTTTGTCTCGTGAGGACAATGATACCATTGATTCATAAACAATAGCCTTCTTGGATAGCACTAAATCATGGAAGCTTATCATGCATGGCATTTAGACAGATTGTTGAACAATTATTCAAATTTTTGGTACTTCCAGCAACTAGGTTATGATCACGTCTTTATTTATATCTGATGTTTTTTTTAAGCAAAATAGAGATTTTCAAAAATTATAAAGGGTCTTACTTACACTATTCTTAAACTTGATAACATATAGATATTTAGACAGATAGCTGAACATATATTTAAACAGATAATTGAACAGATATTTAGACAAATAGTTTAACATATATTGAGACTTTCTGGTACTTCCAACAACTAGGTTATGATCAAGCCCTAATTTTTCAATCATTCTTCCAATCTTATTTTTCTTTGAAGCAAAGTAGAGATTTTCAAAATATATAAAGGGTCTTGCTTACACTATTCTTAAACTTGATAACATATAGATATTTAGACAGATAGTTGAACATATATTTAGACCGATAGTTGAACAATATTTAGACAGATAGCTGAACACATATTCAGACTTTTTGATACTTCCAGTATGTAGGTTATTGTCAATCTCTTATTTTTCAATAATTTTTCAATTCAATTCGATTCAAATATTTTTTTTTGAAAGTTCAATTCAAGCTTTTAAAGGCTTGTGAAGGCTTATGAATCAGACCCTTATATTTTTTCATTTTTCTTCCAATTTTTTCCTCCATTTTATGCACTCATATATAAAAAGTTTTAATCATCAACACAATTATGAAATCTTGGAAAAACAGATAGTTAGACAGTTAGTTTGACTAATAGTCAGATAGATAGTTTTACAATCATTATAGGAAGGGGTAGTTGTTTACTTAAACTTCATTGACATAAGGTCTACACAAAATATCAGTCAACCATCCTTACGGTTGCTACCCAACACGGCAACATCGGCTCTCACCATCCTTGAATTGGGCTCCAGTACCATTATTTTACTCTCGATGCAAACAGTGTCGAGAAGGAGAAGGAACTTAATCAGCTCGCAGTCGCTGATAGTTAAAATTTAAACAGATACGTAAACATATAGTTTGATAAATAGTTGGACAGTTATGTGACAAATAGTTGGACAGATGTGTGACACTTATCAAATTTGCATTTGTAGTTTATTATGCACTTTTTATTTTTAATCATATCTATTATTATTATTATTATCAATGAATCTATGTTGTTTCTTCAAAGAATGAATGGTATTGTTTGATTTCTGTCAATCGATTATATCATTTTCAAATCCATCTGTCTATCTATCTGTCAATATATCTATTCCGGTATCTGTCATTTCATTCAAAAAATTCTGAAAAGTAAGGATTGTTTCGTATTGTTCTTTATGTGTCACCAGTGCCATCATACAAAAGAGATGAGCAAAAATTGGAGACAAACTTGTCCAAAATTAGAGTCTCACTTACATGCTTGAAGTACAACCATTGATAGCTATCTAGGTAGCTGTCTGGATAACTATCCAACGAGTTGTCTAGGTAGCTGTCTTTGGCTTAAGAACTACGTTGCAGTACCAACTATACACCCAACTTTGAGTTGTTTTTGTGTTGTAAAATGCATCATAAAGTGCAAAAACAAACATTTTATTTCATAGGCTTAATCCATTGATTCACTCATTCATGGAGAGCTGTCGATTTTTTTCATCAATTTTCTGGTGACTCGAGACTTATTCTGCTCAAAATCAAACAAAAAACAACTTTCTTTTCTACAACATCCTCCAATTCTAAGTACAAAATGTCGAATTTACTTTTGAACATCAAAATTTTAAAATCTTCAATTCTTCAATTCAGCAAACACTGTTTGAATTAGGAAGCAACCGAGCTATGGTTAGCTTCGTGGAGGTAAGGGCTATAAAGCCCAATGAGTCTTGTCGTCCATTTGGCTTGAAATCGATCAACCCCTAATTTCTAAGATTTTGGATTTTCTCGGACTTTCTCTTCACTTTTCTGCGTGATTCGGCTAATGATAAGAGTAGGAATTAATGGAAAGAGAAATAAGATGTCGAGGTGGTCATTTGGTACCTTACTCGAAGGTTTTGGTGGCCGGACCACTTTGGTTCGTCATCGACAATTTTTTCGCGGGAGAGAGACAGTCGAGAAAGAGAGAGAAGATCGGGAGGGACAGAGAGAGACTAAAATAGAAGGGGATGAACTGACTAACCAGCAACCCTTCTTTAGGGAAAAAATTAGAATGTCAAAAATTGTGTTTTATAACTTTTTGAGTTTTTTTGGAAGAAAATGATGTCAGCTGTTTTTTCTTTTTGAAAAAGTAGGGGTCATAAGTTGGACATTTTTTACTATGATGTAACAAGTTGAGTTTTTTTTGAAACCAAATGTGTTTTTTGGTTTTTAAATAATTTTCTAAAAAATTTATATATTTTTTGGACTATGGTTTTGCTTATAATCGTTTTTACTTTTTTAACATATTATTTTACGGATAACGGACGAGTACAGATATCCTAGTATCCAAAAGATACGGGTATGCATAACACTCAATAAAATATTACATATATCAGAGTGAGTACGTAAATAAAATATAAACTCCGATATAAATATAATATTTCAATATTCGTATCCCTCCTTATCCATTTCCCTCCCCAGATGAAACAACACCCCGAGGCTGATTTTGCAGTACTTAACCCTAGAGGACTTGAACTGTTGTTTGAAGTTACTCTAATTAGGGATTCACACCCCGTCAACATTTGGAGGCCTCTCTCTATTTAGGTCTTTCTTTATTCCTCTCCGAGAAAATTTTGAATTGACAATCAAAACTACTTCCCACCTCCCTCTCAGTCCCTTTGCTTCTCCAGCTCTTCGCTCCTCTCTCTCTCTCTTTCTCTCTATATAAATCCTCCTCCTTTTTCTTTCCTCTCCCCATCCCCGTATTAATTTCCCGCCAAATTTCTCGCCGGAATATGCCTTCTTCCTCCGCCACCCCCTCTGTCCCCACTCTCACACCGGTCACCATCTCATACTCACAGCTCAAAGTAACTCTCTCTCTCTCTCTCTCTCTCTCTCTCTCTCGTTAGTTGCTGCTAAGTTGATTTGGTGATTGACAGGACAAAGAGACGGACTTATCGAAGAAGATTGAAGAAGGATTTGGACCCAATGGTTTGGGGATTCTATCAATCACCGATGTAAGTCTTTTGTTGCGTTACGCATCTCAACTCCTCTTTATTGTTTTATTTTATTTAGTAATTTCTACTTTTTATTATATCACTGTGAAATTTGTGACTAGAAAAATCACCATAGTAAGTTCTTGCTCGTTTGTATCCCACTGGTATTGATTGATCGAGTTCTGTCACTTCTGTGTAGGTTCCAGGGTTTTCAACTTTGCGCCGAAATCTTCTGCATTTGGCACCTAGGTATATAACTCTCTGATAACAGGTTTCGTGTTACATTCAACTTTATACTTGTGAATTCTGGAAGAGGATTTGATATTGTGGGGATTTTTGTTGTGTTTGATTAGATTGGCCAATCTTCCTGAGGAGGTGAAGAAGGAACTCGAAGATCCTCATAGTAGGTAATGCATTTTCAGTATTTTTTCGATTTGCTATGAATCGATAGTAGTAAGATACTTGGGTATTTCCTTAACATTCATTTGTTAATTTGTTAGGTATAATTTTGGATGGAGTCATGGAAAGGAGAAGTTGGAGTCTGGGAAGCCAGGTTAGCTTTTCTGTTTAGATTCTGCAAAGCTCTTGGAACAATTACTTCGTTTTGTTTTTTTGATTGTTATTTACTTTGTGTTTTTATTTCTCAGATATGTTAAAAGGCTCTTTCTATGCAAATCCAATAGTTGATAGACCAACTACGGATGAAGGTCTAATTCGGAGGTAAAACAGATGGTTAAATTACAACTTTTATTGCCGGTGAATAACTGACTTCATAAGTTCTTTGACAGTTTTGTAAACTTGTAATATTGGTCATTCAACTGTTTTTGTGCTGCACTGTTGTAATTTTTGATTCAGCAGATAAAATGTGATTATCTTAATCTCACTTGGGTTTTCATTCATCATCCATGTAGGTACCCATCGTATTCTGGATCGAATATATGGCCTAAACATGATTTGCCTGAACTTGAAATTGGTATGCAGTTCCTTCTTGGCCTTCTGCATAAAATTAATGGCATACCTATATGGGTTTTAGTCTGAAATATGATAGCATGGCTATCTTGACTTATGTAATGTATTAATATTGCTAACTGCTGTGCATGTATATAGCCTTCAAAGCTCTGGGAAAGCTGATCCTTGAAGTTGGGCTTATGGTGGCATTTCACTGTGATAGATATGGTAAAGTCTCAATTGTAATATTTTTACTACAGTAAATCAGACCTGTTTTGTTATTAGGTCGAAATCATAATCTGTTGGGAATAGATAGTTTCTACCCAGACAAGAAAGCAAGTAACGTGTGATGAGCAGTTGAGCACTAATAAGGTTGATAAGAAAAACTTATGATCTTGGGAAAGGGCGCTCTTACTGAATTCGAATATAGATTTCTGGATGTTGTACATCGGGAATCCTAAATTAACCGACTGCCTTGTAGAGGTAGAACTCAGAATCAAATGCTATTCACCTTGTCAACACCCGCCCGTATGGAATGCTACACTTGTTTTGTCGGATTGTTTGGCATCCTTTGGCTCCAAATATTTTTCGTCAGATTGCTGTTCGATCTATTGTAACTATCTCAATTTTGGTGTTGGGAGAGCAGTATCAAAAGCAATCAAATTGCATGAGGATGAAGGGCTTGAAAAAGTGCTATTTCGTTCTCGGTGTCACAAAGGACGTCTCCTTTATTACTTCCCCACAAAAGAGAGGTGATCATATTCATTCACACCCCGCAGCTGCTTAATTCTGTAGTTTGTTGTAAAGCTAAGTTCTTATGCAGTCATCATAGTTTCTGGCTTGTTTAAAGTTCGATCAACTATTTTTTTTTTTGGCTATCGATCCCAGAGGTAAATATGAACAAGTAAATTATGACTTGCAGTAGTCCTACTGAAGATAATGAAAACATGTCTTCTTGGTGTGGGTGGCATACAGACCATGGTTCACTGACAGGTTATACTTTTTTCTCTTATATAATAGTAATTTGTTCATGTCAGATTTTATTGCTTGAAAAGTGTTCGTGCAAGGCAATATCTTGCATCCCTTATACATATCTGTAGTTTCTGTAGAAATATCTTGATTAGTTGGGGTTCTTTTGTTATGTCTGATTTCTGATTCAAATGATTATGTAGGTCTGACCTGTGCCATGTTCATGAGAGATGCTGTTGAAATACCCTGCCCTGATAGTGGTACTGGCCTTTATATTCGGACACGAACTGATCAGCTTGTCAAAGTATGATTTCATACGTTTTGAAACACTAGCTGTGCAAACGCAGCTATACTAGTGATTTTTTTATTCTTTCTTGAAATTTTAGTGATCTTCCTTTGTTTTTGACTATTATTGAATTTCTTGCATTCTTTTCGTTATTGTTTACATGCTCTCATGTTGTACAAATCATCTTCTATGTCTCTTCTCCAAACAATTTACCCTGTTGCCAGTTGATCTTCCTTCAATATGACTGGTAGTTTTTAACGAAGAAAGTGTTGTAGCCTGCACCCTGAAAAACTTGTCAATTACTAACTTGATCTGGCCTAAAATGATGCCTTGTCTCAACTTGACCTTTAAGTCTATAGCATTTCTTCAGTTGACCAGTCCCTGGAATTGAATCAAATGTAATTAGTGATCAAGTTCTCTGCTACATTGCATGACTAACTTGATCTGGCCTTTCCTATTATTAATATGGCTCGCTTTATGTCTTAGGTTGTGTATGGAGAAGATACGATAGCTTACCAAATTGGTGAAACCACAGAAGTGATGTCCCGAGGTTATCTTTGTGCAACACCTCATTGTGTCCGGGTATCTAGTCTGATACTATATTTATGGCTTATTTTCTTCAAATATTCTCCTATGATTTGCATACATATCCAGTAACTGTGATGTATGGTTCACTTGTTTTCTATTAGGCACCAAAGGGAGATGAAGCGTCTGGCCTTGACCGCTCAACATTTGCTTTCTTCATGCAGCCCGATTGGTATGTGGCTTTAATGTCACAGATGAAATATCTTAACCCCCGTAAAAAGTATATATATAGCTAAGCATGACTCAATTTTGTAGGGATGAAAAGCTTAATTTCCCGGAGGATGTTCATATCCATAAAGAGGTACTGTCTTCTGAATACATACTGCTGCTTTATCTATTCTAAATCAATCTGTTTTTTTCCACGCCCTAATCCATTTGAGTGTTCTTTCATGCAAGCTTGAGCCTACTTCGTTGACTTACCTTTCTTAATCTTTCATGATCTTTTCTATCTTTTGTTTCAGTTGATTGCACCTAACGGTTCCCTCACATTTGGAGAGTACACCGAGAAGCTCCTCGACAAATATTACCATCTCAAAACGTAAACTCTCTGCACAATATCTCGCGAAGATAGCTCGCCGCAATGCTTACATGACCCAGGATCCACCAAAACTAATGTACATTCACATTACTAGTTTCTTTGTTGGGTAAGTTTAGCTCTCCTATCGATATCTCGTTCCATTGGAACTATCATATACTCTCTTCTCATCATCCATTTTTATAATGTCTATAATACACAACTCTATCTTTTGCTGTATGCTGCCGTTATTTAATCCATGAACCTAACAAATAATATTACACACAAGTTGGCCAGAAAAGAAGTTGCTCTTTATATGTCGCAATCCGATAAATCTAATGCTGCGCTGGCCGACGGGAACGTCATTGTCCAAAAGACCAAAACATATCACATAAGCCTACTCTTCTCTAGTTCTCTTCTCCTTGTCTATTTAGCTTAGCCGCAGGCGCCAACCTCTTTTGTGCCTCTCTAGAAGCCCCAAAAGTCCAAAAATAAAACGTGGTGCTAAACTAGGACACACAATGCCACGATGGATGGTTGTAATGTGGGGCGAAAGTTATGCAGTGCTCCGAGCAGCTCTACTCTGCCTTGTCATCAAGTATCATGGCCGTTGGAGTTAGTGCACTTGATCTCTTCCCTTGATTTAGAGAAACTGGATAACCGGTTGGGTTTGTTCAATACAAATAAAAAATAAATGTGGCTCCCACCTTAGTAAAGGAGCTTAATGCAATCAAATAGGCAGTATTGTTATTATACAATAAAATTGACTGCAGATTAATTTTTCCCCTAATGAAACAAGATCACCAAAATACTGTAGTAATCATTTACGAATTAGGACAATTATATTAGATGTAATAATTGGAATATTCTACACGCCGAAGAAAATAATCGAATTGTTCGACAAAAAAGACATTAAGATCAAACCCAAGCACAAATTTTTGTAAAATTCATATCTATCTCTCCATTCAAAAACATTTGACCAAAAAAATTAATTTAGCTATCCCTCTTATTGAAAAATGAGCAATATCCATAGATGGTATATAATTCTTTTTATAAAAATGTTTGACCTCATCGACGGAGGTTCAAACAAACTCTAAAGTGACTATCTCATATAGCATCTACTATTGGTTGGTGGATGTCTGTGTACATGACCTCTTTTCTTATTCGACCATTTCGATATCTCATATAGCTAAAATTTCTTATATATGACTACTAGTACTGTATACTTTGTTTATTAGTTACTATATATGAAAATAAAAATCTTGGTGAAACTAAATCATAAAAAATAATCATTTAACAAATTTAATTGTTAGTCAGGATGATCAAAATAATATATACACTATGTAAAAAATTAGATTTTTTTAACTTCATTTTTAATCTTAGATCGTGTATCTAACCGTTGTGACTTTAATACTCTTACTACTAAAACTCAATTTTCTACTCTGTCAAAAATAAAATGAGACAAAATTTCAAAAACACATTCTCGTGGTTTAAATCTATTTCATCGTGCCAAAAAAGTTGATAAAAAAAAAAATATATATATATATATAGCTACTCTCCCATAGGATAACTAGGAGAATGAGCAAAATTCATAAAAAAAAATTATATAAGTGATTTTGAATATATATTGTCTTGCGTCCATAAAAAATTGAATTATATGATCTAATCTCACTATTGAAAACAACAAATAGAATTTGGACGGTCTATTTCTTTTTAACTAGCATTTCTGCACGCGCATACGCGCGTGCGGAAGGTTAGTACTTTTTTATTGAATTGATGTGCAAATTGACGGTGTTTTTTTTATCAAGTTTATACATTTGTATTGTTTTTAGTAATATTAATTCTTCATTACCAAATTTTTCATTTGAATAAATTGTATCAATAAATTAGAACAAAAAACATACAAAAATTGAAGCATTGACTCTCAAAAATTGAGTCTAAACTGGAATCTACTCATTCAATTGAACAAAATTCATAATAGTAAACTGAAGTAATCATCCTTACACGTCAATCAAAGTATTGATTTCTTGGGTTATCTCTATGCCTTATAGAGAATAGCCACTTTAGTCGGATTCTCAATATTCCTTCACCGGCGAAGCTGCTCTCTTTTTCTTTTGGAGTTTCGTTGAACTGACCGAGATATTTGTTTGATCTTCGGAGGTTTTGTTTTTTATTTCTTGTTATTTTTTCTGGGGCATTTACAATATTTCCCTTTTTATTCATTCTATATTTTACCCTTGCATAATTTTTGTTTTTCTTTAATGACTATTTTGGGGTTTTCATATTTTGGTATGTTGATGACACCAAAGAGAGAGCTTCCTTTTATTGTAGTAGAGATGATCTATGTATATATAGCTAGATATACAACGATTGATCTTTTAAAATATTATTGAAAAATATGACTTATAAGAAAGTATTCACCAAGTCCTCACCATATAAGTTCTCAATGGAAAATTTCTCATGTAATTCAAGCACTATTACTTTTTTGTTCCTAATCTTGACTTTCTCAATTTTATGAAAGTTGAACGAAAAACACACAAAAACAAGTTATTAAAAGAATAAAAAATATCACACGAAAGTTGAGATATCCAATAACGTCGAAAACTCAAAATCTCTAATAAAGTCCAACCACGTTAACCATCATTCAAAAAAATATGACTCATCTCTCAACTCTTCTAATTGTGGAATTATAATGTTGTGGCTAAATGCAATATCTTGTGGAGTTCTCCCACTTCAAATGAAGTATTTCATTCTTTGCTTTATAATATTCTACCTACCACGCTTGATCAGGTAAACAGTTGATACCATATCTAATCCTACCATACTTTATTCAAGCTTTATGACATATGTGGTTTATAACTTTAAATTTCTGTATTTACTTATGAAATCAAATTTAATCAAAGAGATCTAAGCTATACTTGATGTATTGCCAACTGAAATTATATTGATTAGTCCTTTCAAATTGAAATGTAATCAGCTTTCATTAAATGAAAAGGCAGATGTATTAAAAAAATTATATTATATGTCTTTGGACTAACAATCATAGGAAGGTACATGAATTTAAGCTCTGAAGGACATAACCCAAACACACTATTATCTCTCCCCCTTTAAAAAACTGAGCACAACAATTTATTCAACAATAATATCTTCTTCAATACAGAGTATCATCTCCGTTTCCTCCATAGAAATTACAAACAAAAGAAGGAAGCTGCCTCGCCCTTAACTTTATTTATGAATCTTCCATTCTTTCTTCCATTTTGTGCTTGTGCTTTAGATGGAATGTCTAACGTCAAATATGATACGATTTTTTGGTACTAACACACTCAACTCTCATAAGAGAAGAGACATATGTAGGTACTTGAAGAAGAAACCATATAACAGCTTCACAAAGTTGACCATAAGCATCTTAATATGAAAATTATGAAACTTGTGTATATCATAGCTGTAAGCAACAGTGTTTAGAGGCTATAATCATAGACGGGAATCTTAACTAACAACGTGTCAAATCAAATTGCAAAGGTACTACAATGCAAATCCTCCATTTGAACAATTAAAGCAAATTGAATCAATCTGGTGAAAAATCTATAGAACTACAATTGTCAAATGACCTAATTCGAAATTGACAGTAGAGGAAACAGAACGAAAACATAAAACCAATATCAATCTAAGGTTGACTTGATTATTAAAATTGTTGGCAACTGCACTGATGTCTATGATGAAGGCACACATGCCATAAATTCAATTTTCATCTCACCTTAGCTAAGCATATATCCAGCATAAATATATAACGGTAAATAGTTATCATTTATGCCCCTCATATATGAATCAATGTATAAAGAATGACTGCGTACTGATGCCAAAATTTTATAGAAATCACCAGATTACTTATTTAGTTCAATTTCAGACCATCACACATAGAAGTAGATTTCACACCCCCATAATCAAATATCAATGCACTTCAGCAAGTTAAACCTCCCTTATTGAATATAATAGGTTAGCACTAACCAATGACCTTCAAACTAAAACAAACCATCTATTCCTAATAAAAAAGAAAGACCTTATAAAAAAAAATAAAAATTGAAATTTGAGAGAAGAAAAATTAAAATTTGATGGAAAAAAAATTGAGATTGAGATTGAGATTGAAACTTAAATTTCATGTTACGAAATAGAACTTCAAATCTAAATATGTTCTTGGATTCAAACATAGCTTTTAATACCAATTTCAGATTGCTTAGTACTCACACTTGCTTTCCCAAAATCTGTCGCGGTTGCTTTTCCTCTTCCCTTCAAAGACAACCCAAAAGAACAAAACAAAAAACAATATTAGCCAGGATCACAAAGTAACAACAGTACTTCATACACTATAATAGTCAAAGATAAGAAAACCAGCAGGGATTGTCATAATGAAAACCACTGAAATAAGTTCCCATAAATCGAATTCCAGATTAACCCGAAATTAGTAGTGTAAACAATTGATGATCCTTTTGCATACCTGGGTCTAGCATTTCTTCTCATGCACCCTGACTGCGAATCCTTAAAATTATATATTCAAATACTGTTCGCACCCCGTGAACTTTTAAACAAAACACAACCCTGAAAAGTTGAAGTACACATTTTAGTCGAAAAGTTTGAAGAAAATCCAAGATCCATCTTAATGTAAAAAGAAAGAATCTCATCATATTGTAAGACATAATGCATTATTTAGTACACAAACGCCACCTATAAATTACCTAAAAATTTGCGATGAACATAAGATTGAACTAAGAAATTAAGAAGAGCATTATTTAGTACACAAATACGACCAGTACATAAACCAACGCTCTTCTCCAAATAAAAAATTGTACTAAGAATCCTCATTGAAGCAAATCAAACGGATGGAAATTCAAAAAGTAAATTTATATGTATGAATCATACAGATTCTCACTTAATGAGGAATACTCTCCATTTGGCTCTCTATTCAGTTTCCGAATTGCCACAATTATAGTGGTATGAGCAACAGGTTCAACAAATATCAACTCCAACTAAAAGTAATGAAAAGTAACTTACACACCCACCCACATGATCAAATTTGATAATACCCACCCACATGAACAGTTTCAATTTTCTTATCGAAAAAAAAACTGTTTCAAGTCTCAAATTGGAAACGACCATCAATTCATCATAAAGAAAAAATAGAATTCGAGACCAACCAATAATAATCAACATTAAAGCGACATGAGATTTTGTTGGCCTTACTTATTAGCTCCATAAGCGTGCCGATTTTGATTTTCTCCTTTGTCTGTGCTTGAGATGAAACTGGGATACTAAGAACAGTGAGACGGTCCTACATATGTCTACTTCGATCAAAACCAACGTTGCCGCCGATCTCTGAAACTACAATACGTTGATTTCCATAACTGTCGGCAGTTTTTCTAGAGACACGGGTTGTGGTTCCTGTGTAAAAGAAAACATAGCATTTTTATTACTTTTTTGCACATTTACGACATTATCCTCTTTTTATTTTGTTTGCTCTTCCGTATTTTTTTTTTCTTTCATGGGTAATCTTGAATTTCTTTATCTTAGTATGTTGATGACACCAAGAGGGGAGCTTCACTTCTTTTTCTTATTTATTATTATATATAAATGATTTAACTTTGTGAATTTCGTTAAAAACAAAATGCAATGTCAGATTTGTCAGATTTGGAGGAAGAGTTTTTGTCCCTAAACCCTAAACACATATACTCTAAAAAAAATAAAAAATTAACCCCTAAACCCAGAACTGTGCGACGTCGTTCTTTCTTTCTTAGTGTGTTGTCGAGTCTCCTTCGAATCTCATCGAAAACCATTATCTTCCGATCTCAATTTCTCACTTATGTCACCGGAATAGACATCAAACGGCGGATCGATTGTGATCAGAAAACAATTAAAACAACCATTTTATACTTCGTCATCGTCCGCTTCGTCGACCCGCTCGCTTCTTCATCCTCTGTCCACGCCGCGACGGTCGAAATCGGTGGCGGAGATTACTCCCTGGGCGCTGGCGAATATGTGAGCCTCCACCCATTTACCCAGAACGCTAAAACCAAACGCAATTCCAAAAATCCTTTTTGTTTGCTCCTACACAATCTGTCCCAAACCCAGAGAACCCATCTTCTTTACAAATCAAAAGCAATCACAAAAACCATTCAAGGCAAGAGAGAGAGAGAGAGAGATCCACTGGTTAAACAATTGAGCCTTGCTCTCTTCGTCGGAGGGGTTGATTCATAGTTTGCTGTTGTTATCAGCGGAATAAGAATGATGAGCTGAACAAGAAAATGAAAGAGAAACCCAGAACAAAGTCAAAGCTTCAATATGACGAAGTAAAGGTAGATGGATATGGCTATTTTTTAATCGAAGCCGTTGATATCGTGAAGTATAGAATGGACGGTTTAAGTGGTTTCACCCATTTCGTCCCTCATTTCTTATTCCGCAGGAGAGCGGCTCTTACTTTTTTCATTCAGTCTAAAGTAAGCAACCGGTAATTTGTTTAGCCTTTAAACAATCAGCGCGTGCATACGCGTGGGGACCTGAAATGCCAGAGCACTGGTGCTCGTAGCGCTATAGTTGTTGCCGATCGGGGGCTGAACAAAGCCAGTTGGGGACCCTATTGGCCCCAATTGTGTGTAGTGTATTCCCACACGGCTTCTATTCGCATTTGACCGGAATATTGTTTTGTTGCACAATGCCTTAATTGACCCTTTATATATGCGTGGTGAACTTCGAAGTGTTGAGAAGCAGAGAACATTGGGTAAGGGTTAGTAGTGTAAATTGGGGTAAAGGTTAGTAGAAATGGGGTGACGTATTGATCTCCAAGAGGATCGGCCTATAAATGTGTTGCAAAACTAGAAGCTATGGACTCGTGTTTCTTCAGCAGTACACTACCAGATCATTTTAGTCTTTTGTTGCCCACCAATCTTTGCCGGCTGTGACGATGTCATCAGTTTCTTATTATGCTCAAGCTCACCAAGGCCAACGGAAAAGCCACCGGAAAATTGGGTTTCGAAAGCGGTGTGTGACGATGGTTAAGCACCAGAAGACTCGGTTCTACATCCTCGGACGCTGCGTTTCGATGCTCCTATGCTGGCACGACCACTCCATTTCGGATTAGGAATTGCGAAGAGGGGATGGTACAAGGAGTGAAATTTTGCTAGAGGTAGTTCTGGGTCAAAAGCCAAGCTTTGCAGGCGAAGTCATGACGCATAGTGATAAGGGGCTTGTTTCCAGTTAAGGAGAGAATAGTGTAGTAAAACTAGGCTAATTTGTAATTGGGAGTTTAATTATGCTTATTGTGCTTCATTTAGCAAACGTATCTGCATCCCCGATTGCTGTGAAATGAATCTATGTACATATTCAAAAGGTCAAAGGAGAAATCTCGATACACAGTGATCTAATCATTTGTAATTATAATTTATCAAAGTATTTGATAAATTCTAATTTGGCAGCAGGATCATGGTTGGGATGTTAAATCAGACTGGCCTATACATAATAAACCATCCAAATTTTTATAGATAAAGATGCTATTCTTCCTCCCAAATCAACCAACTAAAGGATTGTTGGCCATCCATACCTTGCATCTCAATTCTTGGGCCTTCTCTCACTCGAGCGGGCAATCAGCACAAACTAACCAAATATATTTATCTCAGACAAGTTTTTAGTTTTCGCCATTATCTCATGTAGACAAATCTTACTTCTGTTTTGTTGTAGTTGCATCCCATGGAAGTAATTAAGTCATGCAAGAAAGCAGGTAACTGAGGAATGCAATTAACGTGATGATGGAGAACATGAACTAGCTAGCTAACGGTACGTGTCAGCAACGTTTTCTGTGTTATCTAATGGCAGACCCACATTCGCTAGTTGTGTAAAACTATGTCTTTCTGTAACATAAAACGGACCATGCATCGTGCTGCGAGGCTAGGGAATGTTGGCCTGTTGGGGCCTAAACAGATGAGTGGTACTAGCTAGCTAACTATATATTAGCGGTGTCCCCAAGTAGCTAGGAGTCCTTGTTTCAGTAAGACAGTAAGATACTGTATATATTGATCGACTTGAAGGACCATATATATTTATATCTTTTCACGTCAAGAGCATATAGAGATTTTGTTACGTATCGCATGCATGTTTGAGTGAAGATCGATGGAAGAGGAGCATCGATGTTTGAGATTAACGGGAGACCAAAACGAGCTTCCAGACGAGGCTACCGATGAAGCCCTGGTGCCGCTTCAGGTGTGTATCAAAACCATGGCATTCCGTGCTCTCCGATCCTAAGTTCATTGCAAAGCACTCCGATGCCGTGTTCCAAAGACGAAGGCTCGTTTTCACTGACTCGATATGTCCTCGTCTTTACTCTTTGGACCTTGACCGCTTTCTCCACCAGAATCACTCACTTCCGAAGAACCCTAATGCTGAAGTTAATGGTGGTTTAGAAGAAGAAGCCATTGCGCTCGACTTTGTTTACGATCAGTTTGGAAAGGGTAATGTGACGCCCTATGTCTGTTCCTGCAACAACTTGTTGTTGGCGTCTCAGAAAACTAGTCGTGGAGGCAGCTTCTGTTTAGTCAATCCTACAACCAAGGAATCGAAGAAACTACCAGATATGCCTAACTGGAGAGAATTCGAAGGCAAGATGGTCCTCGACTGGAAGTTAATTGGGTTTGGATTTGATCACTCCACCAATGAATACAAACTGGTTACCGGACAGGTGAATGAAGCTGAGGATAAAGTTGTGTTTAGTGTCTACACAATGACGAATTCTTGGCGACGAATTGAGGGCGTGTTTCCCTACATCCCTAGACATTTAGATGGGAGCATGGTGAATGGATGTGCTCATTGGTTGGTGAGACGGGTCGCAGATAATTACTCGTTGGTGATCATATCTTTCACATTAGCAGACGAACAAGTTAGAGAAATTCCGGTACCGGTCATTGACACCTATCGAGGTATAACTTTGAAACTGGGGACTTTTAGAGATTGTCCATGTATAACTGAATTTTTTTGACCTAGAAACATGCAATGAGTTTTGGGTCATGAAGGAATATGGAGTGAGAGAGTCTTGGACTAAAATGCGGGTTTCCATTCCATATTATACATTATCACATTCCGGTTTCTGGAGAGAATCTCACGATTTGATGGTGTTTGATAGATCATCGTTGGTTCTTTACAATTTTTACGATGACAGATTCTTGACTTTACCGTTTGGCGGCAAAGATGCTTGGTTTGGAAGCTTTGGTACATATGTGGAGAGCCTTTCCTTTACAATTTGATCAAGTATACTATAGATTGAGGTTAAGTTATGAGTTTTATGACTACCATGATTTAGTGTACATTTTTTTTCGCTAATAAAATTGGATCGACATGTCAAATGTACCCATTTAGAGGAAGTCATTTTACTTTAGGATATCTTGGTTATCGAGTGCATTAATTAATGAAACATTTGTCATCCTATAGAAACTCAGATTTTTGATCGAAGAAATCAAGATGTCACTGTTTTTGACAATGTTAGTTTTAGCCATGTTTATAGAGAAGACAACTTTGTGATCGACAAACTTGCTAGTAAATGCCATTATCTCCACTCCTTGTCTGTCTTTAATTGCATAGGGATTAGGTTCTAGAGAATCCTCAGTATCAATTTTTATTTTCTTTGTATCAATTTTTTATTTTATTTTAGGATAAGTCATGAAGTTCATGACTAGTTACAAATAGTTTTGCATGACTACAATCATAGAGTCATGACTATAAAGATCAATGAAGATGGGAGGATTTCTTACATCCAAACGCTACAAGGATGTATACATTTGATCTTTTGGGTATCAGATGTTAAAGATGATCTTTTCTTGTGTAATTTGTTCTTTCCCTAGCAAAAAAAAAAAAAAAAAAAAACTACACATAGGGTGTGTGTGCATGCATTTCTAGTATTTACAAATTTAGATGAAACTAAAATATTCTATTTATTTTTTTTTTGAGAGGAAAAAAAATTCTATAGTATTACCACTATTACATTGCATGTATGTCAGACACATACAATTAAAACATACAACTAATACTGTCATGGGACATGTTCTTCTAAGAGACACAATTTAAGGGATAAAAAGAGATGAACACATTTAATGACTGCAATTAGAAATAATTAACACGAATCCACAATTTTGTGTATTTGAATCACAATTATTAAATATACTCGTCTCATTCTATCCCTTAAATTCTTCATTTAGAAGATGAAACTTAACACTGTCCTACAATCTCAAAACATGCTCCGGGGCAGCACATCATCTTCACTGGATGCCATTTTAAGATGTTGTTTGGGCCCAAAAAGTTAAAAAAGGGTCCAGTAATAGAGGAAACACAAGCAAACCCTAAACTTGAAATTGCCGTTGACATTTTAATTGGGCCGGTTTGTCGGAGCAGCAACCCGATTAAGTTGCAGGGTTCTAAACTCCATTAACCCTAATTCCCACCTCTGTTTTTCTCGGTAGTCAATTCTTCAGAACTCTCCACTCAGCTCTCGTCAAGTTGGGCAGTGAGTAAGTTCTAAACTTTCTCACTCTTTTTGCTCCTTACTGAAGTTTCGTGCATGTTTGAACTATTCCCAACTCAATTTTGTATGTTTCGTGATGTTCGACGAAATGCCTCGGTGAAAAGCAGCATGTTGAATTACCTTGTTTCTCTATTCATTTTGGTCCAAAGCTTCTAACTTTTATGTTTCTAAATCTTCTGTAGGCTTGGAAATGTTGGATGAGAGCAAATTTGACGTGCATTTGAGATTGTGGGCACTTCGGATTCCTCGTGAGCTCTGCAAGGTCGCCACTCGTATACTAAATGGGTACTTCTCAAACACTTACTATTCTCTGAGTAGCCATTGTTGTGATACTGAAGTCTTATATATTGTGAGTGGCATTTGATTTGTAGATATTTGCTTGATAAACCCCGCATCAAACCAATTACGGAGGACCCAACATGTGAAAAGAACCGTTACATGATATTATCTGAGCAAGTCCGAAATTCCGGTAACAAATTTAGAGACTTTGTGTTGATATAGTAGGGTTTTGTCATTTGTTCAATGTAGAATTAATGATTTATGGTATCTTTTCTCAGAGCATGTATTTTTTTTGATTTCACGGCTGATTGAAATTTTCTTTCTTGGGTGCGGAGTAGATCTATCTACTATTCCAGACAAAGTTCTCAATGAACTGAAGGGTCTATGCAAGATTGAAGTAGTTCCTTATCCGTTGACACTAGGATATTCATATTGGGGTGCAGGTAAGAAAGCTTCTTACTGATTAAGTTATCATATATTGCATTTAAAGTCTACAGTGTATTCTGGACAATTTTGAAATGTTATGTTTACAGACCATATATTGAAGCAAATTCTACCCCCTGGAGTGGAGGTTCCGTCGTCCTTCGAAACAATAGTTAAGTACTTAAACCATGAATATTCTTGGCATATAGCAATAGCCGTGCTGATATGTTAAGTTGAACTAACACTGAGGCATGCTCATGCAGGTCATGTTGCCCATTTAAATATACACGATGAATTAATTCCCTATAAAGACGTGATTGCGAAAGTTATTTATGATGTGAGTTGCATTTACTTCTGGTCTCAATCTAGAACTTGATTTAATTTTTCTTCTGTCTGTATAATATATATACTTATGAGTTGTTTGGATATTTTTTGTGTTGGCAGAAGAATTATCCAAGAATCAAGACAATTGTTAATAAACTTGGGTCCATTTCAAATGAGTTCCGCGTGCCTAAGTTTGAAGTTTTAGCAGGAGAAAAAGATATGGTCACAGAAGTGAAGCAATATGGAGCAACTTTCAAGCTTGATTACAGCTTGGTCTACTGGAATTCAAGATTGGAACATGAACATATAAGGTTGGTTTCTCAGTTTCAAGCTGGGGAAATCATATGTGACATGTTCGCTGGTATTGGACCTTTTGCTATCCCTGCCGCACAGAAAGGATGCATAGTGCATGCAAATGACTTAAATCCAGATAGTATGCATTATTTGAAGATTAATTCGGAGATTAACAAGGTTGTTGACCATGTTCACTTATACAATCTTGACGCGAGAGAATTTGTTTCTCAGTTGACGGCTGTGCCTGACTGTGAGAAAGAATTGGGTTCTGATGCCTCTGGGCTCAAAACTTGCGAGACATGTACCATTCAGGGTGATCAGGAATCAAAATCAGGTAATGGAATGCTAACTGATAATATATTTCTGAGCGTATTGTGTTCAATCTGTTCAAACTTTTATCTTTGTATTTGTTCTCTTGTAGTTGAGGAAAAAGAGGTACCAGACACTGTTACTTGTGACGTAAATGGTTTACAAGGTTCTAGTAGGAAAACAGATGCTTCGGTACCTCCTGTTAAAAGACCTGCAGATATTTGTCCATCAGGTAGAATGTTTAAGATCCTGGGATTTTGCTTTTTGAGATGTAATTTTAACATTTCACCGTTTTGCAGACAATGCCAGTCTTGTTGGCACAAACAGTCATGTAGCTAGTAGAAGCAAAGGTAGCAAGAATAAGAGGATGCGAAGCTCTGAAATCTCTAACATCAAGACTTGGGAGCATATTGATCATGTGATAATGAACCTTCCCGCTTCTGCTCTTCAATTTCTAGGTACAGATGGCCACCATTGATCACTGATTTCTTTTGGTAAACATTCTTTATCTGATTGGAGATATCCTTGCTCCATCATCAATAATCTTTGGTTCTGTAATAGAATTTTTGTAATCTGCTTTAAATATGCATATATTTTGTATTCAGATGCATTTAGAGGCGTGATCCAGAGAAGATATTGGAAGGAACCCCTTCCTTTGATTCACTGCTATTGCTTCATCCGAGCAACTGAAACACAGGAATACATCATTTCAGTAAGTTTTCTCTGCATATCGCTCCCTTTTGAAAAAAATAAAAATTTATAAAAAGCTGCTGATAAGTATCGGCATGTCATTAACATGATAAAGTTAAAAAGTCTATGCACTTGGCCTTTTCTGGAGTCTGGACTAACATAAACTGCTCTTTGATAATGCAGGAAGCAGAGACTGCTTTGAAGGCCCATATAAAAAACCCAATATTCCATAGGGTTAGGGATGTTGCTCCAAACAAGGTATTATTACTACTAGATGTTTTTGGCTCTCCTTTTTAGATCAAAATCTGTGTGAAATGCGTGATGTCCCACCGTTTCTTCATGTAAGGTATTTTATCACGTCCTGATTTTCCATTTGTCTTCAGGCAATGTTTTGCTTAAGCTTTAGGCTGCCGGAAGAGTGCCTTAACTAAGATGTCACTGATCGAGTCTCTTCGAATGTGTGCTGGCAATGGATGAACCGCAATGGAGCAAGTTAGCTTTCAGCTTAGCTGTATCTCCTTCATTTTGCTAATGGCGCAGATACACAAATTGAACTGGTTTTTCCTTGTTCATCTAGCTATTACATTCATCTGTTTATCTGAAAAGAAAGCCAATACTCTGCACCAATCCAGAATCGGCTCTGTTACCTCCTTAAATTTGTAACACATGCATTGCTTCCCAACAATTGTGATAATGACAAGCGTGATATGTAGTTGTGGACCAAGCTTGTACAAATTGTAACAATAGATTTTTTTTCTTTCAATTTATCATAGTGCAGTAGTTTTTCCTTGCATACATCTGTTCTGTGGAGGTTTGTGACTTTGGTCAAAGCACATCAGCATTGATCTGTAGGGTTCCTGCCATTCCTGCAACTTAGTACAAGCATCAATCAGCTGTGAAATCTCAGATTCACAGTTTGACTCATCTTTTTTGACTGACCAATTCCATTACCAGTTTCAGTTTTTCATTACTCTTTTTGGACACCAACTGATCCCAAGTAAAGGAAACAGCAATGACTTTAAACCGTCAGGGTTAGCATTTTTCCTTTCTGTCATAAACAACTTACATTGCTCTGAAGCTGTATGGAGGCAACCAAATCTGAACAATTCACCGGCGAATCCTTCACCTTTTGTGTTAAGCATTGCCACACAGCCTATCACACCATTATTTGGATTCATATTAAGATCATGCTTCCCACTCCCAAACAAACTATCTTGACCTTCTTTCCCTTCATTTTTCTCACGCAATCTGTGCCTGGACGCCCTAAAATCTATGTCTGACCCTCAAATTGAGAGATACCCGAGCAATAAAGAGGAGTAAAGGATAAAGATGTATCCTTTTTCTTTGGAAATGCACTATGAGCTCTAGTTGCTATCCTTTTGTGACCAGAAAGTTGAAACCTTTTGGAAAGCCACACATAAAAGAAGAACCTGCAAATTGCTTCAAAAATTAAAACGTAGGTTTTGCCTGGAAAGCTTGCATTTTGAAGGATTGTCATCAAGTAATCTAACAAAAAGGAGTTCTATAGTTTTTCTTCTCGGGTGGTTGCTCTTGGGTCTTGGATAAGTTTATATATGTTTCCGTCTTCTTTCTTGGGCAACAAGAGAAATCTTAACGACTTTTTTTCTTTATCAAAGAAGACCACAAAACGTCATCGATTAGAAATACACTTGTAACATTTACAGGATAACCCACCTGATCCCGATTTGCATATCGATAAACATCAAAAAAAGAAAGCTTTCTCAAAAAAGAGTGAAGCAACTGACAAATAACCTCATATAATCATTAAAATGTGCGCAGAGGCCTTATTCAATACTTAACACTTTTGCCACTAATCACCTGAGAAGACAATTAGCATGGGCTGGCTACCATAACTGAATAACCGAATTAAGCAACGAATCTTACATTTCTTTTCTACTTTTTTTCTTCTCAACTTTAATAAGAGCCTTAATTACACCGAAACCTTCTCACCCTTTTCAGCCTTATAAATACTAAACCAAGACCCAAAATAAATTCCCTTTCCCTCTCTCTGTTTTTGCTTCCACCTAGCCTCTGGAGCCCTCCAAATCTTTCTCAGATTCCTAGAGACCCTTTTGGAGATTCATCACAGAAAATGAAAATGGCGCATGAAAAAGTCCCAAAGGCCAAGTCTTTAATGGCCACAATGCTGCTGGTTCTGGTTTTCATGGCCCCAAAAGGCTCGAGCTTTGGAGTCAACTGGGGCACTATGGCTACGGACCAGCTCCCACCAGAGAAAGTGGTTCAAATGCTTCAAGATAATGGGTTTGATAAGCTTAAGTTGTTCGAAGCTGATCATAGAATTCTGGAGGCTCTGACTGGGACTCAAATTGAGGTCATGTTGGCCATACCCAATTTCATGTTGCAGGATATGAGTATAGACCTTGTTGCTGCGGTTTCTTGGGTTGATGCCAATGTCACCAGTTATTGCTGCTTCGATGGTGGAGTCAATATCAAGTTGAGTTCTTGAATTCTCTGACCTTGTTTTTGTTTACTATAATTTTTGCTATGTTTAGATGCTCTTTTATTTTCTTGGGTCACATTGTTAGTTTTGCTCTCTAGATTCTGACAGTCCTTGTTCTGAAGGTTAGGGTGTCCCATGATGTTGATATGATTGTGTCAATTCTACTATGTCAATACCTTTCTGTGGCACCTTTTTCTTTTTCAATGCGAGTCTTGAAATAGATTAACCAGTCTGAAGAAATAAATGGTTCAAGTCTTTTGATTTTGGATAATACATACCTGAGCTTAAAGTAGCATCCAAGCAACTTTCAGGAGAAAGTTATTTCGGAATTGATTTTTCTTGGACTAGGTAACTTAGTTTGTGTGTACCTGCTATATTAATGTTGTGAAAATTGGGCTAAATTGCAGGTTTGTTGCAGTAGGCAATGAACCTTTTCTTAGTGCATATAATGGCACCTATTTAAGGACTACATTACCAGCCTTGAAGAACATCCAGGAAGCTCTAAACCGTGCCGGGCTTGGTTCACATGTCAAAACCACTGTTCCCTTCAATGCTGACATCTACTTCTCCCCTGACTCGGATCCAGTTCCATCCACCGGAGACTTCCGTCCTGAAACTAAAGATGATGTGATTGAGATAATCCAATATCTGTACGCCAATGGAGCTCCATTCACAGTGAACATCTACCCTTTCCTGAGCCTCTATGGAAATGCCTATTTCCCTTTTGAGTTTGCTTTCTTTGATGGAACAAGCAAGCCCATCAGAGATGGTGACCTCGTCTACACCAATGTGTTTGATGCAAACTTTGACACCCTTGTTTGGTCTCTAACCAAAGCAGGGTTCCCTGAAATGAAGATCATAGTTGGAGAAGTGGGCTGGCCAACGGATGGGGTTGTAAATGCTAATATCTCAAATGCGAAAAGGTTTAATCAGGGAATGCTCAAACATGCCCTCAGTGGAAATGGAACTCCAGCTAGGAAAGGCATAATAGATGGCTATCTTTTCAGCCTGATTGATGAAAATGCTAAGAGCATTGCTCCAGGCAACTTTGAGAGGCATTGGGGTCTGTTTGAGTTTGATGGGAAGCCGAAGTACGAATTGGATTTGTCAGGGAATATGCAGAATAAGGGACTTGTAGCTGTGGAAGGAGTGGACTATATGTCCAAAAGTTGGTGTGTGCTGAATCCAAAAGCTGAGGATCTGTATGGTTTGCCAAGAAGCATTGACTATGCTTGTAGCCTTTCAGATTGCACTGCTTTGGGTTATGGTTCTTCTTGCAATAACCTTAGCCTGGAAGCAAATGCTTCTTATGCTTTCAACATGTACTACCAAGTGAATGACCAGAAAATCTGGACCTGTGATTTCACCGGTTTGGCGGTGGTGACTGACGAAGACCCATCTGTAGATGGTTGCCAATTCCCAGTTATGATTTCTTATGCTCCTTCAGTAGTTGTGTTGCAGACCAGTGGACTTGTACACATGGTAGTGAAACTAATTGGAGGGTGTACGTTGTATTGGCTTCTACTGTAGCATAGCATTGTAGGAAACCCATATATGGGCCTGTAGCTTAGCTCGCTTGTAAAGGTTGATTCTAGCGGCTGAATGTCTGCTACTCAAATATATAGAGCCTCACATCATATTGATGAGATTTCTTGTCTTGTCTTTGTTCCGTTGGTCTTCCCGTGACACGTGTTGTGAAAACCTAATCATGAAAGTAATAATAATAATAATAATAATAAGGTTGGTCCCCAGCGGGAATTTGAATTTCAAAACAAACCCAACGGATCTCCTCCTTTTTCTTCGCAATTCCCAACTCACACTCACACTCACTCGATCTCATCAATGGCGTCACCCACTCCCGGAATCCTCCTCCGCCTCCTCCAATCCATGAACTCCTCCACCAAAGTCACCGGCGACCACCGCTCCGCCCTCCTCCAAGTCATCGGCATCGTCCCCGCCCTCGCCGCCGGCTCCGACGACCTCTTCTCTAATCACCATGGCTTCTACGTCCAGCTCTCCGACTCCCTCAACTCCACCTACGTCTCCCCCTCCCAAAAAGACACCGATCTCATCTTAACCAACCGCCTCCAGCTCGGCCAGTTCGTCTATGTCGACCGCTTCGATTTCGACTCCCCCGTCCCACGTGTCACCGGAATCCGCCCCATCGCGGGCCGCCACCCTTTTGTTGGGTCACCGGAGCCGCTCGTGGCCACAATCAACGCCTCCAAGCGAGAGTTTGTGATACAGCCTGTCTCCGATTCCGACCAGTCCACCGATTTCATGGCCATATATCTCTCCGGCAACAATAACAACAACAAACCGCCGCCGCAAGTGAAGATGGAGCCGGCGAAGGAGTTCAAAATCTCCGAAAAGGGGAGATCGCCGAGGCAGCCGTTCGGGAATCGAGAGAATAATGTGATTGCTGGAGCAAATGTCGAAGTGAATTCCGACGAAGGGAAGAAGATCTCAGATCGGCCTGTTGTGGCTGCCGTTAGATTCTCGTCTCCGGCAACAGCAAAGAGGTCGTCGTTGTCGGCCGGGAGGAAGAACAGTGCGGCGGCGGAGAGGGATCCCTCGCCGGCCGGAAAGGTGGGGAAGAGGTCGTCGTCTCCGGCGCCGTCGAAGTGCGTGGTTCCGAGCTTGATGGTGGCGCGTGAGGAGAATAGGAAGGTGGCGAAGGAACCAGCGATTATTGTGCCGTCGAGGTACCGGCAGCCGTCGCCGATGGGGGGGCGGAGGCAGGCGTCGCCGAATCCGAGAAGGGCGTCGCTTTCTCCGGGGAGGAGGTTGTCTGTTGGGGGAGTGAAAGACTCGGCTGCTAAGAAGAAGATGGCTTCGATTGTCGCCGGAATTTCGAAGATTTCGGATTCAATTGCTGGGTCTGGGAAGAATAATAGGAAAGGATGGGATGAGTTGCCGGCGGTGGAGCACAAGGAGAGGCCCATGTCCAAGAACAAGCCGGATTTGCAAGTCATTTTGCGAACCCAAGTAAGTAAATTTGCATATTGTTTTGCTTCAAAGCTTGAAACTTTCTGGATAAAGTTGCTGACTTTGTAATTCGGTCTTCTTTGCAGGCTGCTCTTTCCAGAAGATTGAGTGATGCTAAAAACACAAGTGATGATTGTGCCAGTGTTAAATCCAAAGCTAGCTCACATGAAGTGTGTGTCATTCAAGAGAAGCCAAGCTATGCAGCTCTTGGAATCACTGTTCATGAAAAGAAGTGGACTGATGGCAGTGTTCCATTAGATGGAGTCTCTGCTGATCTTGCAAGGCTTGGAAAGGTAGTGATGGGATTGTAATCTTCTTGTTCATCTGTGATTTGATTTAGATTGGTATAATGTTTCGATATTGAGTTTTGTACTAAGATATACGCATTGGATTGCAGGAAGCTATGCAAAGGAAAGTAATTGCTGCCACAGCTGCAGCAGAAGCACTAGAGGAAGCCATTGCTACTGAGTCTCTTGCTAGGAAATTGAGGTACTCTTGCTTTCTGATTTGCCTTGTTGAATTTACTGAACATATTGTAATGTCCGAATGATCACCATTTAGTAACTAGTGTGACTGATGTGAACAATTGTCTTATCTCAGCATGTTTGCAGAATTGTCTTCCACATCAAAGGTTGCGAATCCTTTACCTGCCATTGACCAGTTCTTTTCGATTTACAATGATGCTGTTAAATCAACAACAACTCTCGAAAAAATAGCCAGCAACCGCAATTCTGATGCACATTGTGATAGCATTCCAACCGAGCAATCAAAATCGGTTTCTCTTTGGGTTGAAGCTGCCTTGGCTACTGATCTTGGAGTTGTAGCACTTCTTTCCCCACAAGACCATGAGGCTCCATCCACTTTGCCGAAAAGTTTGTCAAAACGACAATCTCTCAATGCACCTGCCAAGGCCAACTCGAAGCTCTCTTCATTGTCCTTGATGCATTCCAATGCTCATGTTGGGGAGTGGAAGAAGGGCAATGGAATGAGAGAGACGGTTGAGCTTGCAAAGACTTTGCAGTCGGAGATGCAAACATGGTTTCTAACTTTTGTGGATAAAGCCATGGATGCTGGATTTCGAGTGTTTGGGGAGTGTGCTTCGGATGATGTTAGGTTGCCTCTAGACTGTGGATCCATTGCAGCTGTTTTGTCACAGCTGAAGCGAGTGAATGAGTGGTTGGATCGAGTTGTGTCGAAGAAGGATGAGCAACTGAACGAAAAGGTTGATGGTCTCAAGAGAAAGATCTACGGCTTTGTAATTCAACATGTTGGGACGACGTTCGACAATTCATCTTGATTTCATTTTAGCTTGTTTTATGCCTGATGGTCTGCAATCACGTATTTAGATTAAAGGTTATTGTAAGAATGTTGAATTGATTTTAACCTGTTCAGCTCCTCCTTGAGAATGTTGAATTGAGTCTCTTTTTGTTTGACATGGTTCCTAGTTATGTTGGCATTACGTACTTGTCTTTTGATTTGAGTTATGGTACTACGCTTGTGTTTGTCTACATCACATCAGTAAGTCTGAATATATCTTACTGATGTTTTAGGAAATATGATAAAGTATAGAGATTGTGGAAGCAATAATGTGTAACTTTATTCATGGAGAAGAAGCTCCTTTATATAGGAGAGTACACGAGATTAGATATCTGGTATGGATCCTATTACATAACTACATATGATTCATTTCCTTATTCTCTACAAATACTACCATAACTAGGAACATATATATCCTTCAACACTCCCTCTTGTACCGGTTATGGTGGGTGGCGCTTCTTTATTGCTTTCATGATGCCTCATCAAAAACCTTGCCGAGCCAAAAATCTTTGCAGGAGAAAATCGGTCTCGCCAAGTAAAAAGAGTGCAGATCGTCATAGACGATGATATGACACATAACAATGTTGCCTCATTAAAACCTTGCTAAGTAATAAAAATCCATTGGGATAAAAACAACCTTAGTCAAGAAAAAAAGAGTACAACGTGTTCTTCACATTTTAGAAACGCTCACGTGAATGCTATACTCTCCCTGAAGCCTGCATCTCCCCCTAATGTCAACAATCATGGTAGCTGAGCAACCCTATGCTTTTCACATGCTTCTCAAATGTGGAATTTGGCCAATGACTTAGAAAGTCTGCTACATTATCCTCAAATCAAACTTGGTCAACCATAACCCTGAGAAATTACTATTGTTTGCTGACTATAGAATAACTTATGCGATATATGTTTGGTGTTGTCGCCCTACATGTAATCTAGCTTCATCATCTTGATGCAAGCAACATTATCCTCATAATACATGTAGATTCATCAGTGGTGATTCATAAACCACTTAATCTTCGATATGTGCACTTATGGACCTCAACCATATGCACTCAATAACAACTTCATGTTAGATCAATAATCTCAACATGGTTCGAAGATGTAGCGACAAGAGTCTGCTCTCTAGATTTCAAGATATCGCGATGTTACCCATGGTAAAGACATAACCAACTTGGGAACAACTTTTGTGTGGATCAGAGAGATATCCAACTTCAGCAAAACTTGCCAACACATCACATCAATTGTTGGTATAGGGGGTGAATGGAAAATCGGCACTACACTCTTTGTGATGTCCTTATTTCCATTGCCACTCTCTTTGTGACCTCTATGTAGGGATAGATCAAACCCATATCTTTCGTACTCTTTGATACCAAAAGATTGTCTTTAAACCATTCCAAATGGCATTGCATGGGCGCATAACTTCATCTAGCTATCAAGTTCAATATGATGAGGAGCTAAGTCTTGTGTATTATGCTAAGTACACTCTTGCACTTAGATTAGGCACTTTAGCCTCTAACACGTCTTCATCATCATCCCTTGAACGAAAATGGATCCATTTAAGGGTCAAGACTATAGCAGATTATGGGAGTACTCATAGACTTCACTTTATCAACATATCTTAGAGTATAAGCTGATGATGGAAAATCTCATCATTACGGTGCTCGAGTTCTCGCCACTAGTTGTGACACCTTTATTCGAGAAAAAACTGTGTCTTCCCAAGATCTTTCATCTCAAATTCGGATTTCAAACACTTTGTAAATTCAGAATTCGTCATATAAATGAACACGCATGGGCATATCCCTTCCTAATCAAGTAGTCACTTGGTGAACGTTGCAATCTCATTGCAAATGTGCTCTGTGGTCTAAAGCCACTTTATTTGGGTACATAAAGTCTATCTCAGACATTCATATCTATCTCTTATTCTAGATCCCCATAAAGATACGTCATGACCACAATTATAAGCTGCATATCAAGTTTTTCGGAAACTACCAAACTACCAAACTGACAAGGTAGTGGAGTGCAATGACATCCATTATGAGAGAATTTGTCTCACCATAGTCGATTCCAGAGCGTTATGAGAAGCCTTGCGCCATGAGGCGAGTATATTATATTTATTCTCATCACGCTTTCTAACAAAGATTCATTTCGATAGGCTTTACACTTGGGTGTGTCGACATCACCAATCCAATGAAATTTCTCTTTGTTAGTGAACATAATTCAATCTGGATCGCTTATTTTCATGTAGGCCAATTGCTACTACGTTTGGGAATTTCAACGTAGATATGTTCGATGAGTCTCAAAATTCCATGCTCTTATGTACACTAGTGTAATTTGTACTTTGTAGAGATCTCTATATTATGAGTAATTGGTTTTAACATTAAGGCGTCCTACAATGAAAACCATATGATGGAATTGAGTATCAATGATCAATGGATCATATTGTGCCAAACTTGCTCCTTTCCGTGGACGAGTATTTATCGAACATTTAGGTCTCCTATGCTCTCCAGTGGAACCCATGGCATGTGACAACACTATGTCACTTTGTGACGTCACCATGCCACATTCCATGGTGGTAGTGCCATAACCAACTCCTTTTTGGTGGCAACATGTCCTCTCAAAAGGGGACATAAATCCTTACAGGCATGTTTGTAGCAAGTATATGTGATCTCGTCACTTTCACGATATTAGAAACACATTAGACATCGAATCTGTTACGTTTGATCTTTTAGGGATCATGATGAGACATAGTGAGGACACGACCCTTCCTGTCGTTCCTATTTGAATATGCTTGTTCTTATCTCCCCCTAACGACGGGAAGACTGTCTCATCATGATCAAAGTGACATATGCAAAACTAGCTATAAAGAGATCACCTGTCAAGGTTCTCATAGTGGATTATAGTTGAAAACTCATGTCCAACATATGTATTCATTCGTCTTGATTGACCCATCAATATGTGCTGTGGCAAAGCAATTTTGGCACATATATGCGTAAATGTGAGATATTATTTTTGCACACAATCACTAGCTGCACAAAACAAGATTGAGTGATGGTGTATCATAGACGATGTAGTATAGCTATACCGTGATATTGCATAACTCTAAGCAAAAAATATTGGTGCGCATCACCAATTCTTAGACTACTATCTTAGTTTCTAGTTTCTGCGAGATCATTTGAGTTTGTTCATGAGAGTATGATACCAATACCAAATCTCAATGATGTGCAATATAAGTCATTGAAACTTTGATGTAAACTTTCTAGCATTATTAAGTCTAATAGACTATCAATGAGATGATTCTGGTAGTGAGCCCGCAGTCATATAATCTGAGCTAGAAGTTTGAGCAGCATTACAAGTGGACGATAGCACAACACGTGACCAACATGTTTGCATTATGACCAACACCATAAAACATCGTAATGGTCTGCTAGTTGGTTGAATCATTCCATAGAATCGCCTTAGATTCTATGTAGTGAGAATATATGTGTCTTTTGCATATGATGGTTTCAATCCTAATTTCTCAAATGAGTAGGCTTCGTAATGAGCGATGAGCCATTACAAATAACCAATGAGGATTTTGGTTGAGGCTTGGAGTCTCCATGGACTTGGAAAGCAGGATAGTAGACTAGCACGCCATCCTCGATGTCTAGTTTTCTCCTCTTGGAGTAAAAGGCGTCGGTCACTAGTCGACGTTTGGATGATGGAGCCACCACTGAATGGTGCCCAACTCCACTCTCTTGTGAACCAACTCTGGTTCTTACTTCCTTTCACTCGAAAGAAGGGATGTTCGATTGATTTTCTCAAAATTTGGACCATCATATCACGACCTGAATATCTCAGTCTGTCGTGTCAAAGTCTTATATGTGTCTGAATCCTATAAGTCATCTCTCATGACATGATTTGATTCTACAACTCTCTTTTAGTTGTCTTACATAATCCATTTGGTTGACACATAAGTTTCTCTAATATTCAGACCATACCGCAATGATTAGAGATAATGCAAAATAACTCATGTCCATTCTCACTTGAAAATTGTTGGCATAGATGATGAGAAGACCTATGTCCATTCTCATCTTATAGAAACATAATCGACAAGGCACAAAGTCGATATAAGTTGTCTATGGCATAACATAGTATATGTAATTCCTATATCAATGAGACACTCAAAGTTCTCGGGGGAAGTACTTGCAAAGAAACAAGTCTTGCATGAGTAAAAACAGAAAAATAACTCAAAAATTCGGTTTTCTAGGGATATGCCTTCGATCCATCGAAGAGCCTCCTCAGTTTGATCCCTTGATCCATCGAGGTGATCTTTCAATCTATTGGAGGGCTTCCTTAGGTTGCTTTTTCGATCCATCGAGGTACACCTTTGATCCATCGAAGATCCTCCTCGGGTTTTTCTCGGGTTTTGGCTTTCCTCAGGTCTAGCTGACCTCTGTATACTTAAACAGGCATAACTTTGTCTAGAAAATAGCTTTTGGAGTTCCGGATAAAGTTCTAAAAACTAGACATCTGTAGATTTCCAAGAATATATTACACATATGCTGAACTGTTTTGAGTTAATCCCAAATTCATGTCAAAGCTGAGCAATCTTGTGCAGCCAATTGTGTTATGTCGGTTTCTGACCTCTGTCTAGTAAAATGAGCATAACCTTTTCTAGAAAATAGATATCGACAAGCCAAACATAGTTCTGAAAACTAGAGTTCCTTATTTTTTCAACCATATGCCATCCATATGTTGGTTTATTTCGGGAAAATCCCAGTTTGTCGTCGACGTCGACTAATCTGCAGAGCAGATTTCATTATACCCTGTTTCTGACTTTTGTCCAGTAAAATGGGTACAAATTTTTCTAGAAATTAGCTCTCGACAATTCAGAGGTAGTTCTGAGAATTAGACATCCATATGTTTTCAGCCATATATTTCTCATATGCTGATTCTTTCTGGGAAATTTCTAGTTCGTTGTTGAAGCTGGCTGTTAGTGCAGCATATTCCTGTTTTCTGCGTTTTCGAAGATTTAGAGCACACTTAGCTATCCCAATTTGATACATGGACAAATTTGTTAGTCTACTAGGCCATCTATAATCGTTAGGGTAGCTTTTTTCACTCATGACCAGGTGAAGAGAGATGAATGTAGGTGGGACATAAGGTCCGCTCAAATACCTTTATCAAAAATCTATTTTTCTAGACATCACAAGTTACTAAGGTGAGCCCTAGTAGACGATAGATTTATAGCAACCTCAAAACATGAATGTGATACAGAAAAAGTAGATAAGTCTGTTATTAATAAGCCAATATAATGGGGCCTTTATTAATAAGCCAATATGATACATTAAAGTTTGCTAATCCAAAGTAATTGACCAACATTTTCAAACATAATACTTAGGTATACATGCCTTTTTTACATGAAAAACATAAAGCTCTAATCAAAATCTGGTATCTCTTCAATTGAGTCTCTACCAATTTTGAAGTGTGCTATGTTGAAATTTACATTAGCTTTATCTTCATCTTCTGTTTCTTTGTTTATTTGATCCTTAAAATTCGCAGAATCTGAGCACACTGGCTTGTTGAATTTTTGCCGAATTATTGGTGCGTCAGAATGCAACGAAATTTTGTAGACGCATACTAGACACTTATGCAAATTTTGATAATTTTTTGAGACCTATAGCTAGGTCAAATAATTTGTACAATAGTATGCAGAATACAGTTCTGAAAACTGATGTGTTTTAGGATTAAGTAGATTTGGATTGGGTAGTTCAAATTGATGATCTTGGCAATCCATGGATTCCTCACATATTTTACCTATCAATGGTATTCAACACCTATTGACCTAAAATGTCCAAAATCTATCTTCTCAAACATTTTGAGAATAAACAACTCTTTTGATTCGAGAAACATCATGCGTCTTATCGTTGTTTCTTTTGACATTGGTACCTTTGCCTCCATGGCTTCCATTGTCACCATGGCCTCCATGGCCAGCGCTTCCTCTATTTTGGTCATCATGGCCTTCATGGCTCTACCTTGTAGCTTCCTTCCTTGTTGGGGTAGCGGTGTGGACCTAAACGTCTCACCAAAAATTTCTTACTTTAAGGATTCCTCTCCACGTGTCATTCTCTTTATGGACTTTCATAATTCACATAGTGAACACTTTTGGTTCCAACTTGCCTTGAATTATGATTATGTAAAGGATTTTTCTCGATCAAATTTTGCTCTTCAATTGCTTTCCGCATAATTGGAGCATAGATTTAAGCTTAAACATCTTTTTATTTATTGATGCAATATGCTTGAAGTCGGAAAACCACACGTTATTCCACTTCTATTTTAGATCTGGGAGCATGGTGTCAATGTCTTTTTTGCATATCAAACACCATGAAAGAATAGAAGATATATTAGTTTTGCAGTCGTAAAAGACTTCTTTGACAACTAATTTGTTTTCTAATATATTATTTGGATTAGACTTTAACTTTGATGTATATGGTCTTACGAACTCTCTTTGTTCGTTAATTGATGTTTTTTTTATGAACGCTCTTAGTTCAAATCGATTTTGTGAACGCTCTTAGTTCACTCGTGAACGCTCTTAGTTCACTCATGAATGCTCTTAGTTCATGTGGGAACACTCTTAGTTCTAAATGCCCACCTTCAAGAAAGGCGCGGTGTAGAAAAGAGGAATGGGATGTTATCCCAAGATCCCTACGGAAAAATCCAAATTTTCCAAAAGAGTAGGTTATTTTGAAAAGACGAAGTTGAGTTTATAAAAACTTACTTGTTGTTTGATTGCAGAACAATTCTTTTCTTCCTCTTTTCTCTTTGGGATCACGGCGGCAGTCGACGGCGGTGCTCGGTTTAGGGTTTTGTGCTGATAACGTGTTTTAGGAAATAGGATAAAGTATAGAGACTGGAAGCAATGGTGTGTAATTTTATTTATGAAGAAGAAGCTCCTTTACATAGGAGAGTATAAAAGGTTACATATCTGGTATGAATCCTATTACATAACTACATAGGATTCATTCCCTTATTCTCTACAAATACTTCCATAACTAGGAACATAAATATCCTTTAATAACTGAGACACACATCTAAGACATATATAGTGAGACACTCTTATTCCCATAACGACACAATTTGCCTATTCAGCTGGAGCCTCAGGTGCTAGAACCTCCGGCATATGGTTCGGTGGCAGGAAGAAGATTTGGATGAGCAACTGATATGAGACCGGTTTCCCTATAAACGTAGTATGTAGCTAGCCACTCAGTACTACAACAGGTACATGGCACTTCCACCATCTCCAGAGCAAAATTCAATTTTGGGGGTATATATATGTAGGTAATGTAGCAATCGAAATGAAAATAGTGTTGCAACTGATAAGCAACACAAATTATGTCATTGAGACGAAACATGCGAAGACAGATGGGGCATTTTTGATTTAGAACAAATGCCATTTTTTTCTGGTGCACGTACTATTCTCTTCAAAGATTCTGGTTAGTTTGCTTTCTTCGTCGAAGAAGAAAGGGGTTTGAAGTTTCCTAAACACAGTTTAATTTGAGCTTCTTGTTCTTTATATCAGAAAAGCATAGGAAATGGATGAGTCTAACCCCCAAACATGCTTAAACTTTTTATACCTATCTAGCTTCTAATGAAGAGTGTAAGCCGTTTTCTGTGAATGAGGGAGGACACACTTTTACACCAACAAAGAAAAAACCATTCACTATACCAGAGTACGTATGAAACCTGATATGAACACAATATAAACATTTATCATAACCAGAAGAGTTACTGATGTGACGAAAAGCCAATCTATTCACATTAAGTCTCACAAATCACAATGACACGGCCAGTGAGAGAGAAAAGGAACAACTGAATCGGTACTCTAGTGTCCTGAAGGGCCTAATGAGTTATTAAGTTTGAACTTTGAAGGAGAGATTAGGTTCAAGATGTCAGATTGGCCGGTCCTAGAACGAGGGCACACTCCCTTGGTAAGATATACATGGCACGTTTACTTACTTGAAATCGGAATTACCAGGAATCAGAATCAACAAGAATCAAAATCGAAAGGAATCAGAATGAGAATATATCATTTTCATTGAGTTGTTTACTTATTATTTGTAATCATAACAGAAATTGGATTCAAAACTAGTTTGATTACTGAAATACCCCTACAAAAGTTATATTTTCATATTTAATAACAATTTTTTTCTTTCTTTTTATGTATTTGAGCAAAGTTTATTGTGAAACTGATTAAAACGATATCGGCATAAGAACATATCATATGAGCTAACTAAATACAAAAAAATGAAAGTTAAACATCAAATCTAGCAAGCTCTATAGCTAGACAAAGTTTCAAATTCAACAAAATAGTAATCATAATACATTTGGAAAAATTTGAAATATAACCATTCGTAGTAGAAATTTAGAAAATAAATTGAAATATCAAATCTAGAGAAATTGGAGTCATTTAATAATACACAAGGTTCTCTTAAAGCAAATATACGTAAGAGTATTATTAGTATGGAAGTTGATTCTAGGAGGAATGATTCCGAAACTCACCTCCCCCATTGGGAATCAAATTTCGGGTTTATTCGGGAATCATTCCTGATAAAGAGGTGGGACTCATCTCCATTCAAATTCCCTGATATGCAAGTAAACATTGGAATGGAGGGAAATGAGAATGATTCCCCTACTTTTGATTCCTATTCCAGGTAGTAAACATGCCCACGGTATTTATGACTTTTACAAATATTGGGCTCAAATGTATGTGTCGCAAGGACATCATTCTAACCTATCTAAAACGAAGAGTGCCAAGTACAAAGAGGAAGTTAGAGGTGAGCTATGTTTCTCCTCCGTGACTTTCGGAGCAATTTGAAACCTAGGTTGTCTAGGTTTGTTTTTGGCCGTTCGCTACCAAGCCTAGTGTCGGAGAGAGGCGCTCGTTCTCTAGTTTGTTCGTCGTTGTGTCCAATGGCGGCGATCGTCGTTTGTGTCCAGTTATGGGTTTTGGAAGGATTCATACTTTGAAGGAGTTGTGGAGGTTCCTCGATCTCCTAAGTCTCGTGGCGACTGTGCAGGTGCAAGGTGAGCGTTTTCTCCTTCAAGCTTTGCTGATAGTGGTGAATTTGGAGCAGCCTGGAGCCAAGACCAATTCCCTTGGCGTTGGGGTTTTTCTACCCACGTTGGAGCTCGATCGCACCTCACCCGGATCAGTGCGGGTCTACTGGAGGTAGCAAGGGTTTCTGCTGTCAGCCGAGTGCTTCGTCGGAGTCCACTAGAAAAGGAGACGTCGGGCAGATTTGATAAGAGCTTGGCTACTGGGTAGGATGTGGTACCTGGGCGGTGGTTGTGCGGGCTTTTCTAAATCCTAGCTCTCTAGTCTTATTGGCTAAACCCAAGCTATTATGGGCTTTATAGGCGATTTGGTGGATGGATAAAGGAATTCGTAACCGGGCGGCGTGGAATGAGACTCTAGTTTGAGATGCATAATTAGATATAGTGTGGAACCTTGAATTTTATTTCCTATCCTACACCTATCAGGTTTATATATGTTAGGTACTTATTTGAACTGTTCTAGTGTAGTTTACTCTAGGGAATTCATTTTTGTCTGGCCGGGGCATTGGTGGCCTAGTGCATACCTTGTACTCTACCACTTTCATTAATGAAAAATCGCTTACCTCAAAAAAAAAAAACAAAGAGGGCCTAGCTTTGACGATCAAGTTAAAAACTTGCAAGTATACATTACAAGTTTGACTCATAGTTAATTTGTCTATGCGTGAAGCTGTGAAGTAACAAAGTTAAGAGTTACAAACACAACAATAAATATGATATTATTTTTTTAGGAATTATGTAATTGTAGAGAGAATAGTTGAAGCAATAAGCTGTGTTCTTTTATTAATGAAGAATCAACTCCTTATATAGGAGAATACAAGATGTACATAAAAGTAAGAAATCCTAATACATCTCTAGATAAGATTCATTGCCATATTCTATAATCTCCACCATAATTAGGTACATTAAATATCCTACAACACTCCCCCTTGTGCCGGTGTATGGTGGTGACGTTTCTTCATTTGCTTCATTGATGCCTCATCAAAAACTTTGCTGAGCCAAAAACCTTTGCAAGAGAAAATCGGTCTCGCAAAGTAAAAAGTGTGCAGACCGTTGTAGACGATGATATGACACATAACCATGTTGCCTCATTAAAACCTTGCTAAGTAATAAAAATCCAGTGGGATAAAAACAACCTTAGTCAAGGAAAAAGAGCACAACGTGTCATTCACATCCAGAAACTTTCATGTGTACGCCAGACTCCCTCTGAAGTCTGCATCTCCCTTTGATACTAACAATCAAGGCAGCTCAGACAAGCTGAGCAACCTTATGCTCTTCACATGCTTCTAGAATGTGGATTTGGGCAATGACTTAGTAAATAGATCTGCCATATTGCTCTCAGATCAAATTTGGTTAATTTGGATCTTGAGGAACTCTTGTTATTGCTGATTGTAAAAGTACTTAGGCGATATATGCTTGGTGTTGTTACCCTTGATGTAACATTGTTTCATCTGCTCGATGCAAGTAACATTATCCTCATAAATGCATGTAGGTTCATTAGTAGTGGATTCCAATCCACAAGTCTCACGAATATGTGTAATGATGGACCTCAGCCATATACACTCCTTTATTGCCTCATGAAGAGCAATAATCTCAGAATGATTCATGGATGTAGCGACTAGGGTCTGCTTTATAGACCTTCAAGATATCGCGATGTTTCCCATAGTAAAAATATAACCTATCTGAGAATGACCTTTATGTGGATCAGAGAGAAATCCAGCATCAGCAAAACCCGTCAACATATCACAAGGATTGTTGGTATAAGGGTAAAGAGAATGACATCACCATCCTCAATGGCACGTCCCTTTGAGACGGTGGCTTTCCGTCTTGCCTCTCTGTAGGCCGGGATAAAACAATCATATATCTATCATACCCTTCAAGTACCTGAAGATATTCTTAATGCCTGTCTAATGACGTGGCGTTTAGATAAATCTAGCTAACAAGTTCACAGCAAATGAGATGTCCGGTCTTGTGCATTGAGCTCAATACAATAATGCACCTACTAAACTTAGGTAAGGCACTTCAGTCCTTAAGAGTTCTTCGCCCTTATCCCTTGGACGGAACAAATCCTTCTCTGGATCTAGGTCGTGAACTACTATGGGGGTGCTAGCAGGATGTACTTTATCCATGTTGAACCTTCTCAACATCTTGTGGACATAAGCTACCTAGTGGAATACTATTCCACTACTACGGTGTTCTAGCTCAAGGCCTAGACAAAACCATGTCTTCCCAAGGTCATTCATCTCAAACTCAGATTTCAAGTACTTCGCAGTATCCTTTAACTCATTAAGAGTTCCAATGAGAATCATGTCATCAACATAAATTGCTACTATTACAAATTTGGAACTTGTTCTTTTAATGAACACGCAAGGGAATAGCTTGTTATTCACATATCTCTTCCCATTCAAGTATTCACTTAGGCGGTTGTACCACATACGCCCGAATTGCTTCAATCCATACAGTGACCTTCTCAATCTTATAGAGAATGCACTTCGATTCGTGGTTTAGAGCTACTTGACTTGGGTAATTCGAATCCATTAGGGACTCTTATATATATATATATATATATATATATCTAAATCTAGATCCCCATAGAGATATGCAGTAACCACATCCATGAGCTGCATGTCAAGTTTTTTGGAAACTACCAAACTAACAAGGTAGTGGAACGTTATGACGTCCATTAGGGGAGAATACGTCTCCTCGTAGTCAATACCAAGGCGTTGTGAGAAACCTTGCGCCACTAGGCGAGCTTTGTATCTTACTACCTCATTATTCTCATTATGTTTTCTAACAAAGACCCATTTATATACTATAGGTTTTACACTTGGCGGGGTTAGCACCACCGGGCCAAACACCTGTCTCTTTGTTAGTGAATATATTTCAGCCTGGATTGCATCTTTCTATTTTGGCCAATCTGATCTCTGTTGACACTCTTCAATAGATCAAGGTTCGATGTCATCGTGTTCTATGAGTTCATGGGCAACTGAGAATGCAAAAGCATCGTCAATGATCATAGATTCTCTCTCCAAAATCTCGTGTATGCTAGCATAATTCATCGAAATTTCTTTATTCACTGAACTAGGATCAACCGTTGGAACTCCCTCCAAATTGGGTGTCTCAAGGACATAACTGTAGTCAGGAATAATTTCATGAGATGAATTTTGAGAGTCGATGAACAATGGATCTTGTTGTGCCAATCTCCCCTTCTTCCTAGGGTGAGTATCCATCAAACCTATGGGTCTCCCCCTCTTCCTTTGGGGAATCGTGGCCTCAGTTACCACACATCCACCATGTGTGGTGGCGCTGCTTTCTCCCATCATAGGGGTGGCGGCGTGACATCCTCCTTGTGGGATGTCAATCCTTGCAGGCACATTTGCAACAAGTATGTGTGATCTTGTCACTTTAGCAAGGTCAGCAAATGTATTAAGCATCGAATCTGCTACATTTCCAAGCTCTATAAATCTCTTTACTTCACTATCCGCTAGTGCGGAGTGGGGATCAAGATGAGACAAGTTAGGGACCGACTATGACAATTCCTGTCGTTCATGTGTCCTTCCTCCCCTTAACGACGAGAAAGTTGTCTCATTGAAGTGACAATCCGCAAATCTTGCGGTAAAGAGACCGCCTGTCAAGAGTTCTAAGTAATGGATTATAGTTGGATAAACAAATCCAACATAGATGCCTATTCGTCTATAAGGACCCATTTTATCGCGTAAAGGTGGCACGATTGGCACATAAACTACATAACCAAATATGCGTAGATGCGGAATATTCGTCTCATATCCAGTAACTAGCTGGTACGTAGAAAAGGGTTGTCTAGCAGCGGGTCTAAAATGAATAAGCATTGTTGCATGTAATATTGCATAAGCCCAAGAAGAAGTGGGTAGGTTGGTACGCATGACCAATGCCTGTCCAACCATTTGAAGTCTTTTAATGGTGGCTTCTGCGAGACAATTTTGGGGTGTGTACATGGGGAACTGAATGTTCGACATCAATCCCGGTAGACATGCAATAACGATCAAATGTATGCGATGTAAACTCCCCAACATTGTTGAGACATATCAACTTTATAGGATGATTTGGGTGGTGAGCCCTCAAAGAAATAATCTGAGTAAGGAGTTTAACATATGCATCATTCCTTGTGGACAATAATGTGACATATGACCAGCGTGTCGAAGCATTCACCAATACCATAAATATCTAAAATGGTCCGCATGATGGGTGGATGGGTCCACAAATATCACCTTGGATACGTTGTAAGAATGAAATATTTTCTTTGGTGTCTTTAGCGTAGGAGGGTCTCGCTCATACCTTGGATAAAGAGCATGCTTTGCAGAACGAGCGGTGAGCATCAGACATCACCAGTGAGGATGCTGGCGTTGGCTCGAGGTCTCCATGGACCAGGGAAGCACCATAAGGGACGAGAGCACCACTCTTGGTGTCAAGTCGTCTCCTCTTGGGGGAGGAGGTGTCAGTATGAGGCCGACCATGGACTGTGGCGCCACCCTTTTTGGTGCCCACCTCCATGTTTGTGTGAACCGCTCTTTGGTTCTTACTTCCTTTTGCTCGAAAGAATGGATGTCTGTTTGAATTCTTCAAAATCTGGATCATCATATCACGACCTGGGTGTCCCAGTCTGTCGCACCAAAGCATATATGCATCTGAGTCCCATAAGTCATCTTTTATGACATGGTGTGACTCTACAACTCTTATAGTTGTAATACATAGCTCATTTGGCTGATACATGAGCTTATCTAGTATTCGATTTCTACCGGAATCACTAGAGGTAATGCATATATATTAAATTCCATTCTCATAATAAGTATTTGTATGAAATTTGTTGGTTCAGATGTCTCGACTACTCAATAGGGTTCTTGGATCCCTAGGAGCATAGATAGCATCATTAATGATGATTTTTGTTCCATTTGGTAACAAAATTTGGGCTTTCCTCGCCCTTGGATCAAATTCGAAGATCCATCCATCCTTGTGGTTAAAGATGTTCGACAAGGCATAAAGTTGATGAAGGGTTGTCTGTGACAAAGAATGGTATGTGTAGTTCCGCTATCAATGAGACATTCAAGCTCTCCTGGAAACATGCATACAAGAAAGCAAGTCTTGTATGAGGAAAGATTGAAAAATAACTCAAAAGTTTGGTGTTATGGGAATATGCCTTCGATCCATCAAAAGGCCACTCAAGTTATTCCCTCGATCCATCGAGATGCTCCTTCGATCCATCGAATGGTTTCCTATGATTTTCCTCAGGTTTTGGCCTTCCATGGGTCAGCTGACCTCTGCGTACCTCAATAGGCATAACTTTGTCTAGAAAATAAATTTTGGAGTTTCAGATGAAGTTCTTAAAATTAGACATCCATAGCTTTCCGAGAATATATTACACATATGCTGGATCGTTCTGAGTCAATCCCATATTCGTGTCAGAGCTGAGCAATCTGCACAACCAATTGTGTTATGTCAGTTTCTGACCTCTGCCTAGTAAAATTAGCATAACCTTTTCTAGAAAATAGATATCGATGAGCCAGACATAGTTTTGAAAACTAGAGGTCCATATCTTTTCAACCATATGCCATCCATATGTTGGTTTATTCCTGAAAAATCCCAGTTTTTTGTTGAAGTCGACTGATCTGCAAAGTAGATTTTTGTTATACCATGTTTCTGACCTATGCCCAGTAAAACGGGCACAATTTTTTCTAGAAATTAGCTATATATAATCCGGAGGTAGTTTTGAAAACTAGACATCTGTATCTTTTCAGCCATATACTAATCATATGCTGATTCTTTCTGGGCAATTTCCAGTTTGTTGTTGAAGCTGGCTGTTAGTGTGGCAAATTCTGTTTTCTGCATTTTCGGGGATTTAGAGGACTCTTAGCTATCCCAATTGATACATGGACGAATTTGCAAGTTTGCAAGGATATCTAAAGTCGTTTGGGTAGCTCTTTTCACTTATGACTAGGTGAAGAGAGATCAATGTAGGTGGGACATAAAGTCCACTCAAATACCTTTATAAAAAATCTCTTGTTCTAGACATCACAAGTTACTAAGGTGAGCCATAGTAGATGATAGGTTTGTAGCAACCACAAAGCATGTATATCATATAGAAAAATGTAGACAATCCTGGTATTAATAAGCCAAAACAATGCCTTTATTAATAATGCCAACGAAATACATCAAAGTTTACTAATCCAGAAATTTGACGCATTACAATGTTAACAATAATACTTAGGCGCACACGCTTTTATTGATGGAAAACATAAAGCTCTAATCAAAATTCGGTGTCTTAGAAATTGAGTCTCTGCCAATTTTGAAGTTTGCCTTAACAAGATTAGCCTTTGCTCCATCTCTATCTTCTGTTTCGTTGTGTTGAGCTTCTAATGCACGATTTTCGTGGTAGGCTTGATAGTGTTTGAGATCATTTGAAAGAAAAGGTAAGGCTCTATTGTATTGATGATGAAGTTAGTTACAGAAAGAGACGAGGGAGGGTTTTATACATCAGCTAAGGACCAGCTAGGTGGAGACAGCTGTAATGCACTGTCTGAACAAGTAACTAACAATGTAATAAGATGAAACAGTAAATGAAGATGGTGAAGCAGTAACAAAGCTATACTTAACACCCTTCCTCAACTTGATGGTGAACGGCTAAGTTGATCATTAAGTTGCTCTCTTATCTGATCTTTGTCATTCTTGTTGCTGACTATATCGTCCTTTGATAAAGTGATCATCAAAATGTTCTTTAAGTTGGAATGATGAGGATAGTAAAGACCTTTGGTGAAGAGGTTTGCAACATGTTCATGTGTAGAAACAAACTGAAGCTTTAAGGAACCAGATTTCACTTGATTTATTGTAAAATGCACATCTACTTCAATATGCTTTAGCTTTGAATGATGTATTAGATTTGTTGCTAGCGCCAAGGCTGAAATATTATCACAGTACAATGTAGGGATATCACTGAGTGTTATGTGTAGATCCTGAATCAAATGAGTTAACCACATTATTTATGAAGTTGTATCTACCATGCTTTTGTATTCTGCTTCAGTGGATGACCTGAAAATTGAATTTTGTTTCTTAGAACCCTAAGATACTGTAGCTTTGTTAAGCATTAAAACAAAACCAGTTGTGGATTTCCTATCATTGGGATCACATGCCCAATCTGCATCACAATAAGCATGAAGCTGAAGAGGAAGAGAGTTTTTCTGGAAAATGATTCCATGATCAAGTGTGCCCTTCACATATTTTAGGATCCTTTTTGCTGCTACATAGTGTTGATCTGTAGGACAGTGAAGAAACTGGCATACAACATTCACACTATATGTAACATCCGGCCTAGTGAAGGTCAAGTACTGCAAACATCCTACTATACTTTTGAAGATAGGGATTTCAATGGATGATAGTAAAGTACCTCATTCCTTTATCAACTTCACTCCAGATTGGCTAGGAGTTATTTGAGAGTGACATGAGCTCAAACTTGCCTTGTGAATAAGCTCAGAAGCATATTTCCTTTGTGACACAAATAATCCTTTATCTGTGTATTGAATTTCCAGACCAAGAAAATAGTGTAGAAGTCCCAAATCTTTCGTGTCAAATTCACTTTGTAGGGAAGATTTGACTTCTGATATGAGATCTTCACAATTGCCAGTAATGTTAATATCATCTACATACAAAAGTAAATAGATTGTAGATGTACCAGAAACTTTGGTAAAGAGAGAAGGGTCTGCATATGAATAAGAGAAGCCAATAGCAGGCAAGAACTTGGTAAATCTCTCATTCCAGGTCCCTGGGTGCTTGTTTCAGACCATATAGTGATTTCTTAAGTCTACAGATATGTAGCTTTAGTCTTTCATCCTCAAAACCACTTGGTTGCGCCATATATACCTCCTCAGATAAGGTACCACGTAGAAAAACATTCTTAACATCCAGCTGATGTAGATGCCAACCAAATTTAGCAGCAAGAGATAATACAAGTCTCACTATAGTGTGTCTAACTATAGGAGATAAGGTCTCCTCATAATCAACCCCATATTCTTGTGAAAAATCCCTTGCAACTAATCTTGCCTTATGTCTTGCAACAGAACCATTAGCATTTCTTTTAATCTTGAAAATCCATTTGCAAGAAACTAAAATTTTACCATGAGGAAGAGGCACTAAATCCCAAGTCTGCTGTTGTATAAGAGCATAATATTCCTCCTGCATTGCATTTTTCCAAAATTGACGTGTCAAGGCAGACTTATAGCTAGCAGGTTCAATCATGGTAAGATCTTCAAAAGGCTTATTTAAGATAGACAGAAAACATTTCTGTTTCACAATACCACGTTTGCTTCTTGTGATCATGGAATGATCATTAACTGTTGCATTTGTCAGACCAACAATATGGTGCAGTATGTTAGAATCTGAAACTTGTGCATTTGGCCATGTAGGAGAGCACTCAAGCACCACTGAAACACCATTACCAGGATGAGAAGCCACAGCTAAATCTCATTCTTCTTCATTAAAATCAATCTGAGTATGATGATTTGGATAAAAAATAGTGATGTCATTAGATGGATATGGTATTGAAGATGGTCCCCAAAGTGAGTCATGAGATGATGACATGATAGGAACAACTGGTATTACACCATCCGAAGAGGTATTTGATCTATTAACATCAGATGAAGAAGATGTTGACATTGCATGAATTGAACCACGTGAAGATTCATGAACAGCTGCACCTGTAGATGAAGAAGACATACCTGTTGTAGAGACAAGGGATGGAACCACAAGAGAGGAATGTGTAATAGGAGTGTAGGACTGTACATAAGTCTTCTATTGAGCTAAAGAATGTATTGAACCCCTTTGTTGAGATGACTGATTTTCCATACTTGATGAACATTTTGTAGCATATGGAAACACAGTCTCATCTAAAAACACATGTCTGGATATAATATATTTTCTAGACAATGGTTCATAGAAAATGTATCCCTTGTATCCTGCAACAAATCCAATAAAAACACATCTAATTGTCTTAGGCTCAAGTTTACTTCTCCTATATGGTGTCATTAATGGATATGCTGCACAACCAAACACTCTAATAAGATCCACTGCTGGTATCTTCTGATATAACTTTTCAAATGGGGATACCATATTAAGTACAGGTGTAGGCATTCTGTTTATAAGATAGTTTTCTATTGCACAAGCATGAGACCAGAATATATTTGGTAGGAAAGCTGCTTGAAGTAAGGTCACTACAGTCTCTCTCAAATGCATGTTCTTTCTCTCAGAAATCCCACTCTGCTGTGGTGTGTAAGGACAAGATATTTGATGATCTATACCCTTATTGGTTACAAATTGTTTGAAAACATTTCTAGTATACTCACCACCACCATCAGATCTTAGACACTTAATGTTTTTGTGAAATTGAGTAAGTACAAAAGCATGTAGAGATTGAAAATAAGCAAACACCTCTGATTTATTTTTCATTGGAAAAATCCAAGTATATCTGGTACAATCATTTATAAATAGTACAAAAAACTTGTATCCATCAATAAAAAGATGTGGAGAAGGCCCCCAAACATCTGAATGTACCAAATCAAATGGTTGACTAGTTTGTGACATGGAGGTTTCAAAAGGTAATCTGTGAAACTTTCCTAACAAGCATGGTTCACATACTACAGACTCATCACAAGTACGAACTATCTCACATTTCTTCAACATACTACTCATAATTGAGTTAGAAGCATGACCTAATTACTTGTGCCACAGAGAATGTTGCACACATTTTCCTAAGAAGGCAGACTGAGTATGTTGTTGTTTAGCTATTTGAGATGAGGTACTGCTGGATCCACTATCACTACTAGTAATCCCTTGAACTTTATTCTTGCTTGGAAAATCAAAAGGTATAGGGTACAGTATTTGATTACATAGTCCTTGATAAATGTTGGTTCCCATCACCTTGTCTTGCACACACACCAAAAACTCATCAAACCAAACTCTATAATTGTTTTGCTTGCAAAGTTGGTAAATAGACAGTAAATGAGCAGCTAAATCAGGTATTAGAAGAACTTTTTCGAGTTTTAAAGATCCTAGCATAGCATTGTCAGTATGAGGGATGTCCAGATGTGCACCGTTTCCAACTTGCACTGAGTCTGAAGAAGTATATTGAGCCAAATGATTGAGGAGGCTGACTTCACTGGTTATGTAATTTGTAGCTCTAGAATATGCAAGCCAAAAAAATGGTGAAGCAGTATGAGATGTCCAAACATCATGAGAGGCAAACATAGCAGATAGAACAAGTACATTCCCATTCTGATTCTGAAGTAAAGCAGCCATAGCTTGCTGAAGTGCTTGAGTAAGCTGAGTTAGTGATTGAGTAGAAAGTTGATACGTATTATTGTTGTTACTCCCAGAACCATTGAATCTAGTATTGGTGTTGTTGATGTTTTGGTTAAACCCACTAGAGTTGTTAAAACCAGAATTGTTGCCTGAAGCTTGATTCCTAACTTGATCAGGAAAACCATTGAGAAAATTGCACTGTTCCACAATATGATTATGCAAGCCATAGTATGAACATCCACTACCATTGTAACCAAGATGACCAAAAGCTACAGATTGAGTCAGAATTCGACAAGTACGAATTATATGACTAAACTTGCCATAGGAACTGCACTGAGAATTGGTAGCACAACCAAGAATATTGACATTGCCAAAGGTGTTTTGGTTCTGATTTTATGTCCCAAAAGCATTCTGGCCACTGAAGTTATTCTGATTTCTGACCACCACCATTGTTGTTATTGAAGCCATTGAAATTATTCTGATTCTGACTACCATTGTTGCTGTTGAAGCCATTGTTGTTGTGATAATTACCAGTATGACCCCCACCACTGTTGTTATACCTCCTTGAGTTTCCAATGCCATTACCATTGTTCCCCCTTTTTCTATTACCACCAAAATGACCAGTATTTCTAGCTAAGAAACTAGCTAAGGCCCCTTCAAGAAGTGTATACATGTTGTGTGCAACATCACAGGATGACTGTGTGGATGAACTTGGAACAGATAAACCTGTATTAAAACCAGGAGGAACACTTGGTGCAGGTAAAGCCACTATTGCAGTAAGTATGGTTGGTGAAGATTCTTCAAGACTCTCAGCCATATCAGCTTCTACGGCTCTGAGAAAAGACTTGAGCTCATCAATTGATGCATTAACATAATTTCTACGAATCTGAATCTTATAATATGTGTATGTTGCAGGAAGTCCACCAAGAATAGTAACAACAACATCTTCATCATCTAAAAACACACCAACAGTCTGTATAGCATCACAGGACTCCTTGACACGCTCTAGAAAGACTTCAATGGAATCAGTTCCTTTCTTCAGCTTCTGAAAATTAGACTTTAGTTGCAAAATGTTACGTTTATTAGGAGTAGCAAACTTCATACGCAGTGTAGTCCAAACATTTCTAGCAATTTTGCAACCAACAACACACTTCACAGCTGGTTCACTTAGGGTTTGACCAAGCATATTAACAATAGACTTGTCCTAAGTGCGCCATTGAGCATATACAGGATGAGGACGCTCAACACCATCAGAATCACACAAAACTGCAGCAAGACAAGCAATAGTACCATCTACATACCCATAGAGATTCAATCCTTGAAGGAAAGATTCCACACGAAATAGCCATGAAGGATAATTTGTAGCATCAAGTAGTATGTTAGGTAAGTAAACAGTGGTATGAGTAGACTGTGATGAAGTCATTGCAGTGAACACAGACAATTAGGGTTTTTACTGGCACAAAGAACTCAGATCTGGACTCAATGCTTAAATTGAGTAGAGTTTGAAGCTCGATACAATGATAACATACAAAACCTTAGCTTCGATTGAAGTCTAAGGCACACAAATCAGAGATCTGAAGTATATGAACACAGAAATTGAATTGAAAGCTAATGATGTTCTCACTGGAGAAAAAGGCTTATCTGAAGTTGATTAGCTAAAGAAGATGTCACTGATGTTGATGATGAACAACAGTAGATGATGAACTGTGTGGAAGCTCCAAAAATCGATCGACCTGAGCGAATGATACCATGATATTGTTTGAGATAATTTGAGAGAAAATGTAAGGCTCTGCTATATTGATGATGAAGTTATAGAAAGAGACGATGGGTGGTTTTATACAGCAGCTAAGGACCAGCTAGGTGGAGACAGCTGTAATGCACTATCTGAATAAGTAACTAACAACGTAATAAGATGAAACAATAAATGAAGATGGTGAATCAGTAACAAAGCTATACTTAAGAAGACTTTGTAGTGATCTGCAAGTCCATTGATCGCTCTACAGTTCCTGAATCAGTGGTTACTTGCTCCACACCTGTGGGAAATGTCATCATCGCATTTTTCTCCCTTGTCTCAAGAATGCTAGACTTTGGCCTTGCCTTTGTCAATAGCGGCAGCTCCTCCTTGGCTTCCTTGGCCACCGTGGCCTCCACAGCCTCTCTTGGTGGCTCCCCTATCACGGTTTCCACGTTGTCCATCTCTGGGCAGTTGTAGGGACCTTGATGTCCCTTACATTTTTCATTTCTTCTAGGGTTCTGCTCTTTGCGCTTCCATAGTTCGTTTCAGGAACTCTCTTTGTCCCCAAAGGCCTTAAACTATTGTTCACAAGTACATTGTTCTGCTTCACTGCAACAGACAGAAGCTGTATAAGCTGATTGTATGTTGTGATATTCCTGGTCCTTATCTCATTACGATATTGGTTTGCAAGTATCCTTGTAGCGATCGGGAGTGTAAAGAGGGTTTTCTCGAGCATATCTGCTTCAGTCACTTCCTGATTGAAGTATTGAAGCATGGGTCGAAGCTTGAGCATCTCAGTATCAAAATCTGCTATGCTTTTGAAGTTTTGGAACCTAATATAGGTCCATTTGTCCTTCAGATCTGGGAGTAGGGTGTCTGCAATATTTCCAAATCTCTCAGCGAGTGCTACCCACAATGCTCTAGGGTCATTTACGTTCAAGTATTGCCATAGTAGTGATGCCTCTAGACATTTCATAATGATGATAGCCCCTTCACAGCTAATGTTGGTGGAAATGCGAGATCTGGATTGTGTGGCTCAATCGTGAGGAGTATAGACTTTGTCAACGCATTCTTGACATCTCTGCACCAATGATGATACTTGATGCCTCTTTGGTCCAATTTGCCAAAATCGAGTTTTGTTTCAGACATCCTGAAAATAAACAGAAGATATATTAGTTTCGCAATCGTAAAAGATTTCTTCGACAACTAATTAGTTTTTCAATCGTCTTTGGATTAGTACTTCACTTTGAAGTATGTGGTCTCGCGAACAATCTTTGTTTGTCTTAATCGATGATTTTTCTTTATGAACGCTCTTAGTTCAAATCGATTTTGTGAATGCTCTTAGTTCACTCATGAAAGCTCTTAGTTCAAGTGGGAACGCTCTTAGTTCCTAATGCTCACCTTCAAGAAATGTGCGGTGTAGAAAGGAGGGATGGAATGTTATCCTGAAATCCATACGGAAAAATCTAAATTTCCCAAAAGAGTAAGTTATTTTGAAAAGACGAAGTTGAGTTTATAAAAACTTACTTGCTGTTTGATTGCAGAACAATTCTTTTCTTCCTCTTTTCTCTTCGGGATCACGGCAGCGGTGGAGTCGGCGGTGACGCTCGGTTTAGGGCTTCGTGCTGATAACGAGTTTTAGGAATTATGTAATTGTAGAGAGAATAGTTGAAGTAATAAGCAGTGTCCTCTTATTAATGAAGAAGCAACTCCTTATATAGGAGAATACAAGATGTACATACAAGTAAGGAATCCTAATACATCTCTAGATAGGATTCATTGTCATATTATGTAATCTCCACCATAACTAGATACATTAAATATCCTACAACAACTATTATTTTTGTGATAGCTAAATGAGAAACACTATATTGATAAAAATAAACAATGTTACATAGTAGATGTTCATAAGTCCCGAGAGAAATTGACTACTGTTAAGCTAATCTAGGAAGCCAAAACTAGCTCACGAACATTATTCTAGAAATAAAACACAAAGTAACCAAGACATGCCCCTCGAACCAAAGACGAACACCAACATAGATAAACCAAGGTAATGTTTGCCTAAACAACTTTCAACTATTCCTGGGTCGCCCCAGGATCATTCTTGGCCATCATAGCCAGGACTTCTATCACACTCTGACCCAGAAAATAATCGATAATTTGGAGTTGTTTTGATTCTAGAGTCTGGGTGTGACGGTTTTTGAAAATAAAAACTAAATAAATGGAACAACAAACACTCCCATCAAATTATAATTACAATTTCATAACAAAGAATAACGATGCAATAAATACATATTTTGTTCGAACTACAAATATTCGTATAGCTTCATTCCTCCGTCATTTTGTCACCTGAACCAATAATTATAAGAGGTGAGCCACGCTCAGTAAGACTTTCAACCTTGTGCACATTTGATATAATACAATGCATATGAGATGCTGACTCAATCATCATCTCCTAATCACTCCCAATCGATATTTCTTATTTTTGGGTACTCTTGAACTATTCTCGGTCGCCAGTGCCATCTGCCATAATAAGATTATTTTATAAACATTTAGTTGAAAAGGCTTCTCTCTCCCTATTCATATATATTTTTAGACTGAAAAAGTACGTTGGTTCCTTGCGAACATAGTCTCAACTACACAAATAGAGTTCATTTCTCCCAATTTCACTATATGTTCTAGTATGCATACCCCTAACTCTTTCCAATGCATGTATGTGATTAATTCGACATAACTTCACCATGAAATAAACTATTACATATGTTTTTATAGAATACCATAAACATTAATTATATACAAAACCATAACAACAACATAGAAAAAGTTTCTCTGGAATCCCTCATTCAAGTGTTTGTACACATGCTAGACCAAGTAACAAATTAACCAATATTTGAGCAAGAGTTTTCCTATCTGATCGACAAGGACCCTTATCTGTTAATAACTCTCCAGTTGAACGTTCAACTGGGGCAAGTGTATAAAACATTACGAAGTCGAACATCTCTACGGGTATGCTATTTTTCATACCCTCTCCATTCTCTGTCTTACTCTCCGACATCTCTTAGTTTTCATAACATTTCCTTCTGTTGTTCTTTCGTTTCTTATGAAGAAGAGTACCTTTATTTATAATGGAGGCAAACATGGTAGCCGTCTAAAATATATATTGCTATTGTACTGTATATCATATAAAACGGACGAGCTGGGATATTGATGTTTCACCAAACTTGGTTCCCAAGTTTAGCATATATTAAGGCATCAATTGATCTCTTTCTATCTACATTGCTGGCAACACTACAAAAAGCCTCTTAATATTTTGACAACTCACGCACCCGGCCATCTTAATCTTTTGTTATAAGTTGTCAAACAAAGTCATTTGATCATGCTTCAAAATATAAGCAGGTGGTGCATAAATAAGAAATGAATCATACAAGCACAACATCTCATGCTTGTTTCTACGTTTAAAAAATTAGCGATCTATCTAAGTGATATCAATTATGTAACTGAAACTTGCTACATATTATGCACCAAATCATAAGAATAAATATGTAGCCTCATATACTTACGTCTATGTAAATAAAGATAAACACCGAAATTTCAAGACATGATTTTAATACTAATACTCTATTTATGTATTACTAAAAATCCAGGTTTTTACAACGTCACTCCCTGCTGGGACAGGAATAGCCACCTCCGCAGTAACCACAGGATCCAACACTTCATCAACTTCCATTGCGAGCTTTCTTCCTTTCACTCACTTCTTACAAACCTTAGAAGAACCAACCATACTCTTACCACTCCTTGCTTTAGCCTCTGTCACCAAAACCTCCTTTGGCCTGTTCTTGGACCACGCGACGTACTTGTTTCCTCTTTTGAGGGGAAACCTTGATGTTGCCAAACTCGTCCGTGAGTGACGAGCACAATGCAGTTAGCAAGGCCTCACCCTTAGTGGGAGGTGGTGGGACAGGTACACGAGCAACTCTTTGGTATACTTTTACTGACCTTGGTAGTTCCGCAGGAGAGTCTTTGGCCTCCTTCCCGAATTCTCAGTGTAGCAAGTTCTAGCATCTTGAAGGAAAAGCTTCAAGTTGGCGAGCGAGTTTTGCTGCTGAGACTCCAGGGAATGACAAGGTCAATCTTGGCGCAGCCAGGGAGAGGCTCCCCTTCATGCTAGGAGTCCTAGTTTGACCGAGATTCCCAGTTTGACGAAGAGACTCGCACATCGCTCTAATTCCAATTTTCTTATGCAGACTAGGGCCAGAGATTCCTAGCGCCGCCATGGCCTCCTTCGTCGCCGACATATCAGGCGGACCACCGCAAACCTTGTGCTCTAACATACCACAAGTCCGGTAGTAGCCGAAAACCTGATCATAACGGAAATGACTGGTGTCACAATCCCATCTAGCTCGAAAACTTTCGAAGAGAAAACTTGCAGTACCGAGTTTTTTATGTCGTGCCGTATTATCACTCGGACTCTCTTACCACTCTTGATTCCAGGTTTATCCAAATAGATGATCTCTCCCAACATCACCGTGATATATCCCACAAATTTCAAAGTTTGTAACCTTGGAGGTAACCCCAAAATTTCAACCCATACCTGGAAACAGTGTAAAGGCACCTTTATTACATCTTCCACTCCATCAAACTTATTTAAGATCAAATTTGATTTGTCGTAAAACCATGGCCCCTTCTCGAGGATCCGGTCCCTCTCGGCCTCCACATCAAACGAAAAGATGTGGTGCTCTCCTTCGGCACAAATCGAGAGCCTCCTCTTCAGATCCACACCCCGGCTATAGTTCCATGAAATCTTTGGGGTTGAGGTCCTTCTTCATGGACAAAAGATGTCCAACAACATAATATTTTGAGTTTCCAACCTTAGTGACGCCAAATGAGGTCTTACCTCTCTCTAACACAGCAAAGACTACAACAAAGCTTCTGTTTGATCCACTTTCCATGGTAGATGGGTGATGCGACAAGGCTAGGGGAAAACATAGCAATGACGCTCTTATGGTTTTTCAAAACAAAAAAAATACTTTACACTACTCTATATCAGAATTATTATAAATATGATATTACTTAAGACAATATTAGAGGTTCCAATCATTACAAAATCAATTTTTGTAATTTGATTTTTTAATTTTTTTAAAATAATTTATTTTATCAAATGAGGACAAAGATTTATTAGGTAATTGCTAGATGCAACTTTAGTGTGCGGAGCATTGGCGTATTTTCACCCGGAGCTTTGCACGTAGGTGGTCATGTGCTTTCTTTTTCACACGCACGCTATTGTCATGTTCATTATAAAAGTTCCCATAACTATCGATTGACATGTTGATTATTATTGATCATGTTAGTAAGATATGATTTTTGAAATTTGAACAAAATTAGCACGAAAGATTGAGAACAACGTTCACATCTTGCACATACAAATGAAATCCATAACTCCTACCAAATATAAATTGAAAACAAAAACCAAAAACCACAAAATATAAAAACGTGAGAACCTCCAGAAAAAAAGAGGATAAATACAGCCAGTGGGCTTTCATCAGCTGCTCATCTCCTCTCCTAGTCTGACCATCTGAACCGTCCACGTGTCCTCCGTGCCCCAAAATACTTTGTAAACCCCATCACAGAATCCCACGTAGACACAGCAGCTGAGAAAACCTCATTACCAGCGAAAAATAAATATATAAGCAGGGGTGGGCCAGTCAGACTCTCTCACGAGTCTTCACTCTCCCACCTCCAAGTCCTCTTCGAAACGTCACCGTTTTCACACCCCTCACCAAATCAAAATCCTAATTTTGTTTCGCTTCTACTGTCTCTCATTTCCGATCAGAGTTCCACCAAATTCAGTTCGGATAAGGCGGTGGGAAATGGCCGGAGGCGGCGGGAGCAGTAGGAAGGACGAGTCGGTGGTTCTCAACAGCACCAACGTGTTTGCGGCGCTCGGGAGCTTGAAGAAGAAGAAGAAGTCCGATAAGGCCAAGGGCGGGAAGAGCGGCGGAGAGCCGGAGAAGGAGATGTATTGGGCTCCGGCTCCGCTTACGGTGAAGTCGTGGGCGGATGTCGACGACGAGGATGATGACGACTACTTTGCGACTACGGCGCCGCCGGAATTGGGATGGGCCGGCGAGGATTCCAAGGAGGAGAAGCAGGCTGAGCTGGAGGCTCAGCATGTTGAGGAGGTTAATGATATGGTATTTATATAAGACTCTCTCAACTTCTTATGTTTGTATTTTGAATGATGTTGATTTCAATAGTACTGAAATTTTGGGAAGCATGCACTGCAAATAGGTCTAGTTATGATATTCTGCTGTATAGAAACAAACTAGGTTACCAGTTAATTGTGCTTAGTTGAGATGACAGTATCGTAGTAGGGATTTGGAGAGCAAAATACATAGGAACTGTATGTTTAGTTTGTTTATTGTGGAAATGTTATTTGTTGAACGGATAACTCGAGCCTAGTTGTTTCTCTGTTTGGAAATTGATGCTCAATAAAAGTTCGTGATGGTGATATTTGGTAGGAGTTATGGATTTCATTTGTATGTTTGTATCTGATGAATTTTTTTTTGCCTATTCCAGATTATTCCTTTGATCATTTATGTTTAAAGATAGTGTCAGATAAAGCAAAAGCATAACGGTATTAGATCCGAGTTGATTGTAGTTTTTGCAGATCTTTGAGAATCCAAATGTCATTACACTTTCTGTATAGGGATACGCTCGACTAAGTTTTGTGTACACGTGGTAAATGGTCACATCATTGATGCCATGACTAGGTTAACCGAGGCTTTTATTGCTACATTTGATTTTTCTTTTATTTGCCACCTTGAATTTGCTGTTAGAAATGGCTAGATTTTGTCGATATTCATAGTTTGTCCATAATAAGCACTCTTTTGATATGTTACGTTGCCTTACCAGGGAGATTTTTCTGGTTGACCCATAGTGATGTCATTAAGCAGACATCATCTTGTATTGGGTTGGGTAAGTGTGGCTACATGACATGTGTTCTTCTCCCGTATTAGAAACAATTGATCGAGTATGTGCACCTGCACCTGCACCTGCATCACATAAACATAATGCACCTTAAACTAGTTTATTATATATATATTTAATTTTTTTTAGTGATAACGGATATATATGGTATATACTATTGTCGTGGTATTGAAATTGATAGTCTGTCATGAGGGCATTGACTAATCGCAGGCGGATGGCCTCACGAGTAGCTTAGCCTGTTTCACTATTCCGATTTTGTTTATATGCCAAGTATAATCAACAAATGCTGGTCATTGATTAGAGAGTGGCTGTTTAGAGGAAACACCATGTTTTGTTGCTGTTTGTTGGTTTAGTAGGGGCGACCAGGTGACTTGGTTTGTGGTCTTTGAATTATAATGTCATACATGATTACAACGTATCGTTGTTATTCAGTAGAATTAATGTAAAGTTTATGGTTTTGTAGAGCCACGTATCCGACATCATTGCCGATAATTGAAAAACATTGCTCTTCAGGGCGGAATAAAATTGGGGATGCGCAACTGAAATAGTGAAACTAATAGACTGGATTAACAGTGTATTAGACATGAAATGAGAAAAGCACAAGTATTATCAGATTCTTGTTTGTGTTTGTTCTTGTTCCTTGTGCTGCGTTTTTGTCTCCAAGCCTTTATCATATGTTTTTGGTCTTAATCTGCCGCATATGAAAACAAGACTCTATGCATGCCAGATCCCGTCAAGCAGCCATGCTCGTTTGACACGACTTATCCGGTACCGGCATGGCATTACATAGATCGTGTATTGTCATGCTGATATGCTTTAAATGCCTATTAATTGTTCTTGCCCACTAAGCCCTTTTTCTCGTGTTTCAGTTTTGTTTCGACAGTTTTTTAACCTCAAGCTAAAAATGTTGGTGACAACCAACTTCTTAGTCTTGATACAGAATCATGGATAAATTAATGTAAAATAAACAAGGAGAGTATAACAATATACCATCAGTTAAGTTGACCTTACAAAAAGGTGAATATGCATCAGTATTTCTTTTAAGTGTATTAGACGTATAATTCTTATTTATTGCCTGGTTCCCAGGTAGGTGACAGTGAAGAGGAAGGTGTTGATGATGATGCTGATGAGGATCATGACAACGAACTTGAAGCACCCGTGGGGACTGAGACAATTAACAAGCCTCATGAAGCTTCTCCAGCTCCCAAGGACACAGAAAGGCAGCTTTCTAAGAAGGAACTAAAGAAAAAGGGACTTGAAGAGCTTGAAGCTGTTCTTGCTGAGCTAGGACTAGGCAAAAACGTGTCCAGTGGCCAAGAAGATTCCAGAGGTATGTAGCTGCTTGTACATTATGATGCTGGTTGGGTCTTGTTTGATAACTTAGGATTTTGTTCAGATTTTTACTTAAGTACTAAATTACTAATGTATTAAAAGTATATATTTCAGAAAGTTATATTCTGCATTTGACTCTTCCATGCTAAGTATGTAATTGAAAAAAAAGGTCTTCATTTCTATGTATTTATTATGATATTATGTTTGATTGCAACTAGTATACTAGAGTATCTTTTTTTTTCTCTTTACTTTTTCTTATTGTTACTATCAAATCTCTCTTTGTTTGCACTTATCCATCTGGTTTGTTTTTCATATATATAATTTAAGTTGTTTGTTTGTGTCATGCAAGTTGGGCACTATTTATGAATGTATCTTAACAACATTTTGGACCTGTCATCAAATTTGATCTTTTCATTGAGTAATGATCCTTCTGTATTTATCTTAAACTAAATGTGCATGTTCTTCTATTATCTTAGTTCTCTTGTTTTGCCTTTACACAGATGTTACCCAAGAGAAGAAAGCAGAGAACCTAAACGGTGATATGGATAAGAAAGAAAGTGCCCCCGGAGAGAGCAAAAGTGCCAAAAAGAAGAAAAAGAAGGATAAGTCATCCAAGGAGTCGAGAGAATCCCAGGACCAGCCTGATGACAAGGGAAATGCAGCAGCAGAAGAATTCACTGAAATCGAGAAGGCAGAAGATGCATCAACTGGTGATGTTAAAGAACGGCTAAAGAAAGTAGCATCTATGAAGAAAAAGAAGTCAAGCAAGGAAATGGATGCTGCAGCGCGTGCTGCTGCTAGTGAGGCTGCTGCCAGGAATGCTAAGCTAGTGTCGGCAAAGAAAAAGGAGAAGAGTCACTACAATCAGCAGCCGGTGCGATAAGCCAGCTATAGTGTTAGGTTTTGTTTCCTTTTCACCTTTTCTTCCATATGAACTTTGTACTCGTTAATTTGTTGCAAAAATAAATATTGGGAACGGAACTGGTTTAAGAACTTCACTGTCTACAAGATACTTCTTTACTTAAAAAGGGAAAGGAAAAAGTTTATTGTTTTATCTCCTCGCACTTTCGCCTTCCAGCTAGCATTGCTCATCTAGAATCCCACAGGTATGGTGTACACTATGTCTTCTCTTGTGCTGGTCTTGAGGATGTGCTTCTTGTGGAAACAAACACCTTATGATCGACCTAAGAAGTACCTTATGTGGGAATTCCTGAGAACAGCGGGTACTCTTTGTTTCTTTTCTTCATCTGCTTATATATATGCATCTCTGTTTGAAGGCATGTTCGGCGATCGGCAAAACTAGTTGTAGATAATGTTGGCATTTTTACTTGCGGGTATTATTCTGTTTTTGAAATTGGCAGACGGGTAAAAATGTATTCTATTTTGTTAACGGGTGGGTAATGGGTATTTCAAAAAATATCCGATAATTAAATGGGCGGGTATGGATACACCCACGGGTATCCATGGGGTATTTTTTTTCTCTCTCCTCTCGACTCCCTTCCTCGCCAGAACTCTGGTGACGGAGCTCGCTGTCTGACCACCAAAACCTTTAAGTAAAGTATCAAAATGACCACCTTGACACCCTCTTTTTTTTCTCCCTCAACTCTCAACTCCATTTTATACTATAAAGAGTTCAAACTTTGAAGAAACCGAATGAAAATCTCTAGAATCCTAGAAATTTGGGGTTTTTTTTATTTTGAGAACAAATCAGCTAAAGAGACCATTTGGGCTTTGTAGCCCTGGTCACCACGAAGCTAACCATACCGTGTTTGCTTCCCAATTCAATCGGAGTTGGTCGAATTGAAGAATTGAAGAAATTTAGAATTTTGTGTTTAAGGTAAAATTCATTAAGTTTTGTTTAGAATTAGATATTATTTCTTTGGAAAGAATTGTTGCTGGGTTGATTTGGAACAAGTTAGGCTTTTGATCGTTGGAATTGGAGGTAGCGCCACCGCCGCCGTCCGTGGTGGTTCTTGGTGGTGTTCCGACGGGATAGAAAATTAAAACAAGAAAAAATAATTTTGAACTGATACCCATGGGTTACCCGAACTTTTAGTGGGCGGCCATGAGTATTACCTGTTCGTCATTTCGCGGTTAACGGATATTAACGACTTTTACCCATTCGGCACTGGATATTCCGTTCAGAGGACGGTACCCACCCATTTGCCCATATTGCCAACACTAATTTTGTTGAAACAATAGTGGTTTAGTGTGGTGGGTTCAACAGAAAACAGTTTTGGAAGAACAAAAGTTTCAAAGGTGAAGGACGATTTGGATCCCTACAGGTTGCCTGGGTTGAAGGTTCATCGAAACTGGGAACAAGAAATCATTTTCCTGTATATTACTTCTTCCCTTTCTTTGGAAGAAACGTTTGGGACCATAACGAGTTTCATCGTCTCAAAAGTAGATATTGAAATTTGGGGTAATAAAAATAATCCTTCTGCTATGCAAATACAAAATTTTGACAAACAAAGAAAAATTGCATAAACCGTCACACTTAAAAGAAACATAAAATGCTGATCACAACAGGAAATGTCGTTTGATAGTAAACACGAACCTAGAAAAATGCAATCTAGGTATTGAAGCTGTTTGACACAAAAATTTCCTAGCGGACTCGAGAGATATTACAAATTGTCTCTTTTTCTCGATTGTGTTTTGTGCGCTGGCGTGCCACCGTCTCGCGACGGAATGCAGAATTGTAGGCTAACGGCTACTGACTTTTTAATAAGCGATTTATACGAGGAGAGCACCAATCTTGCCTGGATAGATCTTTCTTGCCTAGTGACCTAGGACTTGCTGTTTTCGTGTCTCTAGCTGAGCCACGGAAATCGATACTCTACACTCCTCCTGGTGTAAAGCAGAGCAATCTCTTTGACGCGGTGTTGAGAACACAATAGTGTTGCGTCTTTGAACCTCGAAACTCTCACTCTTCCTGGTGACAAGCCTCTTGATCGCCGGTTGTAGGTTTTTGCGTCCTTGAACGGCAAGAATCTCACGCTCTTCGGGTGACAACTCTCTTGATTGCTGGTTGCAAGGTTTTCTCGTGATAAGAAGGATAGTTTGCTGGGAGCAAATTATGTATTTGATCGAGGATCCCTTTCCAATCTCTCTTCAACTCTTTATATAGAAGATCGTAGTTGCATTCCACTTCACTTGCAATTCTTCTGGTGTCGATAATTAGACTCACAACACAACTCTAAGTGATACAAAGCTCATCCAATAGTCATTAATAACTCTCACAACATTCCTAACCACTGTAGGAAAAATTAGATAAAAACAAGCCGCATGGATCAACCTTTAACATTATTTCCTTTAGGCCCAGTATGACCCAAACTTGTACATTCCACTCGAGTCGTTCGCCTAATCCAGTCCTCAAAGTCCAATAAGAAATATTTTATTTTGGGCCCAAACATTTCCCCTCAACCCTTAAGATTAAATCCAATGATGCAAACGAAAAGGCTTGAATTACCAAACGACATGCCGATACCACCAAACAGTTACTTTATACGCAAGCGCCACACCGCTTCTCTCCTGAAAAGCCGTGCCACTTCGGCTGACGTCATATAAAAAGTGCACGTTCGCGTCAGTCCTCACTTCCAAAACAAACTCTTCCTTTCATTCAAACTTTAAGCCTCTCTAAAAAAACCATTCCTTCTATTTTTCCGCCACCGTCATTTTCTGACTATTCAACATGCCTCCTCACAAAGAAAGATTCCCATATCTCACCCAAACCGAGGCAAACCGCCTTGTTGTCGACAATTTGCGTTGTTACAGCTCGCAGACAATCGGGTGCTACTCTCACTCTCAGAGTCACCTCCAAAGGCACCGGCCGCCTATGACCCTTCCTCAAACCTCCAATAAATCCCCAGCTCTTCCCTGTGCTCCGTCGCCCCTACTGCAACTCAGCACTGATTTTCCAAGACAACCCAAAATATAGCCCTGAGGGATGGACGAAGAAAGATACCTTATGCTCAATCGACAAATGGCCCAACATTACTGAGAAGGACCGTGCTTGGTACAACAATCGCCGGGAACTGGACTTAATTCGATGGCAAGCGGCTAACATTAATCAACTTCTTGACCTATGCTTCTCACTCCCTAGTGGTGGGAATCGCGCTCCTTTCGCCACCACCATGTGCTTCTGGGATTCAGCATGCATTTGCCTCCGCCTACCTTGTGGCGATGTAAGTATTACTCTCCTAGATCTTTATGTTATATTTGGCGTTCCTATAGCCAACCTCATTTGGAAACAAGGCAATCACATTGAATGCACCATTCACGCTGATTCGCATCGCCCTGCTTCATACTCCACCTTGACCAACCACTTCATCAACAACCAAACCGCTCAAGGAGGGATAACTTTCCTAGAATTTTGGTTATCCAAATATATCTTCTGTCCTTCTTCCCAGAAGGTAAATAAATGGTAGACCAACCTTGCTGAGCGTCTCTTCGAGGGAACAAAATTGGGCCTTGCACAGTCTGTCCTCGCCAGCATCTACCGCAGCCTAAGGTGGATTGTGCTCTCGCAACTCGACCTCATCCAACCAGGGCCACTCTGGATGGTAGAGCTATGGTTTCGAATGTACTTCCCAATTTTCCGTCATCCCGAAATCCTACCATTCGAGAGAGACGTAATTCTGGAGAAGACTCTAGCGACCACCAACTCTTTTGACGGGTGGACTAACCAAACATGCTTCCCTTCCTTTTGCTCGCATTCAAAGTTTCCTGATGCTGCGGTCGATATCATTTTGAGCCGCAACTTTCCTCAAGACCTGGACACTGGCTTTCTTCCCTCGCCAGAACAAGACAACCAGGCGAGGGTTATTTTCCTTCAAAGCAACACCTGTGGCGACCTACTCGTTCCTAATCCTTCCACACCTGGGCATGAACTATATGCCCCAAACCACTTAGCCAGGCAACTTGGGCTATCTCAACTTGCCCCTATGCTTCTCATTTTCTCGGTGAACCGCTACAACATATGGCGAGCCACGTCTCGTCCAGATCCTACTGAATAGATCGATGGTCACTACGGCTTCCCTCTGGTCATGCTTCCTGAACAAGATTTTGAGCACCCTATTGCACCATCTCTTTACATAACTGCTAACTATCTAGCCTGGAAAGCCCAATTCTGGGACAGGATCAGACGCTAGCCACCACTAGTCCTTTTTGCCACCATCTTCTGTAACTTTAAGAAAAAATTTGTGGATGACTCCGACCGGAAATTGCTACGCATGGTCCACGAGGACACTGATGACACCCCTTGGCCAGTGGTACGCAACCATACTTACTTATTTTCCCTTGCTAACCTTTTGCCACAGATGTTGGCGATATTTCTGCATTATTTTAATTAACTTTTCCTTTTGTTGAACCTAAATAGTATTCGGAAGAACCTGGAGCCCAAGATACAGCTGTTGATGAAGAGCCTCGCCAGAGGATGGAAAAAGAACAAGAAGAACTCCCACTAGCTGTAAGTATTCCATTCTCCAAATGCCTCACCATATTAAGCCTTCAAATAATATAATTATCTTGCTTTATTTCAGTGATCTCACAAGCAGACTCGAACCGGCTCGACAGCCGATGGTTCTAACAAACGCAAACAACGCCGCCGTGAGGTCACCATTGAGGACAACTCGGAGGAACAAGTAGTGCAAGATGAACCTCCTCACCAAACCACAACCAAGCCTACCCCCTCTGTGGCAACAACAACTCTCTCACCATCGCCAAAGACTCAATCTACCGCGGTCGTTCTGTCCCCACAGACTGATGACGTCTCTGCCAAGCAACAACATGAGCTAGTTGAAGTCAACCCCTCACCTTCTCTCAAGGTAAGATAACTCAATCTTTTAACACCCTAGGTAACATTTAGTCACACTATTACACTTCTAATAGTTCATTGCCTTTAGGATCTGCTCACCGCTACTGTAGAGAGCACCGCCCTCAACACTGAAGCTATTATTATCGAGAACACTCCTAATCTATTGGTGAATATTTTTGACTCGCTCATCTCTGAATCTGCTCCGAATGCCGGACTGCCCCAATGCCAATATTTCCTGGATTTTGCCAACAAGTCTAAGGAGAAAGACACCACAAATGAAGGTGCTGCCGTTTCCTTTTCTTATCATTCCCTACATTATACTCCGGATGAATAACAAGCCATGTCAGAAGGGCGCGTAGTACCTATCTCTCATTAAAAACCCTCGAGCGAGCCTAACATATCTCTAGAGTAAAGAGTACTTGATATTCTGCGTTCACCTGAATCACATATGCTTGGCAAGCCTAAGGTATGCTTACTATAACAAACTCTTCTTCCTTTTACACACTGCATCACCCCTTATTCCGAATCAAATATTTTTAACAGAAATCCTGGTCTCAGACTTCTTCTACTAAGTTTGGTGCTTAGTTTGCTTTATCAGAATGTTTAACTCTTATCGCTATTGTTAAAGCAGCTCCTAGCAATCAAGAAGCGTCTTTGTGGGCCTCGTCATCTTTATGCTCTGCCAGCCGAGTAGCCGCTCTTCGAGACCAAGTCCTGAGCTTAGAAGAACTTTCTGCCAAGCTTGATGTTTTGAATCCAATTCCAGCTGACATCGCTCTTTCTCGAGCCGCTGTCAAAGAACTCTCTCTAGCCAAATTGGACTTGTTTGAGAACATCAACATCTCCCTAGATAAAGTTAGAGACTTGAGCAAAACTGCCCCTGGCGAGCTCCTCGATATTATCTCAGATTTGGAGCAAGATCTTCGCGAGCTTTACAAACTATATAGCCGCCAAGATGACTTAAAGCATAGAGTGGACCACAAATGGGAGATGGTAGCCAAGATGGCCCACCAATTACAGCAAGATCAGGGTCGAGTTCAGGAATTCTTGAAGAGTGCTTCAACCAAAAGAGAAGCTCTAGCCATCAAGGAAACTGAACTAGCACTTCTTCAGGCTGAAGTGGAACTTTTGAGGGCTGATGCTAGTTCTACCCATGCTAGCACTCAACAGCTTCTGGACGAAAGCTCTTGTCACGCGAACCGACTTGCCGAAGCTGAGGATGATGCTTCAGAGCTCTTGGAATCGTTTAGCTTGGCTTGGACATACTTCGAGTTCTTTAAAGTGGGATTGAAGAGAAAGGCTCTTCTGTTATAGTTTCTGGGCATCTAAATATTAAACCCAACGTCTTGTATTTTTGTGAACCAAAACATAATTTAACTATCTTGGCACTATTATGATCCATTTGGATTCCAAATTCATTACTGGGCCTCAGATATAGGTCGGCTAAAAACAACCCAACAGTAACTGGCCTGCTAAGGAAATTACCTACCTTCTTCCCGCTGTTACCCGACTTTCTAGTCAAACTCCACCTTGAATGGCCTTTAATCTCAAACTTGAAATCCGGAATGTGTTGTCCCATCTGTCAAATCTCCACATGTTTAACTGCCCAAGAAATCTCTAATTATGACACTTTTGTCTCGGGGTAGATAAACCGACATGTTGCTCAATTCCCTATAGACACACGTCCTTCATTAATGGCTGCGTTTTATCTCGAGAATCTTTACCTCTCTATTTGGACATAACAGTTCAATATTTACTTCGCCTATAAATGCCATTCTCATTCTTTGCACCTATGCAACACTTCGTCTCATTCGATGGACTTCCACCTGTTGTATTTGCTCTAGTTCTCGTTTGAAAAGAAACCTCCAGATATAATTCACCCACACTATAGACCTTAGATAGTGATATCCATGACCAAATTTGGGCTAGATAGTGATATTTATGTCCAGATTGCTCCTTGGTGAAGTCACCCGAAGTATCTACAGGTGACAAAGTCTAAACGTCGGAGATGACTTTGCGCTGGCTTCCTCGCTAGCAACCGATCTGCTTTTGTGTGCATAGTGACTGCAGGTCCATGAAAGCAGACGTTGCTGGCGAGGAAAGTGAGGGAGTTCAATTCATGGAAGTATATGACAGCTTGCTTCCAGCGCTCTATTTTGGCTGCTGAACTAGCTTCCTTGACACTTCAACTTCTCATTCTTTTGTCTCTTGAGGTCCATGCTCCATGTATGCATATTTGATATGCATGCCACAAAGACTGGTTACCAGCTGTTTGAGGAGTTGGGGGAATAAATGTCATTTTTTCCTTTTTGTTTCTTTTGTTAATCGTAGCCTATCTTCATATGGTATCAGAGCTTAAGGCCGCAAAGTCTTCGTAATCTTGTGCTTTAATGTAATCTGCTTGTGTTTAAAGAATAATTTCTCTCTGTAAACGTTGTTCGTATTGATAAACTCAAACATTATTTGTGTATGAAAGGTACACATGAATTTGGCCACAGAAGTTGGCGGGTATAGATTAACAACTAAATATTGACAAAAGACTTAGCCACAGGCATTGGCTGTAAAAAGTTTAGAAACTTAGAAAATTTCACTACGAAAACTAGCCATAAAAAATTGGCCTTGTAGCTAGAGAAGTCTCTACGTTATGCCCCTTCCATTTATTTAGGTGAGGGGTTACCTTGGAGCCTGTATGGACTGAATTACTCGGTTGTTGACGGGTCGTCGTACTCCCATATTGGCTGCAAATACGGCTTGAGAAAACGGCCGTTGATTAGGTTAGCATGGACTGTACCATCTTAATCATGCAGACGCACAACTCCCTTTCCTTGAATACGATATACGATGTATGGACCTTCCCACTTTTCTGACCATTTGCCTCTTCAATCTATCTTCTCGCCAATTGGAAGTCTCACTCTCTAGATTAAGTCACTTTCTGCAATTTTTTTTTGCCCCTTGTGCACTTGTCATAAGCCCGTGATACTCTTCATTTCTCGGCGCATAAGTTGTCATAAGCCTCCAATTGTCTCTCATCTAAATCCTTAAGCTCCTGCCACATTGCCTGCACATAATCCTCGCCAATTAAATCATATTGTTCCATAACCCTCATGGACTGAACATTGATTTCTAATGGTAGAACTGCATCGTGGCCGAACATTAATGCATAAAGAGTTGTTCCAGTGGGGCTTCGTTTACTTGTTCGATATGCCCATAATGTATTAAATAAATCTTCATGCCATAAATGGGCATTACCGGCAAGCATTCGCTTCAGAATATGGATGATTATCTTATTGCTTGTCTCAGCGTGACCATTAGATTGGGCATAATACCGGGTAGAATGAAGAAAATGTATCTCCAGGTCTTTCATTAGCTCACCTACCTCGCTAGACATGAAGGCTGCCCCTCTGTCTGACACGAAACATTTCAGAATGCCAAATCTACAGATGATGTCTTCAAACAAAAATTGGCGAATGAATTTCGCAGAGGCCACTTTTAAAGGCCTAGCTTCTACCCATTTGGTGAAAAAGTCAGTCGCAACAATGATGAACTTGTGTCCTTCCGATGAATGAGGATGAATCATCCCGATTAGATCCAGAGCTCAACCTCGTGCTGGCCAATGCTTGATGATTAGTTGTAAAGGGATATTGGGCATATGGCTAATTGGACCATGTGCTTGACACTAATCACAACCTTTGGCGAACGTATTACAATTTTTGAGCATTCCTGGCTAGTAGTAACCATGAAGTCGTAATAACCATCTCATATTTGGACCAGCTTGGTGTGCACCTGCTGCCCCTAAGTGAACTTCTCTCATTACCCACTTAGTGTCACGTCCATATATGCATCATAATAACAAACAATCTTCTCCTCATCGGTACAATGCATCATCTTTAAGCACATAGTTAAGGGCCAAAAACTGAATCTGCTTATTTGTCGGTCCATTAGGGTCCTGGAGATACGAGACAATGGGTTGTCTCCAGTTTATGTCTATATGATCAAGTGCTACGACATACCATTCATTGTTTTCTTCTTGGCGAGCAAAGAAAGAGGGAAATGTGCGTCGGTCAACTTTTAGAATCTGCTCGCGTACTCCATCCTGAAGGTTTACCCCCGTTGCTAACTGTGTTAGCTCATTTGCTACATAATTCTCCTCACGAGAAATATGACTCAAATCTACTTCAGTAAACATCTTGAGTAAATCATAGGCTCGCTTGACGTAAGCCTCTAACACTGGCCCGACCTTATACCTTGTCTCGAGTTGTCTAATAACCAACAGGGAATTCATATATACATGCACATCTGTAATTTCCATATCCAGCAAGAGCTCCAATCCTATGATAAGTGCTTTATACTCCACCTGGTTATTTGTACACTGGAATTCCAACCTGAAAGAGTACGAAAAAATTTGACGACATGGAGTAATTAAGGCAACTCCTGCGCCAACCATGGTTCTAATACTTGAGTCATCGAAGTATAAACACCACGGGGCAAAATCCATACGAGCCAAGTCTAATTATGGACCTTCGCGAGCATCAATCATCAGATGTTGGGCAAGAAAATCGGCCACTGCTTGGCCCTTTATTGCTTTTGTGGTACATACTGTAGTGAAAATACAGAAAGTGCTAAGATCCACTTCCTAATTCTCCCCCTTAGTATGGGCCGTGATAACATATACTTTACCAGATCAGTCTGTGCAATTACGCAAGTGGTGAATGATAGCATATAGTGCCTCAACTTGCATCATGAGAAGTACAAGGCTAAGCACAATTTTTCCATTGGCGAGTATCGCATTTCACAATCTGTTAAAGTATGGCTAAGATAGAAAATAACACGCTCGTCTTCTGCCGTATCGTCTTGAGCCAATAGGCTCCCAATGGAATGGTTTGTCTTCTGCTTTGTCTTGATGACCAGGTCATAGATATAAACCTCCATGGACTTCCTTATGAGGTAGTGAAATATTAAGTTCATGGCTCGCTGATAGATTGCCCCAGCATTCTTGAGTCCTAATGGCATATCCACGTACTCGAATACTCCTACAAAACTTGGATATCAGAACGTTGTCTTATGCCTATCCGTTTCTGTCACTGGAATTTGATGATATCTAGCTGTCTCGTCCATGGATGATAACATCTCATGGCATGTGACTGAGTCTACCAACAAATCTGTTACTGGCATTGGGTATGCATCCTTTGAAGTTGCATTATTAAGGTCTCGGTAATCAACACAGACTCGCATCTTTCCATTCTTCTTTACCGGAACCACATTTGAAAGCCACTCGTTGTATTTGGCTACTCTAATAATGCCTGATTTAAGCATTTTTTCAATCTCTTCCTTGACTAGAATTGATGTTTCTATGTTCATACGTCGCATCTCTTACTTCATAGGTTTCTTGCCTTCTAAGATAGGTAAGTTATAACACACTAGGTCTGGCGACAGGTCTGGCATGTCTTCATACTTTCTACAAAATAATCCGCATATTTCTTCAATAATTCAATGAGCCATTATCGTTCTTCAGGTTCCAGGAAGGTACTTATAGTCATAGTAATTGGCTCTTCCGAAGTCCCAAGATTAATCTTTTTGATGGGATCCTTAACTTTATGAGGTGTATCGTCTAAAGCTGCTAGAGCTAGCTTGATTTCTTCCTCTTCATATGATTCATGCAGTACGTCATCATCTACGTATTCCATTGCTACAATCATCGGAATACTCTCGTAGGCTTGACTCTATTTAAAAATTATGGAATCTCTCATATAGGGAGTAGCAAGCTTCGACCTCTATGCTTGATAGAGACCCTATCATTGGGATGATTTGGGTGGTAGCTCAATGGTATAAGGTCAGCGACCATCCTCGCCTACCTGGATGATACCCCATTGAGCTAATTCTGAGGCCGTTACACCAACTGTGCGGCCCTTGTTATTGATGATACACACTTCCAGTAGCCAGATGTCACTGTTGTAATAGCTGGAATCCAAAGCATTGGCAGATATGGAGTAAGGATGTGGATCGGCATCAATAACTTCTACCTCGACTAACTCCATATTCCAGAGCACCATCTGTTGATAAAGAGAAGAGGGTACACAATAACTTTTGTGGATCCAATCTCGTCCCAAGATTGTGCTATATGGTGTTGTACATTTTGCCACAAAGAATGTGTATGTGCCTGCGGCTGGTCCCACTTGCACATGAAGAAAAACAATTCCCAAAGTCTTGGAGATATTGTCTTGGAAGTTTCAAACATTCAAAGCTGTTTCCTGGATAGCAGACTTAGGAATACCTAGTAATGCCATTACTTTGACGATTATAATGTTGACGACTGCCTCTGAATCTACCAAAAGTTTATTGATTTGGATACCTTAGACCTTTCCTGTAACGTATAATGGCCGCATGTGCATGGCCATGTTCAGGGTAGGCTTCGTGAACATCATATATGCCTTCTTAAATGACACGTCAACCTTTGAGTGCTTGGCCAGCGACTGCTGATCGAATGATATAGTGTCCTCTTCTGTGGTCGTCAAGTTATTTACACTTTTCATTGGGTTAACGTCAATTTCTGTTGCTTTTGTTGAAGGTCCTGCAAACTTGAAGGGTAAGACAAACACCATATGAACATTAATATCTATCTCATCCTCGTATTCTTGCTTGTCTTCCTCTTTGTCTTCACTGTAGTCTATTAGTTCCTCATCGTCGTTGTCCTCGAAACCTTCTTCAGTCTTATCAGCATCCATGTCTACATCGTCAATGATATCTAGGGTGGCAACGTGCTGCTCTTGAACCTCAGGTATAGGTTCTAATGTAGTTGGTTGGAACAAACCAGAACTTTTCTTTATAGAGGTAGGAAAAGACTTGTCCAAGCTAGCCTTTTTCTTTTTTTCTTTCTCAATCAAAGGCTTTGGCCTCCAACGGAAACCCTTCATTTCACTTATTGTAACATGCCCTCATCTAACTTCCTTAGTTCGCGGATGGCTCTTTGCTAATTGTGTAGCTTCCTCAGAAAAGTGGAGACGCTGCTTGGCTGTTCTGTGTTTCTTTGGGTCGCGGGGAACCTCAGGTACAGGTTCTGGTGTTTTCTGTCTGGCCCATAACTCTAGGTTACGATTGAAAACACTTGGCCTGGCTGCTCGGACTTTGGGCTTGCGAGATTTCTTTCCAACAAAAACCAGGGGATTAACAGCCAAAGAATTCAAATGCCTCTGCAACTGCTCTGGAGTGTACCTCAACTGCTCTTCCTGCACCAAACCTATCTTTAATGCCTCCAGAGTTCTCTTAGCTTCTCCAAAGCAACGTTGTAAGTTGTGTCTCCTACTCGGAGTCACCTCTACCGTTTTACCTTTCTCCTTAACGTACCATACATTTTCCTTAGTGATATTCCTTGAAGCGGGTGAAATATATGGCTTGGCGAGTGTATCGAATGCAACTGCTTCAGATTTCTTTGATCTGCCAGACTTCTCTACAGCTCTTCTTATTTTGAAGTCTTGAGAAGTTCTTTAACTTAGCTCCTTTGGGCTACTTGGCTGATAGTGTTCAGGTGTTGAGAGCAATTTTGGACAGACTTGAACTGCTTCTTTTAATTCCTCATATGTGATCTTCAACCCATAATGGAATTCACAACGTGAACACAAAGCCACTGGCGATTCTTCATTCTGGTCGACCTTCTCCTTTCCTTTTGATGTATTTTCTTGTTATCTCTTCGAAGTACCCTCACTACTGGTTCGAAGGTCGAGGGTTGGTTTCTTTTTGTTTGGGTTGCCCCTTGACAGCTCTATCATTCCAACCTCTTTGATCGCAGGATTTGGCGAAGGTGCTGTAATCCACACTTCTCCCTCGTCTATCCATTGCTGAATTTTATACATTAAGTTAACACATTCATTAGTGGAATGATGCCCCCATTTTTTGTGGTATCGGCAGTGAGGTAGACCTTTCACCTCTTCTGGATTTGGGTCTGGAGCCCCTCAATTATCAGGAACCACTGCTATCCCTACTTGGAGTAGCTCTTGAAAATCTCTGCTCGCCTAGATACATCATATGTGATCTCGGTTCACCAGGGTTGGACAAATGCGATATTGCGCTTGGGCTTAGGCCTTCGCCTTGATCTTCTCCATCTTTGTGCTTGCCCAGATGCCTCGCGAGACGAGGAACTTTCTGGAACTGTAATGAAAGGTGGTGGTGTCTTAGGATGCCATTCTACCACCCCTTCTTGGCTAACTATGATCACTTCCCAATTAATTAAACCCTGGACTCTATCCTTCAGAGCAGAACATGTTGTTGTTCGGTGTCCAAACGTGTTGTGAAACTTGCACAAATGCTCACTTGGCCTTTCATATTCTAGATGTTTTAGTTTGAATACTAGCCAATGAACGATAAGCTTCATCTCTTGCAACCCATCTACGACTTCTTCCACCTTATCTTATGGAAAAGTATATTGTGGGTGAATGGGTGCATTTTCTTCCTCAGCTCCTACTGTAAAGCTAACGGTTGTGGACCAACCAATATTCACCATGTTAACTTGAGGCGCCAGGAATGGTTGAGAATCGACTAGCGAGGCCGTCCTGGAAGCTCCTTCTAGAGCTAACTAACATTTATTAATCCACTTTTGGATTTGATCTTTGAGCTTGATACAATCCTTAGTCGTATGGTTCCATGAGCCATGGAACTTATAGTACTTCTTCCCTTTTAGTTGTTCCGCGCTGGGTAATGGGCCAAAGTCTGTCTTGGCGGCTCGCATACTGAAAAGCTCGTCAAGTATTTCATGAGCCATGTTGGCATCATATGTGTACGTCTCAAATTCTGGCTTTGCAAAAGCCACTATCAAGAGCTTTATAGGACCTTTGTTCTTTTGAAACTTGTGGCACTTTAGTACTTTGTTTGTCGCAACTCGATAGCTTTATAGGACCATGATAGTCGCATATTTATGCGTTTATTCGGTGTTTAATTTGTTCCCTATGTTTAGTTTTTTTATTAGTTATAGAGTGAATTAATTATGTTTATTTATTTTTAGGTATTTTGGAGATTAATGAAGAAAAGAAGATTAAATAATATATTTTGGAGTTAATTGGAGAAGTGGAGGACGTACGAGGTGTAGGAATTATAATCCATGATGGATAATGCTGGAGTCCTTGACGAGCACGTGATGAAAGAGTGCACGTGGGTTTTGCTAGTTTAATTAAACTAGTCAAATGGAGATACATATATGGTTTGGCGAGGAAAGTCTGGCGAGTGGGTTTGAAGAAGAGATATATATTGCTGGTGATAATTGTATCTTGGCGAGAGAAGAGATTAAGGAAGTGGGCTGGATTTCAAGAATAAAATAAGAGGAAGTTGCTTTGTATTAGGATTGCTGGAGCACGTGGGCTACTAGGTTACCTAGTTGCATGCATATATATAGATAGCTTGATAGCTATAGTAGGACGGAGACTTAGAGAGAGAAGAAGAGGAATAAACAAAAAGAAGTCAAGAAGAAAGAGGACTCTCATGCATGAAGCTTAGCCCGATCCCGTTAACGTCGAGAGTTGATTTCTTCTCCTTCTTTTGTTCAACTTTTATGAATTCTTTGATGTTATTATTCAAGACTATGAGTAGCTAATTTTCCTTTGTTAAGAGGCTGCTTGATGCCCCTTACATGAAGTCTTTTTAATGCATACACTTTAACTTAGTTTTGCATATTCTTTCAATGAGGTTTCTTTCTCTGAATGATTCACCGTATGAATTCTTGTATATTTGCTTTGGTGGCCAACTTAGTATGCATGCTAGGATTCTATTTTCATGAGATATGGGCGACTGAAGATAATTTCTTTCACCGGATTCTCTATAGTGATACACTAATTTTACCGTCAGGAGATTGAAATTCATAGGTCTAGCGAGACACGCCCATAGTGTACTTGTGAACCCTTGTAGCTTCTCAAACCTTTTCTAGAAATTAATGCTTTCTTCTTTGTAAACATTGGGTCCATGACTATGGGTTCATAGAGGAATAGATGTAGGGGAGGTCCATGACAAACCTGCATAGGCATAAGGATTAGGTAATAGGACGTGGTTGTAACGATAAACTCTTCCTAGGAACTTTCATTCATTGGATATGTGCATTATGTTAAGTATGCGTTAGATAGATGGAATGACGGTGGTGGATTGCATTCCTCTTAACTCTTTAATCATATAGTTTAAATCCATTTTCATTCATTAGTAGTTTACTTTCAACATTTATTTTCTGTATTAGCTGTAGCTTAGCCGATTCAGTTCGATAACCAAATCAATTCAGAAAACCCTCAAATTTTGTGTGGTAGTCCGCCACTGTGTCTAGTTCGTAGCATTTGAGTTAGTCTAGCTTAGGTTCGTAGTGTCTTTAGTATACTGTAGTCGAGTCTATCAGCATTTCAGTTTTATGTTAGGATTTAGTTTCACCAATCCTTGTGTTCGACAACCCCTATTTATCTTACTACATTGATATATCTAGGTTGTGAATAGGGTATCTTTGAGAGGTGTTTACCCGCCTTGTTAGACCACTTGTTCTTTATCAGAGTCTGATTCTTGTTCAACTTGATCCTCTATATAAGCCACAGTTTTCGTCTTGTGTTTATCATACAACATTGATGGATACATTCCCTTCGATGAGTTGCGCTTGTTATCACGCTCTTCCATGGCATTATGAGCTTTTGTCACAGTTGTAATAAGCTCATTTAAGGTAAAATATTTTTTGTTGAAAAACAAATTGTAATACTGGTCTTCCAACCCATTATAGCCATTTCAACAACTGCATCTTTTCCTAACGGAGTTCTGCATAGGTTGTACTCAGACCGAAAATGGTGAAGGAAAGCTACTGGTGTTTCTGATGATGATGGACTCATAGCCGCTAGCTTTCCGATATTGGTTTCTGGTCTCGTTGTTCCAAAATGGTCTATGAACAATGCTTCCATTGTCACCCACTCCGTGATGGACTTCATCTCCAAACCTGTATACTAAATAAGGGCTGATCCAGACAAGGATGAACCAAAGGTTCTCAATTTGAGCTCCTCATCATGAGTAAATTGCCTCAGCTGTAGGGTGAAGTACACCAAATGTGTTACTGCGTTGGCATCGTCATCCCTCGTTAAAGTCTGGAAATTGATCTGTTTGTAATGTCTTGGCCACTGCCAAGCCTTGGTGTTGCCTTTCTGGACAAGCGAAAAAGGAGTTTCATACGGCTTGTGTGCTTTGGCGATGTGAATGTCACATTCATCCATAAACCTTTCTAAGTGATCTTCCCATGCAGCCGGAAAGGTCTCTGCTTGCCGTGTTCTCCTAGTGAGATCAGAGACAGACTTGGTAAGGGCTGAGATGTCTCTCTCTATTCTCTGAAATTTTGTGGCCACCATTTTGGCCTGCTTCGTGAGGTTTGCATCTAGGGTATGCATGATCTCCGCATGCATCCTTTCTTGACCCTCCGCGAGGGTTGCTATTTGAATCTTCAGGAGCTCCTGATCCTCTAGGCCTTTGTTATATTCCAGCCTTAGAGTTTTGATTTTGGCTATCGCCGTGTCTGTCTTCTCGCTATTCGAAGCGAAAAGGTCTGCTTGCTCTTCAAACCTCCGCTCGACGGATTCGAAGTAACCTCCAAGCTGTACATCCTGCCTAGCGGCATACGCTTGATACTCTTCATAACTTAGGTGTGATACACCTTCACTCAAGAAGTTGATGTCCATACTCGAATGATGTTTTGTTCCGAAGATGATGTCAACTGCCTTCTCGGATAGTGAACTACACTTAGAAGAAGTGTGTTCCCGGCACTTCAGTTGTGGGTGTTTACGACACTGAGGGTACTCATTTTCCTAGGGATCCCCAATTGTCGCTTAGAGACACTAAAAGCTTGTCCAACCGAGTGTGCCAAAATGTTTGACACAAAAATCTCGAGATATATTGCAACCTGTCTCTTTTCCTCGATTGTGCTTCGTGCGCTGGTGTGCCACTGTCTCGCGACAGAATGTAGAATTGTAGGCTAGCGGCTAGTGACATATTAATAATCAATTTAAACGAGGAGAACACCAACCTCGCTTGAATGGATCCTTCTTGCCTAGTGACCTAGGACTTGCTATTTTCGTGTCTCTAGCTGAGCCACAAAAATTGATACTATACACTCCTCCTTGTGTAAAGCAGGGTAATCTCCTTGACGTGGTGTTGAGAACACAAGGGTGTTGCATCCTTGAACCTCGAAACTCTCACTCTTCCTGGTGACAAGCCTCTTGATCGCCGGTTGCAAGTTTTTGCGTCCTTGAATCGCAAGAATCTCACGCTCTTTGGGTGACAACTATCTTGATCGCTGGTTGCAAGGGTTTTCTTGTGATGAGAAGGATAGTTTGCTGGGAGCAAAATATGTATTTGATCGAGGATCCCTTTTCAATCGCTCTTCAACTCTTTATATTGAAGATCATAGCCGCATTCCACTTCACTTGGAATTCTTCTGGTGTCGGTAATTAGACTCACAACACAACTCTAAATAATCAACAAAGCTCATCCGATAGTCATTAATAACTCCCACAACAGAGTCTTAACCATTGTAGGGAAAGTTAGATAAAAACAAGCCACATGGATCAGTCTTTAACATTATTTCCTTTAGGCCTAATACGACCCAAACTTGTACATTCCACTCGAGCTATTCACCTAATTCAGCCCTCAAAGTCCAATAAGAAATATTTTATTTCGGGTTCAAACAGAAGCACCAAGAATTGATGATCAAGTCTTGTTTATTTCGAAACTGTCATGACCAATTGTCAGTCCACCCGGAGCCTCCAAGGCTTCCCGCTGAAAGAAAAAGCCGGCCAAAATTATAACGCAAGCAAATAAAGATGTCTATGACAACAGAATCAAAATGCAGAAACCAGTGTCATCTTTGTAAGAATGGATGACCGGAATATGCTGAACCATGTGTTTGTGTGGACTATGCTTTTGAAGCATTGCATTAACTTCATTGAGCATATGTTGCAGAAACAGTTTGTAGAGTGATTTAAGACCACCAATACCTATAGGAAGAGACGTCATATTCAAACATCTAGAGATGTTTAGCTCCCTAAGCATAGGCAGTGCTCCATCCTCAACTTCTAATGATTTCAGCTGATCAAATTTTTCTATAACTAATGTCATTATTCTCTTGAACTTATCAGCTCCCGCTCCGAATACCAGTTTTACCCCTCCATAATATTCCACCAAGTTGAGCTCATTGAGATTTGACAAAGCTTGAAGGAACTCAAGTGGGTCAGCACTCAGCACTCAGGTTTGAACCGTGCAAACAAACTTTTTGTAGACTAGTAAGCTTGGAAATCCACTTCGGTAGACCTTTCAGGCTTCCTCTTAAATATAGATGAAATAGATACAGAGGAGAGAATTGACATTGATCCAAATCAAGGGACGTTTGATCTTTGGCTCTTATGTCCAATGTTGAAAGATCCTTCATTTTCTCAATGGAAAAACATAATTCTTTCCCATCTTCTGTCTCAAGATCTACCAACCCCAACTTTTTTTAGACCTATCAACTTTCCTCAGGCTTTTATTGATTCTTTGTTGTTCACCTTAATCAGTTACAGCTTCTGCATGGAACCAGATAAGTCTCCAGCACCTTGAGAAATCCCTACTCCTTCATATCGAGCTGATGCCTCATTATAGCTATTGAACAAAAGGATGCGAAGCTTTGAGAGCTTTTTTTTTTATCTCTCCTGGCAAGCTGGTGACATTGGTGAGTTTAAGATGCAAGGTTTCCAATAGTGCAAGCTTCTTTATGGACTTCGGAACTGTTTTAATTTAGGTTTTCCTTAGACTCAGGTACTTTAACAGGATTAGACCAAAATCATCTTTGGGAAACTTCTCCTAATTTGGTACACCTTCCAAGTCTAAAATCCTTATATATTTACTGGTTTTCAGTACCATTTCAAGAATAGTACGAGAACTTGCCAGGCCAAACATTAGTAAGGTGTGGACTCGTCTACACATACCTTTTAGAGCCTTGATATCTAACTTAACAGGATCGTTGTGAGCAGAAAGGCGTTGAATTTGTTGACTTGAAAGCTCGTAGTCCTCGGACTCTGCTTCCAAAACAGTGATGAAGCTCTTTCGCCTTGAAATGTTTATCTCACGAACAAGGTTCAAGACACGACAACTCTTTATTCGACCTCCATCAGTTCCTTCTTTGACCACAATTAAATGCCTTTCAACAAGATCATTCAGATAATCTTCTGCTACATGTTCCTTTGTTTTTTTTCCTGCTGACTCCACAAACTTTTCGGCAACCCGCAAACGAATTGGCCTCTCACGGCTAATGCTGTAGTTGCAGGGACCGATGCTAGAATTTCATAAGGTGAAGATGAAGTCGAACCTGAAGTGTATGGGCTTCCCTTCTTTGAAGGGCCTTGATTAGGCCCACATTCCTCAAACTGTGGAGTTTGACTGATTGAAGCCAATCCTCGCATCTCATAGTAACACTAACAAACTCATCACAATCAACACGTGACACACTTGATAAGTATGGTGCAATCTCTAACCGCAAGCCATGCTCAAACCTCTAACATTTCTCTTTCACTGACTTGACCAAATTTGGCACAAATCAGGACAAGCGAGTGAAACGATCCCGATACTCTATTACGATCATGTCTCCTTGTCGAAGATTCATAAACTCTTCATACTTTCGCTGCTCTGATGCTTTACTGAAGAATTGACTTATGAACAACTCTGTGAACTCTGTCCACTAAGTCATGGTTGCATTCCTCCCAGTACTCTGTCACCATTGAAAAACATTGTCCTGAAAAAGACCTGTAGCTACCTCGGTCCTCTGCTCAGGGGTCATCTGAGAACGCAAATGATCACAAACTCGATCAATTTCTACTAGCCAGTTCTCACTAGTCTCAAGGTCATAGGAGCCTACAAAGGGAACTGCTCTTGCCTTTTTAGCCTTAGTAACTAAATCCTCACGATCCTCTCATGGTCCTGGCATCATGCGTGCAAATAACTCACGCATCTGTTGAGCCAAAGACTGCTCGTCATCTCATCGGGCTGGTTGTCGAGGCATAGTGACCTACGAGTCTAAAAACAGATTAGCTCACTGAAAGAAACCACAAAAATACTTGACTAAGAGACTCTGGACATCCAACAATGCACAACATAGGTAAATGTGATGAGGATTCGCCTGCCGGTCGGGCTATCCTCCAGAAGTGTTGTATATTCTCAAATGTCTATACTGTCATGACCAAAAGAATCTACAGAATCAGTGACCTAATACTATGATACCAAACTGAAAGGATCCAACCCCAGCTTAACTGTTAAACCAAGGTTAAGCCCCAATGACTGATCATAACTCTGGAAATTCTATTGAAACATAGTGAACATGCGTAGTGGTGGTTGATCAAGATTTGCATTTGTTTATTGCAAATCAATATGGTGTATATGGCAATGTGGCATGCAGTAGGGTTAAGCTTTGGCTCTCATAGCTAGGTCTGGTTGAAACTTGAGATCGAACAATGACATGCACACAATGACATTGTGCTAGAGAGAGAGAGAGAGAGACTTACACGATAGCCAGAGAGCTTTAGAGCTTCCAGTTTACTCAGATTTTGATTCCAAGGCCTCTTCCTAACAATTCAAGCATTGATGGAAAACATATTAATAGAAAAAAATAGAACCTAATGCTTAGTAACTTTGCAGATTCCATCTTATGGTTCGAATTGTTCAAACTACTGAAAATAGCATACTCTCTTCTAAAGCCAGCCATGTGATCGAAACCGAATTGCATAAATTAAACAAAGTGATATATATATAGAGAGAGAGATTACAGATTGAATACCCGAAGTGGAATATGAAAATTTATTAAGCATTTGCATTCAATCGACTAAATGTATTAACCTAAATTGAATCAATGATCCTTGTACCCAAAACAAAAATTGAATCAATGATCCTTACCAGTCAATCACACAGTCAATTTGGGTGCTTGGGAACTTGAGTAGCTGTATATATTTGCACAGAGCAACCTCCATTTCACGTCGTGCTCCCACCACTCCTCGGCAGTTTGGTTGGGTCATCTCCAAAACTGCTCTCCTCTCTTCCTCCGGGAAACCGTTCCCCCCCCCCTTTTTTTTTCTTCGGATGGCACCAATGTCCTGGCTGTCGTCCTTTTTTTTTCCTGCTACATTTACAGCAATGCCCTCCATTTTATTTTTTACCTTTTTTTTCATGTTTATTTATATGTTGTACAGGATATTTTTGGGTTAACCAAATTTGGTATGTGATGACACCAAAACTCACGCTTACCTTTATTATAGTAGAGATATAGTGTGTATATATATTATGGCCACATTTAATTTTTCACACCGGATCTCTAATTACGCAGGACCGGTCGTGGTAAAAGTTGAAATTTCTATAAAAATACAATAAAACTTCGATAATTTAATACTCGATTAATTAATAATCTCGTTACAATAATATTTTTTGTCGGTCCCAACTGGAGGACTTGAGTATTAATTTAATATTCGATTAATTAATAAACACGCTAAATTAATAAATTTTGTCAATCCTAATGTTATTAATTTATCGAAATTTTACTATATGCCCCCAATTCCAACAACTTCTCTCTCATTTTTTCTATACTTTAATTAATTTCTTTATCATTTAATGAATCTTTAAAAATAATATTTATTAAGTATTATTTAAATAAAAGAGGACTTTTTATTTTTTGAATAAAATGAAAAGAGGACTTTGAGTGACGCTATATCTTGAGAAGGTAACAATTACAAAATTATATTTAATTAAGGGATTTGCTCGAGATGGTCTAAAACACACCCCATATTCGCTTTCATCAAATTTTGCCCAAAAAAAAAACGACTACACCAGATGTGAAATGAACATCTACCTTCTAGCTGGTACTTCTAATCTTCGTATGAAATTATGAATGCGGATGAACAACACTGCAATATTACTGTGAGAGTAGATTTTGTCAACTCTCAAGCTTGCTGCTTTGTGAACCTGCAAAATAAGTTAGAGCACTGTGTGGTACCGCACAAAGATCCTCCGACGATCAAGTCAATAGAGAGGGATATCCGAATAATAGTTTGAATTAGTGTAGAAAGTGTTACCTGAATGCCTCCTCTAGCTCCCTTTATATAGAGAAGGGGCGAGAGAAGTCTTTGCTCTTATTGAATAAGGAGATCGAGGTAGATCATAAAGATGATTTAGTTCCTTATTCAGGACTAATTGAGTTTTTTCAATTATCACAAGCCATTTCGCCAGTACTTCGGCCAAGTTCATGACCATATCTCTATATGATTCTGGAAGCCTCAATGTTTGGAGATTCCCCCTTCCTAGAAGATATGACGTCCTATTGGCGTGGTCCTCGAGGGAATGTCTCTCTGTCACGGACCTCAAGGGAATGTCCTACTGTCGCGGACCTCGAGGGATTATTATGCTGTCATGGAAACCTTGAAGGACTACATTGCTAAGACCCCACATCAGTGGATTCACTCAGAATATTCTAGCTTTCAAGGATGGCAAATTCAACGCCCTTAAATCCCCCCAACCATAGCAAGTCGAATTCTCAAAGACTTGGTATGACTACGTGAGAAAGACGTCCCCAAGAAAGTTTAGCATCATCTTTTCCACGTGACATGAGAGCCTGCAAAACAAAACCTTCAAACTTTCCTTCAATTTTCCAGAATCCCTCGAGCTCTCCAGATTTTTGCTGAGTATGAAAATTTTCTCATTCCTCGACCTTAAGGTTGACCACACAGGGCTTCATATAAATTAGATTGAAGCACAGTTGATACCATGGATTTCATTAGCTGCACTTTGTCAGAGTTAGTTTCCTTTTGCCGAGCTCAGCTGTCGGAAGGATACTCAACATGGATTATTCCTCTTGCACCACCTGATTTAGCATGCATAAGTGGGCGCCACAATCATGATCAAGGCTTAGCATTGAATGCTTGTTATCTACTCACTGTCAGGTCCATCTCAAAGTTCATCCTCGACCTTTCCTAATGATGCAATAGTGGCGTACGGGCCTTAGGAACAGCCAACGCCGAGCTAGAGTGAAGAATCCATACTGAAGATAGTTTAGATCTTGTGCTAGCTTTATAGAAATCACATCATCCCTTTAAGAGAACCAAACTTCAAGTCATAAAGTCAAAAAGCTTGGAGATCCTTTCCTTCAAGGGTACCGATCATATTCTGGCTAGCGACGCAAACCTTCAATAAGTAAGACGCTGCTAGTTTTCTCCACATGATTTCAAGACAATTGCCACCTCATTCCCTTATGAGTATCTTCAATAAGGCAAAGGGTTTTTGCATATAGTATCTCATATGCCCTCATTGAGCAATCCAGCACTTCTCTTAAGCATCATTAATATTAAGGTTCTGCACGGTACTTTGTGCCCCCATTTATAACCATAAGCAAAATATAACTAGAGCAAGAGTATTATTTCATATAATTTATAAAAAAAAAATACACATAGCAAGGAAGCTTCAATGGGGCCTCGTCAAACTTGCTAGCTATGTCGAACTAGTTAGGAAGAGTATCAACTCACACTTTTATTTGTCAAAACTCAAAGTTTTGGACATATGCCATACTCCTATTGTAGTCTTTTCCCTTAACTAAGCAGGAGGAGTTTTTTTCCCTACTTACAAGGGCATACATGGTCTTCAGCTCATTTTTCTCTAGCTTTCCACGAGCTCTAAAGTCGGACCTCAAGGAAATCTTGGGGGTTCAGTTCTTGGTCAAGGGGAATCCCCTCTACGCTTTATTTCTGACCCTTTTCACTGCCTGCTACTCGAGACCAATGTTCCTCGAGGTTTCCCCCGAGACTCCACCTAGGTCTTCCTTCTGGTCTGCTGCCCTTGAACTTTCTGGTCGTGGATCAGGGGACTCCCTTGTCCCTGATAACAAATTCTGACTTCATTTTGTAGTTGGATTTTAATGTCTTCTGTTCTGTTATGTACCTTGCCTACTCAGTCTTTTGTAAGGTTTAGATATTGACGAAATTGTTTAACATTGTTCATCAGGCAAATGCGCACTTCCGCTTTGGACCTATGTGTCAATATCTATCTGTAAACTACTTGGATCGGTTCCTTTCAGCCTATGAAATACCTGTAAGTGGAAGAAATAGGCAACTGCCTTACTACATTGTGTTTATTGCATCAAAGTCCATTGCTTATTTGTAGATACTGTTTTCTGCAGAAACCAATATGCAGAATGGCAAAGCTTGGACTATGCGATTGCTGGCTGTGGCATGCTTGTCTCTTGCGGTCAAAATGGAAGAGATTGATATGCCACTCTCCATCGATTTACAGGTTAGAGGCTTAATTCTATTTCTGATTTCGGTAATATTCTGTGCTTTAGATGTTTGAGTGATAAAGATGTGTTCTTTCAACAGGTGGTTGAGTCCAAATTTGTGTTCGAGTCTAGAACTATTTAGAGGATGGAGCTACTTGTTTGTGAGCACATTGAGATAGAGTGCAGGTTAAGTAATTATTGTGTTAAACGAGCTGGTCATGCCAATGTATAATCAGACACTGAAGTGTGAACTAGGACTTGTTCTAGGTTGTGTTTTTGTTTGACAATCAATTGGTATCAGTTAAATGATATCAAGGTTATTGATGCTCTTTGTTATGGGCATGTGCATGTAGCATCTAATGAAGGCATTTTATTTGGCATGCCTATGCATTTATTTATTTATGCTTCATATATATCTTTTGACTTGTTTACAGACTTATATTGGTCACACCACCTAAGTCCTCAAGGCCAGCACTTTAGCTACCCTCAAGATCACCCTTAAAAGTAAGTTTACTCTTTAAACTGAATGGTTAAATTGGATGGTTTATCAGTTTGGTGCTAGAATATTACTTGGTATTAGCTGGTGGGATTATAGCTTTGTAGGTTTTTCTCTAAATAAGTATATTATCATGATAAATTAGCAGAGCAGACTCTGTAGTCTTACTAATACGACTTTCTAACGATATGGTGTTATGTTTTCATAGTCCAATCAACTTGTTGCAAACATATGACTTGGAAACATCGTCTTAATGTTAAAGGAAGGTGGAGTACTACTGAAGCATGAGTTTGAATTCAGTAGTGTCAAAGACTTTAAGTTTTTCGGTTTTCTTTATGTTTTTGGAAACGAGATTAGTTCTTATGTATCATAATTGGAAGTAATATTATTAATACTCACATTTGTAATTATGATTTTTATCAGTTTTAATAAAGGGTGAATTTTTATGATTGGCATGTGATAGTTTCAAATAGCATTGAGAAAAACAGAAATAAGCAATGAGGATATATAACTGTCCCTCATGGTTATAGTGTATTTGTACAAATACATCAAGAGTATAGTAGTTTTGTGGTTTCTACTGTATTCGAGTTTTAGGATCAAATGGGATGGATGCTATAAGAGCAATGGGAACACTTGCATAAGGGACTCCTAATTATCTGTCCTTATTGTTCAATAAGGACATATATCTGTCCTTATATGTAGCAATTAGGATAGATATATCTGTACTTAAAGGCCATTTTGGGTGTAGTGTACCCTCCATGCAGCTTAGAAACAAAATCTGTAGGTGACCCGAGAAGAAATATGATGGGCAAAGTTGCTTTGTAATGTTATTCGATCAATTATGTGTGATGCTTTCGACAAATAAGAAACAAATTTATAGTATAGACTTTGTTGAAAATCTTCCAAAGGAACAAAACATAACCTTAGTATGTCTATGTATCTAAAATGTGAAGATCAAACAAAAAGCATAAAGTGAAGAACTTATTGATCTCATTGATACTCAGGTAAATCATGCATGTGCATTTTATAGTTTTTCATTGAGGATGGCTGAGTAGCCTCCTATCCTGAATCGCATTGTCTTAGCTCGAAGTTTACACTCATATTCTGTTTTGAAGTTGGAAATTGAGTTTTCAAATTCAAATCCATTTTGTTGAGTCAGTGATTTTACCTTGGAGCCCAAGAAGTTCTAAGAAGTTTTATTTGCTAGTTAGGGCTCTTAGCCTAAGAAGCTTTTTCTAGGGTTCTTTGAAACTTGTGACTTTGCTTTTGCCTTTTGGTATGATACATAAACCAAGATATCAGCTGGGCACTTCTGATTTCTGGAAAAGTGTTTTTTCCCTATCATATGTTAGCCTCTACTTAGAGTTAGGTTGGGAAAAACTTACTTTATTTTGAAATTAGGTCCTTTTAAGGAAGCTCTAGTTTGTCTTTCTTGTTTGGCCTTGACATTCAAATGTCACATCTCTTGCATTTGGCCAAGCACAAACGCTCAAGAAGAGCTCTGTCCTAATGCTTGTATATGTGGCTGCTCTCATAGCAGACCTCATTAGCTATATGAGTACAACAAGTTACTCTAGGCTCCCTGGTTGTGAAAATTAGATTTATGCATCTTTCAAACCTAGAGTTCTTTGCTGTATTATTTTATTATCTCTAAGCTTTTTTTTTTCTATTGTATGTAAGCCTTAGAGTCCATCACAAAATGTGTTATATATAGCATTCACACTCATATGCATCTTGCATACCATGAGATTGGTATGGTAGTGTACCCGAGAAGCAGTTCATAAAGAATTAGTTTACAAATAAATGAGTTCTGAGGTGAACCTTCTAATAATCTTTCATGTATAAACACTTAGAGGCAAGAGAGAGTGCAACTCTGTTAGACTAGTTGAGAGACTAGTGAGGATAACATAGGTAGATGATATTCCTAGAGTGCAAGTGTGAAGACCCAACCCCTGATTTAGTTGCCTAAACAAGGATTAGCCCCTCAATACTTGCTAATCTATACATGACACGTACTTCTCCAAACTCTACCATGGAGATCGCTTACCTCGAAAGTGATAACTATAAGAAACTTAATTACATACTGCTAGCTCAAAATTCATCCGAGAAAAAGAAATCTAACTTCAACATCAGAGTAGCTAGACCTCTAATCTAGCTATGACATCTGAAATACTATACCGTAGGATCAACCTTGGATCTTATGGTGAAGACTGCTATGTCTCAAACTATGTGCGCACCTGACCTCAACTGGAACTCTGCAGCCTGTGTGGTTGAAACCGAAAAACACAGGGGAAAGACATATAAACATAAAAACCGCCAGGGTGAGTGTACTAAATAATAATAAGCTTAAAGATATGTAAGTCGACATACTTATGCCTTTCCCAAAGATAAAAGTACATAAAAACACAGCGAGTCCATGGCATAAAATAACATGTGTAGAGGCAACGACTAAGCATAAATCTCCTTGCCATCCCAAACGTACACTTAGCTGAAACATGTGCGTGTACCTTGTCCCGTGCCACTCGAGGATCAACCGAGTGGATGCATCGATGCACAACATAAAATATATCGTGTGTAGAAAAAGGTAAAACATTTCATAGAGCCTCCATGCCTAATCATAACTCATAATCGTAATCATACTCATAAAAGTCAGTGGAAATAAAAATCATAACATAATCCTAGACTCACAATGAAAGTGAAAAAGAAAGTGTCCACTCACCTGAATTGTCTGATTTGTTGCTCATCAATTACCTAGCTCAGAACTCTAACTCAACGATCCTAAGACAACCAAACGTCTTACAATTAATTACTAAAGACATTGGGGTATTACGACAAGAATGGAAAATACAACTAAGACAAAATGTTCGTGGAAAACTCACATTCGACTAACGTTGACCATGGGAACTCTAAATCGGGCTTGCATTCACCATAATATGCATTTGAAGCCATTTGTCGTGCACGACTCGACACACGACGAATGGTCGTCGAAGTGCTGAGTTCCCAATTCCTACACATAAGTTGAAACCTTAACAACAAGTGTCGGAAAAAAAAATGCGAAATCTAATCAAAATCCATAGAATGATGGTCTAGAAAACTTCCTGCCAAAAAATAGACCTTCTGCCAAAGGTGCTTCGCTACACAAGGTAGTGCATGGGGCCCAGGCGCCATTGCTGACGGCGGCCAGAATCCGACTTGCTCTAATTGCTCCGACTTGCATCTCAAAATGCTCCTTTCACCATTCCCAACAAGATTTCAGAACAAAGCAAGGTCAGATTCTCGCTGGAAGGCATCGAAATCTCACCTTGAAGGTCAGAAACCCCCGCCGGATTTCATGGTGACTGACCGGTGATCTCCGACCATGGCGTGACCCGATACCGGTCATGTTCGACTCCTGGAGTGAAGGGCTTCAAAACCCCTAAGGTCCCGTCGACCAACTCCGACCCAACCTCGGTCGTCGACGACGACAATAATTTGCCGGATTAACGTGCCGATTTCCACCTTAATACACCTTGCATGGTCGGTTCGATGCCTGGAACTGGTTGGGGGGTGATGAGTTTTGATTTTTGAGGAAAACGAGGAGGAGAAGGGAGGCCGAACGTCGACAACGTCGACGTCTACCTTGGCCAGGTCGGGTCGCGGGGGAGAGAGAGGGGGGGGGGAGAGAAAAAAGAAATGCCTTTGGTCTTTTTCCCAACCGGGCAAAAAATTGGATTTAATTAGGATCAGACGGTCCATTAAATTTACCAAGTGGTAGATAAGGAACTTAATTGTCATTGACAATAAATTCTAAAATTCGTAGAAATTAGCTCGAGTCTCTGGAAAAAAACTACGCTCAAGCTCGAAATAATATGCTCTACAACTTTCATTAAGGAAGCGAAACCAAAATCAAAACTTATAAAAATTCGATGTTTTTTAGTCGCGACAAATCACGATAAATGTGACGTGTGAAGCCTAACTCGTTAATTAGCGCGACTAACTATGATTAAGTCACTAATTTAGATTCGGGTTGTTACAGGAAAAGTCTTGTAAGAAGTGTCGATTACATAATGGAAAAGTTTGCCCCTCAAGAGTAAGAAACACATAGTTTTTCTCCCTGGTTAAAGGGTTTTTGCGAGTAAAAAACATTCTAGTGTTCTGTGTTTTATTGCTTTGATTTACTTTCAGTGATCGTATATGTGTTATTCGAGATAGTTCACTCTTTAGCTATTCCCGAGAACAAACTTAAGCAAAAAAGTTAAAAATATCTTATTCACCCTCCCTCTGGGACCTTCAAACTTCTAGTCATATTTGTATGTCATTGTATTGTAGGGGTGACTATTCAAGGGCGGAGCTAGAGGGTGGCAAGGAAAATGCCCCACCTTAACTTTGAGCAACAAATATATTGTATATAATGTACATGATAATTCTTTTATTTGAAAAATATGTATATAGTAATGCATAGAAGTATGAGTATTTTTTATTGACATCAACACTGACTATCTATTTGTAGTTTAAATAGTGATATTACTTTATATTTTTTGCTTGCTCTTTAAAGACACCTGAGTTTCTCAAACCTGATTGATCAGTTTCAGATATTGGATGTGCATATTTTTTTTGCTGAAATCCACCATAGTGACCATACTCATTAATAAGCAAAAAAAAAAAAAAATACATATGGCTTAAATCTTTGGTTACAAATATGTATTATTAGTTCGAAAAACGATCAAAGAGTCTGGAGGTACAAAAATTTTGCCCCACATAAATATAATTTGGGTAAATTATATATAAGGTCATATAGATAAGATCTATACCACATAAGGTTACTCCACAATTTTATTCTAAATAAGGTCAGCTGACATAAAACCAAAAATAAAAAGAACCTAAAAGTTTAACTTATTTACAAATATACCATCATAAAAATTTAATTTAACACCTCTCTCTCCTATCACTCTCTCCATATCTTAGTTTCCTCTCTCCCTCCACCTGGTATTCTCTCTCTCTCCGTTTGGTTTCCTCTCTCTCCCCATCTCTCGGTTGCCTCACCGCCTCCTCTCTCATCTCAGTTGCAGCCTCCTCTCTCTCTCTCAATCCCTCACCACTATCACGCCTCCTCTAGGCCGTATCTCTTTTCACCACACCTCGACACCGACACCACAGCCGCAAAGATCTCTCTCTCTCTCTCTCTCTCCCTCTCTCTCTCCCTCTCTCTCTCCCTCTCCCTCTCCCTCTCCCTCTCCCTCTCCCTCTCTCTGAGCGTTGGAGATCTATTTGTATGCAGAAGTGTGCTTTGGTTGTTAGGCAGATTGTTGTGTTTTGGTTGTTACGTACGTAGTAGTGTTTATAATAATCTGTGGTAGTACATATGTTACTCTGTAGTAGTATGTACAGACTGTAGTGTGCTCTGTAGTAGTTTGCAGTGTTGTATGTGAGTAGTATGTAGTTTGCTCTGTAGTAGTTTGCAGTGTGTTTTGTAGTAGTTTGTAGTGTGCTCTGTAGTAGTTTGTAGTATTGTCTGTGAGTAGTATGTAGTCCGCTCTGTAGTAGTTTGTAGTATGCTTTGTAGTAGTTTGTAGTGTGCTCTGTAGTAGTTTGTAGTGTTGTTTGTGAGTAGTATGTAGTGTGCTCTGTAGTAGTATGTAGTAGTTTGTAGTGTTGTCTATAGTTGTTTGTAATGTTGTCTGTGAGTAGTATGTAGTGTCCTCTGTAGTTTTTTGCAGTGTTGGCTGTGCGTAATATGTAGTGTACTCTGTAGTAGTATGTAGAATTGATGTAAGTAGTATATAGAATTTATGTGAGTAATATGTAGTGCTTTGATGGTCTATTTTATTGTTTTGCAGAAATAGCACAAATGGAAGACCCTAAGAAACCCAAAGTCCAAATAAGATCGATATTAAGAGACTTTTGCAAAGTCATGGGTGAACTTCATAAAAAATTGCCTCCAAAAATAGTGAGGACGTTGCAAAAAACACCATTTGACAGTTTCATGAAAAACACTACAACAATTTGTTAAAAGTATTACTGTAGTTTCAGAAAATACTACTCTAGTTGTTGGATAGTACTACTCTACTGGAACTTGTGCATTCTAACTAAAACTTTGTTGAAAGTACTACTGTAGTTTTCAGAAAATACTACTCTAGTTGTTGGATAGTACTACTTTACTGGGACTTTATGCATTCTAACTAAAACTTTGTTGAAAGTACTACTGTAGTTTTCAGAAAGTACTACTCTAGTTGTTGGATAGTACTACTTTACTGGGACTTTATGCATTCTAACTAAAACTTTGTTGAAAGTACTACTGTAGTTTTCAGACAGTACTACTCTAGTTGTTGGATAGTACTACTTTACTGGAACTTTATGCATAAAAAATATGGATAAAAAAGTGACCTTAATTAGGATAAAAAATATAAAATGACCTGAAAAGTTAATATAAAGAGACAAAATTTGAAACAGAAAATATGGATAAAAAAATGACCTTAATTAAGATAAAAATATAAATTATCTTCAAAGTAAATATAAAAGGGCAAAATTAGAAAGACAGAAAATATGAATTAAAGAAAGTGACTTTAATTAGGATAAAAAGTTTAAATGACCTTATGTGTGAAATAGGGTATCTAATTGACCTTATATGTAATTTACTAATATAATTTCTAACTCCGTAACTGTGACTATCCGTGTCCCCCAGTGTGACACACTCTAATAAAGAGAGTTGGGGGCTTGCGACCCTTGCTCAATTCTCCAATTTTAGCACTGGCACCTTACTGCCTCATGCCAGACATCAATTCTGAGGTTCGAACTGTGTTGTGTTCGATCTTTAGGCCTCATTTGGTTTGCAGAAACTCAATTAATTATCTGTTTCATTTCCCTCAGTTTTTCTTCCCATTGTTTGATATGACCTCAAATTACTCATAAATTCGCAACTAATGCATGAAACTAAAGAGGAACAACTTTCCTCCTTTCCCACCAGTATGCTCTTTCGTTTTGCATTCCATGCATTGTAAAAGCTTAATTTTCCTCTTATTCAGATCCGTAAACCAAATGTAAACTTCCTATCTGCTCCCTAAAGATAACTGATGGATTTTCAAGAAAACATGCATGTTCCGACCAAAAAGAAATGCATGCAGATATAACAAAAATACAAAAATACGGGATGAGTATGGCAACATTAGTGTTTCTTTCACTTGTTTTCAATGCACAGAAATAGCATAATCACTTTTATGAACCACCAAATAGATCTCCAATTTCCTCAATATTAATTCGTCGAAAATCCTTTCAAACGATCAAACATCGATATCACTCAAGAAAACTGCTTGAAAGAACCAGTTTTAGTGGTGGTATCATCCGCATGGCCGAATTCATCAAAATCAGAGTCGGATTCCATATCATTCAAATCACGCCAGCAACCAAATTCCTCATCTTGCCCACTCTTCTCAAGAGGAACATACAACTCAGACAGGGCAAGTGGAAGAGGCTCTTCGTTGAAATATTTGTCTTGGAGCAGTTCCATTACCATAGCTCTTCTAGCTGGGTCGTAGCATATAAGCCTGCTCACCAAAGAAACTTCATCAGGGGAACGGTTGGGCAGACATGCCCCTATACCAATTGGATTCTCTACTTTATTAAATGATATTGTCTTGTAATCTGGAAGCTTTTCGCACTCTGGCCATGTCTCTGCAGTTAGATTTCCAAGAACGCTGATGATTCTGCTGAGCTGATCTATATCAGAATTTCCAGGGAAAAGTGGTTGCAGATTAAAAAGCTCGGCAAAAATGCAACCCATTGACCATAAATCTACCTCTAAACTGTAGTCTACTGATCCGTAGAGAAGTTCAGGGGCTCTGAACCATCGAGTTCCAACACATGATGTCATACCAGCTCTATCATCTCCATCCTCCTCTGGCTCGTACGAATACGCACCCTTGAGAACATCATCATCTATGTCACTTGCTGTACACGTTGCTAAACAAGACGTATCTCCATCAGGGACATTCATATCCTTGTCAACACCTTTTGCCTTGACCTCATCCAACACCCTAAAATATTCTTCTTTGGACATACTTCCATCTCGAATTCCGTACCCTTCTTGACATGTAATGCCTTCTTCAGGAATAGCTTCAGGTGGCTCAGAGGCATTGCCTCGAGTTCGAGTGCTGTGATCAAATGCTTCTTGGTTTCCATTATCAGGTATATATCCCGGCTCAAAAAGTATCCTTGCCTAAAAGGAGAAAAACTTAGCATTATACCTCAAAAAAACTAATGAGAACATTAAAAATAGGACTTCCATATAGTTACAATGTACACAACATCCCTTGGACCATTTTCTATGGTAGGCTAAAAAGTCAAATTTAGCTTATGGTTACTTCCATTATAAGCTAAATTTCAATTTCCAAGACAAAAAATTTAGTCTAAGCAATTTTGTAAGCCAAATTTGGTCTTCCACTTCTATAGGCTAAAGCCAAATAATATTTTATTCAGTTTTATTTTTTTCCAAATTTGCCCTTCTACTTACCATCTTATTTCATTTTATATCATTTTTAAATTTGAACTAAATTTTTTTAATCTTTCACAACTACACAATTAAAAACTCGTTTCTATTTAATTTTTTTACCATTGCGAAGATCTCGACAAGACCTTTCATGTAACTCTCATATCTAATATATTTAGATAAAATTATATACTTGATTAATTATTAAATTAAAAAAAGTACATAACTTATTCATGAAAAGAGTTACGTTACTTATTAAAACGTAAACAACACAAAATGTTAAACTTAACAAAATTACAATATAACGAAATAACTAACATAAAATGTTAGACTTATTAAAAACACAATATTTTTCAATAAAAAACTCATATTATAAGAATCATTAATAGTAATTCGGTACTCCACCGCTTTCATTACGGGACTCCTCCATGTCCATCGCTTGTTCCGGTACCTCCGCTTCCTCCATAATCTTTACATTTTCCATATCCAAAATGTCCTTCATAAAGACTCATTCCTCCATAGTCATAAATTCCTCCATAATTTGGTGTTGCTCCGTATTCATTGCTTGATTCATATTGACTTGAAACTTGAAATGCATTACCAAAGCTTCCAGAGTTGAATGTAGCTTGTGTGTCACCTTGGAACGGATTCATGATAGCAAAATTGTTAAGGGGTTGGGATCGGTTCGGTATTAGGTCGGAACTCGTACCGTACCGTAATAAAATATTCGGTTCGGATCCTATTTGATTCGATTTTTTTGCAAGTCTGTCTCACGAGTTTCGGTCCCAACGGGTTTCAGATCGGTATATTTCGATTCCGGATCGGTTCTTCGATAAAATTTTCTAGGCCTAAACATTTGTTTAAGTTAATTATTATTTGAAAAAGGCAATATCATAGAGAGATAGAAGAAATGTGAGAGAATAAGAGTATTTTTGTAAGAATTTTCTATATATATGTCCTAAAAAGATTCAAAATGGGTGAATATATATTCATTTGGGTAAAGAAATAAACACAATTTTGTCACATATATCATTTCGGAACGGTTCGGTTTTATTCGGTACTGTACCATAAAAAGTTATTCGGTTCGGATTTATTTCGGTTCGGTTTTTAAATTAGTCCGTCCCACGAGTTTCGGGCCCAACGAGTTTCAGTTTGTGTTTTTCGGTAAAACATCCCACCCCTAAAAATTGTTATAGCCAAACGTCATGGGCGATTGTTGTTGTTAGGATTCACGAGCTCTTCTTTGCCTAATTTCATTTTTTCTCATCTCAAAATACTCGCGATCTTTTGGATCTGAAATGGAATCCAAATTTATGAGCATAATTTTGTTATCCTCACACTAACGTTGAATCTCTAATTTCATAGCCGCATATTGCTCATGTTTGGCAGAAAATGTACATCTATCAGACATATTTTTTTTCTACCAACTCCTTTAGTTGCCGATTTTCTTCGAGAATTTGCTCAACAAGTTTTTTCCTTTCATTCTCCTCTTTTCTTTTAACCAATTTCTTGATCGCCATAAAAAAAATTAAAGATAAGAAAGCTTATTATGAACTTTGAGATGCTTTGATTGAACATATTTGGCAACGATATGGAAGAACATAAGTTTGAAATTGTGATCGTAAAATGTTTATTTTTGTTTTCAAATAAATTTAGTGTTATATTTTTTTTAATTTTCGTTGGTTGTATCTTTTAATTATCATATATTGAAGGAATAAGATCTATATATGTCCTTCTAATATTTATAGTTTTAATTTATTTTTAATATTATATATATGAGAAAAGAAAAAAAAAATATGCATAAAAATATAACATTACATTTATATGACAAAAGAATTAGAAATAACTTGACCTTGAGATTTAGCTTATGATGTGAGTGTATTTTAGAGTCAAAAGATTATAAATTTAGCTAAAGATTTAGCTCACTGTGGGAGACTTTAATAGGCTAAAAAAAGATTCCATAGAATATTCTTGTTTTTTAAGCCAAATTTAGCTAAAAACTTAGCCAACCATAAGAGATGCTCTTAGCATCTTCGTCGGAAGATGGAATAACAAGAACTTAAAACGTTCCAACTGTTCAGAGTTCAAGATATCACTTCTCAACGTTCAAACTGTTCAGAGTTCAAGATATCATTTCTCATGACAATCGATATCATTGCTTCGTAGACAATATGTACCGAAACAATTGCAAGCTTCAAAAACTGCAGAGAACTATTGTCAAAGTAAACATCCAACTAATTCCATTTTGTGCCGATACTATTCTAATTAGACAACTCATTGATCCCAAGCATTCCTTCCTTACAAAGATGCATCTACGATTCTACGATAAGCACTCAATGAGTAATCCATTTATCAACCTTTTTTTTTCACCTTAAGCATTAAAGTTTCAGTCATTTCAACATAAGCAAATTTTACCTGTCCAAAATCAGCTAGCTTCAGCACTCCATCTTCGCCGATCAACAAATTACTCGGCTTCAAATCCCGATGCACGATCATATTCCGATGACACGCGTCGACCCCAGACAGAATCTGCAGCATCCACCTCTTGACCTCGCCGCACCCAATCCCGCCCTCCTTCTTCTTCGCGGCTCTGATCACGTTCTCCAAATCACTCTTCAGAAACTCGAGCACGAGCACGGCGTCCTCGTCCTCGCGCCAGAAGTACTCGTGCAAAACGACGACGTTCGGGCACCCTCGCAGCGTCTGGAGCGCCTCGATTTCTCGGAACGCCGACTGGTAGTCGTGGACCTCCTTCAGCGCCACGGCGAGGTCGTCGGAGAGGCGGCGGGCACGGTAGACGTCGGAGTATGCGCCCGACCCGACCCGCTCGAGGATCTGATACTTTGCGATGATCTCGGGTCGGGTGTGGATGCCCCAGCTTTTCGCCGGCGGTGGAGAGTCCATCACAGACCAATAATAGGTGGAGGATGGTGCTCAAACAATACAGGATGGACAGTCTTTTTATTTATTTATTTTTCTTAACAAAGGGTGTAAAAGATTGAAGAATGAAACGCAGCGTTTTGGTGTACATTTGGGCTATGGTTTTTCGGGAAATTTGGGCCTTTTGGGCTCTTATGTACCGAAGGAAGGTTTCAATGTTGTCCATTGGGCCCTAAAGGACTGATCTGCAAGTAGAGACATTATGTAAATTGATGATTGGATGCATTATTGTGTCTTATTATGGGAACGTTTAAACCGATTTTTGTGATTGGAACTTCTTTCAAAATATAAAATCAAAAACAAAACATTTCTGATTTCATCTGGGAGGAAATTAGAATCCATGAACATTTTCTACCACTGAATTTGACACGACAAAGCTACCATGCCGTGGGTGGATAGTATATCAATGCACGCTTCACCTGCCTTGTTTCTGCCACGAGAGACATTAATAATGTCTGCTACCTGGTCTATGAAGAGAACAGAAAATTTGCCTTCCCAGACATTTATTACCTAAATCTAAGTCCTTCTGATCTCATTCATTTATTATGGTCGTTCTTGCCAATTCCACATGCAGTCAAACCAAACCAAACCATGAAGAAAAGAGCCCTATAAATTAGACCATGAAGAAGAGAGTACGAACTAGGAAGAGCGAGTAGCTATGGAAGCAAGCTAGATATAATTTAGGTAACAACGATACATCATTATATAGACATAAGAATTCCCACTTAATGATACACACATATGAATAATAACAATAATAATATTAGCTTCCAGAACTAAGCCTGAAAAAACCCCTAGAGCAATTGCAGAAACAACATTCCATTCCTTCCGCTGGTTTCATCCTAAGCAGCAACACATGCTCCACAGACAATGCTCCTGCAATTGGCAAGAGAGAAACTCATATAAGTCCGAATCTGGTAAATTTTTCATCATCCCTCTTTAGGTCATTTAAGTCTAGTGGTCATTTTACATTTTCAATGTACACCATTATAACGACCCTTTTGGATGAACTTTCTATATCGAAGTAAAGAGTATAGTTAAACCTAAAATGTTCAAGTAAAGAGTATAACGATCCTTTTGGATGAACTTTCTATATCGAACTAACCCTAACCCTAGATTAGTGAAGATGCATTTGTGTCCAAATTCCAGAGTTCAGAAGTTATTAAGCTATACCGACAACCTTATAAGTTCCTTGGACCACAAGGGACTGGAAAATTGGCAATAACGCCAATAAGCATATGGTAGCAAGCATTTATGAAATGAAAGATGGATTGCAACCACTTTTGTCCAATCAGGTTGTTCAATTTGTTTGATCTTCTAACTGAAGTAAACCCTTTCAGTTTCTTCCATGTTCTCACATGGGTTTGATATATTTGATTGATGAAACGTCTCAATTTGGGGAGATACTCTTATCTAATCCTAGTAAAAACACATTGAAGCAACAAAACAGTACAAGAGAAGTACTTACACAATTGAGCAACCAGATCTTCGGTGCCTTTTCTGCTTCGCCATATCCTTCCTTCTTGGAGGTTGTAGGACAGCCTTGATTGCAGTATCAAACACCGCTTTGACATTCTAATCAATCAAGCATGACACATCACTTAGCACTCTTTAGAAAGCAACACCTAGGATTCAAGATTCATTCTTTAAAATCCTTACCTGTTGTGTCTTAGAGCTGCACTCGATATAAGCCGTGGCACCTATTTGCTTTCTCAGCTCCTCTCCCTGTGTACAAAGCGTAATGAGCTTCCTATACATAATCTTAAAGCTTTATCAAAGTACGATACATAAAATGAACCAATGCATATAGATTACTACCTGGGCAGGTGTTATGATGTTGGATCCCATATGATCAGCCAGATAACGCATGTCCTCGCGAAGATCTAATATGTACAAGATATAAGCATGGTGTTCATAAAAGGTTACATATTAATGCATTACAGGCACAAATTAGCAGATGTACATGTTGCCTACCAAGCTTTGTCCCAACAAGAACAATTGGAACATTAGGCGCAAATCGACGAAGCTCTGGCATCCACTGAAATGATAAAATGAAGTATTATGGAAAAAGTCTAGTCAGTGAAACAACAACACAGTTAAGTGACTCTTCCTGACATCAAACTAAGCATTGACCCAATTTCAAATACCACCAGGGCTCCCAAAGTGACTAGTAAAAAGTGAAGTATTTTGAATGGAATGACTTTATTTTCTTTTTCCAGCTTGATCCAAGATTATAAACTATAAAGTGGGGTGGAAAGAAAAGTAGAAGCCCAAAGAGCAATTACCTTCTTGAGAACATTTTCATAGCTTGCCCTACTAATTAAAGAGAAAGCCAACACAAATATGTCTGCACCTCTGTAACTTAGTGGCCTCAATCTGCTGTAGTCCTCTTGACCTTTAAACCAAAGACAGAGTATTTAGTATTTACAATTTAGAAACAAAGCACCAGCAAAAATCTCAACTTCAAACCCTGGACTGAAGTCCTATATCAGCAACATGAGAAGATCAGTACAAGAAAAGACCAAATTACCTGCAGTGTCCCATAGCCCCAAATTGACAATATTTCCATCCACAGCCACATTTGCACTAAAGTTGTCAAACACTGTAGGTATGTAGTCCTTCAACACAAAAATAGAACTTACATTTTGAGTAATTCCATGAAACACAATAAAGAGAAGAGCTTGGAAATGGAAAGCAATTCTATGAAACAAATCTCATGAAATTTCTACAAAAGAAACTAAGAAAGGAAATCAAAAGAAGGCAGAGAACTTGTAAATTGGTTATTTAGAGACTCACAGTAGGAAACTTGTTGCTGGTGTAGCAAATAAGCATGCAGGTCTTTCCAACAGCTCCATCCCCAACTGTAACACATTTAATGAACTTTGAAGCACTCATTCTCTCAACCCACAAATTCCAAACGGTAGCTCTCTCTCTCTCTCTCTCTAGTTGAAAGCACTATGACTTGTGTATGATTTTCAATCAAAAGTTGAGTACTTTAAAGAAACCCAGAAGAAGCTGACAGAATCAAACAAAGAGCAGAACCAGAAGTGTGGCTTGTGGAAGAAGAAGCAGCAGCAGAGCTAAGACAGACAACAGTCTAGCTTAAGTTTGAGGTGTGAAATGATATATAGGCCAAGTCCTCCTTTAATTTCAAGAAGAAAATTTTTAAATGAAGTATATGAGAGAGAGAGAGAGAGAGAGAGAGAGAGAGAGAGAGAGAGAGAGAGAGAGAGAGAGAGAGAGAGAGAGAGTTGTCGCCGTTGTTGTCTTGTGTTTCTAGTAAAGGGTCCTAACTGAACCTTTTTGCGTCCCTCTAAATAAATTTCAAATCAAACTTAAAATAAATTTTTGAAATTGATAAATGGGCCCTTGCTCAAACGGTACCTCATAGGCCATCTTGGCTCACCTTTTTATGGCTGGCTTCCATTCTGCACTCACATTATTTGTCACAAGGTTGTTGTAAAAAGAATATATTATGTGGAGGCATGTTAAACATAAATATATGTAAGGGTTGCGATTAAAAATAATTAATATAATTTTATTATAATTTTTGTATTTTTGAATTACAATAGTTGTGCTATCTTTTAAATTCATTCCTTAGAAAATCAAACTTGAGATTTTGTGCTAATTATGATAAGAATTGCAATTTTCTATGTAACTCTTGCATACATTTTCTGATAAAAATTAGTGCCTGAATGTTTTTCATTCTGATACTTTGCGGTTAGCATTTATCCACCTTAACTAATTTTCAGTGAAGATGGTCGTTGTGTTTGTTCTTTTAGATACGACTCATACGAGAAACTACGGTATATATATTTCGTTGAAAGATGAAAACAAAGGTTGTTTTTTATTTTGGTTTCGATGCTTAAAAGTCATCCTTAAGCTTTGATATAGTTTTCTGGAAGTTTATCACTCAAATGTTCATAATTTTAACTTTTTAAGCTTTATTCATTATCATGCAAAATCTGGTTTTCCTTTAATCCCACTCAATAATTATTTTATCTCCTGTCTATCCAAGTTCTTGTATTTCGTCTCGCATAATACGTTGAAGGCAATAGCTGTGATTCATAACCTCAATTGCGTGAATCATAATGTTTCTACTCGAGCAAAGAGTATCTTTACATAAGTTTGGTAGGATCTGCTTCAATCCAATCATAACCTTCTCCCATTTAACAAAACAAAATAAAATGCTGGTGAAGGTTTTCTGGGAATTCTTCGATACGCTACACCATGGAATCCCTCGCTTGTTATTGACAGCTTCTGTTAGAAGTCATTTACCGAGTTATGCTGTGAAGATGCAAACCAACAAAAACAAACAACAAGAAAGCCACAAGAAAATGCCAATACTTAATAATCATATAATGCCTGTCACGTACGAACAGTAGCTTTCTCCTCTTATTTTTGTCTTTTATTTAGATAACTTAGTTTATAGATCCGTGCTAATTTTACCTGTCAAATCCTGTTTTACATGCAAAACTTTCTGGTTTGTTTAGTGCTTCAAAATTTTGAGCGGATTAGCTACTACTGTTTCTGTTCATTCACATGCAACACCTGGAAAGACCGTTTTAAAATTAGAGAGCTCTTCAAATGCTGGATTTAGTTGATTGCCGACAAAGTTTTCCGATTTGCCAATTATCTTCATTCTCCAATCTACATTACCTATTCAGTTTCCTGTAATAATTGTTTACTTATTTTCCATGGATTCTTTTGTGTAAAACTATACATTCTTGTATATATACTTGGGCTTGCTGAAGAGTGAAGACGCTCTGCTCGGAGAGCCAAGATTTAGCTGTATCGATCTTATAGAAACTTGGGTTGCAAGCTAACAGATATCACAATCAAATGAGTATGCACATGGACCATTTTTTGTTTAGGGAGCCAAGTTCCTGGCCTATTGTTAGTTCTAATGCTTTCTATATGCATTGTGGTTACTGAGGTGAACCTGCATCGAGCGTTTAAACATTTTGCATGCCATTTTATCATATTCTCGATTGAAATGTTTAGCTTTACTTGTACACTTTCATTTCGTTTGAGGGTGGATCATATATATGTTCACCAGCTGGAACAGTGTACCTAAATCCAAAGCTCAGCTTGATCACATGTTTATTTGGGTGATACTGTAACTGGGGACAGAAACAGAGATCGTGTCATACAAGGGCGGATGTACATTGTAGCTTACCAGGGGGCTTAAGCCGCGGTGAGATTTTCAAGATTAAAAAAATCCTACTCACTCACAGTTAAAAGTAAATAATCCAGCCATTATATATGGTTGAAAAGTGAAAAAATACTACTATTGTGTTTATGAAAGAAAAAACTTCCCTTTACCTACATACTCAAGTAGCAAATTCAAACTCTAAGTGACAAGTGTTGAGTTTTTAAGTTATCTCCCGAGCTTAAGTCCAACACGTTTTGACTAATTATACTCTAAAAAATTTCTTATTATATATTATTTTTTCATTTGAAATCTTTAGTGTTATCGATTAATGCCTGAAATTTTTTTCTCTCGTTTCTCAAAATTCATAGAATTTTTTTTTAAAACTAAAGCCTAGTGAAGATTTCATCCAGGATTCGCAATTGATTCATATTGTATTGATGTTGTGTGAAAATCAATTGAACTCGAACAAGGTCTAGCAGGTGGATAAATGCTAACATGAACTCAACAATCATTTATTCAATGGGTTGTTGATGAGCATTTTCTCCATACAGTTCTCGGTTTGTAATGAAGAGGTTCTTCAGAGCATGCTTTTTGAGTTACTGTGTCATGCTAAGATTCTCATATGCAGTCAACACAAAGTAGCCTTCAACATGAGAAAATTCATGCAAATCCAGAAGCAGTTCATTATTTCCATTACAATTCCACTAAACAGTAGATTTAAAGTTCCACAGGCATGTTACAACCAAACTATACTAAAAGGCGTGGAGGCATAATAACAAAGCAGGTTTACTCAATACAAGGGGTGCAAGCTAAAGGGTGAGAAGACTTGAGATCTTCAAAGCGCCTTCAGGATGTCGTCAGCACTGGAGACGGTGAATTCTCCTCCAGATTCGACATTTGCAGCCTTCACCTTGAGGTCATCAACCACGAGAGCAAATCTCCGGGAACGTGTTCCAAGTCCTTTCTCGGAAAGGTCAAGCTCGAGGCCGAGAGCATGGGTGTATTTAGCTGAGCCATCAGCAAGAAAAAGAACATCCTTGTTGTCAGTGTAAGTTTTGGCCCATGCCTTCATCACAAAAGGGTCATTCACTGCATACAGAAAGCAAACCCTTTAGATAGATATAAACTCCCACAATGCAGCACATAGAGAAAGAAACTGAACAATAGGCTATAAAATCCCACATATAACACATTGTACACCACTGTGCAGCTTGAAGCCACTTAAACATTCCGTTGTCCCCATACTAATCCAACCAAGATGTTTATATCGATTGTCCTACCTTTATCAATCCAGTACTTCTTTTAGAAGTATACAACAACCAAAGTATTAACTAGGGCTTAAACATGCAAAAAAGAATTCCAAACACACTTGCTTGACATGCTTGAATTCCCAATTTCCCATTATCATATCCTCATGACTCGTTAATTAGTGGATGCAAATCACAATAATACATGTTCTTCCATTCAAATTTTTATCGAACATTTTTAGGTCACAGTACAGAAGATGGGGAATAGTGTACAAGTTGAAATCAGTTAAACTTAAGTGAAGTTTAAGAGATGATAAGAACAAAGCAACTGCAAGTCTTAAAAACAATGGATGCTCAAACCCTACAATCCTACATTATATTATCAACCACAGTAAAAACAACACTCACCTACTAGCTATCGCTAACTGCCTACATACTTAGCAAGCATTTCCCTAATCTCACTAACCTTATAACCAAATTTAAAAATAAAGTTTCCCTAGTCTATTCCTTCAATTAGATAAAGTTTCAACTTTCAAGCTTGTAAATCATAATCCGTAAAAATAAATTTCTCACCGCTGAGGCAGAGAATCTTGTCAACGCCCTTTGACTTCAATTCGCCGGCTCTCTCAATGTAGCCAGGAACATGCTTCAAACTGTTAAAAGCAACAGACCTCAATCCCAGTAACAACACAATCATCCATAACAAAACTACACAATTCTCCCTTTCAAAAAAAAAAAACTACACAATTCTAATACGGCGATCGGCACCAAACGCCGAAAATTAAAGATGACGGCAAGAGGTCAAGTGGTACCTGCAAGTCGGAGTGAAGGCGCCGGGGACGCCGAAGAGGACGATCTTCTTGCCGGCGGCGATGGAGTGAATGTTGACAGTCTGAATCTGGTCTTGCTCGTCGAAGTACGACAGAGTACCGTCTGGGAGAGAATCGCCGACGGCAATTGGGGCCATTGTGGGTGTTGATCGGACGGCGGAGGTGGTTGACTGTGTTGATCGGACGGCGGTTAAGAGTAGAGGAAGTGGGGGAGTGACTGAGAGTGTGGTGGAGTAAATATAGGGAGGAGTTGGTTCGATGGATTTGAGGGGATGGTTTAGCTGGATTGTATTTATGTTTTGGGGTCCGGTTTGATAAGCCGACTTGTGCCTTATGGTTTGGGCCTCAATGGACATGTTAATTTCTGTGCTTTAGAGCTACCACATATAATGGCCATTAACAATATCTCTATTAATTAAGAAACCCTCCTTACGTGAGTTAAGGTAGTAGAACTTTCATATTCTCGAGGAATACCCTTTTTGATATCTAAGTCTATGTCACAAAGTTTATGGACAAAATAGAAATTACAAATTAATTACTAAAACTGATCCGATCCGATTTGCAATTATACTTATCGTCCTCCATATACTTATCCCAAACAATTTGCACTCTCCCATCTTTAAAACCAGTTCTTCCAATTTCAGTTACCAACGTCCATTCTTTCTCGGCTCCCTTCCTTCCCGACGCATGCTACTCTCCTGGTATATAACGTTATTATTCATGTATTCGTGTCAACTCATTTGAATGATAGATGCTTTGTGTGATACCCAATTTGTATGTGGTTCACTGCTATTTCACTGTTTGGATTTCTTGGAATATGTATTCTTTCATACTTGGACTACGAATCTACTATAATTTTGGTGGGTTAGTTTTTATGTGCAATGTATTTGGCTCAATTTTGTAATTTATTGTTGTTCCAGAGTGCTATCCACTTTGTTCGGTGACTCGATGTTCAGAACTTTGGGTATTGTTTTTTAGGCAAGTGAATTATGTTACTTGAATTTGGGTAAACGGGTCGATGCCCAATCGTCTGTGCCGAGTTTAGGTACAAGAAAGCTACAGTCTATATGCACAATTTCAAGAGCGACGAAATTGATTGTTTATGCGTAGGTTCTCAACTCTGGATTCGGTTCTCTACAGTGTGGTGACAGTTTTCCCTTTTATTCATTTGGTTTCGATCCATTGTGGGTAATATTCATGTAGGGGGAATCTAAAAGTTGATGTAATTAAAGTGCAGAGCAATTTAGGCTTTACGCCTATGGTTTGATTCGACTTTTTGAGGGAGGTTAACCTAGTCATATTTGAAGAACCAATAGCATTGGATCATAAGTTGAAGCAACCAGGTCACTTTTATTCTGTTGAGGTAATTTGGCCTATCTTTTTATCTCTCTCTTATGATTTTTTTCCAAGTGAATAGTAATATGATAGCATATTACCATATCAAACTGTTCGATAACAATATCATGCCATGTAAATCTGTCATCTATGTGCTTTTTAGATGATTACTCATGCATAGTGATGATTGCAGCGGTTCCTGAACCCTAGATCATCACTTATCCACTGTGAATTAGCTGCTTCAGTATATGTTAATTAGCTTCTCTACTCTTGATATACAATCTTAAACATGCATGTTAATCACATATGCAAGACAATATAGTCGAATGATATCCGAATGAGTACTATCAATTCTTTTTTAATTAATTTCAGCAAGGCATTCATATTCTCAATCTCGAGTTTCAGGTTTTGTTGTTGCAGTAAGGGTAGTTAACAAAATTTCTTTAAAGTGAAGACAAAAGTGTGCATAAAAGAGAGGAAGATCTATTACATTTGAATCTTTGTTCTTTTATTGAATTTGTGTTTAGTAATAAAGAATTTCAGAGTTGATTATAAATCCCAACATTTTTATTCATATACTTCGTGTTGTTCATGTGTATTGCGAAAGTTGATAGTGAAATATTTTTACTGATTTATTTTGCTCCCAAATATTGAATTATTGCCACCAATTGTGGCATGATGTTGTTAAAGTATCGGTCTACAATTAAGAAAATAAATGAATCAATTGGTGAACAAGAGATGAGAAAAAGGGCATTGAAAGAACTGATAAGGCCGGACAAAGTCACAAAACGAACCTAAGTGATTCTATCAAAAATTATTTGAGCTTGAATCATAAACTATCTTCAGATAAAAGAGAAAACACTGCAGAGAGAGCTGAGTTGTGATCTGTAAGAACTATTATTCTATCTTCAGATAAAGAAGAAGACAAAGAGGTAACTGATTTGTGATCGAGGTGAAAGTGTGGAGAGAGAAAATATGTCAGGATTTTTTTTTGGGTCTAAAAACTATGTAAGGGTTAAATTATAGTGATTGTACTAAAAACTGACGTGGGTTGCAAGAAGGCTAGTTTGTAAGTAAATAAAAATTTGGAGTCGGCACAGATGAATCGGCTTAATTTTTTTCCATTCATATCTCTATCTTGCATGAACGGGATAGAATGGGATTGTGTATTTTAAAAGTGTGTTTTCATTGTTTCGAAACTCAAATGAGACGGGATGAGACCTGACGGGATGGGACGAGTTCAATTTCGTGCCTAATTTAAAATAAATATTTAATAAAGTATTTAACAACAAAAAACCGAATGAGATGCGACAAACCAAATTTTGGGCTCAATATAAAATAAACATAAGACCTAGAAGTCTACAACTACACAAAGTACTACCGTTTTACTGTACTTAATGTTTAATTAAGAGCAATAAAACTACAAATAATTTTATTTCATGTTTAATTGATACATTTATTTCATATTAATAGTGTAATACTTTTTTATTGTTATAGAGTAATTTTTTTGGTTGAATATTGTTAATTGTTTGATTATTTAATATGTCAACTCTTCATAAAACAATGATAAAATAGACAAAATATGTGGGAGAGACGAGTCTATCGGGATTTCAAAATCAAGACCCGATCCCGCCTTTAAGAAAGGGGTCGAGACAGGACGGAATAGTAAAAAAATTAATTTTCGTCTTGTCTCGTCTCTTGCTGAACAACACGGAATCAGGTCAGATTTGAGATTTGCAGGTTTCATGCCCAGCCCTATTAAAATGATATAATTCTCATATGTTAGAGAATTCTTCATAAAATTAATTTTTGGGTATATTGAATTAAAGAAAATATGAACTTAATTTTGTTATATTACACTAGAAAAGGCACACACCCTATGAGTGTGTTGTTTGAAAATAATTTGATTGTTATAAACTAGGGAGAAAAGTGTGAAGACCCGGAACAGAATTAGCAGTGTAATCAGCTTAGTCCATGAGGCTATGCGTAATCGCAGATTTTCGATAATCGATTGAATCGCCAGCTTTGATCACGACTTAATTATTGGCCAAGAATTTGAGCTGAGTCTCTTCTCGAGAGTTGTTGTACGCGTGATTTTGAGTTCGTGGGCGGTTCCGGATCATTATTTGGACGACCGAGGAATATAATATGAATATTTGAAATTTTGGTATATTGTCGAGTTTATTTGTTCGCGTTCGAGTCTATCCGAATCGTGATTGTGATCCGTTTTGGACCGTTGATTGACCCGAACAGTAGATGGAATTATTATTGACTTGATTTGCGAGTTTCGTGGTTTGTCGTGATTTCGACGTAATCTGTTAATATGGCAGCCTCGTATGCGACTAAATTTTCGGGCAAGAATTTGATTTCGGATTCTTCACGAAAGATGTAGAGAATTCAATTTCGAGCTCGTGGGAACTTCCGGAGGATTATTCCGAGTTACGAATATTATCTTATGAATATTTTTTATCGTTGATTATTTAATCGGATAAGCATGTGATGGATTGAACCATTGACTTTTTATTGGATTTGTCGAAGTGTTTGACTTCGGGTTGAAATTGAAGAACTTGTCGAGATGAGTTTGTTGACGCGAGAATTGTTGGAAACGGATTTACGACGCGAAAGTTATGGGTATTCGAAGTTTGTCAAAAAGTTAATTATGAAAGTTTCTATATTGGGTAAGTATTTAATGAGGTTTCCTGTTTGGGAAAGTCAAACAAGCATTGAGGTGGGTTGACTGAGTCAACGCGGGGAGGAGATGGAGCACGACGGGGAGCTCGGCCTGCCGACGGGGAGCTCGGCCTGCCGGCGGCGAGCTGCCGTCCGGCCACCCCATGGCTCAGGGCTGATCTTGTTTGATGCGCCTCGGCTCCCTTGTGACGTTGCCGACCACCTTTCACGGCGTGGGACACCGGAGGGGAGTGAATTTTCCGGCCAAAGTTGGTGATTTTTGGGGGTTTTTGCTCGATCTTATTCCGGCCAAATTGAGCTACAAAAAGTAGTGGGCTTTGAAGCTCTCATCACCATGAATCTAACCATATAGGTATGGAGTTCCAATTTGATTTGTACATGGAGAATTCAAGAATTGAAAAGTTTGTGTAATTTCGGTTTTTCTTGAAATTGAACTAGATAGAGTGAGAATTGGACTTCGGTGTAGTTATGGAAGTTGCTTGTTGGATGATTTTGAGTGGAATAGGCTTTGGTTCGCCGGAAAATATCACGGTTGGGTTGCGCCGGCGCCCCTGGCGGCGATCAACGGCGGTCAAGGTTGACTTTTCGGGGTTTTCGACAAGTTGTATGTCGTTTCACTCGGAATCGCGCCCCGATCGCAGTGGTGAGGTTTGTTTTTCGATTTGAGCATCGGAAATTATAGCGAGGTTTTGTGATGTGATTATTGGATTTTCGACAATTCGTCGTTATTGAATTATGTGTTTCCGAGAATGGTTGTTTCTCGTGATTTGATTTGAGGTATCGAGATATAATTTTGAGGAATGGATTTTATGGTTAATCAGGGGTTCGTGATCGTTCGTTTGGCGAGGGATTTTCCGCCGGATCACAGGATTAACGCGAACTGCGTTACACTAGTCTGTGAGTAGACAACTTCTTTTCACTGTCAATCGCGAGTCATTACATACATTTTACGAGCATGAGCATGCATACGAAATTATGTTTCATATGAGCATGTGTTATACGATTATGCCTATACCAGTATACATTACGTATATGCATTTATATATTGTTTCATGCATTTGCATCGAACTATTTATGATTTGATTTACACAGAGTACAGTCTCAGTATATGTTGTTGTATCGAGACACTTGCATCTCTGCTGATTCCCGATTGATGCCTACCAGGAGGGGCAGTACCCCGACCTGACCGGCGAGGGGCAGTACCCCGGAACCGAGGCCTTTCTGGCTAGAATCACGTGTGGGTCTGGGATCCCGTGATTCGGACTGTACTAGCACGGATGTGTCCATGAGTGACCCCGTGAGATTTTCCATGCATGCTCTGTACGCGAGTTGGAGTCAGCGTCTCCTCGTGTACCATTTGATTTTTATATATTTTGACTCGCATATGTTTTTATAACATATATTATTCGGCGAAAGACATTTATTTTCGTCCACTCACTCTAACAGTTTTCATGTCTTTCTCCTGGGCTTTTCTGTTTTCGTGCCCAGTTTGCAGTTCAGATTCTGGTGTCGCACGTCGTGGTCGGAGGCATAGTATTCGAGCGATGTTTCTTTTATGGTAGGTTCTTAGTTTGGCTTACTATTTGTATATGTATACTAGAAGTCGCTTTGAGTATTCTGATGTATATTTTTAGACGATTTTCCCCGGATTTCGGTAAAGTATAGTTATATTTATTACTTTACATTACTGTTAATATATTGAGAAATCCGGATGGGATTGGTGCCCACGGTTTGATTTTTGTGGCTTAGGATGAAGTGTATTTTTTGGGTGCAGGTAATGGTAATTCCGCGTTAGTAGCGTTACTCTGCCGAAATTTTGATGGTTTTTGTTGGTTCGTGTTTTCAGAAGGGATTTGATTCCGGTTTAGGAAACTAAATCGGGGTTGGGTCCTTTCAAAAAGAGGCATAGAGAGAAAGTAGAACACATAGAGATGGAAGAGGTGAAGTGTATAGTGTTATCTCATTCATCTCAATAGGTATCTAAATATAGTGGTATGGTTTACATAGTAAGTACACAACTATTGAGGATTTACATAGACATCCACATAAATATAATATTTACAGCACTCCCCCTTGGATGTCTACAAATGAATACTACGGTGTTCAACGTGTTTAGTGTTGCCTTGTTAAAATTAGATTGAAGTAAAATGATACCATGGATTGCCTCAGTAGGGTCTTATGAGAGCAGATTTCGCTAGCCCTCAAGTTTGCGCCTTTTTGGCTTGAACAATCAACTTCCACCATCGTTTTGAGGGATGATATCTCCTTCCTTTAGTTTGTTGTTGTCATAGATCCTTAATAAGCTACAGTCCTTGAGCCGTCCTTCAGTATTTTATCCAAAAGCCCACAAAATAAAGTCAGTGCATGGTGTGGTACTGCGCAAAGATGACCCTCCGATAATCAAATCAGTAATTATATCCGAATAATAACGTATCCAGGTCGAAGGTCATCTTACCTTTGCCTCCTGAATGTCTCCCCAAGCTCTCTTTATATAGAGAAATGATGGAGATATGTCTCTGATTTCTTGAATAAGGAGATTGAGATAGATCAAGAATCTTATTCATTTTCTTATTCAGAAGTAATTGGGTTTTTCTAATTGCCACAAGCTCTTTCGCCAGTACCTCGGCCAAATTCATGACCATATCTCGATTGGATTTTGGGATCCTCAAGGTCTGAGGATTCCTCTTCCCTGGAGGATATGGTGTCCCGCTGTCGCGGACCTCAAGGGAATGATCTGGTGTCATGGAGACCTTGAGGGATTTCATTGCAGAGAACCCATCATCAATAATTCACTCAGAATACTCTAGCTTTCAAGGATGACTAAATTTGACGCCCATAAATGCCTCCTAGCCATAGTAAGTCTAATACTCGGAGACTTGGTGTGGCTGCGTGAGAAAAGCGTCCCCAAGAAAGTTTAGCGTCATCTTCTCCATGTTACATGAGAAACTGGAAAACAGAACCCTCAAGCTTTCCTTCACTTTCCCATCCCTCGAGCTTTCTAGACTAGTACTGAGTATGAAATTTTTTTCCTTGCTTCTTGTAGTCAAGGTCGACTACACAGGGCTTAATGTAAATTAGATTGATGTACATCGATACCATGGGTTGCCTCAGCTATACTTTTCTGGAGTTAGTTTCTTCTTGTCGAGCTCAGCTCTTGGAAGGATACCCCTGCCGGGATCACTCTCATTGCACCACCTCTTTTAGTGTGCGTAAGTGGGCGTCATAGTCATGACCATGGCTTATCATCGAATGCTTGTTATCTCTACCTATTTTCAAGTCCAGGCTCAAAGTCCATACTCTAAATTTCCCAAGGATGCAGTAGTGGCGTATGGGCCTTAGGAACAGTCAACGCCGCTAGAGCGAAGACTCCATACTGAAGATAGTTTGGATCTTTTGCTAGTTTTTTAGAAATTACATCATCCCCGTAAGAGAACAAAGCTTCAAGTCACAAAGTCAGAAATCTTAAGGACCCTTCTCTTAAAGGTACCGATCATATTCCGGCTTGCGATGCAAACTTCCAGTAAGTAAGACGTTGCTAGTTTTCTCCACATAAATCGAGGCAATTTCTACCTCGTTCCCTTATGAGTATCTTCAATAAGACTATGGGTTTCTTCATATAGTATCTCATATGACCTTAGTGAGCAATACAACTCTACCCATAATCATTATTAATTCCAGGGTTCCTAAACTATACTTCATGCCTACACATTTCTTTTTACCCCCATTAATAACAATAAGAAAAATGTAGCTTTAAGCAAGAGATCATAGCAAGGAAGCTTCTCAGGGGTCTCATTAAATATGCTAGCTCAAGACCAAACTAGCTAGGAAGAGTACCAACCCACTTCTATACATGCCATTCTCCAGCTGCAACTTTCTCCCTTAACTAAGCAGATAAAGTTCTTTTTCCATTGCTTACAAGAGCATACATTGTTTATAGCCCATTTTCTTCTAGCTTTCCACGAGCTCTAAAGTCGGACCTCAAGGAAACCTTGAGGCTCAAGTTTTGGGTCAAGAGAATTTCCCTCTACTCTTTGTTTCTGGCCACCCTCAAGCATTTTTGAAGTATTCGAAAGATGCCACCAGCTTTCCAGGTTTTGAGTTTCACCCTCTAGCTTTCCGAGTTTTAGGATTTCTTTCCTCTAGGTTTATGCAATGATTGCTACTCCGGCCTCTAGGATCCCAGTGCTTCAGAAAATCCCAGACCAATCTTCTGAATTTCTTCCGTAGCTTTCTATATGATTTGCTAGAAATCTCAAGGCTTTAGCTAAAGGGCCCCAAGCTTGGTCATAATGCTTGAGGGTTAAGCTTGAAACCTTGAGGGTTTCACCAACAAATTGTTTGTTCCCCTATTTTACTTTACATGGAGAAGTTTATTTTGGAAGTCCAGCTCTTGGTCAAGGATATTATTAACTACACCTCTACGCTTTACTCTGGGACTTCCCTTGACTGCTATATGGATTAATCCTCCCATTGTTGGTAGTTTAATGGTTTTTAGTACTTCTCCATCTCTTTTAGATCATCCTCAGAACACGTCACTCAAGCCCCCAGGTTTCGGCCACTCTTTTAAGCATCGGGGACTACTTGTGTATGGTTGAACAAAATATTAGTCACTGGTTGCGCAACTTTCTGCCCTTACACCACATATTTATGCTCGATCTTCAGCTTTCCTATGTTTGTTAGAGATGTTGGTTTCATCATCCTCAAGCCTTCAATATTCATGCTTATAAAGATGGTAGTTCATCCGTGAGCATATCTCATTGAGTATTGGATTATCCTTGAGGAGTTGCCATATCTAACATGTCACTCCATGATTTCCTGGAAGCTATCATGTCGTCGTGTTATAGCACTTTCGCCATAACTTTCTATACACAGCTCCGATTGCAGCGATTCTTATTTTATTAAAAAGTAGACTCATAAAGCTTTCTAGTCATATATAATACCTCTCCTGGTATCGAATTTCGGTCACCAAAAATGGCCCGCAAAACAAACCAGTGGCAATTGTGTTGGTTCTGGCTGATTTGACCTCTGGGTGGTAATTCCAATCTATCTTCTATCTTCGAACTTCGACTGAGGTAATATGTGATGCATTGGAAACTAGACATCTGTAGATTTAAAATATTAAATGATTTGTCTTCTAAGATAGGCTGTAGCGTTGCCAGAATATTGATGAATATGACTCTATTTTCTGGGATTCTAAAACATTGTTCTTTGGTACTCACCATTACTAAGTACTAAATTAACACTTAACACTCAACAACAATGAGTCAATTAAAACCCTTTTTAGTAGATGTAGCATTGGTAAATAGGGATCGTTCTTAACCGGGGATTGATGGTGTATGCATAACTATGCTAGGTTTGTTTATGGGGGTGCGAGATTTGGTTTGTTTAACTAATAACCTACGAAATTTAAACCTAATTCTACTATGTACACGTTTTCATCACATCATGTCTACCTCCACCGTTTTCATGCTTCACTTACCCAGTATCAACGAAATTCTTACCTTTCAACCTGCAATTTATACACATGCTTTTAAGAGTGCGACGAAGAGCGCCTACACCTTAATTTATCTAAGATTCATACAAAACATGCTAGAGAGGAACGAAGAGCGTATCACCCAACACATTAAGAAGCTTTAAGCATACAAGCATGCATACAAGCAAAGACCAAAAACTAAGAACACATGGAAGGTAACATAAGTAAGTAAAAACGTATAGCCTTTATTAAACAAATCACAAGTCATAAACTGAATTCTTTACAAGACAAAAGATGATATAGAAGGTTTATGGTTACACTTTTGGAGTCCGTAAAGAGCACTAACAACGCCTCGAGTGGATGGATTCTCAAGAACAAGACGAAGAGCGCCGATTATTCTTGATCCGTGAGGAGGGAGCTTCGGCCTTGGAGGGAATTAGGCTTAGGACGACTTGGGAGGTGTTTTGGGCAGAGCTTTGCTGTCTATGATGTGTGATACTGAAACTCTAGTCGAGCCCTCTTTTATATAGGTCAAGCAAAGCCTAGTTCAACTCCTTTTAGAACTCTAACTACTCCACCCGGGTAACCTGACACTTCTCCACTAAAATAAGAATTTCTCTCGTTCTAGGACTCCAAATCGTTTGATTCCAGTTGCGTTGGAAACTAGACTTCTAGATCTTTCCAACCATATGCTAATCGCGTCTAGATTCATCCGAATATGTTCACAGTGGTCTTTCGAATTGGGCTGATGTACAAAGGCTGATTTCTGATAATTCATTTTAATCCATCTTCTTTCTTTGGGCTTCTTTGGACATGAATTTGGTCTTCAATTCTTGACACCATGTGGGAAAGAATTTTAGTAACCATTATGAAGACCATTTCTCGGACCATTTCTTCTCTGGAATTAGGAACTTTTCTCCTTAGCCAACTTTTAGCTCCGAAACGCCTAATTTATTATTTCCTCCTTTATTTCTACCTAAAAACATAAAGTAAGTTAGAAACATATTTACTAAGCATAAAACAAAGTTAAATATAGAGAAAAAGACATTAATAATCAAGCATAAAATGCGTAGATCATTCTTTGTCAAATTTTTTAAGGTTTTTGATGAAAACCAGATTGATTCCGAATTTTGAAGAGAACCCCATTCACGGAAGGATAACTACATGAACAACACAGGAGTTCTCTCAATAAAAACACCAATTTGTGAGAGAAGATTTTGCCAACCCTCAAGCTTGCGCCTTTTTGGCTTGAACAATTAGCTTCCACCATCGTTTTGAAGGATGAGACCTCCTTCCTTCATCTCGTTGTTGTAGTAGATCCTCGATAAGTTGTTGTCCTTAAGCCATCCATGAGTATTCCATCCAAAATTCTGCAAAAAAAAGTCAGTGCACGGTGTGGTACCGTGCAAAGACTCTCCGATGATCAAGTCAGTAATTATATCTGAATAGTAACGTATCCGAGTTGAAGGTCATCTTACCTCTGTCCCCTGAATGTCTCCCTAAATTGTCTTTATATAGAAAATGGATGGAGAGATGTCTTTGCTTTATTGAATAAGGAGATCAAGATAGATCAAGAATGTTATTCCTTTCCTTATTCAGGACTAATTAGGTTTTCTCATTTTCCACAAGCCCTTTCGCCAATACCTCAGCCAAATTCGTGACTATATCCCGAAAGACTAAAAGACCAACTTAGCTCTCTTGGCATCCTAAAGGGGTATTGGCAGCAGTCTCACAAGCAAAGGTAATGAATTCATACCAGTTACTGCTATAACCACTTTTGACTTAGGCATTAGAGGGTTGAAGGCGGGTCAATCCTGTTTTAACTCCCTCACGCTGTTAAGAACAATTATGCCACGAAGAGGAAGTGCGTAAGACGATGGTCCGAGCGCTCAGAGCGATCCAATAACAGTATCCATTACTCTTCTAACGGGATCATCCAATAGATTCCGGTAGAAACAATTGGCGCTGTCTTGCGGTTTCATTCTTCCCCCCACAAAATAGCCTTCCCTCACAACCACACTTTCTTTTCTCACCCTGCCATGCCTCTCCCTGAGGGTGGCGACTTCGAGATGCCCGTGGGCGCTCACCTACGTACTGTTAGTGATCTGCTCACACCCTTGCCCCCGCCCACTGGGAATGATGCTAGCAGAGATAGCAACATTCCTTTCGGGGACAACAATGCTCGATTACTATAGGAGTGTCCGTTTGAGAGTGACGTCAAGCTCCAGGCCAACCAGTGCCTTCATGAAATGCCCACTGCTTTGCAATCCCAGCAGCAGACTTATACCGGTCAGGATGAGCGCCGCCCCTTTATCCATATGAATGCTCAACTCAATGACCCTCGCTTCCTGGGACCGCCACCTTCCCCCAAGTGCCAACAACATGCGGCCAATGCCACTGCTGAAATCTTGGCCCACCTAACCGATATTGAGGGTGAGCTTCGCTATGTGTGTTACCCCGCTAATGCCAGCCTGGCATACACTCCTCGTGCGACCCCGTTCTCTTGAGCTATCACACATATTGGGCACGAAAAACATTCCAAATAATTGAAGGACAACCGCTATTCAGAGCGTGGCGACCCTGAAACGCACATTGACAAATTTCTGTCAGTCATAGCAGGGCACCAGCATGATGATGTTACTCTATGTTATCTCTTTCTTAAGACACTTACAGGTAAAGCACTCAACTAAGTTTTTTGAGCTCACTCTCGGCTCTATCGATTCTTTTTCTGACCTCACTGATGCTTTTCTCAAGCGTTACAGGTTATAGAACCGCCACAAAAACACATACTTGTTGTTTGCAATCCACCAAAGCGAGGTTGAGCTACTGCCCACCTACATCAACCGATTCTGAATGCCTGCCCAGCACTATCGAAATTTGGATAAGCAAACGTCTTTGTCTACCCTAATTGAAGGTTTGCAACCTTTCCTGTGCAAGGAGAACGTCATTAAAGCATGACTGCTTATCATACGAGGAAGTCATCGACATGATTATGGAGAAGGCAGACGTCTACTACTGGGTTTATGGCCATAAATACCATAATCTCTCACTGGGTGCCTCGCCGGCCCTAGCTCTAAGGTGTGCTTCACTGCCTACCTCAAGATGTGCTTTATCGCCCTCTCTTTCTTGACACCATCATTAGTATAAGCGGGTACGACCTCACACTCCTGAACACAGTCTGTCACATATTAGGGACATCGAGTGCCTCAGCCAAGCTCCAAGGTGCTACTGCCTTGATAAGGAAGTATATACTGTGGCCAATACTAGCTACTCGGAGATCTACACCAATAACAAACATCTAATTCCCCCACAAAAACTTAAGATCAGACAAGCCCCACTCAAGAACACTAGGTTTTGGTGCAAATACCATGAGTTTGAAACGCACAACACGGAGGATTGTGACGTCCTCAAAAAATCATCCAGGATCTCTTTGAAAAGGGCTAGCTCTATCATTACAAGGCAGATGCACCAAGCCAGGTGGCACACATTGAAGCCCGTGGGGTCATTAATACGATCTTTGACGGTAGGTGTAAGGTTGACGCTCCCCCTCAGGAGGTCTTTTCTATCACTGACATATCAGATGCCAAGGCACTGCATCGCTTATAGGACCAAATCACATTCCCGAAAGTTCACGAGCGTGGCGCTCCCCCCACAGACGCCCCGTTTGTCATCGATGCTCTAATTGACAGATGCAAGATGTAGTGAGTATCGCTTGATTCGGGTTCTGCCGCTAATGTTATTTTTTACATCGCCTATGTGCAACTTAATAGGCCCCGTACCAAGTTGAGGCGGGACAAAAATTGCTTTTAAGCTTTTCATGCCACGTTGTCTACCTCAACAAGAGCGACTATACGAGCTTATACGTGGGCGCAGCGGGAACTCCCCAGAAAGAGGTCCATACCGATTTTATAGTTGTCGATTTACCCTCTTCTTATAATGTTATTCTTGGTAGGTCCTCTATCAAAAAGCTCAAAATTATCCTTCCTAGCCACATGCTTTACCTCTAATTTCCAACGAATTTTGGCACTGGCTCCATTCGAGACTATGATTTTGTAGAGCGCTCAGTCGATCCCATAACGGGTCACTTAGCACCATATGTGGTTCTCAAAATTGGAGAAATCGCCACTCAGTCAATCACCCCTAATGACCCTAGGGATGGCGTCAACACCCTCAAGCACATAGAAATCGGGGACTCCTTGATCGAATACCAGCTTGATTCCTCTCACCTAGAGCGCAAGGTGATCATTGGCGCCCAGTTAGACCCCGCTATCATTGCCAAGCTTACACAGTTGCTCATCAAGTACTAGGGGGTGTTTTCCTGGTCATATATGAACATATCAAGTATCTCTACTGATCTAATTTCTCATAAATTGAGTATTGCCCCTAACACTAGGCTAGTTAAGCAAAAGCGACGCATTTACGACGAGGAGCGTTATACCGCTATGCACGCTGGGGTGGACTGCCAGTTGGAAATTGGCTTCATCCGCCCGATCCACTGTTCCAAGTGGATTTATAATGTCGTCATGGTCAAAAAGAGCAACAACAGCTTGCGGTTGTGCGTTGACTATACTAATTTCAACAAGGCCTGCCCCAAAGACAGTTTCCTGTTACCACGTATTGATTAATTGGTATGCGCCACAGCTGGTTACGAGCTCTTATCTATGATGGAAGCCTACTCTGGGTGTGAGAGTTAGATTTGGCCACGAAGAGCTTGAGGATTTTGGGCCCTCAATATTTTGTATATTGAGTTTGGGCCTTTACGATTAGGGTTTCAAGTGGAAATCGATTATCTAAAGGATTCTCGAAGTGTCTAGATCGATATAGAAGCCTCTGGATTGTTCATAAGATGATGTAACAATCCCAAGGTACGACATGAATCTTGAGAGATTGGAAGATTCCTTGAGGGAATTAGCAAGATTTATACAAATCCTAGAAGGATTACACCAAAGGGTTTGTGGTAATCACGAAGTTTGATTAGCCTTGGATACAGAGATCAATTCCTTAATGGATTCCTCCTCTTCGAAAGTAAGTAGTTCGGCTTGAATAAGGACTTTGCTTAGACCTAAGGCGATCTTCATATATAGGCCATTCCAATATGGGTCGTCAACGGGCCGGGTTGGGCCGAGCCTCCGTGGGCTGGGCCGGGCCGGGCTTTAAGCACAATTTTAAAGCCTATGCCCGGTTCCGGACTTTGCGGGCCGGGCCGGGTATCTCTATAATTTTTAGGCCAGGCCAGGCCTAATTGTTTTTTACATAAAAAATAAGTGAAACTCACTAGTCGCAAAAAAAAGTTAAAAATTTTACTAATTTATAGCATTTTCTCACTCTAACATATACTCAATACTAAAGTCAAATATAAATTTTAGTTAAATCTTTTGTCAAATTTAGCAAGAATGGAGAAAGAAAATAACTAATAGTTAAACTTTTCCCTCCAATATTTTCCTCTCTTCATAGTGCTTTATTTCGATTTGACTGAGAAATATCTAGAATTATTGGAGAAAAAATTAAAAATATGGTGGTTATATTTAGCTTTGTGATAAATTTGACTAGAAAATAAGACTTTACTATTGGGGATTCTCTTAAATCAATACTCAAACATCAACTCAAAAACTATATAGCATTTTTAAAACAATGAATACAGATTTTATTTATATAAAACTAAATTTATTCATTAAGGCCAAGTAGAAAATCCAACTATCCAACTAAGAATTTATTCATTAAGATCATAGCTTGTTTCCTTATCTTATTAATTGCAAATTTCATTAAGGCCAGGCCTATTGCGGGATTTTTTCGAGCCGGGCTTGGGCTTCTCGAGCCTTGCGGGCCTCCGATGCCCGAGGGCTAAATGATGAGGCCTAAATTCCGACATGGCTGAAGGTAACATTATTTTGGCCTTACTACTCTTTGATTTCTGAGAAAGTATCTGACTTAAGCATCAGAGAGTCTAAGCATGGAACCATACTGTGCTCCGACTTATTTTGTAGGTTCACTAGGCCAAAACAGCTCTCACACTTACAAATCTTTATGCACCCGAACGACCAGGAAGCCACAAAATTCACTATAGATAAGTTCCTCTATTGCTACAATGTCATGCTGTTTGGCTTAAAGAACGCTAGCTGCACGTACAAGTGCTTAATGACATACATCTTTCGAGATGTTGACGACATTATTGTAGAGGTTTACATCGATGATGTACTGGTCAAAAACACTACTTCTATAGGCCACCGGCCAATCTTTGAATTGTCTTCCAGATATTAATGGAGCACGATGTTTGCTTGACCCAGCCAAATGCACATTCAGTGTCAATGCTAGCATGCTTTTGGGGTATATTGTCAGCCAGTGGAGCATCGAGGCGAATCCTGAGAAGATAAAGGCAATCATGACCATGAAACCGCCTACATTAAAAAAAAAGCTTCAAAGTCTCACAAGTAAGCTTGCTTCCCTTAACAGGTTTATCTCTCGCTACTCTGACAAATGTTAGCCTTTTTTCAAAGTGTTCCGCCTCACCAACAAGTGCTCTATTGACTGGATGCCCACTTGTGAGGAAGCTTTCCAGCAACTAAAGCAATACTTTACCTCTATCCCCACTTTATCAAGGCCGGTCAAGGAAGAAACCTTATATTTGTAGCTTGCTATCTCGCTCACTGTTGTCAACTCTGCCCTCATCTGGAACAACTCTGATAGCGAGCTTCCTATTTTCTTTTTAGGCAAAGGCTTCACGGATGCTGAGAAGCGCTACCCGACCTTTGACAAGTGGGCGCTTACCTTAGTCACAGCCACTCGGCATCTCTGCTTATACTTCCAAGCACACAAAATCTAAGTCCTCACAAACCTGCCACTTCGCCAAGTCCTTTAGTCACCTGATCATAGCGGACGCTTGAATAAGTGGGCCATTGAGCTCAGCGAATTTGATATCGAGTGCAAGCCTTGCACCACTATAAAAGGTCAGGCGGTGGCTGATTTTATTGTTGAATACATGGAGGTTGAACAAGGCAGTACCTAGTAGGCACTTGACTATCCCGCTACCGCCAAGCCCCAGTCACCGTGGTACCTGTACGCGGATAGTTCGATGAATTAGTCAGCTAGCGGCGCTGGTGCTATTCTCACAGGCCCGAGCGACATTTATGCAGAATATGCACTCAAGTTTAACTTTAAAGCTTCCCACAATTAGGCAGAGAATGAGGTGCTCATCACAGAACTCCAGCTAGGGCGTCTGTCAGTCACCTCTGATATCAACATCTACAGTGATTTCCAGTTGGTCATCAACCAGATAATGGGGGACTTTGACGCCAAGGAAGATTCCATGGCCGCTTACTTGGTGCTCGCCAAGCACTATCTCGAAAAGTTCAAATTCTTCAACATTAGTCAAGTTCCACAAGCCAAGAACGCTAGTGCTGATGCCCTAGCCCACCACTTCATACCCTACCTTTGCCGCTCAGGGCAAAGTTGAAATACTTGAAAAGTCGAGCATTGCCTAGAGTTTCTCAGAGATCTTACCGATCTCATATGTCGAGCCTAGTTGGATGGACCCCATTTTTTCTTATAAAACTAAGGGCATTATGCTAGCAAACAAAGTGGAGGCTCGAACCATTGTGGCTGGAGCCGCCAACATCAGCATTCGAAATTGTCATTCTGTCATTCTGTCATTCTGTCACTGTGACGACCTGAAACTTTTCTTATAAAACCGCTATCTGTCATTCTGTCACTGTGACGACCTGAAACTTTTCAAAAATTGTCAAAATCAATAAATAAAAAGGAAAATCGAGGAAGTACTTGATTCGAAAAAAGTGACAAGTCGCAAAAGATATGCGTAAATAATGGTAGACAAGCCAAATCCCTTGTTAGTGAGCATTATAAATGTATACTCAAACAATGATATCATTGAATATTTTAATGATCTTACGCATTATAGTAGATCTAGTTAACTTCTAGTTCATGTATATATTTGATATAGATAAATATACACCCATTATGGCCAAATTTATTTTACATATGTAACATGATACAAGCTCTTCCGGAGTTACCAATAATGATCTACACCTCTTGTGATAAGAGTTACATTAGTTTTTATAAGCATCATAGTATAATTTCACGCGAAAGATGATCAATGACTATTTTAAGTCATGAATATCTCAGCCTTAATCTATCTCTTGCTTTTATAGCGGTGTACCCAAAACTTCAGGTTTGGCATGTACATAATAGGCTTGACAAATAGATTTATATATTATGAATTTCGAGTCCATGTTAGCATTCTGAACTTCATGCCAAAATGCGCTTGAGTTTCAAGTTTTTGAGAATGAGAACTGCTGGTCCATACGAGCAAAATATCATCAATATTAATATCAATAAATAAATACATGTAACTTAAATATGAAAAATTGAATAAAATTAAGCAGTAGAAATAAACATTGGAAACTTCTTATTTTGTTAATGAATAAGATAGACAGAACTTCAGGTCTGCTTAGATGTACTTATAATTTTCTGCAATACATTCGAAAACCACATAGTTCCAATTAATCAACCTTGAAGTTCCTGTTCAAAAGGTCAATAAATTACATACTCTTATGAAGAGAACTCCCACTATCAAATAAAATTGAGGAACTTCAGGGCCTAATGGTCCTAGTAATCGAAACATAAGTTTCATATATTCAATTTCATAATTTGGAAGATCTTCTGGTCATTGTAATCGAATTAATTGTGAGAACATCAAGTCTCAATATTTGGTTGTTGTATAACCATTTCACTCGAATCTTCAATTTCGAGTTTCACTATTAGACTTTTCTGTTCTAAAACTTTGTATTTGAAACTTTGGGTTTCCAATATTTTTACTCAAAACTTTAGCTTTGAGTAACCAAATGAATTCTGAGGAACTTCAGGCCCTTGTATATAATCATAGATCTTCAGGTCTAGATTTTATCAACAATTAAGATTTTCAGTCCCTAATCTATCACTTGAGGATTTTCTTTAACCTTAAATGATTCCATCTATCAATAAATATTAGATTTAATGGCAATTGATTGAAAATAAATTGCAATTAATACATATTAATATACCAAATAAATGATGAGTGATCTACGCATTTTATGCTTGATTATTAATGTCTTTCTCTCTATATTTAGCTTTGTTTTGTGCTTAGTAAATATGTTTTTAACTTACTTTATATTTGTAGGTAGAAATAAATGAGGAAATAATAAAGGAGGTGATTTGGAGTGAAAAACGTGCTAAGGAGAAAGTTTCTAATTCTGGAGAAGAAATGGTCCGAGAAATGGTCTTCAAAATGGTTACTAAAATTCTTTCCCACATGGTGTCAAGAATTGAAGACCAAATGCCAAATGAAATGGATGCTAAAATGGTGGACAAAAAGTTGAAGACATTTCTCCTGGGCAATCCAGGAATGAGCAAAAATGGCGGAATATATGGAGCATAAATGATGGACGAATTTGGAGGATATTCCATGAAGATTTATACCTGATTTGAGGGGTCAAAATATGTTCAAGGATATGCTAAATTCGGCCAAGAATTATTAGGGAATAAGGAATGCAAGATTTGAAGATATGAAGATTTCCTTTTCCTTGAAGAAGAAGAAAACATAGCAGCCAGGTCACTTAACTTCTAAAATCCGTAGTAAATCCACTTCAATTCCAAATATTGCGTTCCTTATATGGATTTTATAGCCCTTTGAATATGATTTCCAAAGCAACAAGAATTAGAATTTTTCAAGGTCTACAACTCCAGGAAAACGCGTTTTACTACAGCTGGTCAGATTTCCCCGGATTTGCTAGGAATCATTGTTTTGGAAGGAAAGGTTCACATTCTTCTCCTATATAAGGGAGGCTCGACTTTGGCATTCAGCATCACTTATCAAAGAGCCAAAGCCCTGTCCAAGAGTCATCTCAACCTCTCCAAAACGTCATAGACCTCCAAGGAAGCCGCCTCTCCTCCACAAAACCGTCTCCACCACTCTCCAAAGGCCGGAGGCATAGCTTGGCAATCCCAAGGTGTCTTCATCCTCCATCCATCGAAGGAGCATCAAGCACGGATTAGTATAGGGCAATTCCCTTACTTAAAAAGTGTATCATGACTTCTTCTCTTTATTCTTCCTTGTGTAAATTTACAATTACTATGGATTGGTTTCTTGAAGTCTTTCGGTTAGATAATTCTAATTAGTTTTGTATGACTTGTTTGGTGTTCTTAGAAATTAGTTATTCATGCATATTTGTTCCTAACGCTTAATTTGAATGCAGGGCAATTCCCGGTTTAAGTTATGATGTGTTGAATATCGGGCAATTCCCGGGTTTGGCACTTAATTCCGAGATATGCATGTTAAAACATAGCTAATGACTTAGATACCAAATAGGTTGCATGAAATTGGTTAGTTTATTAAAGGATAGGTAAATTGATAAGTTGATCTTGTAAATATTAGACTTAGATATTATTTTCGGTGACAATACATGTCTTGTAATTCTAAGTTCTTGATTGTTTACTTGTCTATGAGTGAAGCATGTTACAATTTTAGGATTCCCCTATTTGTATTGGTAACCAACGTTTGTACATTTAATTTCGTAGGAAATTAGACAACCAAATCTCGCACCCCCCATTTAAACTTAGCATAGTTATGCATACACCCTCAATCCCCGGTTAAGAACGATCCCTATTTACCAATGCTACATCAACAAAGAAGGGTTTTAATTGTGTTTGTGTTTAATTGAGTGTTTAATTAAATGCTTGAAAATATGCGAATCAATGAGCTCGAGGGTTACAAAAACTTGTTACATGTTTCATAATGTGGATTAGAATACGGCATGTCGTTTATATATTGTAGACTTATAGAGGCATATGTGATAACATATAGATATGCGTAAATATGTTTAAAAAAATCCATGGTGGATAGAGGCCCTTCTAATATCAATTCGTGCTTCAGAGCTTGCAATCAGTCTAACTAATAACAATATATAGGGGTCATCAATCCATATATATAATCATAGGGCCTCAATTTCTTTGATAAAATTTGCAACTCTAGAAATAGGTTGGCTTCTCCCATTTTACTGAAGCAAAAAGAACTAACAACAGGGTCTTATGATATAGATGGATTATCACAGTTGATAACCCACAAGCCCTATCAAGAATTTGGTCAACAATCCATCATATGCTCCTCGAGAAGGTCTCAAAATTAAAACTTCGGGTTATAACATTGTTGGTAATCTGAATTTCTGATTCAAATATGTAACATCCCATCCCAAGAAGTATCTTTTTATGATTTATTTAGGGTTAAACGAGAAAAATGGTTATTTTTTAATTACCATCGATAATTATTGATGGCCTTCCTATCAGAATTTTATTGATTAACTTTTTTTGGAAATTTCTTTGGGGAAATCATTGAGTTACGATGTAGAGTTTATCGAGATGACTTTGTGGTCACGTCAAGTGTTAAAATCGGAGTTACGATGAAGAAGTTATGGTCAAAATTTTTTTATCGAGATTTACGAATTCGGTAATTATGCATCTACATGTAGGACTTACCAGAAATGGAAAGTCAAAATTTTCCATTCCGGTCAACCTCTTTTCTCTCTCCTCTCTCCCGTACCCTTTCTCTCTACCCGTCTGCTTTGTCGGCGACCCATCACTAGCCGGCCACCAAACCGAGTGGTTTTGGTCTTAAAAGTTTCCTCTTGCTCTCATCTACCATCTCCAATACACCCACTAATCTATTGCTCATCCATTAAGCTAGGGAATCAATGAAAACCAATGGAAAATCTTGGAAACCTAGAGTTTGGGGGTTATGGATTTCGAGTTTAAATTGGTTAGGGAGACCCACTGGGCTTTGTAGCCCTTGCCACCACGAAGTTAACCATACCTCAGTTGCTTCCCAATTCAATCGGAGGTGCACGAATCGAAGACTTACGTTTTTGGTGTTCTTGACTTCAAAGGGAAATTCATTGAGTTACATACTGAATTAGACTTTGGTGTAGTTATGAAAGTTGTTGTTGGGTTGATTTTACACAAATTTAGCTTTGGTTCGCAGGAAAAACTCACAGGTGCCGTCGCGCCGCTGTCGCCGGGGGTGGTTCATGGCGACGCTCTGGCAGAGGAAATTTTGATGAAAATAATATACTGTTTTACTCGTAATTACGTACCAATTGTAATAAAGAGGTTATTAAACTGATTTTGACATTGTTGATTAAGACATGTGGTTAATCTAATATTAGTTAAACGATTTTACGATAGTATTGAACGGTTGAGTTGATCATTAATTCGACCTCGAGTCGCGTAACGTTTGAGGAATATTTTGTGATTTTAAAATGGATTCAAGAATTAGAATTTTGAATTAGATTAAAGATCATCAGTAGTTCAGAAATCACGTTATTCGAGAATGCGAGGTTCTCGTCGATAATGCTCACTGGTAAATGAGCTTAGCTATTTGTTATGTTTTCAAAGATTAGTTATTAAATAATAATCGTTGTTTCAGGATGATGTGTTAACAGCCAGTGACAGATGTTTAGAAACACCAACAGATGGGTTTTGGCTGGATGAAAATCACGGCACAATACTTTGAGTGGACCTTTATTTTTCACAGTCGCTAGCGAGTTCATATTTTTATCATTATGCTTTATGGTATGTTTCATAACATTTAAATTTGGAGGTTTACTTTGTGATGGTTTCATTTATTTGTATCGATGCCTTGGCTATTCAGCTAATCATTAGATAGTCGGGTCAGATCGAGTTAGGACAAACACTCTGCCTGACTCCGATCATCTCGGGTTAGGAGAAACACCCTAGATGATCCCATCACCCATATTTTTCATATATGCAGTCATTCTGAGTTAGGTAAAACACCTTGAACAACCGCGTCCATCTAGTTTCAGTTTCACGTTATTTGAACTCGCATCATTTTTACGTGAAACGGCGGAAAGACATACAGTTATAGTTTTACAGATTTACACACTTTATAATTTTTGTCCACTCACTGTAACGTTTTATGTTTTAATATTTTTTCATGGGCCGTTTGTTTTAAATTTCTCAGTTTTGCTGGTTAGCCAGCTAAAGTTGTGATTATCCAGAGTACGAGGTATATATAATAGTCCACATCTTCTATTTTCTCAGTGTATGTACTCAGTTAAAGTTCTGGGTTGCTCGTGCTAAGGTGCTAGAGACCCTAATACCGGTTCCGCAAGGCTTACTCTGGTTTACTATTGTAATCTGGGGTGATTCTTGTCAATTGGTATTAGAGCATTAGGTTTAATGATCCTATCGATTATCTCATATTCTTAGTGATTCTTAGAGTGTGATGGTCTAACTGCAGTAGATCCCATCGTATGACTTTGAGTATATGGATCACTAATGGTATAAGATAATCTTCTAGGTGTGTCTTAGATTATAGTGAGTTTCTTCGGTCTCTACTGCAGCAAAACCTGTCTTCAGTAGTATACAAGATGATTCCAGAATATTCTGTTATGACATATTCTGATGATTTCTGTGACATGGTAGGATCGCGAGGCAATGATGGGTATCATGATGTTAGTTCTTTCCAAATATGTTAGATTTGGAGTAGTCATATGGTATGACTAATGAAGGTCTTTTGTGGTTAGTTTCCCCGTAGTGTAGTGTTTTACGAGAAATCAATATAGTATTCCTTAGGAACTTCTATGTAAATCGTTAAGGAGACCTGGTTATGAGATTAGGTTATCTTGATTCTCGATTGGCAAGTCATTATAATATGATATGTCATTAGCTCTTGTCAGTTCACGTGTAGTTGTAGGGTTAGAGGAAGTAAGTGAACTAGTATTTTTTTTGTATCTCCCATTCTTTGGAGGACATTAAGAGGTTCTTGCTATTATTTGTGTCACTAGGAAGTAGGTTCTGGTGAGCATCACTAAGTATTTCTATTGGGTCAGTCGAGGGTATTATGTGAAACTAGTGCCAGTAGTTGTTCAATTATTGATTACTAATGTTGACTCAGATGTTAATCAAGCATACGAGGATGCTTCTGGTGAAGATTTTTGTTGATGTTGTTGAGTAGGTCAGAAAGATTATGCACGTTGACCCTTAACATTTCACATGTTTCACAATTTTCTTCGAGGACCCTTAGTGTGTCATATACAACATCTTAGTTCGTGTTCAAACATAGAGCTAAGTACCCGCACTCATCCCAGTTTGATGATTATGCATATTTTTAAGATCCATTCAAGCTACCGGAAAACCTTGTTTAACGAGAAAGGGGAGATACATGGCAAGTGAAGAGAACTTGCTTGTTAGTATCAATGTCGAGGCTTTAGAGGAGCTATATAACATTTAACAGTCTTATAATAGTTTCCCCTTAGATATGTGTGTATCAATGAACCTCTTCCCAGTACTCATTTCGTCTGTTCCTACAATCATTATTTGTTTGCCGATATGAGTCATGGGCATGAGTACTAATGTAGACAATGTGTTTGTGATGAAAACTACAGGAAGTAAGATTTCCTTAAGAATAAAATTAGTTATCAAGTTGTCCTTACTGTATATACTTCTAGGTCATTGAACCTCGAGTTGGTGGTTCTTACGCCTTCAACATGTTAGAGCTGTGGGTTAAGTTGTTTCCTTTTCCGTTGGAAGATGGTGTTGTCACATAGTAATGGACGATACGTTTGATCTTCTGATAGTTTTGGGATCATGTGTTTCACCGAGAGTACGTAGTTTTGAGCCACATATGTATTATTTGGCTCCACTCTTGCCATTTCAACCTAACCCGCTACCATTTTTTTTCTTCTGTCGGCAACCATTGTTGCTCATGCTAAGGTAGTTGGTACTGTTTAGGCGTTGCTAGAGACCCTACTACAGGTCTTGCAAGGCTTACACTTGTTTGCTATTGTAATCTGTGGCGGGTCTTGTCAAAATACTTGTTATAATTCAAGTGAAACTTCAGGCGCACTTTAGATCTAATAGATCACTACCGGAAGAATTACTATGACCGACGACTTGGTGTCGTCGGTCTGTTTCCGTTTATTGTCGGTCATACCTATATCCGACGACACATCGTCGGATATAGTATCGTCGGTAATACACCGTCGGTAATACTATATCCGACGATAATTTAGGGTTATCGTTGGAAAATAGATAGACTAAAACCGACGATAATTTATCGTCGGTCATAGTTTAAACTATAACCGACGATGTCATCGTCGGATATAGTTTTCTCCATGGTCAAAATGGTTGACCATGGAGAAAACTATATCCGACGATATTGACACATGTCGTCGGATATAGTGAAAAAATTTAAATTTTTTTGGGCAGGTTTTGGGTTTTATCCCAAAACCTGCATTCACAAAAAATCACGCTATCTATCTATTGTTCAAATTGAAAATCAATAACCATTGAAACTAGATCGAGTACGTAGTAAATAAATAAATTAATAAATTAAAACCGAAATCGTTAAAATCTGTATACATATGCATAGTAAATAATGAAAATAAAAATGAAATCGACAATTGTTCAAATGTAGGGGGTCCTGGTCCTAAGTCTATGTGGTCAAACGGATTGGAGAAAGTTGGTTGGTCCTGGTCTGGTTGAGGCTGAGGCTGAGGCTGAGGCTGAGGCTGAGGCTGTGGCTGTGGCTGTGGCGCACCGAAAATGGGCGGGGGGGGCGGGGGGGGGGGGGGAGCTATCTGGATTCCAGATGCTTGCAACTGTGCATAACATTGCTGCATCCATGTCCCCATTTGCAGCTGCTGTTCGGCCAACCGATTCTGCTCTGCAGCCTGCGCTTGCTCCATCTCCTCTATCCGACGCCGTTGAGCTTCCATCTCAATTGATTGTCTATGAAGCCGGTCGTTTAGCTCATTAGTCCTTGAAGATGATGATGATGATCCCGATCCGCGAGAGAATTCAGGGGTCTGCTTCAGCAGCCCTTGACCCCATTTTCCGGAACCCCTGCAGTAGAATGTGTTCTTCCCTGGAGGGATCGTAGTTGACGTAATCCTGGCCCTGACGATCGGATCAGATCGATCAATCTGATCAATCGGGAGTTCCGCATCGGGGGTGTTGGGATAGAGCTCTCTTGCCACTTGAGTCAACACCTCCGGAATCGCCTCCTGAATTCTCGCCTAATTGACAAAGAAAAATAAAATATTAATTAAAAAAACAATCTAAATAAATAAGAAATAAGTTTATTTTGTTATAAGGACACTTACAGCATATTCGGGATTCTGCGGATACGCGTGCTGCATCGTATAGACAAGGGGATCATCTTCTGGGTGGTTGGCCGCCTCCTCGATCCAACCCGAGTATGATCTGGTACCGGCATGATGATTTGTGGTGTTTTTGGCCCGGTTCCTTGCGTTGACTTCAGAAAGAGCCTGCGCGATTAAGTCAACATAAAAAAAACACTCATTAGCCAAATAATTTACGGGAAGTACGATAAAACAAAAATTAAATCGATTGAAGGTTGCGTACCTTCAATCGAGGGTTGTTGAAGTGAACCACAAACCATCGCCACTCGTACTCCCTATAACGAAACTCGCTAGGGGTACCCTCACGATCGTCCCCGTACTTTTTCCAATGCTTCTTCAGCTCGGCCTTCCACTCCTTATACCTATATATACCCATAAAATCAAGCGTTAGTAACTAACAACATTGTATGAACATAATCAAAAGAAACGAAAAAATTGAAACAAATGGTCGTCTGCAAACCTGCTCCCATGCACTTCATCCGCCCACGTGGGTCTAATGTCTTCATCCACGCGGAACCACCTCTGCAATGCATATATTTATATATATATATCAATAATATTAAAAATTTATTATTGCAAATTTTCATAATGAATATACAATTCAACTCACCGACAACGCATTATTCAGCTGATGTTTGACGGTTTGTGGCACTGAATTCCAATCTTGCCACAACATTGGGACTCTATCCCGTATGAGGCTGCCCGCCATCCCCGCGTACTTTCGAGTGACCTTTCCCTCGATCACCTGCCCTCTATCCCCGGTCGGAATCATAAGTTGGCCACCACCGCTAGCCTGAATGGCTTCGTCCAGTAACTTGCCGACGACGGGGCCTCTGGTTCTCTTCTGTTTGGCACCGGGCACGATCTCGCCTATCACATATATATGTAGACGATTTTTTAAACATCAACACCAAATTGAATTTAAATATTAGGGAGTAAAAAGATATCACTAATTAATATTTACCTGATTCGTCGGTGCGTTGTCCCGGAATCCTTGCACTTCAGAGAGGTGCCGGGAAGGGTATATACGCATATGCCTGCTCCGGGGTAATGAACCCTAGCTGTCCCGGAATAGGCATCCCGTCGGAATCGACGTGAGGTATCGTCGGGATTTCCAACGGTAAGAATAATGTAGGCGGCGGGCATAGTCGCATCCTCGCCGAGGACTGAGTAGATCCACCAGCCTCCTCGGAAGAATGAGGAGCTGTCTGGTGGATGACGGGGGAACCCTCCTCGCGATGAATGTCCGGCATTCGGACCGATGATTGAGTCGCACTATCCGTTTCCGGCGTACAACTGACCTGCTGAACCCTCCTCGCGCCTGAGGATCGAGCCGGCTCGAGCTGCTGCTGCTGAGGTTGTCCCTCGCCCATCAGCCGACGGTGTCGAGAGGTCAGCGGAACACTGTAAGTGTTGGGGACACTGGTGGATCCTGATGCGGATCGACTTCCGGTGCCCTCATCCCCACGTCCCGATCTCCCTCTCCCTCTGGACCTCCCCCTCGAAGTACTCGATCGCGACCCGGCCCCTAAGGAAGGTCCGCAATTAAACCATTGCATCGTTGCTATAAAATTATAAAAATTAAAAATAATTCCTAATTCCTAATTTATCCATAAAATTATAAAAATTAATCCCGGTGCCATATATAATCCAATAATTTAACTATATATATATCAATAATTCTAATAATCCAAATAATCCAAATTCATGCAAATTTAACCTAAAATTCCAATCCATATATAATCCAATCCATATATAATCCAAATTTAACCTAAAATTTCATACTATTCCAATATATATCAATACATGCATAAAATTGAAAAAAAATCAAAATTTAACCTAAATTTAACATACATATTATTTACAAATATTCATGCAAATTTAACCTAAATTTAACATATTATTTACAAATATTCAATGCAAATTTAACCTAAAATAACCTAAATTTAACCTAAATTTAACCTAAAAATCAAAATTATTCTAATATAACTCAATACATGCATAAAATCCACAAATTCCACAACTATATCAATACATGCATCCACATTGACAATCAACACATTCCACAACGTAAAATCCAACCGAATTCAAAAAATTCGAAAATTTGAAATTAGGGATTTCAAACCTGTTTTTTCACTAATCGACGAGGGATTTGGTGAGGATCGATGGAATAGCACTTGACCTTCGATTGCTTACTTCCAACACGAAGATTGCGTAGAAAATCGTGAGGAGGCGGAGAGGAGGCGACTGTTCCGGTTTGGGGCAGTTTCGTTTCTGCCCCAAATCGTACCCAGTTCCGATATAAAACTTAACTATATCCGACGAGTTAAGTAATCTCGTCGGATATAGTTGAACCGAAACTATATCCGACGAGATTTCATATGCATGTCGTCGGATATAGTTTCGGTTCAACTATATCCGACGAGATTTCATATGCAACTCGTCGGATATAGTTCCTCTATTTATTTTTCATTTATGCCGGCCGGTAAACTAATTAAATGTGTAGTGTTTTAATATATATATATATATTAATAGTTAATTAATACGAAATTATTAATAGTTAATAAGAAATTAGTAAAGCAAAATTATTTAATAATACGATTGATCGATATTAATTATTAATCGATCGGTTGTATTTTTTTCCCGATCGATCGACACAATTTAAAGTCGATCGATAATATGATCGAATAAAATTCATTTTACATTGTACGTTCTAAGTCGAAATAACATACATATATATATACACTAATTAAGGCGCATAATCAGAATCATCGCTTGAGTCTGACTCTGTTTCCGAGTTACTTTCAGGTAAGATGTGTATGTCCTCGTCACTTGAGTCTTCATTGTCTTCATTTTGATTAACATCAAGAAGATTTGGTTGAGGAATTCGTACCACACTGCCCTGTCTCACATTATTAAGGCGAATTGTTGAGGTTTCAGGAATACCAGTTGCGTTCGGCTTTTGGTATGCACTGACTTCTTCATTATCCGAGGTCACAGTACCAAGGGTGGAGGCACTGTATATGTTTCGTGGAAGAACATGGTTAACCACTTTCCACACGCCTTTATGCACAAGATCATCAAGATAGAATAATTGTTTCACCGCCGTGGCCAACACAAACGGATCATCTTCATACCAGCTTGTGGCAGTATTCACCGAAAAAATCCCGTATTGATCGGTCCTTGTGTTCTGAGGGTCGGTATCAAACCATCTATACTTAAACAAGTGCACGGTCATGCCTTCCCCATATATTAATTCGACAACTGAATGGAGAACACCGTAATAGTCAACTCCATTCTGCCCACCATGCACCATTACCCCAGAATTCTGTGTTTTTCGTCTGACATCTCTATGTTCACAAATAAATAGCACGCCATTAACCTTACACATAGGATAAACTCTGGAAGTTACCGGTTTCTGCGCCAAGAGCCTCAATTCGTGTGACCACTGAGGGATACCATCATCTTGTACATGATTCATCTGAAAATAATCATTTATTAAGTACGTATAAATAGGATGCGAGACATGAACTTAACATCGATCATATACAGGTCAATTTAAGTATCAACTTACCCAATTGCCAAAATAGTTTGCGAACGTCTTGTTGTGGTACTCAACATCACCGGAAATAGCAGGGCAGTAAAGGTGCAAATTTTTCCAATATTGAACTTCTGGACAGTTAATCAATACCGACCAATGGGCAATGACTAGCTCATAAGGTTCCAACTTGTACGAGTTGGGCAACTTTCCAGAAACTTCAACATCATCGGAGATGATCGAAAGGTTGAACTGCCCTCCATCTACGGGCATATGTTGTGGAGGGTCCTCCAACGCTCCCAAATACAACTTGGTGTACGTTACGCACTCATGCGCAATATATGCTTCAGCGATACACTCTTTGGGTGCAGATTTGTTCATCACATAGTATTTGTAGTCCCCCAATTGTCTGTAAATGGGTAATTATAGATCGAGCATGTTATGCTTATTGCAACAATATATAAGTGAATAAATAATATTAAAGATCGACATATATATAGCCAGATTCAGAGATGCATTACGTACATTTCCATAGGATACATCCATGTGTAGTGTACTGGACCAGTAAGCAACAATTATTCCGGAAGATGGAGCATCAGGTGAGGTATGATGTCGAAAAAGTTTGGAGGAAATATCCTTTCGAATTTGCACATGATAAAAATGATGTCCTGTTGCATTTCCAACAAGTCCGATTTCTTCACTTCTCTCGTGCATAACTTCTGAAAAAATCTTGACAAAGCCACTAACGGCTCCATCACCTCTTTGGGCAGGTACCCTCGAATGAAAACAGGGAAGAGGCGTTGGAGCAGTATATGACAGTCATGACTCTTTAGTCCGTACATCTTGTTGTCTTTGAAGTTAACACATCAACTTATATTTCCGGCATAGCCTGAAGGATACCTGACATTACCCATCCAACCAAAGATTTCACTCTTCTGGGCAGGCTTCACGGTATAAGGAGCTTGTGGCATTTTTTTCTTCCCATCTCTCAACCACAAATGTTTTCGCAGTCCCATCCTTTTAAGATCAATGCGTGCCTTCGGGCCGTCTTTAGTTTTTCCCTCCCAATTCAACACTGTGCCGACCACACTCTCGCACACATTTTTCTCTATGTGCATGACATCTAAGTAGTGTCTGATCAGCAACTTGGACCAATAAGGAAGTTCCCAAAAAATACTTTTGTGTGTCCAGAATTTATACCTGTCGGGTTTGTCAGGTATTGACGCCACTATCTCAGGATGATTGCTTAGCTGCCCAAAATCGTATTCATTTAGCACTTCTAAGATTTCATCCCCCGTCCATCTCCTCGGCTGCTCACCTGTTTCCACAGTCCCATCAAATGCCTCCATATCCTCCCGAAATGGGTGATCATGTGGAAGCCAACAACGATGTCGCATATGTACAATCTTCCTGCAATGAGGTCTGCAACACTCAACCGTTATGCACTCTGGACAAGCCCTGTATCCCCTGGTAACGTTGCCCAACAACATCCCGCGTGCAGGAAAATCGCTAATGGTGCCAACAAGCATGGCATGCATCTGGAACATCTCATTTTTGAACTTGTCATAAGTGGGATGATCATGCTCACTCAAGTACTTAAGCTCCTCAATCAAGGGTCTCAGATACACATCGAGACACTTTCCTGGATAACCCGGCCCTGGAATGATCATAGTGAGCATATTGTATTCTTTCTTCATGCACATCCATGGAGGAAGGTTGTACGGTACCAAAATAACTGGCCATATACTGTATTGAAGACTCATGTTGCCAAAAGGGTTGAATCCGTCAGATGAAAGCCCCAGCCAAACATTTCGAACCTCTGATGCAAAATAAGAAAACTCCTTCACCATGTGCTTCCAAGCCTCTCCGTCAGCAGGGTGTATAAGCGTATCACCGTCAGGCAAATTCCTCTCGGCCCACCATCTCATAGCTTCAGCCGTGTGTGCAGACATGAACAACCGTTCTAGCCTATCTATCAGGGGAAAATACCGAAGTATCTTCACAGCTTTCTTGTTTCCGGCAGTAGTCAACTTATACCTATCTGTACCACATACCGGTCATTCATCAAGGGATTCAAGATCATTCCCATAAGCATCTTCACCCCAGAAGAGAACACAATCATATCTACAAGCATGGATTTTGATGTAGGAAAGGCCAAGATGTTTAAGGATCTGTCGCACCTTACGATGAGTGGTAGGAAGACGATGACCGGGGGGCAACAACGAACCAGACCACTTCAGCCAATCATCAACAGCCTTCACACTCATTTTGTTCTCCACTTTGAGCTTCATTACTCCCATAGCACTTTCGAGAACAGTCTTATTACACCCGTTGTACAACGGGGTCTGTTGGAAGGCAATGAGGTTGTTGTACTTGTCCATACCAGCAGTGTTGACAGATGTAGGTAATTGCTGGACCGGCTCAATATGAGGGAAGTCTTCAACGGCGGGATGGATATCGATATCCGGTGCTTGAGCAAATACACCGCTCTCATGAGGAAACATATCGTTGATCAACCTTGTTGTTGGATCATTGGATGTACTGCCACTCTCAAAAAATTGTCCGTGATCATGTTGACCAACTGTTGAGCTCTCACCGTGATAAATCCAACATGTGTACTTATCCCAAAACCCGTTTTTCTTCAAGTGCTCCAATACTTTATTGATGTGAAAACGATATCGCTCGCTACGACACTGACATTTCGTACACGGACAATAATGAATTGTCATCCCTCCACAATTAACCTTCACATATTCTACAAAACTTCTAATTCCACGGTGATATCTTACATCCCATCTTGGAAGACATATCCAACTCTTGTCCATCCTGAAAATTATATATATAATGCAATATATTAATTAAATAAATTAATCACCCTAGCTAGCTAGCTAGTTATATATTGATATATATATATATATTCACAATAATCAAATTAAAATTAACAACAATTAATATATATATATATTTACGATCAATCACGCGTACGTACTCAAAATCAACCATCGATCAATTACTCAAACTCCAGACTCAATTAATTAACTCGATCGATCTATATATTCAACCAATTAAGCATTAATATATACATACATGCATATCATGCACAACACATATATATATATATATATTAATTAAGCACGACGTACCTATATATATATAATGCGCATGAATCATCACGAACTCATTGTCGACATCACCCAAAGATCGATTTCAGAGCATTTTCAGAAAAAATGGAAAGTTTCTTGAATGACAGATCGAGCTGCTGCCCAGATCTGAAATAAGAAACTATAACCGACGAAATGAAAAACTCGTTGATAATAGTCAAAAAAAATCGTCGGACATTGTCCAAAACTATGACCGACGAGTTTTCGGCGACTATGACCGACGACAAGAAAATCTCGACGGTCAAAAAACTATAACCGACGAGATAATCATGTCGTCGGTTATAGTTTACTATATCCGACGAGATCCCTTCTCGTCGGTCGTTCTTTGAGGATCTCGTCGGATATAGTACTTCTTCTGGTAGTGGATCATGCATAGTAAGCAAATAATATGTCTTCTCATTACATAAAATAAACGAACTCATAGATCAGAATATTGGTCAAAGCAAGGATCGATGTTGTACAAAAACTCTTTGATCATCATCAAGTTAGGAAAATATAGAGCAAAAGTGTTGATAACATGTTATAAACTGGGGAGATAAGACATAGAGAGAATAGAGACAATATAGAGAGATGGAGGATGAGAAGTGTAGAGTGTTATCTCATTCATCTCAATAGGCTTCTACATATGGAGATAGGGTTTACTCAGGGATGGTAATAATACCCATCGGGTATTCGACCCTATTGGAGGATAATTAGGGGTAAAAATGGGTAACAGATACGAGTATACCCAATACCCAGTTTTTTAGAACGGGTACGGGGCGGGTATGGTATTTCAATCTTCATACCCATACCCACCCAATAAGAATATTAAATATAAAAATATTACATATTTATTTATTCTAGAATTAATATTATGTCTAAGAATTTATTTTTATATACATTTTTTAGGTAAACAATTATTTATTTACTTAGTATCCTAGTTTACTTATTTTTGCTATAAATTTAAATAAGTTGGACTTGTGTTACTAGTATTTAGAAAATTGTTGCATGAAAATAATTTATATTCTTTGGATTGATGGATTTTCTTATAATAGTTTTTAATTTATTACCATATTTTTTTATAGGTAGGTACGGATACCCTTGTATCCAGCGGATACGGGGACAGGTAATACCCAATATAATATTATGGGTATCGGGTTGGGTACGGGTATATAATATGGACTTGGGTATGGGTACAATATTTTGATATTCGTATCCTACCCAACCTATTGTCATCCCCAGGTTTATATAGTAAGTACACAACTATTAAGTATTTACATAGACATCCACATAAATATAATATTTACAACATTGATATAAATATTGAATTATTTGTAAGGAAAAAAAGGTTTGGTAGTTAACTAAAGAGTAGAGCAGTTGAGAAAGTATAGAAGTAGTTTATTCCTGCATAAAACAGTTTCATTTGTTTTTTTTCTTTTTATTATGAAGTACTACAATAACCTCAACTTATTAAGATAGAATAAAGTGAAAAGGTTAAAATTAGAAGAAAATGCAAAAGTGAGAAAACAACCTCGCTTTTTTTAAAGAATAATGCATAAAACAGTTTCATTTGTTTTTCTTTTTCTTTTTATTTTCTGTTTTTATTGTGAACTACTATAATACCCTCATATAGGGCATCATTATTGGTGGCAATGCTGAGAGGAACTTCACGCCAGTGGTAGATCTTGTTTCCCTAAACTCTAATGATACGAAATTTTTTGAAGATGCAATGTACAATAACAAATCTATGGAGGTGGAGAACTTCCTTGTTGTTGATCCTCATGCTGGTGGAAGGGGAAAGAACAAGGCTATTGAGGATGATGCCATGAAAGTCAACTCAAGCTACAAGAGCCCCTTGAAAAGGACTCGTGGAATGATTAAGGAGTGGGAGGATGAGAAGGCTGTTGGTGAAGCCAAACCTGGGGATGGAGCTATTCTCCCCATCAATACCAACAATCCATGAAGTGTCTAGTATGGAATAGTTCTGGCATGGGTTTCAAGTGCATGCGTCTTTTTATGTTTCAAGTCTCATGTTAGACGTCTTCTGTATCTTGGATTTAAGAGCATATATCTTTAGAGTCCGACAATAAGATAGTTGATAAGCTTAATTTAGGAAGTTATTTTGTTTTGGCCGTATTAGGTAGTGTGGTGGCCTCATTTTGGCTTGGAACACTAGTATTATCAATATCAATATTTCTTTTTTGCATGAGAGAGTTATTCACTGTTATATTATTGAGTTTAGCTCTAAGAAGAAGTTCTACATGACTTTTCTTTACATGCAGCTAGTGGCGTAACCAGAAACTTTACTCAGCAGTGTCGAATAAAAATTTCATCTAAAAGAAGGCAAAACTTAAACTCATCGATAACTTTAAAAAATTGAGACTTGAGACACTAATCGATTAAACTTACTTATAATAAAGAAAATAAACTCTAAATAGTACACTATAATCATCAATAATATTAATAATTTCACTACAATTTGGTCAATTTGGAGTTTGGGACGTATGAAACAAATTTATCATTGAATAGTTAAGACAATTTAAACTTTTCTAAACATCAGCCATGTCAAAATGAATTTAATTTTATAATTTTCTGTTAACTGAAAGAAATTAAGTAGATAATTAAGGAAGCATAAAAAGCTTAGCAGTGTCATTTCACACTCATCATTCTACGTTGACTATGCCCATGCATGTACCCTCAGAAAGAGAAGCAATATGCTCTTTGGGACTTACTTTCTGATCTTAAACCAACAAATAATGAGGCTTGGATCCTTGCTGAGGATTATAACAACATTTTGTCTACTGCTGGAAAATGAGGTGGTAAAAATGTTACCACTCCTCACATGAGAAAATTTGGGAATTTTCTGAATAATAATGATAATTTAATCTTTTTACCAAGTAGAGGTATGCCCTGTACTTAGACAAATAATCATCAGGACAATACTCTCATCTTTGAGAGGCTTGATAGAGTGTTAAATCTGATGGTTAAAATCTCTTCCCTGATATTGATGTTGAAAATATGTCTATTGTGAGATTTGATCATGGACCTATCTATATATCTACTGATAAACGTTCATATAAATTTCATAAGGGGTTCAAATTTGAAGCAATGTGGATTTCACATGAAGATTTTCATAGCTTTGTCCATGATACTTGGAATACTTGCCATGATTTTGACCCGTTTAAGATTTTTTTCATTGTTAAAGGGAAATTTGCCTCTGGCAAAAAGATGGAATATTGAGGTCTATGGAAATCTGTTTGATAAAATTAGGAAGCTAAAGGAAGAAATTGAGACAATTCAACTACAATTGAAATGAGGTAATCGTCTGGGCACAGAAAGCCATAGCCTTTTTATGCTTCGATTGGGAGATAGTAACACTAAGTACTTCCATACCCAAGCTACCATCAGGAAAAGAAGAAATAGTATATCAAGAATCAAGGATATGCAAGGCAACTAGATTACGGATCCTGAAGAAATTAAACATATATTTATTAATGACTTTAAAAGAAGAGATTCCCTGCTAACTGTGATCCTGGTGTAAATAATGTCTATGCTTTTCTGGAAATTATTTACCCTTGTGTATCACAGTCTGTTAATGATACCTTGATGAAACAGGTCACATAAGATGAGATTCATGAAGCAGTTATGGAAATAGGTCCCTTGAAAGCTCATGGACCTGATGGTCTTCATGCATTTGTTTACCAAAATTATTAGGAAGAAATCAAAGGTACGTTAATACCATTGATTTTTAAATTCTTTGATTCTGGATGCTCTTTCAGAAGTATTAACTATACATACGAATATTGCTTTAATTCCCAAAGTAGATGAGCCTGAAATTGTTAGTTAATTTAGGTTTGTGCAATGTTTGTTACAAAGTACTTACTATGGTCAAGAGACTGAAGCCAATTCTGAATCAGTGTGTCCTTAAATCAATGAGCTTTTGCCTCGGGCAAAGCAATTCAGGATACTATTTTGATTGCTCCCCTCTTTTCTGATTTCAGTAGGAAAAGAAAAACAAAGATAGGATCAATGGTTGTTAAAATAGATCTGGAGAGGCCTATGATTTTATTAGTTGGAACTACATTAAAAATTGTCTTTTGAAAATGGGATTTAGTCCCAGGTGGGTAGACCTTTATCATAGAATGTATAACTTCTATGTCTTTTTCGCTGATCATGAATGGTAAGGCTGAGGGTTTTTTCTTTCCTTCCAGAGGAATTAAGCAAAGGGATCCTCTTTCCCCTTTACATCTTCATTTTATGTATAAAGCCTTTTATCTGGCACATGCATAAGATGGTAAATGCTAAGTCCCAGGTTCACTACAAGAAATACGCACTTAGACGACGAAAAATTTATTCGTCACCCAAGAAAATTATTCATCATCTAGCTTGGACTTAGACGACAAAATACATAATTCGTCATCTAAGTTTGTGCTTAGACGATGAAACATGATATTCGTCGTCTAAGTACAAACTTAGACGATGAATTACGTATTTCATCGTCTAAGTTGAGTTTCTAGACGACGAATAAAAGTTTCGTCGTCTAAGTACAACCTCTTAGATGACGAAAATATTATTCATCGTCTAAAAGCTCAACTTGGACGACGACTTATGTATTTCGTAGTCTAAGAGCTAACCTAGATGACGAATATAGTTTCGTCGTCTAAGTTTGTACTTAGACGATGAAGTGTTACACTTAGACGACGAATTAGTTCGTCTTCTAAGAAAACTCAATTATTTAGATTAGATTCCATTTTTAGATCAAGCATTTCATCTCTCTCTCATCTCTCAACTTCTCTCAAAAGCTCTCAACACCACCCCGACCACAATTTCAATTTATATGGTTTTCCCACATCAGGAGTTCTAGTGCATGTACTTACTTATCTCCTTATTAGTGAAGGTATTAACTCGTTTCTCTCGATTAATTTGTTTGAATTTAATTATGTACGTAATAATATACGGTGATAGAGTTCTTCAGTGAAATATTTTGGCGAATATAGTTTTCGACAACCTTGTTTGCATATTGTATTAATTAATTATTTAATTGTTAAGCTGATTGCATGCATGTGTTGATTAATTATATGTATAATTAAATATGTTAGAGTAATTAGTTAAAAAATTATATAATATGTAAATGCATATTATTGAGTTTTGTAATTTAATAATATAGTATATTAGATAAACTTACGCAGAAATATGGACAACAGTTAGATACAGTTGGTGAATAGAAGTGATGAGAGGTATATGGATGGAATCATAGAGTTTATATTGTTTGCAATGCAACATGGTCAAGGAAAGAAGCGTTATAGGTGTCCGTGCTGAAAATGTCTTAACCATCAATTTGTGGAGATTAATGTTATGTCTCAATAGTTGTATGACCATACTACATGGAGTGAGCAAGATACGGTGAAGTAATAGACTTCAGCTCAGGACCAGACATCAGCTAGGGTACAGTTACCAGGGTGCCTCATCCAGCGGCAGTGACGCCCCTTTTTGGAACCCCACTGTGAATTTGGTCCATAATACTTTTTCGAAATTTAGTCATGGTAAACATCAACACAAAGAGGGAGGTTATGATACTCGTCATTATGAAACAGACCCTACAACCTTGGTCATTGACACTACTGAGATGGATATGTACAACAAGATTTTACTTGAAGCCCAGACCCCGGTGTACCCTAGATGTCCAGAGAATATGTTGCGATATGTAATGGTGAAAATTCAGATTAAAGTGAAGAACAAAATGTCAAACCGTGCTTTTGACAAAATGCAGGAGCATATATGTAAGTTGCTTCTCGATCATCACAAACTTCCCAAAACCCATTATAAGTTCAAGAAAATTCACGCTTGTAGAAATGATTGTGTGCTGTTTTACAAAGAGTATGCACATTTCGACTACTGTCTTATATGCTACCAGTACAGATATTTGCACCCTAATAAGAGGAGTTCAAAGAAGCAAATTCTTGTGAAGGTGCTTTTGTTATTTTCCGTTGATTCCTAAACTGCAGCGTTTGTACATTTCTCTATACACAACATAGGCGATGATATGGTATGTAGAACATAGAATAGATGACGATGTGCTCAGATATGTGGCAGATGGGGAGAATTTTAAATATTTTGACAGGGAATTTTCATACTTTGTAGCAGAGGTTCAAAATGTTACACTCGGACTTTCTAGAAACAGATTCAACCCTTGGGGTAATAATAGCGCTTATGTCAACACTTGACCAGTTATTGTCATGTCGTATAACATGCCTCCATGGATGTGTATTAATAAGGAATTTAATTTCCTTACTCTGCTAGTTTCAGGTTCTAAGTCTCTTGGAAAGTGTTTACATGTGTACCTCGGACAATTGATTGATGAGCTGAAACACTTGTGGGAAAATGGAGTCCCAACTTATGAAAGGTTCACTGAAACAATGTTTATGATGAGAGCAGCCATTATGTGGACCATTAATAATTTTTCTGCGTATGAGATGTTGGTATCTTGCACAACTAAAGGGTATAATGCTTATCATGTCTGCTTCGACGTCGTCAACTCCAGTTGGCACACAGGAAAAGTGTGTTACATGGGTTGTCGTAGATGGCTTCCTCATGATCACTAGTGGTGACATGATAAGGAGAATTTTGATGGGACAATAGAGAATAGTCCTAAACTCCAACAGTGGTTTGGTGAAGAGATTTTTAAGAGGTTAAACGGCTTCTATTTTGGTATGTTAAGCAATGAAGATCGTGTGAAAAAAATGAATCCATAGCCTCCCCATCATCTTCGATCCATATTCGAAGCACATGAGTATTTTCTTTGAATTACCTTACTGGTTGAAGTTAAAACTCAGGAACAACCTAGATGTCATGCACATAGAAAATAATGTGGCAACAGCGTGGTGGGAACAATTCTCGGAATTAAGTTCAAGACTAAGAATATTCCCAAAGCGCGAAAAAATCTGGAATCTATGAATTTACGCCGTCCCTTGTGGTTAAAGAGGGATAGAAGATGAGAGTACAACAAGATTTCAGAAGCACCTTACACAGTGAAGTCGACACTGAGGGATACTATATTCAACTGGTTTAAAAGTGTTTTTTATCCATCTAATTATGCATCAAATATATTTGGACGTGTCAACGTTGAGGAACACAAGTTCATTGGTCTAAAGACTCATGATTGTCACGTTATGCTACAACATCTGATTCCAGTGGTAATTCGACCATATTTGCTCTGTGACATCATCAAACCAATAGTAGCATTGTGTAGATAGTGGTAGAGGTTATGCACTAGATAGTTGAAGAAGTCAGATGTGGTCGAACTACAATAAAAAAATTGTCCACATCCTTTGCAAATTAGATAGGATTTTTCCTCCTACTTTATTTGACATCATGATTCACCTCATGATCCACCTTTCCGAAAAAGTGCTGCCACTACACTTGGATGCATCCTCAGGAAATATATAATTAATTATAACACGGTTTTTCATCATTTATATATATTTTTGTGTTTCCACTATTCATCAAAAAATTAATTTTATCATTTTACAGACAACTTAGACGATACCTAAAGGATTTGTCAAAAATAAATTTGCCATGGATGGCTCCATAGCATAAACATACTTAATACATGAGGGCGTTACCTACTACAGTAGGTACCTAAAGGATCCAGTCCATACCACCGCCTCCAATATCAACAATCTTTCAGTCGTCAAAGATGTTGTACGACCGTTTAAAAGAGTATTACACGGAAAATTAACTCAAGAAGAACTTAATGAAGCACATTGGGTAGTGTTGCGAAACTGTGACGAGGTTGACCCTTACATGCAAGCTTACAGGGAGAAAATTCAAACAGCTAAACCGGACAAGAGTCATAATTGAGCTAAAAAGTGTTTAAGAAGAAGTTCCCTGATTATTTCCTCCAATAGGTATGTTTAAACCATATAGGTTTGTGGCTTCTTTATTTTGAAATTGAGAAATCCAGATGAGAATAGGTGTCCATGGTAAAATAATTTGTTATTTTGGTGTTTGCTCATTCGAAGTGTTTTTTCTTAGTTTATGTATGCAGGTTTTTGGTTTTATTTTGTTTTACGTGAAACTATGTCAAATTTTTAGTAGAAATTAAATACACATTCATATATCTTCTTCACAACTTTGAAGATGATCAATCTAGAAAAACTCGTTAACCATGAGAGGTGGTGTTCATGGGAAAAATACTTATTGGCCCATAAGCCGGTTCAACACTATATTTACGCAGATGTTTTGTCAACGGTGTAAAGTTTCATTCATTGGACCGAGATGAAGGAAGAACACAAAACAATATGATCATGGTTGGGGAAGACGCTGATGTATATTATTGGGTTCTTATTAATGTCGTTCAGCTACTTGATGAGAATGATATCAACATTTTTGTATTCAAGTATAAATAGTTCAAGCATATGAAGAAATATCTGGGTCTTTTATCATTTGAAACAAACTCAAGCTGGTAAGAGGATGAGCCATTTGCTCTTGCCACCTTAGTCATACAAGCGTTTTATCTGGAAAATAGTTAACCATATGTCTCACCGAGGAATATGGATTGCCACAACACTTGAAGGGACGTTGGCGACTGAAACTGAAGTACATGATGACATTCTTTCACTTCCGAATCCCAAACAATTCAATTCGGAGTCAGTACACAAAGATTTAAGGTCATTTCTTCAATTTTCTCTCCCTTTCTAAGTTTCTAAGGTCATAGCTTTTGTAGTAGCTTCATCGATGTTACCTACTAAATAAAAAGCTTGCTCTGGAAGACCGTCTAATACTCCAGAAAGGATCAATTTAAACCCTTTAATAGTTTCTGTTAGACCAACATATTTTCCTGGGGAACCGGTAAATACTTCTGCTATGAAAAAGGGTTGTGATAAGAAACGCTCAATTTTTCGTGCTTTTGCTGCGGTTAAGCGATCGTCTTCAGATAATTCGTCCAACCCAAGGATAGCTATAATGTCCTAAAGTTCTTTGTAACGTTGTAAAGTTTTTTTTAACCCTTTGCGCAGTTTCATAATGTTCTTCACCAACAATCCGAGGTTGGAGCATAGTTGATGTTGAGTCTAAAGGATCATAAAAAATAGCTCACTTATTCGAAAAAATTCTCTGAAAGTCCTACGAGCTTGAAATAAAATACTCTACGATTTTCGTGAAGAAAATAAAGTCTAATTCTCACTCGGTGAAAAGTCTTTAACAAATTACACGATGCAACTAATTCGCGATAAAACTAATTCATGCCGATTTGTGTGTAAGTTTTTGTTCTGGTTGTTACAAATCTACTCCCCTAATGAAAATTTCTTCCTCAAAATTTACATACCTGCTAATTGAAGAGATAGGGGTACTGCTCTCGCATATGTTGTTCGGTTTCCCACGTGGCCTCTTTAACTGCATGGTTTCTCCATAAGACTTTCACTAGTGGAATAGCTTTGTTGCGTAGCTCTTTCTCTCGCCGATCAAGAATCTGAACTGGCTCCTCTACATACGATAAGTCTTCACGTATTGAAAGTTGATAATGTGTAAGAACATGAGATGGATCAGAAATATATTTTTGCAGCATAGACACATGAAACACATCATGTACCCTGGCCATCTCAAAAGGTAGTGCGAACTTATACGGCACCGCACCCACCCATCCAATAATCTTATATGGGCTGATGTAACGTGGGCGGAGTTTGCCACGTTTTTCGAAACAAACAACACCCTTCCAAGGAGACAATTTCAAAAACACCCAATCGCTAACTTTGAACTCTAGATCCTTCCTCCTTGTGTCAAAATAGCTCTTTTTTCAATTCTGAGTTGTCTTCAACTTGTCTCGAATAATTTGGCTCTGCCCTCACGCATGGTCATAGCATGCACACGGGCTTGTCTAGCTGGTCGTCTATGCTGGTTATGGTTTTTTGATCCCCAGAAATGGCACTCTAATCTCGACCAGTACTATGAGTTGCAACACCACAAAAAGTGCCCATCTTTGGACATTCCCTCGCATGATGACCCTCCTAGTTATAACGATAACAAATAGTGGTGCCCCGCTGACACAAACCAAGGTGACGCTTGTTACAATTATTACACAACGAAAAATCTCTCGGTGCAACTAGTGTGTTATATAGACGCTGAGGGTTACTCAATCCACTAGAACTCGCACTTGATTGTTGCCTCTGAGGTCGATTCCTCCTCCACCTCTGGCTCCTACTCTAACCAGATGTGCCAACAGAAAATCTATAAGGTCCACTACTAGAAGATGAGGCTGAGCCCGATCTACCTAAACTCAATCTCTTTGAAGGACCCTGGCTAGGTCCACATTCCTCAAAGTGGCGAGACTAAAACTGCAATTGTGTCTCCCTTTCTACATCCTCGCCTCTAAGTGTCTTGGGGATTAGCGGAGAAGCCAGTGCATCGATGCAATAACTGTGACTATACTCTGTGTAAAACAATATGTTGTATGCCTTCAAGCTAATGCATAACTGTAGACTCACAAAACAACAGTGAAAATAAAATGTCTACTCAGAGTACACAGCTAGCTTTATGGTCCGGCAGAAGTTCCCTCGCCAAAATCTCAATCACGGTCTTTTGAATAAATTATATAGTCAATTAATATCGAATTTCGATCAATAGTGCGAAAATAAACTCAGAAACTACCCCGGAAACCCCCCAGTCAATTTTGAATTTTTGCCTCGCTGGAGACCTGCCTCCACAGGCAGCAGTGCGTGAGTCACACGCGCCTTCAGCAGTGAAAGCTCCGTTTGGAGAGTTCAACCTATGATTGGAAATATCTCAACAATCCCTACAACTTTCCCAACTAAACCTACCCCTAACTCGCCAACATTTGGCTGGAAAACAGCACGAAACCTCACGGCCAAAAAAAATCGCCGAAAATTCGGTTTCGGCCAAAATCGATGCCGTCGTTACTTCTTGGTCCTCAAAACCATAAGGGTTCGACCCTTGGTGTGAAACCCAACTAATTCCATCCCACCCCCTCATCGAAAAACTACCGGAGCACTACCATCGATTAAACCCGAAACCTACCGGGTAAATTGAGTCGATTCAGGTCCTAAAATAACTCAAAATCAAACAATACATACATGAATCGAAAGAGGGAGATGAGAGCTTCAAAACCATAACAAGAACGCAGACAACGGTGGCGTTTTCCCGCCGGTCTGAAATCTGGTCGGCTCGGCTCGTCGCGGGTCTTGCATGTGCCCGAATAGTTTTTCTGTTTTGATTTTCTCTTCTTTGTTTTTCAAAAATACCCCTATTTATACCCCTCAGCTCTTGATCAGATCAAGAGCTGAAATTTGATCTGATCAAGATCTAACGATCGAGATTAAATCAACCTAAAAAAATTACTTTTAATATTTTCCCCATGCAGACTTCCAAAAATCATAAAAATAGCTTGCTTATCCAAAAAATTCTCCAAAAATTTCTGCAAGCTCGAAATAAAATAATATATGACTTCCGTAAAGAAAATAAAGTCTAATTCTTTCTCAATGAAAAAGTTGTTAACAAATCACACGATACGACTAATTCGCGATAAACCTAATTTGTGCCGATTTGTGCGTAATTTTCGGTTCGGATCATTACAAATTGTGTTTGTGAATGAGCTACTTTGTATTTGTGGATGTTTACATGCTTGAGCTTCATAATTAGTTTCACCTATGCATGTGTTGACCCTAGCTAAGTTAGTATATATATATATATATGCAGAGACTAAAAATGAGACTTTATTTAAATTAGCTACTCAAAGAAGGCTAGATGAGCATGTAAAACATGATGAGGGTCTATTCCGAGAGGGTTTACCTTAAGGTTTGGTTTTCTTAGTACTAAGTGAGGACTAAAGTATCCTTGAGTCTTAATAGACTTGAGGGACTTTAGTTATGCACACATTGAATCGAGAGGTTATTGTGGTTACTAGTTGAGTCTTTTGATTTGTAACTCAAAATGGTGCGAATTGGGAGATTCACTTAGACTATCTCCCGGGTCCTGCAAAAGAGGTTCGGGAAGGGGAACCTTCCACATGTATCACATTGTATGCTTGTTGACTTCACTCATATGACATACAGTCAAGATTTAAGTCCGAAATGACTTAGGTCTTGATCCCAATTCACTAAATACTTCAGGGTTGGGCTCAAGTTGTCTAGAGTCCAAAAATAACCTAAGAACTTGGGTTCAAAACCAAACGTGACTCAAAAGGTCACGATTTGGACATCAACTCGTGTGAAACAGACTATAATCATTCACCTTCATGAATCAGGATATTGCTTGAGCATCATATGGTTAGCAAAAATTTCCCTAGTCAACCATTCTATTTTATTGTGAATTCGTTGCGATTTTAGTTTTCTTGCTTTAGTATAATCAATCAATCAACTCGTATAATCACTTACCGTAGTCTAATCACCCCTTGCAATGCTAGGTCTCCAAAGGACTTAGTAGTGTTAGATACACATCCTTGCATTTGATTTTAGTTTAGTATCAAGTTAGTGTCTAGTTTAGTCGCAGTTTAAGCGCTTAATCAATTCGAACTAAGGAGTTATGTGGCTAATCCTCGTGGGGTCGACACTCCACTTCTTATAAATACTATAACTTGATCTCATATACTTGTGGGTGAAAACCACTCTTTACACTTATGGGCTAGTTCATAGTTCAAAAAGTTTGAGGAGAAAAACTTTCCCAACACTCGAGCGGCCCTGGAGGAGGCTCGAGCGGCCCAGATTCGGATTGATACATTACAAACTCAGATGGATCATATACTCGAGTTCCTCAAGACTAGGATAGACATGGATCCTAATTCCATTTTTCATTTGAATATCACACCTCAGAATTCTGGACACGATGACGACAATCCAAGCATCGAGGGAATCGGCGGGGTCCAAACTCCCGCCAATGTCGATATTTCTATTTAGTTTCTTATGTAATTATGTTTATATTTGATTGGAAATGTACAATTTTTATGTACAAATTTAATATATTCAATGAGTATTTTCATAATTTACTATTTACCTTAACAATTTATATTTCTAAAATAATTATAAATACAAAAAATAAAAAAATATACAACATAGACGACGGAATTGAAGATTTCGTCATTTAAGTGGGCATGTTAGACGACGAATTGGTTAATATTTCGTCATCTAGTAAGAACATTCAGACGGCGAAAAAATGTTTGTCATCTCGAATGAAACCTGTTAGACGACAAAATATAAGAATTCGTCGTCTAGGGTAATTCACTAAGACGATGAAAACGTTTTCATTGTCTAAGTTAGAACACTTAAACGAAAAAAATATTTTTTTCGTCTAAGTTAGAATTTCTTAGATGATGGAACCGTTTCATAATCGAAGTGTTCTAACTTTCGTCATCTAGGAAATTGTACACAACGAAAAATTTTGTCATCTTTTTGAGTAAAATTTCATCGTGTAGAAACTTAGACGACAAAGTAGGTTTCGTCGTCTAAGATGTGATTTAGATGACAATTTTTTTTGTTTCGTCATCTAAGTTCTTCCACTACGACACTCAGCCGACAAACCTCAGACGACGAAAAAAGGGCAATTTCATCGTCTAAGTGCTTTTTTCTGGTTGTAGTTGACATTCTCTCCTCTCCTGGAGGTATGCAAGTCTCTAATCTTATTATTGCAAATGATTGTTTGATCTTTAGCAAAGCCTCCACTAAGGCAACCATGAATATTTTAATAATCCTTGCTCTCTTTTCAAAGGCTTCTGGACATAAAATCAATTTTCATAAAACTTCTTTGTACTTTTCTAAGAGAGTTCATAGTAATGTAAAGAATGATATTGTTAATGTTTGGGAATTCAACAGAAAAGTATCATTGGTAGATACTTAGGTATACATAATATTGTGTTTTGGATGGACCCCATAAATGCTAGGAAAATTATGGTTAAAATCACAAACAAATTTGCAGGCTGGAAGAAGAATACTCTGTCAAGAGCTGAAAGAATTATACTGATTAAATCAAGCATTGTTGGGATCCTGCTTTAAATGCTCAAAAAGCTTTTTAAATATATGGATAAGGAAACAAGTGTTTTAGGAAAATATAAAAGTAGAGAGAATAGTTTGAAGCAATGAATTGTGTAACTTTATTAATGATGGAGCAACTCCTATATATAGGAGAGTACAAGAAGTACAAACATGAAAGTAATCCTATTACATCTCTGGATAAGCTATACTGTCATATCCTGTGATCTCCACCATAACTAGGAATATCAAATATCTTACAACACTCCCCCTTGTACCGGTGTATGGTGGTGACGCTTCTTCATTTGCTTCATTGATGCCTCATCAAAAACCTTGCCGAGCCAAAAACATTTGCAGGAGAAAAATCCTTCTCGCCAAGTAAAAAGAGTGTAGATCATCGTAGACAATGATATGACACATAACTATGTTGCCTCATTAAAACCTTGCTAAGTAATAAAAACCCAGTGGGATAAAAACAACCTTAGTCAAGGAAAAAGAGTACAATGTGTCCTTCAAATCCAGAAACGCTAATGTGCATGCCAGACTCCCCCTGAAGTCTGCATCTCCCCCTGATATCAACATCAAGGGTAGCTTGAGTAAGCTGAGAAACCCTATGCTCTACACATGCTTCTCAAATGTGGAATTTGGCCAATAACTTAGAAAGTCTGCCACATTATCCTCAAATCAAACTTGGTCAACCATAACCTTAAGGATTTGCTATTGTTTGCTGACTATAGAATAGCTTATGCGATATGTATTTGGTGTTGTCGCCCTACATTTAATCTAGCTTCATCACCTTGATGCAAGCAACATTATCCTCATAATGCATGTAGGTTCATCAGTGGTGATTCATAAACCACTTGATCTTCGATATGTGCTTTTATGGATCTCAACCATATGCATTCCATAACAACTTCATGTTAGATCAATAATCTCAACATGGTTCGAAGATGTAGCGACGAGAGTCTGGTCTCTAGACTTTAAGAGTTAGTAGTGGATTCAAATCCACAAGTCTCACGAATATGTGTAATGATGGACCTCAGCCATATACACACCTTAACTGCCTCATGAAGAGCAATAATCTCAGAATGATTCGTGGATGCAGCGACTAGGGTTTGCTTTGTAGACCTCCAAGATATCGCGGTGTTTCCCATGGTAAAGACATAACCAACATGGGAACAACTTTTGTGTGGATTAGAGAGATATCTAACATCAGCAAAACTTGCCAACACATCACAACGATTGTTGGTGTAGGGGGTGAAGGGAAATCAACGCCACTCTCTTTGTGGTGCCCTTACTTCCAACGCCACTTTCTTTATGGCCTCTCTGTAGGGATAGATTAAGCCCATATATTTCATACTCTTTGATACTAAAAGATTGTCTTTCAACCATTCCAATGGCATTGCGTGGGCGCATAGCTACATCTAGCTATTAAGTTCAACAAGAATGAGGAGCTAAGTCTTGTGTATTACACTAAGTACACTTTTGCACTTAGATTGGGCATTTTAGCCTTTAACACGTCTTCGTCATCATCCCTTGGACAAAAATGGATCCCTCTAAGGGTCAAGACTATAGCAGATCATGGGAGTACTCATAGACTTCACTTTATCATCATAAAGTGCAACATATCTTAGAGTAAGCCGATGATGGAGAATCTCATCATTACGGTGCTCGAGTTCCCGTCACTAGCTGTGACTCCTTTATTCGAGACAAATCGTGTCTTCCCAAGATCTTTCATCTCAAATTCGGATTTCAAACACTTTGCAAATCCTGAACTTGTTCTATAAATGAACACGCATGGGCATATCCATTTCCAATCAAGTAGTCATTTGGTGAACGTTTCAATCTCATTGCAAACGTGCTCTGTGGTCTAGAGCCACTTGATTTGGGTAAATGAAGTCCATCTAAGACATTCATATCTATCTCTTATTCTAGATCCCCATAGAGATAGATATGAACGCCATGACCATGTTTATAAGCTACATGTCAAGTTTTTCAGAAACTACCAAACTGACAAGGTAGTGGAGTGCAATGACATCCATTATGAGAGAATTTATCTCATCGTAGTCAATTCCAGAGCGTTGTGAGAAGCCTTGCGCCATGAGGCGAGTATAATCTCTTTATTCTCATCACGCTTTCTAACAAAGACTCATTTCGATAGGCTTTACACTTGGGTGTGTCGGCATCACCAACCCAACGACCTTTCTCTTTGTTGGTAAACATAATTCAATCTGGATCGCTTCTTTCCATGTAGGCCAACTGCTACTACGTTCGGAAGTTTCAACGTAGATATGTTCGATAAATCTCAAAATTCCATAATCTCATGTACACTAGTGTAGTATGTAGAGACCTCTATATTCTGAGGAATTGGTTTTAGCATTAAGGCGTCCCTCAATGATAACCATAATCCAAATATGTTCTCATGAGATGGAATAGAGTATAAATAATCATTTGATCATATTGTGCCAAACTCTCTCCCTTCCTTGGACGAGTATTTATTGAACATTTGGGTATCCTATGCTCTCCAGCAGAACCCATGGCCTGTGACGACACTATGCCACTTTGTGACGTCACTATGCCACATTCTCCGATGGCAGCACCATAACCAACTCCTTTTGGTGGCGCCATGTCCTCTCAAAGGGACATGAATCCTTACAGGCATGTTTGCAGCAAGTATATGTGATCTCGTCACTTTCATGAAACTAGAAAATGTATCAGGCATCGAATATGTTACGTTCTATCGTTTGGGGATCATGATGAGACATTGTGAGGGCACGACCCTTCTTGTCGTTCCTATTTGAACATGCTTGTTCTTATCTCCCCCTAACGATAGGAAGACTGTCTCATCAAAGTGACATCCGCAAACTAGTTGTAAAGAGATCGCTTGTCAAGGTTCTTATAGCGGATTCTTGTTGAAGACTCATGTCCAACATATGTATTCATCCGTCTCGATTGACCCATCATAATGTGTTGTGGCAGAGCAATTTTTGGCACATATATGCGTAAGTGCGAGATATTATCTTCGCACACAGTCACCAGCTGCGCAAAATAAGATTGATGGTGGATCGCAGACGATGAAGTATAGCTGCATGCGATATTGCATAACCCTAAGCATAAAATATTGTTGTACATTACCAATGCTCAGACTACAATCGTAGTCGCTAAACAGTAGTTTTCTGCGAGACCATTTGGGTTTGTTCATGAGAGTATGTTACCAATATCAAATCTCAATGATGTGCAATATAAGTCATCGAAACTCTACGATGTAAACTTTCTACCATTATTAACTCGAACTAACTATGAATGGGATGATTCAGGTAGTGAGCCCGCATTCATATAATCTGAGCTAGAAGTTTAAGCAACATTATAAGTGGAAGATGGCATGACATGTGACCAGTGTGTCTGCATTATAAACCAACACCACAAAACATCGTAGTGGTCCGCTAGTTGGTTGAATCGTTCCATAGAATCACCTTAGATTCTATATGGTGAGAACTTATGTGTCCTTTGCATAGGATGGTCTCAATCATAATCTCTTGAATGAGTGGGATTTTACAATAACGAGTGATGAGCCTTTGTAAATAACCAATGAGGATTTTGATTGAGGCTTGGAGTTTCCATGAACTCGGGAAGCAAGATAGGAGACTAGCACGCCATCCTCGGCGTTTAGTTTTCTCCTCTTAGGGGAAGAGGCGTCGATCACTAATCGACGTTTGGACGATAGAGCCACTATTGAATGGTGCCCAACTCCAATCACTTATGAACCATTTCTGATTCTTGCTTTATTTCACTCGAAAGAATGGATGTCCGATTGACTTTCTCAAAATCCGAATCATCATATCACAACTTGGGTATCCCAATTTGTCGTATCAAAGCCTATATGTGTCTGAATCCCTTAAGTCATCTTACATGACATTATTTGATTCTACAACTCTTTTAGTTGTCTTACATAGCCCATTTGGCTGACACATAAGTTTCTCTAATATTCAGATCATACCGCAATTATTAGAGATAATGCAGAGGAACTCATGTCCATTCTCACTTGAAAATTGTTGGCATAGATGATGAGAAGACCCATGTCCATTCTCATAATATAGAAACATAATCGACAAGGAACAAAGTCGATGTAAGTTGTCTATGTCATAACATAGTATATGTAATTCCCACTTCAATGAGACATTCAAAGTTCTCTAGGGAAATACTTGCAAAGACACAAGTCTTGCATGAGGAAAAATCAAAAAATAACTCGAAAGTTTAGTTTTCAGGGGATATGCCTTCGACCCATCGAAGTACCCCCTCGGGGTTGATCCCTTGATCGATCCAGGATACCTTTGATTCATCGAAGGATGTCCTCAGGAAATTTTTCGATCCATCGGGCTTCCTCAGGAAATGTTTCGATGCATCAAGGATCCCTTCGATCCATCGAAGGGCCTCCTCAGGAAACATTTCGATCCATCGAGGGCACCTTCAATCCATCGAAGGGCCTCCTCAGGTTTTGGCCTTCCTCGGGCAAACTGACCTCCGAGTACTTAAACAAGCATAACTTTGTCTACAACATAGCTTTTGACGTTCTGAATAAAGTTCTAGAAACTAGACATCCGTAGCTTTTCGAGAATATACTACACATATGCTGAATCATTTTGAATCAATCCCAAATTCATGTCAAAACTAAGCAATTTGCACAGCCAAATGTGTTATGTCGGTTTCAGACCTCTGTCTAGTAAAACTGGCATAACCTTTTCTAGAAAATAGATATCGACAAGCCGAACATAGTTTTGCAAACTAGAGGTCTGTATCTTTTCAACCATATGCCATCCATATGTTGATTTATTCTGGAAAAATCCCAATTTGTCGTCGAAGTCGACTGATCTGCAGAACAGATTCTGTTATGCCCTGTTTCTGACCTTTATCCAGTAAAACAAGTATAACTTTTTCTAGAAATTAGCTATCGACAATCTGGAGGTAGTTATGAAAACTAAACATCTGTACCTTTTCAACCATATACTACTCATATGCTGAATATTTTTGGGCAATTCCCAGTTCATTGTCGAAGCTGGCTGATAGTGCAGCAAAATTCTGTTTTCTGCATTTTTGGGGACTTTATAGCACTCTTAGCTATCCCAATAGATACATGGACGAATTTGCAAGTTTTCTAGGACATCTAAAGTCATTTTGGTAGCTCTTTTCACTTATGACCAGGTGAAGAGAGATCAATGTAGGTGGGACATAAAGTCCGCTCAAATACCTTTATCGAAAATCTCTTGTTCTAGACATCACAAGTTACTAAGGTGAGGCCTAGTAGACGAAAGGTTTGTAGCAATCGCAAAACATGTACATTACACAGAAAATGTCGACAAGTCTGTTATTAATAAGACAAAATAGTGCCTTTATTAATAATGCCAACATCATACATCAAAATTTGTTAATCCAAAGTAATTGACCAACATTGTCAAACATAATGCTTAGGCAGACAAGCCTTTTTACATGGAAAATATAAAGCTCTAATCAAAATTCGGTATCTCAGCAATTGAGTCTCTGCCAATTTTGAAGTTTGCCTTAATGAGATTAGCCTCTGCTCCATCTCTATCTTCTGCTTCGTTGTTTCTTTGATCCTTAAAATTCGTAAAATCTGAACACACTTGCTTGTTGATTTTCTACCGAATTATTAGTGTCTCAGAATGCAACGAAATTTTTCATACCCAAACTAGACCCGTACATGAACACTTCTACAAATTTTCATAATTTTTCGAGACTTGTAGCTAGGTCGAATAATTTTTATAATAGTATGCAGAAAACAGTTCCGAAAACTGATGTGTTCAATGATCAAGTATATTCGGATTGGGTGGTTTCAATGTAACGATGATGATCTTGGAAATCTATAGATCCCTCACATCTATTGCTTATCAATGGTAATCAATACCTATTGACCCAAAACTTCCAAAATCTATCTTCTCAAACATTTTGAGAAAAAACAACTCGTTTAATTTGAGAAACATCATGCGGCTTATCTTGGCCTCTCTTGGCATTGGTACCTCACCCTCCATGGATTCCTTGCTCACTAGAGCCTCTATGGCCGGCGCTTCCTCTATCATGGTGATTGAGCATGGCCTTCATGCGCCAACTTATAGCGTCCTTCCTTGTGTGGGCGGTGGTAGAGATCAAAAACTGTCTCATCAAAATTCCCTTAACTTAAGGGTTCCGCTCCTTTGCGCCATTCTCTTGATACGCTTTTATAATTCGCATAGTGAACACTCTTAGTTCCAACTTGCCTTGAATTATGATTATGTAAAGGATTTTCTCGATCAAATTTTGCTCTTCAATTGCTTTCCACATAATTGGAGCATGGATCTAAGCTTAAGCATCTCATAGTTGATTGATGCAATTTGCTTGAAGTCGGAAAACCATATGTTATTCCACTTCTCTTTTAGATCTAGGAGCATGGTGTCAATGCACTTTTGCATATCAAACACCATGAGAAAATAGAAGATATATTAGTTTCACAGTCGTAAGAGACTTCCTCGACAACTAATTTTTTTTCCAATATAATATTTGGATTAGACCTTTACTTTGATGTATATGGTCTTACGAACTCTCTTTGTTCGTTTTAATTGATGCTTTTATGAACACTCTTTGTTCAATTGATTTTGTGAACGCTCTTGGTTCACTTATGAACACTCTTAGTTCATGTGGGAACGCTCTTAGTTCCAAGAATGCCCACCTTCAAGAAAGGTGCGGTGTAGAAAGGAGGGAGAGGATGTTATCCCGAAATCCCTATAGAAAAATTCAAATTTCCCAAAAGAGTAGGTTATCTTGAAAAAGACAAAGTTGAGTACATAAAACTTACTTGTCGTTTTATTACATAACAATTCTTTTTCTTCCTCTTTTCTCTTCGGGATCACAGCAGCTATTGCAGTCGGTGGCGGTGCTCAATTTTAGGGCTTCGTGCTGATAACGTGTTTTAGGAAAATATAAAAGTAGAGAGAATAGTTTGAAGCAATGAATTGTGTAACTTTATTAATGAAGGAGCAACTCCTATATATAGGAGAGTACAAGAGGTACAAACAGGAAAGTAATCCTATTACATCTCTGGATAAGCTACACTGCCATATCCTGTGATCTCCACCATAACTAGGAACATCAAATATCCTACAACAACAAGAAATTTCTTCTCGAATAACAATGCTAAATGAGCTCCAGTTGCTTGGAACTAGGTATGTACTCCTAAGTACAAGGGAGGATTGGGTATTCGACCTCCTGAACTACTTAATAATGCAGCAATTGCTAAGTTAGGGTGAAAAATCTTCACTTAAAGTAATTGGTGGGTGAGGATTATGACTAGTAAGTATTTGAAAAGAACCTCTTTCTTCAATGCCAAAAAGTCTAGTATATCTTCCATGGCCTGGAAATATATGCTAGATTGTATGACTCGTATCACTAAGGGTATGAGATGGATTATTGAAGATGGAAAGGATGCTATTTTTTGGCTTTATAACTGGGTGATGCATTTTCCGCTCTACTCAATTATGGATAGAAATAATTGTAGAATCAATTTGAATGCTTTTGTTAGCGAGTTTATAATAGACAGACATTGGAACAGAAATAAACTCCTGGAGGTTATTGATGAGGACATGGTAGAAAAGATTTGTGCCATTCCTATACCCTTATATGATCAGAAAGACAGGTTTATCTGGGGCCCCAACCCCAGAGGATCCTTTACTGCTAGGTCTGCAACTTGGCTACAAAGTTAAAATGACCCTAAGCATGATAAAGCAGATGTCATTGCAAAAATGTGGAAGCTTAGAATTCCCTCTAAGGTGAAGTTATTTGTTGGACTCTGCTGAGAGGTAGACTGAAAACGAAGGATAGGCTTTATAAATATGGTATGTTAAATACTAATATTTGCCTCCTTTGCAATAATGTAGATGAAGAGAGTATTGACCACTTGTTTTGCAAATGTCATATGACCTCATCTATTTGGAGATTATTAGGTGTTAGCTCACCTCAGAATGCTCAATCTTTTTCCAATTTTTTTTACTGATTTTCTTATGAATAACCAAAATGACAATGATGTCAAAGAGCCTTTTTTTTCAATACATGTTGGTTCATATGGAAAGCCAGAATGAACAGATCTTTAGAAGTGTTGCTTTTAATGTCTCAAGTGTGGTTGCTGCTACAACAAACTTTACTCAGGAATACCTAAGGGTGAATCCTGGTAAAAGTAGGAGAACTCCTCTTGCTTCTACAATCAAACGGCTGCCTCCTCCCCACAGCAAACTCAAGATCAACTTTGATGGGTCCATCCATGGTTGTGGTGCTGGCAAGGCAGCTGGTGGCTTTGTCATATGAGGTAAAGATGGAGAAGTGCTTTGTGCTGGTGCCAGAAGATTTGGAGACACATTTGTTCCAATTGTGGAAGCCATGACAGTGAGAGATGCTCTTAACCTAGCCATTCAGAAGGGATTGATGAGGGTTGTTGTTGAAGGAGACTCTAAACTTGTCATTAACTGTATCAACAACTCATCTTCAATTCCTTGGAGACTTTCAAGCATCATCATGGACATCCAAATTCTTTCCTTATAGTTTGAGGAGATAAAGTTCAATCATATCTACCGGGAGGCAAATTTTGTGGCCGATAAACTCACTAATCATGGACACATGCTGCACCACTTACATGTCTGGGATAGATGCCTCCCTTCGTCTGCAAAAATGGTTGCTTCCTTTGATTTAATTTGTTAGACTCTGGGATAGCTAGAGGCTCTTCTTTGTAACCTTTTCCTCTTTGTATAAAAAAAGTTAAAATTGAACGAAAACGCAAAAGTGGCGAAACAATCTTTGCGCTTTTCTTAAAGAATTATATAGATTCTATTATCAACCAGAATGTCCAACACCCAACACCCAACACCTAGCCAGCTAGAGATGAATACTTCTATCTATAAATCATATTTGTTTCAAGAAACATAGAGTGGGATCAAGCAGTGATTACAATGGCAGACTCTCTTGAATTGGCATCTCTTCCTCTTTCATGTCTCCATCATCACTACGCCTCATCCCATATTTTTTTATCCTCACAAGACCCATAAGCCATACTACACAGTAAATAATACACGAAATTAACCACACTCATGATGGCAAGAACCAAATAATAGTAATCAAGATGACCTTGGTTAATGTTACTTGAAACCCAACTCACTGCCCTTGTCTTGGTCACGTCGTTGATAACAGTAACTATGAGAATCCCTAGCAAACTCCCTGTTCCAAACCCCAGTGAATATATACACAGCTATGCTAGCCATGCTCTTTGGGAGCTGAGAGTAGAAGAACTCTATTCGCCCTACTGCATCGAAAGCCTCGGCTATTCCCAACAGGCAGTGTTGTGGCACTAGCCACCTCGCCCACATAGTCACTACGCCGAGCTGGTTATTTGCAAATCCTTCTCTGATTTTCGTGCTTCTCCTATGCCTCTCCACCTCTGCAGCCACACCCATTGCAAGACAAGATAAAGCTAGCCCTAAAACCATGCGTTGCTTGCGAGTCAATCCACGCGGCCTCTTCATCAATTTTGATAACAATGGAACTAGAAGACGATCGTAAATTGCGACCCAAATTGTGAGTGCGAGAATTGAAAAAAGGGAGAAGGAACCAGCTGGGAGTGTGATGTGGGGAAAGAGGTGCCTTTCCATGGTGCCTGCTTGGGACGACAGGAAATGTGTTTTGGTTCATGACCACCGCAATCACGATACCGCTAGACCAAATCGGCAGGAGTTTGATCAGTGTCTTCAACTCCTCTACTTTTTTAATAGTGCATAACCTCCATGGATCTATTGCATTCTTCTAACCTGTTAGAGCTTAGAGAGGATTGGTTATGAGGTTTTAATGATGGAGTTCTTCACTTTCTTTTAGGACAAAACAATCAAAAAATATATAAGGAGATTACACGACTCTCTAGACTACGATCTCGCCAGAGACCTTGACCCTTCGCCACGGGATAAAGCTTCTTACGTACGCTAGCTAAGGAATAAACTTCTTACGTACGCAAGAAAGAGAGCTCGCAAGAGAGCTCGCCAAGGACGCTCGCTCGCCAAGGACGCTCGCAAGCAGACAGCTTGGAACACGTGAGACGCTCGCCAGCAGACAACCATAATCCAACACTCCCCCTCAAGCTGGATCAAAGGATTTTCTTGATCCAAGCTTGGATAACAGGCGATCAAACTGAGCAACGGGAAGGATCTTTGTAAAAATGTCTGCAAGTTGATCACTTGATCGAATGTAGGCAGTGTCTAGAATCTTCGATTGCACTTGATCTCTTACAAAATGACAATCGACCTCAATGTGTTTTGTTCTCTCATGAAACACTGGATTGGCAGAGATATGGATTGCTGCCTGATTGTCGCAATGAAGCGTGATTGGAAGTTTACAGTGAATGCCCAAGTCAGAGAGTAAGCTTCTTAACCAGATAAGTTCACAAGCAGTGGCAGCCATTGCTCTATACTCTGCCTCTGCACTTGATCTCGCCACGACAGACTGTTTTTTACTCTTCCAGGTGACGAGGTTTCCTCCTAGGAACGTGCAAAAACCAGTGGTTGATTTTCGATCGATGGTGTTGCCAGCCCAATCTGAGTCAGTGTACCCTTCTAGATTAAAATGACCATGCTTTTCATAGATTCCCCTGGAGACTGATCCTTTCAAGTAACGAAGGATCCTCTTCACAAGATTATAATGGGATGTTGTTGGAGCATGCATGAATTGGCTAACCAAACTGACAGCATACGTTATGTCTGGACGGGTAATAGTGAGATAGATGAGCTTACCCACAAGTCTCTGATAAACAGACACTTCAGACATTGGCTCGCCAGATTCAATGTCGAGCTGACTGGGAAGCGGAGTGGGAGCAGAGTTGCAACTTAGCATTTCTGCTTCTTCTAACAAGTCAGTTACATATTTTCTTTGGTTTAGAAATAGACCAGATGAAGATTTAGTCATTTCTATTCCTAGAAAGTATCTGAGCAGGCCAAGATCTTTGATGGCAAATTTGGCATGAAGGCTGTGCTTGAGAGCCTGAATCCCCTCTTGATTATCTCCTGTAATAATCAAATCATCAACATAGACTAGCACAACTAATCTTCCATGAGTGCTAGTCCTTGTGAACATGGAGGAATCAGCCGCACTTCGCTTGAAACCAGTTGAGAAGAGGACTGAGCTGAGCTTAGCATACCATGCTCTAGGAGACTGTTTAAGACCATAAATGGCCTTGTGCAGTTTACAGACCATTCCCTGCTCATTTTCTTGGGGATGACCAGGAGGAACCTTCATATACATAACTTCCTCCAAATCTCCATGTAGAAACGCATTCTTGACATCCATCTGGTATAGATCCCAACCAGAATTAAGAGCTACAGATAGTAAGACTCTTACAGTATTCATTTTTGCCACAGGAGAAAATGTTTCCTTGTAATCAACCCCATATGTTTGAGTAAATCCACGAGCTACCAGTCTTGCCTTGTGACGGTCAATGGTTCCATCAGAGTGGAATTTGATTTTATAAATCCACTTGGCACCAACAATCTTCTGCCCCTTGGGAAGTTGGACGATGCTCCAAGTTTTGTTGTCACTCAAAGCCTTGAGCTCTTCTTGCATTGCATTTCTCCATACTTGAGACATACAAGCTTCATCAAATGTTCTAGGTTCAACAAGTTGATTTAGGGCCTCCTGATTGGAAGAATGAAGGAAATTGAGGATACCAGCATTTCCTTGAGGAGGTTTAAGGGTATAGCTTTCAAATCCATCAAGTCTGACATTGGCTTTCCTAGTCCGAGTAGGATACCTCCGGTACAGAGTTGGAGGCTGACATGGTTCAGGATCAGGGATAGGAACAACATTTTCCTATATGTACACTCTCCTCTTGATCACGATCGGGTTCCTGAGAAGGTGGCTGTTCAGTATCGGCACCGACATCAGAATTGGTCAGTTCCGAATTGTCGAGAAGAATAGGCATTGGCTCATTGAATAGCTCCCCCTGACGTTCATCATCACATCTTTTGTAGAACGGGTTATTCTCATCAAATCTCACATCCCTTGACACTATCGGCTTTCTTGTTAGGGGATCATAGCATTTGTAGCCCTTCTGCGATGATGAGTATCCAAGAAAGATACATTTGACAGCCCGAGGATCAAATTTGTCTCTTTGTTGAGCCTGGATATGAACAAAGCACACACACCCAAAAACCTTCAGTTGATCAATGACAATCTTCCTATTTTTCAGAACTTCAAATGGGGACTGATAGTTCAAAACTTTGCTAGGAAGTCTGTTAATAAGATATGCAGCGGTTTGAATTGCATGAGACCAGAAATGTTTAGGAACATTTGATTGTATCATCAGTGCTCTGGTTTTTTCCAGGATATCTCTATTTTTCCTCTCCGAAATTCCATTTTGTTGAGGTGTTCCCACACAACTTGTTTGATGGATAATTCCCTGGGCGCTTAAGTACAGTTTCATGATTTTTGAAGTGTACTCAGTGCCATTATCAGACCTTAGCACGCATATGTTTGAAGGGTACTGATTTTTAACAAGATTGTTGAAATCACCAAAACACTTGAACACTTCATGCTTAAACTTTAACAAGTAAACAAAGGTTGTTCTTGTGAAATCATCAATAAAGGTTACATAGAACCTATAACCATCAACTGATGGAATTCGAGCAGGTCCCCAAACATCAGAGTGCACTAATTCAAAAGCTCGAGAAGATCTAGAATATGAAGTAGGGAAAGGCAGCCTAGTAGCCTTTGATTTGTGACACACATCACAGTCACTATGATTTTTACAGAGGTTGGGAAACAAAAGGGATAACACATGAGAAGAAGGATGGGCCAGACGCATGTGCCATAGCTGCTGAAGGGATGAAGAGGAGGATTCAGCAACCAATCCTTGAGGAAAACTTGATGAAGAGGAGATGAAGTAAAGGCCATTTAGGTAGACTCCTTCACCAATCTTCCTCATGGTGACCCGGTCCTGAAACACAACACTATGAGTTGAGAAGGTGACAAGGCAGTCTAACAGCTGAATGAGTTTTCCCATAGACAGAAGTTTGAAAGGAAAAGAGGGAACATACAGGACCTGAGACTCTAGGTTTTTTGAAAATAAGTTCAACCTTCCTTTTCCTAATATGGGAACCTTTTTACCATTTGCTACAGACACATGTGAGGGTTTTTCAAAACCGCAAAAACCCTTTAAAACAGATGAGTCATTTAACATGTGGTCTGAGGCACCAGAGTCAACAATCCAAAAATCAGATTTCTTGCTAAGGTCTAAAGCTGTAGAGATAGCACAAGTGATACCTACTATTTCATCAGGTTTAGCCAAGTCAGCCTCTGCCAGAAACTCAGCAAATTGACCAAGCACCACAGTAGCATCCTTAGGGTCACTCCCTCCTTGTTTTTGTTGAAGAAAAGCAGCAAATTCATTTATAAGATTGACAGGATTTGCTGTGAAGTCAGCCAGACCATCAGAAGAGCTATTGCTGGCATGATTCGCCTTCGGGGTGGATGAGAACTTCATCTGACCCTTTGAGCCCTTGTGGTCCTCATTGAATTTCGGTTTCAATTTTGGATGCAGAATCCAGCAAGTCTCTTTGAGATGACCAATACCAGCACGACCAATGCGCACACAATGAGTGCACTTGAGATCTGGTCTTCTGCCTCGATATGGTCTATTACTGGAGAAAGCCCTTGTTTCAGAGGGTCCAGTATCAACATCTCCAACAGCAATATCAGCATTCATTACTTTCTTTCGTGTTTCTTCTCGTTGAATGGTGTTGCACACCATCTGCAGGGTAGGTAGCTCTGAGTTCATCAACAACCGACTTTTCAGATCTTCATACTCAGATCCCAAACTAGCTAAGAGTTGAAACACTTTATCCTCTTCGACACGTTTTAGCAGAACATCTGGATCCACAGAGTGAGGTCTGTAGAGGTCAAGTTCATTCCATTTCGCCTTCAAGTTTCCAAGGTGCTGAACAAAGGTTAAGCTTCCTTGGTGTAGCTCAGCTAACTCCTTCTTGAGTTGAAACACCCTGGCTGCATTGTTCAGGTCCCCATACATTTCCTTGACAGTTTTCCACAGATGAGCACAAGATTCAGAATAGTTGAAGATTTCTGCAATCTTGGGATCCATGGAGTTGAGGAGCCATGACATGACAAGCTGATCAAGAGACAACCAGGCATCATATTCAGAAGAGTCACTGCTTGGAATTTTGGTATTCTCACTGATACAACTGAGCTTGGACCGTCCTCCAAGTGCCAGAGTAATGGCTCTAGACCATGATAGATAGTTAAACTCATTTAAGAGGACAGAAGTAAGGCGTTGATTAGGGTGCATATCACCTGAATCAACCTTGCCGGATGAGGAGGATGCATTTATGTCGTTTCCTCCGGCCATGATGAGAGGAAGAGATTAGAGAAAAACAGACAAATGAATAGGCTTTTCCAGAAGCAGGATCAAAATGGATCACTGCTCTGATACCATGTTAGCCCCCAACTCTGTACCGGAGGTATCCTACTCGGACTAGGAAAGCCAATGTCAGACTTGATGGATTTGAAAGCTATACCCTTAAACCTCCTCAAGGAAATGCAGGCGAGAACCCTTGGCGAGCTCTCTTGCGAGCTCTCTTTCTTGCGTACGTAAGAAGCTTATTCCTCAGCTAGCGTACGTAAGAAGCTTTATCCCGTGGCGAAGGGTCAAGGTCTCTGGCGAGATCGTAGTCTAGAGAGTCGTGTAATCTCCTTATATATTCTTTAATGATGGAGTTCTTCACTTTCTTTTAGGACAAAACAATCAAAGAATATATAAGGAGATTACACGACTCTCTAGACTACGATCTCGCCAGAGACCTTGACCCTTCGCCACGGGATAAAGCTTCTTACGTACGCTAGCTGAGGAATAAGCTTCTTACGTACGCAAGAAAGAGAGCTCGCAAGAGAGCTCGCCAAGGACGCTCGCCAACAGACTTCTTACGTACGCAAGATAGAGAGCTCGCCAAGACGCTCACTCACCAAGGACGCTCGCAAGCAGACAGCTTGGAACACGCGAGACGCTCGCCAGCAGACAACCATAATCCAACATAACCCGTCAGGGCTCAAATCCTCACAGCTTCTAATCATGCATGCTTTGTTTAGACACCTGCAAAGAAAAACCTAAGCTCAACGTACTCATACAGAAACCATGCATGGTACATTATACGTATCCTTTTTAGTTACGTGAATATACATATGGTGGTGTACCTTAGTTTATTGGTTGGGGTGACAAGCTTTGAACCTTGGAGACTATACCAACCATCAAAATCGTTTGGCAAATTCAAGTATCTGTTTTTCCATGCTGCTGCGATCACTTGTAAAAATCCGGCAGACATTTTCTTGTTTGGAGAAACTTTAACATATAGAGAAGAGCCAAGCAAGAATGAAATAGTTGACAACAACATGACTCCGACAGGAACCCCAAAACCGACAATCCAACCAGCCGAGTCTTGAATGTAAACCATGACTGTCACTGCAATTAGCACCGAGACTCCAACGAAGGCGTAGTACCAATTGAAGAAGCTCTGCATGACACTCGCGTTTTTTGGGTTCTGGGGATTTTCGAAGTGGTCTGCACCAAAAACCATAACACAAGATTTGATACCGCCGGATCCTATTGACATGAGACCAAATGAGGACAGCAGAAGCAATAGTTGAGCTGGCTTTGGTGAAACACACTTTTGTCCGGATTTCATATCACAATGAACTGGCCTTGCTTCTGGAAATATTGCTGTAAACCATAACACAATCATTCCCTGCAACGTACAACAAAATATGACGATCAGTATATATAGAGTTACACATGATTAAGCACCAGACGATCCTTGAGCAACGTACTGAATTTGCTTACAAGTAGACTAATGAATGATCTCAAAGTGACCATACGAAAGCGGCCCAAATAAGAATCAGAGAGAAAAGCCCCCAGGGTCGGCGTTAAATACGATAAGGATGTCCACAAGAACAGAATGGTTGCTCCGGTGGCTACTTCCAAGTGATATTCACCGATCAAATAGAGTATCATATTTGCTTGGAGACCAAAGCTTGCAACCTTTACAAGTGCCTCATTTGCTGCACTTGTGATAAAAGTTTGATTAAATTTCTCAAAACCAAAGCAAATAATCCAGCTTCAACATCAAATACTCAAAAACTTAACTTTTGGGCGCTAGCTAGATTAGACTAGAGTGATCAAGAGTTGAGTTAACTTGTTGGTTATGCTGGAATGAGTTAAGATACGTAATACATCAATTTACATATCTTGACTCAAAATTACAATGCTTAATGATGAATTATATATGTCATCCCATATATTTACCTAGACATGTTATTGAACCAATATGTCCTTAGATTGTAACAAGATAATCAATTGATCAAATACCAGTAATCTATATTTTATTGAACTACAAGAAAAGCACATTTAAATTACAACTATCAACTTAAATTCTTACATATAATGAAAGGCATGGTTTTAAGGCCATCCTTGAGCTTCTTGTTGGTAAGCACTTGCTGGGTAGTTTCGGTTTGCTCTGAAGAGATTTCCATCTTTTCCTTTCCAACCATGCATCAAAACTCAAAAGTGATCTCGTACTGGATATTCTGTCATCATATTAATTATTACCAACACAAAGCTTATGATAAAGACTTCGAGATATATGATCACAATCGTCACTAAATTTTAAAATAATGAGAAGAGATGTATAGTACTATAAGCCTATAACTACTATTGGTGCAGAAGTATTTCTGGATCTAGCCAATATAACAAACGGCATATCAGACCAATTCGTTGTCTTTTGTAACAAAATACAGATCGATGATTTATCCATCACCATATATATCAGGGAAAAATGAAAACTTAACCTGTGTTTTTCAGCTGCCTCCCACATACGACAGTCCCGGTCTAAATAGCTACACCATATTTCCCCTACATGATACTCCTCCATCCAGGCTAATAAAATTTGGGAGTTGTACAACGTATATCCTTCTCTGATCTATGTGCGTGCTAGTGATAAATACAAATGTTTACTATTAACCAAGCTGAGTGGTTCATTAACCGTACTTGTACAACGGAGAACGCATGACACTGCACCAAAATCATAATATCAACATCCTCATCCTCGTGCTTTATAACTTGGAGAATTGTATCCTGGAGCTGACTGCACATCTCAAGGAAACACCTTTATAGAAAAAAATCATGGTCATGACAAAGAATAAACATGACCGATTCATGAAGAATAAAGTCGAAAAACTCAAGATTCAATATGAAAAATAACCGAGTCATTAGGATTCACCAAAATCGTGAATGAGATCCTTTGCTAACCTCGATATTGAAATCTGCTGCATGTCGAGGTTCCCACGGTGGTAGTTTTCATGTTGTAACTCGAGGAAAACTGTCTAACTTAACTATTCACCATACACCAAGCCCAGTCGTGAAGTATCTGCTTTTCATTTCCCTCTATATTGTTTGATATACCAAAAGTAGTATCCAACACACGTGACAAAAAGAAGTCATTAAATAAAACAATATTGAATAGTTAGCTCACACGTGGGTAGATGAATTTCAATCACTGGTTAATTAAGAATAAAACATGTCAAAAGGCAAAGTGGCTATAATACCGATCTTAACAGGTTCTGTGATATGAGAGGAGGTATTATACATATCAGACACTACCTTCTCGTTCAATGTGAAACATCACACAAAATGATCAAACTCCTGCAATCAAGTAAATGGTGTGCATTCAGAGTGGTAGAAAGTCTGACTGAAAACATCATGAAACACTATAACATAAGAGGTTCTGAACTATTGACACATTCTGCAAGAAAGAACGAATTTTCAATGTTAAGCTGACTAAGACTACATGTCTAAAGGAAATCGTTATAATTGACACATGTCATATACTCTATTTTCCACGTCCATAACTAAGGGATCGTAGCTCTTCCGACGAAAAAGGAAACACACAAAACAAGTCGTACAACACAGCGGAGCCAATAAAACTGCTGCAATCATCCACTCAAGGGTCAACGACTTAAAGGTATATCCATCATGGATAACCAGAACATTGAGCCTATTCCCAACAAAAGTCTAACTTCCCATAGTGGTCATCGTAAACACCTCGTCAATACCAGTACATATGCTATAAATCATATCGACAAACAACTCTCTTACATAGGAAGAAACAAAATGGGTACTGAACACAGGTTGATTGCTGTGAGTTATTTTGTTGCGGAATGCTACATAACTATGCCATAGCCATTTCATCAGTACAGAGAAGGTGGTGAAATGACTCTTAAATATAATGAATGAAGCTAGAATTGAATGAAAGTACTTAATCTACCATACTCGAAGGAAAATCAAGACCTCAGATAACACTTAATAAGGATGTTTAAGAAAGAATCGTGAAACATCAAGTGAAATACTAAAGGTTAACGTAAACAATTTTCTTGACCCACACGGCTGCACCACAAATCATAAATCTCCTCAGAAAGCAACCGCATATCACCACTAACCCTGACTCGATGTTACGGGTCCATAATAGGTAAATTATTGGTCCAAACTCCCATAATTCCCTGGTTGTAGATCCCCTGGGAATTATCTCACCATCATCATCAGAGTCATCCCTTGAAGCATAAACCATAACAAGAACCTCATACTTTTTGTTGCATGAAATCAAATGATAATATTTCAAATATAGCTTAAGAAACGAGGAATCATCGAAATCAAGGAGGAATCATCAAATTACACTGAATGGAAGTTGAGTATTCTCGCGTACTCACGAAAAATTACAAAACTGCGCATAACACGCTAGAAATTCCCCCGAAATAGAATCAATGCTTTAGACCTTCCCGACTCAATCAACGATAATAAAATTGAGAGTCATTTCTGGAAGTATCATCGTATACTCGACAACACTCGAGTAAGCATCTAGATTGATAACTGACAACCCACCAACACTGAAAACTCATAGTGCCCTCGCCGCCAATTCATACTGAAGTACATAACTATGCTCACTTACTACTGCTCCCAGTGATACGTACAATGGCGGCTACCTCTTCCGGTCCTCCAAAGCATGGAAAGATCATTATCAAGTACCAAGGATGCTAGGATACCGACACATTATAACATAAAGACTCCTCATCCGAGAATCGAGATCATCTAATCTCATAAGTTAGCATCATCTACTCTACTGGCAACCCCGAATACACACTGCCCAGATGAACCTCGCGACCCACCAAGTCGCGGAAATCTCAGGAATAAAATTTAACAAAAATAGTTCATATTCGTTGCGAAAACTATTTTTGAAGTTGTTGATCATGTCTATGAAGCATGACACAAGAAACTGGAGATACTCTGTAATATCTCGTCCCGAGAATTTTCTTTTTGTGATTTATTTAAGGTTGATCAAGAAAGGTAGTTAGTTTTTTCACCGTCGATAAATATTGAGAGTTTTAGTTGAATTTTTATCGGATTGTCAAAGTTGGTTGACTTTGGGTGGAAGTCATAGAAATTGTTAAGATGAGTCAGTATACGTGAAGAATGCTAAAAACGGAGTTACGACAAAAAAGTTATGATCAACAGAAGTTCATCGAAATGTATAAATCGTAAATGGACAAATATAAATAGGACTTTCTATTTCAGGAAATTATATTGAGGAAATTCATAAAGTTTATTGAGACGAGTTCATAGCCACGTCAAGTATTAAAATCAAGTTACGATGAAGAAGTTGTGGTCAACAAGAGTTTATCGGGATTTACGATTTCGGTAACTTTTCATGTACATATAAGATTTACCAGAAAAGGAAAATCAAAGTCTTTCCATTTTCGGTCAACCTTTCTCTCTCTCTCTCTCTCTCTCTCTCTCTCTCTCTCTCTCTCTCTCTCTCTCTCTCTCTCTCTCCCTCCCCCATCTCTCTCTCCTCTTACACGAGCTAAAATCGCCGGCGACTGAGGTTTGCCGGCTGACCACTAAAATGGCCGAACAAGGTGGAAAATTCTTTCTCTCGACACCCTTTATAATTTCCCCATAATCTCTACACCTATTAGTTCTTGAATTTGCTTGAAATTGCAAGAAGAAGATCGAGAATCCCATGAACCCTAAGTTTTGGGGGTGACAATTTTGAGCTCAATTCAGCCATGGAAACCTACTGGGCTTTGTAGGCCTCATCACCACGAGTCTAGCCATACCAAGAACTTGTTCCTATTCCAACCGAGGAGGAAGAATCGTTGATTTGAAGTTTCAGGAATTTTTTATGTTCTTGATTTTCAAAGGTAAAATTGATGAGTTGTTCCTATTCCAACCGGCAAAGATGAATTTTGACAAAAGTTTTATGTCTTTTTACTCGTAATCGCGTACTGATCGCAATGATGAGGTTTTTAAATCATTTTGGACATAGTTGATTAAAAGGTGTGATTAATCGAACATTAATTAAATGATATAACGATTGAGTCCAACGTCAATTCGACCTCGAGTCATGTAACGTTAGAGAATTCTATTGCGACTTTAAAAAGGGTTAAAGGTTTAGAATATAAAATTAGATTAAAGATAGTCATAAGTTCGAAAAGTACGATATTCGAGAATGCAATGTTCTTGATGGTATTGCTCGTTAGGTGAACGAGCTTAGTTATTCAATATTATTTTCGACAATTAGTTGTTAAATATGAATCGCTGTTTCAGGACGATGTATTAGCAGCCAGTGGCAGATGTATAGAAACGCCGACTGATAGGTTTCGACTTAGTGGAAATCATGACACAGTACTGTGAGTGGACACTGTTATTTGCACTGTTGATTAGCGAGTCTATTTCTTATTTATATTCAGCTTAGTTTACAGTTACAATTTCAGTTTCATTTTTGAGGCTAGATATATACATATATTTAGTATTACATCGATGCATTGGTTACTCGGCTTATCCCCGAGTGGCTCCAGGGAAGGATCAACATTTCCTCCCTGAAATTCACGTCGTCTTTGTGTCAGGAATCACCATACGAATTTAGGTGGCCAGGGGTCAGAGAACCCTAGTCACCGCCTCTACTTGAGCATGATACTCGAGAATGGTCAGGTGTCCCCCTCGACTTATCTTTTATGTCTTTTGTCTTTTCGACTCACTCAGTTATTTATTATATATGTCAGTGGGAGCACAGTATTTTTTCAGTTTCAGTTAAGTATATTTTTATCCACTCACTGTAACGTTTTTATCTGTGTTTCCTTGGCCCTTCGTTTTCAATTGCCCAGTTTGCAGAGTTTCTTCTGAGGTCGAGTGTGCATGCAGATCGAGGTATAATGGTATCTACCATAAGATCTGAGGTAGATCCTAGGAGTTAGTATTCTCATCAGTGTAGTTAGTTTAGAATGTCTAGCTTCTCTAATGTCGCAAATAATTTAAAATTGCTATTTTTATAGCTTTCAGTTGATATAAAATAAAATAGTTCCTTCATTTATGGTTTTTGAGTTTTGGATCTCCAGTTCGATTCTTGTGTAATTTGAGTAGACACTTGGATTAGTAGAGTCATTAGGGTCTAACTCTAGTTTAGGCAACTAACTCGGGGTCGGGTCCTAGCATACTCACCTAGAAGATTATCTTATACCATTAGTGATCCATATGCCCAAAGGCATACAATGGGAGCCGCTGCAGTCAAACCATCGCACTCTAAAATCACTAAGGATATAAGATAATCAACAGGATCATGAAACCTAATGCTCTGGTACCAATTCACAAGACCCGCTCCAAATTACCCCAGTAATCTAGAGATAAGTCTTACGGGACCTGTGTTAAGGTCTCTGGCACCGACTAGTCGATAACAGCTACCTTAGCACGAGCAACCCAAAACCTTGTTATGATCCTACACTAAGAAAGAAAAAGCTATAAAATGTCATGCCTCGAACTCTGAACGGTCACGACTTCAACCTGCTATCCTGCAAATTGGGCAATTAAAAACAAAGAGCCCAGGGAAAGACATAAAAATATAAAACGTTAGAGTGACTAGACAAAATCTAATAATCTGTGTAAAAATTATGCATTTTCACAACTCTATCTAAAATCATCCGAGTTCTACTGTCATAAAACTGTAATAAACATGGAGATGGCCAGATGAGGTATCCTGAACTCCCCTGCCTGGTAACTATTATAAATAAAGGTGATGGGCCAGGCAAGACAATCAGACCTCCTCTGACAGCCAGACGAGGCAACTTGACCTCCACTGACTGGACTATCTAGTGATCAGCCGAATAGTCAATGCATCGATGCAACTAACTAATGTCATCCCAAAAAAAAACCTCCAAGCTCTAAAATATACTGTAAATTAAATTGAAATACTTAAATACTGAAAATTGAACTCGCTACGACAGTGAAAATAAAAAGGGTCCACTCACAGTATTGTGCCGTGATATCCAATCAGTTAAGAACATCTGTCGGCGTCTCTATACATCTATCACTAGTTGCTAATACGTCATTCTGAAATAACGATTAATATATAAAAACTAATCGTCAAAAATCATATCGAATAACCAAACTCGTTACCAACGAACAATACCATCGAGAATATTGCATTTGTGATGACCCGAACCAGAATCAATAATGTAGTCGGCATGATTCATGAGATTGAGCATAATCGCGGTTTGTACGATATATGTGTGGTTTGTCGATTCTATTCGCGACTGTATTTTTGGCTGAGAATTTGAGTTGAGTTTCTTCACGGAAGTTGTAGAGTACATGATTTCAAGCCCGTGCGAAGTTCCGGATGATTTTTCCGATAATCCAGGAATATAATACAAATATTTGAAGTTTCAGTTTTCGACGAGTTTATCCGATTGTTTCGTGTTTATCCGAATCGTGATGGTTATCCATTTCGAATCGTCGATCGACCCGAGGCGCGAGTATAAATATCGGAAATAGTCGTAAAATTGCCGAAAACACAGTTGAAGTTTGACCGGACCGTTGACTTTCCAAAATAGGAAACTGGACCGTTGACCCAAAGAGGAAAGTTTCCCGTTTTGGCTTCGGCGTCCGACCTGCATATTCCGGCCACCTCCGGCCAAGTGAAGGGTAAGGTTAGCTTCCTGTCATGATTTTGAGTTGTTTAGTGTTTGAATTTGTGGAAATTGATGGGGTTTTGGAGGAGAACGGTTTGAGGCCGAACTGGGTTTATCGCCGGTATCGGTTGCAGCTTTCCGGCGAGCCACGGTGGTGGTGGTTAGGGGGGTTCGACTCCCCTTGCCCTTCTGAGTCTCCCTATGTGTTTAGTTTTGGCTATGGATGAGATTTGAGGGTAACCCGATTAGGTCACCGGAGATGAAATTCTGAATTGTTTCGAGGTGAAATTGACCTAGTTCCGGTGAGTTTTGGCCTTGGTGCTAGATAAGAAAAGGCTTTGGCTTGAGGAGATCTTGAGTTATGGAGATTCTCGCCGTGGAATTCCACCGTTGACGGCGCGCCACCGCCGCCGGAGGCGGTCAACGGCGGAGCTCCGGCGAGGGGTTGACTTTTTGGTTTTCGATGAAATTAATGTCGTTTTTCTCGTAATCGCGCCCTGATTATCGTCCAGAGGTTTTCGGATTGATTTGGGTATCGGATTTTCAGTCGAGAGTTTCGAGTAGAGATTTCGGGAATTTCGTTAATCATTTTGTACTGCATTGTATATTTCCGGGAACGGTTGGTTTCCGTGGTTAAGTACAGAGTTGTGAGCTATGCTTTTGATCAGTATTGTTTTATGATTATTCAGGGGATCGAGATCGAGATCGTGCTTCAGGCGAGGGATCTTCCGCCGGACTACGAGATTAGCGCGTGTGCGCGTTTCGCTCATCTATGAGTGGACAATTTCTTTTCATGGAATGATTGCGAGTCTTTTTATACGATTTACGAACTTGAGCATGCATACGAGATTATGTTTTATATGAGCATGTGTTATACGATTATGCTTCTATTATATGCATTATTATATTGCTTTACGCATATGCATCGAGTTATTTATGATTTGGTTTACACAGAGTACAGTCTTAGTATATGTTGTTGTATCGATACACACGCATCCTGGCTGATCCCCGAGGGTGCCTACCAGGGGGAAACTGTACCTTGTGCCGATGTATTTCTGGGTGGGTACAGTTATCTGTTTCTTGTGCCGATGTATTTCCAGGTGGAAACAGATATCCTGAACTGAGGCCTTTCTGGCTAGAATCACGTGTGGGTCTGGGATCCCGTGATTCGGACTGTACTAGCACGGATGTGTCCATGAGTGACCCCGTGGGATTTTACCGGCATGCTTAGTACGCTGGAGGAGTATGAGTTTACCTCGTGTACTTTGTAATTTTTATTTACCTGGACTCACATATGTTATTTTAACATATATATCAATTGGCGAAAGACATTTATTTTCGTCCACTCACTCTAACAGTTTTATGTCTTTCCCCTGGGTTTTTCGGTTTCCGTACCCAGTTTGCAGTTCAGGTTCTGGTGTTTCACGTCGTGGTTAGAGGCTAGTGATCTGAGCTACCTGTGTTTTCCAGTAGGTTCTTGTTTCGCCTACTGATGTGTATATTGTATATATTTACACTAGAGGTCGCTCTGATACATTCTGATACGTGTTTTATACGGATTTTCTCGAATATATATATAACTTACAGTATGTTTACTGTTTATTGATTATGGTTTGATATTGAGAAATCCGGATGGGATTGGTGCCCACGGTTTGGCTTTTGTGGCATAGGATGAAGTGTTATTTTCAGGGTGCAGGTTAATGCAATTCCACGTTAGTAACGTTACTCTGCCGAAATTTTGAATGATTTTTATTGGTTCGTGTTTTCAGAAGGGGTTCGATTCCGGTTTAGGCAACTGAATCGGGGTTGGGTCCTTTCAGCTTGGTATCAAAGCATTAGGTTGTCAGATTGTGTAGACTCTTGTAATTGTGACGCTTAGGGTATTTGAGTTTATACAGCATGACTGGAGTGATGACCCGACTGGCGAGCGGTACTCATCAATACTTCGGGTGTTGTGTGTTCTCAAATATCTACGGTTTCATGATTACGTTCTTTCTGCTTGTACCTAATTCTTATCTTGTATCAGTAGGATGCCTCTTCGACGTGGTCCCCGTGTTGATCGGGAAGCAGATCCTGATGAGGATCGCCAAACGCACGACTTGCTGATGCGAGTGCTGCGTTTGGAAGAGCGTTTTGACCCTGTGGTCAAAGCTCATACTGCTGGTGCTACTGTGTTTTCGGGTTTAGCTGATCCAGAGATATGTGAGGCTTGGGTGGTTCAGGTTGAACGTGTATGTGAGCGTCTTCGGTTTACTCCTGAGCAGATGACAGTGGCAGCAGTCGGATTACTTGAGGGTGATGCGTACTTTTGGTGGGTTAGCACCGACAGAGTTCCAGTAGATACTCCGTGGACTTTGTTCCGTGATTTGTTTATGCAGATGTACTTTAATCAGGCTACCCATCAGCGCAAGTATGAGGAGTTTACGAACTTGAGGCAGGGCAGTTTGTCTGTACTTGAGTATCAGGACAGGTTTACCCGCTTATCTCGTTTTACCTGAGGAAGCCAAGTGTCGCAGGTTTGAGCTGGGTTTGAACTTGAATATCAAGGGGACTCTGACTACAATGCCTCGGAACAACTTTGATGAGTTTGTCAGTCCAGCACTCCGAGGTGAGGACATAGAGAAGGAGAGGCAGCAGAGGTACCAGCCTAGACGGTTTGAGGAGGGTGGACCGAGTCAGGGGCCTTCAAAGAGGCAGAGTTCTGATACTTCTGGTTCAGCTTCATCCTCGGGTAGTGGACCTTATCGACCACCAGCCAGTGTATCGAGACAGAGGCAGAGGTGGAGGAGAGATCGACCGCAGCAACCACAGGCTAGTGGAGGTTCTAGCGGTTCCAGTTATCCTCGGCGTACTAGTGACACGTTTCCTGTACCGAGGGAGTACCCATTGTGCAGCCTCTGCAACATATATCACTATGGTTCATGTCAGCAAGTTCCTACCCTTTGTTACCGTTGTGGCCAGGAGTGTCACTTTGCGAGGGATTGTCTCCAGCCTATTGGTGGACAGGCGGCCCAGAGTTCCAGAGCTGAGCGAGGTGCCACTTCGGGAGCTTGACCAGCACAGTTTACGGGCCAGGGCAGACAGCAGGGACAGCCTCAGCGTGGACGACCAGCCGGACAGGCGAGGGTTCATGCCATGACTCTACGTGAGGGCAGAGCTTCACCGGAGGTCGTTATCGGTACGTTACATGTCTTTGGTATTCCAGTACTTGCATTGTTAGATCCAGGTGCCACACATTCATTTATATCATATAGGCTGTCATCATTAGCTACGGTACCTGCATCTCCACTTCCGGGGTTGTGGAGAGTGTTATATCCGTCAGGTGAGGTTGTGAGTATCAGTTGGGTATACAGAGACTGTGAGGTGTTTATTGGAGGTTATGGATTAGCCGCAGATCTGTTGTTGCTTGATATTGTGGACTTTGATCTGATCTTGGGTATGGACTTCTTGGAGACGCACTGGGCCATGTTTGATTGTCACAAGAAGGAAGTCGCGTTTCGACGACCAGGTTTACCCGAGATACTGTTTCGCGGCGAGAAGAACACTTCACTACCATGTTTGATTTCCGCAATGAGGGCGGATCGGTTGATGAAGAAGGGTTGTGTTGCGTACTTAGCACATGTTGTGGACACTACAGTTGTTGTGCCGGATCTTGGTAGAATTGAGGTTGTTTCTGAGTTTCCGGATGTGTTTCCAGTGGAGTTACCTGGTATACCCCCTTTGCGGGAGATTGATTTCACTATTGAGTTGTTACCAGGCACGGGACCTATCTCCCAGACACCGTATCGGATGGCGCCAGCGGAGTTGAAGGAGTTGCAGGTTCAGCTCCAGGAGTTGCTGGAGAAGGGTTTTATTCGACCTAGTGTTTCTCCATGGGGTGCTCCGGTGTTGTTTGTGCGGAAGAAGGATGGATCTATGCGGTTGTGCATCGACTACCGAAAGCTGAATCAGGTTACAGTGAAGAACAAGTATCCGTTGCCGCGGATTGATGATTTATTCAATCAGCTCAAGAGAGCATCAGTCTTTTCGAAGATTGATCTTCGATCCGGATATCACCAGTTGAGGATCTGAGACTTTGATGTGGCTAAGACAGCTTTCAGGTCGTGGTATGGGCATTACGAGTTTTTGGTTATGCCGTTTGGGTTGACCAACGCCCCCGCAGCTTTCATGGACTTGATTAATCGGGTGTTCAGACGGTTTCTGGACAAGTTCGTGATTGTATTCATTGACGATATTCTGATCTATTCCAGGAGTGTGGGCCAGCACAAGAAGCATTTGCGAGCGGTGTTGCGAACTTTGCGGGACCATCAGTTATTTGCAAAGTTTAGCAAGTGCGAGTTTTGGTTGGACAGTGTGAAGTTTCTGGGCCACGTGATATCGGCTGAGGGAGTCAGTGTTGATCCTGACAAGATCGAGGCCGTGCTGAACTGGAGTAGACCTACTACGGTACCGGAGATCCGGAGTTTCTTGGGGTTAGCAGGCTATTACAGGCGGTTTGTACAGGATTTCTCTCGGATTGCTACACCACTGACTAGATTGACGAAGAAGGGCATCAAGTTTGAGTGGTCTGATGCGTGCGAGGAGAGTTATTTTCTCCTGAAGGAGAGATTGACTACCGCACCAGTTCTGACATTGCCAGACGACAGTGGTGAGTTCGTAGTGTACAGTGATGCGTCGAAGTTGGGGCTTGGCTGTGTGTTGATGCAGCATGGTAGAGTTGTAGCCTATGGTTCTAGGCAGCTGAAACCACATAAGGTCAACTATCCAACGCATGATTTAGAGTTAGCCGTTATTGTGTTAGCGTTGAAGAGTTGGAGACATTACCTGTATGGAGCTCATTGTAAGATCTACACCGACCACAAAAGTCTTACTTACTTGCAAACGCAGCCGGATCTGAACATGAGGCAACGCCGGTGGATGGAGTTGATCAACGACTACGATTGCACGTTTGAGTACCATCCAGGGAAGGCCAATGTTGTAGCTGATGCACTTAGCCGGAAGTCTGGAGCCTCGTTGTTTCATGTGTGTGTGGCCAGAGTATCGATGTTAGCCGAGCTTCAGGCTACGGGTGCTGAGTTCGAGTGGGATGATGAGGGAGCTTTGTTGGCCAGTTTTCAGGTTCGACCCGTGTTGGTTGATCAGGTACGAGAGGCTCAGGATTCAGATTCTTACTTGTTGAGCAAGAAGACCATGATACGGAATGGTGTGCCTACAGAGTTCCGATTGAGCGACGACGGTACGTTGTTGTTCAGAGGCAGGTTATGTGTGCCCCGGGATGAGAGCCTGAAGAAGGAGATTCTGGATGAGGCCCATAGTTCAGCGTATGCGATGCATCCCGGAGGTACGAAGATGTTTCGTACACTTCGAGCGTATTACTGGTGGCGCAACATGAAGCGGGAGATTGCCGCGTACGTGAGTCGATGTTTGATTTGTCAGCAGGTGAAAGCGGAGAAGCAGAAACCTGCAGGGAAACTACAGCCACTGGAGATTCCGGTTTGGAAGTGGGAGCACGTTACGATGGATTTCGTCTATCAGTTGTCGCGTACTTCGGCTGATAACACTGGTATTTGGGTTATTGTGGGTCGACTGACGAAATCCGCTCATTTTCTTGCACTTCCGGGGAAGATATCAGTGGGCAGATTGGCCAAGTTGTACTTATCAGAGATTGTTCGCCTGCACGGTGTACCTGTATCGATTGTTTCTGACCGAGATAGTCAGTTCACATCTGAGTTCTGGCAGGCGTTGCAGCGAGCCTTGGACACAAGGTTGCGATTTAGTACAGCTTTTCACCCTCAGGCTGACGGGCAATCTGAGCGGACCATCCAGACTCTAGAGGATATGCTACGATCTTGTGTGTTGCAGTTCCGCGGGAATTGGTATCAGCAGTTACATTTGATAGAGTTCGCCTACAACAACAGCTATCAGGCCAGTATCGAGATGGCACCGTACGAGGCCCTGTACGGGAAGCAGTGTCGCACTCCGTTGTGTTGGAGTGAGGTGGGCGAGCGATGGCTTATTGGCCCTGATCTGGTGAAGAGCACTATGGAGGATGTTCAGATTATCCGGGATAGATTGAAGATCGCCCAGGATCGCCAGAAGAGTTATGCGGACGTGAGGAGGAAGAGCCTCGACTTTGAGGTAGGCGATTGGGTTTTCCTGAAACTATCTCCGTGGAGGAGTTGTGTGTTTCGAGAAACGTGGCAAGCTTCGACCACGGTACATTGGTCCGTACGAGATTACAGAGAGGATTGGAGCTGTTGCTTACAGACTTGAGTTACTAGCTGAGATGGCTCGTGTTCATGATGTCTTCCATGTTTCGATGTTGCGGAAGTACATCTTAGATCCTTCACATGTGTTAGCCCCACAGCAGTTGCCGATCAGAGAGGATTTGACGTACGTGGAGGAGCCTGTACAGATTCTCGATCGTCGTGAGCAGGAGTTGAGGCACTGTGTGATCCCGCTAGTGAAGGTCTTGTGGCAGAACCACTCAGTTGAGGAGTCCACCTAGGAGACTGAGCAGCGTATGCGGAAACAGTATCCTCATCTGTTCACTTGACAGGTACGTAAATTTCGAGGTCAAATTTTTTTAAGGGGGGTAGATTTGTGACGACCCGAACCAGAATCAGTAATGTAGTTGGCACGATTCACGAGATTGAGCGTAGTCGCGGTTTGTACGATATATGTGTGGTTTGTCGATTCTATTCGCGACTGTATTTTCGGCCGAGAATTTGAGTTGAGTTTCTTCACGGAAGTTGTAGAGTACGTGATTTCGAGCTCGTGGGCAGTTCCGGATGATTTTTCCGATAATTGAGGAATATAATACGAATATTTGAAGTTTCAGTTTTCGACGAGTTTATCCGATTGTTTCGTGTTTATCCGAATCGTGATGGTTATCCATTTCGAATCGTCGATTGACCCGAGGCGCGAGTATAAATATCGGAAATAGTCGTAAAATTGCCGAAAACACTGTTGAAGTTTGACCGGACCGTTGACTTTCCAAAATTGGAAACTGGACCGTTGACCCAAAGAGGAAAGTTTCCCGTTTTGGCTTCGCCGTCCGATCTGCATATTCCGGCCACCTCCGGCCAAGTGAAGGGTAAGGTTAGCTTCCTCTCATGATTTTGAGTTGTTTAGTGTTTGAATTTGTGGAAATTGATGGGGTTTTGGAGGAGAACGGTTTGAGGCCGAACTGGGTTTATCGCCGGTATCGGTTGCAGCTTTCCGGCGAGCCACGGTGGTGGTGGTTAGGGGGGTTCGACTCCCCTTGCCCTTCTGAGTCTCCCTATGTGTTTAGTTTCGGCTATGGATGAGATTTGAGGGTAACCCGATTAGGTCACCGGAGATGAAATTCTGAATTGTTTCGAGGTGAAATTGACCTAGTTCCGGTGAGTTTTGGCCTTGGTGCTAGATAAGAAAAGGCTTGGGCTTGAGGAGTTCTTGAGTTCTGGAGATTCTCGCCGTGGAATTCCACCGTTGAAGGCGCGCCGCCGTCGCCGGCGGCGGTCAAAGGCGGAGCTCCGGCGAGGGGTTGACTTTTTGGTTTTCGATGATATTAATGTCGTTTTTCTCGTAATCGCGCCCTGATTATCGTCCAGAGGTTTTCGGATTGATTTGGGTATCGGATTTTCAGTCGAGAGTTTCGAGTAGAGATTTCGGGAATTCCGTTAATCATTTTGTACTGCATTGTATATTTCCGGGAACGGTTGGTTTCTGTGGTTAAGTACAGAGTTGTGAGCTATGCTTTTGATCAGTATTGTTTTATGATTATTCAGGGGATCGAGATCGAGATCGTGCTTCAGGCGAGGGATCTTCCGCCGGACTACGAGATTAGCGCGTGTGCGCGTTTCGCTCATCTGTGAGTGAACAATTTCTTTTCACGGAATGATTGCGAGTCTTTTTATACGATTTACGAACTTGAGCATGCATACGAGATTATGTTTTATATGAGCATGTGTTATACGATTATGCTTCTATTATATGCATTATTATATTGCTTTACGCATATGCATCGAGTTATTTATGATTTGGTTTACACAGAGTACAGTCTTAGTATATGTTGTTGTATCGATACACACGCATCCCGGTTGATCCCCGAGGGTGCCTACCAGGGGGAAACTATACCTTGTGCAGATGTATTTCTAGGTGGGTACAGTTCTCTGTACCTTGTGCCGATGTATTTCCGGGTGGGTACAGTTATCTGTTTCTTGTGCCGATGTATTTCCGGGTGGAAACAGATATCCTGACCTGAGGCCTTTCTGGCTAGAATCACGTGTGGGTCTGGGATCCCGTGATTCGGACTGTACTAGCACGGATGTGTCCATGAGTGACCCCGTGGGATTTTACCTGCATGCTCAGTACGCTGGAGGAGTATGAGTTTACCTCGTGTACTTTGTTATTTTTATTTACCTGGACTCACATATGTTATTTTAACATATATATCAATTGGCAAAAGACATTTATTTTCATCCACTCACTCTAACAGTTTTATGTCTTTCCCCTGGGCTTTTCGGTTTCCATGCCCAGTTTGCAGTTCACGTTCTGGTGTTTCACGTCATGGTTGGAGGCTAGTGATCCGAGCTACCTGTGTTTTCCAGTAGGTTCTTGTTTCGCCTACTGTTATGTATATTGTATATATTTACACTAGAGGTCGCTCTGATACATGTTGATACATGTTTTATACGGATTTTCTCGGATATATATATACCTTACAGTATGTTTACTGTTTATTGATTATGATTTGATATTGAGAAATCCGGATGGGATTGGTGCCCACAGTTTGGCTTTTGTGGCATAGGATGAAGTGTTATTTTCAGGGTGCATGTTAATGCAATTCCACGTTAGTAACGTTACTCTGCCGAAATTTTGAATGATTTTTATTGGTTCGTGTTTTCAGAAGGGGTTCGATTCCGGTTTAGGCAACTGAATCGGGGTTGGGTCCTTTCAGCATTCTTGAAAATTATGCTTCCCGAAATAATACCGAGCTCTAATCTAATTTCAATTTCCAATTCTTGAATCCTTTTCAAAATCGCAACATAAACCTTAAACGTTAAGGAACTCGAAGTCGAATCGATAATCAATGCAACCGTTTATCAATAGTATAAAAATATTTAATTATTATCCGATTAACCATACGTCTTAACCAATAATTTTCAATTCAATTCAATAGCTTCATAATTAGATTCGATACGTAATTATGAACGAAACGATATAAAATTTCGGCCAAAAAGGCCCGGGTTGAGGTGAACCACTGCCGTGAACCATTTCGGCTAAAATTAATTCTTGAATCCTCTTCCGTGAACCACTGCTGACGGCGCGGCAATTGAGGTGACTTTTCCTGGTGAACCGAATCCCAAATTATAGAGAATCTACCCAATAACAATATTCATCAAATGACCAACCTCCAATTTCGGCCCAATCAACCGGAATTGCCCCCGAAACCCTCCAACCGAAAAACCCTTTCCAGCGACCTTTCTCCGCCTTCAAGTGACCAAGTTGTTCGAGGAATATCCCAATCAACTCAAGGTGTGTTTTCGGCGATGAATTTTTTTGGCAAACTGAAGCCCAAATTATAGAGAATCTACCCAACAACAATATTCATTAAAGGACCAACCTTCAATTTCGGCCCAATCAAATGGAATTGCCCCCAAAACCCTCATGCCGCCCTTTTCGGCGACTTTTCTCCACCGTCAAACCACCACTTGGTTCGAGGAATAACCTAATCGACTCAGGGTGATGAGGGGAGCAATAACCCCATCACCTCGCCGTCTAATTCACCGTCAACCACCTCCCACGGCGTCGACCCGAATCACCCTCGTCGGAGCCGATAGAATTCCTACAATTCCCATCGATTTACACCACCTCGCATCAAAAAAACACACCAATACAATCTAAGATCAAAACCCAATCCAATTATACCTGAAAAGTGACCGGAAACCTTGCCGGAGTCGACGTCAGTTACCCCTTGAAACCGTGACCTTTATGGTGTCGATTCTCCTTCCTCCATCACCATCGGTGCAAAGACACCCACCAACATGTAGAGGGGGTTGAGGCGGTTCTTTTTGACACCGGCCCCACCAATTTCGGTGGCCGTCCAGTCATTCCCCGGCGGTGAGGCCGACGGAGGGAGAGAGAGAACGGGAGGGAAGAGAGAGAAATGAGAGGGAAAAGGAAAAAAAGAAATTGCCAAAAAATGGAAAGAGTTGACTTTCCTTTTTATGGAAACTTTCTATTTATAGTTGAAATTTTGCGACTACATGTATCGTAACCTCGTAAAAAACTTTCGTTGACTATAACTTCTTCCTCGTAACTCTGATTTAAACTCTTGATATGGCCACAAACTCGTCTCGATAAACTCTACGACTTTTTTCAAAGAACTTCCTCGAAAAATATAACCGGTAAAATTCTGATAAATATCATCAATAATTACTAACGGTCAAAATTAATTACCATCAATGATTACAATTAAATAACTCGTAAATAAAGAATGTTCGGAACAGGATGTCATAGCCGGGGCCTGACGGGATGCCACCGTTGTTTTTTCAGCAATATTGGGAGAAGATCGGACTAGATGTGGTAGCAGGGGTGCAATCATTTTTTACCTCGGTACAACTGTTGAGATCTATCAACTACACTCACATTTGTTTAATCTCGATGGTTCCTAACCCTACATCAGTGGCCGAGTTACGCCCGATTGCTTTATGTAACATGTTGTATAAAATCTGCTCCAGGGCGATACCAAACCAGTTGAAAAGAATTCTGGATACTATTATCTCCCCTTTTCGGAGTGTCTTTGTACCATGACAACTCATCTCCAATAATGCACTAGTGAAAAAGGAAGTTTCTCATTCTATTCACAACTGCCAATCTTCGGTTAATGGTGTGTTCTCTCTTAAATTGGACATGAGTAAGGCTTATGACCATATGGAATTGAGTTTTTTGGAAGTTGTTCTCCTTCGATTGGGCTTTGATGCAAATTGGGTTCATAGAGTCATGCAATGTGTCTCTACTGTACGGTATTCTTTTCTAATTAATCGTCAACGTTGAGGTTACCTCATCCCTAGCAGAGGGCTTCGTCAAGGTGATCATTTCCCCCCTTACTTATTTTTGTTATGCACTGAAGTTTTCATTGCCTTACTTGATTAGAAAGCACGTGAATGGGTACTTGAGGGTATTAGAGTTTGTGATGAGACGCCAGTGGTTCACCACCTCCCCTTTGCAGATGATAACTTGCTATTCGGAAAAGCGAATGCAATGGAAGTCAGCCATATTAAGGAGGTGTTACAAGAATATGAGGCGGTATCAGGTCAGAAGATTAATTTCTCTAAAAGCAATATCATCTTTAGCAAGAAAGTTTGGCAATGCATAAAGGAAACCCTAGCATCTCTGTTGGGAATACAAGTTGAGGAAAAACATGACAAATACCTAGGGCTTCCTACCTATGTTGGAAGAAATCAGGTGGATACTTTCCACTATATAAAGGAGAAGCTAAGTAAGAAACTTGAGGGATGGCAAGGAAAAATGCTAAGCATGGCAAGGAAGGGTATACTGATCAGGGTAGTGGCGTAGACCCTACCTTCCTACTCGATGAGTTGCTTTCTTCTACCTCAAATAGTTTATAACTCTCTCCATCAAATGTGTGCCAAATTTTGGTGGGGTAATTTGCCGGATAATCGTAAGATCCACTGAATGTCATGAGATAAATTGTGTACTGCGAAAGAAGAGGGTGGTATGAGTTTTCGTGATTTGCAGGACCATAATTTTGCACTCCTTGCTAAGTAGGGAGGCGTATCCTTCGCAACTCGGAATCTTTAGTTAGCAGACTTTATAAGGCAAGTTATTATCCGGATTCGGATTTCCTATCAGCTCCGGTGGTAGGTTCGGTCTCGGCGTGTTGGAGGGGTATTACCACGGGTCGTGACCGCTTAAAAAGAGGGTTGAGATTACAAGTCGGCTCAGGTGAGACAATTAGAATCAGGGACTCACCCTGGATACCAAGGCCCTTCACATACAGGCCTATTCGATGTGCTCCAGATACTCCTTTGATGGTGAGTGAATAAATTACACCGTCTAAACAGTGGAAGATGCAGGTCCTCAACCATTGTTTCGATGCAGAAGATGTCTCACTAATTAGAGGTATGGCCTTAAGTTCATGTCAAGTCCTCGATAGGTGGTCTTGGCACTTTGAAAAAAATGGTATTTTCACAACAAAATCAGCCTACAAAGCGGCAAAAGTGATGCGCCTAACAGCAAGCAGTAGCACTGATTATAATGGAGGGGGTTGGAAGAAGCTGTGGCATCTACCAATGAAGGGTAAAATCAAACAGTTTGTATGGAAGGCCGAGACTGCAATTCTTCCTACTGATGACTCGGCTTCAATCTCGCCGAGTCCCAATACAAGGAGGATGTGTCCTCTGTGAAAGTGCGGAGGAGTCTATTGAGCATGTTTGTAGAGATTGCCCTTTTGCAAAAGGAGTTTTACGCAAGATTCCCGGTTTGGCTAGGAAAGTACAAGCTGCAAGCCGAGGTAGATTTAATTCTTGGATGTCCTAGTGTTGTGATCACCTCGACAAAGAGGACTTGGTCATGTTGTTTACTGCCCTATGGTGCATTTGGAAAGAGAGGAATCAACGGGTTTGGAAAGACAAATCCAAAACCGTGGAACAAATTGCATTCCAAGCTCAGGTATGTGTGTCTTGTTTTAGGAAATAAGAATATGGAGAGAATAGTTTGAAGCAATGAATTCTGTAACTTTATTAATGAAGGAGCAACTCCTATATATAGGAGAGTACAAGAGGTACAATCAGGAAAGTAATCCTATTACAATACAGGATAAGTTATACTTGCCATATCCTGTAATCTCCACCATAACTAGGAACATTAAATATCCTACAACACTCCCCCTTGTGCCGGTGTATGGTGGTGATGCCTCTTCATTTGCTTCATTGGTGCCTCATTAAAAACCTTGTCGAGCCAAAAACCTTTGCAGGAGAAAAATCGGTCTCGCCAAGTAAAAAGAGTGCAGATCGTCGTAGACAATGATATGACACATAGCTATGTTGCCTCATTAAAAACTTGCTAAGTAATAAAAACCCAGTGGGATAAAAACAACCTTAGTCAAGGAAAAAGAGTGCAACGTGTCCTTCACATTCAGAAATGCTCATGTGTATGCTAGACTCCCCCTGATGTCTGCATCTATCCTTGATACCAATAATCAAGGCAGCTTAGACAAGCTGAGCAACCCTATGCTCTTCACATGCTTCTGGAATGTGGATTTGGGCAATGACTTAGTAAATAAATCTGCCACATTGTTCTCAGATCGAATTTGGTTAATCTGGATCTTGAGAAACTCTTGTTGTTGCTGATTATAAAAATACTTAGGCGATATGTGCTTGGTATTGTCGCCTTTGATGTAACCTTGCTTCATCTGCTCAATGCAGGCCGCATTATCCTCATAAATGCATGTAGGTTCATCAGTAGTGGATCCCAATCCACAAGTCTCACGAATATGTGTAATAATGGACCTCAGCCATATACACTCCTTAATTGTCTCATGAAGAGCAATAATCTCAGAATGATTCATGGATGTAGCGACTAGGGTCTGCTTTGTAGACCTCCAAGATATCGCGGTGTTTCCCATAGTAAAGACATATCCTGTTTGGGAACGACCTTTATGTGGATCAGAGAGAAATCCAGCATCAGCAAAACCCGTCAACACATCACAAGGATTGTTGGTATAGGGGGTAAAGGGAATGGCGTCACCATCTTCAATGGCACGACCTTTCGATACGGTGGCTTTCCGTCTTGTCTCTCTGTAGGGATAAAACAAGCCAATATCTATCGTACCCTTCAAGTACCTGAAGATATTCTTAATGCCTGTCCAATGACGTTGCGTGGGCGCTGAGCTAAATCTAGCTAACAAGTTCACAGCAAATGAGATGTCCGGTCTTGTGCATTGAGCTAAGTACAGTAATGCACCTACTGCACTTAGATAAGGCACTTCAGCCCCTAACAGTTCCTCTTCCTCATCCCTTGGATGGAATGGATCCTTTTCTGGATCTAGGCTGCGGACTACCATGGGGGTGCTAGCAGGATGTGCCTTGTCCATGTTGAACCTTCTCAACATCTTGCGGACATAAGCAGCCTGGTGGACTAATATTCCACTACTACGGTGTTCTAGCTCAAGGCCTAGACAAAACCGTGTCTTCCCAAGGTCCTTCATCTCAAACTCGGATTTCAAGTACTTCGCAGTATCCCTTAATTCATCAAGGGTTCCGATGAGATTCATATCATCGACATAAACTGCTACTATTGCAAATCCGGAACTTGTTCTTTTAATGAACACGCAAGGGCATAGCTTGTTATTCACATATCCCTTCCCAATCAAGTATTCACTTAGGCGGTTGTACCACATACGCCCGGATTGCTTCAATCCATACAGTGACCTTCTCAATCTTATAGAGAATGCACTCCGTGGTTTAGAGCTACTTGACTTGGGTAATTCGAACCCATCAGGGACTCTCATGTATATCTCTGAATCTAGATCCCCATAGAGATATGCAGTAACCACATCCATTAGCTGCATGTCCAGTTTTTCGGAAACTACCAAACTGACAAGGTAGCGGAATGTTATGACATCCATTACGGGAGAATACGTCTCCTCGTAGTCAATACCAGGGCGTTGTGAGAAACCTTGCGCCACAAGGCGAGCTTTGTATCTTACAACCTCATTATTCTCATTACGCTTTCTAACAAAGACCCATCTATGTCCTACAGGTTTTACACTTAGCGGGGTTAGCACTACCTGGCCAAACACCTGTCTCTTTGTTAGTGAATCTATTTCAGCCTGGATTGCATCTTTCCATTTGGGCCAATCTGATCTCTGTTGACACTCTTCAACAGATCGAGGTTCGATGTCATCATGTTCTATGAGTTCATGTGCAACTGAGAATGCAAATGCATCGTCAATGATCATAGATTCTCTCTCCAAAATCTCATGTATGCTAGCATAATTCATCGAAATTTCTTTATTCACTGAACTAAGATCAACCGCTGGAACTCCCTCCAAATTGGTTGTCTCAAGGACATAACTGTAGTCAGGAATAATTTCATGAGATGGATTCTGAGAGTTGATGAACAATGGATCTTGTTGTGCCGATCTCCCCCTCTTCCTAGGGTGAGTATCCATCGAACCTACAGGTCTCCCCCTCTTCCTTTGGGGAACCGTGGCCTCAGCCACCACACGTCCACCATGTGTGGCGGCGCTGCTCTCTCCCATCATAGGGATGGCGGCATGACATCCTCCCTGTGGGATGTCAATCCTTGCAGGCACATTTGCAGCAGGTATATGTGATCTTGTCACTTTAGCAAGGTCAACAAACGTATCAGGCATCAAATCTGCTACATTACCAAGCTCTATAATTCTCCTTACTTCACTATCTGCTAGTGAGGAGCGGGGATCAAGATGAGACAAGTTAGGGACTGACCATGACAATTCCTGTCGTTCATGTGTCCTTCCTCCCCCTAACGACGGGAAGTTTGTCTCATCAAAGTGACAATCCGCAAATCTTGTGGTAAATAGATCGCCTGTCAAGGGTTCTAAGTAGCGGATTATAGTTGGTGAAACAAAACCAACATATATGCCCATTCGTCTCTAAGGACCCATTTTATCGCGTAAAGGTGGTGCAATTGGCACATAGACTGCACAACCAAATATGCGTAGGTGAGAAATATTCGGCTCATATCCAGTAACCAACTGGTACGCAGAAAATGATTGTCTAGCAGCGGGTCTAAAACGAATAAGCATTGCTGCATGTAATATTGCATAAGCCCAAGCAGAAGTGGGTAGGTTGGTACGCATGACCAAAGCCCGTCCAACCATTTGAAGTCTTTTAATGGTGGCTTCTGCGAGACCATTTTGGGTGTGTACATGGGGAACTGAATGCTTGACATCAATCCCGATGGACATGCAATAATCATCGAATGTTTGCGATGTAAACTCCCCAGCATTGTCGAGACGGATCGACTTTATAGGATGATCGGGGTGGTGAGCCCTCAAACGAATAATCTGGGTAAGGAGTTTAGCATATGCAGCATTTCTTGTGGACAATAATGCGACATGTGACCAGCGTGTCGAAGCATCCACCAATACCATAAAGTATCTAAATGGTCCGCATGATGGGTGGATGGGTCCACAAATATCACCTTGGATACGTTGTAAGAATGGAATATTTTCTTTGGTGTCTTTAGCGTAAGAGGGTCTCGCTCCTACCTTGGCTAAAGAGCATGCTTTGTAGAACGAGCGATGAGCATTAGACATCACCAGTGAGGATGCTGGCGTTTGCTCAAGGTCTCCATGGACTTGGGAAGCATCATAGGGGACGAGAGCACCACTCTTGGTGTCAAGTCGTCTCCTCTTGGGTGAGGAGGTGTCGGTATGAGGCCGACCATGGATGGTGGTGCCACCCCTCTTGGTGCCCACCTCCATATTTGTGTGAACCGCTCTTTGGTTCTTGCTTCCTTTCGCTCGAAAGAATGGATGTCCGTTTGAATTCTTCAAAATTCGGATCATCGTATCACGACCTGGGTGTCCCAGCCTGTCGTGCCAAAGCATATATGTGTCTGAGTCTCATAGGTCATCTCTTATGACATGGTGTGACTCTACAAACTCTCATAGTTGTAATACATAGCCCATTTGGCTGACACATGAGCTTCTCTAGTATTCGGTTTCTGCCAGAATCACTAGAAGTAATGCATATATATTCCATTCCATTCTCACAATGAGTATTGATATGAAATCCATTGGCTCGGATGTCTCGACTACTCAGTAGGGTCCTGGGAGCCCTAGGAGCATAGAGAGCATCATCAATGATGAGTTTTGTTCCATTTGGCATCCCCTCGAGTTTTCCTCAGGTTTTGGCATTCCTCGGGCAAACTGACCTCCGAGTACTTAAATAGGCATAACTTTGTCTAGAAAATAGCTTTTGATGTTCCGGATGAAGTTCTAGAAACTAGATATTTGTAGCTTTCCGAGAATATAAGACCCATATGCTGGATCGTTTTGAATCAATCCCAGATTCATGTCAAAGCTAAGCAATCTGCACAGCCAAATACGTTATGTCGGTTTCAGACCTCTGTCTAGTAAAAAGGGCATAACTTTTTCTAGAAAATAGATATCGACGAGATGGACATAGTTATAAAAACTAGAAGTCCATATCTTTTCAGCCATATGTCATCCATATGTTGGTTTATTCTGGAAAAATTCCAGTTTGTTGTCGATGTCAACTAATCTGCAGAGCAGATTCTGTTGTGCCCTATTTCTGACATTTGTCCAGTAAAACAGGTATAACTTTTTCTAGAAATTAGCTATCGACAATCCGGAGGTAGTTCTGAAAACTAGACATCCGTACCTTTTCATCCATATGCCACTCATATGCTGAATATTTCTGGAAAATTCCCAGTTCGTTGTCGAAGCTGGCTGATAGTGCAGCAGATTCTGTTTTCTGCGTTTTTGGGGATTTATAGCACTCTTAGCTATCCCAATAGATACATGGACGAATTTGTAAGTTTGCTAGGACATCTAAAGTCGTTTGGGTAGCTCTTTTCACTTATGACCAGGTGAAGAGAGATCAATGTAGGTGAGACATAAAGTCCGCTCAAATACCTTTATCGAAATCTCTTGTCCTAGACATCACAAGTTACTAAGGTGAGCCCTAGTAGACGATAGGTTTGTACCAACCACAAAACATGTATATTACACAGAAAATGTAGACAAGCCTATTATTAATAAGCCAAAACAATGTCTTTATTAATAATGCCAACGAGTTACATCAAAGTTTACTAATCCAGAAATTTGACGAATTACAATGTCAATAATAAGACTTAGGCCACATGCCTTTATTAATGGAAAACATAAAGCTCTAATCAAAATCCAGTGTCTCAGCAATTGAGTCTCTGCCAATTTTGAAGTTTGCCTTAATGAGATTAGCCTCTGCTCCATCTCTATCTTCTGCTTCGTTGTTTCTTTGATCCTTAAAATTCGTAAAATCTGAGCACACTTGCTTGTTTATTTTCTTCCGAATTATTGGTGTGTCGGAATGCAACGAAATTTTGCATACCCAAACTTGACGCGTATATGAACACTTCTGCAAATTTTCATAATTTTTCGAGACCTGTAGCTAGGTCGAATAATTTGTACAATAGTATGCAGAAAACAGTTCCGAAAACTGATGTGTTCAAGGATCAAGTAGATTCGGATTGGGTGGTTTTGATGATGATCTTGGAAATCCATAGACCCCTCATATCTATTTCTTATCAATGGTAATCAATACCTATTGACCCAAAACTTCTGAAATCTAACTTCTCAAACATTTTGAGAATAAACAACTCGTTTGATTCGAGAAACATCATGCGTCTTATCTTGGCCTCTCTTGGCATTGGTACCTCAGCCTCCATGGCTTCCTTGGTCACCACGGCCTCTATGGCCGGCGCTTCCTCTATCATGGTCATTGATCATGACCTTCATGCGCCAACTTATGGCGTCCTTCCTTGTGTGGGCAGTGGTGGAGACCAAAAACTGTCTCATCAAGATTCCCTTAACTTAAGGGTTCCGCCCCTTGCGCTATTCTCTTGGTGCGCTTTCATAATTCGCATAGTGAACACTCTTAGTTCCAACTTGCCTTGAATTATGATTATGTAGAGGATTTTCTCGATCAAACACAATGAGAAAACAGAATATGTGTTAGTTTCGCAGTCGTAAGAGACTTCCTCGACAACTAATTTGTTTTCCAATATAATATTTGAATTAGACCTTCACTTTGATGTATATGGTCTTACGAACTCTCTTTGTTCGTTTTAATCGATGCTTTTATGAACACTCTTTGTTCAATCGATTTTGTGAACGCTCTTGGTTCACTCATGAACGCTCTTAGTTCATGTGGGAACGCTCTTAGTTCCAAGAATGCCCACCTTCAAGAAAGGTGCGGTGTAGAAAGGAGGGATAGGATGTTATTCCGAAATCCCTACGGAAAAATTCAAATTTCCCAAAAGAGTAGGTTATTTTGAAAAAGACAAAGCTGAGTACATAAAACTTACTTGTTGTTTTATTACAGAACAATTCTTTTTCTTCCTCTTTTTTCTTCGGGATCACAGTAGCTATTGCAGTCGGCGGCGGTGCTCAATTTTAGGGCTTCGTGCTGATAACGTGTTTTAGGAAATAAGAATATGGAGAGAATAGTTTGAAGCAATGAATTCTGTAACTTTATTAATGAAGGAGCAACTCCTATATATAGGAGAGTACAAGAGGTACAATCAGGAAAGTAATCCTATTACAATACAGGATAAGTTATACTTGCCATATCCTGTAATCTCCACCATAACTAGGAACATTAAATATCCTACAACATGTCTAAGTACAAAGCAGTACATCCTCCTAAATCTCATTCTATGTCACGATCGGGACTGGCTTAGTCAGCTCTAAGTGTCGGTTGGTTGAAATTCAACTTAGATGGAGCCTTTAACAATGATACTCGGTCTGGCGGGTTTGGAGGTGTGTTGCGTGATTCGGAAGGCAACGTGTTGGGTGATTTTTCTTATTTTAAAACTCAGGTAACAAGCCCTTTTGTTAGTGAGTTGTTGGCATTACAACTTGTTGTATCCCTGGTGAAGCAGCATAATTGGACTCCTGTGATCTTCGAGTCCGATTGCCTGGACTTAGTGAGAGTCATGGCAAATATAGGAGAGGTTTTATCCAACACAGGCTGGATCGTTGAGGACATTCATGCGGAGCTCCTCACAGTGACTGGTTTTCGCATTACACGTGGTGACATAACGTAATACAGTAGCTCATAAATTAGCTAGGCAAGACTTGATCAAGCAATTAGATTGTACTTGGATAGGACCCCCTCCTATGGAGTTAGAGTCTATTGTGACTCACTCGTGTTCCTTGTAAGTTTCTTATTGATATGAAGATGGTCGTTTAAGCTCAAAAAAAAAAATATTAGCTATTTTCTGGATTTCCCTTTCTGTTCCTTTCTGTTGTGTTCCTATCAGAAACATGGCTACTAACTTGACCACAAACAGAAATTCACAACTAATGTGATATATTAGCCTCTTGTTCCCTTTGTAATATTTGATGAAGCACACTAGTACTGGACCAGAAGTATGGAACATGTAATAAAAGGCAAACAGGCACACACCACATTTTTCTGCTTGGTTTCTGTAACATTATGTATCAGCCGAGTACCCAAAAAGAAAATCAGAAACTCATTGGTACTTCATTAGGGCTTGATACTAAAACTCAATAACAACATCTGAAATTCCAGCAGCTTCTTCAATCCAAGGGAGATTCAGGGTGAGTTTTCCATTTGCAGACCACCCAAAAGATACATCAACACCATTCAAACAACATTTGTTTGGAGACTCACTTGAGTAGGCCAAGAAATTGCCTCCACCCTTAACCTTCATCATGACACTACAAGTACCCGAACTAGTTTTGTACTCCAACTCTCGGATGCTACCTCCACTGTTGAACATGTTAGACAGTCCAACAGGAGCAAATTTGGTGTTGCTGGGGATGAGCTTTAGAACTGGCACAAAAGTGAAGATTTCGAACGAAGATGGTTTGATCATGATTTGAATCGGATCAGACTTTGGGGTCATATGGACGAGTACATCAGCCTGGTTCAGATAGACCACATACTTTTTAGCCTTGCCTAAATGGGCTGCTTCTTTCTTTTGGTCCCATTCCACTTCAGTAACATGCACTGATGAACAGATTTCCTTGTAGCACTCTGGAAAGCCTCTGATCCTTTGCTTCTTTGGATCCCAACCAGCCCCTTGGCAGTTGAAAGCTCCAACAACACCACCATACTGTAGAATATGAATAATTTGAGACATAATTTACACAGCAAAAATGCTAAGATACGAGTACATTTACAGAAGTAATTGACTAACAGTCTAATACAAATTGAGAGGAACTTATGATATCTACCTTGTTCAAGTTCCAAATTTTAAGAGCAGACTTGCTATCATATAAAGGGCTTTTGAAGAGGCAGTCCCTAGTTGGAAGGGCAAAATGCTGGCATTTGGGAATCGTACCATCTGGATAGACAATATTCTTGATGAGATCGAAATCATGACAACCAACCGAGTCGCTTAAACACACTGGACCTCCACATATAGCTCGAGATGCTGCGTGAAATTTTCCACATGGATGTAGCGAGTGGAACATATCCCAATCAGGCTGAATGAACTGACCCATCCACATGCTGTTGTAAGCACAATGGATCATATGAACTCCCTGTAACCAATAAACTTCCATAGGGTCTCCATCTTTGCCGCGGACCCAAAAGTCATCACCTGAAAACAAGATTATGGTAAATGAGCTAGTAGCAGTGATGTAGTTAAACTGATCACATGGTGTCACTTTTAAATCTTGGACTCCCTCACCAACTCTGCCAAAAGAGATTTGCTTTGTCCCAAGGAACAAGAAGTCATTGCATTGATGCATACTACAGATAAGTCCAGTCCCATTGAAGTTTTTAACAAGAGAAGAACTAAGCCCCTTGTAATAATCCTTTGCAAGCTCCACCCGACCTCCGTGTTCCTCACATACAAGTTCAAGACTCTGCGTATATAAAATAATCCTGTGAACAATTAGCGTACATATGCAGTTGAATATTGAGGAAGGTTACTTACATGAATAGCGTCAACTTTGACTCCTGTGATACCAACTTCAGAAAGGTAGGAGTGGATAGAATTAAACAAGTCCTCAGCTTGACGAGGATGAACAAGTGCAATCCCATTCTCTTGGATTTTCACCATAGCTTGGTCAGTCATGAACGCGTCGAGTCCAGAAGAGGCTTTGACAGCAGTGAGTTTTGAATTGAGATGGGTAGTTCCAGGCCTTACACCACCCCAGGCACCACACAGAGCATGCCATACATAAATATCATCCAAACCCTTAAATTTGGTCCTCAAGTCTCTTGTAAAGGCCTTCATCCCTCCAAAGTTTTTGGCCTTGCAATCACATTCGTTGTTCGAAGCAGGAGGTCTAGTCTTTTCTTCTTGAGCAATCATGACATCTAATTCTTGCTTATGCTTCTGCCAATTCCTTTTGAACTCGGACAGATCAGTAACTCCGGACTGAATAGCCCTGTCACGAGCCTTCTCGACATCCTCTAATTCATAGGCCTTGTATATCAACCTCTTTTGCCTACTGGAATCATATGAAGGAGCATCAGGACCCAACAAAGATCCTCCTCTGTAGTTCCTGAACTTGTCACACTCCTCAAACCTGTAAAGCCTACCAGTCATTTGAGACCCACCAATGATTGGATTCGGGGTTTCATCATTATCACAAGCCACACTTTGCCACCCATCATCAATAATGAGAAACCTTGGGGATACACCAGCTTCGAAAAACTCATTCAAACCACAGTAGACACCAACAGGTTCTACAGTTAAGTAGAAGGCATCCCAAGTGCACCAACCAAATTTGTCAACTAAACTGGGGACTGTTTTCTCTTCTAGGAGCCTAAAGGTATCGAGGTGAACCCTAAGAGAACTATAGGCTTCTTTCATCAATGTGTAAGGATTCTCAGAAGCATGAACATAAGCAATTGAATTGAAATACGATGTTTGAACTTGGGTACTACCACTCTCAGCTACGATGATGACATGATCATCAGGACCAGCTCGAAGAGCAGACCTGAATTTGTCTTCAATGATTGGTATGATAATGACATAAGAGTTTATTTCAGGAACATTTAAGAGCACCCATTGTGTCTCTATTTGCAAATCAGACCCGGACTTCCCAACCCACATGGTAGCCCACCATGGTTTGAATCTAAAGATGGTAAGAAACTCCCTGTTACTAAACCTACCCAAGGAGTTGCTCAAAATATCAGAAGGCTCCTCCTTAGAGAACCCAAGGAACCCTGCCTTGTGAGACAAGGCACGAATGCGTTTGACTAGATGAGATGGAACATCGGAACAAGAAGACGGTTGGCAGATTGAGTGGAAGGGACTCAGGGTAACATTGGCTGGAACTTCAGAGAGCAATGGAATACCTTCCACACTCAACTTTCCATCAGACAAATCAAAGTAGTGTTTTGAACTCGCAGAACGGATTGAATTTGGGACTGGGTTAACTGGTTCATTTGGAGGTCCCATGAGCTGAGGGAAACAGAGAAACCAAGAAGAGGAAACAGACCCAGAAAATCCTTGGTTTGAAAGTGTGGGATAAGCTCTGTTTTATTTTTGGCGGTTTATACTTTGTATCTCTGTTTTAAATTTTAATGCAAGAGGCACCTCATTGCATGAAAAGACAAACCGAAAGCCCGTGAAAGTGATGAAACAAATTTGATGAAAAAAAAACCGAAACCGAGAAAGAAGCAGCACCGATCAGAGCAACAGTACAAACTGAAAGTCATTTGAATAGGAATTGGTATTTAAATGAACTTGAAAATGGACAGCATTGCAATCATCTCCAGGACTAGGAATTGGTATTGAACACGTTATATTCTTACACTTAATATCAGTATCTGTACAGAGCTACCCAAAAGAATCGAATTACATGGAGTGGTTTACATATCTCATATATTTTTACGTTTTTATTCTGGTCGTGACTTTGTGAGCTATATAGAGTTTCCTATAAGGCTTCCTAAACAGAATATCCTTGCAAAGAATTTCATCTAAAATTTAATCTAGTAGCTTCAGCTGCTCTTCCAGCCCAATTATACCGAGGTCCAAATTCACCCAGAGTCCTCTAGCTTAGTCCCCATGCCTGCAAACCAGGAGAGGATATATTCAAGTCTTCCCCTACCCATATGATCATAATGTATCCCAAAAAGACAAAATGAAACTGAGGAATTTCTTTAACTTTATTGTTTGTTCAAAAAACAGAGTTAGTTTTCATAAGGAAAAGGACACAAAAGATAATGTTTATCTGTTTAGTATTCGGCAGATATACCTACATATTTAAATTACGTATACACATAAAGATATAGATAGCCATGTACATGCATGTCAGTATGTGCCTGATTGTCCATGTTTTATGAGAATAAAATGAGAAGAAAAATTCTAGTTTCCTGGATTCGGCCATCAGAAGTTCCGGTGACCAAAACTTCCTCATTGGCATCAAGAGCCAAAGAAATAACCTTGCAATTGGTACCAATTTGTAGCGTGTCTATTATTCTGTTCTGCTTCTCCCTGTCCCATATTTCCACACATCCTCCTTTACCTCCCAAATAGATCAACTCCGAGCTTATTGCCATAGCCCTCACTTCTAGTGTAGTTGACAAAGACCCAACCAAACTGAAGTTTGAAGCACTCCAAATCTGGACATGAACAAAATTAAGTACTTCATCAACCAACTTAAAGCGGAAATGGAAATGATTCATGGCTTTCTTAGGTTATATTGTCAGAGTCTACAGTGAATAAAAGAGACAGAAAATATGCATGGTATATGATCCTGTTGGAGTACCTTCACAACTGATCCATCCAACGAAGAACCTGCGGCATATACCAGTCCACTATGATATTGGATGCAACGAATAGGATTTGATTTCCCAAGCAATTTCTGAGAGCCAGGTTGAATTGTACTGAGTGTCCCTGTGACCAAATCCATCTCCTGAATTTTGATGCCAGTAGTGACTATCAGTACAGCAAAAGAAACAACAATGTGTATTCAAAGTGCAAACCATGAAGAAAAAAAAAAGAACGAAAAAAAAGGGAAATGTCATACCTGAACAGTGCTATCCTGGCATCCGCAATATATTTTCCCATTTACTAGAGCAAAGCACTTTATGTATTTGTTTGAATTCAACATTTTGGATCCCCCATTCCAACGAGTGAGCCTGGTAAGGAGTAACAAGCAAAACAATAAGGAACAATTGAAAGCTGGTGGTCGCATGGTTACCAGAAAATATAAATAAAAAGAAGAAATATGGTAGTCATATGAGAATTGGTGATCTTCTTGAGTACCTTGATACCATTGCTTTGTGGAATGAAGCATGAAAAGCTATTGGTCACGGCCAGATTATGAACTTGATCCTTCATCTCATCTCATGTACTTCTACACACTGCATTGCTTCATTGCTAATGGACCATGCCCTTGTTGTTTTATCTAGTGAGCCGCTGTATAGATACTCCCTTGATTGTAAAACTGCCAAGCTAGTAACTGCCTTTGTATGTTCTCGAGTTTCCAGGATTAGATGGAGAATGCTTCCTTTACCCGTCCAGACCTTCAAGAATCAAAAACAGAATGCCATGAAAAGAAAGTTACATGGGATGACCATTGTCCGGATGCAATGACATAACCATATAATAAATAGGTAAGAATACTTACCTTTATAGTCCCATCTGAATGGCCAGAAAAGATTTTATCGTTGAAGCAAACTACCGAAAGAACCTCTCCGTTCTCACTACAATCTACTTCAACTAATTCTTTGTGATCCCACAGTTCCTGTTTTTATACATAAACAGAAAACTCTGTCGTGTCCCTTCATTCTGGAAACGAGTATATGAAAGAGTGAAATGAACTTAGGGCACTAGAGTCTTGCCCTTCAGAAAATACTTTCAGCATTTCAAATGCCTTGGGAATGTATCTCTTAAGCTCTCTCAGGCCTTTTCCAATTTCCCTCCGGCAAGAATTTAATTCATGCATCCCCTCTGAAATTTACAAAATCAGAAACATTCAAGTCTCTCATGCCTATAAGATTCTCCATGATGAACTATCCAACTTTAACAGAAGCCATCAAGACCACCTATGCTTACCAGGGTCATGGATGAAGCTATCCAATGCCAGTAAAGAGAGGGCTTTGTCTTCAGTATCTTTGGCAAACTTGAATATTGATATAAAGCGTTTAATCAAGCATAGTCGGGCTGCTCCTCATATTCCTGTGTCTGGAAGATCATTCAGCAGGTGTACAAGCCATGTGGCTGACACAAAGCTTGCAAAACATAATTCGGAGATTCTTGATAGTTGCATATTTAGGCAACGTTTATGTGCTTAACCGAACCTTATATTTAGCTCTTTTGTTATGTTTTTAAGCAATTTAACATTATTATTTGTTTTTAGGTATTTTGGAGATAAATGAAGAAAAGGGATTAAATAATATTTCCTAGCGAGGAAACCTCATCGAGGAGGTTTTGTCTTGGCGAGCCTCGCTAGAGAGAAGTCCTTCTGCAAATTGGTTCGGCGAGCACGTGGGAATTTATATATATATACAATGGGAGTTGCTAGCGAGGAACAGAGGAAGAAGCGGGCTTAGACTTGGAGACCATGAGTAAGACAAAGAAAGAAGTAAAAATAGAAGTGGAAGTGGTTTTGAAAGAAGAGGCATGCACGTGATGCATGCCTGCCATTGAATCAACTTTGATATATATATATATGGCTATCGAAGTTCGATGGCTATCGAAGTTCGATGGGTTAGCAAGGAGAAGAGTCCTAATTTAATAATGAGATTATGAAGAGTTGGACTTGAACTTTAAAAGTCCATTTGCTTTTGGACTTTTTGCTGGCACGTGGGTTGCTAGCTAGGTTAATTAACCTAGCTAGTTTGAAACATATAAATAGCGAAGAAGAGAACGTACGCGAGGGGGGGAGGACGGACGTATCGAAGAGCAAGGAAGCTGCAAGTTTCTCCTTCATCCGTTTGTATCAATTTCTTTCATGGATTATTTGAGTTTATTTTCTGATTCCATGAGGAGCTAAACTCCATTGTTAAGGGGCTGTTTTGAAGCCCCGTTCATGACATCTAGATTGCTTATGCACTTTAATTAAATTTTGTTTTTGTTATTTGAATGAGGTTTCTTTGTTATTTATACGGTGATGATTCTTGATTATGTATGCTTTGAGTGCACGCTTAGTATGCATGTTTAGGAATCTAATTCTAAGAAAATTGATGGCTGTTGGTGATTATTACCTTCCTCAAGTTTCAATAGTAGAACCCATACATGCTTGGTATAAGAAACCCTAGGTCTAGTAAGACACGACCGTAGTGTACTTATGAAGCCTTGTAGATTCTCAAACCCTTTCTAAATCTTAATGCGTTTCTCTTAGTAAATTCGAGTCCGTGACTTCGGGTTCTTTGAGGGATAGACAATATTGATAAGCAGACCTTCAATGTTGTAAACATAAGGATCGGGTAATAGGTTGTGTTCACAACTCGGGGCCTTCCTGGGAATCTTTCATTCATAACAATTACATTATTTAGTTAAGCATTTGTTGTCTAGATGGAGTGACGGTGGTGGATAACACTTCCCTTAACCCATTTTATCATTGATTCTAGTTTTAGTCATACTCTGTTTTCTGTTTCAGTTTCGTACTCTGTTTTGCATAATTTTGTTCGATAACCTATCGAACTCCGATTGCATCGAAATTTTGCATCGAAGCTCGATAGGGTGTCTTTAGTGTCCAGTGTTAATTTCGTAATTTTAGGTCGAGTCTAGCTATTTTAATTAATTACGTTAGTGTCCAGTGGTCGAGTCTGTCAGCTTTCTGGCTTTTGTGTCTGTTTGTAGTTTAGAATATTAAGTCTCATCTTTCCCTGTGGATTGACCCCTATACTATTGTACTGCATTGACAAGCATATTAAGTTCATTATAGGGTATTTTTGAGGGTGGTAAAACACCGATCAATTCTGCTCTTCAAGCATTCTGCCAAGGCCTCAAAAAGTAGACCAAACTCGTGGCTTGCTAAAACAAATGCCATTTTCCTTTCCCATTTATCAGCTGCCTTCGTTTCTTCCTTTTGACGTCAGCCAGAAAAGGGATTGAATCAAGAAACAGATCACATGAATTATAATCAGGTATATATATAAAGAATAAAGTTTTCAGAGCTAAGAAATGAGCTGCACAATCTCAAATTCAAAAAGAGAAAAGAAAACAAAAAAACTCACAAGAGGTTCATCTTCTCCGGATAAGTTGCTAAGTTGATCCAATCGGACAAGTTGTTTATAAAGTTTGTCGAGCCCAGCACGTTTTAGAAGGACAGCCCTGGAAAGAGGCTTTCCAGATGTGGTGAACCTCCCTTGCAGTGACATAATAGTCTCTGCAGCAGCAATTTGGGCAGTAGGGACCTCTGTATTTCTGAGACATGAGATGAGAGTGTCCATAGCCTCTTCACGGTATATGCTCATTTTTCTTGGCTCTGCCTACAAACAAACAAGTAATCGTTAACAAACTATCAGTTGCAACCAAGTAGTCAATTAGAAGTTAAATGCAATGTGACTACTTCAAATAAACAAATGTACAATGCCATCAACTTAAATTAGAGAATAGAACAAAGAGAGAATCCAAACCAGAAGATCAAGTTGAAGTAGTAGACCAGCCACAACAGGACATTGAACTTCAGCAGCAGTCTGTAGATATATGAGGGTGTGCATAGTACTGTAAGGGCCCTCATCCTTTATGATATGCAGAATTTGTTCATTGAATGTCCTCCTAATCTAACACCAGAGTTAATATTGTCCGAGTTGCTCAAAGTCAACAAAGAGACTTGAAATGACACAAAGAAGCTGGAGGTATGTTTCCCTGTTTAACTTTACTAACTCGGACAAAAATAGAACCATCTCAAACCGTTCTTCATCGTTTGCACCCGTGAAGCTATCCAAAACAGGAGCCAACTCAGCTTTATCAGGTATAGTGTTCCTGCAGTGTCCATCCTGTTGCATACATCTTAACAAGATCCCAATAGCTGCACTCTTCTCTTCAGCTGATTCAGATTCCAGACTGCTGATTATACTTTCCATTGTCTTGTCACAAGTCACAGTGTTGGCATTTGATCCACTGTCACTAAGAATATGCCCCAGTAAAACCACGGGCGGCTATTTTTGGCTTTAAACACATATTAGGCAAATCTTCGTCTCTCTTTCTAATGACCAATAAGAGAGATCCGATAATATCCATCTCTACTAGATTAAGGATGCAATTCCTCGAGAGATGTATCAAGACAACAGCCTCCATCAGCCCCTTTTTGAAAACAGCCACAATACATTCCACATCAGAATCAACCTGAGTTAGTGTCTGAATAACTGCATTGTCTCTTGAACCCAGCTCAACCAAGAGAAAAACTGTAGCTGTCAGAACTCTAGGATCAACAGAATTGAAAAGAACCTCCACAAAACCATTAATAACTGGAGGTTTTGAGAGCATAGTCTGAATATCCCACTCCACATATGCTTCCTGCCAGAAGCGCTCAATACGAAGAACAGCCATTTCAGACTCATCAAGAATTTCTGACATACAAAGATTGGTAATGGCTATTGGTAACTCGCTAACTGCACTCTCCATGGTGGCTTGGCTTATGACACTGTTAGGAGATGTTGGAAGGCATAATGGATTTCACCATTGTCTCAGTCTGCGGGCTTGGATTCTCGGATGGACTGAAGGCTACATCAGGGTTCTGTTCTAGCCAACTTGCAATCAGACGTTTGAGGACATGGTTGGTTTTAGGCAGTTGGGTGCTTTGCAAACTCTGGCGTGTAATTGAGCAGGTTGAGTTTCCTCTATCAAGCCATTCTTGGATGGCTTTTCGCTCATATGTCTGACCAGTCTCAAGTGTTACTGGATCATCAAAAAGGGTACACTGGTTATGGGACACACAAAGTCCTTTGGAGGTGTATTCTTTCCAATACTAGATTGGTTTTCAGAATCGGCTACGAGCCTGTCCGGAGATGAGCTATAAACAACAACAAAAAACTCATATATTACAAAATATTAAATAAACAATGTACGGTAATGCCAAATACAGTAAAAAGGTATTTTTCATCTTTACATTATCATATTGGGATGGGTCGAAACATACCGACTTGATTCTGCAGAAATGGGCTGCTTTAGCTTTCGAATCTGGCTCTGTCTAGAATCAACCATATCCATTCTTGTGTTGTTTTCCTACAAGACTCAAGATACAACATTAGAAACGAAAATACTTTGCATAGTTTATATCACAACAGCTGTGGCCTGTGGAGGTTCTGTTTCTTTCTTGTTAATATCGATCCACTCACCTCAATTCGGCTTCAGAATCCAACGAAGAAGAATCAACAGAATGATCCTCCAATGAAGACTCTTCCAGCTCAGAATCTGAATTTACATTTGGCGTTGCCCCCAACCTCCATGAGGGTTTGTGAGTCGTGATGATACTTTCGAGTGCAACTCTTTGAGAATAAAATGGTCGAGAATTAGACCTGGGTCTTCTTCCACTGCTGTCCCTGCTGAACGATTCAACTGATCTTTCTGCTTCAGCCCAAATTGGCTGCGGGTTTAAGAAAGAAGGAAAAAAAATTGATTTGGGATTCACACCAATGTCAAACTGAAGAAAATGATAAGTTGACTTCAAATGCAATGTGCATGTAGTAGCAAATATCCTATTCCAGTTTTTATTATTGAAGAAAATGAAGCTAATGGTGCTGGACATTCTTTCCTGAGGCACTTGTGGAATCCCCATAACCATTACCAGAGAAAGAGCTCATGATTCTAAGAAACCAACAAACACAAACAAGAAGATGGCAGATTTCATTTTATTAAAGCTTTTGTTGTCCATTTGAATGTAAGAATTAGTCATCAAAAACATCTTATATGATTTTTGTTTCTCAGAGTGTCCTATACTCCTATATAGTACCTTACCTAATGCATCATTGCGTAGGATAATCTCAATTAGGTGGAATGGGCATAATAAATAGTATGGTTTCCAAGTTGGTGTGAGTGTGACAAAGAAATTAGTCCCAGCTCCCAAAAGTTGTCAATTGAATTATAGTAGTTTTTCCCAAAAAGACGAACCTTGTTTTTGTATCGAATTATAGCCACAGTCACTATAGCAACAATTTCTTTCTGTGGCCCAGTCGTAAAAATGAACAGCCATCTCAGTAAAAATGAAAGGGATCCACTCAGGGTAAGTAAGCTTTGACATTATCGAATCAAAATAAATTTTATTCAAACAATTATAGCAAAAAAAATTGATTGAGAATGCATATATCACAGACGAAATTCGTTCGCAACACATTCTTCTCGAAATGATTTTTTTAACTCTGAATCAATTCTCTTACGGTATGTTTAAATGAAGTATTCTTGATTCCTATTGAAATTCACAATTGATGGAAATTAGATTTCATCATTTGTGAATTCTAGTGTTTGGGGTTCTTCACGTAAAAATTTAATTATGACAAGAATTTCAAACTTTTATGAATAATTTGAGGAAATTATATAATGAAACCTATTTTATTTGTGAGGGAATTGAAACAAGGAATTTGGGTCTCAAATTTCCCTATTTTAAAAGAATAGAAATCATAAAATCAAGAAACTTATCCAAACACATAAATTTAAATAATGAAATTCTAAATTCCTCAAATTTAATTAAATCCCTATTTTAAGTAATTTTTATTCTTATTGAAATTCACAATTGATGAAAATTAGATTTCATCATTTTAAATTCCATGATTTGTGAATTCTAGTGTTTGGGATTCTTCATGAACAATTTTAATTTGACGACAATTTCAAACTTTTATGAGTAAGTTGATGGAATTGTAGAATGACAAATATTCTTTAGGGAATTGAAACAAGAAATTTGGGTTTGTTCCTAAAATTCCTCAAATTCCTCAAGTGGAGGGAATCTCAAATTCCTTTGTTCTTAAAAATGATAGAAATTATAAAATCCTCAAAAAGTTTATCCAAACACATAAATTTAAGGGGAAATAAAAGAAATGCCCATTTTAAACTTTCTCTTTCCTCAGAAACCCAGCTTATGTTTTTTATCCCAAAAAGGTCAATTATGTTTTTAAGTATGTAACAGACCTTTGTTTTCGTCATTTTTACATAATTTGTCACTATCTATCTCCCGTGTAGTACATAACTCATGTCAATTTTTATTTCACATATCTTTCTCTCTCTTCCTTTTGTCTCTCTTCGTTTGAAAATCGCCCCCGTTGCGTTCGCCGTCGTGTTACTTCTCGCCGCCGTCATTTTCGCGTCTTGTCATTCTGTTCATTCTCATAGTCTTTGTCGAAGTTCATATTGTTTTCTGTAAGTAGTGAAATCTCCATTCGGAAACCCTACGTTTTTATTTTTCTCTGTTCTAAGCAGTTTGCATGGTCCTTTTCGTGTTTCTTTCTGCATTTTCGGTTGTTGTTAATTTTTGGTGATTTTTCACTTTTTTTCATGATTTTTTGTAGAATATATGTGATATAACGTGTTGTGAATTCTATTTGTTTGTTGTAGTAGTTGTTGTTTGTTGTTGCGTTTGTGTTTGAAGACTTTTGTCTGGGTATATCTAAGTATTTGTATGTGTATTTGTATTTGTATTTGTATTTGTATCTGTCTGGGTATCTGTCTGTGTATTAATTTCATGTTTTTGAAATTTTGTTGTTGTTGTTGACATTTTTCTAAGGTTTTCATTTTCTTTTTTGTTTGTTATACTAGTTTCCTGCGGTTGCATTTGTTGTAGATGGTCTGGGTATCTGTTTGGGTATTTTATTTTGGGTATCTGTTTTGGTATCTGTAAGTATCTGTATAGGTATCTATTTATCTTACTATTTTTGGATTATTTTTTTTTGTCTAACTATATATGTGTTGATCATTTGCAGTTATTCTATAATCAATGGCGAAACGCAATAAAGCAGTCCAAGATTCAGACAGCGAAGATGAAAGAAGTCCTAAAATTCCTAGATCATCTAGGAAGAGAATAAAACAATATGCTCTATCATCGGAATTTGATGTGCCTTCGTCTTTATCTTCTTCCGAGGAGGAGGAGAAGATTGTATTAAGGGAAAGGGATTCGAAAAGAGTCAAAAGGAACAGGGGAAGAAGAGTGACTTCCTCTTCATCTTATTCTGCTGTTCCCGATTATCAGTTTGCTAAGATTAAAGATCATGTTGCCAAGATGGTTAGGGAAAGTTTAAAGAAGGAAAAGTAGAGGAAGAAGGAGAAGGAGAATACGAAGAAGAAGAAGACCAAGGTTATGAAGAAGGAGGAGATCAAAGGGAATGGCAAGAAGAAATTGGAGTCCGAAGAAGAAAGTGAATCAACTTCTTATTTTGATTCAAAGACAGATAGCGATGACGATGTGTCAGTTCCAGTACCTAATAGAAAACGGCAGCAAGTAGTGGATCATCCTGAAGTTGTTCAGGTGGTGGAACGGAACTGGAAGTGTCAGTTCTGGTGCTATTTGTTGTTTTTCCATAATTTCATTGCTAAAAATTAGTATAATATTAGCGAAGATGTGAAGAATAGGTTGAAGGAGATACCGTTCAATGATCTACTCCAAGCATTCATTGACAATGATATTGATCGACGTGGCTACTTTAAGTCGAATGATGCAATTACTGTTATGGATGATGCATACAGGAGGGAGAACATGGAGTTTCATTTCTATCATTCTCGTGTTCACCATATCACTCCTGATTATGTAGCATCTTTGTTGGGTTTGAGCACAGAAGGAAATCCAATTCCATTAAATGGCAAGAATGTGAAGATTTCAGTGTGGCTGCTTAACTTATTTGGGGGCAAGGAAATCAACAAGGGCCATATTTGCACTTTGTTAGAGGGAATATTTGGTAAGAAAGAGATGGTCGACGAATGTGTTATTCTGTTGGTGTTGCTTCTTATGGCATATGTTCTCCTGCCTAATTCAAAAGGAACTTTGAAGGTTGGTTTTGCAAATTGCGTGACCAGCATTGAACTAATGAAGCAGTTTTCATGGGAAATTGTTGTACTTGACAAGCTATTCAATGCATTGGACACTTATGGAAAGAACTTTGTTCCACAAGTAGCCATGAAGAAGGAGGAATCAAAGAAGCTGAAGGAGAAGAAGGCAGCTGAGAAAATGAAGGTGGTCAAGGCGAATAATGATGATGAGGAGGATGAGGATGATAAAAAAACTGAGAGAAGTAATGCGATTAATGTTGGTGTCTGCAGCATTATTATTCCAGTAATTTTTCTTGAATATCTTCTTGAGTATCTGTCTGAGTATTTGTCCCTTATTTTTGTTTTCATTGTTGTTTTTTGTAACAGTTTTATCTTGCTTCAATCCTTGATATTGTCAAACCAAAAAAAGGGAAGGAGCATTCTGTGGTTGGAATGGTCAAGTACAACCTTTGTAATATTATGGGTCATTTTTGAAATATCATAAGCTTGGAAATGCTAAGGGTGAGTATCTAACTATTGTTTGTTGTTCTGGGTATCTTTCTGGGTATCTATCTAAATAGTTGTCTGGGTATCTTTCATCGTATCTGTCTAAATAGCTGTCTAGATCTATTTTTCACAGACCAGATATTTTTTGAATTCGAGGACGAAGAAAATTACAGCTGATACTAAACCTGATGACATAGTTCTTATCCTGCAAAGTATCAATGATATGGCCAACAATGACTATTCAAATTTTGAAGCCGAGTTGCGTACCAAGGAAGTTGAGTTGAAAGATAGTCAAGAGCTTGCTAAGAAATTGCAAGAAACTATCAAGGAGATGGATTCGCAGTTAAAGGAAAGTGAAGAATTTGGCTCTCATTTGCAAGACAGTAACATGGAGATGAATGTGGAGATCCAAAAATTGCAGAAATTCAAAGAAGCTCTTTTGCTTGTCATTAATTTTTTGAAGAAATATTTGAATTCTCTTAAGAATGATAAGGAATACTATGAGTTTGAAAAGGAAAAGAAGGAACAGTAGATTAAGTCTATGGAGAGGGAGAAATTGTCTCTGGTGAAGCAAATTAATTCCCTTAAGAAACAAGTATTAAATACTGATGATGTTATGGATGTGATGGTAGCAATGATGGCAGAGAAAGATGTTGCTGAGAAGAGATTAAAAAAGATGAAGGATAGTGTTGAAGCTGCTGAGAATAAACTGCTAGATGTTGAGACCAAACTTGTAGCATCCCTTAAGGAGAAATCCGTGCTTGAGATCAGATTAAAAGAGGTGAAGGATGCTGGTCAACCTGGTGCGAGAAATGTTGCTTCATAGGTTATGGATTTGAGAAAGATGCTCGTTGAAGCAGAACGTCAACTGAAGGAAGCTTACGGGAAGATACAAAGTGCTTCTGTAGAAAATATTAAATTGAATAAGCAAGTCGAAGATGGTGTTGCTAAAGCTGAAGCTGTTGATGGAGAGATTTTATCGTTAAAGAAGCAACTCGATGAAGCACAAGTTCAACTTGCTGTTCAGGGGAAGATACAGATTTCTGCTGAAGAAAATAGCAAATTGAAGAAGCAAGTTCAAGATAGTGCTGAAGCACTTCAATCATCTCAAGCAGCAAATGAGGATCTTTGGAGGAGACTAGATGTCTTGCAAAGACAAAAGGATGATCTTGAGAAGGAAAAGATACAAGTTGAAGATGCAAAGCAGACGCTTGAGTTATTCAATCAGCAGCTTATTGAACAGAATGAGAGGTTGACGAAGCATGTTGCTACAATTAAAAAAATCACTACCTAGTACCGATTTTGACATTTGATGACAGTAGCTCTCAGTCATTTCATTTTTGTATAATTCGCCTAATATTACTTCTTTTTTATGGGTATCTGCATGAGTATCTGTCTGTATATGTGTATCTGTCTGGATATCTGCTTTTTTGAATATTTTTGTTCTGGACATGTAGTGTAATTTGTAACTTTTTGTAACTTTCATCGAAGTGAATCTTTTTCTTCTTCTTTCTTTGTATCTTTGTTAGGGAATTTGTCATAAATGAAGAAGAGTTCCCAATGGGTAGAGTCTGCACCAACTTTCAATATAAGGATTACCCCTCCTCCTCCTCCTGTTACTACAGTTGTTTCTCTATATGTGTTGGAAACCCTGGTAATTCAAAAGGCAATTCCTGGCCCTGGTGTGAGACTCAACAGATAAAACATTTATCTCTTCTTGTATGTTAAGAGTTCAAATGATAAGTTCAGGAAACCCTTGAAGAGGGAGGAGATCTACTGGTGTCCTAGCAATATTGAAAGCAAGGAAAAGCCTCAGATTAGAGCGGAGAGCAAAAACATTGAGCTAGTGCCCAGTAGAGGGTTTAGAATTCAGGAATTATCTTAATCGTTGATAGTGAAATCAGTCAAGAAGAATATGGGCAAGCCGAAAAGAATACGTGTGAGTTTGACCGATAAGCAGAAGAATGCCATCATGTTTCATCAATGTGATGTTTTCCAATACTTGATAGAGAGCTACCAAACTGATTTGGTGATATACTGGATAGAAACTGAGTAAAACAAGTGAGTATCTATTAGTGTATATGGTTGGGTATCTATTTGTTTATAATAATGTTTTCAGGTTTTAATTGTTCTCTCCGTTTGTTTTGGACAGAGAGGAGTTTTGGTCGAGTACTTAGTCTTTAGAGTTCTTCGATCGTGAAGATTTCGAATGTATTATTAATGTCCAAGAGATCCCGAACTCTATCTTGGATTGCTATTTCGCTATTCTTGGTGAATTTAGGGATGATTTGGGAGATCAAAGTCCATATGCCTTCCACACATTGTCTCATGTAATCCTTGTGTTTTTTTAGCCTCTGTGTGTTTTTAATTTGTATGTCATTTTAAAATGTCTTTTTTTGTTAATCTATTTATGTGTAATTTTTTGTGTGCTGCTTTTGACAGGTTTATGTGTCTACTATGAAAGTAAAGATGATGCATGAATGTCTTTTTGAGAGATTGTTCAAGGTTTTGGGCATCTCTGGCAAGCTGATGTTCTCGATCCTTTCACATAAACATTTCCACCTACTAGTCTTTGATAAAAGTATTCCATGCTGGTATCATTATGACTTAATCAAAAGAAAATATAAGCCGATAGACAACCAGTACTTTCGAGTGGCACTAAAAACGGTAATGTTTGTTCTGTCTTTCTTCTTTTCTTTTCTTTTTCTTTTCGGGATGTTTATTATTTATAGTTTATAGATGGGTTGACATATTGTTTACTATATTGATGCAGGTTCATTTGGTGTCCATGTGAATGGATTCTGTGAGGGACATGAGTGAGGATATGTTATCACAGAATGTTAGAATGCTTACAGATGACAACAGTACAAACAAGGTACTGAAGATGATAGAAATCCTGAATAATGATGAAGTTTCTCGGTTCAAGGCCAGATTGTTATAATCGTTTATAAATCATGATCTGTCATGGGTATCAAAGAAGAAAAATGGAAGGTTACAGAATGAACCAGATCAAGAAAAATGACCAGTTCAGGAAGAAGTGTAGGACAGGACAGTATCTAATAATAGGAGTAGTCAGTGTGTATTTTTTTTTGTAGTAACCATTCTATGAACAATGTTGTTAGTTTGTAATCAGATTACTATCTTTTTGATGTGCTACTCAGAGTAGTATGGATGTAATCATATGACTCTCTCTCTCTCTCTCTCTCTCTCTCTCTCTCTCTCTCTCTCTCTCTCTCTCTCTGATCGCGATCACGATTCAGAAATTGTCGCAACAAAAACTCTGTTCGATCTCGACGTCGTACGAAATTTCAAGCGTTGTAATTTTCAAATCTCTGTGTATCTATCTCATTGATTCGCTATCTCTCATCATCTCTGTACATAAATTGATGAATTCATATGTTCAATTCTTTTGTGCATCCAATTTTCACTCTATTTTTCTATATGATAGACGATTTAAATTGTTGTTGCACTAATCTGTTTCTGTTCGTAGTTGTATTAATCAATTTCATGATAGTATTGATTACTTAGCTCCTCAAACTATATGCATTACGATATAGAAATCTACTTAATTACGTTTGGATCTGATTTTGGCTTTAAAAAATACATTTTAATATATGTTAGAGTATCTATCTGAGTATCTGTCAACGTATCTGTCTGAGTATCTATCTTTGTATCTGTCTGAGTATCTGTCAACCTATTTGCCTGAGTATCTGTCAACATATCTTTCTGAGTATCTATGACTCTATTTATTTTGTTAAAAGTATTAGACCTTAGTGTCAGTTAGTGATAGGTGCATAATTATGCAACGTTTTTATGTATAGTATTACCTTATATTTAGTTCTTTCGTTACGTTTTTAAGTAAATTAATTATGTTTATTATAGGTTTTTAGAGAAAATAAAGAAAAAGGAATTTAAAAGAGTTTTCCTAGAGCAACAAGGAGAAAAATTGGGCTAGAATTGAAAAGAGAAGAAGACTTGTACTTGGACTAAAAGTCAAGAATTTGGAAAATTCTATTTGCAATAGAATTTGGTTGGCACGTGGGTTTGTTTAGGTTGGAATATATATATATATATATATATATATATATATATAAATATATTTGTATATATTGCTAGCGAGCTAAAGGGAGAGACGTGAGGGTTTTGGCATGCATATTTACATATATTTGCTTGATAGCTAGCTAACCGGGAAGAAAGTCGGTGGAAGAAAAAGAAAGAAAAGACGGCTTGGACTCTAGCTTGATATGTAGCTAGAAGAGAGAGAAAAGGGGGGAGTTCGGCAGTTTGAAAGGAGAGTTATTGAGAGAGAAGTAAGAGAAGACGCAAGGAGGAAAAGGAAGAGGGCAGCCAAGTTCTTCCATCTTTCATCATCTTGTTTGTATCAATTTCTTTCATGGATTATTTTAGTTTAATTTATGATTTTATGAGGAGCTAAACTCTATTGTTAAGGGGTTGTTTTGAAGCCCCGTTCATGATATCTAGATTGTTTATGCACGTTAATTAAGTTTTGCTTTTGTTATTTGAATGAGGTTTCTTTGTTATTTATACCGTGATGATTCTTGATTATGTATGCTTTGAGTGCACGCTTAGTATTGCATGTTTAGGAATCTAATTCTAAGAAAATTGATGGCTGTTGGTGATTATTACCTTCCTCAAGTTTCAATCGTAGAACCCATACATGCTTGGTATAAGAAACCCTAGGCCTACTGAGACACGACCGTAGTGTACTTATGAAGCCTTGTAGATTCTCAAACCCTTTCTAGATCATAATGCTTTACTCTTGGTAAATTCGAGTCCGTGACTTCGAGTTCCTTGAGGGATAGACAATATTGATAAGCAAACCTTCAGCATTGTAAACATAAGAATTGGATAATATGTTGTGTTCACAGCTCGGGACCTTCCTGAGAGTCTTTCATTCATAACATTTGCATTGTTTAGTTAAGCATTTGTCGTCTAGATGGAGTGACAGTGGTGGATAGCACTTCCCTTAACCCATTTTATTATTGAATTCTCGTTTTACTTTAAATTTCGCTACTGTTTCAGTTTCATAATCTAGTTTGTAGAATTTATTTCAACAACCAAACCAACTCCTATTACATTGAAAATTTGAGTGGTAGTCCACCATTGTGTCTATAGTGTCCTATATTAATTTCGTGATTTTAGATTGAGTCTAGCTATTTTAATTAATTACGTTAGTGGTCAGTTGTCGAGGCTATCAGGTTTCTAACTTTCGCGTCTGTTTGTAGTTTAGAATATTGAGTCTCGTCTTTCCCTGTGGATTGACCCCTAAACTATTGTACTGCATTGACAAACATATTAATTTCATTATAGGGTAACTTTGAGGGTGTTTAAACACCGATCAAATTTTGGCGCCGTTGCCGGAGAAAGATCTAGTTTTTATATTCTAACGTGTCTTTTGTTTCAGTTTTGTTTTGTTTTATTTCATTTCTTTTGTAGTGTAGCGTGTCTCTTGTGTGCAGGTACTTAGTGCATGCATACTCGAAGGTCAAGGAGAATTGAGCCTTTATTGCTTGATTTAGAGGTTGAGCGCTCAGTTAAGCAAAACCGGAAGCAGAAGAGGCGAGCAGAACTGGAGGTTGGAAACATGAGTGGCACAGTGTCAGAACCTGAGATTGAGGTGGAAACAAGTTCAGATTCAGAAGAAGTTCCTCAATCGCCACCACAAAGAGCAGCAATGGGAGAACAACCAAGAATGTTGATGAATTCTTTTGTACCTAGTGCTCAAGGGAATTCATCACCAATAGTGTTGCCAGCTCTTGGGACTTATTCAGTACCTCCTGCTTTACCATCAGCCCTACCTCATTATAGGGGGGTGTTTTCAGAAGATCCGCAACAACATTTGGCCGAGATTGAAGCTTTAGCATCAACACAAAACTTACAAAATGTTGAATCTAATGTGTTAAAGCTAATTTTATTTCCTTTTTCTGTGAAGGAGGGAGCGAAGATGTGGTTCAATTCTTTGGCTCTTAGGTCTATACAATCTTGGGATGAGATGAAGGTGACGTTCATGAAGGAGTATTTCTCAGCCCAGAAGACTAAGCAGTTGAAGAAGGAGATTAATAGCTTCATACAAAAAGATGGTGACATGCTTCATGAGGCATGGAGTCATTTCAAGGAGTTGTTGAGGAAATGCCCACATCATGGATATGATCTAGAGGACAGGATGACTTTCTTTTATGAAGGTCTGGAGCCATCTAACAAGACAAGAGTGGATTCCGCTTGTGGAGGTATGTTTATGTACCAAACAGGTCAGCAAGCTCATGATACCATAGAGAAATTGGCTGAGAACACCAAGCAGTTCTATACAAGAGAGAGAACGTTGGCGAGCAAGAAACAGGAAGCTATATTTGAGGTTGCCACCAACCCAGACATGGACAAGAGAATGAAAGCAATGGAGAAGAAGTTGGAGTCCATTTCTACTGCCATCAAGAACCAAACGACATCATCATCATCTGTTTCTCAGGTATGTTCTGTTTGCTCTATGTCGGATCACACTAACGAAACTTGTCCTTTTATTCCTGAAGAAGAGCAGGTGAATTTTGTGCGCGCAACAACGGGCATCAAGAAATGATCCCTACTCAAACACATACAATCCGGAGTGGAGGAATCATCCCAATTTCAGTTATGGAAACACAAACAATATGCTGAACCCACCCACCAGATTCAAGGTAAGACCTGAATATCAGCATGTATAACAGCCGGTTGCAGCTCCAGCTCCTGATCCTATCATGGCAGCAATATTGGCTAGGCTAGAGGGGATTGAGATGCACAACAAGTACTCTAGCAAGGCATTCGAGCTGATGGAGAAGCAGTTGAACAGCTTGCAGCAACAAGTGTCCACAAGAGAACAAGGTACTCTTCCAAGCAATGTGGTTAAGAACCCAAGAACCACTCATGAGGCAAATGTGATTGCATTGAGGAGTGGAAGAGTGATTGAAGAGATTGAAAAGCCTACAAGAAAGTCTGTAGAGGAAGATGAACCGGTCCTAGAACAGGTGTTGCCATTTCCACCACTACTGCAGGATCAGGGAGAGAAGAGTGCACCTGGACAGAAAAATTCATCAAATGAAAAATCAAGTAAGTCAATTTCTGAACCTTCTCCTTCAATTCCTATACGTGTTCCTTTTCCTGGTAGGTTGAAAAACAAGAAGAAGGATGAGTTGGAGCAAGAGATTCTAGATACATTTCGGAAGGTGGATGTGAACATTCCGTTGCTTGATGCGATTAAGCAAATACTGAAGTATGCAAAGTTTCTTAAAGAACTTTGTACAATGAAGAGGAAGTTCACAGGGACTGAGACCGTGGCCTTGAGTGAGAAGGTGTCAGCGGTACTTCATTGGAAGCTACCACCTAAGATGGGTGATCCTGGACGATTCACCGTCCCATGTACAATTGGTAACACGAACTTTACTGGAGCTTTACTTGATTTGGGTGCATCAATAAACGTAATGCCATACTCTGTGTATAAAACTTTGAATATTGGTGCATTACAACAAACTGGTGTTACAATTAAATTAGCTGATCGATCTAACTGCTACCCTAAAGGTTTTGTTGAGGATGTTTTGGTGCAGGTAGGTAAGTTGATCTTCCCAGCTGATTTCTTCGTGTTAGAGATGGAGGTAGAGCCTCAACCATCAGAGCTACCACTAATACTTGGTCGTCTATTCTTACGGACCGTTAGGACCAAGATAGATTGTTTCAATGGTACCTTCTCCATGAAAGTAGATGAAGAGAAGATCCACTTCAACATCTTCGACGCAATGAGGCATCCTAGTGATAATGATTTGTATTCCTGTTTTTCTATTGATACATTTGATAATTTTATGCAGGAATTTATGCAACATTCGATGAATGAGAGTGAAGATACGTTGAAGAAAGCAATTGAAGAAGGGGGGAGGAAATCTGAAACCTCCCCATGTTCTAAAGTGTGGGATGAACTTGAGGATTTGATCACCCAAGTTCGATCCATGGATGAAGAAGAAGAAACAATGAGAATCAGCTCAGCTGAAGAGTTAGTGATGGGAGAAGAGTACGATGATGTTGTGGCAGCCCTTGAGTCATTGCCATACATGAGAGGTAATTCAAAATCTCTTCCTCTTCCTATTACTAATGACACGCCTCTTCCTTCAGTTGTAACAGCACCAAAGCTTGAGCTCAAGCCTTTGCCTGAGCATTTGAAGTATGCATTCCTTGGAACTGGTGAGACTTTACCAGTCATTTTATCTTCAAAACTAACCATGTTACAGGAAGATAAGCTAGTTACTGTACTCAGGGAGTACAAAGAAGCTATCAGCTGGACAATTGTAGACATTAAAGGAATATATCCAACATTGTGTACTCATAGGATATTCCTTGAAGATGGAGCAAAGCCAACGAGATAACCACAACGAAGACTCAACCTACCTATGATGGATGTGGTAAAGAACGAGGTTATCAAACTTCTTGATGCAGGTATCATTTATGCAATATCTGATAGCAAGTGGGTGAGTCCTGTGCAAGTGGTGCCCAAGAAGTCAGGCATCACAGTTATTAAAAATGATGAGGATCTGCTGGTACCACAGAGAGTTCAAACAGGATGGAGAGTCTGTATTGACTACCGCAGGCTTAATGCCACAACCCGTAAGGATCATTTTCCTCTTCCTTTTATTGACCAAATGTTGGAACGTCTTGCAGGTCATGCGTATTATTGCTTTCTAGATGGCTATTCTGGCTACAACCAGATTGCCATTGACAGAGAGGACCAGGAGAAGCCTACATTCACGTGCCCCTTTGGCACGTTTGCTTATAGGAGGATGTCATTTGAGTTGTGCAATGCACCAGCTACTTTCCAGAGATGCATGATGAGCATTTTTTCAGACATGGTGGAGAAGATCATCGAGGTATTCATGGATGATTTTTCTGTTTTTGGTGATTCTTTTGATACATGTTTGAATAATCTGTCCCTAGTTCTAGAAAGATGTGTGGAAAAGAACCTTGTGTTAAATTGGGAAAACTGTCATTTCATGGTTGAACAATGTATTGTTTTGGGACATGTAATTTCTGAAAAAGGTATAGAAGTAGACAAGGCTAAGGTTGATGTTATACGTACCTTACCACCTCCCACTACTGTGAGAGAGGTGCGCTCTTTTCTTGGACATGCAGGTTTCTATCGCAGGTTTATCAAGAATTTCTCCAAGATAGCCCGGCCTCTCAGTGCATTACTCCAGAAGAGCGTGACATTTGATTTTACTGAAGATTGTCTTGCTGCATTCAACAAGCTCAAGGAGCTGTTGATCACCGCCCCAATCATCCAAGCACCAGATTGGAACCTTCCGTTCGAATTAATGTGTGATGCATCAAAATATGCTGTAGGTGTTGTGTTGGGACAGCGGGTTGAGAGGTTACCACATGTGATTTATTATGCTTCTCGAACCCTTAATGATGCTCAGTTAAACTATTCAACAAATGAGAAAGAACTTTTGGCTGTTGTCTTTGCTTTAGAGAAATTTAGATCTTATTTGTTAGGAACTAAAGTGATTATTTTCTCTGACCATGCTGCATTGAGATATCTTATGACAAAGCAGGATGCAAAGCCAAGGCTGATTAGGTGGTTACTACTCCTTCAGGAATTTGATGTGGAAATCAAGGACAAGAGAAGAACAGAGAATGTGGTTGCAGACCATTTGAGTCGATTTACACATGGATCCAATGCAGAAGAGGACAACCTCCCATTACTTGAGAGCTTTCCGAATGAGCAACTTTTTGCTATCCAGGAGTCTGAGCCGTGGTATGCGGATATTGTCAACTACCAGGTCTCAAAACTGGTACCTACTGATTGTACCCGTGCTCAGAAAGACAAACTGAAGAAGGAGGCCAGATATTATGTATGGGATGATCCACACATATGGAAACATTGCCCAGATTCCATCATCCGAAGGTGCGTTCCCGAATCTGAAATTTATTCAATTTTTTCTTTTTCCCACTCACATGTAGGTGGAGAACATTTCGGGGGAAAGAAAACTGCACTCAAGGTGTTGGAATGTGGATTTTATTGGCCTAGCATCTTTAAGGATGCTCATGAATTCTACAAGGCATGTCCAAGATGCCAGATGACAGGTAACATAGGTCCTAGGGATCAAATGCCTCAACACCCAATTTTGGTGGTTGAAATTTTCAATGTGTGGGGTATTGATTTCATGGGTCCTTTCCCTTCTTCTCATTCTAATGTGTACATACTTTTGGCAGTTGATTATGTGTCTAAGTGGGTGGAGGCAGTTGCTACCCGAACTAACGATTCTGATGTTGTGCTTAAATTCTTAAAGTCCATATTTGCTAGATTTGGCACACCTAGGTACATCATTAGTGATGGAGGCTCTCACTTTTGCAACCGCACGTTTGATGCGCTCTTGAGAAAATACAATGTCTACCACAAGGTGGTGACACCTTATCATCCTCAGACCAGTGAACAAGTGGAGGTGTCAAACCGTGAAATAAAGAAGATCCTTGAAAAGACCGTAGGCCCCACCAGGAAGGACTGGAGTCAGCGATTAGATGAGGCTTTGTCGGCGTACCGGACAGCTTACAAAACCCCTATAGGGATGTCTCCCTACAGGCTTGTTTTTGGCAAAGCTTGTCATTTGCCGGTTGAGCTTGAGCACAAAGCTTATTGGGCGGTCAAACAGTTTAATTTTGATATTGATATGGTTGGGATTCACAGAAAATTGCAGCTGAATGAGCTTGCGGAAATCAGGAACAATGCCTATGAGTCCAGGAAGATTTACAAGGAAAAAGCTAAGGCTTTTCATGATCAAAATATCAGGAACAAGACTTTTGTGGTAGGACAAAAGGTCTTGGTGTTCAACTCGAGGTTGAAACTATTTCCAGGTAAGCTTCATTCTATATGGATTGGTCCATTTGTGGTTACTAATGTCTTTCCTAGTGGTGCTGTAGTTGTGAAAAGTGACAAAACAGGGAAAGTTTTCAAAGTCAATGGACATCGATTGAAGCCGTTTCACGAGTTGATGATGGAGCACACCGTTGAGCAAGTACCTCTCGAGGATGTGCCACAAGATAAAGAGTGATACTTGGTACCGTCTGGCTGAAGGCGTTAAACTTAGCACTACTTGGGAGGCAACCCATGTGGATGGAGAGCTTGGACCTCAGATTTGATTTCTTTCTCTCTATCTTTCGTTTATTGTGTCTTGATATGATTCTTGTTCATATTTGATGAATGTGTTACGTGCTATAATTTTGATACATTGAGGACAATGCATTTTTCAAGTGTGAGGTGGGGTTGAGGTGGGGTTGAGGTGGGGTTGTATCATATATTTAGTGTCTAGATAGAAATTTTCGGTTTTTGAGTCAGAATTTTCAATTTTTGAGTGTAGTGTGAATTTTCTGAAATATTTATAGGTCTCAGAAAATTCTGAAATTTTTATGGTGTCTTATTTTACGTGTCTAGTGTTTGGTCACAAAATTTCAGCTCATTACGATGTGTGATTAATTTTTTTAAAAAAATTCTTGCGAGTTGCACAGTACAGAGATTCTGGTGAGCCTGAGGGAGTCTTTTCCGACGACTAGTTCGTCGTGGAAGGGTTTCCTCGCCAAAGTTTGGTATTTTTGAGTTTTCTTGTGTGTTTTTGAGTCCTTATTGATGAAACAAAATACAAAAGTAAAAAAGTGTCAAGAAAAAAAAATAGTCTTAGGATGCCCGTAACAAAGTTAATGATGATTCTATATTTTCCATTATTGTAATTAAGAGTTTATTATGTTATTCAAGTTTTCTTTGGATGATTTTGATATATGTTACATATGTGGACATGTAGTGGATATAGAAACAAGTTAACATGGTACAGATTTTTGGCATGCTTAAACTTTGTTGAGATTCATTTAACCCGTGAGCTTTTGAGCCTTTATGAGAAATACATGTTTTCTTTGATTGAGTGTCAATTGCTTGCCACAGATTAAGTTAATGGACTCTAGAGTTTACTAGAACTTGCTCTTGTACTTTTTGAAACTTATAGTCAATACATCTTCTGATTAAGGAAGTGATAAAGGCATTTATGGGATACCACCATTGCCATATAAGCCTGTGTCCCGACTTTGTGTACACAAGATGTGCACCCCTTAGTTAACCACTTTGAGCCTATATGTTTAAAATTTTTGTCATCACCCACATATCTCTGACCTTAAACTTTAGATTAGTTATATCTTTACCTTTGTTCTAGGACTTGGTAGAGCTATACATGAGACAGATATGTGAAGACGGCGACAATGTCGAAAGGTGATGCAAAGAAATAAGTGTGGGGTATCAAGCTAGCGTTAAAAAAAACACAAAGAAAAAGAAAGAAGAAAAAAAATTGTGATATTTAGCTTGATACTCGAGTTAACTATGATGAAAAGAATGATGCGCAGGCCCAACAAGATGAAATCTGGCCACAATAATCAAAAGTTCCATGGTTGCAGGATCCGAGAAAAGTCTCTTATTCGGTGCTCTACTAGGTTCTAGAATTTATTTTCGAATTCCATATCCTTGTTTTCTTACACCTAATGAGCCTAGACCCATTATAACCTACGAAGTCCTTTTGATCCTCAAGATGACAGCTTTTGATCCTCAAGATGACAGCTTTTGATCTGTGGAGATTAGTTACAAGAGTAAGCATATGGTTTGGTCCATTTGGCAAGTAGTTGAATTGAGCATTAACTTTAAACACATATGAGTGAAACACTTTGAGTGCATGTCAATGTGAAGTTGAATCTTAATTTGTTTATGCATGCTACAGCTTTTTCACCATGATTATGTCTTTGTCCTACATGTTGCATGTGTGCTATATGTTAGAGTCATCTCTGGTAACTTGTTTGTACATATGAGACTTGGTGTTACCGTTTTTTGGAAGATTGCTGAGACAAATTTGTTAAGGGTTTTAGAGTAGTGTTTGTAAATTATTATTTTTTGTTTTAGAGTCATAGTTTAGTGTTTTGCTTGAGGACTAGCAAAAGTTAAGTGTGGGGTATTCTGATAGGTGCATAATTATGCAACGTTTTTCTGTGTAATATTACCTTATATTTAGTTCTTTCGTTACGTTTTTAAGTAAATTAATTATGTTTATTTTTTTTATAAATTTTTAGAGAAAATAAAGAAAAAGGAATTTATAAGAGTTTTCGTGAGAAAAATTGGGCTAGAATTGGAAAGAGAAGAAGACTTGTACTCGGACTAAAAGTCAAGAATTTGGAGAATTCTATTTGCAATAGAATTTGGTTGGCACGTGGGTTTGTTTAGATTGGAATATATATATATATATAAATATATTTGTATATATTGCCAGCGAGCTAAAGGGAGAGACGTGAGGGTTTTGGCATGCATATATACATATATTTGCTTGATAGCTAGCTAACCGGGAAGGAAGTCGGTGGAAGAAAAAGAAAGAAAAGACGGCTTGGACTCTAGCTTGATATATAGCTAGAAGAGAGAGAGAAAAAGGGGGAGTTCGGCAGTTTGAAAGGAGAGTTATTGAGAGAGAAGTAAGAGAAGACGCAAGGAGGAAAAGGAAGAGGGGCAGCCAAGTTCTTCCATCTTTCATCATCTTGTTTGTATCAATTTCTTTCATGGATTATTTTAGTTTAATTTATGATTCTATGAGGAGCTAAACTCTATTGTTAAGGGGTTGAAGCCCCGTTCATGATATCTAGATTATTTATGCACGTTAATTAAGTTTTGCTTTTGTTATTTGAATGAGGTTTCTTTGTTATTTATACCGTGATGATTCTTGATTATGTATGATTTGAGTGCACGCTTAGTATGCATGTTTAGGAATCTAATTCTAAGAAAATTGATGGCTATTGGTGATCATTACCTTCCTCAAGTTTCAATCGTAGAACTCATACATGCTTGGTATAAGAAACCCTAGGTCTAGTGAGACACGACCGTAGTGTACTTATGAAGTCTTGTAGATTCTCAAACCCTTTCTAGATCATAATGTTTTGATCTTGGTAAATTCGAGTCCGTGACTTCGAGTTCCTTGAGGGATAGACAATATTGATAAGCAAACCTTCAGCATTGTAAACATAAGGATTGGGTAATAGGTTGTGTTCACAGCTCGGGACCTTTTTGGGAGTCTTTCATTCATAACATTTGCATTGTTTAGTTAAGCATTTGTCGTCTAGATGGAGTGACAGTAGTGGATAGCACTTCCCTTAACCCATTCTATTATTGAATTCTCGTTTTACTTTAAATTTTGCTACTGTTTCAGTTTCGTAATCTAGTTTGTAGAATTTATTTCAATAACCAAACCAACTCCGATTACATTGAAAATTTGAGTGGTAGTCCACCACTGTATCTATAATGTTCTGTATTAATTTCGTGATTTTAGATTGAGTCTAGCTATTTTAATTAATTACGTTAGTGTTCAGTGGTCGAGGCTGTCAGGTTTCTGACTTTCGCGTCTGTTTGTAGTTTAGAATATTGAGTCTCATATTTCCCTGTGGATTGACCCCTATACTATTTTACTGTATTGACAAGCATATTGATTTCATTATAGGGTAACTTTGAGGGTGTTTAAACACCGATCAGTTGGCCAAAATATTTACATGCGTTTTTGCAACTATCAAACTAATCCTTTTCTTTTTTTCTATGAAGGAGAAAAGAAAGGCATGGTACAATTCTTTACCTCCTTTATCAATTGAATCATGGGAAAAGATGTGTTCTGCATTCATGAAACAATTCTACTCCGTTTCCCGTACCAAGAACTTGAAGAAGCAAATCAGTACATTCAGGCAAAAAGATGGAGATAAATTGCATAAAGCTTCGAGTCAATTCAAGGGTCCACTTTGGCAATGCCTTCATAATAAGTTTGATCTCAACACTCAAATTGAGTACTTCTATGAAGGACTTGATTCATTCAATAAGTCAGAAATGGATTCACCTTGTGGAGAAAATTGGTGGAACATGACTGGAACTGAAGCCAAAAAAATTGTGGAAAATCAAGCTAAAAATTAAAGGTAGTTTCATTCCAGAGATAGACCGATGGGAGCAAGTAGGAAATCTCTTAATGCAGTCACAATTGATGGAGTCATGGAAAAGAGATTGACTTCTATGGAGAATGGCATAGCCTTGATTGCCAGTTCTTTGAAGGTAGCCAAGCAGAAGACATTTGTTGCAGCTCAAGCGGTATGTACTATATGCTCAACTACAAATCATCTAGCAGAAGATTGTCCTAAGTTTAGAGTGGATGAGGAAGAAGAAGAAGATGTGAGTTTTATTCAAAGGCAACCCAACACTTATAGTAGAGGGCCTAGAAATCATCCACCTCTCAGATACATGAACAATAATGTGCTTAATCTTCCATCAAATCTACCCTGATTTCCACCAAGACAACCTAGAGAAGATGGGCAACAATATGGTTAGTGGCAATCACAACATCAATATCAAGCTCTACCACCTCCATCATCCACAAGGACATCAACTTTGGAAGCAATGATGTAACGGATGATGTTTGATAACAAGAAAGATTGGGAGGAAAATAGTGCATTCCGCTAGGAGCCCTTAACTAGTTCATGATGTGATTATATCTTCCGAAATTGTGATTAAAAGTGAAACATGTGACTAAGTTATTTGAATTTATTTAGTAAATCTTGATATATGATGCATGTGTGAATGTGTAGTGGATGTAGAAACAAGTTAACATGGTACTGATCTATGAGCATGCTTTGACATTGGTGAAATTCATTTAACCTATGAGCAATTGAGCCGGTCTATACATGTTTTCTTTGTTGTGTGTCAATTGTTTGCTTTTAGGGAAAATTTATTCCCCTCAATCTTAACTATGAACTAGTTAAGAGGTTGTAATTCCCTACTCGCAAGTATACAGGGTCAAATTTTAGTATAGACACGAGGATTGACCACCATAATTCCCTAGCTTGATTTGATTAGTTCTTTAGATTACGTTATAACATGAACACACAATGCAACGAAAACGAAACACACAATGGAGGTGAATCTCACAACACTAAGCCCTTTGAAGACCTACAATCACAAGGGTGGTTATATTATGATGGATGTGATTACGTTTAGATGATTAATGATTGAGATACACAAAGAGAACAACTAATTAACACTTAAATGCAAGGTAAAAGTATGGTCGACTAGAGATATCGTCACTAGCCAACTCGATGCACAAACAATGTCCAATTTATTATGATGCATTGTTAAGTCCGGTGTACATAATCAAATGTATTTTAGATCGTAAGAACAAATCCTTTCATCGTCCAAATCATGACTTTTGGATAACGTTTGGTTATATGCCGAAATTTCTTGGACTTTTGGGATTCTAGAAGGTTTCGGCCCATCCACAAAGCATAAAGCAAATGGAAATTAGGTGCTAGACTTTTGGTACTAACCCCTAAACACTTTTCATGCGTAAGAAGTTCAATTAGTCATATATGCTAAAGTTATGGAAGGTTTTCCCTTTCCAAGCCTCTTTTGGAGGACTTGGAAATGTATTCTAAGGGACTCTCTTGGTCCGCATCTTTTAGAGTACGAACTAGAAGGGTCAACCATTCGCTACAAAGTACTTTTGGATCAATGTAAGCTTGACCGAAGCTCCAAGAGTCTTTTAGAACTCAAGGAGGCTTCAGACCATGTTGTAGGCCCTAGGAAACCAAACCTAAAAGCTCAACCTTTTGGATTTAAACCTAGATCATGTTACATACTCATCTTTACTTAAGTGAGATACTATTTCCCCCAAGTTCCATTTTTTAGTCCTTTACACACATTAAGACTTAGTCAAGGTCACAACATGCATAAAAGAACATATATGAAGCTCAAACATGTAACAAGCCACAAACACATATCAAATTCATCCAATAGCATGTCAAATACAAAACATACTCATATCATATATCCAAACATCATTTATTCTACATCAAGTAGCTAGGGTTTGACCCATAGTCTTCCATATAAAAACTACTCAAAAATCATATATACAATGGTGTTTAGATACAAGATTATAAGCTAAGAGAGTGAGAAATAACCAAAGGGTCCCCAAACTAAGCTCCACCAAACTAGTAAGCTTCACCCAAAGCACTTCAAGCTTCTAACTCCACTCCTATAGCTCCAAATTGTATCTAAGACTTTGAAGAGAAGATAAGGTCAATTCCATAGGGTTCCAAGAGGCCAAGAGAAAAAAAGATTACTTCCCACCTCTTGGAAGCCTAAGAAATCAACCAAACCCTTGGAGTCAAAGGTGAGAAGAGGAAAAGATAGATGATGATGGTGATAGGGTGAGAGTTTAGAGGGTTGAAAGAGGATAGGGATTGAGGAGAGTTAAGACTAAGGAGAAATCTAGCTTCTCTCTAGAGAACTAAGCTAAGAACTCTAGAGAGAAACTAGAGAGAGAGGGCTAAAAACTAAGAACTTGTAAAAAAGAAAGATGTGTGGAATGAAGTGGGTGTGTGAAAAGAGAAAACCAATCTGAAAATTTTAAGCTAGGAGATTTTTTTTCAAAGTTTGAATTTTGAAATTAATGGATAATGTGGTCATAAGGTCTCACTCTCTCACATGTGACATGCATGTGGCATGCTTCAAGCCCAAAATTATTTAATGTGTGACTTGAAGTCTTGATCCATGCTTGACCATGACCATAATTGATTGCCAAAGTTGTCCGCCTTGACCTCCAAAGTTGACCCTTGCCTCATCTTCAAAAGAGAGAAAATATCTAAGAAGAGAAAAAACTCACACCGCTACCAAGGAAGTCCTAGCCGTCCTTTTTCAACCCATCGAAATTCCTCTGCCGAGAATTCTGGGGTTTTTGGTTCATTCTTCATTCTCTATCATGTTTTTCTATATTGTAACTTTGACTATGAGTAGCTAAAGTTCCCTAGTTAGAGGTTAATTGAAGTCTTAGATATGTTTCAATTTTGAACCTCTTGTGATTTTGACAACTTTTGAATGAGTTTTACTTCACCATTTGATCATTGATGATTTCTATTATGTGTCTCTTTGGTAGCCAACTTAAATATATGTGATAGGATCTATTGTCTTGGATGTGTACATGACCATCATATCATTGCATGTTCTATAGAGATAAAACAAGCTCTTGTGTGAAGTAATTCCTAGGTCATGCAAGAGCATCGATCCTAGTAGCTCTAGAAGCCTTGTTGTTTCTCAAACACTCTACCAATCTTAATGAATTTGATTAGTTAGATTTGAGCTCATCATAGTTACAAGTCTTCTTGTTAAAGATCACGTTAAGCCAAGTAATTAATCTAGATAACATGTCATGTAAGAGAGTGTAATATGTATGTGACTTAAACATAGCTCATGCAGGGGAAACATTCATTCATTCTTGTTGAAATTGGGGTTGTGGTAGATCAAACATATTTAGTGTGGAGAGAAGCTCCTAATATTCAACTCTATTTGATTTCATCAACACATTTACTTTTCTGAAATTTTATTTTTTTCTGCATTATCTGTAGTTTAGCCGAATTATTTTGGCAATCAAATTAACTTCAAATACCCTCAAATTTTGTGTGGTAGTCCTCCACCGAGTCTTGTATATTATGCTGAATGTTCATGGAATTTGGTTTAATATTGGTTAGGTTCGTAGTTTACTTTGTTTCCAGTGATTGAGGCTGCCAGATTTCTAGCTTCCTCGTCTATTTCTGTTTCTTGTGTCTTTAAGTCTTTGTTTCATTAATCCTCTGCGGGTAATGACTCATATTTTTCATTCACTACATTGATACAGTTGCACAAGAATAGGGTTATCTTTGGTAGGTATTTCTGTGCATATCATCGTGCATCTACTTTTGACAGCTAGTAGTATTTCCAAAAGACTTGAAATGGTTTTCGGTCTACTTAAATGATCTAGATAAGATAATTGTTTAGCGTATAACGTAACCAGTAATGCAAAAATGCTAAATAGCGTATCAATTTAACGTAATGCTCAAATAGCATACGGTATTTACGCTATTTCTTTGTTTTTTATTTGTTAAAATAAGCAAAACGATGCCGTATTAATAATAAAAAATTGATGTAATCTCAAACTTGTTGCGTCTTCTCATAAAATTTGATGTTTAAGACTTAAAATTGTATTCAGCTATATTTGTGTGTTGTTAATTCATATTTTTACGATGTTTGAAGCTTTGTATATTTTTATTTTATAAATAGAGAACATGTATTTTTTATATATAAATTCTATGATAAACTTCAGTTTACCTCCTATAACTTTGGTTCAAACATCATGTTAATCTCTTTTATTTCAAAATGGAATGTTTTACCCTTTATTTTTATAATTCACATCAGTCTTATCCCTCCGTCAGTTTTCCATCTAATTTGACCGTTAAGTGATGACATGACAGTTGCTACGTCAACAAGTGGATCCCACTATCAAAAATAAATTCTTATTTTAATATTTTTATTTTTTGTAAATAGTTTTATTTCATTTCTAATCTTTAATTTTTATTTTCATCATATTATTTTTATTTTTGTATTTTATTTTTATTTTTTTCATTTTGAACTCTCATTAAAAGATAATTATAAAATTATAAAAGAATAATAAAACATGTAAAAAAATTCCAGATTGCAGTTAGTCACTTAATCGTAGAGTTGTGAGAGAGTAAAAAAGACAAGATTGCAATTATTTTTAGGTTTTTTATTGTCAAATTTTTTTAGTTGAATTTTTGTCTTTATCTTCTTTTTTTCTTTCTCTAGAAACTTTTTTTTTACATTTTTCCTTCTTTTTTTTGGGTTTTACCTTTTTTTATGATATTGCAGTCAATCATAGGGTTATAAGAGAAAGAAAAAATCAAAATCAAAATGAGACGGTTAAAAATGAAAATAGAGCTTAGAAATAAAAAATATATATTTTTAAAAAATAATTATAAAAGGATAAAATATGAATTTTTTTATAGTAGTGGGACCCACTTACTGATGTGGCAATTGCCATGTCGCCACGTAATGGTGAGATTGGAAGGAAAACTAACGGAGCGGTAAGACTGATGTTAATTGTAAAGATTAAGGGTAAAATATTCAGCTTTGAAACAAAAAGGATTAACATAATGTCTGAGCAAAAGTTAAAGCGGGTCAACTGAAGTTTGTCCTAAATTCTAATACCCAAAAAGAGAATTCTTTACGCGTCATAGCATTAAGGCACTAAGGCGAAACTAAAACTCATACGTTACGCTATTCCCTATTTAAAACATTGGATACGATAAGACGGAAATCATGTGATTATTCCTGTTGGTATACAGATGGTCTAAGTAAAGTAATTCCAAAGCTTCGAGCGGGCTTCTCAAAGTGTTCACTCTATGGATTTAGGACATCCAGACGAAAATGGTATAGCCGTCTCAATGATTACTTGAAAAGATGTGGGTTCATCCCATGCGTCTTAATTGATGTTGAAAAGTTTTAAGAGATTCTCATCTCTGAGATGAATGATGTTACAATAAAGAACTTGATTTTATCTAAACCATAGAGCTAGAACGTCGAACCCGTGGAGACATTTCTCTTAGGTCTACAATTTTCATAGTGTTCTTGTAAATCATTCGTAGTCATGATCTTGATAGATTCTCTTCGTTTGACTATGTCAACGAAAGAGCTACTCTATGTAGAAGTATTCTAACTTAAATGTGATTGCATATTGCATCTTGAGTTCTTGTACTTGACTATGTATCTCGCAAACTTAGACATTCGATTAAGTCATACGCACCAACTTGATAGTTGAAATCATATTTAAGATTTAGGAATATCCAACTTGTTTTAACGAGAGATGAAACTGGTGTATCATCAAAAACTACATATGTGGGTGGCTTGGGACTACCACCAAGACCAGACATCGTCTTGGGCAATGTCAACCATCACCTATGTTCTCTGGATATGTGATGATGTGTTTGCTGATTAGGGTATACCTCTCATATTCTTATAATCCTAATCACTGTGTTAGCTAGTATGGAGATATCACTCATTGAGGATCTCTTACTAGTTGGACGTAGTAACAAGCTTATTCTTATGATTCGATGAATGTGAGTTGCATTACACAAATATAAGGTTCGTTTTGTTATATTGTGGATTAGTTTAAGACTACTTGCAAATATGAACTATGAAAATACTTTAGCATGTTTGTTTTCCATAACTCGTGCCTAAGTCCACGTTCTTGTGACATTTTTGGATCATGATCTTATCACGGTTACGTCATCTCTTGATCTCCTATGGTTTGCCTAAATTAGGGAGAGCTGTTTGCTTCAAGATAGCCATATCCTTATGCAACATTGTATCATCAATTCTTATATAATGGGTCATTCTCGATGAAGTTTGAAACATCGTGTCCAACAGATGTGAATGATACGCTGTACTTTTTTTCTTTCAGGGTTGTTTTTATTCCAAAGGGTTTTATCACTAGGAAAGGTTTTTATGAGACAACACCGTATATGTCATACCTCAATGTGAAAAGTTTCATATTGTGAATCATTTCCATTCATCCACATACAAGGTATGTTGCTCATCGTTTTACTTCATTCGAGATCCGATTTTCTCCTACAAAGGTGTTTGGCTTTATAAGGTTTTTAATGAGACAATTAATTGGCATTATAGAGCAGTTCATGTCCAGAAGGAGCGTCAAGCTACATACGGACATCATAAGAGGGAATGTTTAGATTTGGTGTGATATTTTCTACCGTATCTGGATGTGCGTATATCATAGAGAATATGAATTAGATTACATGTAGGATTCTCTTTCCTTATTATATTCTAGTATATATATATCATTTCTTATTGGAATCAACTATGTATCTATGGCTCTCCTATAAATAGGAGTCATACTCTATGAATAAAGATGATGAACTTCTGCTCTCCAATTTATGTGTATTTTCATGCATATTCAAACAAAATGTTTTTTTTCTCTGTCTCTTTTGTATATCCTAATCATTTTTTAGTGATTGTACATCAACTAAGAGAAACTCGGCAAATCCCTTAAAAGTGAGCTTCACCAAAATTACCTATAAGAATTTCTATCTAATATATATTAATTAGCTCTAGCACATTGTGACGACCCGAACCAGAATCAGTAATGTAGTCGGCACGATTCACGAGTATATGCGTAGTCGCTGTTAGTCATTAATTGTGTGGTTTGTCGATTTGATTCACGACTTGATTTTCAGCCAAGAATTTGAATTGAGTTTCTTTACGGAAGTTGTAGAGCACGTGATTTCGAGCTCGAGGGCGGTTCCGGATGATTTTTCCGATAACCGAGGAATATAATATGATTATTCGAAGTTTCGGTTTTCGACGAGTTTATCCGTTTATTTCGTGTTTATCCGAATCATTTCGATTATTCATTTTGGACCGTCGATTGACCCGAGGTGCGAGTATAAATATCGGAAATAGTCGTAAAATCGTCGAAAATCACTGTTTGACGTTGACCAGAGTTGACTTCCCAAAAATGGAAGTTGTTGACCGTTGACCGAAGAGGGAAGTTTCTCGTTTGAGCTTCGTCGTCCGACTTCCATTTTCCGGCCACGTGAAGGGTAAGGTTAGCTTCCTCTTGTGATTTTGAGTTGATTGGTGTTTGATTTTGTGGAAATTGATGAGGTTTAGAGGTGACCCGAATCGGGTCGGTTTCATGGATTTCGCCGGTTTTGGTTTGCCGTTTTCCGGCGAGCCACGGTGGTGGTGGTTAGGGGGGTTCGACTCCCCTTAACTTAGTGAGTCTCACCATGTGGTTTAATTAAGGATTGGATGAGTTTTTGAGGGAATCCGATTAGGTTGCCGGAGGGAGAATTCCGTTCGGATTTGGGTGAAATTGACATGGTTCCGGTGAGTTTTGGCCTTGATGCTAGTTGAGAAAAGGACTGGGCTTGAGGAGACCTTGAGATCTGGAGTTTCTCCGCCGGAAAAAGTCACCGTTGACAGCGCGCTGCCGCCGCCGCCGGCGGTCAACGACGGAGCTCCGGCGAGGGGTTGACTTTTCAGATTTCGGTGTTTTTAATGTCGTTTTTCTCGTAATCGCGCCCTGAGTATCGCCTTGAGATTTTCGTAGTGATTTGGGTATTGGATTTTCAGTCGAAGGTTTCGAGTGGGGATTTCGGAAATTCAGTCGGTTATTTTGTACAATTTAATATGTTTCCGGGAACAGTTGGTTTCTGTGGTTAAGTTCAGAGTTGTGAGCTATGATTTTGATCAGTTATGTTTTATGAATATTCAGGAGATCGAGATCGAGATCGTGCTTCAGGCGAGGGATCTTCCGTCGGGCCACGAGATTAGCGCGAGTGCGCATTTTGCTCACCAGTGAGTGGACAATTTCTTTTCACTGATTGATTGCGAGTCTTTATACACGTTTTACGAACTTGAGCATGCATACGAGATTTCGATTTATATGAGCATGTGTTAGACGATTATGCTATTACCATTATACAATACGTATATACATATATATATATATATATATTGTTTCATGCATTTGCATCGAACTGTTTATGATTTGATTTACACAGAGTACAGTCTCAGTTCACGTTGTTGTATCGATACACTTGCCTCTCGGCTGATCCCCGATTGAGGCCTACCAGGAGGGGCAATACCCCGACCTGACCGGCCCTGGTAGGCAATACCCCGACCTGACCGGCGAGGGGCAGTACCCCGAAACTGAGGCCTTTCTGGCTAGAATCACGTGTGGGTCTGGGATCCCGTGATTCGAACTGTACTAGCACGGATGTGTCCATGAGTGACCCCGTGAGACTTTCCATGCATGCTCCGTACGCGAGTTGGAGTCAGCGTCTCCTCGTGTATCATTTGATTTATATATATTCCGACTCGCATATGTTTTTATAACATATATCATCTGGCGAAAGACATTTATTCTCGTCCACTCACTCTAACGGTTTTCATGTCTTTCCCCTGGGTTTTTCGGTTTCCGTGCCCAATTTGCAGTTCAGGTTCTGGTGTTTCACGTCGCAGTCGGAGGCTAGTGATCCGAGCTACCTATGTTTTCCAGTAGGTTCTTGTTTCGCCTACTGATGTATACATTGTATATATTGTATATATTTACACTAGAGGTCGCTCTGATACATTCTGATACTTGTTTTATACGGATTTTCTCGGATATATTATATATATTACAGTATGTTTACTGTTTATTGATTATGATATGATGTTGAGAAATCCGGATGGGATTGGTGCCCACGGTTTGACTTTTGTGGTATAGGATGAAGTGTTATTTTCAGGGTGCAGGTTAATGCAATTCCGCGTTAGTAACGTTACTCTGCCGAAATTTTGAATGGTTTTTGTTGGTTCTCATTTTCAGAAGGGGTTCGATTCCGGTTTAGGCAACTGAATCGGGGTTGGGTCCTTTCACACATCCCCATTTTTTATTATAGCATATCCAATATTATAAATTTCACTTTTCCATGCCTCATTCTCATACCAAAAATTGAGAATATAAGTGATGAGAAAAACAAAAGTGTAATCAAAGATTTTCTTATATGTTGCGAATGTAATTAATGACTACATATATACATAATTTATGAAACATTTATTGATCAAAATTAAGTATCTGTTAAAGTGTAGCTAAAATTTAAGTAATATTGTTTGAGCAAATTTTCAAAATCGATTAGCCAAAAATAACTTTGAGGTTTTTTTTAAAAAACAAAATATCTACATTTTAAGTGAAGTTGTTTGAAATAAAGCTAAAAGATAGACTTTTAGAGAGCAAAAAATAATTTGTGTTCCAATCATGTTAAAAATATAAGAAGTGCGAACTCATATAATAAAGTAAAAGGCAAAACAAACGAACGAACCAAATGAGTTTAATCGATACACTAATAGCCTTAGAACCTCTTTTCTCTCTTCTCAGTTTTAGGCAATGTTCAAAAAGGTGCTTGGCAGATTCTAAGTAGTGGAGATTAATCGGATTTTAGGCGAATTATTATTTTTATATTTTTAATTAATTATATAACTATTTAGTATATTATATACATATATAATATGAATAGTAAAGAAAAAATAATAAGAAAATGTCATCAAAACACATTGTCTTCAAGTTCTCTAAGTTATCTAATTATGGACTCATCAACACTATCATCTCCTATCCGAAGTAAGTCAACAGCTGAAATAAGAAGGTTTAGTTTTTGCCCATTTTTGAGCTACGCAGGCCAAGGCCGCCGTTTAGGTGTTGACTAGGCAAATGACTGCCTAGGAAGGGCGCCTACGGCAAAATTTAGGCATTTTGGTTATTTTTAGCGCCTAAACGGTGACAATCGCATATTTATGGGTCTATATTGTGTTTAATTCAACTCATATGCTTAGTTTATTGTTATTATTTGGTGATTTAATTATGTTTATTATGTTTATTAGGTTTTATGGAGAAATAAAGAAAAAGGAAACAAAAGAATGAGTCCTAGTGCAAATAGAAGAAAAGAAGGAGTTATGTGTAAATAAAGAAGTCTAGACCAATGAGGATTGGGAGAGATTAAACCAAGGAGTATATAAACACACTTTAGGATTTTGTAAAAGGCTAATAAGCAATTTGGAGAGCACATATTCGAGCAAGAGAGAGAGAGAGCCGCGTGAGAAGAAGCCAGTTGCCCCAGTTCGACGGGTCGAGGGAATTCCTCGACGGGTCGAACCGACGACCAAATTTCTTCTTCTTCATCCTCCTTGTTTGTATCAACTCCATGAATTGTTTTGACTCTTTTACTATGACCCATATTTATTAATTACTACATTTACTGCATTGATATATTTACTCAAGAATAGGGTTATCTTTGATGGTGGTTTTCCACTTATCAAGTTTTAGCGCTGTGTCGTCGAGGATTGTTTAATTCTAAGTCTTAATCGTGTCATTTGTTTTTAGTATTGTTTTGTTTAAGTTTTCTTTTCTTTTTGGGTCTAATAGTTTTTACTGTGTACAAGAGAACTGTTTATGTGTAATCGACATTCTACAAGCTCTGAGCCTTTGCTACTTGATCTAGAAATTAAATGATCAGTAAGACAAAACCGAAAACAACAAAGGCAACATTTGATGAGCGCAAGTAACAGTGGTGGTGAGAATTTTAAGCAATAATTACATTACGATATTGAGTCAATGTTTGAGGAACAGGAAGAACAACCCATTCCAACACCACCACCATCACCATTACCAATGGCAAACAACACAAAGCTTAGGAAATCATTTGTCCCAAGCACAGGTGCATCAAATTCGTCGATTGTGCTACCAAAAAACTTGGGGTCTTATGTTATTCTCCCATCTCTTATCTTGAATCTGCGACACTTTAGAGGCACTCCTTCTGAAGACCCTCAAGATCACCTCAATAAGTTTGCAGCATTATGTAGAATACAGAAGTCAACAAATGTTGATGAAGACACTGTCAAACTCATTCCTTTCTCTTATTCTCTGAAGGATTAAGCAAAGGCATGATACAACTCTTTAGCTCCTTTATCTATTGACACATGGGAGAAGATGTGTGTTGTGTTTATGAAGGAATTCTATTATGCTTCCCACACCAAGAACTTGAAGAAGCAAATCAGTAAATTCAAGCAGAAAGATGGAGATGAACTACAAGAAGCCTGGAGTCAATTGAAGGGTCCACTTCAACAATGCCATCATCATAAGTTTGATCTCAACACTCAGATGGAGTTCTTTTATGATGGACTTGATTCTTTTAACAGGTCAAGACTTGATTCAACTTATGGTGGGAGTTGGTGGAACATGACTGGCACTGAAGCCAAGGAAACTGTGGAGAATCAAGCAGAGAATTCAAGGCAATTTCAGTTAAGAGACAGATCCATGGGTACAAGTAGAAGATCCCTTAATGTAATCACAATTGATGGAGCTATGGAGAATGGATTGAGTTCTATGGAGAATGATATTGCTTTGATTGAGTGCTCTGAAGGTGAGCAAGAAGACAATAGCTACGACAGCTCAAGTAGTATGCACTATTTGTTAGCTAATGATCACATGGCAGTGGATTGTCCTAAGTTCAGAGCGGAGAAGGAAGACAACCAAGAAGTGGATGTGAGTTTCAAGCAAAGGCAGCCCAACACATATGGTGGGAATAAAGATCATCCGATTCTTAGCTATAGAGCAACAATACGATCAATCCTCCAGTTACTCCACCTAGCTTTCAGCAAGGACAACCTACAGAGGATGGGCAACAATTTGGCCACATACGTGTTCCTCAGCAACCATGACCTCCAGCTCAAACATCAACATGAACTTCAATTTTGGAAGCACTGATACAATAGATGATGTTTGACAATAAGAAAGTAAGAAGGAGAACAGTGCTTCTCGCTAGGAAAATAGTGCATTCCGCCAAGAGATGGATACCTTCCGTCAGGAAATCAAGGCCACAACTCAGCAACAAAGAAAGATAATTAACTTGCTAGAGAGTCAAGTAAGCCAAATTCAGCAAACACTCGCTCAAGTCAATCAATGTGGTCTTCCTAGCAACACTCTCATTAATCCCAATGGGATTTATGAAGCTTATGCTATGATTTTGAAGAGTGAAAATGTGTTGGGTGAAATTCCAAAGGTCAAAAAGCCAAGAAGGAAGTGGGAGGAACCTGTAATTGAGCAATTATGTTTGATAAGCCATCAAAAACCAGTCCAGGAACCCCAATTTGACCCGTCAAAAATACACCTGGAGTGAAAAATTTGCCAAGTCTAAAATCAACTCAGGTATGTCCCTCAACTTCACATTTGGTTACCACTAATGTCACTTTTCCTAGCAGTTTGAAGAAGCAGATAAAAGATGACAATGACAAGAAGATCCTAAATATCTTCAAGAAGGTTGGGGTGACATCCCATTGTTGGATGTGATCAAGCAAATTTTGCAATATGCGAAATTCTTCAAGGACTTGTGCACTACATAGAGTAAGTTTAAGGGGACCGAAATGGTGGCCTTAAGTGAAAGGGTGTCTACTTTTCTTCAAAGGAAAATACCACCAAAGCTAGGGGCCCAGTCGTTTCACTATTCCTTGCACCATTGGTGATCACAGGTTTGCTGGTGCTCTTCTTGATTTAGGTGCTTCCATAAATTTGATGACATATGTTGTGTATGATAGAATGAATATGGGAGAACTTATACTTACTAGGATAACCATTAAACTTGCTGATAGATTTAACTGTTACCCAAGAGGCATTATAGAAGATGTGCTAGTGCAGGTGGGTGATTTAATTTTCCCAGTTAATTTCTTTGTATTGGAGATGGAAGATGAACAGGTGCCCTCTGAAATACTATTGATTCTTAGTAGGCCATTCTTGAGAACAACTCGTACCAAAATTGATTGTTATGAAGGTTCACTTAGAATGGAAGTAGCTGGAGAGAAGATATAATTCAACATCTTTGCATCCCTCGAGCATCCTAATAGTGATGATATGTACTCTTGTTGTTCTATTGATCTATTTAAGAGTTTTGTGTACAAGTTCATTCAATACTCATTGGAAGATGACCATTTATGGAAAGTCATTGAAGTGGCCGGAAAAAAGGAAATTTCAGACCAGACGCCTCGTCTCGTCGAGAAACTATTTTGACTCGTCGAGAGAAGCTCTCGGGAACAAACTGTGGCATGCCTTCGACCCATCGAGGAAAATCCGCGACCCGTCAAAGAAATTTTTCGGAATGAGATCGTCTTGGACAGAAGCTAGCCTTTGACCCATCGAGGAAAGTCTTAGACCCGTCAAGTGTGAGCCTATTTTTTAGATTGCTTCAGCTAAAGATCTTAAGATTGAGGAAGAATATTATGCAACGAAAGAGGCATTCGAATCATCGCTAAACATGAAAGGTAAGCCTTCAAAACCCATTCCTCTTCCGATTTCGACTGACATTCTTGCTCCATCTATTCAAACAACACCCAAACTAGAGCTTAAACCTCTATCCGAGCATTTGAAGTATATTTTTCTTGGTAACGGTGAAACTTTACCGATCATAATTTCTTCAAATCTCTTAAAATTGCTTGAGGAGAAGCTACTTATTGTTCTTAGGGAGTGCACGCAAGCGATTAGATGGACAATAGCAGACATCAAGGAAATTTGCACTACTTTGTGTACATATATGATACATCTAGAGGAGAGAGTTGGGCTAAAAAGAGAAGCTCAACATCGACTCAATCCTCCCATGATGGCAGATGTTAAGAAAGAAGTTATCAAACTCCGCGATGCAAGTATAATTTATGTTATTTCTGACAGCAAGCGGGTTAGTCTTGTGCAGGTAGTTCCAAAATGTTCAGGCATTACAATGGTCAAAATGATGAGAATGTGTTGGTGCTTCAACGTGTACAAACGGAATGGAGAGTATATATTGACTACCGCAAGCTAAATACCACAACACGCAATGATCACTTTCCACTCTCATTCATTGATCAGATGTTGGAAAGGTTGGCAGATCATGCATATTATTGTTTCTTGGATGGTTATTCAGGGTACAACCAGATAGTCATACATAAGAATGATCAGGAGAAGACCACATCTACATGCCCTTATGGCACATTTGCTTACCGGAGGATGCCATTTGGCTTATGTAATGCGCTTGCAACATTTTTGAGATGAGTGATGAGTATCTTTTCAGACATGGTCAAAAAAATCATTGAGGTATTAATGGATGATTTTTCAGTATTTGGTGATTCTTTTGGCATGTGTCTCCATCATTTATCCATGGTCTTATAACATTGTATGAAAACTAACCTTGTGCTTAATTGGGGAAAATGTCACTTTAGGCATGTCATATATGCTGGGGGAATAGAGGTAGACAAAGCTAAAGTGGATATTGTGCGTACCTTACCACCTCATTATACTGTGAAGGAGGTGAGATATTTTCTTGGATATGTAGGGTTTTATCGCAGGTTTTCAAGGATTTCTCCAAGATAGTCAGGCCATTACGTGCATTGCTCCAGAAGGATGTGGCCTTCAACTTCATTGAAGAATGTCAACATGCTTTCAACAAGCTCAAGGAGTTGTTGACCATAGCTCCTATCATATAAGCACTAGATTGAAATCTTCCCTTTGAGCTCATGTGTGATGCTTCAAACTATGTTGCTGGCACTATTGTAGGCCAACGTCTAGAGAGACTTCTTCATGTCATCTACTATGCCTCCCAAAACTTGAATGATGCACAGTTGAACTATTCAACTACTAAGAAGAAGCTCTTAGCAGTGATTTTTTCTCTTGAAAAGTTTCGATCTTACTTGTTAGGAACTAAAGTTATCAATTTTTTTACCATACTACTTTGAGATATTTGATGACCAAACAGGATGCTAAACCCAGATTGATTCAATTGATGCTCTTGTTGCAAGAGTTTGACATTGAAATCAAGGACAAGAAAGAGTCTGAGAATGTGGTGGCGGATCACTTGAGTAGACTCACACATGGTTCCAATGCAGAAGAGGATAATCTTCCTCTCAAAGATGGCTTTCCAGATGAGCAACTCCTTGTTGTTCAAGATATGGCATCGTGGTATATTGATATTGTCAACTAAATGCATTCCACCTAACTTCACCAGAGCACAGAAAGATAAACTTTTCAAGGAGGCTAAGCATTACATATAAGACGAGCCATATCATTGGAAACATTACACATATGTCATCATCCGCAGGTGTGTACTCGAATCTAAATTTTAATCTATTCTAACTTTTTTTCACTCACATGCAGGTAGTGGACACTTTGGGAGGAAATAAGACAGCTCTTAAAGTACTTGAGAGTGGATTTTATTAGCCTACCTTATTCCATGACTCCCAGGTCATGTATAAATCATGTGAAAGATGTCAGATGACATGTAACCTCGGTCCAAGAGACCAAAGGCCTCAGCATCCTATTTTTATTGTGGAAATATTTGATGTGTGGAGTATTGATTTCATGGGACTATTCCCAAATTCTCAAGGTTATGTGTATATTCTCCTTGTTGTTGATTATGTTTCTAAAAGGGTGGAAGCTAAAGCCACCCAGACTAATGATGTTAAGGTTGTTCTTTGTTTTCTTAAAAAGAGTTTTGCTAGATTTGGAACACTTATGTGCATTGTCAGCGATGAAGGATCTCATTTTTCTAATAGGACCTTTGATGCCTTACTTCGGAAGTACAATGTTACACATAAGGTGGCAACACCTTATCATCATCAGACAAGCGGGCAAGTAGAGATATCAAATAGAGAGATCAAGCAAATACTTAATAGAGAAATCAAGCAAATACTTGAGAAACCAGTTGGGCTAACCCGAAAAGATTGGAGTCAACGCCTTGATAAGGCGTTGTGGGCTTATTGGACAGCGTATAAAACACATATTGGGATGTCTCTTTATACGTTGATTTATGGAGAAGCTTGGAATCTTCCAGTGGAGTTGGAGCATAAGGCATACTAGGCTGTCAAGAAGTTCAACTTTAACATGGATGAAGCGGGCTTACATAAGAAGTTGCAACTGAACGAGCTTGATGAGATTATGCACAATGCATATGAGTCCGGCAAAATATACAAGGAAAAGACTAAAACTTTTCATGACCGTAATATGAAGAGGAAAGAATTTGTCATTGGTCAAAAAGTTTTACTCTTCAGTAGTCGTCTACGCTTGTTTCCAGAAAAGCTTAAAAGTAGATGGACTAGACCTTATGTTATCACTAATGTTTTCCTTCATTGTGCTATAGAGATTGTGAGTTCAAAAATAGGGAAGACATTCAAAGTGAATAGACATCGACTCAAGCCCTTCTATGAGTCATTTGTGGAGCATGTTTTTTAGGATGCAAACCTTGAAGACGTGCCTCCTATTGTGGATTGATTGGATATGTCGTCTGGCTGAAGATGTTAAACTTAACATTACTTAAGAGGCAACCCATGTTGATGGAGAAGCGTGGAGACCAGATTTTCTCTCTTATCCCTTCTCCTTAGCTTTATTTTTCTCCACTAATTATGTCTTATGTGTGCTATATGTTCCATTTCATACTTGTTTAATTTGTTGTATGGTTTGAGTCAAGTTTTTACATTAAAGAAAATGCAAATTTCAAAGTGTAGGATGGGGTTTATATCATATCCTTAGTGTCTATGTATAAGTTTTTCATTTTTGAATCAAGTTTTTTTTTATTTTTAGAGTCACTTTGGGATAGTCTTGAAGCTCAGTTCGACCCGTCGAAAGTATTTTGGGTTCTTGTTGATTTTCGTTATCAGAGTCTCGACCCATCCAGGAAATTCTCAACCCGTCGAAGTTGTGTCATTTTTTGGCAGTAGCATACCTTTGATCCGTCAAGGAATTCCCTCGACCGTCGAAGGTTTTTTGGGTTATTTTGGGTTTTTGTGTCTCATATTTGGAAAAGAAAATACAAAAAGAGTCTCTTGTTTTGAGTCTTAGGTGACCTTAACTAGTCTGTGATGTATTTATATCTTCCTACTTTGTGACTAAAAGATTATCTTGTGACTTGAGTTTATTTGGTTAATTTTGATATATGGTGCATATGCGAATATGTAGTGAATGTAAAAACAAGTTAATATTGTACAAATTTTGAGCATGTTTAGACAGTGTTGAGATTCATTTAACTTGTGAGCTTTTGAGCCTTTATGTGATATACATGCTTTCATTGTTGAGTGTCAATTGCTTGCCACAGATTAAGTTAATGGACTCTAGAGATTACTAGAACTTGCTCTTGTATTTTTCAAAGCTTTTAGTCAATATATGTTCTGATTGAGGAAGTGATAAAGGCATTTAGGATCTATCACCATAGCCATATGAAGCCTATGCCCCGACTTTGTGTACGCAAGATGTGTACCCTTTAGTTAACCCCTTTAAGCCTACATCTTTAAACTTTTTGTCATCACCTGCATAATCTTAACCTTGAACCTCAGAATAGCTATATCCATACCTTTATTCTAGGACTTAGTAGAGTTACACATGAGACAAGTACATGAAGACCAAGGTGAAAGCTTATGAAGGTGATACAAAGGAATAAGTGTGGGGTATTAAGCTATTGTGTTGGAAAAAAAATTGACAACAAAAGAAAAGAGTTCTTTCGTGATGTCTAGCTTAATATACCCCAGGTTAATTGTTATGAAGGTGATACAGAGGAATAAGTGTGGGATATTAAGCTATTGTGTTCAAAAAAAATCGGCAAGAACAGAAAAAAGTTCTTTCGTGATATCTAGCTTAATACCCCAGGTTAACTGTTGCTGAAAAAAATGATGTGAAGGCCCAACAAGATGAAATCCGGCCACAATTGTGACATATATGATGAAGATGTTTCAATGGTTGTAAAAGTTCGAGAAAAGTCTTTTTACATTGATGCTCTACTAGGTTTTAGAATTAATGCTTGAATTCCATACCTTTTTGTTCTATTAACCCATAAGCTTAGCCCCATTACAACCTTTGAAAGTCTTTTTTGATCCTCAAGATGACAACCTTTGATCTATAGAAACTAGTCACAAGAGTTGAGCATACGGTTCGCTCCATTTGGCACGTAATTATGTTGAGTGAAAACCTTATGAGAGTATACCTATGTGAGGTTAAATTTTAATTTGTCTATTGCATGCCACAGCTTTTTATTCACCGTGATTATGTCTGTGTCTTACATTTTACATGAATATCATGCATTGGAATTAACTTCTGAAATTTTGTGGAATGTAAATGTGATTTATACTAATCTTGGTGTTACAAGTGTGGGAAGATTGTTGAGACAACATGTTGAGGGCGTTAGAGTCATGTAGTTAGTGTTTTGTTGAGTCTTTTTAGAGTTTTAGTTTAGTGTTTTGCTCGAGGACTAGCAAAAGGTAAGTGTGGGGTATTTTGTTATTCGCATATTTATGCGTCTATATTGTGTTTAATTGAACTCCTATGCTTGGTTTATTTTTATTATTTGAGTTATTTAATTATGTTTATTGTTTTATTAGGTTTTATAGAGAAATAAAGAAAAATGAAACAAAAGAATGAGTCCTGGTGTAAATAGAAGACAAGAATGAGTTATGTGCATTTAAAAAAGCCTAGACCGATGATGATTGGGAGAGACTAAACCAAGGAGTATATAAACTCACTTTAGAGTTTTGGAAAAGTCTAATCAGCAATTTAGAGAGCACATATTCGAGCAAGAGAGAGAGAGAGAGAGAGAGAGCCATGTGAGAAGTAGGGGTGGGACATTCGAACCGAAAACCGAAAAAAAAACCGATCCAAACCGAGCCGCGACCGAAAAAAACCGTACCCGAAAAAAACCAAACAAAAAAAACCGAAACCGAAAAAAACCGAAATATTTGGTTCGGTTATGGTTTTTAATTTATAAAAACCGAACCGAACCGAAAAACCGAAGTATGTACAAATAGATATCATTTTAGAAATTTTGTAATATATTATATAAATATATGCAAAACAAAAACCTTAAACTCCTAAAATCCTAATTTCTTTATGCACAATTCTTCTCAATTTCTCTCATAGAATCTAATTAAAATGTTAGACAACTCAAAAAAAGAAATTTTATAGACAATTTTTTAGTTATTTATTCAAAAGTTATTTTTTATACATTATGTAAAAAACCGAAAGAAACCGAAAAAATCCGAAAGAAAAAACCGAACCAAACCGAACCGAATAGTCACGGTTTTTTTTTTAAAATTGAAAAACCAAACCGAACCGAACCGAAAAAAATATTACGGTTTGGTTATGGTTTTTAGCAAAAACCGAACCAAACCGCCCGAATCCCACCCCTAGTGAGAAGAGGCCAGCTGCCCCAATTTGACGGGTCGAGGAAATTCCTTGATGGGTCGAACCGACGACCATATTTCTTCTTCTTCATCTTTCTTGTTCGTATCAACTCCATGAATTATTTTGACTCTTTTACTATGACCCCTATTTATCAATTACTACATTGATATACTTACTCAAGAATATGGTTATCTTTGAATGTGGTTTTCCACTTATCAGGCGGGATTAGGCGAACATCTTTTTGAACATTGATTTAGGAGCTCATAAGAGTCTCCCTATTTTAAAAGCATAATTTGGAGGTTTAGATTTTTCCCGTTCTTGAGTTAGGCGGGCCAATGCGACTATTTAGGCATTAACTAGGTGGATGACTGCCTAAAAAGGGTGTCCATGGCAAAATTTAGGCGTTTTTGTCGTTTTCAACGGTTAGGCGGATGCCTCTTCGAACATTGGTTTTAAGAGTTCATAAAAGTCTCCCTATTTTAAGAGCATAAAGTACGGAATATGAATGAGGTAGAAAAGGAAACAAATTCAACGTTGCAGGACTTAGATCGAAGAAAGAAATAGAATTGGCATGACTACACTCAAAATAAGAGGCCAATATAAAACTTAAAATAAATTTTGTCAAAAAAAAAATATATGCTTTCTTCTTTCTCCTCTTTCATCTAAAGATAGATCGAGAGCATGGCCGCGCGAGAAGAAAAATGTAGCTTCTCTCTTTTATGTGAGCTCAAATAGAGATTCATTGAAAATGTTTCAAGCACATTAATGCACACTCATATCACTCTAGTGTTTCAAATTAAAAATGAAATTGGGCCATCGATGTCGATCGTGAACTAGCTAGCTAGCTATTAGTGCGGTCGATCATCCTTGTTGAGAAAAACAATCAGTAGCTAGCTCTCTGATCGATCATCCTTGTTGTTCGGTCGTCTTCGAACTTATGAAGTATCAACCGGATGATAACCACTAATCGAACATAGAAGACAATTAATTAATAGAGTCTGAGAACGTACGCAGTGCTCAACAAAGTATACGTAGATTCAAATTAATCAATGCTGCATGCTTAAACCGATCGATCACTTGTCATACTAATCAATACGTACTGATTCATACATGAACATGTAGCATTGTAGCAAGACTGAAGGTAGATAATTGAAACTTAATTAATAAGGGAAAGTACGTTTAAGAACTTCCTAGTCCCAAATTACAAGGCAAGCTGAGCTAGCATACAAGCATATATGCATCAAATTATAATACACATATATTTGTATAGCATCATGAGCAATCAGCCTTGGGATTTTAGCAGAGTGACTGCTCATGATGTTATATCTTCATATCGATAAATCTACCGATCCCTTGAGTATTTGTGTATACGTGCATGTGTGCTGCTTGTGCCACCACCCCGTTGAACAGTCATTTACTGGAAACCTCCGCCGAGAGCTGCCGGAGCCCAATAATCCGCTCCATTGTCGCTCCCAACTTGCAGAGTGCATGAGACTGGAACCAAACACAACCCCTTACTCCTCAGGTCCTTCTTTGGCTCTTCATAAGCATCCTAACAAATTTGAACCCAAGAAGGAAAAATTAAGAAGATTGATACTATACGTCTACTTGTTAATATGTCTTGAATTAAATTTATATGCCAGTAGCATACGATGTAATCCGAGTCATATTGGGTTTAAGTTTTTTGTTGGGCCTACCTTTCGGGGGTATATATCATTTAGGTTATTAACCTGATGTGATATATTCTGCAATCTGTAATCTGTAATCTGATTTTCTCAAGATAATAAATTTGTTCTCCTTCTGCCGTAGACGTAGCTAACACATCATTAACGTTTTACACAATCAAGCGAGTATATATTGAAACATTTCTCTTGTGTAATTCTACGTATGAATCATGTCTATTTGTTCTTTAATTCGTCATATTTTTGTTCTGTTTTTCCAACTCATATTTCACCTACTTTATCAACATTTAAGACCGATTTTTTTTAAAGTAGGTAGGACAAACTAGCTAGTGTGGCACTATAACATGCATGTCACACCCGTGCTTATATTGAACATGTAAATTACCTGCTCGGAATTAACACTTTTCCTCTTCATGCAGTTGTCATTCAGCAGCTATAAATCCATAGCCAAAACGATACATAAAACCATTAGCATTGACGATATTAAAGCTATAATTAAGATACAATGTCCCATGCATGACTTTCTTTAATAGAAGCTAAAAATTGAACTCTAGCTCTAATTTCTTAGAAGATGGAGGTTGCAGTTACTGAGGGAGCTAGGAATTTACCTGCCCAGGGTCTTCAGGAAACATACAGTTTCTCTCACCGTGAACCTAATCAATTAAGAACAGAAAAACAAGTTTGTTAGCTTAGATTAAAATAACTAACAACGAATTAGACAGACTAATGCACGTGCGGGCCGGGGAAGGAGATGGGGATGTTGCGTTGAAGTGAGAGTAATATACCTTCTATATATGTACATATATATATATATATATTTAACTTACTGCAGACTGATGCTGTTGCTGGCGCATGTTTGGTGATCCACTGCCCAAGTAAGGTAAGCTGAGCGCCTGCAAATACAGCATCCGAGGGGGGGGGGGGGGGGGGGAGAGAAGAACAAGCAAGGGTATATTTAGAACTTATCCATCAAAATCTTGAGTGAGAGAGAGAGAGAGTTTATTGAAACTTGAAACTGAAAGCTACAATTTGAAATCTATATATGTAATGCTCATGTTTTGTTTCCAGTCTTCGGTAGCTAGCTAGTTTCAAAAATAAAGGAGGGAAGACGGAGAGAGAGAGAGAGAGAGAGAGAGACGTGACCTCAATTTGACTCTGAAGGAATCTGATATACCCAATAGCTTCTAACAAGACAGAAGCTGTGTCAGTCTGCAAAAGAGAAAAAAGCCACACCACGTCCCTCCAAAGTCATACACTTTCTATGTCTCCGTTCTTTAATTCGTAAAGGTGAAAACGCACTTTAAGTACCAAGCATAATTAAACGAGAAATTATTAGAGATCAAAGGTAATAGCGGTTCTTTGACTAATTATGCGGTTTCTTATTTTAACTGCAAACTTGCAAGGCTGCTTTACCTTCCCGAATGGGGAAACAAGCTGATGAAGGGCTGTAATTCTATCACCTAATTTCTCCTTCCTCACCTGATCGATCATCACACACAAGATATGATATGAGAGGCTCAGAATCACAGAATATCGATAGAAAAAGAAAGAGAGATCGATATAGATCGAGATAGAATAAGAATAACATAATTGATCAGAAATGGACAATCGAGAAAGACAAGTAATACCACCCTAGCTATCTTACACAGATAGATGCATGTGTGTGTCCGTTTTCGTGTTTGAGAAACCGAAAGAGATGTGAGCGATGGATCAGCTAGCTAGAGCATGTGAGTTAATTACGTTAATGTCTTGTAAAATTAGCGTTACCTTGAAGGTTGGTTGAGCTGAAGAAGAAGGTTGAACCCTAGCTTTCTTAACTGCCCCACCATTTGCACTGCTGTTACACTTCACAGCACAAGAAACCAAAAAAATCAATAGTTTGAAAGGAAGTATGAAACATATAGTTGACTTATATATATGCTTTTCCGTATAATAACATAATTAGAAAAATAAACAAAGTTCATACTGATTGATCGAAAGTGGGGATCGGAAAACTGAATCTGATTCGATTTGATTAATTTCAGAATTAGAGCGCATTTTGATAATTTATTTCAAGAAATTGACTTGGAAAACCTTTAATCAAAATAAAATTAGCAAATAGCTTCATCTCTTAAATATAAGATCATCTCTTTTTAGCAGTCATGCATTTGAAACTCAAGTAAAAAAATTCAGAGAAAATGAAAAATAAAAAAAGGAAATTTGAAACCCTAGGATATCTAGCTAGATTCAGGAAGTTTATATCTTGTTTTATGTTCTCTTAATCGCTCTTACCTCAGAGCTGGATCGAGTTGGTGGTGGATGCGCCTTCATCTCAGCCTTGTTAGAGAAATCCAACATGTTCCTGCTAGTGAAACTCGTCACACACGACGACTTGGGAGACGAGGCTGAGGAAGCAGTAGTAGTAGTGGCAGCAGGCATAATTTGAGACAAAGAACACAAGGCTGCTGATTGAAAAACTTCATTACTGTTCCCATTCCCATGAGGATGTCCGTACACAAATTCTTGCTTCACATCTGCCACTTCAACGGGAGCATTAGAATGAGCTTGGCTACTCATTTGCTCCTCCCAGTCCTCCAGTTTCTTGGCCTGATAAATCAACTGCCTCATGCCGCTTGTTTTATCATCTTCACCTACCAATCCACCCCTGATAATTAATCAAGAACCACATCCATTAATAAGTTCGGTTTCGATCTAACAATCTATGAAAGCGTAGGAATGTCAAAATAACCAAGGCAGTAATCCATGCATGCAATTAATTAAGTTCTTGACTTCTTGGTGTTAAGAATATGAATATCTCACATCATGAACTTAATCTGTTTGTGAATGGCAATATATATATCTGAACTAGCTAACTGGCTAGAGAGAAATGAAGAATAATTACAGGAGGAGTTGGCTCCAAGACTCTGGAAGCTCCTGGCTCTGGTTATTGTTGTTGTCTTGCCAAGAAGAAAGAAAGGGAAGCGGAGAAGAGGAATTAGTAGTAGGTGCCAACTGCGGGATTAAGAAGCTGGGATGATGAGGAGGAAAGAAAGGAGAAGATGATTGTTGAGTTGTTGGTGGTGGTGGTGGTGCCCTCATGCTATTGATGTTCCACCAATTAGGGTTTCCGGCCGCCATCATTTGTTGCACCGGTGAGCTCTGCAAAACATGACCTCTATTCATGCTCTTCTAGCTTTCTTTGCTTTCCCCCTTTGTGCGGTTTATCTTTTTTCTTTGTTTGGCTGAAGCTCCCAAAACTAGTCTTTGTAGAAACTTTGAGAGAACCAAGTCCTCTCCTAAAGACTAACTAACTAGGTAGGAGGAAATACCCAGTTTCCTGTTTTTAAGAGAGGATTTGAATAATCATGGAGTTCTGAGAAATCCACCTTTGTCTTTGTAGCTAGCCACATTCTCAGCTCACCCTGTTCTTTATTACTCTGATCTGCTTTTTCCCTTTCTTCCCCTTTCTTTTGTGTTTTTCTTTTCTTTCTTGCTTTTTCATCTGCTTTTGCTTTATCTCAAAGTGGACAGAAAAGGTGGTAGCAATTCCTATTAATTAAGTAATCGAAATAAAAGAATTGGATCATACTAGCGTGACGGGGAGTTTATATTCTCTCCATCCCATCACCAATCTGTTTGCAAAAGTTATAAACTTGCATAAGAATGAGAGCAACATAGAGTGCTAGTAAGTTCACCATTTTGTTTGGTTAAGTGTGATGCATGCCATGATAGTAGCAAAGAGTAAATCACTCCATTAGTCCATTAGTCACGGGGGATTAGACATAGATGACAAAAACTATTATAATCGCTTAGAAATTAGGATCGAGTTTTAAGAAAATTTCATTGTAGCACATCAAGACATCAACAATTCTGAATTTTACTGAAAATTTTCTTTCCAATAGTCTAGCAAATTCGACAACAATCACAACATAACAATTTTGCAGCAGAAAAAGAGGAAATTATTTTCATAAACCCTAGCCTTCTCTAGACTCAATAAGGAAAGGATAGAACGTCCAAGAATCAAAAGAATAAATTAGATGGAAATCAGGAAATGTCTTAAACTTGCAAGCTAGCTATCACCAAATAATTGGACAAATCGATCTACTAAACGTAGTATTGAGTATTAATTAGTCAATATTCATCGCATGCAGAGTCATAACTTATATATTGATCGATCCATGAAATTTAAGAGGTAGCCACCTTATTATGAGTCATGAGACTCATGACTACTGCAAACTTGAGCTTTAAGTTTTGTACGTAATATATAGCTTAGTCATGCATGGTTTTTTTTTCTTCTGTTTTACCCACCTCATATTGATTTACGGTTTATCAACACGTCACAACTCGATGACCAGATTGCAACTTAGCTAGCTAAGCCACAATTCATCAACTTGCTGTGGTATTGTATAAGATATTTGTTCCTTTGTAACCTTATATTAGCTTGTACGTTGGTCATCCTAATTACTGTATATTAATCATAAATGATTTTCTGCAATTTAGGTTAACGATCGATATATATGAAGTTTTGGGAACTAGCTATAAGATCGATGAGTTTAAAAATTAATTAGAACAACTTAGAAGTGTACGTAAGTGTAAATATAACAGTGGGGTAGGATAGATCTAGCTATATATACTTCAAAATTTGTTTTTATTGAAATTTCCAACTCAATTAACTATAATAACAGATAATGACGATTACGAAACTGATTGTGAGGAAGATTAAAATGCGAACATTGGCATTACTAGATTTGTAGTCACCCTGAAAGACTCTTAGTGGATGATGTATGTGTGGAAACCATATCTGCTTGCTAGCTTTAATTTGCTGTAACTGACTGGCTTAACTTAAGAAAATATATGGGTAGCTAGCTAGCTAGAAAAGAATGTGGTAAATATGAGAACGAGGGATGGACATGGACCCGTGAGATCGAGAATAGAATAGAAACAGCTAGAGGCCGGTGACCGACATATATTGTACAGTGAATAATACATTTTCCGAGGGGTCAATATGAATCTAGGGTTTGGAGATCCATAAGCTCAAGTCTCCAAGAGAGTGATTAATACGACTTCCTAGAATTAGAACTAATCAAGCCTGGCATAGAATTAATATAATGGGTACTCGGCTCATCATGAGTTACTTACGTGCTTACTGTTAAAACTTGATTACTGCCATCTCTGTAATCAAATGCTTGAAAACTACTTTTAATGGATTCTAATTCGTATTCACGATGATATTTTAATTCATAATATCCCTCCGTGCTTAATATTATTAATGAAAATATCATTAACAGTGAACATCAGCCTTCTAACATTTAACTCGGTTAGATCTCAAACCTATTTGTTAAAAAAAACAACGGAAAAAAACAACTGTAATTTCTTCGTCTTTTTTAAGAGCAAGAGACATGTAATGTACATAAGCATATTATATACATATACCAGAGACATTCACTAATTGAGGCAATTGGAGATCGAAGCTCGATGTTTTAATTATTACTATACATAAATTTAGCTAATTCGTGTTAGTCACGTACATAATAATGGGTAAGGCTATGGTAGAGGAGATCTACCTTAACTATTCGTATACAATTAGTTGAACAAAATTATAATTTCTTGAATTATATTTAGAACAAAATTACGATCATTTTTTTTATCATTTACAACCAATTAAATTAAAATACAACATTGACAACGATCTGTTCTTAAATTTGTAAAAATGTGTTCATTGAAATATTTACAAAAAATTGAACGAAATTACTAAAAATTATCTCATTTGACAATAATAACAACAAAATTAGTACATAAAATCTAGGTTGAGACACTCCACCCTATAATTTCTCTATAATAATTTGTCTAGCTTTATTATCAAACAAATTGAATGACACTTAAGTCGATCTATATTAGGTTTTTTTGTTGTGAGAATGCGATCTATCTTAGTTAGTTTACCATATATACATTGGGATGGGCTCTTTAACTGTATTTACCAGTAATGAGCTCTAATTTCTTGAAACCCTAGTACGTCTCTACTCTACGTACTTAGTGTAAACTCATGAGATTTCTTGCTCTAGATTATAGGGTTGGGAAGTATCCACCCATCAAAAACCAAGCTAGCCTCTACTACTTCGCTTGTTTTTTCTACGCATTCCCCAATTCAAATTTATAAGATGAAACATTCCCGGCCAGCAAGCCTATAAAGAAACATTAAAATTATTCTCTCCTGTTATTCCACGACATACATTCCCTTCAACCGCATTTTAATGCAAGAAACAAACAAAGAAACAAAAATAACCCTTAAATCTCGAGCTCGCCTTGTCTTAAGAACATAACCCTCATATATTGTTCTGGGCATACTACACTATTAAGGGTAATTATTCTTACTTGCTAGCTACCTCGAAGCTTGTCGAGGAATATGGCATTGAATTGTCTGGTCATCCGTACTGCCAAAATCTTTGTCGGGGGCGCCATGTCTTTTCCAGCATACCCTCTTCTCACTTTTATCAGTCTCTTGGCCATGCCAGGCCATTTTTATTTTCTTCTTCTTTGGCTCTCTTCGATGTACAACGATGAAACAAACAAAGGAATGAATGACAGGCCTCCTTTTTGTCATCACCTTCTCTCCATCATATTCTCCTCGATCTCTCTAGCTAACACTATACTTTTTTTTCCTGCAATTTAACCAGAAACGTCTGGTCTTGAATTGGCTCGTTGAAGAGTCCTCGCTCGTTTGTAGCCTAGCTAGCTATGAAATGGTACTCGTGCGTGGCTCAAACTTTTATGGTTGCAGAACTTGTGGCACAATTTTGATCCAATATTGATGTATGAGCAAGACGATTGATATCTTGGTTATAATCAATATCGTCACTAGATCGATTCTATGAACTTCGTTCATGTTAAAAGGAAATGAAAACCAAATCCACTTCCAAAGACATACGCTAAGCAGAAAATTAGTACATCGACTTCAAATATTGGCAAATACAATCAAATAGGACAATTTTCTCCATTGACGCAACACATGCTTCTGTATGTACCCACCATGACTTCCAAGTCTCTTGTCTTGTATATGTGGCACATACAAATAGACAATATAACTAAATTGATGGTGCATGCATGTTTTTCGATATCATAATAAGGATTTTTGAATTAATTTTCTTGATTGAATTTAACAACTGATTTTATATGTAATGACATTTTGAAGCTTAGCAATGTCGTTTCCTAGAGCTTGGAATATTAGCTCATAAAAGGGTGTGTTCTTTTGTTTCATCTTGCCCATGCTTGATCATTGGATTCCTTCCTCATCACACATGCTATATATATATATATCCATATTATTCCTATTTACGATCCCTAGACATCTTAGTTAATTAATCAGCCATATTTATGTAATAAGCTTTTTGTGGGTAGGCTGGTAGGGTAAAGCCATAACTTGATCGAATCATCCTGGTTTAATTGTACTCTTATTTAACTGCCAACATTAACGGAAAGGGGGTATGCTATTAGAAATGAAGATCATGCAACACGTGAAAATTGTATAACTTCTCTTGTGCAACAATATATATTAGGTGCTCTTGGGTATGAACTCCACCAGTTATCGATCTCCTCCTAGCTTTTCCTTTGGCAGCTAATCTTTCTCCTAGTATTTGATGTATACAATCGATCTCGATCTTTATATATATTTAGCTAGAGTACGTACTCAACAAGATAATTGAATTAAAATTAAAATGACGTACCTTAATTTTACACTATCGCGGATCTTACTTCCTTGCATGTAACTTCAAAGTAATTGAGAGTTGAGAATTGAGACCATATTATGCCACTTGAAGATAAAGAGAATGTATATACATATAGAGTTATCAGATTGATATATATATATGTGTGTGTGTGTGTGTGTGATCACAAACGCGTGGAGTAAAAAGTTGCTAATGTATGTGTGCAAACTTGTATACATATATTAGCACTAATGATGTACGTAACTTTCAGAAGCTTTGGTAGCTAATATATATATGTAGAATCGAAGTAGCTTTCGAAAAGAAGTGTCCATATAAGTGAAGCAGTAAATTAATTAAATAATAATGTACAAATTTGACATGAATAATCTTGGCAGACAAGCAAAAGACCATATCTCAGTAGATGATTATAAACAAAACCTCAATCATTCGCAGCGGGAAATAATAAGTACTCAGATTTCCTTCTTCCCCTTAAAAATATAGGTACATAGAGTTCTAATCCCAAGAGTCTTTATATATACATATATCAATCACTCCTTTTGAAATTTGATATCATATACTTTTGTCTTATACATTTATAATCCCCACTCGTCTAATCCTTTTGCCCCACGACAATGATGCTTTTACATAAATAATGTTTTAAGATTTGTTAATGGAATTAGAGGGCATTATTTCAAGGATAGCTTGGACTAGTTTCCATGCATGTGTCAAAGGCAATGCGCTTATTGCCTAAAGAGAAGCAATGTCAAATGAGAGAGAACTAAAGAGGGTTTAATTAGTTTTGTAAACCCGCCAATACTACTTTAGCTTATTACAAGTCATTTCCTTGCAACCAGTACAAGATTTGTATTGCAAAAGTCTAAATCCAATTATTGCAGAAGTTTCGCAGAGTAGTAATATCATGTGCGGGTGATCGATGAGATCAAACTTTGTCTCAATTGTGTTCGATGCATGACAAATTGTTATAAACTTATAATTCAAAAAGAATAACAAGATCGATAGGACAAGGAGTTGGAAGTTCCTAGCTGGTTTTCTCGATCGGGAAACAAGAACTAAGCTAGAGACAAGATGTCAAGCTCCGATGGACTTACTATCGTTCTCCAGTGTAGTCTTTGGCTTTAACTCCGGCCAATTAAGTTGTCAAGTCAATAACTAGACTTGACCTACTGCCAGCTTGGTGAGTCCATGACCAGACCTGAAATTATAAAACATGAGGTAAATTTTAAAATATGTGTCACTATAAATTTAATGTTCACATACATGAAGAAAAAATAAGTGATTTTCATGCATAATTAATATTATCAACATAAAATTTAATAATTAATTTGTTCTTTTGTTTTTGATATTCGTTTAAAATCATAATAAATACAATAAAATAAAATTATTTTCATATAAGTGTGAAACGAAATAAATATTTAACAATTTTATTATATAATGTATTTTCAAACTTTATGTTCACATGCATGAAGACATAAAAACAAAAAATTGTGATTCTCATACTGCCATATTATAATCAACATAAAGATTCAAACTTTGGTTTGTTCTTTCGTTTTCAATGATCCATAAATATCTTAATAAATAATAATTATCTTAGCGTAAAAGTATGAAATTAAATTAATTATTCGTGATTTTATTATATGTTGTAATTTCTTATGTTTTTAAAACGTGTTTTCAAATTTTTGGGTCTGAGACCATTGCCTCATCATCCACCTATCAGGTACAGAATATGTGCACAGGTTGGCATCCAAGAAGGCATGTTCCATTCAATAACATAACTTCTCGATTTGCATATTATATATTCTTTGGAGCTTAATTTGTATTGATGTGAGTTCCACATGCATGCAGGATTGGGATGCATAACTGCATCGATCAAGCAACACGGTGATTTCAGAGATTTCATCTTCTGATGGGGGCGAAGAGAAGTCCGGAGACATTGTTGCTACAGTGATATATATCCATTAAGGGAAAGGTGGCAGCTGAAGAACAATCTGAGTTGGACACTCTTGCAAAAGGGGCTAGAGTTTTCAATGGCAACAATAATGTTGCGCATAGGACTGGGATGTCCAGAATGCCTTCTGTGAACACAATTGGAGCCGATGGAAAGAAAGTTGTAGGGTTTTGTACAAGTATCTTAATGCCCCAGTGAACAATTTTCATGACAAGTTCTTCTCTCCAACTGAGTTTATCAACTATGTCAGTGGTGAGGATCGGAGGTGGCCAATCCCTCAAAGAAAATATATTTTGCTCTCTATAAGTGATTACAGATAACAGGTGGTGCCTCCGCCTTCACCCCTAGCCTCTTAGCATGTTAAGAAATGAATATCCTGACTTAGTTGAGCGGCGGCTAGTCTTTCTATCATGCAGTATAGAGTTGTACCTTATATTAATAAATATTTATATAAAGATAGTTGACTATGTTTGGATGGCATAGACCTTAATTAATATAGACTTATCTTATATATCTAGAGTATCCTGTATTTTTTATATATACTTGACAGTGAGCGCTACTTAGCCCGCGATTTGATTTATTTTTATTGTACAGTGTAGTTCCAAATTTTATGTTCACATGAAAATAAAAAATTATGATTTTCATACGGTCATATTATTATCAACATAAATATTCAAACTGAATTTTGTTCTTTTGTTTGCAATGATCGTTAAATATCTTAATAAATAATTATTATCTTAGTGTAAGAGTGTGAAATTAAATTAATTATTAGTGATTTTATTTTATATTGTATTTTCTTATGTTTTTAAAACGTGCCTTAAATTTTTTGAGCCTGAGATCATTGCCTCATCAACCGCCTATCAAGTACGAGTCTGGGTTAGCCATACGTCTGCCCTAGATGTGTTTGAGCGTTTGTCTAGAACAAAACTAATCAAGTACGTAGAAGCGGCTCATGTGGTTTCGTCACATGCCTAACTAGTCAACCCAAGCCCAAACCAAACTGTAATGCCCATGAAGGCATGCATCCATGATCGAATTCGCAATAGAAGAAGACGAACTTGAACTGATCTATTATGGAACAAGGGTTCACGTGGTGCCACACGTGTACAAAAATAACATATATGCATAAGAGAAAATGAGATAAAATGGTCCCTCATGTATGACATATATCACTTTAGTCATTTAAGTATGACATATATAACTTTGGTCACTCAAATATGCATTTCAAATTCACTTTGGTCCTTTAGTTCTTTAAAACTGAGTGACCAAAGTGATAGACTGAAGTAAACTTGAGTGATCAAAGTGATATATGTCATACTTGAGAGACCCAAAGTATTATATACCATACATGAGGGACCAAAGTTTATAACGTGTCATACTTGAGGGATCATTCCAGTTATTTTCTCTATAAAGAAAACTCAGAGTTATGACTTATGAAGAGATGACAAAAAAGAAGTCTAATAGAAAAACATGATCGATCACATAGCGCTATGATGACAACTGCGAGTCTATTAGCATTTTTTTAAATATAGTACGGTGTTGCAACACTCAAGGTTTCATTAATAAAACGCTCGAATAAACACTCGGTGGGACATAAAACCTAAACTTTGATAGTGAATACGTTAAGAACATCTCAAATAATAACAATCTTATTCCTAACGTACACAATTGCACGTGCACTTAGACACACACTAATTAGCAGATCGAGAGTGCGAAACAAGAAACCCTATATGCGTTTTAGAAGTGGCGATCATTACAACTTGAATAACTTTCCAGCCTACTATGCTTTCGAACAAAAATGAAATGAACGTCACTTTGTTTCATCTTATTCCTAGGAGAAAACATCCACTGGACTATGACACGCATCCGCACTAATGTAGACATGACATATAATTTATCCATACAAATAGACACCCGACTAATCCCACAATAGAACAACAGACACTTACGACTAATAATGAACGATAAATGTAAATAAGCTTAAAACAAATTTGGGCTCAAGTTGTAACTCTCAGACCCAAGTACTTACCCTCAACATCGATTAAGATGAATAGTTTTTATATTTTACACTGCCGCTAAGGTTCCATGACCACAGTTGATTCTGTCGATACCAATTCTCTATCACCCTACTATCTGCCCAAAACCAGACACTGAGTGTGCGGAGTCCCAATACCTTACTTCATGTTAGTATCGATCTCAATAAAGATGAAATTATTTTGTAAACAAAAACATGTGTTTTTTTTAATGTACAAAAATAGATGTTTAAGAAGATCTTCAATTTGAAACCCTTTTCACTTTTTTTCTTTCTTGAATAAGAACTTCTTGTTTTTGATTTTGATAGTAATAATCAAATAGTAGGAGTTGAATCTTATACAGTGATAATAATTCACATAAGAGCACCTGCACCGGTGCCATCTTTCGGCACGAGCAGCCATGGGTCCCCTGAAATAGCATGAGCAGGCGGCAAAAAATGATGCATAGGGGAGCAATTCGGCCGACAACCGTACGTTGACCAGTGGGCCGTGCTCGAAGGCGAGCAACTTCAACACGAGCAAGAGAACGAGCTCTCCTGGCGGTCCCTTTTTTTTATTCATGGCGCATGTAATACACACGCCAGTAACTTGTAACAAAAATTTACGGCATAGTTACGACGAATAACAACTCGCCACATGGCACAACTGTCTTCCATAACTCTCCCCAATGGGCAAATCCATCCAGGCCGTCCATTTTGATACCAAAATTCAATTCGATGGCCCACATTCAAATAAAATGGCTATTTTTGGAATTAATGAATAGAAATGATAATTTTGCAAAAAAAACCCTTAAAAATTACTAAAAATCCCATAAAATTTCAAATAACACTATACAATTTTCCTATAAATACTACATCAATTTCATTCACCTTTCACACCAACTTATGTACAACAAATTTATCTTCTCCCTCAATCTCTTCTCTCATTCCTTTGTATTTTTTGCAAAAAAATGTCCAATTGGCTTCCTTTCGAAGATTTACAATTTTGCATTTCTTATGTTTTTTATAGCGTTGATCCTCTCACCGGAAACAAGGTGAGAGATCGACAAATTATGGGAAACAATTCACACCGATTATAAGAAAAATTGGTCATTGCTCGTGGTGAATCAAGGCCGGAGGATAGGATCCAAACCGTGATTTTTTCTCATTTTACTCAGTTGAGGCCAATTTTGAAAATTTGGGGTCATGCTCTTATAAGTTCTTATAATTTTAGACGATAATGATACGTATCGTCTATTTATTAGTTGAAAATCTTATCAAGAGCAAAAAAAATTAAAAATTATAATTAATGAATAGTAATAAGAGGTATTATTTTTTAGGTTATTCTCATCAGCCCTAATTTTAGAGAATTCTTTCCCACTAACCTAAATAAGATTGCAATATTACTATCAGCCAACTAACTCTAAGAGAACTCTAAGAAATTCTTTCCCACTAGCAAATTTTTTCTTATCTTCTATTTTTTTTTCTTTCCAAAATTTCCCCTCTCATATATCACTCTCTCCACTGAAAGCCTCTTTCTCTATACTCGTTTTCTAAAGGGTCTGTAACAACCCAAGTCGGCCAAAGCATTCCGGCCACTGTCGTCGCCCCTTCGGCCTCGGCATCTCCAGGGATCATAGCTTCCAAGCTTCGCAATCCTCTCTCATGTCGTGAACTCGTCATCTTCCCACGCCTCCGACTCCTTTGCCTTCGCTCACCTCAGCCTTGGTTCAGTGCCCTAGTCTCTGTTGCTTGCCGCCAAGATGTGCCGCACTCGTCGCTCCTCTCCTTGACACATAACGCTACCTCTTTCTTCTCTCGCAACACGGGATCGAATTCGAGATCTGACAAGACTTGAGCGGAGAAGCTCGATGGATTCGATTCATAGATGATGTTTAGAATTAGAGCGCCACTGGCGTAGGGTCGTGTCAACTGATAGGTTGCTTCCTTTAAGATGGGTCAGAGCATCATTTTTTGCTCAGCTTACAAATTGGATATCTTGAACAAGTTAACCTTATCTACAATTCTACAGGAAACCTCTGCTTCCGGATTGAGTTCAAATACTAGCTTTGATAGGGACAAGGCAACTGAATTGTTGACTGATTATGTTGATGACGCTATTGCTGACTATCTATCACTAGGTAAATCTGAATCTTCTTGTGGGAAGCTTAAACATGTAAATTTGGTAATCAGTAAGTATAGGGGTGGATTGGTAGGTATACCAATTACATTTTCCTAGTACCATGTACCAACCAATATATAATTGGTAGGAAAAATCCACCATTTCTACCAACCAATAACGTTGGTATACCAACTACTTGGTACGGTTGGTACTCGGTTGGTACGGTTGGTACTGGGTTTCTACCAACATATTTATGGCCCAAAAATTTAAAGGCCCAATCCAAATAAGTAACAACAAATCACAACACAAATCCATAGTCTTATACAACTTCAACCAAATTACCAAATAAAAAGTCACAAACTGAATGCCAAAGTACAAATACCCAAACTTCCAAAGTACTAACAAGTCACAAATTCACAAAACGATTGAAAAAAGTACAAATACCCAAACTTCCAAAGTACTAAATATATATATTTTATATTTAATAATTTAATATAGGATAAGTCAGTAGGTACGGTATACCACGGTAGAGGAAAAACTTGTACCACCTACCGTACCGTATTTTGAAGTTGGTACGGTATACTGTACTGTGTACCATGTACCGACTTTCTGGTATACCAAATTATTTGGTACGGTTGGTATAGGAATTGGTTGGAATGGAATTGTGTACCATTGCCAGCCCTAAGTAAATAGATATGTTAGTGCTATTGTAATGGTTGATTTTCGGCATTGTTAAGCTAAACTGATACTTAGTTGAATGTCAACTGATACTTAGTTGAACGTCAACTGATACTCAGTTGGCCATCAACTGATAGGTTGCTTCCTTCAAGACGGGTTAAAACATCATTTGCAGTTGATATGTAATTATATTGTATTCGTTGCTCTGCTACTTTAAGTGTATAAACATGATATGACTGGAAACTTTGCTAAGTACACTTAGTTAATCCGTAGTTATATTTGAGCTGTTTGTGTTATGGTAATTTTGACTATATGGTGATTCGGGGTGTTTTCAAATTAGTTTGAGCTTTGAATCCTTTTGATTCGTGGTGTAGGTATGGATGTAATTTTCTTTTAAGCTTGAGAAAAGACTTGGCAGGAACTTGTACTTTGGTATTCTCTAATAGCTACTTGTATGCTCCCAAAATATCAATATCATACTGATATATCAGGTTATTGTCATTAATGCAAAATTTCCAGGTTCTATTATTAATGTGACCACTAACAACAATGTCATTGGAACAATTTGGATGATAAGTTCATTACTTGGTATGATGTATTGTAAATGAGCTCGTGGCTTCTCAATTGAGTATCATTGAACCAACCTCAATTGAGTATGAGTTGAACGTCAACTGAATGTCAGCTGACCATCAACTGAGTGTCAGCTGACCCTCAAATGAGTCAATTTAGTGTCAACTGAGTATTTATTTGTTTATGGTAAACTAATACTTAGTTTAGGATAAACAGTCAATTGGTCAATGGTCAAAGTCAACGGTCAAAGTCGCCGGAATCTTGTAACTGGTCGCCGGAATCCAGCCACAGTTGCCGGAATCCAGTCAACGCCGATGGTCTACGGTTAACACCGCCGGAGTCAAGTCAAGAATCAATGAATAGGTGATGAGAGAATAATGGTATTGGGTAATTAATTAATTAATTAAAATGATGATAAGCTAGTCTTTTTACCTAATTAGTGAATTAGTGAAATTTTTTTGCTAGGTTAATGAGAATTTTAATTTTTTTTTTTTTGAACTTTAGGGAAAGAATCCATTATTTTTTACATCGCTATAGAAAAAACAAAAATTACACCCTGAATTATAATTATATGTCCTTAAAAGTGCAAGACCAATAAAACTGCTGTATAAATGCATAGGCTGTAATCGTATAGATATTGATGTCTGTAGAAGCTGTATACGAACAAGATTCTTCCACTTTGGTTTTTTTTTTGTCTGAGAGTGACTTAAAGTTTTACTGTATTGTTGCCAGTGGTGTGGCCAAATTGCCCCCCCCCCCCCCTACCAACACTTTGTCCCCTTTCCCATAATGCAATAGACACTGATACCGACCTAGTCTTCAACAACTCCCTCATCCCTTTTCATTTTTAAAATTTTTTTTTTAGAGAAACCAATCTGGCCCTACCTTTAATGATTTATATTTTCTTTCATTTTTTTGGGTATTGAAGAGGATTTTGAATAGAAAAATATCCAAAAATAACTATACCATCTGTACCAAGATAAAATTTAAATCAAAGTAATATTCACATCTTAATGTAGAAGAAATCATCTTTTATTTTGTTTTGTTAGAAGATATTGTGAAGTGTTGGCATAAGGACTGGCGATATGATATCTCGAGCTTATAATAAGTTATTAATGATACAACAAAAATGTTAGAGTATGAATTTATATGAGAGTTTACTCAATTCTGTTGCTGTATATCCTAAGAGATAAAGTTTGAAATTTGTATCAATTATGACATCAACCATGCGTCAACTATGACATAATATATTGAAATTTTGGCTCCAATTTATACTTCTTCTTTTTTAATAATTCTATTATTGTTCTCGTTGGGCACCTGTTGACCTGACCAGTGGGCCGTGAGCTCACAAAGGTTGGTGCTGGAGAACATGTTACTATGGATATGGGGTTAGTATTATGTGCACTGATCATCACTACTTCTAATAGTGGTTTAAGGCTTACGGGCAGTAGCAAATTATGCGAATATACTTTTTACCATTGTTTTCGACTCTGATGTGCCACAAGTCCACAACTTTGAAGTTGGGTAATGCATTGGCATTTGGTTAAAAACATAATATAGTGAGCAGGTTTTAGGCTAGGGTTGGATAATTGGTCTCGAAAATTCTGATCTGATCAGATTTTGAACCGTTTCGCATAAATATGGTACAAGTTTATATTTTTAGAATAGAAAGTCCGTCTCATCCCGGTCCGTTTAAATAAATTGGGAAGCGATTTGAGTTCATTTTTTTAGTATAAATGGTATCCCAGCCTGGCCCGAATATTATACCAATTTTTTTTAGTGTATTACAGTATTATTATCTCACTTTCTTCCCACTTTCTAGCGTTGTTTCTTACCTCTTACACTGTTTCACATACGACTTTGATCAACTGAACTTCGTAAAAGTTCTCATTGACTATTGTTTTCTTAATTTGTAAATGGAAAACAATTATGCAATTGGATCGGTGAAAATATGATTACTTCCATATCGATCGGTACCTATATATGTAATTAGATATTTATTTATGCAACTTGATATCTATATATGCAACTGGGTATGATTACTACTATATGAGAACATCATGAACTTATTGAGATGCTTCTATTTAATCATTTTGGAACTTTTATATATACTCTTATATTATTTTTCTCATCAAAAAAGAACATAGGGATCCCGAAATGAACCCGTACCGAATCGATTCCATTTGGGTTCGGACCTTCATGAAATTTACTTTTAGAATAACAAATCTCATATCAACCCGTTCCGCTAAAAAACTATGGGATTATCGTAATTTTTGTCTCGAACTGATCCATTTCAACCCTACTTTACGAACTTGTGTTGGTATCTTAATGAACTAAAGTTGGTATCTTTATTTTTTGAATTTGTGCTGAGTCATGAAGGACAGAATGAAAAATATATTTTTTTTGTGAAAAGTTTTTTATTTTTTATTTTGTGAAAAAAATTGGACAAAAAAACAGAAGAAAAATTTAAATTTGATGACTTGTGGATAGTTTTACAGAAACTAAGTGACTTTTTAAGCAAACAGATTGTTTTAAGTGACTTAATAGTAATTATCTTTACAATTATTAATGGCATTTGGCAAAAAAAAAATTAAGAAGGCAAAAGGTTGGAGGCCTTAGTAGGCTTTAGTCTTTTGGGCCTATAATCAGAACAGGCCTAAACCAATTTCATAGTTAATGAATGTTGTTAACAAATGAAGTAAAGTTTCTCTTACAGTCTTACTATCTTCTTGTAGTTTCCCGATGCTTGATGATGTGTACTTAAATTAATGGTGGTGCCCGTGCTATTATTTACCATGATGATGTACTAGTAGGGGTGGGCATGGAAAAGTTGTGCCCAATTTTCGCCCATCCTTATTCCTATTGCAAACGGGAAGGAATTTGACATTTTAAAAGGGGGTTTGTACCGATTATCCCGAAATCCGAACGAAACGGCACAGGACGAGTCTAATTTCGGGCTCAATTTAAGATAAATATTTAATAGAGTATTTAACAAAGAAAATCCGAATGAGATGAGACAAACCAAACTTCGAATTCAATATAAGATAAACATTGTTTGATAAGACCTATATGTCTACAACTACACAAAGTAACACTGTTTTAATTAATGTTTAATTAAAAGCAACAAAATTACAAGCAATTTTATTTCATGTATAATTAATTTATTTAGTTTGTAAGGGGTCTTTTTGCATAAGCTGATATTAGGCTGAATGATCATAATTAACGGTGTGTTTGGATGAGAGTGAAATCTCTGAAATTTAATTAAATTCCAGGAATTCATAATTTCATCACTTAAATTTATGTGTTTAAATAAGTTTCTTGAGGATTTTATAATTTTCATTCTTTTAAAATTAGGGAAATTTGAGGTCCAAAATCTTTGTTTCAATTCCCTAAAAAAAAAGTTGGCATTCTACAATTCCCTCAAATTACTCATAAGGGTGTTTTTGGATGGAGGAAAAGTTGAGAGTATTTAAACAAAATCCATTAATTTACAATTCTATTTTTTAAATTTCTTTGTTTGGATAAGTTTATTGAGGATTTTGCAATTTTTAGGATTTTAAATTCAGAGGAATTGGAGAGCTGAATTCCCTTGTTCAATTCCTTCAAAAATAGGTATCATTTTACAAATCCTTCAAATTGCTCATAAAAGTTTGTAGTTCTTGTTATTTTTAAATTTATAGATGAGAAAACTCAAACACTAGAATTCACAAATAATTATGGAATTTAAAATGATGAAATCTTAATTTCCTTGAATTATAAATTTCGGTGAAAATCAAGAATTCTTCATCCAAACACACCGTAAAAATTTGAAATACTTGTTATGATAAATTTTCTGCATGAAGAACCTCAAACACTAGAATTCACAAATAATAGAATTTAAAATAATGAAATCTAATTTCCATCAATTGTGAATTTCAATAGGAATCGAGAATACTTCATTCAAACACACCGTAAGTGATAACAACTCAAATATGTGATCATGAAAGAGGCATTAAGGCATGAACATGGTGTGAAAGCTACAAATACACTACAGTGATGGAGAATTGAGAAATAAAGTTTAAAAATTGAGAGATGTTGAAGGTGATAGAATATGGTTGAAGAAAGGGTTCATTTGGTGTGCTTCAATTGCTTGAATGCATGATCGACACTGAGTTTTGGTGGTAATTGACTTATGTTATCATGGTTGATCCTTCTTAGTTATAAAAGTTTTAAAGAGAGGTTCTTTCTTGTCTGATATCTCTTTCATATAAAGTAAATAATCTCAGAAAATCCAAGAAAGAAAAGGCTACTGCAAAAGAGGGCATAAGGCTTGCCAGATTAGGTGACACGCGTGGTTAGGTAGGGAGGGCTACAACAGAAGAGTTCCATTGCAGTGACTCAAAGGGAGTTCTATGAGGGAATTTTGCAAGGCTCAAGAATTGTAGGAGATCCAAGCACACGACTCGATGTTTATTAAGGGAGCAACTTGTGGATATCAAGGTAGCAGAAGAAGATGGTCTTCTGCCATGGGGAGTGAGAAATGAGAGAGGCATTGGTTTACCCGTGTACCTTTCATTGCTACAGTGAAATTTAAGTTTAAACATAATGACACTTTGGTATAACAATAAGGGGTTTGAGATGCAGTGGTTGGTGTTTGGGCTGCAAAGAATCATATTGAAATAATTAGGATCTCAAATGAGTTTAAGTCTTAAGCTTTCAAAGGAGGTTTAATTCTCAATCGCCATTTTGTCATGGTTTAAACCACCGGGCCTGAATTTCGGGCCCAAGACCGAAATTACCGATCATTTAATCCAAAAACGAGCTTGCGTATTTATGTTACCTTCCACACCACACCCATGATCGTAAGCCCTAATAGAGGCGTGAGTGTGGCTTGGGACACACTAAGGGTACAATTGCTCGATTAGATGTAATTTGTAAGTAGCGTGTTGTATTTTGTGTTATGAGCTTTTAGAAGTGATATATGAGAATGAGTGATAAATTGATTTGAATTTTGGCATGACTGCATAATAAACTTGATGATTTTTCGGGTATCAAACTTCATATTACAAGTAGTGTAATACTTTGATCGTTGTAGAGTAATTTTATTTTTTTGGTTGAATATTACTAATTGTTAGATAATTCAATATGTCAATAATAAAATAAATGATAAAATAGACAAAATATATTATGGTGGACGAGACGGGTCTATCGGGATTTTGAAAGCAAGACCTGATTCCGTCTCTAAAAAACAGGACGAGATGAAATAATGAAATTTTTTTTTGTCTTGCGGGTTTAGAATTTGCGGGATTCGTGTCAGCCCTATGATGTAGCTTTTGAGTTATAATTTATACAGTTTTGAATATGAGTCTAACATAGGACTGGGCATGGGATGAAATGGATCGGTACGGGGCAAAAATTACGATAATCCTATAGTTTTTAAGCGGAATGGATCAAGATGAGATTTATTATTCTAAAACTGAATCCTGAGAATGCCAGAACCCAAACGGAATCGGTTCGGACGGATTCATTTCGGGATCCTATGTTCTTTTTTTTATATGAAAAAATAGTAATGCAAGAGTATATCTAAAAGTCCCAAAACAACTTAAAAGAAGCAGTTCAATAAGTTCATGATGTTTCATCACATCCCCGAACATTCCAAAATGAACTTCAAAATATTCCAAAAAAAAAGTCTGAAAATAAAAACATGCCCCAAACCAACTAGAAGTTAATAAGTTTTCCATCAAATAAAAATTAGGTTAGAAGAATACCTGGGACATGTACGAATTTGATGTTGAATTGATTAAAGTCCTATGTAAATAGTGAAAAAGTATAAGAATCGGCGTTTGGAGAAAGTGAGATCCATAAAAGAGTAATGTTATAATTTATAGTTGATAGAGTTTTATTATGTTAAATATAATGTTCAGACTGGATCAGAATATTTCTTATGCTAAAAGAACCCAAAACCCATCCATTTTATTCGAACGAACTTTTTATTTTAAAAATATAAACCCGTAATAGAACGATTTAAAATCGGGTCGGATCAGAATTTTCGGGCCAAAGTGCACAGCCCCTGGTCAATTAGTTACGCAAAGCAACCCAACCCGCCCAAGCTGTAGCCCACTGAGAGCTGCTTAAACTCGTCTAGTTGCAGAGTTCTAACCCTCTCCGAAATCAAAAATGGTGGTCCTCCGAGCACCGACCTGGCTCTTTAGAACCTTCTCGACCGTCGCTTCTCACCCTCTCCGCGTCTGAGTCGTCGAAGTGGACCCGCCGGCTTCTACACTGCAGAGAAGGTACGGTTCTTTCTGAAGCGATTAAGATTCTGAAAGCTTTGTACTAGAAGTTACATTAAAGCTTTGAAATTAGTTGGATTCAATGTTGTGTTTTTCTATGTCGATCTAAATCAGATGCTGAAGGCTCAGCAGGAAGCTGAAGTTGATATCATCGATCGATTGCCCACGCCTTTTGGTTTATTCCGCTCTGCAGTAGCACCGGACCATCCTGAAACCAAGGTGATCATATCATCGCCGATTTCATTTAGCTTTGAAAATGTCTTATGTAGTTTAAGAGGAGCAAAATTAAGTTGAAGTTGGTAGTTAAGAAGCATGAAGAGTAATTTGGAATACTTGTTTTGTGTAGTTTAATGAGGTTTCAGTGTGATTAGAGAGGAAATTTACCTCTTATATGAGCTTGTTTGTTATCAGAAAACTTGCAACAGATTGTGGTGAACCAGTTTACGTGTGTTGCAAAACACGAGCGCTGCTCGTTCTTTGGAAATGCCAATCTGGGAACGTCTGTTACGCTCCCCGAGCTCCGCGCGCTGTATGATGTGGTGAGTTGTTTAAGTTCAGTAGGTGTTGACAAATGTTAGGTAACTGTATATGCTTGTTATGGTCATTTGTTTGACCGACCTTTTTGTGGAATTTGAACAGGTAGCGCTTGCATATGGTGCCGAATTCAAGTAATCGAATTCGCAAAAGGGTTTATGAGTTGCTCTCTAAGGCAGCTACATCTAGACCTTCACACCCCAGTTCAGATCCACGCGAACTCCACTTTGTTTTCTTTCGAAAGCCAGATGAATTTTTAGAATCTGGTGAGAGAATTGGTCATGTTTCTGGTGTCAGACTTGAGAAGACAAAGCTCACAGGTAAATGTATCCTTCAGAAATGTTTTTGATGTATAACTGTTTATATGTTAACAATGCAGTAAACACAGTACTGAGTAACTAGACCACAGGTTCATCTGTAACATAATAGGTTTTTTCCGAGTCACTGTGAAAGTTGTTAATAACAAGTAGTTGGTTTAAATTATGTGCTGTTGTAGTGCCAATGATAAGTTTGCTTCCTTCAATTTCAAACTGTAGGTGTAATCCCTGGAGTACAAAGGGCTGTGGGTACTGGACAATTTGAAGATCTCGGATGCGGGTATAATATTTTAAATTCAAGGTCTATACATTTTCCTAGTAGCGACATGCATGTAAGGTGTATGTAATTGCATGCGATGAAACCACAGGGTAGGTTTGTATTTGTGTCATGAATTATGGTGAGACTCTGAGCATGTGTCTTTCCCATTTTCTGCAGGATAGTGCTAAAGAGCATTGGCTACAAATCAGTACCAGTTAAGGGCCTACCCTTTAATAATCAGAAAGGTACATTGGATGCTGTTATATGTAGTCGATCATATCGTCTGCAATGGATTTAGTTGCCTTTAATCGGTTAACCTTAGATCACATTGTCAGGATTTCAATTCAATTGAATGTTTAGAGTCCGGGAACAGCTGTTCCGTTAAAAATTTCAATTTCATAAGAACTATTACCGATGATCTTGAATGTTGAACAGCTAAGGTTTATCCAGGCGGAGATTCTAAAATTGATGACATGAGGAAGTATTTTAACTGATCCTAGGTACATGCATGAGAGCAAACAAACATAGTCTGTTAGTTTTTTTTTGCAGGTGTGGTTCCAAATGTTAGAGGGCGAGTTCTTAGTGATGCATATGGAGATCCTCCACAGGTGGAGAAGAGTTTGTATGTATGTGGATGGTTGAAAAGAGGTCCAACTGGGATCATTGCTACAAACCTCTACTACGCAGAAGAAACTGTAAGTGTCCATCTAAACTGGTTAATGGCTGGTTGCTGAATTTGGGATTTGAGTTGATTATGGTGATTACCAGATTAGGTTTCCTCACTTGAGTTTTGTGGTTGATATGGCAGGTAACAAGTATATCTGAAGACCTTAAGCAAGGGATAGTGACATCCTCATCATCTAGCTCAGGCAGGGACGGTCTTCTTCAATTGCTGGACAACCGAAATGTAAGAGTAGTACCATTTAGTGGATGGGAAAAGATAGACTCACGTGAACGAGAGCTCGGGAGTGTGGAAAACAAGCCCCGGAAAAAACTAGCCACATGGGAGGAGCTTCAGGAAGCGGCAGAGGAGTAACTGAATGCATGTGAAGGTTTGTCTTTTTTATCTTCATTGTTTCTCAAGATTCTTTAGTATAGAGAAGGAAGTCAGGGAATAGATTTCTATCTTAAAGTTTATACGTTACAGTTTCCAAGTTCGTTATTGTAACTGTAACTTCAATGTAACCTATGGTGCTGAAAGTAACTTCGACCTATCCGCTGGATTAGAGATTCCTGAATCCACTTTGGATCCTACCATTGATGGAAGGACCCCTTGGCTCGCAGTTCATACCATCCTAGCACACCGCCTCATTTGTGCAATAGTGCGAGATTTGGTTCATATACATTACAATTTGAAGTTCCTACTCGATCAATTGGGAATAAGACTCTGGGCACCAAGACAATAAGAGAAATGTAACTCATTCTGATTTGACTTGCAAGACAAACAGCTTAACAATTCACATTTAGTGTATTACCTTGTAATTCAATGCATGCCAAGCAGAAAAATGCAGTTGTTTTTTGTGTGCAGTGGATTAATCTTTAACTATGTACATTACCTTTCTGTGGTGGTGTGAATCTGCAATAATAATGCCTTGGACTTACCTGAGTTTTCTGGTAGCAGAATAATTATCTGCAATTATAAGCACTATGTGGGTATGCTTTGGCCTCCGATGAATTGTGCCTGATCTGGTAATATTCATTTATAGTCATAGAGAGCTATGATTGTCCATTTGGGAGTGAAAGCTAGAAAAAAGCTATGATATTCCTTTTGATGTTGAATCAAATCCAGCAATGGGGTCAGGTGGGTGCTGTGTTGAAGATTCATGTTGTCCCCTAACCCCTTCTAACTCGATCAGAAAGTCTCTGGTTTGATTAGGACAACCATTTAGGCACCTCTCTTTAATGCTAGGTCTTGTTTGGTTAGCATATCCTCAAGAAACCATATATGCTTTAATCTGTGCCATTCAAAACTGCCATGACCATGATCATGATCGCACATTCAAAATTTATGTGATCCTGATATCCCACATTCTAGTTCGAGTATTGAGGAGAAAGTTTAACTAGAATAGAATGATCCTCATCTCATTGGAACTACTAGGGGCGTCCAACTTCTGATCTTATCATACCACACTGTAACAAAAGTGCAGGGCATCAAAGACCCACAAACCTAATCTGAAAAATGTGGGATTTGAGATAGTCGATCGAGAAGTTGAGGTTGGCCAAACCCTACGAAGAGCTTTACAGCAAGGATTGATGTGAATTCTCAAGGCTTCAAGTAGAACTTATTTTCGAAACAAGAGTAGTGGCTAGCTAGCTTGGCCATCAAACTAATTTTCTTCCAAATTAAACCCTGCTAGGCGGTGCTAGCTACGTGAGAATCACACCACCATGCAAGCTTGAAACAATCGACTTCGGTATCAACTACATCATCCAGATTAACATGTTCAAGTTTCTCATTTTATAACATTCTCAAAGTAACTCATCACTTGGATTAGATGAACGTGATAAAGGCTAGGTTTGTTATGAAGTCCTAGCTATCTAGTAGTAAAATGAAACTGTGAACTCGATGTCTAGTATATCTCTACTACAATAAAGGGAAACTCTCCTCTTTGGTATCATCGACATACCAAAATAGAGAAACCCAAGACTATCCATGAAAGAGAAAAAAACACGGAAGACCAAACAAAATAAAAAAGAGGGCAATGTCGTAAATGTGCAGAAGAGTAATAAAAAAGCTCTGTTTTCTTTTACACAGGAACCACAACCCGTGTCCACTGAAAAACTGCCGGCAGTTATGGAAAGGGGTATGGAAATCATTGTATTGCAGTTTCAGAGATCGACGACAATGTTGGTGTTGATCGAAGTAGACATATATATGTAGGACCGTCTCACTGTTCTTAGTATCCCAGTTTCATCTCAAGCACAGACAGAGGAGAAAATCAAAGTCGACACGCTTATGGAGCTAATAAGTAAGGCCAACAAAATCTCATGTCGCTTTAATGTTGATCATTATTGGTTGGTCTCGAATTCTATTTTTTCTTTATGATGAATTGATGCTTGTTTCCAGATTGAAACTTGAAACGGTTTTTTTTTGGATAGGAAAATTAAACAGTTCATGGAGTGGCTTTTCGATAGACGATGCTTCCTTTTCTCTCGATTACCTTTGGTTTGGGTATTTTCAAATTTGATCATGTTGGTGGGTGAGTAAGTTACTTTTCGTTACTTTTAGTTGGAGTTGATATTTGTTGAACCTGTTGCTCATACCACTTTAACTGTGGCAATTCGGGAACTGAAGAGAGAGCTAAATGGAGGATATTCCTCATTAAGTGAGAATCTATATGATTCATACATATAAATTTACTTTTTGAATTTTCATCCGTTTGATTTGCTTCAGTGAGGATTCTTAGTACAATTTTTTATTTGGAGAAGAGCGTTGGTTTGTGTACTGGTGGTGTTTGTGTACTAAATAATGCTCTTCTTTAATTTCTTAGTTCAACCTTACGTTCATCGCAAATTTTTAGGTAATTTATAGGTGGCATTTGTGTACTAAATAATGCATTAGGTCTTACTGTATGATGGGGTTCTTTCTTTTTACATTAGGATGGATCTTGAATTTTCTTCAAACTTTTCGACTAAAATGTGTACTTTAACTTTTCAGGGTTGTGTTTTGTTTAAGAGTTCGCGGGGTGCGAATAGTATTTGAATATCTAATTCTAAGGATTCGCAGTCGGGATGCATGAGAAGAAATACTAGACCCAGGTATTCGTATGCAAAAGGATCATCAATTCTTTAAACTACCAATATCGGGTTAATCTGGAATTCGATTTTATGATATATTATTTCAGTGGTTTTCATTATGACAGCCCATGCTGGGTTTCTTATCTTTGACTTTTATAGTGTATGAAGTACTGTTGTTACTTTGTGATCCTGGCTAATATTGTTTTTTGTTTTGTTCTTTTGGGTTGTGTCTGAAGGGAAAAGGGAAAGTAGCCGCGGCGAATTTTGGGAAAGCAGGTGTGAGTACTAGGCAACCTGAAATTGGTATTAAAAGGTATGCTTGAATCCAAGAACATATTTAGATTTGAAGTTCTATTTTCGTAACATGAAATTTAAGTTCCAATCTCAATCTCAATTATTATTTTTCTATCAAATTTTAGTTTTTCTTTTCTCTCAAATTTCAGTTTTTTTTATTAGGAATAGATGGTTTGTTTTTAGTTTGAAGGGCATTGGTTAGTGCTAACCTATTATATTCGATCAGGGAGGTTTCATTTTGCCTTATCTTGCTAAAGTGCATTGATATTTGATTATGGGGGTGTGAAATCTACTTCTATGTGTGAGAGTCTGAAATTGAACTAAATGAGTAATCTAGTGATTTCTATAAAATTTTTGGCAACAGTACGCTGTCATTCTTTATACATTGATTCATATATGAGGGGCATAAATGATAAATGTTTATTGTTATATATTTCTGCTGGATAAATGCTTAGACTAAGGTGAGATGCAAATTGAATTTATGGCACATGTGCCTTTCATCATAGACATCAGTGTAGTTGCCTGCAGTTTTAGTAATCAAGTCAACCTTAGATTGATATTGGTTTTATGTTTTCGTTCTGTTTCCTCTACTATCAATTTCGAATTAGGTCATTTGGCAATTGTAGTTCTATAGAATTTTTACCAGATTGATTCAATTTGTTTTAATTGTTCAAATGGAGGCTTTGCACTTTTTGTAGTACCTTTGAAATTTGATTTGACACGTTTTTAGTTAAGATTCCCGTTATGACTATAGCCTCTAAACACTGTTGCTTACATCTTTGATGTACATAAGTTTCATAGTTTTCATATTAAGCTATTTATGGTCAACTTTGTGAAGCTGTTTTATGGTTTCTTCTTCAAGTACCTACATATGTCTCTTCTCTCATGAGAGTTGAGTGTGTTACTACAAAAAAAATTGTATCATATTTGACGTTAGACACTCCATCTAAAGCCACGCACTAAATGGAAGATTCATAGATAAAGTTAAGGACGAGGCAGCTGCCTTCTTTTGTTTGTAATTTCTATGGAGGAAACGGAGATGATACTCTGTATTGAAGAAGATATTATTGTTGAATAAATTTTTGTGCTCAGTTTTTTAAGGGGGGGGGGAGATAATAGTGTGTTTGGGTTATGTTCTTCAGAGCTTAAATTTATGTACCTTCTCTGTGATTGTTAGTCCAAAGACATATAATATAATTTTTTTAATACATCTGTCTTTTAATTTAATGAAACTGATTACATTTCAATTTGAAAGGACTAATCAATATAATTTCAGTTGGCGCTACATCAAGTATAGCTTAGATCTCTTTGATTAAATTTAATTTCACAAGTAAATACAAAAATTTAAAGTTATAAACCACATATGTCATAAAGCTTGAATAAAGTATGGTAGGATTAGATATGGTATCAACTGTTTACCTGATCAAGCGTGGTAGGTAGAATACTATAAAGCAAAGAATGAAGTACTTCATTTGAAGTGGGAGAACTCCACAAGATATTGCATTTAGCCACAATATTATGATTCCACAATTAGAAGAGTTGAGAGACGAGTCATATTTTTTTGAATGATGGTTAACGTGGCTGGACTTTATTAGAGATTTTGAGTTTTCGACGTTATTGGATATCTCAACTTTCGTGTGTTATATTTTTTATTCTTTTAATAACTTATTTTCGTTTGTTTTTTTGTTCAACTTTCATAAAATTGAGAAAGTCAAGATTAGAAACAAAAAAGTAATAGTGCTTGAATTACATGAGAATTTTTCCATTGAGGACTTATATGGTGAGTACTTTCTTATAAGTCATACTTTTCAATAATATTTTAGAAGATCAACTACTGTATCATCTCTACTACAATAAAAGGAAGCTCTCTCTTTGGTGTCATAAACATACCAAAATATGAAAACCCCAAAATAGTTATTAAAGAAAAACAAAAATTATGCAAGGGTAAAATATAGAATGAACAAAAAAAAAATTGAATAAAAAGGGCAATATTGTCCCAGAAAAAATAACAAGAGATAAAAAACAAAACCTCCGAAGATCAAACAAATATCCTGATCAGTTCAACGAAACTCCAAAAGAAAAAGAGAGCAGTTTCACTTGTGAAGGAATATCGAGAATCCGACTGAAGTGGCTATCATCTCTAAGGCATAGAGACAACCCAGGAAATCAATACTCTGATTGACATGTAATAATGATTACTTCAGTTTATTATTATGGATTTTGTTCAATTGAATAAGTATATTCCAATTTAGACTCAATTTTTGAGAGTCAATGGTTCAATTTTTGTATGTTTTTTGTTCTAATTTATTGGTACAATTCATTCAAATGAAAAATTTGGTGATGAAGAATTAATATTACTAAAAACAACACAAATGTATAAACTTGATAAAAAAACACAGTCAATTTGCGCATCAATTCGATAAAAAAGTACTAGCCTTCCGCCGCGCGTATGCGTGTGCAGGAATGCTAGTCCATATAATGTGAGGTTTGTTCTCCTAAGGGACACTATTTAAGGGACGAAAATAGATGAACACATCTAACGGCTGCGATTGAAAGTAATTAACATGACCTCACTATAATTTTTGTGTCTTTAAATCATAACCGTTGGATGTGCTCGTCTTTTTTCATCTTCTAAATAGTGTTCCTTATGAGATCAAACTTGATATAACATATGTATATAGTACTTAGATTGATATTTCTTGTGTCGATAGGTATAAAGGGGGTAGAGAATTGAATAATTGATCTGTGAATTAAGCCAAAAACAGTGTGAATTATGCATGTTATTTTGTATAGTGTTAAAAACAGTCTGAATTATCTCAAGGAATTGGTGAAAATAGAGAAATCTAGGTTTATGAGAAGCAACTTGGCCTTCAGTTAAGGATGAAAAATGCAGGTTGATGCAATCATGCATGTTATTTTGTAGAGTGGTAATGCTTTTTTTGCTGGGTCTAATCCATCCCATGCTACCCACAACGTAACTCCGTTTGTCCCCCACCAACCCATCTCTTTATAGCCGTGCAAGGCTTTAGTGCCATCCACTCATTTGGCCACTAGTTTGATTTGATTGACGGAAAATTTGGAATCCCTCTGCAAAAACGATTAGAGAGGATTAGGGATATGTCCATTTTGAAATGCGAATTAAATAAAGGTATCTGCATCGGTATAAAATTATTCAAATAAATGATGGAGTTCACCACAAAAATTTTGTTCAAGCAAAACTTTGCTCTTGTTCAATCAAGAGGAGGAACAAAACTTTGCTCTTGCTCAATCAAAAGCTCAGAGCATCCGCACCGGTATAAAATTTAGCTCAAGCAAATAGTGGAGTCCACCACAAAAACAAAAGAGTTTTGCTCAAGCAAAACTTTGCTTTTGCTCAATTAAGAGCTCGAATAAATTTTGCTCCTCCTATTCATTGAGTAAGAGCAAAGTTTTGCTGGAGCAAAACTCTTTTATTTTTGTGGTGGACTCCACCATTTGCTTAAGCAAAATTTTGCACCGGTGCGGATGCTCTCAAGCAAATTTTGCTCCTCCTTTTGATTGAACAAGAGCAAAGTTTTGCTTGAGCAAAAATTTTGTGGTGGACTCCACCATTTGCTTGAACAAAATTTTGTACCGGTGCTGATGCTCTAAAAGCATCCACACCGGTGAGCAGTCGGGGATCTCTTGCTCGAGCAGGTGGAGGGGCCGACAATGTTTTGCTCGCCAAAGCGAAATTGGGGACGCACTGGGGGGAAAGCAGCCGGTGGCTGCTTGTTTACCTTTGACTCGAGCGATCGCTCGAGCTAAACTTGCTCGGGCTATTGATCGACCGCCTGGTGGAGCCCACGGAAGGTGGGTGACGTCAGACGCGTTCTATTTTTTTCTGTCAATACACACGCCAGTCAAAAGTTTTAAAAAAATGACGTGCGAATCAGACCGTGCCACGTGGCTTACCGAGCTGTAAAATCCTCTCCAATAGTCCACTTAATCCAGGCCTTCCATTTTGATTCTGAATTTTTGATCCAACGGTCAGGATTTAAATGCAACAGTCACTATTTGATCAGAAAGGCAACAACGGGAATAAGCTTCAAAAAATAGTTAAAAAAATCCCAAAAATTCCAAAGCTCCCCCAAAATTTTGCCTATAAATACAACTTCAATTTTTATCAACTCACACCAATTTGCTCCATAACAAATTACACTTCTCCCTCCATCTTCTCTTGCTCTCTCTCATTTTGTTTAGTTTTTATTCCAAAAAATGGGCACACATTGGCTTCCTTCCGAAGATTTAAAAATGTGTATCTCTTTTGTACTTCATAGCGTTGATGAATACGATGACAACAAACAAAAGAGAGAGAAATTGTGGGAGACAATTCATGCCGATTATGTGAAAAATTGGAAGCCAACCCAATGTGAGAATCTTCCGAAAGGGCCGAGGACCCGAATCGCGTTCGCGTCTCACTACAACAAGTTCAAGCTACTCTTGCAAAAATGGGGCGAATGTTTGTACGCGGCACGACAACGTATAGCTAGCGGCACTTCACTAATGGATGAAGTAAGTTTATTTGTTTTATCATAAATTATTTAAATTTTATTTGATTATACCTTGATTAAATTATGTAATTTATATATCTAATTTGTTTAAATATGTAGCATAGTGAAATAGCTAATATAAATTTTTCATTAGGTCAAGCAAGCTCAATCATGTTACTATAAGGAAAAGAAGAAAGTGTTTACACACTTTGAATGTTGGGAAGTGGTTAAGAATCATCCATCTTTCTTTGCGGTGCTACCAACTACTCAATCTTCATATGCAAGTAGTTACTAACCTACTCCTTATGCCACCGAATCATCTCCAACCATCAATTTGGATGATGAAGAAGTGAATGAGACACCTCAAATCCACGTGGCCGCTCCTCGAGTCCGCCTAGACCAATGGGAACCAAGGCAGAAAAGGAAGCGAAGCGGCAAAAGAAACAAGGTAAGACTCCTATTGAGCAACGAGTTGAGATTTTGCATACCATTGCAAGTGACCAAGCATCGTGGCAATCCAAGAGGATTTTACCAAGAGGATAGCGCATAATGAAAGTGAGCTTAGTTATTACGCGGAGTACATAGAGATTCAAATGCGGAATGAAGCAAGGGCGGATGAAGAGTTACGATTGAAGAAACAAGAGGAGGAAACGAGGATCATGACAATGGATTTGGAGGCAATGCCCCCAATCTCAAAAAGGTATTTTACCAAGAGGAAACTAGCCATCCTTAATGAAGGAGAACCTAGTCAAGATCAACCTACCGATGAAACATATTCGGATTGTTATCACCCAAGTCGCGTGCTCTTTCTATAGTCGTTATAGTATTGTACTAAGAATAAATCTGGGCTTGGCTCGTCATTTTATGTAATTTAAATTTTCGATAAATAAAAATGTAATTTATTTATTAAGATGAAATTGAAATACACATTAAATTAAAACACAAGCTTAATAATTAAACACACATATTTATGATAATATTTAAAGTATCTCGCCAGTTTTCAACCTCCAATTGTCCTTCACCAAGTCTTTCTGGAGCTCTTTATGGATGTAACCGTATTCAAGATTGGCAACACGGTCGTGAAATCGTTGTATATTGGCTTCATCTCTACTAATTGGCTCAAAAGGAATTCGATTTCCTTATTCATCCACCGACCCATCATAAACCCGGAAAGCCCTTGAAGGATTTTTCACGTCTTCTTCTTCCTCATCCTATCCTTCACGTACTCTTCCTCAATAGTCATGTTATGTAATATGATGCAAGCTAACATGATGGTAATCATTACCGATTTGTGGTGCAATGTACAACTATGACGAATAATTTCCCATCGAGATTGCAAGATGCTAAATGCCCTCTCCACATCTTTTCTGTATGTCTCTTGTTTATTTGCGAAGAGTTTATCTTGCAGCGTCTGGGGATAAGAAATTATTTTGATGAATGTAGAGTACCTTGGATATATTTCGTCAGCCAAATAATAAGTGTGGTTGTACCTCTCTCCATGAACTTCATAGACGGCAGTTGGGCCTTTTCCTGCAAGGACCTCTGAAAACACATTCGATAGGTGGAGCATGTTAATGTCATTTTTGGCTCCAGGACACCCGAAGAAACTGTGTCATATCCTCGTATCATACGAGGCCACCGCCTCCAAGATAATAGTTGGGCGACCCTTTCGACCTGAGTATGCCCATTGATAGGCGGTTGGACAGTTCTTCCACTCCCAGTGCATGCAGTCGATGCTTCCAATCATGCTTGGAAAGCCTCGACGTTGGCCTTTAGCTAGGAGTCGCGTGAGGTCTGCTGGTGTTGGACTGCGGAGGTATTTTGGACCATAGATTTGATACACTTGGCTGCAAAAATCCTTCATGCATTCCAGGGTAGTCGATTCCCCCATCCTTGTAATTTCAGTGCACTGATCCGTGACTGCCCCGTACGCCAACATTTGCAGAGCACCGGTCAGCTTTTGTTCGGGAAGAAGCCCTAGCAATCCAGTCGCGTCTGGTCTTTGATGCCAAGATTGGTCGTAGTTGCAGAGATCCGTCATGATAATGTTGAATAAGTTTCTGCTCATTCTATACCACCGACAAAATTATGCCGCCTCGAAGTTGGGATGTTCGATGAAGTAATCAGCCATGAGATTGCGTCCCATACATAGCCTCTGTCGTGGATGATTTAGTTTTTTATTGCGACATGAACCGCTTGGTCGTGAGGGTTCATCGTCGTCCTGTGCTTCTGCCATGACCACCCGATTGATGAATGATTGCTCCATATCGTCATCCTTTTCTTGTTGACGTTGTCTCTGCTTGAAAAAATTGGGGAAGCTGAAAGGATCTATCAGAGTGATGAACAAGGAAATGTTGCTAAGTGTTTAGAGAGATGAGTTATCTGCTTGGATTTTTGTAGATGGTGTGAGTATAGAATGAGTGATAGATGAACGTTTTATAGCCAATTGTAGATAATCCGATCGTTAAAGATGAACACACGTGTCGCATCGTAATTGGTCGAAAATCTTACTGGAAATCTGGTTCAATTATTTTGTCGACGATGCTATCTCGCAGTGACACGTGTTGCATCGTAATTGGTCGAAAATCTTACCAGATATCTGGTTGAATTATTTTGTCGACGACGCTATCTCGTAGCGACACATGTCAGATTAGCATTGGTCGAAAATCTCATCGATAATGTTTTTCCGACAATGACACGTGGCGGTGACACGTGTCAATTTTTAATTAGTCGGAAATCTTTTCGAAAATTTTGTATAATTACTACCGATAAAAACACGTGTCACAATATTATTGGTGGTAAATCTATCCAGTAAATAATTTTTAAACATTTCACAACATGACAAAGCTGATTTGCTTGAAGCAAATAGTGAATGAGTGTGTGCAAAACTTGATTTGTTTGAACAAATCTTGAATGTATTTTACTTGAAGAAAAATATGCTGTTACTTTGCTTCTTGTTCTGCTCATAGGTGCGGATGCTCTAAGCATGCATAATAAAACTAAAGTCGAGTGATTTGTATGTCGAGGTTCTTGTGTATTTGCACTGAATGCACAAGAATTTACTTCAATTTCTAAATTCTTTGTGTCGCATAAAATACACTTGCCCAGAAACTTTCGATAATTTTCAGATCCGATTATAGACAATGATCTAATGAAAGCATTCTCGCTGCTTTTTGAGATGACGTGAATGCATCTAATTTTATTGATTGAAATCACCTACATTCTAAAGGCCAAATTTGACACCAACACCAATCAAATCTCCATATATTTCAACTACTCCGAATTATAAAAAATGAACCAAAGTATATCTAATTAATTAAAACATTACGATTAATTTTCCGGTGAAATTAGATATTTCCGGGGATCCAAAAGACAAAAGGAGAAACTAGTCGGCTCTATTGTACAGTGAGCAGGTGAGTTCTCTCTATCAAGTACTCAACCCACACCTCCTTTCCAGTTTGCTATATCCAACGTACTGCTGATTTCTCTTGTATGAATTTTCATTTTTGATTCCCGTTGGCAATTTATGTCAGCTTTCAAAAAATTCTCTCACTTTTCCTTTTCAATTCTCTCCGTAATGCAAACACCAAGTCCGCCAAGACCTCCCAACAACGATTCCCTTATTATTACAACTATTTATTTCCTCTTCGTCATTTCCCTTTCTGGTTCCCGTGCCCTCTGTCCCTGTACACGTCCAAGTCCAACATAACCTAAAGCAATTTACTCTGTGTACATGCACCAACTTTTAATTTTATAATTGTTTTAAAAATAGAATTGTCAACTTTTTGGATTTAAAATATATAAAGAATTGGATTAACAATGCCGGAAGAGGAAAGTTTGCCGGAGTACTTTCTGTACCTGTCGGAGTTGTTGCCCACAAAAACTCATTAGACAAAATATTAATCAACTTTTATAAAAAACAAAAGCTTTATGAACCCCTTTTTTCTTTTCTAAAAATCAATTTTTATATACCTCCACATTTTCCTTTTTTATTAATCTATACACAATTGAGTTTACAGCCTTTTACAGTATTTTAAAGTACGGAGTGTGTGTGTGTTGGTATTTACTCATCTATTTAGAAACAAAACAGAGGCAAAAACTCCAAAGAACCTTCTTCTTCTGCTTCAACATATCTGTAACACTTCAGCTCCATAAATTCTGAAGCAAGTTCCTGTCTTTTTTCACTTACTGTTCCAAATCTGCTTAATGCTTTCTGGGTTCTAGCTGAAGGATTTTGATGTCTATGTCCTTAGAGCATGATAATCACATATGCTTATCAGTGTCTAAAATGGAAGCCTCTGACAACAAGTCTAAAAAGGGTTCTGCTTTGAACCTCAAAGCAACTGAGCTCAGGTTGGGCTTGCCTGGTTCTGAATCCCCTGAGAGAGATAGTGGTTCTGGTGTTGAGGACATAACTGGGTTTTCATTCTTTCTAGTTAAGCCCAGCTGTGTATCTGGAGCCAAAAGGGTGTTCTCTGACGCCATTGATGGAGCTTCAGGGAAATGGGTTTTCTCTGGGAGTAGTGGATCTGAGGCTGAGTTAGGTAAAGGTGGAAACTTGGTGTCTCCTAGAGGTGGTGTTAATGGTGGAAAAGGTTTGGTTGCTGGGTCTGACTGTGTGAGTCAACCAATCTCTGCTATGAAAGATGGTGTGGAACAATCGCCAAAGCCATTGCATGGGAAGAAGCCTCAAGTTTCTGCTCCTGCAGCAAAGTAAGTAGCTTTATTTCTTGTTCAAATTCTTGTTTCTGTGGAGAATTGTATGCAGCGAGAGTCAAATTTTGGTTGCTGAATTGCTTTATAGCATTGAATACTTCAGGGTCTCTCAATTATTGTTCATGTTATCTTAAAAATTAAGTTTGACATTTATTGTTTCTAAAGAAGCCTTCAATTGAATTGTGTTAATTTATTGAATGCCAGCATTCTCTGGATCTTTTTTTTCCCCTATTGAAAATTCTATGCTTCCTTGCATGTCTATGTCTAGTTTATACAACAGTAAGACCTTCTCATGTGTATCATCTTTTGAAAGACAGTCATAGACAGTAATGGCTCTTTGTTTAGAAATTCATGGCAAACTCTGATATCTCTTATGGCATGTGTGACACAGGGCACAAGTTGTTGGATGGCCACCAATTCGTTCTTTCCGGAAGAATTCAATGGCTTCCACTCCTGCAAAGAAGGAAGATAATGCAGAGGACAAGATGGGAGCAGGGTCTGATTATATTAAGGTCGGCATGGATGGTGCACCATACCTGAGGAAGGTCGATCTCAAAACCTATGGCAGCTATGTGGATCTGTCCTTAGCTTTGGAGAAGATGTTCAGCTGCTTTACAATTGGTAGATTCTCTTGTTTACTCAATTTGTTCCTGTTCATTTTCCGTACTGCTTACCGGTCTGTCTATTCCATTAGCACTTCTGATAGTACCTTTTGGGTTTGGAATCATTTCAAACAAAGTTGGGGGTTAAAGCCGAAGAAAGATTTCTTCATTAAGAATAGTTACCTTGAGAAAAAGTTTATTAGAACTGTCTTGAGTTGGGAATCTGAGTTGGGAATAATCCGAGATTCGTGTAGAATTTGAATGACTTGGTGTAATACATTGTTCAATGTGACAGATCCAAAGATCAAAGGTAATGTGGTCAGTCTGCACAGTCAATTGAATCTCGAGAGTCCAGTGCCACCAAAAACCTCATCTACTTCATCTCAATTTATTCATTTTCATGGGAAATTTCTAATACTTAACTGATCGATGATGTAACTGAATCAGTTACGATCCATTTGTAGAAACTTGAGAAGAAATTGTGAAGTGAAAATCTTTTATCCACCCCTAGATACATCCCATAGGAGCAATGTCTGCTAGTGTTCTCACTTGATTTATTTCTTTTAATCATGTCCATACATTATTATATTATTGTACACCTAAATCTGTAAAATGATAACACACACTGACATACTTGATCCTGCGCTTTCTTTGTCTTGTTGTTCTGCATTAGTGATCTTACATTGTGAATACTGGTAACATATTCCAATTTGAAGGTCTTTTTCTTTCTGAAAAATTGAACTTGGTCAGGTCAATGTGGTCCACATGGAGTTTCCAGTCAAGATGGCCTTAGCGAGAGTCGGTTAATGGATCTCCTCCATGGTGCTGAATACGTCCTCACCTTTGAAGACAAGGATGGTGATTGGATGCTAGTTGGTGATGTCCCATGGCAGTAAGTGTGGCTTTTTCCTACTGGACATTTGTAGATTATCTCATTTATCTGATCAAACTATATTCCTAGTTGAGAAGTTATTCTACCACTAGCTGAACACTATCTTGTCAGAGGTTTTTACTGAATCTAAGAGATTTCACTACAATGTTGTTGTTAGAGGTTTCTTTAGGTTGAGTGTCAACCGACAGGTATGGAATTGCCTCTTTTCTAATGACTGTGTTCTGCAGGATGTTCATTGAATCATGTCAAAGGATGAGGATTATGAGGAGTTCAGAAGCTATAGGGCTAGGTATGTTATGTTAGTAGAAAAGTTGTTTCAGGGAGTATTCAATGATTTCATTCATTTTAATTTTATGGTTAATATAGCTTTACAAATAGTTTTCCAAAAGAAAAAGATATTTATACAATTCTATTATATCTATAGAAATTAATTCCAATTACAATAGATATACTCATTCTAACACTCTCCTCAAGTTGGTGTATAGATTTCAATTATGTCCAACTTGTCAATCCATCTTGCAAATGCTTGGTGTGACAATCCCTTAATAAGTATATCCGCTAATTGCTCTTTAGAAGTTACAAAGGGAAATTGTATAACCTTCTTATCTAGGTGATCCTTGATGAAATGTCGATCAATCTCCATATATTTGGTTCTATCATGCTGTACAGGATTATGGGCAATCTCAATTGCAGCAGTATTGTCACAATGCAAATCCATGACCTTATGGAGCTTGAAACCTAGTTCCTTCAATACATTCCAAATCCATAACAGTTCACATACTTCATTTGTCATTCCTCGGTATTCAGTTTCAACACTAGAATGAGCAATCACATTCTGCTTCTTACTACACTAAGATACTAAACTTCCACCAATAAATGTGAAATACCCAGAAGTAGATGTCCTATTAGTTTTATCACCTGCCCAACAGAATATCCTGTAACTTCAAACTCACCATTCTTTGAAATAGTAGACCTTTACCAGGTGCAGACTTCAAATACTTGAGAATATGCATTACAATAGCTATATTCTTTTCACTTGGATCATGTATAAATTGACTAACAACACTTATAGTATATGTAATATCAAGCTTAGTATGTGACAAATAGATCAATCTTCCTACTAACTTCTGATACCTGCTCTTGTTTGTTGGAACTTGACCAGGACACAACTCCAACTTGTGATTTATCTCAGTAAGAGTATTAGCAGGTTTACAATCCAACATTCCTGTTTCAGCAAGAAGATCAAACACATATTTTCGTTGTGATAAGATGATTCCCAATTTGGATCATGCAACTTCAATTCCCAAGAAATATTTTAATGGACCTAAATCCTTCATCTCAAACTTTTGGGACAAACACTTCTTCAAATCTTTCATCTCAACCGGATCATCACCTGTGACAACCATATATCCACATACACAATCAGAACAGTAATCTTACATCCTTGCGTTTGATGAACAAGGTGTGATCAAAGTTGCTCTATCGATATTCAAATTTCTTCATAGTTCTAAAGAATCTTCCAAACCAAGCTCTTGGAGATTGCTTCAATCCATACAAAGACTTCTTCAATCTACAAACCTTTCCAACATCACTCGGCCTATAGTTGACACTTGGGGGAATGTCTATGTGCACTTCTTTCAAATCTCCATTCAAGAAAGTATTTTTCACATCAAATTGTTACAATGACCAATCATGTCGAGTTGTTAAAGCAATGAGAATGCGTATAGTACTGATCTTTACTATGGGAGCAAATGTCTCTTGATAGTCGACTCTATATCGCTGAGTAAAACCTTTAGCAACCAGATGAGTTTTATATTGATCAATGCTTCCAATTGCCTTCAGTTTCACTGTAAATACCCATCTACATCCAACAGTATTCTTTCCAGGTGCTGCAAGAACAGTCTCCCATGTTTCATTCTTTTTCAAAGCCTCCAGTTCTTTATTCATAGCTGGTTTCCACTTTGGATCCGTCAAGACATCCTATACATTACTGAGAATAGATACCGTAGATAATTGACTAACAATAAGTGCATGTGATCAAGACAACCTATGGTCAGATACAAAGTTAGCAATATGATATTTGGCTTTGACTTATATAATAGGCTCATATTGCTTTTTTGGAACCTCATTTGTTTTTCGTTGAAATCTCCTAAGAATGACTTCTACAATGCTCAATTCAATGTTATCAGTACAAATCTCAGGTGAGACATTCTGGAAAGACTCTTCGGTTGATGGAGCGGAAGGGGGGTCTTCATGAGATTGGACTTCACTTTGTCGCATTTTAGATTCAGTATTCGACGGATTGAGATTGTTGCTCGACGGGTCGAAAGCAGCATTCTGTCCCATTCTAGTTCCATTCTTTGATGGGTCGAGGATATTATTCGACCGGTCAAAACACATTCTGTCCAGTTTTGGTTCCATCCTTCGACGAGTCGAGGATGTTGCTCGACGGGTTGAAGGACATCTTCTGCCCGATTTCGGTTCCATTGTTCCTCCTTGACCGGTTGAATTGGGCTTCTGCAGTCTCCGATTTACAGCTTCAAGTCTCCTCTTCAAGCTCTCTAATTCTTCAAATTCTTCTAAATTCAGAGGATTTCATTCACATATACTTCTCTTCCTCTGAAGGGAAGACTCTGAAACTCCCCATGAGTAATAAGGTTCAGATTCACGGAAGGAAACATTCAAAGAAATATGCATCTTGTTCAAAACTGGATCATAACAACGGTAACCTTTTTAGAAGTCAGTATATCTAGCAAAGATACACTTTACATCACATGGATCGAGTTTGCCTCTGAGTTATTTGTTGATGTGAACATACACAGTACACTCAAATACTCTTGGCTCTAAATTTGGCAAAGATAACACATTCAGCAACTAATGCAATTTCTGATAAGGATTTTGAAACTCAATCACACAGAAAGAAGTGCGATTGATCAAGTATACAGCAAAACGAACAGCTTCTCCCACGAGTTTCGTTTCACATTCATACCAAAGAGAAAGATCCGAACAACTTTCATTATCTGTCTATTCTTCCTTTTAACTAATTCATTTTGTTGAGGAGTATACGCAATTGAAGTCTGGTATCGGATTTCACGAGAGCTCAAGAATGCAAACATCTCACCATTCACATATTCGCCACCATTGTTGGATTGAAGTACCCGGATTTGCTGTTGATACTGAATGTCCACCATCGAATGAAATTCAGTAAATCTGGAATACACTTCATTCTTGTGCTTTATCAAGAAGATCCAAGTCATCATAGTATATTCATCAATGAAAATTTACAAAATAACGAAAGCTAGAGCGGGTAGAAACTTGTGTAGGACCCCAAATATCAGAGTGTATTTTCATAAAAGGGACATAACATTTATTCAAACTTGACAAATAATTACTACAATGACTCTTGACAAATTCACTGGTATCATGCTGAAATTCTGAAGCCTGCACACGAGAGAATAATTGAGGTTGAAGTTTCTACAGATAATGAAAATTCAAGTGACCAAGACGTCGGTGCCATAACCACACATCTTCCTTAGCTTTATCCGAACTGGTGGTATTATTCGTCTGTCCTGATGATTTTAATTTGTGTGCTCCATTGTTTGTCAAATCAAGATAATATAATTTTCTTCTTCGAACACCATAACCGAGAACTTTTCTAGTCACAATGTCTTGAAAGATACAAAAGTCAAGGTAGAAAGTGACAGAACATGCAAGCGTCGCAGTTATCTGACTATCAGTAAAATGTTATATGCAAGAGAGAGAACAACAAGAACAAAATCAATTGACAGATTATCAGAGATCTTGACAAAACCTTCACCAATAATAGGAGACCGAGAGCCATCAGCCGTGGACACAACATGTTGAGGCGATGGATTAATTGTTTATACCAAACTGGGGGTATTTGACATATGATCAGTTGCACTAATATCAATGATCTAAGTAGGATTTGCAGATAATGCATAGAGAGATGATGCCGTACTCCTCACACATGATGCAACTATATTAGTGGAGGAAATTGATGATCCAAACAACATCTTTATACTTTGAGTAGTAAGGATCAGGGTATATTCTGAGATTGTGGGTTTTTCAAATTCAAGGATTCAAGTTTTCAGGGGTTTCAAGGTTTGAAATTTCAGATGCAGCGGAAGGAAAAATTTGATAGTGGTAATTCAGGATTTCAATTCAATTCAATTCAGGATTTTTTCAAATTCTAGGAATTCAGCTCTGATACCAAGTAGAAAAATATTTTCAAGAAGAATTCAATGATTTTATTCATTCCAATTTTAAGGTGAATATAGCTTTACAAGTGGTTTCTAAAAAAAATTAATATTTATACAATTTTATCATATCTACAAAAGTTAATTCTAATTACAATAGGTACATTCATTACAACAACGTTGTCACATTCGTGATCTATTTTTCGTTTTTATATATATATTAATTACGAAGGTAAACCCATTCTTCTTTTCATGTTTATGTCTCTTAACTTTCAACATCAATTAGTACCATTCTTCTTTTGCTTAGTTGTTGTAGCTAATTCACCTATGAATTGATGGTTCTGGTTTTTGCCTTGCTAATTCCCATATTTTGAATGTCAAGTCCTTTTTCCTTCGCCTTTGCTTTGATATAATGTTTAATTAGGATCCTCATGTTTTCCCATCTTTTTGTTACATCCCCTAGGCCATGCAGAAAAGAAAAAATAATAACTAGTGTTGTCATCGCCGTGGATTGGTGAACAAATATTCTAAGCAAGTGATGTTCAAAGGTAGTTGCTGGCCTGCTGTTATTAGCAACCAAGGTGACACCTGAATGGCTCTTACAAGATGGATGTAGCTGTTATCAGCATATGTATGCTTCTACAATTGAATTAGCGTAACAAAAGTTCGGCATTCTAATAGGAAAATCGGCACTGTAAACGTGTTCAGTTCAATCTCTTGTCTTCCCCCATAGTATCTGTATTCTTATGATAGAGCTGCAAAGGTACATACTATGTTTCTGTACGAAGATGAATTGTTCGCCATAACATTCCTTTTGAACATAACAAAAGGAAATGAACAATGTAGTAATGAATTACCAATATTACTAGTTTGGTGTGCTTACAACTATGTGTAAGGTTGCTGAGAGGTGAAATAAAATAAAATAAATAGCACATATTTGGAATACCTAAAGCCATATAGTTCTTGATCTACTTATCCTCTGATCAATGTTTGAAAACACAGTCTACATGGCTGATTAATCGGTGTGTAATCAGTAATCGATAAGAAATTGTGTAGATTAAGGCCTGAACGGCCCCCTACACAATGAACTGTGTAGAGACCGATTAATCGGTCGATTCACCGATTAATCAGTGTGTTACACTGCTTACACAGCCAGATATTTTTTTTAATGAGAAATTAAAATTTAAAAATAACAACCCAAAACCCAATATTTTTTTTCAAGGAAGATTTGGCTCGGAGTGATTTTCTTATTTGAAATGTATTTTGTTATGTTTATTGTTTTAATATTGAACTATGTGTTCAATTTTGATCACTTTCCTAATATTTTTTTGACTTAATCATTTTACCTTCTCCAATGGTGGAGTTTTAAATTCTAAAGTTAAAATTGTCTAAAAGTTAAATATAGTTAGATGATATATATAACTTGTGAGGTAGTAAAAAAATTACTTAAAAGTTAAACTAGACTAAATTGAATGTTAAAACAATAAAAACTGAAAGATGGGGGGACTTCAAGTCATTTTCTCTCTCCACTTTTGTTAAATATAACTTCAAAATTTAACTCAAAGTTACATTTAACTTTGCTTTAGGGTACCCGTTGGAGTGATAGTTTGTGTAAGAAAAGTTAAAATTTGACTTTATTTGTGAAATAGGGTATCGTTGGAGATGCTAATGATCTTTTAGATTTTTTTAAATATATTACTAATTATGATATTATTTAATAAATAAATAAAATATCGATTCCGATTAATCCCGATTAATCACCGAGTAAACGGCTACACAATAATCAGTACCATAACGATTCGTGTCCGATTACCGTTTTTTTTAACATTGCCTCTGATAAATCCCTCGGCACATCCTCTAGCTAGAAGAAGCGTTTGGCATGCGTGTTGTCCGTTTTTGCAAAATTGTAAAAGAACTTGCGATTATGGAGAAGAGTAACATGATTTTTGGTGAAAGTGTGCAATGTGCATGTTCCAGGGTTGATCTTCAAGGAATTTGGACAATCATCGCAAGTGAAAATGCATGATTTTAGACTGGAAATGGGCATATGATTTTTGACATAACATGTTGAGCCTCACTTGCTTTACATGTGCAACTGTGCATGGGCAGCGTGTGCTCTGATGAAATCCAGTCGGCGATCATTTTTTTACTACAAGAAAAGACGCTTATAATCACAGATCACCGGACGGTTAAAAAAGCCCATAATTGCATATTTTACAATATGGGCCTGTAGAGAGGCTTTAAAACCCATTATAAGCAAAAAGAACCTTTTCAAATGCAAAAAACAACAGAAGACGACTACACTCGTGGGAGATTCTTGATTCTGTGTTGGCTTTGTTTCGTCAAGATGAAGCTGAAGCAACTGGGGAGCCTCCTAGGTGGTCTCCAACAGTTTCCCAACCCAAAGGTCCTCTGTTTCTATGGGGATTTGTTATCTCTTAGTCTCTCTAGTTCTGCGTCTTTCGAACTTAGTCGACTAATGGTTTTTGAGGTTGGGTATTATTCTGGGTTGCAGGTGGAACTGGAGCAATACGCAACTGGGCCCCACATTGCATCTCGCATGCTCTACACTGTATACCACTCTGCTCTTTTAATCTTATCTCCCGTATCTTTCTTTAGCTTCCCATTTATCCAAAAGCCTAATACTTGCCTTTTACTTTAATCTACAGTTCTACTTGTTATTCTGGGAATCAAATGTGGCATATCAAGTTAAAGTTCTCAACTTTCTTGGTTATGTTTTTCATTTTGTTTGTTTGTTAATGGTTTAAGGCAGAGAATTCGTTTGAGGATGTGTGTGACAAGGTAGTGGCTGATTTTGGCTGTGGTTGTGGTACATTGGGAGTTGCAGCTGCACTGTTGGGTGCAGTGTGAGTAGCTTCATTTTCCATTTGACAAAGTTCTTCACTGTTACTTGATTTACTATTGATATTACAAGTGTTTGACTAGATTATGTACCTAGTTTAGTTGGTTGAATATGCTTGTGTTTTTTGTTTGACAGACATGTGATTGGCATTGACGTCGATGTGGAATCTCTTGATTTGGCATCACTAAATGCTGAGGAGCTTGAGGTATTTTCACGTTCCGGTTCTCTTGGTAGCTCATAGCTCTTTAGGCCTTGCAATGCTGAATGTTGTATATTTATATATGAAATAATATGGTTTAGTATATATATCTCCCATACAATGGTCTTGCAATTATAGAATTCCTTTGTTCATCTGCTATTTAGGTGATTGAATCATATTGGCTTATTTGGTGAAGATAAGTTTTTAATTTGTGGTAATCCTGCAGTTGGACATAGATTACATTCAGTGCAACATCAAGAACTTGGGGTGGAGAGGTAATAGAATTGATTTCATCAGTATACACAACATATCCAGGCATTTGTTTTTGAATGTTATTGTCATCTCATAGTCTTTATTTCTTATTTAGCTGGAGTTGTTGATACTGTTGTGATGAACCCTCCATTTGGAACTAGAACAAAGGGTGCCGACATGGATTTTCTCAGTGTGGCCTTGAAGGTAAGTCCAGGGACTGATCTCTGATCTCCAGTAGTGGATTTTCAAGTTAAATTGAATTCCTTCTATCTTGTTTGTGCTAATATAAATGTGTCTCGCACATCTTATTTCTTTGTCAGGTTGCTTCTCAAGCTGTTTACTTGTTACATAAAACCTCCACGAGAGATGTAAGTCTTTCTCTGCATATTGTTTTGTTTCTAGAAAGACTATTCACTGTGAGTACATCTAGTGATCAATTTCTTTTTTGACCATTGCAGCCTGTCAAAAGGGCAGCCTTACAGCAGTTCAATGCTACCAGTGCTGAGGTTATATGTGAGGTGAATAAAGATTGATTTGCTCATTATAGTTTAATTTATCTGCTAAGACTTCTAGATTATACGCCTAATCACTTTATACGAACTTTAGAAAATGTCAAAAAGGTTATTAAACTTTAACTTTGTCTATCAATTCAGTTATTATGTCAATTTCAGATGTCAATTTTTCTTCTTCCTCATCGGTTTTTACACTTTTCCCGCTTATGCTATATGCATTTTCCTTATAATTCTATCCCTATAAGGAAATCATTTGACAAATTTTAATGTTTAAAATAGATAAAGTGACCAAATTGATAGACAAAGTTAAAGTTCAGCGATCTTTTTGATATTTTCTAAAGTTTAGTAATCAAATTGTCGATTGTGACAAAATTTAGTAATCATTCTAGTTATTTTTCCCGGTTATTTTGATGAACTGTGTACGACTATTTAGCTGCTTTAGTGTGTTGAAAGGGTATTAAAGCTATTGTTTGACTTCTTTGTTGTCAGCTTCGCTATGGTTTACCGAAAACATACAAGTTTCATAAGAAACGAGATGTGGATATCACTGTGGACTTGTGGAGATTTGTTCCCAAGAATAAACATGGTCCGGAAATCTAACACATCTATAAGATTATCTATCAGTGGTGTTTTGTTGGTGAAATATACATGTGAAAGTTAATATAGGAAGTTAGGAAATTGCTCCGTTTTCATCAAGATGTAACTGGATTTCTCTGTGGAAACAGCCATTTGTAACACTTAATTAAGATTCTTCAGGCAAACCAAAGGTTTTCTCAACCTTATTAGAGAAAATGTCAGTCAAGTATGACACGTTCTAAAATTTGTTCATTTATGTATGACAAATATCAGTTTGATCACTCAAGTATTACACTTTTATTTATTTTGCTCACTCCGAACCGGAGAAATTGGTGGCGCCACTCCAATTTTCAGCGAACCGGAGTTCAATCTGTGCGAAATCAACCCAACAACAATTTTTTTAACTACACCTAAGAATTCATCATGGAAGTGGTCAAATTAACTTTTAAAGTTGAGAACACCAAAAACTTCAAATTTTTGATTCTCTTTCCTTGAGATGAATTGAGGCTCGACCTTTGGTATGAAAAATCTCACAAGGAAGAGAGGTACAATACTCAATAGGTTTCCTTGACTAATTATAACTCAAATTCAAAACCTCAAATTTTACAGAATCCAGAGTGAGCAAAGTGAGTAAAAGTGTAATACTTGAGTAAGCAAAGTGATATTTGTTATATATGAATGATCAAAGTTTAGAACGTGTTATACTTGAGTGACATTTTTAACAATGTTCTCACCTTATCATGTTAACTGCTGTTGATAGTATGGAAAAATTCATTTACTTTCAAGGTTTTCAATTGTTCAAAACAATAAAAATGGTTCTATGTTGTTGGATATTTGATGTTCCTAGTTATAGTGGAAATCACAGGATATGGTAGTGTATCTTATCCAGAGATGTAATAGGATTATTTTCCTGTTTGTACCTCTTGTACTCTCCTATATAAAGAAGTTGTTTCTTCATTAATAAAGTTACACAATTCATTGCTTCACACTATTTTCTCTACAATTATAATTCCTAAAACACGTTATCAGCACGAAGTCCTAAATCGAGCACCGTCGCCGACCACCGCAGTGATCTCGAAGAGAAAAGAGGAAGAAAAAGAATTGTTCTGTAATCAAACAAAGAGTAAGTTTTTATAAACTCAATTTTGTCTTTTTCAAAATAACACGCTTTTGGAAAATTTAGATTTTTTCGGAGGAATTTCGGGATAACATCTCATCCTTCCTTTCTACACCGCACCTTTCTTGAAGGTGGGCATTTTTGAAACTAAGAGCTTTCATGAGTGAACTAAGAGCATTCATAAAGAAAAGCATCGATTAAGACGAACAAAGATTGTTCGCGAGACCACATACTTCAAAGTGAAGTACTAATCCAAAGACGATTGGAAAACTAATTAGTTGTCGATGAAGTCTTTTACGACTACGAAACTAATATATCTTCTATTTATTATCAAGATATCTGAAACAAAACTTGATTTTGACAAATTGGACCAAAGAGGCATCGAATATCATCGTTGGTGTGGAGATGTCAAGAATGCGTTGACAACAAAGTCTATACTCCCAACGATTGAGCCAGATAATCCAGATCTCGCGTTTCCACCAACATTAGCTGCGAAGGCTCAGACTATCATCATTATGAAACGCCATCTAGAGGCATCATTGCTATGGCAATACTTGAACGTAAATGACCCTAGAACATTGTGGATAGCACTCGCTGAGAGATTTGGAAATATCGCAGACACCCTACTCCCGGATCTGAAGGACAAGTGGACTCATATTAGGTTCTAAGACTTCAAGAGCATAGCAGATTTTGATGCTGAAATGCTCAAGCTTCGATCCATGCTTCAATACTGCAATCAGGAAGTTACTGAAGCAGATATGCTCGAGAAAACCCTCTCTACATTCTCGGTCGCTGCAAGGATACTTGCAAACCACTACCGTAATGAGATACGGACCAGGAATATCACAACGTACAATCATCTTATACAAATTCTGTCTGTCGCAAAGAAGCAGGATAATGTACTTGTGAACAATAGTTCAAGGCCTTTGGGGACTAAGAGAGTTCCTGAAACGAACTATGGAAGCGTAAAACGCAAAGAGCGGAACCCTAGAAGAAAGGAAAAATGTGAGGGACGTCAAAGTCCCTACAACCGCCTAGAGACGTACCACAGATCACGTGGAGACCGTGAGAGAGGAGCCACCAAGAGAGGCCGTGTAGGCCACGGTGGCCGAAGCAGCCAAGGAGGAGCCGCCACTATTGACAAAGCCAAGGCCAAAGTCCAACAATCTCGAGACAAGGGAGAAAAACGCGGTGATGGCCTTTGCCACAGGTGTGGAGTAAGCGACCACTGGTTCAGGAACTGTAGAGCAAGCAAGGGACTTGCAGATCACTACAAAGCCTACAATGAAAAGCTTGCATTAGAAGCTCACTACAACGAAACAGAAGATAGAGATGGAGCAGAAGCTAATCTCGTTAAGGCAAACTTCAAAATTGACAGTGACTCAATTACTGAGACACCAGATTTTGATTAGAGTTTTATGTTTTTCGTTAATAAAAGCATGTACGCCTAGGTTTTGTTATTGACATTGTAATTTGTCAATTTTCTAGATTAGTAAACTTTGATGTAATTCGTTGGCATTATTAATAAAAGTATGTTTTGGCTTATTAATAACAGCCTTGTCTACATTTTTTTTATGATATACATGCTTTGCAGTTGCTACAAACCTATTATCTACTATGACTCATCTTAGTAACTTGTGATGTTTAGAACAAAAGATTTTCGATAAAGGTATTTGAGCGGACTTTATGTCCGACCTACATTGATCTTTCTTCACCTGGTCATAAGTGAAAAGAGTTACCCAAACGACTTTGGATGTCCTAGCAACCTTGTAAATTTGTCCAGGTATCAATTGTGATAACTAAGAGTTCTATAGATCTCCGAAAATGCAGAAAACAGAATCTGCCGCACTAACAGCCATCTTCGACAACGAACTAGGAATTGCCCAGAAATAATTAGCATATAAGTAGTATATGGTTGAAAAGATACGGATGTCTAGTTTTTAGAACTACCTCCGGATTGTTGATAGCTAATTTCGAGAAAAAGTTGTGCCCGTTTTACTGGACAAAGATCAGAAACAGGGTATAACGAAATCTGTTCTGCAGATCAGTCGACTTCGACGACTAACTGGGATTTTTCCGGAATAAACCAACATATGGATGGCATATGGTTGAAAATATACAGACCTCTAGTTTTCAGAACTATGTCCAGCTCGTCGATATCTATTTTCTAGAAAAGGTTATGCTCATTTTACTGGACAAAGGTCAAAAACCGACATAACATAATTGGTTGTGCAGATTTCTTACATTTGAAATGAATCTGAGATTGATTTAGAGCGACTCAGCATATGAGTAATATATGCTGAGAAAATTACGGATGTCTAGTTTCTAGTACTTCATCCGGATTGTCAAAAGCTTTTTTCTACACAAAGTTATGCTTGGTTAGGTACACGAAGGTCAACTTGACCCGAGGAAGGCCAAAACCTGAGGAAAACCCGAGGAGGCCCTTCGATGGATTGAAGGTGTCCTCGATGGATCGAGGGATCAACCCGAGGGGGTGCTTCGATGGATCGAAGGCATATCCCCAGAAAAATAAACTTTTGAGTTAATTTTTTGATATTTCCTCATACAAGACTTGTTTTCTTGTAGGTATGTTTCCAGGAGAGGTTGAATGTCTTATTGATAGTGGAACTACATATACCATTCTTCGTAACAGACAACTCTTTATCGACTTTATGCCTTGTCGAACATCTTTAACCACAATGATGGTTGGATCTTCGGATTTGATCCAAGGGCGAAGAAAAACCCAACTTTTGTTGCCAAATGGAACAAAACTCATCATTGATGATGCCCTCTATGCTCCTAAGTCTCCAAGGACCCTATTGAGTAGTCGAGACATCCGAGCTAATAGACTTCATACAAATACTCATTGTGAGAATGAAGTTGAATATATATGCATTACCTCTAGTGATTTCGGTAGAAATTGAATATTAGAGAAGCTCATATGTCAGCCAAATGGGTTATGTATTACAACTATGAGAGTTGTAGAGTCACACCATGTCATAAGAGATGACCTATGAGACTCAGACACATATATGCTTTGGCACGACAGATTGGGACACCCAGGTCGTGATATGATAATCCAGATTATGAAGAATTTTTTCAAACGGACATCCATTCTTTCAAGTGAAAGGAAGTAAGAACCAAAGAGTGGTTCACACAAATATGGAGGTGGGCACCAAAAAGGGTGGCGTCACCATCCATGGTCGGCCTCATACCGACACCTCCTCCCCCAAGAGGAGATGACTTGATACCAAGAGTGATGCTCTCGTCCCATATGATGCTTCCCCGATCCATGGAGACCTCGAGCCAATGCCAGCATCTTCACTGGTTATGTCTAGTGCTCATCCCTCGTTCTGCAAAGCATGCTCTTTAGCCAAGGTAGGAGCGAGACCCTCCTACGTCAAAGACACCAAAGAAAATATTTAATTCTTACAAAGTATCTAAGGTGATATTTGTGGACCCATCCACCCATCATGCAAACCATTTAGATACTTTATGGTATTGGTGGATGCTTCGACACGCTGGTCACATGCCGCATTATCGTCCACAAGGAATGCTGCATATGCTAAACTCCTTACTCAGATTATTCGTTTGAGGGCTCACCACCCAGATCATCCTATAAAGTCGATACGTCTCGACAATGCTGGGGAGTTTACATTGCAAACATTTGATGATTATTGCATGTCCATCGAGATTGATGTCGAGCATTCAGTTCCCCATGTACACACCCAAAATGGTCTCATAGAAGCCACCATTAAAAGACTTCAAATGGTTGGACGTGCATTGGTCATGCACACCAACCTACCCACTTCTGCTTGGGCTTATGCAATATTACATGCAGCAATGCTTATTCGTTTAGACCCGCTGCTAGACAACCCTTTTCTGCGTACCAGCTGGTTACTGGATATGCGCCGAATATTTCGCATCTACGCATATTTGTTTATGCAGTTTATGTGCCAATCGCACCACCTTGACGCGATAAAATGGGTCATCAGAGACGAATAGGCATCTATGTTGGATTTGTTTCTCCAACTATAATCTGCTACTTAGAACCCTTGATAGGCGATCTATTTACCACAAGATTTGCGGATTGTCACTTCGATGAGACAACTTTCCTGTCATTAGAGGGAGGAAGGACATATGAACGACAGGAATTGTCATGGTCATTCCCTAACTTGTCTCGTCTTGATCCCCGCTCTGCACTAGCAGATAGTGAAGTAAGGAGAATTATAGAGCTTGGAAACGTAGCAGATTTGATGCTTAATACATTTGTTGACATTGCCAAAGTGACAAGATCACACATACCTGCTGCAAATGTGCCTGCAAGGATTGACATTCCACAGGGAGGATGTCACGTCGCCACCCCTATGATGGGAGAGAGCGGCGTCGCCACACACGGTGGACGTGTGGTGGCTGAGGCCACAGTTCCCCAAAGGAAGAGGGGGAGACCCATAGGTTCGATGGATACTCACCATAGGAAGAGGGGGAGATCGGCACAACAAGATCCATTGTTCATCGACTCTCAAAATCCATCTCATGAAATTATTCCTGACTACAATTATGTCATTAAGACAACCAATTTGGAGGGAGTTCCAACGGTTGATCCTAGTTCAGTGAATAAAGAAATTTTGATGAATTATGCTAGCATACATGAGATTTTGGAGAGAGAATCTATGATCATTGACGATGCGTTTGCATTCTCAGTTGCACATGAACTCATAGAACACGATGACATCGAACCTCGATCTGTTGAAGAGAGTCAACAAAGATCAGATTGGCCCAAATGGAAAGATGCAATCCAGGATGAAATAGATTCACTAATAAAGAGACAGGTGTTTGGCCTGGTAGTGCTAACTCTGCCAAGTGTAAAACCTGTAGGACATAAATGAGTCTTTGTTAGAAAGCGTAATGAGAATAATGAGGTAGTAAGATACAAAGCTCGCATTGTGGTGCAAGGTTTCTCACAATGCCCTGGTATTGACTATGAGGAGACGTATTCTCCCGTAATGGACGTCATAACGTTCTGCTACATTGTCAGTTTGGTAGTTTCCAAAAAACTTGACATGCAGTTCACGGATGTGGTTACTGCATACCTCTATGGGGATCTGGATTCATAGATATACATGAGAGTCCCTGATGTATTCGATCACCCAAGTCAAGTAGTTCTAAACCACGGAGCGCATTCTCTATAAGATTGAAAAGGTCATTGTATGGATTGAAGCAATCCGGGCGTATGTGGTACAACCGCCAAAGTGAATACTTGATTAGAAAGGGATATGTGAATAACGAGCTATGCCCTTGCGTGTTCATTAAAAAAGACAAGTTCTGGATTTACAATAGTAGCAGTCTATGTCGATGACATGAATCTCATCGGAACTCTTGATGAGTTAAAGGACACTGCGAAGTATTTGAAATCCTAGTTTGAGATGAAGGACCTTGGGAAGACACGATTTTGTCTAGGCCTTGAGCTAGAACACCATAGTAGTGGAATATTAGTTCACTAGGCAGCTTATGTCCACAAGACGTTGAGAATGTTCAACATGGACAAAGTACATCCTGTTAGCACCCCTATGGTAGTCTGCAGTCTAGATCCAGAGAATGGTCTGTTCTGTCCAAGGGATGAGGATGAGGAACTCTTAGGGGCTGAAGTGCCTTACCTAAGTGCAGTAGGTGCATTACTGTACTTAGCTCAATGCACAAGACCGAACATCTCATTTTCTGTGAACTTGTTAGCTAGATTTAGCTTAGTGCCCACGCAACGTCATCGGACAGGCATTAAGAATATTTTTAGGTACTTGAAGGGTACAATAGATATGAGCTTGTTTTATCCCTACAGAGAGACAAGATGGAAAGCCACCGTCTCAAAGAGACGTTGCATTGAAGATGGTGACATCATTCCCTTATACCCCATATACCAACAATCCTTGTGATGTGTTGACGGGTTTTGCTGATGCTAGATTTTTCTCTGATCCACATAAAGGTCGTTTCCAGACATGATATGTCTTTACTATGGGAAACACCGCGATATCTTGGAGGTCTACAAAGCAGACCCTAGTCGCTACATCCACGAATCATTATGAGATTATTGCTCTTCATGAGGCAATTAAGGAGTGTATATGGCTGAGGTCCATCATTACACATTCGTGAGACTTGTGGATTGGAATCCACTACTGATGAACCTACATGCATTTATGAGGATAATGCTGCTTACATTGAGCACATGAAGTAAGGTTACATCAAGGGTGACAACACCAAGCATATATCGCCTAAGTACTTTTACAATAAGCAACAACAAGAGTTTCTCAAGATCCAGATTAACCAGGTTCGATCTAAGAGCAATGTGTCAGATTTATTTACTAACTCATTACCCAAATCCACATTCCAGAAGCATGTGAAGAGCATGGGGTTGCCCAGTTTGTTTAAGCTGCCTTGATTGTTAGTATCAAGGGAAGATGCAGACTTTAGGGGGAGTCTGGCATACACATGAGTATTTCTGGATGTGAAGGATACGTTGTACTCTTTTTCCTTGACTAAGGTTGTTTTTATCCCACTGGGTTTTTATTATTTAGCAAGGTTTTAATGAGGCAACATAGTTATGTGTCATATCATCGTCTACAACGATCTGCACTCTTTTTACTTAGCGAGACTGATTTTCTCCTGCAAAGGTTTTTGGCTCGGCAAGGTTTTTGATGAGGCATCAATGAAGCAAATGAAGAAGCGTCACCACCATACATCGGTACAAGGGGGAGTGCTCTAAGATATTTGATATTCCTAGTTATGGTGGAGATCACATGATATGACAGTGTATCTTATCCGGAGATGTAATAGGATTACTTTCCTGTTTGTAACTCTTATACTCTTCTATATAAAGAAGTTGTTTCTTCATTACTAAAGTTACACAGTTCATTACTTCACACTATTCTCTCTACAATTATAATTCTTAAAATATACAATTATAATTCCTAAAACATTCTGTATATGGGGAACAAAACAAGTTGTTTTACAGATAAGATACTTGAATATGTAGGACCTGTATACTATTTCAAAAATGCCTCAATTCAATTGTATATCCATCACTGTGCAACTAAGTGAACAAACAATGAATAAAGACTTTCAAAAGAAAAAGGAATAAAGAGAGATGCTTAATGCTTCTCTTCTCTCTCGAAGTATAGATGACAAAAATACTGTAGTAGCTTTAGTGACAGTATAACACATACTAAAACCAAAACAGGAAACAATCATCTCACTTGCCCCATCCAAAATTAGTCTGCTCCACACCAAGTCCATGGTTCTATGCTTCGGCTTCTGATTTCACGTTCTCGACCGTCTCCCCAAGAGTGAACCGTGCGAATCGTCTCACTTTAATGTTTTCTCCGAGAGCAGCAACAGTCTGCTTCACCAGGTCCTTCACCAGTATACTATCATCTTTAATAAAAGGTTGCTCCAAGAGAGCAAGCTCTCCAAGCCTCTTTGAGATCCTTCCCTCTACAATTTTTTCTCTGATGTTCTCGGGTTTCGACAGAAGGTCCTCCCTCTGCATCTCAAGCTCTTTTTCGTTCTGTACAGTACTCTCAGGAATATCTTCAACAGATACAAACTGCACCTGTGGGCAGGCCGCTACTTGCATTGCCAGGTCATCAACCAACTCCTTGAACTTTTCACTTCTACCAACAAAGTCAGTCTCAGAATTTACTTCAATCAGAACGCCAATGCGAGCATCGTGAATGTAGGATCCAATCCTGCCTTCAGCAGCAAGCCGGCTAGACTTCTTTTCGGCAGAAGAAAGACCCTTCTTTCTGAGGAACTCCTGTGCCTTCTCTAGGTCTCCTCCAGTTTCAGAGAGAGCTTTCTTGCAGTCCATCATTCCTGCTCCAGTTTCTTCCCGTAGTTGTTTAACCAAAGCGGCTGAGACAGCTACAGCTGGTGCCCTGAAATAGGTGACATTTACAAAATGTAAATAAAGATCTGGCAGCAGCATGAATACATGTTGAAAACATGAACGTCAAACTAAACCACTTACGTCTTGGCCGGTTCCTTGGCTTCTACTGCAGCAGGCTGTTCTTTCTCTGGTGCGGGTACTGGTTTTGCTGCAGTTTGTGCAGCCACTTCAGCTGCAAAATCCTGACTCCTTTTTTCCAAGCCTTCTCCAAGATTGAATCGCACAAACCTCTTCACTTTTATGTTCTCCCCGATGGTTGCAATGGTTTGCTTCACCCAGTCCTTCACAATTACCTTATCATTCTTAATGTAGGGCTGTTCAAGTAATGCCAGTTCATCAAGCCTCTTCTTGATCCTCCCATCAACAATTTTTGATCTAATCTGCTCTGGCTTTGACAGAAGATCTTCTTTCTGCATCTCAATTTCTCTTTCCTTGTTCACAAACTCCTCAGGAACATCTTCTGTAACAACATACTGGACTTGAGGGCAAGCAGCTGCTTGCATAGCTAAATCTTCAACTAGTTCCTTGAATATGTCACCCCGGGCTACAAAATCAGTCTCACAGTTAACCTCCAGCAAGATACCAATCCTGCTATCATGAATGTATGAACCAATTCTTCCTTCTGCAGTGGCCCTGCTGGATTTCTTGTCTGCACTTGCTAAGCCTTTCTTTCTAAGGAACTCCTGAGCTTTAACAATGTCTCCTCCCGACTCTAACAAAGCCTTTTTGCAGTCCATCATGCCAGCTCCTGATTCATCACGCAACTGTTTTACAAGAGCTGGTGATATAGTTGCTGTGATCCAAAACATACAGAATTAGAGACAGAACAACAGAGTATTTAGGTTTACTATCAATTACCTAAAACAGAATGACTCCAAACAAAACATAGTTTTCTACTCATGTGTTCACCACCAGCAATATGATTCAGTATCATAATTACCATCCTCCTAACACTGCACAATAATTTTTGGATGCATAACACTGAAACTCCTTACCATGTGTGATGTGTGGGTGTGGGTAACCAAATATACAGAAAGTCATATCAGCACATGCATAACAGAACGAAGGTTCAACACATGCCTATTGTCTTCAGTTCTTTCTTCATAGAATTAAGTCAACATTCTCATAATTTCAACAGTTAACTTCTAGAAACAGTTTATGAGTCAATGCAAATGATATTCAGCACATAATACCCCCAGCTTTTAGGTCACTCTACTTACCTGACTTAATGCTTAATTTTCTGAAAAGCAAGAAAATGAGCAAGCAAATTAACCTTTACTCACCTCAAAAGTTACTAGGTTGGCTTTGTTATAAAATAACTGTAATCATTAGGAAGATCCCGTAGATACATCTTAGAACAGCAAGACAAAATATTGTACTTGGGTCTAGTCACAAATTGCATTGTGATATGCAAAAATTAGGTGTTTCATATATGTTGTTAGACTTGTTATCACCTTGGACTTGCATTTTCTTGAATGAAATATTACAGACAACTCTTGAATCTTGAAAAAGAATGCCGGAAAAAACGAAGAAAAAAAAAACCTTGTTATGAACCTTTTGTCTCTTGAGAAGAAGCAACATCTGGTTGCACATCTGAGCTAGTGATACTCCCACTTGTATTGGGAGCTGGTTGCACTTCCTCAACTCCAGAAACTGGAGTTGAGGTAACTTCACTCTCTGCAGTAGGTGCTTCTGCCTGCAGTTCAGCTATTACTACTGTGTCTTTACTCTCTATTACTTCTTCACCTGTTGGAATTTCTGATGACAATGCTCGACTAGCTATATCACTAGACGAATCTGGGTTTCCATCATTTTCCACTACATCAGCCAAATGAGACTCCTGAATTGTGGAATCCGTGGTTGATATACTTTCTTCAGGATCCATGCTTTCAGAACTCACCTCTTCTTTTTGTATGTCTTGGACTGAACCATCTATAGATTCTAGTGTCTCTGCTGAACTAGAAATGACAGTTTCCTGGTCCTCTTTGCTTGAGGGATCATCTATTCCACCGGCTCCCACGTCAGTCACCTCTGAAGGAGCAGCATCACTTTCAACGCTTCCATCCACCTCAGATTCAATAACATTCTGTGTTGATTCTTCTGAACTCTCTGGTATTACAGTTTCTTTAGTTGCTTTCTCTACTTTCTCTCTTTCATCCAAAAAGGCAGCAATATCCTCGTTTTTGCGGAAAGCCAGGAGAAATGGGTTTGTTGCAGTGTGGATAACTCCCTGAGTAAACTGGGAATCTGACTTCAAAACATCTTCTTCTTTCTTCATTGTCAAGGTCACTTGTCCTCTAGTAATACGCAACACACGGACATTAACTTCCTGGCCGACCTCCATAGAGGTCTCCCCCAAAACGGTTGCAAATCCGTCATCAGCTTCCTCGGACTGAGGCAAGAAGCCTTCCTCTCCATCAGGAAGAGATATAAAAGCACCAGCCCTGACCAAATTCTTCACTGTTCCCACTAGGTCCTGCCCTTTAGTAAACTTTGTAGTTCTCCTCCCCTCATTTCTCCTGTCTCCTTTTGGACCACCTCTTCTATCAGATCCACCCCTACCACTACTAGAAGAAGAATCTTTGCCTTCACGCATAGAAAGAGATATCCGCTTAGTCTCCATGTTGGCTTCAACTAATGTCACCTTCAGCTCCTGCCCAACCGAAACAACACTTCCGACATCCTTTACATAAGTATCACTCAGCTGTGAAACATGCACCAGGCCATCTGTGAAAGCTCCAAAATCAATGAAGGCACCGAATGGCTGAATTGATCTCACTTTCCCCGTAAAAGTTGCACCAGGAACCAGCTCCTCATTCTTCACAGGTGACATGTCACTTTGCCTACCAGGTCTTGAATGCCTTGATTGAGCTGAACTGGAAGTTGTATCAAAGCTGGAAGATTTTTCGGTAGTCTTAGCTGGAGCAGAGGCTTCAGTAGAAGGTTCTGCAACAGGTGAGTCTGGTTGCTCTACAGCTACATCAGTCCCTGTGGCAGAGGCTATATAGATTCTAGACCTATGACGTACAGGGCATCTAGTGTAGTATAATGGAAACAATTTAACTGAGGTCAGAAAAGGTAAAAGGAAACTCTGGGGGCATACAGTGTGTCTAGCGGATTTTCTCGAAAAATTGATTTTAGTTAAAGAATTGGTCTTTCCGATGGTAAAGGCTGTTCCAGGAAATACGGAGACATTGCTGATAGAATAAGGAACTATGGGAGTCATATCGAATGGAGATGTAAGTGTTAATTCTCTTTCTAACACAAGCACTTCATCCCTAGCTCACCTGTAAACAACGTAAAAATGCCAATTAATAGCAGAAACATCATCTTGGAGTAATTGAAAATGCATAGCATCAATGAAAACTCGACTTCAAAGATGCATGTGATTCAACTAAGTTATTGACAGCCTTGTAGAAAAAATGAAAAATATGTGGGTTGTAAAAGTACTAACATTTCATATGAAGGAAGTGTACCATGACATGTTCTACAATATCAATACCACCATTCATCGACTATGACCTTTACTTATAAACCTTATCCTCTTGCTCACAGAACCCCGCCGACCCAAAAAACAAACTACACATGTTGCATTGATCATCTTTTCAAATTCAATTCTGTGCAGTCAATCAAAAATCTAACTTTCACAGTAATGTGAAATAAAGCCAAGTACTTTGGCAAATGGAAACTACACATAGCAAAAGTACCAAACCAGTACCTCGATTCCAGCCCCAAACTCAAACCACCATCATAAACTCTAGTACTCTACTAAGGAGGAACGCCTCAGTACTCAACTACATTAACAGTCTCAAAGATAAGCAAAACAAACAATAACTAGTCCAAGTTTGTCGGTACAAACACCAACAAATACCAAACAACTGACGAACACAACCAACAAAGACATAGGATAAAAACCCAGTTTCCAAAAGTACCACAATCAGAAACCCATTACTTTCAAACTTATCCGAACACAGAAACACAGCGAGAATTTTCAAGAAACCCAGATAGCAAATGAAGTCAGGTCTTGTTATACCTTGAAAGCAAAACTGAGCGGAAGAGAGGGGTGGAGTTTATGGGTGTGTGAAGCTCGCTCCTCATATCATATCAATAGTGAATTGGTTATTACTGGTAAGGCGAGGAAAATGAAAGGTGGGACTTTAAATCCTTATCTTTGTTGCCACTGTCTGCTTCCTCCATGAAGCTCAGCTCGGCTCTCTCAGATATTCATTTGGGCTTTTATTCGGCCCAGATAACCCCGTGGATTGTGGGTAGCGCCTTAATATATGGGCCTGCACTTTTGAGCATTAGAGTGAGGTTACTAAATCTACTATACACGCAAGGATTTGATCTGTACACCCGACGTGTAACTCTTCTCTTGACCTCAACGATCACGATATCAATCATTATCATTTGACTACAACTCAACGACCTTCATTTGTTTCCTTTTGTTTATCTTCAAAATTTCTATTTCATATCCATGTATACTGAAAATGTTTAGGAGAATGATTTTGGTCATCCATTTCGCGCTAGTATCCACTTACTACGGTAAACTCCGTTGAAAATAGGAATGTCTCGTAGACACAATCTCATTTTTTCGTGAAAGTAATTAGTAGCAACCTCACAATTACTTCCAATTTCATCTGGGCACAAACACTAGAATGTGCTTACTCATCTGTCTTTTTTCGATTGAGTTTACTTACTCATATATGTTGCTTCTTCATATAATACCTCAAGGTTTAGTTTCAGACATGTCTTGTTAATTAATTAGGACTCTATAGTACACTAGGAATACGAATAGCTTAGTTTTATTAAAAAAAAGAAGGGTAAATTCTCATGGGCCCTAATTCTGGAGAAACTTTTCCCATTAGCCAACAAAAGTTCTCATATTTTACACGCACACAACAAGTCCTTAGTATCTCTTCCCACATATCCAATTTTAACGTTTCTTTTTATCTTTTGTTCCTAAATTTCCCTCACCATAACACGAACTCTCTCTCTCTCTCTCTCTCTCTCTCTCTCTCTCTCTCTCTCTCTCTCTCTCAAAAACCAAGAAGATCTAAGCTCTGCTCGATCAGTTGGCCTCTGATGCCCTTGTCGTCTACAACCGGCCAAGAGCTTGTCGCAAGCCGTCGTCCACCACCATCATGCTCACGATGGGCAACTCTTATACTGCATCGTCACTGCACCACACCCCCTCGCTGTATTGTTTTCTCTCAGCACCACCGCCACCTTTCGTCGTGCCTCCCTAGCCGATTCCGCGCCTCAAGTTTCTTTCCTCGCTTCACGCCAACCCTGTCCCTCGCAGTGACTCGGTCCGTTCTCAGCCTTTCCCATCAAACATTGCAATAAACTAACTCGCGGGCCTCAGAATCGCCTAGGGCTCTTCTCGCCCCGCTGTGAGCTCAGCCTCGTCCCCCAACCCTCACGGGCCTCCACCTCGCCCTTCAGTCCTCGTGTCAAGCTCTATATCTCAAAAATCAAATCTGCTCCTAAATGTTGTTGCTCACTGTTAGTTTCGAATATATGTTCAAAAAGGTACATGTAGGGCTCTCTCTATGATTTCTACTGCAAATTATTACGTTATGGCTCGTTATTTCTCTTTGGCTATTTTTGTTCTCTATAGTAGTTATTACAGGCTACTAAGAAATAAGATAGCAGTTGGTGTAACTGTTGTGACAATTTACTCAAGAAAGAATAAGAGCTTTTGTTTCAGCTTATTTCATACTACAGTTATGAGAGTTTGTGTGAGACTTTGTAACCTCAGTCATTGATAGTGAATTTATCCCTGCTTCTCCATGAATGTAGGCTTTGTCGAACCACGTAAATCTCTTGTGTTCGTTAGTTGATCGTTCTTGTTTTGTTTTGCATTACTGTTGTGAATCCATGGTAATGATTTGTTTCCGCTGTGTTTGTTGTTCTTTTGTTATTTGGTAATCTTAAATTCCAATAATTGGTATCAAAGTTTTGGCTTTGATCTGGCTGGGGTAGATGGCAGACGAACAAGATGGTACGGTTAATCCATTCGGTGGAGTTGAAACTCAAGTGACAAGAACAACTCTTTAGAATGCAAAGTTTGAAGTTAAAAATTTTGATGAGTCAAATAACTTTGGTATGTGGCAGTGTGAAGTTAAAGACGTATTGGCCCAGCAAGATCTGACAATTTCTCTAGAAGTTAAACCTATTGCAGTGTTAGATGTTGATTGGCAAAAGTTAAACCATTTGGCTTGTTCAATAACTCGTTTGTGTCTTATAAAGGCACAAAAGTATTTAGTGATGAGAGAGATTTCTGCTAAGAAGTTATGGCAGAAATTTGAAGACAAATACATGACGAAAAGCATAGAAAATGGTCTGCATTTGAAAAAGTGGTTGTATAGATTTCAGTATAAAGAAGAAACAAAGATGATTCAACACATCGATGCCTTCAACAAGTTGTTGCTGATCTAATCAATCTAGATGACGAAATCAAGGACGAAGATAAAGCCTTGATTTTCTTAAATTCACTGCCTGATTCCTATGATCATTTGGCCACCACTTTTATCTATGGAAAAGACACAATTAAGTGTGATGAAGTGTCTAATGCGTTGATGAATCATGTAGTTCGACATCAAGACAAAGAAAGAAACTCATCTGATTGTCTTGTTACTAGAGGAAGATCAGTTGAAAGGAGAGGTTCTAGCAATCGGGGGAATAGTCATTCTCGCTCAAGAGGAAAATCTAGAACCAGAAGAAGTCTTGCAAGAGATGCATATGCCTTTTGTTATAATAAAGGTCACTGGAAAAATAATTGTCCCAAATTGCAACATAGGGGAAAATCCAACAATGCCACTGCAGTTGTTAGTGAAGGTGATTCTGACTCTGAGTTTGTATTGGCTACCACTTCAAATATTGTATTAATGTGTGGTTGATGGATACTGCTGCTTCTCAACATATGTGTCCAAATAGAGAATGGTTCTCTAGTTTTAGATTTGAAAGGTCATGGTGTAGTCTTGGTTGGTGATGATTATGGCTTAGAGAATAAATGAATTAGAACGATAAATTTGAAGCATCATGATTGTCTGATTAGAGAATTGAAGGATGTCTAGTATGTTCCTTAGTTAAAGAAGAATTTGATTTCTTTGGGCGCTTTGGAGGAGAACGACTACAACTATTCCTCATCAGATGGTCTTATGAAGGTGAAAAAAAAGTGCTTTAGTTGAGATGAAGGCACATCGGAAGCAATGTATGTATGTATTACAAGCAAAGACTATTGTATGTACAACAATGGTAGAGTCTGATATTACTGATGATGATAATTCAAAGTTGTGGCATATGAGGCCCGGTCATGCTGGAGAAAAAGCTGGATAAGGATTGGTGAAACAAGGGATTTTGAAAGGAGAAAAGACTTGCAAAATTGATTTTTGTGAGTATTGTGTTTTAGGCAAGCAGGCAAGAGTCAAGTTCGGCACTGTAGTGCATCAGACTAGAGGCATCCTAGACTATGTGCATTCAGACGTTTGGGGACCAATGAGGACAACATCGAAGAGTGGTCAGCATTGGTTTGTGAGTTTCATTGATGACTATTCTAGAAGGTTATAGGTCTATACCACCAGCATCTCTTTCAGTTTTTCGGTCATCCAGAGGTGTATATTCCCATTCTGCCTGGATCCGGTATCATAAGTCATATCGTTTCGACTTTTATCGGGAAAACTGATCTTCGGGTACAATGATTGATGAGGTGTTGAGTTATTTCTTGAGTTGGAAGAAAATGGTAGAAAACCAAACCGGGAAGAAGATCAAAGTTATAAGGTCAGAAAATGGTGGAGAGTATAGTTCTGATCCATTTTACAAAGTGTGCAAAAAAGAATGAATCGTGAGGCATTTTATTGTACCTGGTAACCCACAACAAAATTGGGTTACTGGAAGACTGAATAGAACTTTGCTGGAGAAAGTGAGGTGTATGATGGTGCAAACTGGTTTGACAAAGTCGTTTTGGGCAAAGACAGTTACTTATGCAAATCATCTTGTCAATCGTTTATCATCTATAGTAATTGGAGGAAAGACAATATTGAGGTTTGGACTAGAAAACCTGCTGTTGATTATGATAATTTGTGAATTTTTGGTTGTCCTGTATATTTTCATGAAACTGAATCTAAACTTGATACAAGAGCCAAAAAGTCTATATTTGTTGGTTTCAGTAGTGGTGTAAAAGGTTACAAGTTGTGGTGCCTTGAGTTGAAGGAATTAGTTATCAGCAAACATGTAACTTTCAATGAAAAGCGTTTGCTGCAAGGTGGAAAAGAGAATGTTGATCTTGAAGCAGGGGGTAGAGACATGCAACATGTGGAGTATGGTAAAACAAATTTGAATCCCTTACAATTAGTTCAAGATAAAGTTGAAGAGTATGTTAACAAGAAAGGAGATTCTGCTGCAGTTGATCCACCAAACACCAGTGCAGTAGAAGAGCCCTGTTGATCCATCGAATCCCATTACAGCAGAAGACGACGTTGATTTACCATATTCCATTGCAACAAGATGAGTAAGGAGAAAAATTTAAAAGCCAACAAGGTACACAAATTTTGTTGCTTTTGCCTTTCCAATTGTGAACTCAGAGATTCCATTGAATTTTAGTGAAGCAAGTGAAAGTCCAGAGAATGAAGAATGGAAGACTGCAATGAATGAAGAGATGGATTCTCTATTGAAGAACAAAACATGGAATCTAGTTAAACTACATGAAGACAAGAAACCTATAGGGTGAAAATGGGTTTATGCAAAGAAAGAAGTTCATAATCAAGAATAAAAGTTGAGGTACAAAGCGAGATTGGTTGCGAAGGGATATACTAAAAAAGAAGGCATTGATTATAATGAAATTTTTGCACCAGTTGTGAAGTAGTACTCTATTCGAGTTATGTAGCCTTGGTTGCACAATTCAATCTTTAATTAGTGCAATTAGACGTTAAAGAATCTTTCTTGCATGGTGACTTGGATAAGGAGATTTATATGTTACAGCCTGATGGATATATAGTAAAAGGAAAACAATATTGGGTATGCAAACTGGAGAAGTCGCTGTATAGCTTGAAACAGTCGCCACAACAATTGTATTTGAAGTTTGATAGTTTTATGCGAAGGAAGAGATATTTGACAAGTGAATATGATAATTGTGTTCACTTCAAAAGATTATAGGATGGGAGTTTCATCTATTTGTTTATTTATGTCGATGACATGTTGATTGATTCTAAGGATATGCAAGAGATTGAGAATTTGAAAGCTCAAATGACGAATCATTTTGAGATGAAGGACTTTGGTGAAGCTAAAAAGATTCTTGGAATGGAGATAACCCGGATTAGAGACAAGGGCATTGTTTATTTGACTTAGAAGCAATATCTTGAAAAGTTGCTGCAGCGTTTCAATGTGGGAGCAGCAACGAAATCAGTAAGTGTTATTTGGCTCTAGAAATCATAGGGTGTTGAGAAGTCTCAAACTGTCTCTTTTCTCGATCATGTATGTGTATATGCCTGACATGCCACTTCAATGAGGTAGAATCTTGGTTTGCCGCTACTGAACTTCTAAGAAGCAATTGGGACGGGGAAAGTACCGACCTTGTTCGATGAATTCTTTTTGCCTAAGTGACTTAGGACTTGATGGTTTTCGTGTCTCTTGCTGAGCCATGAAAATCGATACCTCAAAGATCCTTCAATGCAAGGCAGAGCAATCTCCTTGATGAGTGTTGACAACACAAGGTTGCTTCCTTGAACTGTTGGATATTCACGCTCCTTCAGGTGAACATCTTCCAATCGCTGGTTGCTAGGGCTTTCTTGAGATGAGAAGTGTTTGTAGGGAGAAATTTCTATGCATGATGTTAACCCCCGATTCTGTAAAGATTTCCTCTATATATAGGAAAATACTTATGCCTTGTTGTATTTAACCTAAGACTTTAACAATCAGACTCACTTAAGGACTCTAATTGCTTGAGATCTCACATCCTAGCTCTTTCGATCAAAAACTAAGACTTGATGATAAGATCGCTAGAGAATCCTTCCCTCCATAGGAAAAGTCATTTCTGCCGCACGGGCCATATGCGTTGGCCCAGTCACACTAACGAAACCCTAAAAAATAAAAACTGTTTATTTTGGGTCCAAACATTGCCCCTCGAGCCTCGAGATAAGGCCAAGATGCAATCGAAGAGGTTTGTAAAAATGCGACACGTCATTTAGGTCAAACGGTAACTTTTTGTTCGCGATGCCACTTCACTTCACTATTTCTAAAAAGTCGCACCCTAATGATATAACGTTATTCAAACACACACGATTTGTCAGTAGTCCATTTCTCGAAACACTCTTCTGCCTTCAGTCTCCCTAATCATCTAAACTTCCTTTCGAAGCTTTCTCCTTCCGTCAATTAGTTTTTCAATTGCCACCATGCTTCGCTGCCATGAAAACCCACAGCCTCATATCTCCAAAGAGGTTGCTGACTCTTTTGCAGACACCATACGCTCCATCACAGATTGGAAATTTTTTTGTCCTATTATCACCTTGACCTTGTCTGACAACGCCACCGGATGATTCGGTTTGTTCATCCAGACGTCGTTCAACCAAGCACTCTTCCAAACTCTCCATTATGAAATTTTTCGGGGTCCTAGGAGAAAAAGCTGCACCGACTAGGTGGAACCACAGAGACGTGACCTGCCAATTGGAGAAATGGTCATCGACCTCTGTAGAAGACAAAATTTGGTACAAAGCCCGCAAAACCCATGACCAAGATCGCTAGAATATGGCTGACATTTCTCACTTTCTAGATTTGTGCTTCTCCTTAGCCAAGGGAGGTAGTCGAGCACCGTTCGCCGCCGCCATGTGTTTTTAGAACGCTAGCTACAATTGCTTCTATCTCTCTTGTGGAGACATGAGCATCACTTTGCTTGACCTAGTGGGTATCTTTGGAGTTCCAATGATCGACTCACCATGGAACCAAGGCGACTCATACTCCACCGTGGAAACTGCTAGCCTAATCCGCCCTGGCTCTTATTCTGCTTGGGTCTCTCACTTTAAAAACAAAGCTAACCCTCAGGGAGGTATTGCCTTCCTTGAATATTGGTTATCCAAATATGTATTCCGTGCAGCCTCCAGCAAGGTTAACAAAAATTGGGCCAAACTTGCCGAAGCCCTGTTTGAAGGTGAAAAAACTAGACTTGCTCAATCCATCATTGCCTGTATCTACCGCAGCTTGAGATGGATTTCTTTGGAACCCATGAGGTTTGAATTTCCTGGCCCCCTATGGATGGTAGACCTCTGGTTGCAGGTCTATTTCCTAGTGTTCCGCCACCTGTAGGTGCAACCGTTTGAAGATGGAGTGCTCCTTGGAAAGACACTCACTCTTCCTCTGCATGACAACCCGCTGACCTACCAAAATAGCTTTGTCACTCTCTGCTCGCTTACTCGCTTTCCCATAGACATCATTGGATTAGTCATCCTACGCCGCTTCCCTGAGGACCTGACATCTGGCTTCCTTCACTTGACTTAACAAGACGACTCAGTGAGGATAATTTTCATCTAGAACCACACTTGTGCAGATCTACGAGTTCGTGACGCCAACAGACTCTACTACAAGCTATATGCTCTAAACCACTTAACCAGACAACTTAGGATGACCTAAGATGCCCCTATGTCTATGGTCAAGTTTGTCAACCGTTACAGCACATGGCGAGCAGCTACACACCCAATGACAAGTGATATGGAAGACCCCCACTTTGGTTTTCCCATCGTGCTGATTCTACATGAAACTTTTTTGACATCCCTCTCACACCATCCTTCGGTGTGACAAAGCATTACCGGTCCTGGCGATCCCAGCTCTGGGATAGGATTCACACAGTGCAGCCCATAACCCTCTTCGTGACAATCTTCAAGGACTTCTCCTGCTTCTTCACCTCCCCGCATGACCAACAAGCTCTCTGGTACAATACACCGGACAACCTTAACTCACCAACGCCTTGGCCTACGATAAGTATCCCAATCTTTGGACTTTCTATTCTCGCCACTGATATTGGTTGTTTATCATTATGAATATGAACCTCCTCAGGCACACTGCTCAAGAAAATGCAAGTTCATGATCAACCTTGAAGTAGGTGCTTCACACGGTATGTAGGCAACATTCTTACCATGCTGGGTGAGTTATCTCCTTAGACTCTGACCATGAGATAAACGACAATGAGAAAGAGGAAGCTGAACCTGACAATTTTGTAAGTCAATGTTCATTTTACACTTGAGATAAAATCTATGTACATCAATGCTTTAATGTTCCTTCTGTATGCATTTCCCAGGCTACCCGCAAGCGAGCTTGAACTCCCCCCCCCCCAAGGTGTCATCCACAATGACCTTCAATAGGTTAAACGAGGTCGTCGCCTTTAAAACTGCTCAACCTTTATCCCTTTCGTCCAACCTGGCCGACAATTCAGGGCAGACGACGAAGCAGAACTTGAACACGGACAGGAACAACAACCCTTTAACTTGGTTGATCAATGGCAGGGAATGTCCATTCCATTCGAGAATAACCCAACATGCGAGGTAACTTTCCCATACTACTTTTCTTAAAGTTACAACTCTAATCACTCATTGCATCTCTTTCAACTGGCTTACATCTGCAGGCTATGAACCCCGAGGAGACTCGACTTGAGGCCAGTCCTTCGTTCAACGCACCCCTTAAATGGGTTGTTGATACAGATGCACTAGAGATGGTGGATGAGACTCCCTATGCTACGGTAGTTGAAGGCGAGACCCTTGCCACTGGTGGGAAAATAATCCCTTGTACCTTTGCAGATGCTCCTTTCAGCTGGCATGACATATTTTATCCTGCTGAAAATAAAACTTCATCGCCTGTAGTTGAAGGGAAGACCCGTGCCACTGGCGAGCAAACAATCCCTTGTACCTTTACAAACACTCCTTTCAGCTGGCATGCCATATTTTATCCTCCTGAAGAGAAAACTTCATCAGCTGCAAGCCCTGAAAAAGAAACCATCCTTGAACCTAGCCAGATGGAAAAACCAACAAGTCCCATTGCTGATCAGTACACAAACGTGGATGTTGAGCAACAAGAACCTCTGGCGAGCCACTCACTAAACACCTCGACTACGCCTACTCAGAATGCCTTTGGCGAGTAAGAGGTATGTACACTTGTCTGTTGAGAAGCCTGAATTCCTTATTTCTATTGCTTAGACCTTCTTTTGACAACCCTCCTTTTTGTCCCATCAGAATATGGAGTCTCCCTTCTTCTCAACTCCAAATCAAACCATCCCCATGACAACTTTAGAGAGACCTTTAGAAGAGGAAACAGAGTCGGGCACTCTCAGCCGTCAACTAGCACTTCTAGCAGCGTTCAAGTGCCATCGACCGCTGAGTGCGATAACCTTGAAACTGCCATAAAAGACGCTATTAATGCCCGCAATGTCGGCAACGAGGGTTAGTATGCACTCAGCTTCCAAGCCTCTCAAGCTTCAAGCTCATCCAGGCCCAACACTAATACCACGGGTGCTTCTGCTCAGATCCGTGAACTCAAGGAGTTATTTACCAAGTTTATGTAGGTGGTTCCTGATTCGGAAGAGATTGCTCTTGCCAAAAACACCATTCGGAACCTCTTTTGGGTCGACCTTGATGATCCTGACATTTTGGAAGTGATGGTGGGTGAGATTGAAGAATTACTAAAAATTGCTCCCAGCGAACTTGTTCATATGCTATCCCAGTATGAGCACGATCTCAAGCAACTCTAAGAGCTACAAGCCCACAAAGATTACTTGTCTCATTGCCTTGGGCAACACACCGAAGAAAAGAGAAAACGAGCAAAACTCGTATACTCCAACCATCGCCAGCTCCAAGACTTCTTCAGGACCATCACTAACCACAATAATGCTCTGGCAGAAATGGAAGAAGAGCTTGCCAAACTTAAAGCAAAAGTAGCCACTATGCGCACCGAATTCATTCCCGCTCGCGCGACCACAGAGCGATTGCTGCGAGAAAGCTTCGTCTGCATCGATGACGTTAGAGATGCCGAAAGAGAAGTCTCTTCATTCCTAGAAGCATTCTTAAAAGAATGGGTCAAGTATGAACATGCTAAGGTGGAGTTAAAACGCAAGGCCATATGCATCTAGACTTGGGCTTTTCTTTTGTAGCTTAGCACTTATTAATTATGTTGGGTCTCTAAGTTATTATGCCCCATTTTGTAGTTGATCGCACACTAACTTATATTAAGCTATATATGAATATATAGGCCTCTAAGATAGGCCCATGAACTATTTTGATATATCTAAGTGGGCCTTGGATACAAGTCTAATCTAAACCTGTATCAAAATGATCAACTAGCTCAGCCTGGAAGAGAGCAAGAATAACTTAAAACGATTCAGTAGCCATTCCAACCATTACACTCCAAATTCAAATTTGAAAAACAAATTTGAAAAATGTTTAATAAACTCTAATCACGTCTCTCTGATTTCAAGAACCACGCCTCTTCCCCAACCAGAGAGATAAATCGTGATAAATGCATATTAGAATCTCAGTGTAAATGTATCAACGCCATTAATGGGTGCATTGAATCGATAAACGTTGGGTACATTTGCATTGAGGAGGAAAATCTAGGGTTAGGCCCCTATAAATACAACCCTCAGTACACTGCAAAGCATCAAACCCTTATCGTAGCAAAGTGAAAATCCCTTTTTCAAGCCAACTCCTCCGGTTCTGCCCAAACCTGGACTAGATAGCAATATCTACGCCCAGGTTTATCCTTGGTAAAGCTGCCCCTAGACTCTTGGGGGTAGCCGTGTCTGTATGCCAGGGAGGACTTTCGGTCTTCTACCTCGCTAGCAGTAGCTCTACATACGCCTTTCAAGGGATCTTGAGGCCGCTCATGCTTAAGCTTATCTTGCGGGAAGAGCATGGAGTTATTGTTCTACCACTCCCCATTTAAGCAGATGGTGGATCTCGGAAAGTGGTTAGCGAGAAGTTGACGACAACTGGGTCCTCCCTGGGCAGACACCAAGGCTGAAGCTGCATCATCAGCGCCAATGATGAAAGACCAAGAGGCTATCTTCTGCTCTCTATTTCGCTTGAAGGTCTTTGGCCTGCTGTTCTAGCCTGCTCTCTTTGCTTCTTATTGTCTGTCTATTCTTCTTTTAGTAGATCTTTATTCTTGGCTTATAACCCTATTTTACTTTTTATGGTATCAGGTCTCAAGGCTGTAAAGCCTTTGTAATCTTTTTTTATCTTTAATAAACCTCAATTCCTTGCACCTACTATGTCGTTTTGCATTGCTTACTAAGTCACCTCTGCTTATAAATAGAACACTTCAACAAAAGTTTGAAAAATAAAGTTTGTATTATTAATAACATTAGCCATATGCATTGGTTTCTTAATACAAATGAAGTAAAAAAAAAAAAAATTTCAAAGTATTCGGCCACAGGAATTGGCTAAAACTTAGTAAAAAAACTTAAAAACTACTTAAAAAGTTATGAGTTTTTTTGGTATTTTTGACACAGATGCTGGCTATTTCTACCAAATTTCGTAAGGGTCTTTAGTAGAGGTGTGGGTTAGGCTGTTTTGGATCGAGCTAGTTTTTTGCACATATGACGTCATTTACCTGCAGTTAAGAACAATACACCAAACAGGCGTTAGGAGTCTTGGCGGGGTGTTCCCTCCTTTGACTCTCCGACGCTCTAGTTAGAATATATGGAGTGTAATAGTATTGGTAGAGTAACAGGTGTACCTTGTATTTGTCATAAATGTGATGCTTATATTGGTGATTGTATTTGGTGTTTGTTGCTTCTCTTCGATATGGGACTCTACCTGCCTTTGTTCATGGTCTGTCTGATATTGCCGTTTTTCGTACCAAGAGCGTGCGTGTTTGGGTGATGTTATTTCCTTGATTGATGTTGGAGCTCTTACTGTTGTCTTGTGTTTGGTCGTGGCTATGTTGACCCGTTTTATTGGCTAAGTGTGCGGTAATTGTGTGATATGGGATCACACACCAACACTGGCTAGAGAACAATGTAGTATACGGGATGCCCCTTGAGTTTGATCAAGCGAGAAAGAAATAAGCCTCTAGAAGGCTGGCGAGTGATATGACGGAAACATGCATTTAAATTAAACACATAAATCAACCATAAACAATTTAAAACCCTATAGATGTAGTATAATATAAGCAAGTAGGGATCGTTCTAAACCGGGGATTGAAGGGTGCATGCAATTCTTGTGTAGTAAAAGGGGGTATAAAGAGTTGTTTTTAATTACCTAATTTATTTACTAGAAACGTCTCAAACATAGCACATAATCCTATGACTCTAACATGCATTGACTCATAGACAAGCAAACACATATGAGACCCAAAAACACATACCACGTTTGAAACAAAAAGAAAACCTAATTAATTATATACAAGTGATCAACTTAATCCATAATCTAACTCATTTATTAACACATGCAAATAACAACACTACCGAAATCCCATAACCCTAAATTTCGATTAAACATGCATAATTCATATTTTGTGCTAGGCATCCCCTAAACACCATTGATCTAGACTAGGAATCCCCTAAATCAAAACCAAAGCATTAAGAACCAATTAACTTCATGCAAATTGAAATCTAGAATAAGGAACACATGGAAAAGTTATTGAAATTTACGTATGTAATAAAACCGAAATACAATCATCCAAAACACACAAACAAGTTTCATGAACAAAAAGAGACTACGGAGTAAAGAGGTCATTGTTACACTTTTATATCTTCGGAATCCCCTATGGATACTCAAGAGAACTAGACTTCTTTGGTGGATGACGTTCGGAATCCCCTATGCGTCGGTGGAAGAAGAGATGCGGCGGTTTGATGGCGTAGTTGGCTTCTTGAGGATGTCGGCTTAATTTGTGGGGAGGAGGAGAGTATTTGGCAGAGCATAGGCTATAGAATAAGTGATGTTTTTGCTTTGAGTCGAGCTCTTGTATTTATAGGTGAAGAATTCCAACTTTCCTCTCCAAACTAGGTTTTCCTAGTGTACTCGGGCAGAATTGCCAGCCTGTCTTGAAACGTCTTTTCCGGGAGATCTAGAGCTCAGAAAATTCCAATTCTTGTTTCATTGGAAAGCTTATTCAAAGGGATATAAAATCCATATAATGAACGCCATATTTGGAGTTGAATTGAATTTACTACGGATTTTAGAAGTTGAGTGACCTGACTGCCCAGTTTTCTTCTTCTTCAAGGAAAAGGAAATCTTTATATCTTCAAATCTTGCATTCCTTATTCCCCAATACTTCTTGGCCGAATATACCATATTCTTGCACATATTTTGGCCCTTAAATAAGGTATTTTTCTTCATGGAATATCCTTCAAAAATTCGTCCATTATATGCTCCATATATTCCGCCATATTTGCTCTTTCCTGGGTCGCGCAGGAGAAATGTCTTCATCTTTTTGTCCACCATTTTGGTATCCATTTTATTTGGCATTTGGTTTCCAATTCTTGACACCATATGGGAATGTATTTTAGTAACCATTTGAAGACCATTCCTCGGACTATTTCTTCTCCGGATTTATTGCGTTTTGCGTGCTTGTAGACTCCTTTACTCCGTCTCTTTTGGTCAACACCTGAATTTAACAAAATAAGTTAAAACTAATAAAACTAAGCAATTATCAAAGTAAAAATGTAGAGAAAACACATTAATTAATACGCCTAAAATGCGTAGATCAAATCCCCCACACTTAAACTTTGCTAGTCCCTTAGCAAATACTAAATTAAACTAAGACTCAAAATTTTTCAACAACAAAAATACTACTAAGCCCTTTAACAAATGAATTTCGAAAATTCATGAGAATTCACAAAATTAAAGCACAAGGAATTTAAGAGTTAATAAAGATATTCTCATGCATGAACAAGTAAGACTTAGATGAAAACAATGGTGATTTATAAGCTATGCATGCACTAGAAAAGTTCAAAATCCTCACATGGATGCACTCATCATCTTTTCACTCATGAAAAAGGGGTATTCACTCAAGATATATCGAAGAATAAACAAAATACCTCATGAATAAAAACAATTACTTGCACAAATGAACCAAACCATATGCTTACTCATGTAACTTACTCAACCAATTGAAGGCTACTCATCTTAAGGATCATAAAGGACTTTAGAAAGGTTGTAATGGGGCTAAGGCTAAGGCATTCGAAATTTAGATAAGTGGTGGTGTAAAAATGTTCCAAAGACTTAGTTTAGCACTTAGAATTTTTCAAATTCGTGGCTCATCCTTTCTACACTTCTTCTTGTGTCAAACTTCAAGATCGGGGGCCAATTTTCATCTTTTTGGGCCCTAACTTCATTCTAAACTTCACTTGTCCAAACTTTTACACTTAGAACTTTTGCCGGAGAGCTTTTTCATACATTTTTTTTTCTTTTCTTTTCTTTTGCTCTCGATTTTTCTTCTTCTTTTTATATTTTATTTTTTTGTATTTTCGGCAATCATCTTTTGGACAAGTCTTCCCTTCTTTGTATTCTTTCATCACTTTTTTTTTCGCCACTTCTTTTATGCTAGCTTCGAAACTTCTTCACCAAGTCTTTGAACAAGGGTAGGAACTCTACACTAGGCTAAGTGTTTAGATATGTATGTGGTAAATGAAAGAAAAGGCTTAACGTAGGCACAAAGGGGTAATCTAAGGGTGTCGCAACTCGTGCGCACAATGGGACACAAGGCCATTTGGTTTAAGTGGTGGTAAAATCCTAATTTGCCTTTAATCATATCCAAAATCAGAGCATATATCAACTTAAAAGCGTTGTAAATCTACATGAGTAAGTTCTAGTAATCTCTAGTTCATTAAAATCTATGGCAAGTAATTAGATGAAGCATGTTTTGTTTTTGAAAACCATATGCACGAAATTCACTCTCAAATGAAGTAATGTAGGCTCAAAAACTCACTTTTAGGTTTGTATGATTTAAAACTTATTCTAACATGCGAATTCTGTACCAAGTTTTACTATCTATATCCACTACATGTTAATGCAATCAAAACATCTCTATTAACAAAAGAATTCCATAGTTTAATAATATGAAAGCCATGAACTCGAAATTGTCTCAGAAAAATATCATCATCGACGAGTTAAGGGCATCCTAAGACTCTGAAAACACTAAAATGCACTCAAAAACTACCTAAAATTTTAGAAAAATAAAAACCCACGAAAATTAAAAAAAATTAGGGCATCATCCGCCGGAAAGTTTCATTGTCCGCCCGGTTTTTACAATTTATGACTCAAATAAGTTGTAAACCCCTCCCCCACACTTAAACCCTACATTGTCCTCAATGTAACAAAATAGAATCAAGCATGGAGTAATGATTTCACCAAAAATAACTAACTAATTAACACACTAACAAACTAATAAGGAGGAAGGGAAAAGAAAGCAAATCTGTATGTCGATCCTCCATTGGGTTGCCTCCCAACAAGCGCTTGTTTTTTAATGTCTTACAGCCTAGACATGATGCTTCATTTATGCTCTTGGAACAGCCTGATCTTGAAGGTGCATCTCCTCCATTTGTTCTTTCCACTTTGCAGCTTAATGTTCTGACCTCCGTGTCTTTAAACTAGAATTCCGAATGATGTAGAGCTCAGAAATTCGTGATCTTTATATGACTGAAAACTAGACGTCTCGAGCTTTCCATTCATATAAAGAACTCATGCTAACTCCAAACGAGCTGAAAGTTATGACTTTTCAAAGTTGACTGTTCTATTTTGGACAGAAGCTGCGAATTATGAAAACACTTGGAGCACGTTCCTCCTTCGTATCCTTCAAAACTCAACAATCATCAAATCCAATGCAAATGCATGATATGCATTAAATGTATGATGAATATGATGCAAGATGATGCAATTATGTAATGCATGAATGTTGAATGATATGCAAAAATGCTTGACTATTCTAAATATTCACAAAAATCGAGCATCCTGAGCATGACTATTTGAATAATTTCTCTAGAATTAATCACACGTTGGAACTAGCTGAAATTTTACACGAAAAGACTAGACACATATACAAATACTTCATAAAAGTTTCAGAATTTTCCGAGACGTATAACTATGTCAGATAAATCACACAAAACAGCCTATTGCCCAGCTCTGAATTTATACTAAACATATAACACATATGCAACGAAAATACTAAGGCACAATATACTAGAAACATGAATGCACATGATATATAATAAAAATGCAATGCAAATGATGCAAAAATAAGAAGTCAATGAGAAATCTAAGTATATAAACACACAAAATTTGTTTTGCACGTTGGACATGTTCTTAGGGCACCTTTCACACAATGTCACACTTCGATTTACCATGTATCACACATTTACTTAATGAGAATTAACTAAATGCATCAAACAAGATCAACCTAGATGATAAAATGGTGTGAATGCATAAGAGAAAATGGTTAGAACCTGCAGAAAACATCCAAGTTACATGAACAATCATGAATAGAATGACTCATCCATTGGTCTCATGTCCCTAACTTCACTTAGGTTAGGGTACCCGGTGATGAAATCCGAGCATCATGAAACCGCAGGGGAGTTAATGCAACTAAGTACCTGCAACGTTGGAAAGTCCTTTACATGTTCAACAATTTTCGAGATTTTTAGCACACATGTCCCAAATTGATTTCGCCAAAAATTTACAAGGATTACAAGGCATTGATTTTTCAGTCTTTCCAAGGACGTGCGACCCGTGCGATAAAGTATGAATTCTCAATTGTCCAGCCTTGGTTCAATCGAAAAACATGGCCAGTTGGGGATAGAGATAACGCGAGAGGCAGGACTAATTTCGACAATACACCCCGAGGCTAACCGGGCCAATGGTATATACTCCATTGATGTAAGTCTTTCTTAGATCCAGAGCCTGTCACCAGTCATAACCCGTTTCTAGACACCATGTCCGACATTCAGCCAAACTTTCAAGAATTCACACTCCCTCATAGTTCTTGTAGACTCCGCCCTCAACCTTATGTGTAAAACATAAGGGGTTAAGGAGATAAACAAGAAAAAGAGGCACCATCTATTCCAAGGAGTGAGACCTAATTAATCAAGCATGTAATCAATGTAAATCTAAGACTATTCTTTAACATGCTTAACAATTATTAGATATATATATACAAACACCGATTAATATTTACAAAAATTAAAATTTACACTAACATTTATTCACATGTATTTATTTACGAAAAATTAAATCAATTAGGGCACATATACAAGGCATCGAAAATTTTGTAAGTAAAATTAGCATATATACTTCGAAAATTCCTGAAAAAGAAAATGGTTAGTAATGTGCACAAGTATAAATTTACATATATACACACAAAAATTACAAACAATTAACAATCCCCGGCAACGGCGCCAAAAATTGATAATGACGGAAACATGCATTTAAATTAAACACATAAATCAACCATAAACAATTTAAAACCCTATAGATGTAGTATAATATAAGCAAGTAGGGATCGTTCTAAACCGGGGATTGAAGGGTGCATGCAATTCTTGTGTAGTAAAAGGGGGTATAAAGAGTTGTTTTTAATTACCTAATTTATTTACTAGAAACGTCTCAAACATAGCACATAATCCTATGACTCTAACATGCATTGACTCATAGACAAGCAAACACATATGAGACCCAAAAACACATACCACGTTTGAAACAAAAAGAAAACCTAATTAATTATATACAAGTGATCAACTTAATCCATAATCTAACTCATTTATTAACACATGCAAATAACAACACTACCGAAATCCCATAACCCTAAATTTTGATTAAACATGCATAATTCATATTTTGTGCTAGGCATCCCCTAAACACCATTGATCTAGACTAGGAATCCCCTAAATCAAAACCAAAGCATTAAGAACCAATTAACTTCATGCAAATTGAAATCTAGAATAAGGAACACATGGAAAAGTTATTGAAATTTACGTATGTAATAAAACCGAAATACAATCATCCAAAACACACAAACAAGTTTCATGAACAAAAAGAGACTACGGAGTAAAGAGGTCATTGTTACACTTTTATATCTTCGGAATCCCCTATGGATACTCAAGAGAACTAGACTTCTTTGGTGGATGACGTTCGGAATCCCCTATGCGTCGGTGGAAGAAGAGATGCGGCGGTTTGATGGCGTAGTTGGCTTCTTGAGGATGTCGGCTTAATTTGTGGGGAGGAGGAGAGTATTTGGCAGAGCATAGGCTATAGAATAAGTGATGTTTTTGCTTTGAGTCGAGCTCTTGTATTTATAGGTGAAGAATTCCAACTTTCCTCTCCAAACTAGGTTTTCCTAGTGTACTCGGGCAGAATTGCCAGCCTGTCTTGAAACGTCTTTTCCGGGAGATCTAGAGCTCAGAAAATTCCAATTCTTGTTTCATTGGAAAGCTTATTCAAAGGGATATAAAATCCATATAATGAACGCCATATTTGGAGTTGAATTGAATTTACTACGGATTTTAGAAGTTGAGTGACCTGACTGCCCAGTTTTCTTCTTCTTCAAGGAAAAGGAAATCTTTATATCTTCAAATCTTGCATTCCTTATTCCCCAATACTTCTTGGCCGAATATACCATATTCTTGCACATATTTTGGCCCTTAAATAAGGTATTTTTCTTCATGGAATATCCTTCAAAAATTCGTCCATTATATGCTCCATATATTCCGCCATATTTGCTCTTTCCTGGGTCGCGCAGGAGAAATGTCTTCATCTTTTTGTCCACCATTTTGGTATCCATTTTATTTGGCATTTGGTTTCCAATTCTTGACACCATATGGGAATGTATTTTAGTAACCATTTGAAGACCATTCCTCGGACTATTTCTTCTCCGGATTTATTGCGTTTTGCGTGCTTGTAGACTCCTTTACTCCGTCTCTTTTGGTCAACACCTGAATTTAACAAAATAAGTTAAAACTAATAAAACTAAGCAATTATCAAAGTAAAAATGTAGAGAAAACACATTAATTAATACGCCTAAAATGCGTAGATCAGCGAGCGAGCATGAGCAAACTCAATTATGCTGAACTTGGTTGGTCATCGAACTCCCACATTTGAGTAATGTACTTCTTAAGAAAATGCCCATTGAGGGAGTTCGCGTGGTTTATACCATCTTGATCGCGGAGGTGAATGGCGCCACGTCCTTGGATGTGATCTATTATATACGGTCCTTCCCACTTGAAGGACCACTTGCCTCGTCCTTCACGCTTCTCGCCAATGGGTAAAACCGCTTTCTAGACTAACTCACCCTCTGCAAAGTTCTTGCCCCTTGTACACTTGTCATATGAATGAGCCATTTTCCTTTTCTCAGCACACAAGTGCTCATAGGCTTCTAAAAGCTGCTTGTCTAAGTCTTCATGCTCCTACCACATTGCTTGGACGTAGTCTTCCCTAATCAAGTCATGTTGTTCCATAATTCGAAGTGATTGGACGTTGAGCTCCATAGGCAGGACTGCATTGTGCCAAACATTAAAGCATAAGGAATCATCGTAGTTGGGTTACGTTTGCTCGTCTGATATGCCCAAAGTGTATTGAACAATTCAGCATCCCATAACCGAGTATTTCTAGCGAGCATTCACCTAAAAATATGCAAGAGGAGCTTATTACTGGCCTCTGCTTGACCGTTAGACTAGGCATAATAAGTAGTGGAATGAAAGAAGTGAATTCGCAAATCCTTCATGAGTGTATCAACTTCAAAAGAAATGAACGTTGCCCCTCTGTCCGAAACGAAGCACTTCGGGATACCAAATATGCAAATAATATCTTCAAATAAAAATTGGCGAATGATACTTGACGGGCTACTTTTAGAGGCCTAGCTTCCACCCATTTGGTGAAGAAATCCGTAGCTACAATGAGCAAGAAAACCAGCCACTGCCTGGGCCTTGACTGCTATTTGTGGAGCATACTGCAGCGAAAATTTATAGAGCGCTAGAATCCACTTCCCTATTTGGCCCTGAGTATAGGCTGTGAAAGCATGTATTTTACCAAGTTCGTTGAAGCAATGACACATATAGTAAACGACAATATGTAATGCTTCCATTTGCATCTTGAAAAGTACAAGGTGAGGTATAACTTCTCCATGGGCGAGTACCTCTTTTCGCAATCTGTTAGCATGCGGCTGAGGTAGAAAATGGCATGCTCGGTGCTAGTGGTATCGTTCTATGCCAACAGGCTTCCAATAGAATTTTCAGTGGCTGAAATATATAGATTGAGAGACACCCCAGGCCTTGGCAGAACCAATACTGGCGGGTTGGCGAGATACACCTTAATAGCATCAAAAGCCTCTTGATGGACAAGCTCTCACACGAAGTCTTTATGATTCTAAAGATTAAGTAGTGGAGAAAATGGTTGAACCTTTCCTGCCGCATTAGCAATGAACCGTCTCTGAAAATTGATCTTGCATAGCAAACATTGAAGTTCTTTCTTGTTTCTTGGCGGGCTAGCGTTGAACACCACTTCTTTCTTATCGTGGAGAACTTCAATCCCTCGTTAGTGAACTAGAAAACCAAGGAAGTCTCCTGCCTAAACACCAAAGACACACTTGGTATGGTTTATCTTCAACTGGTGAAGCCTTATTCGGTTGAACACTTTCCTCAAGTCATCTATGTGGTATGTTCGCCATTTGGTCTTGAATACCACATCATCAATGTAAACTTCCATGATTTTACCTATGAGGTCATGGAATATTAAATTCATAGCCCATTGATAGGTTACCCCTGCATTCTTAAGCCCAAATGACATGTCCACATACTCAAAAATGCCAGCGAAACCAAGACACCGAAATGTTGTTTTATGTCTGTCAGCTTTCATGGGGTATACATCTTTCGGTGTAGCATTATTGAGGTATGCGATAGTTGACACAGACCCTCATCTTCTCATTCTTTTTCTTGACAGGGATGACATTTGATAGCCGCTCATTGTATTTGGCTACTCTGATGATGCAGACTTGAGCATCTTCTCGATCTCTTCTTTAACCAAACTTGTCGTCTCCGTGTTCATTCGACGGTTAGATCAATAATATCAACATGGTTCGAAGATGTAGCGACAAGAGTCTACTTTCAAGACTTCCAAGATATCGCGGTATTACCTATGGTAAAGACATAACCAATTTAGGAACGACCTTTGTGTGGATCAGAAAGATATTCAACATCAGCAAAACTTGCCAACACATCACAATGATTGTTGGTGTAGGGGTGAAAAGAAATCAGCGCCACTCTCTTTGTGGTGCCCCCTTAGTTCCAACGCCACACTCTCTCTGTGGCCTCTCTGTAGGGATAGATCAAGCTCATATATTTCGTACTCTTTGATACTAAAAGATTGTCTTTAAACCATATCTTTCATACTCTTTGATACTGAACATTATCTTTCATACTCTTTGATACATCTAGCTGTCAAGTTCAATAATAATGAGGAGCTAAGTTTTGTGTATTATGCTAAGGACACTTTTGCGCTTATATTAGGCACTGTAGCCTCTAATACATCTTCGTCACCATCCTTTGGATGAATACGGATCCCTCTAAGGGTTAAGACTATAGAAGATCATGGGAGTACTCATAGACTTCACTTTATCATTATAAAGTGCAACATATCTTAGAGTATAAGCCGATTGATGGAAAATCTCATCATTCCGGTGCTCGAGTTCCAGTTCGACACAACACCGTGTCTTCCCAAGGTCTATTATCTCAAATTCGGATTTCAAACACTTTGAAAATCTTGAACTTGTCATATAAATAAACACGCATGGTCATATCTCTTCCTAATCAAGTAGTCACTTGGTGAGCATTTCAATCTCATTGCAAATGTGCTCTACGGTCTAGAGTCACTTGACTTGGGTACATGAAGTTCATCTAAGACATTCATACCTATCTCTTATTCTAGATCCCCATAAGGATACGCCATGACTACAATTATAAGCTGCATGTCAAGTTTTTCAGAAACTACCAAACTGACAAGGTAATGGAGTGCAATGACATCTATTACAAGAGAATATGACTTCTCGTAGTCGATTCCATAGCATTGTAAGAAGCCTTGCATCATGAGGTGAGTATAATCTCTTTATTCTCACCACGATTTCTAACAAAGACCCATTATGATAGGTTTTACACTTGGGTGTGTCAGAATCACCAACCTAACTACCTTTCTCTTTGTTAGTGAATATAATTTAATTTGGATCGCTTCTTTCCATGTAGGCCAATTACTACTACGTTTGGGACTTTCAACATATATATGTTCGATAAATCTCAAAATTACATGCTCTCATGTACACTAGTGTAATTTATATTTTGTAGAGATCTCTATATTATGAGTAATTGGTTTTAACATTAAGGCGTCCCTCAATGATAACCACAAGCCAAACATATTATCATGAGACAGAATAGAGTAAATGATCATTGGATCATATTGTGCCAAACTCGCTCCCTTCTTTTGACGAGTATTTATCAAACCTTTGGGTCTCCTACGCTCTCCAGCGGAACCCATGACTTGTGACGACATTATGCCACTTTGTGACATCACCATGCCATTTTCCGTGATGGAAATGCCATTCCCATCTCTTTTGGGTGACGTCATGTCCTTTTGAAATAGACATAAATCCTTATAGGCATGTTTGCAGCAAGTATATGTGATCTTGTCATACGGGTTAACAAATACTAGAAATGCATTAGGCATCGAATCTGTTATGTTATATCGTTTGGGGATCCTGATGAGACATGGTGAGGACACAATCCTTCCTGTCATTCCTATTGAACGTGCTTGTTCCTATCTCCCCCTAACGACTGGAAGACTGTCTCATCAAAGTGACATCTGCAAAACTAGCGGTAAATAGATCACTTGTCAAGATTCTTATAGCGGATTATAGTTGGACAATCATGTCCAACATAAATATTCATTTGTCTCGATTGACCCATCATAATGTGTTGTGGGAGAACAATTTTGGCACATAAATGCGTAAGTGCGAGATATTATATTCGCACACAGTCACTAGCTGTGCAAAACAAGATTGAGTGATGGTGTATCGCAGAAGATTTAGTATAGTTGTATGTTGGCCCAATAACACTAACGAAACCCTAAAAAATAAATACTATTTATTTTGGGCCCAAACAAGTACTCCCCTTGCTAATCATTTCAAGCTTAATGCAAAATCTTGTCCCAAAACTAGAGAAGAAAGAAGGCTCATGGTTGATATTCCATATGGTAGTCTTGTTGGCGGTTTGATGTATGTCATGGTTTGTTCTCGTCCTAACATTGCACAAGTTGTTGGTATTGTTAGTCATTATATGTATAATCCGGGTAAAGATCATTGGTTAGCTGCTAGATGGATTTTGAAATATCTTCATAGGACAAGAGATGTTGGTTTATATTTTGAGAGGCATGATTGTGGAGTTCAATTTTTTGTTGCTGGATATGTTGATTCTGACTTTGCTGGAGATTTGGATAAGTGTAGGTCTACTGCAGGGTATTTGTTTACCATGGCACAAGGGCCAGCTAGCTGGAGATCCTCTTTGCAAGCAACGATTGTCTTATGCACTATAGAGGCAAAATACATGGCAGCTACTAAAGCTATAAAAGAAGATTTGTGGTTGCGTGGACTCCTTACCGAATTGAGCATACATCATAATTAGGTGGAGCTTCACTGCGATAGCCAAAGTGTTATATGTTTGGCTAAGTGAAAGGACCCAACCCCGATTCAGTTACCTAAATCGGAATCGAACCCCTTCTGAAAATACGAACCAACAAAAAAATTTCAAAATTTCGGCAGAGTTTCGATACTATCGTGGAATTGCATAAACCTGCACCCTGAAAATAACACTTCGTCCTATGCCACAAAAGCCAAACCGTGGGCACCAATCACATCCGGATTTCTCAACATCATAATATAATCAATAAACAATAAACATACTGTACTATATATAATATATTCGTGAAAATTCGTATAAACACGTATCAGAATGTATCAGAGCGACCTCTAGTGTAAATATATACAATATACACATCAGTAGGCGAAACAAGAACCTACTGGCAAACACAGGTAGCTCAGATCACTAGCCTCCAAACTGCGACGTGAAACACCAAAACCTGAACTGCAACTGGGCACAGAAACCGAAAAGCCCAGGGGAAAGACAATAAACTCGTTAGAGTGAGTGGACGAAAATAAATGTCTTTCACCGAGTAATATATATTATAAAAACATATGCGAGTCGAGATATAAATAAACCAAATCAAATAATATAAGAGGAGACGCTGACTCCAACTCGTAAACAAAGCATGCATGGAAAATCTCACGGGGTCACTCATGGACACATCCGTGCTAGTACAGTCAGAATCACGGAGTCCCTGACTTCCACGTGATTCTAGCCAGAAAGGCCTCAGTTCCGGGGTAACGCCCCTCGCCGGTCAGGTCGGGGTTCCGCCCATCCTGGTAGGCCTACCATCGGGGATCAGCCGAGAGGCAAGTGTATCGATACAACAATGTAACTAAGACTGTACTCTGTGTAACTCAAATCATAAACAGTTCGATGCAAATGCATGAAACAATAAATAAGTGTATATACGTAATATATATATACTAGTATAAGCATAATCGTATAACACATGTTCATAATAAATATAATCTCGTATGAAATCTCATGCTCGTAAAACCATGATCATGCTGCATGCTCAAGTTCGTAAAACGTATATAAAAGACTCGCAAGAATTCTGTGAAAAGAAATTGTCCACTCACAGGTGAGCAAAACGCGCACTTGCGCTAATCTCGTGGTCCGGCGAAAAATTCCTCGCATGAAGCACGATCTCGGTCTTGATCTCGGTCTCGATCTCGATCTCCTGAACATTTATAAACATAACTGATCAAAATCATAGTTCACAACTCTGTACTGAAGCACGGAAACCAACCGTTCCCGGAAATATGCAATGCAGTACAAAATGATTAACGGAAATTCCAAAATCTCCACTCGAAACCCTCGACTAAATATCGGCTACCCAAATCAATCCGAAAACCTCTGGACGATAATCAGGGCGCGATTATGAGAAAAACGACATTAAAAACGTCGAAATCTGAAAAAGTCAACCTTCCACCGTGGACCGCCGGAGGCGGCGGCGCGCCGTCAACGGTGAAATCCCACGGCCAAAATTTCCAGAACTCAAGATCATTCCAAGCGTAACCCTTTTCTCTTCTACCACGAAGCCCAAATCTCACCGGAACCCATTCAATTTCTCACGAACCCGAACGGAAAACATCCCTCCGGTGACCTATTCGGGTTACCACAAATCCTCCATCAAACCCAAAAATAATCACATGGGAAGCATCCCTAGACTAAGGGGAGTCGAACCCCTAACCTCACAGCCACCGTGGTTCGCCGGAACACGGCCAACCAACTCCGGCGACTTAACCCAGTTCGGCCCGATTCGAACCCACCTAAAACCTTGACAATTTCCACAAATTCTCATACCATTCAACTCGAAATCGAAAGGAGAAGCTAACCATACCTTCCTCTTGACCGGAGGTGGCCGAAAAAAGGACGTCGGACGGTGAAGACCAAAACGTCAACTTTCCTCTTCGTGGTCAACGGTCAACTTTCCCAATTTGGGAAGTCAAAGCTCGGTCAACGTCAAACAGTGTTTTTACGACTAATTCTCGACTATTCCGATATTTATACTCGCGCCTCGGGTCGATCGACGATTCAAAATGGATAACCATCACGTTTCGGATAAACACGAAACAATCGGATAAACTCGTCGAAAACTGAAACTTCAAATAATCGTATTATATTCCTTGGTTATCGAAAAAATCTTCCGGAACCGTCCTCGAGCTCGAAATCACGTACTCTACAACTTCCGTGAAGACACTCAACTCAAATTCTCGACCAAAAATATATTCGCGAATAGAATCGGCAAACCACATATATAACGTAAAACTGCGACTATGACCAATCTCGAGAATCGTGCCGAATATGCAACTGATTCTGGTTCGGGTCGTCACACTAAGCATCAGGTTTATCATTCTAAAACCAAGCACATAAATGTAAAGTATCATTTTGTGAGACAAGTTCTGAAAAATAAGAAGATTGTTTTGATGAAAAATCCAACTAAAGACAATCTAGTAAATATGTTGACAAAAATGGTTACTGCAACCAAGTTTAATCACTCTAAGAACTTGGTTAATATTGTATCAGTTTGAATGAGTTGTTTGAGAGCAGGGAGTTTGTGATTTGGGTCTTGCTTGACCGTTGATATGTGGAGGTTTGTGGAGCATCATTTTGCTCGCTGTTTTGGTTCATACATTGTGTTGGAGAAATCTCGCCAATGTGGAGATTGTTGTGTTGTGGCTCGTTATTTCTCTTTGAGTATTTTTATTCTCTATAGTAGTTATTATAGGCAACTAAGAAATAGGATAGCATTTGGTGTAACTGTTATGGCAGTTTACACAAGAAAGAATAAGAGCATTTGTTGTAGTTTATTTCATAGTGCAGTTACGAGACTTTGTGGGAGACTTTGTAACCTCAGTCGTTGATAATGAATTTGTCTCTGCTGCTCTGTGAATGTAGGTTTTTCCGAACCATGTAAATCTTTTGTATTTTTTAGTTTATCGTTCTTCATAATTGTGAATTCACTGCAGTGATTTATTTCCGCTGTTGTTCTTCTGTGATTTGATATTCTTAAAGTCCAACATAAATGTGGCTTTGGATTATATTGGAGCTTGATTTAGGGCTTAGACAAGAATTAATAGCATCTGGGGATCACAAGTGTTTGTTCACACATATTTCATTCATTTGTATTCCGAACTGGGAAGAATTGTAGAGGCCCGGAAGGTGTTTGATGAAATGCCTGAGAGAGACAGGTTTACATGGACTACAATGGTTTTGTCTCATGTTCGTGTTGGTGATATGGGTTCTACGAGGGTGTTATTTGATGAGATGGATCGAATGATGGTTGTTATGTTAACTCGACTTTCTAATGTGGTCAAGACTCTAGGTTGAACTCGGCGCAAATGTCAATGCTTATCGTCCCGGTATGTTTTTCACTTTGTGTATATGTTTAGCTCTGTTGTTGTTAGCGTATGTATTGTAGTCGAATTCATGTTGGTTTCAGAAGTGTTGGTTGTTGTTTTTGATTGTTTTGAGAAATGCGGTTCAGGTCGGCATGCTGGGACTCCGCTGCATCATGCGGTGAAAAGAGGGCTGGAGGATACTGTCAATTTAGTTCTTGCACATGGAGGTGTGTTGTTGTTCTATTTTTGTGGTTTTTCGCTTAGTCATGTGAAATTTGGTGTCGCTGTTATCTATTTTGTTAGGTGCATTGGATGTTAAGTTTCATGTTTTGGGGGTTTATGTTTTTTTTTTTATGTGCTTAGCTCTGTATTGTAGACAAAGCAATGACCCTCAAGAACAAAGTAGGATATAATCATGATTTACAAGAGCGACATTAGTTCACTATGAAGAAATGTTTGATTAAATGGTTCATTTGGCATGCATTCTTATGTATAGGTGTATTGGTGTAGATAGTTGATTGACTAAATTTGTTTTCTTCTGTAGCTTCATGGAGAAATGTGCAAGATCTTCGCTGCAAATGATTGCAAGGTCATGTCGATATTTCCTTCTTTGGAAGCAGCACGGCCTAGGAGCAAGTCAGCATCCCATCTTGAAAAGAAATATGATAGTTCAATTCTCAGAGCTCAGATTCAACAATTGTCGCAAGAAGTATGATAGTTCCATTTTGAAAGTTTTTGTCATATTTGGCAACTCTAAAGAATGTCTGAATGGTTTTGACATCAATGTGGGTAGCTCTCTGATCGTTATTTTCTATGTGGGATAGTAATTTGGTTTCTAGAGTGTGTGAAAACAAATGTAGTTTAATCATGATTTGTTCAAAGTTTTCATTTTGTTGATCTGATTTAGTATAATTCTGATCTGAGAAAATAATGAAGAAATTGAGGTCATGTACAGTTCAAGACCTGTATATGTGTATATATATCAATTACAATATTTTGATGGTGCAATAGCATATGGCTTTCTGTTTTGTAATGCCTGGTATATGTTATTCTGACGAGTAAACCACTGGGGAGAAATTGAAACATATGTTAACTTGAATGGTCATAACTATACTTGTTCGACTAAATGAGTACCCACTACTCAAGTCGATAGAGGTGTCGATGAGTACATTTAGTTTCCAAATCTTTCTGGAATTCAATAGAAATATGACATAATGTTTATATAGGAGGTTTATTGTTAGAAAATAAATGTTCGTCGACGTTGATCTAACACCCAGTTGAACCACAACTGACACTCAGATGAACAGGAAACCTAAAACGGACACTCAGTTGAACCCAAACTAACACTCAATTAAACTCAAACTGACACTCAGTTGAACCTAAACTGATACTCAGTTGAACCTACAGTCTAGAGACCTTGACGGTCAACAATCAATGATCAAAGATATATAAGTACGTGTGTGTGTGTGTGTGTGACAACCCGAATCAGAATTAGTACATTAATCGGCTTAATCCGCGAGTTTTACGAGTAATCACTATTGTCGTAATTAAGCAGTTTTAGTAGGTTCATTCACGACTAATTTATCAGGCGAGAATTCGAAATGAGTCTCTTCACGAGAATTGTAGTATGCGTGATTTCGAGTTCGTGGGCGGTTTCGGATAATTGTTTCAATAACCGAGGAATATGTTATGAATATTTGAAATCGCATGATTTAGTCGTGTTTATCCGTTTGAGTTTGAGTTATCCAAAACGTGGATGTGATTCAATTTGGACCGTTGATCGTATCGAGCCACGAGTATAAATATCGGAATAGTCGTAAAATTGTTGAAAATCACTGTTTTGGGAAGTTTGACCGTCGTTTGACCAAAAATGGACCGTTGACTCGCGTTGACCGAGGGAGAACCGCACCACCGTTTGACCACCGATCGATTTTCCGTTTTCGGCCACCTTAGACCAAATCGTTGGTATGGTTAGCTTCCTCTCATGATTTCCTACTATTTTGCAATTGATTTGAGTTAAATTGGTTGAGATTTGGAGGAGAACGAGCTCAGTGTAGTTCGTGGGTTTTGCCGGAATCGGGTGGCCATTTCCGGCCACTTTTGGGGTCTGAGGGGTTGGGGGTTTTGCTCCCCTCAACCCAAAGAAGCTTTTGGGTGAAGAGTTTTTAAGGTTGGTCGCCGTTTGGAGCTTGCCAGAAAACTCACCGGAATCCATGGATTCCGGGGTTTCGAGGTGAATTCCGGCCGGTGGGCTTGGAATTGAGGCTTGGTGTAGAAGAGAGATGTGTTGGGCTTGAGAAGTACTTGTGATCTAGAAAGTTTGGCCTGAATCCGCCACTGTTGACGCCGCGTCGCCGCCGGTGGCGGTGGTCAACGACGACGCTCCGGCGAAGGGTTGACTTTTTGAAATTTGATAAGTTTTATGCCGTTTTGCTCGTAATTGCGTCCCTATCGTAGTCTTGAGGTTTTCGAGTTGATTTGGATACCGGATTTTAAGTCGAGGGTTTATGTGGAGTCTTTGGGGGTTTTCGACGATTATTTTGTATCCGAGTTATATGTTTTCGGAAATGGTTGATTTCCGAGGTATGGTACAGAGTAATGAATTATGATTTTGATCCGTGATATTTTGTGATTACTCAGGGGATCGAGATCGTAGGCTTGGCAAGGGATCTTCCGCCGGATCTCGGGATTAGCGCGTTTGCGCGCTATACTTGTCTGTGAGTGGACATTTCTTTTCACTGATTGGTTGCGAGTCTTTATATTACGTTTTACGAGTATGATCATGCATATGAGATTATGATTTATATGAGCATGTGTTTTACGATTATGCATTTACGAATATGCATTGACGAATATACTTTCATAATTATATATTACAAATATGCATTTACATTATGCTCACTACATTTGCATGAAACGATTTATGATTTGATTTACACAGAGTACAGTCACAGTATATATTGTTGTATCGATACACTTGTATCTCGGCTGATCCCTGAGGATGTTTACCGGGGGAGGCTGTGACCCCTGACCCGAGGCCTTTACCGGGGGGGGGGGGGGGGGGGGGCAGAGCTCTGACCTGAGGCCTTTCTGGCTAGAATCACGTGTGGGTTTGGGATCCCGTGATTCAGACTGTACTAGCGCGGACGTGTCCACGAGTGACCCCGCAGGACTTTACAATGCATGCTCTGTACGCGTGAGAAGTTAGAGTCTCCCTCGTGTACTATATCATATTTATTCATTTAGACTCGTATATGTTTTTATAACATATATTAGTCGGCGAAAGACATTAATTTTCATCCACTCACTCTAACGGTTTATATGTCTTTCCCTGGGCTCTTTATTTTCAATGCCCAGTTTGCAGTTCGGATTCTGGTGTCGCACGTCGCAGTCAGAGACTTAGTATTCGAGCTACTTTTCTTTTCCAGTAGGTTTTTTTTGTTTAGCCTACTGTTGTATATTTATGTATATATACTAGAGGTCGCTCTGAATACTCTAACGTTTATATTTTCATATGATTTCCCCGGATTTCTATAAAGTTATAGCTTTTGTTTATTACTTTACATTATGTTATGATATTGAGAAATCCAGATGGGATTGGTGCCCACGGTTTGGCTTTTGTGGCATAGGATGAAGTGTGTTTTCGGGTGCAGGTTAATGGTAATTCCACGATATAGTGAAACTCTACCGAATTTTCTATGGTTTTTGTAAGTTCGTGTTTTTAGAAGGGGTTCGATTCCGGTTTAGAAAACTAAATCGGGGTTAGGTCCTTTCAGTGTGTGTGTGTGTGTTGATTGCTGATTTAGAGTTTTTCTTATACAACTTGTTGATTTAGAGTTGATTGTTGATTTTTAGTTGAGTTTAGTTGAATTCAATGAATATATATATATGATTATATGTTAATTGTTGATATATATGTGTTAATTTGTCATTAAGTAGTAGAAGAATTAATGTAATTTGTAGTTTAAAGATTGATATATATATAGATATAATGATGAATTTTTAATTGGTGCATGTATATATATAGTTGAAATTTTTAGGATGGACAAGAGTTGGATTTGCCTTCCAAAATGGGATCGAATATATGACATTGGAATGTGGAGTTTTGTACTCACTACAAGAAAAACGCACCTAGACCGCGGAGCGTTTCTGTCGTCTAGGTGCGTTTTTCTTTCGTCTAAGTACTTAGACGACAGAACCTCCGTCCTCCAAGTTCCGTGCTCCAAGTGTTGTCGTCCAAGCACTTGGACGACGGAAAAGGTGAAGTAAGCACTTGGACGACAGAGAATGGTTCTATGTCGTCCAGGTGGTTACTAAGACCGCGGACAAACTCTGCGGTTCAAGTAAGCACTTGGACGACGGATAACCATTCTCCGTCGTCCCAAGTGCTTACTTGGACCGCGGAGTTTTTGATCTTTCTCCGCAGTCTAAGTGCTCACTTAGACCCCAGAGAATTGATTTCCGTGGTCCAAGTGAGAACTTAGACTGCGGAGTTTTTGGGATTTCTCCGCGGTCTAGGTACCCACTTAGACCACGGAGAATTGATTTCCATGGTCCAAGTGGGAACTTAGACCACGGAGTTTTTGGGTTTTCTCCGCGGTCTAGGTACCCACTTAGACCACGGAGAATTGATTTCCGTGGTCCAAGTGAAAACTTGGACCGCGGAGTTTCTCCGCAGTCTAAGTTCTCACTTGGACCACGGAAATTAATTCTCCGTGGTCTAAGTGGTTATTTAATTTTTTTAAAATTAAATTTTAAATTGTTGTAAAATATTAATAATTTAATTAGAAAACCCCATCTCATTTAAATAATTAAAAATGTTAAAATTAATTAAATAAAATAAATTTGTAATTACTTGATTAAATAATAAAAATTAATTTGTACATACATGAAATTAAATATAAATTAAAATATTGTTCGAAATCGGGAAAAAAATGATATAATAAACTACACAAATTAACTACTAAAATATTGGAGGAGCAGATGCGCTGCCGAGTCCCCCGCCTCTAGCCGGGTCGTCGTCGTCGGGGTATGGGTTCGGAGGAGGTTGACACTGTCGTCGAACTTGATTTTCCATAAGGGCGACGAGTTGGGCTATCTGCGCTTCTTGCTGATCAAGCCTTTGACGCATAGATAGATTTTCCTCCCGTGCGAGTCGAGCCTCTTGAATGTCTGCTTGGACGGCCGCAGCCTAAGTACTTTTCCTCCCCGAACCTCCCGTAGATGATGAGTCGGAGGTCGACAAATCTCGAATCACCTTAGGTCCCATCCTCCTAACCTCCCTTCCAGCTCTACGACCGTATATCTCATCGGCGATTGCAATTTGGCTCTCCATCGATAGAGGAGGTAGGTCTTTGGGCGGCAAATCTGGGTATGCAAGCTGAGTGTTGGCCAATTCCTCCTGCGCACGTTATACCAACCTTACCTAAAAAATAAAAATTAAAAAAAAATTATAATTAAATTATAATTAAATAATAACTACTATAATTAAAAGCACATATATATATATATCACTTACGCCGTATTGACTCGCTTCATTCTCGAGCCCAGGCGTCACGTACGCGCTTATGCTAGCATCGAGATAAGGGTGTTTGGAGCCCTTATCCCTGTGCTCATTTGCTATTTGAATCACTTGCTTGGCGCTGGAGGTATGGTGTTTGTCCTTCTTCCCCCGGTTGGTTTTGTTGATTTCAGAGAATTTCTGTTGGACAACATAAATCATTAAAAAATTAATGAGTAACTAAAATAAAAATAATTCAATTCTCTTAATTTAAATAAAAAAAAGTAAACACCTTATATTCTTCATCTTGGAAGTGGTTACACAACCACTGCCACTCATCTTCCCTATCCCCACGCAGCTCTACGGGGGTAGGCACGGGGCCAATATTGTCGAAGTACACATGAAGCTTGTACTTCCAATCACGGTAGATGGAGTTGGCGGTTTGGTTGATATGCCTAAGCATCGCCGGTGTGGGATCCACCTCATATTGTTCCTATCAGAAATAAATAGAAAATTATAATCGTATATATTATGAAATTATAATTTTTATTGGTTATTAGAAAATAAATTTAAAATTGTACGTATTACGTACAGAAAGTTCTTTAAACAGTTTCGCCTTCTCTTCATCCGGCAACTCCTTCAAAGTAGGGGCAGTCATACGAACCCGGCTACGAAAGATTGACCCTATGCTATGCGCCGAGAGACTAGCTAGCTGAGCTGTGGGAGGGCCACCGGTGAATTCTTCGTACGGCAAGTCGATCTTTTTCCCGGTCGCCTTTAAAATTTTCTCTGATTTTCCGCCTTTGACGAGACCGCGAGTCCTTTTCAGTTCCGGGTCAGTCGGGGCCCTCTTGAGCTTGCACCGGGCACTATAGAGGATAGATTCAGAGGTCGAGACTGGAATATGCGTCGTCATCACCTGTCGGGATAACTGGGGCAACAGGAATTTCCCCAGTGGGCGCTGTCAACGGACTAGCTGAAGGGTCCGGAGAGAGCGAGTCGTTGCCCTGCTGTAATTCCCAACCGACTTGGTCCGCCAAGCGTCGGAGCATAGCATCTTCGGCCTCCTGTTGGGCTTTTTTCTTTCCCGGTGGAGCCATTTAAACCTAGGAGTACGTTGTTAAAATACCTGATTACCATAATAATTATATAAAAAAATTTATGGTAATTACACCTTAGTATTGAGTGCGCCTAAGATTTAAAAAGAGTACACTAGCGTGGTATTTGGGTCGTTCAATGGACGTGTGACCCGCGCGATAAAGTGTAAACTTTCAATTAATCAGCCTTGGTTCAATCGAAAAACATGGCCAGTTAGGGATAGAGATAACGTGAGAGGCAGGACTAATTTCGACAAAACACCCCGAGGCTAACCAAATCAATGGTATATACTCTATTGGTGTCGTCTTTCTTAGATCCAAAACCTGTCACCAGTCATAACCCGTTTCTAGACACCATGTCCGATATTCAGCCAATCTTTTGAAAATTTACACTCCCTCAAGTCCTTTACAAACTCCGCCCTCAACCCCGTGTCCATAACTTCATTTAGCTTATGGTGTGCGGTGATGAAATCCACACATCACGAGGGGTTAAGGAGATAAGCTAGGAAATGAGGCGTCATCTATTCCAAAGAGTGCGACTTAATAAGCCAAACTTATGTACTAAATTTAAATCAAAGACTACCAATTTACTACAAAATTCCCATAATTATCAATTAATTATTTTTAATTACATGAAATAATAATCACCAATTATACTATTAATTAAAACAATAAATAATTACAATAAATAATTATTATTTATCATGCATTTAATAATAATTATTCATTTACCAATATAATTAATTATTATTAACAATAATAATTATTACTATTATTTAATTTTAACTAATAATTATTCATTTACTAATAATTATAATTACCAATAATTAGTTATCATTACCAATAATAATTATTACTAATATATTATTACTAATAATTTATTTTTACTAATAATTATTATTACTAATATATTAATTAGTAATTAATTAACCAATTTATAAATTAAATAATTACTTAAATAATAATAATGTTAATTAAAAAAGATAATTATTACCTAGCCGGAAAGTCGCCGGAAAATCGCCAGAATGTCGCCGGAGTAGAAAGTCGCCAGAGAGAGGGAAAGTCGCCGGAATTTTGGTCGCCGGAGGTTTTGAGAGAGAATGAGAGGAGAGGAGAGGAGAGGAGGAAATGAGATGGGATGAGGAAAAGAGAGAAGGAGCAGTGCTATATATAGGCTTTCACTTAGACGACGGAGCACCTTTTTCCGTCGTCTAAGTGCACTTGGACGATTGAAAAGGCCGTTTCCGTCGTCTAAGTCAACCGTTTCAAAATTTTGAAACGGTGCCCAATTAATCGGCGAGACGGTTTCAACCGCGTTAAATTTCGGCGCCGTTCCAAATGTTGACTTAGACGACGGAGAATAGATTCTCCGTCGTCTAAGTCAAATTTCAAAACAGTGAAGCGGTACAATCAACCGCCAAGGGTTTTGAACTTGGACGACGGAGAAGACAATCTCCATCGTCCAAGTTGAATTTACGTTAAAAAATTTTTTAAAATTAATTCGCAAGGAATTTGCCGATCTGTCATTCGAATGAAATAGTCGTAAAATATCGATTAACGCATCGTATATATAAACAATTGAATTTGAAACGATGAATAAGTTTACGTCTTTAAACTTGTTAAGTATCTACTAATCTTTATGACTTAAGTGTTATTAAGTATAGGCTCATTTGCATATTGATATTAACGAAATTGAATTTGGACAAACCAACCGTTGGACACGTTCGCCGTAACATAATATATAATTAGAATAATTTTCAGAAAATAATAAGTTCTTGAAGGGTTTCATCGGCACAGTCAACCGCAAAACTGAGATTTTGACAAACCGGAAATGTGGATACAATACATTTCGTAACTCCGATTTTGGAACCGTCGAAGCTCACACACCAAGAATTGTTTACTCTATAGTCTTGACCAAAAGAATATGCATTGGGAGATGGTCTAGATGGTCGTTGTCTTAGATAAAATTACGAATTCTGAACTTGGACGACACAAATGAGCTTCTCCGTCGTCCAAGTGAGTACCTGAACGACTGAGAATGAGATTATCCGTCATCCAAGTGAGTACCTGAACGACGGAGAATGAGTTTTCCGTCATCCAAGTACGAACCTGGACGACGGATAATCTCATTTGCGTCGTCCAAGTACAAAACCCTGAATTTAGGGGTTAATTAGGCCTAACTGTCCAAGTACAAAACCCTGAATTCACTTGAACGATGCAAATGAGATTCTCCGTTCAATTTTTCTGATTCAATTCGATCGAAAAAATCATCGATCCGATCCGCTCTGATCCGATCCGCTCCTCGATCGATTCGATCCGATCCGGATAGATTAATTAATTAATTTAATTTAATTTACATACGTCGGTCGATCCGATCCGAGTTTGGACACGTGTAATTAATTAAGTACAAAAATAATAGTTTTACATACGTACATACGTACTCCTCCTTATAATATTTATATTAATTATTGATCGATGATGCATCATATATTACAATAATTACAATAATTAATTACCAATTAATAATCCCTTGCACCAAATCTGAAGAAGCCATCCCTCCAACGCCATAAACACCATCCTCCACCGAAATATTAGGGGAGTCCCGAAGTATTTCGCCATCTCCATTGAAGAGCAGCTTACACCAAGTAGTCTAGGGGAGTCCCGACAACAAAAAGTGTAACCATAACTCTTCTCTTATTTCTTTGTATTTTTGGCATTCTTTGGAGTGAAGTTGTAAAGGATTTTGGTTATATAATTCTAGTTAATTTTCTGCCATCTTCTAGTTCTTACGTTTTTGCTATACATGTTTATTCTATGCTTAATACTTAATCTGAATGCAGGGGAGTCCCGGTTTAGATTATTGATGTGTTAGGGGAGTCCCGAAGCACTTAATCACGAAATTAACATGAGTTATATAGTTGAGGACGTAGGCACTTTTAGGTTGCATGAAATTGGTTAGGTTATAAAGAGTTAGAGAAAAAGATGAGATGATCACATGTATATATTAGATAGGTTTTATTTTTGGTTTAGTAAACATGTTTAGGTTCTTTGATTCTTGTTTGTTTTGCTTGTCTATGAGTATAAAGCATGATAGAGTCCTAGGATTTCTAAGTGTGTTTTACTTGCCATTTTCTTTGTCTTTAATTTCGTAGGTCATTAGAACACCAATTCAAACTCCCCCCATACTTTCTAACGTTTTCATGCAGGTGAACACCCTACAATCCCCGGTTAAGAACGATACCCTATTTACCAATGCTACATCTACACAAAAGGGTTTTAAATTGCATTTCGTCTAGATTGATTATTGAGTGTTAATTTAGTAGTCACTTTAGGCGTTATCACCTAACTAAGGTGGCGAGAGCGAAAGGCTCATCCTCATACCAGCTTGAGTTTATATCGACTGATAAAAGTCCAAGGTCTTCCTTTGTATGCTTGAACCATCTGCACTTAAATAGGAAAAAGTTGACATCATTCTCGTAACATAGCTGAACCACATATACAATAGCCCCGTAATATAGATCATTGTCTTTCCCAACCGCTATCCCACTGTTTTGTGTTCTTCTTCCTTCATCTCGGGCCAATGAATGGAACTTTACACCGTTCACAAAACATCCGGGATAAATATAGTGTTTAATCGGCTTCCCAGCTAGCAAGTGCTTTGGCCAGGACCACCACCCCCCATGGTTTTCGGATTTTTGTAGATCAATCATCTGCGAAAATGGAAAAATTTAAGGGTTTACTTTCTACAAACATGATCGATATGTATATAAATTACTAAATACCGAGACGTACGTACGTACCCATTGGAAGAAATAATCAGGGAACTTTTTCTTAACCATTTTCTCAATCCACGCCGAACTCTTGTCTGGATTTAACGCCTGAAGCCTCTCCCTGTATGACATCATGTACGGCTCAACTTCGTCACAGTCTCGCAACACTACCCAATGTGCCTCAATAAGTTCTTCCCGTATTAACGATTCTTTTAATACTCCTCTAAACGGTCGGACGACATTGGTGACAACAGAAAGATTGATGCGGGCACTGGGATCGGAGGCAGTGGGAGGTGGTGGATCTTTGAGGTACCTGTTGCTGTAAGTAACACACTTATGCATTAGGTATGTCTCGGCTATGGAGCCATCCGGGGCTGACCTGTTTTTGACGAATCATTTATTCTGTCCAAACTGTCTACAAAATCAAACGTACAATAACAATAAGTACATATAGCTAGTAATCTCCAGTGGAACAAATTATGAATCGAATCACCTGTATAATTAATATAGTTGTACGTACCTTTCTTGAGGATACATCCAAGTGTACTGGACCGGACCAGAAATGAGCACCTGCTCGGGCAGGTGGATCATTAGGTGAATCATGATGTCAAAGAAAGCAGGGGGGAAAATCCTGTCTAGTTTGCAAATGATGTGCACAATTTGTTGTTGCAGTTCCACCACATCTGACTTCTTTAATTCTCTGGCGCATAACCTCTGCCACCATCTGCACAATGCTACTATTGGTTCTACGCCGTCACGAGGTAAATATGGTCGAATTACCATTGGAATCAGACGTTGCAGCATAACATGATAGTCATGTGTCTTTAGACCAACAAATTTGTGTTGCACCTCGTCCATTGCTCCAATTATAGTAGCTGCATACGTAGCCGGATAACGAACGCCCTTAAACCAGTGAAATACAGAACGTTTAAGTGTCGGCTTCACTGTGTAAGGTGCAGCTGGCATCTTGTTGTACACTCTTTTCCTATCCATCCTCAACCACAAGAGACGACGTAGATTCATTAATTCCAGATATTTTCGCGCTTTGGGAGTATCTTTAGTCTTGAACTTAATACCGAGAATTGTTCCCACCACGCTGTCGCACACATTCTTTTCTATGTGCATCGCGTCCAAGTTGTTCCTCAGCTTCAACTTCGACCAGTAAGGGAGTTCAAAGAATATACTCTTGTGATGCCAATAGCGGAGATTATGTGGAGGAATTGGATTGTATTACTTTTCATCCGCGTCATTGGTCAACACACCAAAGTCGAAATAGCTCAATCTCTCTAAAATCTCTTCGCCCGACCAACCATAGGGTTTAGGATCGTTCTCTACCGTCTCGTCGAAATGAGTTTCATCCTGTCGCCACGGGTGGTCGTGAGGAAGCCATCTGCAGTGACCCAAGTAACACACCTTCCCCGTGTGCCAACTAGAGTTCACGTCATCCAAACATATAGGACATCCATTATATCCTTTTGTCCTGCAGGCTGCCAACATCCCATACGCTGGAAAATCGCTGATCGTCCACATTACGGCAGCCCTTATCGTGAACATCGTGTCAGTGAATTTGTCATAAGTTGGGACTCCATTTTGCCACAATAGTTTCAGCTCGTCGATCAAAGATCTGAGGTAGACATCTAAGCACTTCCCTGGAGATTTAGGACCTGGAATTAGTAGAGTAAGGAAATTAAATTCCTTGTTCATGCACATCCACGGAGGCAAGTTGTACGACATCAGAATAACTGGCAAAGTACTGACGGCGGAGCTATTACTACCCCAAGGATTGAATCCGTCTGTAGATAGTCCGAGTCTAACATTTCTAACCTCTGCAGCAAAGTCTCCAAATTCTGTGTCGAAATGTTTGAAACCCTCCCCATCCGCGGCATGTCGCAGGACATCATCATCTATTCGCTTTTCTGCGTACCATCGCATCGCCTCTGCTGTGTGTAGAGACATGTACAGGCGCTGCAATCTGGGAATCAAGGGAAAATATCGAACAACTTTCACAGGAATTCTCTTTTTTGAATTCTTCCTATTCAGCTCATATCTGCACTGGCCACATACGGGACAATAGTCCAAATCTTTATACTCTTTGTAAAAAAGCACACAATCATTCAGACATGCGTCAATTATCCTGTACTTTAGGCCGAGGCTGCTCAAGATATTTCTAACCTTATAATGAGATTTAGGAAGATTGTGATCATCAGGGAGCAACTTACATATTTGCTCCTGAATTTCGTCAAAAGCATTGACTAACATGTTGTGCTTCACTTTTATCTTCATTTGCTCCATCACATATTGCAACGCATTCTCTCGACATCCAGGGAACACCGGGGTCTGCGCTTCAAGTAGCATCCGGTTGTACTTATCCATCTCACTAGTGTCAGTGGCCAAACTAGCAGCGGGGAATGTGTCATCATGCTCATGAGTGGTACTGTAACCTCCCTCTTGGTGTTGGTGTCCACCATGACTAAATCCCGGAAACGCATCCTGGACCAAATCTGCAATTGGGTTGCAAGCAGGGGGGCCGGCACCACTGCCGCTGGATGAGGCACCCTGGTAACTGTACACTGAGCTGAAGTCTGCTGAGCTGAAGTCTACTGCTTCACCATGCTCACTCCATGTAGTGTAACTCCACATCATACCATTTTCGTTCAGGTGTTGCACCATAACATTAACCTCCACATACTGACAATTAAGACATTTCTGGCACGGACACCTGAAATGCTTCTTTCCCTGACCATGTTCTATCGCAAAATTCACAAATTCGCTAATTTCATCCATATACCGGACATTACATCTATTCTGCAACTTCATCCAACTCTTGTCCATACTTCTACAAAATATTATAATTAATTAATTATTACATATATATTAGTCAATTAACTATTAATTATACGTACTCGATCTACATCAATTACGTACTTTAATATGTCTAGCTAACATACATGCATGTATGTACATTTTAACTAAATATTAACCAAATTTTAAAACATCCATACATATATACGTACTACAGGTCTATAATTAACTAATATATATATCATCAATTTCCTAACTTAATATATTAATTATATATTAGACGTACTATTAATTATTAACAATGGACATTTTAACAAACGTACATGCAATTAATTATATATATATATAAACCTAAGTTAATGGTGTTGGAAAATTAACTGCGCACGTACCTGGCCTTCTCCGATATATGGCGAATTAATCGATGGTCGGAGCCGAAGATCGATATATATAGTGCTATATATCTAGCTACCTAGGTAGGTAGCTAGCTAGGACGTCGTCGTTTGTATTGCGTGTACGTGTGAGGCGCTGATCAAGACAGGAAGAGATTATGATCGATCAGTTGAGAGACGAGTGAGTGGAGAGGAAGAAAGTTTGGCATTGGCCTTATATAATGTTTCACTTAGACGACGGAGGTGTCAGTACGTCGTCTAAGTGGCCACTCAGACCACGACGTGTCGGTCCGTTGACCAAGTGGAGCTTGGACGACGGAGACGACGGTCTCCGTCGTCCAGGTGCACACCTAGACCTCGGAGAATTCTCCGTTGTCCAAGTCCACACCTGGACAACGGAGAATTCTCCGAGGTCCAGGTGGAACTTGGACCACAGAGATAGTCGTCTCCATCGTCCAAGTTACACTTGGACCACGGAACTTTTACGTTTCCGTGGTCTAAGTGTTGTTTTCTTGTAGTGACTAATGCTAACGAGAAAACAATTCATTATTGCCCGTGTACAAAATGTCAGTATCGTAGCGATTTGTACCGTTTTCCCATTGATATAGTATAAGAAAAACGGGTTATGGGATAAATACACATGTTGAATTTATCATGGTGAAACATCATTAGCGGGTCAGCATGATCATGGGCAATTTTCTAAGAGGGCTAGTACATCCAATGATCCAACAACGAGGTTGATCAATGATATGTTTCTTTATGAGAGCGGTGTATTTGCTCAAGCACAAGATATCCCTCCCGTCGTTGAGGGTTTCCCTCCTATTGAGCCAGTCCAACAATTACTTAGAGTCGTCAACACTGCTGGTATTAACAAGTACAACAAGTTGATTTCCTTCCAACAGACCCCGTTGTACAACTGGTGTAATAAGATTGTTCTTGAAACTGTCATGGGAGTAATGAAAGTGAAAGTGGAAAACAAATTGACTGCCAAGGCTGTTGATGATTATCTGGCGTTGACTACTTCGATGCTGCCTCCCGGTCATCACCTTCCTATAACTCATCGTAAGGTGCGACATTTCCTGAAACATCTTGGCCTTACTTACATCAAAATTCATGCATGCAGATATGTTTGCGTTCTCTTCTAGGGCAAAGATGCTGAAGGGAATGATCTTAAAAACCTTGATGCATGTCCGGTATGTCACACGGATAGGTATAAGTTGACTTCTACAGGGAATACGAAAGATGTGAAGGTACTTCGGTATTTTTCGCTGGTCGATAGGCTAGAACGGTTGTTCTTGTCTGTACACATGGCTAAAGCTATGAGATGGCACGCTGAGAGGGATTTACCTAACGATGATACCCTTATACACTCTGTCGACATATTGGCTTGGAAGCACATGGTTAAGAAGTTTTCTCATTTTGCATCAAAGGTCCGAAATGTTTGGTTCGGGCTCTCATCTGGCGGATTCAACCATTTTGGCAACATGAGTCTTCAATACAATATATGGCCAGTTATTTTGGTACCATACAACATTCTTCCATGGATGTGCGTGAAGAAGGAATAATATGTAGACTATGTTAATTCCAGGACCGGGTTATCCAGGAAAGTGTCTCGATGTGTATTTGAGACCATTGATTGAGGAGTTTAAGTACCTAAGTAACGTTGGTCATCCCACTTATGACAAGTACAAAAATGAGATGTTCCAGATGCATGACATGCTTGTTGGCACCATCAGTGATTTTCCTTCCCGCGGGATGTTGTTGGGTAACGTTACCAGGGATACATGGCTTGTCCAAAGTGTATGACTGTTGATTACGACAGGCTTCATTATAGGAAGATTGTGCAGATACGTCACCGTTGTTGGCTTGGACTTGATCACTCATGGCGGGAGGATGACCATGCATTTGATAAGACTGTAGAAACTAATGTGCAACCCAGGAGATGGACGGGGGAGGAAATTTTAGAAATGCTGAAATGACTACGATTTTGGGTAGCTCAGCAATCATCCTAATATAGTGGCGGCAATACCTGACAGACCCGACAAGTATAAATTCTGGACACACAAAAGCATATTCTGGGAACTCCCGTACTGGTCCAAGTTGTCGATCAAGCATTACCTAGATGTCATGCACATAGAGAAGAATGTGTGGGAAAGTGTGGTGGGCACAATGCTGAATTGGGAGGAGAAAACTAAAGACGGCTCTGAGGCACGCATTGATCTGAAAAGAATGGGTATACAAAAATATTTGTGGTTGAGAGAAGGGAAGAAAAAAATGCATCAAGCTCCTTACACCGTCAAGCCTAACTAGAAGAATGAAATTTTTAGGTGATGGGTGTTAGATATCCTTCAGGCTATGCAGAAAATATAGGCCGATGTGTTAACTTCTGGGACAATAAGATGTACGGATTAAAGAGTTGACTGCCATATACTGCTTCAACGTCTCTTCCCTGTTTTCATTCAATCATACTTGCCTCGTCAGGTGGTGGTGCCATTAGTAGCGTTGTCAAGATTCTTTCAGAAGTTATGCACTAGAGAAGTGAAAAAAATCAGACCTCAGGACAATGAAAGAGAACATCATTTTTATCATGTACAAATTTGAGAGGATAGTTCCTCCAATTTTTTTTGACATCATGTCTCACCTGATGATCCATCTTCCCGAATAATTGTTACATACTGGTCCAGTACACTACACTTAGATGTATCTCATGGAAAGGTACGTACGATTCAACATCTAAATTTTTAGTCCGTTTTTATATAATTATATTTTTCAATAATCATCATATGCACTTTGCAATTTTATAGACAACTGGGAAACTACAAAGACTATGTGGCTAATAAATCTACACATGAAGGATGTAAAGCTGAAGCATATCTTGCGCACGAGTGCGTAACATACACCAAATTGTATTTGGTAGCGTTGGAAGACCCTCCACAACATATGTCGGTAGATGAACCACAGTTAAATCTTTCTATCCTCTCCTATGATATTGAAATTTATGGATGGTTGCCAAACTCGTACAAGTTGGAACCATATGAGCTAGTCATTGCCCACTAGTGGGTATTGATTAACTGTCCAGAAGTTCAATACTGGAAATACATCCATCTTTACTGCCATGCGATTGCCGGTAATCTTGAGTACCACAATAAGAAGTTTGCAAACTATTTTGGCGGCTGGGTACGTCTACATATATATTTACTTATATATATATAAATTAATTTCAATGTTCATATTAAAGTTAATAGTTGTGATTTTCTTTCAGATGAACCATGTACAATGTGATGGTGACCCACACTGGTCACACGAATCGAGGCTTTTAGCGATGAAGCCGATAACTTCAAGAGTTTATCCGATGTAAGGTCAATGGAATGCAATTTATATGTCAACATAGAGACAAAATACGGAGAACACAAAATTCTGGGGTAATGGTGCATGATGACCGAAATGGCATTGACTATTACGGTGTTCTCCATTCAATAGTTGAACTAATTTATGGGGAAGGCATGACACTGCACTTATTTAAGCATAGATGGTTTGATACTAACCCTGGGAACACAAGGACTGATTAGTACGGTCTTGTTTTGGTGAATATTGCTACAAGCTGGTATGAAGATGACCCTTTTATTTTTTCCACATCGGTAAAAACAAGTGTTTTATCTTGAAGATCTTGTGCACAAAGACGCATGGAAAGTAGTCAACCATGTTGTTCCTAGAAACATATACAGTGCTGCTACACTTGGTGAGGCCGCAGATAATGAAGAAGTTGTTGCATACCAAGAGCAGATGTAAGTCTGTTTGATGTGAGGCCGCAATTGGTATTCCCAAATCCTCTATAATTCGCCTTAATAATGTGAGATCGGGTAATGTGTTAGACTTCCTCGAGCAGATGTAAGTCTGATTGATGTTAAGCCAAATGAAGACAACGAAGACTCCAGTAACGAGGAGCAGCACATATTACTAGAAATTAGCTCGAACATAGAGGAAGACTCGAGTGATGATTCTGATTATGAGGCTTAGTCAAACATAAATTTGTGTTAAACGTGTTTGTTGGTCATAAGTCTGTTTTTGTAAAAAAAAAATTACACTTCTGAATATAACGATTAGTATGATTATGTTCTTTAATTAGTTAAGTAGGTATTTGTGGGAAACGTGTTTTCACATGAGGCTAATTATTTAAAAAAAATCACACTTTACCAGACGACATTAGCTTATGTCGTCGGTCATAGTTACAATAGCCGACGACTATGACACGTGTTGTCAGCTATAGTTTTTGGGTTTATATCCAAGGACAGCCCAGAAACACCGCACCTCTCCAGAAAAAAAAAACCCTAAATTCTTAATCGGTTCGCCTCTCCTCACGCCCAAAAATGCCGCCGCTGTTCCTCTCGCCCCCAGCCGCCGCCGCCCAACCACCTCTCTTTCCTCCTCCATCAATTCCAGCTTCTCTCTCTCTCTCTCTCTCTCTCTCTCTCTCTCTCTCTCTCTCTCTCTCTCGGATTAGATTAGGGCTATTTAGGGTTATGTGATTATGGGTTCTTGAATTTGAGATGTGATTTTGTGAATTTGAGATGTAAATTTTGTGAATATTTGTGAATTTGTGAATTTTGTGAATTTTTGTGAATTCTGTGAATTTGTGAATTTGAGATGTGATTTTGTGAATTTGATATGTGAATTTTTTGTGATTTTGTGAATTTGATATGTGATTTTTTGTGATTTTGTGATTTTTTGTGAATTTGTGAATTAGTGAATTTGTTTGGTGATTTTGTGAATTTTAATTTGTGTTAGCATTGTGAATTGTATTTTAGGAATCATGAATTGGTTAAGCCGGAAGAATTCGAATGGATCTAAGAAAAGAAACGGGTCTAGCGGCGATAGTTCTTAGTCAGCCTTTATCAGCAACACTTATAGTGGCTCTAGGATCTCTCGACACTTAGAATTGCTTCAACAAATGCCACAGTGGGATGTAGTGGCCCGCTGACCCGCCAGCACGAGGCGGCTCTGAAACGAAAACGGCCTCTCTAGGTCCTCACCAGTCGGCTCTACATGTCCCGTTCCTTCGGGTGTCCATATTCCACACATTCGTCAGCCGGGGCCTTCTCCCTCTACGGCTTAGGCTCCGCATTCCTCTGAGTCTAGTGCTTCAGGTAGTTCCTCGATAGGGGTACGTGGTCTGTCGGCTCACCTCTTCTTGCCCCAGGAGATACTTGTCATACCTACTCTCGATGATCAGGGAGTGCCTTTTCCAGGTTAGCTTGGTTTCACTACCCGGAATAAGCATACGTCTGTGTGTCGTTTGATACACCTCTATACAGTGCAAGGGTATCAAGCACATCGAAGACAGAAACAAATAAATATTAACAACCTTGGTTATTTAATTTCAGACTTATTAATACTTTTTATATTAAATTGGGTGCTTATATTTTAATCTTTTTATCTTGTCTTAGCCGAAACAGATGCCGAAGGCAAGAAAAAAAAGAATAGAGGTCCCGTCACCGGCAAGCTACTTGAGAGGACGATCAGCAACAGTGGCAGAGTGGTCATAGAGACCAGGCAGGATGGATTAGTGATTTTGGGAAACAATGTGCGCAGGTACTCCGGCCAAGTAGGAAGTATCATATGTGACAGAGTCCCAGTTCTATGGGCTGACTCGTCCTTCGTGCCACAGTGTGTGAATGACATGGTGAATAATACAATGTCGGTGAGTTAATTATATATTCATTAATTATGTATGTCTACCCTTATTAATTAAGTTCAAAATAAATATAAAAATATTATCATTTATATATACATTTGCAGGTGTAGTTTATTGTGCGGAGGAGCTCAAATGCACGTGGGCAAATGACGTGCAAGAAAAAGGTGATGAGGTTCGAGTTATATTTTATATATCGAGTTATATTTTTTTGATCATTTATTGTCAATTTATAACATTTGTGTTGCATTAATATAGGTACAAGGAGTGAAAAAGTGAGCTCAAAAAATACTGGAAGAACCACAGCAACCTTCGTGGGGGTACCCCTAACGTGTTTATGTATAGGGAGTACGAGTGACAATGGCTTCTCGCCCACTTCAACAACCCAAAATTTGGGTATGCAACATGATATTTATGTTTACTTGTATCCAAGGAGTAAAATATCGGATATCAAGGATATGTCGACGTTCCAAAATTTGGATATATCGATGGAAATATCAATGAAATATCAATCCAGTAAAAATTCTGACGAAATGACGGAAACTAATAAAAATACATGGAAATTTGTAATGAAACTTTTGGAGGTTATTACATGATCAATTATCTACCTTATGTGAAAAGAAAATATTCATTAAACATCAAGACATATGAATTTTCTATATTACTATATGAATTAGTACGTGTTAAGTGCTGATAATTATTAAAATATAATTTATTAGTTTTATTTTTATTTTTTGATGGCTAAAACTTATGGGAGGCTAGGTCATCACGTCTTTTGTACAATATATTACACATCACACATCACAAAATCAAATATAAAAATACTTCAAAACCACGTAAGGGACCTATGAGGTTCGAAATTCACACTATTTTTTCATCTCCCTGTGCATAATCATGTGTGTATTGTGAAGAATAATCATTAAATGATTATTCTCCCATGTAATTCTGCATGTATTGGACATGTCACGTGAATGATGGATTGGATATTGAGCATGTGAAAATTGGACATTTACCAAACTAAATGTTAAATGTGAAAAGTTTACGAAAATTTCGAAAATTTCGGGAAATATTGGAAATATCTCAGAAATATCGATAAAAATAGGGAAATTTTGAGAAATTTAGGGATATATTTGAAGATTTTTCAGGTAACTCCAAAAATATCGCCGATAATATCGATTTTAATTACATACATTGCTTGTATCGTATTTGGCGAAAATAGTTTCCTAATTAATTTTGTTTTGATATATGTTTACCCAACAAGGCAATTTTTACAATAAACGCGGAAAACCAGGGAAAAAATATGAAGAACCATCATGCCGGTTCTAGATCCTTTGCGGGTTGGATGGAGGAGGCCCCCCAACACCCTGAAGTCCCCCTGTTAGAGTATACGTTAGAGAAAGCGTATCCTTAGTGCTCCGAAGATATTGTAAGTCTTATTCCCTTATAACTTAATTAACATATTTTCTTATATATGTATTTTCTCTATAAAAAATTAACGTATGTTTACTAAAATGTTATTTTGTTTTCCTTGTCAATTAGGCGAGAGTGCAGGAGGTGACTCCGGAGGTGTTGACTCAGATCGTGAGAGAGCAATGGCCTGAGACCCAAGATAAGGACTTCCCCCAGGCCATCTCTCAGATTGATCAATCTGGCCCGATGGTAGCGGCGAGGATCATGGCCGAGGTTTTCCCACCACGAGGGAACACCTAATACTATAAAGGTCTAGGACAGAGTGGCGAATGAGTCTTGAAGAACACTCTCAATTTCTCACGCAAGTCGGGAACTTATAGGGCTTCTCAGCTACAGGAACAACTTCAGAGGCAGACGTCAGAGCATCAGAGGGTGATGGAAGAGACTCGGAAACGGATGGAGGAGATGGAGCGGGCGAGATTAGCCGAGCAGACTACGTTGGCTTCCTAGTTTCAGGATTGGACTGCACAGTTTAGGCTTCTGGAATCCCGGTCCCGGCCCCACCTCCGTTCCCTTTTCCTGCTCCACAGCTGCAGGAGGATCTGCAAGCTCCTAGTGATAACGCCTCTGTTTTCGATCACATAGATTTGAATAACCCTTAATTTAGGTCTAATGTAGGTGAATATGTGTTTTGTTGGTGAGGATGTTTGTTGGTGAATATGTGTTGTTGGTTATTGTGCAATTGTAGGTTCTGGGAATAGAAATCCATAATCTGTATTTTTTTTCTTCAGAAATCACCAACTATAGCAAACGACATTAGTCTCACTTGTCGGCTAAAGTGTTTAATAAAAATTACAGTTTCATACTATAGCCAACAACTTGCGTACTATAGCCGACGACGTTCAAATACTATATCCGACGACATGATTTTGGAGTCGTCTGCTATAGTTTTATTCAGGTCAACCATTTTGACCACCGGGGAAGGTTTTCCCGACATTGTAGTCGACAAAAGTTCCAACCTATAGCCGACAACTTTTCTATCGTTGGGTATAGTCTAAACTACACCCAACGACAGTCAATAAAGTCGGCGGCTATACTTTCACCGACGCCCTTCTCCCGACAAGGGTAAAGCCGACGACATTTTCTAACAGGCCGACGACTTTTGGTCGTCGGCTATAGTCATTTATTCTGGTAGTGAAAGTCAATGGTCAAAGTCGTCGAAATCTGGTCAACAGTCGTAGAATCCGGTCAAGGTTGCCAGAATCCGGTCAACGGTCATTGGTCAATGGAGAGAATATGAGAGAATAATGATATGTTCATAAATTAAATTAAGGATATATTTGTTATATAATTTTAAAAAATTAAATTAGTGAGAATTAAAATTTTATTAATAAAAAAAATTAGCATTACCATATGCACGCAATGCTTGCAAATCATAAAGGTGGATTGATACTTTATAAAACAAAAGAAAACAAAAACAAGTAGGCATACACACTGGTGGGGGGGCGGGGGGGGGGGGGGGGGGGGGGGGGCAAGGAGCAATATATAAGCCAAATTCCATAGATTCATCCAACACCAATGTGTGATAAATAAACAAAGTATGCGAGCATGGGAGGAGCTATTAATTAATTAATTAGTTATCTGCAGGAAGATGACATCACTGCTTATATATATTGGTAAAAAAATTCTTAAATATAGAAACTTTATAGCTAGGCAATATATTCCCACGTGGAAAAGCTACATATATTTGCTTATGGTGCAGTGTACATGCATCAAATATGTCCAGCTCATAAAAAATATCAAATGTAATATATGAAGCTCATTTTCTTATTTCAAATTAACTGGAGCGTCACTAATGAATTTATGTGCTGAATGAGACAGTGATATGACCGTACAACTGATACAAGTCATTTTCCTAGTACGTTCTTACGTACGCAAATCTAAGCTATAGTACGTTGTTAAAATTGTAAGCTTTAATCGAGATTAAAGAGATTTTTAAACGTGATTTTAGAGTAACCAAAATATATGTACTTAACTAGCTTTCAGCAATGATAAAACTTGTAAGATTTTTATACAAATTTGTTGTTTACCTCAAAAATTACACTTAATTTGACAATATACAAGAAAAACAAGCAACATATCGTACATTACTCAGCCTAATGATATGAAGTGAACAGAAAATTAGCAATATTGGATGAATGGCCTTTAATTATATCTAAATAACGAAGAACAAAATTTAATGACCACATACATAGTATGCTGATGGGATTTTAAAGTGAAGATTAGGCCAATCAAAGTGAGATTTTAAATCAAAAAAAAATCGATCAGATCGAAATGATATCCTAGATAGATCATAAAAGCACTAGGGATGTTGGTTTGTGATTAAATTTTGTTTCCAAAAGAGTGCCTAAAGGAGACAATGATGAGCAAAACTGCATTGATGTGCTTCATTCCCAGTAAGGGTCTCTAATTTTCTTTTAAATTTAAGATGGATTTAACAATTCCTTACAAGACTTACATATCTAAAAGAGGCCAAGTACGTGTTGCATTGTGTGTAGAATCTCCACATGTGCCTACATTTATAATCCCCAATTATTAGAAATCTTTTACTGTACACTTGTTGCTCATTTTGTATTGCTTAAAGATACAAGAGAATCTCCCACCCAGGCTTAACATTATTCATGGGTATTTCTATATATGTTTAGCTGAGCATTGGCTTCACTACTAGCATATAATATGAGATCTAGTATCCATGATGTTGGTTTCTTTAACTCAATCGTGCAGGTTAGTTTAAGAGCAAAACATATATATAGTCTAGTTTCAACAGCTATAGCATATATGTAAAGCACAGTTCATGCATAATCCGCCAGCTGAGACAGAATAAGCCTCTTTCAATTTGCGATCCACACATACAGCGATAAGGAATTAGCAGATCTCCTTAACGATTTCAGTACACTTCTATACCATCTCTGTTTGAGCTTTGAAGAGAAAAGATTTATGCCAAGAATGGTTGGTTGTAGTTTTGCTTAGCAGAGATGACTGTGTATCATTAATCTATGGAAGTTAATGGTTATGCATGCATCATATCATTTTCCAAATTCCAAGCTTGGAAGATTTAGACATATATATTTTCCAGCAAGAATCCTTGCATCATTATCGAGATATATCATGCATCTATCAAGTTAAAATTCTCTCATCTGCAAATCAGCATGTACCTTTTATATATATATAGTTCACACACAAATTTAAGTGCAAACTTCGAATTTGAAGAGAAATATATATATATATATACACACACACTTGATATATACATACATACATATATGTAAGTGCTCGAGCCTGACGCTTAAGCAAAAATAGTGAAGCTCGAACATGATGATCGTTTCATTTCCAAAAAATATGTATGGATATATCGACATAGTTGATCATATATGGTTGTATCGTACGTTTTCAAAGAATTATGGTTCATTTTATTGTTTGATCGACTAATGTGTAGTCATATCATATCATTATCACATGCATGCGGATATTATATATGTTTTTACAAGTTGTAGCATTAGTTTGGTTTGAAGATTAAAGCAAAACATGATCGAACGGTGACAAGAAAGTGTTATCTCCTCTCGATAGGATGAGCCTAGGAATACATATATATAGAACTATAGAAGCACGTTATTGCCTTTAAGATAAAAATTTAGATGGTCAACGGATAAATATATATAGATATGAGGATTACGCACTATATATAGTAGCAAGGTAATGTGATAATATTGGATCAAACTTTATTCGATTATTTTCATTCTTTTACTCCAACCACAAAAGGCCTGTACGTAATAATCGAGATCATATCAATCCCACGCACACACACGTACTCACACCTAACAACCCCTTCCGGCCCTCTCGATCTGCTCGATCATAATTCGAATTCGATCGTAACCTAGTTAGTTCGGTGCATGCGAGTAGTCCCCGTGTGCTGTAAAATGAATCATATTAAATCTGGGAATCTCATAATATATGGGATTTGAGTCTGATTTGGATTTGGATGATATGGAAACTGGGGGATGATGGATGTCGCTTAGCTAGCGAAGCATTTTCTTCATCTCGATCAGAAACAAAAACAGCGAGCTGAAATTTGATTTTGTAGTTTGCTCGCACATCGTGTGTGGCATGGAGTAATCCACTCTGTAAGTTTGCATGTGCCCTAAATCTACGGTAGATAATCCATATATTCCCTGCATCGCTCGATCTCCGCTTTGCTTTGTCTTAACTATTTTAATTCCATTATTTTTTTGAGAGGGTTTTAATTCCATTATTCAAATGCTATATATAGGTCGCTGCTAACTCCATTAATCCCTTCCGATCATCAAATTAATCAAATCAAACCGTATTATCATATTACGACCATATATACTACTACGTACGTAAAACAAAAATTACCTAATGCCGATATGACAAAACTCACTGTACGTGTTGTGACCTAACAGTGATGGGTTAAATACTAGAACACTTATAATAGTTAAAAGGATGCTTCAATTTACAAAGAACATGCACACGTAGCTATACTTACTTTGTAGCAGATTCAGCTAATAGTACGAGTCATTGATCTTTGAAGAATAGTGTGAACGAATTTTTCAGTTATACAAGCTATTATGTACAACTCAAATTTTACTACTAAATAAGGAAATTAAATCAAAATTTGCAGAGTGGTCTTTTTTTTTATAAAAAAATCTACTTATCTAGCCATATTTAGATATTTTCAAGGAGAAGATGAACATGAAACGTTGATCGACATTAGTAGTCGTTCAAATATTGGTATGTGAAATTATATAGTTTGTTGGCATTCTCAATATATGTCAAGAAGCATGGCTTTCTCTTCTCTGCGTTTTACTAAGATTATCATGGAGTAAGAGTTATGGAGCTTATAATAGTAATGGTACGTACGTCAGTGTCTGATGACAACGATACACATGGCACAGTATTAATCTGTGGCCACCCCGGAATCATCTTCCCAATAATATAGGATATGTCATATTTGAATACCAAACCAGTTTAATTATACGACTCGTATTGTAGTAGTATTATATATATATAAGCCCTGAGCTGGATCATATGATTCACGACATGGATTTTATAATTTACAAATGCAGTCGAAACTGTTGAATGGTATAACGTAAACTTAGCAAGCTAGCGTAGTCTACTATGTAATGCTGTTGTATCCATATTTTGACCAACGGAGTTGAGCTTGACCCACAAAATTTGAGGAAAAAGAGCCTGTTAATTACGTAAAACACATTAATTAATTTGTGTTTCATTGCGATTTTAGAAGTTTATGCGCATTTATTTCTTCAATTTTAGATAATCGAGTAGACATGCATGTCGATCGATCATAAACATCTTGAAAACATGTTTGGTTGAGTAATATATTAATTAACCTTCACTACATTATCAAATCTCTTCAAATTTTGAGAACTTAATTAATTTGGATGTCTAGTTCTTTTGCATTTTCCTTAATTTCGATCACTCTATGTTACCGAGTGCATGTAATCGATCTAGCTTATATACCTAATTTCATGCTTAAGTAGTTTGAATCATGGTCTTTTATATTTATTCGTTCTCTCTTTTTTTTCCTCAAAGTAATTTTGAGGCTTACTTGCTATATATGAAATTCAAATTAACATCGATCTATATATTAGATTACTAATCTAGAAATTTTTTAGCATATAGTGACTCTTTTATAGATTTTATTCACTAATTTTATAGTTGTACGTTATTATTGTAAAATGAGATTATTTTTTTAGTAATATCATTCAATTTTTGTAAATATTTCAACGAGCACATTTTCGTCAAGATTGCTCGATTTTCAAGGAACTGCTACAGATGAGCTCCTCCTCAACCTCATCCAACTTTTGTATCGAACATAACACCAATCGAGGTAAATTTTCTAAACCGTCAATCTTTAGATGTAGGAATAAAACTCACTTCCTACAAAACCATAGATCGAGGATTGTGATATTGTTTATGATTATTCAATATATATGCACTAGTTCCTATAGACTTGTATCCATGGAATATGATTGACGGTCCCGAGGGAGTCACGATTTAGAAAAAGAAAAGAAAGAAAAGGAAATTGATCATATGTGATGGTCAATCACGGTTTATGGGTATGGTTTTTGAGTCACCCATAAATTTGAGAACAAATTGTTGTAAATGTTGTATTTTAGTTTAATTGTTTTAAATGATAAAAAAAATTGTCATAATTTTGTTCTAAATGTAGTAATTTTTAGTTCAAAAAGTTGTAATTTTGTTCAACTATTTGTAGACAAATGTTTAAGGTAGATCTCCCATATTTATAGCCTTATCTGTATATACAGGTCACTACAAGAAAAGAGGACTTAGACGACGGAACAGTATTAGTTCCGTCGTCTAAGTGTTACTTGGACCTCGGAGATTTCTCCGTGGTCCAAGTCACACTTAGACGACGGAGATGTAATTCTCCGTCGTCTAAGTGTTACTTGGACCACGGAGAAATCTCCGAGGTCCAAGTAACACTTAGACGACGGAGATGTAATTCTCCGTCGTCTAGGTAAGAACCTGGACCTCGGAGACTTCTCCGTGGTCCAGGTTATCACCTGGACGACGGAGAATTACATCTCCGTCGTCTAAGTGTTACTTGGACCTCGGAGAAATCTCCGTGGTCCAAGTAACACTTAGACGACGGAGATGTAATTCTCCGTCGTCTAAGTGTGACTTGGACCACGGAGAAGTGATCACCTGGACAACGGACCGACACGTCGTGGTGTAAGTTCCACTTAAACGACGTACCGACACCTCCGTCGTCTAAGTGAAGCATTATATATATAGGCCATGCCAAACTCTCTTAGCTTCGATCATTCCATTATATTTTCTCCCGTGGGGAATTTTTGAGATCGAAGGAGAAGGAGAAGGCCGGATTAGGCTAGGCCGGGGCTAGAAATTAATTAAAGGATCGGATCTCCGGTGTTCGATCACTAGCTAGCTTAATTAACTGCAGATATCGAGAAGGCCAGCAGGTACGTACGTAGGCAGTTAAAATTTGCATGATTAAATATATATATATTTAGGGAAACCGTACGTGCGTACATACATGCATGAATGTTAATTAGCTATATATACAGATTAAATTACGTACGTAATTTGATGGATCGATGTAGATCGAGTACGTATAATTAATGGTAAATTAATGGACTAATATATATATATGTAATAATTATTTTTTTTTGCATATTTTGTAGCAGTATGGACAAGAGTTGGATGAAGTTAAAGAATAGATGTGATGTCCGGTATATGGATGGAATTAGCGAATTTGTGAATTTTGCGATAGAACATGGTCATGGAAAGAAGCGTTTCAGGTGTCCGTGCCAGAAATGTCTTAATTGTCAGTATGCGGAGGTTAATGTTATGGTGCAACACCTGTACGAAAATGGTATGATGTGGAGTTACACTACATGGAGCGAGCATGGTGAAGCAGTAGAGTTCAGCGCAGCAGACTTCAGCTCAGGGTACAGTTACCATGGTGCCTCATCCAGCGGCAGTGGTGCCGGACCCCCAGCTTGCAATCCAACTGTAGATTTGGTCCATGATGCGTTTCCGGGATTTAGTCATAGTGGACACCAACACCAAGACGGAGGTTACAGTACCACTCATGAGCATGATGACACATTCCCCGCTGCTAGCTTGGCCACTGACACCAGTGAGATGGATAAGTACAACCGGATGCTACTTGAAGCGCAGACCCCGGTGTTCCCTGGATGTCGAGAGAATGTGTTGCAATATGTGATGGAGCAAATGAAGATAAAAGTGAAGCACAAAATGTCAGTCAGTGCTTTTGACGAAATTCAGGAGCAAATATGTAAGTTGCTTCCTGATGATCACAATCTTCCTAAATCTCATTATAAGGTTAGAAATATCTTGAGCAGCCTCGGCCTAAAGTACAGGATAATTGACGCATGTCCGAATGATTGTGTGCTATTTTACAAAGAGTATAAAGATTTGGACTATTGTCCCGTATGTGGCCAGTGCAGATTCCAGGTGAATAGGAAGAGTTCGAAAAAGAGAATTCCTGTGAAAGTTGTTCGATATTTTCCCTTGATTCCCAGATTGCAGCGCCTGTACATGTCTCTACACACAGCAGAGGCGATGCGATGGTACGCAGAAAAGCGAATAGATGACGATGTCCTGCGACACGCCGCGGATGGGGAGGGTTTCAAACATTTCGACAGAGAATTCGGAAACTTTGCTGCAGAGGTTAGAAATGTTAGACTCGGCCTATCTACAGACGGATTCAATCCTTGGGGAAGTAATAGCTCCGCCGTAAGCACTTGGCCAGTAATTCTGATGCCGTACAACCTGCCTCCGTGGATGTGCATGAACAAGGAATTTAATTTCCTTACTGTACTAATTCCAGGTCCTAAATCTCCAGGGAAGTGCTTAGATGTCTACCTCAGACCTTTGATCGACGAGCTGAAACTGTTGTGGGAAAATGGAGTCCCAACTTATGACAAATTCACTGACACGATGTTCACGATGAGGGCTGCCGTAATGTGGACGATCAGCGATTTTCCAGCGTATGGGATGTTGGCAGCGTGCAGGACAAAAGGATATAATGGATGTCCTATATGTTTGGACGACGTGAACTCTAGTTGGCACGCAGGGAAGGTGTGTTACTTGGGTCACCGTAGATGGCTCCCTCACGACCACCCTTGGCGACAGGATGAAGCTCATTTCGACGGGACGGTAGAGAACAATCCTAAACCCCGTAGTTGGTCGGGCGAAGAGATTTTAGAGAGGTTGAGCTATTTCGACTTTGGTGTGTTGACTAACGACGCGGATGTAAAGAAATGCAATCCAATTCCTCCACATGATCTGAGCTATTGGGATCACAAGAGTATATTCTTTGAACTCCCTTACTGGTCGAAGTTGAAGCTGAGGAACAACTTGGACGCGATGCACATAGAAAAGAATGTGTGCGACAGCGTGGTGGGAACAATTCTCGGTATTAAGTTCAAGACTAAAGATACTCCCAAAGCGCGCAAAGATTTGGAATCAATGAATCTACGTCGTCCCTTGTGGTTGAGGAGGGATAGGAAAGGAGTGTACAACAAGATGCCAGCTGCACCGTACACAGTGAAGCCGACACTTAGACGTTCTGTATTTCACTGGTTTAAGGGCGTTCGTTATCCGGCCACGTATGCAGCTACTATAACTGGAGCAGTGGACGAGGTGCAACACAAGTTTGTTGGTCTAAAGACACATGACTATCACGTTATGCTGCAACGTCTGATTCCAGTGGTAATTCGACCATATTTGCCTCGCGACGTCGTAGAACCAATAGTGGCATTGTGCAGATGGTGGCAGAGGTTATGCGCCAGAGAATTAAAGAAGTCAGATGTCGTGGAATTGCAACAACAAATTGTGCACATCATTTGCAAACTAGAGAGGATTTTTCCTCCTGCTTTCTTCGACATAATGATTCACCTAATGATCCACCTGCCCGAGCAGGTTCTCATTTCTGGTCCGGTCCAGTACACTTGGATGTATCCTCAAGAAAGGTACGTACAACTAATTAATTATACAGGTTTTTCGATTCATAATTTGTTCCACTGGAGATTACTAGCTAGCTATATGCATGTACTTATTTTTATTGTACGTTTGATTAATTTTGTAGACAGCTTGGACAGTATAAGTCATTCGTCAAAAACAGGTCGGCTCCGGATGGCTCCATAGCAGAGACATACCTAATGCATGAGTGCGTTACTTACTGCAACAGGTACCTCAAAGATCCACCACCTCCAACTGCCTCCGATCCCAGTGCCCGCATCAATCTTTCTGTCGTCACCAATGTCGTCCGACCGTTTAGAGGAGTATTAAAGGAAACGTTAACACAGGAAGAACTTATTGAGGCACATTGGGTAGTGTTACGAGACTGTGACGAAGTTGAGCCGTACATGATGTCATACAGGGAGAGGCTTCAGGCGTTATATCCAGACAAGAGTTCGGCGTGGATTGAGAAAATGGTTAAGAAAAAGTTCCCCGATTATTTCTTCCAATGGGTACGTATTTAGTGATTTATATACATATTGAGATCATGCATGTTTAATTTGTAGAAAGTAAACCCTTACATTTTTCCATTTTCGCAGATGATTGATCTGCAAAAATCCGAAAACCACGGGGGGTGGTGGTCTTGGCCAAAGCACTTGCTAGCAGGGAAGCCGATTAAACACTATATTTATCCGGGATGTTTTGTGAACGGTGTGAAGTTCCATTCATTGGCGCGAGATGAAGGAAGAAGAACACAAAACAGTGGGATAGCGGTTGGGAAAGACCCTGATCTATATTACGGAATGATCGTATATGTGGTTCAGCTATGTTACGGGAATGATGTCAACGTTTTCCTATTCAAGTGCAGATGGTTCAAGCGTACAAAGGAAGACCTGGGACTTTTATCAGTCGATACAAACTCAAGCTGGTATGAGGATGAGCCTTTCGCTCTCGCCACCTTAGTTAGGCAGGTGTTCTATCTCGACGATCCGAAAGCTGGTGACGGGTGGAAAATAGTGAACCAGATCTCTCATCGAGGAGTTTGGAATACAGAGACAATTGAAGGGACACCGGCGACGACTGAAGATGCTGCTGAACCAGACAGAGACATTCCTGCCTATCAAGAGCCTAATATTTCTGTCATCCGCTCCGACATAATGGACCTGGTTCAAGACGGTGAACGGTTACCCATGCCTGATGGTTGTACAGATCTAACTGAAGAAGAGATCATTGAGGTAGATGAAGAAGACGTGCAGGATGAGGACGATGACGACGACTCTGGTTATTCCTCGGACGATGTTGAGTACGATGAGGAGGATGAGCAATCGGATAACGGTGATGATGATGATGACGATTATGACGAAGAGTACGGTCACACGACGAGGATCATTACTTGGTAAACCCTAATTTATTATTGTAATATATATATGATCGATCGATGCATCGTAAAAAGGTGAAAGATTTCTATTATGTCGAGACTTTAAGATTCCTCGTCCAGCTTTGGTTGGTTTTATTGTTTTTAAATACTATTTATGTATAAATTGGATTAATTATGGGTCCCTATATATGATTATATATATTGACTTGTGATAGTATTATTGAGAGCACAAATATTGTAGTATATATATATAAAAGTTGTTTGTACCTGGACTAACATCGATCTCCGCCAGCTTAACTTCCTCAGATTTTAAGTCGACTTCTCTCTGTTTCAATTGAATGTCTTTGGACTGTTTTTCTAGTCCCGGCCCCTCTCTTTGCTTTCAACTTCATCGGTGTATTCTCTGATCTTATTAAAAGTAAGCTGAAGCTGCTCTACATTTCGCTCACGCAGCCCTTCAAACCCTAAACCCTATACCCTAAACCTAAGGACCCCTAACCGAGAACGGAGAAATTAATTGCAGATTCACCTTTGGCGCCAAATCTCAATCTCATATAAAACCCTAGCTAAATCTTGGACCCTAAATCTAGCAGTTCGGATCGATCGATCAATTTTTTAATTATATTTTTGAATCAGAATAATTGAACGCACACACAAATGACCGGGGACGACCTAAACCGTAAACCCTAAGGCCCTAACCCCTGAATTCGGGGTTTTTACACTTGGACGACGGAGACAGGCATTATCCGTCGTCTAGGTACACACTTGGACGACGGAGAATGACTGTCTCCGTCGTCCAAGTGACAAACCCTATACCCTAAACCCTAAGGACCCCTAACCCCTGAATTCAGGGTATATTCACCTGGACGACGGATACGACATTCTCCGTCGTCCAAGTACACACCTGGACGACGGATATTAGCGTCTCCGTCGTCCAGGTGTCTACTTGGACGGCGGAGAATGTCGTATCCGTCGTCCAGGTGTAAATTTCGTAATTTTTTCTAAGACAACGACCATCTAGACCATCTTCGAATGCGTATTCTTTTCGTCAAGACTTTAGAGTAGTATATTCTTGGTGTGTGAGCTTCGACGGTTCGAAAATCGGAGTTGCGAAATGTCCTGTATCCACGTTTCCGGTTTGTGAAATTCTCGGTTTTGCGGTTGACTGTGCCGATGAAACCCTTCCCGAACTTATTATTTCCTGGTCCTTTATAGTAATTATATATTATGTTACGACGAACATATCCAACGGTTGTTTTGTCCAAATTCAATTTCGTTAGTACTCTGCTGCAAATCAGCAACTACTCATGAACACTAAAGTCTTAAAGATTAGTCGATACTTAACAACTTTCAAAACGTAAAATTATTCGGCGGTTCAAATTTATCTGTTTATATATACGATGCGTTCATCGATATTGTACGACTATTTCACTCGAATGACAGATCGCTAAATTCCTAGCGAATTAATTTAAATATTTTTTTTGCATAATTTGAACCTAGACGACGGATACGGTCATTTTCCGTCGTCCAAGTGTTCACCTGGACGACGGAAAATTACCGTATCCGTCGTCTAGGTTCAAATTACCATGGCGGTTCGAATAATTTTTTATTATTTTTTCGATGTAAATATTGACTTGGACGACGGATATGTCGTTTTCCGTCGTCCAAGTGTTCACTTGGACGACGGAAAACTACATATCCGTCGTCCAAGTCGAAATAACATGGCGGTTCGATTTGCCGCCTCAATTTTCGGCGCCGCTTGAAATTCCACTTAGACGACGGAAAACACTGTCTCCGTCATCTAAGTCAACATTTATGGCGGTGAAACGGCCCGCCCATTTATTTGGCGCCGGTTCGAAAAAATTTGACTCTTCACTTAGACGACGGAAAACACTGTTTCCGTCGTCTAAGTGCACTTAGACGACGGAGAATAGTGCTCCGTCGTCTAAGTGAAACTCTATATAAGGAGGAGCACCCCCCCTCATTTTCTCATCATTCCATCTCCTCCTCTATACTCGATCTCCTCTCCTCTCTCTCTCACTCCGGCGATCCTCCTCCGGCGACGCTCCGACGACCAATTTTCCGGCGTGGTTCCCCCTCTCCGACGACTCTACTCTTCCAATATTCCGGCGAAATTCCGACGAGGTAATAATTCGAAATTTTAACTCTTTAATAATTTTTTTATTTGTTTAATTATTTAAATTCTAAATACTTTTAATTTATTAGTTTTAAATAATAAATAGTTGTAATTATAATAATTATTTTCTTGTTATTATTATTATTTAGTAATCATTATTAGTTGTTAATTATTTGGTAATGAATAATTATTAGTTAAAATTAAATAATAGTAATAATAATAATTGATTATATTGGTAAATGAATAATTATTATTAAATGCATGATAAATAATAATTAATTGATAATTATATGTATTTTCTAGTAAATTGCATGGTAGTACGTGTTCGATTTAAATTTAGTACATAGGCTTGGTGTAATTAAGTCGCACTCTTTGGAATAGATGGCGCCTCTTTTCCTTGCTTATCTCCTTAACCCCTCGTGATGTGTGGATTTCATCACCGCACACCATAACCTAAGTGAAGTTATGGACACGAGGTTGAGGGCGGAGTTTGCAAAGGACTTGAGGGAGTGTAAATTTTCGAAAAATTGGCCGAATGTCGGACATGGTGTCTAGAAACGGGTTATGACTGGTGACAGGATTTGGACTAAGAAAGACTTTTGTCGAAATTAGTCCTGCCTCTCGCGTTATCTCTATCCCTAACTGGCCATGTTTTTCGATTTAACCAAGGCTGATTAATTGAAAATTTACACTTTATCGCGCGGGTCGCACGTCCATTGAACGACCGAAAATGCCAAGCTAGTGTACTCTATTTAAATCTTAAACGTACTTAATTAATTAGCGTAAATTCTCCGTCGTTGTAATTATTATGGTAAGTAGGTATTTTAACACCGTACGTACTCTTAGGTTTAAATGGCTCCGCCAAAGATCACATCCGGGAAGAAGAAAGCCCAACAGGAGTCAGAAGATGAGATGCTCCAAATGTTGGCGGCCCAAGTCGGTTGGGTTCAACCGCAGGTAGACGCCCTCAATCCGGGGCCTTCTGGGGAAATTCCCTCTGCCCCATTTCTCTCAAGCGGTGATGACGTCGACCCCTTTTCAACTCCGACGCCCGGTACCGCTTCAACGGGAAGTACTCAGGCGTCTTCGACGGCCGAGTCTATCATGTACAGCGTCCGCCGTAAGCAAAGGAGGGCCCCCACTGACCCCCAACCGAAAAAGACTCGGGGTCTCGTTAAAGGTGGAAAGGCGGAGAAAATTTGCAAGGCGACCGGGAGCAAGATCGCCTTGCCTTACGACGAATTCACCGGTGGCCCTCCCACACCTCAGCTAGCAAGTCTCTCGGCTCATAGCATTGGGTCGATTGTTCGTAACCGGGTTCGTATCACTGCCCCTACTTGGAGGGAGGTGCCGGATTCGGAGAAGGCGAAAGTCTTTAAGGATCTTTCGGTACGTAATACGTACAATTTTAGTTATTATATACTATTTTTAATATTAGTTATATATAATTTTATAATATATACGATTATAATTTCCAATTTATTTCTGATAGGAACAATTTGCGGTGGATCCGGATCCGGCGATGTTGAGGCATATCAACCAAACCGCCAACAACATCTTCAAAGATTGGAAGTACAGGCTCCATCAGTACTTCCGAATTAACGGTCCCGTGCCTCCCCCCGAAGAGCTGCGTGGGGATAGAGAAGATGAGTGGGAGTGGTTGTGTAACCACTTTGCCGATGAGCAATTTCAGGTGTTAATTTACTTTTTTTATTTCAATTAAGATAATTGAATACTCTAAATTTTAGTTACTTATAAATTTTTTAATGATTTCATTATGTTGTGTAACAGAAATTCTCCGGTGTCAACAAAGCCAACCGGGGGAAGAAGGACAAGCACCATACTTCCGGCGCCAAGCAACTCATTCAAATTGCCAAGGAGCACAGGGATAAGGGCTCCAAACACCCTTATCTCGATGCAAGCGTAAGCGCGTACGTGACGCCTGGGCTCGATAATGAAGCGAGTCAACGCGGCGTAAGTCATATATATATATATGTGTGTGCGCTAATAATTATAGTAATTATTATTTAAATATTATTTCATTATAATAAATTTATTATTCTTTTGTAGGCAAGAGTGATAGAGCGTGCGCAGGAAGAATTGGCTAACACTCAGCTTGCGTTCCCAGATGTGCCGCTAGAAGACCTGCCTCCTCTATCTGTGGAGAGCCAAATAGCAATTGCGGATGAGGTCTACGGTCGTAGAGCTGGCAAGGAGGTTAGGCACTTCGGGCCTAAGGTGGTTCGAGATTTGTCGACCTCTGAGTCATCATCTACGGGAGGTTCGGGGCGGCGGAGAAGTTCTCAAGCTGCGGCAGCCTATGAAGAGGCTCGAATCGCACGGGAGGAGAATATTGCCATGCGCCAAAGAATGGACCAGCAAGACGAGCGAATAGCCCAACTCATCGCCCTTATGCAACAAGCTCAAAGACAATGTCAACCTCCTCCGAACCCATTCCCCGACGACGACGACCCGGCTGGAGGCGGAGGACGAGGCGGCGCATCTGCTCCTCCAGTGTTTTAGCTAGCTAGTAGTTCATTATTTCGTTTCTTAATTTCCGCATTACGAACAATATTTTCATTTTTAATTATAGGTTTTTTCGATTATGTATGTACAAATTAATTTTAATTATTTTATTAATTTAGTGTATTTAATTAATTTAATTAATTTTTTTTCAATTAATATTAATAATATTTTTGAATTTAATTTTTTTTTTAAATTAATTTTTCACTTAGACGACGGAGATTAATGTCTCCGTCGTCTAAGTCCCTACATGGGCCACGGAGAAGCTAACAATCTCCGTGGCCCATGTAGGGACTTAGACGACGGAGATTAATGTCTCCGTCGTCTAAGTCACCACCTGGGCCACGGAGATTGTTAGCTTCTCCGTGGCCCAGGTGGTTACCTAGACGACGGAGACATTAATCTCCGTCGTCTAAGTCACCACCTGGGCCACGGAGAAGCTAACAATCTCCGTGGCCCAGGTGGTGACTTAGACGACGGAGATTAATGTCTCCGTCGTCTAGGTAACCACCTGGGCCACGGACGTTCTCCGCGGTCCAAGTGAACTTGGACGACGGAGATTAAATTCTCCGTCGTCTAAGTACTTAGACGACAGCACTTGGAGCACGTACCTTGGACGACGGATTTTCCGTCGTCCAAGTACTTAGACGACGGAGATAGGCACTTAGACGACGGAAATTCTCCGTCGTCTAAGTCACTTTTTCTTGTAGTGGGTATATGCTCTGTGCTCAAATTAACGGGAAAATTATAATATGTTTTAACAAATGACATACATCAACTTGTAAAATGACCCTTAAAATTGTAAAATGAGTATCTTAATTTATAATTTTATCCTAAAAGTTGTAAAAATATATTTGATGAAATGATTACCGTAAGTGAACTAAAATTATAAGAAAAATACTCATTTAAAAACTTTTTAAATAAATTTACATATTGGTACATAACATGTGTTAACTCATAATAGTCAAATTAACGAGTCAAATTGATAAGCTATTCTAAATTTATATTTTAAATCCTTCATCGGCTTTGTTTTACCGAAGAAGTATACACGTATTCATCGAGAAAACAAGTTATACACATACAAAATGATTAATTGGTTTGAGAAACCTAACAGGGTTTATGTGGTAAATTGCATGAGTTCACAGGTCTGTTTAAGAATTGGAGCATTTGCACTTTCCACCACACAAAGACTCATAAAATATGACCCACAGATCATGCGTGGAACAGCTCAATTAGATTTGTTCCTTAGCCAATTCACAACAGTATCCATATCCGATCGAATTTATAACAATATTTGGCCAAAATCCTCCATATTTAGCTCGATCAGATCGATCATTTTCCCGTTTTATACCATTCATCACTTTCTGGAAACTATTTGAATTTGAAATTAGCTGAACTGGGTCGCATACTTTCCATCCCAAACGATCACTCGATCATTTGTAGAGAAATATCGATACCTAGCTAGGTCCTTACATACCTGCCTGAGATGCAAATATGTAAAAGTGTATATTCATTTTAATTCGTAGTAGACAATTGCAATCCCTATGAAGTTGCAAAAAGATTTATAGAATCTATAATTTAAGTGATGATTTTGTCCAACTTCATAATGTGCTGTATAGTATACTAATTCTATAGTTTTTTCCTTTCTTAATATGTTGCTTAAAGAATGTTACAGCTGGGTCTTTTAGGGCACACTGTGTAAGCTCAGAGACAAATTTAATTTGATCATGGAAGCACTGGATATCACATGCAATGTGGGACACACCTTAAGCCTAAGTCTAGCATAATTATTCAGTATCAATCTGTTTATTTTATAATATGACGGCCGTTAAGGAAAGGTTACCATGGAGCAAATTCGTTGAAAGCATAATATTATATATCTTTACTAACTACAGTATATTTATTGTTGTTGGATTCGTATTTGACAACAACTGATTATGAATAAATAATTAGAATATTATTTTGATAACCAAAATTAACAGTAATAATAATGTACTTGATATTACTTTTAATTGAGGATATTAGAAAATCAAACTACCACAAAATCATTCATGTTATTTGAGTTTCTTAGAAAGAAAGAAAAAATATATATATCTCTATACAAATGATTTCTATCCTACAATTATATACATTAATTGCATGACATTATTGTGTAAACAAGAAAAGAAAAGAAAAACAGGGTCTTTGATGTTTAGAAGGCAAATGTAAAGAAGGTGGGAATCATCAGCACGCATATTTTTCATAAGAATAGTGACGAAGAAATTGTTGAATAAGAAAGAAAAGAATTGCAGACAAACCATGCCAGTATGACTTAATTAGTGACATCTAGAGCGCGTGGGGCAGTTCTTGTTTGTTGTTATATTCAATCCAAATATTTTAACACTTCAAATCATAGACAATCGCTTTCAAGTGGTAGTCTCTAAAGTCCACATTTAAAGAAGGGCAATGAATTAGTTTAATTGGGAAAATAATCTAGAGCAATTATTATCATGTTTAATTATACAAATGAAGCAGATAACATTTGTATATGGAAGCTCAAAAATTAAGGCAAAAGAGAAGGAAGAGAAAAGGAGCATAAAATCTAGGCATATAAAGCATGGGAATCTACACACAATCTGATCCAGCGATGCAAAAATAACTGGGGCTTCCCCCAACAGGGTTTTAAAACGCCATTTGGGAGAGAGAAATCTCTCATTTCAATTCTCATCAGCTCGATCTTTTTCTCTCTGCTATCCTCTCTGCAAATATTTACCACCTAAATTGGGATTTGCTCAAAACCAAACACCCACCCTCTCTCTCTGTATCTCTCTCTCTCTCTCTTTCTCACTTTGAATCTCTGTGTATACGTACTTATAATATATACCAGAGGGAAAGCTCGATCATTTGAGAAGAAGCTAGAAGAAGATGGGGAGCAGTTATTTTGGGGAGCCAAACATGGGATCAGGTGGATCGTCTTCTAGTGCTTCGAGGAAAGGAAAGAAGAGTAATTCAGACAAGCCGAAACAACCTCAGAGAGGGCTCGGAGTTGCTCAGTTAGAGAAGATCAGATTACATGGCCAAATGGGATTCATGACTCCTTACCCTACTACTAACAATTTCATCAGCAACGTATGTTAATCTCTCTCTCTCTCTCTCTCTCTCTCTCTCTCTCTCTCTCTCTCTCTCTCTCTCTCTCTAATCTCTCTAATCTCTATCTTTCTCTCTCCTTTGACTAGAAGTTGTGTTTGATTATTCGGTTGTGAATTGTTGTACGTGCAGAATCAGGTGATGGATGAGACGAGAGTGCAAGCAGCAGCTTATTCATCGTCTTTCGGTTCTTCGCAGTCATCTTCATCTCCCTCAGTCTCATATGGTTTCCACCCCACCATCGTATGTCATTTTGAATTTTCATCGATTAATACTTACCATATTCACATATGGAAACTAAATTATAATTTATTAATTTGTATTTTTTTTATTGAGTTCCTATATATGCTGTCTAAATCTTCTATTTTCGTCGCTCTGATTTGTTGTTCTTTTGACTCATCATGCATATCTATCTTCAAATTTGTTCATTATGTACATTTTTAATTTGTTCTAATCATCAGTCATCGCCAATTAAATGCTTTGAATTCACATATATAGTACGTTCTAATCAATTAAAGTTCTTTCTCTAACTGGAAATGATCTTCTTTTAGCTAGGGAGATTTATCTTAATGCATCAAAATACTGTTAGTTATTCGTTAATCAGACTCCAAACCCTACCTAGAAATCGAGACATTGAAATAGTACGTAATTCTTTTTTTTGAATTTTTTGTTCGTACATGATATACGTGAAGAAGTCTAGTATATGGCAACATTTAACTTGCATAGACTCTAGCTGATCTATTTATTTGTTGTGGTATTGATACAGATGGGGATTAATAGTTATGATCAGAGATCAAACATGATATATGGTGATCACCATTCCAAGATAAACACTACAACACCAAGGTTTGTATTATCTCTCCATCGTATATATATAACCCGCTTAATTCAACTAATTAATCTAGGACTTTTAAGATAATTTTTAGGTAGTGAAGGGGCATGACAATTTTAATTTGCCACTTGAGAACAAATTTGGTGATCATTATGGTAATCTGAGTTATTATTTATGTTATTTAGTTGTATTTGAGGTAATTATTTAATTTAGAAATTCAGTTACAACTTTTAAACAAATTGTTCTCAAAGTTGTAAATTTGATTTCATTAGTTGTAAATATCATAAATAATCTTAATAATATGTGGTCATTGTGATAATATTTGTGTTAAATGTAGTAAATTCATGTTTAAATATATTGTAATTTTAGTTCTCAAATAATAAATAATAAATAAAAGTATAGCATACTTCTTACTACCAAGAAGGTCCGACTTTTTATGATACTTCAATTCATTTCCGGCAATATTTATGTCAATCATTCCTTATCTAAGTTGTGGTAAATTAGCAGATGGGAACCCAGTAATGCCATGTTAGAGCCTACTCATCAGCAGTTTTTGCCAAGCAGCACCACTGGACATCTCCTCAATCCACCCGCGGTAATTCTAGAGGTACTTAATTATTACAACATAAACACTCTCATTTCCTACTGTCATCGATCTATTCACTTCACATCACTATATGTATATCGAACTTAGTCACTTATTTTCGGTTTTTGATTTTGTATATGTAGGAATTTCAGCACAAGATGAACAAAAAACACAGAAGTAACTCATTGGGCTCGAGCAGTCAGAATTCTGAATCAAGTGACTCTCAAGAAGTGGATTTAGAGCTCAGACTCTCACTTTAATTAGTCTACATTTGACCATTTCCAGCCACTCGAGATCTGCGATAACAAACTGAACATGGAGCTATCTTGAAGTTGAGCAAGGGAACAAAAACAACAATGCAAATTCATTTTCAGTTTCATGTGGAAGAACTCTTCTGCTCATGTAATGCAAGATGAAAAGGTTAAGAGATTCACTTTTTCTGCATAAGACAAGGATGACAATTTTCTTTTTGGCCGATCATTATTTGCCAATGAAATGACGAAGTCATCACATATATACACCAGATTTAATTTCATTATGATTTAAGAACACCATAGTTTAGCACTATATATTAGCTTAGCTTAATTACTTATTTTTCTATCTTTCAATCTATATATCTATCTCTCTATAAGAATGTTTGTCTATGATCTGACTCATTTCGTCTTGCAATTTGAATCCCTTTGGGTAAGAGTGACACACACGCATAGTTAGATTAATTTCATATATCTCGGATCATTTTCTTTTAGATCCGATATAGCTAGTTAGATCCGAGATGTCAAAGTTTACTTTTTGATCGATCATTTTCTTTTCTTTGAAATCTTGCGGTCGAATCATTGACCTCCATACATATAGTTAAAATCTAGATAAAAAAGTTAGGATAACCGATCATTTTTAATTGTGATTCTTCGGGTCAACTTGAATAACTCTCGACTTTGATGTTAAGTGATATAGTACATTTTGACCTACATTAGGAAATCAGATTGTTTATATAGCAATGCTTATAATTCTATGGCTAGATGAGAGCACTTTGTCACGCCCTGCCAACATTCAAAGAGTCGTCTTGAGCATTTGCGAGGTAAACATGGTTCAAGGACGAGTTTAGAGCGTCTTGGAGGCAACCGAAGGAAGCCAGAAGAATTCGAAAGCAGCCAAAGGCATCCGGAGGCAGATGGGGGCAACCAGAGGCAGCCAAAAGCGTCCATGGCAGCCTGGACGGTTCCAGAAGGATCCAGAACATTATGGAAGAATCTGGAATACTATGGAAGGTTCCGGAATACCGTGGAAGGTCGCAGATGGTCGCGGAAGTCTCCGGAAGATTTGGGAAGTATCAAGGCAAGTCTTGAACTCTCTAGAACCTTAAAGAGGCTCATGGGTTAAGACCACACTGGAAGACTCTAGATCCTTCAAGGCACATCTTAGATTAGTATAGATATCTCTAGAATAGTCTATGGAAGAATCTGGAATACTATGGAAGGTTCCGGAATACCGTGGAAGGTCGCAGATGGTCGCGGAAGTCTCCGGAAGATTTGGGAAGTATCAAGGCAAGTCTTGAACTCTCTAGAACCTTAAAGAGGCTCATGGGTTAAGACCACACTGGAAGACTCTAGATCCTTCAAGGCACATCTTAGATTAGTATAGATATCTCTAGAATAGTCTATACTTGTACATGTCCTAGAATTCTCTAGAACACTTAGGCTTGGAGGATGAGGCTATAAATAGGGAACCACCCCTCCCATTTTAGACATCAAGGAGCTTAGCTTAGTTTTAGAGGTAGCTCAAGGGATAGAGCAAAGTATCTTAGGAGCAAGCTATCAAACACTCTTAAAGCTTTCTTAAGCAATACAAGTTCTTCCTTCAAAGTTCTTCTCCCTTTATTCTAGCCAAGCTTTCGGTTGTTCTAGCAAAGCGTTCGCGAGAGTTAGGCTGACTTAGCATAAGGGAAGTGTCAAGGCCGTACGAGTGCTAGTTGAAAAATAAGCTCGTGACAGATGGTATCAGAGCCGAAGTTCCTTCGGAGCCTCATTCAAGACAATGGTCAAGCAAACAGTTGGCAAAGCTACATCATTCGACATAGCAAAGCTTGATGCTACCAAAGGTGCATCAGGGTCCAACCCATCCGAAGTGGTGACGCAAGAGGGAGTTCGCGAAGAGCTTGCCAACCCAAAATGGTCTACCAAGGACATGCTTTCTTCTCTAGACTCACGTCTAGCTCAGGTGGGGGAGACCGTGAGTGGCATGGGGGCTTAGGTGGAAAATGTAAGCCAACAAGTGGAGGGCTTAGAGGCGGAGGATATTGCCATCCACACTACGATTAAGGGGTTGCTGGTTCAATTGGAGGAGACCTTGCATGGCGAGATGGGGAAGATTCACGAGGAGTTCATGGGGGAACTCAAAAAAATGCGTCAAGTCCACGAGAAGGAGTCAAACAACCTGCTTGCATATATGGAGGAGATGCATGGGGACTTATGCAAGCGCGCATTGGCATCAACGGGGACAAGCACCAGTGGTACCGAGGAGGCTAGGCACGTAGAGGTGGCAAAACTAAATAGTTTCGGGGGTTCGTGCAACGCTCACGAAGTTGATAATTTCTTATGGGGGCTAGATCAATACTTTGGAGCCGTAGGCATCAGTGAGGAGGATGCCAAGATTCGGGAAGCGGCTCTCTACCTCACCGACATAGCCATGTTATGGTGGAGGCGAAGGCGAGGAGACATCGAAAAAGGTACGTGCACCATCTCTACCTTTGATAAATTTAAAAAGGAGCTTGAGAGGCAATTCTATCCTGAGAATGTCGAGGATGAGGCAAGGGCTTGATTGCGAAGGCTCAAGCACTCGGGGACAATTCGTGATTATGTCATGGATTTCACGAATCTAGTGCTTGAGATCCCCGATATGACCAACAAGAATGCTCTCTTCAATTTTATGGATGGTCTCCAATTATGGACTATGACCGAGTTAAGGTGACGTGGGGTGTAAAACCTTGCTACCACCATAGCTGTGGCCAAAAGCCTAATCAACTACACTAGCTGAGAGGAGTTTGCCAACCAGCTGAGGGAAGAAGAGAGTACTCATGCCAATGGTGGGGGAGATAGAGGCCTACGCAAGGGGAGCGGAGGCCAAAGCAAGGGGAATGGAGGCCAACACAAGGATGAGTTCTAGCAAAACAACCACTCGGGACTGAGATGGGACAAGGCCAAGCACAAGGACACAAGGAGCTCAGGGGAGCCTAACAATAAGTGTTTCCTTTGCGACGGTCCATATTGGGCTAGGGACTGCCCATAAAAGAGTACCCTGAGCGTATACTAGGGAACCATCAAAGCAAGATGGAGGCCAAGGGTGGCCACGGAGGTGCACGCTTGGGAGATATGCTGCTGCTGAATATGATCGAATCCACTCCTAAGAATGAAGCCAAAGGTATACTCTCAGTCGACATCACTATAAAGGGGAAGCTAACGGTGGCGATGCTCGACACAGGTCCGACCCACAACTTCATCTCCATTGAGGAGGCTTAGAGGTTGGGACTTAGAGAAAGTTATGGAGGGAGCTCCTCGAGCTCAACCAATTCAAGGGAGAGTTCGAGGAGTCAAGACAAGCATAGAAGCTTGGCATGGGAAATTATACTTCTCGATAGTGCCAATGGATGACTCCAAAGTAATCTTGGGGTTGGAGTTCCATGATCGTGTCAAGTCAATCTCGATACCGTTCACCAATAGCATGTCCATCATGGATGATGACAAGGCTTGTGTAGTGCCAACAAATATGGTCACCATGCAAGGAGCGAAGGTGTTGTCGGTATTACAACTCAACGATGAGCCATCAAGAGAAGCTACGCATCGGGTAAAAACAAAGGTGGTGGACAAAGTATTCGCGGAGAGAGTCACTTACCGTTGATGTAAGCCAAGCCACAAAGAGTACCTCATCAAGTGGAGAGGTCTTCCCGATATGAAAGCCAGCTGAGAGTCCAAAGATGTATTGTGGCAGTTCAAGGACAAGATCTGACACTACAATAAGGAAGTCGCGATGAGGGTATCGCGAGATCAGATGGGGGAGAGTGTCACGCGCCGCCAGCATTCAAAGGGTCACCTTGAGAAATTATGAGGTAAGCATGGTTCAAGGACAAGTTCGGAGCGTCTTCGAGGCAGCTGGAGGAAGCCAGAGGCATCCGAAGGCAGCCAGAAGTATCCAGGATGGCCTGGAAGGTTTGGGAAGTGTCCGAAACATCAAGGACGGTTTCGGTAGGGTTCCGGAAGGGTCCAAATATTATGGAAGAATCCGGAATACTATAGAAGGTTCCGGAAGACCGTGGAATGTCATAGAAAGTCGCGGAAGTCTCCGGAAGATTTGGAAAGCATCGAGGCAAGTCTTGAACTCTCTAAAACCTTAAATAGGCTTATGGATCAAGACTACTCTGGAAGACTCTAGATCCTTCAAGGCACATCTTAGATTAGTATAGATATCTCTAGAATAGTTTATACTTGTACATGTCCTAGAATTCTCTAGAACACTTAGGCTTGGAGGATGAGCTATAAATAGGGAACCACCCCTCCCATTTTAGGCATCAAGGAGCTTAGCTTAGTGGCATCTTAGAGGTAGCTCAAGGGATAGAGCAAAGTAGCTTAGGAGCAAGCTGTCAAACACTCTTGTAAAGCTTTCTTTAGCAATACAAGTTCTTCTTTCAAAGTTCTTCTCCCTTTGTTCTTTCGGTTGTTCTAGCCAAGCATTCGCGAGAGTTAGGTTGACTTAGCATAAGAAAAGTGCTAAGGCCGCACGAGTGCTAGTTGAAAAATAAGCTCGTGAAAACTTGCTCTCTATCAACCTTTCAGAAACCTTGTGGCGACGGCGACCTCCTTTTGCCGCGGGAATGGTCTACTGGTTGTCAACTCTGACAACCCCCATGGTGTGCCTTCCCGCGAGGCACATTTGGCTCACTTTCACGTGGTTGGTTCCTTCTCTTAGAGCAGCTTCGTAGTTACTGACTAGCGTTGGATTACCGGTTAACCTCGATTTGAAGATGCAATGTCGTCCAATGGCGGGACGGCTTGTTTGGGACAACAGTGGGCTTCTGCAGATAGCGCATAAATGATCCTTGCTTCCTGTGATATTCAGGTGTTTGTCAAGACTCGACGACCGGTAGTGACGGTTTTCCTCCTTGTCCTGTGATCATCATCAGCCTTTTAGGATCAGAGTGCTCACAGGTTTAAGGCATTGTAATGCTTGGATCTTAATGGTTGGGCATCACCGGTGGCTTAGTTTGACTTTCGTAGCGGAGCTGGTAAGGCGCAATCATGTGCGCTTTTCATGGCTTATGAGTGGGCATGACCATCTTAGTTTTAGAAGCCCTAAAGTATTCGAATTTTCATGGCTAAGCTCTCTATTGGTCCATTGAGCCCTAGTTGTTGGATATTTGGTATGTGCCAAATATGAGCCCGAATTTGTGGTTTGTTTTGGCTGCTGATCAAATTAATTTTGTTTGGTTTATTACCAGTATTAAAGAGTGTTATATAACAATAGTATGGAGTTAATCTAGACTAGTTCAAACAATAATCAATATTCACGTGATCTTTATTAGGTGGTTATTGTATATTTTGCAATATAATAATTCTTGTTTACAAACAGTATAAAGTTAATCTAAGCTAGTTTAAGTAATAATCAATATTCATGTATCCTTCATTATGTGGTTATTGTACATTATGCAATATAATGATTGTTCAAAAAAAATCAGATTGTTTTGGATTAGGACTGTTGTAGTTTATGATAGGACAATTAGGGTATGTTTGGTGCACAGGATTGGCCAAGACTCCCAATTTATCCTAACCAATCCGATCCAATCCAAAGTAAGCTTACTCATAACTGTCGTAGACCCATGTTTGGTTAGAACAGAAACATAATTATTAGACTAACGTAAAGAACCCAGAAAGCTAACTTCATACACCATGCATTCCTGCAATTTTCATAACTCTAAGATCAACCAAATCAAGAATTTATTGACCCAAGTCACATCTCTTTTATGCACAATTAGAAATATGCAAAACTAGTAAATTTCATAATTGATTTAATGCAGATTTGGGCGGATGAGAGAGAGAGAGAGAGAGAGAGAGAGAGTTGTATCCCGCGTCGTGGCTGATACGAGCTCTATTAGCCAGGGGTGAATGCTAGTACTACAACTATCAGCCAAGAGGCAACAAACCAGCCAAGGCGAGGTGCTGCTCGAGGTAGGGTAAGGTGGTGGGCTTCGGTGTAAGCTGATGAGCCGGGGTCAAAGCGAGGTGAGGCGGAGGTCGAGCGCTTAGAGTTGAAACGTACGACGTCACTGGGTAAACGTGGGCGGGACTGAGGCTGAGGTGGAGATCGAGCAAATATATGAAATCGAGATTTGGGCACTTGGGTTTTCTGGGATTAGTTGGTGTTATTCTGAGTTGATCTTTTTGGGAACTCGGAATAGCAATGAATACGAGAGAATAAGGACGACACGGATCTGGCCTAAGGCACCCCAAACATGGGATACTATCGCTATTAAAGACAGTGAATTCTAGTGCTGTCTAATCCCATGCACCAAATGTGCCCTTAGCCTTAAATTATGTCTCCTCTTGCATACAACGTACAACATAATCACAATAAGTAATTCAATATATCTATATCCTGATTGAACTGCATGGCCGCTAAAATATATGATCACCCTCCTCATTACCAAGGAACTAGTAAATGGTACTGGAAATTCTTCATTGAGAACCTTTATAATGAAGATTTGGTAAGTACATTCTCATTAAACTAACTTTTTCTTTATACTTTGAAAAATCAACCATTGATTAGATGGATCATGATAAGTGTTAGGTCCATAATTATGTTATAATTATGTCTCTAACTTCATGCTTCTTACTTATTATTCATGAATATCGTTCTTATGACGTTTCATGTTCTTGCTAGAAAATCATGCATGGTTTGACTCAGAAATACATCAAAGAAGAAGAACACACTTATTTGAGAAGATGTATATATTTTTAGAGTCACGAGAGAATATGGAGCAATTTTGGAAAAAAAAAATGAAATTTGGTGGGGAGGTAAGAAGAACCTCTAAAACTCCTTACTTCCTTCTTTGAAACTTTGCAAGTTTGGTGGAGCTAGCTTGGGGACTCGTTGGTTATCTCTCTACTTTTCTAGTTTGAGTCTTATATCTAAACTCTATTTTAGCTATGCCTAGTGAGTAGTTACTTTTGGAAGGCTATGGTTTAGCCCTAGCCAATTTGATATGCATACAAATATGTTTTGAGTTATGAAATTGAATTTTGTTTAGTGTACTACATATTGTGAATGAATTTGATAGTTTGTGATGTGATTGTGGTATGTTTGTACGTTTGGACTTGATTCGATGTTTTCATATTCATGTCTTAGCCATGACTAAGTTGAAATATGTTTAAGGAAGCTAATTAAAAATGAACATAAGTGAACTAGTCACTCACCTAAGGAAGGTAAGCATGTAAACATGACTTACGTCTAAACTTAAAAGGTTAAGATTAAGGTTTGGTTTTCATTGGGGTTGAGCATGGACCGAAGCCTTCTTGAAGCCCGAATAGCTCAAGGAGCTTTGGTCAAGCTTGCATTACCTCAAAGGGGCTTTGTAGCTAATCGTTACTTCTTCTAATCATGTTCTAAAATGTATGGATTAGAAAATTTCATTAGAACCTACTTCCAAGTCTTCTAATATGGACTTAGAAAGGAAAGCCATATACATTCATCATAAGTGAACACATATTAAACTCATTAGACATGTGGTATGATTAGGATACGATTTGTAATTGAGTTGCATTCTAGTTTCAGTTTGCTTTATATTTGAATATTGGACCGGAATACTTCTAGTGCCCTAATGGCCTAGGAGATTTGGTCCACAACCAATGGTTACTCGAAAGGGCAAGATTTGGACAATTGCATATAAACCGAACTAAAACTCATCACTTGGACATTGTTGGTACATTGAGTTAGCTAGTAGTGGTTACATTTCTAGCCAACCAAACATTTACATTGCTTTGTTTTGTTTAACTTTATGATTGCATTTAATTAGTTAATCAACCTTTCAATCGTTTATCGCTCATTGTAGTTACACCACCTCTTGCATAGTTAGGTTACCAAAGAACTTTGCTAGGTAAGATATCTTTCCATTGCACGTTTTAGTTTGTTTCTAAGGTCACGTCAAATGTCTAGATAACTAGGTAATCTAGAGTCTAAACCAGTTAAAGGCTAGGAAGTTGAGTGATCAATCCTCATGGGTTCGACACTCGATTTCAATATCTATAGTATAACTTGTACACTGTGCACTTGTTATTTTAGAGAGTTTCACTTATCCTTTGACTAATCCATAGTTCAAATGGTATATGGGAAAATTACTTCGAACAATAAGTAGATCACTCCGGCAAAATTTCACAAAAATTAAAAATCTTAAATCATTCATAATTAAGACTTATCACTTATGAATATTAACGGGGGTATGTATGCCAGTTTTGGTTTATCCATTGATTTGATCTTGTTCGATACCTTAACGATTTTCAATTTGGATGAAAATTTGTAGAAATGATCTACTTATCAATATCTAAACATCTAACGATTAACTTTGTAAAAATGTTACTTAAAAGTGACTCTTACGACTATTAATTGAAAGTAACTCGCTCAATTCTTCAATATAAGGGTACTCAATAGAGAAATTTCCCCACGTGATTCATTCACTAGTACGTCCAGCATTGCAATTTCTGAATTTCATCGTAAGCAATATTTACATGAAGTTACATCTGGAAATGGCGTCCGAGCCCACTCCTCAAATTCACACAGCTGATGCGTAGGTATAGCACTCTATAGTTCATATCCAAGTTTTCAAATCGGCACTGCGTTGTCGATCGAATATGTATATGATTGAGTACTACTGTAAATGTCAAGCCCAAAGTATGTCTTCAGTTCATATTCTAGTCTTCGACTTTTCATCTTTAGTCGAGGGCGCTCCAACGCCTGCGCAGTATCGGCACTATCGAATATATATAATCGAGGCTAGCTATCTAGCTTGTATGATGTTAATATATCACTACCGTTGTTATGATCTAACGAGATGAGTATCTTTTGATTTTGTAACTCGAAAATCGAAATCTACTTCAATTTCACAAATCGGCATTTCGATGGAGAGATGTACCAATATTCTTTTATGCTCAATCGGTTCAAATGGATTAGGGCCTATTTCATATCAATTTAGTTGACAAATTGTCACCATTCCTTGGGAGGTTGAAGACTTGAAGGCATACTTGATGTTGGCTATTCCTTGCACTGGACAAAACACAATAGACTATAGGAACATCAAGGAAATAGATTGAAGATGTTGGCATCACATACCTATCTCAAAGAACAAACAGGCTGAATCATTCATTGCATAACATGTTTTTTTCATTTTGGATAGCACTTGATACATGTATCCCGGTGTTTCTGCTGTCATTCTGGAAATATGTTCATAAATGGTTTCTGTTGCCTAGGTTATCTTTGATTATGTGTACATGTGATTTACTGCAGCCTAGGTCATCCTTAATTCAAAATACATGTGCTTTGTTTTACGATAGTTGACTTTACAAAAGGTGTGTTTGAATTATGGTGTTTTAGGCTCACATGTGACTCCTAGGATTGTGTGTTGCTTTATACATGTTACTTTACAGATTGGAAAGTTTCCTTTGCCTTCCTCAGTTTTCTCTTTCACGTGCTTGTTGAAGCTGTTTTTGCCATTTCTAGTATAAGGCTTGGAAAAGCTTTTTCCCTCCTAAAACACTTCTTGCATAAACTGGAAACTTGATGTTAACCTTACATATTGTCTCTTAAGCATGTTTTTGCTTTGCAAACTGTGATCAAAATATTTTGTCAAATCTGGGACAGTTTTAGGTCTGCTTTGAAGTTGTTTACCACGTGTTTCCTTGCTGTCATTTGCTTTTGTATTGCCTTGCCCATATAAGGGAGTCTAAACCTGTTTTGACTCCCTTGGTTGAGTGAAAAATATTTTGAGGTGTGGTATTCTTTTCGGGTCACTCTTTGAGAGCACATAAACTGTGTAGTTTCTCTCTTCTCTTCTCTTCCCCTTCTGTGTCTTTTGTTTGCTCTTTCCTGTGCATAAAAGCCATGGATTCACAAACATAAAATCTGTTTTTCAAAACCCATATGCATCATTGCATAGTGCATTCCATTGAGATAGGTATGGAGATGCTTAACTCAAAGAAGTAGATCAAGAAGATTTAACTTGAAAGTAGTTAAGATCTGAATTGATGCTTCTGAATATTTTCCAAGGTGTAAACACATAGATCAAGTAGTGTAGCTCTGTTAGAACTGGTAGTCAGACTAGTTAGGATAACATACGGACTATGTATCCCCAGAATACGAAAAACTTGTAATTATGTGTGTTACTTGATAGTGGAAAGGTTTGTCCCTCAAGAGTTAGGGGCACGCAGTTTTAATCCTGGTTGTAGGATTTCTGCGTTAATATAAACATCTTGTGTTATTCTTTACTTACTGTCTTTACGTTTTAACATTCGTATCCTGTATTTCGGGATAGGTCTCAATCTTGCTATCCCCGAGAACAGATTAAGCGAAAAAGTGGTAAAAGGCCTATTCACCCCCCCCCCCCCCTCTAGGACCTTTAAGTGGTATCAAAGCGGCCACTAGACTTTACTAGTGAGATCCTCTGAGGGGCCAGAAATGGAACGTGAAAAAGGCTCATCCATAAACGTTCCTCCCTTTTTCGATGGACATGATTTTTCACAATGGAAAATCATGATGAGTGTCTTCCTCTCCTACCAAGATGATGGTATGTTGTGGCAAGTTGTGGAGGAAGGCTGGTCACATCCCACAAAACTAAACGGCGATGGATCTAATGAGAAAATTTCAAAGCCGAGGTCCGAATGGGAAAAAGCCGACAAGGATTTAGCTAGAGCAAACATCAAGGCTCTAAGCTGTCTCTTCAATGCTGTATTCGAAGAAGAGCGCCAAAGGATCATTCATTGCTCTACTGCTAAGGAGGCATGAGATGTGCTCATCAACACTCATGAAGGTAACTCTCGTGTTAAGCAATAAAAACTTCAATGTCTTATTTATAAGTTTGAAGGTTTAATCATGAGTGAAAAAGAGTCTATTGATGATTTTTATGGTCGTGTACTCAATATAACAAATCAATGTCGTAGCTTATGTGAAGCCGTAGAATCAAAGAAAATTGTTAGGAAATTCTTGAATGCTTTACCTCTTTTCTTTGACTCAAAAATGAATGCTATTGATGAGGCTCATGATCTAGACACTTATCCTTTAGAAGAACTTGTTGGTAATCTGAAAACTTATGAGACACTCAAGAAAAAGCCTATAAATGAGAAATCCATTGCTCTAAGTTCGGTTAAAATTGAGAATGAAAAGGTGCTTGAAAATGAAGATGATAGTAATGATGAGTTTGCCTTTTTAACCAAACAATTTGAGAAATTTTCAAGGAAAAGGAAACCTTTCAACTCTAATCGGAACTTCTCTAAAGGATCTAGCTCTAAGTCTTTTAGAAATAAGGATTCACAAAGAGGTCGGGATATTAGGTCATCTTCTATCCCAAGAATGGACAATAAATTTTTTTAGTGCAATGGAGTGGGACATAAGGCTGTTGACTGTGCTAATAGGAAAAATAAATCTCACAAAGTACTAAAAGAAACTTGGAGTGATAGTGATTCTAATCAAAATTCTGAAACCGATTTAGAAGGAGATGAGAAAGTTGCCTTTGTCACCCAAGTCACATTAGATGAGTCTCTTGAGGACAAGGATTCTGATGACGAAGGGCATGATATGTATGTACGGTTGTGTAAAGCATCTAAGTCTATACTTGCTAAAAATGAAGTTCTAACTAATGATCTATCATTGAGTAAGGAGACACATTCCAGGATACAAGGAGACTACATATCCCAGAAAGCATAATGGAGTTCTACCAAAACTCAATTAGAAGAACAAGTGAATTTCCTCAAAGGAATTGGACCATCAATCTTCCTCGATAATGGTGCTTACTGCTGAGAAGTTGAAGCTTGAAGAATCCCTGCTGGACGCCAAGAACCAGTTTGCAAAATTTTCCATCGGCTCGGAGAAGCTATCCCAAATCTGTGGGATGGGAAGACTGGACGGCAGCAAGAAGGGTTTGGGGTTTGAGGATGATGGAAAATCCAAAGGGTCAGGGAAGACTACTTTTGTAAATAGCACCAGTTCGGTGTTGGGAAAGCCTCCGCCTCAACCAGAGATCAATGAAGCTTCCAAGGTGTCCAAACTCAAGAAGAGCCCACAAATCAGATGTTTTCACTGTGGGAACAGTGGACACATTCGAAGGTTCTGCTACAAGCTAAGAATGAGCGCTGTACCGGCAAAGATTCCACAAAACAACGATTTGCTCATCCACTTTCGGAAATCACTTGACGATCTGACTAGGATTGCACAGTCTCTTGCCATCCCGAAGTAGAAGAAGAAGCCAGTCACTTCAAACTGGGTCAGAAAATCTATTCGAGAAACCAGGGATACCAGAAGCTTCATCTCTCCCAAGGAACCTGGTGTCAAGAAGAAACATGAAGATGTTATTTGTTTCTTCTCAAGAGTCAAGGCCTCACCCACTGTTGCAAGAAAGGTCGTAGTTGTTTGCAATGTTGCCATAACCGCCCTTTCCACTAGAAAGTCCGACTCTTGGTACATGGACAGCGGCTGCTCGAAGCATATGACCGACGAACGAAAATGGTTCACCTCCATGGATGATACTCACCCAGTTGGTGATGTCATGTTCGGTGATGGAGCCAAAGCTGAGATTATCGAAAGTGGGACGGTTGACACTCCTGGTCTCCCGGGCTTGAAGATTGTTCAGCTGGTGGCAGGATTAGAAGTTTGCTTGCTGAGTGTGAGTCAGATTGTCGATGAATATGAGACAATAACTTTTGACACGTCTCAATGCACTGTCCTTGATAGGAAAGGAAGATGCGTGATGAAAGGCGAAAGATCTAGGGATCGTTGTTATTGTGTTCGTGCCAACAAAAAAGATGGAACCTGAAATCTGTTTTCGTTCATTATCACAAAAAAGCTTGCTCGATCTATGGCATAGGAGGATGTGCCATCTCAATCATCAAGATGTGGTGAAGCTGTCTTTAAAGGATAGAGCTCGAGGATTGCTCAAACTGACCAGGAGGGCAGCAGGTATGTGTGGAGACTGCAAGATGGGTAAGCTATCCCGAGCATCTCATCCTGTTTTAAATGCTAAGCCAACTTCTAATACTCTTGAATTACTTCACCTAGATCTAGTAGGCCCTGTTGAAGCTGAAAGTATTGCTAAGAAGAAATATGTGCTTATTGTGGTTGATGACTTTTCTAGATTCACATGGGTTATGTTCTTAAGTGATGAAACTCAAGGTCAAACTTTTGGGAAGTTTTTAGAATTGGCAAAACGAATTTCAAATGAAAAGCTTTCTGAAAAAAAAACGCATAATAAGAATTAGGTCGGATCATGGAACCAAATTTGAGAATTCTTTGTTTGCTGAGTATTGTGAAGAGAATGGTGTGCACCATGAGTTTTCTACCTCCATCACACCACAACAAAATGGGATAGTAGAAAGAAAGAATAGAGTCTTGGTTGAGATGGGCAGAGTAATGCTTAGCTCAGCTGATTTACCTCATATGTTTTGGGCTAAAGCGATTTACAATGCATGCTACACAATTAACCGTGTGATTCTTAGGCATGGCACTAACAAGACACTCTATGAACTATGGAAAGGGAAGAAGCCAAATGTGTCACACTTTAAAGTTTTTGGTAGTCCTTGTTTCATTTATAGAGATAGGGAATACTTGACAAAATTTGATGCCAAATGTGATCGAGGTGTTTTTCTAGGTTATGCATTGAATAGTCGTGCTTACCGTGTTTACAACAAAAGAACTTGCAAAATCATAGAAACGGTAAATGTGGCCATAAATGATTCTCTTGTATGCTCTCACAACCACTCTTCAAGAAATGTGCATGATGAGGATATCAGTACTGAGATGTCTCCCACATCTGCTGAGACTCTTATTGATAAGCAGAACCCCATTTCTGATGAAGTATCCTTGGATACAGAATCTGACACTGAGGGTGCCGGGATAGATCAGACTCTTGCTATCCAGAAGTTACACCACATTGGGAAGCGCCAAGTTCAAAAGGATCCCTCTCTCTTTGATGTGATAGGCATGGTTGATGAACCAAGGAAGACCCGGAGTAAGTCAAACATGGTTGTAAGTAACCTTGTTACTTTCAAAAGTTTTCTTACTGTGCATAGGCTAGTTATCAATCGAATTGCATGCTATGGTTCTGTCTCAAACGTTGAACCTAAGAACATTAAAGATGCACTAAAAGACTCGGATTGGATTGTAGCTATGCAAGATGAACTTAATCAATTTGAGAAAAGCAAAGTTTGGCATTTGGTTCCTAGACCTAAGGATAAGAATGTAATAGGAACAAAATGGGTTTTCAATAACAAGACGGATGAAAAGGGAATCATTACTAGAAACAAGGCTAGGTTGGTTGTGCAAGGTTATTCCCAAATAGAATGCCTAGATTTTGATGAAACTTTTGCTCCCGTAGCTAGACTTGAATCCGTTAGACTTCTCTTAGCCATTGCTTGCTTTCTAAAATTTGATCTCTTTCAAATGGATGTTAAAAGTGCTTTCGTAAATGGAATTTTGAAAGAAGAAGTTTATGTGAAACAACCCCCGGGATTCCAGAGCTCTTGCTATCCCGATCATGTTTACAGATTAGATAAAGCTCTTTATGGCTTAAAGCAAGCTCCTAGAGCTTGGTATGAAAAATTGTCTACACATCTAATTGAACATGGGGTATGTGCGAGGTTCTATTGATAAGACCATGTTTGTTAAGAGTGTTTCCCATCACATCATTATAGCTCAAGTCTATGTAGATGATGTGGTGTTCGGTTCCACCTCTCAAAAACTTGTTAAGGAGTTTGTCACTCTAATGAAGCAAGAATTTGAAATGAGTCTTTATGGTAAGCTAAGCTTCTTCCTTGGACTACAAGTTCAGCAAAGGAAAAATGGTTTGTTCATTTTATAGGAAAAGTATGCAAAGGACTTGGTGAAGAAGTTTGGGATGGAAGGTGCCTCTCCTATCCGAAATCCCATGGAACCTCATGCAGAATCAGTGCCGATTTGGAGGGCATCAATGCTGATCAAACTCTCTATAGAAGCATGATTGGGAGCTTACTCTACCTCATAGCCAACAGACCCGATATCTCCTTTAGTGTGGGTGTTTATGCTCGGTATCAAGCCAACCCCAAGGAATCCCATGTGAAAGCCGTCAAGTGTATCATTCGATATGTCTCAGGTACGTATGCCTTTGGAATTTTGTACACAACGGATACTAACACTGAGATTGCAGGGTACTCGGACTCGGATTGGGCTGGAGATGCCACGGATAGGAAGAGCACCTCGGAAGGTTTCTTCTTTGTTGGGAAAAACTTAGTGTCGTAGCATAGCAAGAAGCAGAATTGCATATCCTTGTCCACTGCCTAAGCAAAGTACATTGCTGCGGGAAGCTACTGTACACAACTTCTTTGGATGAAGCATATGCTAAGCGACTACGGATTTGAGCAAGGTATCCTATCCCTATTCTGTGATAACACCTCTGCAATCAATATTTCAAAGAATCATGTGTTGCATTCTAGGACAAAGCATATAGAGATTAGATATCACTTCACTCGAAACTTGGTCGAAGATAATCAGCTTGAAATGACATTTATTCCAACTGAACAACAATTGGCTGATTTGTTCACTAAGCTTTTGGACAATTTGAGGTTTGAAAGTCTTAGGAAGGCTATTGGTGTATGCACCATCACTTGAAATATCTCCTTCACTGGTCTAAATTTATTTTTCAGCACTTTCTTTGATGAAATAATTTTCTGAAAATAAAAGTTTGCTCACGCTGGGATACGAGTCTGTGTATGTATCCCTGGAAATGTTTCTGAACTTGACCTAAAGTGTTGTGTCCTGGTTTCATGTATCTTGATAGAAAATTGCTGTATTTTTCACTTGTGTATATGCATATATGTCCTTAAGAATGTTAGTGCATGTGGTCTAAATCATTCTTGGAATAAGAAAGAATTCTTGTGCACAAAGGTTACTCTTGTAGGGTGTACACTGTTTGAGCTAGAAAACTGAGATGAGTTGAACTGGTTACTGAAGAACTAAAATATGAAAATTTGGCGATTATTGATGAAAGAACGAAGTAAATGAATGGGCTAGTCTTTTGCTGGGTGCACCTTAATCGGAACCAGTGGGGATCCCTGAAATATTATCTATTCTTCGATGGGTTTGGACTAGTTATCCACTGAGTGTCCTTGAAACACACATTATTCTTTCGAGTATTGCGCTCAGGACATAATGATAACTACTCTGCTACATGTATCTATGAGGACGTATTTCTATGAGCTCTTGGCCAAATTTAAAAAAAAATAATGGCAAAACTGCCTTGAACTTAAGTGACAACGGCCAAAGGCCAAGTTGGGACAAAGTCCTTAATATGCTGAAATTCCAGAACTCTCAAAAGGTTGTGACAAAGTCACTTGGTTACTCTTGATGTCCTCATGTCATTTGATGCTCAAAACTAGTACTCCCTTAGATGAAACTTTCCACACACACACTTCTTATGGTTCCAAGGATTGATTTTTCAGAACATAGCATTGATGTTACTTTATAGTCATATATTCATGTGAAAAATTTGAGCCATCAAGACATATGAAAATTAGTTGTCATATTTTTGTGAGTTATGCTTAAATTTTTCTGATGCCTGGGATTTCACTGACTGTTTTCATCCCAGGGTTCATGCTGACAGGTTGTGAATTTTTTTTTTTCTGAAATCAAACTCTTTGTGTTTTCTTATGCACCACGTGAGGGGGAGTTGTCAATGTGCTGGTGGGTACATCGGTACCTTCTATTATTCAGGGTATCCCAAACATCCCAATGGATATTAGAGGTATACGTGCATGGTAGTCTTTTATATGCTTTTGAGGAGTCTTTCTAGGCTGCATATGTGCTTTTCCTAGGGATAGGACACTACTACTCTTTATTGCTGACTTGACTACACAGGAATTTAAAAGTGGAGATTATGTGTTTAAGAAGAGAAAACTCTTGGTTCAAGGACTCTTGAGTAGAGTTGGTCTCGATTCCGCTGCCATTTTCTCTCAAGGAGCACCTCGTGGAGCAGTTCGAGAAATTTAAGTCTGAAATCTCTATCCTTGTCTTGAGTCCAGCCGGCTCAGTCCCTGCCCCAGAGCCCACTGTCTCCTCCCTTCCTGAGGATAGCATTGCGGATTCCTCTCCTTCTGACTCTGGTGCAACCATCCACTTGGGGGAGATTTGGGGCGGAGGATGAGGACGCTCTTGGTGATGCTGCTTAAATCAACTACCCGATAATCTGTGTTGTTTCTGATCATTTGTTTTTGATTCTCTTTCTGTTTTTCTTGAACATCTTGGTTTGGTTTTGTGGGTTGGCCCCAAACAATGTTAACTTTATCTGCGGTTGTTATTATGAAATCTGTGGTTTTACCCTTTGTCTTTCCTAGACAAAAAGGGGGGGAACTAACTAATCTGGGCAGGTACTTATGGATGGGGAGAACTACCTGACTGGGATAGGTAGTTATGCTCCTATCATGGTAAACCAGTCAAGGGGAGTACTGAACTATTTGGTTTAAGTACGTTGGACACTTTTTGCTGCATGTGTTGTTTTTGGTAAACTCCTTTCATGCAGGTACTCTATGAAGATTGTGTTTTGTCAAGGAATGTCAAATGGGGAGATTGAAGGCATACTTGATATTGGCTATTCCTTGCACTGGACAAAACACAATAGACTATAGGAACATCAAGGAAAGAGATTGAAGATGTTGGCATCACATACTTATCTCAAAGAACAAACAGGTTGAATCATTCATTGCATAACATGTTTTTTACATTTAGGATAGCACTTGATACATGTATCCCGGTGTTTCTGCTGTCATTCTGAAAATATGTTCATAAATGATTTATGTTGCCTATGTTATCTTTGATTCTATATACATGTGATTTACTGCAGCCTAGGTCATCCTTAATTCAGAATACATGTGCTTTGTTTTACGATAGTTGACTTTACAAAAGGTATGTTTGAATTATGGTGTTTTAAGCTCACATGTGACTCCTAGGATTGTGTGTTGCTTTATACATGTTACTTTACAGACTGGAAAGTTTCCTTTGCCTAGCTTCCTCAGTTTTCTCTTTCACGTGCTTGCTGAAGCTGTTTTTGCCATTTCTAGTATAAGGCTTGGAAAAGTTTTTTCCCTCCTAAAACACTTCTTGCCTAAACTGGAAACTTGATGTTGACCTTACATATTGTCTCTTAAGCATGCTTTTGCTTTGCAAACTGTGATCAAAATATTTTGTCAAATCTGGGACAGTTTTAGGTCTGCTATAGAGCTGCTTTGAAGTTGTCTACCACGTGCTTCCTTGCTGTCATTTGCTTCTGTATTGCCTTGCCTATATAAGGGAGTCTAAACCTGTTTTGACTCCCTTGGTTGAGTGGAAAATATTTTGAGGTGTGGTATTCTTTTCGGGTCACTCTTTGAGAGCACATAAACTGTGTAGTTTCTCTCTTCTCTTCTCTTCTCTTCCCCTTCTGTGTCTTTTGTTTGCTCTTTGCTGTGCATAAAAGTCATGGATTCACAAACATAAAATCTGTTTTTCAAAACTCATATGCATCATTGCATAGTGCATTCCATTGAGATAGGTATGGAGATGCTCAACCCAAAGAAGTAGATCAAGAAGATTTAACTTGAAAGTAGTTAACATCTGAATTGATGCTTCTGAATATTTTCCAAGGTGTAAACACATAGATCAAGTAGTGTAGCTCTGTTAGAACTGGTAGTCAGACTAGTTAGGATAGCATACGGGCTATGTATCCCCAAAGTACGAAAAACTTGTAATTGTGTGTGTTACTTGATAGTGGAAAGGTTTGTCCCTCAAGAGTTAGGGGCACGCAGTTTTAATCCTGGTTGTATGATTTCTGCGTTAACAAAAACATCTTGTGTTATTCTTTACTTACTGTCTTTACGTTTTAACACTCGTATCCTGTATTTCGGGATAGATCTCAATCTTACTATTCCCGAGAACAAATTAAGCGAAAAAATGGTAAAAAACTTATTCACCCCCCAGGATCTTTAAAACTTCTAGAGCAAGCAATTGGTTCACTGGACCCTTTCAGATAAAGGCCAGGGTATATCACAAGGACAAAGCAAATTGAATTAGCATTATACCTCATAAATTAGGACAAAACATAGAAAGATCGAGTCTGTTTGTATTGTGCATGCATGAACATGCTCATCGATATATATATATATATATAGAACACAATTGACACAAAGATCTAAATGATGAATAGTTACTGGACTATCATTTTTACAACCATCTGTTGCCGAAGGGTTCATGAGCAATTTTCAGCACCGACTTGATCGACCAGAAGTACAACATATTCTTGCATGGGTGATATATATTCCAAAAAAATCAGTTGTACGTGCCATATTCGTCATTTGGTCACCCTTTCCTTTTCGTTAGTTTTCTGTGCTATAATTTGATACAGGCATGAGCCATATATATGTGCCCCCGTGAAATGATCTGGTTGCAAACTGCAAAGAGAATGTTCGGCTTTTGTTAATTTCTTTTTCTTTTTGAGAGATGCCAAATGAACAAACAGGGACAACCATATATATTATATTCTTTGCTTTCTTTTTTTTCTTTTTTTGGTAAAGAATTGTATACTTTCTTTAGTTACCAGTTAATTCAGGTACCTCTTTGCGTCATGTGAACTTATTCCCACCCCTAATTCGCACTTAACTAAATTTTTGCAAACAAGGATTACAAAGCAACCGCAGGTCTAATTTTGGCAAACCTCTCGCTGCCTTCTGGTTTCTTTAAATTATAAGAGTGATGGAGAGGAAAACCAGGGTTGCAAAAGAGCCAAGAGCTCATAAAGCAAATAAACGTCATTGGATTACCTCCAGTAGTACTCTTCAATGGCCACCTCACAGATGAAGCTTTTTTGCATCCTCCCTCTTCTCTTCATCTCTGGTATCAATGCGCAATGGCTAGGTTTCCCTTTCATCCCCCGGGGCTATGGTTTTCGGCCCGACATTCGCCACGAGGGAGACTTTCAGATATTTAACCCCCAGGGCGCCCTCACCGAAGACAACAATGAAATAGCTGCCAGTTCGATTGCGCATAAAGCCAAGCACAACAAAGGCGGCGATCCGACTGACCCAGACAACATGCCAGGCATAGTGGCGACTGAGCCTAAACCCAATGCAGTCGGCGACGCCCAGCCGATCAAAGCCGGGGGCGCCGGTGCTGGCATTCCCGACGCGCCACAACAGCCGGACTTGCCGGTCGCTTCTGCGGGTACTTGGGAACTTGTTTCCAAGGACTCCGGTGTGTCGGCCATGCATGTGAACTTGCTCCCTAACGGGAAGGTCATAATGTACGACGCCTCGGCATTCCATATATCCAACATCAAGCTGCCTAACGGAGAATGCCTTCCCTTCAAGACCGATAAGGGCGAGGACTTGACCGATTGTTGGGCTCATGGAGTCGAGTATGATACTAACTCAAATGCAGTTAGACCACTCAAGGTACGTACGTTCTGTAAAGTTACATAAGTTTCACGTACATGAACATTTGCATGTCAACGTTGAATCGGTAAAAGATGTTGGAGTTGTTTTCTTCTATTTGCTAACAAAAGTTTAATCTTTCTAATGCATGCAAACAGATCACTACTGATCCATGGTGCTCATCTGGAGGGCTTACAGTGGACGGTAACCTAGTCAGTACCGGTGGTTGGATGGACGGAACGAGAACCGTTAGATGGATTGATGCATGCCCAGATGCCAAGTGCGACTTTAAAGATTATGCAAACGCCTTGGCGGAACCAAGATGGTACGTACATAATAATTAACTTGAATCAAATTTTATTTTAATACTAATTAAAGTTTTATCAATCTTGCACGTGTGTAATTTGGTTGCAATTTGATTAGGTATGCGACTCAGGCAACCCTAGCCGACGGCAGAATGATTCTGGTAGGTGGCCGGAAATCGTACAGCTTCGAGTACGTGCCACCACTAGGACAAGTGAATAAGCAAGCAATCTTCTTCCCTCTCCTAGACGAAACCACCGACTTAGACGAGAACAATCTCTACCCCTTCGTCCACATCTCCACTGACGGCAACATCTTCATCCTCGCAAACGCCCGCTCCGTCCTCCTTGACCCAAACACCAACAAGGTCATCAAGGAGTTCCCCAAACTCGAGGGCGGGTCCCGCAACTACCCGGCCTCGGGCATGTCGGCCCTCCTCCCCATCGAGCTCAACGTGCAGAACCCTCGGGTGATCCCTGCCGAGGTCATCGTCTGCGGTGGCGCCAAGCCCGAGGCCTACGGTCTCGCCGGAAAGGGAACCTTCCTCCCGGCCTTGGACGACTGCGCTCGCATGGTCATCACCGACCCCAAAGCTGCATGGCAGAAAGAGCAAATGCCCTCCAAACGTGTCATGGGAGACATGCTAAACTTGCCCACCGGTGACCTTCTCATCATCAACGGCGCACAGGCAGGTACCTCGGCTTGGTTCTTAGCAGAACAACCCAACTTGACTCCGCTCATCTACGACCCTAGACGTCCCGCCGGAAATCGCTTCTTCAACATGGCCCCCACGACCATCCCTAGAATGTACCACTCCACCGCCACGTTGCTTCCCAACGGTAAAATCCTAGTGTCGGGCAGCAACACTAACCCTGGCTACGACTACAAGGCCAAGTACCCAACCGAGCTCCGAGTCGAAACCTACACGCCACCTTACCTCGACCCGGCCTTGGACATCCACCGTCCCGTGATCAACGCGGCGGAGTCCGGCAACAAGTTGAAGTACGGAGCAGCCTTCGGGGTCCAGTTCAAGCTCAAGGACAAGATCACCAAGAACGACATCAAGGTCACCATGTACGCGCCTCCCTTCACCACTCACGGCTACTCCATGAACCAGAGGCTGTTGTCTCTGGCCAAGACGGAGCTCAAGCAAGAGGGACCCGGCGTGTACCGTGTTACGGTCTTGGCCCCACCAACCGGCGCGGTGGCTCCACCTGGGTACTACCTCGTGTTTGTGGTGCACCGCAACACAGTGCCCAGTGCCGGAATGTGGGTGCAGATTAAGGCTTGAACAGTGATGCATGAAAATTAACCTAGTTTCATTGATTAATTAAAAAGAAAAAGGAAAAGGAAATTAATCATTGATCATCTTCTTCGTCAGTCTTCTAGATATATGTGGTTTTGCATGTTATAACATCTTTTTTGTTGGACAATGATCGATCATCGATGTACGTTCGTAGCTATGATATGATTGTCCTAGCCTGAAACTACTACATACGTCCATCCAGGATCAATATATTGTTCCTAATTAGATAAAAGTTCTTTCATTCTTTCATGCACTTCTCTTTTTGCATTAATAGGACATAAAAATGGTCCACAAAGCTACACTCTTTCATCCACGCGCATATATGTCGATCTGTACGTATCCGAATTTGTAAGCTAAGGTAACAACATTAAAATGCTTGCAGCCTTGCACTAACATACTAGCTTCTGAAAATGTTTGGAGCATATGCATCAAAATGTTGAAATTAGAACGAGAAGCATATGAGGTGAGAAGCTCATTATTAATATGTCGTGGAATTTACGGCTGAAAATAACCACTCCATTATAGACATACACAAGTACACAACCGTACGTCACAAAGGTATTGTAAGCTTGTAGCATATAGATCCGACGACTCCATTGAGCTAATGAAGACTATTTGATTTTGTCTCCACCAATGGGGACTACAACTCGGTTTTTGTAGTAATGAAACTTACTCATACATAGAAATAGGAAGGACTGCACGTCCAGGCAAGCGAGTAAGAACTCGTCGTAGGTCACAATTCACAGATTCACAGCTGCCCAGCCCCAGTTGGCTACTCACATTAGTAGGTCCTAGGCACGACTTTCTCCCTTTAGCCAACTCTTACCGCGTCCCAGATAGCCCTTGTCCATTTTTTTCTAGTATTTTGGCTACATGCCATAGTTATACGTACCAGGCCACTAAACTACGTAGTTGCTCCATTTCAAAACCGTATTAAATTGGGAAGGTCAAAAACTATGACAGGGTCGTGCCCAGGAGCGCATATTTGAAGGTATGTGTTGTGCTAAGCTATTTAAGGGCATCACGAATCTAAGACAAGACATCACATTCCAAGTTTCAGAAGTTCAACAACATAGATTGAGTTCTAATTAACAAGTGAGGGAGGAATGGCGATCCTGCAAGCTTTCTTGATATGCCTATGCGCCATTGCTTTCCATCAAAGTCTAGTCGATGCAAATGCTTCAAAGAGTATGTACATCACTTGGGGTCAGCAACACGCTCAAATGGTAGGCGAGGATGTCACACTCCTCCTCGATCAAACTGCAGGTTTGAACTATATATACTTGTTCTTTTTATTTATACAGGTGCCCTAAGGAATTGCAGTACTTCGTAGACCAAAGCAATTGAATAGAGAATAGAACAGAGCATATATATGCATTAAGACAAGCATTATATTTGAACATTGCTAGGTATATATAGTAGTTCGTGTACACCAATCGTCGTGTGTATAGAAACTGTTTTTGTATCGACAAATTAAATGTCTACAAAGACGATAAGAGATAATAATTAACTAGATTTGCCTCCGATCAGTTTATGCAACCGTGTTTGTCATGCATGCAGGATCTGCTGTACAATCAAAGAAACCTTTCATGTACGGAAGCATAGAGATGCTCATTAAGTTGGTACCTGGCAATTCTGCTGGGACGGTAACAGCCTACTATGTAAATTAACCTGCACAAGATGCAAGCTGACAAGCTGCAAGGTGGGTAAATACTTCTCAAAAATATCCTATTCACAACTTGGATATATCGATGTAGTAAAATAAATAGAGCTTGTTAAACATAAGGAATTGGTGAAACTAAATCCTAACACTAGACTAGAATGCTGACAGACTCGACTATAGTACACTAATGACACTACGAACCTACTCTAGACAGACCCAAATGACACGAAAATTGGACACAGTAAAATAGACACAGTGGTGGACTACCACACAAATTTTGAAGGTGTTCTGAGTTGATTTGGTTACCTAAATAAATCAGCTAAGATACAGCTAATGCAGAAATCAGTAAATTACAGAAAATAAATTGTTGTAGGAAACCAATGAGATATGAATGTTAAGAACTTCTCTCCACCCTAAACATACTTACGACCTCCCCAATATAATTGAACTAACCATAGATGAATACTCTTCACACAAGAGATTTGGTTAAGTCATGTTGTGTATTACACTCTCTTACTTGGCATGAAAGAGGGAGGGACAATCCGCTCGATCTTGATCCTCACTTAACCGACTTATAAATATGGTGATGTAAGCCTAGAGAACTGAAGTCATTACGTTCTAAGAATGCTTGAAGAATAACAGAGCTTCAAGGGTTGATAAGGTGGTCACTCTTACATCACTAAGGCTTGTTTCACACAAATTCATGTTTGTCTCTAGAGAATATGCAATGATAAGGTGGTCATGTACATAATCAAGACTATAGATCCTAAGCCATGCATCTAAGCGTGCACTCAAAGAAACATGAACATAGAAATCATACGGTGAGAAAACAGTGAAACAAAACTCATCTAAATAGTTAATAGAATCAAAAATGGTTCAAAATCATAAGCATATCTAGGGCTTCAATCAGCTCCTAACAATGAAATTTTAGCTACTCATAGTCTTAGATAATAACATTGAAGAATTCATAAAAGATGAAGTAAGAAGGAGAAGAAATAAACTCTTAATCCTCGTCGGGATCGCAGGCTTGCAATACAGCTCTTCTCTTTTTCTTTCTTTATTCTTCTTTCTTTATTCTTGTTTCTCTTATTCTCTCTCTTCCATCCCCCCTCCCTAGACTCTTCTCTAGCTATATATATAAGTCACCAAATAGCTAGAACTAGGTTAATTAACCTAGCTCCAACATCACGTGCCAGCCAAACCAACATCAAACGCACTTCCTAAACTTTCTTAATTTAGTCCCTCGCCAAGCTGCATATATATATGTCTCGTACTAAAATTCCTCGCCAAGCTTCCACTCGCCAGGAACCAAATCCAAGCCTCCCCTCGCCAGGCTTCTCACATGCTATATTATATATATGTCTCCCGCCAAGCTAATTAACCTAGCTAAAAGCGGAGCACATGCTGCACTTTGTATTCTTCTCAAATTAGGATTCCTTCACCTCGTAAGTCTTCCTCTTCCACGATAACTCTCAAAATATATTATTTAATCTCATTTTCTTCATTACTCTCCAAAATACCTAAAAAAATAAATATAATTAATTCACTCAATTAATAATAATAAACTAAATATAGGGAACAAATTAAATACCGAATAGACGCATAAATATGCGACTATCACAAGCTTCTTCACAAACCAGGAGCTCCTGTCTCAATTCTTTGTTACATAACTTATGAAATAGATGCACATTAAATCCCATATGACCAACAGAATAACAAATGTTACTGCATGTCTACACATTTTGCAGCTATCATCTACCGAAAGTAAACATGATGAGATAGATTTCGAATTCTTGGGAAACATTTTTGGACAACCTTACATTGTTCACAGTAATATCTATACACAAGGAGTTGGCAACAAAGAGCAACAGCTTTACCTGTGGTTTGACCCTAAAGCCAATTTCCACAACTACACCATACATTGGAACCCATCCACTGTTGTGTAAGTATCTTTCTCGAAACCTTTTTCGAGTAAACATCATTGTTCACTGTTGAACTAGAGATACTTGAACATACTTGAATGCTGCTTTCTCTTAGTCTTTAAGATGCAAACTATTTCCATGTGGAGGTTCAACCTACAAGAACACTATAGCTAGAGGCTCCATACCACAACCATCCTATGTCATTTCACAGTATATCCTTGAGTCCTAACCTGCAACTTCATTTCTACGATTTCAGGTGGTACATCAATGGAATGCCAATTCATGTTTTCAGAATCTACGAGAACCGGGGATTTATTTCCCCAGCAAGCAAGGGATGAGGGTTTACAATAGCTTATGGAATGCTGATAACTGGGCAACTAGAGGTGGATTAGTCAAAATCGACTGGATCAGTGCACCGTTTATAGCTAGGTTGCGCAACTTCAGGGCTCGGGCCTGCAAGTGGAGTGGACTCACCAGCATTGTTTCATGTGCCTCATCAACCCCCGCAAACTGGTGGACATCCTCCAGATACAAGCAGCTCAGTGGCCCTCAGTTGAGCCAGCTGTTGTGGGTTAGAGCTAACCAAATGATCTATGACTACTGCAAAGACACAAAATGCTTCAACGGATAAATGACAAAAAAATAAATGTTTTTTGTAGTTTCATATGTTTCAAGTTTCTACCTTTTGAAATTTTACATTTTGTGCAAACTCTACACGTCAAGTTCAATTGAAAGGAAAAAAAAGTACCCTTTATTTCCAATATTCTAGTAATACAGTCTAGCACATAATTATGTACAAAACACAATTAAGAAGCTGCAAAATCAAACTAGGAAATACAAAGCCAAATTCCCAAAACAATCAAAGCCGTACCTAGTGAGGCCAAACCCAGGTGTTTGTTCCCCCAAGAGCAATCCAAACACGGCGGTGGCGGCGAACGTGGTGGCATTGGTGACGGGGATGGTGCGCAAGATTGGAGTGTGGCTGAGAATGGTGAAGAAGGTTGCAGATGCGGAGAGCTTCACGGAGAATGGAATCGTGTACTGCCAGATTGAGAAGAGCTTGAGCCAACTCTTGAGGGAAGCGATGACATTGTGGTTCATCTGCGATAGAGAAGCAAAGGACGACGACGACTTGAGAGCTTGGTCCCATAGGAGCGCGCCACGTCGTATTAGGGTGGTGGCGCCCCACACCAGGACTACCGCGACCATCTTCTCGATGTCTCCGACCATTTTTAGTTTCAAGATCCGATCTTTCTATCTTGTTTTCGAAAAGATAAACTCAAACTCAACTGACAAGGTGGATTAACACCTCTCAAAGATACCCTATTCACAATCTGGATATATCAATGTAGTAAGATAAATAGGGATTATCGAACACGAGGAATTGGTGAAACTAAATCCTAACAAACTACTATGCTGACATACTCGACTACAGTACACTAATGATAACGCGAGCCTAAGCCAAACAGACTCAAATGCTACGAAACTTTGACACAATGAACTAGACACAGTGACGGACTACCACACAAAATTTGAGGGTATTCGAAGTTGATTTGGTTACCGAAATAAATCGGCTAAGCTACAGCTAATGCAGAAAGTAAATGCTGAAGGTAAATATGCTAATGAATGCAAATGGATTTAAACTATATGATTAAAGAGTTAAGAGGAATGCAATCCACCACCGCCGTTCCATCTATCTAACACATACTTAACCTAATGCACATATCCAATGAATGAAAGTTCCCAGGAAGAGTTAATCATTACAACCACATCCTATTACCTAATCCTTATGCCTATGCAAGTTTGTCATGGACTTCCCCTACATCTATCCCTCTATGAACCTATAGTCATGGACCCCAAGGTTTACAAAGAAGAAAGCATTAAGTTCTAGAAAAGGTTTGATAAGCTACAAGGGTTCACGAGTACACTATGGACGTGTCTCGCTAGACCTATGGATTTCAATCTCCCGACGGTAAAATCGGCGTATCACTATAGAGAATCCGGTGGAAGAAATTATCTTCAGTCGCCCGTATCTCATGAAACTAGAACCCTAGCATGCATACTAAGTTGGCCACCAAAGCAAACATACAAGAATTCATACGGTGAATCATTCAGAGAAAGAAACCTCATTCATAAAATATGCAAAACTAGATTAAAGTGTATGTATTAAAAAGACTTCATGTACGGGGCTTCAAGCAGCCCCTTAACAAAGGAAAATTAGCTACTCATAATCTTAAATAATAACATTAAAGAATTCATGAAAGAATAATTTAAATGATGGGGAAAGAAGAACTCTTGGCGACGTCGCAATTATGCTCGCTTGAATCCTCTGTTTTTGTCTCTTCTCAATCTTCTTGCAAGCCAGCCGTACGTCCCCTTTGTTTTCAGCCCACTTGCTATATATATGTTTAAACTAGGTTAATTTACCTAGCAAGTTGATCACGTGCATGATTCCAATCAAACTCTAATTATGACTCTTTATTTATTCATTCCTATTTGATTTCCAAGTCCACTTCCACTTCCACTTCTTCTCTCACCAACTTTGCTCGCCAAGAACCAAAACCAACGTACGTACTCTCCTTTTGCTAGCAATCTCATATATACAAACATATAAAATTAGCTCTCCTCCTGCATCACGTCTCGCCAAGCATATATCACCTCATTCTTATTATTCCCTCGCCAGGCAGTTCCTCGCCAAGTAGCTTCAAAATATATTATTTAATCTCTTTTTCTCCATTAATCTCCAAAACACCTAAAGACAAATAAACATAATTAATTCACTCGATTAATAATAATAAACTAAATATAGGGAACAAATTAAATACTGAATAGACGCATAAATATGCGACTATCAAAATACCCCACACTTAGACATTGCTAGTCCTCGAGCAATACATTAAACTAAGACTCTGAAAAGACTAAAAGACTCTAACTACATGATTCTAACACCCTTAACAAATTGTCTCACCAATCTTCCACAATTGTAACACCAAGATTAGAATGACTCCAAATTTATATACCGTAAAGTTTCGAAAGTTAATTTCAATGCATGACACACATATAATATGTAGGACGAAGATATAATCATGGTGAATGTAAAGCTGTAGCATGCAACAAACTTGTCAAGATTCAACCTCACTGGTATATGCTCTCAAAAGTGTTGCTCTCAAAGTATGTCTAAGGTATTCACTCAACTCAATTACTTGCCAAATGGACCACACCATAAGCTTACACTTATGACTAATCTCCACAGATCAAAGGCTGTCATCTTGAGGATCAAAAGGACTTCATGGGTTGTAATAGGGCTTGGCTCATAGGTTAAAGAATAAATGGATAAGGAATTCAAATATAATTCTAGAACCCAGTAGAGCACCAAATAAGACTTCTTCAAACTTTACAATCATGAATTTTCTCACTTTTGTGGCCGATTTTCATCTTGTTGGGCCTTCACATCATTGTTTTCATTAACAATTAACTCGGGTATCAAGCTAGACATCACACTCTTTTCTTTTCTTTTCATTCATCATTTTTTTTACACACTAGCTTGATACCCCACACTTATTTCTTTGCATCACTTTTCGACATTGTCGTCGTCTTCACGTACATGTCTCATGTATATCTCTACCAAATCCTAGAACAAGGGTAAAGATATAACTATTCTAAAGTTTAAGGTCAAGATATGTGGGTGATGACAAAAAGTTTAAACATGTAGACTCAAAGTGGTTAACTACGGGGTGCACATCTTGTGTACACAAAATCAGGACACTGGCTTATATGGCAATGGTGGTGTCCCCTAAATGCCTTTATCACTTCCTCAATCAAAACATGTATTGACTATAAGCTTTGAAAAGCACAAGAGCAAGTTCTAGTAATATCTAGAGTCGATTAACTTAATCTGTGGCAAGCAATTGACACTCAATAAAGAAAGCATGTGTATTCACATATAGGCTCAATCGCTCACAGGTTAAATGAATCTCAACAAAGTTTTAGCATGCCAAAAATCTGTACCATGTTAATTCGTTTCTACATCCACTACACATTCGCAAATGCACCATATATCAAGATTAACCAAAGAAACTTAAATAACATGATCATCTTTTAGTCACAATTACAGAAGATATAGAATCATCATTGACTTTGTTATGGGCATCCTAAGACTCTTCTTTTTGGTATTTTCTTGACACTTTTTACTTTTATATTTTGTTTTATCAATAAGGACTCAAAAACACACAAGAAAACTCAAAAATACCAAACTTTGGCGAGGAAACCCTTCCACGACGAACTAGTCATCGGAAAAGACTCCCTCAGGCTCGCCTGCGCACTCTACTCGCCAGATTTTTACAAAATTAATCACGCAGTGGAATGAGCTGAAATTTTAGGACCAAAAACTAGACACATATAAAAACACTCTATAAAAAGTTCAGAAATTTAAGAGCCCTATAACTATGTCAAATAAATTATACAAAACAGCAGACTGTACTCGCCAGACTCAAAAACTACCAACTCTCGCGAGCAACTTCTCTCGCGAGAATTTTACAAAATTAATAATATATCGTAATGAGCTGAAATTTTTCGATCACTAACTAGACCCATATACAAACCTGCCCTCAAAATTTCAGAAAATTACAAGACCCCTAACTATAGAAAATAAATGACACGATACAGGATACTGCACAGTACCGAAAACTGTTGCTCGCCAGACTCAACTCCACTCGCAAGAATTATATAGAATTAATGACAAATTGGAATGAGATTAAATTTAGAGAAAAGAAACTAGACACATTTATATACATTACCTAAAAATTTCAGAAATTTACAAGACCTCTAGATATGTCAAACAAATCACACAAAACATCAAACTGCACAGTATCGAAAAACGAAGCTCGCCAGAGACTCATTCCACTCGCAAGAATTTTACAGAATTTATCACACATTGGAATGAACTGAAATTTTAAGATCACAAATTAGACACATGTAAAAACATCCTCTAAAAATTTCAAAAATTTACGAGACCTCAAATTATGTCAAAAAATTGACACGAAACAGCATACTGTACAGTACTGAAATAACTAAAAAATTATACATAGACGCTAAGGATATGATATAAACCCCACCCCACACTTTAAATTTGCATTGTCCTCAATGTAAAACAAAACTAAAACATACAATACATCAAACAAGCAGAGAATGAGACACATAACACATCACAAATCACACTATTCATGGAGAAAAATAAAGCAAAGGAGAAAGAGAGAGAGTTAAGAATTTCAAATCTGGTTTTCCAAGCGTCTCCATCAATATGGGTTGCCTCCCAAGTAGCGCTAAGTTTAACGTCTTTAGCCTGACAGTGCACACCAATTTCAATCCTCTGGTGTAGGATCTTGAAAAGGAATCTCTTCCACGTCTCGCACTTGAGACGGCTCATAGAATGGTTTGAGTCTATGTCCATTCACCTTAAATGTCTTCCCTGTTTTTAAACTTACAATTTCTATGGCACCATAAGGAAAAACATTAGTGATAACATAACTTACATAAGGTCCAGTCCATCTACTTTTTAGCTTATCTGGAAACAAGCGTAGACGACTACTGAAGAGTAAAACTTTTTGACCAACAACAAATTCTTTTCTCTTAATATTCCGGTCATGAAAAGCTTTAGTCTTTTCCTTGTAAATCCTGCTGGACTCATAGGCATTGTGCCTAATCTCATCAAGCTCGTTCAGCTGCAACTTCCTATGCAAACCCGCATCATATATGTTAAAATTGAACTTCTTGAAAGCCCAATATGCCTTGTGTTCCAATTCCACTGGAAGATGGCAAGCTTTTCCATACACCAACCTATAAGGAGACATTCCAATAGGTGTCTTATATGCTGTCCTGTAAGCCCACAACGCTTCATCAAGGCGTTGACTCCAATCTTTCCGGGCAGGCCCGACTGTCTTCTCAAGTATTTGCTTGATCTCCTTATTCGACACTTCTACTTGCCCGCTAGTTTGAGGATGATGGGGTGTGGCCACCTTATGTGTTACACCGTACTTCCAGAGCAAAGCATCAAAGGTTGTATTGCAAAAATGAGATCCCCCATCGCTGATCTCTGAGAGGAAGATTATCCTCTTCTGCGTTGGAACCATGGGTGAGTCTACTCAAGTGATCCGCCACCACATTTTCAGAACTCTTCTTGTCCTTGATCTCAATATCAAACTCCTGAAGTAAGAGCATCCATCGAATCAACTTGGGCTTGGCATCCTGTTTAGTCATCAAATATCTCAAAGCAGCATGGTCAGAAAATATGATAACTTTAGTTCCCAATAAATAAGATCTAAACTTTTCAAGAGCAAACACCACTGCTAAGAGCTCCTTCTCAGTAGTTGAATAGTTCAACTGTGCATCATTTAAAGTACGGGAGGCATAATAGATGACATATGGGAGTCTTTGTGGGCGTTGGCCAAGAACAGCGCCAACAGCATAGTCTGAAGCATCACACATGAGCTCAAATGGTAGACTCAAATCCGGTGCTTAAATGATGGGAGTTGTAGTGAGCAACTCCTTGAGCTTATTGAATGCTTGCAAGCACTCGTCGGTGAAGTTGAAAGCTACATCTTTCTGGAGCAATGCACATAATGGTCTGGATATCTTGGAGAAATCCTTGATAAACCTGCGATAAAATCCTACATGTCCAAGAAAAGATCTCACCTCCTTCACAGTGGAAGGAGAGGGTAAGGTACGCACAATATCAACATTAGCTTTATCAACCTCTATACGTCTAGCTGAAATAACATGTCCCAAAACTATACCTTGCTCCACCATAAAGTGGCATTTTTCCCAATTAAGTACAAGGTTAGTTTCTACACAACGCTCTAAAACCATAGCTAGATTATGAAGACATGTGTCAAAAGAATCACCAAAAACAGAGAAATCATCCATAAATACCTCAATGATCTTTTCAACCATGTCTGAGAAAATACTTACCATACACCTCTGAAATGTGGCATGTGCGTTGCATAAACCAAATGGCATCCTCCTATAAGCAAAAGTGCCATAGGGACATGTGAAGGTGGTCTTCTCTTGATCATTCTTATGTATGGCTATCTGGTTGTATCCTGAATAACCATCTAAAAAACAGTAGTATTCATGACCTGCCAACCTTTCCAACATCTGATCAATGAATGGGAGGGGAAAGTGATCTTTTCTTGTGGTTACATTGAGCTTGCGGTAGTCAATACACACTCTCCATCCCGTTTGGACTCTTTGAGGCACCAACACGTTCTCATCATTCTTTACCACTGTGATTCCTGAACGTTTGGGCACAACCTGCACAGGACTAATCCATTTGCTATCAGAAATAGCATAAATGATACCTGCATCTCGAAGCTTGATGACTTTTTTCTTGACAACTTCCATCATGGGAGGATTGAGACGACGTTGAGCTTCCCTTGTTGGTTTAGCTCCCTCCTCCAGATGGATCCTGTGGGTACACAATGTTGGGCAGATGCCCTTAATATCGGCTACTGTCCATCCAATGGCGGCCTTGTACTCCCTAAGTACATTCAGTAACTTCTCCTCTTGTAACGTTGAGAGCTTGGAAGAGATGATGACTGGAAGTGTATCATCCTCCCCTAGGAAAGCATACTTTAAATGCTCGGGAAGAAGTTTCAACTCTAATGTGGGTGCCACCTGTATAGACGGAACAAGAACGTCATCTGAAATTGGAAGAGAAATGGGTTTAGAATATTTACCTTTCATAATTGGTAGGGATTCAAGTACTTCTTTCATAGCATAATACTCCTCTTCCATTTCAAGATCCTCAGCCGAAGCTATCTCAAAAAGAGGTTCAAATTTCTTCTTCTCGCCAAGCTTCAAACCTGGAACATCTTCTTTTCCGGATACCTCTATGACCTTCCTCAAAGGATCCTCCTCCAATGAATAGTGAATGAATTCCTGCACAAAACTCTCAAAAGTGTCAATTGAACAACATGAATAAGTATCATCACTATTCGGATATTTGAGAGCTTCATAAATATTGAAGTGGATTTTCTCCTCAGCTACTTCCATACTCAATGATCCATCAAAACAATCTATCTTTGTACGAGCTGTTCTCAAGAACGGTCTCCTAAGAATCAATGGTATTTCTGATGGCATTGGCTCATGCTCCATCTCCAGCACAAAGAAATCTGCTGGGAATATCAAATCTCTCACCTGCACCAAAACATCCTCAATAATACCTTGAGGGTAACAGTTAGATCGATCAGCAAGTTTAATGGTGACACCTGTGGGAATAAGTTCTCCCATTTTCAACCTGTTATAGGCAGTGTATGGCATTAAATTAATGGAAGCACCTAAATCAAGTAAAGCACCCGCAAACCTGTGATCACCAATGGTACATGGGATCGTAAATCGTCCTTGATCACCCAACTTAGGTGGAAGCTTTCTTTGAAGCACAGCAGATACTCTCTCTCCCAAAGCCACAGTCTCAGTTCCATATAATTTTCTCTTTGTTGTGCACAAATCTTTTAGGAACTTTGCATACTGTGGTATTTGCTTGATCACATCCAACAATGGGATGTTTACTCCTACCTTTCTGAACACATCCAAGATCTCCTTCTCTTTTTCAACCTTCACATGCTTCTTCAACCTGCTAGGAAAAGGTAAATTAGGAATAATGGAAGGAGAAGGAGTAGAGGATACCTGACCATATTTTTGATTTGTCAGTTTTTCTGTTTCAGGTGCATTTTCGACGGCTCGAATTGGGGTTCCTGCAGAATCTTCTGACGGCTTGTCCAACGGCTTGTCAGGGATAAGTTGTTCAAGCACGGGCTCCTCCCACTTTCTCTTTGTTGACTTGGGCAGTTCTTCCAACACCTTCCCACTCTTCAGGGTCATGGCATAAGCTTCATATTTTGTATTGGGATTGGGAAGAGTGTTGCTAGGAAGACTTCCTTCCTTGACTTGAGCCATTGTTTGCTGCATTTGGCTCATTTGTCTCTCAAGCAAGTCAATTGCTTTTCCTTGCTGTAGAGCTGTAGCCTTGAGTTCTTGAGTTGTGGCCTTAATGTCTTGGCGAAAGGCACTACTCTCCCCTTGTTCCTTCTTGTTATCAAACATCATTTGTTGCATCAGGGCTTCCAAGGTAGAATTTTCTGATGATGTTTGAGCTTGTGCTTGTTGTTGCTGAGGCATACGCCTTTGGCCAAACTGCTGCCCATCTCTTATAGGCTGCCTGTGTTGAAATCCAGGTGGAACAATAGGAGGATTGAGCACATTATTGCTCCTATAGCTCAACAGGTCTCTATTTCCACCATATGAGTTGGGTTGTCTTTGGAAGTAATTTGCTTCTTCCTCTTGATCAACTTCTTTATCTGCTCTAAACTTGGGACAATCATCTGCTAGATGGCTTGTAGCTGAACATAAAGTGCACACAACCTGAGCTGCAGCAACTGTTGTCTTCTTGCTCACTTTCAGACTACTCGCAATCAGAGCAATATCATTCTCCATAGAGCTTAATATTTTTTCCATGGCTCCATCGATTGCAACTGCATTGAGAGACCTTCTACTTTCTCCCATGGATCTATCCCTTGACTGAAATTGCCTTGAATTTTCTGCTTGATTCTCAACAACTTCCTTGGCTTCAACTCCAGTCATATTCCACCAATTTTGCCCACAAGCTGAATCAAGCTTTGACCTGTTGAAAGAATCAAGTCCTTCATAGAAGAATTCCATTTGAGTGTTGAGGTCAAACTTATGATGAGGGCATTGTCGAAGAAGACTCTTAAACTGGCTCCAGGCTTCATGTAATTCATCACTGTCTTTCTGCCTGAATGTGCTAATTTGCTTCTTCAAGTTCTTGGTGCGAGAAGCAGAGTAGAACTCTTTCATAAATGCAGAGCACATCTTCTCCCATGTGTCCATAGATAAAGGAGCTAAAGAATTATACCATGCTTTTGCTTGCTCCTTCAAAGAGAACGAAAACAAGAGGAGTTTCACAGTATCCTCTTCCACATTAGTCGATCTCTAGATTCTGCACAATGCTGTAAACTCATTGAGATGGTCCTGAGGGTCTTCAGAAGGCGTTCCTCTAAAGTGTGGCAGATTCGATATAAGCGACGGGGGAATAGAATAAGCCCCCAGATTCTCTGGTAGTACAATCGGTGAATCTACTGCACCTGTGCCCGGTATAAAGGACTCTCTCAGCTTGGTTGCATTTGCCATTCTTTTTGGTGATGGTGGTGGTGTTGGAATGCTCTGTTCTTCCTCAAATTCAGATCCTGTATCATAATGTATTTCTTGCTCAGGCTGACCACCACTGATCACGTTCATAGACCGTTGTCCCTGCTGCTTCCTGTTTTGCCTTGCTGAGCATTCAATCTCTGGATCAAGTAATAATGGCTCAGCGCTTCTTGTGTGCCTAGTACGCATACACAATGCTCCTGCACATAGAAGAGACAGTAAGACTCAAAAGAAAAAGAAAACAAAACAAAACAAAACTGAAAATTAAAGACTCTATTAGGACTTAGAATTAAGCAATTTCCCGGCAATGGCCCCAAAAATTTGACAAGGCGGATTAACACCTCTCAAAGATACCCTATTCACAACCTAGATGTATCAATGTAGTAAGATAAATAGGGATTATCGAACACGAGGAATTGGTGAAACTAAATCCTAACAAACTACTATGCTGACATACTCGACTACATTACACTAATGATAACGTGAGCCTAAGCTAGACAGACTCAAATGCTACGAAAATTTGACACAATGAACTAGACACAGTGGTGGATTACCACACAAAATTTGAGGGTATTCGAAGTTGATTTGGTTACCGAAATAAATCGGCTAAGCTACAGCTAATGCAGAAAGTAAATGCTGAAGGTAAATATGCTAATGAATGCAAATGGATTTAAACTATATGATTAAAGAGTTAAGAGGAATGCAATCCACCACCGCCGTCCATCTATCTAACACATACTTAACCTAATGCACATATCCAATGAATGAAAGTTCCCAGGAAGAGTTGATCGTTACAACCACATCCTATTACCTAATCCTTATGCCTATGCAAGTTTGTCATGGACTTCCCCTACATCTATCCCTCTATAAACCTATAGTCATGGACCCCAAGGTTTACAAAGAAGAAAGCATTAAGTTCTAGAAAATGTTTGAGAAGCTACAAGGGTTCACGAGTACACTATGGGCGTGTCTCGCTAGACCTATGGATTTCAATCCCGACGGTAAAATCGGCGTATCACTATAGAGAATCCGGTGGAAGAAATTATCTTCAGTCGCCCGTATCTCATGAAACTAGAACCCTAGCATGCATACTAAGTTGGCCACCAAAGCAAACATACAAGAATTCATACGGTGAATCATTCAGAGAAAGAAACCTCATTCATAAAATATGCAAAACTAGATTAAAGTGTATGTATTAAAAAGACTTCATGTACGGGGCTTCAAGCAGCCCCTTAACAAAGGAAAATTAGCTACTCATAATCTTAAATAATAACATTAAAGAATTCATGAAAGAATAATTTAAATGATGGGGAAAGAAGAACTCTTGGCGACGTCGCAATTATGCTCGCTTGAATCCTCTGTTTTTGTCTCTTCTCAATCTTCTTGCAAGCCAGCCGTACGTCCCCTTTGTTTTCAGCCCACTTGCTATATATATGTTTAAACTAGGTTAATTTACCTAGCAAGTTGATCACGTGCATGATTCCAATCAAACTCCAATTATGACTCTTTATTTATTCATTCCTATTTGATTTCCAAGTCCACTTCCACTTCCACTTCTTCTCTCACCAACTTTGCTCGCCAAGAACCAAAACCAACGTACGTACTCTCCTTTTGCTAGCAATCTCATATATACAAACATATAAAATTAGCTCTCCTCCTGCATCACGTCTCGCCAAGCATATATCACCTCATTCTTAATATTCCCTCGCCGGGCAGTTCCTCGCCAAGTAGCTTCAAAATATATTATTTAATCTCTTTTTCTCCATTAATCTCTAAAACACCTAAAGACAAATAAACATAATTAATTCACTCGATTAATAACAATAAACTAAATATAGGGAATAAATTAAATACTGAATAGACGCATAAATATGCGACTATCATCAACCCATTTAATAATGGTATTGAAAAGACAAACTCAAATCCAACTCATTTATAAACGGATCAACCTATGTAATCCATTTATAACTCATTTTGTATTTTTGTGTCGTGTTAAATTATGTAACACATTTAAACTAAACGGGTTATAACTTAAAAATTCAAACAACTTCATGTAAAAAACAATAAAATTATTAAAAACACAAAGTATATAAAATTTTAAATCCAATAACCATGCAACTTATTCAATAACGTGTTGCGAGGAGTTCCGGGCTGGAGCAAGGCAGATATTAGTTTTGTCGGTTCCGTCGATACCTCGATTGAATCTCTAAAGATTGGGCGGTTAGCGGGTGGCAGCGAGTTTGGGGCTGATATGGTCCTGTATTGGCCGGATCGGAATCGACCGACATGGCTTCGACAACGACGACGTGCAGGTTGGGGAGGCGAGGTGGAGGCAGCATGTCTTTTCTCAGTTCTAGGCTGGACTTGTAGCCCAAGATCTAGTCATTGTGGTAGTTGGGCTTGGTTTCTAACCCTAGGCCCTATAAGTTTAATAAGTTTAATTAATAATTTTTTTTTTTGTCGATTTCAGTTGGCATTAGGCCGAAAATAAGCCACCTTTTTTGGGGTGGTAAAAGTGGGCTTTGCCCTAGTATGTACACATTTGGTGCTTTGTCTGCTTTAGCTCGGGATTGGTTCGTTGAGTGGGCGCACCTCCTAGTGGCAGGATGAGATGTAGTGCCGTCGGTAATCCCGATCGGCAGCATAGTTGGGAAGCTGTTCAAAGTGAATTGATGCGTCGTCAGTATTGCATTATCTTCCCGTTACTGTGTCGCCATATTTGTAAAGAAAATGGAGTAGCCTATGATGCACTCTTTGTTATTTGATGCAGTTTAAGATACACTGTCTTAGTTGAGTCACATGATAGTATTTCAGGTTGTCCTCTGCTGATGGGGTATATGTTTTATATCCCCCATTTTTATTCTATCATTTTATCAATCGAAACTTAAGGGTAGCCGCTAACCCTTACTTCAAAAATAAATAAATAAATAAATTTAACGTTCAAATAGAATTCAAAGCATGCAAGCCCTAAATTCCAAAGTCTTCTTCGCCAAAAGGAAAAAAGAAGGTCCAGCCTTCAACTTTTATCACCAAAATAGTAGCAAATCATAGATGATTATCACTAGTAAAAGAAAACAAACTATATCTAGTTATGTAAGCTCATGTAGAAGGATAATGTATGCAGCATATAAGTAACAGAACATTACTTACCAACAAAAGAGCATCACATTCAATTCTGGTTATTTACACCAGAGATTGAATTATTGATGTCTAAATTATTAGCATCATGAATAATTGCTAATATCTACAGTCAAGCCGTCCAACTTGGGCTTCAAAGTGTGAGCATCTATCAATTCAAAAGTATAATAAGAACATATATTAGAGTCAGGCTAATATGCTCAATTTTGTACGTACAAGAAGTTAGGCTGCTGAAGAAGAATGAAGAGATTGTTTAGTTAGAAAATACCTTGTTCACCAAATATCCAATCACGAGTGCAAATAAGAGCTTCAACCGTTTCTGGTTTGAGTGCACTACGATATTGATCACGAACTCTACCATCAACACTAAATGCTGATTCAGAAGCAACCGTAGAAATTTGTATAGATAGAATATCACAAGCCATAATAGATAGCTTGGGATATCGAAATTGGTTTTCCTTCCAAAACTCGAGAACATTCATCTTTGTAGTCCTTGGCAACTTTTATTCATCCAAATACAATTTAAGCTAAGTCTTCTTAGTAGAGAAATTCGAAAACAACTTCTGCACTTTTAAAGTCATCAAAGTCCTACAATTACATTGAAAAAAAGAACAGATTAAAATAAGTAAATTAATATAATTAATTATACAAAATAAGTTAACTAAAAATAAAAATAGATTTTAATTTACCTTCATAACATCCGTGCATTCTCTAGAAACCAATGGAGCATCACTAGAAGAATAAGATTCTGATTGCTTGCTAATGTAGGGCAAAACTCATTGTCATAGCATGAATCTTCGTATACCCATCAAAAAGACAGAACAACTTTTGGCGTACCTTTTTCATTTGAGGAGAAGCATTACCATATAACCGTTTATAAGAAAACTCCACAAAGCTTAACTTGTATCGAGGATCGATCCAATATGACAACAATTGCAAGAATCGAACTACATTCAGACCAATAAGAAACTTGCAAATATTTTCCACTCTTTGCCACTCATCATAAGAAAGTGCATGCTTGTAGTTAGAGTCTCTTAACTGCAAATGAAGAAATGTCCGTTGATAATGAATTGCACTGTCAATCACAAGAAATGTGAAATTTCATCTTGTGGGTACATCCTGATGCAAGCCTCTCTTACATTCTAAAGAAACTTGTTTTACGCAATCCAAAAACTTATGTTTCCTACCTTGTGAATTTTTTACATACTTAATGCTCTCTTTGATTTTCACAATGGAACTATCAATTGCTTTCAGACCTTCTTGCACAATCAGATTAAGAATATGAGCACAACATCTTACATGAAAAACTCACTATTCATCAAAAGTGCATCTCGCAACATTAATTGTCCCTTCAGTAACTCGACAAGACAATCATTAGCGGATGCATTGTCTAAAGTCATAGAGAACAATTTTTTTTTTCAATACCCCAATCAACCAACAACTTGTAGATTTTATCAGAGAGAGCAACACCAGTATGTGGAGGCATAAAACTAGAATTCAATACTCGCTTTTGTAATTTCCAGTCAGCATCAACAAAATGAGCAGTAAGAGCAAGATAACCATCCGTCGCAATAGAGGTCCACAAATCAGAAGTTAGGAAAATGCGACTAGGATTTGAAGTTAAGATTTTCTTAAGCTTATTCCTTTCTCTATCATGCATACTCATTGCATCTTCATTGGCAGTGTTTCTAGAGATTAACTTGATATCAACACAAAAATATGAAAACAAATTTTTGATCCCAACATACTCAACAAACTGGAAAGGCAAGTAATGCATGATAATAGCAGTCACCAGTAGTTCACGAAATTTATCAGGATCAAATCTAGCAGATCTTGTGACTAAAGACCCCTCATCAGTACGAGACACTACCAACTGCCCTCGGTCTAGCATTTTTTGCCTCACACAAGACTCTGAATAATGTCTTAAATTTCATGTACCATACCTACTAGCGCATAAGTAAATAGTACCACATCTTAGACACTTATCTCTCTGCTTTATCCTTACCTACAGGAAGCACTTCAAACTTAGACCACACTTTTGAAGTGAGCTTTCTTTACTCTCCTGCCAGACCTTAGAGACGTTTCATTTGTTTCCTCTCCATCCTCCATTGCAACTTCATTATTTTGGACAAAATCGATCTTCGGCTTGAGTCTTGACATCTTGAGTAAGATTAGGAAGAGTATCCATCTGCCAAAATAAATTTGATTATAGAGTTTACTTGTATATTAATAGTGTAATTTTATATTACCCAAACTATACAAGCTAGTATACATAACGTATAGTTTGTCTTATATATGCACATCTTTCAAAATATTATATATGCATTTATGCACATCTTTCAAATATGAAACAAAACATATAGCAATTGAGAGGACTCGACCCTAAATTAACTAGTAATCTAGAATCAAGCCCAATCGTCTGACCCTAATCTACTAGTTTCTGTGAAAATTTTGACATAACTTCTCTTATAAAAGATGCACCCAAAAACCTGCAAGGAAAACTGACACTCCTCAGGTAAACCCACAAACAATACCGTGGAACACTAATGTCCATCCGAATTTTTCAACATAAGACTGGAATTAAATCTGATACATTATTCAGAGTTGGAAAATATAATTCCAGTAAATACAATGAAATATAATTCCAGTAAATACAATGATTCATAAACAAAGAAACTCAACTCGACAACTATACGAGTGACAACAGATTCACAAGAGTCTCACAAGACGATACTACAAAACTAGTATCCAAGGTGACTTCAATAACATAAGAGACAAACTGACAGTGAGCAAGAACCTACTGCTGAAGGAATTGACTAGTGAACTCGACGCCCTCGACGACATCCTGCACCCTCATGATACACACTGCAATTTGGGCAAAGAAAACCAAAAATCCCAGGAAAAAGGCATATAAAATCATAAAAACTGTTAGAGTGAGTGGACGAAAATAATAATAATTTACTTTTAAACTGAAACTGTAAATAATATGTCTTCATAAATAATGCATATAAAAATAATGCGAGTCTGAAAATAAACAAGCCAAGGTCAGGTGTTTGTCCTAACCCTCCTGGGTACTGTGTATGTGTGGAGGCAGTAACTTGAGTACGTTTCCCTCAAGTTACATCATGCCCAGGTCAGGTGCTTGTCCTAACCCTCTTGGGTGTTGTGTAATCACGGGTCATGTGTTTATCATAACCCTCCCGGAGCATCTCGGGGATCAGCCGAGAGGTCATAGCATCAATGCATCCATAATAACCATACTCTGTGTAAAAACAAATCATATGTGCCTACAAACCAATGTATGCTCATAAAATGCATAACCATAAATGCATACTCATAAATACATACTCGTAAATGCATAATCATAGACTCGCAAATCAACTGTGAAAATCAAAGTGTCTACTCACAGGTTGTCGGGATAAACATAAAGCTGAAACTCTGTCAATCGGCACAATTATTCATCTGATATGCCCGCTAACTTACGATCTTGAAACCACAATTAAAATAATATCTGATCATCGGAGTTCATACTGAATAGCAAAGATCGTAATTTGTTGAGTAATAACATCGAGAATCTCGTATACTTGAACAACATATTTTCTATTCAATTACTGACTCAACCAAATTCTGAATTCAATTTCCTGTAATCTCACACTTTTAAGAATCACAAATAAATCTCTAATATCAAATGACTCGCAAATAAATGGATAACCAAAACGTCCTTTAATATTGTCGTGAATTAAACTGATAATTGTTCGATTAAATACTTGCCCAAATTTAACAAACTCAAATCCAAATATAAACCTCACCATTGCGTTCAGCACGCGAAAACGAGTGAAACGGCATAAAACTTGTCGAAAATTTCACCTCGCCAAAGGTCCGCCGCACACGGCGGTGTGTGGGGCTGCCGGCCGCCAGAATTCCACCGGTACCAATTTGAGCAACCTATACATGAAAATGTTCATCTCAACGAGCCCAACAACATTTTAGTACATCACAAAACCAAAATCAAACCGGAAAACCTCCAATTTGCCAAAAAACCGAAATAGTCACCGGAATTTCATAACCTCCGTTCGCCGGAATCCGGTCACGGCAGAGGTCAAGACCACTTGGGATAGGTTCACTATCCCAAGGGCTACAAAACCTCCATGGATTTGACCCCCATCGCTGCCATCTCCGCCACCTCCGTCACCAGCGAATCCGGCCGGAAATTCCTCCTCTTCATCACGTCGTTTCTTCTTCCTCCGGCCACCAACAGGGGCAATTCACCTATCAATTTGAAGAGGAGCTCGAGCCCAACAACTTTCATCAAGGAAGCATGGCCAAATATTGCCGGAAAAGAGCACACCACCGGCGACAAGTTTCAAGACCAAAACGGGTCGACTTGACCCATGGTCAACGCGGGTCAACGGGCATTTTCCCAAAAATAGAAATTTTCCAAAAATAATTCATATTTATACCGTATACATACCATACACATACCAGCCCAAATCAACGGCTACAGTTCAATCTGATCCAAATCGGACGGTCACGATTAAATCAACAATAAAAATAACATTTTTATATATATTCACCAACCGACTTCAAAACTCGATAAAACATTGCTCGCATGTCCGAAAAATTCTCCGAAAATTCTCACTATCTCGAAATTAAGTACTCTTTCTCGTGAAGGAAGTCAACACAAATTCTCGCTTGGTGAAATAGTCGTTAACAATCTCAATTACGCGACTAATCTGCGATAATTCAATTTCGTGCTGATTAATATGTAGATTTTGGTTCGGGTTGTCACAGCAATCCATAAATAACAGAAAATCAGTAAATCAGTAAGTCAGTAACGAGAAATATTGTATTGTATACAACATAAACATGAGAAAAATCAATATCAATGATCTCTACCTTTTGACATAAACACTTGAATCTTTGATGACGACGACTAGAAGTTTAGAGTGTTAAAAATGAGGGATAAAGACACATATTTATAATGTTAAAGGTTAGGGTTAATCTAAGAAGAAAGACTTTAATAACCTTTATATATAATAAAATGTTACTATAATTTACTATTAAATTGGTCGTGTATGCAGGTCATGTATAAGTCGACTCAACCCAATTAATAAATGAGTTACACATGTAATAATCGTGTTAGCAGGTTGATCCGCAGTTGACCCGTTTATTAAATGGGTTATGTCAGGTTGACCCGTGCTTAATCCGTTTTTTAATCGGTTCAACTTGCTTTATTTCGTATGAATTTCGAGTCGAGTTCATGGGTCGTGTCGAAATTGACAATCTAACTTCATCACGGGTTGGAATGAAACATAAACTGGACGACGCTGTATGTAACATGTGACTCATGTCTCAAGTGCTGCATGTACGACGTGTCGTTTATGCTGTTTTGACTTGGATCTCTTTTCAAATAGGAAAGTCCAAAATCCAAATGTCACCGTTTCTAATCCTAATGGGAAATGGACTTCTATTACTTTTGGGTAGAGGTACCGTAACCTCGTGTGTGTGTATATATTATATAAAATGGGCGCAGCAAGCAATGGTATTTCATTTGTGAGGTGAAATTTGTATTATGGATGAAGAAACAGAGATCAAAGATAAACATGAGGACGACGCCGAGGACTGGTGCTTTGTTTGCAAAGACGGAGGAGAATTGAGGTTGTGCGACTACGAAGGCTGCACCAAAGTCTATCATGCTAAATGTGTGGGAAAGAAGAGAACAACTTTCCTCATAAGCGACAGGCAACGGATTTGTGACAAGCACTCTTGTTCGGTGTGCTGCCCCGGAGACGTCGAAATCGGCTTGTCTTGCCTTCTCTGCACATATTCGGCGTGTGAGATCGCTACGAAACTAGTGCTGATCCTGAGATCTAAGTGGTGAGAGGGAAGGAGAAGCTAGGCCTTTGCCGGGATTGTCTAGAGCTTGTTAGGCTTGCTGAGGCCAACGCGAGGTATGACCATAATGGAGATAGGTTAGACTTTGAGGATGTGGAGACATACGAATTTGGTTTCAAAGAGTACTGGGAGGACCTCAAGAAAAAGGAGGGGCTGACTTTGGGTGATTTCTATTCTCCAGCAAAAGAAAGGGTTTGTGAAAATGGGATAAGCGAGGATAATGAAAATGACACTACGGTGAAAGAGCTTCTGGCGCGCAAACACGCAAAGTGAAAATTTGAGAGCTCAGATAATGTAACATCGTTTGATGAAGATGAATGTTATAACGAATATAAGAAATAACATAAATTTATGTGGTTCATTAACAATGTGTTAGCTACGTCCACAAGCAGAAGAAAACAGTTTTATTATCTTTAAAGAAAATGAATTACAGATTACAGAATATCACACTAAGTTAATAACCTAAAGGATATATATATACTCCTGAATTGTAGACCTAACAGAAAATCTAAACTCAACATAACAGATTGATTTACAAACGATTTCTGTTCTATCGGATTGCGACTTCACAAACGAAGACTGCGAAGATTATAGAGAAAGGGTGGAGAAACATCTGGTGAGGAGACCAACTGTTGTTGAGATTGAACAGAAAGCGAGAGAGCTGCGCGGATATACAAAAGGATTGGTTTGAGAGAGAGTTAGCCCGGTTAGATCATCAAATTCAAACTTGTCAAGAAAAAGTGCATGAATGGATAAGAAGAGAGTTATGTACGTTTTTAGAACTGAGAGAGGCTGAAGCAGTTGTCTGAAAGTGAACCGCTCTTTCAAAATGTGCCACTAGTAATTCCAGAAGTCTTGGACTTGAGCACCTTGTGATTTTTAAAAACTATGTATTATTTCTCACTTCTTTGATTCACGATTATATAGGAAGCTGTCTTGGACACCAGCTCCAATAAGAACAGCACATAATTTGGTATTTTCATTGTAAATAGTCCAGATCGAACTCTTCAGTTAAATATGTCAATCGTTTGGATATACATATGCCAACGTCTACCGATCAATTAACGTTTATTCTTTCCCATTCTTAATGTTTTAACATTTCTTTCAAGCCAAAGAAACAATGACTTCAATTGTTTGGTATGAACTATTTAAGACTCGGCAAATCCAAAGTAATGAGAGTAGTGGAAAACAAAATCGGAAAAGAAAAACGGAGTCAAAGCAATGACAATCGCATGCATCAAAGCATTCCAATTGATAAACAATACATCTATCATAACAACTAAGTTTGGACTAGCGCAAACTTATTCGATGTAATTTTGTCTTAAATACATTTAAACTTCTGGAAATGAAATGTAACACAATGTTTTATAACTCAATGAGAAAATTTAACAAATAATACTTAAAGTTTCATATTGGTCACTAAAGTTTCGCAAATATAGTTTTGGTGACTGAACTTTGACACCAATTTTTACATTGGTCACTGAAGTTTCACATATATAGCTTTGATTACTAAACTTTGACACCAACTTTCACATTGGTCACTAAACTTTGACATCATCTTTCAAATCGGTCACTAGGACTATTTTCAAATGTTAAGAGTATTGTGGACAAACATGTTATTTAGCGCAAAATAATCTACCACAAAATGCAATCAAAATACCACCACAAAATACTACAAAATATAGAGAGAGTTTGCAATGAAAATGGAGCAATTTGGAGGGAAACAATCCAAAAGTTGGAGGGAACTCTATATCTCTCTCTATTTTTTTTTGCAAATTAAGACAAAAGGCTCTAAATAACTTATTTGACCATAATACTCTTAATAGTTAAAAGGGTTAACTTCATTTAACATCTGAAAATAGACTTAGTAACCAATTTGAAAGATAATGTCAAAGTTCATTGACCAATGTCAAAATTGATGTCAAAATTTAGTGACCAAAATTATATTTACAAAATTTTAATAACTAAAATTTAAAAATCGTTAAACTGAAGTGGCCATTTATGATTTTTTACCGATCCCAAATTCAATTTCATAAAATATTTCCAAAACCAATCAAAATCATGCCACCACATTTTGGAAGCCGAATCATATCATTTAGTTTCTTATGAAGGGCAACATTGTAATCCCCAACTCCTATAATTGCAGGGTGTGGGCGCCCATTTTTGACGTGGACCATATTTTTATAATTGCCAATACGACCAAACCGAGCTGAGGGCGCGGCGCAATGTCCGATCACCTACAAACCATCCCAGCATTAAGCAACTGTGTCTCTTAATTCTGGCCACTCAAAATGCTACCGAGGATACAGACGATCTGATCCATGCATGCGCGCCAAGGAAACCGCGCAAATGACGTGGACACCTCCCGCCACTTCCTCGCTAATTTACCAAACTGACCCTGACACAGAACCCACCCCGTTGTTGCTTTATCCATTGCGATTTACGACACGAAATCATGCTTAGTCAACATCCCCCCTCCTGCCCGTACAATTACGAAACTGCCCTCCCGTTCTTCTTCTTCTTCTTCTCTATCTCACTCCTCTCTTCCCTGCCGAGAGCGCCCCCCTCTCTCTTCTGTGTGGCTTCAGATTTTTCTGCTGCCCAATAAACAAAAATTTAATTTAAAATAAAAAAAGAGAAAAATATAAGAAGAAGCAGAAGCTCACTGTTGGTTTGAAATTCCAATTCGGATCGAGAGTTGGTCCCCGGTTCGACCCGATCCGGCATGGAGCGGGTAGTCGGCGGCAAGTACAAGCTCGGCCGCAAGATCGGCAGCGGATCCTTCGGAGAAATATTTCTAGGTGAGTCTGTCTGTGCTTTAAATTCAAAAATTCAAATTCAATTATTAAAAACCATGATCATGATCATCATTGATCTCTTTCCCGACTTTTGAATTTTTGATCTTTTGCAGCTACTCATGTCGATACGTTCGAGATCGTCGCCGTCAAGATTGTAAGTTATGATCAAATTTTTAAGCTTAATGAACTGTGACTTGGTCAAGAATCGTGTAAGCTAGTTAGTTAATTAATTAATCAGTGAAATTTACTGATGTCGATTTCCGGTGAGTGCAGGAGAATAATTCGACTAAGCATCCACAGTTGCTTTATGAGGCCAAGCTTTATCATATGCTTCAAGGAGGAAGTATGTACTGATTATATAGAGTGATATATGAAAATGATTATATGTTTTGGTTGGTTAAGTGTCAAATTTGGGTGGTACTGAACTTGCTTATGTAATGTTGTAGGTGGGATTCCGAGTATAAAATGGTCGGGGATAGACGGAGAGGACAATGTGCTGGTTCTTGATTTGCTGGGACCAAGTCTTGAGGATTTGTTTGTGTATTGTGGGAGGAAATTCTCACTCAAGAGTGTGTTACTGTTGGCTGATCAAATGGTATTACCATAATTATTACATTTCTGTCAGGGGATTAATTATCAGCCACATTGCCCACATTTCCATTTAATGACATTATGTTTTCTTATGACTAGATTACGCGGATAGAGTTTATGCACTCCAAAGGGTTTTTGCATCGAGACATTAAACCTGATAACTTCCTTATGGGACTTGGTCGAAAAGCAAATCAGGTGAGGCATCTTGCTCTCTCGTCCTTTTATTTTTGTTTTACAACTGTATCTCAACGGTTCATCCAACTTTTTATTTCTTGGTTTGATATGTCTGTTGGCGGTTATCTCGTCAGGTTTACATTATTGATTTTGGGCTTGCAAAAAGGTACCGGGACTCCACCACCAATCGCCACATCCCTTATAGGTAAATCTCCAGTTCACTGGTATGCAAAGAGTCAACCTTTTAGTATCATGTCGATCCGTATCTTCACTGCTAACCTTGCCTCATACAGGGAGAACAAAAACTTGACAGGAACTGCTCGTTATGCAAGCTGCAATACTCATCTTGGAATTGGTATGTTATCAATGCTGAACCTTATAAGATTTGGGGACATAAATACTCATCTGCCTCATTGTGTCTATCTTAGAGCAAAGCCGGAGGGATGATTTGGAGTCTCTTGGATATGTTCTTCTGTATTTTCTGAGAGGAAGGTATAAATTGTCATATCTCATTCTTCGGTCAGCCGCTTAGGATAACAGTTTTGTCCTCGTGGGGGTCATAGTTATAGAAGGATGTTATTATGTTTGAATAACAGTTAAAAGTCGTTAATTATACATAGGAAAACTCATATGGAACAAGATAGATGATTTGTTCCCTCTTAGGATGATTTCAATCTTGTACTATATCAACACATTTTCTGTCTGCAGCCTTCCATGGCAGGGTTTAAAAGCAGCTACAAAAAAGCAAAAGTATGACAAAATTTGTGAGAAGAAGTTATCAACCCCTATAGAGGTATCTTTCAATCAACCATTTGGTCATATTCAAATTATCAACACAAGAATATCATTTGGTCTTTGAAACTTGTATATGGTGGCTGTTGGTCTGACTGTTGTCATCTAAAGGTTCTATGCAAATCTCACCCAGTGGAGTTTGCATCATACTTCCATTACTGCCACTCTCTGACATTTGATCAGCGACCGGATTATGGTTTCCTGAAACGTCTGTTCCGGGACTTGTTTACTCGTGAAGGTATGGGTATGCAGATTCTAGCTTTTTGATTGATTACTGTAAAGTTATTTCTCCACACTGCATACATCCTCTCACTCTCAGCTTAATAATCGTGTTACTCCGTTTGCCTGAAACTCCATGTTTCTCTGATTCTACATATGTTTTTGGCAAATGGCAGGATATGAATTTGATTACATATTTGACTGGACCATCATAAAGTACCAACAGTCGCAAAAGAATAAAGCTCAGACTCAACTACCTGTAAGTATCACTCTGCCAGTCAATACATTAGAACCTTTAAAAAGAAAATCAATCACTGTTTCAAGATTTTGCTATTCACTTATTCTTGCGCCTATAATTTGAATGTCCACTTGTGTCAGCAGGCTGCTGGAGGAAGCAACAGTCGTGCGATGCCAATTAATGTAGATAATCATCAAGGTTAGATCCTACTGATCAATCAGCAACCTCATTTAACTAATTTCTTACGTTTGAGGATGGATGTTAACAATAGTGTGATAATTAAATATCAGTGCAAACCGTCTCGTGTTGTCACAATTATATCATGGGCGGTGTTTAACCATCCTTTTGTAGAGCTAGTAGCATTTTATGACTTATAAGCAGTTGTTTACACTTTACACAACTTAAACTTTTCTTGTAAAATAGTTGCTAGCGCGACTTATGCATCTGAGGTCACGGATCGAATTAGATCAAGCAATGGCACTGGTCCTGGGGTCCGGATGCAATTCAAACAGCCAACGAACAGGAACTTAAATTACGATAATCCTCTTGAAAAGAATGTAAGTTACTATTGTTGAATAAATTATTCTTTAAACATCTTTTTATCTTATTATGAGTGTAAACTGCTGTACCTTGTTTTGCTATTGAACTGTTAGACTTTCACATATTTAATGTCTGGGCAAATTTCTCTAATATAGATTGCACCAGAAGCACACACTCCTCCATCTACGTCATTTGCTGGCACCTCAAGAAGGAATCAGACCAAACCTAATTTGCCTGCTGAAACTGCAAACACCAGTCATGGACATGGCAATAAAGTAGGTCATTCTGGTAGTTGGATTCAATCACTGCACCGCATCTCTTCTGCCAAGTGATCTACATGGTAATTAGTTTGGCTGGATCACTTGGATGCTTACCCAGCTATGTCACTGTCAACAGTATTTTTGACTGATTGTTCTGCTTTGTATTATCAGCAGATCTGCTCTGGAAGATTCTAGCTGTACATCTTTGAAATTGCAGTTGCATGGTGATTAATGGTTGAAATTGCAATGTATCTTTTGAGGAAGATTTTAGTGATGCAGCTCTGGAGACATTGAATCAGTTCCCTGGTGACTAAAATTATGCTGGCTGTTACCACAGAATTTCCAAAGCTTGGATTTATGCTGTACATAGATCTCATAAGGGACAAAACAATTATGTATCCAAGTTTGTTTTTCTCTCCTCTTCCATCGACATGTATCATAGTTTTTCTTGTAACATAGTGATGTTTGATACTGCATTTCCTCGTTATTAGGTGATAAATTTGTCTGCATCCCTTGAGAGGCTGCTAACTGTGTTTTATGATGGTTTGTAAACATTGCTGTTGTAAATTGTAATCGTAAATACCATTTGAATGAAGTCAGGCCTGATTGGCTTTCTTAATTCTGAGCTGGAAACTGTATACTAGATAGCTATGATTGTATCGTTTGTGTGGAAGAGTAGCAAAAAGGTAATATACCCTACAATTGTTCGCCATCGATCTTGGAAGTTATATTTACAGAAATTCAGAAAATAATCAGATTGGGATAGAAGATATTACATCTCTGCCTGCCTAATACCACAAAATCCCAAACTCAAAACTGTGCAGTGCACCAAAACCAATGGAGAATATAATCACAAATTAACACAATGCCAACATTCCTATCCCATCAATGCTTCCCAAAATTTTGCTGCTTTGTCTCAGTTAAGCTCGTGTGCACGCAAATATGTCAGCCCTGCTCCAATGACGGTTGCACAAGGTGCATCATTTTTGGAACACTAAAATTGGTCTGTCAAATCCAGATTTGCTGGCCAACACGCTAGAAGTGATGTCTTCCACTGTTCTAAATCCAATCTGTAATCATGTTAAATATCAGATATTGCAAGATCTCAACCAATAGTTGGTCACTTGGTCAAAATGCCTTAAACATGATTAGCGTCTGAATTTAAGATGGAATAAGAATGTAAGCAGCATACCTTGTCCAGAAGTATATCCTGGAACATCCGCGGATGAAATATAATATTCTGAAAATTGGTTTTGGCTGCCTGCAAAATGAGACAATAAGTCTTTAACCGAAATACAGTAAATGCACCCCCAAAAAAGAGTACATCAAAGGCAGCTGAGACCCGACAGGAATTATGAAAAAGCGGGAAACTTACTTCAGAAACTTTATGGTTTTTATCATAAGACTTCCAGGGTTGAGGTTCCAGCACAAAAATGCCACCCTGCTAGGAAGGAAAATAATTACTCAAACATTTTGCCAAGGTCAGTATGTGACTAAGCAATGCAAAATGCTAATGGGTAGAATAATCACCGGACGAAGTAGTCTCCAAATCCTTGAAAATAGTGTAAGCAAGCCATCATCTCCCCAATTCAGATGAATCCATTTTGACACGCTCAAACTGAAAGTTAGGAGACAGATAATGGAGGGTGTAAACGAAGAAACATAAGGGAGAAAACATTGAACAACCAAATTAAATAAAGTAAATATAGTAAAACCTCGATAATTTAATACTCGATTAATTAATAATCTCGTTAAAATAATATTTTTTGCCGGTCCCAACTTGGAGACTTGAGTATTAATTTAACACTCGATTAATTAATAACCTCGCTAAATTAATAAATTTTGTCAGTCCCGAAGTTATTAATTTATCAAGATTTTACTGTAGTATAATGCCTGCAAATACACCATATGATAATACAGACAATTGCTACTTTTGAGATACAAGACTGGATAACTCCCATTCACTAGTATAATTAAGCTGAGACTTCATAAAGGTTTGCAAAGGAAGTACCAAGTCAGTCGTAGGTCACAACAGTGTTGATATTTCAACTTAGACTGCTACTCTTTAAGCAACTACGGATAAACATAGCTGGTACAACTTAGATTTTCGAATATTTGATATTTCAAAATATTTGAAGCTTTTTTCCTCCACAGTTGATTGGCCATATAATCTATAGTATACAGTCTTCTGATATCGTATTCCTGTTCATTTACAGGAAAATTCTGGTAAAAAGATTGGATTGGAAATAGTATTATCCGTTATGCAAAATATGGGGCAAAAGAAGCATCACAGTTTCTCTAATTCATACAGTGGAATGGCTACACATCATGGCAACTTCTCACATCAAAATCCCTTTTAGGACTGAAATATTATAAGATCAGCAAAAACCAGGAACTTACCATAGGATGGTATCATAATGCTTATCAGGTGGTGGATCTTGACTATTAACAAAATCTTCTTTTCGGAAAGAGACTATCTCAGAGAGATCTATCTCCTTAGAATTGGGCTGTCCTGTATACTAGTGTAATCTGACCCATTGGCACTCTCGCCGACCTCAAAGTTGGAGCCATTTTCTGCTATCTTTTTAGCTTTCTCCGTTCTCATAAATTTTCTGAGGTGCCAGTATGCATCCTGAACTCTATCTGAAACATATAAGAAAATTAAGTCATCTAGGACTACACATGAACCTCGAGGCCTATCTTTACAAAATAATGTTAGTGTGGACATATTACACATTACATATGCATGTCAAGTGAACCATCTCCTTCAAGATGGAAACCCACACTTCAAGTTACTGCTTAGTCCAAAACAAGTATGGCAACCCAAGTAACCCACCACAAGCAAACCAGGGTGATTTTGGGAATATAATGCATACTGAACAGTAGTATATGTGTAGATGCTTCTATTAGTGTCTGTGCAAGAGCATATATATGTGCATGGGAAATCCAAATACTGAATGCCACATCAGTGCATCCTAAATACCATGCTGAACTATATGTGATTGACAACAAAGTGCAACACGAACAGATATCAAGATCACGAATAAAATCTTACCGGGGTCAATGTCAAGCCCAAGAATACTCCGGCAGCAAAACTTTTTGGCTGTAGATATATACAATTGTTAACATCACTGAGGAAAACACACACACTAAAACCATATGGAAAACAAAAATATAATCTAACTGAAAAATAATCAGAAAATCCACTACATTTCTCAGAGGCTCAAACTATCAACATGTTAAGCATTATTGCTTCCATTTGTTAGAAGAAAAGAAAGATAATTATAAAAGATGGTTTACAGACTTATCACTAAGAAATGCATACCTATTTGAATAGTCACTAACCCAGCATTGCAGCCAATGTCGAGACATTCCTTGCCTTCGAACCATTCGTTCTTGAAAACCTTCAGTCTAGGATCTTCCTCCCCATCTTGACTAAGCTAAAACATCAGAAACAACAAACAAGGTTCAACTTTTGTACAAAGAAGTATACCGAGAAGGCTAAACACTTCCATATCTTTTTATAATCAACTAAAGAAAACAAATTTGAGCTCATGAATTTGTTTAAGCTTCAGTTATCAAATTAAAAGACCATAGTTTCAATCGAACTTTGACAAATTTCAATGCCCAAAACACTACGCACACTTCAACAACCATGAAACTATAAAATTCGGATTCGGAAAACAAATAAAATTGATGGGTGGGTAGGGGATTACACGATAGCCGTAGTAGGCTCTGTAGTTGCCGTAAGGGAAAACCTGCTTGCGTTTTTTGTTTTTGCGCTGCTTCTGTGAGTCCTCATGTTTTTCGGTTTTCTTCTTCTCTGTGCTGCACATGGCTCACCAAAGAGAATCTTCTTCGCCGGAGTTCAAAGGGGCTTTCGGATTGAAGCTTTTAAGGTTTTTGGCTGTAAAACCTGTAAGGGCTTAGGGTTTAAGATGAACACTTGTTTGTTTGGGTCTAATGGTGGAAAAACCTGACGGGAAAACAACATACTCGGACAAACGAATATATAGCTACCTACGGGCCCCGAAGAGATGTGAAACGGTCGGGTCGGGTCGGAATATTGGGCTTCATTCATTTTATGTGGATCGAGTTCATGAAATTTTAATACAGAAATAAAAAGGAAAAAAATTCACCCACAGGATCCGAACTATTTGAGACGTGGATCAGGCTGCTATACACCTAGAGTCTAAGCATCTTAGGGCTAATTTTTAAAAGTGAACATGTGTCGCGATATCAATGGTCCAAATTTTCAACATTTTATTATGTTGACTGAGCTTACAATAAAGTTACTATGGTAGATTACACCAGTCACCTAACCACTCACTTGTCTCCGACATCGACATCGCCAGCCTGGAGCTGCCTATGTGTTTGATGAGCTTCGACTCGTCGATGATGACCACAAATTTTTAGCACGTGCTTTCCACGATTTTTTCACGAAGAAGGGATCCACCTCGTCCTTTGACGAGATTGAGTTGGGAGTCGACCTCGTCGACACCGTCAATGGTGAGATCGATGACGGGATGGGAGTTGAGGTTGTCGAGTGGGACTCTGATGTTGTGGAGCTTGCCTTGGCGGAGGAGATCGCTGATTCAGTCGACGATGTGCTTGGCGGTGGAGCCGGTGTCGAGGCCGAGAACCATGTCGGATTCGACGTACTCAACGGCCTTGTAGGTGACGATCTTCTTCAGTTCATCTTGAGTCAGAATCACCAAGGATGGAATCGAGGTCGGAGAAAGAAGAGTAGCAACAACAGGAGTAGACACCAAAATCGCACCTTCTATTTGTATGGGAGAGGGAGGGAAGGATCTTCAGTTCATCTTGAGTCAGAATCACGAAGGATGGAATCGAGGTCAGAGAGAGAAGAGTAGCAACAGCAAGAGCAGACACCTTCCATTTGTGTATGTGAGAGAGAGAGAGAATCATTTTCATGGTGGTGTCGACAATAGTTCGACGACGTTGAGCTGCCGAGTAAGGTTGTTTCTTTGGACAGAGGAGAAGAATCACATATCCTGAGCTTATTATAAGCCCAGTTAGCTTGGAAAAAATTTGACCAAAACAACCAATCAAATGTTAACACGTGGCACAAGGGTAAAAAGTTTATAGAGTGCTTAGCATTGGAGTGCATTCCAACATTTTCCTTGAGATGTATCAATTTGATGTTCGATCTTCAAAAATTATCAAAGTGATGTCCAAACTCTTAAAATTACTGTCAATTTTTCTCTATGTTCGGGTTAACTTTGATAATGTGTCATTTTTTATTTGAAAAAAAATTATAAAATAACTTTAATACAGTTGTAACTTTTTCTTTTAAATTTATATTTTTTTCTCTTTTAATTCTCTCTCCAACTGTGATTCTCGTCGGACCTGCTCCTTCGACGCACCTCTCCTCTTTCGGACCTACTCCTTCGCTTTCTTCTCCTCCTCCATCTGCCATTATGGAGCCAAAACGCCGGGGAGTAGAACCCGTCCTTGTCAGACTTTCCGGTACCGCGGAGGTTGCAGATGAGCTTGAGCTTGGTGAGGGCGTCGCGGTCGCAGGCCTTGGGGAGCTGCTCGGTTAAGTACTCGGCCGGAGTGTCCGGGACGACGTGGAAGAAGAGGTCAAGGCAAGGGTTGCCGGTGGAGAGATAGGTCGCTGAGGCGTTCTCCGTCAAACCATCGGGAGGTCGGAATTCTCTTCGGTGGTGGTCCCCATCTTGTTGAAGCTGGTGACCATTAGGTCGACGAAGGGCTCGCCGATCGGGTCGGTGGGTTTGAAGTTGGAGTCAGGTTTGGGTAGTGGTGGTGATGGGTTGTGAAGCTCCGGAGGAGGAACTGGAAGGAAGAGATCGCGTAGAGAGAGAGAGTAAAGAAAATAAAATTAAGAGTATTAAATTTATTTTTCTTCGAAAAAAAACGATACGTTAGCAAAATTAACCGACTATACACGAAAATTGACGGTAACATCACGTTGATAATATTTCAAGAATTTAAACATTACTTTAATAATTTTTTAAAGTCGATCATCAAACTAATACATCACAAATAATTCAGACTTCAGTAGTAAATTTATCTCAATTAAAACTTCCAAGGCATCTGTAAAAAAATCTCATTCACTCATATCCGGAGAGAAGAAGCTGTAAATTTGATGTGATGCAGGAGGAGAAGTCCCTAATCTGCGGCTCAGGCATTTTCAGACTAACAGAATTGGAATTGCCAATTGGATGTAATAGGACTATCGTTTTGGTAATTTCTTTCTTGTATTCATGAAACAGAAATTAACAGGAGAGTAAGAGGTATCTCAAGCTAAACTAAAAGGCTGCAAAACTAATTACGAATATTTATTCGTTACACTGGTTATTCCAATTTGATTTTGATTTTATCTACAAAATGGGATTTCATACATTCTGTAAGAGTATAGTAGCTTGAGCCCGACCTTTGAACATAAATAACACAATCTTGTACCCAAAAGCCTCGCATCTCACTCACTCTAGTTCCTTGAGGAAATCAACATTATCCACAAAAACCTGCATAATGAAAAACATGTATCAGAATCATATCAGGTCCTGTTTGAATGTACTTTGGATGCAACAAGTGCTCAACAAAAGCAAGGAAGGCATGATCATACCGACTTCCAACCATCAGGGTCCAAGCAAGCAGTGATCTTGGTGTTCAGACCAGGTAATGGCCCAGGTTCCCGGGTGATCTTACCTCCGCAGAGTTTAATTGCTTCAGCAGTTCTGTACACATCATCTGTGCCTACCGCTATCTGTTGAAAAATGACAAAATCACTCAACATGATTAGTCATACAGAACCAATTAAATCACTACTCATATGGTATAGAAAAAGTAGACCAAAAACAAGCAAAGGAACCCAGAAAACCAAAAAGAACTTTAATGTGCAAGCCTAAGAAATCACACATTAGCCAAAGGCATTATATTTCTCATGAGTAATAAGAGAGTGAACAAAAGGTCTGGGTTCTACCTGAGCATAAGCATTTCCTTTTTCGTATTCAGTGACTCCGTAGTTGTATGTCAACTCCAAAACAGCACTTTTGTCTTCAGGGCCATAACCCATCATTGCTATTGTATACTAGAAGAAATGAGCAGACATTATGTCATTAAGGTAGAATCTCCAATCCCAGAATCAAACAAACTCTTCTGGAAAACATATTTCACTAAATCAAAGAATTTGAACACACTGATACATAACTACTTAATGGAAGTAGTGACCATAAGTTTTTGGTGACAAACCCATCACGCTTCAATAAAAAATTCTCAATTCAACTTGCAACTAAAAATTATCTTTCAATGAAAGTGGCATCATTTAGAGCCCAAAAGGCCATACATTGAATTAGTATTAAGTGAAAAATCCAAGTTACCTTGTATTCTGGATTATCTCTCTTGCGGAGAAGCTCCATGCCGAAAGCCTAGACAGCAAGAAGGAGATTAAGGAAGATGAAGAAAAACAAACTATCCTACAGGTACACAATCAAAACATACTTCCCCAAACAACTCCCACCTTTTCATAAAAAGCTATGGAACGGTCAAGATCACCCACACGAAGCATTACTTGACACAAGGGCTCAGGTGTAGGCCCTCTTTCCAATAGTTCAAACTTGTAACCATCGGGATCTTCAACAAATGCGATTATTGAATTGCCACCTTTCACTGGACCAGGTTCTCGGGTCACCTTGCCACCTTTAGCTTTTACTAGTTCCACAGTCTTGGCAACCTAATCACATGAACACACTACCATCAGAATTCTGAATGTCACCCATTAAGATCAATCCTGAACAGTCCCTGAAGTCAGAAACAAGTGGATATGACACTACCATTACTGTATACTAAAAGGTCATATAAAATTATAAATGAATAGAACAGAGACTTACGTCCTCAACGGCAACACCAAAATGACCAAATGCGGTACCTATATCGTACTTGTCAACTCCGTAATCTGAAAGTGTTAAAAGGACATTAGTCTGTAATTCAAGTACAAAACAAGCATGTTTCCTTAAGGTCCAATCCCTACAAACTGGGAGAAGCTGATGAAACAAGGTGAGGATGGCTTACTGTAAGTGAGCTCGATGACAAAGTGGGAGTCCTCCGGCCCATATCCGAGAAAAGCATTCGTATATCTTTCCTCTGGCATGTCGCGTTTCCGCAGCAATTTCATTCCCAGGCACTCCGTGTAGAATCTGCAGCCATAACGCAATTTGAATCAAAGGCTGCATTTTCTCCTACCATAAACCATACACATACAAGGACACCATGACAATTTAGCGGCAGAGAACTACATACTTTATGGTCCTGTCCAAATCCCCGATGCGGTATACAACGTGCAAGAGCCTCCGTTTGTCCTGCTTGACCCACTCCAGCACATTCTCGGGTGAAGCTGTCGTGCTTGCTTGTGCTGCATTGCCAGCAGCAACCACTCCCATGGCTTTACCGTCACTCCTCAACAGCTTAGTAGTTTTGACACCAAACGGCTCCGACTGCGGCAACGCTGTTCAAAACAAACTCAAATCATCAACAACTCTAAAACCACATAACCATCTCATATTCGCAAACACTACAAAATCAAACACATTTGTCACTGCCTTTCGGGCTTACGTCACAATCCAGCTACAAAAAAAAAGGCTTCAGTCCTATCTCCACGATCTAAACCATCACAATTCTAAGCTTCCCAAGTACGACGTCACAACAATCAAATCGAGAGCCTTCTCGACTCGCTCAATTCAGCTACCTACGTCGGCCTGGGTTTTTGACAGAGAAAGAAGCTTACCGGTGCCGAGGTTTAAGAGGGAGAGCCGCCGAGGAGGAGAGAAGGCGGCGAGGGAGAGGCCGAGGCGGGAAGCTCCGGCGAACCTCAAGGTGGAGAGCGACGGTCTGATAGAGGACGCCGCCATCGGTATAATCCTCACCATCTGAATCTCTATCTCCCTCTATCGCTGAGAGGCTGTGAGTGACTGGACTGAGTTTTTTTTTTGTCGTTTTGTGAGTGAAGAAGAAGGGAAAGGGAAAAGCCCCAGGTGGAGTGGAATTAGAGGAAGAGGTGTACAAGGACGCCTTTGTATTCGATTCGATTCGATCTTCAGATTCGCGTGGGGACTGTGGAGTTTGGGCCGAGGCCCAATTAACGGCCGACTTCTTTTGCTGGATATGAAAGAGGCAGCCGAAACGGAAATGGAGATGATTGGGCCGGTGACCCAGAAATAAACAAGGTTGTCAGACGTACTTTGGTTGTGGTCCATCCAAGGCATGAAAAGTTTTGCTTTGTTTTTGTAGATGCATTTCAAGTGATTAGGTTTTCGGAATCTTCGCTCCCAATTCATCTTGGCTTCTTTGGTTAGGTTCAATTTAGTTGAAGTATACATAATAATTTATTCGGATTTTCAACGTATAGTATTAACAACTGAAGCACGACATACTTTGATCAATCATATATAATAACGATATATGTTGAAAATCACATCAAGGTTTCAAACATTACGAAACAAACAACAAATGAAATTCAAGCTACGAGATGATGGATGTGATGTATTATATGATGCCTCTTTTTATTTTATTTTTTTAAGAATAATGCCTCTTAGCTTAGCAATTTAGGAAAACAAAGGTGCATGTTTTTTTTTTGTAATAGCTAGCTAGATCGATCGGAAGGATCACAGACTCGAAGGTCGGCCAACTAAGCCATATATATATATATATATATATTATTTGCATGATTGCCCATAAGACCATAATATTTGAGGTTGGCTGATTAAGCTACTAGCTGGTTCGTGGCGGTGACCACTAAAGTTGGCACATTGTGTGGATCTGTGTGGGGTTGGTCTGCAGATAACTAGTTTAAGTTGTAAAGCTGATGCGACTTGATTGCCTAGAAAAGAAATCAAGATGAAGCTGCACGAGTCACGGCTCTCATCGTCTCAGCTGCCTGCCTCTATAAAGTCAGTCATGCGCGGCTGCCTTTAGAACCTTCGCATGTACGGAATATATATATATATAGTACCATTCTTGTTATGTATTTTTTTTTATTATCTATATTTGAGTACCATACATATAAATAGTACCATACATATATATATGTATTTTTTTTTATTATCTATTTTATACCAATTTTTAGATTATATTTTGACATCTCTATTATTCAGATTTTATTTTCTAAAATATAGATCACTTCTGTAAATTTTAAGCCAAATTGATTATCACTGAAGCATTCAAAATTGCAATTAAAATTTATAAGTAAAAACGGTTCAAATTTGACAGATTTAGTCCATCTTTTGATTTAATCTAATTTGGTACCTTAACAATTATCATTATGGCTGAAAATTTACAGGAATTATATACTCATTTAATCTTACTAATTGAACGGTAAAGATGTTAAAATGTGATATAACAAATTAGTGTAATGCTTTATACCTAAAAATAAGCAAAAAAAGAAATACATAAATGAAAGGGCCTCTATATACATACTTATATATAAGTTGCTACGTACCTAGTAGGCTTGTAGGTTACAACATACATGCTTATAAATTCACAAGTAACTCTATTCGTGTTGGCTGGTTCGCTATACAAGTATAAGTATTCATTTGTTCTAATTAATCTATTTGATATAGCTCGATTGTTGCATTTAATATAGACTAGCTTTCCTACACGTATATACGCATGTGAGAATTGTCGTATGTTTATTAAGCGTGTGCATTTATATTTTTATGTATCATATAAAAAAAAAGCTATATAAATTTTTTGATTCCAAGTATGTGTTTAAATCAAGTGCATACAAAAATCTTTATTGAAATCGAGATATCCAATAACAACAGAATATTCATATTCATACTCCTCTCTTCTGTTATTAGCTTAGAAATATTGAGAAGTCGAGAGTATGTATTTACCGAGTGTTGGGGACTTCAAGTAAACAATTTACGTTGAGATCTCCAATGAAGTCCATTCACTATAACCATCATGTAGAACGACTCCAAACATTCATACTCTCCTCTTCTATTATTGGCTTAGAAACATTGAGAAGCTGAGAGTATGTATTTATCGAGTGTTAGGGACTTCGAGTAAAAAAATTACGTTGAGATCTTTAATGAAGTCTATTCACTATAGCCATCATCTAGAACGACTCGAAACATTCATACTCCCCTTTTCTGTTATTGGCTTAGAAACATTGAGAAGCCGAGAGTATGTATTTATCGAGTGTTGGGGACTTTCACTAAAAAATTTATGTTGATATCTCCAATAAAATCCATTCACTATAACCATCATGTAGAACGCTCTTTTGCGTATGCGCGTGCGAATTATCGGTGTATTATATGGAATCAAAAACGTATAATGAGAAGCAAACTAATGAGACATCCAATATATATATATATATATTCAAGGAATAAAAAATCAAAATTGTAATATGACTATGCGCGTGCAGAAGGGTGTAACTTGTTGAACATCAAGATGTGTTTATTAAGACTATGCCAGACCTTAGAGGCTTTGGGCTTGCTTGTGACTGTTTTATAAAGCTGTAAAAGTATTTTTTTTTAAAAAAATTCAAAAACTTTTTTAAATTAGTAAACACTTAATAAATATTTCTCAAATCACTTCCAAGTGCTTCCAACTACTAATTACTATGAAACTCAACCAAATGACTTTATGATTTTTTTTGTTTGTTTTTTCTTTACTTATAATTGATTTTATTTTATCCATAGTAACAACAATAGCAAACAAATCTATTTCTTGTAATCTCCTTATTCAGATCTATTTCTTTTCTCACCCAACTTTTTTCTTTCTTTCTTTACTATAGCAAAGCAGGAAGCAAAGATATAGATTATCACATTACAAAAGGAATTCATTTACACTCGCTAAGGCTTATAACAATGTACTCACCACGAATTTCATTTATGGATGATTTAGAGTATTAGCCAGTTTACATTTCAAAGACCAAAAGATATATGTGCAGTACAACAAATGCTATTTGGTTTCTCTTGGGAGTAATATGCTCAGGGTGACGGACGATATCGTGAAGTCAACTTCTGACAATTTTCCTAGAGTCTCTGTAGAACTTCCAGTAGCGACCTCAAGTTAAAATGTTCCTTATTTCTGCATACCTTCGTGCATTCATGCTTGTAAGAATTCAATTATAGGAAACTTAGTTATCAATTTAACATACCGCAAACAACATATTAAAGAATATACAGCAAACATCACATAATCAAATAAAATTGAATCCAAATGATACCAATTGAAAGGACCCAATCCCGATTCAGTTACCTAAACCAGAATCAAACCCTTTCGAAAATACGAATCAACAAAAAAATTTCAAAATTTCGGCAGAGTTTCGTTACTAGCGTGGAATTGCCATAACCTGCACCCAGAAATTAACACTTCGTCCTATGCCACAAAAGCCAAACCGTGGGCACCAATCCCATCCGGATTTCTCAACATCAATATTATCAATAACAGTAATCAAACTGTACTATGTATATATGTATATCCGAGAAAATCCGTATAAACATGTATCAGAATGTATCAGAGCGACTTCTAGTGTAAAACATATACAACATATACATCAGTAGGCGAAACAAGAACCTACTAGAAAACACAGGTAGCTCAGATCACTAGCCTCCAAACTGCGACGTGAAACACCAAACCTGAACTGAAAACTGGGCACGGAAACCGAAAAGCCCAGGGGAAAGACAATAAACACGTTAGAGTGAGTGGACGAAAATAAATGTCTTTCACCAAGTAATATATACGTATAAAATCATATGCGAGTCAAATGCATGAAAATCAAATGGTACGTGAGGAGACGCTAACTACCACTCACGTACAGAGCATGCAACGTAAAACATATCGCGGAGACTCTCGTGGGATTCCACGTGATAGCACAGTCTGAATCACGGGATCCCAGACCCACACGTGATCCTAGCCAGAAAGGCCTCGAGTCAAGATATATGTCCCCCCCGGAGCGTACTCGGGGATCAGCCGAGAAGCCAATGTGTATCGATACCACAACATATACTGAGACTGTACTCTGTGTAAACCAAATCATAAATCTTTTCTATGCACATGCTTAAACATAATATGTACGTATGAATATATTCGTATACGTATATTCGTATATGCATAATCGTAAAACACATGCTCGTAAAATCATAATCAATCTGCATGCTCAAGTTTGTAAATCATTTATAAAAGACTCGCAATCAATCCGTGAAAAGAAATGTCCACTCACAGACTCGCGTAACGCGCACTCGCGCTAAACTCGTGGTCCGGCGGAAGATCCCTCGCCTGAAGCACGATCACGATCCAGATCTCGATCTCGATCTCCTAAATGTTCACAAAACATACTGATCAATATCATAGTTCTCAATCCTGTACTGAATCACGGAAACCAACCGTTCCCGGAAATGTGAAATTCAGTACAAAATGAATTACAGAAATCCCGAAATCCCCACTCGAAATGTCGTCTGAAAATCGGCTAATCAAATCGACCCAAAAACCTCTGGACGATGATCAGGACGCGATTACGAGAAAAATGACATTAATTTTACCCAAATATGAAAAAGTCAACTCCTTCGCCGTTGACCGTCGCCGCCGACGGCGACGCGCCGTCAACGGCGAGATTTACCGGCGGAGAACTTCCAGTTCTCAAGATCTCGATCAATCAAACACATTTCATAACTGGCTCCCAGGCCAATTCCCACTCCTTCCTTACCAAAACCCCTCGAAACAGAACGGAATCCCAGATTCCGGCCACCACTCGGGTTCAACGGAAACTCACACAATAGCCCAATCAAAGTACACGGTTAGACTCGCAAGGACAAGGGGAGTCGAACCCCCTTATCCTCCACCACCGTCGTCCACCGGAGGACCTCCTCCCGATACTGGCGACGAACCTAAATCGGTCACACTTCGAAACCCTCCAAAACGTGATAAATTCCCAACAAAACATACATGAAACGAAAGAGGAGCTCAAGGTGAGTCAGATTATACCCTCTGCCTGACTGGAGATAGCCGGAAAAGTCGGGTCGGCCGACGAGCTGAACCGGGTCTCGTCCTCCTTCACGGGTCAACGGTAAGATTTCCCAATTTAGAAAGTCAACAGGTGGTCAATGCTTGGTCAAAGTTCAAACTGCCATTTTCGACTATTCTTCGACTATTTTCGTTATTTATACTCGAGCCTCGGGTCGATCAACGATTCGAAATGGATAACCATCACGACTCGGATAAACTCGAAACAATCGGATAAACTCGTCGGAATCTAAAACTTCAAATAATCATAAAATATTCCTCGGTTATCGGAAAAATCTTCCGGAACCGCCCACGAGCTCGAAATCATGTACTCTACAATTTCCGTGAAGACACTCAACTCAAATTCTCGACTGAAAACATAGTCGCGAATCGAATCGGCAAACCACATACACGACAATAAACTGCGACTAAACTCAACCTCGAGAATCGTGCCGAATACACAACTGATTCTGGTTCGGGTCATCACACCAATATCTTCCAAACAAATCTAAATTCATAGATACTCACCCCTTCTCTAATTAGCTTGGAGAGATGAGAAAAACTGTTTAACATCCTCAATATTAACTCCACACATTGCTAAACTAATAAATCAATATAATTCAATAGACATATCAAATTTGGAAATTAGGTATCTCACGTGCAGAATTTCTTAGGCTGAGCTTCAAGCTTCACCCTTGAATATCCTTCGGAGCCTTCAATTGCTCATATCAAGATTTAATTCTTCCCTATTTTGAAATTATAATTCTAACATAAAAAATATCAATAAGGGACAATGTAAATGAAATCAAAATTGAGTTCAGAGACCTTTTGGTGATGAGTCCATGACTGGACAACTTCAACGGAACCACCAAAGTGGACGGCTTCTCGCATTCAAATTTTTTGTTTGTGATTATGGTTCTCTCTGAAAATTGTGAAGACAATTAAATGCGAAAGGAGAGAAGTTTAGAATTATCCTAAACTCTTATCAAAATCTCAAGTAATGAAGCATATTACTAAACATCGAAAACATGAATACAAAATTCTTAACATCCATCTTGAATAACTTTTTTCCACAAAACGAAAAACATGTACCAAATGTGATGCACACACTGCAAAAATAAAAGACGAAGTTAAAATTGGTCTAGATGCAAAAAAGAAACATGCTACAATAGTCTTTTTTTCAAGAAATAGCTTAAGTGATCGAGAAAATAGAAATTCTCAGCTGAAAATTTAATTTTTATGTATTTTTATAATTTTAGTTCATTTTTTTATTAAATTATGACTTCATATATTTATAGGGACCTAAAGGAATTAGAGAAAAATTATTATCTTATACATTTAGCGAGGTTGCTAGTAATATGAACTGGTCCCGAGTTGAGACCATGAAAAAATATTACTTTTGCGAGATTATTAATTTATCGAATATTCATTTATCGAGGTTTTACTATGGTTTGTCATCCTATCAACTAAACCGTTGTAGTACATTAAATGGATGCAAATTATCTTCTGGGTTCAGCTCCTAGCAACATAATTTGTTTTTTTTGTTTGCCTTTTTTCCCTTCATTTTTTCAAATATTTGAACATTTATATAACTTTTGGTCTCCTAGTCTATCAACTAATCTGTAGTAGTACATTAAATGGATGGAAGTTATCTTTCAGGTTCAACTCCCAACAACAATTATTTTTTTGTCTTTTTTTTCTTCAAATATTTTAACATTTATATAATTTTTGGCCTCTCATTCTATCAACTAAAGCGATGTAGCACATCATAATGGGGAAAATTCTTCCATGCGTTGACTACGTGTCTAAATACAATAGGGTCGTACATCAAGTGTGCCGAAATGCACAAGGCTGGCAACCGAATGAACTCGTCATTAGGCCTGTTAATGGGGCGGATCCGGATCGGATCAACTTAGATCCAGATCCGTTTAAAGAGAGAAAAAATTAGACCCGCCCTGCCCCGTTTATCCGACGGATCTTTAATAATCAAATCCGGATCCAGCAGATCCGGACCCGTTTATCAATATGCTAATTACTAATTTTTTTTATCAATATGTTAATTATTACCAATATTTCATATAATCTCTTTACATAAACAAAATATTTCATTAAAACAAACTAGAGAGACCAAAATAAAAAAACACTATATACATCATTTACATCAAAGAACTTGACAAGAAACAAATTATTTTGAGTTTTTAATTTTTTAATAATTTTATATAACTTTGCTAAAGATATTTATATTTTATTTTTTAAAAAGAGAGTTTTGGATTAAAAATATTTCATATATGTAAATAAAAGTAATTATATTATAAGTTTAAAAAATATAAATAACGCGGATTATAAACAGATCGAATCACTCGTGATCCGGATCCGATCCGTTAAATAAACGGGTTAACGGGTCTGGATCACAAACGGATCAACGAGTTTAAAAATTAGATCCAAATCCGCTTAATATATACGGTTCCGGATCAAAACTAACCTCATTGACATCCCTGACTATCATATATATGGAAGTTGAATTTGAGTTCAAACTTGGTCTCTCGATAAACTGTATCACGAGTTCTGCAGTTTGAATTTGAAAACAGCTCTCTCTCTCTCTCTCTCTCTCTCTCTCTCTCTCTCTCTCTCTCTCTCTCTCTCCATAAGCTCAAGTCTCGCACCTTCTCCATCTCTTTCTCTTCCAGTCATTCATCCCCATCTTTCATCCTCATTTGTCCTAAAGCCGAAGCGGTATGTATCTCTGTTCATGGATCCTGTTGAGATTGAAGGTTCAAATTCTGGGAGTTATCCGGCGACAAAGCCGATCGAAGAAACCCAAAATGATTCGAACTCTGCTGATGTCTTAGATTACAGAGCGTTGTCCCACGAAGATGTGATCGCCATGACCTTCAAGACTATAGAGGAAGCCGAGGGTTTCTATTTTGCTTATTTGTTGGCTGTTGGCTTTGGTCTGAGGAGAGATCAAATCGGAGGAGACTATCAAGGTAAAGTCCGGAGGCGACAGTGGCTTTACAACTGCAACCCACAGTCCAACATATTCTTTTGTGTAGGTTGTTTGGGATATGAAACCGGGAAGATGGACACCTCCCTCCTCGCATCATTGTCATACAACTCCCTCAGTGTGTGCATCTGCAAAATCATGAAACTGACGGATTTGAACAACTTTACGACTTATAACTTGCAGTTATGCATTACCGTCTTCTTACCAAGTTGCCGGCAATTTGTTCCGACATTGTTCCCCTGGATTCTATGTGATTTAAGCTATCCCAAACCTATGCAGTCTTCTTATCAGAACGCACAATGACCAGTAACCAATGATCTTTGTCATGTAATGGTACGAAAATCTGATCATGATATGACTCAAAACTCATATTCATTTAGGGTTGTTTCTAAAAAAAATATACGAAACAAAGGAAACCCAGATGAAACAGGGGGTAAAAAAAAATGAACTCCAAAAACTAAATACCTTGTCACAAGTTAATACTTGTTTTCTTGCAACACTCTTCTTCATGCTCAATCTCTCCACAAGTGGATGATTGTCTGGCTCATCTCCATTTTCTTTACGAACTTTCACAACGTTTTCCTCACTCGTAACTTTGCTATGAAAGTAGGTTGTGAAGTAAACGTTGCTGACATTTGGTTTCTGCTTAAAGGTCGTAATGATCGAACATTTATCTTGGTACAGAACATGCCTTTCCCTTCGTCACCAAGATTTACAACCATTTCTTCAGTTGCATTCACTTTACTTGGCCCTTGTGCAGTTTCATGAGTTTCAATCTTGTCCAATGATCTATCGAAGATATATCTCAACAATGTCATATCTATATAGCTTTATGTTCCTGCATTTAACTTAAAAGAATCAATCCGCATAAACATCATATAAGTTTGTTGCGCTTCAAATTCAATCTCTAAGGCCCCTACGGTAGGCTTCTTCAGTGGTGTCACTGGCTCAAGCTTGGGTATTTTAAGCACAATAGGAGATGGACTCCCTACCAATGTTGAGTTAGATAGGCAAATGGCATTTCGTTGGACCTTCTCTGCATGTGCAACTCCCACCTATATGAATAATATGATTTCTGAATTTCAAGCAAATAACCACAAGTAAGTAAACAAAGAGCGTAAACAAAATATTGTGCAACATGTCCTTATATAAACCATATAGGAAGCCCTTTATTACAACATATGCACTAGGTGAAGATGTTATTGGGAAAGGCTAGTGAGATATGCATTCAATGAATACATTCCTATGTTTTCCTTTGTTTGGTGGTGTGGTTCAAGACAAACCACAAATAGGAAAACACATGCAGTGAGTGAATCCACCCACCCCACTCCATCAATAACCACCGAGCAGGCTAAAAACAACGGGGACAAAAAAAATGCGATGTTTAATCCGTATAATTTACTAGGAATGGGGTTCCTTATTTATTCGCTCTTCGTCATACCTCTAGTTCATTTGCATTTTCACCTTCAGAATCTTTCTTTTGGATGTCTCATCAGATTGAGAACATAGCTGCTCATTTGACATTGGACGTTCATAATGGCAGAGAGAATTCAACAGTACCTCAACCTTTCTACATCTCATCTTGATTTCTAGACATTTTTTCCTGCTTGATATACATATCTTCTTGCTTGATAGACATCTCTTCTTGTCTACATTTCAGCTTTTGTACTTCATCAAATAAGTAAGCCACATCTTTCTGTTTCCCATATGTTTTTCTCTCATCTACAGCTTCAATACAAAATACACGATCACCTTGTTTTGACACAGCAATAGAATCCGACTCCAAACCACCTTGCTTGTTAAGCCATTTGCTAATTCCACCCATCTCAGTGTTTCCCCAAGCTTCAACTGCGTACAACGACTTGTCCACAATGTTGCAGCCGTGTTTAACAAAGTCGAAATAATACAGTTGAAGAAATAAGTCGCAACTGCAACAATACGTCATGTCATTCTTCTTGAAATTGACAATGGCCTCCATCAAACACTTGAATGAATACTGAGCCCAGTTTAACTGAATAACCTTGCTAGTGTCCTTCAGTCCCAGCACCCACTTCTTCGGTATAGTCAGTGAAGTAATTGTGCTAAGGATGGTGATCATGGCGAAAAAGAATAGGCGCTTGAATTTATAGTCCACAATTTTTATATCCTTCTGGTACGTCTGCACGTCCTTTACATGGAGCTTACCATTCACACACAATGACTCAATTTTCTCTTTCAACTCAGGATGATCTTTCATCGAACCTTTAAAAGAGATCTCCAACCCAGCATTCCTCAAACCCATCACTCTCTCAAGGATGTTCCATGAAAACTCATAATAGATTCCTTAGTGTCTACAATGTCCACAAGAACGAGCAGCAAAGAGTGGTATATTTCTGTCCCTGACATCTTCAACAAGTACTCAAATCCGAGCAAACATGCAACCTTTTTGTCTCACTAAACTCTTTAACCAAGGGGCAAAAACGATCTGGAGAGCACATGTGGCCCTGCTGAGTCAGACTCAGTTACCAAAAATTATGATGATGGCTGACCAACATCACGATCAGGAAGTTGGTACAACTTCTTGTCTTTTTTCACCGGAAAAGTTCTTCCATATTCCAGCGATCTCACGTCGAAGCTGCTATATGACCAAATTGAATAAGTTAGTACTTCATTCATCTCCAAAGCAATTATGCTTGAACATTGAATCAAAACTCACAGACACTCACATCTGAGGTCAGTGGGCGCTTTGGAATCATTTCCTTGTGCGTGATATTCCTGCATTCATTTTTTTTAACAACACTGTCACAACAACTAATCTCATGTCAATTGAATACTTGATGGAAATTTAAAAAGGTTTGGCAAGTTCGAGATTTTTACTTATTCCAAGGGTAGACATCCCTCTCTTTTTAAAAAATATTTTAACCTTTATATATATTTTTATTAACTAATCCGTTATAACACATTAAATAGATGCACGTAATCTTGCGGGTTCAACTCCCAACAAAAGAATTTATTTATTTTTGTGTGCATTTTTTTCCCTTCCTTTTTCCAAATGTTTGAAAAAAAATTATATAACTTTTGGTCTCCCATTCTATCAACGAATCTGATGTATCACATTAAATGGATGCAAATTATCTTTCAGGTTCAACTCCCGGCAGCGAAATTTGTTTTATGCCTTTTTTTCTCCTTCAATTTCTAAAATATTTGAACCTTTATATAACTTTTGGTCTCCCATTCTATCAACTGATAAGTTTTAGCACATTAAATGGATGTTGATTATCTTCCTGGTTCAACGAATTTAATTTTAATCATTTTTCCATAATTTTTCGGATATTTAAACCTTAATATAATTTTTCGTCTCCCATTGTATCAAGTAATCTGTTGTAGCACATTAAATGGATGTAAGTTATCTTCTGAGTTCAACTCCTGACAACAGAATTTATTTTGTCTTTTTCTATTCTTTTTTTTAAAAAAAAATATTTGAACCTTTATATGACTTTTGGTCTCTCATTCTATCAACTAATCTGATGTAGCATATGAAATAGACGTAGATTATCTTTCGGGTTCAACTCTAGGCAGCGAAAAATTTTTTCCCTTCATTTTCTAAATTTTTTAAACCTTTATATAAGTTTTGGTCTCCCATTCTATTAGCTAACAAATTTTAGCCCATTAAATGGACGTCGATTATCTAATTATCTTTCGGGTTCAACTCCTGGCAACGAAATATATTTTTAGCTATTTTTTCATCATTTTACAAATATATGAACCTTAATATAAGTTTTCGTCTCCTATTCTATCAAGTAATCCGTTGTAGCAAATTACACTTTAACAACAATTAAACTAATACTTTTCGTTTCTACTCTGCAACTTTTCTCCCCGCAGCGGCCAAGTATGCTTTCATTTTCTTCATCCGGTGGCTATCCTAGGTAGGGCTCGCCTTGGCCACGCCTCTGCTTGTGGTGGTCGCCGGGTGAGGAGTCCATGACTTTTCACCGATTGTGACCAGAATTTTGGCTCCTTACTGATATTCTCTATGGCGTCAGGCGGTGCGACAATGATTGGACAATGATTATTAAATCAATTGACTTCTTAGCTGCTGGGTTTTACATTTTTCTTAGGACGATGGCTAGGTTGGCATCGATTTAGGGTTATGCTTGGTGATTGGGGTATTATTTCGGGCAGGAATGCAGTGACGGATTTTGACCGTATGTGTGGAGGACGGTGTCGATCGAGGTCTGCAGACGTAGAGATTGTTCTAGTGGCATCAGGGAGGCAGTTCGCGATGGTGGGCTGATTTGTGTTCAGTTGCGGTGGCAACATTTTGGTTTTTCTCATGGATAATTTTACCTGGGCTCAATTTTGTAGGATGTCTAGGTTTTTAACTTTCTAATTATGATTGTGCCCTCTTAGCGAGCTTGGACCTGAAATTAGTTTTATTTTATTGTACTATGATATTTGGAACCTCGTTTTGTTTGTGTTTAAGTGTTCGATGGATGCATCATTACCAAGTTTAGATTTGCTTCTTCGTTTTGAAAGAACGTTATTTTATGTGTGTTGATGTATCTGACTAGTTATCTATATAATGCCTAGTGCATTTTTCTTGTAAAAAAATCCGTTGTAGCACATTAAATGGATGTAAGTTATCTTCTGGGTTCGACTCCCAACAATGAAATTTGTTTTTTTTTGTTTTTTTCTCCCTTCCTTTTTAAAAAAAATATTTGAACCTTTTTATAACTTTTGGACACATATTCTTTCAACTAATTCGTTGTAGCATATTAAATGGATGCATATTATCTTCTGGGTTCAACTCCTGGAAGTAAAATTTATATTAAACTATTTTTCCATCATTTTTCAAATAATTTAACTCGATATAATTTTTCATTTCCCATTCTATCAAGTAATCCATTGTAACACAATAAATGGATGCAAGCAATCTTCTAGGTTAAACTCCTGGAAATGGAATGGCTTTTTTGCAGTTTTCTCCCTTCTTTGTTTTTTAAATATTTGAACCTTATATAACTTTTGGTCTCACATTCTATCAACTAATAATTGTTAGCATATTAAATGGATGTTGATTATATGATTATTTTCTGAGTTCAACTCTTGACAACAAAATTTATTTTTAACTGTTTTTCCATCATTTTTCAAATATTTGAACCTTAATGTAATTTTTTTTCTTTCTAATTTTATCAAGTAATCAGTTGTAGCACATTAAATGGATGTAATTTATCTTTCAGGTTCGACTCCCAGCAGTGGAATTTATTTTTTGCCTTTTTCTCCCTTCTTTTAAAAAAAAAATTATTTGAACTTTTATATAAGTTTTGGTCTCCAATTCTATCAAGTAATCCGTGCACATTAAATGGATGCAAGTTATCTTCTGGGTTCAACTCCTCACAGTGAAATTTCTTTTATGCCTTTTTTTCCCTTCATTTTCTAAAATATTTGAACCCTTGTATAACTTTTGATCTCTCATTCTATCAACTAATATGTTATAGCACATTAATGCATGTAATATTCTAGGTTCAACTCCTGACAATGGATTTTTTTGTTGTTGCCTTTTTCTCCCTTCCTTTCTTTTAATATTTGAAATTTAAATAAGTTTTGGTCTCCGATTCGATCAAGTAATCAATTATAGCACATTAAATGGATGCAACTAATCTTCTGGGTTAAACTCTTGGAAACGAAATTTATTTTTTGCCTTCCTTTTCCTTTTTCTTATTGCTAAAAAATATTCGAACCATTATATATATTTTTGGTCTCCCATTCTATCAACTAATCCATTATAGCACATTAAATGGATGTAAGTTGTCTTCTGGGTTCAACTCCCAACAACAAAATTTGTTTTATGCCTTTTTTCCCCTTCATTTTCTAAAATATCTGAACCTTTATATAACTTTTGGTCTCCCATTCTATCAACTAATAAGTTTTAGCACATTAAATAGATGATGATTATCTTTCGGTTCCACTCTCGGCAGTGGAATTTGTTTTTGACATTTTTCTCCTTTTTTTTTATAAATATTTGAACCTTTATATAAGTTTTGGTTTCTGATTCTATCAAGTAATCCGTTATAGCACATTAAATGAATGTAAGGAATCTTTCGGGTTAAACTCACAGCAACGGAATTCTTTTTTTTGTTGTTGTTGGCTTTTTCCCCTTCCCCCTTTTGAATTATTTGACCATTATATAACTTTTGGTCTCCCATTCTATCAACTAATCCGTTATAGCACATTAAATAGATGTAAGTTGTCTTTTGGGTTCAACTTCCAATAGAAAAATTTGTTTTATGCCTTAATATAATTTATTTTTAACTATTTTTCCATCATTTTTCAAATATTTGAACCTTAATATAACTTTTCGTCTCCCAATCTATCAAGTCATCCATTGTAGCACATTAGACAAATGCATGTAATCTTCCGGGTTAAACTCCTGGCAACGGAATATGGATTTTTTTGCCTTTTTCTCCCTTCCTTTTTTTTTATAAATATTTGAACCTTTATGCAACTTTTGGTCACCTATTCTATCAACAAATTCGATGTTGCACATTAAATGGACACAGATAATCTTTCGGGTTCAACTCCTGGCAGTGAAATTTGTTTTATGCCTTTTTCTCCCTTCATTTTCTAAAATATTTGAACCTTTATATAACTTTTGGTCTCCCATTATATCAACTAATAAGTTTTAGCACATTAAATGAATGTTGATTATCTGATTATCTTCCGGGTTAAAATCTTGGCGGCGAAATTTATTTTGTAACTAATTCTCCATCATTTTACAAATATTACTCTATGCTTTGCTATCTGTTCCTCAAGATGCTCGAGGGCAAGCACTCAATTGGTTCTTCGAGCTTCCCTCTAGTTCCATCAATTCCTTCACAGACCTCACTGACACATTTCTGAAGCGTTATCGGCTGCAAGGGCGATACAACATCGCCAACTCACTGTTCGCTATCCGCCAAAGTGAGTTTAAGTCGTTATCCACTTATATCAACCGATTATGTACAGCTGTCTAACATTGTAGAAATTTGGATAAGCATATCACTCTTTCTAAACTGGCATAGGGGTTGCTCCCATCCCCATTCAAGGAAAAGGTGATCAAGCTCACCCACCCACTCATCATATGAGGAGGTCATTGATTTGATTGTAGAAAAGGCAAACGTCCATATATGGGTCTATGGCCACAAGGTCTACCACCTCGGCCTCCCAGGCGAAACCTGCTCCTAGACGTGCCTCGCCAACACCTTTTTCCCGTCACCATCAACAAAGCAAGCGGGCACGCCATCACACCCCTGAGTGCTGTCAGCCGCCTAACCGGGATGTTGAGTGCCACCATCAAGCGCCAGGTCCCCGTTCCCCTGCCTGAGCAGTATACACCTTTGCCAATACTAGCTATGTCGACATCTTCACTAACAACAAATAGTTCATTCCCCTGCCCAAGCCTAAGCTTCGGCGTGCCCCACTAAAAAATACAAGTTTCTGGTGCAAGTACCACGAATTTGAGATACACAACACTTATGATTATGACATCCTTAATAGAATCATACAACGCCTCTTTGATAAAGGAAAGCTCAAACAATACAAGGTTAATGCCCCTAGGCAGGTGGCTCTCATTGAAGCTAGAGGCATCATCAATACCATCTTTGGCGATAAGTGTAAGGCCAACACACTACCACGCGCCAACGACACCCCATGGGAGGTGTTCTCTGTCGCTGGATCGACGAGTACAAAAGCCCAGTGCTGCTTATGGGACCCAATTACTTTCTTAGAGGCCAATGAGCGTAGCGCCCCCGCCAAAGACGCCCCCTTTGTCATTGACGCTTTGATTGACAGGTGCAAAATGTAGTGCGTGTAGATCGATTCCGGCTCGGCCACCAATGTCATTTTCTACTGCGTCTATGAGTAACTCCACTTGCCTCATACTATATTGACCCAAGATAATGAGTCGCTTATGAGTTTTTCTAGTGACATCATCTACCGTATCGGTAAAGAATATATGCGCTTATGTCTGGGAGCGCCTGGCACACCCAAAAAAGAGGTCCACAGTGACTTTATAGTTGTTGATTCACCTTCCTCTTATAATGTTATCCTTGGTAGGCTCCCTATAAAGAAGCTCAAAATCATCCTCGCCCACAATATGCTTTATCTCCAATTTCCTACAGATTTGGCCACTGGATCCATTCGAGGCTATGATTTCCTGGAGCGTCTGGTCAATCCCAGAACAGGTCAATTGGTTTGTCAGAAGGTTCTTAAGATCAGAGGTGGCACTGCTTAGTCCGACACCCCTGAAGACCCTCGGGATGGCATCAACGCCCTTTGACCCATGGATAGCAGAGACTCCCTGGTTAAGGTCCAGCTTGATGCAGCACACCCTGAGCGTACAGTGAAATTCAGGGCACAACTCGACCTCACCATCACCAAGGAACTCACACAACTCCTCATTGAATCCCAAGCAGTCTTTGCCTAGTCGTATGCAGATATGTTAGGTATCTCTACTGATCTCATCTTCCACAAATTAAGTATTGACCATAACACTAGGTTCGTCAAGAAAAAGTGACACGCTTATGATAAAGATCATTATACCGCTATGCATGCTGGAGTCGACTGTCTGCTGAAGATTGGTTTCATCTACCTGGTACACTATCCTAGGTAGATATCTAACACTGTTATGATCAAGAAGAGTAATCGTAATTAGCTGATGTGTATTGATTATACCAACCTTAACAAAGCCTTCCCAAAGGATAGCTTCCCGCTTCCACAAATTGATCAGTTAGTGGATGCCACAGCTGGTTATGAGTTATTATTCCATGATAGACGTTTACTCAGGATACACTCAAATATTCATGCACCCCGACAATCAAGAAGCAACCACCTTCACAACAATAAGGGCCTATATTGCTACAACGTCATGCCATTTAGTTTAAAGAATGCCGACTCTACTTATCAGTGCTTCATGACATACATTTCAGAGATGTTAACGGCACAAATGTCAAAGTTTACATTGATTATATTTTGGTCAAAAGCACCACCACCAAGGGTCGCAATGCTAACCTACGAGTTATTTCTCAACTCTTGATGGAGCACAATATCTATTTAAACCATGCCAAGTGAACGTTTAGCGTCACCGCCTGCAAATTCTTGGGTTATATTATTAGTTCGGGGGGTATTGAGGCAAATCTTGAGAAAATAAAAAGCTATCATGGCTATTAAACCGCCCACCGCCAAGAAGGAACTTCTGAGCCTCACAGGCAAACTTGCTTCCCTCAACAGGTTTATTTCCCGCTACTCTAACAAGTGTGAGCCTTTCTTTAAAGCACTTCGCCTCACCAACAAGTGCTCTTTTGAATGGACCCCCACTTGTGAAAAGGCCTTCCAAAATATCAAGTTGTACCTCGCCTCTATCCCTACTCTCTTGAGGCCTGTCAAGGGTGAGATATTGTATTTATATCTTGCTATCACACTAACCACCGTCAGCTCCGCCCTCGTCAGGCATGCGACAGATAGCGAGCTTCTTGTTTTTTTTCTTCTTCAGGATAAGGCTAGACTGATACCGTGAAACACTATCCCACATTTGACAAATGGGCGCTAGCTCTAGTCACAACTGCTCGGCGCGTACGCCCTTACTTTTAGGCACACAAGATTCAGGTCCTCATTAACCTCCCACTTTGTCATGTCCTGCAGTCACCTGATCATAGCGAATGCCTGAGCAAATGGGCCATCAAACTAAGTGAGTTTGACATCGAGTACAAGCCCAGTATTTCTATAAAAGGCCAGGTGGTGGTGGATTTCATTAATGAATACGTGGAGGAAGAAGAATGCCACACACAATCAGAGCTCGAACAACCCACTACTGCTAAGCCTCAATCATAGTGACACTTGTATGTGGATGACTTAAAGAATCAAATGGCTAGGGGTGTTGGTATTATCCTCATAGGACTTAGCGGAGTTCATGCCAAATACATGCTTAAGTTCAACTTTAAGGCCTCAAATAATGAAGCAGAGTATGAGGCACTTATTGCATAACTTCAGTTAGCATGCCCATCTGACGCATTTAACATCAACATCTACAGTGACTCTCAATTGGTAGTCAATCAAGTCATGGGGGACTTTGACGTCAAAGAGGGCACTATGGCTGCTTACTTAGCGCTAGTCAAGCACTATCTCTCTAAGCTCAAGTTTTTCAACATCACTCAAGTCTCACGAGCCCAGAATGCCAAGGCTAATACGCTTGCTCACTTAGCCACATTGCCATACCCTACCTCCACCAATCAGGGTAAAGTTGAAGTCCTTGAAAAGCCTAACATCGCCAAGAGTTTTTAGAGATGCTCTCCATTATCTCTACCAAGTCAAGTTGGATGGATCCCATCCTTGCTTACAAAAGCAAGGGGAACCTAACCCTTAACAAGGTGGAGGTGAGAACCACCATAGCCAAAGCCGTAAACTTCAAGATCCAAAGTGGGCAACTCTACAAGCATGGGCGCACTTGGTCAAACCTCAAATGCGTCACACCCAACACTATGTGAATGTGGCCATCATGCGGGCGCTTGATCTCTCGCTCACAAGGTATTGTGCTATGGGTTCTGGTGGCCCATTATCCATACTGACGCGAGCGTTGTCGCGAGCACATTCCCAGAATGCCAACTCCACACGCACAAGACTCACACACTAGCTGTGCCATTATCCAACATCTTGTCGCTGTTAGAAAATATGTATTATAAATATGGATCAAATTTATGAAACAAAAAATATGAAAAATATATAACGTAAATCATATAAAGATATTATCGAACTAAACAACAGAGAATTAAATTCGATAAATGCTTTCAATCAATATATATAGAAATCGAAATAGAGAAAGCAATTCGAATTTACTAACTTGATTATCGAGAAAGGCTTGTAAATGTAATGTCCTAAGACAGAAATTCATCTCTACAATTCTGCTTGTGGAATCTTCTTGACATCTATCTCCTAAGATACAACTCTTAATTCAAGACTTTGCAGAATGCCTTAAATTCTATCACGAACTTCAATCTATGTTTCTCTCTTGTATAATATGGAAGTTTTTGTAGGTAAATTGATTAATTGAGGCAGACACTTCATGCTTCTTTATAGTGGTAAGACATATGTTCGGCATTTTGACAAAAGGTCATCTTTTTCCAAAGATGAAGAGTTGCGTCTCAACTCTTCAACGTGAAAAGGAATCTGATCAAAAATTTAATTTGATTTTTAATTAATTCCCCAGAGCCCCAAAGTCCAAGGCCCAGGCTATGATTAATTAATATTAATCATAGTCCACTAGTAGACTCAAGAGGAATATCCATCGAAAAGTAGGCCCAAGAGGAATATCCATTGAAAACTAATGAAATTCATTCACCCAAGTCCACTTTCATTTACTACCCTACAAAAGGGTATCCCTTATTAAGGGCAGGTGTCTTCATCTTTCTTATATGTGGGACTATAATATTTCAACAGTTGCCTACCTCATTTGCTCAGTAGGGACTTGCCTTAATAGGTGAACTCCTCAAGTTCAATTCCGCTACATCGTCATCATCATTGACTACCATACCAAGTTCATTGAGGCAGAATCTCTAGTCAAGATAACAACGACGAAGATCATCAATTTTTTTTTGGCACACACTGCTCCGCCGTTATGGGGCACCAATGAACATTATTACTGACAATGGCACACAATTCAACAAAAATGAGTTCATTCAATTCTACAAGCACCAGGGGACTAACGTGTTGTTTTCTTCTCCCGCTCACCCCCAAAGTAATAGTCAGGTAGAGCTGCCAACAAAATCATTAAGGATGGGCTGAAGAAGCAACTCGCAAACATCAAAAAGGATGATCCTAAATACGACCACTGGCCCGAGCTTCTTCTAGACATCTTATAGTCTATCCGCACAACCGCCACATCAGCTACTGGTGAGACTCCATTTTCCCTCACTTTCAGTACTGAGGCATTGCTCCCTTTGGAGATTACTCATCAAAGTCCAAGGGTGGCGGCGTTTGACCGCGAGACTAACGGTCAAGGCCTCCACCTGGATAACAACCTATTAGAAGAAAACATAATTTTGCTCACTTACACAACACTACCAACAAAGAAAAGATCGTCCGCCTCTACAACCAGCGCATCAAGGCACACCCACTGCAAGTTGGTGACTGGATGATGAAAGCTATCCAGACTAAGGTCAAGAGTCTACGCCCATCCTAGGAAGGTCCTTATAAGATAATGGATGTCGCTAGCCCTGACACATTTTACTTGAGTGACAACGGCAGAACTGTTTTGTTTAACCCGTGGAACTCGGCTTACCTCCGCAAGTACTATCATTAGTATAACTTAGCACATCTTAGGTCAAGCACGAGTCATCACACTGGGGACTCTGCTCCGCTTAGGCTAGTCAGTTGAATTACTGTTCTTTCACCAATATTCTAGAGTGTTATGCTTATCCAAGGAAGTAAGAATAATTCTATGTCCTCATTGTGTTGTTCCACTCCTATACCGCTACGATTACTCCATCCACTGGCACACGCTATGCTTGGATAATACTCAGCAAAAACAACTGACAATGAACTTACTCTTATTAGACTTAACGCAACTCTTATAGTCACAAATATGGTCACCCACTAAGCACACAACATTGGATAATTTTTCAAAGACTTGCTTATAACACAACAACACAGCCATCAACATTCAAAACAACTATGATACTTGTCCAAACATAACTGAAAATAGTGCACATAAATACAACCGCACAATGGAAGATAGCAAAAATACAACCAGAGTATTTTTTGATTACACATAAACTAAAACACAAAATATCAAGGAACATTGTAAATGCCTCCGCTCACTTGGCGTGGTTGCTCTACTTCTTTCTCTTTTTGGTCTGCCTCATATTGTTCCCAATCGAAGTACGGGCTGTCTTTGAGTACTTCAAAAATGCATGTGCCGCCCTTCATCATAACTTCATTTCTTCTCTGCTCGAACTCAATAGAAGCCTTAAATGCCTACACCACATCTTCTTCAAGCTTGCGCTTGGCAACATCATCAAAGACTTGGGCTTTGAGGGACTCCACCTCTAGTTCAAAGCATCAACCTCCTCCAGTAGCCCATCCACCCGCTCAGCATACTAAGCGTGAAGGTCTACGATTGAGTTTTTCTCCACTTTTAGCAGACCCCGCTCAGTTTCCAATTCCTCCACCCTCCTATACAACTCTTGTTGGGCGTTCATGGCGTCCTCTGCGGCCTTACGGTAGACCCTAACCTCGTCTCGTAGGTCCTTCTCCATCCCCTCGTATTTCTTCTACTGCTCGCTCGTCTTTAGCAACGTTGTTTCCCTCTTCTTTAGATCAGCCGCCAGTTTGAGTGCTCTTTCCCTAGCTACTGATAATTCCTCCAAGCTCTCCTCTGACCCTTCCAACTATTTTGACAGGAACAAGTCATGCATCCACCTCACCGCCTTAACACACAGGCGCTGGCGGTTTGCTCGAGGTGTAGTGGTGAGCACTTGTTTCCTCTGCAGCTCCACTGTGCCAATAGTGCACAAGCCCGCACAAAACTCAACATAGTCATTTATGAGGTCATATGCACCCTCTTCCGTCAACGTTGCTACACTTGCCTTTAACCCATCGTTTGGCCTGACATTTATGAAAGGCCACGATCGGGTTGGAGACTTAGCTAGCATTCGGGGTGGTGACTCTGGCAGCATTCGGACAGGGGAGTTTAACTGTGTTTGCTCATCATCATCCTCCCCATCCCCTACCTCGTGGATCTCTGACACGTTGACAACAGGCTCACTTATAGAGGTCGACCCTAGGCTAAGTTTTGTTGACTGATAATGTTAAAACTAAGCATCAAATTAAATACTTAACATATAGTTCACACGTAACAATCAAAAACTTTTATTTGTAGTTGTAGCATTGATAAGTAGGGATCGTTCTAACCGAAGATTAAGGGTACATGCATGACAATGTTTTATAAACATAAAATTAAAGGTATCGAGGGTTTTAAAGTTTTGTTTATTATCTACGAAATTAAAAATAAAATATGGCAGCAAACAAATTCAAAAACCCTAGACTTCTAACATGCTTAACTCATAGACAAGAAAATAATTAAGAAGCCTAGAACTCTATACTGCTTGCAAACCGAAAATAAAACCTAAGTTTAATATTTACAAGTGATCATCTCATCTTATCATCCTAGCCAGTTTCATGCTTTAATTACCTTAATATCTACAAAATTCATAATCCTAGCTAAGATACATAACATGCTTTATTGAATAAGAATGCTACGAAGAGCGCAAACACCTTAATACAATTTCACCTTTAGTTAGATCATATGACACATGTAAAAGAGAGGAACGAAGAGCATAACATCTAAAACATGGCATTAAAGCATTAAATAAACAAGCAAGCACATGCATCCAAACCAGAAATTAAATAAACACATGGAAGAAATCAATAGTAATTTGAAACGTATAGTCTAACATCAAAATTTAGTCTCATCATGCTTAAACAAAATAATTCAATAAAAAACTGAAGTCTGGAGTAAAGAGACATGGTTACACTTTTAATCTTGTGAAGAGCAATGCAGACGCCAAGTGGTGGTTCTCACTTACAAGGAACGAAAAACGTGTTGTAAGTAATTCAGAAGAGATGGAGCTTCGGCCTTGGAGGAATTTGCTGGCAAAGTATGTGAGGGAGAGATGTTTGGACAGAGCTTTGGCTTCAAAGATGAGATATACATAATGGAGAATTCGAGCCTTGCTTATATGGATCAAGAATAGAGATTTTTCACTCAAAACTAGGTTTCCCTACTCCACCCGGGTAAATCTGGAAGTCTTCAAAGAATCAAACTTTTACGAAGTTGTAGACTTCCAAAAATTATGATCTTGGTCTCATTGGAAAGAGGACTTCAAGAGCTTTCTAGGGGGGGTATCATATGACTATCTTTGTACTTAGGAATCAATCTTAGTGTAGCTTGATTTTCCTTTTCCTACTAGGAGTATGGATATTTTCTTCTTTCTTTATCTTGTCTTCCTTCTTTTCCAAGAGATTCTGGCTGAATTAGCAAGTTTAGTAAACACATTTTGGGCTTCAAATTGGGCTGAGATGATCTTCCTTTTGGGACGGCCGAAATGCTTGACCCGTCCACCAACTTTCCTAGTCCGAATAGGAGAAATGCATTCAATCATCATTTGCACCGACATCATTTTCATCTGTCATTTTGGTTACTAATTCTTAACACCATTTGAGAAACCATTTTTGCACACATTTTGGTAACCATTTGAAGACCATTTCTTCTCATTTCCCCCCATATTTTAGTAACTTCCTCCATGTCACGTTTTGAGCTCATTTCTGCCTCATTTATTTTTCTATAACAACTCGAACCAAAAATTATGCACAAATCGGCATGAATTAGAATTATCGCTAATTAATCGTGTCATGTGGTTTGTTAATATTTTTTTACCGAGCGAGAATTAGAATTTATTTTCTTCACGGAAGTTGTAGAGTATTTTATTTCAAGCTCGTAAAATTTTTTGGATAAGCAAGCTATTTTTTATGATTTTTGGGAGTCTGCGTAAGGAAATTATTTAAAAGTAATTATTTTAGGTCAGTTTAACCTGAACTGTTAGATCTTGATCAGATCAAACCACAACCATTGATCTAATCAGGTGCTTGGGGGGTATAAATACGGTATTTATGGTGAAAATATGAGAGAAAAATTAGAAATACCTCAGCTCGACCCGTATCTATGGTGAAAATACGGTATTTATGGTGAAAATATGAGAGAAATACGCTAGTTAGGAAAGTTTTTGGCCTCGTTGAGATCTTTCCAGCGAGGGGTCGAACACACCTTTTGGAGTAGTTTGCACCGGAGGCGCGTGTGGCTCACGCGCCGCTGTCCACGGCGAGGCTCCGACGAGGCGAAAATCCAAAATTGACCGGGGGGTTTTCGGGATAGTTTCTAGGTTGATTTTTTCACATTTTATCAAATTCCATTATTAAATAAATCTGTTATTTATTCAGGAGACCGTGATCGAGATTTTGGCGAGGGGACTTCCGTCGGACCACGGGGCTAGCTATGTACTGTGAGTGGGCACTTTATTTTCACTGTCAATTTGTGAGTCTATGATTATGCATTTTATGAATATGCATTTACGATTATGTATTGAATGGAGACACATATGATTTGGTTTTACACATAGCATAGTATAGTTGATGTATCGATGCACTGATTTCTCGGCTGATCCCCGAGGCGCTCCGGGAGAGATAGGACAACCACCTGACCCGTGATTTACACAATACTCAGGAGGGTTAGGAAAAACACCAGACCTGAGCTTGTTTATTTTTAGACTCGCATCATTTTTATGTACATTTATAGTAAAAGACATATCATTTATAGTTTTCAGTTTAAAGTAAAATATTATTTTTGTCCACTCACTCTAACAGTTTTATTATTTTATATGCATTTTCCTGAGTATTTAGGTTTCCCCCGCCCAGTTTGCAGTTTGTATCTTGAGATTGCACGTCAGCGATGGAGGCATAGAGTTTGTGTCACTGTACTCATCTAGTAGGTTCCTAGCTTAACATGCTAGTCCTGTGTATTATGTTAATTAGAAGTCGCTTTGAATACTGTATAGAGTTTACTTCCGTTGTGTTGTATTTTCCCATTCAGTCTTCGGATTTCTTATCACCTTCTGTAAACAATTTATATTTCTAGTGGATTCAGTGTTTGCTTGATTTGAGAAATTCGGATGAGATTTGGTGCCACGATTTGTTTTTGTGGACATTTTAGAAGTGTTTTTCTTGTAGGTTTTTGGGTTTCTTGATTTTTGAAGAAACTTTAGCAAACTTTTTGTAAATTTGGTTATCGTTATGGCTTAATTCCGGTTTAGGCAACTAAATCGGGACCGGGTCCTTTCATCTTCCTTCTTTATTTTTCACCTAAAACAATAAAATAAGTTAGAAATAAGAATACTAAGGTCATAACTTAGCCATATGTAGAGACAAATACATTAAGAATCAAATATAAAATGCGTAGATCACTGACTTGCTCTTTTTCTTAAACTCTGGTTATTTCCCAGCAATTCCTTTCTTCTCTTGGATTTCTTGGTGGTCTGAGCTTCTTCAGACGCTAACAGAGCATGTGCAGCGGTCAGCTCTTGGCGCTCTTCTTCGTTGTCTGATGGCATACTCTCCTCATCAGTCGCTTGCTCTTCTGCGCTTAATCAGCGTGGAGATGGGCGCTTCCTTCGAGGGTCACACTCGCGCTCCTCCTCTTGGCTTAGTGGCTCAGGCCGATGCAGGTCACTATGGTTTGAAAAAAGAGTGACTTACTCCTCGGCTCCTCATCTCCAAGTCTTGTCTAGCTGCTATACCAGACGGATGGTGTTACACGTCTATTGCATTAACAACTCCAGCATACCTGCAACTTTCGCCTTGTCCATTTTTTCATCTATCCTAACATAGGCACTCTTGGCTATTAGGAAACGAGAGCAACATATACTGGTCAGACCACGCTAGCTAGTCACCTAATATATTCAAAAATTTGGAAACAAGAACAAGCAGAACCAAACATACACAAGTTTGCAGAAGATCCGTATCCACTAGATAACTTCAGGATGGTTTAGCGCCCAAAAGTTGCGACACGCATCAGCCCTGTCCCAGTAGAACAAAATTTTAGCTAGACACCATTCTTCCCTTCTGCCTGGCGAAAACCTATACCTTACTAAAGAATATAAAGAGAATAAAGCAAAATGAGAACAACAAACAGGCATCAGCATCAACATAAATCAAACATCAGCAACAAGACATACCAAGACACATAGAGTGACTAGCAACCTAGCGATTGAAATGATGTCGGTACACTGGGCAACCTCATTATGCCCTTGGTCGGGCGATCACCAAACTCCTAATTCCAGTCTGCTAAGCATGCCTTATGCCATCATATAGTCTCAGAGGAGGGCATGTTTGCTATCCAACACCTAGTCTCTTTGACGACATTGTCATATTCCCGTAATCCCACTCCCGCCTTTCGTAGCTCGTATTGCATAAATGAGTAATATTCGCCATGGTGGGCATCCCAAAGCACGACAAGTTAAAGATGTTAAATAGCGCTTTTGAGGATTTTTGTCAATATTGGCTCACACTGTCCAAGTGAAAGTCTGAAATGTGACAATGCGAATTAAAAGAAGGGTGTAGAGGCAAGTTAATGTCGTTCCACAATTTCCATTTGTGGACGTACACATACCCCTCAAGCGGATCAGAAAACGTCTCTCCTTTACATTGCGGTTGCAAGTGCACAAAGCGAGGAATATTATATTTTTTGTATAACTCTTCACATTCATCAACGCTCATCGACGCTTTTGGCTCTTTTACTGCATTTCCATCATCAAAGCGCCTCAGTATCGGTCTGCCCGACTTGTAATAAGGAAGTGCCTCTACAGTTTCCCTTGGTTCCACAGACGTTAACGCACTGGTTGTCACTCTCGCCATGTCCCATTCGCCTCTCGTTATTGATGATCTAACCCCATGGCTACGATTCGAATCCATGTCTGGCACTGCTGTCAACAAGAGGGTTGGAGTGTCAGCATGCATATATACACTTAACGGCTGCGGACTCGATTCTATGCTAGACCCTGACAATGATGACATTTGACTAACACTAAAGGAATCCAGACTCTTTCCTATGCGCTCGACTATCTCTCTCATGGACACATGTTCCTTCCACCACTGCCTTTTTCCATCTACAATCCTATACGAGTAGTCACTCGATATCTCAATAGGTGCTGAAAGGTCCATCACACTAGCTCAACTGGCCTATCACATAAAAAGACATTTATCAAGGCCTGAATGAGGCAGTACCACGCCACAAACAAAGTTGCCTAACTACCAACCCATAGATCTTGATTAAAAGCCAAACTAGTAACAACTGACATGAACTCTTATTGATGTTCATCCTCGTTCATCACCAAAAGAAAACAGAAACCCCAAATAGAAAACAACATTTAAATTCATCCAAATAACTTCACTCGCACTATATCTTACCCAACAAAGCCTCAACTATATACACATCCATATACACACCCCTACCCACATCTTACACAACCAAAAGCATATAGTCGCCAAAGAACCAAAACCCAGAAATTTCACATCATTACCTACAAGCTTTTCTTACTACCCCAAAGACATTTCATAGCAAACCCACTTCAAAGTATTCAAAGAGGCAAAGAATTAGTCTACAAACGCAAGAAGAATAATAAAGCATTAGAGTCCCACTACATTTGAAAATCAAACCGACACTTCCCTTCACGTACTGCAAGTCTGACGTCATCATTACATGTGCACAACGGCTCATTCTCGACCCTTCGGAACTAGCACAATTTACCACGTGTGATGCATGTAGCCAAGACTCACGCCACCTGTCCCACACCCGTTTGGCGACGCACACAGCATGACGTCTCCACATCTACCCTGAACACAAGGTTCATAGAACTCACCTTGACAAACTCATACTTGGTTTAGTTTTTTAGGCTACACTAATATCCCCGCCTGTTTGATGGGCATGCGTCTCAAGCGCTCCCCCTGTCAGGGTCAGGCGTTACACTAAATTATTTTCTACGCCATCTACGAAGACACATCTTCGTTCGATAGTGCCACTGGGCTATGGACTATGGAAGACTCAGGGATTGGGCTCCTCATGTCACGCTCATTCTCTTATCCTAACACATTTAGGCACTTTATGCAACTGACGCCCATATCCCATCGCTAAAACTTAGACTCCCTAGCGATTGATCACCCTAGACGGGGTGTCCCTAGACGAGACTTCTCCTAACGCGGTTACCAAACTAGTGGCATTGGCTACCTGGGGACTTATACCCCCCCCCCTGGGCCCAAAAAAAGCCTTAGCTTTATGGCCACCCACCAGGCGGCCTACAACAACCATAATACATGCTGCCCCAATGCACATCGTTCATTGCTTAGCGCTCACTGCACTTGCGCTCGATGTCTCTTAACGCGGTCACCTACCTAGTGGTATTAGCTACACGGAGACTTATTGTGACGACCCGACCCTAGTCAAAAATCATAAAGTTTAAAAATCAATCAAGTAAATCGAGAAAGTACTCGATTCATAATCAACTTGGACTAATCTAGTCAAAGAACACATCCAAACAAACTTGTTATGATGGAAGTGTCGTAACGATATAAGACAGACCTAAAATTTTCATCTGCTGCACCGCCTCTGGTGGATGCACGCGCCACCATTGCCCACCCACTGGGTCGACGAAGCCTAAATGCTGAATAAACCCCACCACTATGTTTGTATCGTCAATACAAACCTAATGACATATAACTCAACTCATTTTCGGAAATGTTTTTTGGCCACGTGCCACCACCTACGATCATCGTCGACGGCAGAGATTGAATATTGGGTAGAAATCTCTCACCGAGCCCAACAAACTGTTCAACTATAGCAAGACCCAATTCGACTAGATTCCTACCAAAAAGTGCCCCGACGGCCAAGAATTTCAATCTCACCAGAAAATCTTTCCGACGAGCCAACGGCACCGTCGAGCCACATATAGGCTCATGGATGGTCCCAATTAGACCGTGTGGGGGAGAGGAGAAAAAGGCCCATAACCGAGTCACCTAATTCTCACCGAAAACTGCCACCCACGGAGAAGACACAACGGGCTCTCCGAAAATCATTCGATTTTGCAAGATAAACCTGCACCAAAATCAATTTCCAATACACCAATATAATCCACAATCAAAATCCAATCAATTGACATAAGAATTGTCGCCGAAAACCTCAATGGTGATGAGGTTTTCGGCGACGGATTAACACTGAAACCCTAACTTTTCTTACCCTTGATTCGGCCTCTATCGAGCTTCATCGCTGGAGCTAAGACCACAAAAGTGACAAGAAGGAAGAGACAACATGATGCCAATTGGAATCGAGACTGGAGATGGGTCAGACGGCGTCTCACCGCCGACGACCGCCACACCTCCAAAACCCATTTCTCTCTCCACAGGTGAGAGAGTTTGACCAAGGTAGACCAGACTGCCTTTCCCGAAAGGGGAACCCCTCTTTATATATTTTTCCATTTATGGAAACTAATTAACGATAAACTTCTATTAATCGTAACTTATGCATCTTAACTCCGATTTTGACATTCTGCATGTATGCGAACTTGTCTCGACAAACTCTACAACTTTCACCAAAAGTCAACCAACATCGTCAATTCGATAAAAATTCAACTCGAGACCTCTTAACATTTACAGATGGTAAAAATAATTTACTGTTGCCACTAAATCGAACTCGATTTTTTCATAAATATTAACAATTATAGAAAAAAGGCCAGGGTATTACACTTATATTCCCCTCGGGCCCAAAAAAGCCTTACCTTCATTGCCACCCGTCAGTTTACCTCAAACGGCCAAGTGCACGCTGCATCACGCACGTCGTTTCCCTGCTTAGCGCTCGCTGTTTAAACATTTAAAGCATAACACACCTCATCCATGTGCACATAACCACCCCTGGCATTGTACGCCATTGTGGAAAATCTTATGCTACCCCCCATATCGAAAGACAAGGAGAGATGTTATCTTCAACTACCTATATAAGGAAGGTATTTATCACGTGCAGAGGTAACGAACCGACTTTCCCCTTTCCTTTTCCAAGTGCTTACTATCACTTATGATTACTGACTGAGGCATCAGAGCGTTGAAGGCATGTCAACCCTGTCTCAATTTCCTAACGCCCTTTGTGTGTTTATGCAATAAGTGGTTCCGGAAAAGACTACTATCCTAGCGAGAGGAGCGATCTCATCACAATATCAATTGTACCTCTAGTGGAATACCCAAGCGGATTTCAGTGGAAACATTCCTTCTTCTTATTTTTTTAAAAATATTTGAACCTTTATATAACTTTTGGTTTCCCATTCTATCAACTAATCCGTTGTAGCATATTAAATGGATGCAGATTATCTTCCGGGTTCAACTCCTGGCTGCGAAATTTGTTTTATGCATTTTTCCCTTCATTTTCTAAAATATTTTAACCTTAATCTGTATTATTATTAGATGATTCAAATTCTAGCCGCAAGTAAAACCCTAGTCGCAAGGAAAACCTTCCCTTTCCAAATTCTTGTTTCTCGTCCGGCGTCCTTCGTATGAGTGTGCGGCCGGATGGGTGGGTGTGCCCTCGATGGGTGGTGTTCTCAGTCCTAAGTCTAGGGATATGAAGGATAAGGACAGAGGTTTTGTGGTGGTTGTCTCACATGGACCCGACTGTGGAAAAGGGTGTCAGCCGTGTGAGGTTACCACTGTATCTGGCGTTGGATGGATGCGGTGAATGAAGGCTCGGATGGTGAATGGTGGTTCACCGACAATAGGGAAGTCGGACCTGTGGGTTCTAGGCCACAAACCGGTGGATCGTTGGATCTAGGCCGGAGTAGATGAATGTGTAGGTTTGGTCTCGGTTGATCGACTGGGATGATCTGGACTTTCCTTTATTGGCAGTGCGGGTTGGCGAGTGAGGCACGCAGGAGCCGACAGTGGCGGCAACAACACAGTAGAGGCGACGGAAGGCAACATGTCACATATGGCAGTTGGCATCAACCTTGTGGTACCCGGATTAATTGGATTTGGGTACTGTTGCTAGCCCAACCTAATTATATTTTTTGTTGTTATTTTTATTGTTTTATGTTTATGTTATTTTGTTTAGTTAAAATAAGCCAATACCGTAATGTGGTTGGTTGAAGTGGCTTTTGTCCCGTGTTGTGTATCTTTGGTGCCTTGTCTGTCCTAAGTGGTTTTTGGTTAGTCAAGTGGGCGCACCCTCCTAGTGGCAGGATGAGATGTAGTGCCGACGAGAGTTTTGTTCGGCAACATAATTAGGAAGCTATTCAGAGTGAATTGATGCATCGTTATTATCGCGTTATCTTCCTGTTACTGTGTCACCTCAAATGTAAAGCAAATATAGTAGTCAATAATGCACTCTTTACTAAATGGTGTAGTTTATGATACATCGTATTAGTTGAGTCGCCTGATAATATTTTGGGTGTTTCTCTTCTTACGGATAACTCTTGGATATGAATATATCTCCTTCTCATCGATTCTCCCTCCCCAACCTTATTTCTTCGACACCCAAAACCCTAACCTTCTCTTTCTCGTGTCGCCCTCGTTCCTTCTTGAAACCCTAGACTTCCCTAAAAATCCAAACCTTAACTTATCTCGTTCCCTGTAAAATGGTATCTCAAATGTTGATTAAGATCGACCTCTCCTATGGTGCCGAGGAGGAGGAGGAGGATGAGGATTGTTCCTTCGTGGTCATCCAGATCTTTGGTCCCGATAATCTGTTTGTTGAGGAGATGAAATCCTTTAAGCAGTGGTTGATCCGACTTTGGTGCGGATTATCTAACACCAGTTCGACAAGCATCAGTTACTATTTTCACGATCGTATGTTGGGAAGATTCAGGAACAAGGAAGTATTGAACCGAGAGGTTTCAAGAAGCCCTTGGTTTTATGGAAACTCGATTATTGTTGTGGAGCAGTATGATGGCTTCACTCCTGTCTGATCGGTTGCTGCTACAATGACCAAGGTGTGGGCTCGTGTGCATGTTGTTAGTGGTGACTTGACAAGGCCGAAAACTGTCCCGCAATGGTATGTGGACCTAGGCAACTTCCTAGGCTAGTATGTGGATTATGACAAACATAGTCTGCATACTATTGAGGATATTCACTTGTTTGTAGAGGTTTACTAGCAACAACATGTGGCCACCAAGGTAAGTTTGCGACTAGGTCTGCGAGCTTGGATTGATTGTGATTTTAAATATTTGACTCTGAAGGGCTACTGTATGAGTTGTGGTAGCTTTGAACACGTTGTTAATGATTGTACTGTGTATCATAAACATGTGGCTAAATAGGTGTTCATGGACTATGATTCTCAGATGAAATCTCACATATGGGGTATTAATCAAGAGACTTTGATTTTGGTTGGACTTGGCAGTGGAACGGGTTCTCGCATTGAGGAGGTGGTAGATAATACATATATGTTTGCGGCCTCCATGCAAATTGCCTCTCTAGTGCCTCCAAAGGCTGTTACTGAGGAGGAGATTGGGAATTTTCTGCTTCCCAGTATTGTGGACAATCATCTTAGAAGGGTTTCAGAAGCGAACTACGAGGTAATGCAAGCTCGTAGGAAGCTGATGGCCCGTATCACTATTAGGGGTCCGAGACCCAAGGCTCAGAAGGCTTTTGGGCGGATATACTGTGCCAACCGTTACTTCTGTGGCTTGGCAGCAATTAACCAAGTGGGGATCATCCCCTGCAACCATTATGCGAGCCCCACCTATGGTAAGCAGCTTGGATGGAGGTTCAGAAGATGGAGAGCGCACTCTGACTAACCCAGTTGACGGGGCATGACCCATTCCACCATCATCATCCGTATAGAGAAGACGCCTAGCTAGTTAAGGGACAGTACAATCAATTTTTGTTGTTGTAATTTTCATGTTATCCTGGTTTGCTAGTTATACTTATTATGTTGAAAGCCTAGTATAATCGGGCGTGTAAGACTTCAATTTATCAGGTCAAGTAATCGGATAGAATCTTGTACTATTATCACATTTTAATATACCTTATCCTCTACTAACAAAAAGGGGGACTTCCATTTTGAGTAGGTAGATCGGAGTCATCGGACTTCCATTTTGAGCAATATTATGATTATTATCACACGAAAAAGAAAAATGATAAGATTTTACGATTTTTACCTCATCACCCCAAAAGAGCGTGGCACCCGATCCTTCCCCTAAATACGACCCCTTACAGCTTGTCGCACGAGCAATTGTCCCTCAAAAGCTGGAGGGCGACCAGCAGAGGCACTGACACAGACTCAGAGGAAGTAGAGTAGCCTAATCGACAAAGCGACGACGACGCCGAGCCCCCACCACCACAACTCCCTCCTATCACCGTCGTGCTCCACACGCGCGCTTCCCCGTCGATCCCAAACTCAAACCTCAAGCAAGTCACAAGGGCACCACATTCTGGGCTGCTTCTCCATCTTCAACCTCCCCCGTCTCTCTCGTTTTTCAGTTGGGGTTTATATTTTATGATTATTTTGTAACTGCTGATTATATGAATTAAGAACACGTCATTTTCCCAGTTCAATGGGCTCTATCTAACCGCTTTTGAAAATCTATGCTAAACATGTTGGTGTGGGTCAGTTTCTCTTGGGGGCACCAGCTGATGTTGAATTCGGCATTTGAGTACTAGTAATGGGTTGCGTGTATTCGAGGGTTTGTATCCGCGAGGTGAGGAGAAAAGATACTACTGAGATCCGAGTTTTCTCGGACGACGACGAATTCGACCAAGAAAGAGAAGCCGAAGCGGGAATCACTCGGCTGTCTCGAGTCTCGGCTCAGTTTCTGCCGCCGAATGGGTCCAGAACCGTGAAGGTTCCTTCGGGAAACTTCAAATTGCAATACTCGTACTTGTCCCAGAGAGGTTACTACCCTGATGCTCTCGACAAGGCTAACCAGGACAGCTTCTGCATCCACACTCCCTTTGGGACCAACCCGGACGACCATTTCTTCGGAGTTTTCGACGGCCACGGCCAGTTCGGAGCTGAATGCTCGCAGTTTGTGAAAAGAAAGCTCTGTGAAAATCTGCTCAGAAACACTAAATTTCACGTTGATGCAGTTGAGGCTTGCCACGCAGCCTTTCTGGCGACGAATAATCAGCTGCACGAGGACATTGTGGACGACAGCATGAGTGGGACAACTGCCATTACGGTTCTGGTGAGGGGGAGGAAGCTATACATTGCGAATTCGGGTGATTCGAGGGCTGTTATAGCCGAGAGGAGAGGGGAGGAGGTGGTGGCGGTGGATCTTTCGATTGATCAGACTCCGTTTAGAGTGGACGAGATGGAGAGGGTGAAGTTATGTGGTGCTAGAGTGCTTACGTTGGATCAGATTGAAGGGTTGAAGAATCCGGACGTGCAGTGTTGGGGGACTGAGGAAGGAGATGATGGTGATCCGCCGAGGCTGTGGGTGCCGAATGGGATGTATCCTGGGACTGCTTTTACGAGGAGTATTGGTGATTCGATTGCTGAGTCGATTGGAGTTGTTGCCAACCCCGAAATTGTGGTTTTGGAGCTTACACAAAGTAATCCTTTCTTTGTGCTTGCTAGCGATGGAGTGTTTGAGTTTATTTCTAGCCAAACCGTGGTTGATATGGTAAGGTATCTTGCTCTCACTTTGTCGCAAATATCAAGAGTATAATATGTGAGAGTTATACATCTTTGATCCATTGGAATTTTAGACATTTAGTTGCCAAATCTATTTTATTCCTTTTCTACTTCAGTGATGGATATGGCAGTTTTTTGATATAGGAGTGGTTAGTTATGTAGTATAACTTATGCACAACAGAAGAATGTTCATGAATAATAGTTCTATCGTATATGTTCTGAACCTGGTGGGATGTAGCAGTGATTATCAAGCAAGATGTACTGAATTTAAAAACAAAAGTTGAGGTACGTTTACCGACAGTTACATCTAAGGCGTAGGTCTGCTATTTTCAACTCTGTTAAAATAGCCGCCTTTTTTGGAAATGAATACATACTAGAGTTCCGCTGCTTCAGCACATAACTCTATCTGTTGAAATGCTTATATGAAGAATATGTTAAGATCATCATCAACTTTAAGAAACTTATTATTTCTATTTAGGTAAGATAAGGCAAACAGATAGAATAAAACTTGAATTTGATTCATACATTATTACAAATCTTCCGCATTACTATGTAACCCCCAAAACTGTAAGGCGAGGGATGTTTGATCAATTTCTTGCAGTTAGAATTTCTTAATTTATCCCCTTTGAGTTTTCTTAATCTCTGCTACCATATATACAGGTTATGAAATATAAAGATCCCCGTGATGCTTGTGCTGCGATTGTTGCCGAATCTTACAAACTTTGGCTGCAGTATGAAGCCCGTACAGATGATATTACTGTGATCGTAGTGCATGTAGATGGGCTTACTGATGTAAGAGGACTTGCTGTCCATATTATGATACTTTTATATCTTATGTTAACCTTAGTAAACTGATTATACCTTATTTCTATAGATTGCCACCAGTCAATCAGTATATCCTGGTGCTGGTGCTGTTTTCCGGCCACCTGTTTCTCAAGTTGCCGAGGTTACAGGATCAGAATCTCCTTCACCCATGGGCTGGAACTCGAGGAACCCTCGCATAAAACATGATTTGTCAAAGGCACGTCTTCGTGCTATTGAGAGCTCTCTAGAAAACGGGGACGTTTGGGTTCCTCCATCTCCAGCACACAGAAAGACCTGGGAGGAAGAAGTACTCATCTCTTATCTGTCTCACTTTCTCTCCATCATATTATTGCACGATAGAAAAGAAATGGGAAGTTTCTCTAGTATGTCTTGTCATGAGTTCTTATTTAAAGCATGGTTTTTGTCAGGCACAAATTGAGCGGGCTTTGCACGATCATTTCCTCTTCAGAAAACTAACCGACTCCCAGTGTCAAGTTTTATTGGATTGCATGCAAAGGGTTGAATTCCAGCCTGGGGACATTGTTGTTAGACAGGTTAGGTTTCTATGTGTAGTGTAATAGCCCTATGTAATTATTCTGCTCCTATACATACATAATGTGCTTTTGGCATATGGATTAGGGGAATTAACAGGTTGATGAAACCAACAATTTGGTGGATAATTATATTAGATTATCATTTGGCATGTAATTCAATTTACTTGGAATTCTTTGACATCAGAGGAATGAAAATTTGCAGAAAATGGAAATTTAAAACAATCTCATAGTGGCTGTTATAAACAGGAAACTTATGTAAGCCAAGCATAAATACCGGACATATAGGTTTTGATGAGTGACCCCTTGTTTCATTGAAGTCTGGTATGCAACATAGTTAGATTACCAATTAACTTTTTCCTACCCCTAGAATCCTAGATTAGCTGAGGAATTTCAAAAGTTTACTCTAGTGTGAAATGTCTTTGTAACAGTTACTAAATATGTAGGGTGGTGAAGGTGACTGCTTTTATGTTGTTGGCAATGGAGAATTTGAGGTGTTGGCAACCCAGGTTTACACATATCTTCTTCTGACAGTGCTTCATTTGGACAACTAATTAATAAGGTCCAATAATTTATGCTGACTGGTTGCAATTTTGACAGGAAGAAAATAATGGAGAGGCTCCTCGGGTTCTGCAACGGTATACAGCTGACAAACTGTCATCCTTTGGAGAACTAGCACTAATGTAAGTTAATTTAATATTTATTTCTTTAAATTGTTGTTGCATAAACTAATAACAGTCATAGTTCCTGTAAATTGAAAATATGTTCTAGACATATTTATAGGTGTTGAAAACTATGTTTTACACACCCACATGTACTTTTTTGTCTGAATTTATTTTATATATTGTTTAACTTCTTAATTATGGTGCCTGAGAAAGTGGGATGCATAATAGCATGATACGTTGGATTTTGGCTTTACGTAATTTATATTTCACCCTCTTGTAATAATTGGAGGTTTCCTATTTACTTAATTAATGAATATCATATGCTGCAGGTATAACAAACCACTCCAGGCATCGGTTCGTGCTGTGACAATCGGAACTCTCTGGGCTTTGAGAAGAGAAGACTTTCGTGGAATTCTAATGTCGGAATTTTTTAATTTGTCATATTTGAAACTGCTTCGGTCAGTGGATATTTTGTCGAGGTTGACAATATTACAGCTCAGCCATATTGCTGATTCTCTTTCTGAGGTGTCATTCACAGATGGGCAAACAATTGTCAATGAGGTATCATTGCTTGGTTAAGAAGGTCCATTTGTTCTGTCATCCTTATCTTACATATATTACATGTATTTTCAGAATGAAGGCCTATTGGCATTATACATTATCCAGAAGGGAAATGTAAGGATTACATTTGACCCAAGTTCGGTTAACAATCCAGTTGTCTGCAGTCTCATGTCTGACAATCAAAAACAAGGTGATAATCCTCAGAGCAGTATCATAGTGGAGAAGACGGAGGGAAGCTACTTTGGCGAATGGACACTTCTTGGTGAACATGTTAATTTTCTTAATGCAGTTGCTGTGGGGGATGTCGTTTGTGCTGTTTTAACCAAGGAAAAGTTTGATTCAGTCATTGGCCCTTTGACAAAACTTACTCAGGATGATCAGAAGTATGTTCATAAGTTTTAGATTAGACTTCTGTTTCAACTCTGTGGCTAACTTTGTAGCTCTGTGATGAAATATCATATATTGTTTACGTTATATTTAATAACTCAAGACTGTTGCATAGCCCTGATACTAATTGTTGATGCCGCTATATAGATCAAAGGATCAACCTTCGGAAACGTTTACAGAAACTGCCAGAAGTATTGATATAACTGATCTTACTAAAGTGCAGCTTGCTGATATGGTAGGGTAAACAGTCTCCCCCTCTTGTGGGGGACTTTGTGGTTATACATCCAAGAATAAATTGGTACTAGGATTCTCATCTAACAGGATGTTTTGTCTTTCTTTTCCAGGAGTGGAGAAGGTCTCTGTATTCCACAGACTGCAGTGAGGTTGGTGTTGTTCTTTTAAGAGATTCAGGTTGGCTTTCTTTCATTTTATCACTGTTGATTTATTTTTTGCATATCTGGTGTCCTACCTACTTGATAGTAGTAGTCTATGTGAAACTCTGATTTCTTGTTCCTTCTTTTGGGATAAGAGAGACAAACTGATAGTTAATTTCTATGTCACACCAAGTCTCTGTTCACTTTGTTGAAGATAAAAGAAAGAATTACCTCTTTCAAAAAATAAGAAAAAGTTACCATTGGTTACAAAAGAGCAAACAGGTTGATTTCACATATTCTACTCGAGTGGAATGCAATATTTCCAGACGAATCTATTCTGTGACATAAACTGATGCAAGGTCATCTTGTTGGTTTGATTGCCTATCAGAAAATTTGCTTACTTTGAAAAGGTTTTCAAAGCAGAAGGTCAAAAAGGTCGGAAAAGAAGCACAAGTATTAAAAGAGAAGGATCTAATCAAGAGCATAGGCCCTTCAGCTTGTGTGCCACAGGTCCTGTCCACTTGTATTGATCAGACACATGCTGCAATACTGTTCAATACATGCATTGCTTGTCCATTAGCTTCAATACTTTGCACTCCCCTTGATGAACCATCTGCCAAATTTTTTACAGCCTCTCTAATTACAGCTTTAGAGACTCTCCACAAGGTCCGTTTTCTGCAAGTTGCATATATCCTCTCCTTGTCTTCTTCAACTCTTACATTTGCTTGTATTTATGTTTGTTGACATCTCTGATTTGCATCTTTGTCTTTTCCAATTTCAGAATGATGTCCTATACAGAGGCTTGTCTCCTGATATTTTAATGCTGGACCACACAGGACATTTACAGGTCTGTGTTTTTATATTGTATTGTCTTCTGGAGACTGATGGAAGGGTGTTTGGTGATATGTTCGTTGATTCCTACCTTTTTTTCTGTATTATAGCTTGTAGACTTCAGATTCGGAAAAAAATTGTCTGGCCAAAGAACATATACAATTTATGGGATGGCAGACTTCTTAGCGCCAGAAGTAGTTCAAGGAAAAGGCCATGGTTTCCCCGCTGACTGGTAATTGTCACTCGAGTGATGCATCACATGTTTATCCTAAAACTTGTAGCATTCCAAAGAGTGATGAATACATAAAAGGAAATATGAAACATTTTGGTTGGGGAGTAAAGACATTCAGGTTTAATTATCACCTTAGCATAGTCCACAAGAGAAACTGGGAAAATTTAATCAATAACTCACAAAATTAGTTATAGTATGGAACATACTTGCTATTAATGCTAGATAGTATTTTGTTAATCGAGTTTTCTAAGAAATCATCTGGAAAGCTAGATGCAAAATTTCTTTTTGATATTTCAGGTGGTCATTGGGAGTCTTGATATACTTCATGCTACAAGGTGAATTGCCTTTTGGGTCATGGAGAGAAAGTGAGCTTGATACGTTTGCAAAGATTGCGAAGGGACAGCTCAAGCTTCCGCAGAATTTTAGCCCTGAAGTTGTTGATCTCATCACAAAGGTATTATAGAAATCTATGGGTCATTTGTCCTACATATATTGTTCTTGCGTTTTGAGAAGGTATATTTTTCATATTCAAACTCCTAATATCATTTATTATAATCTGTTCAGTTACTAGAGGTTGATGAAAACACCAGACTTGGAAGCCAGGGTTGTGATCCTGTGAAAAGTCATCCCTGGTTTAATGGTGTTGATTGGGAAGAGATCGCAGACTGTAGTTTTTCTGTTCCTCAAGAGATCACCTACCGCATAACGCAACATTTGGATAGTCACATAGAGGAGCATAGTATTCCTCAAGGTTCTCCATGGCACGATGAAGAAGAGCTTGACATTCCGGAATGGTTTGATGACTGGTAGAAGGATGAAAAAGTACAGGTTTCTCAACGTAGTAAACAATTTCGAGCTGGGGCTTCTCTTCTCTGCTTTTGCTGAACAATGAGAACCGCGGTCCCATTATACTTGACCTGATTGACGTATATTTGACATTTCACAAGCTCTACTGCTAATTAGCTACTGTTGAGGTCATTAACAGATTTCTCTTCATTTTTTGTTGTTTGAGGAAGAAATTCCCCATTCTGTAAATACATGTGTAAATAAATGAAGATCCTTCGATGCAGTTACAAGTTGCCAACGATATAATGAAGAACATTATCAAAGAATCTCAAATGGCATTTTATTTTTGAGAACCATGTATCAGTATTGATGTATCAGGTCGGTCGCTGGCATGACTAATGTTTAAACTAGTTGCAGAGAAATGAACTGATCAGGTGCCTGAACTAAACAGAGGACTCCAAGATCGAGTTTACTCGGATTATTTTAGGACCGGTTCTATAGTAAAACAAACATAATTGCATATTTATGAAGTACAGAGCAGACAACTTCTGTAAGGACAAAAACTAAAACTTGACAAATCTTGTAAAGATGAATGATAGGTGGTATCCTTGGAGACAAATGAAGCACTCTCATCTCTTACGTCCAAGTTTATTAATCTACAAATGTACAGCCTCGCTGTGACATAAAAATATATCTATTGCAACTCTTGCACCAGCGATTTCGACAGGTTTAGAATCTTGTATCAGGCTCAGCGCGCGCGCGCGCACACACACATATATATATAGACACACACACACACAATCTGATCGGTCATGGAGTAATAGAAGACATGGGCAAATTGACTTGCAAAAACAAAGAACAAAAGTTTAAGGGTCGATACAATCCATTATGGTTCCGTAATTGTTCAAACTTTCAAGACATCTACATCTAATGGTGATTGAGCATGACTTTCTAGGTCAGTTACTGACCAGGTGAATGTTACCTGAAGGAAATGCATGTGAACGAGTTCCATTCTTGGCAATGAAGGAAATGCTGTACTAAGAAAAAAGTAAAGAACTTTGGTTTGCAATTTGTTTGAAGGGAATGATATATTGGAATATGTGTATAAACAATCAGTTTGTGAGCAAGGAATCCATAGATTATAACGAAACAGTGTGTGAGGGTGTGTCTGATCTACTCCCTCTTTGAACTTATAAACAAAACTAGCTAGTACCTAACAATCTCTATGAAACTAATGATTGCTTCCATAAACAGAAATGAAACATGTACTTGGGAGATTTGCAATGTACCACTTACACATTTGTAGAGGACAGCTGAGGCTGTTGATGAAATCTTTTCTCTCTGTTGGCAAACCACTGTACGGTTCTTTTGGCAATCGGCAACCAAAGCCGCCTCGTTCTTTCCTCGTTCACATTGTTGTCCAGCAAGCTAGGCTCTTTGGTTCTGTTCTTGATGCCCCAATTTCCAAATCTAGAAAGACCAGTGATTTCTGACATTGATCTCTTCTCACCTTGGTTCATAGTGCTCGAGGCATGACTAGTTGACTGAGTTGGTAGTTTTGAAGCTGCCAAAGTAGTAGTACTAGTGTTTTTGTTCATAATTGTACTACTGACTTTGTTCTCAAACGAACTCTTCATCTCCATCTCCTCCTTAATCTTTGTAATTTCCTCATTTCCTGTTGTTAATTCCTCCCTCGGTGAAAGCTGTGCTGATGTTGAGGAGAATCTATTGCTTGACAATGTGTTAAGCATTTCCGAGCTCAAGAACATAAGGTCCGAGGAGCTCACATTACTCCATCTGTTCTTGAACGCAAAATCCGACACAACAATTCTGTGCTTGTGCTTGTGCAACACCTTGTCACCATCCTCTTCCTTCTGCTCCAACACATCACCTCCTTCTTGGATTAACACTTCATCATCAGCACCCTTTTCAAGTTTCCGAAAGCTGCTTCCAATGCTGAACCTTGAAGAGCCGCAGCTTCTGTGATCTTCCTCTCTCTCCACAAAGAGCTCAATGTTTGAGTCCTCCTGCCACTCCGAATGACTCTCACACAAGAGTCTCATACTGTTTGAGTATGCAATGAATGCGAGGTCCTCAGCACTGACCTTGTGCCTGCAAAGAGGACAGCTTGAGTGCTTTTCAAGCCAGTGATCTATACAGTCAATGTGGAAGGCATGCTTACATTTAGGAAGCAATCTAAGGACTTCGATATCTTCAAACTTGGAAAGACAAACTGCACATTCCAGCCCTTCCTTTGAACCTTTAAGCATCGAGAATCTGAAAAAGGGAAGTGCCTCTATCAATGTTTTGTCAATGCCTGAAAATCGAGAGCTTGCGCTGATACGCCTTCCTCCTTGCAAAAGATGGTTGCCATGAGCAGAAACTCTCCTGTGACAAAACTTGCCATAGACTAACAGAACAAAAGTGAGGGCAAACATGATGGCTGGAATAATAATAACCACAGCAACACTTGGTTGGAATTCATTTTGATCCGTCGTGTCATAGTTTCCCATGGCTTGTGCAGCAGCATCATCCATGAAGAGCACAGAACTAAAGAGAAGCAAACCAATCAAGCTCGGATGAATCATTGGAAATAAGCAACCTTTATTTAAACTGACCCGAAATCCTAAGCATCTTTGACAAGCACTTTGTAGAAAGCTTGTCATAGTGTCTCTCTTCCCTGAAAGGATATATGTATCAAGGCAATCAGGTTTTGTGACTTTGGTGAAGAATTAGTCTTCTTGGCCGGTTTCTTCCTGGACAGTTTCTGGTGTGTCCTCATATGAACAATCTAATTTTATATAGAAGTGTGTTTAAATTAAGATTGGCACTTGACAAGTGATGATAAGGTGGGAGAAGATTAATTGTATTATAAATATCACCTGCAACATGACATCATAGTGGTTTACATATCTCAATCATTCATGAAGAAAACCACTAAACTAATGAAGAGGAAAAAGCTGGTGTAAGAACTCTATAACGATTTGTTTTGAACCATGCTTGTTCGTTAATTTGAGTCTTGTGGTGGATTAAACATGTTCTACATATCTTCCCATATTCGAAATTTGACCGAATTTAGAGAGATTAAGAAGGTTTTTAATTTGCGCGGAATGAAAGTCAATGTTTATTAGGTACCGTATGCTAGCTGCAATACTGCATGCAACTACTATGCATTAGCATATGAGGCTCAGAAAGTCAAGATGATCTACTTGGATTTGGTTTTACGTGACCCAAGTGCATAGGACAGCAATAAACCTGGCTACTGCAGCAATGTGCAGACCCGAATAAGTACTATTGGATTTGATAACCAGTTTCATTCAGTTGAAAAATGCAAATCGTTGCTATAGATTTTCCAGTTTGAAGAACATGAGGTGCCTCCTCATATCTGTAAAAGAACCAGGATTTTCAACATTTCTCATTTTTGGAAGTGATGCTGTATCATGTATTCATATATACGATGTCTGCAAGTGTTTCAAAGACTGCACATGGAGGATGGTGAGGAAGTGGGAAATCCAAGAGGACAATGACACAGGCATGGCTGATAGTACGGAGTGTGAAATAATTAATAATATGATAATGAAAATGAACACCATGAACCCAGAATCCTTGTACTTCGACAATGAGATTTTCGATGTGTGACATTATTCCAGGCCTGCTCAATACTCCACAATGAACACATCCAATGAACTTGAGACATTCAATGGGAAAACACTAATCCCAAAAACGGAACAAGAGAATATTAACACAGGAATTATACAAGTTGTTGGTTTCGTAAATTTTATATATACTTGGAAACACTTGAAAGTTGCACAGCACATGACCACAGCGATTTCAAAATTTGTTGCAAGATCATTTTTGAAAGTCGGAAACACTTTATGAGGAAAGTAATGATGACCTTGCTCAAGAACTACTAGAATAAAACAGAAATGTATGGCCTTTACTCTCACAATAGCATGATGATAAAAGATTATCACTACAGTAGTAAAGGGATAAAATAAGTTGAGCATAGAAACGCTGACAGGTTTCCTGACCAGGTATAATTTATTAGTCTTGTTAAGCATAAGCATACTGCACACAAAGCACAGAATCAGCTCTGAGCAGAGGCAGCAGGATTGCCATTTGGGACTGCCGCCAAACCAGTGCCGCTTTCTGGATTTGAAGGCTCTTCACTTGCATGCCGCACAAAGTCTTCAGGGGACATGTGCGAACCATGGCAAGCACAAACTATCCTGATTTGGTTGGGACTGTATCTATAAGTTACACCAGAAATCGTCCGACCATTGGGGCCTGGACCTTTTGTTGAAACCCATGGTAGATTTGGGCATGAACCAGATCCCCCAAATTTTATGTCAGCAGCAATGCCTGGTTTTATAGCTGAAAAATCAAGAGAGAAATCCTCAGCCGTTGAGCGATCAGGGGCATCTTTTGTCCTTGGGTTCGTGCTGCTTATTTTTGCATCCTCTTCCGCTTGAGAAGAGGAACCCTCTTCAGTGACATGCTGTTTGCCATCACCTTTGGCCCCTTCAAATATCCTCCCATCAAATTGTGTAGCCTCAGATGTGTTATGTGAAATCGCTTGCGTCACGGCTACATGAATACATGAAGGATAAAATTTAAATTTCAACCATCGCTACTAAAAAGTGAAATCACTTGTGAATGACACAGGAATTCCCTCTTAACAATATGTTTACACCTAAAATTGTCAATCCATTACCTGAATTTGGCGGATTTCTACCAGCATAGTGAAATTGCTGAGTATGAGGCACACCCCAAGAATTATCTTTGTCCAATATCGGAAGCTGGACAGGTGAATAGCCAAACATAACTGGCAAATTACCAGGATTCAAGGGTTGAGTCCCTAACCGCTCACTAGTTGCAATAGGCATCACCTGTATCATTCCAGGCATGAGATGGCCTGAAGTGCTGGGTGCACCAACAGGAAGTGTGTAGGGCATATTCATCATGCTTACTGACTGCATTGAGAAAGGACTTCCATATGTCATGTTCCCAACCTTGTACTCCTTTTCTGATGATATATTATACCTCTTCTGCCCATTTAGGTCCACACCACTTGACTCAGCAAACCTGCGGAGGTCCTTCTGAGCATCAGCAGAGTCGCCAGATCCAGGGAATCGCTTAGAGCCATCATCATGCTTGGATGTCAGCCTAGAGGCTGATCCCTCCACTTCTGAATCCGCCACATCTTCAGTTTCAGCAGTAGATCCGTCTTCGGTTACGGAAATGTGGGATGCTCTTGATTTGTCGTGCACATCAGTGAAATGAGCCTCACTCTCATGCTTCTTGTGATGCTTCATCTCTTCAAACAAAGTCTTGCGTTTGTTACCAGCATCTATTCGTCTTTCCTCTGTTTCATCGGAATTATTACATTTTGAAACCCAGGCTCCCCTCCCATTTAAGTTCATTGAAGTGTCTCCATCACCATTGGCCTTAGAGAGATCATTAAAGAAGTTTTCCATAGGTTTCACCGAATCACTTCTTTGAGAACTACTACTAGACTCTTGCTTCTGAGTCCCTCCATGAAGAAAATCTTTAAAGTCATCCGCTAGTCTGTTATCTCTATCACCTTCTTCTGCTCTAGCGTTTGAAGAGGCATCATTTTTACCCTTGGATTTCACAGATGATCCCCCACCACAAGAAAGACCCAAGCTAAGCTCAAGTCCACTCTCATCCTCCATTTTTCTTTATTAAGTCCTGTAATTTATGCAGGCTATATCCTTCAGAATATAGACACCAGAGAAATGCTTGATGCTTCAAAATAGTAATTCCACCAAAAAGGTAATCTCATTACAGAATTCTACAAAAAGTAACGTCGAAATAATAAGCACTACCACATATACCAAATACAAACATGAGACGGTGAATTTTATCTCTTCTTTAAACTAAATTATTATCCCGACTCTGCAATAGCAGAGCAACTCGTATGACATTTTCCACACAGCTCCTACAATTGGTGATAGATAATCGACTAATCATGTAATTACCTAACGGAAAACTTAGGAGATTAACTCTGTTACAAACAAAGAATTTCTACACTTTACAATCACACTTTACTGATAGAGCTAAACAACAAGTGAACGGAATCGAGATACGCCAACAATCACATTTGCTAGATTAATTACATACGAAACAAAGCATTTACATTCGTATAATGTGATAATAAAGATTAAAAACCTTACATTTTCCAATATTCCTGATCTCATAAACACTCCAAGTTACCGACTTTAACAAACTACAATACTACATAGAGCTAATAAGAGCTGAAACTAATCAATGAACCATAAGTAGCATAAGACCCAAAATTGAAGACAGCCCAGATCTTCTATTATGCCTATTGCTCTATTATTTAACAGACTACATAAAAGAGTAAATACCAACTAAACTGAAAGCTAGTAACTTTAACGAAACCCTAAATGGATAATCGGCCACTTACTGTGATTAGATCTTAATGGATGGAATTTCCCAGATTTGACCATACAAAATATGAATACCGATAGATTTAATCAACGAAGCCGAAAACTTTGCATGAGTATAAATAAGGAACAGAAATAAGGAGAGAGAAAGTGAGACCTGAATGAGAAGATAGATGATGAGAACCCCAAATCAAGCTGGTTAAGTGGTTTCTAACTCCAGTGAGAGAGAGAGAGAGAGAGAGAGAGAGAGAGAGGAGTTGTTCAATTTGGTACCAAGCAGTGGGAGAAATTGTTCAAAAGGGCACCTCTTCATTTCTTTCTATTTTTAATTTTTTATTAATGTTTCTGTTTCTTTTTTCGCACGCGAATATCATGCAAACAAATTTTGAAACTTATTTCTCTTTTCATATATTTTTTTCTTTTGAATAAACATGTTAATTTTGAAAAAAATAAGATAAACCGAACAAATATTTCACTAGCTTGTGACATGTTAAGGGCGCATCTATTCGAGTACGAGAGTATGGAATATTAGTTGAATGGTCAAAATATTATTCTACCCGTTCAGTGTTTACATTCAAATTTAAATCTCTCAAATTTTTACCATGTTATCGCTTTAATAACATAAAGAAATAAAAGATGTGTTTATTGTTTTCATAACAAAAAACGCATATATTCACACATTTAAAATTTGTAATTCATACTTCTTTAATGAAAACGATGGCAGTGTCATAAACGTCTAAGAGCAATTGATTCCTCATTCTAAAGAAAAAAGAGAATTTGGAGAATATTGGACATTTTTTTTCACTCCAACAATTTTTTCATTACATTTTTCAAAATAGAGAAAGGGATGACAGAGAACAAGCAATTCCCCAAATTTATAACGACCTACAAAATTTTGCATAATGGATTATCATTAATATTTCGCGAGCCTTGAGAGTCTCTCAAACTCTCTCAAGCTCTTTTTCGTGAACCTCAATAAAAAATATATTTTATTGTTATAATAAATAATATTGTAGTTGTTAATAAATGAAAAAATCTGTAAAATAGGAAATTCGTTGGAGTTGAAGCATAATATTTTTGGAGATTTTCAACTTTTGCTTTCTTATTTTACAAAAATTATGAATAAGTTTTTGAAGTTGCTCTAAGCCGTCTAAGAATGTGATAAATTTGCTCGTCGTAAGCCTTAGATGAGTATGTAGGTAATGAAGTCTCGGATCAACGGTAGTGTCTCCTTAAATTGGTTCAAACGGAGATAATGGAGGCTGAGGAGTTTCAGGAAGATAAAGGCTGTACTTCACCTCTAGAAGCATAACTAATTGGGAGCATTTTTGTTCACCTCCATAAAGCTTAGTTTGGTATTGAGGTGAAATTAATTATGGAGAGAAAAATCAGTGGTGAAATAAATCAATAGTGAGAAAAACACAGTTAAGAAAAAGTACCCCATTTACTGCTTTTGATTTTTGTATTCATTGACCCAAAAATTTAGGAAAACACAGATATAAAATATTAATCAAACAAGTTGACAGCTTACTATGGTAAGATTAAACTATTTTTTCTCCAAAAACTCTACCAAATTTGGCCTAATGGGGGTTATATTCACCTCCTCCTTGTGAGTTGCCACGTATTCAATTGCCCTAACCAAAGTCAAAGATCGAATTTAATACAGAATTTAAATGATTAAAATATAATGTATATTTAATATTGTTGAAGGAGAAAATAGATACGCAGAAGATATGATCTGAAACTATATTGTATTCATTGATATATGACCTTAAATAGGCATTATAATTTGTTATAATCAATCTCCCTATAAATCAAGGATTGCGAGAATATCTACTTCTATTCTAATTAGGACAAGACACACATCGATATTCCAAGAATATTTCTCCTGGAACACTCTTCCTTGTGTCACAATTCTAATGTATGATGCATAACATGTTGTTTCACTAAAAACCTTGTCAAGCAAACAAAAAAACCTCTTGGGTAAAAATAAGATCTTGGTCTAAGAAAAAAAAGAGTACAACGCATAAACTACATAAGCGACCACATGTGATATAGACTCCCCCTGATGTCTACGAAATGGAGTCGCCCTGATCATTAAATCAATCTTGGAGTTCAGACAATCTTCACATTCCAATGAGTCTCACATGCTTACGAATGTAGATTTGGTAAACAAGTCTGCAACATTATCTGCCGAACAAATTTGATTCACGTGAATGTTCAATAGCTGTGTTATTGCTGATTGAAGAAATTTTTTGGCAAAATGTGTTTCGTGTGATCAACCTTGATGTATCCCAACTTCATTTGTTCAATGCAAGACGCATTGTCCTCAAAGATATAAGTTGGTGTTGTAGTAGTGGATGGTAATCCACTAGATCCTCGAATGTGGTGTATAATTGATCTAATCCAGACACACTCCTTAACCGCTTAATGTAAAGTAATAATTGCATAATGATTCGAGGAAGTAACAATAAGGGTCTGCTTTGTTGATCTCCAAGAAATCACCGTGTTCTCCATGGTGAATACATAACTTGTTTGATAACGTGCTTTATTTGGTTGAGAGAGATACCCATCATCAGCAAAACTAACCAAGACATCACAAGGTGTCTCTGAGTAGGGAACCACACTGAATTGAGTTACAGTACTTGCAGCAAGAGGGGATTTCAACGTGTTGAGGATTTCACTCGACGGATCGAATGATAACTTTGGGACGATCCACGGTGCATCCTTTGACGAGTAGAGAAATCTTCTCGACAGTTCGATCGACACCTTTGGGTCTATCCAGGGTGCAATTTTGGACGGTCGAAAGATTCATTCGATTCTCAGGACAAGCATGCTACGATTCAACCATCCCCTTTTTCGAGAATTTAAAGCTTCTCTCTGTATTCTTTGTAGGGAAATAACAAGTTCAAGTCAATGAAACCATTCAAGTACCTGAAGATGTGTTTTACACCAGTCCAATGATGTTGTGTTGGCGCATATCTAAACTGAGCTAACAAATTCACCGAGAATGCAATATATAGTCTTGTGCATTAAGCTAAATACAACAAATCTCTAATAACACTAAGGTATGCTATCTCAACTCCCAGAATTTCCTCGTCATCATCTTTCGGATTGTACGGATCCTTATTGGGTTCCAGACTGCGAACAATTATTGGTGTGCTAAAATGGTGTGCTTTGTCTATGTTAAATATCATGAGCATCTTTTGGATATAAGCAGACTGATGAATAAGTATTCCACCAACTCGATGTTCTAATTCCAAACCAAGAAAAAATTGAAATCTACCAAGATTTTTCATCTCAAACTCGGATTTCATGTAGCTAACCGTCTAATTGATTTTATCAAAAGACCCAATGATATTCATATCATCAACATAGACTGCTACTATGGAAAATCCTAAACTTGATCTCTTAATAAACACATGTGGGAACAAATCAACGTACTTGTATCCATTCCTAATCAAGTAGTCACTTACGTGTGTGTACCACATCCTACAGGATTATTTCAATCCATATGTTGAACGCTTCAATCTTATAACATGAACACTCCGTGGTTTAGAGTTACTTGAATTGGGTATGACAACTTCTTCCGGCACTTTCATGTATATCTCTGAATCAAGGTTTATATAAAGATATGTTGTCACTACATCCATCAGCTGCATGTTTTATTTTTTGGACACTACTAATCTGATAAGGTAGTAAGTAATGATGTCCATGACCGGAGAGTATGTCTCCCTATAATCAATGCTAGGGCATTGAGAGAATCTTTGGGCCATAAGTCTAGCTTTATAACACATGACTTCATTCTTCTCATTATGCTTCTGAACAAAGACTCATTTATGTCCTACCGACTTCACATTCGGTGGTCATAGTACTACCGGACCGAAAACTTGCCTTTTCTTCAGATAGTCTAGTTCAGCTGCATTGCATCTTTCTACTTTGGCCAATCTACTTTCCGCTGACATTTAACAATTGAGCGAGGGTCTACTTCATCATCGTTAATAATCTTTTGAGTGACAGAATAAGCAAAAACATCATCAACTACCTTGGATGATCTATCCATGACAATGCATGCATCATTATTAATTAGTGATATTTCACTATTCTCTGCCATCACATATGGATATGAAGCATCATCCAGAGATGTCATTTGTGATTTTAGGGCATAACTGTAGCTAGATACAGTATCATGTGTAGGATTCACAACATTGATGATGAAATGATCAGTTTGTGTCTGGATGGCCCGCCTTTTCATTGGCAACTCATATGTGGATTTTCTTAGTCTCCCCCTCTTCCTGACGGGAGTCGAGGCCGAAGCTACTCCATCCACATAGGCAGAGGGAACTTTTTCCTGTCATGGAGTTGCATTAAACCACCCTTTCTTGGGGACTTCCAACTTTGCAGGAATATTTGTAGCAGGAATGTCTGATCTCGTCACTTTGGCAATATCAGTAAAGGAGTCAGGCATCGAGTCTGCTACTTTCTGAAGATCAACAATCTGTCTCACTTCAATATTACTTTGAGATGTACGTGGATCCTCTTGAAACATAGTGGGGGTATACTACGTCAATTCCTGATGTTCAACCGGAATGAAAACATTCTCATCTCCCTCTAACGTCAGGAAGTATGTTTCATCAAAGTGACAATCTATAAATCTTGTAGTAAATAGATCTCTTATCGAAGGTTCTAAGTAACAGACAATAATTGGAGATTCATAACCAAAATATATGTCTAAACGACGTTGAGAACCCATTTTAATACGTTGTGGAGGCATAATTAGCACATACACTGCGCAACCAAATATGCGAAGATGTGAAATGTCAGGCTCATATCCAGTTACCAACTGGTACGCATTAAATGGTTGATGTGCTACGGGTCTTAAGTGAATAAGCATTGTTGCATGTAATCGTGCATATCCCCAAGCAGATACATGAAAATTAGTATGCATAACATATAATTGCTCTGGCCACAAGCTGTAACCGCTTGATTTGTGTCTTTGCTAAACCATTCTGTGAATGAACATGAGGTACACGATGTTCAACTTCAATCTCAATTGACATACAGTAGTCATCAAAAGTCTATAATGTGAATTCTCCTGCATTATCCAATCTAATAGACTTGATTGGGTTGTCCGGGTAGTGAGCCCGAAGCTTAATAATATGTTCTAGGAGTTTTGCAAATATAGCATACATTGTGGATAGCAGAGCAACATGTGACCATCTCATTGATGTATCTACCATAACCATAAAATATCTAAATAGTCCGCATTCTGGTTTGATAGGTCCACAAATGTCACAATGGATTCTCTGTACGAATGATATATTTTCAGTGTTATCAACCATAAAAGAATGTCTAACCTGAAACTTCGATAATGAATAACCTTTGCAGAATGAGTGGTGATCATCAGAGATTGCCACAAATGACTCTTGTAGACCAACACTAGGAGTTGTAGTCGGCCTAGAAGCCGAAACCATATGAAGATTGTGAATCTCATCCACCCCAACAAAACTGATAGGTAATTCCACATGCTTCTTTGCTCTAAAAACGAATGACCATGAGAATTTGTCAAGATTTTTATCATCATATCCCGACCAAGATGTCCCAGTATGTAGTGTCAAAGTTGTTATGAGGTCGAGTCACACACAGTGGTGAGAGTGACTGTATTGGATTCAATGATCTGAACCGTAGTAAGATATAATCCACTACGAATTGCCCCTAACTTCTCCAAGGTGTGCTTTCTACCGCACTCCTCTATAGTTATGCATAAGAATTCTTTACCATTCTCACAATGAGTTTTCAAGTGTAAATCGTTGGCTCTATTGTCCTTAAAATTTAGCAAGGTCCAATTGGCCTTTGGCGCTTACAATGCATCAGTGATATAAATTATCATTCCATGTGGTAGTAAAAATTGTGATGAACCACGCCCTTGTATAACGCGCGCAGAGCCAATCATGGTTGTCACTGATGAGGTGTATGTCACCGATGAGGTGTATGGCACAAGATCCATAAATAATTGCTTATTCCGCAATATAGTATGAGTAGTACCACTATCTGCTATACATTCAATTTCACCTTTAAACATCTACAAAATAATGTGAACTAATTAGTCTTCAAGACTTGGCAAACACTTTAAGTAAAGACTTAAAGATTTTTTAAAGGGTTGTGACCCTTATAAAGTGTTGATATGACACAGTAAAACTGACGTAAAGTACATCAAAAACACCAATTTCTGGTACCATCTTCGATGGTTCGCGAAAGTCCACGCGATGGGTCGAAGAAACCCAAAATATATCTAATTTTTCGATACTATTTTTTGACGGGTCAAAAATCAAGAAAATTGTGTCCAGGGAGACCTCTTCGATAGGTCCAAAAAGTAGCTCGACGTGTCAAAGAAACAACTAAAACTAATATGAATGTTTGATATCTTTTTTGACGGGTCAAAAATTTTCATCGACGGGTCGAATTTGGACAATTTTGGAGATAGTAGCATGCCTTCGACATGTCGAGATGATGCTTCAACGGTTCAAATGTGCAAAAATCTGTGACCGAGGAACATCTTTCGATGGGTCGAAAGAAATAGGACAAAATTTTTGACGGGTCAAAATAGTGCTAAAACCGTTATAGTAGGTAGTCTTCGACGGGTCAAGAAAAAATCTCAACAAGTTGAAAATCCTCTGGATCAAAACCGTCTTTCGATCTTTGTTTCGTTTTATGATATTTTGGTGTCATAGTACCATAGAGCTATGTATAATTCGAACCATTCAAGCAATATGTATGAAAATAACCATTCTTAACACTTTCAAATACCGAAAGGAAGAAAAGTTTATTAATTTTGTCAACATCAAACTTACATCAAAGATTGCCTTATTCAAATAAAACCGACTATAATAAGTCAAAATAACTTAAACTTGCTTACATAGTAGAATCATAAATCTAATACTTAGACTAATCAAAATTTGTAGTCTTTAAGCTTGTTTTGGGGACATCCGCTACGATTAGATTGGCTTCACCACAATCATCCATCTCTTGATATTCGATATAGTTGGTCACATGCGCCAAGTATTGCTTGCATCTTTTGCAGGTGTTTTGAACATCCTTAAGTGCACGACATTGTTTGTGCATGTGACGAACGAGAAGTAAAAGCAGAATTTGAAGAATTTCCACCAATATTCCTAAGACCGAAATTGGACAGATTCTTGTTGGAGTTTTGGCTATTGTCTTAGCAAGTCCAAGTCATATTCTGATTGTTTCCTCCTCTGTTATTGTTACAACCTGAATCGAATTACGCACTTATCGAATCGTATTAAGTTTTATCGCGTATTAGTCGTACTATCGAGGTTATTAATGACTTTTTCACCATGTGAGAATTTTATTTGACTTTCTTCACAGAAGTTGTAGAATATTTAATTTCAAGCTCATAGAAATTTTCAGGGAATTTTTCGGATAAGCGAGCTAATTTTTATGTTTATTGAAAGTTGGCGCGAGAATAATTAAAAAGAAAATGATTTTTAGTCGGTTTAATCACTAATATTAAGTTTAGAGAATAAAAAACCTGATCAATGATGTATGGTCACAAAAATTGACGCAAAAAAATCAGTGGCTTCATACCACATCCCAGAAAATCGTGACTTTCACAATTAGTCATAAATATCGACTTCTATTTTTTTCAATGTAAAATCACAATTAACCGTGATATTCACTAACAACCATGACTCCCCCAGGACTATCTCTAATATCAACTTTTATAACATGTCTTAATCCATAGGAACTAGAGCATAAAAAGTAAATCATGGCATTAAAATTCAACCTAAATCTAGACTTAGATCTAGAATATTGCAGTAATTAAGTTTTGTAACCTAATTTCTAAATCGAAAAAGGTAGAAAATTTACCTCGAAGGTATTATGCTCAGTATGAAAAACTTTAAAATTTTTGAAGAAAAGAATCCACGAAATCCGACAGTGGGGATTTCCGGCGTCAGTGATTGGCGACGGTGGTGCATTCGTCAAGGAGGGAGGCCGACGGTGGAATTTTTAGGTGTTTAGAGTTGGGGTATTTTTATTTCTTTGGTGGTGATGACTATCAACTCAAGAGTTATTGATAACGTGTTGAATGAAAAAATAGATACGTAGAAGATATGATATGAAACTGTACTTTATTCATTGATAGATGACCTTAAATATGCATTACAATATGTTATAATCAATCTCCCTATAAATTAGGGATTCATAGCATATATAATTATATTTTAATTAAGACAAGACACACACCGAGATACTAGAAACATTTATCCTGGAACAAATATTAAATTACTATATTATCCCTTATCACTCTGTATCATCAAACATCCATACTGCAATAGCAAGTTAGCAACTTCGCCATTGTAAGTAGGGGTGGGACATTGTAACCGAAAAAAACCCGAGCTAAAATCGAGTCGCGACCGATACAAACCGAATAGAAAAACCTGAAACCAAAAAAACTGAAACATTTGGTTTAGTTTCAGTTTTTATAAAAATCAGACCGAATCGAAAAATTGAAGTACGCAAAAAACTACACATTTTGGATATTTTGTATTATATTATTTAAATATATGCAAAATTAAAACTTTAAACTCCTAAAATCTTAATTTCTTTATGCACAATACTTATCAAAATATTTCATAGAGACGAATTAAAATGTTATGCGACTCAAAAAATAGTGTTTATAGAAAAAAAATTATTTAGTTTTTAAATTTTTTATGCATTACGTAAAAAACCAAAAAAATTCGAAAAAAAATCCGAACCAAACCAAATTATTCTTTTAAAAAATGAAAAATTGAACCGAACCGAAAATAATATTACAATTTGATTTTAATTTTTACCACAAACCCAACCAAATCACTTGAATCCCACCTTAATCGTAAGAACATGAGAAGCTCGAAGACAAAGACCAATCCAAAATCCAAATGCTTAGAAGGAAAATCCATAACTCTTAAATTTAATCGATTTATTAACTACAATATTAAGTCTCGAATCAAATTAACCCCAAAAAAAAAAAGATTCACTTCATCACCTAGATTTGCAAATCAAGCACCCAGCCAATTTCTTCGACCAATATCTCAAGCACCCATATCAAATTAAACGTCTTAGTAAGTACTACTTCTGCATATAAACCCAAAGAGATAAGAGGGATTTGAAAGAGAGGAGAGAAAGAACCCAAATGATCTACAATTATTTAGGTAAAGAGAAAAGAGATCTGAAATGGAGAGGAAAAAGAAAAAGAAACCACATGTTTTGGATGAAGTTCGGCATCGTCGGCGTCGATGCGCTTGAGATATTGGCTGAATTCATGACTCCAGTGCGGCAAATGCAGTTTTCATTTTTAATTCCATCTAATATCAGTAATTATACTATAATTTTTAACTCTGGTTAAGTCTTGGGACAGTGATGGACTCACAAGGGGAGGTGAATATAACCCCTTAAAATGGAGGTGAGCAAAAATGATCCTTAATTAATAATCCATACTCAAGGGACCGGAGAATATGGTGGAGGAAAGCCAACAAGAGAGCAGTGCCTCATTGATATCATAACAAAATTAAAACCGTAATTACAACATATACAAGGGAGTTGTGAGATCAGTAAACCAGAGAGCTCTACCATTTTGAAAAGACGAGGCTTTGTTTCTCCATTACGTCCATTTTTTCCTATTATGACCTTTTAATTTGAGAAAAAAATAAATACTTCAAGGTTAAATAAGTAATTAACAAAATAGTTTTTAAAATAAAAAATTAATAAAAATCTTGATTTCTCTTGCTCTCCCTTTTTTTCTCTCCACAAAAACTGCTCGAGTTTCATACGATAACCAATTTTTGTGCAGTCAAAAATTATGATGCATGTGGGCATATGGCTAGTGTTTCTAATAGCTGGGAGAAAGCTTATAAAGATAGGACCTTGTAAGGTAATCATTCAATTTACTGAATTTAGCACACTGGATATTCTGTGCGCCTTACTTTGCACCTCCTGTTTGACTATTTCAATACCTCTAAATGAGGCCTTATCACTTAGAGCCTTTTAAGTAGCCAGCCTTTAGTGAGTTCATTGAATCGAATAATTGGTAAAGAACTTGAGGTTAGGTTGGACATAGACAGGTCATGTCAATTTTTGACCGTCTCAAATTCTATCTCTAACGGAACGGAATTAGACATTTTAAAAATTTATTCTGATTGTTCTGAAATCGGAATAGAACGAAATGAGACGGGACGAAACTGTTCTAATTTCGGGCTCAATTTAAAATAAACATTTAATAGAGTATTTAATGATAAAAATTCAAATAAGACGGGACGAACCAATTTCGGGTTTGATATAAGATAAATATAGTTTGATAAGACTTAGAAGTCTACAATTACACAAAGTAATACCGTTTTATTTAATATTTAATTAAAAGCAGTAAAATAACAAATAATTTTATTTCACGTTTAATTGATACATTTGATTCATATTACAAGTAGTGTAATATTTTAATCGGGATAGGGTAATTTTATTTTTTTAGTTGAATATTACTAATTGTTTGATAATATTTAATATGTCAACTATTAAAAAAATAAATGATAAAATAGATAAAATATATTATGCAGGATGAGACTGTAATGACCCGACCTTAGACAAAAACCGGTAAAATAGCAAATTATTCGAATAAACCTAGAAATTATTCGATCTCCTAAATTACATCAACACATCGAGTAGAAAATCTTATTGATAAATTCAATACGATAATGCAATCGTAACAATATAAGGTACACCTAAATCTTCGTCGCTTGCACCACCACTGGCAGCGACACTCCTCACCACCGCCCACTCACTGGGACAACGAAGGCTAAACGCATTATTAACCTTACGAATACGCTCGCACCGCCTATATGAATCTAACGATATAAAATTTGACACATTTTAGAGACATTTTTTGGCCAGACGTGCCACCATAGACGACGGCGCGTGCAGCCATGCGCCACCACCGGCGACAGAAGAGATTAATACCCCAATCTCTTTATCGTCTAGCCCAATACTTTACCTCAAAATACCACTACCTAATTCGGCCTCGTGTGACCGTAAAACACCTCGAAAAGCGGCAGACCGAAATTGCCAAAAATTTCTAGGCATGATTCCGGCACCGTCAAGCCACCACGAGACTTGACGCTTGTTGGGTTTTGTTCCCCCGAGTGAGGGCTACGAAACCCCCATGGTTTCAGCCCCAATTTTCGCCAATAACCACCACCGCCATTGATAGCGATTCGACAACAAACACCGATCGAAAACTGAGTTTGACCTTTATCAAATTAACCTGCAAGTACCAAATTCCCAGCACGATCACATGTAGGAGATAGAGAGGAATCGAATCCTACCTAAAACTCGGCCAGAGGTGACCGGTAAACTCGTCGGTGATGGAGGCCAATTGCACCTGAAACCCTAGAAATTTCTCATCGTAAATTTCTTCTATTCATGCCTCTAAACCATCGATTAAGGTCATAAGGATGAAGTGAAGATGAAGATCTTTCAAACGTGATCGGACTCACGGTCAATGATGGCCAGATGGCGTCGCACTGCCGGCCAAAAGTTCGGCGACCATTTTCTCCACAGGAGACCTAGTCAACACAGGTCAACGGGTCTAATTTCCTGAAATTCCAAGTCCATCTTTCCAAATATGATAACCAGTATACTCACGTATTCACGTATTTCGATTTCATTAAATCTCGTAAAAATTTTCGTTAACTATAACTTTCTCGTCATAACTCCGTTTTCGATGTTCCACGTGTCGTTGAACTCATCTCAACGAATAGTACGACCTTCATAAGTCAGCCAAAATAATCAATATAATAAAAAGTCAACCGATATTCCTCAATATTCATTGACGGTAAAATCATTAACTACGCCCGGTAAATCAAAATCGGAAATATTGCAAAAATACTTCTAATAATACAAAAGGAACGGGAGATTACAGGGATGGGTTTATTGATATTTCAAAATCAAGACATGTTCCCGTTCCTAAAAAAAGGACGGATCAGAATGAGACAGAATAGTAAAAAAGGATTGGATCGAGTTCGGAATTTGCGGGATTCATGCCCAACCCTACTTGAAGCTATTGAAGTGATCAATGCATAAATATGCACTTCTATGCTATTTATTGATGTTCACATTCTTATTCTTTTGTTATTTATTCAGAAATATTAGTTTACTTTATTGTTTTATAGGTATTTTGAGTCAATAAGGGAGAAAATAAGTAAAAAGAGAATTTAAAGCTTAATTTGGAAAATCTGTCTGTTCAGATTAGTCAACTTTGACAGAATACTGAGAGCATCTCAGGATGAACCAGAAGATGACATTTATGTTCGTGGAAAGCTACAGATATCTAGTTTTCATATCTTTTTTCAGAACGTGATTATCATGCGTCTAGAGAAAGTTATAGCCGATTTAGTCCATGGAGATCAGTCCGCTTGGGAATTTGACTTTGATAAGAAAGTTGTGTTCAGAGACCCAAATCACACCAAGAAGCCCAATGATAATTTTGTGTTTTAAAATTCAATTAATTACTGATGTGGCTTATAAAAAAGAAATCAAGAGATAAAAGCATTAAACAAGTTTGACTTGTCAAAGAAGAGAGCCCAAAACCTAAGTAAACAATGAGATGCCCAATCAAGACTCTATAAATACTCTTTTAGGTTTTTTATGAAAGTTAATCAGCTTTAGGGAGAAGAATAATTTGAGAGGAGAGCAAGGAAGCCGTAGGAAGGAGTTTCAGACGACGACGACTTCTACCCGTCAAACCCAGACGCTAGGTCCTCTTCTTTTCTTATGAACTTTTGTAGTCTAACTTCTTTGTCTATGAGTGGCTTGTTACTTAGTTAGGGGCTGATCGAAATCCTTGACATGCTTACGATCTTGAACCCCTTGTGATTTTAATAACTATTAGATGAGTTTTATTTCACTATTATATCATTGATGATTCCTATGCCATGTTTCTTTGAGTACATGCTTAGATCCATGTTATATGATCTATTGTCTTGGTTGTGTACATGACCATCATATCATTGCATATTCTCTAGAGATAAAACATGCTCCTGTGTGAAGTAATTCCTAGGTGATACAAGAGCACCCATCATAGTAGCTCTAGAATCCTTGTTGTCTCTCAGACACTCTAAGGATCATAATAACTTATGTTAGGTAGATTTGTACCCATCATAGTATCATGTTTCCTAGTTTAAGATCACATTAAGTCAGGTAATCAATCCGGATAACATGCCAAGTAAGAGAGTGTAATACGTGGGATGTCTTAATCATAGCTCATACATGGAAAATATTCATTCATTGTCATTGAAGTTAGCATTAGGGTAGATCAAAGGTTGTCTAGGGTGGAGAGAAGTTCCTAGTTTTTTTTTCTATTGTTGATTCGCTTTTACTTTTCAATATTTTAATTCTCTGCATTTAGCTGTAGTCAGCGATTGATTTCGCCAATCAAATCTTATCGAAATCCTCTGCATTTTTATGTGATAGTCCACTACTGAGTCTAGTTGCATGTACATAAAATTCGTAGTAATTAGAGTAGTATATGTATAGTTCGTAATTGCATTAGTGTCTAGTGGTCAAATCTATTAGCTTTTCTAACATTTGCGTTTAAATAGTGTTTAAGCATTTATGTCTCATCAATTCTCTGCGGGAATAATTCCTACTTTCATTGAACTGCATTGGCATCTTTTGAACATATTTGGATAGTTAGTAAAGACTATCTTTGATAGGTGATTTTCTGAAGCCCGCCAATTGTATCCGGCAAGAGAATAAATGTAATCAATCATGTATTGCAACTTGTAAGGCAGCAACAACAGGGAAGACAGAAACATTAATCGCATTCTTAGACATATATGTCGGCTCTAGATAATATAGAAGAACATCAAGGTTAGTATTTTGATAGAATTAAAGAAGTGCATGTAATTAACATTATAGGTATTTAAAAGATAAATTAGATCCTTTAAAAAAATTAGAGGTATAATTAATTCATGAGGTACAAGTAGTAAATTTTAGACGTGTAAATAGCCTCTTAATACAATCGTAATTCATAAACGAGCGTTATTAACATATGTTATCGAGTAGTTTCAAAGCTACAAAGAAAAACAGCTCTTGATTCATAGTTGATAAAGATTGAAACAAATCGAGTCAAGGGTCATATCTATTATTCAACATTATAGTACTACTAAGACAACTTATGTTGCGGCTTAATTCATGTATCTTCTCCTTATCCATATGAGGCAACTCGCTCAATCAATTTTTGGATAAGTTTTCCGCTTTCCATTCAGTTAAGCAAATCTGACAATATGGAACACTGCTGTAATACCAATCCTTTCAGTCACTCAATTTTGGTAACTTTTTATTTTTACTTTTATAACAAACCTCAATAACAAATGGCTTACAAAGTAATCTCCAAAGTAAAAAAAAAAAGGTGGGTGAGAAATGTGACCCAAATTGTAGGCGAACTCTTGGTCAAGCAAGATGAGGTTCATGACTAGCTCCTCCTCATTTTAAATTTGTCTGGACGTAAAAGACATCCATTCAAGTTTGAATTATCTCAAGATTTCATGTCAATAATTATAATTAAAATCAAGGCCATACTTTTCTTAATAACTAACACAGCTAGTCCATGCATGTCCTCCTCTAAATTTTCCAACTTGTATTTGCTTTATTGGTAGATATAATATATAGACACCAGATAGATACAGATAAGTAATGACTTTATTGGAAAAAAGAAAGAGCTGTGTTTCTTGGGTTTGATATCATTGGGTTAACCAATCCAGCTCCTATATAAGTTTCCCATACTCTTGTGAGTCTTGTACTCTTCTACACCTCCATTCCCTTCTTTAAGTTCAAGTAGTTCTGGTTTTCGAGAGAGATAGAGATAGTGAGAAATGGCAGGAGGGTTTGGAGGAGCAGAAGTACTTCATGAAAGGGCTGCTCAATATGAGTATAGGATTACAAGGTATTTCATCTTTGCTTGCATTGTTGCATCTCTTGGAGGCTCTCTCTTTGGCTATGATCTTGGTGTTTCAGGTCAGTCTCTATTTTCAATTGCTTTACTATCTAAAACATCAATGATTGATTATCTTCCTCATTGTTGTGTTACATATACTTTGTTCTGGGTATCTGTGATTCACTAGTATCAGCAGAAACTTCTGCATGACCATACTTGCCAGATATACTTTTTTCTCAATGGCTTTTTAGAATCAAGAGAAGCAATTTGGTACATGTCTTCCTTGATATTATCTGTTAGATTACACAGAACATTCAGAGCTTGAGGAAGATGAAGTTTGCTTTGTTGCCATACAAAAGTATGATGCTTTTATGGAATACTGCATACTGTTTCTGTATTTGCTCAAGTAAATAATGGACAAGATTTCGTTTCTTTTCCTTTTGATTTGTATATTATCACTTTCCAAATTAGTTCAAACATACCATCAGTGATGTTCTGCCTCACCTAACAATTGTACATATATCTTCTGTTTTGGGAAATTTCATATCCACCGAAGGAGAAAATTGCCTTCCTCTAAATTTAGATAGGCATTCACATGGATAGCTTCATGACATTTCATGATGGAGTGACATACGATACGAAAGCGACGACAGTAATTTTTTTACTTACTATGTTAAATTTCAGGTGGAGTGACTTCCATGGATGATTTCTTGAAAGAATTCTTCCCCAAAATTTATAGAAGGAAGCAATTGCACCTCAATGAGACAGATTACTGTAAATATGATAACCAGATCCTGACACTATTCACATCCTCTTTGTACTTTGCTGGCCTTATTTCGACATTTGGCGCGTCCTATGTCACCCGAAGCAAAGGCAGGAAGGCCAGTATCATTGTTGGATCAATCAGCTTCTTCATAGGAGCGGTCCTCAATGCTTCTGCTAAAAACATAGCAATGTTGATCTTTGGACGAATATTTCTCGGCATGGGCATTGGATTTGGAAATCAAGTAAGCCGAAACTAATGCACTTCACTTGATGAGAACTAGCACTGTTTTTTTTTTTTGAATTCTCTAATAGCCTTTGACTTCTTGTTTTCTATGTAAAATCCAGGCAGTCCCTTTGTACTTGTCAGAAATGGCTCCTGCAAAAATTCGAGGAAGAGTGAACCAACTTTTCCAGCTGACTACGTGCTTGGGAATTTTGATAGCCAACTTGATCAACTATGGAACTGAGAAGATTCATCCATGGGGCTGGAGATTATCCCTTGGTTTAGCTGCAGTGCCCGCGATTCTTATGTTTGTTGGGGGTCTGTTTCTTCCTGAGACCCCTAACAGTCTTGTAGAACAAGGTAGGTTAGAAGAAGGAAGACGGATATTGGAGAAAGTGAGAGGTACAACAAAAGTTGATGCTGAATTTGCTGATCTGGTTGATGCCAGCAATGCAGCTCGAGCTATAAAGCACCCCTTTAGGAATTTACTTACACGAAAAAATCGTCCCCAGTTGGTTATTGGGGCATTGGGAATCCCTGCATTCCAACAGCTCACCGGCATGAACTCTATTCTCTTCTACGCCCCGGTCATATTTCAGAGCTTGGGATTCGGCTCCGGAGCAGCTCTCTACTCGTCTGTCTTCACCAGTGGAGCACTTGTTATTGCAGCGCTTATTTCTATGACTTGGGTTGATAGGTTTGGCAGAAGGGCTTTCTTCTTAGAAGCTGGTACCGAAATGATATGCTGCTTGGTAAATATCTGCCCGTATCAACAAGTTCATCTTTCTTTCAAAAATCTGTATGCATTGAATGGTTATACTCACTAAGCTGTTCTAATTATGCAGGTTGCTTTGGCAATAACTCTAGCTCTGAAGTTCGGACAAGGAGAAATCCTCTCGAAAGGAATTGGAATCTTCCTTGTGATCGTCCTCTGCATATTTGTGCTAGCTTATGGAAGGTCTTGGGGTCCTTTGGGGTGGTTAGTTCCAAGTGAGCTATTCCCCTTGGAAACAAGATCAGCAGGACAGAGTGTAGTGGTGTGTGTCAATCTCTTCTTCACGGCTTTGATAGCACAGTGCTTCCTCGCATCGCTGTGCCATCTTCAATATGGTATTTTTCTACTGTTTGCAGGCCTGATAGTTGTCATGAGTAGCTTCATCTTCTTCCTCCTGCCAGAAACAAAGCAGGTCCCCATAGAAGAAATATATCTTCTGTTTGAGAAACACTGGTTTTGGAAAAGAATAGTAGGAGACGGGGAGCAAATCAAACCAAATGAAAAGTCAGCAGTAGTTTAGAAGCTCTAGTACAAAGACATTATCCAGATTTCTTACTCATAGTTGGTTTCTAAATCGAGTTGTAGTTCTATTAACAATCAAGTATTAATTTCTACAATTGTGGGATATGTCATATGGTATTCATCAGTGCAGCAACTCCATCTAGCATAACTTATATTCTGCCTTCACCCTTTATTAAGCCATATGAGCAAGTTTTCTTTGCAGTGTTATCTGACTACAGGTCTACAGTCGCCCATCTTTAGACTTGACTTCAAACGTTGAAATTAGATACTAGAACTCCAAGTATTTTTATATGAACCATTGATAGCTAGTACAAGGATGGACGAGCATAAAATCTTTGGTTACCGGTGACCATGTGAACACTGTAGTTCTGACTATTACTCGATGATTTCTGTGTACCAAGTTATTGCATGCACAACTTGATTTTCCCTAACGTAAGAGTTAGCCATATACAACAGGGACAGATTTGTTTAATTCTAAATCCAAGTTCGCATGATTTAGTCAAATTGAAATTCATATCCTCTTCTATATGGACTATCTGAATGGATGTATTCGATCGAACTTAAATATCCTCTACTGAATTTAGCAGATATTAAAATAGATTCTAAGGACCAGTGTACGTACCTAATGATCTCTGGCAAATTGCAACGTACAATGGAATGTGAAAATGGATAAAAAAAAAAGAGCAAAGGCATGTCAGAATAGGGGCAGGCACCAAAAAATCTATACAGCATTGCAAAAATTCACATCTACACAGTGCTAGTATGCAGATCATGCTAATAGCTTGGCAAGTTCATCAACTCGCAGGCTTCCCTGTGGTACAACACTATCTAGAGGTACGCCAAAATCTCGAGTTCTAGTCCTGGGGCTATTAGAATCCTTCTTTATACTTCCCTTCTTTTCATACATTGTTATCTCATTCAATTCCAACACCGTGGATTCTTGCCTTTTCTTTCTCAACACTAGCTTCTTGCTCGTTTGAGTTGCGGCTCTCCTAGGTCGACCCCTATACACTGGCCCAGATGGAGCGGTCTTGGCGAGAGCAACTGCCCTCTGATATATGATGTCAGCATCCAACAAAGGATCATCTAAAATCAGTGCACTCCCACTTGCAACAGCTTCATTCAAGAGCGATAGTACCTTCTCTTTATAAGCAGCACTCAACTCCGCATGTTCAATAAGATCTTGCAAGTCTACTGAGGCCTTTGGCAGTTCCTCATTACTACCAGGGGCCACAATGAGGAAATCCAACTTCTTTTCAGTGCAATTTTGTGAGTCTACTGAGGCATCTGGGGAACACTCACTACAACCAGGAGCCACCATGAAGGAATCCGATTTCGTTCCAGTGTTTTCAATGTTCACTGGCAGGGTTCCATCTCCCACGATTGTAGTTGGTGATACTTCATCGGCATGGCATGTATCATCCAGTATGGTTTCAGTTCCTGATGTACTGGAAATTGTTTGTGGCTCATCATCAGCATAACTGGTATTGTCTGGTATGGTTGAACTGCTACAGACCCTGTTTTGCGATTCTGCTTCATCATTTCTGAAGCCTTGAACATCTGAAATGGTTATAGTTTCATCGGTGCCTCCCAAAGTTGAAAACGTGACACCTGGCTCTATCGAAAGAGATGGATCTTCAGTTTCCTCTTCACTCACATGTTCAGAATCGGAAGAGGATGTACTGGTGTTGGTCATCTCAGAAATTTTATCCTTGACTGAAGCTGTAAAAGCAGATGATGTCAACGCTTCTTCGCTTATCAATGAAGGTGTAGTAGAAGGTGAATCATCAACATCAGATTCTTTGACTTCCTTGGGATTAGTATCTGGATTTATGAAAGACTTTCATTCCCGTCCTCTCCACATAAGAATGTGCTCCCATTCAAAGGAAATGAGCACACATGGAACAAGATCCTGCATGCAAACGGTTAAGAAATTGTCTTACATGTGTCTCATTGTGCTTATTACCATAATCTACAGAAAAAATAACTAAAAAATCAATTAGCAGACCTTCAGTTTAGCACCTATTCTTCGGTAGTCACTCCCATTCATCCCTTGACAATCTATTCGTACTAGCTCACACTCTTCAAATGCCTCTCTGACATGGTCTACCAGGTCAGAGTATACTCCATTTTTTCCTGTTCAAAATGAACCAGTCATTATCAGCATCAGTGTCGAAGAATCATAAACATTCTTATCATCGATCATCTTAAGCATACACTAAGTTCAACAAAATTAGGCATTATCACAGTACCTAGCTTGCGAATTGGTATCAGATCCCTTCCCTTCTTGCGCATGACATTTGCTTCCTCAACTGTTAGGCCTTCAGGAGCCCGCTGAACCAATCTCGGATATACGGGAGTGATAGGTCTCCATAGCATAAGAGGAAACTGCGGCCGAGATTTATAGTTGTAGTTTCTGCCTCTGAAAAGAAAAACCACACCCCACCTCTTCTGTAAATGATTTTCCCTCTAGTTTTGTCCTGTCAAAAAACATAACCCAAAAATTACAAACTTGCTACACAAAAAGCAAATCAACCTAGTAACATCTGAAATGCATAGACAGTAAATTTGAAAAGACTACCGTGCTCATGAGAAACTTAACATGAATTCGAAACTCGAAAGAGCAACAGTTAGCAGAGAAACTAACCTCTAGTTGCTCGCACACATTTTCCATATCGACTGGGCACACTCCTTTACATTTGATCTTGCAAACTCTCCGCCGCTTCCAATGAGCATGTATATTATCCAGCATGTTGTGTGTCAATCCATCTCTACCTACATAATACAACACTCCATTGGACTCAATTAACAATCTCAAAACTCCGAAATCGATATTCTCCTAAAGCAGAAAGGAAAACAAATAACAAACTACTAAAGATGAATGTGTATATATATATATACCGATATTGAGTTGCCTCTTGGTTTTAAGACAGCCGTTGACCAAGTCTTTGACCTCCTCGGCTATCAGCGGCTCGCCGAGTATCTTCTCTCTGGACCTTACATACTTGGGACCCGACCCGGGTAAATACGGGCCGGGTTTCTGCACCGTTTTAACCCCTTTCTTATTGGGCGGCGGCAGCTGGAATGAATCGAACTCCTTGAGCTGCCTCTTGCTCGGCGGCAGTGGGGCCCTCCCAGTCCACGGCCGGCCCATCGTTGTTGGGCCGAACGGCGCAAAAGGCGGCTCCTGGAGCTTAATGGGCTTCTGTTTCGGTGTCTCGGTGCAGCTGTACTTGAACTCAAACGGCGCGCCGTCGATGACGTACGACAGTCCATCGTCGCCGACGGAGATTTGGGCTTTCCTGTCGATTTCGGGACGGTTCTTTTCGGTGATGCTCGAGAGCTTCGTGATTCTGACGACGCGGCGGAAGGCCGGGTGCGAGGAGTTAGGGTTAGGGTTTTTGGAGTACTTGGATTTCTTGCCCGGAATCGAAGGGCTGGAAGGGTACGACGGCGTGCCGAAGGACTTGAATGTCTCGGCGGCGGAGGTGGTTGAGGTAAAGTCGGAGTCGAAGCGGCGCTCCCGGCGAATGTCGTCTTCGATTTCCTGCAGGGCGCGGCGGCGCTCTTCGAATTTTGCGGCGTTGGCGTTGTTCCACCGAGCGAATCGGACCTCCGTGGGCGGGCGATTATGGGCCGGGTTCCGGTTCAACGGTGGTGGCGCGAAAATTGGGCACGAAGTTGATAAAATCAGCGCAAGCTTTAAAAGAAAGTAATCATCATTAAAACGACGCCGTCCGCCACTCAATTTTTTCAAATTTCAAGTTTTTTGCTGGGAATTTCTGAGATTGAGGAGGTTTATGGTTCGTTCGAAGCTAGAAAGAAGCAAAAGGATGGCGCCCTTGAAACGACGTCGTTGTTGCCCATGGGGACTGACGATTGGATAATGGCGCAAATGTAATCTTGATGGTGCAATTGTAATTCTAAGTAACATTAGGGGGTGTTTTGACAGTACAATACTGCCTCCACTTTCATTGCTGTGGTGTAAGATTCAGTCAAGTTGACCAAAGCCTTGCAGAATGCAGAGGTCTCTTCTGGGCACTCACATATTCCAGGTACTCATAACTCTTCATTTCATCTTTACCCCATATTTATTGCTCTAAGTTTGATGTAAAGTTTTGATCTTTTTCAGTTGTTTTAGAGTGTATATACTACACAAATGCTTGACTGTGCAAATTTTGTGCTATGGATATTATTGCTGGATGCAACTTTGGAATCCGGAGACTACTGTTGGTAGTGGGTGTGGCGGTTGTTATTGTACTTGTGTCTCAGTGTTTTGAGCTACCCTATGGTGAAGAGCTTTACTTTTCACCTGCTGATATTGATTCAGGTTCATTAGTTACAGTGTTGGGTAATGTAGGTAGTTCAAACGATTCCGAGTCAAGGAAGTTTGATGTTGCTGGTGTGGTGGGAGTAGTAGTTAGCGGAACCGGTGTTTTGGATTTAGAGGAAGAATCTGGGTATAGGAATGGGAGTAAGGATTCGAACAAAGAGTTCGAAGTAGAGAAAAATGTGAGTAATGTAACCCTTGATAAGGATTCTCCGGTGAGAGTGAATGGAAGTGAAGATGAGAATTCTAGTGGCAAAAAGACAATAGTTGATGATGACCCAAAAATAAGCCCAGAGAGTGACTTTCGAAATGAAGCTGGTATTGTGTCAGTTGTATCTGGAGGAACCAATGAAGATGGTCCAGGAAGCTTCAATGGAGATCCGGAGGGAAAAATCAAGCAAACAACTGAGATTCGAACTGAGGATAAGAAGATCGAGCCATTGCAATCTGTTCCGGGCACCTTGCATGATCATTCGGCAAAGACTAGCATTTCAACACTACGGAAGTGGAATCCACGACAAATATCGATATCCCACATGAATTCGCTATTGCTCCAAAGCCCCATTTCTTCTCGTGCCAAGGTAGGTATGTTTAAATTTGAGCAACAAGGAATGGGTTACTATTTCTGGATTCTCACTGTACCTTTATTGGCTATAGAACCCGCGGTGGTATTCCACGCGTGATCGCGAACTTCAATCTGCAAAAGTGGAGATTGAGAATGCTCCTATCATAAAAGACAGTGCAGGACTGAGTGCTTCTGTTTTCCGGAATCTTTCCAAATTTATAAGGTAATCTTGTTTAGTTGCTGAATAATCAATCCGGTGTAAATATTTGTACTGATTGACAGTTTATGATTGCCTGTCAACTGCTTAAGCTATATCTAAGTTTTTGATTTTGATACAATTTCTATGGCAGAAGTTATGACTTGATGGAGCACAAGCTCAAAATTTATGTCTACAAGGAAGGTGAAAAGCCAATATTTCATCAGCCATTGATGAGGGGGATTTATGCCTCAGAAGGATGGTTCATGAAACTAATCGAGGGAAATAAAAAATTTACTGTCAGGGACCCCCGAAAAGCTCACTTATTCTATCTACCCTTCGATTCACATATGCTGAGGTTGATGCTTAATGGCACTAGTAAGCAGGGTCTAGAAAAGTATTTGAACCGCTATATTGGTTTGATTTCAAAGAAGTATCCTTTTTGGAACAGAACAGGAGGAGCAGATCATTTTCTTGTTGCTTGTCATGACTGGGTAAGCTCCTCATTTTTCAATCTACCACAATCTGTGCTTCTAGAAATGATTAATGACTGGGTAGATGCTGATAAAGTAGGGTTGTATTGTACTAGTTCCCGAAGGTAAAGGCTGCTCTGCCTTTCCAAGGGGATAAAGAAAAGCAATCTCTTTCATTATACTATCATTGCTCAGTTCAAAGCTTTATTCTAATGCACCCATGTAATGTGAAATTTTAGGCTCCAAAGATCACAATCAAGTACATGGGGAGTTGCATCAGATCTCTTTGCAATGCCAATGTCGCTAAAGACTTCAAAATTGGCAAGGACACCAGTCTACCTGTGACATACATACGTTCAGTGGAGGACCCTCTGGCAAATCTTGGTGGGAAACCGGCTTCAGAAAGATCCATTTTGGCCTTCTTTGCTGGGGGCATGCACGGCTATCTCCGACCAATCCTGCTACATTACTGGGAAAACAAAGAACCAGACATGAAAATCTTCGGTCCAATGCCACGAGATATTGAAGGCAAAAGACTTTATCGTGAATTCATGAAGAGCAGCAAGTACTGCATCTGTGCCAGAGGCTATGAGGTACACACGCCTCGAGTGGTTGAAGCCATATTCCATGAGTGTGTACCGGTCATCATATCAGACAACTATGTGCCCCCATTCTTCGAGGTGTTCAACTGGGAGGCATTTTCGGTTTTCATACCAGAGAAGGATATCCCTGACCTGAGAAACATCCTGCTTTCGATCCCCGAAGAGAAGTACCTGATGATGAAGTCGGAAGTAAAGAAGGTTCAGCTGCATTTCTTTTGGCACAAGAAACCTGTCAAGTATGACTTGTTTCATATGATACTACATTCAATTTGGTACAATAGAATTCATCAGATAGAAACCAGATAAAGGAAACAAAGTTTTGGGTTCTACTGGCAGTGTAACTTCTGCTCAAATGTCTGTATATTTGTAGTTCAAACTGAAAGGAAGAAAACGATGTTACAGTAGCAAAATTGTTGGCACAAATAACTCCATGACTACAGCTAACGGATATATCTGTCATCAAAGCATGATTCCAAGACTGTTGCGTCTTGATTTGATTCTGTTGTGAAGGCTTTTAATTGCTTTGATTACTTTCCTGTAAGGTCTGATGTATATATCAGAACGTCTTGGACTTCGTAAGATGTGAATTACAGATTATCCTTTTCTACAAAAATGTCGGTTAACACCAATCAACAGTGGCACTCCTGCAATTTAGGTACTCAGTTATGGCAAAAGTTTAGTGGGCGGAGATTCCTCGATAAATACTAATAAATAAGCATCCCTCCCTGTGAAAGCACAGAGCCCGAACAAAATCAATTGGCAAAGACAGTGATCTCATTTTTATTTTTATTTTAATGGCAGATGGGCCTGCTTCCATTTTTCAAAGAGAAACGGCAAAGCTTGTGTTTTTTTTTTGGGGGAAAGTCTTGGTCTGTTGGCACTTTGCGCGGAGCTCGTCTCTTGAACTGGAACTGTAAACTCGAGTCATCTTCTTTACTGGGCTCTTTTGATAAGCTTCAGGTCAGTTCTTAATCTTTCATGTTAGTTTCTTCTAGGAAATGCTCTTTTGGGTGTTTTACACTGTTGGTTTATAAGCTCTGATTCTACTTTAAATACATATTTAGCTAGGTGCATATGACATTTGTGTTCGTAGATATTATATTAGTAGAGACTAGTAGAACTAAAGGCTCTCATGCTTCTGTATTTGTTGTTTCGATTGTGATTCTGGGTTGTCTTTGAATCTGTAATGCCTATGATTGTGAATAACACGCATCCATTTTGTTTACTTCGTATTTCTGTTGCTCTGGAATTTTATGCAGGGATTGGGAACAAATTGATGTTATAAATTCTCCCAAGAGGATTGAGTAGTTTCTGCATTGTTGGTATTGTGAGAAGTTTAGTGCCTGGCTGCCTGCTATGGAGTGCTCAGTTCAATATCTCAAGCTATGCCATGTAGAAACCCGGAGACGGATATTAGTTCTTGGTGTAGTGGCTGTTACTTATGTTATGTTTCAATGCCTATTGCTACCCTATGAAAATGCCCACCGGTCTCTACTGCCTCAAACCAAGATTCCGGAACAAATCACAGGTAGCTTCTTTGCTGTACGTTCTTCAACCAAGTCTGTGATTGTTCGTAATCCTCTTACTGTAAATTCTTCGGTTTTGATCGATGCTGCTACTGCTAGGTTTGGTGGGGTGGAAAAATATGCTGATAACCCTAGTTTTGGAGGAGAAATTGTGCATGATATTGAACCAAAGGGAAAGGAAGGATATATGAAAACCTATTCAGTATTGGAAGAGAAAGGGACAGAAAATACTTCTCAGCATGATATAGGTAGAAATGAAGATGAAAATATTCCATCTGAGAACAGTGTGGATATAAAAATGAGTCAATTCTTAGTCAGCATTAGCAATGAAGAAAATGGTACTGATGTAGATAAGGCCAATGAAGCTAGGGATGACTTCATGGAGCCAATTAAGTTATCAAAAGATGAGATTTCTACTGATAGTACGGTGGAAGAAAATACATCCCCGACGACTAAGAATTCTGAAGGTCTCAAAATTTCTTTTCCATCCTCTCATCTGCTTTCACCTGCAGCAGCTTCATTAATAAACGGAACCAATTTAAATCCCATAATGTCAAATACAAGCTCTTTTGTTGGTTCCGCTTCCTTGGGGAGTGATGTTGTGACAATAAAAAATGGTTCTGTGGGGATGACAATTCCTGGGAAGAAGAAAATGAGATGTAATATGCCACCTAAGTCAATAATGTCAGTACATGAGATGAACTATACACTGCTGCGGAACCATGCTAAAGGACGAGCATTGGTACGGATGTAGCAAACATTATATGTTGTTAATCTAAGTGTACTCTCAGTACTTTTGTTTATGTTGGGATCCTAATTTTGTATTTGATTGCAGAAACCACGATGGCCATCCGCGCGTGACCAGGATATTCTAGCTGTGAAGTCATCGATCCAGCATCCTCCCGGGACAAAAAATGACCGAGAACTTTATGCCCCTCTCTTTCGGAACGTTTCAATGTTTAAGAGGTACGTGGAATCAAAAGTGTGGTTTACATAAGTTTTTTCCCAAATCTGAAGTTGTATAATCCATTTTGATGAAAGTGCTTAGTTTGCAAGAAACTCACTTCTTTTGCTGGCATTTATTGATTTCCCAGGAGTTATGAACTTATGGAACGCAGATTGAAAGTCTATATATACAAGGAGGGGAACAAACCTATCTTTCATCAACCAGTACTCAAGGGATTGTATGCTTCCGAAGGATGGTTCATGAAACTGATGGAGGGACATAAGGGCTTTGTTGTGAAGGATCCACAAAAAGCTCATCTTTTTTATATGCCATTCAGCTCAAGGATGCTACAGCTCACTTTGTACGTTCGCAACTCTCACAACCGGACAAACCTACGCCAACGTTTGAAGGAATATTCTGAAACAATTGCAGCAAAATATCCTTACTGGAACAGAACTGATGGAGCAGATCATTTTCTTGTCGCTTGCCATGACTGGGTATGTTCACTTTCCATTTTCTTGCGTTTTCCTGGATGATAATCTTGTTATGAATACAAAGCACCTTACCAACATTTCAGAATCAAAGTTTTCTTTATTGAAGAGTGCTTGTTTCATCTCAGAATGAACATATATTCTGCATACGATAAATGTGTGTTGTATTTGACGTGAGGAATTGACTGTTGTAGGCTGCCTATGAAACTAGGCACCATATGGAACGTTGCATCAAGGCCCTCTGCAATGCTGATGTTACTCAAGGCTTCAAAATAGGAAGGGACGTCTCTCTTCCAGAAACGTATGTTCGTTCAGCAAAAAATCCCCTCAGAGATCTTGGAGGCAAGCCTGCTTCCGAGAGGCAGGTTCTTGCCTTCTATGCTGGAAATGTGCACGGCTATCTTCGTCCAGTTCTGCTAAAGTACTGGAAGGACAAGGACCCTGACATGAAAATCTTTGGCCCAATGCCTCCTGGAGTTGCAAGCAAAATGAACTACATTGAGCATATGAAGAGCAGCAAATTCTGCATCTGCCCCAAGGGTTACGAGGTCAACAGTCCCCGGGTGGTCGAAGCAATTTTCTACGAGTGCATTCCTGTGATCATATCTGACAACTTTGTGCCACCATTTTTGGAGGTTTTAAACTGGTCGGCTTTCTCTGTAATCCTTGCCGAGAAAGACATTCCAAACTTGAAGGACATACTTGTTTCAATACCAGAAGAGAAGTACCTAGAAATGCAACTAGCTGTTAAGAAAGTTCAGACTCACTTTCTGTGGCATCCAAAACCAATCAAGTATGATCTCTTCCACATGACACTTCATTCAATTTGGTACAATAGAGTTTTCCAGCTCAAACTCAGATAGCAATGCAGATGTTTCAGCATTTGTTGGCCAAAGTTTGTAAACTTGTGTGTTCATGTGGCGCTAGCCAATGAAAAACAACAGTAACCTCTGTGTTTTCACCTTGTAAATTGTACTACTTCGAATCAGGGCTTAGACTAATGAAAATTTAAGAATTTTTCGAGTTCCGAGAAGCCCAGGGAGTTCAGATAAAAGTGGCAGTTTAATCTAACACACCACGTGTAACTTCCTCCGTCCTCCACACCTGGTTCGTGACATTGACGTCTAATCCCTGTGGGCCCCCACACCTGCATTCGCTGACTGTTTTCCACAAGCAGCAGGACCCCGCCACGTGGTACACCACTAGTCTTTGTCCCATTTACTACGCGAGACAATTTCACAGGTTCGAAATCTGGTTTTCACAGTTGGTGTCGGTTAAAGCAGAGATCTTGAGATTAAAGCAAACGCCAACCAAAACTGGATAACGATGATGATGAATTTGACTCTCCTTTTATCATGCGTTTCCCAAAATACACACTATGCCTTTGCGTTCCTCTCATTCTTTAAACTTTGAACTTCAAATCTAAAACCAGCTTCTGGGTTCCTGCAGATTTGTCTCTCTTTCATTTGTAAGTTGCTCTATCTAATATCTTGGTTACATTTTTTGCTTGTGACGAAGGGCTTACTCATATGGGTGAATGTGTGGTCATCGTTTTGTTTTGGTTCTGTCAAAGTTTCAACCTTTTTGAGTTGTTCTAATTCTATCATGTTCATCCTTAATCCTTTTGTTTGTTTGTTGTATAATTCAGGAGTCGAAAGTACTAATGGGTGATGTATATATTGAAAGTGATATATCTGAAATGCGTTTAGCAGTGAGTACCTTTAATTTAGTCTTTCAACTTTTAAAAATGTACATTGTTGATATTATGAGTTATGACTGAACATAATCATGTTAGCCTATCTGTAAGTTGGGCAGCTTAATACAGTATTGTTGTGTATACATCTGCTACTGTATTCATGCATCATAGAATTGGAGAGAACTTTTCTTGTTCTGTTCTGTTATACCTACTACTCAAGGAATGAATTGAAATTGTGGGACGTGAGGTTTTCTTTTAAGTTTCACTCCTGACACCTATTAACCTATATGTAGTTTTGTAACTTTGGTTCAGGATTTGTGATTAGAGATCTAATGTATGTCCTTGTACCAGGCATATACTGATACCGTGATGAACAGAAGTCTACTAATTGATAGTCTGGGGTTCTTCTCATCAATAGATGACATTTTTGACCGTCTATTGATGTTGGCTAATTATATTGGTCAGCGATTTATTCAATTTGTAGGTGAGATATCTCGCTTACATATTTCACTTTGTCATCTTACACAATGCCTCTGATTTTTCATTGTTTTGTGTTCACAACTGTCTAGTATGCTCATGTTCAGTTCAGACATGATTGTTTTCTGTACTATTCTCATTCCATAATGTCTCTGATATTGTAGGGGATCTTGCCCTTAGAGAAGCTGATAGATACTTGGCAGATTTGGTGTCCATTTCTGGTGGACAGCATATAAAATTATTGGGACATAGGATCTGTAGATCATGCTCTGAAAGTTCTTCCTTATCTTCAAAGCCTTATGTTTCTGGTCCAGGCCCTGAAATCTGTGAAAGTAGAGCCTCGGGACCTGCATTGCTTGTAGACACAATATCTGAGATTGTAAAAAACAATTCCAGCGATGTGGCTGTCCCATTCATTAGTAAGGGGTAATACCATTCTTTCCAAAAGTAGATTTAAATCTGTAAGATTTCACTGATCATTAGAAAAGTGTCTGGCAATTATTTTATCTTGTATATGCAATCCGTCCAATGAATTTCATGTTAATGTGTTGTTTTGGCTTGATGTAGGTTAATGCTGCCATTGTATGGTATACAATTCGCCTGGAGGTTGGCATTGTCTTGTTGGAGATGTTCTTTCTTATATGTTAGAAATGCTCATCTGCAACTTTGTAGGTAATCATGTGACAGAATAAATTGTTCTTGTTCTTATATCCGGTTGATTTTAATAATATGTTGTGTTGTGTATCTAATTTGTTGCCTTCACATATCTGTTTTCATTGTTTAGGAAATTATATAGTTTAAAAGGTTTGTTTTTGCATCTGTAGCATTGCATCTCGAGTAAAGAAAACATTGCGAGGTTCATCTGATGATATTGGATGGTTGCAGCGCATTCCTAACATGCCTTGTGTGGAGGATGGTACAGAAAGATTTTTAGAATTACTTGCAGGAATAAGGTAGTATGAGTTATGTCAAGGAACCATGTTTAATGTTGCTACTGTTGTCCTTTTTGTTTATGCTTATGCTTGTATTAAGAATACCAATGGATCCGTCTAATTAAATGTTGTACTTATACATCATACTTCAGGAAGGGGGATCACACGCTACCCGACTCATTTGTTTATCTACTAATTCCAGGTACAAGAAGATTTGCCTTTTTCCGCATTTGTAACTTTGTTTTTCCCATTATTCAATTCAATATACATATATTCAGTAGATTAGTAGGTGCCAATAGTTACGGGTATATAGGTTGATTATTTGTTCAGGCCTCTTTAGCAATCACAGTCCCTTGTATTTTGTTGGAACTAAGAGATTCTTTTCAAAGATGGGTTTAGCATGCCATATTGCAAAACTTCACAGCGAGGTAATTAACGTTTATGCAGTATCCACTGTAGAATGAGTTTGACCTTGGTATGCTCAAGTATTCTCAACTGACAGAATTATTTGCAAATTTGCATATGGACCTTCTTGATTACCACTTCATGTTAATTAGTATGTCATCTTTTTTCTCTCTTTTTTTTTTCTCTTGTGCGAAGGTATCGGTTGAGCACAATGCATGGGAGCTCAAGCATTATATCGAGGAGCTTTACTGGGGATCCGGTAAGCGTGTGATGCTGCTAGGACACAGCAAGGGTGGTGTTGATGCATCAGCTGCCTTGTCAATCTACTGGAGTGATTTGAAAGATAAAGTTGCTGGTTTAGCACTGGTACAATGCCCATATGGTGGCACTCCTTTAGCTTCTGATATTCTTCGTGACGGCCAGATTGCTGACAAAGAAGCCCGCAGGATTATGGAGTTTTTGATATGCAAGCTAATTAAGGTAATATATAGTTAATTTTTCGTAAGCTTATACACAACTATGCCTGAGTGACCTAATTAGACATTATGCAGTTTGCACATTCAACTGTCCTTGAGCTTTGTTCAGCTCTTAAACATTTGAAGTATATGAGCTAGCCACTCTTGTTTCAGTGGTGTGAATATGGCTGAACTGCATATGCTTATTGAGGAAAGAGTAAACACATTTCACATATGTATCGTAGGGTGACATACGGGCACTGGAGGACCTTACATATGACAAGAGAAAGGAGTTCATCATGAAATACAAGCTCCCTACGGAGCACATTCCTTTAATTTCCTTTTACTCTGAGGCAAGCATTGCCCCGGGTGTCCTTGCCACTATGACTCATATAGCTCATGCAGAACTTCCGTGGCTCCCCCTTCCGAAATTTGGCAATAAAGAATCGGATAACATTGTGCAAGCAAGTCGCCAGATGCCTGTAGTGATTCCTCTATCTGCGGCAATGGCTGTGTGCGCACTCCACCTACAACTCAGGTATGGAGAGAAGAGTGACGGATTAGTGACATGCCGTGATGCTGAAGTTCCGGGTTCAGTTGTAATCAGGCCAGACCAGAAACTTGACCATGCATGGATGGTTTATTCTTCTAGGAAAAAAAATCCTAGTGAGGCCGATGCCTCTGAAATGTGCGCGGCAATTTTGACTATGCTCGTAGAGCTTGGGGAGGTGAAACGTATGAACTGATCGATGCTTAGTTAAATCCAGATCAGAATTGTTTGGTTTCGATTCGATTCGTTTTTATTAACTTCTCTTTGATTTATTTGCTACATGTTGAATTAATGGCAGCAAATTCGCGCCTGCCAACTGAAAAGATATTGTAAACTTGAGCTTGTATCAGTGCACTGTACGTGAGTGACAGAAGTCAATCTTGTTACCATTGGACACTGTTATCAATCCATCAACCTTGCAAGTATGGGTGACACATGAACTGCATGTGATGCATGATGTGAATGAGAAGGATCACTAAATTTATAGGGAGTACGTTAGGAGCATATATATTTATATCTTTTATTTATAGCTAAAATCTTAAGACTCCAAATGCAGGTTGGGTTTTGCTGTCTGCGCAACTACTCCTCAAACGTGCTCTTCAATTCAGATATCGTTACATGGAGTTAATAGGTGATCCAGAAACATCATCTATGGGCTACGAAGGGATTTGCAACAGATACTGTTTCATAAATACTAGCTAGAAGATGAGAAATATAGAAACTTAATTATTAGAGGCTAAAATATCTCCTGCGGAGAGATCCTTCCGCAAAGCAGTCTCTTTTATTGACTTCGGATAGTTTAACCGCAGGTGTCGTTTTATCCTATATGTGCTTCGTATGTTGGCGTGCCACCGTTTCTCAACGGAATATAGAATGTAAAGCTGTCTGACTTCTTGATTAGCGATTAAGACAAAAAGAGCACCCAACCTTGCCAAAATGGGTCATTCTCGCCTAGTAACCTAGGACTTCGGGTTTTTGTGTCTCTAGCAGAGCCCCAGAAATCGATATCTCACACTCCCTTAATCAGTGCAAAGCCGAGCAATCCCTATGATGATGTGTTGAGAACACTACTTTCTTGGATATCAGAACTCTCACTCAATATGTGATAAACCCTTCAACCTTCCAGTCGCGATGCTTCATTTGATCGCAATACTCTCACTCGATAGGTGACAAGCACTTTGATCGGCTGATTGCAAAGAATAGAATCTCTTGACGAGATGACTAGGTGTACTTGCGTATAGAAAATATTTTGTATTTGATCGGAGACCCTTTCAACAATGCTCTTACTCTCTTTATATAAGGCTCAATAGTCGTCTTTCAATTCTCTTGAACTTCTTCTGCTCTTGCTCTTTGAATCTCAATATAACTTTAACACCATCTAGCATACGGGTCTTTTCTTTATATAGTTCTAATGCTATCACAACTCCTTTACTAGAAGAAACCTATCTGAAACAGAAAATGTATGATAGACATTAAGCCGCATGAATCCCAATCCACAGTCCTAAGTTGACCTGGAAACGGACTCTGTTTCTTCACTTGACCGCTCACCAAGCTTTATTTTTTCCTGGGCCGCTCACCAAGACTTCAGCGTTTCAAGCCCAAAATAAACTTTTTATTTTAGGCCCAAACACTAATATGTTAACATAGATCAAAAACTAATATGAATGGCAAATTTCAGACATCGAGGTTTAAAACACGAGGACTTCTCGCTCAGAAACTTATCCTTATACATCAAGACATGCATCTATGCCGCCCTAGCGTTGTTCATAAGAGAAGTATGACAACTTAATTTCGTCTCTTAGCTTCACCGAAATTATAAATTTGGGTTTTTGATACGTACACTAATGTACTCCATGATTTACTCATTGTGAACTCTAAATTTCCTTGTGTAAATCAAAGTAATCTTGACTTCCAAAAGAAACCAGCTAAGCAATGGTTTTGGCATCGAATTAAAATCGTGCTGTTTGGTAGAGACATGCACTTCACAATTGGCAAAGAAACCAGCTAAGCAATGATTTTGGCATCGAATTAAAATCGTGCTGTTTGGTAGAGACATGCACTTCACAATTGGCAGGATCCATGCATGTTATTATTTCCAAGCTTTGCAATTAGTTATTAACTATGCATGCATCATTTACTTCAATGTGTGGCCATGGAAGTGAACCCGGCCCCCCATACGATTATTTTTCAAATGCATGAATGGAATGGCATGGAAACAAAGTTAAAATCTTGCTAGCTGACTCCAGTTCTCAGTGTATGTACCGTATGGAATAATTCAGGTTATTGTTTTGCCTGTTGTGATGTATAGAATGGCGTTGTGAAATGACTTAATGCATCATTTTCAAAGGCAAATCATGATGAAAAACTCATCGGCATGTCTTGGACTTTTCATGAGGAACAAATTGTTCGGGGCCCTTTTTAAAGATAAATATTATTCGGGAAAATATATTATACAAAAGAGAAATGTTAACAAATTTTGGATCATGATCATGAAATTGAAAACATAAAGACGAAGGTGGTATGGTATTTGTGAGTTTGTCTTATGCCTACAAACAAACAATCAAGGAAAAGTCATGGGTGATCGATTTCTTCCTTCATCCACGAACTCACTAGAAATTAGAAAGCTTCTTTTTTTCTTTTTGCATATATTAATCCTAATATTAACTTCAGCTGGAAAAATGTCAAATTATGTGGTGGCGGGTATAGGAACCGTTAAATTATTTGGAGAGACGAGATTGTTGCACAATACGCTAGTAAAAGTCTCTTTCTATACTTGTTTGTTAGGAAAAAGGACCACGAAAATTAATCAAACTAATTATGAGAAAAGGGATTATGATTCATCCTCAATATCCAGTTCCCTAACGGCCTATGTAGTTAATTTGTACATACAAATTTAAGTATAATCTCGAACAGATGGTGTTACGAGGAAATGAAGAAGTAGCATGTTAGTACACTAGTAAATTAAAGTCTCTATCTATACTTGTTGTTGGAAAATAGATTATTGTGAATATTCTTTTGTAATTAGAATTAAAGTTGTTTAGATGTGATAGGAATGTATATATCTTTTCCTATTAGGAAACCTATTGTACATCTTTATTAATCACAAATTGGGATGAATGAAATCATTGAATTCTCCTTGAAATACTTTTCTACTTGGTATCAGAGCCGAATTCCTGGAATTTGAAAAATCCTGAATTGCCACCACTGAATTATTTCTTCCGCTGCACTTGAAATCCCTGGATTGAAACCCTTAAACCTGAATTCTTGAATGTGAAGACCCATAATCCCGAAGTATACTCTTGAAATCTTGAATCTTGAAATCGTTACTATTTGATACATGAAGATATCGCTTTGATCAACAATTGCCTCTGGTCATATAATTGAATCAGGTGTGAGGAGTAATGCATCATCCCTCTCTGCATTATCTTTGAATCCTACTTGGATCATTGATACTGGTGCAACTGATCACATGACAAATACCTCTAGTTTGGTACAAACAGTTTGGTACAAACTATTAATCCATCCCCTCAACATGTTGTGGCTACTGCTGATGGCTCTCCATCTCCTGTTATTGGTGAAGATTCTGTCCAGATATCTGATAATCTGTCAATTGATTATGTTCTTGTTGTTCCCTCTCTTGTCTATAACCTTTTATTTGTTAGTCAGATAACTGCAGCACTTGCATGTTCTGTCACTTTTTATCTTAACTTTGTATCTTTGAAGACATTGTGACTAGAAAAGTTCTCAGTTATGGAGTTCGACGAGAGAAATTATATTATCTTGATTTGAAAAGCAGTGGAGCACACAAATTGGAATCATTAGAACAGACGAATACTACAACTAGTTTGGATAAAGCTAAAGAAGATGTGTGGTTATGGCACCTTCGTCTTGGTCACTTGAATTTTCACTATCTGCAGAAGCTTCAACCTCAATTATTCTCTCATGTACAGGCTTCAGAATTTCAGAGTGATACATGTGAATTTTCCAAAAGCTACCGTAGTACTTATTCGCCAAGATTGAATAAATGTTCTGTCCCTTTTATGAAAATACATTCTGATGTTTGGGGTCCTGCACAAGTTTCTACCCGCTCTGGTTTTCATTATTTTGTAACTTTCATTGATGAATGTACTAGAATGACTTGGGTCTTTTTGATAAAGCACAAGAATGAAGTGTATTCCAGATTCACTGAATTTCATGCGATGGTGGCAACTCAGTATCAACAGCAAATTCATGTACTTCAATTGGACAATGGTGGCGAATATATGAATGGTGAGATGTCTGCATTCTTGAGCTCTCATGGAATTCGACACCAGATTTCAATTGTGTATACTCCCCAATGTTCATGAGATTTATCCCCTTAACCTTTATACTATTGATTAGTCTAAAGCTAAGTGAATTTCTCTTACCCGTAAGTATACGGGGTCAAGTTATAATATTTGTAAGGAAGTCGAGTGTCGAACCCACGAGGATTGACCACTTAAACTCCGTAGCTTGACTCGATTACGTACTCAAATTATGGATTAACAAGACAATAGGCATGACACTAAAACTCAAGCAAGATGTGGAAGTGTATCTCACAAGATTAAGTCCTTTAGAGACTTAGCATTGTAAAGGATGGTTGAACTATAATGGATGATTATCCGGTTCATTGAATGTTTACTACTAACTAAATTAAGTGAAAATATAAAGTAAAACAAAACAAAATAAAATGTAAATGTTTGGTCGGCTAGAGATGTTACCACTAGTCAACTCAATGTACCAACAATGTCCAAGTTATAAGTTTAATCTGATTCACACGTGATTGTCCAATTCGTGATCTTTCGGAGTCACCATTGGTTGTGAACCGAATCCCCTAGGCCATTAGGGTACTAGAAGTGTTCTGATCCAACATTCAAATATAAACCAAACTGAAACTAGAATGCAACTCAATTACGAATCATATTTTAATCATACCACATGCCTAATGAGTTCAATATGTGTTCATTTATGATGAATGTGAATAACTTTCATTCCTAAGTCCTTATTAGAGGACATGAAAGTATGTTCTAATGAATTTCATAATCCACACATTTTAGAACATAAATTAGAAGAAGTAATGATTAGCTACAAAGCCTATTCGTGTCAATGTAAGCTTGACCAAAACTCTTTGAGTCAGTTGGATTTCAAGAAGGTTTCTGTCCATGCTCAAGCCCAATGAAAACCAAACCTTAAGCCAACCTTCTCAAATGCAACCTAAGTCATGTTTACATGCTTATCTTCCTTAGGTGAGTGACTAATTCACTTAGGTTCATTTTTAGTTTCCTTAAACATATCTCAACTTAGTCATGGCTAAGACATGAGTATGAAAATATTGACTCAAGCCCAAATATGCAAACATATCACAATCACATCACAAGCTATCAAACTCATTCATAACATGTAGTACACTAAATTAAATTTAATTCCATAACTCAAAACATATTTGTATGTACATCAAATTGTCCCTAGCCTTCCAAAAGGAAACTACTCACTAAGCATAATATAAAGCAAGACTAGATACATGCTCAAAATAAGAAGAGGGAAGAAATAACCAAGAGTCCCCTTAGCCAAAGCTCCACCAAATGACTCCAAAGCTTTTTGCTCCACTTCTTCACTCCAAGCTAGCACCAAGTCTTCAAGAGGAGGTAAGGGTAGCCCTTAGGATTCCAAGGAGTCAAGGGGAAGAGGGATTACTTCCTACTCCTTTGAACTCTAAAGACCAAATCAAACCCTAGAGGCAAAGATGAGAGGAACACCAAAACTAGGCCAAAGTGATGGTGTGATGGTGGAGAGGTTTGGCTACCCAAGAGAGGGAAGAGCTATGTCTCTAATGGTGGTGGTTATGGAAGTATTTTTTGCCTAGAAACAGAGGAGGAGAGGTAGAAGAGAGTGTTAGAGGGTTGAGATAAGGATAAGGGATGATAGTGTAAAAACTATGAAAAATATGAAAATGAGGTGAGATATGTGTGTGGGGAGAGGGGAGCTCGAATTTGGGCTGAGTTGGGAGGCTACAGTTTGGCCCTAGGATGATAATAAAAGAGGAGGTGGAAGATCTAAGGGTTAGCTTTGAATTAGGGAGACCATGATCCACTATTTTAGGCTATAGAAAGCTAAGCTCCAAATTAGTGACACCATGTGGTCCAACTTCTTCTCTTTCTCTCCAAATCAGATTGGTAAGCAATGGGCCGAATGGGCCTTCATTAGGCTAGACTCCATGTGATTATGCCGGCTAAGGTGAGCCGACCGACTGTGGCAAATTCTGGGGGGTTCTGGGCAACTTCCGACGACTTCCGGTGAAACTATTTTGTCTTTTTCCAAAAGTTTCTCAAAGTTCTTCTCTTGACCTCGAAAATGTATACGTATTCTCCAATAAGTATCTAATTATTCATATTTAATGCATTTCTGAGCCAACTCCACATTTCCTAGCAAAAATTAGGAAACATCATAAGAAAAATGCTTTATTCATAGAAAACAAGCTATACGCATAAAGGTATGAGCGTAATAGGCACATAATTATGGCCCTAACACTCAACAAAATAGATTAGCTGAATAAAAAAATAGACAATTAATGGAAGTTGTTCGGGCCTCTCTCTTTGGTATGAATGTGAAACAAAACTTATGGGGAGAAGTTGCTCGTTCTGCTGTATACTTGATCAATCGCACTCCTTTCCGTGAGATTGAGTTTCAAAATCTTTATCAAAAGTTGCATCAGTTGTTGAATGTGCCATGTATGCCAAACTTAGAGCCAAGAGCTTTTGGGTGTACTGTGTATGTACACATCAACAAACAACTAAGAGGCAAACTTGATCCATGTGCTATGAAGTGTATCTTTGTTAGTTATGCTAACTTCCAAAAAGGTTATCACTCTTATGATCCAATTTTGAATAAGATGCATGTTTCTCTGGATGTCTCCTTCCGTGAATCTGAACTTTATTACTCAGAGGGAGTTTCAGAGTCTTCCCTTCAAGGGGAGAGAAGTGTATATGAAGGAAATCCTCTGAATTTGGAAGAATTTGAAGAATTGGAGAGCTTAGAGAGAAGACTTGAAGTTGAAAGTTTTGAAGCTGGAAATCCAGGTGCAAACTTGAGAGTCTCATTCGATAGATCGAAGGAAACTCTCGATCCATCAAAGACTGGAAGAGAGATGAACCCGAGAGCATGCTTCGATGGACCGAAGGAAATTCTCGATCCATCGAGGACTGCAGAAGTAACGAACACGAGAAGAACCATCGATGGATCGAATGATATTTTTCATGGATCGAGGATTAAAGCTGAAACGCCACAAATTGAATTCCAACCCTCTTCTGAAGACTCCCCTTCTACTTCATCAACCAAAGAGTCTTCCCAGAATGTCTCACATGAGGTATGTATAGAAACTATTGAATCAAGCACTGTAGAAGTCATTCCTATGAGATCTCAACGAGAAATAAAAGGGGTTCCAAAGAAGCAATATGGGCCAACTATAGAAGCCAAAGCCAAATATCATATTGCTAGCTTTGTATCTCATTATAAGTTGTCTGAATCACATGCACTTGTTATTATTCAATTATCTATAGTATCTATTCCCAGTAATGTATAGGATGCCTTAGCGGATCCAAAGTGAAAGAGGATATGAATGAAGAACTGGAGGCTTTGCAAAAGAATGGAATGTGGGAGACTGTTCCTGCCTCACCTGGAAATAAGACTGTTGGATGTAGATGGGTATTTACAATGAAGCTAAAGGCAGATGGAAGCATTGATCGGATATAAAGCTCATCTAGTTGTTAAAGGTTATACTCAGCGGTATGGAGACGATTATCAAGAGATATTTTCTCCAGTAGCAAAGATCAGTACAGTGTGTATTCTCATTGCTTTAGCAACTCGACATGATTGGCCATTACACCAATTTAATGTGAAGAATGCTTTCTTGAATGAAGATCTAGAAGAAGAAGTGTACATGGATATTCCTCCAGGTGTCAGTTGTGAGTCATATGATGCTGGAAAGGTATACCGACTGAAGAAGTCTTTGTATGGATTGAAGCAATCTCCAAAAGCTTGGTTTGGAAGATTTTATAAAGCCATGAAGAAGTTTGGATATCGACAGAGCAACTCTGATCATACATTGTTCATTAAACGCAATGGTGGTAATATCACTTCTCTGATTGTATATGTGGATGACATGGTTGTTACAGGTGATGATCCAACTAAGATAGAAGATTTGAAGAAGCGGTTATCCCAAGAATTTGGGTCTGCTGAAATATTTCTTAGGAATTGAAGTTGAAAGATCCAAGTTAGGAATCACCTTATCACAATGAAAGTATGTGCGTGATCATCTTGCTGAATCAGAAATGCTAGATTGTAAATCTGCTAATACTCCTATTGAGATGAATCACAAGTTTGAGTTGTGTCCTGGTCGAGTTTCAACAAACAAAGGCAGGTACCAGAGGTTAGTAAGAAGATTGATCTATTTGTCACAAACTATGCCTGATATTGCATATGTTGGAAGTGTTGTCAGTCAATTCATACATGATCCTAGTGAAGAGCATATGAAAGCTGTGATGCGAATACTCAGGTGCTTAAAATCTTCACTTGGAAAAGGTCTACTGTTTTACAAGGATGGTGAGTTTGGTGTCACAGGATATACTGATGCAGATTAGGCTGGTGACAAAACTAATAGGGCATCCGCTTCTGGTTATTTCACCTTTATTGGTGGAAGTTTAGTAACATGACGCAGTAAGAAGCAAAATATGATTGCCCATTCCAGTGCTGAAGCTGAATACCGAGGAATGGCAAATGGAGTGTGTGAACTATTATGGATTCAGAATGTATTGAAGGAGCTAGGTTTCAAGCTCCATAAGACCATGGATTTGCATTATGAAAATACTGCTGCAATTCAAATTGTTCATAATCCTGTACAATATGATCAAATCAAGTATGTGGAGATTGATAGACATTTCATTAGGGATCACCTTGATAAGAAGAATATACGTTTTCCTTTTGTAGCTTCTGAAGAGCATTTGGCGGATGTACTCACAAAGGGGTTGTCACACCATGCATTTGCAGGATGGATTGACAAGTTGGGCATGATTGACATCTATGCTCCAACTTGAGAGGGAGTGTTCAAAAGTAGATTATTGCGAATATTTTTTTGTAATTAGAATTAAAGTTGTATAGATGTGATAGGAATGTATATATCATTTCCTATTAGGAAACCAATTATACATTTTTATTAACCTCAAATTAGGATGAACGAAACCATTGAATTCTTCCTGAAATACTTTTCCACTCTTATTTGTTAGGAAAAAGGACCACGAAATTAAATTAAATTAATCTAATCATGAGAAAAGCGCTTATGATTGGTCCTCTGATGATCAAGCACCTTTAGAACAAGTGAAATGAAATAGAGCACGAGCAACAATATAGGCTAGGTTCTGAGTGGACAATGTGGCTGACGCATGAACTTGGTTTGTAAGAATCCACATCAACAAATTCCAGTTGCATCAATTCAAAACCGATTAAAACACTTTTTCGAACGATCTATAATTTGTTCATAGATGGATATGAAGGGTTAATTTTTGCAAAGTGGATTGAGAAAATGTTCATATAACTCAGCGTACCCTAGCTAGTTTGTTTGGATCGACCAGCTTATAGGTACCAATCGTTTCTGTGTTTTACTGCAATAGTTTTACAGATCCAGAGGAATAAAATGCAGTAAAGACTAGATGAAAAACGTAGACAATTGTTTGTGGGATTCTTTATGGGACTCAAATGTGTTGGAATGAGTTACATTGCTTGTATATTTAGGAAGTGTATATTATGTAATTAAGTAGTATTTTGTAATTAATTAGGCTTCATTTTAGAACTGTAAGTATGCTTGTATATATGCCCAATTTGGGATTGATTAATATATCAGAAAATTCTCAAATACTTGTGTTCTATTTGACTTGGTCTTAGAGCCGATTTGATCATGGCTATCTGACCTGACCTGGATTTCGCTACCTGACCTCTGATCAATTGCATGAATTTTTTTGAAGATCTGCTTTTGTTCGCTTCTGAAAAATTTGACATGGCTTTGGATATTTCACTGTTTAAATAACCTGTTTTCTGTAGCATGAAGAATCAAGACCACTTGATGGATAATGTTTCTCTCACTGAGCAACATCAAGGTAAATTTGGTATTGCGTTAAAAGTCTCTAACGTTACTGGTGGGGATGCATGGATAATTGATTCCGGTGCGTCTGACCATATGATTTTTGATAAGTCTTTGTTCTCAAACCTATCTTCATCTCCCATACTTGAAGTATCTAATGCAAATGGTGTCTTTTCAGGTTTTAGGTATATGGTCAATCCAAGTTACTCCAACCATTGTGTTACATAATGTCATCTATATTCCTTCTCTATCTCATCACTCACTACAAGAAAACTGCACCTAGACCACGGACCATTTCCGTCGTCTAGGTGACGTTTTCTATCGTCTAAGTACTTGGACGACGGAATCTCCGTCGTCCAAGGTCCGTGCTCCAAGTGCTATCGTCCAAGCACCTGGACGACGGAGAATTAGTTCTCCGTCGTCCAAGTTAACTTGGACCGCGGACATTATCCGTGGCCCATGTATGCACCTGGACGACGGAAACGCTAATTCTCCGTCGTCCAGGTGACTACATGGGCCACTCTCCGTGGCCCACGTGTTCACCTGGACGACAGAGAATTAGCGTTTCCGTCGTACAGGTGCATACATGGGCCACGGATAATGCTAGCTTCTCCGTGGCCCAGGTGTTCACCTAGACGACGAAGAACTGATCCTCCGTCGTCCAGATGAACACGTGGGCCACGGAGAATGGCAGGGTTTAGGGTTTATGGTTTAGGGGTTAGGGGTTTAGGGTTAGGTTTAGGGTTTTGCACCTAGACGACGGAAGACATAATCTCCGTCGTCCAAGTGACTATTTAATTTTTTTTAAAAAATAAATTGAAATTAAATATTATTAATTAAATATATTATTAATTTAATTTAAATAATGAAAAATAGTCGAAAATAATTAATTAAACTAAATTTTTAATATTAATTAATGTATTAATTAAATAATGAATTAATTTGTACATACACATCCAAATTAAAAACCCACAAAAATTATAAAATATTGTTCGGAACTCGGAAATAAAGAAACACGATAATTAACTAGCTAGCTAATACACTGGAGGAGCAGATGCGCCGCCGGGTCCTCCGCCTCCAGCCGGGTCGTTGTCGTCGGGGTATGGGTTCGGAGGAGGTTGACATACTTCTCGATTTTGGTTCATGAGCGCGATGAGTTGGGCTATTTGTGCTTGTTGTTCGTCAAGTCTTTGCCGCATTGACTCATTCTCCTCTCGTGCCAGTCGAGCCTCTTGAATGGCTGCTTCGACGGCCGTTGCCTGACTCCTTCTCCGCTGCCCCGAACCTCCCGTAGATGATGAGCCGGAGGTCGTCGACAAATCTCGTACCACCCTAGGCCCAAAGTGCCTAACCTCCTTGCCAGTTCTACGACCGTAGACCTCATCCGCGATTGCAATTTGGCTCTCTAAAGATAGAGGAGGCAGGTCTTCCGGCGGCACATCTGGGAACGCAAGCTGAGTGTTAGCCAACTCTTCATACGCACGCTCTATCACCCTTGCCTACAAAAGAATAATTAATTTATTATAATGAAATCATATTTAAATAATAATTACTATAATTAAAAGCACATAATTAATATATCACTTACGCCGCATTGACTCGCTTCATTATCGAGCCCTGGCGTCACGTACGCGCTTACGCTTGCATCAAGATAAGGGTGTTTGGAGCCCTTATCCTTGTGCTCCTTGGCTATTTGAATGAACTGCTTGGCGCCGGTAGTATGGTGTTTCTCCTTCTTCCCCCGGTTGGCTTTGCTGACACCGGAGAATTTCTGTTACACAACATAATTAAATCGTTAAAAAATGAATAACTACAATTTAAATAATTCAATTATCTTAATTGAAATAAAAAAAATAAATTAATACCTTAAATTGTTCATCGGCAAAGTGGTTACACAACCACTCCCACTCATCTTCTCTCTCCCCTTGCAGCTCTACCGGGGGAGGCACGGGACCGACATCTTGGAAGTACTTATGGAGCTTGTACTTCCAACTTTGTAGATGGAGTTGGCGGTTTGGTTGATATGCCTCAACATAGCCGGTGTCGGATCCACGTCAAATTGTTCCTATCAAAAATAAATAGAAAATTATAATCGTATATATTATGAAATTTTAACTAATATTAACAATATTATATAATAACTAAATTGTACGTATTACGTACCGAAAGATTTTTGAAGACTTTCGCCTTCTCATGATCCGGCGCCTCCTTCCAAGTAGGGGCAGTGATACGAACCCGGTTACGGATGATTGACCATATCCCATGCGCTGAGAGACTTGCTAGCTGAGCTGTGGGAGGGCCACCGGTGAATTCGTCGTACGGCAAGTCGATCTTTTTACCGGTCGCCTTGCAAATACGCTCCGCTTTGCCCCCTTTAACGAGACCCCTAGTCCTTTTCGGTTCCGGGTCAGTGGGGGCCCTCCTTTGCCTACGGCGGGCGCTGTACATGATTGATTCGACGGTCGAGGACGCCTGAGTACTTCCCGTTGAACCGGTACCGGGCGTCGGAGATTGGAAGGGGTCGACGTCATCACCGCTCGAGATGAATGGGGGAGCGGGAATTTCCCCAGAGGGCGCTACGGACGGACCAGATGATCCGTCCAGATTGAGAGCATCGTTGCCCTCCTGTTGAACCCAACCGACTTGGGCCACCAACATTCGGAGCATGGCATCTTCTGCCTCCTGTTGGGATTTCTTCTTGCCGGATGTCGTCTTTGGCGGAGCCATTTAAACCTAAGAGTACGGTGTTAAAATACCTACTTACCATAATAATTACAACTTAAAAATTTACGCTAATTAATTAAGTACGTTTAAGATTTAAATAGAGTACACTAGCTTGGCATTTTCGGTCGTTCAATGGACGTGCGACCCGCGCGATAAAGTGTAAATTTTCAATTAATCAGCCTTGGTTAAATCGAAAAACATGGCCAGTTAGGGATAGAGATAACGCGAGAGGCAGGACTAATTTCGACAAAAGTCTTTCTTAGTCCAAATCCTGTCACCAGTCATAACCCGTTTTTAGACACCATGTCCGACATTCGGCCAATTTTTCGAAAATTTACACTCCCTCAAGTCCTTTGCAAACTCCGCCATCAACCTCGTGTCCATAACTTCACTTAGGTTATGGTGTGCGGTGATGAAATCCACACATCACGAGGGGTTAAGGAGATAAGCAAGGAAAAGAGGCGTCATCTATTCCAAATAGTGCGACTTAATAAACCAAACCTATGTACTAAATTTAAATCGAACACGTACTACTAATTAATTTACTAGAAAATAAACGTAAATATTAATTAATAATTTTTAATTAGATGCAATAATTTATATTTATTTATCATGCATTTAATAAAAAATTGATTCATTTAATAAATTATGAATAATAATTTATTCATTTAATAAATTTAATAATAAATTCATTTAATCATGCAACTAATAATAAATAATTACAATAATTATGATTTAATAAATTAATAACAATAATTAATCATTTATAAAATATTTAAACTAATTAATCAATTAAATTCTATTTCTAAATTCTATTTAGAATTTCATTAATTAATTAAATGAAAATTATTTTAATAAGGGAAAAATAGAAATTTACCGAATCGGAGTTTTCGGGAATATCGCTAGAGTTGAGTCGTCGGAGAGGAGGAACCACGCCGGAAAAAATGTCGTCGGAGCGTCGCCGGAGGAGGAGAGGAGAGGAGAGGAGAGGAGGAGATGGAATGATGACAAAATGAGGGGGGGTGCAACTCTATTTATAGAGTTTCACCTAGACGACGGAGAACTATTCTCCGTCGTCTAAGTCCACTTGGACGACGGAAACAGTGTTTTCCGTCGTCTAGGTGGCGGTTTCAAAAAAATTCAAGCGGCGCCAATTAATCGGCGGGACGTTTTGAACCGCCATGATTTTGGACTTAGACGACGGAGAATTCGTCTAAGTGAAAATTCAAGCGGTCCCAAAAATGGAAGCGGTAAATTGAACCGCCATAAAAATTGGACTTGGACGACGGAGATGGTCAGTCTCCGTCGTCCAAGTGAAAATTACATGAAAAAAATAAACAAAAATAAATTTGAACCGCCATGGTTTTTGAACCTGGACGACGGAGAATGACCATCTCCGTCGTCCAGGTTCAAATTACGTAAAAAAAATTTTTAAAAATAATTCGTTAGGAATTTAGCGATTTGTCATTCGAGTGAAATAGTCGTACAATATCGATGAACGCATCGTATATATGAACAGTTAAATTTGAACCGACGATTAATTTTACGTATTGAAACATGTTAAGTATCGACTAATCTTTACGACTTAAGTGTTCATGAGTAGACGCTCATTTGCAGCAGAGTATTAACGAAATTGAATTTGGACAAAACAACCGTTGGATATGTTCGTCGTAACATAATATATAATTGTCTTCAAAGGACCATAAAATAATAAGTTCGGGAAGGGTTTGATCGGCACAGTCAACCGCAAAACCGATAATTTCACAAACCGGAAACGTGGATACAAGACATTTCGCAACTCCGATTTTCGAACCATCGAAGCTCACACACCAAGAATTGTTTACTCTAAAGTCTTGATGAAAAGACTTTGCATTGGAAGAAGGTCTAGATGGTCGTTGCCTTAGAAAAAATTACGATATCTGCACCTGGACGACGGAAATGAGCGTTTCCGTCGTTCAGGTAATCACCTGGACGACGTATATGAAGTTATCCGTCGTCCAGGTTCTAACCTGGACGACGGAGAATGACGTTCTCCGTCGTCCAGGTGTATAGACCCTGAATTCAGGGGTTAGGGCCTTACTGTTTAGGGTTTAGGGTTTGTGAACTTGGACGACGGATAATGACCATATCCGTCGTCCTAATATGTACCTGGACGACGGATAATGACCATTCTCCGTCGTCCAAGTTCTAAACCCCGATTTCAGGGGTTAGGGCCTTAGGGTTTACGGTTTAGGTCGTCCCCGGTCATTTGTGTGTCCGTTCAATTATTCTGATTCAAAAATATAATTACAAAATTGATCGATCGATCCGAACTGCTAGATTTAGGGTCCAGGATTTAGCTAGGGTTTTATATGAGATTGAGATTTGGCGACAATCTGTAATTAATTTCTCCGTTGTCCAGGATATATAATTCGGATTAATTTCTTACCGTAAACCGGCATCGATCATATATATATTACAATAATTACAGTAATTAATTACCAATTAATCTATCTCGTCGTATGACCGTACTCTTCGTCATAATCATCATCGTCCTCATCCCCGTTAGACGACGGCTCATCCTCGTCATCGTACTCAACATCGTCCGACGAATAACCTGAGTCCTCGTCCGCGTCCTCTTCCTGCTCGTCTTCTTCATCTACCTCATCGATAATCTCATCTTCAGTTAGATCTGTACAACCATCAGGCATGGGTAACCGTTCACCATCTTGAACCAGGTCCATTATATCGGAGCGGATGACAGAAATATTAGGCTCTTGATAGGCAGGAATGTCTCTTTCTGGTTCAGCAGCATCTTCAGTCATCGCCGGTGTCCCTTCAATTGTCTCTGTATTCCATATTCCTCGGTGAGAGATATGGTTCACTATTTTCCATCCTTCACCGGCTTTCGGATCGTCGAGATAGAACACCTGCCGAACTAAGGTGGCGAGAGCGAAAGGCTCATCCTCATACCAGTGTGAGTTTGTATCGACTGATAATAGTCCCAGGTCTTCCTTTGTACGCTTGAACCATCTGCACTTGAATAGGAAAACGTTGACATCATTCCCGTAACATAGCTGAACCACATATACAATAGCCTCGTAATATAGATCATTGTCTTTCCCAACCGCTACCCCACTGTTTTGTGTTCTTCTTCCTTCGTCTCGGGCCAATGAATGGAACTTTACACCGTTCACAAAACATCCGGGATAAATATAGTGTTTAACCGACTTCTCTGCTAGCAAGTGCTTTGGCCATGACCACCACCCTCCGTGGTTATTAGATTTTTGCAGATCAATCATCTGCGAAAAAATGGCAAATTAATATAAGGGTTTATTTTCTACAAACATGAGCGATATGTATTTAAATAATTAATACCGAGACGTACGTACGTACCCATTGGAAGAAATAATCGGGAAACTTCTTCTTAACCATTTTCTCAATTCACGCCGAACTCTTGTTTTGATTTAACGCCTGAAGCCTCTCCCTGTATGACAACATGTACGGCTCAACTTCGTCACAGTCTCGCAACACTACCCAATGTGCCTCAATAAGTTCTTCCCGTGTTAACGATTCCTTTAATACTCCTCTAAACGGTCGGACGACATTTCTCACGACAGAAAGATTGATGCGGGCACTACGATCGGAGGCAGTGGGAGGGGGTGGATCTTTGAGGTACCTGTTGCAGTAAGTAACACACTCATGCATTAGGTATGTCTCTGCTATGGAGCCATCCGGGGCCGACCTGTTTTTGACGAATGACTTATACTGTCCAAGCTGTCTACAAAATCAAACGTACAATAAGAATAAGTACATATAGCTAGCTAGTAATCTCCAGTGGAACAAATTAATTAAGTAGTTGTACGTACCTTTCTTGAGGATACATCCAAGTGTACTTGACCGGACCAGAAATGAGCACCTGCTCGGGCAGGTGGATCATTAGGTGAATCATGATGTCAAAGAAAGCAGGGGGGAAAATCCTCTCTAGTTTGCAAATGATGTGCACAATTTGTTGTTGCATTTCCACCACATCTAACTTCTTTAATTCTCTGGCGCATAACCTCTGCCACCACCTGCACAATGCTACTATTGGTTCTACGACGTCCCGAGGCAAGTATGGTCGAATTACCACTGGAATCAGACGTTGCAGCATAACGTGATAGTCATGTGTCTTTAGACCAACAAACTTGTGTTGCACCTCGTCCACTGCTCCAGTTATAGTAGCTGCATACGTAGCCGGATAATGAACGCCCTTAAACCAGTGAAATACAGAACGTCTAAGCGTCAGCTTCACTGTGTAAGGTGCATCTGGCATCTTGTTCTACACTCCTTTCCTATCCCTCCTCAACCACAAGGGACGACGTAGATTCATTGATTCCAAATCTTTGCGCGCTTTGGGAGTATCTTTAGTCTTGAACTTAATACCGAGAATTGTTCCCACCACGCTGTCGCACACATTCTTTTCTATGTGCATCGCGTCCAAGTTGTTCCTCAACTTCAACTTCGACCAGTAAGGGAGTTCAAAGAATATACTCTTGTGATCCCAATAGCTCAGATCATGTGGAGGAATTGGATTGCATTTCTTTACATCCGCGTCATTGCTCAACACACCAAAGTCGAAATAGCTCAACCTCTCTAAAATCTCTTCGCCCGACCAACTACGGGGTTTAGGATTGTTCTCTACCGTACCGTCGAAATGAGATTCATCCTGTCGCCACGGGTGGTTGTGAGGAAGCCATCTACGGTGACCCAAGTAACACACCTTCCCCGCGTGCCAACTAGAGTTCACGTCGTCCAAACATATAGGACATCCATTATATCCTTTTGTCCTGCAGGTTGCCAACATCCCATAAGCTGGAAAATCGCTGATCGTCCACATTACGGCAGCCCTCATCGTGAACATCGTGTCAGTGAATTTGTCATAAGTTGGGACTCAATTTTCCCACAACAGTTTCAGCTCGTCGATCAAAGGTCTGAGGTAGACATCTAAGCACTTCGATGGAGATTTAGGACCTGGAATTAGTACGGTAAGGAAATTAAATTCCTTGTTCATGCACATCCACGGAGGCAAGTTATACGGCATCAGAATAACTTGCCAAGTGCTGACGGCGGAGCTATTACTTCCCCAAGGATTGAATCCATCTGTAGATAGGCCGAGTCTAACATTTCTAACCTCTGAAGCAAAGTCTCCAAATTCTCTGTCGAAATGTTTGAAACCCTCCCCATCCGTGACGTGTCGCAGGACATCGTCATCTATTCGCTTTTCTGCGTACCATCGCATCGCCTCTGCTGTGTGTAGAGACATGTACAGGCGCTGCAATCTGGGAATCAAGGGAAAATATCGAACAACTTTCACAGGAATTCTCTTTTTCGAACTCTTCCTATTCAACTGGAATCTGCACTGGCCACATACGGGACAATAGTCCAACTCTTTATACTCTTTGTAAAATAGCACACAATCATTCGGACATGCGTCAATTATCCTGTACTTTAGGCCGAGGCTGCTCAGGATATTTCTAACCTTATAATGAGATTTAGGAAGATTGTGATCATCAGGAAGCAACTTACATATTTGCTCCTGAATTTCGTCAAAAGCACTCACTGACATTTTGTGCTTCACTTTTATCTTCATTTGCTCCATCACATATTGCAACACATTCTCTCGACATCCAGGGAACACCGGGGTCTGCGCTTCAAGTAGCATCCGGTTGTACTTTTCCATCTCACTGGTGTCAGTGGCCAAGCTAGCTGCGGGGAATGTGTCATCATGCTCATTAGTGGTACTGTAACCTCCGTCTTGGTGTTGGTGTCCACTATGACTACATCCCGGAAACGCATCATGGACCAAATCTGCAGTTGGGTTGCAAGCTGGGGGTCCGGCACCACTGCCGCTGGATGAGGCACCATGGTAACTATACTCTGAGCTGAAGTCTGCTGCGCTGAACTCTACTGCTTCACCATGCTCGCTCCATGTAGTGTAACTCCACATCATACCATTTTCGTACAGGTGTTGCACCATAACATTAACCTCCGCATACTGACAATTAAGACATTTCTGACACGGACACCTGAAACGTTTCTTTCCCTGACCATGTTCTATCGCAAAATTCACAAATTCGCTAATTCCATCCATATACCGGACATCACATCTATTCTTCAACTTCATCCAACTCTTGTCCATACTGCTACAAAATATTATAATTATTTAATTATTACATATGTATATATTTGTCCATTAATTTACGCTTAATTATACGTACTCGATCTACATCGATCCATCAATTACGTACGTACGTAATTTAATCGATATGTACATATATATATAGCTAACATCCTTGCATGTATGTACGTACGTTTTCACTAAATATATATTAATTAAGCAAATTTTAACTGCGTACGTACGTACCTGCTGGCCTTCTTGATATCTGTACGTTAATTAAGCTAGCTAGCTAGTCAGCGGAGATCCCTTATCGATCCTGATTCTTCTCGGCCTTCTAGCTAGCTAGCTCCCTTCTCCTTCTCCCTTCTCCTTCAATTATTCTTCAAATGGAATGAAGAGATCGAGGAATGAATTCAGTTTGGCATCGGGCTTATATAATGCTTCACTTAGACGACGGAGGTGTCGATACGTCGTTTAAGTGGAAGTACGTTACGTACTCGGACGACGGCGTGTCGGTCTGTTGTCCAGGTAATCACCTGGACGACGGAGAATACTATCTCCGTCGTCCAGGTGATCACCTGGACGACGGAGAAGACTCCGAGGTCCAGGTGATCACATGGACGACGGAGAATACCGTATCCGTCGTCCAGGTGATCACCTGGACCTCGGAACAGACTACGTGGTCCAGGTGGTACTTGGACCACGGAGTCTTTTCCGTGGTCCAGGTGTCACTTGGACCACAGAACAATTACGTTTCCGTGGTCTAAGTGCTGTTTTCTTGTAGTGACTTGTTATCTGTCTCTGAATTAAACTCACAAAACAAATGCTTTGTCACCTTTTTTTCTATGTATGCCATCTTTAGGGTCTTGACATCTCAAGCGATAATAGGCAAGGGAGATCTTAGGGGGTGACTGTTTCACTTGAATTGCATGTACAACGGAGGGACAAGAATGTCGTCACCACCGGTGGCCCTGACATTGAGTTCTGATCAAGTGAATGAAATTTGGTTGTGGCATCGTCGATTGGGTCATCCATCTTTTGGGGTTATGAAGAAATCAATGCCATCACTGTTCTTGAGAATAAAAGAGTCAGCGCTCCATTGTGAAACCTGTGTGTTTTCTAAAAGTCATAAGTCCAGCTACCCTCCTAGTTCTCATTCTAGTTAACCATCATTTGAGTTGATCTATTCTGATGTATGGGGGCCTTCGAAGAATTCAACTTTGACTGGAATGAGGTACTTTGATTTGTTCATTGATGACTTTACAAGGTTAACATGGGTTGTGTTGCTGCAAAAGAAGGATGTTGTGTTCTCTGTCTTTACTGCTTTTCATAGTCTCATTCAGACGCAGTATGATGCCTATGTAAAAGTATTTTAATCTGAAAAATGGAGGAGAGTTTGTTGATCACTTTTTCCAAAAGTATTTTCAGCAGCATAGAATTGTTCACCAGACTACTTGTCCTCAGACACCGAAGCAGAATGAAGTTTCTGAAAGAAATAATCGTCATCTCTTAGATATGGGAAGATCTCTCTTACTTAGTGCCAACATGCCAAAATATCTTTGGGGAGAAGATGTATTGTGTGCCTCTCATCTCATCAATCGTCTACCATCTGCGGCTCTTTAGAATCGAATTTTATTTGAAGTACTGTTTGAACATGTTATCATCCCGTCTCTTAACAAACTTCCTGCTTGTGTCTTTGGTTGTGGGGCATATGTTCATCTTCATAAGAATCAAAGATCTAAGTTGGAGGCTCGTGCTCTTAAGTGTGTTTTTGTTGGCTATGGTACCCATCAGAAAGGTTATAAGTCTTATCATCCTTCTTCTCAAAGGTTTTATGTCACTATAGATGTCACTTTTAGCGAAAACTTGTGTTATTTCTCTCTTTCGGAAACTCTTCGCGAGGAGGAGAAGAATATATTTTATGAAGACCAATTTGGACAATTAGAATATTGTATTTCAGTTGAAAGTGTCCAAGATGAAAACAGTTTTCGACCCGTCAAGGAAATTCCACGATTTGTCAAAAAAATGGTATCCCAGAACAGGCAGAAGGTGGTTTTCAACCCATCGAGGAGGAACCTCGACCCGTCAAAATTGGTATCCTGGATCGGCAGAGTGCGGCCTTCGACCCGTCAAAAATTCCCAGATAGATAAGACTGTTTCGAGTTCTGAAAGTGTTCAACAAGTCGAACAAGTGTCCGACACGTTGAAAGGAGAAGAATTAGTCAATGATTAGCCACCAATTATTGAAGATGTACATGCAAGTCCAGTGTCTCCTTCTCCATCAACGATCTCTCATGACATGTCATCACCTGATGTATGTAGTAGTGTTCCTTTGTCTAATTCTAGTGTTCCTGAAAGGGATTTACCTGCTGGGTCAACCCGTGGTCAACCTCCAAAAAGATATAAACCACTCTTATCAGCTAAAGCCACATATCATGTAGCTAATTATATGTCAACCCATAGATTGTCTAAACTCTATGTAGCCTTTGTGAATCATTTATCTGTTGTATCTCTTCCTAGTAAAGTGCAAGATGCAATCAAGTAGGAGAAGTGGGCCAAAGCAATGGAAGTTGAGATGGATGCTCTAAACAAGAATGATACTTGGGACTCAACAAGAATTGTACTTGGGACTTGGTACAATTACCACCTGGAAAGAAGACTGTTGGGTGTATATAGGTGTATGTTGTGAAGCATAATCCAGATGGATCAGTTGTCAGGTATAAGGCAAGGTTGGTTGCCAAAGGATACACCTAGAAATATGGAGTGGATTATGATGAGACATTTGCACCAGTAGCAAAGATCATTACTATTCGAGTGTTCATGTCCTTGGCAGTTAATCTGAACTGGCCCTTGCAGCAATTTGATATGAAGAATGCATTTCTTCATGGAGATTTGAATGAAGAAATTTACATGGATCTTCCTCCAGGATATGGTACTTCTACAGGTGAGAAAGTGGTGTGCAGATTAAAGAAGTCCTTGTATGAATTGAAGCGATCTCCAAGAACTTGTTTTGGAAGGTTTACAACTTTCATAAAGAAGATTGGATATAAGCAGAGCAATTCAGATCACACTCTGTTCCTGAAGCATCGACAATGAAAGTTGACAGCCTTAATTATTTATGTAGATGGTATGGTCGTGACAGGTGATGACTTTGATGAGATCCACTACCGGATTTTTACCCATTGCCGGCGACTTTTATGTCGCCGGTAATGTTTTTGGACATTGTCGGCGATTTTTGCCGGAAAAATCGCCGGCAATGTAATTTTTTTTTTTTCGAGACATTACCGGCGACTTTTAAGTGAGTCGCCGGTAATGTCTCGATGGTAATGACATTACCGGCGACTTAAATTAAGTCGCCGGTAATGTTTAAAAAAAAAAAAAAAAGACATTACCGGCGACTCACTTAAAAGTCGCCGGTAATGTCTCGAAAAAAAAAAAAAATTACATTGCCGGCGATTTTTCCGGCAAAAATCGCCGGCAATGTCCAAAAACATTACCGGCGACATAAAAGTCGCCGGCAATGGGTAAAAATCCGGTAGTGCTTCGTCGTCTAAGTGTTTTTTCCCGGTAGTGATCAAGAGATTACAAGCTCAGTTGTCTTCTGAATTTGAGATGAAGGATCTTGAAAACTTGAAGTATTTCTTGGGTATTGAGGTAGCTCGGAACAAGAACTGCATTATGTCGAGTCAAAGGAAATATGTTCTAGATTTGTTGGCAGAAACGGGTATGCTTGACTGAAACCAGTTGATACACCCATTGAGCAAAATCATCGACTTGCTGAATATCTTGATCAAGTTCCTACATACAAATCTTGATACCAGAGGTTAGTTGGAAGATTAATTTACTTGTCACACACTAGACCTGATCTTGCTTATACTGTTAGTGTGGTGAGCCAATATATGCATAATCCTAGTGAGAATCATATGAATACTGTGATAAGAATTTTGAGATACTTGAAGTCTCTCCTGGTAAAGGTCTTATGTTTCTAAAGCATAAAGAGTTTGAGACTAGTGGGTACACTGATGAAGACTGGGCATGCAACATTACTGACAGGCATTCCACTTCTGGCTATTTTACATTGGTGGTGAAAATTTAGTTACTTGGAGGAGCAAGAAGCAGAATGTGGTAGCTCGTTCTAGTGCAGAGACAAAGTACAGAGGTATGACTCAAGGGGTTTGTGAGTAGTTATGGTTGAAGTATTTACTAGCAGACTTGGGTTTCAAGCAAAAATGACACATGCCTCTTTATTATGACAACATTATTGTAGTTGAAATTGCATGTAACTTTGTTCAACATGCTCGGACGAAGCATGTAGAGATTGATAGACACTTCATTAAGAAGAAGCTAGATGCTCGTATTATCTCATTCCCATTTGTTCATTTAGGGGAGCAGTTAGCTGACATCCTTACCAAAGTTGTTTCGTTCAAAACTTTCAGTGACTCACTTGACAAGTTAAGCATTCAAGACTTGTATGCCCCAACTTGAGGGGAAGTGATAAAGTGAGTCACACTCCTTGTATATTTAGAAAGTGTATATTCTGTAATTATGTAGAATTCTGTAATTGATTAGGTTTCCTTCTAGGACTATAAGTATGCTTCTATAAATGTCTAATTCGAGATTGATCAATATATTAAAAAAAATACTTGTATTCTATTTTATTAAATGGTCCAATATACCTATAATAAAGGCAATTTTTGTCCCATTATTGATTTCATTTCATTTTCTAAGTTCTTCCTGGATCTTAATAAGTTTACATATGTAAATAACTAAACAAAAAAAGATCTGCAACTCGATCGATCAGAAAATAAAGAAAAAGAACTGGCCTAGCTGTAATAGAATATTGAATTCTCTTTTTTCTTTTTTTCTTTTTTTTCTTTCTGGGGAAGAACTGCTTTGATTACTAGATAATTTTATAATGTTATCCCTGTGATTTGGAAGTTAATGGAATTAGTACCTCTCCGTGGTTGCTGAGTTGCTGGTACCTGAAAAATTAATGAAAGCCCATGATCTCAATTATGCAGCAGGTAATTGGTATGTACTGGTAAACCATAATTGAAGTAGGTAGCCCCAGATTTCATGCATGGTACTCCAGAGATGAAAAGCAGTAACAAAACTCAACTGATCGAAGAAGTTTACTACAAGACACTAGTAAAATCATATTGAAACCATACAAATATCTGCACTTAGATCTTGATGTTGTAAAATTGAGTTTGCTCTTTCAGCAATGTACGTATAGTGGAAAATGAACTGTATTTGTCATTTTTCCGCACATTGTTTGATAAGACGAAAAGTATTGATTTTTGTTTTTGTAACTTGTACGTTGTGTAGATAAATCACCCATTGAATATTTTGAGAAGTGCGAATTATTGGAGCTTTAACTAATTCAAAGTTTCATTGGAAAAAAAACTAATTCAAAGTTATGTTAAACCTTAATTTCAAATGTTCCATTACGACCAAATTAGGCATGCCATCGATATAAAATGGAATAATTGTTCGATGATGACTATCGATCCTAACGTCGTTGGCAGAAGTAAAAGTCTTGAAACAAAGTGTCAAATTCGTTAAATCTGTTAGTGGATCATTGGAGCTTTAACTAATACAAAGTTGGGTTAGACCTTCCAAGTGTACAATTACCATCAAATAATGGATTTGGCGTGTTGAAGTTAAAACAAACTGTGGATATGCTAGCGATTTGAGCTTTGGTTAGTACAAAGTTATGTTAAACCTTGATTCAAATGTTGCATTAGTCCATTACGATCAAATTTGGCCTGATATATATATATATATTCATACATTAAAAACACTGATGACTACTATCGATCATAACGTTGCTATAGCTAAAGTAAAAACAAACTGTCAAATCTATTTATGAGATGAATTAAATATTGATGATAGACTATCCGTAGTTGGATGAAGTTGAGACAATTGTTAAACCTGAAGTACAAAATTTGAGTCGGAAAACTACTGTAATTATTGTGACGAGGAGGGTACAGTATAGGTGAAAACTTAAAAGGAAAGACTTGTGAAACTAGTGAAGATTGGGTGGTACAATACAATACAATACACTATTGTGTCTCGCGGTAATCTGTAATCCTAACTGACCCCAGATGGATGGCTTGAGTCAGCCAGCTGTATTAATACAGACCTACACTGTCATTTTTCCGATCCATTGCTTTCATACTGAGGCCCTTAAGATATTACCCTCACACTCTATAAATACGTACCATATTTGCATGTATCGAATTTGTCAACAAAATATGTAATGGCATATACCCGAAAAATAACCAAAAATAGATATATTTTAATAAAAGGATCCTCTATACATATATATATATCCAGAATTTACGACAACCAAAACCCCCTATTAAGCCAATGGGATTACTCATCGATTAAATAAGTTCGTTCCAGTTAATACTCACAAATTACTACTATACTACTCTCGACTTTTCTTAACAAAACGAAATCCCACGGTTTCCTCTTAAAAAGTCCTCGCAAAGCTTCAGTCTCTGATCTCTCTATTTTTGTCTACTTAAAAACCCCTCTCGTCCTCTCTCTCCTTTCAAAGCTTTTAGTTCTCCATTTTCGAGTCGATACTCCTGCTCACTCACACACGCAGACAACACTGCACGCCCTTCAACTCAATATTCTCTCCTCCTGCTCACTGTTCTTGAGAGCTCCCTCCCTAAACCCAATTCCTGGCCACACATTTCCCTCAAGAGTGAAGCTACAAGAAGAATCTGATTTTCTTTCTTTCTTATATTACCTCTCCATTAAGCTCAAAGCCTGTGTCTTTTTCGATCCAACTATCAATCTTTGTCGTCAATGAATAACTCGGATACCTCAACCAGCAGCTTCAACTCCTCCCCACTCTCCTCTTCATCCTCCAACTCCTCTTCCTCGGCCTCTCCGCGCACGCCTTCCTCGGGTCAGATTATTAATGACCTGATACCCGGAAAGTCCGACCCGACCCGGGTCTTAACCAACAAACGGGCCAGGGAGTCCGAGTCCAACAACAACAACAATAGTAAGCATCCGGTTTACAGAGGGGTCCGAATGCGGACGTGGGGCAAATGGGTATCCGAAATCCGCGAGCCCAGGAAGAAGAATCGGATCTGGCTCGGCACTTTCTCCACACCCGAAATGGCGGCGCGTGCTCACGACGTCGCCGCTCTCACCATCAAAGGCGACTCCGCCATCCTCAACTTCCCAGCACTGTCCGGGTCCTTGCCCCGACCCGACTCCAACTCGCCCCGCGACATCCAAGCCGCCGCCGCCAAAGCCGCCTCCATGGAAACCCTAAACACGTCGCCGACTTCTCCTCCGCCGCAACCTCAACCGCCGACGTCGTCGTCGTCGACACTGTCACAGTCGTCATCCTCGTCCTCGTTGGCCGTGACGAGCAGCGGCAGCGCCGACGCCGCCGGAACGCCAGAGGAGCTGGGGGAAATAGTGGAGCTGCCGAGCCTGGGGACGAGTTACGAGTCCGCCGAGTCAGGGAGCGAGTTCGTGTTCGTGGACTCGGCGGCGGCGGTGGAAGGGTGGCTATACCCGCCTCAGCCGTCGTCGTCGTGGTGGCAAAACGGGTATTTCGGAGAAGAGTACGGGTATATTAGGAATTACGAAATGCTGATGCCACCAGCTGCCGAGTGTGTCGAGGACCTCCTCTTGTGGTTGCATTAAATTGTCGCCGTCCCGACGTCACCTGTTTTCGATCGGCAAGCGCTGCGCTTTGGTGGCCGTGGCCACGTGTCCTGTTTTCTTAATTAGTTGAGAGATTTTCTTTTCTTTTTAGCTAAACATGGGAGTGCCCTTTTATGAAACTTTTGCTTTAGTGTGTGTTAATTCAAGGGACTTCATGCTCCTTCTCCTCCTAAACTTTTTTTTACGGCTAAAAGAGAGGCCTTACATTAATCAAGAAGAGATAAAATATCTGATACACAGTATAACGTCAATTAGAATCGAGAGAATTAAACTACCGTTGTATTAACCTAGAAAATCTAAATCAGTACAAGAACAAATGCTTGAAAATTAAGCACCAAAGAGAACCAAGGAACCATAAGCAATGTCTCTCTAAAGGCGAACACCAACACGGGTAAATCAAGGTAATGTTCGCCTAAACCTACCAGACTATTCCGGTGACTCCTCAGGGTTCTCCACGGCCATGTTGAACAGGAATTCACTATCTCCCTGCTCAGATGACGGTTCCATCACAGACGCCGCAAGCTCCGACACCATTACCTCAAAACGGATCGTGTGCGCACCAAGTCCTTCCCAAACACACCAAAACTCCTCAAATTCTGAGGGACAACAACCAGTTGCGTCTCTCCGTGCACTCAACTCCTTGTTGCTAATCCTCAAATGATCATGAACTGGTCAACAATGCCAATGCTCTGTCAACCAAGCCAAGTGCCCGACTTCACCCCAGCCTCTTCTACGAAGGAGGTCCCGACGAGAGTAGCGACCAAGATCGCGTGAAATTAACCCACAAAGTGAAGGCCATGATACTATGCCACCAATGACATAGTATTTCTTGTTCCCCAAATTGGATGTACCAAACGTGGTCTCTCCCTTCTCTGGAACAACGAAGACCGCCACAAACTGATGTTGAGATCCATCTGTCATGGCTTTGGGTGCAGCGCAATATCTAGGTGAGAATACCTAAAGGCTGTGCAAGGTGAGGGTGCTAGAGAGGGTTTTATGGTTTCCGCTCTCTCGCTCTTTTACACTAATCTGCAACTTAGTTTTGATTACTATGCTCTAATTCTATCCTCCTCAACTTTGTTACTGTTCACCAGTGTTAATGTTCGGTGTGATTTCTCTTTTTATAGGAAATTTCCTTTCCCAAATGGTCCTCGCTCTACACAAAAAATCAGAAACTCTTAGTCTCTTTCACCTAAAAATTTCAGCAATGTACAATAAAATGTGCAGTAATTCAATAACAAATAAATTTCCTTGCAACCCTGTTTGGGATTGCTTTTCACTAATCAGAAAATTGCTTTTGAATTTATACAAATAATTAGTAAAAAATGATAATAAAATTTAAAAAAAACTTGGGTCGAGTTTTAGAAGAAGTTAGAAGTAATTTTGGAGACAGTTTCTTTTTGGAAGAAAAAAAAAACAAGGTTCTAAAGAATTTCAAAAGTGTTATTATCATTGCTCATATTATGAATTACTCGACGGTATGTTAGAATTACAAATATCATTCTCAGAAATTAGTGTAAATAGTAATATCTTAAAACAATGGTTTTGCAAAACTATTTTATTTTTTTTGACTAAAGGCTTTCGGTTACCCTCAGACCTCGATTAATGAAAGGTACAATACAAGGGGGAGACATAAAGTCTAAGCCCCATAAGACGAAAAACACTCGAAATAATACCAGGTGACTCAACCAAAATATTGTATCCTAACCTGCACCAATTTGAAAAGAGCGCAACATTGGCAACTCTATTTGTTTTACATTTAAGGCGACACAGTATCGGAAAGATAACACGACTAAGGCGACGTATCAATTCACTATAACCAGCTTTCAAACTATGTTGTCGGCAAAAATGGTCGGCACTACATCTCATCCTGCTACTGGGAGGGAGCATCCAATCAACGAACCAATGGACGTCACAACCTAGACCAGACATGACACCTAAGATGCACTTGGGACAAAGCCCACATCCGTCAATCTCAAACGAGTATTTGGTTATTTGCGAAAAAACAACTAAAGACGGAAAATAAAAATAACTAAACTCAAAAACATTAAATAGGTTATGGGTCAGGACCAACAATTGAGTCCAAACCAAAACCATTATTAGGGCAAAATATGTACCAAATCGACCCATGTAACTGACCCAACCCAGATGCAGGTCAAAGTCACCAGTGTTGCACCGCCGCCACCCAAGCCAAGCTATCCACCACCTTCCACGAAACCTGCGCCGCCGATGTGGATAAAAACTGTTCACCACCAACCGGAGAAGCAACCCATATTTTAGCGACCTGCCTAAATCAAATAGAAGCAGCCCTAGCCAAAAACCGAGACCAACAAAGCCTAGCCCCACCACCCACGGCGACCCTCTGTTCAAGCTCTTCTCCTACTCGCCTGTCACCACGCAACCAACACCGAGAGCCCTATCCTAACCTCCAAAGCCGAAGCCAAATCCAACTATCGACCAGCCCATATTCGCTTGACTCCTCAGATCTCTAAACCAGATATCGAGGAAACCACCGCCGCCAAAGCACGGCCTAACTGGACATAAGTCCTTCCGGCCGCACCCGCAGACGTCGACGAGGCTGAGGCCAACGCCAAACACCAGGCCGCCGGACGAGATGCAAACAGTTGAAGAGGAGTTTCTATATCGCGCATGGAGGTGCATGGTCCGCCAGACTTGTTTTTTTAGTTTTGCAAAACTATTGTTTGCCAAACTGAATGGTCATTAATGTTTAACATAAGTTGAAAAACGACATTAGTGTAACTGAAGTGACTGAAGTGTTTAGAAGTAACTGAAGTGTTTAATATAAATTGAAACTATTGGTGGACAGAAATTAGAAGTAACTCAAGTGTTTAATATAAGTTGAATCTTTCACATATTGTGCTAGGACTTGATTTATAAATCAAAAGTACAGATTTGAGAGGATACACATTACCCACTAGCTGTGGTTTAATTTGGCAAGTAGGACAAGCTCCTACAAATATATTTCTTGTTGATTTAGAGTAATACACAAATCTTTTAATAGAAACCCTATTTTGATTTTGTAGTACATTATCAGTCACTCACTTGTGTTTAGCCATGTGTGCATGTTTTAATCTATTACCATGTGAACCATACGATTTATCACTTCACAAAAAGAAAAATGTCGGATTAAACATCTATGTTATATGAATATAATTATTTTACGAAAAAAAATATCAGATCTAATCATATACAATACTATAACAATATGGTATGGTATATAAATTCAATCGTGTACATTTTTTTTTTAGAAAAACAACTCTAGAAAGATAAAAACTTTAGACTAATTGATGCGATTTTGGTCATTGATCAAGGTATCTAGAACAACTCTGAAGTGATAATAAACTCTTCTAACTTTTTTTTCTTCTTGAATTAGGCTGTTCTTAAGTCTCGAATAATAAAATGATAAAGTATAAGTGAAGTCTCGAATAATAAAATGATAAAGCATAAGTGGGAGACTTATAAGCATGCGTAACTAGTATATGCACAACTCTATTATAACTTCATGGATAATGAAAAAGAAGAGTTACACTTAATCTACTATTTACCGTCTCAATAAGGTTACCTAACGGAGACAGGTCCATTTCCTCTCTGGTATAAATTCACTAAAATAGCCTTAGTGGAATTGCAAATAAATCATTGGTGAGTTGCTCGACTGACAATTGTATTTCAGCTACTATACATGGGTCCTGACAAGTGTATGTACTGTACACACATTGACTCGTTTCTTTGCATCAGAAATTAATATTCACATTGCCTGCAGCTTTCTTTTTTTGCTATAACTGGCTTGTAAATATATACCGCAGAGATCGAATCACCCCCACATTTACTTTTGAAATTTTAAGAAATTGGACTGTGAAATACGGCTACATATATATAAGACCTCAACCTTATAAGAGCTTCATGCATAGGGTTGGTTGTTAGGATTTTCTTTGTCCTTTGTTTATCTGCTTCTTTAATGGATGCTGAAAATAGTTGTTGGTATTAATTTGAGCCTTTGTACTAGACTGCTAGCAACCAAGTTCGTGTTAATGGCTATCATCAACTAAGGTACAAAACATTGAGTTGTATCGGTCTAGTTCAGAAGTTCGGTTCACATGGAAGATGACCCCAAAAAACAACTTAACCAACAGGGGGATATAATATATTGTCTTCCATATATATATAGTTTCAAACAAAGAAATCTACTTTCATCCACTGAAGATTGAATTGCATCAATCTCTTGTTTGTACGTTTTAACGTATGAAAGAAAAGCGAAGTAATACTTTCAAAAAAAAAAAGCGAAGTAATATATACTTAATTTTAATGACTCATGAAGTAATTATTTATGCTCTAGAGGCTAATATACTGATTTCAGTTAGTTGTGTTTATCTATCATCTAATAAATTGTATATGAACTACACGGTAATTAAGTGTCCAACTTTAAATTAATTTATAAAATAATGTACTGAACACAACCAAGTAACTAACTACGAATGCGTTACTCGCTACCAAATCAATAGCATTTCTTGATCATAACATAATAATATCATTTTCATTATTTGGTGTTTTTCATAAGTTGTTTTATCATAAAAATAAAGTAGAACGATACTGAGCCATTGAATATATATATATATATATATATATATATATATATAGACACACACACTGTATTTGGCTTGGCATGAGCTATAGTACTAGCCTGTTTGGGAGAATTTCACAGTTGCATGTGCAACTTTTATGACAAAGCAATTCGTGATATATTCAATGGCTCATGTACCGTTCTATTTCATTTTTATGACAAAACAACTCATGAAAAATACCAAGTAATGAAAATGATATTATTTTATATACACACACTGTATTTGGCTTGCATAAGCTATAGTACTAGCCTGTTTGCATGTCACATTCCATTTTACATATCAAACACCCACACAAAAATCAGCCACAAGCTGTATCCCTAGCAAATGAGAAAATTGCGCTCCCAAATAGCGGAATGCATAATTTCAATAATATTGAAATATGTCAATCGATCACCAAATACATTGAATCTTATGGCATGAATGCTATAACCAGCGGCGAATTTAGAATTTTAAAAAAGGGTAGGCTGTATAATATTGTGCAACACACAATAAATTTTTTTTTGGAAAACTCATAAGACTAGAATATATACACAACTTAGACAACGAAATGATTTAATATTTTTGTTATAAAAAATGAAAAGAACATACATCGAAATGAATTTTTTTTAACTTATATGCGTATTTGACTACTACTACATCAGAAACGAAAACATTAACTTATGCAACAACTAGTAAGCAGATAGATGCCGAATTTAACATTCAGTGATTTTATATCATGAGAAATCACTCCTAAAAAAGTTGAAGCTATAAGAAAATATAAAAAATACAGGAAAACAAATGTGGAGAGCACCAGATAGTACAATGACAAAGAAGAGAAACTCATATATGAGGAAGAAAGATGGACGAAGATTTTTGTAATCGAGACTACATAGGCGAAAAAGTTATGAAAATAAATGTAATAGACAAAAAATTAATTATAAATATATATATATATATAATTTTTTATTTTTTTAAAATACCCCCAAAATCTGGTTGGACTGAGTCCACCTTGCTCTTCACTTGCATCCGTCCTTGGCTATAGCGCATGCACGAATCACATTTTTCATTTTTAAATTTAATGCTCAAATTGTTGTTTGGTAGATGGTCGATTAGAAATATAAACTGTGATACAAAGTTCCTAGCTAGATACAGTAGATAGCATCGTTACATGATATCTTAATTTAATTTGTCAATTCCGAAGTAGAACATGGGTGAAAACCAATTGAATCAAATTCTGATAAATATAAGTAGCTTGAACACCGATGGAATCAGACATTGATGCTAGTTTTGTAACCTTCTGCTTAACTTTTTTCTGTTTGGGAAAATGAAATAGGGTCAACTTTTTGTTCATATGTTATGTTAAACGGCCACAGTGGATGATGGGTTTGGTAAGGACGATTACAAGGAGAAGCTTTTCGATCAATTATACAGATTTTCTAAAAACCCACTAGTATATCGAAGCAGCAGTTTTTTTTTCACTATCTGGGTATGGCTGGCTTCTCCATCTGTTCGATTAGAATTTCCAAGTCAAATATATACATATCGACCCCATTTGCTAATTTTGCATAGCTGGAAGCAATTATTTAGGACCCCATCACTAAGTTTTGTCATGTAACTGGGGATTTGATTTAATCTGCATCATATCATTATTGTACGTTATGATATTGCAGAGAGGAATATATCATTATAATTTTTACGTGGCTGAAAAATATTGTTCTGGTCCTCAACATCAATCCGGTACCTTGTTAAACTGGAGAAGACATATGTCAGATCACTCATTTAGCAGTGTAGACCATATATGGGTTAATGTTGTTAATTATTTGATAGCGTAGAAGAAATGGGTCGTGCTCCATCATATAGCATTATAGCTGCAGCCTGCAGAGGATATTGAGTCACGGAGAAATTTGTTCATCGATCTGTTTCCTGCTTTGATCATTAAGATTCCGGGTGCACGTTAGAAGGGGTTGTAGAATTCGAAACTAATTTATCCAAGAACGCAAGTGGAAGTGGAACTACTCATGGTAGCTTGATATGCATAACATCAATTAATCGATCACCGAGATAATGAAAGCATTTGTAACATTTTTGTCATGATTATTATTTTATTTTTTTCGAAATGCATTTAAAAGCACTCGTGTGTAATTAATGTATTATGCACATTAAAAGAGACTAAATGATATATACAGTTAAATCTCTATAAGTTAATAACTTTTAATTACAAATTTGTTAATTTAATGGGATATTAAATAATCAATAAATTATTGATTATTAATTTATAAAATTATTATTTTTATACTTTGTTCAATATACATCATTTTTTAATATATTATGTATACATTATTAAATGTGCTATGAGAAAATAACACCATAAATTTTTATCATGTTAAGAAAAATCCATTAATCTAAAATGAGATCCAAGATGACATCAATTTTAAGTCATTCTTCATAAAATCATCATAAATGAATAATTAATTATGTGTGTTAAGTCACTATTAATTTATATATATATATTACTTTGGGTCTATATGAATTCTTTAAATTATATTATCTTATTATTTAAAAAGATTTATTCTCTATTAATCCCTGTGTGTGTCTTGTCATAGTTATATATGGATATTGATTAGATAGATACAGAGAATCCCTGTTATATCGGGAAAGTTATTGTAACAGATTGTATCAGCCTATATTTAAGACATTCTATCAATGAGAAGAGTAACTACTTTTTGTCTATTTTAATTTCTCCTGCAACACGTTATCAACACGACTCCCAGAGTTAATAACAAACACCACAGAGAAAGAAACCCTAGAATCGAAAAAAAAAAAGTCAGATCACCGCCAACCACCGTCAGCCTCTTTCCTTTTCTTCAGCCAAAATCGAGCCTGTGCAGTTCATCCAATTTTGACAGAAGATTTCGAGCACTTCCGGATGAATCAGAGGGCGATATTTATATGCACGGAAAGCCCCAGATGTCTAGTTTCCAGAACATCCAGAAAATCTCAATTTGGAGGTGTCTGGAGAAAGTTATAGCCATTTGAGTGAACGAATGTCAGTCTGCCCGAAAAGAAGAAAAGAAGAAGAAATCCTCCGCATGCTAAAAGCTTCGTTGACGTACTTCCTTTCTTCAAACTTCTTTCACGGAGAAGTTTTCATATCAAGCATAACACCCTCGATGTAAATTTTCTAAACCATCAATTTATAGATCTAGGATCAAACTTACTTACCGCAAAATCCTAGATCTAATTTGATTATAATTGCGATATGAGTTGTATATATATATTGCATGTTTGCCCTAGTTCCTATAGACCTATATCCATAGAGTATATGTGATGGTCATGGGGGAGTCATGGTTTAGAAAAGAAAAGAAAAGAAAAGAAAGAAAAATCAATGTTATGTGATGACTTTGTCACGGTTGCTGCGTGTGGTTTTTGAACCACCGTTTATAAATTGATTTTTGTGACCATACATCTTGGATCACGTTCTTGTTCCTCACACTTGATATTATTGATCGTATATTTCGATCGTTACTAATCAACATCTCGTGTCTCTCTTGTGGTTGACATCAATTGAGTCGGAACGGCCTGAATTGATATCATTGATCCTCAAGGAGCAAAATATTATTTTGGGTGTCAGACGTTGAGAACATGCTTCCCAGTATGAATTTGACAGATATAATACAACATCCACCACCACTTGGTACTGAGCCACCAACTCTAGCTCGTAAAGATCAAGTTCTCATGTTTTTTAGGCAGGATATACATCCAGTTCTAAAGAAAAGTATTTGCTAAAGAATGACCCCACGGTTTTTGTGGGCGACTTTACAAGACATGTTCAATAATGTGTATAATGCACAACTTCATGAACTAAGAGAAGGATGTGATTTCATCCGGTTATTGGATTCTCCAAATATTTATACTTTTAATCGAGCAATGTTAGAGCTTCAATCAGAGTTGAGCATTTGTGGTATTATATAGACTAATCAGACTATGATCAAGAAGTCTATTAGTACACTTCCTACCTCATTGGTGGGAAGACACGTAAAAAAAAAGGGAGCAATCGTTCTGAGCGTTACAACAACCATGGTGGAAGAGAAAGACATGACAATGTTCGTGGTAGAGAAATAGTCGAAACTTGACTTGGACTCACCATGACAATAGTCTTTACTCCAATATGAATCATTCCAATTTCGGTTCTAGGAATTATGAGAATTTTTCACATTCTGCTTCTACTTTGTGCTTGTCATCTTGCTATATATGTGGTTTTGCCAAGCACATGCACAAAAAAAAAAAATGTGTTGTGCACCCAAGGATTTTCAACAGGCCTACAAGAAGTGCAAGAAATATCTGGCACATGAGACTTCATTTCACTGAAGTTTATGAGATGAAAGATTGCCATGTAGCAAATCTTATTATAGCAGACAATACAAAAACAAGTTTGGTGACTTCGATTTTTGAGTAGCCTATGTATTAGGCTCATGTCTTTACTATGTAATTCAGTTTCGTTTTATTTTTGACTTGGTTTTAGTCACGTTTTGAGACTTAGTCGATTTTGGAATATGAACATCCATGATGTAACTGTTATTTGTTGGCTGTATAATGAATATTTCTCTATCTCTTGGTATATGAAAGTGTTTGAGAATGCTCTATTTCGTACAATTCTTGTGTATGGTTCGATGTTTATTAGTATATGGAAATATGAGATAAAGATACGGTAAAAATGTGACACAAAGGAGATGATGTTATTTTAAACTCGGGGAGATTTTTGATTCAATCGAAGCTAACCCACGGGTTATTTTTTGACATTTTTTCGATCCATCGAAAATATGTACTTCGATCCATCGAAACTTATCCTCGGGCCCTGTTGTTACAATTTTTGATCTATCAAGACATTCCTTCGATCCATCGAAGGCATGCCTCGGGTCATTTTCATCGACCCATCAAAGCTTTGCTTCGACCCATCAGAAATCAGTATCGGAAAATTAGATTTATTTTGGGTTCCTTCGATCCATCAAAGTATTACACTTCGATCCATTAAAGCTTATCCTCGGGTCCTTTGGTTGAAAAAAAATTCGATCCATCGAGACACTCCTTCGATCCATCGCAGGAATGCCTCGGGTCAACTTTTTCGACCCATCGAAAATTGATATCGAAAATTCTATCTCGTTTGAGGTTCCTTCGATCCATCGAAGGAATTAATTTGACCCATCGAAGACATCATTCTGGACACTATTTTTGACCCATTGAAGCTTTGCTTCGACCCATCAAATTTCTGGTATCGAAAAATCACAAGTTATTTTGGGTTTATTTTCTACCCATCGAGGCTTTTCTTTGACCAGTTGAAAATCTAATCCGAATGTGATGTTTTTAGATGAGTTTTTCATCTGTTTCATTGGCTTATAATGTTGTTTATACATCGGTTTTATTGGAAAATATCGAAAAAATTTCAGAAATTTTCTGTTGGGAAATTGTTAGTCTAAATCGACCAACTTGGATTTCAGCACCAGATGTGGTGCTACATCCGTTTATGCCATACTATTGAACTCCAAATACAACGGTCTTCTTGATCGATATGATGTTGTTATACATCGGTTGTATTTAGGTATTATAATACTATATCAACACTCAACAAAGGTTAAATCCTTTTGAAATCTTTAAGTATCCACTTAAAGTGTTCGCCATGTCTTGGATTCAAAGAATGTTTGATCGACATTGTTTTGTTGATACATGATGGCGAGATTGAGTGTTATCATTCGAACCTTACTCAAATTTGAAAACTTTTGTGCCAACCTTCTTCACTTAACATTATGAGAATGAAAGAGAGTTTTGTGTCTCATCTCCGTAGACTGTTGCCAACGGCGCAATCTGGAAAAGTTTATGAGGTATTGTAGTTGTTTATATCTTACTACAGTTTGGATCATTGAATCCAATGCAGTCACTTATATTACTATGCGTGACTTAGCCGCATATAAGCTTTTGCACTTTGATAATCAACCTATTGAGAAATTCTTATGGTCATTTGTTCTTAAGATCAAAGAAGCATGTGGGAATGTCTAAAATCATCGGTTTAGATGGGGAACTAAGATTACTCCACTCGGTTCAGGCTTGGTCTCCAAGACGAGTGCAACACCATCCCGGCAAAATACTGTTGAGGCGTTGTGCGTTATCCCACAAGATTCATATGTTGTAATCTTTGATGCACATTGCTCGTTTTGCAAAGCTTGATTATGTCTGTAATGTTGTAATGTTGTAATGTTGCTTACATGCATGATAATCTTTTGTTGAAGACACATCTTTCTTCCTCCATTGATTCCAAGAATCTATTTGTTGATCAATCAAACCAATATGCAGACTATTTATATATGGTTCTGATTGCTGTATCGACGCATCGGTCACACGTCTTTGCAATCCATATGCTACGCTGCATTTCAAAACTCCTAGCACATATTATTCAGTTTCAGGCTCACCACCTGAATGTTTCAATCTGGTCATTCAGATTGGTTTAATATAGGAAAGTTTACATCGACATACCTTGTTGATTATTGCATATTGATTGGGATTATTATTGAATATCCTGGTTCCCCATGTTCTTTCATATGAACGGGTTAAGCAGAAGCACAAATCAAGCGGTTCAAGCTTGTGGTCAGAACTATGGTAATGTATGATAATTTACCGGTACCTGCTTGGGGATATGCAATGTTATATGCAACTATACTTATTCGCTTGATACCTATAAAACCGTCAACCATTTTGTGTGTACTAGTTGGTAACTGGATATGAGCCTGATATCTCACATCTACACATCTCTGGTTACACGATACATGTGTCTACTACACTTCCACTGCGTATGCAAATGGGTCATCAACGTTGATTGAGCATCTATGTTGGTTCACCAACGTTTGTCTGTAATTACGAACCTTTGACAAGAGATCTCTTTACTGCTAGTTTTGCAGAAAGTCACTGTGATGAGACATAATTCCCGTTGTTAGGGGGAGATATGAATTGTTTCATTCTGGATTAATGTCAAAAATTGACATGGTATATCCCCACTATGTCTCATCATGATCCCCACACATCTCAGTTTGAGATTAAAGTGTAATGTATTTTTGATCTTCAGAAAATAGCAGATTCACTGTTTGACTTCTTTACTGATATCATGAGAGTGACGAGATCGTTTATACATGCTGCAAATCCTACAAGATTGAAAGTCCTTGATATTGGGCAAGTTAAACGCAACACCCGGGAAATGTAGTGTTTTCTCCTACTCATAGTGGGGTGTAGCGTCGATCAAAATCCACTGATGAGTTGCGAGTTAAAAGACAAACCATCAACGCACAACCGTTCATCATCAACACATGAGATTATTTCTGACTCCAATTGTGTCTAATAGTCGACATTGACATACACTGGGGGACACCTCAGAGTCGATGACGATGTCAGTAAACAAAGAAATCTTACAAAGTGAAACAAATGCTAGCGTTATTATGGATAGTTCTTCCATGTTCTTTAATGATGTGTTTACTTATTCTGTCACTCAGTAATTGACGACGATGAAGTGGAACATTGCTCTGTTGCAGATTGTCAACGGTTAATGTAGAGCAAATTGATCAATATAGAAAGTTGCAATCTAGGCTGAACTAGACTCTCTTACAAATGACAAGTTTTTGGTATGCTAGTAATATAATCATCGAATGATATGTCGGTTAGACACAAATGAGTCTTGTTTGAGAGCATAATGAGAAGAACTTGTGGCGCAAGGATTCTCTTAATGCCCTATTATTGATTATGAAGAGATGTATTATCTGGTCATGCACATCATTACTTTTCGCTACCTTATCAATTTGGTAGTGTCCAAAATACTGAGTATGCAGCTTATAGATGTGGTTACTGTATATCTCGTTGGGGATCTTAATTCAGAGATATACATGACAGTGCTGAATGACATAGTTCTACCCAAATCAAGTAACTCTGAACCATGGAGTTCTCATGTGATCAGTTTGAGACGCTCACTATAAGGATTAGAATAATCCGGTTAGATGTGGTATACACGTCTTAGTGACTACTTGATTGGGAAGGGATATAAGAATGAAAAGTTATGCCCGTGCGTGTTTAGTATATGAACAAATTGTTTGAGATGATAGACCTTGGTATGACTCGATTAAGTCTTAGTTTAGAGATGGTACATCGAGTTGGTTGAATTCTTATTCACCAGTTTACTTATGTCTAATCAGGCTATGAACAAAGGAAACCCTATTAATACACCAGTGGTTGTTCACAGTCTGGAAATCGAAGGGATCAATTTTATCTGAAAAGGTGATGATGAGAAACTTTTGGAGCTGAGATTCTATATCTTAGTACGATTAGAGCTTGATTGTATTTAGCTCAGTATACATATCCAGACATGCATGCCTTCTCAATGTGCGCTAACGCAAAGTCATTGGAATGTAGTAAAACAAATATTTAGGTACTTGAAGTGATCCACTGACTTGGGCCTATTCTTCTCTTACAAAGAATATAGAGAGAAATATGAAATTCCCGGACAAGGGAAAGTTGAGAAAAGAAAATTTTTGTTGGCTCCAGTTCCTTCGATGAATCGAAGGAAACCTTCGACCCATCGAAGAATGTTCCCTGGACGGAGCCGAGTCCTTCATTCGATCCATCGAAAGGGGATTTCGATCCATCGGAAAAAATGCAAGGTACAAATATTTTTCATACTATCTCCTATTCCGAGAGACTAGTTTATGTGTTGGTTGAATTTACTGATATTGGGTACCTCTCTGATCCATATATAGGATGTTCCCATATAGGTTATTCACCATGGGAAGCATGGCGATTTCTTGGAGTACAACTAAGTAAACCCTTGTTGATATTGCCTTGAATTATTCTAAAGATTAAAGTTTTCTATAAAGCTGTTGATGGGTGTGTCTGGTATAAGACAATAATACACCATATTCGAGGGTCTAGTGGATTATTATCTACTATGACAGCTCCAACTTGCATCATTGAGGATAATTCATTTTGCATTGAGTAAATGAAGTAGAGTTCCATTAAGGGTGTCATACTTAGTTCTTTTCGCCAAAGTATTCCTACAATCAGCAATAGCAGCAGTTATTGATTATCCATATGAACTGGTTTGGTTCTGTTGATAATGCTGCGGACTTGTTTACAATTAACTTCCTAAATCTACTTTTGTGAAACATGTGAGAGACATTGGTATGCGAAGATCATCTAAACTCCTAGACTAAGTTTATAGTCAGGGGGCGTTCCATTTCTGTAGACATCAGGGGGAGTCTACATCACATGTAGTAGCTTTAGTAGTTGGTGTGTTGTACTCTTTTTTTCTTAAACCAAGTTTTTGTTTTACCCATTAGGTTTTTGTTTGTTTGGCGAGGTTTTTAATGAGACAACAAGTCATGCATCATTCTTATGGTCATCGACACAAGAGAAAATATTTAAGGAGATTTATTCTCTATTAATCCCGGTGTGTGTCTTGTCCTAGTTAGATATAGATATTGATTAGATAGATATAGAGAATCCCTGTTATATCGGGATAGTTACTGTAACAGATTGTATCAGCCTATGCTTAAGGTATTCTATCAATTAGAAGAGTAACTACTTTCTGTCTATTTTATTTTCTCCTGCAACACTTATATATTTAACGAATTATTAATTTAACACATTGTCCTTAAACTTAGACCGATAAAAAATATTATTTTAATAAGATTATTACTCATCTTAACTCGCATATCGACCACTAATTGCTTTGTGGCATTATGGTTGTGGAGTCATTATGTGATTATGTGTCAGATCGATTTCAAATTAACTAACATGTTCTAAATCACTTGTGCACAATTCATTACGTACACTGAATGAGACTACTCAATCATGCATAAATATAACTCGTGTTAATTAGCTTGATGTATGGCTAGCTTTTGTAGAATAACGAACAGTTGTGTAGTCAGATTTCTAGTTTAAGGAGATTATTGTAGGAATGAAACGCAGATAATTGGTCGGCAACCTCATTACATGACAACGCCACCAAATTTGAGTAATTTTTCTTTCAAGGTATCTTACACTCGTAACCTAAGCCAACTCACAACCTAACTCGTTACTACGTACTTATTGTTATTGTAATTAGAAATTTGAGTAACAGTGAATATTTTTTTTTTAGCTAGTCGAAAATTCTATTTCAAAGGTGATTGTAAGACAGTAAGAGCATGTGCACCCATGTTTTGGGTGAGGAAGTCCTATTTTGAGGAATTCCTCATTCATTTGAGGAATTCCTCTCCAATAGGAAGTCATATTCCTATTTTTCGTGCAGCGGTGCCAGAAATAGGACTTCCTATTACTATTCATTATTATTTAAAATTTTAATTTTTTATGTGCGGGTAATATTTTCAACCAATTTTCAAGTAATAGAAAGTCCTATTTAGACGCGCGTTAATATGTTTTGAATCAATTTTGTATGCCGGTAGCATACGGTGGTCTCGCTGACCGGTCAGCGAGTCGGGGTCCACGGGCGACGCGCCCTGGTGGGGGTTCGGGGGCAACGCCCCCGGAGCTAAATGTAATCCGAGTCATGTTAGACTTAAGTTTTTTGTTTAGCATACATTCTTTATAACAACGTGTTTATTATGATTCTTTATTTCGTCGCGATTCAAAATTGACATTTTTTTAAGTTATGATTTTTGACTCATTTTCTTCACGAAAGTTATAGAGGACATTAATATGAACTCGTCCGTATTTTTCTTGAATTTTTCGGAAGTCCGAGCTATTTATTATGATTTTTTTAAGTTTCAGAGTAAATAATTTATTTAAAATATTACAAATGATCAATTTTTCTCAGCCGTCGGATTGCTTAGATCTGTTTAAAATGGACGGCCCAGATCTGTTGATATGCCCGTGGCCCAGGGCGTGCCGCGTGTCGCGTTCCTATTGGTCCGTTACTCTTTTTTTTTACTTTTTTACCGGGTTAAAAAAAAAAACCTCACCCTGGCGTCACCCACGTGCCGTGGGGACCACCAGGGGACGTTCTCCTGCTCGTTCTATTCTGGGGACGCCGACGAGGACGACCTGCAGGTCAACTGTCGGTCGCTCCCTCCCTCTCCTCCCGCTGCACGTCCCTCTCCCCCCGGACGTCCTCGCCGTCCCTCCCCGTGCAGATGCCCTAAGAGTGAGCTTATGTGTAAAGCAATCTAGAATGACAAAATAAGCAAAATGTATCGGAAGATCGAGTAATGTGAGTAGGTACCAGTTTGCTAGGAGAATATGAAGCATTCAACTTGATTAAGAATTATTTGGGTGGTCGGCTGTAGTAATCTGTCACACGTGCGCACTTTAATTCTGAAGTTGACCTCTAATTATCTGGAGAAATTGGTCGCGGTTCCCAACTCTTAAGCATATGCGTTCTATGCTTTCACACCTGTATTACTTTTCGATCTTTTTACCGGGATAAATTCTAGGCTGGTGATATATTTAATTTTCTAAAGAATGTTGCAGACTCGTAGTTCTGATTTTAACCTAATGCAATTAATGAGAAGTAAATAAAATTTTATTTTAAATGTTAACTGTAGGGATTAAATCCCTTTCATTATGAGATACACAAATATTGATTGACGCTCTTAATAATTGCATAAACGTCCACTCGTGGAGATATTAAGTATTGTTTAAAATATCACACATTTCGCGACTTTTTTCATATCATGCACTTTAGCTCAAACTAGTCATAGGATTCAGAACACTATCCTTTGGTGTTCCAGCCTTCCCTCATCCCCCAACTTGGTTATTAGGTTTGACCTAGTTAGTGGAGTCGTGAAAAATATTTTTCTCTCTAGTTTTGTCATTTTTATTTTTGTATTAAAATAAAATATATAAAAAACCGGATGGGCTAAATAGTAAATACGTACATATCTAAATTCATACCTAATGAAGTACGTACTGATGATATAAAAATCCAGGCCAAAGCTAGTAATATTTTTCTGGTCAGATTCTTACCAGTAAATATCTGCTCATGATGCTCGAACAAGCGGCCTATATACAGTATGAGGGTTTAGATGCTAATTTCCATGCAGCATATGTAAGTCAACATATAGAATCTGCAAATTAATAACATATTAAAGCAATTTAGGTTAACTGCTAACTTCCATGCAAAGTAAGTCAATTGAATATGCTATATATTTGTTTAGCAATTAATTATGTATTATGTTAATTGTGGTCATCCCAAGTCAATCAAATCAACGAACTAATCATTCTTGATTTGTAGTTTATTTATTATGTGAGGCATCGACATGCATCCTAGCTACGTAGATGATTGAATAATCATAAGACACCATTGGTCTGTGGCAGCTTTTTTTACGAAATTGTATAGGCAACAAAGATATCAAAAAAGAAAAAAGGATGAGTAATGTTTTGTGATTATAAATTTTATTAAAGAATTCAATTGTTGGTTCATTGTCTATTTGTAAATATAATTATGGTTAATTTGATTATTTTTCAATTGATACTCCATTTTTTTGCGGATTGAAGGGCCAAGAATGTCGGATCTAAGTAAATGTATAGGATATATTTATATTCAAGTGTACGCAGAGAATTGTGTCATGTGTCATGGTGTTATGGTTGATTCATGGTGTTATGGTGTTATGGTTGATTTATTCAAAACAATGCATTACTCAATAAAATATGTTTTCCTTCTTTCCATTGAATATGCAAAATAAAAGTTTTGTAGACGAAAGAAATTATGTCTGATTACATATTAAATAGAACAAGAGGATTATGCTAAAATCCATCCGATCATAGATAAAAGTTGCAAAACTTAGTAGCGATTCCACATAATATAAGTTGGTTTTCAACAAAAGACAACTTTTATCGATGACATGCACAACATTCCTTCATAAATAGACCTGCAAGTTTAATATAGTTAATCAATTATACTTTTCAATAAGGTATGCGAATAAAAGTAGAATGATTAAGAGATTGTAATATCACAAATGTAATCCTTTATTTATGCAATGGACAATTCAGTAATGATACATCAGAAATTATACTTTGAAAAAGATAACAATCTTGAAAGCAAATCAGGATTTCTCATTGGAGCAGTGATAGAGCAGGGATGTGATGAAAGATTATTGCATGCTCTAAGAAACATGAGGACAGTTTGGTTCTTAGAATATGATCATGATGAAGTAAAAAGACAAAATTTAAGAATTTGACTATGACTAATTATATATCATTTTGTATAGAAATTGATGTTGTCCATTATTGTATACATATTTGAAACAAATGATGACTTTATAGGAATTGATAGTTCCTAGTTTTGAGGCTGGTTTTGTATGATGGGGCAATTTAAATTTTTTATATTTTATTATATGGAATAATAAGAGATCACAATGTCTTTTCTTTTTCTGAAAATATAAATATAGCAGTGTTATGTAGTGATAATTGATTTAAATAAGCAAATAAAATAGAAATTAAGGGTGACCTGGGTCTGAAGCCATGTCACAGAGCATTTGGCATAGCTTCCTTGCTGTATATACAGATGAGTTAAAGTTGTATGAGTTCAGGGCAAGTATTGAATTCCAGAGAAATAATTGTGTAACATGGGACAATAGCACTTACGCTGTCTCCACTCCATTGCATCCTCCAAACATGTTTTTCAATCCGTTCAAGAGCTTTATTATTTCTTTTGTCTGGTTCACTTGTTCCACCATCAGATTTCTTATACTAGCAATCATGATATTGTTGGAATGCAATCTTTGCAAAACTGTTGCCATATTCTCTGGTGGTCCATCTGGTCCCATTTGGGTTGCATTGTTTGCTGTTGTTTCTTGTTTAGTTGGAGCGCACATTCTGCCAGATGAACTATGCCAGTTGAATTTGGCATGCAGTGGTTTCCTTTTCATCCCTTTTGGATACCCTCTTGGCCTTGTCTTCTTGCTGCAATTTTCTGCAAGAATAAAATTTAATAACATGGGAGAAAAAATGGAATTCAATGATAAAGTATGCCAAACCTTTTCTCTGGGTTTCTTGGCACCCACTTTGGCCATCCAGGTTTCCTCTTTCCTTGATTGGGTTGTTGCTGCAATCTTCTGCAAAAGGGAAAAAAAATAGTGATGCCTAAAATTCAACATAGTTCAGTGATAGAATGAGGCATACCTTTTCTTGGCGTTTCTAGGTACTCCCTTTGGCCAACCCCCTTTCCTTTTTTCCAACACTGTTTGAATGGTCTCTTCTTCAAAACTGTTGCAGAACAAATATTCATTTTTCCATATTGTTTGTCGCACCCACCAACAGAATACATAAGGTTAAAATCATATAGATTCCTGTATCCTAAGTATTTGGATGCCATAAGAAATTGTTGAGCATATGAAATCAAGATTATATGTGCATTAACAATAACGGGAATGAATACAGCCCATGAAATCAGACATATATCTATGATATTGATTTCATATGGTAAGATCATGATAAGTTACAATATATATTACAGTGCTCTATTGAAAAAAACATTTAAGCAATGTCGGTTCCCCTACTTTTGTTGCAAATTATGCAACTACTTGGAATCCTACATCAGCACATATTCTGTGAATACTTGTTTAACAATGAATTAATTCTCATCAAGGAGAAACAGGTAAGTGACATCATTGTATTAAATTTTTAAATCATTTGTGTTGTACAATGGTTTGCTCAACTCAAAATTGCAATTTTTTTGTGCAACAGGGAAAAAAAAGGGGACAAAATTTTAGAAGAAACACAGAATAGTAGGAGGTAACCTTGGTTCTTCTGGATCACTGTCAACAGTTTGCTCAATCTCTTTTGATTTTGGCCTTTAGTTTCTGTTTCCTAGTGTTGGATCTCCTAATTCTCCCTATCCCTTTGCCTCTTGGAGGGCGTGGCCAGACAGAATTGAGATCTCTTATTTCAAGGCAAGTGATTTCTACTTCTGGTAATGGAGATGGAGAGCATGATGTTTTGACAGGTGGTGGAAGGAGCAGTATGATTCCACTTGGAATAGGCTGGAGCAACACATCATCTATTTGTTCATAGTTGTTGCTTTCATCCAACATTTTATCTACAAATTAATTGAATCACAAAATATTATTAGGGAAGTACAAATCAGAAAAGTTAGAATATATTATGAATGTAAAGCAGCAATGGGATTCAAGCATGTATGCTCTATGGTATGCATCCAAACACATATATTCACTAAACAGGAAATGACATGCACTAAAGCATATGTGTTCCAAGGAAACAAAAAAACCATGAAAATGGTATGCTCAATGTAGCCAATGATGCTCAATATCAGATCAAATTTGGCAAAAAAAATAAATAGAACAAAACTATCAAAGAGGTGCTAAATTTCGCAATTGCAAAACCATCGATTCCAATTGAAATCATATGCTTTACTGAGATCACCATACAAAATCATACAACATTCAAATCGGAAGATGCATATATCACATAATTATTTCAAAACAATGATCGAATATTAAGAAACAACAATTCATTTAAAAACTCTCAATATTATCATATTCCAGTCAAACTGGTGGGCTTCCTAAGAGAATGATAAAAAACTATATAAGAACGACATAGGAAAATACATATATCATACTACTAGTTGAAGACACTGATTGAATATGAAAAAATAACACTTCAACAAAACCCCTAAATATCATCATATTTTTTGGCATCAAAATTCAACAGAAATAAGAATTTTGATCTATTTCGATTCCCCCTTGCGCAAGAGTATTTATCTAATCCTAATGTATACGCTACCAAATTTGGCTTATTAGAAAATGCATTGGATATGCATCAGAATTGGCATGCAAACTAAACCGTCAAACCCATATCTAAACTCTAAATGTCTGACTGAAGAGACGATGAATTAGACCACCTTAATAGCAAAAAAAAAAAGGGAATGATCAAAACTTGTTCTTACCCATCTTCTTTGTCAAGGCGATCGACGATGGCTTTGCTCAGACGAACAAAGAGTAAACAAAACAGAAGAAAATACAGTAAGACGCTGAGAGGGACTGGTTCGGCTTCCATTATATATTCTGAAACTTGATGGTGTTGGTTGGCGAGACATTGATTGCAGAACCTTTTGGATACCAAGGAGATCAAAGTGTTCAGTGAATGATATGAGGAATGGCTATATGAATTCGATCATATCCATAAATGCATAGCGCACTATCTCGGGAAGCCTATTTTAAAAAAAATTAAGGGAACCGATTCAAAACATTATTTATTGAATAGTAGCTATGTACAAAATTACAAAAATGAAATGGATGCGGAGAAAAAATTAAATCAAAATTTAAATTACATTTTGAGTTTTAGAAATTGGAGAAATTAAATAATTTCAGAACAAAGAAAATTGATTTATAAAAAAAAGAAAGTGGATTACGAATATGAAAGTTGATCAATATGATATAACGATTATTCGGAGACTACATAGATCGAATAAATTGAGTTTAAATCAAGTGATCTCCTAATAATTATTCTGAATTTTTTAGTTATTGTTGAAAGAGGCAAAGTGGACACATATCGATTTTTTTTGTTGAGCAAGAAGTCATTGTTGACTATTTGGTTGATCTAGATAACAATTTTCAATAGTGTTTGTAATATAAATGTTATGTCAAAATTATTCAACAAAGTTTAGCTGCTATAATAAACATAAGCGATTCAATTACCACGTTAGAATACATGTATGATACACATGGGTGGAATTCCCGCGCGCGAGCCGCGGGTGGTGGCAAGAAAAGAGATCAGAAAAGGAAGAACACAAGGATTATGTTAAAAGGCATACAAATTTACAGATGAGATTCATAAATGTGGCAATTTGACCATACGATGGTTAAATATTTATATAAGTTATATATTAGATTACACATTAGAAATTTAGTACATGTTGGAATACACAAAGTGACCATTATGTAGCTAAATGAAGAAGCCGGAAGATCGCAAAAAATTTCCATGGAAAATACAATCTGTCCATAGCAAATGGCAACTTCATATCAGCTTCATACTAATTATCTTGAGATCCACCTGCAAAATTAATTGTGCAAATAATCAAATCATTTGTTAAAGTTAATTGCATACATCTTTATTAAAATACAAAGTAAGATCAGTCCATATTAATAGCATTAACGAAGAAAATATCAGCCAATAGCATGACTTAAACATAAAAAAATTTGCCGCCTAAAGTGTTGCCAGGAATATAGACATGTAGATTTTAAAATTATTTGCAGTCTATAATATTCAATTTGATCAAATATATTGTAGTGGTGTACCAATTTAAAACATTTCAGATTTTATATGATTTCCTGAAATATAATCATGCATCTTAATGTCTCAAATTAATACCAACTATTTGATCAACAAAGAAATGCAAGATAACAAATGTCATTTCAAATGGTATGAAATGAGGTATGATTTTTATGACCAAAAGAACAATACGTATCCCGATTTTAATACATGCTCAACTGAATATTATCTAGTTGAATCCAAAACTGAAATACCAGAATCTATCATAACCTAGAATTTATCATACCTGAAGCCATAGCCATGAAGTGCGCAATATCAGCAGTAATATTAGTCATCTGCAGCATAACATTTGTGAGGCCAACAAGGATAGCAGTTTTGTTGCTTTCTGTGTTTCCTATTGGTTCCTCTGCTGCTTTCAGTATGGGTTCTTCTTGTTGCATTTCTTCTGTTGCTACTGGTTTTTCATATTGCATCTCATCTGTTGTTCTGTGTTCTTCTTGTGCTTCCTCTGTTGCCTCTGATGAGTGTTGTCTTGTTTGTTCCCACAATTTTTTGCAAAATCTATATTTAGTAATATCCAAAAGAAAATAGAAAATAAGTTTTCTCTGAGATAATGAAACCTTTTTTTTGAGATTTCTGGGCTTTCCTTTTTCCCAGCCGGCTCTACCTTTCTTGGTTTGTTCGCAACTGCTACTTTCTCCTGTTCTTTTCTCTGGATTCTCTTGTTGTTCACTGTGCTTCACATTATGTTGTTTTTGCTCCCATATTTTTCTGCAAAAATCGTATTGAGTGATAGCCAGAACAAAAAAAACCAAAAAAGTTATCTCTGTGACAAATCAAACCTCTTTTCGAGATTCTTTGGTTTCCCTTTTTGCCACCCTCCCTTGCCCTTCTTCTCCTGTTCGCAGTTGTTGGCTTGGTTCTTCCAATTTTCTACAAATTGGTAAAATGGAGTATTAAGCACAATGAAACTTATTGTTGGTCTGTATTGTAATATATATTAATAGATCTAGAAGACTCTGATATTATCTAATCAATAAAGAATGTGTTCTATAAAAATCCAATTGAACATAGAGAAATCTAAGTTTAAAATAATAGTCATCCAACTAAGAATAACTTCTCATCCAATTTAATCGGATACAAAAAATCATATATGTTCTTCTAACATAGTCGTGTCCATGAATTGCACACCAAAAATCAAATAGATCAACAATCATAGTAATCAATATTTGGGAATAATGAAATTCAACAGAAATTAAAAGTAACTGAATACACTGTATCAGGGGAAGGAGGCAACTTTTAAATTTAAAGAAGATAAACGAATTTTCTTTATAAAAAATTTAACATGTTCTCATGGTTTTTAGACATATTTGGTGGCTGCCCCCTCTTCTTTTTCTCCCATGGTTCATAGGAAATTGGTTATTTTTGCTGTTTCCTTTGTTGATCCTCTTCACATTCAGAAGCAGTAGCTTTGTCCATCTCTTTGCTGAAAAAATATGAAGCGAAGGAGGTTAGTTTTGAATGTAAAGATAATTAAATTATCTTTGCAAAAAATTTAACATTTTCTTATGATTTTTAGACACATTTGGTGGCCGGCCTCTCTTCTTTTTCTTGGTTGGTTCATGGTTAATTGCCTCTTCTTGCTCTTTCCTTTGTTGATTTTTCTTACATCTAGAGATAGCAGTTTTGTCCATTTGTATGCTAAAAAAAAATTAACAATTGATATCATGATAGATCCCACAGCTTTATTTGACTGAAAACAATTCAGTTTTGTACCTTGTGTTCGTTGGACCTGCATACATTTGACGAAGAATCTCACTAAATATTATGGCAGCTTGCTCTTGATGGTTACTGGTTTTGGCCCCTGATGAATTTGCCTTGCCTTTGGGGGATTTAGGATTTTTTTTCTCCTTCGTCATTTCCGTTGATGGTCGATCTGGAGAAAGAGATGCAGTTGAATGTGGTGGAGCTGATTTAGTGGAATGGGCAGGCACAAATGGAGGAGCAGGCGGTTCAGGCAATGGTATGACTTGCACTGGTATTTCTGAAAATGTTCCATCTTCCCGAAAATAGTAGTTTCTGTTCAAGTCCAATGGTTGACCTAACCATTTCATGAAAAAATAGTGTATTAGCTAATGAAGAGGAGCCACAAAAGTGATAAATTATTTGATGAATCATCCTTATTTTTTCATAAGTGTAATGCATCACCCAGATAAAAGAAATTAGAAATCCACTAATTTCCATATGAGTATATATCTTAATTAAATACAGTAATGAACAACATTCATCAAACAAATGTTTTTACCACTTTTACTCTAAATAAAATGCAACAAAAGCATGTAGCCATTCATTTTACGCTTTCTTTATCACCGAATGACACAACATAAAGTCATTATACAGTTTGATTGAGATACGGTAACAGCAAATTTGTAAAACATGATCAATACAAAAAAATACAGCAACTTGATCACAATCACACACTCTGCTTCCAACAAATTGTAAAGCCAAAAAATGCCATAAATTATTCTGATAAAATCATTCAAATCATTCTTATAAAGACCCACATTATGTAATTCACATTATTAGAGCAATGCATATAAGCTCAGGTTATACATTGTAAAAGTTAAAAACAGAACAGATCCATGTTTCAACAATCTCTTAAAGAATTAGGCAATGTAAGAATTGAAAAAGAATTAGTGCTTCAAGATTGTAGACAAATTTAAATACTGATTACAAATTTCAGGACTCACTCACTTAGGAATCATATTCAACACATAGAAATTTTGTGTCTAAAATATGTCTACAGAGTAATCAATACACTTAAGACTTATAGCTATTCTTGATACTTAGATTAAAAAACCTGACTTCCCATTGATATAATGTAATACTGACTGGTAGTACTGAAGGAGTTTCAAATGTGATTGTTATATATGTATTTAAAGTAATAAACACAGACATACAATGATATTAAGTTGAAACCAATGTCAAGCTTTTAGTTAAAGCGGAAATCAAATTCAACATACGAAAGCAAAATTCACACCTGAGATCTAAAGATTTCAAACACATGATTTAAAGAGAATTATTCAAACTCAACTGGCAGAGACCACATATGGCCAAGTGCAATCAGAGGAAAGTATTTTTTTTAACAATGAACAGATGTTTATGAAATGAATATAGTCCAATAAGAGTGAATCTATGAGATCAATAAGAAGCATTGAAATAATATACGATATAAATTCTTCCTAAAAACTCAATTCTCCCAGTTTGATTCAAAATCCAATATTCAAGACGAAAGAATCAGCAAACTGAGATGGAGAAAGCTTAAAGTTCATCATTATAAATACATGCATTCAAATCGTAATCATCCTCTCATCGAATATCCCTCAGTCGGAGTGAGATAGAGATTGAAAAAACAAATTGAAGTAGATCAAGGGATGATATTTACCTACTCTGGGGAACAGTCTTGTGGATCTCATGCTCCTTTCGCTTTCAGTAAGAACATCGGTGAAATGCGAAATGGCATGGGAATAAATTGGGAGTTTTATGAGAAGCGATGTTCGTTTGGTAGGTCGCTCAGTAATGAATGCTGGTATTAGAATAGTGGAGAAGATTTATTTGGATTGAATCCCCATAGCGAAATTGGTTTGACTGATTTGGTTCATGAGTGCGTTTGGTAGCTGGGTTTCTAATCAATACTGAACTGGTGGGAGTAGTGCAGAAATAAGACCGTTTTGTAAAGAACATGGAAAAATATTTTTATTTTCCCAAAAATGCTGATTTTGGATATTTGTTTAGTTTCCAAAACATAAGACCGTTTTGTAAAAAATGTAGGAAAATATTTTTAATATAAATATCAAATAATAGACCTTATTAGATTATATAGATGGAAAGAAATTGAAATTACATATTCTCTAAGTGGTTGTTAAAATTACATGATCGAAATAAAAATAATGTCATAAAAAACATCATCCAACTATTGAATAATTCTTATTTTTAATATTAAAATTTGGTCACCACTTATTTATTTCACAAATGCGTTCAATACAAAACATGATTAAGTGCACAATTTGTAGGCATAAATTTTTATCCTACTGGTGAGTTGGTAAAAGTCTGATTGATATACTTGAGGCCTCCATAGTCTTGTAACGCGAGCAATGATATGGAAGTCATATTCATTTGGTCGAATGTCACTTATCGTGTTCCTACTCATGTTTGTGATATGGAACAATATGTGAATATGAATAGAGAAATATGTGAGTAGTGAATAAAATAGCAAGGAATGAGGAACAAAACAGATTATCGAGTGAATTGGGGGAGACAATGGTAAGATTTTGAACCGATATTTTTTTTTTCTTTTTATCAAATCTCACTTATATAATGATAACATTTTGTCTTTTTTTATCTCACAGCTTATATGACAGCATAGTTTATATATATAAATATATATATAGTAGGAATACAAAATTTAGACCCTTCTTGTATTATTAGAAAATAGTGAGACAGAGAAAACTCTAGAGATTCTCACACATTTGTCTATCATGATTGTGAGCAGAAGATGAACTGTTTCTATATGGATAACATAAATTGAAATTAAAAGAATATATGGGTTCAATGTTATGAGGATTACAAAGGTGTCAATCTAGTTGGTCTTGATAGCAATTTAAAACGTGTGCGTGGCATATTCTATATCTGTAACATGTCCCATTGTTAAACCAACATTTCTCAATGAAATCACCACATGCAGAATGACAGAAGCTTGCAGACTAATATAATGCAAAATACTGTATACTTGTGATACCACAATGTGGCTGAATTATTGGCTAATAAAAATCCAAGAGATATCAAACAAATGAGGGCAAAAAAGAATCTTGCTGATTATAGATACGGTGAATCCACACAATGCATATCACTATACTTCTATGTTGACATATAATGGCTCACATATTGCCAAATAAGTCAAAATAATATCAATTTTGTAGAATCCCTGTGGAAGATTCAAACAGTTATAGATCTGGTATAAGCAATGACAGATAGGATAAAACATGACATAGAAAATTTAAAATAAGACATTTAATACATGAGCAGATTTTGATTACATAAGTGAATGTCAAAAAGAGCTAATACCTAGATCAAGAATAGATTCTTGATCACAACATTAGCTAACTTTACTCTCATCCACAATAAGATAAGATCACCCATTTAGTTAACCTATATAACCTAGTGAAGAAGTTGCCGTACTCTACATAGTCTGTATGCAAAATACATTTGTGTCCAAGAAAAGGTAACTCTTCATTGTATTTAGAGAATTGATCTAACTGAGCAATCTAACTAAACAAAGAACTTGCCATACTCGTTGTGGTTTGTGCGCAAAATACATTTGTTCCCAAACAAAAGGCTACTCTTCATCATATTTATAGGACTTGTTGATAGTGCAACCTGTGAGTATAAGAAAAACAATCAAGACATTGTTTAATAACATATAAACAATTAATTCAATCATGTATGCAAAATAACTCAAATGCTTGATGCAATGTTTTCTGCACACAGATTTTTGTGATAACAATAACTAAAAAAAAAAAAAAAATTCTACAACATTTACTCTATTTTTGTATGTAATTCAATGCTCTAAAAACGTCAGCAACTTAATTGAGTTAGAGAAGGCAGAGTTGACCTCATTTAAGCTTATTATCCATATCTTGTGGCTGTTCTTCTGTCGTCTTTTTTGATGATGAGGTTCCAAGATCTTGGTCCCTTAATAAACGATTAAAAAATTCAAGACAAAAGAAAGTTACAATCATTGTAATCTACGAAGAGAAAATATGAGATAAAATATGGTTATACCTTTTGGTTTTCTTATCTCCACTGGTTCCAAACAATTGTTTTGCAGAAGTTTGGATTTCACGTTTTCTTCCATACATAATTTTATCAGAAGTATCCATGATTGGCTCTTTAGATTCAATTGTCTGCAAATCTTTTTCAGCTCCAGTTGTATTTCCCTCAGTTGTTCCAGCAAGGAACTCACATTTACGGCTGCTTCTCACAAAGAGCTCACCGCGTTGGCTAATCCTTATCTCAAACATGAATTGCTGGCCAACATTCGAACTGATTTGGCTTGGAAGAGTTATTTCCAGTGGATAGGGTGTCTCGTTCAAGAGTTTTTCACATGTGGCTCCAAAAAATTCATCGGATGACTTTCCCATTAATATCACTCTCGCCTGATCAAAGTCATCTTGAATAACCATATACACCTTGGTGCTGCATAAAATAATGGCAAGATAAAAAAATTTAGCCGAGGTAACCTTGAAGCTGAGAAAAAGATATGTATGACAGTTGTAAACGAAATAGTCTCACTGACTTTAATTTTGGTTTCTGCTCGCCATGGGCATTACAAATGTAACGATTAGCAAGTTCCTCTTTCTTGAACATATGTTTATAACATTTGTCAACAGCGCAACATCTGTAAAACCATGCTTTGTCGACAAAAAATCTTCTCACAACAGTAGTACAATAAACAGACTTAGTCTGAAACACACAGTCAGTTCAATGAACATGAGAAAGAAATATATTACAACCAGACCGATTTCTATAGATAAAAATAATAAAATAACAGCCAATTCTATGTATGATGAATAGTTTGAGTCCTGAATTAGTTAGCCAAACTTGAAATTCAACTCGTTTCATGTTGGATTGAAAATGATAAAATAGGAAGAAGAAAAAAATCTGAAGAGTTATGGATCAAAATGTGAGGCATTAATATCCTCACCTGGTTACACTAAATGATTCTTATTTTAAATTATGTTGAAAGGTAAAGGACGAAATGAAATACCGTATGGAGAGTCGAATCGAGCATGTTCAATTCAGCTACAGTCCTCTTGTCATCTTCATTAATTATTCATGTTGACACCAAACTGGAGTATGCACCAGACACATTCAGTTTGTCCCCATTCTTTGAAAATCTAGCACAGAATTTATAAACATCAAGAAAAAATTGTATCATATGAAATCCATATAATTGATCTTATTTCAGACAAATTTTGATTGTAATTATTTAAGTAATTAACTTACTCAGCCTCATATTGTTCTTTCTCTTTAATGTCAGGATTAATGATGGAGCATGTATGGGGTGTGCTATATGTTGAGACACGACCTGAATAATTTTGAACACATTATGTAAACTATAAGGAATCCATAATTAGCATAGTATTTTTACCGAAAAGAATTGCTAATACAAATAAGAATATCAAACAAAGTTAACGATGCAATGAGATTTAATTTATGCACTCATTTGCTTAATTTTTTGCAAAGGTTTGTTCATCACTATCCAGGAAAATGTGTTTAGGCTTAAAAGACATGATATGATTGCAAAAGAAAGTATGGAAATAGCTGAAAAAGTAAAGAGAAAAAAGGATAGAACACAAATTGAAGCACAATACCTTCAAACATGCTTATTCTCTTCCTGTGAAAACTGCAAGCACAGGTGGAGGCAGTTCAGTTATCTCTTGTACAAGAAATGACCTTGCAACATCAGCCCATAGAGAGATCTTCAATTCCTCTCTCCTATAAGTTTGATGCACATTATGAATACATTTTCATTAACAAATATAGTTCATTTTTTTAAACAAAAAAGAGGGAGATATATCGGTGATACCCTATGAGTTGAATTGACAGATCAGTCCTAGTTTCTTTTTCCTTTGGATTGTCAACATCGACCACCTGTGGTGCTCTCACAGATTTAATGCAACCATAGAGATCTTCAAGTTCAAAAAGAATCATCAGCATGTTTAAACATAAAAGATAAATTTACTCAATAAATTTATAACATGGAAGAGGAATAACTCTTCACCTGCAAGCAGAGTTTGCTATTGTGCTTCAGCAGCCAGCTGTCCAAATTTTCACAAATTGAAGGAATATTTTGGAAAATTGGGCAATTCCTCTTCAGCTTCTTCAAACTGAGTAAATTCTGTGAAATACAGAATTGCTTCATGGTCAGCAACTTTGTGCCTAGCAGTATCCTTCTTTGAAGCAAACCTTGATACATCATATATTTTCCCCACTTGCATCAGCTTCTGCATATGTGTGTAATAACATTCTTCAATCATTGCATGTATCGAAGAACCCTGCAATGAGAAATTTCCATATGTTAGAAGAATCAAATAATTAAAAAACATTTGAAATATATACCGAAAACTGCTAAAGTGTATAAACCAAGTAAGATTACAAATGATGGATAATGAAATAATCAAAAGAATAAATGTTATACCACAAACAGAAGCCATAAATTAGCAATGAGAAAACTCAATGTAAATAGAAAATTGATAGCAGAGGCTGTTTTTGGTCCAACAAATAACTTACTCTTTCATCCACCAGGAGATAATGGAGTCCATTGTAGTATGAGCTGTCAAACATCCGGGGCCTCCATTCTAATGCAGCACGAACTCTGATAATGATACCGATGGCTGAATATGGCTTAATCTGAGTGATCAACTTTTTCATTTTCAATTGGGTTACCAAGAACAATAGAAATTATGAGTAACATAGAAGAAAGCAAACGGAAAACATGTAACAAAAAATTAGGCTGCCACAGTTTCCATAATCAGAATCATAGCCTTAGATGAATAAATTTTTGAAGGCAAAACAATATCATAAAAAATGATAAGCGACATTCAAAAGCAGAAAACACATTAGTAATCAGGAGAGGCCTCACTCTAAGGTTTGACTTTGATCAATGAATCGAACAAAAAACATAGGGATGAATGAGCAATACCGCCATATGAATCAATGAAATCCACAAAATTGAATTTATTTTTCCATGCATATTCAACATGAATACAAAGCTAACAAAGATCATACAAACGGTAGAATAGTTTGATCAATGAATTTTAAGTTCACTATGAACACACTATTTATGCTGTAATCCTTTCAATCAGTTAATCAACCACAAATAGATTAAGAAATAGCAGCAAGCAAATGGATAGTGGAGAAAAAGAAATACCTTTTGGGCAATTGCGATTCACTAGAAACAACACACAACTTGAAAACAAAACAAAAACAAACAAAAAATAAATCAACACATATTCATCCAATCTGCTCGATGGAGATACAACAAAGAAAAAAAGGATTCACCTACAGAGTACAATAAAAGACCTTGTTGAGCGAGGCGATAGTTTTTCTCGTTAGCACTAGAAAAGAAAAGAAAAGAAAAGGACAATTGCGCAAAAATATCCTTTTATAGGCTTGTTGATGCCCTGGATCTGTACTGATGGTGAGGCGATGAAGCAAACGTCACTGGCTTCAATGAGCAGCGAAGAGAGATACCACGTTGCCATGTTTCTGAGCAAATCGTATATTGTATATTACGATTTCAGAAATCGCACGTCGTTAGACAGGACACAAAATCAATATGCAACGGATTCCAATGGGTGGGAAAAGTACAATTGCAGTGATTGGAAAAAATATGGCTATCAATCTAATACAGAGTTGACCCAGTTAGGAATAGATTGAGAGTGGAGAAAAGCAGTTGAAAGAATCCAAGATTTTCAGGCTTTTGTCTCAATCAAAGAGGGGGAAAATACTGGGTAAGAAAAGAATGCTGATGGAAAGAGACGACACGACGTGGCTAACCCACGTGCTGCAAACAATAAAAAAACTTAGTGTCAGAAATTTAGCCACAAATCAATATGAGAAAATATATATCTAACAGAATATATTATGACTTTTTTTTCATAACTTGTAGATCATGTAATGAAAACTCTTGAGAGAGCTCTAAAGCTAATATACATCCCTCCATGCCCCATCTATCTGGTGGTATCTCAAGTTTACGGGTTTTATCATGATTTGGAAACTATTATAGTATTGGGTTTATGGGTGAATGAGAATTTAGGTGAAGATAAAAATGTAAATTCCTAACTGTTTTTTAAGCAACCAATCTATTATGGATTGTTGGTTGATGATTGTTAAAACAGGACCTGTATAAACAATGATCTGTTATCCCTTTAGTTGATCAAGATGGTCTTCTTTTGTTTCTTTTGTATAACATTAACCTTTGTTATTTTAGGAGGCCGAATATAAATTTCATATTGTTTGTTCCGTTTCCAGCGTCTTATGTGTTACAAATGTAACCTGGTTTTATGTTGTGTGTTGTATACGTATGTGAAATGTGTATGTGTTATATGCATATTATATATTCTGTAATACATCTTTATAAACTATATTTTTTGTATAGTTATTAGGCAAATCATTGCCATTTTTTATCATTATCTTGAGACATTTTCTCGACGTTACTCTCGATAATGCCACATATAATTGTCCGTGAGTAAAAATCGGTTCTGACAAATATATTCCAACTTAATTTAATGATTGACCTTGACTTTTATTAATTGTCATTGCATAACACGGTCTAATAGGAAACTGATGTATTTTAAATGTAAATGGTCATTTAGTTTCGGTTGCTATCAATACTATTCTTGGAATATGTACTCTTTGTCCGACATTACTTCCAGTAAGTATTTTTGCTTTTATCAATCTTTCAAACAATTTTGTCACAATTAACCTCGTGCCATTAAACAAACCTCGTATCTGACCTAAATTTCTTAATAACATAATAGACATACCAATTTTCAATATGAGTTCATGTGTTGGCAAACCACTAAACTCAAGCTTATTCAAAAATTCCATAGGATATAAAACATTAATATTATTGCTGTTACCTGAATTATATGAAATGGAATCTGAACTAAAATATGATTTGTTATTTCCAGGTGCTAATTTAATTGCATAATTATTGATTTCATGAACAATTACATTTTTGGGAGTCACAATAGCGCGCTCTCTCAAATAATCTTTATCATTGTAATTGGTATCAAAATTGGGATAAGTTGCTTCAAAAATTGATTTTATGGGTTCAACTGTGGAATCAACCAACAAATCTTTTGGTATATGAATCCAACTCATATCTGGATCATCCGTGGGCAATTTAGATTCCAATCGACCTTCACCTATCATCAGTATCCATTCAGCAAAATCTTTAATTCCATTTTTTTCAAGAGTAGTTAAACCAATTCTTGACAATCTCATATTTTCAGTTAGATGAAATATTGTGATGTTAGGCCACAAATATGAATTATTAAACGATGCTTCAATGACTTGTTCTTTACCACCACCTTGTATCACCGACAATGTTTGTCCAAAATCTGTACCAAATAAAATGGTATTTCCTCCAAATGGCTCTTCTTTTTTTGACAAAATATCGCGCAATGTTCTATCCACCGATTCAATACATCATTTATTGCACATAGGAGCTTCATCCCATACTATTAATTCAGCTTTTTCAATTAAATCAGAAAGATTGCTTTGTTTATTTATATTACAATTTGAATATTTATCTATAATCGGCTTAATTTTGAAACGGGAATGAGCTGTTCTGCCTATCGGAAGTAATAACGAAGCAATGCCTGAGGAAGCAACAACCAAAACAATTTTGCCTTCGGATCTCAATTTTGAAATTATAGTATTCCACAAAAAAGTTTTGCCTGTGCCTCCGCTACCATGAACAAAAAATGATTGTGGGTTCTTCTGTTCTACGGCTTTGATCACCTCATCTTATATAATTTTTTGATTATTATTTAGTTTGGTAATCATGTCAAAATGTTGCAGTTTCAATGTTTCACAATCAAAATCTAATTCTTCTCTAATAAACCTATTGTTGAGTTCATGTATTTGTCATGTGTTTGGCATTGGTAATTGATGGTTTTTTAAACTGCTTGATGATAGGTTAAACAATTTTTCAAGCTCATGTAGAACAACATTCTTTAATTCATCGTCAGGTATGGTAAGATTTGGCATATTAAAATTTAATTTAATTTTGTATGATATGTCATCGGACATGTTAATCCAATATGCATCAAATAAATCTCGAGGATCTGAAACATCACAAAACAGAATAATTGTAACAAATAAATAACGAATTTGAGGAGAAGTGTCAGTGAAAGTAGATTCCAACAATGCTTCAAGCCATTCTTTATCATCTCCTAGCAATCCTAAAGCTCGACATGCCTCTTGATAAGTAGAGTATGTTATCTGATTGACCGTTCTTATTGCCTCAAAATTGATACATCTTTTTTGAACATTCAAAAGCATTCTAAGATAGTATAATTCAACCACACTTGGTGACACATGTGCTATTCTACCGAGAACGCGATATTTTTTCCTTTGGCTCCATAATTTTTTATTATCATTCCAAACAAATTTTGTAGGAAATTGAGTATATGTTAATTTCATTGCCTTCTTATAAGTTTTGTTAGCTACAAACCAAGCAGTTAGCATTGTAGTTTCTATACTTGGATTTTGTAATACATTTTCAAGAGAATTAGTTTGATGAAAACAAACATTTTGTTCATTGAGTAAATGAATCTTCAAATACTGAACTGCGGGATATTTAGAATGAATGAAAAATTCAAATAAACGCCAAACGGACTCATGAGGAGTTAAATATTGACAATTGAGATAATTTTGGATTTCATCATTTATATTATCATGGACCAATACGCGAGCTCTATCAAGTCCTTTATTTATGTATTTGAATAAATATTTTATCAACATAGATTGAGAACATGATTCAACGTTTATATGAACATTATATCTTAATAACAAATTAGCATTATATGGTACAATATAATTATTACCAACTTGAACTCCTTTTTTAATCACAAAACGTGAATCATCATCACGACGTCTATATTGAGGAGACTTTATTGCTTGAAAAATTGTGTTAGAAATAAATGGTTTTGGAAAATATTTTGTACATAATTTATCTCGCATACATGGAGAAGATGGATTAAGTTGACCGCAAGGACCATGAATCATAAATTGACTAACTATTTCAAACAATTCTGGAATAATATTTTTATCGGGCAATTCTGCTAAAATTATAGAATCTACATCATCTGTTGTATAACATTTGTATTTATTTTTGAGCCAAAATAATAAATGACCATGTGATAACCCACTTTTTTGGAATTCAATTGTACATACATGAGCGTTGACTTCTCCAAAGGGTTCTCCATCTTTAATATAAGCAATCATATCATCTACTTTTATTTTAAAATTCGACAGACAATATCAGGACGATCTTCAGGTTTGTAACCCGGTTTTTTTTCAGAAAAATCTCAAAATTTCTGGCCATTTCACATTGCACGTGAAAGTGATGAACAAATTGGGATTACCGTTCTACAAATTGCCATTGCATCTTGATAATTATTTATCATATCTCTTGGACTTCCAATATGAGAACCAGGAAGAAAAACTATTTTTCCAACATTAGAACCTTGGACAATTCCACTCGAAACAAATGTAGATATATTATTCCATGTTTCACACCTTAGTTCTGGTTGATAATGTCTTATATATTCTAAACGATTTTCTTCAACAGTTGCATATGAATCGACTAAATATTGTTGAAATAATCTTCCACCTTTCAACAAAGTACTCGATTGGTTTATCCTATCATGAATTTGATAACGTATAAATTTATTCATTGTTAATTTTCTATTTTTATCGTCACTTTTGCCTGCAATTGGTTTTAATTTCATGTTAATTTTAAATCCACCCTCTCCAAATGGAAAAAGAAGTGGATACTGTAATGACATTAACTTGGGATGAATTTTAGATATTCGTTTAAGCGGCCCTTCGTTTGATCGAATAATTATATCTCTACTAGAATTAAATTCACCTATATCACCCACAATTAATCCACCAATTTCAGAAGCAGAAGGTAATTCATATTGTTTGCTATCAGTCTTTTCACGATCAAGTATAGTCACATCAAAATTGGGCAATGATTGATTCTCAAAATCATCTCTCACAGATCGATACACTTTGGTTAATTTATTACATTGATCTAACAATTCCACCAATCCTTCAACAATATCAAAATTAATCTTGTTATTTGCCTTATTTAGATCAATAGCGATTATTTGGTTTGAAATCTCATTTTGAGTATCATATACATATAACTGAGCATATTTAGGAGATTCTCCTTCTGAAGGTAAAACAAAACCCATTAAGTGATGAACTTGTCCACATATTTTAAAAACATAAGGAGCTCCTCCATTATTAATGGTATGCTCAATTTTAGCCCCCATAGAAGTAAAAGCAAACATGGAATTATAAATTCTAATATTATCACAAAATGATACACTTTTTCGACCATTATTTGGATTTAACAATTCATCAAGAAATACAAGAGTTGGATATGACATTGGAAGTTGGACTTTGCCTTTTTCACAACAATGAGTATATATGAATTGATTTTTTTTTCTTTTCTTTTCAATGCTTCAGCTGACTAAAATAAAGCAGTGCAATGATTGCATGTGTAAGCATCATCACTGGCATCATTATAACACACAATGCGACCTGCAATTACAGTTATTAAAATCTGTGTTAGATTCTTGATAACTAATAATGAAGATGTGATGGATGAATAATTGATTGATGATTAATAATTGAAAATAGTATTCCTCACCTTCATGGCTTCTCTGATATGATGCCTGCCCAAAAATAGTCCCTTGAAGACCTATATTAGATGGAGACAATTATCAGGTCATAAGACCAATGCAAAACTCAGAAATTCGAGAAGTGATAATACATATAATTGAATCCTAACAAACAATACTCATGGGAAAAAAACTATTATATGCTATTGATAACGTGTAAAACATGCATCAAATATTAACACAAAGTAGATACTCAACACATAGTTCACACGTATGCAATTTAAAACCCTTCTTTGTAGATGTAGCATTGATAAGTAGAGATCGTTCTTAACCGGGGATTGAGGGTACTAATGCATGACAACTTTTGTAAACATAAAATAAAAGGTATGGGGGGTTTAGGAGTTGATTTGTCTAATCTACAAAAATAAAAGACAAAAGATAGCAAGTAAACACACATAGAAATCCTAAGTTCTAACATGCTTCACTCATAGACAAGTAAAAACAATTAAAGAACATAAAATCCTAAATATGCTCACTAGACCGAAAATAAAATCTAAGACTAACATATTTACAAGTAATCATCTTAATCCATAATCTAACTCATTTATTAACACTTGCAAATAACAACACTACCGAAATCCCATAACCCTAATTTCCGATTAAACATGCATAATTCATATTTTGTGCTAGGCATCCCCTAAACACCATTGATCTAGACTAAGAATCTCCTAAATCAAAACCAAAGCATTAAGAACCAATTAACTTCATGAAAATTGAAATCTAGAATAAGGAACACATGGAAAAGTTATTGATATTTACTCATGTAATAAAACCGAAATACAATTATCCAAAACACACAAACAAGTTTCATAAACAAAAAGGGACTACAGAGTAAAGAGATCATTGTTACACATTCATATCTTCGGAATCCCCTATAGATACTCAAGAGAACTAGATTTCTTTGGTGGATGACGTTCGGAATCCACTATGCGTCGGTGAAGGTGAAGGCGGCGGTTTGATGTCGTAGTCGGCTCCTTGAGGATGTCGGCTTAATTTATGGGGAGGAGGAGAGTATTTGGCAAATCATAGGCTATAGAATAAGTGATCATCATCTTTGAGGCCGAGCTCCCCTTTATATAGGAGAATGGTAGGTTGTTTCTTACCATAACAAGAAGTCCACATTAATTTCGGTGAAATCTGACCTCCTATAGTAAAACACGATTTTATTGAGTTATACATATCCGAATTGCATGATTCTCACGGCATTGGAAAGATCTTTCTGAGGGATATAAAATACTTCCCTTAATCATCTCAATCGGAGTTGATACGCGATTTCTACAGCCTGTAGAAGTCTGCTGTTCTGTAACTTCAGATTTCCTTCCTTTTTAAGTATTAGGAATCCCAATCTCATCAAATCTTGGATTTCTTGCTCTCCAATTCTTCTTGTCCGAAAATACCATTTAATTGCACATATTTTGGGCCTCAAATCATATCCATATCATCTTGAAATATTTTCCAAAAATTTAGCTCAATGGTCCTTTATTAATTCGGCAAGATTGTGCTTTCCTTGATCGCGCAGGAGAAATGTCTTATTCTTTATTTGCGTCATTTTCATTTGTTCTTTTTCAAGGTCCATGGAATTTCAGCAAACTCCTCTATTTGATCCATTTTTCCACGCCTCAAATGCTTGTAGACCTCTTTACTCCGTCTCTTTTGACAAAAACCTAAAAACAACCAAATGAATCAAAACTAATAAAACTAAGCAATTAATAAAGTAAAAATGTAGAGAAAATATATTAATTAATACGCCTAAAATGTGTAGATCAAACTCTCCTACACTTAGACTTTGCTAGTCCATAGCAAATAATAAACAAAAGAAACACTCAAAAAAAAATAAAGGAAAACGTACAAACTAAAAACTAACACACTTAGATATTTCAACATTTCAAAGCCACAAATCATCATGTTATTATGTTTAAAACGTTGAAAACTCTAAGTTGACAAAAACACATCTAAGCCCTTGTCTCCAGAATTTGACAATGTATATGGCAATGGAATCACAAGATTTCAACGTGAATGCTCAATGATTTCAAGAGATAATAGAGATATGATCATGCCATGAACAAGTAAGACTTGGAAGAACATGATGGTGAAGTTAAGCTATGCATGTTTCGAACAAGTTCAAATAAATCTTACAAGGATGCACTCATCATCTTTTTCACTCATGAAAAGAAGGGTTCACTCAAGATGTATATGAATTCACTCAAAAACCTCAAGAATACAATGAATTACTTGCACAAATGAACCTAAACCATATGCTTACTCATGCAACTTACTAAACCAATCAAAGGCTACTCATCTTAAGGATCAAAAAGGTCTTAGAAAGGTTGTAATGAGGCTGAGGCTAAAACATTCGAAATTTTGATATGTGGTGATAAAAACGTTCAAAAGACTTAGTCAACACTTAGGCAATTCGAGCTCCATCCTTTCTCATGTGTCAAACTTCAAAATTGGGCCAATTTTCATCTTTTTGGGCCCCAACTTCACTCTAAATTTTTTTCTTGAGCTTTACGGACAGGACAAACGTCATATTTCTTCAATTTTGGGCCTTCAATTCGTTGTACACTCCAAATCCGTAAATATGGGGGACATTAATCCAAACTTTAATATCTAAAACACATTGCTGGAGAGCTTCTGAATTTTCTTTTCACTTTTTCTTTTTTCTTTTTTAGCTCTCGAATATTTTTTTTTATTCTCAGCAATTTACACACATATTTAAGCTATTTGAACAAGTCTATCCCCATACACACATTTTTTTCCTTCAAAAACATCATCTTCACGCCATTTCCATGTACTTAGCTTCAAAAATCTTCATCAAGTCTTTAGAACAAGGGTATGTATATTCTACACTAGGTTAAAGTGTTTAGATATATATGGCAATGAAAGAAAGGCTCAATGTAGGCTCAAAAGGGGTATCTAGGGGTGTCGCATCTCATGTGGACATATGAGACACATGGCTATTTGGTTTAGTGGTGGAAAACTTAAGTGCCTTTAATCATATCCAAAATCAGAGCATTTATCAACTTAAAAGCTTTGCAAATCTACAAGAGTAAGTTCTAGTATTCTCTAGTTCATTGAAATCTATGGCAAGCAATTTGATGAGGCATATAAATGTTTTTGAGACTATGATGCACGAAATTCACTCAACAAAGGATACAATGTAGGCTCAAAAACTCACTTTTATGGTTTGTATGATTTAAAACTCATTCTAGCGCGCGAAATCTATACCATGTTTATGCATACCATATCTACTACATGTCATGACAATCAAAATATCTCAATTAACACAAGAAATCCTCAAGTAGTGATCATTGACAATGCCATGTAATTTTTCTTTGTTTCGCTCAATTTTCCATCATTGACTAGTTAAGAGCATCTTAAAGACTCTTTAAAACACTAAGTTGAACAAAAAGACTCAAAATAATTTTTTTAGGGCATCATCCGCCGGAAAGTTTCATTGTCCGCCCGGTTTTTACAATTTATGACTCAAATAAGTTGTAAACCCCTCCCCCACACTTAAACTCTACATTGTCCTCAATGTACTAAAGTAAAACATAGAATTAAGCATGAAGTATAGGATTTACGAAAATCTAACTAATAAAGGTAAAAGCTACGAAAATTAAAAAGAGAAAAACAGAAGAGAAAGCAAATCTGGTTTGCAAACTTCTCCATTGGGTTGCTTCCCAACAAGCGTTTGTTTTTTAATGTCTTACAGTCTAGACGTGTTGCTTTGCTCCTTCTTCACTTGGGACTTCCAACATTCTTGACGTTTAATTTGCATGTGCACTTGCATGTATATGTTGGTGTCATCTCCTATAACTCCTTTTAGCTCGGCTTTCTTCTTCTTCTTTACGAGCTTGTTAGGGTTCATGATCCATGCAAAGATACATTAGTTAGTGATCAATTAACTAATTAATCATAAACGTAGCTCATGTAGCATTTACAAGATATAGGTTTATCTTTCGTTACAAATTTATTACAACAAGATCAACTAGACAAATACAGTTTAAATAATGTCCCAATTGAATTTTTTTTTTTGCCAAAGATATATGATTATCACATGCATCTAGAATTTAAATTAAGACTTAGATGATTAAATTGTGTAATGGCTCGAAATCCGTTCCACTCCTTTAGGCAAGTCCGGAAATGGCCAGTTGGGATAGATGTAACGCGAGATGTAGGACTAATTTCAAGAATATTCTCTTTCTTTGATCCAAATTCCGTCACGAGTCATAACCCTTCTAGTCACCATAACCGAAAATTTCTTACTAAGAGCAAAAGTTCAATACGATATTACATCAACTCTTTCAATCAAAATCCAACTTAAAAACTAAATAACAAGTGATAAAAACATAACTAAGACTTATTATTTAACATTTTACAAAATCGGAGAAACTGAACATAGCTACTTGCAGAATTTATGGAGAATTAATCACATGTATGAATTTCACAAAAATTTATGAGATGATACTAGACACATATATACATAACTCTGTAAATTGTCATAATTTTCCAAGACTTGCAACCATGTCAGATAAATCACACAAAATAGCACATACACAGTCCCGAATTGACATTAACACTAAAACTAAAAGAATTATAATCACATTATAGAATAACAATGACTAAAATCTTTACAAAAAAAAAATTACACTTTGATGTTATACCATTGACTCTTTGACCTGCAAAAAAAACAAAAATAAAGTTACAACATGCTTGGAACTCAAGAACACAAAAAAAAATTCCAGATTCGCACAAAATTGAACATAGCAGATTGTTAGGTTAAATTTTTCCATAATTGTTGGCTTGTCCGAATATAATAAACATTTACAGGCATAAACACCACACAAAACTCAACACTTCTGAAAAGTTTCAGATTTTTCCAATACCTGTAGCTACGTCAAATAAATTGTACAAAACAGGTCAGTGACCAGTTCCGAAAACAGAGAAAAAAAAATTATGCACAAGTATATTATTTATACGATATGAACATATTTACACAAACGAAATCACACAATAGATTTTCAATCTCCGGCAACGGCGCCAAAAATTGATAACGCGTAAAACATGCATCAAATATTAACACAAAGTAGACACTCAAAACATAGTTCACACGTATGCAATTTAAAACCCATCTTTGTAGATGTAGCATTGATAAGTAGGGATCGTTCTTAACCGGAGATTGAGGGTACTAATGCATGACAACTTTTGTAAACATAAAATAAAAGTTATGGGGGGTTTAGGAGTTGGTTTGTCTAATCTACAAAAATAAAAGACAAAAGATAGCAAGTAAACACACATATAGATCCTAAGTTCTAACATGCTTCACTCATAGACAAGTAAAAACAATTAAAGGACATAAAATCCTAAATATGCTCACTAGACCGAAAATAAAATCTAAGACTAACATATTTACAAGTGATCATCTTAATCCATAATCTAACTCATTTATTAACACTTGCAAATAACAACACTACCGAAATCCCATAACCCTAATTTTCGATTAAACATGCATAATTCATATTTTGTGCTAGGCATCCCCTAAACACCATTGATCTAGACTAGGAATCCCCTAAATCAAAACCAAAGCATTAAGAACCAATTAACTTCATGCAAATTGAAATCTAGAATAAGGAACACATGGAAAAGTTATTGATATTTACTCATGTAATAAAACCGAAATACAATCATCCAAAACACACAAACAAGTTTCATAAACAAAAAGGGACTACGGAGTAAAGAGGTCATTGTTACACTTTGATATCTTCGGAATCCCCTATGAATACTCAAGAGAACTAGACTTATTTGGTGGATGACATTCGGAATCCCCTATGTGTCGATGAAGGTGAAGGTGCGGCGGTTTGATGGCGTAGTCGGCTCCTTGAGGATGTCGGCTTAATTTATGGGGAGGAGGAGAGTATTTGGCAGAGCATAGGCTATAGAATAAGTGATCATCAGCTTTGAGGCCGAGCTCCCCTTTATATAGGAGAATGGTAGGTTGTTTCCTACCATAACAAGAAGTCCACATTAATTTCGGTGAAATTTGACCTTCTGTAGTAAAACACGATTTTCTTGAGTTATACATATCCAAATTGCATGATTCTCACGGCATTGGAAAGACCTTTCTGAGGGCTATAAAATACCTTCCTTAATCATCTCAATTGGAGTTGATCCGCGATTTCTACAGCTTGTAGAAGTCTGCTGTTCTGTAACTTCAGATTTCCTTCCTTTTTAAGTATTAAGAATCTCAATCTCATCAAATCTTGGATTTCTTGCTCTCCAATTCTTCTTGTCCGAAAATACCATTTAATTGCACATATTTTGGGCCTCAAATCATATCCATATCATCTTGGAATATTTTCCAAAAATTTAGCCCAATGGTCCTTTATTAATTCGGCAAGGTTGTGCTTTCCTGGATCGCGCAGGAGAAATATCTTATTCTTTATTTGCATCATTTTCATTTGTTCTTCTTCAAGATCCATGGAATTTCAGCAAACTCCTCTATTTGCTCCATTTTTCCACGCCTCAAATGCTTGTAGACCTCTTTACTCCGTCTCTTTTGACAAAAACCTAAAAACAACAAAATGAATCAAAACTAATAAAACTAAACAATTAACAAAGTAAAAATGTAGAGAAAATATATTAATTAATACGCCTAAAATGTGTAGATCAGTTATGATACATTGTAATTGATGAGGACAACTGATTCCCCATGAATTATGAAAATTTGAACCCTGAAAATCTCATAATACCCGTGGTATCAATTGTCCCCATCAATTGGTGCATACATATCAACTCTTCATCATAACATTCATCAATATTGCACGAACACTTATAGATGCAAAAAAAACCTATTCTACATACAAAAAGAACTTAAAATGGAAAATGCATGCTAAACTAACACATCCTTCATCATGCCAACATCATATCAGAAATTGACTACATATTAAAACACATCTCAACAGACATTCCTCACAATTTATGGCTCTAAAGTACATTTGTAACAAAGCGACTATATTAAGTTGCAGTAATCATATTAAATTTGTGCAGCCAAAAATATATAACTAAAACAAAGAACTGATAGCAGCAAAAAACTAATTTGTGCAGTTTTAGATTCATTCAAAGAATGAAACAACGCTTCGACTAAACGAATTAGTAACTAACAACAAAAACATGAGTACTTCTATCATCTAACTCCGTATTATCATTGTGGCTATACTCTGTATACATTTGTCGGTTTATCAGTAAAATATTACCATTATTTTACTGTGACATCCAATATTTATGAAATCTACTGTAGTTCCAGCATATAATGTGTACTAACAAAAGCACTGGTATTAACACTATCATAAGCATCATACTGCTATTTTATGTAGCTTCCTGAGCTTTTCTACTACATGTCTCTAAGAAAACCCTTGAGATAATTTTTTTACTGGAATAGCTTGTATTGTTATGTCTTAGTAGGGTTCAGTGATTTTATAGTGGCATGCCTAATTTTCCTCAAGGTAAAGTGATCAAGTTTAACTTAATATCTAATGATGAGGATACATGGAAAAAATTTAAGGACCCAGCAAATAAAAGTACAATGTTCTCCAATACCTGATACAACATCTTCAGTGTCGCTACTGTCACTATTCTCTTCACATGCAGTACTTGCTTGAGGATAGTTAAACTGTTATGTTGTCTCATAAGCAACTGAGGATTCTCCAGTAGTAGATCGTAGCAAATGTCGTTTCTTAGTGAAAAATCCCTGGTCCAATTCAACACAATCCAACGATGCTGCTATCTCATGGCACACAGAGGATTCTTGAGAAGTAGATGATAACAGACGTCGTTTCTTGGTCAAAGAGCCTCGGTCTAAATCACAACTCATCAAGGAAGCTTGGTTTGAATGAGGATAGTCCAACGATGATGTGGTTCATTTCGCTTTGTTCAAAAAGTTTACATTTCTTTTTTGGCTCCATACCTACACAACCAATTTAAGCAACAAAGAGCATATAAGTAATGAATACAAACCATGTGCACGATTAACAAATATATTAAAACATAATCATTTCCATGTAAAAAAATATGACATGTGAACTATGGACAATTATCGCAACAAAGAAGAAAAAGAAAGGCATGTGCACGACTAACACTAAATTTAACAAAACACAATCATAAAACATGGCATATGTAGCATAGACAATAATATCATTTATATCTAGAGAAAATAATTGTTTAATTCTCAAAACATATTCAATTATTGGTCAACACCAAATGATTTCTAGTTTATCCGTCATAACTAAAACTAAAAATTAAAAACACCACGACAGTGTTAAAGCTAATGCGATTCAAATCAAAAACTAGATTTTTCTAATACCACACTATTGGACATCATAAGTCAATTTAAATACAGACCTGAATGTTGAGGAGAAATTAAAACAAAATATGACAATTGCCAGAGAAGCAGCACCAAGGCGATACAACGAAATTTTTTGCATACAACCTTTAGATCCTACATAATACAACAAATAAATTAAGAACTATAATAAATGATGACAAATACTGTAATAAACCAAATAACATAAATTAATCAAATAATACAAACAAAAGTTAATTCAACACATTTTGCATCAGCTCTACTGACAAAATTTCATAAAGCATCCAAAATGAAGAGAATGTAATTCAGTCAGAGATTAAACTATAACACATTTAAATACAACACAACAAATTAAAATAATTCCTTCGACATCTGACAGCCATCTAACTCATTAACCTTACACAACAACACATAAATGAATTTCAAAGCCATAGGTTTCGAGCATAATTATATTAATCAACAACCAACTCTTCTCTCAACTTCTTTTTCTGGAGCTTTGCAACCCTAAAGTTAATAAAATCCACATGTTAATACGCCATATAATACCCTTACTAAAAGAAGATGAACTTCACAGTCCATTTTCCAACATAAAAGTTGTTCTGAAAGGAAGCTAAGTTTTTAAAAATGACCTTTTAAACAGGTTGTATTAAAGTTGGATTTTTAAAGGAAGCTGACTTTTTCAAAACGGGTTGACAATCAGCATATCACTACAGTAGCCACACTACATACAATCAACAAAACCAATTTACAATATGCATGTATCAAAATTGAATAACAACAATTACTACACACACATAATCAAAAACTTTTAAAAAGGTAGCTATATAATAGTAATATATACGATAGACTAAAGTTTGAGCTAGCTATATATTAGTAATATATATTTCTGTATATATAGTAGACTAATATATATGGATGCACAACATGCATGCTTTCCAGCAACTAATGCAATTTATATATATATATATATACAAACACACACACCCCTTTACACGTACAATATGGTTCTAACGAACAGAATATAACCTGGAAAAAAAAAAGGTAGAAAATAAAGACGTCAAATAAAGACGTCAAAATAACCCAAAACATATTCAATCTCCTTTCCAAATTGAAACACAGAACACAACCCAGAAATCAGGTTTGAGAAATTGGGAAAATTAACACAATTTGTTAACTGAAATACCAATGTTATGTAGTTTATCAATTGATAGCAATCCCGGATAAATATATCACCACTAATTAATGCTATATGATGAATCAAAGCAGCACACATATTAGAAGGAAGCAAAAAAAAAAAATCACAATAGAAATCAAACATACCCACACAAAACAAAAGCAAATTGAGGGACGGAGCAGATTGACCTTAGAGAATAAAAATAGAAGGGGAACCCAATCAACATACATCAGTTTCATTCATTCATATACACAAAGAAGAATAAGCCTTCGCGAAATGGGTACCTTTGCCGGAGATGAGAGTGAAAATGGCGAGTTCGAAAGAAGCTGTGCAGGTGATGAGGAGCGAAAACAGGTGAGGATCGGTAGAGATGGGAGCGGCGGTATATCGTGAGAGATTGGAATCGGTAGGGAGAGAGATCACAAATTTGACTTATGTGAGAGAGAGAGAAATCGCTGTTTGAAGAGAACTTGGGAGAGAGAATGAGATCGAGATGAGAGATCGCAAACAGGGAGGAGATTTTGACTAGCCTTCGCATGTTTTGCATGCTTGAATTTGTTGACCAAAACGTCCCTATGAACAGTGAAATCGACAGTGAAATTTACAGTATATTTCACCATTGTTATATAGAGAATTTCTAGATTCAATTACACTAATCTATGCCGGCTAGAGCACCATTATATATACTGTATGTTGTACAAGTTTCCATCAGGACCAAGGTTTTGAGCAAATAATTAAGGATGTTATGCGATACCGTGGCATGCACATGGTTCTGTACAAGAAACCCTAACCATCTGTATCCGCGCGCTGAGGTTATTTGACGAGGTTACTTAATTTAGTAAACTCGATCATATCGTGCATGGAAACTGGAAAGTCCCTGGTATTGTATAGCAGAATGCATGTGTCTCGATCTTATTATAATTGTTCTAGAAAGATCAATTTCAGGGTTTTGTGTCGGGTTTTACGGTTCATCCATGTTACCATACGTAATACGTCTATATATAGTAATGCTAGGTCTTCATATATGCTTGGTGTTTATGTATACATCGACGTACGTACGTGAAACCTTTGCTGCTGTTCGTGGTCAAAGTTTTCGATCAAAAGCACGATTTCACGTATATCATTGTCTTTGATTAAAGAAAAACAATCTTCATTGAAGCTGTGCCAAATGGAGAGAATGCGGAAAAAGAAAGTTTCCCAGCTTGTATGAGAAATTCTGGTAAATATCCTCTTTTAGACATTTAAAATGATTTTTAACCCTTGTATAAACGATTGAAAAATGCCTACATATGAAGGTCAAAAGTCCTAAATATTTCTATTACAACTCTCTTATCAATTTCTAAATTCCTATGCAGAATTTATTCTTCTGCTACTACTACTCACAGTCGTTATTACCAACTTAAATCATTTCTCTCATTGCTTTGCAATCAAGAAGAGAAATTAACTCAATAAACATATATATATATATATATATGTGTGTGTGTGCGTGTGTGTCATACGGGAATGGGTCATTGCTCTCAAACCCATTTTCTTTCTTTCTTCGTTTTATCATTGAAAAAAAAATATAACATGAATATTCTTGGATGAGACTAAGCATCTAAGACTCTTAAATATATATCAATTATTCTAAACCACCTAAAAACTATCTAAAATGGACCTTACTTTGAGCAAAACAAAGGATTTTTTTTTTACAAAAAATATGCGAAATTACATTAGATCATTAGCCAAATACACCGAAAAACACATAGCCTAACCCTCCCTTACTCAATGAGAGAAAAATCTAGCCTAAGCAGTGATGTATTACTAGTATAATGGAACCCATAGAATAATTAATTAGAATCCTAACCAAGCTAGAGGATCCCAAACCCGAATCAAGTCAGCTAGAAAAATCAAAAGAAAACTAGACCATTAGACCATGGCCGAGACCAGAATCTCCAAACCCAAATCATGAAAATCAACGTAAAAATTAACTAACAAAAACTAAAAAACCTAAAAGCCCAAAACACAACAGCCCAAGGACTCATGGCCTAGCCCTAGCAAGTAGCAAATCAACTCTCTCCGGTGAACTCATACAGCAACGCCACACCCAAGCACCATGCCGCGACACCCTTCAAAATTCTTCCACTGCATGATGTTAAGCCACCACTGTGACTCGAAAATCTGACCAAACCCACATGACCCTCCTGGATAGAATCGACGTTGAAGTCACCACCTAGCAGTCATTCCTCCCACACCAAACCCTTCCCCAACATCGGATGGATCCATCTCTCAACCTAACAAGAACTGAAAGCTGAGAAACACTCCGAACCAGATCCACGCCCAGCACTCGAGCACCGCCACACTAGCCGAATTACACCAAGAGAAACCTGAAAAACCATGAAACCAAACCATAAAAACCCTCAACTCACTACTAGAAAAAGTATTTTAGACATCGCACCTTTAACATCGGTTGGAAAAACTCCTGATGTAAAAAAGTTTTTAGACATCAGATTTTTAAAAACCAATGTCATTTGTATAATTTACATCGGTTTTAAGTCAGACTGATGTTAGGTATCCCATTATTGGTTTTTGAAAGCGCGAAAAAAAAACCTAAGTGTCGGGCGGGTTATGTTGGAGGGAAACAAAATTTTCATTCCCTCCCAAAACTTAGGGTTCTATTACTTAGTTTTTTTCGACCTCTCTCTCTCTCTCACAAACCACTGACTTCCTCTCTCACTCACTCTCTCATTTCCTCTCACCTCCATCTCCTCCGACGCCGCTCTCCTCCTCCTCCGACGTAGCTCTCCGACCAGGACCCCGATCTCCGACCACGACGCACCTCTCTGACCTTGGAGAAGCTCTCGTCGTCGCTCTCAACTCGGCGGATTTCGCTGATTTGTCCATATCTCGAAGTAAGACGTTCATTTCTCATCCAGATGGGAATTTTTGGGTTATTGCATGTGTTGAATGGGTTGTGTTTTCTATGGTTTTGAAAGTGTCATTAGATTTGGGTACTGGGTTGGATATGAATTTCGTTCTGTTGTAAGTTAGAGCTCTGAATTAGGTTTTGCTCCAAGTATTAGCTCTGATTTAGGTTTTGCTCCAATTATTAGCTATGAAATGTGTATGAGTGTCAGACTATATCTATGTATAGCTAGATGCTTTGTAATTATTTAGAGTGAATCTGGTTCTTGTGATTATTATTTTCATTAAATCTCTGAAAAAATTGATTGATGCATTTTGGTTATGCTGAATGTCAGACTAACTGTTCGTTGTGCTTGTTGAATGCAGATAGCTAGTCTTTAAGAATCAATCGAGGATAGAGATTTCTGGAAGCTTTTGAGCTTCATACTGGTGAGTTTATGCATCTGAAAACAGTTTTATATGTTTGATGTCATGGTTTAAATGTTGCTGACATCTCATGTATACTTTTAAATACAAGTTTGCTTAGACTACGGTAGCAACAAAAGATTATTCTGCTGTGGCACTGTATTGTGGGATTGATTATTTTTGTTTGTTTCACTGTTTTTTAACTTTACAGTGTCAAGGTGTTTTGGGTGCTGGTTTGGTTACACATTGAAGTTAAGGAATATTCCTTGTTGCTGCTTTCATAATCCAGGTTAGATATCTTAGACCTCTATCATGGTTTTCAGTTTGTGTATGATGTGGATGGTTTTTAGTGTGTGTATGATATGTGATTGAATGGAATGTTGTTTGTTGTTTGATGTGTTGTCTTCAGTTTCTGAAATTTGATTGTTCTGCAATGGATAAATCATGGATTAAGGAAGATAGGGATTCTCTAAAGTACTCAGAGGGTGTGGAAACCTTTTTGGATTTAGTTAAAAAAAATTCTTATAATCCCAAGAAAGTTCGCTGTCCTTGTTCAAAATGTGTCAATTTTAAGAGGCTGTCAGTTAGAGTGATCAGGGGTCATTTGTTTCAATATGGGTTTAGTTTGAGCTATACAAATTGGATTTGGCATGGAGAACCTACACTGTCTGGTTGTGGTAGCAAACCTAGTGGTTCAGTAAAGCCTAGTTTCCCTGAAAATAAATCTGAAACTGTCAATATGTGTGAGGCAGCCTTCAATGAAGGTGAATATGATGCTGAGTCGTATGAATTTAAAAAATTTGTTGAGGAAGCAGAAACTCCATTATTTGAAGACAGTGAACACACTAAGTTAGAGGCATTAGTGAAACTTCACAATTTGAAAGCTAGGTTTGGCTTGAGTGATACCTGTTTTTCCGAGTTTCTTGACACCATAGGATCCTTACTTCCGAAAGATAATGTATTGCCTCAAAGTACATATGAGGCAAAAAAGACCCTTGCCAATTTAGGACTGGAATATGTGAAAATATATGCATGTCCTAACGATTGCATGTTGTATTGGAAAGATAACTCTGATGCAACTAGTTGTCCTAAGTGTGGTGCCTCCTGTTGGAAGTTAAGGAAGGATAACACTGTTAGAGTGGGGATAGCAGCCAAGGTTTTATGGTATTTTCCGATAATTGCTAGATTCAAACGTATGTTCCAATCTGCTTCAATTGCTGAGTTGCTTACTTGGCATGCTCAAAACCGATCTAGGGATGAAAATATGTGTCATCCAGTAGATTCTCCGGCTTGGAAGTTGGTTGATTATTTGTGGGCTGAGTTTGCTAGTGAAATTAGAAATCTGAGGTAATGTCTTTTTGTAGCTTTGTATGTGGTTGATCTACACGTGAAAATTATAAATAGATTATGACTAGGCTTCTGAATGTGTTGTGTAGTGTGGTTAAACAATTCAATGCAGAAACCGGAAGGACTGGAAAACCAAGAGTGACAAGACTTCATGTAAGTACTGTTATCACATTTAGTTGCTTGACTAATTAAACTATTGGTGGATGAGTTATGTCATTTCATTTTAATCCAATCATTGTTATATATATACAGGGGGTTGCTGAACAAGTTGGTGGAGTTGAATGTGGTTACTATGTGATGCAGTTTATGAAAGAGATTGTGAATGATGAAACACTTTCATTTCCAACCAAGGTATCTAAATACTTGCTTTTGTATTTAAAATTCAATGAGTTACAAGTCATAGGTTCATTTTAATATATGCTACTTGTGGGAGATTAGTAGTAACAAAACAACTAAAAACATTAGTAGTAACAATACTTGTTGCTCACTGTTGTGCTATTAGCATAATTGTACCTGAACAGTGAATTAATGCTACTTTCATTGGCTGGTTTTGAAACATTTTTGTGCTGCCCTTGCTGCTTTCAACTGAGCTATTAGCATAATTGTACCTGAACAGTGGTGCCCTTGCTGAACAGTGAATGCTATTTTCATTTGCTGGCATGGTTTGCATAATTGTTGTGCTGCCCTTGCTTACTTTATTTGTACTTGTTGTTGGACAGTGGGCAGGAAAAAAGAGGAAGCCATATGATCAGTCGAAAATTGACGAGGTGCGCCTTGAAGTGGCTGACTATATACAAGCTTTGCTCTAGCTAGATAGGTTGATAGATTGATGGCTGGATTAGATAGGTAGCTAGGGATCAAAGTCAGGATGGCTAGCGCAGCAATTTTTTGGATGGTGGCGCGCCGGAGTAGATATATAGCTAGGGAACTTCTATCGGATTGCTAGCATGGTTATATGTCCCAATATTTTGATGATGGATAGGATAGTAATCCATCTTTTGAAACAACTTGAATTTGGCAGTACTGTAACTTGAATTTGGGGCTGTAAGAGAGAATCATTCTCATTAATTTAAGCCAATTAGTGTCTCCTATTTGTCTTAGAGAGAATTAGAAATCGTTATAACTAATGCATAAGATGAGAACTGGACATCAAAAACAACCCAAAATCTGATGTCAAATAAAATTTACAACATCAGGTACAAAGCCAAAATCTGATGTATAAGATGAGAGCTGGAAACCAAAAACAACCCAAATTCTGATGTCAAATATAGTTTTTAACATCAGGTACAAACTCAACATCTGATGTATAAGATACGAACTAGAACCAAAAAAACCCAAAATCTGATGTCAAATATAGTTTTTAACATCAGGTACAAACTCAACATCTGATGTCAAAAACGATATTTAACATCAGGTACAAAAACAAAATCTGATGTCAAAACATACATCTTACATCGGTTATAAATGGAATATCGATGTAAATGTAATAAATTGTAATGTAGACTTCGATTTCATTGGGTCTTTCACTCTAAATATGAATGTTTGAAAGTACCTACACACACTGGAATAGTGAGATGTACATAAGCAACCGATGTCTATTGTAACCTTTGACATCGGTTAGGTAAGCAACCGATGTCTATTGTAACCTTTGACATCGGTTCCTAACCGATGTCCCATTTTTCCGATCTTTTACATCACCCACTAAGACATCGGTCTGGTATGATTTTTTACATCGGTTCTGAACCGATGTCTGAAATACTTTTTCTAGTAGTGACTACCCGAGCATCAAAACTCCCCGATCGACAGCATAACCACACACAAAGGACAAATCCAATTAATTTGCCTAAGTGAGGGCCTGCTGCTGGACGAGGGTTGGTCACGCCGTTGCGAATCGGGGGTTAGCGACTAGGGCTGGTCCTCTTGTTGATCTTGGTCGGCTAGCAATGAGTATCTATCCTCAAATGAGTTCCTTGTATACTTGGACTCATTATATAAGAGATAATTGAGCAAAAGAAATGATTATATATGAATATTGAGAAAAACTAAATGCATGAAGTCTCGGTCAGTAAAGAGAATTGTAGAGTTAGAGAAAAAAAATTGATTTGTCGACTTAACAACTTGATACTTATTATATTGTAGACGAGCACATGAAATATCATGTGAACTGAGTTGTATTTGTGAACGAGTATCTAGTTGTTGAGTCCCATCGAAAATATAATATCTGAGCTTGATTCATTGATCAAAAGTCATAAAAGTTAATCAATACAATTCATATGTATTTGGGGATCGATCACTTTATCTATAGTTTTCAGGGAAATGCTATTGTGATTGATATGAATATCTAAAGTGATTATTGTATATGATGCTTATTTAATATATTAGTTCTCAAATTTTTTTTATGAATTTTGATGTTGTCTTTGCCGACTGCAAGGAGCAAAGTATGTGAGTAACAATGGGTGAACTTCTGAAACTGATACCAAGTATCAAAACAAACAAATCTTAAAAATAAGAGCTTTTGGCTATTCATATTGTAATATGCACTACCAGAATAAGCAACATTACCGGCGAGATTACCGGAGACAAGGCCGGCGACCAGAAAAGTCGCCGATAATGTTCATCATTACCGGCGACTTACTCCGTCGCCGGTAATGTCGCCGGAATTTCGCCGATAATGTTTCAAAACATTACCGGCGACTTCCTCCGTTGCCGGCAATGTCAAGCCAAACATTGCCGGCGATTTTCCGGCCGGAATTTCGCCGGCAATGTTTGGCTTGACATTGCCGGCGACGGAGGAAGTCGCCGGTAATGTTTTGAAACATTACCGGCGAAATTCCGGCGTAAAGTCGCCGGTAATGTCTCCATTTCCAGCGATTTAATGAATCGCCGAAAATGCCTCTTATATTAGATGCAGATCGCAGCAGCTCATTCATTTTGATCGAAAAAAATCCGGTGAAATCGAAAGAAGGAAAACGCTCTGATCGAAATCGATCCTTCGGTATTGTCAAAATTAAGGCGCACATCGAAAACTCGATCACTCGGGAAGCTATATATATATATAGGTACGTATATATACGTATATGTGTATGTATATATATATATGTGTGTGTGTGTTGATCAAATCCAATTCGTGAGATATGAAATGTTGTTGATGTCACCGAAACGAGAAAACTGCTTGTAGTTAATCTTATCTTGTGTCTGAATCAACGACTGGTATTATCGTAGTGCTATCAGAGTCAGGCTTAAGAGAGCCTCCTACCTAGTCAAATACATTTTGAACTGAAAAAAGAAGAATACCATCATCGAGTACTGAATCGAATTCAGATATTAGATCGATATATATATATATATATGCATGCATGTGTTGATTTAATTAGAGTTGAATTGAGATATCGCGTCGATGATTAGTAGTGAATGTGTGTATATATAATACGTAAAATTGTTAGAATTTTCAGGATGGACAAGAGTTGGATGAGCCTCGAAAGATGGGATGTCAGATATCACCAGGGAATTAGGAGTTTTGTGAATTTTGTGAAGGCTAATTGTGGAGACACTACACTTCATTATTGCCCATGTAAAGAATGTAAGTGTTTCAGCGATCAATTTCGTTTTCCCATTGATAAAGTCCAGAAGCACCTGAGTAAATACGGGTTTTGGGATAAGTACACTTGTTGGATTTATCACGGTGAAACATCGTTAGCGGGTCCGCATGATCATGGACAATTTGGTGAGAGGGTCAGTCCACGCTATGATCATGGAGATTTTGCTGAGAGGGGCAGTTCATCCTATGATCCAACATCGATGTTAATCAATGATATGTTTCCTCATGAGAGCGGTGTATTTGCTGATGAAGCACCAAATGTCCCTCCCGACATTGAGGGTTTCCCCCATATTGAGCCAGTCGAGCCATTACATGGAGCTCATGTCAACACAAGCGGTATGGACAAGTACAACAACCTGATTGCATTGCAACAGACTCCGTTGTACGATAGTTGTAGTAAGACTGTTCTTGAAAGTGTGATGGGAGTGATGCAGCTCAAAATGGAGAACAAAATGTCTGTCACAGCTGTTGATTCTTGGTTGAAGTGGACTGCTTCGCTACTGCCACCCGGTCATCGTCTTCCTACCACTCATCATAAGGTGCGACATATCCTGAAAGATCTTGGGCTTTCCTACATCAAAATCCATGCATGCAGATATGATTGTATTCTCTTTTGGGGAAAAGATCTCGAAGACCTTGAAGCCTGCCCGGTATGTTTTACAGAAAGGTATAAGTTGACTCTTGCAGGCAACAAGAAAGTTGTGAAGATACTTCGATATTTCCTGCTTATTGATAGGCTGGAGCGGTTGTTCATGTGTGCTTTCACGGCCGAAGCAATGAGATGGTGGGCTGAGAGGAATTTGCCTGACGATGACACCCTTATACACCCTTCCGACGGAGAGGCTTGGAAGCACATGGTCAGGGAGTTTGATCATTTTGCAGCAGAGGTCCGAAATGTTTGGCTAGGGCTCTCATCTGACGGATTCAACCCTTTTGGCAACATGAGTCTTCAATACAGTATATGGCCAGTTATTTTGGTACCGTACAACCTTCCACCATAGATGTGCATGAAGAAGGAATACAATATGCTCACTCTGTTAATTCTGGGCCCGGGTTATCCAGGAAAGTGTCTCTATGTGTATTTGAGGCCTTTGATTGAGGAGCTTAAGTACCTGAGTGAGTGTGGCCACCCCACTTACGATAGGTTCAAAAATGAGATGTTCCAGATGCATGCCATGCTTGTTGGCACCATCAGTGATTTTCCTGCCCGCGGTATGTTGTCGGGCAACGTTACCAGGGGTTACAGGGTTTGTTCAGAGTGCATGACAGTGGATTGTTGCAGTCCTCATTGTAGTAAAATTGTTCAGATGCGTCACCGTTATTGGCTTCCATATGATCACCCATTTAGGCAGGATCCAGACGCGTTTGATGGGACTGTGGAAACAGGTGTTTCACCCAGGCGATGGACAGGGGAAGAAATTTTGGAAGTGTTGAATGAATATGATTTTGGCCAGCTGAGCAATCATCCTGACATAGTGGCGTCAATTCCAGACAAGCCCGAAAGGTATAAGTTTTGGACACACAAGAGCATATTCTGGGAACTCCCCTACTGGCCCAGGTTGCCTATCAGACACTACCTAAATGTCATGCACATAGAGAAGAATGTGTGTGAAAGTGTGTTGGGCACAGTTCTTAACTTGAAGGGGAAAACAAAAGACATCCCTAAGGCACGCATTGATCTGAAAGCTATGAGACTGCAGAAACATTCGTGGTTAAGAGATGGTAAGAGAAAAATGCCGCAAGCTCCTTACACCGTCAAGCCGAAGCATAAGCATGAAATTTTTCAGTGGCTGAGTAATGTTAGGTATATATTCTTATATATGACTATGCAGTACGGAAATTGGTTTGCCTTAAATTTTTACCGGATTATGGTTATATGCGAGAAATATAATTGTTGCCTATGGCTATATATATATATATATATATATATATATATATATATATATATATATATATGCAGGTATCCTTATGGCTATGCAGGAAATATAAGCAGGTGTGTTAACTTCCGGGACAATAAGATGTACGGATTAAAGAGTCATGACTGCCATGTACTGCTTCAACGGCTTTTCCCTATTTTCATTCGAGGGTACCTGCCCAAAGAGGTGGTGGAGCCGTTGGTGGCCTTGTCAAGATTCTTTCAGAAGTTATGCACCAGGGAAGTTAAAAAATCAGATCTCAGGGAGATGCAAGATGACATCATTTTTATCATGTGCAAGCTTGAGAGGATATTTTCGCCAAATTTTTTCGACATCATGCCTCACCTAATGATCCATCTTCCCGAACAATTGTTGCTTACCGGTCCTGTACACTACACTTGGATGTATCCCGTGGAAATGTACATTTGGTTTGCCTCTGTTTTTATATCTAAAGTCTTATTTTTACCTTAGTTAACATGCACTTGTTAACTTGTAGACAATTGGGAGCCTACAAGGACTATGTGAAGAATAAATATGTACCTGAAGGCTGTATCGCTGAAGCATATGTTGCGCACGAGTGTGTAACGTACACCAAAGTGTATTTGGGAGCGCTTAAGGACCCCCAACAACAGATGCCGATAGATGAACCTCAGTTCAACCTTTCTATCATCTCCAATGACGTGGTAGTACAGGGAAGCTTGCCAAAGTCGTACAAGTTGGATGGAAATGAGGTAGTCATTGCGCACTGGTCGGTACTGATTAACTGTGAAGAAGTACAATATTGGAAAAAATATCATCTTCACTGCCCTGCTATTGCCGGAAATGTTGATTACCACAACAGGACGTTTGCAAACTACTTTGGTCAATGGGTAAGGGTATATGTCTATTTTTTATTGCCATTTTCCTTATATAGCATGTGTGTACGTACGTGGTTTTGTGGTTTCTATGTTCATAATTTCTTGTGTGGTTTCTTATCGTTTTCAGATGAACCATGTAGCAAATGATGGTTGCCCAGAGTGGTCAAACGAATTGAGGGTCCTGGCGATGAAACCGATAGCTTCAAAAGTTTACTCGATGTGTCAGGTCAATGGCGTGAAATTTATATGTGAAAATCGAGACGACCGACTGAAAACACAGAATTGTGGGGTGATGGTCCATGGTGGGCAGGATGGCGTTGACTATTATGGTGTCCTTCATTCAGTAGTTGAACTAATTTATGGGAACCGCATGAAATGCACTTGTTCAAGTGTAGATGGTTTGATACTAGCCCGGAGAACACAAGGACCGATCAGTACGGAACATTTTCGGTGAATGCTGCTACTAGCTAGTATGAAAATGACCATTTCGTTCTTGCCTCATCAGTAAAACAAGTGTTTTACCTGGACGATCTTCTTAACAAAGTCCCGTGGAAGGTGGTTAACCATGTTGCTCATAGAAACATATACAGTGCTGCCACACTTGGTGATACCGCAGATGATGAGGAAGTTACTGCATACCAAGAGCCGAACGCTTTTGACATTTCGGAATCATCTACGATTCGCCTTAATAATGTGAGATCTGGGAGTGTGGTTCGAATTACTGGAGCAGAACTTCTCGATGTTAATCCATATGAAGTTGACGCAGATTCAGATGACGAGGAGCGGCACATATTGCCAGAGGTTACCTATGAAACCGAGTCAGACTCAAGTGATGAAGATGATTACGATTATCATCCTTAGTACGTTAATGATGTAGTCAGAAATCGTTGTCGGAAATTGTACGTAGTCGGAAAATGTTGTCAGAAATTGTACGTAGTCGGAAATCATGTTGGAAATTGTAGTCGGAAAATGTAGTCGAAAAATGTAGTCGGAAAATGTAGTCGGATATTGTACGTAGTCAGAAGATGTAGTCAGAAAATGTAGTCGGAAATTGTACGTAGTCGGAAAATGTTGTCGGAAAATGTACTCGGAAATTGTAGTCGGAAAATGTAGTCGGAAAATGTAGTCGGAAATTGTACGTAGTCGGAAAATGTTGTCGGAAATTGTAGTCGGAAAATGTAGTAGTCGGAAATTGTAGTAGTCGGAAATTAAGATGCATATCGTGTTGGAAATCGTAGTCGGAAATTGTAGTAGTCGGAAATTGTGCGTAGTCGGAAATCGTAGACGAAAATTGTTGTCGGAAATTGTAGTCGGAAATCGTGTTGGAAATTGTAGTCGGAAATTGTTGTCGGATATTCTTCGAGAAATCTCAACATTACCAACGAGTTGAGATTAAGCAACTCGTTGGTAATGACATTACCAACGAGTCAAACTAACTCGCCGGCAATGTTTAATGGATATGCAAGAACCTAGCTCGAACCCGAGCTTCATTTCTGCTTATCCTCTCCTCCTCCTCTCCTCCTCTCCTCCTCCCAACTCGTTCCGGCCAGATTTGGAGCTCAAAACTCTCTTCCTCTCCTCCCCTCTCCCCTCCCCTCACCTCCTCTCCCTTCTCCTCTCTCCTCACTAAATATCCCGATTGCAAATTGAATTTCCTCTCCTCTCCTCTCCTCTCCTCCTCTCCTCCTCCTCTACCTCATCCCCTCACCTCCGTCTATGGTGTGTGATTTAGATGAATATGTGATGTATATATATATATATGAAAATTAAATTAAATTAAGATGCATGATGTATATATATGTGTGAAAAATGTGGAAAATTAATTAGGGTGTGTGGTTTGGATGAATATGTGATTTTTAATAAATATCCCGATTTTAAATTTAATTAAGATGCATGATGTATATATATACATCGAAAATGTATATATGTTAATTTAGGTGATATAGTTGTTAATTAATCGTATAAATTAAGGTGGAAAATCGGGATCAGAACGGTTTGGAACCAGAACGGTTTTAAACCGGAACCGCGTGGAACCGGAACCGTTTGGAACCAGAACTGTTTGTAACCGGAACCGTTTGAAACCGAACGGTTCCAGTTCCAAACGGTTCCGGGTTCAAACAGTTCTGGTTCCGCCCGGTTCCGGTTACATTTGGTTCCGGTTCCGATTTGTTATAGAACCGAATCCTTATGACTATTACGGTGTCCAGGAGGTCTTGCGGCAAATTGGCTTCGGAGAGGTTCCCGAAATAGTGGAGGGAACAGTAGTCAAGCTTCCTCCTCACCCGCAGTTAGCAACACGCGCAGTGGGCCAATGATGAATGCTTGCACGAGAGCCTTGCTAGATGCGCGAGCTGAGGAGGAAGCTGCACGATCAAGAGCCGTGCAACCGGAAGTCGAGGCTCGAGCCTCAGTCAGCAGACGTCCCTCCGGTGGCAGAGCCTCAGACGAGCGACAGTCAACGGGGGCATCAGAAACTCCCTCAATCCGAATGCCCCATATTCGCCCGGTGCCTACTCCCGTTTCACGGGAATCATCTGAGACACATGGTGGTGCTGGCGCCTCATCGTCCAGGCCTCGTCTATCTCCGCCATCCGGTCTCTTCCTACCCGACGAGATTCCTGTCATCCCTAAATTCGATGATAGGGGGATGCCTGTTTATGTTGAAGGACGGCCGGAGTTCCTGAGCGTGGAGGAAGCGTATAACTTCATCCCGTTCGACCCCGTGTATCTTTAGAGTGTGAGGTGCACCAACCAACAAACGGACGATGCAGGTAAATTTTATTTAACATCAGATTGATTACTTAATTATTACTTAAGACTTACGATAGGTTCAATTAATGATATCAATTTGTTGACATTGTATTATTAGGCAATTTCATTAATGGGACTGGAAAACGGAAAGGGGCTAGAGGCACCTGCACCGGGAAGAGACTTGAGCAGGCCACCGGGGGAAGGAAAACGCCCATAAGGGCCAATGAGGATGGCGAGGTGATCGAGGCATTTGACACCACGCGAAAATATGTCAGCATGGCCGGTGCGATCGTGCGGGACAAGGTCCCAATGCTTTGGCCAGATTGGGAATCTGTGCCCATCTACGTGAAGATGCAAGTGCATAATGCACTGAGTGTGAGTTAAATCGTATTTTCATTACGTAAATTTTACATTTATTAATTAAGTCTGAATAAATATATAATTTTACCTTTTATATATTCATATTACAGGTGTGGTTTGACGTGGATGAAGTTCTTATTTTTACCTGGGTAGAGCGTCAACTACATATGAGGTGATGTGCTTCGAGTTATTTGAGTATATATCGAGTTAGATTTTTGTTTATCAAGTGTTTTAATATCTCTAAATTTTTTTCCTTGTTTTAATATAGGTATAAAGAGTGGAAGAACGAGCTTTCTTCCCATTACACTGTATACAAGGAGCTAGGCCGAGGTTCTACCCCTAGCGAATTCCGGTTTAAGGAGTACGAGTGGCTGTGGCTGATAGCCCACTTCGAGCACCCCAAATCTTAGGTATGCATCCTGAATATATCTTACAAGCCTAATGTATCGTATCACATTGAAATAGTAAGTTACTAATTTTTTTTCATATGTTTATCAAACAAGGCGATTTCGAAGACGAACCGGGCGAATAGATTGAAAAACACCAGGGCCCATCATGCAGGTTCACTCAACTATTTGGGTTGGTCGACTAAGGCGCAACAACAACAAGAAGTGAACCCGTTGGTGTATATTCATCAGAAGTTCTATCCGCAGTGCCCTGACGAAGCGGTAAGTCTTTCGCCTCTCCATGTGTTAATCAAACTATTTTTCGATATTAATTTATTTTGTTAGCTAATACGTTATTCATTTTCGCTTTTCAATTAGGCGAGAGTGGAGGAGGCGACCGTAGAAGTGACCATGAATATAGCTCGGACTAACCATCCTGACTGCTCCGAGGAAGAAGTCACCCAGTATGCCTCTCAGATCGATCCGCTTGATCGCCCTATAGCGGCTCAGATCATGGCAAAAACGTGCGGGACTGGAAAGAATACCTACTACTGTAGGGGAATGGGCTCGGCGGGTGAAGGAGTATTGAAGAACACTTCAGAATACTCTACCGGGTCAAGAAGTTCAACTTCTAGTCGTAACCTCGCAGCGGAGCTTCAGAGGACGCGGAGGGAGTTGGAGGAGCAAACGAGGCACGCAGCCGAGCAGCAGGCAATCAGAGATGCCGAGTACCAAAACCTGGTCCAGACTCAGACACAGATGTTCACATGGATGCGGACGATGTACGAGGCTCAGACTGCCGGACAACCGTTCCCCACACCTCCCCCGGTCCCTCCGTTCCCTAGTTATCCACCACCACCACCGCACCAGTCAACGCCAGAGCAAGACCAGGGTAGCCACCGGAATTCAAATGAGTACATGGATTTCTTTGACCCTGACCCGCAAGTTCCTCGACCCTGACGTGTAGTTATAGTTTATTTTCGTATCGTTGTTATTTGTACTGTACGTTGGACATTTATGTGTACTATTGAACTTGTATGATTGTACGGTTTATGTTTTTCAATGCAGGTTCTGGAATTGGGCCCAATCCAGAACCGTGTTTTTTTTTCAAAATTTTTCCAAGCATTGCCGGCGACATGGACCTAAGTCGCCGGCAATGTCTTCAAATTCCGGCCACGACGGCGCTGACATTGCCGGCGACTTGAGTACATTACCGGCGACGGCGTTTCCCGTCGCCGGCAATGCTATCTCTGGCGGGAAATTTCCGGCGACGACATTACCGGCGACTTGTCGCCGGTAATGACAATTCCGGCAAAGAAAAAAACAAGGCCGGCGACTTTAAGTCGCCGGCAATGGCTCTTAATCCAGTAGTGATGGATAGTTTGGACTTTTGATCTCTGTAAATGGGCATTTTTCAACTTTTTAAAAAATAGTGGATAAAAGTCATTTTAATGTTCTAAAAGAGAGTATTTATCAAAAATTCTCGGCCTGGATGTACCCATGCATCACTAACCCAAGCGTATCAGGTGTACGTTCCAAATAAGCTAATTATAAAATACTAGACCTAGCTACAGATTATTTCTCACTGCAACTAATTAGTTTCTATTGAGGAAAACTTTCTCTTCGCAGAAACGATTTTAATGTTTAAGCAAAAGTATTATATGGAATTATGGATTGTGGCTGGTTATCACATAAGTGACATGACGTATCAAATTATCGATCCACTGCAAGTGACAATGTAAGCATACTAAAAACACATGGAAGGAAGAAAACCAGATCGAAATTAAAACATCCATTTATAGACTCATATAAATGTTCGACGTGTGACCCTTTACAATTATTATTTTTGTTTACGATCAAGATCCATCGTCCATGTGTGCAATACATCTCCTGCCCAGTGGAGCTAGCTAGATTATAAGCTTTGAAGATGGTTGTATGATTTGATGGTACAATATTCCTGGCGATACTGAGAGTGATCTTTGTTCCATATGATTCGATAAAAGGTGGCTGTCCCCTTGTATATAATTGTTATGTTTCGAAACAGCACCATATATGGATCCCATGCCATCTTCATAAATAGGAGAAGTCTTGTACTACAATGACTGATCGATCGACCTGAATTATGGGGGCCTAGTGTTTATCAGGTGAGACGAGACAACAATGCTCCAAAGATTTCTGGAACTCATCCTTATTTGGCAAGCTAGAGTTGATCGATCAACATGCATGGAGATGACCTGATCCATTCTGGATCACTCTCTCCCTCGAGCTAGCTAGCTATACGATCGATACTCGATCATCTTAAAAAAATGAATTATTGATGACGATCGAGTAGGGAATACTTGTACTGCTTTTTTACGGTTAATTGCTCGGAGTTAAATGAATGCACATTCGAGTGATCTCGATCGGCATAGAAAATTTCTATGCATGCTTGACCGCTTCTGGTTCCGAGGTGCTTTGGAACTTTGCCATTGTTGATGTAGTACACACACTAAAGCTGATGGTTCCCTTTTAGCCAAGGAAAAAAAAACAAACGGTTGGTTCCCTTAGGATCGTTATGAATTCACCACAAGGCTACATATGAACGTCCCGTACAATATATATCTCATGGAAAGCAGTAGTTTTTGTGCGCTAGTTCATCGCGGAATTCCACATTGGTTCTTTACTACGTACCTTGCAGATCAACCGTCATGGGTCATTATACGTATATTATCATAGGGCGGCATTATTCAAACAATATAGGCATAGCTAATTATCTCATCTTAACTTTACTCAATTATATACGCTAAGCTTGATAGTACGTTCTTGATTGATCAACTACTCTATGAAAAGGACTCGCTAATCCGACTATTTATTCCCATTTAAAGTCAATAAGTTTGACAACTTCGATCTACGTACTTGTATGATTAGCATTAGTCCACGACGTTAAAGCATAAAATTAATAAAACGCATTCAACTAATTAATTGATCACACATATATACACCAATTCAGATACAATAGATAATATTGTCATATATAATATATGTACAAGCTGCTACTATACTTGCTTGTTGGTCGATCAAGGCAGATGGATAGTATCGCATATTGGCATGCAAGGAGGCTAATTTTATACATCAACTCTCAAGTCAAACTAGCTAGGGTTAGTGGATTTCTTTATATTCGGTGAATGGTTTTAATTGTCAAATAATTTTATCAATTTTGTAAAAATCAAAACTTTATTATGATGTTTTAAAGTGAAACCTGTTCTGGATAACAATCGTCAATATATTACATGTTTTGATTTTGCAATAAACTAGGATATGCAGTATATATGTACGTCTGCATGTTCTCACAAAACTTTTATTCCTAGAGACCACACTGTTTAGATTTATACAAACGTTTTTGAAATAAAATTTAAAAACACTTTTAAATCAAGTAGTGTTTATCCTTTGGAAGGCACTTTCAAATGTTTCTAAAATTCATTCAAGTCTTCTTCTTAATTTTTTGAATTTTTGAATTTACAGTTAATGTTTCTTATAAAATTTTATAAATCTAAAGTTGCTTGCAGCTAGGCATGCATCACAAGAAAAACCCTCGAGCAGTTGGCTACCAACATTTCTATCGATTACACTTGCATGTACTTCGAACTAAATTACATGGGAATGATTGATAGTTCCTTTTTACATCGCTATATATTGATGATCAATACCAAGCCACTAAGTTCAACTGTTAATGGGGACGAGCTTTTGGAAAGTGGAAAGTTTGGGTTCAATTTTCTTGTAGACATGCATATGTTGTATTACTTGTATATGACCACGACAACGATAAGAAAAATGTTGCGGAAGGTGAGACATTAAGAATTTTAACTAGAGTGGCATTTGTAGGATCCGCAATCAACTTTTAAGATATCTAATTAGGATCGATATAATTACCGCTGATTCGTTGTCATTTTATCATACGATAGATTCAACTTCTGCACGATTATCAAATCAAAACTAACAAACTAAAATGATGCGAAAGTTTTGCAGATAGAAAAACGTTAACGCAGCAGATAATGTTTTTAAAAGAGGGTGCTTTCAAAAAAAAACACATATTGACCCCATGGATTTGTTGGAGCTTTTTAATCCATCCATATATGTATGCTGTCTTTTCGATCACAAACACGGATCGGCTTTATTCTTCTGCCCTGCACCTTTTACCCATGAAATATTTTTTTTTATTTTCTTTTTAAAAATGACCTTACATATATATGAATCTTAAAAAGGTACATAAATACATTTCCACTTTCCACGGCTTCCAACAGTCTGACAAATTTCTTTCCATCGTAAATACGCAAAAAAATTTAAAATATTAATTTTTAAAATAATTACTTGAGTTTGATGTATTTGACACTTTGGTCACTTAACAGCTTTAACTTATTAATCTATAATTTTGGTCACTTAAGTTTGTCAAAAATGGACACTTTGGTCATTCAACTTTTGAAAGTATAACTTTCGTCACTCCACTCACTAGAGCTGGTAATGGGATGGGTCAGGTCAATTTTTGGCCGTCTCTATCCCTATCCTCAACAGGATGGGATAAGATTGTGCATTTTAAAAGTCTATCCTATCTTGATTGTCCCGAAACTCAAACGAGATTGGCCAAGTCCAATTTCGGGCCCAATTAAAATGAATATTTAATAAAGTATGCAACAACAAAAAATTCGAATGAGACAGAACGAACCAAAATTCGGGCTCAATATGATTATATTAGATAAACATAGTTTGATAAGACCTACAAATCTACAATTACACAAAATAATACCGTTTACTTAATGTTCAATTAAAAGTAGTAAAACTATAAACACTTTTTTTCATGTTTAATTGATACATTTGGTTCATATTACAAGTAGTGTAAAACTTTGATCGTCGTAGGATAATTTTATTTTTTTGGTTGAATATTGTTAATTGTTTTATAATTTAATATGTCAACTCTTTATAAAAACAAATAATAAAATATAAAAAATATATTATGCGGAACGAGACGAGTTCATCAGGATTTCAAAATCAAGACCTGATCTCGTCTGTAAAAAACGGGACGGGTCAGGACACTCGCTCCTTCTCGGGTTGATGATTTGTGGGATTTGTGTCTAGCCCTATCTCTCACCCATATAATTGAATGACCAAAGTTATAATTTATAAGTCGAGTGATTAATGTGTGCCATTTGCTAAATTTGTGTCACAAAAGTTATAGTTTCATAAATTAAGTGATCAAAGTGTAAAATACACCGAATTAGAGTGACCATTTAAAAAATTTTACCTTGTAAATATTTAGAGTTCAACTTGTAAAATTTTTACCTTTAAATTTTTACCATTTAAAGGGCTTCAAATTTCTAACACTTGATTGACAAAAAAACTTTTTTCATAGAAATTCGAGGCTACTAAGTGTAAGTGATCGTATAATTTTGAAATCTGTTAACCAATTTGCTGTTGTGATCATAGCATTCGGATTCGTAAGTGGCTCAGCATTGACTAGAGCCTCCATTTATAAGCAAATGATCCGATGACCCATGGCCATGGGTCATGTATATTGCATTATATATACTTGCTAAATTAAAAGGATATATATAACTAGAAGCTGTAATCATATCGATGGAGAAGTACAACCAACCCCAACTATGAACTATATTCGATGAGTGCTTGGTTATAAACAGCAGTATCCGTACAATGATAGAGGCCAGATAAATATTTTCAAATTCAACATTAATTGTCGAGCATCGCAAGTATCGATCAGGTATCCAAACCGTGAACTAGGTGAAAATGAAAGAAAGAGATTGATCGAGAAAGATAGGAAAAATATTGACGACATTATTGTAAATTTGTAATCGCAGCCATCATCATCGATATCACTCTATCCGTATAGAGAAGGTCCCTGAGGAGTTAGCAATAAGTCCGTTCTCGATCAGTTAGCTACCTAGGGTTCGATATATGTCATTATCAATAGACGTAACCAAAAATCTCCACGTACCATTTTGACCTTTAACTAATTTACTTGGCGCAAGTTTTTAGTCTGAATTCACCCGGTATAATCGAATTTGGAATTTCTAGGTAAACATAATTAATAAGACATACATACATACATACATACATACATACATACATACAAACAAATATATACATACATACATACATACATATAAATATACATACATACATACTTACGTACGTACGTACATCTCTTCGGATATCCTTTTTCTTGTCTATTTTCAGGTATAGAACATTATATCAACTTTTATATGATATTTTGACATTTCCACCGTTCAGATTTTAGTTTCTAATGTGTAGATCACTTCTGCAAATTTTCAGCCAAATTGATTATCATTAAGACATTCAAAACTGCAATTAAAATTTATAAGTTTGAACAATTCAGGTTTGACATATTTGGTCCGTCCCTTGATTTAAACTCTGCTTAGACCACGAAAGTGGTTTAATTTCGTCGTCTAAGTAGCACTTAGACGACAAAACTTAGGGTTTTCATTGTCTAACATTTTCAGGGTTTAGGATAAAGGGTTTAGGATTTAGGGTATAAATATACTTAAATGACAAAATGAATATATATTCGTCATCTAAGTAGTTCTTAGACGGTGAAACAATGTTCGTAAGTAGTTCTTAGATGTCTGATATCTTGGTGTACACTCCTCTTATATCCATCGTTAACCACAAGGGATGGCGTAAATTCATAGATTTCAGATATTTTCACGCTTTCGGAGTGTCCTTAGTCTTGAACTTAATACAGAGAATTGTTCCTACCACGTTGTCGCACACATTCTTTTCTAAGTGCATGACATATAGGTTATTCATGAGTTTCAACTTCGACCAGTAAGACAGTTCAAAGAAAATTCTCATGTGATTCCAATATCTAAGATGATGGGGAGGGTGTGGATTCATCTTTTTCACACAATCGTCATTGCTCAACACACTAAAACAGAAGTCGTTTAACCTCTCAAAAATCTCTTCATTAGACCACTGTCGGGGTTTAGGACTATTCTTCATTGTCCCGTCAAAATTGTCCTTATCATGTCATCACTGGTGATCATGAGGAAACTATCTATGGTGAGCCATGGAACACATCTTCCATGCATGCCAACTGGAGCTGACGTCGTCCAAACAGACAGGACAAGCATTGTACCATTTGGTTGTGCAAGATGTCAACATCCCAAACGCATGAAAATTGTGGATGGTCCACATTACGGCTTCTCTCATCATGAACATTATTTCAGTGAACTTGTCAAAAGTTGGGACTCCATTTTTTCACAAGTGCTTCAGCTTGTCAATCAATGGTCTGAGGTACACATCTAAACACTTTCTAGGAGACTTAGAACCTTGAATTAGCAGAGTATGGAAATTAAATTAGAGAATCACATAGAGGGACAAGTTAAGTATCACAAATACAAACAACCCAACCACAATATTATTTAGACAATCAAGGACTGGGCCTGAAACCCAAACGTAGTATCAATGAACCCAACCCATTAAGTAAACAAAAATGACCAAATTAACCTTCTATAAATAATATAAACCCTAATTGAAATTGAAATACAGTAGCAAACATATTTTCACCTCCTATCTCTCTCTCTCTCTCTCTCTCTCTCTCTCTCTCTCTCTCTCTCTCTCTCTCTCTCTCTCTCTCTCTCTCTCTCTCTCTCTCAAGTTATAGTAACAACCCGAGTAAAACATAGTAGCAACCCATCTCCAAAACAAGGACTTCATCACCGTCGCTAATTTCCAACTTAGATTCCACCGTCGTCGCTCAATCCCAAGTTTCCGACCTCGATTCTGCCGCTTGAAGCCTGGCACCACCTCCACTACTCAGTCCCGTAACCCTAGACTCCGCTGCTCAGTCCAGCCGCTTCAAGGTATGACTCCGTTTTCGTTAACCTCAGACACCGATTTCAACCTCAGCTCACTCAGTAACAAGTTCAGCAAGCGAGTGAGCCTCATCCTCGTTGCCTTTGCCTTGCACACTATGAGCTCTGCCTCCTACTTCTTCGCACTGCTCACCTCATCTTGGTATTAGCACGCCGCCGGACCTCTCCGAAACTCGGCGCTGCGCCACGTAGTGGATTTGATGTTATTTTCTTAATATTTTTTTCACAATTTGGGTCAGCTTCGACTAAACTGTTTGGTCTGTGAATGCATTCTCATAAATTTTTTTTCTTAAATTTGAGAGAAAGTGAGGTGATGTGTTTTTGCTAGATCCCATAGTCATGCAACAGTAGCAACAATGAAGTTGAGATCATATAACTGTGTTATTTTTTTCTTTTTTAAAAAGAAATTCTGAAAGAAAAAAATAAGGACCTACTTAGAGCAAATGCACCGCACAAGATTTGCCCGATCAAAGGAAATATTTTATTTTAATTAAACCCCTTAACATAATTGTTAAAAGTGAAAGACCCAAAGACAATCAACTAAGCTAGCAAATATTACCGTTGATGACAAAATGGAAAGTAGTAAGGCCCATGTGATACTCACATATTTTCAGCCACACATTAACCATATTAAATGTCTTTTCAACATTGTCAATACCTTTTTTTATAGGTGAGGATTTTATTAGCAAATATTGTGAACATGTGGCATGTAAAACTTTATCTTTTGCCAATGTCTGTTGGCTTGTGCGGTGCATTTGCTCTTAGAGATTAGAGAATCAATAAAAAGTGCACATATGTTTTTCACTGAAGTCTTTCATTTATACTACTATGAGTATTATCGGACTGCTACTGAGTTTTCAAGAGTTCCTATTGCAGTTTTTCAAAATTTGCTACTCTGATTTTTCTTTCTATTTTTTTTGTGATTTGGTTTAGTTTCGTCATTTGTGTTTTGGGTTTTGGTTTAGTTTGATGATCATTAGGGAGGGACACTAGTGGGGACATAGTGCTACTAATTTAACTTATCTATGTGATTGATTTTAATGCTACTTTGTTTTTGCATATTTCTATTGTATTTTTAGTTTAATGACTGCTACTGCATTTTTGGTTCAAGAGCTGTTACTGCATTTTTGGGAAGGGTTAATGCATTTTAGTTTGGAAATTGCTACTACATTTTCTGTTCGAGGACTGCTACTCCTTTTTTGGGACTGCTACTGTATTTTTTGGTTTGAGGATTGCTACTACATTTTTGGGACTGCTACTACATTTGCGGTTCAAAGACTGCTACTACGCTTTTGTGACTATTACTTTATTTTCGGTTCAAGGACTATTACTATTATTTCAGGGAATGAATTTTGTTGGATAATGTTATGGAATATGGATCAAAATTGCTACTGAGTTTGTATCGAAATTGTTACTCAATTTGTATCAGAACCTCTAGTGAATTTGTATCGAAATTACTATTAATTTTTTGTGTTTGAATTGGTATTGAATCTTTATTGATGATGCTATGTATTACTGAATCAGAATAATCAATTTAGGTTAAAAAAAATTAATACATAAAAATTGAATGAAAAAAATAATCAGAAAAAAAAATATTGAAAAGAAAAAAAAATTAAAAAAAAAAGAAATATTAAATATTTTTAGATAAAATAAACATTAAATACACACAAGAAATAAGGCAGGGTATAAAAATAAATTTATACCTACAAGCAACTTATCCTTATTAGAAAGATTTTGTCCTTTACTGTTTAAAATAAAAGACTTTGTCCTTAACGATGTATTTGGATGAAATATTAGATTTCATTATTTTAAATTCCATGATTTGTGAATTCTAGTGTTTGGGGTTCTTCATAAAGAATTTTAATTATGACAAGAATTTCAAACTTTTATGAGTAAGTTAAGGGAATTGTAGAAAGACATCTATTTTTTAGGGAATTGAAACAAGGAATTTTGGTCTCCAATTCCCCTAATTAAAAATGATATAAAAAAATTAAAATCCTCAAGAACCTTATCCAAACACATAAATTTAAATGATGGAAATCTAAATTGTTGGAATTTAATTAAATTCCAAGGATTTCATTCTCATCCAAACACACTGTAAGTGTATTTGGCTTCTCCAAAGTGTCCTTTAGTGTAGTTTGTAAAAATTAAACTACTTATTCATACACATCTATGGAGGTATGTTGTACGACATGACAATAACTTGCCAAGTGCCGACGAAAGCACTATTATTACCCTAAAGGTTGAATCCATCTATAGAAAGTATGAGTATAACATTTCGATCATTTGTTGTAAAGTATGGAAATTCCCTATCAAACTCTTTCAAAGTCTCCCCATCTACCACGTGTTTAAGCACATCGTCATCTATTCTTTGTTTCGTGTACCATCTCATCGCATTTGCTGTGTATAGAAACATGTACAAACGCTGCAGTCTAGGAATCAACGGAAAATTAGTTAACACTACAAGAAAATTGCACCTAGACCACGGACCATTTCCGTCGTCTAAGTACTTGGACGACGGAATCTCCGTCGTCCAAGGTCCGTGCTCCAAGTGCTGTCGTCCAAGCACCTGGACGACGGAGATTTAGTGATCCGTCGTCCAAGTACACTTGGACCGCGGACATTATCCGTGGCCCAGGTGTTCACCTGGACGACGGAAAATCTAATTCTCCGTCGTCCAGGTGTCTACCTGGGCCACGGACATTGCTCGTTTCTCCGTGGCCCAGGTGTTCACCTGGACGACGGAGAATTAGTTCTCCGTGGTCCAGGTGAACACCTGGGCCACGGAGAACGACAGGGTTTAGGGTTTAGGGGTTAGGGGTTTAGGGTTAGGTTTAGGGTTTTTCACCTGGACGACGGAGAACATAATCTCCGTCGTCCAAGTGAATATTTAATTTTTTTTAAAAAATTGAAATTAAATATTATTAATTTAATTTATTATTAATTTAATTTAAATAATGAAAAATGCTAAAATTAATTAAATAAACTAAATTTTGAATATTACTTAATTATTAAATAATTAAATTAAATTAATTTGTACATACATGAATAATCTAAAAAACCGATAAATTAAAAATTAAAATATTGTTCGGAATGCGGAAAGAAACGAGATAATAAACTACTAGCTAGATAATACACTGGAGGAGCAGATGCGCCGCCGAGTCCTCCGCCTCCAGCCGGGTCGTTGTCGTCGGGGTGTGGGTTCGGAGGAGGTTGACATACTTCTCGATTTTGTTGCATGAGGGCGATGAGTTGGGCTATTTGTGCTTGTTGTTCGTCAAGTCTTTGCCGCATTGACTCATTCTCCTCTCGTGTCAGTCGAGCCTCTTGAATGGCTGCTTCGACGACCGCAGCCTGACTCCTTCTCCGCTGCCCCGAACCTCCCGTAGATGATGAGCCGGAGGTCGTCGACAAATCTCGTACCACCCTAGGCCCAAAGTGCCTAACCTCCTTGCCAGCTCTACGACCGTAGACCTCATCCGCGATTGAAATTTGGCTCTCTAAGGATAGATGAGGCAGGTCTTCCGGCGGCACATCTGGGAACGCAAGCTGAGTGTTAGCCAACTCTTCATGCGCACGCTCTATCGCCCTTGCCTACAAAAGAATAATTAATTTATTATAATGAAATCATATTTAAATAATAATTACTATAATTAAAAGCACACACATATATATATATCACTTACGCCGCATTGACTCGCTTCATTATCGAGCTCTGGCGTCACGTACGCGCTTACGCTTGCATCAAGATAAGGGTGTTTGGAGCCCTTATCCTTGTGCTCCTTGGCTATTTGAATGAACTGCTTGGCGCCGGTAGTATGGTGTTTCTCCTTCTTCCCCCGGTTGGCTTTGTTGACACCGGAGAATTTCTGTTACACAACATAATTAAATCATTAAAAAATGAATAACTACAATTTAAATAATTCAACTATCTTAATTGAAATAAAAAAAAAATTAATACCTTAAATTGTTCATCGGCAAAGTGGTTACACAACCACTCCCACTCATCTTCTCTCTCCCCTTGCAGCTCTACCGGGGGAGGCACGGGACCGACATCTTGGAAGTACTTATAGAGCTTGTACTTCCAATCTTTGTAGATGGAGTTGGCGGTTTGGTTGATATGCCTCAACATAGCCGGTGTCGGATCCACGTCAAATTGTTCCTATCAAAAATAAATAGAAAATTATAATCGTATATATTATGAAATTTTGACTAATATTAACAATATTATATAATAACTAAATTGGACGTATTACGTACCGAAAGATCTTTGAAGACTTTCGCCTTCTCATGATCCGGCGCCTCCTTCCAAGTAGGGGCAGTGATACGAACCCGGTTACGGATGATTGACCCTATCTCATGCGCCGAGAGACTTGCTAGCTGAGCTGTGGGAGGGCCACCGGTGAATTCGTCGTACGGCAAGTCGATCTTTTTACCGGTCGCCTTGCAAATACGCTCCGCTTTGCCCCCTTTAACGAGACCCCGAGTCCTTTTCGGTTCCGGGTCAGTGGGGGCCCTCCTTTGCCTACGGTGGGCGCTGTACATGATTGATTCGGCGGTCGAGGACGCCTGAGTACTTCCCGTTGAATGGGTACCGGGCGTCGGAGATTGGAAGGGGTCGACGTCATCACCGCTCGAGATGAATGGGGGAGCGGGAATTTCCCCAGAGGGCACTACGGACGGACCAGATGATCCGTCCGGATTGAGAGCGTCGTTGCCATCCTGTTGAACCCAACCGACTTGGGCCGCCAACATTCGGAGCATCTCATCTTCTGCCTCCTGTTGGGATTTCTTCTTGCCGGATGTGGTCTTTGGCGGAGCCATTTAAACCTAAGAGTACGATGTTAAAATACCTACTTACCATAATAATTACAACTTAAAAATTTACGCTAATTAATTAAGTACGTTTAAGATTTAAATAGAGTACACTAGCTTGGCATTTTCGGTCGTTCAATGGACGTGCGACCCGCGCGATAAAGTGTAAATTTTCAATTAATCAGCCTTGGTTAAATCGAAAAACATGGCCAGTTAGGGATAGAGATAACGCGAGAGGCAGGACTAATTTCGACAAAATTCTTTCTTAGTCCAAATCCTGTCACCAATCATAACCCGTTTCTAGACACCATGTCCGACATTCGGCCAATTTTTCGAAAATTTACACTCCCTCAAGTCTTTTGCAAACTCCGCCCTCAACCTCGTGTCCATAACTTCACTTAGGTAATGGTGTGCGGTGATGAAATCCACACATCACGAGGGGTTAAGGAGATAAGCTAGGAAAAGATGCGTCATCTATTCCAAAGAGTGCGACTTAATAAACCAAGCCTATGTACTAAATTTAAATCGAACACGTACTACCATGCAATTTACTCGAAAATACACGTAATTGATTATCAATTAATTAAAACAATAAATAATTACAATAATGAATTATTATTTATCATGCATATAATAATAATTATTCATTTACCAATATAATTAATTATTATTAACAATAATAATTATTGCTATTATTTAATTTTAACTAACAAATATAAAATTATTACCAAATAATTAACAACTAATAATAATTATCCCAATATTAATAATAACAAATCATTAATGATTATAATTATAACTATTAATTATTTTAAACTAATTAATAAATTAAAACTATTTATTAATTAAATAATTAATTAATTAATTAACAAAAATGTAAAAGAGGTAAAAAATAGAATTATTACCTCGTCGGAATGTCGCCGGAATATCAGAAGAGTTGAGTCGTCGGAGAGGAGGAACCACGCCGGAAAAAATGTCGCCGGAGCGTCGCCGGAGGAGGATCGCCGGAGGAGAGGAAAGGAGAGGAGAGGAGAGGGAGAGGAGGAGATGGAATGATGAGAAAATGAGGGGGGGTGCAACTCTATTTATAGAGTTGCACTTAGACGACGGAGCACTATTCTCCGTCGTCTAAGTCCACCTGGACGACGGAAACAGTGTTTTCCGTCGTCTAGGTGGCGGTTTCAAAAAATTTCAATCGGCGCCAATTAATCGGCGGGACGTTCTGAACCGCCATGATTTTTGACTTAGACGACGGAGAATGAGTTCTCCGTCGTCTAAGTGAAAATTCAAGCGGTCCCAAAAACGGAAGCGGTAAATTGAACCGCCATAATTTTGGACTTGGACGACGGAGAATGATCATCTCCGTCGTCCAAGTGAAAATTACATGAAAAAATAAACAAAAAAAAATTTGAACCGCCATGATTTTTGAACCTGGACGACGGAGATGGTCATTCTCCATCGTTCAGGTGAACACCTGGACGACGGAAAATGACCATCTCCGTCGTCTAGGTTCAAATTACGTAAAAAAAATTTAAAAAATAATTCGCTAGGAATTTAGCGATCTGTCATTCGAGTGAAATAGTCGTACAATATCGATGAACGCATCGTATATATGAACAGTTAAATTTGAACCGCCGATTAATTTTACGTATTGAAACATGTTAAGTATCGACTAATCTTTACGACTTAAGTGTTCATAAGTAGACGCTCATTTGCAGCAGAGTATTAACGAAATTGAATTTGGACAAAACAACCGTTGGATATGTTCGTCGTAACATAATATATAATTGTCTTCAAAGGACCATAAAATAATAAGTTTAGGAAGGGTTTGATCGGCACAGTCAACTGCAAAACCGATAATTTCACAAACCGGAAACGTGGATACAAGGCATTTCGCAACTCCGATTTTCGAACCGTCGAAGCTCACACACCAAGAATTGTTTACTCCAAAGTCTTGATGAAAAGACTTTGCATTGGAAGAAGGTCTAGATGGTCGTTGTCTTAGAAAAAATTACGATATCTGCACCTGGACGACGGAGAATGACGTTCTCCGTCGTCCAGGTGCATAGACCCTGAATTCGGGGGTTAGGGCCTTACTGTTTAGGGTTTAGGGTTTGTGAACTTGGACGACGGAGAATTACCATATCCGTCGTCCTAGTGTGTACCTGGACGACGGATAATGACCATTCTCCGTCGTCCAAGTTCTAAACCCCGAATTCAGGGGTTAGGGCCTTAGGGTTTACGGTTTAGGTCGTCCCCGGTCATTTGTGTGTCCGTTCAATTATTCTGATTCAAAAATATAATTAAAAAATTGATCGATCGATCCGATCTGCTAGATTTAGGGTCCAGGATTTAGGGTTTTATATGAGATTGAGATTTGGCGTGGCGCCAAAAGTGAAAATGGCGGGGGACCTAATATAAACGTGGACGGAATTCAGGTGTCCGTTCAATTATTTTGAATGACCATAAAAAAATTAAATAAATGATCGATCGATCCGATTTGCTAGATTTAGGGTCGAGGATTTAGGGAGATAGCCAAAATACCCAAAGGCGACAACCTGCAATTAATTTCTCCGTTGTCCAGGATATATAATTCGGATTAATTCATTACCGTAAATTAACCTGCATCGATCATATATATATTACAATAATTACAATAATTAATTACCAATTAATCTCCCTCGTCGTATGACCGTACTCTTCGTCATAATCATCATCGTCCTCATCCCCGTTAGACGACGGCTCATCCTCGTCATCGAACTCAACATCGTCCGACGAATAACCTGAGTCCTCGTCCGCGTCCTCTTCCTGCTCGTCTTCTTCATCTACCTCATCGATAATCTCATCTTCAGTTAGATCTGTACAACCATCAGGCATGGGTAACCGTTCACCATCTTGAACCAGGTCCATTATATCGGAGCGGACCATAGAAATATTAGGCTCTTGATAGGCAGGAATGTCTCTTTCTGGTTCAGCAGCATCTTCAGTCGTCGGCGGTGTCCCTTCAATTGTCTCTGTATTCCATATTCCTCGGTGAGAGATATGGTTCACTATTTTCCACCCTTCACCGGCTTTCGGATCGTCGAGATAGAACACCTGCCGAACTAAGGTGGTGAGAGCGAAAGGCTCATCCTCATACCAGTGCGAGTTTGTATCGACTGATAATAGTCCCAGGTATTCCTTTGTACGCTTGAACCATCTGCACTTGAATAGGAAAACGTTGACATCATTCCCGTAACATAGCTGAACCACGTATACAATAGCCCCGTAATATAGATCATTGTCTTTCCCAACCGCTACCCCACTGTTTTGTGTTCTTCTTCCTTCGTCTCGGGCCAATGAATGAAACTTTACACCGTTCACAAAACATTCGGGATAAATATAGTGTTTAACCGGCTCGCTGCGGGGAATGTGTCATCATGCTCATTAGTGGTACTGTAACCTCCGTCTTGGTGTTGGTGTCCACTATGACTACATCCCGGAAACGCATCATAGACCAAATCTGCAGTTGGGTTGCAAGCTGGGGGTCCGGCACCACTGCCGCTGGATGAGGCACCATGGTAACTGTACCCTGAGCTGAAGTCTGCTGCGCTGAACTCTACTGCTTCACCATGCTCGCTCCATGTAGTGTAACTCCACATCATACCATTTTCGTACAGGTGTTGCACCATAACATTAACCTCCGCATACTGACAATTAAGACATTTCTGACACGGACACCTGAAACGTTTCTTTCCCTGACCATGTTCTATCGCAAAATTCACAAATTCGCTAATTCCATCCATATACCGGACATCACATCTATTCTTCAACTTCATCCAACTCTTGTCCATACTGCTACAAAATATTATAATTAATTAATTATTACATATATATATTTGTCCATTAATTTACGCTTAATTATACGTACTCGATCTACATATCGATCCATCAATTACGTACGTACGTACGTAATTTAATCGATCTGTACATATATATATATATATAGCTAACATCAGCTAACATCCTTGCATGTATATATATATATGTACGTACGTTTTCACTAAATATATATTAATTAAGCAAATTTTAACTGCGTACGTACGTACCTGCTGGCCTTCTCGATATCTTTACATTAATTAAGCTAACTAGCTAGTCAGCGGAGATCCCTTATCGATCCTGATTCTTCTCGGCCTTCTAGCTACCTAGCTCCCTTCTCCTTCTCCCTTCTCCTTCAATTCTTCTTCAAATGGAATGAAGAGATCGAGGCTAGGAATGAATTCGGTCAGTTTGGCATCGGGCTAATTATATAATGCTTCACTTAGACGACGGAGGTGTCGGTACGTCGTCTAAGTGGAAGTACGTTTCATATACTCGGACGACGGCGTGTCGGTCCGTCCTCCAGGTAATCACCTGGACGACGGAGAATACCATCTCCGTCGTCCAGGTGATCACCTGGAGGACGGAGAAGACTCCGTGGTCCAGGTGATCACCTGGACGACGGAGATGGTATTCTCCGTCGTCCAGGTGATCACTTGGACCTCGGAAAAGACTCCGTGGTCCAGGTGACCACCTGGACGACGGAGATGGTATTCTCCGTCGTCTAGGTGGTACTTGGACCACGGAGTCTTTTCCGTGGTCTAGGTGTCACTTGGACCACGGAACAATTACGTTTCCGTGGTCTAAGTGCTGTTTTCTTGTAGTGTAAGCACCTTCACAAGAATTTGTTTCTTCAAGCTCCTCCTATTAGGTATAAATATTTAGACTGGTTGCATAGATTACAGTAGTCTAAATGTGTATACTTTTTGTAAAACAGCACATAATCATTTATGCACTCGTGAATTTTCTTGTACTTAGGCCGAGGCTGCTCAAGATCTTTATAACCTTGTAATGAGTTTTGGGAAGTTTGTGATGATCAGGAAACAACATATATCTTCTTGCATTTCGTCAAAAGCACGGTCTGACATTTAGTTCTTCACTTTTATATGAATTTCCTCTATTACATATCGTAAGACATTCTCTGGACATACAAAGTACACAGTGGTCTGGGGTTCAAGTAGCATCTTGTTATACTTATCTATCTTAGTACTGTCAGTGGCCAAGGCTACATGGACTGTGTCATAATGAAGAGTATCATTACCTCCCTCTTCATATTGGTGTTTAACAAGACTGAATTCGAAAAAAGTATCATGGACCAAATTCATAGTGGGGTTCCATGAAGGGGCGCCACTATCGCTGGATGAGGCACCCCAATAATTGTACCCTGAGCTGAAGTCTGGTCCTGTGCTGAAGTCTACTACTTCATCGTGCTCACTCCATGTAGTTTAACTCCATATCTTACCGTGGTCATACAAGTGTTGACATATAACATTAATCTCCACAAACTGATGGTTAATACATTTCTGCATGCCACCTGTAACACTTCTTTCCTTGACCATGTTGCATTGCAAACAACATAAAGTCTCTGATTCCGTCCATACACCTCTCAATACTTCTATTCGCTAACTGTATCCAACTCTTGTCCATATTTCTGCTTAAGTTAATTATCATATTATATAAATTTTTTAACTAATTAATCTAATATATTATATTATTAAATTAAATAACACAATAATATGCATTTACATATTATATATATAATTTTAACTAATTAATCTAACATATTTAATAACATATATATAATTAATCAACACATACATTCACCAATACAGATATACGTGGGTAAACTAGAACTCCAGAGGTGGGAAAATCGTATAAATTTAAATTGTGGTTGGAGGTGGTGTTGAGGGGTTTTGAGAGAAGTTGAGAGATGAGAGATAGATGAAATGCTCGATCTTGAAATGGAATCTGATCTAAATAATTGAGTTTTCTTATACAACTATTTCGTCGTCTAAGTGTAACATTTATTCGTCTAAGTTTGTACTTAGGCGACGAATATAGTTCTGCCGTCTTGGTTAGCTCTTAGATGATGCAATACATAATTCGTCGTGCAAATTTAGCTTTTAGACGGCGAATAATATTTTCGTCGTCTAAGAGATTGTACTTAGATGACGGAACTTTTATTTGTCGTCTAAAAGCTCAACTTAGATGACGAACGAAGTACAAAATTCGTTGTCTAAGGGAACTCTTAGATGATGCTCGTCGTCTAAGCATAATCTTAGGCGACAAAACTAAAAATTCATAGTCTAAGTTCAACCTAAACGACGAAATATTTTCTTGTGCGACGAATTTTTTTCCGCCTTCCAACACTTACTTAGACAATGAGACTTAGACGATGAGACAGTTAAGGTTTCTTCGTCTAAGTGCGTATTTCTGGTAGTGATTACTACAATGACCACATGTTTTTATGATTATTTATGATATCTAGAATTAATTGAATAAAATTTACAACTTTGAGAACAATATAATTTGTTTAAAAGTTGTAACTAGATGTTAAAGTAAAGTAATTACCTAACATACAACTAAAATTATACAAATAATAATTCTGATTACCACTATGACCACTCATTTTGTTCTCAAGTGATAAATGATACCCATGAATACCTAAGAATTATCCTAATCACTAAATCTCGAATCGGAAGATGCAGACAGCATTTAATGGCCTATATCCGAAGATCTCACTAATGTGAGTCTTGAAGATCTCGTCAATCCCCATTCCGGAAAGGTGTTATCCGTCAAAACATAGATTCTAGCCAAAAATTGTTTGATTCAACTGTGACAGTCCAAACCTGCATTTTGTTCGTGCCACTTCAAAAGTCTACGACCATAATTTCTTAAATATTCCATAAACTAACAACTTCATAAAACTTTATTTCAGGAAAAAAAAACTTCAGAAAACTTGAATTACCAATGTTCAAATCGTTCTTGTTTATTCCACTGACACCTCTTTCTTTTTATCCTTTTTCCAAATGTTTTGACCCCTCCTTGTCCTACATCAAAACATATACATGTGCATCCGTGCAGGTCTCGCAGGTCGATCATATCGACTAGCTATATAATCAGAGCAGATCGAGATCGAGTTGGGAACACTTGTGTAGTCCTTAAAGCTAAGCTAGCAACTCAAACAAGTAGCTAGATCGAGAGACCACCCCGGAGTCGGCGTTGGAGGCGTGTTGTGGTGTGTGGACGGTGAAGTATTAGCTAGCTAGCTACATAATAGAATGGTTTGAATGGAGGAGTTATGGATTATGGAGAGGACGTAGTCGACAGAGAGATGCATGCAGCAGTAATGTACTACTGGGTTTGTCGTCATGCACCTCTGACGTACTGTCGGCACCTCTGGTCTCTTGCCTCCGGTGATCGATCAGTCAACTCTCATCGCTGCTTAATCCACTAGATATATAGAGCTGGAAAGTTGATCGAGCACTGATTACCTTATCACCTGAGAGTGACGGTTAAAAAGTGAAATGAAATGGTCCATCGATGATCAGTCAAATTTTGAGAGCGATCGCGAGCTAGCGAAGGAGAAAACTTAAGGCCGATGGGGACGTATGTCCTAATGTGAGTAATGTCCTTACCATAGTATCTCACCTAGCTAGTTCAGTCGACGCTCAATTATTCGTTCTTACAACTTTGAGGATTTTGAAGCTATCTAGCTAGCTGTCGGAGGAAAAAACATGATCGATCTCAAAGTGTCAAAGTAAATGCCATGAAGGCCAGGTAAGCGAGTTTGGACACCAGAGCTTACAAGACAACATTGTGTCTTGTAAGCTGGATTCACGCGGCTTATGTTTTATCATAGTTATGGATTATAGCAGGACTCTCTGAAGAGTTATGATGGAATTAGAAGACCTTTGAGAGGTACAACATGTGTGATGGTAGTAGATTCAGACAAGATTACAAGAGCAGAAGGAATTGGAAATATAGTGAATGACTGATTAGTAAGCCAGTATATAAGGAAAACAAGGGTATTATGAGCGCACCCCCCCCCCCCCCCGAACAATCAATCAAACAGCCTTGCTATACGCAAACAAACCTAGACGGTTATCTCGTACTCGAGATTTCTATCTATCTTGCAACCAGAAGGTCTGAGTGCTGTTCACCTATCGAGTGAAGGTATTTGCGACTCCAAGGAAGCAATTGCAACCTGAAGGTTGAAGAGCGGCTCACTTGTATGTTGAGAGCTTGAATACTCAAAGGAAGCTAGTGTTCTCCGCACTTCGTCAAGAGATTGCTCTGCTCTACACGAGAGAGGACGTGGGAGTATCGATTTCAAGATTTGGCAAAGAGATACACATATCAAAGTCCTAGGTTTCTAGGCGAAAAGGACCTATTCGAGCAGGGTTGGTGCTCTCCATGTTCTAATCGCTTACATAAGAAGTCAGGCGGCTGTGATCAGTCCATATTCCGTTGAAGAACGGTGGCACGCCAGCACACGAAGCACAAGCAGGATAGACCGGCACACGCGGTTAAGACATCCGAGATAAAAGAGACTGCTTTGCGGGAAGGATCTCTCCCGAGGGATATTTTTGCATCGAACATTTTGGCACGCCCAGTGGGACAGTTGTCGAAGTTTCTTTGCATCTATAAACGACAATTGGAGATCCTTACCGAAGGGTTTATCCTCAGTGTCGTAAACACCCACAACCGGGATACCGTGAACACACTTCTAGTCAGTGTCGTTCACTGAGTGATCGAGTGGTTAAAGTTATCTTCGCTAACGACTTTAACATTATGGAGTTCGAACCTCTAAGCGAAGCGGAAATAGTTGCACTTACATACGAGCAATACTTGGCTTATGCGGCCAAGCGGGATAACCACCAGACTAGTTATTCTCGATTATTCGAAGACAGACTCGGGCAACAGGCAGATCATCTCGCTGCTCAGGCTAGCTCCATAAAGGAGATAGCGAGTAGCATCCGGTCTATACAGGGTGATTTGAATCAAGAACAAGAAGATAGAGAAGCCTTAAGTGCCCAGGTAACTAGTTTGGCAGAGGGTCAAGACAAACTACGGGCTGATGTCCATAGCCTACTGGAGAAAGGATTGGGGGAATACCGTCGGTACGCGGCGGCTATCAACCAAAGAGTAGACAGGGAGCTGGGTTCTCTAACCAAAACCGTATCGGATTTGGCTAGGAAGACCAGGCAAGCAGAGGTTTTCCCTCTCGCTTGGGAGGAGCGTATAAATAAGCTTTTGGATGATTGTAACATAAAATTTTCCAAAATGCATGAAGCTTACGAAACACCGTTTCCTCCAAGCAAAGATGACCCTAACGAGTGGCATTGGCCAAAGTTTTACAAACACCAAACCTTCCAGACATTCTCAGGTGATGATGATACAAACGCGGCAACACATCTGGCCTATTTCACGTTGCAGTTAGGCCAATTTGCCGAAGACGAGGGACTCAAATTGAGGGTCTTCGGATCATCACTATCAGGATCAGCCCTCGTGTGGTATACTGGGATCGAGAAGGGCTCGATCAGCGAGTGAAAGGATATGGAGGCCTTGTTCATAGACCACTTTAGAACGGCACAGCCAGAGACTACCGTAGGGAAGTTGGCTTCTCTTAGCCAATCATTGACCGAGAGTCCGGTCACTTTCTTACATTGTTTCCGTTCGGAGTACAATCTATGTAAGACCCCTCTAAGCAAAGAAGAGGTGGTCGAGATGGCCAAAAATGGGCTGGAGGACACCTACCACCAGTTATTCTTAAATAGCAAATATTTCTCTCTGAACGAGCTCATCACAGCGGTGACTAAAGCTTATAACAATATGCAAGAGAGAGATAACAGAAGAAATTCGTCCAAAGGGACGTACAATAATAAGACCTACGATAGGTTGAAGCCAAGAACAGTGGCTTATGTTGAACAGATGGACGACCAGGAGTCTGATTCTGATGACGATCGGATAGGAGCTGTTGACTTGACAGCGAATAAGGTTTTAAAACCCCGGAAGCTTCAGAAGAATAGAGGTCCCATCAAACTCTCGACGGTGGCCTTCATTAAGCCAGAGTTCGAGAAGTATACTTATGATGCCAATATGGCTCATGAGATACTGGACGAACTATACGGTCTACGTGTTGTCAAAGCAGACTTTGGACCGCTCCCCACAGCCGAGCAGTTGAAGGGTAAAAAGTACTGTAAGTTCCATGGAGCATGGAACCATCTTACCAAGGACTGCATCAAGCTGAATGACCAGATCCAGAAGTGGATCAATGAGGGAAAACTGGAGCTAGAAGGTTCGTCCAAGACCGCAGCATTAGTGGATTCTGAGCCGTTCCCTGCTCCACAGGTGAACATGGTCGACGTGAGTTGGCCATCACCTAATAGAATCCTTGAAGGTAATGAGGCTTGGAATCATCCAGCCTACTTAACCTATTCATTCAGGTTAGACATGACAGAAGAATACTTGGATAGGTTAAGGGACTTGGGGCTGATTTTCTTCTACCCAGTCTTCGAGTTAAGACACATTCGGTACGAGGAGCCAGCCCAACACTTTTGCAGGTTCCACAATCACTTTGGCCATCGAACAACAATGTGTTCAACCTTGAAAGATAAGATCCAGGGTTTAATCAATTGGCAGGTGATTGTAATCAATGGTGAAAGAGAGATGGATTATCACCCAGACTATCATCACAGGACACAATCTCCTCCAGTTACAGATCCTCTCACCAGTGGCGTTTCCTCAGAGGCTTGTTCGATAGATAAACCGACTCAGGCGAAGACGGAATCCAAGCGAAGGTCCAGGCGAAATATAGCATTTGTCCGACCAAAGCGGACTCGCATCACATATGACGCATCCTGGCGAGAGGAGATATTTGAGAAGCTATGCCTCGAAGGGATAGCAGTGATACCTGACAATTGGGGATCACCAGACCCACATCCTGATGATGTTAGGGGTTTGCCTTATTGTCAGTATCACCACAAATGGGGAAGTCATACTATGGCTGCATGTCGAGACTTGATGTATAAGATTCAGCAGTTGATTGACGAGGGAATAATAGCAATAGAACAAAACCCCTCGCTTAACTTAACGACCCCCATGCACGCGATGGTTGGAATGGTAGACGTAACACATGACAAATCCAATAAGAGGAAACAGTCCAACAACCAACCAACTGCAAGAGAGAATCCACCCCATACACCGAAGAACAAGGGGAAAGAGAAGGTGGATCCTAAAGCAGAATCACCAGTAGCCCTTTGTGCACACTGCAAATTAATGAGTGGGCTGAAGATCTCCTTTGAGGAACTGGCTCAAGCAGCAAATTCCTTCCTGGAGCTATTCTCAAACAAAGATCAGCACTACCTACAAGCAGAGCAAAGGGACACTCCAGCTCCCAAGTGACCACAAGCAACAAGCCAAAACAGTGTGGCTAAAACACCTGAGTCTAAAGGTGTAGATACGCTCGCCAAGCTATATGTTCCCCCAGCATCGAGAAATATTACAAAGGAGGATGTGTGGTACATAAGGGAGAAAGGAAAGACCGTCGAGGTAACTCCAAGCAAGAGGAGAAACCTACAACGATGTTTTGGCAGGGCCAAGAGAGCATTAGATGCTTATGAGGCCGGCCTTGTCAAAGAAGAAGACCTGGAGTTTCCTCCAGAAGTGCTGCAAAAAAGACTAAATACCCTTGCAGCAAACCCATTGGTGGTCTTTGGGAAGAAATCTCGTGAACCAAAGATACGAGCCCAAAGACCAGGGGTTTTCGAGAGAAACCCAGCACTTGGGAATAAAGGTAAAGAACCCGAACCTCCTCAAGAATTTCATCGTGTAGTCGTAGAAAGACAACCAGTAAGGAGACGCCTTATTTTTGGGGAAGACACGATAAAGCCAGTAGGGTTGAAGACACCTCCCAAGGGAACATTGGATATACAGAAACAGAGTACTCCAAGCAAGCCACCAGTCTTGCGATGGAAACCAAGGCCTCTAGTTGTGGAAGAACAAGCGAAGGCCCAGAAATTAGTTCCTGTTCCCAAGGAAAAAACTCCACCACCACCATCACCAGCAGCTATCGATCCTACTCCCGAGGATTTAATACAGCAAGTTGCTCACCTTGAAGTAACTACAACGTCCATCGAGGATGGACAGTTGTCGGCCGAAGGAGATAGTTATCACGACGATGAAGAGCTGGTGGACTACGGTGAGGATGAGGATGAAGAAACATAAGATTGCATCGAGGAGAACACTGCAGCCGTTAACATGGTGTATGTTCTATCCTCTAAATATGCTTTGTCCTCACCAGCACCAAAAGGTGAATCCAAGAACATCAATAGTGTGGTGTTACCGGAAGAAGAACCAGAACTACCAGATAATCCAACACCGGTTGACACACCAGAACTGGAGTCATCAGTCACAACAGGGCAAATGATGTTCTCTAAGCCCACCATGGACATGGCCATGCACATGCGGCCATTATATGTCACAGGACAAGTCCAAGGAGTGCAACTAAATAAACTCTTAGTGGACTCAGGGGCAGCAGTGAATATCATCACCTTTAAGGCATTAGCCCTAATAGGTGTTCCCAAGTCAGCTATCCAAGAGACCTCGCTTAGTGTCAGAAACTTTCAGAGTAGCATAACCAAGACTTTGGGAATTGTTTTTCTACATGTACACATTGGGCTAGCCTCAGGCACTTATACATTCTTCATGGTGGAATGTACATCTCCATATAGTGAAATCCTGGGGCGCGACTGGATACATCGAAGCTATTGTGTACCTTCTTCACTTCATCAGCAGATGCTGCTATGGAACATGGAGACAGGCGAAGCAGAGCTTGTCAATGCTGACCCTCGTCCATACTCCGTGTCTGCTAATGCACTAGAAGCCAGATATTACCACAGTGACCTTAGGCCACTGGAGGTATGTGGCGTTGACAGTAAAGGCCGCCCAGTCGGTGTTACGGCCTCTGAACTGGCTCAGTGGGGGATTATCCAAGCAAATCAGGATAGCAAAAGACCCTACACCATTGAGCTACCATCCAGACGTTCTCCATGAATGGGTCTCTATCAGAAATAGAGACCGAGGCTTGTCTTTCGTTACACGAACGCTTTCACAACTTTTTGTTAGAAAGCCAAGCCTTTGAGAAGGTTCCAATGATCGCAGCGTTGGAATATGTGGATGAAAACGTCTTACAAGACTTCGAGGAGGAAGACGAGATTCAGTTAGCTCTTGCAGCTTTAGATGATATACCTCCTAAAGTCAAAGATCCCATCGAACACATTCAGATTGGGACACAGGAAGAGCCAATGTCTGTGGCTATAAGTACTTTTTTGGAGCTTGAAGAGAGGCTCAAAATGATTGAGTTGCTAACAGAATACGCAGATTGTTTTGCAGAAAAATATGAGGACATGCCTGGTCTTTTACCAGATCTGGTTTGTCATAACTTGCCCATCATCGAGGGAAAGAAGCCTGTAAAACAAGAAATGCGTCGCATGAATATAGAGACAGCAATTTTAGTCAAGGAAGAGGTTGAGAAAATGCTCAAGTCAGGGATTATACGAGTAGCCAAATATAATGAGTGGCTGTCTAATATAGTTCCAGTCAAGAAAAAGAACGGGAAGATGCGAGTCTGCGTCAACTACATGGACTTGAACAACGCAACCCCTAAGGATGCTTATCCTATGCCAGTGGTTGATTTGTTGGTTGACTCAGTTGCCCGCCATGAGATGTTGACATTCATGGATGCTACTGCTGGATATCATCAAATCCCAGTGGCTGAAGAGGATAGACACAAGACAGCGTTTCGATGCCCAGGCTTTGCCGGTGTTTTTGAGTATGTGGATATGCCATTTGGACTTAAAAATGCAGGGGCAACCTACCAACGAGCAATGAACTTGATCTTTCATGATCTTATTGGTAAGACCATGGAAGTATATATAGATGATGTGGTAGTCAAAACGAAACGCAGAAGTGACCATTTTGAAGACTTGAGGCAGGTGTTTCTCAGAATGAGGCAGCATCAACTGAAGATGAACCCAGCCAAATGTGTGTTTGGCGTCCAGGCAGGTGACTTCCTGGGGTTTTTGGTTCATCAGCGTGGGATCGAAATATCGGATGACAAGAAGCAAGCGGTTATCAGTGCCACCCCACCAAAGAGTAAGAAGGAGCTACAACGCTTATTAGGAAAAATCAACTTCTTACGACGGTTTATTGCCAACGCTGCTGGGAAGACACAAACATTCTCTACTCTGCTTAAGCTTCAAAATCAAAAGGACTTTGTATGGGAGCCTATACATCAAGAGGCATTCGATACCATCAAAGCATACTTAACGAACCCACCTGTCTTGGTTCCTCCAAGACCTGGGGTTCCTCTTAAGCTATACATATCAGCTACAGAACTCTCCATTGGAAGTCTTCTGGCTCAGGACGACACAGCGGGAGTCGAACGTGCCATTTTCTATCTGAGCTGTACCTTGAACGATTGTGAGACAAGGTACTCTCCAATGGAAAGGTTGTGCCTAGCCTTATACTTCTCAGGGTGTAAGTTGAGACACTATATGCTATCCTTCACTACGTGTGTTATTGCACAAACAGATTTAGTGAAGTATATGTTATCCAGACCGATTCTACGTTGACGCATTGGGAAGTGGATTCTCGCCTTGTCAGAATTTTCTTTGCAGTATGTTCCCCAGAAGGCGGTAAAAGGCCAAGCAGTGGCTGATTTTTTGGCTCATCATCCCATGGAAGAGGTGGTTGAGGGGCCAGAACTGGATCTCGCTCGTATTGATTTGGCCCCTTGGTGTTTATATTTCGATGGGTCCAGTACGAGTACCATGGCCGGGGCAGGGGTAGCTTTGATCTCTCCACGCGGCCAAACTTATTCTTATTCTTTCAGGTTGGACTTCAAGTGCACAAATAATCAAGCAGAATACGAAGCTTTAATCATTGGATTAGAACTTTTGATAGATATGGAGATCAATGATGTGCATATCTTTGGAGATTCCCAACTGGTGATCAGACAACTAGAAACAAAATACAGAACAGGCCCAATACTAGAACCTTATGTGAGGAGGGCTTGTGATTTATTAAAGTTGTTTACAGAAGTGGAGTTGAGTCATGTTCCTCGCGAGAAGAACTATGCAGCTAATGAGTTGGCTCAACTAGCAACTGGTGTGAGCTTGCAAGATGGAGTACGTGAGAGAATACTGAAGGTTGAAAGACGAACCCTTCCATCTTTCCTTGCACAACAAGAAGATAAAAACGAATGGTACGTTGCTACACTTGATCACGTTGACAAAGACTGGCGACAGGAAATCATCTCTTATCTCCAAGGTCCTAATAATCCGGTCGATAAGCGGATTCAATTTTTAGCTCCCAATTATGTACTCAAGGATGCTGAGTTATATAGAAGGGGAGAGGAAGGCATACTGTTACGGTGTGTCTTTGGACGAGATGCTAAACGGTTAATGAGAGAGGTCCATCTTGGGATTGCAGGAGCACACCAGGCTGGTCCCAAGATGAGATGGTTATTAAGAAGACACGGCTTTTATTGGCCAGGAATGCTCAGAGACTGCATCACGTTCGCCAAAGGTTGTGAAGAATGCCAGAGACATGGTCCAGTCAACCATATGCCCAGAATACCATTACAGCCGATAATCAAACCTTGGCCAGCTCGAGGATGGGCTTTGGACTTAATAGGAATGATTCATCCTCATTCATCTGAAGGGCACAAGTTTATTATAGTGGCTACAGATTTCTTCACAAAGTGGGTCGAAGCTCGACCCCTCAGGGTCTCTTCAGCGAAGGCCATCCGCCAATTCTTGTTCGAAGATATTATTTGTCGGTTTGGCATCCCTGAGTGTTTTGTTTCAGACCGAGGGGCAGCCTTCATGTCTGGCGAAGTGGATACTTTAATGAAGGATCTTGGGATCCATTTTCTCCACTCTTCTCCATACTATGCCCAATCCAACGGTCAAGCTGAAGCGAGCAATAAAATCATTATTCATATCCTAAAACGGATGCTCGCCAGCAATGCCAGACTGTGGCATGAAGAACTTTTTAATACTTTGTGGGCTTACAGGACTAGTAAGAGAACACCCACAAGTACAACTCCTTATGCATTAATGTTTGGGCACGATGCTGTTTTGCCATTGGAGATCAATGTTCAGTCTTTACGAGTGATGGAACAACATAACTTGATCGGTGAAGACTATGTCCAAGCGATGTGGCAAGAGCATGAAGACCTCGATGAGAATCGTATACAAGCTTATGAAAGTCTACGTGCTGAAAAACAGAAGGTGGCTCGTGCCTATGACCAACGTACAAGGGGCATGAGTTTTGCAGAAGGAGAGCTTGTCTGGAGGGTGATTTTGCCTGTTGGCGAGAAGACTGAAGGACGAGGAAAATGGTCAGAAAAATGGGAAGGACCATACATCATCGATCGACTGTTGGGTAAAGGAGCAGTTCGCTTGCGAGATCGAGATAGTACTATACACGCGAACCCAATAAACGGTCGTTACCTAAAGAAGTACATATACCCAGTTTGGGAGTATGATGATCCTCCTACTACTGCTTAATCTAGTTTATTCATGCTTTAGCATAAATAAACTACAGGGGCAACACACATACACTCATCGAGGATCATGTACATTAAAAAACCTATTAATGGGGTTAAATACTTAGTGCCTATATTCGAGGCAAAGTTTTGTGATCAGAGTTGTTATTTTTGTTATTTCCAAATTAAAAAGTTCATGTTAGCCAGTCTGATTGGCTTAATTTTTGAGCAAACTACATACGAGTTTATCAATATAAAGAACTTTCACACTTCAAAATAGATATTACATTCAAATACTTGGAATAATACAGAGGCTTTGTGCCTCAGGCTCTGATACCATATTGGTGAAGAGGAATCTTGGACAATTGCAAAAGAAACTCAAGAAATTAAAAAGTTCATTCTTCACCAGATCCTCTGCTTCGTTCTCCATCTCCCAAGAAGTTAAAACCTGCAGATCGACTTCGGCGATGGTGACGGAGAAGAAACTGAAACGCCAAGGCAGAAGAGGTGCATCAGAACAAGAGTTACACATGCCTTGACGCTTGTCGCCTTCTTCCCAGGGTGACGCTCCTGGCTTTCCCCATCTATTGCAGGAGGCATTGAAGAGTGCTTCCTCCTCCAATGCACGTAGGCACCAAACAGGTGCGAGGCGGAAGGCGAAGAGGATTGCCACCTCGGGATTGTGGTTTCTCCCTTTTTGACTCCTTCAGTCAGGGAAAACCAAGGCAACGCCTGGGCGTAGATATTGCTATCTAGTCCAGGTTTGGGCGTGGATATTGCTATCTAAGGAACACAACTTTGAGGAATTTATCTGGAGGTTTCTTTGGATAGTAAGACCAGAACAAGTAGACTTGGGTTTGATTCATTCTCGCAAAGGACTTGGTTCATTTCACATAAAGAGAAGGAAGCCTTTTATAAGCCAGGAATCACAACGGTTTGGTTTCGCGAGAGTAATTACACCCAAGGGTAAAGAATATGTGTCCAAATAACAGTGGACCATGGAAGCGGTTTATCTGCTCGCAAGAAATGCATGATAAATAAGAAGATCCTTGGGGCAGGTAGAACGTATTTCAAAGATTTTGATTGTTTGACGCGATACGGATTCCAAGCTTAGAATTCAATTCCATTTATTGCTGGACAATCAAAGTAGTTAAAATTAATTACAGCCTAAAATGGGGCTGGGGAAAGGGCTTGTTAAAGAAGCCCAGTCTGTTTTTTAGACCCAATACAGACTTTGTTGTCAAAACAATGTGGATATATAAAAAGTTTTTTTGTTTGGCGACAATTACAAAAGGCCTACACTAGAGGCCCAAAAAATTTACAACTGGAAGATAAAGCTCCTTATCGAGATTTTAGCATACTCTGAGGCCACCCAGGCTTGTCGAGCTGCTAAGCGAGCTTTGCTGGCTTTCGCACGTGCCTCTTGTAAAAACTGGGCTCGAATCTCGCCTTCATTCAGGAATTGCCTCATGGCATCCTGGTAAGTTGGAATGTCAGTTTCCAAGGCATTTACTTCTGCTCTAAGTACAGCGAGATCTGCTTCAAGAGCAATTATCTTGGCACGTTTGATCGAGAGAGTTTCTTCCCTTGTATCCTTCTCCTTCAGAAGCTTCTGAATCTCCTCTGTTTCCCGTTGAGTCGTTTGCTCCAGGGTTTTTGCTGCTTCTTGCTCACGTTCTGCCTCAAGTGTCAAGTGTTGAAAGACTTCGCTTTGGCGCTGGAATTCAAAAAAAGATTCTTCTAGCTCATCCAGGCGAGGAATGAAGTCTGCAGGGGCAGTGGTTCACAGGTCATTTACTTGTTGGAAAATGGCCTGAACATCCTCTATGGAGTCTAGGGGCCCAGAAAGAATTTCTCGGAGCAGACGAGTAAAGTCAGTATGCGTAGGAGGGGTGCTTAGTGTACTTAATGTCCCTACAAGTTCATGAATCTTGGTCGATTCTTGTACGCTGAGCAGTTGGAGTTAGTTTCCTGATGATGAAGAAGGGATAAGAACTTCCTCGCTTGGGGTTGTGGGTCCTTCATCATCAGCATTTGGAGCGCTTTCGGGTCGGTCTTCAGTATTTATTACAGTTAGTTCGCCTGAAGTACTCGCTTGTCCCCTTGGACTGTCAGGGAAGTTCTCAGGAACGTCCAGGTCCACAGGAACAACTTTGGACTTCAATATCAAAATAACAGGTCATGTTAGGACTATATAAAGGAATCATTAACCTAAAGAATGAGGTTACATTTTACTTGCTTGTTGGGGAGACAATGTTTGTGTTTTTTCACAAGTTTGGATTTGTTGCTCTGGTGAGGAAGGATTCAATGCCTCGACCTCTGGGCTGGTCTCGACCAGGACTCGTGGTTGTTCAGTTATGAGCTCTGGTGAGAAGCTCTGGATTTAACGGAGAATCCAGGAATGGGCCAAGAAGACCTGTGTTTGTTTCGGGGTCTACGGTGAGAGTACAGATGGCGTCTGGGTTTTGTCGGATAGCGACTTCCTTGAGCCGTTTGGAGAAGTTCTTGGTGGCGACGGTATCGAAGGGAGTGAGAATGTCTTTACGAGGAGGCATTTTTTGTGAATTAGGTTTTGACGGCGGTGAGAAGGAAAGGTTGAAGATTTTTGACTAAGAGAGTTAAAAAGTTGCAGGTTTCTGTGCAGGTGAAAGGGTTTTCGTTGAGAATGAGATTTGTGAATTTGGATGGGTGTTTTGTAGAAGGTTCAGTCGAGCGTCATACTTTTTCGAAGAGATGGGTAAACATGGTGTTCGAATGATGGTGTAGCGTTTCAAAGTCAATAAGCACGTCGTTCAAGGTAAATTCAAGTCTTTTCGCTTGTTCGGAAAGCTTCCAAGTTCAAGACCTGAGGGGCAATGTTTGGGACGAAATAAAATATTACTTTGGGCTTGAGTTGTCGAGGTCCAGGCGAGCAGCCTGTTATGTTAATAGGTGTCTTGGCGAAGAGCCAAGTTATGCAGAGTCTAGCGAGCTTCGCTAGAAGGAGTATTCGAGTTCTATTGAAATTGTGTCTTGTAAGCTGGATTCACGTGGCTTATGTTTTATCATAGTTATGGATTATAGCAGGACTCTCTGAAGAGTTATGATGGAATTAGAAGACCTTTGAGAGGTACAACATGTGTGCTGGTAGTAGATTCAGACAAAATTACAAGAGCAGAAGGAATTGGAAATATAGTGAATGACTGATTAGTAAGCGAGTATATAAGGAAAACAAGGGTATTATGAGAGGACCCCCCCCCCCCCCCCGAACAATCAATCAAACAGCCTTGCTATACGCAAACAAACCTAGACGGTTATCTCGTCCTCGAGATTTCTATCTATCTTGCAACCAGAAGGTCTGAGTGTTGTTCACCTATCGAGTGAAGGTATTTGCGACTCCAAGGAAGCAACTGCAACCTGAAGGTTGAAGAGCGGCTCACTTGTATGTTGAGAGCTTGAATACTCAAAGGAAGCTAGTGTTCTCCGCACTTCGTCAAGAGATTGCTCTGCTCTACACGAGAGAGGACGTGGGAGTATCGATTTCAAGATTTGGCAAAGATATACACATATCAAAGTCCTAGGTTTCTAGGCGAAAAGGACCTATTCGAGCAGGGTTGGTGCTCTCCCTGTTCTAATCGCTTACATAAGAAGTCAGGCGGCTGTGATCAGTTCATATTCCGTTGAAGAACGGTGGCACGCCAGCACACGAAGCACAAGCAGGATAGACCGGCACACGCGGTTAAGTCATCCGAGATAAAAGAGACTGCTTTGCGGGAAGGATCTCTCGCGAGGGATATTTCTGCATCGAACAGGAGGCGTGTTGTGGTGTGTGGACGGTGAAGTATTAGCTAGCTAGCTACATAATAGAATGGTTTGAATGGAGGAGTTATGGATTATGGAGAGGACGTAGTCGACAGAGAGATGCATGCAGCAGTAATGTACTACTGGGTTTGTCGTCATGCACCTCTGACGTACTGTCGGCACCTCTGGTCTCTTGCCTCCGGTGATCGATCAGTCAACTCTCATCGCTGCTTAATCCACTAGATATATAGATCTGGAAAGTTGATCGAGCACTGATTACCTTATCACCTGAGAGTGACGGTTAAAAAGTGAAATGAAATGGTCCATCGATGATCAGTCAAATTTTGAGAGCGATCGCGAGCTAGCGAAGGAGAAAACTTAAGGCCGATGGGGACGTATGTCCTAATGTGAGTAATGTCCTTACCATAGTATCTCACCTAGCTAGTTCAGTCGACGCTCAATTATTCGTTCTTACAACTTTGAGGATTTTGAAGCTATCTAGCTAGCTGTCGGAGGAAAAAACATGATCGATCTCAAAGTGTCAAAGTAAATGCCATGAAGGCCAGGTATGGTCTGGTCTGGCTTCTCCACCAAGACAGTGAACACAAACAAACAATTACAGTAGGCCGGACTTCCTCGTCCTCCTTAAATTTGCCGCTCCACTAGTGCATGTACAACCGTTTCTCCTTCATTTCAAATGTTTGGGGCCCTATCTTAATTGGTTGGTGATCGATATATTGTTCTTGAAATCTTGGAGTGATATTATAGTACGTGCATGGTCAGTTATAATCGTGGTTCGAACCATATATTCCACAAGTTTGAACTACCCTTCCATTTCGGCTGCTTTTGGAGAAACATTATGTTCATTTTCACCTGTGCGTCGTAACCCCAATGCTGCCAATCTGCATACGTACAGAACCAGTACACGTACCACCAAAGCTAGCTACCGCGTGCCTCTCGATCTCTGTCTACTTTTTCTGGTCTCCCCACCTTGAATCTTTACGAGTTCGTATGCAATCCTGGCCTTGGACTCACTCGTACTAAGTATGAGAAGGCAATCATATATAGTTGAACATTAACATGCATCACTATTAAAATGATTCCTTTATATACATGGAGGTATCCATTTCTGGATATAAAATTGTGTGGAAAATCTTTACCTAGATATATATCGCTCGATCCCATCCTAGCTTTTATCTCAAAAGGTCATCAAGATTCCAAGAGATCGACAAGAAAATCTAATCACATTTGCTAGCTAATGGAATGATGATGTTAACCTTCACCATAGCAAAAAAGTTCATTAATTAATTTCACCCCTAAAGCTATATCGGAGGCCGAGGCCACGTACATTGTCTTCGATCAATAGCGAAGGTGTCGCAATTTGAAAGCTTCAACTCAAACTAGAAGAGGAAACAATTTTGAGTGGAACATTTGAATTCATCTACATTTTCCACCTCCGGCATTATTGCGAGATCGACGTACAAAGAATCATCCATAGTGGTCGATATAATGATCGATCATAATGATTCCTCTATTGATTTAGGAGTTTACAAACTTCGCGCGCATACATTAAAATTAGTACGTATACTGTAACAAAATTTCATAGCAAATAATATAGTTCGAGCCATTAGCTTCCATTTCCGCATGGAAAGCTAGTCTGCACTGCATGCTAGCTTTGGGAGAAGACTATGTATGGTCATACGTACTCTTCTGTAACCCCAATAGAGGCCAATATTAATTCTGCATCCAGAACAAGGTCTTAGATACCCTCCAACCGTACACGATCGATTATATATCACCAAATTTGGCGTCTCCTAGCTAGTCTACCTTTTCTGCTGGCCTCCTCACTTTGAATCTTTTCGACTACTTATTCGTTTGGTCGACTACGATATTTGAACTGACTAGCTAGCTCCATTATGTTTAAGAAGTCAATTGAACTACAAGCTAGCTAGATGCATCACTTTTCATTCCAATATATACATGATGTTATTGCTGTAGCGTGCTAGCCGGCCAATAGGAGGCACCCGTTTCTCAGTTTTAAAAAATGTGGAAACTCTCTTCCTATATATCACTCTCATGCATGCTTTATACAATTGCTTTTATTTCAAAAAAGTCTTCAAGACGTACTCGAAGAGATCGACAAGAAAATCTAATTACTTATTCTAATGGAATGATGATGTTAACACCGTACCATAACAAGTGTTCCAACATCGAAGCTTTAGTAATTGAAAGTTACAACTCAAACTAAAAGCTAGAAGAGCAAATGTGAGTGGAACGGTTCATGTACATGCGACACGTCCAACGATTATCATTGGTGGTCATTCGAATGATACCTCTCTTGAGTATGATTTTGCATTCATTTGTACGTTGTAACAAAATTTCATAGTGAAGTTTCACTAGCATGCAAAACTTTACATAGTTCAAATACAACATAAATATCGAATGATACATAACTAACGATGAAGCCCAATGGTGGGGGTGGTATGTGCTAGTTCTTGGTCAACGATGAAGCTCAATGGTGGTATGTCACGGCGGCGGGATGAGGCTATGCGTCTGACGGAGGCGACGGCATCAGCTAGTGTGGCGATGGCGTGGGTGCCCAAATTAGTTCGCCATAAGTGCTCTAGGCTGAGCTGTGCAGGTCAAGGACTTATTGGGCCTTGCATTACTGATCAAAGTTTGCTCCGTTTTGATTGGCTGGGCCCTCCTATTTGGGTTCGAAGATTTTCTGGTTTATTCGGGGAGAACGGTGAGATGCTCGAGGCATGTTAAGTGGGTGAGGTTTGACACTCAAACCGTAATTATTCTACATGTTACAGTTAATTTGTTAAAGATGTAAACTACAATGGTTTTACTTATTTGGTACATCATATTTTCAGTGCGCGCACTACATCTTCGATGTGAAGTGATATAACTTTGATATTTAACCCATATTTAATAATCTAAAAAAAATACTTAAAAATTCAAATTTTACATGATCCAAATTTAGGTCAAATGATATTGCAAATAAAAAATGCTTAAAGTTCAAACCTTAATATTCAAAATATAAAGAAAATTTTACTTAAAATAATTTGCACGTAGGCTGACTCCATAAATTTTTTTTTCGCACTTCTTTTGTTACTCGACAATCCTCATTTTTCTTCTCTAAACCCTAGAGTTCAATTGAAGAGATAAAAAATGTGTGTATCTTTGGTTTGATAGTTTAGTTACTTATAAACTATATATTAGAATATAGGGATTTTAAGCTAGGTTACATTGGTCATATGGTCATATTTCCACTTAAAAATAATAATTAAGAAAATATTAGCTAAATAAATATTTAAATTAACTTATAAAATGTAGACAAAATATTAAAAAATTAAAGCGATGCGATGCGGTATATTGAGGCAGTTTGATTACTCAGCGCGCAACCACCCCGTTATATTCGGTAGCAGCTGTCTTACACTCATATTATTCGGTGCGATTTCTGTTTTATTTTTTCGGATCGATGCAGTACAATTCTCGCTTATAAAACAGGTTTTATCCGATCCTACTAATAAATTTATCTTTCTACAGTTGTTGATTACATAGGGAAATTCGAAAATGGTGTCTCTAAAGTTTTTAACTCATATTGTGCGTTGTGCTTCAATATAAATATGGTGAGTTATGACATAATACGTAACTCACATGTTTGATGCATTATATATGTGTGTATATAAGACAATGTCTTGGCTTAGCCTCATTTTTCTTACCGCGATTGACTACCTTATATTAGAATTTCTTGCATGGTTTAAAACAGTACATGCTCTATTATTGTTAAAGGATGAAATTAGTGAAACGAACAATGAAAATGAAGATGTTTAGAGATGTGAATTAATGTTTAGAATAAAAAGATGTGGAGTAGATAGAGACACGAGTCGATTGCATGAAGTCATGTATAGTAGAGACTAGAGAGTACACACTATTCGGCCGACCCATGTGTGTGAGAGAGAGTTTGACCTAAAAAGAAAAGAAGGATGGGATTGTTGACTCAGGGTGGAAAGTTGGGTTTGGTTGGGGCGGTGCTGAGCTTTTATGGCGATGAGGTCGACCACTGTAGGATTTGCGGCGTCGACCAAATCGCCGACAGTCGACACTTGCTCGCGGCAAACTCTATTTCCAATTCACCACGTGGTCACATGTGATTGAACTCATCCAACAATTGCATTGTGGTAATACTAATTCTTCTCTGTAATTTGATGAGGCACAGCCCACGTCTCATAGGGATCAATGTAACATTCTGTTTGAGATTATTTTTAAAATAATTAAAAGTATTTTAAATTAATAATATTTTTAATTATAAATAAAAAAATAAAAAAGTTATTTGATTGAGTTTTGAAAGCATATCAAATTATTTGAGAAACACATGATAACTACTTTTTAATTTTGAATTTTTTTTTAAAATTTTAAAAATGTTTATAAAACTGTGGGAAACAATATCAAACTGATCTTTAGTTACATACGGCATTACTGCGGGCTCTAAGCTGTTCGAGAGTATACAAGTATGATGGACCAAATATCTCTTGAGGTTACTCATTGGGTCAGGCCTTATAGTTTTCTTTTCCCAAATTTATGGGCCAGCAATATCATTATTTGGGGCTAGCACTTACAAAATGTGGGGGCTTCTTGCTCAGTTGTTGTACTCAGAAAACTGAGAAAAGTGAGCCGAATAGGACGGGGCTTCGATTTCTCTCTACATGAGTCATGCAAGGATTGCATCCATAACTGCCCTTATGAAACGTTTAGGTAGTAACTTAAAATTAGGGTTGGGACATTAAAAAGAAAAATAGAAAAAAAAAATCCGAGTCAAAATCGAACCGCGATCGAAAAACTCGAATCTGATACAAATTAAACCGGAAAAAACCGAAACCAAAATAAAACGAGACATTTGGTTTGATTTTAATTTACAAAAATTGAACCGAACCGAAAAATCGAAGTATGAAAAACTTGACATCATTTTGGGTATTTTGTACTATATCATTTAAATATTTGTAAAATAAAAATATTAAACTCCTAACATCTCAATTTATTTATGCACAACCCTTGTCAATTCTCTCATAGAAACAAATCAAAATGTAATGCGGCACAATAAAATGTCTTTTATAGACAACTTTTTAATTATTTTTTGAAAAAAAATAATTTTTATGCATTATGTAAAAGTTTGAAGGAAACCAAAAAAAAATTCGAACCAAACCGAATCAAATAGTCACGATTTTTTTAAAATAAAAATAAAAAATCGAACAAACTAAATTAAATAAAATATTAAAATTTAATTTTAATTTTAATTTTTATCAAAAACTGGAACATTCGTCCCAAATCTCACCCCTACTTAAAATTACCCTAAACCTCAAAAGTGGTGTGAATAGGAATTTGGCCTTGATTATAATGGTGGAGCAAGGAGCAAGACTTGACCAATTCTTCTGGCATAATTGACTGCCTTAACGCGTAAGGAACGACCGTTAATCAGGTAGAGAAAAAGTGTGCCAAATGGAAGATATGTTCAAATTACATATTTAAAGAGCCAACCATCCGTTGGGTTCAATATTCTCTGCCTGCTACCAAGCAAGAATCTCATGTTGCCATCTATAACGTTATGGCACTAACCGTTGTAAAATGAAATAATATTGAATCAAACATACCATCAACATATGATAATATTAAATAAAATTTAAATATAATTGTATTATTCTTAATTGTATCGAACTCTTTTGTGGATAAAATTAAATACTTTAAAAGTAGTTAAGTTGGGACAATATCAATACAGTACATACTCCATGTACTATGATTATCCCTGTTCAACTTGGTATCAGAGCATGTCATTTCCAATCACGTCTCGAGCCCAGTGACCTTGAATTGAATTGGGCCTTTAAAAAAATTGTTGCGCTGACTCCCGTTGAACTAATTGGGCATTCGAAAAACTGTTGAGTTGGTTCCAACGGAATGCATAACTTGGTTTCACGTGTGAGGGGGCGTGTTGGATTGGAGATCTTAATCGAAATATGGCATTATGGGACGTTCTGAATCAACGCTTCAACAACGTGCATGATGCACAACTTTCTTAATTGACTGAGAGATGAGAAACCATCAATTTGTTGGATTATCCAAAGGTTGATGCTTACAATCAGGCTATGTTGGAACCACTCACTGCGATCAAGAAAACTTCTTAGAATTACAACACTAGAAGGAAGGCACATAAGAAAAAGAAAAACAACAATTTTGAGCCTTAAAATTGTGGGAGGGGAGGCCGTGGCAGAGGCCAGAGTCAAAATTTGGCTTGGCATCGCCATCAAGAGGCCGCCCCCAATGCTTTAAACAAGAACCAATCAGGTTCCAGTTTTAAACAAAAACTAAGAATGAAGGAAATGCTTCTAACTCTACTTCGTCTGGCAAGTATCTATATTTTAAATGTGGCTCTACTAATCATATGCACAAATACTGTTGTGCAAATAAGAAAATTCAGAATATATACACGAGGCACAAGCAATACTCAACACAAGAGGCTAATTTTACTGGGGGAAACTATTAGATAGAAAAAGACTGTGATGTCAATCTCACTGTAGTATACAATAAGAAAGAGATTCCTGAGACTCTAGATTTTGATTAGTCTATGTATGTAAAATTCATATGGTCATCCATTCTTTAGAGCAAAGAAACATGTGGGAATACCTAATATTATCATTTTAGATAGAGGAGCTGAGATTACTCCTCTCATTCCAGACTCGGTCTCCAAGACGAGTGCAACACCCTTCCGGCCATCTAGTGTTGAGGCGTAGCAGCATGTAAAATTGCATTGCCCCACACAGAGACGAGTAAAATTGTGTGTATTACTAAAGCCCATGCCACAAGCTGTAACCGGTTCATATGTTCTTTTATAAGACCGTTTCGTGAATGAACATGTGGAACAAGATGTTCAACATCAATCCTAATAGATATGCAATAATCATCAAAAGATTTTGATGTAAACTCTCCTGCATTAAATAATCGAATTGACTTGAGTGGATGATCCGAGTGGTGAGCCTGAAGCTTCATGATCTGAGTTAGGAGTTTTGCAAATGTAGCATTCCTTGTGAATAGCAAAGCGGCGTGTGACCAACGCGTCGATGCATCATGTGGTTGGATTATTCCTAATTGTATCGAGGTCTTTTGTGGATAAAATCCAACACCTTAAATGTGGTTAAGTTGAGACAATATCGGTACAATACGGACTCCATGTACTACGCTCGTCGTTTTTCAAAGCAGGTCATTTCCAATCACGTCCCAAGCCCAGTGGGTTTGAATTGAATTGGGCTTTTAAAAAAAATTGTGTTGACTCCCGTTGAATTAACTGGGCCTTCAACAAACTGTTGCGTTGCCTCCAACGAAATGTATAACTTGGTTTCACATGTGAGGAGGCGTGTTGAATTGGAGATCCTACATCAAAATATGATATTATGGGACGTTTTGAAACAACGCTTCAACAAAGTGCATGATGCACAACTTTCTTAATTAACTGAGAGATGGAAAACCATCCGTTAGTTGGATTATCCAAAGGTTGATGCTTACAACAAGGTTATGTTGGAACTACAATCTGAGCTGAGTTTCTGTGGGGTAGAAAAGACTAATCAAGATATGATCGAGTAGTCTCTGAATACCTTTCCTTCTTCCAGGAGTATACTTGCTTATTAGTACCGGCTTGAGTATGAACAAGGAAGAATCAAGACTTTCAATGATCTCATGAATATCCTAGCCAAAAAAGAGAGAAATCATGAGATAATTCTCAACAACAACTCAAGGCTCACTGCGATCAAGAAAACTTCTTAGATTACAACATTGGAAGGAAGGCATGTAAGAAAAAGAAAAACAACCGCTTTGAGCCTTGAAGCCATCAAAGGGGAGGCCGTGACAGAGGCCAAAGTCAAAATTTGGCTTGGCATCGCCATCAAGAGGCCGGCCCCAATGCTTCAAACAAGAACCAGTCAGGTTCCAGTTTTAAACAAGAACAGAGAATAAAGGAAATTCTTCCAACTCTACTTCGTCTGGCAAGTATCCATGTTTTAAATGTGACTCTACAAATCATATGCACAAATAACGTTGTGCAAGTAAGAAAATTCAGAATATCTACAAGAGGCACAAGCAATACTTGACACAAGAGGCTAATTTTACTGGGAGAGACTATCAGATAGAAAAATACTGTGATGTCAATCTCGTTGTAGTAGACAACAAGAAAGAGAGTCTTGAGACTCTAGATTTTGATTAGTCTATGTATGTGAAATTCACATGGTCATCCATTCTTTAGAACAAAGAAACATGTGAGAATACCTAGTATCATCATTTTAGATAGAGGGGCTAAGATTACTCCTCTTAAATCAGGCTCGGTCTCCAAGAGGAGTGTAGCACCCTTCCGGCCATCTAGTGTTGAGGCGTAGCTACATGTAAAATTTCATTGCCCCACACAAAGACGGGTAAATTGATGTGTATTACCAAAACTCGTGCCACAAGTTGTAACCGCTTCATTTGTTCTTTTGTAAGATCGTTTCGTGAATGAACATGTGGAATAAGATGTTCAACATCAATCCCAATAGACATGCAATAGTCATCAAAATCAGGCCTCCAACTGCTCAAGCTCTTCAAACTCCGGAAAATTAAGAGTATTTCCTTCACACCCTCTCTCCCCCTGAAGGGAAGACTCTGAAACTCCTCATGAGTAATAATGTTCGGTCTCTCGAAAATAGAAATCAAGGGAGACATGAGTTTTCTTGGTGAGATGATCATAACACCGATAACCTTTCTAAAAGTCAGCATAGCCAATGAAGACATACTTCACACCACAAGGATCAAGTTTACCCCAGAGAAGCTTGTTAATATAGACATACACCATGCAACTAAACAAACGAGGCTCAAGATTGGGAAGAGAAGGGATATTTAGCATCGCATGTAACTTCTGGTATGGATTTTGAAACTCAATGACACGAGACAGAGTGCGGTTGATCAAATATGCAGCAGAAGTAACAGCCGCACCCCAATAAGGTCGAGGCATATTCATGCCAAATAATAAAGCACGAACAACCTCTAGTAATTGTCGATTCTTGCTGCTGATATTAAGTGGCTATCATCTTATGAAATTCAGTAAATCGATGGAACACATCACTCTTTGATACCATCAAACATACCCAAGTCATATGGGTACAGTCATCAATCAATGTCACAAAATATTGAGCCCCTGTAGGTGTAGAAACTCTTGCAGGACCCCAAACATCTGAATGAACATTCATAAATGACAATGGACTCTTGTGTATGCTAAGAGAATATGAAACACGATGATTCTTGGCCAGTTCACATGTATCACATTGAAAATCTAAAGCACTCACTCTGGAAAATAATTGAGGCTTAAGCTTCTGCAGGTAATGAAAATTCACATGATCAAGACGACTGTGACATAACCACACAACTTCCTTAGCTTTATCCAAACTAGTGATAGTGTTTGCTTGACCCAACAAATTCAACTGTTGTGCTCCACTATTTGTCAAATCGAGATAGTAGAGTTTCCCCCTCCTTACATCATAAAAGAGAATTTTTCTAGTCAGAATGTCCTGAAAGACACAAAAATATGGATAGAAAGTTACAAAACATGCAAGAGCCGAAGTTATTTGACTAACATATAGAAGATTATTTGTGATTGAAGAACAAGAACAACAAGAGTCAAATTATTTGTGATTTTGACAAGACTTTCATCAATAACAGAAGATGGAGATCCATCAGCTGTAGACACACTAGGTTGAGGAGATGGTTTAATGGTTTCCACTAGGCTAGGGTTATTTGTCATATGATCAGATGCACCCGTGTCAATTATCCAAGCATTAGTCCTAGATAATTTAGAGAGAGATGATACATTACCCGTCATATCTGATGCAATTGTAGTAGCAGAGACATTGAGTAGATGTTCTTCCTCTAAAACAACAGTTGATCCATGCAACATCTTCATATTCTGAAAAACAATATTTTCCAAAATTTCACAAAATAAAGTGTAGGTAGCAGAAGAAATCACAACATAATCAAAAAAATTTCTCCAGATCAGCAATTGGCAAGAAAATTTAGATGTAGTGGTTTGCAAAAATAGGGTTTGTCGATAGATCCACATGATTGATTCTGATGCCAAGTAAAAAAGTATATCCAAAAATATTTATGGTAGAATGCACTGCTTTCCTTCAATGCTAAATTGGGTATATATACAACTTTATAAGGTACTCCTAATAAATAAAGAATATCTACAATAAAAAATAAATTAATTTTAATTACAATAAAAATCTAAAATATCTATAAGATTAATATTTACCAACAATTTGTGCACACATATTTTGTCAAATTAGAGGCAACGTTTCATGCCTGTGACAGCTGAAAAAAATACATAGAAAGGGTTCGGAATATAAATAGTAAACTGTTAGTGGGTTAGATTTCATTTTCATTGGTTGAAATATAGATGGAGAGGTTGTAAATATAAGGGAAAGATGGAATAGGTATATACATTAAAGCATTCACCTTTGTAGGCTGAACTGTACCTAAACCGCTAAAACATTCAAAGCATGCACCTCACTTCATTCTTTCTCAGATTTGCATTTATAGCCCAGAATTTCTCTCTTGATTTTCTCCTATATGGTGATGGATATGGCCATAACCGATATCTTACTATGAGCTCATATGGACAAACTAGCAGAACCTGGAAAAGCTGGAAGTGGAAACTGGCTTGGGACTAAATCCAGGAAACAACATAGTACTGACTAGTGGTGTCATGTTCCCCCCATATATATTCTGTTCTGTGGGCTCAGAGAACATAAAAATAAATAAAAAAATCAATTCACTGTTCTTTCCTACACTTTGAAGACTGCAAATCAAATTAAGAAGATCAAGAATCATTCATTCATGTTGTTCCAAGACTCAGATTCACTATTTAGAACAAAGGCATAGTCTAAACACAGAGAGAGACTCATAAACATTGCGACAAGTTTGACATCATAATACCTAGTCAAACACCCTGTTAACTGTTAAAATCCTCATTTTAAATTTCAAAAAACTCCAACTTTTCTCTCCTCCAATAACCCCATCGTCCCCAAAAACTCAAACCTCCCATCAAAACCCTGCTCTCTGTTTCCTTCTAGTCTCACCACAAAACCGAACCAGGCCCCATACAGATAAACAAAGTCTCCATCATTTTCTCAAATTCAGTGCCTTCCATTAAAAAAAAAACCTGGAAAAAAAAAAGCTCTCTCTTCTTCTTACTGGCCCAAACCAAAATAAGTCTCTTCCTTTACTCCAAAAAATGGCCCAGATTATCAGAGACAGAGTCTCGGTTCATTCGGCTCCAGACGACACACCAGACTCCCAATCCCAATTCCAATCGAACCCGAACCCGAACCTGAACCAAAACCCAAGCCCATCATGCCGGTCCACCCGGCCGAGAATCTCCCCAATCCGTTCGGCGACTTGGGCCCGTCTCTATCGGACTCGGACATCAGAGAAACCGTCTACGAGATCCTAGTCGGATGTTAGGAGCTACGTGAGGAAGTTATACACAATTGAGATACGGAATGAAAATATAAAGAGGAGACACAAGGATTTACGTGGAAAACCCCAAAAAGAATCGGGGAAAAACCACGGGCAAGTACGAGGATTTCACTAGAAGAAAAACGAGATTACAAGGTTGATGACACTTCTCTCTCAATCTAGAGGAGAATACTACACTACTCTAAACACAACTCTCTCACACTTGGAGGAGTTTACTAACACTAGAGTGTATGATATGGTGGACTCTACGTAAGGGAGGCTAGAGGGAAGAGGGGATTATGCTAGCTTGGTTATGATGCACACTCAAGAGAGGAGCACCAATCCTCTATTTATAGAAGGTGTTCCACCTCCTCTCTTTCTTCTTGAAGCTTCTTGATTAATCTTCTTCCTTCACCAACTATCCCATCTCTTCTCTTCTTATTTGATTATTCTAGAACCCTCTAGCTTAGCTTGATTAATCAAGCTTATTCTAGATTAGTCTTACATCACCACCAACTCTTCATCTTTCTCAATTCTTCTTGGTCTTTCTAGAGTATTCTAGTTGACCACAAAGTGATCTTTACCTCCAACATTCTCCCACTTAAAGTCACTTTTGTGGGTTCTTTCATCCTTCCTTCACTTGCCGATTTCATGCTGCTTACGTTTTTGCTAGGCCAATAGAGGATCGACACCAAATGAACTTGTTTGCGTTAATCGACTTCGTCAAAGCATCCGCTAGGTTATCGTTTGTATGGATTTTCTGCATATCCACACATTCGTCTTCCACCACCTCACGAACAAAGTGATATTGAACTCGTATGTGTTTGGTTTTTGGATGAAATGCTGGATTCTTTCCAAGGTGCAAAGCGCTCTGACTATCGCAAAACAGAGTAATTTTCTCTTGCTTGCGTTTGAACTCCTCCAGCAATATTTGTAACCATATTGCCTCTTTGCTGGCTTGTGTAGCTGCAATATATTATGTTTCTGTCGTAGACGTTGTTACGAGCGGCTGCAGTTTTGAAACCCAGCTTACAGCACCTCCAGCAAGAGTGAACACATACCCTGTGGTGGATTTACTATTTTCCTGATCACCTGCGTAATCTGAATCAACATAGCATCTGACGGTAAACTCCGATCCTCCGTAACATAGTGCAGCATCTGAGGTACCCTTGATATATCTCAGGATCCTCTTTACAGTGTTCCAATGCTCCTTGCCAGGATTCGCCATGTACCGACTAACTTCTCCCACTGCTTGTGCAATGTCTGGTCGTGTACAAACCATGGCGAACATCAAGCTTCCCACTGCTGATGCATACGGCACTCGAGACATCTCCATCCTCTCCGCTTCATTGCTAGGACACATACTTGAGGATAATTTATAATTAGTAGGAAGAGGGGTAGAGATTGGCTTACAGTCTTGCATGTTGAAGCGGCTCAAGACTTTCTTCAAGTAGTTCCTCTGTGACAGCCAAATCTTCCTACTTTCTCTGTCTCGGTGAATTTGCATCCCTAAAATCTTGTTTGCTGGTCCCAAGTCCTTCATTTCGAACTCCCTAGCCAACTGAGCCTTCAAGTCTTCAATACGATCATGATTTGGGCCTGTTACCAACATGTCGTCAACGTACAACAGCAAGATGATGAAGTCACCATCACCAAATCTCTTGTAGTACGCACAAGGATCTGCATGGAGTCTGTTGTACTCAAGGCTCATGATGAAGGAATCAAATCTCTTATACCAACATCTCGGCGCCTGTTTGAGACCGTATAGAGATTTGTTCAACCTGCAAACCAAGTTCTCCTTGCCTGATTCAGCAAAACCTTCTGGTTGGAGCATATATATCTCTTCTTCAAGCTCTCCATGAAGAAATGCAGTCTTCAAATCTAACTGCTCCAGATGTAGGTAGAATGTAGCACACATCGCCAAGACTACTCGGATAGTTGTGAGTCGAACAACAGGAGAGAATATTTCGTTGAAGTCAACACCTTCTTTCTGAGTGAACCCTTTCACCACCAGTCTAGCGCGATACCTCTCCACTTGATCATTGCCATCTCGCTTGATCTTGTAGACCCATTTGTTACCAATGGCTTTCCTTCCTTGTGGTAGAGGAATAAGATCCCATGTCTTGTTTTTATGTAGAGCTTCAATTTCTTCTTGCATTGCTGTCATCCACAGAGCTGCATCTGAACTGCTTGTGGCTTCATGGAAAGTTGACGGTTCTCCATCCTCCGTTAGAAGACAGTATGCAACATTGCTCTCTGTAACATACTCAGACTGCCAAGCTGGTGGCTTCCTCGCACGGGTAGACCTGCGAACTTCTTGGTCCTCCATCTCAGATGGTTCTTCATCCTCGTGCTCGGGTACTTCAGAAGAAGAACTTGAATTCTCCTCCTCTGGTTTACTATTGACTCGTATGACTGCAGTCTTCTCACTTGAACTGTTATCATCACGACCTCCTTGTAGTAGTTGATCTTCTTTAAAGATCACATCCCTGCTGACAATAACTTTGCGGGCAGTGGGATCCCACAGGCGATACCCCTTTACTCCGTCAGCATTCCTTAAGAATATACACCTTCGAGATTTAGGATCCAACTTTTTCTTCTTCCTTTCTAGAACGGTTTACATTACATACGCAGGACATCCAAACGAATGTAGATCAGAGTAGTTGGCGGGCTTACCAGTCCACATCTCCATCGGTGTTTTAAGTTCAATTGCCGTTGATGGAGACCGATTTACCACGTGACAAGCGGCCTTGGCTGCTTCCGCCCAGAATGTATTGGGTAGTCCCGCAGTCCTTAACATGGCTCTCATCTTTTCTACGAGAGTTCTGTTCATCCGCTCCGCAACTCCATTTTGCTGAGGAGTGTACGTGGTTGTGAACTGTCTCTTGATACCTTCTTGCCTGCAGAGAGCAAGAAACTCGCCGTCCATGTACTCTGTCCCATTGTCAGTCCTCATGCACTTGATCTTCTTTCCAGATTCAAGCTCCACCTCTGCTTTGAAGGCCTTGAATACCGAAAATACATCGGACTTATTCTTGATCGGGTACACCCAGCATCTCCTGGAGTAATCATCAATAAAAGACACAAAGTACTTTGCACCTCCTAGGGACACAACCGGTGACTCCCACACATCGGAATGTAGCAAGTCTAGGATGCATTTACTTCTGGAGACCGACCTATCAAACTTCAATCTACTCTGCTTGCTTGTAACACAATGCTCACAGAAAGGTAAATTTACCTGCTTGAGCCCTGGAAGTAGCTTCCGATCAGAGAGAATCTTCAAACCTCGTTCTGACATGTGACCAAGTTTAAGATGCCACATCATTGTCGATTCTTCTCCATTGTTGGCTGTAGCAGTACATGCGTCAGCTTCCTGATATGTCTCTCCTTGAAGCATCCATAGATTTGCCCCGATCTTCTTCGCCTTCATAACCACAAGTGCACCTTTTGTAGCCTTCATGATCCCATCTTGACTATTCATCTTGTACCCGCTGCCATCTAATTGTCCCCAGGACAATAGATTTTTCTTCAGGCCTTTCACGTGCCGTACCTCCGGAATACTACGAACTGTACCATCAAACATTTTTATTTTGACGGTACCTATCCCAACAATCTCCAAGGCATGGTCGTCTCCCATGTACACTGATCCACCAGAGATAGATTCATATTGATGGAACCAATCTCTCCGGGGAGTCATGTGCCATGTTGCCCCCGAATCTATAAGCCAGACATCGACAAATTTTCTCCTGCCTTCAAAAGTTGTTGCCTCGCTATATAAAATTTCAGCGTCATCGGAGATACTTACCACGTTCCCTTGAGCGTTTTATGATTCAGGGTTTCTGCTCTTCTTCAGAAGTCGACAGTCTCTTTTGACGTGGCCCTTCTTGCCACAGTGATAACACCTGAAATTCTTCTGCGGCCTTGACTTCGATTTACCGTGACCTTGGCTCCCACTTGAGCCACGCTCCGTTGATCTTCCTCTCACCATCAAAGCTTCCGCTTGCTGCGAACTTGCCAACCTCTTCTCCTTGTTTCTGCGCCTGCTCTCTTCTTCTAATACAGCAGCTGCAACTTCATCGAAGACTAGGTGGTCCGTGAAGATATTGTTTGTCAGATTAATGATGAGCTGATCATACGAATCAGGTAAACTCTGGAGTAGAATCTCCGCCCGTTCACTTGAATCTATTTTCTGCCCCATGTTAGTGAGCTGTGAAAATAGAGTATTCAAAGTGTTGATGTGCTCGGTCACTGATGTAGATTCTTCCATACGAAGAGTGTAAAGCCTTCTCTTTAAGAAAATCTTGTTGTGCAGCGACTTCGCCTCGTACAGCTTTGTAAGCGTATCCCATATCTCCTTTGCCGTCTTCTTCTCCTCCACGCTTGATAACACCCCATCGGCTAATGCAAGGTGAAGATCCGCCATGGCGAGGGCGTCCATCTCATCCCACTTTGCATCATCCGTGAAGTCTGCGGGCCTTGTCCCAATTGCGGCTAAGCAATTTTCCTTCCACAATAGTGCTCTCATCTTCATTTTCCATAATGAGAAGTTAGTCCCGTTAAACTTCTCGATATCGAACTTCGTCGCCATCTCGAACTGAATGACTTTCCTCTAGAACCAGCTCTCTATATGATCGCACAACCAATGCTTTGATACCACTGTTAGGAGCTACGTGAGGAAGTTATACACAATTGAGATACGGAATGAAAATATAAAGAGGAGACACAAGGATTTACGTGGAAAACCCCAAAAAGAATCGGGGAAAAACCACGGGCAAGTACGAGGATTTCACTAGAAGAAAAACGAGATTACAAGGTTGATGACACTTCTCTCTCAATCTAGAGGAGAATACTACACTACTCTAAACACAACTCTCTCACACTTGGAGGAGTTTACTAACACTAGAGTGTATGATATGGTAGACTCTACGTAAGGGAGGCTAGAGGGAAGAGGGGATTATGCTAGCTTGGTTATGATGCACACTCAAGAGAGGAGCACCAATCCTCTATTTATAGAGGTGTTCCACCTCCTCTCTTTCTTCTTGAAGCTTCTTGATTAATCTTCTTCCTTCACCAACTATCCCATCTCTTCTCTTCTTATTTGATTATTCTAGAACCCTCTAGCTTAGCGTGATTAATCAAGCTTATTCTAGATTAGTCTTACATCACCACCAACTCTTCATCTTTCTTAATTCTTCTTGGTCTTTCTAGAGTATTCTAGTTGACCACAAAGTGATATTTACCTCCAACATCGGAGCATACCGGAGCTCCGGCCCGAAACCGCTCACTTACACCCCGCAGTCCGCCGCCGCCTCCGGCAGCCGGAACAGCCACCCTCCCCGCTGTCGTCGCTTCAGAGGTCGCTGACGTCATCGGCGAAGAAGGCTCTGGGTTTGATGTTAGTAGTGGTAAGCGGGCCGGGTCGGTTTGGGAGCTGATGAGGGTCCAGATGAGGGTTTCGGAGCAGACCGATACCCGAATCAGAAGAGCCCTTCTCAGAGTTGCTGCTGGTCAGGTTAGTAAAGTACTGAAAGTTTTCAACTTTCTATTTTTTTCTCCGAAATTTTTTAACTTTATGTTGCAAAGTGTTGGAAGAGTAAGAAAAACATGGTAAAATTTTGTTATTGACTGTTCACTTATTAGTTTGTTACTGAACATCTTGGTCTAGTTGCTTGTTGTGTGTTAGTTTTGATCTAGATGTGTTGATTATTGAGTTGTGTTGTGTGTGTGTGTGTGTGATTTGTAATAGCTGGGAAGAAGGATAGAGTGCATGGTGTTGCCACTGGAGTTTTTGCAGCATTTCAGGTCTTTAGACTTTACCAATCAGCATGAGTATGAAGCATGGCAGAGGAGGAATTTGAAGGTTTTGGAACTGGGACTTGTGGTGTTTCCTCATGTGCCTGCGGATAGAAAAGACAAGGAGGTGGCTCAACAGCTCCGGAAGATTATTCAAGGGGTTTTGGAGAAGCCAATGGAGGCTGGAAAGAGTATTGAGACAATGCAGGCTCTCCGCAGTGTTGTTATGTCTCTTACGTGCAGGTCGGGTGATGGGACTGCTACGGAGACGTGCCACTGGGCGGATGGGTTTCCGTTGAACCTCAGGCTGTACCAGAAGCTTTTGGAGTCGTGTTTTGACTTGAATGAAGAGACTGTCATTATTGAAGAGCTTGATGAGGTTTTAGAGCTCTTCAAGAAGACGTGGGTTGTGTTGGGAATAAACCAAATTTTGCACAATCTTTGTTTCGCTTGGATTTTGTTTCATCGTTATGTTACAACCGGCCAGGTAGATAATGACCTGCTTGTTGCATCCAGTAACCTGTTGGCTGAAGTTCAGCAAGATGCCAATGCCACAAAAGATCTATCTTATTTGAAGATTGTGAGTTCAACATTGAATGCAATACTGGGTTGGACCGAGAAAAGACTTCTTGCCTACCGTGATGTTTTCAACCTTGACAATCTTGAGTCGATGCAAAACATTGTCTCCCTGGGTGTATTATCGGCAAAAGTACTAGTGGAAGATATTTCTCAAGAGCATCGAAGGAGGAGGAAAGAAGTTGATGTTGCTCGTGACATGGTTGATGCCTACATAAGATCATCAATACACACTGCTTTTGCTCAGGCAAGTTATCATGCTCCTTTTCAATGGCCAAAGTGTGTAAGCAATGCATATATGCTAGGAATTTCGTTTAGTATTACTGTTGCTTCTAGAGAATATGCTGGAAAATCTGAGTGATGAGCTTTAACTTGTGAATGTGATAAGTAATTTCATCGTTTCCGGTAGTTCATACTTTATCTTCCCATGTTTGCAGTAGGATATTTTGCTCAATGTTCTGTATGATTAATTTGTGCAGAAATTGGAAAAGATGGGCTCCAGCAAGCGCCTGTCGAAGAGCCAAAAGAATAATATTCCTGCACTTTCCGTCCTTGCACAAGATGTTAGTGAACTAGCTTTCGGCGAGAAGAACATATTTGGTCCAGTATTGAAAAGATGGCACCCTTTTGCAACAGGAGTTGCCATGGCTACCTTGCATTCTTGCTATGGAGACGAACTCAAGCAGTTTGTGGCGGGTATCAATGAGTTGACTCCTGTTACTGTACAAGTGTTGAATGCTGCTGACAAATTGGAGAAGGATCTTGTGCAGATCGCTGTCGAAGATTAAGTGGATAGTGAAGATGGTGGAAAATCCATCATACAGGAGATGCCTCCTTATGAGGCTGAAGCTATAATGGCTGACCTAGCAAAGGCTTGGATAAGAACAAGAGTGGATAGACTTAAGGAATGGGTTGACAGAAATCTGCTACAAGAGGTATGTATACTCCCTCAACAGACGATAACATGAACTATGCTTCACTTTCTCTCTAATGCACCACATTCAGAGATTACGGAATTTTGTCCCATAGTGGACAGAGTTTTGTGAAGTTTCAGTTCCCCAACATGATGCAGTTACGTTTCATGATCTGATGTTTTGAGCTTTGTGCCTACAGGTCTGGAATCCACAAGCAAATAAAGAACACTTTGCTCCTTCTGCGATTGAAGTTCTACGAATTATAGATGAAACATTAGAAGCTTTCTTTTTGTTGCCTATACCAATGCATCCTAGCTTGATTCCTGAACTGAAGACTGGTCTTGATAGATGTCTTCAATACTACGTGTCAAAGGCCAAGACTGGCTGTGGTATATATTTTTACAAAGCGTCCTCTTCATTGAATTTAAAAGTTTTCAGTCTCTGGCTTAATTAAAGTATCTTCTCTTTGATCTGTGCAGGGAACCGAATTACTTTCATTCCTACTATGCCTGCTTTGACTAGATGTTCGGCAGGGTCAAAATTTCATGGCGTATTTAAGAAGGAAAGGTCACACATAAATCAAAAGCGGAAATCTCAGGTCGGAAGTACAAATGGGGATGGTTTGTTTGGTATTCCACAACTTTGTGTTCGCATTAATACTCTGCAGTATATACGAATGGAGTTGGGGGGTTTTGAAAAGAGGATAATTGCTCATCTTGGGAACTCAGAATATACTAAAAGGGGAGAAAATCATTATGGGATGGGCAAAATGTTTGAGCTTTCAGCATCTGCTTGTGTAGAAGAAATCCAACAACTTTGTGAGACAACAGCTTACAAGGTCAATTTCCAAGAACTAAGTCATGTTCTTTGGGATCGCCTTTACAATGGGGAAGTTTCCTCGTCTAGAATTGAGCCTTTCCTTCTGGAACTTGAGCAATTTTTGGAGATTATTTCGTCAACAGTTCATGATAGAGTTAGAACACGTCTTATTACGGACGTAATGAGAGCTTCTTTCGATGGATTCTTGTTGGTTTTGCTAGCAGGAGGTCCTTCCCGCAGTTTCACACAGAAAGATGCTGATATACTAGAGGAGGATTTCAAGTTTCTGACTGATTTGTTCTGGTCGAACGGGGATGGACTACCAGAGGATCTAATAGATAAGTTGTCAACAACTGTCAAAGACATCCTTCCTCTGTACCATACTGGTACCGATAGTCTTATTGAACAGTGTAAGCGCGCGACTCCAGAGAACTATGGCTCCTCTGCCAAGTCACAGCTGCCATTGCCTCCAACATCCAATGAATGGAATTCCAATGACCCGAACACACTTCTGCGTGTCTTATGTCATCGGAATGATGAGCCTGCAGCAAAGTTTCTGAAGAAGACTTATAATTTGCCTACAAAGCTGTAATGGAGGCGATGAATGACAGATGGTTTGAGCCGAAATCATAGTCCTTTTCTGACTTGTTTATTGACGACATTTCTGCTCAACAGCACCGGGATGATCTTTTCCGGTAAAAGATCTGTGCAATTGGGGGCAGGACACTCACATCAGTCACATGTATAACCTATTTATTGACCACAGATAACATATGCTTGTTGTTTTGCTCTTAGTCAGTCAAGAGTTTGAGGGAAGACTGGACGTTCTTCTTGCAGAGGATTGGAATTTGTGATATTCAAGGGTCTGAGAATGTTTATCACTGTGTTCATCCTCCTGATGTGTTCATAAATGATGAGTTTGAAGAATGTGTTGAAGTCCGTCAGTTTTGGCAGCAGGCCAGCAGCACAGCAAAACTGACAGAACTGAATTCTTGCAATTTTTAGTTTCTTTTTGAATTTGTACATAAAAGAATAGAGGATGATATTAAAATCAAACGGAATATGTCAATATGATACGGATTATAATGTAGAACAATGGTGCCAGGTCTGCTATATAGGGGCAAAATATGAACTTCCAAGTTCCAAGACTTTAGAACGTTAGAAACCTCAATCAATCATCACTGAAGGAAATCCAGCAGATTTGATATCTGTTACATATAAAGTACTAGTTATTCATGTTCCATCTTATGGAACTTATTGCCTAAGAACACAAAATAAGTATGGCAAACCGAAAACAGTACTGAAACTAAAATGCTTCATGAAGGACTGATTTCATGAGCCTTTTTATCTTTATAGATCTTGATCCATCATTGAGCTTTGCTCAGTTTGCTGTGTTCCACATGAAATCCCATCATCATTGAGCTTTTCCTTTTGGGAACCAGGTGGCAATGTCATATCCTTCTGGACACAACAAAATGTTGGTATTCTAAAGAGACTGAGAATTATAAAGAAACAAGATATATAATCTTCTACATTAATGCAGAAAAAAGAGAGAAATCTATACCTTCATTAAGGCTGTTAACTTCTTTGAACACAGTTCATGTGGCGCCGTCGCAGAAGCACGGCCGCTGGTCTGCACCAGCATTGGGACAGAGCTCAGTAATTCCTATTTGGCATCCTCGGAAACTTCTCCGTCATCATGAACCTCTTCATCATCATTGTCAGAAAGCTCGTCGAATGACCTCATATCCCTCCAATGCCCCCAAAGCCCCGGCAGAATTGTGACCCTTCTTGTGATTTGTTGGTCACAAACTCAAGTGTGCAGCCAAAATTCTTATACTCATTAGCAAACCACTCCAACAATGACACCTTGTCTTGACCATCTAGTTCCAACTTGCCTCCTCCTCCTTCTTAACATGTTTCACAACAACCTCACCATTAGTAGTCTTTGAGCACGTACCTATTGATTTCCAAGCTCTCCGACACGATAAGTACCTTCACGGCGCCCATCTCCAAAGCCTTTAACGTATCATCCAAGCCGAATACGTACTTTCCCGAGTCGAGTCTAATCTCTTCAAGAAAGTTATCCAACAATTTTTTCTCCTGCACAAATTTCACATTGGACAAAATCTCACTAGACAAGTCAATAGCCTGATCAAAACCACTCTCTCCTCCCCAGCCCACGCCCACAACGTTGAGTATCTTAGCCTGCAGCCTTGGATCAAACTTGTCCGAACCACTCAGCACTGTCTTGAAGTCGGCCGATCCGGCCAGTATCAGCCCTGTCACATTAGGCAGATTCGTGGCCGAGTCGATGAAAAGCTTCGTAGCATTCTCAGCTGCCTTGGTAACATAGTTGTGCCTAGCCTCCTCTCCTAAACGAGCAAACCTCAAAGCCGACAACCCTCCTCTCCCATGCTTCTTCGGTTAGTCTACATTATATTTGTGCAACACTCTCCTAGTGTTACCACTCAACGTACCGAAAAGACAATAAATTCAAACTTGTCGTCCGACTCTAAAAGCTGGTTTAGGGTTTCGACATGGAACTTGTTGTCACAAAAGTAAAGAGAGACGTTGATCGGCTTGTGAGGCTCCAAGTCGATGGTGATCTTCTTCTCCTTGTTGTCTTCGGTGAGGATGGTTCCGGTGTAGAGCACGAGGCCGTTGGTAGGGACCTTAGTGTAGAGCTTGAGGCGTTGAAGCTCCGACGTGATAGCACCGAGGACGGACTGGCGGTTGACTCTGGATTTGATGTTGGAGGCAGTTGAGTACTCGTTGTTTAGCAATTTGGTGACGCGGGAGGTATGATGAGGGAGATCATGCTTGTGCCGTTGCCTCTGGAAGTTTCGAGGCCCTTGATTAGTCTCTTGGTTTTCCACATAGAGATGTGCTTGTCGTCGTCTCCTGCCATCTCTGAAGAGTTGGGTAGACCTGAAACGACCATTGATCGAGATCGGTGAAGGTGACAGAGAAGAGCACTTTTAATGTTTATAGCCACTCTCTTTTGCTTGGGGTTCAAGAAACGCGGTTTGAGAAGATCTTGGTCAACAATGAATCCGTTATTTTGTACACGAGTCCATAACCCATAAGAATGACCTCATAAGAGCTTCTTAGGAATTGAAGCCTTTCCTAAATATAACTAAGATTTTTAACGAATGGCTATATAATATCTATTAGGGCATTATGTTAAAAATTAGCCAGTTTAACATTATATTTGAATTGGCAATAATCCATTTTCTGGCAACACTAAGATAGAACTCATAAAAGTGTAGTTCTTCATTTGAACTTTTGAGGTATGCAGTATACCAAGTATACAATGCAAACTTGCAAAGTCACGAAAGCTTTTGAGCCGGGATTTTTCCAGAGTTCTTTTCAACTACCTGTGTTAACTTATGCTGTGAAAGAGAGTACTAGACAAAAATAATCCAAAGCGACAGCAAAATTGATCGTCCTTAATATTTCGTAAGAAATGACCAAATATGCCTTCTCAGCCTCTAGAGGCCCTCACTGTTGTATACATAAGTGAAGTTACAGACAATATGAGTTAGGAGTAAAGGGTATTTCATTGCCAAGGATTCCTTCTTGTCTCGCTTCTTTTTGCACTACTCGTCGAGCTTGATTTCTGCCAACACAACAGGCATTAGTATTCCTGGGGAAGCAAAATTGATCTGAACAATAAAACTAGCCAAACAGAAAATGATGGAACTAATGGAACATACCGATTTAGATTTTTTAGTCTTTCCTCGGATCCGGTTCTTTGGCGGTTTTAGTTTGTATAACCGAACCATCCAATGGTGAGTTGTAAATACCTAAATCAATGAAAATCCAATACATTATTAGAAGGAGAAAATATGTTTATGAGATAAAGCTAGAGAGAAAATATATTGATGTTCAACAAATTCTCCAATTCACAGTGAAATTTAACTAATATTTTTAATTTGAAGGATAAAATATTGTTGTTTTTCTTCGTTTATCTACTTTATCACATGGATTAAGGGTATAATAGCAGGAGCCACATTCTGCACCTAACGTCAAGATAAGATTTTAGAAAATCTGACCTCTTCAAAATGGGTAAGTTTGAAATATTTCTTTCCAATTTCTGTTCGCCTCACCCTATCAAAGCCTTTACCATCCGTGTCCACAAACCTGTAGAAAAAGAAGACCACATGTACATTACATTACCAACAATTAGAGCAAATAATAACTTTTTCAGCATAATATGTTTTGAGACCGATGCAGACCTGTAATAAGAGAGTTTGTACATGAGACTATTTAGCATGGTTGGGGTGGCCTGAGAGTCAATCCGATACTGACCATCCCTCTAATGAAGGAAAGACAAGGTTAACCCATGGTTAATGACTCAATACCGATGGTACCCAAAGGAGCGGAAATATAAGAAAGCAGTGAAGCAAAAACTCACCAAGTAATCCGGTTCCTTGATATGAGGAAATACACCACCTCCGATACGGACCATCCACAGGAATTTATTGATATCATCACTGGGGTAACCGACAAGACCTGAAAATTAGATTTATAAATCAGAATAAAGTTTCACTTTCTTTTATAAGATCTAGACAGGGAAAAAGAGCTGACCTCCAAAAACAACGAGAACATATTTTACATCCAACGAGTTGAAAATTTCCCAAGCAGCCTTTTCTGGAGAAGACATGGCAGTTCCAACTGTTGCAATATGTGTGTTGTTCCAGGTATTATTGTCAACAATGACAGTACGGTTAGCCATGGCAGTAGTTTGGTACCCATAATCCCACCAAGACGCAACCTGCAAAAAACAATTATAGAAAGCCAATAATTATTGGTTATATACTCATTTGAAAGAGGAAGAAATCCAATTAAATTCCTATTTCCCCTCCATTATGACAAGGTCAGGAGTTGTGAGTAGGCTTCAATTATTAGCAGGCCCCTGTCCCTCAAGAAATGAGCTCAGATACAGATCACTAGTTGGGAATAATCCATGGAGAGAAACTCACTTTATCATCCACCTCAGTGTTGTGGCTTAGCCATGCATAAGCCTCTCTAAAATCATCAAAGACATGGAGACCATCATGTGATTGAGACGTTAGAACAATGGATGGAGCAGAATAAGCTTCTGCTGCTGCCCAGACACAATGGACCTACACAACAAACCATAACTCATCGTCACATGCCCTCTTATTAGTCAAAATCCATCGGAGGAAATCCGAAAGGAAAACGGGAAGTGCTTCCTAGTAACTCAGAAGTTCATTTTAATATTGATAAATGGCTCTCTCTTTCAACACATCTATTTAACAAGGTACTCTCCTTCATAATGTTATGCACCCCTTTAACATACAAATCGACGTAAGAGAATATTACTATACCACATAGAAGGCACCGAGCAGCACAAGAAGAAATATTGCAAGAATTGATCCCTCAAAAGGTAAAACCAGAAGCCTCTTCTCAATTTGAGATTTGATAGACGGCTTTTCTACAGGTTCTTTGTCCTTCTTTCTGTTCTTTCTCGAGGGTCTCTCCTTTAATGTTTCTCCACTTTTATCTGTCTTGGGCACTTCAGGCAGTGGTACAGTGCTTTCGGAACTGGTCTCGCCTGCCTTGATGTCCTAAAGAGAGAAAAAGATCAAGTCTATTTTAATAAACAAAATTAGACTCATATCAACCAGCAAAATTTACAATTCACGCTTACATCAACCGGTGAAATTCCGGGCAAACCAGGTAACTGGAACTTGATTGATCGTGTGAAAACTTCAAAAGCTTCAGAGAGAGCAATACCAGATGTGATACATGCTGCTGGAGCAAGTACTAACATTAGCCGTACCTGTAACATTGCAAAAAAGTAATATTTTACATGGATTAGCAAGAAAGCTGAAGTTACACTTGACTATTTCAAATTACCGCCAATAGTTCTTACCATGACTCCAGAGAAGTATACTGATGTTACAATATAAAGGATGACAAAAGAGCTTGCATCTGATAAGGGTGAAAAGCAGGCCTAACAGTAAAATATGAACCATTAGAAAAGGAAAAAAGGCAAGTATAAGGTAACTTTGGAAATAAATGAGAATTACAGTTATTTTGAAGGTAAAAATAAAAAGTGTTTGGAGATCAGAATCTTACAATAATGCCAGCTGGCACCAAGAATGCCAACACATTAATGTCCATAAAGTATGAGGGCCATGTAGGAGGTTGATGCTCACTAACACTAGCAATAATTGGAATGTACTTGCTTGCATAAGTTCTGAAATGGAAGATTTGTATACATGTAAATCAAAGAGAAGTTGGAAAGTTCAGGGGTAATATTCAGATACAACAATGACATCAGGTAATTCAAACAAACAGGTCATTTTCTACATCCCAAAGATGGAATGAGTTGGTGAGGAGGGAGGGAGGATCACTTACTTTCCATAAGAATCCACTAAACTATAGTTAATAGATGCTGTCATGCCATTTCCCAAAATCATTTCGAGTTCAAATACCACAAGATATATCCTGGGCCAGAGGCCCACCGAATAACGAAAGTAGACCCAGAGCAAGATTTTGTGTTCATAATTTAAGTAAATCCAATTTCAATTATACTCCTAATGACATGTCTGACAACGATCATGCTAGTTCATCCGAAAGACCACAAGTTATAAAACGAAAAACTATATGGATAGTGAATTTATCTACTTACGGATCAAGTAGACTTAGACTTCGGCCACTCCACCCCTTTGTAGGGCTTGACGCTACCAAAGCTACCAGTACTGCTACGACAGCAATACATACTACCCTGAAAAATAAGTAACACATCAGGCATGAATATTCCTTGATTAACATTGCATGAGACTGCACAAGTGAAACTTACGCGCCAATAGATAGAACAAGCGTCACAGCAACTTTGAACATTTTTGGAGTAAGAACCCCTTTGATATAGTACACAAATGCAACCACATGTATGATAATAAAAACCTGTAGAAAAATAGTTACCAGCAAAAGTTAACTAATAGCAAACATAATCAAATGCATAAGATATACTTCTTGTTTCTTTACTAAATGAAGAATAAGGGGCAGTCTTTTTTTCAGCGCATTTCTATTGTTAGCTGAAGGTGCTCCTAATTATACCAAGAGTTTTCATGGAATGGTCATGTCATGCTTGCTCCCTTGCTTAACCAATAAGCAAATATTGTTTTCATTACCATTACTACTTGAGTAGGCAACCCATGGCTAAGATAAACTCACTATAAAAAATGAGAAGTTGATGACAAAAGGACGTTGCAGAACACTCACCAAAAAGGATGCAAAATGTTCCGATGTCATGACTGCATTGAATCCAACTACAGGCACCAAAGCAGCTAATAATGTTCCCAGGACAACCTGCATCAGCAAAGTTATAAGGTTAACAGGAACCAAGAAATATCATCTTGCCTTTAAAAATGAGAAGTATTAACGTTATGGCGCTTCCTTAGTAGTTGATGGAGACGTGCGATAATATTCAATACTCAGGATTCATAACAGGCTTACAGTCGTTCCAAAGACAGGTAGAAAAAAGTTCCAACGAAAATGAACCATGTACTAAACATATTTCACAATCAAAGAAAAGACAGCATTTTCTTGACAACTGCATTTTATTGGAGGGGTTTTATAAGGAGCATTCCTTGTTAACCTTAGTTTCATCAAGACATTCGAAACGAAGACATTATCCACAGTATTCTTACTTCTAGCTCAATACTAAGCCTATTTTTGAATGTGTTCAGTCAACTCTAAGATCTCAAGAATGAAAGTAAGCATGCCATACTTTCAAAGCTAAATGCAATCATCTCTTCAATCAAGAAAAGCTTCATATGCAATGATACTTACGAGAGGAGCATATGCTATGTAAAGCCGCGATGAGTACCGACCAGTTACAATGCACATAAGCACATGCATTGGAATAAGATTGATAATAAATGTGTACCCTCCCCAAGAGCAAACCTGAAACATTGAAACAAAATGCAAGCATGTTGAATGCTATATGAATTAGATTTAAGTTTAAAAGGGCACAAAAAAACAATTGTAAGAACTAAGAACACTTACCATGTAAAAGTATGCTAGCGCATTAAGAGTTGCATAAAAGAGGGACCCTGTATTCAGTGTCTGCAATTAAAGTATCAAGTAGTCAGAAGAAACTGAAGCATGTTAGTAAATAATTCCATTCAGTACTGCAAAAATGCAAACGATATAACCTTGGAACAGAAATCATATGCGAGATTATTCAACAGTTAAGAGAATCAGATCATTTGTTTAGAGAAATCATTTCTTACATGTTACTGGTACCCCCAGAAAATGACATACAGTTCTCTTCGGCAAAACCTAACCTTTATATAGAGATAGAAAGTGAAGATCAAAGCAAAGATCGCCACAGCTTCATTGTCATAGCTTCCAGCTACAGACCGAGAAATATATGATGGGACCTGAACACAAATACATAAGATTCAAAACAGGACATTTCTAGATATCATATCATTCCATATATCGTAGAGAAGAATTTCATTCTTATAGTACAACATATTCCTACAACAGTAACAGAAAGAATTCTTTGGCTCAACCATATCAAACAGCAATGTATACAGATTCTGGATGCACATTCATTCAAAAGCTACAAGAGCTTTCCAAAATGTTACAAAATCAGTCAGTAAACTTTGTCCCAGCACTGCCTACCTACTTTACATAAAGACATCTTTCAGGATGAAACATGCCGAGTTTTCAAAATTGTGAGTTCATGACTCAGCAGTGCACAAGTGAGGACTGGAACAAAAGCTGTATGTTAGTATTCCTAGCTAGGTGAATCTTTACATGCCAGACATGGATGTACATGATTTTTACAAATAAGGTCACCATGCACTGATACATTTAATATATTAACAAAAACATAGAACAAATACTATTTACAAAAATATCAAGTAGTTTACCATTGCAATAAGAACTGCAGCTGTTAGTCCAGCTCCAGCACCCTTAACTTCCTGAAAAAAAAAAAAAATAGGTAACCGAATACCAAATTCACAAACTGCAGGAATTATCAACTTCTTAAAAAGGTCCGAATACAAACCCGAGTAAGAGAGTAAGTCGCCCAGGATGTGAAAGCAGAGAATACAGGCGCAGTAAATACACAAATAGTTTCCACAGAAAGAGGAATATTTAATGAATTCAACAACCTGATACAAGAGAGAAATATATCAAACTTCACAAACATTGGACTACTGCAGTTATCGGTTCTATATTATTCTTCTTCTTTTTTGGGTTGTGTACAAGCCATATCAAAGTCGAACACAACAAAAAGAGAGAACAGAAAATTGATGATATATATAAATGTAATACTCACCACCACATGGTTCCTGCTGTCAAGGTCAATCCGGGGTAAACAGTACCACCAATTACACGACCAAGAGGATACCTAAATTGTAGGTAAAAATTGCATCAAATTTACATTGCTCAATTATGTGTATAAAACGCAAATGTATAGAACTGTCACGAGGTTTGATAAGCCATAAGAACTAGAAGAACATACCAAGTTCGATCATCAAACCAGTTCCAAAAATCATAAATTCCATTCTTCGTCAGAAACTGAAACCAACAAACACGGTTGTAATCTCCTATACCACTATCCTAGTTTTCAATCAGACCTAATTCAATAGAGATTTCATGAAGTAGAGAGAACGATACTAACCTGAGTAACTCTGTAATTGAAATAAGGATCAAACTCGTGAATAACACTCTCGTATTTTATGACCTGTACATCAATTCCCAAAGCAACCAAACTGTGAGAACTGAGCACAAAGCATTGAATAATCAACAACCTACTGTAACTACTATTACACATGATCACACTCGATACAAGTTTATGAATCAATCATATATCGCAATTCTGAATCTCAGTTTCACAGAACGAAATCAAAACGATCAAGAAATTCACACACTAACACTGTGATACTCAGCACCATATATATACAAATTGTAGTATTTGATGGACAGCGAAAGCAGCAGCATTGAGTTTGAACGGTAACGAACGATTGGATCTAGAGAAAATAGGAAGTAGGTGTAAATTGATGAGGCAGCTTACAGAGAAGAGACGGATCGAAAATGCGAGAACGCCGATCAGGATGAGGATGAAGAAAGAGAGAACATTTCCGAAGGCATTCCTCAAGATTGTACCGTTGGAGGTCTCGGAGGCCTCCATTGACGAACCGAAACTGAGCTCCGAGCTTTTTTCACAGAGAGAAAACGAAGACTGAGGTCTCTGAGAGCCAAAGAATTTAGGCGTTGTTGGGCTGAGACTACTGACTTCGGAGTGGGAGAGAAGACTTTGGCTCAACTAGACTCAGGGAGGGAGGGACGCAAAGTAGACGAAAATACCCTTGAGATTTATCCGAAACCGCGGAATTATCCTTATGGTTTTAAACGTTTAATACGTCGCTACTGGCCGGAGCGAAGCTTGTGATTGGTCTCGCACTACGCAGTCTTGTCACGTGGCGCGATGTGGTACGATGAGCTACAAAGACTGTTAGCTCAATTTTGATATGGGCCTATTGGGTAAGCCCTGAAATTTGATGTCACGCACTATGGCGTCAGCATTTACCCATCGGCTCAAAAAATTCCGTGGGCGGCCGCGGCCCAGTTCAAATTCGACCCGAATTAGCACAAACTGACCATGCATGCTGACACAATATTATATATTATTTTATCATTTTAAACCTTTAAAAATTTTAATTTACTTTAATATTAATCATTCATATACACATTATCAATTTTAAGGCTTATATATTATTTAACGTGCGATAACTATTAATATATTTGATTACTAAATACTATTAATTTTCAAAAGTAAATTATATTCCATTCTTAAAAAAACTCCGACCCGAATTCATTCTACATTTCCTCTACATTTCCACGTCTATAAGCTTACAAATTTGCTCTGTACACCAAACAGAGGCAGTCTTTGACAAGTGCCGAGGGTGTGGTCGCACAATTGGAGGCCTCAAAAAATTTTATATGATCTAGGGTAAAGTAAAAAAAAAAAAAAAGGAAGGCCATGCTATAGATATTAATTAGTGGTTAAGCTCTTTAATTGAGTTTTCTCCACCAAGTTCTAGTCCCAACAAGATATTTTTTCTGTGTGATTTTCCTTTATATTTTCTTGTCACTTTTTTGTTTTTTGTTTGATTTTTTTTTATTTTTATTTTTTTTGCAATCACAAATGGTGTGTGGAAGAGTTTGAAGAATGATTTTGGCCCATAACTATTAGTATGGTTAATATGGATCTTATATCATTTTACTAATTTGTTATATACAAGAATAAATATTACGTAAATTTTGGTGATTATGTGTAAAATATCTATAAATTCAAGTACAACTGAGAACTAAGAAAATTAATTGAATTTGGAGGAAAAAAAATATATTGCTACATATATATATAAAAAAAATAGGGTCGCATTCTAATTTTCACATCGGGCTTCCAATTTGACAAGACCGGCCCTAACACCAAATAAGGTATTACCAAGGTTCTAAAAGGCGCTAGGTGGAATTAGGCGGAATTAGGCGGTGGAGCTACTGCCTAGCGCCTAGGCGTTTAGGCGGAGTTTAATCGATAATTAAACGATAATTAGGCGGATCATTTGTTATATATATTTAATTAATTATATATTTATATGGTATATTGTAATTTGAAACATAAAGTAAAAATTATAAAGAAATATCATAAAAATTCCAAACTAAGTTTATAAAGAAATCCAATTAACCATCCATCTCAAATTTTTGAAATAGATGTGCATAAACAAGAATCTCAAGAATATGAAATTATCTATTTCAAAGCTGATAATTCATAAATCATAGTACATTATGAGTTTATGACAATGAAGCTTACATTATAAACTTGCAACCATGGAACCATTCAAACATAAAGCTTCACGGAATCAAGTTTTGTTTGTGTGATGACCATAGACACTATGTTCCTGCCCACATTTAACCATATTAAATTATCGACATATAACAAACAAGGATGACGGCGGTGGACGGCAAGTGGCGGCGACGACGGTGATCGGCGAGTGGCGTCCAAGTCGCGGCGTTTGCAGAAGGAGAGAGACGACGTTTCGCGAAAGAAATTGGATTGAATTTTCTATTTAAAATTCATTCCTTTGCGTTGTACCTCTTAATTTTTTTAAAAAAAAATGCATAGGCGGTGCTTTTCTGCCGATTAGTCGTTAGTCGCCCGCCTAATTGCCGATTAGTCGGTTCCCGCCTAACTACCCCGCCCAGGACCAAAATTAGGCGATAAGATGATTTTTTCCGATTAGTCGGTGTTTAAGCGGCCTAGGCGGCCGTTTTTTAGAACAGTGGGTATTACTCGTCAGCTCTAACTGTAAAAGAAGCGGTTATCTCATCAGCATATTTGAATTACTAAGTAAAACTACAAATTGTTGAATCTAATAATGATAAAATATGAAGAATAGCTCTCGTTATCCATACAATTGTTTATGTGAATTGATCTTGTGACTTCAATATGTACTGAATTTGCGACATACAATGTGTCATGACTCACAACTTGCCTAAGAAGAGTGATGAGCCACTTGATTGCTTCAGATAAGGTCTTTGTTTTAGAACACTTCATCGGAGGGGTTTAAAATCTTATCATATAGGGTTTTTGTTTTAGAACATTTCAACTAGGGTTAGGCACGAATCTTATCATATAGGGTTTTTATTTTCCTCCTTATTTAGATTTAGGGTTTTCCAATTCTATATTGATTTAGTAATCTTCGAATTGGAGTCGGTTTTCGTTTAGTATATATATTCGATTGAATCTGGATTAATTAGTTGCTAGTAATTCGAGTTTGAGCTGATGGTGAATCGGTGATAAACATCTGAAATTGATTTCGGGTTTTTTGTTTTGAATAGGGTTTGATCAATATGGTGGCTCTAAAGGAGCTTCTTCCGCGTGTGAAATCAACCATCACGACTTACTACGACCACTCTAACGATCCGTGGTTCAAGCAGCGATTCAGTGCCTCTGCCGAAGCCGAAAAGGCTGCTGTGGTGAAGCCGCCCAAGCCTGTACCGTCGTATCTAAAGCGTCAAGGCTTTGTTCCGAGGAAAGTAGAGGACTTTAGAGATGGGGGAGTTTTCCCCGAGATTCATATAGCTCAGTATCCACTCGGCATGGGTAGAGACAAATTGGGCAACCCTAGGACGAAGGTTCTTCCCGTGACGGTGGATTCGCGGGGAAACATATCATATGATGCCATTGTGAAGCAGAATGAGAATTCGAGGAAGATTGTGTATTCGCAGCACAAAGACATTGTGCCGATGATTTTGAAGAATGAGGAGGATGCTATGAGCAAGGATGAGGATGAAGAGTCGCAGAAGGAGATTGAGGAGACCACAGCCTAGACAAAGGTTGCGCTTGAGAAGATTGTGAATGTGAGATTGAGCGCAGTGCAGTGCAGCCGAAGAACGTGGCCATGCAGTCGAATGATTCAAAGTTTATCAAGTATAAGCCATAACAGAAGTCGGTTGCATTTAATTCAGGTGCGAAGGAGAGGATTATGAGGATGGTGGAGATGCCTGTTGACCCACTTGAGCCTCCAAAGTTCAAGCATAAGCGTGTTCCAAGGGCTTCCAGGTCCCCACATGTGCCAGTCCTGCATTCTCCTCTTAGGCCGGTGTCTGTGAAAGACCAGCAGGATTGGAAGATTCCACCTTGCATATCAAACTGGAAGAATCCAAAAGGGTACACGATTATGTTGGACAAACGTCTTGCAGCTGATGGGAGAGGCCTCCAGGATGTTCAGATTAATGATAATTTTTCAAAGCTCGAGTCCTTGTATGTGGCAGAGGAGAAGGCTAGAGATGTTGTTGAGTTGAGATATAAAGTTCAGAGGGATACGGCGTAGAAGGAGAAGGATAGGAAAGAGCAGGAGCTACGAGCTTTGGCTCAAAGAGCTCGTTCTGAGAGAACAAGTGCAGCACCCCCTGCTTCCTTTGCAATGCCTTCTGAGAGAACAGCCATGGATACAGATAGAAGAGGCGATTATGAGAGTCCAAGGGAAAAGGAGACGGAGTATCCGAAAGAGTCGAGGGAGGAAAAAGAATAGAGGTTGCAGCGTGAGAAGATCCGTGAGGAGCGGCGTCAAGAGAGGGAAAGGGAGAGAAGGTTGGAGGCCAAAGATGCTGCTATGGGAAAGAAGAGTAAAATCACAAGAGATAGGGATCGCGATGTTAGTGAGAAAGTTGCCTGGGCATGGCTTCTGCTGGAGGTGCAAGAGGAGGAAAGGTCATGTACGACCAGAGGCTGTTCAACCAGGAGAAGGGAATGGACTCTGGGTTTGCCACTGATGACCAGTACAATGTTTACGACAAGGGCTGGTTTACTGCTCAGCCTACTTTATCGACCTTATGCAGGCCGAAGAAGGTTACAGATGCTGAGATGTATGGAGGGGCTGATGAGCAGATGGATAAGATTATGAAGACTGATCGCTTCAAAGCCGATAAAGGATTCTCTGGAGCATCTGAGAGTGGTGGTCGGAGGGATGGAACGGTTGAGTTTGAGAAAGACAGAGACGGTGAGGATCCATTTGGTCTCGACAAGTTCATTATCAATGTGAACAAGGGTAAGAGTGCCTTGGATAATGTTGGCAGAGGGGGTACTATGAAGGGATTGAAGGCAACTGCTGGGTCTTCAATGCGAGATAGGTCCGATACTGGTTTTGGTAGAAATCGTATTGGGTTTGAAAAGGGAAAGGGTCATTAAGCAGAGGCATCTATGGGCTTGTATGGACGTGTATCCGCATGGCCTTGGTGTTCATTTTATCCTTACTAACCTTCTTACACGCGCGTGCGAAAAGCGTCGCGCTTGCGCGTGCGAATTATCGAATGCTTAATTAAGTTGTGCATTTATATTTTTTTATGTATTATATAAAAAAAGTTATATAAATTTTTTGATTCCAAGTCTCTGTTTAAACCAAGAGTATACAAAAATTTCTATTGAAATCAAAATATCTAATAACAACAGAATATTCATATTCATACTCCTCTATTTTATTATTGGCTTAGAAACATTGAGAAGCCGAGGTATGTATTTACTGAGTGTTAGGGACTTCAAATAAAAAATTTATGTTGAGATCTTCAATGAAGTCCATTCACTATAACTACCATGTAGAACGACTCAAAACATTCGTACTCCCCTCTTCTGTTATTGGCTTAGAAACATTGAGAAGCCGAGAGTATGTATTTATCGAGTGTTGGGGACTTCAAGTAAAAAATTTACGTTGAGATCTCCAATAAAGTCCATTCACTATAACCATCATGTAAAACGCTCTTTCACATATACGCGTGTAAATTATCGGTGTATTATATGGAATCAAAAACATATAATGAGATGCGAACTAATGAGACATCCAATATATATATATATATATATATATATATATTCAAGGAATAAAAAGTCAAAATTGTAATATGAGTTATATGTACAGAAGGGTGTGACTTGTTGAACATCAAGATGTATTTATTAAGACTGTGTCAGACTTTAGAGACTTTGGACTTGCTTGGAACTGTTTTATAAAGCAGTAGAAGTATTTTTTTTCTTTTTTAATTTTCAAAAACTTTTTTAAATTAGTAAACACTTAATAAATATTTCTCAAATCAATTCTAAGTGCTTCCAACTACTAATTACTATGAAACTTAACCAAATGACTTTATTATTTTTTTTGTTTTTTCTTTACTTATAATTGATTTATTTTAACCCTACTAACAACAATAGCAAACAGATCTCTTTCTTGTAATCTCCTTATTCAGATCTATTTCTTTTCTCACCCAGTTTTTGTTTATTTCTTCAACAGAACCACCAAAGTGGACGGTTTCTCGCATCCAAATTTTTTGTTTGTGATTTTGGTTCTCTCTGAAAATTGTGAAGACAATTAAATGCGAAAGGAGAGAAGTTTAGAATTATCATAAACTCTGATCAAAATCTCAAGTAATGAAGCATATTACTAAACATCGAAAACATGAATACATAATTCTTAAGATCCATAAAGTGATTGATTATATTTTTGCGCAAAAACAGAAAAGGCTCAAACAAATTCTCAACATATACAATAACCAATCAACAACGAAAATCAATCAAGGTAAACTCGATTTCAACCAGATTTGGGCTTAAGGCTCTTACCAGAATCTCTTGAGGTATAGCAGAAAGGTGAAAAGCTTCAACCTTGAAATTAGATCTCCCGTGATACACCTCTTCTTACCCAAAGATTCATCGTACCAAACCTTTTCCTGCTTTGCTTCTCCATCGAACCAAACAACACATTTAGCAGAGTGAACATGCACACAATGACATTGTGCAGAGAGAGAGAGAGAGAGAGAGAGAGAGAGCTCTAGAGCTTCCAGTATACTGAGATTTTGATTCCAAGCCCTCTTCCTAACAATTCAAGCATCGATGGAAAACATATTAATAGGAAATAAAAATTGAATCAAGAATAAAACCTAATGCTTAGTAACTTTGCAGATTCCATATTGTGGTTCAAATTCTTCAAACTACTGAAAATAGCACTCTCTTCTAAAGCCAGCTATGTGAAATCGAAACCGAATTGCATAAATTAAACATAGTGATATATATAGAGAGATTACAGATTGAATACCCGAAGTTGAATCTGCAAAGTTATTAAGCATTCTCATTCAATCGACTAGATGTATTAACCTAAATTGAATCAATGATCCTTGTAACCCAAAAAAAATTGAATCAATGATCCTTACCATGCAATCACACAGTCGATTTGGGTGCTTGCGAACTTGAGTAGCCGTATATATTTGCATAGAGCAACCTCCATTTCACGTCATGCTCCCACCACTCCTCGGCAGTTTGGTTGGGTCATCTCCAAAACTGCTCTCCTCTCTTCCTCCATGAAACCGTTTTCCCCCCCTTTTTCTTCGGATGGCACCCATGTCTTGGCTGTCGTCCTTTTTAACCAAATTTGGTATGTGATGACACCAAAACTCAGGCTTACCTTTATTGTAGTAGAGAAGTGCCCTCCATTTGTATTTTTGACCTCTTTTTTCATGTCTGTTTATATGCTATAGAGGATATTTTCGGGTTAACCAAATTTGGTATGTGATGACACCAAAATTCAGGCTTACCTTTATTGTAGTAGAGATTTCTGTTTTTGGGTAAATCCAAATCCAAATCCAAATCCAAATCAAGTTTTAAGTTCTGGTTTCTTGTATTTCCCTCTGGGTTGTCTCTGGTTGTACAATGATGAGAGTGATTCCTTTTATTGTGGATGCCATATGCTCGTACCTTCAGTTGTGAAAAGGCTGTAATTGTTTTTGTTCTTCCAGGTCCAACTTGTTCTACATCGTCTGCTGTAACAATATATCGCTATACGCCCTAGATGATATAGCAAATGTACCGAAATGGAGGCTAGCAACCACGTAAAGCACTAAAAGCTTTGAAAATTTGCAGTCAAAAACTGACACAAATCATTTGACAACTGACAATTATACAATCTTTGAGTCGTTGGAAGGGTTCTTAACTTCACTTCATAAATTTAGTACGGAAAATGAGTATAGTAGGTCGATAGATGGATTAAATAACATGGATTCGAGTAAACATTGAAAACTGTCAACTGTTCAATAAATTCCCAAGTGCAGCTCTTGGGACAACCATCTTTCTTGTCCTCTGGTACTGGGCAGCCACTGAGCACGTATCCTGAAGCATGAGTCAAGAACCAATTGGCCTGCATTTTCGTCACAAGTAAAAAAACATTAGCAATAAAAGACATTTTTAGAGATATTCACTACTGGTGAATGTAAAAAACAGTCAATAAAGCGCACCTGGGGATATCTAATGCTTTCATTGAAATTATATTGACAACGCTGGAGCCAGGGTAACTATTTGGCAAACATATGAGAATCAATTTGTTGAATATTCGGGAAGATGTATCTCAATGCAGGAGAATAGTTTGGAGATTTTGCCTGAAAAGGAGATCAATGATCAAATTTAGATAATGTTAAAAGCGTATAAAAGACATCTACCGACATACTATTGATATTAATCAACAAAAAAGGAAGATACCGGACATAAGTTACTTATGCCTATGTGTAAGGTGTGCTCTAGGAAAGAATACTAAATCAGTGTTATAAGGACTTCTTCCTATCCTTTACACTATCGTGACTTTACTCACTTAAAGATGAATATCTGCCCTTCATTGCTACTTTTGCAGATGAAATTCTAGAAGAATTCTCATAAGATTAAACCCTACTTATCTCATAACCCAACATCAGACTTTAGCAAACTATGGTAATGCTGCTGCAACAACTATCTCACCACATTTGAAGTTGTTCTGGAAAGATTAAGTTCCCAAGTTATTTAACTGACCAGCTAACGTATGTTGTAGTAACACAGTTATAAAACCATTAAAGAACTTGTAGAGAATCATACGCATGGATTGTGTTCGAGATAAATAGTAGCCAGACTCTCTCTTGAACCAACAACAGCCTCGGCAATGCCTTCGATTAACTCTATCTGGTTGTCATTAAGGCACAGGTCTTCTAACCTATACACAAGATTCCCATCACCAGGTAAGAATCAACTATTATAGAGCCAATAGTGAGAGTTCATTGCTATGACTGACTAAGAGAGAGAAAAAAAACACATACATGGTTAGGTTTTCAATATCATTCACTGATGTTAGTTTGTTGTTTGATACATCCAAGACACGCAGGTTAACCAACTTTGAGAGGCCTTCCATTATGGAAATACCATTATGGCTCAAGTACAGTTCCTCCAGCGCAAGGCAGCCCTGGAAAGAGGTCACACAGGAATTTCAACATCCACAAAAGCATTGAAAAAATGGTGTATGAACCATTCACCTCAAACCCTGCCATCGAAGTTAACCGATTGCTCTGCAAGCTAATCTTCTTGATGCATTCCAGGCCACATAGATTCACTACCTTAATACGATTCCGTCCCAACCACAGCTCTGGTAAGTTTGTCATGTTCTCCAAACTCTGCATCACCTATATTTCGGCACCACAATTACACCTTCACTAAAATGCTTCATTTCCACGTACAAATCATAACACAATGATGTGGACTAACCCTTAATCCGTTAGAACCGAGCTCCAGAATTTGAAGTTGATGGAGGTGCTCAATCTCCTCGATCTTCGTGACTTCATTTTTGGACACATAGAGTTCCGTGAGGCTGCCGGAGACCTTGGACAGTCCCTGCAACGATGTGATCTCATTGAACGACACGTCGAAGACCAGAAGCTTCTTGAAGATGCTGGCGTCAGGTACCTTCGTCAGCTTATTGTCTCTCAGTACCAACTCCTGCATAAGCAAATCACAATTTCAATTTTCATTTCATTTCATCAAATTTAAAATTTCAATTTCAGACGGAAAAAAATAACTAAACCTCGAGGCGGAGATCGGGTCGACGGCGTCATCGTCGATGAGGTTCTGGCGGAGGGAGATCTTGGTGAGGGCGGAGAGGCGGTTCGCGGTGAGGTCGAGCTCGGTTAGACTCGGCGGTAACTCGACCGAGTCAGGTCGAGGGCCGTGGACGAAATATCGCCGTCGTCCTCCGCGGTCGGATCGTCGTCATTTGAATTCGCGGCGTTGTCGTCCATCTTTTTAGGGAGAATGGGTTACTGCACACTAGTTGCGCGAGGTTGCGTCTTTCTTTTTGGCCTCTCTCGTTTTTCTCTATTCTTTTCCTTACCCGACTAAAGTCCCGGGTTAACCCGGCCCAACGTGTTTCTTCTTGGGCTTTATGGAAGTATTCCAAGCCCAAATAGGAAAGTATTCCTAGCACAAATAGGATAAGACTTCCATTACCTAGCTAGCTATAAATTTGCAGTCATATCACAGGCTTTGCTGCTCAAACGCTCTCCAGACCATTCTTGTCTTAGAGATGGAGAGCGATATTGCGAGTATAAAGAAGTGGGTTGTGCTTTATCCGTTGTACATCAATTCGAAGAAAAGTGTAGCTGAAGGAAGGAGAATAGCGGTTGACAAAGCATGTGAGAATCCTACTTGTGATGAGATTGGTGATTGCTGCACTCAGTTTAAAGTCCCATTTGCAATTGAGATAGATAAGGCTTATCCGCGATTTCTTTCAGAGAGGGAGAGTGAGGGTATTGCTGAAAAAGGACAATGGAACACCTTTTAATCCATCCCTTGCGACAAGGAAACAGCTGATGCTTCGAGTTGCCGAGTTGATTCCTGGACATCCAATGCAGGAGGCAGCATCCACAACTGCTGCTGGGAAGCGCAGAAAGAAGAAGAGATAGATAACATAGATTACATCCTGATTTTCATGTGTTCACTATTGACGTTCAGATGGTATAGCTGGTTTATGTTGGAAATAAGATGTCATATTTGTTGAGATGGTTCTTGTTTTCTATAATATTTATTCTTACACACAATTTTCATGTTCCTTTTTGGAAATAAGTAAATTTCAAAGTACAACTTGTGGAAAAGCATTGATCTCAACAAGTTAACAATGTTAGTCCAAACAACAAGGCAAATTCTTATTACAGATATATTATGATTCAAAGTGAGTTACATCCAGTTTCTCATCATCTGATACAACTAGCCGTCGTAGCTATAACTACAGTTATCACATCATATCTAAGTACGATAACCATCTAGACACCTACAAAAGTGAAGTCACTCTTTACAATCTACAGATTGGATGTGGTGCCTGGTCCACAGGAGAGCAATAGCTTGAGCTACGCAATGAAGCCATTTGTAACCAATCGAAAGCACAAGCAGACCGCAATATTCGCAGCCAAATTCATTGGACTGGATAATTTACACCATGTCCTCTTTCACGGAATATCCCAAATAAGTAGATCTACAGATTGTCTTCTATTTCGTCTGGTACAAGTAACCTCTCAATGGCAGCCTGTTCAACATCAGCAGATGAGAATTGATGGCAGCAGAACAAAACAATTTAATGTTGCAGGTAACATATAACCAACTATAACTGTAAATGCAGTAAAGCAGCCGAAAATGCCAATCACCTTAATGGCAGTGATATCAGTTGTAGACGGTTTCAAATCCAATGCAATACCAAAATGAAGCATTGCCTTGTCGTGCATGTTTCGCCGCTTATAGATCCTACCCATCAAAGCATGTACACTACTTTCACGGGGAGAATATTCATTAAGCTCCTCCAAGACTGCTAAAGCTTCATCAAACTTTTCTAAGCTCATTAGTATATTAGCCTTTTGATACATGGGAACAGGATTCTTCTCATCTGCTTTAATAGCCTTCTCCATTATTGCTAAAGCTTCGTCACTTCTCTGTCATATACAAACACAATTGCAGCAACAGAATTTATTAGTCAGTATATATAAAAAGAAAATTTCCTGAAGAGGTAAATTTAAACTGATATAGCTTACAGAACCTGTAAAGCATGTAATGCTGTGCCAAGATTTGACGCAATAACCGAAGAACAGGGATTTATTTGGTTAGCCATCCGGAAGTGATGCTCTGCAAATTCAAACTTCTCTTGCCGAAAGTAAATCATTCCAAGCCCAAACCACGAGTTATAATGCCTTGCATCAAGACGGAGTGCACTCTGATAGCTCTTAATTCCATTCTCAAAATCATCAAGAGCTACATATCTAGAACAAGGTCAGAACTATCAGAGCAAGATAATAAAGGAATTTAGGAGATTTCACTGTCATATTAAAAAGGTTGGAAGGAAGAAAGAAAAAGAAGATGCTGTCTCATACTCATGACCACAGAGGGTATGCGCATATGTGAATTTTGAATTGAGCTGAACAGCTCGCTGGAAATTCTTCAGAGCAGTTTCATGATCTTTCTGCAAGCTATAGCAATTTCCCATTGCACACCTACAAGCCAGTAAGAATATGTAAGGAAAAAGAAGTAACTATGCATACAATAAAGACAGAAAAAAGTATTTATGGCCTACTATCCTAAACTGGAAGAGCAGCATCTTTAACTATGTTCACAAAAAGTCAAAGATGATTGAATACAACAAACTGAGATAGTACAATAGAATTCATGTGATCCAAAGGACAAGCAAATAGTTCAAAGCTCAAATGAGAACAGTGATAAGAAAGTGATTTATTACTGCACAACTTGTTCTCAAAAGCTGAATAATCTATAGGTTTAAATTGAAAATTAGAATACTGTGCGAGAGTAGTATATCTACCATGACTGTGGAGCTAGGCGATCTGTTGATATGAGCTCTTGTACCAGGTAACTTAACTTCATGTCTTCATTCAAAAGCTGCAAAGGGAACAGTTTCAGAGAAGCAATTAAACATGTGCCAGCTGGTTGTACAGCTGTAAGACAAGCCTGAACTAACAGAATCATGAATTAGAGATTAAAATTGAACAAAATGTAAACCCTTAAGCAGTTGAATAGTTTCATGTACATCAGTGGGGACTCACATAAAGAACTGTAGAATATATATCCATTCCTTCTAAACTGTATGGTGATGCCTGCCGAGCGAAACTGAAGGCTCTATCAGCTTCAAAATAGTCTAGCAATTCAAAATAAGCTTTTCCAACCTGCAATTGAACAAATACCAAAATAGACAGTTATATGAAGTATTGAAATGAAGCATGGATCATTTGAAGGAGAGTGGTGGCATGCAATGCAATATGAGTTGGTAATGTGCATGGGATTATTGAGAAATAAGGTTTAGGTTTGAAATTTATGAATACAGGTAATTCAACATCATTCTTATCAATTTGAACTTTTCATGATGGTATTTTAGCCAAAAAGTCCAGATGATGAGACATGCATCTGCGAAGGGGAATAAACCAGGTTCTGATGACAAAAAGGATATCATACAAACAATAGAAATTTGTAAATCTCCTTTTTCAAGTTCTTGATGATAGTTTTTAAAACGAGGTAAATTTGTATAGACCTCTATCATCAAATGATCCTGCGATATAACTAAGATGTTTATTACGAACAACAGAAAATGGGGAAGATGGAATCCTATGCTAGATATCAGTAGATTATCTGCATGTGAACAATGTAGTCACAGCAGGTTATGATATAGAAATCCATTGACCAGCAGCAGAATCTACCTGGCAGAGTACCCAGCCTGTGTTGTAATGCTTGTATGGAAGTTTCAGGTAGACATCCAATGCATCCTGCATATGACAGACCATATTACAATCAAACCTAAACCAAGGAATTGAGAATATTAGAGTTGGTTTATTTGCAATAGCCATCTAGTACCTGGCATCTGTACATGCACGAAAGCCTATAGCCTTCCCCAAGAGTTCTCAAAAGGCTCAATATTTCTGAAGCGCCACTGGTAACTCTTGAAGCATGCATAAAATTCCCACCAATTGGCAATGCTGAACCTTCTTGCTCTAGATATCTGGTACCATTAGTTGGAGTAAAACCAGAAATAGCTGCTGTATTCGATCTGGAATCATCAATTGTCTCATTCCGTAATCCTATAGAAGACCAAAGTTAAATTACAAAAGTATTGGCTGAAAATGCTACTGAACTAACCACTAGAACAAGACTTATATATGCCTGATTTTTCTTAACTTATCTCAAAAGAACATATCAAATGGAGAAGCACCACTCAACAACTACATTGAAAATACAGTTATAGGAAGTTTTTAAGATAATTAGATACAGAAACTGTTTCTCCAGAAGTAAGGATAATTAGATACAATGGTGAAGAACGGCATTGATATGCTAGTATATTTCACTTCCATATAACTGAAAATGAAATTTTACATCACCTTCATCAAAGTTTTCATTGGTCCATGGCTGACCCTTACGACTTGCCAAGGAGCGTGTTACAGAGCCCAGCTTAGAATTTCCAATGGTTTTAGATGAATTGGTTGTTCCATTTCCAGATGCCATTGACGCACTAGCATTGGTGTTGGCACCTGTTTCGGCTGCAAGTCTATTGCTCCTTCGGTTGCCAGAATCAAAAGATAGTCTACTTGAAATCTGAAAAGGCAACTTGTAGTCATTGATCTCAAAATATTAAGGAATCAATGTGACAATGTGAGTGCATAACTGCAATGAAGCTGAACGGAAAAGTATATCATCAAGAAGAAAAGTAACTTCTTTGTAAATCCCCATTTTGCAAGAAAGAAAAGCAAAAGCATAATGTGTAGAGACTATTATAATGGTTTCATCGGCAAACTCCAAAACAAGCCCAAATGAAAGTGACAATTTCATAATAAAGACTCAACCTGGAGTAACAGCAGCATATTCATTACAAGACAACAGCTGAAATCATCAGCGGTGCATAAGAAATGGTTTTAAGATTTGGTTCAAAACACACATCCGTACACAAACAAAATTAAACACTGAAACATAATTTTAGAAAAGCACTGTAAACTATAGTACTACCTACACACACTAGGAAAAGTTGACTCCTTGTCAAAATATGGTTATGTATGAAAGCAAAAAATATGATTCTTCATACCAATCGAATAGCTGACTCATTGTTAGCTACCTTTCGAAGTTTTCCTTCATCAACGAACTTTCTCCGAGGAGCTTGAATGGTTGAGCTCACGGTCGACCTAGGAGAGCTATCACTACCTGAGCTGAGGTTCAAGCCATTTGGCAAGGCATTTCTACACACTGGCAGTGGAGCAATACCTGACAACTGCAAACAGAACATCTAAAATCAATGGGGATGCAACATTGAAAAGATATATCGCATGGATGTGGGGATGAGCAGGCTAGGACCCATTAACAAAAAAAAAGAGATCGGATGGCATTTAAGCCTCTTCTATTATTGTTTCAGATTTGGTCCTCAAAGAAATGAAGCCTTATATGTACAGCAGAAGCCAGCAGAAATTAAACTTCCAAAATCCTGTGTAGCTTTAAAAATGCTGAAGTGATCTATGCTTATGAAGGAGTGTGAGTATTCGTTAGCATGCCTCTTAACGTCGCTTACTTAATTGATAATTAATATCCCCTGAGAAGCCAAGATCCCTCTAATTTTTAGCAAGAGTATTGCACATAGAAATGAAATTTGAAAGGAAGTGCTGTCTCCTTCCTTCATTCCTGCCAATCCTTTCTAAATCCTGAGGACTGAACAAGCCCTATATCCTGCAGACAACCCAAAAACCAACCTCAAACTAGCTAAGTTCCTCACTGTTAAGCCTATAGATCACATGTTTCAAACCCTAAATTGCATTTGTATGAATATTTGCAACCTATCCTATTTTATCTGACAAAAGCTATGAGTAAAGTGAGAGAAAAAATGGAGGAATAAGTGAGTGAACTTCAGAATAAAATACTAAGTAAAACTTTATATTACCTGCTTAGGCATTGGTGAAGGAGTGTTATAGAAAGATAGGTTCGAACTGCCATTTGTAGGCTGACTAGAAACTCCTCCCAATATAACATGAGAATTTCCAGAACTATCTCTCGTGTTATTTCCTTGCATGAATTTCATTTGTCTTGGACTAACATCTTCCAAGCAACAGTTCCTTCCAGAAACTAAATTACAATCGTCATTTACGGCGAGCAAACTTTGAGAAGCTATTCCATGATGTAGATACTGCTTTTGTATCGAAAGAACAGCAGGTTCCCCAAAAACCACTGCTGCTTCTTCAGCAGAGCCTGGAATAAAGAAAAGACAAGGCCTTTAGATATTTATCGACCTGTTCAGCTCTAAGAAAGGTTTCCCCACTTCTCAACTTGAAGTCTTGAACTGCCAAGTAATTCCATAAATCAAGCTAAACTCCTATTACCTCATAGTTTGATAATCAGTTCAAATCACAAGAGGGAATAAATCGTTGTGAAACTTCCCTAGCATTTACAAATTATCGACTCATAAGTGGATACTCTCAGATTACCAGGTAAATAAACTACATAAGTTAAAACAAAAATAGTGTGCCAGCTGAAATGTACAATGATAATCAAATTGATATCTAGGGACATGTAAGTTGTTGCACAATAAAGCTTAATAATATTGCATACTTTGATACACTTGCACACTTTCATTTACTAATAACAAACATTGCTTGTGAAACTCTGTACATACCTAGCACACACAGTTCTTCATACGCGGCCCACAATGAAGGGTCTAAAGTCAAAGCTTGCTCAAAGTGATGGATGGCACTTTTCCTTCTATCTGTATACCTAGATTAAAACATACAAGAAGAAATGCATGTGGGTATGCATAAATGTACACAAAATACATGAAAGAAGAGCAGCAAATGGGAATCTTTATACCATGTGCAGAATATCTATGAGATACAGAAAATAGAACAATTGTAAAAATGACACTTTACTAGCAGTAAGATGCTGTTAGGCAGAAATGATGCAGATTGTTATAACACAGCAAATAACAAGAAACATGCAAGCAGGGAACTCCTAGTAAAGGATACTTCTGACAATCTGAAAATTGCTAGAGATCTCATTGATATCAACACTTATTCAGGTCCTTTAAAGTCATTATAGGCCACTATAGTAACAAGTCCTTCAAAAAATCAAAATTAGCCACTACCAAAACAAGTCCTTCAAAAAGTCATTATGAGCTGCTACCAAAACACGACCTAAAAAAAAAATTAAAAGTAAATGTCTTTGGCAAAGGGACTATATGGCCTTCAAAGATTGCTCCAGAAGAAATCACACCTATAAACGAGCCCTAGAAGGTAATGACCAGCAGCACCATTTGGAACCTGCATAAAGAAACAATGATCAATTCATCCTTTGTTTAGATCATATGAAGAAGCTGACAAGTGGATGATCCTAACAACATTTGCAATTCTAACAATATAACATATCTAAACTGCTTTTTCTTTTAATCGATGTCTCTAAAGGGTACACATTGCTCATTCCAATCCCTCTTCAGTAGAAAGCAATCAAATCCTACTTCAAAAAAGTAATATGCGAATTTTAACATAAAGCTCACAGAGATATACAGCTCCCAATACCTCAACACTAGGCTCATTGGCGGGGCATAACGCTGCTTCTGCTTCACTAAGGAGATTCATCTGATAGCAAGACATTGCAAACAAGTAGCGCGATTGAGCCACTTGTGTTCCTTCACAAAAAACCACCATAAAGAGGATCAGATATACAATGGTAATACATGTATATATGTGGCTGAATGTATACTCGAGGAGTAGCTTACCCTTTAGAATATGGTATGCCGCATAAGCTTGATTGCTATGCAAGTAACAGCCAGCCAACAATTGCAAATTTGTCTGCAATAGAACACATTGTCAGTAACTCCATAGACAACGAGCAAAGCTATAAATCACAGCACAACACCCCTCCCACCATAACGACAACTTCTTTAAAAAAAACATAAGCCATTTCAGCTAATAAACTAAGTCATTTCATCAACCAAGTACATCTCCTCTCAAATATATAAAAGCACATCAGCCACGGGTAACTAATGCCACCAAATTATTCCAGGGCGGAATCACTTTGAACTTCAACAAAAGCAACAAGCACAGTCCAAAAAAGCTACAATAGTGAAAGCTAATATACAATCTATAAGCAACTATTCGAACTATACCTAATTAACCATCCTCCACTTCAAAACAAGTAGCGAAAAATTATTAAAAAAATGTCGGAAATATTATAAACAAAACTGTCAAATCCTAGGGCTCAATTGGATGAAATGAACTTGTCAGCAAGTAAAACGAAGCATAACAAAGCTATGGTAGCGTCCCTCCGGTCAACGTAAAGCGGTGGAGAGAATCAATTCGAAACATTCCACCGCCTTATATTGCTAGGGTTTTCGCGGCGGCGGAGAGAAAAATAGTGGAAGCGCGAAATAGAGACGGCGGAGAAGGTAACGAACCTCGGAGGGGAACTCGGCGCAGAGACGCTCGCAGAGGAAAATGGCGTTGCGGTGGAGGAAATCGCGGAGACTGTGGTGGACACAGTCTCGGAGGACGGCTTCCATGGCTGCTGCCTCAGCGCTTCGGTGAGTGAGTGAAGACGAATCAGAGAGATGAGGAGGAAGACGAAGAAGAAAAGTGAGGAAAGTGGGGTTTGGGGATTGTTTTTTGGGTTTCAAAATTGCAGGGCGGCACGTGTGTGATCTCCCCCATTTCAAATCACGCTTGAACTCGCACACCTCCGGCCTCCCTTTTGTTTTTCCTCTCTTTTTTGTGCTTAATACATAAATGGTCACCATTTGGCTTATAAGCCCAAAAAATTTGTGGGCGGCTAAAATTCAAATTCGACCCGACTTAAATTTAGGCCCAAAAAAACTTGTACTATAGGTATAAGGCCGGATTCGGACCGAGATCTCAAAACTCATGGGCTCAAAAAAGTTTGGTCCTTTAAGACCCATCGAGGACCGCCCAACCCAGTCATAGAGCTAAACCCGTCAAATCCATCAATTGTATATATTATAGATTATTTAAGCAATATTAACCTTTAAACTCTCAAATTTATCTTAATATCATTCATTTATATACTAAATATCAATTTTTTTTGCTTATATATTATTTAGTATATATAATTGTTAATATATTAATAGTTAAACACTCATAATTTTTAAGTTTTTTATTTAATATAAAAAAAGACTGACTTGGCCCTAAAAGCACGATAAAACCCGAGACTCAAAAAGCCCGTGGGCTTCAAATTTTCAAAAAAGTCTGGCACAACCCGAATTTTGGATACATGACGAAAAAGCTCGGCCCGAACCGAGCCCAGCAGGCTTCGGCTTGGGCAGGCCGGGCCGGTCCATTACCGACCCCTAGTCAAAATACATAAGAGGGATGTCAATTCTATTAATTAGAAGAGGGAACCATTCATTCTAAATATTAAAAAGAGGAAACCATTACAACTGTGACTAATTCTTCAAATGACACAGTAGTAACAAGCCACAATCTAGACAGATTATACTACAACAGTCATCTACCTATCCAAATAATTGAACCCTAACAAATAAGCTCTAAAAACATAGTAACAATGATGTTGTGACGAAATGATGATAAGCAATACTATATAATCCCCGAGACTTGCTCTACTAAGGGATACAATTTAAATGATGAAATGGGATGAGCACATTCAACGGTTAAGATTGAAGGCAATTAACACGACCCCACTAAAATTTTTGTGTCTTTGAATCACAATCGTTGGATGTGCTCATCTCATTCTATCCCTTAAATTCATCCCTTAGGATATCAAACTTGTATAATCTCTTACTTATCTTTGCAAAAATTAAAGAAAGCAAATAAAATCATGTTTAGGGAGAATAAGCCATGTAGTTGAGCACGCCAAGATCCAATTGGAAAGCCGAAGTGAGCCAACCCAGTCCTCCGCCTGATCCCGAATTAAGAGGAATTCAAGAACTGGGCCCAATCACCACAAAAAGCCAATTACCCAACTTAAATTCAACTTGGCTAGAGTGAGTTCATATTGTTTATACTTCATACTTTAGTGGTTGCATTGGTTGTTTGATTATAAATTGTGTAGGGGGATCCAGATATTGTGTTTCAGAAATTCAGGATCTTAATTATTCGCCGACGACGGTGACTTTCCCCAGTAAGCAGGGGCAGAGCATAGTGCAAGCAAAATGGGGCAATGTGATAGGACCCGTCCCAGATTACAGTAATAACCCAGGATAAGTCATGCGGGACCCACACTAGGGTCTCTTACATTGCCTAATCGGTACCAGCTACCTTAGCATGAGTAACCCTAAACTTCAACTGAACACATACACAGAGAAAGCAGAAGTTATGGACTATCATGTCTCATACCCTGGACGGTCACGACTTCAACATGTTAACATGTAATCTGGGCAATTTAAAACAAAGGGGCCAAGAAAAGGCATAAAAACAGAAAACATTAAAGTGAGTGGACAAAAATAACATTATCTGCGTAAAACTGAATTATCATGCCTTTCCTCCAATTAGTTTCATGAAATAATGCGAGTTCGAAATCGTATAACTGAAATAAAAATGAAGGTGATCGCCCAGGCCACCTAAACTGAGTCGACTATCAGTATAAAAATATGAGTGATGGGTCAGACGAGGTGTTTGTCCTAACCTCCCATGACTGATCAGACGAGGTGTTTATCTTAACCTCCCCTGACCGCACTATCCGGTGATCAGGCGAATAGTCAGTGCATCGATGCAACTAACTAATGTCATCACAAAATAAACCTCCAAATTTAAATGCTTTATAACATACCTTAAAATGCACTGAAATATAACGTAAAGCATACTGCATAAACATATAATCAATGAACTCGCACACAATTGTGAAAATGAAGATCTACTCACAGTACTGTGACGTGATTCCCATTCAGCCAAAGTATGTCCATTGACGTTTCTAAACATCTGTCACTAGCTACTAATACGTCGTCCTGAAACAACGATTCTTATTTAATAAATAATCATCAAAATCATAATGAATAGCTAAACTCGTATACCAACGAGCATTATTGTCAAGAACCTCGCATCCTCGAACAATGTGCTTCCCGAACTAATGATGAGCTTAATCTAATCCCAAATTCAAATTCTTGAATCCTTTTTATAGTCACAACATATTCTTCAAATGTTACACGACTCAAAGTCGAATCGACAATCGATTCAACAGTTTAATAATATCGTCAAATCGTTTAAATAATATCTGATTAACTACACGTCTTAATTTACAATGTCTAATTCAATTCAATAACTTCTTTTGTTATATTCGGTATGTAATTACGAGCAAACCGATATAAAACTTTTGTTAAAATTCATCTTCACCAGAGCATCCCCGTGAACCACCGCCGACGACGGCGGTGACTTTTTCTGGCGACCCGAACAACAAGCCTTTCCTTTCAACAAACCCAACAATCTATTCAACTATGGTCACGGCCAATTCGGCCGAAAACCGGTCCAAAACCAAATTTTCCATAAAATTTTAAATCCTGATTCCAACGTCATCGAGCCACGTCGGAGCTCGAGGCCAATCGGGTTAGACTCTCATGAGGGTGGGCTACAAAACCCCTAACCCCCCGACTCTAATTACCGTCATTAACCACCGCCACTTACGACAGAAATCACGTCGATTCACCGTCGAAACACTTACAAATCTCATCCAAAATTATACCACAACAATCCATACAACAAGAGAAATCGAAACATACCCAGATCGGTGATCAAATCGGTAGGAAAACCCTCGACCAAAAACCTAGGTTTTCCCAGTGGTTCATCATGGAATTCCGGCTTGGTCCTGTGAAATTGACGACGGACTCAATAGGGAAAGCAAAGAAGAGATCAAACCGATCACTTTGGTATATAGGTTGGCCGATTTGGTGACCGGACGGCAATGCCCCGTTGACGCCAAGCTCGGCGGCGATCCTCGGTTGCCAGAGCCGGTCAACGCGGGTAAACCTGCCCCTGCCCGAAATGTAAGGTTTTTGACTTTCCATTTTTGGAAAGTCGTATTTATACTCGTGACTAATGAATTCCGTAAATCGTGACAAGCTTTCGTTGACCGTAACTTTTTCGTCGTAACTCCGATTTTAGCACTTGACGTGGCCACGAACTCGTCTCGATAAGTTCTACAACTTTTCTCAAAGAAATACCTCGAAAAACGTAATCGATAAATTTTCGACAAAACGTCAGCGATAGTTGCCGACGATAAAAACTAATTACCATCGACTATTAATGTTTAATCAAAATAACAAGGTAAATCTCAGGTCGGGATGTTATACAATGGTCCCCCTTAATATTTTCAACCAATCAAATAATACCCGTAATTTATAAAATGAATCCCTTTTTCTTACAATTTCTCTTTAATTGCCCATTATTTATTTTACTATTCTCTTTGTTTCTTAGTATATTAACGTAACTATATATTTCTTAGCAAAAAAAAACATAGTAATATGTTTTGATCTCTACATAAAAGATTTATACCTAGAAAATTTTGAATTATTCATCATTAAATTTGAGTTTTCTGCTTAATTTATTTACTTAACTTGAATCAATCTTATATATATAATTGATTTAATATTAAACATAATTTTATGTAAGTACTATACATTAAAAAAAATTCGCTCTCTCTTAACGAAAAATTCTTGTTCCACCCTAGCCTGTAAGTGTTCGATCTCTTGTTTGCGTTTGATATATCAGTTTGAACTAATTGTAGGTTCCAATTCTGTATAGATAATATAATAATAATCGGATTCCTTTGTTAGAAGACTTTTGAGGTGCAAACACAAATAACAAAAGTGTGAAAAAGAACTACTCCAAACAAAGAAGATGAGCCAGATAAAAAAGCAGTGGTTATGCTCCCTCACCTTCCCGAAATTATTGTTCACAAGATTTTCCAACTCATTCCTACTAAACTTGGTTTACGTACATTCAAGTATCGTTTCCAAACAGTGGCAGAGCGTGTGGTTCTTAAGGCATCTCCAATGGGAGGTGCTAAGCCCTATATTATAGCTGGGTATGCCAATATTTGCTCCCCAATGGTTCATTTTGAGGATCTAAACCCCACATGCATATAGTTATAAGTCCTAAATGAAGATCTAGAATATGACTTTATTTAGATCTGGATCTAAAATGAGAGAGAGAAAGGCAGTGGGCCAAACTAAGGGAATAATAAGTTTAAGACTTCATATAGGACTTTAACCATTAAAAATGATTGAAGTCATAAAAATAGGTTTAGGACTTCATATAAGACTTCTCTATTGGAAATTGCTTAGGAGTTCCCTTGCTAGATTTCAAAGACGAGGTTGCAGACCAACTCTTATATACGATGGTTATCTAATAGGATCTGGCCCTATCATATGAGAAGCCCGACTATGTGGCCCAATATAAGTTCTGATATTTTGTGTGTGTGTGTGTCACGTGAATTCCTCGCTTTTGTATTTTCAATTTCTGCACTTTAAATCTGTAGTTGTTTTCAGAAGTGGGGTATGAATGAAATGAACTTTTCTTAGCCTACTTTCCCTTCTCTCTCTCTCTTTCCCCAAATTCTCTCTTCACGGTACTCAGAGTCAGCGACGTGTGCGTTTCTTGCATACGCTTACACCCTCACAACCCATGTCGGTTCCCCAACCCAACCCCACCCACCCATTTCCAGCACCGAGTCCACACCGGTGATCATGGGAAGCCATGCACCAGCTTCGTCGTCCACAGATCTGCGAACTTCCGTGGAGTACTTATTTGCTCGGCAAGATGAGCTCCAACAGTCGGTTGACTCCATCCATAGTAGCATCCACACTTTGCAACAAACCGTCGTGGCATCCCTGCACAGGCCTTCCATGCACCCTCTCCACGGCTTCGGTTTCCAGTATCCTCCAGCTTCCACCTCACTTTCCGAGTTTGGGTTCATTTCAACCTTATTTCACCCCCATCCCATCCCTACCCTTTACGATCTCCTCCTCCTTAGCCGAATCATCCCAACCTTTATCTACCGCCCCTTCCCAATTTTTCACCATTACCCACACTCAAACTTCCCTTTCCAACCCTTTGTACCCTTACTCTAGCCGTACCCATGTGGGCTTCACCGAGTTTAAACCACCCAAAGTGGAGCTTCCTCGGTTTTACGGTGAGGATGTGTGGGGTGGCTCGCCATGGCCGAGCGGTACCTACGGGTTCACAAGGTGCCGATACATGAGAAGATCTCCACCTTGGCCTCAAACTTTGGTCCTGACCCTTCTATTTGGATCAATGCCTTTGAGCAACGGCATCCCAATGTGACTTGGTCTCAGTTTCTTACTGCGTTCCTGGAACACTTTGGTTCGGCGTCTGACACCGACCACAAAGCGGAGCTCAGCCACCTCCAGCAAGAGACCTTCGTCAACGAGTTCATCTCCCGCTTTACCAAGCGTTCTTGTCGTGTGTCTGAGTGGACCAAGGACCTGTTGTTGCCCATATTCTGTGGCGAACTCAAACCCGAAATACGGCATGACGTACTCCTCCTTGAGCCGCAAACCGCAAACATTGTCTGCTGCCCAACGTCTCGCTCGCCGCTGTGAAAGCCAGAATCGGGAGCTGGTACAGGTCCCTACAACTCGCTCCCAACTGTGGTCCTCTACGCAACGGTTCCAGACAGGCCACCCAGGGAAATGGTCCTCCCCTGCCACGTCGGTGAGTCGTTCTCAGCATATTAATGCATCCACTCCACTAAACCGACCAACCCTGACACATCCTCTGCTACGCTACAATAATTGCCCCACTCATTTTGTCTCACTCGAGGAACAAAAAGGGCTCTGTTATAATTGTAGAGAAAAATGGAGTGCCGCCCACGTCTGCAAAGTCCCAGTTTTTGCAATACTGGAATGCCCTGTCTCTGCAACCCCAGAGGACTTGCAAGACTTTCATGACTGCGCACCTATGTTTGAAGAGCAGTCACATGACTAATCGGTTACCTATCCACTTAGGGGTCATCATTTGGCCCGTGGGCCGGTGGAGGCCCATAAGCCTGTGGGCTAAAAGTCTGGCCCGGCCCGCAAAAAAGCCCGCAAAAGCCCGCCAAGGTGGTTGGTGGGCCGACCATGGTTTAGAGATCTAAAGCCCGGCCCGGCCCGCCAAAAGCCCGTCAAGGCCCGTTAGGCCCGGCCCGTCAAAACCCGTTAGGCCCGGCCCGTCAAAGCCCGCACACATATTGACATATATCATTAAATTATTTAATGAATTTTAATCATTATACAATTTATACCTAGTTAATGTTTACCTATACACATATTGACATATATATATATAATATAGTGACTAGTAGTCTAATAGACTAATACTATATAGATATATATTTTACATTTGTGTATATATATTAATATATTACATATAGATGGATAGATTGAATATTTGAATTCCATATATAATTAAATTTGTGTATCTATTTTACTATTAAGTCATTATTTAAAGTTTAGCATAAGTTGGGGTTTAGGTTTAGGGTAAATTAGGGTTTAGGAGATTAAGATTTATGGTAAGTTAAGGTTTAGGAATTTGAGGTTTAGGGTAAGTTAGGGTTCCGGTTCTAGGATTTTATTGTAATTTTTTTAGGGTTTAGGGTTTGGGGTTTAGGTTTTAAGGTTTAGGGTTTAGGTCCAAAATTTATAAAAATTAGGGACGACCTACTTAGAATATTATGAACAACCAATCCGACATTCAATTTTTTATATATATAAGATAGTAGTACGTATATCATTATACCTACACTTATATATATAATATAGTGACTAGTACTATATATATATTTTTTTTATATTTGTGTATGTTTATATTAATATATTACATATACATATATTGATCAAATATTGGAATTCCATATATAGTTATATTTATGTATCTATTTTACTATTAAATCATTGTTTAAAGTTTAGGATAATTAAGTTAGGGTTTAGGTTTAAGGTAACTTAGGGTTTAGGGGATTGAGATTTAGGGTAAGTTAAGGTTTAAGAATTTTGAGGTTTAGAGTAAGTTAGATTTTAGGTTTTAGGAATTTTGAGGTTTAGAGTAAGTTAGGGTTTAGGGGTTAGGATTTAGGGGTTAGGGGTTAGGGTTTAGGGTTTAGGGGTTAGGGTTTAGGGGTTAGGGTTAGGGTTTCATTGTAATTTTTTTTATCGATTTACACTGTAAAACAATAAATATAATAGATGGTTCATATTAGATTTTGTAATTTTTCAATGGTGAGAGTTTAATTGAGAGTGTGTGAAATGACATCAATACCCTTCTCTTATATATTGCTTATTTTTCCATGGAGAAACTTGATAAATTAAATTTTTATATCAATTTTTTTTGACACTATGAGATATATATGTAATTTACAAGAATGTGTGTTAAAATTTTTATCTTAAAAAATTCCTTTAGGGATGGGTAATTTATGTTTTAGTTGTAAGGGTACTACGGTCACATTTAGCGAAACTCATAGATGTAGGTCTAAATCAAGTCCAAAATTTATAAATTTTTAACGGCATGCTTAGAATATTATGAACAACCAATCTGACAGTCAGTTTTGTAAAATGATGATACATGATCGATTACGTTTCACAAAGGACTTTCAACCCATATAAACAAGGAATAAAGGTAAGAACATTAGTGTGCATGTAGAGAATTCAAGCAATATAGGAATTAAAAATGTTTTAACAATAAAGAAGGCCATATATAATAGTTCACCTTGTAATAAAAGACACCGTACGTAAAAATTAGCCTAATCGAAGTACGTTTGGATCCCAGTCAATACAATTAAACAAAATTTGTGAAAACACTAAAATACACTCATCTTATTTTCCTTATTTTCCTATGGGGGGAGTAGATAAATCAATTTTTTATGTCAATTTTTTTGATACTATGAGATAGATATGTATTCCATAAGAGTATGTGTCCAAAATTTGATGTTAAAAAATTATTTTCGGGAGGGGTAATTTCCGTTTTAGTTGTAAGAGTACTATGGTCACATTTGGCGAAATACATGGATCGATGTCTAAATCAAGTCCAAAATTTATAAAATTTTAAAGGCATGGTTATAATATTCTAACCAATCAATCTAATGGTCAATTTTATAAAATAATTAAACATGTCCGATTAAGTTTCACAAAAGTATTTCATTCCATATAACAAATGAACAAACGTAAGAATATTAATATACATATGAAGAATTCAAGCAATATAAGAATTAAATATGTTTTAATAATAAACGAGGACATGTAGAAAACTCCATCTTATAATGATAAACATCGTACGTAAAATTTAGACTCGTCGGAGTACGTTTAAACCCCAGTGCATGGATAAAGGTTACGTTTATTTTGAAATGTCTTAATTTTTTAATAATTAAAGCCCGATAGGCCCGGCCCGCAAAAGCCCGCAAAGCCCGCTTGAATGGGCCGGGCTCGGATCCTTATATAAAAGATAAAGCCCGGCCCGACCCGGCCCGCATATATTAAAATGTTGTTGAGGCCTGGCCCAGCCCGGCCCGTGCCGGCTATACATGGGCCGGGCCGGGCTTTTGCCGACCCCTATATCCACTACATGAGGGTCACAAGGTGGTCGTGTTTATTGACTACGGAGCGGCGTCAAATTTTATTGCCCCTGAGCTCGCCGCCAAACTGGAGATGTGTATGTCACACGATGGACCTCCTCGTTTTCAATCGGCCACAGGGGAGCCCATCAATCCTTTAGCCATGTCAAGGATGTTATGGTCCATATGCGAGGGTATGATTGTCTAAGCTCATTTTTTTGTTGAAAGTGGCAGATTGTGATGTGCTATTGAGGGCCCAATAGTTAGAGACATTGGGTTTTATTGGATGGAATTTTTTTCTCTAAAATCATGGTGTTTGAGTCCAAAGGGTACTGTCACATACTCCGTGGGTTTTCCTCCAAAGCCCATCAGTCCACCTCTTCGGCCCTCATGGCCTTACTCTCCCCGGACCAGCCCAATTCCATCCCTAAATTGCTTTCATCCCACGCCCCATCTCCTTCCCTTTCATACCATCCAGACCTTACCCCTTTCCTACACCAGTATGCCTCCATTTTTGAAACACCCCAAACACTCCCACCAAACCGCCAAATTGACCACCGTATTCCCCTTCTTCCAAATGTTGAGCCAGTAAACAGTCGCCCCTACCGCTACCCTCATTCCCAAAAAGCTGAGATCGATAGGCAAGTCGACAATATGGAAGCAAAAGGCTACATTCCCGTTCTTTTGGTGAATAAAAATGATGAAACATGGCGCTTTTGCGTCGATTACCAGAACTTAAACAAGATCACCATTAAGGATCGTTTTCTGATTCGTATTGTTGATGAGCTTCTTGATGAATTACATGGGGTGAAGTTTTTCACTAAGCTCGATCTACATTTTAGCTACCATCAAATACGTATGTGGGAGGATGACATACATAAGACGGCTTTTCGAACTCATAATGGACACTTTGAGTTCGTCGTGATGCCCTCTAATGCACCAAGCACATTTCAAGCGCTCATGAATGAGGTATTCAAACCTAAGCTTTGTAAGTTTGTACTTGTGTTTTTTGATGATATTCTAATTTATAGTCCTACTTTCGAATCGCACCTTGAGCATATTGATGTGGTATTCTCTGTGTTGAAAGCCAATCAGTTATTTCTTAAACAATCTAAGTGCTCTTTTGCTCAAGAACAAGTGGACTACCTCGGCCATGTTATCACAGCCAATGACGTTGCTATAGACCCATCTAAGATTGAGGCTATTACAGATTGCCTAAACCCAAGAATACTAAAGCCTTACGGGGATTTTTAGGTCTTACTGGGTACTACCGGCGCTTCATCTGCAGCTACGGCATCATCGCCAAGCCCTTTACTGATTTGCTGAAAAAGGATGCCTTCTCATGGTCTACTGCAGCTGATGAAGCCTTTGCAGAGCTCAAACACACATTGTCCACTGCCCCAGTCCTAGCTCTCCCGGATTTCTCTATTCCATTTGTGTTGGAAACGGATGCGAGTGGACTGGGTATCGGCGCTGTCCTGTCACAACGAAAGCACCCGATATCATTCCTCAGTAAAACCCTATCACCCAGGAACCAACTTCTTTCAGTCTATGAGAAAGAGATGATTGCTATTTTATTCGCAGTGGAGAACTGGCGAGCTTACCTCTTGGGACACCATTTCAAGATCTTGACTGACCATGAGACACTCAAGTATTTGCTGGATCAGCGATTGAGTACCACGACACAGCACAAATGGCTAGCCAAACTGCTCGGTTATGATTACTCGATTGGATATCGGGCAGGCCATCTAAACCCATTACAAGCACTCTCGGGTCCTGTTTGTGATGCCATAAACCACATTAGAAAGGCTTGTTCCAGAGACAATACAGCACAAACCATCATCCACAATATACAACACAACAACAATCCCAACCGATTTTTTACCTACAGCAACAATACTCTTTGGTACAAAGACAGCAGGGTATACGTACCTGTGTCGTCCTACTGGCGTAGCAAATTGCTGTGGGAATTCCACTCTTCTAAGACTGTTGGGCACTCGGGCTACTTGCGTTCCTTCAAACGCCTTTCCAGAAACTTTGGCTGACCTGGTATGCGACAAGCAGTCAAGGATTTCATCGCCTCATGTGATCACTGCCAGCGCCAAAAATACGAGACTTTACGGCCTGCCGGATTACTGGAACCACTCCCTATACCAGAGGAGATAGACTTTGTTGAGGGTCTCCCTATGTCCAATGACACCAATGCCATTCTTGTCATGGTTGATCGCTTGTCGAAGTACGCCCACTTCATTGTTGTCTCCCACCCCTTTACAACGGCCCAAATTGCCGTCATGTACTTGAAAGAGGTCTTCCGCCTCCCCGACATGCCGTGCACAATTGTCAGCGATCGTGATCCCATCTTTATCAGCAAATTTTGGGAGGCCTTCTTCACCATTTTTTTAGGAACTTATAAAAAAATGGGATTTCTTTATTATTTCGAAAAGGAAATTCATAGGTGTTTTTAAAAGTTGGTTTTTTCAAAAACACGCGTGAACAGTACTATTTTAATGAAAATTTACTAAAATTTCAAAATTGTCCTCATACAATTTTAAAATGACACGCATATTCCTTCGGTCTATTCTCTCTTCTTTCTCTCTCATTTCACGAGTTCGACGGGAAACCTGCCACACTTAGCTTTCACCTCTTCTCTTCTTCGCCACAAGATTGAAAACTTCTTTGCCATGAATCAAGACTTTTCATAGCTATTTTCCTCCAGACCGGTGAACCCCTTATCTGGTTTCATTCTTTCAATTTTTAGAATTAGGGCTTTGTTAAATGTATGAAAATGAGATGCTTTGACGAATTCATTCTTGCTATACTAGTTTCTATGGTCTTAAGCAATTGAGTTTTGGTTAAATTGAATTGGGTTGCTTCCATCGTTTGCTTAGAATTGGGTTTTGTAAAGAGTGATTGTGTTGTTCGAATAAGTACGACACTGGAAACATAAATCCTCATATGGTGAATTGTGTGAAACATAAAGTTGTTGATCCAGGACATTTACTTATGTCCCGGAATGATGGTGCGTGGTTTTCTTTTATACTTGTGTAACTATAGTGCATTTGTTTTTCTCCAATTAGTCAATTTGTTTGGGTGGTTTTGCAATTGCATTACATGTATCTTTTCACTCGGTTAATTCTTGGGTTTCGGTTTATGTATATATATAGATGAAAGTTGCATTTGGAGTCATTGAATTGGTTCGCCTGTTAACACTTCTTATTAGTAGCTACATATCACAGTGTGTTGAAATGAAAGATTTGTTTCTCTAAATTCTGTTGGGTTTGGATACAAGTTTTTAGTGTACATTGCTTTATTGGAACATCTGAAATCAGAACTATTTGTTGCTAATAAAATATAAAGAAGAACTTGGTCATTCAGCTAAGGAATGATTTGGTATGCCATTTTTTGTGTCAAGACAAGAAACAATAGAAGAAATGAGGATCATGAATACTCATTTGCCAGTAAAATCCACTTTTAAAGACCGGATTATACAAGTGATTGAGCTCGTGGTATATAGAAACTACAGGTCTTGTAGTTCGTACTAATCACTTGAAGCAGGGGAAAACTAGTTTTTCAAGTTTTCTGATTTTATATATTATTGTGTATGTGTAAGTGTATAAAGGTTCTTATATCTGTTAACTTTGAAAATTCAGTGCTGGTTGAAGAAGCAGAAGGATACATTGTCTCCTGATCAGCAGCAAATAGGGGAAACTGTTAGTTGGACTTCTGGAATCATTTTTAGGAGAGGAAAGGTATGCTGGTGTTCTTTATACTGAATGAAATTTGACACACTTTTGTCATTCTTGTAGTCTTTGATTGAGTATTTATGATTACATACTGCTTGTCTCTTTCAGAAACTAGTTGTATTTTTACCTTAATTCCGCTTACATTTTCTTCTTTTAGGGAATTGTTGGATTGGAGACGCAATATGGAACTCTTCATATAAAAGTAAGTGTTATGCCAACAAACATTTGGCTCTCCTTTTATTGTTTCGTCAAAGTAATGGTACACCACTACACCACTTTGTACTTCTACACCATGTGTTTTCTTCCTCACTAATATTTGTTATTAGGATCACAACTATTTAAAACAAGTAGATTCACCAACTATTTTAGACCAGAAGATTCCCACATACATGTTCTAATTGGTTTATGGTTTGGTTCTGTATGACATGTTGGTCCCTTTGATTGCCCGCCCTCCTTCACATGCAATACTCATGCTATTTGTTTGAGTTTCAGTTAGTCTATATACATGATATGATAAATTCGTCTAAAATGTAAAATTATCAAACAAAACCAACGAAAATTTGTCATTTTAGACAGATCAGTAGTCATCGATGACTCATTCAGAATTTGAAGATAAGTTTATGACAAACCCATAGTTTGGATAAGCGAGTGGCGAAAGAATCTAAGATCATTTTAGATTTCTCTAGCTAGTTAGGGAAGCCTGTTCTTAACTAGGCTATATTAGTAGTTGAGATAAAGGATCAGGACACTAGCTAGTGAAACAATATGCATTAATTTGGAATAATCTGTTTTAGATATATGTATCTTTCTCATGGTCCAGTAGCTTTAGGTTGAAAGTACTAGCTGGTTTGAATTCAACTTCATCTGGTGTTCATTACCATGTTGTTTAAATCAATCTATTCGAATCATTTAACCTTTATTAAACATGGATACTTCTGTGATTCTGTGAACCTTTATTAAACATGAGATTTACCAATACCTGCACAGGTTTATATTTACCACATAAGATCAAAATGATAATGTACAAATAGACAAAGTCTAGTTAATGTGGTATAACAGCATGTCATTCCATTAGATAAGGAAAATAGTTAAATTAGTTTCAGAACTAGGAAGTGATAGCCTTTAACATTTGATCAAGCTGACGAGTACATAACTTCTAAAGCTCCTTCATTTCATTATCATTTAAAACCTCAAAATGCAATGATCTTCCAACCACAAATCGACATTTTCAAATTCTTGTTCTCAATACTTTTCTTTTCCACATATCTTCCACCATTGATTTACTTAACTTCGGATATTTCTATTTGTCATCAGTAATCTACAAACTTTAACTCTAATCTGAGTGTTTTTGTGATGTGCCAAACTAGACCAAGTACCTTCTGCATTATTGTTAATCATCTTTTATACCGTTTATGATAACCAAACAATCTTGTGACAAACTTCTAGTTATAACATTCTCTCTTGACTGTTCAACAGTCAGTACTACAATTTTAGTGCACTAGAAGTTGAGGTTTAGTTGATTACTTATCTGGCATACATATTTGAGTTTCAATTAACATTAGTTTTGGATCTGGATATATGAGGATGAGCAAGAATCATTAACAATACTTCTTTCAACCTTGTTTGCAGACTTCCCTCGGTTTGGATCTGGATATATAAGGATCAGCAACAATCGAACAATGACAGGTACGTTCTTTGGTGTATTCATTGAAAAATTTAGTCAGCTTCTTATCAGTTGATGTTGCCTATTTTCTTAATCGGTTGTTTTTTTTCCTGGCTTTGTCGGCAACTTAGGCAGCTTTGGGGTTTGGTACTGATCGATCGTACAATCTCCATCATCCAGGGTATGCCATATCTCTTCTCCCTTCCTCTCACTAATGTATTGGGAGTGCATGTCTATCATGTTTATATTTATTGAATTTGGTCATGATATGTGTCACATCTCTTCTCCTCTCCTCTCACATTCTTTTGTTGTTGTTGCTGTTTGGTTTTAATTTGTGTGTTGATGATTATCGCTGCTGTTCATGCTCGTTTTATATCTGAATTGTTGTTATTGGTTAATATACAAATATGCAGCATCAAACCAGCAAAGCTTACCGGCCAGAGAGCCAGACATACATCTCCACTTTGAATATTACATGCATATGGCTCTCTTTTGTCTTTGGAACTTGAGGAACCATAGAAACTAGCATTTACCCATTATCTACTTCATTACGTATGAGCTAGCATTGATCAAAGCGTTTGTATAATTATAAAAGTGGAATGGTTAGGTATTGGATAAATGATCTGCATAGGAAAAGTAAATTTACACTCTGTCTGCACGTAATTGTTCAGATAGTAAATATATATATCCATACATATAATATGGAGCTAGCTAGGTAAATCACATGCACATTGTTTTGTCTCTATCTCTGTCTTTGTCCCTGTCTCTTTCTCTTATCTCTGCTAGTAGCTAGGGGTTTACTCGTTTTCTTACGATGTGGAATGACTGATCAGGGGTTTCTCTTCTTACCTGAGAAGCACAAGGATACAAAAATTAATAAGGAGGGCAGAGTTGGAATAATTTTGGGAAACCAATTTGGGCATGTTAATGAAAATCAATGTTGTGTGTGGATAAAAAGAGAAATCTAAGATGATAAGTGAGAATGAAATAGAAGAAAATAGTAACCTCTTTGCAAGGCTGTGACTATTTGTAGCTTGAAAATTTAAGTACAGTTTATAATTTCCTTTACAATTGTTGTTTAGCTAGAATCTGTATAAGATGGGAAAAGGTTCGGCGTCATGGACTCCAGCGTATGTGGACATCTTTATAGATTTATGCTTCAAAGAGTTAGAAGCAGATAATCGTCCACACACTCATTTTTCGCTAGTGGGATGGAAGAATTTAAGGAACAACTTTAACAAAGAAACTGGTGAAAACTACACCAAGAAGCAGCTGAAAAACAAGTGGGATTCACTGAAAGATATATGGAAAAACTGGAAAGATCTCAAGGGCAAAGAAACTGGTTTCGGGTGGAATCATAGGTTACAGACCATTGATGCGAGTGATGAATTGTGGGAGATCACACTACAACATTTCTTCCCATTGCCGGCGACTTTTATGTCGCCGGCAATGTTTTTGGACATTACCGGCGATTTTTGCCGGAAAAATCGCCGGTAATGTCTTTTTTTTTTTTTTTTAACATTACCGGCGACATAAATGTAAGTCGCCGGTAATGTCTTGCCGGAAAAGACATTGCCGGCGACATAAAGGCGACATACATTTATGTCGCCGGTAATGTAAAAAAAAAAAAAAAAAAAAAAGACATTACCGGCGACATAAATGAAGTCGCCGGTAATGTCTTTTTTTTTTTTTTTTTACATTACCATCGAGAGATTGCCGGCGACGGACATTACCGGCGATTTTTATCGCCGGTAATGTAAAAAAAAAAAAAGACATTACCGGCGATTTTTCCGGCAAAAATCGCCGGTAATGTCCAAAACATTGCCGGCGACATAAAAGTCGCCGGCAATGGGTCAATTTCCAGTAGTGAGAATAAGATAAATGTTCGTAATATATTATGTATTGTATACTGATCTATTCTAATTATATTTTTTCCAACTCTTTATAACAAATATAATATCACTTTAACTGTAGATAAATGACAAATTTGAGAAATTGCGAAAGAAGGGTTTGGACCCTGAATTGGAAGGCAAGCTTGACAAGTTATTTTATGGGGTTTCCGCTACTGGATCTCATGCTTGGGCACCGTCATATGGTCTACCGCCTCATAGTAGTTTGAATACCTCTATTGATGACTACACTCTTGAAGGAAGTGGTGACTCTGATGATCTTTCAAATATGTCAACTTCTCAAGTAAGAAAAAGAAAAACTTTAAGTGCCGAAACATCTGGTGGAACATCTGAGACGAGTAGAAAGAGGAAGGGAGGAGGTGCTGCCCATATTACCAAACAAATTAATAAGCTTTGTGAAACCATTGGCAATAAGAATGTTGAAATGGATCCTACTAGTATAAAGGGTGTGATGAGTGTGGTTACCTCATTACCGGGAGCTGGAACAAGAACCCATCTATGGTATTTTGCTACTTGTTTGTTTCTCAACAAAGAGAAGAGAGAGATGTTTTGTACTATGGATGATCCCGAGGATAAGTTGGCGTGGCTACAGTTTGAAATATCGGAGAAAGACATCTAGAAGTCAGGAGAGAGAAAGAGAGTTGTTGTTTTTGTTATGTGTAATGACTATTGTGTTTTCTTAAGACTATCTTGCATGGATGTTCTGAGTTAATGTGGAATTGATAGCTTCTAAAGCTTTAGTTTGGTTTAGTCACTGTACTCAGTGTTATTATAGGCTGAACTATATGGAGTTTGTGCATACATTGTTTGACTAGTCTGATTTAGTTTTGTTTATTTTATACACATTGTTGAAAGTCCAATTTGCTGTTTCTCTGAAGTTTGCCACTTTTATTTTTTTCATTTTCAACTTGTGTGTTATGTTGTCTAATCTGTGCTCTTTTCCTAACTTATATGAACAAAAGCTAGCTTGAATATTTATTAGTTGGTGTAACATCTTGGTTTTACACTATGGACACTCGAGCATCAGATGAAATAGAAGAGCTGAAACGTGATGCTGGAGTATTAGGGGTGTGTCTTTTGGCTCAACACTATTTTGATACCTATGTTCACAAGACACCGTGCATGACATCCATGCAAACGGGAAATAAATGGTTGATGGAAGTTCTAAGAGGACATGAAAGCCGTTGTTATCATATGTTCAGAATAGATAAGGAGGTTTTTAGTAGATTATCTAATGATTTAGAAGTTAACTATGGGTTGATGGGTTCAAGAAGCATGAGTCATACTGAAGTGTTGGGGATGTTTTTGCATATACTTGGACATGGGATTGGAAACAGATTGGCCCAAGAGCGCTTTCAACACTCTGGTGAAACAATCAGTAGGTATTTTGGACAAACCTTGGATGTCGTTTGTCGTATGGCTCAAGATATCTTGAAACCAACAGATCCAGAATTCAGAAGTATTCCTCCAAAGATTTTAAATGATAAGAGATACATGCCTCATTTTAAGGTATGCATAGAATCTTACACTAATACTTTAATGTATAGTTCTTTGTATTTGATTGCATCTTTGTTTGTCTTGTGTAATATTTTTATATTGAATGTAGGATTGCATTTGTGCCATTGATGGTGTCCACATTGAAGCTTCAATTCCTCCTCACAAGCAAGTCCCATATATTGGAAGGAAAGGAATACCAACATAAAATGTGATGGCTGTTTGTGACTTTGATATGCAATTTATATTTGCATGTGCAGGATGGGAAGGATCTGCTCATGATACTAGAGTTTTCCTATCGGTATTACGAGACAATGCCATGAATTTTCCAAAACCTCCACAAGGTAATTGCTCTTACTTGCTTTTGTTTGTTAATTCGACTAAGATATAATACATCTTGTACTATTTTTATTTGATTTATTGTGCTTGTCAACATTATATAGGTAAATATTATCTTGTAGACTCTGGGTACCCACAGATAAATGGTTATTTAGGACCATACAAAGGTGCAAAAACTCATCATCAACAATATCGAAGGAGGCAACCGACTAATTCTGAAGAGTTATTTAACCAGAGATACTCTTCCCTTAGAAGTGTTATCGAGCGCACTTTTGGAGTTTGGAAGAAGAAATGGAAGGTTTTGAAGCACATGTCAAGTTTTTCATTTGACAAGCAAGTGAAGATTGTGATTGCGACTATGGCCCTTCACAACTATGTCAGGAGACATTCCTGTCTTGATAAACATTTTGTTAACATTGGAGAAGGATCAGGTGACAATGCAAATGGTGAGGATGATGCAGAAGAGGAAGGATCTCTAGTTACTGAAGGTCCAGAAACACGAAAAATGGAAATAGTGAGGAACAACATAGCGCAAAGTCTAATGAATAGCCGAAATGTTTGATTAAGGCCTAATCAAACATTTTTGGTAAATTTCTATTTGTCGAGACGGCCGAGTTATATAGTCAAGTCCTAATCTTAGTTTAATATTTAATTCGGGGATGAGTCTTTTCATTTGGTATCAGTCATTTAAAATATCGAGCATGACATCAAGAACGTATGTGAGATGATTGGTATTTTTACAATCTTTATTATTTTTATTATTGTAGATAATATTTAATTAAAATAAAATCAAAATGAAAAGAAAAAAATAAAATGAAAAATAAAGCACTTGTGACTTTTACTTTTAGATTTACCAAACACTTCTATTTTTAAAAGTCATTCGAAAAAAAAGCATTTACCAAACACTCATTTCCTTTTTTATTAAGAAGCTTATTTGAATAAGAAAAAAAAACTAACTTTTCTTTTAAGAAAAACATTACCAAATATAGCCTAAGTGGTTTCACTTGTGAGTGATGTGGGAGAGCTTCACTTAACTAAGACTTGCTCAGTTGTTCTCTTTGCTAAATACGAGCCTTACCTATGGGCTATGGCAGTAGTTCCATCTAGCTGATGATGCATGTGAATAGAATCCTGAAAAACGAAAAGCATATACTAGCCTTACCTATGGGCTATATACTAAGCTATTGTCAAACGCCGCCGAGTTAATTGCCGGACAGATGCTAGTTTTATTCTGCTTGCCATGACTTGCAAGCCAGTGCCAATAAACACGTCCAAATCTTTCAATGTCCAGCCCTCCACCGGATCAACCTCATACCTCCACTCAATATATGATGTAGCCTTCTTCCTTTGGCACCACTTGCACAATCGCAATGTACGAGTTGCACCCGACATTTCCATCCACAATGGAATAGCTAAAGGTCATCTGGCTACGGTCTATGGACAGTAGCTGCTGCTTAGTCCAGTTCACATGCTCGTCCAGCTGGTCGGTTTTGCCATCAACCGGACATGTTACATGAAGTTGCTGTACACATTGCTGCTATAGGTCTTATTCATTAATCATGGCAAACTGGTAGAGCTCAAAGACCGAAACTGTTTCCTCTTCTTACTTATAGCAAGAACGTACATTGCAACGTATTTGAAAGTAAACTGTACAACATCCTTTAACAAAAAGATCAATCTAATTTGACTTGATCACTTTCTATCTTTACTCTCCCTTCATATCGTGGATAACATATCGTGAATAACATTGTACCTTAAAATGTTAAGGACCTTTTTCAGTTAAATATCTGAAACTGAACTACCTCCTTGTGTAGTTCCTGTCACACTATTGATGCTCGGAGTATCTACATGAACACTACTTTGGGAGTTTCCTTCTGCCTTAGGTTCTGTTTCTTGGACCGAGATTTTTCTTCCAGCCTCAAAATCAGCACCATCTCCTCTAGCAATAACTTCTTCACTTCTGGGGATTTCATTGGTTTGACTTTGATTGTTTAAACTTGAATACATTTCATCATGACTGATTTCACCTTCATCACTTGATCCAGTCACTCTAGATCCTATGATATCATCACCATCTAACGCGACACCATTCACATCATCTACCGGGACACCATTCATGTCATCAAAGCCATGGACTCCATTTACAGCTGAATTTTGGTCCTCAAGAGTGTCGTTCTTCCTTTCAGTTATAACTAAGACCTCATTATTACCACTAAACTCCTTCGTCTTTGACTCTTCTTCCATGCCCCATTCATGTCCTTGTTCATTGTGACTAACACCAGTAACATGTGATTGTTGCTTCTCGTCATTTCCAACTTCATCATGACTCACATTCTTCAAATCTTTCTCACCCTCCGGATCAAACTGTTCATCATCACGCCCTACTTTAGAATCTCCTTCTCGCACTAATTCTTCATCGAGTCCCACCACTTCCTTACTCCCTGTGGCTTTGACATCAGAATCAGCATCAGCACTATTCAGCTCTTTGTGGTCAAATTCCGGTTTCTTTTCACTTTCTTTCCCCTCGTATCTATCATCAACTCCACCAATTCTTAGTACATCCTTTACATCTTCTCCAGCCATATCCGAGCCACCTGCATTCGCTTTACGGCCCAACACACCAGAACCATGTTCTTCAATAACCTTTTTCTTCGCACTTCCACTGTAGTCCTTGTCATGAGACTGCTTTACTTGGTATAGCAACCAGAAGCAAATCGCCAAAAGCGACGCGATCTGAAAAACTAGCTTTAGCCTCAACCCTTTCGGCCTCTGGCTTCGGGCATTCGACTGGGAATTCATCAAAATCTGCACTATACCTGCTTCCAAACACAATGAGGTCCATCAATTCATCACCACGAAAATGAAAATTGAGACGTGAAAATTAATATCTGCAGTTCTAAAAAAGAAAACGAAAAACTATCTATAGCAAATCAAATGTTTATGTAACTATTTCCCGTTAGCTTCATAACAGTATAGAACTAGATCTATCCAACGTACTGAGTGAGTCAACGACTCTAGATCAAAAGAGAAAAAATCAAAAACATGTGACACGATTTTACTTACAGGTTCACAACCCTAACCTTTGATCTTAGTAACAGCTAGTCAAGTAATGATTCAAACACTTTTGAGCAGTAATTCACAACATAAATCGGAAATATAAAACAGAAAACAGAGGAATTGAAACTGAGAATATGAGTTAATTACTTATTTTGTTGATGAGTATAAAGAATAAAGAAGTTACCTTGTTGGCTGATTATAATTAACGGAAGGACGACGAGCCGTGGAGCTGCAGAAGCAAAACCTTCGAGTTGGAATTTTCTGCGTCTTTTTCATAGCTGAGTTTGTTTTTGGACTGGAATAAAAAGGGGTGGAGGCCGAAATAGCGGTTATTTTTTGGTGCGTGATACCGAAAATGCCCCGGGGACCAGGTGGGTTTGAGTGTTGGGTAAGTTGGGTTATATGAAAATGTGCTGAGGTAGAGAGGGTGTTTTAGGATGAAGGGAAGAGGTGGCGTTGGGAATGACGTGATGCCGAATGCCGCCTTTCGCAACCGATCTAAAACCGCTGGCTTTGCTTGGGAATAAAAGAGGTGGCCACTGTGTCGTAGATCCTTGCCACATGGAGTTTCAGGAGTCCTGCCGGATTAAGCCCATATTATAGACAACACTAAAAACCCAGAAAAGCCCAATCAAAACTCACACAAGCAGCTACCCACACCCTGGAATGTTTTATTTATTTTGTGGAGAAAACACACACTGGCGTTGGAAGTCTATGCAGTAGTTTGATGATCATATGACAATTCAATTTGAATAATGCATAATACGTTATATACAACAATCAGGCTTAGATTTATGCATGACTTCCTTTTTTAATGTATTGAACGGTTTATTATCAAGAATTTGAGACCTTGAGACAAGTTACATATTAACCAAGTAAAGAGATCGATGTACGTACTATTTGCTTTCAATTTACATTTTGTTGTGTAATGCTCACAGTACTCATCCAAGCAAGGAACTCTTGCTAAACATAATGCATGTTTTGGAAAATTCTTATAGAAAACCGGCCTATAATAAGTAGTACGTAGCTAGTGTGGAAATTGTTTTTTTGGGTATTCACACCAAAAAAATTACATCTCACTCTCAACAAACTTCATCTTCCGTTCTAGATATTCTTATTTAGACGAAATATATATGGATAAAGTGTGAGTCACAATTTCGCCATCCTTGTGTATAGCTTAGAGGTACAGTATGTATAATAAATTAGAACAGTACGTGTGTGACTGATCATGAATTCATGATGAACGTCTTTTGACAGCAAAATTCGAACCTGATATATATATCAGTACGTGATATGTACCCCGTCTATCATTGAATAGAACAGAAACGTTTTTGGATCATAAACGTCGAAAAACTTGTTCGAAACATTAGGCATGCAAGAGCGAATTGAAATTATTGATCTAGATCAGTTCTTAATATCTTTCTTTCCGACCCTTTTCAATTCATTTCGATCTCAATATGGTTAATTGACTTAATTATTTGATCCCTGTTGTACGTCCATGCATGCACTACGTCTTCTGCTGTCCATGGAAGTGATCGAAGCGGTGGAATACTAGCAAATACATGCATGCGTTCCCTCTACTCCTCGCTCTGATCTGGTGCATGTCCGATACATGATTTGCAAAACCATAGGCGGCCACGCACGAAAAAGAAGATGTAGACCGCAAGCTACTAATATATACCTGCCCTAATCATGATGGTGAAGATAAGCTCAAGCTCTGCAATTGAATGCAGACGACGACATTCCCTCAGGCCGCCAATGAGTCGGCCACATGGCAACTGTATAAGGCATTCCATTATAGAGGAACTCACTTACAGCGACATGTTCAACGACGATGATCGTCATTATGAGTGAGAGCTAACTAGCTAGGGTTTGGCAAGGAAACAATTCGACGACTTTGAAAAACAAAGACACGCATCTTACACGAAAATTACAACCCTGAATTTAGGTCTACGTATATATTATCATCCCTCGCCGGTCGGACCACCAATAATTTGGGACACTCTTTAATATCTGAGGTGCACTTTAAACGAAATAATAAGATCAATAATGGAAAACAGATTCTTTATGTAATTAATATTGAAGGAAAAATCGTCGAGGTAGCTGCACGTAGACGCCGAAAAATTAGTCACTCTTTGTTGTATATGCCTTAGCTATCTAGAATGATCATTCAATTCCTTATGACCAACTTGTGTTCCTATTCAATTTTCATGTCGTCTTCGGTCTGTTTTAATTTCTTCGTTTAATTACATGTTTGGGAACTTATATCGTTGAATTAGTATTGGTATATGCATGTTTCTGGCCTTGCATGAACAGTTAAAGATCGCATAAGACAATATCTATCAAACTCGATCAGATCATAACCTTGGTACTAATCCGAACTCGCTGAAACCACTATTCCAGCAATCGATCGAAGCGACGACAAGTTTTAACACATAATTCGTCGCTTCATTATCCAAGCGACGATTCAGATGTTGCCGCTTCATTTTTGTCGCTTAGATTTCAAGCGACGAATATTAAACATATCTTCGTCGCATGGATATTTCAAGTGATGAAGGCAAAGTTCGTCGCTCTTTATCTAGCGACAAAAATTGGATCGTCGCTTCACTGTTGTTGCGACAAACTTTGGTTCAAAATTCGTCCCTTCACATCAGGTTTTGGAGAAGAAAACATGGGATGATAAAATTGAAGCGACGAAGTTTGGTTGTCGCTTAGTTGTTCAAGTGACAAAAATTGAACAATGTTCGTCGCTTCATTTTGTGTTACAGAGCAAAAAAACAGGTATGTAGGTATGGTTTGAACCAATTTCCTTCGCATCCAAATAACACAATTCCCAAGACATTCAAATAACATAACACACACATCCAACATAACATAAACACAATACATTTGACACACGTAGTTTTCATCAAAAGTTACAATATGTTTCATAACAACATTGTCAATTAATCTAAATACAAGAAAAATAAAGGGTCTTAGTCTTGGTCTTCCTCGGGAATATCTGCTGAAGCACATGATGATTTATCGGCGACAAAGGGAGTTGCTGCGGCTGCGGCAATATTGTCACCCGGATTTCCTTGGGCAGAGATGGCATCATTGAGGGAGGCCTCCAACCTTGTCATACATCGCTTCATCTCTTCTTTCTCCATTTCCAAGGCTTTGCACCGCTCGAAAATTTCTACTAGTTGCCTCCTCAATTCCTCAAACTCCGCATCATTGCGGGGAACACGTGCACTGCCTCTTGGTTTCTGCGGGCGTGTTAATGCACCCCCTAGACCTTGAAAATTGGTAAAAACAACAAAAATAGTCAAATTAAAAACCATGTGGTATCTAAAAATAAAAACACAACACAAAAAGTCAAGTGGTTTGTTAAAAGATAAACCATAAAAAAATATATACCTCGGACCCTCGTCCCCGGCTTCCCACCCAGCTTCTGCTCAATTACAACAATTTGCTCGTCGATGGTAACAGAGTTAGTCACGTGACTCCCGCTCGCTTCATCACTCACTCGACTAGCACACAGCTCATCCATCTTCCTCTTCACCGCTGCCTGCAAAAAAATAATTGTCCAATAGATTTGTGTTATTATACTTTTTATTTCCAAGTCAAAAACATATTCGCATAAAACAATGTCACTCACCACTTTCTCCTGTGCATTCTGGGATAATTGATAAACATCGCAGACTGTCTGGAGTGAAGGCGCTAGATGTCATTTCTCCTCATTTGCAGCGACCCGGTAGCTGTAGGGAGTGGTGCTAGAATAATGGTTGATTGCATACCCCTTTTCCTTTCCCTTGTTCTGGTTAGCGGCGTTCCGATCACATATCGCCTGCAAAAACTATTTCGAATATATATTAACATATTTCTTATGAGAATTAAGAAATTATATGAAATGCATAAATTGATAATTGATTTTTATTACCTTATAACCGTCTTCCTCAAAGTGAGTTTTGAGGTACTCCCACTGCTCAGGTCGGTGGATGAACTCTTCGGGCTTCGCCTTTGATACTTCAACATAATGAGTATGGCAGTCGTGTTTCCAATCCTTGTAAATCTTTGCGGCGGTCTCGTCGATATATTTCCACATGCCTGTCTCGGTGGGAGGGAGGTCATAGAACATCTAGTAAAAAACAATTCAAACAAAACCAAACGAGCCTTTGATTATCATATTTGTGCATATAATGTGACTGAAAATAGTTTATCAAAATTATTCTAAAACAATATTTTACCTCCATATGAGTGGTCAATACATCTTGGTACTCCTCATCTAGCTCAGTAAATGTAGGCGCAAGCATCAGAACTTTACTCCGGACGCCGCTCTCGATGTCTCGGGACATCAAAGTCCTCCACTTCAATTCTTTGGGACCCTTGTGTTCTTCGGCGTACTCAACCTTCAGAGGCTGATTGTTGTTCATGCTCTTCAGATATGCCGTCTTTGTGCCCGTTACGATGCCGCGTTTCTCATGGTTCCGCCCTGTCACCTTCTTCCTCGTTCTCATATCAACCACCTCTGCCATATGAAAACACATACCGGGTTGTAAGATAAAGCAAACATATTAGCAGATCAAAAAATTTATTATCACATAACGTTCTCATAAAGCTTACCTGGCTCCATAGGACCTCTCTTGGTCCTAATACTTATCGGAGGAGCGTCATCGCCGTCCCCAGCGCTATTGTCAGCGCCACCTCCAGCATCCCCCAGTTGCGAAGGGTTGGTATCTTTCAGCGGCGGGATGGGTACCAGCGTGTCTCTCACCGCCTCTGGTGTCGTCGTCGTCGTGGCAGCCCTTAATGCTTCGGCCGCCTTCCTCTCCCTTCTCGCCTCAACCTCCTTCTTCTTCTTCTGGGCACTAGAACCTGGTGCCATAACTCTAGAACCTGGTGCCATTACAATTATTTTAAGACAATAACGTAGGTATGCACGTAATTCTAATAGTATAAAGTATGAATCATGTCTTTAACTACGGTTATATTTAGTGCATGCGTGACAAGAAATTTTTTATTATGAACCAAATTAAGTCTCTGTGGTGTTATTATATAGGCTATTCCGTTGTTGTTTCATTTGTATATTGAACTAGTGAAAAAACCAATCAACGAGCGCAAGTGAATAGACGATATGTCATTTGGTTTGTTTGGGGCTGCACTTCCTGGCTACTTAACTACTTAAGATATGAGCGCAATATATCGATATTCCTAAAATAATCATCATATAGAATCTTACAATTGGAGAAAATAATCCTAAAATTAAAGAAGGCACAATAGCTGCGTATACATTTGTTGATGACCAAAGCAAGCACAGATTAACAACTGGTGTATATTGCATTCTGTAGTCTCAGTTGAAATTAAGAAGATAAGATCTTTTATCTTGAAGTCGGTTTATATCTTATCACACTTAATCACCGGTTTAGATTTATTTGATTCATATATATATAGAGAGGAAGCATGTGGATTGCACCCACTCAGTTAGTTTCACCCTTAAACATGGGTCGAGTAATAGCTACTAGCTAGCTCACACTTCCAGTACTCCTGAACTGATCATTTCCTTTACAAATTTGATCACTGCAACTCTCAACTCTCATAAGCACTGCAACTCTCAACCATGGCATTATAATTATTAACTAGATGTTCTATTCAACTTGTTCTATCACTCAAACAAACCAGACCCATCATTTTAAATCAACTTGTTGTTCTACAACCCTAGAACTAACTTAGCCCCTAAATGATAGAACTCACAATAACACCATACCCAATTCACACAAAACCCAAAAATTAAACTGACTTTATTAGCGAATCTAAACCCATATCACTAAACCCACCAACAATTCTTAAACACAAAATGAAAAACAAGAAACATAAATCGATGAATACCTCTCAATTGATACCAAAATCTCCTTCTGGGGGTGAATTTAGGGAGAGATAGAGAGAACCGGAGCGGGAAATCGACGGACCGTGATTTTGTAGAAGGAAGAACAACACGGAGTAGTCCAGATGTGGGTATGGTTACTCACCAAATGAGGAAGAACAACGCGTAAATGAGGAAGAAGCAATGTCGTCTAGATATAATGTTCAATATGAAGCGACGAACATTACGCAAACATCGTCGCTTCAAGTAAGTTTAAGTTAGCGACGAAAGTATCTCAATATTCATCGCTTCATATCATGTGAAGCGACGAAGTTTAAACTCACTAGGTTACCCAGTGAGTCCAACCTCGTCGCTTCAGATCAGGGTTTAGGGTTTATGGTTTCTCCATAGGGTTTAGGGTTTTGTGAGTCCAACTTCGTCGCTTCACATGATCTGAAGCGACGATGTTTTCTCAAACGTCGTCGCTTTATAGTTAAAGCGACAAATATGGACCAATATTTGTCGCTTGGATCTGAACATAACAGCTTAGTTATAGCTGTTTGCATATGTTTTTATTTAATAAAGATATTCTAAATATTGTTCCAAATAACAACATAAAATATTTATCATCATCATATTACAAAATATGCCATAATAACTAGTATTCTTCATCTTCGTCGTCTCCCCCATCATCGTCTTCATCTTCCTCTTTCTCATCGAATTCGTCGACTTCGATATCATCTTGGCCATCACCGGTTGATTCTTCATTCTCTTCGTGTACTTCTAAATTGAGTTGGACAGTATATGCATCAATATGTTGCCATGCTTCTCCATCAGATGGGTGCCAGAGGGTACTTTCATCTAGTCGCCTCCTCTTATGCCATCGCATATGCTTTACGGTGTGTGGGGACATAAATAGGCGTTTTAACCTAGGAGTGAGAGAGAAATACTATATTACCTTTTTTGGAATGTCATCTCTATCTGGCTTATATCTTTCAGCACCACATACTAGACAAGTTCTACGGGTTTTATTTTCAGCTCCCCTGAATAGGTAACAGTTGAACTCACAAACATGAATTTTTTCATATCCAAAGGAAAGATCCTTGAGGATTTTTTTTTAATTCTCGAATAACTCATAGGGAAATTATGCCATTTAAAAAACTTATGCAACCATTCACATAATTTATCAACATTTGTATCCAACCATCCATTTTCAACTTTAATTTCTATTGCATGTAATATGACACTTAATACAGTTTCTTCACTCTCTTCATACAATGGGGTTTGCGACTCCCTTAGAAGCCTTTCATACTTAGCATAATCATCATCTACCATGTCATTGAAGTAAACTTCAGCATTTTCTTCAACAACATTATGCGGTGCATCTCCATGGTATCCAGGATAGTATGGAAATACATCTTGTATAATCTCCATAAGCGGGATCACTAAAGGAACCGCAACACTGAAAGCCTCGACTTTGTCTTTAAGCCACTGTCTCCGTCGACTGATCCTTGTCGGTTGACCAGAAACTTCCCCATGTAGGTGCCAAATTGTGTAAGTCGAATCCAAACTACGGTATATGCAGTGATGATAAATCTCAACGATATCCTTATAATAAGGACTATTTTTGCAAATTGCGCACGGGCAAGGGAGATACTGGGTTCCAATAGTGTGAGTCTTCACAAAATTGATGAAGTTAAGTACGCCTGTTATGTAGTCAGGGTGTGTATAATGATGATTCATACAAGATTTGTCGGGAACATCATCCATGTTTCCTGTCATAACATAACAGACAATATGCATAAGGTTAGCACACAACATTTATGATACAATCAAAACCTGTCTAAACACTTCTTCTCCTTATTCCTCCAGGTTAGGTCATATCCCCTTCAGGAGAACACGACTTTTGTTAACCCTCTTGCACCCATGTTTTCACCTCTAGTTTAGAAAATTTTTGGCAGCATCTCTCTACAGTTCCCAAAGTGACACATATCTAAACAACCTAATTTACACTCGAGGAACATTGTAATGAGACACTGTTGAAACCATATCCCAAAACTGAAACTGAAACCACATGAATAACAAAAGGATTAACAAATTCGTGTTCACCTAAAGTGTCCAAAAATGGGACAATTCGAGAATCAACAACTCATCTCGATCAACTAGATGAGTTGTTGATTCTCAAACGAGAGTCTAAGCTAATAAACACCACAATTTCCATATTTTAAGACTAAAACAACAACAAAACATAAAATTCAACACAACATCATCAAACTTCCATTAACCAACATAAAGTGTCCAAAAAAGGGATAATTCGAGAATCAACAACTCATCTCAATCAACTAGATGAGTTGTTGATTCTCAAACGGGAGTTCTAAGCTAATAAACACCACAATTTTCATATTTTAACACTAAAACAACAACAAAACACAACATCATCCAACTTCCATTAACCAACATAAACAACCATTTAAATTGAATTAATACATAATATGCTCTCAAAGAGGGATAATTAGAAGGAAATTGTACTAACCTTACTTAAGAATCAAAGAATTGGCAACAAAAACCTTCTAATCTCACTTTCTTCTAACTTCGATCTCCCTCTTCTCCTCCAAAAATAGAAGCAGAACCCGACTGCATCTGTAAACCTAAAATTTTACTTATATATACATGTTGCATTTAAGACGAAGTACAAAGGCAGATGAAAAAAAAACCTCAGCGACAAATTTTGACCAATGTTCGTCGCTTCGTTTATACCCGAGCGACGACATAACTTACCTTCGTCGCTTCAATACTTCTTTAGCGACAAAGATTGAATGTTGTCTCAAAACATGGTTATGGGATAACCTGAGGCGACAACTATAAATATTGGTCGCTTCAATCCTTTTGTAAGAGCCGAATATTGATCAATATTTGTCGCTCCCTTTTTTTTAGCGACGACATCAATAATCGTCACTTAGATTAGTTGAAGCGACGAAGTTATATTTTTTTTTTCATTTTTCGTCGTTTGAATCAAGATATCCAGTAGTGAACTATCAGATGCTCGAATGGTTCTGCATGCCAGCTAAACAATTATCAAGTTTTTAGAGTACGTACGCCATTCAATGCTTAACGAAATTTGTCTAGTTTGTTTTGTTTTGTTTTTGCAATGTTTTTGTAACAAGAGATCGAGTTCAGAAACCACGTGTGTTAGGTTAGCTAATAACCACCCACACAGTAAGGTATCGTCGTCGAATCCCAAAAGCAGTTCAAGCCAATCCTAATTCCCAAGTCTCTTCGGAGCAAAAAGAGAATAAATCAAATAATTAAGTAAATACCCAAGGCCCTACATAAAGGACTTTATTTGAATAAAACACTCTATAATTTGGTCTGCGCGCATTTCTAGGGCTGGGCGCGGGCTGAGCCCGGGTTAGTTTTTTCAAGGCCCGGGCCCGGCCCGGTGGTATTATAACGGGCCGGGTTTTGGTGTTAAAAAATCAGGGCCCGGGTAAAGCCCGGCCCGGGTCAGTTATTTGAAGGGCCCGGTAAAGCCCGGCCCAGAAAACCCGGCGGGCTCGGCCCGGTACGGGCCCGTCGGGTTTTCCGGGCCTAACCCTGCTTTTTGGCTGCCTGGTACTGAAACTGAAAGTCTGAAACAATGAAACTTATGAAAGAATAGGTTACTGGTTACATAGCCAAAATGAAAGCAATCTGTCTGACTATCTCTGTAACAGAAAGGAAAAAATTGCAAGTGCCTGCTGCTACTTGATGCTCTACCAAGTACCAAATAGGCAAATATAGTGTTCAGTTTGTCCATTAAAAATACAAAGTCATAATCAACCAAATTAACCAAAGTTCACATAACCAAAGTAAATGAAAGCTCAAACTCCTTCACTTCAATCGATCGATGGGCAGATCCTCCAAATCTTCAATGCACAATTGCACACCTTGACTTCAACTTGACAAATTTAACTCGCCATTCTCCAATGCACTTCAGTAATTACCTTGTACCTGTAAGACAGTGTATTTCAATTGCTGCTCATCCATGAAGACCATGAGAAATAATTGGAATTAACACTAAAAACAGGAGGAACTTCAACCTAACAAGTTCTAGACCAGTAGTACACACAATGACACAATGGCAAGCCAATGTAGCATGTTACCATCAACAAATCTACAAACCTAACAGAATTTTACCCAATAACATCAACAAAAGCTATATCACAAGAAACAAGAGCATTACTTCATTATGACACAATGGCAACTTGGCAAGCCAATCTAGCATGTTACCATCAACAAATCTACAAACCCAACAGAATTTTACCCAATAACATCAACAAGACAACAAATATAAAGAAAAGCTATATCACAAGAAACAAGAGCATTATTTCACAACAAATGTAAACAAGCTATATCACAACTTGTTGGAAGATTATTTCGTAAATCCAGTAACCTACTTCTATCATGACACTACTGTGATCATGCATAATTTAACAAAGTTCCTAGAAAAGCAAAGCTGCAACTTAACAAATTTAAATGTTTAAATCCAACATCATCCACTTTAATGAGCATTGAGTTAAAAGAAATAATACCTTTCGATTTCTTCGATGCTAGAACCATTTGTTTAAGTTTTAAAGGCTGGGACTTGGCTTGAACACCAGCAACAGCTGGGGTAGTTTTCTTTGAAGAGGTTACAGCTGCTGCTGATGAAGGACCAGCTGCATCATTTTTTTTAGCAACCTTTGCTGCTTTCTTGGGCTGTGAAGTTCTAGTTGTCGCCAGTCTCGCCACAACTTCATGATCTTCATCTTCACTTTCAGATTCTGAATCAGCCATAACCTTTGCCTTTCCCTTTCCTTTTGCATTCTTTTCCTTTGCTCTTCGCTTTGCCGCAGCTACAACAAAGTTAAACAGAATGGAACAAGTCAAAGTCATAATATTAAAAAAATTCAAACAATGCAAGTAAGCAACAAAAAGTCAGAAAACATGTAAGGTATCATACTTGAACTAGCAAACATACCTCTTTCCATCTTTTCATAGAATTCAAGCTCTTCACAGCTTGGATAATATTCAATTTCAGATTGATCCTTTTTCTTTATCCAATTTTGCAAGCAAAGCAAGGCTTCTACAGTTTTAGGAGTTAAAGAACTCCTAAAAGGATCAATCACTCTACCTCCTGTAGAGAAGGAAGACTCAGATGCAACAGTACTGACTTGAATAGCAAGTACATCCTTTGCCACAAGAGCAAGGTTTGGATACTTGCACCCATTTATCTTCCACCAACTTAGTAGGCACCAAGTAGCTGCTTCTTGTTTTGGAGGAACCTCGATTGGATCAAGTAGGTATCTATCAACTTCACTCTCAACAACAACTTCGTTGGACTCAACTAGGTGTTCTTGCCACCCTACAACCCAAAAAAAAAAAACACATCACACATTAATATTTAAGAACAACAGTAAGAATTTAACAAAAACCAAAAGTTGTTACCTTCCAACAAGTCAGCCATTTTCCCTGACATCTTCACAGCCTTGGACCTCTTCGACTTGGAAGATGAGGCTGTTTCTTTTGTACTACTAGAAACCTCACTTGCTGCAGTACTGCTCTTCTCAGATGCATTGGCATTGTTTGATGCATTGGTTGAAGTTCTATAAATGTCGGTTAAGGATACCAAGAGCTCCTTAACAGAGTTGGTCTTCGTTTTTGCTTCCTCCGGTGAATAATGGAGCACTTTTATGCAGGTATGAGCTATGTTCTTCAGCTTGAAGCGAGGATCCAAAACCAATGCAACCAACAACAACTGATTCATGTCTTCAATCTCCCCATAATATTTTCTGAATTTTGCAAGCATCTTTTCATACATCTTCGACATCAACGTTTTCACCTCAGTTGGAGTTCCAGCCGAAGGCGTAGAAAGTGCTTTAATTTCCCCTTCTAGTGATACAATGTCATGAAATGCTTTGTGGGCGGTAGGGTGTCTAGTCATACTCATCCTCATAGTGACATTATAGAATACCCTCAAGATCATCACAAATATTTCAGCCTTCTCCCAATCCTCATCTTGTGGTGGTCCAACTCTTTTTCTTGGTTCAACATACTCTTGTTGTTCTTCTTCCTCATCAAGCTCCTCCTCTTCATCAAAATAGCTTCTGTACTTGTTCATTTCCTCCGCAGCCATCCTTTCAAAAGCCGTTCTCACATCTAAAGCTATGTCTAGCATTAAAAAGGTAGAATTCCATCTTGTTGGTAGATCAAGTGCGGGTATTTCGTCTGTGTCTATGTTCCCTTCAGCCTTCTCCTTCTTCATGCACTCCTTGAACACGTCCAATCTGCTAGAACTACTTCTAATATATTTGACTGCATTTCTAATTGCCGCACAACTTTTATTCATCAAAGACAAACCAGCCTTCACTATGATGTTCAATATGTGAGCCATACACCTCACATGAAGGTACCTTCCTTCAAAAATTGGGGGTTCTTTCCATGCAGCCATTTTTCCTTGAATGTAGTTTATCGCCACCTTATTTGCACTTGCATTATCAACCGAGATAGTCAACACCTTATCTATCTTCCAACGCAGCAAACAAGATTCTAAATTTTTTCCTATTGTGTTCCCTTTGTGATTGGGGATCACACAAAAGTTGATAATCCTCTTGTGCAAAGTCCAACCAGCATCTATAAAGTGAGCCGTCAACACCATATAGTTGATGTTCTGAACTGATGTCCAAGTTCTGTCGTTAAGCACACCCTGTGATGACTTAACACCTTTCTAAGCTCCTCTTTCTTCTCATCATACAGCTTCCAAAAGCACCTTACTATTGTTCTCCTAGACACCGGTTTGAATTGCGGGACAGCCACCCTGCAAAAATGCCTAAAGCCTTCCCTCTCAACATGACTAAACGGCAGCTCATCAATCACTATCATCTCACAAGCAGCTTTTATACAATTGTCCTGAGTCCACACCTTTTGGAGTTGAATTCCTTCTACAGCTTCACCATCACCAGTGATTACGGCTTGACCGTCATCTATGCTTTTCCTACCGGGATACTTCTTGCATACGTTTTGAATATGTCTACGCAATGTACTCGTGCCATTAAAAGAGGAATCACCTTTGAGGTCAGCGCCACAATAAACGCATAATGCACGCTTCTCATGCCCTGCGTGCACTTTCTTCCCATCAATGTTAGTGAAAAGATCTCTCTTATACTGGGTGAAGTGCTGCCACACCGCTGAAGTCTGTTTAGAAACTTTAGGCTCAGTTGATGCAGAAGCTCTTCTTCTTTTTCTCGGCACACCTTGTGAAGCTGCAGTTGCTGCTGGTGCTTCTTCTACAACCTCCACTGGAGCTGCTGGTTCTTCTTCCTCGTTCTCAGCCTCTGCTGCAATCATGTCATTACCGGTCTCAGCTGGTACTTCTTCAATTTCATCATCTGAGTTGTAACACCCAGAATCAGAATTGAAGCAGCCGTATGATGAAGATGAGGTGGTCGACATCAATCTGTAACAACAACCACCCAACCAGCAACATACATGTTATCAGCTATACACCAACAACAAGTCAACAACATCACAATAGCACAAGCACTGAAGCAACATCACAATATACACCAACAAATCAACAACATGCTATCATAAATGTAAGATCATTTAGATCACCATTCACCAATTCATGGGCATAAACACTGATTTCACATAGGATAAAGAAGCTGATTTCACATAGATTTTTCACATAAGAGAAAGAAGCCGAGAATTGAGAAGAATGGTACCTGAGTCAGCCTTGCCGCCTTGGTTCGTGGTCTGAGTGAGAGGGACAGACAGTGAGAGATGACGACTCGGCACCGGAGAGACCGAGAGAACTGAGAGTCTGAGAGACGAGGCCACGAGTCCACGACGAGTCGATTAGTGAAGAGGGAGGCGACGAGGAGCGGCTGCGATGGCGCAGCGATGCGAGTGAGGCGAGGACAAGAAGCGGCTGCGATGGCGCGGCGATGCGAGGCGATGACGAGGAGCGGCTGCGATGGCGCAGCGATGCGAGTGAGGCGAGGACAAGGAGTGAGGCGAGGACAAGGAGCGGCTGCGATGGCGAGGCGACGACGAGGCGGCGGAGGCGCGGCGAATGGGCGATGCATGAGAGAGGCGCCGCAATGAGAGTGAGACTGAGAAATTAACTAATTGAGAGTGAGGGCCGAGGAGTCGATCCAGTCGATCGATGGTTTAGGGTCATCTGGTTATGTTCCAGTGTCATTTTACCTATTCTATAAGTTTAGGACCACTTACAAAAGCCAATTAGATAATGACACCTAAGGTCCCGAGTTTCCGGGCTTTTTTTGTTTAAGGATTTGAAGGCCCGGGCCTGGCCCGGACATAACAAAACCCGGCCCGTTTATCACATAACAACACATAAGCCCGGAAAAAAGCCCGGCCCGCCCGCCCGGGCCCGTCGGTCCGGTCTGAGTTTTTTTTCTTCTTCGGGCTTTTTGCCCAGCCCTACGCATTTCCACTTAATTGAAGCAAAGACGAAAAAGTGAAGCAACCAAAGGAAATATTAAACATGCATTGCCCCACAGATATGGATGTTGATGCACGAAGCTGGGTGCTAGGAATGCATAAATTCACTGTTGGAGTACAAAACTGCAAACTATTTTGTAAAGCACGAAGGACCAATCGATCGACACCAATTTGATGTGCTTAACCAAATTAAGCAAGCTCATACTTAAACCAGACTTTCGTCCCACCCTCAAACTTTTACATTCTTTTTGGTAAAAGGAGCAACGTACCAAGAGAAAACAGGATTAGAGAATCAACTAAAAACACATATAACATATTGACCGTCGGAAGCCAAGTATGCGCTAGCCGGACCAGATGTGGTGATCGACAAGGTCAATAATGGCTATATCGACTAACTTAGATATTAAATGTCGTTAGCGGCTTAACCTTGATCAGATTAAATAAATATTTGAAACCATATAAATATGACATTTGAATAAAACAATGACGAATTGAGCATTCACCGACACCCTAATTATACCATGCAAATAACACAATTCCAAGTAAAACTTTATATATGCCTCTTGATTGCTTATACGGTATATATGGCGATGAATACAAAAAAAATCAAAGCCTCAAAATTAGGAGAACCAAGTAGTGCAGGTAGCTAAGCTGAGAAATTAAGGTACAGTAGTACGACAGATGGCACCGAGTCCCCGCGCTATGGGATTCCTTGCTGGCTGGCTAAGCTCCCTGCTGAGTGCTGATTGGATATTCAACAGTTTGATTTCGATGATCGGAAAGCAAGTTCCTTTCATTCATTCATATGGCCCAACCATAAAGGACGTCCCTAGGAGATTTTTGAGCTCCTTTTCGTTAAGTTCTGGAGTTGATCGAGTGTAATGACTGATGAGAAGGAAGAGATCGAACACTCATAAGTGGATGATCAATCGCTCACCACCACATACACCTTAACAAAAGTTTACGTTCTTTACTTAACTACATACAGTATGTGGCTTCCAGAAGCTACTGATTTTCGTTGCTCCATCATTGAGGCTTATATCGTGCGTGCCTAATCACGCTCCAATCATTTTCGAAGGCAACAAGTACTTGGCCGGCTTTACTTTTCACTTCTGATCGACTTTCTGATAACTAGGCCTGGCAAACAGGCGGGTTCGGGCGGATTATTAGTGGGCGGGTCATTAACGGGTTCAACCCGATATAGCCCGTTAAGCTTAACGGTTTATATCGGGTTAGCCCGATAAGATAACGGGTTACCCATTGGGGCCCGATAAAACCCGTTAAGCATTTTTTTATAAAATAAAATAAAAAGTCATTTTATTACCTATTTTTTTTATTATTTAAAAAAAAAAAACATTAGAGTTAGGTTTTATGAATTCTTATCGGGTTGTTATTGGGCTAACGGGTTCACCCGAAACTGCCCGTTTTGATAACGGGTTGTTATCGGGTCACCTATTAATAACCCGATTAGTTAATGGGTCGTTATCGGGCGATAATGGGCGGGTCATTTATTAACCCGCCCAATTACCAGGCTTACTGATAACACAGTTGAGACATGCCCGGAAGTTGAATGTAGTAGACCACGTAGAAATCGAGACATCTAAATCATACTAAAAACAAGCCTAATCGAATTGGAGAGATGGAGCGGTGGCCGTTTTCTGATCCTTTAATTTTTAATCTTGTGTCCAGCTAGGTCTCCAAGTTTTGCCCTACTAATTTCTAGTTAGCTTAATAGTCTTTTCGCTGCTGCCATGCATCTTCTTTCGGGATTGAATCTAGCTTGCGATATTCCAATTCCAAAACAAAAATTAAATGTCCGAAGAGTCGTAAAATTGATCGAAACTCTTCATGTTCACAAGCTAGATAGCTAGAATTTTGGTTGTTATTCAGACTTGATTAACATATATATGTGTCGTGCATGATGAACAATGATGAATTCTTACTTCTTTTTAACAAGCGTACGTAGTTAATCTTAACCACTAGCTAGAGATTTGTACATTAATTAACTGTGTAATCTAGGAGTTCATACTGATCGATCCATACGTCGACGTACTATCCTTAGTCTTCTTCATGATCGAACATAAGAATCATATCTAACGTGCACACGGTAACCAAGGTATTGTTGCACTACTACATTTCCTAGAGAGCACGGTAGGTGGAGTTGGTGAAAGGAAAAGCACTTGATGTCCAGGGTACGTTGAAAGAAAGGAAAAGCAGTGGCACCACCCTATGCTTTTCTTCTTAATCGAGCATTTCTATCATTAAACATTCAAACTTCAATATTCTAATGGGAAACTACTTCGGCTGGCGCAAAAGATCTAACTTCTTGACCCGATTGATCCTTCAACTCTTCGAGTATAAGGAAGGAAGACAATGTTATATAATTGAAATTAGAGCATATAATTAAAATTAGGGTTAGAGTTCCCAGCTGGATTTCTAGCTAATTTAGCTTCTTCTTTTTTCTCAAACAGAATACCATGTATATGCTTGGGGGTGCGTATCTGCGAATAATTAACGTATATTTACATACGTGTTCAGAGTAGGTGCTCTCATTCAATTCAACCCAGTCCGCCTCGTCAGCCTGGCTGGGTCACTCCATGGAGTCCATGCCATGCATCGCGTCCTCTTTATCTCTCCAGGGAGCTAGCTTTTGCTAGCTTGATCATGGTTAGCTACTTATTAGCGACCAAGATTTTCAAGTGAACATTGTTATGCCTGCTAGCTACGAATTAATTCATCTTCTTCTTTACCAACAAATAAAAAAGAAAAATCCCATTCGATGTTTTTTGAGTATGTATATGTACGAGTCGGCGACCATTCTTATAAAAAGTTACCGCTCATACTGTTTAGTACGTCTATCTAAAACAAGTTTGTCTGTAATATATTTATATATATATTACACTTCGATGAACTGCTCAATTTAGTCGCAATCATGGGCGAGTTCACGTATTTGGCTTATCAGAACTTAGGCCTTGGTGAGTTTTTGAGGTTAAAAATAATAATATTATTAGTTAACTATAAATTAAAAAAAATAAATAACTCAACCCATGTAATCAAATACTCAAACGTTCAAAGTCTAATTCTCCAACTCCCCCTTTATGGCTTCGCATATCCCGCAGTACAACACGGTAAAAAAAGAAATAAAATACTATATCAATTATCTAATAAATCAATATCCTATTCATTTACCTAGTTATAATTCAAATTCCAAATGACCAAGTGTCAAACTCTTGCATGTTCTTCCAAGCTCAAGTCGCAACACTCGTAGGTTTCAACCAAGTCTATTTTAATGTTTTGCTTATCACATAGAGAAATTTGTTGAAGAGGTCATTAATGTTTTTTAATTTAGACATATTGGTCATTCATATTTGACAAATATCATAATGGCCACTCACGTTTGATATTTTCATTCAAATTGGTCATTTTGTCTGTTTTGGATGTTAAAAATCACACAATTAAATGCATATTTTTTCATTGAGATCCTAATAAACGGACTTTTATGCACTTAACAAATAAAAGAACATGTTTTTGACATCCAAAACGGACAAAATGACCAATTTGAATGAAAGAAAAATTCTCTATTGAGGACCCTTATAATGAGGACTTGGTGAGTACCTTCTCATTAAACCTACTTTTTGTTTATATTTTGGCAAATTCACCGTTGACTGGATAGATAATGATTAGTAAACACTACCACATTTGTTAACATTACCGGCGAGATCACCGGAGACAAGGCCGGCGACATACACCGTCGCCGGTAATGTTTTGGAACATTACCGGCGATTTTCCGGCGAAAAGTCGCCGGTAATGTCTTCATTTCCGGCGACTTACTCCGTCGCCGACAATGTCTCTTATATTAGACGAAGATTGCATCAGCCCGATCATTCTTTCATTTTGATCGAAAAAAATCCAGAGAAATCGAAAGAAGGAAAACGTACGCTCTGAAATCGATCATTCGGTATATTGTAAAAATTAAGACGCGCGTCGAAAACTCGATCACTCGGAAAGCTATATATATATGTACGTGTATATATACGTATATGTACGTGTATGTGTATATATATATGTGTGTGTGTTGATCAAATCCAATTCGTGAGCAGATATATATATATATATATATATATGAAATTTTGTTGATGTGATCACCGAAACGAGAAAACTGCTTGTAGTTAATCTTATCTTGTGTCTGAATCAATGACTGGTATATATTATCGTAGTGTTATCGTTGCCAGTCTTAACAGAGCCTCATACCTAGTCAAATACGTTTTGAATTGAAAAAAGAAGAATACCATCATCGAGTACGTACTGAATTGAATTCAGAGAATGTGTGAATTGAATTGAGATATCGCGTCGATTATTAGTAGTGAATGTGTGTATATATATAATTAATATGTAAAATTGTTAGAATTTTCAGGATGGACAAGAGTTGGATGAGCCTCGAAAGATGAGATGTCAGATATCACCAGGGAATTAGGAGTTTTGTGGATTTTGTGAAGGCTAATTGTGGAGACACTACACTTCATTATTGCCCGTGTAAAGAATGTAAGTGTTTCAGCGATCAATTTCGTTTTCCCATTGATAAAGTCCAGAGGCACCTGAGTAAATACGGGTTTTGGGATAAGTACACTTGTTGGATTTATCACGGTGAAACATCGTTAGCGGGTCCGCATGATCATGGACAATTTGGTGAGAGGGCCAGTCCACGCTATGATCATGGAGATTTTGCTGAGAGGGGCAGTTTATCCTATGATCCAACATCGATGTTAATCAATGATATGTTTCCTCATGAGAGCGGTGTATTTGCTGATGAAGCACCAAATGTCCCTCCCGTCGTTGAGGGTTTCCCCCATATCGAGCCAGTCGAGCCATTACCTGGAGCTCATGTCAACACAAGCGGTATGGACAAGTACAACAACCTGATTGCATTGCAACAGACTCCGTTGTACGACGGTTGTAGTAAGACTGTTCTTGAAAGTGTGATGGGAGTGATGCAGCTCAAAATGGAGAACAAAATGTCTGTCAAAGCTGTTGATTCTTGGCTGAAGTGGACTGGTTCGCTACTGTCACCCGGTCATCGTCTTCCTACCACTCATCATAAGGTGCGACATATCCTGAAAGATCTTGGGCTTTCCTACATCAAAATCCATGCATGCAGATATGATTGTATTCTCTTCTGGGGAAAAGATCTCGAAGACCTTGAAGCCTGCCCGGTATGTTTTACAGAAAGGTATAAGTTGACTCCTGCAGGCAACAAGAAAGCTGTGAAGATACTTCGATATTTCCCGCTTATTGATAGGCTGGAGCGGTTGTTCATGTGTGCTTTCACGGCCGAGGCAATGAGATGGTGGGCTGAGAGGAACTTGCCTGACGATGACACCCTTATACACCCTTCCGACCGAGAGGCTTGGAAGCACATGGTCAGGGAGTTTGATCATTTTGCAGCAGAGGTCCGAAATGTTTGGCTAGGGCTCTCATCTGACGAATTCAACCCTTTTGGCAACATGAGTCTTCAATACAGTATATGGCCAGTTATTTTGGTACCGTACAACCTTCCACCATGGATGTGCATGAAGAAGGAATACAATATGCTCACTTTGTTAATTCTGGGCCCGGGTTATCCAGGAAAGTGTCTCGATGTGTATTTGAGGCCTTTGATTAAGGAGCTTAAGTACCTGAGTGAGTGTGGCCACCCCACTTACGATAGGTTCAAAAAGGAGATGTTCCAGATGCATGCCATGCTTGTTGGCACTATCAGTGATTTTCCTACCCGCGGTATGTTGTCGGGCAACGTTACCAGGGGTTACAGGGCTTGTTCAGAGTGCATGACGGTTGATTGTTGCAGTCCTCATTGCAGTAAAATTGTTCAGATGCATCACCGTTGTTGGCTTCCATATGATCACCCATTTAGGCAGGATCCAGACGCGTTTGATGGGACTGTGGAAACAGGTGTGGCACCCAGGCGATGGACAGGGGAAGAAATTTTGGAAGTGTTGAATGAATATGATTTTGGCCAGCTGAGCAATCATCCTAACATAGTGGCGTCAATTCCAGACAAGCCCGAAAGGTATAAGTTTTGGACACACAAGAGCATATTCTGGGAACTCCCCTACTGGCCCAGGTTGCCTATCAGACATTACCTAGATGTCATGCACATAAAGAAGAATGTGTGTGAAAGTGTGGTGGGCACAGTTTTTAACTTGGAGGGGAAAACAAAAGGCATCCCTAAGGCACACATTGATCTGAAAGCAATGGGTCTGCGGAAACATTTGTGGTTAAGAGATAGTAAGAGAAAAATGCCGCAAGCTCCGTACACCGTAAAGCCGAAGCATAAGCATGAAATTTTTCGGTGGCTGAGTAATGTCAGGTATATATTCTTATGGCGGCTATGTAGGAATTTGGCCTTAAATTTTTAGCGGAGTATATATGGTTATATGCGAGAAATATAATTGTTGCATATATATGGCTTTATCTATATATATGCAGGTATCCTTATGGCTATGCAGGAAATATAAGTAGGTGTGTTAACTTCCGGGACAATAAGATGTACGGATTAAAGAGTCATGACTGCCATGTACTGCTTCAACGCCTTTTCCCTATTTTCATTCGAGGGTACATGCCCAAAGAGGTGGTGGAGCCGTTGGTGGCCTTGTCAAGATTCTTTCAGAAGTTATGCACCAGGGAAGTTAAAAAAGCAGACCTCAGGGAGATGCAAGATGACATCATTTTTATCATGTGCAAGCTTGAGAGGATATTTCCCCCAAATTTTTTCGACATAATGCCTCACCTGATGATCCATCTTCCCGAACAATTGTTGCTTACCGGTCCCGTACACTACACTTGGATGTATCCCATGGAAAGGTACAAATGATTCATAAATTTGGTTTGCCTATGTTTTTATATGTAAATTCTTAATTTTTAAGTAAGTTAACATGCACTTGTTAACTTGTAGACAATTGGGAGCCTACAAGGACTATGTGAAGAATAAATATGCACCTGAAAGGTGTATCGCTGAAGCATATCTTGCGCACGAGTGTGTAACGTACACCAAAGTGTACCTCAAAAATGTAGAGGACCCCCAACAACAGATGCCGATAGATGAACCCCAGTTCAACCTTTCTATCATCTCCAGTGACGTGGTAGTACAGGGAAGCTTGCCAAAGTCGTACAAGTTGGATGGAAATGAGGTAGCCATTGCCCACTGGTCAGTACTGATTAACTGTCAAGAAGTACAATATTGGAAAAACTATCATCTTCACTGCCAAGCTATTGCCGGAAATGTTGATTACCACAACAAGACGTTTGCAAACTACTTTGGTCAATGGGTAAGTATATGTGTATATGTCTATTTTTATATATATCCTTATATAGCATGTATGTATGTACGTGGTTTTGTGGTGTCAAGATGACATAATTTCTTCTGTACGTATTAATATATGGACGTTTTCAGATGAACCATGTAGCAGATGATGGTTGCCCAGAGTGGTCAAACGAATTGAGGGTCCTGGCGATGAAACCGATTGCTTCAAAAGTTTACTCGATGTGTCAGGTCAATGGCGTGAAATTTATATGTGAAAATCGAGACGACCGACTGAAAACACAGAATTGTGGGGTGATGGTCCATGGTGGGCAGGATGGCGTTGACTATTACGGTGTCTTTCATTCAGTTGTTGAACTAATTTATGGGAACCGCATGAAAGTGCACTTGTTCAAGTGTAGATGGTTTGATACTAGCTCGGAGAACACAAGGACCGATCAGTACGGAACATTTTCGGTGAATACTGCTACTACCTGGTATGAAGATGACCCTTTCGTTCTTGCCTCATCAGTAAATTAAGTGTTTTACCTGGACGATCTTCTTAATAAAGTCCCGTGGAAGGTGGTTAACCATGTTGCTCATAGAAACATATACAGTGCTGCCACACTTGGTGATACCGCAGATGATGAGGAAGTTACTGCATACCAAGAGCCGAACGCTTTTGACATTCCGGAATCATCTATGATTCGCCTTAATAATGTGAGATCTGGGAGTGTGGTTCGAATTACTGGAGCAGAACTTCTCGATGTTAATCCATATGAAGTTGACGCTGATTCAGATGACGAGGAGCGGCACATATTGCCAGAGGTTACCTATGAAACCGAGTCAGACTCAAGTGATGAAGATGATTACGATTATCATCCTTAGTACGTTGCAAATTGTAGTCGGAAAATGTACTCGGAAAATGTACTCGGAAAATGTACGTAGTAAAATTTAGTCGGAAATTGTAGTCGGAAAATGTACTCGGAAATTGTATGTAGTCGGAAATCGTGTTGGAAATCGTAGTCAGAAATTGTAGTCGGAAATTGTAGTCGGAAAATTGTAGTCGGAAATTGTAGTCGGAAAATGTACTCGGAAAATGTACTCGGAAAATGTACGTAGTAAAATGTAGTCGGAAATTGTAGTCGGAAAATGTACTCGGAAATTGTATGTAGTCGGAAATCGTGTTGGAAATCGTAGTCGGAAATTGTAGTCGGAAATCCTAGTCAGAAATTGTAGTCGGAAAATGTACTCGGAAATTGTACGTAGTCGGAAATCGTACGTAGTCAAAAATTGTAGTTATATATGGTCGACTAAATGTTGTCGGAAATTATGTAGTCGGAAATTGGTCGATCAGATAATAGTCGACAAATAATGACATTACCAACGAGTTGATAAGTAACTCGTTGGTAATGACATTACCAACGAGTTAGCAACTCGTGGGTAATGTCATTACCAACGAGTTGCTTATCAACTCGTTGGTAATGTCATTACCAACGAGTCAAGTCGTTGGTAATGACATTACCCACGACGTACGTCGTTGGTAATGTCATTACCAACGACGTTGACCTAACTCGCCGGCAATGGTGGCGGTATAGGCAGCTCGAGCTCTCCTCCTCCCCATTTCTCTTCGGCCGAATTCGAATCTCTATTCCCTCTTCCCTCTCTTAGGACGAAATTCTCACCTCTCCTCCCTCTCCTCAATCCTCTCTTCTCTCTTCCCTCTCCCTTCTCTTCCTCTCCTCCCCTCTCTCCTCCTCCCCTCCTCCTCTTCCTCCTCCCCTCACCTCCGTCGCCGGCACAGTTGGGTCGAGCTCCACCATGCCAGGTTTGAGCTCACTCTCTCTCCCTCTCTCTCTCTCTCATTCCACAATTTTTTTTTGTGTATTTTGATTAATTAATTTTTGATAATTGTGGGATGTATATATGTATGCATGTGGAAAATATTTGTAAAATGTAATTAAGGTATGTTTGAAAATTGTGGGAAAAAATGTGGATAATTGTGGGGTGAAGGAGCAATATATGTGTAAAATTAATTAATATATATGGAATGTATATATATACGTATGTTTGAAAAATTTGGAAAATTAATTAGCTAGGGTGAATTGGATTAATATGTGATGTATATATATATGTGTGAATTAAGATGAAATTAAGATGAATGATCGATGTATACAAACTGTATATTTGATGTATATATATGTGAAAAGTTTAAAGCCGGAAATGATGTATGTATATATGTTAAGTTAGGTGATATAGTTGTTAATTTAACGTATAATAGGTGAAAAAATTGTTCGGAATTTAACGTATAAATTAAGGTGATATAGTTGTTAATTTAACGTATAAATTAAGGTGAAAAATCGGAATCGGAACAGTTTGGAACCACAATGGTTTGGAACCGGAACGGTTTGAAACCGGAACTGTTTGTAACCGGAACCGTTTGTAAAATAACGGTTCCAGTTACAAACAGTTCCGAATCCAAACCGTTCCGGTTCCAAACTGGGGTTCTATAACAAATCGGAACCGGAACGGTTTGGAAACGGAACTGTTTGTAACTGGAACCGTTATGTTACAAACGGTTCCGGTTACAAACAGTTCCGGTTTCAAACGGTTTCGATTCCACACCGTTCCGGTTCAAAACTGTTATAGAACCCCAGTCGGTTCTGAACCGGAACTGTTTGTAACCGGAACCGTTTGTAATATAATGGTTCCAGGTTCCAAACGGTTCCGGTTCCGATTTGTTATAGAACCGAATCCATGACTATTACGGTGTCCATGCCAGGAGGTTTTGCGGCTAATTGGCTTCGGAGAGGTTCCCGAAATAGTGGAGGGAATAGTAGTCAAGCTTCCTCCTCGCCCGCAGTTAGCAACACGCCCAGTGGGCCAATGATGAGTGCTCGCACGAGAGCCTTGCTAGAGGCGCGAGCTGAGGAGGAAGCTGCACGATCAAGATCCGTGCAACCGGAAGTCGAGGCTCGAGCCTCAGTCTCCAGACGCTCAATCAGCAGACGTCCCTCCGGTGGCAGAGCCTCAGACGAGCGACAGTCAACGGGGGCATCAGAAACTCCCTCAATCCGAATGCCCCATATTCACCCGGTGCCTACTCCCGTTTCACGGGAATCATCTGAGACACATGGTGGTGCTGGCGCCTCATCGTCCAGGCCTCGTCTATCTCCGCCGTCCGGTCTCTTCCTACCCGACGAGATTCCTCTCATCCCTGAATTCGATGATAGGGGGATGCCTGTTTATATTGAAGGACGGCCGGAGTTCCTGACCGTGGAGGAAGCGTATAACTTCCTCCCGTTCGACCCCGTGTATCTTTGGAGTGTGAGGTGCACCAACCAACAAACGGACGATGCAGGTAAATTTTATTTAACATCAGATTGATTACTTAATTATTACTTAAGACTTGCGATAGGTTCAATTAATGATATCAATTTGTTGACATTGTATTATTAGGCAATTTCGTTAATGGGACTGGAAAACGGAAAGGGGCTAGAGGCACCTGCACCGGGAAGAGACTTGAGCAGGCCACCGGCGGAAGGAAAACGCCCATAAGGGTCAATGAGGATGGCGAGGTGATCGAGGCATTCGACACCACGCGCAAATATGTCAGCATGGCCGGTGCGATCGTGCGGGACAAGGTCCCAATGCTTTGGCCAGATTGGGAATCTGTGCCTATCTACGTGAAGATGCAAGTGCATAATGCACTCAGTGTGAGTAAAATCGTATTTTCATTACGTAAATTTTACATTTATTAATTAAGTCCGAATAAATATATAATTTTACCTTTTATATATTCATATTGCAGGTGTGGTTTGACGTGAATGAAGTTCTTATTCACACGTGGGTAGAGCGTCAACTACATATGAGGTGATGTGCTTCGACTTATTTGAATATATATCGAGTTAGATTTTTGTTTATCAAGTGTTTTAATATCTTTAACTTTTTTTCCTTGTTTTAATATAGGTATAAAGAGTGGAAGAACGAGCTTTCTTCCCATTACACTGTATACAAGGAGCTAGGCCGAGGTTCTACCCCTAGCGAATTCCGGTTTAGGGAGTACGAGTGGCTGTGGCTGATAGCCCACTTCGAGCACCCCAAAGCTCGGGTATGCATCCTTAATATATCTTACAAGCCTAATGTATCGTATCAGATTGAAATAGTTAGTTACTAATTTTTTTTCATATGTTTATCAAACAAGGCGATTTCGAAGACGAACCGGGCGAATAGATTGAAAAACACCAGGGCCCATCATGCAGGTTCACTCAACTACATGGGTTGGTCGACTAAGGCGCAGCAACAACAAGAGGTGAACCCGTTGGTGTATATTCATCAGAAGTTCTACCCGCAGTGCCCTGAAGAAGTGGTAAGTCTTTCGCCTCTCCATGTGTTAATAAAACTATTTTTCGATATTAATAGATTTTGTTAGCTAATACGTTGTTCATTTTCGCTTTTCAATTAGACGAGAGTGGAGGAGGCGACCGCAGAAGTGACCATGAGTATAGCTCGGACTAACCATCCTGACTGCTCCGAGGAAGAAGTCACCCAGTATGCCTCTCAGATCGATCCGCTTGATCCCCCGATAGCGGCTCAGATCATGGCAAAAGCGTGCGGGACTGGAAAGAATACCTACTACTGTAGGGGAATGGGCACGGCGGGCGAAGGACTATTGAAGAACACTTCAGAATACTCTACCGGGTCAAGAAGTTCAACTTCTAGTCGTAACCTCGCAGCGGAGCTTCATAGGACGCAGAGGGAGTTGGAGGAGCAAAAGAGGCAGATGGCCGAGTACCAAATGCAGCAGACACAGGTGCAGGCTCAGATGTACACATGGATGCAGACGATGTACGAGGCTCAGACTACCGGACAACCGTTCCCCACACCTCCCCCGGTCCCTCATATCCCTAGCTATCCACCACCACCACCGCACCAGTCAACGTCAGAGCAAGACCAAGGTAGCCACCGGAATTCAAATGAGTACATGGATTACTTCAACCCTGATGACCCGCAAATTCCTGGACCTGACCTGTAGTTGTAGTTAATTTTTGTATCGTCGTTGCTATTTGTACTGTACGTTGGACATTTATGTTGAACTTGTATGACTGTCTTTGCTATGTGTACTGTTGAACTTGTATGATTGTACGGTTTATGTATTTCAATGCAGGTTATGGAATTGGGCCCAATCCAGAACCGCGTTTTTTTTTCAAAATTTTTCCCCACATTGCCGGCGACATAGACTCGAGTCGCCGGCAATGTCTCACATTCCGGCCACGGCGGCGCTGCCATTGCCGGCGACGGCGTTTCCCGTCGCCGGCAATGTCAACACCGGCGGGGAATCTCCGGCGACGTCATTGCCGGCGACAAGTCGCCGGTAATGTCAATTCTGGCGAAAAAAAAAGACAAGGCCGGCGACGGCAGGTCGCCGGTAATGTCTCCATTTCTGGTAGTGAAATCATTCATGCAAAATTTCACAAAAATTGAAAATCGTTAAGTCATTCATAATCAAGATTTATGACTTATGAATACGAACGATGTATGTTTGGCAGTTTTGGTTCGTCTATTGATTTGATATTGTTCGATACCTTAATAATTTTTCATTTGGATAAAAAATTGTAAAAATGATCTACTCATAAATATCTAAACATCTAACGGTTAAATTTGTAAAAATGTTATCGAAAAATGACTCTTACGACAATTTTATGAAAAATACTCATCAAGTCCTCATTGGAAGAGTTCCCTTGAATGAAAATGTCAACCATAAGTGACCAATCCCATATTTATCAAACATGAGTGATTAATCCGTCTTAATTGTCAAATATGAGTAACCTCTTTAGCAATTTTTCGTATCACATAATTTGTTTTCATTTGAAATCATAAGTGTTATGGATTAATTCTTCATAAAAAAAAATCTCTTGTTCTCCAAAATTCATGTTTTTTTTCTAAATTAAGCCCTACCGAACATTTCATCCTGAATTCGCCAATGATCACAATGAGATATATAGATATAAACGTCAATTGACTAGTGTCTATATGATCTATTAAGCACATTAATTAAATGATTTAATCTATCACAGAACGTAATTAGACATCTAAATCTGATACTCTGACATGATTTGTGATATATATAAGGCTTCTTTGCATACATGGATATAAGGAATGCAAAATTGATATTTTTGGCGATATTTTTTTGATATTTCAGTTTTTTTGAATCACCTGAAAAATCCTCAATTATATTCCTAAATCTGCTGATTTTTTATTTTATTTTTATCGATATTTCCAATATATCAGCGATATTTTCGATATTTTCTGAAATTTCCAAAATTTCTAAAACTTTCAAAAACTTTTCAAAAACTTTTTGAATCTCATAGGTCCTCTACGAGATTTTGAATCATTTGTATATTTAATTTTGTGATGTATAATATATTGTACAAAATGCGTGATGGTCTAGCCGTTTTAGCCATCAAAAAATAAAAATAAAAGTATTAAATTATATTTTAATAATTATCAGCACTTTCATATTTTATTATAACAAATTCATATGTCTTGATGTTTGAATTGATCAATATTTTCTTTTCACATAAGGGGTAGATCGATAATTGATCATGATATAACAATCTCCAAAAGTTTTTTTTTCAAATTTTCATGTATGTTTATTAGTTTCCGTCTTTCAGTCAGAATTTTCACTTGATCGATATTTCATTGATATTTTCATCGATATATCCAAATTTTAAACCGTTGATATATCTTTGATATCCGATATTTTACTTCTTGTATGGATATGATGGGCAAGATTTTCCTTTCTGGTAGCAATGATACTAGTATATAAACCACTCACATTACCACCTGGATTGTAATAGCAATTGACAATGGAGTCAACCTGACCTTTTGTACATGCTAATTATGATACTCCATTTTATTGATCTTATGCTTCCCCTACGATCGACATTGATTGCCTTGGTATACATAAATTTGATTGGACTGCTAATATGTGGAGAATGAAATTTGAATAGACTTCTAACTGAGAATGAAAATTTTGATCGGTTTCCAAATTAACGTGTCAAATTGATTTAGAAAAACTCAACCATACAAGTTGAGTGGGCAGCATTGCAGCACCGGCCTATATATCACACCATATATAACAGCAAACTTAGACAAAACTATCCATATAGTAGATATAGTATATAATATATTTTTAATGTCAATATACTTGTTTTGCAGAATAATCTACTTAAGTAGATCATCTAATTTTAATGTATTTAATTTTAATGTATGGATGTATAGATCCCTATAAATTTACTCTGTGTATGTCTATTGTATCAATCAATGAACAAAAATAAATTAGAATTTGGCTACTTTTGTAACGAAGATACTATTGATGACTATGAAGTAATACTCCTAACTTCGTATACAATTTTTAGGTATCTACTTTTGTTTATAACCCCTTTAAATTTGACTAAGATCGTTAGATCGATCAAATTAAAGTGTCTTTTGAGATAATTAACAATATAGAACCAACCAAATTTTTTTATTAATCATTAGATATAAAGGTTTTCTCTCCAATCATCCCAGATTTTCATTTTTTTTCTCTTCCAAGTTAAACTTTCCTCTCATAGTAATTAATATGTGGGTTAGTCTTTTCAAACGAGGGGTACAAAATATTGAAGTATCTTAGTGGCTTAGTCTGTGGGCAAAGTCTAGTTAAATTTTGACATTGGGGACCTTCCCAAATATCTTTAATCATTGAATGTGATGGCATCCTTACGTAATTTAGCTCCAACATAAGGACCTTCTAATAATCTACCCTTCCCCTCCATGATACAAACCATTACGAAATCAAAAATCAAACCTGAATTAGAATTTACAAACCCTTCACATTTCCTCACTTTAGAACCCACATCACCTTCCCCATCCACAGCGCGTGACCCACAATCTCTCTCCACTGTCTTTTTTTGTAAACACACGCGCGACAGCAGAGACTGAAACACGTTCCCACCACTACACTGTTTAAGATTAAAACGTTAATTAATAAAATTATTATTTCCAGGCCCTTTATATACCTCTCCCTCCTCCTCCGATCCTCACAAGCTCGTACCAACAAAAAACACTAATTAATTCCCCCCCCCTCCCTCTCTCCAAAATGGAAATTGAACCAAGCCCGCCTGTGGTGGCCAAGAAGCTTTGGAACCTAGTACGAATAGTGTTCTTCATGTTGCGCAAGGGCATGGCCAAAAGCAAGTTACTAGTCGACCTCCACTTGATGCTCAAGCGCGGTAAGCTCGCCACTAAAGCCATAGCCAACAATCTCGCCATGCTACACCATTCTTCCAACTACTCTTGCCGCTCCAACGACGCCGTTTCGTTTGTCACTCCCCGCGAGTACGAGTTCAGCTGCAGCAACAGCCCCGCTGTCGTCATCCACAACCCTTTCAAGCGCAACAAGCACGGCCACGGCCACCACGGATATTTCTCGAAAAGTGCAACTAGAGCCGGCGCGTACCAATACGACGATGTTAGCACCGCGGCGGCGGTGCAGAGGGTGTTGGAGATGCTGAACAATGAGATGGCGGTGGAGGCGTCGCCGATGGTGACGCTGCCGGGGTTCGGGAAGAGCCCGATGGTGAGGCAGCTGAGGATAACGGACTCGCCGTTTCCGATCAAGGAGGAAGGGAATAGCCAGGTGGACAAGGAAGCTGAGGAATTTATTAAGAAGTTTTATAAAGACCTCAAGTTGCAGAAAAGGACTTCTGCGATCGAATCGCCATACCGTTCTTTGCGTAGTCGATGAGATATGAACCTTCGAAAAACTTACCTCCACGGTTTAAATCTGAAATCTTAGTATTGCATGTGATGATCGAGCAGCTAGGGCTACGTACACACACACCTGCTTTGAGTGCATGGTTAATTTGTATTTTTCTTTTCTTCTTGCTTTTATGATTTGCACATAAAGAGTACTCACACACGCAAAGAATTTTTGTATGTGGCAGATACGTGTATCTTTTGTAATGCATGTTTAATTTTGTGCACAAGAAAATAGCTGTGAATATCCGTTAATTTACTTAACCGTCCGTGGACTCAAGATGGCATATTGCCAGAAGTAATATCGACAACAAATAACCTACACGCACAATAATTTTGCACGAACGGATCAATTAGGGATTGGATCGATGAAACTGATATATCGAAGCTCTTGATTGAGTTGGAGTAAATTAAAACTAAAAAGTGAGAATGATTATGCTTTTGGCAACGTATAGTGTTAATTTGGTCTAACAAGTTCCAACAATCACTTACATGTCTTCATGTGTTTGTAAATTTGCATGGTGAAAGAGAAAAGGGAAAGGCGACCTCCTCGTCTTTTCATAAAGCTAAACCAATATTGTACCTACTGCGATCAATTGCATGGGTTAAAGCGACTTTAAGGAGAGCGTTGTGTTTGGCTTAATTGGCTCGATAATGGGAGTGGAATTTTAATGTATTGCCTTTCGAGGTTGGTGAGTAGGAGCTTTGGATTTATTAGGGTTTAGGGTTTTTGTCTGCGTATACTGTTGTTTCGAAAGTGATGCTAGTGGTTCTGGTCCAATTTTTCCCATTGCGTTGTTGAAGGGTCACTACTCACTACCATTTGCTGATTTGCATAAAGAACGCCACAAATTTTCACTTACGAAAAAATGCCATTGCCCCGAGGAAGTTTCTCGTACGCGTACTGCCATGGCCTCTTGTTATTGTCTGTTTTTGAGTCGGTAAGAAAAACGGAAGAGACTAAGAGGACTGAGAAAGCTAAATATATATATATATATATATATATATATATATGGCCGGTTGTCGACAATTCTCTCTTCAGCTAGAGTGATCTAACAATATCATCATGCTTACTTAAGGAGTGATGGGTCTAGCTCACTACAAATTAGACATCCTCCTTACAAATTAGTCCTGGTATTGTCAATTAAGGCAGCATTAGACATCGATCTCGATCTCTCTGATTACGTAATTAAGTAAAAGAAACAAACAAAGTACTTTCAAAGGAAAAATTGCTCACTATTTGAAGATCGAGACTGCTGTGAAAAATCCATATGTGATGCATAGTGATCGATATTATATATATACTTATTGTTTGGCTTCGATTTTTCCCGAGTCAAGTTGATGCGTATAGAGTTGTCGTAAACTGTCACTTTTTTGAATCTGCTATTTGTTGATGTGCTGTGTGCGAGGCGTGCCATTGCCGATGGTAGAATGTTGTTGTGTAGTGCGCAGTGTAGTCTCTACTTCTTGTCAAGCAATTGGAACGAGGAGAGCACCAACCTCACTTGTTGAGTCCTACTTGCCTTAATACAAGACGTAAGCTCCGTGTCTTTCTGCCGAGCCACAAAGAATCGATACTTTACACCCTCGAGCAAGTATAAAGCAGAGCAATCCTAAGGACGTAGTGTTGAGAACACTGGATATTGTGACTTCATAGATTTTTAGAATCCCCACACTCTGTCGGGTGGCATAGACTCCTCCGATTACCGTCATCATAGCTCGAGTGAATCTTCAGATCCCCACGCTCTGTCGGGTGGCCTAGATCCTGAATTCGCTGTTGCCGATTGGTTAGCTTGAGTGAACTTTCGAATCTCCACGCTCTGTCGGGTGGCCTAGATACTGAGCTCGTTGTTCGCTGGTTGTTTATTCGCAGTGGAATAAGATTTGCTGGTGCGCAAATTGTGTGTATGAATGTAGAGGTTCGCAAATCTGTTTTGCTTCTTCTATTTATAGAAGTAGGTACTCTGACTCTCCTCGCTTGACAAGGTAATATTATCGATTATGAAGAATATCTTGCCCCTAGATTATCTAGGAATCGCATAGATATCATTTCTCGATTCGCAGCTCTTATTAGGCTGCTTGTGGTCGGCCCATTCTATCTCTGAGGTTCAAAAGTATTAAAATAAATGTTAAGTCTATTTTTGGCCTAAACATTACTCTCCATACCTCGAGATTAACCCGTGGACAATCGAAGGGGTCTTGATGTGACGTGTCACTTTTTGGTCAGCGGTTTTGAATTAACCTCGCACTAGGCTACTCAAGTGTTCTTCTTGAAAAATCACGCCGTCTATTTTCAACCCTTTTAAGTCTCTTCAATCGCTTTCCCCCCTTTTCACCTTTACTCTAAAGCTCTTCAATCCAAGATTTTGAATTTTCAATCACTCCCTGAACTCCAATTCTCGTCCTTCTTCTTGCAAATGGCTCCTTATCAAAAGTTCTGCCCAGACGATTTCGAGAAGGATGTAGAAGCTTTCCGCAAATATATAGACCAACGCCTCCATCGAGATCAAGACACTCCCTATTTGTGGGTCGATCTAACAGAGGGGGATGAGATTATACTGGCTCCGACCACTAATACTACAAGAGCCTCTTCCATCCTCTATTCGGCTGTGTGCCGTTCTCCATTAGTCGTACGAGGTGAAGCCGCTGCTCCCATTCAGTGGGATAAGAAGGAGCTTGATGTAAAATTGGGGAAATGGCCCAGTACCAGAGCCGAGGAACTTCAATGGTACCAGGAGCGAAAATCCCTTAATGAAGTGCTCTGGCAACAAGTTGGTATTTCGCACTCTCTGGATTTGTGTTTCCATCTTCCCCAAGGTGGGAATCATGCCATTGCTGTTACTGCTTTGTGCTATTGGGAAATCAGTAGCAACAACTTTATTCTTCTATTTGGGCATTTAGGAATTACTTTACTTAACGTTGTCACCATTACCGGTTTGCCCACTACGGATGAACCTTTTCTTCCCAGTGCTTTAGATAATAAGGCATTCCCATTTTCTACGGATCCTGCTTGCTCGACTATTAGCACCGCCTACTCCAATTGGCGCAAGCACTACAATACGGAAGAGTTTCAGGCTACTCCTGCCTCTGATGACCAGCGAGTGAAGAACGCCTGCGGTGGTATCGCCTTTTTAGAATTCTGGCTCTATCGCTACGTATTCTGCGTTGCTACGGACAAGATCACCAATACCTTCACTAAGGCAGCTGAAGCGCTGTATAATGGACACTACCTTGACCTAGCACAACCTGTGTTGGGTGCTTTGTACCGTGGTCTTGGGTAGATTTCGCTGAATCCTTTCAAGTTGAAATTCGCAGGTCCTGTCTGGATTTTGTCCTTATGGTTGCAAGTTTATTTTCCTGAGTTTCGCAGTCCTCACCACAGGGAGTTTACCTCTGAGGAGGTTTTAGGGAAGTCGTTGGCTCTTGCCTGGGAGACGAAACCTCTAAGCTACTCGCAGTGCTTCAACTATCTCTGGGGTCAGAAGCTGTTTTCCAAGGATATGGCCGAATTCGTAGTAACAAGAAGATTTTCGGCCGAGCTATCTACTGGATTAGCAGTGACCCTTTTTTAGGCTCCTGCTGTGAGGAAGCTCTTTGCTCAGTGTATCACTTGTGCATACATCATTGTCCCCAATGCGGTTTTGTGGATTGAACTATACACACCCAATCACTTCGCTCATCCACTCGGGTGTAAACAAGGTCTCCCCTGCCCCTTAATAGAATCACGTAATGGTTATACCTCGTGGAGGACTTATGTGGCTGCAGCGATCCTCCAAGACCTCGGTACTCTAACCTTCCCTTTGCTGAACCTCTCAGGGTTTTGCTGGCACTCCCTCCGTGTAACCTACTCTATCGTCGAAGAATATCATGAGTGGAATAGGCGTCACTATGGTGACATTTGGATGCAGTCTAAATCTGAAGTCTTTCGCACCATCTTTCTAGCCTATTTTCTTGATTATTTAAAGAGAAATATGGATAGGAAGGCTGTGGGACCTAATGTCCAAAAGAAGGTGGGCCAGAAAAGGAAGCAGAGATAGATCAATACTTCTCTTGCTTCTGTTTCGAAGCGTAGTAAATTGATGGGTATGACTATTGCTGCTGCCTCTCTCGCTGCGAAGAATGCTGCGATGGCTACTGCTGCCAAGAAGAAGAAGAAAGACGCCACTAAAGCATGGGATCATGAGAACGGAGACTCCAATGAAGAAATTCCTCTGGTATGGCCTTACTTTATCCAAAGCTTCTTAACTTTCCATCCTCTATTTTCGGACTCCAAACCTTGCTCTTTATGGTTCAGTCCCGCCGCTCCTATCGCCGTGCCATCAGGGAAAGCAGGCGGCTACTGGAAGATGAGCTGAGTGACAATTCTCCCTCCATTGAACTAATGCCTGACAGTGAGCCTTCAGAGGAAGACTTGCTCTTTTGAGCTGCCCGGAACAAGGGCAAGTGTATGCAGCCATTCGCTACTCCTGAGTCCTCTTCCAGCTATGCGAGCGCGTATGGGGAACCCCCTCTTCCTAAACCTTAGGATGTAGGTCCTTCCAGTGTTGCAGATGAAGAAGCTCAGTGCCGAGAACTTCTTGAGCAGGTCTATGATCAACCCTTTAATCGATTAGTCTCCGCTGCTGAGATAACTACCACCGCGGTTAATGAAGAGCCTCTGGAAAAGGCTACTGAGGCCACGGGAGATACAATAGTTCCTGACGTTGCTGTTGTACAGACTGCTGCTGAGGTATCTTCTCTGGCCTTGCCTTTTTCTGGAATAATGTGAATTTCTAACCACTGTTTTTGGTTATGTGATCCCAGGAAACTGTTCAAGAAGCACATGCACTTGCTCATGCAGCTGCGGATGTGACTCCCGTGACTGCGAGTGGAGAACAACCATACGTTCTAGACTGGCCACGTAAAGGCTACTGTACTGCGCTTTCCTTGAACCTGCTAACTCTAGTTGAACCTTTTTATTATTTTTAAAACTGACTTTAACTCTTACTTGTTCTTCGTAGTTCGTAACTGAAATATCTTCTCCTCCCTACATCAACACTGCCTTGTATAATGACCAATCTCCCCCTTATCTATCCTAGGTATATTCTGACTTCACTCGTGTAAGATTTCTTTATGTAAGTCCTTTGAGCATTTCCTAACTCCTTAAGTATAGATTTTTCTGCAGAAAGACCTAGGTACTCAAGAGCTGTCTCTTACCGAGGGTCAACAGAGGCTTGGGGAATTCTCTAACATCATTCGTAACTGCAGCGAGACTGCTACCCCCTGATAGTCGCATATTTATGCGTCTATTCGGTATCTAATTTGTTCCCTATGTTTAGTTTTTTTGTTATTAATCAAGTGAATTAATTATGTTTATTTGTTTTTAGGTATTTTAGAGATTAATAAAGAAAATAAGATTAAATAATCCAATTTGGGAGTTAATTGGAGAAGCATATTGCAAGTAGGAATTATTATTGATGAAGGATACTAGCTTGAGTCTTGGCGAGTGACATTTATATATACATGGCTTGCTGGTGAGAGGAAGCCTGTCGAGTGGATTATGAGACGTAATGAAGTGGAGTTGGACTTTAGGAAGAACTCCATTTGGAGTTGGATTGTTGGCACGTGGGCTAGCTAGGAATTAACCTAACTATGTTGCATATATAAATAGCAAGTGGGACGGCTGGAAGAAGAGAGAGAATACGAAAAAGAGAGAAACAATAAGAAAAGAAGAAGAAGTGCTCGTGCATGAAGCGGAGCTCGATCACGTCGTCGCCAAGAGTTTTTCTTTCTCTTTCATTTAATTTATCTCTTATGCATTCTTTGATGCTATTATTTAAAACCATGAGTAGCTAAATTTCCTTTGTTAAGGGGCTGCTTGAAGCCCTGTATACGAAGTCTTTTTAATGCATACACTTTAACCTAGTTTTGTATATTCTTTGAATGAGGTGTCTTTCTCTGAATGATTCACCGTATGAATTCTTGTATGTTTTATTTGGTGGTCAACTTAGTATGCATTCTAGGATTCTAGTTTCATGTGATACGGGTAACTGAAGATAATTTCTTCCACCAGATTCTCTATAGTGATACACTGATTTTACCGTTAGGAGATTGAAATCCATAGGTCTAGCGAGACACGCCCATAGTGTACTTGTGAACCCTTGTAGCTTCTCAAAATTTTTCTAGAGTTTAATGCTTTCTTCTTTGTAAACCTTGGGGAACATGACTATAAGTTCATAGAGGGATAGATGTAGGGGAGGTCTATGACAAACCTGCATAGACATAAGGATTATGTAATAGGATGTGGTTGTAACGATCAACTCTTCCTAGGAAATTTCATTCATTGGATATATGCATTAGGTTAAGTATGTGTTAAAAAGATGAAATGACGGTGGTGGATTGCATGCTTCTTAACTCATTAATCATATAGTTTAAATCCATTTGCATTCATTAGCATATTTACTTTCAGCATTTATTTTCTGCATTAGTTGTAGCTTAGCCAACTCAGTTCGGTACCCAAAACAACTCAGAAAACCCTCAAATTTTGTGTGGTAGTCCGCCACTGTGTCTATATTTTTGTATCCAAATTTTGTGTCAATTGAGTTTGTCTGGAGAAGGTTCGTAGTGTCATCAGTGTATTATAGTCGAGTCTGTCAACATTTCAGTTTCGTGTTAGGATTTAGTTTCACCAACTCCTTGTGTTCAATAACCCTTATAATTAAATTTTACAATGATATATCTTAGTTGAAAATAATGTATCTTTTAATAGGTGTTTACCCGCCTTGTCAAATTTTGGCGCCGTTGCCGGGGAGTTGCTTAATTCTAAATCCTAATAGAGTCTTTAATTTTCAGTTTTGTTTTGTTTTTCTTTTCTTTTTCTTTTGAGTCGTACTGTTTCTTCCGTGTGCAGGAGCATTGTTTATGCATACTAGGCACACTAGAAGCATTGAGCCATTACTACTTGATCCAGAGATTGAACGCTTAGCAAGGCAAAACAGAAAGCAGCATGTACAACAGTACATGACTGTGAATAGTGGTGGTGAACCAACTGCGCAAGGAAGACATTGAAGTTCAGAATCTGAGTTTGAGGAAGAGAAAAATATTCCAACACCACCACCATCACTAAGAAGAATGGCAAACACAGCCAAGATGAGAGAGTCCTTTATACCAGGCACATGTGCAGCAGATTCACTAATTATACTACCAGAGAATCTAGGGGCTTGTTCTATTCCTCCATCACTTATTTCGAATCTGCCACACTTCAGAGGAACGCCTTCTGAAGACCCTTAGGATCATCTCAATGAGTTCACAGCTTTGTGCAGAATCCAGAAATCGACAAATGTAGAGGAAGACACTGTGAAGCTCAACTTATTTTCATTTTCTCTGAAGGAGCAAGCAAAAGCATGGTACAATTCTTTAGCTCCTTTATCTATTGACACATGGGAGAAGATGTGTGTTGCATTTATGAAAGAATTCTATTCTGCTTCCCGTACCAAGAATTTGAAGAAGCAAATTAGCACATTTAGGCAAAAAGATAGAGATAAACTACATGAAGCCTGGAGTCAGTTTAAGGGTCTTCTTCGACAATTCCCTCACCATAAGTTTGACGTCAACACTCAAATGGAGTTCTTTTATGAAGGACTTGATTCTTTCAACAGATTAAAGCTTGATTCAGCTTGTGGGAGAAATTGGTGGAATATGTCTAGAACAGAAGCCAAGGAAATTGTTGAGAACCAAGCAGAAAATTCAAGGCAATTTCAGTAAAGGGACAGATCTATGGGAGCAAGTAGAAGATTTCTCAATGCAGTCACAATCGATGGAGCCATGGGAAAAATATTAAACTTTATGGAGAATGACATTGCTCTGATTGCTAGTAGTCTGCAAGTGGCTAAGAAGATAACAGTTGCTGCAGCTCAGGTTGTGTGCATTATATGTTCAGCTACAGATCATCTAGCAGAAGATTATCCCAAGTTCAGAGCAGATGAACAGGTTGATCAAGAGGAAGAAGCAAATTACTTCCAGAGACAACCTAATATATATGGTGGAAATAGGGACCTGTTGAGTTATAGGAGCAACAATGTGCTAAATCCTCCTAATGCTCCACCAGGTTTTCAGCCAAGGCAGCCTATAGAAGATGGAGAACAGTTTGGCCAGAGGCGTATTCCTCAACAACAACAAGTTCCCGCTTAAACATCAATAAGAACTTCAACTCTTGAAGCCATGATGCAACAAATGATGTTTGACAGAAAGAAAGAACGAGAGGAAAGTAGTGCTTTTCGCCAAGATATCATGGCTACAACTCAGCAACAAGGAAAATCAATCGATTTGATAGAAATACAAGTAAGCCAAATTCAGCAAACGCTCGCTCAAGCTAACCCATGAGGTCTTCCTAGCAACACCCTTCCCAATCCTAAGGGGCAATTTGAGGCTCATGCTATGATGTTGAAAAATGGGAAGGTGTTAGATGCAAAACCAAAGGTCAAGAATCCAAGAAGATAATGGGATGAGCCTGTTATAGAGCAAGTTGTGTTTGATTAACAATTGAAAACCATTTCAGGAACCCCAACTCAATCCGTTGATGAAATTCCGCAACCTGTTGAGAAGGCACCTGGAATGAAAATTGTGTAAAAACTGAAACCAGCTTAGGTATGTCCCTCACACTCACCTGTGATTACTACTAATGCGCCTTTTCCTAGCAGGTTGAAGAAGCTAGGGAAGGAGAAAAAAGACAAGGAGATCCTAGATATCTTCAAGAAAGTTAGGGTGAATATTTCATTGCTTGATGTGATCAAACAAATTCCACAATATGCAAAATTCCTCAAGGATTTGTGCATTACTAAAAGAAAGTTCAAGGGAACTGAAATAGTTGCCTTAAGTGAGAGAGTATCTATTGTTCTTCAGAGGAAGATACCACAAAAACTTGGTGATCCGGGATGTTTTACTATTCCATGCACAATTGGTGATCACAGGTTTGCGGGTGCTTTACTTGATTTAGGTGCTTCCATTAATTTAATGCCATACACTACTTATAACAAGTTTAAAATGGGAGAACTTATTTTCACAGGTGTCACCATTAAACTTGTTGATTGGACTAATTGTTACCCTCGAGGTATTATTGAGGATGTTTTGGTACAGGTGGGAGATTTGATATTCCCAGTATGTTTCTCTGTGCTGGAGATGGAGCATGAGCCAATGCTATCAGAAATACCATTGATTCTTGGGAGACCATTCTTGAGAACAGAACGTACAAAGATAGATTTTTTTGATGGATCATTGAGTATGGAAGTAGCTGAGGAGAAAATCCACTTTAATATTTATGAAGCTCTCAAACACCTAAATAATGATGATGTGTATTCATGTTGTTCAATTGATACTTTTGAGAGTTTTGTGCAGGAGTTCATTCAATATTCATTGGAGGAGGATCATTTGAGAAAAGTCATAGAGGTATCCGGGAAAGAAGACGTTCCAGGGGTGGAATTCGATCCGTCGAAAACTTCCTCACAGAATTTTTGACCTGTCGAAAGAGATCTTGGCGAGGAGAAGAAATTTCGACCCGTCGAATTTTAGTCCATTTTTGAAATTGCTTATGTTGAAGATCTTGAGATGGAAGAAGAATATTATACAATGGAAGATGCATTTGAATAAATGCCAAGCATGAAAGGTAAGCCTTCTAAACCAATCCATCTTCCGGTTTCTACTGACGTTCTTGTTGCATCTATTCAGGCAGTGCCCGAGTTAGAACTTAAAACTCTACCTGAGCATTTGAAGTATGTTTTTATTGGTGACAGTGAAACTTTGCCGGTCATAATTTATTCATAGCTTTCAGAATTGCAAGAGGAGAAACTCTTGTTTGTTGTTAGGGAATATAAGCATGCAATTGGCTGGACAGTTGCAGATATTAAGGGAATTTGCCCTACTTTGTGCACTCATAGGATACATCTTGAGGAGGAAGCTAAACCAACCAAAGAAGCTCAACGTCGACTAAATCCTCCCATGATGGATGTTGTCAAGAAATAAGTGATCAAACTCCGTGATGTAGGTATAATTTATGCTATCTCTAACAGCAAGTGGGTTACTCCTGTGCAGGTTGTATCGAAACGCTCAGGAATCACAGTGATAAAGAATGATGAGAACGTGTTGGTTCCTCAAAGAGTCCAAATGGGATAGAGAGTGTCCATTGATTATCGCAAGCTAAATGCCACAACATGAAAAAAATCATTTTCCACTCCCATTCATTGATCAAATGTTGGAAAGGTTGGCAGGACATGCATATTACTGTTTCTTGGATGGCTATTCAGGGTACAACTAGATATCCATACACAAGGATGATCAGTAGAAGACCACCTTCACCTGCCCATATGACACATTTGCTTATCGGAGGATGCCCTTTGGTAAATGCAATGCGCCTGCAACGTTTCAAAGATGCATGATGAGTATCTTTTCAAACATGGTCGAAAAGATCATTGAGGTATTTATGGATGATTTTTCGGTCTTTGGTGATTTTTTTGACACGTGTCTACATCATTTATCTATGGTCTTGGAACTTATTGTGAAAACTAAGCTGGTGCTCAATTGGGAAAAATTCCACTTTATGGTGGAATACGGTATAGTTTTAGGACATTTTATTTCTGCTAGGGGAATTGAAGTAGACAAGGCTAAAGTTGATATTGTGCGTACCTTACCACCTCCTTCTACTGTGAAGGAGGTGATATATTTTCTTGGACATGCAGGATTTTATTGCAAGTTTATCAAGGATTTCTCTAAGATAGCCCGACCCTTATGTGCACTGCTCCAGAAGGATGTGGCCTTCAAATTCACTGAGGAATGTCTACAAGCCTTTAATAAGCTCAAGGAGTTGATGACTACAGCTCCCATCATCCAAGCACCGGATTGGAGTCTACCATTTGATGACTAAACAGGATGTCAAGCCCAGGTTGATTCGATGGATGCTCTTACTTCAAGAGTTTGACATTGAGATCAAGGATAAGAAGGGTTCTGAAAATGTGGTGGCGGATCACTTGAGTAGACTCACCCATGGTTCCAACGCAGAAGAGGACAATCTTCCTCTCAGAGATAGTTTTCCGGATGAACTACTCCTTGTTCTCCAAGATATGGTGCCATGGTATGCCGACATTGTTAACTACAAGGTGAGTAAGTGCATTCCACCTAATTTCAGTAGATCTCAGAAAGACAAACTGGTTAAGGAAGCCATGTATTACATATAGGATGAGCCATACCTCTGGAAACATTGTACCGATGCCATCATCCGCATGTGCGTACCTGAGCCTGAATTTCAATCTATTCTATCTTTTAGTCACTCACATGCAGGTGGTGGACACTTTGGAGGGAATAAGATTGCTTTCAAAGTGCTTGAGAGTGGATTTTATTGGCCAACCTTGTTCCATGACGCTCACGTCATGTACAAATCATGTGAGCGATGCCAAATGACAGGTAATCTCGGCCCAAGAGACCAAATGCCTCAACACCCTATTCTTGTGATAGAAATATTTGATGTGTGGGGTATTGATTTCATGTGACCATTCCCTAATTCTCAAGGTTATTTGTATATTCTTCTTGCTGCGGATTATGTTTCTAAGTGGGTGGAAGCCAAAGCCACCCGCACTAACGATGCTAAGATTGTTCTTTGTTTTCTAAAAGATAGTTTTGTTAGATTTGGAACACCTAGATACATTATCAGAGATGAAGGATCTCATTTTTTCAATAGAACCTTTGATGCTTTGCTCCGGAAGTACAGTGTAACACATAAGGTGACCACACCTTATCATCCTCAAACCAGCGGGCAAGTGGAGGTGTCAAATAGGGAGATCAAGCAAATCCTTGAGAAGACAATCGAGCAAACTCGGAAAGATTGGAGTCAACGCCTTGATGAAGCGTTATGGGCTTATAGGACAGTATATATGACACCTATTGGAATGTCTCATTATAGGTTGGTGTATGGGAAAACTTGCCATCTTCCGGTGGAATTGGAGCACAAGGAATAGTGGGCTGTTAGGAAGTTCAATTTTAACATAGATGATGCGGGTTTGCATAAGAAGTTGTAGTTGAACGAGCTTGATGAGATTAGGCACAATGTCTATGAGTCCAACAGGATTTACAAGGAAAAGACTAAAGCTTTTCATGACCGGAATATTAAGAGAAAAGAATTTGTCGTTGGTCAAAAAGTTTTACTCTTCAATAGTCGTCTACGCTTGTTTCTAGGTAAGCTCAGAAGTAGATGGACTTGACCTTATGTTATCACTAATGTTTTTCCTCATGGTGCCATAGAGATTGTAAGTTCAAAAACAGAGAAGACATTTAAAGTGAATGGACATCGACTCAAGTCCTTCTATGAGTCATTTGTGGAGCATGTCTTTGAGGATGCAAACCTTGGAGACGCATCTCCTTGTGTGGAGTGATGAGAGTTGCTGTCTGGCTAAAGATATTAACTTAGCGCTACTTGGGAGGCAACCTATGTGGATGGAGAAGCTGGCGACCAGATTTGATTTCTTATCCCTTCTCCTTTGCTTTATTTTTCTCCATGTTTAGTGTGATTTGTGATGTGTTATGTGTCTCATTTCATGCTTGTGTGATGTATTGTATGTTTTAGTTTCGTTTTTCATTAAGGATAATGCAAATTTCAAGTTTGGGGTGGGGTTTATATCATATCCTTAGCGTCTATGTATAAATTTTTCATTTTTTTAGTACTGTGCAGTATGCTGTTTTGTGTAATTTATTTGTCATAGATAGAAGTCTCGTAAATTTCTGAAATTTTGAGGAAATGTTTATAAATGTGTCTAGTTTATGCTCATAAAATTTCAGCTCATTCCGCTGTGTAATTAATTCTATATAATTATGGCGAGTGGGATGAGTCTTGCGAGCTTGAGGGGATCTTTTCCGACGACTAGTTCGTCGTGGAAGGGTTTCCTTGCCAAAGTTTGGTATTTTTGAATTTTTGTTTTTGTTTTTTTGTGTGTCTTATTTGAAAAACCAAATACAAAAGTAAAAAGTGTCAAGAAAAATACAAAAAGAGTATCTTGTTTTGAGTCTTAGGTGCCCTTAACTTGTCCATGATGTGATTATTTTTTCCAGAATTGTGACTAAAGGATGATCATGTTATTTGAGATTCTTTGGTTAATTTTGATATACGGTGCATATGCGAATGTGTAGTGGATGTAGAAACAAGTTAACATGGTACAAATTTTTGGCATGCTTAAACTTTGTTGAGATTCATTTAACCTGTGAGCGATTGAGCATATATATATATATATATGAATACACATGATTTCTTTATTAAGTGTCAATTGCTTGCCACAGATTAAGTTAATGAATTCTAGATATTACTAGAATTTGCTCTTGTGTTTTTCAAAGCTTATAGTCAATACATGTTTTGATTGAGGAAGTGATAAAGACATTTATGAGACACCGTCATTGCCATATGTAGCCTGTGTCTCAATTTTGTGTACACAAGATGTGCACCTCTTAGTTAATTACTTTGAGCCTATATGTTTAAACTTTTTGTCATCACCCACATATCTCTGACCTTAAATTTTAGAATAATTATATCTTTATATTTGTTCTATGACTTGGTAGAGCTATACGTGAGACAGGTATGTGAAGACGACGACAATGTCGAAGGGTGATGCAAAGAAATAAGTGTGGGGTATCAAGCTAGTGTTTCAAGAAAAGAAAAAAAAGCAATGAAAAGAAAAGAAAATGTGATGTCTAACTTGATACCCAAGTTAACTGTTGATGAAAACAATGATGTGAAGGCCCAACAAGATGAAATTCGGCCATAAAAGTGAGAAAGTTCATGGTTGTAAAGTTTGAAGAAGTCTCTTATTTGGTGCTCTACTAGGTTCTAGAATCATATTTGAATTCCGTATCCATTTATTCTTTAACCTATGAGTCAAGTCCTATTACAACCCATGAAAGTCATTTTTGATCATCAAGATGGCAGCATTTAATTTGTGGAGATTAGTTACAAGAGTAAGCATATGGTTTGGTCCATTTGGCAAGTAATTGAGTTGAGTGAAAACCTTAGACATACTTTGAGAGAAACACTTTTGAGAGCATATCTAAGTGAGGTTGAATCTTCACAAGTTTTTCGCATGCTACAGCTTTACATTTACCATGATTATGTCTTCGTCATACATATTACATGTGTGTCATACATTGATATTAACTTTCAAAATTTTACGGAATACTAATATGGAGTCACACTAATCTTGGTGTTACAATTGTGGAAGATTGTTGAGACAATTTGTTGAGGGAGTTAGAGTCATGTAGTTAGAGTCTTTGAGTCTTTTCAGAGTCTTAGTTTAGTATATTGCTCGAGGACTAGCGATGTCTAAGTGTGAGGTATTTTGATAGTTGCATATTTATGCGTCTATTTGGTATCTAATTTGTTCCCAACGTTTAGTTTTTTTGTTATTAATCGAGTGAATTAATTATGTTTATTTGTTTTTAAGTATTTTGGAGATTAATGAAGAAAATGAGATTAAATAATGCAATTTGGGAGTTAATTGGAGAAGCATATTGCAAGTAGGAATTATTATTGATGAAGGATACTAGCTTGAGTCTTGGCGAGTGACATTTATATATACATGGCTTGCTGGCGAGAGGAAGCCTGGCGAGCGGATTATGAGACGTAATGAAGTGGAGTTGGACTTTGGGAAGAACTCCATTTGGAGTTGGATTGCTGGCACGTGGGCTAGCTAGGAATTAACCTAGCTATGTTGCATATATATATATATATATAGCAAGTGGGACGGCTGGAAGAAGAGAGAGAATAAGAAAAAGAGAGAAACAATAAGAAAAGAAGAAGAAGTTCTCGTGCATGAAGCGGAGCCCGATCACGTTGTCGCCAAGACTCTGCGATAGGCAGTACAAATTTACAAATTTACCCGCCTTGTCACCCCCAGTCTACCACTCCAGCCCTTCCGGCTCCTACCAGTGGTAACAAGGGAATGACAAGGACTCTGCGATAGGCAGTACAAATTTACAAGGACTTGGCTCTCTCCGAAAAAGATCCTCCAGAGGTCCAGCTCGCCATTGCTTATCTTCGAGATATGTGGACTCTAAATTTTGAGAATGAAAATGTTCGTCAAGAGTTGGCTGTTCATATTCAAACGGCTCGTCAAGTTATGGAGGGAATAGATCATGTTATTCTAGATTAGATGGAGGAATTACTGCGAGAGCTTCCCAACATTTACGATGCCATAGTCTCTGCCACCCACGAGCACAACAAATCTATCTCTCATCGCGTAGGCCATAATTGTAGGTGGAAACGCGACTTATAGAAAACTACAACAATGGGGAAGATCTACGAGGGTGAGTGGGTAGACAATCTGGCCATGCGTATGGAGATCGCAAAGCTTCAGGCTAAGCTGCGTCAGAAGAAGGAAGAATTTTTTGGAAAGGAGGAGGTTTCTATCGCTCTTCTTAATGCTGGGAAATCTCTTTCCGAAAGTGTTCATCAAACCCGCGCTGCAACTGTGGATGCTGAGAAAGCTTGGGCCGCTGCACAGGCCCGATACCTCCAAGTAAAGACTAACTTACGAGCTCTCGGCAACTTTGTTGTGAAGTTCTAGATTTTTGTTGACCAATCCCCACATTCGGGCTTCATATTTTAATTTGTATAAACTCTCGCTTAGTTTAACTTATGTGTTATGGCATATGGCCTTAATTACCTACTGTGAATCTCTGCCATCAAATAACTTCGCGCCTCTAAAAATCACGCTGGTCCTTGGAATAACTGTCCGTCTTTAATGGCTCATAACTTTATATCTCGAAATGGTAAGACTTCAGCTTTTAAGAGATACACAGATCGGTAATTGAATGTTGAACGCCCTTAATTTCTGTATTGAATCGATGCAACACTCTGGATCCTTTTATTCAAAGCCTCTTAGAGTTTTTAGGCCTATAAATAGCTTGTTACTTCTCCTTTACTCCACAAGATTCCTTTGAAGCAAAGATGGATTCTCTAATTCATAGTCTGTTCATTTCTTGCTTTAAGGAAAAACCTCTAGTTCTTGTAGTTTGCTAGACATTTTTAGGTCGAAGTACCAAAGCTCAGGTTCTTCGGTTCTGGGCTAATTCTCAAACCTTTGAGAATTAGCAGACAATGGTTGATATGGGCACTCACTAACCCCATCCCTGAAACTGATCATCCTGGTTTGGTGCATGCTCATACTCACTCCCGCTGCAGTTCTCCTTGCTTTCTGAGTGGAGCGCCTTAGCTCGTGATCAGAGGGACGGTTTTGTTGAGCCACAAATGTCGGGCGAGTGCAAGTACCCCAAAGTCTTCTAGAGCCGAAGATAGATCTAACCCCTAGTCAGTGATCATCCACCGATGTTAGCCGAAGACCTCATTGTGGCTGGTTGGGATAGATTTAAACCACTTCCTACGATTAGTTTTTTTAGCAAGAGATTATTCATTGGATGTATGGTATCAGAGCTAGAGGCCGCAAAGCCTTATGTTATACTCTTTATTTTGATAAAATGAAACTGTGTATTTCTCTACTACTTTTGTTTTTCTTTGTAACAGCGAAAATACTATCTCCATTGACTTGACTATTGGAACTTGGTCATAACTGTAACACTTAAAAGAACCTCAGAAATTGGATCCATGTTAACAAAAAAATTGAAAAATTTGAAATTTTGCAATATTGCGGCCATATGAATTGGCTATGGACATACTGATTGTGCCCCTAGTTTTACATGAAAAGCGAACCTTTGTGACAGGACGCGAATGAGTGCAAAACTAAGTTGTTGATCCCTCTTGTGCCTTGAACTCCCAAACTGGCTGCCGGTACTTCTTCAAAAATGGACCATTAATTGGATTGCGATGGACCTCACCATCAACGCCTCGCAACTGGAAAGCTCATTTTCCTAAGATTTTGTGAACGATAAATGGTCCTTCCCACTTCGCAAACCATTTACCACGTCCTTCTTGCTTTTCTCCCAAAGGCAATACTGTTTTCCAAACCAGCTCTCTCTCTGTAAAGCTAAGTCCACGGGTACGTCGATCATAAAAACGAGCCACTTTCTGTTTCTCTACGAGTAGGTTAGTCAAGGCGTTGATACACTTGTCGTCCAAATCCTCTAACTCTTGCCACATTACTTGTGCATAATCTTCCCCAATTAGTTGGTGTTGATCCATGATCCGCAGCGACTAAACATTGATCTTTATTGGCAAAACTGCATCATGCCCAAACATTAGCTCATATAGAGTAGTCCAGGTGGGACTACGCTTGGACGTTCGGTATGCCCACAAAGTGCTGAATAATTCCTCATGCCAAAGTCCTAGATTATCTGTGAGCATGCGCTTAAGGATGTGGATGATCAATTTGTTGCTTGCTTCAGCCTGGCCATTAGACTGTGCATAATACGGTGAAGAATGCAAAATTCTGATCCCAAAGTCGGTTATCAACGTTTCTACTTCTCCAGACATAAACGATGTTCCTCGATCCGAAACGAAGCACTATGGTATTCCAAATCAGGAGATGATATTCTTGTATAGGAATTGCTTGATCGCAGTGGCAGAAGGCACTTTTAAATGCCCTGCTTCTACCCTTTTGGTGAAGAAATTAGTAGCAACAATGATGAACTTGTGCTACATGGAAGAATGAGGCTGAATTAAACCGATGAAATTCGATGCCCATCCTCGCGCTGGCCACAGTTTGATGATTGGCTGCATAGGAATGTTTGGTATATGGTTGACTGGTCCATAAGCTTGACAATCCTCGCACCCTTTTGCAAAAGTGATGCAATCTTTTAGCATCGAAGGCCCGAAATACCCGTATCTCCGCAAGAGCCATCTCATTTTGGGGCCAGATTGGTGAGCTCCGCAGACTCTAAGATGTACTTCTCGTATCAATCGTTTGGTCTCAACTTCGAACACATAAACCAAGTCCACTAATTATTCTCCACGTCTGAATAACTCACTGCCTCGGAGAATGTAACTTGGAGCAAAGTACCTGATCCTCTTGTCTACCGTAGAACTAGGATTCTTTAAGTATGTGATAATTAGCTACCGCTAGTCATCATCGATTGTTCCCAGAGCTGTGATGTACCATTCATCTTTTTCTTCTTTTCTAGTCATAAAGGATGGAAGAGTACGAATTTCTACCTTCATTAGTCGCTCATGTACATCGTCGACTAACTCTATGCCTGTAGCAAGTTGAGCTAACTCGTTTATAGCAAAGTTCTCTCCTCTGAGGATATGAGTTAGGGTCACCTTTGTGAATAATTCCAACAACTCACTAGCCCTTTTCACGTATTGTTCAAGGATGAGTCCTGTTTTAAACGTGGCTTGGAGCTATCTGATCACGAGCAACGAGTCTCCCAAACTTGTATATCTGTAGCACCAAGGTCCCATAAAAGCTCCAGCTTGATGGTTAGGGCTACATATTCTACTACATTATTAGAACAGTGGTACTCGAGGCGGAAGGAATATGCACATGTTTCACCTTGTGGATTGACCAACGTTATCCCTGCCCCTGCGAAAGCACTCGTGCTGGACCCATCGAAGTAGAGTTTCCAAGGAGGTAATGAGATGTGTGACAATTCTTACTCCTTCTGCTCTGAGATCTCTTCCATAGGATGATGTGTGAGGAAATCGGCCATTGCTTGGCCTTTCACTTCCTTTTGCGGACATATTGTAGCGAAAACTCGGACAGTGCGAGAATCCACTTCCCTATCTGTCCTCGAAGTATAGGTCGGGCTAACATATATCGAACCATGTCTGTTTATGCAATGACACACGTAGTGAAGGAAAGCATATAATGCCTTAATTTGCAACCTTAAATGTAAAGAGCAAAACATAATTTTTCCATCGGTGTGTATCTGCTTTCGCAATCCGTGAGAGTCCTGCTTATGTAGAATATTTCTCTTTCCGCCTTCACCTACTCGTCTTGTGCCAAAAGCTTCCTATGGATGATTCTGTTGCAAAAATGTAAATCTTAAGTGGCACGCCTTTTCACGATGGTACCAAGACTAAAGGGTTAACCAGGTATTGCTTGATCGTGTTGAACTCCTTTTGGTAGACTGGTTCCCACAAAAACTCCTTCTCCCTTTGTAATTTGAGTAAAGGTGCGAATGGTTTGGTTTTTCCTGTGGAATTTGCAATAAATCTCCTTAAGAAATGGAACTTCCCAAGCAACTGCTGAAGCTCTCGTTTCTTCTTCGAAGGGGGAGCCTTTAGAACCACTTCCTTCTTATTATCTGGCACCTCTATTCCTCGTTGATGTACCAAGAAGCCAAGGAAGTCTCCCGATTGCACCCTAAAAACGCACTTAGAAGGATTCATTTTGAGCTGATGCTTCCTCATTCGCATGATTACCTGTCTCAGATCCCCACGTGGCTTGACCTCTTCTTTGGTTTGACCACAACATCATCAATGTAGACTTCCATTATGGCACCTGCTAGGTCATGGAAAATATAGTGCATGGCTCGCTGATATGTCGCCCCTGCGTTCTTCAATCTGAATGGCATATGAGCGTACTCAAATACTCGTAACACCCATGGGCATCTAAATGCAGTTTTGTGCCTATCTTCTTCAGCGACCGGGATTTGATGATATCTCGTTGTACCATCCATGAATGATAGCATCTCATGTCTTGCCACTGCATCGATGAGTAAATTAGTGACCGACATTGGGTAAGTGTCATTTGGAGTGGCCTGGTTTAAATCCCTGTAATCCACACAAACTCTTATTTTCCCGTTCTTCTTCCGTATTAGGACTATGTTCGATATCCATTCTATGTATTTAGCCACTTGGATGACTCCGAATTTCAACATTTTCTTAATTTCCTCTTTAACCAATGTGGTCGTATCCGGATTCATCCTCCACATCTGTTGCTGGACTGACTTTTTCTCTTCTGTGATTGGAAGCTTATAGACAACCAATTCTGGTGACAGTCCTGGCATATCTTCAAATTTCTTCGCAAAGCAATCTTTATATTGGAATAACAGGTCAATAAGCCTCTTTCTTTCTTTAGGCTCTAAGAAGGTACTAATAGCCACCTCCATTGGCTCAGCGAGAGTTCCAAGGTTAATCTTCTCAGTTGGATCTCTAACTTTAGGTGGTGTGCCATCCAACGCTGCAGGTGTGAGCTGAATGATATCCTCCTTGATCTCTTCTTGTTGGACATCTTCGTTGATACATTCTACCGTGGCTATAGTGGGCAGACAATCGTAGGCTTGAGACTCTATCATATAGGTTTGCAATCTTGCATATAGAGAAGCACAAGCCTCTACCTCCTCGTCCTTGGACGAATGTATCATTAATGGCCCCTGAGGCTAGCTCGAGGAAGTAGGGTCGTGTTTTGTCTTCTCTTGCTTGCACTATTCCCCACCGAGCTAGTTCTGAGGCCGTTACCCCAACATGTCGCCCCTTCTTATCGACGCCGCACACTTCTATTGAAGTAATCGGCATCCAACGCATTCGTAGAGACTGAGTATGTTCGTGGATCAGCGTTGACTATATACGATTCTGATGTCTCCATATCCCATATAAGGAGCTGTTGATTAAGCAATAAAGGTACACAGTAACTCCTGTGGATCTAATCTCTGCCCAGGATAACACTAAAAGGTGAATTGCATTCAATGACAAAGAAAGTATGAACCCCTATGACCGGTCAAACTTTGACTTCGATGACCAAAAATCCAAGTGTCTGCGAGACTGTTCTTGCAAAGTTCTTGATCTTCATAGATGCCGCTTGAATGGCTGATCTTGGAATACTCAACAACGTCATTGCTCGAGTAGTCAAGACATTCACCGTTGCTCCAGTGTCCACCATGACCTTGCTAAGTTGGACACCCCTCATGCCTACAGTGATATATAGTGGTCTCATGTGCGAGGCCATTGTGGCTGTCGGTCTTGAGAACATCATGTAGGACTTTCGTGTAAAGGAGTCTAGCTGTGGTCCTCGCTCCTCTTATTCTTCTATTTATGCCAGAGTTAGTCCTTAAGATGCCTTGCTTACAACGGCCACATGCCTTGCCTTGACTGGCTTGGCAAATTTGGCCAGTAACAAGTATACTATGCCTACGTGCATGTTTTTGGTTTAGACTTCCTCTAAGTCCTCACTGTCGTCTCCGTAATCGACTAATTGCTTATCTCCATCGTCTGCTTCAACTTTATCTAACAGTGGCTCATGTTGTTGGTCTTCGATGTGAGGGCTTTGTTGCTCTCTTACGTAGATTTCTGACTTAGGTCCCTTTGAGGAGCCTACCCTCGCTGTGAGCTCTGATTCACCAACTGTTACTTCTATGACACTGAGGTTGGAGGAAGAATTAGCGAGCTTCTTTTGCTCTTCAATCACCAAAGGCTTTGGTCTCCATCGCAACACTGGCTTCTTTATCAGCTCAGCGATTGGTTCTGCCTTGGATTCGATGCGTTTGAAGACTGACTTCCATGCTAGCTTGTCTTCAACCATCTCTCAAGCCCTTTTTGGCACTCGATGTGCCTCTACATTAGGCTCTACCTTGTCGATCCTGGAAAACACACTTGATATGGCTGCGCTCACTCTCGGTTCGGTAGACCCTTTGTCGAACATAATCATGGGTGTAGCTGCGAGCCTATTCAGTCTTCTCTGAATCTACCCTGGTGACTCCACCAGCTGCTCCAATTTGATCAAACCTTTGTCTAGAGCCTCTAAAGTTCTCTTTGTAGCCTCGAATTGACGCTGGAGCTTCCTCTTCCTGGTAGGGGTGATTTCTACAGTCTTCCCACCTTATTTCACATACCACACGTCTTCCTTAATAAGAGATCGGCTTGCTGGAGGAATGTAAGGTTTGCTCAGCTCAACTCGCTGCCTATCACCCACTACCTCAGTTTTCCTCTCTGCCATTCATATACGTTTGAATAGATTAGATTCCTTGGCAACTGTGCATGGTTCCTTTGGGCTTGCCGGCTGATAGCTCTCTGGTGGTGATTTGACTGATGACCCTACTTGTACTGCTTCCACAAACTCTTCATAAGTCATCTTGAGGCCACATTCTGCCTTGCACTAGGTACATAGCACTACCAGAGTTGCTTCTCTGTAGACTTCTTTTTTCTTCCCTTTGGGATCTTCGTTGTTACCGTTGCTAGGGGCTACCTCATTGGTGATTTTAAGATCCAATGTTTGCTTCCGCTTGGCTCATCCTCGCCAAGATACCTCTAGAGTACCCACCATGAATGACCCTTCAAGAGTTTCTTCTTCCTCGCAGCCTGGAAGAATGATATCCCCTTCATCTATCTATTGCTGGATCTGTTCCTACAACGCTGCGCATTGGTTTGTATCATGTGTCCAAGCGTGATGGAACTTGCAATATAATCATTTCTGTGAAGATGATGAAGATGTGGGATTAGGTACGTTCGCGATGCCTGCTTTGATTAATTCATCCAGAATCTCCTCTATCCTATCACTGCTGAACGTATCGATGGCCTTTGGTTTTATAAGCTCTACGGCTCCTACCGAAGTATCTGCGAAAGGTTGCCGATCAAGTAGAGCAATCTGCGGTGATGCATCAATTGCAAGCCTCCCTTCTTTAATCCACTTCTGGATTTGATCCTTTAGCTTGATGCAGTCTTTTGTAGTATGGTTCCACATGTTGTGAAACTTACAATACTTCTTTCCTTTTAGTTGCTCCGCAGTGGGGAATGCTCCAAAGTCGGACTTAGTCAGCTTCCTATCAATCAAGTTTTCGATAATCTCGTGAGCCGTGTTCGCATAGTAAGTATATGATTCAAACTCCGATTTTGTGAACGCACTAGTCAGAACTCATACTTGTCCCTTTGTGGGAATTATTTTCTTCAACTTGACCGTATTCTTAGCTGTTAACTCCAGACCAGCCACTGTCGATTCGTTTGAATCATACCCGTCAGTCTCCTCCTTTTCTTGCACTGTTGCAATTATCTTGGGACGTTCTCAGTATGGAGTCTTTGGAGTATATGTTCCTCGGGATGCATTGTGCCTGTTATCGGCTTCTTCGTACGTGGCATAAGTTTGAGACACAGCATCGATGAGAGCATTCAACGACAAGAACTTTGTGTCTATGTACTTGGTATGCAGTCATTCTTTAAGTTCTCCAACCGCAATGTCTACCAACTCTTCCATAGTGCATGATATCCTGCTCCTGGTATACTCGGTTCTGAACCTGTGTAAGTTTGCCACTGGCGATTCACTTGGCATTTGCACCATTTGACATAACTTACAAACTTCACAGCTAGTTTCGATCCACTAAAGTGTTCGGTAAACAATATTTCCATCATCGCCCAATCGTGGACCGAGCCTTGTAGAAGGTTTGTATACCAATGTAGCGCTGCACCTGATAGTGAGGACGCAAAGACTTGTAGTTTGAACTCGCCGAGCCTACCCCATGGTCCACACTCGACCCTGAATTTAGCTATATAGGTAGTTGTTGACTCTACTCCTTCACCGCTGAAGCGAGTAAACAAGATGGGTCAATAACTCTTTGGCCACTTCCGTCCAAACGGTGGTGGTGGGAAGGGGTCGTTGTAGGTTATTGGAGTTCCTCCCGCACCTGGCAGCCTCTGATTGATGATGTGATTGATCCTTTCCTCAAACTCTCACTCAAGGTTAGGCTGCGGAGGAGGCGGAGCTCGTATATCGTCATCCTCGACTTCCTCATCATCATGAAAGAGAGGTTCTCGCTCTCCTAACTTGTCGCTGATCAGTGCGAAGCTGGCTGTCATAGTGTTGGTGAGGTTTGCGAGAGCTGCCGTGAAAGCATCAAACTTTTTCCTATTATCGGCACACTCAATCTCTCGAGCCTCGTAAAGGCCGTCGAGCCTGTTCTAAACCATGGACACCATCCTGTCGTTGGCCTCCATGTTGTTCAGCATTCGTTTAATTTTAGCGTTTCGCCATTGCTCTTGTTCGAGTGAAAAACCTCTGTAGGTCTCAAAATCCATGACCCTTACCTCTTCAATATTCCTAGGTTCTGACGATGATAATGATCGACCCTTAGTCATCGTTGCACCGAACCTCTGTAGTACTTCTTCGTTGCTCAAACCCCTACAAGCGGCTAAGTTGTGTTCTCGGAACGTCGGTATTAGATGCTTAAGGCAACTCATGAAAGTTTTGCAATACGGATCAATGATTGTAAGACACTAAACCTGAGTCTTACTGGGCGTGCCAAAATTTTTGGCTTCAATTTTTCTCGACTCAAGTTGCTGCAAATGGAGATTTCGCAAACTGTCTCTTTTTTGGATCCGCTGTTTGTTGATGTGCTGTGTGCGAGGCGTGCCACTACCAAGGGCAAAATGTTGTTGTGTAGTACGCCATGTAGTCTTTGCTTCTTGTCAAGCGATTGGAGCAAAGAGAGCACCAACCTCGCTCGTTGAGTCCTACTTGTCTTGATGCAAGACATAAGCTTCGTGTCTCTCTGCCGAGCCACAAAGAATCGATACTTTACACACGCGAGCAAGTATAAAGTAGAGCAATCTTAAGGACGTAGTGTTGAGAACACTTGATAGTGTGACTTCGTAGATCTTTAGAATCTCCACGCTCTGTCGGGTGGCCTAGACTCCTCCGATTACCGTCATCATAGCTCGAGTGAATCTTCGATTCCCCACGCTTTGTCAGGTGGCCTAGATCCTGAATTCGTTGTTGCTGGTTGGTTAGCTTGAGTGAACTTTCGAATCTCCACGTTCTGTCGGGTGGCCTAGATATTGAGCTCATTGTTCGCTGGTTGTTTACTCGCAGTGGAGTAAGATTTGCTGGTAAGCAAATTGTGTGTATGAATGTAGAGGTTTGCAAATCTGCTTTGCTTCTTCTATTTATAGAAGTAAGTACTTTGACTCTCCTCGCTTGACAAGGTAACATTATCGATTAGGAAAAATATCTTGCCCCTAGATTATCTAGGAATCGCATAGATATCCTTTCCCGATTCGTAGCTCCTATTAGGCCGCATGTGGTCGGCCCATTCTATCTCTGAGCCCCAAAAGTATTAAAATAAATGTTAAGTCTATTTTGGGCCCAAACACTTACATATTGTTAATTTTATTCTAAGAATATATAAACTAGCTGAACATTATTTTTAGAAGCTTTATAGGGTTAGGAGAGACAACTCTTGCATCTTCGATTGAGCTAAAAGATTGCAAGCACGATCCTTGCATATGTATCTAAAAGATGAATGATTTAAATGATTAAATTATTTTGTCGATTTTAGGTAAAATGAAACTTCACATGATAAAAACTGAGTAGATTTATGTATATGATACTCATTTACATTACTTATTACATATTAATGGAATTACAGAAAAATAAAAAGTACTTGCCAGCTATATATGACGATCGTTCTCTCAAACTAAAATACCGATCGTTGTCTAGCTTGCACCAAAAAGAAAAAATAAATTAATACCATTCTGTGCTTATCACGAACTTCAGGGTCCTAAACTTTCTATTCCATTTTTCCTTCACATTTATTCCGGCCACTTTGTCTTCCCTTACATCTATCTTTAATATGTAGGGGTGGCAGCTGAAGAGTGTACATCTCGCTTTTCCTCTATTAAATTTCATGTTCCGGCATTGCTTCCAGAAATTCAAAACCCGACACAAAGCCCTCTCTCGTTACCGAATATACATCATACGTTAGCTGTGGATCAATCGATTCAAGGATGCAGTGAATCAAGCTATACAATTAAAACTATAGCCATGCATGCATAGAATTGCTGCATGTATTACCTGCATATAAAAGATACAAAGCTGTTAGTAAACAAAATGGAAAGTTCACCTCTGTGAAACTACGTATACAATCGATTGAGCATTTGAGCTTCTTCTTACTTTTTATCGTATGCTGTCGGCCTGATGGATCGATTGGGATCTCAGGGGTTAAAAATAGGTGGTGAAAGAAGAGCGAGCCAGCGGCTAGGTCAAGTAGGTGAGAGATTGTGATGGTGTGTGTTGCATGATTTTTGAAGAGTCTCTCTCAAGCACTAAAGAGCCTTTATGTATAGATCGATCTTTAGTCTCTTTCGTTTCCCTCAGCCGTGCTTCTCCTGCATTTGCAAACAGACTAATGAGACTATGTAGCGATCATCACAAATATTTTTGAATTTTTGTTTTATATAATTTGCTCCTCTGGAAATTTGTAGAGCCAATTGGCATGTATGCCAACCTTGTAGACGCGTGCCATGCATGATTGTTTGAAAATGGACCTGTTTGATTTCGACACAAGATTAATTATCAAGAACCACTTTCTCTTTCAGTTCATTCATTTTAATTTGACTATTAAGTAATTAATGGTGTACATCATTATCATATTTTCTAATTTCTATCAATTATGCATGAAGGCTAGCTAGCTAGCTCTAAGATGAAAATTTTCAATTGCTTGAAGATAAGGTTATATCGAATTATTGAGCACTCTCTAGGGTTTTAAGCCTACATGCATGGCGTCAAGCCCACGCCGTCCATGACCAAAACTCTTCCGTCGTCTAAAACCCATTGTCACACACGGCTGAGGAAGATCTAAACGCACTGGCGGGCCGGTATATCAAGCTCGGGCTCCCCACGATCGACTTGGTTTGGAGAGAACATGGAATGGCGTGGGTTCTAGACAACCCAATTCCGGCAAAAGAGAAACCGTCGGGAGAACACCGTACTCTCCATCACACGGATTGAAAACAAAGAACGTTGAAACACTGAGATCGTCAAATGACAATCAACTACATTAACCTTAACCCTACACTGGCGGATCTACGTGTGGTCGAAATTGAGCAATTGTTCAACCTCAGATTTGCAACTTCCCTTTGAATTACAAAGTTTTGGCAGAGATATGATGAATGAAAATGACAATTTCAAGGCAAAAGCGTATGAAAAGGGCAACATAGGCACATAGCTCGTCTGTGTGAGCTTCTCGGTTCTTGGGTTTCAACAAGGAAGTTTGTGATGAAAACAAAAAAAAACCTTGTAAAAACTGTTTTATTATGCATTAAATGACCATCTAGTAGGAACCAGTAAATCTACTTCATTTAGACTTTTAGTTTAAAAAGGCAGTAAAATTTCTAGCCCTCTCCTTCTCGTTTTGGCCACTTTGGGTGAAAGTTATTTAATTTTTTTTTCTCAGTAATCTGCCTCATTTTTTCTAGTTAATAAATTTTCTTCCAAGTTATCCTAGCAGACTAAAGTACTAAACGAGAATAAGAAAATATACCGACGAACTATTGTTTATATATTGTTTATATATCCGTTTTAAATTTATATTCTTGAAAAATAGTTGAATTTACCCTCAAAAAAAATCTGGATCCGCCACTGTAACCCTATGATTGCCAAAGGATTCTTTCAGCGGCGGTGACAGACCTATGATTGGGGGGGGGGGGGGGGGGGGGGAAGAATTGATAAAAAAAAATCTGAAACAAAAGCCTAAAAAAGTGGCAAGGAAGGAAAAAAACTGAAAAAAAAAATCGAACTATTTCTGCACTGGGTGTCGAACACTGTTCTAAAAATCGGCCTAGGAGGCGCTGAAAAAGGTGAAATTTTCAATGAAATCAGGTTTTGAAAATGAATGAATGAATGATAGAGGCTGTAGCTGTGTTTGGGCCCAAAATAAACTAAATATTTATTATGATGCTTTTGGGCCTCACAAAGCAGAACGGGCTAGCTACGAAGTGTCTCAACGAGGAGCTGTGAATCCGGAAGGATATCCGGCTGCGAATCTGGAAAAAAATCTATGAGATTCCTGGATAGTCTAGAAAATCTAGAAGGCTAGATATCATTCCCAATTAATAACATTTACCTTATCGAGCGAGGAGGAGTTGAGTTTCTACTACTATAAATAGACGAAGCGGAGCAAATTTGTGGACATATACACACATACACAATTTGTGCACCAACAAATCTACTCACCCTGAGTAAACAATTAGCAACCAGTGAACTCAAAATCTAGGCCACCCGACAAAACGTGGGGATTTGAAGGTTCTCTCAAGCTAACCAACCGGCGATAGCAAATTCAGGATCTAGGCCACCCGACAGAGCGAGGGGATTCGAAGATTCACTCGAGCTACCACAACGGAAGTCAGCGGAGTCCATGCCACCCGACAGAGCGTGGGGATTCTTAAGATATACGGCGTCACACTATCTTGTATTCTCAACACTTCACCCTCAGGAGTGCCCTGCTTTATACTTGCCCATAAGTGTGAAGTACCGTTTCCCTGTGGCTCAAGCGGAGAGACACACTATTCTGTGTCCTTAACACTTCGTCCTAAGGATTGCTCTGCTTTATACTTGCGAACAAGTGTGAAGTATCGATTCTTTGTGGCTCAAGCAGAGAGACACGAAGCATACGTCTTGTATCAAGACAAAAGTGAATGAAGACAAGGGCAAGCACTAGTGCTACTGGCATGGACCTCTACCCAGTCTCAGCCTGCCGCATTTGAATACCAGGGATGCACGGTATTTTAGTTCAGTCATTTTCGCAAAAAAATTTGACATATTTTATTATGAGAATAAATCCGACTACTTCTAGTCCTGGGGTTGCCGCACTTGAAAAAAAAACTGGGGCGTATTGCTCAAATCATTGGTCTGGTACTGGATGTAGCTTTTCCACCGGGAAAGATGCCTAATATTTACAATGCTCTAGTAGTGTTTTCAGGTGTGAATAAGAAGATTCTCACTCGGATAGGTAAAGGTCAAGCAGCAACCCCTGCTGAAGGAAGGATTGGATTGATTAGTCTTAGTCGACTCAGGACGGAAATGCGAGAAACCCGACTCTACGAACCCGAAGAAAGGCTGCACATCAGTAGTAAGGGCGTTAAGACTGAAGCTTTTTGTAGTGCTAGCAAGAATGCAAGTGAATGAATCCCATCCCCTAGCGATTGAAGTGCTTACGCTCCAGGGGCGCGCTAACGCTTTTTTAATATAATAAAAAGGTTAGGTAGTTTACTTACTCGAATGAAAGGAGAGGGTTTAGAGCTCGACCATGTTCCGGGGGAATCTAGTCATTTAGTCAGTTCATAACAATCTCTGTAAAGCAAGGGGCAAAGCTTCGTAGACAGCTTCCCCCATTCGTTTCGGTTTATCATCCTCGGTAACAGCAACAAGACCACTAAAGCTAGCTAGATCCGACTATTGCTCCTTTTGGTGATAAAGACAGAGTTATTGAGTTTCCTTCCTGGGCATCCATTCCTATTATATAGATGAGAATATCTCCTTTAACTCAAGCAATAACATCTTATCCCTCGGATGAACTCCCTTAATTAAATCCCAGGAGGAGAAGAGAAAGGCCTTTAACCGGCAAAGATGCCTATCTTGATATTTCGACTTACCTTCTAACTCTCCCTCTACTCTAACTTTCCATTTCATTCGCTAAGTCCTTCCCGGCCAGAAGTTCCTTAACGGCTATGCAAAATGGACAAAATCTGGAGGCAGGGCTCCTAGAAGCTCATACCCGTCGAAAAGGAAATGATCTTTAGGTAAGAAAGGCCCTTCTCTTCACTAAGCTAAGCCGGAATGAGAGAGAGAGTGATCAAGGCATAGCCATAGATGTGGAACTCTTTCAAAATAGGTAAGTCAGACTTTCTGGCTAAAGAAAGAGGACAGGTGCGTAGAGGTTCGGAATCGTAGCAAGTGACATCCTCAATCAATAAAGACCTAGCTCAAGGGCTTGAGAATGGAGGTTTGCCAGGCGGTTATCTCGAAAGAGAAATCACTAGTTTCCACCAAGGGTGTTCTCGAGTTTGCTAAGAGGTTCTTAATAAACTTGGATGGTACTTACTTTCATTTCATACAGGTGATGCATGAACGGCTCTCTCCGAAATAGAGGGGGGGTGAGCTGTGCATTGGAGCGGAGGCTTTTCTGTTCCTCTCTCCCATTGCTTGTTTCTTACTTTAGTTGCTCGGTGATTAGGTTTTTTGTTGGTTGTTATGGTTTCCTCGCATTTCCTTGCTCGGTGGTTGCTCTGGCTTCTGTGGTTCTTTTGGTTTTTTATTTGTTACCTTATCTTGATACCATTCCAAGTATAAAGACCAATCTGCATGATATGTCCATAAACCAGAGACGATTAGATAGCACCATCCGACTTCCTTAGCGAATACTAGCGCCATCCTCAGACACTGAAGTCAGTCGGAGATATAGATTCGATACAAGTCCCGTAGGGATCATAATCTGGATATCCTCCGTTCAGCCCCTTTTCTAAAAAATAGACAAAAGTTGCGGGGGCGAGACTTTCCCTTTAGGGTTTATTCACGCTTTATGGGCTTTGTTAGAAGTGGATCTCATAAAGTTATGGAATACGCATATTAAATAAGAAGTTGAATTCAATTTCAATTTCTTTGTGATTCATTAATATAGTACCGAGTATAAATATGAAAAAAAATAATAACATTATTTCTCCCCTTACATCAGTGTTTTTTTATCTATCTTTTTTTAATCACATGAAGTTTAATCTGTATTTGATATTTTTAGATACTTTTTCAGACTTATTGCCGATACTAAGTAGCAGCCAAAATTATATGGTATAGCATTTCGAGATTGGCTTAGTTATAAGGAATGAGGGAGTCAGTTTATCCTTGTCCCAACAAATCGAAGAATCTAATGGATTCCACTCATACATTTGAGAAAGTTGACAAAGACTGAAGGAGCTAATTGAATCACAAATGCAGTAGTTAGTTTCTTCAATCAGTCGTAGTAAACATCTGCCCTCCCCTTTATCATTCTTAAGCGAACTCTTTCCTGACTGGCATCTTAGAATAAAGGAATCAAAAGTGGAACTCAACGAATGGGGTTGGTGCGCTCCCCACTCCAATCGCTTGATAAGAAGCAGATACCACGCATGCACTATACTACACATTCTGCCTTCGGCAGTGGCACGCCTCGCACACAGCACAACAACGACTGCGGACAAGAAAAGAGACAGTTTGCAATCACTCCACTCGCAATGACCTGACTGGAGAAAAATCGAAACCAAACATTTTGGCATGCCCAGTAGGACTCTTGTAGTGTCTTTAGATAATTGATCCATACCACAAAACCTTCATGAGTTGCCTCAAGCATCCTGCACCCACGTTCTGAGAACACAATTCGACCACTTGCAGAGGATTAAGCAACGAAGAAGTAATACAGAGGTTCGGTGCAGTGATGACTAAGGGTCAACCCTTGTCGTCAGAACCTAAGATCATTGAGGAGATAAAGGCAATAGACTTTGAGGCCTACAAAGAATTCTCGCTCGAACAAGAACAGCGGCGAAGCGCCAATATCGATCGAATTCTGAACAATATGGAAACGAGCAATAGGACGGTGTCCAGAGTTCAGAGCAGACTTGACGGCCTATACGAGGCTCGAGAGATTGAGCGCGCTGATAACAACAAGAAATTTGATGCTCTCACAATGGCTCTCGCTAATCTCACTAATACTATGACGACCAGCTTCGCGCTAATCAATGACAGGTTGGGAGAGCAAGAACCCCCGTTCCAAGATGATGAGGACATCAAGGATGACGACTTTCCAGCTCCACCTCCTCCATTGGCAAACCCTGAGCATGAGCTGGAAGAGAGAATTAATAAAATTATCAATAAAAGGCTCCCGGGTGCGGGAAGAACTCCGTTAACATACAACGATCCCTTTCTACCACCACCGTTTGGTTGGAAGTGGCCTAAGGGTTATCGGCCTATCTCGTTTACTCGCTTTAGCGGAGAGAGAGCGGAGCCGGCAACTACCCACATTGCTCAATTCAGGGTCGAGTATGGACCATGGGGTAGGTTTGAAGAGTTCAAATTAAAAGTCTTTGCATCCTTGCTGCCAGGTGCAGCGTTACATTGGTACACTAACCTACCGCAGGGTTCGGTTCATGACTGGGCAATGATGGAGAGGTTGTTTACTGAAAACTTTGGCGAGTCTGAACCAGCTGTGAAGTTCGGTAGGTTGTGTCAAATGGTGCAACTCCAAGCGAGTCAGCAGTGGCATACTTGCACAGGTTTCGAACCGAGTATACCAAGAGCCGGACTTCATGCACCATGGAAGATTTGGTGGATATCGCAGTAGGAGGCCTCAAAGAGAGATTACACACCAAGTACGTCAACGCAAGGTTCACATCGCTAAATGCTCTCATCGATGCCGTGGCTCAGACACATGCTACATATAAAGAAGTTGACAATAGACGAAACGCGTCTAGAGGAACGTATTCTTTGAAGGCTCCATATCAGGAGCGCCCTAAGATGGTTGCGGCCATACAAGAAGAGGAGGAGTCAGATGGATATGATTTAGATGATGCAACAGTGGCTGGTCTGGAGTTGGTAGCCAAGCACACGGTCAAATCAAAGACGATAATTCCTTCCAAAGGACCAGTGCGAGTGTTAACTAGTGCGTTCACGAAGTCAGAATTCGAATCCTATACTTTTGATGCAAATGTGGCGCATGAGATCATTGAGGATTTGATTGATCAGAAGTTAACCAAGTCAGACTTTGGAGCATTCCCTACTGCCGAGCAGCTTAAAGGGAAAAAGTATTGCAAATTCCACAACATGTGGAATCACACGACCAAAGTTTACATCAAGTTAAAAGATCAAATCCAGAAGTGGATTAACGAAGGCAAGCTTGTTGTTGATGCGTCACCACAAATTTCTTTACTTGAGTGATAGCCTTTCACAGATACCTCGGTAGGAGTAGTGGAGCTAGTAAGAGCGAATGCTACTGAAGGGTTTCGCAGCGACAATCCGGAGGAAATCCTAGAGGAATTGATCAAAGTTGGTATTGTAAACGTACCAAAGCCCAGCGCCATTCTTCCGCAAGGGGGATTGTATTGCAAATTCCATCATTCTTAGTCACACAATACTAACCAGTGCGTCGCATTGCGGGAACAGATCCAGCGATAGGTAGACGAAGGAGATATTGTTCTTCCGGATTACAAAAAGGAAGAGGCTGATGCAATATCTTTTATGGTGGGCACCCTGGAGGTATCATGGTGCAGAGGCACAAAGCGGAAGCAGACATTAGATCTTAAAGCCACCGCCGAGCCGGTCGCTCACAGCAGTAGCAAAGAAGATCCAAAGGGGAAAAGAAGGGAGATCTGCCAAGAAGCGACTCCGGTAGTGTTGTACACTCGTTGCAAAGGGGAATACGGTTTTAAGATGACCTATGAAGAATTTGTGGATGTTGTCCTCATGGGCTCAACAGTCGCATCTCTACCGGAGAGCTATCAGCCAACAAGCCCAAAAGAGTCACGGACGGTGGCCAAGGAGTCAAATCTGTTTAAGCGTATGTGTTTGGCTGAGAAGAAAGCTGAGAATACTGATAACAAACAGCGAGCAGAGATGAACAGACCATATATTCCTCCTGTGAGCCGAGCAGTAATTAAGGAAGATGTCTGGTACGTGAAGTCAGGAGGTAAAACAGTAGAGATGTCTCCCACAAGGAAAAGGAAGTTGCAGCGACAGTATGGAGCTGCCAAGAGAACATTGGAAGCCTTGGACATAGGCTTGATCAAACCAGAGCAGTTGAAGGAATCTCCGGAGCAGATCCAGCGGAGGGTTAATAGGCTCGCAGCCACACCCATAATTACAATTGATCAGGGTTCCCACAAACCAAAGGGGCAAGCATCAAGGTCCAATGTGTTTTCCCGAATCGATAAACCATAGCCTAAAACAGAGGCACGACATGCACCTAAGAGGGCTCGAGACATAGTTAAAGACAAATCAATGCGAAAATCAGTCTTCAAACGCATTGAGCCCAAGGTAGCGCCAGTTGTCGAACCAAGAACAAAATCGTTGTTGCGGTGGCGAGTAAAATGTAAGAGAAACCGTTAAATTGGGGAAAAAGTCACATAAAATCTATGCCTAACACATCTAAAATTCTGACATTAAGCATGTATATTTGAGGTAATTGATCTCTAGGTCCTATATTACTAGATCTTTGGCACCTATCACATTTAGAACAAAAATCATGAGAATCACGAAAAATACTAGGCCAAAAGAATCCACTGGTGATTGAGGAGCAAAAGAAGCTCGCTCTTGCTGCTTCCAAGGACAGTGTTATAGAAGTAGTGGCTGGTGAATCGACACTCACAGCCAAGTTGGACCCTGCGGAGAAGCTGGAATTTAGGAATTATGTGAAAAAGTAACCGGTAGAAGTGCAGCCGTAGGAGTTGTTGTTCACAGAAACTACGGTGGACAATGAGGATGAACAGTAGGTTCACTACGAGGAGGATGATGAAAACTTGGAGGAAGTTTACACTGAAGATATGCACATTGGTATGGTATACTTACTACCAGCCAAGTTTGCTAAACCCATCAAAGCAACGCACGTGGCCGGGGTGAGCAAGAGCGCTCAAGAATTACCTTCGGCAAAACGTGAAGAACCAAAGAAGCAGGGACTAGTTGTAGATCCTGCAACGAAAAAGTCCTATATGATGTTTTCTAAGCCAACAGCTACAATGGCCTCGCATATGAGACCATTGTACATCACTGCGGGCATGAGGGGAATTCAATTGAGTAAGGTCATGGTGGATACTGGTGCAGTAGTTAATGTATTAACTACTCGAGCAATGAAATTGTTGGGTATCCCAAGATCAGCTTTCCATGCAATATCCATGACAATCAAGATCTTTGCAGGGACTGTCTCGTAGACGTTGAGACTGTGATTCATCGAAGTCAAGGTTGGACCTGTTGTAGGGGTGCACACCTTCTTTTTCATCGAATGCATTTCACCTTTCAGTGCAATACTAGGAAGAGACATGATTCATAGAAGTTATTGCGTGCCGTCATCACTTCATTAACAGCTCCTTATATAGGATATAGAGACATCAGAGTCGCATATTGTCAACGCTGATCCGCGACCATATTTAGTCTTCACGACTATGCTGGATGCCGATTACTACAATGAAAATTTTAGGCCATTGGAAGTGTGCGGCGTTGATCAAAATGGTCGACCCGTTGGAGTCACAGCCTCAGAACTAGCTTGATGGGGTATGGTACAAGCAAGAGAAGATAGAGCACGAGCCTACTTTCTGGAACTAGCCTCCACGAACCATTAATGATACGTCCATCCAGAGAAAAGGAGGCTGAGGCTTGTGCTTCTCTATTTGCGAGATTGCACACTTATATGATTGAGTCGCAAGCATATGCATGTCTGCCAACCATTGCCTCGGCAGAGTGTGTTAATGAAGACATCCGACAGAACGACATAGATGAGGACATCATCCAGCTTGCACCCGCAGCTCTAGATGATACACCAACTAAAGTTCGAGTCCCAACTGAAAAGATTAATATGGGAACTATTAATGAGCCAATGGAGGTGGTCATCAGCATTTTTCTTGAGCCTGAAGAAAGAAAGAGGCTCGTTGATATCTTGTTTGAATACAAGGGCTGTTTTGCAGAAAAGTTCGAGGACATGCTAGGGCTTTCACTGGAACTGGTTGTCCATAAGCTCTCGATCGCAGATGGAAGAAGGCCAGTCCAGCAGTAGATGTTGAGGATGAATTCAGAGACGACAACATTGGTCAAAGAAAAGATCGAAAAGATGTTAAATTCCGGAGTCATCCAAGTGGCAAAGTATATGGAATGGATATCCAACATAGTTCCCGTACGGAAAAAGAATGGCAAAATCAAGGTCTGTGTGGATTACAGAGATTTAAATCAAGCTACACTAAATGATGCTTATCCAATGCCAGTTGTTGATCTACTTGTTGATACGGTTATGCGACACGAGATGCTGTCATTCATGGACGACACAGCGAGGGGGGATATCATCAAGTCCCGGTTGCTGAGGAGGATATACATAAGACTGCGTTTTGCTGCCCAGGGGTTTTATAAGTGTTCAAATATGTTAATATGCCATTCGGATTGAAGAACGCATGGGCAACGTATCAGTGAGCAATGCATTACATCTTCCACGACCTAGATGGTGATATAATGGAGGTCTATATTGGAGGTCTATATTGATGATGTTGTGGTTAAGTCAAAGCAGGGGTCAACTCATGTAGAAGACCTGCGACAAGTGTTCATGCGGATGAGGAAACATCAGCTCAAAATGAACCCTGCCAAGTGTGTTTTTGGAGTACAGGCAGGGGATTTTCTCGGTTTCTTAGTCCATCAGCGGGGTATAGAGGTCCCAGATGACAAGAAGGAAGCAGTACGTAAGGCTTCTCCTCCGAAGAACAAACGTGAACTTCAACAGGTGCTCGGAAAAATTAACTTCTTGAGGAGGTTCATTGCAAATGCTGTGGGGAAGACCAAGCCCTTCGCACCTTTACTCAAGTTGCAGGGTGAAAAGGAATTTGTGTGGAAACAGGGTCACCAAGAGGCGTTTGACATGATCAAGAAGTACTTAGTTAATCCGCCAGTCTTGGTACCTATGCGGAAGGGCCGGGAGTGCCACTTAAGCTTTACATCTCTGCTACTGAAACCTCTATTGGGAGTCTATTGGCACAAGATGACGAGGTGAGGACAAAATGAGCAATATTCTACTTAAGCAGGACCCTCACGGATTGTGAAAGTCGTTATACATTGATGGAAAGATTATGCCTTGCTCTTTATTTCTCTAGATGTAAGTTGAGGCATTACATGCTATCTTTCACCACATGCGTCATCGCGCAAACTGATTTAGTTCGATACATGTTGAACCGACCTATACTCAGAGAACGGATAGGGAAATGGAATCTTGCACTGTCTGAGTTTTCATTACAATACGTTCCACAAAAGCCAGTGAAAGGCCAGGCAGTGGCTGATTTCCTTGCTTACCACCCTATGGAAGATATGTCAGAACAACGGAAGTTGGAATTATCATATATTTCTTTGTCTCCTTGGAAGCTTTACTTCGATGGCCCTAGCACAAGCGCCTTCACAGGGGCGGGGATAGCTTTGGTGAACCCGCAGAGAGAAACGTTTGCCTATTCATTCTGTCTCGAATACAATTGTTCCAACAATGTGGCAGAATATGAGGCTGTAATCATTCATCTTGAACTTCTCTAGGATCTGGGTGCTACGGAGATCCAAATCTGGGGAGATTCGTTGCTTGTAATCAGACAGCTCCAGACTACATTTAAAACATGCCTTATCCTTGAGCCATATGTAAAAAGGGCAAGTGAGTTATTGGAGTTGTTTACTGGAGTGACATTGACTCATATTCCCCGTGGAGAAAATTTTGCAGTGAATGAGTTGGCTCAACTAGCTACGGGAGTTGAGTTGGTCGACGACGTCCATGAGCGCCTAATAAAAGTATAGGTGTGTACATTGCCTTCCTTTATGGCCAGGAAGGAAGAGAAGGACGACTGGTACGTTGCAGCCCTCACTACCATTGACAATGATTGGAGACAGCCGATTATCAAATACTTACAGGATCCTAGTTCTGTGGTGGACAAGAGGATCTGATACTTTGCTCTCAATTACATTCTCTGTGGTAATGAACTATTTAGGTGTGGAGAAGAGGGAGTGGATTTGGTCTGTGTCTTCAGGATTGAAGCAAAGCGACTGCTGCGAGAAGTGCATCTAGGGGTTTGCGGAGCTCACAAATCCAGCCCAAAGATGAGGTGGCTTCTGCGGAGACACAAGTACTTTTGGCCTTCGATGTTAAAAGACTGTATTGCTTTTGCGAAAGGGTGCGAGGACTGTCAGGCTCACGGATCAGTCAGCCACATTCCAAACATTCCTATGCAACCAATCATCAAGCCATGGCCAGCACGAGGATGGGCGTTAGATCTAATTGGTTTAATTCATCCTCATTCTTCTATACAACATAAGTTTATCATTGTTGCTATAGATTTCTTCACCAAATGGGTCGAAGCAATGCCTGTGAAAGTGGCCTCTGCTGCTGCGATCAGGCAGTTCGAGGATGTCATATGCCGATTTAGAATTCCAGAGTGCTTCGTTTCTGATCGAGGAACCGCATTTATGTCCGAAGAAGTAGAAGACTTAATGGAAAACTTTGGGATCAAGTTTTTGCATTCTTTACCATATTACGCACAATCTAATGGCCAGGCTGAAGCAAGCAGCAAATTGATCATCCACATCCTTAAGCGCATGCTCGCAGACAACCCTAGACTTTGGCATGAAGAGTTGTTCAGTACTCTGTAGGCCTATCGCACTTCAAAATGCAATCCTACTGGGACTACTTCATATGCGCTAATGTTTGGTCATGATGCCGTTTTACCATTACAAATCAATGTCCAATCACTACGGATGATGGATCAGCATCAACTCATTGGTGAAGACTATGTAAAGCAATGTGGCAGGAGCTTGAGGATTTGGACGATAAGCGTCTCAATGCCTTAACTAACTTACTCGCAGAAAAACAGAAGGTTGCTCGCTGCTATGATCGCCGTACCCGTGGACTCAGCTTTACAAAGGGAGAGTTAGTTTGGAAGACAGTCTTGCCTTTGGGAGAAAAATAAGAAGGACGTGGTAAGTGGTTTGCGAAGTGGGAAAGACCCTTTATTATTCACTAGATTTTGGGCAAGGGAGCTTTCCAGCTGCGTGACATTGACGGTAAAGTCCATCGCAACCCAGTCAATGGCTGATTTTTGAAGAAGTATAGACAACCAGTTTGGGAGTACGAGGCCCACGATGGGATGATTACTTAGTTTTGCATTCGTTTATAACCTACCGCAGAGGCTTACTTCATGTAAAACTAAGGGGCAACTAGTGTCCAAAGCCAATAAATGAGTGGCTAAATATTGCAAAATTTTAATTTTTGACACAGAGTCTAAATCTTGAGATTCTTCTAAATGTTACAATTTCTTACGACCAAATTGTAGTGGTCAAATCAACGGAGATGGTATTTTTGCAGATACAAAAGATATAAACAGTAGGAAAATACACAGTTTTATTCGATCAATATAAAAGTACAACATGAGGCTTTGCGGCCCCTAGCTCTGATATTATGCATCAGATGAACAATTTCTGGCTAAAAAAACCAATCGAAAGAAGTGGTTTTAGATCTATTCCAACTGCACAATAACGTCCTTGGTAAACATAGTGGACGAACAGTGACTGGGGATGAGAACTGCCTTTGGTTCCGAAAGACTTTGGGATACTTGCACTCGCCCAACATTTTCCACTAGCAAAATCATCCCTCTGATCACAATCTTAGACACTCCACTCGAAAGAACACGAAAGACTATAGTGGAAGCGAGTGGGAGCATGCAACAGACCAGGATGATCAGGAACAGGGATGGGGTTAGTGAGTGCTCACATTGACCATCGTCCGCTAATTCTCAAAGGTTTGAGAACTAGTCCAGAACCAAAGGGCCTGAGCTTTTGTACTATGACCTAAGGTAGGCTTGAGCTTTGGTACTTTAACCTAAGAACAACTAATAAACTACAAGATCTGGAGGCTTTGCTTTGAAGCAAGGAGGGAGCAAACTAAAGACTAGATGAGCAAGGCCTTTTTTTGCGACTAAGGATTTTGAGGAATGAGGAAGAAGTATCGAGCTATTTATAGGCGTAGAAAATCGAAGAGGCTTTGAATGAGAGACTCATCGATTCAATGAAGCAATTAAGGGGTTCAACGTTTGGTTATCAATTCGCGTATCTCTTGAAAGAACCATAACATTATTGTTTCGAGGTATAGAGTTATGAGCTCTTAAAGATGGGCAGTCATTCTCAAGGACCGGCGTGATCTTTGGAGGCGCGAAGATCTTTTTGGCAAAGAGGTTCAGTAAGGTGATTAAGGCCATGGGTCACAAAGCATAAGTTAAACTAAACAAGAGTTTATAAAAAATAAATAAAGATTCCATATGTGGGGATTAGTCAAATAAAGTTTAAAATTTTATAATAGAGCTGTCGAGAGCTCACAGGTGAGTCTTTTCTTGGAGATATTGGGCATGTGCGGTGGCCTAAACCCTAGCAGCATTCGCAGCTGCAGCATGGGTTAGTTGAACATTTTCAGATTGAGCTTTCACGACATTAAGAAGGGCAATCGCAACCTGTTCCTTGCTGAAAAATTCTTCCTTCTGTTCACAAAGCTTTGCTTGGAGTTTGGCAATTTATGCACGTTTGGAGAGGATCTTCACCCATTCACCTTTGTAGTTTGTCCCCATCGTCTTGATCTTGTCTAAATCATGTTTCCACCTATGATTGTGGTCTACACGAAGGGAAATAGCTTTACTGCGCTCATGAGTGGTAGAGACAACAGTGTTGTTAAGGCTGGGAAGCTTTTGCAGAGTTTCCTCCATTTTATCCAAGACGTCAAGGTCCACGCCTTCTACGGAGCGACGAGCCATTAGTATATGGACATTAAGCTTTTGACGTATGGACTGATCCTCGAGATTTAGAGTCCACATATCATGAAGGAAGGTGGTGGCAAGCTGAACCTCTGGAGGATCTTTTTCAGAATGGATCAGGTCATTATAGATGTCTTCCGCCTCATGCAGGGTCTTGGCCATTCCTTCACTGCCATCTACTGGGGCTGGAAGGGGTAGCGTCGAAGACTGGGGGCAGCAGTCTCATGGCAACCACGAATGACATTAGAGAATTCCCTGAGCCGTCGCTGACCCTCAGCAAGGGACAACTCCTCGGTACCTGGATCCTTCTGCGAGAATACCTATACTTAGGGAGTTATGAGGTGTTCGGGAGACTAATAGGACGAAAGCCTATTTAAGGAATCAGAATATACCTGAGACAAGCAAGGAGGAGATTAATCATCATACAACGCAGTGTTGATGCAAGGAGGAGAAGGAACTTCAGTTGTAAGCTGCGAGAATAAGAATAAGTTAGATCCCAGTAAAAGGTAGACAAACCAAACATAGTGGTTTAAGGTAAAAAGCAGTACGGAAGGTGCCACATGGCCAGTGTCCATGGCCAAAGTAGTAGAGGTGGCATCCAGAGCATAAGTTTGTTCTTCATTCACAGGAATAGAAGCTACATCCTCGGCAGCAGGGGAGGATGCAGGTTCTGTTTAGACATTATCCTTGAACACATAGCCGGAAACGGTGGTGAGAAAAATACAAAGAGACTATAGGAGAGTATAGATAAAAGCAAATACCTCAGCAGCGAAAGAGGTCTGTACAACAGCAGCGTCAAGAGCTCCATTATCTACCTCGGGCTCCGCGGCCTGCTTCAGAGGCTCTTCATTACCCATAGTAGTAACAACCTCTTCCACCGTGGCAGTCGCAGTAGAAACTAGGTGCTCGAAAGGCTGATCATAAACGTGTTCAAGAAGTTTCTTGCATTGAGCTTCTTCATCAGCAACATCAGAAGGACCTACGTTCAGAGGTCTAGAAGCTTGAGGAACTTCAAATGCACTTGCAGCACTGGAAGAAGGCTCAGAAACAGTAGCTGGTTGTGCACCCTTGCCTTTTGCTTACACAGCTTTAAACAGCAAGTCTTCTTCTGAATACTCGCTATCAGGCGTCAGCTCGATGGAGGGAGACTTGTTACTCAACGCTTCTCTTGATGGCTGTGTGCAATCCTAAGATATATTACAACGGAAGTGACGGGTCTGAATCATAAAAAAAATAAGGTTAAGGGTTATAGGAAAGATAATCCAAAAGGAATAACATCTGGATACGAGAAGAAACTATACCAGTGGAACTTCTTCGTTGGAATCTCCGTATTCATCATCCCAAGCCTCAACAGTCTCTTTCTTCTTTTTCTTGGCAGCAACCACCTTTGCAGCTTTCCTCGCAGTAGGGGAGGCAGTTGCGAGACTCGCACCCATAAATTTGTTGCACTTTGAAACAGAAGGAGGAGAAGCGCACCTTTCTCTTCTGGCCCGCTTTCTTTTGAGCAACAGAGGCCACAGCCTTCCTATCTATCGTTTTCTTGAAGTAATCAAGGAAGGAAGCTGGAAACATGGTGCGGAAAACCTCAGACTTGGACTACGACTAGATGTCACCATAGCGGTGCTGATTCCACTCATGGTATTCTTCAACTGCCGAATAGACCACACATAGTGAACACTAATGGAAGTCTGAGAGGTTCAGTAGATGGAAAGTTGGTGTAGCAAGAACTTGCAGGATTGCAGCGGAGAGTTTCTCCACACAGGTCCCCCACGAGGTATAACCATTACGAGACTCAATCTGGGGGCAGGGAAAACCTTACTTGCATCCTAGCTGACGCGCAAAGTGGTTGAGAGCATACAGCTCGATCCACAGAACTGTATCAGGGACAACAATATTAGCACAAGTGATGCACTGAGCAAAGAGGTTCTTAGTAACGGGGGCTTAGTGAAGGGTTACTGCGAATCCATCGTTAGTTCCGCAGGGAACCTTCTCGTCAAAACAAACTCAGCCTTGTATCTTTTATATGCAGGTAATACATGCAGCAATTCTATGCATGCATGGCTATAGTTTTAATTGTATAGCTTGATTCACTGCATGCTTGAATCGATTGATCCACAGCTAACGTATGATATATCTTCGGTAGCGAGAGGGGGCTTTGTTTCAGGTTTTGAATTTCTGGAAGCAATGCCGGAACATGAAATTTAATAGAGGAAAAGCGAGATGTACACTCTTCAGCTGCCACCCCCACATATTAAAGATAGATGTAAGGGAAGACAAAGTGGCCGGAATAAATGTGAAGGAAAAATGGAAAAGAAAGTTTAGGACCCTGAAGTTCGTGATAAGCACAGAATGGTATTAATTTATTTTTTCTTTTTGGTGCAAGCTAGACAACGATCGGTATTTTAGTTTGAGAGAACGATCGTCATATATAGCTGGCAAGTACATTTTATTTTTCTGTAATTCCATTAATATGTAATAAGTAATGTAAATGAGTATCATCTACATAAATCTATTCAGTTTTTATCACGTGAAGTTTCATTTTATCTAAAATCGACAAAATAATTCAATCATTTAAATCATTTATCTTTTAGATACATATACAAGAATCGTGCTTGCAATCTTTTAGCTCAATCGAAGATGCAATAGTTGTCTCTCCCAACCCTATAAAGCTTCTAAAAATAATGTTAAGCTAGTTAATATATTCTTAGAATAAAATTAACAATATGTAAGTGTTTGGGCTCAAAATAGACTTAACATTTATTTTAATACTTTTGGGGCTTAGAGATAGAATGGGCCGACCACATGCGGCCTAATAGGAGCTACGAATCGGGAAATGATATCTATGCGATTCCTAGATAATCTAGGGGCAAGATATTTTTCCTAATCGATAATGTTACCTTGTCAAGCGAGGAGAGTCAGAGTACTTACTTCTATAAATAGAAGAAGCAAAACAGATTTGCAAACCTCTACATTCATACACATAATTTGCTTACCTGCAAATCTTATGCCACTGCGAGTAAACAACCAGCGAACAACGAGCTCAATATCTAGGCCACCCGATAGAACGCGGGGATTTGAAGGTTCTCTCAAGCTAACCAACAGGCGACAATGAATTAAGGATCTAGGTCGCCCGACAGAGCGTGGGGATTCAAAGATTCACTCGAGCTACGAGGAAGTCAGCTGAGTCCAGGCCACCCGACAAAGCGTGATGATTCTTAAGATCTACGGTATCACACTATCTTGTGTTCTCAACACTTCACGCTCAAGATTGCCCTACTTTATACTTGCCCACAAGTGTGAAGTACTGTTTTCCTGTGGCTCAAGCAGAGAGACACATTATCCTGTATTCTCAACACTTCATCCTAAGGATTGCTCTGCTTTATACTTGCCCACAAGTGTGAAGTATCGATTCTTTGTGGCTCAAGCAGAGAGACATGAAGCCTACATCTTGTATCAAGAAAAGTGGAACTCAACGAGATGCTCTCCCCACTTCAATCGCTTGATAAGAAGCAAATACCACGCGTACACTACACTACTACATTTTGCCCTCGACAGTGGCACGCCTCGCACATAGCACAACAACGACTGCAGACAAGAAAAGAGACAGTTTGCTATCACTCCACTCGCAACGACCTGAGTGGAGAAAAATCGAAGCCAAACAAGTTGGAAATCACCATCACGGCTTCATTAGTCTAATATGCTGCCTGCATATTGTGAATATTGTCTCATGCTTTGATTTCTCTCATAGAATGAATGAATGATAAAAATCTAAAATTGCTCGGCAGTGTTGGATTTTGTAGAATTGTAGAGTTGGTCTATGGGGAGAAATAATTCAGTTGTATTGTGGTTTTTTTGTTGGATTTGTATTTGTAGGAAAATCTGACATTACTTGGGATGGTGAATTAAGAGAACTTGATGATGAAGATTTTATATCGGATGATGACACTGACTATATTGGAGACTTTGATTTTGAAGATGTGAATGTGGATGGAAACTATGAGGCTTGATTTTATTTTGTTATGTTTTTACTTTGTTTGATGGATTGTGTTATGTGACTTATCAATTATGTTACTTGAGATTTAAGATTTGAGAATTGAGATTATGACTATATTATTTTGATATTATGACTATTTAGACTACATTAAGTATATTTATGTCTAATTTTATTATATAAATATTTTAGTTATTCAATTATTTCATGGATATATATATTATATTAAAACCTCCTAGAATCCGATTAATTCCTATTTAGGTGCTAAAAAGTGCCTTCATCGCTAGGACCGCCTAACGATTTTTAGAACCTTGGTGTCGAACCATTGCCATGTTGAAAAACATAATACAAGAATACCACTACACTACCATCTTATAGAAAAACATAAGCTACATATTCAATCTTGGGGGCCCGCCACTCATTGGATTCTTTTGTGTCCGGCCTTAATATTAGTTTACCCGTGCCTTTAGAGCACCTGCAGCGCAGCGAGCTCGAGCAGCTCGAGCAGCTGCTTTCAGGTGGTGGCCCGCCGAAAAACAGCACGAGCAGCAGCGTTGGAGCGTGCAGCGATGGGTGAGGTCGACGACGACTGCACGTTGACCGGCAGCTCGAGCAGCAGCTCGAGCAAAACTTGCTCGTGTCAGAGGTCGAGCAGATGGCGGAGCCCAGTGCCACGTGGACCGGATTCTCTGCTCGAGCAGATGGCGGAGCCCGGTGCAGATGCTCGTACGGCTTGCTCGAGCAACAAAATTGCTCCTTCTGTTGATATACCAGTGCACGAACTGTGGCTCTTGCTTCTCCTATTCCATAAACAGTGATGGGAGGAGCAAAATAGCAAGAGCAATTTGAATTGGGAGGAGCAAGCCCGGTGCGGGTGCTTTTAGTTTGTCATGTTACTTTTCTTGATCGAAGAACGTAGCATTACGGTGTTACCGTACGTGTTAATTTCTTTAGATACCACCATAATCAATAGTCAACGGTACTTTACCCGCTGGTGGCTGGGTGGTGATGATGATTGTGTAACATTGACAATTGTTCTCAATAATAAATTGACGCCCGTTGAACCCCGTTCCTTAGAAAGTAGAAACATCATGCGCTGCAGAAGAAAATAAGAATTATTATATGGCTATGTTTGACAATGCTTTTCTTATAAGAAAAGTTAGCTTTTTTTTCTATTGAAATAAGCTCCTTAATAGAAAAGAAGGAGAGTGTTTGGCAAATGCTTTTTCATAAAGGACTTTTAGAAATAGAAGTGTTTGGTAAATCTAAAAATAAAAGTCACAAATATATTTATTTTTCATTTTGTTTTTTCTTTTCTTTTTGGTTGTATTTTGATCGAATGTTCTTGATGTCATTATTTGATATTTTAAATGACTGATACCAACTTAAAGACCCGACCCCGATTCAAATACTAAAGTGAGATTAGACCCTAACGACATAACTCAACACATAAAAATCTACCAAAAATTCGGAATAACCTCCCCTTAAATTCAAGATCAACCAAAGTGCAAGAAGATTTACACTTCAAATATAACAAGCTTAAGTCCCACAAATAAACCGTGAGCCATCACATTGAGTTGGTTTCAAGATAAAATTTAAAGTACATTGATCGAATATAACTAAAGCACTTGATCAAACATTTCGGCAGGCTTGAGCAAGAGTTACTGATGAGAGATCTCACAGGTATTATGCTTGCAGAGATTGGCGCTGAGAGAAGTGAGCAAGAGAAACAGAAGCTCATTCAACTTGTAGATGAAAAATACCAGAGATTGAATCATCTGATGCAGCGAGTGGAATCCCTGGAGCACAAGTTTAGTTGCTCTTTAGTTTCTTTGTCTTCAGAGCTAACTGAGAAACATGCAGAAATCAATCTCATCTTGGAGGCTTGGGAGAAGAACAGTTCTGCTGGACTAGAAAATGAAGAAAATAAGTTTGAGATTGCGCAATTTGAGGAAGAAATATGCACTTTGCAGACACAGCTGGAATTGCAGCAGAAATCCTTGTGTGACTCACAACAGGGGGCATTGGAGGTTGAAGCTGAACTGGAAACAAAAGAGATGGAAATGAAGAAACTCAAAGATCAAATGATGTTGAAGCTGAGAAGCTCAGATGCTTTGATTGAAGAGCTCAAGAATGAAAGAAGAAACTTACTTGAAGATTTCATTCAGTTGTCATCAGAAAGTATCAATGAGTTCTCCAGTAAAAACCAACAACTGGCAGGTATGTTGGAAGAAATGGTGCTCTCTTTTGAAAATCAAGGTCCCGAAATAGATGTGACATGGAATGATGAGCTTGCTGATTCAGAAAAGGAGAATGTTTCTACACCTACCTCGACAAAGAAACATGAACCAATTTCTAACATGAGATCTCCATTTAGAAACCTTAACACTTAGCTTCTGAGGAAAAAGATGTTATTCACTCATAGCTTGCCTCATATGTTATATGCAGGGTTATAGCACTGATTTTTATTTCATAATCATGTGAATTAGATATCCATGTACATGTAAGTATTCTGCCTTTGACAATCAATTTAACCACGGATTTGATTTACTACTGTAAGCTCCCACTTCTGCAGTTACAGTTCAGCTTGCAGACTTCCTATTGATATTAGCTAAACTAGGGTTTAAACTCTAAATGAATAAGCTGAATATCCATTGTGTAACCAACAGGAAAAAAAAGATAAGATAAGAAAAATAGATTCATCAATTATAGATGTTCTGGGATTCATTGATATACAGAAATTACACCAGTTGACACCAGTTAACAGGTAAGTAGCAATGTTGATGATCAATTTGAAACTTAGAATGACCACCAATAGGTTAGAGTTAAAACAGGTAACTAGTTAAGTTAGCATGTGAAATTTCCTAAACAAATTCCCATGGTATATATTGTCCAACAATTCTTGAGCAGAATGCAGCTTTTGTTCTGTAGGTAGACACCAATTAGCAGAAATTTACCAACAAATAAACTTTTCCAGCCAGTATAGGCATAAGATTTGATACAGTTTAGACAATGAATTATATCTGAGTTACAATAAATGATGCTTACACAGAAACAAAAAATAGTGTCAACAACCTCACAAGGAGTTTTCTTTCCAGCACAACAACACATCAATATCCATGGTAAAACACAACAACCTCACATGAGCTTCACATTTTTGCAGAAATGTAGAGAAAACCATATCTCGACTAGCTTCTACTAGATGAAGAAGACTTACTCAAAAACTCTGACAAACCCTGCCTTAAAGCTTCAAGATTCACCCTATTTCCAACCAAAACACTCATCACACCCATCTTCGACACCTGCAAACACCATAACAACCACTTTCTAAATACATTTAAGACCATAAATTTGGTCACATTCCTCATCTAAACAGTCCTAGTAACATTTATTGACCAATTTGCATCAAACAAACAAAAATTATTAATACCGTACCGCATGTATATTCATGTCCTCATCATCTAAAAAAAGCATGAAGATAGTTTATGACCGTAAAAAAATTTGAGCAGCTATGTATTACAATGACTGAGCAAGAGTATCTCCTCTGGAACAAATCCAGCAGTTTGTCTTTTGGGAGATGGTCAAGAGTTGCTATATAATCCTGCACATATGTATAGTACATGGTACTTATATAAATTATAATGTTGCAAAGTATGTAATGTATTTTCATGTGGATTATTAGGACATGGATATAAGGATTACCTGGATTTCCGCTGCTTCCTGAGAAACATCAGCATTTTCACCCCGAAGTTTCTGTAGTGCAACTTCAAACTCTTTTTGCTTTCCTAACTTTGCATGTAGTCATGATGGGATGAGGTTATAGACTAAATTATAGCCAAATGAACCAAACCAGTACCTAATGGTTCACCTAGCACTTTCTGTCTTACAAGCCATCTTGGAGACTCGGGAATGATAAAGAGCCCAAAAATTATTACAGCACAGGGAACAAGTCCTGCAATCACCACACAGATGAGCCCTCTAATATACTGTGCTAGATATATTCTAACTACTAGTAAAAGTCAAAGAAGTTACCGATTATTGCTAGTGCTTTCCCACTTACAACTACCCCAATTATGTAGGAAACTAATAGTCCGGCACAGATCATTAACTGTAAATCAATGTAAATATCAGCATCATTTCTTAGCTTTTGCCTGATTTAACAAAACTCATGCCTACTTACACAAGATGTTACTAGCTAATTTCAAGTATTACAGTTTGTATCATATGTCACCTGATTTACAGTAGTTAGTTTTCCTCCAAGATTTTTTGGAGCAATTTCAGCTATGAAAATAGGTACCTTACATATCATCCACCCCACATGGCATCAAACATCGTCAATAACATATATCAACTATCAAGGTAGCAACTATAGATGTGTTCTATAACTCTGGTATATCATACCATGGTCACACAAAACAAGACAGGAGAGTGATCACTCACCACGTAAGAAAAGGCTCACATTCCATATCCATTTGCCAGCCTCCCAATGTCAAGAGGCCAAATACACTTCAAGATCAATAACGATGTAGAATGTGAATGAAAGGTCACAAGCATACATAAAACAGAAAATTTCAAGGTCACTCTTCGACCAAAACTCAATTAAATTCTAACACAACACAACTCGATTCAATTTAACCAAAACCCAATTGAATTCAACCAAAATCCAATTGCATAAGACCATAGAAACTAGTATAGCAAGAATGAATTCGTCAAAGCATCTCATTTTTACAGATTTAACAAAACCCTAAAAATTGAAAGAACGAAACTCAAAACTGGGATTTGATTGAGCTCGAGAGATACAGGGCATACCAATCTAGAGGAAAATGAGCTCTGGAAGAGCTTGTTTCCATGGGGGAGAGGTCTCTTCTCGGCGACTGTCGTCTTTGTATTAAGAATTGCGCAAAATGGGAGAAGCGGAAGAGAGAAGAGACGCGAGAGAAAAAGAGAAGGGACATGTGCGACAATTAGGAATTGTGCAAGGATATTTTCGGAAATATCCCAAATTTTCATTTAAGAATACTGTTCATCCGTGTTTTCCGAAAAGCTGACTTTTAAAAGTACCTTCAGATGTGCTTTTCAAAATAGTGAAGAAATAAACTTTTTTTAAAAGCTTAGTTGAAAATAAGTAGTTTACCAAACACCTCTTTTTCTAAAACTTGTCAAATAAGTTCCTTAACTTATAAGTTAAGCATTACCAAACACACCCTATATCTTAGCAAATAAGAATAAGAAGAAAATAAGATGCACAAACTGGACCCAGCGGATTGGACTAGATCGATTTGGTCACTTGGGCCTGAGCCCAAAGAATTGTCCTAACTGTCTAACTCCCGACACACCTTTACCACGTGGCATACAAAATGCCCGGTGTCTTCCTACGCAAAAACCAACTAACGACTGCTTCAGAGATTTCGATACGACGTCGCACTCGCACGGATCGCCGGAGAACATCGAGCTAATCGGAGTTACAACGACGTCGTTTGCTGATCTCGCACATTCGCGAATGGAAGCTACATCACTCGTCTGTCTCTAGGCCTACGAATTTTGTCGTCGCAGCAGATCCGAATTCGGTTCCGTCGCCAATGGCTTCGTGGCTCAAAGCTGCAGAAGGTTCGTTTCGTTTTCTTGCTATGTCTCAATCTATAATTCATTATTTCTGTATTCTCCACTTTTGTTGTTGTTTTTGGTTTTCAGTTTTTCACTAAGATTTGCAACGTGTTTAGGTTTGATTACTGTGTTTGGAATGTAGTGAAATTTCGTGAATAATGACATAATGCAATGTAGGACGACGTTTTGGCTTAATAATCTCATAATAGTAACTTATTTTTAGATGTAGTATTGGTGCCATTGTTCAATGAAGCAGCTAGATTGGTATAGTTGATATTATGGAAAGAATGAGCTCGAGGAAGTTGTCGGTAGTGTTTGTTTTAGACATGTGTTATTATCACTGCACCAACACTCCAACAGGCTACACATTTAGTGATTTAATTGAATGTCTAATATATTGTCCTAAGTAATTTTGTTTATATAGGTAGGAAGCTAGTGTTATCAGTGAAGTCTTGTATGACTGTGTATGTATTACCATGTGATAAAAACATATTATGTTGGGCCGCAATTCAATTTTTCTTTCTTGGTATAGAAGACATGTGCATATAACACTTACTAGTTCAGCTCATTGCTTTCCACTAACCAAAAAACACGGATCACTAAAGTAAAAGATTATTTAACCACCCTAACACGTATATTCTCTGTCATCGAAGTCTCTTATGATAATGTTTTACCTTTATGAACAATAGCTTGTTCTCTTTATTTGTGAAAGTCATAAGGCTTTTTCTTTGGCCTCAGATCTCTTTGAAGTTGTTGATCGAAGGGCAAAGCTGGTTGTCAATGACTTGTCAGATGAGCAGTTGGCTTCCCAAGCTCTAGGTATAACTTGTGATTTGTGCTAGCATCTTTACTAACCTCCTACTTCTTTGACCATAGACGATTCATCCCTCTGAACTGTGTTGGCATCTTTACTAACTTCTGATGACCTGAACACCATCATATCTGTTGCTAACTTTTATTTACGTGTGTTTTCAAAGAAGCTTCTAATGGGAAAGGCTCCCAAGCCAAGAGGACAAAGAAGAAGACCAAGGTGTCTCTCACTTGATCTATATACATAGTATTTTTTCAATTACAGACACAGATGTTGATGAACGATTATCTCACACATATGGTGTTTTTAGGCTCAGAAGAAGCAGACAATAAGGGAATCTGAAACAAGCTCTCCTAGTAAAATAGATGCTTCAGAAACGAGTAATTCTGCACGCGAACAGGTTAATGTATTGACTCCACAAGTAGATGCAACGGCTGAAAAAGGTAGTGATGTCCAGTTAAATAAAAATGATGGGACACCCTTTGAAATTCCTATGATCCAAACAACTAATGAACAGCAGCAAGATCTCAAGAAAGACTCGAAAGATACTCCTTTAACAGAGACACCAGAAATTGGAGTCAGAGAAACTGATGCTGGTCAACTGAAAGTTTCATTAGTGCCCACTGATGGGGAAGCTGTCACATCATCTTTAGATGGTGAGCTTGTGAATGAGATTTCTTCAGGTGGTCCGGAACATTCTTCCCCTTCATATTCCAAAGAAAATGAGGTTGTGCATGAAAATAATCAAGTTCAATCAGTTGATGCTGCCCAGGAAAAGGGATCTAAAGGTGCAGATGTTCCTCCAAACTTTGACATAGAGACATCACAGTCTATAGCTCCTGATGTCCCCAATAACGACAAAAAACAGTTGGAAGTTGCTGATGGCAATGAGGAACCAGTCATTGAGAGAAATAAGCAACTTGAGCATAAAGCTGGTAGTTCACCCATTAAACTACAGGAACAAGATCAACTTGAAGAGGTAAATTATTTATTATGGGGAGAACATTCAGATAGCTCATTTGTAATGGACATGAATTGTGCTACCTTATATATTAGGCTATTATTGAGTAGTATCTTTAGTCGGTGTACAGGCTCAAGGACTGCTCAAAACTGCTGTTTCCACTGGTCAGTCTAAAGAAGCAAGGTTAGCAAGGGTAAGCTCTACTACTATTTTGTACCTTGAATTAATATTTTACACTTTGGGCTTGAAGAGCTGATTAAGCAGAAAGTCTTCTGGTTAAATGTGTTTGTTAATCCTTTCCATCCATGATTAGGTTTGTGCTGGACTTTCATCCCGACTTCAAGAATACAAATCTGAGAATGCACAGCTAGAGGAACTTCTTGTGTCAGAGGTGAGCCTCTTTTCTATTTCCAGATGAAGTATTATGTGAATTCTTAAACATAGATGCACATGATATTCTACTATTGATGTCATTGACTGCTGTTTTTTGTAGAGAGAATTGAGCAAGTCATATGAGGCTCGCATAAAGCAGTTGCAAAGAGATTTGTCAGCAGCCAAAAGCGAAGTGACAAGAATAGAGTCAAATATGGTTGAGGCCTTGGCAGCCAAGAATTCTGAAATAGAGGCACTTGTCAGTTCTTTAGATACACTTAAGAAACAGGCAGCTATATCAGAAGGAAATCTTGCCTCGCTACAGGTTCATTTTACTAACCTAATATACTTATTAATGCAGCATCTTTCTTTCTCATGTCATTCTCTCTCCCTCCCTTTCTCTGCAACTATAAGTGGTTAGTAGAGAAAAGAGACTTCAGGAATACTTGGAGCTTGTTCCTGTGAAGTACTTTGGTCATTTCCTTTTCAGTATTTTTTATTGTTTTACTCTTAAAACCTACCTTTTATAGTAATCAAATTGAATATTGGATTTGGTCTAGTAATAGATTTTTTTTTGGATCAAATCAGGCGAACATGGAATCTATAATGAGAAACCGAGAGCTGACGGAGACCAGAATGATGCAGGTTAAATTTTTATTTTTTCTAATGCTTCATTGCATATCAATGGGTCTGTAGCATATACTATTCTCATCATCAAATGTTGAAATGAGTGAGTGTCTTTTTCAGGCTGTAAGGGAAGAGTTGGCTTCGGTGGAAAGGAGAGCTGAAGAAGAGCGCGCTGCGCACAATGCTACCAAATTGGTTTGTACCGAGAACAGTTTCTAAGTAATAATTTTCTTCCTTTTCTGGTTATTTTCTTATGGCTGATCATTGCTATGGTAAGACAGGCTGCTATGGAAAGGGAAGTAGAATTGGAACATAGAGCCCTTGAGGCTTCAACTGCCCTTGCAAGAACTCAGGTAAAGTAGAAGTTCCAAATTTATAACTCATTGTCTCAAGTGATACATCAATATTGTATCAATGAGAGTAGTTTTCTATGCTTCATTATCTCTTTGTATGTCTAAGGTTACTAAATTCTTAGGCTGATATGCAAGTGCATTTTTTTTCATCTCAAATATTTTTAAATCTTTAGATTCCTTACTTTGGGATTTTCTGTTGCTGAGCTTCACCCTGATATTTATATAAACATCTCAGAATTAGAATCTGCTATAACCACTTCTTTGTTTACACAGGACTATCTCCAAGTTTTTTTCTTTGACCGAATTTTTCTCATTTTTGAGTTTGAGCATGGTTTACTGAATATCACAAGTGCTTTTTTATGTAGAGAATAGCGGATGAGAGGACAGCAAAGGCATCAGATCTTGAGCAGAAGATGGCTTTGCTTGAGGTAGAAAATACATTTTACATCCTTCACCAGAGTTCATGCCCAATTGCAGCTAGCAGTTCGTATTAAGCCCCTGTTAAAACTATCTCTAAATATTTTCAGGTTGAGTGTGCTAATTTGAACCAAGAGCTGCAAGATTTGGAGGCTCGTTCTCGGCGTGGACAAAAGAAGCCACCAGAAGAGGCAAATCAAATGATTCAGGTATTCCTTGAGTCAGTTTCATTTGACCCTTTCTCTCCATTATAGTTCAATGTACCTACTGCTAATACTTAAGATGCAGGTATGGCAGGAAGAATTGGAACGTGCACGCCAAGGTCAGAGGGATGCAGAGGGCAAGCTTTCTACCTTAGAGGCAAGTTTGTTTCTTGCATGATAGCGTTGTTATAATTGAGTTTTAAATTTCTTTGCCTCTTTAATTTACTTGATTTTGGAGTTGTAACACTAACTGATATCTCAATTTAGGCCGAAGTTCAAAAAATGAGAGTTGAAATGGCTGCCATGAAGAGGGATGCTGAGCATTACTCACGTCAGGTAATAGAGCTCATTTTTTCAATACTGATCTCGCAGATATTTGATGAATTGATGTCATTTCTATTTTCCATCTAGTTCATGTTAGGTGTCGAGTTCCTTTAAGCATGTATCATATATGGTCAAGTATTTACTGGTAGATCAGAACAAAGCACACTAGGGTTGACTACACATTGCAAAGTTTCATTCAGAGTTATGTAATCTGTCAATCTATTGGCTGCATTTTGATCAGACCAACCCCTTCTAATATGATCTTCCTCCTATAATGAATAACGGTGCTAGATTTCACTTGGGTATTATGCTAATTATTGGCCATACTTGCCATCTTGCAGGAACACATGGAACTAGAGAAACGCTACCGTGAACTGACTGATTTATTGGTAATTTTAAAAATCTCAATTTAAAAATACTATTCTACGCTGCCATTTACATATTGAGGCTTTTAGTGATTAGTTATTCTGTATTTATTCAGTACTACAAACAAACACAATTAGAAACCATGGCCAGTGAAAAAGCTGCTGCAGAGTTCCAATTGGAGAAGGAATTGAAGCGTCTCCAGGAAGCACAGGTCTGTCACCAGTTGTTTTTTGTTGATTTGCTTGGTGAACTTTGACTCATCCACTATAGTTTCCTTTTTCATATTCTTTATATGACTTCATTTCATACCGATCAGGTAGAGGCAGAAAGAAGCAGAGTTTCCCGCCGGGCATCAGCATCCTGGGAAGAAGACACTGAAATGAAGGAACTTGAGTATGTTTACTCTTCAATAAACCCATATATGAATTTCCCAGATTTTTTGGCATTCTGGTGGTGTTTTTTTTTCTTAAATGAAATTCAAATGCTTTGAAAGATGTAGTTAGATTTTTTCTTTTCCTATTAAGAAGAAACTTTAACTTAGAAAAAAAGCGTGAACTTGTGTGAAGATTTGAGGCTGTGAGAACTTCTTTCTCATCTGTACTCATTTCAACTAAACTCAGTAATAGTTGTCCAAATGTTCGTTGGTTCATTTCAACTGTGTTCGAGTATGTTTCTTCCATTTTCTTTTTCCTGCCACTCTAATCCTTGTAATTCCTGCATCTTAGTATGATATAATGAAGAACTCACAAAGCTGCCTCTCGTTAAATCAGTCTTTTTCGTCTTGGGCTTTATCTGTCCAGACAACTTTTAACTTTCACTCATACGCCAAAGAAGTTTATTTGTTGTCATGTGACTTTGCCTCTGGATAATTGTTTTATCTTCGAAAACTTATTGCAAACTTATATTTGCAGGCCTCTTCCTTTGTATCATCGTCATATGGTTGGGGCAACCATGCAGGTAAAGTCCCTTTTATGGTTAAACTTCACTATCTGGGTCAACCTCACAAGAGCTCGACTTTAAGTTTCTCGTCTTTTGCAGTTGCAGAAGGCCGCAAAATTATTAGATTCAGGAGCTGTCAGGGCCACCAAATTTCTCTGGCGGTATCCAACAGCTCGAGTCATCTTGCTATTCTACCTGGTAAAACATTTGGATATTCTTTGAAAGACATACTTTGTAGAGTGAATCATCATGACATAACTGTAATAAACCATCTGCAGGTATTTGTGCATCTGTTCTTGATGTATGTGCTGCATCGCCTTCAGGTATGGATATCTTTGCAATAACGCACAGAAGGGAATATTGAGCTATACAATACCAACATGTATAGTATACAAATGTTTTGATTGTGCATCTTTTTGCAGGCACAAGCAGATGACTTTTCTGCTAGAGAAGTCGCAGAATCGATGGGACTTGCTAATACTAACTTACCATGATTTGTGAGTTGCTCCACGTGAGAAGCTACTCCCTCAAAAATCTCCCAAGTTGGACAATCGTAGAATATGCTTCGAATGAGTCATCTAATTATGAGAAGTGAATGGGAGTGAATCTTTTGATCATCGGGTGACGATAGATGTAGTTGGTTCTATCTCCATTATTTTTGTCCGGAGGATGTGCACGTCATTTGTTGATATGTGTTGCAGATAATAGAATATAGGGCTTGCCTCTTTCATCCAGATAACGAGAAATGCTTTATCTTGTACATTCAAACTTGCTTCTGCTCTGCAGATGTGAAATTTTCTTATACAGGTGTGCTGCTGCTGATTCTTTTTTTACTATATTGTCGCCCTTTAATTTCTGGGGCGTTTCTTGTGATTTATGAGATGTCAAAATGTCAAAAACTGTATATACATCATTATCAAGATTTATAAATTATTGTTAGTATCATGTTGCACTGTATTTCTGTTTGGAATTTGCAGATCTAGGAGAATTTTAACCCAATAATGGATGATATACTTCGCAGTTGTGTAACTGGGATCCTGCTACCAAGTAGCAGGCTCTGCTAGCTCGCTGCTTATGCAATTCAATCGTGCCTGTACGTAACATGATCGTCAATTTGTGATTCTCATCTAAGATTTACTATTATCCTGTCCTATCTTGATCAGTTATTCACCTTCTTCACAGGCCATACCTATCGATCAGCAGTAAAAAAAGGGGAGCACGTCTACCTATGTTCATTTGCTGCCGTTTGCGAGTGCAAAACGCTACAGTCGAACAACACGTTGCTGGGCAAAGCTTCTTCCTCCTATTGTCGTCCTACCCCGGCAGATGCACTCTTTAGCAAATCTGAAGGAAAAATCTACAATAAGATTCACCTAACAAAGCTAGATTGGTTGTGGCCATGGTTGGCTAGTACAAATGCGTCGTCGCCTGGTTCCTTCATTTGTTTCCTGTTACTGGGAGTCCTGCACATTTGTCTCCAAACCATTGTACTCTTCCAAAACCCTCTCTCGTCTTGAATGCCTGAGGAGAGCAGCACCAGCGTACTCGGTATTTTCGCGGCAAATTGGTGGAGGACAAGTCTTAACCAAGATATGCAGAACCTCCTTCATTGTAGGCCTATTAGAAGGAAGTGTCTCGGTGCACGACTCCGAGTTTGAACACAGCACACATTTCATCCAAGTAACAAGGTTCCTTGATGTCCTGGTCCAGAGCATCAGCCAGGGGCTTGCCTTCTTGAGCATGACGCCACGCCCATTTGGCAAGAGAAGTGTGTTCATCGCCTTCATTGGCTGCCCTACCTGTTGTCAGCTCCAGCAGGATGACCCGAAACTGTACACATCAATCTTCTCATTCACTCGTGTGGTATGTGCATATTCTGCAGTCACAATTTATAACAAAAAAGTGATCACTAAAACTATTATACACTTGCTAAGAAATAACACAGAAGATTGTTTGGGATTGTGTACAGGTCCATTACCTGGAGCCATGTAGCCAAATGAACCGGCAACAGCTGACATTGTAGCAAGGTCTCCTTGCTTCACCAACATCTTGGCCAGACCAAAATCAGCTATTTTTGCGTTGAATTCCGAGTCCAACAACATGTTACTTGATTTCACATCTCGATGCACAATGGGAGGAACACAGTCATGATGCATATAGCTGAGGCCCTTGGCAGCCCCCGCTGCAATCTGCAACCGCTTAGGCCAGTCCAAGTCATGATGGACTGAATTTGATAGGTTGGATACGGATGACCTGTTTCTCTTTTGCAGCCATCGATCTAGGCTCCGGTTATCTGAGTACTCATATACAAGAAGTTTTGAAGTCTCAGTGGATATGCAGCACATCAGCTTCACAATGTTAGCATGCCGATTGAGTTCAATATCTTGACTTCAGCAAGGAACTCCTTCTCAAGCTTCACGTCCATCATCATCTTCTTGTTGGTCCAAATCTTCTTCACAGCTAAAACATCACCTGTGCGGTTCACAGGTACACGGTAGACCTTCCCCGATCCACCACGTCCAATCACATTGCTCTCTGTCAACCCCGACAAGATTTTTGACAGCGTGAAGTTCAGCCTCTGAAATGCAGTGAGCTTCCAGTCTGAGTCTGATCCCTCCTTCCTCCTCAAGTAACCTCTGATCAAGAAGACTGATAAGAACAAAACCGACAAGAAAAGCGCCGTGCTTAGACTTAAGATCAAAGCAAGAGACAGAATAAAATTCTTGCTGGACTTTGATGATTGAGATTCTCATAACTAATGTTTGTACAGAGACCGGTATTGTTCAAGAAGCTTCTATCATACACAGAACTGTCAAATGAACTTGGAATCTTGCCGGTGAGGTGATTAGAAGAGAGGTTGAAATTGTTGAGTCTCAGAAAGCTAAGTTGATCTGGAATTTGGCCAGAAAATTGGTTCTCGGAAAGGTCCAAATCAAGAAGACCTGGCAACACACCAAGTTCCATTGGAATTGGCCCGGACAGTTGATTTCGACTGAGATTAAGAAGGTTCAGTGACTTCCATGATAGAATGTCAGATGGAAGTGGCCCGCCAAGTTGATTCTGATCAAGTTTCGGTTGTGTCAAGCTTGAACGATCAGTTAATTCTTGAGGAATACTCCCATTAAAGAGGTTGTTAGTGGAATCAAAAATTTGAAGAGTTCAATAACGACAACCCTCTTGGAATTTCACCTAAAAATTTGTTGTCTCGGATCTCCAGCCTTTGAAGATTGTATGACATCTTCTCAGGAAGCTCACCCATAAACGAATTGTTGCTCATCCACACAGAGGTCAAGTTGAGTGCATTCCACATGCCACTAGGACTGTCCCCAGATAACATATTATCATAAACACTCACAATCTTAAAACTATCACATATTCCAAGAGAGCTTGGCAGCTCTCCAGTGAGACCATTCTCATAAGCAACAACTCCCACAAGCTTACCGTTATGACACAAACCCTCTGGTAGCTTTCCGGTCAGCATATTCAGCGCAACTTGAAAATCTTCAAGAAGTGAATATTTCCCGAGGTCAGGAGGAATTGTACCTGACAAGTTCATGTTGAACATTTTGAAGATGGAAAGATTCGGCAAGCGGCCAATTTTCTCCAGAATCTCACCAGAAATACCATTATAGAACAAACTCATATCGGTCAACTTGGTAAGGTTTCCAAAATCTTCTGGTATCGGTCCCGTGAGATAGTCCTGGGAGATATCTATGATCTTCAAGTTGAGCGCTTCAACGACTTGAGGAATTTCCCGTCAGCCTGTTCTTGAATAGATATATGATGCTCAAATTCTTGAACAGAAACACTTTGCTTCGGATTTGTCCAAACAAAAAGTTCTGAGCCAAGTCCAGTTCTTCAAGTTCTTCCAATTCCCCAACACTTTCGGGGATTACCCCGATCAAGTTCGCGTCGCGAATCCTCAATATCTTCAATTTTTTCATGTTGGTGAAATTAAAAGACAGCTCCCCAGGTATATAGTTTCGGATTCCAAGAGAGCCAAAGTTCCTCAAGATTTTTTAGGTTTCCTATTTCTGCCGGGACAGAGCCGTTGAGCTGGTTCAAGTACAAGTGCAAGGTCATCAGGTTCTCTAACCGCCCAATAGATGCCGGAATGTCACCGAAGAATTTGTTACCGGCAAGAATGAGGGTCTTCAGCCGAGGCAGTCTGTCAAAGTCTTCAGGAACACTGCCTTCGAAGTAGAGTTCTGCGAGAGGTCCAAGTACTCAAGCTTGGAGCAGTTGAAGAGAGACAATGGGAAGTCTCCAAGGAGATAGTTGTTGCCGAGGTCGAGGTGTGTGAGATTGTTGAGGTCACAAATGAAAGGCGGAACCGGAGCGGTGAGTTCTACGTTGAGGAGATACAATCCGGTGACGGAGTTGCCGGTGCAATTGATCTCCGGCCAGGAACAATGTGAGCTACTATCTGATGATGAATTCCAATGGCCGAGGAATGGTGATTTCCAGTGTGACTGGAGTTTTAGCAGGACTGCATGCTAAGGAAGCAGAAACAATTAAGGCTATTAAAATGGGGGATACAAGGGTGAAAGACAAGGTGATATGGCCACCGGAGAATTCTGGTAATTATTCAGTCAAATCGGGGTATACACCGTTATTTAAGCCTAATATCTCAATCTTCTAGTTCCCATATGTTGGATAGTAAAGTGTGGAATATTGTGAGGAAGGCCAATGTTGTCCAAAGATAAAGCATTTTATGTGGAAGGTTCTGTCTAGAGCTACTCCCTGTTTCTTGAACCTTTTTAAGAGGAAAGTCACCAAGTCCCCCATGTGTCCTATATGTGGTGATTTTAAGGAGTCAATGGAGCACTGTCTTTTACTGTGTCCGTGGACAGAGTGTATGGTTTGGAAGTAGGCTGGGGTTGAGAGTGAATAAGGAGATGATGAATGGCTACTGAGTTCTACTGAGGCAATTTAAAAGAAATAGTTGCTGAAATTTGTCTAATTATGTGGGAGATATGGAAATCAAGATGCACCTATGTTTACAGAGGAGAGAAGCTAGATCCAAATGGAGCTATTTTCAGCGCCAACATGAAGCTACAGGAATTATCTCATGCTGTAGACAAGTCTTATCCCTAGTGGGGAGGCAAGGGATAGGACTTGGCAGCCTCACAGCTCGTGGTTTACAATGAACGTGGATGGAGCATGGGAGAAGGAAAAAAGGTGGGGTGGTACTGGAGTTGTAGTTAGGGACCATGAAGGGGGTTTTGTGGCAGGAGCGTCAAATTGCATAAACACCTCATCTCCTATGGAAGTTGAGGCAGGAACTTTAGTGGAGGGAATGAAGCTTATATAGGAACTAGGAGTAAAAGAAGTGTATAATTACGTATATGAGATACTGAGATAGAAAACAGGATTTAGATCCATCATGGCAAGCTAGCATATAATAAGGTTAGTTGGTTAATGGGCCCTACTATCCGGCAGGCCCATAACATATAATAGAAGACTAGGACAAGAGCGGCCCAACTAGGTAAGACAAACCCATTAACCGACTGACTCTATCAGCATATGCCCGCATGATTTTTGAAAATGTCCACTTCTCTTTCACGACGACATTGTCGCAAGGACAATTACCTACTTCACGACCACTCATCTTAAGTAAGCCGGATAAACTTGTGAATATTCCTCTTGCTCATACAAATTGATGCTTCTTTTAGGACCAAACTGAGACTTCCAAATCAAAATCCTTTTTCTTTTGGTTACAAAATCCTTTATTTTCAACTCTTCATCCAGGAAAAGAAACTTGACCCACAAACAATGAGGCAACATAGTCATCTTCATTATGTATTTATGCTGTTTTATTATGTCATATATATATATACGTGTTTTGGATCATGCATGCACATGGTATAATTTTCCATTGTATAATCATAAATATCTGTGGATGGTCTGACCCACATGGCACCCTAATTGATATAGTTATACAAATTTATTCTAGCGTAGTTTCACATAAATCTGTCCTTAAAAAATATAAAATTTCAAAAATAACGTAATTTTTATCCATGATTTCTGCCTAAGCAAAAACTCCCTTGAATTAATGGTTGGATCAGTTCTAGTTTCTTTTTTTTAGCATGATGACACATTTGAATAATTAATTTTTTTTAATTAATCATAAAAACATTGTTCTATTAACATTTTAATACCATTAGAATTAATTATATATATCATTAAATTTTATTAAAAATAAATAATAAAATATTATCTCATATAAAATAAAATTCTGACCCTAACCCTCACAAAATGAGTACAAACAATTATACAAAAGTAAAAGACACATCACTGATCTTCTACCTTTAAACTCCAACTACCGTGACTCCGTGACCTATAGGTCTTGCTCTAAGTATAAGCTAGGGTCCTTGTATAAATCGATTTTGTGTTAAAAGTTTTAAAATTAAATAACATGGGATCTTGATAATTAGAAGTAAGAAAACATTCTAGGATCATGTATAATAATTTTTTAAAATTTTGGTTGTGCACTCTGTTAGTATGTCTTTGTCATAATTTCACTTTCTTTGTTGACAATAACCATTTTTAGAACTCGACGAAACATGATGAGTTTTATAGCTTAAAAGAAAATTTCTTTCAAACTTCCTTTTATCCAACTGCCTTTCTTTTCTCCTCAATTATTAAAGACTCTTCCTTTTCAATTTCCCTTTGTATATCTTCACCTAGAATTGCCACTTCCCCATTTGACTTTTTATAATAATTTGCAGTGCTGTGCATGTAGGACACTAACATTTGTCCTTGATTCCTTTATTTGCTTATTAAAACAGAGCTTCGCTAACTACAGAGCTCACAAGTTGCTGGTGAGTTTAATCTGATCAGCTTAGCAGTGGCCTTGTTCTGGAGAAGACTTGTTGTGAATTGTCAAGGTCGTTTTTTGAGGATGGAGAGCACATTTAAGGAGATGAGGGATGGTGCTTCTGTGCTTGACTTGGACTCCAAATCCACCGTGGGTGGCGGTGTTGAGGACGTCTACGGTGAAGATGCTGCCACCGAGGCCCAACTCGTCACTCCCTGGTCTTACTCCGTCGCCAGGTCAGAGATCACTAGTACCATACCTGATCATGCTTTGTTTTTTATGTTCTATTAGTACTGTAGTAAGTATGTACTATGATGAACATGATCTGATTTAACCTTTCATTGATGATTCTTTTATAAAGTGAATAAGTGATCGATATGGGATTCTGATTCTCCTCGTTTTTTAATATCTGAAAAGTTAGAATTTGATACCCTTTTTCCAATTTTGACAAGAAAACAAGCTTCAGACTTTATAGCGCAATGTTTTTTTTTCTTCTCCCAGTGATATCAGTAAATGAATATTTTTCTTTTTCTTTTGTGGTGGTGTGATGCAGTGGGTACTCTTTGCTGAGAGATCCTCAATACAACAAAGGGCTTGCATTTACAGAGAAGGAGAGAGATGCGCATTACTTGCGTGGTCTTCTGCCTCCTGCAACTGCCACTCAACAGCTTCAGGTGTCTATCTCTGTTCATCTATAAGCTTTTGGGTAATTAAGCATGTTAGCTTGTATTGTTTAGCTCATTTCCTAATTTTAAGCTACGAGGATTTATGGTTTTCTGGTGTTCACATTGGTGACATCTTTGGTAACTTATTTCTTTGGATTCCCACATTAACCAGGAAAAGAAGTTGATGCATAATCTCAGACAATACCAAGTCCCCCTACAAAAGTATATGGCATTGACCGAACTCCAGGTAGTTTTTGACTTTTGTTTTACAATTATCTTTTTACCCTGTACTGTGTTAAGTGTTGTTTTTCACTATGCACAGGATAATTTGATTTGTTTTAATTTAACCAACAGGAGAGGAATGAGAGGCTATTCTACAAACTTCTCATTGATAATGTCGAGGAATTGCTCCCAATTGTCTACACCCCAACTGTCGGTGAGGCTTGCCAGAAATATGGAAGCATCTTCAGGCGCCCTCAGGGTCTTTACATAAGTCTGAAAGAGAAGTACGCAGATTTGTGAACTTTACTTTACTCTAGTAATTTATTGTTTTGTAAAATCATTTATTAAATTCTGATCACATGAAAATTCTTAATTTTCAGGGGTAAAATTCTTGAGGTATTGAAGAACTGGCCTGAAAAAAGTATTCAAGTTATTGTTGTGACTGATGGCGAGCGAATATTGGGGCTTGGTGATCTGGGTTGTCAGGTAAGATGTCCAGAATTGTGTCATTTATAATATCAGCATCTTGGGCGAAGTGAACATGAGATACAAAGTTACTTACCCTCACATGGGAGTGCTGTCTATGTTTCAGGGGATGGGAATTCCTGTAGGGAAGTTGGCTTTGTACACAGCACTGGGAGGAGTTCGTCCCTCAGCAGTAAGCCTTTTAAAATGGTTTCAAAGGCACGAGTCCTACTGTTATTCAATAAATTATGACCAAATTATATGGACATTGTTCTGCAGTGTTTGCCTGTAACCATTGATGTTGGGACAAATAATGAGCAGTTGTTGAAGGATGAGTTCTATATTGGACTCGGGCAAAAGAGAGCAACTGGAAAGGTTTTGTAGCCTTTTGATATGCTAGGTGCATAATATACTGATCATATTATATACCCGAATTATGATGAGAGAGTTGTAACATCACTTGCAGGAGTACTATGACCTTTTACATGAATTCATGAGTGCTGTGAAGCAGAATTATGGCGAAAAAGTTCTTGTACAGGTGCGGACTTATATTACATCACCTAGTAATTGTTTTCTTGTGTGTGAACTTTTTATTTTAGTTCTGGGGTTGTTTAGTCCTTAAATTGATATTTGCAGTTTGAAGATTTTGCAAACCACAACGCCTTTGAGCTGCTGGCAAAATATGGGACTACTCATCTTGTCTTCAATGATGACATACAGGTACAGAGTAGACTTCTGATGAAGCTTGCAATTTTTTCCCTCATGAGCTATTGTTTCTGTGTTTCAGGGGACTGCAGCTGTAGTTCTTGCAGGAGTTGTAGCAGCATTAAAGCTGATCGGAGGTACCCTGTCTGAGCACAAGTTTTTGTTCCTTGGGGCTGGCGAAGTAAGACTTGTTTTCATCTATTTTTGAATGCCGACTAGCTGGATGGCAATGCAACTTTGAAATATAAATCTCATTCTGCTTCTGCTTCTACATAATTGTAGGCTGGCACTGGTATAGCTGAGCTGATAGCTCTTGAGATCTCAAAAAAGGTACCGAATCTGTTGCAAATTGAGATATAAAACACTTCCCGTAAATGATTAATATTATTCGGTAGTTCAATTTTGTTCGTCTTTTGTAGACAAAAATTCCTGTGGAAGAGACCCGCAAGAAGATCTGGCTTGTTGATTCCAAGGTGTGGTGACCATTCTATGTTCTGGTTTCAGTTTCTTTCTAATTTTTTCTACTTTCTGGTGCACTTCATGAAACACACAAACTATCTTGCAGGGACTAATTGTTAGCTCTCGTAAAGAATCTCTTCAGCATTTTAAGAAGCCTTGGGCTCATGAACATGAACCTGTTAAGGATCTCATAGATGCTGTCAAGGTATGAATCTTATAATCATATCACCTTCTTTTCTTTTCTTTTCTTTTAATTTGATGAATATATATCTATATATATTTGATTCATTTTTTACTCAATCAGGCAATCAAACCAACAGTTCTTATTGGATCATCTGGTGTTGGAAGAACATTCACAAAAGAAGTGATCGAGGCAGTAGCTTCCTTCAATGAGGTCCTCTTCTCATTCCCTCTTTACCCCATCTCTTGCCTGTATATTTCTATGCTAACTTTCTATGACCTGTTTTATTGACATTGAGATACAAATGATGCAGAAACCGCTCATTTTGGCTCTTTCTAACCCAACATCACAGTCTGAATGTACAGCTGAAGAAGCTTATACTTGGACCAAGGTATAACTCTTTGTTGAGGATTTCTTAAACAAGGAGTTTCGGTTATTTAGTAAACATAATCGACTATATTTTTCTTTGTTTAATGTCCAAGGGTCGTGCAATTTTTGCTAGTGGAAGTCCTTTTGATCCTGTTGAATACGATGGCAAAGTTTTTGTTCCAGGGCAGGTAGTTACCTAAATCTGATCTTGTATTGAAAGGCTGAATTTAAACATGGATTGATTTGTGCTTTTTCTTGTTAATTTAGTCCAACAATGCTTACATTTTCCCTGGATTTGGTCTTGGCTTGGTCATCTCTGGAGCCATTCGTGTGCATGATGATATGCTTCTAGCAGCTTGTAAGTAATTTTATTCTTAATGATGAGATTTTTATGAAGGCTTTAAATTTCTAAACTTCAACAAAAAAAACATCAACTCAAATTTTCTGCGCATTTCTTATATACAGCTGAAGCACTGGCAGCACAAGTTTCAAAGGAGAATTTTGATAAAGGACTTATATATCCACCATTCTGTAACATCAGAAAGATTTCTGCTGCAATAGCTGCTAATGTAGCCGCCAAGGCGTATGAACTTGGTGAGTTTCATTTATTTTGGTTTCATATTCTTCCAAGGAAATACTGCATCCATCTTCAGTCTTCTAATTTTCCATGTAATATCTGCTCTTTTAGGTGTGGCTACTAGAATCCCTCGTCCAGAGAATCTTGTGAAGTATGCTGAGAGTTGCATGTACAGTCCTCTCTACAGAAGCTACCGTTGAACAGTCTGCTGACAAGCTCTCTGGAAAATGATGCTTGTAATCCATGCCTGTACATTTTAATAAAATAAGGATTTCAATTGTGTTATCGTCCCATCTCATCTATTACGATCAGCACATGATGATGCAATCTATTTAGTGCATAGTCTGGTACTTTGTTCCTGTATCGTCTGTTTAGGACTGGATTTTTCCTGGTTCTTCGAGTGTTGCCCTTTAATGAAGTATCCCTCTGGAGAAAAGAAATAAGAAGAATAGTCTGGTTCTCAGGTACTTGTACTCCGGGCTGTTCACATTCTGTCATCTTCAATTTTGATTCGCAAACATAATCTTCACTCACTTTGGAAGGTCATGTAAACAGTGGTAAAGAGTGAATTATCAGACCCACTTCTTCAGGACAGAGTTTGTATCTAACATGTAGAAAACAATTAGTCCGAGTTTTTGAGATAAAAATATATTTGTTGTTAACTATTCTGATAGAATGAGTATTTGATAAAATAATAACTGTTTATTTTAATTTTTTTGGTTTAAAAATCGTGGTTAAAAATAAAGTGAATGATTGTTTTTTTTAACTGTGTTTTTTAAATGTTGAATATTTTCAACTCAATACCAAACTAAGCCCAAGCCTTAACCAATTGATAACATGATATGAATTCACAGAAGGAATATATAGTCTAGGTTTCAGCAAAGTAACTAATACAAAAATTGTAGATCACATTGTCAAGTACAAAAAGGTAGAACAACATGAAATGTTTTGCTTTTCTTGGTCTGATCTGGAAGCTTATGCTAGCTAATCTGTCAGAGAGGACTCATCTTTAGAGCTGTAACAAACTCATGTTTAAATTGCCTCATAGACATTCAGATCAGCATGAGTATCAAAATACCGCTGGCTCATATAAGTCTGACACACAATCGGGGGAAACCTGGAAATTAAAAGTAGACAAATTAATGAAGCAGTGATAATATTGTTTCAAATGCTTCCGAATCTACTTTTACACTCGGTGTGTGAGTCGTTGATGTTCAGTTCTGAACTGCATACACTTAAAAGTATGATAACTGTGGTCACAACTTGGGAGGGTTTTCTTTTGATTTGCAGGTTGGCAAGCACTCAACAAGACATTCGTGACTTGGGTCTGCAAAGAATGCAATCTACCAACCAAACAAGGAAATTAGTGAATGTCATAATGAAAGAAACATAAATGACCATATAACGGAAAACAAAAGGATACCAAGTCGGTGCAAAATCCTAGACATGGCAGCACACTAGAAGCTGGTCGATAACCATGAAACAAGTAAAGGAGAAACAGAAGGGGGAAGACATACAGAATATCTGTCTCGACCATTCCCGATAACTCTATGCAACGTGGACCTGAGCACAAAAATCAAGCACGAACTTGTATTACACTACAGTTGGATTAAGAATCTCAAAAGTACAATGCAAAATTGGTGAAAGGAGACAAATTAGTAAAGCTCATGAATGTATCCAGGAGCATATAAATGCAGTTTGGTGTTGTCGTAAGTTATAACTAAGAGAGATGTAATACCTGAAAATACAGTTGCTCCAGCGTTCTAGCGGTCACCAAGATTCACTATAAAAGCTCTGCAACAGAAAAAAAATGAGACAGAAAACTAATGTTACTGTGCTCTCATCCCATTCAGTCTTTTAATGAGTCAAACAGGGGAACCAGCCTATGGACAACCAGACTAATTCAATCTAATCAGTATCTACCAGAGTTACAATGACAAACCCTTTTATTGGAGAAACACGTTCCCACACTCGAGGTTTAGCATCCCTATCCTTGCATATATGTGATGACATGTCAATACGGCATTAACAAAGTTTTACTAAAAGTTCTCATTCTATGTATAACTACAGACTATAGCACCCTTCCCTTACTTGGAGACCTGGGACCTCATCTGTTGCCAGGAGGGTGATAAAACCAAAGTCAGAATGAGCTCCAGCTCCAAAAATCCCCTTGGCTGGTTCGGAAATTGGACCTTTATAAAAAAGTGATTAACTAGTTACTTAATGGTGAATCAGATAAAACCCCATCTCCTACATCTGTTCATGAAAGGCTCCAAAACTTCAGATGTAGGAAATTCCACCACTATAGTGCAGTAAGCGCAATGTTGCCATAGCCTTGCCAAGCTTTTTTGTCTGTCAAAAAAGTGAGCATCTAGATCAAGAGCAAGCGCTATGAGCCTAGCAACTGCTTTTGCCACCTCTCTGAAACAATGAAAATGGAAAGTTGGAAAAAGCTTTAAACTTCTACTTTTTCACCTAGCACATACCAATCATGAAAAATGCCTCAAGTAAACATCTATAAACCTTCTGTCTAGTAAAATAGACAAAAAATAGACGCTATAACTTAATCTCGAACACATTGGATAGTTGCAGTCTTGCAGATCATGGTACTAATCTGATATGCACACGAATACTGAATTACATGCTTGTACACTGACACCTTACACAACTGTTCTCTCTCCTATAAGGCACACACTTAGGTTTAGGTTTCTTTTAAAAAGTATACAACTTACAATGCTTGTCTATGAAACTCTTCCATGGTGTCCCTCCACCCAGGCAACAGATCTACAAGAACAATCATCACATAAACCGACCAATAACACACTTTAATCAATTTCACTCATCTTTCTCGATCAAATACCTGGTTGCGGCCATATATTCGGCCCCAAAAATGGCTTTTTAGCTTGGGGGTCGTCTTCAGCAAACTCAACTCCTATGTAATATCCCCTCCTTGTAATCCCCTGCATACCAACAACCAATTGTCAATTTCAATCAACTAGGAAAATCCAGAAAAACCATAGTGCCTTTCACAAATCTTCCAAGTCATTTATGAACGGCTAACCATGAACTTGGTTTTCTGGGTCGAGTTTCTCATCGAAGACGGGGGTGGTATATCCCCTGTGCTTCTTGTTCCTCAAAAGCTTCATCTTTTCACTCAATGGTAAACTGAACAACCTCTTGCTCTGTGTGAACACTTGGTCCATGAATTCCTCGGTAATTCCATGATTCACAACATAGAAGAAACCGCAATCCAAACATGCCTAGACCAAGAATTTGATTAGTTTTGCATCATTTTTTTTAGTATATAAGCAAACACAGAAGACATGAAAGTTTGACACTTTTAATGGCCAACCTGTTTGAGTAGAGAGACAGATCGCTGTGTATCGGAGTTAGAGAGATAAATACAGTTAAGGGATGTGACTGTTGGAGCTTCAGCACCGTTTGTGATTCCGTTGTCCATTTGCAGATGAACTAAGCTACCTGTAAGTACGTGGATGATGAACTATGAACTTCGCAAAACAAGGGGATATAGATTAAAGAGTTATTATATTGATTTGTCATCTTTTTTCTGATACTGTAGCAACATGAGGACCGTCTTCTTCAGGAGAACTCATAAAAAATAGAATAAAAAGGATAATTAGAAGACATATAAAAGTAGTACACCTGCTGAATGATTACTTGGCCGGCTCTCTCTTTTCTGGGTTCAATTTGAGCCGTGTATATATAACTAAGATGCAAAACGTCTTGCAATCTTTTACTGGATGGATACCAAAGGAAGAATACTGATGAATATACAAAGGGTCACATTGGCCCGGTGACGAAAATGTGGGAGTTATCTCCAACACTGATCCATACATTGTCAAATCCAAACTATGCTGGCTATCTTATTTTCTAATTTCATCGTCACAAAGCTTATTTACTAGTTTCTTCGTATTTAGATAGATCGGTATGAGTATCACTGTAGCGCTGGCTCAGGTAAGTGTGACACAAGATTGGAGGAAACCTGGCCAAGTGCAGAAGTACATTTTAGCCAACTGCTTTCAGTTGCAATAGTAACTAATACTGTGCAAGAATGAAGATTAACTCACTTTGGAGGGTTATTATCTGATTTGCAGGTAGGCAAGCACTCCACCAGACAATCATGACTAGGTTCTACAAAGTATGCAATCTGCCCAATAAAAGAAGAGGACCCAGATTATCAAATCCATTAGAGATAAAACAATGTGTGTTATATGTGAAGTCTAGGAATCTAGACAATGGCCAACCCAGATGCAAAAACCGTCAACCGAAATCAGAATCTGATTCAGATGACTAGTTGAGACTTAGAACCGGAGATAAAAGAAGGAGATCATACAGAGTATCTCTCTTGACCGTTCCCTACAACTCTATGCAATGTGGACCTGAAAGCAGGAACATGTGTCACACAACAGCTGAATATGGGAATTAGTAAAATGAATTGCAGAGCGCCTGAATTGCTAGCGTTTAATTTATTAGATAAATGCAGTTTGGACTATATTAGTAGGATATACAGTACTTGAAAATACAGTTGCTCCAGCGTTCGAGCATGTCACCAAGATTCACTATGAATGCTCTGCAAAGAAAAAAGAAAAAGTTAGAAGGTCTTCCCTCTGAATCAAAATGGTATGTGCATTAGATCATGTATTCAAATGGCATGTGTTCTTTCACTCTTCCTTAATTAGTACAGAGTAGCTTCACAGTATAGGATCAGCTATAGACGCTAAATCTCACAAGTCACAAGTGTAATAGGTGGTAATTAATGCACGTAACTATAAGCACATATGAATTACGCAGACCTAACTATTCTGGTCTTATCAGTATCCAATCGTTGGTTGATATAACTAACCCTTTTACAGGTGCAACATATTCCCACAATTGAGGTTTTGCATCCTTATCCTTGCATATCTGCAATGAAAATAAACATGTTCAAATCACAAATTCAAAAATGCAAAAGTTATCAGTTACAAGCATAGCTAAATCTCAGATCAGCCTTCTTACTTGGAGACCTAGGACATCATCGGTTGCCAAAAGGGTAATGAGACCGTAGTCAGAATGAGCTCCCGCTCCAAAAATTCCATTCGATGGATCAGAAACCTTGCCTATATAGCAAGAAAAGCAAAACAGTTTCACAGGTAAGTCAATTGGTAGATACTTAATAGGGTTCCAACAGTTTGGCTGAAGAATAGACCTTTGTAGTGTAGTAAGCGCAACGTTGCAATAGCCTCACCAAGCATTTCTTGTTTATCAAAGAAATGAACGTCTACATCAAGAGCAAGAGCTATGAGCCTACCAACTGCTTTAGCCACTTCTCTGAAACAAAAAACCATCCGATAACTATACTTTTGAACCTATATATCAAACATTCCAGAAAAGGAAAACCAAACTACTAAAACCAATCATCTAAAAAAGTTTTGTGATGCCTAAAGCAAATGTTCTCACTAGCATAACATTGTCACAATTGCACACTAAAATATTCTGTTGAGCAAATTTGCAAAGTTGTCATGCAGACAAGGAATTTAATCAAATTTCCTACACCCATACATATGAATTGTCTCCTTCCCCTAAAGCATATACATTTCAGATATCGAGTAAAGAATGTACAACTTACAAGGCTTGTCTATGAAATTTTTCCATGGTATCCCTCCACCCTGGCAACACATCTACAAATACATCAACAGGTGTATCAGAGATCAATGACATAATTTGATCGAATCAAATGTTCATACTTGAAATGAAACGTAGTCATCACCTGGTTCTGGCCAAACATTAGGCCCATAAAATGGCTTTTCCGCTTGTGGGTCATCTTCAGGTACCTCAACTCCAATGTAATACCCATCCTTGTAATCTCCTACTAATCAAGAACCATTTTTTAAATCAAATTAAGAACAAAGATCCAATTTTCAATCAAAAAATACACAACTAGGAACTAGCAGCAGTAAGATTGTTTTGTTTCTGAGTTAATTATATAAGAACAAACCGTGAACTTGGTTTTCATGGTCGAGATGCTCATCAAGAACAGGAGTATATCCCCTGTGCTTCTTGTTCCTCAAAAGCTTCATCTTTTCACTCAACGGTAAACTGAACAACCTCTTGCTCTGTGTGAACACTTGGTCCATGAATTCCACGGTAATTCCATGATTCACCACGTAGAAGAAACCGCAATCCAAACACGCCTGGACCCAGAATTATTTTATCAGTTCGTAACACTTTTTTGTTGGTAACTAATAAACTACAGCAAACACAAAAGACATGAAAACTTGAAACTTTACGGCCAACCTGTTTGAGTAGAGAGACGGAATGATTTGTATCGGAGCTAGAGAGATCAATACAGTTGAGGGCCGAGACGGTTTGAGCTTCAGCACCGTTATTGATTCCGTTGTCCATTTGCAGATGAACTAAAGCTACCTCTGGAGCTAGCTTTGGATAATGGAGTACTGCTGCTTTTGGAAAAAGAATGGAGAAGAGATGATGGAGTATATATAGTTTTTTGTGTCACTTTTTAACAGATACTACGAGCACAAAAGAATCTGTCTTCCTCAATGAGTGTTCATAACTTCATATGGATTGCTGAAAGAGTTGCAAATCGAGTAAAATTGCTTGATGGCAGTCACTTTGCCCATTTTCTCTTTCTGGGTTAGTCTGGAATCTGGGTGGTGTTCAATTGGAGCTGATGTCATTTAGCGTTCAGAGCATATCCAAAAGTAGCTCTCGTGAATTAACAAAAAAATTCCAAGAGAAAAAATAATTTCAGGCTCTAACAGTTTTTGTATAAATTAAAAAAATAGATAGAGAATTTCAATATATGTATAAAAAATTTAAAATTTGTATATTCATCTATAAATTTTTAAAATTTAATGCTTTTATATGTTTTCTCTTTCTTTTTTCATCTTTTCTCTATATTTGTTATTCTCTTTCATCAAATTTAATACATTTTCTGGCTTAATTAAATACAAACTTAATAAAAAAATATTATTTATATTAGAATCATTAAATTATAGAGAAAACTAATAAAGTTTAGAGAATTATATAGAAGAGTTGTTGGAGTTGTAGTAGTTTTATTTTAGATATTTTGTATTTTCGTCGTCTATAATAGATAACTTTTACAATAGCTGTTAGAGATGCTCTAAGACTTCGTTTGGTATTTGGAAAAGAAAAGAATTTACTTCACTTTCCTTTCTTTTTATTTAACAAGGGAATCTAAAATCTTCTTTGGGCTCCCTTTCTCGTGTTGGGTGGTGTCAAGAAAGGAAAGTAAAGTTATGTTGATTTTACAATAATAATCTCATATTAAAATTTTAAAAGAGTTAATTTGGCAAAAAAAAATGTTATCATTATTGCTACGAAAGAAAAAGAAAAATGAATCAAAATCCTAGGTTGGAATTCCCCCCGTCCTCTTTCCCTTTGGAATTGAGGTCCCTTCCTTTCCCTTTCCAATTAAACACAAGAATCTCTGATTTAGAAAAAAACAGTCAAGGTTCCTTTAAAAAAAAGTCAAGGACAAAGAGCATTTCAATAATACAAATAAATTAACTTTCATAACATTTAGACATCAAATGACTGGACTTAAAGCCCGAAACATAGTAGCAGAGAGCCCAGCTCATTAAAATTGAAAAAGACTCATTTACCCTTATATAAATACTTAAAAACTCTCTCTCCATTTCAGAAAAAAAAAACAAACTCTCTCTCTCTCTCTCTCTCTCTCTCTCTCTCTCTCTCTCTTTCACTGGAAACGTAGTAGTAGCAGATATCAACGCTCTTCCACATGCCGCCGCCAACACCCAACCTCGCCTAGCCCTCACAGCCACCACTTCGCCCTCGTGGCCTTTGCGTCTCAACCTCGGCTCGGCCTTCTTGATCTCTTCCCTCGCTACAAAGTGACCTCGAAAACTCGTCTCGCCTCGAGCTCCACCGCCTACAAGCTTCAAATAGCTTTGATCTAAGCCGTGACTTTCAGATCAGCGTTGCTCTCCGTTCAACCTCTCTAAACCTCGTCGAGGCTCACTTCCATGAGCTAGCTAGCCTCGAGATCATATGTCGACGTCCATGAGAACATCGTTGCTACTACATTCTACACAAGCCACCATCATAAAGTCACTGCAGCTTGGCTCGCAAGATACCTCGGTCTGAAGCTCAGCCGTAGCCCTCTGTGTCGCGCCAATAACTCAATGATCTCTCAGATTTCATATTGAGTTTTTTTTCCTAAAATGATTGATTGTTACTATGGATGCTTTTTCCTTGAGCCAAACTAGATTATGTTGCAAATTTGGTTAGATGTTACTGTTAAGTAGCTTTTTGTGTTTTTTTAGAAAAGAAAAAAACTAATCTAATACGTACTATTGTTTTTCCTAAATAAAATCGTGTTATGAAATAGTAATTCAGAAAATGATATACCTTACTGAATATGGACTGGTTTAGTTACTGCTACTAAATATGTAGAATTTTTCATTGAAATTGTTTTTTCTTTTCGAAGATTGTCACTAAAATTGTTTAGTTAGTCACTGCTACTGAAAATACGTTGAATTTCTTTTTTTATTGTGAAATTTGTTCTTGTTCAGTTTTGCAGAAGGTCATGTGATCTACTACAGAATTGTTGGCTCTTGATTTTTGTTTTGTTTTTGTCAATAATGTTACTATGTACTTTTTGCTTTTTGTTGAAAAGATAAGTTGAACGTTGACAATGGTGTTCAATACGTGAAGCATTTTTGGTGAGAATTTGACTGATGGTTTGTGATCTCTACTTTGATTTCAATTCCGTTATTGGATTAGTGGTAAAATAGGATTGGTGTTGATTTGAAAGCACATTATAGCATCGAAACAAATGATGTGTGGTCATTGTCGATTTGTTAGTGAAATAGAGCTTAAGGAGTGTTGAACTTCTTATAATCATTTTATATATATATATTACGTTGTGACTGAGCAATGTAAGTAGTGTTGTATTTTTTCATTGCTTTGGGCATTTGTTGTTGGATTGGAATGCGTGTGAAATTCGGATGTGAAGCATGGAAAATGCTATTTAATCTTTTTTCTCAAAGATTACTAATTTTTTTTAGACTGATGCTAAGTTTTCTATATTGCTATGGAATAAGTTTTCTAAGTTACAAATTTGTTACAATTTTCTAAGATGTTTAGAAACTGTTATATGTTTCTCAAAATTATTATTGATATTGTGTTTTTCGAGTATTGAGCGTTTTTTTTTGTCAATTTGTTTCGAAGCTGCTATTGTACTTTTCAAATTATTGTTATTGTATTGTTCGTCAAGATGCTACTGAATTGTTCGTCGAGGTACTACTGAGCTACTACTAAAGTGCTACTAATATTTTGTTCAGCTGCTACTGATCTTGAAGTGCTACTGATTCTTTCATTAAGGGCTACTAAATCGTTAGTCGAAGTGCTAGTGAATCATTCGTTAAGTTGCTAGTGAAGTTTTTTTCGAGCTGCTATTGCATTGTTCTCGAAATTCTATTGTATATATATCGAAGTATAATTTTTTTTATAACACTTCTATTGAAAAATGAGTGTTATTAAATGAAAAGAACCGATGTACTACATATATAATGTTTTAGCGAAAAAACTGATATCAAATTTTTATAAAAATGAACTAATACTGATATTAAATTTTGCATTGTTTAAAACTTTGGAATCTGCTGATATTTTGTTTTTCCACTAATACTGCGTTTTTCAAACTGCTCCTCTTACTAAACTGCAATTGTATTTTTCAAATTGTTGCTATTTCGTTCTTCAAATTGTTGTTACATATTATTTCAAATTACTGCTACTGAATCATTCGCCGAGCTGTTACTGCATTATTCGTTGAACTGCTACTAATGTTTCGTCCAACTGCTATTTAATCATTCTCAAAGTGCTACTAAATTGTTAGTGGAGTTGTTACTGAAGTTTGGTCAAGTTGTTGCATTGTTTTTAAATTTTATTATACTTGTAATGAAAGTAACATTGAATTTCTTTTAACACTGTTATTGAAAAATATATGTTGTTGAATGTAAAAAATGAATTACTACGTATTGTTTTTTCATTTTTTTATGTTTAGTAGCATCTTGACAAACGATTTGATAACACTTTGAAAATAATTCAGTAGCAGATAGATGAGATTTCAGTAGCAGCAGATAGACGAGACTTCAGTATCAGTTCCACGAAATTTCAATAGCAATTTGATGAAATTTCAGTAGCAGCTCGACGAACAATACAATAGCAACTTCGCTAACAATTTAGTAAGAACTTGAAAAATATAGTAGCAACAACTTGAAAAATATAATCACAATGATTTGAAAAATGGAGTAGAACAGTGATAGTTGATACTGCACATTTCAAAATTGCTACTGTATCTTATATAAAAAAAATTTCCAAAATTACAGTTGTAACTTTCCATTTTATACCAAAAGATACAGTAGTAGCAAGATATTACAAAAACCTTTCCAAATCCTTCCAATTTTGGTAGCATTAATAATAGCAAACTTAGAAAAAATAAACATAGGCTCCAACAATAGATGAAACAACAACTTTGCACTCTTCTCTGACCACGATCTCCTCCATTCTCGTCCATTACTGAAATTATCCAAGTACATTTACAGAGTGAGATCTAAAGTAAATCCGACACAGCTACAAAATCATCAAAATCCAAGAAACTAAACACCATAGTATGAAACTCAAAGAGTGAAAGAGATTTGTGAACCACCATCTCATGATTACATTCAAATCAAACCATCACATAATAATTTCATAAAGAGAACACGCTACAACACCAACAATTGCTATTTTTCTTTATATTTTAATTATGACTTGAGCACATACAGTAGCAATCCCATGAAAACTTACATCAAAAGATGATTCTTTATTTAATAACTATGATTAAAAAAAAGTCAAACACAAATTTAAACTTGATTATATAGCATAATCATAAGCCTAATACATAGACTAAGCAAAATCCATAGTCTCTAGCACTACCACATTTTGACTCATTGCCGGCGACTTTTAAGTCGCCGGCAATGTTTTTGGACATTACCGGCGATTTTTTCCGGAAAAATCGCCAGTAATGTCTTTTTTTTTTAACATTACCGGCGATTTATGTCGCCGGTAATGTCTGTCGCCGGCAATGAGTCGAAGTTAATGTAAAAAAAAAAAAAGACATTACCGGCGACTTTATTTATGTTGCCGGTAATGTAAAAAAAAATAAAAAAAAAAAGACATTACCGGCGACATAAATAAAGTCGCCGGTAATGTCTTTTTTTTTTTTTACATTACCTTCGACTCATTGCCGGCGACATACATTACCGGCGACGACATAAATCGCCGGTAATGTCCGAAAAAAAAAGACATTACTGGCGATTTTTCCGGCAAAAATCGCCGGTAATGTCCAAAAACATTGCCTTTAAGTCGCCGGCAATGAGTCAAAATGTGGTAGTGTAGGCTTGTTTTGGGGATATCTGATACAATTAGATTGGCTTCACTGCCATCTTCCATCTTATAATCAGTATAGTGTTTGTCTCTCTACTTTGCTTGATATTGTTGACACATCTTGTATGCTTTTTGAATATCCCTTTGAGTTCTGCATTTCTTATACATATGATTAGTCGCACAATATGAAAGGACCCAACCCCGATTTAGCTCCCTAAATCGGAATCAAACCCCTTCGAAAACACGAACCAACAAAAATTTTTCGAAATTTGGGCAGAGTTTCGTTACTAGCATGGAATTACCTTAACCTGCACGCGAAAAATACACTTCATCCTATGCCACAAAAAGCAAACCGTGGGCACCAATCCCATCCGGATTTCTCAATATATCAACAGTAAAGTAAAGTAATAAATATATATGCACTTTACTGAAATCCAGTGTAAAATCGTATAACGTATTCAATAGGGAGCTCAGAGCGACATCTAATACATAATCGTATACGCATACCACAGTAGGTAGAACAATAAACCTACTGGATGAAACAAAGTAGCTCGAGCACTATGCCTCCGACCACGACGTGCGACACCAGAGCCTGAACTGCAAACTGGGCACGGAAACCGAAAAGCCCAGGTGAAAGACAATAAACACGTTAGAGTGAGTGGACGAAAATAAATGTCTTTCACCAGTTAATATATATGTTATAAAAACATATGCGAGTCCAGGTAAATAAAAACAACATAGTACACGAGGTAACACTCACACTCCTCCAGTGTACAGAGCATGCAAGTAAAAATCCCACGGGGTCGCTCATGGACACACACCGTGTTAGTACAGTCCGAATCACGGGATCCCGGACCCACACGTGATTCTAAGCCAGAAAGGCCTCGGTCGGGGTAACGCCGGTCAGGTCGGGGTAACGCCCCGCCTGGGATGCCTACCATCGGGGATCAGCCGAGAGGCTAAGTGTATCGATACAACAACATAACCAAGACTGTACTCTGTGTAAACCAAATCATAAACATTTCGATGCAAATGCATGAAACAGCATATAAGTGTATGTATACTCGTATACGTATATTCGTATAAGTATATCGTATAATCATAAAACACATGCTCATGCAATTCGTAAACTCAATACGCATGCTCAAGGTCATAAATCATATAAAAGACTCGCAAGAATTCCGTGAAAAGAAATGTCCACTCACAGACTGGCGTAACGCATATCGCGTTAACCCGTGATCCGGCGGAATGTCCCTCGCCAAACAAACGATCACGAAACCCCTGAATATTCACAAAGTTCATTATTCAAAGTCATAATCCGACAATACAAATCAAACCACGAGAAACCAACGTTCTCGGAAACAGATAATTCAAAGTCGACGAATCGTCGAAAATCCGTATATACCACTTCAATACCTCGCTTTACGTTCGGACGCTCAACTCGAAAAACGAACCTCCCCACTGCGATCGGGGCGCGATTTCGAGTCAAATGACATGCGACTTGTCGAAAGTAAAAAAGTCAACCCTGACCGTTGACCGCCGTCCACGGCGGCGCCGCTGCCGGCCGAAGCATTTCACGGCGGAGCAAACCTTGTTCCACTCAAAATCACCAACTGAGCAACTTCCATAACTGCACCGAAGTCCAACTCTCACTCTAACATATCCAATTTCAATGAAACCCGAATTGTACACAATTTTTTCCAATCCAAAATTCTCCATGTATACATCAAATTGAAACACGAAACTTACAGGGAAGCATCATGGTGATGATGGCTACAAAGCCCACCCCAAAGTTCAGCTCGAATCGGCCCGAGTCGGAAACCACCATTAACCTCCAAAACCTTCAAACTTTGGCCGGAATTTCTCCCTCCTCCGGCGTCCCACGCCGTGAGAGGAGGCCGGGAAGGTGAAGAGGGGATCACAACGAGTTGAACAAGACCAAGAGGAGGCTCGGAGGTGGCCGGAATAGCCTGCCGCCGTGGAGCACCGTGGCTCACCGTCGAGCACCTCCCACAGCTCGGTCAAACATTAAATTTCAGGTTTTGATTTTCCCAAAGGGGAAAGTCTACTATTTATACTCTCCCAAAAAGGAAACCCCAAAATTACATTTTTCGACAAACTTTGAATATCCGTAACTCTCGCGTCGTAACTCCGATTCCGATAATTCTCGCGACTACAAACTTGACTCGACATGATCTTCAATAATCACCCAAAGTCAAACATATCGGCCAAACGGATAAAAAGTCAACCCTTCGAACCTGCACACATTTAAATCGACTAAATAATCAACAATCGGCAAAATTCGCAACTAATTCCTCGTAACTCCAAATCATGCTCCGGAAGTTCCCACGAACTCGAAATTAAATTCTGAACAACTTCCGTGAAGAAGCCGAGACCAAATTCCCGTCCGATAATTTAGTCGCGAGCAAACCTGCTATATAAATCCGTTTCCGTCGAAACTTCAAATATTCATAACTAATTCCTCGGTCGTCCAAATAACGATCTGGAACCGCCCACGAACTCGAAATCACATATACTACGACTCTCGAGAAGAGACTCAGCTCCAATTCTCGGCCAATAATTTAGTCGTTAACAGAACCCTGGCGAGTAAATTCGTTATCGGAAATCCACGTCGATATGCTAACTCGCGAATTGAGCTGATTATACTTCTGATTCTGGTCCGGGTCGTCACAATCCACCCCCCTTATAAAAATTTCTACCTCGAAATTTCTGAATCTGTCGGCTAAACATAGGAGTACTGCCTCTACATACTGCTCAACCCTCCAGCGACAATGTCGACTAAACAATTCTGATAACAAACTCCACAATCGGAGATAGCTCCGTACTGAATCTCTGTACCCACAAATCTCGAATCCGGACTGGCTCACACAATAGCCAAGTGTTCCTGCATAAGGAACAGACAGGGTACACAATGCAAAATCAACCTGAATCACAGTTCCGCCTCACAGAACACAACACACATAAAAGCCAACACTATTGGCGATGCCGAACCATACGGCATAGCACAAACTCGCCTATGGCCACATATGGATCAAAACATCAAGGCAAATCACAACACGACTTGCTCATACCAACGAAACTCAAGCATCGAACTCAAACAATTATCAACCCATTTCCACTAATCTGACCGTCTGTGGTAACACACTCCACAAAATCGGAAACAAACATCAACTCAAATTCAAACCAAACTCACTCCAACACAATGGAGTACAACAACATACCTCAAATCAACATCAAACAACCTCAAACTACAGTGGTCCACAAACTGGTACTGCAAGCAAACTCAAACCGCTGAAACTGCTGGTCCCGAATCCTCCGGAACTGCAATACCAAGGTCCACAACATGCCATCCAAGGTCTGAATAGTCCTCAAAGATCACCATCCAATCTGAGGATAAGAACCAGTGCTAACTCGTAGTCTGGTCCCCAATGCTCGCTGCAAAGCTCGCCAACATACAGTCGTAGCTGATTACCTTGACTAGCGAACTGGAACACAGGTACACCACATGAATGGACAACCTCCGTCAAACACAGCGATGCTAACTTGCCACTGAAATCATCTCCAAAAATACAAGGGAATGTACTGAGTTCATCAAACGATCCACAATGGCCTGACAACTGGTACCACAACCAAAACGCATACAAACACACACAAACACAGCAACAATCACCACATCTAACCGGAAATTTCAAATGGCTGACACTTCTCGGCAAGTCTCTGCCTCCTAGCCATCGCCAGTCGACGAATGTGGCATCAGCACACACAAGCTGCTATATGGCTCTTCATGTTGCGTCACGAGTAATAAACTCGAAGTATCAGATACAACTCCACATCACTAGCGCCAAACGCACGCAAAATCACGAGCCTCAACACCATCATACTCAAACTCAGCTCTCGTAGCCCATAACTCGGCTAACACGAAAACTCGAGCCACACATACACACATGCAATACTGAAACTCCTAACTCTCGACTGAATGCATTAGCAACATCATCCCAGACGGATGGTCAAGTACAACTACTAGCCTTCCTCGAACAAATTCAAAGGTGCAACCATAGTCGTTAGTCGACCTCAACCATCTACATTGCCTCAAGCCCAAATCTGGCCCAAAATGCAAGTGGAGGAAACTCAAATGATTAGTGTACATCCTACACCTCGCTGCCCGCTATAGCAATAGTGTCTCGAACTCTCTGATGCTCACACAAGAACAGCTACATCCAATAACATACACTGGATACGTAGCTACACAAAGTTCCACTGCCTGGAATCATGAGCCACCGCTCTGCTACACAGCACCAAAGCACAACCAAATCCAAACCTCGATGCATCGCCATAACCCACGAACTCGTCGTAGTCGTCAGGTAAGGTCAAAACCGAAGCAACGGTCAACAATCCTGCAGGAGTAAGTAACTCTCCTCGCGTGCATCGAACCACAATCCGGAAAATGAAGTGGCAATCCGGGAAAATCCTGCACAAGCCGTCGGTAATAGCCTGCCAAACCCAAGAGACCCCCGATCTCTGGCACAGTAGTAGGGCAAACTCCAAATCAACACGGCTTCGAACTGGTCAGGATCTACGCCAACTCCCTCGGATAACATCACATAGCCCAACATCTTCACGCTAATCGACTAAAACTCACACTGGCTGAATTTCACAAATACCTGGTCACCTCGTAAAGTCAGCAAAACCGCTTGCAATTACTCCAGGTGCTGGCCCACACTCCTGGGATACATCAGGACGTTGCCAACGAACATGACCACAAACTCATCCAGAAACCGTCTGAACACCTGGTCCATCAAGTCCACACGATCTACGGGGCATTGGTCAACCAAACAACGTGACCAAAAACTCGTAATGCCTGCACCATGATCTGAAAGCTAACATAACCACATCTGACTCATCAAACCTCAACTGATGGTATCCGGTACCAAAATCAACCTCCGACAGGACTGAAATTCTCGCGAGCTGAACGAACCACTCGCCAGTCCAAAGCGAAGGATACTCACTCTCCTCTGAAGCAAATCAAGCTTCCGGTAGTCAATGCACCACCACATCGAACCATCCATCATCCGTACACACGATGCAAGAATACACCACGCAAATACACGGGGTCACATGAAATCTCCTGAAATCTCCTCCAGCAACTCCTGGAGTCGAAACTGTAGCTCCATCAACTCCGCTAGCTCCAATCGACAAAATGCCGGTAAAATCAGCGCCTGGTACAAGCTCAATGATGTAGTCAATCTCCTGAACTGGAGGAACACCTGGTAACTCCTCCGAAACACACCTAGAAACTCGGGAACCACCTCAATGTCGCCAATGTCAGGTACAACAACCGTAATATCCACAACATGGGCTAAGCAAGCAACACAATCCGTCTCTATCATCTGCTCGACCATCACCACGAAACAGTATTTCGGGGAAATCTGGTCGTCGAAACACAACCCCCTTCTCGAAGCACTCGAACACAACCAAATGCATCGTCAGTAAGTCCATACTCATAGTCACATCAAAACCACGATGTCCAGCTATAACAGATCTGCGGCTAACACATAACCTCCAACAAAGATCTCGCAACCTCCGGATGGATACAACACTCTCCAAAACCTCGGAAGTGGAGATGCAGGTACAATAGCCATGGATATCAAACAATAGTAACCTTGGAGGAGAATCTGTCCTCAAACAAGGTCATGGCACGAACTCCAACATGCCCAACTAGCCGCCCTCGTCAATGGCAACATAGCTGATTAACTCGTCAAAAGGGTACATTGATCAGACTGCAGGAACAACATGAGGATCTCCTCATAAACTCTGGGCTACCGTACCGCTACAACAGCTGGCTGAGGGCACTTCCTCGTAACGTGACCCTCCTGGCCACCGAAACAGCAACTGAAAGTGTACTACGAACACAAGTCACCGCAACACCTACTGCGTGAAAAGATCACCAACGATCACCCGAACTCATGCCTTAGGAGCAATTCCGCTACACTGTGATCTCCGCCATCGCCAAACGGACCAGCAGAGGATCCTTAACATAATCGAAAAGGCCACAGCCTGATGAAGTCATTGATCCCGAAGTGTCGGAACTCAACCTCATCAAAATCTCACTGCTGAATTCACTTTCCTCAAACCGTCACATCGAAAACCGTGTATGTCTTTCCCTCACACTAGCCTCGCCACTGAGTGCAGCACACTAAGCTCCTCACGGATGTCTCGAGGCATATCAATCAGACTCTCTCTGATACTCAGGTTCAAACTCATCTCGAACCTCGTGCATAGCTCCCTCTGAAGCCGCATAACACGTGCAAACAGGAACAAACATGTGGACAATGCATCTCTGCCTCAGGTGGATAAACACACCACATTCGAATGCTGGGTAGCCTGATAAACCATTACCGTATAAACAACACCATGAATGTAGGCCATGGAGTCGCAACCGGAACTCACACAATATCAGCCCACCAAACACAACAAACTGACTCAGGCACACATAGCTGCCACAAATCTCAGCTCTGAGGCAACATATAGATGCTCATATACACATCCCCAGGCAGACCGTGCCACACAAATCTTGGAACTCCGAATATTCATCCGAATCCACTATTCTCTGGCAATTCACGCGTCGAATGATCCTCAACAGGATCCACAACCGAAATGACACGGAAATCACGTCAGGAGGCATCCTAATGAATACAGTACCGTTCACAACAAGTGGAACGTAATCATGGAACTTCAAATATTTGAAAGCATACAACACCCGGAATTTGATGATTATCCGCCGGCCGGTCGGATCACCGTTCCAGACATGTTGTACATTCTCAAATACCCTTAGTAAACACGACTACAGAAGTCTACAGAACCTATAACCTAATGCTCTGATACCAAACTGAAAGGACCCAACCCCGATTTAGCTCCCTAAATCGGAATCAAACCCCTTCGAAAACACGAACCAACAAAAACTTTTCGAAATTTGGGCAGAGTTTCGTTACTAGCGTGGAATTACCTTAACCTGCACGCGGAAAATACACTTCATCCTATGCCACAAAAAGCAAACCGTGGGCACCAATCCCATCCGGATTTCTCAATATATCAACAGTAAAGTAAAGTAATAAATATATATGCACTTTACTGAAATCCAGTGTAAAATCGTATAACGTATTCAATAGGGAGCTCAGAGCGACATCTAATACATAATCGTATACGCATACCACAGTAGGTAGAACAATAAACCTACTGGATGAAACAAAGTAGCTCGAGCACTATGCCTCCGACCACGACGTGCGACACCAGAGCCTGAACTGCAAACTGGGCACGGAAACCGAAAAGCCCAGGTGAAAGACAATAAACACGTTAGAGTGAGTGGACGAAAATAAATGTCTTTCACCAGTTAATATATATGTTATAAAAACATATGCGAGTCCAGGTAAATAAAAACAACATAGTACACGAGGTAACACTCACACTCCTCCAGTGTACAGAGCATGCAAGTAAAAATCCCACGGGGTCGCTCATGGACACACACCGTGTTAGTACAGTCCGAATCACGGGATCCCGGACCCACACGTGATTCTAAGCCAGAAAGGCCTCGGTTCCGGGGATACGCCCATCGCCGGTCAGGTCGGGGTAACGCCCCGCCTGGGATGCCTACCATCAGGGATCAGCCGAGAGGCTAAGTGTATCGATACAACAACGTAACCAAGACTGTACTCTGTGTAAACCAAATCATAAACATTTCGATGCAAATGCATGAAACAACATATAAGTGTATGTATACTCGTATACGTATATTCGTATAAGTATATTGTATAATCATAAAACACATGCTCATGCAATTTGTAAACTCAATACGCATGCTCAAGTTCATAAATCATATAAAAGAGTCGCAAGAATTCCGTGAAAAGAAATGTCCACTCACAGACTGGCGTAACGCGTATCGCGTTAACCCGTGATCCGGCGGAATGTCCCTCGCCAAACGAACGATCACGAAACCCCTGAATATTCACAAAGTTCATTATTCAAAGTCATAATCCGACAATACAAATCAAACCACGAGAAACCACCGTTCTCGGAAACAGATAATTCAAAGTCGACGAATCGTCGAAAATCCGTATATACCACTTCAATACCTCGCTTTACGTTCGGACGCTCAACTCGAAAAACGAACCTCCCCACTGCGATCGGGGCGCGATTTCGAGTCAAATGACATGCGACTTGTCGAAAGTAAAAAAGTCAACCCTGACCGTTGACCGCCGTCCACGGCGGCGCCGCTGCCGGCCGAAGCATTTCACGGCGGAGCAAACCTTGTTCCACTCAAAATCACCCACTGAGAAACTTCCATAACTGCACCGAAGTCCAATTCTCACTCTAACACATCCAATTTCAATGAAACCCGAATTGTACACAATTTTTTCCAATCCAAAATTCTCCATGTATACATCAAATTGAAACACGAAACTTACAGGGAAGCATCATGGTGATGAGGGCTACAAAGCCCACCCCAAAGTTCAGCTCGAATCGGCCCGAGTCGGAAACCACCATTAACCTCCAAAACCTTCAAACTTTGGCCGGAATTTGTCCCTCTTCCGGCGTCCCACGCCGTGAGAGGAGGCCGGGAAGGTGAAGAGGGGATCACAACGAGTTGAACAAGACCAAGAGGAGGCTCGGAGGTGGCCGGAATAGCCTGCCGCCGTGGAGCACCGTGGCTCACCGTCGAGCACCTCCCACAGCTCGGTCAAACATTAAATTTCAGGTTTTGACTTTCCCAAAGGGGAAAGTCCACTATTTATACTCTCCCAAAAAGGAAACCCCAAAATTACATTTTTCGACAAACTTTGAATATCCGTAACTCTCGCGTCGTAACTCCGATTCTGATAATTCTCGCGACTACAAACTTGACTCGACATGATCTTCAATAATCACCCAAAGTCAAACATATCGGCCAAACGGATAAAAAGTCAACCCTTCGAACCTGCACACATTTAAATCGACTAAATAATCAACAATCGGCAAAATTCGCAACTAATTCCTCGTAACTCCAAATTATGCTCCAAAAGTTCCCACGAACTCGAAATTAAATTCTGAACAACTTCCGTGAAGAAGCCGAGACCAAATTCCCGTCCGATAATTTAGTCGCGAGCAAACCTGCTATATAAATCTGTTTCCGTCGAAACTTCAAATATTCATAACTAATTCCTCGGTCATCCAAATAACGATCCGGAACCGCCCACGAACTCGAAATCACATATACTACGACTCTCGAGAAGAGACTCAGCTCCAATTCTCGGCCAATAATTTAGTCGTTAACAGAACCCTGGCGAGTAAATTCGTTATCGGAAATCCACGTCGATATGCTAACTCGCGAATTGAGCTGATTATACTTCTGATTCTGGTCCGGGTCGTCACACAATACCTATACCAAGGTCCAAGCGAGGAGTAGGAACAGAAGGTCAAGAATTTCCACCATTCCTAGAACCAGAATTAGGGTGATTCTTGTTGGAGTTGTTGTGGTTGTTGTCTTGGTGAGTCCAAATAAAATTCCAACTATTTCCTCATCTACCACGCCCTCCTCTACCACCACGAGTTTGATAAGATTCAAAATGTTGTTTCTCCTTATATTTTTGTGTCTTCTCACTAGTGTTGTAGGTTTTATAGACATTCTTTGTATCTGCTGACCTAGCATTGTTGTGAAGAAGAATCTCATGATGCCTCACTTTTTTAGCCAGCACACTTATAAGATCATTGAATAATCGAAGTCTTTCTTGCTCATAATTAATACGATACAGATGTGCAAGGGTGTCCATAGAAGCAAAAAAGGTGCTCAAAGACTTCTCGACCATTTCTTGGTCGGTCTTTACAATGCCACAAATGGCAAGCTCAGACTGTAACTCTAGTATATCTTGATAAAATTCATTTATTTTAGGATAATCCAATAATCATATTCTATCTCATATTTCTATGAGCTCTAGAAGTTGTGCGTCATGCACATTGTTGAATCTTTCTTGCAAAGTTACCCACAAGTTCGCGGGGTCATCCTTTAACAAGTGTTGTTTCCTCAGAGCAGGATGAATGTGTCTCCTGAGAAACGTGAGCTTGATGTTTTTGAGCTAGGGTGTCCTCATTGGCTTCAGTGTCAGGTGGTACTGGTTGGATGGTATTAGTGAGACATTTACCAAGAAGTGTATTCTTAGCGTCTAATACTCATCTATGGTATTTTGCTCCTTGAATGTTAATGATATCAAATTCTGGCCTTGCCGGCTCAGACAACTACAAAAGACAAGAGATGTAATTAGTTTACCGATCAAAAAGTCACCATCACCAATATCAAGTTTAGGGAATAAGAAACATGATTCATGATGTATTGTCCAAAAATTGATGCAAAATCGGTGGCTTCATGCCACTCCCCAGAAAAATCGTGACTGTCGAATAGTCACAAAGATTGACTTCTCTTTTTTCAATGTGAAATCACAACTAACCATGATATTTACCAATAACCGTGACTCTCCTAGGACAGTCACTAATATTCAACTTTTTATAACGTGTATTAATCCATAGAAACTAGGACATAAAAAGTAAGTCACGGTATAAAAATTCAACCTAAATCTAGACCTAGATCTAGGGTGTTGCGGTAATTTAGTTTTGCAACCTAATTCTAAATCGAAGAAAGTCCAAAAATTTACCTCGAGAGTGTTATGCTCTGTATGTAAACTTCGCTGAAGAAGTTTGAAGCAAGAACAAAATCCAGGAACGTACGGGAAAAGCTTCTGGCGACGGTGATGGTGTTCCAGCGGTGGAGGTTGTAATGTTTAGGGGTTTAGGGTATTTTGTCAGTTTAGGGTGATGGCTATCAATTCAAGAGCTGCTGATAACTTGTTAAAGGAGATAATAGATACGTAGAAGATATGATCTGAAACTATACGTTATGCATTGATAGATGACCTTACACTACCGGAATATGACTCATTGCCAGCGACTTTTAAGTCGCCGGCAATGTTTTTGGACATTACCGGCGATTTTTGCCGGAAAAATCGCCGGTAATGTCTTTTTTTTTTTTTACATTACCGGCGACAAAAAATCGCCGGTAATGTCCGTCGCCGGCAATGTTTCGATGGTAATGTAAAAAAAAAAAAAACGACATTACCGGCGACATACATTTATGTCGCCGGTAATGTAAAAAAAAAAAAGACATTACCGGCGACATTAATTATGTCGCCGGTAATGTCTTTTTTTTTTTTTTTACATTACCATCGAGGCATTGCCGGCGACGGACATTACCGGCGACAAAAATCGCCGGTAATGTAAAAAAAAAAAAAAAAAGACATTACCGGCGATTTTTGCCGGAAAAATCGCCGGTAATGTCAAAAACATTGCCGGCGACATAAAAGTCGCCGGCAATGAGTCATATTCCGGTAGTGTTAAATTAACATTACAATCTGATACAATCAATATCCCTATAAATCAGAGATTGAAAGAATATTTATTTTTATTCTAATTAGGATAAGATACATATTTAGATACCAAAAATATTTTTTATAGAACAATATAGACATAGACGTATAACTAATTTCCGTTTGAGATTTTTATTGCATAGCTGCAAGATTGCCCGGCCCGCAAGGTAACTGAAAATTGTCGACTGGTTGACATTTGAAAGCAATTTTTACGTATGGACCTCAATAAACGATATTGATGGATTCATATATATAATACGAACAGTTGCTGCTTGTCATACTCTAGCTAGGTCAGTAGCTTGAATTATTCTTTAGTGAACGTTGTTATCGATCAGCTTATCACGTACACAAGTTGGCTACATATACATAGAATATAGTTAGTGAATAATGAGGTAGCTAGCTAGGAATGAGGAGGCCAACTGAAGAGCAAATTCATATGACTTTGATTTTTTCTCTATAATAATTTAGCTAAGCAAGGTGATCGAGGACACCATGCACCGAATCAATGTTTTGATATTTTAGGATGGGATTCGAGCCTCTCCAACTCCTCCAAGCGGCATGAGCCCCCGGCCGCTTGCCTCAACCTAAATTACTGGTATATATCTAGCTAAGAAATTTGCTTAAATTAGCTAAGACATGCATGCCGCCCTGCCGATCGATATTATTTACTCAAAAACAAATTTGGCATAATATATACCTTCCAACATTACGTAACTAGTACATAGTCATGCTTTGCTGTATCGAAAATCAACTAGTACTCATTACTATTTAGTAACTATACAGCAATACCAAGTAGCACACCTTCATATATGTGTGAATTCCAATTGACTTATTGATTTTTGACAATCGGGGAAGAACCGTTCTGATATGATCCGACAGAATTCAATTGAAACACTTTCAGAGATGAGCTGTGATCGATCACAATGGACTAGAAACTGAAAAATGGTTACACGGATCAAAAAAAAAAATATACGACTACAATCTACGACGCACACGTACAATTGGTTGAATTGACCGGGATCCGACTGGGAACTGGGGTCAACATTAATTTACAAGTCGCGAGGGTTGATGATGGCGGAGCGGCAGAGAGGGCAAGAGTTGGAGTGTAAAAGCCATTTTGATATGCATGTTTCGTGATAGACATGCCCACAAGGGACTACCTTAGCTCTGCCACCTCCTCCTTCTGATACAAAACCTTCCACGCAAACTGAGCAAGTGGCACCTACCACCGCAGCGATTGTCGGCAGATTGGCCACAAAAGCATGGCTAGAGCTATCATCAGAAGCATCACCGGAGCTATCACTCTCCGACGTTCTCGAAGTATTGATCTGGTAGCCGCCGTGCGCTATATACCCTGGGAACGTGAGCGCGTCATCCAAATCAAAGCACGAATCGATGGCGGCGTAGACGTCGTAGGCGTCTGTTACAAAAGGGTTCCTGAAAAGAGTTGCCATGAGAGATCGAGCTTTGTTTGTTTGTGTGTAGAGAGAGACAAGAGAGCTTGAAAGTTTTTTGCGGTTTCTTCTGGGGAGAAATCCTAGATAAATACCAGCTTATACAGAGACGACAAAGGTGGAGTAAACCACACGTATGTAGAAAAATCATGCAGTCCCTTTCCATCCCCGCAACATCGATCAGATCAACTTGACTGTCTGTTTCAACTTTCAACCATTTCGATAATTTCTATATATATAAGGAAGATGAAGCCGCCATTGACCTTGCCATAGCTTTCCATGCATAAATTTAACAAACAAATGCTTATATAAATTGGTTGGGCAAGGTTTGTGAAAAAGCAAATCAGGAATTTTAGGAATGGTCTTGTTTACTTTTTAAATAATAGCCACGGAGGAGGTGTCAATTAAGAGTGTTTCAAAAAACATAAAAAAACCCTTGTTTCTCTTCGTGAGAAAGCAAAGCAGCCACCAAGGCCGCACCAAACAAGTCGACATGTCGGATTCGATCGACCAAGTCTCTGCATATTTCTCGCCTGCGCTGGCCCTAGGGGCTGTCACTGTGGACATCAGCAGTCGTCTTGCATCTGCATCTTCTCAAGAAACAAAACTGTTTTTGGCCGGCAAGGTTCTTGGCAAAGCAGTGTCTCTCACGGATTTCCGGCAGCAGTTCCGTCGGGTCTGGTTTTTGGATGGGATCTTCAAGATTCAGGAGCGTCCAGGAGGTATTCTCATCATCACTTTTGAGTCTGTCCGTGACAGGAACAAGGTGCTAAGGGGCCGCCCGTGGCATTATCGGAATGCTCCGTTAGTGGTAGTGCCGTACCCTCACTGTCAAGCTTGCAATTCGACAAGCTTTTCTTTTGGATCAAGATCTTCAACGTCCCTCCACTCTTTGATAAGGATGAGAACATCAATGTCTTTGCTGAGGAGGCAGGGGAATTCCTGGAGATTGATGACTTAGCTCGCAAGAAAGGGGTGATGCGGGTGCGTGTGGCTCACCGAATCGACAAACCGGTAGTCTTTAAAAGACTATGAAATTTGCCGCAGGTGTGGAAGCCGAAATCGAATACTTCTTTGAAAACATCAAAGGCCGATGCGGGAAGTGTGGGTTAGTTTTTCATGTCTGGGAAGTGTGCTGTGGATTCGGCTAGAATTTTTGGAGTAATTCGGCCAAGGCAGGAGGTGTCTAGGAAGAAGGCATCTAGCTCTGTGGAGAATGGAGATGTTGAGCCTGTAATTGAGGCTACAAATGCAGGAGCTTTGGTTGTGAAGCCAAATCCTAAAATTAACATTGGTTTCGGCTTTAGGGAAGCTTTGGGTTTAGGAGGACTGGATGAGGACTTCAGATTTGGTGGTCATGCTACACCACGCTGGGAGGAGCGTCCTACTTCGCCGGTTCCAGTTCCTGTGGTCACGGTGAAGAAAAGACGCCTTCCGATTGTGATTCGGCGTCCGGAGGGGTCGAATATGGAGACAACTGAGACACAAGTAGGTGATGTGGGGAAGAAGAGGAGTCGTGCGCCTGGTTTTAAAATTTTACCAAAGAAGTTCAAGATCAATCCGACAGCGGAGTTATTTATAAATGGGTGAAGGTTCCTTCTTTCCCAGATAGGTTGCAGGCTGCGTCCTCTGATCTGGTAGAGACGCCGGATGATATGGTAATCCAGCGCAAAAACAAGCCGGGTCGTCCTCTGGGTTCTACAAACAAACCTAAGGTTGGACCTGAAAGTGAAGGTGATCTTACTTCTGCGACTGTGGGGATCAAGGAGCGTAGTGGAAAGGGTATAGAGGCTCCTCTTCGTCCCGGTGAAGATTCCTAGCTCGAGGTCGGGCAAGGAGTTGGCTTGCATGCGTCCTCTTTGACTGCGTAGACCGTAGGTTTTTGACTCAATTGAGTGCTCAATGGTGTGTCTCTCACAATGATATATGATTTACGTAGCCATAGTTCGATGTATGCAAGCCCAACGTGTCTAGTTGGGCTTAGCGTTATTTAAAGATTTGTTTCTTGCATCTAATTTCTATTCTTCTTTTGTTGGAGGTAGAGTTGTTTATTTAATAAAATCTTCTTTATCGAAAAAAAAAATTAAGAGTGTTTCAATTCTATTGAACCTCCATATTTTTTTCACTACAGTTTTCTTTGTTTTTTGAATTAAACTAAAATCCATTTTTATCCTTCATAATTCTAAAATAAGAAACATTCAGGTTTTTTTATAGAAGTCAAAAATTTCATTAAACGGGAATCAAGTACAACCGGGATTGAAAATAGGAAAAATAAGAAACAAAAATATTATAGAAAGACTAAAAAAATGACACCAAATTAGAGTTAAATATTGATAGTCGTTGGAGACGTCAGTGCAGTCAGATACTAGGTTACTGGTGATACTTTGACCCGTGGGTCGGCCAGTGTTTCTCTTATCATCAATAGAGCTTGTGAGTCTAGCACTCTCCCAACTACATATGCGTACATCCATAGCCGTTATGATATCACCTTGAGGTGCTAAAAGTCCCCAACAATGAGGGTGTCGTCTTGTTACGAATTGTCTCATCTAATTCTGAAACATAAAATATAAACGCCCTGAAACCATACCCTAAGGAATGAAATATTGGATTGTTGCATAAGGGCTCAAATTTCATAAGAAACAATCCAACTGTGCCAAACCCTAAGCCTACCACACTACCATAAATACGCACTTAGACGACGAAACCTCAACTGTTTTGTTGTCTAAGTAAGTGTTAGACAACGAACAATTAATTCGTTGCGTAAGAAAATATTTCGTCGTCTAGGTTGGAATTAGATGACGAATTTTCAATTTCATCATCTAAGTTTGTACTTACACTACTAGAAAAATAGCCCACTGCACACAGCTGAGACTCTGTGTGAATTTGATGTAGTGCTTATATCATTCTATGTGAAAGTACGGTATACATTCTTAATTTTGTGTGAAAGAGAGTCTTCACACGATTACAGTCACAGAATAGACTTTCGTACGCAATGTCAACATTGCTATGCTTAGTACACACGAATTAACTTCCGTGTGGAACTCTTTTTGGTGGGTCCATTCTGTGTGAACATAAGCTTTTGCACATAACTTTGTGTGTCTTATCAAATTATTTTTTATATAAAAAAATACAATTATATAGTTAAGAAGAAAATAAAATTTAAACCATAAATCAACTTTTAATCACAAGTGTTACGACCCGAAATATTATTATACGATAATCAAAACTTATGTGGTTAGTCGCTAATTAATTACGTTAATCATCAATGGTAATTAGTTTTTATCGTCGATAACTTTCGCTGGCGTTTCGTCAAAATTTTATCGATTTTATTTTTTAAGAAATTTCTTAGAATAAATTTGTAGAGTTTGTTGATATGAATTCGTAGCCATGTCAAGTGTTGAAACAGTTGGGTTTCTTCTCCTCTATCGATTGGTGGGTGCATCTCTGACTTTGGTTGTCGGAGGAGGGAGAATTGAGGTTGAGAAAGTGGCAGTTTTCAGGTTGATTTTCTCGGCGATGGTGGCGGCGCTCACGACGGCGTTGGACGTTGAACCCAAAAGGGTTTTGAAGCCTTGGAAGAGGCGGATCGATTATGGGTCTCGGACCTTTCCGTGGCCGGACGACGGCGATCGAGCAAATTGATTTTTTGGTGGGTTTTTAGTTTTCCGGCGATTTGAAGATTTTCCGGTTTGATTTTGATGTTGTGTTCTTCATGAATGTTATTGGGCTTGTTGAGATGAACATTTTGTTATGTAGGTTGCTTGATTTGGTGCCGATGGGAATTTCAGACGCCACCGACGGTGGTGCGTGGCCCCACGCACCGCCGTGCGTGGTAGAACTCCGGCGAGGTTGGATATTCGGAAAAAAATTATGTCATTCCACTCGTAATTTTGTGACGAACGTAATGGATTACGAGTTAGCGGTCCATGTCGGATGATTATTGCACCGATTAGTAGGTTTTGACTTGATGAATACCTGGTCATAGTACGGTGAGTGGACGTTTATTTATTTTCACAATTGTTGGGAGTTCATGTTTATGCAGATTTACAGTTTTCTATATTTTTTTACAGTCGAGTTTGGAGGTATGTTTGTGATGGTTTATTTTCAGCATCAATTAATGCTTTGACTACGGCTGATCACTGACTAGTCGGGACAGACCGGGTTAGGAAAAACACTCTACCGACCCAGATCGCCTCGGGTTAGGACAAGCACCCTAGATGACCCCATCATTTTTTATTTACAGTCATGGAGACGTTTCGGGTTAGGACAAACACCCTGAACGCCCACATCCATATTTTATTCAATTTATTATTTTGAACTCGTATAATTTCACAGAAATCAGCGGAAAGGCTGAGGTTGAATATTTTATTGTTTTACACTGATTGTGAGTTTTTGTCCACTAACACTAACATTTATATGTTTTTAACTGTCTTTCCTTTGGCTTTTCGGTTTTTCGTGCCCAGGTTGCAGTGCTTCTCCTGAGTTGGATTTTGGTCCCCAGAGCCTTTGAGTCTACCGAATTATCATACCTTTATGTAGGTTTCTGTCCACTAGCAGTGTATTTTCATATGTTTTATACTACTCCTAGAAATTGTTCTAGACACTAGTGTTGTAAATATTTTTCAGTGTTGGTAGTGAATTGTTAACATTGTTGGATTATGAATTTTCAGTTCATGTATTATTATTCCAGCGCAGTTTAATTAAATTATTTTTCGCACTTTATTGAGAAATCCGGATGGACATCGGTGGTCCATAGTGTTGTTTGTGGGAAATTCGAAATGTGATTTTCTTGTAAATTCCTGGTAGTCCACTTTGTAGAGGAAATTATGTCAAAACATTTACAGAAATCTATAATTTAAGTTTTGGCATTATAGCGTAATCTTAAATTACTAGTTAATCTAGAGTTTGATCTTTTCAACAAATTTGTTGAATCATGGCCTGGATTGTTTGTGAAGCATATCCCATCCATTCCATGCTAACCCAGGAGGCCAATACATTGAATGCACCTAAGTGATCCAACTCTCCTATCCCCTCCTGCTACCACGCTATTTCTTCCATAGCAGGAACTATGAAGAGGCTTGATGAAAGACATCCCTCCCTTTTCTTTTCTTTTTTCACCTAGAGATCAAAACCCACAAGTTCATTAGATCCAAAACCATACATGAGAACAACATTTAGCGCATTACTGAACAATTATAACACAACAAAGTGTGTTAGATCGTGAAACCAAAGCTGCAATCTTCTCACTCTATTAGTACCATATCAACCCAAACAGCAGCTTCGAAACACAAGCCAACTCAAAGTCTCAAACCTACTCAAAATAATTAAAGCAAAAATTCAAAAGAAAGAAAGAAAAAAATCTATCCAGACCAGAAAAACTCGACATGTAGCAAGATCCATGGTGTTTCACCTTGGCGGTTTCACGCTCAGGTGAGACTGCTCGACGCCCCGGCCGAAGAGGACAAGAGACGACTCAGTGAGGTGACTGCGGAACGAGTCAGCGCCTTGGCTTCCGTGACCCCCGTTGCTGAGAATAGATGGCTCAGAGTCGCCGTGTTTCTTCTTTCTCTTTTAAGGAGACGATATCTGCAAATGAAGGAAGAGAGTGAGAGAGAAGTAGATATGAGGCTTGTATGAAACAATAAGGTCTCTATATATGCATTGGGTGATGGGAAAAGATATTATTGGTGGTAGTTTTGTTCGACGAAGGCTTGCGGGCAATATTGCCTTTTGTTTTTTTGGCAATGGATATTTGAATCGGGGGAGACTCCCCACCAACTTAGGAACATTATGAACCGCCTTTAGCCAGCGGGAATTCAACAACATGGTTTTGTACAAATATACGCACACTATTCCATGGGGAATTTTTTTTTATTGTATACTGCATATTCATATCATTCCGTGTGAAACTTTATATTAATTATTTTGTTTCGAGAGGGCCCTAGATTAAACATATTTTTTTCACTATATATTTATAAATAATTTATATCACATTCGTATTCGTAAGTCGTCCTTCATTCGATTTTCGGTGTGACATAAAAATAATTATCTTGTTAACACATCTAAAATCTGTTTCACGGAAAATTGTATAAAAAATGTGCACGGCAATCTGTATGAATACCCTCCTCACACAATTTTTTTGTATATAAACGTATAAATTACTTGCTCTCAAAATTCATAAATCATCATTTTTTTCAAACATGAGTCCGTGTGAATTCTTGTACCACATAGATCGTTGTCTAATTTACATACTATTTTCACACGGAATATAGTATAAAAGATGAAGGTAATACTCACTTGAAGTGTAATATCAAATTAAGTTTTTGAAAAGTAAACCCTTCACACATGCTCTCATACGAACTACATGTGTTCAAATAGGGAACCGTGTGATTCTTGTGCCACACAGATTTCTGTTTATGATGCATTTATTTTTCAAAGAGAATATAGTATCAGGCTTTAAGTTTTTGAGAAACGAACCTTTCGCACGGTTTGTTGAGGGTATTGAATATATTTTTTATATAGAATTTTGTGTGAAACTATTTTCAACAGATTTCTGTCTTAAATGTCAAATTTATCTCACGGATTTGTTTTCGTGTGAAAGTTTGTGTAAATAAGTCCGTGTGTAGTAGTTTGTTTGTCTTGTAGTGTTAGAGACAAAGTGTTACATTATTTCGTCGTCTAAGAAAACTCAATTATTTAGATCAGATTCAATTTTCAGATCGAACATTTAATCTCTCTCTCATCTCTCAAAACCTCTCAACACCACCTCCGGCCCCAATTTCAATTTATACGGTTTTTCTACTTTCGGAGTTATAGTTTACTCACATATCTTTTTATCAGTGAAGGTATTAACTTGTTTCTCTTGATTAATTTTTTTGAATTTAATTACGTACATAATATCTATCACTGCTAGTGAAATATTCTGGTGACGACCTTGTTTGCATATTGCATTAATTAATTGTCTAATTGTTAAGCTAATTGCGCATGTGTTGATTAATTATATATATGATTAAATATTTTAGATTAATTAGTTGAAAAATTATATATAATATGTAAGTGCATATTATTGTGTTATGTAATTTAATAATATAGTATATTAGATTAATTAGTAGAAAAATTATATAATATGCATGATAATTAACTTGCGCATGATAAAGCTAAAACTAAGCATCAAATTAATGCATAGAATTTAAAACACTATAGATGGAGTATTTTAAGCAAGTAGTGATCATTCTAACCGGGGATTGAAGGGTACATGTAATAATTGTGTAAAAGAAAGGGGGTATAAAAGTTGATTTTAATTTCCTAAGTTTTTTACCTAATTACTACCTAAAACTTCATAAACACAAAGCAAAGAACCTAGGACTCTAGCATGCATAAACTCATACACAAGCAACACATAGAAGTCTCCTAAGAACTCTAAATCATGTTTAAGACAAAAATAAACATAATTACTATTTACAAGTGATCATCCCATCCTAATTAATCATGCAATTATACTGATTTTATCCTCTCATTATCTACGAAATTTACAAGTCATAATTCCCATTATTTACCTGATCGTTGAATTAAAGTGCAATGACAACATCTAAACACCATAATCACATGAACATCGATTTAAATGAAGAGAGTGACCAAGAGTTTCAACTAGACCCAAACTGAAGCATTAAGTTTGACACATAACATGCAATCAAGAATAAAGACTCATAAACACATGAAAAATATATGAAATTCAAAAATTGTAGAAAACTAAAATAAACATATAATCTTTAAATTTTTCACACAAAGAAAAACTAAAACAAGAAGGACTACGGACTAAAAGTTCCATGTTTACACTTTTTGTTCTGTGACAATATTGCAAACGTCAAGGTAGGATGGAAGCACGATGGGAATGGAAGTTTTTGAGTGATGGAGATGGTGTAGTCGAACCGGCTTTGGAGAACTTTGGTGGAGAAGGGTTTCAAATGAATTTGGCTGCAAGATAGCTAGGATATGAGATGATCCTTATCAGGGTCGAGTCTCTTGCTTATATAGGCATTACAAATGGGGTTTTCTCTTTAAACTAGGTTTTCCTACTCTACTAGGGTAAACTTGACATCTTGCAAAGAATCACACTTTTCCGGAGTTGTAGACCTCCAAAAATTATTATTTTTGTCTCATTGGAAATAAGACTCAAAGAGATTTCCAACTATAGGTAGATCGTCGTCTGACTCCTTCTGAGTTGTTCCTAGTCGCCCGTTGAAATTGGTTGTTCTGCACAGGCAGATTCTTCTTTCCTTTTCTTGATAGATTTTCTTCTCCTCTTTAACTTGGGAATCATCTTCTTGCCATATTTGCTTCTCCAAGTTTTGGCTTGACTTGCACTCGATCTTGGGCTTCTAAAATGGTCTTCTAATTAATTTGACACATCTTGCTTTGTTCTTCTCCCAAGGTTCTTACATAAGCTTTATTTTCCTAGTCAACATAAGAATGATTTTTCTAGTCAACCTTGGACTTCTTTTCCTTCTCTATTTTCTTCATGGAATTTTTTTTGGTTGAATTCTCCCTCTCCATTTTTGTTGCATTTTGCGTGCTTGTAGACTCCTTTACTCCGTCTCTTTTCTTCAAAAATTTAAAAATAATAAATTAAGTCAAAATTAATAATACTAATTAATTAACATAGTTAAATGTAGAGGATAATACATTAATTAATACGCCTAAAATACGTAGATCAACACAGAAATATGGATAAGAGTTAAATACAGTTAATGAATAGAAGTGATGAGAGGTATATGGACGGAATCATAGAGTTTATGTTGTTTGTGATGCAACATGGTTAAGGAAAGAAACGTTACAGGTGTCCGTACAGAAAATGACTTAACCATCAATTTGTGGAGATTAATGTTACGTTTCAACACTTGTATGACCATGGTATGATTTGGAGTTACACTACATGAAGTGAGCACAGTGAAATAGTAGACTTCAGCAGCTCAGAACCAGACTTTAGCTCAATGTACAGTTACCAGGGTGCCACATTCAATAGTAGTGACGCCTCTTGTTGGAACCCCACCGTGGATTTGGTCCATGATGTTTTTCTCAAATTTAGTCATGTTAGACACCAACACGAAGAGAAAAGTTATGATACTCCTCATTATGATGCAGTCCCTGCAGCCTTGGCTACTAACATTACAGTGATGGATAAGTACAACAAGATGCTACTTGAAACTTAGACCCTAGTGTACCCTAGATGTCTAAAGAATGTCTTGCAATATGCAATGGAGGAAATTCAGATAACAGTGAAGAAGAAAATTTCATACCGTGTTTTTGACGAAATGCAGGAGCATATATATAAGTTGCTTCCTGATCATCACAAACTTCTCAAAACCCATTATACGGTTAGAAAGATCTTGAGCAGCCTCAGCCTAAAGTACAAGAAACACGTGTTTAGAAACGATTGTATGTTGTTTTACAAAGAGTATATACATTTGGACTACTGTCCTGTATGCAACCAGTCTAGATATTTTCACCCTAATAGGAGAAGTTCAAAAAAGCAAATTTATGTGAAGGTAATTCGTTATTTTTTGGTGATTCCTAGACTGCAGCATTTGTACATGTCTTTGTACATAGAAGAGGCGATGAGATGGTACGTGGAACAACGAATAGATGACGATGTATTCAGACACGTGGTAGATGGAGAGGCTTTTAAATATTTTGACAAGGAATTTCCAGACTTTGTAGCAGAGGTTTGAAATGTTAGACTCGGAATTTCTACATATGTATTCAACCCTTAGGGTAATAATAGTGCTTCTGTCAATACTTGACTAGTTAGGGTCATGCCGTATAACCTGCCCCCATGGATGTGTATGAACAAGGAATTTAATTTCCTTACTCTGCTAATTCCATATCCTAAGTCTCGTGGAAAGTGTTTAGATGTGTACCTTAAACCATTGAATAACGAGCTGAAACACTTGTGGAAAAATGAAGTCCCAACTTATGACAAGTTCACTTAAAATGTTCATGATAAGAGCACCCGTAATGTGGACCAAGGTAGCCCAACCCGTATGGACCCGACAAAGCCCTTACTGGCTGGTTCATCCACTAAGTCATGGTCTCGTCCGGTCATCCTCTTCCTCCCGATCAAAACCCAGCCACCAGGATCCCAAATCTAGATCCATTCACCCTTAGGTCAATCTCGTTCTCGCATCGGATCATCCTCCGCCCTCTGACGGCTCCCACACACCGCAGCCTCCTTGGCGCTCCATCGTCATGCATCAACGTTGCCTGCTTGGGCCAAGCCGCTTTCTCTTCACATAGAGGGGAACACCACAGTCACCTTCTCCCTCTTCCTTCGTGATAAGAAGTCATCAATGGTTGTCATGACCAGAAAGTACGCGGGTAAGAAGAAGAAGAAGAAGAAGAAGAAGAAGAAGAAGAAGAAGAAGAAGAAGAAGAAGAAGAAGAAGAAGAAGAAGAAGATTTCATAAGGAGTAGTTGCCGTGACAGGGTCAAGTTGGGCCGGGAACACTAGGCGACGCTAGGTCACGAGTCGTCTCCAAGAAATTTAGAGCTAGGGTTTTTACTATTCTCTGCTAAGTTGGCATTCAACATTTAGTCTAATACTTGTGTGAGTATCATATGATATGTTTACCCTAGTCATCTGTTTGTTCCTTCTTTTCTCCTCATTGTCTTCGCTCATTCACACTGCACATTCATGAATTTTAAATGAAGAACCTAATTCCAAACAAAAGATAAAATATCACTCAAATCTCATATAAATCTTAAACATCAATTCGTAAATTGATCACCACAATAGCATCTCACTAGAGAGAGTTTTACTAGGTCTGTGTGAAGTGTGAATAGACTGCTCAAGAGACAGAAGTTTCAATTATGATTCCAGAAACATGAATAGATTAGGTAAATTCCAGAAATAATGGCTAGCTTGCTCCATATACATATACCTCCATTAATTCTCTTATTATGTATGTTCTTAACCAACTAATGACGCATAAATAAATCTCACAGTTAGCACTAAAACATTAACCGCCCAGAAACTACCAAGTTTGATGAACATACCAAGCGATGATTCGGAACCTGTCACGCTCACGCGCCCGAATAAGAAGCTGTCAGAGAACACTTCAGCAGAATGATAAGGACTCTGATCCCACATCGAATGAGTAATTAGGGTGCCAACCTCAACCACCCTTATAAACTAAAGTAGTTCAACATTAATGGTATGTATTCATTACCCTTTACTACAACAAAAAAAAACCATTAAAAGAGTCAAATGCCATCGCAAATGCTCTTTTACGATGGTAAAATGAGTTTTTGCGACAACAACCTTTCCGTCGCAATTGGTGGCGACGCAATTGTTATTGGCCACAATTTTTACCGTCGTCCGAAATCTATTGCGACGGTAAATCTTTGCCGTGGCAAATAAATACCTTTTGTGACAGTAGATTTGCCGTCGCAAATTTTGTCAGCCGTAGTGCTGTTTTTCTTTTTCGAGTTATTTTTTTCCATGGCAAAGTTGCCTTCATAAAATCTGTTTTTGCCAGAAAAAAATGGCTCTATTTCTTTGCGACGGCACCTTGACCATCGTAAAGAATTGAAGCTGATCTTGTACAAATCTACTAGTATATTAATTCACTGTTATTATTAATAAAGTATACACCTACATAGTCATTCAAGTTCACATGATCAATTTAACTGAGATGCTAAAACTAGAATTTTCAAAAGTAAAAGAAAAAAGAGCAACATAGCTTCCCATACGGCTAGTTATGAGTTGTCCACTCCCTTTGACTTCAACAGCTGGTTTGGTCTTGAACGGCAGGAAAGACATCTCATCACCATTTTTATTCCTGCCCATATGTAATGAAGGATTTGCATATATAGAATAATATTTTGAAATCACATATTATGTAATAGATATATCCTTGTTATGAAATCTCAAATTTACTTTCTCAACAACTATTTTTAAAAAAGTAAAAGAAGGATCAGTATCAGAAACTTACAGCCGGTCCAGATTTGACATCAGGAAACTCCAGTTTGAACCTCTTACGGAAATCCTCACCACAAACATTGATCATCATCTCTTGCAGATTTCCAAAATGCAGTAATTAAACCCGCAGAAGGCAAACTCATCATCATCATCATCATCATCATCATCATCATCATCATCATCATCATCATCATTTTCATCTTTAAACAATCACAGATCTTAAATTCACTCTTTTTTCTCCCAATGTAGTCCTCATCGTGAAATAAGTTAATAGACCATATAAAAAAAACTCAACCCTCTGCAGTGCTCACAAATCATATTTGGCCTCTCATCAACCCAATATATAAAAACACAAGATATTGAACCTAATTATGGTAAAGCAATGCTTCATTTGCAAACATAGTCGAATCAAATTTCATAGAAGCATGAGAAATTGACATTGTCTGGTGAAGCAAGACCCTCTCACACCTAGGAAATCAAAAGGACACAAAGCAATTTATAAATAGATTAAGGAATTGTTACTAAGATTAATATTGCTGTTTCTAGTCATCTACTCAATCAAAATGAATACTAGATTAAAAAAATATAAGCATGTAAACATACTCAAATTGATTGTTGTTGAAGACTACTCAGGAATTGTTGAAGACATACTTCTACCTAAACAGAAGTACAAGGAATGCGTAAATGAAGTAGCAATAAAACATTGCAATATCACTACAATGAGACAAAGGTGATTCCAAATAGTAGTCACCTTTGAACATGATTGGTGATTCACCATATTAGTCACAGAGACCTGAGTGATAATCAACAATTTAGAGTAAAATTAAAAGGTGATTAACTATATTAGTCAAAACACGTCTAAAACTATTACACTTCTTGGTGGAATCAAGTAGGCAGGTGATTCTTACCTCCGAATGAATCACTAAGCAAATCTTGTTAGCTTGAAATCATGAAATGGCACATGAGTATTGTTCTCTGCAAGTGATTTATACAGTTTTCTAATGCACATATTGATACACTTGGCTTCCTCTAACGTATGTCCCTCACTTCCTGCACCAACAATAATGGCAACAAAGCAATAGCAATGAACATAAAGAAAACATACACAAATATGATGTCTTTACTATGTTACCATCATGACCTAGCCATGTATTTTATCACTCAAGTGCTTAAATCATTTGGGAAAGAAAAGTCACAAACTGCGTTGTTATCCACCCTTCTCATCTCCTCCAACAGCTGGCAAGGAAATGAAGATAAAACAAAGATATTGGTCAAGCAAATCATGAAATTGACTTGTGAAAACACGCACCTAATAAATCAACAACTAACCCAAAAATATTGGTAATGGATAACAACTACACACACTGACCCTCTTCTAATAAGCACCAATTATCCATTGTTTCATAAAAACCCCATGAAGGACTTTAGGGTTCAGGAAAATTAGGGAATCAATTTCTAGTAAGGGAAACTAAATTTTTTGCAAGCCCAGTCGGGTTCGAGGAGAACCCATGAGTCCTTGAAACTTAGAGGAGTTGATTATGGCCAATACGGGAGCTAGGTAAACAAATGACGGGCCCTATATCAAGGGCAATCTTGATCCGAACGACTTGTGCAAGGGAGGGGTGACTCTCGAAACAAAGAGCACTATCGATACCACGTTTGCAGTATCCTTCTACATGCACTAAATACAGTCAAAAACAAACAATCCAACATTAGTACACACAACATCAAACTTACTAATTGGTGTAAAAAATTACTACTCACATAAGTACCACCCATTGTTGGAACTATGCCGAGTGGGATTAGTATTATCGAACCCAATATCGATAGATAATGCTGAAATTCATATAAGCCAATGGGTACTTAAACACATTGTAGCAACAAAACCCAACATCACATCAAAATTGCACCACTTCAAAATTTATGAAAAACTATAAACAAGACAATGTACGTAGGTCAAATGAGTAACTGACCAAGCCCGAGCTTATCTCTACGCACAGACTTAATATGCGAATGCTTGGGCGCATAGCCGCCATCATTATCCCCACAATTGGCCACAACATCAACCACTTTTTCACTCCTCGTTGCCCTATGAATTTGAGACATAAGAAGGTTAGCTAATTCAGTTTGATTTTTCCTTGGGAAGAATGATACGAAACAGAAAACTATACATACAGTTTTAAAATTCAGGTTACTTGTCAATGGAGAAAGCAATTCTTCTGAATATCTAGTCAATTCTTCTGGAGCTCAAGGCCGATATCAGGCTGCAAATCAAGGCCAAGCTCACCAACTACTACGACTACCCTCTGCAAGCACTGAGGGAGAGGAAGAGATAGCCGAGGTTGACTGCGAGGTTTTGAGATGGTGCGTAGAGGCTGAGGTGGCTTGAGGGAATTGACACGTAGGAGAAACTTTTCGGAGGTTCTGAGACGAATTAGGGGAGGGGTTTTATCTTATCCAAGCTCCTCATGCTCAGAAACCCTAGCTTCTGAGGAGGTCGAGTGCGACGACGGCGTGGGATCAAGGAGATGGCAGTGTGGACTCGGCGATGGTGAGAGAAGACTCGGCAACGCGGTGAGAATGTTTTGCGAAGCCGGGCTAAACTAGTGGCGTCGTGGTCGGCGGAGAAAGGCGTCGTGGTTAGAGGTTGACTTGTCGGCCGGTTGATCGCGAGAGAGAGAGAGAGAGGGAGAGAGAGAGAGAGAGAGAGAGAGAGAGAGAGAGAGACGTAGATAGATGTTTATAATTTTTTTATTTTTTAACTTTTCATTTAGGGTTTAAGGTTAGGTTTTGATTTAGGTCTAGGGTTTAAAACTTAGAAATTTGATTTTTTACATGGAAAGATAGATGTGAATCCTACGAGAATTGGAGTGACGTATTTGGTCTCAAATTATTTTTGACGAAGCGGCAAATTGCATTTATTCTAAAGGACAATATAGTCATAATAGTATAACACTCGGATCGAGGTCAAATTCAATTCGAAAAGTTCTAAATTTTTTATAACGTGTTTAAATTAGTTGCACTGTCTCATCCAATGGTCATATTTGCAAAATGATTAATTGTTAGTAGTTTAGCTATATAAAGGTTTTGTTTCCATATAACCAATAAACATTGTAAGTAATATTAGTAGTCATACATGCAATTATCAACATATGAAAACCGAAATGATGTAATGAGAAATGTGTCCATACATATGCGTCAACCTCGTAATAACATAGATTTTTCAAAAAAACTTACCCTCGTCGAAGTTTGTTTAGCAGTTGGGTCAATAAGGTCAAATTTTACCAAAAGACTAAAATAGTATTTTTCAAGTATTTTGCTCATACTCCTATAGGATGAGTATCTAAATTATTCTTTTTGGGTTATTTTTTTCATATAATATGATAGATATGAACTCCACAATAATGCATGTGCTGAAATTGGTCTATTTTTTTTTTTTACATAGTGGCAAATCAAGTTTTAGTATGAAATATCTTAGGAAGACAACGATTTAATGCATGGATCGACGTCGAATTCAAGTCAAAAAAATTATAAGTTTTTAATATCATACTTAGAGTATTCTAATCATCTCATCCAACGGTCATTTTTGCATAAAAATTATTTGTCAGCAAAAATAATCTTACGACGGCGTTTCTTTGATGAAACTTTTTGCGACGGCGTAAAAGTGCCGTCGCAATTGATGTTTCCTTTTGCGACGGCATCGGTTTGCCATCGCAAAAAGATCTCCCTATTCACGACGGTGAATTTTCCGTTGCCATTGGTAGGTATTAAAAAAGTGTAGTAAATTGAATTTTTTGTTGTAGTACTTCTAGGCCGTTACTCTACTAAATTCATATCTCGTTATTGACTTAGACATCAGAGGGTTGAAGGCCAGAACACTCAATCTCTACTTAATGGCTGCCATTCTTAACGATATGGTCAGTAAGAGATGGCGAAAGTGAATTGCAAGATCAAGACAATTCTCACCCCGTTACATATCAGAAGCACTTTGTAGTTTTCGGTATAAACATTGGCGCCATCTGTGGGAAACCACACAGAATTTTTTCTTTTTCTTTTCCAACCACGAAGCTTCCAACGATAGCAAGTTAGTAAATCATGGACACGTTCCTCACTCTCGGTCTGACCCCGAGTGCACGACAGCCAATCCAACCGGACGTTCTCAACCGGACCCCTGGCACGGCTATAACCTTGGAAGAGGCCTGAACCGTGTAATGACCGAGAAAGCAGCATGTCTCGACTAAGCAACAAACGCTAGCGAAAATGGAGACGTGCACCAACGAAATGGAGCGCAAGTATGATCTAGCTATAAATAAGTGCTTAGAACTCGAGAGGGCTAGGGAATATCAACATCAGCGGTACTTACAAACCAGGGCAGTGGAGGAGATGCAATCATTCTCAGAGTCCACGGACGAGTCGGTAGGCGAGCAGCATCACCATTACCCATTTGCGAGGAAGGAAGTGCTCATCTGTTCGCCACTTCATCCCGAATAATTATAAGGTGCGGGGGCTCTGAATCCTATACAACTCTAGCGTAACCTAGGGCCTAAAATGCGTGATGTCGCTCGAGAACCGGCAGAGCCACCCCAAGCACAACCACAATGAAATATAGCTTCGGAACAAAACGCCGAGGAGAATGAAATGGCAGCAAGAATAGCCAGACTTGAAGATATGATCCGCCAGCTTGCCCAGCTGAAAGAAAGCTAGCTCACCCGTACTCTTCCAACGGTGTGTGTCGAGCCATATTTGGTAGAAATAATGGCCAGAGGCAGGGACCCGTTGGCATAGATCAAAATGGAGCGGTACAAGGGCAAGAAAGATCCATCCTGGCTCACTGACATATTTGTTTTGGCGACCACCAGAAGAGTTTATGACAATGCGTCGTACTGCTACTTGTTCATGGAAAGCTTAACTGGTGATGTATTGAGCTAGTTCTTCAGCCTTCCCCCAAGATCTATCAACTCCTTCGCATAACTCGTTAGGGCATTTCTTAAGCAGTACATTACAACGGCGAGCCGGTTTCTAACATATAGCCAACTACAAGCAGTTATGCAGGAGCCAATGGAAGGCCTCTCAACCTTCATTTCTTGCTGGAACACAGCGCTAAAGAATTTTCGAGATGTCACAAGTGAGTTGGTTTTCTGCGTCCTCTGGAATGCACTATAATCGGGACTACTGACCTGCAAGATTAACGAAAGCCCCGTGCTTACATACGACGAGCTACTCAACCGAGCAACATCTCATCCACAGTTGGAACCTTAAACTTTTGGTGTCAACCCGAATCCCGCATAACATGTAAATACATTTTCTAATACAATAACTGCTAATGCGCAGGCCCCGTTACCGGTGGTATCAGCAACAACAGCCTCAGAACCAACACCGGCACAACATGAGGTGGATCCACTAAAGCAGTCGATGGCCACCGGGAAAACTGAAGCAACAACCATCAACGAAGGGGCAACGATGGATGACACAGTTATAATGGAAATGACAAGCGACAATGGGAGGAGCAAAATGACCAACCGAGAAATGGAGTGGCAGCTCAGCTCCGATATGAACAACAAGTCTTCATCGTCCTCAACGCCAAATACGCGGACATCCTAGCGAATAACCCCGCGTTATTCGCCCTATCTCTAAGGTGTGAACGAACAACACCACTCCATAGCACGGGCGAATGGTGCAAATTTCACAACAACGAGTCTCATGACACAGAAAAGTGACTCAACGTCAAGGAAATGGTTGAAGGTCACCTCAAGGATAGGAAGCTAGACAGATACAAGGTCGGACCTGAGGAACAGCGAGCAGGGGGAGTCACACACATTAGGAGAATCAATGAAATCATGGGCGGAAGGTCCGAGGCGGAGCGAAAGATGGAGTTGAGTGGTGTTCAATTTACCACAAGGACCGATGAAGATAACGAAACCAGGATGGGAGTCGATCACTTTTTACAAGTCATATGAGCAAGGAAGACCACTCGTATCGGAGGATTATCCGTTCTTTATCGACGCACATTGACGTGTGTAGCGTGGGGAGACTTCTGGTCAAGGAGTAAAATATCGGATATCGAGGATATATCGACAGTCCAAAATTTGGATATATCGACGGAAATATCGACGAAATATCGATCCACTGAAAATTCTGACGGAAATGACGGAAACTAATAAAAATATATGGAAATTTGTAATGAAACTTTTGGAGGTTGTTATATGATCAATTACCTACCTTATGTAAAAAGAAAATATTGATCAAACATCAAAACATATGAATTTGCTATATTACTATATGAATTAGTATGTGTTAAGTGCTGATAACTATTAAAATATAATTTAATAGTTCTATTTTTATTTTTTTAATGGCTAAACTTTAATGGGAGGCTAGACCATCACATTTTGGTACAATATGTTACACATCACACATTATAAAATCAAATATATAAATACTTCAAAACCACATAGAGGACCTATGAGGTTCGAAATTCACACTATTTTCCTCATCTCTCTGTGCAGAATCATGTGTGTATTGTGAAGAGTACTCATTAAATGATTGCTCTCCCATGTAATTCTACACGTATTGACTTACATGCCAACCATATGGGTCAGGGGGCGGTCTTTGAAGATTTTGGAGCTCGTAGTATGAACCAGGCATTGCTCGACTTTCTTCATTGCTATCATCATTTGAGGCATTTGTTTGTGATTGTAACGATGTGTTATCACTTGTTGGAAGACCATAAGGCATGATATATGAAGGATAAGGCATTGCAAAATTTTGACAAGCTTTTAATTTTGTTATATTAAAAAAGTACTGAAAATTTCAAAAATTTCGGTAAATATCGGAAAATATCGGAAATATCGGGGATATATCGGAAATATCGGAAAGTTTCGGAAAAATTCGGAAAATTTGGAGATATATTCACGGATTTTTCAGGTAAGTTCAAAAAACCGAAATATCGGCGAAATATCGTCGATAATATTGATTTTTCATTCCTTGCTTCTGGTAGATATAGGTTCTGCCGTCAACGCCATTTTCTTGCTAGCATACAAGGCACTCAGGCGATTGGGATTGAAGCTAAAGGAGGGTTATGAGCCTCTGGTAAGTTTTTCAGGGGATAGAATCCAACCTATGAGGAGTGACTACCTATGATTGGCCGTAGGCCACGAAGGCTATTACACAGAGGCCTACATGGAATTCCTCATTGTAGATGCACCCTCATATTACGACGCCATTATCAGAAGCAATACACTCAGTCAAATTTGTGCCATAGTCTTGGAGCATATGCTCCTACCCCATTCGAAATATGCTCATTCTGAGGGATAACCCCAACCCTGCCAGGAGCCAATGGGTCGGGTGAATACTCGAGCAAAGAGGTATGCCTCCTAGCAGTTCATCCATCCTTCGAAATACTATAAGACTCCAGGGAACGACCATTAATAGCCAAACCCGTTGATGAGGAGTCATCGAAGATTATCCAGCTTTCGAAGAAACATTCGGAAAGAACTATTCGGATATGAGCAAATTTGGATCCATCATTGCTATACTTAGAGATGTAACGACGTGTTTGCGTGGTCATACGCTGACATGTCGTGCATATCCACTGAAATTGTATCGCGTGCACAAGCTGGGCATATCCCTGGAGGTCATGCCGAAAAATAGAAGAGAAGGGCATAACACGCAGAGAAATATATAGCAATCCAAGAAGAGGTAACTAAACTTCTCAACATAGGATTTATACGGCATGTGCAATACCCCTAATGGGTATCCAATGTCGTCATGGTCAAGAAGAGCAATGGAAGGTGGAGGATATGCATTGATTACACCAACGTAAACAAGGTCTTCCCCAAGGATTCTTTTCCATTACCACGGATAGATCAGTTAGTGGATGCCACAAGTGGCCATGAGTTACTATCCACTATGGATTGTTACTTCGGGTACAACCAGATCAACATGGATCCGGCGGACGCGGAAGCAACATGCTTCACAACGGATAAGGGACTTTACTGCTACAATTTCATGCCGTTTGGCATGAAGAATGCTGGCGTGACAAACCAACATTTCATGATGCAAATCATGGGTCTGTTGAATGGGGTTATGGTGGAGGTCTACATAGATGACCTAGTAGTCAAAAGCATGTACAAAGGAAGCCACGCAAGGGACCTAAAGGCAGTTCTCGATATCCTTATCAAGAGTGGAATGACGCTAAATCTAGCAAAGTTCATTTTCAGAGTCTCAGCAGCCCAGTTTCTCGGCTACATAGTCAACCAGAGGAGCATAGACGCTAACCCCGAAAAGATACAGGCAATCCTCAACACCAAAATTCCAACAATAAAAAAATAACTTCAAACTCTCACGGGGAAGCTGGCATCGCTTTCAGTTCTTCAAGACCATCTGGATGACAAACAAGAAAGTTGTCAAGTGGACCAAGGAATGCAAAGCGGCACTCGCCAAAATCAAGCAGTATGTCACTCATATTTACTTAGCTGTATCTTTAACAGCAGTTAATTCCACCCTGATGAGGCAGGTGGCGGATACGTACGAAACAGCTTGTATTTTACGTAGGTAAAGGGATGGACAAACCTGAAACAAAGTACCCAATTTTGGAGCAGCTGGCACTGGCGCTTGTAATCTCGGTGAGGCAAATACGACCATACTTTCAATCCCATATCATACATGTATTAACAAATCAACCGCTACACCAAGTCCTGGAAAGCCCCAACCATTCGGGTCGACTGACTAAGTAGGAAATCGAGCTCAGCGAGTTCGACATAAAATACCACTCGCAAATCGCAACCAAGGGTCAGGTAATTGCAGACTTTATAGCGAAACTCACAACAGCAACAGAGACTGAACCTACCACAGTAACACCATCAGAGTAAGGTGAGCTAGCTGCGAACACCGTAATGGAAGGGACAATGGGGGAAAAATAAGCAATCCTTATGGAACCTTAACATGGACAGCTCATAGATGTCAGACGCAGCGGGAGTCATCCTGACGGTCCCAGGCAAAATCCACGCCGTATACGCACTTCGGTTCTCATTTCCTGCCTTAAAAAATGAGACAAAGTTTGAAGCACTTATTGCTGGACTATAGCTGGCATCCTAATCCGGACCCATGGACGTAAACATATTCAGCGATTCCCAGCTAGTGGTGAGCTAAGTCAATGGGGACTTCGAGGCCAAAGGCACTCAGATGTCAGCATATCTAGGGTACGTAAAATCAATTCTAAACAAGTTTTCTTTCTATAACATAACCCATATCCACAGGGAGAAAAATGCGAAAATGGATGCACTAGTGAGACTGGCAACTACTCTGACGCATACAACAAGAGAGCAAACCATGGCAGAAGTGTTAGGAAAGCCTAGCATTTCCAAAAAAAAATTGGAAGTGTTCATGCTCATGCTTAACACTCCACTACCAGCGAAAGACGGACGATGAAGATGATTAAATACAAGCTCAATGGGACACTACCAACGGATTGTCTCAAGGTGAGAAAGCTTATCCGGAGAGCAGCACATTACAGTCTACATGAAGACAAACTATACATGATCAAGAGAGGATTCACCATGCTCAAGTGCGTATCAAGAGAAGATGGGAAAAAATCATGGAGGATATGCATGGAACTAATTATGGAACAATGGTGGACCACGAACCTTAATCCACAAGTTTTTACGCTAAGGGTTGTACTACAAGAAATTGTTGACATACGTAAGGAGGATAGCAGACAGATGCAACATGTGTGCTCAATACGCACCCATGATTCACGCACCAGCAACTCTAATGTCAATTATTGTCTGCCTTATTCTGCTCACTCAGTGGGGCCTCGACCTTATCGGTCCACTCAACGTATTCGCAAGCCAATTCAAATATATAGTTGTATGCATTGACTACCCCACCAAGTACGTCAAGGCAGAACTAATAATACTCATCACTACTCAGAAGATCATCAACTTTCTATGGAGAAACATCTACTGCTATGGAGCACCACTCACAATCATCACGGACAATGGAACACAATTCAAGAACGATGAAATGAAGAAATTCACAAGTGACCTATGGACTCGCCTGCTCTTTACTTCAGTAACGTATCCCTAAACCAACGGTCAGGTAGAAGCAGTGAATCAGAAGATCAAGGATGGACTCAAGAAAAGGATGGAAAACTACAAGCAAAAATAGGCGGAATGCCTTTACGAGGTACTATGGTCCATCAGAACAATACATTTTCCCTAATTTTTGGGGCAGAAGCAATGTGCCCCTTGAAATCATGCACTGGAGCCTTCGTTTTGAAGGATTTGACGAAGACTTGAACAACAAAGGATTGGAAATGGCGAATATATTACAGGAAAAGCAGGAGGATGAAACCTGAGTTAAACTCCTGGAAAACAAGCAGTTGGTTGCACGACATTACAACCACCGAGTCATGGAACGGAAACTACTGGTAGGAGACCTGGTGTGAAAAGAAGTCATCCCGAAATCCAATTGACTCGAGCCAAAATGGAAAGGCCTGTTCAAGATAATCGAGAAAGCATATGACCTACAACATTCTATCTCAAGGACAAGGAAGGCAATAGGTTTCCGCGAACATGAAATGCGGAACATATAATATACTGCCACCAATGAGCAGGTTCTACATTACACAGATACTTTTCGATCTGAAATTCAAACTTCAAAACTTTGTGTAACGGGCTGACCCCCAAATGTTTTGTATCACTGCTTCCAGCGCAATCAATAAAATGAGAATTCTTCCCACTTTTGCTTGTCGTAACATAAATTACTTTACAAATTACGTCTCTTTACACTTGACTTGAAAGCTTTGACATCAAGTTCAAATGTGACAAGTAAATGAATTCCCTTCACACCTTTCATTGATAAGAGAAAAGCAACAATACTTAGACAAAATTTTGCAAAATAAACATCTTCCCTTTCCATTCAAAAAGGAGTTTGGAAATAACCACATCTGGTCAAGACTGTGACCAAGGGTCAAGATGCTAACCAAATTACAAAAGCCCTCGGTGATCTAAAAGATGAAAGGCTAGTTAACGAAAAGTAAATTTAGTTGTCCAAAAAAAAGAAAGTAGATACACAAAACAAAAACACAACAAACACCCCAGTGTTCAAGCAAGCTTCTCACCCGTCCCTTTCTCTGCATCGTCCAATCAATCCTTGTAGCCCTCGACGAGAGCATAAAGGGCCTCATGTTCTCGGGCACAATGCTCGTTGGATGTGGAATACGATGCGGGTGCTGTAAAGATTAGAGTCAGAGGATGTTGGTCATTGGGGCTCAACCTATTCTGCATGTTTTCACACTTTCCTTCCTCTTCCTCGTCTTTCTTGAGGAGCGCACGAAGCTTAACATCCTTTTTATTTTTCTCCCTAATCTTCCGGCGGTTGTCGACGTGAAATTTCTCATTGAGCCAATCCTTCTTCTGATAGCACTCGATTGTCTCGCAGACACCTCGGGAGTACGCGTCCCTCAAAATTCCTCTATATTCAGCATCGAGCTTGAAGTCATCCACAACTTTTGTCATATCTCGCTCATGGCTCTCCCCCAAATCTTTCATCTGTTAATGAAGCAAGTTCATATGGCCCTTTGCCCAATCACACTCGTCCCTACAGAACTGAAGTTCATCATGAACCTTACCAAGTTCAATCTCGAGCTCCATAATCTGTTTCCTTGAGCCGGTGAGAGAGGTAACGACCACGTCATAATCGCCTTAGAGCTTGTTGCATTTCTCTGTAAGGTTATGCCACTCATCATTGGCCTTTACTAGCTCTTGATCCTTCTAAGCAAGTTTGCTCTTCACCTTCTGGAGCTCAGCAGCAGACTCCGACATCGCTTTCCACTGATAACATATAATTTGGAGCGAAGCGACCACACATTGAAGGAACTCATCAGCTCTGGCTTCAATATCAGCTATTGCCATGAACTCAACTAGAAGCAGAGAGATGAGCTCGGCTGAGTAAGGGGGAGGAGACACCCAAGTAAGGGAGGCCAAGAGATCGGCCGTACTAGGCACAGAACCTGTGCCCACGACTGAGTTTAGAAACACTTTGTCACTCTCAGTAGAGCTAGAACCATCAGAAAGAATCATGGCTGACGGAATAAGATTCTGACGGCCCAACTGCTTGGTGACAGTTATGCCATTAATTTCCCCCGAAGCGTCTCTCCTTCCTTCTTGGTCGGCTAACTTCCTAGCCATCTTTGTCGGTCGAGAATCCTTGGAAGAAGCCTTGTGCTTCTGAGTTAAGGCGGCAGATGAGCTCCTCTTCTAACTAGCATTATACTCTTCCCCGATTCGGTCCGTCTCCTCAATTTGTGGAACCGAAATGTCGGTGGGTGTTATCAGCGTAATGTGTTGATCATTGCAAACGTCATAATCAATAAGTTTTGTATCTTCTGCTTTGGAAACAAAACCAGCTATGATATCATTAAGATCACCATAAGTATCCATGTTCTTATGTTGACGAGTGTTCGTTATATCACCTAAAAAACAAAATATAAACAAGTCAGCGAAACTATCCACGAAAAAGCATCCCTAGCCAGAGCAACAACAACAAAAAGACCACAGTCACTTACGAGATGCTTTTATGAGACCTTCATGATGAAGGAAAGCGTAGTCGTTTAGGAGGTACATGTGACAAAATTCCTCTGAAAAGTCATTCTCTATGTAGTAACAACGACGATGTTCGGTGGCACAGAGTTGGAACCGACGATTAACTACAAAAAGCAAACATAAAGACATGAATGAAAAGAACAGAAAGAAGTGACAAAAGCCAGCTAAGTAGCAAAAGCAAGCATGCAACATTCATGTCTGGAACCCACCTCTTGCTCTAAAAGTGTTACTAAATTTAGGACATGGAACCACATTCAGCGGGTTCGCCCAATCACCTTCGGAGATAAAGTAAGTATCGCTCGAGATCGTGTTGGTTGTGGGTATAGACTTAAAAAGACGAAAACACCCTTTCTCTTGTCCCTTCGTCAGACACAGCGTGCCCTTGTAACCTTACTTATCTAAATACTTCACATCGAAGTAATTCAAGACTTCATTGCTAGTTGGGAAGCCTTACCTAACAACGTGCCATAACACAAAGATAGCATTCAAAATTTGCAGCATGATGGGAGTGACCTTGCCGATGGCGCATAGAGGAGCCCCAAAAATGTATTGATGAAAGAGATGGATCAGAAGGCGGAAACTAAGTTTCAAATGCGTTATGCTGACTAAGTTTCAACTGCTTCAAAAGGACCGAGTTCGGAATCCGAAAATTCTTCCTTATTGCTCCCAAATCTGTAAAAGACATCAATTTTCGTGGCTCTTCTACCTCTTGTCCATCACTAAGTTCCCAGTTCATCACGACGCCCATGGGAATTAGGTTTCAAGCAGAGGGAGCAACGTTTGTGGGCGAGGACACACGATTCGGGACGTTGATATCGTTTCTTGATTCTCGACGGATTCATTTCGAGGGGACGCCATGTTACCTGCAAAACGTTCACAATTTATATTAGCCCAAGGATTACCCATATCAACTTCCCAATCCACAAACGACTTCCCAAGAAACATATTTGATCCCCCCATCGCTGAAACAAGTTTCCTCAAATTTACGAACATATCACTAAACGACGCGGTATCCCTAAGCAAGCAATCGCTCCATCGCTCGGGGACTTAAAGAGTCACTGGAGCTGACAAACTCACTACTATCAGAATGGATAACTATGGCCTCCATGGTAAACTTACATATGACCCATAACGGAACATCAGTCAACCTATGTTACATACAGGGTTTACCCCCAGCGTAGCCAACTACCCAAAAAAAAACACGCGGGTGGCTGGAGTATCTAGACTACTAGTTGGACCTGGGGACTAGGCCCAGACCCAAAAAAACATATCCCAAGGCTAGGAGATAAGGCCCAATGCAGATCTCACCAAAGGCGCGACCTTTCAATATCATACAATGGCTCCGGTTGTGACCACCGTAGACGGCCAAGTTACCAAAAAAAATGACCACACCTTATACTAACACACACATAACACAACCCAAAATAAAACAAATCCACCACATGCAAACCCAAGCAACAAAGTGCGCAACCAAAAACTTTTGAAAAAAGGAAAACTCAGAAAGCTTGAAAGGCAGCAAAGGCATCAAGACTTACTATTCTGGTGAGCTTAGAGATGAATGACGTGGGTGAAGACGAAAGATGAACGCAAACAACTAATCACGAAACAACGGCGAACGACTTCTTTCTCTCTCCAAAATTCATATGAAAATGCAAAGTGAGGGAAGATGAGTGTAAGATTAGGGTTTAAATACCAACTCATATGAATGATCGCTACGATCAGAACTGACACATAGGTTCAACAGATCATTACATGTGTCACAGTGAACCATCACCTCAGAAGAGTCTAGAACACAAAACGTACGTATCATCTTGTTTCATGTGCACAACCTTCAAGAAGCAAAAATCGCGCTATTAACCTAAAATGAGACGTTAAGGAAACCTAAGACACACTAGGTCACCACGTGGTGCAAAAGGGTTTGGCGGTATGTAATGCTAACAATATAGATACTTAATCTTTATCCCACATGTCAAACCGAGAAACAAAATCGGGGTTAACCACAAAAAAAAGAGGGGGGAAGGAGCGGGCGGAAACTTGGGGACTTTCAAATTCTCTCTCTCTCTCTCTCTCACACACACACACTGAGTAGCAACACTAAGAGCTTCAATTTTGGCCTCCACCTCATCGTCATCACCTCAAAGTCGTCGACTAGCCACTTTGCGTCCTCCACTTCTGTTTGTCGCGTCGTCGTGCAAGCTGCTCGTGATGCAAAAAGATGTCGCACACTGCCTCGAAGCAGTGAACATCATTTCCCTCAAACCGTACAGTCGTCATCCTCCTCCTTAGCGTCTTCTTCGACATCCACGTCAACCTCGACCTCAACTACCTTCTCCTCCACCGCTTCTCAATATCTGCTCCTCTTATGCTCTATGAAACCCAAATCTTGCCTTGAATTTTGTTCCCAAATGGGTCCAATCCGCCAACGGCCGTGACACCTCCTCATGTCGTCCACCAAGACTCCTCAATAATTATTGATTTCCAGAGGAGTGAGAGGAGCGTTAGAATCAAAGTCTATCGACGCCTCATGATCTCGCTGCTAGGAACATTGATGGCTTGCCTATACGAGAGTGGAGCCGCATCTCTGGGAGGGAAGGTGAAGAGGAGAGGCTGAGAGAGAGGAGAGAGTTTTCATATAGGTGCTTAGACCTTTAGCCCTAGTAGGCCTAAGTAGAGCAAACTAAAGTTATAGCTTTGCCAAATAGGAAAATTCTAGAATTCACCCCCAAGGCTAAGCGCTCAATTTAGCCTTCAGTCTTGTGACACATGTCAGTGCGTGATTGGTTGCAATAGTCAAAATTTATCTACATTGACCGAGCTTATTATAAGCTCACTGCATGTGATAATAAACTCTGTCAAAACAAAAATTGCACACGTCGCCACACTCCGCCACAGGCTGGCAAGAAATGGCGTCGGACAATATCTCAGCCGTCGTGAAATCAATTATCTCTCTCTTTCTCCCTCTCTCTCTTGCCGGCCACCACTGACCCACACGATCTCTTGTCGTTGACGACCTCCCTGATTTTGACGTCGGAGCACCAATGCCACTAACTTGTCTCTCTCTCCCTCAGACGATCTCCCCGATGTTGTCTACTTCCTCCCCAACCGCTGACGCCCACTGAGCACCAACAATTGAAAAAATGGTCCAAAATCATGCATATTAATTGTAGCTCTATCTTTTCTTCTCGTTTTAGATTAAAACATTGTACAGGTAGCTATAGTTTTAGTTGATGAAGATTTGTCAAGGATGTAGAATAAGCTAACAGAGCTAGCTTGTTTAGTATACGATTAGCTGGCTAGTACGACACCGTTCTCGATTGCCCTACTGCGGAATCAAGATTTGGAAGAAGAACTAGAAGAAAACAAAACAGGGGTGATCGATATGATGATCGAATAGCAAAGCATCTAGAAATGTTGTCCTCTCTCTCTCTCTCTCTCTCTCTCTCTCTGTAGCAGCCTCGAGATCGAGGCCAGATGGTGCACCGCCGAAGAAATTATAAACTGCCACCATCTTGTCGTGGTAGCCTCCACCCAATGAACGGTGGTGTTGCGAATCCCCTGCTTGGCCCATCCTTTAGCTTTGTAGGTCCATCGATCTTCGGCGTCCGACTCCGGTCACCCTCGATAGAATGGGATTTATTTGTGCCGCTGTATGAAAGGATAAAAACACAGCTTAACTTTGTTGACTATTTGGACCGCTCCATTCTGAAATGGGATTTATTTGGGCTGCTCCAATAAATGGTAAAAACCCAACTTAATCGCCAACCGTCCAATTTGGATGAAAGCTCAAACCACCGCCATCACTTGAGATAATTGGATTGATATTGTCCGAAGTCGTCCCTCGAAGGCTATCGACGGAAGAGATGGATTGAAATTGCTGAAACTTGTCAGTCGATGGTGAAGATACAAGAGATTGCGGCCACGTTTGTGACATTTTTAGTGCAATGATTCAAGGAACTAAGAAATCTCTTCTTTTCATCTGATCGATTGGTTGTCTTTCCAGACCGGTAAGGTCTGCACCCCCTACAAAAGTTGTTTGAGATATCATGTTGTTTAGCAACATATGCATGATGTGCAGCCATTTTACAAGCATCTGTTTTGGTCCATTTTCATCTTCTGCATATTACTTGCTGGTCATATTTACATTTTGTTGTTATTTGTGCTTTGGTTATAACTGTTACATTAGTATTAAACGTTGTAGATAGCCTCTTTGTTGTGGTACCAAGGCATCTTTGCTCTCTCTTTTGAGCTCTATAACCTGTAATTGCACCTATTTGGGAGTTAAGAATGAAAACTGATATATTTTTCTCTCTCAAACTGATATCTTTTTTTCTCTTAATTCCTCTCTTCCTCTCCCCCCTTTGTCTGTAATCCCTTTGGTACTTATCACATGACAAGTCACCTCTTGTTAATTAGGAGGATTGGAAGTGAGAAAAACTACAAGAAGTAGAAATCGATCCTAATTGGATCAAATATATCAATTTTTTAAACTGTGTAGTCAATTTGATATGATTTTGATCTCCATGTTTGGTATTTACTTGGATTGAATTTGTTTCATGAAATGCTGGTTCCATAAGATTGAATTTGTTTGAATTTCTTGTGAGTATCAAATAAAGGTGCTGATAAAACTATATAGTACTCAAATTTGATTTATCATAACTATTGGGATGTGGATTTCAGTTGTTGTACGTGTGTGTGGTCGGTGTGTTTCGTCTCTTGATTGATTTTATCTTTCTTTTGCAATTGAACATATATACTGTTACTAAGCAGCTTCAACAACTACTCTATGCAGGAATTGATGGCTACGATAGTTTCTGATATAACGTCATAGTAGGTGAAGATAATCTGGCGAAGCAGGTGAATTGTGAATTTTGATCACCAAGCTCATTCATATATCTCATTAAGAAATATGCCTAGTAGGAGCTAACTGGGAGTGTCTTTTTCGAAGGATTAAAGTGAGATAGAAGTTATATTGGAATTGGATTTTGGGTTATTTTGGTTGTTTTGGTTTACTGTTCTAAGAGTTTATGATATTTTAGTGGGATGAAATATCATGGTTATTTGTTTCTCTTTGTTATTTGTACCTACTAAAAAAGAGCAATAAACAAGATTTATATATAATATGAGCCTCTGACCATGTAAAAACCTAACCTTAAATGCTTTTATAACATTTGACAACTTGTTAGACTATCTTTGTGCTGAGCGATTCTGAAGTTGAACTTACCAAGTTAAACATGAACAGAAAAAGAGCAGGATTGTTAGTATTTTTTTTTATAATTTTTTTATTTACTGTTCTAAGAGTTAGTTTATGATAATTTAGTGGGATGAAATCCCAATTTATTGTACAACAGCAGTATACATGATACCTATTGCGAGTGAATAGAAGTGTGTTTGGAATTTTGAAGTGAAATTCTTTTGTGACAGCCAGCACAGAATTATGGAAGGACAAGACGAACGTCTCGTCTTCACGGAAGAGGAGTATTGTCGGAACTATTCTGAAAGTTTAGCTGGAGATGACTCAGACGATGATTTATCTGTTGGCTTGAATGGGCAGCCACTTAAGGACAGTCGCAATGAACTCCATTTCCATCATGTTGGAGAAGAGAACTTGCCTAGGAGACGCTTGGATGGATCTGATGCCTTTGAGAACTGTAGATACAACTCCACTGATGACAATGGTGATGTCCACATGCCAAAATTTGGAACCATGTCCTGGAGCAAGTTCACTAGTCTCAACCTGGCTTCCATGCAGGGTATATATTTTGCCGATGTGGAGGATGCTCACAAGTTCTATTCTTATTACTCATTTGTTAAAGGCTTTAGCATTCGGAGGAACAAGAATGACAAGAGTAGGAGTGATCCTACTGATTATCTGCACATCTCTGAAAATGATATTGAGAATGATGTTCGTGGCAGGAAAGTTGGCGTTGGAAGTCAGAACAATGTTCCCGTGGACAGCGATTATGAGACTCGAACTTGAAAGTGCAATTTCCACCACATTTACTCATGCTGGCAATGTTGTAGATGATTTTCCTGCAATGATGTATCATATTGTGCGTTGGTGTGTGTTAATTTTGCTATATTGCCTCGGCGCTTACAGGAAAGTCAGTCTGTGAGGTAGTTGTTCGTTCTGGGATTATATGGCTCGAGGTCTATCTATAGTCTGTAGGTGCTGTCGTATTTGATGGAGGTCCCCGTTGTAGTATTGTGTGGCTTCAAGTGGACAATTTTTATTGAAATTATCATCGACTGTAATTGAAAACATATTTGTTTCACTTTGTTTATTATAGCAGGCCATCGAGCTCTTATCACTCCCTATAAATACAAATATGATAACATTAAAATAATATTAAACTTATGATACCATTATACACCGTAAGAGTTTGTAATGGTGTCTCTAGATTCTTTTGTTGTCCTTCCCATGGACGAGTGACTATGAGATGGATTGGTGGTCCAGTCGGTGCGAAGCTATAGTCATGCGGGGGATGGAGTTGAATACAGGGTTTGCTTAGGCTTAAATAATGCATTGCATTTTTCTAGAGTACCCATTATGTACTTACTTTCTCTACGTTGCGTTGCATTGTATCATGCAATTAAGCTATTGTTCCGAATGTAGTCATAGTGGTGTCACTGTACGTTGTGCATGTAAGTTTAATTGAACAAAATTAGCATATACAGTATCATTATTTCATTTTGCTAGAAAATTGGTAAAGGTGCACAACATAGTGTTATATAAATTGTATTCATCGATCAAATGTTAACTCATCATTTTCTGTTTGTTTGAAAAAATTGGAACTAGAACTGGAACGAAGACCAAGCAGTTTATTCAACAACCTAAAATGTACATACCAACAGAATTTCTTGTTTCCATTTGTTTTGATTTACTTTTTTAGTGTTGAGCATATGAAAATTTAAGAGAGAAATATTGAGAGAGGTGTATGAGAATGTTAAAAAATTCAAATAATAATTCTCTGACAGAAACTAACCATGTTATTTCTCAAATCTAAGCGAGCCAACTCTCTAGCTTGCTGCATCACATTAGCAACCAACCTATCAATCCCTTTTTTACTTAACTCCCCAATAGATATACCAAGAGTGTCAACGGAACTGTGGAGATGGCTCACTCCAGTACAAAGTAAAGCCAAAACATCTTTCACTTGTACCAATTTCTCATTCAGTGCAGAAACATCTGATTTTACCTCCAACATGTCATCCACCACAGTGGAAAATGACTGTTGAACAAGACAATATATTCAAATTCAGAATAGAGCATCTAACTGTTTAATTAACAGAAATGTTACTGCACCTAAAATTCAATACATAAAACTAGCTACTTAGTTAAGACAAATCTGACTGCACCTACAATTCTATATTAAGTATAATTTTGTTAACCTAAGTCAACCCGACTACCTATGTCGACCAAGAAAGGATATTAACCCAGCCGAATTACGGCAGTATGAATTACGGCAGTCTTGAACATAGTTTTGAGCACCTAAAATTTTATGTTCTCAGCATCTAATTTCTTATGTTCTATATGAGCCTTGGTTATACCAAATGAACCAATCGTTGGGCCCCCCCCCCCCCCCCCCCCCCCCCCCCCCCCCCCCCCCCACACACACACACACGACCTTAGTTGAAAAACACATACCAAATTCTTTCTTACTTCATCCAGCAAAAACTGCTTAATCAACAGAAATTCAATATTCAAAACATATGCACCTAACTACTTAGCTAACAGAAATCTTAACTACATAACTCAACAATACTATACTTCATCATCCTCTCACTTCGATTCACCATATTTTAATTTATTCTTTCTTCACAAAACCATCTTTCAATTTGATTCAGGGAAAAATATTTCAAATGCATAAGAGACATATCCATTCAATTTCATAAACCCATACCTCAGTTATTGACCCAGATCGTGTAAGAGAATCGGCTTCCTCCGATTTCCCTGACAACTTTCTCCGATTGCGCAGGGCTCTATCTTGAAGAGATAGAAAACGACGATCCGGTGAGTATACAACTTTTGGGCCGCTTCAGTAAAGAATACAACTTTGTCTTATCAAAGAAAAGAAACCCATTCCCTTTATAAAAAAAAAACCAAAAACGCCCATTTGCTTATTCACTATAGTACTGTACCACTGTGCCGACAATCAACTTAAAGAGACTCTCAATCGCCAGCCGGCAAAATCACCGCCGGAAAGTTTTCCTATCTTCCTTCATATGCATAACTTCCTTATTGATAGCTATAGGAAAAACTCAACTTTGTTTGCATTAGAAAGTAAATTATAGGCCAAACTCAAATGATGTTTCATGTATTGACATTGGAGATTTATAGATCTCCGGCGTCCAAAAGACTGTCCAAATGGAGGAAGGAAGTCGGAGCAAGGTAAATGGAGGAGGAGACACTGAGAGGAGGAGAAACCGAGAGAGAGATATGAGGAAGGTTTTGAGTTGGCCGGCAGCGAAGAACTCGGCGGAGGTGGTTTTTCAGAGTTACGGTGAGGACAAGGTGGTTCTCTGTTTAAGGTAGCATGATTCAACGTAAGTATTTTATTGTAAATTCAGTCAATCATGTTATACATTGACAATATAAATCAATCACAGAACAATACGTGTCAAAATATAAAAATTAGCCCCAAAATTCTTAGCTCTGGGGTGGACACAAGCTTGCCAAATAAGCCTTTCTTTGCTTGTCAACAAGTTCAAACATACATATAGTCGACTCCATCTATTAGGACAAGTTTAGTGGCTGTGTCAAACAAACTTGTTCAATTTAAATTTAGAGGCTGAGTATGGCAATCTGTAATTTAATTCAAGTTGAATGGTTATGCTAAACTAACTCCCCTCCCGAACATCCAAATCTAATCTATTTTCGAATACACAGTAGTGTTCCCAAAACACAAAGCCACCGATTTGAGCTTGCAATCAATTTATATTTGCCCACTTAATTGAATAATTTCTAATATCTAGAGAGCTTTCCTCACACGCCAATTCTTGTGGTAAAAGATTACCTCATTTACTACCTGGATTTCATAAATTGGTCATGCCTAATTATGTTGTGTTAGTCACTAATCCCACCCATAAATTAACCAGACACGATGAAACCCAGAAATGTCTTATCAACAAATTCAATTCCACGATCATATCGACAAGAATGGAAACAAGAAGTTGCAGTTGCTTAATCGGAACGGAATGAATTGCCGACGTAGAATGGGCTCTTCCACTGTTCTGAATAAAATTCAGTCGGAGAAGTATAATCAAGTAAAGAATCGAAATTGATAGAAAACCCATACCCGAAAATGAAAATAATCAAGTTCAGATGTATCCTTCATTGGAATGTTTAAGTCCGACGTGGGGGAAGAAGATAGAGGGTAAAAGTGAAAACAGATTTGAAGTTTTGGAAGGAGGCTGTCAAACTTGACATATATATTGTGTTAGACTATCTACGTGTTTCTTGTTTGACGATTGGAGACCCCAAGTTTTTCATTTTTTTTTCTGTCAAAGTTTACTGTTAAATTAATGAGTAGAATTTTGGCCATTCCATTAGACTACTTGGTCCAATGCGAGGGTGTAACTGTGTATCACATTCTGATCAATCAATTCAAGCCATACAAAACTACATTGGTTTGAAAAACGAATCAATAATTCACATATGAACTCCGGTACTTATAGTCAATTCATAAATGGACTGCAAACGATGCTGTCCAGTACATTTCCAATTCATCGACACATCTAAAGTTCTAAACACCACGTATAAACATAAAATGTCACAATGTAATTAAACACGACCCGTTAACAGTTGACCACAAGATGTGTGGAGTTATTCGCAAGTACTTTTTAATAAAAGAGGGGTCAAATTCTACGTAATGGATTGGGCCCATTCCATTGCCAGCGTGCCCACACTTATATAGATGGTGTTACCCATCATCTACAGAGTCCACCTCATGTGTCCATTAGATTCCTCATGGATAGATCGGTAACCATCCTCTACACTCCCTCTCCATCTCAAGCACACCCAACATTGAATACACATCCGCCGCGTCAGCAGATAGATTTGGGGAAGGCTCTCATCGAATGACAGAGCATGCGTCACTTTGCGGGTGTAGGGAGAAACTGCAACAGGTCAAAGCATAGGAACAAAGCTCTTCCAACGTGGCAGGCCATTCGAATCGGCGGACACGTAGCGGTGCAGGGAAAAGCAAATGAGTACGACTACAGAGGATGCGTGTGTCATCCCCCTCACCACGTGTCGCCCTATCAGCTCTCTCCCCGCTCTCCTCCTTTATTTTATCCCGTTCTCGCTCTGTTCTCTCCTCTTTCGTCTCTCTCTACTTTCTTTGAGAGCATGGATTCCATAGAGGACGCCGAGCAGCAGCAACTTGACTCACTCAAACTCGCCTCCACAAATTCCAGCCTCTCTTCGATCCTTACCGCCGACGATTCCTCCTCCTCTAGGATCTCCACCAGCATCTCCGGCGAGTTCTCGAGAACCACCACCGCCAGCTCCGGCGGTATTCCGGCGTTACTGCCGCCGACGATCAGGACGATGAAGTGCGTGGGGAGGAATAATAAAGGAGTCACGTGGGGGATGACTTCGGAGATCGGACGGCGGAGAGAGATGGAGGACGCCGTTGCGGTAATTCCGGGGTTTATGACTCGCACGTGCGATCATGTGGGTGGTTGCTCGGCTCCAAGCTCTAAAACCTCCTCCGTTCATTTCTTCGGCGTTTACGACGGTCATGGCGGCAGTCAGGTTACTCTCTACTAATTATATATTCTTTTTCTTGGATTCCGAGAAGATTGGGTGGGACGATTTGGTTCGTTTGTTTTCGTCTCTTTTTTTTTTTTTTTGAATTATGAGTATTTATACTGGAAGCTATGGTTGCTTCAAAGAGAGGGCGACACGTGATCCGGAAAGAGTGGTTTTCACTGATGGAGTCTAACGTATTTTCTTTGCTTATGGGCGGGTGTCGTTTTCGTCGAGGACACGTGTCGTTAATGGTTCGCGCCTATTTGTGAATGGAGAAATGCTAACGTCACTTGCATACCTTGTCTCTCGTCACCTGCGTATCATGCACTAGACGACTCTGGATTATGAATTGGTTATCGATTTTTGGTTTATTCGGTATGATTATTGTTTTAGTTTAATTATTTTTACAGAAAAAAAAAATTTAGATTATTAATATTGGTATTTGGTAGCTGGTGGGGATCAAGATGTGTTGTTTGCAAGGAATGAAATATTGATAATATTTTTGATATTTTTGAGATATTTTCGTTTTTTAGATTTATTGATATTAATCATACATATTAATATTTTTAATCCGATATTTTTTGAAATATTCAATATTTTTTAATACATGACCAAAATCTTTGATATTTTCGAATATATTTGAGATTTTGACTTTACATATATGTTCATCGCACTAAATTCAAAACAAAAAACTCACTACGTCAATAACCTAAAATCTCAATAAAATAATCTCTATTAATAATCAACAAATCACAAGTTACAAATTTCAAAATACATATTGATCATATAAGAAACTTATAAATTTTTAATACAAATTTTTATGTATTTATCTTAATTTTTGTTGATTTTTTACTTAATCTCTATATTTTGTGGATATTTTAGACAATCAATATATCTTCGATATCCGATATTTTACTATTCGATTGTTTAACTCATGAGGTGGAGTCAGCAAGATCAAATTGGTTCCATTTTTGTTGGGAAGAAAATCGCAGTGGGACCTTTCTTGGCTGTGCTCTTGCGGATCTTTTTAGCTCTATAGTAATGAATAGACGGTGGGATCTTGGGTCCCCTTTCTCTAACAAAACTAAATTTTATTGTGTTTGATCATGATTGTGTGGCCTCTTTCATATGTCTCACCGGCCCTGTTATAATATTTTGCCGCAAATAATTTGCCAAGTTCTTCATTTTTCTGTTATTTAAATGTTCATGGAGTACTTCAAATAAAAAAAAATGTTCATTGACGACTTTCTTTCAATATACGTCAGAACTAGGAAAAAGCAAGAAGATTTTTTTTACAGACATGGTTATACAGTTTTATCGGATTTGTATACCGGTTGTGAACTTGTGATAGAAAAACCTTCTCTAATCAAGTCCAGTTTGATGCATTTGGCGTTCTGGTTATAAGGAACTTATATTTCTGCATTTGACACCATTGTATGACACATAGGTGGCCAAATTTTGTGCTGAGAGAATGCATGAATTAATAGCACAAGAGTGGGGTCGAGAGAAGGTTGATGGCGACGAATGGCAAAGGAGATGGGAGACCACTTTCTTAGCTGGTTTTGAGAAGGCTGACAGTGAGCTCCTGTCAATTGCGCCTGAGATGGTTGGATCAACTGCAATTGTTGTCGTTCTATCTGGTTGCCAGATTATCACATCAAATTGTGGTGACTCCAGGGCAGTTCTGTTCCGAGGGACAGAAACAATCCCTCTAAGTGTTGATCAGAAGGTCGCATTTGTCAAACTTCTATTTGTTTTTTTTTTTTCATAGATTTAAAGAAAATGTGTCTTCTTCTTATCTTGTTACTCCAGTAATCTTTTAATCGTGCATGCATTTCATTCTAAAGCAGTGGCGGATCTAGTATCCGAAACTTAGGTGAGCGAAAAAAAAATTATAATATATAAGTAGAAGTTAAATGCTATATTACTACATAAACACTTGTTGATTTGCAGATCTTGTTAACACTTTCTATTCTTTAGTTCTTATTTGTATTTTTTTTTCCGTATGAGAAGATGAAAAGATCAAGTAGGAGACGTCTTGTTTTGTAAATCATCAAGTAAAAGTCATGACTCAATAAATAAAATTCATTTTTCGGTGTTTTAAGTGTTTGCTAGTAATTTAGTATTCTCGTAAAAGAAATTAGTACTCTAATAGAAGACTAGAAGAAGAAAGAGTATTGAGTAAATATTGAGAAAAGTTTGTTTTTCTTCCAAGGCTGTTGAATCTGGGCTTGATTTTAACCCAGCAAAAGACAAATATCTCATACCCCAATTAAACTTTCACCCAGCAGCCGCTGGGTTTGTGCCCTCTACGGTCCGCCAGTGTTCTAAACTGTTGCTTCTGCTAGCATGTCGTCTTAGTCGTTTACAACATCAACTTTACTGAATCCTTGTTTGCCTTTATAGCCCGATAGAGAAGATGAGCTTATAAGAATAGAAGGACAGGGAGGGAGAGTCATAAACTGGAATGGCGCAAGGGTGCTCGGTGTTCTTGCCATGTCAAGAGCTATAGGTTTTCATCTCTATTTAGTTATTTATTTTACATTGTACTGCTTTATTTATAGTTGAGCAAGTCTACTGTTTGAATGTGCTCTTAGCACAAGGATTATACAAAATGCAATCTAGAATATATGTTCTTGTAAGTACTTGTATCAGTGTCCAAGTAAATGATGTAGTACTACAGTCTTGCTGATTGTTGTTTCAGCTTAAAAGAAACATCATTGTTATTGTCTTCTTAGAATGGTGGTTATGTTTAGGTGATCGATATCTAAGGCCTTGGATAATTCCAGTTCCTGAGATTACATTCACAGCCAGGACTGATGAGGATGAGTGTTTGATTCTGGCAAGTGATGGACTCTGGGATGTCATGACCAATGAAGAGGTTGGGGAGGTGGCACGACATCTTTTGAGAAGGCGGCGAAGGTTTATGTCCTCAAGTACTGAAGACATTTCTGCAGCACAAGCCGTTGCCGATCATCTCACTGATATAGCATATGGAAGAAATAGTAGCGACAACATATCCATCATAGTTGTTGATCTGAAAGCAAAGAGAAAACGCCAGCCAAGGCAATGAAAGGGCAACATCCAGCTGTTTTCTCAGAACTTAAGCTCAGAGGCGAGGCAGGAAAGATGTAGTGGCAGAAGTTCCATGTTTTCTAACTCATCAACCAAATGACTCGGATTCAATCAGTGGCCGACCTTGGCCTTCAGCTACCTATGATTTGACCTGCACAGACCACAAAGCTGACTCAATCATCCCTTCCAACTGTAACTGCTGGAAACCGATTTGTTACTACGAAGCACTGGATCAATCCTTAATTTTACTTGGTTTGGTCGAGAGGAGTAACTGATCACTAAGCAAACAGCATATCGTCGGATTAAATTTGCTTGAAGATTTTCTTTTATCTATTGCTGTTTCTTCCTTGTAACAGTACGTCATGTTCCAAGGTTCGAGATGGAATGCAGTGGTGGAGTATTTCCGAAGTCACCACTCTGGCTCCCGGCAGCTGTAGTAGTATGTGTGGCTTCCTTATTTGATTTCCCTCATGAATGGTGTATCCTAGTAACTATTTGTTTCTAAAGAATAGATTACTTTGCCTCATCAAAGGACTGAAGGGACTAATAGAATTCTTCAAAATTTTCTCCAAATTGTGTTCATTCCTTTGAACAAAATGCAAAATCATGTCTCGTCTTACGAGTTATTTTGATGTAAATATGGATACAGAACGACCTTTCAAGTTCAATTTCCGTTCGTAAAAAGTTGAATTACTTCGAAGTCTGTGTAACAAGACCTTCAAATTTTTCATAATTAAGAACTAAGAAGTTGATATAGAGGTGGCAAAATAAAATAGTTTATTTAGTCTCACATCGAATAACAAGGCTAAAATATGCGTTTTATATAATATTACGCTGCAAGTAAGTCTGTTTTTAGGGGACATCTGATAATAAAATTAGAACGGTAAAGAGAAGATTAGAATAATCCCTGCGCCATGACACGCATAAATGGAGAACTGGTACAAATTTTTTTGGATTTTTTTTTTGTGATTTCTAGAGATGTCTAATGCGTCATACTTTTGTACAACCCGAGTTGAATATGTGGGGTTTTGCGTCGGACGATCAAGCTGTTGAGAATTTTGTGCTGGTATGAATTGGGTATATACTATTGATCGAGTTGTTCTGTCTTTTATTTTTATTTTTTTGGAAACAGAGTTGTTCTATCATAGTTGTTCCAAACAGAATTTAGGTAACTGTTTGATGAATGATGATACCAACGTTTCTCTTTTTAGCAAGAACTTGCACACTAACTGTTCAATGAAATGCCTCTGAGATTCATTATGTTATTCTAATGCAGCTAGTATATTTCCGCCTCTTCCTTGTACATCAAAGAGCTGACGGAACTAGTGGAATACTTGTAGCACAACTTCAAATTTTACAAGTGCAATTTAATACGCAAAGACAAGTCTTGTTGCCCCTCTCTACAGGTATCTCTACTTGCTCAAGTGTATTCCTATGACCAAGTTTGCTAGGACTAATATGTGTAATATATGCGTACTAGTTCTTTTTGATGTATATAGGCATATAGCAATTTCTCCACCTATGTTAGGAACTCCAGTATTGTATCATAAGGAAATTGTTATAAATGGATTATTTTCATCTACTGGAATTCAATCCATAGAAATATTGCTAAATTGAATGCCGATAGAAACAAGTAAATAATCTTGTTGGAGTAATGTAAAAAATCGGGGGAAGTTTTGGACTTGGTATTGCGTATCCAAATTTTCGACACTTTGGCTATAAAATTCACTTCCGAATCCATATTGTTAATAAAAGAAGAGAAAGTTTTGACAAAATTGGTACACATTAATTTCATAATCTGTCGAATACATACTGTGTATGGTGCGTGTGGTATTTGTACGAACATCAACGGTTGACAGTCACTCACGCGGGCATGCAGGTGAATGCTCAGGGCATACTTATCAAGTTTTGGCAGAATTGCATGCCATAATTGGCTACATTGCTTTTTTCACATTTTTTGCACTCTCTCTGTCACCTAACAGGAAAATGATAAACCAATTTCTGCCCTTCGGATTCTGTAATCTGGACTTTTCAAAAATGATTTAATGCATTGTTCTATCCTGACTACTTTCTCCTGGTATAAATACGCTGGTGTCTGGCCACTCTAATTCATCACTAGTAGGTGTTCTGTTCGAGAGCTAGCAACCATGGGAGATATCGGTATCTTGTGCAAACAACTTGCCACCATGAGGGGTTCCTTCTTTGAAAAGGTTTATTTTTATTCCTCGGCCATTCCTATGAATTCAATTCGGTATTGGAAACATCTGTGAACACTAATAATTGGTAATAACATGTTCACTATGCAGGAAATGCTCGATGGACAATTCGTGCAACTTGAGGAACTTGAAGAAGATGGAAATCCTCACTTTGTCGAGGAGGTCCTGACCATATTCTTCAGGGACTCGACCAATCTGATCTGGCCTGGACTTTTCTCTGTGAGTACTGCTACTAGTACCAGTACTACAACAATAGTCTTCTATTTAAAGCCTAATACACTTCTACCTGAAATGCATATGATAATGGCTAATAGTTTATGTCTTCACAGCGAGAGGTTGCCCTTGGATGTCCAAACATTGGATGGGCATCTGCATCAGCTCAGAGGTAGCAGCTCCAGGTAGGAATTTAACCATTATGTTCCTTTTTTAGGTGATGTCACCTTAGCATATTAATTTTGTCTATTTTCATTACCGGTCTCAGCGTTGGTGCCTCCAAGGTGTTCGCCACAGTCAACCAACTGAGAAAGCTTCTGCAAGAAGGCGACACTCAGAGGTGAAATAGACCACTTCTCATCCAGCTCATATTTCTTTACTCTTGGTTGATAACCATAGAACATTAACAACTATGTTCATTGATGCATGTGTGCAGATTCAGGGCCACTTTTCACTTGCTGAAAGATGAGCTTGAGAAGCTCAAATCCAATCTTGAGCCTTACATTCAGGTCTCTCTCTCTCTTACACACAGCAGCTGATAAGCTGACAATTTCTCTCTCAAATTGTAAACAAATCATTTACGCAATTATATGTTTTGTGTTCCTTTTTAGCTGCGCCGACAAGCCAGTCTTCCTTAAGACTTCTCAACTCCCCAAGTGAAGCACAGTGATGCAATGACTGCAGTTCAACTATGAAGTGGGCTATCTGTACTAGTATTATTGCTTGTGTTGTGGTTTCCTGTCTGAATTAAATAAGGGCATCTTATTATAGTTGGTGTCCCCCGAACTCTTGTTAATAAATATATATGAACTTGTATTTTCATCAAACTAGTGTGTCCATTTGAGCTCAACAGTTTACACCAACGGCATACATACTCCATAATATGATACATATGTTATCATATCAAGGTTGACGGGTAGCAAGGTTGAAGAAGATGCCACGCTTGTGCTTGAGCTGCGCATAGGTGCCTCTCTCCTCCACCTTCCCATCTTCAACAACTGCAATCGTCTCGAGGTTTTTTATGGTGCTGAGTCGATGTGCTATCACAATGGTGGTCCTTCCAACCATGATTCGGTCCAGTGCTTCCTGTACTAGGTGCTCCGACTGAACATCAAGAGCACTTGTTGCCTCATCTAGCAATAGTATTGTAGGGTTCCTTAGTATTGCCCTTGCAATTGCTATTCTTTGCTTTTGCCCGCCTGATAGCTGCACACCTCTTTCACCACACTCGGTCTCATACCCATCTTTCAAGGCCCTACACCCCAAAACAAACACAGTTTTAGACACTATTAGGCACAATATTAGCATATAAGGATAGAACAAAAGCAATTATATTGCTATACACTTACGAGATGAATTCGTGAGCATTAGCAGCTCTGGCAGCCTCAAAGATTTCATATGCCGAAGCATCAAGCTTCCCAAACATAATGTTGTCGCGTATGGTGCCATAGTATATCACCGGCTCTTGGCTAACAAGGGCAGTGTGCTTCCTATACCATTGAACATCTAGGTCCCTTATATCAACTCCATCCACCTTCACTGACCCTCTAACAACATCATAGAACCTTTGTATCAGTCCAATCACAGTTGACTTGCCACAACCACTTTTCCCAACAAGTCCAATGCTTGTGCCGGCCTTGACCTCCAAGCTAAACTGGCACAACACTACGGTTTCTGGCCTGCTTGGGTATACAAAGTCAACTTTTTTCAGTTCTATCCTCCCTGTTACCTTCTCTAACTTGATTCCACTGGAACCATCTTCATCCCTAACCTGAAGACAGAACTAGATTAACTCATGTAACAAATAAATAAAAAAAGTTAAATTATTGCTTTAGTACTGAGCTACTGATATGCCACTTACATTATGAGGAATTAGTGAATGTCTGTCAAGAATCTCAAACACAGATGCCACTGCAGTAGCGCCTTTGGCTAAATCAGAAGTCATACTCCCGGCTTCTGCTATAACTTTACCGGTGCTGACCAAAATGAAAAATGTCTTGAACACATCCCCTGCTGAGATTTGTCCTGCTTGAACTAGTTTACCCCCATACCAAAAGTCTAGAGCCCATGACATAAAAGTTAGGCACTGAGCTGACCCCATTCCAATCCCAGCAAGCCATGACTTCTTCCTCGCCTCTTTCCTTGGCGCCTCCTGAGCTTTGTCAAAAATTTCAAGAACTTTCCCAACACTCCCAAATGAAGTCACAATTCTATGATTATAAACTGCTTCAACTGCAATTTGAGTGCTGTGGTTTTGTGCCTTGACAAAATTGGCTGAAAGGCTAGAGAGAAGCACTTTCTTGGTGTAGAAGCAAAGAATCGCGAGTGGTTGGACTGCAATCATAACAAGTGCTAACTTCCAAGCCACTATTAGTCCTAATATCATAGCAATTGTGACGGCTGAAGTGGTTTGGACTAACAAAGAAACCCTGTCTGCCACAAGGGACTTGACCATGGAAGCCTCATTGCTCAATCTAGAACACAATGCACCGCTTGTGTTGTTCTCCTCATCAAACCAAGCTGTTTCAAAGGTCAAGATATTTTCCAACATTTGCAATCGGATTCTTTTCGTCAGCTTCTCTCCCATATAAGCAAAGTTGTAGTGTTGCAACAGATTTAAAGTCATGGAGACTAAGGATAGTGCAGAAAAAATCAAGCAATATGTTTCAATTCGTGCACGCATTTCTGCATGACTTTGCACAAAAAAAGCTGATATCATACCACCTACAGTGAGGGCATATATAGGTTGGACAGATCCAAAGGCTATGGCTGAGAGGCTACCTATTAGGCCTTGCTTCCATTCAGGGGAGTTTAAAGTGAGAAGGCGGTAAAAGGAAGGTGGGGGATGAGACACTACAGAATGTACTGGGGTGTCAATGGCTAGTGGTGATTTTGCAAACATAGCAGGGCTTGATCTTGCTGTGCTTAACCGACCAGCACTGCTTCTTGTGACCGAAGACATGCGTGCATCCAAATATTGGTCTTGGTCTACATTGTCAAATGTGCTGAACTGTCTCTGCATCTTTGCTAGTTTTGCATACTGCCCATTTTGAAGGTTGATGAGCTCGTTGTGTGAGCCTATTTCAATGATGCAACCTCCACTGACCACCGCAATGAGGTCCGCATTGCGAACTGTAGAGAGCTTGTGAGCAACCACCTGATCAGTTCATAAAAAAATGTGAGATCATGCAGGTAACGAAGTACTAATGTTTAAAGCATCTGATCTCATTGTTACAATACTTACCAATGTGGTCCTTCCCATTGATGCTTGATCAAGAGCATTTTGTACCAGTGCCTCTGATTCAGAGTCAAGAGCACTTGTTGCTTCATCAAGTAAAAGAATTATAGGGTTCTTGATGATTGCTCTAGCAATGGCTATCCGCTGCTTTTGTCCCCCAGATAAAAGTGATCCTCGCTCTCCAACCTGTCACATACCACTAGCCATTTAAAATCTGAAGGGCATGTTTATCACACTTCTTATATTAGGATTTTTAAAGAGATTAAAACACCATTTTGACCTGCTTATACAAGGAGTCAAAAAATGGTATGTTTGTTATACTTTCTTGGACTCCTTATATAAGAGATAATATATTTTTTATCACTACCAGAAAAACACACTTAGGCGATGAAACTTTTGTCGCCTAACAATAGTAGTCTAAGTATTTAGACGACGAAAATTTTGTTTTTCGTCATCTAAATAGCCACTTAGACGACGAAATAAACTTAGGTTTTTGGACGACGAAAAATTAATGAAAAAATGATGAATATTTTGGTTGTTTTAGTGAGAACTTAGACGATGAAACTCACAATTCATCACGCAAGTGTTCCCACTTAGACGAAAAAAGTGTTGAATTTAAAAATAAATAATCCACTTAGACGACAAATGTTTTTCGTCGTGGTAAATTTTAATAATTTTTTTTAAAATAAAAATATATAAACAACTTAGACAATGAAACTATTGATTTCGTCGTCTAAGTGGTTTTTAAAATAAAATAAAATGAATTAAATCGTAATTAAATAATTAATTATTAATACAAAAATTAATTAGTGATTATCAAAAATAGATAAAAGACAAAAACTATTGAAAAAAATAGTTCGTAAACCCGTTTCCGAAGTTACGGGTGTTTGTCTTGTCATAAAAATTTAATTTATCAACTAAATATAAATTAATTAAAATTTGACATAATTTTTTTATTTAAGACTAAAAACTTGTTATATATCTACTAATGTTGTATGACTTAAGTGTTCGTATGTCTATATTCACTCTAAATCAACATTAACGAAATTGAATTTGGATCAAACAACGGTTGGATATATTAATCATAATATAATATGTATGTGGATGAATTTTCATTCAAAACGAAGATCGTTGAGGGTTGACAACCATAAAACCGAAATTTCAACAAAACGGAAACGTTGATATACGAATCTTCGTAATTCTGTTTTTCGAACCGTCGACACTCACAGTCCATGAACTGTTTACTATATGCCCTTGACGAAAAAAATATGTATTTTAAGATGGTATACATGGTCATGCTCTTAGAGGTCAGATTGTGAAACTCTATTTAGACGACGAAAGTTGTTGAATTTCGTCGTCTAAGTACTACTTAGACGACGAAAAATAAGTTTTGTCACCTAAGATTTTCCGGATTTAGGGGAAAGGGTTTAAGGCTTAGGGTTAGGGTTTAGGTGTAGGATATATTCTTAGACGACGAAATGAAAATATTCGTCGTCTAAGTGCAAACTTAGACGACAAATTTTGTTTTCCTTGTTTAAGTGCGTCTTCTAAAATGACGAAAACATTTTATTCGTTTAAGATATTGTACTTAGACGACGAAAACAAATGTTTCGTCGTTTAAGACATTTCTTAGGCGATGAAAATAAATATCATCGTCTAAAGTCAAACTAGCTAGACGACGAAATTTTCACTTGGCCGACGAATTTTTTTTCGTCGTCTAAGTGTGATTTTCTGGTAGTGTATATTAATTATGGTGTGTTAAACAAGAGGGTGTGAACTCTTTGTATACTTGGACTCATTATATAAGAGATAATATATTTCTTATATTAAATGATGTTATATAAGGAGCAAGTTTTTAGGCTCCTTGTATAAGCAGATCAAAATGGTGTTTTAATCTCACAAGAAATAGTATATTTCTTATATTAAGGTGTGTTAAATAAGGAACAAGTATTTGAACTCTTATATATATACTTGGACTCATTATATAAGAAATACTATATTTCTTATATTAAGGGGTGTTATATAAGGAGTAAGTTTTTGGGCTCCTTGTATAAGAAGGTAAAAATGGTGTTTTCATCACTTCAAGGGCTTACATAAACTCATTTAAAATAGTCTCTTGTGACATCAAACATGAGATTAGATTGTTAAAATAAGCTAAGAATAAGGAGATGTAACAAACATGACTAATGGCTTACATAAGCTCATTTAAAATAGTCTCTTGTAGTACTAAACATGAGATTAGCAAAGAGACTAGACTATTTTTTATCATAAGCTAAGAATTCTAATATAAGGAGGTGTAACAAACATGCCCTTAAGAATTTACATAAACTCATTTAAAATAGTCTATTGTGACACCAAACATGAGATTGAATTATTTTTATAATTAATATGCTAAAAATTCTAATATAAAGAGGTGTAACAAACATGCTCTTAAAGGCTTACATAACCTCATTTCAAACCAAACATGATATTGAACTATTACTAAAAACCTTATTATAAGAGGGTGTAACAAACATGCTCTAAAAATATTATTTCTAACGAGATATATATTGTCATGAAAAACTATTTAAATGTACCTTGGTCTCATAGCCTTCAGGAAGCTGCCTTATGAAATTGTGGGCATTGGCAGCCATAGCGGCAGCTGTGACTTCATCCATATTGGCATCCAGCTTCCCAAACATGATATTATCCTTTATTGATGTACCAAACAATGCATGTTCTTGACTAACAAGTCCCATTTTTGATCTTATCCATTTCAACTGAAGTCTCTTTATATCGACACCATTAATCTTAACAACTCCATCAAGGGCATCATAAAATCGTTGCACCAATGCAATTGCCGTGGATTTGCCACTTCCGCTGGCTCCGACAAGAGCAATGGTTTTCCCTGCTTCAACTTTGAGATTGAAGTCTTCAAGGACAATGGAATTCGGACGAGAAGGGTATGTGAATTTGACATCTATAAATTCTATTTCGCCTCTAATGTTGTCCAACACAAGCCCTTTTGTGTCCTCACCATCGATCAATGGTTTTCTGTCAATCCTGTCGAATATGCGTGATGCAGCAATAGAGGCTTCTGCAAAGTGCCTCAAATCTGGAAGCGCCATTCCTAGAGATCTGCAATACATTAGTTCACCAGATTTTAATTGAATAATCAATTATGTATGCATAACTTATGCAAGTCCTAGATTAACATCATGAAAACACCAATGCCTTGCAATAAATTGTCAGTTAGTTTTGCACGAAAATACTGTTAAGACATAACCACAATTACCAATACCTTGAACTAAAAGTAACACTACTATGCACTGAAAAAAGCAATGACAAGAATAAATGGTATAATGTCGTTACAACTAGTACAACACATAAAATCGGTTCATGATCATTACAATTTTCAAAAGAATCATATAGTTGTTCATCTTGACCAGGAAAAAGTAGTGTCGGTGACTTTTTGAAATTATTGTGCCTAAGATAAGTGGCTTAATGTCAATTTTTATTTTTTGTATAGCACCTTCTCTCTTTTGCTGTAGTTATTTTTTCTGTTCTTACTTAGCACAGTTTTCTCAGCAAATTAAGAAAATTAAAAGGCAAAATGCATGAGATGGGAAAGTACATACAGCCCACTCAATATGAAGGAGATCCCAGCAGCATATATCCTACCACCACTTTCACCTTTATACATCACCAAATGGCTTCCATACCAAGCCAGAAATGCCCATATTGCAAAAGACAGCCCTGTGCTTCCTACAGCAAGACCTTTTGCAATCCCTTGCTTGATCCCCAGTCTGCTTGTTCTTTCCAAAATTACTGAGTATTTCTCCACAATTGTCCTCTCAGCCGTGAACGAATATACAGTTTTTATGGAGCTCAGAGCTTGCTCTACAATGCTATTTGCTTTACTATATTCCCTGTATGACTTTTTAGACAAATAAAGAAGGTATTTTCCATAGATCAATCCGGGTATGATCAGGAGAAGTAGTGTTGGAAATGCTACTAAGGCTAGTCTCCAAGACAAGAAAGTCGAGAAAGCAAGACCGGAGGCGAACACTGAGGTGTGCATAAAAAATATCGGCACCTGATCAACATTGCAAAACAAATTTAACCACAAAATTTTTGATTACATATTCATTCATCACATTAAAGAAATCATTGTAGGAATAGCTAGCTAGGCGTAATTTGAATAGAGATGTAAAAAATAGAGATTAACCATTTCAATCAAGAATTGCTATGGATATGGCTTTGAGATAATGGAAATATCATAAAATGAAATCATTGGAATGATGTCTCATTTGTTCTCACGACTAGTTATATATTAGGGTATATTTATTTGTATAATCGAAATTCAAAAAGATGAAATTAAATTGGAAGTTATATCACTCAAAACTTTTATCCAAGTTTTTCAACAACGCTTCATTCCGATTAATATAAATAACAAAGTAATTGAGTTGATGATGAGTTTACCTTTTCACTCAAAACTTCTTGTAGATGAGAAGTGTCTTTTGATATACTGTTTATCACCTCTGAAGTGGTCGCTTCCTGCGAATCGAAAAATCCAACTTCTTGTCTAAGAACAGCTTCCAAGTACTTGTATCGAATCTTGAGCACCTGTCTCTCACTCGTTTTGCTCCAACAATAACCTTCTGCAACCATCAATTAGTAACAGTTACTTTAGGGATCTAGATCTCACTTTGCTTGTTCCGAATTATACACCAAACTTTGGAATCCAACCCAAGTTTCTTTTGGATATCAATTACCGAAAATTCTTCGGTATACCAGGTGCATTTACACCAAGCATGTAGAATACAATCTTAAATTTTTATTTAATATAATATTATATGGCACTAATACTAATGTAATATTAAATTAAATGAATAATTGAGAATGCATTATATATGAATAGTGCAAGTGCACCCGGTGCACTGAAAATGTTCTCATCAATTACAGTCCGTCGTTTTCAACTTCTTCTCTTTTTTTTGGAGGAGGGCTAGGGCTTTCCGATTTAGGGTTTCCCACATGGATCTTTTTTTTCCTTTATCTTTCTAGTTCCTCCTTTTCATTAATTGCTTTCTATACCTAAATTTGTGGACAGATCGATGCTGTCAGCGAATTAGGAACACAATGAACTGCGTTTTTGTTCTTTAATTTCGCTACACATCGATCCGATCAAAAAATTAACACAAATTAAGTAAATGTTGAAAACGTGAGAGAGCGAGGTTTGAAGGTTACCCAAAAACGCGACCAGCAACACTGCTAATCCCAAGTAGACAAAGTATAAACTGCACTGTTAAAGAAAGACAGTGGAAACAACATGGAAAATGTGAGAGACGAGTTAGTTGATTACTAGTATAGGAAATTAAGGAAAGGAAAAACCAAGAAAGAGTCTTGAGTTGAGTAGAGAGTTTGACTCAAGTCAACAATTCAAGAGTAGTACTAGGTGCATGACCCCCGTACCTTTTCAACCTCTTCCATCCACTTCCCATGATTATTATTCTGTTGGGTCTGATTCTGACCGTAACCCAAATTGTTCATAAGACGGCTGGCGAAGAGCAGCAAACAATTAGTGGACATGCCATCTCCAATGGCTCCGATTGTTCCGAAAACCATTAGCACAATATCAATCCCATCCGCGTATCTGAAAATTTTGAATATTGAATCTGCAGACTTCTTCTCTTCTTTCCTCTCGTGACTGATGCTCTCATTCTTCTCCGGAGATCCCATTTTGCTTCTCAAACACTATATCGAACCGGCCGGTCTAGATGATTTGAAACAAGAAAAAGAAGAAAGCAGAAGGGTTGCAGCATAAAATTCTAATGAAGGCTAGCTAGGATTGAAAGGCACTTATTAGCGGCTTATTAATCAGCTCAAAGAAATGAGATGCAAAGATGGATATTTATACTCGGCAAAAAAAAGAAGATGGATATTTATATATAGCAAGTGTGTAGGTTTAGTGGTTTCTTCGAAGCTACAATAATAATATATTGTGATGAACTTTTTGTGTATGCATGTGAATGATGTGATCGAGTCTCATGGTGGTGTGGATGTACGTTGCTTTCAAGTTTTAACAGCATGAGAGCACAAGGGCTCCCCATTTTTGGAGTAGTATATATATATATATATATATATATATATATATAGTTTTGTGGACTTGTGGTCAACAAATTAAAATCGACTATGACCGGTCGGGGGAGGACGGGAGGTACGTACTATACAATATATATATATATATATAAGTAATTATTGGCTTTAACAGAGAGATTAAAAAAAACTGAGTTTTAGTGAATTGAATTAAAAAAAAAGAAAAAACTAATTGGCCTTGATTTGTTCCCCCCATATTGCTTTGAGACCTAGCCTTGACCCTTTTTAATTTTCTCTTTAATTTGTTGATCATTTTAATCCACTATTCATATTCACCAAGACATTGTGGGCAGCGGAGTCTGAAGTTTGAACCTTGGGCTCCAACTGGCTGCTGCATGCCATTTCATCTTTACGTTAGTGGAAAAGTACCCCACAATTGCAAACGGCTGGAAAGAGAGCCGACGACAGTTTTGGGCAAAAAGTACGTTGATGACTAATTACTTCGACAAGAACTTCTCAACAAACATCGAACGTACGATCTCACATCTTTGATACATCTGAGCCCAACTTTCTTGTGTTGAAACTCAAGTCACTCAAAGTGCTCTAGTTGCGAGTGTCAATGCAAATGAGTTTTGCGAAAAATGAATGTGTGTGTCCCTCAAATCTATCAGGAAGGGTAGTATTTATAGTCGAATCCTTCCCTCTAATCGGGAACCAATTGGTGGGCCTCAAGTTTTGGACCTTACCATCCGAAACTGACTCCTTATCTGCAGGCCCACGATCTGCTACTCATTGAGCGAAACATCCTCGAGATATTCTCGGCGAGACCGATTTCTGCGCCGCGAATATCTCAAAGACCTTTGACTTCATCGCATGCCTCTTGGTGCACGGCCTATTCCCGTCGACCTTTTAGCGCGCAATTTCATTCCTCGTCGAGTTCTACCCACTTTCAAATCTTCTCGTTCACCTTTCGTCCAAAAGATTTGAGGCCTCCTTGTTCTTCAACTCATCGACGTGGAGAAATATTTCTCCCCCACAAATTTACCCAAATTTTTTTTTGGATTTCCACCAAAAACTCAAAAGGAATTTTCTCGTAAAAAAAACCGAAAACTCTTCACTTTATCTCAACCTCTTCCTTTCCCAAAATCAATTCGGAGTTCAATCCCTTTCCAACCCAGAAATTAAACCCGATCTTTGCTTTTCTCCCCCTCGTTCATGACCACTATACGATCTCAAACCCAATTTAAGGTCATCGCTGACTCGACCCACGAGCCGACTGCCTTGGGGACGTCGGGACTCTGGAAGATGAGAAGAAGTTTTGGGCTCCCTCCGAAAGCCAACTTTCACTTGCCAGAGCTCGCCTAAACCCCTCAGGGAGCGTCCAGGTCTTCGCCGTGCTTGATAGCGTGGATTTCATTTTCGGCGAGGGAGTGCCCGCCAATTACTCATCCTTTCTCAGCTCTACCTCAAATTTCTGAGATTCATCCCGTCATCTTTCTACTGCTCGTGGTACTCGATTTGCATCCCATGCAATTGAGCCCAAACTCATTCGTCATGATCTCGGCGTTGTTGGCTTTCGACCAGCAGATGAAAGTTCCCCTCGAGATTCGGGACTTCCTATTCCTCCAAAATACTCAAGGATCAAGCAAACCCGTTGTTGCTTCAAATTTTGACCTCATCATTAGCGAAAATGCTTCGAGCAACGGAATACCAACTACCTAGGGTGGGACACCATCCTGGTGATGATCCAGGGAAATTGGATACCCCCGGAGCTCAAGGACTTCCCCCTTGGAATCCTAAAGAAGTCCAAGGACAAACAAGGTAAACTTCTCTCTTCGCTGATACTCCCTCTTTGAATATTTCACGTTAATATTTCAGTTTTGATTTTCCCCTCGAGAACTTATTCTTCCCCGATTTTTCTTGCAACTCTACTAGTGGATTCCAACCCATTTCTGCTTGGCGATGATCGAGCCGCATGGCTCATCCAGAATCTGGCCAACGACCACTGATCTCTTGCCTGCTTTACCTCCTTCACCTCCATTTTGAAACTGGCCCGCAAGCACTCCTCGTCGAAGTATACTCGGTACACCAAGGCATATACCACCGTGGATGACATTTATACCTGGCTCATTAGGGTGGAGCTCCCCTTTGATGTCGACATCGAGACCCTCCGCCTGCTAAAGGCCCCAGTCAAGACCGTCTCGATCCCCTCGAAAGCAGCTGAGGACTTTCCATCAGTCGTCGCTTTTGGAACCAAAAAGAGAGGGCGCACCGTCCTTTGTACCGTCAACTTCAAAGATCCTCCCCAGGACAAAAGGCGTAGGACCTCGTCGAACACCAGCGAGGCCTCGTCCAATACCGTCGAACTTCCTTCTCTTTGACCTGAAACCTGCGCACCTGAAGCTCGTGTACCTGAAACTCAAGTATCTCCCGAGGAGGCTTTGGATCTCTTCCTCCACGAGCAAGCGCCTCATCCTTCTTCTCCCCAAGGTATTTCTACCTCCTTGTTATGATTTGCCTTGCACGTATTTCTCTTCATCTTTATTCAAATAACCTCAATAATTATGCAGCCTCAACACTCCCCAAACTTTCTCTGTCAAAGAGCACCATAGCCCCCGTCGAAAGAAGCTCGTCGACTAGTGGCTTGAAACCCACCAAGGTCCCGCCCCTCCTCAATAGGGAGCAGCCTCTCCTCGGCAACCCTGAGGCAGCATGTAGTAGGGCTTTCCAACTCTACAAGCGCTCCTCGGACCGTGACGTCCTTCGGCAAAGGTATCGCAAAGAGCATAAGGAGGTGGTGTTATTTAAGGCCCTAGATATAAGTCCGGAAAAAACTTTTCTTCTCTTTCCTTCGAAAGTTTTACCTTCTCCTCTTCCACCTCTGACTAATTGGCATTTTCCAGATCATGCTCCACACACAAACTATCTTTTCTTCTGATTTTCACTTAATCGACGCTCTTGAGATTGAGCTCACCGAGGCTAAGGCCAAATTGTCCACCTCCTTCTCCCAATATTGGGGAAAGGTGCGAGAGTTCGAGGCCCTCGAAGAGTGCTTTTCCAACCTTTAGAAATCCAACCATGAGCTCTCCGACAACCTTAAGTTTACTTAAGAGAGGTGTCTCGTCAAGGACCGCGAGGTGGAGGAGGCCTCGAAGAAGATCGCCAAGCCGAGAAAGACAGCCGGGAGGCCAAGGAGCGTATTACCTCGTTAGAGATGCAAATCGACGAGGGGGAAAAAATTCGCGATGAGGAGTTCGAGAATGTTAACCGGATAGTGAGGTAGTCCTCAGCAAAGTAATTTAGTCTCGCCTGGCTCAGTCTTCTCTCCCTGTCGAGGAGCATATCTACGAGGGACCCGATGCTATTGACGAGCTCTTCCAATGTGCAGGTGAGTATGAGCCCCTGTTTGACTCTAATCCTTATGAAGTTCACACATCCCTGGGGGCCGAAAAATGATGCTCCCACCGAGGATGTTACCTAGCTCACCGATGAGGTTGTCCCCTCCTTTGAGGCAATACTCGAACACATTGAGGTTGTTCCTACATTTGTGGAAATTTCCGAGCACACCAAGCCTCCTCCCTCAACGGCGCAGATCCTCGTCGAGACCACCTCGAGCACCCAGGAGCCTAACGAAAAGAAGATCGAGGAGAAAGACTCGATGACCACCACTTCTGCTGATGTCCAGACTTGAAGCTTTTCCTGCTTTTCTCTTATTTTCTTTTTTATTTCAGGCCTGTAATTTTTCGGCCCAAGCTGACTTTTGAACAACTCCTCATTTTTTTTTGTATGGATGCTTTATTTTTCAATACTTCATGCTTTTTCCCATACTTGTTGATCCTGCGCTTGTCAAATTTTCTTCGTCTTCCTTTCTCTTGTCGACGAGTTTTCCCCAACGACCCTTTGACCACGTCACCTCACCGAAATTGATTTCAGTTAGGAATTTTTTAAAATTCCTTTGATCTCGGTTATCTCGTGGTTCGTTTCCACCTTCTTTCTTGAGTCTCGCACGAGAAACCCTAACTCACATGGCCTTTATAAACTCACTTCGTCATGCCTTCTATATGTGCATCACAAAATCCTTCATTATGTCTATCACACTTTCTGAAGTCGATTTTTTTATGGATTCACCCTCAAACAACTCCATTATCCTTCCTCCTTCACCGAGGCATGGTAAAGGAAAGGAACTTTCACGATTAACCATCAAGTTATCCCCTAAACAGTCGTTGACCAGGTAGAGTCTCGTACTTCATCTTCTACATCCTTTATTTTTCATGCACGCTTAATGTGTAGTTCAATCATAGGTCTCACGGTGCGTCCTCTCCTTTCGGGATGATTACTAGTTCTGAATGGTATGCATATTGCAACGAAGCCACATATCAAAAGATTTCCCTGGATGTTAGAGTCCGCAATCTCGAAGAGGTCATCTTTCCTCCCTCCCAATTTCGAGTAAGTCATGGTACCAGCTCTCCGATGTAGCATAGTCAAAGTTTCGAGGACCTTAGTCATCCCATTCTCATATCATCTTGACCAAGCCGTCGTACTCGACCTTGGGAGTTGGAATGTGACCCGAGAGCAAGCCACATTTTTGGAGACTCCAGCCGTGTTGCTCCTAATTCCCCTCGATAAGGCGCTGATAAGCCTACCAGGACCTGGAATATGAGCTAGAAGGTGCCCGCTTCAAGATTGACTCCCTTGAGAGTACCATAAACAGCCTTCATAGCGAACTTGCACATTCTAAGGATACCATCAGGCACCTCCATAATAATGCCAGTCATCATCAAACCGAAGTCGGGATTACCTATAACTGTGGCATGATCATCGGAGCCAGCAACTATATATCGAAGCGAGCTAATCTCCAGACAAGGGATCCCTACTCACTTCCTGCCATTGTTCTCGACCTCCAATATGCCGTAGTTTTTCCTTTTGTTTTTGTAATTTTCTTTTCCGAACTCGTCGAGAAAGTTCGTCGAATATTTTCTCGACGAAAAATAATTTTGGGCTTCTCAGAGGGCTTGCTCTTTTATTTTGCATTCTTGAGCCTTTATTACTGCAAGCATTGTTAAAAAATCATATATTTCCTTCTTATTTCCTTACACATGCCCCCAATGTCTTTTCGTCATAAACTTTCCATCAAAAGACATTCTCTTGTGGGCAGGAAATATCTTGATGAGAATCTCTCGTCGATCTTATGTCATTTCACCATTTGGTATATTGGCCTTTTTCCAGTCCATATGCCTCTGGCTTTTGGTCGTATGCTCGTCGAGAATCTCTCGTTGAGCGTCTATATCGATAAGCTCTTAACTTTTCGATTTTATGCATTTTCTGCTCTTTAAGCTTTTATATATGCCTATTTATCTCATTATGCCCGAGGTTTTTTGAGTCATATTCTCGTCGAGAATTCGAGTGTTCGTATCGATATACTCTTAGCTTTTCGATCTTATGCATCTTTTGCTCTTTAAGCTTTTATGCATATTGATCCTATTATGCCTGAGGCTTTTTTGGGTTATATTCCGTCTAGAATTCGAGAATTCATATCGATATGCTCTTAGCTTTTTGATCTTATGCATTTTTTGCTCTTTAAGTTTTTATGCCTATTGATTCCATTATGCCCGAGGCTTTTTGTGTCATCTTCATCATAAGGCCATATCAATACAGTTTTGGCCTCAACGAAGATTTTATTTATTTCACTTGCCTTTGCCTTAAGCATTTTACAATTCTGGAAATAAATTCAAAGTACATCGCAAATTAAAACAACTTCATTGCATTGGCATACCTCCCCAGGTTCACTGTTAGTACTTTTTTAGGTAGACGACGTTCCACATTTTTGAGTTCTACCTTCAAGTTCTAACCACATTTTTTGGATATCCTCGGAGGTAAATGCCTATCTCGGGAGGGCTCCTCCTTGGATTTCTTCTTCTTTGGCTGCCTGTCTTCGAGTTTTCACTATTTTCATGAACCACTTGAACATCCGAATCGATGGGTTGCCTTCCAGCTCATCGAGCTGTTCCCCCTTTCAAAATTTCACCACTCTCATGGTCATCATATTGGTTGCCATCGTTGTCGTGTGGCAAGGCCTCATTGTCATTGTTTTTAGGGATGTTCGGTGTCATCGTTTCTCATAGACGGTGTCACTTGTTGGGGGGTAAAAAGTATGTCGAGGACTAATTACCTCAACAAGAACTTCTCAACAAACACCGAACGATCCCACACCTTTGAAAAATCTGAGTCCGACTTCCTTGTGCCAAATTGAGGTGTGTGTGTGTGTGTGAGGGGGGGGGGGGGGGTGTACCTGCAAAGACACTCCGACGCTCAAGTGTGTTTTGCGAAAAATGAATGTGTTTGTCTCTCAAATCTACCGGGAAATGCAGTATTTATAGTCGAATCCTTCCAACTCATAGGCCTCAAGTTTCAGACCTTACCATCTGAAACTGACTCCTTACCTGCAAGCCCACGATCTGTTGCTTGTCGAGCGAAACGTCCTTGAGATATTCTTGGCTAGACCGATTCCTGCGCTACGAATATCTCATCGACCTTTGACTTCGCCACATGCCTCTTGGTGCACGGACTTTTCCCGTTGACCTTTTAGTGCGCAATTTTCTTTGTCGTCGAGCTCTACCCATTTTCAAATCTTCTCGTTCACATTTCGTCCAAACGATCTGAGACCTGCTTGTTTTTCGAGAACCCTATTCAGCTTGTCGACGTAGAGAAATATTTCTCCCTCACAACGACCGATCTAATTTGCAACAATATGAATTATATAGTTTGAGATGAGAAAGAGGGAAACTTTCATTTCCTTTTCCTGTATGGAACACCATTGCCAACTTGTCTCTCAATTCTAAACTCTCGATCAAATGGTTTCGAATCAAATTTTCCTATTCTTTTTTTTTTTGAAACTCAAACTTTCCTATTCTTAATTGGCTGAATTTAGCTAGAAATCAATCGACTTTAATCGTATGATCGATGAGGTGTAAATGATTTGGCGTCTTCTTTCATGCATCTACGATATATATATGTTGGTTAAGTAAAGACATGCATACGACATAATATACTACAAATGTAGCTAGCTAGCAACTTGATCATATATATAATTTGTGTGTAATACAAACTAGCCAATTCAATGAGATAATCCCCCGGCATAATCTTGTATCATAGTCAGCTAATGTGTTTGTTTAATATCCTATAATTGTAAGAGATAGATTTCAATCTGGCTCCCTGCCGTCCATGCTCCACCATTTCTGTCCAAATGCCATTTCTGGAATTATAATGAAAAAGCACTATGCCCGACATGGAACGCTTCACTTTCCAGACAATCGAAGAAAAAAAAGGAACATTTTTACCTTAACTATTAGTTATATATAGCTAGCTACTTAATCACATTTTCAGGTACATGCATTAAGGTGAAACACGTTTAGACAAAAAATCATTATTCTAATGCATTATTTGGTCGGCTCTTAGTACAAAAGTTCGTAAATAATTTATATTACAGCGAAACTTCTATAAATAAATATTCGATAAATTAATAATCTCGTTAAATTAATATTTTTTTCGGTCCCAACTCGGGATCAGTTCATATTACTAACAATCTCGCTAAATTCATAAGATAATAATTTTTCTTTAATTTCTTTAGGTCTCTACAAATATATAAAGTAATAATTTAATTCAAAAACCATAAAAATATATTAAAATTTATAAAAAATAAAAATGATTATATTTTCAGCTGAGAATTTATATTTCCTCGATCAGTTCAACTATATCTTTAAAAAAAATATTTGTAACATGTTTCTTCTTCACATCTATGCAAATTAAATTTAACTTTGTCCTTAATCTTTTGCAATGCGTGCATCATGCATTAGTAAAAAAAAATCTTTTTGATTTGAACGAGGATGATTTTCTTTATACTTGCACAATGCTTTTCTCATATCGATCAATTTATCGAATGTGACTCCTTTTTGATTTTTGATTTGGAGTTTAACGCAATTTTTTAACTCCTTTTAAATGTGACTCCATAAAAGAGTAGATTGAGATTGGATCAATACTCGTACCTCTATAAAAGTTTTATCTATGCTATTCTCCCCATAAAGAGGTATTCATAGTCATTATACTGCAATAAACTTGGAGTTTAAGTAAAAAAAATATAAACCGATCGCGACTACAAATCTAATTATAGAATAAATCTTATTACCAAATATAATTTAACTACAAAAAATTTAAAAGACCTAGATAAATTAATAATTTATTATTTTATTGATAAATGAATAAATTATTTATTTATTGATTAAAATAATAATCTCGCTAAAGTAATAATTTTATCTTGTCCCGAGGTTATTCATTTATAAAGATTTTACTGTGTACTAGTGGTTAGTGATCGAAGTAGTTAGTTATATATCTTACATGCATGAAGACATGATTCTATAAGCTCAATATTTGCCTTTCTAAGTTGGTTAATGATTAATTCCTCAGCTAGCTCCTGAACTTTAGGAGGCGATGGATTTGTTTTCCCTAGCGACGTTTCATCATTAGACGGCATTCTTTTCTACGGAGCATGGCGGATTTTAAGATTATCGTTTGGAACTGTCAAGGGATGTGCAATAATGAAACACAAGAAGCAATCGTTACGTTGGTAAAGAGAAGAAAACCTAGTCTCTTGTTCTTGTGCGAACCCTAGCTTTGGCTGGGGTTGTGGAGAAAGTAAAGAGAGACGGGTTTCGTGTGTATTACAAGGAGAGAGCTGAGGATTCCCGGGGATTAGCTATTTTTTTGAGGAAGGAGTATCCGATCCGGTTGAGGAATTATTCTTCCAATCATATAGATGTGGAGTTAGGGGTTACGGGTTCATCATAAGAGTGGCGTTTCATAGGGATTTACAGTTGCGCGGGTAATGGAGATTGAGTTCGTACTTGGGATCTACTGTGCACTCTTATGTCGCAGAGTGCTCTTCCTTGTTTAGTAGCGGGTGATGACAATGAGCTAGTTAGCAACAATGAGAAATCAGAAGGTTCTATTTGGCCATCTGGACTGATGAGATTGTTTCGGGAAGCTCTGGCAGACTGCAATCTTGGTGATCTAGGGTTTGTGGGTTCCAAATTTACTTGGTTATCCAAGTCAACTAAAGAGAGGTTAGACCGGGCCTATTACACGCCAAATTGGATGAGTTTATTATCATATTAGCGGGTAGTCACACTACCGCCAGACACGTCCGATCATCTTCCTCTCTTGATTGAGGTAGCTGTTATTCTTTCTATAGAAGAACGAGTAAAACACCGCTTCTATTTTGATGAATTATGGGTGGAATATCTAGAATGTGAGCGAGATATAGAGCAAGGGTGGGCTATTCCCTCTACGGGAAACCTGGTACTTCAACTTGGCTCCAAAATCAAGCATATGGGGCAAATTCTAATGCATTGGAATCAAGGTACAATCAGACAACACCGGAATGAGATGTGTCTGGTACAAAGTAAGATGAATGTGCTCGTCAATCTACCACATGTAGAAAGTCAGTATGAGGAGTTTCACGCTCTTCAAGTTTGGTATAATGAACTACTGTCACAAGAGGAAATGTATTGGAGGCAGCGTTTAAAGGTATTCTACCTTAAAAGAGGAGACCAGAATTCTCATTTTTTTTCATAGGAAGTGTTCAAATAGAAGGAGCAGGAATACCATTAAAGGCATTGAAGATTAGACAGGAGTCTGGCAAACAGAGAGCAGAAAAGTGGCTGAGATGCTTCTTGACTACTATGAGAATATATTCAGTTCTGAAGGGGTAGACATGGAAGTCCTTAATGAAGTCTTGTCTAGTGTTCCAATGGAAGTTGATGATGAGATGAATAATTTCTTACTGCTACCTTATTCTGATGAGTAAATTAAAAAGGCTATATTCCAGATGCATCCTTCAAAAGCGCCAGGACCGGATGGTATGTCCCCATTCTTCTTTCAAAAATATTGGCATATTGTGCAGTATGATGTTTGTTTTGCGGTGCGACATTTTTTAACTACAGGAAGCATAATTCAGTCTTCCAACTACACTAAACTAACGTTGCTTCCTAAGGGTAAAGATCCAAAAAATGGCTAAAGGCTACATGCCTATAGCACTATGCAATGTCGCATACAAAATCGGTTCGAAAGTGCTTGCTAATAGACTTAAAGTGATCCTTCCCACAGTATCTCTTCTTTGCAAAGTGCATTTGTTTCTGGAAGGATGATCTCGGATAATTCCTTAGTAGCTAATGAGGTGTCTCGCTTCTTAAATCAACTCTGACGAAGTACATGGGATGGTTTCTTTTCACTGAAACTGGATATCAGTAAAGCCTACGATAGGCTCAAATGGAAGTTTGTCGAGATGATGCTTCAGAAACTCGGTTTTGCTTCAGTTTAGATTAATATTGTCATGTGCACTTTAAAAACTATAAGTTATTCGGTTTTCATGGAGGATCTCCGCATGGGTACATACTTCCTTCTCGAGGTATACGGCAAGGTGATCCTCTATCACCTTACTTGTTTATCCTCTGTGCCAAAGGATTCTCCTCTTTGATCACTTCAGCCCTTATGTCCGGTGAGATTTCAGGTTTACGTATGTGTCCCACTACTCCTACGTTGCATCATTTATTATTTGCAGATGACTTGTTTCTTTTTAGAGAAGCTACTGTCCAAGAATGCACAACTTTCAAAAGGATTCTCACAGTTTATGAAAGGGCTTCGGGGCAATATATTAATCTACAAAAATGCAGTGTTGTGTTTAGTAGAAATGTTTCCCTTGATATCCAGATTAATCTGGCAGGCCTGCTTGGGGTACATCGAGTAGATGATCATGGTAAATATCTGGGATTACCATTGTTGGTGGGACAATCAAAAACGAATTTTTTTGAGTATCTGAAAGAGAGACTGATGACTAAGTTAGTGGGATGGCGAGACACGTTATTACACACAGCTGGCAAAGATATCCTTATTAAGGCAGTGGCTCAAACAATCCCTTCTTATGCGATGAATTGGTATCTTCTTCCAAAAGTATTATGTGACGACATGCATCAACTATGTAGCCAATTTTTTTGGGGCAACAACGACACCACTCGTAAAATTCACTGGAGACCTTGGGATAGAGTGTGTGTTGACAAAGAAATGAGGGATGAGTTTCAAGAATCTATATGCTCACAACCTAGCCATGCTAGCCAAGCAAGGATGGAGAATTCTCAAAAACCCTTATTCTTTGATAGCCCGATTGTATAAGGCCAAATATCACCCTTTTACTCCATTTTTGGAGGCCGAAATTGGTGAATCGCCTTCTTATTTATGGCATAGTATTGTCACGGCTCTTGAGGTCTTGAAAGCTGGTCTTATGAAAAGAATCAGCAGTGGTATTGACACCTATATCTGGACGCAAGATTGAATCCCAGAGGTGGCAGCTACTTCCCTTCAATGTCCAATAAACTGTAATGTGGAGTTGGTTTCCGAGTTGTTTCTACTAGGTTCTAAATGAAATGTCTCACTACTTTCTGAGTTATTTAAGCCCGGAGTGGTGGAGATGATTAGACGCATTCCTTTCGGTTCTAGGAGTCGAGGAGATACCTGGATATGGAAGTTGGAGAAGCGGGGAATTTACTCGGTGAAAACCGGTTATTTTGTTGCAAGGGATACTGTTGTTAGGTCTACATTAGTTTCAACCTCGTCAGGCCGGGTATCTTTTCCGTCCGTTGTGGGCAGCCTTATGGAGGGTGAAAATCTCAGGTAAAGTGGGAATTTGTGTTTGACGTGCTTGTCACAATATTCTTCTTACTCAGGAATGTTTGGGCATGAAAGGTTACGATGGTGATATTAGGTGTGTTTTGTGTGGTCACGCCTTTAAGACTGCATATCACTTGTTTTGTTCTTGCCCTACTGCCAGTGACATTCTCGCTCGAAATCCGTTTGATCTAACAGTTTGTATGTCTTCTAATTTGAGTTTCAAAACTTGGTTGCTGGATCAGGTGCATTCTCTCTCTCAATATCGTTTTGAGCAGCTTCTTATGACCATATGGAGTCTTTGGTTGAACAAAAATGAGAAACTATGGAAAAACTCAGGAAAGGAGGCAAAACAACTTGCAGCTCAAGCTATGGCACGTTATGAGGAATATAAGCAAGCCAATTCATCAATTAACATTCATGTGTCTGAAACTACTCACAAGGTATCTCATTGGACACCACCTGTTGATGATTTACTTAAACTGAATATTGATGCATCATTCAAGGAGAATCAGGGAGCGGGTGGAGGTATCATCTAACAAGAAGAAGGAAATTTTGTGGCAGGATTCTCTTATCATTACGATGGGATTGGTTTAGCTCCGCATGCTGAAGCCAAGGCTATTTGCTTTGGGCTGGAATTCCTAGTCACTTTAGGAATATCTAAAGCCGTGATCAAGTCGGATTGCGCCACCGTGGTCAATCAAATCATCCAATCTTCAGCAAATCATTCTGTTTTTGGTGAATTGGTTGAAGACGCACGAGACCTACTCAAACAACATCCTGGGTTCTTAATTATGCATGTACCAGGAGTTTGTTATAGAGTAGCACACCATCTTGCTATGTATACCTATGATCCGAACATTCATCTTGAATAGTTCGGCACTGCTCCGGCTTTTGTCCGCGATGCCATCAATTACGACGTTTTTTGTATGAAGTAATAAAATTACTTTCCTTTCGGAAGGTAGTTTTCCTCGGAAGAAAAAAAAACTCAACATTTCATGTGTGCTTCATTTTGGACTTGTGCAAATAGCGGTTGCATTATTTCAACGGTTAAACCTTAAACAGACCACCAAATTAAACAAAATTTGACTTAATTAAGTATGCTCGATCGACGATCATATATATAGAAAAGCATAACTGTTCATTTCACCAGAAAAAAAGAAAAGAGAAAAAAGTGATGATAGAGTGGTAGATGCCATATTTGGAGCAAAGCAAAAGCAACATGATATTGTTCTTCAAAATTTGACTTAATTAAGTATGCTCGATCGACGATCATATACATATGGAAAAGCATGACTGTTCATTTCACCAGAAAAAAAAGAAGAAGAGAAAAAAGTGATGATAGAGTTGTAGATGCCATATTTGGAGCAAAGCAAAAACAACATGATATTGTTCTTCATAATATCAACTTGACACGTACTTGACAGTATGTAGTTTTGCGAAGTCATGATCATCCTAATGATTGATAGTTGCATATTTATGCATCTATTTGGTATTTAATGTGTTCCCTATATTTAGTTTATTGTTATTAATTGAGTGAATTAATTATGTTTATTTGTTTTTAGGTGTTTTGGAGATTAATGGAGAAAATGAGATTAAATAATGTGTTTTGGAAGTTTCTTATCGAGGAACTGTCTAGCGAGCTCGATGGGTTTAATGACTGCAATCATATATGCCTTGGCGAGGTGGTTACGTACGTTGGTGCCATCGAGCAAAGTTGGTGAGAAGAAGTTGTTGGAATTCGATACATATATAATGAAGTACTTGGCACGTGATATTGCTTGCATGCATGTGGATATATTTGCAAGTGGGATTACGTACGTAGAGCCATAAAGCAAAAAGGAAGTTCGATGGCAACTTGGACTTGGACTAGGAAAAGGAGTCTAGCACGTGATGCATGCTTGCTAGGTTAATTAATCTAGCCTAAACATATATATATATATATATAGCAAGTGGGGGGGTTGAAGAAGATATACGGACGGCTAGAGAATAAAGAACGAGAGACAAAACAGAGGATTCAAGCGAGCTCGATCTCGACGTCGTCAAGAGTTCTTCCTTCTCCATCTTTTATTTATCTTTTATGAATTCTTTGATGTTTTTATTTATGACTATGAGTAGCTAATTTTCCTTTGTTAAGGGGCTGCTTGAAGCCCCGTACATGAAGTCTTTTTAATACATACACTTTAATCTAGTTATGCATATTCTATGAATGAGGTTTCTTTCTCTGAATGATCACCGTATGAATTCTTGTATGTTTGTTTTGGTGCGCAACTTAGTATGCATGCTAGGGTTCTAGTTTCATGAGATACGGGCGACTGAAGATAATTTCTTCCACCGGATTCTCTATAGTGATACACCGATTTTACCGTCGGGAGATTGAAATCCATAGGTCTAGCGAGACACGCTCATAGTGTACTTGTGAACCCTTGTAGCTTCTCAAACCTTTTCTTGAACTTAATGCTTTCTTCTTTGTAAACCTTGGGGTCCATGACTATGGGTTCAATAGAGGGATAGATGTAGGGGAGGTCCATGACAAACCTGCATATGCATAAGGATTGGGTAATAGGATGTGGTTGTAACGATCAACTCTTCCTGGGAACTTTCATTCATTGGATATGTGCATTAGATTAAGTATGTGTTAGATAGATGGAATGACGGTGGTGGATTGCATTCCTCTTAACTCTTTAATCATATAGTTTAAACTCATTTGCATTCATTAGCATATTTACTTTCAGCATTTATTTTCTGCATTAGCTGTAACTTCGCTGATTTATTTCGGTAACCAAATCAACTCCGAATACCCTCAAATTTTGTGTGGTAGTCCGCCACTGTGTCTAGTTTATTGTGTCAAAATCTCGATGCATTTGAGTCTGTCTAGATTAGGTTCGATGAACATTAGTGTACAGTAGTCGAGTCTGTCAGCATAGTAGTTTGTTAGGATTTAGTTTCACCAATTCCTCGTGTTCGATAACCCCTATTTATTTTACTACATTGATATATCCAGGTTGTGAATAGGGTATCTTTGAGAGGTGTTAAACCGCCTTGTCAAATTTTGGCGCCGTTGCCGGGGAGTTGCTTTATTCTAAGTCCTAATAGAGTCTTTAATTTTCAGTTTTGTTTTGTTTTGTTTTCTGTTTCTTTTGAGTCTTACTGTCTCTTCTTTGTGCAGGAGCATTGTTTATGCGTACTAGGAACACAAGAAGCGCTGAGCCATTATTACTTGATCCAGAGATTGAACGCTCAGCAAGGCAAAACAGGAAGCAGCGGGGACAACAGTCCATGAACGTGAGCAGTGGTGGTCAGCCTGAACATTCTGATACAGAGTCTGAGTTTGAGGAAGAACAGAGTATTCCGACACCACCACCATCACCAACAAGAATGGCAAATCCAACCAAGCTGAGAGAGTCCTTTATACCGGGCACTGGTGCAGCAGATTCACCGATCGTACTACCAGAGAATCTGGGGGCTTATTCTATTCCCCCATCACTTATATCGAATCTGCCACACTTCAGAGGAACGCCTTCTGAAGACCCTCAGGACCATCTCAATGAATTTACAGCATTGTGCAGAATCCAGAGATCGACTAATGTGGAAGAGGATACTGTGAAACTCCTCTTGTTTTCGTTCTCTTTGAAGGAGCAAGCAAAAGCATGGTATAATTCTTTAGCTCCTTTATCTATGGACACATGGGAGAAGATGTGCTCTGCATTTATGAAAGAGTTCTACTCTGCTTCACGCACCAAGAACTTGAAGAAGCAAATTAGCACATTCAGGCAGAAAGACAGTGATGAATTACATGAAGCCTGGAGCCAGTTTAAGAGTCTTCTTCGACAATGCCCTCATCATAAGTTTGACATCAACACTCAAATGGAGTTCTTCTATGAAGGACTTGATTCTTTTAACAGGTCAAAGCTTGATTCAGCTTGTGGGGGAAATTGGTGGAATATGACTGGAACAGAAGCCAAGGAAATTGTTGAGAACCAAGCAGAAAATTCAAGGCAATTTCAGTCCAGGGATAGATCCATGGGAGCAAGTAGAAGGTCTCTCAATGCAGTTGCAATCGATGGAGCCATGGAAAAAAGATTAAGCTCGATGGAGAATGATATTGCTCTGATAGCGAGTAGTCTGAAAGTGAGCAAGAAAACAACAGTTGCTGCAGCTCAGGTTGTGTGCACTTTATGTTCAGCTACAAGCCATTTAGCAGAAGATTGTCCCAAGTTCAGAGCAGAAGAAGAGGTTGATCAAGAGGAAGAAGCAAATTACTTCCAGAGACAACCCAACACTTATGGTGGAAATAGAGACCTTTTGAGCTATAGGAGCAACAATGTGCTAAATCCTCCTATTGTTCCACCTGGATTTCAGCAGAGACAGCCTACAGGAGATGGGCAGCAGTTTGGCCAAAGGCGTATGCCTCAGCAACAACAAGCTCAAGATCAAACATCATCAGACAATTCTACCTTGGCAGCCCTCATGCAACAAATGATGTTTGACAACAAGAAGGAACGAGAGGAGAGTAGTGCCTTTCGCCAAGATATCAAGGCCACAACTCAGGAACTCAAGGCTACAGCTCTGCAACAAGGAAAAACAATTGACTTGCTTGAGAGACAAATGAGCCAAATGCAGCAAACAATGGCTCAAGTCAAGGAAGGAAGTCTTCCTAGTAACACTCTTCCCAATCCCAACACAAAATATGAAGCTCATGCAATGACCTTGAAGAGTGGGAAGGTGTTGGAAGAACTGCCCGAGTTAACAAAGAGAAAATGGGAGGAGCCCGTGCTTGAACAACTTGTCCCTTACAAGCCATTGGACAAGCCGTCAGAAGATTCTGCAGGAACCCCAATTCGAGCCGTCGAAAATGCACCTGAAACAGAAGAACTGACAAATCAAAAATCAGGTCAGGTATCCTCTACTCCTTCTCCTGCCATTATTCCTAATTTACCTTTTCCTAGCAGGTTGAAGAAACAGGCGAAGGTTGAAAAAGAGAAGGAGATCTTGGATGTGTTCAGAAAGGTAGGAGTAAACATCCCATTGTTGGATGTGATCAAGCAGATACCACAATATGCAAAGTTCCTGAAAGATTTGTGCACAACAAAGAGAAAATTCAATGGAACTGAGACTGTGGCTTTGGGAGAGAGAGTATCTGCTGTGCTTCAAAGAAAGCTCCCACCTAAGTTAGGTGATCCAGGACGTTTTACGATCCCATGTACCATTGGTGATCACAGGTTTGCGGGTGCTTTACTTGATCTAGGTGCTTCCATTAATTTAATGCCATACACTGCTTATAACAGGTTGAAAATGGGAGAACTTATTCCCACATGTGTCACCATTAAACTTGCTGATCGGTCTAACTGTTATCCTCAAGGTATTATTGAGGATGTTTTGGTGCAGGTGGGAGATTTGATATTCCCAGCAGATTTCTTTGTGCTGGAGATGGAGCATGAGCCAATGCCATCAGAAATACCATTGATTCTTGGGAGACCATTCTTGAGAACAGCGCGTACAAAGATAGATTGTTTTGATGGATCATTGAGTATGGAAGTAGCTGAGGAGAAAATCCACTTCAATATTTATGAAGCTCTCAAACATCCGAATAGTGATGATGCTTATTCATGTTGTTCAGTTGACATTTTTGAGAGTTTTGTGCAAGAATTCATTCACTATTCATTGGAGGAGGATCCTTTGAGGAAGGTCATCGAGGTATCTGGAAAAGAAGATGTTCCAAGTCTGAAGCTTGACAAGGAAAAGAAAGTTGAACCTATTTTTGAGATAGCTTCAGCTGAGGATCTTGAAATGGAAGAGGGGTATTATGCTATGGAAGAAGCACTTGAATCCCTGCCAATTATGAAAGGTAAATATTCTAAACCCATTTTCCTTCCAATTTCAGATGACGTTCTAGTTCCGTCTATACAGGTGGCACCCACATTAGAGCTTAAACTTCTTCCCGAGCATTTAAAGTATGCTTTCCTAGGGGAGGATGATACACTTCCAGTCATCATCTCTTCCAAGCTCTCAAGGTTACAAGAGGAGAAGTTACTGAATGTACTTAGGGAGTACAAGGCCGCCATTGGATGGACAGTAGCCGACATCAAGGGCATCTGCCCAACATTGTGTACCCATAGGATCCATCTGGAGGAGGGAGCTAAACCAACAAGGGAAGCTCAACGTCGTCTCAATCCTCCCATGATGGAAGTTGTCAAGAAAGAAGTCATCAAGCTTCGAGACGCAGGTATCATTTATGCTATTTCTGACAGCAAATGGATTAGTCCTGTGCAGGTTGTGCCCAAACGTTCAGGAATCACAGTGGTAAAGAATGATGAGAACGTGTTGGTACCTCAAAGAGTCCAAACGGGATGGAGAGTGTGTATTGACTACCGCAAGCTCAATGCCACCACAAGAAAAGATCACTTTCCGCTCCCATTCATTGATCAGATGTTGGAAAGGTTGGCAGGTCATGAATATTATTGTTTCTTAGATGGTTATTCAGGGTACAACCAGATAGCCATACATAAGGATGATCAAGAGAAGACCACCTTCACATGTCCCTATGGCACTTTTGCTTATAGGAGGATGCCATTTGGTTTATGCAACGCACCTGCCACATTTCAGAGGTGCATGGTAAGTATTTTCTCAGACATGGTTGAAAAGATCATTGAGGTATTTATGGATGATTTCTCTGTTTTCGGTGATTCTTTTGACATATGTCTTCATAATCTAGCTATGGTTTTAGAGCGTTGTGTAGAAACTAACCTTGTACTTAATTGGGAAAAATGCCACTTTATGGTGGAACAAGGTATAGTTTTGGGACATGTTATTTCAGCTAGAGGTATAGAAGTTGATAAAGCTAAGGTTGATATTGTGCGTACCTTACCCCCTCCTTCCACTGTGAAGGAGGTGCGATCTTTTCTTGGACATGCAGGGTTTTATCGCAGGTTTATCAAGGATTTCTCCAAGATATCCAGACCGTTATGTGCATTGCTCCAGAAAGATGTAGCTTTCAACTTCACCGATGAGTGCTTGCAAGCATTCAATAAGCTCAAGGAGTTGCTCACTACAGCTCCCATCATTCAAGCACCGGATTGGAGTATACCATTTGAGCTCATGTGTGATGCTTCAGATTATGCTGTTGGCGCTGTTCTTGGCCAACGACCACAAAGACTTCCACATGTCATCTATTATGCCTCCCGTACTTTAAATGATGCACAGTTGAACTATTCAACTACTGAGAAGGAGCTCTTAGCAGTGGTTTTTGCTCTTGAAAAGTTTAGGTCTTACTTGTTAGGAACTAAAGTTATCATATTTTCTGACCATGCTGCTTTGAGATATTTGATGACTAAACAGGATGCCAAGCCCAGGTTGATTCGATGGATGCTCTTACTTCAAGAGTTTGATATTGAGATCAAGGACAAGAAGGGTTCTGAAAATGTGGTGGCGGATCACTTGAGTAGACTCACCCACGGTTCCAATGCAGAAGAAGACACTCTTCCTCTCCGAGATAGCTTTCCTGATGAACAACTCTTTGTTGTTCAATCTATGGAGCCATGGTATGCCGATATTGTTAACTACAAGGTGAGTACGTACATTCCACCCAATTTCAGCAGAGCTCAGAAAGACAAACTGGTCAAGGAAGCCAGGTATTATGTATGGGATGAGCCATACCTCTGGAAATATTGTACCGATGCCATCATCCGCAGGTGTGTACCCGAGTCTGAATTTCAATCTATTCTATCTTTTTGTCACTCACATGCAGGTGGTGGACACTTTGGAGGGAAGAAGACTGCTCTCAAAGTGCTTGAGAGTGGATTTTATTGGCCAACGTTGTTTCATGACGCCCATGTCATGTACAAATCATGTGAGAGATGCCAAATGACAGGTAACATTGGCCCAAGAGACCAAATGCCTCAACACCCTGTTCTTATTGTTGAAATATTCGATGTGTGGGGTATTGATTTCATGGGACCATTCCCTAATTCTCAAGGTTATTTGTATATTCTTCTCGCTGTGGATTATGTTTCTAAGTGGGTGGAAGCTAAAGCCACCCGCACTAACGATGCTAAGGTTGTTCTTTGTTTTCTGAAAGATATTTTTGCTAGATTTGGAACACCTAGATGCATTATCAGCGATGGAGGATCTCATTTTTGCAATAGAACCTTTGATGCTTTGCTCAGGAAGTACAGTGTAACACATAAGGTGGCCACACCTTATCATCCTCAAACCAGCGGGCAAGTGGAAGTGTCGAATAGGGAGATCAAGCAAATCCTTGAGAAGACTGTTGGACCAACAAGGAAGGATTGGAGCCAACGCCTCGATGAAGCGTTGTGGGCTTACAGGACAGCATATAAGACACCTATTGGAATGTCTCCTTATAGGTTGGTGTATGGAAAAGCTTGTCATCTTCCAGTGGAATTGGAACACAAGGCATATTGGGCTGTCAAGAAGTTCAATTTTGACATCGATGATGCGGGTTTGCATAGGAAGTTGCAGCTGAACGAGCTCGATGAGATTAGGCATAATGCCTATGAGTCCAGCAGGATTTACAAGGAAAAGACTAAAGTTTTTCATGACCGGAATATTAAGAGAAAAGAATTTGTTGTTGGTCAAAAAGTTTTACTCTTCAGTAGTCGTCTACGCTTGTTTCCAGGTAAGCTAAAAAGTAGATGGACTGGACCTCATGTTATCACTAATGTCTTTCCTCATGGTGCCATCGAGATTGTAAGTTCAAAAACAGGGAAGACATTTAAAGTGAATGGACATCGACTAAAGCCATTCTATGAGTCCTTTGTGGAGCATGTCTTTGAGGATGCAACCCTTGGAGAGGCATCTCTGTCCGTGGAGTGTTGAGACTTGCTGTCTGGCTGAAGACGTTAAACTTAGCGCTACTTGGGAGGCAACCCATGTCGATGGAGAGCGTGGAAAACCAGATTTGAAATTCTTAAACTCTCTATCTTTCTCATTTGCTTTATTTTTCTCCATGTTTAGTTTGATTCGTGATGTGTTATGTGTTTCATTCCATGCTTGTTTGATGTATTGTATGTTTTAGTTTTGTTTTACATTGAGGACAATGCAAATTTCAAGTGTGGGGTGTGGTTTATATCATATCCTTAGCGTCTATGTATAAATTTTTCGTTATTTTGGTACTGTACAGTATGCTATTTCGTGTCAATTATTTGACATAGTTTGAAGTTTCGCAATTTTCTGAAATTTTTAGAGGATGTTTTTACATGTGTCCAAATTGTGCTCTTAAAATTTCAGCTCATTCCAATGTGTGATCAATTCTTTAAAATTCTATCGAGGGAATGGGTCTCTGGCGAGCTTCGCTTGTTGTACTGTTCAGTTTGATGTTGTGTGTGATTTGTTCGCCATATCGAGAAGTCTCGTAAATTTCTGAAATTTTTAGGGAATGTTTATAAATGTGTCTAGTTTGTCCCCTCTAAATTTCAGCTCATTCCACTCTGTCATTAATTCTATATAATTCTGGCGAAGTGGAGCTGAGTCCAGCGAGCAACAGTTCTCAGTACTGAACAGTAACCTGTTCGTGTCATTCATCTTCGATAGCTAGGGATCTCGTAATTTTTTGAAATTTTGAGGGCAGGTTTGTAAATGAGTCTATCGAGTGCTCGCGAAATTTCAGCTTATTTCGATGAATGACTAATTTTGTAAAATCCTATCGAGCCTCGCTGCACGTTGTTCGCCATCGAAGTTCGATGGGCTGGCGAGCAATCAGTCTGCTGTTTTGTATAATTTATTTGACATAGTTATAGGTCTCGTAATTTTCTGAAATTTTGGGGGTAGGTTTGTATATGTGTCTAGTTAGTGTTCGCAAAATTTCAGCCAATTACGATGAGTAATTAATTTTGTAAAATTCTGGCGAGATGTACTGTGCAGTACACAGAGTCTAGCGAAGCTGCTCGCTCGATGGTGCTATTTTTGAGTTTTTCTTTGTTTTCCTTGGGTATCTTAGTGCCTTATTTGAAAAACCAAATACAAAAGTAAAAAGTGTCAAGAAAAGCATAAAAAGAGTCTTTTGTTTTGTGTCTTAGGTGCCCTTAACTAGTCCATGATGTGATTATATCTTCCGTAATTGTGACTAAAAGATGATCATTTTATTTAAGTTTCTTTGGTTAATCTTGATATATGATGCATATGCGAATGTGTAGTGGATGTAGAACAAGTTAACATGGTACAGATTTTTTTTGGCATGCTTAAACTTTGTTGAGATTCATTTAACCTGTGAGCGATTGAGCCTATATGTGATTACACATGCTTTCTTTATCGAGTGTCAATTGCTTGCCACAGATTAAGTTAATGGACCCTAGATATTACTAGAACTTGCTCTTGTGCTTTTCAAAGCTTATAGTCAATACTTGTTTTGATTGAGGAAGTGATAAAGGCATTTAGGGGACACCACCATAGCCATACAAGCCTGTGTCCTGATTTTGTGTACACAAGATGTGCACCCCTTAGTTAACCACTTTGAGCCTACATGTTTAAACTTTATGTCATCACCCACATATCTCTGACCTTAAACCTTAGAATAGTTATATCTTTACTCTTGTTCTAGGACTTGGTAGAGCTATACATGAGACAGGTATGTGAAGACGGCGAAAATGTCGAAAAGTGATGCAAAGAAATAAGTGTGGGGTATCAAGCTAGTGTTTGAAAAAAAAAAAAAAAAAAAAAATTGTGATGTCTAGCTTGATACCCGAGTTAATTGTTGATGAAAACAATGATGTGAAGGCCCAACAAGATGAAATTCGGCCACAAAAGTGAGAAAGTTCATGATTGTAAAGTTTGAAGAAGTCTCTTATTTGGTGCTCTACTGGGTTCTAGAATTATATTTGAATTCCTTATCCGTTTATTCTTTAACCTATAAGCCAAGTCCCATTACAACCCATGAAGTCCTTTTGATCCTCAAGATAGCAGCCTTTGATCTGTGGAGATTTGTCACAAGTGTAGGCATATGGTGTGGTCCATTTGACAAGTAATTGAGTTGAGTGAATACCTTAGACATACTTTGAGAGAAACACTTTTGAGAGCATATACCAGTGAGGTTGAATCTTGACAAGTTTGTTGCATGCTACAGCTTTATTTTCACCATGATTATGTCTTTGTCCTACATATTACATGTGTGTCATGCATTGAAATTAACTTTCGAAATTTTACGGTATAAATTTGGAGTCACACTTATCTTGGTGTTACAATTGTGGAGGATTGCTGAGACAATTTGTTAAGGGTGTTAGAGTCATATAGTTAAAGTCTTTGAGTTTTTTTTTCAGAGTCTTAGTTTAGTGTATTGCTCGAGGACTAGCAATGTCTAAGTGTGGGGTATTTTGATAGTTGCATATTTATGCATCTATTTGGTATTTAATGTGTTCCCTATATTTAGTTTATTGTTATTAATTGAGTGAATTAATTATGTTTATTTGTTTTTAGGTGTTTTGGAGATTAATGGAGAAAATGAGATTAAATAATGTGTTTTGGAAGTTTCTTATCGAGGAACTGTCTAGCGAGCTCGATGGGTTTAATGACTGCAATCATATATGCCTTGGCGAGGTGGTTACGTACGTTGGTGCCATCGAGCAAAGTTGGTGAGAAGAAGTTGTTGGAATTCGATACATATATAATGAAGTACTTGGCACGTGATATTGCTTGCATGCATGTGGATATATTTGCAAGTGGGATTACGTACGTAGAGCCATAAAGCAAAAAGGAAGTTCGATGGCAACTTGGACTTGGACTAGGAAAAGGAGTCTAGCACGTGATGCATGCTTGCTAGGTTAATTAATCTAGCCTAAACATATATATATATATATATATAGCAAGTGGGGGGGTTGAAGAAGATATACGGACGGCTAGAGAATAAAGAACGAGAGACAAAACAGAGGATTCAAGCGAGCTCGATCTCGACGTCGTCAAGAGTTCTTCCTTCTCCATCTTTTATTTATCTTTTATGAATTCTTTGATGTTTTTATTTATGACTATGAGTAGCTAATTTTCCTTTGTTAAGGGGCTGCTTGAAGCCCCGTACATGAAGTCTTTTTAATACATACACTTTAATCTAGTTATGCATATTCTATGAATGAGGTTTCTTTCTCTGAATGATCACCGTATGAATTCTTGTATGTTTGTTTTGGTGCGCAACTTAGTATGCATGCTAGGGTTCTAGTTTCATGAGATACGGGCGACTGAAGATAATTTCTTCCACCGGATTCTCTATAGTGATACACCGATTTTACCGTCGGGAGATTGAAATCCATAGGTCTAGCGAGACACGCCCATAGTGTACTTGTGAACCCTTGTAGCTTCTCAAACCTTTTCTTGAACTTAATGCTTTCTTCTTTGTAAACCTTGGGGTCCATGACTATGGGTTCAATAGAGGGATAGATGTAGGGGAGGTCCATGACAAACCTGCATATGCATAAGGATTGGGTAATAGGATGTGGTTGTAACGATCAACTCTTCCTGGGAACTTTCATTCATTGGATATGTGCATTAGATTAAGTATGTGTTAGATATATGGAATGACGGTGGTGGATTGCATTCCTCTTAACTCTTTAATCATATAGTTTAAACTCATTTGCATTCATTAGCATATTTACTTTCAGCATTTATTTTCTGCATTAGCTGTAACTTCGCTGATTTATTTCGGTAACCAAATCAACTCCGAATACCCTCAAATTTTGTGTGGTAGTCCGCCACTGTGTCTAGTTTATTGTGTCAAAATCTCGATGCATTTGAGTCTGTCTAGCTTAGGTTCGATGAACATTAGTGTACAGTAGTCGAGTCTGTCAGCATAGTAGTTTGTTAGGATTTAGTTTCACCAATTCCTCGTGTTCGATAACCCCTATTTATTTTACTACATTGATATATCCAGGTTGTGAATAGGGTATCTTTGAGAGGTGTTAAACCGCCTTGTCAATGATCTCATTACATTAATTATATACAGGGGTCCTTAATTGGATGATATATTTGCTTATTATTTGCAGGGGAATCGATCATATATATGTATATATGTTTTATATGAATCAATTTAAGATTTCATACGTGCACCGAGCCACAGTGCACCGACACAAATCTATATATTTCCTTTATATGTAATTGGCCGGAATCACGATGATCTAATATTCTTCGATTTCTGTAATCATCAGGTTGACATTTGGTTGACCTGGTTGAAAGAATGATCCCTTGCCTGAAGAAGTGAGAGAGACTATTACTACTACAATTAATGTTTTCTGTACAATATTCACCAGCACACGTGCAAATAAGGACTATATACGCAGTTTAGTGTACTAAAATTTTTACATTAATTTCTAATCGATTCTATTTTTTTTAATAATTTTGAGTATTATAAAAACTTCTTAAACTTAAAACTTAATCATTCAGTGCATGTGAAATGTTCCAACTATGCATTGTAACATAGTGCCTAACCATTTTAACAGCTTCAAAATTCAAACTAAACTTAACTTGAGAGCATACCCAACTAGGCTACTGTTCGATGCAGAAATATCTCTCGGGAGAGACCTTTCCCACGAAGCAGTCTCTTTTATCTCGGATGTCTTAACCGCGTGAGCCGGTCTATCCTGCTTGTGCTTCGTATGCTGGCGTGCCACCGTTCTTCAACGGAATTTGGACTGATTACTGCCGCCTGACTTCTTATGTAAGCGATTAGAACAGGGAGAGCACCAACCCTGTTCGAATAGGTCCTTTCTGCCTAGAAACCTAAGACTTTGATATGTGTACCTCTCAGCCAAATCCAGAAATCGATACTCTCACGTCTCTCGTGCAGAGCAGAGCAATCTCTTGATGAAGTGTTGAGAACACTCGCTTCCTTTGTGTATCCAAGCTCCCAACTTACAAGTGAGCCGCTCTTCAACCTTCAGGTTGCAATTGCTTCCTTGGAGTCGTAAATACCTTCACTCGATAGGTGAACAGTACTCAGACCTTCTGGTTGCAAGAAGATAGAAATCTCGAGGACGAGATAACCGTCTAGGTTTGTTTGCGTATAGCAAGGCTGTTTGATTGATTGTTCGTGTGTCTCTATATAAGATCATTGCATTCCTTATATACTCGCTTACAAATCAGTCATTGATTCTATTTCTAACTCCTTTGCTCTTGTAATCTTGTCTGAATCTCCATACCAGCATACGTGTTATACCCCTTATAGGTATTCTAATTCCATCATAACTCTTCTAAGAGTCCTGCAAACATCAACTAGTTATGATAGAAACTGAGCCGCGTGAGACCAGCTCACAGTTCTAATAGAACTCTAAGTCTTCTTCCAGCAAAGCTCGATACGAATCTCGCTAGACACTTTATACTTAACTTCCTCGATAGGAACTTATAACATGATGGGCCGCTCGCTAGACCTCCGTCATCCAAGTCCAAAGTAAATATTTTATTTAGCCCCAAACAGCTACTCGTAGTGGTTTCATTTCACTTGATCAATTAGGTTCCAATTATATATCATCGTGTTCTAGAATTGTAGATATATGTAAATGGCACGGTCCGGATTTCTCGGCGGAAACTAAGGATGTTTTGTTCTTATGATTATAGGGCGCGCAAATATGTACATAATTTGGGCAAAGAAGAACATGGACTCTTTATTCCTGGCCTAGCATAAGTGCAGGGGTGAAAGAGGGGAAACTTCAATATGTTGGAGAGAGACATACCGAGATTGACTGATCGAGACTAGGGAGGCAAAAGACGGAGAGAGTTGTGAGAGGAGGCATCCTTGTTGGCTCACTGCATGTCTGGGCGGTATATTGTTTTTTGGCTTATACCAAAATTGGGTGGGTTGTAGGTGGCATAGGGTTTGATCCTCCCCCGGGTTGGCAGTATATTCTCGTGACTATGCCATCGAGTTCACAATTACAAGTTCTCCATCTTATTTGTAGTTTTTTCGCGTTTATGTTATAGATATACACTGTATAAATTGCGGCATGTTGTGCCAAAGTGATGAACAAGTACATATATCACACACAAGTCCAATTTAACTATCTGAAAAACAAACGTGTAATTTAAAGGCATCGACATTAGAAACGTGTATCTTTTATCATAATTAAAAAGAAATTCTTCATGTTTTTTTTGAATTATAAATGACTTTAATTTAGGTTATATATATTGACAGTGCATGTACATGTTGATGTGATTTGAGTTATCTCCAAATAGCCCAGCATTCAAATATCTATAGCTCCACCTTGATGAGAAATATTCAAATTCCAAATAATAGAAATTAGAATGGAACCTCATTCGTATAAGACACATGTTGGGATTGTGTGTCTGAATATGAGTCAAGAATACGAGGATACCGCACTAATATTAATGAGAGCCATTACATAGAGAGAATGCAAATGGTTTGATTATGTCGGAGTGAGTCATATTTTTAGTATATTTATGAAGTGTATATTTTATAATTATGTAAGAAATTGTAATTAATTAGGTGTAAAATAGTTTTTTATTTGAGTTGTAAGTATGCTTGTATATATACCCAATTTAGGATTGATCAATATATCAGAAAAAAAAAATTCAAACACTTGTGTTCTCTTTGACTTGGTATCAGAGCCTAAGTTGATCCTGGCAATCTGACCTAACCTGAATTCCGCTGCTTGACCTGAACCTAAATCCTTATTTGACATGTCAAAAGCAGCCTCGACTCATCGAAATTTGACGATCTGAACTTGTTTTTCTGGCAATTTTTATTATATGATCTAACATCTGAACATGTTTGCAATGGATCTTATAATCTTTGAACCTGAAGTTACTCGTGAACAATTGATGGCTCTTTTGACTGGGAACACAAGATGTGGAGTACAACTGGATGGCACAAATTACCACTTATGACTAAGATTGATAAAGATACATCTTGGTGGTGGTGGAAAGTGGCCATATGTGGCGGGTACTCTACTGCGACCTGCAGATGTTGGCAAAGAACAAACTTTGTGGGATACTATGAATTCAAATACGATGATGACTCTCCTGAAATATATGACAAGACATGTTATGTTGTTGTTCTATGGCTATTCATGTCCAAAGGTTATTTGGGATGTTGTTGCAACCACATATTATGATGAGAATGATTTTGTCATAGTACATGAGTTGACTTGCCAAGCCTTTACAACTACCCTGAATGGTCAACCTCTTGCAGAGTACTACGTAAACCTGAAAGCTATATGGCAAGAACTGGATGAAAGGGATGCAAACCCTATGGTGTGTGATCTTGATACTACTACACAAAACAGGACCACTGACAAAATGCATGTCCACATCTTTCTAAAAGAGCTAGATTCGAGATTTGCTACTGGGAGAACTACTGCAACAAGCCATGCCACCAACTCCGGAATAAGCATATGCCTATGTTCGTAAAGATGAGTCCAATCAGCCCAAGAAGCTCCATACTAAGGTATCAAACCTCACAGTGCAATCAAAACCTCAACAAGGTTGGAATCTCAATAACCAAGACAATCAGTAGTGGATTCAACCTGCTCGTGGACTAGATCTAAGTAAGATAAAATGCTTCTATTGTAAGGAGTTTGGACACTACAAGAATGAATGCCCTCAGAAAGCAAGTCAATGTGTCACCTATGCCAAGAATAGTAGTAGCAAGGTTGCAGTTCAAACTAGTTCAAAAACCTGATTTCTATGGAGTAGAGGAACAAGATCTTACTATAGGTATTTGTTCTCATGAGAGAAGAGGTAAAATTGGTATTGTATTAAAAGTCTCGAGCTTTATTGATGGTGATACATGAATAATTGATTCTGGTGCGTCTGATCATATAACCTTTGATAAATCATTGTTTTCGAGTCTGTCTGCAACTCTCATACCTGAATTGTCTAATGCAAATGGTGTGTATTTCTCGATTTTAGGCATATGGTCAATTCAAGTTACTCCAACCATTGTGTTACATAATTTCTTCTATGTTCCTTCTCTATCTCATCACTTATTATCTGTCTCTGAATTAAACTCACAAAATAAATGCTCTATAACATTTTTTCATATGTATGCTATCTTTCAGGATCTGTCATCTCAGGTGATAATAAGCAAGGGAGATCTAAGGGAGAGACTGTTTCACTTGGATTACATATACAACGGAGAGACAAGAAGACCTTCACTAACTATTACCCTAACATTGAGTTCTAATCAAGTGAAGGTAATTTGGCTCTGGCATCGTCGATTGGGTCATCCACCTTTTGGGGTCATGAAGAAATTTATGCCATCTTTATTTTTGGGAATAAATGAGTCAAGTCTCCATTGTGAAACTTGTATTTTTGCCAAGAATCATAAGTCTAGTTATTTTCCTAGTCTATCTTCTAGTTCAACACCGTTTGAATTGATTCATTCTGATGTATGAGGGCCTTCAAAAATTTCAACACTGTCAAGAATGAAATACTTTGCTTTGTTTATTGATGACTTTACAAGATTAACATGGATTGTGTTTCTGAAAAAGAAGAATGTTGTGTTTTCTGCCATCACTATTTTTCATACTTCTCTGCACTCAATTTGATGCTTTGTGTGAAAATATTTTGATCTGACAATGGAGGGAATTTTGTCAACCACTTTTTTAAAGAATATTTTCATCAACATGGAATTGTTCATCAGACTACTTGTTCTCAGAAAGGAAAAATTGTCACCTCTTGGATATGGGATGAGCTTTTTTACTTGGCGCCAACATACCCAAGTATCTATGGGGAAAGCTATGTTATGTGCCTCTCACCTCATCAATCGCGTACCATATGTAGTTCTTCATAATCAGGTTCCCTTTGAGGTATTTTCTAAGTTCATTGTCATCCCATCTCTCAACAAACTTCTTGCTCGTGTCTTTGGTTGTGTGGCATATGTTCATCTTCATAAGAATCAGAGGTCTAAGTTTGAGGCTCATGCTCTTAAGTGTGTATTTGTTGGCTATGGTACTCAACAGAAAGGGTACAAGTGTTATCATCCTCCATCTCAAAAGTTCTATGTCACCATGGATGTCACTTTTGGTGAAGACTTGTGTTATTTCCCTCATTTGGCAATAATTCGTGAGGAGGAGAAGAATGTGTTTTATAAAGACCAATTTGGAAAACTAGAAGATTATATTTCAGTTAAAAGTGTCACAGCCGGAAGCAGTTTTTGACTCGTCGAGGAGGAACCTCGCCCTGTCGAAAATTATGTCCAGGATCAGGCAGAAGGTGGTTTTTGACCCGTCGAAAATTGTGTCCCAAATCAGGCAAAAGGTGGTTTTCGACTAGTCGAGGGGGAACCTCGACCCATCGAAAATACCCAGGCTGATGAGTTTGCCTCGATTTCTAAAAATATTCAACATGTCAAACAAGTGTCTGACACGTCAAAAGGAGGAGAATTAGTCACTAATGAGCCACCGATTGTTGATGATGTACATGTAAGTTCAATCTCTCCCTCTCCATCGACGATTTCTTTTGGCCTGTTAGAGGTATGTAGTAGTGTTCATTTGTTTAGGTCTAGTGTCCTTGAAAAAGTCTTGCCTGCTAGGTCAACCTGTGGTCGACCTTCAAAAAGATATGAACCTCTCTTGTCAGCTAAAGTCAAGTATCATGTATGCTAATTATGTGTCAACTCATAGATTGTCTAAGCCTTATATAGCTTTTGTGAATCAATTATCCGTTGTATCTCTTTATAGTAAAGTGCACGATGCAATCAGGGAGGAGAAGTGAGTCAAGGCAATAGAAGTTGAGATGGGTGCTCTCAGCAAGAATGATATTTGGGGCTTAGTACCATTACCACTTGGAAAGAAGATTGTTGGGTGTAGATGGGTTTATACTGTGAAACATAATGCAGATGGCTCAGTTGACAGGTATAAGGCGATGTTGGTTGCAAAAAGATACACTCAAAAATATGGAGTGGATTATGATGAGACGTTTACACCAGTAGCAAAGTTCAATACTATTCGATTCCTCATGTTTTTGGCAGCTAATCTGGATTGGCCCTTGCAATAGTTTGATAAGAAGAATTCCTTTGATCCTGGAGATTTGAATGAAGAGATTTATATAGATCTTTCTCCAAGATATGGTACTTCTACAGGTGAGAATGTGGTGTGCAGATTAAAGAAGTCCTTGTATGGATTGAAAAAATCTCCAAGAGCTTGGTTTGGAAGGTTCACAACTTTCATGAAGAAGATTGGGTATATGTAGAGCAATTCAGATCACACTTTGTTCCTGAAGCATCAATAGGGTAACCTGACGGCTTTGATTATTTATGTGGATGATATAGTCGTGACAGGTGATGACTCTGATGAGATCAAGAAATTACAAGTTCAGTTGTCTTCGGAATTTGAGATGAGAGATCTTGGGAACTTAAAGTATTTCTTAGGTATTGAGGTGGTTTGAAAAAAGGACTACATTATGTTGAGTCAAATGAAATATGTTCTAGATCTGTAACAAAGACTGATATGCTTGACTGTAAACCAGTTGATACACTCATTGAGCAAAATCATCGGATTACAAAATATCTTGATCAAGTTCCCACAGACAAGTTCCGGTACCAGAGGTTAGTTGGAGGATTAATTTACTTGTCACACACTAGACCTAATCTTGTTAATGTTGTTAGTGTGTTTAGTCAATATATGCATAATCCGAGTGCAAATCATATGAATGATGTGATAAGGATTCTGAGGTACTTGAAGTTTGCTCCTTGTAAAGACCTTGTATTCTGCAAGCATGAAGATTTGGGGACTAGTGATTATACTGATGCAGATTAGGCAGGGAACATCACTGATCGGCGTTCTACTTCTGACTACTTCACATTTGTTGGTGGAAATCTAGTTACTTGGAGAAGCAAGAAACAGAATGTGGTAGCTCGTTCTAGTGCAGAAGCTCAGTATAGAGGTATGACTCGAGGAGTTTGTGAGTTATTGTGGCTAAAATATTTGTTGAGGGATTTGAGTTTCAAGCAGAAACAGTCAATACCTCTTTATTGTGACAACACTATTATAATTGAAATTGCGCATAATTCTGTTCAGCATGATCAGACGAAGCATGTAGAAATTGATAGACATTTCATCAAGAAGAAGCTAAATGCTCATATTATTGCATTCCTATTTGTTTATTCAGATAAGCAATTAGCTGATATCCTTACCAAAACAGTTTTATTTAGAACATTTAGTGACTCACTTGAGAAGTATGCTTCAACTTGAGAAGTGTTGTATTTAGAATGTGTATATTCTGTAATTATGTAAATTTTTTTAATTAATTCAGCGTAAAGTAATTTCCTACTTAAATTATAAATATACATGTATATATCCAATTAGAGATTAATCAATATATCAAAAAAATTCCTGAACACTTCTATTCTATTCTCTTTGACCGATTAATTATTCCTACTTTCCATAGTTATAGCTTGTAAAACACAAACTCAAACACATGTTGATGCATGGATGTCTTGGTGGGTAAGCGATCAAGGACAGAATCCATATATACCATGTAACGCAAGGGCTCTGCTGGCCCAACAACACTAAATTAGTCGCCAAGTGTTTCTTCAAGTCCAACACCACTTGTGAAGTTTATCCGTACACTCTCTTTCGGTGGAGATAGAACGTACACGGTACATCAATCATAGCTAGTTTTTCCGGATTTCATTTTGAAAACGCTTGGCATGGGGATGTTTGGGCTAGGGATGTTGGGAATGGATGTAACGTTTTCGAGCATATATGGTCATTGATACATGTGAAAGAGGAATCAAATCCAGCGCAGAAAATGCCAAAGACCAAAATGAGACAGAGGTGGTGGATCAGTTTGATAGAAAGGACCGGAGATGAGAAAGGCATGCAAAATCTGAACGGAAGAAAAAGAAGGAAAGACTCAAAGCCATTATTGTCAGTGATATCATGGGCTAGCTACCGAATTAGCCAGCCAGCAGCGAAAACAGATATGATCGAATAAGCCAGCCAGTGTAGACTGACGACTGTGGGAGGACTGTGGAGGAGGACTGCATGCATGATGATATTTGGCAATAGCGTTTTAGGACTACTGACAATGTTTTGATGGAGACTTATGATGCTCTGCCGGAGACACACTCTCACCCCTCGCGTGCCATTTGCCTCTGCACTTTCTCCGACAACCACCTGTTCCCCGCCGGCACGTGTCACGGAGGCCGGGCCCCTCCATCTCCCGGTGTTTTTAGCTGGTGGATTTGGTAGCATGAGAGAATCGTAGCTTAGCTTGAGCTTGTGTGTTAAATCTGTCTTGCTCTTTGTACGTACGTAGTTCATTGCAAGCTAACGGTGAAGAATTGAAGACGATCGATTATGTACAATGAATAATACACTCCACGCAGAGGCTAAGATCTTAAACCGGCTTCCATCAATAATTAACAAGCAACCGACCAACTATGATAATCCCTGTGTGGAAGCATTAGCAAACTGTATATTCAAAAATTTATTATGCATAGCCAGATATTTCTGTTTATTAACAATGCTTGATATAAGCTATTCGATCTATTTAATTAGTCTTTAGGAGGAGGCAACATACAAATGTTTTATGATAGGGGAATAATAGGCCCAAAATGATGTGGTTTGTCACATAATTTTTATATCATATAAAATTATATAATTATATTACTATAATTTGATATCCATTTGTAAAAAGACGATTTTATCAGTGTGCATGTAACGACTATCAATTATTCAATTAATTTAGTAATTTAATTACCTAATTAAAATCATACTATAAAACTATTGCACAATCGAAATAATTAAAATCAACTATAAAATTATTGCCATATCAAAATAATTAAAGTCAACTATAAAATTAATGTCATATCAAAATAATTATTGCAAACTAAATATAGAATCCTAATTATTACAAATCTATTCTTTCAAATTAAGAGATATAAATGTCCAATTTATAATTATGGAATCTTATTGATTACATTCTATAATTCTTTCTCATTATAATTATGATTGGTATTTTTTGTATAATTATTATGAAGTTTAAAATCAGAATATCAAAATATGACTATTAATTAGATTGATTAGTTTATGTGATGCAAAAATAATAAAATCATAATTAATAGACTTTTTTCGACAAAGGATCGGAATTAATACACATGCCGATCAAAAAAGGGATTTTTGTTCGAAAATTATAATTTAAAACGGAAATTATAATTACAAATTTAGATATATATATATATTGCTGGAAAATTAAAATGTAAGACTAATCTTCTAAAAACAAATATCGTCTAAGATTGCAATTTGAAGGAGAAAATTGCTCAAGAACAAACAACTTGTGACCGACGTATGTTTCAAATCCCAAAAAATTAAGTTGATGGACACGAAGAACATGTGTACCCTTTGCCAATGCATATTTGGAGAGTGGCCGAAATAAGTACGTACCAAATATCAAAGAAAAGTGTACTTAGATGCTAGTCTCATTTTGTTTTGTTATTTACATTGTCATCACTATAATAACATGTTTTCCTAATAATTTGATCATGTTTATCGCTTTTCAGATTCCAACATCCACTCTTGATTAAGTGTAGCTTAAACTAGTGATATCAAATATGGGTGATAGTTTAGAAGTGCCTGGAAGTCATTTTGACAAGAATGATGATGTCCACATGTCGAGTGAAGATGATATAAATGATCCAATGACTGAAGACGGAGCAACAACCATTTAATGGAAGACATTCCCCGGAAAGGGTTGATATTTGAGTCATATGAAGAATTATATAGTTTTTGTAGCAGATATGCTAAGAACAGCGGTTGGGCAATCAGAAAGAGATCTGATGTAAAAGTAAACGGTGTTGCTAAGTACCTGTAACTTGTATATTCTCGAGCATCAAGGGGTAAATCCATGGTAAAAACACAACCAACAGTGACACAGATAACTGGATGTCATTCACGTTTTCGTGCAGTACTTCAATCAAATGGATACTACAAGTTGACAACAGTATATTTGGAGCATAATCACATGTTAAGTCCGAAAAAGTCAAAACCTATGAGGTAGCATAGAAGTATAAATCCACATTCAAGAGCATAATGATGATGCTGGTGTCTGACAATGCAAAAGCTATCAAGCTCTTGTAGTTGAAAAAGGTGGCCATGAGAATTTGACATTTGATGAGAGGGATGCACGAAATCTCATTAATAAACAAAGAAGATTGGATATTTAAAATGGCGATGCAAATGCTCCTCAGAGATATTTCATCAAGATGCAGAAAAATAATCATGATTTCTTTTATTCTATGGATCTTGATGAAGAAGGTCGATTAAGAAATATTTTTTGGGCCGATGCTAGGAATAGAGCAGCTTGTAAAGATTTCGGAGACGTAATTACTTTTGACACAATATGCATGACAAACAAATATGATATCACTACCAACATAAGCACTTTAGGCAACGAAATGGAAAACAACGCGCAACGAGGGGGGAATTTCGTTGCCTATAGTTTACAATAGGCAACGAAATGGATTTTCGTTGCCTATTGTAAACTATAGGCAACGACATCTTTGCCTATAGTAATAAAATCGTTGCCTAAAGTCCATTTTATAGGCAACGAAAAAAATCGTTGCCTATAGTTTTCCATTTTATAGCCAACGAAAAAAATCGTTGCCTATAGTTTTCATTGCCTAAAGTTTGGTTATAGGCAACGAAAAAATCGTTGCCTATAGTTAATAGGCAACGAAAAATAAGTATAGGCAACGAATTACTATTTCGTTGCCTATAATTAGTATTATATCAGATCTAGCCAGCAGCTATTCAAATCAAAATCGGTGGAAAAATCTGAAACGTTTTGGAATCGGCAGTACATTTCAGGATGGACAAGAGTTGGATGAGGCTGGATAGAACTGATGCAAGATATGGGCAGGGAATTAGGAGATTTCTGGAATTTGTGGCGGCTAATTGTGGAGAGTTGCCAGTGCATTATTGTCCATGTAAACAATGTCGGTGTCGCGGCAATCGTTGTCCCATTGCTACAGTTGAGCGACACCTTCATAGAAACGGATTTTGGAATAAGTACACCCGTTGGATTTATCACGGTGAAGCATCAGCAGCAGCCGATCCGCATGATCATGGACAATTTGCTGATACTGCGAGGTCATCCAATTATGATCCCACCAGGAGGTTCATCGACGATATGTTTCCTCATGAGAGCGGTGTATTTCATGATTCTGAAGCGCCCGTATATGTTCCTCCAGAAGTTGAGAATTTTCCTCACATTGAGCCAGTCCAGCCATTACCTAGAGTTTATGTCAACACACGTGGTATGGACAAGTACCACAACCTGATTCAGATGCATCAAACTCCGTTGTACCACGGATGTCCTAAGACAGTCCTTGAAAGTGTGATGGCAGTGATGCAGCTAAAAGTGGAGACCAAGAGCACCGTGGCAGCGGTCGATAGGTGGCTTCAGTTGACTGGTGATCTGCTGCCCCCCGGTCATCGTCTTCCCCCCACTCATCGTAAGATACGACATGTCCTCAAAGATCTTGGACTTTCGTACACCAAGATTCACGCATGCATGTATGATTGCGTTCTCTTTTGGGGTGTAGACGATGACGGGAAGGATCTATCGAAGCTTGAATACTGTCCGGTGTGTGGTACGGAAAGGTGGAAGTACACTCCTGCAGGAAACAAGAAAGCAGTGAAGATACTTCGGTATTTCCCACTTATTGATAGGCTGGAAAGGTTGTTCATGTGTGCATTCACGGCGAAAGCTATGAGATGGTGGGCTGAGAGGACTTTGCCTGACGATGATATCCTTAGACACCCTGCTGATGGTCAGGCTTGGAAGCACCTGGTGAATGTGTTTTCTGATTTTGCAGCTGAAGTCCGAAATGTTTGGCTGGGGCTATCGACTGACGGATTCAACCCCTTCGGCAACATGAGTCAGAAGTACAGCATATGGCCCGTTATATTGGTACCGTACAACCTTCCTCCGTGGATGTGCATGAAGAAAGAATATAATATGCTGACTCTGTTGATTCCAGGGCCGGGTTATCCAGGAAAGTGTTTGGATGTGTACATGAGGCCATTGATTATAGAGCTTCAGCAGTTGAGTACAGTTGGTCATCCCACTTACGACAGGTTTAAAAATGAGATGTTCCGAATGCGTGCTATGCTTGTGGGCACAATCAGTGATTTTCCAGGTCGAGGGATGTTGTCGGGAAACCCAACCAAGGGGTACAGGGCCTGTCCAGAGTGCATGACTGCCATGTTTGGACAAGCTCATTGCTCGAAGATTGTCCATATGCGTCACCGATGTTGGCTTCCACGACATCACCCATTTCGCCAGGACGCCCAGGATTTTGACGGCACTGTAGAAGAAGGTCTGCAACCCATGGGATGGACTGGAGATGAAATCTTAGAAGTCCTGAATGAGTATAATTTTGGGCCATTGAGCAATCATCCTGAGGTTGTTGCGACTATACCGAAGATACCCGACAGGTATAAGTTCTGGACACACAAGAGCATCTTCTGGGAACTCCCGTACTGGCGGATGTTGCCTATCAGGAACTATCTAGATGTCATGCACATAGAGAAGAATGTGTGTGAAAGTGTGGTGGGCACCGTTCTAAATTGGCAAGGTAAAACCAAAGATGGCCCTAAAGCTCGCGTTGATTTGGAAAAAATGAAACTGCGGGAACATCTGTGGTTGAAAAAGAAGGGGAGAAAGATGCCCCAAGCTCCTTACACGGTCACGCGTGACGAGAAGCATGAAATTTTTGTGTGGATGGCTAACGTCCAGTATCCTTATGGGTTTGCTGGAAATATAAGTCGGTGTGTTAACTACAGGGACAATAAGATTTATGGATTAAAGAGTCATGACTGCCATGTACTACTTCAACGCCTCTTCCCTATTATGATTCGAGGGTACTTTGATGATGAGGTGGTAGAGCCGTTAGTGGCGCTGTCAAGGTTCTTTCAAAAGTTATGCACCAGAGAAGTGAAAATGTCAGACCTCGAAGAAATGCGAAAGGACATCATTTTTATCATGTGCAAGTTGGAGAGGATTTTCCCCCCAAATTTCTTCGACATCATGCCTCACTTGATGATGCATCTTCCCGAGCAATTGATGCTCACCGGTCCCGTTCACTACACTTGGATGTATCCAATGGAGAGGTATATACCCCGCATTTGTATGATGTTTGCTAATTAAGTCTTTATATATTAATTTATTCTTGTTCTACGTACAACAATAATAACAAGCTGTTTTCATCATTGTAGACAACTGGGAGAGTACAAAGGGTATGTACATAATACATCTGCACCTGAAGGGTGTATCGCCGAAGCATATCTTGCGAACGAGTGCGTAACGTACGTCAAACTGTTTTTGGGAGCGCTTGAGGACCCACATTCGAATATGTCGGTAGATGAACCCCAGTTCAACCTTTCTGTAGTCTCTAATGATGTTTATCCACAGAGTAGGTTTCACGGGGAGTGGGAGTTGACACCATATGAGTTAGACATTGCACACTGGTGTGTACTCATTAATTGTAAAGAAGTTAAATATTGGAAAGACACACACCTTGGAAGTCCAGAGGTTCGCGGGGATGTTGCGTACCACAATCGGACCTTTGCAAATTTTTTTGGCACATGGGTGAGTATATATTCATTTAGTCATAATATATATGACGTGTAAAAGCAAATTGTGACGGTTATTTATATGAAATGTCGTATCTAATGTTGACGGTTATTTATTTCAGATGAACTATGTAGAAGATGATGGTTACCCACAATGGTCACACGCATTGAGGCTCTTGGCTATGAAACCTATATCATCAAAAGTTTACGCGATGTGTAGGGTCAATGACGTGAAATTTATGTGTCAAGAAAGAGACAATAGGGTGAAGACACAGAATTGTGGGGTAATGGTGCATGGTGGGGATAACGACCCTGACTACTACGGGGTACTCCATTCAGTGGTTGAACTCATGTATGGTGAGCGCATGAAAGTTTACTTGTTTAAGTGCAGATGGTTTGATACTCGTCCGGAGAACGTTCGCATCGATCAATATGGATACATTTCCGTGAATACTGCCACAAGTTGGTATGAGGAGGATCCTTTCGTTCTTGCCACATCGGTCAAACAAGTGTTTTACCTTGACGATCTTATGAACAGACCCCCCTGGAAAGTAGTAAACCATGTGCAAGCTAGGAATGTGTACAATGCTGCCACACTTGGTGACAATGAAGATGACGAAGAAGTTGCAGCATACCAAGAGGGAAATGGAATTGACATTCCGAAATCCGATACAATTCGCCATTATAATGTTCGACCTGGTATTGTGGTTCAAAATTCTGGAGCAGCACTTCTAAATGTTAATCCAAATGACTTTGATGAAGACTCGAGTGACGAGGACGAGGAGCGACACCTATTACCAGACTTCAACTATCAAACTGCGTCAGACTCTAGCGATGATTCTGATTATCAGCCTTAGTTAGAGATGTAATTGAGTATAGTCTTCGAGCTTGTATTCAGTTGATTAACTCCTAAATGTATATATGTGTTGATCGAATCGAAGTTTACTTGTGTAATTTGATGGATTAGTTTAACGGTTATTTTCATGTATGTTGTGGAAAACATGTGAATTTCGTTGCTTATAAATTGAAGTTCGTTGCCTTTAACATTGATTTCGTTGCCTTTAACATTGATTTGGTTGCCTTTAACATTGATGTCGTTGCCTTTATCATGGATTTCGTTGCTTTTGTTATGCATTTCGTTGCCTATAGTATAGGCAACGAAAATTTCGTTGCCTATAGTATAAGCAACGACACACTTCGTTGCCTTTAGGGTGCATTTCGTTGCCTAAAGTATACGCAACGATACACCTCGTTGCCTATAGTCTTGATTTCGTTGCCTAATGTATATGCAACGAAAAATTCGTTGCCTATAAGTCCTCCTCGTTGCCTATACTATAGGCAACGATGCCACCATTTCGTTGCCTATAGTCCTGGAATATATTTCCAGCTCGCGAACAGCTCCGCCGCAACTAGCATTCTCTCCGCAAACCTCGCCGGATTTCTGCCCTCTCCGCAACCCGAAAAGTACGGTTCACATTCTCCCTCTCTCCTTACTTGAATAAACAACGTGATTTTAGTTGGATTTGTGTTGGGTTGTTTGTTGGGTTGATTTTAGATGGATTTGTGTTGTGATTTAGGTTAGGTTGTGTTGGATTTGTGTTGGGTTGTTTGTTAGATTGATTTTAGTAGGATTATATTGTGGATTAGAGGATTATATTGTGGATTATATTGTGGAGTAGGATTATATTGTGGATTGTGGATTAGGATTATATATATTGTGGATTATATTGTGGATTATATTGTGGATTAGGATTATATTGTGGATTGTGGATTAGGATTATATTGTGGATTATATTGTGGATTATATTGTGGATTAGGATTATATATATTTAGTTTATGTAATTAGAATTGGGAATAATTAGAATTGAGAATAATTAAGTGTGATTTTAGTTTGGTTATTTAGTTTAGGTAATTAGAATTGGCCGGGAATAAGTGTGATTGTTAGTTTGAGTTGTTCATTTTAGTTAGACAAAATTTAAATTTAGGTTATTGTTGCCTCAATTGTAAGGTATTCATTATGTTATTTTGTTGCAGACATTAATAAAAATGTCCGTGTTCAAAAGATTGATTCCCGGGAAAAGTGGGAAACAAAAAGGAGCTTCCTCCTCGTCACCTCAAGGAGCGACACCTCAAATGTCCTCCGGGTTGAACCCTCAAGGACCCAGGAGTGGGTCTAGGTCCGTTGGTGGGAGTTCTGGAAGCACCGTACCGGACAGTCTTGAGACCGTCTATGTACATTCCAATCGTCATCTCCAACTTCTTGCCACATCCCAGGATCCCCAAGGTCCACGTCACTCGGTGTCTCATGAACGACCCTCCCGCAACAGCAGCCGAAACTCCACCACGGAATCCGGTCGTCACTCAGTCAGCGGCGAACGCCCAAATAGTACGAGGGTACTATTTGGGCGTTCGCAGCAGGACCCACCGCGTATGCCACCTCTTCCTCCCAATGCGGCGACGCCACAACCTAATTCCGGATCAGCTGGGCCATCCGGCAGTGCATCCCGCACGGATTCTGTGCACTTATGCCCGCCAAGGGACTTGTTCTTCCCTACGGTTATTCCGAAGATACCTCAGCTCGACCCTAACAACGTGGCCGTCTATGATGAGGACCCGTTCACGACGCCTGAGGAAGCATACACATATGAGCCGTTCTCTCAACCTCTGTTGAGTGTGAGGGTTAAGGGTCAGCTCACTTACGAGAATGGTAAGTTTATGTTCATTTACTAGATACAGTACATTAAATTAGGTTCTATTTCTTAATTTCCTTCTTTTGTACCGTGTCTTAGGCACCGTCGTCAACCCTAAAGCTAAACAGAGCAGAGGTACCACAACCGGGAAGGGTATTGAAGATCGAGTCGGTGACAATCGGGCTCATATTGATTATGAAGATGATGGGGAGGCTATCGAGTATTCTGACAAAGGGATGTATGCTAGCCAAGCAGGATTTGTCATACGTGATTTCGTCCCGATGTTGTGGGATTCGTGGGGTTCAGTTGATGCTGAAGTGAAGGCCCGAGTGCATAATGCACTGTCGGTGAGTTAAATTTACATTAATTTGTCATAAAAATAGACGTTCTTATATATTATTGTAAGGCACCAAACATACATATTTATGAGGCTAATTATGTATACGTGTATTGCAGCAATGGTTTATTATTGACGATCGGCTGAAGGAGCCCGGGGGGTGGTGTGAACGAAAGCTCACGTCTAGGTGATGTGATTTTGGATTTATATAAGGCTAAGTATCCTTATAAGATTTGTGAATACGTTAGATTTGTGAATATAAAGTATTGGTTATATGATATTTTTGTTGCATCAATATAGGTATCGAGAGTGGAAGTCTCACTTGAAGAAGTTCTGGGAGGAGAACATAGATAAAGGCCGAAATGGCACTCCAAGTGAGTTCAGATACCGGGAGTACGAGTGGAACTGGCTTATAGCCCACTGGAAGCATCCCAAACTTGTGGTATGCACATGAATTATGTTGCGTACCTAAATCTAAACTAATATTATTATTATTATTAATTTACCTACATTTTATGATATATTATTTTATATACGCAAGAGGTAGTAGGTAAATCTCTATCTATGTTATTAATTTAATATGTAGGTAAATCTCTAATATATTGTGTAGGTAAATTAAATTATACAATTTACATTGTTTATACGAAGTAAAGATAGTGAACTGTATTAGTGATTGAGATGCTAGAAATTAAAACAAAAAATAACAAAGATTAAATTATTTCCCTGCAGAATAACATGAAAAAACCTAGAAATTAAAGGAAACAATTCTAGGTCCGAGGACTAAATATGTGAAAAATAAATGGGTTGGATTTTAATCAAAAAAATTAATGTTGCGAGGATATTCTCTAATTTATGCTATATATATAATTGGCTAATAATTGTGCACATTTTCTTTTTCTACAAGCACATTTCGAAACAAAATGCTAAAAACCGAGCGCAGAACGTGAACCCACATCATTGCGGTTCCCGAACGTATGAGAGATGGACTCGACGTGGGGCAAGGTTGGAACCAGAGACTGATCCTCTCGTGTATTCCATCCGACATGGGTATCCGAACAACCCTGAATATGTTGTAAGTATCTAATAAATATTTGTCCATATTTGATACATCTCATGTTTAATTAATTCTTGTATTTTACTCAATTATTAATGCGTCACCGATTTTGCATTGTCTATTAGGAGAGATTGGTTGAGTCGATCCCAAAGGTGCGTGCTAAAGTAGCTCGAGAGCTGCATCAGGGGTGCACGGAGGAAGAGGTGACCCAGTATGCATCTCAGGTTGACCACATGACGCCCATTAATGCGGCGAGGTGCGTGTCAGATGCGATTCCCGTTGGAAAGAACAAGTTTTGGGCCAAGGGGATGGGTTACAGAGGAAATGGAGTCTTGAAGATGACTCCAGAATTCTCCAGCGGGTCCAGCAGTTCTAGGTCGTCCGGCCTACAAGAGCAGATTCAGAGGCAGCAGGAGGAGATTCGGAGGCAGGAGGAGGAGTTGGAGGAGATGAGGCGTGCCAGGGAAGCCATGGAGCAGGAAAGAGCCCGTGAGAAAGAGCAGCACGACCAAATGTGGGCATTCTTTCAATCTCAGCAACCTCGGGAGGCTTCGCACCCGCACCCACAGACTCAGCCAAATCTGTTCACGCCTACAACACAGCCGCAGTATTTTGGGGGTCACCAGCAGCCGCCGTTATATGGGGACCACCAGCAGCCGCCGCAGCAGCATCAGTTTTGGACGGGTGCCGAGCAGCCGCCGCCTCCGCCGCCGCAGCATCAGTTTTACGGGGGTGACCAGCAGCCGCAGCTTCATCAGTTTTATGGGGATGACGACCAGCAGCACCAGGAGGGTTCACACGAGGACTTCCTCAATTCTGTTAACTTTGATCAGTAGCACGTAGCTAGTTTTTGATTTCGGTTGAAATGTGTACGCTGTTGTGGTTTGAACTCATGTAAATGTTGCAGATTCTGGAATTGGGCCCAATCCAGAATCAAGTATTTTTTTTAAAAATTCCACACACTATAGGCAACGAAATGGACCAATTTCGTTGCCTATAGTTTGCCAGAAATGCAAAAATTCAAACTATAGGCAACGAAATTCAAAAGTATAGGCAACGAAATTCAAAAGTATAGGCAACGAAATTCAAAAGTATAGGCAACGAAATTCAAAAGTATAGGCAACGAAATTCAAAAGTATAGGCAACGACGTCGTTGCCTATAGTTTGAAAGGTGACATCCTGTTTAGGGTTTAGGCAACGAAGAAGTCGTTGCCTATAGTGAAACTATAGGCAACGAATTAAGCTGGGGTCGTTGCCTATTGTTGAAAACCCTAACCCCTAAACCCCGAACTATAGGCAACGAATTGGTTATTGATTTCGTTGCCTATAGTATAGTCAACGAACTATAGGCAACGAAAGTATAGGCAACGAAAATTCGTTGCCTATAACTATAGGCAACGAATTTTGGACTATAGGCAACGATTTGAAATCGTTGCCTATACCTGTTATTCTGGTAGTGATATGGAGTCTTTGGTTGAACAAAAATGAGAAACTATGGAAAAACTCAGGAAAGGAGGCAAAACAACTTGCAGCTCAAGCTATGGCACGTTATGAGGAATATAAGCAAGCCAATTCATCAATTAACATTCATGTGTCTGAAACTACTCACAAGGTATCTCATTGGACACCACCTGTTGATGATTTACTTAAACTGAATATTGATGCATCATTCAAGGAGAATCAGGGAGCGGGTGGAGGTATCATCTAACAAGAAGAAGGAAATTTTGTGGCAGGATTCTCTTATCATTACGATGGGATTGGTTTAGCTCCGCATGCTGAAGCCAAGGCTATTTGCTTTGGGCTGGAATTCCTAGTCACTTTAGGAATATCTAAAGCCGTGATCAAGTCGGATTGCGCCACCGTGGTCAATCAAATCATCCAATCTTCAGCAAATCATTCTGTTTTTGGTGAATTGGTTGAAGACGCACGAGACCTACTCAAACAACATCCTGGGTTCTTAATTATGCATGTACCAGGAGTTTGTTATAGAGTAGCACACCATCTTGCTATGTATACCTATGATCCGAACATTCATCTTGAATAGTTCGGCACTGCTCCGGCTTTTGTCCGCGATGCCATCAATTACGACGTTTTTTGTATGAAGTAATAAAATTACTTTCCTTTCGGAAGGTAGTTTTCCTCGGAAGAAAAAAAAACTCAACATTTCATGTGTGCTTCATTTTGGACTTGTGCAAATAGCGGTTGCATTATTTCAACGGTTAAACCTTAAACAGACCACCAAATTAAACAAAATTTGACTTAATTAAGTATGCTCGATCGACGATCATATATATAGAAAAGCATAACTGTTCATTTCACCAGAAAAAAAGAAAAGAGAAAAAAGTGATGATAGAGTGGTAGATGCCATATTTGGAGCAAAGCAAAAGCAACATGATATTGTTCTTCAAAATTTGACTTAATTAAGTATGCTCGATCGACGATCATATACATATGGAAAAGCATGACTGTTCATTTCACCAGAAAAAAAAGAAGAAGAGAAAAAAGTGATGATAGAGTTGTAGATGCCATATTTGGAGCAAAGCAAAAACAACATGATATTGTTCTTCATAATATCAACTTGACACGTACTTGACAGTATGTAGTTTTGCGAAGTCATGATCATCCTAATGATTGATAGTTGCATATTTATGCATCTATTTGGTATTTAATGTGTTCCCTATATTTAGTTTATTGTTATTAATTGAGTGAATTAATTATGTTTATTTGTTTTTAGGTGTTTTGGAGATTAATGGAGAAAATGAGATTAAATAATGTGTTTTGGAAGTTTCTTATCGAGGAACTGTCTAGCGAGCTCGATGGGTTTAATGACTGCAATCATATATGCCTTGGCGAGGTGGTTACGTACGTTGGTGCCATCGAGCAAAGTTGGTGAGAAGAAGTTGTTGGAATTCGATACATATATAATGAAGTACTTGGCACGTGATATTGCTTGCATGCATGTGGATATATTTGCAAGTGGGATTACGTACGTAGAGCCATAAAGCAAAAAGGAAGTTCGATGGCAACTTGGACTTGGACTAGGAAAAGGAGTCTAGCACGTGATGCATGCTTGCTAGGTTAATTAATCTAGCCTAAACATATATATATATATATATATATAGCAAGTGGGGGGGTTGAAGAAGATATACGGACGGCTAGAGAATAAAGAACGAGAGACAAAACAGAGGATTCAAGCGAGCTCGATCTCGACGTCGTCAAGAGTTCTTCCTTCTCCATCTTTTATTTATCTTTTATGAATTCTTTGATGTTTTTATTTATGACTATGAGTAGCTAATTTTCCTTTGTTAAGGGGCTGCTTGAAGCCCCGTACATGAAGTCTTTTTAATACATACACTTTAATCTAGTTATGCATATTCTATGAATGAGGTTTCTTTCTCTGAATGATCACCGTATGAATTCTTGTATGTTTGTTTTGGTGCGCAACTTAGTATGCATGCTAGGGTTCTAGTTTCATGAGATACGGGCGACTGAAGATAATTTCTTCCACCGGATTCTCTATAGTGATACACCGATTTTACCGTCGGGAGATTGAAATCCATAGGTCTAGCGAGACACGCTCATAGTGTACTTGTGAACCCTTGTAGCTTCTCAAACCTTTTCTTGAACTTAATGCTTTCTTCTTTGTAAACCTTGGGGTCCATGACTATGGGTTCAATAGAGGGATAGATGTAGGGGAGGTCCATGACAAACCTGCATATGCATAAGGATTGGGTAATAGGATGTGGTTGTAACGATCAACTCTTCCTGGGAACTTTCATTCATTGGATATGTGCATTAGATTAAGTATGTGTTAGATAGATGGAATGACGGTGGTGGATTGCATTCCTCTTAACTCTTTAATCATATAGTTTAAACTCATTTGCATTCATTAGCATATTTACTTTCAGCATTTATTTTCTGCATTAGCTGTAACTTCGCTGATTTATTTCGGTAACCAAATCAACTCCGAATACCCTCAAATTTTGTGTGGTAGTCCGCCACTGTGTCTAGTTTATTGTGTCAAAATCTCGATGCATTTGAGTCTGTCTAGCTTAGGTTCGATGAACATTAGTGTACAGTAGTCGAGTCTGTCAGCATAGTAGTTTGTTAGGATTTAGTTTCACCAATTCCTCGTGTTCGATAACCCCTATTTATTTTACTACATTGATATATCCAGGTTGTGAATAGGGTATCTTTGAGAGGTGTTAAACCGCCTTGTCAAATTTTGGCGCCGTTGCCGGGGAGTTGCTTTATTCTAAGTCCTAATAGAGTCTTTAATTTTCAGTTTTGTTTTGTTTTGTTTTCTGTTTCTTTTGAGTCTTACTGTCTCTTCTTTGTGCAGGAGCATTGTTTATGCGTACTAGGAACACAAGAAGCGCTGAGCCATTATTACTTGATCCAGAGATTGAACGCTCAGCAAGGCAAAACAGGAAGCAGCGGGGACAACAGTCCATGAACGTGAGCAGTGGTGGTCAGCCTGAACATTCTGATACAGAGTCTGAGTTTGAGGAAGAACAGAGTATTCCGACACCACCACCATCACCAACAAGAATGGCAAATCCAACCAAGCTGAGAGAGTCCTTTATACCGGGCACTGGTGCAGCAGATTCACCGATCGTACTACCAGAGAATCTGGGGGCTTATTCTATTCCCCCATCACTTATATCGAATCTGCCACACTTCAGAGGAACGCCTTCTGAAGACCCTCAGGACCATCTCAATGAATTTACAGCATTGTGCAGAATCCAGAGATCGACTAATGTGGAAGAGGATACTGTGAAACTCCTCTTGTTTTCGTTCTCTTTGAAGGAGCAAGCAAAAGCATGGTATAATTCTTTAGCTCCTTTATCTATGGACACATGGGAGAAGATGTGCTCTGCATTTATGAAAGAGTTCTACTCTGCTTCACGCACCAAGAACTTGAAGAAGCAAATTAGCACATTCAGGCAGAAAGACAGTGATGAATTACATGAAGCCTGGAGCCAGTTTAAGAGTCTTCTTCGACAATGCCCTCATCATAAGTTTGACATCAACACTCAAATGGAGTTCTTCTATGAAGGACTTGATTCTTTTAACAGGTCAAAGCTTGATTCAGCTTGTGGGGGAAATTGGTGGAATATGACTGGAACAGAAGCCAAGGAAATTGTTGAGAACCAAGCAGAAAATTCAAGGCAATTTCAGTCCAGGGATAGATCCATGGGAGCAAGTAGAAGGTCTCTCAATGCAGTTGCAATCGATGGAGCCATGGAAAAAAGATTAAGCTCGATGGAGAATGATATTGCTCTGATAGCGAGTAGTCTGAAAGTGAGCAAGAAAACAACAGTTGCTGCAGCTCAGGTTGTGTGCACTTTATGTTCAGCTACAAGCCATTTAGCAGAAGATTGTCCCAAGTTCAGAGCAGAAGAAGAGGTTGATCAAGAGGAAGAAGCAAATTACTTCCAGAGACAACCCAACACTTATGGTGGAAATAGAGACCTTTTGAGCTATAGGAGCAACAATGTGCTAAATCCTCCTATTGTTCCACCTGGATTTCAGCAGAGACAGCCTACAGGAGATGGGCAGCAGTTTGGCCAAAGGCGTATGCCTCAGCAACAACAAGCTCAAGATCAAACATCATCAGACAATTCTACCTTGGCAGCCCTCATGCAACAAATGATGTTTGACAACAAGAAGGAACGAGAGGAGAGTAGTGCCTTTCGCCAAGATATCAAGGCCACAACTCAGGAACTCAAGGCTACAGCTCTGCAACAAGGAAAAACAATTGACTTGCTTGAGAGACAAATGAGCCAAATGCAGCAAACAATGGCTCAAGTCAAGGAAGGAAGTCTTCCTAGTAACACTCTTCCCAATCCCAACACAAAATATGAAGCTCATGCAATGACCTTGAAGAGTGGGAAGGTGTTGGAAGAACTGCCCGAGTTAACAAAGAGAAAATGGGAGGAGCCCGTGCTTGAACAACTTGTCCCTTACAAGCCATTGGACAAGCCGTCAGAAGATTCTGCAGGAACCCCAATTCGAGCCGTCGAAAATGCACCTGAAACAGAAGAACTGACAAATCAAAAATCAGGTCAGGTATCCTCTACTCCTTCTCCTGCCATTATTCCTAATTTACCTTTTCCTAGCAGGTTGAAGAAACAGGCGAAGGTTGAAAAAGAGAAGGAGATCTTGGATGTGTTCAGAAAGGTAGGAGTAAACATCCCATTGTTGGATGTGATCAAGCAGATACCACAATATGCAAAGTTCCTGAAAGATTTGTGCACAACAAAGAGAAAATTCAATGGAACTGAGACTGTGGCTTTGGGAGAGAGAGTATCTGCTGTGCTTCAAAGAAAGCTCCCACCTAAGTTAGGTGATCCAGGACGTTTTACGATCCCATGTACCATTGGTGATCACAGGTTTGCGGGTGCTTTACTTGATCTAGGTGCTTCCATTAATTTAATGCCATACACTGCTTATAACAGGTTGAAAATGGGAGAACTTATTCCCACATGTGTCACCATTAAACTTGCTGATCGGTCTAACTGTTATCCTCAAGGTATTATTGAGGATGTTTTGGTGCAGGTGGGAGATTTGATATTCCCAGCAGATTTCTTTGTGCTGGAGATGGAGCATGAGCCAATGCCATCAGAAATACCATTGATTCTTGGGAGACCATTCTTGAGAACAGCGCGTACAAAGATAGATTGTTTTGATGGATCATTGAGTATGGAAGTAGCTGAGGAGAAAATCCACTTCAATATTTATGAAGCTCTCAAACATCCGAATAGTGATGATGCTTATTCATGTTGTTCAGTTGACATTTTTGAGAGTTTTGTGCAAGAATTCATTCACTATTCATTGGAGGAGGATCCTTTGAGGAAGGTCATCGAGGTATCTGGAAAAGAAGATGTTCCAAGTCTGAAGCTTGACAAGGAAAAGAAAGTTGAACCTATTTTTGAGATAGCTTCAGCTGAGGATCTTGAAATGGAAGAGGGGTATTATGCTATGGAAGAAGCACTTGAATCCCTGCCAATTATGAAAGGTAAATATTCTAAACCCATTTTCCTTCCAATTTCAGATGACGTTCTAGTTCCGTCTATACAGGTGGCACCCACATTAGAGCTTAAACTTCTTCCCGAGCATTTAAAGTATGCTTTCCTAGGGGAGGATGATACACTTCCAGTCATCATCTCTTCCAAGCTCTCAAGGTTACAAGAGGAGAAGTTACTGAATGTACTTAGGGAGTACAAGGCCGCCATTGGATGGACAGTAGCCGACATCAAGGGCATCTGCCCAACATTGTGTACCCATAGGATCCATCTGGAGGAGGGAGCTAAACCAACAAGGGAAGCTCAACGTCGTCTCAATCCTCCCATGATGGAAGTTGTCAAGAAAGAAGTCATCAAGCTTCGAGACGCAGGTATCATTTATGCTATTTCTGACAGCAAATGGATTAGTCCTGTGCAGGTTGTGCCCAAACGTTCAGGAATCACAGTGGTAAAGAATGATGAGAACGTGTTGGTACCTCAAAGAGTCCAAACGGGATGGAGAGTGTGTATTGACTACCGCAAGCTCAATGCCACCACAAGAAAAGATCACTTTCCGCTCCCATTCATTGATCAGATGTTGGAAAGGTTGGCAGGTCATGAATATTATTGTTTCTTAGATGGTTATTCAGGGTACAACCAGATAGCCATACATAAGGATGATCAAGAGAAGACCACCTTCACATGTCCCTATGGCACTTTTGCTTATAGGAGGATGCCATTTGGTTTATGCAACGCACCTGCCACATTTCAGAGGTGCATGGTAAGTATTTTCTCAGACATGGTTGAAAAGATCATTGAGGTATTTATGGATGATTTCTCTGTTTTCGGTGATTCTTTTGACATATGTCTTCATAATCTAGCTATGGTTTTAGAGCGTTGTGTAGAAACTAACCTTGTACTTAATTGGGAAAAATGCCACTTTATGGTGGAACAAGGTATAGTTTTGGGACATGTTATTTCAGCTAGAGGTATAGAAGTTGATAAAGCTAAGGTTGATATTGTGCGTACCTTACCCCCTCCTTCCACTGTGAAGGAGGTGCGATCTTTTCTTGGACATGCAGGGTTTTATCGCAGGTTTATCAAGGATTTCTCCAAGATATCCAGACCGTTATGTGCATTGCTCCAGAAAGATGTAGCTTTCAACTTCACCGATGAGTGCTTGCAAGCATTCAATAAGCTCAAGGAGTTGCTCACTACAGCTCCCATCATTCAAGCACCGGATTGGAGTATACCATTTGAGCTCATGTGTGATGCTTCAGATTATGCTGTTGGCGCTGTTCTTGGCCAACGACCACAAAGACTTCCACATGTCATCTATTATGCCTCCCGTACTTTAAATGATGCACAGTTGAACTATTCAACTACTGAGAAGGAGCTCTTAGCAGTGGTTTTTGCTCTTGAAAAGTTTAGGTCTTACTTGTTAGGAACTAAAGTTATCATATTTTCTGACCATGCTGCTTTGAGATATTTGATGACTAAACAGGATGCCAAGCCCAGGTTGATTCGATGGATGCTCTTACTTCAAGAGTTTGATATTGAGATCAAGGACAAGAAGGGTTCTGAAAATGTGGTGGCGGATCACTTGAGTAGACTCACCCACGGTTCCAATGCAGAAGAAGACACTCTTCCTCTCCGAGATAGCTTTCCTGATGAACAACTCTTTGTTGTTCAATCTATGGAGCCATGGTATGCCGATATTGTTAACTACAAGGTGAGTACGTACATTCCACCCAATTTCAGCAGAGCTCAGAAAGACAAACTGGTCAAGGAAGCCAGGTATTATGTATGGGATGAGCCATACCTCTGGAAATATTGTACCGATGCCATCATCCGCAGGTGTGTACCCGAGTCTGAATTTCAATCTATTCTATCTTTTTGTCACTCACATGCAGGTGGTGGACACTTTGGAGGGAAGAAGACTGCTCTCAAAGTGCTTGAGAGTGGATTTTATTGGCCAACGTTGTTTCATGACGCCCATGTCATGTACAAATCATGTGAGAGATGCCAAATGACAGGTAACATTGGCCCAAGAGACCAAATGCCTCAACACCCTGTTCTTATTGTTGAAATATTCGATGTGTGGGGTATTGATTTCATGGGACCATTCCCTAATTCTCAAGGTTATTTGTATATTCTTCTCGCTGTGGATTATGTTTCTAAGTGGGTGGAAGCTAAAGCCACCCGCACTAACGATGCTAAGGTTGTTCTTTGTTTTCTGAAAGATATTTTTGCTAGATTTGGAACACCTAGATGCATTATCAGCGATGGAGGATCTCATTTTTGCAATAGAACCTTTGATGCTTTGCTCAGGAAGTACAGTGTAACACATAAGGTGGCCACACCTTATCATCCTCAAACCAGCGGGCAAGTGGAAGTGTCGAATAGGGAGATCAAGCAAATCCTTGAGAAGACTGTTGGACCAACAAGGAAGGATTGGAGCCAACGCCTCGATGAAGCGTTGTGGGCTTACAGGACAGCATATAAGACACCTATTGGAATGTCTCCTTATAGGTTGGTGTATGGAAAAGCTTGTCATCTTCCAGTGGAATTGGAACACAAGGCATATTGGGCTGTCAAGAAGTTCAATTTTGACATCGATGATGCGGGTTTGCATAGGAAGTTGCAGCTGAACGAGCTCGATGAGATTAGGCATAATGCCTATGAGTCCAGCAGGATTTACAAGGAAAAGACTAAAGTTTTTCATGACCGGAATATTAAGAGAAAAGAATTTGTTGTTGGTCAAAAAGTTTTACTCTTCAGTAGTCGTCTACGCTTGTTTCCAGGTAAGCTAAAAAGTAGATGGACTGGACCTTATGTTATCACTAATGTCTTTCCTCATGGTGCCATCGAGATTGTAAGTTCAAAAACAGGGAAGACATTTAAAGTGAATGGACATCGACTAAAGCCATTCTATGAGTCCTTTGTGGAGCATGTCTTTGAGGATGCAACCCTTGGAGAGGCATCTCTGTCCGTGGAGTGTTGAGACTTGCTGTCTGGCTGAAGACGTTAAACTTAGCGCTACTTGGGAGGCAACCCATGTCGATGGAGAGCGTGGAAAACCAGATTTGAAATTCTTAAACTCTCTATCTTTCTCCTTTGCTTTATTTTTCTCCATGTTTAGTTTGATTCGTGATGTGTTATGTGTTTCATTCCATGCTTGTTTGATGTATTGTATGTTTTAGTTTTGTTTTACATTGAGGACAATGCAAATTTCAAGTGTGGGGTGTGGTTTATATCATATCCTTAGCGTCTATGTATAAATTTTTCGTTATTTTGGTACTGTACAGTATGCTATTTCGTGTCAATTATTTGACATAGTTTGAAGTTTCGCAATTTTCTGAAATTTTTAGAGGATGTTTTTACATGTGTCCAAATTGTGCTCTTAAAATTTCAGCTCATTCCAATGTGTGATCAATTCTTTAAAATTCTATCGAGGGAATGGGTCTCTGGCGAGCTTCGCTTGTTGTACTGTTCAGTTTGATGTTGTGTGTGATTTGTTCGCCATATCGAGAAGTCTCGTAAATTTCTGAAATTTTTAGGGAATGTTTATAAATGTGTCTAGTTTGTCCCCTCTAAATTTCAGCTCATTCCACTCTGTCATTAATTCTATATAATTCTGGCGAAGTGGAGCTGAGTCCAGCGAGCAACAGTTCTCAGTACTGAACAGTAACCTGTTCGTGTCATTCATCTTCGATAGCTAGGGATCTCGTAATTTTTTGAAATTTTGAGGGCAGGTTTGTAAATGAGTCTATCGAGTGCTCGCGAAATTTCAGCTTATTTCGATGAATGACTAATTTTGTAAAATCCTATCGAGCCTCGCTGCACGTTGTTCGCCATCGAAGTTCGATGGGCTGGCGAGCAATCAGTCTGCTGTTTTGTATAATTTATTTGACATAGTTATAGGTCTCGTAATTTTCTGAAATTTTGGGGGTAGGTTTGTATATGTGTCTAGTTAGTGTTCGCAAAATTTCAGCCAATTACGATGAGTAATTAATTTTGTAAAATTCTGGCGAGATGTACTGTGCAGTACACAGAGTCTAGCGAAGCTGCTCGCTCGATGGTGCTATTTTTGAGTTTTTCTTTGTTTTCCTTGGGTATCTTAGTGCCTTATTTGAAAAACCAAATACAAAAGTAAAAAGTGTCAAGAAAAGCATAAAAAGAGTCTTTTGTTTTGTGTCTTAGGTGCCCTTAACTAGTCCATGATGTGATTATATCTTCCGTAATTGTGACTAAAAGATGATCATTTTATTTAAGTTTCTTTGGTTAATCTTGATATATGATGCATATGCGAATGTGTAGTGGATGTAGAACAAGTTAACATGGTACAGATTTTTTTTGGCATGCTTAAACTTTGTTGAGATTCATTTAACCTGTGAGCGATTGAGCCTATATGTGATTACACATGCTTTCTTTATCGAGTGTCAATTGCTTGCCACAGATTAAGTTAATGGACCCTAGATATTACTAGAACTTGCTCTTGTGCTTTTCAAAGCTTATAGTCAATACTTGTTTTGATTGAGGAAGTGATAAAGGCATTTAGGGGACACCACCATAGCCATACAAGCCTGTGTCCTGATTTTGTGTACACAAGATGTGCACCCCTTAGTTAACCACTTTGAGCCTACATGTTTAAACTTTATGTCATCACCCACATATCTCTGACCTTAAACCTTAGAATAGTTATATCTTTACTCTTGTTCTAGGACTTGGTAGAGCTATACATGAGACAGGTATGTGAAGACGGCGAAAATGTCGAAAAGTGATGCAAAGAAATAAGTGTGGGGTATCAAGCTAGTGTTTGAAAAAAAAAAAAAAAAAAAAAAATTGTGATGTCTAGCTTGATACCCGAGTTAATTGTTGATGAAAACAATGATGTGAAGGCCCAACAAGATGAAATTCGGCCACAAAAGTGAGAAAGTTCATGATTGTAAAGTTTGAAGAAGTCTCTTATTTGGTGCTCTACTGGGTTCTAGAATTATATTTGAATTCCTTATCCGTTTATTCTTTAACCTATAAGCCAAGTCCCATTACAACCCATGAAGTCCTTTTGATCCTCAAGATAGCAGCCTTTGATCTGTGGAGATTTGTCACAAGTGTAGGCATATGGTGTGGTCCATTTGACAAGTAATTGAGTTGAGTGAATACCTTAGACATACTTTGAGAGAAACACTTTTGAGAGCATATACCAGTGAGGTTGAATCTTGACAAGTTTGTTGCATGCTACAGCTTTATTTTCACCATGATTATGTCTTTGTCCTACATATTACATGTGTGTCATGCATTGAAATTAACTTTCGAAATTTTACGGTATAAATTTGGAGTCACACTTATCTTGGTGTTACAATTGTGGAGGATTGCTGAGACAATTTGTTAAGGGTGTTAGAGTCATATAGTTAAAGTCTTTGAGTTTTTTTTTCAGAGTCTTAGTTTAGTGTATTGCTCGAGGACTAGCAATGTCTAAGTGTGGGGTATTTTGATAGTTGCATATTTATGCATCTATTTGGTATTTAATGTGTTCCCTATATTTAGTTTATTGTTATTAATTGAGTGAATTAATTATGTTTATTTGTTTTTAGGTGTTTTGGAGATTAATGGAGAAAATGAGATTAAATAATGTGTTTTGGAAGTTTCTTATCGAGGAACTGTCTAGCGAGCTCGATGGGTTTAATGACTGCAATCATATATGCCTTGGCGAGGTGGTTACGTACGTTGGTGCCATCGAGCAAAGTTGGTGAGAAGAAGTTGTTGGAATTCGATACATATATAATGAAGTACTTGGCACGTGATATTGCTTGCATGCATGTGGATATATTTGCAAGTGGGATTACGTACGTAGAGCCATAAAGCAAAAAGGAAGTTCGATGGCAACTTGGACTTGGACTAGGAAAAGGAGTCTAGCACGTGATGCATGCTTGCTAGGTTAATTAATCTAGCCTAAACATATATATATATATATATATATAGCAAGTGGGGGGGTTGAAGAAGATATACGGACGGCTAGAGAATAAAGAACGAGAGACAAAACAGAGGATTCAAGCGAGCTCGATCTCGACGTCGTCAAGAGTTCTTCCTTCTCCATCTTTTATTTATCTTTTATGAATTCTTTGATGTTTTTATTTATGACTATGAGTAGCTAATTTTCCTTTGTTAAGGGGCTGCTTGAAGCCCCGTACATGAAGTCTTTTTAATACATACACTTTAATCTAGTTATGCATATTCTATGAATGAGGTTTCTTTCTCTGAATGATCACCGTATGAATTCTTGTATGTTTGTTTTGGTGCGCAACTTAGTATGCATGCTAGGGTTCTAGTTTCATGAGATACGGGCGACTGAAGATAATTTCTTCCACCGGATTCTCTATAGTGATACACCGATTTTACCGTCGGGAGATTGAAATCCATAGGTCTAGCGAGACACGCCCATAGTGTACTTGTGAACCCTTGTAGCTTCTCAAACCTTTTCTTGAACTTAATGCTTTCTTCTTTGTAAACCTTGGGGTCCATGACTATGGGTTCAATAGAGGGATAGATGTAGGGGAGGTCCATGACAAACCTGCATATGCATAAGGATTGGGTAATAGGATGTGGTTGTAACGATCAACTCTTCCTGGGAACTTTCATTCATTGGATATGTGCATTAGATTAAGTATGTGTTAGATATATGGAATGACGGTGGTGGATTGCATTCCTCTTAACTCTTTAATCATATAGTTTAAACTCATTTGCATTCATTAGCATATTTACTTTCAGCATTTATTTTCTGCATTAGCTGTAACTTCGCTGATTTATTTCGGTAACCAAATCAACTCCGAATACCCTCAAATTTTGTGTGGTAGTCCGCCACTGTGTCTAGTTTATTGTGTCAAAATCTCGATGCATTTGAGTCTGTCTAGCTTAGGTTCGATGAACATTAGTGTACAGTAGTCGAGTCTGTCAGCATAGTAGTTTGTTAGGATTTAGTTTCACCAATTCCTCGTGTTCGATAACCCCTATTTATTTTACTACATTGATATATCCAGGTTGTGAATAGGGTATCTTTGAGAGGTGTTAAACCGCCTTGTCAATGATCTCATTACATTAATTATATACAGGGGTCCTTAATTGGATGATATATTTGCTTATTATTTGCAGGGGAATCGATCATATATATGTATATATGTTTTATATGAATCAATTTAAGATTTCATACGTGCACCGAGCCACAGTGCACCGACACAAATCTATATATTTCCTTTATATGTAATTGGCCGGAATCACGATGATCTAATATTCTTCGATTTCTGTAATCATCAGGTTGACATTTGGTTGACCTGGTTGAAAGAATGATCCCTTGCCTGAAGAAGTGAGAGAGACTATTACTACTACAATTAATGTTTTCTGTACAATATTCACCAGCACACGTGCAAATAAGGACTATATACGCAGTTTAGTGTACTAAAATTTTTACATTAATTTCTAATCGATTCTATTTTTTTTAATAATTTTGAGTATTATAAAAACTTCTTAAACTTAAAACTTAATCATTCAGTGCATGTGAAATGTTCCAACTATGCATTGTAACATAGTGCCTAACCATTTTAACAGCTTCAAAATTCAAACTAAACTTAACTTGAGAGCATACCCAACTAGGCTACTGTTCGATGCAGAAATATCTCTCGGGAGAGACCTTTCCCACGAAGCAGTCTCTTTTATCTCGGATGTCTTAACCGCGTGAGCCGGTCTATCCTGCTTGTGCTTCGTATGCTGGCGTGCCACCGTTCTTCAACGGAATTTGGACTGATTACTGCCGCCTGACTTCTTATGTAAGCGATTAGAACAGGGAGAGCACCAACCCTGTTCGAATAGGTCCTTTCTGCCTAGAAACCTAAGACTTTGATATGTGTACCTCTCAGCCAAATCCAGAAATCGATACTCTCACGTCTCTCGTGCAGAGCAGAGCAATCTCTTGATGAAGTGTTGAGAACACTCGCTTCCTTTGTGTATCCAAGCTCCCAACTTACAAGTGAGCCGCTCTTCAACCTTCAGGTTGCAATTGCTTCCTTGGAGTCGTAAATACCTTCACTCGATAGGTGAACAGTACTCAGACCTTCTGGTTGCAAGAAGATAGAAATCTCGAGGACGAGATAACCGTCTAGGTTTGTTTGCGTATAGCAAGGCTGTTTGATTGATTGTTCGTGTGTCTCTATATAAGATCATTGCATTCCTTATATACTCGCTTACAAATCAGTCATTGATTCTATTTCTAACTCCTTTGCTCTTGTAATCTTGTCTGAATCTCCATACCAGCATACGTGTTATACCCCTTATAGGTATTCTAATTCCATCATAACTCTTCTAAGAGTCCTGCAAACATCAACTAGTTATGATAGAAACTGAGCCGCGTGAGACCAGCTCACAGTTCTAATAGAACTCTAAGTCTTCTTCCAGCAAAGCTCGATACGAATCTCGCTAGACACTTTATACTTAACTTCCTCGATAGGAACTTATAACATGATGGGCCGCTCGCTAGACCTCCGTCATCCAAGTCCAAAGTAAATATTTTATTTAGCCCCAAACAGCTACTCGTAGTGGTTTCATTTCACTTGATCAATTAGGTTCCAATTATATATCATCGTGTTCTAGAATTGTAGATATATGTAAATGGCACGGTCCGGATTTCTCGGCGGAAACTAAGGATGTTTTGTTCTTATGATTATAGGGCGCGCAAATTAATAGCTATGACATACAACAATTATAGAACAAATGGTGTGTGCAAATCATACCTGTGAGACAATGTAGAGGTAAATATGCATGTATCATTTTATAGCCCCATCTCCTCTACCTGTCAATGTGGAGGTAAATACCTGTCAATAACTGCAATATTACAGATGGTGATGGTCATGAGCCACTAAAAAGAACTTAATTTGGAATCCAGATAAAGCTCGATCATCATCATTCTTTAATAGATAGGTAGGTCGACGACTCGAAAGTCGAAACAATATATGAATCCCCACAAAAGCTCATGTGTAAGATCGATATCTTTGTTTAGTCTGTTAAGAAGCATATGAACCATCTGCCCTATTGAAGTTTGAGTATTTGGCATGGATTAATCTACTAATTAAGCTAGCATGGCTTCCACGATTAGAAAGGGTTAAGTAGTTTTTCTATTAAAATTTAGCGAGAAGTTTATTCATTTTTCGCTGCTTTTTAGGCAGAACCCTAATGAGAGTGTCTGTGCAGAATTGAATTTGGGTTGGCCGTCAGCCATGGCCTATATCATGGTCGTATCGGTCTGGCGATTCGGAGAATGTCTTTATGTAATAATATATTGGTAGCAGATCGACTTAGTGGGTTCGTCAAAGGCTCCGTCGTAGACATTACTCGTGCTTAATCAAATTTGTATTACGACCACGATACAAAGCAAGCAAGTTTCAAGTTCGGTATGAAACCAGCTTTAATTCGATCAATCAGCTTCGATCTGATGCATGCTTGGTGGCTTTGGTTTATGAAAAACAACGTACAAATATTATGCTTTTGTACGAGAGTCAAAATAATGAGGGATCCGACTAACATCACAGCTAGCAGCTGACAATTAAGAACCAATTAAGCAGTTTTCACAATATGACAGTGGAGCTAATTAACGAGGTAACCTAATTAAAAAGTGGTCGGGATCGATTAAATTGCAACAGAATGGTTCTACGCACTTTAATTTGAGTCCGCATGTTTTCCTTGATCGGGATTGTTCATATATTGTGTGCGATTAGTAAAGAAATGGTGGTTTAAGTATATGTCCCCACGAACTCCAACTCGATCACCAGTGATTGACACAGACATCGATCACGAGTATGAGAAACACTGAAAGATAATGAAAATTGCAAACATGCATGACCAATGCAATGGAAAGTGTACGTAGCTAGGGCAGGAGGGATACAATATGCATAGATAGAGCTCCATTATTCTCATCTCTAAGTAAAAGTAAGGCCTTTCTAATATTCCATCACATCAAAGGTAAGATATTCATCAAAAAAATCACGTTAAAGGTAAACAAAGACTTTGGCTCTCTTTTTCATCTTTCTATGTTTTCATGTGGATTAGTGGATAGATACATAATTTTACCAGTGGACTGTAAGTCTGTAACATTGTCATTAAATGGTACACCCAACATATTCTATTACTTGCATTGCTTCTTTTTTCTTATTAAAAAAAAACCTCAAATCATAGATCGGTAATCATGATGAAAATTATCTTAGGTACACACTGCATTAAATATTACAATTATTCTCCCTATTCCCTGGTGATCCGGCTCCTCTAATATAGAGTTAAATTTTTATAAATTAATAACTTAGAGACTGATAAAATTTATTATTTTAGTGCGATATTAAATAATGGATAAATTTATTAATTTATTTGTTAATTAATAATTTATTAATTTATAAAACTATTGTCGTTGTATATTTTTCAATATACATCATTTTTTAATTTATTTTGTATACATCATTAAATGTTCTATGAGAAAACAATACAATTTTTTTTTACCATATTAAGAAAAATCTAAGATGAGATTCAAGGTGACATCAATTTGAAGAAATAATAAGTCACATTTGAGTTATTATTCATCAACTAATCATAAATAAGTAATTAATTATATGTATTAAGACATTATTAAAAAAATTATTTAAAAAACCAAAAACACATTTTTTTTCTCTAAAAATCACAAAACCTTTTCAGTGTCTAAGAAAACCCAATAAATTTTCGTCTTGAATAACTAATCACAATTTTAAAGTTTTACGTAAAAATGGTAAAATGCCACCGAAAGGTTCAAAGCTCTTTCCCTTCCCTTTGATTATTTTTTTTCATTTTATTCTCTCTCACTCTCTTTCCTCTCTCTCACTCTCTCGATCTGCCTCCACATCCACCGAGTCCGACCACGAAGTTCCGGTGACCGTTATTTGATGAGAGCGAGGATGACGATGCTGCAAAAGCAGTGACGGAAAATCGCCACACCACCGCCTCGGCCACAACGCCAATGTCGTCGCTTTTCCTCCTCCGTCGACGGAGCTTCCCACTCAGAGACGAGGACGGAGTTGGATTTTGTGGACATTCATTTAATCAAAAGAGAAGGATTGAGGAGACATGGGAGATTAAAGAGGTTGAAACGGACCGTGAGTTGAAGCTTACTGCCTTGCAATTGATGACAAACTTGGTAATGCTTTAGCCTGTTGATTGTATCAGATAGTGTTTTCGCCTTTTCGAATATATAATTTCTTGGTTGCGATCAGGTGAAACTCCAATTGCTGATGTTAAGTCACTGGCTCATTATGGTGAACTTTATTATGGAAATACGCGGTTCTTTAGGAGCACATTGTTTGTTGCTACGGTGAGGTCATGTGATGCTGAATCATTGTTGCAGGCAAATATAAGACTTAGTGTTTTAAATGTTCATCTTATGACCTATTTATTCTTATTGCAGATGCTTGAATTTTTTCACTTTGCCTACATATACGAGGACATCAACAATCTTTCTCATGGATTGATGCTAAAAGGAGCTATGCATAATGTCATGCTTCCTATCATTGGTGATTTGGTTCAGGCACTCTGTACCATGGCCAATGGGTACTCTCATATTCTTATGCTGTCTCGCACTCATGGACAGGTAAATAGTTGTTTCTTACAAGCATTGAGTTATGGTCATACATGTTAGTATAACAACATTAGTTTGTTAATTAAACATACTTACCCAATTAAGCAGGTGATCAACACCTACCCGACCACTTGAAATACCACCAGGAAGGCTACAACTTCACCCGCAAGACCGACCCCATCCGAGCGCGCACGCGCCCGACAAGCGCACGTCCGAATGTTCGCTCCACATGACAACAAAACAGCTCTATCCCACATCGAGGAACACAAGTAAGCAACGATCCCAACCACCTATATAGGTAAGGCATTTACTATAGGTAAGAGGGCATTGAATTCTAGCATTAAACACTCCAACCTACTTTCTTACGCGTTTGCTTGACTGTTATATCCAATACATCTTCTAACTTAGGCATGGGAGCGTTGAAGGCATGCCACCCCTGTCTCGACCATCTGATCGCCCGTTTGTCGTTGTATTCTTCTAACAGCCGAATCCGAACACGCATACCCGAACACCCGGAGAGAGAAGGCACCCGATCATCCGAACAACCCGAACGTCCGGGCGAGAAGAAGAAGAATACTCGTACTTGCTTCTGCTAGATTACGTCCCGCTTAATCCGGTAGAAACAGTTAGCGCCGTCTGTGGGAATCTTACAAATTGCAAACCTCGTATAAACACCACCAACCAAAAGCCCACATGCATACCCAGGAGACAAACGTCAGCGATACACCCGTCGAGGAAACACCCCCAGGCGCACGAGCGCGGTAAGTAATGGAGCTGGGGACGGGCAGCAGTAGCGAGGAGCGCGTCGACTGCCTGCTCCAGGAACTGCGAGAGGCAGCGTTCGAAAGGGATCAAGAGCGCCAAATCCGACAGATACTAGAGGAACGGTTGGACGCGCTCGTCAGCCAGTAACAAGTACAACGCGAACGAATCCAAGAGACTGCCAACGACGAAGAGCAACACCCGTTTGACAGGGCCGACACTCGGACAACCCGCACGCCCACACCAGCAGGGGAATCGGCACCCCCGACAGACAACACCCTGATCCTTCGGAGGATGGAAGAATTAGCAGAGGAAGTCTCGCGCCTGCGAAAGGACAAGCTTGCCGAGCAGGGTGGGTTGTTCACCCCCCGGGTCAGCCCGTTCTCGGCGCATATACTAGAGAGAGGAAGGGACCTCAACGCGAAGACAGCAAAAATCACCCGGTTCGACGGAAGTGGGGATCCCCGCAAGCACATCGATGAATTTTGATCCGCCACGGAAGGAACCAGGTATTCGGACTCGACCCTGTATTTCCTGTTCCAGGAGATACTGACCGAAGAAGCCAGGAGTTGGTTCTACGAGATTCCACCAGGCTCTATCCATTCGTTCCTTGAGTTAACAGAGAGCTTCCAGAGGCGCTACAGGCTCCAAGGGAAGTACAACACCATGGGCATCCTCCTCAAGGTCCGCCAGGGGATGGACGAGAGCCTGTCCAGCTATATAAACCGGTGGAGGATGCTGACGAGCACATGCAGGGATCTTGACAAGCGAGTGGCCAAGGTAGCCCTGATGGACAACATGCTCGCCACACCGTTCGTAGAAAAGCTGGTGAGGAAAGAACATCTCGACTATGATGAGATCATGGACCTGATCGTACAGAAGGCGTTAGTGGAGACGCGAGTGTACGGGTCTGCCTCCGAGTCTAGCACCAACAGGTCGGGGGACGTAAGTGCTCAACCACGACAATCCACGGACGACGGAGGAGAGCCAAGCGGAGGCTACAAAAGAAACCGAGACACGCAAGGACAAAATCACTGGAGGCCGTCCCCCCGCAACTATCAGAACAACCGACACAACCAGGCGAGGGGACCAGCGCCGCAAGGAGCCCGTCTACCGCCAGCGCCACGGCACCGGTCGGCCGAACAGGAGGTCTACGCGATTAATCGGCAATCAAATGAACAACTGCTCCGCCAGCACCGACGCCAGATTCAACCGCCGAACAACGTGTCAAAGGAGAGGACCCCGCTCGTTCGAACCCCAGACATCTGGTGCGAGTACCACCACACCAACGACTGCGTCATGTTGAAGAAGGTTCTCAGTGACATGCAGAAGGACGGACGGATCACCCCCCGTAGGGCAGAGGAGTGACCGCGCGAGGCAAATATTGAGACCCGGGGGACTATCAGCACGATATCCGGGGGGAAGCGCAAGGAGGGGACTTCGTCGCCCGATCGCTCGAGCAGGGAGGTGCTGACGATCGGGGCAGGAAGGACGCACAAGGCAGGAAGGAGGGAGTCCCCAACCATCAGCTTCACGGCGGAGGACGAAGAAGGAGGCCCAAAGGACAGCACCCTGCCTTTCGTGATCGACGCGATCATAGACCGATTCCTCTTGAAGAGGGTGCTGGTGGACAACGGGGCGTCCGTGAACGTGATCTATCTAGATGCGTACACGGCGCTTGGCAGACCCGCACACAAAATGACGCAAGACCATGAATGCGTCGCCAGCTTCACGGGTGAAACATCATACCCGATCGGAAGCGACAACATTCGGGTCGGGGTCGGCGCCCCAGACTCCCCGCACACCGAGGTCCGGACAGACTTCGTCGTCATAGACACCCCATCCCCATAGAACGCCATACTTGGGAGGCCGGGGATCAATAGGCTGAAGCTGATCATTGCAGGGCACATGCTTTGGATGGTTCCCAACGGAGCACGGGGTTGGACACGTCCGAGGGTACAACTACAAAGAAGCAACGAAGCCCCGGAATAGGCAAGAGGTCCTAGCCATGGAGGAATCGGCACCAGAGGCGGAAGTACCGGACGACCCGCGCGACGGGCTGATGGCAGTATCCCCCGTTCCTGAGCGCGAAGAGCTGATGACGATCCAGCTATCCTCCGAGCATCCGGAGAGGACAATCCAAATCGGCGCGTCGTTAGCTCCCGCGATAGCCGAGCGGCTGATCGCACTGCTAAAACAAAAGCAGGAAGTGTTCGCGTGGTCATACAAGGACATGCCCGGGATCAGCACGAACATCATATCCCACAAGTTGAGCGTTAACACTAACGCAAGGGCAGTAAAACAGAAGCTACGGGCGTACAAGGCGGAACACTACGCGGCAATGCATAAAGAGCTGGACCGACTACTGGGCATCGGGTTTATCCGCAAGGTAGATTACCCAAGATGGATCTCCAACGCTGTAATGGTGCAGAAGAACAACAAAAAATGGAGGATGTGCATCGATTACAGCGACCTCAACAAGGCATGCCCGAAAGACAGCTTCCCTCTGCCAAGGATCGACCTGTTGGTAGACGCGACAGCCGGGCACGAACTCCTGTCTATGATGGACGTGTACTCGGGATACAATCAGATCTTCATGGACCCCGAGGACCAGGAAGCGATGTGCTTTGTCACGGACAAAGGCTTGTACTGCTATGTCGTCATGCCGTTCGGGCTGAAGAACGCAGGCTCCACGTACCAGAGGCTCATGAACGCGATGTTTCATGGCCTGATCGGCAACATCGTGGATGTGTACGTGGACGACATACTGGTAAAGAGCGTTCAGATGGTCGACCACGTCCAGAACTTGGGGACTGTGCTCGACGTCCTCATCGGGAACGACATGAGATTAAACCTGGCCAAGTGCACGTTTGGAGTCACTAATAGCAAATTCCTGGGGTATATCGTCAGCCAGCGGGGAATCAAAGCTTCGCCCGCCAAGGTGAGGGCAATCATCGACATGAAGTCGCCCGTAAAAAAAACAGACATGTAGAACCTCACGGGCAAGCTCACATCACTGAACAGGTTTATATCTCGCTATTCGGACAGATGTGCCCCATTCTTCAAGGCTCTCCGAACGACGAACAAGCGGGAGGTCGCATGGACACCCGAGTGCGAGACATCTTTCCTTCAGATCAAGGAGTACCTGGCATCCATCCCACTCCTCTCCAGACCCGTTCGAGGGGAGATACTATACATTTACCTGGCCGCCTCCCTCACAACCGTCAGTTCAGCCCTCGTCCGCGGGGAGGACTGCACGGAACTACCCGTTTTCTTCTCAGGGAAGGGCATGATGGGCACTGAGACCCGATATCCGACGATCGAGAAGATGGCGCTCGCACTCATCACCGCCGCCCGACGGTTGAGGCCATACTTCCAGGCACACAGCATCCACATCCTCACGAACGTGCCCCTGCACCAGATCCTCCAATCGCCCGATCACAGTGGCCACCTGGCGAAGTGGGCTATCGAGCTCAGCGAATTCGACCTCCAGTACAAACCCCAAACGGCAATCAAAGGACAAGCAGTGGTGGACTTCATCGTCGAATACACTGAAGTAGAGGCGACATCGGTCGACGCACCCGACGGCCCGACGGTAGAGGCATCCGACAAACCAGGGGTCAAGGAAGGACCATTGTCGGAGTGGAACCTCTACGTCGACGGATCATGCACGAAAAAGACAAGCGGCGCCGGGATCATCCTAACCGGGCCAGGAGGGGTAAACGCGGAGTATGCCCTCAAGTTCGAATTCAAGACGACCAACAACGAGGCCAAATACAAAGCGCTCATCGCAGGCCTACAGCTGGCCAAAAACTCGGAGGCGCCCGACCTCAATGTATTCAGTGACTCACAGTTGGTGGTGAGCTAGGTCAGAGGGGAATTCCAAGCGAAGGGGGAGTCCATGATCGCCTATCTGAAGCACGTGAAGGCGCTGATCAGCAGGTTCAACTACGTCAACATCAACCACATCCAACGGGGACTCAATGCAAAGGCAGACAGGCTCGCCCGATTGGCCACGGCCCCCGTTCACACAGGACCAGGGCAGCGGATTGTCGAAGTACTGCGGCGACTGAGCATCTCGGGAGCAGAATAGATCCTGGCAATCGAACCGCATGAGCGCAGCCACATGGACGTACTGATCGCGTACAAGGCAAGATGAGAGTTACCAGAAGACATACGAGAGGCCAGAACCATCGTCGCACGGGCGGCAAACTTCAGCATCCGGAATGGAGCGCTATATCGACAAGGGAAGACTTGGGCGATCCTCAAGTGCGTCACTCCAACAAAAGGTAACTCGATCTTGCAAGAAATCCACTCGGGCACGTGCAACCACTATGCGGGCGCCAGATCGATCGCACACAAAGCACTTCGGTGTGGCTTCTGGTGGCCCACCATCCACGCGGACGCCACAGCACTAACGAGCAAGTGCCACCAGTGCCAGTTGTACGCGCATCACCACCACACGCCCGCCGTCCCACTGTCCATCCTCCTGTCACCCGTACCATCGCACAGTGGGGACTGGACCTAATCGGGGAGCTCCCAAAATCGAACGGGCAGTACAGGTACCTGATCGTCATCATCAACTACCACACCAAGTTCATTGAAGCCCAGCCAATGGCAAAGATCACGACAGAAAAGGTCGAGCGCTTCCTCTGGCGTTTCCTCTTCTGTCGCTACGGGACGCCGATCAGCATCATCACGGAGAATGGGCCATAGTTCAACAACCCTCGGCTCACGGCCTTCTGCAAATGACAGGGAACGGACCTCGTGTTCGCATCACCAGCGCACCCTCAGACAAACGGATAGGTGGAGGCAGCGAACAAAATAATCAAGGCGGGCATCAAGAAGAAGATCGAAGACATCGAGCCCGGAGAAGCAGGATACGGGCGCTGGCCCGAGATCATCCCAGAGATCCTATGGTCCATCCGAACGACCGCTAACTCAGCCACGGGCGAAACCCCGTTCAGTTTGACATTCGGAACGGAAGCAGTACTACCCTTGGAAATCACCCACCAGAGCCCACGGATCGAGGGGTACGATCCGAGCACGAATGACGAAGGGCTTCGACTCAACAACGATCTGCTGGAAGAACGGAGAGACACGGCGCATCTCCACAACGCCGCGAACAAGCAGAGGATCGCCCGATTATATAACCAGCGTATTCGGGCTCGACCAATCCAACAGGGGAACTGGGTAATGAAGGCAATCCAACAGAAGGTCAAGGCACTCCGTCCGTCATGGGAAGGTCCGTATGTCGTGGACGAGGTGGTAAGCGCCAGCACCTTTTACCTTAGAGACATGCAAGGTCAACTACTGCGACACCCGTGGAATATCCAGCACTTGAGGAAATACTCTCATTAAATTCTGTTGTATTGTGTACTTATTTTCATTAAGGTTCCTTTTGTTGTTACGTTTGTGTGTTCTCGACCCGCCCGCCCGATACTCGGGGGACTGGGGAGAGACTGTTCGCGTTGATGTAACACTTGGTCAAATACCATAAACAAAACAATAAGAGAGCATACGCACGCGTGAACCACTCAAAAGATGCCAAAGAAAAGAGAAACAACAAAAGTAAAGGGCACACATGCGGAACGAAAAGAAATTTCATTAATCAAAAGAGCACATGGCCCGTTGCAAAAAGAACCTACACTATTACAAAAAAGAAAGAAGTACAGAAAAGAAAGGAAAAAAAAAAGCTATGCTCCTGTCTCCACATCCAGCTCCTCCACCTCCTCGGACTCCACCCGCTCCGCAGGATCCACCCGCTCCAGCACAGGCTGCACAACCTCCGCCTCACCCGCCACCCCAGAAGGCCCAGCCCCTCCATCGGCAACCGCTGCCTGGGTGCTCGCAAGCTTCGCTCTCTCCGCCTGCACAAACACCCGGTACTCGTCCACCCTGATGAAGGGAGTCACCGCTACACGGAAGGCGGTCACTTGCTCCTCCACGTCAGCCTTCACCAGTTCGTAGAGCTCTTCTGAGTCCTTGAACGCAGCTACAGCCTCCACACGGGCAGCACGATCTACCTCCATCATGCGGGACTCCATCTCCGTCACGCAAGTGGCCGCCTCAGCACGCACACGCTCCATTTCGGAACGCATACGCTCCACCTCGGCCAGCGCGCTGTCACGCTCAGCCTTAAGTGTGGCCTCTCGCTCAGCGGCCTCGGCGGCCCGTGCAGTCGCCTCCTCCGCACGGGCGGTGTAGCGGTGGACTAGGTCGTTCACCTTATTCAGGCTGGACACGAGCCTCTCACAGGTCTGGCCGCCCTTCGAGACTTCGGCCCTCAGACGTGTCAGCTCGTCCAGGTTCTCCCGGGAGCGAAGGCGGAAGAGCTGGTGCTGTAGCCTGGCGCTCGCGATGAAGGCCCGATCCAGACCATCGGGGGCGGCATTCTCAAGCGGCTGGAGCAGGGGCCCCAGCGACGCAGCACCATCAATCAGGGCCCGGCAGAGATTGTCAACGATGGGACGCACCGGCCCACCAGCATCCGACGCCATCGGAGCAGAAGAATCCGTACGGGAGTGCTTCTGTGGACGCTCAGCATCATTAGTCGGAGCGCCGGTGGAGAGATCTGCACCACTATGAGAGGACCGGCGCGATCTAGAACCTTGGGAGGCCTCGCGATGATCCATCTGCTCCACGCGCCGTTGATCGCGCTCCACCTGCCTTTGCTCTTTCTCCCGGGAGAGACGGTCCCGCTCGGCTCGACTCTGGCCCTGACCGGACGGAGGAGGAGGAGGAGGGGGAGGAGGAGAGGCGCACCCCGCCCAGCAACCACAGCAACGGAAGCCCCAGTGCCCGACCCCTGGCGGATAGGGGAGGATGCGAAGCAACATCCGGCGCCCGGATCGTTGGCTGGACTTCACCTCCAACGGTCATCCCACCCTCCTCATCGACAATGACGCGACGCACGCTGTCCGCACCCTCCAACAGCATATTGAGGCGGCGAACGTGCTGCTCGTCCCGATCGATCGCCTTTGACTTGGCCATTTTTGCTACAAACAGAAAAAACAAGGTCAGTAAAACAGTCGCTAACAACTATACGTAACACATGCATATCAGATATCGTCGCCCGACAGACTAGGTGCTCGAGCCAGGCGCGTTTTCCCGTTCAGGTCCCAATGACACGCCGCCCAGAAGTGCCTCGCCTCGGACATCGGGTCAAAAACAAACTTCAGACGGGCAATCCTGATCTCCTCCTCGGGCGCCAAGGGATACTCGTGCGTGTCAAGCCAGTGGAAGCGTTGGGGGACTCGGTGGACACGTTTTGCGTTGGCCGCAACCTCGGGGGAGTGAGAGCCAAACTCCCAGTCACCTCCGACCAGGCAGTTGATCGTGCGCCAGGTGGTCGAGGAGCTGGGCGGGTTGATCAGCCACCACTTCACGCGTGGCTCCATGGTGAAGGTACCCGAGTCTCGCTGGCGGGAGGAATACTTCAGGCGGAAGAAGTGGAGGAACTCCGCCCGTGTCGGATGATCCAACCCGCTCAAACAGAAGATGTTGAAGAACGCAACTAACGTTCGGGTCAGTGTCGACCCACACTGACCGAGGAAGATCTTCAGGAGCGCCAGGATGTACTGGAAGAAAGAGTGAAGGGGCAGCTTGATCCCGGCCTTCAGGTGGAACTCGCTTACGCACACGTGGTCGGACGACGGTAGCGTGAACGTCTCCCCCTTCCCAGGTATCTTGAGCTTCACGGAAGAAGGAATGTGATAATCACGCGCCCACCGCACCATCTCCTTCACGCTTGGAGCCCGCTCATGCTCTTGCACGGGAACCCCATCCGGCAGCACCCAGTGTACGCGGCCGCTCTCCGCGAACTGGGGCACGGGCGACTCCTATTGTACCTGCTCCTCACCCCACGGCTCAGATGATAAAGACCCACCCGATGACCCCGACGATCCCCCTAACCTCGCGGCAGCAAGCGCTTGTTCTTGATCCATCGGCTGCACGACAGGAGAATCGTTAGGGATGTATCGGAGAGGCGTTATACTCATCACGGAATCAGACGATGAGCCCGACCCGCTCGAGGTTGGACTACAACTAACCCACCCCGCCCCTGGTACGTATATCCGCTCACGTGACATGTCGCTCGATACCTCTATTGGTTCCATCTCCTAGACGCATGCACGCGAAACCCATAAACACTTAGCAAAAAAACAAACTACCAGAAACAACAAAAACCCAGAAACCCACCCCAAAACAGATCAAAACCAGGCACACCTCAAGAACACGCCTTGTTCTTGAGACGAAAACCCAGAAAGAAGAAAATCCAGAAACCGGAAAAACTAGAAACAGAACAGAAAAGCAACAAAACAATTCAGAACCTCACCAGAAATTGAAAGTTGAAGACTTGAAGATTGACGTCGACGAACAAACTCCGGCAAAGAACACAAGATCAGAAAAACAACAGTACACAGAGTAAAATTTGGCAGAGCTTCAGTAAATATGAAAACGATGGAAAAGACGACACCAGAAGAGCCCTATTTATACTGATCGCACGGGACACGCGAACGAACGCTAGCCGTCCATTTTCGCGTGTCCACCGTCAGATGGTGACAAGTAGCCCCGAGGCGGTTTACTTACCCACCTAAGTAACCGCGCTCACCCTTCAACTTCCCGCCTCAGTTTCAAACCCTAGCATGATCTCCCACGACTCGCCACGTGTCAGCCATGCAGCACCCCACGCTCCAACGCGCCTGACGCCTGACCTTCGAGCAGTTACTACGTCATCAGCATTTATTACACATGACACGCCATCATTAATTATGCCGGCTAGCATTTATTACACCAACGGTTCCCAAGAAGAAGTCAAAAGGAATGTCACCTCAAGCGTCTCGTCAGACAGAGTATCACCCCACCCAAGGCAAGAAAACACACGTCACGACTCCCGCCATTCGGACTAGCGCACGCACCACCCGCACGACCAAGCGCCAGAGAAATCTCATAGGCAAATAAGCGCCACCCCTCCAGGTTAGTGCACGACCATTGAGGCGCCCCGAAAGAGGTCAACGTTCACGCATTTCCTTTCAGCGTGTGCGCCCTCAAAGCAAGGCCCTTATAGGCGGCCCGAAAGAGGCTAACGGTCCGCGTTCCCTTTTCGGCGTACCGCGCTATAAGGTACGGTAGATGGCGCGTGATACTGTCTCTCTGGCTCTGTTAAGGAAGCCGGTGCACAAGCGGCCGCTTGCGACTCCGCGCCTAGACACCCAATAAGAGGTGACTCACCGTTCGGACTACGCGGCACGGAAGCGGCTAGCGTCACTCGTTACCTTCTGGGGCGCGCACAATTACAGGACCATTCGGGCGGCTCGAAAGCGGCCCGCACCTTTCGGAGTACGTGCCGAGTGATGGGCGACTCGGGAATGGCCCCATATCTTCCGAGGGCTTAACGTTAACGCTCGCCGGGTTAGGCGGCACGATAGTGGCAAGAACCTATCGGGCCACGCGCTAAATTAAAACTGATGAGCGGCACGGACATGCGGTCCGTCCCCTCCGTGCGCGCTGCAACACATGTACATAACGGTAGGGGCCCCACCGTTGACGCTACGTTAGGTTGGCGCCGATGAGTCAAGGATCTCCTCTCGGGCACCTAAGCTCGGTCGTTCCGAGGCCTACTCTTGGCGGGCTCCGGACAGCAAGATTCATTTGGGAGTGGCACGCAAGCGGCTCGGAACCATCATGCATCAAGAACGGCCGTTCCGAGGCCCATCCTTGGCGGACTCCGGACAGCAACATTCGTCACGGGGCCGGGTAAGCGGCTCGGAACCATCCATGCATCCAAGAAAGGCCGTTCCGAGACCCATCCTTGGCGGACTCCGGACAGCACGATTTGTCGCGGGGCCGGGTAAGCGGCTCGGAACCATCCATGCATCCGCATACACGCATACATCAACACCCACATCATCATACACAAACATCCACATACTCATTCACTCATACATACATTCGCACTCACACTCATACATACACCCGCATACTCATTCACCCATACATACTTGTCTGTACCATAAACATCTGCAGGATTTCTTCTACATACTAACACGCATCCGCATACACACATTCGCACTCATTCACCCCATAACTGACATACATCCGCATACATATTCGCCCGAACAGCTCCACAGGGCGCGCGGCTCCAAACAGCAAGATTCGTTTGGGAGGTCGGGCCCCAGGTACACGACCACACGAATAGGTACACGATCAGACGCACAGGTACCCACTCCGTCAAGTGAGCCTTTTCTTGACCGGAGAGTTGGGGGACTTGGGGGTTACAGGACCACGCACCACTGCTCAATCGGATAAGTATTTTTGTTTAATCGCACGAACCCTTTTTCAACTCTCCAGTCAAGAAAGATCTCTTTGACTTGGGGACTTGGGGGACTTGTTAGTATAGCAGCATTAGTTCGTTAATTAAACATACTTACCCAATTAAGCAGGTGATCAACACCTACCCGACCACTCGAAAGACCACCAGGAAGGCTACAACTTCACCCGCAAGACCGACCCCATTCGAGCGCGCACGCGCCCGACAAGCGCACGTCCGAATGTTCGCTCAACATGACAACAAAACAGCTCTATCCCACATCGAGGAACACAAGTAAGCAACGATCCCAACCACCTATATAGGTAAAGCATTTACTACAGGTAAGAGGGCATTGAATTTTAGCATTAAACACTCCCACTACCGCTGGAAACACTATAGCTGACAATTTTTTTAAAACTATAGCCGACGAGATAAAAATCTCGTCGGCTATAGTGGAAAAAATGATTTTTTTTTATTTTTAATTTTTTTAAAAAAAACTCGTCGACTATAGTACTATAGCCGACGATAATGGGTAAAAACCTCGTCGGCTATACTATTAAATATCATCGGCTAAAGTCGGCTGGCTAAAACCTGTCGGTAATAGTATAGCCGACGAGGTTTTTACCCATTATCGTCGGCTATAGTACTATAGCCGACGAGTTTTTTAAAAAAAATTAAAAAAAGAAAAAAAAATCATTTTTTTCCACTATAGCCGACGAGATTTTTATCTCGTCGGCTATAGTTTTAAAAAAATCGTCGGCTATAGTGTTTCCAGCGGTAGTGTCCAACCTACTTTCCTACGCGTTCGCTTGACTGTGATATCCAATACATCTTCTAACTTAGGCATTGGAGCGTTGAAGGCAGGCCACCCCTGTCTCGACCATCTGACCGCCCGTTTGTCATTGTATTCTTCTAACAGCCGAATCCGAACACGCATACCCGAACACCCGGAGAGAGAGAAGGCACCCGATCATTCGAACAGCCCAAACGTTCGGGCGAGAAAAAGAAGAATACTCGTACTTGCTTCTGCTAGATTACGTCCCGCGTAATCCGGTAGAAACAATACAAAAAGTAGTTTTAAATAAAAATTGTATTTTTTATTTTCTGCAACGTTGTTCTAGATTTTGAAAGGTGGTGGACAGATTTAGCTTTAGGTAACTCTGAAATAGTTAGCTTCTCAGGCTCGACATTGCCTGCTGTCATAATTTTCGTAGACTTTTGCTTACTTGTACCTTCTATTGCGGGCTTGTTATAACTACCTTTCATCTTGTAGCCTGCTTCACCTACAACTTTGGGTAAAGAAATGGCTATATATGTTGTCAGATTGAGCAGAGAATGGAAATACATGACTTGTGTGGAAATACAGGGAAAATTAGTCGGTGCTATTGGAAATTACAATGCATCAAGTTGCATATCCTGATTTTCATTGGCCCCAAGTTAATGAAGAGTTTGTAAGGTCTCTTGGGTTGAGTTTCAATCCTTATGTCACTCAGATTGAACCTCATGACTATATGGCAAAACTTTTTCAAGCGATCAACCAGTTCAATAACATATTGACAGATTTTGATAGAGATATACGAGACTACATTTCTTTGGGTTATTTCAAGCAAACCACCAAGGCTGGTGAGATTGGATCATCAACAATGTCTGACAAGGTCAACCCTATTGACTTTGAAAACAGTTAAGGAAATCTTGGTGTGGCTAACGACAACTTTCTTTAGCAGAGCATGAAGTTTCACGTTGGCAGTGGGACTTGATCGACTCAACTGTTTTGAGGAACATGGGTATGGGATTACTCTCTTCTTGCCTACAAAAGTACACTTCAGGAGATATAAAAACTTCTGGTCAATGAAGCTTGCATTTTTGAGGACTTGGATCACTGTTGGGAAATTCTTTCTGAACCCATACAACTATGGTTTTCCAATAGACTATCAAATACATTTTGACTGTCGCGGGAATTGAATGTGGTGAGGTCATGTTATGCTGAATCGTTGTTGCTTCATCGTGTTGAGTGGATGCTACCAAGGTAAATTTTCAGGCTTCGATAACCTCAGTTTCTTAGAAGGTAGAAATGATAGACGATCTGATGGAGAAGGTTTACGTTTTCCAGGGACGTGTTATTGAAGAACAAATTCTCAACTTTATGGGAGCAGATACAAGCTTCACTCCAGCGCAGGAAAAAGTGCTTCTAGAGGTTTATATGGTTTCCATATATTTCTTGTAAAAGTAAGCATTCTCTAGTGAAAGCCCGAATTATGTACTCAAAAGGATATGCGGACTTACTCATACTTTGTAAAGTTTTCTTATAGGGTTTTGAAGAAGCCATAGCTGCTGATGCAAAGGAAGTTGCCGTCTTTGCATTAGCTTCTAAGTCATTTTCATTTTCAAAGATAAATTGCAGTATCAAAGAGTCTTCATCGTTACCAAGATGTTGCAACTGCTGCTAAAAAGCTTTCTATTCTTATTCGTGGATAAATCTCTGTCAATGTGTTTTATTTTCCTTCTCAATGTGGTCACAGTTTCCTTTGAATGATGACCTCTACCTAATTGATGACTTGTCGCTGGCCATGCAAATCGATTTTCGAGACATTTCTTAGTAAGGGAGTAATGGATGTCTATGACATAATGCGGTTATGGTGATATATATAAATGAGTTATTTTGATTCGAGTGATAGTGTTTTACTACTTGAATTGATAATGATCTAAACCATGATGAATTGATTGAGTTAGTTGTCGGTAGGTAGCTGTATGAGTTAGCTTTCGATGGATGTATGTGGTAGTTGTTTGAGTTAATTGTCAATAAGCAGTCATTAATTGTAGGTAACTGTGGGCAACTATGGGTAGTTGTTGGTAGCTATGACTAGTTGTGGGTAGTTGTAGTTAGTTGTCGGTAATTGTTTGAGTTAGCTGTGGTATCTGTAGTTAGTCGTGAGAATTAGCTGTCGGTAACTGTTTGAGTTAGCTGTTAGTAACCATAAGAGTTAGTTGTCGGTAGTTGTATGAGTTAGCTATTTGAGCTTTAGGTATATAACTGTTTTTAGCTGTGTGGGTTAACTGTCAGTTTGTTATCAATTGGTAGGGTAACATTGGGTAACTTTGGATAATTGTTAGTAGGTGTAGTTAACTCTCAGAAGCTTGTTAGTTATATGCGTATTGGTTTTTTTATGCAGCTTAATTTGATAGGCCATTGCCATGGACTAAACCTTGAAGAGATCAAGGATTTATGGGTTCAAGTAGACATAGATAGGAATGGCTAAGATACATTGGACGCTAGTATTTCGTTTGAAATGGTGTTATTTGGTTCATATCAGGCTTTTCTTATTGGTAACAGTAAAACATGTGCTCTATTATACAAAGACTTGACTCATTTTAAATCAAATACATAATAATGTTATTTCTTCCAAACTTTTCGTGCTCATATTTTTTTTCATTTAGAAATGGAATTGAGGGCCTCCTTGAGGCATTGACATAGATGATAGATGTGTCTCACAATTAAATCACAGTGCATGTAACTCATAGAATCTTTATAGCTACCCACAATGAACTCTTACAACTATCTATAATTAACTTACAAACAACTTCATAGCTACCCAAAGTGAATCATGGTTAACTGACAATAAATTTTCAGCTATTCACAGTGAACCAAAGTTAATTCATAGTGAGTCACAATTAACTCACTACGCAAGTAACTTACAACCACTTATAACTACCCACAATGAACTCTCACAGCTACCTACAGTTAATTCATCAGAAATCTCAGTTACCCACGGTGAATCATAGTTAACTCACAGCATGTCCTACAACTAATTCACAACGCAAGTAACTCACACCCACAGTGAACTCTCACAGCTACCTACAATTACTAATAAACAACTCTCAGCTACTCAAAGTGAATCATAGTTAATTCACAATAAGTCTCACCATTGACGCACATAAGCCACAAGGCTCGAGAAGCCCAAACTTGGCTTAACCCAACCCAAAAAAATTCCGCAATAGGCCAGGCCCGTCGGGCCTTCTGTCGCACTTGGACTTAGTATCTCAAGTTTGGCCTGGCCTAAAAGCCTGTCTTGTATTTTAATTTCTTAAATTTAATATATGGATTATAATATATAGTTATATATATTTTTTCAATAAGATAAGGAAACAAGTTACGACCTTAATGATTAAGTTCCTAGTTGGATAGTTCAATTTGCTCTTATATTCTCATTTTGCTACTTGGCCTTAATGAATAAATTTAGTTTTATATAAAAAAAATTATTTATTGTTTTGAAAATGCTATATAGTTTTTGAGTTGATATTTGAGTGATGATCTAAGTGCATCCCCAACAATAGTCTTATTTTTTGGGTCAAATTTATCACAAAGCTAAAAATAACCACCATATTTTTAACTTTTGCTTTAATAGTTCTAGATATTTCTAAGTCAAATTGAAATAAAGCACTATGAAGAAAGAAAAAAGTTTAACTATTAGTTATTTTTTCTCTCCATTCTTGCTAAATTTGACAAATTATTTAACCAAAAATTATATTTGACTTTAGTATATGAGGGTATCTATTAGAGTGAGAAAACGTTATAAATTAGTCAAAATTTTAACTTCTTTTTTTTTGCAACTAGTGAGTTTGAGTTATTTTTCATGTAGAAAATAATTGGGTCTGGCCCGGCCTAAAAATTATAGAGATATCCGGCCCGGTCCGTAAGCCTCGGTTCAATAAGCCAGACTTAGGCTTTAAAATTGTGCTCAAAGGCCGGCCCATAGTTATTTATTTTTCTCAAAAGCCTGCAAGGCCCGGCCCGTTAACGACCCTAGACTCACAATGCAAGTAACTCACAACCACCTATAGCTATGTACAGTGAACTCTCACAGCTACCTACGGTTAACTCATAGAGAACTACCACAGCTACCCAGAGTGAATCATAATTAACTCAAAATGAATTGTCAACTACCCACATTGAACCATAGTTAACTCACAGTAAATCACAGTGAACCATAGTAACTAACCAAAGTAACTCATAGACTAGTTTGGATTAGTTGCAAGGTAGTTGTGAGTTAGCTGTGATGTGAGTTAACCATGGTTAGCGAATATATGGTTTTTTGTGTGTTTATATATATGTTGGTGACTAGACGAAGTAATTGTGGTTCACTGTAAACTAACTGTGGTTAGTTGTGAAAGTGTCATTTGATTCCAAAAGTTAAGTAGATCCACAAATGGATTATCCGATTATGACCATGAGAACATCATAGAATACTTTGTAACCTTTTTAAATGAATTTCATGTATTAACGATTGGATTAATATTAGCTATTGGTAAGAAAATACTAAACATAAAACAAGAAACCAAAACAACAGCATGTTCATGTTAGCTTAAATTTGGGTTAACTGTTAATAACAATGAGTAATTGTCAGATTAACTGTCCATAATTATGACTAATTGTTGGTTAATTTGTAGTAATCATGGATAGCTATGCTTTGTTGTGAGTTAACTACAATAAGGTAATTATGTGTTCACTGTGCAAGATCTTAAAACATTGTTGCCATCACACTTGTAAAAAAAGAAAGAAGGACAATGTAGATATTCGATAGGTCTTCAGTAGATACCGGATAAATTTTCAATAGATACTCGACTGATCTTCAATAGAACTCACAATGAACTCTTAGCTACCTACACTGAACCATAGTTAACTCACAGTAAGTCTGACAATTGACTCACAACCACCTATAACTACCCACAGTGAACTCTCATAGCTACCTACAACTAACTCACAGAGAATTCTTAGCTACCCAAATTGAATTACAGTTATGTCAAAATGAACTCTTAGCTACCCACAACGAACTCTTAGTGAGTCTCACTATTAACTCACAACGCAAGTACATCACAACTACTTATAACTATACACAATGAACTCTTACAACTAATGACAGTTAACCCATACTACTACAAAAATTGCTTCAGACAACAGAATTTAAGAGTTGTTTGAATGCCTCAAACTTCTGTTGTATATCGCCCAATTGTCTTCACGCCTCTCACACAACCGAGAAATTGCTGTAGTTGAAGAAGAACTTCAACAACTACAAAGTATGTTGTTTGATGACTTCACAAGCCTTACATTTAAAGGGTAATGAGTTGGATAATATTCATTTAAAAAATTCATGTCTGTCTTATGAAATAGAGGCAGACAACAAAGTATTGATGTTGGAATGTACGTCAAACAACTATTTTATAGTTATTTGCTGTTGTTTATTACTATTAGCAACAACTTTCTTTTCTATTGGCTAATGTGCAAAGGCATAACAGACATGATATTAAGGAAACCTAATACAATAACAAAATTTTGGACCTGTCTATTGTTAGAATATGATTCATATAGTTGAATTTTAGTTTCATCTATTGTCAGAGTGAGTTTGAGACGGTCTTTATTGGAGTGTGATATAGAATTTTATAACAGAATTAGATTGTTTTATTGTTGTGTGAAGTAGCATTGTACAACAGAATTCATTATTTGAATAGCTAAGAACGACTGTATTTCAGTTGTCCGAGTTATTCTTATAGAACAATGTTTTATGCAATTAAAGTTGTTTGAGTGTGAAATGAGAAGACAGACTTTGATCTGTTTTTAGTTGTTGCATACATATTAACCATTGACTTCCAAACAGCTATTTACACAGAAGCTCTACCAACTGAAACATATATATGCATTCACTCAAACCGCCAAGATAACTACAATCATCATACAAGTTCAAACTGAAGCAGTTGGTAGCAAAGTTTCAAGTACCTAGCTAGCTAAACCAAATGCATGCATATTCAACATCCAAAAACATTACAGTACTACTCTTTTCAAAGTCATAATTAAGCAACTACATAAAGGAGTTAGTAAGATGTTCTAAACTACTTTATCAAAAAGAAAAAAAACCATGACTAGACATACATGTTGTAAACCAGATGTGCTAATCCAAGAATAGCATTATGTGTTTTGCCCACTGTGCCCGCACTACATCAATCTCCTTTGATGTGTACTTCAAATCACCTCTTTTAGCCCACTGAAACATTGTAATTATCTCAAGTTAGGATCAAGCCAAACAGAAATGCATGATCAAGGCAACATAGAATGCCACAAAAAAAAATTCAAAAGTCACAAAATTGCATGATGAAATTATATTTTCCTAATCAAACTGGAATACCACATATAATGCCACACAAAATTACGTTCCATATCAAAAAATACATAATCTATAATACCACACAATACCACAGAATTTGAAGGCCAAAAACAGAATACCAGTGAAACTAAAATGCATATATATTATTAATAGTGCATATTTTATCACATGCAAGGTGAGTTTCAGGCCACAGAACAAGCAGCTAGCTATATTTATATATATTGTATCCATAATTGGAACCCCAGCATTAACTCAAAGAGCTTGATATTACCTTAGTTTTGAAAGCCATTTCATTTTCCTCAACTATATCTTCATATACCGCATAATTCAATAACCACAGGTGGTCAATCCTTTTTTATCTGAATTCCCTACCACAATGATACAGATTCAATATGTATGTTTTCAATATATACAATACATTTTTACAAGAAAATTATATGAGCTTCAATTAACCTACCAAAAGTGGAATCTACATAGGTGTCTTCCTAGCTTTTTATTGACTTGAGCATTATAGATTTTAATGGAACTTCAGTGGTAGAAAAAAAGAAGGATAAAGAGTAAGAATAAAAAAGAGACAAAATTCACAAACAAATGTTCTCAAAGTTAAAGGAAGAATTACAAACCAGTCGACAATAGACCTCCATTCAGCGCTGATCAACCTCCTCGTCAGCGGATCCATGAAGTACACAACTTCTTCCCTTAAGTTGATAACAGTTAACACCCAATGTCCACTGACATAAACCAATTCTATACATGTAAGTATTGATTTACAGTCATAGGGCACAATACAAATATGTGGAGAAAAATACATAAATGCATGTTATACCATGTGTTATAAGGCACAATAAAAATTTGGTCAGGTTTTCCTTGTTTGTAGTGTTCAAACAACCAGTGAGCTAGTTGAGTTGGATTCCCTGTCTTTGTGCACCTTTGGAATGGATCGACAAAGGCAAACTTGTCTTTCATGCTAGATTTCAATAATTCCTCATGAAGATAGCTACCAGAAAAAAATATCTCCATAACATAAGAACCAATTCTAACTAAAACACATACAACTACTATGAAACTAAATATAACAATTAGACATTTCAACTCATGTACATGATAATTGAGGAACACTGGAGTTCACCCAAGTTTGCCATGGTATGAATTTCACTTCTTTCAATAGCAATGGTTTGTTTGTGACCGTTCCTCTTTTGTGGTCATGCATATGCATTTTTCATTTATCAGTGAAGTGTTTGCCCATCCACACAATATTTTTAATGATGTAGGCAGATTCTTAGGAATTGTCACCAAGTCTATTGTCTCTTTAGTATCCCCGTAATCTAGCTTTCTCTTCTTCATCACTGTACGCTTTGGTATTATCTAGAAAGAAATAAATAAAAATACATTTTCTATGTTATTAACCAATTAATCATCATTTACTAGCTAAGTTAAACAAAATAGCAACTAAAACAATATCTTTGCCTCATTTTTAGCTTGAATGACCAGCTTCTTAGGCCAAGTAATGTGTGTATCAATGACATCTCTTACTAGAACTATTTCATGTTTGATAGGGCTAGGAAGAAAAGCACCAGGAACTAAAGCTCGAAGGACTGATACTCGTAGACAATCATCTGCCATCGGAACACCATGAATAAGCCGAGTGCTAGAGTTGGCACCTACTTCTACGATAGTTCCAATGGCTACAACATTGGTCACAGAATCCACTGCCAATCTGATCTCATTCTTAGTATTGGAATGTACCTACCAAGATAACAAAAACCGAATAAAAAAACCAAACCAAGACTAGGAAAAACATGTTAGCAGTAGCATAGTTAGCCTTTCAATGGTGCCAAACCCATCTCATCCGTAGCATGTCATGTGTAATCATGAACATTAATGATAAGTTGCTCTTTCTCATGGTTCACCACCTCATTGTCCTTCTCTATAATCAACTAGGGAATCTCTGGGACAATGTTTTCCTTCACTAATTTTTCTTTCTCAATAGTCTTGTTCAGAGCTTCCATTAATAATTTCTTCTACACAATTCCAGGAGACACATTATTTTTCCCTTTCTGATTTACTCTTGAACAACTGCCTTGCCCCGAAGGAAGATCTTTGACTTTAGGGGATTCAACAATTGGCATCTCTCCGCCAAGATTTTCTTCTATCCTTGATAGTACACTTGCAACTCTTTGCCTTTCTATTTCCCATTCAGCCATTTCCTTGACATGTTTTTCCTCAAGATCAACCAAGATCTTTTTAAATGCCTCCGCAGAATTGTTTCTCTTCCTTGCCTTATTCTATCCAAAGAAAGCCTTATGCTTCACATAAGCACCAACACCTCGTACACTTGCGTGATGTTCCTCATTCCCTAAGGCCTTGATTAGTACATCATTAGTCTCATCAATAGTGATCTCTCAATCTGAAACTTGTCTCTTCAACTAATCCTAACAATACACATCATCATGTTTTAGGAAAATAGATCAATTTCACTAAAACAACAGGATAAAACAAAAGGCAAAAAATTGAAACACTTACTATTTTTCTGGCACACTCCTCTGTTTCAGGATCTACATACTTTCCTTTCTTATCTAGCCTTGCACATTTTCTACAATGTAGGGCGCTCTACTTCACCTTCAGGGAACTCACCCGTTGTCAACTAAATTTAAGAGAAAATAGTGAATTTCAGCACTTCTACAAATGTATACATGTACATATAAAAAAACATTAGAATTCTGTGCATGTCATTAATTATAAATCTCAACTAAAATTTATACCAATTCTTACTCTAAGTCTGCATATCCTTTGCGAGATGTTCGATGAAGACACTTAACTTTTGCCCTCTTTTCAACTTGCATATACAACAACAACAACAACAACAACAACAACAACAACAACAACAACAACAACAACAACAACAAATTAACACAGTGAATAATGAAACCCAAATCCATCAAGAAAAAAAAAATTGAAATAATATTAAATTGAAACCATATTAATATATAATTACTCTAAACTCCCACAAACTTGAGCATGCTCTGAAAATCTATCATCTAGAAAGAGGTCTCAGTCAGCCTGAGTGATGCATGTATAATCATGTGGAGGGTACGCATACACTTTAGGGTTGTTCAGAAATGGTTTTACGTACTTGAGCCACAAGTTAGACTTCCACTCCTTCCACTTGTTGTCAGCAAAAGTACAAAATAGAGTCCTCCAGTCTTCTGGGACAACATATACATCCTGTAATTTATTATAATAATTATAATTATCAACCCTCGCATCATATTTAATTTTTGTACCATGTATATTATAACAAGTGGAAGTGACATACCATTATTGATTCCCAGATTTTCTCTTTAGCATCCTCGTCCACATATCTCCAATCTATGTCTGAAATAGGAATTTTGGTTCTTGCTAAAACACCGATGTAGGACTGCATCTCTTTAGTCCATTTTCCTATAGGTTGCCCCTTCTTATTCCTGGATATCCTCGGTCTTATTCCCCTCATCATAGGCTTTACAATGTGACACATCATCACAGAACCTCTTTTCAGAAGTCGCTTACCTCCTCAAATTCCCTTCCTCCTCTTCACTACCAGCCTCAGAATCCAGATTTTCTCTTGCTGCCTTAGCTTTCAGTTTATTTTTTCCTTCCACAACTCTCTTGGACTTACGATGAGGGACTTTGCTGCTTTGCGGATCACCTGGATTAGGAAGAGGAGTTGTTTCATGTGCTTCAAGAAGAGCTGCTTTGTGTGCTTCAAGAAGAGCTTCTTTGTGTGCTTCAATAGCTGCAACTTGGCTGATGTCAGTACTTGCCCTACGCGGCTTCTTGCACTTCAAGGAAGTATCTTCTTCACTGGACAGTTTTCTTCTCTTCTCTTTTTCAGAATGTGCTCTTCGTGGAGATTTTCTCTTGACCGAAGAATTTACCTCTTCGTCTTCAGATTGAGATTTGCTCCGCTTCCTCCTAATTTCCATCATAAAATTGAGTGCCCTTTCAGCCCTTAAGTTTGAGTCCCTTTGACGTGCCATGACCTAAGATGAAAAGTAATCAAAATTTAAACTCTGCCATTATAAAAAAATAAAAAATAAAAACAATAGCAGCAAGACTTAGCAAAAAAACATAGCAAAAGTTCTTCACAGAGGCAATTACATCAACAAGGAAAAAGTAGCAGCAAGGAAAAAAGAACATAATAAATCATAGAAAAAACAATTGGCACCAAAAATTATGTTTCCCTATAAAAGAACAGACTTCCATTCATTAACTCCAAATACACAGCTATCCATTCATTACCAAAATATGGAAGAATGCACTAAAACAATAAATAAATAAACACAAAAGTAGCTTCCTACATAACAACTGACAAACAAATCCTCTAACCCTTAACCCATATGTGTTCATCTACATCTCGCATATAGTTTCTATGTTCATCTTCAATGATTGGAATTCCATAATTTAAAAACTGATCATCCACTGCAACTTCTTCCACTTCATCATCATATTTTGCCCCTTTGTAGTCTTTATTTGAACATCTAACTACCACAGACTATAGAGGATCAAGAGGGTTCTGAAGGTAAAAAACTTGTTTTACTTGGGTTCCTAAGACAAATGGATCCCCTCGATGTCCTTTTCTACTCAGTTTTACCAATGTATATCCAAAGCTTTCATCTACTTTAACACCTCTAGCATTCTCCACCCAGTCACATCGAAATAAGGGAATTCTTAGTTTGTAATAGTCCAACTCCCATATATCCCCATAATAGTTCATGTCCTGCACTGCCAACCACAAACACTCCATTGCTTTGCACTGATCGGAGATTATCCAGTTGCTTAATGTAAAAGTTGATTCCTTGTATGTGATATCCAGTATAGGTAGCCACCCTGTAACTTGGTCCATCCATTAACCACCTAACAGTCTCTGAAATAGCGTGGTTCAGACATTTCAGATCATCAGAAATCTGCCAGCAAACACATCACATATAAGCTTACCAAATAGTTCATAATAGACACAAACAAAAAGTGAAATTGAGTGTAATACAATGTAAATCAAGAACTCCTACCCTCTATTTGAACCAGGAAGCAAACTCCTCATTTTACTTCTCCTTTAGCCACTTGGTATTTTTGATGAACTTTGGATTGAAGGATTTGATAAGCTCCATGAGTTCACTGAGTAAAGTAAAGGAAACCAATCAGAAATTATTCAGTGTATATAAACATAACCAAAACAGACTACACGATTAAAGGTATTGAAATTATACGTGAAATATAGGAGAACTTCATTCGTGTTCTGCAACACGCAAAGGTGGGCTTGGTCTCTGTCCTTTCTACTCAAAGATTTGTTGTTGTAGCCACCCAAGGGCTTACAGCCATCAATTAGACCAGGTTTTGTTGTATCAGGGAATCCCACTGTAGACTTAGCGCAAGCATCCGTTCTGAGTTTAACTCAACAGCCTCTTAGCAGTGGTTGGGATTGGTAGAAAGAAAGACGGTGTGATGCGCCATACTTAGCAGTGGTTGGCGATGAAAACATCCTGTTGAACCTTGGGATCGGTGGGAGAAACCTCATAACCTTTACATGCAGCCATACTCTCTCTTTCTTATCCTTGTCTATTTTTCACCGCGAGGCACCACAAATGGGACATGTCTTGGCATCAATGTGTTGTTTTCGGTACATTATGAAGTCGTTGGGACAATAATGATACTTCTCGTAATCCATCCCCAAAACACAAAGGGTTTTTAACCTCGTAAAAAGACCCTGGAATCTTATTCCATTCCAGCAACAACATGTTGATGAACATAAGCTAATCAAAGTAGCATGTATCGGTCATCCCGTGTTTTGCTTTAAGGTTGAAGCTCTGCACCAAAGCATTCACCTTTGTATTCCTCACACAGCCAGAATACAAAGGCTTGTCCGCATTCTTTACAAATTTCATAAATTCAAATGAATTGTTTGTTTCTTCACCACCCCCTTGCTCTACTTCATCTTACGGAATCCCCATATCATCTTCAAATTCACCCTCTCTAATCCTCATATCTACTTCAGGTTCATCCTCTCCACTCCCCATATCTACTTCATCTCCTCGTAACACATTTTCAAAGTTACCTACACGATGATTAGACATGTATGGCCTAGAGGGTTCCCCATACCATTTCCAGTTCTTATAACTACGATCAATCCCATTAAAGAATATATGGTCATTGATCACACTTCTAGAAAACATAGCAGTGTTGCTACATTTTAAACAAAGACAATAGATTTTGTTCTTGTCTGTAGCAATTGACTTGGCAAACTTCAGATAATTAGCAAGTCCATTGCATACTGGTTAGAACTTCTATCTTCATCCATCCATGACTTATCCATTCTAAGGCACCAAAACAACACATAACAAAACAATACGGGCAACTTTATAAACTATACAAACATAGAGAACACATGCATAAACTTTATAAACTATACAAATCTATACACAAAAATATTTTTAACTATCACAGAGAACACATGCATAAAATTCAACTAAAATGTTTATAATCCAAGTACAAACACAGTGAACACATACATAAAATTCAACTTAATTAAGCCAAAATTCAAGAACAAAGTCACATAGAATAAATTTATATTTGTTACTCACCAAGTTTGCTCAAGTTTAATCCAACTAAGCTTTCCTCCCACAACTTTGATCTTCACCCACTATTAGCACCAGCAAAGCATCATTCCTATGATAGATAACAAATAAAGAGCTTATTAGTTGAAATAATGACTAAGCGAACAAGAGCGTCAAGTCCAAATTTCTACATGGTGAAAAGGAAGTAGCTTGCAGAATCTCTAAACAATATAGGAGAGAAAGCTAAGCAAGACTACACTCACTGTTCCTTTGTTTCAAAAATCTGTCCCCAAAAATTAAGATTTCATTCCCTGGCCGTTCCTAGTTCTAATAAACAAACCAAGTACAAAATCTTAATCATAGCAACCCATACCAATATCCATTTATACAATACGGATTGGAAATAACAAAACCCTAATGTCAAAATCCCCAAATCAATTTCAACATGGAAGGATCCAATACACTCTTAATCAAAGCAACCCATACTCAGGATATTCATTATACAGTGCCGATTGGAATTAACAAAGCCCTAATTCCAAAATCCCCAAATCAACTTCAACATGCAAGCAATCGATTTAACAAAAAATTGATACAAGGAATCGATTCGAGCTTATTCATAAATGGAATCAACAAAAATTGATCAATTCGAACAGTGAAGGGGACCAAGCTCAAACTGAATCGAGCTTACCCAATACGTGATTTGATTTGAGGGTATGGGTTGAGATGAGATTCTACAGTTACAGATCAATGGAGAAGATTTGGGTGGAATTTTGAGAGTGAACTGAGTCAAGCTAGCTAGGTTTGCGTTTGTGAGAGAGTGAGTCGAGCTTTGGGTTTATGCAGGAGTGAGAGAGTGAGTTGAGCTTTAGATTTTTTTTGAAGTGTTAGCTCACCCAAAAAAAGAGCGCAATAAATGTGCAACTATCGCGCCAATTAATTAGCTAGGTTTTGAATATTTGAATGGACTTCAGACAACTGACAGTTAAATCTGTTGTCTGAATGTTACCATTTGTAACCTTATCACACAACTGAATTCAAATTCTGTTGTCTGAAAGTTTTTTGTGACAAATTTCGGACAACTGAAATTCTAATTTCAGTTGTCTGAAATCATCCGTGAATCTCGAATGATTTTCTCATGAAAAAACAGTGACCTAAAATGTTTTCCATCAACTGAAAAAAAAAAACACTGTCTCATATTTGGCACAACACACATCGTAACTCTCTGTTGTGTGTCCTCAGTTGTCTAAAGCCATTTTTTGTAGTAATGCCAAATAGTTATGCATAGCGACCAATAACTATCACATATAACTAACACATTCAGACGATATAGTCACTGACAATTAATGACAGTAAACTCATACAATTACTTCTAGCTAAACCATACAACTATCAACAACTAACTACAATAATCCATAGTTAACTATAGTTAATAACAACTACCTGATAATAAACCCAAGCAGCTACCTACAGTTAAAACACCACAGCTACCCTCTACTAATGTAGATAATGTAGATACTCGACAAATCTTCATTAGATACCAGACAAATTATCAATAAATACTCGACAGATCTTCACTAGACACTCAATAGATCTTCAGTAGATACCCGACATATCTTAATATATAGTTTAACAAATACTCACAATGAACTCTTATCTACCCACAGTGAACCATAATTAACTCACAGTAAATCTCACAATTAACTCACAGCCACCTATAATGCTATAACTATCCATATTGAACTCTCATAGCTACCTACATCTAACTTACAGAGAACTCAAAGCTATCCAAAGTGAATTACAGTTGACTCACAATGAACGCTCAATTACTCTTAGTTAACTCATAGTGAATCTCACTATTAACTCACTGCCACCTATCGATACCCACAATGAACTCTTCTGACTAATGATAATTAATTGACAGTTAACCCAAACGGTTACCCATAACGACCACTAACTATCACATATCACTATCATAATCATCAGCAATTACCGACAGTAAACCCATACAGCTACCTCTAGCTAATCCATACATCTATCAACAACTAACTACAATTACCCACAGTTATCTATAGTTAATAACATCTAAATGACAGTTAATCCAAGCAACTACCCACAATTACCAACAGTTACATACAAATACCCACATTTAACTCTTCTAGCTACCGTAGCTAGAATCAATTCATTGCTATCGACAGTTACCTACAACTACCCACAACAAGCTCTCACATCTAACCATAATTAACTCACGTCAAAACTATGACATATCTACCTACAACTATCCACAGTTATCTACGAGTATCTGCATGTAGTTGACCATAATCAACTCACAGTGAACCACACTTATTTCATAAGGTCACAAACACACATATACATACACACAAAGAAACTATATATCTGCTTTCATTCACATGAGTGTTCCTTGAATGTTGAAAATGTATAAATGCCAATTCAATTCCAATCTTAATCCCAAGTTCTAGTACAGTTACAATAGCACTCAAATTCAATCAAAGCTTCTATATGTCCAAGTCAAGCGGATTGAATTCCAATCCTATTCTTAGTCCACACTCAAATTAATAACAAATGTGGACACAACTCAAGCAAAGTTGCAACTATGTTTCCTTTATCCCTCAGAGTTCCACAAGGCATAATCCCTATCAAACCGGCCACTGCTATGTCCTCCTATCTCACACTTATGCTAGTTAGTGATCAAAAGTTCTAATACAACGCAAGCTAATAATAATTCGAGATAATTTCACCAGAAGCCACCTACAGTTGTATATATGTTAGGGTTATTTAGTCACCTGCGCTACAATTTCTGTAAAACTGAAGACTAAAGACACCATTATTACTATTGTAATACCAAAGATTCATCAAATATGGCATGTACCATGAGTGCATGGAAAGACTGCCAAAGGCAATGATGTTTGCAAGAGATGACAAGCCGTGAATCATTCCAAACTTCTTATTCATGGCAGCCAATTTAATTTGGGTTCACCTTTGCAACCTGCACATTTTTGGACCATCCAACTTCTTCCCCAATATTTTGTTCCCTCTCCATCTTATGCCTCTGCTTCATCATCTACAACAGAATAACAATCAACCAGAATACAATGCCATACATTAACATAACATATTAAGGATTAAAAAAAACAGTAGGAGTGAAATGAGACCTCAATAGTCATGGGTGTGAAGACGAAAAAGTTGGTGAGGTTGAAAGTCAATGAAGAGATCAAAAAGCCAAGCTGGTACTTGTCTGCAACTAAGGAAGAATTCCATGGATGCAAATACCCAAACGAAGCCACTGATACAGCGCAACAAATTCCCACCATTGTGAAATATGACGGAAACATCTTGCTTTGCAGATTACCAAACTGATGCCTCGGAAGATTCCTAATGTAGTTCAATCACAATCAGTTGACTCTTTGACACAAATTAAAATCCAAATTCATTTCAATTTTAAACGCAGAGAAAATCCGTGGAGTTGAGATTCAAGGTCGGCCACTTAAACCAGGCACTGTACACCTTTGCACCTTTCTCTTTGGCTCTCTGAGCCATCCAATACACAGACTGGCTCTTGTAATCAAACATGGTCAACAACCTCTTGTCTGTATGAAAAGCATACGACACGGCCAACAGTTTAAACGCAGACCCTCTACTCACAGTAAACACAAGACCATACTCATTCTCAGGATTATTCAAGTAATCCCTAATCTTAGTCTTTATATCATGTTCCACAGTGCCTTTCTCAACACCACCATAAAGAGAATGGTTATTCACATTGGCAGTAATCGCAGACAAGCTAAATTTAGACGACTCCCAATAATGCAATGTCTGGAGATACGAAAACAGACCAAGTCCATAATAGTCAAAGCATACCTTGGGGGTTCAAATGTGAGTACTCGTCCAACCTCAGTTGATCAATTTTTTCCGAGGACTAATACTTTAGGTACATAGTGAGGAACTTAGCCACAGCTCCAAGGAGTTCAGGGATATCATTCTCGGACTTGAAAATGTGCTCATCTACAAGAGCAATAGCCCTAAGGAACTCGCGCTGCGCGTGGAGCCTAGCAAGGGCATGATCCTGGTTGGCCTCAGTTTCAATGTCTAGGGATTTAATGAGTGATCCATCTTCTGATGAAATAGACCTCAAAATCTGTGCCGAAAAAGTAAAGAGAGAGGAGCTTGACAGTGTGGAGAGACATGGCGGTGGAAGTGGTGATCTCGGCTTCACTGTCGAGGCAAGACCAGAGAGAAAGAGGTGGAGTCGACGACAGTGATGCGTGGCATTCTCACCCCTGAATCGATCTCTTCTCCGGCGAATGAGAAATTGGGGTCGAGGTCGACAGTGGGATCACCGGTGAGGCTACGGACTTTCTCTAGTTAGTATGTGTGTATAGACAGAGAGAGAGAGAGAGTCGTTGCCTTTCAGGGGTAATTTTGGAAGAAAAAAATGGGTTTCGGAAGAGATTGAGTTTTCAGTGCGTCTATTCTTACCTTCAAACTTAATATTCACACCTCTTTATTATTTAAACCATACTAAATAAAGCTAAGTGCACCTCCTCATTTTTACTAAAATGTCCCATTTTAGTTTTACATCAAAATTAATATTTAGACCTCTAATTTAGTTTTTAATAATTTAATAATAATAAATACACCTCTTTTATTTGAGTGTTATTTTTATATTAGTATTGAAATTAAGATTTTCGTTCTTAATTGTTGATGTAAGAAGTTGGATCAATTCAGTGGCCTATCCTTATCATATGGTATATCAAATTGGTACCTCCTACATTTCTTACATTTATAATGAAAAAAATATTAAAAGAAGAAGGGCTTATGTGGAAAACTGATGTGGGTAATGTTTTGATCATTGCGGTTGAAAGTGAAGATCTAGTTTTTTTTTTTCTTACTTAGATTTGTCCTTAAATGTCTTTTTATAGAAATTGAAAAGTCAACAACAGTTGGAAAAGAAGAAGAAGATGTGATAATCGATTTTGGAGGTATGAATAGATACACCATTGAGTTTTTTTATAGAATTTTATGAATTGAGTGCGTCAATTCACACCTCCAAAAATGCTATTTACACCTCCTTCTAAATATTTACCACTAATTTTACTATTTTATCCTTCATTCTTTTTTATTTTCTCATCACCTCCATTTAAAAAATAATAATAATCACGAATCTAAACCTTCAACGATTAAAACACATAACTATAAAATATTATTTGGAATATTGTAGCCTAGATCCATGTCGAAGAACATATAACAACATTGACCTTAACAAAAAAAATTGAAAAATGACTTGCAACCGTAAAACTAAGATCGATTCACCGAAATTAAAAAATTCAAAAAAAAAAAATACTACAAAGATCGATTCCAACTCATTTTAATTTCCAAAATAATTCACCCATATTTTAGATTTTTAGTCATCAAACACAACCTGAAATTGTCAAGAAAAATTATATATAAATTGAAGATGATGAATTAACACTAAGAACACGTAATCTGAAAAAGAGAGAGAGAGAGAGAGAGAGAGAGATTTATTTTTTGCAAAAAATATCAAGAACTCAGATTCGAGCTATATAAACAATTAAAAAAATTGAATTAGAGTTAAAAATGGAATTATAAAAGTTTAAAAACCTTTAGAAGTGTAAGTAACAATTTTAGAGGTGTGAATAGACGCACCCTTATGAATTTAGTTTTTTTTATGAAAAAAAAACCCTAAGTGCTGGTTTTTTTAGACAAGGGAAAATATTTTGAGTCTTTTTGGAAAGGAGTTTCTTAAAATGGGCTTCTTCTTTTTTCATTTGTCCTTAAATTTTATATATTACATAGGGTATATATTTATTTCTCAAATTTTTATAATTTTATAAATAAAAGTTAACGAATTATTAATTTAGAATGTTATCTCCAAATCAAAATCGACAAAAAATATTATTTTAGCGAAATTATTAATTAATTTAATATTAAATTATCAAAATTCTACTATATTTGTTTTCGCCGGGTTGTTATATAAAGTGCTTTGTTCCTTTTTGTTTTCCAATTATAGCCAAGCACAAGTAGCCCTTTTCAAAGATGTGTAATCCCACACTAAAGCGTTGAAGTCGACAAGCCCAAGTGAATTCCCAATCACATTTTTGTCATTTTCTACAGAATTAACTAATTAAGCCACAAAACTTCTTATTGTCTAAGAGCATCTTCAATAGATTTGTTATTTCAAAAATAAAAAATTAAATATTTAAATATTTTATAACTTTTCACATTCTAACAAAGGGAATTTTTCCACTGTGAATCTCTATGGTGAAGACTTTGTGGGTACCTTCTATACAATAATTTATAAGTCTCAATTTTGATCATATTTTGACATATTAACCGTTAGATATTTAGCTATATATGAGTAGATCATTCTTGTAAATTTTCAACCAAATCCAAAATCGTTAAGAGATTCAAAGTCATGGTTTATCAATTATAAATATGAACGGTTCAAGTTTGTTAAATTTGAAACGTTTATTTATATCATCTTGTTCAGCCCCTTAACGATTTTTAAATTGGATGAAAATTTAAGAAATGATCTACGTATATATAGCTAGATATACAATAGTTGATCTTCCAAAATATTATTGGAAAGTATGATTTTTAAGAAGGTACTTACCAAGTCCACACTATAGGGGTCCTCGATGGAAAATTTCCCTTCCAACAGATACTCTATGTTAAAGTTAAAATAGTTTTTAGTTAAATTTATTGTCAGATTTAGCTAGCAATGAGAGAGAAAAAATCTCATAACTATAACTTTTCCTCCAAATTTTTTGACATTTTTAACTTACTTTACTTTGATTTCACTTCTATGTAACTAAAATTAAGTTCTCCTCAAGGAAGTAATTAGGCAAAAATGTCTCACGCTACTCTCCCTTATCCTAACAGGGTTGGGCGACGGCCCTTTCTCTCCTCTCAGGCGACTTCTTCCGGCGCAGCACCTAGGCCTTCTCCTTGAAGCCTACACCTACTCGCTCTTGAGCGATGTTCTGTGACTCTGTTCGCGTGTCTTTCTTTCCCGTTTTCTCAAGATGGGGTTTCAGGATTCCCTCGGAGGCTGGTGGGCCTTGATAGGTACAAGTGACTTCTTGTCGGTGGGCAGTTTCAATCGACGAATGTGGGGGTGAACGGAGGACGACGACCAGATCATGATCGCTCAAACACACCGGTGTTTTTCGATTCTATGTGATGGGTTTTGCTCGTTCTTTGCAACTTGGTGAGCAAGGTACAAGTTCGAGATGGATCATCGGTGTTGAAGGGCAAGTTTGGCCGCGACTGATGAAGGTGACAATGGTGGAGGATCAGCGTGGGTCGACCATGATCGGGTTGGATGTCTTTGAGACTTGGGCTTTAACTAGGATCTGTTTCGGACCCTACCCTAAGACTGTATGGGCTTGGGCTCTTGTTTAGACTAGTGTTTGGTTTGGTTTGACTTTGGATCAGACCTTTACGGATGGGACAGAAAGCTACCAGACCTGATTCATTTGGGATCCAGGAATTCAACTTGAAAGCAGTTTCGGAGAGTCTCTATTCCGATGACGTTTTAAATATTTTCTTTTGTTTTTGCAATGATTTTTAGACTTGTATTGGCATAAGCCTTTATTTTAAGTCTTGCTTTGAACTTACAGTTGATCCTGGAATAGCTATAATCTACCATCCCAGGATCCACTATGTCACTGATTACGAACTTTAAGCTTATTGTTAGGTTTCAAATATTTAGTTAGGTGTAGGAATTTAGTTGTTACATCTCGCTAGACTACAACTTATTTCTCTCGGTGCCCTTAAGTGGGTAGTCGTGGTTGTATTTGAAATTACTTTCCATATATATGAGAACTGACGTCTCTCGTTTGTCCTTCAAAAAAAAACTTCTATATAACTAAACCAGTTGGAGCTAAAGTGGAAAAGTAAGCTTTTAGAGTAATATCTAAAAAATATAGCAATTCTATTGGGATGTTGTAAGCTCCTTTCCTTTGCTACAATGAACATAGTTGTTCATGTTACACAAATGTTACAACAGGATGACATCAGTGAGCGCAACTGTACATTCGTGAAATGCATTTGAGCAGCTAATCCTCCGAGTTTGGATGAGAATCTTCAACTGTAAGTTAGAATTGCTGTGAGAAAAAAGAGAGCTTAGGATGTATGCATGTCTGTCGAACCCGCTCTTCCACCACTGAGAAAGTTAAAAACCTGCCTCAGATTGCCCCTTGATGGCTTGGCATTCACAACATATTTGCAGATAGTAATTAGTCTTCTCCGCATTTCCAACTTAGTAATGTCTGATTGAAGAAGTTTTTACCATCAAATGATCTTATTGAAAATTTGGAAGATTTTTTTGTTAGTTATTCTAATTGTGAATTTGTCGTAAAATCTTAAAGCATAACAATTATTATGATTCTTGCAAAATAAGTAGCTGAAATTAATTGTAGTTCTATTCTAGTAAATACGTAATTATTTAATCTGATGATTATCGTATTTGAGGCTTATTTTATTACTTATTTATCAAGTGATGGAGGATATGAGATGTAGTAGGACTCTAATATTTCTTATGGGATAAATATTAGAGTTGTACATCGACCAGTATATATAGAGGTCCCTGCATGAACTCTCATTTATCGTGAATATAGTCTCTTCTCATAAAGAGTCATAGAGAGCATTCTACAGAAGACGTCTATTCCATTTTACAAATGGCAGCCTAGATGAACAACCAAGTGATGCAGCAAGGTAATAGTTCTTAATTGATTAGTTCATGATCTGCTTGTATTGCTTGTTGTGTTTAACTTGTGTGATTGTGCTTATGACTAACACATGGTTTATAGATGCAGGCAACATGTGGTATCAGAGCGACACCGTGTGTTTCATAAGTCAATTTTTTGTTAAACGATTTGTTGTTTGCTTGTGGGTTTTTTGTTGTTCAAAACAGCAAGCATGAAGGAAATCAACTGGTCAAATACTTTTGGTTAGGCCATGTATACTTTTAAGCTTGAAATAAAACTCATCGGCTTGAAACCCATTCTCTTCTCTTAAACTAATTAATCAAGATAACAAAAGAAAAAGGATTTTTGTTGAACACCGCCGCATATCCTCCATTCCTTCGAAGACCCAGCAGCCCCATTTTCAATTATGGTTTCTACCAAAGTTCTTTTCTTGTTTGATTCAAATACGTCTGTCGTACCATATGCTTATATATATACATAGCTTCTTGATGTCCTTGATTGATTTAAGTGATGTGTTTTGGTCTGTTGATACAAACCCATATTTGGAGTTTTTGAATTTTGGGTGTTTAAATGAAGAAGATTGATCCTGGTCTATTTCTTGATCGAATAAGTTTTGTAATCCGCACTCATATGCCTGCTCAAGTATGATTGGTTCTTCAATTTAGCATATTTGTTCTTTGTTTGCTAACCTTGCAGCGCTGGAGTGTTTCAGGTACATTTTCTGGAATCTCTATGTGTTTTTGTAAGATTGGTCATGCATAAGAACCTTAGAACTCTCCTGGGGAGTAGGTTGAAGCCTAAATAAAACTTACTTTATCGAATTTGTTGAAAGTTGACATGCATAATCTTGAATACTTTGTGATTTTTTGTTGGGATTGTATGTGAACAAATGTTTGATGCCAATGTGTTTCTGATACTGTGTGCTTAAAATATACGAAGTTTGTGATTTTTTTTTATTCACCTGTGTATATTTCTCTCCCAAAATATATGACTGTGATGAATTTACTTTTCTAAGGAAACAAGCATGATTGAATACAATAAAATCAATCAAAGACCTTTAACTTATTGGATGTTTTTTGAAATATATAATGCCACAGCAGACTGTTTTGAAAGATTTTCTATTGGTTATAAAGAAAAATGGTCTAAATTTGTATCTTTGTATGTAAAATGTGATAGTTGCATCCACAGATGCTTACATTTACATGTTTTAATGTACGAACAATGGTTTTGAATATGAATGTGTGGTCATATAAAGCATATGAATATGCCTTTTCTTTTTGCCCACAGATATTGAAAAGCTCTAACTATAAACTTGATCATACTTTTATGGTTCAATTGAAGGAAACTAAGGAATGAGTTAATATTTTGCCCACAGGTAGCTTAGTTCATTGACTAAGGAAAAGTATGCAAAAGAAGAGTCTGTGAATATGTTTTGATATGTTTTTTTTCATTGATTTACAGATGTTCTTGGTGTGAGTTTTGGATTACATGTTTTGTTCATGTGACTTGTATTCTCTGATTTCTTTTCTTTTGAAATGAATTTCAAGTTGGAACTGTGACGACCCGAACCAGAATCAGATGTGTGCTTGGCACGATTCTCGAGGTTTGGTTTTAGTCGCAGTTTTGCGATATTATGTGGTTTGTCGATTCGATTCGCGACTTTGTTTTCGGTCGAGAATTTGAGTTGAGTGTCTTCACGGAAAGTGTAGAGTACGTGATTTCGAGTTCGTGGGTGGTTTCGGAAGATTTTTCCGATAACCGAGGAATATTTTATGATTATTTGAAGTTTCGGGTTCCGACGAGTTTATCCGATTGTTTCGAGCTTATCCGAATCATATCGTATATTCATTCCGGACCGTTGATCGACCCGAGGGACGAGTATAAATATCGAAAAGTCGAAAAATAGTCAAGAAATAGTCGTAAAAACACGAATTTTGCATTGACTTGCGTTGACTTTCCGTTTTTGGTAAGTTTGACCGTTGACCCGATAAGGGAAGTTTCCCGTTTCGGCTTTGGAATCCGGCGACCATTTTCCGGCCACCTCCGATCAATTAAAAGGTAGGGATCGTTTCCTCTAGTGATTTCGAGTTGGATAGAGTTTAGCTTTGTGAAATTTGATGGAGTTTTGGGTGAGTTCGAAGTTGGCCGAACTGGGTTGGTTCGACGGCGACGGGGGGTGGTCCTCCGGCGAGCCTCGGTGGCTATGAGGTTAGGGGTTCGACTCCCCATGGTCTAGTAAAGCTATTCATGCGTTTATTTTGGGTTTTGGCGGAGGATTTGGGGCGACCCGATTAGGTCATCGGTGATGGTTTTCCGTTCGGGTTTGTGTGTTTTTGGGAGGTTTCCGATGAGTTTTGGGCTTCGTGTTAGTGAAGGAAGTGGTTCGTATGCATGAGATCTTTATTTCTGGAAATTTTGGCCGTGTTATCTCGCCGTTGACGGCGCGCCGCCGCCGGCGGCGGCGGTCAACGGTGGTCAACGGCGGTCAAAAAGTCAACTTTTCAGATTTCGATGTAATTAGTGTCATTTTTCTCGTAATCACGCCCTGGTTATCGTACGGAGGTTTTCGGGTTGATTTGAGTAGCCGATTTTCAGTCGAGGTTTCGAGTTGGGATTTCGGGATTTCCGTTATACATTTTGTACCGCATTGCATATTTTCGGGAACGGTTGGTTTCCGTGCATCCGTACAGTGTTGTAGACTACGATTTTGATCAGTTATGTTTTGTGAATATTCAGGAGATCGTGATCGAGATCTGGATCGTGATCGTGCTTCAGGCGAGGGATCTTCCGCCGGACCACGAGTTTAGCGCGTGTGCACGTTTCGAGAGTCTGTGAGTGGACACTTTATTTTCACGGATTGATTGCGGGTCTTTATTTATGATTTATGAACTTGAGCATGCAGATTGATTATGATTTTACGAGCATGTGTTTTACGATTATGTTATACGAATATACGTATACGAATATATACATATATGTACATATTATGTTTTAAGCATGTGCATAGAAAAGATTTATGATTTGATTTACACAGAGTACAGTCTTGGTTATGTTGTTGTATCGATACACATAGGCTTCTCGGCTGATCCCCGAGTACGCTCCGGGAGGGACAGATATCTTGACCCGAGGCCTTTCTGGCTAGGAATCACGTGTGGGTCTGGGATCCCGTGATTCAGACTGTGCTATCGCGTGGTAGTCCATGAGTGATTCCGCGATTTTATATTGCATGCTCTGTACGCGTGAGGAGTTGGAGTCTCCCTCGTGTACCCGGACGCGTGAGGAGTTGGAGTCTCCCTCGTGTACCATTTCTTGTTTATGCATTTGACTCGCATATGTTATTTTAAACATATATATTAAATGGTGAAAGACATTTATCTTCGTCCACTCACTCTAACGTGTTTATTGTCTTTCCCCTGGGCTTTTCGGTTTCCGTGCCCAGTTTGCAGTTCAGGTTTGGTGTTTCACGTCGCGGTTTGGAGGCTAGTGATCAGAGTCACCTGTGTTTTCCAGTAGGTTCTTGTTTCACCTACTGATGTACATATTGTATATGTTTTACTCTAGAGGTCGCTCTGATACATTCTGATACATGTTGTGCGGATTTTCACAGATATACATATATACATAGTACAGTTTATTTACTGTTGCTGATTATATTGATGTTGAGAAATCCGGTTGGGATTGGTGCCCACGGTTTGCTTTTTGTGGCATAGGACGAAGTGTTAATTCCCGCGTGCAGGTTATGGTAATTCCACGTTAGTAACGAAACTCTGCTGAAATTTTGAAAATTTTTTGTTGGTTCGTATTTTTGAAAGGGTTTGATTCCGGTTAAGGTAATTGAATCTGGATTGGGTCCTTTCAGCTTGGTATCAGAGCATTAGGTTGTCAGATTCTGTAGACTCTTGTAGTTGTGACACTTAGGGTATTTGAGTTGATACAGCATGACTGGAGTGATGACCCGACTGGCCAGCGGTACTCATCAATACTTCGGGTGTTGTGTGTTCTCAAATATCTGCGGTTTCATGATTACGTTCTTTCTGCTTGTACCTAATGCTTGTCTTGTATCAGTAGGATGCCTCCTCAACGTGGTCCCCGTGTTGACCGGGATGATGATCCTGATGAGGATCGCCAAACGCGCGACTTGCTTATGCGAGTGCTGCGTTTGGATGAGCGTTTTGACCCTGTGGTCAAGGCTCGCACTGCGGGTGCTACCGTGTTTTCGGGTTCAGTTGATCCAGAGATATGCGAGGCATGGCTGGTTCAGATTGAGCGTGTTTGTGAGCGTCTGCAGTTTACTCCTGAGCAGATGTCAGTAGCCGCAGTTGGTTTACTTGAGGGTGATGCATACTTTTGGTGGGTCAGCACTGACAGAGTTCCTGTGGATACACCGTGGACATTGTTTCGTGATTTGTTTATGCGGAGGTATTTTAATCAGGCTACCCAGCAGCGTAAGTACGAGGAGTTCACGAACTTGAGGCAGGGCAGTTTGTCTGTACTTGAGTATCAGGATCGGTTTACGCGATTGTCTCGTTTTGTGCGGGATATGGTGGCTACAGAGGAAGCCAAGTGTCGCAGGTTTGAGCTGGGATTGAATCTGAACATCAAGGCGACGTTGACTACGATGCCGAGGAACAACTTTGATGAGTTTGTCAGTGCAGCTCTCCGAGGTGAGGATATTGAGCAGGAGAGACAGCGGCAGAGGTACCAGCCGAGACGATTTGAGGAAGGTGAACCGATTCAGGGGCCTTCGAAGAGGCAGAGTTCCGATACTTCCGGTTCAGCTTCATCTTCGGGCGGCGGGTCATATCGACCACTAGTTAGTGTACCTAGACGGAGACCGGGATGGAGGAGAGATCGACCACAGCGACCACAAGCTAGTGCAGGTTCTAGCGGTTCTAGTCATCCTCGACGACCTTTTGGCACTTTTGCTACACCGAGGGAGTACCCGTTGTGCAACTTGTGCAATAGGTATCATGTTGGTTTATGTCAGTGGGGTACTGTCACTTGTTACAGTTGTGGCCAGGTGGGTCATTATTCGAGGGAGTGTCCTCAGTCGTATGGTGCTGGTGGACAGGCGGCTCAGAGTTCCGGAGGAGAGCGAGGTGCCACTTCGGGAGCTCGACCAGCACAGACTGCAGGTCAGGGTAGACAGCAGGGTCAGCCCCAACGAGGACGACCAGCCGGACAGGTGAGAGTTCATGCTATGACTATGCGTGAGGGCAGAGCATCACCGGAGGTCGTTATCGGTACGTTACATGTTTTTGGTATTCCAGTAGTTGCATTGTTAGATCCAGGTGCCACACATTCATTCATATCATTTAGACTGTCATCATTGGCTACGGTACCTGCATCTCCACTTCCGGGGTTGTGGAGAGTGTTGTATCCGTCAGGTGAGGTTGTGAGCATCAGTTGGGTTTACCGAGATTGTGAGGTGTTTATTGATGGCCATGGATTAGCCGCTGATCTGTTATTGCTTGATATTGTGGATTTTGACTTGATACTGGGTATGGACTTCCTGGAGTCGCACTGGGCTATGTTTGATTGCCACAGAAAGGAGGTCGCGTTTCGACGACCAGGGTTGCCTGAGATATTATTTCGTGGTGAGAAGAACACTTCCCTACCGTGTTTGATTTCCGCGATGAGGGCAGATCGATTGATGAAGAAGGGTTGTGTTGCGTACTTAGCCCATGTTGTGGACACTACAGCTGCAGTGCCGGATCTTGGTAGTATTGAGATTGTGTCTGAGTTTCTGGATGTGTTTCCAGCAGAGTTACCTGGTATACCCCCTGTGCGGGAGATTGATTTTACCATTGAGTTGTTGCCGGGTACTGGACCGATTTCCCAGACACTGTACCGGATGGCGCCTGCAGAGTTGAGGGAGTTGCAGATTCAGCTTCAGGAGTTGTTAGAGAAGGGATTCATTCGACCGAGTGTTTCTCCGTGGGGTGCTCCAGTGTTGTTTGTGCGGAAGAAGGACGGGTCCTTGCGTTTGTGCATCGACTATCGGAAGCTGAATCAGATTACAGTGAGGAACAAGTATCCGTTGCCACGGATTGACGACTTGTTCGATCAGCTCAAGGGGGCAGCAGTCTTTTCGAAGATTGACCTTCGATCCGGATATCACCAGTTGAGGATCCGGGATTCAGATGTTGCCAGGACAACATTCAGGACGCGGTATGGGCACTATGAGTTTCTGGTTATGCCGTTTGGGTTGACCAACGCCCCCGCAGCTTTCATGGACTTGATGAATCGGGTGTTTCGACGATTCCTGGACAAGTTCGTGATTGTATTCATAGACGATATCCTGATATACTCGAGGAGTGTGGGCCAGCACAGGAAGCACTTGCGAGCACTGTTGCGAACTTTGCGGGATCATCAGCTGTTTGCAAAGTTTAGCAAGTGTGAGTTCTGGTTAGACAGTGTGAAGTTTCTGGGTCACGTGATTTCGGCCGAGGGAGTTAGTGTTGATGCTGACAAAATCGAGGCCGTGCTGAATTGGAGTCGACCCACTACTGTACCGGAGATCCGGAGTTTCTTGGGGTTAGCAGGCTATTACCGACGGTTTGTACAGGATTTCTCCCGGATAGCTACACCACTGACTAGATTGACGAAGAAGGGCGTCAAGTTTGAGTGGTATGATGCGTGCGAGGAGAGTTATTTGCTCCTGAAGGAGAGACTGACTACCGCACCGGTTCTGACATTGCCAGACGACAGTGGTGAGTTTGTTGTATACAGTGATGCGTCGAAGTTGGGCCTTGGCTGTGTATTGATGCAGCATGGTAGAGTCGTGGCTTATGGTTCCAGACAGCTGAAACCGCACGAGATCAACTATCCGACGCATGATTTGGAGTTAGCCGCTATTGTATTAGCGTTGAAGAGTTGGAGACATTATCTGTATGGTGCTCAGTGTAAGATTTTCACTGACCACAAGAGTCTCACTTATTTGCGGACACAGCCGGATTTGAACATGAGGCAGCGCCGATGGATGGAGTTGATCAATGATTATGATTGTACGTTCGAGTACCATCCAGGGAAGGCTAACGTTGTAGCGGATGCACTTAGCCGGAAATCTGGAGCCTCATTGTTTCACATGTGTGTGGCCAGAGTGTCGATGTTAGCCGAGCTTCGAGCTACGGGTGCTGTGTTTGGGTATGATGATGATGGAGCTTTGTTAGCCAGCTTCCAGGTTCGACCAGTGTTGGTTGATCAGGTACGGGAGGCACAGGATTCAGATCCTTACTTGCTGGGCAAGAAGACCATGATTCGGAATGGTGTGCCTACAGAGTTCCGATTGAGCGACGACAATACATTGTTGTTCAGGGGCAGATTATGTGTACCCAGAGACGAGGATTTGAAAAAGGAGATTCTGGATGAGGCTCACAGTTCAGCGTATGCGATGCATCCCGGAGGTACGAAGATGTTTCGTACACTTCGAGCGTACTATTGGTGGCGCAACATGAAGCGGGAGATTGCCGCGTACGTGAGTCGGTGTTTGATTTGTCAGCAGGTGAAGGCGGAGAGGCAGAAACCTGCAGGGAAACTACAGCCACTTGAGATTCCAGTTTAGAAGTGGGAGCATATCACGATGGATTTTGTCTATCAGTTGCCGCATACTTCGGCGGGCAACACTGGCATTTGGGTTATCGTTGATCGATTGACGAAATCCGCACACTTTCTTGCACTTCCAGGGAAGATTTCAGTGGGCAGATTGGCTAAGTTGTACTTATCGGAGATTGTTCGCTTGCACGGAGTGCCTGTATCCATTGTTTCTGATCGTGATAGTCAGTTTACTTCTGAGTTTTGGCAGGCTTTACAGCGAGCGTTGGGCACGAGGTTGCGGTTTAGTACAGCTTTTCATCCTCAGACTGACGGGCAGTCCGAGCGGACCATTCAGACTCTTGAGGATATGCTGAGATCATGTGTGTTGCAGTTTCGTGGAAACTGGGATCAGCAGTTGCACTTGATTGAGTTCGCCTACAATAACAGCTATCAGGCCAGTATTGAGATGGCACCGTACGAGGCTCTGTACGGGAAGCAGTGTCGCACTCCATTGTGTTGGAGTGAGGTGGGCGAGCGTTGGCTCATTGGTCCTGATTTAGTGAAAACCACGATGGAGGACATTCAGGTTATTCGGGATCGACTGAAGGTCGCCCAGGATCGGCAGAAGAGTTACGCGGATGTGAGGAGGAAGAGTTTAGAGTTCGAGGTGGGTGATTGGGTCTTCCTGAAACTATCTCCGTGGAGGGGAGTTGTGCGTTTCGGGAAGCGTGGCAAGCTTCGACCGCGGTACATTGGTCCGTATGAGATTACGGAGAGGGTTGGAGCTGTTGCTTACAGACTTGAGTTACCGACAGAGATGGCTCGTGTACATGATGTCTTCCATGTTTCAATGTTGCGGAAATACATCTCAGATCCTTCACATGTGATAGTCCCACAGCAGTTGCCGATCAGAGAGGATTTATTGTATGTTGAGTTGCCAGTACAGATTCTCGATCGACGTGAGCAGGAGTTGAGACACCGTGTGATTCCGCTGGTGAAGGTCTTGTGGCAGAACCATTCAGTTGAGGAGGCCACTTGGGAGACCGAGCAGCGTATGCGGGAGCAGTATCCTCATCTGTTCACATAACATGTACGTAAATTTCGAGGTCGAAATTTCTTTAAGGGGGGTAGATTTGTGACGACCCGAACCAGAATCAGATGTGTGCTTGGCACGATTCTCGAGGTTTGGTTTTAGTCACAGTTTTGCGATATTATGTGGTTTGTCGATTCGATTCGCGACTTTGTTTTCGGTCGAGAATTTGAGTTGAGTGTCTTCACGGAAAGTGTAGAGTACGTGATTTCGAGTTCGTGGGTGGTTTCGGAAGATTTTTCCGATAACCGAGGAATATTTTATGATTATTTGAAGTTTCGGGTTCCGACGAGTTTATCCGATTGTTTCGAGCTTATCCGAATCATATCGTATATTCATTCCGGACCGTTGATCGACCCGAGGGACGAGTATAAATATCGAAAAGTCGAAAAATAGTCGAGAAATAGTCGTAAAAACACGAATTTTGCATTGACTTGCGTTGACTTTCCGTTTTTGGTAAGTTTGACCGTTGACCCGATAAGGGAAGTTTCCCGTTTCGGCTTTGGAATCCGGCGACCATTTTCCGGCCACCTCCGATCAATTAAAAGGTAGGGATCGTTTCCTCTAGTGATTTCGAGTTGGATAGAGTTTGGCTTTGTGAAATTTGATGGAGTTTTGGGTGAGTTCGAAGTTAGCCGAACTGGGTTGGTTCGACGGCGACGGGGGGTGGTCCTCCGGCGAGCCTCGGTGGCTATGAGGTTAGGGGTTCGACTCCCCATGGTCTAGTGAAGCTATTCATGCGTTTATTTTGGGTTTTGGCGGAGGATTTGGGGCGACCCGATTAGGTCATCGGTGATGGTTTTCCGTTCGGGTTTGTGTGTTTTTGGGAGGTTTCCGATGAGTTTTGGGCTTCGTGTTAGTGAAGGAAGTGGTTCGTATGCATGAGATCTTTATTTCTGGAAATTTTGGCCGTGTTATCTCGCCGTTGACGGCGCGCCGCCGCCGGCGGCGGCGGTCAACGGTGGTCAACGGCGGTCAAAAAGTCAACTTTTCAGATTTCGATGTAATTAGTGTCATTTTTCTCGTAATCACGCCCTGGTTATCGTACGGAGGTTTTCGGGTTGATTTGAGTAGCCGATTTTCAGTCGAGGTTTCGAGTTGGGATTTCGGGATTTCCGTTATACATTTTGTACCGCATTGCATATTTCCGGGAACGGTTGGTTTCCGTGCATCCGTACAGTGTTGTAGACTACGATTTTGATCAGTTATATTTTGTGAATATTCAGGAGATCGTGATCGAGATCTGGATCGTGATCGCGCTTCAGGCGAGGGATCTTCCGCCAGACCACGAGTTTAGCGCGTGTGCGCGTTTCGAGAGTCTGTGAGTGGACACTTTATTTTCACGGATTGATTGCGGGTCTTTATTTATGATTTATGAACTTGAGCATGCAGATTGATTATGATTTTACGAGCATGTGTTTTACGATTATGTTATACGAATATACGTATACGAATATATACATATATGTACATATTATGTTTTAAGCATGTGCATAGAAAAGATTTATGATTTGATTTACACAGAGTACAGTCTTGGTTATGTTGTTGTATCGATACACATAGACTTCTCGGCTGATCCCCGAGTACGCTCCGGGGGGGACAGATATCCTGACCCGAGGCCTTTCTGGCTAGGAATCACGTGTGGGTCTGGGATCCCGTGATTCAGACTGTGCTATCGCGTGGTAGTCCATGAGTGATTCCGTGATTTTATATTGCTTGCTCTGTACGCGTGAGGAGTTGGAGTCTCCCTCGTGTACCCGGACGCGTGAGGAGTTGGAGTCTCCCTCGTGTACCATTTCTTGTTTATGCATTTGACTCGCATATGTTATTTTAAACATATATATTAAATGGTGAAAGACATTTATCTTCGTCCACTCACTCTAACGTGTTTATTGTCTTTCCCCTGGGCTTTTCGATTTCCGTGCCCAGTTTGCAGTTCAGGTTTGGTGTTTCACGTCGCGGTTTGGAGGCTAGTGATCAGAGTCACCTATGTTTTCCAGTAGGTTCTTGTTTCACCTACTGATGTACATATTGTATATGTTTTACTCTAGATGTCGCTCTGATACATTCTGATACATGTTGTGCGGATTTTCACAGATATACATATATACATAGTACAGTTTATTTACTGTTACTGATTATATTGATGTTGAGAAATCCGGTTGGGATTGGTGCCCACGGTTTGCTTTTTGTGGCATAGGACGAAGTGTTAATTCCCACGTGCAGGTTATGGTAATTCCACGTTAGTAACGAAACTCTGCTGAAATTTTGAAAATTTTTTGTTGGTTCGTATTTTCGAAAGGGTTTGATTCCGGTTAAGGTAATTGAATCGGGATTGGGTCCTTTCAGGAACTGAAAAACTTAGCAAGTTTTATTTTCTTTTGTTTTAGCTATGGTAGTACCCACATTGAGTCTTGCCACATTGCTCCTCTCACTGGGAGCAATTATAAGTAGTGGATGGCAGACATAGATCTTTATTTGATGAGTCAATATGTTAAGTGGTGTCTTACAGTCCCAACCCCTGAGCAACCATCTGTAAATGGTGTAGAACATGATAATTATCTCAACTGGGTAAGAGAAAATAGGATCGGCAAGCTATCTATCCAGAGGACTATTTCTGATGCAATTATGGGAGGAATTCATGATCTCCCTCATGTTGGTCAGTATTTAGAAGTCATTGCTGAGCGGTTCATGATTAGTGAGAAGGCTGAAGCTTCCATGCTTATGGACAGCCTATTGAACATGAAATATAAGCTGTCCATGAATATGAGAGCATTTGATGAAGATGATAGACATTGCAGGGTAGCTTTTAGCTCTCAACATGCCACAAGATGATCATTTTTGGGTTTATCTTGCCTTGAAGTCACTCCCTGCGCATTTTGATCAATTGAAGATCACCTATAACACTTAAAAGGATAAATGGTTAATGATCTTATAGCCATATGCTGCTAGGAAGATGAGAGGCTGAGAAGAGCAGTGATGTATCTGTTAACCTTGTCTCCAAATCCGAGGGAAAGAGAAGAGGGAAGAAGAACTACAACGAGCACCTTGGGGTAGAGAAAAAACCAATGAAGGACAAGGATGAGAAGTTTAAGTGCTTCTTTTGCAAAAGAGGGGGACATATGAAGAAGGACTGCTATAGATACAAAACTTGGAAAGACAAGCAAAGAGCTGTTGCCAAAGAAGGACCTTCTGCCAAAGATGGAGCCAACAAAGAGTGAGACCAGAGGCTGTTTTTGCAATGGAATCAAACTAGAAATTGAAGTTTTGGACAAGTTTTCTTTTGTTTTGGACAAGTTTCAGATTTATGATGTGTTTATTTTCTGTTTGTTTTGGCTTATGACAAATGTATTAGACTTATTGATGTATTTGGAATAAAGTTCAGTAAGATTTCTGGTTTTTATCTTGTTTTACTATGTTGTTTTGTTAATTTCTTTATTCTGTTATGTTCTTTATTATGTTGTTTTATTCTGGTGTAAGGTGGCTAAACGAGCTACAGGTTCTTGATCATTTATCGTGTGAGTTGGGGCTTCAAATCTTTTCTGTAGGAACTCAACTACAACATATATGCAGTGTGTATATATATATATATATGTTTGTATATATATAAGGGACCTAGGCAGCTTTGCTGGAAACTAAAGTTACTTGTCTCAGAGCTGTTGGTGATGTCTTGATGTCAATTTTTCACTCTTCTTTTAGTACGTTGGTGTCATTTTTAGTACTGGGCTGCATCTTATCATTCTATATATGATTCTTGACAGTAACATCGATCAGAAGCTTCGGTTGTCTCTTTTACTTGTTTTTTGCAATTGATTTTTTGATCATCACATTTGTGAAACGTTTTGTATGATAAGTGTTTAAATTCTATTGTTCTCTATTTCTCTGTCTTGAGTAAATCAATACTTCTCTGCAGATTAATAACTAGTGTTAAAAGGATGCTATCAATTTCTTAGTTTCTAACATGTCTAAAATTTATTGTAACTGATGTAGAATGGTATTGTATGATTATTACAATGAGATTAAAGAAAAGGGGGGAAGAGTATCATTCTTATGGAAGAACTTGAATCATTAAGTAGTAGTAGTTTTTCCAGTTTTACATTGTACTAGAAATTCTAGTTTTATGTCAATATCATTGTCTTATTTTTAGTAACAGACTTCAATTAAAGAAATGCATGAGTTTTTGTATTTTATAGCATGCTACTCATGTCAAGTAATTATCAAGGTTTCCACTGTAAGTACATATCATATGGGATATGTTTCTCAGTAAATGTGTTTTAGTTGCATGATTGTACGATACAAGTGTCCACTTGGGACTATCTTTTCTAGCACAACAGGTATAACATGCAAGCACTTATACTACTTGTTATTGTCACATGCTATTATATGTTGATATATGCTGACAGTAATGTTGACGTACTTTTGTGTGGTTATTTGGAATATATTTTTACGCGTTGTCTCAAGTTTTTTTGTTTATAGTTACTGGTTTGCTAGTTTGGTTGGTTTATTGAATTATCTTGGAAAATTTAAATTTTGATAGAACTTAAATTTGATGTACGAAGTCAGCCCCCTGAACTATATTTTATTGGTTTTCAATCATGGTTTGCTTATGCTCAGTGGAGTTTAGGTTTATTCAAGTTGTTTTTGAATACCAAGGATCAGTGGGAGTTTTGCAGTTTACAGTTTTCAGTAAATTCTAACGGTATATTGATGTTAACTGTTATGATTTTCAATTTACAAGACTTCTATTGTTTTGTTGCTATTTTTGGATATTTTGAATTATAAAAGAGCTTTTCATGCTACTTCAGTTTTCAGTTTTATCATTATGATGATAAAATCAGTTTGATAAAATCAGTTTTGAGGTTGAAGGTTTTGAATAGCTATTTTGTTATACTCCAAAATGGTGTATATAAAGAAAATTGAGCATGTAATTGTGTTATTTGCTATAAAGGAGTGCATACAGTTTTGTTTCCTATTTTGAAATTATGCATTCAGGTTCACGTATACAGAACCATAAGGAGGACCATGTTGCATTTGTATTCTATTTTAGATTTTATCCGAAGAATCAAATGTAAGTGTAAAGATTGATATCTTATTCGATCATGTATTGTGTGGCTGTGGTGACAGTGGTTTTGGGATTGCTACATTTTGTTTAGTGTAGTTCATTCCTTAGCTCTGCATTATTCCTACATGATGACAGATTGATGTGTTCAGTTTTTGAGTTATCTTTAATCTCATTGTACAATAAGAAGTTGCTATATCTGATTACTTGTAATTTCTTGTTATAGACATTACGACAGTTCAAGTGGGAGATTGTTAGAGTTATTCTAATTGTCAACTTGTCATAAAGTTCTAAAGCATAACAACTATTACGATTCTTGCAGAATAAGTAGCTGAAATTAATTGTAATTCTATTCTAGTAAATACGTTATTATTTAATCTGATAATTATCATATTAGAGGCTTATTGTATTGCTTATTTATCAAGTGATAGAAAATATGAGATGTAGTAGGACTCTAATGTTTCTTATGGGATAAATATTAGAGTTGTACATCGACCAATATATATAGAGGTCCCTGCAGGAGTTCTCACATATCGTAAATATAGTTTCTTCCCATCAAGAGTCATGAAAAACATTTTGCAGAAGACGTCTATTCCATTTTACAAATGGCAACCCAAATGAACAATCAAGTGATGTACAAGGTAATAGTTCTTAATCGATTAATTTATGATCTACTTGTATTGCTTGTTGTGTTTAACTTGTGTGATTGTGCTTATGACTAACACATGGTTTATAGATACATGCAACATTTTTTAGATCAAACGACAAATGATAGCAAAACAACATTCAAACTAAACAGTTCCTACAGCAAAACAGTCTGCGCGAGTGTGATTATAAGCTAAAACAGAAAGTGATATATAATCGACATGCATTAGCAGAAGTGCATTTTGCAGCTATGTGCTACCGTTCTAACTTTACAAGGAATCATGACGATATATGTAGATGCACAGAGGAAAAAAATGAGAATTTGGAAGCAAACCAATAATAATCTTACCTTCATCATCAAATAATGCTGTCAAGATTGCCAGACAGATGCATACACTGATATCTTCCCCTACAAGCACAGAATAATTGTACATATTAATACGCACTAGTTCAGGCCATCTACGCCCAATTGAATTGTGATTCAAAATACTATTAGCATACATAGGCAAATCATTGTGTTTTTTTACCGTTTTCGGAACAAATTAGAAGCGTCCTCCCTTGGCCGAGGTTCAACTTTGCAAAGTTCACCGCGGAAGGGAGATTATTTAACAAGGAGAAGCGATCGAACTTTGATGTCTGCCAAGACTCCAAGAGTTAATGGAATGAATACATGATGAAAAATAAGAATAAGAAAAGGCAACTATCTTATAGACTCACTACCATCAGAAAATGCAAATATGCTTTAGGATCGGCAGAGATATACAGTCAAACTTTAGATACTTCAGCTGCATGAAACAAGGAAAACCAATGGATCAATAAGATGGATGAAAAATACAAAGAACAAAGAATATGCAGATAATTAGTTGATTGCTTAGATAAAGCTAATGAAAGCTAGATGGAACCTAGAAGACAGAAGAGCAAAGATAATAATATATGAGTTCACAATGCAGCATACCGTTTTCAGATGTGCCTAACAGCAAGGTTAGTAGAATCAAGCCAAGATATAACAAAATCTTCATCAGATGTACTTCGATCAATATTTATGTTTGCAATAGCCACAGCTAACTGTGACTCATCATTGTTCAAAGCATGATCCCAGCTTGGTGCAAATTTTGGGTCCTTGACAAAGACCTGAGGAGCATCTTGTCCTCTTCGAGCACAATATACTCTATCCTTCTCGACTATATCAGCCACCATTTGAATACACACTTCAGGCCCTGCATTTATAATATTGTAGGCACAATTCCAGAATAGACTACGTGTTAACCCCCTTGCCCAACTTTCTTCATCATCGCCAGCTCCCGGTATATAATTCCAGCTGAACTCAGAACTAGTCCTGCGTTGAACAACACCACTTGGGGAAGAGGCAGAGACAAGAATGATAGGCGTAAAATCCCAGGACTTGTGGTCTGGAACTTCATTCAACCATATGACAGTCTTCTGAGATATCCATAGAGGTCGGAGGGGATTTTTTATACAAGAAGCAAGAGAGCTAATATCGGCCCCACATCCATCCAACTGTTGAGTCCATTCATCTAATCAGTTCTCGATAGAAGCTCTCTCTGTCCCGGAAACCCAAAGAGGAAGATGCAACGAACAATCCCACTCATCAGGAATACACCCTGTATCTTTAGAATGCTCATCAGAAATTCTCGACTCCTAAACCAAAAACGAGGCAAAATGTCACAATATTGACAACAATACAGGTATGACAAGATTAGTGAACCAAAATACTCTTGTATCAAAGTTTTCTCAAAGATGCGAAGTAATATGGCCAATTGATCACTACGCTTAAATTAGTATGATTTTCCAAAATTACCAGAACCAAACATATCATTGGATTAATGTACATTCGTAACTTACAAACAGAGCACAGAAAGAAATACTTCTCCCCATATAATGTATAGTCTTTGAAAACCACATGACTTGGGAAAGTCCAATAAAAATTCATCAAATTTCACAATGTAAGTAGGTAGAACCTTGTTTTTCCTGAACTCACTTTATCATTAACCAGAGCACTGTGCATCATTCTGTTCCTATAGTTTTGAATTTAACGGTTCAAAACGCAAGTCCAAATCGGAATCGTCTTCGACATGCTGTCCGGAAACCACTTCCCTCTCCTAGTTGCATCCACAATAAAACACCCGCCCTTCTGTCCTACCCACCCGATTCAAACGCATCAAAATCCAAAACACCAAAGCACAACATCAACAAGAAGACAGAAACAAAACATAAAAAAAAACAGAGTAAAAGAAACAGAGTAATTAAGTAAAGTTTGTACCAGCGAGCTGAGCGACGTGGAGATTAAGCCTGGAGGTGTTGAAGGACCGATTGTTGTTGTGGCCGTTGGTGGACTTAAAGTAACACGTGGCGTGGAAGGTTCTGGAGTACCAGAGACCACATAGGAGGTTGGCGAGGAGAGGACGGTCCGGCCATAGCTGGAAGATCTCACCGACGAGGACCGAGTCGTCGTAGATGGATCTGAGTGCGTTGTAGAGGGTGTTGTCCCTGCGCTTTATGGTTCTGGCTGCTCTGTATCTTGAAACTAAAGAGTGAATGAATGAGAGAATGAGATATGAGAGAATGAGATGATTTGAATGTGTTTTCATGTATATAAGTAATTACAGAGGGAGAGAGCTTATATACAGCTGAAGAAACAGGATAAAAATCAACTAAACTCTCTAGCCAACAGACCCTAACAATAAGCGAGAAAAGATGGATCTATGTTCCTAAAGCAAGTTCAAGCATGTGCAAGGTATGGCCTTGCATGAAACATGGACAGCAGCCTTTCCTTTCCAAGAAATGTGAACAACAAGTAACCAAATCCACTTACAATTTTAACACTCCCTCTCAAGTTGGATCAAGAGATTTTCTTGATCCAAACTTGGATAAGAGCATCCGCACCCGTTTAGGACTTTCTATTGACGAGGAATTCCTATTTCAGGACTTCCTGTTACTATTCAGCAAATAGGACTTCCTATTCAGTTTTTCTGTGCAGCAGTGCAACAAATAGGAATTCCTATTACTATTCATAATCATAAAATTAAATTTGATTAATTATTAGTAATGTGTTTATCCAATAACTAACCGACACATATCATTATCGTGTACATTATTGAACGAAATTTTCGATAAGATTTTCGACGAGTCATGTTGTGACACGTGTCACTGTCGGTGAGATTTCTAACCAGTGATAATGCGACACGTGTCACATCCACGTGTACATGTCGGATAAGTTATCGATTGAAGATTTCCGATAAGATTTCCGACAAATGAGAATGTGACACGTGTAATCATCCTTCAACATCAGATTATCATAATTTTGCTATAAAATCATCATCTCTGGCTCCCAAAAATTGAAACCTCACAACATGCATAAGTCACTTGATATTCTACACCTAAACACAATTCTTCCGTTTTTCTCATCCAGAAGATGATTCCTAACGATTACGATGAGTCTTCCAGAAGGAGGAAGAGAATTTGTTTTGCACAAATTGGTGTGAAGTATTTGAGAAAATGAAGGTAGTATTTATAGAAAAATAGTAGGGAGTTTTTAGAAATTTTTTGGAATTTTTTGGGATTTTTTTCGGGGTAATTTTGGGGTAGCCGTTCTGAAAAATTCAGAAATTCAGTTAGCCGTTGTGTTTAAATCTCAGCCGTTGGATTGGATTTCAGATTCAAAATGGACGGCCTAGATCAATCGGCCCGTTATTGATTTTACTGGGCCGACAGCGTGCCACGTGGCGCTCTGTGATTGGTCAACTGTAAAAACGTAAAAAAAATTATTTTTTACCGGCGCGTGTATTACACGCGCCAGGTTTAAATATTTTTCATTCCCGCCTAACGTCAGCCTTGCACGTGGTTGACGTCAGCGAGAACGTCCGCTTCGGCCATCAATTTTAGAACGTCCAGGAGGATGTTCTCCTCGTCAACTGCCGGTCTCCTCTCCCTCCCACCCCCGCTGCACAACCCCAGCACCGAGGACGTCCTCCTTGCCGGCGGGCCCGAGGATTTTTGGGGAGGACGTCCTCCGTTTCGGTCCCTCGCTGCAGCTACTCTAAGAGGCAATTAAACTGAGCAGATGGAAGGATCTTGGTAAAGATGTCTACAAGCTGATCACTGGATCGAATGTAAGTTGTGGCAAGAATCTTCGATTGCACTTGATCTCTCACAAAATGACAATCAACCTCAATGTGTTTTGTTCTTTCATGAAACACAGGATTGGCAGTAGTATGAATTGCAACTTGATTGTCACAATGTAATGTAGTTGGAAGTTTGCACTAAATCCTCAAATCAGTTAATAAGCTTCTCAAACAAATTAGTTCACAAGCAGTGGCAGTCATTGCTCTGTATTCTGCCTTTGCACTCGACCTGGCCACAACAGATTACTTTTTACTCTTCCATATGACTAAATTGCCTCCTACAAAAGTACAATAGCTTGTGGTTGATTTGCGATCGATGGTGTTGCCAACCCAATCTGAATCTGTGTATCCTTCCAAATTGAAATGGCCATGCCTTTTCATATAGATGCCTCTTGTTACAGTACCCTTTAAATAACGAAGAATTCTCTTCACAAGTTGATAATGATATGTTGTTGGAGCATGCATGAACTGGCTAACCAAACTGACAGTATATGTAATATCTGGACGAGTTATAGTGAGGTAGATGAGCTTACCAACAAGTCTTTGATAGATGGAGACTTTAGACATTGACTCTCCAGGTTAATCTTGATCAGACTTGGAAGAGGAGTGGGAGCTGTGTTGCTACTTTGCATTTCTGCTTCCTCTAACAAGTCCATGACATATTTTCTTTGGTTTAGAAACAAACCAGATGGAGATTAGTCCATTTCTATTCCAAGGAAGTATATGAGCAAACTAAGATCTTTGATGACAAATGTGGCATGGAGACTGTTCTTTAGAGCCTGAATCTCTCCTCGGTTGTCTCCTGTAATGATCAAATCATCTATATAAACGAGAACAAATAATCTACCATGAGTGGTAGTCCTTGTAAACAGAGAGGAATCGACAGAGCTTTGTTTGAAACCAGCTGAGAAAAGGACTGAACTGAGCTTGGCATACCAATCTCTTGGAGACTGTTTGAGACCATAGATAGCCTTGTGTAGTTTGCATACCATTCATTGCTCATTTTCTTGAGCATGACCAAGAGGAAGTCTCATGTACACATCTTCCTCCAAATCACCATGTAACAATGTATTTTTACATCCATCTGGTACAAAGACCAACCAGAATTAATGACTATTGATAGTAAGACTCTCACTGTGTTCATTTTATCCACAGGAGCAAATGTATCTTTGTAATCTTCTCCAAATGTTTGAGTGAATCCACGAGCTACCAGTCTTACTTTGTGTCTTTCGATGGTTCCATCTGAGTGAAATTTGATCTTATAATTCACCTAGCTTCCACTATCTCATGGCCTTTGGGAAGCTGAACAATACTTCAAGTGTTGTTGTCACTCAATGCCTTGAGCTCCTCTTGCATTGCTTTTCTTCAAACAAAAAACTTGTTTGCCTCTTCAAATGTTCTAGGTTTAGAGTGATCACCTAGTTGATTTAGAAAAGCATGAAGGGAAGGAGTTACTTTATTGAGAGTAGCTGCATTGCCAAGAAGATGTCTGGGGATATAGATTTCAAATCCATCAAGCCTGACATTAGCTTTCCTAGTCCGAGTAGGATACCTCCTTGCTTGAGGTGAGGACTGACTTGGTTCAGGATCAGGATCATTTGCTTCATCAGTTTTCATCTCTGCATTTACTCTTTCTTCTTGTTCTTGTTCTGACTTCTAAGCGGCATTTTGTTCAGTATAAGAACTAGAATCAGAGTCAAACTGCACATGTTTTTCCAAAGAGACATGAGTAGGAATTGGCTCATTGAATAGCTCCCCTTAAAGATCATTATCACTTGTTTGGTAGAAAGAGTTATTCTCATCAAATCTCACATCTCTTGACATAAACAACTTCCTGGTTTGAGGGTCATAGCATTTATAACCCTTATGAGATTATGAGTATCCAAGAAAGACACATTTGACAGCTCGAGGATCAAACTTATCTCTCTGGTGAGTTTGAATATGAACATAGTACACATAACCAAATATTCTCAGATGATCAATGAGTAGCTTCTTGCCTTTAAGTTTCAAAAAGAGACTGGTAGCTCAACACTTTACTAGGAAGTTATTGATAAGATATGCAGTTGATTGGATTGCATGAGACCAAAAACGCTTAGGGATATTAGTCTGCATCATCAGAGCCCTGGTTTTTTCCAGATGATCTCTATTTTTTCTCTCTGAAACTCCATTTTGTTGAGGAGTTCCCACACAGCTGGTCTGATGAAGGATTCCCTTAGCACTTCAATAATGTTTCATGACTTTTGAAGTGTACTCAAGTCCGTTATCTGATCTTAACACACATATGTTTGAAGAAAACTAATTTTTAATGAGATTGTTGAAATCTTCAAAACACTTTGACACTTCATGTTTAAATTTTAATAGATAAACAAAAATTGTTCTTGAGAAATCATCAATAAAGGTTACATAGAACCTATAGCCATCAACAGATGTTACTCGAGCAGGTCCCCATATATCAGAGTGAACTAATTCAAATGCTTAAGTAGTTCTAGAACTAGAAATAGAAAAAGGCAATCTAGTAGCCTTGGACTTATGACAAACGTCATAGTCGCTATGATTTCTACAAAAACTTGGAAACAAAAGCATATCACATGAGATGAGGGTGAGCTAGGCGCATGTGCCATAACTGATGAAGAGATGAAGAGTTGGTTTCTGCAAGCAATCCCTGAGAGAAGCTTGAAGAAGTTGAAATGTAATAAAGATAAAATCCTTCACTAATCTTCCTCTTCGTGACTCGATCTTGAAACACAACACTATGAATTAAAAAAATGACAAGACAATATAACAAACGAATAAGTTTTCCCATCGACAAAGGCTTGAAAGGAAAAGAAGGCACATACATGATCTGTGACTCTTGGTTTTTTGAAATTAAATTCAAGTTTCATTTTCCTAAGATGGGGACTTGCTTACCATTTGCAATAGACACATATGAAGGTTTTTCAAAATAGCAAAAAAAATTTAAAATAGAAGAATCATTCGACATGTGATCAGAAGCACCAGAGTCAACTATCCAAAAGTCATGATTCTTGCTGAGATCTAATGTTGTTGAAATAGCACAAATTATACCTGGTATCTCTTTTTGCTGAGCCATATAAGAGTCTGCAAGAAAACCAGCAAATTTTCCAAGCATGGTAGTAGCATCTTCTCTATCATTTCGTCCTTGTTTCTGTTGAAGGAAGGTTGCAAACTCGTTGATAAGAGTGATAGGATTTGCTGTGAAGTCTGTTAGGTCTTCTGGTGTGCTGTAGTTGGCATGATTTGCCTTTGGAGTGTATGACATCCTCATATGACCCCTTGAGCCCTTGTGATCATCACTGAACTTTTGTTTCAGTTTAGGATGTGGGATCCAGCATGTCTCCTTGAGATGACCTATGCCTGCTTGACCAATGCGTACACAATGAATGCATTTGAGGTCTGGCCTTCTGCCTCGATAAGGTCTGTTGTTAGAAAAGGCTTTGATTTCAAAAGGTTCTGCATCAGCTTCTCTAACAGCTATATCAGCATTCAGCACTCTCTTTCTTACTTCTTCTCTTTGAATGGTGTTACACACCATCTGTAAGGTAGGAAGCTCTAGAGTCATCAACAAGTGACTTTTTAGATCCTTATATTCAGATCCAAGACTAGCTAAGAGTCGAAATACTTTATCCTCTTATGCTCACTTCACTGGAACAACTGAATCAACAATGTGAGGCCTGTAGAGGTCTATGTCATTCCATTTTGCCTTTAAATTTCTAAGGTGTTGAACAAAAGTCAAGCTTCCTTGTTGCAGTTCAACTAACTCCTTCTTGAGCTAGAATACCCTGGCGGCATTGTTCATATCTTCATACATTTCTTTGACTGTCTTCTACAGATGAGCACATGATTCTGAATAGTTGAAGATTTCTACAATTTTGGGATTTATTGAGTTAAGAAGCCATGACATCACCAGCTGATCTTGAGACAACCAGGCTTCATATTCTGGAGAGGAGCTGCCTGGGACTTTGCTCTTATCGCTGATAAGGCTGAGCTTTGACCTTCCTCCAAGTGCAAGAGTGATTGCTCTTGACCATGACAAATAGTTGAATTCATTTAGAGGAACAGAAGTGAGACGCTGATTAGGATTTATGTCAACTGGATCGACTTTGCCAGAAAACGAGGCTGAATTTTTGTCATTTCCTCCAGCCATAATGAGATAAAATAGGAATGAAATGAGATTGAGAAAAAAAATGAAACTGAATGATTTACAGAAGCAGGTCCTTAACGGATCACTGCTCTGATACCATCTTGAAACTAATGAGTGAATCAATGAGAGAATGAGATAAAGAGAATGAGCAGATGAAATGTTTTGAATGTGTTTTCATGTATATAAGTAATTACAGATGAAAAGAGCTTATATACAGCTGAAGAAACTGGATAAAAACCAACTAACTATTCTATAACCAACAGACCCTAACAATAAGCAAGAAAAGATGGATCTATGTTCCTAAAGCAAATTCAACCATGTGCAAGGTATCGCCTTGCATGAAACATGGACAACAACCTTCCCTTTCCAAGAAACGTGAACAACAAGTGACCAAATCCACTTACAATTCCAACATGGTATATGCTCAGCAGTCCCGTATCCTCGTCGTCGTCCATGGTTGTCTACTGATCTGTGATTTGGCAGCGGTTGAGCAGAACCTAGGAACAAACTAATAAAAGGATTTATTTATTTTTTTGAAAAAAATAAATGTAGTGCGGCAGCTGTCAAGCCTCGAGATCCTCGATTCATGAACCTCATATTACAAAAGTTCAAATAAAACATTTGAAATAGTAACAATACACCTTACAAAAATTATGTAAACAAATATGCACCAAATAACAGAGAATATTCATCGACGACTATTTTATCTATTTCAATATAACAGTGCCATGTCGAAAAAGACAACTTTCCCGTCAAAAACTATATATCAAGACCTATTTCAATACAGCTTTTCTAATATGTCACCGATATCCAACGTGGACAGTGACTCTCATCCAATAAAAAAGGTTAGGCTCTATATGGACTTAAGAGCATCCACACCGGCGAGCAGCCGGGGATGTCTTGCTCGAGCACGTGGAGGGGCCGACACCGTTTTGCTCGCCCAAAGCTCAATCAGGGGCGCACAGGGGGGAAAGTAGCCGATGGCTGCTCGTTGACTTTTGGCTCAAGCGAACTTGCTCGGGCTTTTGATCGACCGCTTGGCGGAGCCCACGACCGGTAGGTGATGTCAGGTGTGTTCTATTTTTTTCTGTCTGATTACACGCGCTAGTCAAAAGTTTTTAAAAAAATAACTCGCGAATTAGATCGTGCCACGTGGCTTACCGAGCTTTAAAATCAAATCCAACGGTACACTTAATCCAGGCCTCCATTTTGAATATCAAGCTTTGATCCAATGGTCAGAATTTAAACATAACAGTCATTGTAGAATCAGACTGGCACCAACGAGAATAAGCTCCAAAAAATACTTAAAAATTCCAAAAAATTCCAAAACTCCCCCAAAATTTTGCCTATAAATACAACTTCAACTTTTTATCAACTCACACCAATATGCTCCATAACAAATTACACATCTCACTCCATCTTCTCTTGCTCTCTCTCATTTTGTTTAGTTTTTATTCCAAAAAATGGGCACACATTGGCTTCCTTCCGAAGATTTACAAATGTGCATCTCTTTTGTGCTTCATAGCATTGATGAATACGACGGCAATAAACAAAAGAGAGAGAAATTGTGGGAGACAATTCATGCGGATTATGTGAAAAATTGGAAGCCAACACCGAGGACCCGAATCCCGCTTGCGTATCACTACAACAAGTTCAAGATACTCTTACAAAAATGGGGCATATGTTTGTACGCGGCACGGCAACGTATAGCTAGCGATACTTCGCTAATGGATGAAGTAAGTTTATTTTTTTGTAGCATACATTATATTAATTTTATTGTAGCATAATGATGAATTAAATTATGTAGCATTATTTTTTTGTAGCATACATTATTTTTTGCAGCATAATTTATATATTTAACTTGAATAAAATATGTAGCATTATTGGTGAAATAGCTAATATAAGTATTTTATTAGGTCAAGCAAGCTAAATCATGTTACTATAAGGAAAAGAAGAAAGTGTTTACACACTTTGAATATTGGGAAGTGGTTAAGAATCATCCATCTTTCATTTCGGTGTTACCAAGTACTCCATCTCCATATGTAAGTAGTTACCAACCTACTCCTTCCGCCGTCGAATCATCTGCAACCATTAATTTGGATGACGAAGAAGTGAATGAGACACCTCAAAGCCACGTGGCCGCTCCCTCGAGTCCTCCTAGACCAATGGGAACGAAAGCGGCAAAGGAAGCGAGGCGACAAAAGAAACAAAGTAAGACTCCTATTGAGCAACAAGTTGAGGTTTTGCATACCATTTTTAGTGACCAAGCATCGTGGCAATCCAAGAGGATAGCGCATAATGAAAGTGAGCTTAATTATTATGCGGAGTACATAAAAATTCAAAGGCGGAATGAAGCAAGGGCTGATGAAGAGTTACGATTGAAGAAACAAGAGGAGGAAACGAGGATCATGACAATGGATTTGGAGGCAATGACCCCAATCTCAAAAAGATATTTTACAAAGAGGAAATTAGCTATCCTTAATGAAGGAGAACCTAGTCAAGATCAATCTACCGATGAAACATATTCGGATTGTTATCACCCAAGTCGCGTGCTCTTTCCATAGTAGTTATAGTATTGTACGAAGAATAAATCTGGGCTTGGCTTGTCATTTTATGTAATTTAAATTTTCAAGAAATAAAGATGCAATTTATTTATTAAGATGAAATTCAAATACACATTAAATTAAAACACAAGCTTAATAATTAAACACACATACAAAAATTAAACTAAAATTAAACACAAGCTTAATAATTAAACACACATTTTAAGGATAATATTTAGAGTATCTCGCCGGTTTCCGACCTCCAATTGTGCTTCACCAAGTCCTTCTGAAGCTCTATATGGATGTAACCAGATTCAAGATCGGCAACACGGTCGTGAAACCGTTGTATATTGGTTCCATCTCTACTAATTAGCTCAAAAGGAATTCGATTCGCTTGTTCATCCACTGGCCCATCATAAACCCGGAAAGCTCTCGATGGATTTTGCACGTCTTCTTCTTCCTCATCCTCATCCTCCACGTACTCTTCCTCAACAATTATGTTATGTAATATGATGCAAGCTAACATGATGGTAGTCATTACTGATTTTTGGTGCAATGTACAACTATGATGAATAATTGCCCATCGAGATTGCAAGATGCCAAAGGCCCTCTCCACATCTTTCCGATATGCCTCTTATTTCTTTGCGAAGAGTTTATCTTGCGGCGTCTGGGGATTAGAATTTTTTTTGACGAATGTAGAGTATCTTGGATATATTCCGTCAGCCAAATAATAAGCGTGGTTGTACCTATCTCTATGGACTTCATAGACGGCAGTTGGGCCTCTTCTTGCAAGGACCTCTGAAAACACATTCGATAGGTGGAGCACGTTAATGTCATTTTTGGCTCCAGGACACCCGAAGAAACTATGTCATATTCACGTATCATACGAGGCCACCGCCTCCAAAATAATAGTTGGGCGACCTTTTCGACCTGAGTACGCCCCTTGATAGGCGGTTGGGCAGTTCTTCCACTCCCAGTGCATGCAGTCGATACTTCCAATCATGCTTGGAAAGCCTCGGCGTTGGCCTTTAGCTAGGAGTCGCGTGAGGTCTGCCGATGTTGGACTGCGGAGGTATTTTGGACCATAGATTTGATACACTTGGCTGCAAAAATCCTTCATGCATTCCAGGGTAGTCGGTTCCCCCATCCTTATAATTTCAGTGCACTAATCTGCGGCCGCCCCGTACGCCAACATTCGCAGAGCACCGTTCAGCTTTTGTTTAGGAAGAAGCCCTATGAAAGGACTCAACCCCGGTTTAGTTGCTAAACCGGAATCAAACCCCTTCGAAAACACGAACCAACAAAAACCGTAGAAATTTTGGCAGAGTTTCGCTACTAACGTAGAATTACCATTACCTGCACGCGGAAAATACACTTCATCCTATGCCACAAAATCAAACCGTGGGCACCAATCCCATCCGGATTTCTCAATATATCAACAATAATGTAAAGTAGTAAATATATCTGTACTTTACTGAAATCCGAAGTAATATCGTATGATATATACAACAGAATACTCAGAGTGACCTCTAACGTATAATCATATAAGTATACCACAGTAGGTAGAACAATAAACCTACTGGAAGAAACAAGGTAGCTCGAGCACTATGCCTCCGACCACGACGTGCGACACCAGAGTCCGAACTGCAAACTGGGCACGGAAACCGAAAAGCCCAGGGGAAAGACATAAAAACTGTTAGAGTGAGTGGACGAAAATAAATGTCTTTCACCACGTAATATATATGTTATAAAAACATATGCGAGTCGAAATATAAATAAATCAAATAGTATACGAGGAGACGCTGACTCCAACTAGTAAACAGAGTATGCATGGAAAATATCACGGGGTCACTCATGGACACATCCATGCTAGTACAGTCAGAATCACGGAGTCCCTGACTTCCACGTGATTCATAGCCAGAAAGGCCTCGGTTCCGGGGTACTGCCCCTCGCCGGTCAGGTAGGGGTACTGCCCCTCCTGGTGGGCCTACCATCGGGGATCAGCTGAGAGGCAAGTGTATCGATACAACAACATAACTGAGACTGTACTCTGTGTAAATCAAATCATAAACAATTCGATGCAAATGCATGAAACAATATATATATATATGCATATACGTACTATATACTGGTATAAGCATAATCGTATAACACATGCTCATGATAAACATAATCTCGTATGAAATCTCATGCTCGTAAAACCATGATCATACTGCATGCTCAAGTTCGTAAAACGTATATAAAAGACTCGCAATCAATCTGTGAAAATAAATTGTCCACTCACAGACTAGCGTAACGCAGTTCGCGTTAACCCGTGATCCGGCGGAAAATTCCCTCGCCAAACAAACGATCACGAACCCCTGAATATTCACAAAGTTCATATCTCAAAGTCATAACTCAACAATTCAAATCAAATCACGAGAAACCACCGTTCTCAGAAACACGTAATCCGATTACGACAAACTGTCGAAAATCCGGAAATCACACCTCAATACCTCGCTGTAAGTTCGGATGCTCAACTCGAAAAACGAACCTCCCCACTGCGATCGGGGAGCGATTTCGAGTGAAATGACATGCAACTTGTCGAAAACCCCAAAAAGTCAAAGTTGACCGTTGACCGCCGCCGGCGCCACCACCAAACTGAAATTTTCTCGGCAGAGCAACCCCTATTCCATGCAAAATCACCCACTGAGCAACTTTGTCAACTGCAACGAAGGCCAATTCTCACTCTAACTAGGTAAATTTCATACAAAACCGAATTGGTACCAAATTTTCAAATCCAAAATTCTCCATCCACAAATCGAATTAGAACTCCATACTTACATGGTTAGAATCTAGGTGATGAGAGCTTCAAAGCCCACTCCAAATTTCAGCTCAATTTGGCCGGAATCTAATAACCCGAATTCGTCAAAATTTTCTCATTTTTGGCCGAAAATATCTCCTCCTCCGGCGAGCCTCGCCGTGCGTGGTGGCCGGGGATGTGATGGGGACATCAAGGCGAAGGGAATGGGCCCAAGGTCAAGCCGTGGGGTGGCCGGAATCGTCGCGCCGCCGTGGAAGCCGTCGGTCACCGTCGAACTCCTCTCCCTTGCCGAGTTGACCAAGTTAACTCCCATTATGGTAATGTTTGACTTGCCCAAACAGGTAACTTCTATTTATGGACTTACCCAAAATGGAAATCAACAAACACACTTTTCGGCAAATTTCAAATACCCGTAACTTCTTCGTCGTAATTCCGATTCTGATAATTCTCGCAGCAACAAACTTGACTCGACATGTTCTTCAATTATCACCCGAAGTCAAACACATCGACCAATCGGATAAAAAGTCAACTGTTCAAACCAACACATATTTAAACCGACTAAATAATCAACAATCGGAAATATTCACAACTTAATCTTCGTAACTCGGAATAATCCACCGGAAGTTCCCACGAGCTCAAAATTAAATTCTCTACAACTTCCGTGCAGAAGCCAAAACCAAATTCTTGTCCGGTAATTTAGTCGTTAAGAAGGCTGCCATTATAAACCCGATTACGTCGAAACTTCAAATATTCATAACTTATTCCTCGGTCGTCCAAATAACGATCCGGAACCGCCCACGAATTCGAAACCACACGTACAACGACTCTCGAGAAGAGACCCAGCTCCAATTCTCGGCCAATAATTTAGTCGTTATCAAACCTGGCGAGTAAATCCATTATCAGAAATCTACCATTACTCATAATCTCACAGACCAAGCTGATGACACTGTTCAATCTGTTCCAGGTCGTCACATCCTAGTAATCCAGTCACGTCTGGTCTTTGATGCCAAGATTGGTCGTAGTTGCAGAGATCCGTCATGATAATGTTAAATCGGTTTCTGCTCATCCTATACCGTCGGCGAAATTTTGCCACCTCGAAGTTGGGACGTTCGATGAAGTAATCAGCCATGAGATTGCGTCCCCTGGATAGCCTTTGTCGTGGATGATTTGATTTTTTACTGCGACGTGAACCGCTCGGTCGTGAGGGTTCATCGTCGTCTTGTGCTTCCGCCATGACCACCTGATTGATGAATGATTGCTCTATATAGTCATCCACTTCTTGTTGACGTTGTCTCCACCTGAAAAAAATTGGGGAAGCTGAAAGGATCCATCAGGGTGACGAACAAGGAAATGTTGCTAAGTGTTTAGAGAGATGAGTTATCTACTCGGATTCTTGTAGATGGTGTGAGTCAACTATGAGTAAAAGATGAACGTTTTATAGGCAATTGTAGATAATCCGATCGTTAAAGATGAACACACGTGTCGCATCATAATTGGTCAAAAATTTTACCGGAAATCTGGTTCAATTATTTTGTCGACGACGCTATCTCGCAGTGACACGTGTCGCATCGTAATTGGTCAAAAATCTTACCAGATATCTGGTTGAATTATTTGGTCAACGACGATATCTCGTATCGACACATGTCAAATCGGCATTGGTCAAAAACCTCATCGGAAATCTAGTCCAATTATTTTACCGACAATGACACATGGCGATGACACGTATCAATTTTTAATTAGTCGGATATCTTTTCAGAAATCTTATATAATTACTACCGATAAAGACACGTGTCACATTAGTATTGATGATAAATCTATCTGGTAAATCATTTTTAAACATTTCACAACAAGACAAAGCTGATTTGTTTGAAGCAAATAGTGAACGGGTGTGTGCAAAACTTGATTTGCTTGAGCAAATCTTGGATGTATTTTGCTTGAAGCAAAATACGCTCTTGCTTTGCTTCTTGCTCTGCTCATGGGTGCGGATGCTCTAAGAGTTGGGCTCTGTAGTTACCGACGACATCACTAGATACGTTGTAGTTTTGTACTATGTGTCGTACGGTTTCTGGAAAGTCAGCAACTCTTGTTTCACTTGGGAGAGTACCATAAAAGGTAATAATTTTTTTGACGTAATAAAAAGACATTTTTTTATTAACAATAAATACAAATACTATGTTAATATCATTCAAGAATGAGGAGGTGATAGTACATACATATGGATTCCCTGTCGATTTTGAGCCAGAACTCAGTTGATATGCCGATGGTTGGATCTAACCATTATATGGCCGTATGGTAATTGGTGGTCATTCTTTTTTTCTCAAGGTGTTATGTTCTAGCTCATCTTTCTATTTTGTATTACGTACTAGATGTAGGAAGGTTTATTAGGCTTTCTATGGCTCTGTGGGTGTGAATGTGTGATTAACCTACTCGTACTACTCCCCTTTGGATGAATGGCAACTTTAATTGTGCATCTCGTTTAGGGGTGGAATTTATTTTTTAGGAATTACAGTAAAACCTCTATAAATGAATAATCTCGGGACTGGAGAAAATTATTATTTTTTAGAGAAGTTATTATTTTATCAATAAATGAATAGTTTATTAATTTATCAATATTTTAGCGAAATTTTTACTTTTGAATTGTCATAATGAAAATGATATGTGATGCAATCGCCTATAGATAAAGAGATCACTGAAGGGATAGTAACTCCACATGTAGAAGATAATCGATCTTGATCTAAATGACAGTTTATTATACCAATAGTTTTTCTTGGAGAGGCATTTGATGCACAAATTACCTTAAATAACTCTTTGTTACAAAATGAATTTTTTTTATACCAAATAATGTGCACGCATTGCAAAAGATTGATCAATGATCAAGTTAAATTTAGTCTAGATACAAAAAAGAAACATACTACAATAAATTTTTTTTTTCAAGAAATAGCTGAAGTGATTGAGAAAAATAGAAATTCTCAACTGAAAATTTGATTTTTAAATTTTTTTTAATTAAATTATTACTTTATATATTCATAGGGACCTAAAGAAATTTTAGAAAAGTTATTATCTTATGCATTTAGTGAGGTTACTAGTACTACCACATTTCTTCCCATTACCCACGAAATGGGAAAAGAAAGGCCGACGATATCATATATCGTTGGCAATAATAGGCATTGCCAACGAAATATTCAATCGCCGGCAATACTTTTTCCACATCGCCGGCAATGAAACTATTGCCGATGACTCGTCGGTAATACTTTCCTCGCCGCCGGCAATAATGTGTAGTATTGCCGGCGATGTTTTGGCCGGAATACCGACGATATAAACTCCCTATAGCCGACGATTTAATGAATCGTCGGCAATAACTCTTATATCAGATCTACTCTGCAATAGCTCATTCATTTTACAAAAATCCGGTGAGAAAGAAGAAAAACGCTCTGAAATCGTTGGGTATTGTCAAAAGGCGTCCAAAACCCGCTCGGGAAGCTATATATATAGCTAGGTACGTATGTATATATATGTTGATCGATGTATATGTGTGTTGATTTAGATATATGTGTTGATTTAGAGTTGAGATTAATGGTTTGATATGCAAATAGAGTTGATATATTGTTGATTTTGAGTGATTGACTGTTGATTTTAAGTTGATTTGAGATGATTTCGATGAACATATGCTTGTGTATATATATATGTATATAAATTTATTTTGTGATTAATTGTTAATATGTATATATATACACATGTAAATTTGTAATTGGGAATTGTTGGTATATATATATATATTTTTTTATATGCATGGGTCAACTTTTGTTTAGGGAGATATATATAGACGAAGAATTAATTAAATTAGTGTAGCTAGTTTAAGGATAGATATATATATATATATAGATGCATGCATGTAATGATGATTTTTTAATTAATTAGTAGTGAATGTATATACATAAATATATAGTACTGTTAGAATTTTCAGGATGGACAAGAGTTGGATGAGCCTTGAAAGATGGGATGTGAGATATCACCATGGAATTAGGAGTTTTGTGGATTTTGTAAAGGCTAATTGTGGAGACACTACACTTCATTATTGCTCGTGTAAAGAATGTAAGTGTCGCAACGATCGATTTCGTTTTCCCATTGATAAAGTCCAGAAGCATCTGAGTAAATACGAGTTTTGGGATAAGTACACTTGTTGGATTTATCACGGTGAAACATCGTTAGCAAGTCCGCATGATCATGGACAATTTGCTGAGAGGGCCAGTCCATCCTATGATCCAACAACGATGTTGATCAATGATATGTTTCCTCATGAGAGCGGTGTATTTGCTGATGATGCACCAAATGTCCCTCCCGTCGTTGAGGGTTTCCCCCATATTAAGTTAGTCGAGCCATTACCTGGAGTTCATGTCAACACAAGTGGTATAGACAAGTACAACAACCTGATTGCATTGCAATAGACTCCGTTGTACGACGGTTGTAGTAAGACTGTTCTTGGAAGTGTCATGGGAGTGATGCAGCTCAAAATGGAGAACAAAATGTCTGTGAAAGCTGTTGATTCTTGGCTGAAGTGGACTGCTTCGCTACTGCCACCCGGTCATCGCCTTCCTACCACTCATCATAAGGTGCGACATATCCTGAAAGATCTTGGGCTTTCCTACATCAAAATCCATGCATGCAGATATGATTGTATTCTCTTCAGGGGAAAAGATCTAGAAGACCTTGAAGCCTGCCCGGTATATTTTACAGAAAGGTATAAGTTGACTCCTGCAGGCAACAAGATAGCTGTGAAGATACTTCGATATTTCCCGCTGATTGATAGACTGGGGCGGTTGTTCATGTGTGCTTTCATGGCCGAAGCTATGAGATGGTGGGCTGAGAGGAATTTGCGTGACGATGACACCCTTATACACCATGCCGACGGAGAGGCTTGGAAGCACATGGTCAGGGAGTTTGATCATTTTGCAGCAGAGGTCCGAAATGTTTGGCTAGGGCTCTCATCTGATGGATTCAACCCTTTTGGCAACAAGAGTCTTCAATACAGTATATGGCCTGTTATTTTGGTACCGTACAACCTTCCACCATGGATGTGCATGAAGAAGGAATACAATATGCTCACTCTGTTAATTCCATGCCCGGGTTATCCAGGAAAGTGTCTCGATGTGTATTTGAGGCCTTTGATTGAGGAGCTTAAGTACCTGAGTGAGTGTGGCCACCCCACTTACGATAGGTTCAAAAATGAGATGTTCCAGATGCATGCCATGCTTGTTGGCACCATCAGTGATTTTCCTGCCCGCGGTATGTTGTCAGGCAACGTTACCAGGGGTTACAGGGCTTGTTCAGAGTGCATGACTGTTGATTGTTGCAGTCCTCATTGCAGTAAAATTGTTCAGATGCGTTACCATTGTTGGCTTCCAGATGATCACCCATTTAGGCAGGATCAAGACGCTTTTGATGGGACTGTGGAAACGGGTGTGGCACCCAGGCGATGGACAGGGGATGAAATTTTGGAAGTGCTGAATGAATATGATTTTGGCCAGCTGAGCAATCATCCTGAGATAGTGTCGTCAATTCCAGACAAGCCCGAAAGGTATAAGTTTTGGACACACAAGAGCATATTCTGGGAACTGCCGTACTGGCCCAGGTTGCCTATCAGACACTACCTAGATGCCATGCACATAGAGAAGAATGTCTGTGAAAGTGTGGTGGGCACAGTTCTGAATTAGGAAGAGAAAACAAAAGACATCCCTAAGGCACACATTGATCTGAAAGCTATGGGACTGCGGAAACATTTGTGGTTAAGAGATGGTAAAAAAAATGCCCCAAGCTCCTTACACGGTCAAGCCGAAGCAGAAGCATGAAATTTTTGGGTGGATGAGTAATATCAGGTATTCTTATGGCTATGCAGGAAATTAATATAATTTTTTCTTATGGCTATATGCAAGAAATATAATTGTTGCTTATGGCTATATATGCAGGTATCCTTATGGCTATGCAGGAAATATAAGCAAGTGTGTTAACTTTCGGGACAATAAGATGTACGGATTAAAGAGTCATGACTGCCATGCACTACTTCAACGCTTTTTCCCTATTTTCATTCGAGAGTACCTGCCCAAAGAGGTGGTGAAGCCGTTGGTGGCCTTGTCAAGATTCTTTCAGAAGTTATGCACCAGAGAAGTTAAAAAATCAGACCTCAGGGAGATGCAAGATGACATCATTTTTATCATGTGCAAGCTTGAGAGGATATTTCCCCCAAATTTTTTCGACATCATGCCTCACCTGATGATCCATCTTCCCGAACAATTCTTGCTTACCGGTCCGGTACACTACACTTGGATGTATCCCATGGAAAGGTACAAATGATTCATACATTTGTGTTTGCCTCTGTTTTTATATGTAAATTCTTATTTTTTAAGTATCATAACATGCACTTGTTAACTTGCAGACAATTGGGAGCCTACAAGGACTATGTGAAGAATAAATCTGCACCTGAAGGGTGTATCGCTAAAGCATATCTTGCGCACGAGTGTGTAACGTACACCAACTTGTATTTGGGAGCGCTGGAGGACCCCCAACAACATATGCCGATAGATGAACCAAGTTCAACTTTTCTATCATCTCCAATGGCGTGGTAGTACATGGAAGCTTGCCAAAGTCGTACAAGTTGGATGGAAATGAGGTAGCCATTGCCCACTGGTCGGTACTGATTAACTGTCCAGAAGTTCAATATTGGAAAAACTATCATCTTCATTGTCCTGCTATTGCCGGTGATGTTGACTACCACAACAAGACGTTTGTAAACTACTTTAGTCAATGGGTAAGGGTATATGTGTGTATATATATTTATATTTTTATATCCTTATATAGCATGTGTGTACGTGGTTTTCTTTTTCTATGTTCATAATTTCTTGTGTACGTGGTTTCTTATCTTTTTCAGATGAACCATGTAGCATATGATGGTTACCCAGAGTGGTCAAACGAATTGAGGCTCTTGGCGATGAAACCGATAACTTCAAAAGTTTACTCGATGTGTCAGGTCAATGGCGTGAAATTTATATGTGGAAATAGAGACGACTGACTGAAAACACAGAATTGTGGGGTGATGGTCCATAGTGGGCAGGATGGCGTTGACTATTACGGTGTCCTTCATTCAGTTGTTGAACTAATTTATAGGAACCGCATGAAAGTGCACTTATTCAAGTGTAGATGGTTTGATACTAGCCCGGAGAACACAAGGACCGATCAGTACGGAATATTTTCGATGAATACTACTACAAGCTGGTATAAAGAAGACCATTTCATTTTTGCCACATCAGTAAAACAAGTGTTTTACCTTGATGATCTTATGAACAAAGTCCCGTGGAAGGTGGTTAACCATGTTGCTCATAGAAACATATACAGTGCTGCCACACTTGGTGAGACCGCAGATGATGAAGAAGTTACTGCAAACCAAGAGCCGAACGCTTTTGACATTCTGGAATCCTCTACGATTCGCCTTAATAATGTGAGATCTGGGAGTGTGGTTCAAATTACTGGAGCAGAACTTCTTGATGTTAATCCAAATGAAGTAGACGATGATTCAGATGACGAGGAGCGACACATATTGCCAGAGGTTATCTATGAAACCGAGTCAGACTCAAGTGATGAAGATGATTATGATTATCATCCTTAGTACGTTAATGATGTACGTATTTTAGTATATATAAACGTGCATGTATGTTTGTTATGACCGACGAGTCGGAAATACTATCACTGAAATAGAAGAACTCGCACAGCTTCGTAATATAAATTACAAAAAGGTGGCCAACGTCATATCGATCAGCCACATCAGTATTTATACTACATTAGACTTGAAATGGAAAATGAACACGGAACCTTCGTCGATAATGGCGTTATTTGTTGCCGGAAAATGGGAATCACACTATCACCGACGAGTTACTCACTAACTCGTCAGTGATACTATCACCGACGAGTTGCTTATTAACTCGTCGGTGATAGTATTACTGACGAGTTAATGCAACTCGTTGGTAATAGTGACCTTTAAATCCCAGCCCGAAACGGGCAGAGGCCATTTCTTCACTCCCCCAAAAAAACCCTAACATTTCTCTCATCCGCCTCTCGCCGCCCACCCTGCCCAAATCAGTTCCTTAGCCTCCCCTCTCCTCCTCCCCTCCTCCCCTACCTCCTCCCCTCCTTCCGGCCGCCGGAATTCGAGCACCGCCGCCGCCATCTCTCTCAACCCGAAGAATGACAGGTCCCCTCCCTCTCTCTCTCTCTCTCAATTTGATTTTATGTAATTATGTAATTATGTATGCATTAATTTAAGTTGGTGTAAAATTAATCTTCAATTTTAATTAAGTTGGTGTAAAATTATGTGTATATGTATGCATTTTAATTATGTATATATGTATGCATTTTAATTATTAAGTTGGTGTATGCATTTTAATTATGTATATATGTTAAGTTGATATTTTTGTGTATATATGTAGAATATATGTAGAATATATGTAGGACATTTTGTGTATATATGTAGAATATATTTTTGTAAAATTATTTTTGTGTTGGTTAATTAAGATTTGGGTTAATTGATATTTTTGATAATTATATTGGTAATGATATTTTTGATAATGATTTTGGTAATGATATTTTTGATTTTTTGGTTAATTGATATTTTGGTAATGATATGTAGGATATTTTGTGTATATATATTTTTGTGTTGGTTATTTTTGGCATATAGAATATATTTTTGGCTGTTCTGTTTAATTAATTGTTGGATGTGCAGGAGGTTTTGCGGCAAATTGGCATGGAGGCATCAAACTGAGAGGGACTAGATCCAGTGGAGGGAGCAGTAGTCAAACATCCTCATCCGCAATCAGCAACATGCGCAGCGGCCCTATTATGAATGCTCGCACACAAATTTTGCTACGTGCGCGAGAACAGGAGGAAGCTGCACAATCCGGATCCGAGCTACCCTCAGTCCAGCCTCGACCCTCAGGCAACAGACACTCAGGCGAGTGACCCTCAACAGGCGCATCAGAAACTCCCTCCATCTGAATGCCCTCTATTGATCCGGTGCCTACTCCCCTTTCACGGGAATCATCTGAGGCAGATGGTGCAGGCGCCTCATCGTCCAGGACTCGTCTATCTCCGCCGTCCGGTCTTTTCGTGCCCGACTATATTCCTGTCATCCCTCAATTCGATGCTAGGGGGAGGGTTATTTTTATTGAAGGACAGCTGGAGTTCCTGATCGTGGAGGAAGCGTACGTGTTCAAGCCGTTCGACCCCTTGTATCTTTGGAGTGCGAGTTGCATGAACCAGCAAACGGACGATGCAGGTAAATTTTATTTAACAAGATTGATTACTTAATTATTACTTAAGACTATAAATAGTGTCAATTAATAATTTCGATTTTTTGACATTGTATTATTAGGCAATCTCGTTAATGGCAATGGAAAACGAAAGACTAGAGGCCCCTGCACCGGGAAAAATCTTGAGCAGGCCACCGGGGGAAGGAAAATGATCATTAAGGCCAATGAGCGTGGTGTGGTGATCGAAACAGAAAACACCACGTGAAAGTATGCCAGCATGGCCGAGGCCGTCGTGCGGGATAAGGTCCCAATGCTGTGGCCAGATTGGGGTGTTGTGCCTCGCTACGTGAAGTTGCAAGTGCATAATGCATTGACTGTGAGTTAAATCGTATTTTCATTACGTAAATTTTATATTTATTAATTAAGTCCGAAGAAATATATAATTTTACCATTTATATATTCATCTTACAGCTGTGGTTTGACGTGGATGAATGCCTTATTGAGACGTAGGCAGAGCGTCAACTACATATCAGGTGATGTGATTCGAGTTATTTGAGTATATATCGAGTTAGATTTTTGTTTATCAAGTGTTTTAATATCTCTAACATTTTTTTCTGGTGTTAATATAGGTATAAAGAGTGGAAGAATGAGCTTTCAAAACATTACACATAGTACAAGGATCTAGGCCGAAGTGCTACCCCTAGCGAACTCCGGTTTAGGGAGTACGAGTGGCTGTGGCTGGTAGCCCACTTCGAGCACCCCAAAGTGAAGGTATGCATCCTGAATATATTTTACAACCATAATGTATCATATCACATTGAAATAGTTAGTTACTAATTTTTTGACATATGTTTATCAAACAAGGCGATTTCCAAGACGAACAGGGAGATCAGATTGAAAAACACCAAGTCCCATCATGCAGGTTCACTCAACTATTTGGGTTGGTCGGGTAGGGCGCAGAAACAACAAGAAGTCAACCCGTTGGTGTTTGGTCATCAGAAGTTCTATCCGCAGTGCCCTGAAGAAGCGGTAAGTCTTTGGCCTCATTATTTTGTAGTTCACATATGCATGTGTTAATAAAACTATTTTTCTCTATTAATTTATTTTGTTTAATAATACGTTATTCATATTCGCTTTTCAATTAGGTGAGAGTGGAGGATGCGATCACAGAGGTCACCATGAATATAGCTCGAAACGACCATCCTGACTACTCGGAGGAATAAGTGACCCAGTATACCTCTCAGATCGATACACTTGATCGCCCTATAACGACTCAGATCATGGAAAAAGCGTGCGGGACTGGGAAGAATATCCACTACTGCAGGGGAATGGACTCGGTGGGCAAAGGAGTGTTGAAGAACACTTCGGAATACTCTAGCGGGTCAAGAACTTCTTCTAGGAACTCTAACCTAGCAGCGGAGCTTCAGAGAACGCAGAGGGAGTTAGAGGAGCAAAGGAGGGTGGTGGAGGAGATACGGTAATTGGCCGAGCAGCAGGCACTCAGAGATGTCGAGCACCGGACGATGGTCGAGCAACACCGAGTTATGGACGAGCAGCAAACACAAATGTTCACATGGATGCAGACGATGTACGAGTGCCAGACTACCGGACACCCGCTCCCCACACCTCCACCGATGCCTGTGTTCCACAACCGCAGTCGTCGCAGCAAGACCAGGGTAGCCGCCGAAGTTCAAATGATTTCGTCAACATGGATTTCGTCAACTCTTAGTGTACTTCTATTATATTTTTGTATTGTTGCTATTTGTACTGTTGGACAATTATGTGTGTACTGTTGGATGTGTATTTGTACGGTTTGTATTTTTCAGTGCAGGTTCTGGAATTGGGCCCAATCCAGAACCTGCTTTTTTTTGTAAAATGTCACCGGGTATTGCCGACGAGATGGACCTATCTCGTCGGCAATAACTTCCAATTTCCGGCGAGATTTTTCCTCATCATCGACGACATTTTCAAGAATGTCGTCGACAATAATTGTGCCGGTCAAACAGGTTGACCCGACGGAGTATCATCACCGATGACTAACTCGTCGGTGATGCTATTTACTATTGCCGGCGACCTCATCTCGTCGGTGATACTTCAAAGGTATCACCGACGACTTCGTTAATTTCTCGTCGGTGATACTATCACCGACGGGTTGCTTCCGGCGAGCTTATAAACGGCGACTTGTCGCCGGTAATAATGATCACCGGCGATTTAAAGAGAAACGCCGACGACTTTAAGTCGTCGGCAATAATGAGAAATGTGGTAGTGGCCGGGTAATATGAACTGGTCCCAAGTTGGAACCGAAAAAAAATATTACTTTAACGAGTGATTAATTTATCGAATATTCATTTATCGAAATTATTAATTTATTGAATATTCATTTATCGAGATTTTACTGTATAAGTGGTGTTTCTGATAAATAGTGAGGCACTTTCATTAGTTCTGCACGGATAAGTTAGTCGAGTTTCCCAAACCATGTTATACAATATACAACACACCAATGGCTAATTTGGTTCACATACAAATTGGGGAAGAGAAAGAAGATAATGAAATCCACACATTCTGACAGCCAACACAAGCATAGTGTACTCTCGATGAAGATCCATTCTTGACTTCCTATATATTCTTTGTGAAGACCAGCTAACTACAATCTCCATCAAATTATACTAATAACTGGTGTGCTTAAGAGTTTCTATTTTTTGCAGCATTCTTGAGTCCTGAAGTGGCATATGATGCTGGATTGATGGCCTTTCGTATTTTGAAAACGTTCCAAGCAGTGTTAGCACAATGCCCTGCGGTAGCAAACACATGCTCAGTTACTTCACCTGCATCCTCCCCATACCTGGTGCTCAAGAAAAGCAACACATATTAGAACAAGAATCCATTAGCTGGGGTGACCAAATAATGTGATAGTATCCATGTAAGCCGACTTGGTAAGAAAAATGTATGAAGCTAGCATTTTCAGTTTCAGCTTATAAATTATGGTAAATTTACCTTTTGCTGACCATTCTACTAGCACCAGCAGAGGTAGCCGAAAGGGCTTGTTTTTCGGCAACTTCAGCAGCATCCAAAATCTTGTCTGCAGGTATGAGATTATTAGTAATGTAAATTGCTGTAAAATCCTTTCCACTAATGTGTATAACTAGTGGGTACTTACTGATAGCATCGAGTGAGGCCAAGAGGACTTGTCCTGGAACCATGTTTAGGAATGACTTTCCTGCTTGAGATCTAACCACAGGAGTCATCACTGATCCTGTCACAATACCAACCCCATCAAGCATAGCTTTGCTCAATTTTGATGTCATCTTTGACAACCTTCTCACACTGAAAATACGAATACAAGAGAAAGCATACGACCCTACTCAATTATGCTCACAAGACGTTCCAAGTAAATTGTGATCAACTCAAGACTTCAACAGTTCAACTTACCGTTTCAAGCTCTTGTTCATTCCACTCCTCTTTTTGGCATCAGAACTACTACTATCGCTTTGGTTGTCATGTTTCCCAACCCTTTTCTCCCCAACTGGGCGAGCCAATGTGGTTTCTCCTCCTTTATGTATCTGTTGCAAGGAATAATCTCAGATGCTGTTTATCATTAAGATTACACAGGGTTCTGATTTCTCTCTTTTACACGAATCTAGCCTAGAAAGGTAAGTGTTTTGTAGAATTAGTACAAGAATATGTAAACGTGTTTAGAATTAGTACTAATGTAAGCTTCTGTCATTCCCATATATATAAATGATGCTTGTAGTGCTGCTGTAAGGACGAATTAATTAAAATTTTAGAGTAGTGTACCTGATTAGCATAAGCATTGCTGCACATGAAGATTCCCCTGACAATCTGACCGGTACCTCCAGCAATTGCCTTAGCCAACACATTGTTGTAGTCCTCAATCCTCGGAGCATACTCCTTCCAATCAACACCCTTAACATTCTTGGTACTACCACTATTCGAAGTGATCGTAAAGCACGAGTACTCCTTCAGAAACGAGTCCAGTGCATCCAAGTTACTCTTACACTCGTCAGGAAACGTGACACCGTAGCTCAGAGGATCACCATCTCTCATGGGCAAGGAGAAGAGGTAGTGCAAGTCATCGATCTTTACAACCGGCTCGTCTTTGGTCAAAGGCCACTGGAGTTCTTCGCCGACTTTGATTATGGTGGCCAGAGAGATGCTCTCGTCGAAAATGTTCTCGAGAATGAAGTCGCCGACGGCCAGCTCCAGGGCTTCTCCTTCTTCCATGAGATGAACTCGGCATCCTGGGATTTGTAGGAGAATTTGTTGCTGGATGTTTTTGGTGGAGGCTTCTTGGTACTGCAGAGTCTGATGAGTAGTAGTATCAGTAATTTGATCGTTGGTGCTGGATTTGGGTTTGGATTTGGAACCGCAAGAACCGAAGCAACCCATGACTAGCTAAGCTAGCTTACTTTGTTGTGAAGGAAACTGTTGGTGTTTGGCTTTAGGCTAAGCTAGCTTTGTGTATATAGAAAGATTGATTCTTTTTTGAAATGGGTGATCGACTTTATGCTATTCCATTTTCAATTCCTGAAGAATGTTTCTTTCGGTGGAGGAATATTGAGGGTGTGACAGACTGTCTATGATGGTTGGATATATACTTGAAGTCAGTAAAGCATAACAGAAACAGTGCCGGTTTGAAATGTGAACCAAATTACTCTAGGGGTTGGTTTCAGTCTCATATGATCTCAGCTAGATGGGTATGATAGCCGTTCATTTTGTTTCACGACTAGTATTTTGTGATGGCTTCAACTTGGTTACTCTACAATGGCCACCATGTAAATTACGAGTATATGAAGCGTTCTGCTTCTCAATATTGCCGCGCACATAAAATGCGGCGGTCTGTGGTGTTGCTCAAGTTTCCTTGGATCAGGTGTGGCAGAACCGCCGAAGATACGCAGTGGCGCTTCGATTATATTCGAGTGTCACCAGCTACAAAACGTCTAAACCAGCTCAAAACCACTTGCTTCTGCATGCTGGGCTTGGACCAACTGGGTCTTTGGGCCATGACCAATGTCTCTGAGTTTACTACTTCTTAATTTTATTTTAGATTCTGCGAGTTTTGGTAAACGTGCAAGTTTTTTCCTAGTCCAATTGGGTTAGCAAATCAAAATAATTAGTATTGCTAGACGTAAGAATGCATCATCAATGTATGACAAGAAAAAAATTGCATTGTGATTTCATCGAAGCTTCTACTTCTCTCTGGTGGAACTGGATTCCATCTCTTCAAAGGATTAGAGTTCGCGTTCTTGTTCATAAATACAGATATTACGTACACCACTAATTGGCGGCATGCAATTTTCTCTTCTCCTTCGCTACTGATAACGTCAGTTACTATGGAGCTCTCTGCCATGGCTTTGGAGAATACACACTCTCCTCTTGACTATTATTTTTTATTGTAGTTCTCATGTTAATAGCCATTCTCCTCGTTATGAATTATTTCGAAGGTGATATCAGAGTCGCCAAACCTAGTCTCGCCCTCCCCATACATATCATCACGAACATACTTATTCTACTAATTGTTCTAATACTCCGCACCATTTTACTTCATTGGAATTCCATCCATTCCACATTCACAACATTGAATCCTTTTTTATCAGTATTATTCTCTACACATAACTTAATAGTCATCATTGGTCCATATTGTTCGGGCAAGAGGCATGAGCTATACCACAGATGGACATATCTTCTGGTGAGAATCGGTGCCAAGAAGCCTGAAGGATATGTGATATTTGGTTATCAAAATATGGACTTAGAAATAATGAGGTTTTGCAGCGGCGAGTGTGCTATTTGTTTGATGGCGTTTAAGAAAGAAGACCGGTGTGCGTTGCTATATAAATGCTCACACACATTTTACCTTGAGTGTCTCCACAATTGCTTAGCAATCTCCACTTTTTGTCCACTTTTTTGTCAAAGTATTAAAGATAGTATAGATGAATAAGGCCCAATTTGGCCTCGAGGTGAGTCTAGTTTATGCAACTTATTATAGAACTTAAGCTGAACATGCCCTTTGGTAAAACACCAGGCAAGAGCCCGCGCATACGGTGCGGTATTATTAATAAGAAATAAAAGAAAGGTCGCGAATAATGCGTAAGTGAACTTCAATTTTAGTAAAAAGTTTTTTGACAACAAAATTTAAGTAAAAGGAAATAAAACTGTAAAAAGAAAAAAGAAAAAGGTTAATGTGTAGAATTTAGGTAAAAAAAGTTTTTTCATTGTAAATTAAGTGAAAAAAAACATTTATAAAAAGGAAATAACTGTTAAAAAATAAAAAGTCAAACTGAAAAAAGAGAGGGTAAATATTTAAAAGTAAAACTAAAACAGTTAAATGTAAACGGAAAAGTGAAAAGTAAAACAGTATAAAAATAGGTGAATAAGGCAACAATGACATAAATAGTAATTACTTCATATAAATATGATTTTTTTCGGCATAACACTGTTTCTAAGGAAACTCCCAATTGATTTTTTTTTTTTTGCGAAGGAAAGATTACATAATAGGGAAGCCACTTGGGGAACCAATGCCTAAATAATCAAAAAGATGAACTCTAACAACAGTAGCAGGGAAGGATTGATCGATTCCATGCTTTGAGACTGGGAGAGGAGTGTAGTCAATCTATCTGCAACAAAATTTGCCTCCCGGGATGCATATGTGAAGACAATCTTCTCCAACTCATAAGCAAGTCTTCTGATGTCTTGAATAATACTCTTAATCCTCAAAGGAGTTGCACAATTGCCTTTGACAGAGTTGATAGTTAGAAGGGAGTCCCCTTCAGCAATGACACTTCTGTGATTTTCTCTCTTAGCTTGAATCAAACCTTCCCTCAAGACAAGAGTCTCGGCAAGAGGAACATTTTTAGAGCCAAAGCACCTTGCACATGCAGAAAGAACAACACCCTCTTAGTCATGGATAACAAAAACTTGTTGGAAGATTTATACCCCTCTAAAACTTATTGAATTATAGATTAACTCATAGGCATAAAGAGTGATCTTCACTCACAAGTATATGAGGCAAGTTATAGTATTTATAAAGGCAGTCAAGTGTCGAACCCACGAGGATTAAGCACTATAACTCCTTAACTCGGAATAGAAAGCACAAAGACTACGGACAACTAGACATGACTTGACACAAAGACTAAAAGAAAAGATTGAAGTGTATCTCACATTACCAAGTCCTTTAGAGACTTAACATTATGAGGGATGATGCAATTACGATTAATGATTATACGAGTTGATTGGTTGATTAACTAACTAAATAAAGTGAAAACATAAAGTAAAGCAAATCAAAGTAAATGTTTGGTCGGCTAGAGACATCCCCACTAGCCAACTCAATGTACAAACAATGTTCAAGTTATGAGTTTAGTCTTATTCACATGCGTTTATCCAATCCGTAATCTTTTGGAGTCACCATTGGTTGTGAACCGAATCTCATAGGCCACTAGGGCACTAGAGTGTTCCGGTCCAACATTCAAGTATAAAGCAAACCGAAACTAGAATACAACACAATTACGAATCGTATCCTAATCATACCACATGCCTAACGAGTTCAATATATGTTCACTTATGATGAATGTGAATGGCTTTCCTTCCTAAGTCCCTATTAGAGGACATGAATGTATGTTCTAATGACTTTCCTAATCCATACCTTTTAGGATATGAATTAGAAGAAGTAACGATTAGCTACAAACCCCTTTCGAGTCAATGTAAGCTTGACCGAACCTCTTTGAGTCATTTGGAATTCAAGAAGACTTCGGTCTATGCTCAAACCCAATGAAAACCAAACCTTAACCCCATCCTTTAAGTGTAGACCTAAGTCATGTTTACATACTTATCTTCTTTAGGTGAGTGACTAATTCACTTAGGTTCATTTTTAGCTTCATTAAACACATCTCAACTTAGTCATGACTAAGACATGAGTATGAAAACATTAAATCAAGCTCAAATATACAAACATACCGCAATCACATCACAAGTTATCAAACTCATTCAAAGCATGTAATAAACTAAACCAAATTCAAATCCATAACTCAAAACATAGTTGTATGTACATCAAATTGGCTAAGGCTAAGCCTTAACCTTCCAAAAGACAACTACTCACTACCCATAGCTAAGATAGAGTATAGATACATAAATTAGAGACAAATAGGATAAGAAATAGCCAAAGAATCTCAAAAGCTCCAAGCTCTTCAAGCTCTCCTTCCCTTCTTGCTCCAAATATGCTCCTATGCTCCAAGAACTTGAGTCACCAACCTTAGGCTTAGGGGAAGATGGTGTAGATGAAAGTATGATGGTGGTGATGGAGGTTTTCAAGCCTTTTGGTGGTGCTAATAGATGTTTGAGAGGTAGATGAGATGGCTATTAAGTATAGATATGGATGGAGGCATAAGAGAGAGACTAAAAATATGAAAAACTAAGAAATGAGGTGAGTTGTGTGTGGGTGTAGTGGGGAGCTCGACCCTATAGCCTTGAGAGAGATATTTTGGGTGCAAATTAATTCAAAATGAAGCTTAGACATGATCCATAATTTTAGGCTTTAATTGGTGGTCCTAAGATGACTCACCCTAAGTATATGAGTGGCACATGCATGTCTCTACCAAAACATCTTCCCATGTGAGCTAGGGCCTTGAAGTCTTGGGCCATCACACCTTGACTATGACATTGACTGATAAAGACTTGCCGGAGTTGACCGTTGACCGATAGTTGACTTTTTATCTTCTTCCCACTTTTGCTCCTACTTCTCCAAATACTTAGGAAACTTGCTTGACTTCTTCAAAAAGTGATTAATCTCCATCTTTTAGCTCATTTCCTTGCAAAATCTCTATTTCCTAGCATGACAAGGAAACGTATTAAAAATAATACTTTATTCATAAAAAAAAAGCTATAAGCATAATGTTAGGAGCGTAACAGGCACATAATTATGGTCCTAACAAGCCTCCAGCAGCCTTTCTGCCCCAAAAGGAAGAGACAGAACCATCAAAATTAATCTTCACATTGTCCATGGTAGTAGGCCACCACTTGATTATCTTAGGCATTTTCCTAGTCGGACTGGGAATGATATTGTACGTTGCTTCTATAGTTGTTCCAAGTGACAACAGCTTTAGTGGCAATAGAGCTTGAAATGAATTCCCCATTTCTAAAAATGAGATTATTTCTGGCATGCCAAGTGTTCTAGCATATATTAAGAGTCATATCCAAATAATCGTTATCATAAATCTTTGCATCAGTAAGTTTGTATAGTTGATCATTCAGGTCATCATGATCATTGATGAAGCCAATATGTGATTTCTGCCAAGTTTCCTTGGTTTTAATGTAGCTACAAAACAAATGAGTTACAGATTCTTCTACCTCTAATAGGACAAGTATTAGAATTAATCATCTTCAATTTCAGTAATTTGTCTCTAGTTTTTAATCTACCTCTAATCAGAAGTCAGCAAAAGATTTTAGCTTTTAGGGGAATTTAGAGTAGCCGAAATTTGTTCAACAATTTAGCATGCTTATGTTTAGGATTATTCTGTACTTGAAGATCATAAGCTGATTTAATGGAAAATTTACCTGAGGGGGCACGACCTTAAACAAACTCATCCTCTTGAGGAGTAATAGATAAAGGTATGCTGCATATGTTATTGACAGTATCAGTGTCCAAAACAGATAGCAAGTTAGGTTTATTCCACTGTCCATTGGTAATATACTCAGCTACAGATTCATCATCATTAATTTGGATATGTCTTGTATGGTCAATCAGTTTATAAAGAGGAAAATGAAAGACTCAATTATAGTTCCAAAAACTAACATTCTCACCATTGCCAATGATGCATCTCATTGCCTCAACCAATAGCTCCCTGCGTTCAAGAATTTCTTTCCAGGCATAAGAATTACCTTGTTTAAACTTAGTCAGAAAGAAACTGTGCTTACTCAAATATGTTTTAGTCATGATTTGAACCCACCAGTTTTCCTTATCAATAAGAATTTTTCAACCTAGTTTAGCTATAGCAAAAAATTGAAAGTGCTTACTTTCCTAACACCAAGTCCTCCATAACTTTTGGGAGAGCAGATCTCTTTCCAGGCAATAGGAAATCTATTAGAGGAGTTACCCTAAAATAATTTCTTGGCTTTAGTGTCTAAAGATTTGGCAAGCTTATTGGGGCATCTGAAACAAGAAAGAACGAGATTAAGAAGACTAGAAACACTTGATTTGATAAGAACTAGTCTGCCAACTCGACAGATGGTGCATTTCTTCCACCCTGTAAGTTTTTTAGCATTCTTCAGAAGCATTTCTTTAGCAATGATAAGATCTTTCCAATTGATTACATTGTGTGTCCCTAAGTATCTCCCAATAGTGCACTTTTTCTGTATATTCAAGATTGAAACAATTCTATTCTTATCAGCTGTATTAACATTATGGGAAAAATAAAGTGAGGATTTTTGGAAGTTAACCTTGAGACCAGTGGGATTAAAGAACATGTCCAAAGATTTCCTTACCTACTTTGCAGCCTTTGAGGTGACTTTACAAAAAACCAGACAGTCATCAACAAACATTTAAATTTGAAATTATGAAACTATTTGGAGATGATAAAATACCTACATTTGACATAGAGTTCCTAGCTAAGAAATTCAGATGTTTAATAAAAGGTTCAACACAAAGAATGAAAATATAGGGTGATAGGGGATCACATTGTCTAATACCTCTAGTAGGAGAGAACATACAATGGGCCTTTCCATTGATGAGAACAGAAAAAGAAGCAGTTGTCAGACATTTCATAATTCTGTCAATCCAAACTGCATTGAAGCCTAAATGTTGCAGGCAAGATTTAATATATCTCCAATTAATCATGTCATAAGCATTTTCAAGATCAAGCTTAATGGCTAAGAACCCTCTACTCTTTCTTTTTTTGGAAATCATTGAACATTTCATGTGCAATCAGTATATTATCATGTATAAATTTTCCAGGTGTAAAGCCCCCCTAATTTTCAGGTATAAAATAATTTAGTAGGGGCCTCAATCTATTTACAATAATTTTAGTAATAATTTTGTATAGACATTACACAGACTTATTGGCCTGAGATGGTTCACTTTCTCAGATTGATCAAATTTGGGAATTAAAGCTATATTAGTGTAATTAATCAAATCAAGATAAGTACCCTTTTCAAAGAAATCTCTTACCATTGTATGAACAGAATCCTTTACCTCAGTTCAGAACTTTTGGTAAAATATGGCATGTATGCCATCAGGTCCAGAAGCTTTGAGATCATCAATTGAGTTAACAGCAATAACGATTTCCTCATCAGTAACCTGCATATTAAGCTTAGCATTATCAATATCAGACACACAAGGTTCAATGTAGCTTAGTTCAATCATGGCTTGCTAATTAGGTTCATCACATTGAGTAAATATTTTCTTAAAGTCCCTGACAATCACATCAATAACTCACATGATCCTGTCATAAGCCATTATTATCTTTGATTTTAGTAATCCAATTTTTTTTCTTCCTAATTTTTGCCTGCAATTGATAGTACTTAGTATTCTTATCCCCTACAACAATTTCATTGGCTTTTGCCTTCTAGGCCCAAAAAATGTCATCATCCTTTTGTGGCTGCAATACCTCATTATTCAAGCTATAGTTTTTTTTCCTGCAAATAGACAGAATCGTGATTAGTCATAAGTTGTTCTTGTACTACTTCCAGTTGGTCATATAACTCTCTTAGCTTGTCATGTATATTTTCAAAGGTATTTTTGTTCCAAGTTTTAGCTCTAGCAAGAAAGCTTCTGCAGATAGTCATAATATTTTCAAAGGAGTTAGTATCATAGACATTAGACCAAGATACTTTGACAAGATTGATAAAATCAGGGTGATTTAACCACATTGCTTCAAACTTGAAAGTACATCTACAAGTATTTTGTTCTGTTCCAAAATCTAGAATGATAGGACCATGGTCAGAGTCATGTATAGGCAGATTTGTCACTTGAGCATTTGCATAATCATTCAGAAACTCAGGATTAGCACATGCACGATCAAGTAACTCAAATATTAGAGTATGATCTTTGTGATTATTGGACCAAGTAAAACGCATACCAGTGTAAGTTATAGTAGTTAAGTTCAGAGAGTTTAAATTTTTTGCAAAGTTAATCATATGTTTGTTAACAATATTATTTCCCCCATATTTCTCATCTATAGTTAAGGTGTTGTTAAAATCTCCCATTAGGATCCGAGGGAGACCCTGGGATGGTTGAATTTGTTCGATAATGTTCCAGAGATCCCATTGCTTTTCTTTTTGGGCATAAGCATAAACAAAAGCAATATAAACAGATTTTGCAGAATGTAGATTTGTAACACAACAGTGCAGAAAACGTTCATGATGGAAAATAACATTCATATTGATGTTCTTAAATGTCCAAAGCAAAATGAGGCTGCCACTTTGTCCTAGTGCAGCTTCTATAAAATGATCATCAAAATAGAACTGCATTATTTCCTAAAACAGTTGATGCCTTGGTATCTAGGATTCACAAAACATCAAGGGCATACATAGCTGCATAAAAGTTTGCCTGCACATGGAAGTCATGCCAGGAACTACCCTAACTATTCCAAGCGGCTATCTTCATGGGATAACCACATTATCACTCTTTAGAGCATACTCAACTTTGTCATTACCATCATTTTGACCATACCAAGTATTGTCATATTGATTATTCAAATAATCAAATCTCACATGGGAAAAGATGACCATAGGTATTCGAATCAGATTTGCATTGTTCAATCTTGACACATCTATAATCCTATTATTAACAAGACAATAGTTTAAGATACTATTTAAATAAAAAGCTAGGAGAAGAAGGTAGACTTGCAGAATGGGATAATCATGAGTAAAGAGTGAATCTATGGGTTACCATGATTGGTTAAGTTCTTCATTCTTGATAAGAAAGGCTCCAAAGTATAGACGATGGTGCTGATCTGTAGTAGCTAGAGACAAATGATCCTTTGAATAGGTAAGTCCACAAGTGGGTAGCGCATCATATACATTGAAAATGACTCACAAATCTTAGGGTAATCAAATACGAAAGCTCATGTGACTGCACAGATCGCAAGTCCCAATTTGGATGGAGTTGAGATTTTAGGGTTAGGGTTAGGGCTACGAACAGAAACAAGGAAAGTGCTGGGGTGATATCAATCAAATTGAGCAATCTGAATTGTTATATGGAAAATTTTATTTGCACATCCCTATTTGTTTAATACACACCCTTAATTTTTGTTCAAATTTAAATTCCTCAATTAACCCTATAAATAATAAGCAAAAACAGTGATAAATTTTTGTGCGAGTTGTCCGCGACGTTGGTAGGTTCGAAAAAACTCATGAAAGCTTGCTAAATTAAACAACCCGAGAGAGAGAGAGAGAGAGAGAGAGAGAGAGAGAGAGAGAGAGAGAGAGAGAGAGAGAGAGAGAGAGAGAGAGCAACAAGTTGTTCTCTATATTTAGAACTTTGGAAGTAGACTTCTTAGTACAAGGGCGCCAAATTACACAAATGTCGAACTCGATTTCCATAAGAACAATCAACAAAAGTGTGGTAATTAATAAAAACGAACATGCGAGAAGAGAGAGGGAGCATCCATATGCATAACAATTGTAGCTTCGTATACCTTCACAACTTTTAACTTATTGCTTAACTTTGCTTTAGGAACTGATCCATGAAAGCTTGAGAGATTTAGGATTTCATTCTGATTAGCTAGGCTTAATGAGTCACTGAAATTCTTTAGGGATAATATTACTAACCCACCTACTGATAAAAAAAATTTTAATTACCAAATACTTATAATTTGTTTGTGTGACTACACATCAATTAGTAGACCACTATTAAAATTGCATTGCAAAATGTGAGGGAGGTTCAGAGAGAGAGAAGGGTAAAAGAGGCATAATGAGGACAAAATTGGCAAAAAAAGAAGTAGTTGGGTGTATATTTAGTAATTTGGGGCATGGCAATAAAACCTCTCTTGTTATATATAGTAAATAAGGTAACATTTCCCTAGAGAGCTTATAGAAGCTTTAAAACCAAGCTTTTAGAAGCAACCGTGAGTATAAGCTATGGCCAATGGTATTTCATACTTATTTTAACCCCATGACCTATGAAGAGCTATGAAGAGGTTGGCCTGATGTTTGATTGTTGTGGTAGCAAATTTACGTCAATTTGTTATCATAAGAATATTTTTTATGTTAACTTACTATCCTGAAAAGTTTCTCTGCCAATATGTTATCCTATATTTTGAAAACTAGCCAATTTGTTATCCTAAGTTTAATTTTTTTTAATAGTTGTTCATGTTTATTTAGTTCAAATCAGTATAATAGAGGATTTGAGTACCAAAATACTTTCAAATGTTTATAATTTGATGAATAAATTGACAAAATTCATTACAGTTAAACCTCTATAAATTAATAACCTCGGGACTAGTCAAATCTATTAATTTAGCGAGATATTAATAAATTGATAAATTATTAATTTATTCGTTAATTAATAATTTATTAATTTATAAAATGATTATTGTTGTACATTTGTTCAATATACATCATTTTTCGATATATTGTATATACATTATTAAATGCGCTATGAGAAGACAACACTAGAAATTCTTACCATGTTAAGAAAAATCTAAGATGAGATTCAAGATGACATCAATTTCGAGAAGTAGCATGTCGCAATTGAGTTATTCTTCATGAAATCATCATAAATGAATAATTAATTATATGTGTTAAGTCATTATTAATTTATATATTACTTGGGGTCTATATGAATTCTCGAATTTCTATTATCTTAAAAATTTAGCGAATTATTAATTTAGTACGTTGTCCCCAAGTCGGGACCAGAAAAAATATTATTTTAATGAGATTATTAATTAATCGAGTATTAAATTATCGAGGTTCTACTGTAATTAGACAACAATGTAGCAAATTAGCAAGTTTATAAATTCTAGAATAGCGAATTGGCAGAAAAAAATGTAAGGTAACAAATTGACACTAAAGTGATTGCTAGAGTAACAAACTGGCAATTAAGACTTTCTTTGTTGATGCGTATATGAAGAATTTTCAACAAAACATATATACGAACAATTGCAAATTATCTGGCAATGCAAATTAGCATGTTTTTTTTGTTTTTTTGTCAAGGTTGTGGTTAGTATTAAATAATGAAACAATTTTTAAAGTAGCACTTTATTCTATTATTCATTATACCAATTAAAGGATGTCCTTAACTTTGTAAAAATTAAATAAAATGAATGGATGGTAAGGCTCAACTAAAGTAAATAGAGAATCATTATTTCTACATCCTTCTTTTTGGTCATTGCTCGAACTCAGAGCACCTTTATATCAAATTTACCAAACACTTAAACTCTATTTTTTTGTACTCACAATAAATTTAAAATCATATTTACCAAACACCAACAACTTATTTTAACAGCACATCTTAAGCTGATTATTCTCAAAACACAGCTCTTCCAAACTGGCTCTTAGTTTGAGACCCTCTTGGATACGTTACAAAATATCTAATTAATAAATTTTCAACTTTTCTTATGTAACTTGATAGAATGAACTCATATTCTTCTTTTTTTAAGGGTAAGAGACGGATTCAATCATTCATAAAGACGGAGTAGCACATAGATTAAAAGAAAAACTTTACTTGTCCGATATGTACATAAAAGCCCATTTGAAAAATTACAGTAGAACCTTGATAATTTAATACTCGATTAATTAATAACCTTGCTAAAATAATATTTTTTGTCTGTCCCGACTTGGAGACAACGTGCTAAATTAATAATTCGCTAAATTTATAAGACAATAGAAATTCGAGAATTCATATAGACCTCATCCAATATAATTAATTTTTCATTTATGATGACTTTATGAAGAATAACTCAATTGTGATTTGCTGCTTCTTGAAATTGATGTCAACTTGAATTTGATCTTAGACTTTATTGTAAGAATTTCTAGTGTTGTATTCTCATGAAACATTTAATAATGTAGGAAAATTCTTCCATCGATACATAATTAGATGGTTTACCAATATTAAGTAGATTACTTCGAAAAATAAGTATACTGACCTCGTGAAACAAATAGACTAAAATTAAATGGTCTATTAACACAAGGTAGACAACTTCGCAAAATAAGTAGAGACATGGTAAAAATCAGTTTACTTATTTCATGATGTCAAATGACTTGTTTTGCGAAACAGTTTACCTTGTGTTAGTAAACCATTTAATTTTTGTCTACTTGTTTCATGAAGTTAATCTACTTATTTTGTGAAAAAATTTACCTAACATTAGCAAACCATCTAGTTTTATTGTATCGATGTGTTAACATAATGAAGGAGACCCCAATGATGTATACACAATAAATTGAAAAATGTTGTACATTGAACAAGATACAACAATAATAGTTTTATAAATTAATAAGTTATTAATAAATAAATAAATAAATTATTAATTGTTTAATGTCACACTAAATTAATAGATTTTTTCAGTTCTGAGGTTATTAATTTATAAAGGTTTAACTGTACATTTTGTTGGAAAGTATAGTCTTATTGTAATTAGAATTAACTCTTGTAAATATGATAGGATTGTATAAATATATTTTTCTATTAGGAAAACCACTTGTAAAGATTTACTTAACCCCAAAATTGGGATGAATGAAATCATGAAATTCTCTCTGAAATACTTTTCTACTTGGTGTCAAAGCTCAGGTTCCTAAGAGCTTGAAAACCCTAAATTGAATTGAAACCCTGAATTACCACCACCAAGTTTTTACCTTCTGATGCACCTGAAAACTCAAACTTTAAAATCCTTGAAATTGAACTTGAATCTTTGAAATCTGAAAACCTAAATTGATCAATTTACAGAAGTCACTTGGATCTGTTACTATTTCAAAGGAAGAGCATCCATCAATTGCCTCCGCTTATATAGTTGAATCGGATATGAGGGGCAAGGCATCATCTCTCTCTGCATTATCTGCGAATAATACTTGGATAATTGATACTGGTGCGACTGATCATATGACGAATACTCCTAGTCTAGTACAAACTATTAAATTATCCCCTCATCATGTTGTGACTACTGTTGATGGTTCTCCATCTTCTTTTCTTGGTGAAAGCTCTGTCAAAATCTCTGATGATCTGTCAATTGATTATGTTCTTGTTGTTCCCTCTTTGGCTTATAATCTTCTGTTCGAATTCGTTAGTCAAATAACTTCGACACTTGTTTGTTCTGTGACTTTATATCCATATTTTTGTATCTTTCAAGACATTCTGACTCAGAGAGTTCTCAGTTATGTTGTTAGAAGTGGGAAATTGTAATACCATGATTTGACAAGCAATGGAGAATAACAATTGAAATCTTCGGGTCAGGTAAATAATACCACTAGTTTGAATAAAGCTAAGGAAGATGTGTGGTTATGGCACCGTCGTTTTGGTCACTTGAATTTTCGTTACCTGTAGAAGCCTCAACTTCAATTGTTTTCTCATGTGAATGCTTCAGAATTTCAGTGTGATACATGTAAACTGGCCAAGAGTCATCGTATTACCTATTCGCTAAGCTTGAATAAATGTTTAGTTCCTTTATGAAGATTCATTTTGATGTTTGGAGTCCTGCACGAATCTCTTCTTGTTCTGGGTTTTGTTATTTTGTGACTTTTATTGATGAACGCATCAGAATGACTTGGGTCTCTTTAGTGAAGTGTTTTCTAGATTTACTAAATTTCACAAGATGGTGGTAAATCCAGTACCAGCAGCAAATCTGGGTCCTTCAATCTGACAATGGGGAAGAGTCAGAGAAGTGTGGATCCTGATTTTGATCAGATTTTGGGTCCTCAGATTTGATCAAAATCAGGATCCACGCTTCACTAACTCTTCCCGATTTGGTGTTTGTCCTCCAAACCCCTTTGCTAACTCTATTTGCCTGTTATGTAAGGATACAGGTCACTCCAAGGATAACTGTTTCTCTACTATTGGGTATCCTGATTGGTGGGGTAATCGTCCATGCAAGACTCTTCCTTCCACAAGCACTTATGTTGCTTCTGCTAATGTAGTCCAATCAGGTATGACTGGTAACACATCTCTTGCTACATTTTTTGGGAATAATGCTTGGATAATTGACACTGGTGTATCTGATCATATGACCAATACATCTAGATTAGTTCATTTATTCATCCATCTTCTTACCTAAGGTCTCTGCTGCTGATGGTTCCTCTTCTTCTATTGTTGGTGAAGGATCTGTCACTCTTTCTCCGAATTTAACCATTGATTATATATTAGTTGTTCCCTCTGTAGCCTATAAATATTTATCTATTAGCCAAATCACTATGGCTCTTAGTTGTTTTGTCACATTTTATACCATTTTTTTTGTTTCATGACATTCTGACACGGCATATTCTTGGTTATGGTGCTAGAAGAGGGAAGCTATACTATCTCGATTTGACATCCAGTGGAGAGAAGCGGCTAAGTTTGTTGAGTCAAGCCAACAGTGTTAGCAGTCTTAATAAAGTCAAGGAAACCATTTGATTATGGCATTGTCGTTTGGGTCATCTTTCTTTTGGATATCTTAGGAAGTTACAACTCCATCTGTTTTCGGGTGCTCATAAGTCTGATTTTAAGTGTGATTTCTGTGAACTAGCCAAGAGCCACCGTATTACATATTCTCCAAGATTGAATAAATACTCAGTTCCTTTTATGAAAATTCATTCTGATATTTGGGGTCCTACTAGAATTTCTACACCAACTAGAGCTCGTTATTTTGTTACTTTTATTGATAAATGTAGTTGGATGACATGGGTTTTATTGATGACTAGCAAGAGTGATGTGTTCTCTCACTTCACTAAATTTCATAAGATGGTGACTACCCAATATCAGCAGCTTATCCGGGTTTTCAATCAGAAAATAGAGATGAGTATATTAATGCCGCAATGACTACTTATCTAGCCTCTCATGGGATTCGTCACCAAACGTCTATTGCCTACACTTCTCAACATAATGGATTGGAAGAACGCATGAATACACAATTATTAGAGGTTTTTCATGCTTCATTATTTGGTATGAATGTGCCTCGGTCTTATTGGGGCGTTGTTATTACTTCTGCTGCTTATTTGATTAACCGTACTCCTTCTTGTGTCACTGAGTTTCAGAGTCCCTACCAGAAGTTACAAGAGTTGTTGAATGTCCTTTCCCTTCCCTAATCTTGAGGTTGGAGTGTTTGGTTGCACTGTGTATGTCTATATTCACAAGCTTCTCCGGGGTAAACTTGATCCTTGTGTTGTGAAGTGTGTCTTCATTGGTTATGCTGACTTTCTGAAAGGTTATCGATGTTATGATCCTCTCACCAAAAAGACCCATGACTTCCTTGATGTCTCTTTTAGAGAATCTGAAACTTATTACTCAGGGGGAGTTTCAGAGTCTTCCCTTTAATGGGAGAGAAGATGCGAAAGAAATACTCTAAATTTGCTAGAATTTGAAGAGCTGGAGCAGTTGGAGGCACAATTTGGAGGATTAGGAAGTTCTGGAATGGCCCTTGTACCTATTTTTGACTCGTCCAGTGACTCCTCTCGACCTGTCAAATATAGCGCACTAGAAGGACAAAAGGTTACCTTCGACATGTCAACTGACTCCTCTCGACCCGTCGAAAATAGTACATCAGAGGGACAGAAGGTTACTTTCAACCCATCGAGTGATATATCGACCCGTCAAAAATTCTGCAGTCGAAGATGATAGAGAAGAATTACCAATTACGCAGTATCAAGATAGTACTGAAGAACCTACTCCCCCTTCTACATCATCAACTGAGATCTATGTTCAGGGTGCTCTATCTGAGGTACATAAATCTCATCGAGCTACTAAGGGGATTTCCAAACAACAATATGAACCTATAATAGATGCCAAAGCTAAATATCCTATTGCTAATTATTTTTTCCACTTTAAGTTGTCTGAGTCTCATGCACTTGTTGTTGTCAATTATCTTCAGTACTATTCCTAGCAATGTACATGATGCTTTGGCAGATCCAACATAGAAGCAAGCTATAAATGAGGAGTTAGAAGCCTTGTAGAAGAATGAAACTTGAGACATGGTTCCTATGCCACTTGGTAAGAAAACTGTGGGATGTCGCTAGGTGTTTACTGTGAAACTTAAAGATGATAGGAGCATTGATTGCTGTAAGGCTAGGTTGATTGCCAAGGATTATACTCAGAAATATATAGTAGACTACCAGGAGACTTTTGCACTTGTTGCCAAGAATAATACTGTAAGGATCCTTCTTGCCATTGCAGATTGTCATGATTGGCCTTTACACCAATTTGATGTGAAGAACGCTTTCCTGAATGGTAGTTTAGAAGAAAAAGTATATATGGATACTCCACTGGGAATAAGTTGCAAACTAGGTAATGAGGAAAATGTGTATCATCTGAAGAAGTCTCTATATGGTTTGAAGCAAACACCTAGGGCTTAGGTTGGGCGCTTCTCTAAGGCAATGAAGAAATTTGGGTATCACCAGTGCAACTCTGATCATGCCTTGTTTGTCAAACGTAATGATGGGAAGATTACCGCATTGATTGTGTATGTTGATGATATGATTGTTATATGAGATGACTCATGCGAGATGACAAGTCTCTAGAAATAGTTGTCACATGAGTTTGATATGAAAGATCTAGGTGACTTGAAATACATCTTGGGAATTGAAGTTACAAGGTCCAAATAAGGGATTACATTGTACAACAGAAAATATGTTTTGGATCTTCTTGTTGAGACAAGATTGTTGGATTGCAAGCCTACTGCTACTCCTATTGAGCAAAATCACAAACTGGAGCTTCTCTTAAATCAGGTTCCAACAAACAATGGCAATTATCAACATTTAGTTAGGAGACTTATTTATTTATCACATACTAGACCTAATATTGCATATATTGTCAGTGTACTGAGTTAGTTTATGCATAATCCTGGAGTAGAGCATATGAGTGTTGTCTTAAGTATTCTTAGATATTTGAAGGGCACACTTGGTAAATCATTGTTATCTGTAAAACACAGTGAATTGTGTGTTTCAGGCTACATTAGTGAGATGTGTGTTTTAGGCTACACTGATGCAAATTAGGCTGATGATCATACTAATGGGGCATCTACTTTTGGATACTTTACTTTTATTGGTGGGAGTAAAAAATAGAATGTGATTGCCCGTTTTAGTGCAGAAGCTGAGTACCGTGGAATGACAAATGGAGTATGTGAATTGTTATGGATTAGGAATGTGCTGAAAGAATTGGGTTTCAAGCTTCAGAAGTCTATGAATTTGCATTGTGATAATACAACTGCTGTTAAAATTTCTCCTTACCCAATACAGCATGATAGAACCAAGCATGTGGAGGTCGATAGACATTTCATAAGGGATAACCTTGACAAGAAAATTATTCGGTTTTCCTTTGTGACATTTGAGGAACAGTTAACTAATGTTCTTATTAAAGGGTTGTCACATGAAGCCTTTAGTAAATGGTTGGACAAATTGGACATAATTGATATCTACGTTCCAACTTAAGGGGGAGTGCTGACAAATATTAAACTTGTAGATATTTCATATTCCTATTGTTATTAGAATTAGTTTATTATTTATTGTAGATATTCTCTACCTATTAGATTTATGTTTGCAAAGATATTTATATACCCAATTTAGAAGTGAATGAAAATATTATATTTTATCTTAAATACTTTTACCTATACTTTTCTACTATAGTCTCCATTACACTCATGTAATGGCTATTCTAATTTTAATACTCAATCAGAACTGTATTTCTTGATGCCCCATATATTGATCGTAACACATTTACACTCATTTCTTTTGGTTTCCAATACTGTGTTCTGTGTATATGAGTTAAGGAAGAAGTGGAAGCTAAGAGGAAACTAAGCCGGCCTAGCTATAGGAAAGTTGAGGGACACGTGTTTGTTCTCACCGCGTACTCCAACTTATATAATTTCCTTTAATTATTTTCTCCTTGGTGTAACCTGATTCCTTTTCCTCAAAGGATTTCATCTCCTCGACAAGACTTCATTTTTCCTCTCTCCTGTCCTCACTGGGATTGATCAATTGCCCCTATTATAATGAATGTAAGAAAGAACACAAATTTACGTGGTTTACTAACAGTGTGTTAGCTACATTCACGGGTAGAGGAGAACAGTTTTATTATCCTTGAGGATAATATATTACAAATTACAGAATACTACACTAAATTTATAACCTAAATGATATTTATATATACCCCCGAAATGGTAGACCCAACAGAAAACCTAAACCCAGCATAACACAGATTTGTTTAGCTACCGGCATACAAACATGATTCAAGACATATTCTAACAGCCCCTCAAAATAAAAGAGCCCAAGGCTAGCTACTCCATACAACAATCATCTGAAACTTGACACAAGCTAGTACCAACAAGGCCACTCTCTACAATGCATCCCTTGGTCATTGCACTGTTGATTGAGATCTATTTATTAGTTCTCGCTTTGACACTCCTCTGTGTCCTAAATTGTTTCAGAAAGAGCACTAGAGATGCCAGACCTGAACTAGCACCCGCCATAAGTATAGCCGAGGATATACTCATGATACTAGTTGTGTTACTTGGCCGCGCCTTTGTGCTTGATTCGTTTTACTTTATCCTCGACTCCTCCGACGATTTCGTGGCGCGCTGGATCATAATAGCCTTGGGAGTTTCAATGTATCTCTTAGTGATACCTTGCCTATGTAATATCATGAAAACCGTCGCCCCTTATTGTTCGAGGCTACGCAACAAGGTGACTATTCTTCTGGAGAAGATCGGCGCCAGGAAGGCCGACGTCTATTCGGTTTTGAAGTATGAAAGGGATATAGAAATTGGGTTCTCCAACGGCGACTGTCCTATCTTCTTAGTCGAGTATGAGAAAAAAGACTAGTGTGTATTCCTAGATAAATGCGCTCGCACATTTCACCTGGAATGCCTCCACAGTTGGTTATTAGAGTCCAACGCTTGTCCTTTTTGTCGTCAAAGTACCAGAGATTGCGCACCACCTCCAAATAAGGAAGTCGAGTTATTAGTAACTGCTACTTGAGCCTCTTCTTTGATCATCCTCGATCAACTAGGGTTTAGGACTTTAGGGTTGCCATATATAACTTGGTCTATCATCGCTAGATTGAGCACGTACATATTTCAGTACAGTATGTATGTTTCCCTAGATGTATTTGTTTAGCAATGTCCTCCCGATTCGCCGTCATAGTTTGTACATACAAAAAAAACTAATATATATTGGCTGGGAAGAAATAGCATGGCCTTCTGTTTTCAAAGATGTTAAAGCTGTTCAAATTGCAGTAAATGTTTCTGCATCTCAATTTAGTAAATGTTTCTACATCTCAATTTATTTTTTCCACACCAGCCATTTCTGACTTAAGTCGTTGAGAACCAAATATCCGAACAGCAATCCCCTCTCTCGTCTAAATTTTTTGCCGCGATTATAGAACAACCTTCCTAAAATGTGGGAAATATGGGAGTTTCTTTGAAAACTGAGAATTTGGTGAATACTTTTTAGTTAATAGTTGTGAGAACCACTTTTCGATCCCATTTGGACAAATCAACCGTTCAATATTTAGATATTAATGAGTTGACAGTTTCTGCAAATTTTCAATTTGATTGAAAATTATTAAACAAAATCAAATCAATGAACGAATTAAAATTGTCAAACATAAATCGTTCATGTTCATAAATTGATCGGTGTTTTACCACCCTCAAAATTACCCTATAATGAACTTAATATGCTTGTCAATGCAGTACAATAGTATAGGGGTCAATCCACAGGGAAAGATGAGACTCAATACTCTAAACTACAAACAGACGCGAAAATCAGAAATCTGACAGACTCGACCACGGGACACTAACGTAATTAATTAAAATATCTAGACTCAACCTAAAATTACGAAATTAATACTGGACACTAAAGACACCCTATCGAACTTCGATGCGAAATTTCGATGCAATCGGAATTTGTTTGGTTGTCGAACAAAATTATGCAAAACAGAGTACGAAACTGAAACAGAAAACAGAGTATAAGCAAAACGAAAATCAATGATAAAATGGGTTAAGGGAAGTGTTATCCACCACCGTCAATCCATCTAGACGACAAATGCTTAACTAAATAATGTAATTGTTATGAATGAAAGATTCCCAGGAAGGCCCCGAGTTGTGAACACAACCTATTACCCGATCCTTATGTTTACAATATTGAAGGTCTGCTTATCAATATTGTCTATCCCTCAAAGAACCCGAAATCACGGACTCGAATTTACTAAGAGAAAAGCATTAAGATTTAGAAAGGGTTTGAGAATCTACAAGGCTTCATAAGTACACTACGGTCGTGTCTTACTAGACCTAGGGTTTCTTATACCAAGCATGTATGGGTTCTACTATTGAAACTTGAGGAAGGTAATAATCACTAACAGCCATCAATTTTCTTAGAATTAGATTCCTAAACATGCATACTAAGCGTGCACTCAAAGCATACATAATCAAGAATCATCACCGTATAAATAACAAAGAAACCTCATTCAAATAACAAAAACAAAATTTAATTAATGTGCATAAGCAGTCTAGATATCATGAACGGGGCTTCAAAACAGCCCCTTAACAATGGAGTTTAGCTCCTCATGGAATCAGAAAATAAACTAAAATAATCCATGAAAGAAATTGATACAAACGGATGAAAGAGAAACTTGCAGTTTCCTTGCTCTTCGTTCCGTCCGTCCTCCCCCCTTGCGTACGTTCTCTTCTTAGCTATTTATATGTTCCAAACTAACTAGGTTAACTAACCTAGCTAGCAACCCACGTGCAAGACACCAATTCCAGCCCATCTCTTCTTAATCTCATTATTATAATAGGACTCTTCTCTTCTTCTCCTTGCTTGCCACTTGCCAGCCCATCGAACTTCGATAGCCCATCGAACTTCGCTAGCCATCGAACTTCGCTAGCCCATCGAACTTCACTAGCCATATATATATAAGTCCAAGTTGATTCAATGGCAGGTATGCATCCCGTGCAAAGCTTCCAATCCATATATAAAAATATATATATGAGTCCACTTGCAAAACTTCTCCTTCCAAGCCACTTGAAATAAATATATAAAAATAAAAATGCATGCATGCAGCCATCTTGATACAGAACAACTCCCTCCATGTACGTCCTTGCTAGCCCATCGAACTTCGCTAAGGCATATTATTTAATCTCTTTTTCTTCATTTATCTCCAAAATACCTAAGAACAAATAATAATGTTAAATTACTTAAAAACATAACAAAAGATCTAAATATAAGGTTCGGTTAAGCACATAAACGTTGCATAAATATGCAACTATAAGAATACCCCACACTTAGCTTTTGCTAGTCCTCGAGCAATACACTAAACTAAGACTCTGAAAAGACTCAACAAAACTCTAACTACATGACTCTAACGCCCTCAACAAATTGTCTCAGCAATCTTCCACAATTATAACACCAAGATAAGAGTCTCCAAATTAACATTCCACAAAGTTTCGAAAATTAATTTCAATGCATGACACACATGTAATATGTAGGACGAAGACATAATCATGGTGAATGTAACACTGTAGCATGCAACAAACTTGTCAAGATTCAACCTCACAGGTATATATATGCTCTCAAAAGTGTTTCTCTCAAAGTATGTCTAAGGTATTCACTCAACTCAATTACTTGCTAAATGGACCACACCATATGCTTACACTTGTGACAAATCTCCACAGATCAAAGGCTGCTATCTTGAGGATCAAAAGGACTTTCATGGGTTGTAACGGGGCTTGGCTCATAGGTTAAAGAATAAATGGATAAGGAATTCAAATATAATTCTAGAACCCAGTAGAGCACCAAATAAGAGACTTCTTCAACTTCACAACCATGAACTTTCTCACTTTTGTGGCCGAATTTCATTTTGTTGGGTCTTCACGTCATTGTTTTCGTCAACAGTTAACTCGGGTATCAAGCTAGACATCACACAATTTTTTTTTTTTTTTTTTTTACAAAGCTTGATACCCGACACTTATTTCTTTGCATCACTTTTCGACATTGTCGCCGTCTTCACATACCTGTCTCATGTATAGCTCTACCAGGTCCTAGAACAAGGATAAAGATATAACTATTCTAAGGTTTACGGTCAGAGATATGTGGGTGATGACAAAAAGTTTAAACATGTAGGCTCAAAGTGGTTAACTAAAGGGTGCACATCTTGTGTACACAAAATTAGGACACAGGCTTATATGGCAATGGTGGTGTCCCCTAAATGCCTTTATCACTTCCTCAATCAAAACATGTATTGACTATAAGCTTTGAAAAGCACAAGAGCAAGTTCTAGTGAATTCTAGAGTCCATTAACTTAATCTGTGGCAAGCAATCGACACTCGATAAAGAAAGCATGTGTAATCACATATAGGCTCAATCGCTCACAGGTTAAATGAATCTCAACAAAGTTTAAGCATGCCAAAAATCTGTACCATGTTAACTTTTTCTACATCCACTACACATTCGCATATGTATCATATATCAAGATTAACCAAAGAAACTTAAATAACATGAACATCTTTTAGTCACAATTACGGAAGATATAATCACATCATGGACTAGTTAAGGGCACCTAAGACACAAAACAAAAGACTCTTTTTATGTTTTTCTTGACATTTTTTACTTTTGTATTTGGTTTTTCAAATAAGACACTAAAATACCCAAAGAAAACAAAGAAAAACTCAAAAATATCAACATCAGGCGAGCAGCTCGCCAGAAAAAAGTGTAGCGAGCAACACTCCTCGCCAGAATTTTACAAAATTAATCACTCATCGTAATTGGCTGAAATTTTGCGAACACTATCTAGACACATATACAAAACTGACCTCAAACTTTCAGAAAATTACGAGACCTATAACTATGTCAAATAAATTATACAAAACAGCAGACTGCTTGCTCGCCAGCCCATCGAACTTCGCTGGCGAACAACGTGTAGCGAGGCTCGCTAGGATTTTACAAAATTAGTCATACATCAAGATCAGCTGAAATTTCGCGAGCACTAACTAGACTCATTTACAAAACTGCCCTCAAAATTTCAGAAAATTACGAGACCCCTAGCTATCGAAGATGAATGACACAAACAGGTTACTGTTCAGTACTGAGAACTGTTGCTCGCTTGACTCAGCTCCACTTCGCCAGAATTATATAGAATTAATGACAGAGTGGAATGAGCTGAAATTTAGAGGGAACAAACTAGACACATTTATATACATTCCCTCAAAATTTCAAAAATTTACGAGACTTCTAGATATGGCGAACAAATCACGCGAAATATCAAACTGAACAGTACAACAAGCGAAGCTCGCCAGAGACTCATTCCCTCGATAGAATTTTTCAGAATTAATCATACATTGGAATGAGCTGAAATTTTAAGAGCACAATTTAGACACATGCAAAAACATCCTCTAAAAAATTCAGAAAATTAAGAAACTTCAAACTATGTCAAATAATTGACACGAAATAGCATACTGTACAGTACCAAAAAAACGAAAAAATTTATACATAGACGCTAAGGATATGATATAAACCCCACCCCACACCTGAAATTTGCATTGTCCTCAATGTAAGACAAAACTAAAACATACAATACATCAAACAAGCATGGAATAAGACACATAACACATCACAAATCACACTAATATGGAGAAAAATAAAGAAAAGGAGAAGGGATAAGAATTCAAATCTGACAGCCAAGCTTCTCCATCCACATGGGTTTCCTCCCAAGTAGCGCTAAGTTTAACGTCTTCAGCCAGACGGTACCAAGTATCACTCTTTATCCTGTGGCAAATCCTCGAGAGGTACTTGCTCAACGATATGCTCCATCATCAACTCGTGAAACGGCTTCAATCGATGTCCATTAACTTTGAAAACTTTCCCTGTTTTGTTACTTTTCACAACTACAGCACCACTAGGAAAAACATTAGTAACCACAAATGGACCAATCCATCTAGACTGAAGCTTACCTGGAAACAGTCTCAACCTCGAGTTGAAAACCAAGACCTTTTGTCCTACCACAAAAGTCTTGCTCCTAATATTTTGATCATGAAAAGCCTTGGCTTTCTCCTTGTAAATCCTGCTGGACTCATATGCATTGTTCTTGATTTCTGCCAGCTCATTCAGCTGCAGTTTCCTGTGAATCCCAGCCTCATCAATATCAAAATTGAACTGTTTGACCGCCCAATAAGCTTTGTGTTCAAGCTCGACCGGCAGATGACAAGCTTTGCCAAAAACAAGCCTATAAGGAGACATCCATATAGGTGTTTTGTAAGCTGTACGGTAAGCCCACAAAGCTTCATCTAATCGCTGACTCCAATCCTTCCTGGTAGGGCCTACGGTCTTCTCAAGGATCTTCTTGATTTCACGGTTAGACATCTCCACTTGTCCACTGGTCTGAGGATGGTAAGGTGTCGCCACCTTGTGTTGAACATTATATTTCCTCAAGAGCGCAGCAAAAGTGCGGTTGCAAAAATGAGAGTCTCCATCGCTAATGATGTACCTAGGTGTGCCAAATCTAGCAAATATGGACTTTAAGAATCTGAGCACAACAGCAGAATCGTTAGTTCGGGTGGCAACTGCCTCCACCCACTTAGACACATAATCAACTGCCAAAAGTATATACACATTAGAATGCGAAGAAGGGAAAGGGCCCATGAAATCAATACCCCACACATCGAAAATTTCAACCACAAGAATTGGTTGTTGAGGCATTTGATCCCTAGGACTTATGTTACCTGTCATCTGACATCTTGTGCATGCTTTGTAGAATTCATGAGCATCCTTAAAAATGCTAGGCCAATAAAATCCACACTCCAACACCTTGAGTGCAGTTTTCTTTCCCCCGAAATGTCCTCCACCTACATGTGAGTGGCAAAAAGAAAGAATAGAATAAATTTCAGATTCGGGTACGCACCTTCGTATGATGGAATCTGGGCAATGCTTCCATAAGTATGGGTCATCCCACACATAATATCTGGCCTCCTTCTTCAATTTGTCCTTCTGAGCACGGGTAAAGTTAGTAGGTACCAGTTTTGAAACCTGGTAGTTGACAATATCCGCATACCACGGCTCAGAATCCTGGATAGCAAATAGTTGCTCATCCGGAAAACTCTCATGCAAAGGGAGTTTATCCTCCTCCGCATTGGACCCATGTGTCAACCGACTCAAATGGTCTGCAACCACATTCTCTGTTCCTTTCTTATCTTTGATTTCCACATCAAACTCCTGGAGGAGTAGTAACCACCTAATCAACCTTGGCTTTGCATCCTGCTTTGTCATAAGATATCTCAATGCAGCATGGTCAGAGAAAATAATCACTTTAGTTCCTAACAAATAAGATCTAAATTTCTCTAAAGCAAAGACAACAGCCAAAAGTTCTTTCTCAGTTGTTGAATAGTTTAACTGAGCATCATTAAGGGTTCGAGAAGCATAATAAATCACATGTGGTAACCTCTCAACCCGCTGTCCCAACACAGCACCTACAGCATATTTTGATGCATCACACATCAATTCGAACGGAAGGTTCCAGTCTGGTGCTTGGATGATTGGGGCGGTGATCAACAACTCCTTGAGCTTGTTAAAGGCAGCAAGACAATCTTCAGTAAAATCAAACGTCACACTCTTGTGGAGCAATGCACTGAGAGGTCGGGCTATCTTGGAAAAATCCTTGATAAACCTGCGATAAAAACCTGCATGTCCAAGAAAAGAGCGCACCTCTCTCACAGTAGTGGGAGGTGGTAAGGTACGTATAACATCAACCTTAGCCTTGTCTACCTCAATGCCTTTTTCAGAAATTACATGTCCCAAAACAATACCTTGTTCAACCATGAAATGACATTTTTCCCAATTTAACACAAGGTTCTTTTCTACACATCTCTCTAGAACTAGGGACAGATTATTCAAACATGTATCAAAAGAATCACCAAAAACAGAAAAATCATCCATGAATACCTCGATGATCTTCTCCACCATGTCTGAAAAGATGCTCATCATGCATATCTGGAAAGTAGCTGGTGCATTGCACAACCCAAAAGGCAGCCTCCTATAAGCAAACGTGCCAAAAGGACACGTGAACGTGGTTTTCTCCTGGTCTTCTCTGTCAATGGCAATCTGGTTGTAACCAGAATAACCATCGAGAAAGCAATAATACGCATGACCTGCAAGACGTTCCAACATTTGGTCAATGAAAGGAAGAGGAAAGTGATCCTTACGGGTTGTGGCATTAAGCCTACGGTAGTCAATACAGACTCTCCATCCTGTTTGAACTCTCTTTGGCACCAGCAGATCCTCATCATTTTTAATCACTGTAATGCCTGACTTCTTAGGTACCACCTGCACAGGACTCACCCACTTGCTATCAGATATTGCATAAATAATACCTGCATCGAGAAGTTTGATAACCTCATTCTTCACCACATCCATCATAGGTGGGTTGAGTCTTCGTTGTGGTTCTCTCGTTGGCTTTGCTTCATCTTCAAGGAATATCCTATGAGTACACAATGTTGGATCTATTCCTTTAATGTCTGCAATTGTCCAGCCAATAGCCTCCTTGTACTCCCTGAGTACAGTGATTAGCTTTTCCTCCTGTAACACTGTTAGTTTTGAAGATAAAATGACTGGTAAAGTCTCACCAGTTCCAAGGAATGCATACTTCAAATGCTCAGGCAAAGGCTTGAGCTCAAGCTTTGGTGCTGTTACAATGGAAGGAAGAAGCGTGTCATTAGTAATAGGAAGAGGAAGAGATTTTGAACTACCTCTTATGTATGGCAATGACTTAAGGGCTTCCACAACATCATCGTACTCTTCACCCATCACTAACTTCTCAGCTGAGCTGATTCTCATTGTTTCTTCTGCTTCATCCATGGATCGAACTTGGGTGATCAAATCCTCAAGTTCATCCCACACTTTAGAACATGGGGAAGTTTCAGATTTCCTCCCCCCTTCTTCAATCGCTTTCTTCAACGCATCCCCATTCTCATTTACTGAGTGCTGCATAAATTCCTGCATAAAATTATCAAATGTATCAATAGAAAAACAGGAATACAAATCATTATCGCTAGGATGCCTCATTGCGTCGAAGATGTTGAAGCGGATCTTCTCCTCATCTACTTTCATGGAGAGAGTACCATTGAAACAATCTATCTTGGTCCTAGCGGTCCGTAAGAATGGACGACCAAGTATCAATGGTAGCTCGGATGGTTGAGGCTCTGCCTCCATCTCTAGTACGAAGAAATCAGCTGGGAAGATCAACTTACCTACCTGCACCAAAACATCCTCAACAAAACCTCTGGGGTAGCAGTTAGATCGATCAGCTAATTTAATTGTAATACCAGTTTGTTGTAATGCACCAATATTCAAAGTTTTATACACAGAGTATGGCATTAAGTTTATTGATGCACCCAAATCAAGTAAAGCTCCAGTAAAGTTCGTGTTACCAATTGTACATGGGACGGTGAATTGTCCAGGATCACCCATCTTGGGTGGTAGCTTCCTCTGAAGTACCGCTGACACCTTCTCACTCAAGGCCACGGTCTCGGTCCCTGTGAACTTCCTCTTCATTGTACAAAGTTCCTTAAGAAACTTTGCATACTTCGGTATTTGCTTAATCGCATCGAGCAACGGAATGTTCACTTCCACCTTCCGGAATGTATCTAGAATCTCTTGCTCCAATTCATCCTTCTTCTTGTTTTTCAACCTGCCAGGAAAAGGAACACGTAAAGGAATTGAAGGAGAAGGTTCAGAAATTGACTTACCTGCTTTTTCATTTGTTGAATTTTTCTGTCCAGGTACACTCTTCTCTCCCTGATCCTGCAGTAGTGGTGGAAATGGCAGCACCTGTTCTAGGACCGGCTCATCTTCTAAAGATTTGTTTGTAGGCTTTTCAACCTCTTCAATCACTCTTCCACTTCTCAATGTGATCACATTAGCTTCATGTTGAGATCTTGGGTTCTTAACCACATTGCTTGGAAGAGTACCTTGTTCTCTTGTTGCCACTTGTTGCTGCAAGCTGTTCAGCTGCTTCTCCATAAGCTCGAATGCCTTGCTAGAGTTCTTGTTGTGCATTTCAATCCCCTCTAGCCTAGCCAATATTGCTGCCATGATAGGATCAGGAGCTGGAGCTGCAACCGGCTGTTGTACCTGCTGATATTCAGGTCTTACCTTGAATCCAGTGGGTGGGTTCAGCACATTGTTTGTGTTTCCATAGCTGAAATTTGGATGATTCCTCCACCCCGGATTGTATGTGTTTGAAAATGGATCATTTCTTGATGCGCGTTGTTGCACAAAATTCACCTGCTCTTCTTCAGGAATAAAAGGACAAGTTTCGTTAATGTGATCCGACATAGAGCAAACAGAGCATACCTGAGAAACAGATGATGATGATGTTGTTTGGCTCTTGATGGCAGTAGATATGGACTCCAACTTCTTCTCTATTGCTTTCATTCTCTTGTCCATGTCTGGGTTGGTGGCAACCTCAAATACAGCTTGCTGTTTCTTGCTCGCCAACGTCCTTTCTCTTGTGTAAAATTGCTTGGTGTTCTCAGCCAATTTCTCTATGGTATCATGAGCTTGCTGACCTGTTTGGTACATGAACATACCTCCACAAGCGGAATCCACTCTTGTCTTGTTAGATGGCTCCAGACCTTCATAAAAGAAAGTCATCCTGTCCTCTAAATCATACCCATGATGTGGGCATTTCCTCAACAGCTCCTTGAAATGACTCCATGCCTCATGAAGCATGTCACCATCTTTTTGTATGAAGCTATTAATCTCCTTCTTCAACTGCTTAGTCTTCTGGGCTGAGAAATACTCCTTCATGAACGTTACCTTCATCTCATCCCAAGATTGTATAGACCTAGGAGCCAAAGAATTGAACCACATCTTCGCTCCTTCCTTCACAGAAAAAGGAAATAAAATTAGTTTCAACACATTAGATTCAACATTTTGTAAGTTTTGTGTTGATGCTAAAGCTTCAATCTCAGCCAAATGTTGCTGAGGGTCCTCTGAAAATACCCCCCTATAATGAGGTAGGGCAGAAAGTAAAGCAGGAGGTACTGAATATGTCCCAAGAGCTGGCAACACTATTGGTGATGAATTCCCCTGAGCACTAGGTACAAAGGAATTCATCAAAGTTCTTGGTTGTTCTCCCATTGCTGCTCTTTGTGGTGGCGATTGAGGAACTTCTTCTTCTGAATCTAAACTTGTTTCCACCTCAACCTCAGGTTCTGCCACTGTGCCACTCGTGTTTCCAACCTCCAGTTCTGCTTGCCTCTTCTGCTTCCGGTTTTGCTTAGCTGAGCGCTCAATCTCTAAATCAAGCAATAAAGGCTCAGTTCTCCTTGACCTTCGAGTATGCATGCACTAAGTACCTGCACACAAGAGACATGTTACACTACAAAATAAAACAAAACAAAACTGAAACAAAAGACACGTTAGAATATAAAGACTAGATCTTTCCCCGGCAATGGCGCCAAAATTTGATCGGTGTTTTACCACCCTCAAAATTACCCTATAATGAACTTAATATGCTTGTCAATGCAGTACAATAGTATAGGGGTCAATCCACAGGGAAAGATGAGACTCAATACTCTAAACTACAAACAGACGCGAAAATCAGAAATCTGACAGACTCGACCACGGGACACTAACGTAATTAATTAAAATATCTAGACTCAACCTAAAATTACGAAATTAATACTGGACACTAAAGACACCCTATCGAACTTCGATGCGAAATTTCGATGCAATCGGAATTTGTTTGGTTGTCGAACAAAATTATGCAAAACAGAGTACGAAACTGAAACAGAAAACAGAGTATAAGCAAAACGAAAATCAATGATAAAATGGGTTAAGGGAAGTGTTATCCACCACCGTCAATCCACCTAGACGACAAATGCTTAACTAAATAATGTAATTTTTATGAATGAAAGATTCCCAGGAAGGCCCCGAGTTGTGAACACAACCTATTACCCGATCCTTATATTTACAATATTGAAGGTCTGCTTATCAATATTGTCTATCCCTCAAAGAACCCGAAGTCACGGACTCGAATTTACTAAGAGAAAAGCATTAAGATTTAGAAAGGGTTTGAGAATCTACAAGGCTTCATAAGTACACTACAGTCGTGTCTTACTAGACCTAGGGTTTCTTATACCAAGCATGTATGGGTTCTACTATTGAAACTTGAGGAAGGTAATAATCACCAACAGTCATCAATTTTCTTAGAATTAGATTCCTAAACATGCATACTAAGCGTGCACTCAAAGCATACATAATCAAGAATCATCACCGTATAAATAACAAAGAAACCTCATTCAAATAACAAAAACAAAATTTAATTAATGTGCATAAGCAGTCTAGATATCATGAACGGGGCTTCAAAACAGCCCCTTAACAATGGAGTTTAGCTCCTCATGGAATCAGAAAATAAACTAAAATAATCCATGAAAGAAATTGATACAAACGGATGAAAGAGAAACTTGCAGCTTCCTTGCTCTTCGTTCCGTCCGTCCTCCCCCCTTGCGTACGTTCTCTTCTTAGCTATTTATATGTTCCAAACTAACTAGGTTAACTAACCTAGCTAGCAACTCACGTGCAAGACACAAATTCCAGCCCATCTCTTCTTAATCTCATTATTATAATAGGACTCTTCTCTTCTTCTCCTTGCTTGCCACTTGCCAGCCCATCGAACTTCGATAGCCCATCGAACTTCGCTAGCCATCGAACTTCGCTAGCCCATCGAACTTCGCTAGCCCATCGAACTTCACTAGCCATCGAACTTCACTAGCCATATATATATAAGTCCAAGTTGATTCAATGGCAGGTATGCATCCCGTGCAAAGCTTCCAATCCATATATAAAAATATATATATGAGTCCACTTGCAAAACTTCTCCTTCCAAGCCACTTGAAATAAATATATAAAAATAAAAATGCATGCATGCAGCCATCTTGATACAGAACAACTCCCTCCATGTACGTCCTTGCTAGCCCATCGAACTTCGCTAAGGCATATTATTTAATCTCTTTTTCTTCATTTATCTCCAAAATACCTAAGAACAAATAATAATGTTAAATTACTTAAAAACATAACAAAAGAGCTAAATATAAGGTTCGGTTAAGCACATAAACGTTGCATAAATATGCAACTATCATAAATCATAAGTGATATATCTTGATTATGAATATTTAAGGAATATATTTTTTTATCAAAGACGTGCAAATTTATTTCAAAGGGAAGAACTCAATTACAAATATTAGCCATGAAGGCTTGCAGCTCTATCGGGACAGACCCGACCAAATAACATTTAGATGTGACGCTAAACTAAGTCTAGCAATCTTATGAGTTGTTGTGTTATCTTCCATGTAGATATGCACCAAAGAGGACACTGGCATCATCCTGAGAGTATCACCAACATCCTCAACTACTCATCCCAGCTTAGTGAAGTCCTCCTCACCAACTTCTATAACATGCACTAATGCCCGGTTACCCGACTCAAACATTACAAAAGACATACCTCTTTGGTAAACCAAGCTGGCAGCCTCTCGAAGAGCTAATGCTTCAACCATGCTTGGATCGAAGACATGATCAACAAACTTAGCTATTCCAGTGACTACTCATCCCTCGTGATCACAAACCACAACTCCTATACCTCCTGTACCATTATCTCCATTGAAGGCTCCGTCCACATTTGCTTTAAGCCACCCTACTGGTGGTTTATTCCAAACAGTAGTTGGTCTAGGTGCTTTTGGTTCCTTTGCAAAGCGAATAGACCAATTTGTTGAGAAGAAGAGTTTTGCTTGAAAAATGACTTGAGTAAAGGTATGAGCTTTGGCAGACCAGAAATGTCGATTCCTTTCTTTTTAGACACTCTACATGATAGTCAATAAAATCCTGAAATCCTCCTTTGACAAGGTCTCGCCGCAACAAGATATCCATTCTCGAAATTCCATTAGGTCACTAGGAAGTAGTTTCCTAGACAACTCTGGAAAGAAGTTAAAAACATCACAAGTAAAGGGACAATCAATACTTACATGCCGAATTGTTTTCTCCCCATCATTACAGAAGCAACACCCATTTGTGAGAGGCACTCTTTTTGAAATCAGACTTGATACAGTTGGCAAGATACCCCTACAGACCCTTCATAAGTGAACTTTGATCTTTTGAAGAACCGAAGCCATCCAAATCTTCCTCCAAGCATTTGAACTCTCTACAGGAGCCGAGCTACTTCTAGCTAAGCTGCTCAATAATTCTCTAGCCACATAGTAAGCAGATTTTTTTTTAGAAACGTCCATTCTTATCAAAGTGCCACATCCACCTATCCTCCATATTCCTTGAGCTAATAGGAATACCTCGGATTAGAGTCACATCCTCCTCCTCAAAACAAGCCGACAACAATGGTTCATCCCATATTCCCGTAGGCATTATGAACTCACTCATTGTTTCAGGAACCAACCTCTTACAAATTCAAGGCTTGAACAAAAAGGGACGAGGTATCCAAGGATCCAGCATAGGTTGAATAGAAAGACCATTACCTACCTGCAACCTCATTCCTCTCCTCATTACTGACCTTGCTTCGACTGAGAGAGAACCGTTTGGGGTAGCCTACATGAAGTCTGTATGTGGGAAATACTTAGCTTTATACATCCTGGCAACTAACAATTGAGATTTGTGAAGGATCTTCCATCCTTTTTTTGCTAGTAAGGCCAAATTATGGGCGTGTAAGTCCCTAAAACCCATCTCACCTTCCTCCTTAGGTAGGCAAAGCTCTGACCATGACAACCAGTGGATCTTCCTATTGTCCGGAAGGCTCCCCCACCAAAACTTGGTACACATCTGTTGTAGAGAGGTACACAAAGTTTGTGGTAACAGAGAACATCTCATAATATATGTAGGTAGTGAAGGATCGTCCATCCTTTTTTTGCTAGTAAGGCTAAATTATGGGCGTGTAAGTCCCCAAAACCCATCTCACCTTCCTCCTTAGGTAGGAAAAGCTTTGACCATGACAACCAGTGGATCTTCCTATTGTCCGGAAGGCTCCCCCACCAAAACTTGGTACACATCTGTTGTAGAGGGGTACACAAAGTTTGTGATAACAGAAAACATCTCATAGTATATGTAGATAGTGATTGAGCAACCACACGAATCAGAATATCCTTACCCACTCCACTCAACATCTTTCCTTGCCAACCTTCCAACTTCTTGCTAAGCTTTTCCTTGATAAAGGAGAAGGTCTTGACTTTATTCCTCCCTAAATAAGTAGGAAGCCCCAAGAAATGTTCATGCTTCTCCTCCACTTGAACTCTAAGGAACTCCACCAACCTGCTCTTGGCATTTGTTGGAATCTTTTTACTAAAAATAATACTGCTCTTCGATAAATCAATTAGTTACCCCGAGGTTGCCTCATAATCCTCTAGCATCTTCTTTATGTGCACACACTCTTCCATCGTTGCATTCCTAAACAATAAGCTATCATCGGCAAACAACAAGTGATGAATGGTGGGTGCCCTCGGGCACACTTGTATACCTTGAAGATAGTTCTGCCTCACCTTCTTTTCTAACAAAGCTGTAAAAACTTCAGTACGTAAAAGGAAAAGGTAAGGTGACAAAGGATCATCTTGTCGAAGTCCACGTGTAGGAGTCAGATATCCTCTCGCTTTCCCATTTAGCAAGAATGAATATTTTACCGTTGACACACACTGCATGATCATATGGACCCAACTCTCCGCAAACCCTATTTTTAATAACACCTCCTACAAGAAGTCCCACTCCATTCTACCGTAAGTTTTACTCATATCCAATTTTAGTGAGAATACCCCTTCCGAGCTTGATTGACAATTGTGAATGAAGTGCAACACCTCATTCGCAATCAAGGTATTGTTAGTGATAAGATTCCTTAGATCAAAAGCACTATGAAAAGGTGAGATCAACCCATCCAGAATCTTCTTCAGCCTATTTGCAATCGCTTTGGAGCACATCTTGTAGATAACATTGCACAAAGCTATTGGCCGAAGCTCCGCAACTGTTGTTGGATTACTTACCTTTGGTATGAGACAGATGTGGGTGAAGTTCATAACCCCAAGTAATCTACCAGTATGGAGAAAAGATTGAGCAGCGGATACCACATCTTCTCTAACTGTATCCCAATATTTTTGAAAGAACAATGAGAGCATTCCATCAGAACCCGAGCTTTCGTTGGATACATACCAAAAAAAGTAGCACTAATTTCTATCAAAAAGTAAGGCTGGCATAGAGCTACATTCATCTCCTTGAAGACCCTAGGCTAAATCAACTCGATTATTGCCCGACGTCCCGAGTAATCAGTAGGGACAATAGTGAACATTCTATTAAAATACTCAAGAACCACCGTCTACATCCCCTCATCTGACTCCTGCCATGACCCCTCCACATCAAATAGCCCCCGCAAGGTATTCTTAGTCCTCATATTCGACGCTTTCCGATGAAAGTGCTTTGAGTTTTCTTCACCTTCAAGCATCTATTGTAACTTAGAACGATGCTTCCAATATTTATTACTTTTAATTCAGAATGACACTCTCCTGCTGATATTCGTCAGTTAAAGGCAGTGTAAGAAGTGAAGCTAGTCGCTGCCAGATTTGATCAATCTCTCGGGACTGGTTACCATAAGTTGCTCTCTGCCAGTCTGACAATGCAAAGTGGGAATTAATAATTCGATTCCAAGTCTGATACAGAACATTTTCGGCCACTGGCTTTTCCCATCCTACTTTGACTGCTGCAAGACAACCTTCATGTGCAGTCCAAAAACTTTCAAACCGAAAATGAAATTTCTGGTTCAGTATTGGTTCTGGCTATCTCTTCCTTGCATGAAGAAATAGAGGGGTATGATCACCATACAATGGTGAGAGATTTTTCAAAACTGAAGCTGAAAATATATCACTCTAGGTTGTCGTCGCCACTGCCCTGTCCAACCTACTACGTAGTCTACCTCGATACCAAGTGTAAGATGCCCCCACATATCCTAAATCCACCAATTCAGAGTAAGAGAGAGCATCCCTTAATTATTGCATTTGACTCTCACTCCTAAAAACCCGTCCATCAGTCTCATCTGCATGCAAGAGCTCATTACGATCACCAAGAAGAACGCACGACAATAAAGATTCATCACTCAAGTTCCTCATCAAATCCCATGTCCTGTGTCTTTCCGAAGTCACTGGGTATCCATAAAACCCAATCATTCTCCATGCCTCTCCAGAGCCATCTGTGGTATGCACCTCGACATCAATGTGATGTCTCGACTTTGTACAAAATCGAATATCTAAGCCATTGCTCCAATACAGAACCAAGCCTCTCGATTGTCCAACACTGGCAACTGCTTCACTGTTCGGTAGCCCTATTTGACCACACAAAGAACCCAAGTAATCCATATCATTCACCTTCGTTTTGCTAATGAAGACCAAACTCGGTTTGGGCTGGCGGACTACACGCTTAAGCGCAGAGACCACTCCCTCATTGTTCAATCCTCTGCAGTTCCAAGCTAGGATCTCCATGGATCAGAACTTCAATGTTGTGCCGCTGGAACTAAGAAAAGAAACCCGAAGGAAGACGTTCTATTTTCCGGGAGTGCACTTTTTTAGTTCAGGACTTAAATTTTGGACGATAAAAGAGAGTATTAGGATTTGAACCTGGCTCGTCAACGGATAGTTCAACGCCTTGGCTATGGAGCAATCCCAATTCTTAATTGGCTATTTTTAGAGAAAATACTCTCCAAATAGAGAGTATTGAAATTCGAACATGGTTCGTCAACGGATAAATTCAACGCCTTGACTAATGGAGCAACCTCAATGCTCAATGTTTAACGAATGTTAATTTAGCCGAAAATTTGCATAAATGATTTATTCATAATTAACTATCTAATAATGAATTCTCCAAATTTTGATAAATAAAAAAAAGTGAGACTAATAAGAAAATATTCACTAAATCGTAAGGGTTCTCATTAGAGAATTTTCCCTTAAAATGTAGTCCATCCCATATGAACCAAAAGAAGCACAAATTTGGATCATAATTGCAACTGGGCTGAGGTCGAGGCCCATTTAATCAGACTCTGTAATCCGGATAAAACCACTCAAAACGAGTCCTATTTTCCGGAAAGGTAGACAATTTAATGACTGCAAACTGTGATGAACTGAGCAACCAAAGGGTCGATTATCAGCATATAGGCCTCTTGGGTTTCCAATCAAGCACCATAGTCCAATCAGGTAACCACAACATACGACATTCCAAATCGAATCTCAAGCTCAGCTACTCCATCAATCTCTTTCTACATACACAAATCTACAAACCATCTTCAACAACTTCCGACTTGGTGTCCTCACTGTCCTGTAAGTTCTTATTCTCCTATATGCTCACAGAGCTTCTCTTTCTCATTCATTTACATCGATTCGATGCATTGCATTGCATTTGATTCAGTGAGACCCAGTTGATCATAAATCAATGAAAAGACTTCGTTTATGTATAAATGTTTGAATTATTCAGTGATACCCATTGATCAGTAGTTGGAGTTGAGTTGGAAGTATGATTCTAGCTGTGGTGGCATTGCTTCTGTGTGTCTTTCTAGGAGCTTTCGCTGTGATCGCATCTGGTACTTTCTTTGGTCCTTTTTACTTTCATCCCAGAATTTGATTCTTGTAATGTTATGTAATGTTATATAAAGTTTGAATCTTGTAACCAAACAAAAAAGTTTGAGTCTTTCTAAGCAAGTTTTGAGTGTGGATTGTAAAAGTGAAAATCTTTTGGGTTGCAGGTAATACAAAAAAGAGTGGTTCAAATACTAAAGCTGAGAAGGTATGATTGAAGTTCTAAACAAGCCAAAGTAGTTTGTAGTTTCAGTTTTGTTAAAAAACCAATCAATTAATTCGATTTTGGGTAAGTGTATATGTTATTTCAATTGCAAGCAAGACTAGTAAGGCTGAGTGAATGACCTGTTTTCTTTAGATAGCCAAGATATACACTAAAGCTGAGGTCTCTTTGCATAATAAAAGAACAGATTGTTGGGTGATTATCAAAAACAAGGTAATATCATTATTTTTCATTTTCGAATGAGATGGCTGCTTGCTTGCTTGTGTTAAATTCACATCTATCACTTACATTTTATTTTTTCTTCAATAATTGTAGGTCTATGACCTTATACCATATGTAGAGGTGCACCCGGGTGGTGATGCCATCCTCTCACACTCTGGGGATGATTCAACTGCCGGGTTTTATGGGTAAGGAGTTTATATTGTGATGTTTTTTCTTTTCCTTGCCATTACACTTTTCACAACCTTCACCTGTTGCTTTGAGTTTGCACCGATAAAATTTGGAGACAGTGTCTCATAAGCTGGTCTTTGTGAACTGTTCAGGTTACTAGTGTATGTGAATATGTGATTGGACAGAATGATAGTGTTTTATAGTGACCTTCTCAACCCTCATCTGAGGATTTGAAGTGTGAACTGGCTGTATGGATGAAACTTATACAGTTGATAGAGTCCATGTATGTTAAATGAACCTCTAGTTGCAACATATATTATGTGTTTCAACTTGTGTTTCTTAGTGCAAAATTGTAGTCAGACCTCTATGTTTCTATGTTCATAGATATCTTCAGCGGAGGTAGAGTTTCTTGTTTACGTGTAATTCTTTGAAAACCTACCAGCTGTAGTGTACATTGTAATGTCATTGGCAAGCTTGCGGCGCCATGAAGTTGCTGACACATTTCGCATAATTTCAATTTCATGTTTTGTAGGCCACAGCATGCTAGCCTAGTCTATGACATGGTTCACGAATTCTACATTGGAGATTTGGAGCCTGGAGCAGCCCCAGCTAGTTAGTCATTAGATTGTTGGTAGAACGTACTTCTACATTAACTATCAGCATTTTTTCTGTACTCAAACGTGGTCTAGGTGGCTTCCATATCGTCTATTCAAACATGTTCTAGTTGTGGCTCGTCCTCCAAAAGCTCCGAATTGATATGTTTGAAATCCAGCTTCATTTTTCTTCGTATTAAATTATTAATGTGTTCGAGTGATCCGTTAAATCATCTGTGAATTGTCTCATATTTTAGCGTAGTATAAAGACTGCTCACTTGTTTCTCTTCGACATCTTACACTTCTTTACCACAATTCAGTCTCTGATTCAAACTTTTCTTATTATCACTTTTTTTTTAGAGGAAGATTATAGCAGTTTTATTCCAAAAGAGGACCAAGTACAAAATTCAAGGTTTACACCTTGTATTTGGTCCGGTAGTGAACCCGGCCAATCAAAAGATAAATGCGAAAGCAAAGAGAATCTAGCTAATCGATGTGCGGCAACAGTAGCTTCTCTGTAAACATGAGTAATCTTCACATACGGAAGTTGTGATATTAAGAACTTAATGTCCTCCACTTCTTCTCCTGTTGGAGAGTCATCTTCTTCTTCCGATTCAATAGCTCTTGCAAGTCCCAAGCGATCTGCTTCAATGACCACCTGGCACAAACCAATTTCGATGGCCTTTTGGCATACATACCTTACGGCCTCGGCTTCCATCAAAGCAGGAGATGATCCCACTGCCCTAAATTTGCCAAGTCCCGCAGTAACAGTACCTGAATGGTCTCGGAATATCGCCCCCACAGCCCCTTGTTTTGTATTCCAATCAAAAGCCCCATCACAATTAACCTTGGTCCATCCCCATTCCGGCTTACTCCAAACCTGAATAACTCTTGCTCTTGCTCTCTTACCAACTTTCATTGGTTGCACCTGTACATACTGATTATAACTCACTTACTAACTGGATCAAAATGTACGGAAAAATGGATATGTACTCGGGCCAAGATACTTCAGTATGACTTCAAAAACATTGCAAATCACATCTCCTACTGACTATCATTTTGAATCTCTGTATAAGAATTTGGGTTACAAAACTAAAGAACTGAGCTGAAGACAGAATGTGAGTTACAAATCAATCCAGACGTGTAGGTTGAGGCTGAAGAATCAAATGGATTTGAATGGGGACATAAAATAATGAAGCAAGAATGCCTAAAAACACATTAATCAATAACCAATAATTGAATCGCCAACCAATCGACCCCAACAAAGCTTTCTTCCAACATCCTCGTCATCCATCCAATCTTGTGAGCTGGGCAAACTGATTCACAAATATGTTTCACTTGAACTAACCAAATCTGTTAGCTATCATATTTCTTAGGTTGATGCCATTGTGCCAAACTTCTGGCCAAAGAGCTGAGGAACGACGACTTTGGAGGAGCGCCTTTCTTCCCTAAATGCTTTCCTCCCAAATCTGTGTATATTGGACCCATATCCTTGCTTCTGTCAATCTTCAGTACAAACATTTCAGACCAAGTCAGGAAAGAACTTTTACTTTGTATCAAATATGTATAAAGTAATGTGTCATATTTTAGAAGGAAGACCTTAGTCAGCATACCTTGAAGATCTTCCCTTCCTTCAAGTGATACCGTATACCCGACCAATTGATAGATTGAGTAAAATGAGAACGGAAGGCAGAGATGGGGTACAAAAAGTTATCTACAATAAGTGCAATAAATACCTGCCACATGAAACAGTACTCACATTAGAAAGTAGTCAGAATACTAATTACCATCAAGAGGATGTATAGAGAACTCTGAACTGAAATGTGGATAATTCCATATATGGTTGACAGAACTAGGATACTTACAAATCCCCAGTTATAAGTAGCAAGTGAGAGTTTAGGTGCCTCTGGTGATAACATGTTGCATAGATGAACTTCTATCCTTGTCAAATTCCACATGGAAAGAAGTTCCACAATAGTGCATACAGCTAGGCAGCCTACCAATTTCAAACCTGAGGAAGGTGTTTGCAACAGTCAGTACTGCTAAAGGGAGTCAAATTCTCAATTGAAAAGTTCTAACCCCAGATATGAACATATCATCATCAAAGGTGAAGAACATTGACCATAGAAATAACTTAAAAGAAAAGTTATTGAAACCTCGACTTGCAGTAGATTGTCTAAACTACCCACCCAATGAACATGGAGTTACTGAAGCACAAAATGAATATTTTTCCCATACTGGACTTTTCCCACAAATATTCTGTAGTACTAGTGGTCCCTATCTAACGGTAATAGTAGGGTTCTCACCACCAAACGTGAAGGTAGTTTCCTCAATTGAATACCCCTTAATATACATTCGTAGGGCTGCTGTGACATGAATCATGGCCATCAAGTACGGTGTTACAAAACCCCATGAAAGATAGCAGTGGACAGTAAACAATGCCCGGTTCATAATCCAATTGACCTTTGTTAAATATGATTCCAAGACGAATGTTTGCTTCCTCAAGTAATTCCAATACCTACATGAGAAGTCAAAATATTTACTTAAGCCAAATTTTGATGCATGATGTTTGTTAGTTATATTATCTGAAGAATTGTGCATCACAAACCTTGAGAAACTAAGATCACTTGCAAGGGGATGAGGAAAGACAGCAACTGGAGGTGATGTGATAAGCCTCTTATGAGCCCCTGGAAACGACCAATAACATCAGCAATAATGGACAGTTGATACAAAGTTACAAAGACCCAGTGGCAAAAGCCTTATACCCTAAGATCAATGCACCCATGCTTACTGAATGAGATTGAACAGAAAATGTCAATGAGTATATACCAGCTATAGCTGCAAGAGTCATATCATCAGAGTAACCACCATCTCGGAGACCTGAGACCACACCATAGCGATCAAGTCTAAAATCATCTGCATGCATCTGCAAAAGCAAGCTTAAATAGTTAGGATCGAGCTCTAATTTATTGTAAGCAATAAATCAAGAAGGTGATGGCTACTTACCATCATGCAACCTCCCCAAAGAAAGAATGTCCTTCCACCAGTAGCAAAGCCCATTGAGCAAGGCTGTTGACAACATAAAATCCAGATATCAATGAGTCAGACTGGTATATGTTCCACCACCTAATATAATTTTCAAGCATCCAAAGCTCTAATATGCCACTACTATTTATCTAACTGTGCTTTATCTAATTTTGAGAAAATTTGCATTGGATGTGATACTCAAAATGACATATAGAAGACTTGTTTAAAAACATTTGCACTAAAGTTACATTACAGACAGACAAAAGTGTAAAGACAAATTGGAAAACAAGTAGTCGATGGTTCCATACCATATGATATTCATAAATGCAGTAACTGCCTAGAGTGCCAGAAGGCAAATCGAGAGGATATCCAGTTTGAATAAATATCTGCACATCATTTCAACAGAATCAGTACCATATATAGTTAACTTACAACAAAAACCAAACCAAGAAAAGGAAGGAGAAGAAGGCTAGAAGATAAGCAAAAATATCTAGTCTCAGCATACAAGGATCATACTTCAGGATTTTTCTCCATCTCAGTAGTTAGGGCTCCAATTGACCCAGGGTGGAGCCTAACATCGTCATCTAGAAATAATACATACTTGGTGTCCTTCTGCATTTTGTCTACTCCAACCTACAACATGACATCACCATCTATTAATTGACAATTTGACAGGATATGCACAAGAAGCTCACATACACCGAACCCAACTAGAGCAGAAAGTTTAAATACAGAAGAAAAAAAAACATTGTCTCTAGCCACTTTTTCATATATCTATATGAAGAATGAATATACATGTGAAAAGGAATAAGAGACTTAAATTATATTACACTTTTGATACTACAAGGTATAATAACACATTATACATTAGTTTGTTGTTCAACTAACTGACTGTGGTAAAACTAAATATGTACCAATTGATTGTGAATTTTTTGACTACAGGTTGTTGAAAGACCAGCCACAATAATCTTTGCATCAACCTCATCCTGCAACAGAACCATGGTAAACATGAAAAAGAGGTTAGTATATGAACAATAATGATGCAGATCCAGAGTTTCAAAGATATCCATAAGCAATTTATGCATCAAATCATATGTTATGGTATTGTCATTTGCTTTACAATATATTAGAAGATTTCATTTCAATATGATATAACTGTGTACCTTAAGCTCTGATATTAGCATAGATACAGCACGGTAAGCAGGGTCTTCTGTACTTTCCACCACAAAAAGAAATTCTAAAGGACCGCCATAGAGAGATGTGATCTGTGTTCATTAATAAAACAAAAATCGGCAGTGTTAGTATACATAATTCAGTAGATATAGTAGTACCAACGAATAAAACTCTCTCTGGCAAAACGAACAGATAGACAGGTCTTCACCTGACTTCTCCAATTGTGTAAATTGTGTTCTCCAAATCCTTTCAAAGGCATAACAACGGACACTTTCGGCAGGTTGATCTGATTCAAGTGCTCAAGTTCCTTGATATCCTGGCAAAGAAACGCAAAGCTATTTCCACATCTCATACTGTCCTTCATTCGTTTAATCTCTCTATTCCTGCACCAACAAACAGAAGACAATAAAAAATACAAAACAAATGAACTCCAAACACAAATTGAAGCATAAAAGTGAAGAAGCAATATCCAAAAATCTACGCTTCAAGTACCTGACATAAGCTGCGCAAACCCACCCAAAAGCTAGAGTCAAACAAATGAAACATCCCTGCTGCACCAAAAATGATATTAGATATGTATAGCCATACAAACAACATGATCAGAAACATGAGAAATTGGCAATAACTATACTTAAATCCAAACATAACCTAATCAGTTTAGCAATACCAGGTTAAACACGACCAAAAATCAAATCTTTGACTTCCATTATCCGCCTAAACTCCGAAATCTCACACGAAACGTAACCAAAATCCACACTTGAATCAAAAATCAACCTAAATCGTCCGAAACGATTGAAAATGAAAACTGCCGCCATAAAACAAAAACCAAAACCATGTTCAAAACTCAAGTCTAGGAATCACCAATCCGAGTTCGAATTCCATTACGCAATTCACAACATTAATATATTAACCGAAGAAACGAGCCAGAATTTTCTGAGGTGAAAAATTCAGAAAAAACAATAGACCTGGATCTGAAACAAACCTGGAGCTGTATGAAGACGGCGAAAGGACTACAGAGCTTCCGGCTGAGCGAGAAGAGAATCGAATCGAGAGGATCCAATGCAGACATTGTTGTTGATGAAATTTTAAAATTTCAAAATTCAGAACAAGACGGGCCCTCTCTGTCTGTCTGTCTGTCTCTCTCTTTCTTTCTCCGGTGATTTTTCAATCGGAGACAAAAGAGAGAAGGACTCCCTCCCAAAGGTCTCGAATTTCACGCTGACATTATCCTCGGAGATTCGACCGCCGATTGAAATATCCCGAACGGCGTCGTATTAACGGAGAGAGAGAGAGAAGGAGGGCTAGTGTGACAGAGCGGGTAAGTTTATAAAATTCGAAGCTAGAAAGGGGAGAAAAAACGAGAGCTGTGATTGGCTGTGATGATCTAAGCCTGCTCTCACCCTCATTGACCACATCACCATTCAAATCATTCAAAATCCAATTCTCTTATTCGTTCTCTTTCTCTTTCTCTTTCCCAGCTGGCCGAGTTCTTCTTTTTTTAGGGTAAAGAAAGAAAGAGAAAAAGAATTTAAATTTAATTTCTGTTATTTATAGGTTGATGGTGAGCTGGGGATTGAGACCGCCCCCTAGCTAAAAGGAAGATGCCTGTTCCTGATCCGAATCTACAATAACGATGTTTCACTGTCGTGTTTTTTCTTGGTAAACTCTTCTCCTATTTGCTAACCCTACATTCCTACTCTTCCATTCTCAAATTTGATTCTTTTTCTATGTTTGCAGTGGCAAATGATTCATTAGGTTGATTTTTTTTTAAATTTTTTTTTTATGAAACGGTAGAATATGAAGTTGGTAAGTTATAAAGAAGTTCATCGATTAGCGGCCCGATAGAAAAAACTCTAAAATACAACCTACACTATTACAATTTAATCTGGTGTTGGAGAGGAAAGATCCTACATCGAAAAGGGACAAGATAAATTACAAGTTAAATATGGATAAAGTAGTCTTAGTTGTGCATAGACCTTTTGTAATAAAATCTAATACCTTAAAGGTGATTCAGTTGGGATAATATCGATACAATGACGGACCACATGTACCACGTTTGTCGCTGTTCAACTTCTGATACCCAACAACATAGCTAAACGTGATTAGGTATAGAACAAGGACTAAAAAAATTGGGAGGCCCACACCTTATCTAGTCATGTCATCCTAAAAAATTAAATCAATACAATCCGGCTCTCCTCAACTTTTTTCATCGCGAGTGCCACCGAAGTTCTATGCGGGCGATGCCACTCAACACTTTCTTGGACGATGTCCGAAGTCTAGATCCAGTATCCAAAAGGCACATCAGGAATAGCCTAATTATCCATCACCGTGACAATAACCCATTTAAAGATAAGCTTTAAGCATAATTTGGGCCCCATCAAGTAGGGCAACCAAAGCCCAAACTCACTCTCACACCCTAGGATAGTCGAAGCTCATCCCTTACATCCTTGGAGTCCTACTGACATAGTTTTGCCGACCAGGTGAGACTCTATTTTCTGTCACCACCGTCCAGTGATCGTCACTCCAGGACTATCGATGACAGCGATCTGCCTCCTGAGCCGAAATCACGTTCGCCGTGGTCGTAGCCTCGCAAGCAAGATGACTCAGTCAGGCTGCCACTGTCCAGTCATCGTCTTCCTAGGATTGCCGACACCAACTCTCGGCCGCTCGAGCCAAAACCCACTCGGCTAAGGACACCGAGTTGGTCAGTCATTCCTCGTTGCTGCCTCCACCGAGGCACTATCAACCAAGATGTGTTTGCAACTAAATCAATCGGTGTTGCCCGCCAAGAGGAGAAGATGGTTTCAGCTTTGAGACGACCTCGTTTTGATTGCTCCCGACCCCATCAGTACGCAATCAGTGGCGGCCCTTTCCTCAGCTAACGCCACACCACACGGGAGCAGCCGCAAGGCGAGGGGGCTGCATGAATGACGACAACACCAACGCTCCTCGCGACGACGTTGTTCTCAACAACCTAACAAAGTTAGGGTTCTCAACAAATGCTCCGGTTTCCCAGGAGCTCTCTATGTCTCAAGATATTCTACTACTAGACATTAGGTTTGATTAATTGAACGAGTTGGAGTTGGAATGACCGTGTTTATGGTCTAAATCTAGTTATAAAGTAAGTTTGATCTTTTTCTTACGTTAGACAATTAATGTTTTCGTTACGATACATCTATTTATAATTAATGTAAAACGGATCAACACGGTGATATTCTTATCCGGATATGAACTTATTCAACTACATCAAGAATACTATTGGTTGTGAAATTCTTAAAAACGCAATAATGCAGTAGACTACGATCGATGGAAACACTTCAAGAATAGAATGATTTTGATGGATGAATCTCTACTCACTGTGGCACGTACTCAACCTCAAAACTTTCCAGTTAGTGGTAAATTATTGCAATTTGAAGCTTGGGTGAATTATTGCAAAGAAAGATGCGTGCACGCTACTGACGCTAGCTATTGAACTGGAAATACTTCATTACATGCACATCAGTCGTGACAATAATTTGAATAAACATAATAAGAGAGGGAGGTGCTAGAAAGCTCATCATAATTATGAAAGATTATGATTAACATGAGCCACCAGCCTGATCCACTAATTTTTAATTGTCTACCTTACTCGGATCGGATTCAAATCTCGGACCCACGAAATTAGTACGTTTTAGATGAAGCTGCTCAATGTGGATATTCTGTTTCTTTTGAGGATCAAATTCAACCATCAACAGAGTACTTCAACAGTTTTGCTGAGGATGATGACAGGTATATCTATATCCAAATTGATCTATATTTGTTCATCACATGCATGGAAATATAATAATTTATAAAAAAAAATGGAAATAGAGAAAATGCTAGTTAAGAGTATATATGGACGTGACTCATCACAACTAATAAAATTCATTTTTTGCATATTTCTAATGAGCTTAATTTTTCTTCTTCTCTTAATTGGTATATAACATCGATCTTGTGCTGTCATTAAACGATTGAATCACAGAATTTACGATTCAGTTAGTTACCAAACCCTAGTGTGTTCTAGTTACGTAAGATATGAGGATGCACCGGTGCAAGGAACATATATACAAGCTAGCTTTTACTAATGTTGGCGGCCACATTAACGATATATATAGATATATGTTGACACGGAGATTAAAAAAAACACCCTAACGCTGATAGAAACGAGAGAGAGAGAGAGCGAAACAGAGAAAGAAGTGAGATCTTGTCCGACGGCTCGCCGTCATGGCGTCATCATCAAGCGGGCTTGGGTGACCTAGGGTCGCCGGAATAAATCTAGGCGAAGGAAGGTTCAGTGACTTGGTGTCGGGTTGGTGTGGCGGACAGCGTCCCGAGATCGGAGGCCGGGCAGTAGTAGGAGTGGCCGCGACGCATCGGGGATGGCGACAGTTGGGGTGGTTGCCTCTGATGCGGCCAGATCGGAAGTTTTTGTCCGGATATGGTTGGTCAATTTTGGTGTCGCCGTACTGGAATGGAAGCATGGTTGGTGGATCAACAATGATGTCATGGGAAAAGCGAAGGTTCCGAGGGGCGGCGGCGCTGGTCGGAGATCGGGACAAGACACACGGCATGCGATGCTTTCTGGAGAGGCACATATTGTTGTTCTTTGCCTAAGGTCAAGATATGGATCGTGGGATTGAGCTCATGACCCGTGTCTTTTATATTTATTTAGCATTTATTTTTTTTGTTTATTTCATGTTACAAATAAATCCTCGAGTAGTGAGGTATGTCAGGCGGTCATGACGATTTTTCTGTGTGTGCATTCTTTGTGCTTTGTCGATCTTAAGTTGGGAGCAATATGTGTTCAAATGGGTGCTTACACTTAGTGGTCGGATGAGAGGAAGTGTCGACGTTTGTCGGCAGCAGGTTGAGAAAGCTACTCCAGACCAGGTACTGATGTATCGCTTTCGTCGGAAAAGTTTCATCGTTCCATTAGTTTTTTACAATCTACCATAATTACCAAGAAACAAATAAATAATCGTTGAGGAGTTGTTTTCTGCTAAGTGGTGCGTGTTATTTTACATAATTTTTGTAGAATGTCTTGTTATAATTCATGATATTTTATGTGACCTTATTGTAATATGGAATTCATAATTTATGTTCCCTATCTATTTTACATTCTCATTAATCAAAGTCTGAGTGTTGCCGCACACTACCCTTATTTTCAAAATAAAAATAAAATAGATATATGTTGATAAGCTAATTAGTGTGTTGTGGATGCTTAATGGACAGCTGGTTTAGTGGTTTTTCAACACATATGCAAAGTAAAAGGGCATCTGGGATCGCTGAAAACTGTGGGAAGCAGAGGGAGGCATTAGGGGTCGAGAATCATTTTCTGCTATAAATCACAATCACATTGCATTTCACATGGTCTTGACTATTGACAGCTAGCGTTGCAGGCATTGGGCCATGTTAGCAAATTGGCACAAGCTTGCTCATTCTGGATATATAATTAGCAAAGGGACATTTTGTTTTATCGGATATCGGATGGGGTACGATACATGCTAAGTTGCTAATCTCCTTAGCTACCAGTCTTTCTGATTTTGACTTCTTGCATTGTACTACCTACAGTTCTCGGCATAGATGATTTTGTTTGCCTTCGGCGGACCTCCGCCTTGGGAAAGAACTATCAACTATATATGTACAACCAACAAAGGGAATAATAACGATCCTATCATCCTTATTTATTTGTTCCAATTTCATATCCAGTCAGCCAGAGTGGATAAACTATTTGTATCACAAGTTTTCAATAACGCATTAACACATCCCATATAGTCATATACAGTATATGTTGTATATGCCTAAATTGATACGATAATGACTCATTAGTAATGAATAGTCATTAGTCAATGGCAATTTTCGAAAAATAAAATTGTGCCAAAGGTCAGGCTTCAATTTTGGGTCTGTTTTCTCTGTGTTTACACCCGTGCATGAGGCTCATGACTAGTTTGGACCTAATTTTGGTGCTCCAACTAGTAATTATACGTGCAATTGGTGAAAATGTATAACAGGCCCATAGAGAAAGAAACTGCAGCTTGCCAGCGTTGTCCTCTGTCTCTGTGATTGTAGATGGATATACATGGCTGATGGCTCCGACAAACATGACGTACTGAAGAAAAGAATATATATAGAACCTCCAGAAGAGTCAAGGGACATTTCAAGAGAGAAAAGAAGAGGGAAACTTGTAGATGCATGCAAATGATTACGATATAAAAAGCGCGCGAGTACATACACAAGAGATCCCAGAGTCATCCCTTAAAAAAATATGGGAAAAGGATCCTGCCCCATATGGCTAAAATGTATATATATATATATATATATATATCGAGACATTAAGTTTCTTAATAATGGAAAAAGTACACTACAAACAAGGTAGAGGGGGACGTAATTAAACCTTACCCGGCTAGCACGCTAGCACAGCCCATTTATTGGTGGCAGAATCCAAATTGCAGGTTCCTTTGGGTAGTCCTCCGAAGAAGGGTAACACTAATGGAGAAGTGGTTCGCTTCTCCAGACTGTAAATTCCCATCACATTGATGCCAATGGACCAAATTCGGATCATAAGATGCTCATTTATTGGTTGGCAAGTGACTCAACAATATCATGTATATAGTCATTTATGCAACAAGTTAATAGTTAAGTCATTTAGTAAGGATCGTATTATAATTGTTTATTTAGTATATGTATATTCGTATATCAAATACATGATTAAAGTTCAACTGTAATCTGATATGAATCTCATCATTTAATGTAAACCTAATGAAATTAGATTTGGACTCTGTTATGGGTAAAGACACAAGTCTATTCCTATAAGTATGAGAGTTTGATCTCCGTTCTCATGTTACAAAGCATTCAGAACCTACTGACAAGGCGGATAAACACCTCTCAAAGATACCCTATTTACAACCTGGATATATCAATATAGTAAAATAGTTAGGGGTTATCGAACACAAGGAATTGATGAAACTAAATTCTAACACAAAACTAAAATGCTGACAGACTCGACTACAGTACACTAATGATACTGCGAACCTAATCTAGATAGACTCAAATGCTACGAAATTTGGACACAGTGAACTACACACAGTGGCGGACTACCACACAAAATTTGAGGGTTTTCGGAGTTGATTTGAGTACCGAACTGAATCGGCTGAGCTACAGGTAATTCAGAAAACTAAATGCTGAAAGTAAATATGCTAATGAATGCAAATGAATTTAAACTATATGATTAAAGAGTTAAGAGGAATACAATCCACCACCGTCATTCTATCTATCTAACACATACTTAACCTAATGCACATATCCAATGAATGAAAGTTCTCAGGAAGAATTGATCGTTACAACCACATCCTATTACCTAATCCTTATGCCTATGCAGGTTTGTCATGGACCTCCCCTACATCTATCCCTCTATGAACCCATAGTCATGGACCCCAAGGTTTACAAGAAAGCATTAAGTTCTAGAAAAGGTTTGAGAAGTTACAAGGGTTCACAAGTACACTATGGGCGTGTCTCGCTAGACCTAAGGATTTCAATCTCCCGACGGTAAAATCGGGGTATCACTTTAGAGAATCCGGTGGAAGAAATTATCTTCAGTCGCCCGTATCTCATGAAACTAGAATCCTAGCATGCATACTAAGTTGGCCACCAAAGCAAATATACAAGAATTCATACGGTGAATCATTCAGAGAAAGAAACCTCATTCAAAGAATATGCAAAACTAAGTTAAAGTGTATGCATTAAAAAGACTCCATGTACGAGGCTTCAAGTAGCCCCTTAACAAAGAAAAATTAGCTACTCATAATCCTAAATAATAACATCAAATAATTCATAAAATATAAATTAAAATGGAGGAGAAAGAAGAACTCTTGGCGACGACAGGATCAAGCTCGCTTGGATTCTCTCTCCTTCTGTCTCACTTCTTCTTCTTTATTCTTTCTTATGTTTTTGTCTCTTTCTCCCCTTAATCTTCTTTCCAGCCGTCCTCTTCTTCTTTAGCTAGCTAAATATATATAAGCATGCAACTAGATCAATTCCTAGCTAGCCCACATGCTCCAGTACGTCTCCCATGCCAAGTCAAACTCTACTTCTTTTCTTTGTTCTCTATTTTGTTACGTCTCCCACCAAATATGGTCGCCAAACATCTCTTAATTAATCAACTCGCCAAGACTTCCTTCAGCTATATATATATATAGGCAAAATTACTTAAATGGTCATTCATCTTTGCCCAAAACGACAGTTCGGTAACTATCGTATGGCATATATCAAAATGGTCACTCCCGGTAACGTTTCATTCTCAAATTGGTCATTCGAGCTCAAACGTTCGTTAAAATTTGAATTTTTCGTTATTTTCTAGGGATATTTACGTCTTTTTGATATATTTATTTATTCTTTCCCTTTTTTTCTTTTAAAATACATTGGTACCCAGAAAAAATACATTGGTGTTCACCTTCTCCGTCGTCAGCTGCTTGATTGTGACTACCAAGATGAATTGAGATGGATGAGATGACTGAGACGATGTTGGGGTCCTAGGTGAAGTAGATTGAATTTTGAGGTTAGGGTTTTGAATTGAATTTGGGGGTTAGGGTTTTGAATTGCAATTTAATCTCACTCTTCACTGAATCGGGAGTCCTCTACATGGTCCTTTCACTGTCGTTGTTCACCGACCACGAGCTAGAGTCACACAGAGGCGTGCAAGCCTGAGCAGAAGAATGACACAAGATCAAGCAACGAGGTAGACAAATTAGGGAAGAACTGGTCCAATGGGACCCAGTAACACTTCTTCTTCAACACCACCACTGCGCACGGATCTCCTTCCGCCGTCACAATCTCCCCTAATCTCAACACCGACTACAACCTTTCTGCTCTCCTCTCCTCCCTGCTCGAGCATGATGCCTCGAGCAGCTCGGCGAAAGTGTACCAAGCTCCATTATTGCCCCTCGACCACGAGACAATCGCTCTAAAAAAAAGCGGGTGCCGAAGGAGGATGAGTCCAACAAGGAGATGCCGAAGGCGATTGGAGATTTCAGCGTGCGTGCGAGAGGGAGAGAGAGAGAGAGAGAGAGAGCGAGAGAGAGCGAGAGAGAGAGAGAGAGAGAGAGAGAGAGAGAGAGAGAGAGAGAGAGAGATGCCGATGCGATTGGAGATTCACTTCAGACCACTTCATTTCTGGATTTCATTCAATTTCTGGGTTTCGATTGAATTTTAGAATTTGTGTTTCAATTGATTAATGAATTTCTGGGTTTTCTTTTTCGTGATTGATCAATTTGTGTTTCAATTGATTAATAGAATTCGTGGTTGCATTTTTGGGTGGAGCTGCTATTGTGGAGGTGTCGTTCTTGAGGGGAGAGCGGTGGAGCTGCTACTGGATCAACACCAGGGAAGGCTGGGTTTTGCTGCAGCGGTTTGGGGTCAAGGACTCGAGGGTGAAACACCCTTAGAGAAGGCTTAGACGAGGGAAGCACGGGTCGTGATTTGGAGGTGAGGGATGACGATTCGGCGACGACCAAACTTCTAGGTGTTGCCAGAGAGAGAGAGAGAGAGAGAGAGAATAATGGCATTATTGTAAATAAAAGAATTTAACGAATAGAAAGACAAATTTACCCCTTATAAGTCATATGTTTAACGTCCAAAATAGACGGAGTGACCAAATTGATAGACGGAGAACGAAGTTGAATGATCTTTTTGACATATGTCATACGATAGTTACCAAACTGTCGTTTTGGGCAAAGATTAGTGACCATTTAAGCAATTTTGCCATATATATATATATATACACACCTCGCCAAGCTGCTCCTCGTCAAGGTCACATAGGCAATTAGTATTCTTCTCAAATTAGGATTCCTTCACTCCGTAAGTCCTCCTCTTCCACAATAACTCCTAAAATATATTATTTAATCTCCTTTTCTTCATTAATCTCCAAAATACCTAAAAACAAATAAACATAATTAATTCACTCGATTAATAACAATAAACTAAACATAGAGAACAAATTTAATACCGAATAGACACATAAATATGCGACTATCACCTACCCCATTGAATGTGCTTAACGACATAAGAGAAGAGAAGATCATACTGATATTATCAACTACTACGATATATGTATGTATTCAGTGATCTAATCTATAAATTTCTATATGTTTGATCTTCGTCTATTATTGATCTTGTGTTTATGATAACTTGAACAAATTCAGTATACATGTTTATAATTGGTATCAGAGCTTTGGCTTGTTCATGATTCATAAACCGATTAAGAAAATTAATGTATACCAAGATTGGGGTACTTGCAAATCGTAACAAAAAATAAAACAATAAAACATAACAAGATTTACACAAGATTCTATCACGTTAATTCCAAGCACAATAAAACATAACAGAAATGAAAGAATTGAAGAAGAGTCTTTGGATTTTTTTCATAGTTGAACGATGTGCTTGATCTATTGAGTTGTAGACTTGCAGAGATATTTTGGATAGATGGAGAAGCAAAAGGGAGATGGCAAAGAGAAGACGAGAGGAATAGGAGGACAGCAAAATCCTAGTGTCTCATAAAGAAAGAAATTATAGAAAAAAAGTTAATCATTACCACATATCAAAACTGAACAGCTAGGATTGGTTAGGCATATGGTTCGGAGAGGACCCGAATCCCAATACATAGAGATCTACAATGCAATATTAAGTAATTATTTGATTTTGAGTATGAAGTAAAATTGATTACATATGTATGTCTAAAAAAGGGGAAAAACATCCCAATGGAGTTGATCTAGTGGAAACATGTTAGGATGTACGTGGGGAGAACGATGCAGAGGTCCACCTGATAATATGAGGTCTCTAGTTCGAATCTCAACTTGTGAAAAATATTTCTTGAAGATGAGCCATACTTATATTGCTTTCGGCTCCGGAGTGGTAACTCCCTCGACCATCATTTTTGTAACCAAAAAAAAAAAAGGGAAAAAAGCACTCTCATACAAATTATTCTTTTGTATGTCTAAAATTATTTAGTTTGTATATTTTTTGGTTTATGGTTTTATAATCAAGACCACTCATCTTCTAGCATTAACCTGACCGTAGGTGTCTAGGCTATATTGAGATATTTTGGATAGATGGAGAAGCAAAAGGGAGATGGCAAAGAGAAGACGAGAGGAATAGGAGGACAAAAAAATCCTAGTGTCTCATAAAGAAAAAAAATTATAAATAAAAAAAGTTAACCATTGCCACATATCAAAACGGAACGGCTAGGATTGGTTAGGCATATGGTTCGGAGAGGACCCGAATCCCAATACATAGAGATCTACAATGCAATATTAAGTAATTATTTGATTTTGAGTATGAAGTAAAATTGATTACATATGTATGTCTAAAAAAGGGGAAAAACATCTCAATGGAGTTGATCTAGTGGAAACATGTTAGGATGTAAGTGGGGAGAACGATGTAGATGTCCACCTGATAATATGAGGTCTCTGGTTCGAACCTCAACTTGTGAAAAATATTTCTTGAAGATAAGCCATACCTATATTGCTCTCGGCTCCGAAGTGGTAACTCCCTCGACCATATTTTTGTAACCAAAAAAATAAAAAAAAAGGGAAAAAACACTCTCATACAACTTATTCTTTTGTATGTCTAAAATTATTTAGTTTGTATATTTTTTGGTTTATGGTTTTATAATCAAGACCACTCATCTTCTAGCATTAACCTGACCGTAGGTGTCTAGGCTATGTTGGTGAATTTTTTTTTAAAGAAAAAGTATTTTTCTTTAGAAGAAAATAAGTGAAACTATCATTTTGATGTTTTCCTTACTGTTTTATATTTATTAGGACAAATTTTAGTTATCCCCTCTTAGTTTTTTATTAAACATCAAGTTACTCTCTCATGTTTCAAAGTCGAAAGTTTTACCTTCAATGTTTGTAGTTAGCATCAGTTTTACCTTTTTTCTATTTTCCATCCACCATCTCTATTATGTGCTGACGTGTCAATTTTAACTAATGCGAATTCCCAATTATAAGCTCTCGATTTTTCTCCCCAAACTTAAACTCAAAAACAAAAATCAAAAAACAAATTGGCTAATTTCCGATCCATATCCCATTCTAGATTCCATTCCCACCACCTCCACTGTCATCGACACCACTCACTGCGCGTCCACCGCCACCACCTACCCCAATCCTCCGACATTGGAGATCGTGGCCGCCGTGGCATCCTCCCTCTGCCTCGACACCACCGACCCAAGAGGTTTATCTTCTAGGTATATCCAATTCCATAGAGGGCCCAATTTCATTGCACTTTTCCCCCTTTCCCCACCTTTTCTATCTATCTAAGATGACGATCTCTTTGTGGAGCCAGAATCCCAAAAATAAGTCATGCCCTCTCATCTCTCTCTCATTTCCTGATCTCTTTATGTTCTCCACTTGCTATTTTTATTCACTTATTACTTTCCCCATTAGCTTCAATCTTTCCCTTTAAAGATTCAGTTTTTGACTTGCGGATTTGGAGCTTGATCTTTATCTTCAAGCAAAGCTCTTTTAGCTATCTTAATTCCTTCGATCCCTTTTGGGTTATGATGTCGGTGAAATTTAGGTGAGGAGCACTTGGGTTGTTGTTGTTCATTTTTGGTGGTGTTGAGAGATGCAAAAAGGAGGAGGAGGAGGAGGTAAAGAGGATGACAATGGGGCTTCCAAACTTCATGTGAATGATACCCAAGATCTCCTCCAAGGAAAACGATGGCGGTGGAGGCGGTGAGAATGGGATATTGAAGTAAGCCACTATTTTTTAAGGCTGCGGCTGTTCACACTCCAAATTTTGTTCTTCTCACTCTATATCATGTGAATTATTACATTACTATTTTATCTTCCTTAAAATGTACATAAATATCCATATTCTAAGTTGAAATTACATATTCTATTACTTCCACACCCCCAATAAGTATAATACATTCGTATTCACGTAAAAAAAATTTAAACTATCACTCAACAGCCGCGCGAAACAAGTCAAACAACTTGGACATGCCATTTTTCTATTTTTCTGATGTTATTATTAACGAGGAATGTTTAAGAATTGGATTGTTCGTCAAAGTTTTGAAAAATTGGAGGATAATATTGTATAATGTTCATCAAAGTCCTGACAAACTATTGTACAACATTTGTCAAGGTCCTAACGAATAAAAGTTTAGCATTCGTCAAGGTCCTGACGAATAAAAGAACAACCTTTGTCAAAGTCCTGACAAACGAGCATGTAGAGTCATTCGTCTAAATCCTGACAAACCAAAGTAACCTATTTGTTAAGATCTTAACAAGAAATAGTGAATGCATTTGTTAAGACTCTAACAAACTCATTATTATCTCACAAATTAGTGTGCTTACGTTGAGATGTGAATACCTTTAATTTTTTTTACCTTCTACAATATTTTGGTAAAAAAAATTGTGGTGTATTTAGCATTTTATATTTTTCGAGTAGTGAGTAATGGATTGTAGTGAGTAATGATGGGGTGAGAAGAGTAAAATTTGGGATGTGAATAGCCGTAACTTTTTTTAATTAGGAGAAAATTTGAGAGGTTAAAATTAGAAATTTACATTGGTTAAACTTGCCATGTCAGCACACAACAGAGATGGTAGATGAAAAATAGAAAAAAGAGAGGGTAAGATTGATGTCAATTACAAACATTGAAGTTAAAACTTTCAACTTTGAAACATGAAGGAGTAATTTGATATTTGATGGAAAGTTAAGAGGGACTAACTGAAATTTGTCCTATTTATTTTTCCAGCGTTTTCCATTTTTAGAGTCTATTTCTGAAAATAGTTTGTCATAACGCATTTTCACTCCATTTCAATATTTGGTTAATATTTTTCTATTATTTTTAAATTAAAATGTTCGTCACATAAACTCAAATATAAGGTTATATTATACAACCTTAGTAGGCAGTGGAGGAGTCATGTTTAATTTCTCACTAAAGCTAGTTGTACTGAAGGGTTACAGTATTGTATTGTGTAACGCGCAATTTTTTTTCGTGAACTTTATTACTTCATAATGACCGTATTCTAATTCGTAATTGTATGCTACCTCCAATTCTTGCAAAAAAGGTATAAATTCACTAAATTTTTAATTTTCAAGTTGAAAAGACTCAAAAGAAGTAGATCGAGCAACACCGAAATAATATCAAAACAAAAATAAAGAGTTTACATAAGCATTGAATTCTTAAGTTGCAAAAAACTCATGAAGTTTTGTTGATAAAGAACAAATAAGGTTGTAGCTTCAAGAATACATTATCGAGAAGATGGAGTTGTGTCGTAAAGATCCGAGTTGCGAATGAATAGGAGGGGAAACAATCTTACTTGAAATATATTCTTTCTTTCGAATGAATGAGATTGGGGTTTTGGGTTTTTAACGGATTTATTGGGTTGAATGAATGAGTTTTGAGTTTTAAATAGGCTTATTGGGTTGCAATTAGCAAAACAAATTAGGCTTTTAGTAACTTTTTTTTTTACTTCAAGACATGCAGTAGTTTTTTTTATAACCTCTCAAATTCTCACCAGGCTTAAACCCTGGTGAGCATGGTCATAGCTCCGCCACTATTAGTAGGCATGACCATGGGAGTACCAACACTCTTAAAAAATATATGCAACCTAACAAGATCTAGGTTGAAATGCAACTGCTAGAATGAATCGCGCAAGAAACCATATGACCATAGTAAAAAAATTGTCGAGGCGGGCAAGAACAACCAGCTAGCCCTTGACAACAAGAACCAAAACTTGGAATCGATTACTCCATACTCTTAATGGCACTGCTTACTGCTATCGGGTTACTCAATGTTCGGTGGTTCCTTCGCCACCATCATCTCTTAGACCACCAAGAGCTCCTCATCGCTCTTCGACGAGGTCGGCTCAGTTGTTGCATGCACAGGTACGTGGATGCTACTAGCCATCCTCACCAACAACAACAGTCTCAGGTACATTCCAAAGAACAAACCAAACCCTAACATACGCATGCTCAACCCTCGATAATAAGAACCAAAACTCAAAAATTATCACTCCGTACTCTTAATTGCACCGCTTACTGCTATCGGGTAACTCAATGTTAGGTGGCTCCTTCACCCCCATCACCTCTTGGATCACCAAGTTCTCCTCATCGCCCCTCCACCAGGTCGGCTCACTTATTGTGTGCACAAGTTTCATAAGCATGGATACCACTCCGGCTTCCTCACCAACAATAACAGTCTCAGGTACAAGAATAAACCAACCCCAACATATGCATGCCCGACCCCAGATACAAGCCCAGTGCCACTTACTCATCCTGGGAGAAGAGGATACACGATCCAAACACCACTAAATTTCATCACCCGCGGCCCCCATTCTTCCTTGCCAAAAGAGAAAGGCTGAACATTAAAAAAGGGGAAATCATAAGGATCAAAAGCGAGTCACACCAAGTAGAAATGAACCAGAAGCCTGATCTAAGAGCCGAACGAATTATAGGCCCAGATGATCATGCAACCTATCCCTTAGAGAAGTTGGGGGAAGGGTAAACCATGCATGGGCGTAGTGATTCTCAACGCTGGTGGAGGAGTCGATAATGGATGCGAATGTAGGAAAAGCATAGAGTTTGGCCATGACAACGATTCACAAACCCTAGCAGAGCCTCATACATTTTTTTCTTCCAATATTAGGTATTACAATATTTAGTTAAGATAATTCTTTACAATAAATATGTTTAAGAAAATTATACTTTGTATCTTTCGGTGTGTGTCTTGTCCTAATTAGATTAGAATAAATCGAGATTCTAGGAATTTATAATTATTCTAGAACATTGATTGTATTGATAGTAATGTATGTATTTAAGGTTTCTTATCAATGAATAAATATACAATTTCAATTATTTCGTATCCTTCTATCCTTTAACAAGTTATCAACACACTCTGAGTTGATAGCCAACCATCACCATAGAGAAAAAAGAAATCTAAAACCCTAAACACCACCCATCTCCTCCTTCATCACCTCCATTGCAGGCACCATCGGCCCTTCTTGCCACCATCGCTCCTCCGTGCACAACGCCTCCATCACCTACGCACGAAGCATCTTCTCTAACGCTGAGATTGCTCGACTTCCCAAGTCTCATGTCAGGAGAGAGTTACCACCTCATCGTCAACAAACTACACCGATTAATGCACCAATTGAGGTAAATTTTTCTACAATACTATCTCAGAGATTAGGTAGAAAAACTTAATTTATGCAGCATCCTAAAGATTAGAACTCAAACTTAATTTATGCAGCACCCAAGAAATTAAATTATTTATTTCTTTGATCTATATTGTGAATCGAGAAAAGGGGATTTCATCACCCCTTTGATAAAAAAAGTTTAATTAGTGACGGCCTTGAGGGAGTCACGGTTATAAAGAAAAAAAGGAAAATTGATCATAAGTGATTGATTATGAATATCACAGTTTTTGGGTGAGGTATGAAGCCACCGTTTATTGAGTATCGATTTTTGTGACATACATCTTAGATCACGTTCTTATTGCTTGAACTTGATAATCATGGTTTCGATATTAATTATCTCCCTTATCTATTTTGTAGATGACTGAGCCGATTAGGCAAGAGTTTGACATCCTTGATTCAAAAGGAACATAGTATCATCGCTGGGTATCTGATATGAAAAATACATTCATCGGTAAAAGATACACTGCCACCATTATCCCACATACATGCCCTAATACAGTCTCCCAAACTGAAAAAATTAAAGGTCAAGCCCTCATGATTTTGAGGCATCACACCATCAATCACTCAAGAAGTAATACTTAAAAAAGACTGGTCCTAAGGATTTATAGAACATTTTGAAATAGTGTTCCAACAACGTGTATGATGCACAACTTTCAAAGTTGATAGAATGATGGGAGACTATATATCTTCTGGATTATCCAAAGGTTGATGCTTACAACCAAGCTATGTTGGAGCTACAATCTGAGCTTAGTTTCTGTGGGGTTGACAAGTCTGATTAAGATATAATCGAGAAGTCGTTGTACACATTTCTTTCTTCCATAAGTATACTTGCTCACTAGTAACTGCACAAGTATAAACAAGGAAGAATAAAAACTTTCAGTGATCTCATGAATATCCTAGCTAAAAAGGAGAGACATCATGAGATAATTCTCAATAACAACTTGAGATCAGTTGGGACTAAGAAAACATATGAGAATTATAACACTAGAGAAAATGCTCGTAAGGAAAAGAGGAACAATCATTAAGAACCTTAAAACCATAGAGGATGTTCTTCACGTGGTAGGAGAGGAGAGCGTGGCAATGGTAGAGACAAAAGCCGAAACCTGACTTGACAGAGAGATCAGGGCGCAAACTCCAACAAGAACCAGTCAAGTTCCAAGAATGATAGAAAATCTTCCTACTCTGCTTCGTCTGGAAAGTATCCATATTTTAAATGTGGCTCTACTAAGCATATGCACAAGCAATGTCGTGCAAACAAGGAAACTCAAAATATCTACAAGAGACATAAGTAATACTTGGCATAAGAGGCTAACTTTGATAGGGGAGACTATGAGATAGAAGAAGACGTTGATGTCAATCTCACTTTAACAGACAATCAGAAAGTGAGTCTTGAGACTCGGGATTTTGATTGAGTCTATGTATTAGGTTTTTTTTTAGACTTTATTTTTAGCCATTTTGGAATAATCTATCTTTGATGTAATTCAGTTAGCTAGTAATAAAATTTCTCTATTTTCCGGTTATATAAAAGCGTTGAGAATTTAATTTTTCTTCATAATGCATGAATGGTTTGTGATATGCAATACTCCATGGCATTATGACACCGAAACAAGAGAAAAAAACGAAAAAAAATAATGAAGACCCGGTTTCCTACGGGTTCAACCCGACGAAGGATTCCTTCAATCCGATTGAAACATCTCAACCCCAATTTAAGAGCTAAACCGAGATTAGTTTATGACTCAATTAACTTAACACCTAAAATTTTACCAAAAATTTGGTATAACTTCCTCGTAAAATTAAAATCTACCCAAAAACCTGCATAGAATTTTTCCACAATTCAAATCCAGCAAGTCCCAAAATCCAAAGTCTCATAATTTAATGGAATCACATAGTCTCAAACTGAATTGAAAAAGAATTTGAAGCATAATACATGAGTTTACTTAAAATGCAACATAGCTCGGTTATTAGACCTTTATTCAACAAATGACAACAGTGAAAACTGAAATAAATGGTAATCTGAGCATTCTAAAGTAGTACGAATCTAGTAGGCTAAAAAGGGACCTATTAGTGATGGATGAAAACTCGGACACTAAGCCGCAAACGCGGTGTTTCTGCCTCTAGATGAAAATTGCCATGCTGGGCAATAATAAATTGAAGGGCCTAGGGGAAAGGCATAGAGAATAAAACGCATTAGAGTGAGAGGACAGAAAAATAAAATTTCGTAAATCAAGTATAACATTTTATGTCTTTCACCGAAATGTATATATATAAGAAAAACATAACAATTCTAAGAAAACATTTCAATATATCACAAATGTGTGTGTGGAGGAAAGTGCCCGCAACATAATCTCGGGTTAGGTGCTTGTCATGACCTTCCTAGGGCGTATTCGGTGATCAACCGAGAAGCCGATGCATCGATGCATAACATACATGGACTCAACATGCATAAAAATATAAAAATTATATCATAGGCCTCCGTGCATATTAAACGTGTCGTATCGTATCGTATCGTATCGTATCATAGTATATATATACATATCTATATTCGTAAAATAATATAGAAAAATCAACGTAAAATTAGACTCGCTAATTAACAGTGAAAAACAAAGTTTCACTCACAGTATACGGCTAGCTACGTGGTTCAGCGGAAGTCCCTTCGCCGAAATCTTAGTTGTGATCTCTTGAATTAAGATATGAAAGATTTAATATCAAAAATCGATAAGGAGTTCAATCCTAGCTTAAAACGACCCAAAAAAATCATACGATAAAATTAGGCTTCTGCCTCGCTGGAACTCCGCCGTGCACAGCGGTGCGTGGCCGCCATGCACCACCGTCGGTGACTAACTCCGAAAAACCCCGAAACTCATATGCTCAGCATTCCCAACATCTTTTCCTTCTTCGCTAGAGTGAGACTGTGAGACCCGAAAAATGTTAATGAGTTAATATCGATGTAAATCAATTGAATATGCTGATTTTGAGGGTTTTGGAATGTGACTCCCTGCCTAGTGCCGTGATGACGTGCGATAATGGGCTTACGCGGGGTGTGTACATTCCCTTTGGCCCCGTGTGCGTGCTTTTCATGAGTGATGTGATTTCGGCATCTATCTCTTCCATCCGTCGAAGCATGGCATCATTGATTGTTGCAGTTTGTTCCTGGTCGTCGTATTCCTGTATTCTTTTGGGCGGTGGGGATGGTTTCAGAAGTTGGTTGTTTCATAGTCCCCATGGTGGGTTGATTCTGATGACCTATCTGCCTACTCTTGGTTCCTCTATCGATCTTGGCTCCTCGCGTTGGGTCTCTTGGTTTGGGATGAACGCGTCAAGTCATTCCTCCAATTGCTGTTGGGCCTGGCGTTCCTGATCTCTTTCGGTTCTAGCCGATTGGAGTTTCTTCACGAGATGGGCTGCCGCTTCATCCTCCGTTAGGTCGTTGATGCTGCTAATTGCATCTATGGGTGTGTCTCTTGTCTTCTTGCTTTCGGGTGTGATGTGGTATGTCGCCATTTTTCGTTGCTGGTTTTTGGTTTTCGAGCTCTTTTTTTTTTCTGGGGTGTGTACGTAGTTTACGATTGCTCGCTTCCCACAGACGGCGCCAATTGTTTCTACCAAATTTCGTCAAGGTCTTTAGTAGAATAGCGGTTTGAGCTTTTTCGGGCTAACCTGGTCTATCGCGCGTATGTCGTCTTTTACCTGCTGTTAAGAACAATACATCAAACGGGCGTTAGGAGTCTTGACGGGGTATTCCCGTCTTCGACTCTCTGACGCTCTAGTTAGAATGTATAGAGTGTAACAGTAGTATTGGTAGAGTAACGGGCGTACCTTGTATCTGTTATAAATGTGTTGCTTATATTGGTGGTTGAGTATAGAGTCTTTTGTTGTTCTTCGATGTGGGATCCTATCTATCTTGTACATGGTCTGTCCTGGTACTTCCCGTTTGCCGTACCAAACGCATTGACGTTCGGATGGTGTTGGTTCCTTATTTAAAGTTGAAGCCTACCTTGCTACCTTGTGTTTGGTCTAAGCTGTGTTGACCCGTTTTTAGTGACTAAGTGTGCGGTAATTGTGTGTTACGAGATAACACGCTAACACCATTTTAGTCATCTGTGTTCCAGGGAAAATATCTTTACTATAGAGAGCTCGGTTGGCTTTGACTTCTTCATGGAAGTTGCTCGAAATTGTGTCTTCAACATCATACTCAAATTTCATGATGTAATGGTGCAATCTATCTACATCAAGGTAAATCCAATGACTGTTTGTTAGAGATTCAGTTTTGGGTATAATTGAATTTTCTCTAACTTTAGTTGCATGTTGTTCTCTTCCATCAAATTTCATGAATTCAAGTTTTGGGATATTGTTCTCTAATTGAGATTGACTAATCAAGGAGTGTAGCTCATCGGGGTTACTCCACTTCTAGTCTCCGATCAATTATGTAAGGTAAGAAAGTTGCTTTCTTCGTCATGTTTTACGTTCTTGAATACATGCTTTACAATATAATTGAATCACCTATTGGATTATGAATGAAAATTTATTCTATCCAGTCTGCATGTCAATTGAAGAGAAGAATATAGCATAAAGATGGTGTCTAATTGAGCTGGAATTGAAGATACGAAGGTGTCGTCATCTGTGTTCAATTAAATTGAAGCAGATGCTAGTTTGCTGTCTAGTTGAGCTTGCATTCAGGAAAATAAAATTGTTGAGTGACTTTGCAGCTAATGAAGGTAAGCCACATGGAAAAATATTTGTTTGTTATAATTATAATCGTGGTGTGTTGGACATGATATTATGACATGTTGATCATTATGATGTAAACTTGTGAATTCCCAATCGATTAGAAGCATGGGCATGACTATTGTCATACAATGCAATATATATGATTGAATATATCAACTACTAGCTGTTTTGCTTGTTCAAATAGACAAGATGAGTTTATTGAATTAAGTTGCTAGATATGGATTATATTATGATAGTGGATTATGCTAGTATGAGATTCTACATCATACATGACGAGCATAATAAGGTCATAGGTTCGTGTTTTGCATTTAACGAATGGGTTATGGTATCACGGGATTTGTAAGAATTGGTGGATATGAGTTAATCCTTCATATGTATGTAGTCTTTAATATACTTCACGCACCATGATTGATTAAGTTTATTTGTGTCAGGATATGACTTCAAACACGCAGAGGAACAAAGATTGGATAAATAATGATCTCGAACAATGCATAAGAAAAAGCTTTGGTAATCCAGGTAGGGATTCTGGACTTGCCTTGTTAGTGATTTTTCAAGTATATACTATGATAAAATATGTTTTCGAAGTATTTGTATTACCTCATGAATGATGACTTGAGAGTGAGCGGAGCATAGCAACTACCTTTGGTTTCTATCCCCTAAACCTCTAGATGAGCTATATGGACAGAGTAGTGTCTGACATCCCTTGTGGTGTGGCACTATTTTTAGGCGATACAACATAAACGAACACTCTTGCTACACCTTGTTGTTGGATAAGATTAGATCTCTGGTAAGATGGTAGTTGGACATAGGCACTAGTCATCAGGTTTACTATATGATTATGAGTTTTCCGATGTGGATTTCCTTTACTATATCTATATTATTTTTCACATACTTGATTAATGGCCATCACTTTTACATAAATGTTTTAAGTATGGTTTTCAAACCTAGCTTGGTATAATCTTGTTGAGCAGCGAGAACGAAAGAGGGTGGAGTTGGGTGGGCTAAAGACAATTTTGGATGTAGGTACTGTACACTGGATATGGGACAAACGATGGTAGAGTTCGGTGGGCTAAAGACATTGTGTTCCTTGTTCAAATGGTAGTCATCAAGTTTCAAACCTATATCTTTGTCCCTTTATGTTTTTATGTTCTATTTCTGAACATGGTAGTCTTCTATTTGATTGAGTTGTATTCAATGACTTCTTATAAAATTGTTGGTCGAATGGATTTAAGTGATAAAGCGTATTTATCTTTAATAATTTTCACTTCATTTTAAAGAATAAACGTTTTCACTTTGTGAATTGAAAGAACTATTTTAGCCTTTTTGCCTTGCGACTCTTTAAAGTGTTAAGTTATTTTTTTTACTTACATTTTAAAAAACTCGTGGTACTGTGACGAGTCTAAACTGATGAGGTGCAGTTTTGGACGTTATAGAGACTCGGCGGCGTGGCCAAAATCGCTGCCACAGCTGTGGTTCCCAACCTCCGGCGACCGCTACTAACGGCGGCTCCAAACCACACGAATTGTTCCTCTCCTCGAGCCCAAAAACTTAACCTAAAGAACCATCACCCAACGACGCCCAATTTGATGCCAATACCAATGGCGTTGAGCCACGTCGTGACTCGAGGCCAGTCAGGTTTTTCTCCTATGGTGATGAGCTACAAGAGCCCTATAACGGCACTGCCTAATTTGACCGGAGCACCACCGAGCTCGAAGGCAGCATTCCAAGGAGAGAAACCGCGTTGGTTTCCTTTCTGACGTACCTGCATGCACCAAACTCATACACGAAATGAACAAGGAGAGAGAGAGCTTCAATACCATACCAATCTCGATGGTAATGGCGGTCGGCTAGTGAAGATTCTGGCGGGTCAGGTCGTGGTCAGGTTTGGTTGGTTGTTGGTCTCGGTCTGAAATGGATCAAACCTAGAGAATGATATGGCTAGGGTTCTGGTCCTAACTCTAAGTAAACCCCAAAATCCTTAATGATTAACGACCCAGATTTGATGTCCAAGAGATCGAATGGCTGAGATTTATTCCTCAATAGCCAAATTTCTTTTTAATCAATTCTTCTACCAACTTAGAAAATAAATAAAAATTTGCTACGTTACCCAAAAAAGATCCAAACTTTTTTTACTAACTCGAAAAAAAATTCCATACGATATTCGTGAAGAAAGTAAAGTCTAATTCTCAATGAAAAGAGAAGTCGTTTAATGACCCATTAACTACGACTAATATGTAATTGTTCTAACACACACCTCAAAGCACGTTATAATGGTCTGGGTTATTGCACCGATTACTATAATGACCCACAAGTTATTTCACTAATCCTAATTCATCAATTTATTACCGAGCTAATACCCTTTGGCGTCTTTGTCGAGTTAATTAAATTCATCAAGATTCAAAAATTTGGACATTTATAAGTTATGAATTTGAATCCAAATCCTTCAAGGAAGTTATAGCGAGCTCGTGCATTTTTTTTATTTTATTTTTTGGAAGTCCGAACTAATTATTACAAATTTTAGAAATATTTGGAGTTAAATATGATATTTCGAAAATCTACCAAGGCAATAAATATGTGGCCGTTGGATCAAACACTAAATCATTTTGGACCATTGATTTCATTTAATCAAGGGTATAAATTTGAAAATCTTACCCTAAAGGTAGAAAACTAATCTCATAACCCGATTGGCTCTGCAACGCCGCGAACCGACCCGGTTCCCTAACCCGCCAGGAACTTCTGATACGCGAAGAAGCACTTATCAACGATAACCATATTTTCAAGTCAATTATATTAGTGTAGTTAATGTTAAATAGAGGTCACTACCGGTAGAGGGTTGGTGAAACTAAGACTTAAGGACACAAGAAACACTAAAAGACGCGAAAGTCAGAAACATGAGAGTCTCGACCACTAGACACAAAATATTTTACAAACATACACTAAATAAAAACTATAAAAATTTACCACAAGATACTAGACTTAATTTAAGACTAACAAAAAAATTTGAGGGTATTTAGACATATTTTGGTTGCCTAAATAATTCAGCGAAGATATAGCTATTGCAGAAAAATGTAAATTACAGAAAAGTAAAATATTGATGAAGTTAGATAGAGATGAGTGATAGGAACTTCTCTCCAATGTCTAAAATAGTGTGTTAATAGCATGCTAATAGCATATAGCATAGCAAGCATTGCAAAAATGCCTCAAGACGTACTCAATTTAGCGAAATGTTTGAATGACATACACTATTTTTGATATAGCGTACGCTATGGTCTATAGCGTACCATAGCGTGTTATAGCATTTTTCTATTTCCGATTTTTTTACTTTGTTTAGATTTTTTTAAAAGTTACCCGAACCAAAATTACGCACTTATCGAGTCGTATTAAGTTTTATCGTGTATTAGTCGCACCATTGAGGTTGTTAACGACTTTTTATTTGGACAAAATTTTGACTTGACTTCCTTCACGAGAGTGGTAGAGTATTTAATTTTAAACTCGTAGGAATTTTTGGAGAATTTTTTGAATAAACCAGCTAATTTTTATGTTTATCGAAAGTCGGCGGGAGAAATTATCAAAAAAGAAATAACTTTTAGTTGGTTAAATCTTGACCATTTGATCGCGATAAGATCAAATCTGGATCGTTAATGTTTTGAGGAACTTAGGGGTATAAATAGGAAAATTTTCAATTTTATTTTAGAAAATCAGAAATTTTCCACGGCCTGGAACCGTTCTCCTTCGCCAACCCGAACTTTTCTACCCGACCCGACTCGTCATTTCCGGCCACTTCCAGCGACGAAAAAGGAAGGAAACGAAGCTCTTTGCTTCCTTAATTGTTTGGTGTGACATTATTTGGGAGTTATACGGGTTTTAGGGCCACCCAATTCGGTTGTTTTTGTGGAGTCGTCGTCGTCGGCGACAACGACGTTCCGACAAGATTTGGAGGTTGGAAGTTGAGGGGAATTGAACCTCTCCTCCCCCTGAGTCTATTTGGTTAGATCACGAGGTTCTTTGAGGCTCTATGGTGGAGCTTCGATTTAGGGGTGTTCTGTCACCGACGAGGGCCAGTTGATTTCGAGCGATTTTCCATTTAGTTTGTTAGGAATTAAAGCATGTTAGTTTAAGGGTTTTTTTTGCTTGAGGAGAGTTTGAATGGTCAGAGGCTTGTGAGGAGAGTTTCCAAACTCTGAAGACAAGGTTGACCGCAACACTAGTGTTGACATTACCTGGTGATAGTGAGGAGTTTACTATTTTCAGTGATGCCTCTAAGTTAGGTTTGGGTAGTGTATTTATGCAGCATGGTAAGGTGGTTGCATATGGATCACGACAGTTGAAACCTCATGAGGTGAACTACCCCACTCATGATATAAAGTTGGCAGCGATAGTTTTCGCGTTGAAAATCTGGAGACATTGCTTGTATGGTGCCAGATGTTGGATTTTCACCGATCATAAAAGTCTTACGTACCTCCTCACACAACCATAATTGAACTTGAGACAGAGAATGTGGATGGAGTTGATAAGCAATTACGAGTGCACCTTCGAGTATCACCTTGGAAAGGCAAATGTAGTTACAAACGCTCTTAGCCGGAAGTCCGGAGTTTCCTTGTCTCATATACAGATGGCTACGGTACCATTGCTTACGGAGTTGCGAGCCACTGAAGCAGTTTTGTATATTGATGAGAGTGAGGATAGAGTTTTATTCGCTAGTATGTAGGTTTGACCTATTCTGATAGACAAAGTACGTGAATTACAGGATTCAGATCCTTCACTTTTGAAACTAAATGGAGCAGTGCATGACGGTGGACAATCAGATTTCACAGTAAGGAGATATGGGTCACTGGTATTCAAGAGTAGACTCTGTGTTCCGAACAACGAGAAGTTAAAGCGGGAAATACTCAACGAGGCTCACTTTTCAGCTTATGCTACGCACCATGGTAGCACGAAGATGTACCGCACTTTCAGAGAATATTATTGGTGGCCTAATATGAAGAGGGAAGTAGAGAGATACTTGAGCCAATGCCTTATTTTCCAACAGGTGAAGGCTGAGTGTCAGAAACCTTCAGGCTTAATGCAACGACTAGAGATTTCTGTTTGGAAATGGAGCATGTCACTATGCATTTCGTATACAAATTACCTCATACAAACAAAAGTCATACATGTGTTGAGGTGATTATGGATCACTTTACAAAGTCTGCACATTTCATTCTAGTCTCAGAGGAACTGTCGGTGAGCAATTTAGCTATGTTATATAAGCATAAGATCAGGAAGCTTCATGGTGTACCAGCATCCATTATATCACATCGGGATTCTAATTTTACTTCACAATTTTGGAGAGCTTTACAGGAGGCTTTAGGAACCAATTTATGATTCAGTACACAACCTTTCACCCCCAGACTGATGGTTAGTTTGAGAGAACTATCCAGACGCTTAAGGATATGCAGAGATCCTGTGTGTTGCAGTTTTCGGGGAAATGGAATAAGTATCTACACCTGATAGAGTTCGCATATAATAACAGTTTCCACTCCAGCATTGGAATGTGACCATATGAAGCCTTATACAAGAAACAATGTAGGACCCCGCTGTGTTGGAGCAAAGTAGGAGAAATGAGCTTCATTGGTCCAGACATAGTACTTGAGACGACAAAGAATGTGCAGATCATTCAAGACAGACTAAAGATCGCTCAAAATAGACAGATGTCAGATGGAAAGATCTTGTGTTTAAAGTGGGAGAGCGGGTATTTTTGAAGCTATGTTCATGCAAAGGGTGATGCGTTTCGGGAAATACTGTAAACTCTAACCCCGTTACATCGGACCCTATGAGATTATAGAGCGTGTGGGTGTTGTGGCTTATCATTTGGAGTTACCCTCAGAGTTAGCATGAGTTCATGATGTATTCCATGTATCCATGGTATGGGAGTACATTTCTAATCCATCTCATGTTATTATGTCTCAGCAAATTTCGCTATGGGAGGACTTGGTTTATATAGAGGAACCAGTGGAGATTCTTGACCATAAAGAGCAGGTTCTCCTGAAAAAGATCATTCCTTTAGTGAAGGTATTGTGAAGGAATGATGCAATAGAATAAGCCACTTGAGAATCAGAGCAGCACATGATGGAGCAGTACCCTAATCTTTTCTAGCAGGTATGTAAATTTCAAGGACAAAATATTTGTAAGAGAGGTGGATTGTTATGACCCGAACCAAAATTATGCACTTATCAACTCATATTAAGTTTTATTGCGTATTAGTCGCACCATCGAAATTGCTAATGATTTTTTCACCGGGCAAGAATTTGACTTGCTTTACTTCACAAAAGTGGTAGAGTATTTAATTTTGAGCTGGTAGGAATTTTCGGAGAATTTTTTGGATAAGCGAGCTAATTTTTATGTTTATCGGAAGTCGGCATGAGAAATTATTAAAAAGAAAATAATTTTTAATTGGTTAAATCTCGATTGTTTGATCGTGATAAGATCGAATCTGGGCCGTTGATCTTTTCAGCGCCTAGGGGTATAAATAAAGTATTTTTGAATTTTATTTTAGAAAATCATAAATTTTCCATGGCCTGGAACCCGTTCTCCTCCGCCGACCCAAACTTTTCGACCCGGCCCGACTCGCCGTTTCCAGCAGCCTCTGGCGACGAAACAGGTAGGGAACAAATCTCTTTGCTTCCTTAATTGTTTGGCGTAAGATTTTTTGAGAATTATACAGGTTTTAGGGACACCCAATTCGGGTTATTTTCGTGGAGTCATCACTGATGGCAGAGGCGCTTCAATGAGATTTGGTGGTCGGGAATTGATGGAAATTGAACCTCTCCTCCCCCTGAGTTTGTTTGGTTAGATTACGAGATCCGCTGAGGCTCCACAGCAGAGCTTCAATTTTGGGGTGTTCGGTCGCTGGCGAGGGCCGGTTGATTTCGAGCGATTTTTCTGTTAATTTGTTAGGAATTGGAGCATGTGATTTTAGGGTTTTTTTTTGGCGTCAGGAGAGGAGCATGTTGGAGGACGAATCGCCATTGGTGGCGGTTATCGGAGTTAGGTTTCCGGCATGTTTACATAATTTTCGTCCAAACGTCGTCGAATTGGACTATGGCTCAGTTACAAAAGTTGTAGGACTTGTTAGCAGCTTTCCAGCGAGGTATTAACCTCCAGCATCGGAGCACTTTGGCCGGAGGCACGTGATAACCACATGCCGCTATCCATGGCGGAGCTTCGGCGAGGTAGCTAGGTTCTAGGATTTCGAGACGGGGTTTTTGGGGTTACTTTTAGAGCGTAATTCCATAGTTTTACCTGTTATGATATTATGTGATCCCTATGGACTGGACATCGTGACCGCGACTCCAACAAAGAAGGGAATTTTGCTGGACCCCAACAGTAGTCGCAGACTTGTGAGAGAACTTTATTTTCACAGTCAATAACGAGTTCAAATTTTTATGCTTTACGCTTTATGGTATGTTTTCAGAGTATTTACCTGGAGGTTTATTTTGTGATGGTTTTATTTAGTAACATCGATGCCCTAGCTATTCGGCTGATTACCGGATAGCTAATCGGACCGTGTTAGGACAAACACCCTACTCGACCCAGATTATATCGGGTTAGGAAAAACACCCTAGATGATCTTGCCACCTTACTTTTCATAAATACAATCATTTCGGGTTAGGACAAACATCCTAAACGACCACCTCCATTGTATTTCAGTTTATTAGATTTGAACTTGCATTATTTCACGAAAATCAGCGGAAAAGCATGATAAATCAGTTTTATTGATTTACGTTGATTATATTATTTTATCCACTCATGCTAACGTTTTATATTTTAATACCTTTCCCTAGGCTTTCAGTTTCCGTTGCCCAGGCTGTAGGGTATATCCTAGGAGTGCTTGGTACCATTGAAGGCTTTGAGTCCACCACTCATCTTTTCAACAGTATGTCTCAGATCACCATTGGTTTGTATCATATGTAGTATATGTTAATAGAAGTTGCTGTGAATACCATTTGTATTATGTTACTTCCAGTGGTGTTCATGTAAATAGCTGAGTCAACTTATCTTATGATCGTTGAGTTACTTTCCTTTGTATTCAAAACCAGTACCTTGTCAATATGCTTCTAAATTTCTAAGTCGAATTCTGGTTTTGTTTATGACTTATGTTAAGAAATCCGGATGGACATCAGTGATCCACGGTTTATTTGTGGGATTTAGTCTCTAAAGTGTTATCTTCATGTAGGTTTTTGGTAGTCTCAGTTTTAGGGAAGGTTATGTCAAAATTTTCGTTGAATTTCCTAGATTATGGTCAATCGTTAGGGTTTAATCTTATTTTACTCGCTAAACTTGGGTTGGGTCCTTTCAAAAATGATGTCGTTTAAAGAAGAAGATGAAAAAAACTCAAAACCAACCCTTTTTCTCTTCATTCATGACTTAAGCTCAAACCCATATCTCTTTCTCGCCTCCATCTCTCTCTCAGTTCATGACTTGAGATTAAAAACCTCACAATTTCTCAAATCAAGCAAGCCTAGGCATTGTAATAATAAAATTGCTCATTAAGGTTGAAACCCTTGTTCTATTTTCTTATTGTTTCCTTAATTATCATGAATACTAGTGCTAGTGGTAGGTAGTACGGGTAGAACAGAGAACAAGAATGATTTTTCTTGGATTTATGCTAAGAAGGTTGATGGAGAGAGATAATATAGATGTGCGTTTTGTGACAAAGTTTATAGTGGGGGGATTGCAAGGTTAAAGAACCATTTGGCATGGACTAGAGATGGAATGATACCGTGTCTGAGAGTTCCAAATGCTATTAAGCATGCGTGCCTTGATGCAGTAACAAATTTCAAAATTAAACAAGCTAAGCAAAATGCATTGCTTCATGAAATTTGGGAAGGTTCTGATGGAGCTAGTGTAATAGGGGAGGTTCAACTTGATGACCCTATGCATCAAGTTGATAATGCAACCTATGCAATTTGATAGAGCAAATTACCCTAGATGCTTGGGACGAATTTCATAATGATATTGATGTGGATGGTCTTAGTGATGAGGAAGGCAGAGATTGGCAAAAGTAGAAGAAATGGATTAGATATTTCTTTTGTTGTTTGCTATGTATTTTCGATTTTAAACTTAATTTGACAATGTTTGTGTGCTAGTATGTCATATTTTTATGAAGTTTGGATGTTAATGTATGTATATTTTTTTTTATAAATGGAAAATTTTATTTTTCTAATATATTATATCTAGTGTGCGAAAAGCGTACGCGTTACGCGTTATAACACTAAGGCAAGCAAACGGAGAAAAAACACGTGTGTTATGCTATTCACTATTTAAAATATTGCTTCTCTTCACCCTAAATATGTTCGATCTACCTCAATCCCAACCTCAACAACAATAAATGAATGCTTCTCATGCATGAGCTATGATTAAGTCACATACATATTATACACTCTTACTTGGCATGTTATTCGGATTGATTACCTGGCTTAACGTGATCCTAAATTAGGAGACAAGATACTATAATGGATCTACCTAACCTAAGTCATTAAGATCCATAAAGTGTCTAAGAAACAACAAGATTTCAAGAGATACTATGATGTGTGCTCTTTCATCATCTAGGATTCACTTCACAAAAGTTATCACAATGAGCTTGCTTATCTCTATAGAATATGAAATGATATGATGGTCATGTACACATTCAAGGCAATAGATCATACTACATGCATCTAAATTGGCCACCAAAGAGACATATAATAGAAAACATTAATGGTCAAGCAGTGAAGTAAAACTCATTCAAAAGTTGTCCAAATCATAAGGGGTTCAAAATCGAAACATATCTAGGGCTTCGATAAGCCCCTAACTAGAGTAGTTTAGCTACTCATAATTGGAATTATACAATAGAAAAATATGATGGAGAATGAAGAATAAACCAAAAACCCTACAATTCTTGGTGGCTTCAAATTGACGGGTTGAGATGACGATCTCGACGGGTCGAAGTTGGACGACAGGAAATCCCAAGGCAGGGACGCTTCTTTCTTCTTAGCTTTCAACCTTTGAAATTCAACAACCCTTGCTCCATCAATAAGTTAGGCTTATATACGTATGATTTTGGCCTCTCCTCATCAACTTAGGGTTGGGTCATCGCCACATAGACTTTCCACGTCATCAATCCTTGTTCCAATAGAATTATCCTTTTATTGCTCTTTTTTTGTATTTTTCTCCAAATAACCTGAATAAACAAAAAACATAATTAATTTCTTAAAACTAAACAAATAAACAAAGTATTTTTGGAATAATAAAGCACAAGAGAGTTGCATATTTATGCAACTATCAACTTCGTCGATCGGCCTAGATGGAAAACCTCCCTCTCCCTTTCCTATCTCTTCCCCTACCTCCACGTTGGTCATTGGCGTCTCAAGGAGGGGGATTCAAAGGGCTTTCTCTTCATCTCCGTTATTTCCTGCAAGTCGTCATCGCTGCCGATTTTAGGAAGCCTCCCACGGCTGGTCTAACTTCCCTCTACCCCAGCATGCCAGCTTCAACTACTCAGAGCCACGACGAGGTCAATCACCTGTGAAATTGCGATGTGGAATTCCGAAGATTTTTTCAAATGTTCCAGGTAAATTTTGATGTCTTCCAGTCTGAATTAGGATTAGGTATAGTTGAGAGATGTGTTGGGCTTAAAACAATCTTTGTTTTGATATGTCAATTGCAGGAATCAGAGATGGTTGATTTTGGCAGCACGTGGCCTCCACCAGTGGCGCCGCATGTGCCCACGCCTGTCGTACATGGCGGAGCTTCATTGTCCAGAGACTTGATTCTTCGACGGGTAGTTTCTGATGGCATATATAATCGATTTTCATGTTGATTTGAATCGTAATTCACTTACTAATCAACTATCTCATTAAATAGGTCAAACATAGAGAATTCTAGGATAAGTGCCTCTTGCTGAGTTCTACGATGATCGAATCACCACGTCGTAAAAAAACCAGAATATGAATTCGTTCGAATGATTTGTAAGGTGAGGTTTCGACAATGGTTATGTTTTAGTTTCCATTTTATTTTAGTTGTATAATCGTAGTGGTTTTCATTAATTATATTAGACCCTCAACCTTTCAAGGTAGGACAATGAGTAATGTTTTTTGTGACGATCCGAACCTATTTAATTATCATAAATTCAAATAAATAATTACATTGTATCTAAGTAGAAAATAATCAACTGGGATTAACTCTATCACAACAAAACAAAAACCGTCCCAATATTAATATATAAAATATTCTACTAAAATTGCTAAATGCTCGACTAATTTTTAACCTACTCAAATAGTGTCGAAAAAACTTAATCCACAAACACAATATAGTATTACGAATCCTAAACTTAACCCTACTCAATGATACAAGGTACATCTAGTTCTTCGTCACCTGCACCGCCTTCGGCAGCAACACTAGTCACCACCACCCACCCATTGGAACGACGAATCCTAATTGCAAATTAAACCTCACGAATATGATCACAGCGTCGATACGAATCTAACCATATATAATTCAACCCGTTTTGGAAATATATTTTTCGGTCAGAAATTCCAGCCACGCGCTGCCACAGACAGAGGCGCGTGTTGCCCATGCGCCACCACCTGCGATAGAGATTAACCCATCAATGGAAAGCTCTCCTCGAGCTAACCAACTTACTACACTACGACAAATCCCAATTTTGCTGGGAATTGGCCGAAAACCTACCCGAAAGTAAATCGGCCAAAAATTGATTCCGACTTCAATCTTCGCCATTGAGCCACGGCTGGGCTCGAGGCTGGTCCCTATAAACTTGGGAGATAGAGGGGATCAAAACCCATCTATCCACAACCTCCGCAACCGCCGGAAACCGTCTCCACGACAGCGCCAAACGATGGAGGTGAAGAACCAAATTGGGTTCAATTTTAACCCCATCAATTCGACATGCAAATCACCTAAACTATATACAAACATAGAATACACACAAAATGCAATCGAATCACATAAAGATCTTCGACGGAATCCTCATCGGCGATGGCACCGAAACCAACCCAAAACCTTAAAACTTACCGATGTCGATTCTCTCACCTCGGCTTTCAATCACTCGAATTGAGACTAGTAAGGGGTGGATGATGATTTCAGGAAGCGATTCTGACCAATTTCATGGTCGGAGGTGGTCGGACGACGTTCGTTCGCCGGAGTACACCTTAGCGGCGATTTGAGTCTGAGAGAGAGAGAGAGAGAGAGAGAGAGAGAGTCAACTCGGGTCAAACCCGACCTACTCCAAATGGCCTTCCTCCCCCCTATAAATGGAAACCACACTTTTATATATTATTTCCATAAATGGTAAATCGGTAATAACTTTACGAAAAACTTTCATCGTTAATAACTTCTTGGTCGTAACTCCGTTTTTGACGATTCAAACGTCCACGAATTCGTATCGACAAATACTATGATTTTCACCCAAAGTAAACCGAATTTGACAATTCAATAAAAAGCCAAATCGAGACACCTCGGTACATACCAACGGTAAAAATCTTTTACCGCAACATCAAATCGAACTCGAATCATACGTAAATATTAACAATTATATAAAAGTTTCAGGATATCACAGCTTTTGAGCGAGGTATTCGACTAATAGTTATTGAAGCTAAAACAGGTGAGTGGACCTTTGCTTTTCACTATTGTGTATGCGACTTATACATTTTCTTATATTATCAATGCTAATTCTTCTAAGTGATAATGTTTTACAATTCTTGCTATACTAGCTAAAAGCTTATTACTTAAGTTTTAGGCTTTGTTTTCATACATTTATCTTGAAGTCCGCTCTCTTAGTTAGACTTTTCACGTCTTATGTTACGATTTCTGGTAGTGTTACGACATACATCCATGATTTATGCTTGACATATTACGTTCAATTAGTGCTTCGACTCTTCTTGTCAATCTCATCAATTCATTTCTTATTTCTTATATGGAGATTAGTTAGTTGAGTTATGAAGGTTATATATATTTGAGATTATTATATATGCGCATATATGCTACCTGACTAGCCCTCAGGTAGTCATTCCAGGGTTGTAGTTCACTATTGATACATTATCTGGGGTTTTAGTTCACTACCAGATAATAGGGGTGACTGGGGTTGTTGTTCACTGCCAGTCATCATCGCCTCCTTCTATTGAGTCACGATAGTCATGTGTCGCTCAAGATGCTAAGCTCTTAAATGACACTTGATGACTAGAGACGCCATATACCTCAGTCATCCTCATTTGATTATTTCATTTACAGATCTGTTCTTGTCAGTTAACTTGAATTATGATGGCTAGAGATGTAGTTCAACGTGTTTATCAGATATTTCATATAAGATTTTTAGTTTAGATTCAATTCTTAGCCACTCAATTTTAGGTTCCTCATTTAGACTTATGAGTTCAGACTTAGTGTTGGGGTTCACTCTCATTTCAGGGCTTCGTCTTACAATTTTAGAACTCACATACTAGTTTTTCAGTTAAATTCAGTGGAAGGGCGTAAAAGTAGTTTTTCATATTTCTTACGTTTATTACGATTTTTGTCCACTCAAACAGTTTTCTATTTTTGGAATGTCCTTCCTTCAGTCCTTTTGTTTTAAATGCCCAGATTTGCAAAGTTTATTGGAGGTCGGGCACACATGCAGTTTGAGGCATAACATAGTGGTACCCCACCGTAGGAACCACGACTGATCTTATGGGCCTATAGCTTAGCTAGTTAGTTAGTTTAGAATATATAGCAGATCCTTATGTCAAGCAGTCTTCTTTACTTGTGTAGATTCTTAATTGTTAATTTTGGTAAAGGTTTAGTTTCAGTTTCATTTTCACTATTTTAAGAGAAGATTTATTTAGAAGGTTGATAGGATGTCCAATTAGTAGCGTCATTATGACCTAATCTCAGTTTAGGCTGCTAAATCGAGGTCGGGTTCTTACAATTACCCTGGAATGTTTTGGCACATTATTCGACCCGTTTAAAATTTTGCCTTATTTTTCTTCAACCCATCGAAGATGTTCCTCGACACATCGAGTTAGATTCCTTGGACTTGAATCTGAACAATTTTGACCCGTCGATGTTCATATACATAAACAGTGTTTCTTGATGTTTGTTTGTACATCAATTTTGCTTTGTCATGTCAAGCACATAAGGGGTCATAATCCCTTGAAATCTTTTAAGTATTCACTTAAAGTGTTCACTATGTCTTGAGTTTAAAGACTGATTAATTTACATTCTTTTGTAAATGTCTAAATGTGAGATTAAGTATTTTGCAGATAGTGGTACTACTCACACTATTCTGTGGAATAAACAACTGTTTATGGATCTTATGTCATATAGTTCCTCAATGACAACCATGCATGGTTTAGAGTCGTTTATACAAGGGTGTGCTTCTGAACAATTTTTGTTGTCACATGACACTCGAATTTATGTCACTGATGCATTATACGTGCCAAAGGCTAATTGCACCTTGCTAAATTTTAAAGACATTCGCGCAAATGGTTTCCAGTTGGAAACATATTAGGAGAATGAAAAAGAGTTTTTTATGTGCAACCTATGTAGAATGTGACAGAAATCGCATTCTAGAGAAGTTTATAAGCATTCGTAGTGGTTTATATCTTACTATAGCTCGGATCATTGAATCCAAATTAGAAAATTCATCTAGACCCCATGCATTATATAACTTAAGGGAAAATTTCTTTTTACCTACATGTGGTTTGGATCAATCATCAGTTCACTACTTCACTTTTCAAATTTTATCATTTCACTACCTATAGTTTGAGTCAAACATCATTTTACTACTTCACTTGTTGAAATTGATCATTTAACTACCTAAACTTGTTAAAATCGTTTACTTCACTATGTAAATTTGTCAAAATTTATCATTGTACTACCCGACTTTTCAATTTTAAACATAACACTTAAACTAAATGGAGGTTTAAAATGATGAAAAATATTGAGTTGAACTAGTAAAATGATTACAATCGAAAAGTTAAGGTAGTACAATGATTAAAAATGAAAAGTCAGGTAGTAAACAAAAATTGATGGCAGACCACAAGTAGTGAAATGACCAAATTAAAAAAGTCAAGTAGTGAAATGATGTTGATGGCAAACCACAATTAGGTAAGCACAAATTTGCCCATAAATTAATAATGCCAGTTACTCACACTACTGTGTGTGATTATGCCTTATATAGGCTTTGACATTATTGTTTGGGTCACCCTGGTCGATATATGATGATCAAGATAGTGAAAAATTCACATGGTCATCTGTTCTTTAGAGCAAAGAAGCATGTGGGAATACTAAATACCATCGGTTTAGATTGAGGGGCTAAGATCACTTCTCTCGGTCCAAGCTCGGTCTCCAAGATGGTTGTTGCATGATCCCGGCCAAATAGTGCTGAGGCGCCATGCGTTATCCCACCAGATTCCTCCGTGGCAATCTTGGATACACACCACTCATTCTGTAAATCTTTTTCACTAGCAAAGTTACACACCGCCATTCTTTTACTATAAACACAACTGAGAACATTCCATTCTTATAATGAATCCAATGTGACATTTGTGGACCTACCAAACCTGAATACAAACCATTTAAGTACTTTATGGTTTGGTAGATGCATCGACACATTGGTCACACATCGCTTTGCTATCCACAAGTAATGTTGCATTTGCTAAACTCTTAGCTCAGATCATTAAGCTTCGGGCTCATCACCCGGATCACCCAATCAAGTTTATTCGATTGGATAATGCAGAAGAGTTTGCTTCAAAGTCTTTTAATGATTATTGCATGTTTGTTGGGATTGATGTTGAACATCTTGCTCCCCATGTTCTTTCACAGAACAGTCTTACAGAAGCACATATCAAGTGGTTCCAAATTGTGGCACGGGCTATGATGATGCACACAAATTTACCTGTCTTTGTGTGGGAGTATGTAATTTTACATATAGCTATGGTTATTCGTTTTAGACGCGTTTCCTATCAACCATTCAATGCATACCAATTGGTAACTGGATATGAGCCTGACATTTCACACTTACACATCTTTAATTGCGTGATATATGTGCCTATTACACCTCCAATGCGTACAATAATGGGTCATTAGAGACCATTAGGTATTTATATTGATGATGAAGCTCCAACGATTGTCTACTATTTAGAACCTTTGAACTGAGATCTCTAAAATGCAAGATATGGAGGTTGTCACTTTGAGGAGACATACTTTCCGCCATTAGAGAGAGAAAGAGAGAGAGAGAGAGAGAGAGAGAGAGAGAGAGTTCTACCCCCTTGGTAATAACTAAATTAAACCGTCTCAATCAACAGCCCAAATTACAATTATTATTTGATATAATGGCTAAGATTAAATCAACAAGTGTAGAAATTTATTTTAATTTTTAATACAACGAAACTTCCAAAATTCATAAAGATTAACTCGAACCTTTGGAAAATGATATAAATATACGCATGAATTCGTATTAATTTTCCCCACAACTTCCAAGAAGAAGGTGAATCCAAAACCTAAACTTCCAAATAGTCGATTTTAGATTCACAATGAATTGAAAAATCTCGATAAACACAATTATATCACTAATAAACTTGACGAATAAGGATTAGTGTGATAATCTCAATATGGATCATTACAATCTACCCTCCTTATAAAAATTTTGTCCACTAAATTTGCACCTTTGAAGGTCAACAAGACAGAATTTTTGTACACACCACCACCGCACTAGATATCGGCTAGACTTCTAGTACTGTATACTTTCTCTATTGCACCATCACCATTGGTGTGATCATCTACAAGGACTCCACTCTGGTTTTTCGACTTACACAAAGTCCTCAAGGCAATGCTCGAAAAATGCTACACCACATTAATCCGATTTAAGCTTTCCACAATGCATGAAATGCATAAGTTACAAAAGTAGGACATAAAAAAACGAATACATGAGTTGTTCTATATGGAAATTTCACGAGCTCTTAGCAAAGGATTCTTAATCTTCTACGCTTCTTGGAACCTATCACTCTCGTCCACAATGAAAATGTTGAACTCCAAGACTAACAATGGGTAAACTTTTCCCCCGCACCACTGTGAAACTTTATCCGCAATCGCTTAAAAAGAATAGAATGTTGTCTCCAACTTGCGATGTAACCCCACTCTGGAGAATTTCATCTACTTCGATATCTTGGCATATTAGTCCAATACTTCTCTGTCTGAAACTACATATCTGACAACCAACATTTAAGTCAAGAAGTAGTATTGTAAACAAATCATTGAGTTAGTAAACACCGAAATATAAACTTTAGGCCACGCTTTTGAAACCAGTCAATTTGTCTCGACGAATGCTAAAACTACATGAAACTCTAGATAACCTATACACGAACAACAAAACGAGTAATTATGTTGATACACTAACGCATTAAAGTGGTCCCAAAAATATTAAACTCGTCGAGTGTTACAACTATACATCACTTAACGTAGTCAAGCCAAATCCTGAACTCGTGCCCACCGAAGATTTCTCGCCGACAAAAACCACATAATCGATTCATAACCTAAATCTCTACATTTATTCATACTTTGTGAATGGAACGATTCCAATGAGTCAAAATTCGAAAATAATTCTACCAAAAATTCGACATGACCTATTTGTTTATAACCGAACCCAAAACTTGCAATTTTTTCACATTTCATCAACTCAAAGCAAATAATCTCCGCAAACCAAAAATTATAACCATCCCAAATAATGTAGAATTTCTCGGGTACCAATAAGTCTGATACAGTACACGACTGAGTATCTTGTTCATAACCTCACAATGAGGAACAGGTCACGATTTCAAGACTCTAGTATTGAAATACGTTCGAATCGAACAATCGAATTGTTGTTAAGTTCCCAGACTATTCTACCTAAAGAAAAGATCATAACAACTTGGACACGGACCACAGATCTTACTAGTTGAGCCAACAATGAGATTCTGAATCTGTAAGGCTGAAGAATAACATTCTCACGACACATAAGAGTCATCAATGGTTTAACTTTTCTATAGTCTTACTCTGGATCCACAGGAATTTCGTTCACATCGAAAACTTAGCTAAACGAAACAAATTGAAACAGAAGGAGATGAAACGACATAAAAAACTATTACATTAGATAGTTCTGTGTTTCTCTTCTAGCAACTCCAAGACCTCCATCACTAGTTCATATCAATCAGCTACGACGAGACTTCTAAAACCAATGGATAAAATGATATTAGTGATTCCTCACACATTAATTATCAACTCCCAGTATAGATGCTAAACACGACAAACTGAACCTCCAAGGTGAAGATGCCGAAATGAAATGTGAAGTAGTTAATGACCAAAGAATTTATGTGACTGAACTTGATAAAGAGAGTTGCGGAGCTGAATATAACAAGAGATTGTGAATCTGAAAATGACAAAAGAGGGAAGAGGGAGCACAAGGACACACATTGTTATAAGACTGGTTACTCAACGATACCCCGTTACTGAGTGAAATACTAACGCAATTGATAGCGCTCTACTTCTGTTGTTTACCAAACGGTGAAAGAACCCAAGACAACTAGGTATTATTGCCAAAGTCTGCTAGTGGTCAACATATAGCGCCGCCCATCTGAACACACGAATTAAATGTACCACAAACTAATGTTTTTGACACAACTAAAGAAAATGAAGCGTTATAAGACTTTCTCAACTAAAACAATCATAAGTTCACACTAATATATTGATACCATTTAACCTGCAAATCTCCATTTTGATTACTAATTTACTCCATAAGAACAAAACCCAACTAAACATAACTTCCTGAGAGTGCAAAAATCAATAAACTCGCCACATCGAAACGAATGAGTCTCAGGATCAAAATATACTCACAAATATACTATGCATCATGCCGTATTTATACTCCAACACCAAAAAGCAATGCGGAAAGAAAGCTGAAGGCATACACATGTATTGGCATGTCCTTGACGATTGACAAAACACACTCAATGTTCATTCAGGCAAGAGATTGAAGATGTTGGCATCTCCAATGTTATCTCCTTGGTACATCAGGTAGTTCATTCATTGCATATCATGTTTTCCATCTAGGATATGATAGTGTGCATATATCCCTACTGTTCTGGTATGCTTCTGTGAACATGTTCTTATCTGGTTCGATTGCTTAGGTCTATCCTATCTCAGTACGCATGTGCCTTACAGTAGCTTAGGTCAATCTTTATGTTTGTATCTTGGTTCTTGCTAGTTGACCTTAAAATTCAAATGTGTTAAGCCAACATGTGATACTTAGGATATTGTGCTACTTTATGCATGTACTTTACAATCTGGAATCAGGATAGCTTTGGCTTTCACGTGTTACTCTTTCTGCTGTTTTGCCATTTCTGGTAATAGGTTGGGTTCAGCATTTTCCCTCCTAAAATACAACTTACCCCAAATGGAAAACTGATGTTGACTTAGCATTTTGCCTTGAAACATGTTTCTGTTTTGTTCACTGTGTCAAATCTGCTTAGTCAAATCTGTGTTGGTTCTTGGACAGCCATAGGCCTCCTCTTATGCTAGTTGACCACGTGATTCGGTGCCATGCTTAACCCTTTTGTATTGTTTCTCACTGATATGGTTTCTGGGTATTAGGAAGAACAAAAAGCTGTTTTGTTTTCTTTCTTCCTTATGCTTGTGGTGTTGTCCCATCAGTGTGCAGACTTGTTTCGCTCTGTTTTAGGACTGTGCTTAGGGCAGGGTTATGTGCTGCTGTGACACGTGCCTTTTCAGTTTTCGTTGACTCCTTGCTTTGCCTTACTTGCTGCATTGTGATGCTGTTGTGTATGGTCTATATAAGGAGGTTATACTGTACTGAAATTTTTGGTTGGTTGAGTGAGATACTTGGGTGTTTAGGTTATTCTATTTTGATAGTCTTTGAGAGCACATTCGTGTGTAGTTTCTCTTCTATCTTTACTCCCTCTTCCATGTCTTTTGGTTGCTCATAACTGTGCATAATAGACATGGTTTCAAAAACATAAAAACTGTTTTTCCAAAACTCATATGCATCATTGCATTGTGCATTCCATAGAGATAAAGTATGGAGATGCCCAACCCATGAAGTTGTTCAAGAAGGTTTTAACTTGAAGAGTAGTTAAAGATCTGTTTTGATACTTCAGTTTTACTTTCCAAGTGTAAGCACATAGAGAAAAGTAGTGTAGCTCTGTTTGTACTAGTGGGTAGTCTAGTCAGGATAGCATAAGGGTTATGTATCCCCAGAGTGCCAGAAACTTATAATTGTGTGTGTTACAAATTAGTGGAAAGGTTTGTCCCTCAAGAGTTAGGGGCACGCAGTTTTTATCCTGGTTGTAGGATTTCTGCGTCACCAAAAACATCTGGTGTTATTCTTTCGTTACTGCTTTTCTCTCTTCTACTCGTATCCTGTGTTTCGGGATAGGACAATATATTGCTATCCCGGGAACAGAATTAAACGAAAAAGTGGTAAAAACCTATTCACCCCCCCCCCTCTAGGACCTTTAAAAGCTAAGGTAGACCATGTTTTATAACTTAAAAATACTTTTGGGATGAGTCATTTACTTGTAACAAGATAAAAGTCGATTGATCGAGGTTGGCGCACACGAGACATAGCGGCCAAGGCATATTGACTCATAGGCTAGTTTGGATACTAAGTCGCATTCGCTACGTATTCGACGACATTCGACACTGTGAATATTCGATGGGGATCTGCTGCAGTCGGGCCATCACTTGGGCGATGTTGAGTGTAATCGAACAAGAAGGCGAAATAAACCTAATCCAGTCTACAAAACCTATATCCTAAAACTCTGATACCAATTGTTAGAACTCGACCCCGATTTAGGAACCTAAAGCAGGACTAGGTCCTAACGACGCTAATAAGTGGGGTTTCATATCCACATTTTAATCAAAACTTCTCGTAGTACAGTGAAAACAAAATTTAAAAATTTACTTTTTCTAAAATCAACAAATCATAACTTAACACAAGCCAAGAAAATGAAAACTGCTTAACATTAGAGCTACTAGATATTCTAAACTAATTAGTTAACTAAGCTACTAACCCGTAGGATCAGCCATGGATCCTACGGTGGGGGTGGAGGGGGGGGGTATGCTATGCCTCGAACTGTGCGCCCGACCTCCGAAAAACTCTGTAAACCTGAGCATTTGAAACCAAATGGTCCAGGGAAGGACATTACGAAAACAGAAAAACTGTTAGAGTAAGTGGATAAAAATCGTAATAAAAGTATGAAATATAAAAAATTAGTTTTATGCCCTTGCACTGGATTTCAGTGAAAAACTAGTATGCGAGTTCTAAAATCGTATAACGAAAACCTGAAGTGCAAATGAACCCCGAGACTGACTCTGAACTCATAAGTCTAAAAGAAGAACCTGAAATTGAGTGGTTAAGAATTGAATCTAATCTGACAATCTTATCTGGAATATTTGGTAAAGACGATGATTGAGGTACCTACATCTCTAGCCATCATAATTCAAGTTAACTGACCGAGAACAGAAATGGATATAAAATACCCAAATGAGGATGGCTGAGGTATATGACGTCTCTAGTCATAAAAACTGAAGTCAATTGACTAAGACCAAATATGAAAAGAAATAAGCAGAAAGGAATGACGAGGTATTTGAAATCTCTAGTAATCAAGTGTCATTTAGGAGCCTAGTATCATGGGTGACACATGACTATCGTGACTCAATGGAAAGGAGGCGATAATGACTGGTAGTGAACTACAACCCCAGATAGGGGTGGGATTCGGGCGGTTTGGTTCGGTTTTTGCTAAAAACCATAACCAAACCGAAATATTTTTTTCGGTTCGGTTTTTCAATTTTTAAAAGAAAAACCATGATTATTCGGTTCAGTTTGGTTTGGTTTTTTCTTTCAAATTTTTTCGGTTTCTTTCGGTTTTTTACATGATGCATAAAAAACAAGTTTTGAATAAATAACTAAAAAATTGTCTATAAATTTTTTTTTGAGTTGTCTAACATTTTAATTAGATTATATGAGAGAAATTGAGAAGAATTATGCATAAAGAAATTAGGATTTTAGGAGTTTAAGGTTTTTGTTTTGCATATATTTATATAATATATTACAAAATTTCCAAAACGATATCTATTTATACATACTTCAGTTTTTCGGTTCGGTTCGGTTTTTATAAATTAAAAGCCATAACCGAACCAAATATTTCGGTTTTTTTCGGTTTGGTTTTTATCGGGTACGGTTTTTTTCGGTCGCGGCTCGGTTTGGATCAGATTTTTTTTTGGTTTTCGGTTCCAATGTCCCACCCCTAACCCCAGATGATGCATCGGTAGTGAACTACAACTTTGGAATGGCTACCAGAGGGCCAGTCAAATAGCATATATGCTCATATATAAAGATCTCAAATATACATAGCCTCCATGATATTGACTCATCTTCCCAATAAGACACATGAAATGAACAAGTGAGTTGACATGTCATGTGCAAACGCTAATTGAACTGAAAATGTTAGGAGTAATTCATAGACGTAGATCGTAACAATTCTGAAATCATAAACGTAATACGTGAAAAGTTTGAATTAACTTAGCTGACTTCATTTAAGAGTAAGGGAAGCAAGGTCGAAAATATAACAATGAAAGGAAATTAGCAACGACAATATAATAAAAATTATTACTAGCATACACAATAGTGAAAAGAAAACATCTACAAACATGGATGCCTAATTAATAGCTAGCCAATTTCGTAGCCATAATCCGACACTCCACATTCTCCTAATAATCAACAAACTACGGATATTTAACTACTTGTAAATTTAGGTTAGTAGGACACGTTTGAATGTCATAACAAACTTTCACTCGTCAAGAGACTTTACCTCACTCCGCGCTCATCTAAGAACACATCTCAAGTTAGTCGAGAATTGCCCATCTGTTGTAGCTCTATACTCAAATTCCTAGCCACACCAAAAGTTCATTCACAAACCAAACTACACAAAAAATTTGTCTAAAATTATTACATCTAGAAACATTACATATCGCAAAACAAGATTTTGTATGGTGGGAGAACACCATACACGGCGGCGTATGGCCCTCAAGTGCCACCATAGGCAGCGGCACGTGGGTCTACGTGCCACCCCATCTGAGCTCCTCCAATTTCTATAAGTGACACAGTAAAACAAAGATCATTTCAAGCCCAGCACATCTCTCAACTATACCTAAGAGTAAATCAAAGCGGAAGACGTCAAAATTTACCTCGAAAGTTGGCTGACTTCGTCAAAAATCATCGTCGATCGCCCAACGTCAATCGACCATTATATGCCTCAGGGGTTAGTATGTTCAAAAGGTGGAGATGAGGGATTCAAAACACCTAATGATCAGCTGTGCATCACAGCCATCAACGCCGCCGCGAGCGGTGGAAATTTTAACCCGAAACCTAATATTTTCTTTGCCGATTCTCTCTGAATTCAAGCCGAGAAGTGAAATAGAAGGAGAGGAAATACTCTAGGGCACAAGACAAGTCAAACATGACCTAAATCGTGATTCGTGGTGGCTGGCGCCGGAATTTCTCTCGTCGATGATTTTTGAGAGAGAGAGAGAGAGAGAGAGAGAGAGAGAGAGAGAGAGAGAGAGAGATCTACCTCCTTTAGTAATAACTAAAGTAAACTGCCTCAATCAACAACCCATGTTACAATTACTATTTGATCTAATGGCTAGGATTAAATTACCAAGTGTAGAAATCTATTTTAATTCTTAAATACAATGTAATTTTTAAAATTCGTAAAGATTAGCTCGAACCTTCAAAAAATGATATAAATATATGCGCGAATTCGTATTAATTATCCCCAAAACTTTTGTGAAGAAGGTGAATCCAAAACCCAAACTTTCAAATAGTCAATTTTAGATCACAAAGAATTGAAAATCTCGATAAACGTGATTATATCACTAATAAACTCGACGAATAAGAATTAGTATGATAATCTTGGTACAAGTCGTTACATAGTTGTACCCAAATCAAATAACTCTAAACCATAGAGTACTCATGTGATAAGATTGAGACGTTCACTATATGGATTGAAGTACTCCGGTCGTATGTGGTACACACGTCTAAGTAACTATTTGTCAGCCGACTCATCTCCAGCGTAGGTGAGTCATTGTAACTATTTGCCAATGCACGCATTGGCATAACTTCATCATTGGATACAAGAATGATGAGTTATATCAATGCGTGTTCATTAAATTAACAAGTTCAGGATTTGTCATTATAGTAGTGTATGTTGATGATATGAATATCATCGGGTCTCTTGAAGTCTTGATGAGATTAATGAGACATGTGACTACTTGAAATCCAGTTTGAGATGAAAGACCTTGAGAGAACGCGATGTTGTCTCGGTTTAGAACTAGAACATCAAGTTTGTGGAAATCTTATTCATCAGTGTTCTTTTGTCCAAAAGATGCTCATGCAATTTAACATGGACAAAACACACATTCTAAGCACACTAATAGTTGTTCGTAGTCTGGAACCCAAAAAATATCTGTTTCGTCTAAAAGATGATGATGAAGAACTTTTGGGAGCTGAGATTCCATATCTTAGCTCAATTGGAGCTTTTTTGTATTTAGCTCGGCCCACACATTGAGACATTGCCTTCTCAATAAAATTATTAGCTAGATTTTACTTCGTGCCTACACAACGTCATTAAAATGAAATAAAACATATATTTAGGTACTTGAAATTATGCATCACATATTAGGAGCTCGACACAAGGGGAAGTGTTTAAGAAAATTATATTTTGTATCTTCTGATATGTATTTTGTCATAATTACGTTAAAATAGAGATTTTAAAAATCCTAATTATTTGGGAACACTGATTATATTGATTGTAATACTTATATTTAAGATATCTTATCAATATATTAATTGCATATCTTCTATCCTTCATCAAAATATATGTGTTATATATAAATTGGTAGATTATGTGTCATGTAACGTCATTTGTATTACGATTCAATTTGGGATTTCTAGAATTATTCTTTCCTGAAACAATACCAAACGACATCTTTCGAGGATCATCTATGAGTGTTTTTCAGTTCCATATAGACCGTAGATTTATAAAGTGATAATAACACAGTCACCCGTTAACTTCAGATACAAATTACGTAGAGAAATAGAGAATGATCCTGAAAATAGTCGAACACAGTCCACTTCCACTCCTTCCCCGACTCTCCCGTATCTCTACTCTCTTACTCCACCTCCGTCGCACCATGGCCGCCGCCGCAGAGCCCACCGTGAGCCCATCAACCACCCGCGTGGGCTGGATCGGCACCGGCGTAATGGGCCGGTCCATGTGCGGCCACCTCCTCAAAGCCGGCTACTCCGTCACCGTCTTCAACCGCACCCTCTCCAAAGCCCAGCCTCTACTTGACATGGGCGCCTCACTCGCCGATTCCCCACGCGCGGTCGCGTCCCAATCCGACGTCGTCTTCACCATCGTCGGCTACCCCTCCGACGTCCGCTCCGTCCTCCTCGACCCCTCCTCCGGCGCCCTCTCCGGCCTCCGCCCCGGCAGCGTCCTCGTCGACATGACCACCTCCGAGCCCTCGCTCGCCGTCGAGATCTCTGCCGCCGCCGCCGCCAAATCCTGCTCCTCTGTTGACGCTCCCGTCACCGGCGGAGATGTCGGCGCCAAAAACGGAACCCTCGCGATTCTCGCGGGCGGCGACGAAACACTCGTCGGGAGGTTAACTCCCCTTTTTGTCCTCATGGGGAAGGTTAATTACATGGGTGGCCCCGGAAAGGGACAGTTTGCGAAGCTAGCGAACCAGACCATTATATGTTCGACGATGTTGGGCCTAGTGGAAGGAATGATGTTTGCCCACAAAGCTGGGCTGGACGTGGGCCTGTTCCTGAAGGCGATTTCGGTCGGGGCGGCCGGGTCGAGATCGTTGGACTTGTACGGAGTTAGGATTCTGAATAGGGATTTTGAGCCGGGTTTTTATGTGAACCATTTCGTCAAGGATTTGGGGATTTGTTTGAAGGAGTGTCAAAGTATGGGCCTGGCTCTACCCGGGTTGGCCCTGGCCCAGCAGCTTTACTTGTCTCTCAAGACCCATGGTGAAGGAAACTTGGGCACCCAGGCTCTTATTGTCACTTTGGAGCGACTAAACAATGTGTCACTAGAAGCAGCTCCCAAGAATGATTGAGTGAGAGGACTTTGTTGGTGGTATGTATGATTGGTCTTCATCATATACATAGCTTGTTATAGACTTATATATAGTGCAATAAGCTCTTTGTTCTATTGAGCAATGGCTGCAACAATGTCGTCGTGTTTCTTCTAAACAAGTTTCTCGGTTACCCTTGTATGTTACTTTTTCTTTATTTTCTGAGGTCAGGGTCTATTGGAATGGTATGATATCGCCAAAGGTTTGTATATACGGACAAAATGAATCGGATGTAATAGTCATGCCAATATTAATCTCTCCATAGTAATTTCTAGATAGAAATACATCTCCGAAATCACATGCATGCGTACGTGCACAATTTGGAAGCTACCAAACAAGAACCACCAACGAAGTCCTCAAGCACACTAAATGAACTTGTACAGTTTCCCTTTGACATCAAATGAACTTGTACATCTTCCCGGAGAACAAGGCATGATTGCCACCTTGATAATTATGCTCAAAATGAAGCAGGCCTAGCATTATTCGGTGGGTTGGTTATGACCTGTGAGTTGTGACAAAGAAAATTAACCAAGCCACCTATCTTTTCATAACCTTTTTCAATGCCATTTGCCACTACAATGCCAATCATCCTCGAGCGTGGGGATCGGAGTGTTTTGTCTTCATGTCAGTGTCACTTGAACAATCTGACGTGCTAGAAATTCTTAGTCTTAAGCGTATTAAATCGAGTCAAAGTCTTCATTCACAAAATTATACTGATTTTCTCTGTTCACTGTTGCTCGCTGGCCACCTTCAAGGAAGCTTCAAATGCTGGCTTTCACACCTTTCACGTCACTTGTTTTGTTAGCCAAAACCCAAAAGTATCTAGAACGCTACTTTCAAAAACCTCCACGCACCTCATTTGTTTCACACAATTAAATTACTATGACATCAAACATATATCCTTACTACGCATCGAACTTATTATAAGTTTATAACTCTATTCTTTACCAACAAGATAGAATCTCGATTTTTAAGCTTCCAACTCGAAATTGGTATATGAATGAATAGTAGATCCGTTTCCTGGAAGCACGTGGTTTTGAAAACCTGCAATACAGTATATACTAGTCAACTAGTTGATCTAAATTACTATCAGTTGCTTCACTTGCTAGTAGATCCACTAAATACAAAATATAACAGCTAATTGTGATGGGCACAGATTTTCTTCCATGACTTGTTGAATGTTGATGGTGCCCATATCCTCCATTGACCAAGTTTTTTTTCCAGGTTTTCCACCATTGCATTGATGCATGAGAGATGACCCTTCAATGATGCTTTTCCACGACTGGGATTTGCTTTCCCTCCTCCTCTTAAAACAAAATGACCATGTCATTCTGTAACTAGCTCGATCTGAAAGAAAGATCACCTGATTTCACAGAGAAAGAGAGAGCTCTGAATTGAAGCTCCATTATCCAAATGACCATGCCAACACTACTATCTCCTTCTCTCTTTACCTCCCTTTTGTTCTTCTTCTTCTTCCCTGGTCATATCAGCTCTCAGTCCTTGCAAGACAAGGAACATTTAATCCTGCTAAAACTACTGTTCGATGCAAAAATATCTCTCACGGAGAGATCCTTCCGCGAATCAGTTTCTTTTATGAATTCGGATGGTTTTAATCGCAGATATCGGTTTATCCTGTATGTGTGCTTCGTATGCTGGCGTGCCACCGTTCTTCAACGGAATATGGACTATAAGAGCCGCCTGACTTCTTAATAAAGCGATTTAGACAAGGAGAGCACTAACCCTGCCTGAATAGGTCATTCTCGCCTAATAACCTAGAACTTTGATATGTGTCTCTAGCAGAGCCTTCGGAATCGATACCTCACACTCTCTTATCAGTGCAAAGCAGAGCAATCTCTCTGATGATGTGTTGAGAACACTGCTTCCTTTGAGTATCCAAACTCTCACTCGATAGGTGACAAACCCTTCAACTGTCCAGTCGCAATTGCTTCTTTCTGATCGCAATACTCTCACTCGATAGGTGACAAGCACTTTGATCTGCTGGTTGCAAAGAAGATAGAATCTCGAGGACGAGATGTCTGTCTAGGTGTACTTGCGTATAACAAATGTATGTATTTGATCGGGGACCCTTTCCACAAAGCTCTCACTTTCCTTATATACTCGCTCACCAATTGTCTTTCAATTCATTTGAACTTTCTATGTTCTCGCTCTTTGACTCCCAAAGTAACTCCAACACCAGCATACGGGTTTTCATCCTTATAGACTGTTAATGTTATCACAACTCTTCTATCAAAGACACCTATCTGAAATAGAAAATGTATGACAGACATTTAAGCCGCGTGGAATCAGCTAATTAAAGAATCACAGTTCTAACTGAACTCAACTTAATATACTTGGCCACTCGCCAAGCTCTTTATAATACATGGGCCGCTCGCCAAGACTTCAGCCATTCAATCCCAATATGAAATATTTACTTCAGGCTCAAACAACTACAGTCCTATTGGAAGTCACCATCACTCGGCCATTGGGATTCATCATCAGATAGTAGCTCCCACTGTTCGTGGACGGAGATCAACTGCACCCGCGACTCTGTCACCCGATTAGCTATAGCCGACGACGTAAACCTCAACCTTGAGGTTCCACCTTTCATTTGTGACCTCAACAACCTCACGCACCTCGACCTCAACAACAACTCTCTCCCGGGGAACTTCCAATTGTCTCTCTTCAACTGCTCCAAGCTCGAGTACTTGGACCTCTCGCAGAACTACTTTGTCGGCAAATTTCCAAATGACTTTGACAGGCTGCCTCGGCTTCAGACACTCATCCTCGCCGGTAACAACTTCTCCGGTGACGTTCCGGCGTCTACTGGGGGGTTGGAGAACCTGACGACCCTGCACTTGTACTTGAACCAGATCAACGGCTCTGTCCCGGCAGAAATAGAAAACCTCTCGAATCTAGTTAAACTCTGGCTCTCTTGGAATCCGACACTAGAGCCATGGGAGCTGTCTTTCAACTTCACAAACATGAAAAAACTAAAGATGTTGAGGATTCGCGACACCAACTTGATCGGGGAGATACCTCAGAATGTTGGAGAATTGGAACAATTCAACTTGAACAGCTGGATTTGGCGCAGAACACTTTCCGCGGGAAAATCACAAGCACAGTGTTTCTGTTCAAGAATTTATATATATATATATATATATACACACACACACACAACCTGACAGGGGAGATTCCTCAAGTGGTTGAAGCACTCAACTTGGCGATCATAGCTAGGTATCTCTCAGAACAATCTCACGGTACCAATACCACAAGGTTTCGGAAACCTTACCAAGTTGAGTGACATGAGTCTGTTCTTCAATAGTATTTCCGGTGAGATTCCAGAGAAAATTGGCCGCCTGCCGAATCTTGTGATCTTCAAAATGTTCAACGTGAACTTGTCAGGTACAATTCCTCCTGACCTCGGAAAATATTCACAACTTGAAGATTTTCAAGTTGCGGTGAATATGCTGACCGGAAAGCTACCAGAGGGTTTATGTCATAACGGTAAGCTTGTGGGAGTTGTTGCTTATGAGAATGGTCTCACTGGAGAGCTGCCAAGCTCCTGGAAAATGCGATAATTTGGAGATGGTCAGTGTTTCTGATAATATGTTATCTGGGGGCATTCCTAGTGGCATGTGGAATGCGATGAACTTGAGATGTGTTGATGAGCAACAATTCGTTTACGGGTGAGCTTCCTGAGAAGATGTCATACACAGTTCAGAGGCTGGAGATCCAAGACAACAAGTTTTCTGGTGAATACCAAGAGGGATTGCTGCTTCCTTGAAGAATCTCCAAGTTTTTTATGCCACTAACAACCTCTTCAATGGTAGTATTCCCCTAGAATTAACTGCTCTTTCAAGCCTGACACAACTGAAACTTGATCAGAATCGACTTAGCGGGTCACTTCCATCTGATATTTTATCATGGGAGTCACTCAACCTTCTTAATCTCAGTCGAAATCAACTGTCCGGGTCAATTCCTGTGAAACTTGGTGTTTTGCCAGGCCTTACTGATTTAGACCTATCTGAGAACCAATTCTCTGGCCAAATTCCATATCAGCTTAGATCCCCGAGACTCAACAATTTCAACCTCTCTTCAAATCTCCTCACCTGCAAGATTCCAAGTTCATTTGACAAATCTGTGTATGATAGAAGCTTCTTAAACAATACCGGTCTATGTGGTGTGAATCTCAGCATATGCTCCAAATCATCCAAGTCCAGCAAGATTTCAAATCGATCTGTTGCTCTAATCTTAAGTCTAAGTGCGGCACTTTTTTTGATGGTTCTCTTCTTAACAATCTTCTTGATCAGAGGTTACTTGAGGAGGAAGGATGGATCAGACTTGGACTGGAAGCTGACTGCATTTCAGAGGCTTAACTTCACAGTGTCGAAAATTTTGTCGGGGTTGACAGACAGCAATGTGATTGGAAGTGGTGGATCGGGGAAGGTCTACCGTGTACCTGTGAACCGCACAGGTGATGTTTTAGCTGTGAAGAAGATTTGGACCAACAAGAAAATGATGATGGAAGAGAAGCTTGAGAAGGAGTTTCTTGCTGAAGTCAAGATATTTAGCTCAATTCGGCACGCCAACATTGTCAAACTGATGTGCTGCATATCCAGTGAGACTTCAAAACTTCTTGTATAAGAGTACTCGGATAATCGGAGCCTAGATCGATGGCTGCAAACGGGAAACATGCCATCTGTATCCAACCTCTCAAGTTCAGTTCATCATGTTGTCTTGGACTGGCCTAAGCGGTTGCAGATTGCGGTGGGAGCTGCAAAGGGCCTCAGCTATATGCATCATGACTGTTCCTCCCATTGCGCATCGAGATGTGAAAGCAAGTAACATATTGTTGGACTCGGAGTTCAACGCGAAAATAGCTGATTTTGGTCTGGCTAAGATGGTGGTGAAGCAAGGAGACCTTGCTACAATGTCAGCTGTTGCCGGTTCATTTGGCTACATGGCTCCAGGTAACGGACCTGTACACATTCTCAAAATATCTTGTGTTATTTCTCAGCAAGTGTATAACAGTATTAGTAATTAATCACTATTTTATAAATTGTGACTGCAGAATATGCACATACCACACGAGTGAATGAGAAGATTGATGTATACAGTTTCGGGGTCATCCTGCTGGAGTTGACAACTGGTAGGGAAGCCAACGAAGGCGATGAACACACTTCTCTTGCCGAATGGGCGTGGCGTCATGCTCAAGAAGGAAAGCCCCTGGCTGATGCTCTGGACCAGGACATCATGGAACCTTGTTACTTGGATGAAATGTGCGCTGAGTTCAAACTCGGAGTCATGTGCACCGAGACACTTCCTTCTAATAAGCCTACAATGAAGGAGGTTCTGCATATCTTGGTTAAAACTTGTCCTGCACCAATTCGCCACGAAAAGAACGAGTATGCTGGTGCTGCGCTCCTCAAGAATTCAAGGCGAGAGAGGGTTTTGGAAGAGCACAATGGTTTGGCAACAAATGTATAGGACTCCCATCAACTGGAAACAAATAAAGGGAACATAGAGCAGGTCTCAAGCCGATGAAGCTGTAAGACTTAACACTTGGGAAATGGTAGTTATAGAATAGAGCACGGCTAGTAGGCTAAGATGAGATGCATGTAGGCAGTTATGATTTGCATATGCACATAATGTACTGTGGATATTTCAGACTATAAGGTGCAGATTCAGTAAGTGCCATTGTCAGTTTTACTATCAGTAGTATCATCAGAAACAAAATCTGCAACAACGATAGAAAACAGAGGAGGAACGATTCTAATGGCCCTTTCTATTTTATTAATAGAGAGAGAATATTCCGCAAAAGATTATTACTCAATTTACAAATTCCCCATTTTATTATGTAATTAAGCATAAATTATTTTATACACCTGTAACAGCACAGCCTCGAGCACCCAGAAAGGAGCAGAACAGGCTGTGACACAAAGCTTTAGCCAACTGAAAACTCCAACTTCCGACTATGATCCTTCAGAGAATTACAAGCTCTGAAGGACCATAAGTTAAGAAACGGAGCAACATCTTTCGGAATAGGAGCTCAGAGCAGCTCCAATTGTTCCGAAGCAAGTTGTGAAAAGGTAATGGGGGAAAGTGAAATATACAAAAATTGAAAATGTCACACGTCATTCATCTACCCTGGTCTAAACTATTTTACAACTCCTCCAACCCAAGGTACTGAGAGTGAGAGGCTGCCAGTAGGGCAGCTCCAATTCCAGAGCCGTCATTTGAGTGTTCAACAGAGATGTGCTCGGCCACTTCATCACCTAGCAACTCGTCGAGGGTACTCTCCATGCAGACGCGGAATTCCATGTAGTGCTCAAACAAGCCACCGTCCAATGCGACCACTGACTTGTGCTTCTCACCATCCTTTACAGTGTCTCTACCCAACTTCTTAAGGACTCCCAGGATCCCAGCAGCGGCTAGGCGAGCACCACGAGTGGCAACTATGTCGCATAATGCCACAACAGCCTTTCTCACTTTCAGTGACGTATTGGAGATCTGACAATTGTTGACAAATCAAAAACCAGAACTCATTCTCTTGTCTAGATAATAACTTAAAAGATACTAAGGAATCATGGCGATATTTTCAAGAATCGTATGTTCGAGTATGGTCATACACACAGCATAGACTTGACCTATCATGTTCACTAAAGACATAGCAATTTCAACCTTTTCTTGTTTAATTTACTAACAAGAAATGGTGCCAAAAAAAGTGGTCAATATTTTAAAATAAAATGCACAGCTATGTAGTAAAATGATGATTTCATCAAATAGTACGATTGAAGTACCTCCAGGATGTCCTTGAGCTTGCTTCCAACTACTTTCAGATCCGGAGATGAGTCATGATGCATTGCAGACATGTCAGGAGTCCTGCACATATTAAAACAGCTAAAGACTCAGCAACTACAGTCTCTTTACAAATGGGTTCAATGAAACATATTAAGAAAAACAAGGTTTTGGGTGAACAACCAGTCAAAACTAATGGTACTTGCCTTAATACGAAAGGAATTCTCAGTTTGGGTGGAACAGTATCACCAAAAAAGGCTGCTTCTTCAGCCATCCTCAACAAAACTCTACGCACGATGTCTCCTAAATACATCCCAGATATAATCTTCTCAAAAATCTGTAGGCCAAAATCAGATCCCTGGTCAAATATTGATCAAAAAACTTAAGCAAAACATGTAAAGAAAATGAGTACTTACTTGCTCTCCAGGGTTCAAACTCTCAGCATCAAGTGCTTGATCATATTCTGTCAGTGGAAGGTGTGACGAACGAAAGTTACCCCACTCCATGTTGACAACCTATTTATGAAAATGAGAATTATTAGCTCTATTGTAAATTATAAAAGTTAACCATGGCAGCAGGCGTTAAAGTGTAAAACGAAGGGTAGGGGGGGTAGATATTAAGGAAGACAATACGCCAAAGTTTAGGCAGCAGAATATAGTAAATACTAACCATCTCTCCTGATTTTGGTAGAAGACCATGCCATTTGGGAATGGCATATGCTCGTTCTACATAGGCGGCATTTGTTCCAGTACCCAAAATGACAGCAGCTATGACATCCTGGTTGTGGTACCTACCTCCAGCCAATGTCCCAATTGTATCATTGACCTGCATCACAGCCTGATAAGTTAGGATTGTCAAAATTGTTTCACTATAAAACATTAAACCATCAAAATTACATCAACTCAGGGGTTACTCAGGCATCTACTCGGAGAATAACGACGAACTCAGAGCCGTAGAGATCACAAACCATGTTGGACTTACCAAGGCTGTGACACGCATATCCAGGCCAATTTTTTCCACTGATTTGGTAAGCTCTGCCACCACATCTTGCTCAACCTGCATCATTATTATCAAACAGAAACCGTCACAACCGGTACAAAATAGTCTCTTGCATAAATTTAATAATCGGCGAGTAAAACAAACCTTGAGTGTTTATGCTCAGTAAGATAATGGATAGAAGGCTCAAATAGCACAATCATCTCCCACAAAACTAGCAGCAACAGAAATACAGGAAGTGTCAAAGAATTAAAGACTTACTGCATCTTCAATACTGAATCCTTTTGTCCACTTGATAAGGGTCCCTGATGAAATTGATGTTTGCCATACTGGAAAGGAGAAGGTAAAACCCAGCTCCCTTAGCCTACCAGGTGCAGGATGAAAACCTTCCCCTTCTGTAGCAACAAATTTTGCTAGTGCTTCAGCAATAAAATCAAATAAACCCTGAAACCAAAGCATGAATTATTAGTTTCAAGTACAAACAAATCTAGCAAACTTCATAGAGTACTAACTTCTGAAGTCCCGGTCATCAAATGTGGTGGAATTGAAACTTCGTCGAATTCTTGTTTAATAACACGCTTTTCTTTCCCACCAAGCTGGACACGTAGGACACGGAAGTTTGTCCCACCAAGGTCCAACGCATAAAATAGTCCTTTCTCGTCCCTGAAAAAATTAAGGATGAAAGTTAGGGGAGCATCCATCTACAGATAAGCTATTCATCTACCGCATAACCTAGTAGAAACTAGTGATATAATCTACCAAGTATATGAGACTTCAGTTTCTGTTGTAATCAGTTCCTACACAATTATTTCTAAAAATCTTTCTAAAGCTAATGCTGCCCCAGTTTTCCCTATCAAATACAGTAGATGTACACTGAATATGTAATTCGCTACATAAGACTAACACACACCATATTAAAATCAAAACCTAATAAGTAATAAGTATGAAATAAATTTCAAATCAGCAAACTCTTCAAGTCTTTGAAATGAATTCCCACTTCAGTAACTTTAGTAAAAGCAGAACTACATCTATAAAGGCCACTATTTCTCAAACAAATTCATCAGTGAACACTGAACACCACTAAAAAGCAAAACTACATAGATCCTACTATCAATGAACATACGTGAATTAATCAAATACTAAAAGAAAGACTTGGATGACAAAGATAGCAAAAGTTGATTCTGGTCAAACTTAAAGCACTAATGATGAAAAACATAGAGCGATACGGAATTAATCGACTAACACAAAAACAGAACCAAATCCCTAAAATTATACACTAAAATTTTACCAAGAAAGCTATCTCAATCTTTACACACAAACCAATCAATTCACTTCAAAAATAAGCAATTTTTCACACCATTAGAGTTCAAATTTACGAGTCTTGCATAATAGACAGAAAATGAACTAGGGCGGGTGATATGGAAAAAAAAGAAGTCAAAGACTTGACTGACCCAGTGGGGAGGTTATCAACATAGCTGATGAGCATCTTGAGCTTGCTTCCGCCTTCGGAGGCGAGACCGGCGTGCATCTCCACCGCCATAGCATCCGCCACCTGTCGAAGCTTCCCTATCGGAGTGTCACATCTCTCCTCAAACTCCTTCAGTATCGCCATCGCCCGGGCCCACCTCCTCGAGCTCTTTAGCCGCCGACGAACCAGCAGCGCCGCCGCCGCACACGTTACCGCCGCGCAAACCACCGCCGCCCCCACCGCCACTTTCCCCATGAATCAAAAACTTCACCTGCTTAATTAAGCTTCCAAAGATTGAATCTTTGATCGGTTTCAGAGGCACCCGAATCGAAATTGACGCAAAGATTGAAGCTTTTGTAAGCTAATGAGGCTAGGAGAGAGAGAGAGAGAGAGAGTTGAGACAAAACGAGATAAAAAAAAAACGAAGCGAGGAATTGAACGAGTGTAAGAACAAGAGTAAACCCAGATCGGAATTGAAGGGACACAAATGGAAAATGAGGAGAAAAGAGATTCTCCGGCGAATTTGTAGCAGAATTTTAGAGCAGAGGGAAAGAAGAGAGTTTAATACAAACTGAAGCGTGAGAGAGAGAGATGAGTGTGTTCGCTTTTTTATCTGCTTTTCTTGAAAAATAAGCGCGTAATAAATCAATAAATATGGATAAATTCGTATTTATTTCTTTTTTCCATAACGTCGTGTCTAATTTTCTTTTCTCTCACGCTTTTCAGTTTCCAGGAGAGATGTAAAATTCTAGCTGGGATTCTATTGGGAGGTGAATTACGACGATATTAGGGCTGTCAGTGTCAGGAGGCTATTCATATGGACGAACATGATTCCATCATGTGTTGGAGAAATTTGGAGTTTTCATGTTTAAGGAAGGCTACATTTGAGGTGGCGGAGGATTCTCCAATTTGTTTTGTTCGATTATATTTGTTTTTTTTGGACAAACGTTCGATAACACTTATTTAATTTATGCGATTCATATATGATATAGCAATTTAATCTGTTCTCGAATATGTAGTATATGTCGGATAAACGAACATATCTTATTATTTTTCTTCATATCTTATCTGATTTTGGTTTATATAATAAATAAGGTAATAGATTATATAATTAATATACAATATATAATATGTATCAAATGAACGAGCATATCTTATTAGTTTTCATTATTATTGAATGAGAAAATAGATATACAGAATATATGATCTAAAATTGTACTTTATTTATTGATAAATGACTTTAGATAAGCATTATAATCATTATTCATATAAATCATGGATTGAAAGAATATTTACTTCTATTCTAATTAGGACAAGACACATACCGAGATACTAGAAATATTTCTCCAATAACACTCTCCCTTTTGTCGCAATCCTAATGTATGATACATAACTTGTTGACTCACTAAAAACTTTGTCAAGCAAACAAAAACACCTTAAGTCAAAAGCTTGGTATAAAGGAAAAATAGTACAACGCATCAACTACATAAGCCACCATATATGGTGTATACTCCCCCTGATATCTACGAAATGAACTTCCCATAATCAGTAACTCAGTCTTAGAGTTCAGACAACCTTCGCATTCCAATGTGTTTCACATGTAGATTTAGGCAATGACTTGGTGAATAAGTCCGCGGAATTATCAGCTTAACAAATCTGATTCATATGAATGTTCAATAATTGTTGTTTTTACTGATTAAAGAAGAACTTGAGCGATATGTGCTTTGTATGAACACCATTGATGTACCCCAACTTCATTTTTTCAATGCAAGCCACATTGTCCTCAAAGATACAAGTTGGTGATATCATAGTGGAAGGAAATCCACTAGATCCTCGAATGTAGTGTATAACCGACCTAAGCTAGACACACTCCTTAACCGCTTCATGCAAAACAATGATCTCATAATGATTCGAAGAAGTACCAAAAAAGATTTGCTTTGTTGATATCCAAGAAATCACCGTGTTTCCCGTGGTGAACACATAACTGGTTTGGGAGCGTCCTTTATATGGGTCAGAGAGATACCCATCATCAGCAAAACTAACCAAGACATCACCGGGTGTCTCTGAGTATGGGACTTCATTGAATGGAGGTACATTTCTTGCACCCGGAGCTTCTTTCGACTGGTCAAAGATTTCACTCGATGAGTCGAGTGACATGCTCTGATCAATCCAGGGTGTACCATTCGACGGGTCGAGGGATCCACTTAACGAGTCAAAAATCCCATAATCTAAATACTGCGATTCAACTATCCCTTTTTCAGGAATTTCAAGCTTCTCTTTGTTCTCTTTCTAGGAAAAAAAACAAGCCCAAGTCAATGGAACTCTTCCAGTACCTGCAGATATGCTTTACACCAATGACATTGTGTTGGCGCATAGCTAAACGGAGCTAACAAGTTCACCGATAATGCAATATTTGGTCTTGTGCATTGAGATAAATACAATAAAGCTCTAATAGCACTAAGGTATGGTACCTTAGCTCCCAAAAGATCCTCATCATCATATTTCGAATGATACAGATCTTTATTGGGTTCTAGACTGCGAACAACCATTGGTGTGCTAACAGGATGTGCTTTATCCATGTTAAATCATCTAAGAATCTTTTGGACATAAGCAAACTGGTGATTAAGTATTCCATCAACTCGATGTTGTAGCTCTAAATCAAGACAAAATAGAGTCCTACCAAGGTCTTTTATCTCAAACTCGAATTGTAAGTAGTCAACCGTCTCATTGATTTCATTAAGAGACCCAATGATAATCGTATCATCAACATAGATCGCTACTATAGCAAATCCTGGATTTGTTCTCTTAATGAATACACATGGGCACAAATCATCATTCTTATATCCCTTTCCAATCAAGTAGTCACTTAGACGTGTGTACCATATCCTACCGGATTGTTTCAATCCATATAGTAAACGCTTCAGTCTAATCACATAAACACTCTGTGGTGTAGAGTTACTTAAGTTGGGTATGACCACGCTTTTCGGCACTTTCATGTATTTCTTTGAATCAAGGTTTATGCTATCACCACACCCATCAGCTGTATATTCAGTTTTTCGGACACTGCCAAACTGACAAGTTAGCGGAAAGTAATGATGTCCATGACCGGAGAGTATGTCTCCTCATAATCAATATCAGGTCGTTGAGAGAATCCTTACTCCACAAGTCTAGCTTTATACTGCATGACTTCATTCTTCTCATCACGCTTTCGAACAAAGACTCATTTATGTCCTACTAGCTTCACATTCGGTGGGCGTAGCACTACCGGACCAAAAACATGCATTTTCTTCAAGGAGTCTAGTTTAGCCTATATTGCCTCTTTCCATTTCAACCAATCCGTTATCCGCTGACATTCAACAATCGAGTGAGGTTCAACTTCATCGTCAATGATCTCCTGAGTGACGGAATAAGTAAAAGCATCATTAACTACCTTTGATGATCTATGCATAACAATGAACGCATCATTGTTAGTTAGTGAGATTTCACCGTTCTATGACATCACATATGGATCTGAAGTGTTCTCTAGAGATGTCTTTTATGATTTTAGGACAAAACTGTAGTCAAGAACAATCTCATGTGTGAGATTCAACGTTGATGATGAAAGGATCAGTTTGTGCCTAGATGGCCTGCCTTTTTGCCAGTAACTCATCTGTAAATTTTCTTAGTCTCCCCCTCTTCCTGGTGAGAGCCGAGGTCGATGCTACTCTATTCACATGGGCATGAGGCATGTTACTTTACTCTGGAGTTGCGTTATACCTCCCTTTAGAGACTTTTAACCTTGTAGGAATATTTGCAGCAAGAATGTCTGATCTTGTCACTTTGACAATATCAGTAAGGAGTCAGGCATCGTGTGAGACCTCGAAAATATTTAAGAAGATTAATGCGACACTCGACTTATAATCTCAGTGATTTTGAAGAACGTTCGAGGAAATTTTATAAAATTTTGAGGAAGAGTTATCATTGGTTTAAAAGTTCAACAAATAAGTACGTATCATCACGAGTTCGTGGTAATTTTTCTAGAATTATTCGGATAATAAAGCTATTTACTTCAAATTTAAGAATATTAAAAATAAGGAAAATACATTAAATAAAAGGGATATTGTTAGACAATCTAGACCATTGGATATATGTCTATTACAAGCTGTTGGATATATGTCTATATTTCACTACTAGAAAAATACATTTAGGCGACGAATCCTTCAAGGTTTTGTCCCCTAAGTAATAGTTAGGCGATGAACTGTTTATTCGTTGCCTAAGTAAAAATTTTGTTGTTTAGGTGGCTTTTAGATGAAGAACAAAAAATCGTCGTATAAGTGATAACTTAAATGACGAAACATATATTTCATCGTCTAAAAGTAAATCTAAGACGACGAAACAAATCTTCGTCTCCTAAAGTCTGCCTTAGGCGACAAAATTTATAATTCGTCGTCTAAGTGAGTAATCTAAGGCGACGAACTGATTATTCGTCATCTAAAACTAAACTTAGGCAACGAAATGTTCAGTTTAGGTGACAAACATTTCGTCGTCTAAGTGGAACTCAATTATTTAGCTCAGATTTCCTATCCAAATCGCTCTCCTCTGTCTCTCATCTCTAAGAATAGTGTTCGTCGGAAAAAAAAAATCTCACAACACCACCTCCGACCACAATTCGATTTCTATATGATTTTTTCACATCCGGAGCGCAAATTCACCCACCGTCCTTAGAGGTGAAGGCATTAACTTGTTTCTCTCGATTAAATTTTTTGAATTTAATTACATACGTAATAACATACGGTGATGGAGTTATCCAACGAAGAATTCCGGAGACCACAATATAGAATGCATTAGTTGTTGGCTAGTAATAAAATGTATGCATATCATGCATGTGTTGATTAATTATATATATATATGAATAAATATTGTTAGCTAGATTAATTAGTTGATGATTATATATTACTAAGTGAATTTATGTGTAAATGCATATATTTCTATATAATTTAATTATATATGATGAATATAAATTCATGCATGTAAGGTAAGAATGATAAGATGATTTCGTAATTAGATGGGAATATCGTTAGAAATAATGACAAGTTTTTGCAAGCTATATATTTATAGTTTATTCGATAATTGAATTTATGTCTTGCTTAACTTACGTAGAAATATGGACAAGATTTGGATACATTTAGAAAATAGAAGTGATATGAGGTATATAGATGGAATCAGTCAGTTTATTTCGTTTGCAATACAACATGGTCGAGGAAAGAAGTGTTACAGGTGTCCGTGCAGAAGATGTCTTAACAACCAGTTGGCGATGATTACTGTTATGTCTCAACACTTGTATGACCACGATATGATGTGGAGTTACACTACATGGAGTAAGCATTGTGAAGTAGTAGACTACAACTCATAACCATTTTTAAGCTCAGAGTACAATTACCAGTGTGTCTCATCCAGCGGTACTGGCGCCTCAAAACTTGGAGCCCCGCTATGAATTTGGTGCATGATGCTTTTTCGGCATTCAATCTTGTTACACACCAGCACGAAGAGGGAGGTTATGATAATCTTAATTATGACACAACCTCTGCAGCCTTTCCTGACATTGATACTAATGAGATGGATAAGTACAACAACATGTTACTTCAATCCTAGACCTCGACGTACGATGGATGTGAATTGAATGTCTTTGTGAAGACCCAGAACAGAATCAGTATGAGAAATCAGCTTAATCTACGAGATTGCGCGTAGCCGCAGATTTCCGGCAGTTATTTGAATCGCCGGACTTGATAACGACTAAATCATTGGCCGAGAATTGGAGCTGGGTCTCTTCTCGAGAGTCGTTGTACGTGTGATTTCGAGTTCGTGGGCGGTTCCGGATCGTTATTTGGACGACCAAGGAATAAATTATGAATATTTGAAGTTTTGACGTAATCGGTTTATAATGGTAGCTCTCTTAACGACTAAATTACCGGACGGGAATTTGGCTTCGGATTCTTCACAGAAGTTGTTGAGAATTTAATTTCAAGCTCGTGGGAACTTCCAGAGCATTATTCCGAGTTACGAGGATTATGTTGTGAATATTTCCGATTGTTGATTATTTAGTCGGTTAAAGTATGTGTTGGTTTGAACCATTGACTTTTTATCGGTTTGGTCGATGTGTTTGACTTCGGGTGATAATTGAAGAATAAGTCGAGTCGAGTTTGTTGCCGCGATAATTATTTGAATCGGAATTACGACGAGAAAGTTACGGGTACACGAAGTTTGTCGAAAAGTGAATTATGGAGGTTTCCATTTTGGGAAGGTCTATATATAGAAGGTTACCTGTTTGGGCAAGTCAAACCTTGCCATTATGGGAGTTGACCGTGTTGACTTGGTCAACACGTGGTGGAGAGAGAGTTCACGAGCCACGGTTCTCCGCCGGCGAGGGGCATTCTGGCCACCACCGAGCTCGGCTCTGGTCCCATCGGCTTCGTCCCGGCGTCCCGATCCTATCCCCGGCCACCTCTCACGGCGAGGTTTCCGGAGGTGAGAGATTTTCCGGTGGAAAGTTTAGGAAATTTTGGGGTTTTTGGGGCGATCCGATTCCGGCCAAATTGAGCTGCAATTTGGAGTGGGCTTTGAAGCTCTCATCACCTAGAAGCTACCATGTAAGTTTGGTGATCTAATTTTGCTTGTGTGTGGAGAATTTTGGATTTGAAAATTGTGAGACAATTCGGTTTTACATGAAATTGACATGGTTAGAGTGAGAATTGGCCTTCGATGCAGTTGTGAAAGTTGCTCAGTGGGTGATTTGGAGTGGAATAGAGGTTGCTCCGCCGAGAAATTCTCAGTTCGGGTTGCTCGGCCGCCGCCGCCGGTGGTCAACGGCGGTCAACGGTCAACAGTTTGACTTTTTGGAGTTTTCAACAAGTTGCATGTCGTTTCACTTGAAATCGCACCCCGATCGCAGTGGGGAGGTTCGTTTTTCGAATTGAGCATCCGAATGTACAGCGAGGTATTGAGGTGTGAATATTGGATTTTCGACAGTTCGTTGTAATTGAATCGTGTGTTTCCGAGAACGGTGGTTTCTCGTGATTTGTTTTGAATTGTCGAGTTATGACTTTGAGATATGAACTTTGTGATTATTCAGGGGTTCGTGATCGTTCTTTTGGCGAGGGACTTTTCGCCGGATCACGGGTTAACGCGAACTGCGTTACGCTAGTCTGTGAGTGGACAATTTCTTTTCACGGATTGTTTGCGAGTCTTATTACACGTTTTACGAACTTGAGCATGCATACGATATTTCGATTTACATGAGCATGTGTTTTACTATTATACATATACAGATATGTGTATACGAGTATACATACATATAGATTATGTTTTATGCATGTGCATGAAAAGGATTTATAATTTGGTTTACACAGAGTACAGTTTATATATGTTGTTGTATCGATACACTTGCATCCCGGCTAATCCCCGAGGATGTGTACCGGGGGAGGCTGTGACTCCTGACCCGAGGCCTTTACCGGGGGGAGGCAGACCTCTGACCTGAGGCCTTTCTGGCTCGAATCACGTGTGGGTCTGGGATCCCGTGATTCGGACTGTACTAGCACGGATGTGTCCACGAGTGACCCCGTGGGATTTTATGCATGCTCTGTATGCGTGAGGAGTTAGAGCCTCCCTCGTGTACCATTTCTTTATTTATGCATTTAGACTCGTATATGTTTTTATAACATATATATTATGTGGTGAAAGACATTTATTTTCGTCCACTCACTCTAACGGTTTTCATGTCTTTCCCCTGGGCTTTTCGGTTTCCGTGCCCAGTTTGCAGTTTGGACTCTGGTGTCGCACGTCGTGGTCGGAGGCATAGTGCTCGAGCTACCTTGTTTCTTTCAGTAGGTTTATTATTCTACCTACTATGGTATACTTACATGATTCTACATTAGAGGTCGCTCTGAGTATTCTGTTGTATATATTATACGATTTTACTCCGAATTTCAGTAAAGTACAGATATATTCACTACTTTACATTATTTTTGATATATTGAGAAATCCGGATGGGATTGGTGCCCACGGTTTGATTTTTGTGGCATATGATGAAGTGTATTTTCCGCGTGCAGGTAATGGTAATTCCACGTTAGTAACGAAACTCTGCAAAAAATTTTACGGTTTTTGTTGGTTCGTGTTTTCGAAGGGGTTTGATTCCGGTTTAGGCAACTAAATCGAGGTTGGGTCCTTTCAATCTTGCACTCCATAATGACAGAAATTGAGTACAAAGTGAAGAACAAAATCTCAAATGATGGATTTAACGATATCCAGCAACATATATGTGATTTGCTGCTTAAGGGTCACAAGCTTCCTGAAACCCATTACAGGGTAAAAAAGATCTTTAAGTCCCTCGGTCTAAAGTACAAGCAAATTTACGCTTGTAGAAATGATTGTGTGTTATTTTACAAAGAGTATACACATTTGCACTACTGTCATATATGCAAAAAGTCCAGGTGGTTTAAGTCTAATATAAGATGTTCGAAGAAGAAGGTTGTCGTGAAGGTGCTTCGCTATTTTTTGTTGATTTTCAGACTACAACATTTGCACATGTCTCTAAACACAGAACATGCGATGAGATGGTACACAGAATGACAGAGACTAAATGACAATGTGTTCAGACATCCAGCTGATGGGAAGGCTTTTAAACATTTTGATAGGGAATTTCAAGACTTTGCAGCAGAGGTTCGAAATGTTAGACTCAGACTTTCTACATATGGATTCAATCATTGGGGTAATAATAGTGATGCCATCAACACTTGGTCAGTTATTCTCATGTCGTACAACCTGCCTTCATGGATGTGTATGAATAAGGAATTTAATTTCCTTACTCTGCTAATTTCAGGTCCTAAATCTCTTGTAAAGTGTTTAGATGTGTACCTTAGACCATTGGTTGACGAGCTAAAACTGTTGTGAAAAATGGAGTCCCAACTTATGAAAAAATTCATTGAAAGGACCCAACCTCGATTCAGTTATCTAAATCGGAATCGAACCCCTTCTAAAAACACGAATCAACAAAAAATTTTCAAAATTTCGACAGAGTTTCATTACTAACGTGGAATTGCCATAACATGCACCCAGAAAATAACACTTCATCCTATGCCACAAAAGCCAAACCGTGGGCACCAATCCCATCCGGATTTCTCAACATCAATATATGAATCATAAACAGTAAACAGTACTGTAGTATATATATATATATATATATATATCCGAGAAAATCCGTATAAACAAGTATCAGAATGTATCAGAGCGACATTTAAAGTAAAATATATACAATATACACATCAGTAGGCGAAACAAGAACCTACTGGAAAGCACAGGTAACTCTGATCACTAGCCTCCAAACTGCGACGTGAAAACACCAAACCTGAACTGCAAACTGGGCACGAAAACCGAAAAGCCCAGGGGAAAGACATGAAACACGTTAGAGTGAGTGGACGAAAATAAATGTCTTTCACCGTATAATATATATATATATATATATTATAAAATGTATGCGAGTCCAAATGCATAAGTTAAGAAATGGTACACGAGAGAGACTCTAACTCCTCACGCGTCCGAGTACACGAGGGAGACTCTAACTCCTCACGCGTACAGAGCATGCAACATAAAAATCGCGAAATTACTCATGGACTACCACGCGATAGCACAGTCTGAATCACGGGATCCCAGACCCACACATGATTCCTAGCCAGAAAGGCCTCGGGTCAGGATATCTGTCCCCCCCGGAGCGTACTCGGGGATCAGCCGAGAAGCCAATGTGTATCGATACAACAACGTAACCAAGACTGTACTCTGTGTAAATCAAATCATAAATCCTTTCTATGCACATGCTTAAAACATAATATATACACATATATACTCGTATACATATATTCGTATATGCATAATCGTAAAACACATGCTCGTAAAATCATAATCAATCTGCATGCTCAATTTCGTAAATCATAAATAAAAGACTCGCAATCAATCCGTGAAAAGAAATGTCCACTCACAGACTCGCGTAATGCGCACACGCGCTAAACTCGTGGTCCGGCGGATGATCCCTCGCCTAAAGCACGATCTCGGTCTCGATCTCGATCTCCTGAATATTCACAAACATAACTGATCAAAAACATAGTTTACAACCCTATACTGAACCACGGAAACCAACCGTAACCGGAAATAAACAATGCAGTGCAAAATAATAAACGGAATTCCCGAAATCTCTACTCGAAACCTCGACTAAAAATCGGCTAATCAAATCAACCTGAAAACCTCTGGACGATAACCAGGGCCGATTACGAGAAAAATGACATTAATTTCATCAAAATCTGAAAAGTCAACTCCTCCGCCGTTGACCACCGTTGACCGCCGCCGGCGGCGGCGGCGCGCCGTCAACGGCGAGATTCACCGGCAGAGAACTTCCAGATCACACCGCCTTGACCATACGAACCACTTTCATAACTACAACATATGTCAATTCAAACCCAAACATCATCAATTCATCGAAAATCAAATCGGAATATCACACTGGAATCCCTAATCGGGTTCACCTCTAAACTTCATCTCGTCCCAAACTAATGACCCAGATAGCATCATCGAGGTGTGGGGAGCAAAACCCCCAACAACCCCACCGTCAAAACCCACCGGAATCATACCCACCGTCACCGGCGAAATCCTCCCCCTCGGCCCGATTCAAACTCGATTAAAACTCCATCAATTTCCCTCAAATCAAATACAGACCTACTCGAAATCAAACAAGGAAGCTAACTATACCTGTCTCGAGGCCGGAGGTGGCCGGAAAGTTGGTCGTCGGACGGTCAAACCAAATCGGGAAACTTTCCTTATCGGGTCAACGGGTCAACCTTCCGAAAATAGCAAGTCAACGGTCCGTCAAACTTCAACAGTGATTTACGACTAATTCTCGACTATTTCGATATTTATACTCGCGCCTCGGGTCAATCGACGATTCGAAATGGATAACCATCACGATTCGGATAAACTCGAAACAATCGGATAAACTCGTCGGAAATCGAAACTTTGAATAATCATAAAATATTCCTCGGTTATCGAAAAAATCTTCCGGAACCGCCCACGAGCTCGAAATCACGTACTCTACAAATTCCGTGAAGACACGCAACTCAAATTCTCGACCGAAAACATAGTCGCGAATCGAATCGGCAAACCACATATACGACATAAAACTGCGACTAAGCAGAATCTCGAGAATCATGCCGAATACACAACAGATTCTGGTTCGGGTCGTCACAAATCTACCCCCCTTAAAGAAATTTCGACCTCGAAATTTACGTACCTGTCAAGTGAACAGATGAGGATACTGCTCCCGCATACGCTGCTCGGTCTCCCAGGTGGCCTCCTCAATTGAGTGGTTCTGCCACAAGACCTTCACCAGCGGAATCACACGGTGTCTCAACTCCTCCTCACGACGATCGAGAATCTGCACTGGCTCCTCAACATACGTCAAATCCTCCCTGATCGGCAACTGCTGTGGGGCTAACACATGTGAAGGATCTGAGATGTACTTCCGCAACATCGAAACATGGAAGACATCGTGAACACGAGCCATCTCAGCAGGTAACTCAAGTCTATAAGCAACAGCTCCAACCCTCTCTGTAATCTCATACGGACCAATGTACCGCGGTCGAAGCTTGCCACGCTTCCCGAAACACACAACTCCCCTCCACGGAGATAGTTTCAGGAAGACCCAATCACCAACCTCGAACTCTAAACCCTTCCTCCTCACATCTGCATAACTCTTCTGCCGATCCTGGACGATCCTCAACCGATCTCGGATAACCTGTATGTCCTCCATCGTGGTTTTCACCAAATCAGGACCAATAAGCCAACGCTCGCCTACCTCACTCCAACACAATGGAGTGCGACACTGCTTCCCGTACAGGGCCTCGTACGGTGCCATCTCAATACTGGCCTGATAGCTGTTGTTGTAGGCGAACTCAATCAGGTGTAACTACTGATCCCAGTTTCCGCGAAACTGCAACACGCACGATCTCAGAATATCCTCAAGAGTCTGAATGGTCCGCTCGGACTGCCCGTCAGTCTGAGGATGAAAAGCTGTACTAAATCGCAACCTCATGCCTAACGCTCGCTGCAACGCCTGCCAAAACTCAGAAGTGAACTGACTATCTCGGTCAGAAACAATCGACACAGGCACACCATGCAAGCGAACAATCTCGGATAAGTACAACTTGGCCAATCTGCCCACTGAAATCTTCCCCGGAAGTGCAAGAAAATGTGCGGATTTCGTCAATCGGTCAACAATAACCCAAATGCCAGTGTTGCCCGCCGAAGTACGCGGCAACTGATAGACGAAATCCATCGTAATGTGCTCCCACTTCCAAACCGTAATCTCAAGTGGCTGTAGTTTCCCTGCAGGTTTCTGCCTCTCCGCCTTCACCTGCTGACAAATCAAACATCGACTCACGTACGCGGCAATCTCCCGCTTCATGTTGCGCCACCAATAGTACGCTCGAAGTGTACGAAACATCTTCGTACCTCCGGGATGCATCGCATACGCTGAACTGTGAGCCTCATCTAAAATCTCCTTCTTTAAATCCTCGTCTCTGGGTACACATAGCCTGCCTCTGAACAACAACGTACCGTCGTCGCTCAATCGGAACTCTGTAGGCACACCATTCCGTATCATGGTCTTCTTGCCCAGTAAGTAAGGATCTGAATCCTGAGCCTCTCGTACCTGATCAACCAGTACGGGTCGAACTTGAAAACTGGCCAACAAAGCTCCATCATCATCATACCCAAACACAGCACCTGTAGCTCGAAGCTCGGCTAACATCGATACTCTGGCCACACACATGTGAAACAACGAGTCTCCAGATTTCCGGCTAAGTGCATCAGCTACTACATTGGCCTTCCCCGGATGGTACTCGAAAGTGCAATCATAATCATTGATCAACTCCATCCATCGGCGCTGCCTCATGTTCAGATCCGGCTGCGTCCGCAAGTAGGTGAGACTCTTGTGATCAGTGTAAATCTTACACTGAGCACCATACAGATAATGTCTCCAACTCTTCAACGCTAACACGATAGCGGCTAACTCCAAATCATGCGTCGGATAGTTGACCTCATGCGGTTTCAGCTGCCTGGAACCATATGCCACAACTCTACCATGCTGCATCAATACACAGCCAAGGCCCAACTTCGACGCATCACTGTACACAACAAACTCACCACTATCGTCTGGCAATGTCAATACCGGTGCGGTAGTCAATCTCTCCTTCAGGAGAAAATAACTCTCCTCGCACGCATCATACCACTCAAACTTGACGCCCTTCTTCGTCAATCTGGTCAGTGGTGTAGCAATCCGGGAGAAATCCTGTACAAATCGTCGATAATAGCCTGCTAAACCTAAGAAACTCCGGATCTCCGGCACAATAGTGGGTCTACTCCAATTCAGCACGGCCTCGATCTTGTCAGGATCAACACTGACTCCCTCGGCCGAAATCATGTGGCCTAGAAAATTCACATAATCCAACCAGAACTCGCACTTGCTAAACTTCGCGAACAACTGATGGTCCCGCAAAGTCCGCAACACTACACGTAAATGCTTCTTGTGCTAGCCCACACTCCGGGAATAGATTAGGATATCGTCAATGAATACAATCACGAACTTGTCCAGGAATCGTCGAAACACTCGATTCATCAAGTCCATGAAAGCTGCGGGGGCATTGGTCAACCCAAACGGCATAACCAAAAACTCATAGTGCCCATACCGCGTCCTGAAAGCTGTCCTGGCTACATCTGAATCTCGGATCCTCAATTGGTGATATCCGGATCGAAGGTAAATCTTCGAAAAGACTGCTGCTCCCTTTAGTTGATCGAACAAGTCGTCAATCCGCGGCAACGGATACTTGTTCCTCACTGTAATCAGATTTAGCTTCCGATAGTCGATGCATAAAAGCATGGACCCGTCCTTCTTCTGTACAAACAACACTGGAGCACCCCACGGAGAAACACTCGGTCGAATGAATCCCTTTTCTAACAACTCCTGGAGCTGAATCTGCAACTCCTTCAACTCCGCAGGCGCCATCCGGTACGGTGTCTGGGAAATCAGTCCAGTACCCGGCAACAACTCAATGGTAAAATCAATCTCTCGTACAGGGGGTATACCAGGTAACTCTACTGGAAACACATCCAGTAACTCAGACACAACCTCAATACTACCAAGGTCCGGCACTGCAGCTTTAGTGTCCACAACATGGGCTAAGTAAGCAACACAGCCCTTCTTCATCAACCGATCCGCCCTCATCGCGGAAATCAAGCACGGTAGTGAAGTGTTCTTCTCGCCACGGAACAGTATCTCAGGTAACCCTGGTCGACGAAACGCGACCTCCTTCCTGTGGCAATTAAACATGGCCCAGTGCGACTCCAAAAAATCCATACCCAATATCAAATCAAAATCCACAATATCAAGCAGTAACAGATCTGCGGCTAAACCATGGCCATCAATAAACACCTCACAATCTCGGTAAACCCAACCGATGCTCACAACCTCACCTGACGGATACAACACCCTCCACAACCCCGGAAGTGGAGATGCAGGTACCGTAGCCAATGATGACAGTCTAAATGATATGAATGAATGTGTAGCGCCCGGATCTAACAATGCAAGTACAGGAATACCAAAAACATATAACGTACCGATAACGACCTCCGGTGATGCTCTGCCCTCACGTAGAGTCATAGCATGAACCCTCGCCTGTCCGGCTGGTCGTCCTCGATGGGGCTGTCCCTGCTGCCTACCCTGACCTGCAAACTGAGCTGGTCGAACTCCCGAAGTGGCTCCTCGCTCAGCTCCGGAACTCTGGGTCGCCTGATCACCAGTACCATACATCTGAGGACACTCCCTCGAATAGTGACCCACCTGGCCATAGCGGTAACAAGTGACGGTACCCCGCTGACATGGACCAACATAATACCTATTGCACAAATTGCACAACGGATACTCCCTCGGTGTAGCAAAAGTGCCAAAAGTGTAACTGGAACCGCTGGAATCACCACTAGCATGTGGTCGCCGCGGTCGATCTCTCCTCCATAACGATCTCCGTCTAGGTACACCAGTTGGTGGGCGATATGATCCACCGCCTGAGGATGAAGCTGAACCAGAAGTGTCAGAACTCTGCCTCTTTGAAGGCCCCTGACTCGGTCCACCCTCCTCCAACTGTCTCGGCTGGTACCTCTGCCGCTGCCTCTCCTGCTCAATATCCTCGCTTCGGAGTGCAGCACTAACAAACTCATCAAAGTTATTCCGAGGCATCGTAGTCAAGGTCGCCTTGATGTTCAGATTCAGTCCCAGCTCAAACCTACGACACTTGGCTTCCTCTGTAGCCACCATATCCCGCGTAAAACGAGACAAACAGGTAAACCGATCCCGATACTCAAGTACAGACAAACTGCCCTGCCTCAAGTTCGTAAACTCCTCGTACTTGCGCTGTTGGGTAGCCTGATTAAAGTACCTCCGCATAAACAGATCACGAAACAATGTCCACGGAGTGTCAGCTGGAACTCTGTCGGTGCTAACCCACCAAAAGTATGCATCACCCTCAAGAAAACCAACTGCGGCTACTGTCATCTGCTCAGGAGTAAACTGCAGACGCTCACAAACACGTTCAATCTGAACCAACCATGCCTCGCATATCTCTGGATCAACTGAACCCGAAAACACAGTAGCACCAGCTGTGCGAGCCTTGACCACAAGGTCAAAATGCTCTTCCAAACGCAGCACTCGCATCAGCAAGTCGCGCGTTCGGCGATCCTCATCAGGATCATCATCCCGATCAACACGGGGACCACGTCGAGGAGGCATCCTACTGATACAAGACGAGCATAGGTACAAGCAGAAAGAACGTAATCATGAAACCGCAGATATTTGAGGACACACAACACCCAGAGTATTGATGAGTACCGCTGGCCAGTCGGGTTATCACTCCAGTCATGCTGTATCAACTCAAATACCCTAAGCGTCACAACTACAAGAGTCTACAGAATCTGACAACCTAATGCTCTGATACCAAGCTGAAATGACCCAACCCCGATTCAGTTATCTAAATCGGAATCGAACCCCTTCTGAAAACACGAATCAACAAAAAAATTTCAAAATTTCTGCAGACTTTCATTACTAACGTGGAATTGCCATAACCTGCACCCAGAAAATAACACTTCATCCTATGCAACAAAAGCCAAACTGTGGGCACCAATCCCATCCGGATTTTTCAACATCAATATATGAATCATAAACAGTAAATAATACTGTAGTATATATATATATATATATATCCGAGAAAATCCGTATAAACAAGTATCAGAATGTATCAGAGCGACCTCTAAAGTAAAATATATACAATATACACATCAGTAGGCGAAACAAGAACCTACTAGAAAGCACAGGTAACTCTGATCACTAGCCTCCAAACTGCGACGTGAAAACACCAAACCTGAACTGCAAACTGGGCACGAAAACCGAAATGCCCAGGGGAAAGACATGAAACACGTTAGAGTGAGTGGACGAAAATAAATGTCTTTCACCGAATAATATATATATTATAAAACGTATGCGAGTCCAAATGCATAAGTTAAGAAATGGTACACGAGGGAGACTCTAACTCCTCACGCGTACAGAGCATGCAACATAAAAATTGCGGAATCACTCATGGACTACCACGCGATAGCACAGTCTGAATCACGGGATCCCAGACCCACACGTGATTCCTAGCCAGAAAGGCCTCGGGTCAGGATATCTGTCCCCCCCCGGAGCGTACTCGGGGATCAGCCGATAAGCCAATGTGTATCGATACAACAACGTAACCAAGACTGTACTATGTGTAAATCAAATCATAAATCCTTTCTATGCACATGCTTAAAACATAATATATACACATATATACTCGTATACGTATATTCGTATATGCATAATCGTAAAACACATGCTCGTAAAATCATAATCAATCTGCATGCTCAAGTTCGTAAATCATAAATAAAAGACTCGCAATCAATCCGTGAAAAGAAATGTCCACTCACAGACTCGCATAATGCGCACACGCGCTAAACTCGTGGTCCGGCGGAAGATCCCTCGCCTGAAGCACGATCTCGGTCTCGATCTCGATCTCCTGAATATTCACAAACATAACTGATCAAAAACATAGTTCACAACCCTGTACTGAACCACGGAAACCAACCGTTCCCGGAAATAAATAATGCAGTGCAAAATAATAAACGGAATTCCCGAAATCTCCACTCGAAACCTCGACTGAAAATCGGCTAATCAAATCAACCCAAAAACCTCTTGACGATAACCAGGGCCGATTACGAGAAAAATGACATTAATTTCATCAAAATCTGAAAAGTCAACTCCTCCGTCGTTGACTACCGTTGATCGCCGCCGCCGGCGGCGGCGCGCCGTCAACGGCGAGATTCACCGGCGGAGAACTTCCAGATCACACCGCCTTGACTATACGAACCACTTTCATAACTACAGCATATGTCAATTCAAACCCAAATATCATCAATTCATCGAAAATCAAATCGGAATATCACACCGGAATCCCTAATCGGGTTCACCTCTAAACTTCATCTCGTCCCAATCTAATGACCCAGATAGCATCATCGAGGTGTGGGGAGCAAAACCCCCAACAACCCCACCGTCAAAACCCACCGGAATCATACCCACCGTCACCGGCGAAATCCTCTCCTTCGGCCCGATTCGAACTCGGTTAAAACTCCATCAATTTCCCTCAAATCAAATACAGACCTACTCGAAATCAAACAAGGAAGCTAACTATACCTGTCTCGAGGCCGAAGGTGGCCGGAAAGTTGGTCGTCGGACGGTCAAACCAAATCGGGAAACTTTCATTATCGGGTCAACGGGTCAACCTTCCGAAAATAGTAAGTCAACGGTCCGTCAAACTTCAACAGTGATTTACGACTAATTCTCGACTATTTCGATATTTATACTCGCGCCTCGGGTCAATCGACGATTCGAAATGGATAACCATCACGATTCGGATAAACTCGAAACAATCGGATAAACTCGTCGGAAACTGAAACTTCGAATAATCATAAAATATTCTTCGGTTATCGGAAAAATCTTCGGGAACCGCCCACGAGCTCGAAATCACGTACTTTACAAATTCCGTGAAGACACTCAACTCAAATTCTCGACCGAAAATATAGTCACGAATCGAATCGGCAAACCACATATACGACATAAAACTGCGACTAAGCAGAATCTCGAGAATCATGCCGAATACACAAGAGATTCTGGTTCGGGTCGTCACATTCATTAACACAATGTTCATGATGAGAGAAGCTGTAATGTGGACCATCAATGGTTTTCATGCTTATAGAATGTTGGCATTTTGCACAACCTAAGGGTACAAAGCTTGTCCTAACTGCTTGGACGACGTCAACGCTGGTTGGCACGCAGGGAAGATGTGTTACACGGGTCACCGTAGCTGGCTTCCTCATGATCACCTATGGCAAAACAATAAGGATGAATTTGATGGGATAGTAGAGAAAAATCCGCAAACCAGACAATGGTCTAGCGAAGAGATGTTTTAGAGGTTAATCGGCTTTGATTTCGGTGTGTTGAACAATGACGATGAGGTGAAGAAGCTTAATTCAAACCCTCCAGATGAGCTTAAATATTGGCACCACATGAGTATTTTCTTTGAACTACCTTACTGGTCGAAGTTGGTGTCATGCACATAGAAAATAATGTGTTTGACAGCATGGTGGGAAAAACCTAGATGTCATGCACATAGAAAATAATGTGTGTGACAACGTGGCAGGAACAATTCTCGGTATGAAACTCAAGACCAAGGATACTCCCAAACCTCGAAAAGATCTTGATACTACAAATTTGTGTCATACCTTGTGGTTAAAGAGATATGGAAAGGGTGTATACAACAAGATGTTGGATGCACCTTACACAGTAAAGCCTGCATTGAGGGATACTGTATTCAACTGGTTTAAAAGTGTTCGGTATCCGTCTAATTATGCAGCGAATATATATCGATGTATCAATGTTGGGGATCACAAGTTCTATGGTCTAAAGACTCATGACTATCACGTTATGTTGCAATGTCTTATTCCAGTGATAATTCGACCTTATTTGCCTAAACACGTCCACAAACCAATTGTTGTATTGTACAAATGGTGGCAAAGATTATGCGCCAGAGAGTTGAAGAAGTTGGATGTTCTCGAACTAGAACAAGAAATTGTCCATATCCTTTACAAATTAGAGAAGATTTCTCCCCTGCTTTCTCTGATATCATGATTCACATCATGGTTCATCTTCCCGAATAAGTGCTGCTTTCTATTCAGAGTGAGGAGGAAAATGTTGATGAAGATTATGATGATGGAAGTGATTGATATATGTGTAATATTTAAGATCGAATTTGAACATAATTATGTAATTAAATAGTTTGTACGACCACGAACATATTTTATGGGTTGATTAATTGATATATATCGAATTGATTAATTAATTATATTACAAGACATTAAATTAACAAGGTTCATTTAGAGTATGTGTCTTACATATAGGAATAATTTTGGAATAAACTGAAGGAGGGATGCTTTTCTGTTAAAGAATTACACTTAGACAACGGAAAAAAATCGTCGTCTAAAACTCACTTAGACGACAAAAATAACAAGTTTTATCGTATGAAAGTCACTTAGACGACGAAAAGATGAATATTTCATTGTCTAAGTGCATCTTAGATGACGAACAAGGAAAAGTTTCGTTGTCTAATTTTATTCAAAACCCTAAACCCTAAAAATATTAGACGAAGAAAGTCTACATTTTCATCGTCTAAGTAGTTATACACTATTTGAAAGAGCATGATCATGTATACAATGTTAGATTATAGATTATATTCATTGTGGCCTATACATTATCTAAAAATATTAGTAGTTCTTAGTTGGTCAGTGTCGACGGTTCGATAATCGGAGTTACGAAGATCCGGATATCAACGATTCCGTTTCGTTGACATTTCTATCTTATGGTTGAGTACACTGATCAAACCCTTAACGAACTTCGTATTGACTGAAATCTTGTCTACTTACATATTACGTTGTGATAAGTATATCTAACAGTTGTTTTGTCCAAATTCAATTTATTTAATATTGATATGAAGTGAATAGAGGCATACTACGGCTTAAGTTATACAACATTAGTAGATGTATAACAAGTATTAATTCGTTAATCTAATTTTTATGTAAAATTTCTTTTAATTTATATCTAATTGGTATATAAAGTTTTGATGTAAGTGAAAATGTTCATAACGTCGAAAATCATTTTACAATTAATAATTTACAATCGTTTCTCTTTTTTAAAATTTTATCGATATTAAGAAAATTACATCAATTGAATACGAATACATTCCAAATTGGCTGAATTTTTTTTTCTACAATGTCATATGAATACAAAAGTTACATCTGTTGGTCACCATCTTATAGTTCTTATGCTTGTACCCAAAATAATTATTTATGATTTTTTTTTCAAAAAGTGAAATTTTACATTTTGGCGATGAAAACATGATATTTCGTCGACTAAAGCCAATTATTTGGCAGTTTTCTGCACCCACCAAATTTTTCACAAATTTTTAAAAAAGAAATTAGGCAATGAAGATAGACATTTTGTCGTCTGAGTCAAACTTTAATCCACTTAGACGATGAAATGTCAGCCTTCGTCGTCTTAGGGTTCCAAAACAAGACCGCCAAAATCGATCATTTTGCCCAAATTGATCAAAATCCCTAATTTTCCTCAACACACTCTGACTCCACCGTTGATTTCTAATGACGCTGACGCTGACATCGTCTCGAACTCGCTCTCTCTCCAGCACCCCTCGAGCTTCAGCAACTCTCTCTTTCTCTGTTATCCCTCTCTCTCACTTCCACCCCGAACCACCTCCAGCATTACTCGCGCAGTCTCTCTCCGGCATCACTTAAGCCATCTCTCTCCGGCATCACCCATGCTGCCTCTATCCGACCCTGAAACCACCGAGGTATCTCTCTCTCTCTCTCTCTCTCTCTCTCTCTCTTCTTTGATGACATGAGCTAGCGAAAATGGTAGATGAGTCTGTAGTTGATTAATGATTTCAATTTCAATCTGCTTGCTTAGACGAGAAAATAGTTGAGATTAAAATTTGGGTCCTATGTTTTATGTGGTTTTGATGTCATGCAACTTGGAAAATATTCAAAATACAGTGCAATTTGGATGGTCGTGCAAGGCAATATCACCAATATGTGCCCACAAAGAAACTGAAGGCCTCCATTTTGAATAGGATGTGAAATAGATTTGTTTATGCATTATGTGCAGGAATGATGAAACTGATGATACATGGTTGTGTTTATTAGGGTTTAGGAATATGGTTAATAATTTTTTTTTGTAGTACTATGTTGATTACATGGCTGTGTTGATTAGGGTTTAAGAATTTTGTTAATTTTTTTTGGCTACTGTGAATTTATTGTGATATGTCAATAAGAGTTTGGGCAGTATGTTTTGATGTTGGTTTGGACAATATATATGGTTATTTAGGAATGGATTAATATGGAATGATTTGTGACATTATGAGTTGATATTGCTTTAATGTGCATAATGGTTGTGTTGTTTTTGGTATGGATATATTTTGAAGAAACTGGACTGGTTTTAACGAGTAAATGTTGCATATATAGATTCGGATGTTGAATAGGTAGTTAAGATGTCTGGCGGGAGGAGGAGGCCCACGTAACAAGAGCGAAGGGCCTCAGTGGAATCATCATTCCAATAGTTGGGTTGGGGTCAATGGTCAAAGAAAACCGTTGTGGCTCCCGTGGCGCATCCAAGCTCATCCACCATTCTTGTTGGTCCTAATGACCAGTAGATAGAAAATGACGAGCAAGCGAACCCATCTTAGGAAGGGGCATCCACAAGATCCTCAATCTTCCACCAATTCTTGTAGCACTAGTGTCTGACGCAAAGCAAGGGACCTCTCAACCCCGGTACCCAAATGTACTCGGGGAATTGCGAATGGAAGAAAACTCGAGGAGACAACCAAGAGGCTAGGGAAATAGATCAACATGACGTATGATGTTTTCACAGAAGGTCCTCCGACAAGTGATCTTGCCAGTTTGACCTCGACTCAAATTGAGAATATTGTACAGAGCAAGATACGTATGATAACTCCTACTTGGCAATAGTTAGGGGAGTTTGAGAGGCAAAAAGTTGTCCACGAACTTTCAATAATATGGTCTATTTAATTTTAATTATTTTATAAATAATTACAACCTATAGGGTTTAGGAATTAATTTAATCTTCTTTTTTTGCTTAGGTACACTTTTCCTTGGAGCAAACTACGGAGATGTTGGCAGTCGTAGACAATTCAGCCGTAAATATTTACATGAGATGGAAGTCACAGCTGCCCAGGTACTACCAGAAATACGGCAAAGCCCAAAAGGAGTTCTAGGAGAAAAGAAAACCTGAGTGGGATTGGTTGGTCAGCTACTTTGAGTCCAACAAGTTTGTGGTTCATCTTTCTTTTCTTTTGGTTAGTTAATCAATCGTATAATAGTTTTAAAAGTTATCTTAGTAATTAATTTCTTTGGTTGTGAAACGGATAAGATTGAAGGCAAACACAACCAATCGTACAAAGAAGAATTGCCACCACACTTCGGGTTCCAAAAATTTTATGTACATTGAAAAAGGATCATAGAGATGCGGGTTCAAAGCACCCTCATCTTGATACCTCCATGGATGCTTACTCTAGGCCCGGTCAAGAAGAAGATATCGGGAGTTAACACATTGTAAGTAACACTTATTTTGAAATTGAATGAGTTTAATATTGTTGTTGGTTTGAAGAAATTGAATTATGATTAGGACATTTAATTACGTTGTACTCTCGGATTTTGGTTTAGTTGGCTATAATGATTATGAAGTTGAGAAATCCGGATGGGGATCGGTGCCCACAGTTTATTATTTTGGAAATTGGTTATTCGAAGTGTTTTCTTCCGTGCAGGTTTTTGGTTTCATCCATTTTTAAGGGAAGTTATGCCAATTTTTTTTTAGAAATCAACATTCATATATTGTTCACGATATCCAGTTCAAGAAACAGTGAAACAATTGGCCGTTGAGGCCATGGCGTGCATGCAAGCAGAGAACCTGGAGTTGACGCTCGAAGATTTGCCTCATCTGCTCTTGGAGATTGAGATCTCTATCATAGATACAGTTTTCGGTCACCGAGCAGGCAAGGAGGTTTGTGACCTTGGACGAAATGTCCATCGAGATTTGAGCCAAGTTTTGACAACTCGACGATAGAGTATGGCAGTTGTCAAAGAGCAGGTCCTAGCGGCCGAGAGCGGGCTCGAGTGGCCCAGAAAGAGGCTCAAGCGCCAAACGCTTGAAGTGAAGCGATACAGGGTCAACTCGATGCTTTAATGATCTATCTCAACGTTCCGCATTCTGCTTGTCAACTGAGTGTCCCACATTAAGATTCTAGAGCCGATGACGACGATTCGAACAACGAGGGAATCGGCGGGGTCCAAACTCCCGCCAATGTTGATATTTTGGTTTAGTTTTCTACGTATGTAGTGTATATTACGATCGGTACAATTTTTATGTACCAAATTTTTATTTAATATATAAAATTTGGGTTCATTAGTATTTTTCTTAATTTAATATTTAATTTTAATTAAATTTTATATTTATGAAAATAATTATATTAAAAAAATAAAAATACATAACCTAGACGATGAAAGGGTAATATTACTCTCAGGCGATGATGGATAGATTTGTCGTCTAAGTGGCAAATCTTAGATGACGAATTTGTCTCGTTCGTCGTCTAAGTGACAGATCTTAGATAACGAAATGTGTAAACACTAAGATGACATAACTGTTTCATCGTCTAAGAACACTTAGATGACAAAATAGTTTCGTCGCCTAAGTTAAGTAAGACGACGAAATTTTTCTTCATCTTACTCAGTAAAAATTCGTCGTCTAAGGCTTTAGGTGTCGAACAATATTTCTTCGTCTAAAATATCACTTAGACGATGAAACAAGAAAATTTCGTCGCCTAAGTACTTAGGAGACGGAAAAAGCCACTTAAGCGACGAAAATGCTTCGTCGCCTAAGTGAGATTTTCTGGTAGTGTTTCAATCTCAAATTGAGCTGGAAGAACTAGAAGCGAGAAACCCTAAACCCAATTGAGCAACTCTCTTCTCGTTTCAGGGCTAGCTGGAACAACCAGCTGCATTCCAGGGCCAAAATCGACATGATATATTGCTTCTTTGACTTCAAGTTCTTCATAAATGTTGCTTGGAAAGTGTCTTCGATATTTTATTCAAATTTTGCAACGATCCAAACGGTGGAGTCATGTTGGATCAAGGTAAATGCGACGATTGTTCACCACAGATTTCTAATTTTCAGAAAAGCATCAAATGAATTATAACTTGTGTTGCATGCCCTTTTCTTCTATCAAATTCTCTTCATCTGGATTATAAGTGATGTTCTTTGACTGGGATGGAGTACATGAGTTACCTTTAAGAGTTGGAGACCCATCTTGGAGACCAACGACCCGTAATCAAATCCGATTGAAATTCTCTCGTTTGATAATGGCGCACCAGCTCCTTTTGCTCCGTTTTCAGCCATGATTTTACTTCTAGCATCATTTTATATCTTTGTTGAATAATGAGGTAGTAAAAAATTTCAATAGCTCTGATGGCTATTCTGATCTCTCCGGCAACGTTGGCATTGAGTTGCTTTACATGAGGTAAGAAACATGATCTACTCAATCAAGTTTGATGATTTTCATTTTTCATTGTCTTTCAATCCTCGGTGTTCATTGTACATGGTGGCGTTTTGACACTTCTCCGTTTATTTTGTTATTAAGTATTGTTGTAAGCGTGCTTCAATACCCCACTGATAAACCTGCAAATTGAAAGGTCGGAAAACATATTAGGTACGTTGCAAGGAGTTTCAAGTAAATTGAAGAGTGTTGGCTAAGAAAGAATAAAGGCTGTTGGAATGGCTTGAAGAGCATCAGGTGATATTCGAATGAAATTAATGTAGAGAATTACTCAAAATATTGGGTTATGTTATCTAGTGTGTTTTTGTTTGGTTATGATCGGTTCTTAAATCCTTGAACATAAGTGATGGTGGAATTTACAGAGGATGAGAGCTTCGGTGTATTATAATTCCAACAGCTACCTTAGAAGGAGCACTCTTGGTAAGTTAGAAGTTCATATTTGATGGTATATTTAGCTAGTATCATGTTGTCGTGTGTTATGTGGAAACAAGCTAATCAACATGATGGCTTTATTTGATATTAATCATTGGTCATTTGGAATGTTGGTATATAACCTGTTTCGAAACTAGTTAAAGTGATGATGATTGGATTTTGGGTTTATCATTATGATTTGTTTAGAGATGGAACATTGTTTATATGAATTTCGATGAGACAAGAATATAGTTTAAATTTGACTTGGTTTGATAAATGAGTGACCTTAGTATTGTTGGACATGTCATGGCTTTGAAGAATAAGTTGGTATCTTTTTGGAAATCTAGATTGACATAGCTTTGGTGATATTGTGTATTTGATATGAAGTGATTTAATGGCACTTAAGTATGTCGGACTAGGAATCCAGTTATCCGCGGCGTGAATTATGGTGGTGTTGGCCTAGAAAAGTAAGAGGATGTCAAAGCGACCGATGTTCTAGGTAGGGGATTCTGGACTTGCCTTAGTTAGTGGTTTTATAAAAAGAACATATTTTTGTTAATGCATGATTAAAATGTTTTCAATACATTTGAGTTTTCATTTGATGACCTGAGAATAAGAGGGACATATCGACTTCCTTGGGCCTTGATATCCTAAACCTCCGGAGGGGTTGTATGGATAGAAGAGTGTATGACATCCTTTGAGGTGTGACACTACTTCTAGGCGATACGACATAAGCGAACACTCTCACTACACCTCGCCAAGTAGACGATATTAATAGTGGTAAGGTGGTAGTTGGCATAGAGTCCGGCCATCAAGTTTGAATTTTCTCTATGAGCCCTATTATGTGTTTGTATACTACAGTTTGTGGCTTTGAGAATTTTATCATATGTTTGTTTTTTCATTTACTTGCCAGCACCTATGATTTCATTTGTTTTCACACCTAGCTGGGGTACAACCCTATTGAGAAGTGAGGACGAAAGCTCACCCCTACAATAGTTTTGGATACAGGAACTGTGTATGAAGATGGGACAATTAGATGATGCTTGTGTGGCTTGGAATTTCTTGTATCTCGTATGTCATTGACGGAGTTAGATCCACATGAAATGTTTCCTTGTTTCATCTCATCTAGCTTGATTTCTTTATCGAGTATAGTTTGTTTGTAAAATTCTTCTCTTATCAATTACTCAGACTTTGGCTTGAACCAAACTACTATCGGATAATTGTTTTGGCACTTGTATTTGTTTCTAAAGTATTTCACTTTATGGTTTTCCTTGCTTTCACCTCATTTTCAATAAATGCTTTCACAAGTTAAATTTCTTATCTACTTTACATATAAATTTTACCTTCTCATTTTGCCTTGCGGGTTCTTAGAACTTGAGTTTAAGAATCTTAGCTTAAGTTTTAGGGACAAGCGGCACTTTATTATGCTCGATTTGCTAACGTAAAAATCGGTGCGTTACACATCGAATCTGTTACGTTCTGAAGATCAAGAATATATCGCACTTCAATCTCACTTTGAGATGTGCGTGGATCTTCTTGAAACATTGTGGAAGAGTTTCATGTCAATTTCTGACGTTCCACCAGAATGAAGACATTCATATCTCCCCCTAATGTCGGGAAGTATGTTTCTTCAAAGTGACAATCTGCAAATCTTGCAGTAAAGAAATCTTCTGTCAAGGGCTCTAAGTAATCAACAATAATTAGAGATTCATAACCAACATATATGCTTAATCAATGTTGAAGACCCATTTAATGCACTGTGGAGGCGCATTAGGCACATACACTGCACAACCAAAGATGTGTAAATGTGAAATGTCAGGCTCGTATCTAGTTGTCAACTAATATGCACAGAATGGTTGGTGCACTATAGGTCTCAAGCAAAGAAGCATTGATGCATGTAATATTGCATATCCCAAAGAAGATATCAGCAAATTTGTATGCATAACTATTGCTTTGGCCACAAGCTGTAACAGCTTGATTTGTGCCATGTTAAACTATTATGTGAATAAACATGAGGAACGAGATATTCAAATTCAATCTCAATTGGCATACAGTAGTCATTAAAAGTCATTGATGTAAATTCTCGTGCATTATCCAATCTAATAGACCTGATTGGGTTATCCGAGTGGTGAGCCCGAAGCTTAATAATCTATGTTAAAAGTTTTGCAAATGCAATATTCCTTGTTAATAGCAAAGCAACGTGTGACTATTGCATTGATGCATCTACCAAAATCATAAAATATTTAAATGGTCTGCATTCCGGTTTGATAGGTCAACAAATATCATCATGAAAACTCTGTAAAAATGGTACATTTTCAGTGTTCTCAACCGCAAAGAAAGGTCTAGCTTGCAACTTTGCTAATGAACAAACTTTGCAAAATGAGTGGTGAGCATCAGAGATTACCACAAAGGAATCTTGGTGTTATAGTCGGCTTAGAGGCCGAAATCGGATTAACAATCTTAATCTCATCTATCCATCAAAACCAATGGGTATTTTCACATGCTTATTTTCTCTGGAAAATTCATGACCATGAGAGTTTTTCAAAATTTTGATCATCATATCCTGACCAGGATATCCCAATCTTTAATGCAAAACCTGAGATGTGGCCGAGTCACACACAATAGTGAGAGTGACTGCATTGGATTCAATAATCCGAACCGTAGTAAGATATAATCCACTACGAATTGTCTCTAACTTCTCCAAGGTATGATTTCTACCGCACTCTTCTGAAGTTATCCTGTAACGACCTGTACCCAGATTAGTAAGTAAATCTTCATTTGTTGAGTTTTTAATGAGTTGATATTATTTCGACAATGCTAATCGAAGAAATTAATTAGTTTTTGTCTGTAGTATTTATCTATATCGATGTCCTTCCAACCAAATCCAATTGGTTAAGTTTTTCGATAAATTTTATTGAGGAAAGTTGCAGAGTTCGTCAAGACGAGTTCGTAGCCATGTTAAGTGTTGAAATCGAAGTTATGATGGAGAAATTTCGGTCAGCAAAAGTTTTATACAATTTAAGAAATCGGTTAGTCGAGACTATAAATTCCAATTTTACCATTATTGGAAAAGGGAGACTTTCCATTTCGGGCCAAGACGGGTTGACCCGCATTGACCGACTCTAGTGACCAAAATCGTTGCCAAACTCAGCACCGACGTGGCTTCACCATCTGGCCACCATACTAAGCGATCTTGGTATGGAAATGATCATCTTGGTGTCCTCTTTCATTTCCCCCTATGGTTTCAGTCCCCAAATTGACTGGAGGTAGTTGGAATTATGAGAAGAAAAGATGGAAAAACCTAGGTTTTGGGCCAATGAGTTTTTCGGCGAGTTGGCCGTTGAAATTGGTATGGTTCAATTATTCTCTGTCCTCTATGTGATGATATGTGTTGGGTTGTATAATTGCGTGTTTGCAGGTAGTTTCGAGGAGATCGATTGATCTCTATCGAGTTTAAATCGGGCGCTGTCGTAGACGCCGTTCCTGGTGGTTTTGGTCGGCGAAGGTTGGGGTTTTTTGCTCCCCTCGTCATGGCGATTCCAACGTAACCCGTCTCGAGCTCCATGGTGGTTCAACGGCGGAGCTACATTTCCCGAGATATTTCAGGTCGTGGGATTTCGAACTTAATTCCGGCCAAAACAGCCTGAATTGGGCATAAGTTCTTTAAAAGAAAACATTGGGCTCATCGAGAGCTTTCTGGCAAGGTATTATCCTCCGCCGCCGGTGGTGGTCACTGGTGGTGGCGCGTGGACGGCACACACCGCTGTCTGTGGAGGCGCGTGACCGAAAAAATTAGTTTTCGAATTGTATCGTATTTTATATCATTAGATTCGTTTCGACGCTTGGAATATATTGGTGAGGTTATTAAATTTATTGAACGTATTCTGGTGTGGACTTAGAATAAATCCGTGATAATTAAATGATTTTACAATTTTATTGATTAGTCAAATTGAACATCGATACGACCTTGTGCCGCGCAACGTTAGGGAATGTACTGCGACTTTCAAAGAGAATTAAGGATTCACAAATTATAATTGCATTAAGCTTGTGAAAATTCTGGTAAGTGCGATATTCGAGATTGCGATATCGATAGGAGTTGTTCGTTGGATGAGCAAGCTTATATTCGATATATCTTTCGACGATTAATTATTAATTAATAATCATTGTTTCAGGACGACATATTAGCAGCTAGTGGAAGACGTATAGAAATGCTGACAGACATGCTTTGACACAGTACTGTGAGTTGACACTTTATTTTCACTGTTATTTTGCGAGTCTACAATTATACATTTTCCAGTTATACATTATTATAGTTATGCATTTGCATGGATGCGCATATGATTTTGTTTTACACATAGCATAGTCATAGTTGTTGCATCGATGCACTGACTTCTTGGCTGTTCTCCGAGACGCTCCGGGAGGGTCAGGAACCTGACCGGAGGATTTACATAGTACCCAGGATGGCCAGGAACCTGACCTAGGCAGTCTTAGAGCTTGAGATTGTTTGACCCAAGTCACAGTCTCCACACACCACATAGTACTCGGTAGTCCCAAGAATCTGACCTAGACATTTACATTTTTAGACTCACATCATTTATCGTATATTTTATATTGAAAGACATAATAATTATATTTTCTATTTTAAAATAAAATATTATTTTCGTTCACTCACTCTTACATTTTAAATCTGTGTTTCCCTGCGCCCTTCGTTTTAAATTGCCAAAGTTGCAGAGTTTCTTTTGAGGTCGAGCACGCACACAAATCGAATCATAGTGGTATCTACTATAGAATTCGAAGTAGATCCTACGAATTAGTATTTTCATCAACATAGTTAGTTTAGAATGTCTATCGGCTATGATGTCATAAATAGTTTATAGTTGTTATTTATAGCTTTCAGTTGGTATGGGAAAAATAGTTCCTTTATTTATGGCTCTTGAGCTTTGGATCTGCAGTTCGATTCTTGTGTATTTTGAATAGACAATTTGCTTAGTAGGGTCATTAGGGTCTAATTTTGGTTTAGGTAACTAAATCGGAGTCAGGTCCTTTCATATGCATAAAAATTATTTACCATTATCATAGTGTGTTTCCAAGTGTAAACCGTTTACTCTAATGTCCTTAAAACTTAGCAAGATTCGATATGTCCTTAGGCACGTACAATGCATAAGTGATAAAAAAAATTAGTACCATGTGGTACCAAAAGTTCTGCTGAATCACACCCTTGTATAACCGACGCATAACCAATCATTGTTGTCATTGATGATTTCTATGACACAAGATCCATAAACAATTGCATATTTCACAATATAGTATGAGTAGTACCACTATCTGCTAGACACTCGATCTCGTCTTCAAACATATACAAAAGAATGTGATTTAATTAGTCTTCAAGATTTTGTCGAATACTTAAATCACATTCTTTTGTAAATCTTAAATCTAAAACCTAAAACCATATCAAATTAAAGATTTTCCAAAGGGTTGTGACCCTTATTGAGTACTGATTTGGCATAAGGAAACTGATGTGCAACACATCTAAAGACTGCCATCTTTGATGGGTCGAGAAATCCACTTGACGGGTCGAAGAAACCCATAATAAACTTTGATTTTCTGACAACAATTATCGACGAGTCGGGGATGATTCTAGATGGGTCGAAAATTGAAATTTTTTGTCACAATGGCTAACCTTCGACGGGTTGAGGAAAACTTTCGACCGGTCGAAGAAAAATCTAAAACCATATCAAATTGATGATATCTTTTCCGACGGGTCGTAGAAAATTTTCGACGAGTCAAAATTATGACATTTCAGAGATAGTAGCTTGCATTCAACAAGTGGGTCGAGGGAATCTCTCGGTGGGTCAGATGTTCTATTTATATTTAGTGTACTGGGCGACTGCATTTGACAGGTCCAATAAAAACCAGATAAAATTTTTGACGGGTCGATAAAGTGTCAAGACCGGTCCAAGGTGTGACATTCGACGGGTCTAGAAAAAAATTCTCGACGGGTCAAAAATTTCCAGAACTAAACCATCGTTTTTTTCGTCTCGTTTTCTTTATGGTATTTTGGTGTCATAATGCCATAGAATTTTGTAGAATTCAAACCATTCGAGGAATATGTATGAACATAACCATTCTTTACACTTTCAAATACCGAAATGAAGAAATTTTATTACTTTGCTAACATCAAACTTACATTAAACGATTGTTCTTATTTAATAATCATGACTACAGAAAGTCAAAATAAACTAAACTTGATTACATAGCAGAATCATAAGCCTAATACATAGATCAATCAAAATTCGTAGTCTCTAGGCCGTTTTTAGAGATATCTGCTACAATTAGATTGACTTCACCACCATCTTCCATCTCATAGTCAGCATAGTGTGTCTTTTTTTGCTTTGTTTGGTATTGTTGACACATCTTGTAGGCATTCTGGATATGCTTTGGTGCTCTGCATTATTTATGCATATGTGTAGTTGCACCACACATATAGCAAGGTGCCAAGCGAGAAATAGAAGTTGAAGAACTCCCACCATTCCTATAACTGAAATTGGAATGATTCTTGTTGTGGTTGTTTTCATAGGGATTCTAAGTTAAATTTTGACTATAGCCTTCTCTACCACGACCTTTACCACGTCCTCCTCTACCACCATGAGTTTGATAAGGTTCAGAATGTTGTTTCCCCGTATTCTTTCGTGTCGTGCCTTCCTACCAGTGTTGTAAGTTTCATTGAATTTCTTTATACCGACTGGCCTAGCATTGTTGTGGAGAATGATCTCGTGATGCCTCTCTTTCTTGGCCAATACACTCATAAGATCACTAAATGATCTAAGTCTTCCTTGCTCATAATCAATGTGATACTGATGTGCAAGGGTGTCCATAGAAATATGGAATGTTCTAAAAGACTTCTTGATCATAGCTTGGTTGGTATTTATAATGCTACAAATGGCAAGCTTTGACTGTAGCTCTAGCATATTTTGATAAAAACTATTTATCTTAGGATAATCCCATAACCAGATTTTTTTATCCCGCTTTTCTAGTAGCTCTAGAAGTTGTGTGTCATGCACATTATTGAACCGTTCTTGCAAAGTTGCCCAAAAATCCGCTAGTCATCCTTTAAACTGTTTCCTCAGAGCAAGATGAATATGTCTCCTGAGAAATATGAGAGTTTGAGCTTTTCGATCTAGGGTGTCCTCGTTGGCTTCAGTGGTAATGGTTGGATAGTATCAGTGAGACGTTTACCAAGAAGAGTATTCTTAATGTCTAATATCCATTTATGGTATTCTGCTCCTTGAATGTCAAGGATATCAAATTCTGGTCTTGCCGGCTCTGTCATCTACAAAAGAAAAGAGATGTTATTAGTATCTGATCGAATGAACCACGATCACTAATTTCAAGTTTAAGGAATAAGAACCATGATCAATGATGTTTGGTAACAAAAGTTAATGCAAAATTGGTAGCTTCATACCACTCCCCAGAAAACTGTGACTGTCAAATAATCACAAAGATCGACTTCCTTTTTTACAATGTGAAATCACAATTAACTGTGATATTCACTAATAACCGTGACTTTCTCATGACCGTCATTAATCTTACACCTTGAGGAAGAGGTGATTAAATCATCTTCAGCCATACCTGTATTAATCCATAGGAACTAGAGGCATATAATAATTCATGGTATTTAAACTTAAAATCTAGACCTAGATCTAGGGTGTTGCGGTAATTAAGTTTTGCAATCTAATTCTAAATCGAAGAAGGTTAGACAATTTACCTTGAGCATGTTATGCTCGGTATGAAAACATCGCTGAAAGAAGTTTGAAGCAAAATTTTGGCGACGGGAAAAAATTTCGGCGATGGTGGCGGTGCTTTGACGGTGGAGGTTGTAGTGTTTAGGGGTTTAGGGTATTTTTCTATTTAAGGGTTTGAGTTGGCTATCAACTCAAGAGCTATTGATAACGTGTTGAAGGAGAAAATAGATACACAAAAGATATGATCTGAAACTATACTTTATTCATTGATAGATCGTCTTAAATAGACATTACAATTATTACCCCTATAAATCAGGGATTGAGAGAATATCTACTTCTATTCTAATTAGAACAAGACACACATTGAGATACCAAGAATATTTCTCCTGGAACAATTACATCTTACATAATTTTGATTCATATAGTAGATAAGGTAATAAAGTGCTAGTTTACATTTTTGATTCAGTACACCTTATCATTCAAAAAAGAAAAAGAAAAATTGATTAACAAAATATCGGTTTTACCATAGTTACTTTCTATTTTATTTATTTTAAAAGGAGATGAGCATGACCTTTGCCGGGTGGTATAACTCTTTTTCCTTTTCTTTCTTTTGTTGATATTATATTTATTTTTCAAGTATTTAGAATGTAATGGAAAAGGCTAAATAATGTGTAGGGTATTTTTTTATTTTAGTTTTTCTTTTCATGTGCATTGCACATAATTTTGTAGTCACACAACAAATTCTACATATTTGTGTTCTGCACATTAAAAATGTATTACAATAGTTTGTTAGTCCAATCAAATCTATAATACACAACAAAAACATATATCTATGATGTAACATCAACATGCATGTGTTTGTCCTCATCTTGATGGATTAATAATATACAGTAAGGAAGCGGAGATCGGTGATTTTATTCTGAGTCGTCAAAAAGTATACTCGGAATAACATTAATTAAGGTCGTTGGAGAGGACACTCCGTTTTGGGCAGTGCCATTTATTTTTTTAGTCATGCGCACCAAACACAGGACAAATCCCCTTAGATCTCTTATTTAGCGTAGTACCGGTTAAGACCGGCAAACAAACCTACCCTAAAATAGTTGAGGTCCCAAAGACTGTCGATGCTACATTAAGTTTGAGTGTGATTATCAAAATCACAACTTGAACTGCCTAAAATTGACTATATATAATCCAAGTCAGCAATTAGTCACCAACTGACCATTGAAGAAAACAAGGCAAGTGGCGCTTGAGTTTGATGTGAAACCATTCACTAAACATTGAACTAGAGCCAACACCGACTCCGTAACTATTAGAACATGTCTCTTGACCCTTTGCTTCAAATGATGAAATGAATATATGTAATGAAATCAATGAAACTATTTTGAACCACATTGTGATGACTCAAATTACTCTATATCATATAATCATCTACTGATTTGTCATTCTGAAACTAACTCAAAAGAAATTAGTTGATTGATAGTTGCTCTTGATATTTTATTTCTTTTTAAGTCATGAATAGAAAATTTAAATCTACAAAATAATTACAAAAGCATCATATATGCTATTTATTCATAGAGAGGCTTATTTGATTGTATTGTATCCGTGTATGAGGAGATATTTGTGTCTTCTATGTAATATTAATAGTAAGTATCAATGAGTGTACTTATAATGTGCGGCAAAAGAACTATCGTCTTAAAAAAGAGATTAATTCCGGAGATCATATGGGCATCTTCTTATCTCCACTGATCTAAGTGTCATTGGAAGGATGAAAATTAGGTGTGCTGTTCTTACAAAATATGATTGGTTTGTTGAATGCGCAGAATTTGTCTATCTTTTCGACATGAAACCAAGATAGAAATGCTGAATCTCTCAACTCAGATTTGGGGAAAAGTTTGTGTGCTTCTGCCAAAGAGATAGACAGATGGACTTGACAACTTCATCTTCCAATTTTATTCTGATTCTTGATCGGTCGGTCTGGTTTTTACTTCTTCTGTTCTTGATGAATATATTCCACCCTTGTTTTTTTTTTAAACTTTAAATCAAACTGGATAGACCGCACTCACATTTATATGACCAATAGAAACATACAACATCATACATACCCTCTGAAACCCCAAGTATTGTTTTACAATTTTACATTTCCCAATCCAGCTAGGAAACTAACCATCAGCTAGTTCCCTAGCAGTTGGAATTACAGGAACAAGGAAATTACCATAGAGTGAATCAAAGATCTTGTAGTTCCCAAGCACACCATCCTGTTGCGCTTGTGCTACTGCAAAATCTCTAGCCTGCTGAAGTCTGCTACTCAATTTGACTCCACTACTAATTTGAGCCTCTGGAACCTACACATATATAAGAACAAAACGGAAGTTACATATGTAGTAGTACTTCAAAGTAAAGAAACTATATATGAAACCCGATTAGGAGTATAGGAGTAAAATCATTTGGTACTGTTGTTACTGCGACTTGCTCCTCAATCGGTGGAGACACATTCCTGGTGGTGTTGCAAAAAAGGAAGCCCAGTTAATTAGGAAACCAGAAAACCACAAAAACAAGACGTGTGCTACAGAGTGATTGAAAATTTGAAACAACTTGTCGTGTAGGAATACGACTGTGGAAAGGGTTGGTATTGCCTTTTGGGGAAGGAAATTAAACGAGGCTCTTTTCGGTTATCTATTGTCGTGTTGCGAAAAAACTCTCTATTCAAGTTCCAAAGAAAACGACGCTACCGGTACCTGGTCTGGGGGGGGGTGTGTGGGGTGGGGTGGTTGACATCAGAGGAAGAGATCTCTCTCCCAATTATGACAGAAAAAGATTCTTACTTTACGGGTGTACCAAAAATTTACAAAGACCCCAGTTGAAATGAGAAATTATATAAGCTCGATTAAAAGGGTAAGTGTGATTAGTGGTAACCTGGGAGGTTCGGTGATTCTCCTCCTTTTGGGTGGTTGTTTTGGTGCCATTGTAAGCTGCTCAGCTTCTCCCGGCTCAGAGTTTACGGGGTTTAAGCTGGGAGAACAAAGAGATCTGTCATATGTGGGTTTCATATGGGCCAAATGCTATGTTTTCATTACGGATCTGGGAGGTCCAGGATAGTGGGCTTGGCCAGTCATGAAAGGTCCAAAAACTGGGTGCTTTGAGGCTTTGAACTCTTAAATTCTCATCACAAAAATGCATGAGACATATTCACGATGCAGTAAATAATCTGCAACCCAGATAGAAGTCATAGAACCACCGCCTTCTTTGAGCTATACGAGCTCAAGATAATGTCCAAGTTTTAGAGTTCATTAGTTGGTCTCTCTTTTATAGCACAGTATTAAAACATCTCTAAGGGGCTCTTATAAAACTACAATTATCTCTATTTTACAAGAAGAATATATATTTATATATAGGACTTAGAACAGTTATTTCTTTATGTTTATATATGGGTAGGCCCAGCCTTGGTTTTTGTTAATTCTCTTCTGTGTATGTTTACTGGGGTTAGTTTGGCATTACATCACCAGACTTGAAATTGCTAATTTATCAATAAAATTTCGTGTCATTGCGATAAGCTAGTCTATTACCGCTTTCAAAAAAAAGAAGAAAAAAAGACAGAACTGTGTTCTCAAACCTGTTTTCTTTTCAGTGTCTTTCATAGTCTTTTTGCTTCTTCCGTGTTATTTTTCAATCTAAGCTCATATTATAAGTACACAAATACTAGAATTTTACTCCGAATTTTGCCACTGAAACATAGTTGATTAATTCGTTTCACATCAATCATTATATCTGCAGAATGATCATTTCTCCACTCGGGAGAGATGCATGTAATCTAATCGATCTACTTCTGTGCACTAAATTTAAACGTCATATAATCATGTTGATGTGTATAACGCATCATATCGATTTGTGGAAATTAAAATACATGATCAAGTATTAGACCTGCATGTTTTCCGATATGCTGCCAATAAAGATAGTACTTGTGAATTGAAACTGTTCTTGATAAGATAGCTTTCGGTATGCATGGGCCGTATGTCTAAGATCGATAGACATAAATCTTTCAATTAAGATTGAACTTGCACATCATCGACCATGCAATAATATAGCTTGACAATTACTTGCAGCTTGCTAGCTAGTGAGGTTGTTCGATTTGTGATGTTAGTTGTGTATGAAAGCAAGCAAAAAAATCCCCTATCAAAGATAGTTCATATTAACTGTCCAAGTATGTTTAGAAGATGTCAATGTAATTCAATGAAAGTAGGGGTCATTCCCATAGACTGCTGAGACATAAATGCTTAAACACTATTTAAACGCAAATGTCAAAAAAATTGACAGATTCAACCACTAGACACTAATGCAATTACGAACTATACATATACTATTCTAAATGCTACAAGAATTTAACACAATAAACTGAAATCGAAGTTGCATAACAATAAAATCTTAACATGCATACTAAGTAGGGCTGTGGCTTGTGCGTTTAGATTTCGATTTCGCCTATACTATTCAGATTCGACCACTAGACACTAATGCATATACCTATACATTCTAAGATTTCGATTTCGCTTGTATCTTATGACAATAAAATCTTAGCTAGCATGCATACTAAGTAGGGCTGTGACTTCCGAATTGAAAACTGAAAAAAAACTCGAGCCGAAATCAATCCGTAATCGAAAAAAAACTGAAATCAAACAAAAACCAAACCAAAATTGAAAAAATTGAACCGAACTAGATGAAATCGGTTCGGTTTTGATTTTTCGGTCAAGAAGAACCGAACCGAATTAACTGATTTTAATATAACGACGTCGTTTTGTGCATTTACCCTAAAAATCTCTAACCTTTTGCGTGCGCAACCTCACCCCTCATAGCTCACACACACGCCCTCAAACCTCAGTCCCTCGATGAGTTGTGTAGCTGAGTTTTGAGCTTTAATAGACTGATTGCGTGTTGATGTTTATAAATTGAAATATTTGTGACTTGTGATTTATAGAAGAAAAAAATGAAGAGAACATGGGATTCTTTGCAGTTAGCAACTAAAGGTGCTAAAGTTCAAAATGTGGCGACTTCATCATCTCAATCTCAATCACTGGTTTGTTCAATGATTTCAACCTTCAAACTGTAATTACCAATATGCAACCTGCTTGTGAACAAGAGAATACTAATCTTTTTTATTTTTTTTTACTCTATGCAGCCCTCTATTACTAACTCATCCACACGTCATCTCAAAGTTCTTGATTGCCAACAAATAATTCTAGTGCAACTCCTCATGTTGTTGATTTGGAGAAAGACGAAGGAGGATCAGGAGATGATGCTGAAACTGTACAAATGACCGACAAGCAAAGTCTATTAGCCAAGAAAGAGAGACAAATGTCAGATGCTTGAGATCATTTTGAAATAATTATTGAGAATGATAAATTTAAGGGGGTGTGTAGTTACTGTAAAAAGAAAATTATTGTTGATTCAGGATCAAATGGTACATCTGGGCTTAGAAATCACCTCACTCGCTGTAAAAAGTATGCCCCTAATATTGAAGTTAACAACAAGAAGAATAAGAAATTTCTAGTTTTAGAGAGAATGGTCAATTGGTTGATGTATCTAGTACTCAACATTAAATCACTATGACTTGTGTTAAGATGGTAGTCATTGATGAGTTGCCCTTTATGATTGTTGATGGGGATGGGTTTAAGGGATTTTGTGAAGTTGCTTGTCCTAGTTGGAACATTCCATGTCTGCAAACCATTGCAAAGAAAGATTAGGGTCTTTATGAGTCTAAAAAGAGAAAGCTAAAGAAATGTTTAAGGAGAAAGAGGGTGAGCCTAACAACAGATACTTGGACATCTGTTCAATATATAAATTATATGGTGCTTACGTGTCATTTTGTGGATGATGATTGGGTCTTGTACAAAAAAGTTTTAAATTTTTGTGTGATTCCAAACCATAAGGGAGATTCCATTGCTAAGCTCTTAGAAGATTGTAAGCTGGAGTGAAAAATTGATAAGGTTCTAACAATAACAGCTGATTATGCTTCGACAAATGATGTTGCTTTGAAAGATATTACGAAGAGAATAAGTGAATGGAAATGCACGGATGCACCTGTGGGTGATGGAAAGAATTTTCATATGAGATGTGTTGCCTATATTTTGAATTTAGTTGTGAATGATGTCTTGGCTTTAATGAATAGTTGCATCTCAAGCATTCGTAATACTATTAGGTATGTGAGATCTTCTCCATAAAGGTTGGACATGTTTAAGAAGTGTGTTGAGTGTGTGAAATTAGAGAGTAAATGGATTGTGATTTTGGATGTTTCAACTAGGTAGAATTCTACATTTTTTATGTTACAATCTACCTTAAAGTTTTGAAAAGCATTTGATAGATTGATAGAAGATGATGGTTACTGCAACAAGTATTTTAGGAGTGACACAAAAGTGAGATTGAGATAGGGGCCACCTGATTCTGATGATAGGCTTATTGTCAATGAGTTTGCTGCATTTTTGAAGTCATTTTATGATGTTACTTTGCATGTGTGTTGCTCTAGCTATCCAACAATCCATACCACATTCAAGGATTTGCTTAAAATTCTTGGGTTGTTACAAGAAAGTAATAGTGACCTCCTTTGTGAAATTACTAAGCCGATGCTAGAAAAGTATGACAAGTATTGGGGGAAGTTTGAGACTATTAATCCGTAAATATTTATCGGAACTGTTCTTGACCCGCACCATAAATTGGAGAAGCTTAATGATTATTTCAATGAGTTGTTTGGTGGCTTTGATGAAAGGGTCGATGAAAATGTGAAGAAGGTGAAGAATCTCTTGCTTGAGTTGTTTGAAGTGTATGAGAATGAAACTACGCAGCAAACAAATTTAGGAAATGGTGCTTCTAGTTCTCCAAACTCTCAACTGACCTTGTCACCTTCAGTTGTTGGTTCCTCTAAATATAAAGAATGTTGGTTGAAAAAGAACAAAGGAGAAATGCAATGAAAGCAAGAGTTGTTAGTAATGATGTGGAGAAATATCTAGCGGATGTCATTGAGGGAGACGAGGATGAGAGATTTGACATATTGGGGTGGTGGAAAGTGAGTGAAGCCTTTAAGTACCCAATCTTGACTAAATTCACAAAGGATGTTTAAGCTATTCTAGTGTCATCTATAGCTTCGAAATCTTTCTTTAGCACAAGTGGTCGTGTCATCAATCCATTCCGTAATTCGTTGAGTCCAAAGATGGTGTAGGCATTGATTTGTACACAAAATTGGCTAATAGGTACTTATATTGTCTTAAATGAAGATCCAACGGTTGATGATATGGAGTTCTGTGATACTGTAATGGAAGGTAATATTTTATTGAATATCGTTTAGTTTGTTATTTTGTTGGTTTGCTTTGTTATATTGCATTTTAATGGTTTCTCTATCTTTTGTTGTTACGTAGAACTTCGTAAGGAATCTTGTTCGGCTTCATCAAATGGTAATATGGGACCTCCTATAAGTATCAATCAAGCTTGATGTTGTTGGGTATGCTGTTGAGTATCCATCTTTGTCCCATATGAAAGTAGTATTTGATGAGTAATAGAATTATAGAACAAAAACGTGTATGCAGCAAAGTCTTATTGGTGCCATGAACAAAATTTGGTATGTACCATAGTTTGATACTTAACAATGATTATTATCATGGGACAGTAGTTTAATTTGGTTAAAAAAAATGCAGTTTTTCTTAAAAAAATTGAAAAACAAAAAACAAAAAAATCCCGAACTGAACCATTTCTAATCAGTTTATTGTTAAAACAAAACAGGATAACCAAACCGAATAAAAAATTTAGTTCGATTTTTGGTTCGGCCTAATAGCCGAACCGTTTGTACTGATTAACAACCTTAATACTAAGTTGTACACCAAAGCAAACATACAATAATTCATCGCTGAACCATATAGAGAAACAAATCTCATTCCAGAGAATATGCAAAATTAGTTTAAAGTACATGCATTAAAAAGACTTTATGTACAGTACTTCTAACAAGCCCTTAATAAAGAAAAATCTAACTGAACATAAAGAAAGAATGGAGAAGAAGAAGAAGAAGAAGAAGAGAAGAGGGGTGAGGAGGAGAGGGAGGTACAATAAATATTTCATGGAGTTTTTATATTGCTCCTTGAATCATCTTTCCTTGTTGGTTTGAGACTACTTGTCTTGGCAGAAAAGTCATTGATCTTCTTGATTTTTATATTTTCTTTTGACTTTCAGGACTTATTTTCACCAGCCACATACATATTAAATGGAAATATTAAACACAAATTCGTCCATGGGTTTCTCAATATGATTTGGGCCTCAAAATATAAATTCTTGTCCAAAGTCAGATTCCTGAGCATATTGACCTCCTTTCATTAAATCAACCATAACTTCTTCTAGAGACCTCCAAATTAAAATATGAAAGATGTTCTAGAACTTTTCATTCATATAAAGATCATCATCTGGTTCCTCCTGAGATGTTTCCAGTTCTTTGTCGAAGTTTACTTATCTGCACAGGCAGATTTTCCGATATAAGCTTAAAATCCATCTTTTTCCTTCTTTTCTTCTTATTAACTCAAAATACCTATAAAATTATAAAATGTTGAAGGAGAAATAAAGACACACAAGACATAGATCTGAAAATGTACTTTATTTATTGATAGGTGGCTTTAAATAGGCATTACAATTTGTTACATTTAATATCTCTATAAACCAGAGATTAAGAGAATATCTCTATAAATCAAGGATTGAGAGATACACACCGGGATACCAGGAATATTATTTCCTTAAACACTCCCCCTTGTGTCGTGATTTTAATGATGATGCATAACATGTTGCCTCACTAAACACCTTGAACAAGTCCGCAGTATTATCCACCGAACCAATCTGGTTCACATAGATCTTCAATAACCGCTGTCAATGTTGATTTTAGGAGTATTTTGGGAAAATGAGCTTAGTATGACCACCCTTAATGTAACCCAACTTCATTTGTTCAATGCAAGCTGCATTATCCTCAAAGATATAAGTTGGTGTTGTCGTAGTAGATGGTAATTCACTAGACCCTCGAATATGGTGTATTATTGTCCTAAATCAGACACACCGTTTAACCACATCATGCAAATCTATAATTTTCAGAATGATTCGAGGAAGTAGTAACAAGGGTTTGATTTGTTGATCTCCAAGAAATCGCTGTGTTCCCCATGGTGAATAACTTGAAAGGACCCGACCCCGATTTAGTTGCCTAAACCGAAATCAAACCCCTTTGAAAACACGACCTCAAAAAAAAAATTTGCCGGAGTTTACTTTCAAAGTATATAAACCATTCTTAGAACCTGCAAAGAAACACACTTCGAATATTCCACAAAAGCCAAACCGTGGGGCCCCGTTCTCCATCCGGATTTCTTAACATCATATATAAAATAAACTCAAAGGTTTACAAGAAATCCAGAACATATTCAGGAGTAAACTCAACTGAAAACAAACATGAGTATTCAGAGCAACGCCTATATACAATATTTAGATCAAGTAGGCCAAACAAGAAACCTACGGAAACTGAAGAGTGATCCGAAGTCTATGCCTCCGCAGTAGACGTACAACACAGGAACTCAAACTGCAAACTGGACAATGGAAACCGAAAATCCAAGGGGAAAGGCAAATACAATCGTCAGAGTGAGTGGACGAAAATAAAGATATGTCTTTCACCATTTATATAGTCATAAAATAATGCGAGTTCATAAGTACCTAAAATTCGTCACTCCGGCGGATTTCCCTGCAAGAGTAACAGGTCGGGTGAATCTCTCAAACCCGACGGTGATAAACTAGGCGAATCTCTCAAGCCTAGTCGGCATATCAAGCGAATCTCTCAATCCTGATAAATGGACTACTGGTGATCAGCCGCGTAGCCAATGCATCGATACTAAATAAATAAATGCCATCACCGATAAAATAAGCAATACTTTTCAAACGATAAATAATCTGAGCACTGTACTGGAAACAAATACTGAAATCAAGAACTCGCAACAACAGTGTAAATAAATGTCCACTCACAGAGCAAAGCTAGCCCTGAGGTCCGGTGGAAGATCCCTCGTCAAACGGTCGATCTCAATCACCTGAATAGCAGGGATACGATCAATACATATAGAAGTACGACATACGGAGCTAATACGCCGAGAACCCCATGTCTTCGAAAGACGTATCGCTCGAAATATCGACGAGGATTACAAAATTCACAAAATATACCCATTAATCCTCGTCCCAAAATCGAGTACCCAAATCAACTCAAAAACCTCAAGACTACGCTCGGGGCGCGATTACGAGTAAAACGGTATAAAACTTCCCAAAAAGTCAACCTCGCCAGAGCTCCGCCGGCGGAGGCGGCGCGGCGTCAACGGTGGCTAAGTCTGATGAAAATTTTCAGATCACATCTACTCCTCAAGCCCAACAAATTTTCCTTCTACACCAACCTCCAATTCGAAACACACCGGCCAGAATTGAGCTCGAAAGTTTCAAACTCCATGGATTCCGGGGAGATTCCAGCGAGCTCCAAACGGCGTCCAATTCCAAAATTCTTTCACCCAAAAGCTTCTATGGGTTGAGGGGAGCAAAACCCCTAACCCCAAAAGTGGCCGGAAAAGCTAACCCGATTCCGGCAAAAAATAGAAACTTTACCAAGTTGGTTCTCCCTCAAAACTCAACCAAATCAACTCAAACCAAGTTCAAAACAATAGGAAATTTTGAGAGGATTCCAACCATACCAAAATTATGGCTGGAGGTGGCCGAAATCAATGGGTCGGACGGCGGCAGCCCGTGGGTTGCGTGAAGCTTCGGTCAACAGTCCAATTTTTGGTCAACGACGGTCAAACTTCTCAAATGTGTTTTTTCGACAATTTTACGACTATTCCAATATTTATATGCGCGGCCCAAGACGATCAACGGTCCAAAACAAATCGAAACCATAACGGATAAACACGACTAAATCTAACGATCAGAAATATTCATAACATATTCATCGGACATCGGAAAAATCCTCGAAAAACTCCTACGAGCTCGAAATCATAAACTCTACAACTCTCATGAAAGAACTCATATCAAATTCATTACCGAAAATATCGCCGTGAATTAACCCTCCATATTAACCAATTACGACCAAACCGCGACTAATCGCGAAACTCGCAAATCAAGCCAGTTAACTACCATTTCCGGTTCGGGTTGTCACATAACTTGTTTGGGAACGTTCTTTATGTGGGTAAAAAAGATACCCAACATCAGAAAAAAGTAATCAATATATCATATAATGTCTCTGAGTAGGGGACTACATTGAATGAAGTTCAAGTGCTTGCAGTCGAAGCTCCCTTCGATAGGTCGAAGGTATTCTCTTGAAGGGTCGAGAGACCTACTCGGGTTGATCCATAGTCTTCCATTCGACGAGTTGAAAAACTTAGGTTGATCCGTCCCGAGTATCTGGTTTGACGGGTCAATGATCAGGTTCGACGGATCAAACTGTGTCAAATCTGACAGCTGCTTTTCAACCATTCCTTTATCCAAAATTTCAAGTTTCTCTCTTGTTTCTTTGTAGGTAAAGAATATACTCAAGTCAATGGATTCCTTTAAGTATATGAAGTTATGTTCTACTCCATTCTAGTGACTATGCATAGGCGCAGACCGAGAAGGCAATGTCTCGATGTGTGCACCAAGCTATATATAACCAAGATCCAACCACACTAAGATATGAAATCACAGCTCCAAAAGTTCCTCACCATCATCTTTTCAGATGAAACGAATCCTTTTGGGCTCCAGACTGCAAACAACCATTGGTGTGCTATAAAGGGTGTGCTTTGTCCATTACTAGATTTAGACATAAGTAGACTGGTGAATAAGTATTCCACCAACTTAATGTTTCACCTCTAAATCGAGACATAATTGAGTTCTACCAAAGTCTATCATCTCAAATAACTTGTTCATCTAATGATCAAATATGTGCCTAACTTATGATTTTTGTATCCCTTCCCGATCAAGTAGTCATTTAGAATAGTGAATGTCTTAATCTTATCCAATGAGCACTCCATGGTTTAGAGTTACTTGACTCGAGTATAACCATGCCAACCAGAACTCTCATGTATATCTCTAAATCAAGATCCCCATAAAAATAGGTTGTAATCACATCCATAAGCTGTATACTCAGTATTTTTACACATTACCAAATTGATAAGATAGCGGAAAGTAATGATGTCCATAACCGGAGAACACATCTCCTCGTAATCAATACTAGGACGTTGAGAAAATATTTCCACCATAAGTCTAGCTTTATACTGCATGACTTCATTCTTCTCATTACGCTTTCGAACAAACTCTCATTTGTGTGTAGCCGGCTCACTAATCGGTGGTCATAGCACAACCATACTAAAAACTTGTCATTTGTAAGAGAGTCTACTTTAGCCTAGATTGTAACTTTCCATATTAGTCAATCTACTCTATGTTGACAATCCGCAACTAAGCAAGGTTCCACTTCATCGTCGTCAATTTCTGAGCGATGAAATAAGTAAATGCATTATCAACAAAGCTGGAAGAACCATCCATAATACCGCTAGCATTTGTTTAAGTTGGTGAGATTTTTTTGTTTACTGACATCGTCATTGACTCTGAGGCATCTCCCAGTGTTTGTCAATGTCGACGTTTACACATAATTGCAGTTAGAAATAATCTCATTTATTGATGATAAACAGTTGTGCCTTGATGACTTGCCTCTTCACCGACAACTCATCAGTGAATTTTGACTGACGCTACACCTTCACTATGGGCAAGAGAAACACTATATTGCTCGGGTGTTGCATTAACTTGCCCAATTCTAGGGACTTTCAACCTTGCAGAATTTGCAATATGTATAACCGATATCTCGTCACTTTCATGATAACAGTAAATGAGCCAGGCATCAAAGTTGGTACTTTCTAAAGATCAATAAAACATTACACTTCAATCTCACACTGAGATGTGCAGGGATCATGATGAGACATAGTGGGAATATACCATATCAATTTTCAACGTTTAACCAGAATGAAACTATTCTATCTCCCCATAATGGCGGGAAGTATGTTTTCATCAAAGTGACATTCTATAAAATAAGCAATAAAAGAGATCTTCTATCGAAGGTTCAAGATAGAGAACAATCGTTGGAGAATCATAACCAATATAAATGCATAATCATCGTTGATGACCCATTTTTATACGTAGTGGAAGCATAGTAGGCATATGTACCGCGTCACCAGAGATGCGTAGATGCGAGATATCAGGCTCATATTCAATTACAAACTAGTACGCACTGAATGGTTGGTGGGTTACGGGTCTCAAGCAAATAAGCATAGGTGTATGTAACACTGCATATCCCCAAGCAGATACTGATAAATTACCATTGTGTTGGCAACAAGCTATAACCACTTGATTTGTGCCCAACTAAACCGTTCTATGAATGAACATAGGGAACCGGGATGTTCAACATCAATCCCAATCAACATGCAATAATCAACAAAATATTGTGATGTAAACTCTCTTGCATTATCCAATCTAATAAACCTGATTGGATAATCCAGGTGGTGAGCCCGAAGCTTAATTATTTGTGCGAGGAGTTCTGCAAATGTAGCGTATCATGTGAATTACAAAGACGTGTGACCTATGCATCGATGTATAAATCAAAACCATATATAAACAGTCTGCATACCGGTTTGATTGATCCACAAATATTTTATTGCAATCTATGGAGGAATGGACCCAATCCTGATTTAGTTTCCTAAACCGGAATCAAACCTGAATCAACAAAAGGTCATCATGCATGTAAACTGAAAGGACCCAACCCTGATTTAGTTTCCTAAACCGAAATCAAACCCCTTCTGAAAATGTGAACCAACAAAAACCATTAAAATTTCGGCAGAGTAACGCTACTAACACGGAATTGCCATTACCTGCACCCGAAAAATAACACTTTATCCTATGCCACAAAAACCAAACCGTGGGCACCAATCCCATCCGGATTTCTCAATATCATATCAACAGTAAACAGTAAACACAACTGTAATAATATATACATCCGGGAAAAACCGTATAAAACATGTATCAGAACGTATCAGAGCGATCTCTAGTGTGTATATATATACAAAATATACAACAATAGGCGAAACAAGAAACCTATTGGAAAACACAGGTAGCTCGAACAACTAGCCTCCAACCACGACGTGAGACACCAGAATCTGAACTACAAACTTGGCATGGAAACCGAAAAGCCCAGGGGAAAGACATGAAAACCGTTAGAGTGAGTGGACGAAAATAAATGTCTTTCGCCGAATAATATATGTTATAAAAACATATGCGAGTCTAAATGCATAAAAATCAAATGGTACATGAGGGAGACTCTAACTTCTCACGCGTACAGAGCATGCATCGTAAATACCACGGGGTCACTCATGGACTCCCTCACACTAGTATAGTCTGAATCACGGGATCCCAGACCAACACATGATTCCAAGCCAGAAAGGCCTCGGGTCAGGATATCTGTCCCCCCCCCTCCCCGGAGCGTACTCGGGGATTAGCCGAGAAGCCATGTGTATCGATACAACCCTGATAACTGAGACTGTACTCTATGTAAACCAAATCACAAATCCTTTCCATGCACATGCATAAAACATAATATATAGGTATGTATATTTATAGATGCATATTCGTAAGTGCATAATCGTAAAACACATGCTCATAAAAATCATGATCATAACTACATGCTCATGCTCGTAAAACATATATAAAAGACTCGCAGTCAATCCGTGAAAAGAAATGTCCACTCACAGGTGAGCAAAACGCGCACTCGCGCTAATCACGTGGCCTGGCGGAAGATCCCTCGCCCTAAGCACGATCTCGATCCCCTGAATAGTCATAAAATATATCTGATCAAAATCATAATCTTCAACACTGTACCACACCACGGAAACCAACCGTTCCCGGAAATATACAACACAGTGCAAAATAATCGACGAAATTTCTGAAACCTCCACTCGAAACCCTCGACTGAAAATCCGATACCCATATCAACTCGAAAACCTCAAGGCAATGATCGGGGCGCAATTACGAGAAAAACGACATTAAAAACATCGAAATCCAAAAAGTCAACGGGTCGCCGGAGCTCCGGCGTTGACCGCCGCCGCCGCCGGCGCGCCGTCAACCGGAGAGTTTTCCCGGCGACCGAGTTACCACAATGATCTCCTCAACAAGGCGAACAACTTTAACGAAGGGACCACCACCATCCAACCACCACCGTGACCGGAATCCAGCTCGAAAGCCACGGTGGTCCAAACCGGCCGGAAAACTTCCCAGACCGATTCCGGGGCCATCGCGCCACCTCGTCCCCCCAAACCAAAAGGAAAATAATACTGAGCTAAAACCCAACAAAACCCACCAAGTCTCATCGACGGAGAGCAACCGGAGCACCGTCCCCGTTCAAGGCCGATTCCGGCGAAAATCCCCAAAATTCAAACCCTCCGTTATACCTCATTCCGGCATCAATTTCAACAATTCCAAGTTCTAAACTGTAGGAAATTGAGAGAGAAATCGATTCATACCAATATCTCAGCCGGAGGTGACCGGAATCGTGAAATCCAAAGGCGGCAGCGCGGTGGAGAACTGGTCAACGAAAGTCAACGGTCAACTCTCTGGTCAACGCCGGTCAAACTTCCCAAACAGTGTTTTCGACAATTTTTTGACTATTTTCGATATTTATACTCGCGCCTCGGGAAGATCGACGGACCGAAACGGATAACCATTACGATTCGGATAAACACGATACGAACGGATAAACTCGTCGATATTCTAAAACTTCAAATAATCATATTATATTCCTCGGTCATCGGAAAAATCATCCAGAACCGCCCACTAGTTTGAAATCACGTGCACTACAACTCACGAGAAGAGACTCAACTCAAATTCTCGGCCGATAATTAAGTCGTAAATAAAACCGGTAAACCACACAGTAATCAATAAACCGCGATTACACACTAACTCGTGGATTACGTTGATTACTCTACTGATTCTGGTTCGGGTCGTCACATAAACAGCATTACAAACATGAACAAGCTTTGCAAACCAAGCAATGTGCACTAAATTTTGCCATAAAAGCATCTTGTGAGAAACACACATAAAATTGTGCTGCGCTTGTCTTGGAGACAAGGCCTAAACTGAGTGGAATAATCTCACTCCCCCTATCTAAAACGATGGTTTTAGATATTTCCGCATGCTTCTTTGCTCTTAAAAACCAATGACCATTAGAACTTTTTAATATCTTGATCATCATAATGCAAAAGATCATATGAGGCAGAGTCATATACATAGAAATATAAGTGATTGCATTGAATTTAACGATCTAAACCGTAATAAGATATAAAACCACTACAAATCCTCATAGACATCTCCAAGTTGCGCCATTGGCAACATTCTATGGAGATTATACACAAAATTCTTTTCATTCTCACAACATTGTTCCAAGTGAAAGCGGTTGGCATAAATTGTTTTCAAAACTTGATAAGGTTCGATTGGCTATTAGCCGCATATAACACTCAATCTTGCCATCATATATCAAAAAAACAATGTCAATCAATCCGTCTTTGAACCCAAGACATGACAAATACTTTAAGTGAATACCTAAAAATTTCAAAGAGTGTAACCCTTACAAAGTGCTAATATGATATGATAATAGCTACAAACAACTAATGTATAAGAACATCTAAACGGTCGAAATGACCCTTGTAGATTAAGTTCCATGACATGACAAAAATCGATGTAAAACCATATCTGGTACAGAATTTCAGGTTGGTTGTTTAGACAAAAAAAAATCAGGTCGGTCGTTAGACAAAGAAGTTTCTGAACCTATATTTGTCGATAAAACTGATTTAAAACACATAAAAAACACCAATTTTTGGTATATATTTCGATGGATCGAGAAATCCACAATAAACCTAAAACAAAATTGAATTTCCGATACCGATTTTCAACAAGTCGAAATATACCATCGACGGGTTGAAAATCAACAAATTTTGAAACAGTAAGTGTACTTCGACGGGTCGAGAGAAAACCTAAATTTTTTTGAACTTTCGATAACAATTTTTGACGGGTCAAAAAATACCTTCGACGGGTCAAAAATGCGACAATTTTGAGACAGTAGCTATCCTTCGACGGGTCAAATGTGCAAATATATAAATGGAGGAAAAAAATTTGACAGGTCGAATGAAACCAAGCATAAATTTTTGACGAGTCTAAAAAGTGCCAAAACTGTTTCAGAGTGTGACATTCGAAGAGTCGAGGAAAAATCTCGACGGATCGAAAATCTCCAGAAACAAACCATGCTCTATTTAATTTGTCTCGTTTTTATGGTTTTTTGGTGTCACAATTTATAGAATATTGTATAAATTGAACCATTCAATTGATATGAAATTTTATTACTTTTGACAACATCAAAACTTACATCAAAAGATTATTCTTATTCAATAACCATGACTACAACTAGAGTCAAATGGCAAAGACATGAGCCTAATACATAGACTACTCAAAAACTGCAATTTTCAGACTTGCTTTTGTATTGTCTGTTATTATAAGATTGGCTACATCACAATGTTCTATCTCATAATCTTCAGTGAAGTTAGTCTCATGTGCCAAATATCATGTGCACTTTTTGTAGGCATTTTAAATATCCTTGGGTGCATGACATTGCTTGTGCATGTGCCTAGTAGAACTACACCTATAGCAAGGTGACAAGCAATAATAGGAAGCAAAACTTGAAGAATTTCAATTAGTCCTTGGACTTGAAGTTGATGGATTCTTGTTGGAGTTACTTTGGCTAGAGTTTTGGCAACCCAAACCAAAAATTACACATAAATCGAAACGAATTAGAATTATCGTTAATTAATCGTATTGAATGGTTTGTCCATGAATTTTTCACAGAGTGAGAATTAGACTTTAGTTTCTTCATGAAAGTCTTAGAGTATCTTGTTTTGAGCACGTAGGAATTTTCGGAGAATTTTTCGAATAAGCGAGCTATATTTTTATGAATTTTAGAAAACTGCGTGAAGAAAATATTTAAAAGTATTTATTTTAGGTCGGTTTAATCTGAACCGTTGGATCTTGATCAGATCAAACCTCAGCCGTTGATCTGATCAGGTGCTTAGGAGGTATAAATATGGTATTTACTATAGAAATACGTAGAAAAATAAAAAAGATACAGAAAAAATATTGAACCAGACGACTCGTATTGCCGGCTACGCATGTCGACATGACCCGGCTATTCCGGCCACCTCCGGGGACGTTCTAGGTATAAAATCGAAGCCCTTGATCTCTTGAGTAGTTTAGTGGGTTCAATTTTGATTTTAGAGGTGATTAAGATTGAACCTGAATCGGGTTTTAGGGTTTGGAATCGCGACGACGAGGGCATATCAGTCCGAATGCTTGGACCGTGGCTTTCGAGCCATTTTTTGGCCACGGTGGTGGTTGGATGGTGTTGGTCCTTTGGGAATTACTGTTGGGCTTGGTGAGAGCTTTTGATTACTGTATCAAACACTCTCATCGGAGCTGTCACCATCGGAGGCGCGTGTGGTTCACGCGCCACCGCCTGTGGAGACACGTGGCGGCCACGCACCGCTGGGCACGGCGAGGAAAAATTCTAAAATTGACTAGTGGGTTTCTGGGTTAGTTTCTGAGTTGATTTTCGCATGTTTTATCGAATTTCAGTATTAAATGAATATGCTATTTAATCAGGACACCGTGATCGAGATTTAGGCGAAGGGACTTCCGCTGGACTGCGGACCTAGCTTTGTACTGTGAGTGGACACATTTATTTTTACAGTTGATTAGAGAGTCTATTATTATTATTATTATTATTTATATTCAGCTCATTTTTAAATTTCAGTTGTGCTTTCAGTTTTTAGTATATATTTTGGAGGCCAGTCTTAGTTTTTGTTAGTTATGCATCTATGTATTGGTTACTCGACTGATCCCCGAGTGGTTCCAGGGAAGTAATAGCACTTAACCCCTGACATTCACGTCGTCTTTGTGTCAGGAGTCACTTGACGACTTTAGTGGCTCGAGGTCAGAGGACCCCAGTCACTGCCTCCACCTGAGCACGATATTCGAGAAAGGTCAGGTGTCCCCCTCAACATATCTTTTGTATTATATTTTCAGTATTCTAGACTTGCTACCAGAATTAGTGATTTTATTCACGGAAAGGCATAATGTAGATTTTATGTTACATATTTTGATTTATTTTCCTCTACTCACTCTAACAGTTTCTTTTATGCTTTTCCCTGGGCTTTTTGGTTTCGTCCGCCCAGTTTGCAGTTTGTATCCCGAGTTTACACGTCAGCTACAAAGGCGTAGAGTTCATGGCACTGTACTCACCTAGTAGGTTCCTAGTTTAACATGCTAGTCCTGTGTAATATATAAATTAGAAGCTGCTCTGAATACTGGATAGAGTTTACTTCTGTTGTGTTATATTTTCCATTCGGTCTTCTGAATTCTTATCACCTTCTGTAAACACAGTATACTTCTAGTGGATTCAATGTTTGTTTGATTTGAGAAATCCGGATGGAGTTTGGTGCCCACGGTTTATTTTTGTGGACACTTTAGAAGTGTGTTTTCCTTGAAGGTTTTTGGGTTTCTTGTTTTAGAAGAAACTCTGACAAAAAATTTGTAGATTTGGTGTCGTTGAATCTTAATTTTGGTTTAGACAACTAAATTGGGATCGGGTCTTTTCATGTGCATCATGCACATTGTTGAACCTATCTTATAAAGTCGCCCACAAAACAGGGGGGTCATTCTTGAGCAGATACTGCTTCTTCAGAACTAGATGTATATGCCGCCTCAAAACACGAGGACTTGAGATTTGCGAGCTGGAGTTTGTGGCTCAGTTCTAGGTGGTGGTGGTGGTTGGATAATATCCATAAGATTCATACTGAGAAGAGTATTCTCACCATTTGACACTCAACTGTGGTATTCTACCCCTTGTGGGTCAAAGATATCAAACTCAAGCCTTTCCGACTCTATTAATGTCATCTACAAAAGAGACAAGAGATGTAATTAGTTTTACCGATCGAAAGACCATGATCACTAATATCAAGTTTAGGGAATACGAACTGTGATCAATGATGTTTGGTCACAAAAATCGATGTAAGAGCCGGTGTCTTTATATCACTCCCCAGAAAATCGTTACTGTCAAATAGTCACAATAAATAGACTTTCCTTTTTTTTTTCACTGTGAAATCACAATTAACTGTGATATTCACAAACAACCGTGACTCCCCCAGGATCGTCATTAATATCAACTTTTTATCACATGTTAAATCCATAGAAACTAGGGTGTAAAAAGTAAATCACGATATTAAAATCTAAATCCAGACCTAGATCTAGGGTGTTGCGGTAATTAAGTTGTGCAACTTAATTCTAAATCGAAGAAGGTTAGTCGATTTACCTCGAAGGTATTATGCTCGCTATGAAAACTTTATAGGAAAAGTTTGAAACAAAACGTCCACAAACTCCGGCATTGGAAGAAATCTGGCAATGATAATCGACAGTGATGAATATTCTATCAAGGTAGGGAGGCCAACGGTGGAGGTTTTGGTGTTTAGGGGTTTCAGATTTTTTTTTCTGTGGTGATTGTTGGCCTATCAATTCAGAACATGTTGATAACGTGTTGAAAGAGAAATAAAGGCACGCAAGAGAAAGATTTGAAACTATACTTTATTTATTGATAGATGACCTTAAATAGGCATTACAATCTGTTACATTCAATATCCTTTAAAATCAGGGATTACAAGAATATCTATTTCTATGCTAAATGTGACAGGACATACCGGAATACTAGGAATATTATTTCTTTAAATATAAAGTAAGTTAATATTGCTGAGACTAAGACAATTATATTAAACTAAATAATGAAAATAAATTAAACATAATAAAGTTATTTATGCAACTATCACTATACACTTGAATCAGATAGATAAAATCACCCGGCCAGCTTATCCATATCGTTTTCTTTTACTTTGCGTATAGTACCTTATTTAAACTAACTTCAATTCGATAGACTAATGATAATCTGTTGAACTCAAGAAAATATAGTACCATGCTATAACCACGAATCACTCCAGAATTAGAAAAGTGAATCGAAGCGAGCAATTTACATGCATGTTAATTATTTGACCAAATTTTGTTAGTTGTTTTCCTAATTAATCATCCTCCGCGCACCATTATTCTTACGTTATAGCTATAGCTGGTGGAGGTTGTGGCTAAAAAGCTAGATAGTACGTGTGGCATGGTCTTTTGGTAGGATATTATTGATTAAATATGCATGATACGCCTTCAACGTACAAACTCAACGCTGATTGATTTGGACTCCGGCCGGTAGGTTTTACTCTGCGCAACTAGTTTTATTCTCCATCCAAAGTCGCCGGTGCTATGATGGAAAGAATATTCGACGATTTCGACCCCCCGTATCGAACCAAATCTATGCCCTAATCATTCTTTAACCTAGGGGTCATCATTTGGCTCGTAGGTCTCGTGGGTCGGTGGAACCCTGTAAATCCGTGGGCTAAAAGTCCGGCCCGGCCCGTAAAAGTCCGCCAAGGTGGTTGGTGGGCCGAACTTGGTTTAGAGATCTAAAACCCGGCCCGGCCCGGCAAAAACCCGTCAAGGTCCGTTAGGCCCAGCCCATCAAAGCCCGCAATTTTTTATATATATAAGATAGTAGTACATATATCATTATATATACACTTATATATATAATATAGTGACTAGTACTATATAGATATATATTTTATATTTGTGTATGTCTATATTAATATATTACATATACATATATTGATCAAATATTGGAATTCCATATATAGTTATATTTGTGTATCTATTTTACTATTAAATCATTGTTTAGAGTTTAGGATAAGTTAGGGTTTAGGTTTAGGGTAAGTTAAGGTTTATGAATTTTGAGGTTTAGAGTAAGTTAGGGTTTAGGTTTTAGGAATTTTGAGGTTTAGAGTAAGTTAGGGTTTAGGGTTTAGGGTTTCATTGTAATTTTTTTATCGATTTACCTTACACAGTAAAACAGTAAATATAATATATGGTTCAGATTAGATCTTGTAATTTTTCAATGGTGAGAGTTTAATTGAGAGTGTGTGAAATGACATCAATATCCTTCTCTTATATATTGCTTATTTTTCCATGGAGAAACTAGATAAATCAAATTTTTATGTCAATTTTTTTGACACTATGAGATAGATATGTAATTTATAAGAATGTGTGTTAAAATTTTGATCTTAAAAAATTCCTTCAGGGATGGATAATTTACGTTTTAGTTGTAAGGGTACTACGGTCACATTTAGCGAAACCCATAGATGTAGGTCCACTACCAGCAGAACCACTATATCCGACGAGCTGCCGAAAAACAGACCGACGAGAAGGGATCTCGTCGGTTATAGTTAACTATAACCGACGACAGGATTATCTCGTCGGTTATAGTTTTATGACCGTCGAGATTATCATGTCGTCGGTTATAGTCGCCGGAATCTCGTCGGTCATAGTTTTCGACTATGTCTGACGAAATTTTTGGACTATAACCAACGATTTTTTCATATCGTCGGTTATAGTTTCTTATTTCAGATCTGGGCAGCAGCTCGATCTGTCATTCAAAAAACTTTCCATTTTTTCAACAAATGCTCTGAAATCGATCTTTGGGTGATGTCGAGAATGAGTTCGTGATGATTCGTGCGCATTATATATAGCTAGGTACGTGCTTAATTAATATATATATATATATATATGTGTTGTGCATGCATGTATTGCTTAATTTGTTGAATTAATAGATGGATCAATCGATCGATCGAGTTAATTAATTAATTGATTCTTGAGTTTGAGTAATTGATCGATGGTTGATTTTGATTACGTATGCGTGATTGATCGTAAATATATATATATATATATATTAATTGTTGTTAATTTTAATTTGATTATTGTGAATATATATATATATAGCAATTATATATATATTTAGATTTTTGTGATCGATTATATATATATATATATAGTTAGGGTGTACGTGTGTGTGTATATATATATTAAAATTATGGGAATTAAAATAATAAATATTTATATGTAGCTATGAAATTTGAATTAATAAGATCATGGGTATATATACATGCATGCAGTTATAATTTTGAGGATGGACAAGAGTTGGATATGTCTTCCAAGATGGGATGTAAGATATCACCGTGGAATTAGAAGTTTTGTAGAATATGTGAAGGTTAATTGTGGAGGGATGACAATTCATTATTGTCCGTGTACGAAATGTCAGTGTCGCAGCGAGCGATATCGTTTTCACATCGATAAAGTATTGGAGCACTTGAAGAAAAACGGGTTTTGGGATAAGTACACATGTTGGATTTATCACGGTGAGAGCTCAACAGTTGGTCAACATGATCACGGACAATTTTTTGAGAGTGGCAGTACATCCAATGATCCAACAACAAGGTTGATCAACGATATGTTTCCTCATGAGAGCGGTATATTTGCTCAAGCACCGGATATCGATATCCCTCCCGCCGTTGGAGACTTCCCTCATATTGAGCCAGTCCAGCAATTACCTACAGCTGTCAACACTGCTGGTATGGACAAGTACAACAACCTCATTGCCTTCCAACAGACCCCGTTGTACAACGGGTGTAATAAGACTGTTCTGGAAAGTGTTATGGGAGTAATGAAGCTCAAAGTGGAGAACAAAATGAGTGTGAAGGCTGTTGATGATTGGCTGAAGTGGTCTGGTTCGTTGTTGCCCCCCGGTCATCGTCTTCCTACCACTCATCGTAAGGTGCGACAGATCCTTAAACATCTTGGCCTTTCCTACATCAAAATCCATGCTTGTAGATATGATTGTGTTCTCTTCTGGGGTGAAGATGCTTATGGGAATGATCTTGAATCCCTTGATGAATGCCCGGTATGTGGTACAGATAGGTATAAGTTGACTCCTGCCGGAAACAAGAAAGCTTTGAAGATACTTCAGTATTTTCCCCTGATAGATAGGCTAGAACGGTTGTTCATGTCTGCACACACGGCTGAAGCTATGAGATGGTGGGCCGAGAGGAATTTGCCCGACGGTGATACGCTTATACACCCTGCTGACGGAGAGGCTTGGAAGCACATGGTGAATGAGTTTTCTTATTTTGCATCAGAGGTTCGAAATGTTTGGCTGGGGCTTTCATCTGACGGATTCAACCCTTTTGGGAACATGAGTCTTCAATACAGTATATGGCCAGTTATTTTGGTACCGTACAACCTTCCTCCATGGATGTGCATGAAGAAAGAATACAATATGCTCACTATGATCATTCCAGGGCCGGGTTATCCAGGAAAGTGTCTCGATGTGTATCTGAGACTCTTGATTGAGGAGCTTAAGTACTTGAGTGAGCATGGTCATCCCACTTATGACAAGTTCAAAAATGTGATGTTCCAGATGCATGTCATGCTTGTTGGCACCATTAGCGATTTTCCTGCACGCGGGATGTTGTCGGGCAACGTTACCAGGGGATACAGGGCTTGTCCAGAGTGCATGACGGTTGAGTGTTGCAGACCTCATTGCAGGAAGATTATACAGATGCGACATCGTTGTTAGCTTCCACATGATCACCCATTTCGGGAGGATATGGAGGCATTTGATGGGACTGTGGAAACAGGTGAGCAGCCGAGGAGATGGACATGGGATGAAATCTTAGAAGTGCTAAATGAATACGATTTTGGGCAGCTAAGCAATCATCCTCAGATAGTGGCGCTAATACCTGACAAACCCGACAGGTATAAATTTTGGACACACAAAAGTATTTTTTGGGAACTTCCTTATTGGTCCAAGTTGCTGATCAGACACTACTTAGATGTCATGCACATAGAGAAAAATGTGTGCGAGAGTGTGGTCGGCACAGTGTTGAATTGGGAGGGAAAAACTAAAGACGGCCCGAAGGCACGCATTGATCTTAAAAGGATGGGACTGCGAAAACATTTGTGGTTGAGAGATGGGAAGAAAAAAATGCCACAAGCTCCTTATACCGTGAAGCCTGCTCAGAAGAGTGAAATCTTTGGTTGGATGGGTAATGTCAAGTATCCTTCAGGCTATGCCGGAAATATAAGTCGATGTGTTAACTTCAAAGACAACAAGATGTACGGACTAAAGAGTCATGACTGTCATATACTGCTCCAACGCCTCTTCCCTGTTTTCATTCGAGGGTACCTGCCCAAAGAGGTGGTGGAGCTGTTAGTGGCTTTGTCAAGATTCTTTCAGAAGTTATGCACGAGAGAAGTGAAGAAATCGGACTTGTTGGAAATGCAACAGGACATCATTTTTATCATGTGCAAATTCGAAAGGATATTTCCTCCAAACTTTTTCGACATCATGCCTCACCTGATGCTCCATCTTCCGGAACAATTGTTGCTTACTGGTCCAGTACACTACACATGGATGTATCCTATGGAAAGGTACGTAATGCATCTCCGAATCTGGCTATATATGTCGATCTTTAATATTATTTATTCACTTATATATTGTTGCAATAAGCATAACATGCTCGATCTGTAATTACCCATTTACAGACAATTGGGGGACTACAAAGACTATGTGATGAACAAATCTGCACCCGAAGGGTGTATCTCTGAAGCATATATTGCGCATGAGTGCGTAACGTACACCAAATTGTATTTGGGAGCGTTGGAGGACCCTCCACAACATATGCCCGTAGATGGAGGGCAGTTCAACCTTTCGATCATCTCCGATGATGTTGAAGTTTCTGGAAAGTTGCCCAACTCGTACAAGTTGGAACCTTATGAGCTCGTCATTGCCCATTAGTCGGTATTGATTAACTGTCCAGAAGTTCAATATTGGAAAAATTTGCACCTTTACTGCCCTGCTATTTCCGGTGATGTTGAGTACCACAACAAGACGTTCGCAAACTATTTTGGCAACTGGGTAAGTTGATACTTAAATTGACCTGTATATGATCGATGTTAAGTGCATGTCTCGCATCCTATTTATACGTACTTAATAAATGATTATTTTCAGATGAATCATGTACAAGATGATGGTATCCCTCAGTGGTCACACGAATTGAGGCTCTTGGCGCAGAAACCGGTAACTTCCAGAGTTTATCCTATGTGTAAGGTTAATGGCGTGCTATTTATTTGTGAACATAGAGATGTCAGACGAAAAACACAGAATTCTGGGGTAATGGTGCATGGTGGGCAGAATGGAGTTGACTATTACGGTGTTCTCCATTCAGTTGTCGAATTAATATATGGGGAAGGCATGACCGTGCACTTGTTTAAGTGTAGATGGTTTGATACCGACCCTCAGAACACAAGGACCGATCAATACGGGATTTTTTCGGTGAATACTGCCACAAGCTGGTATGAAGATGGTCCGTTTGTGTTGGCCACGGCGGTGAAACAATTGTTCTATCTTGATGATCTTGTGCATAAAGGCGCGTGGAAAGTGGTTAACCATGTTCTTCCACGAAACATATACAGTGCCTCCACCCTTGGTACTGTGACCTCGGATAATGAAGAAGTCAGTGCATACCAAGAGCCGAACGCAACTGGTATTCCTGAAACCTCAACAATTCGTCTTAATAATGTGAGACAGGGCAGTGTGATACGAATTCCTCAACCGAATCTTCTTGATGTTAATCAAAATGAAGACAATGAAGACTCAAGTGACGAGGACATACACATATTACCTGAAATTAACTCGGAAACAGAGTCAGACTCAAGCGATGATTCTAATTATGCGCCTTAATTAATTAATTAGTGTATATATATATGTATGTTATTTTGACTTAAAACGTGCAATGTAAAATGAATTTTATTCGATCATATTATCGATCGACTTTAAATTGTGTCGATCGATCGGGAAAAAAATACAGCCGATCGATTAATAATTAATATCGATCGATCGTATTATTAAATAATTAATTTTGCTTTACTAATTTCGTATTAACTATTAATAATTTCGTATTAATTAAATATTAATAAATATATATATTAAAACACTACACATTTAATTAGTTTACCGGCCGACATAAATGAAAAATAAAAAAAAGAACTATATCCGACGAGTTGCATAAATAATCTCGTCGGATATAGTTGAACCGAAACTATATCTGACGATATTCATATGAAATCTCGTCGGATATAGTTTCGGTTCAACTATATCCGACGAGATTACTTAACTCGTCGGATATAATCTGTTTTATATCCCGATCTGGGTTTCGATTTGGGGCAGAAACGAAACTGCCCCAAACCGGAACAGTCGCCTCCTCTCCGCCTCCTCTCGATTTTCTACGCAATCTTCGTGTTGGAAGCAAGCAATCGAAGGTCAAGTGCTATTCCATCGATCCTCAAGCCAAATTCCTCGTCGATTAGTGAAAAAACAGGTTTGAAATCCCTAATTTTAAATTTTCGAATTTTTTTAATTCGGTTGCATACCAACGTCGTGGAATGTGTTGATTGTCAATGTGGATGCATGTATTGATATAGTTGTGGAATTTGTGGATTTTATGCATGTATTGAGTTATATTAGAATAATTTTGATTTTTAGGTAAAATTTAGGTTATTTTAGGTTAAATTTGCATGAATATTTGTAAATATTATGTTAAATTTAGGTTAAATTTGCATGAATATTTGTAAATAATATGTATGTTAAATTTAGGTTAAATTTCGATTTTTTTGAATTTTATGCATGTATTGATATATATTGGAATAGTATGAAATTTAAGGTGAAATTTAGGTTAAATTTGGATTATTTGGTTAAATTTCGAATTATTGGGATTTTTTGCATGTATGTTTATATAGTGGAATATATTGGAATTGGAATTGAAATTGGAATTATTGTTGGAATTGTTGGATTTGGAAATGGAATTATATTGTTGTTGGAATTGGAATTATTAATTGGAAATGGAGTTATTATTGTTGGAATTGTTGGAATTGTTGGAATTATTGGAATTGTTGGAAATAGAATTATTATTGTTGGAATTTGAATTATTCTTGTTGGAATTGGAATTATTGGAATATGCATGTGCTAGATTTTTTGGATGAATTAGGAATTTTTTTTAATTTTAATAATTTTATAGCAACGATGCAATGGTTTAATTGCGGACCTTCCCGAGGGGCCGGTTCGAGTACTTCGAGGGGGAGGTCCAGAGGGAGAGGGAGATCGGGACGTGGGGATGAGGGCTCGGGAGCTGGGGATCCTGATGGCACCGGAAGTCGGTCCGCATCAGGATCCACCAGTGTCCCCAACACTTACAGTGTTCCGGTGACCTCTCGACACCGTCGGCTAATGGGCGAGGGACAACCTCAGCAGCAGCAGCTCGAGCCGGCTCGATCCTCAGGCGCGAGGAGGGTTCAGCAGGTCAGTCGCACGCCGGAAACGGATAGTGCGACTCAATCCTCGGTCCGAATGCCGGACATTCATCGCGAGGAGGGTTCCCCCGTCATCCACCAGACAGCTCCTCATTCTTCCGAGGAGGCTGGTGGATCTACTCAGTCCTCAGCGAGGATGCGACTGTGCCCGCCGCCTACATTATTCTTACCGTTGGAAATCCCGACGATACCTCACGTCGATTCCGATGGGATGCCTATTCCGGGACAACTAGGGTTCATTACCCCGGAGCAGGCATATGCGTATATACCCTTCCCGGCACCTCTCTGGAGTGCAAGGATTCCGGGACAACGCACCGACGAATCAGGTAAATATTAATTAGTGATATATTTTTACTCCCTAATATTTAAATTCAATTAGGTGTTGATGTTTACAAAATCGTCTACATATATATGTGATAGGCGAGATCGTGCCCGGTGCCAAACAGAAGAGAACCAGAGGCCCCGTCGTCGGCAAGTTACTGGACGAAGCCATTCAGGCTAGCGGTGGTGGCCAACTTATGATTCCGACCAGGGATAGAGGGCAGGTGATCGAGGGAAAGGTCACTCGAAAGTACGCGGGGATGGCGGGCAGCCTCATACGGGATAGAGTCCCAATGTTGTGGCAAGATTGGAATTCAGTGCCACAAGCCGTCAAACATCAGCTGAATAATGCGTTGTCGGTGAGTTGAATTGTATATTCATTATGAAAATTTTCAATAATAAATTTTTAATATTATTGATATATATAAATATATGCATTGCAGAGGTGGTTCCGCGTGGATGAAGACATTAGACCCACGTGGGCGGATGAAGTGCATGGGAGCAGGTTTGCAGACGACCATTTGTTTCAATTTTTTCGTTTCTTTTGATTATGTTCATACAATGTTGTTAGTTACTAACGCTTGATTTTATGGGTATATATAGGTATAAGGAGTGGAAGGCCGAGCTGAAGAAGCATTGGAAAAAGTACCGGGACGATCGTGAGGGTACCCCTAGCGAGTTTCGTTATAGGGAGTACGAGTGGCGATGGCTTGTGGTTCAATTCAACAACCCTCGATTGAAGGTACGCAACCTTCAATCGATTTAATTTTGGTTTTATCGTACTTCCCGTAAATTATTTGGCTAATGAGTGTTTTTTTATGTTGACTTAATCGCGCAGGCTCTTTCTGAAATCAACGCAAGGAACCGGGCCAAAAACACAACAAATCATCATGCCGGTACTAGATCATACTCGGGTTGGATCGAGGAGGCGGCCAACCACCCAGAAGATGATCCCCTTGTCTATACGATGCAGCACGGGTATCCGCAGAATCCCGAATATGCTGTAAGTGTCCTTATAACAAAATAAACTTATTTCTTATTTATTTAGATTGTTTTTTTAATTAATATTTTATTGTTCTTTGTCAATTAGGCGAGAATTCAGGAGGCGATTCCGGAGGTGTTGACTTAAGTGGCGAGAGAGCTCTATCCCGACACCCCCGATGCGGAACTCCCGATTGATCAGATTGATCGATCTGATCCGATCGTCAGGGCCAGGATTACGTCAACTGCGATCCCTCCAGGGAAGAACACATTCTACTGCAGGGGTTCCGGAAAATGGGGTCAAGGGCTGCTGAAGCAGACCCCTGAATTCTCTCGCGGATCGGGATCATCATCATCATCTTCGAGGACTAATGAGCTAAACGACCGGCTTCATAGGCAATCAATTGAGATGGAAGCTCAACGGCGTCGGATAGAGGAGATGGAGCAAGCGTAAGCTGCAAAGCAGAATCGGTTGGTTGAACAGCAGCAGCAAATGGGGACATGGATGCAGCAATGTTATGCACAGTTGCAAGCATCTGGAATCCAGATACCTCCCCCGCCCATATTCGATGAGTCACAGCCACAGCCTCAGCCTCAGCCGCAGCCTCAGCCACAGCCAGACCAGGACCAACCTACTTATGACGACCCGTTTGACCACATAGACTTAAGACCAGGACCCCCCTACATTTGAACAATTATCGGTTTCATTTTCATTTTCATTATTTACTACGCATATGTATATAGATTTGAACTATTTCGGTTTTTTATTAATTTATTTATTTACTACGTACTCTAGTTTCAATGGTTGTTGATTTTCAATTTGAACAATATATAGATAGCGTGATTTTTTGTGAATGCAGGTTTTGGGATGAAACCCAAAACCTGCAAAAAGAATTTAAATTTTTTCACTATATCCGACGACATGTGTCAATATCGTCGGATATAGTTTTCTCCAGAGTCAACCATTTTGACCATGGAGAAAACTATATCCGACGATGACATCGTCGGTTATAGTTTAAAACTATGACCGACGCAAAACCGTCGTCGGATATAGTGTATCCTTTTTCCAACGATAACCCTAACTGGTCGTCGGATATAGTATGACCGACGGTCTATTACCGACGCTACTATATCCGACGACACATCGTCGGATATATCTATGACCGACGAGGAGCCCAAACAGACCGACGACACCAAGTCGTCGGTCATAGTAATTGTTCCGGTAGTGGTCTAAATCAAGTCCAAAATTTATAAAATTTTAACGGCATGCTTAGAATATTATGAACAACCAATCTAACACTCAGTTTTGTAAAATGATGATGCATGATCGATTACGTTTCACAAAGGTCTTTCAACCCATATAACCAAGGAATAAAGGTAAGAACATTAGTGTGCATATAGAGAATTCAAGCAATATAAGAATTAAAAATGTTTTAAAAATAAAGAAGGCCATATATAATAGTTTACCTTGTAATAAAAGACACCCTACGTAAAAATTAGCCTAATCGAAGTACGTTTGGATCCCGGTCAATACAGTTAAACAAAATTTGTGAAAACACTAAAATACACTCATCTTATTTTCCTTATTTTCTTATGGGGGGAGTAGATAAATCAATTTTTTATGTCAATTTTTTTGACACTATGAGATAGATATGTATTCCATAAGAATATGTGTCTAAAATTTGATGTTAAAAAATTATTTTCGGGAGGGGTAATTTCCGTTTTAGTTATAAGAGTACGTACTACGGTCACATTCGGCGAAATACATGGATCGATGTCTAAATCAAGTCCAAAATTTATAAAATTTTAAATGCATGGTTATAATATTCTAACCAATCAATCCAACGGTCAATTTTATAAAATAATTAAACATGTCCGATTAAGTTTCACAAAGGCATTTCATTCCATATAACAAAGGAACAAACGTAAGAACATTAATATACATATGGAGAATTCAAGCAATATGAGAATTAAATATGTTTTAATGATAAATGAGGACATGTAGAAAGGTCCATCTTATAGTGATAAACACCGTACGTAAAATTTAAACTCGTCGGAGTACGTTTAAACCCCGGTGCATGGATGAAGGTTACGTTTATTTTGAAATGTCTTAATTTTTTAATAATTAAAGCCCGATAGGCCCGGCCCGTAAAAACCCTCAAAGGCCCGACCCGTAAAAGCCCGCAAATGCCTGCTTGAATGGGCCGGGCCCGACCCGTAAAAGCCTGCAAATGCCCGCTTGAATGGGCCTGACCCGGATCCTTATATAAAAGATAAAACCCGGCCCGGCCCGGCCCGACTCGCAAATATTAAAATATTGTTGAGGCACGGCCCGGCTTTTTGCCGACCCCTACTTTAACCTCTTTAGTTCATCGTGGATTCCTCGATGAGAGCCTACATGCTTTCAAAGCCACTTTAGTTTGATATTCGTGCTTCCATTTTGTCAAACCTCAGATTATGTCTGTTTTCTTAGTTGGTGATTATGGTACTTATTGACTAACTATCTTAATTTACATTTGACCTGTTTCGATTAAGGTTGGTCATGATTAATATATCCGAACAAATTAAAAGTGATTAGCTAAAGTATGATTGGATGATAAAATGTATATAATAGATAATCTCCGGATCCAATTACCCTCACTTGATCATTAACTAGATTGTACTGGGCATTAACTAGATTGTACTGGGGTCAAGAACAATGTGCGATAATACTACTGGAGTATTGGGTACGTGATTAGGGTTTGAAAATTCCTTGCTCATTTGGTGCACGCCCTTCATTTTTGCATCAATTAAGAAATCAAGAACAAAAGTTTAATCTATATATTGAATTTTCACAAACATTTTAGAACTGAATACAAGTTTACCAGATGGCTCTGGAAGGGGAAACCCGTAGTTTGCTGAAGAGTCAACGCTGGCATGCCTTATCTGTAGACGTGGGATACTTTAAACTGAATTGATCGAGCTCCCAAAATGCATGCGTATAACTCAACCAAGCATTCATTCTTAATTCTCCGTGTATGGTATAAGGTCATGAGACTTGACATATCGTAAGATCAAGCTAATAATGTACGTCAAAATCCTAAATGGATCGATGTGATGTTCACAACCTATCTAAAGAATGTGAGCAGAATGGAACATATGTATCTCCTCCCTCTTTACATTTTCGGGAAAGTACTCCCAATGCAAATAGTTCAAACTTGAAAATCACATCATTGGCGGGTTTGGCCGCGCGGGTCATGCATTGTTCTAACCTAACTTACTCCTGGCTAGGGCCCTTTTTGCCACATGGTTTTTCTCCACGATATCGCTACATTACTCTTTCGAGTACTGTGCTGCGTCCATCCCTAAACAGTATTGGAGGGGTCCTTGGAGATTTTTAAGTCTCAACTGATTCGGCTTGGAACGGAAGATAGTTATTTCTTCAACGCGCGAGCTCAATAGGCTATCCGAGGCCAGAAGCAGCAAAGCTTAGCTAGCTAGCTAGCTTGCCATGGAATTCGCTCGGTCAGCTACAGTTTGGAGTTGGACAAGAATGTCTTGCATGCCATGTGAGGAGATGCGTCAAGGCCACGTGGGATATAGCATGCGTGTGGGTCTATTCGATCTGGTGCTTCTTTTCTTCATTTCTTTCTGTTCTGAGACAATTTTGGCAACCTACAGTACCATAAAAACGCAAAGATATTCCAAGCTGGGAAACTGGTCGATCAAACCCTGATAAAAAATACATCTGCAAAAAACCCTAATATAAAATGCTGCTGTTTGCTAAGGCTAGGCAGTGGTCTGTGGTGTGGTGCAGTACGTTCTTGAAGTTATTAGGGTTTTCTTTTATTTGCTTTGCAAGCTAAGGTAGCTTTGGAATCTAAATGGGATTTCAGATCGAGGCTTTTTATGATTGACGAGATGGACATGAGCTGTGCGTGTGAGACAAGTAGCTGGCTTTATAGAGACCCATCTCCAACTCCCTCCCAATTCTTCCATATATCACGTGTCTATTTTCAATTTCTTCTTTCTGTTTCCTTTTGATCGCTTTCGTTCTATAACTTACATGGGGCACTAGTATTGTTTCCCCCCTTTTGACAAACTCGTAATTATATATATGCATGTTTTGGCTATACAGCTGTGTCAAAGGCTATTTAAAAAGCTACATTGGCTACTACATATTAAGATGTGTAAAAAACAACTGATGAAGTTTGTTGTGTTACTCTGATGTACAATTTAAGCATTTGGGTACTCAAAATGGAAACTTTTCCGAATTCTATACTCTGTTTACCTATGATCATGATAATCACAGCGGCCGGATGGAACCACTCTTTGATCGACTGCGTACGTACTGGCTGGCCTGATTTGAGCACCTAAATTTGGTCAGTCTGAGAGGCAATCAACCATACCAACTTTTCCCTTGGAGCTTCATTTTAATGGAACGTTGCGAGCTAGATAATATATAGAAAGGAAAAGCTATATGTAATGGCATAATTCAGAAGAAAAAGAAGGTGAGCATGTGTAGGTGGAGAGGAAAGAGTAAAAGAGTTTGCTTTGCGGTTGCTTCTTCCTTTTCGCAGATCAGTGTGATCCTGAGGGTCGAGAGCAAAAGCTTTTTCACGCAAAAGGGAAAGCTCATAAAAAATCTCAGGATATAGAGAAGGGGGAAAGTTATGGAATTGCTTCTTTGCAACTTCTTGCCAAATTAGGGTGTTGCCACGCGTCCCATATAATTTTTTTTATACAAGTCCCATATAGTTCATGTTCAACTTTTCTATTTTTCTTTTAATTTTGTTCTCACTTTTCATGATCATCGTATGAATAAAGGGTACTTTTATTCGTTGTAAGGTCATCAAATTCATGTATGCTTGTTGAGTGGGAGATGTAAGTTTTGTAGTCTTAAAACTAATCCATGAAAAGAAAAGCAACTAGTACCTGAAATTGTTATAGGCCTGCAAATTAATAAAGCCATTCCATAAACAAAAGTCAAATTTTTTATGTTGTAAAAAGAAATTTATTTATATTATCTACTGAATTATGCTAGAAATAATGCATAATGGACCCTATTCAATAGTTGAATATAAATGAGAAAAGAAAAAATATTTTGTAAAGTGCTCGAAAATTATTATTACAAAACAATATACGTAGCGTACATTTCACTATTGATGAAAATTAATGAATCATCTTGTTTTTTTTTTAACGTAACGAGTCATTTTGTTAATTGTGGTAAGTCTCGCGTGAAAATGGTTGCAATCCGATGTAGAGTTCACTTGGAATGTATGGTAAATCAGGAAGAAGCTAGCTAGCTTCTTGAGTAAAGTTAGATTCGATCATTTCCCATATTCATGAGCTCGATCACCAGAGAAACAAAACCGATCAAATTCAGATCTTTCTGTTGTTGTTCTAAAAGTCATTTGAATTTTATGAACAAAACGAGACTTCTTTTCAGCCAGAAACTAGGAACATGCATTACTAACTAGCAACATTATTTACTATCTAACAAAGAGCATTTACTGTTCAATTCACTGTTCAAATGGGGTGTTTTGGTCCTCAAAAAATCAGCTCCTTAACAGCCTCTCTTTTCCTCTCTCGATCAAAATCTGAAACCCACTCTTCTCTTCATCAAAAGTCAACTCTGTTTTTTCCTCTCCATCTCTGCATCTCTATCTCCATCTTGGACTGCAATCTCACTCACAGACTATCTTCAAGCCTAACTCATACATCTTTCCTCTTGGCTGAATCACAACCAAGGTCCCAGTCACAAGTACCTCCCGAGCCACGCCAAGTCCCTCACCTCTTTCCTCCCTCGCTTCCAATCCAAGCTCTCTGACGTCATCGTCTTCCTCAAAAATCCTACCTCCTTTCGAGACGAAGACACCGCTCACAACCGCCTCTGGTGCGTCTTTTGCGAATTCGACATCGACGAGCGAGATAGGTCCTTCGCCTGGTAAGCCACTTTCTTAGTTCTCAATGCTGAATTTGTCTAATTAGGTTTGGAAGTCGTGTTTATTAATCAAATTGGGAACCATTGCTGTATATATTAAGCTATTGGCATCCGAATTAGTGTGTTTTGGGAATTCATCTTGAAACTGAATTCATCTTATGTTTGGGTAAATCATGATTATGGGTTTTCAACTATTGGTTGCATCAAATGAAATTGACCGATGGTATGTCAGAGCATTAAGTCATATGGGTTTTCATTTAGGTGGTATATTACCGATGTAGAAATTAACCAAAATTATAATCTTTGGGAACATTCCGACTCGGTCCAGAGACAACAGAGATTGGTGAAGATCATGCATGGTTTCTAAAATATATATCTTCCAGCCACTTCTGATTTTGTCTCTTCTATGTTTTGACCAAGGAAGATCGATGTTGGTTTAGATTAGTATTAGATGATCTTACATACGTACGTAGTTGCTGGAATGTTTGCTTGGGAGACTAAGAGCTAATTTTTGTTTTTTTGTTACTGTATAGTCTTTATATATGTGTTTTCCTTCAACTTAGCTTGGGAGACTTTCAAATAGCTATATTCTCTAATCGATTAGCACAGAGTAGCTAATTGATTTCGTCAATCGATCCCCTGTACTTCGGCCCTCTTCTCTTTATTCACTATAAGGACATACATCCTGCAGCGTAGGGCTTTCACTCTCGACCTTTCGCCGATCATTTCTTTGGATAAGCTCCCTGGCTCTGGATTGATCTTGAATCGATAACTCAACTCTCTCGAGATCTCGCGGTTAGTTTGATTTCGTTTTCCTTCGATCCATTTATTTCCTTCGATAGATTTGAGGTTTTTGTCTAACTTTTATGTATTGGGGTATGGTTTTGTGTTGGGTTTCAGTTTTGTATTGCCTATACCTGTTTTCACTCTTGCTTTCTTGCCTTTTGATTGATTTTGTGATTCTATTACTTTATGCTTTTGGTTTGGGATGGTTAATTTTTGGTTTGGAATCGGTCTCTCCTATTGTTTGACTGAAAGATTATCTTCATCAATGTCAACATCATGTCATGTAATTATCTTCCATTTCCAGGTTTTTCCCGGATAGCATAATGATTATAATATAAATTACAGTTTTCTATCACAAAGCAGTTTTTCATAGGACATTGGATGCTTTGGATGACTTTGATAGACTCCACTATATATTGGTGGATGAGCACATGAGAATTCTTTTGGGTGCAAGTTCAATGAATCAGTCTATTGAATGCCTTACCTAGCTGTTTCACCCTGCACACTAGCGCTTCACTTAAAGCTGCAAGGATAGACTCTTTGGTTTATCATACAGATTGTTCAAGGACAATACACCAGTTGCATTTGTCAAAAAATCCATCAACTATTACAGCATCATCCATTCCAGAAATCAGCCTACATATTGCAATAAGAATCAATAACTTATATACAAGTCACTTTCTAGACTACAGAATTTAAGAACTGTAATGATCAAGTACATTTGCAATGTTTGTAGTTCCCTAAAATAAGAGACAGGGGAGGATAAAGGTTTTTGTGCTGTTTGCATTTCTAAGTAGTCACAAGTTTGGCAAGCTACTTTGCCGGGCAGTTGCATGTTTTGTTCTTCTTTTTGATATATCATAAATAATATATAATGATTATAATGGGAATAACTGCATTACTCATTAGCCATTTCCCTCTCAAAAACTTCTAGTGTGAACCTGGTATCAATTTAACACTCATATATCCTTACGAGTTTTGGAAATGTACCATTGAATAACACATCAATCATCCATCGACAGATAATAAGTATTTAAGGTTTGTTAAATTCGTGTTGGATTTGTGAAATTGGATTGTTTTTGTGATATGGGATTGTGGTTTGTAAATTGGGTGCGGAGAAAATCACTCAAACGTTGGAGATTTTTGTGTATTTGAGGTTTGGGGTATTTTGCTGATTATGTACAGGCTGGATTTATTTTATTTTTTGTTTTAGTTCATTTTTTGATTGTGAGCCGGTGTATAGCTCTGCTATATTTAAAGGTATATTGGATTCAATCACCTTTAGTTGAACCTGTGTGTTTGTGTTCCATTCACTTATGTGTTTGAGTGGATTGTTGGTGGTGGTGGACTAATTTTCACTTTCGCTTGGTGGTGGTGGTACTTGAATATGTCTATTTGATTTCTCTGCTTTGCTCTGTGTTAACATTCTAATATATTTTGCAGTGCTTTCATTTGGGTTTTAGAAGTACCTGGATTGTCAGAAAATCTAGAAGACCAACCCTTTCTCCCTCACAGGTTTGGATTCATCAGCTCTCCTCATTTATCTGGACTACCCATAAAAATAACAAAAATTTATTTAGTTATTGTGGAGGAGCTTTTTGGTTAGCCATGGTGCATAAATTTGAGAAAGGGAAGAACCCGGTTCAAAAGTTAGAAATTTTCTGTAAAATATGTTGTTTGTAGTTGTTATGATAATCGTCTCTTTGTTTAATGTTGAATTAGTACAATGTATAGTTTTCATGGTTAGGTAGATTTCACGTTTAGGAAATGAGAGTGGAGTCAGAGTTACCAAGATTGAGATTGTTGTTTAGTTTTGGAGTGGAGGTAGTGATTTTTGTGGCTATGCAAGAGTTATGATCGGAAGTTCGATAATTTATAAGAGAAGTCTATTTTAAGCTTATGAATTTAGAAATGGTTGATAATTTTGAATAGCCATATGTGTGTTTGTGTGTTTCCCATCATTTTGTTGGCTGCCCAATTTGGCTCAAGGCCTTTGAAGCTCAATTTGGCTGCCTTTGAAGCTCAATTTGGTTGCATTTGAAGCTGAAAGCATCTATTTCAACAATATACTAGACATGTCTTTTAGTTTAGTAAAAGTGGCTACTCTTACTAATGTGGGGAACTTTCACCGATTATGACTGTGGTTGTTTCAATTGCACTGGAAAGTACGTCTAGATTTCAAATAGAAGAGTGCTTATGTGTAGTTACTATTGATCCTGCATTGCTTTTTCATTTTACTTAATTGGTTCCATTGAAGAGGGTTTCTTATAAGAAACACATGTTTCTGATTCTACATATTCTGGGTTTGGTAGATTTTGAGTGCTTCTACTGATTTTTGATTTGGTTTTTGAAGAATTTTCGTCTCTCTCATCAATTTCGTGGATCCAGTTCATCGTTGCTTTTGTCACCGCAGATCTCAAGACTCCCGACCAAGGTAAGATCCATTTCGATTTCAGTTGAATGATAGTTAAGTTATGGTTAATTTGGATATTGTTGTGTTTTGGATATGACTACTACATTTGATTAACTTATATTTGGGTTGAGTTTATCTGAGAATAACCTGGAAGGGGATGAAATCGAAATGGCCTTAACTATCATGTTTTGGAGGCTCTGACCCTAGCGAGTCTTACATTATTTATAGGTACTCTGTGACATACTGATAAGAACTCTGTTCTATATTCATGCTTAATTTAAAATTCCCTCCATCGTCAATTTTCACATCCGCTGTATTTTTTTTTTTTTGGAGAATTCCTATATAACTTATCCAAACACTTTAACAAGCTTGCAATTAACTTATGTACTCTCTGATAATTGTACCTCTCAACTGGTCATGTATACTCAGCTTTTTTTGGGTTAATTAAGTTGGATCGTGGTTGCAAATGGGATAGAGAAACAACCTTCATATTTTCAACGAAAAAAGTACAGAGGGTTATTTGGGATTATGTCTTCTACCCATTCTTCACAATTTATCTATCTCTCTTCTGTTAATTGTCCTTCTGAGAATTCTATACGAGATATATGACAATTATCCCTTGCTATATCAATATGACTGTTTTAGTGGTGAAAGACCAAATATCCTCTCTGTATTTTAAGTACTCTGGCATCTACGCTTTTACTGCACGCGCGGTAGGAATCTTTGCTACAGTTTCTAGAACTTCATATTTGGTTTTTCAATGATTTTGAATTTAAATGAGTGAACTCAGCAGCTTGCATGTGGACTTTCTATAATTAAGATGTTTTTTTAGGTGTCTTATGTATGTAGATGATTCATATTAAATAACTACCGGGATGGAGTGGATATGAGAGGACTATATACAACTTTGAAGCCAGTGAGGATGGGTGTTCTATAAATTAAGATTCATTTGAAGAAAATGAGTGAGAGAAGATGAAGCTATATACAGACATTGTCACATACCTGGTTAGATGTCTAATGATGGTGTGAAAGTACATGTGAAATGGTTTGATAAAGTGTATTGCGCATATCAAAATTCAAATTTACAAAAAGAATGAGGCAAATATTTCATTCATAGTATAGATTAGTGAAGAAATTAGGCCAAGAATATCTTGGAGATTTGAACAAAACATATTATGGAAATTATATCAACATAGCTAATGCAGTGGACGGGTGTATCTAATCTATTGCGGTGGTATCAAAGATATATCATCTTGATTGGGGTAAATATGGCTATTATTTATTGGGCTTAATGATATTGTCCCACACCATCACCGGTATTAGAAATATATCATCTCATACTACTGCAGTGGACAATATATTTTTGCATCTTGGCCTTATTATTACTTCATGTACAAGAAATTAGGCACCCATTCAAATGGTGATGCTTCATGGTATAAAAAACTAGGCCAGTAATCAAGTGCATGTATTATTTACTATTCACCAATTTACAAATCTTTTGCATACTTCATGTTTAGTTCTTACCTAAATATGCTTAAGCTACAAATCCACCAAATTTTCTACCCAATAATGGAAATTTTTCGTATTCAATAATACACGAACTCGCACTGGGCATGTGATTTTTCTTCCTACACTACCTTAGTTGTTTGATTCATGATTGTTGAATATCAAATTAGCACTGCAATCTAGGCTCGCATATATTCTTGCTGATGTGTATTTTATTTTGATTTTGTTACTCTTTATGGCCCATTTTTTTGCAGGTTCTATTTTGTTTGTGGAGACTATTGTACATAAAAAGGTGTGCCTCTTTTGCATATATTTTTATTGATCACCGATATTTGTGAGATAGTTCAGACGATGTCTTATCAGTTTAAGGGTGTCGTTACAATATGATTTAGAGGGTTGTGTTATATATAAAAGTTAATGTGAATAAGAAGAATAGTAATTGTTTTCAAACTGATTAGAATTGGCAACTCTTCAATCTAACGTTCATTGGATTATCATCCATCTTTGTATGTACAGTTTTGCTAAGGTAAGTTACGATTATTTATTTTAATATTTTTTTAAATGAAAGCTGTAGACCTAAGATTGATAAAGTGTGTGATTTTGAAATCAGAGCCTAACTTTGTTTGTTGTGTTCGTCGTTTTTCATATCTCTGTGTCTCATTCAAACTGTGTTCGATTTGATGTAAGTTACGTGTATTTGGAATATGCATTTTACCTTTCATAGTGTTAGGTTGTGAGTTCTTTACACTCCAATCCTGTTTATTTAGTCAAGTATCTAAAGCTTTTCTCTGCGATGGCATTTATGGAGGGTGTGTCAAAAAAATTATACATAGCCTTTTGTTTTATTATTAGAATTGACTACTCAATGATAGACATGAATTCAAAACTATGTCATGCTTGCTTAGTGTAATCTTGATATTAGATTTTGGACAAATATGACATATTTAGATATTATAAATTCATAGAGAAGTATAAGATTGTGAAAGAAATTGGTTTGAACAATAGATCGCCGAGAAAGAGAGGAACAAGAAAAATGTGGAATTACAAAATGTGAGTTCTATTAGCTAGGATTTGATTATAGAATGGTCATATAATTAAACTTTTGTGTTCTTTTGTATACAGTTACCGCTAATATTATGAATATTGTTCTTTTGTATGCATGAGATGTATCTCCAGTTTGAAATTTTTAGGTTATCGTAGATGTCATGATGTACATATATATGTATTGAAATTATATATTATGATAATCATTTCTAAGGAGTATATAGGATGCAGAACTTATAGAAGATTGAATACGGCGAAATGTAATATTTCGTAGTTTAATTGTATTATAAAGGGTTGTGTTTATCCGTTGCTTAGATCATTCGATTGTGTGATTTCTATGTGGTTTATTCTTGCTACTGTACTATTTTTATTCAAGTTATTTGTGAATATAATGCATGTAAAACTATTCTGATTATACATGTTTTAGCTCTTAATCTTTTTGTTATATTTTGTAGGATTCGCAGATTATATGCAAAAGATATTACATTGTATCATCGTGCTGTTGTTTCTCTGGGAATTGTTGTGGTTTCTTTCAGTTAGTCATTAACATTCAGGTATGTAATTATGTGATTTATGTTGTTTTGTATATTTGTGCATAATGTATCATTAAAAAGAATAGGAAAAAAACTATTTGTTGATTTTAAATAATAAATGCTAAATTACTAATGTGTAATCGTGGTGACTAGGTTATTAGTTTTACATGTTGTACCGTCAAAAGATAAATTTGTTTTTGGTTTCTCATGTTTATTCATATGTTATAATACTCAAGGAATTATTTTGTTTGTGATTGTTGCAAATTATCTATATTTATTTATGTCATTGATATTCATTGTTGCACATCTTTTTTGTTTACTTTTTAATTTTTATTTTTAGGTATGCCGCGCAAAATGAATTATAATTGTGTAAACAAAGGGACAGTACCAGGAACACTGCTAGGGTATCCTACAGGAAGTGCATCACAGAATCACTATTTGACCAAAAGACAATGATTTTTTCAATCTGGCGAATGCTCGACAATCCCAGAGACAACAACACAAAATCACAAAGCAACAAGTGATTTGTTTAGAGATGATGAAAATGTTGTTGATCAATACATATCAGGTAGTGGGACTTGCTGAAATTTATTTATTTTGTGAAGTAGTTCTTGCTAAATTGCTTTCATAATGATATCATAGTATATTTTCTATTTTCGATAAATTATAAGTTTAGTATTTAACACTACATATTTGAATATGAAGGTGCAAGTGCATCGCATAATGTGTCTATTGAAGACATGAGAGACGGCACAGACGACGATGATAATAATACTGTAAGAGGTAATTATATACATATATTAGTTTTAGAGTAGTTTAATATTTCACACAACAAATTCATCAAAATAACAATTATTTTTTTAATATTAATTGATGAAATGTAGGTGTTCGTGCAACTTTTTCTGGTCAGGCATCGTATCAAAAAACCCGTCAAGGTGAAATATATATGCATTGCCTATTTTTAATTAATACAAAATCATGTATTTTTCTAACACAATTTTGAACAATTGTTATTCCAGGTATGGTTGCAAACTATCATGACTTTGGGGATGATTCTTACACATGCAATTATTGCGGTGCTTTCTTTTGGTCATATGAATCTATCAAACAAAAAATCAAAAATCAAATCATATATACAAATTGCTGTCAAAAAGGACAAGTTAAACTTCCATTGACAAATTCTATTCCAATTATTCTTGAATGATTATTAAATCCTGCCAATGGTCGAGAAAGTATACTATTTCGTGAAAATATCCGAGTTTACAATTCAATGTTTGCTTTTACTTCTATGGGTGCAAAAATTGATTATACTATAAATAATGGAACAGCTCCATATGTATTTAAAATATGCGGGCAAGTGCATCATTTAATGGGATCTGTGTTACCTACCGGAGGTGAATGTCCTAAGTATGCTCAATTATATGTGTACGACACTGCTAATGAAATTTCAAATCGTATTAATGCCGTTGATCCAAATAATGCAAATAAAAAAATCAAAGTTGATGTTGAAAAATTAGTGCACATGCTTGATGAATGTAATGAATTAACAAAAGAATTTCGAACAGTTAAGAATAATTTTGAAAATGGTTCATTACCTGACTTTTGTATAACTGTGCTTGATCGACAACCAACTGATAGTAAACAATACGAATTACCAACTACTTCAGAAATTGGCGGTTTAATAGTCGGTGACATTGGAGAATTTAATTCAAACAGAGATATCATTGTTCAATCAAATAATGGAGAACTAAAACGTATCTCAAAAATACATCCAAAGTTAATGTCATTACAGTATCCATTGCTTTTTCCATATGGGGAAGATGGATTTAAAATAAATACGTTATTGCAACCAATTGATGGAAAAAATTACGACAAAAAAAGAAAAGTTACGATGGCAAAATTTGTTTGCTACCAAATTCATGATAGAGTCAATCATTCAAATGCTTTGTTAAAAGGTGGAAGATTATTTCAACAATACTTAGTCGATACATATGCTACTGTTGAGGAGAATCGTTTGGAATATATAAGAAATAATCAACCAAAATTAAGATGTGAAAAATGGAATCAAATTTCTACTTTTGTTTCAAATGGAATTACCCAGAGTTCAGAGGTAGGAAAACCAATATTTCTTCCAGGTTTCCATACTGGCAGTCCTAGGGATATGATAAATAATTATCATGATGCAATGACAATTTGTAGACAATATGGCAACCCAGACTTATTCATAACATTCAATTGCAATGTCAAATGGCCAGAAATTTTGAGATATTTTGAAAAAAAATCTGGGTACAAACCAGAAGATAGACCAGATATTGTTTCAAGAATTTTTAAAATAAAATTAGATGATATGGTTGCTTATATTAAATCTGGAGAGCCGTTTGGATATATTGATGCACATGTTTATACAATTGAATTTCAGAAACGAGGGTTGCCTCATGCTCATTTACTAATTTGGCTTCAAAAACCATACAAATGTTATACAGCAATTGATATAGATTCTATTATTTCGGCTGAATTACCAGATAAAAACGTTGCTCCAGAACTTTTTGAAATCGTTAGTCAATTTATGATTCATGGTCCTTGCGGACAAATTAATCCAAAGTCTCCATGCATGCGAGATGGAACATGTACAAATTTTTTTCCAAAACCATACAATTCTAGCACTATATTTCAAGCAATTAAAGCTCCTCAATATAGACGACGTGATGATGATTCAAAGTTTATAGTTAAAAATGGAATGCATATTTGTAATAATTTTGTTGTTCCATATAATCCTAATTTGTTATTGAGATATAATGCTCATATAAATGTGGAATCATGTTCTCAATGTATGTTAATAAAATATTTATTCAAATATATAAATAAAGGTCCAGATAGAGCTCGAGTATTGATTCGTGATAATATAAACGATGAAATCCAAAATTATTTAAATTGTCGATATTTAACTCCTCATGAATCTGTATGGCGATTATTTGAATTCTCAATTCATTCTAGATTTCCTGCGGTTATATATTTAAAAATCCATTTACCTTCCGAACAAAGTGTGTTTTTTGATGAAGGGGGTTCCCTTGAACGAGTCTTGGAAAATCCAAATGTCGAATCTACAATGCTTACTGCTTGGTTTGATGCAAATATTACTTATAATAAAGCAAAAAAATTGACTTATGCTCAATTTCCAACTAAATTTGTATGGGCAGATAAAGCTTGGACTCCAAGAAAAAAATTGATTCAAACTATTGGTAGAATTGCATATGTGCCACCAACGGTGGGTGAATTGTATTACCTGAGAATACTATTAAATATTCAAAAGGGGTGTTACAATTTTGATGAAATAAAAACAATTAATGGAATTACATATTCAACTTTTCGAGAAGCATGTCGAGCATTGAGATTGTTAGATGATGATAAAGAATGGGTTGATGCACTGGTTGAATCTTCATTGACTGCAACCTCTTCTCAAATTCGAGAATTATTTGTTACTATTATTCTTTTTTGTAACGTCTCAGATCCATAAGCTTTGTTTAATGCGCATTGGATCAGCATGTCTGATGATATTGTACACAAAATTCAATTGGAATTTAATATGCTCAATCTTACAGTACCGGAACCTGAATTGAAAAATATTGTTTTACACGAACTTGAAAAACTATTCAACATGTCTGGAAGTTCATTAGAAAATCATCAATTACCAATGCCACAAACACAAAACATACATCAATTCAACAAGCTAATGAGAGAAGAACTAGATTACGATTGTGAAACACTTAAACAAGAACATTCTGATCTCATTATGAAATTAAATAGTTGTCAGAAAATCATATACGATGAGGTGATCGAAGCTGTTGAACAAAAGAACTCAAAATCATTTTTTGTTTATGGCAGTGGAGGAACTGGAAAAACTTTTTTGTGGAATACTATAATTTCTAAACTGAGATCCGAAGGAAAAATTGTTTTAGCTGTCGCATCATCGGGTATTGCTTCATTATTACTTCCAAAAGGCAGAACCACACATTCACGATTTAAAATAAAGCCAATTATAGATAAAGATTTATCATGTTCAATAAATAAAAGGACTCATCTTGCAGAATTAATTGAAAAGACCGGATTAATTATTTGGGATGAAGCTCCTATGTGTCATAAATATTGTATTGAATCATTGGATAAAACTCTACGTGATATTTTGTCAAAAGACTCCAACGATCCAAAAAAGCAAATACCATTTGGAGGTAAATCTATTTTATTTGGTGGAGATTTTAAACAAACTTTACCAGTCATACAAGGTGGAAGTAAAGAACAAATCATTGAAGCTTCGTTAAATAATTCATATCTATGGCGTTCACTTAAAGTTTTCCGTTTAACAGAAAACATGAGATTATCAACAGTCGGTTTAACAAGCATTGAAAAAGAAGAAATTAAAAATTTTGCAGAGTGGATGGTACAAATTGGAGAAGGTCAGTTACAATCAACTTTTCCCACAGACAATCCTGATATATCTTGGATTGATATTCCTAAAGATTTACTTACTGATTCAACAGTTGATCCTATAGAGTCAATTTTTACAGCTACTTATCCAAACTTTGAAAGTAAATACAATGATACCAATTATTTAAGAGAACGGGCTATTGTCACGCCCAAAAATGTAACTGTTCATGAAATAAATAAATATGGAATTAATTTACTACCTGGGAATAAAAGAATGTATTATAGTTCTGATTCAATTTCGTTCAGTTCAGGATCCAACAATAATAATAGTGCTTTATATCCTGTAGAATTTTTAAACAAGCTTGACTTCAGTGGATTGCCTACACATGAGATTATTTTGAAAATTGGTATGCCTATAATGTCATTAAGAAATTTAAATCAAATACGTGGTATGTGTAACGGCACAAGATTGATAGTAACAAATTTATTTGATAAACTTATAGAAGCAAAAATACTAACAGGAACCAATATTGGTGAAAAAGTTTATATTCCAAGAATCGTGCTAATCCCCAGTGATACGAAATGGGCATGGCCATTTACATTTAAAAGACGTCAATTTCCTGTGAGACCCTGTTATGCAATGACAATTAACAAAAGTCAAGGACAATCATTAAACCAAGTTGGAATATATTTGTCGGATCCAATCTTTACTCATGGACAATTGTATCTTGCGTTATCGAGAGTAACATCAAAAAAAGGTCTAAAGATTATGATAAATAATAATTGTGACAAACCAAATAATTATACAAAAAATATTGTGTACAAAGATGTTTTACAAAATATATAATACATGATCAGATAAGATGTGCATATAGTATTGTGTCATTAATTAGACCCTAAAGACAAATATATAATGCATGATTAGATGACACATTGTGTAGATGATTTAATTAATTTTACATGTTAGATATAATATTCTTTAGTTAAATACGTACAAAAACAAAGAAAAAAAACTGGACTGTCTAAGGACAGTTCAATTTTTTTATTTTCCTCTATGCCTCTTCTTTTCACTGCTGCAACAGCAGCACATACGGAGGACATACTTCTTTTTTCTCTTCTTTCTATCCTCTTTTCACTGGTTCATCTCTCCCTGCTTCTTTTACAATTCAAGCATCTTCTTCTTCCTTGAGTTGTAGTCATATTTTCTTTCTTCCTCGAGCTGCAGTCATATTCTTTTTCTTTCTTGAGTTGCAGTCTTCTACTGCATTCTTTTTCCTTGAGTTATAGTCTTTTTCATTTAGCTGTAGTCTTCTACTGCAGTCTTCTTCCTCGAGCCACAGTCGGTTTTTTTTTTCAAAACTGCAATCAACCCAAAAATAGGGTTGCATTATTCCAGGTGTCTGCTCCACACATTGATTCTATTCTTGATTAGAATTATTCTTCAAGTTATTCTTATGTTATTTTGATTTTAATTGTTATAAAAAATACTTATGACTTAAATTGAAATTGCAGGCTGCGTTACGTTGAGAAGAGGTAAATAAAGTGCGTTATCAGGAACAAACAATGAAGTACAAGTTCCCAAACAAATGAAATTTGGTTGGTTTTCGTATTTGCTCATTCTATTTAAAAAAAATTAGGTTATTTATAATATAAATTCTGGGACACTTGCGTACAAGAATGGAAGATTGAAACTTTGCTGTGTGGTTTTTTTGGTTTTTTAGCTACTGAGACATTGGATGGACATGTTGCTAAATTCATTATGATGGCAAAAAAACTAAGCCACTTGAGATCCTTCTTCAAATTCCACTATTGGTTGGAGTTAAGGTGAGATTAGTTCATTTGTTTCCATATTAATATATGTGAATTTTTTACTCTTTATGTGATATTTTTATCTTTCAAAGTCTCTCATGTTGGATAATGTGGGATAGGAAAAGTATTTCAGGCATTAGTAAATGATGTATATGGCAACATATGTTTCATGTGTTTTACGTTTTCAGGTGACAAGGGATAATGAAACCCTTTTATTTCATATAGAGTTCTATGACATTCAGCTAAACCATGGGGGCAATGGCAAATTGATGGAGGCAATTTGGTCTTGGGTAGAGTGAAGACACACCACAAATTAAAAGTGGCAGAGGTATAGGTAGATATGTGCATGAATAATATGTGTTAGGTTGATGGTTCTTCAAATTATGAAGTATGATCTGAGAATTGCACCATTTTCTTAAGGAAGCTTCTCTTTATGATGGGATCCTTACGTCCTCAGTTATCTAAATGAAATTCCAAAGGCAGGAGTAATCAAGGTTTCTGCTTTTAAATTTGTTTTGTGACATTCTGGATTGTATACCATTTTTTCGCTGAATTTGGATTTGTTATTTGATGAATTATAGGTTCATATTTGGTCAGGAACATCTAGAACTCTCAACTATTACCCATCTCTGATATCATGCTCATTCACGTTCTATATGTAAGAGTTTTGTACTAAACTAGCAAATGATCAAATTATGGATCTTAATGTTCTTTGATATGTTGGTTAGTGTGCTTTGTTTCATTTACATCTTCTAACTGAAAGTCTTTGTTATTTCATATGTTCGTTTTTGAAAATTAGATTGCTGGAGTTACTACCCGAATGAAATGACATCAGTTATGGAGAAGAAATCATTTTTTTCCCAATATTTTTGAGTTGCGAATCTAGCAATGACAGTAGAAGAATGAGGAATAATTTGGACACTTTAAAACCTGCAGTGATTAAATATATACATAGATGTATTTATGTATATTTGGTCATCGATTTTGTTAGACATCTTCAGTTTATACATCTTTGCTAAGGTGATTTCAAGTATTGTATGATGTAATTTCAATTACATCTTAGCTTGCCAATATAATTCAAAACTTCTTCTATCATTTGTCATTTTCATATGTAACGTTATTTATTTGTATCATGTTGCTATAATATTTAATTTCTATTTTGAAATATTTTTGACTACTTCTAAGCTTGTATAATTACAATGCGACACTTACAAACTACTCGACATTAAATTACTTAATGTTACTTTCAATTAACTTTGCGCGGAGGCGCGGGCATCCGCACTAGTAATGGACAATGTGCACGTACTGTGTATCTGGGGCAGTTGTACTTCTAAAATTGTTTAGTATTAATGCTCTAGAAGCTGATGCTTCTGATCTAAAGGGATAGATAGATCATTATGTACTTAACCTTTTGGTTGAACTGGGGAGTCGCGCCAAGCAAAATACAATCAAGCAGTGAGACAGTTTTTGCAACCCAGAAATCTCAGTTTATGGGTGTGCTCATGTGCTTCCATGATCAATCGAGTTGTACGTTTTGCGAACGGGATCCAGATCATCTCCTTGGCTACGCTCTATGTTTGGCTGTCCTTGACTTTTAATCTTATCCATTCACTCAATATCTAACGGTAATGGCGATGCCCACGTCATCAAAATGATTAACAAATGCATTCCACTGCTAACAGAGCTCTAACACCGTTATCATCCTTTCTCTTTACTTGTTCGTTTCATATTCCTTTACTCGAAGGTTTGGCTGTCCTTGGCTATTCCTCACCTTTCTCTTTCTAGCAAACAAAAAAACCCTTACTCGATCTCCTCTGCTACACCTTTGTTTTCCAGATCCAATAGGTTGCATAAAAGTATTTGAATCTGAGTTTGGGATTAGCTTCTTTTTACGGAGAGATCGATTCTTAAACTTTCTTCCTCTTCGATTTGGTTAAAGCTTGATTTTGGGTCTCAGTTTTTTCTTGATTTTGGATTTTTTTTCTTCAAAAAGTTGGAAAATAACAGGTTGAAGAATGTGGAATGTTCGTGAGGGAGATGGATAGAAAACTGAGAATACCTGAGATTGGCGTTTGAGATTTGTGAGGAACATAAGTCTAAAAACAGAGTGATCTAGCAAAACAACAAAGAGATCGAGAGAAAACAATGGCCTCTCTGCCTCTTCTTCTACTTAAGTGGGATGATAGAAACCGTACAGATGCAAAGAGAAAAAAGAAGATAAGCGAATTTCTTTGTGGAATCGATGATGGAAGATCAAAATTTTCAGAGGAGAAAAACTGATGAGGAAGAAGAAGAGGTGGACCGAAAACTCCAAAAACCGAAGGCTCCGTTACTCTCGTCAGTACTGAAATCCCCGCATATGAGTATGTTGAAGACGGGGACATCAACATCACCGTTAGATATTGAATGAACTGATAAGATTAAAAGTCAATGACAGCCAAACATAAAGGGTAGCCAAGGAGAGGATCCGGATATTTTGTGAACACACTTGAGATTATCTAGTTGCCCACCAGTAAGGCAGTAACCAATAAAGATGCCCCACTACCCTCTCTGACTGGGGACATACTCACCACCCACCCAATAAGAAGCAAGATACTCTCTAGCGCAAAGGGCATGAATGTCTCTGTCGACATATATATATATATATTATATATAAGAAGCAACAAGAATCATACCTTTACTATGTATTTGTATTGCAATACAAATATTGAAATACACAGACGGAAGCACAAAATATATGGTAGATCCCTCACAAAAATGAAGCACTGATCGGTAAAAGCAAAAAGCATAACCTAAATTACTGTCTATGGTAGATCCTCAAACCCTAAATTACTGTTATCTATTCAGTCATTGTATATTGAATACACAGACGAAAGCAAAAACCCTGAAACCCAGAACCCTCGTCCCAAAGAAAAATAATTCCGAGTCTAAATAAAACTTAATTTGTGAAGAACCCTTTGTAGAAATAATTAAGCTGATTTATTTAGTTTCTAGGTAGATTTATATATCCCACAGTATATATGCTGAACAAGAGTAGGTGAATATATTTTGGCAAGAATCCAAAAGTACGAAGGAGCTAGCACACAGTCCAGAACAGGGTTAGGATTATTAGGAGGAATTGTAAGGTGGGCGTGGGGCGGGCAACACGGGCTCCCGTAATTGAAACAAGAAGTGGTGTAGTGTGCTCGGATGAGAGAGGCATCCAAGAATAGTATAGTGTCAGTTGGATCATTTAGCTCTTTAAAAGGGTTAGAAATGTGCGTCATATTCACTGGTTAAACCCACTGCCAACCACCACTATTCCATCGTCTAATAGAAACTTTATCAGCTTTTTCATATTTGAATTTTTTATTTTTATTTTAAAGAATATTTTGATTGTTTTGTTTCAACAGTTTCCCTGAACACATTTTTTATTTTAGAGAATTTAATGTGAGAGAAAATCATATTCTCTATATTTACAGCATTTTTATATGTTAAAAAAAATGTGCAAAATAAAAAATTTGTTGAAGATAGAATATAAAATATACCATGAATTGTGGTTTTTTGTTTCTTCGTAATAAAAAAAATTATAAAAAACGGTTGAAAATACTCTAAAGTTAGCCGAACTCCATCAATATGTTTGAATTTTAGCTTCTGATTCTGCTCGAGCCACCCAGTCACCACCACCACACCCTACCTCCGCTGTTCATTTTAAAATACCACACATCTCTAGCTAGCTCGCGTATTTACTCGATCACCGGTGATTATTAAACCGTGTGATGCTGCCTGCACTAACCGACAGCAGCAGTGAATTACACCCAACTCAACAGTGACAGAGACTAGATCATTGCATGCACAGCAGAGAAGCCAGAGAGGGATCAGCTAGCAGAAGCTTAGAGAAACCCAAGTGATCGATCGATCGATTTAAAAAATATTGATAGAGAGCCGGCCTGCTAGGTTTGACTGGATTCAGGATTCAGGATTCAGGGCAAAAATACATATGTCTGTCCCCCTCCTACCAAATGGTCGTGGAAACCCAGCGAGGTCCTGACGACTCCACCGTCCATGATAGGCACCACGGCCACCACCTAAACTCAGATCTTGCAATTGCATGCACGTGTACACTACCAAAATAGTCTCTTGTCGAATCCTTCACATATACTATATATGCATATGAAAGATACGTACATAAATTAAATACTCGATCTGGTACGTGAAAGTTTGATTTTGTGAGACTTCATGTACGTACGTTACAAAAGTCTAGCGGTGTACTATCCTATATATATATATATGCACGTACTATTTGTGGTTGGGGAGACTTCACACTTTTCTTTTCTTCTACGATGATCAAATTAACCAATGACAAACACAATTAATCCCCTTCAAGGCAATGCTAGCTAGAGGGGATCGGAAGGGAGAGCTGCATGTGCCACAAAGGGGCCATCGACTTCGATCACTGCATGTTGCAAATTCATTCATTCATTCAAACGTGACCTAGAACTATAATAGTTCCACAGCTAGCCTAATATACATATATACATTACTTCTTTTGGATTATCTCAATTGAAACCTATGTAAATAAGTAATTATCACTTAATTTGTTACGTTATCGATCACAAAACGCGTCGTCGTCTTTAAGAGTATATATGTCTAGAAAAGTTGAGCGGAATTCACAAACGTAATCTGCATTGACCCCACTTCCGCGGATGATGGCATTAGGACCACCCTTCCCCATTGAAGAATCCCATCAAGCAAGAGGAGGAGGAGTGACGAAAAATGAGGTGGGATATTCTTATTTGGAGGGAGCGCAACGTCCGTTGACAGCATTTTGGAAGTAAAATGAGAAAGAGAATCGTTTTGGACGTGTAGATGCCTGACCTTCTTTCTCCTAGCTAGCTAGTCAGTATCCATTTCAAAAACTCCCAATCGCCCAATCAGATCATCCAAACGGCCACAAGAGCCCCACCGGCCACCTCCATTTCTATTCCGGCCTTCGATTCTTCTCTACAGTCTACACACATTAGCTATCTACACTATTTGCGACGACCCACACCGAATTTCTTCATCATTTTTGTTTGCACCGTAGAATTGACTAGACTAAAGTATCTTGGAGATTTTTCAAATGTGGATGTCCGTACGGTGTGGATGATAATAATTTGATTATTTTGATCATTTCACATTTGATTTCAAAAATTTAAACTGTTGCTGTTATAGATAGACCTACAAAATTTCAATTAATTTGGTAATCGTTTGGTCATCCAAAATGGTGAAACATTACGAACAAATAAAGAGCGTCGAATAAATGCTGATGATATATAAATGACAAATTAAATGACCAAACGATTTTCGATTGGACTCAAATTTTGTAGGTGACTTAGTTGTAGTATCTATAACATGAGTGGTCTTGATTGTTAAGGTTTGATGTCTAAGTGAGATCAAACAAAAAAAATATGCACTGTGAGGATGTCCTTAGCTGAAAAGAACTGTGTATGTCTAAGCACTTTAGGCTAGCTCAAACCGAAGTGCAACACTTCAAGTGTTCAAGCCTTCAAGGGACGAGATTAATCGAGAGTGACCTCATGTGACACTCCTCCAATTATTCCCCAACGATTGACTTCATTTTTTTTAGGGGAAATGAAAGAAATGCCCATTTTAACTTGCTATTTCCTCAAAAATTCAACCTATGTTTTTGATCCCCAAAAGGTCCATTTTGTTTTTAAGTATGTAACAAACCTTTGTTTTCATCATTTTTATATAATTTGCCGCTATTTATCTCCCGCATAGTACATAACTCGATCATGTCAGTTTTTATTTCACATATCTTTCTCTCTCTTCGTTTGAAAATCGCCTCCGTCGTGTTTGTTGTCGTGTTACTTCTCGTCATCGTCATTTTCGCGTATTGTCGTTCTGTTCGTTCTTACAGTCTTCGTTGGAGTTCATATTGTTTTATATAAATAGTGAAATCTCCGTTCAGAAACCCTAGGTTTTTGTTTTTCTCTGTTCTAAGCAGTTTGCATGGTCCTTTTCGTGTTTCTTTCTGTTTTTTTTATTGTTGTTGATTTTTGGTGTTTTTCACTTTTTTTCATCATTTTTTGTAGAATATATGTGATGTAATGTGTTGTGAATGCTATTTGTTTGTTGTAGTAGTTGTTGTTTGTTGTTGTGTTTATGTTTGAAGGCTTTTTGTCTTGATCTATCTAAGTATCTGTATGTGTATCTATATGTGTATATGTCTGGATATCTATTTGGGTATCTGTAAGTATCTGTCTTGATATATTTCTGGGATTCTGTCTGGGTATCTGTTTATCTTACTATTTTTTTATATCTGTTTTTGAGTTTTGTCTAACTATATGTGTGTTGATCATTTGCAGTTATTCTATAATCAATGGCGAAACACAATAGAGCAGTCCAAGATTTAGACAGCAAAGATGAAAGAAGTTCTAGAATTCCTAGATCATCTAGGAAAGAGAATAAAACAATATGCTCAATCATCAGAATCTGATGTGCCTTCGTCTTCATCTTCTTTTTCTTCTTCCGAGGAGGAGGAGCAAATTATTTTAAGGGAAAAGGATTCGAAAAGAGTCAAAAGGAACATGGGAAGAAGAGTGACTTCCTCTTCATCTTGTTCTGTTGTTCCCGATGATCAGCTTGCTAAGATTAAAAATCATGTTTCCAAGATGGTTAGGGAAAGTTTAAAGCAGGAAAAGCAGAAGAAAAAGGAGAAGGAGAAGAGGAAGAAGAAGAATACGAAGAAGAAGAAGAAGACCAAGGTTATGAAGAAGGAGGAGATCAAGGGGAAGGGGAAGAAGAAATTGGAGTCCGAAGAAGAAAGTGAATCAACTTCTGATTTTGATTCAGAGACAGATAGTGATGACGATGTGTCAGTTCCGGTACCTGTTAGACAATGACAGCGAGTAGTGGATCATCCTAAAGTTGTTTAGGTGGTGGAACAGAACTTGAAGTGTCAGTTCCGATGCTATTTTCCGTATTTCCAGAATTTCATTGCTAAAAACCGGGATAATATCAGTAAAGATGTGAAGAATAGGTTGAAGGAGACACCGTTCAATGATCTACTCTGAGCATCGTTGACGGTGATATTCATCGACGCGACTACTTTAAGTCGAATGATGCAATTGCTGTTATGGCTAACATATACAAGACGAAGAACATGGAGTTTCATTTTTATCCTTCTCGTGTTCAACATATCACTCTTGATTATGCCACGTCTCTGTTGGGTTTGAGCACAAAAGGAAATCCAATTCCATTAAATGACAAGAATGTGAAGATTTTAGGGTGGCTGCTTAACTTATTTAGGGGAAAGGAAATCAACAAGGGTCATATCTACACTTTGTTGGTGGGAACATTTGGTAAGAAAGAGATGGTTGACGAATGTGTTATTCTATTGGTTTTGCTTCTTATGGACTGTGTTCTCCTGCCTAATTCAAAAGGAACTTTGGCAGTTAGTTTTGTAAATTGTGTGACCAGCATTGAAGTAATGAAGCAGTTTTCATGGGAAACCGTTGTATTCGACAAGCTGTTTGATGCAATGGATACTTATGCAAAAAACTTTGTTCCACAAGTAGCCATGAAGAAGAAGGAATCAAAGAAGCTGAAGGAGAAGAAGGCAGCAGGGAAAATGAAGGTGGTGAAGGCGGATAATAATGATGATGAGGATGAGGATGATAAAATGCCTAAGAGAAGCAATGCGATTAATGTTGGTGCCTGCAACATTATTATTCCGGTAAATTTTTTTGAGTATCTGTCTGAGTATCTTTCTGAGTATTTGTCCCTTATTTTTGTTTTTATTGTTGTTTTTTGTATCAGTTTTATCTTGCTTCAATCCTTGATATTGTCAAACCAAGAAAAGGGAAGGAGCATTCTGTGGTTGGAATGGTCAAGTACAGCATCTGTGATATTATCGGTCATTTCAAAAATATCATAAGCTTGGAAATGCTGAGGGTGAGTATCTAACTATTATTTGTTGTTCTGGGTATCTTTCTTGGTATCTATCTAAATAGCTGTCTGGATCTCTTTTTCACAGACCAGATATTTTTTGAATACGAGGACGAAGAAAATTAAAGTTGATACTAAAGCTGATAAAGCTGATGATATAGTTCCTGTCCTGGAAAGTATGAATGATATGGCCAATGATGACATAGTTCCTGTCCTGCAAAGTATCAATGATATGGCCAACAATGACTATTCAAATTTTGAAGCCGAGTTGCGTGCCAAGGAAGATGAGTTGAAAGATAGTTAAGAGCTTGCTGAGAAGTTGCAAGAAACTATTAAGGAGATGGATTCGCAGTTGAAGGAAATTGAAGAATTTGGCTCCCATTTGCAAGATCGTAACATGGAGATGAATGTAGAGATCCAAAAATTGCAGAAATCCAAAGCAGCTCTTTTGCTTGTCATTGATTTTTTGAAGAAATATTTGAATTCCCTCAAGAATGATAAGGAATACTATGAGTTTGAAAAGGAAAAGAAGGAACGAGAGATTAAGTCTATGAAGAGGGAGAAATTGTCTCTGGTGAACCAGATTAATTCTCTTAAGAAGCAAGTATCAAATACTGATGATGCCACGGATGTGATGGCAACAATGATGGCAGAGAAAGATGTTGCCAAGAAGAGATTAAAAGAGATGAATGATGGTGTTGAAGCTGCTGAGAAGAAACTGCTGGATGTTGAGACCAAACTTGCAGCATCCCTTGAGGAGAAATCCGTGCTTGAGAACAGATTAAAAGAGGCGAAGGATGCTGGTCAATCTAGTGCGAGAAATGTTGCTTCACAGGTTATGAATTTGAGAAAGATGCTCGTTGAAGTAGAACGTCAACTGAAGGAAGCTAAAGGGAAGATACAAAGTGCTTATGTAGAAATACTAAATTGAAGAAGCAAGTTAAAGATGGGGCTGCTAAAGCTGAAGCTGCTGAAGGAGAGATTTTTTCGTTGAAGAAGCAACTCAATGAGGCACAAGTTCAACTTGCTGTTCATGGGAAGATACAGATTTCTGCTGAAGAAAATAGCAAATTGAAGAAGTAAGTTGAAGATGGTGCCGAAGCACTTCAATCCTCTCAAGCAGCAAATGAGGATCTTCGGAGTAGACTGAATGCCTTACAAAGACTAAAGGATGATCTCGAGAAGGAAATGATACAAGTTGAAAATGTAAAGCAGACACTTGAGTTCTTCAATCAACAACTTGTTGAATAGAATAAGAAGTTGACAAAGCATGTTGCTGCATTTAAAAAATCACTACCTGGTACTGATTATGACATTTGATGACAATAGATCTCAGTCATTTCATTTTTGTATAATTCGCCTAATATACTTCTTTTTTTTTATGGGTATCTGCATGAGTATCTGTCTTAGTATCTGTCTGTATATGTGTATTTGTCTAGATATTTATTTTTTGAATATTTTTGTTCTAGACATGTAGTGTAATATGTTTTTTTCTTCTTTTTTTGTATCTCTGTTAGGGAATTTGTCGCAAACGAAGAAGAGTTCCCAACGGGTAGAGTCTGCACCAACTTTATTATAGGGATAACCCTTCCCCCTCCTCCTGTTACTACAATTATTTCTCACGATGTGGTTGAATGCCTGGTGACTGCTCCTCCTCCTCTTCTGTTAGTCCCTCGCACATATTTGATTCACAAGGAAATTCCTAGCCCTGGTGTGAGACTCAACAGAGAAAATATTTATCTCTATTTGTATGTTAAGAGTTCAAACAATAAGTCCAGGAAGCCCTTGAAGAGGGAGGAGATCTACTGGCGTCCTAGCGATATTGAAGGCACGGAAAAGCCCCAGACTAGAGCCGAGAGCAAAAATGTTGACCTAGTATCCAGTGGAGAGTATACAATTCAGGAATTCTCTTCATCACTGATAGTGAAATCGATCAAGAAGAATATGGGCGAGCCGAAAAGAATACGTGTAAGTTGACCAATGAGCAGAAGAATGTCGTCACGTTTCATCAACGTGATATTTTCCAGTACTTGAGAGAGAGCTACCAGACTGATTTGGTGATGTACTGGATAGAAACTAAGAAAAACAAGTGAGTATCTGTTAGTGTATCTGTTTTGTTCTCTCCGTTTGTTTTGGACAGAGAGGAGTTTTGGACTGGTACTCAATCTTTAGAGTTCTTCCACCGTGAAGATTTGGAGTGTATTATTAATGGTCAAGAGGTCTCGAACTCTGTTTTGGATTGCTATTCCACTATTCTTGGTGAATTTAGGGATGATTTGGGAGATCAAAGTGCCTATGCCTTTTCACATATTGGCTCATGTAATCCTTATGTTATTTTTTTTTAACCTCTGTGTATTTTTAATTTATGTGTGTCTTTTTAGAGTGTCTTTTTTTGTTAAGCTTTTTATGTGTAATTTTGTGTGTGCTGCTTTTCACAGGTATCTGTATCTACTCTGAAAGTAAAGATGATGCATGGACGTCTTTTTGAGAGGTTATTCAAGGTTTTGGGCACCTCTGGCAAGCTGATGTTCCCAATCTTTTTCCATGGACATTTCCACCTGCTGGTCTTTGATAAAAGTGTTTCATGCTGGTATCATTATGACTCACTTAAAAGGAAATATAAGTCGATGGACTACCAACACTTTCGGGAGGTACTAAAAATGGTAATGTTTGTTCTGTCTTTTTTCTTTTCTTTTCTTTTCTTTTATTTACAGTTTACAGATGGGTTGACAGACTGCTTACTGTATTGATGCAAGTTCGTTTGGTGTCCATGTGGATGGATTTCATGAGGGACATGAGTGAGGATATGTTATCACAAAATGTTAGAATGCTTGCAGACGACAACAGCACGGACAAGGTACTGAAGATGAGAGAAATCCCTTTATTAGAGATCGAACAAAAAAGTATTCAGTGGGTTAAACATTAGAAGATTAATTTTTTCAAAATTTCGGTGTTCTCCATCAGCAACAGTCATTAACAACCTCCTGGCCTTGATTGTGGAACTATTGTTTGTTACCTCATGTACAGTATAGCTTTGGGGAAGCAAATAAAGCAAAACCTGAATAATGATGAAGTTGCTCGGTTCAAGGCCAGATTATTAGAATCATTTATGAATCATGATCTGTCATGGGTATCAGAGAAGAAAAATGGAAGGTTATAGAATGAACCAGATCAAGAAGAAGGTCCAGTTCACGAAGTAATGTAGGACAGGACAGTATTTAATAATATGACAGTAATCAGTGTGTATATTTTTGTTTGTAGTGACCATTTTGTGAACACTGTTGTTAGTTTGTATTCAAATTACTATATTTTTTAATGTACTACATAGAGTAGTATGGATGTAATCATATGACTCTCTCTCTCTCTCTCTCTCTCTCTCTCTGAGTATCTATGTTGAGTACATGTTTGAGTATCTGTTTATGTATCTATCTCTGAAACTTTGTTTTTTTTTTCCTGGAAATGTTGAATGAGTGAATCAATCCATAAAGCCTATGAGCATTATGAATATGATCATATTACTATCTGACTGAATATCTGCTTTGAGTATTTTTTTTGGATATATGTTTGTTTATCTGTTAGGGTATCTATTTTGGGTTTCCGTCTCTAACACACGCGTTTCTCCCCCACGTGTCGTATTCCAGGAATGAATAAGTTCATGAACAAGTGTATGTTTTTTGTTTGTAGTGATCATTATGTAATTATATGACTAACTATTTTTTGAGTATCTGTTTGCATTGTGTATCTGCTTGTGTATTTGTCTGGGTAATATTATCTGTGTTGTTCTTGAGTTTTACTGAAAGAGAGATTCAATGTATAAAGCCTTTTTGAAATGAAATGTTTGTCTTTGCACACTCTTATCCAATTTACAACACAGAACCAACTCAAATATTTGTGTATGTATACCTGGTATTGAAATCCATCAGTCATAAACCAATCTTAAAGACAGATACTTAGACAGCTACTTAGGCAGCGAATTAGACAAATACCCATTGGTGTTCATAAAATGACACGTCGTTTTCTGTTGTGTGTTCATTTTGAATGACAGGTACAATAGAAAATACTCTCACAGACACATGAACAGATACTCTGATAGATACTTGAGCAAATAGGCTTTGAAAATGACAGAACAATATAGATTCATTCTTTAAACAACACTATTCATTCTCTAAATTAAAATAGATTCATTGATAATAAGGAGAAAAAAAATACAATTGCAGAAATTATGGGATGTAACGACCCGAATCGGAAATGGTATGTTAATTGGCTTGATTTGTGAAGTTTCACGATTAATCGCAGTTTGTCGTAAGTTGTCGATATGACGGGTTTGTTTACGACTAAATTATCGGGTAAGAATTTGGTATGGGTTCCTTCACGGGAGTTGTAGTGTGTGTGATTTCGAGCTCGTGGAAGTTTCCGGAGGATTATTTTGAGTTACATAGAATAAGTTATGAATATTTCCGGCCGTTGAAGTTAGTCGTGTTTATCTGTTTTGATTCGATTCGTTTTGGACCATTGTTCATCTTGGGTCGCGCGTATAAATATTGAAATACTCGTAAAAATTTTGGAAAGTTGCATTTGGACCATTTGACCTACGTTGATTGTGCGTTGACCGAAGCTCCACTGCGACCCACGAGCTATCGCCGTCCGACCTGAAAATTCCGGCCACCTCCGGCCACAACCTTGGTATGGTTAGAATCCTCTCGTGATTTCCTATTGGTTTGGACTTGATTTTGTGAGAATTGGTTGAGAATTGAGGGAGAACAAGCTCGGCAAAGTTTAGGAATTTCGTCGCCGTCGGGGCGGTGCTTCGGCGAGTTTTGGCGTCGAGTTGGTGGGGGGATTTGCTTCCCCTCAACCCATAGATGAGTTCTGGGTGGTTTGACTTGAGTATGGATGAGGTTTGGTGGTCGCCGTGGTGGTGACCGGAGAGGAGAATTCTGGCAAGGTTTCGGGCTCAATTCCGGCCGGTGTGGTTGGAATTGGTCTTGATGGTAGAAGAGGAAGTTGTTAGACTTGAGGAGTAGATGAGTTCTGGGCTTTCTCTGCCGAAGTCGGTCACCGTTGACGCCGCGGCGGCGACGGCTGCGGCAGTCAACGGCGGAGCTCCGGCGAGGGTTGACTTTTTAGATTTAGGAGATTTTTATACCATTTTGCTCGTAATCACGTCCTGATCGTAGTCGTGAGGTTTTTGAGTTGAATTGAGTATTCAAATTTGGGATGAGGGTTAATTGGGTGTATTTTGAGAATTTTGCTATCCTCGTCGATATTTTGAGCTATATGTCTTTCGAGAACGCGGGGTTCTTGACGTATTAGCTCCGTACGTTGTGTTTCAATATGTATTGATCGTATCCCTGTTATTCAGGTGATCGTGATTGTGATCGAGCGTTTGGCAAGAGATCTTCCGCTGGACCTCAGAGTTAGCCTCGTCCTGCGAGTCCTGGTTATGCATTTTATGGTATGCATTTTACGAGTATGCAATTATGATTATGTATTTTACTTGGAAGCATATGCATGATTTGTTTTACATGGATTATGGATATATGGATGCATCGATGCATGACTTCTCGGCTGATCCCCGAAATGCTCCGAGAAGGTTATCACAAACGCCTGACCCGTGATTATATGGCTCCCAGGAAGGTTATGACAAACCCATTACCTTGGTTGAGCAGGATTGTAACTCTGAGGAGAAATGTACTCAAGTTACGGCCTCCACATTTTATACGTTATCCAGGAAGCTTATGACAATCACCTTACCTGTGATTTATGATTTTAGACTCGTAACATGATTTCATGTTTATATTGGTGGAAGACATATTATTATTATTTTTCGTCCACTGACTCTAACGACTTTATTTGTCTTCACCTGGGCTTTTCGGTTTCCTTTGCCCAGTTTGCAATTTGGGTTTCTGTGTTGCACGTCGACTGTGGAGACATAGAGTTCGAATCACACTTCAGTTTCTGTAGGTTTCTTGTTCGACCTACTTGATGTAAATGATGTATATAGGCGTTGCTCTGAATACTTATGTTTATTTTCAGTTGAGTTTACTCCTGAATGTTTTGAATTTCTTGTAAACCTTTGGTTTATTATATATATGTCGTTGAGAAATCCGGATAGGGAACGGATCCCTATGGTTTGGCTTTTGTGGAATATTCGAAGTGTATTTCTTTGCAGGTTCTAAAAATGGTTCACATGTTTCAAATCAAACTCTGACAAATTTTTTTTAAGGTCATGTTTTCGAAGGAGTTTGATTTCGGTTTAGGTAACTAAATCGGGGTCGGGTCCTTTCAGTTGGTATAAGAGCATTAGGTTTCAGGTTTTGTAGACTCTTGTAGTTGTGTTACCAAGGACATTTGAGAATGTACAGCATTTCGGGAGCGATGACCCGACCGACCGGCGGATTATCATCAGTGCTCTAGAGTGTTGTTTACTTTCAAACGTTTGAAGTTCCATGATTACATCTTTTCTGTCTTGTAACTAATATCTTTTATCCTTAGGATGCCTCCTCGACGTGAAGTCCGTGCTGAACGAACTGGGGATCCTGATGAGGATCAGCGTACGCGTGACTTGCTTATGCGAGTGTTGCGTTTGGAGGAACGTATTGATCCAGTGGCTAAGGCCAGGACAGCGGAAGCAACTGTTTTCTCTGGTTCCCCTGATTCTGAAGTGTGTGAAGCTTGGGTGGTTCAGGTTGAGCATGTTTGTGAGCGCCTGCATTTTACCCCTGAACAGAAAACCGTAGCAGCAGTGGATTTGCTTGAGTCAGATGCCTACTTTTTGTGGGTTGGTACAGACAGGGTTCCTATTGATACTCCTTGGTCGATGTTTAAAGAGATGTTTATGCGTCGGTATTTCAACCCTGCTACTCAGCAGCGGAAATGTGAGAAGTTTACCAATCTGAAGCAGGGGAGTATGTCAGTGCTTGAGTATCGGGATAAGTTCACTCGTTTGTCTCGGTTTACACTTGATATGGTGGCATCAGAGGAAGCCAAGTGCAGGAGATTTGAGTTGGGTCTGAATCTGAATATCAAGGGGACTTTGACCACTATGCCTCGAGATAACTTTGATGAGTTTGTTAGTGCTGCACTGAGAGGTGGGGATATAAAGAGGGAGAGACAAAAGCAGTTTTAGACGCGTCGATTCGAAGAGGGTGGACCTAGTCAGGGTGCTTCGAAGAGGCTGAGTTCAGGTACTTCTGGATCAGCATCATCTTCGGGTAGTAGACCTTATAGATATCCTACCAGCACTGCTAGGTAGAGTCATAAATGGAAGAGAGTCGACCACAGAGGCAGCAGTCGAGTGGGAGTTCCAATGGATCGATCTATCCTCAACCTATTTTCAGCACACCAGCTGCACCAAGAGATATTCCTTTATGTAATCTTTGCAACATGCGACATCATGGTTCATGTTACCGGGGTACTAGGAGTTATTACCATTGTGGCCAGGAGGGTCACTTTGTGAGGGAGTGTCCTTAGCTTGGCACTTTTAGAGGTGTTGCGAATCAGAGTGCTGGTCAGGGTACCGCTTCTGGTGATCATGCAACACAGTCTTCTAGACAGGGTGGTCAACAGAATCGCAACCAACGTGGATGACCAGCTGGACAGGCTTGAGTTCATGCCATGTCTCTACGTTGATGCCGTTGGATATCGTGGATTTTGATATGATTTTGGGTATGTATTTCTTGAAGAACCATTGGGCTGTTCATGACTGTCACAAGAAAGAGCTTATTTTCAAGAGTCCAGGCATGCCGGAAATCTTGTTTCGAGGTGAAAAGAATACTACTTTACCTTGTTTGATTTCAGCGATGAAGGCTGATCGGATAATGAGGAAGGGTTGTGAGACTTACCTTGCACATATGATTGATACGAGTGTTCGTATGCCGGTCATTAGTGATATTACAGTGGTTTGCGAGTATCCATATGTGTTTCCTGAGGACTTACCCGGTGTTCCTCCAGTCAGGGAGATTGATTTCACCATCCAGTTACTTTCGACCTATTTCGCAGACACCCTACCGTATGGCACCAGCAGAGTTGAGGGAGTTACAGAGTCAACTTCAGGAATTGATTGAGAAAGGCTTCATTCAACCTAGTGTTTCACCTTGGGGTGCTCTAGTGTTGTTTATGAGGGAGAATGATGGTTCGATGAGGCTATGCATTGACTATCGGAAGTTGAATTAGGTTTACGGTGAAGAACAAGTAACCGCTTCCTCGAATTTATGATTTGTTTGATAAGCTGAAAGGAGCTTCAGTTTTCTCGAAGATTGACTTCAGGTCTGGATACCATCAGTTGTGGATTCGGGAGTCCGATGTGGACAAAATGGCATTTCGGTCACGTTAGGGGCACTATGAGTTCCTTGTTATGCCGTTTGGGTTGACCAATGCGCCAACTGCTTTCATGGACTTGATGAATCAGATTTTCAGACGTTATCTGGACAAGTTTGTCATTGTGTTCATCGACTACATCCTTATCTATTCCAGGAGTGTAGGGCAACACAAGAAGCATTTACATGCAGTTTTGCAGACTTTACGAGACGCTCAGTTGTACGCCAAGTTCAATAAATGTGAATTTTGGCTACACAGTGTATAGTTTTTGGGCCACGTGATATTAGCTGAGGGAGTCAGTGTGGATCCAGATAAGATTGATGTGGTGCTGAATTGGAGCAGAGCTACTAACGTGGTAGAGATACGGAGTTTCTTGGGCATAGCAGGTTACTACCGCCGATTCGTGCAGGACTTTTCACGGATAGCGACACCACTTACTCGTTTGACGAAGAAAGGAGTCAAGTTTGAATGGTCTGATGCTTGCGAGGAAAGCTACTTAACTTTGAAGGAAAAGTTAACTACTGCACCGGTGTTGACCTTACCTGACGATAGCGGTGAGTTTGTGGTGTATAGTGACGCTTCGAAGCTAGGCCTGGGTTGTGTTTTTTGATGCAGCATGGAAAGGTGGTGGCATATGGTTCGAGACGGTTGAAACCAGAAGAAGTTAATTATCCTACTCATGATCTAGAGTTAGCCACCATTGTGTTAGCATTGAAGAGTTGGAGACATTACTTGTATGGGGCACAGTGCAAGATTTACACCGATCATAAAAGTCTTACCTACTTGCGTACACAGCCAGATTTGAACATGAGACAGCGAAGATGGATGGAGCTAATTAACGATTACGACTGCACTTTTGAGTATCATCTAGGGAAAGCTAATGTGGTTGTTGATGCTCTTAGTCGGAAGCACGGTGCTTCTCTTTTCCACGTACGTGTTGCTAGAGTGTCACTTTTGATAGAGTTGTGAGCAACGGGAGCAGAATTGGAGTGGAAAGATGATGGAGCGTTGTTGGCCAGTTTCCAAGTCCGTCCGGTATTACTTGATCGAGTTCGTGCAGCTCAGGATTTAGATGCTTATTTGCTGAGCAAGAAGAATTTGATTCAGAATAGTGTACCAACTGAGTTTCGGATGAGGAGGGATGGCACTTTGATGTTCATAGAGAGATTATGTGTGCCCAGAGATGAGGATTTGAAGAAGGAAATACTCGATGAAGCCCATTGTTCCGCATATGCTATGCATCCGGGTAGTACAAAGATGTTATGGACACTTAAAGCTCATTATTGGTGGCGAAACATGAAGAGGGAAATAGCAATGTACGTGAGCAGATGCCTGATTTGTCAACAAGTGAAGGCGGAACATCAAAAACCTGCGGGTAAACTACAACCTTTGGAGATTCCAATGTGGAAATGGGAGCGTATCACTATGAATTTTGTGTATTAGTTACCTCGTACTTCTGGTTGTAGTACTGGTATTTGGGTAATTGTGGATCGTCTTACGAAGTCAGCTCATTTCCTAGCACTTCCAGGAAAGATTCCCGTGAGCAGATTGACGAAGCTGTACTTGAAAGAGGTTGTGCGTTTGAATGGTGTACCTGTATCTATAGTTTCTAATCGGGATAGTCAGTTCACTTCAAAATTTTGGCGGGCATTGCAGAAGGCAATGGAGACTAGACTACACTTTAGCACAGCTTTTCATCATCAGTCAGATGGTCAGTCGGAGATGACTATTCAGACTCTGGAGGATATGTTACGATATTGTGTTTTACAGTTCAAAGGGAATTGGGATCAGTAACTTTATTTGATTGAGTTTGCGTACAATTACAGTTATCAGGCTAGCATTGGTATGGCACCTTATAAGGCGTTGTATGGCAAACAGTGTCGAACTCCATTATGTTGGAGTGAAGTTGGCGAGAAATGGCTTCTTGGTTCTGATTTGGTAAAGAGTACCATGGAAGACGTTCAGATTATTCGGGATAGATTGAGGGCTGCACTGGATCGACAGAAGAGTTATGCTGACGTGCGATGGAAGGATCTCGAGTTCGAGGTTGGTGATTGGGTTTTCCTGAAGCTTTCTCCTTGGAAGGGTGTTGTTCGTTTCGGGAAGCGCGGTAAACTTCGTCCGCGATATGTAGGCCCTTATGAGATCACTGAGCGAGTTGGTGCGGTGGCATACAGGTTGGCATTACCTTCTGAGATGGCCAGGGTACACGATGTGTTCCATGTATCTATGTTGCGGAAGTACATTTCCGATCCACCTCATGTGTTGACACTATATCACCTTCCTATACGGGAGGACTTGACCTATGTGGAGGAACTAGTTCAGATATTTGATCAAAAAGTCCAGGAGTTCGACACAGAGCCATTCTACTTGTGAAGGTATTTTGCAGAACCATTCACTTGAAGAAGCTACTTGGGAGACCGAGCAGCACATGCGAGATCAGTATCCCTACCTCTTCAGTTAGCAGGTATGTAAATTTCGAGGGCGAAATTTTTGTTAGAGGGGTAGATTTGTAACGACCTGAATCGGAAATGGTATGTTAATGGACTTGATTTGTGAAGTTTCACGATTAATCGCAGTTTGTCGTAAGTTGTCGATATGGCGGGTTTGTTTACGACTAAATTATCGAGCAAGAATTTGGTATGGGTTCCTTCACCGAAGTTGTAGTGTGCGTGATTTCGAGCTCCTGAAAGTTTCCAGAGGATTATTTCGAGTTACGTGGAATAAGTTATGAATATTTCTGGTCGTTGGATTTAGTCGTGTTTATCTGTTTTGATTCGATTCGTTTTGGACCATTGATCGTCTTGGGTCGCGCGTATAAATATTGAAATAGTCGTAAAAATTTTAGAAAGTCGCATTTGGACCGTTTGATCGTGCGTTGACCAAAGCTCCACCGTGACCCGCGAGCTGTAGTTGTCCAACCCAAAAATTCCGGCCACAACCTTGGTATGGTTAGAATCCTCTCGTGATTTCCTATTGGTTTGGATTTGATTTTGTGAGAATTGGTTGAGAATTGAGGGAGAACAAGCTCGGCAAAGTTTAGGAATTTTGCCGCCTTCGGGGGCGGTGCTCCGGCAAGTTTTGGTGTCGTGTTGGTGGGGTTTTTTTCTTCTCCTCAACCCATAGATGGGTCCTGGGTGGTTTGATTTGAGTATGGATGAGGTTTGGTGGTCGCCGTGGTGGTGACCGGAGAAGAGAATTCCGGCGAGGTTTTGGGCTCAATTTTGGCCGGTGTGGTTGGAATTGGCCTTGATGGTAGAAGAGGCAGTTGTTGGGCTTGAGGAGTAGATGAGTTTTGGGCTTTCTCCGCCGGAGTCGGTCATCGTTGAAGCCGTGCCGCCGGTCAACGGCGGATCTCTGGCGAGGGTTGACTTTTTAGATTTTGGATATTTTTATACCGTTTTGCTCGTAATCGCGTCCCGATCGTAGTCGTGAGGTTTTTAAGTTGAATTGAGTATTCAAATTTTGGTCGAGGGTTAATTGGGTGTATTTTGGGAATTTCGCTATCCTCGTCGATATTTTGAGCTTTACGTCTTTCGAGAACTCGGGGTTCTTGACGTATTATCTCCGTACGTTGTGTTTCAATATGTATTGATCGTATCCCTGTTATTCAAGTGATCGTGATCGAGCGTTTGGTGAGGGATCTTCCGTTGGACCTCAGAGTTAGCCTCGTCCTGTGAGTGAACACTTTATTGTCACTATCGATTTGCGAGTCTTGGTTATGCATTTTATGTTATGCATTGTACGAGTATGCAATTATGATTATGCATTTATGATTATGTATTTTACTTGGAGGCATATGCATGATTTGTTTTACATAGATTATGGATATATGGATGCATCGATGCATGGCTTCTCGGTTGATCTCCGAGATGCTCCGGGAAGGTTATGACAAACGCCTGACCTGTGATTATATGGCTCTCAGGTAGGTTATGACAATGAAGCGTCGAGTGGAGACGACGAAGGAAGATATAGACCTGATCCGTGCTGGATAGGACCAGATGCCTGATTTTCTTCTTGGCATTGCATCTCATCTTCCACCAGGTTTTGCAGGGAAAAGCAGGAAGAAGGCCAAGATGTGAAGCATAAGATTTTGTTCCCATTTTTTTATTAGTTGTTGTGTGTTTTGATGTTTATAATTGAATCAATATCCTATTTAATTAATGAAGTTTATGTTTCTTTATCTTCTGTTCTTCATTTTATGTTTTTCTTTGCAATGATCTTGGATGAATGAATGTGTGTATAAAATGATTTAATCATAATCCAAGTCAAAACAGATTCTCAAACAGCTACGGAGACAGATACACAGTCAGATACTCAAACAGCTATCCTTGAATTTTATTGAATCTTTGCAGTAAATTATGCAATAAAATCTTAAAATCTTTTTTTTCCCTTTCTTTTACTATGCAGTTTGAAACAAAACAACAATAAAAAATCAAGAGACCCAAAAACAACCTCAATTTTGTGTTTGTATTTTGAAAGTAACAAGTTGCAGATCTGAAATTTTTATATAGATATCCAGACAGATACTTATGCAGATACATTGACAGATATCCAGATAAATATTCAAACTTTTAGAAAATTATTCGGATAACATCTTCAATATACCACATAGACATTTATATTTTCAATCAATAAGGTTGTTACAGGTTCTCCTATTGTGACTAGTGTGGTGACATCTTGAGCATTCTGCCAGCATTATTTCTGAATGAAATTCTCAATGTTTGGCACTGGATTGAGTGTGAATGAGTAAGCTTGCTTGTAATATTGAACTTTGTACAAGTTTTCCACGTAATTGTAAATATTCAGTCATTTCTCTTAAATGACAACAAGGGCATGGGCATAAGGAAACCTCAGTGACTGCCATTGTCAACATGAGCAGGTCCTTGTCTCCATGTTGACTGCATTGTTGTATTTGTCAGCTTGAACTTCGTATACAAAACCATTGGAGTGGATCACTCTCCAATGCCTTCCCTTTTTAGTGTTTCATTGAGCTTTCCTTCCATTCTTAGTCCCATTACAGTGTACCATTGTTTCGATTCTTGTATTTTGCTTGCCATTCTTTCCATTACCTTTCTCCTGTGAGAGTAGTAAAAGAAAATAAAATAAAAAAGAAGGAATTAAACAGTGCATTATCCTAGAAATACCATAATGAATCAATTTTTGTAAATGGTTGTAATGTAACCAAAAAAATAGATACCCAAACAGATACTCAGTCAGCTACTCAGACAGATATCCATGATATTTTTTCATAAACAATACATTTTTACAGATATCCTGGAAATAACCCTTTATAATTAATCAGGTTGTAATGGAAATAAACCTTAGAATTATCCTATAAATAACAGAATGAATCAGGTTTTTGTAAATAATTGTAATGTAACAAAAAAAACCCAGACAGATACTCATTCAGCTACTCAGACAGATACCGATGATATTTTTTTCAAAAACAGTGCATTGTTACAGATATCCTGGAAATAACCTTTTGAATTAACCGGGTTGTAATAGATGACCTGATTTCGTCTACAAGGTAGAAGACATGCAGTGCACGGAGATGTACTATCCAGCTGTCAAAGCACTCTGAGATGTTGTTTGTCATTTCGCCATACCTATCTCTTCCGAAGAATGCAGTACACAATTTTTCTTTTGGGAGATCCTTGAAGAGTTCTATTATCTCTGCATATCCTCCTTCTAGCTTAAGCTGGTTAAAAAGGAACTCATATTGCCTTTCACTTCTGGCATATGCACATTGCATGAAGAGTTCAGAAATTCTATTTTTGGTGTGTCCTCTGTAGTTGTCTTTGAGGTTAGCAACCAAGTGCCAAAAACTGTAGCCGTGCTCATCATTGGGAACACTTATGGAAGAGAACTCAAAATTCCATTATGACTATCGGAGAGGAATGTTATTTTTCTCCGAGTATTAGTTTCCTGATTTATGCTGTGTCTGTCTATCTCATCTCTTAGGTTCATCAGGAACCACCTCCAGTTGCTGTTATTTTCGGCATCGATTATCGCAAATGCAATCGGATAAAGTCCTGAAACGAATCAAAAAGAAACAAAAATCTAAGGTTCCTATCTGGTTGTACATAAAGTATTTAAATGTAGTTTATAAAAGGAAAAACAGACAGATACTCAGATAGTTATTCAGACAGATACCCAGATAGATATCTAGACAGTTATTCAGACAAATACTCATATAGTCCTATTATTTCATTTGTGTACATTACCTTGATCTGCATCTTTTGTAGAGTCCCCCATGATCTGTCCTTTGTATTTATTCTTGAGGAAACTTGCATCAACGAAAATCAAGGGTCTGCAGTATTGGAATCCCTACATGCAGGCACCAAATGACACAAAAAGGCGGTGAAACCTTTGTGTTTCCGGATCAATATCTATAACAACTCTGAAGCCATGATTTGTCTTCATAAATTCGTCATGGAACCAGAGAAGGTTTGTGTATGATTCTGCTTCGTTTCCATGCAGTGAGTTCATTGCCAATTCCTTTCCATACCAAACCATCTTGTAAGGGACTTTCAGGCCAAAACTCTTTCTAATTTCTATCTGTAAAGTCTTGGCTCCCTTGTTCGGGTCTGCGCACAGTTTGTCCATAATGATTGAGCTGGGTATTGAATAAATGATAAGTTTCAAGTATAGAAAATAATATCTTTAGACACCAGATTTTGTTTTGGAGAAGTAGCTAGCCAGTGATGTTAGAAAAACGTATCATACCTGACAATAGAAGATCTCATCATCTCACTGGTCTATTTTCAGACTTTTTCTTTGCATGTATGATTATTGTTTATTTTACTGATGTAAAATGATCCATTCGCGCGGAATAGTCTTGCCTTCACAAACCAGTTGCATTTATCGCGCCCCTTGTATCTCCAATGTACACTTAAGCATGTGAGCTCATTCTTCTCATATGTAAACTTGGAATCCACTTTCAATTGAGTACTTTCTGAGTTTCAGCCTAAACTCAGTCACCTCGCCTAAGAATTTCTGCCATTTTTCTTATATAAGTTTAGCCCATGGTTTTGTCAAGTAATCATTTGTCTCCTCTTTTTGAAAGCATCCAAAACTGACGTCTGCAACATTACATATTTTCAAGCAGCCATCCATCTACCCATCTTGGCTTGAGTTTTCATTATGATTGCTACAGATTGCCGATTGCTTGGATTTGATGTTTGCTGTTTGCTGGGAAGGGGAAACGTATACATGTTTTAGCTTGACATAATATTGCAGCAGATATTCAAACAGATGATATTGCAGTATATATTTAAACAGATACTCAAAATTTATTTTTGGATGTTCTACCTCATTTAGGTCAGTGATTCTGATCTCAATATATTTTGAATTTAGTCTTTGGATAGAACGCATCATCAAAAAAATGTCACGGTCAGTTTCTAGGAAAATGTGTTCATCCTCTAGTGGGATACAGTATTTGTACGTCAAGACTGAGTTATTGAGTGTTTTGAATCGTTGACGGAAAATATCCACAATGCTAGCAAATGTGATATCATTGCTCAAAGTATCCATCACACTTTCTCGACCATGAATATATTTCACAATGATTGGAGAAAGTGTTGTTGCCATTGAACATAGCTATAGAAAAGTTGCAGAAACGCATGTAAATGATTTGGTTAACTGACAGTAAGGTCTGATACTTTTAACAGGATAAATAGAGTTATAGATACTTAGACAGATATGTTGACAGATACTTCACATATACTCAGGCAAATTGGTTGACAAATACTCAGACAGATACTCTAACATATACTAAAACGTATTTTTAAAACCAAAATCAGATCCAAACGTAATTAAGTAGATTTCAATATCGCAATGCATATAGTTTGACTAATACAACGACGAACGGAAACAGATTCGTGCAACAACAATTTAAATCATCTATCATATAGAAAAACATAGTGAAAAAATAGAATTGAACATATGAATTCATCAATTTCTGCACAGAGATGACGAGAGATACCAAATCAGTGAGATAGATAGACAGAGATTTGAAAATTACAACTCTTGAAATTTCGTACAACGTCGAAATCGAACAGAGTTTTTGTTGCGGCGATTTCTGAGAGAGAGAGAGAGAGAGAGAGAGAGAGAGAGAGAGAGAGAGAGATTTAATTTTTCAGCAAAAAAGGAGGAGGGAAAGGAGAGCTGTTTCGCAACTCTCTCTTATAGAGAACTCAAATTAGGAAAGAAGGGCAAAATCGTCAAAAATGAGTTTTATAACTTATTGGGCTTTTTTGGGAGAAATTGATGTCAACTGGGTTTTTTTTTGGAAAAAAATTTGTCATAAGTTGGGCCTTTTTTACATTGGTATCATAAGTTGAGCATTTTTTACCTTGGTATCATAAGTTGGTTTGTTTTTTAGAAAATTTAACTCTTTTTAGATTTTTAAATAATTTCTCGATTTTTTTTATCTTCGAATACCATATCCTTTCTCTATTTGTGCAACTTAACCTACCTTATTTTTCCTACGTTGGAGAAGCTTTAAATAATAGTGAATTATATATTTTGTTTTCCATATGAGGCTTGATTGATTTCAATTTTCAATCCAACTCGAGCACTTGTGCAGGACTCAGAGCCAGTATTGGCCAGGTCATATGTGCAAATTTCACATCTCATGGTGGGGTACATGCTAGCACTTCAAACTTCAATGTGAGGCAAGAAGCCTCCGCCGGGTCGGATGCGCAAATTTCACATCTCACGGAGAGAAGGTTGTAAGTGGTTGGAAGAGAATGTTGCATGAAGAGAAGCTTGAACAGCCTTTTTTTTCTCTCTCTGAGTCTCGAAATTCGTTCTGCAGTAACTTGAAAGGAATCAAGTCACCTAAAAATAAAACATTCTCATTGGATATGAACGCATACGCATAGAAAATGCTAGGCCTAGCCACGAGATAGAAAGAACCATATCCGTACGGTTTGGTTCTGGAAATTTGTGTTGTTTATATTACGGTTTCGGATCCGTCACAGTTTCGAACCCTGATGTTAAAAAATAGATAGATTTGAAGAACCGTATTATAACCTTATAAGTCACATAAGCCCTAAAGGCCCAAGTAAATTTGCCTAACCTAAGCCTTCCCAACCCACACACATTTTTATTTTATTTTAGAAAATCCAAAAAACTAACAACCTAAGCCAGTAAGCCGTAATCTGCAATCAGCCCTTTCAAAAAAAAAATCTCAATTCACGTTCATAGCCCTAGAAAAAAATCTGGGTTTCCCACTTTCCCGGCGATAGAACCTTCCTTCCCGGACCGCACTTCTTAGCGCGGCGCGGCGCGGTGACCAGACCTTCCTTCCCAATGCTAGCGCGACAACCTCGCCTCTGCACGGACTCCGGCCCTCCATAAAAATTTGATTGATTGAGGTATTTAATTGGCTTGTCGATTTGATTAGATAAGTTTGTTAGTTGTGTATTGATTTAATTACAAATAGAGTGATATGTTCGTATGTTAATCAAAGTTATGTTCATCGATTGATTACATTCGACAGTATGTCAATCAAAGTTATGTTCGTGTATTGATTGAATTTGTTCATATCTTTCTTTATTTTTGTTAGAAATGGGAGAACCTTCCATTCATAGTCCCTCTATTGTTGATGAAGCAGTCTCCAGGAATCCAGTAATTATCCAAGAGAGTGAAAAGGCATTAAAAACTAAGGCTACTAGAAAAAGGAAGCAGGCAGACTTTGCTACAAAGCTTGCAAAGAGTTCTTTGAATAGAAGCATGGTTTGTAATTATTTCGTGAAGACTTCAATTCCAATTATGAAGCAGGAGAAAGGAGTCGAAGTACAGGTTGGTAAAACTACGAAAACTCTTTGTAAGTACTGTATAGCCAAGATAGCACACGTTTCGATTAATGGAACATATTCCATGAGAAAACACATAATACAAAGATGTACCAAGTATCAGGGTAGTCTTAAGTATGAAGGTGTTGATAAGCAGACTACTTTAGGAGCAAATAAGGAAGATGACTTGTCTGTCGTGCCTTGGTCTAAAGAAAGATGTTATAAGGCAACAACCGTTAGGGTTATTTTAGGTGAGATGCCATTTTGTGTTGTAGAGAAACCAGAGTTTAAATATTTCTGTAGGGTGGCAATCCCAAAGTGGAAGACCATTCCTTCACGGAAAGTGATTGCAAGAATCATGTTGAACATATATGAGGGTAAGAAGAAGGAGTTGAGGGAATAATTACAACATCATAGTATCTGTTTGACAACGGATACATGGACATCTATCCAGAGGATCAATTACATGGTGGTTATTGCCTATTTCATTGATGATCAATGGAACATGCACAAAATTGTCTTTAACTTTTTTCAGATTACAAACCATCAAGGTACCAACATAGAAAAATTGTTAGAGCAATGCATTAGGCAGTGGGGGATTGAAAGTGTTATAACCATTTCTGTTGATAATGCTAATGCTAATAAAGTTGCTATAGATTATGTGAGAAAAAGACTTATTGTTGGAAAGAAGAAATTGCTCAATGGTGCAAAATATATTCAAGTGAGATGTTTAACACATATTTTGAACCTCATTGTGAGGTTTGGTTTATCAGTAATGGAGATGACAGTAGCTTTGATTAGAAATGCAGTTAGATATGTGAGAAGTTCAGCTTCAAGGATAGATGCTTTCAAAAAATGTGTAGTGAAAGAGAGTCTTGATGTGAAGAAAGTATGTGTGTTGGATGTGCTAACAAGGTGGAATTCGACATATATTATGTTGGAAACTGTATTAGAGCTTAAAGATGCAATTGATTGCTTGGTTGAGGAAGAAGGAAACAATTATAAGGGGTATTTTGATGAGGAGGAGCCAATAGAAGACCTGTTGAATGAAGAAATACAACCTCCAAGTTCAAAGAGGGTAGGACCACCACAAGAGGTGCATTGGAAAAATGCTAGTGTGTTTGTTACGTTCATAAAGATCTTCTTTGATATCACAAAAAAGAGAGTGTCACAAATCATCCCACTGCCCCAAAAAACTTTCGCGACATAGCTGTAATTCATTGGGAGATTGAGGAGCTTTCAAAGAATCCACTCACCTCGACATCACACGCAACATGATATGTGTTGCATAATATGTCTGTGAAGATAAAGAAGAAGTTTAACAAGTATTTTGAGAAAGTAAAGGATATTAGCAAGCTCATTCTAGTTGCTTTGGTACTTGATCCAAGATACAAATTGCAAAGTTATGGTAGAGTGTGTAAAGTGGCCTTGAATTATGATGATCAGAAGGTAACGAGGAAAATGGCAGAACTTAAGGAGTTGATAGTTGATTTTGTTGACGTGTATGCATCATCAAACTCTTCTGGTTGTCAATCATTCACTCAAAGCACACAAAGTAGAGGAAGTAAGAGAGTGGAGACAAGTAAAGGCTACATTGAAAAAATGGTTGAGTTGGAGGATGATTGGAATAAACAACTTAAGAGCTTAGACACAGTGGTGGTGTCATCTGAAGTGGATAGATATATGTTGGATGGTATAGAGAAACCAAATAAACATGATTTCAACTTATTGAATTGGTGGAAGATCAATGGTGATATTCAAGTCTAAGGATTTGCTTGTTATTCAAGTCTCAACTGGGGCTAGTGAATCTTGTTTTAGCACTAGAAAGAAAGTCATTGATCCAAACAGAAGTTCATTAACTCTTAGAGATGTGGAGGCTCACATTTGCTTGCAAAATTGGCTCAAATCTGATAGCTTCACTAATTTGGGCTTATGAGCCTACTCCGAAGAAATATTGTTGGTTGGAAGAAATGGAAAGAGGTATGAAATTGATTACTTGTTTATGCAATTTATGTCAAATATAAAATTGTTAATTGTGTCCATTTGTGCTTGTTAGAACAAGAACAAGCGGAAAGAGAGAAGTTGAAATCTATCTCATTGCCACTTAAACCACCCTCCGAAGCCAGACAAGCTAGGCCTTCACAGGGATAGCAAAGTAAGTCAAAATTGATTTTTCTGATTTTCTGACCCTTTTATTTGTTCATTAAAAACTGTACTAATGTGCTAAAAAAACTGTACTAATGTGTTCATTTAATGAAGTAAGTTTATTCATGTAAGTCGTAGTAGACATGTAAAGGATTATTTTAGTCTTAGATTCATATAAATATAATTTTTTTGGATTAAGTTATAATTTTTAAAAGTTAGGGGATATTCATAGCTTACAGATTTCCTGATTTTCTGACATTTTCATATTTTTGTTAAAAACTGTACTATTTTGCTCATTTAATAAAGTAAGTTTCTTCATTAAAATCGTACAAGACATGTAAATTATCATTTCTGTCTTGAATGCATATAACTATAATTTTTTTTGATTAAGTTATGATTTTTGAAAGTTAGAGGATATTCACAACTTACTGATTTTCTGATTTCTGAACCTCTCATCTGTTTGTTGAAAACTGTACTATTCTGTTCATTTAATGAGGAATGTGACTTTATGTAGGTCGTAATAGACATGTAAATGATCATTTCAGCCTTAGATTCATGTAAATATGATTTTTTTGGATTAAGTTATAATTTTTGAAATTTAGAGGATATTCACAGCTTACTGATTTCCTGATTTCTGAAACTCTCAACTGTTTGTTGAAACTGCACTATTATGTTCAATCAATGAAGAATGTGTCTTCATGTAACAAGGAGTAGATATTTAGAGGATCATTTTAGTTTTTGATTCATGTAAATATGATTTTTCGGGATAAAGTTGTGATTTTTTAAAGTTAGGGGATTATTTTTGCTATCATGAGTCTTTGTTATGGTTATTGAGGTACTCATGTATGTGATGTCAGATTATAATGAAACTTTTGATGATCAAGAGAATACCAGAGGTCAAGTTCAAGAAAGTACCAGATTTCAGCTTATGTTTGTGAACTAATGAACTATATATTTGTCAAGGGGCATGTGAACTTTTGATTCTTTTGTAATATGCTCACTTTGTTGGTGACAAAGATCAATTGATAGATGGAGACATGGAGTTGATTCAAAGTTTCAAACAATTTGTTTAGGCCTATTAAACTCATTAAGGAAGGGGTTTAATGAAAGAAGAGTATAGGAATTCAAGAACTAAACAACCTAACATGTAATTCACATGTCAAAGTTCCTTACTAAACATCTAGGTGCCATTAACTTCTTTTTTTACACAAAACTACTTTCCAAAACTCTTATTTTTTATGTACAAATCATACTCTTTTTGTGAAACTCTTTTCTTCTTTCTATTTTTTCTTTCTTTTCTTTGATGCTATTTTCTCTTCTTTTTTCTTTTCATTTCATTTCATTTTAAACAAAACACAACACGAATGAACATCACAACGACCTCCTCCACTTCACACTTAAGCTTTTGCTAAACGTCATAATAGGTACAAATTTTAAGCACATCCTTATAGGACTTCATTATCGCTTGCTCGATTGTCTAGTTAAGGGTAGAAGTATGTGTTTAGGCTTGGTAAGGATTTGTGGTGTTCAAGAATTGAAAGGTTAAATAATATAAGGATCAAATTGGCTCACTAAAGGATGTACGCATCATAGGGTTCAAAAGAAATTTGGCCATGGTAGTAATCTTAATGCCTCCATCATTTTTGAAAATAACTCATGATTTTGAAAATATTTTGCACGGTTTAAAGCAAGTTTTAGATTACACTATGATTGATCGATGTCACACATGAAGGAATAGGTGCATAATGTAGTTATGTATGCACAATAACGCTAAAAAATCTCACATGGGCATAGATAGCTTCGAGAACATATTAATCCTTCTTTTTCTCATGTGAACTCATTTTGAATGACATATGCACTTTTCAAACCGATTAAACATGCATTGTTTTCTCTTTTTAAACATGCTCAAAATTATGCAATCTACTAGCCATTAGTTTAATTTCATCATTGGGAGTGGTTATTGGAACACAAACACACCAAAACACACATATTTTTGTATTACATTTTCTCACATTTTTGTATTACATTTTCTCACACTTAAACTTATAATAATTTGTATATTAAATTTGGTGCTTATTTTTAATCTTTTTACCTTGTCTTAGCCGTAACAGACGCCAGAGGTAAGGAAAAAAAGACTAGAGACCCCGTCACCGACAAGCTACTTGAGAGGACGATCAGTGATAGTGGGAGAGTGGTCATAGAGATCGGGCAGGATGAATCAGTGATTTTGGGAAAGAATGCCTGCATGTACTCCAGTCATGTATGAAGTATCATATGTGACAAAGTCCCAGTTCTGTGGGCAGACTAGTCCTCCGTGCCACAGTGTGTGAAGGACATGGTGAATAATGCAATGTCAGTGAGTTAATTATATATTCATTAATTATGTATGCCTACCTTTATTAATTAATTTCAAATAAATATAGAAATATTATCATTTATGTATACATTTGTAGGTGTGGTTTATTGTGCTGGAGGAGCTCAAATGCATGTGGACAAATGACGTGCAAGGAAAAAGTTGATGAGATCCGAATAATATTTTATATATTCAGTTATATTTTGTTGATCATTTATTGTCAATTTATAATTAACAATGTTATATTTGTGTTTAATTACTTGTATCGTATTTGGTAAAAATAGTTTCCTAATTAATTTTGTTTTGATATATGTTTATATAACAAGACAATTTCTGCGATAAACGTGGCAAATCGGGAAAAAAAACACGAAGAAACATCATGCTGATTCTAGATCCTTTGCGGGTTGGATGGAGGAGGCCGCCCAACACCCTAAAGTCCCCCCTTTGGAGTATACATTATAGAAAGCGTATCCTCAGTACCCCGAAGATATTGTAAGTCTTATACCCTTATAACTTAATTAACATATTTGCTTATATATCTATTTACTCTAAAAAAAATTATGTATGTTTTCTAATATGTTATTTTGTTTTCCTTGTCAATTAGGCGAGAGTGTTGGAGGTGACTCCGGAGGTGTTGATTTAGATCGTGAGAGAGCAATGGCCTAAGATCCAGGATGAGGACCTCCCCCGAGCCATCTCTCAGATTGATCAATCTGACCCGATGGTAGCGACGAGGATCACAGCTCACGTTTTCCCACCATGAGGGAACACTTACTACTGCAGGGGTTTAGGAAAGAAGGACAAAGGGTCTTGAAGAACACATGATTTTTCACGCAATTCAGGAACTTCCAGGGCTTCTCAATTACAAGAACAGCTTCAGAGACAAGCAATGGAGCATCAGAAGGAGATGGAAGAGACTCGGAGACGAATGGAAGAGATGCAGATGTCGTTAGGTTTCTGGTTTCAGGATTAGACTGCACATATTTAGGCTTCTGGAATCTCGATCCCAGCCCCACCTCCGTTTCTTTTTCCTGCTCCATAGCCGCAGAAGGATCTGCAAGCTTCTTGATGTAACGCCTCGGTTTTTGATAACATAGATTTGGATATCCTTTAATGTAGGTCTAATGTAGGTGAATATGTGTTTTGTTGGTGACCATTATGTTTCTTGATGAATATGTGTTGTTGGCTATTGTGTATATATAATTGTGCAATTGCAGGTTCTGGGAATAGAAATCCAGAATCTGCATTTTTTTCTTCAGAAATCACCAACTATAGCCGACGACATTAGTTTCACTCGTCGGCTACAGTGTTTAAAAAAAATTACAGTTTCATACTATAGTCGACGACTTGCATACTATAGCCGACGACTTTCAAATATTATAGCTGACGACATGATTTTGGAGTTGTCGGCTATAGTCTTATTAGGGACAACCATTTGACCACTGGGGAAGGTTTTATCGACAACATTGTCGTCGGCAAAAGTTTTAACCTATGGTCGATGACTTTTTTTGTCGTCGGGTATAGTCTAAACTATAGCCGACGACGGCCACCAAAATCGTTGGCTATTCTTTCATCGACGCCCTTCTCCCAATGAGGCTATAGCTGACGACAAGTCGTCCGGTATAACTATAGCCGACAACTTCTTCTAATAGGCCGACGACTTATGGTCGTCGGCTATAGTCATTATTCTGGTAGTGAAGGAAAACGATATTGTAATCTAGTATGTAACACGAGGGAAACTCACACTTAGAACTTTAAAGCTTAGAAAGGCGTTTAAGTCACAGTAAGAAGTATCACAATATGTATCACACCAAGACTACCACATGCTAACACGACACAAACTATACACTAAGTATCATTCTATAGGCATGTCATGCTAAGAAGTAAAGAGAGAGTAGAGAGAAAGAGGGTGCAAACATTTAGAAGACCGACTCCTAGCTCCCAATGAATGAACATGTTAACCAACGAAGGCCGAGTTAGGCCTCGCCATCCAAATGATGCATGAGTGAAGTAAGAACTGGCAAACGGTAGCCTCGCATTGAAATTGATAGCATTTGAAAGCTTAAAGGAGTATATGGTCCAGGCCATGGCACGGACTCCAAAAGAAGCTTAAAAAATGTGCATAAGGAATGGCCTTCGATGGGTCGAAGGAAAACCTTCGATCTATCGAGGTAGAGCCCCTGAATCATAAGTGACAACAGGTTTCGATGGATAGAGGAAAATCTTCGATCCATCGAGGAAGGCGTCTTGGTTCTCACTACTTCAATATTTTTAGAAAATTTTGCCCTTCTTCAAGTTCTTAACTTCCATGCCCATTCCATGATGTTCTACACTCCTCCAACCTTACACTTATTCTTCTAACATACCAATAGTGTCCGACCATCACGGGTTGTAGTTTAAGAATGTAAACATGGTCCATGAAGGGATGAGTAGGTCAAGCCATCATTGTTGGGTCCTTAAATTGATAGACCTCCGCACTCCACTTTGTGTTTGGCTCGACAGCCTTAATTTGTGTCTCATGGAGCTTGAAAGTTATACCATTCTTTAAATTCATCAAATGGACGACTCCTTGAGGACATAGCTAAAGCTACTTGTAATCAGCACTCTTCAAGGGATTAAAGCTTTTCAAGGTGAACTTGCTACCAACTACCAATGCCGGTTTCTCAAGCATGTTTGGCTTCAATTTCTTTTTCTTTTTGCAGCTTATGCCCCTATCCCGTGCCTTGATTTCTTAAACATCATTGACCTTGCTTCCCACAACATCAACACCATAGACTTGTAGTGCCAGAATCAAAGGAGCTTCATTGAATAACTTGAAGGCTTTTGCGTGACGGCTCATGATAGCTTGCATTGGTTGGAGGAAAAGGTAAGAACCTAAGTTCATCTAGTTTCACCTTAGTCTCAGCTTGGGTCTTGATACCTTTATGTTGCCACTTGGGTTTATTATCAAATCTAGGAGGTATGCTAGGTGCACCCAATGTGCCTACATCCTCCTTATCATCACTTTCACAATCGCTTTCTACCAAGGGAGCATCACCATAATCATCACATCCTTTTCTGGTAGCCAACACCGTATTAATCACTTGACCTTTATGCTTTTAATCCTTCTTGGTGCAAGACGGGAATTCATTGGTCCTTCTGCATTGTTGAACTCGATGTGCCTTTATAAAATGACTTAATTATTCCTCCATCTTCTGGAGTGCACATTCGTTCTCCTTCTAGATCTCCTTGTTCTCTTTCATTAAGCTCATGAAGATATCCAAGTACATCTTCTTATCTTTTGCTCGTTAAGCTTCTAATTTGCTTTGAAGAAGCATCTCATGTTGTGAGAATAGCTTGGTCATCAACTCCTCCAAGTTAGACTTTGACAATTCCCCTCGAGGTAGAGGTGCTTGTTGTATCGGAGCTTGTTGTGGTATTGGAGAGAAAAATGTTTGTGGTTGGCAAGAGTTGCCTCCCATAGCATTAAAATACTCTCCACTAGTCTTCTAACTTCGGTAGCTCCATGCTTAAAATCTTGACCATTTGCTTGACCACAATGGTTGGCTTGGCTAGGATAATCACATGAGGAAATAAGATTGGTATACCAACTCGGATTACTCTTTTATGCACCCAATGACATGTGCTTCCACTCCTCAATTGTCTCCGAATGGTCTGCTTGATGTGGGCAACATGGAGACTCATGCATCATACTCTTACAAATCATGCAAGGTACCACACTAGTCTCCGTAATTTGATTAACATAGCCTCTATTCTGAATTTGCTTCACAAGTGGTCAAATGTTTTGTTTATGAACTCTTCAAGTCGCTTGACGGGATCCCCTTGTACATATGCGGCTCCCTTGACTTCATTTCTACTTTTCTGGTTGGCTCGGGTCGCTTTTCTCATTAACATTGTCGGTTTTTGAACATTGGGCTTGACATCCCATAAGGAAGACCGTTCCGACATCTTTTCAAGTAGAACATACGCCTCCTCAGTGGTTTGTCCATGAAATCTCCACCACTTGCATTGTCAACTTTCCTTCTCGTCTCCATGCACAATCCTTGGTAGAAGAGAGATAATAACATATCTTGGATTTGATCGTGGTTAAGGCACCCAAGCTCAAACTCTTTGAAACGCTCATATATCTCATAGAACAACTCCTCATCTTCCTCACACAATGTCATCAACTTTGTCCTTCGCTCATTGATCTTCCCCAGTGAAAATACTTGGTGATGAACTTGCGTTGTATCGCCTCCCATGAGTGAATCGACTTAGGAAAAAGCTTGTTAAACCACGTCTTTTCCTTATCCTGCAAACTTGAAGGAAATACTCGAAGCTTCAATTGGCTCAGATCCATGTTCCGGATGTTGAACCTTGTACATACTTCCTCGAACTCCAACAAGTGAGAAAAGGGATCAGAATGCGGATGACCTATGGAAATCGGTAAGGTTTGGAGAAAACTAGATTTGATCTCAAAAGATTCGCCCGCTAAAGGTTGAAGAACGATGCAACTGGTATGCATTGACAAAGATGGTAAAGCACTATCCCTCAAAGGTCTTGCTTGAATGACGTCCTCATCCATGATGAATTCTTCCTCGAAAAGAGGATTCGAAGGCATGACACCTAAAATCATACTAAGCAACCAATAGATATCAGTCCTCCAAACTCCTAAGGTACTTAAAGTCTTAAGGACCTTCCATGGTGCTTCTTTAACACCCCTCTCAAAAAAACATCAATGAGCACTCTAAGAGTTCGAATGAGATTCTGGTAGGTGGCGCAGTGACATTCACTGTGCTATAGACACCGAGATGAACTGAGGTAAAGGCATGTGTGATCCAATATACCAGAATCTCCAAATAAAGTCCTAAGAATCTAGGGTGTAGCAGTAATTAAGTTTGTTAAATCTAGACACACACTAACTACGATGCATAAAAGTAAGACACTAATTTGATATGCTCCAAAAGGATATAGATAATCAAAGGGAAAAGATTAGAGAATAACTGAAACAACCTCAATTACAGCCCAGTTTCAATTGGTCAAAGGTTCTTCTTCGATGGATTGAAGCAACTCCCCTGGATGGCTATACCAAATGTCCTTCGATGAATCGAGAAAAGTTCTCGATGGATCGAAGGCGGCACCCTGGGCCATCTTGCAAACAAGCTTCAATGGATCAAAATGTACCCTTCGATGGATTGAAAATTGTTCTGCAGCAAAGGTTAACGCACAAACTCTAACATAATTTTACCTCAATACACTTACCAAAGTATCCTACGAAACAAAGACAAGCAAAACAGAGTTCTAAGTCATAAATTGAAGAAAACTAAAAACCATGAAACAAACATCAAGCCAAAATATCCAGATAATCCGCAATCAAAGGCTAGCCGAAGCTAAGAAATCAAATTGAAATCAATCCCTGCTAACGGCGCCAAAAAATTGTTCGAAGATTAATCCCCTTAACCTTTTGATTATTAATTAGTCTAAGGCTAGGTGAATTTCTCTTACCCACAAGTATATGGGGTCAAGTTATAGTATTTGTAAGGAAGTCGAGTGTCAAACCGACGATGATTGACCACTTAAACTCTTTAGCTGGACTCGATTATACACTTGAAATCATGGATTAACTAGACACAAGACATGACACTAAAACTAAAGCAAGATGTGAAAGTGTATCTCACAAGACTAAGTCCTTTGGAGACTTAGCATTGCAAGGTATGGTTGAATTACGATGAGTGGTTAAACGAAAGGTTGATTCAATGTTTACTACTAACTAATTAAGTGAAAACATAAAGTAAGAACAAAACAAAATGTAAATGTTTGGTCGGCTAGAGATACTACCCAACTCAATGTACCAACAATGTCCAAGTTATCAGTTTAGTCTGATTCACACGTGTTTGTCTAATTCGTGATCCTTTTGAGTCACCATTGGTTGTCAACCGAATCTCCTAGGCCATTAGGACACTAGAAGTGTTCTGGTCCAACATTCAAGTATAAAGCAAACCAGAACTAGAATGCAACTCAACTACGAATCGTATCCTAATCATGCCACATGCTTAATGAGTTCAATATGTGTTCACTTATGATGAATGTGAATGGATTTCCTTCCTAAGTCCCTATTAGAGGACATGAAAATATGTTCTAATGACTTTCCTAATCCACACCTTATAGAACATGAATTAGAAAAAGTAACAATTAGCTACAAAGCCCCTTCGAGTCAATGTAAGCTTGGTCGAAGCTCCTTGAGTCATTTAGACTTCAAGAAGGCTTTGGTCCATGCTCAAGCTCAATGAAAACCAAAACTTAAGCCCATCTTTTCAAATGCAACCTAAGTCATGTTTAAATGCTCATCTTCCTTAGGTGAGTGACTAGTTCAGTTAGGTTCATTTTTAGCTTTCTTAAACATATCTCAACTTAGTCATGGCTAAGACATGAATATGATAACATTGAATCAAGCCCAAACATGCTAACATACCACAATAATATCACAAGCTATCAAACTCATTCATAACATGTAGTACACTAAACAAAATTCAATTTCAGAACTCAAAACATAGTTGTATGTATATCAAATTGGCTAGGGATTGCAAAAAGTAACTACTCACTAAGCATAATGTAAAGCAAGACTAAATACATTTTCAAAAAAAGAAGAGGAAAGAAAAACCAAGAGTCCCCTTAGCGAAAATGTGACAACCCGAACCGTAATCATGCAGTTATCGATTTGTGTTACGCTTTATCGCAGATTAGTCGCATAATTGGGGTTGTTAACGACTTTTTCATCAGGCAAGAATTTGTGTTAACTTCTTTCATAAGAATTGTATAGTATTTAATTCCGAGCTTGTGAGAATTTTCGGAGAATTTTTCAGATAAGCGAGCAATTATTTAACGAGTTTTGAAGTCGGTTGGTGAATATATGTAAGTGTTATTTTTATTGTTGATTTAATCGTGACCGTCCGATTTGGATCAGATTAAACCGTAGCAGTTGATTTGGGCTGGTATGTGTATGGTATATATACGGTATAAATACGAGCTATTTTTGGAAAGTTTCTAATTTGGGAATTATGGGCTGACCCGCGTTGACCACGGGTCAAGCCGACCCGTTTTGCACCGTGAGTTTGTTGCCGGCGGTGTGCCTTGTTTCGGCCACCGTTGGCCATGTTCTTAGGTGGGTTATGTTGGGCTTGGACTTCTCTTTCATTTGGTAGGTGGATCACCAAGATTAGTGGCCGGAGGAGGAAGAACCGACGTGATGAAGATGAGGGAATTCCGGCCGAATTTCACCAGTGGCGGAGATGGCGGCGATGAGGGTCAACCTTATGAGGTTTTTGTAGCCCTTGGGATGATGAGTCTATCCCAAGTGGTCTCGGCCCTTGCCGTGGCCGGTGGTGGCGGATCGGAGGAAATGAATTCCGGCAAGGTTTTTGAACTTCACGGTGAATTTTGGACATTTTTCGGTTAAAATTGGGTTTAGCTTTGAACTAAAAAGTTGTTGGAAATGTTGAGATCTTCAATTTGATGTATAGGTCGAAGATTTCTGGGCTGGTGGAATTCTGGCGGCCAGAGGCCACACGCGCCGTCGTGCGCGGCGGAGCTCTGGCGAGGTGGAATTTTCAACAAGTCTTATGTAGTTTGACTCGTTTTCGTGTGCCGAACGTAATGGTGAGGTTTATATCTGGATTTGAGTTTGTTAAATTTGGGCGAGTATTTAATCGAAAAATAATCAGTTTAATTCACGACAATATTAAAAGACTTTGATTATCTGTTTATTTGCGAGTCGTTTGATATCCGAGATTTGTTTGCGATTCTTAAAAGTGAGGGATTATAGGAAATTGAATTTAGAATTTGGTTGAGTCAGTAATTTAACAGGAAAATACGTTGTTCGAGTATATGAGATTCTCGATGTTATTACTCACTAGATTACGATCTTTGCTATTCAGTATGAACTCCGATGATTAGATATTATTTTAATCATGGTTTCAGGATCATGAGTTAGCGGATGTATCAGATGAATAATTGTGCCGATCGACAGGGTTTCAGCTTTATGTTTATCCCAGCAACCTGTGAGTGGACATTTTATTTTCAAAGTTGATTTACGAATCTATGATTATGCTTTTACGATTATGTATTTACGAGTATGCATTTATGATTATGAATTTTATGAGCATATATTGGTTCGGAGGCACATCTGATTTGTTTTTACACAGAGTATGGTTATTATGGATGCATCGATGCTATGGCCTATCGGCTAATCCCCTATATGCTCCGAGAGGGTTATGACAAACACCTGACCCGTGATTACACAGCACCCAGGAGGGTTAGGACAAGCACCTAACCTGGACATGTTTGTAACTTGAGAGAAACGTACTCAAGTTACTGCATCCACACATACACAGTACCCAGGAAGGTGTGGACAAACACCTGACCGGGCTTGTTTATTTTCATACTCGCATTATTTTTATGTACATTATTTATGAAGGCATTTTATTTACGGGTTGTACTTCAGTGTGTTAACGTAGTATGCATTAAAACACATGTTATAAAAGTGACCTGATATTACAGGTTAACCATTAATCGGTAAACATATGTTTTAAGTTAAGGTGGTATGTAAACCTAAATAAGTAAATGTGAGACCATGTTTTGGTAACTTGTTAAAGTTACAAGTTTAAGGTTGAGAATGAACCTAAACAAGAAATTTACAACATAAAAATCAAATTTGTAGTTTTATGGTTCAATAAACATCTTAAAAGGTAACTACAACAACCATGTTCAGTACATTTGTAAAAAATGGAATCAGCAAAGACGCTATTTAATACCATTGTGAGTAAAATGTAACACTCCTGTCAAACATTGCTTACAATGTACTAGCCATTGTACTCTCCTCTATGCAATCCAATTGGAAATATGACCTCATTTTCTACAGCAGTTCCGTGTCAGTGACTAATGACTTCAGAAAATACAAAAGTTACAATCAGAAATCATGAAACCCCAAAAAGAATAAACATACAGAAATTTCCGAAATCGCTATGAACACAAGGCTCTTGCCAACTGTACAAACGAGCACCAACAATTACAACACATTGTACACAACATATTTCCTATATTCTCAAAATCTGAAAATTCGTTTTTGACATCCCTACTAATCACACGTTGGCCTGAGAGGGCTCAACCAGGTAATTCACAATTCTGTTCAACAGATTCGGTCCGAATACAGTTTCTTCACAGTTCACTTTGACTGTCATTTCCAGTGGGTCCGAACATCTACCTTCTACAGTGAAGGTAATTAAGCACGGTGCCGAGGTGCTTAAGAGCTTGCTGCTGAAGCGTAAACACAAACCTGTTGCGTCGTCAAGTTTTGCTGAAACCGGAATATCAAAAGATACAAGATGCAGATTTGCATTGCTAAGCATCTTCAATACAAGACATCGGCAGATTAGAAGAAATTTATCTTCTGCCAAAGATTTGTTCCCCTTGTCTAAATCCTCGATGCGATCAATGAATTGCACCTGTCATACACAACATGACAGTAAATTTACAATAATTAACAAAGATATCAGCAGAAGAGAGATTGTGAAAATTATAATTAACTATCTAGAAACTCTCTTAAAAGTTACGTATTAAGGTTTGTTATCGTTCTATATAAGAAAACTAAGCTATATACTGCAACCTTAAAGAAGTAACTTGGTTTACAATTTTATGGTTATCTTATCAACATGTGGTTTATTGCATAATACGTTAACACACTGAAGTATTGCCCTTTATTTACAGTTTCAGTTAAAAATAAAATATTATTTTGTCCACTCACTCTAACAGTTTTTATGATTTTATGTGCCTTTTTCTTGGACTTTTCGGTTTTCTTTACCCAGATTGCAGTGTCTATCATGAGGGTGCTGGATGTTGTCGAGGGCGTCGAGTCCACCAGTTAATTCCTTCAGCCGTAGGTTCCAGTTCACTGTCAGTATGTCTCTTGTGATATTGAAGTCACCTTGGATACTAGTTCGGTAGTATCGTCTTGTGAGACTCTTATGAATAGGTTGTCACTCGTATAGTTGTCGAGTTGAGTTTCTTTGTTTATGAATCAGTGTATTTACTGGAGTTATGTTTTCAAATTCTGAATAATGTATCATGTTTAATTCCAGTCTTATGTTGAGAAATTCGGATGGACATCGGTGGTCCACGGTATTGTTTGTGGGTTTATCTACGGAGTGTCAGTTTTCCTTGCAGGTTTATGGGTGCCTCTTTTATAAGGGAAGTTATGTCAAAAATTTCACAGAAACTTGTAGATTAGGGTTAGTCGTTAGGGGTTGATTCTAGATTACTAGTTAATCTAGGGTCGAGTCCTTTAAAAAAAGCTCCACCAAATGACTCTAAGGCTTCTAGCTCCACTTCTTCACTCCAAGCTAGCACGAAGTCATCAAGAGGAGGTAAGGGTAGTCCTTAGGATTCCAAGGAGCCAAGGGGAAGAGAAATTACTTCCCACTCCATTGAACTCTAAAGACCAAGCCAAACTCTAGAGGCAAAGATGAGAGGAGGAACACCCAAATATGCCAAAGTGATGGTGTAGTGGTGGAGAGGTTCGGCTCTACCCAAGAGAGGGAAGAGCAAGGTCTCTAATGGTGATGGTTATGGAGGTGTTTTTGCCTAGAAAGGGAGGATGAAAGGCAGAAGAGAGTGCTAGAGGGTTGGGATAAGGATAAGTGGTCTAGAAAGAGACTAAAACTATCAAAAATATGAAAATGAGGTGAATTCTCCATGTGTGTGAGGGGAACCTCGACCCTATAGTGTTGAGGGAGATATTTTAGGTGCAAATAATTCAAATTCAAGCTTAGACATGATCCACATTTTTAAGCTTTAAGTGGTGGTCCTAAGATGGCTCATCCATGTCAAGTGAGTTACATGTGCATGTCTCCACACAAAAATATCTTCATATGTGAGCTCTTGTGGGCTTGGGCCGTCAGCTCTTGACCTAGTCATTGACCGGTGAAGACTCGCCCGAGTTAACCGTTGACCAGTGGTTGACTTTTTGTCTTTTTCCCGATTTTGGTCATTCTTCTCCAAATGCTTAGGAAACTTGCTTGGCTTATTCAAAAAGCGGTTAATTTCCATATTTAAGCTCGTTTCCACGCAAACTCACTATTTCCTAGCATGACAAGGAAACGTATCAAAAAAGATGTTTTATTCCAAGAAGACAAGCACTAAGCATAAGGTTAGGCACATAATTAGAATGTAATTATGGACCTAACAATTCTTTGTCGTCTTAAATTCATTTGAGAGGACGAACAACAACCTTCGTTGTCTAAGTATTACCACTTAGACGCCAAATATAATTCATCGTTTTAGGTCAATCACCTAGATGACGAATATTTGTTCGTCGTCTAAGTGGTACTACTTAGACGGCAAAGATTATTGTTCGTCGTCTAATGTATACGACCTAGGCAATGAATGCGTTGTCATCTTAGTGATTAAACCTAGGCAACGAATTATTGTTTGTTCATCGTCTAAGTTGTTATTTTTTTAATTTTTTTTTGTTTGTTTCTAAATTATAAATTAAATATTAAATATAAATAAAATTAATAAAATATAAAAAGTGTACGTACATCGATTAAAATATACATAAAATAATCTACGAAACTAAACCGAAATCCGGAGTAGACATCCTGCCACCGTCACTCGCATAGTTATCCACATCGTGCCTGGCAAGGGGGGACGGCACTCCACCAAAGGTTGCATGCCTATCGAATCGAGAAATTTGAGGACGATGCTTATCTAAGAGATTGTCGACCTCGCCTTCTTCGGGGCCAATCTAGCCTCCTCCTTAGCCGATTGAGCCTCATCTTCCACCGCTCAGACCCGTTCCTTGGCAGTCGTCGTAGTGCACCTACTCGCCGATACGGATGACTGGGTCAAATATCTCTGGACCACCCGTCTTAGTCCACGAACCTCCTTTCCAGGTCGGCGGCCGAAAACAGCATCGACAATACTTATACGAGCCTCCTTCGATAGAGGATAGAGCTGTTCAGGCATCATCTCCGGGTTTTCCAACTGTGTTTTCGCCAATTCCTCTTGGGCCATTTGTGGCAACCTCTCCTGAAATTAAACATGTGAACAATACATAAATATTTTATTTCTAAAAAAAAATTCCATAGTTTCCACTAAAATTGGAGGAAACCAAAAACCTGCATGGAAGAAAACACTTTGAATAACCAATTCCAACAAAATAAATTCACCTTGGGCACCGATTCCCATCCAGATTCCCATTCGGATTTCACAAGTCCAGAATCATAATTTAACCAACTTAAAGAAAATTCCAAATGCCAAGAGCACAACCTAATTAAATGTACTAATCATAATTCAATGTCTTCAAACCAATTACTGTTGGATTAAATTCAATAAATTTCGTAAGTAAGATTAAATTCAATTAATTTTGAAAAAATAGGTACATACACCACGTTGACTCGTTTCATTGACTTGGCCGGGCTTGACATAAGCATCCTTGTTGGTATTTAGGTAACAATTCTTCGAATCCTCATCTATGTGGTCCTTTGCATAGTAGATAATCCCTCACGTGCTCGTACTATGGTGGTCTGTTTTCTTCTCACGATTTACCTTGTTGGCATTCGACTTTAACTGTTTCACAACAAAAAATAATAAATAAATGTTTAAAAATAAGAAGTTATTCATTTTCATTACATTAGAGAAAATGAAGACGAACCTTAAACTTCTCGGACTCAAAGTGTCCGACCAACCATTGTCACTCATCTTCCCTCTCCGTCTGTAGCTCTTGTGGAGTAGGCGAGGCATCGTGCTTCTTGTAGTACTTGTGGAGGTCCTACTTCTAATCCTTGAAAATGCGAGTTGCTGTGTCGTCTACGCATTACCACATCTCCAATCGGCCTTCATAGTCAAAATGTACCTAGGAAAATATCAATAAATAATTAAATTTCTAGACCTTATGCCTTTATGCTTTGAAATTAATTATGAAATTAAATTCAAATTAAATAGACCCAATTATCGAGAGTTCGCGATACACCCTAAATTTTTTGAATTCGGGGAGCTGGTTCCAAGAAAGGGAAATCATACATATGTTGTTGGGGGCAATAATACATATTTTGTTCCGTATGATTGCCCTGATCTAGGAAGCATGAAAGCATCAACTTGGTCGCATTTCGCGCTTCGAAAGTGAAAGCGTTTTGGAAGCGTGATGGAAGCGTCCGGAAGCCCGATTCCAGAAATCTTAATTTTGGAAGCGTGTCGGAAGCGCAAGCTTCTATTTTTGGAAGCGTGATTCCGAAAATATTCTTTTTTGGAAGTATTTTGAAAGCGCGAAATTAAAAATAAGTAGGAATTTTGGGGGAAATATTTTTAGGTATGTATTGAGTTTCATCTTTGAATTGTAACATTTTATGAATGTATTGTGTTTATAAACAATCAAATCAGAACTAGAATCTTGTATTTTACTTACTTAATTTCCTATATTTTATTATTATCTATATATAATTAATTTTTATTATTTTATTACACGCTTCCTCCGCGTACTCGCTTCTCCTTTTTTTTTTTGAAAAATTCAGTTCCGGGCTTCCAAAGGCTTCGCTTCCACGTACCCGCACCCTTTTTCATTCAACCTAGGCCCCGATGTTGTGAGAGCACAAACTGCTGAGATCAGAGGTCGTAGAACCTTGGGTGAAGTCGTCGAACGACACCTCGATCTTCTTCCCCATTCACTTTACTATGCGCTCGCTTTTAGCACCTTTCCCAAGTCCCTGAGTGCGTTTGAGGACCAAGTCTGAGGGCTCACTTCTAATCATGCATCGGGCGCTATAGTGAATAGAATTGTCGACGAATTTTTGGGGACCTTGTGACTCCACCGCTGCCGAAGCCGAAGTATCTTGCTCATCTGTATAGGTTGCAGCCTCTTCAGTTGGAGCATTCAGTATCGATTGTCCCTCCGCCTGAACTGAAGAAGCCGTAACCGTCTCCTCTGAGGTCTGACCCTAACCCAATTGTTGTACAATGGATTGGAATTCCGCAGCCTTATCCGCTGTCGTGCGCCTCTTCCTACTGCTAGGCATCCTGATTAAACTATACAAAATCGAATATTCACAATATAATATTCATTGACATCATAATTTACAAATGCATCCAAAGTTCATCCAATATGAAATATATTCATTTCAAATATTCAACAAAATCACAAATTACGTCATTTCACAAATTCATATCCATATATTCATATATCCATCAGCATATTCAACAAAATCAAAAAATTACAAATACAATAAATATAATTAATTCATTCCACAAATTATATATAAACTCCTATATATTTATATTAATTCCACAAAATATTTATATATATAAATACTCCAATAATTTATATATATATATACTTCCATATATATACTTCCATTTGTATAGATATACTTCGATATATATACATATAACCGTGAGAAATAGAGAGATTGACCAGTGGAGGTGATGGGGGCAGTGCAGGTCACGGGGGTTGCGGACAGGAGCGGTGGTGGCGGCGAGTGGAGAGAGAGAGAGAAGAGAGGCCACGGGGTCAATGGGGATGATAGGGTGGTGGAGGGCGACGGAGGTGCCGACGAGTGGAGAGAGAGAGAGAGAGAGAGAGATTAGGGATTATATCGATCTGATTTAACGACTTAGGCAACGAAACCATATACGTTTCATCGCCTCAGGATACGACTTAGCCGACGAAAATCTAACACTTTTGTCGTCTAAGTCGTTTTAAAAATTTCCCCCAAAAATGGCACAAAAAAAATCTCCGCCAAATTTTTGGGGTTAGACGACGAAACTACATGGTTTCGTCATCTAACAAGTCACCTAGACGATGGAATAATGTAGTTTCGTCGCCTAGGTTATAACTTATTAAATTTTCTTTTACATAAGTAAATTTAAAAAATCTACCGGCCTAAATATTTACGCCAATTCAGTAGCTACGTATGTACTCGATCAATCATTTTTTCGGATAGTACATAGTTTTAATTTGTGAATTTCGACAAAATTATTTTTAAAAAAAACATAAATGATCGTGAATATTAATTATATATTCATTATTAAAACTATTTCCAACGTGACGATCAAGCATTAATTTCCACTGGCTAGATTATGTTGAGAATGTAAACGTTAATATATTCTATATAATTTAACCTAAAATGTATACACATAAAACTAGATTAATTGATGAGTTAATACATGTTATACATACATCTACTAATTAAGGTTGTATAACTTAAGTGTTTGATCTTATGTTTGTATTTAATCTATATCCATATAACGAAATTTATTTAATTTGGAGAAAACAACTGATAGATTTATTTATCACCACTTAATATGTAAATAAAAAAATGTGCATTTAATATGAAGTTCGTTAAGGGTTTGATCGGTGTAGTCATCAACTATAAAAGGGAATTAAATTTCTGTCGAAAAGGAAACATTGATACACCTTATTGTACTTGAAAACTTAATATATATATATATAATATTCGAAAATGGAAACATCAACACATCCATTATTGTACTCATAGATTGTAAAAATCTACTTAGACGACAAAAATGGTAAATTTTGTTGTCTACGTACCATTTAGACGACAGAAATACTCGTCTCATCGTCTAAGTTTTTAGGGTTTAGGCTTTAGGGTCTTGGGTTTAGGCTTTAGTACGACTTAGATGAAGAAAATACGTACCTTCGTCGTCTAAGGAGTATACGTAGACGACGAATTAATAAATATTCGGCGTCTAAGTCGTACGTAGACGACGAAAATATATAAGTTCAACGTCTAAGATGTCATCTTTATAACAGAAAAGATCTTGCATTTGTTGATTCCAAGTCATTTCTGTTAGTCGACATAACTAATATTTAATTATATTTCTTAATTAAATATAATTAACTAATTATTATTATTGAGTATTTCATATATGTAAATTGAAAAAACATATCATTGCTCATCCTCATCCTCATCCTCATAATCATCATTGTTTGAATCATCCTCCTCCTCACTATCCACTGAATGCTCCTCATCATCATAATCTCCATCGTCTGAATCGTATCCAACGTCGTCGTTGTTGTCGTCATCCTCCAGCACCTCTTCAGGGACATTCTTCTCTAAGTCATTAATCTCTTCTTGAGTAATATCTGTGGCGCCATTAGACATGGGTAAGTGTTCATTAAACTGAATCAGTTCCCTTATGTCGGGGATGATAGAAGTATTAGGCTCTTGATATGCATTATAATTCTCTACTTCAGTGTCAGTGACTGACGTCCCTTCAAGTGTGGTTACACTCCGTATTCCTCGGTGAGACAGATGGTTAACAATTTTTCATGCTTCACCAACTTTCGGATCATCCAGATAGAACACCTTCCTAACTAAGATGGTAAGAGCGAATGGCTCATCCTCATACCATCTTGAGTTTGTATCTACTAATAAAAGGCCCAGATCTTCCTTTGTACGCTTGAACCATTTACACTTGAACAGAAAAACATTGATATCATTCCCGTAAAGTAACTGCACGACATTAACAAGAACCCCATAATATACATCAGCTCATTCCCCAACCGCAATCCCACTGTTTTGTGTTCTTCTTCCTTCATCTCGATCCACTGAATGAAACTTCATACCGTTTATAAAACATCTTGAATAAATATAGTGTTGAACTGACTTATGCGCCAACAAGTATTTTTTCCATGACTACCACCCCTCGTGGTCATCAGATTTTTCCAGATCCATCATCTGCAAAAAATTTAAGAAGAAATATGAATGTTTATTTAATTTCTACCAAAAATCTAACATAGTTTTCCCTAATAAAAAAGGGTAACCAAAAATCTGCAAGCAAAAACTAAGGCAATCCACTTCGCATAAGCAAACACCACATGCCATTTGAATTTTTCATGGGCATCTATTCTCATCCAGATTTCTCAATTTCATAAAAAATTAATTAATCGCAAACCTATATGCATGCATGGTTTAAATTAATTAATTAAACATACTTACCCAATTATGACTCTTGTCCGGTTTGGGTATCTGAATTTTCTTCTTGTAAAACTTCATGTACTGTTCAACCTCATAAGAGTCTCGCAACACTACCCAATGTGCTTCAATAAGTTCTTTTTTTTTTAATCCTTCATTTAATATTCCACTAAATAGTTGTACAACATCTGTGACGACTGAAACATTATTGCGGGTATTGCGATTGGAGCAGGTGATCTGGACTGGATCCTTGAGGTACATGTTGCAGTAGGTAACACACTCGTGCATTAGGTATGTCTCTGCTATAGAGCCATCTGGGGAAGATTTATTTTTGATGAATCCTTCATACTGTCCGAGTTGTCTGCAAAATAGTCAACAATTAATTATATGAAGAATAGTAGAAACACATGAAAATATATATGTAAATGATGAAAAAATAGTTATAAATAATTATATATTTCTTGAGAATACATCCAAGTGTAGTGGACCGGACCAGAGAGCAGCACCTATTCAAGAAGGTGGATCATAAGGTGAATAATGATGTCAAAGAAAGCGGGGGGGGGGGGATCTTCTCTAATTTGCGAATGATGTGTACAATTTTGTATTGTAGTTCGACCACATCTGACTTCTTCAACTCTCTAGTGCATAACCTCTGCCACCATCTACACAATGCTACTATTGGTTAGACGACGTCACAAGGCAAATATGGTCGAATGACCATTGAAATTAGACGTTGCAGCATAACATGATAGTCATGAGTCTTTAGACCAATGAACTTGTGTTGCTCAACGTTGACAGCACAAAATATTTTCGCTGCATAACTAGACGGATAACAAATACTTTTAAACAAGTTGAATACAATATCCCTCTGTGCAAGCTTTACTGTGTACGGTGTATCTGGTATCTTGTTGTACAAACCCTTTTCATCCCTCTTTAACCACAAGTTTCGGTGGATCTTGCAAATTTCAAGATCTTTTTGGGCTTTGGGAGTATCCTTTGTCGTGAGCTTAATACCGAGAATTATTCGCACCACGCTGTCACACACATTCTTTTCTAGGTGCATGGCATCTAGGTTGTTCATGAGTTTCAACTTCGACCAGTAAGGTAGTTCAAAGAAGATACTCATGTGGTGTCAATATTTAAGCTCATCTGAAGGGACCGAATTAAGCTTATTCGCATCATTGTCATTGCTCAACACATCAAAATCGAAGTTAATTAACCTCTCAAAAATCTCTTCACCAAACCACTGTCTGGGTTGCGGATTATTCTTTACAGTCTCGTCGAAATCATCCATAGCTTATCGCCAAAAGTGTCCATGAAGAAGCCATCTACGGTGACCCAGGTAACACACCTTATTCGTGTGCCAACTAGTATTGACGTCATCCAAGCAGACAGGACATGCTCTGTACCCTTTGGTTGTGCAAGATGCCAACATCCCATATGCAGGAAAATCGCTGATGGTCCACATTATAGCTACTCTCATCATGAACATTGCGTCAGTGAACTTGTCATATGTTGGGATTCCATTTTTTAACAACAAAATCAGCTTGTCAATTAATGGTCTAAGATACACATATAAATATTTTCCTGGAGATTTAGGATCTAGAATTAGCAGAGTAAGGAAATTAAATTCCTTGTTCATACACATCTATGGAGGTAGGTTGTACGGCATGAGAATAACTGGTCAACTGCTGACGGAAGCGCTATTATTACCCCAAGGATTGAATCCATCTATAGAAAGTTCGAGTCTAACATTTCAAACCTCTGCTGCAAAGTCATAAAATTCATGGTTGAAATTTTTAAAAGCCTCCTCATCTGCCACATGTCTGAGCGCATCATCGTATATTCTCTGTTCTACGTACCATCTCATTACCTCTGCTGTGTATAGAGACATGTTGAAAGGACCCAACCCCGATTTAGCTTCCTAAATCGGAATCAAACCCCTTCGAAAACACGAACCAACAAAAAATTTTCGAAATTTCGGCAGAGTTTCGTTACTAACGTAGAATTACCATAACCTGCACCCAGAAATTAACACTTCATCCTATGCCACAAAAAGCAAACCGTGGGCACCAATCCCATCCGGATTTCTCAACATCAATATAACCAACAATAGTAAATAAACTGTACTATGTATATATGTATATCCGTGAAAATCCGCACAACATGTATCAGAATGTATCAGAGCGACCTCTAGTGTAAAATATATACAATGTATACATCAGTAGGTGGAACTGAAACCTACTGGAAAACACAGGTGACTCTGATCACTAGCCTCCAAACCGCGACGTGAAACACCAAACCTGAACTGCAAACTGGGCACGGAAACCGAAAAGCCCAGGGGAAAGACAATAAACACGTTAGAGTGAGTGGACGAAAAATAACTGTCTTTCACCAAAATATATATATATGTTATAAAAACATATGCGAGTCCAGGTAAATAAAACAACATATGTACACGAGGTAAAACTCATACTCCTCCAGTGTACAGAGCATGCAAGTAAAATCCCACGGGGTCACTCATGGACTCCTCCGTGCTAGTACAGTCTGAATCACGGAGTCCCTGACTACCACGTGACTCTAAGACAGAAATGGCCTCGGTTCCGGGGAATACGCCCCTCACCGGTCTGGTTGGGGAAACGCCCCTCCAGGCGGCCCTCCGTCGGGGATCAGCCGACGAGGCAAGGTGTATCGATACAACAACGTAACTGAGACTATACTCTGTGAAAACCAAATCACAAGCAAATCGATGCAAATGCATGAAACAACATATAAGTGTATGCATATTCGTATACGTATATCCGTATAAATATAATCGTATAATCGTAAACACATGCTCATATAATCATAATCTCGTATGAAATCTCATGCTCGTAAAACCATAATCATGCTGCATGCTCAAGTTCATAAAACATATAAAAGACTCGCAAGATTTCCGTGAAAAGAAATTGTCCACTCACAAATCAGCTAGCGCGAACTCGCGCTAAACTCGTGGTCCGGCGGAAGTTCCCTCGCCCGAAGCACGATCACGATCCAAATCTCGATCTCGATCTCCTAAATACATATACACATAACTGATCAATATCGTAATTCACAACATTGTATGGATGCACGGAAACCAACTGTCCCGGAAATACAAAATGCAGTACAAAATGAATTACGGAAATCCCGAAATCCCCACTCGAAATCTCGACTGACAATCGGCTAATCAAATCAACCCGAAAACCTCCGTACGATAACTAGGGCGTGATTTCGAGAAAAATGACACTAATTACATCGAAATCTGAAAAGTTGACTTTTTGACCGCCGCCGCCGCCGGCGGCGCGCCGTCAACGGCGAGATAACACGGCCAAAATTTCCAGAAATAAAGATCTCATGCATACGAACCACTTCCTTCACTATCATGAAGCCCAAAACTCATCGGAAACCTCCCAAAAACACACAAACCCGAACGGAAAACCATCACCGATGACCTAATCGGGTCGCCCCAAATCCTCCACCAAAACCCAAAACAAACGCATGAATAGCTTCACTAGACCATGGGGAGTCGAACCCCTAACCTCATAGCCACCGAGGCTCGCCGGAGGACCACCCCCCGTCGCCGTCGAACCAACCCAGTTCGGCCAACTTCGAACTCACCCAAAACTCCATCAAATTTCACAAAACCAAACTCTATCCAACTCGAAATCACTAGAGGAAACGATCCCTACCTTTTAATTGATCGGAGGTGGCCGGAAAATGGTCGCCGGATTCCAAAGCCGAAACGGGAAACTTCCCTTATCGGGTCAACGGTCAAACTTACCAAAAACAGAAAGTCAACGCAGGTCAATGCAAAATTCGTGTTTTTACGACTATTTCTCGACTATTTTTCAACTTTTCGATATTTATACTCGTCCCTCGGGTCGATCGACGATTCGAAATGGATAACCATCATGATTCGGATAAACTCGAAACAATCGGATAAACTCGTCGGAACCCGAAACTTCAAATAATCATAAAATATTCCTCGGTTATCGGAAAAATGTTCCGGAACTGCCCACGAACTCAAAATCATGTACTCTACACTTTCCGTGAAGATACCCAACTCAAATTCTCGACTGAAAACAAAGTCGCGAATCGAATCGACAAATCACATAATATCGCAAAACTGCGACTAAACTCAAATCTCGAGAATCGTGCCAAACACACATCTGATTCTGGTTCGGGTCGTCACACATGTACAGATGTTGCAGTCTATAAATTAATGAAAAATACTAAAGCACCTTCACAGGTATTTGCTTCTTCGAACTCTTCCCTCTCCCCCACTTCAAATATCTGCACTGGTTTCATATAGGACAATAGTCCAAATGTGCATACTCTTTGTAATCATTTATGCACATGTGAATTTGCTTGTACTTTAGGCCAAGACTGCTTTAGATCTTTCTAACCTTATAATGGGTATCCGGAAGTTTGTGATGATCATGAAGCAACTTACATATATGCTCCTGCATTTCATCGAAGGCACGGTCTAGCATTTTGTTCTTCACTTTTATCTTAATTTCCTCCATAACATATCGCAACACATTCTCTGGACATCCAGGGTACACCAGAGTCTGCGCTTGAAGTAGCATCATGTTGTACGTATCCATCTCAGTAGTGTCAGTGACCAAGGCAGGGGGGACTGTGTCATAATGAGGAGTATTGTAATCTCCCTCTTCGTATTGGTGTCCACCATGACTAAATCTTGGAAAAGTATCATGAACAAAATTCACAGTGGGGTTCCAAAAATGGGAGCCACTACCGCTGGATGAGCCACCCTGGTAACTGTACCCTGAGCTAAAGTCTACTACTTCACCTTGCTCACGCCACGTAGTGTAACTCCACATCATACCGTGGTCATACCAGTGTTGAGACATAACATTAATCTCTACAAACTGATGGTTAAGACATTTTCTGCACATACACTTGTAACGCTTCTTTCTCTGACCATGTTCTAGTGCAAATAACATAAACTCTCTGATTCCGTCCATATACCGCGCATCACTTCTATTCACTAACTGTATCAAACTCTTACCCATATTTCTGCGTAAGTTAATAATTATCATGTTATATAATTTTTCAACCGATAATTAATTAATTTAATATACTATATTACCAAATTGCATAACACAATTAATTAAGTTAATATGTTGTAATCAATCTTATACTATAATTAATCTAGCTAATATTATATTATATTATATTATTAACTTAATGTAAAGGACATGTTATATATATAATTTTTAAACTAATTATTCTAACATATATATATTAAACACAACTAGCTTAACAATTAATTAAACATAACCTTAATTAACAATATATTAAACATTTAACAATATATTAATTAAGCTTAACTAGCTAGCTAGCTTCAACGTTAGCTTAATAGTTAAATAACCTATTAGCTTAATCTAACATTTTTCAACTAATTAATCAAATTAAATATACTAGTTAACTAACCAATTAGCTTACAATTAGATTAACAATACAATAAAACAAGTAATTAAGCTAAGGTCGCCATAAAATATATATTTGCCAGAATATTTCACCGAAAATTGTTATCACTGTATGTACGTAATTAAATTCAAAAAAAATAATCGAGAGATACGAGTTAATATCTTCACCGATAATGTGATAAGTGGGTAAACTAGAACTCCGGAGTTTGAAAAACCGATATTTGAATTGTGGCCTGCCGGGAGCTGGGTGTTGAGTGTATGTGTGTGTGTAAGAAGTTGAGAGAGGATGAGATAGCCTATCCTGGAAAATGAATCTGATCTAAATAATTTAGTTTTCTTAGACGACGAAATCAGTCGTCGTCTATGTGAAACATTTCGTCGTCTAGGTACACACTTAAACGACAAAAATAATTTTGTCTTCTAAGTAGCACTTAGACGACAAATTCTATATGTCATCGTCTAAGTGTAAACCTAGGCGACTGATAGCGTTTTTGTCTTCTAGGTGATTAAACTTAAGACGATGATTTACGTTATTCGTCATCTAGGTGATTTACAATTTTCATCAACTAAGTGTGTCATACTTAGACGACGAAAAATATTACGTCGTGTTAGTGTACATCTTAGAAGACAAAAAATGATATTCGTCATCTAAGTGCGTACTTAGACGATGGATTATGTAATTTATCGTATTAAGTATTTCTTAGACGACAAATATCATTTTTGGTCGTCTAAGTACACACTTAGACGACAAAATATATTTTTGAGAGATGAAAAAAAATATCGTTGACAAAATATAAGGTTTCGTCGTCTAAATATGTATTTCTAGTAATGAGTAGATCTATTAATTAGGAAATGAGGCATTCTATTTTTTAATAGTTATTGCTTTACTCATGTTTAATTGCTAGCCTAGGTATGGTGTCTAATCATATTCATTCTCATAGTGTAATATTTCTTTAGAATATTTTTTTTATCAAGCCGAGTTATCCGATGAAACCTTGTAACATTACCAAATTTACAATATAATTATCGATCACCTAAAAAAAATATCTCGTGAAATGACTATCTATATAGTATATACATACATCTAATAAAATCAGTGGTACGGTTCTTATTGAACAATATATAAAACCAGTGAAAGGTTTGCTAGTCAATGCTTCACTTGATCGTGTTTACTTTATAAAATTAGAGAAAACTTATATATTATTTAAACTAAAGAGAAGATGCAGAGGACACAAATAGTGGAGAAGTGTATAAATTGTATTATTCATCTGATTAGCTTCTGAATGTCAAGTATCTCTATTAATTACTGTAGAAGGGCTTAGTGCGGTTGTGAAGGTAGAACTTTGATATGGACATAAAATGCCCTTCTTCACCATATCATCTATCTCTCAAATTTAATCAAGAAAAAAATAAAATGGTAATCAACCACTCACCCCCTGCAAGAAAACCGACACCGAGAGAAAACCAACACCTCCCCTGCAAGAAAACCGACACCGAGAGAAAACCAACACCTCAAAAAACCGACACCACAATTCTTCTATCACCCCCTACAGGAGGCCGATCTCCGAGCCCAGACTACACCATCGCCGCCATCCCTATGAGCGCCCGGTCTTGCCGAAGACCCTCACGTGACCTTGCCGAGCCACTCCCACCGCCACGTCCTCCGACGAAGAAGAAGTCCGACCCACCTCCAAGGTCGACTACTACGAGCAGGAGAAGAAGAACAAGATGAGAGAGGGAGTGCTGTCTAGATGTTTTTGTAAGTTGGGAGATTTGATTTCAATTTCAAGCCCTTTTTATCAATTTCAAGACAGAATTGGCGATCGGCTTATAAGTTGGATTCATTGGTGTACGATTGGTGGCAGAGATGGATGATTTGGAAGTAATGAGTTTTTTGGGTTTGAAGTTTGTAGCTACAGTTTTTGGGGTTTGAAGTTTGTTTGTTTCATGAGAGTCCTAATTACACGAGGCTGTTTAGTGTGTTTGACACAGTCCTATTCTATTTCAGGTTACAAACAGTCCTGTTCTGTTTCAAACTTCGCTGAATAGATGCACTCCTAAATGGTTATGAAGTCTTTGTAGTTCTACAAATAGAACGGCATTCCATCAGCTTTCTCAGTTGCAAGGAGTCGTCAATTTTTTTGTTCCTGAGGTAAAACCCACCATTTCAATGCTTTTGAATTCTTATGCCTTTGATTCTCATGTTTACACTGTATTTTCTGAATTACGGCTGAGGTTCGACAACTGTTTTCATACCCGCTGTTTAGAAATGTGATTGCAACCAAAATCATCAAAATTCTCATGTTTCTGGGAGAGTCCGTTAATGGAGGCACACGCAAAAGCCGTGTGTTCGAATGGTGGTCATGTATTGAACATTGGCTTTGGGATGGGTTTATTTAAATCGATCTTTCTGTTCTATGCAGCTTTACTACATCAAGAGGGTGCCAGGGAAGTCTATGCGTGCTGTACACATGCTGTTTTAAGGTACGTGGTTCTACTGCTTGAATCTCCAATTTTGTTCTTTTGATATCACATGTAAAGAACTAAAAGAATGTCTGTATTGCAGAGTTTGTGATTGTTTAAAGTTTCCATCAGATTTAACAATCAACAGTTTAGTCTATCCTTTCTGTTCATTTTGCTCGGGTTTCTTTTTGTCATAATATCTTGCTTAGAACTGTTCCAGGATTGAATATCAGAAATAGTCATTGTCAAAACTCAAAACGGTTGCTTATGTCACCCCCACTGATTCCACTTAGTTGGGAGTGGAATCTTCAATGGTTTTGAATTGGATTAGAAACTTAGAATGCCACCGTATATGGATTGGAATTCTTTGACTTTTTAGACAATGTTAGAGGTCCTGTAAATGACCATCCATTTATTTTGGGAATCATTTGTGGAACATGTGGCTGCAGTAACCATGTGTACTGTAAAAAAAGAATCAACAGATTATCCCACTGACAAGTTTTGATTTCTAACAATTGATTTTGTATCATTGAAATCTCAGGGTATAAGGTAGTCACTTCTTTGCCAAGTTAATCTAATCATATTTGATCTTCTTAACTCCCAAGCCCGGATCACTCTTATAAACTCTTTTCCCTGAAATTTTTCTTTTGACAGTAAGAATGAATGTAATGCTCATGTTTCCTTACTATTTAGATTTAATCATTTAAATATCCTTTTCCTTTTGGCAGTCCTCCTGCCATAGAGAGGCTATCAAGCGGTTTATTCCAAGAAGTGATCATAACTTCGCTGAACAGATGCACTCCTAAATGGTTATGAAGTCTTTGTAGTTCTACAAATAGGACGGCATTCCATCAGCTTTCTCAGTTGCAAGGAGTCGTCAATTTTTTTGTTCCTGAGGTAAAACCCACCATTTCAATGCTTTTGAATTCTTATGCCTTTGATTCTCATGTTTACACTGTATTTTCTGAATTACGGCTGAGGTTCGACAACTGTTTTCATACCCGCTGTTTAGAAATGTGATTGCAACCAAAATCATCAAAATTCTCATGTTTCTGGGAGAGTCCGTTAATGGAGGCACACGCAAAAGCCGTGTGTTCGAATGGTGGTCATGTATTGAACATTGGCTTTGGGATGGGTTTAGCCTATCTTTTATATTCTTCAATTGTAATTATTTCGTCATAAAATTGATTTCACTTCATAATTTGGTTGAATATTCGAACATTTGTTTTATGGTCACTTCTAATGTCAGTAATGGAGTTAGGAATAATATTTGAGCTTAATCTGATAACAAGAAATAACATTTTGCAGGTTGAGCATTTTTATGATTTCACTCTTGCTTCTTCATGGGAAAGGTAATTCTTTTCTTCTTTTTTAGCTGTTTTTTTTCTTTAATTATGGTGGTACATGCAACTAATTTTGATTCTAATATGTGATGTTTTACAGGTTCATTTCTGATATAGAGGCGATTTGTAGGCAGTGGATGGCCGAATTGGTATGCTTGATAAGATTGCTTTGTTATTAATTTCTGTAATGTGAGTCATAGTTTATGTAAAGTCAGTAGCAGTTTGGATGTCACTGCCGAGCTGTGTTGCTTAGTTTTTTTTTGTTTGTTTGTTGTTTTGTTGCTGCTACGAGGAAAATAGAATCACGTTGAGAGCATAATTGATTCTTCTGTTTAGGAGTGGCTTCTTTCATATATAAGTAAATTTCATATGAACTGTAAGCCCTTCTACAGTAGTAACGTTCAAAGTTTGGTCAATAGTTTTGCACTCTTGACACCATATATGCTTCGCTGCTGTCTTATTTCACGAACTTATTGTGTTTTTCGTCGCATCAGTTATTTTACTTAATATTTCACGAACTTATTGTGTTTTTCATTGCAATCCAGTATCCAAGGAGGAGCCTCATGGTTGGTTAATAAAGACACAGGTTAGTTTTTGCGATTTCAGATTGCTGATTTTTCCTGTATTGTTGAGTTGATTTGCTGCAGTTTGGACCAAATGCATATATGCTAAATCGTATCCTATGTACAAAATGTTCTTTTAGTTGCTTTGGTTCCTGAAAATTCTGTTAAATTCTCATATTCTCTGCATTGGTTCAAACTTATGGCATTGTTGACAATGACATTAGTAGGATATATTTAGGTTGGAATGTTACTGAGAGTATAGAAAATTGGACCAAGTAAATTGTGAGTTCAATGTAAGCGTTTCCCAGAGACTTGAATAACTTAATGTGGTGGAAATCAGTTGTGTGCTTTAGCCTTATGTTGGTTCATGTAGCAGAGCCAATATGGGTTTTTGACCCGTTTTCTACAGCTTTACCTTGCTTAATATTACAAAGTTGTGCTGTCCCTGCTGTGTAGAATAAATGAAATGAACTTTCTAAATAGGAGGCAGGGTTTCTAGGCAGAATTATAACATGTGAGCAGAATCAAATCCTCGGCAGTAATGTAAGTTGTAAATTTGCTGCCAGTTACTGGGGAATATTACATTGACTGTTGTGAATATGGTTGTTATATTCTAAAAACAAATCCATTTCTCATGCTAGAACAGTTCTGCATTTTATGTTTGTGTATCAGCTTTCTCATGCTTCGCTATCAGCTTTTATGATAACTGATCAAACATAATTGCAATGCAGCTTGCAGGGGCTTGCCATATACATCTCATATATTTGCGATACTCAACTTTCCACCAAAGAAGGGCCTGACTGTTAGAGGTAGACCAAAATTCGACCATTGGATGAATTTTTTGGTTTACAAATTTGATTTGAATTTCATTGTACAAATAATATAAAATCTCTATTAATTAACTTCTTTTTATCCACTACGACATCTGTCATATACCGAATGAAAATGATCTTAATTTTTCCCTTATGCGTCATGTAATTTGAACGCATAAAATAGTAATACATGCCTCTTTAGTCTCACACACCATCTAACAAAATCACCAAAGAATTAGGAATTATATTATCAACAAAATAGTAACACTCGATAATTAACTATATCATCAACAAAATCACCAAAACAAAAAATGACTTCTATTTTTAGGTCATATATCGAACATCTTATGGATCAAGCAAATAGTTCGCGTACTCGAACGAGTTGACAATGGCGAGAGACGTTGACTCCCGAACAATACCAAACTTATTTGGCCCGACGACGAGACCATGCTCGAGGAAAACGACATGTTGAATCTGTTGATGATGCTCCAAATTCACAATCAGAAAATGTAAACGAACCAACTAGAGGTAATGTTGATTATGAAAGGTTTTTGAATTAGTAGTGTTCATAAATTTTTTTACCTATTGATATTTTTTATTTTATTTATTTATAGACATAGTGCGCTTAACTCACATTAGACAAAGAGCACGTTCGAAAGGGATACGGATAAATGATGGTAATCGAGTACAACCCGTTACAAATGAAACAAACGAAGAGGTTTCAGGTACTGCATTATTTCACTTTATATATGAGATGTTAATACACCTTAAATATTATCTATTTTTATTTTTTTAATATGCACTACAGTTGAATAGTAATAAAAAAAATTGTCTATTAAATTATCAATTTCATTATTATAAATCAGAAAATCTCGATACTACAATGATTAATGCAACGGAGCCAAATATGATTATTGATGAGGAAGTGAACGAAAATGGGAACATGCTTATTGGTGAAATTCAATGTCGAGTCCGGCCTGTGCCACGAACGAGGAGAGCAAGGATAATGTCTAAGGATGCAAGAAATTTTCGTGAAGAAATTGGAGTACCAATATGTCAACTGCCACAACCGAGAACATGCCCCAAGTGCAATGCGCAATTGTTTTATAAAGAAACATCAAGTTTGTGTTGTTTGAACGGGGGAATTAGTCTGCCTCTGATTCACTGTCCCCAAGAAATGCTTGCTTTATTCTGTGACCAAACAACAATGGGAAAGAGATTCAGACAAAACATTCGTGCATACAATAATGTTTTTTCATTCACCTCAATGGGCGTTCATGTTGATGAGAGAATTAACGTTCGATCACATTACACCTTTCGTGCTCAGGGTTCTATATACCATAAGATTGGTGGCCTTATGCCGAGTGATGGAAGAAGACCACGATATCTACAAACTTATATATACGATACCGACCATGAACTCGATAATAGATTGTCAGAAAGTAGTGTTTTAGAGAGGGAAACAGTTGAGAGGATACAACATATATTGAACCAATATAACCCATATGTTCATACGCTACGAAGTCTTGGACAACGTGAAGACTTGCCTAATTGCAGATTGATTTTGAGAGAACAACCTTCTCATCGTCGTCAATACAACCTACCATCAGCTGATCAAGTTGCTGATATTATAGTAGAAGGGGATAGTATAAATCCAAATGGAAGAGACTTCGTGATTCAAACCGCTTCTGGACAACTTCAAAATATTCAAGACTCCGTTGGATATTATGATCCTTTGCAGTATCCGTTATTATTACCATATGGGTCATATGGTTGGGACATTAACACTACAGACAATAATGGAAAGTCTATGAGTTGTTGTGACTATTACTCATATGTGTTACAGGTTAGTGTCTACTATTTCTTCTTTCCCTTCATAACATAGCCAACATGCCTTAAAACATAGTTAACAATCTAAATTGTGTAGATACGCCGAGATCATGACAATCTCTTACATCGAGGTGGGCGTCTCTTTCAACAATATGCAGTAGATAATTATGTAAAGATTGAGTCACAGAAACTTAGATATTTTCGTATCAATCAAGACAAGTTTCGGAGAGAGGCCCGTCAAGGACTTCAAGACTCTCTACATGCAGGAGAAAATAATGCAGGTGTGAATGCATATTTATCATTCAACTTAAAAGTATATAACACCATATATGTCGTAATGGAGATTTATTAAATGGCCAACTCACCATCGCAATATAAAAATGTCAGGTAATGTCGGTAAGAGAGTCTTTTTGCCATCTTCATTTATTGGGAGCCCGCGGGATATGTATCAAAGGTACCAGGATGCTATGGCTTTGGTTCAAAAATATGGAAGACCAGATCTTTTTATCACCATGACTTGCAATCCTAATTGGAAAGAAGTTATGGATGAATTACTCCCTGGCCAAACACCCCAAGAACGCCCAGATTTAGTCGCACGAGTGTTCCATGCAAAACTCGAACATTTAAAAGAGGACATCATAAAAAAGGGAGTGTTGGGAAACGTGGTTGCTCATGCTTTTGTCGTCGAATTTCAGAAGAGGGGTTTGCCGCACATTCATATGTTGATCATGCTAGAAGATGGTGATAAACTTAATAATCCAGATGAATATGACCGCATTGTTAGAGCAGAGATACCGAACGAGCAAAAAGAACCCTTACTTTATGAAGCAGTGTGTACACATATGATTCATGGTCCGTGTGGAGTTGTAAACAGCACCCTTTCATGCATGAAAGGCGGTAAGTGTAGTAAAGGATACCCTAAATCATTTTCAAATTACACTGTTCAGGGAACTGAAGCCTATCCTGTATATCGAAGACGATCAGATCGTTTACCTGTACCTCTTAGAAGACGAAATCATGTAACGATTGATAACAGTTGGGTAGTTCCCTACAACCCGTGGTTGTTACTACGATATAATTGCCACATCAATGTTGAAATATGTGCGAGCATCAAAAGTGTCAAGTATTTATATAAGTACATCTACAAGGGTCCTGACAGAGTTGCACTACAGCTCCAGTCTAATCCAAATTTTGATGAAATTCGACAGTTCGTTGATGCTAGGTGGGTTTGCGCACCTGAAGCCTTATGGAGGATATTTAAATTTGTGCTCAATCGAATATATCCAACAGTAGAACGATTGCAGATACATCTCCCCAACATGCAACAGATAAACTTCAATGCAGATGAAAGAGTGGAGGATATTTTAGAAGATGAAAATGCCGAAAAATCGATGCTTACTGAGTTTTTCCATTTAAACCAAACGGATGTGAATGCAAGAGCGTATTTGTATCGAGAAATTCCTGAAAATTATAGGTGGGATAGAAAAAAATATTGGGCTAAAAGAATAAACAACTATAAGTCTCTTGGGCGAATATACAGTGTGTCACCGTCAGAAGGTGAAAAGTTCTACCTGCGGGTTCTGCTCAATCATGTTAGAGGGCCGAGATCCTTTCATGAATTGCTTACTATGGACGGTGTACTCCAACTTTCATTTAAGCAAGCGGCTGAGAGACGAGGTTTGCTAGAGAATGATAACAGTATTCGAGATTGTCTGTTAGAGGCCTCAAGAGTTAGAATGCCATCGGCCTTGAGAAGATTGTTTGTCACAATATTGGTTTACAGCCAACCAACTGGTGTTCGAAGATTGTGGGACGAGTTCTATCCTTTCATGATGGAAGATTATCCTTCATCCAATAATTTGTTCAATGTAAACAAGCTATTACGTGATTTAGACAGAATGATGGAACAATTTAGAAAAAACATTGGACAGTTCGACCTGCCTGCAATGACGAGTGGACTTGAAGAAAATTCAGGAATCCCAAGATGTATTGAAGATGAAATGTCTGTACCAGTCCCACAAGTAGACATTGATGCAATAGGTCGCCTTAACGACGATCAAAAATATGCATTCGATACCATAATGCTTGCGGTGGAAAGTGACGGTGGTGCATTATTCTTTCTTGACGGTCCGGGTGGAACGGGAAAAACATATATATACCGTGCATTACTGGCTAATCTAAGAAGAATGAATCGTATTGTCTTAGCCACCGCATCATCTGGAATAGCTGCCATTAATATGCCTGGTGGCAGAACGGCTCACTCAAGGTTAAGTATTCCACTTCATGTGGATGCATCGACCCCGACTTTCATAAATAAACAATCTGATCTAGCTGAGTTGGTCAGAGCTGCAACTGCTATCATTTGGGATGAGGCACCCATGACGCATCGATATGTCTTTGAAGCACTTGATCGAACTTTCAGGGACATAACAGATGTTCAATTACCGTTTGGTGGAAAGATAATGATTTTTGGGGGAGATTTTCGCCAAGTGCTTCCAGTTGTTCCCAAAGGAACCAGGTCTCAACTCATTGAAGCTTCAATTGTGAAATCTTCGTTTTGGGCACAAACAAAGATTTTAAGGTTGAGACATAATATGAGATCCATTAATGACCCTCAATTTTCTGATTTTTTACTTCGTGTTGGCGATGGCAATGAGCATGCATTTGATGGTGAGATGATAAAGCTACCGCAAACCATGGTGATTCCGTGGGTAGGAAATCAATCGATCGATCAAATCATAGATGCCATCTTTCCCAATTTGGGTGATCATGTATATGATACCGGTTATATGGTGGAGAGAGCGTTGATTACTCCTCTAAATGATGACGTGGATATGCTAAATGAAAAGATCATCAACATGTTTCCTGGCGAACAAATCACGTTCTATTCTTTTGACTCGGTGCAAGATGACACCAGGAATTTATACCAACATGAGTTCTTGAACTCAATAACAATAGGAGGACTTCCGCCCCACAAGTTGACCATAAAAATAGGTGCCCCGATTATGCTTTTGAGGAATATCGACCCAAACTTGGGATTGATGAACGGAACTCGATTGTTATGTCGTGGTTCATATTTGAATCTCTTGGATGCTGAGGTTCTAACGGGACAATTTGCTGGGACTAGAGTTTTTCTACCTCGAATCCCGTTGAGCCCGCCGGATAATGTTGGTCTACCTTTCAAACTCATAAGAAAGCAATTTCCAGTCAAATTGAGCTTCTCCCTCACAATAAAAAAGTCTCAAGGTCAAACAATTCCTTACGTTGGTGTGTACCTCCCAGATCATGTTTTCAGTCACGGTCAATTGTATGTGGCATTGTCCAGGGGAACATCAGAGTCCACTACAACGATTCTGGTAAAGAATGGCTCCATATCTGGTCAAGATGGTGTGTATACTAGAAATGTCGTGTTTAAAGAGGTTTTGTTGGGGTCAGACACAAATAATGTTGCATCTCATTAGGTATTTTAATATCGATTATGTTTGCCATATTAATACTTGATATTTACGTAATTATTTCCTGTTACTAATTTGATCGAAAATTCTTTATGTCTGTTCGTAGGTACTAAAACTATTCGAATGGACAAAAGCTCTACTCGACGTGTTTCAATATTTTCGGTCGGTTGGCGTATGGGAAAGTCGATAAAAATGAATACCGGTTATCTCAGTAACTTGGTTTTGAAAGAATGGAACAAGCAGAAGCATAAACAGTATGGACCTTTGAGCACTTTTGTTTTTGTTATATTCCAAGTTCCGTTCTCAACTTAATTGTAAATTTTGAATATTATCATTAGTTGGCGCTATAAAATTGCACAGAGAGAGTTGATGACAACAAAACCGTTATCTGAAATCACACTAACATGGAGAAAAGTTTTGCGCTTAAGGTATGTACGTCATACCTTAACTGAGATATGTTACAATTTATGATTTTCCTTTTTCAACTTAACGGTTGGGAATATTGTTACCAGGTTGCGACGTCATCGCCAATGAAATAGCTTCTTATATAAGGTCTTATAGCTTCTTACTTATACGAGACATAAGCATTGATAGTCAACATAAATTTATTTGCAAATAACTAAACGTTAACTTATATTTTTTACAGTTCTACAAAAAACGTAAAGAGATGGGACAAATTGATCAGGTAATCGTAACACATTCATGTTCAACCTATACATGTATGTGACCATTTATTTATTTGTTTTAACTCTCTTATGTTTTATTTGTAGTTGGAGTGACAATTCGTTCTACATGGTGATTAATGTGGTTGGACTTCCTTGGACATATCGACGTCAACATAGTTAAAACTTTTGCTATTTTTTTAAATAGATTATATTCGTGTGTTTTTTGTTCTATTTTCATATGCACTGACGCTGCATTTATTATCAGTGATTGATCATTTTTTACATAGTGTTGACTTAATATGAAGTGGGCTAATATTATTTTACAAATTTTATCATCAATCATAGGTAATTCTTCTCACATCTCAATTAAATCTGTGTTCGAATAATAGAGATTTCGATTAGATCAATATTCGAATAATAGAGATAGGCCTGAAAGTGCACGATAGTATCTGTCATCAGCAATGGACTTAAGCAATTAAGTGAAAACGATATCGGTGGCATTTTTAAAAGTGTGCACTTAATTGCCCAAGTCCATTGCTCACGACGATATAATTGCACACTTTTAAAAATGCCACCAATAAGTCGCACGCGCGAGCGCGACGCCTTTCGCACGCGCATATGCGCGTGCAGGAAGGCTAGTATATAATTAAGAAAAGAAGTCGTCTATAAGGTTTGAATTTTCGTCGATGTATTAATATGATCCTTGAACATAAAAAAAAATTATCAAAATAATGCCTAAACTTTTAAAACAACATTTTCACGATGCCTAAAGTCAATTTTCTGTCTATATTCAGTTAACTTTACTGTCGTGTCATTTTTTATATTTAAAAACAATATAAATTTTTTTTAATACCCTTATATTTTCAATTTTTTTTTCATCTCTCTCTCTCTCTCAATCAATCAAGGGAGCAAACCCCAACGACTTCCTCTTCTCGTGCGCAAGCTGCCAAGGACTACCCTCACAACGTCTCCCAACTGTCGTCGAGCTCGCATAGTGTTTCTACCGAATTACGCGCGGGGGCGTAATGAGGCAGAAGCAATACGAGTACTCCTTCTTCCTTGTTGTTCGTCCGAACGATAGGGCTGTTCGGGTGGTCGGGCGCTTCCTCTTCCTTCGGGTATGCAGACTCTCTCTTCCGACGGTCGACTCTTCCTTCGGGCGCTTCCTCTTCTCGCGGGTGATCGGGTGTGCGTGTTCGCGTGCGGCTGTTAGAAGAATACAATAACAAACGGGCGGTCAGGGGTCAAGACGGGGTGGCCCGCCTTCAACGCTCTGATGCCTAAGTCAGATGATGTATTGGATATAACAGTCAAGCGAACGTACGTGTGAATAGTGTTCGGGTGGAGTGAATTCGTCAAGATGGAACGAATGGGATAGGATGATATTGAATTGAGTCGTGAAATCGAATGCCCTTACCTGTAGTAAATGCCTTACCTATATAGGTGGTTGGGCTTGCTGCTTGATGGTGTTCTTCGATGTGGGACTGGTGTGGCTTTGTTGGTGTGATCCGTGCATTCGTGGGGCGGGCGCCCAACGGGCGCGTGCGCGCTCGGATGGGGTCGGTCTGGTGAGTGAAGTTGAAGCCTCCTTGGTGGTCTTTCGGGTGGTCTGGTAGGTGTCGATTACCTGCTTAAGTGGATAAGTATATTAATCGGACAACTCATGCTATACAAACAAGTCCCCCAAGTCTCCAAGTCAAAGAGAACTTTCTTGACTGGGGAGTTGAAAAAGGGTTCGTGCGATTAACAAAATACTTATCCGATTGAGCAGTGGTGCGTGATCCTGTAACCCCCAAGTCCCCCAACTCTCCGGTCAAGGAAGGGCTCGCATGACGGAGTGGGACCTACGTTTGTGTTCCTGGTCGTGCGTTTGTGTACCTGTACGTTCGGGCGTGTACCTATTCCTGTATTCTGGGCCCGGCGTCCAAACGGATGTTGATAGTTTGGAACCGCACGCCTGTGGGGTGTTGCCTTTTCGTGCGTTCATGTACCTGTGGGCCCGGCCTCCAAACCAATCTTGCTATGTTTGGAGCCGCGCACCCAGATGGGGTCGGTCTTGTAAACACAAATAAGTACAACAGATATATAAGTATGCAAGTATGAATGTATGGTATGATGCGTGAATGTATGGTATGATGTGTGAATGTATGCAAATGTTAGTCGTAACGCCAGCGTTAGTGTGACACTGCGTACGTCGCACGTCAACGGGGATGCCGTCGCATACGCTGTAGCGTCAACGGTGCGATCAGGACCGCGACCTACAAGTGTTGCAGCGCTCACGAACGCGTACCCATGCCGCCCTTCGGCCTTAGCTCGCGCAGAGGCCTCTGCCGCCTAACCCGGGAAGATTTCACGGCCGGAGAGGACGGACCCCACACCCGGTTACGCTCATCGGTCTCGGACCGTTGAAGGAGAGGACGGACCCCACACCCTTGCCGGAATCCGAGTCGGCGAGTCGATCGTTAACGTTACGTACACAGAGGGGAATAACCCCACGCCCGTGCCACCCATCGAGCTTAGCCGTGCTAAGTCGGCTTGTACTTTCGCGCACGGCGAGGAGGTGACCCATATCCGTCGCTTATCAGCCTCGGAGCCTGTAGGGGGGACGGACCTCACACCCCTACTAGGACTTGGTTGGCGCACAGAGGGGAAGAACACCACGCATGTGCCGCCTATCGAGCTTAGCGCGCGCAAAGAGGGGACAGACCCCATGCCTGTTGCCGGCTATCGATTTTAGTTCGCCAGGAGAGGGGACGGATCTCATGCCTCTGCTAGGACTGAGCTGGCGTACGGAGGGGAAGAACCCCACGCCCGTGCCGCCCTCAGTGCGCGCAAAAGAAGGGACGGACCCCATGCCTGTTGCCGCCTATCGATTTTGGGACACCCAGAAAGGGGACGGACCCCATGCCTCTGGCACCTAATCCGGCCTGTACTTGCGCAAACGGAGAGGACGTACCCCACACCCGTTGCTTATCGGTCTCGGAGCCTGCAAGGGGAGGACGGACCCCATGCCTCTTTTTCCATAGGCGGCCTGTATTTTTGCGTACGGAGAGGTCGTACCCCACACCCGTCGCCCATTAGTCTCAGTGCCTGTGGGGGTGGGGCGGACCCCACACCCTTGCCAGGACTGAGTTGGTGCGTCGATCGTTTAACGTTGCGCACACGGAGGGGAAGAACCCCACGCCCGTGTCGCCCATCGAGTTTAGCGCGCCATGCCTGTTGCCGCCTAAACCGGCTTGCTAGTTCTTACCGGTGTGCGCACGGTGGGAGGTGCCCTACGCCCGTGGCGGTGTTATGTGTTTGTTACGCGCACGGGCTCTCTTTGTTCACTGGTCGTGCGGGTGGTGTGTGAGTTGGATCTGGTGGTGCTCTGCCGAGATGTTTCGGTGATATATATTTTTTGACTGCTCCTCGGGAACCGTTTGTGTAATAAATGTGAGTCGTCGTAATTAATGCTGGCGTGGGCCGGGCATTTAAACGCTAGTGAGCGTGATAACTGCTTGGAGCTCAGAGGTCTGGCGCGTGGGCGCGTGGGCTGTTGCATGGACGCCACGTGTCGGGCCGTGGGAGACCGTGCTAGGGTTCGAATTTCAAGGCGGGAAGCTGAAGAGTTGGCACGGTTTACTAAGGAGGGCAAGTAAACCGCCGTGGGCCACGTGTCGCAAACCGACGGTGGACACGCGAGAATGGACGGCTGGCGTTCGTTCGTGTGTCCCGTCTGATCAATATAAATAGTGCGGTTGGTGTTGTCTCCCTCCTCACCTTTTGTGACTTGCCGAAACGCTGCAAAAAATTTTCTTTGCCCACCGTTCCCCTCGGATTTTACCGGAGTTTCTTAGTCGACGTTCCTCCTCTTTGCCGTGAAATACCGAATTTTGGTGAGGCTCTCATCCCGTTTCTGTTGTTTTCCGTTTTGGTTCTTTGTGTTTCTGGGTTTTTAGGCTTTTTCTGGGTTTTTCATCTCAAGAACAGGGCGTGTTCTTGAGAGGGGGGGAATTGATCTGGTTTTGGGTAGTTTTTGTGGGTTTTTGGTGTTTCTGGTGGTTTGCCTCCCCTACTCTTTTTGCTGCTAAGTGTTGCCTTTTCGCCCGTTCGTCCAATATACCCCGGCGTTCCTCCAAATCTGCCTCCGTCTGAGCGGGCTGGACCACCCTACACGGGCGGAAGTCCCCCGTTGCCTCCGTCTGCGACACTCCACCCCGTTAGGTCAAGTCCCCCAGTTCTTCCGTACGCTCGACACGAGCGAGTACCCGCTGGGCGCACGCGTGCCGTTAGGATTTTCACTGGGCGCACGCGTGCCGCCAGACCGCCTGGGCTGTGTGTTTGTGGTTTTCTACTAGGGAATAGGAATAGGATAATGTGCGAAGTGATGTATCTGTTTGCTAACCTTCCGCTTGTTGTGTCTTTGCAGTCAAGATGTCAAAGGGCAAAGCCATTGAAATGGATGATGCGTTCAAGCGCCGGCTGTTGGCACTGCGGGATGTTGACGCGAAGGTCCGCAAGGTGGCGGATGACGGTCGTGGCGTACTCGTCCCGGGGGATAGTGCCCCGTCCAAGACCCCTGTCTCCATCGGGGCTGGTCCTGCCCCGCCCGTCCAACGGACATGAGCGGATGCTCCCCGCCCTCCACCAGGTGATGCTGCTGGATCCCAGGCCCAGGCCCGGGTGGAGCGCGAACAGCAGCAGGTGGGGTGTGATCAGCGCCAGTCCGAGCGAGATGATGTTGGGGATAGGCGGGAGTCTGCTCATACGCCTCAGTCTTCAAGTCGTGCGCCCGTCGCGCCTCCGTCTTTAAGTCGACCTTCAAGTCCTCCACGATACTTTTGCTCTCCAAATCCCTCGCTCCCGCTTTCGGATCCTCCACAACCTTCTGAGCAAGGGGAAGGTGAAGAGCGTGCGCAGAAGCGGGCGCGGACGGAGGACTCCTCTCCCGGCCTCGCTTCTGGGTCAAATGATGATGTTATGGACGCTCTGCGCCGTTCGCTGGTGGATGGTGCCGCCTCGCTTGGGCCCCTGCTGCCGCCGCTAGACAATGCTGCCCCCGATGGGCTGGATGCGGTCTTCGTTGCATGCACCCGCGTGATGCATCAGGTCTTTCGCGTCCGCTCGCGGGAGGCGTTGGAACTTGCAGGCCTCAGGGCCGATGTGCTGAAGCACCGGAAGGAGGTGGAGCGATAGGTGGCTAGGCTGGAAAAGGCTAATGATCTGTCGCGTCGGTACACCACCCGTTTAGAGGAGGTGACTATCCGGTCGGATGAAGCTGTTGCCTGTGAAGCTCTGGCAAAGATTGACCGGGATAAGGCCGTGGCCGAGGTGGAGCAGGTGCGCGCCGAGCAAAAGCGCGTCCGTGCTGAAGCAGCCGCCCGGGAGGCGCTATCAGAGTCCCAGCTGAAGGAGGCTGATCGTGTTGCTCGCATGGATGTTGTGGCGATGTTCAAGGAGTCTGACGAGCTCCGCGAACTGGTCAGAGCGGAAGTGGATAAACAGGTGGCTGCGTTCCAGGCAACGGTGGGTCCCTTCTTGAAGATGGATGAGTACCAGGCGTTCGTGGAGTCTGAAGTTGAGAGACGAGCGGGCGCTCAGGTTCCTGCGTCTGAGAGAGAGGTGGAGCCTGTGATCAGGCGGATGGATCCGGGCGAGCAGGTGGAAGTTGTTGGGGTGGCGTCGTCGGAGGAGGTTGAGGAGCTGGATGTTGATACAGGGGCGTAGCGTAGGATTTTTCTTCTTTTCCTCTGTAGTGGGATAGGTTGTTGTAGTCGGGCCTTGTGCCTTTCATTAATGAAATATTTCGTTCCGTACGTGTGCCTTGTCTATTTTTTTTTTGGCATCTTTTGAATGACTCGCGCGAACGTGCACCCACTCCCTTTCTTTGAATGGAATTTAACCAAGTGTTACATTCACGCGAGCGGCCTATCCCCAGTCCCCCGAGTAGATGGGCGGGCGGGGTAAGGGCGAACGGGCGTGCCAACATAAATAAATGGAAAAAGTACAACAAAAGGTACAACATAATAAGATTCTAACGAAAGTACTTCCCCGAATGGTGGACGCTCCACGGGTGCCGTAGTTGTTGACCCTGCGTATTATGGAAGCAGAAGGATGCTGGCGTTTCCCTCCATGGACGAGGTGTCCTCTCTTGTCGGATTGCCTCCCAGTCCCCCAGTTGGATTGGTCGAGCCCGAATGCCCTGGTCTGAACGATCGAACGTTCGCGGGGATGCAGTATGTCTCCTCGCTCTTCCAGCAGATCTTTTGCTGAGACGTGGCCCCTCGTCGTTCGTGCGTGGATCGCGCCCTTCGATCCGTGGGCTCCAAGGCGAGGACCTCCTGCCTGCCCCGGGGCTCTGCGGTTTCCTCGTGATTGTATCCCCGAACGTATCCGATCCCCCGCTCGGTTGGGAATCTTCCCAAGAGCAAATGCCCTGCGACGATCAGTTTTAGCTTGCAGATCCCTGGCCTCCCGAGTATGGCGTTGTATGGGGAGGGGGTGTCCATGATGATGAAGTCCGTTCGGATCTCGCTGTGTGGGGAGTCGGGTGCGCCAATTTTGACCCGGAGGCTGTCGCTCCCGATTGGATACGATGTTTCGCCCGTGAAGCTGGCCACGCATTCGTGGTCCTGCGTCATCCTGCTGGCAGGTCGTCCGAGCGCTGTGTACGCGTCAAAGTAGATTACGTTCACGGATTCCCCATTGTCTACCAGCACCCTCTTCACGAGGAATCGGTCGATGATCGCGTCAATCACGAATGGCAAGGTGCTGTCCTTCGGGCTTCCCTCCTCGTCCCTGGCTGTGAAGCTAATGGTGGGCGTCTCCTTCCTTCCTGTTTTCTGCGTTCGTCCCGCCCCGATCGTCAGTACCTCCCTGCTCGAGCGATCGGGCGCCGACGTCCCTTCCTTGCGTTTTCCCCCGGATATCGTGCTGATAGTTCCACGGGTCCCGGTGTTCGCCTGGCGTTGTCGCTCTTCCGCCCTAGGAGGGGTGGCCTGATCGTCCCTCTCCACATCCTTGAGGGCTTTCTTTAGCATGATGCAGCTGTTGGTACGGTGGGTGGCGGCGTTGTGGAATTCGTACCAGACGTCCGGGAGTCGGCCGGTCAGAGCTATCGCCTTCGTCATGTTGTTTGGTGGCGGTATTCGGTGTCGATGTAGGCGGAGCAGCTTCTCGGGCGACGGCTGGTCGATCGCATAGACGTCCTGTCCCGCTGGTCGGTATTGTGGCGCTGGCGGTAGACGGGCTCCCTACTGCGCTGGTCCCCTTGTCTGGTTGTGACGGTTGTCGTAGTAGCGGGAGGGTGGTCTCTGGTAGTTCTGCCTGTGCGTGTCCCGGTTCCTCTTATAGCCCCCGGCTGGCCTCTCGTCGTCCGCTAGCTGTCGTGGTTGGGCGCTCATCGTCTCTGGTCTGTTGGTGCTGGGTTCGGAGGCGGATCTGTACACTCGCGTTTCCACCAATGCCTTCTGCATAACCAGGTCCATGATCTCGTCGTAATCGAGATGCTCCTTCCTCACTAGTTTCTCTACGAACGGGGTGGCGAGCAAATTATCCATCAGGGCTACCTTGGCCACTCGCTTATCAAGGTCCCTGCATGTGCTTGCGAGTGTCCTCCATCGGTTGATGTAGCTCGACAGGCTCTCGTCCATCCCCTTGCGGACCTTGAGGAGGATGCCCGTGGTGTTGTACTTGCCTTGGAGCCGATAGCGCTTCTAAAAGCTCTCCGCCAGCTCAAGGAATGAATGTATGGATCCTGGCGGGATCTCGTAAAACCAGCTTCGCGCCTCCTCCGCCAGTGTTTCCTGGAACAGGAAACACAGGGTTGGGTCCGAATACCCGGTTTCGTCCGTGGTGGATCGAAACTCATCCACGTGCGCGCGTGGATCTCCGCTCCCGTCGAATCGAGCGATCTTTGTTATCTTCGCATAGGGGTCCCTCCCCCTGTCCAGTATATGCGCTGAGAATGGGCTGACCTGGGGGGCGAACGTCCCGCCCTGACCGGCCAGCTTGTCCTTGCGCAGGCGCGAGACCTCCTCCGCCAGCTCCTCCATTCTCCGGAGGATCAGAGCATTGTTCGTCGGGGGCGCCGACTCTTCCACGGGTGAGGACGCTCGGGCCGCCCGTGCGCTGGTCCCGTCGAACAGGCATCGCTCCTCGCTGGCGGTCTCCTGGGTCTCCTCGTGCTGCCCCAGCTGCTAGCTAACGAGTGCGTCCAACCGCTCCTCCAGCCTCTGACGGATTTGGCGCTCCTCTGCTCTCTCGAGCGCCGCCTCCCGTAATTCCTAGACCATACTGCAGATGTGTCCCTCGCCGTCGTCCCTGTCGGTCGCTAGTACATACCACCCCTGTGAGTCTGGCGGCGTCTCCCCGTCGAGCATGTTGCTGTCGTTAGTCACCGGGTTGAGCATGTGGACTTTTAATTTTTGTGGTGTTTATACGAGGTTTGCAATTTGTAAGGTTCCCACAGACGGCGCCAACTGTTTCTACCGAATTACGCGCGGGAGCGTAATGGGGCAGAAGCAATACGAGTACTCCTTCTTCCTTGTTGTTCGTCCGAACGATAGGGCTGTTCGGGTGGTCGGGCGCTTCCTCTTCCTTCGGGTATGCAGACTCTCTCTTCCGATGGTGGACTCTTCCTTCGGGCGCTTCCTCTTCTCGCGGGTGATCGGGTGTGCGTGTTCGCGTGCGGCTGTTAGAAGAATACAACAACAAACGGGCGGTCAGAGGTCAAGACGGGGTGGCCCGCCTTCAACGCTCCAATGCCTAAGTCAGATGATGTATTGGATATAACAGTCAAGCGAACGTACGTGTGAATAGTGTTTGGATGGAGTGAATTCGTCAAGATGGAACGAATGGGATAGGATGATATTGAATGTCCTTACCTGTAGTAAATGCCTTACCTATATAGGTGGTTGAGCTTGGTGCTTGATGGTGCTCTTCGATGTGGGACTGGTGTGGCTCTGTTGGTGTGATCCGTGCATTCGGGCGTGCGCCCCACGGGCGCGTGCGCGCCCGGATGGGGTGGGTCTTGTGAGTGAAGTTGGAGCCTCCTTGGTGGTCTTGCGGGCGGTCGGGTAGGTGTTGACTACCTGCTTAAGTGGATAAGTATATTAATCAGACAACTCATGCTATACAAACACATAGTCTTTCTGCCACATTGAGCCTCACCTCCGGCTTTATCTCCACGTCTCCGACTCCTCTGCACTTTCCTCGACAACTCTGTCGCTGAAATGTCGACTATCTCCGCCACTTCCCCACCAGTAACTCATCTTGCTAGATATGTTGCTTGTTGAAAAGAGAGTTGAATTTGATTATTGTGATTACGGGCTGGACCATAGCGATTAAGTTCCGGTGTGACGACACCACACATTTACTCGCTCCCGTCATTCCCGAAGAGTAAAGCAGAGTCGATGTGTCCTCTTGTTCGACTGTCTCTCTAAATCGCCCTCTGGTGGGACCCCTGTTCATCATCTTTGACAAATTATTATTAGTTGACGAGCTTGGGAAGAAGCTCGCGAGTGGTGAAAGCCATAATGGGTTTGGAATCGGCGATTTGTTTGGAAATCTTGGTGGATGAGCTGAGGGGGTTTGTGTGGTGGTAAAGTTGATTGATAGACGAAAGGGAGAATCAAAATGCGAGACCCAACCAAGGTGGTCGGAGCGAGGTAGAGGTGGAACCACAATCCGGCAATCGTCGCACGACACAGGGAGAGAGGGGAGGAGCTGGGGTGCGCAGGGTCGGCGATGGAAGAGAGAGATCCAGCCAGTGGTGGAGCCTGGAATTGATACGACGGGGCTAATTAAATTTTTATTTTTTATACAAACTTGAAGAAAAACTCAAAAAAAAAAATCTTATTTTATAAAAAGAATGCCATTATACAAATAAAAAGTGAAAATATTCAAGAGTAACAAATTTAGAGGTCGAACCTATGACCTCTCACCACACAAATCACTAGCTTTCCACTATACCAACTTGCCATTCAATAACAATTTGATAACAAAAAATATACATTCAAAAATTCAGGGGGGGACCCAGGCCCCTGGACCCAACCCATTCTTCAGCAGACCTTTTAGAAGCTCTCCTAGAGTACTCTAGAAGTCTTGAGGTTTTTGGAACTTACAATCAACGATCCAAAGCACTGCTTGTTCAGTATCTCCTTCAAGCAAATCAATTTCATATTCGGCGACGTCTTGCCGGCTTCGATCTGCTTCGACGAGTCATGGATTCCACGGAGGCTCTTCACGGAGAGCAGTGCTCGAGGACGACGTTCATGGCTTTGGGGCCGAACATACACGACCCAACGGAGAGCTTTTTCAAATCCTTGGAGTTCTGAGCGAACGTCGCCATCCTTAGGTCGGTGACCTCGCGGCAGCCTTGGTCCCTCAGCGCTTCTCGTCAACCAAGTTAAAGAGAGATCAGGAAAAAGAAAAAGAAAAGAAAAGAAAACGAAAGGAAAGGAAAAAGTAAAATAGAAATAAAAAAATGAAAATGACTTTAATACCCGTAGTGTTTGAAATTCGACAGTGTCACGTCATCAGGGATAACAAAGCTGTGACGGAGAATGCAAGCAGGCATCGCGAAAATATTGTGTTGAAATTTAGACACCACTTTAATAATTTTCAAAATTTATATATTATATTGATAAATCGGCGAAATATCCTGCTATATGAGTGACTTTTTTTCGTAAATATTTAATAATGTTTACATAGACATTCACAAAAAATATATATCACGTATTATTTATTATAGTAGGAGGCTCCGATATAATATTTACGAGATGATATCCTAGTCTTGAATTTTAACTTTGCTCCAAAAGCTTTTTAAGTAATGATGCGCAAAAAGCTTTGCCAATATACAGTAAAATACCCTCTTATAAAATATTAGGTGTATAAATACCATATCGAAGAAGATTCTCCAATATAAGCAAGTGTTGATGGAGTATATGCATACACATACACAAGTTGCTCCCCCATTCTCTTGCACGGGCGCCCTTAATCATAGAGCGCTCATATCCAATGTCATTTCAACAAGAAGTTAGAAAGTACACTATTAAAATATACGTAGGAAAAGGCCACAGGGCACAGAGAGTACATACACAGAGAGAGAGAAAGATGTTCGTGATGATGAGCAGCTAGCTTAGTTGGGTTAGAACAACCAACTAAGCGAGAGAAAAATCACCGGAAACTAAAACAACCACTGGTTGGAAAAAAAAAAATCTCTCATCGGAATTTGAAAACCTCTTGCCTAATTCTGACATCTCTGACGTCTCTGTTTTCCAAACCACACATCCTTCTGCTGCCACATTTTCCCTTCTCCAAAACAGAAGCTAGCCCTGGGGTTTGGGTTAAGTTTTTAAAGTTTTGAAAGCAGGAGCCTGGAAGTAAAAAATATTCACTGAGGAAAGTAAAAGACAGAAAGGCCCTACCATCTGCATGCCCTCGCCTCTATTAATACTTCGCATTAGCTTCCATATCTACGGCAAAAACAAACACCAATCTATCCAATCTATCCAGCTCTCTGTAGGCTTAGAACGCAGTCAGAGTGCCTCCACGAGAGTATCTCTTTCCCAGCTCAAGCTTCAAAGTTCAAACACACAGAGCGACCAAATCATATTGTCAGATTCAACATCACATACTTATTTGGGTGATCATGTGTAATCCAAACCCTTCTGTCAACTCTTCTAAGACTCAGAAAACAGAGCATGAGCTTCATCAACAGCCAGAGACCCATCTCTTCCTGGACCTCTTCTTATCATCTCTACCAACCAACAACACCAACAACACGAAAGATGAGCCGCAGCTGGTAGTAAAGCAATTCCTGCAACCACCATGTACTCCTCAACAACCAGAAATCACGACGACCAACAGCGCAATTACCATCAAAGACGTAGTCACAGAGACTAAGTCCCTGTTCAACTTGGCCTTCCCTATACTCATCACGGCTCTCATTCTCTACTCCCGCTCCGTCGTCTCCATGCTCTTCCTCGGCCGCCTCGGCGATTTAGAGCTCGCCGCCGGCTCACTCGCCATAGCCTTCGCAAACATAACTGGATACTCTGTTCTCTCCGGCTTAGCCTTGGGAATGGAGCCGCTATGTTCCCAAGCCTTCGGAGCTCAGCGTCCTAAGGTTCTCTCCGTCACTCTTCACCGCTCCGTCATATTCCTTGCGGTCTCTTCGATCCCCATTTCTCTACTCTGGTTCAATATCTCGACTATTCTTTTGTATTTGGGCCAAGATCAGAACATCACACGAATGGCTCACACGTATCTCATGTTCTCGCTGCCTGAACTTTTCACCAACTCTGTCATTCACCCAATCCGCATTTACCTTCGCGCACAGGGAATCACCCACCCGTTAACTTGGGCTTCGCTAGCAGGAGCCTTGTTTCATTTGCCGATGAATGTTGTTTTGGTCTGGAAGTTGCAGCTCGGCGTGGCCGGGGTGGCGGCGGCGTCCGCGGCTTCGAATTTGTTCGTGCTGTTGTCCCTAATCGTGTACATTTGGGCAACGGGGATACACGCGCCCACGTGGACTGCGCCGAGCCGGGAGTGCTTTACCGGCTGGAAGCCGCTTCTTCGGCTCGCGGCGCCGAGCTGTGTCTCTGTTTGCTTGGAATGGTGGTGGTACGAGATCATGATCGTCTTGTGTGGCCTGCTGATGGACCCCAAAGCAACCGTCGCCTCGATGGGGGTGCTTATCCAAACGACGTCGTTGATTTATGTGTTCCCGTCCTCGCTCGGGTTTGCGGTGTCGACACGGGTCGGAAACGAGCTAGGGGCGAACCGGCCCAGCAAGGCAAAGCTATCCGCTATGGTCGCGGTAATGTTGGCATTCGTGATGGGAATATCTGCGACGACTTTCGCGTCGGGGATGAGGGGAGTGTGGGGACGCATGTTCACTAACGACACGGAGATCATACGGCTGACATCGGCGGCACTGCCGATCCTAGGGCTATGCGAGCTTGGGAACTGCCCGCAGACAGTAGCGTGTGGGGTCCTCAGAGGGAGCGCGCGTCCTTCCACTGCAGCGAACGTAAACCTCAGCGCGTTCTATCTCATGGGAATGCCCGTGGCGATTGGGCTCGGGTTCTGGCTCGGAGTCGGGTTTAATGGATTGTGGATCGGGTTGCTGTCGGCCCAGATTTGCTGTGCCGGGCTGATGTTGTATGTTGTTGGGACCACGGACTGGGATTTGCAAGCGAAGAGGGCCCATGAGCTATCGTACGCCGGGTGTGAAGTTGTATTACAAACTGAAGAAGCGCAGCCAATGATTATAATTACAGTGCCTTCATCTCGATAATCCGAAATATCACCTTGTAATTTTTGTCACTTGTTATTTTATATAAGATTATTTTTCCATCAACTTTGTTTTTATGTAGGACTTCTGTGAATAATTATTTGTCTTCTTTTCTAAAGTCTCATCTAAATTAGCGTAAAATGGGTCAAATAGATATGTGAGTTTTGTCGTATTAATTGACTATTAAGTACAGAATTAATCAAAAATAATTAGTGTATCAAAACTATTGGAAGACCAATTTGTCATTCTTGCTGCGCGATGAAATAAATGTATTGGAATACCAATGTAATAAATTATAGATGCTAAATTTTAACGGTTCAACAATTATCTCGGACATAGAATTCAATCTGTTTTAGTATTTTATCATTGTTGCTCTGTGACTCAATTTTTTAGAGCAGATCCCATATCAATTATTTCAAGCTAAAATGGGAAGATTTTCCCTTAAAATCAACTCCAGCATATCACTTATCTTATTAGTCAATTTAAAGATTCCCTATATTTCAATTTTTATCCCTTATTATTTTATATCTAACTACATTTTAAGTAACGTTGTTGGAGTAAATTTACGTAAATAATTGACTAAAATAGATTTTAGCTTTATTTTTGAACAAAATAAGTAAACTTTTGATTACATTGTTAGAGTTGTTCTTAGTATACTTATTTAAGTTATTTTGATGTATTTTGTATCCAATTTTTGTAATTTTTATTTTCTGGAATTTTTATTTTTTAATTTTTGTAGTGATGAGATGAATAATGGGGTAAATTCATTTTTGCGTAGTAAGTCTTATCTGATAAAGAAAACTACTTGAAGCGAATGACATTTTTAACCGACACAAAGCAGTAGACTGGATTTTCTGTAACAAGTGTTTAGCGCAATTGGGAAATGTCTCAGAGATTCGGACATGTTTGATCTTTTCCTTCCGTAAGTATGTTGGGTGGACAACGCTAAGCTAAGGATTTCCATGGATCCGAAAATCACCCAATCACAACTCGACACGTAAACACTGAGACACTCCAAAATGGGAGGTATTGCGTGTTTGACCTTATCTTCTAAATCGGTCCCACCACCAAATATCGTTCTAATTACCCAGCTGGACAGCTAGCTGGTACGATTGGCACCAAATCATATTCTTCTTCTTTTTTTTTGGCTCGAAACCAAATCATATTCGTACTCCCTCAAATAAGCTCAAAGTTCAAATTTAACAGTTGTTGGTTTTAATCATGCCCCATCGTAATTATACTTTGACGTGTGATTAGTTGCTAAAAAGGAGAATAGTTGGACAAGTGCCAGCAAGAATCATGCTCCCAATTCCACTTTGATGCATGTCCTTTTCTTTGCTAGGTAAGGTCAAGATTTGATTAAATATCCAGAGCATAGCTACATTTGATTTTTAATATCTAACGAAATTATAATGAGATAAAAGAGATCTAAATGTACACATAATAAATTATGGTCTCAATCATCTCATATAACCATACGCACAAATATTAAAATCTTATATATGTAGAAATTATGTATGATGAAGTACTCATATAGCTAAATATATAACTTCTTACTTCTGCATGTAACACGTACTCTAATGTTAACTATTCTACATGAATTAATAGTAAATGATGACATAAATTAAAACGTACGTTCGAACCAATAAGTTAAGAGTCGGGGTATAATCTCGTGGATGATCACCTCATCCAATGTTGGTTGTAGATAAGTTTGTGTTCTAGTTATTCTAGTAGCTAGCTACTAGCTAGTTAGTGTGTACATTAGGATGTATGTATGTCTAAATTAAGTGTCAATAAATAAAATAATATAGTTAAGGTCGAGGTTAGAGAATTTAATCGTGAATGTTAAATAATTATTAAGTTCCTATAAGAGAGTTTCGTTGTCCTTTCAGCCAGGGACAGAGCCAGAATATAAAGTCAGAGGGGGCCTATAATGCACAAAATGGAAACCAAAGGAAAAAAATAGACTAGAAACAATAGAAAACAAAAAAACTTAATGAAAAAATTGCATGTTTTGAGGTTAGAACCCAAAACCTAACACTAACATCTCTATGCATTTACCACTGGGCAAGCCTAGAATAAATGAAAGTGATGCACATAAGATATACTTGACCAAATCTGAGGGGAGGGGGGGGGCTTGGGCCTACCTTGGACTCAAGGTGGCTCCGTGCCTACTTTCAGCTTCCAGAAGACAATAGGGTAGCTCATTTAATGGCCAGTCATAGAAGTGATTCTAAAACTAGTCATTGTTTGTTGGTTCATGCTCCCGAATTTTACAGGATGTCATTGCTTATGATGTAAGTCGTCTACTGGAAGAATTCCTCTTTGGATAATAGGTACTGTAGCTGGTATTGTTGTGATTGGTTAATGCTTAATGAAATAAGTTTATTTTGTAAAAAAAAAAAATCACAATCCCAAGCGTGGATACTAATTATTCCAGCATCCTTTCAAAAAGTAATTGATACTTCGGACTTTCATAGTACACGCTTAATTGATGATTAATTAGCTTTTCTATCCTTCATAATGATATTTTTATTGTGTAACATCAGTGCAGTCTTCCGATCCATTTTCATGTAATTTGCCTATGGTGATCGGGGGACCGATTTACTTGCTGAAGACACGTATGGCTTTTACAATCATTCACTCTCTTCATATCTCCCTATCAAACGGAATCAAAGTGAGGTACCCAGAAATTCTCCATTGTTAAAAAAGATGCCCCAATAATGAGCTTGTCTTCGAGTGCTTCGACACCATCTCTCACTCTCGTTCCAGTCTCTATTCTCAGAGTCCCCATATTCAAACTTAGACAAAATTTCATACTGCAAACACAATGTCAACACTCAACAGCATTTCATGTTTGATGAATTGGATTCGTTGCACTCGCATATAGAAACCAAACCCGCCACTGTATATTTGACCTAAAACTATTTTATATATCCATTTGAATTGCTTCTGATCATTATCGCACAGAAACATGCATATAAAGCTAAGGAATTCCCATGCCTCTAAAATTAAAGGACGGAAATGTAGTTCAGATGGTTCATTTGTGTCCCTATAATGTGGATAAACGCTAGCATGCATGCAGCTGAATTCCAACAGTTAAACAAACACAGGCTAGATATATACAATAGCAAAAAAACCTCAAAGAAAACTAAGAACTGATGAAAAGATCGATCGACCGACTGGCCACCACCACGGCGCGGCAGCTCAGAAATTAAGGCAAATAAAAGATGATAGAGAAGCGTGTGTTTGTTGTGTGCTGTCTAGCTAGTATTCGAAAGCATACAATATGCAGGACCTGTCTGGGCAGAAACTGCACGAGGGGGGAATCAGCATTCAGCCCTTTCATATCATTTCATTTCATGCCTCATGTTTCCTTCTGTACTTTTTTATTATTGATCCAACAATATATATATATATATATATCGTCCAAAAATGTGAGGAAAAAAAATTCTTTACGCGTATGGATTAATCTCCCTTGGCTTGTTTATGCCAAATCTGCATTCGTAAACTGACTTTCCTGCAGGCCTTGAGTTTGTTGGTATTGTACCAAGCGAAATCTGTGGGTTCCATGCCGTCAAATCCATAGAAACAATTATTTGTTGGCCATGCTTTGCTTCTCCAGCATTCTGGATCGTCTCTGTTGATATATGTAGCAATATTATTCTTTGTAGAAATTATCTGTTGGTTTTTTTCTTTTAGTACTGAATTATTATACTTCTCAAAAAATAAGAATTGAACTATCGGCACTCAATATTTTTTGACATGCACCATCAAGTTTCGTGTGTTTCATTGTCATTCAAAAGGTCTAGCTCCAACATCAACAAAGGAGAGGAGAAGAATCATCCTCGATCGATCTGTTAGAGCTCCACTGAAGATTTTTATGGCTATATATATTACTATAAGCCTAGTGGGTCATTTTGATATTTTTTCTTCCTTTCAACAATGCTTGGAAATGTTCAAACTCTTCTCACCGGCTTACGATTCGTAATAATAATAAAAAATAAAAATAAAATAGTTGACAAAGATGATCATCTCTCATGCTCGATCATGTACGTATATGTACCAGTTGACATATATATTTTGTGTCTAATTTTTTACTTACTTATTCCTTATATATGACCATGCGACTCGGTACAACACTAACCACTTTGCACATATTTCCCATATATATATATGCTTGATGAATGTTATGCTCCAACATTCCAACAATGGCCATGCATATTAATTTCACCCAAGAATGCCTAGAAGTGTAGTCGTCGTCTCGCCGAGTCGCCGACTAGTGCAGGATTCTAGCAGGATGCTAGCTAGATTCTAGCAGGGCGTTTGTAATTTAATTTTCCTCAACGTGCTAGATTCAAGGAATTGAGTGTTCCACATATATACCTTTAATAGATTCAAGGATTCATGACGTTGACATTGAGTTAAGAAATGGGGAGTTTCATATTTACAAAAGCTATGTTGGCTATATACGCGGGGAAACCTCTATGTATAAGACTACTAAGATATGATATAGTTCGTGTCTGAAATTAAAATATCAGTTGACAAATGACAATGGATATTTCATATTTGGAACGTACAGCAAGTGGAAGATGATAGATGATTACTTATAGCATGAACAATGATCGAATTCGTGAGTTGATGCGTATGCATGTCGATCGTTAATGAGCTACTCGATCTGGCATTGCTTGTCAACGCATTATTAATGGCAATGCACAACGCAATTCAAGCCATTTGATCTTATTAACTCGGTTGACAAAGTGAATATCAACGTACTTCATCAGCCACTAAGCTATTAGATTCATAAGCAACATATATTATGGGTAGACAAAGTGAATGTCAACCAGCTGACCAATTAAGCGCGATTTCAATTTTCCGCAATTCAATATATCTGCATACATGAGCAATGCTATGACTATATATACACAGTTAATGTTAAACAACAGAAAACGTGACATAATGAACTTAATAAACGAGATAAAGGAGAAGAAGTAATCCTTGAATACGTACATTGAAACTTAGAATTGCGAATGGATAGGTTGTGGCCTAATAAAATAAGAATGTCGGATGGATGGTCGAAACCTTGTACAAAAGAAAGAAAGAGGATGAGCATCTTTGAATCCGCCTATGAGCATTCAGGTATGTGCTTCATGTAAGGTACAACAATATCCTTACTTCGTGCCCATCAAGCTAGACTAGGGCATAAGGTTGGTTACTGTAAGCTTACTACGTACGTAGCATGGTCCAGAATGGAACCTCTCGAACTGGGCGTGTCTATATTATCATTATCATGCACTGTGTGCGTGAAAGAAAGATAAGAAAGCTAGTTATGGCCGGCCGACCCCAATGCAATATGGTACCGGTGGTCCTGCCGCGCGCTAGCTGTGGCTTGCTAGCTTTCCCCGTATAATGTTCGTTCACATCGAAATGAAGATAATGTTCATATCCTCTTTCACTGTGAAGATCGATATTATGAGCTATAGCTCTTACAAATATATAGATGCAACTGATAATTCAAACATGTCCATATATGCTGCATTGCGCGCTGCAGCTACCAAAATGCCAAATTAGTACGCACTGCCTACTTCAATTCCTGTCTTAATTTGGCTGGAAATTTATAGCCAGAACACTAACCCCACCTCCAAATAGTTACAAGCTTTTGGCAAAGAGCCAGATATATACAATTATTACCCCACTGAACACAGTGCATTTCAGATATTTGTAGCTTCTGTATAAGAGATCGAGCCAGAGAGAGGTAGCTGGTTTAAATACATATGAGAGGTAGCTAGCTGGGCTACATACATATGAGAGCTAGCTACCGAGCTCGACATCATAATAAAATGCAGACAACATTGTTCATTTAAGATTATCTTTGTGCTTCTGATCACATGGCGCTGCAAACTAGCATTATATATAATGCATCCTCCTAGCTCCTCCCTTTCTATCTTGTCTCCTTATCTAAACTTCACTAAACTAAGCCAAAGTCGACCAGTACCTTCTTCAGGCTGGCATTCGCATGCACTTCGAATATATAGTACTAAAACAAATTCTCAACAAATTAAAACCAATTATGAATTTAGTACTTAATTTCTTCACCCGAAAAAAAAATAGTACTTTTGTGTGCAATGTGTGTGTGTGAATTAGATTATCCCCGATTCCCCGAACCACTCCATCATGACTGTCTGTTTGAAACCCCCACAACCCATAATCCCTCCCCCATGAAACAGTAGCTTGCAGGCTGAATTAGGGCATACAGGCACAGCCTTTGTCCACATTACAAGAAACAGAAGTCGAGCTACTTGCCACTTGTTTAGGCGTATTGATTTCACACACTTGGGGTAAAGTTACAGTAGTTTACTTAATTACAAGGTAGCTGGCTTAGATCGTAAAGCTTTTGCTTTGTTTCTAGCTCACATCCAGTTGGGAGAGCTTGGCTAGCTAGGCAAATTTTATGTCCCATGTCCCCCTTGTGGAGGTACTCGACTCCTCCACACATGGCCTGTACGTGCATCCATCAACCTCTCAATTCTAAACCCATCATTTTCTACTCCCTTCAGGAACGACAGGCGGGTCCTTATAAATATTTCAAATGATGCTTCTTGTTTTAGACTTAGAGCTAGCTACCATACGCCTATACTGAAATTAAAAGAGCCACTTGCAACTAACATCATCTAAAACATGTATATGTATACCGTGCATGCACAAGACCATTGTCCGTCTGTACCTTTTTTTGGTGAGTTTAGATCACTGTGCGGAGCTAGAGAAGTATAAGTACAATCAAGTTTGGGAGGTATGTTGTATATATATCGATTTTTGACCGTCCGTATTAACTTGTCATTGAGAAGTGGATACATACCTATAAGGCACAGAGGGTTAAGCTTAATAATTACCCTCCCCAAATGTGATCAGATCACCTAGTTCGGAGTTCGGACTAGGTGTTTAATTCGATCGGAGAGGTAAGTCGGACTAGATTTCTGAAAGAAAAGAAAAGTTGCAGGGGCATATGGATTTACTTTGCATGGAAGATACTCATTGGACAGGCCCAAACTTAACGAATTATTTGGGCTGCAGGCTATGGTATGTATTGTGGACGCAGAGAAATTATGAGTGAGAAGCTTTTTCGGGTACGTACGTACGATCGAGTACTCAAAGATAATAAACATGCATGAATGATATTGTACTCTGTGAATTCAATTGAAGTGGCCGGGTAACAGACTAACACATAGTGATGATTAAAGAGAAGATTCTGCATGCGACATACATATATATATACACACATATATATATATGGATTAATTGAAGGGTTTGTACTTCGTAGTCCTCTCGATCGATCTGGGTCGTATTTTCAGATGCAGATAATGCTGCAGTGCGTACTACTTCCACCAACTATGCATTGATGCAGTTAATTGCATTAATTATTGACAGATATAATGCAGTTACTTGCATTAATTATCGACAGATATATATGACAAGCATGCATATACGGATTGAACGGAATGAGTTAAAGGGGGCCGGGTCGGGCGCCGGGCATCACTGTTGCTAGCTATGGTCCTTGAGCTTATTACACGAAGTCACAAACGTTGAGTTTATGCAGTATCCAAATTATATATAATGAAAACCTTGAGTTCCTAGGCACGTACCAGGAACCAACTTTTCTTACTAAAAGTATAGTTAATACATGGCATACATATATATATATATGACGGTATATATATGACGGTTAGGAACTATGTATCTTTGGTGGTTTCAATTTTCGAATTGTTTTTTGTCGATTTTATGTAAAATGAAATTTCATACCGAAGTTTTAGTACGAAGCTTCACACCAAAGTTTCAGTGCAAATCTTTGTACTGAAACTTCAATATGAAGTTGCATTTTACACAAAATCGACAACGTAATTCGATGATTGAATTTAATCATCTTTTAGATACATATGCAAGGATCGAGCATGCAAAATTTCAGCCTCATCAGATATCGTTTAGACATTTGATCACCACATTCAAGTTTTGAGCTAAATCGGACAATCTGTGTGCATTGTTAAACAATGCAACGATCAAATGGTTAAAACATCTTCGATTGAGCTGAAAATTTTGCATGCTCGATCCTTGCATATGTATCTAAAAGATGATTGAATTCAATCACTCAATTATGCGTATGTTGTCTATTTTGTATAAAATGCAACACTTATATATATAGTTCTCATCAAGTGCGAAACTTCACACTGAAACTTCAGTGCGAAGCTTAGCACTGAAATCTCAGTGTGAAGTTGCATTTTACACAAAATCGACAACGTACGCATAATTTGATGATTGAATTCAATCATCATTTAGATACATATGCAAGGATCGAGCATGCAAAATTTCAACTCTATCGGACATGTTTTAGTCATTTGATCGTGGCATTATTTAACAATGCACACAGATTGTCTGATTTAGCTCAAAACTTGAATGTGGTGATCAAATGTCTAAACGATATCCGATGAGGCTGAAATTTTGCATGCTCGATCCTTGCATATGTATCTAAAAGTTGATTGAGTTCAATCATCAAATTAAGTAGTCGATTTTGTGTAAAATGCAACTACACATTAAAGTTTCAGTGTGAAGCTTCGCACTTGATGAGAACTGTGTATATATAGAGTCCCCTTCTCCTCAAGTATTCCCTTTTTTGTCCATTTTTAGGTACAGGGCATTACACTAACTTTATATAATCACATCTCCACCGTTCAAATTTAGTTTATAATGTGTAGACCACTTATGCAAATTTTCAGTCTAATTGATTATCGTTAAGGCATTCTAAATTACAATTGAAATTTATAAGTATGAACGGTTCAGGTTTAACAGATTTGGTCAAACCTTTGATTTAATCTAGTTCGATACCTTAACGATCACCACTTTGGCTGAAAATCAGGAATGATCTACTCATATAGTCCTACTAATTGGACGATGAAGATGTTAAATTGTGATAAAAAAAAAGTTTGTGTAATATCTTATACCTGAAAATGGACAAAAAAATGGATACTTAAGTGGAATGGCCTTATATATATATATAGTTCTTATCCAGAGCGGAGCTTCACTTTGAAAATACGAAGTGAAGCTTCGATTTTCATAAGATTGATAAAGTTGTTTGGCGATTGAAACCATTCAATGTGTAGACTACTGTTCAAGGATCACATATAAAAAATCAGCTCAATCAGTGAAGATTTGACCATTTGATCGACACACTCAACTTTAAGCTATATCTGATGAACTGTATAAACCAAAAGTATAATATGTCAATCAAATGGTTAAATCATCTCCAATTGTGTTGATTTTTTGCAAGCATGATCCTTGAGTAGTAATCTACACATTGAATTGTTACAATAGTAAAAAAACTTGGTCAATTTTGTAAAAATCATAGCTCACTCCGTTTTTTAAAAGCAGAGCTCTGCTTTGGATAAGGAATATATATATATATATATATACATACATATATATACACGCAGCCCATATCTAGAGCGGAACTCCGCTTTCAAAAAAGAGAACGAAGTTTCTATTTTCACAAGATTGATAAAGTTTTTCGGCGAATTCAATCATGCATTGTGTAGATTACTATTCAAGGATCATGCTTACAAAAAGGTAGCCCAATCGGATATGATTTGACTATTTGATCGCCACATTCAACTTTTATATTATATCAGACGAACTGTGTAAATCAAAAGTTGACTGTGGCGATCAAGTGACCAAATCAAATCCGATTGAGCTGATTTTTTGTATCCATGATCCTTGAACATTAACCTATGCAATGAGTTGTTTAAATTGCTAAACAACTTTCTCAATCTTGTGAAAAATAGAACCTCGCTCTGTTTTTTGAAAGCGGAGCTCCGCTCTAGATATGATTTGTGTGTGTGTGTGTATATATATATATATATATATACACACACACATATAGTGAGTTTCAGCTATAGACATTCGTAATTTATCCGAGTTACAAATGGCTATCGACAGCCATTGGATCACTTTAGATGATTCTTAATGGCACCGATTAAAACATCCAGAAATGGTCATGGGTTTGGGCTTTATTTGATTAGGTCAATGAACAAAGAAATGTTCTTGAGCACAGTATGAGTCGCGCCACTATCAATTATACAATAATAATCGGTTGAGTCCATGCCTATAAAAGTAAAGGGTTTGAGTTAGTCGCTTAACCCTACTAAGGTTACTTTTATTAAATGTTAATAGTGGAAGGTTTACATAATTTCGTTTAAACATTACATAATCCATTACATTGTAAGTACAAGATCCATACAAGGACGAATATCGAAAACTTTTATGTCTTCTCATAACTTTTCGGGTAGCTCCTATTTTTCATGAAAAGGCAGAGTAACCGATGTAGGTGGGACACAAGATTTGCTCAAGTATCTTTATCAAAAAACTCTTTCTAGACATCACTACTAAATAAGGTGAGCTGTACTAAAGCAATGTTTATTTGAACTTGATATTACTTTTTATTACAATAGCGTCTATTGCGCCAAACTTAGAACAAACTAGATTGAAGGGGGATAATCGAGCGCGCACCCGTACGATGAACGGTACACCTATGGGGTCACAATTCACAATCCTCTTCTCCTTGCTGCGTTAGATCTTCTAGCCGTTGAGAGGGATCTTGGCCGCGTACGGAGGACGTAAGGCCGGAGTCAACCGCCGTCGATGACACGAACTCAGCCCGTGTTGGTGCGTCGCCGTGTCGTTGGTAGCAGTAGGGAGGTAGCGCCAGCGACACTCGACTGAGTTTGAGCGATAATTTTGGCTTCTATCTCGTTCATCCCTTCATGCAAATTGTATGGCAGACGCGAGGCCGGAGTCAACTGCCGTTAGTGACACGGAGTTAGTCAGTGTTGGTGCATCGCCGTGTTATTGGTGGCGGTAGGGAGGTAGTGCCAGCGACACTCGGTTGAGTTTAAGCGATAATTTTGGCTTCTATCTCGTTCATCCATTCATGCAATTCGTCGAACATTGAAGGTCCATTGTCTATGAAGATTTCACGAAGAAAATCTTCACAGTGAAGCAGGTGGATGGGCAAGGTCGAAATTGTCTTCTCAATTTTCTTCTCATCCATTTTGCAGATCTCTAATATCTTAAATTGTTGGCATATTCAAGTCATCTTTGTGAAAAATTCATTGATTATAAGGATTCTCTCATAAGTGAGTTGAATCTATCGGTATTCCACCGAATTCAAGAATTCTCAATGAAGTCTACTAAATCGCTTATACAAGGTTTCCAATATTACGATAGGTAGATCCTCACACGTAAATTCTCTTTGTAGATTGGAATCGAGATGTCGAATCAAATATTGAACACATTGTTCTCATTGCTTTGCGTTTGAGTTATGATTGCGTGTTGGAGTATTGTAGGGCATGAGCTGTCCATAAAGGCCATTGCTTACTAGATGCGTAAACGCATCCGCCCTCCATGTCTCATAACTGTTTCCATCAGAGATGAGGGGAGCGAAGTCTAAACCATCCGGGTGCGACATCTGAAAGGCAGGAAAATAACCTTATTAGTTCTAAATCTGGACTAAGCAATCAGAATATATGTAGGTCACGTGCGTGAGAGGCAAGGAGCATTCCACTCCCTTCATCACGCTCATCCCCACTATATTTAGTTCTTTTATGTCTGTTGCTAAATCAATAAGATGGAATGTGAGGGAGTAAAATACCCTCAAAATGGGAAAACGCAAAGTTGTGTAGAGGGAGCAGAGACAACTTATCACAAGAAATCTTACCTTAGATTTTTAATCTTGTAGTCTTCTTCTTTTTCTCGGTGGAAGAGGAGGTAAGCCGCGGCGACGCAAAGAGGAGCCGCGGAGGAGGAGATCACATCGGGATGCGTGCAACAACAAAGCCTTTGGCATAGGCGCGAAGGAGCGGTGGAGGAGCGTCGGGGCTAGGGAGGAGCCGCGACGGATGATGTGGGGATGTTTTGGTGAAGGAGGGCCGCCGAGAGGGATTTTAGGTGTTGGGGATGTTTTGGTATTTTTTCTCAGTGTTAAAACTCGTGTTGGAATATGCGCAGAAATAGAATGAGCAACATTAGTCTTATACTCTTATTTTTTATAGTGAATTATCCCTTATTTAAGAATCCATATTACATAGTCCTAATAGGAATATAAGATACAATGAAATATTACTTGATTACGTAGATACTAAATATTCATACAATCCGAGTAAAAAATTTATCTAATCTAAGATAAAAATATCACACATAAATCTTGACATATTTTAACAGACAACAATAGACTAATTATTAATTGAGCTTTCTATGCGAGTGGCCTGGTGTCATGCGGAAGAGTATTAGGAAATGTGCACCAAGTACCAAGTACTAATGGAGTTTCGGAGGCTACAACTTTTATTTTGAGTTAATAATGCTTGGATGATTTGCGTAACTAGCTAGTAAATATTTTTCCTGGTTATCAAACAAATCTTTGTTGCTCGGTTTCAACTTTTAAGCGACATCTTAGCAAAAAAAAACTTTTAAGCGATATATAGTGTCTGTTCGGAATGGATTCTCAAAGTAATTTTTTTAATTAGCGCTTTTAAGAAAAATCACTTCCAAGAGGAAATACTTGAAAAATGTTTCATACAAAACTACTTCTAAGACTAAAAAGTAATTTTTAAAAGTTTTCAAAATATTTTTATATACAATCAAACACTCCAAAATTTATAAAAATAAATTTTATATTTTGAAATACTTCCAAAAATTATACCAAAACATGTCCACAGAGATAGAGCAAGGAATCTATCAACTTTTGTACAATAAAGAGAAACAGTGTACAAAACGGTCCTATATCCATGCAAAATGGCAAACTGTACGTCACTTTCACGGGACCTGGCCTGCATTTATGAATAGTCAATCCACGGCCAGGGCCCAAAAGCCCAAAATCAAACCCACTTGAGTGACTTGATCACTCCAAACAGATTCGTACTCAAAATGACGGAAGCGTCCCCGATTCGTCAACTCTCTGACCACTGTTTTCCGTAAATACAGAAGATCAGAATGACCTCATTGAAGATTTCACCCTTCAATGAGTTTAGGGTGAAATCAGATACGCTCGCACGTGCAGAACAGCTTGCCTCAATAAGTCAAAGAAAACTAAATTACCAATTTAGCCCTGTGAAGTGACTGAACAACTGCAGAGGTACTACGTACGTTTTGCTGTCGCTGTTGAAGAGCATGTCTCTGTGACTCTGATTGAAGCTGTTGGCGTGCTCGAGTGTTTTTCTTTGCAATGAAATAGGTAGAAAACCAAGCTCTGAGCGAGGGAGCGAAAAATTGAAATGGAAACAGTGAAAACGGATGGTTTTTACCGGTGTATTTTTCTGATTCAGAACATATACACCTATAAGAAGGTTTTACTCCTCTTATTTGAGCAGAAGCAGACACTATTTGAAGTAGAACATACACTATTCATCAAATAGAATGTGTAATTCCTGTTTTTCGCGTAGTAATACAAAAAAATAACACCTCCTATTACTGTTCATAAATTAATTTATGAATTAAAAAAATGTTCGATTGATTTTCAACCAATACATAGATGACACGTGTTGCTGTCGTATGAATAATTGAATAAGATTTCGGGTAAGATTTCCGACCAATGGCGAGTTGACACGTGTCACACCGACAGAACCTTATCTTATAAATAATTGTACAAAAATTCTGGTAAGATTTTCGATCAATCACTTGACGACACATGTCACTTTCACGTGTCATTGTCGTGTGAATAATTGTCGAAGATTTTCGGGAAGATTTTCGGTGAGATTTTCGACCAACCACGAGATGGCACGTGTCGTCATCATCAGACATCAGATAACCTAAAATCGGCTATAAAAGGATCATCTCAGGCATCTTATATTCTCACACCATCTACAAATTACTTGTTATTTCTTCAAACATTTCTTTACATTCCAGCATCAGTAAGATGAATCATTTTAGTTTAAACACTTTTTTTACGTGGAGACGACAACAACGCTGGTAAAATGCAGAAATAGCTAACGCCTTCATCACTGGCACGCTCGTGGTAGCTACAGCATTCGATGATGAACAACCTCGTTTCCGTCCAAACGAAGAAAGGTTAATGGTGCAAAGGGATCATAATCTTATGGAAGATTACTTCATCGAACGCCCAGTCTTCAATGAGCAAGCATTTCGTCGGAGGTACCGAATGAGATCAAACTTATTCAACCATTTCTGCACGGATCTCTGCAACAATGACCCATTTTGGCATCAAAGAGAAGATGTCATTGGATTGCAAGGACTTCTTCCACAACAGAAGATGACCGGTGCTCTCCGAACGTTGGCGTACGGCGCAGCCGCAGATCAGTGTGCTGAATACACAAGGATGGGTGAATCAACCACACTAGAATGCCTGAAGAAGTGGTGCACCCAAGTGTATGAGCTTTACGGTGACATTTACCTCAACAGTCTAAATGCAGCTGTCATCACTCGACTTCTAAGGAGGGCCACGCATCAGGAATTTCCAAGTATGATCGGAAGCATCGACGACATGCACTGTGAATGGAAGAACTGTCCAATAGCTTGGCAATGGGCATACTCGGGCCGGTCTAAGTGTCTCACTATTATCTTGGAGGCGGTGGCCTCATATGACACATAGATATGGCACAGCTTCTTTGGGGTTCTTGGAGCACATAATGATATCAACGTGCTTCACTAATCGAATATCTTCGATTCGCTCCTTACCGGAAGTAGCCCGCAAAAGAGTTATAAAGTCAAGGATATGACATACCACAACATTTACTATCTGGCTGACGAAATTTATCCAAGGTACCCGTCATTAGTCAAAACTATTTCCAATCCTCGGACTCTACCACATAAGTTGTTCTCAAAGAAACAAGAGGCATACCGCAAAGATGTGGAGAGGTGCTTCGGCATTTTACAATCTCGTTGGACAATGATTTGTCATGCAGCTCGGTCTCACCACACATGGGTAATAAAAAGTATTATGTTGGCTTGCATCCTTATGCATAACATGATAGTTGAGGAAGAGTTTGATGAGGTAGAATTTGAGGAGAATGAAGAAGAAGATCTACAAAACTCATCAAGTTCTTTCATAAATTATGATGGGCCAGTGGATGAACAAGGTAATCAAATTCCATTTTAGCCAGTTTGAAGGGATGGATTAGATGAACAACGGTGTCGTGACCGTGTTGTCGATCTTCAGTCTTCTTATATCCATGGAGAGCTTCAGAAGGGCTTGGTGAAACACAACTGGTTTCTAGAGACCGGTGAACATATCAAAAAATGTTGTTTGAATTATATGTTTTGGCATTATGTTTGTTTCAATTTGGTGTATTTGAACTTGGTGTGTTTTAATTTAGTGTATTTTAATTTGGATTTCATGTAATATTATTTAATAAAATCTCTAAATAAAAAGTACATTTTTATTTCTTGGAAATTTAAATTACATAATGATAAGCCAAGCCTAGATTAGTATAAAAGCCAAACTATTGAAAAAGTGGACGATAACAATTTGAAAAGGTTCCCTCGCTATCTTGTGGTTCGTTGTCGTCTCCTTCTCCTTGCTTAAGGATTTCTGCTTTCCTCTTCGTGAAATACCTCTTTTAATTTGGGGTCATTCTATCCATATCCATTGTCATAATCTTTATTTCTTCTTGTAGAGCTCTCAATTTGTAGTCTTTCTCTTGAAGGAGGAGTTGCGCTTTGTGTAAAGCAAAATTGTTATCCTTACTTGATTTTTGAGCGGCGGACCAAATGGTTTGATTGGCCACAATGGTCTTCAAAGCCTCATCTCGTAGCTCACTTGTAGGAGACATGATTTTTTTCCTCTTTTTTCTTGTTTCTTTTGCCACCTTCACTCCTGGTGGTTTAGGGGGACTTGAAGGACCTTCACGGTTGCTTGTTGGTGTTGCAATCACCTCATCCTCATCCAAATTGACGGTGGGAGGTATTTCACTAACAGTAGGAGTAGTAGCCTCGTAGTTGTAAATACGTGGAGTAGTAGCCGTGGGTCCGATTTTCTTTGGTTGATTCACCATGACCAATCACCCAATTTTCGATATAATTCCCATAGACCTTTTCCCACAATTTGTCAACTTTTTGTTTGTTTCCGGTGATAGGACCAATGCTAACATGCATATAAGAAATGCACAATTGCAAATATTCCAAAGAAAGCCAATTCGACATTTTTTTGGAAAAAAAAACAGAAATGAATGAGAGAAGAGATGGAGGGAGATGATGAACTTGTTGTGCACAAATTGGTGTGGAAGGTTTGTAAAATTGATGTAGTATTTATAGGAAAATTGTTCGGTAGTGTTTGTAAATTTTTGGAAATTTTTAGAATAATTTTGGGCAAAAAAAGTGTAATGCTCGTCAGAAAAAAAGAGTCGGTACTCCAAAAATGCATGTTGCCATTGCCTTTGAATCTAAGCCGCCAGATTCAATTTTGTAATTAAAATGGACGGCACAGGGCAATTGACCATTGAGGGTGAAGATGGATCAGCTGTGCGCCACGTGTCACTTCTGGATTTCGTCCTCACAGTAAAAAAAAAACTTTTATTGGCCCGTGTTGTACATGCGTCGTAAAGAAAAAAAAATCCAAGCGACCTGGCATCACTCACGTGCATGGATTTCGCCAGGCTGCTCCTCCTCTACGGCGAGCAGCTGCTCGCGAGCTCGGTCAATGACCAGTCGCTGACCACCAACGACACCCCTGCACCATTTTTTTCGTCTTGTTCGTGCTATTGCAGCGGGCCCCCACCGATTTCGACGGTTGCTCGAGCAAGAAAGGTGCCCGGTGCAGATGCTCTTAGAATCATAGCTAGGCAGACATGACTATCAACTATTTGGCCGTGGCAGATGCCACTTACAACATAGATCGATCAGATGGAGCATGATGTATAATTATGAAATGTACTAGCTTCAAGGTTAATATACGGTAATCTCAGTCGCGCAGCTGTATGAGAGTTGTGAACAACGTAATAATCTTCGAACAAATGGCAACTATCTGAAATACTAATGGGGTGAGTGCGATTTTGAAATGTATGTATCGATTTATGGTGTTGGCCTTATTGAGCTCTAAGTTTTAATTTTACATAACATTTTTTTATGTCGACCAAGTCGTTTTATTGTCACTAGCCGTCTTACACGCGCATACTCGCGTGCGAAAAGCGTCGCGTTTGCACGTGTAAATTATCGTATGCTTATTAAGCTATATAATTTTTTTGATTCCAAATCTCTGTTTAAACCAAGAGCATACAAAAATCTCTATTGAAATTGAGATATCCAATAACAACAGAATATTCATATTCATACTCCTCTCTTCTGTTATTGGCTTAGAAACATTGAGAAGCCGAGAGTATGTATTTACCGAGTGTTAGGGACTTCAAGTAAAAAAATTACGTTGAGATCTCGAATGAAGTCCATTCACTATAACCATCATGTAGAACGACTCAAAACATGCATACTCTCTTCTTCTGTTATTGGCTTAGAAACATTGAGAAGCTGAGAGTATGTATTTATCGAGTGTTGGGGACTTCAAGTAAAAAAATTACGCTGAAATCTCCAATGAAGTCTATTCACTATAACCATCATGTAGAACGACTCGAAACATTCTTACTCCCCTATTTTGTTATTGGCTTAGAAACATTGAGAAGCCGAGAGTATGTATTTATTGAGTGTTGGGGACTTCAAGTAAAAAATTTACGTTGAGATCTCCAATAAAGTCCATTCATTATAACCATCATGTAGAACGCTCTTTCGCATATGCATGTGCGAATTATCAGTGTATTATACGGAATCAAAAACATATAATGAGAAGCGAACTAATGAGACATCCAGTATATATATATATATATTCAAGGAATGAAAAGTCAAAATTGTAATATGACTATGTGCGTGTAGAAGGGTGTGACTTGTTGAACATTAAGATATGTTTATTAACACTGTGCCAGACCTTAAAGGCTTTGGGCTTGCTTGGGACTATTTTATAAAGCTGTAAAAGTATTTTTTTTTTTAATTTTCAATATTTTTTTTAAATTAGTAAACACTTAATAAATATTTCTCAAATCACTTCCAAGTACTTCCAAGTACTAATTACTATGAAACTCAACCAAATGACTTTATAACTTTTTTTGTTTTTTATTTATTTATAATTGATTTATTTTAGCCATACTAACAACAATAGCAAACATATCTATTTCTTGTAATCTCCTTATTCTGATCTAGTTCTTTTCTCACCCAGTTTTTTTTTCTTCTTTCTTTACTATAGCAAAGTAGGAAGCAAAGATATAGATTATCACATTACAAAAGGAATTCATTTACACTGTTTATTTTTTTTTGCCGAGGCTTATAACAGTATACTCAACACGAATTTCATTTATGGGTGATTTAGAGTATTAGCTAGTTTACATTTCAAAGACCAAAAGATATATGTACAGTACAACAAATGCTATTTGGTTTCCATTGGGAGTAATATGCTCAAGGTGACGAACAATATTGTGAAGTCAACTTCTGAGAATTTTCCTAGTCTCTGTAGAACTTCTAGTAGTGACCTCAAGTTAAAATGTTCCTTGTTTCTGCATACCTTCGTGCATTCATGCTTGTAAGAATTCAATTATAGGAAACTTAGTTATCAATTTAACATACCACAAACAACATATTAAAGAATATGCAGCAAACATCACAGAATCAAATAAAATTGAATCCAAATGATTCAAATTTTTTCTGAACAAATCTAAATTCATAGATACTCACTCATTCTCTAATTGGCTTGGAGAGATGAGAAAAACTGTTTAACGTCCTCAATATTAACTCCACACACTTCTAAACTAATAATTTTCAATATAATTCAATAGACATATCAAATTTGGGAATCAGGTATCTCACGTGCAGTTCTTAGGCTGAGCTTCAAGCATAGAAGCTTCACCCTTGAATATCCTTCGGAGCCTTCAATTGCTCATTTCAAGATTTAATTCTTCCCCATTTTGAAATTATAATTCTAACATAAAAAATATCTTCCGAAGCTTTTATCTTACGCAAACAATGATCAATGATCTGAAAACTCAGAGGATAAGACATTGTCATAACTCATAAGAATTATCGGTAACAAAGTAAAACATATCAAAGAAGAAGAAAAATAAGTAGGAATTGAAAATATCAATAAGGGACAATGTAAATGAAATCAAAATTGAGTTCAGAAACCTTTTGGTGATGAGTCCCTGACCGGACAACTTCAACGGAACCACCAAAGTGGACGGCTTCTCGCATCCAAATTTTTTGTTTGTGATTCTGGTTCTCTCTAAAAATTATGAAGACAATTAAATGCGAAAGGAGAGAAGTTTAGAATTATCATAAACTCTAATCAAAATCTCAAGTAATGAAGCATATTACTAAACATCAAAAACATGAATACATAATTCTATACATCCATAAAGTGATTGATTATATTTTTGTGCAAAAACAGAAAAGGCTAAAACAAATTCTCAACATACACAGTAACCAATCAGTTATGAAAATCAATCAAAGTAAACTCGATTTCAACCAGATTTGGGATTAATGCTCTTACCAGAATCTCTTGAGGTACAGTAGAAAGGTGAGAAGCTTCAACCTTGAAATCAGACCTCTTGTGATACACCTCTTCTTACCCAAAGATCCATTGTACCAACAATTTTCTTGCTTTGCTTCTCCATCGAACCAAATAACACATTCAGCAGAGTGAACATGTCAGCCATATGAAATCAAAACCGAATTGCATAAATTAAACATTGTGAACATGCATAGTGGTGGTCGATCATGATTGGCATTTGTTTATTGCAAATCAATATGGTGTATATGGCAATGTGGCATGCAGTATGTAGGGTTAAGCTTTGGCTCTCACAACTAAGTTCCGTTGAAACTTGAGATCGAACAATGACATGCACACAATGACATTGTGCTAGAGAGAGAGAGAGAGAGAGAGAGAGAGAGAGAGAGAGAGAGAGAGAGAGAGAGAGAGAGAGAGAGAGAGAGAGAGAGAGAGATCCAGAGAGCTTTAGAGTTTCCAATTTACTGAGATTTTGATTCCAAGGCATTTTCCTAACAATTCAAGCATCGATGGAAAACATATTAATAGGAAATAAAAATTGAATCAAGAATAGAACCTAATGCTTAGTAACTTTGCAGATTTCATCTTATGGTTCTAATTCTTCAAACTACTGAAAATATCATACTCTCTTCTAAAGCAAGCCATGTGAATTCGAAACCGAATTGCATAAATTAAACATGGTGATATATATATAGAGAGAGAGATTACATATTGAATACCCGAAGTGAATCTGCAAAGTTATTAAGCATTCTCATTCAATCGACTAAATGTATTAACCTAAATTGAATCAATGATCCTTGTAACCCAAAAAAAAAAATTGAATCAATGATCCTTACCAGTCAATCACACACTCGATTTGGGTGCTTGAAAACTTGAGTAGTCATATATATTTGCACAGAGCAACCTCCATTTCACGTCATGCTCCCACCATTCCTCGGCTGTTTGGTTGGGTCATCTCCAAAACTGCTCTCCTCTCTTCCTCCACGACACCTTTTTCCAGCTTTTTTTCTTCAGATGGCACCCATGTCTTGGTTGTCGTCCTTTTTTCCCCCTGCTACATTTAAAGCGGTGCCCTCCATTTTTATTTTTTACCCTTTTTTTTATGTCTGTTTATATGCTGTAAAGGATATTTTTCGGGTTAACCAAATTTAGTATGTAATGACACCAAAACTCATGCTTACCTTTATTGTAGTAGAGATTTTATTTTGTCTTAATAATCAGAAAAGTTATCCGCATGGATTAGTTTAGTTAGAGCATCTGTTAAATTTTTTAGTCAAAATAATTAAAAGTTAAAAATAACTACTACTTATTTATTTTTTACTCAAGCAATTAAAAGTTATAGTTAAGTCAATTAAAAAAAAGTATGTTAAAATTAAGGAAAAAAGGGAGGGTGTTGAAATATGTCTATATTTTGTGTGTGATTTACTTTCCTTAATTGCTAGTCAATATTCTCATAGAATATTTAGTATATTTTCTCATTATGTAGTTATATTCCCTCACCAAATGGGGACTAGTTTGTAACCTATAAATAGACTCTTAGTGCCTTGTACCAAACACAGTTACAAAATATCAATAACAGATCAACTTTACCTTCACCTTAACAGTGATATTCCAACACGTTATCAGCACGAGCCTCTAACCCAAAGCTCTGTGCGAAAAGCCTAAACACTTTTCCCATCCCTATTCAAAATTGACTACTTTAATTTCATAACCTGTGCACAACCATTCATCAATTGACCACCAATGCTGTCATTGATCAAAGCCTGCAAGATGGACAATCTACCCCTGCAAATCATCCTACTTCGACAGACTATTATGATTTTCTCAGATCGAATTTGGAAACGGTCAACCTGTGTATGCAAATCATGGATGTCTAGTTTTTAGATCATCTTCCAGATCTCAATTTGGACATGTATTGAGAAACTTATGATCGTTTTAGTGAAGGTCAGCCAGCCCGATATAAGAAGTAAGTTTTCTAATCCGAAAACCTATATTTTCTCCCTCTTTGCAACTTTGCGAATTCTAATTTTTTGGGGCTTTAAACACCTCTCCTTCTCCATCTTTACGATTTCTTCAATCAAAGACGTTAAAAAAATCCTATACTGGGGACATGCTTAAGGAATGAAAAAAATTTAACTTCTTAAGTGATTGACCTACATAGAGTTCTGATTAACAAATCCAGACCTAAAATCAAAGCACTTTCTTTTGATTTTCGGATTTTCCATACTCTTTACTAGAATCGAAGATAATCTTCGTTCTAAGTATAGGAAAAAGTAGTGATATTAAACTAAATAAATTATGACAAATACTAATTATTTAATTAGCAAAATGTAAACATATGAACGAAGAACAAATTCTGTGAAACAAGATGAACTAAGTTGAGTCACGTGTATCACATACTCTCCTTAAGAACTTTTACACCGCCTACAGGCTTGTATGGCATTGTTCTCCTTGGATGAAATAACTTCAAAATTTTGTACCTCAGCACAAGAAACTTCTGGTTGAATTGAAGAGTACCTTACTCTATCACCGGAATTAAACTCACGAGTTACAACTCCAATAACTCTGGCCAATAATGGGTTAAAAACCCACCATAAAATCAGAAAATAATGGGTGTGAAAAGTGAAAGGTCATGCAAGGTTTTCCTGAGTACAAAAGGAAACTTGTGCGACCTGGCCCAAATCAGAGCGGCATTCGTGTCCATAGGACGCGAGCACACATAAGTCTAATCCAACCAAGATTTGCACCCCCTTCCGTGCGCATGAAAGAGAGTCTCTCTACATACTTACTCAAAGTATAGTTGAGTCTAACTATATTTAAAGACCTTTACAATCCTAGTTTTTCCCATGTAGGACAAACATCCTTTCTCTTTTTCAAGTGACCAACTTTGGGTGACAATTTCTCATTCACCCCTTGTCCAATTTAAACAAATGAATACATAAACTTTAGGAGAACACAAATCTATGTTTCTCATTCAATAATTTTAAGTGCATCTTACTTTCTTATTTTGTTTAAATTGTCCAATTAAAATGGTGGAAACCACCATTTTTTTCAACAATTCCCCATATGAATGAACATTGGCAACCAAAGACTTGAAAGACTTGGTGATAGATTCTGTGGTTGAAAACCTGCATAGGATAGGTAAGGGTTAACCCTTTGAACCTTCTCTTATGAAAGCATGCTTACTTTACTTACTAAACAATAGACGCGATATCTTTGAACTGTTCGTCATTTGTGTAAACGATGGCACACCTCACACAGGTATATTCCTGATACTTTTAGTTCTCACTATTGTGTTCGTTTTGGCCCTGGACACGCGCCTGGTTCCGTAAGAGCTTAATAGGAATTGCACCCTGAACAATTCTCATAGAAGTGGCCCCACTTCTCTCTGACATAGGTGATTTCTTAATTAAAAATAACTCGCATTACTCCACTCTAATTTCTGACACATAAGAATCATTAAAAGCTTGAAGCTTAACCTCATTCCTAACGGGAATCATAGTTTTCATCATAGGAATAGACTTGGGGAAAAATCTCCACAGTGATCCGGCACGGTCTCTACAATTTAGTTGTCCATTGTGAACCTAGAACTTGGGATCTCCAGTCAACTAGGTTGGGTGTCCACTGTAAAGACTTTAACTCATGGACTTTAGTCTCATTCCCCTCGATGATTTATCAACTCACTCTCTATTTAACCTCTTGGTTAACGAATTCGCTATGTTATCTTTTTACTTCACATAGTCAATAGAGATAACTCCAGTAGAAGGTAGTTGTCTAATGGTATTGTGTCTTTCACAAAAATGTCTCGACTTACCATTGTATATATTGCTTTGTGCTCTGTCAATTGCAGATTGATTATCGCAATGTATGCAGATTACAGGCACATGCTTTGTACAATTTGGGATATCCTCTATGAATTAGCGTATCCATTCTGCCTCTTTCCCACATTTATCTAGGGCAACAAACTCAGATTCCATCATGGATCTGGTTATAACAGTTTTTTTTAGGAATTCCAAGACATTGTTGCACCCCTAATGTAAATACATAACCAGTAGTAGACTGAGGGCATTCGGGTAATTACCATAAAGAGTGAAGGCAAATTGATAAAGTTATAGACCCCAGAAATAGACCGAAGTCCAATCCAGGAATCTGACAATTCTGACGACGTAAATCGACCAGAGTTGGACGGAATCGAGGTGTCTCGGCCCCGGGACCAACCTCATCCACTGTCTCTGTCACTGAACCGTCTTTTTCGATGGAATCGGGGGGAAATGTGATCGAGATCGATCGGAGGGAATTGACCCAAATTGAACCCTATCTCTTCCAGTGATCCTCCTCCATTTACGGCCAAATCGGCCTTGGTTTGCCGCCGCCGACTGAGCAGTGCTCCTCGCCAGCTCGGATACGACCTTTGGCGATCCTAAACTGGAGAAACCGATCAAAATTTGAATTAGATTTGATCGGGATTTTCTGACCTCGATTACGTTGTAACGGCGACAGATCCCCGGTGTTAGCCTCCCCTCATCCCCAGCTCCTCCTCTGCCTCTTCCTCGCTGGGAAAACGCACCACCGCATAGTTTTTTGGCCACGGCAGGGAGGTCCCGTAAAGAAACCCAGATCGAATTCAAGATCCATGGGCCACGGGTCAAACTCGACCCAGATGACCTAAATGGTTAGGCTCAGTGGATCCGGTCCCAAGCCCAAGTCTGGATTGGGTCAACCCAATCAATTTTTGGCCTAACCCATGTCTGAAATCCAAATACGGCCCAGATCCCTTTTGGGCTGAGCTTCTGATGATGTGGCAACACATCAGCATCGCCTGCTGACGTGACGCCATATGATTGGTCCATGTGTCCATATGAGACCGACACCACTTTCTAGAAAATTCGTATTATGAACTTTTGTACATATACAAAGACTCATAATCTTTCGTAATTTGATTTTAGTGCACTTATTTACATCAGAGCTTTTAATCATAGAATTTATTCCCGGATTACGAGTTCGACGTTTCATATAAGTAGAACCCAAGTGTTGGATTAGATATGCAGACTATTAATTACAAAACATTTAATATATCTAATTCAAGGGGCCAACATTGGTCGTCTGTTGAGCAGTCATCCACAAACCAACACACTAAACCCGTGGTTTTATAAGCTATTTCATTTAGCAAGTATCAAACTAAATGTTAAATTTTTTAAATCTGTAATTATAGAGGCGAAGGGGTTTTAAATGCATACAATTCTCTTGATGCCTTAATCAATCATCGTCTCTTCAAATTTTCCTTGCATATAAAGGGGTTGAAGATATGGTATTCCAAGACATTGATAATAAGAAAAAATCTACACCTTATCATTGTTAGTTGAAATAGAGTCGGCACTCCTGGTAAGAGTGACAGATTCCAGTTTAAAGTAGAACAACAACCCTCCGCACCATGTATTGCACGATGAGATCGAATCATTCGATATACTCCAAGTCATCGTAATAAGTCAGTCTTCCACATTTTAGGGGAGAAATGAACAGAGTTCTTTCATGAAAATGATAGGAATTATCGTGATCAAACCCCACTATATCTCAATATAATCCTGGAATCTCAGTTTCCGAAGCTAAAATTCATTGGTGACATCAATGATTCCTCTCATACTTACCACGCTACTAACTGTAATTACATATTCATGAAGAATGGAAACCTAATTGCACCGACCTATGGGGAGCTAGGCAGCACCCCCGTGACCTTAAGTGTCTCACGGCCAAAACCTGAGCTATAAAGGCCATGACATGCTGATGCTAAAATAGATGGGGCTTTAGTGCATGACTTGTGAAGATGATACACGATTTGTTTCCACTAGGTTGTTGGTGGTTTATGTTGGATAATAAGAAATCGAGTTAGTTACGTGGCCACGTACAGGAGATGGTACTCGTGATTATCTGAACAAGAAGTGTAGCTGAGAGGTGCATCATTTTAACATCAAAATGGAAATTCTTGAAGGGAACTTTGGAAAAGTTCAATATCGTAGGATAATTTGGGTATGGTTTCTTCAATGTTCCAGAAATGATATCAAACGTTGAGAGAGTCAAGGAGTCTCTTCTTGTTAGCCTTGAGGCGTCTCAAAGGCATCCTTGATAGAGAAGAAATTTACCGTTTGGCAATTAATGGTATTTTTGAGAAACTATTAGTAGCATTGTTGCCTCTTCAGTTGAGACATTCTTACGGGATTGAGAATGGTCTTGAGAGGTGAGAAGTCTGATTCAAGTATGGCTCTTGTGAGAGCATTGGTGGTCTACACGTTGGTACCACACGTGGTATCCAATGTTTGACACATGATATACACTTCGAACCACATATGACTCATCATATGAAGATGTGACTTTGATAGACGAAATTGGTGATTCTGTTGACAAGTGACTACTTGATAAGAGTACGTATAACATCATATTGATGCTTGCCACGTTCACATGCATATCAGGATTTTATGATAGAGAGTTTAACTCTGAGAATGTACATGGATACAACTTAGTACTCGGTATCGCAGAAGTGGAGAAAGTGTCGAACCAGCTGAGTCATGCCTCGACCGGTCTACAGGTTTTTACTTGCGTGTAGCCTCTAGTAGTGTCTGTTGTAATCATTGTCTATCTTGAACTTTCTTCATGTCTAGTAACGTTCCTCTTTGAAACGTATATAGACGTAGTAGACGAGAAGTCTGTCTTTGGTAAGTTGCACTACTTGGCCATTGACTTGGATTGTCTCGTTATCAACAAAGTTTGAATAACTTGAGTTGGATTCGAATGAAAAACTCGCAGATTGTGTTACTGTGACTACTTACAAAAAGAACTTTCTTTCTTGTCATGAGTTCGGACCTCATGATCGAAACAACATCAGATTGACATGTCTTAAGTGACTACATATATCTAACAATCAATGACAATCTAGAAACATTCAACTTAGCTTTGACATCTGGATCCTTCACCAATGATCGGCTCCAGATATAAGTCACCACATAAGATACAACTTGGCTACCACAGAAGGTGGAAAAGCAGCCAATGAAGGTGCCACCGACAGTGAAAACCGACGACCTGCCCAAGGCTTAAGTTTCCTAGTGTTAACCATAGCGATGCTTGAATTATGGGTTCATATTTGGAGGCCATGTAAAGTGGTGTATCCATTGCATATGTACATACCAACTATGGGTCCTTAGGAGGGATAAGTATGTGTCTAGCACACCCAATGTGCGTAGACATGGGTTCTTATGGTGAGTGTGTTGAATATCCCCTGGTTTCTTTAGTTGTAGATCTTTGGTTGATGTTTCAAGACTCCCACCATTCTCATCATTCGGATGTGAAATATACTTTTCTAAAGATAAGGAGATTTTGTTTCTCTTACTCCTTAGGTTTTATCCGGTATGTTACTGGTAGTGAAATGGATGCGCTCGCCCTATTTAGGTATCGCTAGAGCTGAAGTTCTTGCTATGTGAGTATATTGGGGTACTATCACTCTTGCCATAGGAAATACTTCAGCATGCTTGCTTTGGCTCATGCCTAAGCCCACATCAGTATCAACATAAACTTCTTGTTGAGATAATCGAGTCGCTCTTAGCTCAAGTGAATCCATCTTGGTGAGTTCAGGGGGAGGCGTTGACTTCAGGGGGAGTTGAAGTCCACAACGTCGTGTCATATGATAGGATGTGATGAGTTGTACTCTTTTCCAACCAAGTTTCTTTTTTCCAACGAGTTTTATTACTTGGAAATGGTTTTTAATGAGGCAACAAAAATCATTCATGTCAAAGTCTCGTCGCCTTGATATGAAGGCGGGATGCTCTTAGTTTTTGCTTTGTCCGAGATCTGTTTTTCTCCTGCAAATTTTTTTGGCTCGACAAGGATTTTTGATGGGATGCAACCTAGACGCCACCACCGAAGTTGATCAAGTTATATGAAGGAAGGCTACAAATCATCAAGGCATCACAAGGGGGAGTGTTGAAATATGTCTATATTTTTTGTGTGATTTATTTTTCTTATTTGCTAGTCAATATTCTCATAGAATATTGAGTATATTTTCTCATTATGTAGTTATATTTCCTTACCAAATGGGGACTAGCTTGTAATCTATAAATAGGCTCTTGGTGCTTTGTACCAAGCACAGTTACAGAATATCAATAACAGATCAACTTTACCTTCACCTGAGTTAAGTGATATTCCAATAGAAAGAAAGATTTAACTCAAGAGTTATTTTCACTCTCCTCTCTAGTTAAATATAGCCACAAAATTTAACAAAAAACTATTTGAACTTTTATATAGGATAGCTTTTGGAAGTAAAGAAGTTATAGAATTAGTTAAATTATAACACTTTTTTTGAATTAGGGTATCTGTTGGAGATACTCTAAGAGCATCCTCAATAGCCTTGTTAATTTAAATATAAAGTTAAATTTGGCTAATTTTCATCCCAATGCTCCAACAGATACCCTTAAAATAAGCTAAATATAATTTTTTGTTACAAATTCTAGTTACATTTAGAAGAGAATTTAACCAAAAATTATTTTCTTTTTTCAATTCCTACTTTTTTGCTATGTTTTTGCTTTTTGACAAATATAACTAATGAATTTGACTTCACTATTGGTGATGCTCTAAGGGCAGACAAATACTTCTGAATTAAAGCTGTAGGTTTGACCAACTGGTGGTGTAGCGTAGCCAAAATTTATTGTAAAAAAAAATCAGAAAATTTTAATCTTTCTATCTCATTTAAGATTAACAAAATAATAATAAAAACTACATGATGAGTAGCGGACATCATCTGTGGCAGTTGGATTTGAAGTAGAATTAATAGAAAATTACACTTAAGGTCACTTAGAGGCCTTAGGTTACACATAAGGTCATTGTATAAGTTTTACACACATAAGTTCATTATACATTCCTTAAAAAAAAAAATTTCCAAAATTTCCCCTAATATATAAACTATCTACTGAATTCAAATTGAATTTTAACTGAAAAACAGAAATGGCCCGAAACCACCAAAACAGAGAGAGAGGGAGAGCACGATCGTTCTAGAGAGAGAGAGAGCTTCTGTGTTCTAGATCAAATCAGCTCTATGTGTGTATGTGTTAGAGAGAGAGAGAGAGGAGATTCCGGCGAATTTTGGGAGAAGAAGTTCCGGCGAATCGAAGGATTTTGGTGATAAAAAGCTTGGGTAAGGTTTCCATTCTGCTCACTTGTAGATATTTTGGGCTTTGTTTTGTTTGATTGATGCTTTTGATTGATGTGTTGCTTGATTCGATTCTGGTGATAAACCGATTTCGAATTTCATTTTTTCAATTTTGATTCTTCTACTTTGGATTTTGTATGGCTAATTTTAGTGATATTATTTTATGTGTTCGTGTGTGATTGATGTGGCTAATTTGTGTGTTTTTATATTTCGTATAAATTATGAGAAGTTACAGACTGTTAGTACTATCTCTGTTGAGTGAGTACACTACTACATCCCATTGAACACACTAGTTATATGTTCTGTGTGTTCTGTGTGTGTTTTGACTTGATAGTACTACCTCTTTTGAGTGAGCACACTACTGCATCTTATTGAACACACTAGTTATCTGTTCTGTATGTGTTTTGACTTGATGGTACTACGTCTGTTGCATGAGCACACTACTGCATCCCATTGAGCACACTAGTTATCTGTTTTGTATGTTCTGTGTGTGTTTTGACTTGATTGTACTACCTCTATTGATTGAATACACTACTTCATCCCATTGAACACACTAGTCAGCTGTTCTGTGTGTGTTTGGACTTGATAATATTACTTCTGTTCTGTGATAGTACTATTAGTGTTGAGTGAATACACTACTGATGACTATTAAGAATACTACTTCTGTTCCGTATGCTCTGTGTGTGTTTTGACTTGATAGTACAATTAGTGTTTAGTGAGTACACTACTGCATCCCATTGAATATACTAGTTAGCTGTTCCGTGTGTTTTGTGTGTGTTTGGATTTGATAGCACTACTTATGTTCTGTGATAGTACTATTAGTGTTGAGTGAATACACCACTGGTGACTATTAAGGATACTACTTCTATTCTGTAAGCATTTTTTGTTTGATTTGCAGATTGGTAGCCATGGTATTCAGCCAATACCAAACATTGAGAAGTTTTACCATTATGCTCTTAATGAACAGCCCATTGTGAAGCCTCTGTTGACAAGAATCTCATCCGGTCGTCTAAAGGATACTCGCATGAAGTCTTCCATTGAAGGTGGGAAGGCGCCAAGGCCAATCAGATGTGGTCATTGTGGCGAAAAAGGAAGACACAACAGATTGACATGTACCAAAGTCATCAGCAGCTAACTAGTGTCTATGTTACTCACATGTAGTGTATTCATCAGTCTACAGTAGTATACTCGGCCTGAACAGAATACGTACTACTTTAACGTAATTTTTCCTTGTGCGATTTTTTGTTTTAACATACTAATTCGAGTTTGTTGTTCTTCGATTTTTATGATTTTGTGTTGGTCAATTGTTCTTTGTATGCGACAGCGCTTTGAGTGTGGAACCAACTACATTAGTACTATCCAACAACAATAGTAGTACACTCACCATATAACAAAAGTAGCACTACTCCTATTAAACATACAACTCATTACTCTAGTAAGCACTATTGTTTCAGAATAGAAAGTACTACTTCACAAAAGAACTACTTGGACTTTACTTTGTTTCTTATGTTTCTTCTTGTAAATCTGTAATCATAATGCAGGTCATTTGTCATAGTCTTCCTCTTCTTGTTCTTGACAGCTTTTATCATTGAAGGAGGTGACTTCCGTTTCTTTTTCTCATCCTTCTTACTTTGCGACCTCAGTTGTCGTGTCGCTGCTCGTGCCATGCTATCATTTTTGAACTTTGATCTGATCTCATATGTGTCTTCGCTGCTGTCTTGCATATCATCAAATTCAAAAAAAAAAAATCAATTGGAGTAGTATTTTCTGAAAACTACAGTAGTACACACAACAAAGTTTTAGTTAGCATGCATCAAGTCTCAGTAGAGTAGTACTATCCAACAATTAGAGTAGTACTTTCTGAAAACTACAGTAGTACATGCAACAAAGTTTTAGTTAGCATGCATCAAGTCCCAGTAGAGTAGTACTATCAAACAACTAGAGTAGTACTTTCTGAAAATTACAGTAGTACATGCAACAAATTTTTGTAGTATTTTGCAAAATTCTACCCTTTTTGCATACCAGGCTGTTGTGGATTATGAAAGTAAATTAGTAAATGCACTAATACACAACATACTAGGTTGACCATAAGATAGACCATCAAAACACTACATACTACTTACAAAAATTCTATATACTATTCACAACAGGTCTACATACTCCTCACAGACAACAGTACAAACTAGTATAGAGCATACTACATACTAATCAGGACAACACTACAAACTACTCACAACAAGTTTACATACTCCTCATAGACAGCAGTACAAACTAGTACAAAGCACACTACAAACTACTCACGAAAACACTTCAAACTACTCACAATAGGTCTACATACTACTCACAAACAGTAGTACAAACTAGTACATAGCACACTACAAACTACTCACAACAGGTCTACATACTACTCACAGACAACAATACAAACTAGTACATAGCACACTAAATCCTTCACTTGCATGAGCTGCACTTTGTTGCTTGGGGAGACATTTTTTACGGAGGCTAGGGTTTGTATTTGCTGGAGGAGCCATTGTTTGAAGCTGCGGGAGAGGAGAAGCTTAGTGTTAAAGAAAGAGATAGAGAAAGTGTGTGTGTGTGTGTGTGTGTGTGTGTGTGTGTGTGTGTGTGTGTGTGTGTGTGTGTGTGTGTGTGTGTGTGTGTGTGTGTGAGAGAGAGAGAGAGAGAGAGAGAGAGAGAGAGAGAGAGAGACCTAAAATTGGGATTATGGGGTTCTTGAGGGAGGGAGGCGGTGGCAATTGTCGGCAGGGGCGGCGTTGGGCTCGTCGGTGTTCCAAAACCACACGCTGGTGACGACAATCGAAGTGGAGATGGAGGTGGGGCTACTGTGACAGAATCCAAACTCGGAGGTCTGTGGGATGGGATTGGAATCGGAGTGAAGAGGAAAATGGAGGTCTGTTAGGGCTAGGACACGTTTTTGAATTTTTTTTCGTTCTGAATTTTGATGTGGAGCAGCAGAGGGAAGTAGAGGGACTTCCATGGCATTTAACGTATATAAATAATAAAAAAAAAGTTTTTTGTTTAATCGAGTGACCTTATTTATGAAAGAAAAATCGAGTGACCTTATACGTAAGTAATCTTACGTAAGTAACCTTATTAATAATTTATTCGTGAATTAACTAGCAAGTTCGAGTGCACATAAAATGTATGTGAATTGAGCCGTTTCCAAATTATTTTGTTTGTATTCGGGAAAATTAAAACACGTCCTCGTTCAGTGTTAATAAAAGAGAAGTATCATTACACCACAAATAGTTAAATAACATCAGTTAAGGTTGGATTGTATGCAGATTTAAATCATAATCAAAACAATCGTAATGTCTTGTAACTAACTGATTCTATTCAGATTTAAATTTCTCCACCAACAAGATAAACCGGATAATGCAAAACCCTATCTGAAGATTATGATCGTAAACAACCTGATAACAGCTATTACCAGCTAGAAACACTCTTCTTTGGTTAAGCATCTGATCCTCTGTGGAAATAGAGTATCAGAAACAAGAAACTTGACCAATTCTACAACCAAGAGCACCAAGCACGTCTTTCTCAATCAATCTTCGTTGTATGGCCAATTTGGTTAATTTCTTATAAATATAGAACAAAGGGAATCAAGAGTGTCAGAGAGGCTGTAAGTCACTGGAGCTTAGCTAAGTACGTATCTTTTCTTTTTTCTAAAGACTAAGACGCATCGAGCCGTATATCATATATCATATTCACTATTTAAGAGCATCCGCACCCATAAGCAGAGCAAGAAATAAAGTAAGAACGTATTTTGTTTCAAGCAAAATACATCCAAGATTTGCTCAAACAAATCAAGTTTTGCATACACTCATTCACTATTTGCTTCAAGCAAATCAGTTTTGTCATGTTGTGAAATGTTTAAAAATTATTTACCGGATAGATTTACCACCAATAATAATATAACACGTGTCTTTATCGGTAGTAATTATACAAGATTTCCGAAAAGATTTCCGACTAATTAAAAATTAACACGTGTCACTGCCACGTGTCATTGTCGGTAAAATAATTTCGATGAGATTTTCGACCAATGTCGATCCGACATGTGTCGCTACGAGATAGCGTCGTCGACAAAATAATTCGACCAGATATCCTGTAAGATTTTTGACCAATTTCGATGCGACACGTGTGTTCATCTTTAATGATCGGATTATCTACAATTGACCATAAAATGTTCATCTATCACTCATTATAAAGGCCAACGCCGAGGCTTTCCAAGCATGATTGGAAGCATCAACTACATGTACTGGGAGTAGAAGAACTGCCCAATACGTTACATGATTGAGCCAATATATAACGGTTTCATGACCGTGTTGCCGATCTTGAATTCGGTTACATCCATAGAGAGCTTCAGAAGGATTTGGTGAAGCACAATTGGAGGTTGGAAACCGGCGAGATACTCTAAATATTATCCTAAATATGTGTGTTTAATTATTAAGCTTGTGTTTAATTTTAGTTTAATTTTAGTGTGTGTGTTTAATTATTAAGCTTGTGTTTTAATTTAATGTGTATTTCAATTTCATCTTAATAAATAAATTGTATTTTTATTTATCAAAAATTTAAATTACATAAAATGACGAGCCAAACCCAGATTTATTCTTAGTACAATACTATAACTATTATGGAAAGAGCACGCGACTTGGGTGATAACAATCCGAATATATTTCATCGGTAGGTTGATCTTGACTAGGTTCTCCTTCATTAAGGATGGCTAATTTTCTCTTGGTAAAATACCTTTTTGAGATTGAGGTCATTACCTCCAAATCCATTGTCATGATCCTCGTTTCCTCCTCTTGTTTCTTCAATCGTAACTCTTCATCCGCCCTTGCTTCATTCCGCCTTTGAATCTCTATGTACTCTGCGTAATAATTAAACTCATTTTCATTATGCGCTATCCTCTTGGATTGCCACGATGCTTGGTCACTTGCAATGGTATGCAAAACCTCAACTCGTTGCTCAATAGGAGTCTTACCTTGTTTCTTTTGCCGCCTCGCTTCCTTTGCCGCCTTGGTTCCCATTGGTCTAGGTGGACTTGAGGGAGCGGCCATGTGGCTTTGAGGTGTCTCATTCACTTCTTCGTCATCCAAATTGATGGTTGGAGATGATTCGGTGGAAGAAGGAGTAGGTTGGTAACTACTTTCATATGGAGATGGAGTAGTTGGTAGCACCGCAAGGAAAGGTGGATGATTCTTAACCACTTCCCAACATTCAAAGTGTGTAAACACTTTCTTATTTTCCTTATAGTAACATGATTGATCTTGCTTGACCTAATGAAAAATTTATATTAACTATTTCACTATGCTACATATTTAAACAAATTAGATATTTAAATTACATAATTTAATCAAGGTATAATCAAATAAAATTTAAATAATTTATGATAAAACAAAATAAACTTACTTCATCCATTAGCGAAGTGCCGCTAGCTATACGTTGTCGTGCCGCGTACAAACATACGCCCCATTTTTGTAAGAGTAACTTGAACTGGTTGTAGTGAGACGCGAGCGCGATTCAGGTCCTCGGCTCCTTCGAAAGATTTTCACCTTGTGCTGGCTTCCAATTTTTCACATAATCGGCATGAATTGTCTCCCACAATTTCTCTCTCTTTTGTTTGTTGCTGTCGTATTCATCAACGCTATGAAGCACCAAAGAGATGTACATTTGTAAATCTTCGGAAGAAAGCCAATGTGTGCTCATTTTTTGGAATAAAAACTAAACAAAATGAGAGAGAGCAAGAGAAGATGGAGGGAGATGTGTAATTTTTTATGGAGCAAATTAGTGTGAGTTGATATAAAATTGAAGTTGTATTTATAGGCAAAATTTTTGGGATTTTTTTAACTATTTTTTTGAGTTTATTCCCGTTGTTGTCTTTCTGATCAAATAGTGACCGTTGCATTTAAATCTTGACCGTTGGATTGAAAATTCAGAATCAAAATGGAAGGCATGGATTAAGTGGACCGATAGAGAAGATTTTACAGCTCGGTAAACCACGTGGCACGGTCTGATTCGCGCGTCATTTTTTTTTTTACTTTTGACTGGCGGGACAGAAAAAAAAACAGAATGTGCCTGACGTCACCCACCTGCAGTGGGCTCCACCAGGCGGTCAATCAATAGCCAGAGCAAGTTTAGCTCGAGCGATCGCTCGAGTCAAAAGTCAACGAGCGATCGCTCGAGCCAAAGATCAACGAGCAGCCGCCGACTGCTTTCTCCCCGGTGCGTCCCCGATTTAACTTTGGGCGAGCAAAACATCGTCGGTCCCTCCACGTGCTCGAGCAAGAGATCCCGGCCTGCTCGCGGGTGTGGATGCTCAAACATTGATACAATTCATACGAATTAATAAAGTAGCAAAAACTCCTTCTGAGAAATCCGAGTTGCCCATTGGAGAAGAAGGACCGGTCCAATTCCAAAGCGTTTTCCCTCGCTTTCCTCCCCACTACTGTTCTTTTTCTTTTACCAAGAGTGAAATCCCCCATTATTTTACTCCCTTTTCCGCTTCGTCTCTAATTAAGCTCCCGTTTTATATATTCAAACTTGGGGATTTGGGACTTTTGTGGCGCAAATCCCTCCTCCATTTTCGTTTTTATTAAACAAGAATTTGAAAAAAAAGTGGAGGATATAGAGATGGTTTGCGTTTGTGCTTCGATTTTTCAACAATTTACGTTGGGGTTTTATTCTCTCTTCTCTTGAACAAGTGCTCTGTTTTTCACCCTTTTCCGCAAGCAAGGAAAGTAGCCAAGTTTCTGTGAGCTGTAACCCTGAAACCGTCATTGTCTTCTTTCTTTGCTTTCACATCCAATCCTTTTAAACACATCGTCTTCATCCTCTCTCTGTTTCACTTCAAAGCTCAGAACTTACCTATCTCAAACATGGGTAAAGCCACAAGGTGGCTCAAGGGCCTGTTTGGTATCAAGAACAGAGACAAAGACCAACACTACAAACCCAACTCAAATTCGGCTCTAGTTTCCTGTTTTGAGTACAAGAAATGTTCGAGTCCGGTCGCTCCGACGAGTGTGCTCTGTCATAATCCGGCGACTATTCCGCCCAACATATCTCCTTCCGAGGCGGATTGGCTGAGGGCCTATTACGACGAAACAGAGACTGAACAGAGCAAGCACGCTATTGCCGTCGCGGCCGCCACCGCTGCAGCCGCTGACGCCGCAGTGGCTGCTGCTCAGGCGGCCGTGGTGGTTGTACGGCTCACTAGCAATGGCAGAGGAACCATGTTTGGCGGTGGTCGGGAGAGATGGGCAGCCGTAAAGGTCCAAACTTTCTTCAGAGGTTATTTGGTATGTTAATTTTTTTGGCTCAATTTTTAGCTTATTTTCTATGTGGGTTTTGGGTCGTTTGCTGATTGTGAAATGTGAATGTAGGCCAGGAAAGCCCTGAGAGCTCTGAAAGGACTGGTGAAGCTACAGGCGTTGGTGAGAGGGTATTTAGTGAGGAAACAAGCTACAGCTACTCTGCTCGGAATGCAAGCTTTAGTCCGAGCACAAGCAACTGTCCGCTCTCATAAATCCCGGGGGCTCAATCTCAACATTAACAACGACCACGACCACGACCACGATGAAAGCAACAGACTTGATATCATCCGAGCACGAAAATCCACGGTAATGAAATCATCAATACTCACAAATGCGATTGAAATTAGTAGCTAGTGTCATAAATTTTGGTGAAATTAATTATATTGCAGGAGAGATTTGATGAGACTAGGAGCGAGCACAATGCTTCGAGCCACAGCCGGAGGCTCTCTGCTTCTCTGGACAACACCAGTTTCAGCACCATTGATGACGTCCCCAAGATTGTTGAGGTCGACACAGGGAGACCCAAATCAAGGTCTCGCAGAACCAACACTTCCATCTCTGAATTCAGTGACGAACAGTATTACCAAGCCGTTTCATCTCCGCTACCCTGTTGCTGTCCGGCCAGAATATCCATCCCCGACCACCGGAACTTCCAATATTCCGACTGGGGGCTCACTGGAGAAGAATGCAGATTCTCTACGGCGCAGAGCACGCCGAGATTTCTCAACTTCAATGCGCAGGCCACACCGGCCAAGAGTGTTTGCAATGAAAACTATTACAGGGGATTTGGGAGTTACTACTACCCCAACTACATGGCGAACACGCAGTCGTTCAAGGCCAAGTTGAGGTCTCACAGTGCGCCGAAACAGAGGCCGGAGCCAGGGACGAAGAAGAGGCTGTCGCTTAATGATTTGCTGGAGTCTAGGAGCAGTTTGAGTGGAGTTAAAATGCAGAGGTCATGCTCACAAGTCCAGGAAGCCATTAGTTTCAAGAATGCTGTGATGGGGAAGTTAGATAGGTCCTCGGATTTTAGTGGCTTGCTGAGGAGAGCTTAGTATAGAAATCTTCTTTGCATGCTTCGGCTATTAGCTAAATGATTAGGAAGTTTCGGATGCTTGTAGATGAAAGTTTAGTACTAATTAATTAATGCAATGATGATGGGGTCGGTAGTTGTTACTTGTGTTAAACTAGTATTAATCATATGGAATGGAATGGAATGGAAGCAATTATCCAATTATGATTCTATTGCAAAGTTGTTTGGCTTTTCTCTAAGAAAGAAAGAAGACAGAGTTGTGTGTTTTGGGTCCTGCTGAGTCAATCCCTGCTGGATCATCAATTCATCATCATGAGCCTTCCAATAAGCTAGCTTCTAATCCCATTGTTAGACCTTGGAAGAGCCATGCTGCATTTTCAAACTTTCTAACCATAAGGACTATCCATATTCCACATGCAAGTGTTTTGTACATGTATTAGATTATGAGCCAATGATAGTCCAAAATAACAACTTATGATGCTAATTGACCATCAAAACGTTACTGAGAGAAAGCGTCTCGTTCTTAATTATCTTTGTTGGTCGATTTATTCGATAGATGACATACATCGATAACAAAATTTTGGCAATGCTGCAATAAGGAAGAGTTTGTATTGACAAGACAATGCTGGCAATATATTCCACACGGGACCATATCAATATTGTATACTATTTCAACATGTGAAGCAATTTCGTTCTGTTTTGAAAATGAGGTCTATGCATATGCATTGGGTAAAATGCCCAAAGAAGAGTAAGAAGATGTTGGAAAATTTCGCAGTAGATTCATTACTGGATATTGATAAGGACGACAAAGACAAAAGAAAAGGAGCAAGTTTGAACCATGCCGCTCCCCAAAGGCACTTCCTCTCTCTCTCTCTGTCCCTCTGAGAATAAAGATCGAGAATTTATTAGGTTTTGTTTGATTCTGTGCAGGGAATTCTGGTGGGAAAGACCCTACCAGGTTTGATTTGTTGTGGCTCTCTGGATGGTTTTTTTGTCTTCACTTTCTTGTGAGTTGCGACTATGAAGCATATTAACCAGTTGATATTCTGCCCAAAATTTGCACTTTACAGAACATGGAAGGTAGAGAGCCTCAAAGAGACCAGAGGGAAACACAGAGGACTCTGTTTAGTTTTCTATGATTGAAGTCATTGAACAGAGGACTCTTTCCAAAAGGCAACGGCTGTGCTTCAGTTTTATTTAACTAAAAGTTCACGGGTACCTTTCGACATATATAAATAAACCGTCGTGAAGGTATTCTTCAATTTAGTCGATGTTTTTTTTTGTACGAGGAAAGACTAAATAGAAGGATCAGAGGGAAGCGGGAGATCAAAATACAAAGTATTCTTTGCTTCACCCGGAACAGAATTGTCCTAAAGATAAAAGTTAGAAGAAGAATGACCAATAAATGTTAGACTATTTGCAACAAAATTGGTGTTCCTATAAATATGACTAAAAGAGATACTCTCAAAAGATCTTGAGATGTTAGTAATATCCTGGATGATGGAATGAAGTCTTCAAGGGGTTGCACATCCGTCATTGATGCAATTTATTATTAGAGCATCTCTAACTCTCTAAGAGCATCTCCAACTATCAAGGTCTTATACCCCTATTATGAGACTTTGTAAAATAACTATTCATTATAGGACTTTTTCATCTTTAACCATCAAAGTCTCATACCTCATTTTAAGACTCTTCTCTCTCTCTCTCTACATGTTCTTCTTTTATCTGGGTCCACCATTTTTTGTAAGGTTCTATACCTCATCCAAAGTTCTATTATATAACCCAAAATAGGGTATAAGACTTAGTTTTAAGGTATATGACTAGGATCTTCATGGGTTGAAAATGTGATTTTTTTCCAAAAATTCTATTATGAAGTATAAAACCTCCACCATTAGAAATGATCTAAGGGCAAGAGCCTCGACAAGAGGAATGATGGTTTTGTCAAAGGCTCTTGCACTAGAACTAATTGGATTGTCGTTATTGTTGCGAATAACAAAACCATCGGTAACCATACCCATCCCTTTATTATCCACTGAACCGTTAAAGTTGATTTTAAAGAGGCCAATAAGAATGAGATTCCACTTGATGTTAGGGGATGTTGCTTCTTCTTTATACAGGAGTGTTAATTTAGTCGATGTTGTGATGGTCTCTGTAGACGAATAATTTGTCCATCAATATTGTCAAAACAGCTTATGGCGGTGTTTTTCAAAACTAACAGAAAGTGTGTCACCTCCATTAAAATTGAACATCAGAGCAATAATCTGATGAAGTCCAAACAGTCAACAAGACATTGCAATACTTTTCCGCGATCAAGTTCATAATTTAAGAATTATAATTAACCATTCATCCTTTAAACATAAGAATACAATCATTACGTTTGTTTGCGGATAATACAATGATTGAATATATTGTTTTAAGTCGTCAAAACAGACTATTATGTCAATTCTAAGCTTCTTACGACGAAAATTGATTGATAAGCTACATCTTCGTGTTTTAAAATGGAAAGAAAGTTTTTTTTTTTTGGTGCTGCATAAGTATTCAGCTTCCAAGTGAAAGGATTGACAATAAGTCAATGATGATTAGCTTTCGAGGACCTGTCACAATGGATAACTGGGAAAGGCTGAATTCTGGAGACCGAAGCAAAAAAAGGCACATTCTTTTCAAGCTTTCTTGTTAGAATCTGAGCACTAGCTAGCTTTGTTTTCCTAAAGGGAGCTTTCATATGTGATGCTTTTGCCGTTAGCCAGGCAGCAGAACCCTTGATATCGGTGAAAGATTGCTCCTCCGACCGACGAAAGCCTCTGCAAGTACAATAGCCACAGACCACGGTCCAATTCTCTTTTACCACATATGCATACAGTACATAGGCTGGGTAAACACCTAATCAAATATATCTTAACTCATTAATCATATAGTTAAACTCATTTGCATTCATAAGCATTTTTACTTTTAGCATTTATTTTCTGCATTAGCTGTAGTTTAACCGATTCAGTTCGGTACCAAAAACTCCTTTGAATACCTTAAAATTTTGTGTGGTAGTCCGCCATTGTGTATAGTATATTGTGCCAAATTTTCGTAGCATTTGAGTCAGTCTAGATTAGGTTCGTAGTATCATGAGTGTACTGTAGTCGAGTCTATCAGCATTTCAGTTTTGTGTTAGGATTTAGTGTCACAAACTCATTGTAGGGTATTCGGAGTATTTTTGGATACCGAACTGAATCGGCTAAGCTACAGCTAATGCTGAAAGTAAAAATGCTTATGAATGCAAATGAGTTTAACTATATGATTAATGAGTTAAGATGAATGCAATCCATCGCCGTCATTCCATCTATCTAACACATACTTAATCTAATGCACATATTCAATAAATGAAAGTTCTCAGGAAGAGTTGATCATTACAACCACATCCTATTACCTAATCTTTATGCCTATGCAGGTTTGTCATGGACCTCCCCTACATCTATCCATCTATTGAACCCATAGTCATGGACCCCAAGGTTTACAAAGAAGAAAACATTAAACTCTAGAAAAGGTTTGAGAAGTTACATGGAATCACAGGTACACTATAGGCGTGTCCTGCTAGACCTATGGATTTCAATCTCCTGACGGTAAAATCAATGTATCACTATAGAGCATCCGATGGAAGAAATTATCTTCAGTCACCCGTATCTCATGAAACTAGAACCCTAGTATGCATACTAAGTTGGTCACCCAAGCAAATATATAAGAATTCATATGGTGAATCATTCAAAGAACATATAAAACTAGGTTAAAGTGTATGCATTAAAAAGACTTCATGTACAGGGCTTCAAGCAACCCCTTAATAATGAGTTTAGCTACTAAAAGTCATAATTAAAGAATCAAAACAATTCATAGAGTTGAAACAAACAAACGAGATGAAGAAGAACTCTGGTCAGCCAGAATTTGACGGGTCGAAGGAATTCTCGACCGGTCGAACCAAGACAGGGTCGAACTCCTCTTGCGGCTTCCTCTCCTTATGCACGAAATTCCTCCCAAAAATATGTTGATTCCCCTTTTCTAAAACCTAAAATAGGTTTATATACTTCCTCCAATTGCTCTCCTAGAGTCCACGTTGGAATATGCTTCTATAATTGCACATAACTCCTTCTTTTCTCCGTATTGAGCTAGGGATTCCTCTTTTGTTTTCTTTTCCTTTATTTCTCCACAAAACCTATTAAAACAATAAACATAATTAAATCACTCTATTAATAACAATAAACTAAATATAGGGAACAAATTAAATACCGAATAGACGCATAAATATGCGACTATCAAAATACCCCACACTTAGACATTGCTAGTCCTCGAGTAATGCACTAAACTAAAACTTTTAAAATAACTCAACAAAACTCTAATTACATGACTCTAACGCCCTTAACGTATTGTCTCAGCACTCTACCACAGCTGTAACACCAAGATAAGTACGACTTTACATTCACCTTCCATAAAGTTTCTAGAGTTAATTTCAATATATGACACACATGTAATATGTAGGACGAAGACATAATCATGGTGAAAAGAACTGCAGCATGCAACAAAAAAGTCAAGATTTAACCTCACTTAGATATGCTCTCAATAGTGTTTCACTCAAAATATGTCTAAGGTTTCCACTCACTTCAACTACTTGCCAAATGGACCAACCCATATGCTTACTCTTGTGACTAATCTCCACAGATCAGAGGCTGCCATCTTGAGGATCAAAAGGACTTTCAAAGGTTGTAATGGCGATTAGCTCATAGGTTAAAGAATAAATGGATATGGAATTCAAATATGATTCTAGAACCCAGTAGAGCACCAGATAAGATATTTCTTCAAACTTTACAACCATGAACTTTTTCACTTTTGTGGCCGAATTTCATCTTGTTGGGACTTCACATCATTGTTTTCATCAACAGTTAACTCGGGTATCAAGGTAGACATCACACTTTTTTCTTCTTTTCACTCTTTTTGTTTTTTTTGAAACACTAGCTTGATACCCCACACTTATTTCTTTGCATCACCTTTCGACATCGTCGTCGTCACATATATGTCTCATGTATAGCTCTACCAAGTCCTAGAACAAGGGTAAATATATAACTATTCTAAAGTTCAAGGTCAGAGATATGTGGGTGATGACATAAAGTTTAAACATGTAGGCTCAAAGTGGTTAACTAGGGGTGCACAACTTGTGTACAAAAAGTCAGGACACTGGCTTATATGGCAATGGTGGTATCCCCTAAATGCCTTTATCATTTCCTCAATCAAAATATGTATTGATTATAAGGTTTGAAATGCACAAGATCAAGTTCTAGTAATATCTATAGTTTATTAACTTAATCTGTGGCAAGCAATTGATACTCAATAAAGAAAGTATGTGTATCACATTTAGGCTCAATCGCTCACAAGTTATATGAATCTCAACAAAGTTTAAGCATGCTCAAAAATCTGTACCATGTTAACTCATTTCTACATCCACTACACATTCGCATATGCATCACATATCAAGATTAACCAAAGAAACTTAAATAACATGATAATCTTTTAGTCACAATTCCGGTAGATATAATCACATCATGGACTAGTTAAGGGCACCTAAGACTCAACACATAAGACTCTTTTGTATTTTTCTTGACACTTTTTATTTTTGTATTTTGTTTTTCATATAAGACACTAAAACACACAAGAAAAACAAAGAAAAACTCAAAAATAACAAAACTGGGCTAAAATACCCTTCCACGACGAACTAGTTGTCGGAAAAGACCCCCTCAGAATTCGACGGGTCGAGGAATTCCTCAACGGGTCGAAGCCATGCTACTGTCTAAAACTCTGCCAAAATTCGACGGGTCGAGGATTCCTTAAGGAATTTTCTCGACGGATCGAAATAGGTCTCCTGTAATGTGCAGCTCCACTTTCATAATTTATAAAGAATTAATCACATATTGGAATGAGCTGAAATTTTATGAGCATAAACTAAATCCATTTAAAAACATTATCTCAAAATTTCAGAATTTTATGAGACATCTAGCTATGGCAAATAAATTTCACAAGACAGTATACTGCACAGTACCAAAATAACACCTCAAAACAAAAAATTTATACATAGACGCCAAGGATATGATATAAACTCCACCCCACACTTGAAATTTGCATTGTCCTCAATGTAAAACAAAACTAAAACATGCAATACATCAAACAAGTATGGAATGAGACACATAACACATCACAAATCACACTAAAACATGAAGAAAAATAAAGTAAAGGAGAAGGGAAAGAAAAATATAAAGGAGAAGAGATAAGAGAGCAAATCTGGTAGCCATGCTTCTCCATCAACATGGGTTGTCTTCCAAGTAGCGCTAAGTTTAAAGTCTTCAGCCAGACATCTTCAAAACCATCAGGTGGTTGTGGTCTTGGCTCGATCAAGTGCTTGGTCCTTAACAATGACGTCATATGAGCTCTACCAAGCAACTTGTGTAACTTTGGTATCCCACACACACAAGACTCCAAGTGTCTTCTTTCTTTCTTCCTCGTTATCCAAAGCCTCCTCCTCTTGAGTCCTACAAACAAAGTAAAGAGAATATCCTTGTTGGACATATGGTGATCAGGTACCACCATCTCAATATGCTCCAAAATATAAGGGGGCTCGGTAAGTGACTCTTCAAACTCAAGTGTTTCTTTGGGGCATGAAACAAGTGTGAAACTTGAGTTTGACATTGATAGCTCATGTGGTTGTTCATGTAATAGCGGCAACTTCCCCTCAAAAGGAATTTCGGTGGTCTCCTCCATAAGTACTTCGTCCATCTCATCATCATCACTATCAAAGAAAGCATCCCCTTCTTCCATTGCAATTTCAGCCTCAGTAGTCAAATTCACAAACCTATATTCTTTCTTGATCGGCTTCCGTTCTACAAATTCTGGCTGACTTAATCCAAGTACTGTCTCCAAAGCATCCTCACCCCATCCATATTGAAGATAATCCTCATCAAGATGGTATCCCTTCTCTTTTTCCTCTTTCCCTTGCTTTCTTAACCTGCTAGAAAAATGCACATTAGTGATAATTAAAGGTGAAGGTAGAGGACATACTTGTGATAGTTTCGGTCTTGGTACAACTTTCATTCCAGGTGCATTCTCAACGGGTTGAGTGATTTCCTCAATGGGTTGAGTTGGGGTTCCTGGATTGACTTTTGATGGCTCATCAAACACAATTTGCTCTATTACAGGCTCTTCCCCCTTTCTTCTTGGCTTCGTGATTGTTGGAACTACCTCCAACACCTTCTCACTCTTCAAAGTTATAGCATGAACTTCATATTGGCTTTTGGGATTAGGGAAAGTGTTGCTGGGTAGTCCTCATGTGTTAACTTGAGCCATTGTTTGTTGTATTTGGCTGACTTGCCTTTCTAGCAAATCGATTGCTTTTCCTTGTTGCTGAGTTATAGCCTTGAGTTCTTAAGCTGTGGCCTTGATATCTTGGCGAAAAGCACTATTTTCCTCTCGTTCTTTTTGTTTATCTACCATGATCTGCTGTAACATACTCATCACTCTTTGCTCTGTATCATCTGATTGTTAAGGATAGTTATAGTCGGAGTGATCATCCCATGTAGAAATGTAAGGAGGTGTATAGTAATCACTTTGCATTGTGGGATAACTTCGATATGAAAAATATGCACATTCCTCATTTGAGTTACCTACCATTGAAAATCTTAAACAAACCACAAAATTAGAATACATAATATACAAAGGTTAAGTTAAATTTACAGACTCTATTAGGACTTAGAATTAAGCAACTCCCCAGCAACGGCACCAAAATTTGATAGGCTGTTTAAATATCTAATCAAAGATACCTTATTTTCAACCAAGATATATCATTGTAGTAGTTAATTATAAGGATTATCGAACATAAAGAGTTGGTGACCCTAAATCCAAACACAAAACTGAAATGCTGATAGACTCGACTACAATACACTAATGACACTATAAACCTAATCTAGACTAAAGCAAATGCAACGAAAATTTGATAAAATATACTAGGCACAGTGGTGGACTACCACACAAAATTTTAGGGTATTATGAGTATTTTTGGATACCGAACTGAATCGGCTAAGCTACAGCTAATGCTGAAAGTAAAAATGCTTATGAATGCAAATGAGTTTAACTATATGATTAATGAGTTAAGAGGAATGCAATCCACCACCGTCATTCCATCTATCTAACACATGTTTAATCTAATGCACATATCCAATGAATGAAAGTTCCCAGGAAGAGTTGATCGTTACAACCACATCCTATTACCTAATCCTTATGCTTATGCAGATTTGTCATGAACCTCCCCTGCATCTATCCCTTTATTGAACCCATAGTCATGGACCCCAAAGTTTACAAAGAAGAAATCATTAAACTCTAGAAAATGTTTGAAAAGCTACAAGGGTTCACAGGTACACTATAGGTGCGTCCTGCTAGACCTATGGATTTCAATCTCCTGACGATAAAATCAGTGTATCACTATAAAGAATCCGATGGAAGAAATTATCTTCAGTCGCCCGTATCTCATGAAACTAGAACCCTACTATGCATACTAAGTTGGCCACCCAAGCAAACATACAAGAATTCATACAGTGAATCATTCAGAGAAATAAACCTCATTCAAAGAACATGTAAAACTAGGTTAAAATGTATGCATTAAAAATACTTCATGTACAGGGTTTCAAGCAACCCCTTAACAATGAGTTTAGCTACTAAAAGTCATAATTAAAGAATCAAAACAATTCATAGAGTTGAAACAAACAAACAAGATGAAGAAGAATTCTGGTCGGCCAGAATTCGACGAGTCGAAGGAATTCTCAACGGGTCGAACCGAGACAGAGTTGAACTCCTCTTGCGGCTTCCTCTCCTTATGCACGAAATTCCTCCCCAAAAATATGCTGATTCCCCTTTTCTAAAACCTAAAATAGGTTTATATACTTCCTCCAATTGCTCTCCTAGAGTCCACGTTGGAATAGGCTTCTATAATTGCACATAACTCCTTTTTTTCTCCGTATTGAGTTAGGAATCCCTCTTTTGTTTCCTTCTCCTTTATTTCTCCACAAAACCCATTAAAACAATAAACATAATTAAGTCACTCAATTAATAACAATAAACTAAATATAGGGAACAAATTAAATACCGAATAGACGCATAAATATGCAACTATCATACCTTCAGAATTACCATTGCCTGCATTGATCTTATCTCACCGGCCTTCATGCTCGATTTTCTGATAGGTAATTTCCGGTGGTGAAACAGAACGAAGATGGGAGGGTTAACATTAGTTCCAGGTGTCTTATGATTCCGGTGAGGTACTATCTATGCTTTCAGTCTAAGAGCATCTCCAATAGTCTTTTTATAATTTCTTCACTTTGGAGTAACAAAAACTAAAATCTCTATGAAAATTTGCCTTCAACTCAAACAGTTTTTTCAATTTTTCTCTATAATTTAATGTTTCTCTTAATAATTCAATGAATTGATATAAATTTATGTTTCTAATATATTTTTAAATTTAATTAAGCGTGAATTATTTAAAAACCTATTTTCAATTCCTCTTTCCTAAAAAACTCAATAACTTTTTCCTAGTATAATAAAATCCAGCATTTTTTGTCTTTCTTTCTATAAAAATTCAAATCCATTAACCAATTCTTAAAACACCTATTCTTTCCCAAAATTCAGGTTTTTCTTCCTATTTTACCCCCGATAGCCTTCGTTTCTTTCCTAGTCAAATTCAAAAAAATGTTTTCCAGATAAAAGTGATACAACTGCTCTCTCTCTCTCTCTCTCTCTCTCTCTCTCCATCGTCGGTGTGAGATCATTCCCGACTAGAGTGAGGACGACGACGTTGCACAACTCCACCTTCGCTATGAGAACGGAGGTTGTTTGTGTTTTATTCAGTGTTCAATTCAAGGTCATCGACTAGAGAGTGCTTGATTCTGTGATCTGGTTGCTTTCGTTGGTTAGCTCCTTAGCTTTGCTTCATCTATGCTTGATGAATCACATCTTTTTGAATCTCTATGTATGTATTCTTTGATGAATTTTATGGTATCTGTTTACGATTAGGATGTTGTAATTCACTATCGTTAGCTATTGGTATGTGTAATTCATGTTTGGTATTTGTTTGTTTTCTATTAGAATTCTGAGTTCCCTGTTGTTTAACTGACTGTTAGATGTACTACACTGATGGTTCACTGTCGTTAGTTGTAGGTGTTTGTAATCACTGTATACTAGTTAGCTGAAGTGTTGATTCTTAGGATTTTGTAGCTCACTATCGTTTAGCTGAAGCATTAATGCTTAGGATGCAGCAGATCTTTGTTGTTTAGCTGAAGTGTACATGTGTTTTTGCAGTGATATGGCGACAAGTTTTTTCCAGCACGTTGGTAAAGTATGTTTATAATGGGGAGGCAATGATGACATATTTAAATCATTACTCAACACTTGATGAAATATGTAATACAGTCTGTAACCGCATAAGGATTCAGTTTTATCACTGAGGTACCGTATTCCACCACAGAAAGATGACGTTATTCTGGAAAGTAATGAAGACTTGGTGATGATGTGGTTTATCTGCAAATGTTCCATTCAAATTATATTGAGATAAAATTGAGTGTAAGTATATAAGTTCACTGTGCTTCACTCTGCTTCATTGTTGCCAGCTGTAGTTATTCTTCTCACTTTAGTTATCCTTTCTTTGTTTACTCTTAACAGGTCAACTTTGTGAATAATAATTGTGTTGGATCTTATTTGACTAGTGAAAAACATGATGAGATGGAAGATGATGGAATGGGCAATGTTGCTGATATTACTTTTGGTTGTTTCTGTCAAGAGGAGCCAAAGGAATATATGACAAAATCATGGTCAAACGCTCTACAAGATAAGGGACAACATTGTGTAGGTGTTGTGGAAGAATTCAGAGATAAACTCAGGGTCTATTCAATAGAGACTGGTTTCAAGTACTTATTCGAAAAGAACAAGTTAACATGCGTCAATGCATATTGCCTAAAGAAATAGGATGATCACTGTGAATGGAAAGTGCAGGCACGCTTATGCCGTGCCAATGGTTGGTTCTATATCACGAAATTCCAAAAAGAGAGCACTTGCAAGGAGAAGATCCGTGTTAACAAGAGCAAGATGATGAGAGCCTCTATAGTCTGGTACGTGTTCAATGTGGTTAGTTGCCTTCTAGATTTGTGGTTCACTATGATTAGTTGTGGTTCTAGATTTGTATTTCACTGTGATTAGTTGTGGTTAGTTGTAATGACTCTTAGTTTACTAACTGTAAAACTTTTACTTTTGCTAGCTTTAACTGCAAGTGAATCCTAACAAGGGTGCAAAGGCGCTGCAAGCAGAAATAAATGAATCTTATGGTTTGGAAGTGCCTTACAAGATGATGTGGTACGGAAATAAGAAGGCCATGGCTACAATTCATGGAAACAAAGTTGAATCCTGCACAAATCTTCTCTAGTTTGTCAATAATTTTGTGAAGACAAATTCAGACTCAAGAGTTGTAGTAGATAGTGATTCTGAAACACATAACTTTAGCGACTTTTTGTGTGCTTTAGCGCTTGTATGAAAGGCTTCAAATTTTGCAGGCCGATGATTTTCGTTGATGTTGGCTTCTTGAAAAACAGATACAAAGGGACTATTATCGGTGCTTCTGGAAAAGATGCAAATCAAGGTAACAAAAAAGTTTTGGTTTAACTGTATCTTCGTTGTATCTCACTGTGGTTAGCTATCTGACCTTGCATTCCTTGCATTTTTTCTTTTGTCATCCAGTGCTTTATCTATTGGCTTTTGGTATAGTGAATTGTAAAAATGACAGTAACTGGAGGTGGTTTTTGGAGAGGTTCAGAGAAGAGATTGATAAGAATTATATTAATCTTGAGACTAATACTCGTAGAAAACTCACATTCCTCTCCGATCGCCACACGAAAATAATGAGTTCTCTTCCTGAGGTTTTCCCGAATGATGGGCACGGATTACATTTTTGACACTTACTGGTAAACATCAAAGGCTTGTATACAGGTGCTTTCATGATGTCTACGATCTGTGATCTCTTCATAAAATGTGCTTAATCTAGAAGCGAAGCACAATACGAGTTCCAGCCTTGCCAAGTTATCTAGCTTTAATTTTGTACTTCGTTTCATTTTTCTTATCCGTTTTAGTGGAAAATTAACGGTTACAAGTATTGGTTCATTGAGGTTAGCTGCCGCTAGTTATGGACATTTTTCTGGTAATTGAATTGAGAAAATTATTCAGTTCTGTTTATATAACATCTTCTTAGTCATAATCACCTTTGAGTTTTATTTTGTTGTTTTATGTATGCATGGTTTTATTACATGTTTAAAACAGCTAGAACTATGGTTCACTGAGTCCAACTGTGTGAAAGTTTTTATTAATTGTTGTTTCAGTGTCAATAATAGAAAGCATGGAACCCGAAATATGATAGGTTATCGTGGTTAACTCAAGACCTAAAGCCTGAACTTTAAAAAAAAAAAATTGGAGTCAAAGTGTTCTATTACAGTACATCTTAATATATTTTCACATCATCACAATTATTTTTAATAAAGGTAGTTCATATCATCTCTTCATTCAATCATAACACATGCAGATTAGAAGCAAAACACAAAGAACTCATGATAAAAATAGAAGGATAACTAAATAACCTTTATTAAAAGATAGATTCAACTACATATAGAAATAGGGGCCCTAGAAAACAGAAAAAAAAAACAACAAAAAACATACACATACATAGAAATAGATAAATAAAGATGTTGCTGATGACTTGTTCAAATCTTCCTCTTCTTCCCTTTGCTGCTGCTGGTGCTTACTGCCTCAAAACTTGGAGGTGGAGGAGGCAAACAAGACAAGACCATATCCAACCTTTTTAGGAGGGTATTGTTCTGCTCGATGTAGAGTTCCACATACTCCTTGAGGTCAGTGACCTCCCTTTCCAGGCATTTGAAATGCTTGGCATTTGTCACAGATTTGGGAGGCCTCTGATTTGCCTTTCTGGCAATTCAGACCATGCTAAGAATAGGGTCAGAGTCAGGAGAATCAGGTTTTGGGATGGGTAAGTTGGAAAGGGAAAGAGAAGGAGAAGTGCTGGGCAGGAAATGAATCTGGCTCCGACCATGTTACAACCCGGCACATTATTACGCGATAATTGGAACTTATGCGGTTAGTTGTAAATTATTTATGTTAATCGTTGATGGTAATGAGTTTTTATAGTTGGTAACTTTCGCCGGTGATTTATTGAGAATTTATTGATTATGTTTTTTGAGAAATTTTTTCGATAAGGTTGTAGAGTTTGTCGATACGAGTTCATGGCCATGTCAATTGCTGAAATGGGAGTTACGACGAAGAAGTTATGGTCAGCAAAAATTTTACGGAAATATCGGAAAATGTTTTGTCGCAAAATCGTGTGTATAAATATGGGTTTCTTTTTTGGGAAAGTGAGAAATTTCCATATTTGGAAACTGGGTTGACCCCACGTTGACCGAGTTCCTAACCCGGAATCACCGCCAAAGGCGCGGCGGATTCCGACCATCTCCGACCGAGATTCTTGGTGGGAACGATTGAGTTTCTCCTCCTCTATCGATTGGTGGGTGCATCACCGGTGTTGGTGGCTTGAGGATGACAAATTGAGGAGGAAAAAATCGGTTGGTTTTGGGTTAAACTTCTCGGCGATGGTGGTGGCGCTCAAGGCAGAGTTGGACGTCGAACCTATAGGGTTTTTGAAGCCTAGGAGGAGAAGAGTTGATCCTGACTCATCTCGTCCCCAACCTTAGCTGGAAGCTGGCGAACGGAGAAAATTATTTTTCGGCGAGGGTTTGAACTTCAAGAGTTACTCGATTTGGGGCCGGTGGGATTCCGGCCGCCGCTGTACGCGGAGGAGCTCCATTATATCGTTCTGCTCGTAATTTCATGGCGAATGCAATGGATTACGAGTTAGCGGGCCGTGTCAGATGATTATTGTGCCAATTAGCAGGTTACGACTTTATGAATATCCCGGCATAATACGGTGAGTGGACGTTTATTTATTTTCACAGTTGCTGCGAGTTCATATTTATGCAGATATACAGTCTCCTGTATTTTATTACAGTCGAGTTTGGAGGTATGTTTGTGATGGTTTTATTTTCAGAATTGATGCTTTGACTAGTTGGTTGATCAATCACTAATCGGGTCAGACCGGGTTAGGACAAAGGCCAAGTCAACCCAGATTGTCTCGGGATAGGACAAACTCCCTAGACGATCCCATCACCTTTTTATTTACAGTCTTGGAGACGTTTCGAGTTAGGACAAAAAACCTGAGTGCCCACCTCCATATTTTTTTCAGTTTATTATTTTGAACTCGCATGATTTCACAGAAATCAGTGGAAATGCACAGATAAAATATTTTATTGTTTTACACTAATTCTAAATTTTTGTCCGCTCACTCTAACATTTTTATGTTTTTATCTGCTTTTTCCTGAGCCTTTCGGTTTTCCGTGCCCAGAGTACAGTGTTTCTCCTGAGCCAGATTTTGGATCCCCTGAGGCTTTGAGTCCACCTAGTTATCATAGCTTCATGTAGGTTTCAGCCACTAGCATTGTAATTTCATATGTTTTATTCTGCTCCTAGAAGTCGCTCTGAACACTATGGTTGTAAATATTTTTCATTATTGGTAGTGAATTGTTAGTATTGTGGGATTATGAGTTTTCAGTTTCTTATTATTATTCCAACAATTTAGTTAAGGGAAAATTTTAATTTAGTACCCTGTGGTTTGGGTTGTTCTTCATGCCACTACCTGAGGTTTAAAAAATTTTAGTTTACTATTTAAGGTTAGAATTTTTTTTCATGTTACTAACTGAGGTTTTAAATTTGTCAGTTTACTGCCTGAGGTTTCATTTTCTCATCACTTTTTATCTTTTCATTGAAAAAGAATGAGCAGAGGACAAAGTTAGATGTCGGCCTACTACAAGGCCATGCCTATCGTTGGTGGATGTGCACCGAGAGGTAGGAAGTTTCAATCTGGTGAGCCAAGATCAGCAATTTTTAGAGGTGTTACTTCCTAGTAAGGCCAATGAGGAGGATGCATGCAGAGTTCGTGAATTTGTGGCGAGGAAATTTGTCAGCTATGGTGTATCAGGACTGCTTTAATTGCCCATTCCGATTTACATTCTGTTATGTAGTAACAGTGAGGGAGAAATGCTGGAGATCTGAGCAAGGCTTGTGATTTGTAATTTCTTCATTTATGGCGAGCGCGCCATACATGAAATTTGATGAGTGTGTCTGTGTTACGGTTTAATGTGAGATTTGACCTCGATTTGTGCGAGGTGTTAGTTTATGATTTGAAGGAGGTAGACCACGCCAGAGATATTCAACGAGTAGAGATTACAGTATAATTGGTTCCACATCATCTTCTGGTATGAGATTTCATACCTTAGCTCCTAATGCCCATCGTTCATGTTGTTTTCCGTGAAAGAGCAGGAGCCGACGCTAGAGACGAGAGTTTTGGGTGAATTCCAGTGGATCTAGATTTGTATCTCCAGCACCCAGAGATCCTCTTTTATGTAATATTTGCCATAAATGTTGTTTTGGGAAGTGCATGTTGGGGATATCAGTATATTACCGTTATGATTAGGTAGACCTCTTTGCATGGGAATGTCCATAAAGGGACACCTCTGGTGCATTTCTAGCTCTAAATTCTAGTGGTGATCAGAGAAATTATTTGAAGAGTCAGACCTACGCCATCACCCCGACCACCAACATATCTGGACCGAGGTCAGGAGGACGGCTGAGAGGATTGTCAGATCAGACTCGCTTTCACCGGATGATTCTGCGAGAGCCCCAAGCATCATTGGAGGTCATTATTTGAAGGTTGAATATTTTTTATTTTGTCGTTTATATTTCGTCTGACCTGGAGGGTGATACGTTCATTTACAGCCGTAAGTCTAGCGTCTATAGTCAACGTACCTACCACATCTTCTCCGAAATTGTGGTGAGTAAATTTATCCCTCTGGTGAGGTGATGTTAGTTAAATTAGTTTAAGGAATTGAAGTGTAATGTTTGGAGGTTCTGGTTCGTCTACCGATTTAACACTTCTGGATATAATAAAATTTGTGTTGATCTTAGGCATTGACTTATTGAGCCATCATCAGGCGTTGTAGATAGTTATTGTGATGTGGTATTTTGGAGTCCGGTTTGCCTGAGATTTTGCTCTGTGGTGAGGTAAATGTGTTATTTTATGCCTGGGTTTGGCCGTGAAGGCTGTGATGATGTTGCGGGAAGATTGTATCGCATACTTGACACATGTAGTGACACTTTGTGTCTCTACTTTCTGTATTGATTTGATTAAAGTAGTTAGTGTGTATCCGGATGTTTTTCTCGAGAAGTTACTAGGTTTACCTATGGTTCGAGAGAGATTTTATTGTTGAGTTATTAACGGGTACCGATTTTATAACTCAAGTATCTTATCGAATGGCTCCAACTAAGTTGCAAGAGTGGCAGACTCAGCATCAAGAATTGATCAACGAAAATTTTATCCATTCAAGTATTTCATTGTGGGGAGCACCAATATTATTCGCAAATGTGAAGAATCGTTCAACGAGATTATGCATCGTTGAAGGATCGTTCAACGAGGTTACGCATCCTAGCTTCATGTTTCATGATTCATTTACCTTACAAGGAGGAGTCAGTTCTTGATCGGGGAATTCTATCATATGAAGTTGTCGTTGGAAGGACATTACTACGAAATCGTTGGTGATATCTGATTTCATCGATAACTCATAAGCCACTTTATGTCATCTGACTAGTAAATTATGAGCTACATTTATTGATCAAAAGTGCAAACTATTTTTTGTCACCATGTGTAATCTCCGAACCTCTTTCACTTGTTCAGCAGAAAGTTTTAAGGCTCTTGCTTGGCTTTTGATCTTTATATTTCATGTTTAATTTCCCCAGTTTCATGTTTCCAATTTTATATCTTGTGAGAATTTAAAGTTATTGGATGAGGAATTGTATTACACAAAATCACGTAGCGATGAGAAGTAGTACGAAAAGATAGTTGGTAATCGCACCAATACCTCATGAGCCTCGGTATGCGATGAAGTTCGATAATTCTGTTTGATGTCAATAAATCTCGGTAATCAAGTTTTTCTCTTCGTCATGTTTGGTCATGCGTTTTATTTGAATGTCTCATGTCAGATAGTTAGCACTACATTGACCAACAATGAACCACAGTGAACACACAGTGAACCTTAACATGAAATCAACAACAACAACATAGTGAATCACATTGAACACATAGTGAACCACAGATAACCCTAACATGAAATCAGCAACAACAAAACAGTGAACCGCAAAGTATACATAGTGACCACAGATAACCCTAGCATGAAATCAACAACAACAACAACAACAACAACAACAACAACAACAACAACAACAACAACAACAACAACAACAACAACAACAAAGCCACATAGTGAACCACAATTAACCCCCTAACATGAAAATCAATAACAAAACAAAAACAACCACCACAACAACACATAGTGAACCACAGTTAACCCTAACATGAAAATCAACATAGAGTCACATAACATTTACAACAACAACAACAACCAAACTCCTTTCGAACATACTACATCACATAACATCTACAAAAAATCATGAAAAACTTGTAAAACATTACTCAAACTGAAAACCCTAGAAAAATATGATTTTCGAAAACAAATAACTTACAAAGAACAAGACAGACGGCAAGTTAGATGACGATGAAATATTGGTACGGCGACAAAGAATTGGTGCGACGACGACAAATCGGTGCGACGACGACGAAGGTTCTGTTTCATGGAGAGAGAGAGAGAGAGAGTTGAAATCGATTTCACAAAGAAGAATGGGTTTCAGATTCGTGGGTTGCAGAGAGAGAGTGTGTGAGAGAGGATAGAGATGGTTAGAGAGAGTAAAAACTGAAATCGATTTCTCAAATGGGGGATGGGTATGAGTTTTTCAGTGACATTTCGCGTAATTAATATAAAAAGCTTGGTTAGTTATTTATGATGAAAACATTTTGCGTTTTTTTAAAAACTGATAAGGTTTTGGGTTTTTTGTAGAGTAGACCCCCTAAAGTGGGTTTTTTTTCATTAACCCTTTAATTAAATGATAACTAGGACAGAGAAAATAAAAGATAGAAATAAAATAAAGAAAGTGAGTGTGCATTAAATTTTAGAGTTTTTATTTTTTTTATAATTATAGAGTTTTTTATTCTCTCTCCACTTTCTCTATTATATATTACTAGTTTAACCACCCGTGTGTACACACTTGTTAAATCAAATCACCTACTACTTTATCCACTTCTATGACAGTTTTTGTTGGGCAAAATTGTTGTTCACCTTTTTTTTTTGTCTCCCGTGGGTTTTTCTTTTCTTTCTCTTTCTTTTCTGTTTTTTTTTCTTTAGGCTGCTTTTATTTTTTCATAGGGGTATTTTCGGGTTTCCATAATTTGGTATGGGATGACACCAAAAGCTACGCTTGGCTTTATATTAGTAGAGATAGAGAATGTTTAAAGTAACTGTTAGAGTATAAAAAATATATTTTTAGATAATTTCGTCCAACAATTTGTACTTGATTTGTACCAAAAGTTTGTCGGAGTTTTATTCGAGATGACGTGAGAATGATATTGGACTTGGACTAAATTAGATAGTTGGATTGGGCCTAAGTTTGGACCCTCTTGCTTTGGTTGTTAACTTTGGAACTGGATTCAATCCTACGATTAGGCCCATGGGATGGATTGTAAATGAGGTTTTGCCGTTTTGGGTTCAGGGGATCTGAATATCTGATGAGTAATTATTGATAAAAGCCCATAACCTTTGACTATCTAATGATCTCAGCCCACTTATTAATGAAAAATTATGTGACAATCTAAACACCAAAATTACAGTACACTAGCGAGTTTTAAGAAGTGTGTGACGGGTTTGAGACAAGAATAGAAAATACTTGGGTCTAAATTTAATTGGACATCATTATTCAAATTACTTTCATATTTATAGTTTTATACAATTTTTGATTTGTGATTTTTAAAATTGAGATCACTTTACATATAATTTACCTCGTAAGGATCATGTATACAAAAAATTGATCATGTCAAGGATCGTTTGCTCATTAAATTTTGCAAAACAAATAAACTGTTATTAATGTTAAAATTCACAAAAATCGTTCATTTATTTATAAAAAAAATTATATGTTCAAATAATCTTCATTTTGATTCATTTTTTGGTGAGTTGATCTTCTACCTATGGTCTATCAGATACGTGGTCTCAATTATAAAATCACAAAACAAAAGTTGTATTTATTTTTTTTGGAAGAAAGGGTAGTGCGGTAGCTCTCAAACCTTTACTAATGAAACTATTGAGTACATAAGACACTACTGGAGGAGAAATTCGAGGCGACGAAGAAAGGTGGTCGCCTCGTCTGGATTTCTCGTCGCATCGATTTGTTGTAACCAAATCTTCGTCGCCTCGATTTGTCGCTTGAGATTGATCCCTTCACCATTGGGGCGACAAATGACCAAATCTTCGTCGCCTCGATGATTTCACGCGACGTAAACAAATTTACGTCGCTTCAATTTTTCGCTCACTTACGCGACGTAGATTAGTCAATCTACGTCGCTTCATTTTATTTATTTTTTCTTTTTCGCTCAATAGAGCGACGTAGATTGATCAATCTACGTTGATTCATTGTATTTAATATTTTTTTTTCTTTTTGAATAAATGAAGCGACGTAGATTGATCATTCTACGTCGCTTCATGGTATTTAATTTTTATATTTCTTTCTTTTTGAATAAATAAAGCAACGTAGATTGATCAACCTACGTCGCTTCATTGTATTTAATATTTTTTTTTCTTTTTGAATAAATGAGGCGACGTATATTGCTCAATCTACGTCGCCGAAATGTATTTTATTTTTATATTTCTTTCTTTTTGAATAAATGAGGCGACGTAGATTGAGCAATCTACGTCGCTTAATTGTATTTAATATTTTTTTTATTATTTTTGAATAAATGAAGCGACGTAGATAGCTCAATCTACGTCGCCTAAATGTATTTAATTTTGATTTTTTTTCTTTTTGAATACATGAGGCGACATAGATTGCTCAATCTACGTCGCTTAATTTTATTTAATATATATATTTTTTATTTTTGAATAAATGAGGCGACGTAGATTGAGCAATATACGTCGCCTTAATGTATTTAATTTGTATTTTTTTTTATTTACACACTGAGGCGACGTAGATTGATCAATATACGTCGCCTCATTTATTCAAAAAGAAAAAAATAAAAATTAAATATTATTGTACCAAGTCACGACCTATCGCAATTTACAAACACAAAAACCCATTTAACGACAAAAACGCATTCAACCACAAATCAAGTTATATAGGAAAAATTGGCACAAATCAAAACGTTAACAGTTTATACAAAGCCTAGATACTATTGTTCGATTCGCATATTAGACTCATGCTGGGGGACGGCAATGCAGCTCGATTACGAGCCAGGAGGTGGTGGAGGAGCTTGAGGTTCTTGACTCGCAGCCTGGAATGATCGCATTAGGGCCTCCATTTCTTGCATCCTTTGGGCGAGCGCACTGTAATCCTCTATGGCCTTCTGTGCCACCTCGCTCGATCTTCGCGCCTCCTCTCTGGCTTCAGCGATCTCCATTTTCAGGGTTTGGGTTTCCTGTACTCGGGCCCCTCCTCTCGGTTTGGGGTCGCGTGTGAGAGCGCGCCCCACCCCTGTAACGTCGAACAAGAACAAATATTAGTAATGGAATAGTAAACCAAAATAAAGCAAAACGTAAATCGAGATGAACGACGGTGGTTTAGGAGATTTATTACCTCTTATAGAGGTCCCGGGCCTTGAACCCACCTCTTCCTCTATGATATTTATTTGTGTATCAAGAGGAAGAGGCTGGGTTTGGGAAACCGAATCGCCGTCAACTGGGCCCGCAACAATATCTTGTTGCGACAAGACTTCATTGAGTCAACGCTTCATTGCCGCCTGCTCAATTAAAATATATCAAATAAATAATATTACAATATAGTAAACAAAAATAATTGAAATAACGTAACGTGAACATATTTTCGCTTACCACTTTCTCAGCCGCATTCTTGTCCGGCTGGTATACATTAATCCACGTCTGGACGACGGGTGCTCTATGACCTTCCTTCTCCAACACCTCGCTTCGGTACGAGAGGGCGAGAGATCCCGAATGGTGGTTGAGCTGCTGCTCCTTGTTCTTGTTTCGGTTTCCTCGATTCCGTTCGCACAATCGCTGCCACACACACACAAAAATCATTTTAAAATAAGAATAGATAAACATGCATATTTTCAAAATGTTGGCTACCAAAACTGTGCGGATAGTTTATGAAGCTCACCAAGTAAGCAGGGTCTTCGAAGTGGGCTTTTAACCACGCCCATTGGTCTTCCCTCCCGAGAAACTCGGCCGGAGTCTCCTGGCTGACGTGGAGATAATGTTGATGGCAATCGTACTTCCAATCCTTGTAGATTGTTTGCGTCGTCGCATCAATGAAGTTCCACATCTCCACGTCAGTCACCGGGATGTCGTAGTTCGTCTAGCACAAGACATTTAAATTCCGTTATGTAAAAGTTATATTTACATAAACCGTAAAGTAACAAAGTAAGCTAAGGGCAGTAAGTATACCTCAATATTGCTATTGACGATATCGCGATGCAAATCACTAAGTCCCAAAAAGCTCAGTGCAAGCATTGGAACTTTTCCGTGGATGATGCTACCGATGTCTCTGCACATCAGACTCCTCATTTTCCTCGTCACAGGCCCCCGATGCCTCGTAGAGTAAACGACTTGTAGTCGCCTATTGTTGTTCATCCGAACGAGGTACTCCGTCTTCGTCCCGACAACGACTCCGCGCTGTTGCGTCGTCGGATCTCCGGTTGCCATGTCCACCATGTCGGGGAGTTTGGTCTTCTTGCACCGGATGCTGAGGGCGGGAGGGTGCTGTGACGCCGTAGTGGCGTCGCTGTCATCCACTTGAGGAATAGTATCCTCAAGGTTTGGGGCGGGCGTTAAAACCCCGCCTGCTGGGGTCGCAGATTGTCCCGTGGGGCAACCCGACCCGGAAGCCCCCTCTCTGCTGAATGCTCGCCACGCCGCCTCCGTAGCCTCCGCAGCTGCCGTCGCGGCCGCCGCGGCCGCTTCACGACGCTGGATCGCCGCTTTCTTCCTCTGGTATCCAGTATTTCCGGAAGCCATTCTGTTAAAATGAAACTGTTATGGACAGGGAGTTGAAGCGCCTAATTTGTTATATGATTTGGTTCCAGGAATGTGATGTTGTGCATTACAGTACAAGTCCTTTCTTATTGGCCAAGGAGCCAAGGAGCTGTGTGTTCACTTATAGCTAAGCCTTACTAGCTTATTACAATTTGCTAACTTTGTTATGGAATTTTCTATGGAATTTGTTATGGAATTTGGAATTTCGATAATAAGAAAAAGGAAAAAGATTTAAAAGGGTGACGGGTACATTGATTTATTAAGATTTAAAAGAAGAAGCATGTAGATGACTAAGAACAAACTGATCGAACAATGCAGAAACATTCATGCTTATCATCACATATAGCAAACATTCCCTCGAACACAAAACACAAAACACATATAGCTTATCGCATTCGCACAAAGCATCATCACATTCGGAATCAGCATCATCACAAAACACAAAACACATTCGGAATCAGCATCATCACATTCATTTATCGCATATAGCTTATCAATTTTCAATATATCCTTAGTTGGGAACCCCTTCTGACCATGATTCTTTGATGCATTAGAATAGACACAGTATCAAACACAAAGCACCATACCTTCTCGAGTTGGCTCAAATCGTTTGCTTTAGCTACACGGAGTTGGCTCGGAATCGTTTGCTTTAGCTACACAGATTTCGCGATGGTTAGAAGAAATGAAAACAGATTACAGGAATGCTTTAGAAGATGCTTACAGGAATGCTTTAGAAGATGAATGTGATGCTTACATGAAAACAGATGATATTGTCAAGGTTTTCCACAATGAAATATGATTTCAACCAACCTATACGTAGCAGTCTATCTTAATTATATAATCTATGCTTTAACTATGTTGAAGATATAATCTATGATCACAATAAGAATCTGTGATCACCATCATTTAATTATATAATCTAGCTAAGCAAACTATGCAACTCTGATCAATCATGAACTTGAAGAGAATTACTCAAATTACTCACTATAAAAACCGTTATATGCAATTGAGCCCACAACGGACTGCTCAGGACCAACCTTTTCCTCAAGGTACTTCCACAAAAATAAATCATGATATCATTTGTACATTTTAACACAAAGTTTCATTTACAAATACTCACAACAACAGAATATACTATCAAAAAATAAAATACCAGCATCGACAACATGTGAAGAGGTTGTATACTAGAGCTAATAATGCTTACACCCTGTTGTAATATTAATTATTAATGGTTCATCACTTGTCAAGGAAAAATAAGCAATATGGTTTATCAATCCGTAACAAACTCTCAATTGAAGTAAAAACAGACATAGAGAAACCAGTACCACAAGATATGGTGTATCAATTCGTAACAAACTCTGAATTGAAGGCAGAACAAAAATGAGAGAAAATAGTACAACAAAGAAATACAGGAAAAAAGAGTTATCGAATTACATGAAATCATGGGGAGATTGAATTACAAAAAGAGTTATCGAATTACCTCCGCGAATATACAAATGAATCGGAATCAGATGGAGGGGATTTGGTGGAGGGGATTTGAGATGGAGGGGATTTGAGAGAGGGGATTGAGATGGAGGGGATTTGAGATGGAGGGTTAGGGATTTCTGGGTTAGGGATTTGGGGGCGCGAGGTCGAAGAGCAAGGAAGAAGTTTGGACGAAATGAAAAGAAGAAGAAAGAAATTGTGATTCTGGGATTATAAAGCCAACGAGGCGATGTAGATTGGCATCTTCGTCGCTTGGATTAATTTAAGCGACAAAGAACTCAATCTTCGTCGCCTCGTATGCTTTCTTAATACGTTAATGCGACAAAGAACTCAATCTTCGTCGCTTCCTTTAATTTGAAGCGACGTATATTGCAATATACGTCGTTTTTTTTAATTTGAAGCGACGTATAATTCAACCTTCGTCGCTTCGATTAATCAAATGAATATTAAATAAACGAAATGAACTAAATATTTATTTTTATTTTTTTTTCTTTTTGAATCAATGAGGCGACGTAGGATGAGCAATATACGTCGCTTTATTGTATTTATTTTTATTTTTTTTGTTTTTGAATAAATGAGGCGACGTAGATTGATCAATCTACGTCGCTTCCTTGTATTTAATTTTCATATTTTTTTACTTTTTGAATAATTGAGGCGACGTAGATTGCTCAATCTATGTCGCTTCCTTGTATTTAATTTTTAATTTTGTTTTTTTTTGGAATAAATGAGGCGACGTAGATTGCTCAATCTACGTCGCTTAAATTTGGAGATACTAACAAAGATTGAATTCTTCGTCGCTTCAATTTATTTATGGAAAGGTAATGAACTGCATATGAAAGAAACGATGAATTTTAGAATTATAAAGTTAGTAAAATTTTCTCGAATACATAAATTATGCTTTAAAGAAAATACGAATTTAGGTTTCAAATTCATAATAATATTATGAGTTTAGTCCTCCTCTTCGTCCTCGTCCTCGTCTTCGTCCTCGTCCTCGTCTTCGTCCTCGTCCTCGTCCTCGTCCTCGTCTTCGTCCCCGTCCTCGTCCTCGTCCTCGTCCTCGTCCTCGTCCAAAAGTAGTTGAAAATCTGGGTAAAATTGTATCACCGTGGGAGTGTCCTCTTGGTAAGGCTCGAATATATGATCTCCTGTACGCGATATGTTTTCATCTATGGCAAGTACTTCGGCGCTGTAGACATTGCGGTGCGACATTTCTTGTACTACCTTCCAAGTACCACCAGCCTTTGGATCGTCTATGTAGAATACCTGTTTTGCTTTGGTTGCAATTATGAAGGGTGAATCCTCATAGTAACTGTTGTTTGTATTCACTGATATCAGTCCATGATCTTTTATAACGGTGTCAAGATCTTCAGGGTCCTCGGAGTTGTGCCATGTGCACTTAAACAACACCACTGGCATACGACCTGCATATAATACTTCGACCACATAGTTAACATGGCCGTAGAACTTGGATGAACCCATGTCTGTCATGACACCGCTGTTTTGAGTCACGGTTCTTTGATCTCTATCAAACGATGTGAACTTGACACCGTTCACATAATACGACTTATAAACTCGACATTGCTAAGGTCCTTGAGCTAATGACTTTATTCCTGCAACCAAGCTCGGGTCCGAGTTTTTTTCTTTAAGGGACACCTGAGAGATAAGTGTTAAGAGAAGTTAAAGATAAGTGTTATAAACCCTCAAAGAACCTTACAAGAATTAATAGGCATATGTACCCATGTTAAGAACCATCGAAGAAAACTCCTCCTCCGACGAAGCTCGTCGAAATCTTCACCATTTTTAGCCTCGAACCTTCTGAGATGTTCTTCTAGGTAAGGTTTGACTTCGTCTGTTTCCACCAAGACTTGCCAGTGAGCCTCAGCAGTCTCTGCCTCAGTCAACCTGAACTGGCAACGAGTCTCGATAATATCTGGTCTTACTAAGAGTGAAACACAGCTGACATTCCACCCAGCTATGGAAGTGTCGATATCTTCGTTGTCCATCCGTCTGAGATAAGACTTACAATACGTCACCGACTCATGTACGAGGTACTGTTCAGCAATACTACTTTCCAGGTAACGTGTATTCCTCATTGACTTTTATATTTTCCTAATTGCCTGCAAAAACACCACTCAAGATTAGTACAATATTTTCCTAATGGCCGACATATTACATAACGAACATAATATTAGGAAGAACAAAACATTTTACCTTTCAATTGGATACATCCATGTATAGTGTACGGGACCTGTAAGGAATACTTGTTCGGGCAGATGAACCATGAGATGAACCATAGATGTAAAAAAATGTGGAGGAAATATGAGCTCCAAATTGCAGAGAATCATCACTATCTCAGTTTCCATGTCACGCACAACCTCCTTCTTAAGCTCTCTACTGCATAGTTGACGAAACCAATTTGACAGTGCTATCAATGGCTTTACAACGTTTTCTGGCAGGAACCCTCTGATAACCACAGGAAGAAGACGTTGAAGCAAGACATGGCAATCATGCGTCTTCAATCCATAAAACTGTGACGGGGAACTTACTTTCACCTTACTTCTCCAACTACCTGCATAACCAAGAGGATACTTAACATCCCTGAACCACTGGAACACATCTTCTAGATCATCTTTTTTAAATAAAAAGGGTGCATGAGGAACTTTCGCCGTACCCAAGTCACCCGCTATTTGCCACTGGTTTTTTCGCACATTCCTCTTCTTCAAAGCAGCGCGAGCTTTTGGACCATCCTTAGACTTCTGATCAATCGCAAAAATGGTTCCAAGGATGTTGTCACACACATTTCTTTTCAATGTGCATGACATCTAAGCAATGTCTGATCTTCAATGATGACCAATACGGCAGCTTCCAAAATATGCTTTCGTGAGTCCAACACGTACTGTCTGTTATTCGGATTGTACGGCACCTTCAAGTCTTCATGTTGGCTAAGAATAGGGTAAACGTGTGACTTAACGTCCTCCAAAATTTCATCTCCACTCTTACGATAGGGTCTTCCGCCAAACTCCTCCTTCCCGTTAAATGCCTTGCTCAATCTCCAAGGGTGATCTTGGTGGAGCCATTTTCGATGACCTTCATAAACTATCCTCCCACATATATGCTCTGAAGTTAGCTCATCTAGACAGATTGGACATGCCTTGTACCCTTTCACAGTTGACCCCGCAAGCATCCTTAAACCTGGAAAGTCGCTAATAGTCCACATTACCGCTGCCTTCATCAAGAATACCTCATTGTCTACTCGATCAAAAGTATAGACTCCAACGACCCATAAATGTATTAGCTCCTTGATCATCGGCTCAATGAGTACACTAAGGCACTTTCCGGGAGATTTAGGGCCTGGAATCAACACTGATAACATGTTATATTCCTTCTTCATGCACATTGATGGTGGTAGATTGTACGGCATCACAACAACGGGCCATGTACTATGCAAAGTTCCCATTGTTCCGAATGGATTGAAACCGTCTGTTGCTACTCCAAGGCGCACATTCCTGCAGTCCCGTTCAAAACCTGGAAAAGATCTGTCAAAATGTTGAAACGCTTCTCCATCAGCTGGGTGGCTGAGGCTACCAGCCACGCATATCTGCTCCCCCAGCCATCGCATATGCTTGGCAGTATGTGGGGACATAAACAAACGCTTCAACCTTGGTGTTAGAGGGAAGTTACGAATTATTTTTTTGGGAATATCATTCGTATATGGCTTATATCTTTCAGAATAACACACTGGACAAATCCTCTTGTTTACAAGCGCCCCCCTGAACAACACACAGTTAAACTCACACGCATCAATTCTTTCGTAACCCAGTGAAAGATCACTCAAGATTTTTTTTATTCTCGAGTATGAACAGGGGAATGTGTGCCCTTTAGGAAGAAGTTTATTAATGTAAATACATAAAGAGTCAACACTTGTGTCCGACCATCCATTTTCATTTTTCATTTCCATTGCATCTAATATGGCACTCAAAACAGTATCCTCACTGCCTTCATATAATGGGGTCTGTGACTCCTTCAATAATCTATCGTACTTTTCATAATCATCGTCTACCATGTCATTGAAGTTCATGCCCGAATTATCTTCCACTAATTGTTGGGGTGCATCTGCATGGTATCCAGGATAATAGGGATATGCATCATGTAGAATCTCCAACTGCGGGTTCACTGAAGGACCGGCACCACTAGAAGGACCGACTCTGTCTTGAAGCCACTGTCTTCGTTGACTGAGCATTCTCGGTTCAGCAGAAACTTCCCCGTGAAGGTGCCAGACAGTATAATCCGGACTCAAACCACTGTGTGATAAGTGATGATACATGACATCCATAGTAACCTTGAACGGACCGTTCTTACAACGTTTGCACGGGCAGAAGTGATAATCGGCTCCGTTACTATGTCGCCGGGCAAAATTCATGAACTCGAATATGTCTGTGATGTACCTTGGATCAGCATGATGATATGTCATCCAAGTTTTGTCTGGGTGTCCGCCCATGTTTCCTGTCAACATAAACAATCAATATGAATTAAGTTACCACGCCACAGTTGCGATTCAACCAAAACCCCACACTTCTTCGCCTTATGCCTCCGGGTTGGGTCATATCCCCTTCAGGGGAACACGACATTTGTCAACGCTTTTGCACCCATGCGTTTCAGCTCCAGTTTAGGGAAATTTCGACAGCATCTCCCTACAGTTCCCCGAGTGCACACATATCTAAACAACCTAATTTGCACTCGGGGAACATTGAAAGGAAACACTGTCGAAACCATATCCCAAAACTGAAACTGAAATCACAGGAATAGCAAAAGGATCAACAAAGTCATGTTCACCTAAAGTGTCCAAAAATGGGACAATTCGAGAATCAACAACTCAACTCGATCAACTAGATGAGTTGTTGATTCTCAAACGGGAGTTCTAAGTTGATAAACACCACAATTATATATAACCATACGCTCGATTTCATGATTAACACTAATAACACTAATAATTAAGGCTCGAATACACCTAATCTACACTAATCATCAATTAATTTCACTAAATTTAACCAAATTTCAAACATTAATCATGAACCCATAACATGATTTATCACAATTCAATGATTCAAACACTAAAACTACAACATAAGACCAAATTCAATTCAATTTCAAAATTTCACATCACCTTCATTTTCACTTCTAATCATCAATACATTTCACTAAACTTAACCAAATTTCAAACAATGTTCATGAACCCATAACATGATTTACCACAATTCAATGATTCAAACACTAAAACTACAACATAACACCAAATTCAATTCAACTTCAAACATTTCACCAAAACTTCAATTTCACTTCTAATTTAACATATTATGGTCATAAAGAGGGTTAAAGAGATACAAATCAAACTAACCTTATTCAAGAATCAAATCAATGGCAAGAACAACCTTCTTTCTCAATTTCCTCAAATTTCTCCCAAAATCGCACAAGAACAGCTCCAGAACGCGAATGAACTGTTTTTCTAAAATTCTAACTTTATGAACGGTTTGACTTTAAGAAGAAGAGTAGATCCAGATTTAAAAAAAAAAACTAGGCGATGTAGATTGAGCAATCTACGTCGCCTCCATTTTCTTCGAAGCGACCAAACTAATCTTCGTCGCTTCGAATAAAATCGAGGCGACGTATATTGATCAATCTGCGTCGCCTAGATTTTATTCGAAGCGACGAAGATTAGTTTGGTCGCTATACTCGAAAAAGTAGTCGCCTTATTTTATTGAAGCGACTAAGATCAATCTACGTCGCCTCAGTTTGTTGAAGCGACGTACTTTTTATCAAAGGCAATATACGTCGCCTCAGTGAAAATCGGAGCGACGTAGAAATGTAACTACGTCGCCTCGATTCTCTCCTCCAGTATTGAGAAAAGAGCATGAAACCTGAACCTCATATAACATTGAGCACATATTAAACATCTCGAATAGTCACAAAGCTGTACAAATTAAAGTAATTTGAACGATTGTGTCCAATTAAATTGGGACCAAAGTATTTTCCGACAAAAATCTGAACCATAGTATTGATTAGTACTCATTTAAACTCCACATTTAATCTCAACATTTAGTTAGATTCAATGGCTACATGCATGTTTTCGTTTATGTCATTCAATAACTACAGTAAAACCTTTATATAGTCATATTGTTGGGTCGAGAAAATTTATTCTTATAAAGATGTTATTCTTTAATGGAGGTTTGGTTAAAAATTGGCTCACATGTATTGCGAAAATATTAAGAAAATAATTTATTTGCAATAGCAACCATAAAACATAAATACGAGTTCTAAGATACCAACAAACTCAAATATGTGTATTTAACTATAAAGCATAGATCGTCCTATCAAATTGATATAGAAATATATTTTATTTTATTTTTAAATCACATTATGTTTTCTTATTATTTAAAATTATTAATATGTGGAGTACATTTTCTATATATAAGACCAAAAAAATTATAACTTATTACAATGTGAAGGTTATTCATATTTATAATTGGGATCGAAATTTTTTATTAAATTATAAAAAAATTATTCTTATATAAAGTATTCCTGAATCTAAATTTTACCGTATCTCTCAGGAGATCCGGCCACCTAAACCACGGTCTCAATTTCTGTTTTTCCCCTCATGAGTTTTCCCCTTAATTGCATGAGTTCGAGATGAGAATTTCGGTTTTCACACCAAACAATTTGTCGATTATCTATTGCAAACATGTGTTTGATAAGGCATATATAATCAGAGTCATATATTAACCAACGTTACAAGTAACAATGGGCATTTTACTAATACTATCAAACATGTATTAGCTAGTTGGTTGTCAGATTTTGAGCCACTCAGACCCATCTATGAAGGTGAGGGAAATAAAAGGCTTTGCTTCCTCATCAGTGAGCTCCCTAGACCAGGATACCCTCCCTGCATACTGTGCTCCTGGCCCTGTGCACTTGTATTGCCCATAGAACACAGTCCTGCACAACCACAGCACCAACATTAATGCAGAGCTGTAAAACAACTATATAATGATTATAATCATTGCAAAGGGACTGATGCGCATGCCCAATTGCCCCCCAAGGCCATACTGAAAATGCCAAAGCATGAAGCTAAGGAAACGAAAACTGTTTGAACTAGAAAGGAGTAGGTAGGTGGCTTATATATACAGCTGCTGAGTTGCACCATTGCACCAGCAGTAGTATATGTAGATGCTGGCACGTGGCTGTGCTTATAATATGCCAGCAATCCCCCAGCATGAATGAGGTAATGTTCAAATACGTAGTTAGATAGGTTTTTATATGGGATTCTTTTGGTGCACTACACGTAGATTTTGCAGAGAAGAAAGTGCTAGCTAGATGATATATTAGTGACGAAGGACCTCTCTGTGTAGTGTGAACCCCCCATTCTGTTTTCGAAAGGATGAAAGTGGGTCCATATGCATGCTTGTATATACTGCAAGGTGTCTTATGGGTTCAAGTGATCGATCCCAAATTCCCAATGGATCGATAGATAATGAATGCTATATATCTAGATCCATAAGGAAAACTTTTAGAAATTGAGTCGATATCACCTTCATTTAGACTCATAGATAATTATGATTTATGAGGGAGAAATCCCCATTCCCTGGACTTTTGGGGCGTAGTGACTAGAGAGGAAGACGTCTACGGTTTAGGATGAAAGATAAGAGAGGGAGAGTGTTGCATATATTTTCCGATTATGACTCGAGTATAGGCGAGATAATTATATATATTGGCTTTTGGTGTAGATAAAGAACATTGATCGATAAGACACAAGTTACTCGATGGAATGTCTCTAATTAACTTTTATTAACAGGGAGGAGCAGATTAAGAGGGAGAGAGTGACGTACATTTCACGATTGGGGTCACCCCAGTTATACCAGCCTTTAGGCATTATAATGTCGTCCATGTATGTTTTGGCAAAGACGACCCTGGAGAAGGGTCCCCAAGCCCTTCCAAGATAGAGAGCTCCTGAACCCGTGACCTTACAGTTCACAAACGAGAACCCCGTTTCTTCTAGCATACTGCTTCTCCCTTGGGCCGTTAATGCCCCCGTGTTTGTTGCCACTGCATGCACGTGACATCCCTGCACCAAAAATTTCACACAAACATATACACATACATGTGAGTGAGTAAGTGAGGAGATCGAGCTTGACATCGAGACTGGAACACAAGTATTAATACGACACAACACAAGACACCAATCTGATTGAGAACATGCATATATATGAAAATACATTCCTTAACTTCACTTCATTGTCAAATACCCAAGTAAATATTCTGTATATCCGAGCCCTCACATGCCAACATTCCCTAGAGTATACAACGATCTATTGCTTAAAATGTGACTAGAGGATCAGGATTTAGTTACCTGTAGTTTCCACGTCAAAACTTAAGAACTGTATACTCTAACCAATACTCATATACCTGTAGTGTCCAAAATGGAAGAAAAACTTAAAAAGTTAACTCGATCTCTAATTGCATCAAGCTTTTGGCATGGATCATAAGTGAAGTAACAATTCGTTAGATACATTTGCTCATAGAGTACGTGTCACGTAATGAACAACAGACTGCAAGTTTTCTAAGTAAATGCGAAGTGTCCAAACAAAAATAATTAATGCTTGTTTAGAAGGTGAAAAGTGATTTAGTTACCTCAAATAGGGAGAGACCATTCCCAAAAATGAAGTCAACAGAACCTTCAATGTAGCAATCCTTGTAATAATGCCGTCCCAAATGATCATACAGTGTGTCCTGTGCTCCCAAGAATCTACATCCCAAAAAAGCTGCCGTATCCGCCGATATCCTAAACGCCACCGCCTGCACTCCAAGTGCTCCCCGTGCCGGCACCGGTGTAGTATTCTGCACATTAATCGTACCGTAAATTTCACCGGCGGCGATCAAGCACTAATTGATTCCTTAGCAAGCTCATAATTAGAGATTACGTACGTACGTACCTTGAAAGTTATGTTCCTTGCAACGAAATAAGGAGAATTCACAGCAAAAGTTGCAGAGTTAAATGTCCCCATTCCTTGTTTGTTCGGATCGGACGGTGTTTTAGCTGTGTCTCCCCATTGCACTATAGTTTTATCCGCTCCCGCTCCTTCTATGGTTATAAACGATTTCAATGGCGGTATAATCACCTTTTCCCTGTAAAACCAAATTTACCATAAATCTTGAAACTTCATTAAGACAGAGACAGAGAACATTTCTAACAGTCAAAGTCGACAGAGACACAAACTCCACGAGGAAGAAGACACAGAGCTACTACTATATACTCACGTGTAGACACCTGCATGGACCTTGATCACGACTCTGACGAGATTGATGAACGGAAGGGAATCAATGGCGTCCTGGATTTTAGTGAAGTCTCCCTGCGAAGGGTTCTTGGCCACATTGAGTGTGTAAGAAGGGAAGAGCTTGTTCTTGGCGTTCTTATAGACCGAGTGGTTGAGTTTCCCGACGAACTTGACCCACTTCATGAACTGTTGTTCTGAGAATTGGGCTCGGGTCATGTTCTTGAACAGGTGCAGTTTTCCGGCGGAGCTTCCCGGCCGGATTCCCTTGGTGTGACATAGCGTCTGCGTTGAGTTTAGGACAAGAAGAAGAAGAGTAACATAGAAAATGCTATGGAATAATGTTGGCATTCTTAAAAGAGCACAGAGAATGAAAAGAAGAGTGATATATACTAGTTTGGAAATTCTAAGAGCTAGCTATATAATGGAAAATGACTCTCGCTCTAAGTCTATGTTTGGTTTATATACAAATTTCTTTTGTGGGTTTTTGGTTTTGGTGGAAAGTGAAGTGATGGTGCTGAAATGGAGAATCAAATAAGTCACGGGTGGCTTTCTTCTTCTTCTTCACTCATGTTTACATGTGAGAGTGGAAACAATCTGAGCCACAAGGAGCGAAGGCCAGCTTGAGCTTGAACTTTCGTCGTGACCTAATTATAATAGAAATGGTTGTTGGTTAAATTTGTTGTTTGCACTTTTTTGTTGGGGTTTGTTTGGTTGTGCCTGTGAAACGTCTCTCTTTCTGTTTGTGTGCGGACGGACGGTGAATATATTCTTGAGGAAGAGATATATCATATATGGAATTAAAATCAATAATGGGGCTGTTACGGTGATCACAAAGACATTAGTATAATGCGGCACTGCCTTTGAGTTACAAACCACTTTCTCAATTCTGATAATTGATTCCGACCTGAATTAGAGAGTACGTGTGAGCAAAAATGAACTCAACGTTGGTAGATATATACCAAAGTTATGAAGTACTGAAATTTCTGAAGTGCATGTAAATACTGCACTTAGTAAGTTGAGGGGTAGAGTAGATTACGGCTGGAATGTGATCAGTGGTGTTTGCGAGTGATGAAAACGATGTTGTTGGTGGAGATGAGAGGATGGTTTAATTTAGGTCTACTTTGTAGAAGTGGACAAAAGTGTGCTATGTGTCGTGAGGAGGTATGAACACGGGGAGGAAGAAACCAGAACAAAGACTAGTTTTAAGTTTCCACATCTCCCTCTTCCAAAAAAAACAAAGAATCATAGATTTATGGTATACAATTGCTACTTGTTTTTGATTCTCGTTTCGTTGGAAAACCACGGTGGTGATACAAAGGAAGTAGATACATTTCCTAGTGTTCGATGCAGAAATTTCTCTCGGAATAGATCCTTCTCGCGAAGTAGTCTCTTTTATCTTGGATGTCTTAACCGCGTAAGCCGGTCTATCCTGCTTGTGCTTCGTATGCTGGCGTGCCACCGTTCTTCAACGGAATTTGGACTGTTTACAGCCGCCTGACTTCTTATGTAAGCGATTAGAACAGGGAGAGCACCAACCCTGCTCGAATAGGTCCTTTTCGCCTAGAAACCTAGGACTTTGATATGTGTACCTCTCTGCCGAATCTCGAAATCGATACTCCCACGCCTTATCGTGCAGAGCAGAGCAATATCTTGACGAAGTATTGAGAACACTCGCTTCCTTTGAGTATCCAAGCTCCCAACTTACAAGTGAGCCGCTCTTCAACCTTCAGGTTGCAATTGCTTCCTTGGAGTCGTAAATACATTCACTCGATAGGTGAACAGCACTCAGACCTTCTGGTTGCAAGAAGGATAGAAATCTCGAGGACGAGATAACCGTCTAGGTTTGTTTGCGTATAGCAAGATTGTTTGATTGATTGGGGGGGCTCTACATAAGATCCTTGCTCTCCTTATATACTCGCTTACTAATCAGTCATCCACTCTGTCTCTAACTCCTTTTGCTCTTGTAATCTTGTCTGAATCTGATACCAGAATACGTGTTATACCACTCATAGGTCTTCTAATTCCATCATAACTCTTCCAAGAGTCCTGCTATTGCTCAACTGACTATGATAGAATCTAAGCCGCGTGAATCCAGCTCAATAAGACACAGTTCTAACAGAACTCTAAGTCTTTTTCTAGCGAAGCTCGCTAGACGTTATACAACTTAATTCCTTCGCCAGGAATCATTAACACAATGGGCCGCTCGCCAGACCTCGGCCATCCAAGCCCAAAGTAAATATTTTATTTAGGCCCAAACATTGCCCCTCAGGTCTTGAACTTGGAAACTTTCTAAACAAGTGAAAAGACTTGAATATACCTTGAACAACGTGCTTATTAACTCTGAAACGCTACACCATCACTCGAACGCCACGTCAACCAACTCTTCGAAAAAGTGTGACGCTCGACTGACACTTCTATAAAAACACCAGTCCATATCCACAAATTTCATCTTCCAACAAAACCTTTCAATTGCTCAGAAACCTCTGCACTTTGTAACTCTCTCAGTCAAAAAGCTTAAACCTTTCTTTTTCACCGCCGTAAAATCCTAATTCAAAAAAATGCCTCCTCGTAAGGACATTCTTATTCCTTTTGACACCGTAGACGCCAAGAAATTCTCCAGATGGCTCAAGGAAGTCGTTGTTCGATGCAACCCAGACACCGTCTGCACTCTTACTGTAGACCCCGAAGAAAACACGGGTCTGCTCGGTCCATTTCTGGATTCTCCTTTAAACCCAGAGCTTTTTACTTTTCTTCGTGAACCCATCTGCAATTCTTCCCTCATACTTCAGGCAAACCCGACGGCAGACCCGAAGACATGGACTCAAAAAGACACTCTTTGTCTCATTGGGAAATGGCCACATTCAACCTCAGACGACCTCGCCTGGTACCGGCAGTGCTGTAGGCAAGACAAAGAACGATGGGAAGCAGCAGGAATTGCTCAACTCATCAACTTATGCTTCTCTCTTCCGTCTGGGGGTAACAAAGCCCCATTTGCCACAGCCATGTGTTTCTGGGACTGTACAACAAACTGTTTCAGACTCCCCTGTGGCGATGTAAGTATTACAATGCTCGATCTCTACACCATTTTTAGAGTTCCTGCCTCTGAAAACAGTTGGGCTCCTCAAGACTCCAACCAAACTCCCAATCAAGCCTCAACAGTACGGCCTTCATCCTACTCCTCCTAGGTGAAACATTTTGCACAAGAAGAGAAAAACACACCACAAGGAGGAATAGCTTTCCTGGAGTATTGGCTATCAAAATACTTGTTCTGTACAACCTCAGCGAAGATCATCAAGACGTGGACCAACCTCGTTGAACGCCTCTACAATGAAGAACCACTGAGCTTGGTCGAACCTGTCCTCGCCTACATCTACTATGGTCTCAGGCGAGTATCCTTATCGAAACTCGATCTGAACCAATCAGGACCACTATGGATGGTAGACTTCTGGCTGCAAATCTACTTCCCCTTCTTCTGCCCCTCAGCAACCCCTATGTTCGAAGAACAACAACTGTTGGGCAAGTCACTAGTTTCCACACTGCCCAGAACTAAGAAATGGTCATATCTCGACTGCTTTAGATATCTCTGCTCCCACGAGGACTTCCCTTATACTGCAGTCGAAGAAATTCTGAATCGTCGCCACCCTGGCCTCCTCTCAAGTGGGTTCATGCCCTCTCCTGACCAAGATGATCAAGCGAGGAACTTGTTTGTTAAGTTTAACACTTGCCAAGACCTGCAACTCCCAGATTCAGCCAGCTCCGGGTATGAGCTCTATGCTCCAAACCATTTCTGCAGACAGCTTGGGCTCAGCCAAGATGCCCCTATGCCCCTCGCCTGTTCTGTCAACAAGTATACTCTCTGGCGAGGAGACAACAAGCTCGTTGCAGCAGAAACCTGTGATGCACATTTTGGCTTTCCAATGGTGATACTTCCTGACATTACAAAGCCACTATCCACATCGAGGTCGGTCACCCCAACATACCTTGCCTGGTATTGCCACTTCTGGGAAGAGAAATGACACCAGGGACCAGACCTGTGCTTTGCTACCATCTTCCATGGATTCAGTGAGAAATTCTTACTCAAGGCAGACTTGGAAGCACTAATTGGATCACACCCCTGTTCGAGTTCTACCCCATGGCCACAGGTATGTGTTCAATTAAAAATTTCCACATGTATTGGCAACTTTTGAATCATAAATGACCATCCCTTTCTTCCTTTCACAGTACAAACCTGATCCGGATGTGACTGTGGCTATTCAATCTCTTAAGAAGAAAATGACCAAGCGTTCCAGATCACCTGTAAGTATTCAAACTATTACTTATCCTGAACAAACTGATTTTACCACTGATCCTAATATTGACCCCGACCCCCTTAACAGTCTTCAAAGCCCAAGAGGATCAAGCTAAGGACCCCAGAGGCAGAAAGTGGGGTTTGGTTGGACTCACGGGTCACAAGCAGAGACAAGCAACTGCGCCTTTCTGCTCAAGTCTTCCTCGCTTCTTTCGACCAGAGGAGCAGCAAAGCCTCAGGATCTAGTGCTTGCTCGACCATAGCTTTCACCATTTCACACTGGTTTTGTGCAAATCCGAATAACATTCCCACACTCTCCCAGTTCGATAACCTCCTACTTCAAGGTTCAAAGGAGTGGCAGGAGTTATGCAAGGACGAGTCCCTTGCGAGCAAGTATCCAAACCAGTATTTTGACTTGGATGCCATTTTGAAGGCAAACATCAGACCGCTTCAATTCTCAGCTGATGATTCCTTCATTGGGTACTTTGACCCTGAAAAGTTTACAGCCCTGAATGGCTTTCCCTCTTTTGATAGTTTATGGGAACAAGTCCAGAAGAGCCAGAAGCCACAAGTCTACATAGTGAGTTGGAATGACCACTTCTTCGTTCTCAAGGCTGAAAACGAAGCGTACTATATAATTGACTCACTAGGAGAAAGGCTCTCTGAAGGGAACTGTAAAGCCTTCATTCTGAAGTTCGATGAGTCCAGCATCATATCCAGCAATGCAGATAGGGCTACAAACCCTAAGATCTATAACAGCCACAAAGAATGCTGCAAGGATTTCATAGTCCAAATCCTAGCTGGAATCCATCGAGCAGAACTCGAGGAGGAAGAGAAGAAAAAGCCTGTAGATATTGCTATTTTGTTCAAGAGTTTGCAATTTGAAGTTCAATCCTGCTTTATTCCTTCCTCCTCTGGCGAAGGTCCCAGCACCCAGAATGAACAAGCCATCCCAGAGGCCGAGCAACAAATTATTCCCTCGCCAGAGCTCATAGTTGAACAACCACAAATCCTGGTTGAGAATACCCTAGAAGGCGAAGAACCGAGTCCCTCCTCGCCAGAGCAAAAAGTTCAAGCTCTTGAAGAAACACTGACATTGTCTCCTCAACAAGTAAGAACCCCGTACCCTTACTTCTGGATTAATGATTTCTAAATTGGTTCTGACATGACCTGTTATTCATATTGTAGTCCAAATTTGTTCCTGTGGACCTGGACGTTCACGAGACAATTCCCCACAGTCTAAGGGAACAAGCGAGCACTTCAGGCGAGCCAATTGTAATAGCTACTGAAGATCAGCCTGACAGTCCTCCAGGTGTCGATGATGAAGATCCCATAGTTCTGGCCAAGGAAAAACCTATCCCATCTTCATCACAAGGAAACAATCCCCAACTGCCCAGTGTACAAGAGTCAAATACCAAGGTACAAGAACTTGTGGGCAAACTGAGTACACTAAGCACTCCTTCTGACACCAAAGCTCTGCTTCACAAAATTCTCTCTGGGCCCTTAAATTCTCTAAAAGACGTTCAGGCCATACAAAAACAAGTGAAAAACTTGCAGGCCACTGCCCCAGCAGACTTCATTCCTCGCCTGGATGAACTAGAAGAAAGTCTCTTTGAATTCCAGCACCAAAGCGAAGTCTTTCAAGACCTAACACTCGAGGCTGAGCGTAAGAACGAAGCAGCGGAAACCTTGGAGCAAAACACTCACAAGGAGACAGAGAGAATCCATAAGCGCTTGAAGGAAAAAATTACAAAGGAGGAGATTTTAGCCACCAAACGTGCTAAACTAATTGCTCTCGAAGCTGATCTCGCTACTCTTAGAGCAAAAATAAATGCATTGGAAACTGACGTCCCCAGTTATCAGGATGAAATGCATCACTTTTTGAATGAAGGCGAGACCCGAGCTCAACTCCTGCAAGAGGCACGCGATGAAGCCAATGAAGCTCGCTTAGCAGCTCATCAAGCCTAGCTGGCCTCAGAGATGACTAAAATCTCGATAAAGAGCTTCCTCCTTAAGTTGTAAAATTATTTGGGCCCCAGATGTAGGCCTCTTCTATTTGTCACCAAACATTAAACTTTTTATGTATTCAAATCATTTTAATAACAAAGACTGAATTGGGTCTAAAAACCAAATTAGGCTTCTCCAATAAGCCCTTTTCCTAATTTCGATCCAGCCCCGTTTTAGGCTGTAATTAATTTTGACTATTTTGATTGTCTCAATAATAAATGGAATTGAATTCTAAACTTAGAATCCGTATCGCGTCAAACGAGCAAAATCTTTGAAATACGTTTTACCTGCCCCAAGGATCTTCTCATTTATCATGCACTTCTTGCGAGCAGACAAACCGCTTCCATGGTCCACTGTTAATCGGACACGTACTCTCTATTGTTGGGTGCAATTATTCTCGCGAAACCAAACCGTTGTGACTCCTGGTTATAAAAGGTTTCCTTCTCTCTGTGTGAAATGAACCAAGTCCCTTGCGAGAATGAATCAGACCCAACTCTATTTGCTCTGGTCTTACTATCCAAAGAAACCTCCAGATAAATCTCTCCATGTTATGTCCCTTAGATAGCAATATCCACGCCCAAACCTGGACTAGATAGCAATATCTACGCCCAGGCGTTGCCTTGGCTCTCCCTGATTGAAGGAGTCAAAAAAGGAGCATCCACAATCCCGAGGTGCAGGCTCCCGCACCCTTCCCCGGTGCACCCACTCGGTGTCGATATGCATTGGAGATGGCAACTTCAATGCCTTTTGCAATACATGGGGGAAGATGGGAGCATCACCTTGGGAAGAAGGCGACAATCGTCAAGGCAGGTGTAACTCTTGTTCTGATGCACCTCCTCTTGCCTTGACGCTTCAGTTTCCTCTCCCTCTCCATCGCCGAGGTCGATCTGCGCAGAGGATCTAGTGAAGAATGATCTGTTTTAACTTCTTGGGAGATGGAGAACAGCGCAGAGGATCTAGTGAAGAATGATCTGTTTTATTTTCTTTGTTGCAATTGTTCACGTCATTCTTCACCATATGGTATCAGAGCCTGGGGCCGCAAAGCCTCTGTATTATTCCAAGTATTGAATGTAATATTTATTTTGAAATGTAAAAGCTCTTTATATTGATAAACTCATATATAGTTTGCTCAAAAATTTAAGCCACAAAGACTGGCTTAACATGAACTTTTTGACTTGGAATAAATAACAACTCTGATTACAAAATTTGGCCTCGAATATAGGCACTAACTATTTAACCCCATTAATAGGTTATTTAACGTACAGCTCTTTAACCCTATTAATAGGTTATTTCATGTGCATGATCCTCGATGAGTATATGTGTTGCCCCTGTAGTTTATTTATGCGAAGGCATGAATAAACTAGATTAAGCAGTATCTGGAGGATCATCATACTCCCAAACTAGTTGTATGAATTTCTTTAGGTAACGACCATTTATTGGGTTCTAGTGTATAGTACCATCTCGATCTCTCAGGCGAACTGCTCCTTTACCCAACAGTCGATCGATGATGTATGGCCCTTCCCATTTTTCTGACCATTTTCCTCGTCCTTCAGTCTTCTCGCCAATAGGCAAAATCACTCTCCAGACAAGTTCGCTTTCTGCAAAACTCATGCCCCTTGTTCGTTGGTCATAGGCACGAGCCACATTTTGTTTCTCAGCACGTAGACTTTCATAAGCTTGTATGCGATTCTCATCGAGGTCTTCATGCTCTTGCCACATCGCTTGGACATAGTCGTCACCGATCAAGTTGTGTTGCTCCATCACCCGTAAAGACTGAACATTGATCTCCAAAGGCAAAACAGCATCGTGCCCAAACATTAGTGCATAAGGAGTTGTACTTGTGGGTGTCCTCTTACTAGTCCTGTAAGCCCACAAAGTATTAAAAAGTTCTTCATGCCACAGTCTGGCATTACTCGCGAGCATTCGTTTTAAAATATGAATAATGATTTTATTGCTCGCTTCGGCTTGACCGTTGGATTGTGCATAGTATGGAGAAGAGTGGAGAAAATGGATCCCAAGATCCTTCATTAAAGTATCCACTTCGCCAGACATGAAGGCTGCCCCTCGGTCTGAAACAAAACATTCAGGGATGCCAAACCGACAAATAATATCTTCGAACAGGAATTGGCGGATGGCCTTCGCTGAAGATACCCTGAAGGGTCGAGCTTCGACCCACTTAGTGAAGAAATCAGTAGCCACTATGATAAACTTGTGCCCTTCAGATGAATGAGGATGAATCATTCCTATTAAGTCCAAAGCCCATCCTCGAGCTGGCCAAGGCTTGATTATTAGCTGTAATGGTATTCTGGGCATATGGTTAACTGGACCATGTCTCTGGCATTCTTCACAACCTTTAGCGAACGTGATACAGTCTTTGAGCATTCCTGGCCAATAAAAGCCATGTCGTCTTAATAACCATCTCATATTGGGACCAGCCTGGTGTGCCCCTGCAATCCCAAGATGGACTTCTCTCATTAACCTTTTAGCTCCACGTCCAAAGACACACCTCAATAGTATGCCTTCCTCTCCCCTTCTATATAACTCAGCATCCTTGAGTACATAATTGGGAGCTAAAAATCGAATCCGCTTGTCAGTCGAATTATTAGGATCCTGGAGATAAGAGATGATTTCCTGTCTCCAGTCCTTGTTGATGTGATCAAGTGTAGCAACGTACCATTCGTTTTTATCTTCTTGTCGTGCAAGGAAAGATGGAAGGGTTCTTCTTTCAACTTTTAGTATTCTCTCCCGTACTCCATCTTGTAAGCTTACACCCGTTGCTAGTTGAGCCAGTTCATTAGCCGCATAGTTCCTCTCGCGAGGAACATGGCTCAACTCCACTTCTGTGAACAACTTCAATAGGTCACAGGCCCTCCTCGCGTAAGGTTCTAATATTGGACCTGCTTTGTACTTTGTTTCTAGTTGTCTGATCACCAGTTGGGAGTCTCCAAAGATATGCACATCGTTGATCTCCATATCTAACAGAAGTTCTAATCCGATGATTAAAGCCTCGTATTCTGCTTGATTATTTGTGCACTTGAAGTCCAACCTGAAAGAATAAGAATAAGTTTGGCCGCGTGGGGAGATCAATGCTACCCCTGCCCCAGCCATAGTACTCATACTGGACCCATCGAAATATAAACACCAGGGAGCCAAGTCAATACGAGCGAGATCTAGTTCTGGCCCCTCGACCACCTCTTCCATGGGATGATGAGCCAAAAAATCAGCCACCGCCTGGCCTTTTACCGCCTTCTGAGGGACATATTGCAAGGAAAATTTTGAAAGAGCCAGAATCCACTTTCCAATGCGACCACGGAGAATCGGTCTGGACAGCATATACTTCACTAAATCTGTTTGTGCAATTACACACGTAGTGAAGGAAAGCATATAGTGCCTCAACTTACACCCTGAAAAGTATAAGGCTAGGCATAACCTTTCCATTGGAGAGTATCTCGTTTCACAATCGTTTAAGGTACGACTTAGATTGAAAATAACACGTTCAACGCCTGCCGTGTCGTCCTGAGCTAATAGACTGCCAATGGAGAGCTCTGTAGCTGAAATATACAGCTTAAGAGGAACCCCAGGTCTTGGAGGAACCAAGACAGGTGGGTTTGTTAAGTAAGCTTTGATGGTGTTGAAGGCCTCTTGATGTGTAGGCTCCCATACAAAGTCCTTCTGATTTTGAAGCTTAAGGAGAGTAGAGAATGATTGTGTCTTCCCAGCAGCGTTGGCAATAAACCGTCGTAGGAAATTGATTTTTCCCAATAGACGTTGTAGTTCCTTCTTACTCTTCGGTGGGGCTGCACTGATAACCGCTTGTTTCTTATCATCCGGTATTTCAATCCCACGCTGATGAACCAGAAACCCCAGGAAGTCACCTGCCTGGACGCCAAACACACATTTGCCTGGGTTCATCTTTAGTTGATGCTGCCGCATTCTGAGAAACACTTGCCTCAAGTCTTCAAAATGGTCGCTTCTGCGTTTCGTTTTGACTACCACATCGTCTATATATACCTCCATGGTCTTACCAATAAGATCATGAAAGAGCAAGTTCATTGCTCGTTGGTAGGTTGCCCCTGCATTCTTAAGTCCAAATGGCATATCCACGTACGCAAAAACACCGGCAAAGCCTGGGCATCGAAACACTGTCTTATGTCTATCCTCTTCAGCCACTGGGATTTGATGATATCCAGCAGTACCATCCATGAATGTCAACATCTCATGGCGGGCAACTGAGTCAACAAACAAATCAGCTACTGGCATAGGATAAGCGTCCTTGGGGGTTGCATTGTTCAAGTCTCTGTAGTCGACGCAAACTCGCATCTTCCCGTTCTTTTTCTTGACTGGGACTATATTAGACAGCCACTCATTATATTGGCTACTCGTATAATCCCCGACTTGAGCATTTTCTCAACCTCTTCCTTGACTAAAATTGCTGTCTCTGTATTCATGCGACGCATTTCTTGTTTTACAGGCTTCTTTCCCTCGATGATGGGCAAGTTATGACAAACCAGATTTGGTGAAAGACCAGGCATGTCATCATATTTCTCTGCAAAGCAATCTGCGTATTCTTTCAGTAATTCAATCAGCTTGAGCCTCTCCTCAGGCTCCAAGAAAGTACTAATAGCCACAGACATTGGCTCTTCTTGTGTCCCAATCTGAACGTGTTCGATGGGATCCTTGACTTTAGGAGGTAGATCATCTAAAGCTGCTGGGGCCAATTGAATCTCGACCTCCTCCTCTAAGTCTTGTAAAACATCTTCATCCACGTATTCCAATGCTGCAATCATTGGAACCTTCTCAAAGGCTTGGCTTTCTAACATAAAGTTGTGAAAGCGTTCGTGTAACGAAAGACAAGCCTCGGCCTCTGTTTCTGAGAGAGACCCAGTCATGGAGAACGTCTGGATGGTAGCTCGATGGTGTAGGGTCTTTTACTGTCTTGAGTTGCTTGAATAATCCCCCACTGAGCAAGTTCAGAGGCCGTAACACCCATTGGGCGGCCTTTGCTGTCAACGCCACATACCTCCAATGGCCTAAGGTCGCTGTGGTAATATCTGGCTTCTAAAGCATTAGCAGAAACGGAATATGGGCGAGGGTCAGCATTGATCAGTTCTGCTTTGCCTGACTCCATGTTCCATAGTAACATCTGCTGATGAAGTGAATACGGTACACAGTAGCTTCGATGTATCCAGTCACGCCCCAGGATTGCACTATATGGCGATGTACATTCCACCACAAAGAATGTGTAAGTGCCCAAGGCTAGTCCGATGTGTACCTGTAGAAACATAATTCCCAAGGTCTTGGTTATGCTACCCTGGAAGTTCCTGACGCTAAGCGAGGTCTCTTGGATAGCTGACTTGGGAACACCTATAAGGGCCAATGCCTTAAAGGTGATGATGTTTACCGTTGCCCCTGAGTCCATCAGAAGTTTATTTAATTGAACTCCTTGGACTTGTCCTGTGACGTATAATGGCCGCATGTGCATGGCCATGTCAATGGTGGGCTTGGAGAACATCATTTATCCTTTTGTGTCTAATGAATCCAGTTCTGGTGTGTCATCTGGTGTTGAATTGTTCGGCAATTTTGATTCTTCGTCATGTAGCAACACGCTATTGATGTTCCTGGATTCACCTTTTGGTGCTGGCGAGGACAAAGCATATTTAGAAGATAGAACATACACCATGTTAACGGCGGTAGGGTTCTTCTCGATGCAATCGTGTGCTTCTTCATCCTCATCCTCACTGTAATCCACCAGCTCCTCATCATCGTTATAACTATCTCCGTCAGCCAACAACTGTCCATCCTCGTTAGACACTGTAGTCACTTCAAGGTGAGCAACTTGCTGTATTGAATCCTCAGGAGTAGGATCGATAGCTGCTGGTGGTAGTGGTGGAGCTCTTTCCCTGGGAACTGGGATTAATTTCTGGGTCTTCGCTTGTTCTTCCACAACTAGAGGCCTTGGTTTCCATTGCAAGACTGGTGGCTTGCTTGGAGTACAATGTTTCTGTGTATCCTCTGTTCCCTTGGGAGGTGTTTTCAGCCCTACTGGTTTCACCGTGTCTTCTTTAAAGGTGAGGCGTCTCCTTACTGGTTGTTGTTTTGTAACTGCACGATGAATCTCTTGAGTAGGTTCGGGCTCTTTACCTTTTCTTCCTAATTCTGGGTTTCTTTCGAAAACCCCTAGTCTTTTGGCTCTCACCTTAGGCTCGCGAGATGTCTTTCCAAAGACCACCAATGGGTTTGCTGCGAGGGTGTTTAATCTCCTCTGCAGCACTTCTGGAGGGAACTCCAGGTCTTCTTCTTTGATAAGACCAGCCTCATAAGCATCCAATGCTCTCTTGGCCCTACCAAAGCGTCGTTGTAGGTTTTTCCTCTTGCTTGGAGTTACCTCGACGGTCTTTCCTTTCTCCCTTATGTACCACACATCCTCCTTCGTAATATTTCTTGAAGCTGGAGGAACATATGGCTTGGTGAGCGTATCGGCAACTTTAGATTCAGGTGTTTTAACCACACTAGCTTGGTTTGTTGCTCTTGAACGCTTGGGAGTTGGAGTGTCCCGTTGTCTTGATTTTGGGGATTGATGATCCGTATTAGAAAATAATTCTGGGAAGGCTTTGGCCGCCTGAGCCAACTCTTCAAAGGAGATCTTCAACCCACTTCTCAGTTTACAGTGTGCACAAAGGGCCACTGGCGAATCTGCTTTGGGGTCCACCTTTTCTTTTCCTTTGTTCTTTGGTGTGTGAGGTGGATTCTCGCCAGCAGTTGGTTGGTCGTTGGACTGTTTCCTTTTGTTTGATTTATCACGTGTTACGTCCAGCATTCCAACTATCATGGGGATGGGAGTTGTTAAACCAAGCGAAGGTTTTTGTTCTATTTCTATTACTCCTTCGTCAATCAGCTGCTGAATCTTGTACATCAGATCTCTACAGGCAGCCGTAGTGTGACTTCCCCATCTGTGGTGATACTGACAATAGGGCAAACCCCTAACATTATCAGGATGTGGGTCCGGTGATCCCCAATTGTTGGGTACCACTGCTATCCCCTCTAGGCATAGCTTCGCAAATATCTCCTCTCGCCAGGATGCGTCATATGTTATGCGTGTCCGCTTAGGTTGGACAAATGCTATATTTCGCCTGGACCTTCGCCTGGACTTCTTCATCGCCTGAGTCAGTTTATCTTGGTTATTTTCTGAAGAAGTGCCGCTGGCGGGAGGATCTGTAACTGGAGGAGATGGTGTTCTGTGAGGATATTCTGGGTGAAAATCCATCTCTCCCCCCTCATTGATCACAATCACTTGCCAATTGATCAGACCCTGGATCTTATCTCTCAAGGTCGAACACATTGCTGTTCGGTGGCCGAAGTGATTGTGGAACCTGCAAAAGTGTTGGGCTGGCTCCTCGTACCGTAGGTGTCTAAGCTGGTAGATTGGGTAGAAGAAGATCAACCCCATATCCCTTAACCTATCCAAGTATTCTTCTATCATGTCTAACTTGAATGAATAGGTTAGATAGGCTGGTTGATTCCAAGCCTCCTTATCTTCAAGGATTCTATTAGGTGATGGCCAACTCACGTCAGCCATGTTCACCTGTGGAGCAGGGAATGGCTCAGAATCCACTAATGCTGCGGTCTTGGACGAACCTTCTAGCTCCAATTTTCCCTCATTAATCCACTTCTGGATCTGGTCCTTCAGCTTAATACAGTCTTTAGTAAGGTGGTTCCATGCTCCATGGAACTTACAGTACTTTTTACCCTTCAACTGTTCGGCTGTGGGGAGTGGTCCAAAGTCTGCCTTGACAACACGCAAACCGTATAGTTCGTCCAGTATCTCATGAGCCATATTGGCATCATAAGTATACTTTTCGAATTCTGGCTTAGTAAAAGCCACCGTCGAGAGTTTGATGGGACCTCTATTCTTCTGAAGCTTGCGGAGCTTTAGCACTTTATTTGCCATCAAATCAACAGCATCCACTCGGTCGTCATCGGAATCAGATTCCTGGTCGTCCATCTGTTCAACATAAGCCACTGTTTTTGGCTTCAACCTATCATAGGTTCGATTATTATACGTTCCTTTGGACGCATTCTTCCTGTTATCTCTCTCTTGGATATTGCTATGAGCTCTAGTCACCACTGCAATGAACTCGTTCAGAGAGAAATACTTGCTATTTAAGAATAGCTGGTGGTACGTGTCCTCCAGCCCATTCTTGGCCATCTCGACCACCTCTTCTTTGCTTAGAGGGGTCTTACATAGATTGTACTCCGAACAGAAATGGTGCAGGAAAGTGATCGGACTTTCAGTCACCGATTGGCTGAGAGAAGCCAATTTCCCTACGGTAGTCTCTGGCCGTTCCGTTCCAAAGTGGTCTATGAACAAAGCCTCCATCTCCTTCCACTCGCTGATCGAGCCCTTCTCGATCCCAGTATACCACATGAGGGCCGATCCTGATAGTGATGATCTGAAGACCCTTAATTTGAGTCCCTCGTCTTCGGCAAATTGGCCCAGCTGCAAGGTAAAATAGGCCAAATGTGTTGCCGCGTTTGCATCATCATCACCAGAGAATGTCTGGAAGGTTTGATGTTTGTAGAACTTTGGTCAATGCCACTCATTAGGATCGTCTTTGCTCAGAGGAAACGGTGCTTCGTAAGTCTCATACATCTTGGATATTTTTACGTTACAATCATCCATGAGCTTATTTATACGCTCCTCCCAAGCGAGAGAGAAAACCTCTGCTTGCCTGGTTTTCCTAGCCAAATCCGATATGGTTTTGGTTAGAGAACCTAGATCCCTGTCTACTCTTTGGGTGATAGCCGCCGCGGACCGGCGGTATTCCTCCAATCCTTTGTCCAATAAGCGATGGACATCAGCTCGTAGGCTATCTTGACCCTCTACCAAACTAGTTACCTGGGCACTTAAGGCTTCTCTATCTTCTTGTTCTTGATTCAAATCTATCCGTATAGCCCGGATACCACTCGTTATCTCCTTTATGGAGGTAGCCTGATCGGCGAGATGATCTGCCTGTTGCCCGAGTTTGTCTTCGAATAACCGAGAGTAACTATTCTGGTGGTTATCTCGCTTGATTGCATAGGCCAAGTATTGCTCATATGTAAGTGCATTTATTTCCGCTTCACTTAAGGCCTGGAATTCCATAGTGTTAAAGTTGCTAGCGAAGATAACCTCAACCGCTTGATTACTCAGTGAACGACACTGATTAGAAGTGTGTTCACGGTATACCGGTTGTGGATGTTTACGACACTGAGGATAAACCCTTCGATAAGGGTCTCCAATTGTCGCTTATAGATGCAAAGAAGTATTGACAATCCCACTGGGCGTGCCAAAATGTTCGATGCAAAAATTTCTCTCGGAAGAGATCCTTCCCGCGAAGCAGTCTCTTTTATCTCGGATGTCTTAACCATGTAAGCCGGTCTATCCTGCTTGTGCTTCGTATGCTGGCGTGCCACCGTTCTTCAACGGAATTTGGACTGTTTACAGCCGCCTGACTTCTTATGTAAGCGATTAAAACAGGGAGAGCACCAACCCTGCTCGAATAGGTCCTTTTCGCCTAGAAACTTAGGACTTTGATATGTGTACCTCTCTGCCGAATCTCGAAATCGATACTCCCACGCCTTATCGTGCAGAGCAGAGCAATCTCTTGACGAAGTATTGAGAACACTCGCTTCCTTTGAGTATCCAAGCTCCCAACTTACAAGTGAGCCGCTCTTCAACCTTCAGGTTGCAATTGCTTCCTTGGAGTCGTAAATACCTTCACTCGATAGATGAACAGCACTCAGACCTTCTGGTTGCAAGAAGGATAGAAATCTCGAGGACGAGATAACCGTCTAGGTTTGTTTGCGTATAGCAAGATTGTTTGATTGGTTGGGGGGGCTCTACATAAGATCCTTGCTCTCCTTATATACTCGCTTACTAATCAGTCATCCACTCTGTCTCTAACTCTTTTTGCTCTTGTAATCTTGTCTGAATCTGATACCAGCATACGTGTTATACCACTCATAGGTCTTCTAATTCCATCATAACTCTTCCAAGAGTCCTGCTATTGCTCAACTGACTATGATAGAATCTAAGCCGCGTGAATCCAGCTCAATAAGACACAGTTCTAACAGAACTCTAAGTCTTCTTCTAGCGAAGCTCGCCAGACGTTATACAACTTAATTCCTTCACCAGGAATCATTAACACAATGGGCCGCTCGCCAGACCTCGGCCATCCAAGCCCAAAGTAAATATTTTATTTAGGCCCAAACACCTAGATCGATTAGGAAAAGCCTTGCACAGTTGCACAACACCCTCTCGATTAAGGTGAGACCAAGCTCATCACGATAAGATGAAAGGTGGGCCGAGACCGATCTATGTATGGGCTCGCTGGTGTACATATAAAGTCTCGGCCTATATTGGTAAGTCAAGCAGTCAAATACGCAAATTTAAAGAGAAGAGAAAATCGATAACTGAAGTTTGACTGTACTCTCTATTTTTTTCAACCAGAAAAAAATAGTTAAAAGTTAAATTTTTAATGAGCCAAAAAATATTATGCTTCAACCATACAAAAAATAAAATAGGAAGCCACATTAGATGCATCTATTTTAAATATATTTTTAAAAAAATAATTTCACTAAATTTTTTAATTCATTTATGTTTAATAAACATTACAAAGAAATAGCATAAATAATTCCATAATCTTTATTAATTGAGGTTACTACGTACTCAATCATGCTTTATGGTGGCCTTTATTTTAAAAGAAACAAAATATTGGGGGACATATAATCAAAACTCGATAAATTTTAAAACATAGAAAAGTTATATTTAAGGGTTCATTTTACGCCAGTTTCGTTTTGTAATGATTTGTATGTGACGTGCTTGATTTTATTAACATTCATTATCGTATTAGAGAAAAGTACAATCATTTAAACTTTAATTTGATCTTGTCGAGCATTTGTGGAAGCTATATGGAGGAGAATAGACCGATCGCGATGACTACTATGAACTACTACAAGAAAAACGCACCTAGACCGTGGACAATTTCCGTCTTCTAAGTACCTAGACGACAGAATCTCCGTGGTCTAGGTTACGTCCTCCAAGTACCGTCGTCCAGGTACTTAGACGACGAAAATAATCGTTTCCGTGGTCCAAGTAGGACTTAGACCGTGGAAGTCCGCGGTCTAAGTGGTCACTTGGACCACGGAAAATTCTATGTCCGTGGTCTAAGAGACCACTTAAACCACGGACTTTTTGCGCGGTCTGAGTGAGCACTTAGACCACGCAAAAAGTCCGCGGTCTAAGTGATTATTTATTTATTTTTAATTAAAATTTTAATTTAAAGTAAAATCTTAATAATTTAATTAAAATACTAAATTCTCATTTAAATAATTAAATATTTATAAATTAATTAAAATACTACATTGTTATTTAAATAATTAATATTTGTACATACATGAAATTAAATCGTTCGGAATCGAAAATACGATATGATAAACTAGATAGTTAGAATGCAAACTACTAAAATACAGGAGGAGCATACGCACCGCCAAGTCCCCCGCCTCCAGCCGTGTCGTCGTCGTCGGGGTATAAGTTCGGAGGAGGTTGACACTGTTGTTGAGCCTGATTTTCCATGAGGGCGATGAGCTGGGCTATCTACGCTTCTTGCTCATCAAGCCTCTGACGCATAGATTGCGTTTCCTCCCGTGAAAGTCGAGCCTCTTGAAAGGCTGCTTGGACGGCCGCAGCCTGAGCACATTTCCTCGCCGAACATCCCGTAGATGAGTCGAAGAACAAATCTCGATGCACCTTGCGTCTCATCCCCCTAACCTCATTGCCAACTTGACGACCGTATACCTCATCGGCCATTGTAATTTGGCTCTCCATCGATAGAGGAGGCAGGTCTTTCGGCGGCAAATCCGGGTGTGCAAGCTGCGTATTAGCCAATTTCTCATGTACCCGTTCTACCAACCTCGCCTGAAAATAATAATAAAAATTAAATAATTATGAATTTGTACGACAATTTAATAAATAATAATTAAATAATAGTTACATTAATTAAAAAGAAATATATACAGCACTTACACCATATTGACTTGCTTCATTGTCGAGCTCAGGCGTCACGTAAGCGTTGACGCTAGCATCCAAATAAGAGTATTTGGAGCCCTTATCTTTGTGCTCCTTGGCGATTTGGATTATCTGCTTGGAGCCGGAAGTATGATGTTTGTCCTTCTTCCCCCGGTTGGTCTTGTTGATATTTGAGAATTTCTATTGGACAACATAAATCATTAAAAAATTAATAAATAAAATAAAATAAAAATAATTCAATTTCCTCAATTTAAATAAAAAATAATCACATTATATTCTTCTCTTTGGAAGTGGGTGACCAATCACTCCCACTTATCTTCCATATCCTCACGCAGCTCTACGGGAGTAGGCACTGGGCCGATATCTTCATAATACTTATGAAGTTTGTACTTCCAATCACGGTAGATAACGTTGGCGGTTTGGTTGATGTGCCTAAGCATCTCCGGTTTGGGATCCACCTCATATTGTTCCTATAAGAAATGAATAAAAAATTATAATCGTATATATTATGAAATTACGATTTTTATTGGTTATTAGAAAATAAATTTAAAATTGTACATATTACGTATTGAAAGTTATTTAAACACTTTCGCCTTCTCTTCATCCGGCAACTCCTTCCAAGTAGGAGCAATCATACGATCCTTGTTGCGAAGGATTGACCCGATGTTGTGCGAGGAGAGACTAGCTAGCTGAGATGTGGGAGGGCTATCAGTGAAATCGTCGTACGACAACTGGATCTTTTGCCCAATTGCCTTGAACAATTTCTCAGATTCTCCGCCTTTTACTAGACCGCGAGACCTTTTAGGTTGAGGGTCTGTCGGGGCCCTCCTGAGCTTGCGCCTCTCGTTGTAGAGGATAGACTTAGAGGAGGAGGACGATGCCTGAGCACTTTCTGCCATGGATGTCAGACCGAAATGGGCGTTATCATCACCGATCGGGATAGCTGAGGCAGCAAGAATTTCCCCAGTCGGCGCTGTTGAAGGACCAGCTGAAGGGTCCGGAGGAGGCGTGACGTTGTCCTCCTCTAACTCCCAACCGACTTGCTCTGCCAAGCGTCAGACTAGAGCATCTCCGGCCTTCTTTGGGCATTTTTCTTTCCCCACGGGGCCATTTTAACCTAGGAGTTGTTAAAATATTATTACCATAACAATTAGATATAAAAAGTTACGATAATTATTTACAAGTATTGAGTGCGCTTAGGATTTAAAGAGAGTACACTAGCTTGGTGTTTAGATCGTTCAATGGACGTGCAACCTGCGCGATAAAGTATAAACTTTCAATCAATCAGCCTTGGTTCAAAGAAAAACATGGCCAGTTAGGGATAGAGATAACGCGAGAGGCAGGACTAATTTCAATAAAAACACCCCGAGGCTAACCAAATCAATGGTATATACTCTATTGGTATTAGTCTTTCTTAGATCCAAAACCTGTTATCAGTCATAACCCGTTTCTAGACACCATGTCCGACATTCAGCCAATACTTCGAAAATTTACACTCCCTCAAGCCCTTTGCAAACTCCGCCATCAACCTCGTGTCCATAACTTCACTTAGGTTATGGTATGCGATGATGAAGTCCACACATCACGAGGGGTTAAGGAGATAAGCCAGGAAATGAGGCACCATTTATTCCAAATAGTGCGACTTAATAAACCAAACTTATGTACTAAATTTAAATCAAAAACTACCAATTTACTACAAAATTGTCATAATTACCAATTTATTATTTTTAATAATTCAATAATTTACCACATTTACTATAAATTTACAATATTACAACAATATTTACAAATTATAATTATATGCAATAATAATTATCAATTATAATATTAATTACAACAATATATAATTACAATAATTAATTATTAATTACCATGCGTTTACAATAATAATTATCAAGCATTTACTAAGTAATATTAATTATTATTACCAATTTTTACTAATATATTATTTTTACTCATTAATTTACCAATTTACTAATTTATTAATTATAATTATAATTATGTTAAAAAATTTAAATACCGAAAAGAGGAGTCGCGGGAGAGCGGAATCACCGGAGGGAGGGAGGGAGTCGCCGGAATGTCGCCGGAGTAGAGAGTCGCCGGAGAGAGGGAGTCGCCGGAGGAGGAAGGCCGGATTTTTGAGAGAGAGTGAAAGAGAGAGAGAGAGGAGAGGGATGATTTGAGAATGGGATGAGGAAAAGGCTCGGCCAAACCTTCTTTTATATAGTTTCACTTTGACGACAGACAATTGCACTTGGACGACAGAAATGGGTATTTCCGTCGTCTAAGTGAACCGTTTCAACTTTTGGAACCGGCGCCCAATTAATTTGGCGGGTAGGAGTTAACCGTCTTAATTTTGGGGAGTGTTTCAAATCCCGTCTAGGTGGAATTTGAACTGTTCCCCAAATATTTGGCGGGGGAAAATGAACCGCCATACTTCTTCAACCTGGACGATGGAGATCGTCTGTTTCTGTCGTCCAGGTGACTACTTGGACGATGAAGATGTCAATCTCCGTGGTCCAGGTGAAATTTATGTAAAATTAATTTTTAAAAATAATTCGCAAAGAAGTTGTCGATTTGTCATTCGAATTAAATAGTCGTAAAATATCGATTAAAGAATCGTATATATAAACAATTGAATTTAAGATGACGAATAATCTTATGTCTTTAAACTTGTTAAGTATTTACTAATCTTTATAACGTAAGTATTATTAAGTATAGGTCATTGCATATCGATATTAACGAAATTGAATTTGGACAAAACAACAATTGGATACATTCGCCATAAGACAATATATAAATAGAATAATTTTCAGAAAATAGTAAGTTCGTGAAGGGTTTCATCGGCACAGTCAACAACAAAACTGAAATTTTGACAAACCGGAAACGTGGATACACAAAAATTCGTAACTCCTATTTTGGAACCGTCGAATCTCACACTCCAAGAATTGTTTACTCTATGGTCTCGACGAAAAGAATATGCATTGGGACATGGTGTAGATGGTCGTTGTTTTAGATGAAATTACGAAATCTTAACTTAGATGACACAAACATGTGTTTGCGTCGTCCAAGTACGTACTTAGACGACTCAAACAACCATATGCGTCGTCTAAGTGAAAATTCCCTTAATTTAGGGTTTAGGGTATACTTAGACGACGACTTGTCCCTTTTGCGTCGTCTAAGTACTATTTTTATGATTTAGGATTTTATATATGTATAATTAATTAGTATTGTGTTTAATTACCTTAGTATGGACTACAAAAAATCATTTTTTTCGTCCCTGTTTTAATAGTCGTGAAAAATAGTGTGATTCGATCGATCAAATTATCGATCGATCCGATCCTCCGGATTAATTAATTAATTTTAATTTACGTCAGTCGAACCGACCACGCTATTTAATTAATTATTAAATTAATTAATTACAAAATTAATAGTTATACATACGTACTCCTCCTCATAATATATATTAATTAATCGATCATGCATCATTACAATAATTACAATAATTAATTACTAATTAATATTCCTCGTCGTTATATTGTACTCTTCGTCATAATCGTCATCATCCTTATCCCCGTTATCCGATTGCTCCTCCTCCTCATCATACTCAACATCGTCCGACGAATAACCTGAGTCCTCGTCCTCGTCCTCGTCCTGCGCCTTTTCTTCATCTACCTCATTAATTGCATCAATAATCTCATCTTCAGCTAGATCTGTACAACCATCAGGCATATGTAAGCATTCACCAGCTTAAACCAAGTCCATTATGTCGGAGCAGATGACATAAATATTAGCTCTTGATAGGCAAGAATGTCTCTTTCCAGTTCATCAGCATCTTCAGTCGCCGGTGTCCCTTCAATTGTCGTAGTATTCCATATTCCTCAATAAGAGATACAGTTCACTATTATCCACCCTTCACCAGCTTTCGGATCATCAAGATAGAACACCTGCCTAACTAAGGTGGCGAGAGCGAAAGACTCATCCTCGTACTAGCTTGTGTTTGTATCGATTGATAAAAGTCTCAGGTCTTCCTTTGTAAGCTTGAACCATTTGCACTATAATAGGAAAACGTTGACATCATTCCCGTAATATAGCTGAACGACATATACAATAGTCCATAATATAGATAATTGTCTTTCCCAATCGCTACCCCACTGTTTTGTGTTATTCTTCCTTCATCTCGGGCCAATGAATAGAAGTTTACACCGTTCACAAAACATCCGGGATAAATATAGTGTTTAATCGGCTTCCCTGCTAGCAAGTGCTTTGGCCAGGACCACCACCCCCCGTGGTTTTCGGATTTTTGTAGATCAATCATCTGGGAAAATGGAAAAATTAAAGGGTTTACTTTCTACAAATATGATCGATATGTATATAAACTAAATACCGAGACATACGTACGTACGTACCCATTGGAAGAAATAATCGGGGAACTTCTTCTTAACCATTTTCTCAAACCACGCCGAACTCTTGTCCGAATTTAACGCCTGAAGCCTTTCCCTATACCCAATCATGTACGGCTCAACTTCGTCACAGTCTCACAACACTACCCAATGTGTCTCAATAAGTTCTTCTCGTATTAACGATTCCTTTAATACTCCTCTAAACGGTCGTACGACATTTGTGACGACAAAAAGATTGATGTGGGCACTGGGATCGGAGGCAGTGGGAGGTGGTGGATCTTTGAGGTACATGTTGCAGTAAGTAACACACTCATGCATTAGGTATGTCTCGGCTATGGAGCCATCCGGGGCCGACCTGTTTTTGACGAATCTTTTATACTGTCCAAGCTGTCTACAAAATCAAAGTTTAATTAATACATTGTAGAATAAGAATAAGTACATATAGCTAGTAATCTCTAGTGGAACAAATTATAAATCGAAAAACCTGTATAATTAATTAGTTGTATGTACCTTTCTTGAGGATACATCCAAGTGTACTGGACCGGACCAGAAATGAGCACTTGCTCAGGCAGGTGGATCATTAGGTGAATCATGATGTCAAAGAAAGCAGGGGAAAAAATCCTCTCTAGTTTGCAAATGATGTGCACAATTTGTTGTTGCAGTTCCACCACATCTAACTTCTTTAATTCTCTGGTGCATAAACTCTTCCACCATCTGCACAATGCCACTATTGGTTCTACGACGTCACGAGGCAAATATGGTCGAATTACCACTAGAATCAGATGTTGCAGCATAATGTGATAGTCATGTGTCTTTAGACCAACAAACTTGTGTTGCACCTCGTCCACTGCTCCAATTATAGTAGCTGCATACGTAGTCGGATAACGAACGCTCTTAAACCAGTGAAATACAGAACGTCTAATTGTCGGCTTCACTGTGTAAGGTGCAGCTGGCATCTTGTTGTACACTTCTCTCCTATCCCTCCTCAACCACAAGGGACGACGTAGATTCATAGATTCCAGATCTTTGCGCACTTTAGGAGTATCTTTAGTCTTGAACTTAATACCGAGAATTGTTCTCACCACGTTGTCGCACACATTCTTTTCTATGTGCATCGCATCCAAGTTGTTCCTTAGCTTCAACTTCGACCAGTAAGGGAGTTCAAAGAATATACTCTTGTGATGCCAATAACTGAGATCATGTGGAGGTATTAGATTGCATTTCTTTACATCTGCGTCATTGGTCAACACACCAAAGTCGAAATAGCTCAACCTCTCTAAAATCTCTTCACCCGACCAACTACGGGGTTTAGGATTGTTCTCTACCGTTCCATCGAAATGAGCTTCATCCTGTCGCCACAGGTGGTCGTGAGGAAGCCATTTACGGTGACCCAAGTAACACACCTTCCCCGCGTGCCAGCTAGAGTTCACGTCGTCCAAACATATAGGACATCCATTATATCCTTTCGGCCTGCAGGCTGCCAACATCTCATACGCTGGAAAATCGTTGATCGTCCACATTACGGCAGCCCTCATCGTGAACATCGTGTCAATGAATTTGTCATAAGTTGGGACTCCATTTTGCCACAACAGTTTTAGCTCGTCGATCAAAGGTTTGAGGTAGATATCTAAGCACTTCCCCGGAGATTTAGCACCTGGAAGTAGCAGAGTAAGGAAATTAAATTCCTTGTTAATGCACATCCACGGAGGCAGGTTGTACGACATCAGAATAACTGGCCAAGTGCTGACAGCGGAGCTATTACTACCCCAAGGATTGAATCCGTCTGTAGATAGTCCGAGTCTAACATTTCTAATATCTACGGCAAAGTCTCCAAATTCTCTGTCGAAATGTTTGAAAGCCTCCCCATCTGCGGCATGTCTCAGGACATCGTCATCTATTCGATTTTCTGCGTACCATCGCATCGCCTCTGCTGTGTATAAAGACATGTACAGACGCTACAATCTGGGAATCAAGGGAAAATATCGAAGAACCTTCACATGAATTCTCTTTTTCGAACTCTTCCTATTCAGCTCATATCTGCACTGGCCACATACGGGACACTAGTCCAAATTTTTACACTCTTTGTAAAATAGCACACAATCATTTGGACATGCCTCAATTATCCTGTACTTTAGGTCGAGGCTGCTCAAGATATTTCTAACCTTATAATGGGATTTAGGAAGATTGTGATCATCAGGAAGCAACTTACATATTTGCTCCTGAATTTTGTCAAAAGCACTGACTGACATTTTGTGCTTCACTTTTATCTTCATTTGCTCCATCACATATTGCAACACATTCTCTCGACATCCAGGGTACACCGGGGTTTGCACTTCAAGTAGCATCCTGTTGTACTTATCCATCTCACTAGTGTCAGTGGCCAAGCTAACAGCGGGGAATGTGTTATCATGCTCATGAGTGGTATTGTAACCTCCCTTTTGGTGTTGGTGTCCACAATGACTAAATCCCGGAAACGCATCATGAACCAAATCTGCAGTTGGGTTCTAAGCAGGGGAGTCGGCACCACTACCGCTGGATGAGCCACCATGGAAACTGTACCATGAGCTGAAGTCTACTGTTTCACTATGCTCGATCCACGTAGTATAACTCCACATCATACCATTTTTTGTACAGGTGTTGCACCATAACATTAACCTCCACATACTGACAGTTAAGACATTTTTGGCACGGACACCTGAATAACCATGTTCTATCGCAAAATTCACAAATTCGCTAATTCCATCCATATACCAGACATTACTTTTATTCCGCAACTTCATCCAACTCTTGTCCATACTTCTACGAATTTTAATAATTAATTATCATATTAGTTAACTATTATATATATACAGATTTTCAAGCTAGTAATTATATATGAAACTATTATATATATACACAAATTTTCAACTACCTTAATATATTAAATTAAATTATTAATTAATTACCTTCAATAATTACATTTATTAATTATTGGTGAATATATGTACTCAATCTACATCAATTACTTTAATATGTCTGACATGCATGTACGCTTTAACTAAATATTAACCAAATTTTTAAACATTCATGCATATATCTACGCTACTGGTCTATATTAATTAACTAATATATATAATAAATTACCTAACTTAAATATAAATATATATTAGAACGTACTAATTATTAACAATGCAATCAATCCAGCGTATAATTAATTATATATATATAAACGTTAAATAGTGTTGGAAAATTAACTACGTACGTACGTACATATCTAGCATTCTCCGATATATGGCGAATCGATGCTCGGATATAGTGCTAGCTAGCTAGAATTTGCATGCGCCATATACATACGCGTGAGGAGAGTCTGATCGATCAAGAGAGAGAATTAATTGAATGATCGACGACATATATATGTGGAGATGAAGTTGAGACGAGCGAGCGGAGAGGAAGAGAGTTCGGCATGAACATTATATAATGCTTCACTTAGACGACGGACTGTCGGTGCGTCGTCTAAGTGGTTACTTAGACGACGGATTCAGCACGTTTCCGTTGTCCAAGTGTTTACAAGGATGACAGAGCTAGAACCCGTCGTCCAAGTGGCCACTCGGACCACGGCGTGTCGGTCCGTTGTCCAAGTGGTCACTTGGATGACGAAAACACGCTTTCCGTCGTCCAAGTTAGTCTTAGACGACAGAGATTTTGTCTGTGGTCTAAGTGCGTTTTTCTTGTAGTGTAATATGTATTTTTCCCTTTTCTAATAATACGAGGGTCAAAGAAAATCCGATAGATTTGTACTACATCTTCGTTCAATATGCAAAGTTATAATATTTTTATTTAAAAATTATTGATTTATAATTTGAATTAAATATATTTGTTTTAAAAATTATTTAATTTACAAATGATATATTTTTGACCAAAATATCAATAACAAATTTTTTATAAATTAAATTTTATAAATTATAATAATCATCCATTTAATCATTTTAATCATATTTTATCTATTAATGTTTCCGGTCTCTCTATTTTAAAAACATAATAAAATTTGATTTTTCTTTGTTTTTTGTCGAGGAGCTCTGATACGGACCTCTCTCGTAGGACAAACGTGGCAACTGCAGCAACATAGGTCATAACTAAATCAAGAACATCTTTCTCAGTCTCTGTAGTGTGTCAGTTTCCAAATTAGGAAATCCAATATCCACCCGCAATGGTCATGAAAACAGCCACCGCCGCCGCCCTCGTCGCCCTACTCGCCTCTTTCACCTTCTTCCTCCTCTCCTCATCCCCTAACTATTACCACTCCCTCTTCCTCTCGGACATTCTCTCCTCCAACGCCTCCATCTCCAACCACCTCCTCACCCTCACGCGCCTCCCACACGCCGCCGGCTCCCCCGCCAACGCCGAAGCAGCCGCCTATGTTCTGTCCGTATTCTCCTCCTCTAACCTCCTCTCCCGTATCACCCCCTACCACGTGGCACTCACCTACCCAATCTCCCGCTCCCTCACCTTAACCCCTTCCCCTTCCTCTCCTCCGATCAACTTCGACCTCCAACAACTCCCTTACCCAAACGACCCTTACGCTGACGTGTCGCCCCAAGCCCTACCCACCTTCCACGCCTTCGCCAAGTCCGGTGACGTCACCGCACCGGTGGTCTACGTCAACTACGGCCGCGTGGAGGATTACGAGAGTCTGAGACAAATGGGCGTCAATGTCTCCGGGGCTATTGTATTAGCCAAGTACGGAGAGATTTATAGAGGGAGTATAGTTCGGATTGCGTACGAGGCAGGCGCGATTGGCGCGTTGGTTTATACGGACAGGAAGGACTACGGCGGTGGCGGCGGAGGAGATGGGGGGAAGTGGTTTCCTGAAGGCAAGTGGCTCCCACCGAGTGGGGTCCAGGTGGGGACGGTGTACAATGGGATTGGGGACCCCACCACGCCGGGGTGGGCGAGCAGTGGAGGAGAAGAAGATGACTGCGAGAGGCTTGAGGAGGAGGAGGAAGTGGAGCAGAGTAGTGGGGACTTGACTATGATTCCGTCGCTGCCTATTTCCGGCGCGGATGGGGAGACTGTCTTGAAGTCTATCGGAGGACAGGTGGCGGATGATGATTGGCAAGGGAGTGTGGATGCACCGACATATAGGGTCGGTCCTGGTCCTGGAGTTGTGCATCTCAGCTACACTGTAAGTTTTTCTAAAGTTTTGTAGTTCTGTTCATGTTTATGTGTTTGAGATGGAACGGAACTGAAAATGCAGAAATGTTGGAGTTGTTGTTTAGGGGAAGCAAGTTATTGAAAGGATTGAGAATGTGATTGGTGTTATAGAAGGAGCAGAAGAACCCGATCGGTAAGCTCGAATCTTTAATTTACTAGTAGAAGCTTAACATATATGTATCAGAAGAATTCTTGTACTGTAAAGAGTACAGTTTAGACTTTAGAGTTAAACATGTTAAGAACAAAATGAAACTAGCTTAGTTGCAACCTAGTATATATTCATGGCCATGTAGTTCCATGAATAAAGGAAACGAATTATTGGTTGTCGAATGTGTAGATTTGTCATTCTCGGTAATCACCGGGATGCGTGGACATTTGGAGCTGTTGACCCGAATAGTGGCACTGCCTGTCTACTAGAGGTGACATAAGCTATAAATTATGTACCATTATTGTGTTTCCTATCTCGAAAGGGAAAATTCAGCAGAAGCTTTTTTTGTGGCGTGATACAGATTGCTCAAAGACTGGGGAAGCTGCAGGAAAAAGGGTGGAAACCTCGACGCACAATTATTTTGTGCAATTGGGATGCTGAGGAATACGGCTTGGTCTCTCTTTCTCTCTTTCTCATTCCTAGCCTCCATTTCTCATTTGCAAATGTAAACTAGACTATGTTTGCAGATAGGATCGACTGAATGGGTGGAAGATAACAGAGACATGCTAGCTTCAAGGGCTATTGCTTACTTAAATGTTGACAGTGCTGTATATGCGCCTGGATTCTGGGCTTCGGCCACTCCACAGCTTGATGAATTACTTAAGCAAGCTACTAAACAGGTATTGCAAAAGAAGTAGAGCCATGTTTAACGCTTAGTTGTTACACATCTCAGTCCTTCAAAATATGAATTTGTAGATTAAAGATCCAGATAACTCCTCACAAACTCTCTACCAAGCATGGATTGGTTCTAGCAGTACGCCTACGGTAAGTAATTGGCTAGTTCATTGATTTTGACAAAGTACAGTGCATGCATAGTCACTGTCATTGAATATTGCAGTCTATTATTTAAGTATATACTATTGATATTCATAAGATGGTTTTTCAAAAACATAACCAAAATACTAAACAATTGAGCTTAAAGAAGCTGTTCTTTGCATACAAAGATCGGCAGGCTGGGAAGCGGGGAATCTGATTTTGCAGCTTTTATTCAGCATGTGGGGATTCCGTCAGCTGATATGGCCTTTGGTAGAGGTAACAACACATTTGATGCCTCTAAAGCTAAACGTGTAGCTGCATATCACCATGCTTTACATACAACTCATGTTTAAACTGCAGGGTACCCAGTATACCATTCATTGTATGACGACTTTGTGTGGATGGAAAAATTTGGCGATCCTTGTTTTCATAGGCATGTTGCAGGTCAGCTTTATCTTCCTGGAATGAAATTTTCATAATTTACAGTTTAAAAAATTTAAATATAAGAAAGGTCTACTGTATAGTGACAATGTAAATTGAATTTTACCAACTAATTGTGTATTTCTGATCAAAACAGTTGCAAGTTTATGGGGTTTGATAGCTCTTTGGCTAGCAGATGCAGAATTCTTGCCTTTTGATTATACGTCCTATGCCTTGGAGCTACAGGTAAAGCAACATTTCTGATCAGCCATTCCATGTGTTTTTTGAAGTAATGAAAAGAACCAACGAAGTGCAGTTAAATGAATAATATTGATCCCTGAATAACAGAAGTACATGAAGGACTTGGAAAACGAGATCTCAGATAAGAACATAATCCTAACACCTTTGTTCAAGTCCATCGAGGAGCTCACAAAGGCAGCAACAAAAATAAACAACCAGAGAAAGGTATCTATGGTGTTTCTTACCAGTTGTAATGTGTGCTTCCATTTTACATAAGTTGTGAAACTGAAGCATAACTTACCAGGAGATAGAGAAAAACAAAGTTTGGCCTTCAATGTGCAATAAAGATGGTTTTAAGGTGAGAGAGCTTAATGACAGACTGATGATGGCAGAGCGTGCATTTACAGATCAAGATGGACTTCTTGGAAGGTCCTGGTATAAGCATTTGGTATGTTCCTTAGAGGTTAAACATCAGTTATTTCTGTTGTTCTCCATTGCTTTTGATCGTCTGTATGACTGTATATATCTCTCATTAGTTATAAGTTCACTTAGATAAGCCACATGACCGATCTAGGGTCGTGTTAGTACAACATATACCAATTACTGTGATGGCTTTGCAGATTTATGGGCCCTCGAGGAACGATGATTACGGATCTAAATCGTTCCCTGGCATAGATGAAGCCATTGAAAAGGCAAAGAAATTGAAGACAGTAGAGTCATGGAAATTTGTACAACATGAAGTTTGGAGAGTCGCGAGAACAGTGAGACATGCAGCACACGTCATCAATGGTGAACTAACATGATAGCTAATGTAGCCGGACACAAACAGGTTAATTTGAAATGATAGTGTTTTAATCAGATATTTCCACTTAATAGTGTCGTGAAATTGCAAATTTCAGATGATTGTTTGCTTTGCACTGATGAGCCTTGTACCAGTTACAGCTCAGTTTGATACCCGTTTGATTAATGAAATCCACTTCATGTTTCCTAGTTTTGTATAGTAATAGTAATACCTTTCCTTTTTCTTTCTTTTTCCTTTCTTAAATAGGGTTAGTCTAATATCTTCTCTTGCAAGTATAAGAAGCCATATGAAGTTGAACCCTGTCTAAAACCATGTCATGGATCCGGCAATAAGCATAGCTGTCGGTATTTCTGTGTTCCTCTTGGCCATTCTACTTTTAATTCCCAATATAAGAGGGGGGACAATCCTGGATTGTTTGTGCATGATATTATCTCCTTTTGCATGGTGCTTGCTGTCAATACGCTGTTGATTTATACATTGAAAGTTTGTTTTAAGAGAAGGATTGATGAAGCAGCCATTGTAAACGAAGAGCCCCGAGACAGTGTTGATATTGAAGCACAAACTGCAGAGAAGGATTGGATCCTATTCTATGAAATCGTTGGCCATCGAATGGAAGTTATTCATGGAACTGGTAGCTCTGTTGGTGATCACTGTAGTATTTGCCGCGGGGGAGTAGTAGATGTGAGTGTGATGCTTTGTAAGTGTACGCATATATATCATCGTGTATGTATCGATAAGTGGCTACCTAAACCGTGTCCTCTTTGTCGTCAACTCATAATTGACGTCGAGGAATAAAATCATTCACGACTAGACAAAACGGTAAGCCCTGGATCTCTCCTAGATGGTTTAGGAAAATCTACAATGATGTAAGCATGGCAAGAAACACTTTAGACCCTATGCAAGTCATTTTTGCCTCATTGTGTTCTTCTGTTTATGGATGAGTAGAAACAAAAAATGTTCACCCCCAAAATTCGAATAGATGATCATTGATTTGATGATCACGACAATGAGTACTGCATAGATTATACATAAATGACTAAAATGAGTACAGTATATGTTTTCCTAGTAACCAAAGGAACTAACCAAGTGAAAATAAATAGTAGTAGCTTCCATTGAGGTAAATTTTTTGTAGAGAGTAGACAGTCACTGAAGAAATATATAAAAACGTACGCCCACCGTGGGGCTCGAACCCACGACCACAAGGTTAAGACCTGACCAAAGTTTATTAGGAATCACATCATAGCAATAAGCCAATAACCAAATAAATGCATAGAGCTATGATCAGATCATGAACCAAATACCCAGAAAGCAAACTAAACCAAAACAGACCACATAATTTCAAAGTCTTAGAAAGCACATTTCAAAGGGTCATCGCCCTTTTTGTGGCCTAATCTATTTACATCTCTCATGCATTCATTTCAGACAAGATAAAAGTCTAAAACCTACAAACATGAAGATCAGGATCGATCAATACCATGATGACTATCAGATCAGACAGTTGGCATCTCCACATAATCTTCAAAGTTTGGGTCTTTTGCGTCGATGACGTCCTTCTGGAAGCCCATCTCGGCAGTGGAATAGCTCAGATCACCAGCCCAGGTGAACTTGCCTCCATGGCCTCCTTTCTTGGGCGATCCATTCATGCCCGTCCCTGACTTCCGGTCCTTCTTCACCTGATCCTGATCTCTCGCATTTCCTTTGTAGGTCTTCCTGTTCCCGCTGTTCTTCATCTTCTTCTGATTGGTGTAACTATCAACTATTTGACAGAGTTGAGGTTGGCTTTCTATTTAAAATGACGGCGGGGGGGGGGGGGGGGGGGGGGGGGGGGGGGTGGGCGGCAATCGGATAAGACCAAGCAAACATGATCATGTGAGCTTGGCACGTAAGCAGGTTGAAAAATGGAAGTACTTTTATTAGTTATAACAGTTAAAATGGGTGTATATATTTCTCCAAGAGAAAAAGAAAAAGAAGAGCGTGTATAATCTGGGAAAATACAACATTGTAAATGATGTTTTTGTATGAAAATGTTAGCTTCTTTGGTCCGAATGAAGTAGGAATGATAATGTATAGACTAGGGTATGAATATCAAAATATCGTATTTATATTCGAGTTTATATTATGTAACTGTATCCATAATATTATATTGGATATTACCCGTTCTCATATATGTTGGATATTAGAGTATTTGTACCCACTTGTTATCTATTAAAAAAATATGTTAATAAATAAAATATTATAAGCAAATTCATCAATCCAAAGCATATAAATTAATTTCGTGCAATATTTTTCTAAATATTAGTAACACAAGTCTAACTTATATAAAATTTACAGCAAAAATAAATAATTTAGGGTACCAAGTAAATAAATAATTCATTACCTCAAAAATATATAAAAAATCAATTCTTAGACAATATTTCATTCTATAATAAATATATATAATGCTTTTATATTTAAAATTCTTATTTAGTGTGTATGGGTATGAATATTAAAATACCATACATGTCCCGTACCCGTTCTGAAAAACTAGATATTGGATACACCCGTATCTGTTATCCGTTTTTATCTGTAATTATCCTCCGTTAAAGTCGAATACCCAACGAATACTCTACACATGGATATTATTGACATCCCTAAGATGAAAGGCTAAATTGACTTGTGAAGTCGATTTTAACTAACTCAGTCGTGTCTTGATTATAAGTTTTGTAACCTCTTCTCATTAACTAAAATGTGCATTTTTTATGATGAGAAAACTGTATTCCAGTTGTTAATTAAGTTTGTCGTCGATTTACTCTCCTTACATCTAAAACCATATATGGTCACATTGATGAAGTGGTCAACTAGGGTTTTAGTCGATCACACATTTGTAGTCCTTACAATAAAATGCAAAGAACTGTTGAGCACTTAAGCCTAAGTGCATGGGCGGATCTGTTCAATAGGCTACTAAGATTATAGCCCGGTAGAAATATAATGACCCGATTCAATTTAAATATTGTAAAATTGATAATTACTCACACAATTTGAGAAAGTTACTCGATCTAGAAACCATTTCGACTAATCTAGTCGAAGAATTGGTTCAACAAATCTGTTACGATAAAACGATCGTAACAACATATGACAAACTTAATTTATTCGTCGGCTGCAATGCCACTAGTAGCGATACCCATCACTACTACCCACCAACTGGGTCGACGAAGCATAAACATCGAATAAACATCACCACTATGTTTGTATCGTCAGTATGGACCTAACGACATATACCTTGACAAGTTTCAAAAAATAAAATTTCGGTCACACATTGCCACAGACGGCGACGCATGCAACCCACACGTGCCGGTGCCGGAAAGTGACACATCAAAGAAAAGCTCTCGTCAAGCCCTATATTTTGTCTAACTACATTTACGACGTATTTGTCCGGATTCCAACCGAAAATCAACTCGAAAATATTGAAATCACAAACTCGCCAAAAATTATTTCCGACGAGGCAAAAACATCGTCGAGCCATGGTTGGGCTCGAGGCTGCTCCCAAACGTACCGCGTGGGGGAGAGGAGTCGAAACCCCATAACCCTGCCACCTAATTGCTACCGGAAATCGCCTCTCACGGCGGTGACCGATTCAAACTCGATCGAAATCATTTTGATCTTCGTTGAAATCAACATACAAACTCAAATTAATCAACACCAATACAATCAAGACACAAAACCCAAACAAATCATACCTAACTCGTCGCCAAAAACCCGGCGATGGCGACGACGACAAAACCACCCGAAACTCTAAAATTTCTAGCCTTCGATTAGGCTTGCACAAATCTCCATTGCCAAAACTAAACCAGAGAAAAGAACCAGGAAGAAGAGGTCGTTCGATTCTGACCGGAATCGTGGCCAAAGGTGAACCAATGGCATTGCACCGTCGATCAGAAGTTTGGCGACAATTACTCGCACATCTACGGTAACATGATTTCGTCAAACTTCTATTGACCATCACTACAAGAAAACTGCACCTAGACCACGGACCATTTCCGTCGTCTAGGTGCAGTTTTCCGTCGTCTAAGTACTTGGACGACAGAATCTCCGTCATCCAAGGTCCGTGCTCAAAGTGCTGTCGTCCAAGAAACTGGACGACGGAGATTTAGTGCTCCGTCGTCCAAGTTCACTTGGATCGCGGACATTATCCGTGGCCCATGTAGACACCTGGACGACGGAGAATTAGTTATCCGTCGTCCAGGTGAACACCTGGGCCACGGACATTGCTCGTTTCTCCGTGGCCCAGGTGTTCACCTGGACGACGGAGAATTAGTTATCCGTCGTCCAGGTGAACACCTGGGCCACGGATAATGCTAGCTTCTCCGTGGCCCAGGTGTTCACCTGGACGACGGATAACTAATTCTCCGTCGTCCAGGTGAACACCTGGGCCACGGAGAACGGCAGGGTTTAGGGTTTAGGGGTTAGGGGTTAGGGGTTTAGAGTTAGGTTTAGGGTTTTTCACCTGGACGACGGAGAACATAATCTCCGTTGTCCAAGTGAATATTTAATTTTAAAAAAAATTGAAATTAAATATTATTAATTTAATTTATTATTAATTTAATTTAAATAATGAAAAATGCTAAAATTAATTAAATAAACTAAATTTTGAATATTACTTAATTATTAAATAATTAAAATTAATTTGTACATACATGAATAATCGAAAAAACCCATAAATTAAAAATTAAAATATTGTTCGGAATGCGGAAAGAAACGAGATAATAAACTACTAGCTAGCTAATACACTGGAGGAGCAGATGCGCCGCCGAGTCCTCCGCCTCCAGCCGGGTCGTTGTCGTCGGGGTGTGGGTTCGGAGGAGGTTGACATACTTCTCGATTTTGTTGCATGAGGGCGATGAGTTGGGCTATTTGTGCTTGTTGTTCGTCAAGTCTTTGCCGCATTGACTAATTCTCCTCTCGTGCCAGTCGAGCCTCTTGAATTGCTGTTTCGACGGCCGCAGCCTGACTCCTTCTCCGCTGCCCCGAACCTCCCGTAGATGATGAGCCGGAGGTCGTCGACAAATCTCGTACCACCCTAGGCCCAAAGTGCCTAACCTCCTTGCCAGCTCTACGACCGTAGACCTCATCCGCGATTGCAATTTGGCTCTCTAAGGATAGAGGAGGCAGGTCTTCCGGCGGCACATCTGGGAACGCAAGCTGAGTGTTAGCCAACTCTTCATGCGCACGCTCTATCGCCCTTGCCTACAAAAGAATAATTAATTTATTATAATGAAATCATATTTAAATAATAATTACTATAATTAAAAGCACATATATATATCACTTACGCCGCATTGACTCGCTTCATTATCGAGTCCTGGCGTCACGTACGCGCTTACGCTTGCATCAAGATAAGGGTGTTTGGAGCCCTTATCCTTGTGCTCCTTGGCTATTTGAATGAACTGCTTGGCGCCGGTAGTATGGTGTTTCTCCTTCTTCCCCCGGTTGACTTTGTTGACACCGGAGAATTTCTGTTACACAACATAATTAAATCATTAAAAAATGAATAACTACAATTTAAATAATTCAATTATCTTAATTGAAATAAAAAAAATAAATTAATACCTTAAATTGTTCATCGGCAAAGTGGTTACACAACCACTCCTACTCATCTTCTCTCTCCCCTTGCAGCTCTACCGGGGGAGGCACGGGACCGACATCTTGGAAGTACTTATGGAACTTGTACTTCCAATCTTTGTAGATGGAGTTGGCGGTTTGGTTGATATGCCTCAACATAGCCGGTGTCGGATCCACGTCAAATTGTTCCTATCAAAAATAAATAGAAAATTATAATCGTATATATTATGAAATTTTAGGCCGAGATTAACAATATTATATAATAACTAAATTGGACGTATTACGTACCGAAAGATCTTTGAAGACTTTCGCCTTCTCATGATCCGGCGCCTCCTTCCAAGTAGGGGCAGTGATACGAACCCGGTTACGGATGATTGACCCTATCCCATGCGCCGAGAGACTTGCTAGCTGAGCTGTGAGAGGGCCACCGGTGAATTCGTCGTACGGCAAGTCGATCTTTTTACCGGTCGCCTTGCAAATACGCTCCGCTTTGCCCCCTTTAACGAGACCCCGAGTCCTTTTCGGTTCCGGGTCAGTGGGGGCCCTCATTTGCCTACGGCGGGCGCTGTACATGATTGATTCGGCGGTCGAGGACGCCTGAGTACTTCCCGTTGAACCGGTACCGGGCGTCAGAGATTGGAAGGGGTCGACGTCATCACCGCTCGAGATGAATGGGGGAGAGGGAATTTCCCCAGAGGGCGCTATGGACGGACCAGATGATCCGTCCGGATTGAGAGCGTCGCTGCCCTCCTGTTGAACCCAACCAACTTGGGCCGCCAACATTCGGAGCATCTCATCTTCTGCCTCCTGTTGGGCTTTCTTCTTGCCGGATGTCGTCTTTGGCGGAGCCATTTAAACCTAAGAGTACGGTGTTAAAATACCTACTTACCATAATATTTACAACTTAAAAATTTACGCTAATTAATTAAGTACGTTTAAGATTTAAATAGAGTACACTAGCATGGCATTTTCGGTCGTTCAATGGACGTGCGACCCGCGCGATAAAGTGTAAATTTTCAATTAATCAGCCTTGGTTAAATCGAAAAACATGGCCAGTTAGGGATAGAGATAACGCGAGAGGCAGGACTAATTTCGACAAAAGTCTTTCTTAGTCCAAATCATGTCACCAGTCATAACCCATTTTTAGACACCATGTCCGACATTCGGCCAATTTTTCGAAAATTTACACTCCCTCAAGTCCTTTGCAAACTCCGCCCTCAATCTCGTGTCCATAACTTCACTTAGGTTATGGTGTGCGGTGATGAAATCCACACATCACGAGGGGTTAAGGAGATAAGCAAGGAAAAGATGCGCCATCTATTCTAAATAGTGCGACTTAATAAACTAAGCCTATGTACTAAATTTAAATCGAACACGTACTACTAATTAATTTACTAGAAAATAAACATAAATATTGTCTACTAATTTTTAATTATATGCAATAATTTATATTTATTTATCATGCATTTAATAAAAAATTGATTCATTTAATAAATTATGAATAATAATTTATTCATTTAATAAATTTAATAATAAATTCATTTAATCATGCAACTAATAATAAATAATTACAATAATTACAATAATTATGATTTAATAAATTAATAACAATAATTAATAATTTATTAAATATTTAAACTAATTAATAAATTAATTTCTACTTCTAAATTATATTTAGAATTTAATTAATTAATTAAATGAAAATTATTTTAATAAGGGAAAAATAGAAATGTACCGAAGCGGAATTTTCGGGAATTTCGCCGGAGTTGAGTCGTCGGAGAGGAGGAACCACGCCGGAAAAAATGTCGTCGGAGCGTCGCCGGAGGAGGATCGCCGGAGGAGAGGAGAGGAGAGGAGAGGGAGAGGAGGAGATGGAATGATGAGAAAATGAGGGGGGGTGCAACTCTATTTATAGAGTTGCACTTAGACGACGGAGCACTATTCTCCGTCGTCTAAGTCCACCTGGACGACGGAAACAGTGTGTTCCGTCGTCTAGGTGGCGGTTTCAAAAAAATTCAAGCGGCGCCAATTAATCGGCGGGACGTTTTGAACCGCCATGATTTTGGACTTAGACGATGGAGAATGACCATCTCCGTCGTCTAAGTGAAAATTCAAGCGGTCCCAAAAACGGAAGCGGTAAATTGAACCGCCATAATTTTGGACTTGGACGACGGAGAATGACCATCTCCGTCGTCCAAGTGAAAATTACATGAAAAAATTAAACAAAAAAAAATTTGAACCGCCATGATTTTTGAACCTGGACGACGGAGAATGACCATCTCCGTCGTCCAGGTTCAAATTACGTAAAAAAAAAAATTAAAAAATAATTCGCTAGGAATTTAGCGATCTGTCATTCGAGTGAAATAGTCGTACAATATCGATGAACGCATCGTATATATTAACAGTTAAATTTGAACCGACGATTAATTTTACGTATTGAAACATGTTAAGTATCGACTAATCTTTACGACTTAAGTGTACATGAGTAGACGCTTATTGATGGGATCGACACATGGGCACCACAACTTCAGATCAAAAGGGCTGTTGTTGACTTTTCCTCACCTAATATTGCCAAGGACATGCATGTAGGCCACCTGAGATCTACTATAATTGGGGACACACTAGCCCGTATGCTTGAGTTTTCAAAAGTTGAAGTTCTCAAAGGAATCCTGTTGGTGACTGGGGAACACAGGTAACTGTAGTATCTGTTCACAGGGTTTTGGTCTGGAAGATGATATATTTATCTTGAAGAACTAATTATAAGCTATGTGGGTATTGCAGTTTGGCATGTTGATTCAATACCTTTTTAAAAAGTTTCCAGATGTGGAAAATGTTAGTGAAGTGGAAATCAGCGATCTTATGGTGAGTGCCAGTATTCTCTCTGTTCATTTTTGTCTGAATCGCATCCGTCGTTGTGCATTAGTTAGTGACTCGATCATATGTACTTGAATGAGTTTGATGCTTTACAAAATAATAATATGCCCTTTGGATTGACCTTGGTTCCATCAGTGACATGGGGTATTCTTTGATAACTAGGATGAAATGTGAATGAATGAATAGATTTTCAGATGTGGCAGTGATTTTCTGTGTAATATTGTTATTACACCATTCTCTTTGGCACTTTGTTAGGAATTCTATAAGGAATCAAAAAAGAGATTTGATGAGGATCCTGCTTTCAAGGAGAGAGCACAAGATGCAGTGGTATCCTTGCAGGTGAGTCAATTAATTTTTTCTGAGAAGTACACATATTTGATCTCCTTGTCCATATTGGTAGAAAGCATCTGATTCAATCCTATTTGCAAGGTGGGACACCCCAAGTATCGTGAGGCATGGCTACAAATCTTTGAAATCAGCCGTAAGGAGTTTCAAATGGTCTGAACGCCTCGGAATAAGATTAGAGGAAAAAGTATGCTCCAAGATCGTGGCTTTACAGACTACTTTTTTGCGCAGCTTTTGAATGCATAGTTTACTTCTCTTAAGTTCTAATAGGAGCCGCATTACATGAAAGTAATTTCTCCTTTTGCTTGCCAGGCCATATTGTTGGACATCAGATAATGTGTACTCTTTGTTCTGCCTAGCTCCCTCATTTTTGTTTTACTTCCTTTGGTCATAAGTATTACTGTTTAATCACAATAAGATGATTTCACGCTGATACATATATTTGCAAGAGTAATAAAGTAGGCATAATAGCATGTAAGTTGCAGCACTTTTTTTCTGTTATAAATTAACATTCACTTTTATGACCCTAAAATTACTGCACACTGGAATTACATATAACGCGGAAGTTGCTTCTTCTCTCTTGTCAAATTTATAATATACTGATGTCTTTTAGATTTGAGTTTTGCATTACCATTTCTTTGCAACTGAAGTCATTCACATACTTTCCGTTTCTGGCAGGGAGAAAGCTTTTATAACCCATATATTCCTGGGGTTTTAGAGAACCTGAGTGGCCAAGGACTGATTGAGGAAAGCGAGGGCGCTCATGTAATCCATCTCGAGGAGTTTAACACCCCCCTGCTTGTTGTGAAGAGCAATGGCAGTTATAACTATGCATCAACTGATTTGGCAGCTCTTTGGTTCGTTATGTGTTAAATATAGAACTCAATATGGTTGATTCTTTATTATTATGATCATCCATCGAGCCATATCCCGTCATTGCTGTTTGATATGATTACTTTGTGTATCCTTACTGGCAATGCTGCTTGAATGTATAGGTACCGCCTTAATGAGGAGGAAGCTGAATGGATCATATATGTTACTGATGTTGGCCAGCAGCAGCACGTTCAAATGTTTTCAAGGTATATAATGAAAGCCATAACATGTTTTGTGCAATTGCTCAAAATAAATTTTCTTAGTTGAACTATCGTTAAGCTGTCAATTCTTGGTTTCCACATGACATAAATGCTCCTCTCTATTAAAGAGAAAAAGGCGGGGTGTTCCTGTATTGTACTGTGGTTAAACATAAATTTTGTTTGCATTTTTTTTAATAATTTAAAGCAAGTTTGGGTTTCCTTTTTCAGGCAGCTAGACTTGCAGGTTGGCTCCCAGCTGATGATGGTTATTACCCTAAAGTCAACCTTGTTGGTTTTGGTCTCGTTCTTGGTAAAGATAGCAAACGCTTCCGTACTCGTGCTACTGAGGTTGTTCGGTTGGTTGATTTACTTGACGAAGCTAAGAGCCGAAGTAACACAAGTCTTGAAAAGCGTGGTATGACATTGAATGGCCTATACGTGCTCTCTACATCTGTCTCATATATGCAAAATTTCTTCATTCTGTTCTAGATGGAAATTTACATAACTTTCAAGCTTCTGAAATGGATAAGTAATTCTGTAACTATAAATAGGTGAAAGCTGGACTACCGAGGAGCGTGATCAAATTGCAGCGGCTGTTGGTTATGGCACTGTAAAGTAAGCTGTCTGAACTTATATGAACTTTGAATTTTACTTGAGGCAGTTATTGTTATTTGTCATCATCATCATCAGGAGTTTAGGCTTGTTATTCTAAGCCTACAACCACATGTTTTTGGTACCTTTATATGTGAGAGTTTTGTACTTTTATGTAATGTTGCTTGATGACCTTTATCCTGCATGTATAACTAACACAGGATATTGATTTAGAGACAAGAATACAACTTTACGGATGTCCTGTGAAGTAATGTAGTAATGGCTCTCAATGCTTACTGGTTCCACTTGTATAATCTTGAAAGCCTGTTTTGGCGAACCTTTCCTTAAAGTTTACAACACATCTTAAGCCTGGGTTTATCAATTTTTGAACTATACTAAGTTAATATACTCGATGTAAAATTGTAATCTACTTCCAATGTGCTTAGTCCCGCAATTTTAACCTATAGGTGTGGAGTTAAGAATCCCATAAGTTTCAGCTTTGCATGGGTACAACAGATTGTACTGTCATCAGAATACTATTATTGTTATTATTAGCATTATTTAGTCTTAGAATGTTGTCTGATTGTTAATGTTTGTACAGGTATGCTGATTTGAAGAACAACAGATTAACAAATTACACCTTTGATTTCGATCAAATGCTAAATGATTAGGTGCGTAGACTCAATAGTATTTCTAGTTTTGTGTTGAATAGTAGAAGATATCATACTAAATATAGGAGATCTCAAATGAAGCATAAAGTTCTGAATCCAATTGTGCATCTGGCTTTATGGCTCTCTTGTTGTATAGTAATAATGAATTTCTAACATGACTTTGTTTGAAGACTGTATTTGCAGTTATATTAATCTGTTCCATATCTATATTGGCAGGGAAACACTGCTGTTTACTTGCTCTACATGCATGCTCGAATCTGTTCGACAATAAGGAAATCTGAAAAAGACATAGATGAACTGAAAAAAGTAAGTTGAGCTGCATTATATCACATATTTTCATATCTGTTTTGTTTATCCTACAGTCCTGTATATTATACGTATAAGAGACCCATGCATGTATTTTGTCCCACTCTCCTATATACTACACTCCTATTAGTCCCATCTCTTCTGTATAATATACATGTAGTACATATGTATAATACATATGTATATCCTCATTATCCTGCACATGTTGGTTGGTCTTATACATTTGACTGTGTATGTGTATTCTGAATACGTGACGCAGTGCTTGTAGATTTTGAGAAACAAATTTGACACTTGCTGCAAAAGTCTAATTTCATTCTCTCTTAATTCAGGCAGGAGAAATTGTGTTGGGTCATGCGGCTGAGTGTGAATTGGCGCTTCACTTACTGAAGTTTTCTGAGGTAAAAATGGAACTGATCGCTGCCTCTCTCATCTTTGTTGGTTGCTGTTGTGATCTAACTGCTACATTATTTGCTTTAACTAACCGTGGAGGAGGCTTGCACTAAACTGTTGCCGAGTGTTCTATGTGAATATCTATATAATCTTTCAGAAATCTTCAGTGGGAAGTTCTATTCCAATTGCTAGGTATCTGACATCTGCATTGACTTGCTTCATGATGAACATTAATAAAAAATGAGAACATCATTCAAATTCAATTTTGTGACATTGTAAACTTGGCAGGTTATTGGGACAGCAGAAGAGACCAGTCGACTCTTGCTATGTGAAGCCACTGCTTTTGTCATGAGGAAATGCTTTTATCTCCTTGGAATTGAAGCATACAAGATGTGATGTTTTCGTCCGTTCAAGACTGATCCCAGTAAAGCACCAGAGATATACATGGTGCAGTATAACTTCACAGCCTTCTTATAGCATAGTTTTTCCATTTGCACTGTAAAACTGTTCGCACATATCGGTGGATTACATTTAACGAAATATTTTTAGTTTTGCGAGCTTGGGAATTTTCGTCTATTCCACTCAATATTGGCCAAATCTTATAGCTTAGCATATTAGAATTAAAAGGATATAAAAATTCACGAACCTTATTATGCACGAGTAGAGTACGGTTTTGGTTCAACTAGAGGGAGGGAAATAGGACATTGCACATTCTAAATTTTGTAACATAAAGTAAATAAACGTCTAATTTTATAACTAACGTGTGGAACATAAATGTATAAGTGAGTAATTTATAATTTAATTTTTTTATGATTAATTTAAATTCAATATCAAAAATTATAATATGCGTCACACACACTGTATTCCACATTAATATAGGTATGTTTGTAAATAGCTCCCCATTCAATGTTTCAGACCTTGAGATCAAATTTTTTTACACCATTTCTTTATGGTATTTTTACACGTCATTTCAAAAATCGCGGTATTTTAAAGCTAAACACTAATCTAATCTGTTGAAAATTCGGACAACCAACATGGGCATCCGAAGTCATCTTTGATTCGTTGTCAAAGAATATGTCATACAATACATCACCCATTTGCGATTAAATAAATCCGGATTTACAAAAATCAGTAACGTCGGACATATAACACGTTCATGAAAGATCAAAATAATGTGGAACCAATAGCGCAACGAAGCGAATCGAAAAGATGATGGGTTCACTATATATGTTACAAATGAGCCGCCATAACCAATTAATATAACCTCGAAATTTGTTCCAAAATGATCCAGAACTGAAAAAAAAAAACCTGCCCGGATCAAAAACCAGTTCTCCAGTACAGAATCAAAGCAAGAAATATATATATATATATATATTTATATATGCTTCTGGATGGAAATGGCTGGCGTCGAGTAGCTACCCAATACATTACTTTCTCTTGACAATTGACATGTTACCACTACTTATGGATGGAATACAAGAACGAACCCCTTGAAATAGCTTTCTTTGAGATTATAGCTTTAGGACTTGTGCTATATTTGTGAACATGATTTGAATCACCTCCATAGCTCTTACATGGCTTCATTTTCTTTCTATAAGGTGCCACCTTTTTCGCAAGATCCTCCAAGCTACTCACACCCTTTAGAGATGTGAAAGATTGAGACTTTCCCTGATAAAAATTCGACAAACCTTTCCTGCATAATTCAAAATCGAACAAGTTCAGAACACGTACAGAAGAAAGATGAACATGCCAGCTGAAATGAAGAAGAAGAAGCATATATATTGCTTCAGTACGTGTAGCTAAAACTATTTACCTCATAGGAAGATGAATCATGAGCTCGGATAATTCATAAAGAGGCCCATTTGATGATGATGATGAAGAAGCATCCTCTGTCAAATCTGACGAGAACGAAGAAGACGAAGACGACTCCATGGAGTTGATGGATCTCGTTTCAAAAATCTCTTCACTGTAGTTTTCGTTTATCACCCAGCTGTTTTCTCCAAAACCCTTGTAGGAAATACTCTCGCTTTCTTTACTGTTTTGATCTCCGACAACCTTAGCTTCCTCCTGACGACCCATGATGAAGAAAAACAAGAACAAAGTAGTAGAAGAAGAAGAAGAAGTTTAAGACTTTGGGGTTGAAAGACTTGGAAACAAATATGATTTCTCTTCAGGTTGTTTTCAAGGGAGCATGTGTGTGTGTGTCTATATATATATATATATATAGGATTGAGAAATAGGATACAAACACTTGGTGGAGTTTCCGTTTAAGTATGGAGCCAATGGATAACACTGACTCAGTTCCGTTACTATATTTATTCCAAGGGATTTAATTCTATAATAAACAAAACGCTTTATCCCAGAATTTGTCATTATCACTTATCATATCCTTATGGTCTAAATTTATTTGCTTTCCTATAGTACAAGACATGAGGATAAGCTCTACAACTTGGAAGGCATCCAAATCTGAGTCACCTTCCTTCTCTCTCTATCTTCATTTCTCTCTCTCTTTGTAGCTTCTCAAACTGGGCCAGTTCTTGGGTAGGAACCAAGAATTAGAGGGGAAATGTCCAAAACCAAAATCTCATACTTCAAATTGCCCCAGGAGTGAAAATTTTAAAATATCCTTAATGTCTGTTGTTAGTGAATGACCTGACACGCGGCAGAACGGCTCTACCTAAAAACTGTTCCTCAAATTGAGGTCACCATCCTAGGGGAACTTTTGCCTCATAAAGCAATGACAGATTAGCATATTCCCATGTTTTGGAGCATAAAATGTGAAAACTAGTCGAGTAAAGGGCAGCGGATTTGTGGATTAATGTGGTATAGTCCAAAGAGGGTTCAAAATTGTCCACATTTTGACACAAAGTTTTACCAAGATAGAACCTTGCTTCCCCACTTCGCTGGGACAATGCTAGTTTTGGCCAACATTGTGTTTGCGTTGCATTCAAGACCTCACCCTTGAATTCTCTATTTTGTGATGTAATATTTTGTGAAGTAATATTTTGAGAAACATTTATAATTAATTTGAACTCTCACAAAAAAATAATTATAATTATATCAATAATTACATACATTAGATAATATATAAACTTAAAAAATTAATAATTGATATGCAAATAAATTATATTAAGATAATTTAGAGATTTTAGAGATTTATATCAATAAAATTATCTATAATATTTACATTTGATGGATTTGACGAGCTTAATCTCATGGGTCAGGTTGGGCCGGCCTTAGCGAGCATTGATAGGCCGAACCTTGGACTGCCCATGGACTTTGACACCTCCGCTCAAACCCGATCTTATGTCCACCGAGCCAAACATATTCGGGTTAAATTCGGGCATAAATGGACTTAAACCCATTGAAATTCCGGGTCACCCACAAACTTTTTGACCATGAACTTTCTGGTGACCCCTATGTTCAACAATACTGAAATTTCCGAGGAAAACATCCATGTTTCATGACATAATGTTGGTTATTAGATGATTTAAATCTTGGCCATCGTCACCACAATACAATAGGGAAAGATCGCCGGGCGCCTCTAATGATATTCAAAAATATTTGAAATATCAGTACAAAGATTAATGCTTATATTAAGCAGGATGTAGGTGTGATGTCATCTTATAAAGTATAAACCAAGGAAAGAAAACTAGTGGCTGAAATGTAATCAAAATCCCAAGGTTAGTATAATAAGGAAGTATACAATTCCGTTCTTGTCCTGGCTGATTTTGGTTTGGTAAGGAAGAAAAGGAACGAAGATAAGGAGGTCGACTAATGCACAGTTCATGATGATTGGAGCCGAGTGTATATATTAGGAGTGTGTATATTCGAAGGTCTGCCCAAACCACCACCACATGCTTCCTGCGGCTTCTTCTACTTCTGCTTACTGTAAACCTCACCATATTCTTATCTCATATCCATCTGTAGGACTTGGACCTCTCAGGCTCCCAAAGTTTACTAAACTCTGAACTTTATTTGTTTAGCTAAACTCAAACCTCCACTCAAAGTCTTCACCTTGCTCACGTGGTCTTAGTCTCTTAGACAAGGCGACCACTTTCGTTCCTATTCCTGATTGTGAATGATGTACTTTCTAGGATATTGATTAAGTTGTCCTCTGTCAATATTCTCAGAGCTGTAACTTTGTCTCCAAGGTCACCTCCAATTAGCCACCTTTTTTTTTCGCATATGACTCTTTATTTTTCTTGGAAGCGGATTTGAATAATTGTGAGATTCTCTCTGATGTTCTGCAGCATTGTTGTGATGCTTCTGGTCAACTATTAATAAGGATAAATCGCTACTATTCTTTTCACCTAATACAAGGCCGGAAATTGCGAGTCTGCTTAGTTTTGTGATGAATATCAAGAGTAAGTCAGATCCTAGTAAATATCTTGGTCTACCAGTTCTATGACCAAGGTCCAAGGTGACAGCCTTAAGGTTTATCAATGATAAGGTTGACCGTAAGTGTAAAGGATGGAAGCAGAAACTCCTATCCCAGGCAGGAAAAGAGATAATGATAAAAACAGTGGCAACTGCTATTCCTACATATTCCATGCACTGTTTTCTTTATCCCAAGTCTTTGTGCAATCAGATTTCATCTACCATTAACAATTTTTGGTGGTCGAACTCATCTACTGGAGGAATACATTGGAAGAATGCTCACTTGCTGCAAGAAAAGAAAGCTAATGGAGGATTAGGGTTCCGGGATCTAAGGACTTTTAATGAGGCTTTACTCACAAAACAGTTGACTAGGATCATTAATAATCCTCAAAGTCTTGTGTGCAAAGTTCTTAAAGACAAATATTTTCCAAATTCAAACCTATGTCAGGCTGCACGCACGAAGGCACCGTCGTGGTTCTGGTCTGGCATTCTTGCAATAAGACATCAGGTACAACCTGCTTTTATAGCTCAAATAGGTGATGGCAGCTCTATTGATGTTTGGAAGGATAATTGGATTCTTAATATGGCCAACTCCAATTTGTGTCATTATCTTCTACAACCACCATTATATGTAAGTCAGATTATGGACCTAGAACAAGGGCAGTGGAATGTTGATGCATTGGATTCAATTATCACTCCCATGGAAAAACGAGCTATCATGGCAATCCCACTGCCTTCTGTTCCATCTACTGATTCTTTCATGTGGGCAAAGGCAAAGACAGGACTGTATACTGTGAAATCAGGCTATAAGTTCTTAAAAGGAGACTGCTCTTCACGTGTACCATCCATGATCCCAACAACTTCATACCAAGTACCAAAGTCTTTTGTTGAAGTATTTTGTTGGAAGACGCCTCACAATGCACTTCCTACTCATTTAAACCTTCATCGAAGGCATTTAAGGAATGACCCTATGTGCTCTATATGTCACGAACAAGAGGAAACAGTTGAACATTGCCTCTTCCTATGGGTTCGAAGTGCATGGTATGCGCATCCCCTTGCTATATAGGTTGATGTTTATTCTATATCATCTTTCCCACGCTGGTTGGAGGGTATCATCACTCAGGTACATGAGATTGCCCTTGATGAGGATAATGTTTATACAGCCGTTTCCTTTATGCTATGGTATATTTGGAAGGCAAGATGTAAGGCTGTGTATGAGAATGCGATTGTGGTCCCTGATTTGGTAGCTCAAGCAGCACATGCAGCATCTGAACAGTTTTTGGCAGTAAAAGGAATAAACATTGCGAGGGTTCCAATCCCTACTATTCAGGATTTTTCTTGGAAAACACCCCCCACAAATACTGTGAAGGTTAATTCTGATGCATCCTGGTGCTCATCTTCTCTTCAAGCAGGTGTGGCTGCAGTTTCAAGGGACCATACGGGAAAAGTTTTGAGTGTCAAAGTTGAACTTATGAATACAGTCACGGCAGAGGAGCGGAAGCTCACGGCATAATACTGGCTCTACAGTTAGCCATGGATATGTCTTTGAATATGGTGTATATAGAGAACGACTGCCAGAATTTGATGAATGCCCTCAAGTTCAATTCATGCAACCATTTGGAATGGTCAACGTTCCCATTAGTTCAGCGAATTAGGGTTACAACAGTGTTTCCAAGAAGTAAACTGGCTTTGGACCAGTAGGACGGCAACTGCGTCGAGTTTGGTTACAACCCCAAACTGGTTATCTCACCCTCCCCCGGAGTTTGTTATGGCCTTGCATGCAGATTCCTGTTTTCTTTCTCTTTAGTGTTTTTGTCACAATGTTCAAAAAAATAAAAATGTCTTCACCTTGCCCAAATATAAATTTAATGCCCACAGAAAATTAGCTCATGCCGGCTTGACCCCACACCACTCCCTGTGTCTACCTTATTCCTTATTTTCCTGTAACCACATCTATATAACGTCGGCAACCATATTCTTCCACACAAAAATAATCTAAAAAGGGTATTCAGATATAAAAAATAAGAGAGTGTTGGAAGAGAAAATATGATAGACTGAAAACTGTAACTCTTTTATTGATAGAATACTTTAGATATATGCTGGTATAATCTATTACAATAATTGTCTCTATTAAACAGAGATTCTTTGTATCTATATCTATACTAATATGTATCTAATTAGGACAAGACACACACCAAAAATTACTGAGAATAAATCTCCTTTAACACTCCTCCTTGTGTCGATGGCCTAAGGAATGATGCATAATTTGTTGCCTCACTAAAAACCTCGTTAAACAAAAAAAAACCTCATGGTAAAATAAAAGCTTGGGCTAAGGGAGAAAGAGTACAACGCATCAACTACAAAAACTACTACATGTGACGTAGACTCCCCCTGATGTTTACAAAAAATGTAACTCCCCCTGACGGTAAACTAAATCATGGAGTTCAGATAACTTGCACATATCAATGCGTCTCACATGTTTCACAAATGTAGATTTAAGTAATGACTTGGTAAACAAGTCCGCAACATTATCAATGAAACCAACCTGGTTCACTTGGATAATCAATAAGCGCTGCTATTGCTGATTGTAGGAGTACTTTGGCGAAAAGAGTTAAGTATGACACCCTTAATATAAACCAACTTCATGTGTTCAATGTAAATCACATTATCCACAATGATGCAAGTTGGTGCTGTCATAGTAGATGGTAGTCCCATAGACCCTCGAATGTGGTGTATTATTGTCCTAAACTAGACCCACCCATCAACAGCTTCATAGGAAGCTTTAATCCTTAGAATAGTTTGAGGAAGTGGCGACACGGGTTTACTTTGTTGTTCTCCAAAAAATTGCCATGTTTCTCATGATGAATAACTTGTATGTGAACGTCCTTTATGTATGGGTCAGGGAGGTACCCAATATCAGCAAATCCGACCAACACATCAACCGGTGTTTCAATAGAAGGGGATTGCAGTGAAACTGGTCGCAGCAGGAGAGGAATTCGACGGGTCGAAATTCTCCCTCGATGGATCGAATAGATGGCTCTTTCTGATCCAAGACACCGGCTTCGACAAGTCGAAACCATTTCTCGACAGGTCGAAGTACCCGTTCGGGTTATCACAGTTCATTGCATTCGACGGGTCGAGAGATATGCTCGACGGATCGAAATGCCCATAACTCGAATGTTGCAATTCAACTATCCCTTGACCAGGATTTTCATGTTTCTCTTTGTATTCTTTGTAAGGGAAGAATATGCCCAAGTCAATAAATCACTTCAAGTACCTGAAGATTTATTTTACTCCATTCCAATGACTTTGTGTAGGCGCATACTGAGAAGACAATGTTTGGATGTATGTACTGAGCTAAATTCAACCAAGCTCTAATCGCACTAAGATATAGAACCTCAGCTTCAAAAGTTCTTCATCATCATCTTTTCAGATGAAATGAATCATTTTGATTTTCAAACTACAAACAACCATTGATGCACTTATATGGTATGCTTTGTCTATTTCCTGATTTAGACATAAGCAAACTGGTGAATAAGAATTCAACCAACTCGATATTCCATCTCAAAACCAAGACTTAATCGAGTCCTACCAAGGTCTCTCATCTCAAATAACTTGTTCATCTACTGAATACTCATGGGCATAAATCATAATTCTTGTATCTCATCCTAATATAGTCACTAAGACATGTATACCACATCATACCAGATTATTCCAATCCATATAGTGAACGTCTCAATCTAATCATATGAGCACTACGTGGTTTAGAGTTACTTCATTTAGGTAGAACCATGTCAATCCGCACTCTCATGTGAATCTCTGAGTTAAGATCCCCATAGAGATATACTGTAACCACATCTATAAGCTGCATACTCAGTATTTTGGACACTACCAAAATGATACGGTAGAGGAAAGTAATAATGTCCATGACCAGAGAATACATCTCCTCATAATCAATACTAGGGCATTGAGAGAATCCTTGCGCCACAAGTTCTTCTAATTGTGCTCCCAAACAAGACTCATTTGTGTCTAACCGGCATATCATGGTTATATCACTACCATATTGAAAACTTGTCATATGTAAGAGTCTAGTTCAGCCTAGATTGCAACTTTCCATATTGATGAATTTGCTCTACATTAACTGTTGACAATCTACTACAGATCAATGTTCCACTTCATCATCATCAATCCTTGAGTGACAGAATAAGTAAATACATCATCAACGAACATGGAAGAACTATCCATAATAAGGCTAGCATTTGTTTAACTTGGTGAGACTTCTTTTTTTACTGACATCGTCATTGACTCTGAGGTGTCCCACAATATTTGTCAATCTCAACTTTTAGACACAATTGCAGTAAGAAACAATCTCATGTGTTGATGATGAACGGTTATCCCTTGATGGTTTGCCTTTTCACTGATAACTCATCAGTGAATTTTGACCGATGCTATACCCCCACTATGGGTAGGAGAAAATACTACCTTGCCCGGGTGTTCCGTTTAACTTGCTCAATATCAGGGACTTTCAACCTTGCAGGATTTGCAACATATATAACCAATCTCATCACTTTCATGATATCAGTAAAGAAGTCAGGCATAAAGTCTGCTAATTTCTGAAGATCAAGAATACATATCTCCCTCTAACGGCGGGAAGTATGTCTCATCACAGTGATGATCTATAAAACTAGCAGTAAAAAGATCTCCTGTCAAATGTTCTATATAGCAGACAATGGTTGGAGAACCAACATAGATGTTTAATCGTCATTGATAATCCATTTTTCTACGCAGTGGAAGCGTAGTAGGCACATGTACTATGCAATCAGAGATGCGTAGATGTGAGATATCAGGCTCATATCTAGTTACCAACTGGTACACACTTAATGGTTGGTGGTTCATGGGTATCGAGCGAATAAGCATAGCTTCATGAAACATTGCATATCCCTAAGCAGATACCGGTAAGTTAATATATCTTACCATAGTTCTGGCCACAAGCTTTAACCACTTAATTTTTCCCTTTGCTTAAACCGTTTAATGAAAGAACATGGGGAACTGGGATATTCACAATAATCCCAATCAATATGCAATAATCAACAAAATATTTCGATGTAGACTCTCCTATATTAAACCAATATGAATGACCATATTGAATTGTTCGGGTGGTGTGCCCGAAGCTTAATAATATATGCTAGGAGTTTTGAAAATGCAGCCTAACATGTGGATAGTAAAGGCTGAGGTGTTGTGCGTTATCCTACAAGATTCATATGTTATAATCTTTAATGAATATGTTATCCTACAAGATGTGTCTTCAATAGAATATGTTGCTGGGATGTTGCTGCACTCATCTTGGAGACCCAGCCTGAACCGAGTGGAGTAATCTCAGTTCCCTCATCTAAGCTGATGGTTTTAAACATTCCCACATGCTTCTTTGCTCTTACGAATAGATGACCACGAGAATTTCTTAATAGGTTGATCATCAAATTGCAAAAACTTATATGAGGCTAAGTCACACATAGTAATATAAGTGACTGTATTGGATAAAATGATTCAAATCGTAGTAAGATATAAACCACAAAAAATCCTCATAAACTTCTCCAGATTGCACCGTTGGCAGTATTCTACGGAGATTAGACACAAAACTCTCTTCCATTCTCACAATGTTATGTCTAAGTGAGAAACGTTGGCACAAATGTGTTCAAATTTGAGAAAGGTTCGAATAGTAACACTCAATCTCGCCATTATATATCAACAAAATGATGTTAATCAAACCGTCTTTGAATCCAAGACATGGTGAACATTTTAAATGAATACTTAAAGATTTCAACGAGTGTAACCCATGTTGAGTGCTGATATGGTATGATAATAACTAAATACAAAGGATGTATAACAACATCTAACCAACATCTAACCGATCGAAAAGACCGTTGTATTTTAAGTTCCATGGCATGCCATAAACTGATGTAAAACCAGATCTGGTGCTGAAATCCAGGTTGGTCGATTTAGACCAACAATTTTCAACAAATTTTTTTCAACATTTTCCAATATAACCGATGTATAAACACATCTAAAAACACCATATTCGGGTAATATCTTCGATGAGTCAAAGAAAACCCAAAATAAAAGTTGATTTTCGACGGGAGAAGTGATATTTTCGACGAGTCGAAATAGTGTCCAGGGGCATACATTCAACGGGTCGAAAAAAACCTAAAATCGATATCGATATTTCGATATCTATTTTCAACGAGTTGAGCTCAATTTTCGACGAGTCAAAATTGGACATAGTCCGAGACAAAAGCAAACATTCGACGGGTTGAGAAAAAACTCGACGAGTCGAAAAATGTTAAAAACCGATCCAAAGTGGAACATTCGACAGGTCGAAAATGTCCTGAGATCAAAATAACCGCTTTTTCGTGTCTCATCTTTATTGTATCATTGTGTCATTATGCCATATATAATTGTAAACATCGAACCATACATGAGAAATGTATGAAATAGAACATTCTCAACAGTTCCATATACCAAAAAATAGAGAAATATTCATTACTGCCAACCAACAATTACATCATAGATGTTCTTATTCCAAAAACTGACTAAAACAAAGTTGCAAAACATGACTAAAACGAAGTCAAAAATAAAATGAAACTGGATTACATAGCAAAGACATGAGCCTAATACATAGACTATGCAAAAACAACAGTCACCATACTTGCTTTTGTATTGTCTGCTATTATTAGATATGTTTCATCGCAATCTTCTATCTCATAAACTTCAGTGAAGTTAAGTTTCATGTGTCCAATATTTCTTACACTTCTTATAGGCATGTTGAATATCCTTGGGTGCACAACATTGTTTGTGTATGTGCTTGGTAGAACCACATCTATAACAAGATGACAAGCACGAAGTAGAAGAAGAATGTAAAAATTTCCACCATTCCTAGAACCGGAATTCGAATGATTCTTATTGGAGTTGTAGTGAATGTTGTCATGGCGAGTTTTAGTCAAATTCCGACTATTTTATCCTATACCATGACCACGACAACATTCTCATTTTTCAGCATGGTTATTGTAAGGCTCAGAACGACCATTCATTCTATCCTTATGTACCTTCTCTTCAGTATTATACGACTTATGGATCTTTTTAATACCAGCCAGCTGAGTATTATTGATGAGAATAATCTCATGATACCGTCCTTTCTTGGTAAACACATTCATGACATAACTGAATGATTTAAGTCGTTCTTGCACAAAATTCATACAATATTAGTGCGCAAGAGTGTCCATGGAAGAAGAAAAAGTGCTTAAAGACTTCTCGATCATAGCCTGATCATTCTTTATAATGCCAAATATACTCAACTTTGATTGAAGCTCTAACTTAGCTTGATTAAAAGCATTTATACTTGGATAATCTAATAACCGGATGAAATCACATCATTCTCTCAGTTCATGAGTTGTGCATTATACACATTATTGAACATGTCTTGTAAAGTCACCCACAAAACAGCGGGGTCATTCTTTAGCAAATATTATTTCTGTATAACTGAATGTATATAACGCCTAAAAAACATGAGGGCTTGAGATGTACGAACTAGAGTTTGTGGCTCAGTACCAGGTGGTGGCGGTGGTTGGGTTGTAAACGTTAAATGCATACGGAGAAGCGCGTTCTTAACATCTGACACCCAACGATAATATTATGCTCCTTGAAGATCAATGATATCAAATACAGGCTTAACCGGCTCAATTGATGTCATCTACAAGAGAAACATGAGATGCTGATTAGTATTGATTGAAAACTACAACCACTAATATCATGGATCACGTTAAATAATATCAAGTTTCAATGAATAAGAACGTGATCCATGATATATGGTCACAAAAATCGATTATAAACGGTGGCAAAAACCACACCTAGTTACCGTGACTAACTGTCACATATGATCGATTTCCCTTTTCTTTTATTTTCTAAACTGTGATTCTCTCAGGACCGTCACTTATACTCTATGAATATAGGTCCATAAGAACTAGGGAAAACATGCAATATATATACAATTCATATCACAATTATCATCAAATTAGATATAGGATTTTGCGGTAAGTTTGATCCTAGATCTATAGATTCAGGGTTTAGAAAAATTGACCTCGAGAGTGTTATGCTCGGTATGAAAACTTCGTTGTGAAAGAAATTTGAAGAGAGGAACACGACCACAAAACTTCCAGCTGAAGGAGGATGCCTTCTTCTTTTGTTCTTTGTGCACTCAATTGGCCATAACTTTTGCTAGACATATCCAAATTGAGATTTTCTAGATGTTCTGGAAACTAGACATCTGGAGCTTTTCGTGCATACGAAGATCTCCATCTAGTTCGGCCTAAGCTTCTCGCAATCCTCTGTCAAAGTTGACGGATGTCCACAGGCTTATGAGATTGAAATAGTCAATCTCGAATTTTGGGACGAGAAAAATGTTTTGGTTTTTGGCACAAAGCTTCGGGTTAGAATCTCGTGCTGCTAACTTATTGCAGAAAAAAATATGATAAACTGAAAACTGTAACTCTTTCATTGATATAATGCATTAAATATAGATTGATACAATCTGTTACAATAACTATCCCTATAAAACAGAGATTCTCTGTATCTATATTTATACTAATCCGTATCTAATTAGGACAAGACACACACCGGAAGTTACGGAGAATAAATCTCCTTAAACAAATAGCACTCCCATTTCCTTATATGGCAAACACAAAGGTATAAAAGGTTTGATAAGACCATTACATAGTAACTTTGTGAAAAGTGAGAAGCAATAACCACCCACTGGTTTGCAGTAGTAGTAAGACCTGCATTTTATCTTCAAAAATTTTACACTACAGGATGAACTATCTGGGAAAGTTTACTGGGGATTGCAAGCCACCCACCAGAATCTCAAGATCAATGTCTGTCTTCTAACTTTTTTATGAAGGGGTGGCTCTGAAAGAACAAGTATTTTCCATCAATTTTCAACTGAAAAGGAAACCAATTGCCAACTATTACAACAGTAATGAAAGTAGTGGAACAGATGACTAACCAAAAGGTCCAACGATGATGATCTATATTGAGGTTCCTTCTGTATGCTGCAGATGCAAGGGAAAATAGTGACGATCACATTGGTGTGGAGGTGGATATATTAAAGATAAAATGCATTGGGAGCATGTGGTTCACCAGGCAGACACAAAAGAACAGAACTCGGGGGAGAATTGATCTGGTGGAGCAGTAGGTGGTGGAATACTAACAATGGCCTCCAAAAGCTCATAGAAGCTTGGCCAGTTCTGTTTATCTTCAGATTGCATGTAAGGAAACCTCCCTATAGCACACTCGAGTATCACCATGCCTAAACTCCATATGTCACTGCTGTAGTCATATGTACCCCCTTTAATTCTCTCTGCCTGAAAGAGAAGTCAATGTCATTGTTTAGTAACTCAAATTCTGAATTTTATCCGTAGTATTTTCCAAGTTTGAAAAGAAAAGAACATATAGGATCATCACATACCGACATATAATTGTAAGTACCAACAAATGTGTCCCTCTGACCCATAGAGCTAGCAAGCGAGGCACTCACACCAAAATCAGTAATCTTGACCTCCCCTTTGTGATTTACTAGCAGATTGGATGGTTTTATGTCTCTATGTATTACATGCCTTTCATTGTGCAGGTAGACTAGACCCTGTAATACCTGATACAGAAGTGCATATATTTAACTAAGAGGTGAAAATGAGTTCTACAAACTGTTTCAACTTTTAACTGATTTTAGTTTGATACAAAATCAATAAGTCACAGACTCGGAAACCTGTTTACAAGCAACTGCAAGATATGGTTCAAGAATTGTTTTCACTTGTCCGATCACATCTGTAAGAGATCAATGATCCATGCATTCTAGCACAAGAGAAATTTGCCCGTTGTGATAAAAGGAATGATTGCAGACCACCACATGTGGACATTGTGCTGCTTGGTTTATTTTTAGCTCCTGCACAATCTGTTTATGAATTTCCTCTTGTAGGTTCATCTGAATCTCCTGAAAAACCATATTTTCATTAATTAAAGTTTTTAAGGATCACGAACTACTAACAGAATTTATACAGTGTAACTGTTTATCTTCTACTAAGATCATTAGAACAATGAATAGCTGCACATAGGTGTTGTGATGAAGTGAAACTTTATTTTCGTTCTCACGTTAGACAAGGCTATATTAAAAAAAAGTTGATAAAACACAGAAAAGTCAAGCACAAGACAGTAGGAATGCAGTTTGTATTGGCTAGAATACTGACCTTCAAGGCAAATAGTTTTCCTACCCATTTGTGGTGAACAAGCTGTACTACATCACCACTTCCTTTCCCAATGACTGATAGTCTCAAGATCTTCCAAGGAAAGTTCAACATTGAGCTCTTTACTATCAGAAGGCTGTTTGAATAAACAAAAAAGGTCAATAAATCTTATGAAGTTCTAGGCCAATTCGCATATATAGAGATGGAAAAAAAAATGCTGAGCATGTATTCATCATACAAAAGCAAATACAAAAAAAAAAAAACTAACAAATGGGGCACTTCAATTAAGCACTAGTCAGCTACTCGTCACCAAATTCTCCTCCAAAACCACCACAGTAACTAAGTTCCACAACCTCTAGGTCCTTAACTTATATGCGAAGAGTGATTCATCAAATGACTAATCAATCACTGAACTCATTTCCGAACAAAATCAATACACAATTGGGACCAAATGAAACATGATTGATATCTGGTGATCAACAATAGAATCCTAAAACATCATCAAGAAATGAAAGCTGGATACATCAATCCAGAAGCCCAATTCTTGTGACAGTAATTGAATCAAACTCACTCGGACCTCCTTTTCTTCGGAGGTAAGTCAAGCCGCAAGCCTTTTTGGTTCAGAAGCAAACCCCCATCATGAAATGTACCACTGACAGTCCTGAAAATTAAGACAGTCAAAATTCACAGACCCACAAAAAAATTGGACTTAAGATACCCAATTAATAGTAACAGGCAATCAAATTTCTCAAGTCCCCCAATTTAAGAATTTTTCCATATAAACCCTAACCCGAAAGAGGAATATCTATCTCAGCTACTAATCAAAGATCCAAGACTGAACCTTTTTCAATTTCCTTCCTAAAATGTCACTTAAAATGAATCAAAATAGAAATTTTCTAAAGATCAAAAATCAAAGACGAAATCTAATCATTGGATAAAGAGAAGTGAAATACTGACAAGAAGGAGGTGATGTTTGTTTCTTGAGCAGGAACAGAGAGCTTGAGCTGCTTCTTCAGATTCAATGGCGTCTTCGTCTTCATGCTTCGGTTTTGCCCCAATTGGGCTTCACAACGAAATTGGGTTTTCGAATTTTTAGTTATTAGTGGAGCTAAATGTTAAGAAGTCTGGAGTGGAAAGTAATAGAGAAGAGAAGTGAAGAGAAGAGGAGAGAAATTCAGACGGTGGAGACCGCGAAAATTATATAGAAATGTCTGTCTTTTCCGTTGCAAATAATAAAATGTTTTCTTTGCTTTGATCAGGTACGGACCATTCTACTACAAGCTTCTGAGCCCTTGGCCCAACTTCTTCTTTTGGTAATGCCTTGGCCCAACTTCATTTTTAGTAAGGTTCTTGGCCCAACTTCATTTCCCTAGTCCAAATATTTGAATATTTAGAGACTGGATCCCATTCTAATTTTCACATGAATGAATCTACAATTTAAATCTGAAACTTGATGATCTTTGGTTTATGTCACCTGTTGCTTCAATTTTTTTAAGTCTCATGTGACTAAATGATAAGTTTCATTTGTGACATTTGCATCTTTTATTTCACTTCTTCAAAATTTAGAGCAATCATCACAACATAAACGAAACCAAATAACACCATTTGCTCTAAAAGAGATCAAGAACTTAAGGCTTTATTATTAAAAAGAAAAATGCGCTTTGTTATGGAAAGTTTAAGGGCAAAGGATTTCATCAAGAAAGAAGAAGAAATTAGAAATGTAATCTAACCAAGGTATTGAATATCGATTTTATCGCCAAAAGTCGATAATCTCGTCATTTTGAGTTACTGATAGAGATATCACATATTATTGCGATATTTTTAAAATCTCCGATCTATCACTCATATTTGTTCAAAATCTCACGTTATTCACCCCAGCCCAACATCCTGAAGCTCAAGCCTATATACCAGCAGAAAATTCAAATAAAAATGCTCCAACATCTTTTGTGGAGAGAGATTAAAGCTTAATCAACTCTGCTGCAACAACTTTTGAGAGTACCATAACATCTTTTTAATCATATTGAATAAAAACGGAAAAGAATTAATTAAAATTAAGTTCAATAAACTACTTAATTTTTTTTAAAAATTTTGGATAGATCTATATTTCTTCGATAATTTTGTCAAAATATTCGCATTTTAAATCCTCGATATATCTTCGATATCCGATATTTTACTCTTTGAATCTAACTGCGATGCGCTTAACTAGAATCAAACGGCTCAGATGGCCCTCATTAGACCGAAGTCCCCTTCACCCACAAAAATGTAAAAAAAATAAATACAAAAACCCTCAAAACTACTGTGTCTCCACTATGCACTGAAACTCATCTCCTCCAATCTCACCACCATATGTCCGCCACACCTCCGCCCCGCCCGCCGCCTTGATGATTAGAAAACTGACGGTCACGATCCGCCGCCCTTTCAGGCACCAACAATAACAACAACCTCCCTTGTCAGCTCTTCTCCATCCTCTCCCACCCAAATTGGCCAAAACACCCTTCCCTCCATATCCCCCTCCGCCGTCTCCTCCCTCCCCTCCCTCCACCCGGTCCCACCCCTCACCGCCCTCCACTTCTTCGACTTTCTCTCCTCCCTCAAATTCAACCACACCGTCCGCTCCCACGCCCACTCCTCCCTCCTCCGCCCCGCCGAGCGCATCCGTATCTCCATGATCAAGTCCTCCGCTGACGCCAGCTTCGTCCTCCACTGCCTCCGCCTATTCGCCACCAAGTTCGGCTTCAACCTCACCCTCAGGTCCTACGACTCTCTCCTCTTCACAATCTCTAGATTTTTATCCGTTGACGAGTTAGAAGTAGTGTTTATGGAAATGTTGGAGGTGGATCAGATAAGCCCTGATTTTCACATATATAACATCATGGTAAATGCGTATCGTAGATTAGGAAATGTAGATGAGGCCAACTTTTATATGATTAAGATAGTAGAGGCGGGTTTGAGGCTGAATACGGATACTTATAATTCTTTGATCGTGGGACATTGTAGGAATACGGATGTGGATAGTGCTTTTAAGATTTTTAAGACAATTCCCAACAAGGGCTGTGCAAGAGATGTGGTTTCGTATAATGTGATGATACACGGGCTCTGTGAGGCTGGCAGGAGTGATGAGGCTTTTGAGTTGGTTTCTAAGATGAAGAAAGATGATGTTTCACTGGATGCGCCAACGTATAATGTTCTTATTCATGCCTTGTGTAGAGGTGGGAGGAGATTCGAAGGGATGAATTTGTTTGTTAAGATGCAAGAGAAGGGTTGCCGGCCAAGTGTGAATACTTATAATGTGCTGATTACGAGACTGTGTGATGAAAACAAGCTTGAGAGTGCTAGAAAGGTGCTGAACCTGATGTCGCAGAGAGGGTTGGTTCCGGATGTTGTGACTTATAATGCTTTGTTTGGTGGGTATTGCAATGAGGATGCATTTATGATACTGCGTTTGATGGAATCAAGTAAGCGTCGGCCAAATGTGCGCATGTTTACTGAGTTGATTCATGGGTTTTGTAAAAGGAATAATGTACACCAGGCAATGGCTCTTCTTGATAGGATGCTCGAAAGGAAGCTCTTGCCAGACCGGATTACATATAATGCGTTGATAAATGGGCAGTGTAAAGCAGGTCATGTAGATAGTGCTTATAGGTTGCTTAGTTTGATGAAACATTGCGGTTTGGTTCCTGACCAGTGCAGTTACAGTGTAATTATTGACACTCTCTGTAAGTTGGGTAGATTAGATGAAGCTCGAGCCCTCTTTGATTCTCTCGGGGAGAAAGGGATCAAGTCAAATGTAGTGATATACACTGCTTTGATTGATGGTTACTGCAAGGTTGGGAACATCGCTCATACTCGCACTTTAGTTGATAGAATGATTGCTGAGGGTTATTTCCCAAACTCTTATACTTACTGTGCCTTTATAGGTGGGCTGTGCAAAGAGGTTAAAACAAAGGAAGCAATATCAATGGTGGAACAGATGGTAAATACTGGTGTGAAGCCTACGGTCCACACTTGCAACGTTCTAATAAACCATGTGCTGAAAGAAGGCGATTTTGACCATGCCTGCAGGCTTTTGGATGAATTTGTTTCACTTGGGTACCGACCTGATGCGTTTATGTACAGTACATTTATTCATGCCTATTGCAGCATTGATAATGTAGAAGAAGCAGAGAAGGTGATGATGAAGATGGATAAAGAAGGAATTTCAGCAGATTCATTGACATACTCATTTTTAATTGATGCATATCTCCATTTGGAATTGATAGATTCTGCATTTGAAGTCTTAAAGCGCATGTTTGATGCTCTCTGCAACCCTTGTCATCGCACCTATTCCTTACTGATCAAGTACATCTCAAATGAAAAGTTGCTGAATACCAATGATAATGTAGTAGGACTTCATTTGGTTTCAAGTGTCCCATCAGCTGATATATAGAAGACAGTGGATTCTGAGATTGTTTTAGAGCTCCTTGAGAAGATGGAAGAACTTGGTTGTGCACCAAATAGGAACACTTATGGAGAGCTAATTGTAGCACTTTGCAAAGCAAGGAACTTGGAAGTAGCCCGAAAGTTATATGGTCATAAGAGAGATATGGGCATTTCTCCAAGTGAGGAAATTTATAGTTCTCTTCTAAAATGTTGCTGCGAGTTGAAAGAATATGAAGAGGCGGCTACTCTGGCGGATACTATGATTGAACTTGGTTATTGGCCAGCATTGGATTCATGCAAATCGCTTGTATGTGGACTTTTTGATGAAGAAAAGATTGAGAAGGCAAATTCTGTTTTCTGTACTGTACTCTGTTGCGCTTATAACTATGATGAAGTAGCTGGGAAAGTTCTTCTTGAAGGTTTACTCAAGAGGGGTCATATTAATAGATGCTCTGAGATGGTAAGCATCATTGAGAAAATGGGATACAGGCTTCATCCTCGGACCTATTCTATGCTAAATGAGGGAGTTGATGGAGTATAATACTAACTTTCACAGTTGTTTTACCTGTATATGTTGTGGATCAGCTCAAAGAGTCGGATCATAAATTTTCTGCAGTCGTATTCATCTTCTCAATCTATCAGCTACAAATTTCAGATAGCTAGACTGGGATTTCAAGCTTAATTTAACATCAAACACAAGGGTCAGAATATTAGGCCATGTTGTTTGAGTTGTCCTGATATTACTCTACTGATGTACATAGTAACTACCAGAATGATCTGTTTGGCGCTCAAATAAATAGCCTTTATTTATTTAGGGTTTGATTAATATTATTTGGCCGATACCTGTGGCACAAACAAAGAATGATTTTTCCCAAGGAGGAAATGATTCTTTAGCGATCTTATCATCAAGTTTTAGATTTTAATTGAAAGACCTAAGAAGTAAGATGCCGGACAATTAGAGCTATTAAATAGATCTAAATGTAAAGAATCTTAAAGCAACTACACAATTTCTTATATAAAAGGGAAATCTTTATAAACATAGGGCATTTTCATCAGATACATACTTTGCTCTCGGCAAATTAACCTTTTCAACTCGAGAAACCCTCACAACCTGCGATTAAAAGACCTTCACCCGAAGGAGCGTGAATCTGGCGATTCAAGGAAGCAAACCCTTGTGTTCTCAATACTCTGCCAAGGAGATTGCTCTGCTTTACACCAAAGGAGGCTGTAAAGTATCGATCTTCGTGGCTTGGCAAGAGACACGAAAATTATAAGTCCTAAGTCACTTAGGCGAAAAGAATTCATCGGATGGGGTTGGTACTCTCCCCGTCCCAATCGCTTCTTAGAAAACAGGTAGCGGCGAGTCTACGTTTAACGTTCCACCCCACGGTGGTGACACGCCAAGCAAACACGCACACGCGGTTGAGAAAATAGACAATTTGAAACTTCTCAGTACCCTGGGATTTTTGGAGCCAAATATTTTGTCATGCCCAGTGGACCACTTTTCGTGGCTTTACGCGACAATAGGGGATCCTTACAAAATGGTATTTGAGTTCCTATCTAAAGGTGAAATCATCCTCTTAACGTATGAGAACTACAGACCATACGCCGCCAAGCATGACCAGTACCAGGCGGAGCAACTTGCTTTCATCAAACAACAACTAGTCGATCAAGCGGATTTACTAGCCACCAATAGAGAGAAGATTGAGGCCATAACTGATGAAGTGGTCGCCTTGAGAACTGAGTTCGCCAGGGGTCTAGAAGGCAAGCGACCCAGAGGGCTTAACTCGCAACTCTCGTGGAAGGCCACGACAAGATGTGTGTGGACTTCTTGCAAGCACTGGAGACTGCTCAAGCACGGAAAACGAGGGAGATGCTCACATTATTCAAAAGAACAGATGGGGATATTGGAGACCTCACTAAATCCATCTTTGATTGCACGCAAGCCCAGAGGAGGGCAAAGGGGTTCCCAACCGCCTGACAGGAACATTTTGACAAGCTCATGGAGCAATGTGACATCCAAGTCGCCAGGGTGCATCAGCCGTACAAAAATCCTTTCCTGGCTGTAGAGAAAGGAAATCCTGCTGCTTGGAAATGGCCTAGGAACTACAAGCCAATCAATTTTCAAACCTTCACGGGAGATGGAGATGAGAATGCCACTACGCACTTGGCTTACTTTACTTTACAACTTGGACCTTTTGCGGAAGACCCAGAACTCAAATTGTGGGTTTTTGGCTCTTCCTTGTCAAGATCAGCGTTGGTATGGTACACTAGCCTGAAAAAGGGGTCCATAACAGAGTGGTCAGCTATGGAAACGTTGTCCATCCACCATTTCAGAACAACAAGGCCCGAGACCAGTATCAAAAGTTGGTAGCTATGTGCCAGGCGCCGTCAAAAAGTTCAGTCGCTTTCTTGCACCGTTTCAGATCGGAATATAATCTGTGCAAGATGCCTTTGGTTAAACAGGCCGTCATATACATGGAAATCAATGGCTTGGAGGACTAGTACTATCGCCTGTTCCTTAGTGCTAAACATCTCTCTCTAAACGAGTTCATTGATACGGTGACAAAGGCCCATAGTGCCATGCAAGAGAGGGATAATATGCGTAATGCTTCCAAGGGACATATGCACATAGGTCGTCATATGTGCCGGAGAGGAACAAGCCAACACATGTGGCTTATATTGAGGAGATCGCTGAAGAAGGGATAGACTCCGAGAAGGAACACGTTCGTGTTGTGGAATTAACCTCTAACAAAGTGAGAAAACCCCAAAATTTGCAACAAAGCAAGAGACCAGTCAAGCTCTCAATAATGGCTTTTACTAAGCCAAAATTTGAGACATACACTTATGATATCAACTTGGCCCATGATATCTTGGACGAGCTGATTAGCTAGCGTGTCGCCAAGACAGATTTTAGACCTATCCCTAGCGCAGAATAGCTGAGGAAAGAAGTACTGCAATTTCCACGGTATGTGGAACCATTCAACGAAGGACTGTGTCAAGCTTAAGGACCAGATCCAAAAGTGGATCAACGAGGGCAAGATAGCCTTGGAAGCATCTCCAAAGACGGTCTCATTGGTTGACTCCCAACCATTTCCCGATACACAGGTGAATATGGTTGCGATAGATGGAATACTGACCAGGCAAGAGGTAAATAAGGATAAGCGAGGGTCCAAAGAGCTACACAGCGGTCGCTCGCCAAGGGCACCCTGGCTGCGGAGGCAGTATTCCTTTAAGTAAGATTGGATGGAAGAGATCCAAGATGAGCTGATCATGGAAGACCTCATCAATTACAGGCCTGTTAAGAGGCTTGAGGACTTGGCCTATATGGGGCCGAGTGATTACTTTTGTAGGTACCATAATAGGTTTGGGCATACTACGTCTTCGTGTGTGGGATTAAAGAATACAATGCAGAGTTTGCTCGATTATCGAGTGATTGGATTTAGCCAGGCGAGCAGTGATCCCGGGCCTTTGCCATCATTTCATAAAGAGCTCAAGCAAGTGGTTCCCATGCCTAGAGCCGAACCAACAAAGAAGCCTGAACTAGTGCGAAATCCTAAATGTCAAATCACCTATGATGTAACGCAAGTTACAGAGATTCTGGAATACTTGATTTAAGCGAGGATCGCCGAGGTGCCATATGGACCCTCACAAAACCCAACAGTCATAGAGGGTCTCCCTTACTGTTGCTTCCATCATGTATGGACCCACTCAACAGAGCAATGCACCAGCTTGAAGTTCCAGATCCAACAATGGATATATGAGGGTGAGATAGCCATTGAGCAGCATGACAATCATGCGACTCAAAATACAAGCCGAGTGAGAATCTTGCGATAAACATGATACATGTGCACTGGAGCAACCCTCACAAAAGGAAACAGATTGTAGACTTACATACCAATGGAGACGTCGCACAGGCGCCCCCACCGACATTGTCCAGCAAGGATAAAGACAAGGTATATCCGTAGGTAGAGTCACCAGTAGCTCTCTGCTCTCACTGCAAAGTTCATTGTGATCTAAAAATATCTTATGAGGAGCTGATGGAAGCCACAAAGTATGCCCATAATTGGTATCCCCACCTGAGCGTTATCAGCCTAGCAGCTTACGGGAGTTGAATATGAGGGACTCGCAAGTGTATTAAGCGAAGGTGAGCAGCAGATAAATTTTTGAAGCCTACGGCAGCGAAATTCGATGTAGAGGATCAGATCACCAAGCCATATATGCCTCCCGCGTCAAGAAATATCACTAAGGAGAACGTGTGGTATGTTAAGGAAAAATGAAAAAACTATAGAGATAACCCCTAGTAAGCGACAGAATTTGCAGCGCAGGTTTGGAGCAGCCAAGCGAGCATTGGAAGCTTTCGACATGGGCATTATCCAACTAGAGCAATTGATTTACACACTCGAGCAATGACGAAGGCGCTTGAATACCTTAGCAGTTAACCCCATTGTGGTTTTTGGGAAGAAGTCTTGTTGGAAGAGTTAATACCCTCTAAAACTAAATGAATTATTAGCTAACTCATAAGTATTAGAATGGTCTTCGCCCACAAGTGTACGAGGACAAGTAATAGTGTAGAAAGAAAATCGAGTGTCGAACCCACGAGGATTAAGCACTTAGATTCCTTAGCTCGAAAATGAAAGCACAAAGATTACGACTTACTAGACACTACACTACTTGACACTAAAGGAAATAAAGAAAAGATAGAAGTGAATCTTACACTACTAAATCTAGTGGAGACTTAGCATTGTAAGGGGTGGTTAAGTTATGGTGAGTGATTAAACGAAGTTTGATTGTTTGATTGATTGTTTACACCAAGTACGAAGCGAAATAAAACAAATTCAAGATAAAGCAAGTAGGTCGGCTAGGGGTGTTCCGCTAACCACATGATGCAACAAACAATGTCCTGATTTATGTAAAGATTAAGTCCGTTCACACTAAGTATTGTCCAAATCGTGACCTTGTGAGTTACGATTGGTTTTGAACTCAAATTCCTAGGTCACCTCGGACACTAGAAGACTTAAGCCCTACATTGAAGTGTTTGGTGAATCGAGATGAAGACATAAGTCATTACGGGCTTATACCTCAACCGTATGTCACGTTGTAAAACTAACAAGTAAATCGTGTGATAGATGTGGAAAGGTTCCCCTCTCGAATATCGATTGGAGAATCCGAGAGGACGTCCTGTTGAATCCCTCAACTCGTACCTAATAAGTTACTAGCCAAGAGATTCTACGAGGTGCCATAATAACCCTTTTAATCAATATGTGCCCGACTAGAGTCCCTCAAGTCTAAAGAGACTCAAGAGGCTCTAATCCATGCTAAGTGCTAGGGAACCAAATCTTAAGATAAATCTCATAAATAATACCCTAATTATGTTCACATGCTCATCTATCCTTAAGTGAGTAGCTAATTCATTCAAGGGTCATTTTTAAGTCCTTTAACACATACATCAACCTAGCTAGAGTCAACATATGCATATAAGAAGTTATACAATAAGCTGAAGCATATAAACATATCACAATCACACAATAAACTTGTTCACAACTTAAATCTTCATAGCATACACTAAAACCATGAAATATACATAATCCAAGACATGTTCATCATATCACATGGCTAGGGTTAGAACCATAGCCTCCCAAAATCTACTACTCACTACCCATAACAAGTATATAGCTTAGATACATGATTGAAAGACAAAATAATATGAGAAATAACCAAGAGTCTCCAAAAGCTCCAAGGTCTTCTAGCTATTCTTTCCTCCTTACTCTAACTTTGTTCCAAAGCTCCTTGATGTTGAGTCACATACCTAAGGCTAGAGATATGGTGGTGTAGTGGAAGATATTATGGTGGTGATGAAGATTTCTAGGCCTTCGATGGTGATTATGGGTGTGTTTAAGTGGAGGAGATGGCTATTTCCAATGGGTATGGATAAAGAGGGTTTCTAGAGAGGTAAAACTTGAGAAATCTGAAATCTGAAAAATGAAGTATGTTTTATGTGGGTGCCAAGGGGAGCTCGAATTTGGTCTGAATGGGGAAGCAAATATGGACCCTTGGATGATAGAAAAATGGTGAGATGGAAGATCTAAAGGTTAACTTTTAATTAGGGAGACTATAATCCACAAATTTTAGGCTTTGGAAGGCTAAGCTTTAAATTGGTGACATCATGCGGTCCAACTTCTTCTCTTTCTCTCCAAATCAGATTGGTAAGTATATATGGGCTTAATGGGCCTCCATTGGGCTGGATTCCATGTGATTGGGCCGGACAAGGTGGGCCAGCCGGCTGAGGTAAATTCCAACAGGTTCCGGGCAACTTACGGCGACCTCTAGTGAAGCTATTTCGTCATTTTTCCAAAGTTTTTCCAAATTCTCTCTTGAACTTGAAAATGTATACGTCTTCTCCAATAAATATATAATTCTTCAGATTTATTACAATTTCGAGCAAACTCCACATTTCCTAGCAAGAACAGGAAATGTCATAAGAACAATGCTTTATTCATAGAAAACAAGCTATAATCATAAAGTTAGGAGCGTAATAGGCACATAATTATAGTCCTAACAACTACCTCACACTTAAGCTTTACTTGTAGTCAAAAAAACTAAGCCAAAAAGAAATAAGCTAAGCTAGACTCAAAGCACAAAGCATATGTACAAGTATGTAAGTGTCCCGAATTAATGATCGATATCCCTCAAAGAACTATGACTAGATGGATTGAACTACTTTTGAGCAACAATTTTAAAACATGAAATCAAGCATATGTAATAAGCCGAAATGAGATATGCTAAGCCAAATGCATCACAATGAGATGTATTCAAATTGATATGTTTCCTAACCATCAAAATTACTAGATATCATTCAATGCACACAAGTGTTTGAGTGTTAGTGTTTGTACTCATAAATCAGATCAATCACATATTCTCCATATGCTCGATTTTCAACCAGTGCTCCAACAATTCAAAAACATAAGCATTTCAAATCAAGAGGACTTTTATTTGAGTTGTAACAAGGCTTAAGGAAGGGGTTTAAATGAAAGAATGGTATAGAAGTTCAAGAACCAAGCAACCTAGCAAGCAGCTCACATGTTGAAGTTCCAAACATACTCTAGGTGGTACTAGCTTTCCCTTTTTTTACACAAACCATTTCCCAAAACACTTATTCTTTATATACACTACCATCTTTTTGTGGATCCCTTTTTCATTTTCTAATTTTCTCCCTCTCTCTCTCTTTACTTTATTATTATTATTATTATTATTATTATTATTATTATTATTATTTTATCAAAACACAATACTAATGAACATTACAACAACCTCCTCCACCTCACTCTTAAGCTTTTGCTAAACTTCACAATGTGTACAAACTCTAAGCACATCCTAATAGGACTTCATTATCGCTTGCTCGATTTCTTAGTTAAGGGTAGGAGTAAGTGTTTAGGTTTGGTAAAGATTTGTGGTGTTCAAGAATTAAAGAGCAAAATAATATAAGGCTCAAATTGGCTCACTAAAGGCTATATGCATCATAGGATTCTAAAGCAACTTGGCCATAGTGATAATCCTAATGCCTCTATTATTTTTGAGAATAACTCATGATTTGAAAAACGTTTTACACGGTTTAAAGCAAGTTCTAGATTACACAATAATTGATCGATATCACAAATGAAAGAATATGTGCATAATGTAGCTATGCATGCACAATAAGGCTCAAAAATCTCACATGGGCATGGATAGCTTCGAAAACATATCAATAATTCTTTTTCTCATGTAAACTCATTTTGAATGATATATGCACTTTTCAAACCGATTAAACATGCATTGTTTTCTCTTTTTAAATATTCTCAAAATTATGCAATCTACTAGTCATTAGTTTAATTTCATCATTAGGAGTGGTTATTGGAATACAAACACACCAAAACACACATATTTTTGTATTACAATTTCTCACATTTTTTAATTTTTTTTTTTGAATTTTCTGGATAAGGAGTGATAATGACTTGGCCGCCTACCTCACACTTTAGAACTAAATTGTCCGCAATTTGCATAAAATCATATAATAACCAAAAGTGTAAACAAGATATCAAGGCATCATCATTTCACAAAATTATTCACCTAACACATGTTTTCGTAGACATAGTGATTAACATGCATTCACACTTTAAATGGTCAAATAGTCTCTAAGAAGTAATGAAGCTATTAGAGTCCTATCAACCATGATGGGGACATGCATACTAATTACATTTCAAAGGAAAACGACATTGTAATCTAGCATATAACATGAGAGGACCTCACACTTACATAAGACTACCACCTTCTATGTGACTCCAAATAATACACTAATGATAAATAGATCGCTCACTCATCGAACAAGAGTGAGTCATCAAGACATTGCAAGGCTAACAACCCTTGGAAGATGTCTACTTTTGGAGATGAGGGTTAAACCTAAGCATCCTAACATAGCATCATTCTCAAACATATTCTCATAAGTGCTAGAAAGTAGAGAAAAGGTAAGGGAGAAAGAAAGTGCAAACACTTTGTAGACCGCCTCCGAGCTCCAAATGTATGTCTATGTCAACCCACGAAGGCCAAGTTAGGCCTCACCATCCAGAGTTGATATGAGTGAAGAGAGGACGGGCAATCGGCACCCTCGCATTGAAATATATAGCATTAGAAAGCCCGAGGGTGCATATGAGCAAAGCCATGGCATGAGGACTCCACAATGGGCAAACATTTTGATTTTTTTAGAAATGGTCTTCGATGAGTTGAAGGGAACCCCTTGATCCATCGAAGCGTGTTCCCGAGTCCTTGTGTGGCAGTGGTCTTCGATGGGGCGAAGAAAATCTTCGATCCATCAAGGTAAGAGCTTAGATTTTTGTATGTAGGCCAATGTAGATGGATCGAGGCAAACCTTCGATCCATCGAAGCTAGCTAATAGATTTTTTTGTTGAAGGAGAGCCTGAATTTTGCAGAAAATTGCCTTAAGTCCCATTTCATTCTCTACATCCAAAACACACACAAATACAACAAAAGTAAACTAACACAAATGAACGTGGTTGGTCAACACATCCAATTGCGCATCAAAGTAACAAATAGGCACACAAGCAATCAAAACATGCATCCAACCACACAAAAACAAAAATCACACCAAGTACCAAATTAACATCAACTGAAGGAGTTCAAGATGTTTAACGGGTACAAAATTAATAACCATAAATCCTACGAAGTTCAAAGATAAGAGAGAGAGGTTAGTCACATAAAAACTACGCTAAGAAGAAATACTAAGTCTTTATCAAGCCATCACATCATCATTCCCATCATTTGCACCATCTCCATGCTCTTGATGTGTTGCTTCGAATGTCCCTTCGCTACTATAGTGCATTTCCAAACGGGCTATCCGGTTGTCTAGATCACCAACCATTAACATCATAGAAGTTTGGAACGAGAAGATTTGCCCAAATTGACGTTCAAAGTAGGTCATGTTCGGCATGAGTTCGGATGCTTGCTCTTCCTCGGGGGCTTGCTCGTCCGGCTCTTGCACTCGAGCTTTAGCTTTCTTTTTTGTTCAAGCACTTTGGCTCAAGCTTTTGAGCATAATTCCTTTGTCGAGATCGGTCTTGGCCTTGTGAAGGGTAGTGGGAATGTCCCAAGAGCCCTTGCTTGACCATCCATCGGGTAATGGTGCAAGGTAACACTAAGGGCCCAGTGGTGGCATCCGCGCTCTTGATTATAGTATCATAAAGGAGCCCTCCATATTCCACCGGAATCCCACTGTGTAGCACCATATATATAGCCTTGTACCTCAGAATGTGGATCTCGGCAGAGTGATGATCGGGAGAGATGTTATGCTTGAAAAAGAGCCAAAGCACCTTATGTAGATCATCAAGGTCACCGACATGAAAGCATCCATTGGCCCGTGGAGTAACCAAGTTGTTCCCATAACCCACTCTCTTGAAAGTACCCCAAGTCACTGCATCATATTAAGCTCAAAAGTTCTCCCTCATCGATTGAGGTAGGCGAGGTAAATTGTAGAGTTCTTCCAAGGCTTGGGGTGAGAGGGTAATGCACTTCCTCCAAATGGTGAAGGTACGTCCCACGCCAGTCCGTGTTGATGTGCCATCCTTGAGAGCCACATAGAATTCCCTCACTAACTTCTCGTGATAACCCTCAAAATAGTCAATGAGTGAGAGAACTTTTTGGTCTTCTATGAGGATGCTCAAACAGGTTCCCAATATTTCTTTCAGAGAAGATAACACGTTCCTTCTTGACGATTGTCCTCCATGTTATACATTGTTGGTGCGTCCTCATATTCCGGTTCCGAATCCATTGATGCTTCCAAAAGTTGCTTCCTTGTCACATTCCTTCCGCCCTTTTGAATCTTGCGCGGTGGCATGGTGATGATGGATGATGAGATGGAAAACCTTGAACATAATTATATACATCACACATTAGCAATCAAATTATAGACACAGACTTTCACACAAAGATCCCATGATCATGCTCCCCAATGGTACTAACATAATTCAACAATTCGAATTAATCACTGTAGAGCACAAGTAACATGCTAGTCACAAATTGGCACAAACATGTAATCAAGCAGAATGTAATAAACTTGTGAACTTAATTCATCACGTTCTTGGTTCACATGCATGTCAATCACACACAATTTGCTCAATTGGAGGACCAAAACTCAAATACATCAAACTGAGACAAGTATATCGCCACAAGAACATACAAAACACACAAAGAAGGCACGCATACCTCACAATTTCGGCCAAGTCAAGGGTTAGTCAACAAATCACCAAAAACTTTTCGATGAAATATCATGCAATTGGTCTCATAAATCAACTACCCATTAAGCCTAGATCATGAGTTCAAACATACATTCACAAGAACAACTCTCAACCAAAGCTAATTCCCACTTTCGAAATCTAGGTTTCATGCTTACACTCAACAAAATCATGCAAATCAAACCTCTAGAACAAGGAATATAGTAATAACACACCACTATCATTACAAAATCATAACTTATTCTCACAAATTTTAAATGGGAGTGCAAGCAGTTATGAAGAACAAACCTTGTTAAAATAGCCCCAAAATCCACCAAGCTTCACACCAAGCACTCTTAAAGCGAAGATAAGCAAGAAATTCACATTTTTGGCAAGAATTTGGGAAGATTTGAGTGATTTGTGTGTGAGGTGTGTTAGAGAGAGTGAGAGAGTTGGAGGGAGAAGGAATTAGAGAGGAAAACTAAAGAAAAAGAGATGGAGGCGTCGAAGAGAAGAAGAGAGGAGAGAGAAAGATTTCATTAACAGTCAATTGTTTTTAGTCAATCTCAGTCTGGATGGCTTTCGATGGGTCGAAAGATAATTTCGATCCATCGAAGCGCTGCAGGTTTGTTGTACCAGGGAATTTTTGATGGGTCGAATAAAATATTTGATCCATCGAAGCAATCCCTCAGATTTGTCTTGTGTGCAGCACTTCGATGGATCGAAGGGAATGAACAATCATGCCTCGATCCATTGAAGTTAGGCCTTAGATTGGACATGAAGAAAGTGCAAAATCACACACATTGATCACAACACTTAACCATCTCCTATCATAAACTTCATAGGTTCCATTTTATCAGCTAAACACCCAAACATGCAGAAACAAGCAACAAAATGCAAAGTGAGGTAAAAGATTAGGAATGCTCCTCCTTGAAGACCGACGATATTGTATCCTAAATCACCATCAATCACCAACATGCGAGACCAAAATTGGTCCTGCCTTCCTTGCTAGGCATCATGATTTGGCTTTTCAGATGTCTTCTCCGGATCACGTACCAATTCCGCTACCTCAAACTTTATTTGAAAGAATATTTTCCTATGGACTCCGGCCATTATGAGTTGTAATTTTTACAAACGTAAACATGGTCCAGCAAAGAGATCATCACATCATTATGGTGTGGGGAAGGTGTATGAAATTCACCTCAATATATTGTGCACTCGGTGGGACTCCTACATAAGGCTTGATACGATGGCCATTAACCTTGAAGGTACTCCCATCTCTCAAATTTCTCAAGGTAACCGCACCATGAGTGAATATCTCAATGATCTCAAATGGGCCATTCCACATTGAACGCAATTTTTCGGGTTGCAAAGAAAGCCGGGAATTGTATAGAAGGACCTTCTTCCCCACACTAAGCTCCTTGTGCCTTAGTTGAGCATCGTGGTACCTCTTCGTCTTCTCTTTGTAAATTCAGACACTTTCATAGGCTTCAAGCCTCAACTCTTCAAGCTCCATAATGTCTAACTTTCGCGTGGTGCCACTATCTTCTAAGTTCATATGCAACAATGAGATGGCCCATCTTGCCTTGTGCTCGATTTCGACCGATAGATGACAAGCTTTCCCGTAGTCAAGTTGGTAGGGAGCAAGGAGTAAAATATCGGATATCGAAGATATATCGACGTTCCAAAATTTGGATATATCGATGGAAATATTGATGAAATATCGATCCAGTGAAAATTCTGACAGAAACTAATAAAAATACATGAAAATTTGTAATGAAACTTTTGGAGGTTGTTACATGATCAATTATCTACCTTATGTGAAAAGAAAATATTGATCAAACATCAAGACATATGAATTTGCTATATTACTATATGAATTAGTATGTGTTAAGTGCTGATAAGTATTAAAATATAATTTTTTAGTTCTATTTTTTTTTTTGATGGCTAAAACTTATAAGAGGCTAGGCCATCACGTCTTTTGTACAATATATTACACATCACACATCACAAAATCAAATATATAAATACTTCAAAATCACGTAGGGGACCTATGAGGTTCGAAATTTACACTATTTTCTCCATCTCTCTGTGCATAATCATGTGTGTATTGTGAAGAATAATCATTAAATGATTGTTCTCCCATGTAATTATGCATGTATTGGACATGTCACGTTAATAGTGGATTGAACATTGAGCATGTGAAGATGGACATTTACCAAACTAAATGTTAAATGTGAAAAGTTTACGGAAATTTTGAAAATTTCAGGAAATATCGGAAAATATTGGAAATATCGGGGATATATCAGAAATATCGATAAAAATCGGGAAATTTCGGAATATTTAGGGATATATTTGAAGATTTTTCAGGTAACTTCAAAAAATCGAAATATCGGCAAAATATTGCCGATAATATCGATTTTACATACATTGGTAGGGAGACATACCAATGAGAGTCTTGAAGGCGGTATGGTATGCCCATAGCACGTCATCAAGCTTTTGACTCCAATCCTTGCGATAAGCGCTCACGGTCTTCTCAAGAATATGCTAGATTTCTTGATTACTAATCTCCACTTGCCCACTAGTTTGAGGATGATAAGGCATGGCGACCTTGTGGTATACTCCATACTTGCGCAAGAGGGTCTTGAGCTTGGTGTTGACAAAATGAGAACCCCCATCACTAATTATGGCTCGAGGGGTCCCATGTCTTGTAAAGATAGCACTTTTAAGAAACTTCATGACCACCTTCCCTTCATTAGTTGGACACGCCATAACTTCTACCCACTTTGATAAGTAGTCCACCGCGACAAGTATATAGAGCATCCCATTCGACTTTGGGAAAGGACCCATGAAGTCAATCCCCCATACGTCAAAGATTTCTGTCTCCACAATAGTTTTCAAAGGCTTTTGGTCTCTCTTGGTGATCTTGTCTTCCCTTTGGCATCGGTCACAACTCTTGATGAAGGCATATGTACCCAGAAATAGGTTCGACCACCACAAACCGGCTTGCAAGACCTTGTATGCCATCTTGGAAGGTCCATGATGACCCCCGCATTCAAGCTCATGACAAAAGGAAAGGACACTATGCATTTCTTCATGAGGTACACACCTCCGCAAGATGCCATCACTACCTTCCTTATAGAGATAAGTGTCATCCCAAATGAATTCCCTACTTACCCTTTTTAGGTGCTTGTGTTGATCACGTGTAAAGTGCATGGGGATGTAGGTGCCTTGACTTGATAGGTAGTTGGCGATGTCGGCGAACCATAGATAGGAAGAAGTGGTAAGAACCTCTTGGACTTGAAATAATTGCTCATCGGGAAAGTCTTCATTCAATGCACCGTCGTCTTCCTCAATTTGGAGCCTTGAAAGATGATCCGCTACCAAGTTGTGTTTTCTGGGTTTATCCACAATTTTCAAGTCAAATTCTTGAAGTAGTACCCAACAGAGCAACCTCGATCTTGACTCTGCCTTAGTGAAAAGGTACTTGAGTTCTGCATGATCGGTGTGGACTATCACCTTGGATCCCACTATGTAGCTTCTAAATTTCTCAAGGGAGAACACAATAGCAAGCATCTCTTTCTCCGTAGTTGTATAGTTCTTTTGGGTCGGGTTAAACACATGGGAGGCATATTGTATTACTCCCAACACGTTATCTCTCCTTTGGCCGAGAACCGATCCCATAGAGTAATCGCTTGCATCACACATAATCTCGAATGGTAGACTCCAATCAGGCTTCATGATCACCGGGGCCAAAGTAAATGCCTTCTTAAGAGTCTCAAATGCTTTCTCAAGTGGTGGATTGATGAAGTAGTACACATCCTTGGTGAGCATATCTGTGAGCGGCTTTGCAATCTTGCTAAAGTCCTTTATGAATCTCTGGTAGAAACCCACATGCCCAAGGAAACTTCGGACCTCTTTGACATTAATGGGAATAGGCAACTTCTCTATCACTTTAATCTTGGCTTCATCAACCTCAATCCCCCTCTTGGATATATAATGGCCGAGCATGATGCCTTCTCTCACCATAAAATTGCATTTCTCCCAATTGAGGACCAAATCCTTCTCCCTACATCTCGTTAGTACTTGATCAAGATTACCTAAACAATTATCAAATGAATTTCTGAATAGAGAGAAATCATCCATAAATACCTCAACTAACTCACCAATCATGTCGACAAAGATAGATTGCATGCACCATTAAAAGGTTGTGGGAGCATTACAAGCCGAATGGCATCCTCCGGAAAGCAAAGACGCCTTGAGGACACGTGGAGGCCGTCTTCTCTTGGTGCTCTGGATTAATTGCAATTTGGTTATACCCTCTATAGCCATCCAAGAAGCAATAATATTTATGCCCGGCTAGCCTCTGTAGCATTTGATTGATGAATGACAATGTAAAATGATCCTTGTGTGTTTCCGCGTTCAACTTCTGGTAATCGATGCAAAATCTCTAACTATTAACAACCCAGGAGGGAATAAGCTCACTTTGAGCGTTAGGTACTATGGTGAGACCCCATTTTTTCGACGCCACTTGTGTTGGGGACATCCACAGGCTATCCGAAATAGCATAAATAATCTCATTTGCTTGTAGCTTCAAAACCTCCTTCTTGACTACCGCTTGCATATTCGGATTTAATCTCCTTTGAGGTTGCCTAATCGGCTTAACATCCATAATGGTGTAGATATGGTGCTCGCAAATGGTTGGACTTATCTCTTTTATGTCACTCAATGACCACTCGATGGCCTCCTCGTTCCTCCTTAATACCTCTAGCAACATACCCTCTTGTCTCTCATCGAGCAAAGATGAGATTATCACCGGTTTCTTGTTCGGTGCCTCCAAGAACACATACTTCAACCTCTTCAGGAGTTGCTTAAACTTCAAGTCCGGTGTAATTTGTCCTTGTTGAATGGTAAGCATAGTGTCATGTACATTGATCCGGTTCACCGTATTCTAAGAGTAGTAATCACCCTCTAGTGCTTTAGACCCGAAACCGGTGAAAGGAAGAGGTTTATAGGAGATCCTCGATCCATAGATGTTTTGAGACGTCATAATGCAATTCAAAGCCACATGACCATCAATAGTAGACTTCAAGAAGCACACCTCATATGACAGCATTAAAGCCGCATCTACCTCTTCTTCGAAAGTACCTTCCATGTAGATTTGAGTAGAGAGATCATCAATTTCTTCTTCTAGTTCATCTTCAATCACCCGAACCATAAAAGCTTAGAGTTTGGGGATGGGACCATTGTCGTGGAAGATCTTGAAGGTTTCCATCTTGTCAAAGACCTCCATTGTAAGCACACCACCCTTGACATCAATCTTGGCCGTGGCCATAAAAGCTCTCCCAAAGATGATGGGAAGATCTTCAACCCCCTCGGCTCTTCCATATCCAAGATAACAAAGTCGGCCGGGACAACAACCTCACCAATCATCACTAACACATCCTCCACAATGCCTCTTGGATGGACAACACTTCGGTCGACAAGTTGCAATGACATGCTTACTGACTTTATTTTCTCCAATCTTATCTCCTTGTAGACCGAGTATATCATCAAGTTTATAGAAGCACCAAGGTCTATCAACGTCCTCGGAAAATGCTTAGTGCCTATGGTGCATGGAATGGTGAAGCTACCGTGACATTGAGCTTGACCTTCTCGCTATTTTCCTCTCCTTGGAGTTTGTTCTTCAATCTACGGTTTTAGTGCACAAATCCTTCAAGAACTTGGAGTACATGGGGATGGTTTGGATGACGTTAAGAAGGGGAATATTGATCTCAACCTTCTTGAAGACATTTAAATACTCCTTAGTCTTCCGATCTATGTTCGCTTGTACCCTCTCTTTGTTCTTCACTTGGAGAAAGGGAAAACATGCCTCCACATTACTTTGACTATTTTTGGACTCTCCCATAGAAGATCTCTGCTTGCTACCTTCGATGGGTCGAAGCTCATTTTCGACCCATCAAGAATTTCTAATAGTTGCACCTGAGGCTTTGTTTCGATGGGTCGAAGATGTTTCTCGACCCATCGAAGAAATTCCGTCCTGCAGACCTGGGGGGTTCTTTCGATGGGTCGAAGGGTTTTCTCGACACATCAAAGGAATTATGCAATTTTCTCCATTCTCCTTCAAGGTTGACCTAGAATTCTCTCATTTGTTCTCCCTACCTTCATGCCCCTTTCCGAAATGTCCAAGATGATTCAAACCATTATCAATCTCCTCTTCATCATCTTTGTCATTTGATGCGTCTACATCCTCAAAAGGAATAATCTCAGTTCTATAATTGAAGTGCACCATTATATCTTTGCTTAAAGTACCAAATCCACTTCGGGAGGTTGATCGTGACACTAAAGGTGTGTCATCTTCTTCTTCATCATCACTCTCTACTATTAGAGCATCACCATAATTGTCGAACCCCCTTTCGGATCTCAATACCGCTTTCACAACGTTGACTTGATGCTTAGGATTCTTCTCCGTAGTAGAGGGAAACTCGTGAGCTTTACCTTCCCATTGGGTTTGGTGTGCCTTAGCCAATTGGCTCACTTGCATCTCAAGCTTGTAGATGACACTTTCACTCTCATTGCGAAGAGCTTGATTCTCACTCTCCATAGTCATAAAGATGTTAAGGTACAACTTCTTATCCTCTTCTTGGTTCTTGACGAGCTTGGCAAGCAAATCGTCTGTGGTGGACTTAGGTGCCTCCAATTGAGGTGAAGGAGTAGGTGCTTGAATCATTGGTGGTTGTTGTTGTTGAGTTTTAGGCACGAATGATGCTCTTTCTAGGTAAGTATTACTATTCGAGGCATTTGCAAATCCTCTACTAGGCCTCGGTGCAAATCCGGGAGCTTCTTAATAAGTAGACACTCCCTTGTTTCCACATCTCGAAGCACCATAACTACCTTGACCTCCACTTGGATTGTTAAACCCTTAATTTGGTCTTTGAAAACCACCTTGATATCCTCCCATTTTCCTTGGGGATCCTCCTTGACTACCTTGCCCTTGACCACCCCAAGAGAAATTAGGGTGTTCCTCCACCCCGGGTTGTAGGAGTTGGCATAAGGATCATTCTTTTGAGGTTGGTCATAGAAGACCCCCTGCACTCTTCAATAATCTCTGGATAATCCTCTTAGTGAAGACATTGCAAAGTTTCGTGCACTGTACTCTCACAAATCATACAAGTAACCGACTCCACACTTATTCCCGATACTTGATTGACTTTCCCACCACTTCGGTTTTGTCTCATCAATAAGTCGAACTTCTTGTTCATGGATTCCTCGAGCTTCTTAATGGCGTCTTCTTGAATAGGGTTTCCCTCCACTTCGTAGATACCACCCTTAATATCTTGTCTAGCTTCTCTCATGGAGACCGCCGGCTTCTTCACATGAGGCTTAATATCCCATAACGCTGAGCGCTCCGCCAATTTCTCTAATAAGATGTGAGCTTCCTCCGCGGTCTTGTCCATGAAGTCACCACCACATGTATTGTCCACCTTCCTTCTAGTCTCTGTGCTAAGCCCTTGATACAATAAAGACATTAGCATATGAGATGGCTATTTCCAATGGGTATGGATGGAGATGGTTTCTAGGGAGCTAAAACTTGAGAAATCTGAAAAATGAAGTATGTTCTATGTGGGTGACAAGGGGAGCTCGAATTTGGTCTGAATGGGGAGGCAAATATGGACCCTTAGATGATAAAAAAATGGTGAGATGAAAGATCTAAAGGTTAACTTTTAATTAGGGAGACCATGATCCACATTTTTAGGCTTTGGAAGGCTAAGCTCCAAATTAGTGACATCATGCGGTCCAACTTCTTCTATTTCTCTCCAAATCAGATTGGTAAGCATAGATGAGCTTAATAAGCCTCTATTGGGCTGGACTCCATGTGATTGGGCTAGCCAAGGTGGGCCAGCCGGCTGTGGCAAATTCCGGCGGGTTCCGGGCAACTTCCGCCGACCTCCGGTGAAACTATTTCGTTCTTTTCCCAAAGATGATCCAAATTCTCCCTTGACCTCGGAAATGTATACGTCTTCTCCAATAAGTATCTTATTCTTCAGATTTAATATATTTTTGAGCCAACTCTACATTTCCTAGCAAGAACAGGAAACGTCATAAGAACAATGCTTTATTCATAAAAAATAAGCTATAAGCATAAAGTTAGGAGCATAATAGGCACATAATTATGATCCTAAAAGTCCCATGAACCCAAGGTTCGGGCAGCCAGACCTAATGTCTTTGCTCGAAACCCAAATTTGCTTCACCAAGATTTCAGAATCTATACCAGAGGTCCCCCAGGACTGTAGGCAGTCCAGAAGGGATAAACAGGGTGTTCAAAGCAATAAAGATTCCAAACTAGTCACACTTAAGAGTCTTCAACGAGCAATTGAAACTACCGGAGGCTATATTGCTTTGAGTGAGGTAAAGGGACTTAGGTGGAGGCCAAAACCACTGATAGAAGAAGAGCGGAAGAAATTTGTTGATCAAAACACGGCGACTTCTTCCTATGCAGGAAGAAGCGGTGACATGTTCTCGCCAGCGAGTATAGAACCTACACCTAAGGTTCCACTTGAGGATGAACTAGTAGTGATCGTTGAAGCTGTAATTCCGGTTAACCATGACATGGCAAAGGCCAAACTGCAAGATGAAGGTATAGAGTTGAAACTTGATAACAACAAGGACGAGGAATTGCTGGACTACGACGAGGATGAAGAAGTGGAAGTACAAGGATATGACGAGGAGTTGGATATAAACATGGTGTTTGTCCTACCCTCCAAATATGCCGGACATCCAGCTTGGGCACCATGTCTCCTGCCTTCCGTTCCTAGAGAGGTCACCGTAGATTGAACAAGAAACGTCAATAGCTTAGCGGCAGTGACAAGCGAAGAAAACAGACTAGAACAATTATTGCTCGCTAAACAGCTAGAGATCGATTTGTCCCTCAGAAAGGCCTACATATTGCTCAGAAAGCCAACATTGAATATGACTATGCACATGACTGTCATACATCATTGGCAAAGTCCAAGGGATTCAGATCAATAAACTCTTGGTGGACTCAGGAGCCGCGGTCAATAATATTACTGTCAAAGCCATGGCACTATTAGGCATTCCTAAGTCTACCATTCAGGAGATAGCCCTTAACGTCAGGAACTTCCAAGGTACCATATCTAAAACTTTAGGAATCATTTTCCTTCATGTGCAGGTTAGACCAACAGCTAGTACACACGTTTTCTTCGTTGTAGAATGCACAACACCATACAGTGAAATCTTGGGTCGAGATTGGATCCACTGGAGTGACTGTATGCCATCATCTCTTCATCAGCAGATAGTGCTCTGAAATATGGAATCTGGAGAGGAAGAAATCATCGATGCTGACCCGCGACCACACTCAGTGTCCATCAATGCTTTGAACTCCAGATACTACAACGGTGATCTGAGGCCATTGAAAGTATGTAGTGTTGACAACAAGGGCCACCCCGTAGGGGTGATGGCCTCTTAACTAGCTCAGTGGGGAATCATGCAAGCAAGCGAGGATGTTCGCCTCCCATTCACCATTGAACTCCCTCAAATCTCAGCTCAATGATATAACCTCTATCGAGTAGAGGCAGAGACTTATTTCTCTCTTCATGATCGACTTTATAACTACCTAATGAAGAGACAAGCTTATAACCGTGTTCCAATGATTGCAGCTTTGGAATATGTCAATGATGATGTGTTACATGAATCAGACGAGAAGGAGCTAATTTAGTTTGCCCCAGCTGCCTTGTATGATACTCCACCTAATGTTAAGGATCATGTAGAGAAGAATCATTTGAAGACCTCAAAAGAGCCAATGACTATAGTTATTAGTACCTTCTTAGAGCTTGAAGAACGTAAGAGGCTTATTGCATTGCTACACGAGTAAGCGGATTTCTTCGGAGAAAAGTATGAGGACATGCCAAGATTATTGCTAGATCTGGTATGTCATAAGTTACCTATCATAGAGTGTAAGAAGCCGGTGAAGCAAGAGATGTGTCATATGAACACTGAAACGACAATCTTAGTTAAAGAAGAAATCGAGAAGATGCTTAACTCTAGAATCATTCATGTGGCCAAATACAATGAGTGGTTGTTCAACGTCGTCCACGTCAAGAAAAAGAATGGGAAGATGCGGATATATGTTGACTATTGTAAACTCAACTATGCCACGCCATAGGACGCCTACCCAATGCCCGTGGCAGACTTATTGGTCAATTCAATTGCTCACCATGAGGTGTTGTCATTCATGGATGCCACAACAGGCTACCACCAGATTCTAGTGGCGGAAGCTGATAGTCACAAGACAGTGTTTCAATGTCCTGGTTTCACTGGCATCTTTGAGTATGTGGACAAGCCATTTGGACTTAAGAACTCAGAGGCAACCTACTAAAGGGCTATGAATATGATCTTCCATGACCTCATAGGTAAATCTATAGAAGTATATATTGATGATGTAGTAGTTAAGACCAAACACCGAACCGATCACATGGACGACTTAAGAAAGGTCTTCGGCCGTATGAGACTATATCAATTGAAGATGAGCCCAACCAAATGTGTCTTTGGGGTTCAGGCGGGTGATGTTCTAGGTTTCTTAGTCCACCATCGAGGGATCGAAGTGCTTGACGATAAGAAAGAAGCAATAATTAATGCTAGCCCACCAAAGAACAAGAAAGAGCTTCAACATCTGCTGGGTAAGATAAACTTTCTGTGTCGATTCATCGCTAATACAGTAGATAAGGTTCAGTCATTCACACTGCTACTAAAGTTGCAAAACCAGAAAGACTTTTTCTGGGAGCCTATTCACCAAGAGGCTTTCGATGCTATCAAGATGTATTTGGCTAACCCGCCAGTTTTGGTCCTGCCAAGGCCAGGGGTACCTCTTAATCTATACATCTCAGCTACAAAGAAATCCGTTGGAAGTTTTTTGGTACAGACGACACTACTTGCACCAAACGTGCTATTTTCTATCTTAGTCGAACGCTGACAGACTGTGAAACACAGTACTCGCCAATGAAGAAATTGTGCCTAGCTTTGTATTTTTTAGAATGTAAATTGAGGCATTAATTCCATCCTTTACCACATGTGTCATTGCTCAAACATATATGGTAAAGTATATGCTTTCACGGCCTATACTAAGAGGCCGAATTGGGAAATGGATCTTGGCACTTTCTGAATTTTTCCTACAATATGTGCCACACAAGGCAGTGGCCGATTTTATCGCTCACCATCCAATGCTAGATGCCAGCAAAGGTAAGGACTTAGAGTTAGTTTGCATTTCACTCACTCCTTGGTTCTTATATTTTGATGGTTCGAGTACTAGCACAATGGTTGGGGCCAGAATTGTGTTAATAAACCCAAATGGGGGAACTTTCTCTTATTCCTTTAGATTGAACTTCCATTGCACTAATAACCCAGCTGAGTACGAAGCACTTATTATCGGCCTAGCACTACCACATTTTTCACCATTGTCGGCGACGGAGAAAATCGCCGGCAATAATTTCACTTTATTTCCGGCGATATTTGGCCGGAATATCGCCGGCAATAACTCTTATATCAGATCTACTCCGCAGCAGCTCATTCATTTTACAAAAATCTGGTGAGAAATAAGGAAAACGCTCTGAAATCCTTGGGTATTGTCAAAAGGCGTCCAAAACCCGCTCGGGAAGCTATATAGCTAGCTAGGTACGTACGTACGTATGTATATATATGTGGATCGATGTATATGTGTGTTGATTTAGCTATATATATGCATGTGTTGATTTAGAGTTGAGATATCGATTAATGGTTTGATATGCAAATATAGTGGATATATTGTTGATTTCGAGTGATTGACTGTTGATTTTGTGTTGATTTGAGATTATTTCGATGAAAATATGTTTGTGTATATATATATGTATATAAATTTATTTTGTGATTAATTGTTAATATGTGTGTATATATATACATGTTAATTTGTAATTGTGAATTGTTGGTATATATATATATATATTTTTTATATGCATGGGTCAACTTTTGTTAATTAATCGGATGAATCGAATGTAATTAATGATGATTTTTTAATTAATTAGTAGTGAATGTATATATATATATATATTTATAGTACGTAATGTTAGAATTTTCAGGATGAACAAGAGTTGGATGAGCCTTGAAAGATGGGATGTAAGATATCACCATGGAATTAAGAGTTTTGTGGATTTTGTGAAGGCTAATTGTGGAGACACTACACTTCATTATTGCCCGTGTAAAGAATGTAAGTGTCGTAGCGATTGACATCGTTTTCCCATTGATAAAGTCCAGAAGCACCTGAGTAAATATGGGTTGTGGGATAAGTACACTTGTTGGATTTATCACGGTGAAACATCGTTAGCGGGTCCGCATGATCATGGACAATTTGCTGAGAGGGCCAGTCCATCCTATGATCATGGACATTTTGCTGAGAGAGCCAGTCCATCATATGATCCAACATCGATGTTAATCAATGATATGTTTCCTCATGAGAGCGGTGTATTTGCTGATCAAGCACCAAATGTCCCTCCCGTCGTGCAGGGTTTCCCCGATATTGAGCCAGTCGAGCCATTACCTGGAGCTCATGTCAACACAAGCGTTATAGACAAGTACAACAACCTGATTGCATTGCAATAGACTCCGTTGTACGACGGTTGTAGTAAGACTGTTCTTGGAAGTGTCATGGGTGTGATGCAGCTCAAAATGGAGAACAAAATGTCTGTCAAACCTGTTGATTCTTGACTGAAGTGGACTGCTTCGCTACTGCCACTCGTTCATCGCCTTCCTACCACTCATCATAAGGTGCGACATATCCTGAAATATCTTGGGCTTTCCTACATCAAAATCCATGTATGCAGATATGATTGTATTCTCTTCTGGGGAAAAGATCTTGAAGACCTTGAAGCCTGCCCGGTATGTTTTACAGAAAGGTATAAGTTGACTCCTGCAGGCAACAAGAAAGCTGTGAAGATACTTCGATATTTCCCGCTGATTGATAGTTTGATCATTTTGCAGCAGAGGTCCGAAATGTTTGGCTAGGGCTCTCATCTGATGGATTCTACCCTTTTGGCAACATGAGTCTTCAATACAGTATATAGCTAGTTATTTTGGTACCGTATAACCTTCCACCATGGATGTGCATGAAGAAGGAATACAATATGCTCACTCTGTTAATTCCGGGCCCGGGTTATCCAGGAAAGTGTCTCGATGTGTATTTGAGGCCTTTGATTGAGAAGCTTAAGTACCTGAGTGAGTGTGGCCACCCCACTTACAATAGGTTCAAAAATGAGATGTTCCAGATGCATGCCATGCTTGTTGGCACCATCAGTGATTTTCCTGCCCGCGGTATGTTGTCGGGCAACATTACCAGGGGTTACAGGGCTTGTTCAGAGTGCATGACTGTTGATTGTTGCAGTCCTCATTGCAGTAAAATTGTTCAGATGCGTCACCGTTGTTGGCTTCCATATGATCACCCATTTAGGCAGGATCAAGACGCTTTTGATGGGACTGTGGAAACAGGTGTGGCACCCAGGCGAGGGACAGGGGATGAAATTTTGGAAGTGTTGAATGAATATGATTTTGGCCAGCTGAGCAATCATCCTGAGATAGTGGCATCAATTCCAGACAAGCCCGAAAGGTATAAGTTTTGGACACACAAGAGCATATTCTGGGAACTCCCCTACTGGCCCAGGTTGCCTATCAGACACTACCTAGATGTCATGCACATAGAGAAGAATGTGTGTGAAAGTGTGGTGGGCACAGTTCTTAATTTGGAGGGGAAAACAAAAGACATCCCTAAGGCACACATTGATCTGAAAGCTATGGGACTGCGGAAACATTTGTGGTTAAGAGATGGTAAGAAAAAAATGCCTCAAGCTCCTTACACCGTCAAGCCGAAGCAGAAGCATGAAATTTTTGGGTGGATGAGTAATGCCAGGTATATATTCTTATGGCTATGCAGGAAATTAATATAATTTTTACTTATATATGGTTATATGCAAGAAATATAATTGTTGCTTATGGCTATATATGCAGGTATCCTTATGGCTATGCAGGAAATATAAGCAGGTGTGTTAACTTCCGGGACAATAAGATGTACGGATTAAAGAGTCATGACTGCCATGTACTGCTTCAACGCATTTTTCTTATTTTCATTCGAGGGTACCTGCCCAAAGAGGTGGTGGAGCCGTTGGTGGCCTTGTCAAGATTCTTTCAAAAGTTATGCACCAGGGAAGTTAAAAAATCAGATCTCAGGGGATGAAAGATGACATCATTTTTATCATGTGCAAGCTTGAGAGGATATTTCCCCCAAATTTTTTCGACATCATGCCTCACCCGATGATCCATCTTGCCGAACAATTGTTGCTTACCGGTCTGGTACACTACACTTGGATGTATCCCATGGAAAGGTACAAATGAATTTTTTCGACATCATGCCTCACCCGATGATCCATCTTCCCGAACAATTGTTGCTTACCGGTCTGGTACACTACACTTGGATGTATCCCATGGAAATGTACAAATGATTCATACATTTGTGTTTGCCTCTGTTTTTATATGTAAATTCTTATTTTTTAAGTATCATAACATGCACTTGTTAACTTGTAGACAATTGGGAGCCTACAAGGACTATGTGAAGAATAAATCTGTACTTGAAGGGTGTATCGCTGAAGCATATCTTGCGCACGAGTGTGTAACGTACACCAACTTATATTTGGGAGCGCTGGAGGACCCCCAACAACATATGCCGATAGATGAACCCAAGTTCAACCTTTCTATCATCTCCAATGACGTGGTAGTACATGGAAGCTTGCCAAAGTCGTACAAGTTGGATGGAAATGAGGTAGCCATTGCCCACTGGTCGGTACTGATTAACTGTCCAGAAGTTCAATATTGGAAAAACTATCATCTTCACTGCCCTGCTATTGCCGGAAATGTTGATTACCATAACAGGACGTTTGCAAACTACTTTAGTCAATGGGTAAGGGTATATGTGTATATATATTTTTTATATCCTTATATAGCATGTGTGTACGTGGTTTTCTTTTTCTTTGTTCATAATTTATGGTGTACGTGTTTGTTATCTTTTTCAGATGAACCATGTAGCAAATGATGGTTACCCAGAGTGGTCAAACGAATTGAGGGTCTTGGCGATGAAACCGATAGCTTCAAAAGTTTACTCGATGTGTCAGGTCAATGGCGTGAAATTTATATGTGAAAATAGAGACGACCGACTGAAAACACAGAATTGTGGGGTGATGGTCCATAGAGGGCAGGATGGCGTTGACTATTACGGTGTCCTTCATTCAGTTGTTGAACTAATTTATGGGAACCGCATGAAAGTGCACTTGTTCAAGTGTAGATGGTTTGATACTAGCCTGGAGAACACAATGACCGATCAGTACGGAATATTTTCGGTGAATACTGCTACAAGCTGGTATAAAGAAGATCCTTTCGTTCTTGCCACATCAGTAAAACAAGTGTTTTACCTTGACGATCTTCTGAACAAAGTCCCGTGGAAGGTGGTTAACCATGTTGCTAATAGAAACATATACAGTACTGCCACACTTGGTGAGACCGCAGATGATGAAGAAGTTACTGCATACCAAGAGTCAAACGCTTTTGACATTCCGGAATCATCTACGATTCGCCTTAATAATGTGAGATCTGGGAGTGTGGTTCGAATTACTGAAGCAAAACTTCTCGATGTTAATCCAAATGAAGTAGACGCTGATTCAGATGACGAGGAGCGGCACATATTGCCAGAGGTTACCTATGAAACCGAGTCAGACTCAAGTGATGAAGATGATTATGATTATCATCCTTAGTACGTTAATGATGTGCATATTTTAGTATATATAAACGTGCATGTACGTATTTATAGTACGTCGTAAATTATAAAAATTTGGCCAACGTCATATCGATCGGTGTTTATGAATTAATACTTAATGAACACTTAATTAAAAAAGACCATGATCGAACACTTAATTAAAAAAGACCATTAGATGTATGGTATAAACTTGCCGGAAATTCTTGGAAATCACTATCACCGACGAGAAACTCGTGGGTGATAGTATTACCAACGAGTTGCTTATCAACTCGTTGGTAATAGTCCTATAAAATCCTAGCCCCTTCGGGGGCAGCAACCATTTCTTCACGGAGCTCCCCCAACCTAAACCCTAAAATCTCTCCTCCCCTCTTCGCCGCCCACCCTACCCAAATCTCCTTAAACCCTCCTAAAATCTCTCCTCCCCTTTTCCCTCTCCCCTCCTCTCCTCCCCTCTCCCCTCTCCTCTCTCCACATATACCCGAACTCTCCTCTAGCTCCCCTCTCCCCTACCTCCTCCCCTCCCTCCATTCCGACCACCGCTGCCAATGACAGGTCCCTCCCCCCCCCCCCTCTCTCTCAATTTTAGTAATTATGCATTTTAATTATATTTGTTAAGTTAATTAGTTAATTATGTAATTATGTATTTTTGTGTTGGTTAATTATATTTGTTAAGTTAATTAGTAGAATATATTTGTTAAGTTAATTAGTAGAATATATTTTAATTATATTTGTTAAGTTAATTAGTAGAATATATTTTTGTGTTGGTTAATTAAGCATTTGTGTTATAATTAATTGATATTTTGAAAATTATATTGGTAATGATATTTTTGGTGATTTGGTTAATTGATATTTTTGATAATTATATTGGTAATGATATGTAGGATATTTTGTGTACGTATATATTTTTGTGTTGGTTATTTTTGGCATATAGAATATCTTTTTGGCTATTCTGTGAAATTGTTGGATGTGCAGGAGGTTTTGCGGCAAATTGGCTTGGAGGCATCAAACGGAGAGGGACTAGATCCAGTTGAGGGAGCAGTAGTCAAGCTTCCTCAACCGCAGTTAGTAACACGCGCAGTGGCCCAATTATGAATGCTCGCACACAAATTTTGCTACGTGCGCGAGAAGAGGAGGAAGCTGCACGATCCGGATCCGTGCAACCCTCAGTCAGCAGATAGTCAGGCGAGCGACACTCAACGGGCGTATCAGAAACGCCCTCCATCTGAATGCCCCACATTGGCCAGGTGCCTACTCCCCTTTCACGGGAATCATCTGAGGCAGATGGTGCTGGCGCCTCATCGTCCAGGCCTCGTCTACCTCCGCCGTCCGGTCTCTTCGTGCCCGACGAGATTCCTGTGATCCCTGAATTCGATGATAGGGGAGGCCTATTTATATTGAAGGATGGCCGGAGTTCCTGAGCGTGGAGGAAGCGTACAACTTCATCCCGTTCGACCCCGTGTATCTTTGGAGTGCGAGGTGCAATAACTAGCAAACGGACGATGCAGGTAAATTTTATTTAACAAGATTGATTACTTAATTATTACTTAAGTCTATAAATAGTGTCAATTAATAATATCAATTTGTTGACATTGTATTATTAGGCAATATCGTTAATGGCAATGGAAAACGAAAGACTAGAGGCCCCTACACCGGGAAGAATCTTGAGCAGGCCACCCGGGGAAGGAAAACGATCATTAGGGCTAATGAGCATGGTGAGGTGATCGAGACATTTGACACCACGCGAAAGTATGCCAATATGGCCGGGGCCGTCGTGCGGGACAAGGTCCCAATGTTGTGGCCAGATTGGGGATGTGTGCCTCGCTACGTGAAGTTGCAAGTGTATAATGAATGCACTGAGTGTGAGTTAAATCGTATTTTCATTACATAAATTTTACATTTATTAATTAAGTCTGGAGAAATATATAATTTTACCATTTATATATTCATCTTGCAGCTGTGGTTTGACGTTGATGAATGCCTTATTCACACGTGGGCAGAGCGTCAACTACATATCAGGTGATGTGATTCGAGTTATTTGAGTATATATCGAGTTAGATTTTCACTTTATCAAGTGATTTAATATCTCTAACTTTTGTTTCTGGTGTTAATATAGGTATAAAGAGTGGAAGAACGAGCTTTCAAAACATTACACACAGTATAAGGAGCTAGGACGAGGTTCTACCCCTAGCGAATTCCAGTTTAGGGAGTACGAGTGGCTGTGGCTGGTAGCCCACTTCGAGCACCCCAAAGCGAAGGTATGCATCCTGAATATATTTTACAACCCTAATGTATCGTATCACATTGAAATAGTTAGTTACTAATTTTTTTACATATGTTTATCAAACAAGGCGATTTCCAAGACGAACAGGGAGAACAGATTGAAAAACACCAAGTCCCATCATGCAGGTTCACTCAACTATTTGGGTTGGTCGAGTAAGGCGCAGCAACAACAAGAAGTCAACCCGTTGGTGTTTGTTCATCAGAAGTTCTATCCGCAGTACCCTGAAGAAGCGGTAAGTCTTTAGCCTCATTATTCTGTAGTTCACATATGCATGTGTTAATAAAACTATTTTTCTCTATTAATTTATTTTGTTTAATAATACGTTATTCATATTCGCTTTTCAATTAGGTGAGAGTGGAGGATGCGATCACAGAAGTCACCATGAATATAACTCGAAACAACCATCCTGACTGCTCGGAGGAAGAAGTGACCCAGTATGTCTCTCAGATCGATACGCTTGATCGCCCTATAACGGCTCAGATCATGGCAAAAGCGTGCGGGACTGGAAAGAATATCCACTACTGCAGGAGAATGGGCTCAGCGGGCGAAGGAGTATTGAAGAACACTTCGGAATACTCTAGCGGGTCAAGAACTTCTTCTAGGAACTCTAACCTAGCAGCGGAGCTTCAGAGGACGCAGAGGGAGTTGGAGGAGCAAAGGAGGCAGATGGAGGAGATGCGACAATTGGCCGAGCAGCAGGCAGTCAGAGATGCCGAGTACCGGGTGATGGTCGAGCAACACCGAATTATGGTCTAGCAGCAGACACAAATGTTCACATGGATGTAGATGATGTACGCGTGCCAGACTACCGGACAACCGCTACCCACACCTCCCCCGATCCCTGTGTTCTACAATGTTCCACCACCGCAGCCGTCACCACCACAGCAAGACCAGGGTAGCCACCGGAGTTCAAATGATTACGTCAACATGGATTTCCTCGACCCTTAGTGTAGTTATAGTTTATTTTCGTATTGTTGCTGTTTGTACTGTACGTTGGACAATTATGTGTGTACTGTTGAACTTGTATTTGTACGGTTTCTGTTTTTCAGTGCAGGTTCTGGAATTAGGCCCAATCCAGAACCGGCTTTTTTTTGTAAAATTTCACCGGGTATTGCCGGCGAGTTGGACCAATCTCGTCGGCAATAACTCTCACTTTCCGACCACGGCGGAGCACCATTGCCGGCGAGAAACTCGTCGGTGATGATATTGTTCATTGTCGGCGACTCAATGATATTGTTCATTACCGGCGACTTGAGTCGCCGACAATGGTTTAGTCATTGCCGGCGACTTGAGTCGCCGGTGATGACTCCATTGCCGGCGACTTGAGTCGCCGGTGATGACTCCATTGCCGGCGACTACCGCAATAAGTCGCCGGTGATACTATCACCGGCGCCAAGTTTCCGGCGAGAGTATTACCGGCGACATGTCGCCGGTAATGACTATCATCGGCGACTTATAAACAAAGGCCAGCGACTTTAAGTCGCCGGCAATACCTAAAAATGTGGTAGTGTAGAGCTGTTGTTGGATTTGGAGGTCACATATGTTATTATTCGTGGAGACTCCCTTCTTATTATCAGACAAATGAAAAAGAAGTATAAGGCAGGGCCAGTCTTAAAACCTTAAGTTAAACATGTCTATGACCTACTGAAGCTATTCACAGAGGTTAAACTGGAACACATCCCATTGGTGAGAAACTTAAAAGGCGCAAGGGGCAAGAGCTTCGTAGAAGGTGAACTCGTGTGGAAAGCGGTATTACCCATTAGCGAGAAACTTAAAGGATGCTGCAAGTGGTCTAGAAAATAGGAAGGGCCGTACATTGTTGATTATATCCACGGTCGTGGGGCCATCTGTCTTCATGACTGCGATGGTACAATCAACGTCAATCCCATTAATGGTCGTTTCCTTAAGAAGTACATCCATCCAGTACGGGAGTATGATGACCTGCTTGGTGCAACATAATTGAGTTTGCTCTGGCTCACTTTCCTCTATTCGCTTGATCAAACTCAAGAGGCAACCCATATAGTATTCTTTCCTAAGCCAATTCCTGTGGCTAAACACCAACATCAGTATCAATGTAACAATTTTGTTATCACGCAAAGGGAATATTTGTGGCTAACGTTATCAATGAATATAGTCTCTTTTGCTAGAATACCTTACCTTTACAGTGCATAGTAAATAAATTAAATTACATGGAATTAATTTTATTTAAGGTAAAAGTGTTATAAAGGCTTTGTGGCCTTGAGCTCTGATACCATGAAAATACAAATTTGCTTACAAGTAAAAACTATAAGGTCCACTTAAAGAAGAAGAAAGGGACATCAAGAGACAAAAGAAAGGAAACTAGACAAAGGAATGCCCTTTTGTCTCTTTCATCATTGGCGCCGATAAGCTAGTTTCCACCTTGGTGTCCGCCCCTGAACGAGCCGATTTCCAGCAACGCCTCGCTAGACACCTCCCTAGATCTACCATCTGTGTAAATGCGGAGTGGTAGGCTTGCAGCTCTGGCACTTTTCAGCAAGAACAGCTTCGTATGAAGGTGCCCCTAGCTCCCTTGAAGGCAAAAGCAGAGCTACTGCCAGTGAGGAGGTGGATGTGACATCATCCCCGATGTTTGGACTTAACTATCCCTGAGAAGCAAGAGGCAGCTTTACCAAGGTCAAACCTGGGCGTAGATATTTCTATCTAGCCCAGGTTTGGGCGTGGATATTGTTATCTAGAGCTTAAACTTGAAGCAAGAACATCTGGAGGGTTTGCTTTCAGAAGGAACCAAAAGAAGTATTCTGGAAAAGACATTTCTCTGGAATTATTTGGGAAAGAAGATGAAATTGCTTAAGTGTTGGAAATCAGAGGTGATACTTATAGGTGTGTAACCCTATAGGCTTTGAATGTAACCGAGCGGTTAAAATAAACGGATCAATTCACCTTTAATGGTGATTGACACGAGATCCATTGTTATGACGGTTCATCCCTTCCGAGTAAAGGATAGTAATGATCATTCATTCCAGGACAGTTGAAGGGAAGGAAGCGTGCTCCTTGAAAATCGAAGAATCTAAAAGACATTTGACTGCACGTTTCAAATTCAAATTTAAATCCTAATTCTGAGAATTTTAGGATAATCGATTGGGTTGAGTTTAGTCCCCCGTTTGAAAGTGGGCTATAATTTGACTTGCCTATTTTCGAAAGGGCCTACGTTTGAGGCCATAGGGCTGTGAAAAGAAGAAAAAATGGGTTTAAATGTTAATATATATTCAAAGACCATGCATAAATAAGTAAATATAGCTTAATGTAAGTCATAAGTGTTTCATACAAAATGGACTATAACAAAATGCCTATTACAAAAGGCCGACCCGAGTTCACATGTGGATTGCTCTTCTCGTGAGATTCACTTTGGCATGCTCATACTTGGCCCAAGGTTCAGAGAATTCCTCAAGCAACAACGAGGCTTCCTTTTATGCCTCATTGAAGGCATCAACGTGAGCGGAGCTCTCTCCTAGCAATCAGTCAGCATCAAAGTGGACGGGGAGGTATGCTGCTTGCATGGCCTCTACTTTTGTCTGCAGCTGCGCTAATTCCACTTCTTTTTTCTCCAAAGCATTGTTTTACTCCGTGACAGTCTTGTAAAGATCTTGGAGTTGCCCGAAGTCGGACTGTACTAGTTTTGCCTACTCTTTCTTTGCTTCTGAGTGTTGTGTGAAGCAGTGGTACAAGTCGTTCTGGCGGGTCTGCAATTCCTAGAGGTCATAAAGATCCTGCTTGTACTGGGCAAGCAGGGAAGCAAGCTCACCGGGGGCAATCCTCAGCAGTTTGGAAATCTCATCCAGAGTGGTCTTGAGGACCTCAAGCTTGTCCAGATCGATGGTGAAGAGTTTCCATATGGTGTCCTTAGCTTAGCAATCTTTTCTGGATCAGGACCTATAGATGAGAGCATTGCGAACAATTCCTAAAGTTCTCGGGATTGTTGGGACTACAGAGAGGTGTTAGAACTGGGCCCAGAAGTACTTAGGGCATGCGTCACCTTAAAGCTGGGTATATTCTGAAGCTCGCCAGCCAAGCCTTGCTCGCCAAGGGCGTTCTTAAGAGCGTTGGCAAGGTTGTCCCGCTCGTTGGTAGACGACACCAAAATGCTGTTTAAAGTAGGGTTTGGTAGAGGAGTGGGCATATCCACGGTTCTCTCCAAAGAACGCTCTTTGAGGGTAGATCCTGTAGATTTTGGTGTGGACAGAGCTTCATGAACCTAGTGAGATAAGTAGTGACTATAATGTACCCAAAGAATATAAAAAAAAGTGGAAAAAAAATGTAGCTCTTTCTCACCAGAGACATGTTGGACGGGTGAAGGGGGAACATGTGGTGGTTGGTTCGCCAGAATCTCTGGTTGATCTTCATTTTCAAGAGGCACCTTAGGTATTTGTCCAGGAGCATAATGCGTGGCGTGAAAGGAGAAGGGAGCATCTGCAAAAGTGAAGGTGGTTATTTCCTCGTCAGCGTTGCAGGTGTCATCGACAGCTCCAATGTGCTGAATGTTTTGAGAGGCAGCATCCTCATTTCTGTTTGCATCAATGCGGCCTCAGGGAATGCGTTGGTCGAGGAGCCCACCTTAGGATAGGTTTTCTCGAGGAATAGATCCTGTAGATGAATAAAGTTTAGAGATCATGAGGAGTAGCTAACAGTACTTATCACGCAAGTATAGACACTTACCTCATGAGGAGAATCAGTAGAAGGTTGGATAAGTAGTCGATGGCGTTCCCATTTGGTCGTGCAGCTCACCTCAGGATGGGTTTCCTCGAGGAATAGATCTTGTACACGAACAGAGTTTAAAGATCACGAGGAGTAGCTAACAGTACTTATCACGCAAGTATAGACACTTACCTCATGAGGAGAATTAGTAGAAGGTTGGATAAGTAGCCAATGACGTTCCCATTCACTCGTGATGGCGTATTTTTGTCACACACTAGCCAGGGTTTGTTCAAGGCTTGGGCATTCCCAAGCGGGATAGACTGTCCTTGCCATTGATCAGCCCAGTGTCGGGGCTGTGTTTCTCCCTCAAATTGCAGCTATGTTTCACCATCAGTGCCTGATCTACGCATTTTATGCTTGATTATTAATCACTTTCTCTCTATATTTAGCTTTGTTTTGTGCTTAGTAAATATGTTTTTAACTTACTTTATGTTTGTAGGTAGAAATAAAGGAGGAATCCGTAAAGGAGGCAGAAATGAGCTCAAAACCTACTAAGGAGGAAGTTCCTAAAATGAGGAGGAAAGATGAAGAAGAATGGGCCACGATTTATAAAGAATGGATCAAAGATCACTAAGATGGGTCAAGACCATGCTCATATGTCCAAGAAGGTCCAAGATCATGTCAAGAGTCGCCCACAAAGAAGCCCAAAAGAAGAAAATGGATCAAAAGCTAGAAATCAGGAAATCTGCCTGTGCAGATCAGCCCACTTCAACAGGCCACCAAAATCAATTGAAAACGAATTTGGACACATGTGAGGCATGCTTAGAAAGATATGGAAGTCTAGTTTCCAACCCCACTGGAATCATGCCGTTACAATGTGTAAATATTCAGCAATCCCGGATTTCGTAGGTACAGATCATTCTGCGTAACAGCCAACTTTAAATGGGCAGTGAAGGCGCGTTAGAAGAAATTATGGAACGATTAATACATAGATGGAAAGCCCTGGAAGTCTATTTTCTAGTGCCGAAAGAATCACGCCGTTTGAAGTTGTAAAACGTCCGAAACGTAGCTTTTAATACAGAAGGGTCAGATTTGACAGCTTTCAGAAGGTGGGAAGTTTCCTAATCTTCTTCTATATAAAGGGAAGCTTGACTCTTTCATTGGGGATCACACACTCTATAGCCGAAGCCTTGTCTCTACATCACCTCCTCTCATACTTAGCCAAGAAATAATACCCTAGCCGAAATACCATCTCCACCACCATCCAAAATATCCTTCCTCCGTACGTGACACTCTTTTGCTAGATGATTTGGCTGAGAGTTCTTGCGTCTCCATCATCCACCAAGGAGCGGTTGCACTCGAAGCTTGCGGAGAGAGACTACCTCGGAGCCAAAAAGTGTAACAACAACTTGTATTTTATTTCGGTTTTGTGTATTGTTTTCTTTACTTTTTGTAGAAAGACAACATGTTGTAGTGTAAAGATGATTGTTTTCGATTTCCATGACAACTTCCATGTGTTTATAATTTCAAGGTCTTTTGTGCATGATTGGTTTAAACTTAATGCTTTGATGCTTGCGTTAGATGATACGCGAAGTCCCTCTCTTTTGCAGGTTTCAATGAACTTATTTAGGGTGTTTAGACGTCGTTGTAGTATAGTGGAAAGTATTCCTGCCGGTCACGCAGGCGGCCCGGGTTCGAATCCCGGCAACAAGTGTCAAGACACACTTCTATGCAATAATCAACCATGTGTACTTCACTTTGTTTTTATGAATTTCGTAGCTTGTTGTGGAGTATCAAAATATGAAAAAGGATAGGTTAAATAGATGTGATGATCACTTGTAAATAATAGACTTAGGAACTTATTTTCGGCTAGATGCATGTTTAGGATTATGTGTTCTGGATTGTTTGCTTGTCTATGAGTTTAAACATGTTAGAACTTGTGATTTCTTGATATGTATCTAACCAACTTTCTGTTTTTAATTTGTAGGAACTTAGAACAAAACTCACGCACCCCCCTAATACCTTAGCATAGTTATGCATGCACCCTCAATCCCCGGTTAAGAACGATCCCTACTTACCAATGCTACATCTACAAAGAAGGGTTTTAATTGTATTCGTGTTTGATTAAGTGTTTAATTAAATGCTTGAAAAGATGTGAATCAGTGCCGAAGTAACGGGCATGCCAGATTAAGGGCATCGAGGTAGAGCAACTATGGAGGCTGCGGGGTGGTTTGGTGATCTCAAGCTAAAGAGGCAAGTCGCTGGCGATACGATTCGGGGAAGGGGTTCGAGTACGCTTGTGAGGATTCTGAAAAGCAAAATTTAAGTGTTGAAAGCTCTATGGGACATTATTCCATAGCGATATAAGTAAAGAGTAACTTACAAGTCATGGGATTCAGCTGCCTCATTCATATCCTCCATCTCTCGGTTAGAGTCTGAAGGGATGGTGTGTTTGTTGTGGCGGGGATGTCGCTTGCCTCATAGATAGTTTCCTTCGGGGCTACCTGCGGAAGTGTGTTTGTGTTCGCAAGTGTCCGGAAAAAGACATTGTTAAGGTGTTAATATCATTGTCAATATCTGTGGCAAGGAAATTTTTTACAAGAACAAGTAGAGTTATTTACAGAGGGCCATGGCGTTGGTACACTTTGGTCATTGGGGGTATCATATCGGAGAGCAGCTTTGTTGTATGGGGAAGCGAAGTGGCTAGCGAATTCCCTGAATATTCTGGCAAAGAGAGTCAGAGGTTGCAAGGTACGAATGTCATCTCAGATTTGCACTTGCCAGGCACGATACTGCTTCGTCACACTGAGGGATGGTGTGAGGGAGAATGTAAAGGCGTCAAGAGGTAATTTCACGATTAGAAAGCTGAAGTGAGCATCTTCCATCTCAGTCTCCACCGAATGGGTGTGTGCTCTGTAGGTGTTGTAGTGGTTGACAGAGTTTACCAGAGGCATTGGTGCACTCTGAGTTAGCCCAAGTTGTCGGGAGAAATGATTGGGAGCATAGAGCTTGTAGTAGACCTTGTTGGCATCTGGAACACGCAGGTCGGCACACGTGTTACTCTGAATGAAGACAATCCTCGCCTTGTTGTCTTGCTCTGGCGAGGAAAGGATTCCAGACGCTAAGTCTTCAGGAAAGAGGTGCTAGAGAATGGTGTTGATATGGTTTTTGGGCATGAGTGTATGCGAGCAGAAAGTAACAAAACTGTTTTGGTAGATAAGTGCATCGGTATGGGGAGGCTTAATGAGAGTTTTTCCAAGGAGCTCATCATCCTTGAATGGTTCTGCATCTGGGTGACAGAATACTGAGAAATAGACCTGTAGCGAGAGGTCTACCATCCACAGTGGCCCAAGGGAGTTGTTGTGCTGTAGCAACGACAAGGAAATCCATATCAAGCTGCGATAGATGCAGGCAAGGATGAATTGGGCAAATCCAACCTTAAAGCCTTCGAATAAGCACTCGGCAAGTTGGGTCTAGCTTTTATTGACTTTCTGGGCAGATACTCAGAAAATATACTTGGATAGCCAATATTCAAGAAAAGCGATACCTCCAAGGGGGGTTTTATCCTTGTCGAAGGTGGTGAGCCAGGCGGAGTAAGATTCAGGGCGGTTTGTGCTGGCTTTCTCTATAGCCTCGTATGTGTCGCCTTGCTTCCAGATTGGGTTCGCCACTGGGACTCCATTAATTGTCACCAAATCGAGCAAAGTGATGCTCATATCTTCGTAAGGGAGTCGGAAGCAATTGCAGCTCACGTTCTAGAAGCACATCGCGACTGCGAAGGGTGCTAGATTACCCGTTTTTGGTAGTGAGAAGAACAGATCCAGTAAATGATCGATGTCGGCGGACTTCCAATGGTTCTTGTCAATGCCTTTGTGAAGGTCGTACCAGGTTTTTTCTTGCTCTGAGGTTGATGGTCATTTGCCTAATTGGCATTGCACATCTTTTTGATTCCACCCGGTTGACACGGCGAATTCTTCCCTGAAAATTAAGGCGGAGCTCCAGATATTGTAGTGGAGGGTTTGGAAGAGTGCCAGGTTGAACGACATGTTGAAGAATAGACCCAGCCGCCCGGTAGTGCTATTGGAGAGTTGTAGAGACACGGGGGGTCCTGGGTTTTTCCGGAGCGCGACAGTGCAGACAGAATTGAGAAGGAGTTCACATGCTCTCGAGTGATGTGAGGGTGTGGGTTTTTGTGGTTGTGAGGCGACATGGTGTTAATCTGAGGGTTGATCAGAAATGATAAAAGCTTCTGAAAGAAGTTTGGAAAGTTTGGGAGACTGGAGTGGAGGAGTGTTTTGACGGAACGTGTGCGTTCTTATACGACGTCATATTGCAAGGTGTGATTTTTTAGAAATAATGATGAAGGTGGTGTCATGAATGAAAAGTTACCATTTGGTCCTGAATGACGCGTCCTAATTTCCAAACCTCTTCAATTACGTTTGGGCCTTATTTCGAGGTTTGAGGGTAATGTTTGGGCCTAAAGTAAATAGCCTTTATTTATTTAGGGTTTGATTAATATTATTGGGCCGATGCCTGCGGCCCAAATGAAGAATAGTTTTTTCTAAGGAGGAAATGATTCATTAGCGATCTTATTAGCAAGTCTTAGATTTTGATTGAAAGACCTAAGAAGTAAGATCTCAGGCAATTAGAGTCATTAAGTGAATCTAAATGTTAAGAATCTTAAAGCAACTACAACAAGTCATTGTGTTTCCTATATATAGAGAAAATCTTTATAAACACAGGGCATCTTCATCAGATACATACTTTGCTCTCGGCAAATCAACATTCTCACCTCGAGAAACCCTCGTAACCTGCGATCAAATGATCTTAACCTGAAGGAACGTGAATATCTGGCGATTCAAGGTAGCAAACCCTTGTGTTCTCAACACTCAGTCAAGGAGATTGCTCTGCTTTACACCGAAGGAGTTATAAAGTATCGATCTTCGTAGCTTGGCAAGAGGCACGAAAATTATAAGTCCTAAGTCACTTAGGCGAAAAAAAATTCATCAAACGGGGTTGGTGCTCTCCCCATCCCAATCGTTTCTTAGAAAACAGGTAGCGGCAAGTCTACGTTTAACATTCAGTCCCATGGCGATGGCACGCCAAGCAAACACGCACACACGGTGGAGAAAAGAGACAGTTTAAAACTTCTCAGTACCTTGAAATTTTTTGAGCCAAACATGATCATTTCTAGTCTGCGACTTATATATTAAAGTTAAAATTACCATTCGAGAAGAGTAACAAAGACAAACTGTATGATCTTTATTGACTTTGCATACTTTTCAAATGCAACTGGGACCTCTTAAAGTTCAGGATTGGCCTATAGGTTATAGGCAGTGTGTTTTGGTTGGCCTCTTGGGCTCTTTATGGCATCCCTAATGGGCTTAATGCCTCTTAGACATTTCTTTAGTATTGGGTTTGAGATCTGGGTATTTTTTTTTTTGAAAGGGTGTGTCTATTGATATTTAGACCTTCTAATTTTTTTGTAACTTGGGTAAACCTATTTTGCCCTTGATAAAACCTATTTGAATTGAAAATTGATGGAGTTGATGTGGAAGAACGAGGGTGAGAGAATAGCAAAGACAATCCTCGGGTGAGAGACTCGCGGCACTGAGAAAATTGTTGGAAACCGAAGGCATATATGTGGCTTGTTAGACAAATTTACAGGTACAACATTCATAATGAGATTTTATTCTTCTCTAATACGTGGGAAACTCATTGGCGACCTAGAACCTCTTCTAGATCCAAGAGTGGCTTGTTATGAGATTAGACTCTGAATCACGTCGATCGAAGAATTGTGAGTAGCAACCATGTTCTACTAAGAGATCATCTCTTCGATTACTTTCTTCTCCCAGGCGATAGAGGATGATAAGCAACCCAACTAAATACCAACACATTGGATTACTAACTCTGATGTCTTTTTAAAAATCAAACATATTCAACAAAAGATTAGACTCTATGTTGCCATTCACCTACTTTTTCTCTCTACAAAACTGTTTTACTGCAGGACTGTTTTAACAAACAGATAAAACGGCGGCAATAACTCTTTCCATTTTAGAAAAATAAAAATAAAATTATTTAAGAAAATTTATACTTCATTAATTCTGATGTGTGTCTTGTCTTAGTTGGATGCAGATATTAATTAGATAGATACAGAGAATCTTTGTTGTGTTGGGATAGTTATTGTAACAGATTGTATCAGCATGCCTGTATTTAAAGCATTCTATCAATGAGAAGAAAAACTACTTTTCTGTCTATTCTACTTTCTCCTGCAATACGTTATCAGCATGACTCCCAGAGTTGATAAAAAAAAACCCTAAAACTTGGAGAAAGTAACACCGCAGCCGCCACCGACCACCGCCGGCAGCCAAGTTCCACCGTCGGCCTCCTTCTTTCTTCAACGAATCCCACAAAGTATCAGAAGTTGACAAGATTGCACGACTTCCAAGGAATTATTTCAGAAGAACTTCTTCTTCATCAAGTGTACCGGTCATACCGAGCACAATACCTATTGAGGTAAATATTTTCTAAACCGTCTATTGATAAATCTAGGTCAAACTTATTTACAGCAAAATCCTAGATCTAGGACTATTGATCTTGTGATATGAGTTGTATTACATGTTTATACCCTAGATCCTATGGACATATATCCATAGAGTATACGTGACGGTCCTGGGGGAGTCACGGATTGAAAAAGAAAAGAAAAGGAAAATCGATTCTATATGACTGCTGTGTCACGGTCACTGGGTGTGGTTTTTACTACCGTTTTATATTCGATTTTGTAACCATGCATCATGGATCACGTTTTTATTCAATTAAACTTGAAAGTTTTGTGATCGTAGTACTCAATCATTTCTAATAAAACATCTATGTGTATTTTGTAGATGAGTTCGAATGAGCCTGGAAGGCCGGAATTCGAGATCCTTGACCTTGAAGGCAAAGACTACCATCGTTGGGTCTCTGATTTAGAGAATACATTCATCGAAAAGAGACTTACCAACACCATCAAACCCAGTGGGCCTTGAACAAACCTCCTCCCACCTAATGAAGAGACAAAATCTCAAACCCTCATGTTTATGAGGTGTCATATTTACCCATCTCTGAAGAAGCATTATTTGAATAAGACAGATCTCATAGTTTTGTGCGATGTTCTAAAAAAGAGGTTCAATAATATGCATAATGCATAGCTTCCTGAGTTAACTACGAAATGGAACAACACCAGAATGGTGGATTTCTCAAAGATCAACGCTTTTAACTAAGCTATGCTCGATCTGCAGTCCGAATTAAGCTTTTGCGGTGTGAAAAAATCTGAGGAAGACATGATTGAGAAGGCGTTACAAACCTTCCCTACATCAATGAGTCTTCTAGCTCATCAGTACTGGATTGAGTACGAGCAAGGGAGGATTACTGAATTCAGTGATCTCATTAACAGTCTTATGTCTAAAAAAAAAGCATCATGAGATCATCTTGGATAATAACTCAAGACCGGCTGGTACTAAAAAGCCTGAGAGTTATAATACGGGAGGAAAGGCTCGAAAAGATAAGAAAGTTACTTGTTCAGGACCTTATAATTGTGGTGGACATGCTCCATGTGGGGGAAGAATAGAACGTAGGCGTGGCCAAAGTCGCAGCCAACATATGACTTGGCATAGAGATCAGAACACCCCTTCTTAAAAGAACCAGTCTGGTTCAGTTCCTGATGGTCAACGGTATCAATAATCTGACAAGCTTGGTTGTTTCAAGTGTGGATCTACTAGACATATGCACAAACAGTGTCATGCTAGTAGAGAAATCCAGAATATCTACAAGAAGTACAAACGTTATTTGGCTCAAGAGTTAAATTACATTGGAGATTATGAGATGGAGGTTGACACCAACCTATTTCTAGAAGATGACAAGGGGAAAGAATATGATACTCCAGATTTTGATTAAGCCTATGTAAAAGGCAGTTGTCTCTGTAATCTTTCAAGTTTTAGTTTCATTTTTGGCTTACTTTTCGGTCAAGAATTTTTAAAGACACTTGTCTTTGTTTTATGAATAAGAACACATCTCTGATGTAATTTTTGTTGGCAAACAATGAATATTTCTCTATTTTTGGTATATGAAAATGTTTGAGAATGTTCTATTTCATACGATTCTTATGTATGGTTCGATGTTTACATATATGGAAAAAGCAAGCCAAGATACCATTTCGACAAAGAAAAACATGTTGAAAAACAACTTGAAGCAGTTCACAAAGCATATTCGACCAGTCGAAAAATTACACTATACAATTTTTGACCCGTCGAAGCCATGCTTCTGTCCCAAAATTGGTCCAAATTTGACTCGTCGAAATCACAAGTTATTTTGGGTTTTCTCAACCGGTCAAGGCCTTTCTTCGACCCGTCGAAAATGCAACCCGGATGTGATGTTTTTAGATGAATTTTTCATCTATTTTATTGACTCCATGATATTGTTATTACATCAGTTTATGCCATGCCATATTAGCACTCAACAAGGGTCACACCCTTCTCAAATTTTCAAGTGTATACTTGAAGTGTGTGCCTCGTCTTTGCTACAAAGACTTACTTGTTTACATTGATTTTGTAGATGTATCAAGGCGAAATTGAATGTTTAATAGATAGTGATACTACTCACACCATTCTGCGGAATAGGCAACTATTTATGGATCGGATCTTTTCCCGTATAAATCCTCAATGACAACCATGATTAGTGCAGCGCCCATTATTTAGGAGCGTGGTAGTGTAGAGTTTCTGCTACCCCATGGTACAAAATTATGTATCACTGATGCCTTATATGTGCCAAAAGCCAATCGAACCTTGCTAAGTTTTAAGGATATTCGTGCCAACGGATTTCACTTGGAAACCTATTGTGAGAATGGAAAAGAATTTTTGTTTATAAACTCTCTTGATTGTGGCCGCAAGCGCATTCTAGAGAAGTTTCCGGCAATTCGTAGTAGTTTGTACTTAACCACGGTTCAGATTATTGAATCAAATGCCGTGACTCACACTACTACGTGTGTTTCTGATTTATATAAGCTTTGGCATGTATGACTAGGACACCCAGGTCATGATATGATGATCAAAATCTTGAAAAATACTCATGGTCACCCGTTCTTTATAGCCAAGAAATATGTGGGATTACCTATTTCCGTCGGTTTAGATGGTGAGGATGAGACTACCCATCTCAATCATAACTTGGTCTCCACGACAAGTATAGCTCCTTCCCAGCAACATACTATTGAGGCATTGTGTGTTATCCCACCAGATTCTTATGTTGTCATCTCTGATGCGCATTGCTCATTCTGCAAAGCTTGTTCTTTAGCAAAGTTAACGGCTCGTCCTTCTTTTGTTGTTGATAACAATGACAATATTATATCCTTACAAAGGATCCAATGTGATATTTGTGGACCTATCAAACCTGAATGCGGTCCATTTAAATATTTCATGGTTTTGATAGACGCATCAACACGATGGTCATACATTACTTTGCTGTCCACAAGGAATGCTGCGTTTGCAAAACTCCTAGCTCAAATCATTAAGCTTCGGGCTCACCACCTGGACCATCCAATCAAGTGTATTAGATTGGATAATGCAGGAGAGTTTATATCAAAGTCTTTTGATGATTACTACATGTCTCTTGGGATTGATGTTGAACATCCTATTCCCCACGTTTATTCTCAGAATGGTTTAGCATAGGCTCATATCAAGCGGTTATAGCTTGTGTCTAGAGCTTTAGTAATGCATACAAATTTATTGGTCTTTTCTTGGGTTATGCAGTGTTACACGCAGCAATGCTTCTTTGTTTTAGACCTGTTGCCCGTCAACCATTCAGTGCGTACCAGTTGGTAACTGGATATGAGCATGACATTTCACATTTACGCATTTTTGGTTGCGCAGCCTATGTGCCTATTGCGCCTCCACAGCATACTAAGATGGGTCCTCAATGAAGATTGGGCATTTATGTTGGTTTCGAATCACCCAAGATAATTCGCTATCTTGAACCTTTGACAGGAGATCTCTTTACTGCAAGATTTGGAGATTGTCAATATGATGAGACATATTTCCCTCCATTAGGGAGAGATAGGAATAGTTCTATTCTAGTTCAATGTCAGGAATTGACGTGGTTTGATCTCACTATGTCTCATCATGATCCACGCACGTCTCAGAGTGAGATAGAAGTGAGTAGGATACTCGATCTTCAGCAAGTGGCAGACTCCATGCCTGATTCATTTACTGATATTGCTAACGTGACAAGATCGGATATACCTGCTGCTAATGTTCCTGCAAGGTTAGAAATCCCGATAAAAAGATTCGTTAATAGCAACACTGGGCAAGGAGGCGTTCCTCCTGCTCATATGGATGTTGTTTCTTCGGCATCGGCTCCCACCAAAAAGAGAGGGAGACCAAGAAAATCCATAGATGAGCAGCCAACTAAAACGCATGTCATCAAAGCACCAAAAGATCCACTTACCATCAACATTGTGAATCCTTCACATGAGATTGTCTATGATTGTGGTTATGTCCTTGAATCATAATTGGCATATGTGGGGGATGCTCCAGAATCTTTTATTATATCAGAGAACCCAGAAATCTCACTTAGAACAAATGATGCGCACGTTCTTATGGATAGATCTTCCATGTTAGTTCATGATATATTTGAAAGGACACAACCCTGATTTAGCTCCCTAAACCGGAATCAAACCCTTTCGAAAACACGAACCAACAAAAAACGTAGAAGTTTCGGCAGAGTTTCGTTACTAACGTGGAATTACCATTACCTGCACACGGAAAATACATTTCATCCTGTGCCACAAAAATCAAACCGTGGGCACCAATCCCATCCAGATTTCTCAATATATCAACAATAATGTAAAGTAGTAAATATATCCGTACTTTACTGAAATCCGGTGTGAAATCGTATAATATATACAACAGAATACTCAGAGCGACTTCTAATGTATAATCATATAAGTATACCATAGTATGTAGAACAATAAACCTACTGGAAGAAACAAGGTAGCTCGAGCATTATGCCTCCGACCATGACCTGCGACACCAGAGTCCGAACTGCAAACTGGGCACGGAAACCGAAAAGCCAAGGGGAAAGACATGAAAACCGTTAGAGTAAGTGGACGAAAATAAATGTCTTTCACCAGTTGATATATATGTTTAAAATAACATATGCGAGTTCAGGTAAATAGAAATAATAAAGTACACGAGGTAAACTCATACTCCTCCAGCGTACCGAGCATGCAAGTAAAAATCCCACGGGGTCACTCATGGACACATCCGTGCTAGTACAGTCCGAATCACGGGGTCCTTAGTCCACACGTGATTCTAAGCCAGAAAGGCCTCGGTTCCGGGGAAACGCCCCTCGCCGGTCAGGTCGGGGTAACGACGCCCCTCCTGGTAGGCCTACCATCGGGGATCAGCCGAGAGGCAAGTGTATCGATACAACAACGTAACTGAGACTGTACTCTGTGTAAATCAAATCATAAACAGTTCGATGCAAATGCATGAAACAACATATAAGTGTATGTATACTCGTATACGCATATCCGTATATGTATAATCGTAAAACACATGCTCATGTAATCCGAAATCTCATATGCATGCCCAAGTTCGTAAAACGTGTATAAAGACTCGCAAATAATCTGTGAAAAGAAATGTCCACTCACTGACTAGCGTAACGCAGTTCGCGTTAACCCGTGATCCGGCGCAAAGTCCCTCGCCAAAAGAACGATCACGAACCCCTGAATATTCACAAAGTTCATTTCTCAAAATCATAACTCGACAATTCAAATCAAATCACGAGAAACCACCGTTCTCGGAAACACGAAATCCGATTACGACAAACTGTCGAAAATTCGAAAATCACACCTCAATACCTCACTGTAAGTTCGGACGCTCAACTCGAAAAACGCACATCCCCAATGCGATCGGGGCGTGATTTCGAGTGAAATGACATGCAACTTGTCGAAAACCCCAAAAAGTCAAAGTTGACCGTTGACCGCCGGCGGCGGCGGCGCCACCACCAACTTGAACATTCCTCGGCGGAGCAACCTCTATTCCACTCAAAATCATCCACTGAGCAACTTTCATAACTGCAACAAGGGCCAATTCACACTCTAACTAGTCCAATTTCATGAAAAACTGAATGTTCACACAAATTTCAATTCCAAAATTCTCCATGTACAAGATGAATTGGAACACCAAACTTACATGGTAGCTTCGTGGTGATGAGGGCTACAAAACCCAGTCCTTTTTGCAGCTCAATTTGGCCGGAATCGGAAACCACCATTAACCCCAAAAATCTTGAACTTTGGCCGGATAATTCTCTCTCCACCGTGGACCTCACCGTGCATGGTGGCCAGGGATGGAACGAGGGGGTCGAGGCGAGGCGGAAGGGACAAGCCCCGTGCCGTGGGGTGGCCGGAATCACCACGCCGCCGTGGAGGCTGTGGCTGCCACCGTGAGTTTCTCCTCCACCTAGTTGACTCGGTCAACTCGGTCAAACACATTAATGCCAATAGTTGACTTGCCCAATATGGAAACTTCTATTTATAGGCCTTCCCAAAATGGAAACCACATAATTCACTTTTCGACAAACTTCGAATATCCGTAACTTTCTCGTCGTAATTCCGATTCCGATAATTCTCGCGGCAACAAACCCGACTCGACATGTTCTTCAACTATCACCTGAAGTCAAACACATCGACCAATCGGATAAAAAGTCAACTGTTCAAACCAACACATATTTAAACCGACTAAATAATCAACAATCGGAAATATTCACAACTTAATCTTCGTAACTCGGAATAATACTCCGGAAGTTCCCACAAACTCGAAATTAAATTCTCAACAACTTCTGTGAAGAAGCCGAAACCAAATTCTCGACCGGTAATTTAGTCGCTAAGAAATCCACCATTTAAACCCGATTATATCGAAACTTCAAATATTCATAACTTATTCCTCGGTCGTCCAAATAATGATCCGGAATCGCCCACGAACTCAAAATCACACATACAACGACTCTCGAGAAGAGACTCAGCTCAAATTCTCGGCCAATAATTTAGTCGTTAACAAATCCAGCTATCCAAACGACTATCGATAATCTGCGATTACGCAGTAACTCATGAAGTAAGCTGATCACACTACTGATTCTGTTCTGGGTCGTCACAATATTTTCTTATTCCGTCGCTCAGGAGATTATTGATGATGATGAAGTAGAACCCTGCTCAGTTGATGAATGTCAATGTAGAGCAGATTAGCTGAAATGGAAGGAATCAATCCAGGCTGAACTAGACTTTGAATAAAAGGCAAGTTTTTGGTCCGATTGTGCTATGCCCACCGAATGTTAAGCTAGTTGAACATAAATGAGTCTTTTTTCATAAGCGTAATGAGAAGAATGAGATCTTGCGTGATAAAGCTAGACTTTAACGCAGGGTTTCTCTCAGCGCTCTGGAATTGATTATGAGGAGACGTATTCTCCAATTATGGACATCATCACCTTTCGCTACCTGATAAACTTGGTAGTGTCCGAAAAGCTTAGTATATAGATAGTGGATGTGGTTACTGCATATCTCTATGGGGATCTTGATTCAGAGATATACATGAAAGGGCCAGATGACATTGCTATACCCAAATCAAGTAACTCTAAACCACGGAGTGCTCATGTTATAAAGTTGAGACGTTCATTGTATGGATTGAAGCAATCCGGTAGGATGTGGTACACACGCTTTAGTGACTACTTGATTGGGAAGGGATATAAGAATAATGATTTATGCCTATACGTGTTCATTGAAAGAACAAGATCAGGATTTGTTATAATAGTTGTCTATGTTGATGATATAAATATCATCGAAACTCTTAAAGAGATCAATGAGACTGTTTGCTACTTGAAATCTGAATTTGAGATGAAAGACCTTGGTAGGACTCGATTTTGTCTCGGATTAGAGCTAGAACATCGAGTTGGTGGAATTCTTATTCACCAGTCTGCTTATGTCCAAAACATGCTCAGGTGATTTAACATGGACAAAGCATACCATGTTAGCACACCAATGGTTGTACGCAGTTTGGACCCCAAGAAAGATCCGTTTCGTTCGTTAGATGACGATGAGGAGATCTTGGGAGCTGAAATTCCATATCTTAGTATCATTGGAGCTTTCTTATATTTAGCTCAATGCACACGTCCAGATATTGCATTCTCAGTGAACTTGTTGGCAAGATTTAGCTCTACACCTACGCAACGTCATTTGAACGGAGTGAAACAACTCTTCAAACACTTGAAAGGTTCTATTGACTTGGGTTTATTCTTCCCTTACAAAGAATACAGAGAAAATCATGAAATTCTCGAAAAAGAGAAAGTTGAAGCGAATTCTGGGGTTTTCGACCTGTCGAAAAATGCACCCTAGACCGACCAGAGTGATTCCCTCGACCCGTAGAGGGATTCTCTCGACCTGTCAAAAAATGGTCATGTTTTGAACAGTTTTCATGCTATCCCCTATTCCAAAATACTGGTTGATGTGTTGGTTGGATTTGCTGATGCTGGGTACCTCTCTGACCCACACAAAGGTCGTTCATAGACCGGTTATGTTTTCACTATGGGAAACACGGCGATCTCTTGGAGATCAACAAAGCAAATCTTGTTGCTACTTCCTCAAATCATTCTAAGATAATTGTTTTACATGAAGCAATTAGAGAATGTGTTTGGCTTAGGTCAATCATATGTCATATTCGAGGCTCTAGTGGATTGAAATCTACTGTTACTAATCCCACTTGCATCTTTGAGGATAATGCTGCATGCATTAAATTAAACGGATGAAGTTTGGTTTTATTAAGGGTGATAATACAAAACATATATCGCCAAAGTTTTTCTTTAATCAGCAACAATAAATACTATAGAATATTCATGTGAACCAGATTGGTTTTGCTAATAATGTTGCGGACTTGTTTATCATGACACTTCCTAAATCTACTTTTGTGAGAAATGTGAGAGGCATTGGTATGCGAAGACTATCTGAATTCCTAGAGTAAGTTTATAGTCATGGGGAGTTCCATTTCTGTAGACATCAGGGAGAGTCTACATCACATATAGTAGCTTTAGTAGTTTGGGTGTTATACCATTTTTCCCTTAGACCAAGCTTTTGTTTTACCCATGAGGTTTTTGTTTGCTTGGAGAGATTTTTAATGAGACAGCAAGTCATGCATCATTTTTAATGGTCATCGACACAATGAGGAGTGTTTAAAGAGATTTATTCTCTATTAATCTCGGTGTGTGTCTTGTTCTAGTTAGATACTGATATTAATTAGATAGATACAGAGAATTTCTGTTGTGTTGGGATAGTTATTGTAACAGATTGTATCAACTTGTATTTAAGACATTTTATCAATGAGAAGAAAAATTATTGTTCTATCTATTCTACTTTATCCTGCAACAAAAATGACTTTTATCTAAAGAAACTGGTAATAGAAACTTTTTCAAGAATCTACTAAAACATTCTTTTCAAATCAATTACAAATACAAACAATTTTCTATACATAAAAAGATTCCAAATTCTTCCCATTATGGGTGTGTGCGGTTTCTAGTCATCATTAATTTCTAATGTGATAAATCTAGATAAATGTATTCACAAAAAATAAAAAAATATATCAAAACTGGAGAAGGCGACCAAAATGCCAAAAAACAAGAAACAAAGATTTTGTTTTGCTGCAGAAGATTGTGAATATTAAAACCGTCGAAAGGGCAGAGAGTGGTAGTGGTGAGAGAATAGAACCGTCGAAGTGGCGTGTAGGCGACTGGCCAGTTAAATACTTACACAGTCAGTGAGTGAGTGAGTGAGAGCAGTAGAGTAGACACATTATAAATTTGCGGGGAACAGCAGACATTCGGAATCGAGCCCTTTGAATAAGTTATGTTTAATCAAGAGTAAAATATCGGATATCGAGGATATGTCTACGTTCCAAAATTTGGATATATCAATGGAAATATCGATGAAATATCGATCCAGTGAAAATTCTGACAGAAACTAATAAAAATACATGAAAATTTGTAATGAAACTTTTGGAGGTTGTTACATGATCGATTATCTACCTTATGTGAAAAGAAAATATTGATCAAATATCAAGACATATGAATTTGCTATATTACTATATGAATTAGTATGTGTTAAGTGCTGATAATTATTAAAATATAATTTTTTTTAGTTCTATTTTTATTTTTTGATGGCTAAAACTTATAGGAGGCTAGGCCATCACGTCTTTTGTACAATATATTACACATCACACATCACAAAATTAAATATATAAATACTTCAAAATCACGTAGGGGACCTATGAGGTTCGAAATTCACACTATTTTCTCCATCTCCCTGTGCATAATCATGTGTGTATTATGAAGAATAATCATTAAATGATTGTTTTCTCATGTAATTATGCATGTATTGAACATGTCACGTGAATAGTAGATTAAACATTGAGCATGTGAAGATGAACATTTATCAAACTAAATATTAAATGTGAAAAGTTTACGGAAATTTCAAAAATTTCAGGAAATATCGGAAAATATCGGAAATATCGGGGATATATCAGAAATATCGATAAAAATCGAGAAATTTTAAAAAATTTAGGGATATATTTGAAAATTTTTCAGGTAACTTCAAAAAATTGAAATATTAGAACAAAATATCGCCGATAATATCGATTTTACATACATTGCGTTTAATACACATGGTCTCGCGTCCTGTCTTTGTGTCCCTGACTGACACAAGCACTAAACAGTTTGTACTCTGCTGCCTCAACAAAATCGAGCTCCACGAAGCAGCTCTTGGCTTAACTTTAGCTCAACGCACTATTTGCTTTTCACTCTCGAGCTCTGAGCTCAAACACAATAGACCTATAGAGCCGTTGCTATCTAAGAAGCAAGAAAGTTGAAGACTTTGAAGCAGAAGAAGTTCGAGGAGGAAAGAAAGAGAGAAATGACGAGTGGGTTCAGGCTTGTCTTTGCCATTTCACTGCCGTTTGTGCTTTTGGGTCTGTTTTCTTTTCTCTTTCTGAGTTTCTGGGTTCACTTCTATCTTGTTCTTCAATATCTCAATGTCTTTGCTTCATTTCTGTTTAAACATGTATTTGGATTGTTCAAGTGTTTTAGTGATAAGATGAAGCTCTTCTTTGAATCATTGTTTGTTCAGGACTAGTGGTATTTGATCAACACTTGCAAATCTATACATGAAAGAGAAAATGTCGGTGCCGGTTTCTTGAAAGATCACTTTTTTATTGTCTAAAAACTTTGCCTTGTATTCGTTCACATTTTTAGTATGAGAAAAAATTGGCATTTCATGGAAGAGTGGCTTAGGTGCTTAGCTCACCGTTAGCTCCAAGGGTGTCACAATTTTTTAATGGAAGCTTGCATCAGATATCAGATGTGCTAATGCATTTTAAGCTTTTCTAGGGTATAACCGTGTTTTCTAGTCAACTGGTTGGTTTAGTAAAGTATTTATCTAATGGCTTAGTATAAGTAGTAGGCTTAATTTGGGACTTTGCCTACAATATACTTATGTAGAGCTTGGGCATGTCTGCATTTGTACTTTATAAAGTTAGTGCCTTGGTAGGGTTTTTCATTGTGTATATGATGGACAGATACTGTTCAATAATGGAGTTTCTAGACTCTATCCAGCCTGGCATTATATCCAAATATGTAAAAAGTGATTCCGTTTGATGTACAAGTATGACTTTCACTGTGTGTTTGATCCTTATAATTGATTGGCTTCTTTCCCTGTATTCATACTTGATAGTAAAAGATGGATCTTCACTCTCGATGGGAAGCCTTGTAATGATGTACAAGTATGTTTTTTCTTTTTCTTTATAATGATGGCTACGAGCCTATGATTTAATCAAGAACTTGGCACTACATATGGATTTAGTGTTTGGTTTGGTCCTACACTAGTCTTAGTATCCGAAGTTTAATGTATACTCCTATGCTTGAATCATCTTAACTTTTGTTACAGATCTTTGCCATGGAAGTATTGTGGGAATATGCTATGGAGGAAATGCTGATGACCTTCCTACACCCGACATAGCAGCGCAGCTTGTGCAGCTTCACAACATCAAGTATGTTAGGATTTATGACTCCAACATACAGGTCCTCAAAGCCTTTGCAAACACAGGTGTTGAACTTCTGATTGGTGTTCCGAATTCGGACTTGTTGCCGCTTTCCCAGTTTCAGTCTAATGCAGACACCTGGCTTCAGAATAACATTCTGCCTTACTATCCGGCTACAAAGATCACATACATAACAGTGGGAGCTGAAGTTACTGAGACCACTGGTAATATCTCTCCCCTTGTAGTACCTGCCATGAGAAATGTCCTCACAGCACTGAAGAAAGCTGGTCTCTCTAAGAAGATTAAAGTATCAAGTACACATTCCCTTGGTGTTCTCTCTCGATCATTCCCTCCTTCTGCGGGTGCTTTCAGTAGTAGCCACGCTTCTTTCCTGAAGCCCTTATTGGAATTTCTTGCCTAAAACCAGTCACCTTTCATGATCGATATCTATCCATACTATGCTTACAGGGATTCCCCAAGCAATGTCACTCTAGACTATGCACTATTTGAGGCATCCTCGGAAGTTATTATCCAAACACCGGTTTGCTGTACACCAACATGTTTGATGCTCAGATTGATGCTATATACTATGCACTGATGGCTCTGAATTTCAGAACCATCAATATTATGGTCACCGAGACAGGCTGGCCGTCAAAAGGATCGCCAAAAGAGACAGCTGCAACTCCTGACAATGCCCAAACTTACAATGCCAATCTGATACACCATGTCATTAACAAAAATTGGCACCCCTGCAAAGCCTGGACAGAAGCTAGATACCTACCTCTTCTCTTTGTTTAATGAATATAGGAAGCCTGGGTTGGAATCTGAGAGAAATTGGGGGATATTTTATCCGGACCAAACAAGTGTCTACAACCTGGACTTCACGGGAAAAACTACTGTAGATATGACTCCAGAGGCTAATGTTACCAGTGCAAATGGAACGACGACAACTTGGTGCATTGTCTCGAGTAAGGCTTCTGAAGCAGACTTGCAGAATGCCTTAGACTGGGCTTGTGGTTCTGGGAACGTGGATTGTACTGCTATCCAGCCTAGCCAACCTTGTTTTGAGCCAGATAATACAGTGTCTCATACATCCTATGCCTTCAACGGTTATTACCAGCAAAATGGTGCTACTGATATTGCTTGCAGTTTCGGAGGGTCAGGGATCGTTGTTGATAAGAACCCAAGTATGTCTACATGGATATAACATTTGTTTGTTTACTTTATACTTGTGATTTTGCTTTGGATGGACTAACAAAAAACTGGTTTTTATCTGTGCAGGCTATGACAGCTGCATCTATATGGCTGCTGGGTGAGCTTTACATATCTGACTACCCAAGTTCTGAATTTTGTAGATCAATATCTATGTTAACTCTATGTGTACCAAGTTTGTCTTTCTTGTCTCACGACTTTGAATACAGGAGCAACAAAACTATAGAAAGTAATACAACAGCAATATCTGCTTCGTCATCCTCAGCGACGGTAAATGGAGTTCTAGCGTGGATTTTCACTTGCTTTCTTGTGATTTTTATATCATTTCTTTTCAGAAGTTGACCATGGTTGAGAAACAGAAGTTATGTTGCCACGGAAACTGGTGATCCTTGTACTATGGTGATTCATGTCCGGCAGGGGGTGGTGTCCCGTAAGTCTTGGTTTTGGAAGGTTTTCAGTCAGATACATGCGATACATGCAGGGACGGAGCCAGAATTTTCAGTTAGAGGGGGCCTAAATGAAAAACTTAAAAAATAGTCTTGGTTAGAGTAGTCAATTCGATCTTGATCTGTATATTTTGCCAAAACAGTCTCCATGTGTTTTTTTTGTTTGATAAAGCATCACAATTACTCGCACTTTGATTATGAGTAATATTTGATCCTCCAAAATATGATATTAACGTTTACTTATTTTTCCAATTACTGAATCCATGACCAGCACCAACAAAAGTTTCACCACCGCCTTGTTCTCCAGTAGCTGATTTGAAAGGTAACAACATAAGCAAAATGTAGCATCCTCTTTAATACTGTACTCTAACCAATATAAAAATTATAAACCAATCACGAATAAACCTTCTTTTCTTCTTTTTTCTCCCAAATTCCGTGAAAGAAAAAGTATGATTTTTAGGTCGACAAGGACCTTGTTGTAGATAATATCTTCGAACTTCTTCTTAAATGTTAGGATGATAACTTGCAATTGGCGGACGTTTAGCGGGATCCGATGGATACGTTTATGTAATATCTCCAGCACGAGACTTTTTCATATTGTTACTATTCTTCTTTTAAATTTTCGTAGATGGTTACTCATCTGATGTTGGAGCAGAAGAAGATGATTTTTTTTTTTGAAGTATGTCTCCATATCTAATAAACTTAATAAAAATGATTATATTTTAATCTCAGGAACGGTAGAGCTTTTATAAAGAAAAAAAGATCATAAAATCCTAAACCTGGTAAGAGATTGAATCCTAATTGACTTAATATTTGGACTTCATTATTAAAATAATATATAATAATATTCTTACCAAGTCGTTAGATTTGAATTAGTCATTGAAGTTTAGATATACTTCAAATAAATGATAATATTTATATTATATAATAATAATAATATACTAATTTTTTTATTATATAAACTGAGGGGAGGGCCAAACCCACCCTGATCTCCACATCCCTCCGTGCGTGCCCCCCATGCTCCCCTATATTTTTGTATCATGGTCCAAGATTATCTAATGGCATGAATATAGAGGCTTAAGTTTTATTAGAGGGTTGCAGCATCTTATTGTCGATCCATGATACCCATCTAATTCCACAACATGTTGCATCAATGCCAAGTAAAAAGAACCACAAGAAACTTAGTTCATAATATAAGCACAAGCAATTTACAATGTTCTTCAATAAAACAGACAAAAGTATGTTACATACTGTATCACATCCACATATTAAAAGCAACAGATACTCGAAATATTTATTTGAACAACTTCATAGGAATTCATGGTTTAATTTGCAATATCATATAGATTTCTCATGGCGCTGGAAAATTAGCCACATTGTCAATCACCTGCGGTAGCGGTATCGTTTCAAGTTGAAGTAAACCTGCAAAAGACCACGCTCAAATGTGCATCTAAAGCCCTTCTTTTCATTGTATTCCCAATCTCTGTTTACTATACGGAATACAATGTCCTCATAAGGTGGCCCTCCATGAAACCTTATAACGCAAGTGTCATTGTTCCTGTTATCTGGATGCTCATCCCTCTCAATAGAATACTCTGGAGTTGTTGTCCTTTCAATAAGGTCAGGATAGAAGATGTTGAACTTATATCCTTACGCAACTTTTGGAGGTGGATTATCATGATCATAGTCAGTCTGGTTGTACTTGTTCCACTCATATCCGGTGTGGAATCGGTTGTAGTACTTTGGCTTTCTAGGCCGGTACTTATCGTTCCATGAGTTGTATGCGAGCTCCGATGGATTAAGGTTCACTTCAGAATCAGAGCCGAATGCCACATCGCATTCGTGCATTTCTCCCATGGCTCTCATTGCTGCTTGCTTCAGCTTCAAGTCTTCTTCTTGTGGACGTGGCTGGGCCATTTGAATTCGTTTCTGTTGGTTTTCTAGTACAGCCATGCGTTTCTTTTCGAGTATAGCCCTGTCCTCTTCGGCGTCAATGGCCTTCTCATTTTCACCTCCATGAAACGTTTCTGGCGAAAATGATCCTAACTGTTCTTCAGTCCTCTCCTCCTCTTCCATAGGTTCAGCTTCTACACTATGAACTATATTCGACTTGTCTTCACTGTCCTCCACCTTTTGTACTTCGAGGCGTTGGAGATGCTTGTGCAACACCTTAGTATATTGCTCTTTCAGACATGCCTTGGCCTACAATACAGGGATCCGTGAATGAATGGCCTCCCAAAAGCAACAATGCTGGCTTCTCCGCTCAGCCTCTCCTTGGTTTCGCATTGGAATTTCTCCAGTTGAACATAAGTCTTGAATTGGCTCAAAACAGCCTTGACATCTGCTTCAACACTAGGATGCAAGCTGTTTGAGCTCAAAATATCTCTCGCGGAGAAATCCTTTCGGAAACAGTCTCTTTTATTGGTTTTAGATAGTTTGATCGCAGTTGTCGATTTATCCTGTACGTGCTTCATGTGCTGGCGTGCCACCGTCTCTCAACGGAATATAGAACTTAAAACTGCCTGACTTCTTGATAAGCGATTAAGACAAGGAGAGCACCAACCTTGCATAAATGGGTCCTTCACGCCTAGTAACCTAGCAGAGCCCCAGAAATCAATACTTCACACTACCCTTTACGAGTGCAAAGCAGAGCAACTTCTCTGACGATGTGTTGAGAATACCGCTTCCTTGGATGCCCGAACTCTCACTCGATATGTGACAAGCCCTTCAACCTTCCAGTCGCGTTTACTCCCTTTGGATATCCGAACTCTCACTCGATCGGTGACGAGCTCTTCAACCTTCCAATCGTGATACTTGCTTCCTCTGATTGCAATACTCTCACTCATTCTGTGACAAGCACTTTGATCGTCTGGCTGCAAAGATAGAATCTCTTGACGAGATGTCTAGGTGTACTTGCGTATAGCAAATGTTTTGTGTTTGATCGGGGACCTTTTCTCAAATGTTCTTACTCTCCTTATATAATGCTCAGTAGTCGTCTTTCAATTCTCTTGAACGTCTTCTGCTCTTGCTCTTTGAATCTCAATATAACTCTAACACCATCCAGCACACGGGTCTTTTTTTTTATATAGTTCTAATGCTATCACAACTCCTTCACTAGAAGAAACCTAACTTAAACAGAAAATGTATGATAAACATTAAGCTGCATGAATCAGCTATCCTGAATCCACAATCCTAAGTTGATCTGGAAATGGACTCTATTAACTCACTCGACCGCTCGCCAAGCTACATTTCTCTAACCGGGCCGCTCGCTAAGACTTCGGCCCATCATGGGTCGCTCGCCAAGACTTCAGCATTTCAACTCCAATATAAATATTTATTTCAGGCCCAAACACAAGCCCTTTGGTCCAGCCGGAGGCTCCTCTTCTCTAACCCTAGCTCAATCCACTGCATCTTTTCTTCGAGCTTCAACTAGCTCTGATTCACAAACCACCAGAAACTCCTTCCAAAACTGATGAAGAGGATCTGAACTCTCAGTATGATTGTGGTGCATTTTGATGTCGTCGTGAAGCTCTTCCAATCCCTCTACTGCCAAGCCCTTGAAAGCATGCATGTAAGGCTCCTCCTCCTCATTATCTATCATCATGTGATCAAACTCATCATCCTTTATTTCCAAAAAAAAAAAAAAAAAACTCATCATCCTTTGATTCTTCGGAGCCGCCATTGAGATGCTTGGACATGAAAACAAGATGATCAAATTGGCTTGACACGCCCTTCTCGCAATCTTTTCTCGAACTTGATCCTGCATTGTTCATAGTTGAACTCCTCCTCTTTCCTCTCCCAATCTTGGAACTCGGCTTGGGCACGTTCTCTTGCTAGCAGCTCCATACCTCCTCACGCTGTGATTTTTGTCGTGCCCTCTCTTCCCTTCTTCTCTCGACCCTTTTCGATTGGCCATTCTTTCTTCCTCGTCTTTAACTTTGAAGTATGAGGCATCAAGGGGCACACGACCTTGGCAAACGTCACGCTCTATCTTTTTTCTCCATACGAACGTCTCAGTCTTCTGCTTCTTCTCTAGCCTTAAAGCCTTCTTCTCTGCCTTCTTGGCCAAGTACTCGGCGATCATTCGGTTCTCCTCCTCGCAAGACCTCTTTTTGCGGTGGTGTCTGACATGGCTGTCGGAGGACTCCGATCTTCTGCTGTGCCGACTCGTCCCCATTTAATTATAGAATCTTGATAATGTTGTTTACACAAAAGAAAAAGAAGCTCCGAAGCCCCACATATAATTTTGAATTCACCGACCTAAGACTAGGATTCCCAACGTACAGTACTGAATTAGTATTGCTATTCCAAATCCAAATATGAAACTAGTTACGGAGGTTGCTTATTTGCTACGCATCTTGACCTAATAAAGAAGGCTAGGTTGGAGGTCTGCTAGCTGACACTCACATCTCAATTGACTTGGCATCATTTGCTAATATCATGGCCAGTGGTATGGGGACTCTTCAATACGAAGAGGGGTTCATCTTAAACTCGAGGGGAATGAAGCTTTTTACATGCAAATGGCTCCCGAATAACAACAAATCTCCGAAAGCCTTGATCTTCATCTGCCATGGATATGGCATGGAGTGCAGCATCACCATGAGCAGAACCGCAGTCAGACTCGCCGAAGCAGGCTTTGCCGTATACTGGATAGATTACGAAGGCCACGGAAAATCGACAGGCCTCAAGGGCGATATCATTAACTTTGATGTTCTTGTTCAAGATTGCACCAACCACTTCACAAACATACGTGAAAGCAAAGAGAACAAAGGGAAAATGAGGTATCTATTGGGAGAGTCGATGGGAGGAGCAGTAGCTCTGCTGGTTCATAGGAAAAAGCCACAGCATTGGGACGGTGCGGTCCTAGTTGCACCCATGTGTAAGATTGCAGATGAAACGAGGCCATCTCCTGTTGTGAAGTTCTTGATACAGCCCTGCCGGGTTATTCCGACTTGGAAATTAATCCCGGCTAAAGATATTATCGATGATGCTTTTAAACTACCCGAGGTTAGGAAACAGATTAAAGAAAAAGCCCGTACTGCTACAAAGACCGTCCTCGTCTGAAAACCTGCCATGAACTTTTGATGGCAAGCACGAATCTTGAACAGAACCTTCAAGAAGTCAATTTGCCGTTCATAGTTCTTCATGGCGAAGACGATAAAGTTACAGATACATCAGTCAACAAGCAGCTCTACGAGGTTGCGTCGAGTCATGACAAGACACTGAAGTTGTACCCAAGAATGTGGCATGGTCTTCTCTACGGAGAACCACTTGGGAACACGGAGATTGTGTTTACAGATATAATCAATTGGTTGGACAAGAGATGTGCCCCAGGAAATTCAAGGTTGTGTGAGTTGAAAAGGGATGCTGACAAGCAATAAGAAGAAACTTGTTGACCATCTCCCATCCCTAAAAATTATAATTTTCAAAAATTTTAATTTTTAAAATTATAACTAAAAATCACTTTAACTATAAAAAAGAGAAAATAACTAAATCTCTCATCATCCAAAAAATGGTCTCACTATCCAACAATTGATCCAATGATTTAAGTATTAGTTTTAGCTTCTACTACAACTACTAAAAAGCTTAAGTAAAAAACATGTGAGCTATATTTAACTTTTTAATTAAAAATAACTCTAAATATAATTTTACTGTTGAAGATACTCTATAGAATATACTCTATAGAATAGCTATTTTCTTTCTCTCGACTCTTGTATTGCTCAGCTTAGATTCAAAGGCACTTAAAATAGGGAAAAAATCACTTCAAAATAGGTTTATATTTACAGTTGTGTCTCATGAAGAAGAAAACACAAGTAAAGAAGTTCGGATTTGTGAGCAGTGAGTGAGGTACAGTGAAAAATATGTAGTTCACGATTGAAAATAATCCGAATACTGAAGTGCAAAGCATGAATTACTGTAGTATGGAAACTTACAACAAAAAAGGAGCATGAATTAGTAAGGAAGTGTAGTAAAAGGCCATTCCACTAATTGAACATCCAATGTACTCTAGAATAATAATCCACCAGTCATGTCTATAAGAAGAATTTAACTACATCACAAAGTAACCAAGAACTTCCATCACCTAAGCTGAAGTCTCAGAAATCATCCTAACCATCTCCAAAGTACCGATTCCAATAAAAGAATTTAAAGTCCATGATTCCTCGTTAATCATTAAGCAGCAACGCAATGAACTTTGAAATTTCATTGTTGCAGATTAAGAATGTACAAGCAGCTATGATATCTTGTATGCTACAAACTATGATGCTCAAGGGGTTTGGGTTCATCCATGTTAAGAGGATTTGACAAAAATTGAAGAAAGCACCCATATACCATTTGCACAATTGAAGTAAAAGTATATATAAATTTATGCAAATCAATTTGCCACATCCATCTACCGAAATCCTGTGGTAACAAGTACCTCACTTACAATACGCATCATCAAAGCAGTACACAGACAATAAGACAGAGACCATAATCCATCATTTCTCACGCACCAAATGCAGTTCTCACTACTAGTACATGTAGTCCTTCATTTCATTTCATTTCAACCAAACCAAAACAAAGCACAGCCATACCAACCAAGCACTTCTAGAGACCCTGCTCAACCAGATAATCACCAAGCCTCTCCACAACCATGTTGCATTGCCCAGGTGTCATTGGCTCATCATAGATCCCAATCAGCAAAGCCTGAGTTGTCTTCTTCACAGTCACTCCACCAGGTCCCTGAAAAAAATATAATCAAATTAACATTACCAAAACTCAGATCAAAACAATCAAAATGAGTCAAACATGAATTGGGTCACAATGCATAAGCACAGATTGGGTTGTCAAAGTCATAATGAGTCAGATTCAGCTACCTTCTTGCCTCTGATGACAGCTCCAGGCTCTCCTTGGATCACCATGTATTTAGTGCCTCCAAGATACAACCCAGTTGGGGCAAGTGAACCGGGTTCATCAAAGTCCTTCATGATCCCAGTTACTTCTTCAGGCTTCAACTATATCACAAAAACAACAACAGCCCACAAAAGCTAAATCATCAAACACTTCATATGTTATGCATCCCTCATATACCCAGAAGGGGCTAATCAAACTACACACCAAATCAAGCTTCATATTAATTAAAGGACATAAAGATCGAAGCTTTGAGCAAAAGGATGTTTACCTGAGGGAAAGTGGCGCTCTGGGCCCAAACGCTGCCGTCTTGGCCGATGATGGCGGCGGCGGAGAGGTGGTTGCCTTCAATTTCGCACATGAGGTGGTCATCGACGTAAGTTTGCCACGACATCTTTGAGTTTTTGCTTTGATCGGAGTTTGTTGAATGAAGAAAGTTTTGAGCTTTTTCTGTTCAGGAGGCTCTGTGCTAACAAAGTCGTCTTAATCTAGTGAATTTCAGCGTTGAAACAACGCACGGCACAGACTTTATATATTATTGAAGAAAGATTCTATTTTTTATTAATAAAAAATCATATAATTTGCGTGGGTGACACCACGTACAGTATTTTATTCTATTTTCTTTATTGGATACAAAACCTTCTGAGTTTTGATTTTCGGCGATAAGATTATGGTACGGGAGATCGGCCTTAAATATTTATTTATAATTAATTAGACAAAATTATAATTTTGAAAATTAAAAATTATTATTTTTAAAATAAAATTATAATTATTTTTTATTATTTACAAGTAGTTAAATTAAAATAAAATATTGATAACGATTTGTTATTGAATTTATAAAAATGTGCTCTCTATAATTATTTGTAAACAAAATTATAATAATAACCAAAAAATTAGTGAAATAAAACCCAAGAATTTTTCTTGATTTTCAGACAACTAATAAAAATAAAATGGGACAAATTGTCTTTAAAAAATGGTTTTGCTGATATAGACATAGTCTAGTTTTGATTTAAAAGTGTGGTAAATACTAAATAGCATTATGCTGAAAGCAGAATTGAATAGACTGGCAAATACACCAGTTTATTTGAGTAGGAGTAGGATGTTTTATCGAAAAACTGAATTGAAAACTGAAATAAACCAAATTGAAATTCGTTAGACCCGAAATTCGTGGGACGAACTAATCTAGAAATCGAACCGAACTAAATTCGAACGGAATGACTTTTATGGTACGATACCGAATAAAACCGAACCGTTCCGAAATGATATATGTGATAAAATTGTGCTTATTTCTTTACACAAATGAATATACACTCACCCATTTTAATTTTTTTTTGACATATATATAGAAATCACTTTAAAAAAATGCTCTCATTCTCTCACATTTCTTCCATCTCTCTACAGTTTTGTCTTTTTCAAACATTAATTAACTTAAAAATTATTTAGGTGTAGAAAATTTTATCGAAAAATCAATCCGAAACCGAAATATAACGATTTGAAACCTGTTGGACGCGAAACTCGTGGGACGAGCTTACCAAAAAACTAAACCGAATAAAACCCGAACCGAATAATTTATTACAGTACGATACGAATTTCGACATAATACCGAACCAATCCAAATCGATCCCACCCCTACATTTGAGCATCTTATCTCCAAGCCAGCCCTACACAATCAAATGAAAGCTTAGCTAGTTGTCAAATGATCAAAACCCCTTTCCCACAATCTCACACACAGAGGCTCATGGCTCTCCAACTTAATAAAATCAGAATTCTTGTTCTTTCCAATAATAACAAAGCTTCAATAAAATAAAATAGCTTTTGGGAAAGCCAAGTCTGAGATATTCAATATCAGAGTCCCAGTACTTGTTTCTCTCTGGTGAAAAAAATGTAAATCAAATTCAACTTTAGATTTTCTGTCCCATCTCTTTCCCAAGAGAGAGTGATTGACTGGATATTCTCTATGATATGTGAGGACAAACCAACTTGCATTATCTGAGGTCCTCCATGAGCATAAGAAATAGTGGCAAATCTTCTATGTGATGGGTGAACCATTCATCAGAAAATCCCACTTTGGTTCAAATTTGACGATATAATATATCAGACTAATAACACGAGCGCGTATATTACTTTGCTAAAGTGGTATCTTTGTTAAGCATCCAGCACCTAAATGTGAGGATTTGTTCTTTGAAAACCACCAGCAATGTGGCATGCAAGTGCATCAATGATGGCCAAGGACAGAAATCACAGAATAGAAAGAGTAGATTAAGAGATGCTTTTCATATGTATACAGCTAAGTATATTGTATTCATCATTTTTCTGATAAATACGAAGGGAAAAAAAATCAGACCAGCTCAGTGGCGTAGCCACCTTTTGATGAGGGGTGTCAAATGACACTCCTCAAGTTTATAATTATGGTTAACTAATCATATTTTTATTTAGTTCTTAAAAATTTCAAATAATACAACTTAATTTGACATTGCTGAATATTTGGAAAAAAAAATAAAATTCTTAATTTGTTTAGCCAATCGAATATATTGGTAAACTCTTTACGAGAAAAGAGTGATATCTATTTGAATCAAATCAATGAATGAATTAATAACACTAAACTTTTACAACATTTACTATTTGATGAGTTACTATAAGTTATCATTTTGATTTGTCAATTTATTTTGTAATTCCAATCAAAATTAAAATATTTTTTATATTAAGTTCGAGGTATGAATTTTCAATTTTATTTTGCTCGTAAATGACTTGTGAAAAATAAGACTATCATACGTCTTAATAATATTTGACACGACTGAGCAAGAGTTCTGGCTACGCCACTACACCAGCTTGATATTCAAATATGTGCTGGCCAACTTTGTCACACAAAGATTCTTTAAGATCGTTCAAACGCAATAATGTACCATAGAGAAAAGCTACAAGAGAATTAATAGGGAATAAAGGATACAAATTATATTATGAATAATATCGAGTTTACGCAGTTGATCAAACAACTGATTTTCAGTCCTTCTCCCATGGTTATTGTCTACAACAATGTCTTCATCACCTACTGCAGGCTACTTTGATGAAGGAGTTGCAAACTTGGAACCAAAACCCCATAAAATGTAAGGAAAAACCAAGACGTCAATACTAGGACATTTTCATGAGAGACAAGTGCCCTAGAGGCCCTGGTCAACAAGGTAATCTCCCAACCTCTCAACAACCATGTTGCACTGTCCTGGAGTCACCGGTTCTTCATAGATTCCGAATACTAGTGCTTGTCCGGTTTTCTTAATAGTGATGCCTCCAGAGCCCTGCAAAATCAATCACAAATGGAAGTCACTACTTGTGAAAAGTTCAACCCGGCACATAGTTTACACTAGAATAGATATGTTCATATGAGCTTAGCCAGCTAGGATATTACAAGAACAATCCATATTGCTACTAAATGACTACATTAGAATGTTTGTGTCTACTATATTTAAACATATTTTCATATGGTAGAACATGAACACTAAAGCTAAAGCCAGAAAATGGGCATGGCAACGTCCTTACCTTCTTTCCGCGGATTACAGCACCTGCCTCACCCTGGATAACCATGTACTTTACTCCACCGAGGTGCAAGCCAGTGGGAGCAAGGTGTCCAGGTTCATCGAAATCTTTCATGATACCAGTGATCTCTTCAGGCTTATACTGCAGACAATACAATCAAAGATCCACATTTAGGACATGTATTTTTGTTTTCTTATATCAAAACACAATGCTGCATAACCAATGCAGCCACTCATCACATTGTGGATCATGACATGTTTGTTTTAGCCACATTATTTACCACTAACATAAAGCAGGAGGTTAGACCTGAGGGAAGGAAGCACTCTTGGCCCAGGGGCTGCCATCATGACCGACGATGGCAGCAGCCGCGAGATGCTGGCCATTGCCATCAATGTCACACATCAAATGGTCATCCACATAAGTTTGCCACGACATTTTTCCTTCTCAGGTTAATCTGTGTGCCTCTGATGTTTACTTTTTTCTTGCTTCTTTGTTGTTGTGTATTAGGCTATTCCTGCCTGTAGCCTGGGATGATATCTTGTGATGGGAGTGAAGGAGGGTCTTTTTGGGAGTTGATGTTGTGGCTTGGTCAGTGGTGGTTAGTTTGACAAGGAAATTATAAGTGGGGAGAGGAGAGAAATGAGGGAGAGAGCTTTGAAGGCTAAGAAACATGGATCTCGTCTGATGGTTCACCTCCATTTTCTCTCTCTGCCTTCATATTTTACTCTACCAAGTGTCAATTCAGCCTTGGTCTTTGCTTTGTTTCACGAATTTTCCTCTGTTTCCGTTGAGAAATTACTATTTATCATGAGCTTATGACATGGCACTTTCTTCCTCTCTCTCCCCAATCTAAATCCACCATAATCTGAAACTCCAAGAAACTGGTGTAATTGTTCGAAATGCAGAAAAAGGATGTGCTGTGGAACAAGTTGCAGCAGAGTTAATGGTTGAACTGTTTTCTCTAGAATGTAGTGGACAAACCCAATTGTCCTGCAGTGTTGAACTGAATGCATATCAATTCTTCATATAAAGAAGAAAGAATTGTTCAGAACATCTGTTACTTCAATTAGTACGAATATAACACGGAACCCAATTGTTGGCTGATATTCTAAAGCAAGTGAACAAATAAGAACCAGGGGAACCCCTGTACTTTTAAATCCAACATGATCGTTCACCCAGAAAGAATAAACTTGATAATAAAATATACTCTACAGTCTACACCATTGACATTCGCTGAATATCTCAATATCTGTAGTTAGCTACTCATATAACATGCTATCTCTAAAGAAATTCTTTTCTTTCACATGTTTAACTGATTATGAAAATGACTCCTGGAAGGGGAAAACGAACTTCGCTACAAAGTTCGAACCGTATCACCAAATTGCTTCCTTTCCACCTGTTAGTTCAGCCTCCAGCAAAGACTTTGGAATTTTGAAATGATTGCGGGTGTCTCATCCCCTTGACAGACCACAATTAATCATCAAGTCGATAAGACCTCCCTCTGAAAGCCACACCAGCAGCAGCAGGTTGGGTTCGGCTTGTTGGTGGAGGAGCACCTATCCTGTATCTAGCAACTATTTTATTTCTGTGCAGTAACAGTCAAGAAAAGCTACAGGGACAAGCAGTTGACAATTGATAGAGTGGGAATTCAATCACTACCATAAGGTGGATATATAGAGCGCGTAGTTTTCTACTAATACATGTATGACAAAAGCATTGCAGTGAATGGACCTGATACTGAAAACTACACTACTAACTCTACCAAAAGAAATGTTGTGATGTAGATGTAAGTTTTTATGTGTACTAATAAGCACCTAAAGGAAATACTTGACTGCAATGAGAAATAGGTTGGATGTAAACCGACTACAGGTTGAATGCAATAGACAAGCAGGTTTATAATATCTTCCGTTTAGCATGAGTGCATTATATATTTCTGATTTAATAATAAAAAAGGATACACCCATCTTGGAGTCTTTAGTATGTACTTTCCAAGTATGGAGACCAAAACACAGGGATTGCCGATAGTACCTACAGTTTCAGCACAACCGTACGAGTTGATGACTACAAAATAAATAATTCAAGACTAATATCTTAGCAAGCTAAACACCATATTTCAACATAATCGACTGAATCAATGTCCAAAAATTTGCAACAGCTGTTTTGAAAGTGAACAGACGATATACAAAATATTCAGGATTGCAAGTAAAAGTCAAGCACAATCCTTCCAGTTATTTCCGGCTTAACTTCAAGACAACTGACGTGACCATGAGCTAGCCTAGACACGGCAGTAAAACAAACTTGTGTGCTTTAGGAAGATATTAAATTGCCAAAAAATAAATAAACAAATACAACTAGCTAACACACCAATAATGTCAAGGCTCCAAATATCATCATCCACAAGAAATCAGCTGTACGCCGTTCAAATGGTCCCTTTTCAAGTTGAACTCCATATCTTGCTCTGTACACATGTTCAATCATCAACAATTTTGTATTAATTCCCCAGTAATTTGGTTAACTTGTTGAAATAATTGACTGATCTCTTGATTACAGAAGGAAAAATAATACATCTCCTTCGGTCCACAATATCGTAGTGCATAGAAGGTATAACAATATGATTCTTAAGAGGAGCTTGAGTGCATAATCCAGAGTAAATGTAGACAAGTAGTGATGTTACAAAGATCCATTATTAAATCACCTGTTGCAGGATCATCCGGATACTTACATCATTAGAAGGCGAATTCCAAAGTTGACAGAGAACTTCCCAAGGAAGAAGAAATTCAATATCAACCTCCACACCTACAACAGAAGTGAAGTTAAAAGAAAGTTCTATGACACAACAAAACACAAAATGGTGAACCTATTCCTTGAAAACCATACCTGGAAACGTGAAAACACTAGTGGATATATCAATGCAATATATTGAGGATGATAAAGTCCCAAATGAAAGGCTGCAGTTGCTAAAAAACAGATGGTGCCGTATGCCTTGCTTATGGGTGGCAGTGACTGATAGAATCTGAAACAAGCAAATAAAAACCGGACAGATAATCAAAAGAAGCAACCAATCCAATTAACATGAGTGAAGCCATTAGCATGGAGACGAATTTATAAGCAAGCCCAATACTATAATTTCAGTAAACGTCTAGAGGCACTGTTGTTAATTTAACTACACTTGAAGCCAAACAACAAGAAGCGGCTAAGCTCCGAATCAATCTGATTATTTTTCTTTAGCATCAATTCATGTAAAACAAAATCTAGGAGCTGATAAATTGATAATATATAAACCCAGCTTCAACGTAAATTGGTTTGGGTTCAAGGAAAACCCAGTTTTTCTACTATTTCAGAAAAACTCAAGAGTTAACCCAACAATCCAAGAGGCCTTATTTATAATGAACTACAGTCAGTTCAACCTCACAGAAATCTAAATTCAAGTCCAGAATACCAATTGTTGCCAAAGACTAACTAAAAACAAAGCAAACCACCCAGAATTCAATTTGCAGATTGCAACCAAATGGTATTTAATATATAGAAAATTAGCAATACAAAAACCAAAACCCAGCAGAGCAGCCATAGCAGCAAAGAAGAAGAATAAGCCAAAATCTATGAATCTTAGAAATAAAGAGTAGAAAAAGGAAACACGGGTATTACTCAGCAGGAGTAGACATTGCAGACCCAGAATTCGAAAAATGAATTTTTAGTGATGACCCTGCTGAGATCTCTCGCTGCAAAGTTTATCGGTGCTCTGTGTGTGTAAACGAACAACTTTGTAAATGAAGAAATTGCAGAGCGTTCTTCTTCATACGACCTATTACCAGAAGCTTCTGAATTGTTTTATTTTCGTGCGCGTTTCTTCATCCTCACACTTGCGATTTATGGGCTGGAGCTGGGTCGGATGAGTGGCCTCCAATGGGCAGGCCCAGGAAAAGACTTTAAATATTTTCGTGGAAATTGAAGGTTAAGTCGGAACTTGGTCTGTCTTCGTTTGGCTCATACGAAGGGAAACAAAAAATTTCCATAATTTCCTGTATGGTGTTTAGCAATTTTGACGGAGTTAGAAATTAATTGTTACCTGAATTAATTGTAACTTAATAATATTGTGCAGCGTATAATTTATTTTTTCGATGATTTTCTTGACTTCATCACGATAGTTGAATTTTAACATAATAAACTAAGAAAAATAGACATAAATTTACAAACACAACTCACCAAAGTTTTAAGCTTTAAACTTAAAATGCTCGAAGGAGCAGAGCAAACACCAAAAACAGGATCAAAATTAAAGATAGATGTTTTGTATAAGTACTAGTAAATCTTTAAGTTTGCAAAAAGCTCGTGTAATTTTGTTGAGGAAGAACAAATGGGTGATCACTGTGCAAGGGCGGTGTCACAAAGAGGTAAAGTATATGAATAGAAGAGAAAATAAATTTTCGCATGAAGTAGTTTCTGAAATAGAAAATTATGTCACTACAAGAAAACTGCACCTAGACCACGGACCATTTCCGTCGTCTAAGTGCATTTTTCCGTCGTCTAAGTACTTGGACGACGGAATCTCCGTCGTCCAAGGTCCGTGCTCCAAGTGCTGTCGTCCAAGCACCTGGACGACGGAGAATTAGCCTTTCCGTCGTCCAAGTTAACTTGGACCGCGGACATTATCCGTGGCCGATGTATGCACCTGGACGACGGAAAGGCTAATTCTCCGTCGTCCAGGTGACTACATGGGCCACGGACATTGCTCGTTTCTCCGTGGCCCACGTGTTCACCTGGACGACGGAAAGGCTAATTCTCCGTCGTCCAGGTGCATACATAGGCCACGGAGAATCTAGCATTCTTTAGGGTTTAGGGGTTAGGGGTTAGGGTTAGGTTTATGGTTTGTGCACCTGGACGACGGAGAACATAATCTCCGTCGTCCAAGTGACAATTTAATTTTAAAAAAAAATAAATTAAAATTAAATATTATTAAATTAATTTATTATTAATTTAATTTAAATAATGAAAAATAGTCGAAATTAATTAATTAAACTAAATTTTTAATATTAATTAATGTATTAATTAAATAATTAATTAATTTGTACATACGTACACATCCAAATTAGAAACCCATAAAAATAATAAAATATTGTTCGGAACTCGAAAATAAAGAAACGCGATAATTAACTAGCTAGCTAATACACTGGAGGAGCAGATGCGCCGCCGGGTCCTCCGCCTCCAGCCGGGTCGTTGTCGTCGGGGTGTGGGTTCGGAGGAGGTTGACATACTTCTCGATTTTGGTTCATGAGCGCGATGAGTTGGGCTATTTGTGCTTGTTGTTAGTCAAGTCTTTGCCGCATTGACTCATTCTGCTCTTGTGTCCGTCGATTCTCCTCTCATGCCAGTCGAGCCTCTTGAATGGCTGCTTCGACGGCCGCTGCCTGACTCCTTCTCCGTTGCCCCGAACCTCCCGTAGATGATGAGCCGGAGGTCATCGACAAATCTCGTACCACCCTAGGCCCAAAGTGCCTAACCTCCTTGCCAGCTCTACGACCGTAGACCTCATCCGCGATTGCAATTTGACTCTCTAAGGATAGAGGAGGCAGGTCTTCCGGCGGCACATCTGGGAACGCAAGCTGAGTGTTAGCCAACTCTTCATGCGCACGCTCTATCACCCTTGCCTACAAAAGAATAATTAATTTATTATAATGAAATCATATTTAAATAATAATTACTATAATTAAAAGCACATAATTAATATATCACTTACGCCGCATTGACTCGCTTCATTATCGAGCCCAGGCGTCACGTACGCGTTTACGCTTGCATCAAAATAAGGGTGTTTGGAGCCCTTATCCTTGTGCTCCTTGGCTATTTGAATAAACTGCTTGGCGCTGGTAGTATGGTGTTTCTCCTTCTTCCCCCGGTTGGCTTTGTTGACACCGGAGAATTTCTGTTACACAACATAATTAAATCATTAAAAAATGAATAACTACAATTTAAATAATTCAATTATCTTAATTGAAATAAAAAAAAATTAATACCTTAAATTGTTCATCGGCAAAGTGGTTACACAACCACTCCCACTCATCTTCTCTATCCCCTTGCAGCTCTACCGGAGGAGGCACGGGACTGACATCTTGGAAGTACTTATGGAGCTTGTACTTCCAATCTTTGTAGATGGAGTTGGCGGTTTGGTTGATATGCCTCAACATGGCCGGTGTCGGATCCACCGCAAATTGTTCCTATCAAAAATAAATAGAAAATTATAATCATATATATTATGAAATTTTAACTAATATTAACAATATTATATAATAACTAAATTGGACGTATTACGTACCGAAAGATCTTTGAAGACTTTCGCCTTCTCATGATCCGGCGCCTCCTTCCAAGTAGGGGCAGTGATACGAACCCGGTTACGGATGATTGACCCTATCCCATGCGCCGAGAGACTTGCTAGCTGAGCTGTGGGAGGGCCACCGGTGAATTTGTCGTACGGCAAGTCGATCTTTTTCCCGATCTCCTTGCAAATACGCTCCTCTTTGCCCCCTTTAACGAGACCCCGAGTCCTTTTCGGTTCCGGGTCAGTTGGGGCCCTCCTTTGCCTACGGCGGGCGCTGTACATGATTGATTCGGCGGTCGAGGACGCCTGAGTACTTCCCGTTGAACCGGTACCGGGCGTCGAAGATTAGAAGGGGTCGACGTCATCACCGCTCGAGATGAATGGGGGAGCGGGAATTTCCCCAGAGGGCGCTATGGACGGACCAGATGATCCGTCCGGATTGAGAATGTCGTTGCCCTCCTGTTGTACCCAACCGACTTGGGCCGCCAACATTCGGAGCATCTCATCTTCTGCCTCCTGTTGGGCTTTCTTCTTGTCGGATGTCGTCTTTGGCGGAGCCATTTAAACCTAAGAGTACGGTGTTAAAATACGCGTACCTACTTACCATAATAATTACAACTTAAAAATTTACGCTAATTAAGTACGTTTAAGATTTAAATAGAGTACACTAGCTTGGCTTTTTCGGTCGTTCAATGGACGTGCAACCCGCGCGATAAAGTGTAAATTTTCAATTAATCAGCCTTGATTAAATCGAAAAACATGGCCAGTTAGGGATAGAGATAACGCGAGAGGCAGGACTAATTTCGACAAAAGTCTTTCTTAGTCCAAATCCTGTCACCAGTCATAACCCGTTTCTAGACACCATGTCCGACATTCGGCCAATTTTTCGAAAATTTACACTCCCTCAAGTCCTTTGCAAACTCCGCCCTCAACCTCGTGTCCATAACTTCACTTAGGTTATGGTGTGCGGTGATGAAATCCACACATCACGAGGGGTTAAGAAGATAAGCTAGGAAAAGAGGCGTCATCTATTCCAAAGAGTGCGACTTAATAAACCAAGCATATGTACTAAATTTAAATCGAATACGTACTACCATGCAATTTACTAGAAAACACACGTAACTAACAATTAAGTAAAACAATAAATAATAACAATAATAAATAATTATTTATCAACTAATTAATTATGAACTAATTACAATAATAAATTTATTCATTTATCAACTAATAATAAATAATTACAATAATAAATTTATTCATTTAAATAATTATCAACTAATTACAATTATGCATTTAAATAATTATTAATTACAATAATTAACCACTTTTTCATTATTATAATTACAATAATGAAATATTTAAAACTAATTAATAAATTATATTTAGAATTTAATTAATTAAATGAAAATAATTTTAATAAGGAAAAAAATAGAAATTTACCTCACCGGAGTAATCGGGAATATAGGCGGAGTTGAGTCGTTGGGGAGGAGGAACCACGCCGAAAAAATTATCGTCGGAGCGTCGCCGGTGGAGGATCGCCGGAGGAGAGAAGAGTAGAGGAGAGGAGAGGATGAGATGGAATGATGAGAAAATGAGGGGGGTGCAACTTTATTTATAGAGTTGCACTTAGGTGATAAAATCCACACATCACGAGGGGTTAAGGAGATAAGCTAGGAAAAGATGCGCCATCTATTCCAAAGAGTGCGACTTAATAAACCAAGCCTATGTACTAAATTTAAATCGAAGACGTATTACCATGCAATTTACTAGAAAATACACGTAATTATCAATTAATTAAAACAATAATTAATTATTATTTATCATGCATTTAATAATAATTATTCATTTACCAATATAATTAATTATTATTAACAATTATTATTATTACTATTATTTAATTTTAATTAATAATTATTCATTACCAAATAATTAACAACCAAATAATTAACAACTAATAATGATTACTAAATAATAATAATAACAACAGAATAATTATTATAATTACAACTATTTATTATTTAAAACTAATAAATTAAAACTATTTAGAAATTAAATAATTAATTAAATAAAAAAAATGTTAAAGAGTTAAAAAATAGAATTATTACCGAATCGGAATTTCGCCGGAATATCAGAAAAGTAGAGTCGTCGGAGAGGGGGAACCACGCCGGAAATTTGGTCGTCGAAGCGTCGCCGGAGGAGGATCGCCGGAGGAGAGGAGAGGAGAGGAGATGGAATGAGAAAAGGAGGGGGGTGCTGTGCTATTTATAGAGTTTCACTTAGACGACGGAGCACTATTCTCCGTCGTCTAAGCTCACTTGGACGACGGAAACACTGTTTTCCGTCGTCTAAGTGGCGGTTTCAAAAAATTTCAAGCGGCGCCAATTAATCGGCGGGTCGTTCTGAACCACCATTATTTTGGACTTAGACGACGGAGAATACATTCTCCGTCGTCTAAGTGAAAATTCAAGTGGTCCCAAAAACGGAAGCGGTAAATTGAACCGCCATAATTTTGGACTTGGACGACGGAGAATGACCATCTCCGTCGTCCAAGTGAAAATTACATGAAAAAAATAAAAAAATAAAAATTCGAACCGCCATGGTAATTTGAACCTGGACGACGAAGATGGTCATTCTCCGTCGTCCAGGTGTTCACCTGGACGACGGAGAAGGGTCATCTCCGTCGTCCAGGTTCAAATTACGTTAAAAAAATTTTTAAAAATAATTCGCTAGGAATTTAGCGATCTGTCATTCGAGTGAAATAGTCGTCCAATATCGATGAACACATCGTATATATGAACAGTTAAATTTGAACCGACGAATATTTTTTCGTTTTGAAAGTTGTTAAGTATCGACTAATCTTTACAACTTAAGTGTTCATGAGTAGAGGCTCATTTGCAGCAGAGTATTAACGAAATTGAATTTGGACAAAACAACTGTTGGATATGTTCGTCGTAACATAATATATAATTGTCTTCAAATGACCATAAAATAATAAGTTCGGGAAGGGTTAGATCGGCACAGTCAACCGCAAAACCGATAATTTCACAAACCGGAAACGTGGATACAAGGCATTTCGCAACTCCGATTTTCGAACCGTCGAAGCTCACACACCAAGAATTGTTTACTCTAAAGTCTTGACGAAAAGAATATGCATTGGAAGAAGGTCTAGATGGTCGTTGTCTTAGAAAAAATTACGATATCTGCACCTGGACGACGGAGAATGACGTTCTCCGTCGTCCAGGTGTTTAGACCTTGAATTCAGGGGTTAGGGCCTTACTGTTTAGGGTTTAGGGTTTGTGAACTTGGACGATGGAGAATTACCATATCCGTCGTCCTAGTTTATACCTGGACGACGGATAATGACCATTCTCCGTCGTCCAAGTTCTAAACCCCGAATTCAGGGGTTAGGGCCTTAGAGTTTACGGTTTAGGTCGTCCCCGGTCATTTGTGTGTCCGTTCAATTATTCTGATTCAAAAATATAATTAAAAAATTGATCGATCGATCCGATCTGCTAGATTTAGAGGGTCCAGGATTTAGGGTTTTATATGAGATTGAGATTTGGAGTGGCGCCAAAAGTGAAAATGGCGGGGGACCTAATATAAACGTGGACGGAATTCAGGTGTCCGTTCAATTATTTTGAATGACCATAAAAAAATTAAATAAATGATCGATAGATCCGATTTGCTAGATTTAGGGTCGAGGATTTAGGGAGATAGCCAAAATACCCAAAGGCGACAACCTGCAATTAATTTCTCCGTTGTCCAGGATATATAATTCGGATTAATTAATTACCGTAAATAAACCTGCATCGATCATATATATATTACAATAATTACAATAATTAATTACCAATTAATCTCCCTCGTCGTATGACCGTACTCTTCGTCATAATCATCATCGTCCTCATCCCCGTTAGACGACGGCTCATCCTCGTCATCGTACTCAACATCGTCCGACGAATAACCTGAGTCGTCGTCCGCGTCCTCTTCCAGCTCGTCTTCTTCATCTACCTCATCGATAATCTCATCTTCAGTTAGATCTGTACAACCATCAGGCATGGGTAACCATTCACCATCTTGAACCAGGTCCATTATATCGGAGCGGATGACAGAAATATTAGGCTCTTGATAGGCAGGAATGTCTCTTTCTGGTTCAGCAGCATCTTCGGTCGTCGCCGGTGTCCCTTCAATTGTCTCTGTATTCCATATTCCTCGGTGAGAGATATGGTTCACTATTTTCCACCCTTCACCGGCTTTCGGATCGTCCAGATAGAACACCGGCCGAACTAAGGTGGCGAGAGCGAAAGGCTCATCCTCATACCAGCTAGAGTTTGTATCGACTGATAATAGTCTCAGGTCTTCCTTTGTACGCTTGAACCATCTGCACTTGAATAGGAAAACGTTGATATCATTCCCGTAACATAGCTGAACCACATATACAATAGCCCCGTAATATAGATCATTGTCTTTCCCAACCGCGACCCCACTGTTTTGTGTTCTTCTTCCTTCGTCTCGGGCCAATGAATGGAACTTTACACCGTTCACAAAACATCCGGGATAAATATAGTGTTTAACCAGCTTCCCTGCTAGCAAGTGCTTTGGCCATGACCACCACCCTCCGTGGTTTTCAGATTTTTGCAGATCAATCATCTGCGAAAAAGGGCAAATTAATATAAGGGTTTACTTTCTACAAACATGATTGATATGTATTTAAATAATTAATCCCGAGACGTACGTACGTACCCATTGGAAGAAATAATCGGGAAACTTCTTCTTAACCATTTTCTAAATCCACGCCGAACTCTTGTTTTGATTTAACGCCTGAAGCCTCTCCCTGTATGACATCATGTACGGCTCAACTTCGTCACAGTCTCGCAACACTACCCAATGTGCCTCAATAAGTTCTTCCCGTGTTAACGATTCCTTTAATACTCCTCTAAACGGTCGAACGACATTGGTGACGACAGAAAGATTGATGCGGGCACTGCTCTCGGAGGCAGTGGGAGGTGGTGGATATTTGAGGTACCTGTTGCAGTAAGTAACACACTCATGCATTAGGTATGTCTCTGCTATGGAGTCATCCGGGGCCGACCTGTTTTTGACGAATGACTTATACTGTCCAAGCTGTCTACAAAATCAAACGTACAATACGAATAAGTACATATAGCTAGCTAGTATATATATAATCTCCAGTGGAACAAATTAATTTATTAGTTGTACGTACCTTTCTTGAGGATACATCCAAGTGTACTGGACCGGACCAGAAATGAGCACCTGCTCGGGCAGGTGGATCATTAGGTGAATCATGATATCAAAGAAAGCAGTGGGAAAAATCCTCTCTAGTTTGCAAATGATGTGCACAATTTGTTGTTGCAATTCCACCACATCTGACTTCTTTAATTCTCTGGCGCATAACCTCTGCCACCACCTGCACAATGCCATTATTGGTTCTACAACATCCCGAGGCAAGTATGGTCGAATTACCACTGGAATCAGACGTTGCAGCATAACGTGATAGTCATGTGTCTTTAGACCAACAAACTTGTATTGCACCTCGTCCACTGCTCCAGTTATAGTAGCTACATACGTAGTCGGATAACGAACGCCCTTAAACCAGTGAAATACAGAACGTCTAAGCGTCGGCTTCACTGTGTAAGGTGCATCTGGCATCTTGTTGTACACTCATTTCCTATCCCTCCTCAACCACAAGGGACGACGTAGATTCATTGATTCCAAATCTTTGCGCGCTTTGGAAGTATCTTTAGTCTTGAACTTAATATCGAGAATTGTTCCCACCACGCTGTCGCACACATTCTTTTCTATGTGCATCGCGTCCAAGTTGTTCCTCAGCTTCAACTTCGACCAGTAACGGAGTTCAAAGAATATACTCTTGTGATCCCAATAGCTCAGATCATGTGGAGCAATTGGATTGCATTTCTTTACATCCGCGTCATTGCTCAACACACCAAAGTCGAAATAGCTCAACCTCTCTAAAATCTCTTCGCCCGACCAACTACGGGGTTTAGGATTGTTCTCTACCGTACCGTCGAAATGAGCTTCATCCTGTCGCCACGGGTGGTCGTGAGGAAGCCACCTACGGTGTCAACTAGAGTTCACGTCGTCCAAACATATAGGACATCCATTATATCCTTTTGTCCTGCAGGCTGCCAACATCCCATAAGCTGGAAAATCGCTGATCGTCCACATTACGGCAGCCCTCATCGTGAACATCGTGTCAGTGAATTTGTCATAAGTTGGGACTCCATTTTCCCACAACAGTTTCAGCTCGTCGATCAAAGGTCTGAGGTAGACATCTAAGCACTTTGATGGAGATTTAGGACTTGGAATTAGTACGGTAAGGAAATTAAATTCCTTGTTCATGCACATCCACGGAGGCAAGTTGTACGGCATCAGAATAACTGGCCAAGTGCTGACGGCGGAGCTATTACTTCCCCAAGGATTGAATCCGTCTGTAGATAGGCCGAGTCTAACATTTCTAACCTCTGAAGCAAAGTCTCCAAATTCTCTGTCGAAATGTTTGAAACCCTCCCCATCCGCGTCGTGTCGCAGGACATCGTCATCTATTCGCTTTTCTGCGTACCATCGCATCGCCTCTGCTGTGTGTAGAGACATGTACAGGCGCTGCAATCTGGGAATCAAGGGAAAATATCGAACAACTTTCACAGGAATTCTCTTTTTCGAACTCTTCATATTCAACTGGAATCTGCACTGGCCACATACGGGACAATAGTCCAAATCTTTATACTCTTTGTAAAATAGCACACAATCATTCGGACATGCGTCAATTATCCTGTACTTTAGGACGAGGCTGCTCAGGATATTTCTAACCTTATAATGAGATTTAGGAAGATTGTGATCATCAGGAAGCAACTTACATATTTGCTCCTGAATTTCGTCAAAAGCACTCACTGACATTTTGTGCTTCACTTTTATCTTCATTTGCTCCATCACATATTGCAACACATTCTCTCGACATCCAGGGAACACCGGGGTCTGCGCTTCAAGTAGCATCTGGTTGTACTTTTCCATCTCACTGGTGTCAGTGGCCAAGCTAGCTGCAGGGAATATGCCATCATGCTCATTAGTGGTACTGTAACCTCCGTCTTGGTGTTGGTATCCACCATGACTACATCCCGAAAACGCATCATGGACCAAATCTGTAGTTGGGTTGCAAGCTGGGGGTCCGACACCACTGCCGCTGGATGAGGCACCATGGTAACTGTACCCTGAGCTGAAGTCTGCTGCGCTGAACTCTACTGCTTCACCATGCTCACTCCATGTAGTGTAACTCCACATCATACCATTTTCGTACAGGTGTTGCACCATAACATTAACCTCCGCATACTGACAATTAAGACATTTCTGACACGGTCACCTGAAACGTTTCTTTCCCTGACAATGTTCTATCGTAAAATTCACAAATTCGCTAATTCCATCCATATACCGGACATCACATCTATTCTTCAACTTCATCCAACTCTTGTCCATACTGCTACAAAATATTATAATTAATTAATTATATATTACATATATATATATATATTAGTCCATTAATTTACGCTTAATTATACGTACTCGATCTACATCGATCCATCAATTACGTACGTACGTAATTTAATCTGTATATATAGCTAACATCCATGCATGTATGTACGTACGTTTTCACTAAATATATATATATTAATTAAGCAAATTTTAACTGCGTGCGTACCTGCTGGCCTTCTCGATATCTGTTAATTAACCTAGCTAGCTAGTCAGCGGAGATCCCTTATCCTGATCATTCCCTCGGCCTTCTCCCTAGCTTCTCCTTCTCCTTCTCCTTCTCCTTCTCCCTTCTCCTTCAATTCTTCTTCGAATGGAATGAAGAGATTGAGGATCAGATGGAATGAATCGATCGAAGAGAGTTTGGCATCGGGCTTATATAATGCTTCACTTTGACGACGGAGGTGTCGGTACGTCGTCTAAGTGGAAGTTAATTACTCGGACCACGGCGTGTCGGTCCGTTGTCCAGGTGATCACCTGGACGACGGAGAAGACTCCGAGGTCCAGGTGATAACCTGGACGACGGAGAATACCTTATCCGTCGTTCAGGTGATCACCTGGACCTCGGAGTCTTCTCCGTCCTCCAGGTGATCACCTGGACGACGGAGATGGTATTCTCCGTCGTCCAGGTGGTACTTGGACGACGGAGACTTCTACGTCGTGCAAGTGTCACCTAGGCCACGAAACATTTACGTTTCCGTGGTCTAAGTGTTGTTTTCTTGTAGTGTGTGTATGGATATGGTGTCACATCCTAGCTAACTTTGGCTAAAATAAAGAGCAAGACTTGATTTTGTACCAGAAACTCGACATAGAAGTATATACATAATTTACTTTTTTAGAGATCAAATATAATAATTTTTTTCTACCCAAAAATCCTACTAGGGCTTAAGCCCAGAGGAGCCAATGGCTAGCTCCGCCCCTGAATACAAGGATAGCAATTATAAGCGTAAGGAAGAAAAAAAAATTATTTCACATAAATGATAAGTTAGACAAACGTAATCCAAGGAAGTGGAGAATTAAATAATTGTAAAAAAAAGAGGAGAATCAAAATCCTAAGGAGTTTGAGAGGAACAACTGTTTTCATAGGCGTAGCCAATATATAGTGAGGGGTGTCAAATGACACTCCTCAACTTTTTGATAATCATTAATTATGTAGTTAATTTTACTGAAATACTAGTAATTTAACACAATAAACCTCATTTTGACATGGCTAAAAATTTCAAGAAAAACACATATTATCTGTTTTATATTGTTAACCAATCGAATTATTCTAAAACTTATTAAGAGAAACAAAAATATTGTATTATTTAATGAAACAATTAGTAACTTTTTACAACTGTATTAGCCTATTTGATAAATATTTTGTGCATTGGATTTGTGCTGGTGTGGGCTAGGGTTATTACCCTTGGGCCAATGTTTGGTTTTATTTTAGATTTAATTACGTATTGTCTTTTAATTTTAAGAATAAATTCCTTCTCTTGTTGGGTAGGACTAGTCGGGTGGTTTAGCTATTATGCTTATTTGTGCACTTTAGGTGTCTAGCCTAGGGGGTGTGTGTGTCATGGTAAGATGGTTGCATCCTCCTAGTAGCAGGATGAAACGTAGTGTCGACGACTCAATTGTCGTTCGGCAGCATACTAGGGAATGAGTTTTGTTAGAATGCTTTTGCGGGGGAAGCAACAAACTTACTTTTCTAGTGTGTCACCATATTTGTGAAACAGATATAATAGCTTGTATGACGTTCTCTGCTAGTTGGTGTGTGTTTGATTATATAGTTATTATAGGGTGTTTTGTGACTATCCGGAATGCGCTATATGTGCTCGTTATAATATGGGGTTCAGATTTTATGTCCCCCTATGTACTCATTAGTTTTATTAGTAAAGGCACAAGGGCTGTTACACCGCTCTTTTTTGAAGAAGAAAAAAATAGTGCAATGTTTAATTTTTTACCATCTTAAATTGTTTATTAACTTCGGTCAAAATTTAATGGTGTTTATATATTTATGGTGCAATATGAGTCTCATATTTCTTTATAGGTAGAACTTCGACGTAAATGAACTTATTTGTATTTTTTTAAAATAAAATTTATTTTAACACGACTGACAGAAATTTTTGACTACGTCACTAACTTTTCGTTCATATTTTTCATTTCATCAGGAAATCTTTCTTTTTCCGGCCACGTCATTCCAAACACAGGAACTACAATGATTACTTAATTTTCCTTTTCTTTCCCCCTAATTTCTGCAAACCAAACGAGATCAGAAATTGAAGAAGTAGCTCGGTTAATAATTAAGAACCTTATGGAAAGCATTAATTAAGTTGGTTGTCCTGCATATTGATTCAGTAAACATACTAGACCAGGACTTCACGAAGATGATAAAATACTCGAGTTGTTGCAATATCCAAGTTTCTCTGAGAAGTATTTGAAGGAAAAAATTTGCGTCTTATAAAACTAAATGGACCAATCTCGTACCCAATCTGAGCAGGAAAGATCAGATAATGTATATATTAATGACCTGTCTATTGTCTCGACCAACTTCACTCGACGCCATGCAGCTTGCCGGCAGTGCTTGGCTGGAGACTTAACTTGCATGTAACCCTTTATGAATAAGGGTCTAGTGTCTACGTTTGTGAGAGACGCCCCTCCAGAATAATTAAGGACCAGAAGCAACGACATAACGATATCCTTGGATCATGTCCAACTTTTTTCGGGGGCCATGCATACTTTGTCCTGGTACAAAATTACAACCAAATGGGTTGTCTTTATTTAGAAATAAGAAGTTCATCTCATTTATTAGGTATAAGATCTTTAACGAAATTTTTTTAAATAAATAATAATTTTTTAAGATTTCATAATAAAATATGATATTTTAATGGTTGAAAATAGTACGATGGACTTTCGTAACGTTAACAAAGCAACACCTAATCGACTTTACATATCAGATCCCAATTCAATAGATCGATTCTAATCATATCTATACATGATTTTCATGCATGTCCTACGTAGTAGTCTCAGTCTTGTGACTAAACAGTAGTAGAGATTAAAGAAGAGTCTTGACCAAGGGTACGGTGGAGAATGTGGGTTCCTAATCCGGTTAGTTGTTCTCAAAGTCTACCAAAATGCAGCAGACAAAACAGTGTCGCACTAGCTGGGTAGGTGTTCTTAAAATTGTGTCAATCACGAGACTACATATTTTTTCGTCATTAGTTTATACGGTGGTTGTGGGGATGCTTGGACGGGGTCAGCCATGATTCTCGAGTTTATTGACGGTGGTTTATTACATTCTATTGCTATTCTTAATTTTGGCAAATCGACTATAATGTGATTTGTTTGGTCTAAAGATTTTGGCATTATGAAGAGAGAGTTGGCCGGGCTAGCTTTTGAGGAGAGAAACATTTGGTAGCGTAGCAATGTAACAAGCATCATGGCCCTGTAAAAGAGATTTTCCGATAATAATAGGCAAGGGTGATACCACTACCGCCTACATACATGCTTGCTCCTCACACTGCATGCATATATTGATCAAGTCCACGATAAAATAACATAGTTTTTGCTTGAATAAACAAAATGTTTTAACAAATCTATTAATTTCGATTAAAATACTGCTCAATCAGTGATTACCTCCCCCACAAATGACAAAATATAAGGAGCACAAACACAGAAGAAACATTACAAAAATGAAAATGTATATATATGACCACAACACAATGAGATGAGAAATTAAAACACTACATATGACATGTATTTTACTTGTCATGAAAAAAAATATCAAAGTTTAGCCAGACATATTCATGTACTTTGACCAATTAGCTTCTATATTGATGTCACACCAATGACCAAGCCAACGAGCTGGACATTCTCAATCCGATCACATATAGAAATAATAGAATATGAATTTTAATAGATATGCATTATTGTCTAAACGAACGTTTTAGATTTAAGTTGATATCAAGTTGGTGTAATATATCATACATTTTTTTTTACTTATAAAGAAGAAATTAAGGAGGTGAAATTAACACTTTTTTTTTACAAACTACACTCTTTCTTCACAATTTTAAATAAAAATGTATTAAAAATACAAATATGGCTCAAATGAACCTGAATCAGGTCAATCACTTTCACACACAAACAGGTGAGGCCCGTGAGGAGGTAAAAACATGGCCCATTTATTATGTGTGATCTGAGTTCACTTGAGATCTTCCATAAAAATACACAAAATAAATGGGGACGTGATTTGGAAAAAAAAAACGTCAATTTCACCCAAAAAAATATTAAAAAATAACTAATGTATTTAAATAATAAGAAAATTGTTAGGCGGCGCCAAGAATGCCATGTCAATGGGCGGGGAGGCGGAGGGCTGGACTGCTGGTATATTTTCCGAATGTTATTTGTTTAATATCCAGGTTAGCATTGAAAGACAACTTGGTGTGACAGCCTTCACCCTAGCTGTGTTGGACCCGTTGTGATAAGAGACCATCTCCCATGCATTCTCCCTCTTCGTACTCTTCCGCCAAATTTTCTTTCCCCCTATTTTCTCATTTTTACTCTTTTTACCTACATTCACGAGCTACATCACTTAGGGCTCAGCAATGGATTGAGTCGATTTTTTTCCGAAAATTTAGAGTCCATGGGCATTTACGGGCTTTTTGGGTCCCAAGCCTTACCGGGCTCTTTGGGTCGGGCCGATCAAAAAAAATTTATATTTTAAATTAAAAAAATAAAAATTAATAGTGTTTAACTATCAAATATATCAATAATTAATACATTAAATAGTATATAAGCCTAAACAAATTAAAAATTAGTATATGAATAAATGATATTAAGGTAAACTAGAAAGTTTAGAGATTTATATTGATAAAATAATGTATAATATATACAATTGATGGATTAGACGCGCTTGGCCCTACATGCCTTGATGAGCCGGACTTTTTTGGACCCTTGAATTTTGGGACCTTGACCCGAGTCCGACCCTATACCCATATGGTCAAACTTTTTCAGGCCTAAATTCGGGTCGAGATTGAGCTTTTCAGACCTCGAGCCGCCCACAAGATTTTTGAGCTTATGGGTCAAATCGTGACCCTTAACAACACTCATTTACTCCACGTAATTTGTTGTCATGGGAGCCCGTGGACAATTTAGGTATCAATTTTTCAAAATGAAATTATTCGAACATTGTCTGATTTGCACATTGGTTGGACCACATAGTAAAAATGGATGTTCCATTTACTTATATGGTATTCATTGTAAGGAAAAAATTGAAATTTTGTTCACCAGTTTAACTAGTGAATCGTACATAACTACATATCATCTATGCAATAAGTTCTATTCTTATATATATATATCATTTTTTAAACTAACAGACAAAAACCGATGTCTGGTGAGATTCAAACACGTGACCACAAAAATCACGATATGAGTTCTTATATATATATATATATCATAAGATGTAGAATAGTATTTTTTTTTTTTAGTATCAAATGGTATATGCGTTCTTTTTTCTGATAGAATACCCAATATACGTTTTTTTCTTCTTCCATAGATCTAATATACGTTGCTTAGGTTGTTATTAAGTATTTTGTACATTTAGTATTGTCATATATTCTTATTTTTTCGAATAAAGAAGAGTTCATTAAAACAAAGAGTTTATTAAACTTTCACAACTAGAAAAGTTCATACATAGATGGCAAGCAATCCTAACTCTATCAAGAGAAGAAGAAACACATTAGAAACAAGAACTAATATTTAATATTAAGCCCAAACTTACGTTGAGCTTACTCACATCTTACAACAACCACACAAGACATAAACACACAGAGATGAACATATATCTGAGCACTCAATTATGATAGGTAAGTTCAACTCTTATAAATTACGCAGTCCAAAAATATGCAAATAAACCCTGGTACCAACAGTACCTGACTCTAGAGTTCTAAACAAGAGGACCAACAACGTAATTTGCTAAAAAAAAACTAAAAACCTAGAATAATAAAAGCTCAAACAGACAGCCCAAGATTGAGGCCCAAAACATCTCAAGCCCATTCAAATTCCCATAGCAAAATATCACCACCGTACGAGCAAGCACCGCAGCCCTCCACCGCTTACCACCGCCCAACACCGCCCGGACCAAAACCTCCAAGATGGTGACCTCTGGCTAAACCTCCTCGCCTCTCCTAGCGGGAAATCAGTGCCGAAAAAGCCAACCTGAAATAGCACGGCACCCTGCCACTGATCCATCACTTGCCACCCCGCACCGCCGCGACACCGAAGCCGTAAAAACTTTCCAAATCTGAAGAGCTTGAACCCCACAACCACAAACTATCAGGGCATAGTTCCCCGTTCTGCAACAACCACGAGATCAAAGCAGGTCAACGACCAACTCCATCTGGGCCGGCATCGGACGAAGAGATAGAAGTAGATGGCGTCGCCTCGAGTGAAACTTGACGAAGAGAAAACCTTAAAGAGGTAATTGGTATTTAGTCTCTTTGTCATACATTCTTATGTTTTGCACTTTTGCTCAAATTAATTATTATGTCCGTTATTATGACTTTTATTAATTGTGCATGTAAACGTCATGTTTAAATGTGATAACTAAAACTGATAAACACATATACACTTATATTTTCTTCCACGTAGTTGATAATTTTTATTTATTAGTAGTAAAATAGCTTGTAGTTAATTATTAACTAACTCGCGTGCAATGGCATGTTAAAAAATAGAAAAAACTCATTCTAAATCTTATTAACTTTTTATTTTGAGTGTAGTTTGACAAATAATTTTCTTCAATTTAAGTCCAGCAACAATAAATGTGTTTCCTTTATTATCATTTCTCAATTTTTTCAAGTCAAAAATGACCTTTTCAAATTTGTTAGTGTATTTTTTTGTCAATTATGTAAAATTAATGAAATTTGCTAAGATTTTAGTGTTAATTTTTAACTCATTAATATTAGACAACATCTTCTTAAATGTTTTAAATTTAGGGTTGGGTTCAATGGCATCAAAAAATTATACAAATTTTTACATTAAATTAGAACCATTAGATTTTAAAACATTCAATGATTCAGATTAATTCAATATTTTTATTTAACATAATAAAAATTAAAAAGTAATTAAACTTAACCTGAACATTCTCTTTCTTGCCTCTTTTTCGCACGCACCTCATCTCTTCTTCCCAGATCCAAGGTCACTACTGGAGGAGGAAATCGGGGCGACGTAGAAAGGTGGTCGCCTCGTATGAATTTTACGTCGCCTAGATTTCTTATGACCATTTCTACATCGCCTCGTCTTGTCGCTTCAGATTGATCACGCCACCATTGGGGCGACGTAGATACAATCTACGTCGCTTCGTTTCATTTCAAGCGACGTAAATAATGTTACGTCCCTTCAATTGAAGCGACGTATATTGATCACGTCGCTTCAACTGAGGCGACGTATATTGATCAATCTACGTCGCTTAATTTTATTTATTTTTAATTTATTTTTCTTTTTTTAATAAATTGAAGCGACGTAGATTGATTTCTACGTCGCCTCAATATATTAAATATTTATTTTATTTTATTTGTGAATACATTGAGGCGACGTAGATTGATCAATATACGTCGTTTCAATTTAACTAAAATTTATTTAATTTATTTTTTTAATTTTTTAATAAATGAGGCGACGTAGATTGTTCTATCTACGTCGCCTCATTAATTTCTAAATACAAAATAAATAAATATTAAATACATTGAGGCGACGTATATTGATCAATGTACGTCGCCTCAATGTATTTAACATTTATTTATTTTTTATTTTTTTAATAAATGAGGCGACGTAGATAGAACAATCTACGTCGCCTCAACGTATTTAATATTTATTTAGAAATAAATGAGGCGACGTAGATTGAACAATCTACGTCGCCTAATTTATTAAAAAATAAAAAAAAATTAAATATTATTGTACCAAGTCACGACCTATCGCAATTTACAAACACAAAAACGCATTCAAATTGCAGATACGCATTCAACCACAAAAACGCATTCAATCACAAATCAAAACGTTAAAAGTTTATACAAATCAAGTTTACACAAATCAAGTTTATACAAATCCTATATACAGTTTACGAGCCGGGAGGTGGTGGAGGAGCTTGAGGTTGTTGACTCGCAGCCTGGAATGATCGCATCATGGCCTCCATTTCTTACATCCTTTGGGCGAGCGCACTCGCTTACGCTATGGCCTTCTGCGCCACCTCTTTGGCTTCATCGATCTCCTTTTGCATTTGAATTTGGCGTTCCTGTACCCGGGCCCCTCCTCTCGGTTTGGGGTCGCGTGTGAGAGCACACCCCACCCCTGTAAGGTCGAACAAGAACAAATATTAGTAAACTATATCGTAAACCAAAATAAAGCAAAACGTAAATCGAGATATGCATCGACGGAATCGTTTTGGAGATTTATTACCTCTTATAGAGGTCCCGTGCTTTGAACCCACCTCTTCCTCTATGATATTTATTTGTGTATCAAGAGGAAGAGGCTGGGGTTGGGAAACCTCTTCGCCGTCAACTGGGCCCGCAGCACTATCTTGTTGCGACAAGACTTCATCGAGTCGACGCTTCACTGCCGCCTGCTCAATTAAAATAGATAAAATAAATAATATTACAATTTAGTAAACAAAAATAATTGAAATAACGTAACGTGAACCTATTTGAGCTTACCACTTTCTCAGCCGCATTCCTCTCCGGCTGGTATACGTTAATCCACGTCTGGACGGCGGGCGCTTTATGACCCTCCTTCTCCAACACCTCTCTTCGGTACGAGAGGGCGAGGGATCCCGAATGGTGGTTGAGCTGCTGCTCCTTGTTCTTGTTTCGGTTTCCTCGGTTCCGTTCGCACAATCGCTGCCACACACACACAAAAATCATTTTAAAATAAGAACAGATAAACATGCATATTGTTCGAACGTTTGACCAAAACTGTAGGTTCATTTATGAAACTCACCAAGTAAGCAGGGTCTTCGAAGTGGGCTTTTAACCACGCCCATTGGTCTTCCCTCCCGAGAAACTCGGCCGGAGTCCCCTGGCTGACGTGGAGATAATGTTGATGGCAATCGTACTTCCAATCCTTATAGATTGTTTGCGTCGTCCTATCAATGAAGTTCCACATCTCCACATCAGTCGCCGGGATGTCGTAGTTCGTCTAGCACAACACATTTAAATTCCGTTATGTAAAAGTTATATTTACATTTACTACAAGTATGTAAGTAAGCTAAGGCCAGCAAGTATACCTCAAGACTGTTACTGACGATATCGCGATGCAAATCGCTAAGTCCCAAGAAGCTAGATGCAAGCATTGGAACTTTTCCGCGGATGATGCTACCGATGTCTCGGCACATCCGACTCCTCATTTCCCTCGTCGCAGGCCCCGCATGCCTCGTAGAGTAAGCGACTTGTAGTCGCCTATTGTTGTTCATCCGGACGAGGTACTCCGTCTTCGTCCCGACAACGACTCCGCGCTGTTCCGTCGTCGGGTCTCTGGTTGCCATGTCGACCATGTCGGGGAGTTTGGTCTTCTTGCACCGGATGCTGAGGGCGGGAGGGTGCTGTGACGTCGTAGTGGCGTCGCTGCTGTCATCCGCTCTTTGCGGAATCGCATCCTCAAGTGGAGGGGCGGGCGTTAACATGGGAGCTTCTGGAATCGACCGGGGCGCCGATTGTCCCGTGGGGCAACCAGACCCGGAAGCCCCATCTCGGATGAATGCTCGCCACCCCGCCTCCGCCGCCTCCGCAGCTGCCGCCGCGGCCGCCGCTTCCGCTTCACGACGCTGGATCGCCGCTTTCCTCCTCTTGTATGCAGTATCTCCGGGAGCCATTCTATTAAAACTATTCTATTAAAATTGAACTACTCTTATCAATCTAGGCTTTGAAATTGATGAAAGAAACATCAAGTAATAATCACATAAGATTAACCAAACTTCAATAACCAAACAATCATCCACATTACGCATATATTTATTTAACCAAACCCTTAATCCTTAATCCCGACAGTACTACAATCATTTAACCAACCAGCTTGAAAACAGATTGAAAACACATTCGGAATCATTATATGATCTGTTTAAAGCTAGCTATACAAGTAACAGCTACTCACAGAATCACATAAAGCAATGAAAAACAACTAAACATGAACATTCAGCATGAAAAGCAGCTATACACATGAAAGCCTAAACATGAAAAGCAACTAAACATGAACATTCAGCAACTAAACAATCAAAATGATAGATGGACAGCAACTTCTACACATGGACAGCAACTACACATTGATAGATTACACGGAATGTCTCACCATACCTTCTCGAGTTGGCTCACTTCGTTTGCTTTAGCTACACGGACCCGGAATGCTTCTTCTTTCTGAAATCACAAGTATTGAGAGATTAGTAATGAACCTAAATTGAAGTTCCATCCACATCTATTTACCATTTGCAGTTGAAAATTGAATTAGTCAAAACAAACCATGACAAAAAGGGATGGATTATTATTCTGTAATTCATTAACCTAAACATGTTGAACAGAACAGTTGATGCAATCAGTCACAGGAGCTACTGAACAGTTGAACAGAATAGTTGCTGCTTGAAAACAGATTAGCTACTGTGATACATGCATATCAGTCACACATAGAGTTATCATCAATTGGTATGCAGTATGCACCTCAACCTCAAGCTTAAAATGGACATGAATCATGGGAGAGGGATTGAACACTCAAACTCTCAACATTCTATATCAAAAGCATTGCACTTGAAAAAAAAAACCACAGCTTAACGCATAGTTCAATCTCCTAAGATTTCAGTAAATCAACCATCCATTGCCAAAGTCCAAATATTCCAACAGAAAATACATGCACAGATTCCAAACCAGACCCAATTAACCCTAATTTGAAACGCATACTGCAATTGAAGAAATGGCAATTTTGCATAAACTACTAGACATTGCTCCCCAACTTTCCTTACAATCCACTCCTAAGTTTCACATCATAAACCCTTAAACCCTTCCTACCGTAAGTTAACAGTACCCACTTTTCAAGACAAACTGAGATAAACGGAGGGCCCGTAAGTTCGATACCTGAGACTTGAATCGGGATTCGACGGTGAGGGAGGGGGAGGAAGAAGCTCCACCGTTTCGGGATTCGACGGTGAGGGAGAAGATGGTTTCGGGTTTGGTGGAGGAAGAAGACGGGATTCGATTTGGTGGAGGAGGGAGCTTCAATTTGGGTTTTGCCTTCGATTTGGTTTGGGATTAGGGTTTTGGGGCAAGGTCGAACAGAGGTAAAGTAAGAAGGAAACGAAAAGAGAAGAAGAAGAAAGCAACTGTGATCCTGGAATTATAAAGGAAACGAGGCGACGTAGATTTATTTCTACGTCGCTTAAATATTCTTAAGCGACGTAGAATGATCAATCTACGTCGCTTCATAATTTTTAATTTTTAATTTTTTTTAATAAATCAGGCGACGTAGAATTCAATATACGTCGCTTAGATTAGATTTTTAATTTTATTTTTTTGAATTAATGAGGCGACGTAGATTGCTCAATCTACGTCGCTTCCGTCTATTTAATTGTTTATTTTGTTTTTCTTTGGAATAAATGAGGCGACGTAGATTGATAAATCTACGTCGCTTGGATTTAATTTTTAATTTTGTTTTTTTGAATAAATGAGGCGACGTAGATTGATCAATCTACGTCGCTTCCGTCTATTTAATTGTTTATTTTGTTTTTTTTTGGAATAAATGAGGCGACGTAAATTGATAAATCTACGTCGCTTGGATTTAATTTTTAATTTTGTTTTTTTGAATAAATGAGGCGACGTAGATTGATTAATCTACGTCGCTTCCTTGTATTTAATTTTTTATTTTGTTGTTTTTATTAATAAATGAGGCGACGTAGATTGATCAATCTACGTCGCTTCCTTCTATTTAATTTTTGATTTAATTTTTTTTTTAAAATGAAGTTTAGAATTATAAAGTTAGTAATATTTTCTCGTATACATAAATTATGCTTTAAAGAAAATACGAATTTAGGTTTCAAATAGATAATAATATTAGTTTAGTCCTCGTCTTCGTCCTCCTCCTCCTCCTCCTCCTCCTCCTCCTCGTCCTCATCTTCGTCCTCGTCCTCGTCCTCGTCCTCGTCCTCATCATCGTCCTCGTCCTCGTCTCCTTCTTCGTCCAAAAGTAGTTGAAAATCTGGGTAAAATTGTATCACCGTGGGAGTGTCCTCTTGGTAAGGCTCGAAGATATGATCTCCTGTACGCGATATGTTTTCATCTATGGCCAGAACTTCGGCGCTGTAGACATTGCGGTGCGACATTTCTTGTACTACCTTCCAAGTACCACCAGCCTTTGGATCGTCTATGTAGAATACCTGTTTTGCTTTGGTTGCAATTATGAAGGGTGAATCCTCATAGTAACTGTTGTTTGTATTCACTGATATCAGTCCATGATCTTTTATAAGGGTGTCAAGATCTTCAGGGTCCTCGGAGTTGTGCCATGTGCACTTAAACAACACCACTGGCATACGGCCTGCATATAATACTTCGACCACGTAGTTAACATGGCCGTAGAACTTGGATGAACCCATGTCTATCATGACACCGCTATTTTGAGTCACGGTTCTTTGATCTCTATCAAACGATGTGAACTTGACACCGTTCACATAACATGACTTATAAACCCGACATTGCTGAGGTCCTTGAGCTAATGACTTTATTCCTACAACCAAGCTCGGGTCCGAGTTTTTTTCTTTAAGGGACACCTGAGAGATAAGTGTTAAGAGGAGTTAAAGATAAGTGTTATAAACCCTCAAAGAACCTTACAAGAATTAATAGGCATATGTACCCATGTTAAGAACTATCGAAGAAAACTCCTCCTCCGCTGCCGCTCGTCGAAATCTTCACCATTTTTAGCCTCGAACCTTCTGAGATGTTCTTCTAGGTAAGGTTTGACTTCGTCTGTTTCCACCAAGACTTGCCAGTGAGCCTCAGCAGTCTCTGACTCAGTCAACCTGAACTGGCGACGAGTCTCGATAATATCTGGTCTTACTAAGAGTGAAACACAGCTGACATTCCACCCAGATATGGAAGTGTCGATATCTTCGTTGTCCATCCGTCTGAGATAAGCCTTACAATACGTCACCGACTCATGTACGAGGTACTGTTCAGCAATACTACCTTCCGGGTAACGTGTATTCCTCATTGACTTTTTATATTTTCCTAATTGCCTGCAAAAACACCACTCAAGATTAGTACAATATTTTCCTAATTGCCGACATATTACACAAGATTAGTACAATAATATTAGTACAAATATATTTTCCTAATATTAGCAATAACAAAAAATTTTACCTTTCAATTAGATACATCCATGTATAGTGTACTGGACCTGTAAGGAATACTTGTTCGGGCAGATGAACCATGAGATGAACCATAGATGTAAAAAAATGTGGAGGAAATATGAGCTCCAAATTGCCAAGAATCATCACTATCTCAGTTTTCATGTCACGCACAACCTCCTTCTTAAGCTCCATACTGCATAGTTGACGAAACCAATTTGACAGTGCTATCAATGGCTTGACAACATTTTCTGGCAGGAACCCTCTTATAACCACAGGAAGAAGACGTTGAAGCAAGACATGGCAATCATGCGTCTTCAATCCATAAAACTGTGACTGGGAACTTATTTTCACCTTACTTCTCAAACTACCTGCATAACCAAGAGGATACTTAACATCCCTGAACCACTGGAACACATCTTCTAGATCATCCTTTTTAACTAAAAAAGGTGCATGAGGAACTTTCCCCGTAGCCAAGTCACCCGCTCTTTGCCACTGGTTTTTTCACACATTCCTCTTCTTCAAAGCAGCGCGAGCTTTTGGACCATCCTTAGACTTCGATTCAATCGAAAAAATGGTTCCAAGGATGTTGTCACACACATTTTTTTCAATGTGCATGACATCTAGGCAATGTCTGATCTTTAATGATGACCAATACGGCAGCTTCCAAAATATGCTTTCGTGAGCCCAACACTGTCTGTTATTCGGATTGTACGGCACCTTCAAGTCTTCATGTTGGCTAAGAATAGGGTAAACGTTTGACCTAACGTCCTCCAAAATTTCATCTCCACTCTTACGATAGGGTCTTCCGCCAAACTCCTCCTTCCCGTTAAATGCCTTGCTCAATCTCCAAGGGTGATCCTGGTGGAGCCATTTTCGATGACCTTCATAAACTATCCTCCCACATATATGCTCTGAAGTTAGCTCATCTAGACAGATTGGACATGCCTTGTACCCTTTCACAGTTGACCCAGCAAGCATCCCTAAACCTGGAAAGTCGCTAATAGTCCACATTACCGCTGCCTTCATCAAGAATACCTCATTGTCTACTCGATCAAAAGTATGGACTCCAACGACCCATAAATGTATTAGCTCCTCGATCATCGGCTCAATGAGTACACTAAGTCACTTTCCGGGAGATTTAGGGCCTGGAATCAACACTGATAACATGTTATATTCCTTCTTCATGCACATTGATGGTGGTAGATTGTACGGCATCACAACAACGGGCCATGTACTATGCAAAGTTCCCATTGTTCCGAATGGATTGAAACCGTCTGTTGCTACTCCAAGGCGCACATTCCTGCAGTCCCGTGCAAAACCTGGAAAAGTTCTGTCAAAATGTTGAAACGCTTCTCCGTCAGCTGGGTGGCTGAGGCTACCAACCACGCATATCCGCTCCCCCAGCCATCGCATATGCTTGGCAGTGTGTGGGGACATAAACAAGCGCTTCAACCTTGGTGTTAGAGGGAAGTTACGAATTATTTTTTTGGGAATATCATTCGTATTTGGCTTATATCTTTCAGAATAACACACTGGACAAATCCTCTCGTTTACGAGCGCCCCCCTGAACAACACACAGTTAAACTCACACGCATCAATTCTTTCGTAACCCAGTGAAAGATCACTCAAGATTTTTTTTATTCTCGAGTATGAACAGGGGAATGTGTGCCCTTTAGGAAGAAGTTTATTAATGTAAATACATAAAGAGTCAACACTTGTGTCCGACCATCCTTTTTCATTTTTCATTTCCATTGCATCTAATATGTCACTCAAAACAGTTTCCTCACTGCCTTCATATAATGGGGTCTGTGACTCCTTCAATAATCTATCGTACTTTTCATAATCATCGTCTACCATGTCATTGAAGTTCATGCCCGAATTATCTTCCACAAATTGTTGGGGTGCATCTGCATGGTATCCAGGATAATAGGGATATGCATCATGTAGAATCTCCAACTGCGGGTTCACTGAAGGACCGGCACCACTAGAAGGACCGACTCTGTCTTGAAGCCACTGTCTTCGTTGACTGAGTATTGTCGGTTCACCAGAAACTTCCCCGTGAAGGTGCCAGACTGTATAAGTAGGACTCATACCACTGTGTGATAAGTGATGATACATGACATCCATAGTAACCTTGAACGGACAGTTCTTACAACGTTTGCACGGGCAGAAGTAATAATCGGCTCCGTTACTATGTAGCCGGGCAAAATTCATGAACTCGAATTTAGCCATTGATGTACCTTGGATCAGCACGATGATATGTCATCCAAGTTTTGTCTGGGAGTCCGTCCATGTTTCCTGTCAACATAAACAATTAATATGAACAAAGTTACCACGCCACAGTTGCGATTCAACCAAAACCCCACACTTCTTCGCCTTATGCCTCCGGGTTGGGTCATATCCCCTTCAGGGGAACACGACATTTGTCAACGCTTTTGCACCCATGCGTTTTAGCTCCAGTTTAGGGAAATTTCGGCAGCATCTCCCTACAGTTCCCTGAGTGCACACATATCTAAACAACCTAATTTGCACTCGGGGAACATTTAAAGGAGACACTGTCGAAACCATATCCCAAAACTGAAACTGAAATCACACGAATAGCAAAAGGATCAACAAAGTCATGTTCACCTAAAGTGTCCAAAAATGGGACAATTCGAGAATCAACAACTCAACTCGATCAACTAGATGAGTTGTTCATTCTCAAACGGGAGTTCTAAGTTGATAAACACCACAATTATATATAGCCATACGCTCGAAATCATGATTAACACTAATAACACTACTAATTAAGGCTCGAATACACATAATCTACACTAATCATCAATTAATTTCACTAAATTTAACCAAATTTCAAACATTAATCATGAACCCATAACATGATTTATCACAATTCAATGCTTAACACACTAAAACTACAACATAACACCAAATTCAATTCAACTTCAAACATTTCACCAAAACTTCAATTTCACTTCTAATCATCAATAAATTTCACTAAACTTAACCAAATTTCAAACATTATTCATGAACCCATAACATGATTTAACACAATTCAATGATTCAAACACTAAAACTACAACATAACACCAAATTCAATTCAACTTCAAACATTTCACCAAAACTTCAATTTCACTTCTAATTTTTAACATGTTATGGTCATAAAGAGGGTTAAAGAGATACAAATCAAACTAACCTTACTCAAGAATCAAATCAATGGCAAGAACAACCTTCTTTCTCAATTTCCTCTAATTTCTCCCCAAAATCGCCCAAAACAGCTGCAGAGCTCGGGGAAACTGTTTTTCTAAAATACCACCTTTATGAACGGGTTGACTTTAAGAAGAAGAGTAGATCCAGATTTAAAAAAAAACTAGGCGACGTAGATTGATCAATCTACGTCGCCTCAATTTCATTCGAAGTGACTAAACTATTCTACGTCGCTTCGAATAAAAACTAGTCGCCTCAGTTTTTTTAAGCGACGTACTTCAATCTACGTCGCCTAAATTTTTTGAAGCGACGTACTTTTTATCAGAGCCAAAGTACGTCGCCTCATCTAAAATCGGAGCGACGTAGAAATATAACTACGTCGCCCCGATGCCCTCCCCCAGTAGTGGGTTAATGCATCCTTGCATATGGCGTATTGAAACAACTCAAGTAGACTCATGACTAGAAATTCAAAATTATATTCCAAGTTCAATAAATTTAACAATTCAAGTGATCCCTTGAAAACCATATGCAGTATATGAAATGTGACAGTTCAATAATTATTCAGATCTAAGTTATCCAAAGATTCAACCATGGAAGTGTTTTTTTATACAGCCATGGAAGCTTAAATCAAGGGATATGAGCATTAACAAAAACTGATTGAATTGATTGATCCAATTGTCATAATCTTAAGTGACTTGATGATTGATGAGGAATTCGGTACAAAGTGACAAGTCATTCAAAGTTGAACCCAGAACTTGAAGGAGCAAGCTGTGGGTTCTGTTTCTTTTTGGTGCAGCAAAACAACGAAGAAAAAATGGGACGAGAGAATTTGTTGGATTAAGATTAATTATTTTTATTGTGATAAATAAAGTAAAAACTAGAAAATATATTGATCTATCTCAATTAATTTCGACCATTGAGTGTCTTCAAGTCGAATGGTTCTTATTTGGTGTAAAAACTTGTGTAAAATCTTTAATGTTATTAAACCCAACCCTTAAATTTAATATTAACTTATAAAATTTACATTTATTAGCGAAACATAAGTACCATTGAATCCCTTCCTTATTTAATTCTACGTTAATCCCATGACTTTTGTCATCCATAATCATCTATATATCATTTGTGATATTCTCATCTAAGCCATGTCCATCATCTTCATCATCTTTTAATGACATTAGTGATCTATAGTTAAGGTAATATATTGCTCTTTCATATATGTATATGCTTCTTATTGATATATATCATTTGTGATATTCTCATCTAAGCCATGTCCATCATCTTCATCATCTTTTAATGACATTAGTGACATATAGTTAAGGTAATATATTGCTCTTTCATATATGTATATGCTTCTTAATATATCATTTGTGATATTCTCATCTAAGCCATGTCCATCATCTTCATCATCTTTTAATGACATTAGAGATATATAGTTAAGGTAATATATTGCTCTTTCATATATGTATATGCTTCTTATTGATATATTGGTGTCTTCTTCTTCTTCTTCTTCTTCTTCTTCTTCTTCTTCTTCTTCTTCTTCTTCTTCTATGTACGAAGATATTATTACAATTTTGTTTCTTTTTGTAATCTATTTTAGGATAATTCTGGAATGCACTCCAACTCTATGCACCTCTTAGACTTTTTAGACTTGTGACACGTGTCACCATGTTGGTTATGTAAACTTGACTGAGCTTATCATAAGCCGGTTTTATGTGATCCAATTCTTTGGCAAAGAACTGTCGCCGCTTCGCCGTTGGGAAATTGTCAGGGCCACCACGAAATAGTCGGACAATCGCCATCTTCTATGTACAAAGGTATTATTACAATTTTATTTATTTTCGTAATCTATTTTAGGATAATTCTGGAATGCACTCCAAGTCTATGCAACTCTTAGACTTGTGACACGTGTCACTATGTAACTGGTTGTCAAAGTCAACTTTTACTAAACTTGACTGAACTTATCATAAGCCAATTTTATGTGATCCAATTCTTTGGCAAAGAATCGCTGTCGCTCCACCACTAGGAAATCGTCGGCCTCTCTCTCTCTTTCTCTCTCTCTCTCTCTCTCTCTCTCTCTCTCTCTCTCTCTCTCTCTCTCTCTCTCTCTCTCTCTCTCTCTCTCTCTCTCTCTCTCCCTCTTTGAGTGGCACCATTGCAAGCTTCAACATCGATGAAAGGACCCGACCCCGATTTAGCTTCCTAAATCGGAATCAAACCCCTTCGAAAACACGAACCAACAAAAATTTTCGAAATTTGGGCAGAGTTTCGTTACTAGCGTGGAATTACCATTACCTGCACGCGGAAAATACACTTCATCCTATGCCACAAAAAACAAACCGTGGGCACCAACCCCATCCGGATTTCTCAATATATCAACAGTAAAGTAAAGTAGTAAATATATATGCACTTTACTGAAAATCCAGAGTAAAATCGTATACATATACAATAGGAAGCTCAGAGCGACTTCTAATACATAATCGTATACGCATACCACAGTAGGTAGAACAATAACCCTACTGGATGAAACAAAGTAACTCGTGCACTATGCCTCCGACCACGACGTGCGACACCAGAGCCTGAACTGCAAACTGGGCACGGAAACCGAAAATACCAGGGGAAAGACATGAAACACGTTAGAGTGAGTGGACGAAAATAAATGTCTTTCACCAGTTAAATATATGTTTAAAATAACATATGCGAGTCCAGGTAAATAAAAACAACAAGTACACGAGGTAAAACCATAATCCTCCATCGTACTGAGCATGCAAGTATAAATCCCACGGGGTCACTCATGGACACACACCGTGCTAGTACAGTCTGAATCATGAGGTCCTTGGTCCCCGTGATTCTAAGCCAGAAATGGCCTCGGTTCCGGGGAAACGCCCCTCACCGGTCAGGTCGGGATGACGACGTCCCTCCTGGCAGCCTACCATCGGGGATCAGCCGAGAGGCAAAGTGTATCGATACAACAACGTAACCAAGACTGTACTCTGTGAAAACCAAATCATAAAAAGTTCGATGAAAATGCATGAAACAACATATAAATGTATGTATATTCGTATACGTATATCCGTATATGTATAATCGTAAACACATGTTCATATATAATATAATCTCGTATGAAATCTCATGCCCGTAAATCATCATCATGTTGCATGCTCAAGTTCATAAAATCATATAAAAGACTCGCAAACAATCCGTGAAAAGAAATTGTCCACTCACAGACTGGCGTAACGCGATACGCGTTAACCCGTGATCCGGCGGAAAGTCTCTCGCCAAACGAACGATCACGAACCCCTGAATAATCACAATACCCAATTCTCATAATCATAATTCGACAATACAAACCAAATCACGATAAACCACCGTTCTCGGAAACACGTAATCTAAAGTCGACGAATCGTCGAAAATCCATATATAACACCTCAATACCTCGCTTTACTTTCGGACGCTCAATTCGAAAAACGAACCTCCCCACTGCGATCGGGGCGCGATTTCGAGTCAAATGACATGCAACTTGTCGAAAGTCCAAAAAGTCAACCCGTTGACCGTTGACCGCAGTCCACGGCGGCTCCGCTGCCGGACGTGAAATTTCACGGCGGAGCCACCCCTATTCCACTCAAAATCACCCATTGAGCAACTTTGTCAACTGCACCGAAGTCCAATTCTCACTCTAACACATCCAATTTCAAGTAAAACCGAAATGGAACACAAAATTCAAACCCAAAATTCTCCATGCTCAAATCGAATTAGAACACCATGTTTATATGGTTAGAATCACATTGAAGAGGGCTACAAAACCCGGTACCTCTTGAAGTTCAATTCGGCCGAATTTGAGGAACCCGAATTCACCAAGAAACCTTGAACTTTGGCCGGATTTTCATACACCTCCGGCGTCCCACGCCGTGAATGGTGGCCGGGGATGGGACGAGGAGGTCAAGGCGCACCCATTAAGACCAACGGCGAGCTCGGAGGTGGCCGGGCGGAGCTCACCGCCGGCGAGCCGTGAGCAAGACGCGCCACCCATCTCCACCTTCTCTCTCCCCGCGTTGACCGGTCCACACCCATTAATGACCACATGTTGACTTTCCCAATATAGTAAGTTACTATTTATAGCTTTCCCAAAAAGGAAACCACCAAAAATACATTTCGGCAAACTTTAAACATCCGTAACTCTCGCGTCGTAACTCCGATTCCGATAATTCTCGCGGCCACGAACTCGACTCGACATATTCTTCCAATATCACCCGAATTCAAACACATCAGCCATTCGGATAAAAAGTCAACTATTCAGCCCAAACACATATTAAATCAACTAATCAATCAACAAACGGAAATATTCGCAACTAATTCTTCGTAACTCAAAATCATATTCCGGACATTCCTACGAACTCAAAATTAAATTCTGAACAACTTCCGTGAAGGATCTGAAGCCAAATTCTCGTCCTATAATTTAGTCGCGAACAAACCTGCCATTTAAATCCGTTTCCGTTGAAACTTCAAATATTCATAACTAATTCCTCGGTCGTCCAAATAACGATCCGGAACCGCCCACGAACTCGAAATCACATGTACTACGACTCTCGAGAAGAGACTCAGCTCCAATTCTCGGCCAATATTTAAGTCGTTAAGAAGCTCGCGGTTTCAACACTGTCGTAACTCTGCGACTATGCGACTTAACTGCTGATTCTGTTTCGGGTCGTCACATCAACCTCCACCTCGATGTCGAATGGTCACATTTCTTCCTCTGCCTCCCATCTCTCGCGTGAACGTGGAACAACTCGGCTCCACTTCCGTTTGTCGCGCCGCCATGCTGAACTTCCCCTCTGATTGGGTGGTGGGAAAAGGACGCGATTGCCACCGCCACCACAGCCGAGCAGAAGCAAGCCGACCTCAGCTTGACATGGCCAAGCTCGATCTGAGTGAACCCGAGGTGGAACAACTCCAATCTCCTTTGTTCGAAGATAAACTGTGGAGATTCGTTGCAATCAACGACACATAATCTTTACCAAATCAATGGTGGTGATGATAAGCAGGTGTCATTTTACTTTATTCAACAGTCCAGATTGTCTCACACCAGATTATTATTTCATCGTATAGTTTTCTTTAATTTCAAAACATCAAAAAATTAAACGAAATAGTTTAAAATTCCAAAAATTCTAACTAAAAATTTTCAATGCTTTTCATGAAATTCAAATGTTTAAAAAAGTAACTAGTACTTCAAAAATAAAATCGACAAATTAACGGTATTAGATTGCTCAACTATTTTGTAAAACCCAATTATTCCAATTTTGTTAAATCAAGTTTATTTAATTTTATTCCTTTAAAAATTATAAGATACAAACTAAGATGCCAAAGAATTCTGAGCAAATTTTCACGACACCATTTAACGTCTATGTTATTCTAAAATTGTCAAACACAAAAAAAATTCGAGACCAATTGGATCATTCGATTTGCATTCTTAAATTATAATGGAATTTATTTGTTTGAAATATATACTAATAGTTAATAAATAAATAAAATAAAATACTAACCATATGATTAGATCTATGAATTATTTTGTACATCCTCAAAAAATTTGAACAATTTCGGGGATCGTTTTGATCTCGATCGATATAGTAGACTTTTATTTTGAATGAAATTATCGATTTAAAACTCCCAAAAAAAATAGCTCAATCGCCGAAAAAATTATCAAAAAATTTGCACGATTATTTATAGTGCCTATTTTCACTCTGAATATCTGATATCATGAAATTCACAAATTCGTATTGACACAATGAATTAATTCATGATTTGCCCCCTAGTATTGTATAATTTGATGAATGCTTTGAACAAATATGATCCTTTGAAAGTAAAAAAGTTATATACAAATTGAATATGAAAAAAATAAATCATAGGACGGGGGAATATAACTATTGTGTACGTAGTGTAAAAGTTTGAACTGGTTTGGTCATCATTAGGACCTCGATCCGCGTAATCAACCAAAAATGTCATTTATGCCCCTATGACCATTTTTTATGAGTCATAAAGAAAAATGTTATTGCACATCCGTTTGGGAAAGCAAAATATAATACATGCATACAGAAGTACCCCTTACGATATCTTGTATGCAAAGAGAGCAAAAAAATAGAATTGCTGAAGTTGCCGATAATGCAATATTAGCATAATTAAAAAGTAGAGGCATAAACGACCGTCACGTTTGACCGAATAGATCAAAACCAAGACCACCACGAAACCGGCTGAAATTTTAACCACATTTTAATAATAGTTTAATGACCAAATTATACAGTAGATAGTATAAAATACATTGATTTTGAAATCGATCCATGAAGTCAACTCTGACACTATTTATACCAGTACTTTCTTTTAGTTCGACTCGCAACAGAAAACATAATCTCTATATCATTTGGGAAAGTAAAGTGTGACAACCCGAACCGTAATCATGCAGTTATCGATTTGTATAACACATTATCACAGATTAGTCGCATAATTGGGTTTGTTAACGACTATTTCATCAGGTGAGAATTTTTGTTGACTTCCTTCACGAGAATTGTAGAGTATTTAATTTCAAGATTGTGGGAATTTTGGGAGATTTTTTTGGATAAACGAGCAATGTTTTATCGAGTTTTGAAGTCGGTAAGTGAAAATATATAAAAGTGTGATTTTTATTGTTGATTTAATCGTGACCGTCCGATCTTGATCAGATTGAACCGTAACCGTTGATTTGGACATGTATGTGTATGGTATATATATAGTATAAATACAAGACAATTTTGGGAAAGTTTCCATTTTGGGATTATTGGGTTGACCCGCGTTGACCCACGGACCAAATCGACCCGTTTTGTACCTGAGATTGTTGCTGGCGGTGAGCTCGATTCTGGCCACCTTTGGCCGTGATTCCTTCATGAAAGTTGTTGGGATTGAGCTCCTCTTCAAACTTATAGATGGATAGCCCTCGTTGGTGGCCGGAGGAAGAAGAACCGACGTGATAAAGATGAGGGAATTCCGGCCGAAATCGGCGGCGTTGGTGGCTGCTCAAGACGGCGACGATGAGGATCGAGGTTATAGTTGTGGCCGGATCTTGCCATGGTCGGGATGGTGAGTCTATCCCAAGTGGTCTCGGCTCTCGCCGTGGCCGGTGGTGGCCGATCAGAGTAAATGATTCCGGCGAGGTTTTTGAACTTCACGGCGAGTTTTGGACATTTTTCGGTTAAAATTGGGCTTTCCATTGAACTAAAAAGTTTTTGGAAATGTTGAGATCTTCAAATTGATGTATAGATCAAAGTTTTCTGGGCCGGTGGGATTTCGGCGGCCGGCGGCCCCACGCGCTGCCATGCGTAGCGGAGCTTCGACTAGGTGAAATTTTCGATGAAGTTTTATGTCGTTTTGCTCGTTTTCAAGTGCTGAACGCAATGGTGAGGTTTATATTCAGAATTGAGTTTGATAAATTTGGGCTAGTATTTAATCGGACAGTTATCAGTTTTATTCACGACAATATTAAAGGACGCTTTGATTATCCGTTAAATTGCGAGTCGTTTGATATTCAAGATTTTTTTGCGATTCTTAAAAGTGAAGGATTACAGGGAATTGAATTTAGAATTGGTTGAGTCAGTAATTAAACAGAATTTACGTTATTCGAGTTTGTGAGATTCTCGATGTTATTACTCACTAGATTACGATCTTTACTATTCAGTATGAACTCCGATGATCAGATTTTATTTTAATCTTGGTTTCAGGATCTTAAGTTAGCGTGTGTGTCAGATGAATAATTGTGCCGATCGACAGGATTTCAGCTTTATGTTTGTCTCGGCAACCTGTGAGTGGACATTTTATTTTCACCATTGACCTATGAGTCTTGATTTATACATTTTACGATTATGCATTTTCTGATTATGCACGTATGAGTATGCATTTACGATTATGCATTTTGTGATTATATATTGTACGAGTATGCATTTACGATTATGCATGTGCATGGAAACAAATATGATTTGTTTTACACAGAGTACAGTCTCAGAAGTAGAAGAATCGATGCATTAGCATGCTCGGCTGATCCCCGAGATGCACCGGGGGGGTCGGATATCCTGACCCGAGGTCTTTCTGACTATATAATCACGTGTGGGTCTGGGATCCCGTGATTTAGACTGTACTAAGGCGGAGGTGTCCGAGAGGGACCCCGCAGTTTTAAACTCGCATCATGTTTATTTTCAGACTTGCATTATGTTTATGCACATTATATTGTGAAGGCATATTATTTATAGTTTCGGTTAAAAAGTGAAATATTATTTTCGTCCACTTACTCTAACAGTTTTTATGATTGTATATGCCTTTTTCTTGGGCTTTTCGGTTTTACCTGCCTAGATTACAGTATGTATCATGAAGGTGCTGGATGTCGTCGAGGGCGTCGAGTCCACCAGTCAATTCCTTCAGCAGTAAATTCCAATTCACTATCAGTATGTCTCTTGTGTTATTGAAGTCACCTTGGATACTAGTTCTGTAGTATTGTCTTTGTGAGACTTTTGTGAATAGGTTGTCACTCGTATAGTTGTCGAGTTGAGTATCTTTGTATGTGAATCAGTGTATTTACTAGAAGTATGTTTTCAAATTCTGAATAATGTATCAGTTATGATTTCTGTTTTATGTTGAGAAATCTGGTTGGACATCGGTGGTCCACGGTATTGTTTGTAGGTTTACCTACAGAGTGTCAGTTTTCCTTGCAGGTTTTTGGGTGCCTCTTTTATAAGGGAAGTTATTGTAAAATTTTCACAGAAACTCATAGATTAGGGTCAGTCGTTAGGGCTTGATTCTAGATTACTAGTTAATCTAGCGTCGGGTCCTTTCATGAAGTTTCTTACAAAAATATATATGTAGCTGGTACGATGTTGAGGTCCCAAGAAAACAGACTATTGAACCGTGAATGCAACTGATAAGGGAAAATTAATAAAAACAACAAATAGAAACATAAACGGTGCCAGAGATATGATGACTTCATGGAACGAGGTCAAAATGTATTTTAAAATATTCACTATATGATGCGATCATTGAACTATTATAAAAATGTGGTTTTAAAATTTCAGCCAGTTTCATGGTGGTCTCAATCTTGATCTATTAGGTCAAACACAACGGTCGTTTATGTCCATATTTTATAATTCCGCTAATTTTGCCTTATCGGCGACTTCGGCAATCAAATTTTTGCTCTCTTTCATCTAAGACATTGTAAGGGGAACTTCTGTATGCATATATTACATTTTACTTTCCTAAAAGAATATGTGATAGCGTTTTTTTCTTTGTGACTCGTATAAAATGATGATAGGGGCTTAAAAGACCGTCGTGGTTGACTGCACGAATCAAGGTTCTAATGATGACCAAATCGGCTCAAAATTTTTCACTACGTATACAATAGTTATATACTCCCATCATATGTTTATTTTTTCATATTCAATTTATATATAATTTTTTTTAATTTCAAAGGATTATATTTGTTCAAAACATTCATTAAGTTGTACAATACTAGTGGGCACATAAAAAATTCATTCATCATGACGACATAAATTTGTGGATTTAGTGATATCAAACATTCAGAGTGAAAATATGCACTATAAATAATTGTGAGTATTTTTTGATAATTTTTTTCGTGATTGTGCTATTTATTTTTTATTTTTGAGAGTTTCAAATCGATAATTTCATTCAAAAGAAAAGTCTACTATGGTGATCGAGATCAAAATGGCGCTCCCCGAAATTGTTCAAATTTTGTGGAGTTGTACAAAATAATCTATAGATCTAATCAAAGGGTCTATTTTTTCGATTTTCATTTTTAACTACTAGTAGAATTTTCTGGTTTATATTTAATTATAATTAATGAATGATAATTTTATCTCAAATTTTTTTGAATTTGATAATTTTAGAGTATTGTATATGTCATAACGGTTTTGTGAAATTTTTCAAGGAATTTTTAAGAATAATAACCTATAAGTTTAAATTTTTAAATGGTCTCGAATTAAAGAAAATTCAATTTTAACAACTTGAAAATTGTTTATGTACATCTGCACCGTTTGTTTTATTTTGGATTTAAAAAAATGTGGGTCGTTCGTATTGGATAACAACCTCATCATCTTGCTAACTTTCCTTCGATTTGCGCCATCGCGAGTCTCTCCTCGGTTTATGGAGCAAAGTGGACGATCGCTGCCACATCAACCGAGCTCGAGCATGCCAACCTCAGGTCGATGGCCAAGCTCGATCTCAGCGAGGTCAATCTTTGAGCTACTATCGATTATGATTGGCCAACAGTTCCCACCGCCGGCGAGTTCAATCTAGGAGGTGGCCAACGAAATGAGGCCGAGACGAAGACGACTGCTAGGATCAAGACAGAGCCCAGTTGCGAACATACCTAATGTCCAACCGAAGAGTTTTGATTGCAAGATGCAGAGGCCGATCGACGTGCTTTGATTGCGAGATACTCTGGGTGTCCAGAGTCGTTGAGGTGAGGATGAACGCCTGGGTGAGGGAGGAGAGAGAAAATAGAGAGGGTGAGGCGAACTTCGTCACGTTTTGTGGCGAGGGAGTAGTTATGGTAAAGAAGATGGGGTGGTGGGCGTTCACTGAGACTAAGCTCAGTCAAACTTTAAAAACTTTAAACAACAAAACCGTTAAGATCTCGACCCAAGTCAAAAAGTAAAATTAGATTTTGGGGTAAAAGCTAATGGGGTGCATTCCATCCCGATCCTCTATTTTATACGTAAAAGTGTGATACATTCTTCTTCTTCTTCGTTTTCATGAATATATAGTCACTTTTTTTTCTTTTCATACTATATATACAATAGTATAGGTAACATTTCTCAAATCTTTCACTTGATAGGAATAATATACTTAAGGGTTTACCTATTTCAAAGACAAATAGTAATTTTTAGGCTACACATGTATGCTTGTATAGAAAGTAGACATATATATATATATATATATTACCTCCTTATGAGGTTAATTAAACGTATATTGAACCTTGTATACTTTTTGTTATGTTAACCTTTACCTTTTTTAAAAGGCAAAAATAATAATCTTATATTTGAGGTTAAACATACATTTCTTTTACCTTTCTATTAGACATAATTACTAGACCTAATTATACCTTGTGATTAGGTGGATGTGATCTATTTCATTTTCTATATTTTGATTAGGTTTATGTTGAGAGTACATGATCCTTTGATAGATAGTCTTATGATATGAAATTATATAACCAAATATTGATCTCTTAATAATGAAAATGTTTACCTCTATATGAGACCAAATACTTACATGTGTATAACTTTTGGTATGTTGATTTCAAGTTCTCCGAGTATACCTTATAATTAGGTTGACCTGATTTTCTATGTGTCTTTTCTTTAGATTTATTTCAATCATATATTTTCAAACTGAATTCAATTTGAATTTGGATAAATTAAATGTATAATAATGTAATTTCTTAATTTGTGAAATTCAAATTTATTTCCTTTCTTTAAACGGAAGGATAAAATGGAAAAAATAATGAAGCAAAGAACCGCAATTAAAAAGAAAAAATGACCAGGCCTGGATCTAATATTCTAGGTTTTAGGGGGACAAAACCAAGTACGTGGAAGCGAACCGTTTGGAAACGTAGAAGCATCAAAATTAAAATTTTAGAGAAGCATGTATGCGCTAGAATCGTAAAATAAATTAATATTTTAATATTTATTGATATGATACAAATAAAATAAATAAGAAAATGAACAATAAAAATTAAAAAGAGCAAATACACGTAGTCATTCATTACTCCAAGCCTCACGAATAATCTTGGCCATCCATATGAATTGTGTGGCCATAAATCATTTCAGCCTTTCTTTTTCCCTACACGAACTCACACATGATTGTGTGTCTCTCTCTTTGGCTCCGTTTGTGATTGAGTTTGATAACTTAAAATTGCTAAATTTCAACTATTTTGATGAAATTAGTGTCTAATAAAATAATAAAAAATGCTTATTTTCAACTTTTTAGTTCAAAAATCATGGTTGAAAAAAACTAAGTGAATTGTTGTTTTTTCTAAATTGTGTTTTTTAAAGTTGAATATTTTCACCTTAATCTCAAATCTTCTTCTTTTGATACGGTATGTATTTATCTACTTGATTCCTTGAACGAGATCAAGTCCTCGCCACCAAGTCGTCATTAATTACTTTATTCTCCACTCCAGTATGTGCACTTCGATGAAAAACTGATCGAGAAGTTGTCGTCGTGCCTTCATCTCTGATGTGAAGTCGCTACTCTAGCTTCAATTAATGTCCTCCTTGTTGCCCCATCTTCTTCATCTTCCACTTCAGAATTAAACGGAAACTTTCGTTGTAGAATTTGGTCTATGCTCTGATTTACGAATTAATATTTGTGATATTTTTTTTGGGTAAAATTTATTGGACTGAGTGAGCAGATTGGACACAACGCTTCCTACCATTTTGTTCCGCTCGATTGCAAATTGGAAACAAAGTGATTCCAATGCGTTTCCAGATTGACTAATTTAGGAAACATGATTATGTCCGCTTCGTCCCCGATTCTGGCGACATTCCGCTTCCGGTACCGTAATCGCGTTCATTTTGGAGATTTCGTGCTACCTAGCTAATATTGAACCAAGAAATAGGACCTTGATTAAAATTTTCTCAAAAGAATATTATTATTTCTCTTCAAAAGTATCTACTGTTCAAGAAAAGTTTATTCCTGGTATCCGATGTGTATCTTGTCCTAATTAAAGTAGAAGTTAATATTCTCTCAAACCCTGATTTATAGGGATACTGATTAAAATTGATTGTAATGCTTGTATTTAAGGTCATTTATCAATAAATAAAAATACAGTTTCAGTCGACAGTTATTGCATCTACTTCTCCTTCAACACGTCATCAGCAGCTCTTGAGTCTTGAGTTGATAGTCATCACCCCGAACCTTACAATAAAAAAAATACCCTACCACCTTCACCTTCACCGCCATCCACCAGCAACCGTCATCGACTTTCCTCACCGTCATTGACCACCACTGTAGCTGGCCTCATCCCTCGCGGCTTTTTCTTCCTTTGTTCAAATCTTTTTCATACCGAGCATAACACCCTCGAAGTAAATTTTATAACATTCTTGCATTTAGAACTTAAGTTGCAAAACTTAATTATTATAACACATTATATCTAGGACTAGATTTAGGTTTTTTTACCGTGATATTTGTATATGCCCTAGTTCTTATAGATTAATACATGTTATCAAAAGTTTGATACTAGTGACAATCCTAAGGGAGTCATGGTACATTAAAAAAGAAAGGAAAAATGATATTTGTGACGGATTAATTTAGACAATCAAAATTTCTGGGTGTCGTATGAAGCCACCATTTATTGAGCATCGATTTTTGTGACGAAACATCTTTGATCACGTTCTAATTCCTTAAACTTGATATTAGTGATCTTGGTTTTTCGATCGATACTAATTATATCTCTTATGTCTTGTAGATGACTCCAACTGAGCCAGTTTTTATGGAGTTTTCAAGATCAATCAGGATATGATTGAGAAGTCTTTAAACACCTTCTATTCTTCCATAATTTTCTTAGCTCATCAGTACCAGATTGCGTACGAGCAAGGAAGAATAACAACATTTAGTGATCTATGTTCTGGCTAAAAAGATGCGGTATCATGAGATATTCTCAATAATAATGCAAGGCCCGCTGGGACCAAGAAAATACCCAAAAATTAAACACTGGTAGAAAGACACGTATGGACAAGAAGAACAACCGTTCTGAGCCTTATAACAACCGTGGTGGGAGAGGAGGACGTGGCAGAGGTCGTGATAGATGTCGTAGATAGAATTTGACTTGGACTCGCCAAGATGTAGGTCGACTAACTCCAACAAGAATCACTCCATTTCTAGTCCCTAGGAATGATGAAAATTCTTCTCGCTCTACTCCATCTGGCTTGTACCCTTGTTATAGGTCTGGTTGTACAAAGCATATGCAAAAGCAATGTCATACAAACAAGGATATCTAGAATGCCTACATGAAGTGCAAGCAATACATTGCACAAGAGTCAAATTTTACTGGAGATTATGAGATGGAAGATGGTGGTGAAGCCAATCTTGCTCTAGGAAACAAGAAGATAGAGGACATTGAGACTTCGAATTTTGAGTAGTCTATGTATTAGGTTGTTATTTCTGTTATGTAATCAAGTTTAGTTTATTTTTGGCTTATTTTGGTCATAGTTTATGACTTTGTTTCTAGTCTTTGTTTGGAATAAGACAACTTTGATGTAAGTTTTGTGTTGGCAAAGTAATGAAATTTCTTTCTTTTGGTATATGAAAGTGTTGAGAATGATATTTCATATCATTATGCATGAATGGTTCTAAATATACAAAGTTACATAGTAACATGACACCAAAATACCAGAAAAACATAAAAGAAAAGATACGATGTTCTGATCCCAAATGTCTTTTGATGTTTGTAATATGATGGATCAAAGTTACATGGTAATATGACACCAAAATACCAGAAAAACATGATGGTAATATGACTTGTCAAGGTTCGTGTCCACTTTTGATCTTCTTTTGAAGTTGTTTATACATCGGTTTTGTCAAGCCATGTTAAGCACTCTACAAGGTTTCAGAGAAATTTTCTCGGAAAAGAAAGAAAGAAGTGAATTTTTCTTTGGAATTTTCTGGAGGGTCGACCCTTACCTACTTCTTAGCCTGATCCTCTAGACATCAGATGTTGTTTACACCAGTTTTAGTTATTATCATGATCAACACTCTAATCAAACCTTGCTAAGTTTTAAGGACATTCACGCCAATGGTTTTTCACTTGGAAACATAGTGTGAGAATGTAAAAGAAGTTTTGTGTGTAACCTTCGTAGAATGTGGAAGAAAACGCATTCTGAAAAATTTTATGAGCATTAGTATTGGTTTATATCTTACTACAGTTTGGATCATTGAATCCAATGTAGTCACTTATAATACTATGTGTGACTCGGTCTCTTATAAGCGTTGGCATATGATGATCAAGATATCGAGATATTCTCATGGTCATTTGTATTTTAGAGAAAAGAAACATATGAGAATACCCAAAACCATCAGTTTGGGAGGGGGGGGGATTACTTCTCTCAGTCCGGATCTCCAAGATGAGTGTTTTCCCACCAGATTCTTTTGTGGCCATCTCTGATGCAGACCGCTCGCTTTGCAAATCTTGTTCATTAGCAAAGTTACAGGCACGTCATTTTTTTGCGGTTGACAACACATAAAACTTACCATTCTTACAGAAAATTTATGGTAATATTTGTGGACCTATCAAACTTGGATGCATACCATTTAAAATTTTTATGATTTTGGTAGATGCGTAAACGTGTTGGTCACACATTATTTTATCATCCACAAGGAATATTGCACTTGCAAAACTCTTATCACAGATCGTTAAGCTTCGGGCTCACAACTCGGACAATCTAATCAGGTTTATTAGATTAGATAATGCAGGAGTGTTTACATCAAAGTTTTTTTTATGGTTATTGCATGTTTGTTGGGATTGATGTTAAACATCTTGTTCCCCATGTAATTGTATTGAACGGGCTTGCAGAGACACAAATCAAACGGTTACAGCTTGTGGCCAGAGCTTTGGTAATGCATACAAATTTGTTGGTATCTTCTTGAGGATATAAGTGTTACATACAATAGTGTTTATTCATTATAGACAAGTAGCACACTAACCATTCAGTGCGTACCAATTGGTAACTGGGTATGAGCCTGACATTTCACATCTACACATATTTGATTGTGTTGTGTATGTGCCTATTACGCCTCTGCTACGTACAAAAATGGGTCTTCAACGATCATTAGGTATTTTTGTTGGTTATGAATCTTCAACGATAGTCCGCTATCTAGAATCTTTGATAAGAGATCTCTTTACTACTAGATTTGCAGATTGTCACTTTGATGAGGCGTATTTTTCACCGTTAGGGGGAGATGTGAATGGTTCTATTCCGGTTGAACGTCAAGAATTGACGTGATCTAACCCCACTATGTCTCATCATGATCCCCGCACATCTCAGAGTGAGAATACATTCTCGATCTTCATAGAGAAGTAGATTTAATTCCTGACTTCTTTACTGATATCATGAAAATTGATATCGTGAAAGTGACGAGATCGGATATACCTGCTGCAAACAATCTTGCAAGGTTGGGTCCTTGAAATTGAACAAGTTAATGCCTACACCCGGGCAACATAGTATTTCTCCTGTCCATAGTGGGGGTGTAGCGTCAGTCAAAATTTACTTATGAGCTTCCGGTGAAAAGGCAAGCCATCAAGGTACAAAATGACCCTTACATCATCAACACATGAGATTATTTCTAACTATAGTTATGTCCAAAAGTCGACATTGACAAAGACTAAAGGATGCCTTAGAGTCAATGAAAATGTTAGCAAACAAAGAAGTCTCACCAAGCCAAAAAAATTCTAGCGTTATTATGGATAGTTATTCCATATTCGTTGATGATGCATTTACTTATTTCGTCACCCAGGAATTGACGACGATGAAGTGGATTCTCACTTATTTGTATATTATCAACGTAGAGCAAATTGACCGAAATGGAAAGTAGTAATCCAGGCTGAATTAGACTCCTTGAGAAATGGCAGTTTTCTATCTTGTAGTTTTATGTCCGCAGAATGTTAAGCCGGTTGGAAATACATGAGTCTTTGTTTGGAAGCATAATGAGAAGAACTTGCGGTGCATGGTTTTCTCAAGTCCGTAGTATTGCTTATGAGGAGATATATTCTCCAATCATGGACATCATTACTTTCTGCTATTAGATCGGTTTAGTAGTGTCCCAAAAAACTGAGTATGCAGCTGTAAGATGTGGTTACAACATATCTCTATGGGGATCTTAATTCACAGATATACAGAAGAGTGACAGATGACATGGTTATACCTAATTCAAGTAACTCTAAACCACAGAGTGCTCATGTGTTCAAATTGAGATGTTTACTATTCTAAGTGGCTACTTGATTGGAAATGGATACAAAAATGATGAGTTATGCCCATGCGTGTTTATTAAACAAACAAGTTGGTCGAGATGAAAGACTTTGGTAAGACTCGATTTTGTCTTGGTTTATAGATAGAACATTGAGTTGGTGGAATTTTTATTCACTAGTTTACTTATGTTCAAATCAGGTGATTTAACATGGACAAAGTACACCATCTTAGCACACCATTAGTTGTTCACAGTGTGGAACCCAAAAATGATATGTTTCATTCGAATGATGATGATGAGGAACTTTTGGGAGCTGAAATTCCATATTTTAAGTGTTGTTGGAGCTTTGTTATATTTAGCTTGGTGCACATACACGTCTAGACATTGCCTTCTCAGTCTGCGGTTACACAAAGTCATTGGAATGAAGTAAAACATATCTTCAGGTACTTGAAGGAATCCATTGACTTAAGTTTGTTCTTTCCCTACAAATAAGCAAGAGAGAAACTTGAAATTCCCGAAAAAGGAATGGCTGAAACGCATCTTTCTGATTCTAGAATTTTCGACCCATCAAACTCTACTCTCGACCCGTTGAAGACAACACTCTGGACGCATCAGCATGATTCATTCAATCCGTCAAATGATACCTTTGACTTGTCGAATGATGCTCCGGCTACAAGCACTGAAACATCTTCTAGTGTAATCCCTTATTTCGAGACACTGTGTTATGTGTTGGTAGGATTTGCTGATGCTAGGTATCTCTCTGACCCACATAGTGGACATTCTCAAACTGGTTATGTATTCACCATGGGGAACACGGCGATTTCTTGGAAATCTACATAGCAAACCCTTGTTGCTACTTCCTCGAATCATTCTGAGATCATAACTTTGCATGAAGCAGTTAAAAGGTATGTCTGGCATAGGACAGTTATACACCATATTTCAGGGTCTATTGGATTGTCATCTACTATGATAGTACCAACTTGTATCTTTGAGGATAATGTGGCTTTCATTGAACAAATGAAATTGGATTACATTAAGAGTGATCATACTAAACATATTTTGCCGATGTACTTCTTCAATCAGCAACAATCGTAGTTATTGAATACCCATGTAAACCAGATTGGTTTAGCGGATAATGTTGCGGACTTGTTCGCTAAGTCACTTCCAAATTCTACATTTTTTGAAACATTTGAGACACATCAGTATGTGATGTTTATTTGAACTCCGAGATTGAGTTACCAATCAGGTGGAGTCACATTTTGGTAGACATCATGGGGAGTCTACATCACATGTAGTAACTTGTGTGTTGATGCGTTGTACTCCTTTTCTATTTGACTAAGCTTTTGTTTTACCCATGAAGTTTTTGTTTGCTTGACAAGATGTTTAGTGAGACAACAATTTATGCATCATACATTAGGAGCTCGATACAAGAAGCAGTGTTCAAGGAAAGTATGTTCATGGTATCCCGGTGTGTATCTTGTCCTAATTAGAGTAGAAGTAGATATTATCGCAATATCTGATTTATAGGGATATTGTTTGTAATTGCTTGTAATGCATATATTTAAAGTTATCTATCAATTAATAAATATACGATTTCAGTTTACAATTATTACATCTACTTTTCTCCTTCAATATCTACGAAGATTTTTTACCGATCTATAAGAAAGAAAAACTCATAGATCGATTGATCAAATTTTATCTAATTATCTTCCATTCCATTGATCTCATAAATGGATCATTGGATACTTCATGCAAGAAATGACAACGAAGCAAATAAATATATAGAATTTTACAGATGGCAATGTCTATAGTACAGTAAAACTATATTAATTAAATAATTCCTAATTAGAATAATTTAATTAAATGGGATCCAACACAAAAGCCCTACAGAGCCTCTGTAACAGAGGATACCCAGAATCCATCCAAATCCAAAATACTGCACTGTAAAAAGCGATTGTAAGAGAAACCACTCATGTCCAATCCCACCATCCATGCCTTACAACAAATTAAAGCCAAACGTTAAAACCAGTAACATGCAAAAGAAAAACCAAACCACCTCACCCCCTCAAACATTTCCATATAATCATCGCTCCTACACAGTAACCATGCCTAAACCTAAAAGCTAGCTAAGCTGTCTCCACTCTCTCCCTCTTCCCGTCTCTCTCAATATAATCACTCTCACACCCGAGCACACAGACCGACATTTATTCGGAATATCTCATAGAGACCAAGTACGGAACTGATCGGTTAATTACTTTGATGGATCCGTGTGCCTTTGTTCGGGTCATGGTCGATTCTCTGGCCCTAAAGCTTCCTCACGCCACCAAGCCAGCCGGCTCCGGAGTCCACGCCTCCACTACCCCCTGCTTCTGCGAGCTCAAAATCAAGAACTTCCCTCCTCAAACTGCCCTCATCACTCTCTCCACTTCCTCTAACGACTCGTCTCCGCCCGACTCGGCCACCTCAGCAGCTTACGGGTTTAATTTGGATCCGTCCGCTTTGAAGCGGCTGTCGGGAAAGCCCATCACGCTTCGTGTCTCTGTGTACACTGGGCGGATGGGCCATACCTGCGGTATCACCAGCGGGAAGCTACTGGGCCGCGTCAACCTCAGCATTGACCTCGACGCGTCCCTGGCCAGCCCGCGGATGATACACAACGGGTGGATGAAGCTGGGAAGTCACAGCGACAAGTCCTCTGCCAGGCTTCACATGATGGTCCGAGCCGAACCGGATCCCCGGTTTGTTTTTCAGTTCGGGGCTGAACCGGAGTGTAGCCCGGTCGTTTTCCAGATTCAAGGCCGGGATATACGACAGCCCGTTTTCAGCTGCAAGTTCAGTGCTGATCGTAATTCCAGATACCGGTGAGTTTACGACATCTATTACTTTAATGGGCGTCTTTTTGCCAACATGAGCGGGTTACTGTGTATTGTCTTTGGTAAATAGAAGTTACTTTCTGCGGTGAAATTGCTTTTGCTGTGAAGTAACAAGGAAAATTGATTAGAGTGAGCAAGTGTCAGTATCATTGTCTAGCTGGAGTCCAAAAAAATCACATGCCAATTGCCAAGTTGGGTTTAGTATGGGATTTACGTTTCTTCCTGGCTTAATTATGGCAGCTTCATGTGTTCCTTTTAGTTTGTCTCCTTGATGGTCGTGGCTGAATCAGCATTGCATATAGGAGTAACGGAATAACTTGGTTATAACCAAGTTGTGATTATGATCTTGACATCATCCCTGAGTTATGTCGTATTGTGTTCATGAGTATTTCCAAACTTCAGAGGCTATAATGTTGGCAGTTGTTGTCAGTGACATTAGCAAGTATGACATATTCAAAATTCAAAATAGGCTATGGTAAGACTTATAGCGAACCTTACTTACAAGTTACAAATGCGCCTTACTCGTAGTATTATGAAATGGATTAGCATGTATGTCATATTTTGAAACTTCAGAACAATCTGCATGCATAGTACTTTTTCGTTTGATAGAATTGTCGATTAGATATGTCTAGAGAAAAATGATTCATTTTCATTTTCATTTTCATTTGTCTATGCTAATACTGAGTGAGCACGAAGTATAATTCGGTTGATAGTGAATTTCAGACACTTGAAAAAGTTTTAGTGGTGGCATTCAAGCTAACTGCATTTCTAATTAAACTTGGTCAAAGAGCCAATGTCAACTCCGAACAGCCTAATTAGATATGTACGTAGTTGGCCAGTTGGGGATTCCCTCCCATGTGCAGATATTTGGTGTCAAGTTCAACATGTTCTGGTAAAGGAATATAATCCAAGTTTTGACAACTCCATTCTCATATTTATTTTGTATGTTCTGTGTTAATTAATCAAACGATCATACAACTGTTATAACTAATAAGATCTTCTGCTGGTGAACCAGATCTTTGCCAACAGATTTCGCCAGCAACAATAATAGAGGATGGAGGAGAACCTTTTCAGGTGAAAGAGTGATGCAGTACGTGGTGGGAAATTAAGGTATTTAGCAAATTTTAAGGATAGGGATAATCGAGTAAGCCTAAGTCCCTGTTGATTCTTACACAAGAATAGCCAAGGAAGAAGGTTTGCCTATGCCTCGTTGATTCAAAAGAATATCCGAGTTGATAGGAACTCTATACCTCGTTGATTCCAGCAGAATAACCGAGTTGATAGTTGTGAGAAAGACTCTCAATTGTATTGATATTCCAAGCTCCTTTTCTATCGAGAGAGTGGGCTTAATATAGAGCTGGTTCTCTCAGAACAATAGGAAAGAAAATAGAAAAACCTAGACAGGAAGGAAAAGAAATGCTAAACCAAAACACATTAGGAAAAGAAATGCTAAACCAAAGCACATTAGGAAACGTAACTTCTCAAGCTTGCTGCTCCCTCTGGATGGCTCTGTTTCGTAGCCTTAGGTAATTAGCTTCTGTCATGACTGCATCATCCTTCCCGGGTTGGAAAGAATTCGCCCTCGAATTCAAATCATCTTCGTCAGAACTGTTGCCATAATAGGGAATCAAATGCTTGACATTAAAAGTTGCAGAGGTGTTAAGATGTGGAGGCAGCTTTAGTTGGTAAGCATTAGAGTTTATCTTCCCAACAATTTCCACAGGTCCAATCTTTCGAGCTGCTAACTTGTTGTAATCACCAACAGGGAAACGGTCTTTTGTCAAAACAGCCCACACAAGATCGCCGACGTCAAACTCGACATGCCTCCGTTTCGTATCCGCAGCTGCTTTATACTTGGCATTAGATTCTTCTAACTGCTGGCGGGTCTGTTCATGCACGTCCATGAGGTGTGTCATGAAATCCTCGGCCTTTGCATTGATCTTCTTAGAGTCAAGGACGGGTAAGAGTTCAATAGGTGACCTAGGGTCATAGCCATAGTTAATGTAAAAGGGGCTAAGACCAGTGCTCCTGTTAACAGACCTGTTGTAGGCAAATTCAGCTTGACACAATCTTTGGTCCCAAGTCTTCAAATTCTTGCCTACCAGGCTCCTTAGCAGATTTCCCAATGAACGATTGACGACTTCCGTTTGCCCATCCGTTTGTGGGTGATAAGCACTACTAAAGTTTAGCTTGGTGCCAGCGAGTTTCCACAAACACCTCCAAAAATGGCTAAGGAAGCGAGTATCCCTGTCCGAGACAATGGAGCTGGGGAAACCATGTAACCTGTAAACCTCCCTAAAATATAGTTGAGCTACATTGACCGCATCTGTGGTCTTCTTACAAGGAATGAAATGAGCCATCTTTGAGAATCGATCAACCACTACATAAATAGAGTCAGCACCGCGCTGAGTTCGAGGGAGACCGAGGACAAAGTCCATGCTAACGTCTAGCCAAGGGCGTGTAGGAATAGCCAAGGGGATATAGAGACCGGCATTAGTTGCTTGCCCCTTAGCCATCTGACATATATAGCAACCCTTCACAAATTTAGCAACCTCCTTGCGTATAGATGGCCAAAAATACGAACTCAACACCAGTTGTACAGTTTTATCCCGTCCCATATGGCCCTCTGTATGCAGCTCCTTAATGATCTTGGGTCGTAAACTGCAATCCGGGATGCATAGTTGGTTACCCTTGAAAAGAAACCCCTCATGCAAGGTATAATCATCTCTTAATCCTGCTCTCACATCCTCCATGATACCGGAGAAATAGGAATCAGTAGCCAGAAGATCTTTAAGGGATTCAAAACCTATTACCTGAGTTTGCACAAGGGTAAGAAGATTAGTTTTCCTACTCAAGGCATCTGCCACCCTATTCAATGTTCCAGATTTGTGCTTGAGAGAGAATGTAAACTGCTGCAGGTACGAAGCCCACTTTGCATGCCGAGAAGAAAGCTTATCCTGAGTATTGATGTGTCTGAGTGCATCATGGTCTGAGAATAGCACAAACTCATTATAAGCTAAGTAGGAGCTCCAATGTTTTAATGCCCGCACTACTGCATAGAATTCAACATCATAGGTGCTATAATTAAGTTTAGCTCCTCCAAGCTTCTCACTATAAAAAGCCACGGGTCTCTGTTCCTGACTTAACACGGCCCCAATTCCCACCTTTGATGCATCACAATGCAGCTCAAAAGGCTTGTGAAAATCTGGTAGAACTAAAACTGGAGCATTTGTTATCCTCTGTTTAATCAACTCAAATGCCTTTGTGGCTTCATCATTCCAAGCAAACTTTCCATCCTTCATGCAGTCGGTGATGGGAGCCATTATGGTGCTAAAGTTGGCGATAAACCTCCTGTAGAAAGAAACTAATCCATGAAAACTCCGAACCTCGTGCAACGAAGTGGGTATATGCCAACCCCGTATGGCCTCCACCTTCGAGTCATCCACGCTAATGCCATCTTTGGACACCACGAAGCCGAGAAATAACACTTGGTTGGTCATAAAAGAGCACTTTTTAATTCCAGCATAAAACTTCTCCTTTCGTAAGACCTCTAACACTGCCTTCAAATGCTCCAAATGCAACTCCGGTGTAGCACTATATATAAGTATATCATCAAAATATACCACAAGAAACTTGCCGATAAAAGGACGGAACATTTGGTTCATGGCCCTCATGAAAGTACTTGGGGCATTAGACAGCCCAAAGGGCATTACCAACCACTCATAGAGCCCTTCTCGGATTTTGAATGCCGTCTTCCACTCATCTCCTTCTCGGATTCGGATTTGATGATACCCACTTTTGAGATCAATTTTACTAAACATCATGGCACCACTTAGTTGATCAAGTAAATCATCCAACCGGGGTATGGGAAATCGATAGCGAGTTGTGATCTTATTGATGGCTCTACTATCAACACACATACGCCATGAACCATCTTTCTTTGGAGTGAGGAGGGCAGGTACGGCACAAGGGCTCAAGCTCTCCCTGATGTGACCCTTTTCAAGCAATTCTTCCACTTGTCTCCTTAACTCCTCGTGTTCTTTAGGGCTCATCCTGTAGTGAGGTCGGTTAGGTAATGATGCACCAGGAACCAAATCAATTTGGTGTTGAATGTCACGCTTCGGTGGTAGTCCTACAGGTATCTCATCAGGAAAGACATCTTGAAACTCCTTAAGTAAGTCTTGAACGGGTTCAGGCACACTATTGGTAGCTGCTGCCGCTTCTTTTCCAAGTAATAGGTATACTCTCCCTGTTTCTTTTGCTTCATCTACAAATTTTCCCATAGAAAGTAGGCTAGTTACATTCTTCCCTTGTGGCTTAGGAACTTGGTCTTTTGCAGGGACCAATGTAATCTTGACATTGTTGAAGACAAAGCTATATGTGTTCTTTCTCCCATCATGCAAGACATTCCTGTCAAATTGCCAAGGTCTTCCTAATAATATATGACAAGCATCCATAGCCACCACGTCACACCATACCTTGTCTTTATAGTTGTTTCCAATAGAAAAGCAAACAGCCGTACGTTTTGAGACGGTGACTTCACTACCCTTTTGCAGCCAAGACAACCGGTAGGGTTGCGGATGATTTTGAGTTTCTAAACCCAATTTGGTAACAGCTTCCTCAGACACGACATTCTCGCAGCTGCCCGAATCAATGATCATCCTACATACTTTGCCTCCAATAGTACATGAGGACTGAAATATGTTGGTACGTAACCAACCATCCCCCTCAGGAGCTCGGGGTGTAAGGCAAGCTCTGCGCACTACTAACAACGGGCCGTTATCACCATACACAACTTCTTCCTCTAGATCCTCTCCATAAGCCACATCAAAGCAAGTGTCCTCCTCAAGTGGTGTAGAGTCATCATGCAAATTGTTATTCTCTATAAGCAACCCTTTATTCACCTTAGTCTCTTTTTTACACTCACTCATTCGGTGTCCTTCTTCCCCACACTTAAAGCACCTCAATCTCGCCCTTACATTTTGCCCGCTACTGTTTGGTCCTGTTGGAGAAGCCTGAGACGCCACCATTTTTGGTGGTGTACTAGAGCTGGCCACACCTCGTGCACTAGTGCCAGTACCAAACCCACCACCAATTCCAATCACCCTTCTACTCATCTGTTTTTCTATCTGTAGGCCTCTAGAGAAGGCTTCTGCCACAGTGCAAATATCGAACATGTTAAGAATGTCTTGAAGTTGAGGACGTAATCCCCCAATGTATCGAGCTACCAGCTGTTCGTCTGTTTCAGACAAGTCGTTGCGTGCAACCAATTGGTAAAACTCAGTTGTGAACTCAGTAACGTTGCGGCTACCTTGTCTAAGGTTTTGAAGCTGTTGATAAATCAACCTAGCATAGTTGGGAGGTAAGAAGACTGCCCTCATATGCTTCTTCATCTTGTCCCAAGAGTCAATTTTCTTCTTTCCTTGACGCTCACGCAACCCCTTTGTTTGCCGCCACCAAGCAGACGCATGTCCCCTAAGCCTTGTAGCCACCAAAGAGACTTTTTTCTTTTCTGGGACCTCTTTGAATTCAAAGACTTCTTCAATCGCCCCTAGCCAATCAAGAAACTCCTCCGGCTGAATTCCTCCATGAAACTCAGGAATATCAGTCCTTATTCCAGCTTCCCAGCGTCCAGGGTCATGCTTACCCCGCCGCCTGTCCTCTGAAAAACTTGAGAGATTGTCATCTCCTCTGTCTTCGTCGTGACTATCTTCATCATCATTAACTTCATGTTGGGGCTCGTCCTTCCTTTTCCCTCTTGCTCTCTCTTTGGCAATTCCCTCAGCTACTTGTTGCCTGACTGCTTGATCCAAATAGCGTCGCATCTCTTCAAAGCTCTCTCTAGAATAAATGTGTAAAAGATTTTCCTCCTTCTTTTTATACCCCTTTCCGCCAACCTTCGTACCTTTCCTGACAGGCATGATTGTTGGAAGAAGATCGACCTAAGCTCCTGATACCAACTGATGCAGTACGTGGTGGGAAATTAAGGTATTTAGCAAATTTTAAGGATAGGGATAATCGAGTAAGCCTAAGTCCCTGTTGATTCTTACACAAGAATAGCCAAGGAAGAAGGTTTGCCTATGCCTCGTTGATTCAAAAGAATATTCGAGTTGATAGGAACTCTATACCTCGTTGATTCCAGCAGAATAACCGAGTTGATAGTTGTGAGAAAGACTCTCAATTGTATTGATATTCCAAGCTCCTTTTCTATCGAGAGAGTGGGCTTAATATAGAGCTGGTTCTCTCAGAACAATAGGAAAGAAAATAGAAAAACCTAGACAGGAAGGAAAAGAAATGCTAAACCAAAACACATTAGGAAAAGAAATGCTAAACCAAAGCACATTAGGAAACGTAACTTCTCAAGCTTGCTGCTCCCTCTGGATGGCTCTGTTTCGTAGCCTTAGGTAATTAGCTTCTGTCATGACTGCATCAAAGAGAAAAGCTGGGAAGGGAAAGAAAGGGTTGGATGATTACAATTCATGATCTATCCGGCTCGCCTGTGGCAGCGGCTTCCATGCTCACGCCCTTTGTAGCTTCCCCCGGGTCTGACCGAGTATCTAGGTCAAACCCGGGTGCGTGGCTCATCCTTCGACCCCATGGTTTTAACAATTGGAAGCCGTGGGGACGTTTGGAGGCGTGGCGCGAGAGAGGCCCTATTGATGGCTTGGGCTACAAGTTTCAGCTTGTCACTGACAATGGGCCTAGTAGCAGCATTACAATTGCCGAAGCCACATTGAGCGTGAAAAAGGGCGGAGACTTTTGCATCGACAGTAGACTGTTGAGAGATTCGGGTCTGAATTATTCAAGGTCTCCGGTGAAAGGGTTTGTCATGAGATCGAGAGTTGAAGGGGAAGGTAAGGTAAGCAAGCCTACTGTGCAGGTGGGGGTGCAACATGTGACATGTATGGCTGATGCTGCTCTATTCGTAGCGCTTTCTGCTGCCATTGATCTTAGCATGGACGCATGCCAACTCTTCTCACATAAACTAAGGAAGGAGCTCTGCTATGATCAACAGAATTACTCCTCTTAGCTAGAGGCTGGTTCAAAATTTTCAATTAATTTCCTTACTGATATCCATTTTATCTGCTGCTGTGACAACCAATTATTTTTGCTAATTCGAGGCATTGTTGGTTTGAGCGGATAATATCTATACCTTTAATTCTTTTATTCACATTCTATTATCTGATTATATTTTGTTTCTCAAAGATATAGAAGATTTTTTCTCTCACGATTGTTTTGTACCTTTGGCTTTTGTTAACACAGTGAATTGGGCAATTCTCTTCTTACAACCTTGTGCTTAATTATCATCTCTATTCAAGGAACACAGAAGCTAGCAAAGGAATCAATCCATCCAATTCATATTTATGCTGTTCAATTAAAAATTATACACTACATATTATGTAAGTACGAATAAGATGTCAACTAAAGACGAATAAACTCAGACGAATTAATCCACATCGTTCGTCATTGTATGTTATAGTAATAAAGAAAAAACATTTTTGATAACTTTTTATGATTTCGAGTTATGTTTCACTTGATACTCGAAAGAATTGAAACTTAATATCTAAACAAACTTAGGTATGTTATTCTTATCAATATATAAATCCATTATCTTATATAGAAATGATTGTGTTTTTTTTGAAAAGAATGGCGGTGTGGTAACTCTCAAGTCTTTATTAATGAAATTGTTGAGTACATAAGGGGGAGACAAAACTTGAACATCATATTACAATGAGCATATATAGAATATTCCAGATAATTATAGAACATTCTACAACAACTATGTAGTCAAACATGCACCAATTAGCAGAGAAAACTTTGTAGGTTGTTCTATCTACTTTACAAATATGGTGACATATTAGAAAGATCATATTGCTTCCCTCGCGAAAGCATTCCATCCATACCCATTTTTGAATAGTTTCCCTAATATGTTGCCAAACGAAAATTACGTCGTCGGCACTATGTTTCATCCTACCACTAGGAGGGTAATACCATCTTACCATTATCCACATCCTCAGTAGGATAGACAAGGCACAAAGAGTGCATACATTGACAAATCGTCTTGATTGCCAAACTACCCCTATTGTATATAGATAGAGCCTTATTATCGACCTAAACATGAAAAAATACCTACATAAAACCATACAGCAAAACATAATAATCACTACATATTTCAGGCCAAGGCTAATAAACCCAGCCCAACTACCACAAAAACCAGCTTGTAGGCCGCAAGTCCAGCCCAACATTGGTGAAAAATGTGCCACCACCCCTAACCTCTCACCTCCTCAGATCTACTCGTCACCGCTCCCTTGCCAACAACCTTCGATCTGCCCAAACCGACACCGTGCTACACCCAAGCCCACCAAAAACCACCAACCATCCAAGAGTAAAACGTACCAATACTCAAACATCAGATCCATCGCACCTCAGAGCCTACAAATGCCCAGCAGATCGATCATGTAGCACGCCTCCGACAACTCCCGGCCAAAGCTGAATGTCAATCGAAGATCACCGAGCCATCCCACGAAGCCACAGACCCGATCCCCTTACATACCCAAACCACGATAACCTTTTCAACAACGTCGAACTGAACCATTATCGCCGCCAAACTAATTTTTGTGCAGAGCCTCACCTATAACCGAGCACCAAGTTTTGTCTGACCACACCTGGAGATGCTGACGAGGCCAGAGGCCGCCGCCAACCCTAGGATGCCGGACAAAACAATAGAAAAGGATTCGTTGAGGAGTTTAGTTTTTGATCATAACATCATAAAATCAATCATAAACGATAATGACCACAAAAAAGCATCAATAAAGACTGTCCGGCCGACATCCTTTCGAATATTGTAGATAAAATTGGACCAGTATAGTCCAATTATATAAGACTAGTGAGTATCATTGAACACCTTCTTTAACAATTGGTTTGTCTATATTACGATAGTTTAAAATTTTCTACGGTGACTCTAGCTTGACTCTCGTGGCTGGTTTTTAAACCAGTCGTTTTCTCTCCCTCCGTTTTTTTGCAAACACCGCTCTCTCTCTCGCTCTCTCTCTTTTCAATACTCATTCTCTGAAGGCCCCGAAAATCAATAAAGCTCTTTTTCCCCAAAATATTTTGTGACGACTCGGAATAGAATCAGTAAGAGTAATCAGTTTAATCTACGAGTTTGTGCGTAATCGCAGATTTTCGACAGATAATTGGATCGCCAGACTTACTCACGACTTAATTATTGGCCGAGAATTTGAGCTGAGTCTCTTCTCGTTGTACGTGTGATTTCGAGTCCGTGGGCGGTTCCGGATCATTATTTGGACGACCGAGGAATAAAATACGAATATTTGAAATTTCGGCATAATGAGTTTAAAATGTCGGCCTTCTTAGCGACTAAATTTTTGGGCGAGAATTTGACTTCGGATTCTTCACGGAAGTTGTTGATAATTTAATTTCGAGCTTGTGGGAACTTCCGGAGGATTTTTCCGAGTTACGAAGAATAAGTTACGAATATCTCGACCGGTGATTATTTAATCGGATAAGTATGTATTGGGTTGAACCGTTGATTTTTTATCGGATTTGTCGAAGTGTTTGACTTCGGGTTGAAATTGAAGAATATGTCGAGTTGAGTTTGTTGCCGCGAGAATTATCGAAATCGGATTTACGACGTGAAAGTTTCGGGTATTTAAAGTTTGTCGTAAAAGGTATTTTGGAAGTTTCCAAATTGGGAAAGTATATAACTGAGCTTCCATTTCAGGAAAGTCAAATTAGCATTTATTTTGGCTGACCGGTCAACGCGGGGGAGGAAGTGAAGCTCGACGGTGCACGACGGTCCACGGCGGTGGCTCGCCGTCCGGCCACCCCAGGCCTTGGGGTTGGTCCTTCTGGACTCGTCTTGACGTCCTCAACACGTTGCCAGCCTCCTTTCACGACGTGGGACGCCGGAGGAGAAGAATTTTCCGGCCAAACTTGGAGAGAAATTGGGGAATTCGGGTTGTGATTTTCCGGCCAATTTGAGTTGTTCAAAGTAGTGGGCTTTGAAGCTCTCCTCTCCATGAGTCTAACCATGTAAGTATGGAGTTCTAATTTTGCTTGTGCTTGGAGAATTCTTGATTTGAAAGTTTGGTTTGATTTCGGGTTTTCATGAAATTGACCTAGTTAGAGTGAGAATTGGCCCTTGATGCAGTTGTGAAAGTTGCTTGTTGGGTGATTTTGAGTGGAATAGGGGTTGCTCCACTGGGAAATTTTCAGATTGGGTGGCATCGCCGCCGCCGGCGGCGGTCAACGGTCAAAGTTTGACTTTTCGGGGTTTTCGACAAGTTGCATGTCATTTCGCTCGCAATCGCGCCCCGATCGCAGTGGGGATGTTCGTTTTTCGAATTGAGCGTCCGAAATTGTAGCGAGGTATTGAGGTGTGATTATCGGATTTTCGACAGTTCGTCGACATTGAATTATGTGTTTCCGAGTACGGTTGTTTCTCGTGATTTGATTTGAATTGTCGAGTTATGAGTTTAAGAATTGGATTATGTGATTATTCAGGGGTTCGTGATCGTTCGTTGGACGAGGGATTTTCCGCCGGATCACGAGATTAACGCGAACTGCGTTACGCTAGTCTGTGAGTGGACAATTTCTTTTCACAGATTGATAGCAAGTCTTTGATATATGTTTTACGAACTTGAGCATGCATACGAGATTATGTTTTACCTGAGCATGTGTTATACGATTATGCCTATACCAGTATATATTACGTATATGCATATATATATTGTTTCATGCATTTGCATCGAACTATTTACGATTTGGTTTACACAGAGTACAGTCTCATTATACGTTGTTGTATCAATACACTCGCATCCTGGCTGATCCCCGAGAATGTGTACCGGGGGAGGCTGTGACTCCTGACCCGAGGCCTTTACCGGGGGGAGGCAGACCTCTGACCTGAGGCATTTCTGGCTAGAATCACGTGTGGGTCTGGGATCCCGTGATTCGGACTATACTAGCATGGATGTGTCCACGAGCGACCCCGTGGGATTTTTATGCATGCTCTGTACGCGTGAGGAGTTAGAGTCTCCCTTGTGTACATACGCGTGAGGAGTTAGAGTCTCTCTTGTGTACCATATGATTTTTATACATTTGACTCGCATATGTTTTTATAACATATATTATTCGGCGAAAGACATTTATTTTCGTCCACTCACTCTAACAGTTTTCATGTCTTTCCCCTGGGCTTTTCGGTTTTCGTACCCAGTTTGCAGTTCAGATTCTGGTGTCCCACGTCGTGGTTGGAGGCATAGTATTCGAGCGATGTTTCTTTTATGGTAGGTTCTTTTATTCTGATGTATATTCTTATACGATTTTTTCCCGGATTTCTGTAAAGTATAGCTATATTTATTACTTTACATTAATGTTGATATATTGGGAAATCCGGATGGGATTGGTACCCACGATTTGATTTTTGTGGCATAGGATGAAGTGTATTTTCCGGGTGCAGGTAATGGTAATTCCGCGTTAGTAACGAAACTCTGCCGAAATTTTGATGGTTTTTGTTGGTTCGTGTTTTCAGAAGGTGTTCGATTTCGATTTAGGCAACTAAATTGGGGTTGGGTCCTTTCATATTTTCTGGGTTTTCCATCAATGGCGTCCTCCTCACCGCCCTCCTCCTCCTCACAATCATCTCCGTCACCCTTTCCCAATCCATCATCCAATTCCCGACCACTCACCACTGGCATGTCTCCGACGACCATAGGCTCCGCGTCGACGACAACATTTTATGCGACAACTAGTGCATCTCCGTCGAGACCAACGACGTCGGAGCCTAGTCTAGCGTCCCTTCTCGCTGCGTCGGTTTCATTCAGGACTACATGACCGGCGACCACTACCAGGGACAGAGCCAGGTTTTGGTCCAAGGGGGACCTTAAAAAATGGGCAATAATTATAAATACAAATATTTTAAAATATAGATGAATACATACACTCAAAATAAAGTATATTAATTTTTTTGATCAAGCAATACCTTATTATTCTATCGTTTCACTTCAAAAAAAGAAGGAAAAGGATACCTCATTAACCAATAAAACGAAATGAGAGATAGCAATGATAATCTCCCAAATTCTCATCAAAAATGTTAATATCCCAAAAGAATAATGACAGCAAAAAAATAATTATAAAATATATGGACAACGGGAAAAAATGTATCCTATATGAATAGAAATAACAGCTGAAAAATAATTATAAAATATATGGACAAAAGAAAAGAATGTAGCATAAATAAAAAAATGCAATGGGTAGCATAAATAACAAAAAGAAAGTGAATGTAATGAGAGTCGAACCCCTCTCATGAGTTTACTAGAGAAAAATCTAACCACTCAGCCAAATCAAATTCTCAGCACATATAGCAAACTGTATCTACAATTCAATTTTCAGGGGCCGGGAGACCCAGGCCCACCTTGGCCCCTATATAGCTCCATCCTTGGCCACTACGTCTCCGACTCCACCGTCGTTGCGAATCTCTCGCTCGCGTTTGGTTAGGGCGTGAAGATCGACAGGGACGGGAAGGATGCGTGGGTGTTTGACATCGACGAGACTCAACTATCCAATTCGCCTTACTATGAGGCTCATGGCTTCTGGTGATCCTCGTCTTCTTATCACCGTTCAATTTGATGACTTCATATTTTTACTGCCTAATCATGATTGATGTAGGGTGTTAGGAACTCTTTTCATTTTTTGGTAGGTAAAGTACGCATGTGATTAGTTCGTCATTCCAGTTGGTCTTAGCCAATAAGTGGTCGCCAATTGGCATCGTAGGACACATCAATAATTCTGTGTCCATGATGCAGGGACTTTGATCATCTTCTAACCGACAGTGTCCTAACTTTTGCCTAACTTGATCTGAATCGTCCATTTCATTTGTATGGATATGATTTAATTTGCTACTTTTCCCCTCCACTACACCTAAACACATCTCTCTCTCTCTCTCTCTCTCTCTCTCTCTCTCTCTCTCTCTCTCTCTCTCTCTCTCTCTCTCTCTCTCTCTCTCTCTCTCTCTCTCTCGATCTCGATCTCGATCTCGATCTCGATCTCGATCTCGATCTCGATCTCGATCTCGATCTCGATTTCGATCTCGATCTCAATCTCTCGATTTGCAGTACTGAGGTCGAACCCAATTGAGCTTTGCCGATTTTGCCTTCATTTTCGACCCAAATCGTCACAAAATGCGTAGAACGAATTGGGTGCTGTGAAATAGATCCAAAATTGATGGTTCCCATAGATGGGATTGTTATCATATGCAACAGAGATCCTTTATTTTTTGATCCAATTAAAAAAATTATTTACAGAGAGCATCTTACTCTTGTAAGAGTTCGAAGGGCTTATTGGTTTGACAGTTTCCATTGTTTTGTGTTCTTAGCTTCAATCAAGCTATAGAAGAGCACTACCGGAAGAGAAAATAAACAAATAAACCAGTAACAAAATGAACTCAAGTATTATCGTGAGAAGTTGAGAACATAGGTTGATAGAGGAAGAAACTTGACACAGATCGGTCAACATTTCTCTATGTAAATTGACTAAATTCCACAATTTGGAGAGGATGAAATTCCTAGAGGCTACCAACTGCATCTAATATGTAGCTTGTCTTTTGCTATGAAACTAATGAGAAGAAGTGAAGAACATATTGAGGACAAGGAATCTGATGCGGAGTACTATAGAAAGTAAAAGAAAGCTAAAGGACATCTGACCATATAATCCAATCTAATGACTGAGATTGAAGGGTTAGGTAAGAGTTAGGTATCTCTTGGTTAGGAGAGGATCCTAGAGTCCATGATGTAGGCTGGACCCCGATTATTTCTGTGTTTTTAGATTAGAAAATGCTAGGGCTATTCGATCACACCCTGCTTTTTACTTTTCTCACCCACTACTCTTTATACTTCATAAAAGTATTTTAGAGAATGTAAAATATTGAATACACCCAATTTATTTACAAATTTACTATTGGGGTGTTTATTAAAGAAAAAAGAACTTGATAATATACCTAATCTTTATTTCACCCCATTCTTTTATGTTTAACTTAGTTGGTAAAGAGAGAGAGAGAAATAGTAGCGAAGAGGGCGATAACTCTTTCTACGATTCCATGTCTTCCTTCAATTTTTTGGGTGGTCTCTGCCAAGGTCCAAGGAGGCAAGAAGAAACAAGTTAACCAAGAAATTACATACTTTTGTTGTTAGGGTTTAGACGAAAGGAGTTTAACTATTCGTCAGGCGGTGGACAAATGTAATCCTTTCGTTTGTCAAATACTTGACAAACATCGAGTATTTGTTAAAAGTTAGTTAAATGTTGCCCATTCGTTTGTCAGACATCTGACAAACGAAACTTAACATTTCGTCACAGGGTTGTCAAATGAAGTCATTTCGCTTGTCAGATGTATGACAAACGAATCGATTCTTGAACCTCTAGTTCAAGACAACGACAAACGAGTTCAGAGAAAATAAAGACTCAAGTCTCGCGTGCGCATATACATCTAAAGGATGATTTTATGAAAAATTAATTTACCTTATTTAGAACCTTCTTGAGGATTTCTTCTGACTCCATGTCATAGTAAGAGCTTTTTTCATATCAATCCCAAAAAATATGAATCATATGCTGTAAAATTTTACAAAATTACCGTACTTGTTGAGTAGCAGTTTCAAAAGTTTAACGTGAATAAGAGTTGTGCTCATATTATACTTGGGGGTGTAAAAGTTATAGAGGTCTTAATTTTAAGTGATAATATGGACGTTTATGTAAATTTTATTAAAGATAAAATAATAATTCAATAATACAAATAAAATTGGGTGAGAAGAGTAAAAAGTGAGGTGTAAATAGCTGTAGCCTTAGAAAATTAATATACTAATGTTTTGTGAGAGTAAAAAGTTTCCTAACCGTGATAGGATTCGGTAGGACTATATTTCTTATATTAAGGAGTATTATATAAGGAGTAACTTTTTGAGATCTTTGTATAAGAAGGTAAAATAGTGTTTTCTTCACTTCAAGGGTTTACATAATCTCATTTAAAATAGTTGCTTATGACACCAAATATGATATTTGACTATTGTTAAAATAAGTTAAGAATAAGAATATGTAACAAACATGACTAAGGGCTTATATAAACTCATTTAAAATAATCTCTTGTGGTATCAAACATGAGATTAGACTTTTTTTATCTTAAGTTAAGAATTTTAATATAAAAAAGTGTAACAAACATACTTTTTGTAGTGCAAATGGGAAGAGGCTCATAGAGGAAGTTGTACTGAGGGTTGTTAGGAGTAAGATTATAACAATGGTGTGAGGTGTGTGAGTTGATTAGGTTCCTTTGGGATATGATGGAACTGGCTATAGGTTTATGTGGTTGTAGATCAGTGACGTTCGATGAAGCATCGTTTGATGAGTGGGTGGATATGGCTGAGGCCCCTGCCATTCCGGCGAGTTTGAACTTGTACAAGGGGATCAAAGAGTTGGGATTCAAGATATTCCTGTTAACTGGGCGGAGTGAATTTCAGAGAAACCTACAGTGAAAAACCTCCTGTTTTCAGGGTACAGAAATTGGGACAGGCTACTACTGAGGTAACATCAGCTGCTAACCTTGTTTATGTTTTGAAGCATAACATGAACATTGTACAAAAGTAGTAGTTTACCTAGTCTGATTATATACACTACATTTGCTTTGGTTATGGTGATGATGCAGAGGACCTTCGGATAAAGGAACACTCGCGAGCGTGTACAACTCTGAGAAGAGATCGGAACTGATAAACGAATGGTATCGAATCCACGGGAGCTCGGGAGACCAGTAACACAATCTCAAAGTACAATGTCTCAGAGCTCAGACAATCAGACCCAGTAAAATCTCATTCTAATTCTCCTAAACGTTGATACGTTTTGGCTAGATCGATAGCGATGAAACTCCTGAAAGCTATTGGTAAGCTAGACTCTAGCTGCAAATAGTAAAAACGCAAAGCCCTTCCTCGAGCTCTGTGATTTGGGAAATGGCGAAGCAGGATTTTCTGGGTTCACAGATCTCACGTGACACAAGAAGATAAAACAGCTCTAGGCTTTAGATATTGTCGCGTACATAGCCCACTGTATAATATTCCCAGATAAATGTCACAAGCACAACACAAGCACAAGCACTGAAAGTTAAATTATTTTTACTAATGATCTTCGATTTCTCTATTGCTAATCATCAAAACATTTCCTGGACTTTTCTTTTTTTCCAGATTGAAGTAGGAGTTAACAAAGAAATTAAATTAGGAGAAGCAGATAAACATACCATTCACCAACCTCCAAGTTTTCATGGCGATGAAGATGGTGATGAGCTTGGCAAGATTGAGCCACAACCAAGTGGTTTTACCCCAGGAATTCTCAGACAGTTTAACCCACCTCCAGGGATCAAAGAGCACTGAGGCTGAGGCCTCTGCATGTTCCTCCCAGGAATGCAATTTAATGAGAAATCAAACCCAACATTTCTGTAGAACAATTTGTTACATTCCTGGCTGAACCCAGAAAAGAAATTGTAAGCAACTGTCAGATTCACAAGGCTTTTCAAAGAGCAGACCAGGTCTGGCAGAATCCCAGAGAGTTTGTTGTGTGCTATGTTGAGCACTTCAATTTGTTGGAGGCATGAGATTGTGTCTGGCAAATGACCCATGAGAGAGTTGAAGCTCACATCAAAGACCTGAATCTCATTGAAAAGCCCAACTCCTTCAGGGATGCAACCAGTTAGCTGGTTGTTGAGGAAGAGAATCTCCTTTAATTTGGTGCCCATAAACCCAAAGTTACTAGGTAAGTTGCCACTGAACTTGTTGTTAGCTAAGTTGATCACAGAAGCTTGTGCATTTCCCAAACTCTGAGGAAGTTCACCCTCAAATTGGTTGTTGTTGAGGAAGATGGCGTCTAGGTTTCTGTTGAAGAGCTCCCCAGGGATTGAGCCAGTGAAGTTGTTGAATCTGAGGTCTAGGTAAATGAGGCTTTGGAGGTATAATGTGACTATGGGGAAGGGGCCTGAGAATTGGTTGTTACTGAGGTCAAGCTCTTGGAGAGAGTTTAGGTCTCTAAAGGTGTCAGGAAGTGAGCCTGAAAATCTGTTGCTGTTGAGATGAATGAGAGAGGTTTCAGAGAGAAAGGAGAGCTCTTTGACAAGAGTGCCTTTGAGATTGGCATGGTTGAGATCTATGCCAGCCACAACAGTTTGTCCATCCTCAGAATCTGCACAGAAGACTCCTTTGTAAGAACACACATCTGGGCCATCCCAAGTGTCAAGAATCTTAGCTGGGTCATCTGTGATCGCTGATTTCCATGCCTGGAGAGCAGTGTAGGCTCTGGTAAGGCCTGAAGAGGAAGAAGAACCTGATGTGGGATTTGGGCCATTATTGATGCCTCCACCAATCCAAACATTACCTCCTCCTCCTCCTCCTACACCACCACCACCACCACCAACAGGGCCAACATTGACTCCAACACCACCACCAACACCAAAGCCAGCTTCTGTTACGCTAGTAAGCAGAAGCAGAAAAGCTAGAAGCCAGCACCTTTTCATTTTCTAAGTAGAGAGAAAAAGAGAAGAGTGGAATCTGGCTTGATGGGTTGGATTCTACTTCACAAAGTTGTCCAATTGTGGTTGAGGCATTGAAGAGACGAACGTTGTGGGGTTATTTGGTCTTCAATGGTGTGGTTTGGTTTTATTTTCACTTCTTTTGTTTATGTGTTTTTGCTTTTGGATTCTTACTTTCTTTCTGTGCTTCTTCTGTGCTCATGTTGACTTATGAGTGGTGAAATGTTCAATGTGATAGGGAAGGTTGGTCACTTCAGAGTTCAGAGATAACATCCTCACCTAAACACATACAGTATAACAGTAAACAGAGTAATTTGTACTAAAATCTACAATGTAATTTCATTAAGGATAACTGCACCGGTCCTTGTTCTCATTACTCCATGTTCGAATTCGAAATAAAGAAGAAGATTGGATCTTGCTTCTCTAGAAAAAAAACAATTTAATGTTAAGACCAACCTATACTATCCCCATCGATCTGTTTTGGTTCATGGCATTTAATATAAACTTCATTAGTTTTAAGTTGATCCACATCAAAGCTGAGAAGGAAAGACAGTAGTTGGGATCCTCAGAAGCTCACCTAGTACAGCAGTACTAAACCCAATAATGCAAATTAAAGGGAGCTCAAAATAACATGGTGATGATCATGCAGCAGTGGTGGAAATGTACAGCTTCTAGTGCAGGGCATGGTAACATGCAGGACGGAGCCATGATAGAGTCAGGATAGGCCCAGGCCCCTTGAAACTTGGATATATACATAATACATGTATGTTGTGTTAAAACATAAGAAGTTATTTTGACAGAGTGGTCGGATTCGAATCTCACCCGTCTTATATTATTTCTACAATCTACTTACTCATTTTTTGTATAGTTCTATAGTTTCATTCCTCTTTTTTTGTTCTTCCCTTTTATAGTTTTATACGTATAATATGCTCTTTCTTTTCTACAATATTAATCAATATATATTTTATTCCTTTGTTTTTTTTTTCTTCCAAAAAAGAGAAGGAGAAGAAGAAGAAGAATGAGATTCCAGTACCCAATTGGCCCTCACTATAAGTGGTCATCAAGCTTCGGCCACAAAGAATTTCACTACTAATAAGCAATAACATCTTCATTTCTCTTGTTCATATACCCAATTACCAAAGTGAAAATAAAAATGCAAGATCCAGGGAGCAGCTGTGTTTTAGGTAAGAAGTTAATTTGACTGACAGTAAGTAGAGGGGCCCTATTGCCCCAACATATGCATCTTCTTTTGTTCTAGAGCATTGATGTATCAGAATTATACCCAAATCTCAGCTGTATCTCATGTGCCTCTGCTTACCCTTCAGCTTGGTTGGTGGACTCTTTCTAATGGACAGTTATTGTCAATTCTTGTGTTCCCCCTCTGTATCCAAATCCACTGGGTACATTTATGGACTGGAACAAAGTAGCCCTAGCCTATTCTGCATCAAACTATTTTCTTTAAGGTTTTATTAGCATGTGATCTTATTTTAGGAGGTGGTGAGCGCATCGGATGTTGGTTAGCTAGTCTAATACTGAGATGGTCACTGGTTCGAATTTGTAGCATGAACTCCGTGAAAGGCATGAAGGATGAGTAAGACCGTGGATTGAATAAAAACAAAAATGGAAATGAGTTCGGGCTTACAAAAAGTCTGGGCTTAGAAAGTCTAACTAAATTCCATGACCCAAATGGCCGAGAACAGTTGGATATACATTACTACACATTGGGCTCAATGGGCCCTTTTTGGGTCAATTAATAAGCCCACACTAGTGAACTATGTACAGAAGTAACAGGGTCACTCAACTATAATTGGGGGCTTGAAGCTTGAACCCCAGCAACGAGCCCAATCACTCGATCAATTTTGGCATTGCCAGTAGTTATAAGCAGTGTTCTTAAAGATAGGGAACCGATGGCAACTGTTGGCAATAACATATTCGTCACTGGAGGTATTTTGCCTGGTTGTCATGTAGATGTAGCCCCAAAAAAGAGAAAAAGTAAAAAATCAAAGCTCCAATGGTGTTTTCTTGCCTGGGCAAGAACTCCTCTGGGTCAATTCCTGGGGCACTTCCTCCTGACCTGACCTAATTGCCACATGACGCTCTTAATCTCGACCGTATATACTCTACGTTATCAGAGTGATGTTTGATGACCGTACATACTTCCACGTCATTTTAAATAATTAATAAAAATTAAATATAAATAAAGTTCTGACCCAGACCTTGACGCAACGGGTGAAAACAACTATCAAGAACTGAATGACACGTCATTGACTTATTGCCCTATTGTCCAACGACCTTGACCCCGTGACCCAATGGGTGAACATGTTTTAACCAATTGAGTCCAAGAGCATCAAATTCAAATGAGAACCCCAACAACTACGCATTGTCAATTGTCATTGTCATTCACAACAAACACAAATTGTTGTAGTTTCACCACCACCTCCTCACTACATTCATTACACTAGAACTACTCGTTGGAAAGATATGGGAGCAAATCTCTATTAATTAAGGCAAAAGGCCTTAAGACAGTTATAAAAGTAGAACATTGGTAATACTTGAATTTTCCCTTTGCTAAGCATAATCAGAATTCGTCAAAATTGAAATATTAGGGGCAAAATGGTGAGAATAAGAGACAACAGTTTGCAAGGAGGAACGAATGACACGTACAAAAAAAAAACTGGTCGATTCATGATAAAGGAACTGATCGATAGCAGTTATGTTTCTCTTGCCTGTATGTGTGTGTGTGTGTGTGTGCGCATATATATATCATGTGAAAAATGATCAGTTTCTTTTCATATTTCTTTTAGTTGCAGTTGGGAACGATGACATCCTAAATTCATTCAATCAAAAAGTTGGGAGGTTGTGTTTTGCGATGGGCTTTGAGGACGGGTGAATCTCTTCTCTCTTTCACATTTTTTCAAACTCATTAGTCACTATGAATATCGTTTACCTCAATTTCCAAAGTTAATTTACTATGATTATGCTCTTGCTATTGTACAAGTTGATAAGCTTAACGAGGTTTCAGTAGTTACCCTTACCACAATTCCTCTTATTCAATTCACATCTCTCTGTCTAACTTTTGAATCTGAAAATGTCAAGGATGCAAATCGACCGCAAGCCTCCTTTGGCCAAGTTTCTGATCCGTCTCCCATAACCCAGTCCGTCCTCCGATCAGGCTCAACCTCCCTCCAAACGCCACTAGGTTAATTTTCAGTTTTGCCATAATCAAATTTCTAATAGGTATTCAGGGTACCTTTTTATCGCGGTAATCTATGAGTTATGGGTCGCCAATGAAATCGCAGAGATCGACCCGAGTAATTGAAATTTTGACCCGAGTACCACTCCATTTCCTGCATATTGCGTGCTCTGGCGAAGATGTTGGGACGGAAATAGGTGACGACAACATGACTTAAAAGATGTTCTTTAAATCTTTGAATAGTTAATAACTGTGTCTCTCTATTTCTTTATTTTAGGGACATTTGGAAGTTTATTGTTCTATTAGTAATTTTTTCCAAGTGATTTGTTAAATAATGAATTCAGTTTATGCATAAGGCAGAGGCAGAGCAACCTTGCTGAAGTTGATGAGGCAAAGGAGGTTCAACTGTGGAGAAGGACAAGAGGAAGAAATCGTTGTGAACCTGGTTCTGCAGAAGTGGAGTAGTCATTTATATGAATTTATTTGGGTAGTTTTTGTAGAAGTGGAAGAAGGCAGTTCGTTCCGAGAGCTTTCTATTGTATGAATTATCTTTGTGGTGTAATCACTCTTACTGAGATCGTGGTTTTGGCTTCATTGAAGTTAAATGAACATAATCTTCTATGTTTTTTATCTGCAAGAAATTTACAATATCCTCACTTCGAAATCATTTGTCATCTCAGTGTCACAAGAGATCCAGCCTTCTAATATCTTATGGTCTTTTATATCAGATCAGATCAAAGAGGGAGTGATAATTGCTTATAGAGTCACAATAAATACATGGCTGAGTTGAGATGAGTATGAATATCGAGTTGTGTTTTGATTTTTTTTTTTATTTCTTTCATTTGCATTACTTACTGTAAAGCATATATAAACTAACTTTATTGCACTCATACAATTCGTCTTAGCTTGGTGCATACATGCCACTATATTTTGGTAGAGGTTTTGGGCTAACGAAGTACGGTACTGAACTTTATTAGGAAAAGGACACAGAGTTTGTATTATTCTTTTTTTTTTAGTTAACAAACCATGTATAAGTAACTTTGTACTATGTATGAAACTTAGTAGGTTTGTAGATCGATTTTTATTTGACCGGCATATATATTATGTCCGCAGTGTTTATATAGTTGTTCGAATATTCAAATTTAGGACTGGTTTATTTTAAGTAGGGGTCAGCAATGGGCCGGGCTGGGCCTTTGTGGACTTCGGGCCCAGTTTTTAGAAAAATTAATTAGTTACGGGACGACCAAGCTTTAAGCACAAATATGAAGCCCAAACCCCGCCATTGAAACTGGGCCTTTCGAGCCGGGCTGGGCCCAACTATCAAAAATCAACACAAAAGAAAATTGAAAAATTAATTCATCTTAGGTCCTATTTTCATTCAACATTTTAATTATAGTCCTGACACATTTTTTATTTCGATCGAGGTCTTATAATTCAATTAACACATAATTTTGTATTGTCGTCATTTACCTACTGTTAAGAACAATACACCAAACAAGCGTTAAGAGTCTTCGACTCTCCGATGCTCTAGTTAGAATGTATGGAGTGTAATAGTAGTATTAGTAGAGTAACGGGCGTACCTTGTATCTGTCGTAAATGTGTTGCTTATATTGCTGGTTGAGTATGGAGTTTTTTTTTGTTCTTCGATGTGGGATCCTGTCTTTTGTACATGGCCTGTCCTGATACTTTTCGTTTGCCGTACCGAAAGCGTGGACGTTCGGATGGTGTTGGTTCCATGTTTAAATTTAAAGCCTGCATTACTGCCTTACGTTTAGTCTAAGCTGTGTTGACCCGTTTGTAATGACTAAATGTGTGGTAATTGTGCGTAATGGGATCACACACTAACAAACATCACAATTTGATCATATGAGCACTCTGTGGTTTAGAGTTACTTGATTTGGGCATAGTAATGTCATCCGACATTTTCATGTATATCTTTGAATCAAGATCCCCATAGAAATATGCAGTAACCACATTCATAAGCTGCATATTTAGTTTCTCGAACACTACTGAACTAATTAGGTAGTGAAAGGTGATGATGTTTATGACCGGAGAATACGTCTCCTCATAATCAATCCCAGGGCATTGAGAGAAACCCTGCACTATCAGTCTAGCTTTATAGCGCAAGACCCCATTCTTCTGATTACGCTTTCGAACAAAGACCTATTTATGTTCTACTAGCTTAACATTCGGTGAGCATAGCATTACCGGACCAAAAACCTACCTTTTATTCAGAGAGTCTAGTTCGGCCTTGATTGCAACCTTCCATTCCGGCCAATCTGCTCTTTGCTGGAAATCTTCCACAGAGCAAAGTTCCACTTCATCGTCGTCTATGATCTCTTGAGCGACATAATAAGCAAATGCATCATCAACTAACATGGAAGATATATCCATAAGAACGCGCGCATCATTTGCTCTAAGCGAGATTTCTTTGTTCTCTAACATCACAAGAAATTCTGAGGCGTCCCATATACATACTAATTATGATTCAAAGACATAATTATAGTCAGAGACAATCTCATGTGAAGGATTCACAATGTTGATGAAGAATGGATTATTTTGTGCCTCGATGACTTGCGTTTTAACCGGCGGCTCATTAGTAGATTTTCTTGGTCTCCCCCTCTTCCTAGTGGGAGCCAAGGCCAACGCAACACCATCCACATGGGCAGGAGGAACGTTTTCTTGCCCAGTGTTGGTACTAAGAAATCATCTTTTCGAGATTTCTAATCTTGCAGGAAGGTTTGCACTAGGTATATCTGATCTTGTCACTTTAGCGATATCGTCAAAGGAGTCAGGCATAGAGTCTAATACTTTTTGAAGATCGAGTATTCTTTGAGATGTGCGGGGATCGTGATGAGGCATAGTGGGGATTAGACCACGTCAATTCCTGGTTGAACTGGAATAGTTACATTCCTTCATTCCCCTAACGTCGGGAAGTGTGTCTCATTGAAGTGACAATCTGTAAATCTTGCAGTAAAGAGATCTCTTGTCGAAGGTTTAAGATAGCGGACTATCGTTTGAGGTTCATAGCCAACATAAATGTCTAATCTTCGTTGAGGACCCATTTTGGTGCGTTGTGGAGGCGCAATAGGCATATATATTGCACAACAAAAAATGTGCAGATGTGATATGTCAGGCTCGTATCCAGTTACCAACTGGTGCACATTAAATGGTTGGCATCCTCCAGGTCAAAAAAGAAGAAGCATTGTTGCGTGTAACACTGCATAATCCCATGCATATACCAGCAAGTTTGTATGCATTACTAATGCGCGGGATACAAGCTGTAACCGCTTGATGTGAGCCTATGTTAAACCGTTCTGAGAATGAACATGAGGAACAGGATGTTCAACTTCAATCCAAGAGACATGCGGTAATCATCAAAAGATTTTGATGTAAACTCTCCTACGTTGTCAAATTTGATAGACCTGATTGGATGATCCGAGTGGTGAGCCTGGAGCTTAATAATTTGTGCCAGGAGTTTTACAAACGCAGCGTTCCTTGTGGATAGCAAAACAATGTGTGACCATCGCGTTGATGCATCTACCGAAACCATGAAATATTTAAATGGTCCGCATTCCAGTTTGATAGGTCCACAAATATCACCTTGGATTCTTTGTAAGACTGAAATATTTTCGGTATTGTCAACAACAAAAGAAGGACGTGCCTGTAACTTTGCTAAAAAATAAGCTTTACAAAATCAGATGTGCATCAGAGATTGCAACATATGAATCTAGTTGGAAAAGATTCACAAACTATTGTCTATTCCGCGGAATTGTGTGGGTAGTACCACTATCTTCAAGACACTTAATCTCTCCTTGAGACATCTACAAAATCAATGTAAATAAATGAGTCTTTTGAATTAAAGACCAGACAGGCACTTTAAGTAGACACTTAAAGATTTTGAATAGGGATGTGAGCCTTGTTGAATGCTGATATAGCATGACATGAACTGATGTAAAACCACATATGGTGTTGAATTCCAGGTTGGTCAAAAAATTTGTGATCCTTTTCCAAGAAAATCGATGTAAGGTACATCAAAACACCACAAAACTGGATATAGCCTTCGACGGGTCGAGTAAACCTCTCGACGAGTCGAAGAAACCCAAAATAGATTTCTAATTTTCCGATACCAAATTTTTGACGGGTTGAAGGGTTGTCCAGTGGCATACATTCGATGGGTCGAACATCGTTTCGACGGGTTGAAGAGAACCTAAAATCAATATCAATTTTCCGATATCTATTGTTCGACGGATTGAGCACATTTTTCAATGGGTCGAAAGTGTGTCTAGAGGCATACATTCGACGGGTTGAAGAAAACCTAAAACTAATATCAATTTTTCGATATCTATTTTTCGACAGGTCGAGTGTAATTTTCAACGGATCGAATTTGGACATAGTTCGAGACAGAAGCAAACATTTGACGGGTCAAAATTAGACATAGTTCGAGACAGAAACAAACATTCAATGGGTCGAGTACAATTTTTGATTGGTCGAAAAGTGTTTAAAACTGATCCATATTGGAACATTCGACAGGTCAAAAAATTTCGGGGATCAAAATATCTGTTTTTTCGTGTCTCATTTTTACTGTATTATTGTGTCATTATGCCATATAAAATTGTAAACATCGAACCATACACTACATAAGTAGTGAAATAAAATTCTCAACACTTTCATAAACCGAAAAAATAGATAAAATTTCATTGCATGCCAACAATTCAAGATTACATCATAGGCGTTCTTATTCAAAAATCAAATCAAAACGAAGACAATAGTCTTAAGAAAATGGCATTTAAACAGGCCAAAAATAAACCAAAAACTTGAGTCTATTACAGAGATAACGCCTTTTACATAGGCTATTCAAAATCCGGAGTAACAATGGTTGTGTCCTTGTTCTCTGCAACTGCAAGATTGGTATCTACCTTTATTTCAAAATCTCCAGCAAAGTTGGACTCTTGAGCCAAGTATTTCTTTGCTAGCACGACACTATTTGTACATATGCTTTGTTGATCCACACTGATAGCAGGTGAATGTCCCAGAATTGGAATGTCTATGCCTATACTTACCAGAACCAGATTGGTTCTTGTTGGAGTTGGCGTTCTGATCTCTATGCCAGGTCAGATTTTGGCTGCGGCCTCGGCCACGCCCCCGCCCTCCTCTCCCGCCACGTGGAGCTTTTCCACCACAATTGTAAGATTCGAAATGAATGTTTTTTTTATCCTTACGGGTCTTTCCTCCAGTTTGATAGCTCTCAAGATTTTTAGTACTAGATGGTCTAACATTATTATTGAGGATAATCTCACGATGTTTCTTCTTTTTGGCTAGACTATTTATGAGATCACTGAAGGTAATGATCCTTCCTTATTCAACTTCGATCTAGTACTGATGAGCAAGCTCACTCAGAGAGATCGAGAAGGTTTTCAAAGATTTTTCAATTATGTCTTTTTCAGTTTTGTCCACCCCACAAAAGCTCAAATCAGACTGCGAATCCAAAGCTACTTGATTATAATCTTGAAACTTTGGAAAATATAGAAGCCTAAGGGCTTCTAATTTTACAGTCAACTCTGGAATCCGTGCATCATGCCCATTATCGAAGCGTTGCTTCAAAGCATCCCACAAATTCAAGGGATCTGTTTTCTTTAAGTATTGCTTCTTGAGAGCTGTGTGAATATGACACCTCAAAAACATGAGGGCTTGAGCTTTTGATTCTTCTGTTGGTGGAATGACATTTTGCCCAGTGGGTTGAATGGTGTGGCTGAGTCTCTTTCCGATGAATGTATTGGTATTCCTTTCCTTAAATATCAAGGATGTCGAATTCTGGTCTAACTGGCTCGTTCGAACTCATCTACAAAATACAAATAGATTGTATTAGTATCAATCAAAAAATAAACCACGATCACTAACATAAAGTTTTACTAAATAAGAATCTGATCCATGATGTATGGTCATAAAATCGATAATAAACTGTGGCTCAAAAACCATACCCAAAAACCGTGATTATCCATCACATAAGATCGATTTTCCTTTTTTTCTATTGTATTAGTATCGATCAAAAAATAAACCACGATCACTAACATCAAGTTTTACTAAATAAGAATGTGATCCATGATGTATGGTCATAAAATCGATAATAAACTGTCGCCCAAAAACCATACCCAGAAACTGTGATTATCCATCACATAAGATCGATTTTCCTTTGTTTCTTTTTCTTTTATAAACTGTGATTCCTCTAGGACCGTCACTTATATTCTATGGATACAAGTCTAGGCTAGACTATCAAAATCTCCAACAAAGCTGGACTCTTGAGCCAAGAAATCCAGGCTATTCAAAATCTGGATTTCTTTGCTAGCACAACACTGTTTGTGCATATGTTTTGTTGATCCACACCAATAGAAGGTGAACGTTCCAGAATTAGAATGCATTTGCCCATCCTTATCCGAACCAGATTAGTTCTTGTTAGAGCTAGCATTCTGATTGGTGTTTAACCACCTTCAAAGTAACCCTATAATGAACTCAATATGCTTGTCAATGCAGTATAATATTATAGGGGTCAATCCACCGGGAAAAATGAGACTCAATATTCTAAACTACAAACAGATGAGAAAGTCAAAAATCTGACAGACTCGACTACTAGACACTAACATAATTAATTAAAATAGCTAGACTCAACCTAAAATCACGAAATTAATACAGGGTACTATAGACACAGTGGTGGACTACCACACAAATTTTCAATGTAATCGGAATTGATTTGGTTGTTGAAATAAATTCTACAAACTAGATTACGAAACTGAAACAGTAGACAGATTAAGAGTAAAACGAGAATTCAATAATAAAATGGGTTAAGGGAAGTGCTATCCACCACCGTCACTCAATCTAGACGACAAATGCTTAACTAAACAATGCAAATGTTATGAATGAAAGACTCCCAGGAAGGTCCCGAGCTGTGAACACAACCTATTACCCAATCCTTATGTTTACAATGTTGAAGGTCTGCTTATCAACATTGTTTATCCCTCAAAGAACCCGAAGTCACGGACTCAAATTTACCAAGAGCAAAGCATTACGATCTAGAAAGGGTTTGAGAATCTACAAGGCTTCATAAGTACACTACGGTCGTGTCTTACTAGACCTAGGGTTTCTTATACCAAGCATGTATGAGTTCTACGATTGAAATTTGAGGAAGGTAATAATCACCAACAACCATCAATTTTCTTAGAATTAGATTCCTAAACATGCATACTAAGCGTGCACTCAAAGCATACATAATCAAGAATCATCACCGTATAAATAACAAAGAAACCTCATTCGAATAACAAAAGCAAAACTTAATTAACGTGCATAAGTAATCTAGATATCATGAACGGGGCTTCAAAACAGCCCATTAACAATGGAGTTTAGCTCCTCATGGAATCCATAAAAATTTAGAGAGAAGAAGAAAATTGATACAAACTCATGAAGGAGAAGCTTCTCTTCCTCCCCTCTCCGTACATTTGCTCTTGTTTTTCTCTTCAAAGACTTTTTTTTCCAAACTGCCGAACTCCTTGCTCTTGATTTTTTTCTTCCCGTCCGTCCCCTATTTTCCTCTGTATCCCTTTTCTTTTAAAACTGCCTCCCCTCTTCGTACGTCTCCCCCTAGCTAGCTTGCAATATATATAAATATATATATATATATATACACACACACACACACCAACCTAAGCAAACCCACGTGCCAACCAAATTCTATTGCAAATAGAATTCTCCAAATTCTTGACTTTTAGTTCAAGTACAAGTCTTCTTCTCTCTTCAATTGCTAGCCCAATTTTTTTCCTTGTTCCTCTAGGAAAACTCTTTTAAATTACTTTTTCTTTATTTTCTCCAAAAACCTATAAAACAAATAAACATAATTAATTTACTTAAAAACGTAACGAAAGAACTAAATATAAAGTAATATTACACATAAAAACGTTGCATAATTATGCACCTATCACATTCTGATCTCTATGCACATTCTGATCTCTATGCCAGGTCAGATTTTGGCTACGGCCTCAGCCACGTCCCCGTCCTCCTCTCCAGCCACGTGGAGCTTTTTCACGATTGTAAGATTTCGAATGAGCGTTCTTTTTGTCCTTACGGGTGTTTCCTCCAGTTTGATAGCTCTCAGGCTTTTCAGTACCAGCTGGTCTAGCATTATTGTTGAGGATAACCCCATGATGTCTCTCCTTTTTGGCTAGACTATTTATGAGATCACTGAAGGTAACGATCCTTCCTTGTTCAACTTCGATCCAGTACTAATGAGCAACATCGCTCAGAGAGATCGTGAAGGCGTTTAAAGACTTTTCAATCATGTCTTTTTCGGTCTTGTCAACCCCACAGAAGCTTAAATCGGACTGCAAATCCAAAGCTGCTTGATTATAATCTTGGATTTTTGGAAAATCTAAAAGCCTAAGGGCTTGTCATTTTGCAGTCAACCTGGAAGCCGTGCATAATACACATTATTGAAGCATTGCTTGAAAGCATCCCATAAATTAAGGGGATCTGTTTTCTTTAAGTATTGCTTCTTGAGAGCTGTGTAAATATGACGCCTCAAAAATATGAGGGCTTGAACTTTTGATTCTTCTGTTGGTGGAATGACGTTTGGACCAACAGGTTGAATGGTATGGTTGAGTCTCTTTATGATGAATGTATTGGTATTCCTTTCCTTGAATATCAAGGGTGCCAAATTCTGGCCTAACCGGCTAGTTCGAACTCATCTACAAAATACAAAGAGATTGTATTAGTATCGATCGAAAAATAAACTACGATCACTGACAACAAGTTTTACTAAATAAGAACGTGATCCATGATGTATGGTCACAAAATCGATAATAAACAGTGGCTCAAAAGTCATACCCAGAAACCGTGATTGTCCATCACATAAGATCAATTTTCCTATTCTTTTTTTTATAAACCGTGACTCCTCCAGGACCGTCACTTATATTCGATGGATACAAGTCCATAAGAGCTAGGGTATAGATACTAATCATAATAATATCACAATCCTAGATCTTGAGTTTTGCAAGAAATAAGTTTTAGTCTTAGATCTAAAGATTGATGGTTTAGAAAATTTATCTCGATGTGTGTTATGCTTGGTATGATCGGTACAAAATTTGGACGACGTGGAGTACGAGGAAGAATCTGAGATGATGATGATTGACGTTGATGGAGGCCGGCGGTGAGGATTGTTGCCGGCGGTGGAGGTGTAGTGTATAGGGTTAGGTTTTTTTTCTTTTCTTTCTGTGGAGATAGCTGACTATTAACTCAGAGCATGCTGATAACGTGTTTGAGGGAAATATATAGATAGACTGAAAACTGTAACTCTTTCATTGATAGAATGCCTTAAATACAGGCTGATACAATCTGTTACAATTAATGTATCGATATAACAGGGATTCTCTGAATCTATATCAAATCTAGTCTGTATCTAATTAGGACAAGACACACACTGGAAGTTATGAAGAATTCTTAAACAAATCCAAATAAATTTTATTGTACTCAAAATTAGAGCATCTGCACCGGTGAGCAGCCAATGACGTTTTGCTGGAGCATCGAATGGGACAGGCGGGGTTTGCTCGAGCAAACCTAGAAACGAGCTCGCACCGGCAAGGAATCGATCGAGCAGTCAACGGCGAATTTTTGCTCTGTTATCGGTGGAGCAAATTTTGCTCCGTCGATTACTCGAACACCTGGCAAAACCCATGGCACGTCGGTGACGTTAGGCGCGTTACCTTTTTTTTCTTCTGTTTGCATGCGCCAATAAAAGAGTTAAAAAATTGACGGACAAATGAGTGATTGACACGTGGCTTACCGGGCTGGGTTTTACGCTCCAACGGTCTAATTGATCTGGGCCTTCCATTTTGAATCTTAAATTTTGATCCAACGGCCTAAATTCAAAAGCAAGGACTATGACAAATTCAGAATGAAAATAAACGAGAAATAACTCCCAAAAATTGTAAAAAATTCCCAAAGGATTCAGAACTCTCTCAAAAATTTGCCTATAAATATTACTTCAATTTTTGATCAACTCACACCAATTTGTGCACAACAAATTTCACATCTCTCTTCATATCCTCTCTCATTTCATTTAGCATTTTTTCCAAAACAATGGACACCCATTGGCTTCCTTCCGAAGATTTATAAATGTGCATATCTTTCGTCTGTCATAGCGTTAATGAATACGACAGTAACAAACAAAAAAGGGACAAATTGTAGGAGACAATTCATGACGATTCTCTACAAAATTGGGAGCCAACACAAGGTGAGAATCCTCCAAAGGAGCCGAAGACCCGAATTGTGCTCGCGTCTCACTACAACAAGTTCAAGCTACTCTTACAACAATGAGGCGAATGTTTGCATGCTTCACAGAAAAGTATAACTAGCGGCACTTTTCTAATGGATGAAGTAAGTTTACATTGTTTTATCATATATTATAAATTTGATTTGATTATATGAATTAAATTATGTAATTTATATGTCTAATTTTTTTAAATATGTAGCATTGTGAAATAGCTAATATAAGTTTATCATTAGGTCAAACAAGCTCAATCATGTTACTATAAAGCCAAGAAAAAAATGTTTACACACTTTGAATGTTACGAAGTGGTTAAGGATCATCCATCTTTCGTTGTGGTGCTACCTACTACTCCATCTCCATATGTAAGTAGTTATCATGCTACTCCTTCTGCACTTGAATCATCTCCAACCATCAATTTGGATGAAGAAGAAGTGAATGAGACACCTCAAAGCAGCGCGGCAGCTCCCTCGAGTCCATTTAGTCCAATTGGAAGCAATGCGGCAGAGGAAGCAAGGCGCCAAAAGAAACAAAGTAAGACTCCTATTGAGCAACGAGTTAAGGTTTTGCATACCATTGCAATTGACCAAACATCGTGGCATACCAAGAGGCTAGTGCATAATGAAAGTGAACTTAATTATTACGCGGAGTACATAGACATTCAAAAGCGGAAGAAAGCAAGGGCGGAAGAAGAGTTACGATTGAAGAAACAAGAGAAAGAAACAAGGATCATGACAATGGATTTAGAGGCTATGACCTCAATCTTGAAAATGTATTTTACCAAGAGGAAACTAGCAATCCTTAATGAAGGAGAACCTAGTCAAGATCAGTCTACCGATGAAACATATTCGGATTGTTATCACCTAAGTCGCGTGCTCTTTTCATAGTATTTATAGTATTGTACTAAGAATAAATCTAGGCTTGGCTCGTCATTTTATGTAATTTAAATTTTCGAGAAATAAAAATGTAATTTATTTATCAAGATGAAATTGAAATACACATTAAATTAAAACACATCTTATCAGAAATCTTGTATAATTATTATCGATAATAACACATGTCACATTATTATTAGTTGTAAATCTATCCGGTAAATAATTTTTTAATATTTTTCACAACATAACAAAATAAATTTATTCAAATAAATAGTGAATTGATGTGCCAAAAAACTGATTTACTTGAACAAAATAAGAAATTAGTTTGTTACAAAGAAATTTTACTTTTACTCGAGCAACTGGTGCGTATGCCTTTGGAGAAATCTAATCGACCAAATCCGTTCCGACACCTATTATGTCTCCTGTAATAAGAGCTAAATTTGAGGGACTCGATTAAATTTTGACTGATCGTTATAGGATTTTTCAGTTACCTAAAATTCCTCTCGGCATAACTTAGAAATAAAAATTACCAAAATTCCTTGGCATCTAAGTTAACGGTAGACCGCTTTCTCTCTCTCTCTCTCTCTCTCTCTCTCGAATATTCCTCCCCAAAATTCCTTTTCTTCTTCAACCTCGGAGCTCCTACCCGATCGGCTACCCAATTCCGCGGTCCAGTTCGATTCCCCCGTCCCGATCCTCGTTTGTATTTTTGATTTCGGAAGCTGGGGGGAAATTAGGGTTTGTTTTGGTTTAGGATTGGCGGCGACGGCGGCGGGAGATGAAGATCGAGCAACTGGATGAGCCGGAGTTGGATCGGAGCGAAGGGAGGCAGATAGTGAGGGTCGACGAAGCCAAGAGAGCGCTGGTAGGAGCCGGGGCTCGGATCCTTTTTTACCCGACCCTGCTGTATAATGTGCTTCGGAATAAGATGGAAGCTGAGTTTAGATGGTGGGATGAAGTTGACCAGGTTTTCATCTTTGACTTTTTTCCCATTTGATTCATTTTGTGTTGTTTGTTTGTTTTGGTTTAATTTTGTTGGTGGTATGAATAAACTTGTTTGATTCTGTTAAGCTGAATGGTGATATATGATTACTGTTTTTGTTCAATGATTTTTTTTATGAGGTTAGAGTAAGGCAGATCTTCAGTCAAATGATTTTAAGGAAGATAAATGAATATTAGGTTCTGAAGTTCTTGGAGTTGTATTTGATTTGGTTGTTACCGGGTTTCCGAGTCTGTATGTTGTGGTCGGTCTTGGATTGAAAATTTGGAGTGAAATGATCTGTTTTCTCGGTTTGATGTATTTAATGGATGAGTGTTGTTGTTGATGCAGTTTGTGCTTCTTGGCGCGGTTCCATTCCCGAAAGATGTACCACAGCTGAAGCGACTAGGTGTTGGCGGTGTTATCACGCTCAACGAACCATACGAAACTTTGGTTCCTTCTTCCTTGTATCATGTGTGTGACCTCTCTGCATTATGAGTATTAGTTTCATAGCATGTTAGCTTATTTTCTTCTGATGCCTGAAAAAGAAGGAAATTAGAATGATTATGTGTTTCTTGTTTGATTCTTTATGACCAAACGAGAAGAATGCATTGAAGTATTTAAAGGCTGTCCCTGTTTATATGCTGTTCTCATCCTTCTTAGATGTTTGATTTGTTTTAGTCCCATGGAATTGAGCACGTAGTAATCCCCACACGTGATTATCTCTTTGCCCCTTCATTTGAAGACATTAGCAGGGCTGTTGAATTTATTCACAGTAAGTGGTTTAATTCCAGATCAGTGTTCTAGTTTGCTACTCCATGGGGTATGATTTTGTTTAGATCTTTGATTTAATTGATCACATTTTTTTTTTTTTATACAGTGAACGCTTCATGTGGTAGAACTACTTATGTTCACTGTAAAGCAGGTCGTGGAAGGAGCACTACCATTGTGCTTTGTTATTTGGTAACTATCTCTATGTTTCAATTTCTGCTTTCGTTAGCTGGAAAGTTAATGGATCACAAATGCTTTTGGACATCATAGGATAGAGTTTACTTGCTCTCTGTAGGTGGAATACAAGAATATGACTCCGTCTGCTGCCCTGGAGTATGTGCGGTCCAGAAGACCTCGTGTGCTGCTTGCCCCGTCACAGTGGAAGGTATGTTCTACTCGATGTTCTGCATTTTGGTTTTTTGCCAACAAAAAACAGCATTGTGTTTAAATTTGCAGAATTTTTATGTTTGATGATCTGGTCAGTGGTGTGACTGGTTTCAGTCTGCTGTTACTGACATTTTCATTAAACATAACCAGGCTGTTCAGGAATACAGCAGATGTATTCGAGCTATCACTTCAGGCTCTCCTTCAGGAGATGCAGTTCTTATCACGAAAGATGATCTTGAAGGGTATCATGGTAGCCACGATAACAATGTTGGTAAGCAGTTGACAATGGTGCCTAAGATGGTGAAGTCCAGTCCCATGATAGCTCGGTTATCCTGTCTTTTCGCTTCTTTGAAAGTTTCTGGTGGACCGGTCATGAGGCGGCTGCCAGTTCCAGAGCCACGAGCTTGCTGAGCCCCTTGTAGAAGTGGCACTAGTTGTTGGTCTGTACAAAAGAGGAAACAATTTTGGAAGTGTTACGATGTCCCCAAAGTTATCGGTAGCTGAGTTCATGAGAGATAAGGTAAATGAAGAAACTACAGAAAAAGAAAAGAAAAATGAAAGCGGCGGCGTTTGTTCAAGTTGTGTATAACAAACAACTCTATCAACGGCTGAGGAATGTAATTGCAGCCCTGTACATACCAGTGCGTCAATTTTCTCCTTCCCTGTTGTCAGTTTGCATGTCTCATCTCCTAGTTTGTACGAATCGCACTATTGTAATTTGCGGAATTTCAATGATCATTTTGCTTTAACCTTGATGGTGTCACACTGTCACTGGTGTAGCTGCACCGCCTGCACACTCCGAAGCAGGGTTTTCCTTCCATTTTCAAATGTGTTTTCAAACACAAGTGGACTGACCATCCAACATGGGCTTGGTCCAAATAGTAATAAACCTGTTCAGCCTGTTTTTTCTAAGGCCACTCAACCATGGATATGGATGATGACAAACCATATTGCAAGCACCGAGTGTGGTAGTTCATACTGTCATTTTTCAAGTCTTATCTAACCCTATCGTCTTCATATTAAATTATTAATAATCTAAAACATAGTTTTAAGACAATTTTTATTTTTCAGTAGTCCAAAGGGATACTTCATTTGCCCAATTAGAGAAGACATGTTCTAAATACTAGTCTTTTGTGCCTCTAATGTCTAACTGAAATGGTTGTTGGCTTTCCAAAGAAAGCTCCTTTACAACTTCTATCGGGCAAAAGCATGCATTGGCCTATCGGGGCCGCCGAGCTTGCATTGTGTGCCATTGGTGTGCACAGTGTTGGTTATATGTCACATTTTCATCACTTTTATATCACTCATATAGAGAGAGAATATTTGGCACTATGTTCATGGAGGCAAAGATGTGTTTATTGTATTCGCACCAAATTACGACTTTCATGGACAACTACCACTATATTATTTAGATGAGTTTCGATATAACATATATCCCTTTCGTATGATAGGTGATGTATTTCTAATTAGATGAGTTTCGATATATTCTCAATTCTTGTCTTCCTTTAAAGCTTACCTATATCAAGAGAATTGAATTTGATACCCATTTTCTTACAGACCACATCCCTTCTATTATCGCAACATGTATATCAATACGCTTTTGCAAAAGAATGGGGTCTACCTTGCCGGACAAATGGTGACAATTTCAATTTTACTTGATCAAATAGACCATATATATAGAGTAGAATAAGGTGAAATTATATACAAAGAGAGGCTAGCTTATGAGATTAATCCATCATTTTTTTTGTTTTTGTATATTTAGAAGTCACTACCTTATTGCTACCTAGCTTGCGACAGAAACTAACGACCCATATGTACCTAGTCCAGAGATGGTGGTTGTGTTTATATAGAAAGAACTGCAGTCTTCAAGTGCTTAGCTACACGCAGATGATGAACTAGTAATTCATACGCGGGTAGATGGAAAAGGCGATGGCTGTGCTATATAGACGATGAAAATGAAAATTGTAAAGCGGGTGAACAAGTATATATATAAAAAAGCAAAGGCAAAGCTGCAGTAGAGTGGGGTTTGTGGAAGAATCCAACAAAGGTTAGGTTTGGCTTTAGGGCTTTAGGCCATGCATGCATGTTGTTATATTCGTCCTTGCACTAACCACAATTCTTCCTGCAACTTCGTTTTGGGACCAAATCTCTGCAAACTATACAACGATGCTCGCTCGCTCGCCATACCCGGCCCGACCTCTACCAGTTTGCTAATACTACAACCTCATCACTCTCTCAAAAAGATGAAAAAAAGAGGGCATCCAAATCTTCCATAAAAAGCTAAAAACTGTATATCACCTTTTTAAATGAATATAGCTTGCCAGCTCGGTTTTGAAGTCGATACAGGACATGGTATTCTTTTATTTCATTTTCTATGCCTGTGGATAGAGACAGTACTTCCTCTTTCTGTTTCTGTTTCATGAAGATCTTCCTCTTTTTGTTTATTGTAGCCAACATATCTGCTTAACCCCAAAGCATAAACTGATACACGTACACTCTTACATAAGATATCGATTCTCTCATCAGCAGCAACAGTGTTTGGCTTACAGCTGCAATTGATACTGCTGGTTAGATACTGATATATCGTCTGCAGTTAGGAAAAGGGTATGGAATGTACGTTTCGAATTAGAGGGGAGCAATAGCCAATAGACATTCGAAAGAGTATATTATATACTCTATATATATATAGGGTCAGCTTCAATAGCGCGCACTATACTTTTTACACAGATTTTTACACAAGTTTTAAACCGTTTGATCTTTAAGCTATCAACGGTTCAGATTAAAAGTAACATTACATTCTTTAATTTCTTTCAAAATATTTTAGCATATAAATATCTTATTATTTAAATTTGTCTATCCCAAACCAAAAAAAACTGCAGCACCAACTGCAGTACTGCACCATACATAAAATTAAAAAATGAAAAACTGCAGCACCGGCTACACCACCATACGAAAAAATAAAAAATAAAAAACTGCAGCACCGGCTACACCACCATACGGGCTCACCGGGTTTAATCTCCCGGCTTCGACAGGACCCAGATTTTGATAAGCTCCAAACTCAGTACCCCTGCCGCTTAAATTTTTTATTTTTTTATAATGAAGGTCTTGTGTGAAAGCTGTTAGCTGTATAAGAGGGTAGCAAAACCCATTTCCAATTCAGATTTAAGATTTACTCAATCTCTCAAACCCCATCGAGATAATAACTTGAATAGATGTTTTATTAGAAACATCTGAACATAGATAAGCAGAGATGAGTACGAAATATCATGTTCTTCTTCTTGGGTTGGCTGCACCACCGCGAGACCTTCCAAATAGCTGTCAAGAATCTCGAGAAGATCATCCTGACCCTCGCCGCTGACGACTTCCTTATGTTTCTTAACTGCCTACACGACACCTCTGCCAACCCCAAGAAAAAGTCCATCAGCCTCCTTGTCCTCGCCGCCCACCTCACCAAGATCATCTCCCACATCAGGACACCGATTCCGCCATCTGGAACGCGTTTCGTTAGGGACGGCGGGGACGCCATTGGTGCCCTCGCGGCTCAGTGGCGGCGACAATTTCGTCAGCTTGGTTGTGGGCCTGTTTGTGAAGTCCTTGTTCGAGGCCACGAGCTAGGGAGTAGAACAAAGGAGTGGAATCCTGTGAAGCGATGGGTATGCCTAGGATTATGGACTCACCGGAAAATTAAATCCGGCAATCCCGTATGGGGGTGTACACGTGTAGTCAGTGCTGCAGGCTTTTCGGGTTTAGGATACACAATTAAAATATTTTCATAGTTAGATATAAATACTAAAATGTTTTTGGAACAATTTAAATAATATGATAATTGTTTTCATTGGACCGTTGAAAGGGTTGAAATCCAGCAGCTCAAAAAACTTGTGTAAAACTTTGGGTAAAAAAATTGGTGCTATTGAATCTGATCCATAGTTTTCACTTGGGTATATTTAAGTAACTAGAAACATTTGGATATTTGATATTAGGTCAACTTTTTGATCATATTTTATCATTTTTATTGTTTAAATTTTAGGTCTTAATGTATAGATCAAGCTTGTAAATTTTCAGTCAAAATGGTGATCATTAAAGTATTCAAAACTGCAATTGAAGTTCACAAATAAGAACAGTTCAGGTTTGACATATTTGATCCGTCTATTGATTTAAACTAGTTCGATATCTTAACAATCACCATTTTAACTGAAAATTTACAGGAATGATTTACTCATATAAACCTAATAATTAGACGATAAAGATCGTAAAATATAATAAAAAAATTGATGTAATATCAAATACCTAAAAATGCTTTCATATATATATATACACACATACGCCCCGCGGGGGCATATCTTTCCCTGAAAAGCAGAGCATTTTACATTGTTTAAGTTTGATTATTATACGTATATACCAGTACGTATATGCTCAAGTGTATGCGATGGAGTACGTAATAATGCAATAGATCGATGTGTGTGATTTAGATATTTGAAGCTAAAAGTTTATTCTTGTCCTTTCATTCCTGGTTCGATTCCCTCGTTATTCCCATCAGAAACTACGATGAATCGCTGCGGAGCCCTAGCTAGCGATCACCCTCCATGCTTAATTATTTGGTTTCAATTACCTTTATTTCATGCACGTCCCATATATAGATTTTAGTAAAGATCTAATTAACATGCCCGTTACTAGATCACACAAACTCTCTAATGGCGATAGAGATCAACACCTCTTTAATCTGTATATAAATATAACGCTACTCGAAAAGCTCGAATCTGGAATAGAATAAAGCAGTAAAGAAGGTTTCGAGTAAAAGAAAGTAGGGTTTCATGTAACAGACGAAGAGGGAGAATTACTATATAATATCATACGTACTACAAGATGCTGGATTAATTGAGCTTATTTCCACTTTCACTTCCTTTATAGTCGCAAATAACTAACCGTCCATAAATGACCTTTAAGAGCTAGCATAAAAGCCATGCACTACGTACTTCGAAAATGATATCAAGTTATTCACAAATAGTAATTTGTTCTGCATGATGTGACACTAATTATTTTTTAGTATACCTAATGATCGAATGATGGCAATCATGGCACAATACCTCAAATCACAATTTGGGTAAATTAATCTTCTTCGTTTTGAGGAAAAAGAAGACTTCCTTTTCATTTTAGGGCAAAGAATTTGATCTTTTTGAAAAATTGTGGAAGCCTTTGACATGCATGCAGAGACTACTCCTGCATACATACTCCCATAAAAACTTATGTGAGTGAATTGAAATATACATATATATATATAAATGGAAACAGGGCTAGAAGAATCTAATGGAATTGTGAAAATCAAAATAGGATAGGGCATCAATACGCGCCTAGCTAATTTGGATTTTCTTTGATCTGCCTACTTTTTCTCTGAGATTTTTCCCATACTATATGCTGTTTAAAGAAGTGAACAAAAAGTAAGTAAACAACTCGTTCTGGTGAATGAACATACCGTAATAATTTAGCACATTTTGATTTCTATAAAGGGAAATGATATGAACCCCCTTCATATTATAGTAACAAAGTGACTAAACAAAGCACAATTAACAATGTGTAAATTGCAATTGGCTCAAACTCTTTGGTATTTCCCACTGTAAAGAACAAGAAAGAAGCATTATACAAACAAAATGAAATAATAAAATAATAATAAGAATACGGCTAGCTTATATAAAGATGATGTAAATGGTGGTGATGATAATGGTGATGATTTTCATGCAGGGATGGAGGACTAGATTTGCTTTGCTTTGGGTCTTTGGTTCTCTATCTCCTTCTATATACTTGTCAGAAGAGAAGAGCAAGCTAGCAGCCTTTTCTTTGAACCTTCTTTTTCTTTGCCGCCCTTTTGTTCTCTTTTCTCCCTTTCTTTTCCAAAACGTGGACCGTTGCTCAGTTAGTTTCATTCAGTTGAGAGCCAACATGCAGAATATAGATAGAGAGAAAAACAAAAGCAAAAGAGCTAGCAAACCCTGTATGGCTGGTCCATCAATGGCTTGGTTATGGTCTCCTCTCCTCCTGGCCTCACGTCTGAATACGAAAGCAACTTCATCCAGAGGGCTATGGCTTCAAAATATTACTAATCATGGTGGTGATGATGATGTTGTTGTCTCGGGGGTTTTGGTTTGTATTTATTCTCTATTGGGGTTTCTTTTTTGCTTTTGCTCTCGCGCCTATCCATGATGATCTGGGTTGTCAGGATCAGGCCAGAATGAAGAGTACTTCATCCACTCTGCCTCTTGAGAGTTTGCCATGGATGATGACTCCTGCGACAATACATATATTGCAAGTGTGCCACGATTAGGATCGATAATCAAGATTATATTATCTAGCTAGGGTTTTGCATATCAACAACTAATTTTTCTGCTAAATAAAGCTGCAGTAGTAAACCGAAGTCGGAAAGAAAATAGTGGTAAGAAAGTTCACATGCATCGTAGCTTTAATTGTGTTTCTTACCTTTGGTTTGAAATTATGCAAGTAGCATAATTACGGCTTTACAGTCAGGCAAGAAAGATTATATTCTATAGATTAGCCTTAGACCAAAGCCTAGATATGATGCTAAGTGTCTCTGGTCTCTGCCTCCCTTTTTTTTCTTTTGCTCTTTTACGAGAAGGATTATGAAACCACCCAAAACATATGGATGAAAGCATATAAAAAACTAAAAGAATAAAGAGAAAAAAAAAGCACAAAAGGGTTTGGCTAGCTTATGTCTTTAATTTAAATTAGTAGTAATAAAGAAATTGGATGATTTTAGCTTGCTTTTGGTTCTTTCTAATCCTCGGTAATCACTCACCTTTTCTTTCTATCTTATGTATGTACTTAGCGAATGATGTTATGACAAACTCGAGCTCATGAAATACAGGGATCGGAGAAAAAAAGATGTTGATATAAATATAACTCACTTCTTTGACATTACTCGATGAAGTGCAGGCCATTATGAGTTCTTCCAAGCCAGATGCTGACCTCCCTCCCATCTGTTTATGATGTTGTTGCTGCTGCTGCTGCTGTTGTTGTTGATGTTGATGTTGCTGCTGTTGTTGTTGCTGCTGCTGCTGCTATGTTTATACATGCATAAAATAGACAAGTTAATCACCAAACCACACCCTAATTTACAAACCATACCTCCCTTTTCAATATCTAAGTGAATGATATTGTCTTCAAGGATTAGAAAGTAAAATGATACTAGGTTTGCGATTTAGCAGACATTAAAATTAAGTACGACATGGCTTAGACACAATGTACTTTCAGTACTGTTCAAATCATGAGCCTCAAACTGCAACCTTTAGATAGGACAGTATGATCAAATATTGGTATAGACATCATTTTTTAATCTTATTTTAATGATAATTTGGCGACGATACGTAAACTATAATGTATGTACTAGTGCATACACATGATTTTGTTTTTCTTTCACTTAAAAATGCCGCGACGCATTGCAATAAAACATGTCGTGACACTAATTTATGTTTTATATAGGTTTATGAATCTGTGATTATATATATTGAAATTCTTAATATGTATTGAGTAACAACGTTGATGGATCGATCGTTTGTGTGAATTGAAGTGGCGTACCAATTAACTAGGCCGACTGACCAGTGTACGTAATTAAGTAAAAATTGGTACCTGGAAATGTTCATTCTGGAGCATGATTGATCGGGAAACATGGTATGCGTTCTGATCGAGAATGATGGAGGTGGCGGTGGTGTGATGGAGTGACGGTGGAGAGATGATGGTGGAAATGGGGTGTGAAGGCCGACTGATGTGGAAGCTGGCTGCCGTTGCAATTTGCTGTTGATGATGTGCATGGCTACCATGCTGGTGTTGTTGTTGTTGCTCATGTTGTACTTGTTGATGATGTTGATGATGATGATGATGATGATGAAGTAGTTGATCATGTGCCACATGGTGATGCTGTGGTCTCTCATGCAGTTCTTCGCACGTGCCAGCGGCAATGTTAGCTTCCCTTGCCGTTGAAGTCTCTCCTATCCCCACCTGCAAATCGACATGTCAAGAACATTTGTTACCAAGTCTATTCTGGGTCGACCAATGTTCATTTCAACTCGTCCAGAAATTAAAAGCTTGAGGACCGAGCCCCATATAATCTAGCTACCCTTTTAATTTATAGTGGGTAAAGCTAGCTGAAAATGATGGTCAAGAGAGGTCCATGAAATACATAGTCATGCCGCAAATGTAAGCAATGTTAACCCCCTTTCTTAACACTATATATGTATATATTAACCTTAATTAATTTAGATGAAGTATTTGATGAAGAATAATTAATTAGGGTACGTAACTCTACCTCATCAAAGCTTTTTCGGAATGGGACGAAGCTGAAATGGTCGGACTTCAACTGATGAATGTCTATGGCATTGTAACTTGTTAATGGCTGAGCAACAACATTGATCTGAGCAGCAGCAGACATTTGATCATGGTGATCTCGAAGATGAGTAGTATTATGTGACACTAATATTTCCTTAGAAGAAGTACAACTCCCACTGCCACCACTGTCTCTTCTCAAATCACTAGTACTTCCTTCACCGGTTAAATTTGCACTCGCTGCACTCGTTCTCTCAGAAGACCAGTTGCACTGTCTCGGCTGTGTCTGATAGAATATCTTGGAAACCACGAGTTCTCCTTCTTTCTCTTCCTCGTGCTGGCCCAGATGGTACTGGTGCATCACCCAGTTCGTCTTCTCGGGTTTTCGATTCTTCCCAAAGTTTGTGTAGAGGACAAGGATTTTCTTGCACCCTTTTTGCTTGCCGTTCACCATTACCGGCCTGGTCTTTCCGGTTTTATGCCACCGTGTCTCTCCGCCGGCGGCTTGCAAGTGATCGCATTCGGTTTGGATTTTTCGCCGCTTTCTTGTGCCGGTTGTGTAAGCTTTGGAGGGTCTGTGGAAGAAATGCCTGCTCAACCCATCTCTAGTCACTCCTGCAAGAAACCAAGCAGTATTATTGCATGCACAAAGTCAAAGTTAGGTTGACCAATTAGGTTTGATAATTAGCTCATTGAACAAAAATTACAGATATCTATTAGTCTTCAAAGTCTTAACCGACAAAACCTATAATTAATCCAAAGGATTTCAATGCCTTCATAAATTAAGACTTGAGAGAGAGAGAGAGAGAGAGAGAGAGAGAGAGTAGATGATGACCAGGAAGTTTTTCAGGATGGGTGTAACAAATGCCATCTTCTCCTTCAATGGTAGGAATGAACTCATCAATCAAAGGGTGAGACTTTGTGTCTTTGGCCTCTACTTTTGCTTCAAGGTGTTCAATCAGTTCTTGGTCTGTTGGATCAAATTTCACTCCTGCTGGTAGACCTAACCAGTCCTGCACACACACCATTTAATTCCAAATTTCATATTGAAAGCGAAAAAGATTAGCTAGCTTAGTAAGAATAGAACAAACAAATTAAAGTGAAGAGAAAAAGATGTAGTCCCTTTTAATTTACATAAATTAAAATCAAAATTAATTTACTTGAGATAGAAAATAATTACTGTAAGTTACAAGAAGCAAGCATAGATTCTTCGATCATATGCCAACAAAAACTCTTTATTTGGAAGCAAACAAGAATATTATCGGCCTGATTTTGATTATGGATCCGTACATACCGGCTTTCCTTCGAGTTTGTGTCCACAACCTGGGCACTGCTTGGATCCACACATCTGATGCTCTTCAAGCTTTGCATCAATGAGATCAGAGCTTCTGATATTACTCTTATTCATTATTTCAACTTTGGCCGATGAAATAAATGATCAAGATCAGATGCTGCTCACTATCTTCTTTCTTGAAAACTCATATCAACTTGTAAGTGCAGTAGTCCTCTACGAATTTGTGATCGTCCTTGTAAACCAGCCTGCTTCACATATCCCAACAGCTCCTTGTAGCTCTCTTTCTGTGTATACAGAAATCATATAAACACGAAAGAATGATTGAGATCTATCATGAACCAGCTAGGGTCTCATTAATACAAGGGAAACGATGCGAAAGAACTAAAATTGATAGGTCCTGCTTAAATCAAAGACTTGAATGAAGATAAAAACCTATGAAAAAATTGGATTGAATTCAAGAAAACAGCATCATCAAGGTGATGATGAATACTAAATCTTCAGAGAAAACAGGGTATATAGATAGGTTTGAAAATTGATTGGAAATATCTTTTGGCAAAACCCACATGAGATTTATGAAGTAGTAGTATACGAGAGAGAGAGAGAGAGAGGAAATAATTAAGGAGGGCTTGGGAAAGCAGAAGCTGAAAAAGAGAGTGAGGTTGGGCTATGAACCTTCTTCTTCTTGTGCTTTAACCATATGGAAACCACTAGAAATCCTTGTCCAGTCTCTCTACTTTAACTGAAGAGGCTGAGAGAAAAAGAGGGAAAAGTTGCCCTCAAACCCTTGTACCTTTAAGCAAGCAGCTAGCTTTGGTAATCTAACAAGCTTGGCGGTTTAGCTGGCTGAAGAGAGAGAGAGAGAGAGAGAGAGAGAGAGAGAGAGAGAGAGAGAGTCACACAGGAACAGAAACAAGAGGATATAAAGACAGACAAAGGAAGAAAACCAAGTTGGTTTTTAGTTAATTTGTGAGTCAAAAAAAGATAGAGCTAGCTCAGCTCAGCAGCTCATCACGGCCGCTCTCACACTCTCACACCTTTGTTTTGAGCCCCTTGACTACAAAAGCGAAAGGCATGAAACGGCCTTCACAGCTGTTACTAACACAAAAGCAATCTATTCTGAGCCCATCTCATATATATCTATCTTTGCAATTCTACCCAGCCAAGCTATTAGTTTTTATTTATATCAGGTTTTTATCCTATATTTTATGGTTGGTATTTTCATGGTAAAAGGTGAATGTCAAATAAAGCTGGTATATATATAAATTCCTCAGACATAAATTCTCAAGACCCCCGAAAAAGACAGACATATATACTTCAACAGTTCAACTTAATATCTTATATACATGGGATTATTGGGCAGTAATAGGACTTCGAGTAATAGAGACGATTTCTAGAATTCACTGTGCTATGTCCAGGAATTTTATCAACTAAGAAGCGTGATGAAGCCAAATTTTTACTTCAAGCAAAAAAGATGGTGAAAAAACAAGAACCAAATATATATTAGGGAAGAAAAGATGATAGGTTCTCACATGGGTTATGAGATGGAGTAGTGATGATGATGCTTTTGCCATGAATGTTGCAGGGAGAGAGGGGGGAGAGAAAGACTCAGAGACCCAGAGAGAGAGAGAGAGAGAGAGAGAGAGAGAGAGAGAGAGAGAGAGAGAGAGAGTAGAGAGAGATTAGATTGAAGCTTGCTTGATATGCAAGGCAAATGAGCAGTGTACTTGATGGACCACCACCATCCCTTCCAAAAGTTCTAATTAAAAACCCCGTATTATGCAAAATCATTTTAAAATGAAACCAACAAACTTGAGACAGAAGCACTCCCCCATTTTATAAATTACCTCCATCCCCAAAAGAAATCATAATTTTTTTACATGTACGTACTATATATATATTTCTCTTCCCCTAGCTATATATACCCAGTTCTTGATTTCTAGCTTGTGTTATTTCTATTTAGAGGAGATGTCTCAAGTACTAAACACTCATACCAATTGTGCAGCCACTTCAAATTCTTCCTAATCTCTTCAATTCTATGGAAGAAGAAGGTCGACCTACCTTTATGTGGGGCTTTATGACCCTTAATTGGCCTTTGGAAATCTTTGCTATGGAAAGTGCCTTGGTAATACATCAGATGATGGTGAGCCTTCACGTTTATTACATTCATTCAAGCAGTCAAAATTAAAATGATGGATGGTCCAACATGCTGCTTACACAACAGATAGATGTCCATGATTGCTCATTTGTCTGATTTCCCTTTTGTGCTATTCTTTCTTCTTTTTGAGGTGAAAAAAGAAACATGATATTTAAGACAGTATTTCATAGCATCATCTGTTGATATGTTAATTCTCGTGACTCTTTCTGAAATTTGATAAACAAAACACGCTATGCGTAATCTAGAATGTCGTCTTGTGTTGATATGTTGATTCACATGACTCATACTGATACTTCAATAAACAACACAACACGTTAATTACATTTTACAGTGAGTTAATTATTAATAAACTTAATTCGCCGAAACCCTAAAATATATCAAATTTACTTCTTTCGAACGAAAATTTATGCCTAGATGTAACTTTTTTCATCACTTTGAGCAGCAGGACTATTGCAAGGAATGTGTAAGCACTCCTATTAATCAAACCATGGGTAATTAAGGAGCAAATATATATCCCTTAAGATTTCTTAGGAGATACGGATCCTTCAATCGCGCGTCTAATATCTTATCTACTTTAATTAGGCTAGATGCAAAACCATCGAACCAGCTTGTAGAAACCTTGGATTAATTTAATTACTTAATTTCTGTTTGTCCTAATTAAGAATATGAATAATCAAATTGACTGGAATGGATCATCCAATGAGCCAAAGAGAAAAAACGAGGCCGGGAGTATCAGCTATATAGAGTTAGTCAATTAGATTTACTGGTCGATTTCTGCATTGCGTGTCAAATATTCCAAGAAGTTGCAAAGTAAGTGCATTATAATTAATTATTTGGGCACATGTCGTAGCTTTACGAGGAAAATACACCCTCTTTATGGACTTGAGTAAACACATGTATCGGAATATTACTTGTAACAAAGTAGTTAGAATAATGCAATTACATGTCAAAATTATTATAAGATAAGATTCAACTAAATAAAGAAAGAAAGAAAACCAAGAATTAGCTTTCGATTTGATTGAGGCCAACCATATTACACCTACGTTGATATTCAACAAAAGCAGCTCGGCTATGATAGGTTATACTGCATGCACTGGTCGATCAGCATGTACTTTTGAAGGCGTAGGCTAGAGGAATTAAGTAGGTTATATGTTGCTTGGAAAAGTTTTTGAGAACAATAATATCGGGAAGGACAAGGACTTCTAAAACGTCATGATGTTCGAGACCAAACCAAATTGCAGCACCCAAATTGTTATATTAATTACTTCAGTACATTATGCCTCTTTTCTAATTCGATTCTTAATTTCAAAGTACGTGATCGAGCAAGGCATGCATGCTGTTCTCGTCGGCTTGCCGGTCGTGATTTTTTTTTTGAAATTTAGGATGGTAACATGCATGCAGGATGTAATTAAGTTTCTGCAATGAAATGCACAAGGACTATTCTCATATGGATGAGAATTGCAATCTAGGGAAGCACCAGAATTATATTTGTTGCTGAAAGCAAACGACGTAGTTTGATTAGCTAGAGAAACATTCATGAAGGAGATATTGTTTTATTATGATCTGAAGTGCTTTTCATTAATATGCCAAATACCAAATTACTTTTCATTAGAAATACTATTGTTTAAAGCGCTACAATTTATAAGTACTACAAATAAAAAGTCCTTCTTAAAGCAATGTCAAACAGACCCATTATGATAATAGTGTTTGTGCATGTTTACACAATATCTCATTACCAATGAGAAAATGTAGCTGAGAATTGGTGGTGGTTACTAATCGATGCTCGACATGACTAGTAAAAACCATCGTTCACATAATGATTTTTCTAAAGTGGAAAGCAAGAGAATAGGGAGACAAAGATAGGAATATAATTTTGTTTTTCTGTTTTGTTTTTCTTTTTTTTTCTTTTCCCTTTTGCCCCAGTTGAGCAGAAACTAGGTGCAAGCGAAAACAAGAGAATTTTGCCATTTTTGCTTTCATGATGGGAAGAGAGACGCCCAAGTTATATATAGTTGTAAATTTGGGAGCTGTGATATTAGCCTACTAGGTTGTTTATCTAGGATTTTTTTAGGCCTCATCATTTCACCCGCGAACATCTGCAAGACCTGAGAAGTTCAACTCCAGTTCGGCTCGAAAAAAGCCAGCAATAGACTCGGTCAGTTGGGCCGGACTTGAGCTTAGTGTCTCAAAGTTGGCCTGACCCGTATGCCCAATTCGTAAGAAGCCCGTCCCATCCAGTCCGAAAGTCCGTCTTGTATTTTAATTTCTTAAATTTAAAATACTAAATTTATACTTTTATTAATTTATTTATTTTTGCAATAAGATAAAGAAATAAGCTACGTCGACCTTAATGAATAAATTCTTAGTTAGATAGTTAGATTTACTTTTAGATTCTCATTTGACTACTTGACCTTAATGAATAACACTACAAGAAAACAACACTTAGACCACGGAAACGTAATTGTTCCGTGGTCCAAGTGACACCTGGACCACGAAAAAGACTCCGTGGTCCAAGTACCACCTGGACGACGGAGAATACCATCTCCGTCGTCCAGGTGGTCACCTGGACCACGAAGTCTTTTCCGTGGTCCAGGTGATCACCTGGACGACGGATACGATATTCTCCGTCGTCCATGTGATCACCTGGACCTCGGAGTCTTCTCCGTCCTCCAGGTGATCACCTGGACGACGGAGATGGTATTCTCCGTCGTCCAGGTGATTACCTGGACAACGGACCGACACGCCGTCGTCCGAGTACGTAACGTATTTCCACTTAGACGACGTACCGACACCTCCGTCGTCTAAGTGAAGCATTATATAAGCCCGATGCCAAACTGAATTCATTCCTTGATCTCTTCATTCCATTTGAAGAAGAATTGAAGGAGAAGGGAGCTAGCTAGCTAGAAGGCCGAGAAGAATCAGGATCGATAAGGGATCTCCGCTGACTAGCTAGCTAGCTTAATTAACGTACAGATATCGAGAAGGCTAGCAGGTACGTACGTACGCAGTTAAAATTTGCTTAATTAATATATATTTAGTGAAAACGTACGTACATACATGCAAGGATGTTAGCTATATATATATGTACAGATTGATTAAATTACGTACGTACGTAATTGATGGATCGATGTAGATCGAGTACGTATAATTAAGCGTAAATTAATGGACATATATATATGTAATAATTAATTAATTATAATATTTTGTAGCAGTATGGACAAGAGTTGGATGAAGTTGAAGAATAGATGTGATGTCCGGTATATGGATGGAATTAGCGAATTTGTGAATTTTGCGATAGAACATGGTCAGGGAAAGAAACGTTTCAGGTGTCCGTGTCAGAAATGTCTTAATTGTCAGTATGCGGAGGTTAATGTTATGGTGCAACACCTGTACGAAAATGGTATGATGTGGAGTTACACTACATGGAGCGAGCATGGTGAAGCAGTAGAGTTCAGCGCAGCAGACTTCAGCTCAGGGTACAGTTACCATGGTGCCTCATCCAGCGGCAGTGGTGCCGGACCCCCAGCTTGCAACCCAACTGCAGATTTGGTCCATGATGCGTTTCCGGGATGTAGTCATAGTGGACACCAACACCAAGACGGAGGTTACAGTACCACTAATGAGCATGATGACACATTCCCCGCAGCTAGCTTGGCCACTGACACCAGTGAGATGGAAAAGTACAACCGGATGGTACTTGAAGCGCATACCCTAGTGTTCCCTGGATGTCGAGAGAATGTGTTGCAATATGTGATGGAGCAAATGAAGATAAAAGTGAAGCACAAAATGTCAGTGAGTGCTTTTGACGAAATTCAGGAGCAAATATGTAAGTTGCTTCCTGATGATCACAATCTTCCTAAATCTCATTATAAGGTTAGAAATATCCTGAGCAGCCTCGGCCTAAAGTACAGGATAATTGACGCATGTCCGAATGATTGTGTGCTATTTTACAAAGAGTATAAAGAGTTAGACTATTGTCCCGTATGTGGCCAGTGCAGATTCCAGTTGAATAGGAAGAGTTCGAAAAAGAGAATTCCTGTGAAAGTTGTTCGATATTTTCCCTTGATTCCCAGATTGCAGCGCCTGTACATGTCTGTACACACAGCAGAGGCGATGCGATGGTACGCAGAAAAGCGAATAGATGACGATGTCCTGCGATACGCCGTGGATGGGGAGGGTTTTAAACATTTCGACAGAGAATTTGGAGACTTTGCTTCAGAGGTTAGAAATGTTAGACTCGGCCTATCTACAGACGGATTCAATCCTTGGGGAAGTAATAGCTCCGCCGTCAGCACTTGGCCAGTTATCCTGATGCCGTACAACTTGCCTCCGTGGATGTGCATGAACAAGGAATTTAATTTCCTTACCGTACTAATTCCAGGTCCTAAATCTCCATCGAAGTGCTTAGATGTCTACCTCAGACCTTTGATCGACGAGCTGAAACTGTTGTGGGAAAATGGAGTCCCAACTTATGACAAATTCACTGACACGATGTTCACGATGAGGGCTGCCGTAATGTGGACGATCAGTGATTTTCCAGCTTATGGGATGTTGGCAGCCTGCAGGACAAAAGGATATAATGGATGTCCTATATGTTTGGACGACGTGAACTCTAGTTGGCACGCGGGGAAGGTGTGTTACTTGGGTCACCGTAGATGGCTTCCTCACGACCACCCATGGCGACAGGATGAAGCTCATTTCGACGGTACGGTAGAGAACAATCCTAAACCCCGTAGTTGGTCGGGCGAAGAGATTTTAGAAAGGTTGAGCTATTTCGACTTTGGTGTGTTGAGCAATGACGCGGATGTAAAGAAATGCAATCCAATTCCTCCACATGATCTGAGCTATTGGGATCACAAGAGTATATTCTTTGAACTCCCTTACTGGTCGAAGTTGAAGCTGAGGAACAACTTGGACGCGATGCACATAGAAAAGAATGTGTGCGACAGCGTGGTGGGAACAATTCTCGGTATTAAGTTCAAGACTAAAGATACTCTCAAACCGCGCAAAGATTTGGAATCAATGAATCTACGTCGTCCCTTGTGGTTGAGGAGGGATAGGAAAAGAGTGTACAACAAGATGCCAGATGCACCTTACACAGTGAAGCCGACGCTTAGACGTTCTGTATTTCACTGGTTTAAGGGCGTTCGTTATCCGGCTACGTATGCAGCTACTATAACTGGAGCAGTGGACGAGGTGCAACACAATTTTGTTGGTCTAAAGACACATGACTGTTACGTTATGCTGCAACGTCTGATTCCAGTGGTAATTCGACCATACTTGCCTCGGGACGTCGTAGAACCAATAGTAGCATTGTGCAGGTGGTGGCAGAGGTTATGCGCCAGAGTATTAAAGAAGTCAGATGTGGTGGAATTGCAACAACAAATTGTGCACATCATTTGCAAACTAGAGAGGATTTTCCCCCCTGCTTTCTTTGACATCATGATTCACCTAATGATCCACCTGCCCGAGCAGGTGCTCATTTCTGGTCCGGTCCAGTACACTTGGATGTATCCTCAAGAAATGTACGTATAACTAATTAATTAATTTGTTCCACTGGAGATTATATAAATACTAGCTAGCTATATGTACTTATGTAATGTGTACGTTTTATTTTGTAGACAGCTTGGACAGTATAAGTCATTCGTCAAAAACAGGTCGGCCCCGGATGACTCCATAGCAGAGACATACCTAATGCATGAGTGTGTTACTTACTGCAACAGGTACCTCAAAGATCCACCCCCTCCCACTGCCTTCGATCGCAGTGCCCGCATCAATCTTTCTGTCGTGAGAAATGTCGTCCGACCGTTTAGATGAGTATTAAAGGAATCGTTAACACGGGAAGAACTTATTGAGGCACATTGGGTAGTGTTGCGAGACTGTGACGAAGTTGAGCTATACATGTTGTCATACAGGGAGAGGCTTCAGGCGTTTAATCAAAACAAGAGTTCGGCGTGGATTGAGAAAATGGTTAAGAAGAAGTTTCCCGATTATTTCTTCCAATGGGTACGTACGTACGTCTCGGTATTAATTATTTAAATACATATCTCTCATGTTTGTAGAAAGTAAACCCTTATATTAATTTGCCATTTTTCGCAGATGATTGATCTGCAAAAATCTGATAACCACGGAGGGTGGTGGTTATGGCCAAAGCACTTGCTAGCAGGGAAGCCGGTTAAACACTATATTTATCCCGGATGTTTTGTGAACGGTGTAAAGTTCCATTCATTGGCCCGAGACGAAGGAAGAAGAACACAAAACAGTGGGGTAGCGGTTGGGAAAGACAATGATCTATATTACGGGGCTATTGTATATGTGGTTCAGCTATGTTACGGGAATGATGTCAACGTTTTCCTATTCAAGTGCAGATGGTTCAAGCGTACAAAGGAAGACCTGGGACTATTATCAGTCGATACAAACTCGCACTGGTATGAGGATGAGCCTTTCGCTCTCGCCACCTTAGTTCGGCAGGTGTTCTATCTCGACGATCCGAAAGCCGATGAAGGGTGGAAAATAGTGAACCATATCTCTCACCGAGGAATATGGAATACAGAGACAATTGAAGGGACACCGGCGACGACTAAAGATGCTGCTGAACCAGAAAGAGACATTCCTGCCTATCAAGAGCCTAATATTTCTATGGTCCGCTCTGATATAATGGACCTGGTTCAAGATGGTGAACGGTTACCCATGCCTGATGGTTGTACAGATCTAACTGAAGATGAGATTATCGATGAGGTAGATGAAGAAGACGAGCAGGAAGAGGACGTGGACGAGGACTCAGGTTATTCGTCGGACGATGTTGAGTACGATGACGAGGATGAGCCGTCGTCTAACGGGGATGAGGACGATGATGATTATGACGAAGAGTACGGTCATACGACGAGGGAGATTAATTGGTAATTAATTACTGTAATTATTGTAATATATATATGATCGATGCCGGTTTACGGTAAGAAATTAATCCGAATTATATATCCTGGACAACGGAGAAATTAATTGCAGGTTGTCGCCAAATCTCAATCTCATATAAAACCCTAGCTAAATCCTGGACCCTAAATCTAGCAGTTCGGATCGATCGATCAATTTTTTAATTATATTTTTGAATCAGAATAATTGAACGGACACACAAATGACCGGGGACGATCTAAACCGTAAACCCTAAGGCCCTAACCCCTGAAATTGGGGTTTAGAACTTGGACGACGGAGAATGGTCATTATCCGTCGTCCAGGTACATACTAGGATGACGGATATGGTCATTATCCGTCGTCTAAGTTCACAAACCCTAAACCCTAAACAGTAAGGCCCTAACCCCTGAATTCAGGGTCTATACACCTGGACGACGGAGAACATCATTCTCCGTCGTCCAGGTTAGAACCTGGACGACGGATAACTTCATATCCGTCGTCCAGGTGATTACCTGAACGACGGAATCGCTTATTTCCGTCGTCCAGGTGCAGATATCGTAATTTTTTCTAAGACAACGACCATCTAGACCTTCTTCCAATGCAAAGTCTTTTCATCAAGACTTTAGAGTAAACAATTCTTGGTGTGTGAGCTTCGACGTTTCGAAAATCGGAGTTGCGAAATGCCTTGTATCCACGTTTCCGGTTTGTGAAATTATCGGTTTTGCGGTTGACTGTGCTGATCAAACCCTTCCCGAACTTATTATTTTATGGTCCTTTGAAGACAATTATATATTATGTTACGACGAACATATCCAACGGTTATTTTGTCCAAATTCAATTTCGTTAATACTCTGCTGCAAATGAGCGTCTACTCATGAACACTTAAGTCGTAAAGATTAGTCGATACTTAACATGTTTCAATACGTAAAATTAATCGTCGGTTCAAATTTAACTGTTCATATATACGATGCGTTCATCGATATTGTACGACTATTTCACTCGAATGACAGATCGCTAAATTCCTAGCGAATTATTTTTAAATTTTTTTTTTACGTAATTTGAACCTGGACGACGGAGATGGTCATTTTCCGTCGTCCTTGTGTTAACCTGAACGACGGAGAATGACTATCTCCGTCGTCCAGGTTCAAAAACCATGGCGGTTCAAATTTATTTTTGTTTATTTTTTTCATGTAATTTTCACTTGGACGACGGAGACTGACCATCTCCGTCGTCCAAGTCCAATTTTTATGGCGGTTCAATTTACCGCTTCCGTTTTTGGGACCGCTTGAATTTTCACTTAGACGACGGAGAATTCATTCTCCGTCGTCTAAGTCCAAAATCATGGCGGTTCAAAATGTCCCGCCGATTAATTGGCGCCGCTTGAAATTTTTTGAAATCGCCAATTAGACGACGGAAAACACTATTTCCGTCGTCCAAGTCTCCGTCGTCTAAGTGCAACTCTATAAATAGAGTTGCACCCCCCCTCATTTTCTCATCATTCCATCTCCTCCTCTCCTCTCCTCTACTCTCCTCTCTTCTCCTCCGGCGATCTTCCTCCGGCGACGCTCCGGCGACATTTTTTCCGGCGTGGTTCCTCCTCTCCGACGACTCAACTCCGGCGATATTCCCGAAAACTCCGATTCGGTAAATTTCTATTTTTCCCTTATTAAAATAATTTTCATTTAATTAATTAATTAAATTCTAAATATAATTTAGAAGTAGAATTTAATTGATTAATTAGTTTAAATATTTAATAAATGATTAATTATTGTTATTAATTTATTAAATCATAATTATTGTAATTATTGTAATTATTTATTATTAGTTGCATGATTAAATGAATTTATTATTAAATTTATTAAATGAATAAATTATTATTCATAATTTATTAAATGAATCAATTTTTTATTAAATGCATGATAAATAAATATAAATTATTGCATCTAATTAAAAATTATTAATTAATATTTACGTTTATTTTCTAGTAAATTAATTAGTAGTACGTGTTCGATTTAAATTTAGTACATAGGCTTGGTTTATTAAGTCGCACTCTTTGGAATAGATGGCGCCTCTTTTCCTTGCTTATCTCTTTAATCCCTCGTGATGTGTGGATTTCATCACCGCACACCATAACCTAAGTGAAGTTATGGACACGAGGTTGAGGGCGGAGTTTGCAAAGGACTTGAGGGAGTGTAAATTTTCGAAAAATTGGCCGAATGTCGGACATGGTGTCTAGAAACGGGTTATGACTGGTGACAGGATTTGGACTAAGAAAGACTTTTGTCGAAATTAGTCCTGCCTCTCGCGTTATCTCTATCCCTAACTGGCCATGTTTTTCGATTTAACCAAGGCTGATTAACTGAAAATTTACACTTTATCGCGCGGGTCGCACGTCCATTGAACGACCGAAAATGCCAAGGTAGTGTACTCTATTTAAATCTTAAACGTACTTAATTAATTAGCGTAAATTTTTAAGTTGTAATTATTATGGTAAGTAGGTATTTTAACACCGTACTCTTAGGTTTAAATGGCTCCGCCAAAGACGACATCCGGCAAGAAGAAATCCCAACAGGAGGCAGAAGATGCCATGCTCCGAATGTTGGCGGCTCAAGTCGGTTGGGTTCAACAGGAGGGCAACGACGCTCTCAATCCGGACTGATCATCTGGTCCGTCCGTAGCGCCATCTGGGGAAATTCCCGCTCCCCCATTCATCTCGAGCGGTGATGACGTCGACCCCTTCCAATCTCCGACGCCCGGTACCGGTTCAACGGGAAGTACTCAGGCGTCCTCGACCGCCGAATCAATCATGTACAGCGCCCGCCGTAGGCAAAGGAGGGCCCCCACTGACCCGGAACCGAAAAGGACTCGGGGTCTCGTTAAAGGGGGCAAAGCGGAGCGTATTTGCAAGGCGACCGGTAAAAAGATCTACTTGCCGTACGACGAATTCACCGGTGGCCCTCCCACAGCTCAGCTAGCAAGCCTCTCGGCGCATGGGATAGGGTCAATCATCCGTAACCGGGTTCGTATCACTGCCCCTACTTGGAAGGAGGCGCCGGATCATGAGAAGGCGAAAGTCTTCAAAGATCTTTCGATACGTAATACGTCCAATTTAGTTATTATATAATATTGTTAATATTAGTTAAAATTTCATAATATATACGATTATAATTTTCTATTTATTTTTGATAGGAACAATTTGACGTGGATCCGACACCGGCTATGTTGAGGCATATCAACCAAACTGCCAACTCCATCTACAAAGATTGGAAGTACAAGCTCCATAAGTACTTCCAAGATGTCGGTCCCGTGCCTCCCCCGGTAGAGCTGCAAGGGGAGAGAGAAGATGAGTGGGAGTGGTTGTGTAACCACTTTGCCGATGAACAATTTAAGGTATTAATTTATTTTTTTTATTTCAATTAAGAAAATTGAATTATTTAAATTGTAGTTATTCATTTTTTAATGATTTAATTATGTTGTGTAACAGAAATTCTCCGGTGTCAACAAAGCCAACCGGGGGAAGAAGGAGAAACACCATACTACCGGCGCCAAGCAGTTCATTCAAATAGCCAAGGAGCACAAGGATAAGGGCTCCAAACACCCTTATCTTGATGCAAGCGTAAGCGCGTACGTGACGCCAGGGCTCGATAATGAAGCGAGTCAATGCGGCGTAAGTGATATCACTACAAGAAAAGAGGACTTAGACGACGGAACAGTATTAGTTCCGTCGTCTAAGTTACACTTAGACCTCGGAGATTTCTCCGTGGTCCAAGTAACACTTAGACGACGGAGATGTAATTCTCCGTCGTCTAAGTGTTACTTGGACCACGGAGAAATCTCCGAGGTCTAAGTGTAACTTAGACGACGGATGTGAAATTTCTCCGTCTTCTAGGTAAGTACCTGGACCTCGGAGACGTATCCGTCGTCCAGGTTATCACTTGGACGACGTAGAATTACATCTCCGTCGTCTAAGTAACATTTAGACCTCGGAGATTTCTCCGAGGTCCAAGTAAAACTTAGACGACGGAGAATTACATCTCCGTCGTCTAAGTTTTACTTGGACCTCGGAGAAGTGATCACCTGGACAACGGACCCTACGGCCCTAACCTCTGAATTCAGGGTTTTACACTTGGACGACGGAGACAGTCATTATCCGTCGTCTAGGTACACACTTGGACGACGGAGAATGACTGTCTCCGTCGTCCAAGTGACAAACCCTATACCCTAAACCCTAAGGACCCCTAACCCCTGAATTCAGGGTATATTCACCTGGACGACGGATACGACATTCTCCGTCGTCCAAGTACACACCTGGACGACGGATATTAGCGTCTCCGTCGTCCAGGTGTGTACTTGGACGACGGAGAATGTCGTATCCGTCGTCCAGGTGTAAATTTCGTAATTTTTTCTAAGACAACGACCATCTAGACCATCTTCGAATGCATATTCTTTTCGTCAAGACTTTAGAGTAGTATATTCTTGGTGTGTGAGCTTCGACGGTTCGAAAATCGGAGTTGCGAAATGTCCTGTATCCACGTTTCCGGTTTGTGAAATTCTCGGTTTTGCGGTTGACTGTGCCGATGAAACCCTTCCCGAACTTATTATTTCCTGGTCCTTTATAGTAATTATATATTATGTTACGACGAACATATCCAACGGTTGTTTTGTCCAAATTCAATTTCGTTAGTACTCTGCTGCAAATCAGCAACTACAAGTGAACACTAAAGTCTTAAAGATTAGTCGATACTTAACAACTTTCAAAACGTAAAATTATTCGGCGGTTCAAATTTATCTGTTTATATATACGATGCGTTCATCGATATTGTACGACTATTTCACTCGAATGACAGATCGCTAAATTCCTAGCGAATTAATTTAAATATTGTTTTTTGCATAATTTGAACCTAGACGACGGATACGGTCATTTTCCGTCGTCCAAGTGTTCACCTGGACGACGGAAAATGACCGTATCCGTCGTCTAGGTTCAAATTACCATGGCGGTTCGAATAAAATTTTTATTATTTTTCGATGTAAATATTGACTTGGACGACGGATATGTCGTTTTCCGTCGTCCAAGTGAACACTTGGACGACGGAAAACGACATATCCGTCGTCCAAGTCGAAATAACATGGCGGTTCGATTTGCCGCCTCAATTTTCGGCGCCGCTTGAAATTCCACTTAGACGACGGAAAACACTGTTTCCGTCGTCTAAGTCAACATTTATGGCGGTGAAACGGCCCGCCCATTTATTTGGCGCCGGTTCGAAAAAATTTGACTCTTCACTTAGACGACAGAAAACACTGTTTCCGTCGTCTAAGTGCACTTAGACGACGGAGAATAGTACTCCGTCGTCTAAGTGAAACTCTATAAATAGGACGAGCCTCATCTTCTTTTCCTCATCCCTTACAACTTTCTCTCCTCCATCTCCTCTCTCTCTCTCATTCCGGCGATTCTCCTCCGACGACGCTCCGACGACATTATTTCCGGCGTGGTTCCTCCTCTCCGACGACACAACTCCGGCGATTTTCGCAGAAAACTCTCGAAAAACTCCGATTCGGTAAATTTCTATTTTTCCCTTATTAAAATAATTTTTTTTTAATTAATTAGTTTTAAATATTTCTTAAATGATTATTTTAATGTTATTTATTAATTATTGCTATTAATACTAATTAAATGAATAATTGTAAATTTATTGTTATTAATTATATTTAGATTAATTATTGTTATTAATTAAATAAATGATTACATATTGTTATTAATTAATTAAATGGTAAATTATTGTTATATATTAATAATAATTAAATGAATAATTGTAATTACTTGATAATTTATGAAATGAATAAATATTATTGTAATTATTTATTAATTAGTTGCATAATTAAATAAATATGAGATTAAATTAATTAGTAGTACGTGTTCGATTTAAATTTAGTACATAGGCTTGGTGTAATTAAGTCGCACTCTTTGGAATAGATGGCGCCTCTTTTCCTTGCTTATCTCCTTAACCCCTCGTGATGTGTGGATTTCATCACCGCACACCATAACCTAAGTGAAGTTATGGACACGAGGTTGAGGGCGGAGTTTGCAAAGGATTTGAGGGAGTGTAAATTTTCGAAAAATTGGCCGAATGTCGGACATGGTGTCTAGAAACGGGTTATGACTGGTGACAGGATTTGGACTAAGAAAGACTTTTGTCGAAATTAGTCCTGCCTCTCGCGTTATCTCTATCCCTAACTGGCCATGTTTTTCGATTTAACCAAGGCTGATTAATTGAAAATTTACACTTTATCGCGCGGGTCGCACGTCCATTGAACGACCGAAAATGCCAAGCTAGTGTACTCTATTTAAATCTTAAACGTACTTAATTAATTAGCGTAAATTTTTAAGTTGTAATTATTATGGTAAGTAGGTACGCGTATTTTAACACCGTACTCTTAGGTTTAAATGGCTCCGCCAAAGACCACATCCGGCAAGAAGAAAGCCCAACAGGAGTCAGAAGATGAGATGCTCCAAATGTTGGCGGCCCAAGTCGGTTGGGTTCAACCGCAGGACGACGCCCTCAATCCGGGGCCTTCTGGGGAAATTCCCTCTGCCCCATTTCTCTCAAGCGGTGATGACGTCGACCCCTTTTCAACTCCGACGCCCGGTACCGCTTCAACGGGAAGTACTCAGGCGTCTTCGACGGCCGATTCTATCATGTACAGCGCCCGCCGTAAGCAAAGGAGGGCCCCCACTGACCCCCAACCGAAAAAGACTCGGGGTCTCGTTAAAGGTGGAAAGGCGGAGAAAATTTGCAAGGCGACCGGGAGCAAGATCGCCTTGCCCTACGACGAATTCACCGGTGGCCCTCCCACACCTCAGCTAGCAAGTCTCTCGGCTCATAGCATTGGGTCGATTGTTCGTAACCGGGTTCGTATCACTGCCCCTACTTGGAGGGAGGTGCCGGATTCGGAGAAGGCGAAAGTCTTTAAGGATCTTTCGGTACGTAATACGTACAATTTTAGTTATTATATACTATTTTTAATATTAGTTATATATAATTTTATAATATATACGATTATAATTTCCAATTTATTTCTGATAGGAACAATTTGCGGTGGATCCGGATCCGGCGATGTTGAGGCATATCAACCAAACCGCCAACAACATCTTCAAAGATTGGAAGTACAGGCTCCATCAGTACTTCCGAACTAACGGTCCCGTGCCTCCCCCCCGAAGAGCTGCGGATAGAGAAGATGAGTGGGAGTGGTTGTGTAACCACTTTGCCGATGAGCAATTTCAGGTGTTAATTTACTTTTTTTATTTCAATTAAGATAATTGAATACTCTAAATTTTAGTTACTTATAAATTTTTTAATGATTTCATTATGTTGTCTAACAGAAATTCTCCGGTGTCAACAAAGCCAACCGGGGGAAGAAGGACAAGCACCATACTTCCGGCGCCAAGCAACTCATTCAAATTGCCAAGGAGCACAGGGATAAGGGCTCCAAACACCCTTATCTCGATGCAAGCGTAAGCGCGTACGTGACGCCTGGGCTCGATAATGAAGCGAGTCAACGCGGCGTAAGTCATATATATATATATGTGTGTGCGCTAATAATTATAGTAATTATTATTTAAATATTATTTCATTATAATAAATTTATTATTCTTTTGTAGGCAAGAGTGATAGAGCGTGCGCAGGAAGAATTGGCTAACACTCAGCTTGCGTTCCCAGATGTGCCGCTAGAAGACCTGCCTCCTCTATCTGTGGAGAGCCAAATAGCAATTGCGGATGAGGTCTACGGTCGTAGAGCTGGCAAGGAGGTTAGGCACTTCGGGCCTAAGGTGGTTCGAGATTTGTCGACCTCTGAGTCATCATCTACGGGAGGTTCGGGGCGGCGGAGAAGTTCTCAAGCTGCGGCAGCCTATGAAGAGGCTCGAATCGCACGGGAGGAGAATATTGCCATGCGCCAAAGAATGGACCAGCAAGACGAGCGAATAGCCCAACTCATCGCCCTTATGCAACAAGCTCAAAGACAATGTCAACCTCCTCCGAACCCATTCCCCGACGACGACGACCCGGCTGGAGGCGGAGGACGAGGCGGCGCATCTGCTCCTCCAGTGTTTTAGCTAGCTAGTAGTTTATTATTTCGTTTCTTAATTTCCGCATTACGAACAATATTTTCATTTTTAATTATGGGTTTTTTCGATTATGTATGTACAAATTAATTTTAATTATTTTATTAATTTAGTGTATTTAATTAATTTAATTAATTTTTTTTCAATTAATATTAATAATATTTTTGAATTTAATTTTTTTTTAAAAATTAATTTTTCACTTAGACGACGGAGACATTAATCTCCGTCGTCTAAGTCCCCACATGGGCCACGGACGTTGTTAGCTTGTCCGTGGCCCAGGTGGTGACTTAGACGACGGAGATTAATGTCTCCGTCGTCTAGGTGACTACCTGGGCCACGGAGAAGCTAACAATCTCCGTGGCCCAGGTTGTGACTTAGACGACGGAGATTAATGTCTCCGTCGTCTAAGTTCCTACCTGGGCCACGGAGATTGTTAGCTTCTCCGTGGCCCAGGTAGTCACCTAGACGACGGAGACATTAATCTCCGTCGTCTAAGTCACCACCTGGGCCACGGACGTTCTCCGTGGTCCAAGTGACATAGACGACGGAGACATTAATCTCCGTCGTCTAAGTCACCACCTGGGCCACGGACGTTCTCCGTGGTCCAAGTGAACTTGGACGACGGAGATTAAATTCTCCGTCGTCTAAGTACTTAGACGACAGCACTTGGAGCACGTACCTTGGACGACGGATTTTCCGTCGTCCAAGTACTTAGACGACGGAGACTGTCACTTAGACGACGGAAATGCTCCGTCGTCTAAGTCACTTTTTCTTGTAGTGTATATTAATTATGTGCTTTTAATTATAGTAATTATTATTTAAATATGATTTCATTATAATAAATTAATTATTCTTTTGTAGGCAAGGGTGATAGAGCGTGCGCATGAAGAGTTGGTTAACACTCAGCTTGCGTTCCCAGATGTGCCGCCGGAAGACCTGCCTCCTCTATCCTTAGAGAGCCAAATTGCAATCGCGGATGAGGTCTACAGTCGTAGAGTTGGCAAGGAGGTTAGGCACTTTGGGCCTAGGGTGGTACGAGATTTGTCGACGACCTCCGGCTCATCATCTACGGGAGGTTCGAGGCAGCGGAGTAGGAGTCAGGCAGCGGCCGTCGAAGCAGCCATTCAAGAGGCTCGACTGGCACGAGAGGAGAATGAGTCAATGCGGCAAAGACTTGATGAACAACAAGCACAAATAGCCCAACTCATCGAGCTCATGAACCAAAATCGAGAAGTATGTCAACCTCCTCCGAACCCATACCCCGACGACAACGACCCGGCTGGAGGCGGAGGACCCGGCGGCGCATCTGCTCCTCCAGTGTATTAGCTAACTAGTTAATTATCGCGTTTCTTTATTTCCGAGTTCCGAACAATATTTTATAATTTTTGTGGGTTTTTAATTTGGATGTGTATGTACAAATTAATTAATTATTTAATTAATACATTAATTAATATTAAAAATTTAGTTTAATTAATTATTTTCGACTATTTTTCATTATTTAAATTAAATTAATAATAAATTAAATTAATAATATTTAATTTCAATTTATTTTTTTTTTAAATTAAATAGTCACTTGGACGACGGAGATTATGTTCTCCGTCGTCCAGGTGCAAAACCCTAAACCTAACCCTAAACCCCTAACCCCTAACCCCTAACCCCTAAACCCTAAACCCTAAACCCTGCCATTCTCCGTGGCCCACGTGTTCACCTAAAGAAATTTTTTATTCATTGTTTGAAAATGCTATATGATTTTTGAGTTAATGTTTGAATATTGATCTAAGAACATCTCCAATAAGAGCAACTCCAGCAGATTCGTTATAAATTATTTTTAGCTAAAATATAAAGATTTTCTCTTAAAATTCATTCCAGCAACTCCCCTATCTTATTAGCCAATTTAGGGATTCCCTATATTTCATGTTTTCATCCCCTATTCCTATACTGAAAATATAAATTATAGGTAACGAAACATTCAATATTGTAATTAATATTTTCCTTCTAGATTGTAAATGTAATTAATAATTATATTAATAAATAAATATTTTATTATCAACCAATCAAAACTAAGCATATGTTTAAATTTAACTACATTTTAAGTGATATTGTTGGAGTAAATTTATACAAGTGATTAGCTAAAATAGGTTTCGGCTTCATTTTTGAACAAAATAAGCAAACTTTCTGTGATATTGTTGGAGTTGCTCTAACAGTCTTATTTTCTAGTCGAATTTATCACAAAGCTAAATATAACCACCATATTTTTAACTTTTGCTCCAATAGTTCTAGATATTTCTAAGTCAAATTGAAATAAAACACTATGAAAAAAAGAAAATATTGGAGGAAAGAATTTAACTATTAGTTATTTTCTTTCTTCATTCTTGCTAAATTTAACAAAGGATTTAACCAAAAGTTATATTTGACTTTAGTATAAGGTATCTATTAGAGTGAGAAAATGCTATAAATTAGTCTTTTTTTTGCGACTAGTGAGTTTGACTTAATTTTTATGTAGAAAACAATTAGTCTTGGCCCAGCTTGAAAATTATAGAGATACTCAGCTCAGCCCGCAAAGCCTAATTCCATGGACCGAACTTAGGTTTTATGATTGTATTCAGAACCCGGCCCAATCTGAAGCCTACAAGGCTCGACCCACGGAGGCCCGGCCGTTGACGATTCCTAGATTTGCTTCCATTCTAGTATTTTTTGACTTGCCTCTTTGATTTGTAGACAGAAGGATTATGGGCTCAACCTGGATATTTACCCACAGAAATATGGCACAATATTGCTAACAGACGCTGCACAAATATAAAAAAAAGCCCAACGTTATCTCTCAATATGCCGACTCTTCGTTCATAACTTTTAATATTACTGAACTAAAACTAAGACTATCCAATCAAATCCATTACAGAAATAGAATACTTGTAGCATGCAATCTGCATCCCGTTCTTACAAACTTTACCAGAGATTATATCTATCATAAGCTTCCTGAGTAGATGTACCCAGTTTCGTAGATGAAACCATGAAAACAGCACCATCTTAAATTAGTGTTCTATCGCAACCTGGTTTTCTGTTTTGGTAGGCAGAACCTTTTGCTGACTGAATCATAGCTTGGAACTTTAGTAACTACAAAACAAGATAACAGAAACTAAAGTTAGTACGCAATTTAAAAGTTAGAGACTCAAACAGAATATCTCAGTGACGGGGAAATTACCATCACCATATGATGCCATTGTAAAAGCTTTTGAGCAATGGAAGTAATATCTTCCAATGAAATCTCATCTACAACCTTCAGGAGCTGCTCCGATTTCCTAAAAAACAAGAAAATAATATTAACACGCTATGCCAGAAACATACTGAATTTGAAGTGGTTTATGAAAAATGCAAATGGGGGTAGGCCAGAAATGATCAGTACACAATTTTAGCAAAGGCCAGGACAACTCAATTTGTGCAATATATTCAGGCCTTGCATATATTTCTACTATTACCAAATACAAACAATACAACGGTAGAGTAACTTGAAGAGGAGGAGGGTTCTCGTTAGCAATCCATCCCAAATACTTTAGGCCTTGTTCATCTGACACTTCTGATAACAATAATATTAGAGAAGACGTAGCGACATCTTTTTTCTTCCTGCATCAATAGATAAAAAGAAAAAAGATGCTAAATAGTTATGAGAAAGATCATACCATTCATTGTATGTCAGGATTTGTCTCCTCATATCCTCTACAACAACCATCTACAGAGAAAATTAAACCTATATAAATATCAATTCAGGAATATCTTGATGACTAAAGTATAGAAGTAATAATCAAACATGGTTTTACTAATAAGTAGTACAGTAAGTGTTTACATACTCTAGATTCTAGATTTATAAGAATGGATGACTTTGTTGATTGCTAAGCACGATCTAGCTGTCCCTGGTTAACTGCGGATAAGAGAAAATAACACATCAGTGAAATATTTGCATCCAAGTAAACAAGGGATTAGGGATCACAAAAGCAAGAATAACCTTCTCCACGCGTCACAATTGCAAAAAGCTCATTTGCTGCTATATCAATGGCTTCTGCCACAAAATATGAACCCTGAAATCCATAGGTGTTTTCCAATATCACGTATAAGTTATAGCACTCCATAAAACACAATAGTTACATTAGTGACAACAAAACGCAACAAAGTTTCCAACCAAATAGCTACACCAAAATAAAATCTATTTTTACAAGAAAACTAACGATAGCACATGACGTCCAGTAGTTGCTTACAGTGGAAGCTTGGATGCCAAAAATGGAGCTATTATTGTAGATGCTATTGAATGCTGACAAAGAATAAAACTCTTGATGTTGAGCTAACACACGCTATCTGCTCATCAAAATAACGCATATAATCAGATGCAAATCAAATTTTGCATTAAGAACGTACAGTAAATGAGGCTGAAGTTTCGTTTGGGAGAATTTAATTCTTGTTTGTGTGTTTTCCACAACTTACATAAACGTGAGTTCATCCCTTTTCCAGGTCCACCAGATGAAAAGGATTCACCTCCTCCCAATAGCACCTACAATGAGCTAGATATATTATTTCTACCCTGGTGCGAAATTGGAAGTGTAAATGCAATGAACATCCTAAGATGGAACACTCAGAAGAACAACATAGTACAATAAGCAATCATAGCCTCATTTGGGGTGTGGGGTTAGGGTTTGCACAAAATGAAGCTACTAGAGAAACATGATATACACCTGAAGAACATTCAAGTTCATTGCATCCTTCATCCTAAGCCAGCCACCAGGAAGTTCAAATGCAAGAGCAAAATGAGTATCCTGTCTTGGGAGGAGAATCAAAATCAAACTTGTTAGGTATTGGATGAACAAAAAAGAATGGATGGATGGAGATATAAGTTTAGACATTAGAGCCACACCTCTGAATCAGCTTGATAACAGTAATCACCTCCGGTGTACAAAGAATCTGGCTCCTCAGCAAGTGGGACACTGGGGAGATCAGACAAAAGGGGTTCCGCTATTTTCAGAAGTTCCTTATGTTCAACACCATAAGCGGCCAGTACCATCCTTGGAGCAGTATAATTTTGCTACAAAATTAATTGAAAATCTCAGTTTATTGAGAAGGGTCAACTATGAGACAACTAACTACTAAAGTCAACAGCAAGGATTGTTATTAAACTTACAGTAACAAACTCCTCCAAAGTTTCAGTATCTAGTCTAGTGATTGAAGATTCTTGGGCTAAGAGTGGATTTGCCAAACCACCCTGTAACCAACAGTGTGAACTGCTTCCAAAACAACCGATTCAGGATTTTTGGAGGCTTCACGAATATCGTCTTTCACCCTGTGAAGCCCAAATACTGTATCTTAACCTGAAGAACTGTCATTGAGCTCAAAATTTTACTTCAATTGAGTAAATTTAACTTTACTCATTCAAATTTTATCACTTGTACAGTAATTTCTCAGCATCCAAGCAGCTATTATGTTACCGCATTACTCAGAAACATGTCTCGTCATGAGAAACCGGCGAGTTAGCAGTATAAAGTCGCCGGAGGCGGGAAGCGGCGGTGTTATACATGGGGACGACGCCAAAGTTTGACTTTGGAAAAATCGTTGACTGTTACGGACTGAGCGGCGAAGAGAGTCGCTATGCTATGTGTGACTGTGGCCTCTGCGCCACTACTAGTGCCCAAGGCGGAGGAGGTCGAGAATCGCGGGAAGTTAATATGGACGGTTGAGATGGCGCCAACTCAGCAATATATTACTCTTTGGGCTGGATTCTTTTTTGAAGAGTATAAAGAGTCGAGTGCACAACAGTTGGGCCCGGCCCAAGTAACTGAACAAAATCTAAAGAACACAGACCAATTTGCAAGAACACCTAGAGAGGATTTTGGGGAGACGATGGACTCGTTGGAGAAGCAATTCGTGAGCCATGGCTGGGTCCACCTCGCTCTCGACGCCGGAAGGGGAGGTGAACAGTCTCATGCAGTAGGTTGCGGATGATTATGGGCTTGAGGTGTCCGTGGGCCTGCCTCAACCTGCGGCCCACAATCCGTGCGGCCTCAAAGGTTGATAATAGATGATTCAGATATATGCTTAGGGTTTATAGATTTTGATGATGGATGAAACCAGATAATATCAAATACATGTGGTTAATTTCTCTCTTGTGTTCAGATAGTAATAAAGAAGCGAAGAATTACATACAAAATGTGATTAATTCACTTGCTCATGTTGTCATGCATATATCATTCCTGCACTAATCATTTCTCACATTTAATTAGTTTTCACTATTCTTACATGCATCTCCCCCATTTATTTTACTAGGCACCATATGAGATTCTATTATTGAGATGTTAGAGATAGTTAAATAAAGATCCATATCGGTCAGGTTTGATAATAATTTCTGATGCATAAATAATTAGTATAAGAATCATGAGCGGGGAATACTAAAATTCATTATACACTTGTGGTTATGAGTTTCTACTATGTATAGGTATGAGACTAAGGAAAAAGTGTATTGAATGATAAGGTAGCATATGCACTTGTCATATGATCGAGTTCCTAATTATATATAGATATGAGGCTAAAACGTAGTATATTAGATGCATGTATTTATCAAAATTAAATGAGGTTTATCAATAAATAACTCAAAAGAATTGAAATTTTTTTATATAAAAAAGTTCGAATAAATTTTATGTATATTGTACACGAACGATGACCTACACAATATGTAACTATATGTACACTGTTATAGCTAGCCAGTATTTTGTGTATACTATGTTATAGCTGGCTAGTATTTTGTGTATACAATTATAGCTAGTATTGTAAGTACCATATTCATACAGAGATTGGATGATGCTCATGTGTTATGAAACCATTATCAAGCCGCTACATTAATTGTTAACCGAAAGCCATAGTTTTTCTAGCTAACTTATATATGTATGTTTTTATATAAAAATTATAACTACAAGAACTGACATCAAATTATAACATATACACCAAGGTCAGTGTCTTAATTGGTTTATCAAAATTGTAGAAACTTCATGTTAACTGGTAAGTGTTTTTTTTTTTTGACAAGTTACCTGGTAAAGTGTTAGTTGCTCTCAAAAGTCAAAAAACTTGTAGCAGTTGTTGTGCCAAGGTATGGGATAGCTAGCTACTGATTATAACTCTTGGTTCCCCAGTCTAAACACTCTGTTTTAGGCTTTTAGCAAGCATACAAGAATAAGAACAAATTCTTTAAATTAGTGAAATGAAACTTTGATTTGTGCTTGCTTAGATATTCTATTTGGATAGTGACCTGGCCATTACCTTCATTTTCTGTTGGAACACATATCATTCTATATATGGAACCTATCTAGCCAACTTGGACAGCAGAAACAGATCAAATTGATTTGAATGATATCTGAAGCTTAAAGATGAACACCCTTATTAATGGTATCACATATTATGGATGGAAATCCAAAAGGACTCAAATTCTTCTTGTTATGATAGACAACTTGCTCCAAATGAAAAGGAATAGTATCATTCTTTTCTACACATAATTGGATAAGCAGTACTAGTGGAAGTCTCAGTTGTTTCATCCGCAATCATCCCCATTATTTTGGGTACCTTCTTGTTCAACATGATGCAATATTTGCAGCAAAACAGAACCATTGATTATATATGCTAACCCTCAATGTTGTTTTCTGCATAACTTAGATCAAACCGGCATCTCTTTCTTCCTACTTGTCCTGCAGATGCTACTATTGTTCTCTTCGATATTATTCCCGTACTCTTTGTTTCTTATGCTCATCAATTTGCATCACTGACTCACTGTCCTATTGCAGCGGTTGCCTATATACAAATAGTAGTTTGGTACTGTCATGATGTGTTTCAAAAGCTACAAAAATCATGGCAGCAACACTGGTTTCGATTTCCTTGACCAAAGATTGCTCTTTCAAATCGGGCTTGCCAAATGGTTTGTACTTGCTCCTGATCCAAGTATCATTTTTGTGGTTTCTAACTAACGAATAGTTAGCCAATAAACTTTTTGTTCTGTTATTTCAGGATTCATGCCGAAACAAATAACTTCCAGTACTACCAATCTCAAGTTTTCATACCTGCCAATTCTCAGGGATAGCTTTAAGAAAACACCGATCCATGTTCTGTCTCCAAATGTATCTTCACAGAGTGTGATGATGCCGGAGTTACTTGAGGCATGGAACGACGAATATGGTGGAGTCATTATCAATCCAGAGAGCTTACCTATGAGTGCAAATGCTTTTGCTGCTGCTATTCAGGCTTCGCTGTCAAATTGGAAAATGAAGGTCTAATTGATGTGAATAAGAATATACAATGCTATTATTAATACAAGTAGGATAGCATTGTATATTGTCCACAACATTGACGTCCAATGTGCAATGCAGGGGAAAAAAGGGGTATGGCTGAAACTACTGCAAGAGCAATCTGATCTGGTCCCAATTGCAATTCAGGTAGCCTCATCCGGATCGATCTTGTCTGTTACCATCATGAAACTATTACTTCCGAGTCTATAATGTTCATTTTGATCTCATCACCATTTAAGTTTCTTGATCACAAGATGTTCTGTACTTAGGAGGGTTTCAATTATCATCATGCTGAACCTGGATATGTTATGTTAACCACCTGGATTCCAAATGAGCCTTGTAATCTTCCTGATAGCCCTTCGCATCAAATCGGTATCGGAGCTTTTGTGATGAATGACAGAAGAGAGGTAAAATAGACATCCATGATTCATGATTAATAATCACTAACAAATTTCCGACCTCAATAAGGTCCAATTCCAACCTCATAAAATTTAATGTAACATCTGGAACTTCTATAACATTAGGTTCTTGTGGTAAAAGAAAAATGTCCTTGTAGTTGCTCTGGCGTGTGGAAGATACCAACTGGTTACATCAACAAGGTAAATATGTACTAGAATTGATCACTAAGTTTCACCAAGCGTGCTCTCTATCCCAGAAGGCTAAAGCTAAATTTTTTCTCCTCAGTCTGAAGACATAATCTCTGGTGCTATAAGAGAAGTGAAAGAAGAAACTGGGGTAAGAAACATATATTCATTATTCTCTATATATGTTAGATTGACTGCATCCTTCTTATCACTTGCTCGATTCATAGTCACCGATCGAATTCTCTTATTGCTGCAGATTGAGACTACCTTTCTTAAAATCGCTGCTTTCAGGTATGACTTCATTTACATATGAACTTTAAAAGACTTATCCTGCATATATGTGTTGCTTGATTTAGGTTGTTGATCGATAGACTTGATTCATTCCCTTGAGCTGTGTCCAATCGTGTTCCTACGATGTAACCTCTGCTTCGATCTTCTTCTGTTTGATTGTTTCGTTAATTTTTCCTACTCATGTGCAACGTTGAAGACATGCACACAAGGTTGCCTTTGAGCAGTCAGACTTGCTGTTTGTATGCATGCTTAAACCTATTTCATCTGAGATTACCATTGATGAGAAGGAACTCCAAGATGCAAAGGTAATATTTCAGCAACATCTACTTCTTTACAGTCGATAAGATTTTGTTTGGACTATTTTTTATTTTTTTATTTTTTCAGTGGATGCCTCTTGAAGAGTTCATTGGGCAGCCATTTTATGAAGATGACCAATTGTCAAGAAAGGTAATTGACATATGCATTGCGGCTCATGAAGACAGCTACAATGGATTCGTCGGTCTTCAGCTCAACTCCAAAATTGATGGAATGTTATCCTATTTGTATTTTGACGATATGTAAATTAAGAACTATTATTAGAAGTCCATCTTCTTGCAATTTCAGGAGTCAAATTAGACCTCCTGAATCCAATATATAAAGATGGAACCTTTGATATGCGAATATTTATTCAACTCTTTGACAAAATGAACAACCAGAAGCAGCCCTTCATCAATCCAATTGCAATAGATGTGCTGTTATGCTTCACGTAATCAGGTTTCTACTGTCCAAATTAATATATCTAAGAAAATGATATATTAGACTGTATTAGACTTTGATAATCTGATACCATATGCGAACCTAGAATTATTGATTAGGTGACATGATTTGCATTAGACTAATAGAGATAGTGAATATTATGAATTTGATAATAAAGGTGAGGAGTGACACATAAAGATTCAACCCAACACATGTGAATGATTACTGATTTTCTATAATTATTGATCTCATCAACCAACCACTCCTTGTTGGCCTGGGAAAAAGAATCATCATGGATCAGGTTCTAGTGTACTACTACCCACACATGTGATTACGTGAAGCTCTAACTCCATGAAACACGCCTTCCCCAACTACAACAATCACTTTTCCTCACAATCCCTGTGAATCACTTCTTCACAGAGCACTTTTCATCTGCAGCCCACGTTCTCCAAACCCATCGGACCCCGGTCATTGTTTTCCGGGCAAACCTGGATTGACCCGCCGTGAAAAATACGAGAACCCTATTCCCGCCCCTAAACACCATTCAATGGTCAACAATTTATTTCAATTTAATTTCCTTTATTTTTTAGTTTTACTTATCTCCCACGCCTACCCCTTATTAATTCCAGCCGTTTAGCTTCTAGAAAAAAATATTTACTTCCAAACCTGTTTTCAATCTTGAGGTCTCAAACCCTCAAAGCTCACCTTTTTATACTTGTCAAAAACCCAAAACCTCCCCACCCACCGGTTTCTTTGATTTCCAACCAGCAGCCTTTGTTGCTTCTTCTTCATCTTCTTCTTCTTGGGCCTATATATATAATTATATATTCCAGTTATGATTCCACATATACCTTCAAAGTCAAACTACTGGTCTGATTAATGGATTCGTTTTGCTCTTCATCTTCTTCATCAATCATTTCTTCTCTCAAGTCTTCTTCTTCTCCAGGAGGTTCAGGCTCTGTTTTTAGAAACTCGTCGTCGTCTACTACGAGCTTTAACGGGTCGGGTCATAAGGTCGGGTCACCGCCTCGTGCTGCCATGGATAACAAGCCCAAGATTGTTGTTGGAGACAATGGTTATGTGCTCGAAGATGTGCCGCATTTCTCGGATTATATTCCCAATCTTCCTGTACGTCGTCGTTTATCTCTGTTTCTGAGTTTATATTGTTCATGTGCAATAATTATGCATAACCCGCCAAAAAGACAGCAGCTTTTTTTGGTTAATTTCTGAGTGTTGTGAATAATGGCTTTTGTAGACTTACACAAATCCTTTGCAAGATAATCCCGCCTACTCTGTAGTCAAGTAAGTCTTCTTCATCTTTTAATTATGTGTCTTTGTGGCATCCAAAATTGTGTTAATTTATTGGAGATGGGAATTTCGTTTGATTTTGCAGGCAATATTTTGTTAATGTGGATGACACTGTTGCCCAAAAGGTGAGAGTTTTTTTTTCTTTCAAATTTTCATGTAGATTATGGATTTTTCTTCGTATTGGATGTTTTGTTTTCAAGTTGAACATTTGGAGAATTGTGCTTAAGTATTGTTTCTTCTATCTTTTGCTTGTTGCAGATTGTTGTGCACAAGAATAGTCCCAGGGGGGTTCACTTTCGCCGTGCCGGACCACGTCAAAGAGTATATTTCTTAATTTGGTATTCTGCGAATGCTGTTGAATTCGACTAGATAGTGTATGATGTCAAAATGACTTATATATGTTGGTTTCTTATTGTTTTAGGTGTATTTTGAGGCAGAAGATGTTCATGCCTGTATAGTAACTTGTGGGGGTCTATGCCCTGGACTCAATACAGTGATTAGGGAGATAGTGTGTGGCTTGCACCATATGTATGGTGTCAAGAAAGTTTCAGGAATAACAGTAAGTGACTACTGTACTGTTTCATTTTCCAAGTTAAGTCTGAAGTATAAGATTTTGAAGATTTGAATCAAGTGGCTTCTATTGGTTTTGTGTATTGTGTGATTTAGTGGCATACTTTTTTACTGATTAATTTGTAGGGAGGATACAAGGGTTTCTATTCGCGAAACACGATTCCTTTGACTCCGAAGAGTGTGAATGATATCCACAAACGCGGTGGTACCATTCTCGGGACATCAAGGGGTGGCCATGACAAATCAAAGATAGTTGACAGCATTCAAGATCGAGGAATCAATCAGGTTTACATAATTGGAGGAGATGGAACCCAAAAAGGAGCATCTGTAATATATGAGGTAACATAAGTATCAATGGTCACTATAGTTTCTGTACAATGCGGGTCCCCACCTTAAGTTCTTGCCTTATTCTGTTGGCCAAGATGTGTTAAACTTCCGATCCATTCCTTCATCATGCAGGAAATCAAAAGACGTGGTCTTAAAGTAGTAGTTGCCGGAATCCCCAAAACCATAGATAATGACATTCCGGTACATTTCTTGGGATATGAAAGCAACCTGCTTTCTTTATTTGTCCGATTGTTTTGGTTTGTTGTCACAGATTAACAGAACGATTTATTGATACAGGTTATTGACAAGTCCTTTGGATTCGACTCTGCTGTTGAGGAGGCCCAACGTGCAATCAATGCAGCACATGTTGAATCCGAAAGCATTGAGAATGGTATTGGTGTTGTGAAGGTGATGGGTCGGTACAGTGGTAAGTTTCCAGATTTCTTAAAAACTTTGCATTACGTATTTGTTGACATCACCATGCTTTCTATTGGGATTAATGTAGAAACTTCGATGCAGGGTTTATTGCTATGTATGCAACGCTTGCCAGCCGAGATGTAGACTGTTGCTTGATTCCGGAATCACCATTCTATCTTGAAGGTATTGGTGGACTTTACGAGTACATAGAAAAACGACTTAAGGAAAATGGACACATGGTTATTGTCATAGCCGAAGGAGCTGGGCAGGAACTTCTTTCTGAAAGCATGAACTCTATGGACAAACAGGATGCATCAGGAAACAAACTCCTCCAAGATGTTGGCCTATGGATTTCTCAGAAGATCAGGGTCAGGATTCATGTACCTTGGAAGATGTCATAGCTCTTTCACTAGTAGTCGTGCACAATTTCACTAATACAACTTTTGGTTATTGCAGGAGCACTTCTCAAAAGGAAAGATGTCCATAAACCTCAAATATATAGGTCAGTAAACTAATTCATACAACTCTTCGCTTATACATTCTACTGTGAGGAGTTGGAAGAATAGAAACCATCAACCAATCTTTTTTACTTCATTGAATGCAGATCCTACGTATATGATCCGAGCTATTCCAAGCAATGGTTCCGATAATGTGTACTGCACACTTCTTGCTCAAAGTGCTATCCATGGAGCAATGGCAGGCTATGCAGGATTTGTAGTAGGTACTGTCAATGGGAGAAACTCGTATATACCCTTCCATGTGAGTATGCCTCCATCTACTTATACTTTTCTGACTTTTTGCTATAACATTGTCACTAAATCATCGTTGGGGCTGTTAAATTTTGCAGAGAATCACTGAGAAGCAGCATAAGGTTGTAATTACAGACCGTATGTGGGCTCGGCTACTATCTTCCACAAACCAACCAAGTTTTCTGAGTGCTAAAGATGTCATTGAGGACAAGAGGGAAGAAGATTTTGAGGAAAATTGCTCAGATGACAATAATTTGGTGAACAAGGAAATAAGTTATACCTGTAGTTGAGATTAGTGTATATACTCTTGGGTGTATTTGTCCATTTTTTTTATATTGTTAGAATCAAAATGCATAACCATCTTCTTTGTTATGGGAGAAAGCTCGGATTCGGGTGGGTATGGTAGTGTACGTTCCACTGCTGACGCTAAATAAGCTTTCACAAATTTGTAAGAAAATTTTGTTCTCAGGCTAATTAGATCTGGTTGCTAGTTTAATTTCTTTTGGAAAAGAAGATGATATGTGTTTCTACCGGATTACGCGGGACGTAATCTAGCAGAAGCAAGTACGAGTAATCTCCTATTTTTGGTTATCAGAACGTTCGGGCTGTTCGGATGATCGGATGCTCTCTCTCTTCGGGTGTTCGGGTGTTCGGCTCCTACTGTTAGAAGAATACAACAACAAACGGGCGGTCAGATGGTCGAGACAGGGCTGACCTGCCTTCAACGCTCTGATGCCTAAGTTAGAAGATGTATTGGATATAACAGTCAAGCGAACGTGTAAGGAAGTAGGTTGGAGTATTTAATACTTAGAATTCAATTGTCTTCTTACCTGTAGTAAATGCCTTACCTATATAGGTGGGTGAGATTGTTGCTTGCTTGTGATCTTCGATGTGGGATAGGGCTGCATTTGCTGTCATATGGGTTGAGTATTCGGATGCGCGCTTGTCGGGCGCGTGCCCGGTCGGATGGGTTCGGTCTTGCGAGTGAAATTATAGTCCGCTTGGTGGTCTTTCGGGTGGTCGGGTAGGTGTTGATTACCTGCTTAAGTGGGTAAATATGTTTAATTAACGAACTAATGGTGCTATACTAACAAGTCCCCCAAGTCCCCAAGTCAAAAAGATCTTTCTTGATTGGGGAGTTGAAAAAGGGTTCGTGCGATTAAACAAATACTTATCCGATTGAGTAGTGATGCGTGGTCCTGTAACCCCCAAGTCCCCCAACTCTCCGGTCAAAAAAGAGCTCGCTTGACGGGTGGGTACCTGTGCGTCCGATCGTGTACCTATTCGGGTGGTCCTATATATGGGTACCAGACTACCAAACGAGTCTTGCTGTTTGGAGCCGCGTGCCCAGGCGGGCGCCTGTGGAGTTTTATGTGAGCGGATGTGTATGTTGTGTATGTGAATGTATGCCGGTATGTAGGAGTGAATGTGGATGTATGCGGTACAGATATACAAGTAGGTATGAGTGAATATGTGAATGTATGCGGATGTATGTATGATCGTGCGATGCGATTGAGTGATGATGTTTGAGTGAATGTGTTGATGTATGCGTGTATGTGGATGCATGGATGGTTCCGAGCCACTTACCCGGCCCCGCGACGAATGTTGCTGTCCGGAGTCCACCAAGGATAGGCCTATGGAATGGCCTTTCTTGAAATGCATGGATGGTTCCGAGCCGCTTGCACGGCACTCCCAAACAGATCTTGCTGTTCGGAGCCCGTCAAGAGTAGGCCTCGGAACGGTCGTGCTTAGGTGCCCGAGAGGAGATCCTCACTCTCGGCGCGAACCTATCGTAGTGTCAACGGTAGGGCCCCGACCATTACGTACATGTGTTGCAGCGCGCACGGAGGGACGGATAGCATGCCCGTGCCGCTCTTCGGTTTAACGCGCGCACGAAAGGAACTTGCCGCTATCGTGCCGCCTAATTCGGCGAATGGTAGCGTTACGCCATCGGAAGAAATGTGGCCACTCTCGAGTCGCCCATCATTCGGCGCGCACTCCGAAAGGTGCGTGCCTCTTTCGAGCCGCCCGAATGGTCCTGCTGTTTGCGCACCCCGGAAGGTAACGAGTGACGTTAGCCGCTTCCATGCCGCATAGCCCGAACGGTGGGTCACCTCTTACTGGGTGTTTAGGCGCGGACTCACAAGCGGCTGCTTATGCTCCGGCTTCGCCAACAGAGCCAGGGAGACGATACCACGCGCCGCCTACGGTACATTTAGCGCACGCACGCCGAAAAGGGGACGCGGACCGTCAGCCTCTTTCGGGACGCCTAAATGGTCTTGCTTTGAGCACGCACACGCTGAAAGGAAACGCGTGACGTTAGCCTCTTTCGGGATGTCTCAATGGTCTTGCACTAACCTGGTGGGGTGAAGTTTACTTGCCCGTGAGATTTGTGGGGTGCTTGATCGAGCTGGTGGTATGGGCGGTGGTCCGAATGGCGGGAATCGTGACGTGCGTGTGCGTGCCTCGGGTGGGGTGATCTGACGGACGAGACGCTTGAGGTGACATTCTTTCGACTTCTTCTTGGGAACTGATGATGTAATAAATGCTAGCCGGCACAATAAATGCTGGCGTGCCCTGCGTAATCAATGTTGGTGACGTAGTAACTGCTCGAAGGTCAGGCGTCACGCGCGTGGGGAGCGTGGGATGTTGCATGGCTGACACGTGGCGAGTCGTGGGAGATCGTGCTAGGGTTTGAAACCGAGGCGGGAAGCCGAAGGGTGAGCGCGGTTACTTAGGCGGGTAAGTAAACCGCCTTGTGGACACGTGTCACCATCTGACGGTGGACACGCGAAAAATGAACGGATGGCGTTTGTTCGCTTGTCCCGTGTGATAAGTATAAATAGGCCCTCGTAGTGTCGTCTTCTTCCATCATTTTTTACATTCACTGAAGCTCTGCAAAAACTTACTCTGCTCATTGTTCATCATCTTCGAATTCTGTTCGTGTTCTTTGCCGGAGATCATCGTCGACGTACATCTTCAAGTCTCAATTATCAACTTCTGGTGAGGTTCTAACCTGTTTTTGTTGCTTTTCCGTTTCGTTTTTGGTTTTTCCGGTTTTCTTTGCCGTTGCCGTGCTTCACGTTTATGGGTTTTTTATGGGTTTTTGTCTCAAGAACAAGGCGTGTTCTTGAGACGAGCCTATTTTGATCTGTTTTGGGGTGAATTTCTGGATTTCTTCTTGTTTTTGGTAGGATTTTTCTAAGTGTTTGGGTTTTGCGTGCGTGCGTCTAGGAGATGGAACCGATAGAAGTTTCGAGCGACATGTCGCGTGAACGGGTGTACGTTCCCGGGGCAGGGTGGTTTAGCTGTAGTCCGTGCACGAGCGGATCGGACACCTCGTTCGACTCCGTGATGAGTGTGACGCCCTTGCGTTATATCCCTAACGATTCTCTTGTTGTGCAGCCAATGGAGGAGGAACGAGCGCAGGCTGCTGCTGCTGAGGTTGTCGGTTTGAGGGATTCGTCCGAATCGTCGGGCTCGTCGGGTGGGTCTTCGTCTTCGGGGCCGCGGGGTGAGGGGCGTGCTCAGGGAGAGAGTGTCGTGCCCCAATTTGCGGAGGGCGGGCACGTGCACTGGGTGTTGCCTGATGGAGTGCCTGTTTAAGAGCTCGAGTGTGCACCCTCGGTGAAGGAGATGGTGCGATGGACGCGCGACTACCACATCCCTTCATCCGTGAAGCTGAGGATCCCTGGGAAGGCCGAGACGTTTACGCGGCCTTCGCCCGGCCACGTCTGCGTGAGTGAATTCCATCTGAAGGCGGGCATCAAGCTTCATCTGCACCAATTCTTCTAGTATATGCTGGCGCTGCTACGGATCTCACTCGGTCAGTGCGGGCCCACGCTGACCCGCACGTTGGTCGCATTTTTCAACATCTTCCATTTGAGCGGCCTCGATCACCCGACGCGGGTGGAGTTCTTGCACTTCTTTCGCCTGAAGCATTCCTCCCGTCGAAGAGACTCGGGTACCTTCACCGTGGAGCCGCGGGCGAAGTGGTGGTTGGTCGACCCGCCAAGCTCGTCGACCTCGTGGCGCACGATCAACTGTCTGGTCGGAGGGGACTGGGAGTTCGGCTCTTTCTCTCCCGAGTTTGCGGCCAACGCCCACCGCATCGATCGAGTCCCCCAGCTCTTTTATCCCCTCAACACCAACGAGTACCCGATGACGCCCGTGGATGAGGCTAGGGTTGCTCAGTTGAAGTACGTCTTCGACCCGGCGCCCGAGGCGAGACACTTCTGGGTGGCGTGCCATTGAGATTTGATCGAACGCACGCGTCTGGGCCAAGCACCCAGTCTATTCGGGCATTTTTAGTACCTGTTTCATTTTTGCATGTTTACGTAGTGCATATTTGATTTACTGTTACTAACCTTTCGTTTGTTCTTGCCTTGCAGCCAAAATGACCAAGTCGAAGGCCACCGAGAAGGATGAGGCCCTCTAGCGCCATATGGAGCTTCTGGTCTCGAGTGCTGAGACCATGCGCCGGGTCGTGGATGACGGGCATGGCGGATTGGTTTTTGGGGACACCGTTCAGGCGAGGATCCCTGCGCCGAACGTGTCCGATCACGCCCCTGCTGTGCGGGCGCCCTTCGTTATAGTCCCCAAAGTGCGGGTCACTGGTGCTGCTGCTGGTGCTTCTGAAGGGGTTGTTCGTCCGCCCCTTGGATTGTCTGCTGCTCGGAGTCAAGACCGGGCCGAACGGGATCGCCTCTCCCGTGAGAAGGAGCAGAGACAATCAGAGCGCGATCAGAGGTGCGTGGAGCAGAGGGACCGGCGGGAGGCCTCCCTAAACTCGGGCTCAAGGAACCGGGCCTCCCAGTCTAGTGGTGCAAATCTCTTTGCCGGGTCGCCCGTTCCTGTGGGTGAGTCCTCCCGTCCTCTGAAGCGTGCTCGGGTGGATGTTGCTGGTGCGATGGTGGAGGGTGGGGATGTGGCTCGTGCTGTCGTGGGTCTTCGCCAGGCTCTGGGTGAGGGTGTGTCTTCGCTCTAGCGGCTGCTCCAGACGGGCTCTGCTCCTGCTCCCGACAATCTGGACCGGGTTTTCAACGCGTGCTCTAAGCTGCAGTACCAACTCTTTTGTCTGCGCGCTCGTGAGAGCTCGGAGGAGCTGATGAGGTTGAGAGCTGAGTCCTGCGAGGCTGTCGTGGCTCATGAGAAGCTGCAGGCTGGGCTCTCCAAGGCGAACGAGCTGGCCGAGCGGAAGGCCACCTAGGTGAACGAGCTGACCTGGGAGCTCCAGGAGAGTGGTGAACGGGAGGCCGTGCTCAAGGCCGAGCGTGACAGTGCTCTGGCTGAGGTGGAGCGCGTGTGCGCGGAGGCTGCCAACCGCGTTGCTGAAATGGAGTCCCGTTTGATGGAGGCCAAGCGCTGCGCCTGGACTCCGGATCAGGTCAAGTTGACCCAAGCTGAGGCCGTTGCTGCCTTCAAGGAGTTTGACGATTTCTTGGAATTGGTGACGGCTGAGACGAAAAAGCAGGTGCCTTCCGGGTGGCTGTGGCATCGTTCATCGATCTGGTGCACTACCGGGCCTATCTGAGCGAGCGGGCGGCTGGAGCGGCTAGTCCTTCCACCGAGGGCGTGGAGCAGCAGCCCGAGGAGCCGGTCGAGCAGGCGGATCAGGCCGAGCAGCCTCAGCAGCTGGAGGAGCTCCAGCAGGCAGACGCGGAGCAGGTGGTGGTGGAGGAGGCGGATGTAGAAGTAGAAGTAGCATAGTAGTTTTTTTTCTTCTTTGTAGCTTTGTAGGATTTTGTAATTGGCCGTTCGTGCCCTATTTTGGATCAATGAAATTCTTTTTTTTTTTCCGTATGCGTGTGCTTGCTCTATATATATATATATTTTTTTTTTGCTCTCTTTTTCACTAAGTGTTACATCAGTGCGAATAGTCTATCCCTAGTCCCCGAGTGTATGGGTGGGCGGATTAAGAAAATACATAACGTAACAAAAGAACTTAACGAAATAACTTAATGAAAGTACTTCCGCAAGTGTTGGATGTTCCACGGGTGTCGTAGTCGTTGACCTTGCATATCCCTAAGGTAAAAAGTGCTGGGGCTGACCACCTCGTCCACGACATACGGGCCTTTCCACGATGGACGGAGTGCCTTGACCTTCTGTTGTATTGCCTTCATGACCCAGTCCCCCTGTTGGATCGGTCGAGCTCGAATGTACTGGTTGTATAATCAGGCGATTTTCTGCTTGTTCGCGGCGTTGTGGAGATGTGCCGTGTCCCTCCTTTCTTCCAGTAGATCGTTGTTGAGTCGTAGCCCCTCTTCGTTCGTGTTTGGATCGTACCCCTCGATCCGTGGGCTATAGTGGGTGATTTCTAGGGGTAGCACGGCTTCGGTTCCGAACGTCAGGCTGAACGAGGTTTCGCCTGTGGCCGTGTTGGCGGTCGTTCTGATAGACCATAGGATTTCTGGGATGATCTCGGGCCAGTGCCCGTATCCTGCTTCCCCGGGCTCGATGTCTTCGATTTTCTTCTTGATGCCTGCCTTGATGATTTTGTTTGTCGCCTCTACCTGCCCGTTTGTCTGAGGGTGACGCGGGTGACGCGAATACGAGCTCTGTTCCCTGTCGTTTGCAGAAGGCCGTGAGCCGAGGGTTGTTGAACTGTGGCCCGTTGTCCGTGATGATGCTGATCGAGGTTCTGTAACGACAGAAGAGGAACCGCCAAAGGAAGCGTTCGACCTTTTCTGTCGTGATCTTTATCATCGGCTAAGCCTCGATAAACTTGGTGTGGTAGTCGATGATGACAATCAGGTACTTGTACTGCCCCTTGGACTCTGGGAGTTCCCCAATTAAGTCCAGTCCCCACTGTGCGAACGGTACGGGTGATAAGAGGATTGAGAGTGGGACAGTGGGTGCTTGGTAGTGGTGTACGTGCAGCTGGCACTGGTGGCACTTGCTCGTTAGTGTCGTGGCGTCCGCGTGGATGGTGAGCCACCAGAATCCGCATCGGAGGGCCTCGAGAAGGATGCCCGTGGTTTTGTATTTCCCCTGGAGCCTGTAGCGTCTTTGGAAGCTCTCTGCCAGCTAGAGGAACGAGTGGATGGAGCCTGGCGGAATCTCGTAGAACCAGCTCCTCGCTTCTTCAGACAGCGTCTCCTGGAATAGAAAGCACAAAGTCGAGTCCGAATACCTGGTTCCGTCCGTGGCGGATCGAAATTCGTCGATGTGCGTGCGGGGATCTCTGCTTCCGTCGAACCAAGTGACCTTCGTCGTCTTCGCGTTCAGGTCCCAGCCCCTCTCCAGTATGTGTGCCGAGAATGGACTGACTCGAGGGGTGAACATCCCACCTTGTCTGGCAAGCTTGTCCTTCCACAGGCGCGAGACTTCCTCCGCTAACTCTTCCATCCTCCGAAGGATTAGGGTGTTGTCTGTCGGGGGTGCGGGCTCCTCCGCTGGTGTGGGCGTTCGGGCCGCTCGAGGGTCGGTCCTACCGAACGGGTGCTGCTCTTCGGCGTTGGTAGTTTCCCGGACGGGACCCCGCTCGTGTTGTATCTGCTGCTGGCTGATGAGCGTGTCCAGCCGTTCTTCCAGCCTCTGCCGGACCTGGCGCTCATGGTCCCTTTCAAACGCCGCCTCTCGCAGCTCCTGGAGCAGACAATCGACACGTTCTTCGCCACTCAGTCCGGGGCTGCTGTTCGTCCCCAGCTCCATCACTTGTCGTGCCCGTGAGCTTGGGGGTGTTTCCTCGACGGGCGTGTCACTGATGTTCGTCTCTTGGGTATGCATGTGGGCTTTTGGTTGGTGGTGTTTATACGAGGTTTGCAATTTGTAAGAATTCCCACAGACGGCGCCAACTATTTCTACCGGATTACACGGGACGTAATCTAGCAGAAGAAAGTACGAGTAATCTCCTCTTTCTGGTTATCCGAATGTTCGGGCTGTTCGGATGATCGGATGCTCTCTCTCTTCGGGTGTTCGGCTCCTACTGTTAGAAGAATACAATAACAAACGGGCGGTCAGATGGTCGAGACAGGGCTGGCCTGCCTTCAACGCTCCGATGCCTAAGTTAGAAGATGTATTGGATATAACAGTCAAGCGAACGTATAAGGAAGTAGGTTGGAGTATTTAATACTTAGAATTCAATTGTCTTCTTACCTGTAGTAAATGCCTTACCTATATAGGTGGGTGAGATTGTTGCTTGCTTGTGCTCTTCGATGTGGGATAGGGTTGCATTTACTGTCATATGGGTTGAGTATTCGGATGTGCGGTTGTCGGGCGCGTGCCCGGTCGGATGGGTTCGGTCTTGCGAGTGAAGTTGTAGTCCGCTTGGTGGTCTTTCGGGTGGTCGGGTAGGTGTTGATTACCTGCTTAAGTGGGTAAGTATGTTTAAATCTTTAAGCCTAGCTACCAGCTAGTTTTTCTGTACATCTTCTATGTCATCATCGTCTATGTATGCCCCTATGCCGATCTCAGTGATGTTTCTACTGGTTTCTGTTGGATTAGTAATAGAAGCAAGGATGTTGTTTGGTGATAGAGATGTTTTCGTCTGGTTATCGCTTGATAAGCGTTTTACCACTTGCACAAAAATACTCCATTTCGATACAAGGTTGTATTAATGTAATAATATGAAAGTATGGGTCATTATCCGCTGAAGACTGATGAGACTATGCATTTTAGACAAACTAAACATTAAATACCAGTTTCTTGGCAGACTGACCTTTAAACGAAAACACACCGATTAATCTAACCTAGGAAACTCCTAAAATTACGAAATAAATACACAACAAACTAGTCACAAACATGGACAACCTCTTCAAAATTCATGTTGTTTCGAGTTGATTTGATATGGTAACAAAAATAGAAAAACATAATGTAATGCTGAAAATAGGATATAAAAACTAAGGTGTAATCAACTGGAGAGCGATTAAGGAGTATTGTCATCCACCACCATCAATCTATCTATATGACACATGCTCAACTTAACTTCACAAATATCATGAATGAAAGTTCCTAGAAAGATTCAAATGTTATGAACACATCCTATTACCCAATACTCATATTTATGTTAGTCGGAATCGTATCCTCCTAACAACTAACTTTCCAATAACCTGATGTCACGAACCCGGATTCAAAAGAAAAGAAGCATGATGATCTAGAAAGGGTTTGAGAATCTACAAGGGTTCACAAGGACACTACGGATGTGTCTTGCTAGACCTAGAGTTTCAATTATCCAACAATATCGGTTTTGACTTAGAGAATTCAAGGGAGGTAATTAACCACAGTCAATGAACACTCATAGATATAGGGTCTGTTTGAGATTACTTCCTCCATCTCTGAAATTTTTTAAAAGTGTTTTTAAAATCAGAAAGCACCTATTATGTGCTTCTCAAATACTTCAAAGTGCTTCAAAAGCTCAACCAAATCACAATTTTTTTTTCTATTTATAATTAATTTTTCTTTCAAATTCAAAAGCGCTTTTAGGAAATCTAAAAATAATCTCAAACATACCCATAGAATCCTAGTATGCATACTAAGTTCGCGACTAAAGCTTACAACGAAAGAACTCATCAATAATAAAACTAATAAAAGAAACCTCATTCAATCAATACGCAAAATTAAGTCAAAGTGTATGAATCATATAAACTTCATGTACATAGCTTCAAAACAGTCCCTTAAAAAGTATTTAGCCACACATAATTTTAAATAAAAACATCAAAGAATACATGATAGATAAATTAAACAAAGAACAAAGATGAACTCTTGTCGGGATTGCAAGGGTACAATTGATGTATGAGAACTTGGCTGTGTCGCACCCACACCTTCTTCTTTTTCTCTTCTCTGTTCCGTTTCTTGTCTCCGTCTCTGCCAAAGTCTAATCCAAATCCCCTTACTCACATGCTGCACATTCTTGTATTCTTCATGGATAGGAGACTTCCCTCCAATCATATCGATTAATCCTTCTTTTATTATTTATCTCCAATATATCTAATACCAAATAAAATTAATTAATAATAAAGAAAACATCAAAATAACAAAATAATTGGCAATATTAATATGACAAAAATCACATAAAAATGTGACTATCAAAATACCATACACTTAGATTTTGGTAGTCATCGAGTAAAACATTAAACTAAAACTTAAGATACAATGACAACACTACAAACACGACTCTAATGCCCTTAACATATTATCTCAACAATCTTCCTACACTTGCAACACCGAGATTATCATTTATTGACAATTCAAATCCATAAAGTTTTGAAAGTTAATCCCAATGCATGACATATATGTAACATGTAGGACATAGACATAACATGGTGAATGTGGAGGTGTATCATGCAATAAACAAGTCAAGAGTCAACTTCAGATAGATATGCTCTCAAAAATGTTTCACTCAAAATATGTCTTAGGTTTGCATTCAACTTAATTATTTGCCAAATGGACCGAACCATATGCTCAACTCATGTGACTAATCTTTATAGATCAAAGGTTGCCCATCAAGAGGATCAAAAAGGTCTTTCAAAGGCTGTAATGGGGCTAAGCTCATGGGTTTATAGAAAAAAAAAAGAATATGGAATTCAAACATATGTTCTAAAACTTAGTAGAGCACCAATGTATAGAGACTTTTCTCAAACCTTGCAACCATTGAAACATCTTCACCATCAAATTCTCATCAGCTATGTCATCATTGTGGCTGAATTTCATCTTGTTGGGCATTCACTTAATTCTTTTCATCAACGGTTAACCCGAGATATGAAGCTAGAACTAATAATTCACTTTCTTTTCTTTTGTATGCCAATTTTTTTTCCTTTTCGACTTTTCATTTTCAATACAACATATACTAGTTTGATACCCACACTTATTCACATGCATCATCTTCACAAACTTTCACCTTGGTTTTCAAGTAAATGTCTCATATATAGCTATACTAAGTTCAAGAATAAAGTTAGAGATATAACTATACTAAGGTTCAAGGTTATGATCATGCAGGTGATGACAAAAAGGCTATCATGTAGGCTTAAAAGGGTTAACTAAAGGGTGCACATCTTGTGTACATAAAACGTGGGACACCTGCTACATATGGAAATGGTGGTAGATAAGGCATTCGTTCGTCTTTCAAGGAGACTTTCTTGTGCTTTTCATGCCTCTCCTTTAATTTCTCAGCCTTCTGATTTCTATCGGGCTACTTGCTAACAGATTCTTCTAAGGCACTGCATATCTGGGACTTATAGATGTTGATCGATTCCTTTGCATATTTGGAATTGGTTTTCGGATCTAAAAAGCCGCATGGTGCTTCCCCACAAATCTTGCTAATGCCCAAGTTTGATGGGTACGGGTCAATTACTGAAACGAGTCATATGGGTATAGGTTTTTTTTAATTGTGTAATCTCAACCATAGAATTGGGTCATTCAAGAATGGATGGCTAGTAATACAATATCTTTTCCATCCCTTAACTTTGATCTCAAATGTTATAATTCTGGAACGCACCCCAATAGACTTCACATCAGGGTCTATTTTCAATATATAACGTGGCACAACTTCAGCCTTCTATTTCTTCAACTTTTTCAATTCTGACTAAGCTTACAGTAAACTCAGTGTATAAGATCTTGTCTTTGCCTAGAAAACAGGCCGCAAAACTCCATCACCGCTGGGTTTCTTGCCTAATTGTTTCTTATATATATATAGCTTATCATCCAATAGAAAAATGTCAATTGTATGAATATTTCAGGACATATATTGATTATAATCTTTGAAAACATAAGAGCAAGTTCTAGTAATCACTAGAGTCTATTAACTTAATCTGCTGCAAGCAATTGACACACGACAAAGAAAGCATGTACATCACATATGGGCTATGTCGCTCACAGGTAAAATGAATCTCAAAGTGTTTAAGCATGCTCATAAATCTATACTATGTTAACTCGCTTGTACATCTACTACACATTCGCATATGCACTATATATCAAGATTAACCAAAGAAACTCAAGTCACAAAGTCACATGATTATCTCTTAGTCACAATTTCAGAAGATATACGCACATCACTAACTAGTTAAGGGCCCCTAAAACTCAAAACAAAAACAAAAGACTCCTTTTGTGTTGATTTTCTTGACACTTTTTATTTTTCTAGTTTTTTTCATATAAGACTAAAAAATTTGAAAATTAGATCTAAAAGACTCAAAAATAAAAAAATTATACGTAGACGCTAATGATATGCTATAAACCCCACCCCACACTTGAAATTTGTATTGTTCTCAATGTAAAAATTGAACTTAAACCATGCAACACATCAAACAAGTACAAAGTAGAATACATATCATAGCACAAAACACACTACATGGAGAAAAATAAAGCAAAGAAGAAGGGATAAAGAAAGCAAATCTGATAGCCATGCTTCTCCATCAACATGGGTTGCCTCCCAAGCAACACTAAGTTTAACGTCTTCAGCCAGGCGGTACTACTAATCAGTCCGCAGTAGGTGCGGCAACCTCAAGAGGTGCTTCCTCTATTGTGTGCTCCACAAACGACTCATAGAAAGGCTTGAGTCGATGTCCATTCACTTTGAATGTTTTTCCTGTTTTAAAACTAGCAATCTCTACTGCACTATGAGGAAAAATATTAGTGACAACATAAAGTCCAGTCCATCTACTTTTAAACTTACCTGGAAACAATTTCAGACGCGAATTAAAGCATAAAACTTTCTGACCAATCTCAAAAGTTTTCTTTTTAATCATCTTGTCATGAAAAGCCTTACTATTTTTCTTGTAAACTTTGCTGGACTCATAAGCACTGTTCTGGATCTCATCCAACTCATTCAAGTGCAGCTTCCGGTGAATTCTTTCCTCATCAATGTCAAAATTGAACTGCTTCACCATCCAATAGGCCTTGTGCTCTAACTTCACTAGAAGATAACAAGCTTTTTTATAGATCAACCTATATGGAGATATCCCAATAGGTGTCTTGTATGCTGTTCGGTAAGCCCACAACACATCATTCAAGCATTGACTCTAATCTTTCCGGGTTGGTCCAACTGTCTTTTCTAGAATCTTCTTAATCTCTCTGTTAGAAACCTCTACCTGCCCGCTTGTTTGAGGATGATAAGGTGTCGCCACCCTATGTGTAACATTACATTTCCTAAGCAAAGCATCAAAGGTCGTGTTGTAAAAGTGTGAGCTTCCATCGTTGATAATGTATCTAGGTGTTCCAAATCTAGCAAAAAAGTCTTTAAGAAAACTGAGAACAACCTTAGAATCATTAGTCTGGGTGGATTTAGCCTCCACCCATTTAGAAACATAATCAACAGCTAGGAGACTATAGAGATTATTTTCAGAGCTAGGAAAATGACCCATGAAATCGATACCCAACATATCAAAAATTTCAACAACAAGAATAGGATGTTGGGGCATTTGATCTCTAGAATCCAAATTACCTGTCAGTTGACACCGTTCACAAGTCTTATGAAACGCATGCGCATCTTGAAAGATGCTTGGACAATAAAATCCACTCTCCAAAACCTTAAGTGTCATTTTCTTCCCTCCAAAGTGTCATCCCTCTGTATGTGAATGACAAAAAGAAGGAATAGAATGAAATTCAGAATCAGGTACATACCTTATGATCATGTTGTCTGTGCAATGTTTCCACAAGTATAGGTCATCCTACACAAAATACTTGGAGGTCTTGGCTAGCTTGTCCTTCTGGACTCTGGTGTAGTCATTCGACATTTGCTTGGTAACCTTGTAATTGACAATATCTGCATACCAAGGCTCAAAAACTTCAAGAGAAAGAGCTGCTCATCTGGAAAACTCTTACGCAAAGGGAGCACATCCTCCTCTGAATTGGACCCCCGTGTCAGGCGACTGAGGTGATTTGCGACCACATTGTCACTACCCTTCTTGTCCTTGATCTCCACATCGAATTCTTGGAGAAGTAGCATCTAACGAATCAACCTGGGCTTTGCATCCTGTTTGGTCATAAAATATCTCAAAGCAGCATGGTTAGAGAAAATAACAACTTTAGTTTCTAACAAGATCTAAATTTCTCTAAAGCAAAAACCACAACTAAGAGTTCTTTCTCCATAGTTGAATAGTTCAACTGTGCATCATTAACAGTACGAGATGCGTAGTAGATCACATGTGGCAACTTGTCCTTCATTTGCCCCAAAACAGCCCCTACTGTGTAGTCAAAGGCATCACACATAAGCTCAAATAGAAGACTCCAATCTGGTGCCTGAATGATAGGAGCTGAAGTCAGAAATCCTTGAATTTATTGTATGCCTTCAAACACTCATCGTTAAAGTCAAAAGCTACATCTTTTTGGAGCAATTCACAAAGTGGTCGGGATATCTTGAAAAAGTCCTTGATAAATCTGCAATAAAAACATGCATGTCCAAGAAAAGAACGAACCTCACTCATAGAAGTGGGAGGTGGTAAAGTACGCATAAGATCTACTTTAGCCTTATCTACCTCAATGCCCCTAACAGATATCACATGACCCAACACTATCCTTATTCAACCATAGTGCCATTTCTCCCAATTCCAAACAAGGTTAGTTTCTATATAACGTTCCAACACAAGAGATATATGATGAAGACACATATCAAAAGAATCACCAAAAATTGAAAAGTCATCCATAAATACCTCGATGATTTTCTCCACCATATCAAAAAAGATGATCATCATACATCATCAGAAGGTTGCAGGCACGACATAAACCAAATGGCATTCTCTTATATGCAAACGTGCCAAATGGGCATGTAAAAGTCATCTTCTCCTAGTCTTCCTTATCTATGGCGATCTGATTGTACTAAGAATAGCCATCTAGGAAACAATATTATGCATGACCTGCAAGACGCTTCAACATTTAGTCAATAAAAAGAAAGGGAAAGTGATCCTTATGTGTAGTAGTGTTGAGCTTGCGATAATCAATGCAAACTCTTCACCTTGTTTGAACTCTTTGTGGTACCATCACTCCCTCATCATTCTTGACAACTATAATACCTGAACGCTTTGGCACTACCTGAACCGGACTTACCCATTTACTGTCGGGTATGGCATAAATGATACCTGCATCCTTTAGCTTGATGATCTCTTTCTTGAAAATATCCATCATAGGAGGATTGAGATGGCGTTAAGCTTTTCTAGTAGGCTTTGGTACCCTCAAGAAATATCCAGTGTGTGCACTTTATTGGGCAGACTTCTTTAATGTCTACTATAGTCTACCCAATTGCTTCCTTGTATTGTCGAAGCACTGTCAAAAACTTCTCTTCTTATAGTGTGGAGAGTTTTGAAAAGATAATCATTGGTAAAGTGTCTCTATCACCCAATAATGCATTTTGAGGTGCTCAGGAAGTTGCTTCAACTCTAACTATGGTGCCTTAACAATGGAAGGAACAAACACATTAGTTGAAATAGGAAGGGAAATAGTTTTAGAAGGCTTACCTTCCACATATGGTAATGACTCCAGGGCTGCCACGGCCTCATAGAACTCTGGCTCCATGATCAGATCTAATGAAGCTTAAATTGCCACTTTGTGCTTTGGTTCACTTGTGATCAACTTCTCTAGTTCACCCAACTCTTGTGCAATCTGAGCTGATTCACCTAATTTGATAACTTTCTTTAAGTTATCGTCCTCCATTGAGTACTGAATGTATTCTTGCACAAAACTTTCAAATATGTTAACTGAACAATAAGAATACATATCATAATCACTTGGATGCTTCATGGCTTCAAATATGTTAAAGCCAATCTTCTATCCCTCTACCTCCATGGTGAGAGTTCCTTCAAAACAATCTATCTTGGTTCTAGCTGTCTTTAAGAATGGGTGACCAAAAACCACAGGTAGCTCATAGGGCATTGGTTGTGTCTCCATCTCCAACACAAAGAAATCAGCGGGAAAGATCAATTCTCCAACCTGCACTAGCACATCCTTAACAAAACTTCTAGGATAATAGTTAAATCTATCCGCTAATTTAATAGTAACACCTATTGGCTGAAGCACTTGGCTTAGATTTAGTTTATTGAAAATCTCTTAAGGCATCAAATTAGTTGAAGCACCTAAATCTAAGAGATCACCAACAAATTTATTGTCATATATGGTGCAAGGTACAATGAACCTACCTGGATCTCCCATATTTAGTGGTAACTTGCATTGAAGCACAACAATTGCTCTCTCTCCCAAAGAAACGGTCTTAGTCCCAATGGACTTCCTCTTCGTGATGCAAAGACCTTTGAGGAACTTCAGATATTTCGGTATTTGGTTGACTGTATCAAGCAAAAAAATGTTCACTTTCACTTTCTTAAAGGTATCCAAGATTTCTTTCTCCATTGTCTCCTTCTTTTGCTTTTGTAACCTGTCAGGAAAAGGAATATGTGAAGTAATCAAAGGAGAAGATTTAGAAGGTATCTCAGTTTTTTTCTTGCCCAAAACGGATTGTATTGCTAATGCTGGAATTTTCACATTTCTCTCTTCTTGATCTAGGATTTGATTTTTCCACTTCCTAGGTGATTTCCAAGACTTTGGGACATATTTTATAGTCTTACCACTCTTCAATGTGATGAAATTGGCCTCATGTTGACCTCTTGGGTTTGGAATGGTGTCACTTGGTAGCTTTCCTGGCCCATTCTGTTGCATTTGTTGCTACATTTGATTCACCTATCTGTAAAAGATCAAATGCCTTATTGTAGTTCTTGTTAAACGCCTCAATCCTCTCAATCTTGTTTCTCAGATTTGTCAATATGGCCAAAAGCGTGGGATCAGTTGATGGCACTGGAGTTGGTTGCTGTACTTGTTGCACTGGTCTTTGCTGCACTTGTTGGCCCTCAGGTCTAGGCCTTTGCTAGAATCTTGGAGGTGGATTCAGGGCATTGTTGATGTTGCCATAACTAAAGTTTGGATGATTCCTCCATCCCAGATTGTAGGTGTTGGAGAAAGAGTCATTCCTTGTCCTTTGTTATTGTTACACAAAGTTCACATATTCCTCATCTATAGCAAAATGACTAGTTTCCATAGTATAATCAACGAGCATGCAAAGAGAACATACCTGAGCTGGAGAAACCGAAGGTGATGTTTGACTTTTAATTGCACTTGCAATTACATCCAGCTTCTTTTCCATGATACTTATACGTTTCTCCATACCTGGGTCTGTAGAAACTTCAAACACTTCCTGCTTCTTACTGGCCAAAGTGCGCTCCCTATTATAGAACTGCTTGGAGTTCTTAGATAATTTCTCAATAATATCTTGAGCTTGCGCACCAGTTTGATACATGAACATTCATCCACAAGATGAATCCACTTTTTTTTTGTTTGCTGGTTCCAAGCATTCATAGAAGAATGTCATTCTGTCATCCAAGTCATACCCATAATGTAGAGACTTTCTCAACAGCTCCTTGAAGTGATCCCATGCCTCATGAAGCATATCTCCTTCAAATTACACAAAGCTATGGATCTTTTTCTTTAGCTATTTGGTGCGTTGTATTGAAAAGCATTCCTTCAAAAATGCAACCCTAATCTCTCCCTAAGAATTGATAGACTGACCTAGGAGCCAAAAAATTGAACAAAGTCTTAGCTGCTTCTTTCAAAGAGAAGGGAAATAGTATCAGCTTCAACACACTAGCGTCGGCGTTCTACAGGTTCTGTGTCAATGCTAACTCTTCAATCTCAGCTAGATGTTGTTGATGGTCTTCAGAATATACCCCTCTAAAGTGAGGGAGGGTTGCAAGTAATGTAAGTGGCACTGGATAGCTTCCTAATGTTGGGAAAACAATGGGTGATTGATAACGCCTAAAGTGACTACTAAATTAACACTCAATAATCAATCTAGACGAAATGCAATTTAAAACCCTTTTGTGTAGATGTAGCATTGGTAAATAGGGTATCGTTCTTAACCGGGGATTGTAGGGTGTTCACCTGCATGAAAATGTTAGAAAGTATGGGGGGAGTTTGAATTGGCATGGTGTTCTAATGACCTACGAAATTAAAGACAAAAAAAATGGCAAGTAAAACACACTTAGAAATCCTAGGACTCTATCATGCTTTATACTCATAGACAAGCAAAACAAACAAGAATCAAAGAACCTAAACATGTTTACTAAACCGAAAATAAAACCTATCTAATATATACATGTGATCATCTCATCTTTTTCTCTAACTCTTTATAACCTAACCAATTTCATGCAACCTAAAAGTGCCTACGTCCTCAACTATATAACTCATGTTAATTTCGTGATTAAGTGCTTCGGGACTCCCCTGCATTCAGATTAAGTATTAAGCATAGAATAAACATGTATAGCAAAAACGTAAGAACTAGAAGATGGCAGAAAATTAACTAGAATTATATAACCAAAATCCTTTACAACTTCACTCCAAAGAATGCCAAAAATACAAAGAAATAAGAGAAGAGTTATGGTTACACTTTTTGTTGTCGGGACTCCCCTAGACTACTTGGTGTAAGCTGCTCTTCAATGGAGATGGCGAAATACTTCGGGACTCCCCTAATATTTCGGTGGAGGATGGTGTTTATGGCGTTGGAGGGATGGCTTCTTCAGATTTGGTGCAAGGGAGGAGAGGTAGTGTTTTGGGCAGAGCTTTGAGTACTAGAATGAGAGATGATCATGAATGAGTCGAGCTCCCCAATTTATAGAAGAAGATTAGGATTTTTCCTACCAAAATAAGACTTTCCTTATGTACCCGGGTAAATCTGACAGTCTGTCTTCAAACGTGTTTTCCTAGAGTTTCAGATCTTGAAAAATTCTGATTCTTGTTTCATTGGAAATCTTATTCAAAGGGCTATAAAATCCATATAAGGAACGCCATATTTGGAATTGAATTGGATTTACTACGGATTTTAGAAGTCAAGTGACCTGGCTGCCCTGTTTTCTTCTTCTTCAAGGAAAAGGAAATCTTCATATCTTCAAATCTTGCATTCCTTATTCCCTAATAATTCTTGGCCGAATATACCATATTCTTGCACATATTTTGGCCCTCAAATAAGGTATTTATCTTCATGGAATATCCTCCCAAAATTCGTCCATTATATGCTCCATATATTCCGCCATATTTGCTCTTTCCTGGGTCGCGCGGGAGAAATGTCTTCATCTTTTTGTGCACCATATTGGTATCCATTTCATTTGGGATTTGGTTTCCAATTCTTGACACCATATGGGAATGCATTTTAGTAACCATTTGAAGACCATTCCTCGGACCATTTCTTCTCCGAAATTAGGAATTTCCTCCTTAGCACGCTTTTAGCTCCAAATCGCCTCATTTATTATTTTCTCCTTTATTTCTACCTAAAAGCATAAAGTAAGTAAGAAATGATAGTACTAAGGTCAAAACAAAGCTAAATGTAAAGAGAAAGACGTTAAGAATCAAGCATAAAATGCGTAGATCAAATTCCCCCACACTTAGACTTTGCTAGTCCCTAGCAAAAACTAAATAAAAGAAAGACTAAAAATATAAAACCAACGTTAGAGCTACCCTCCACGTTGAACAAATTCCATGGACTTAAATAAATAAAAACAACTTCTAAGCCCTTAGCACAATTTGTCTCAGAAATTTTCTAACATATATGGCGATGGAATCACAAGATTTCATAGTGAAAAGTTCAACAATTTTCGATAGATAAGAGAAATATGATCATGTCATGAACAAGTAGGACTTGGAGTAAACGATGGTGAAGTTAAAGCTGTGCATGTTTCGAACAAGTTTAAATCAAGCTCACATGGATGCACTCATCATATTTTCACTCATGAAAAGAGGTTCACTCAAAATGTATATGTATTGTATCGTAATACTTCATAATTACTTGCACAAATGAACCAAACCATATGCTTACTCATGTAACTTACTCAACCAATTGAAGGCTACTCATCTTAAGGATCATAAAGGACTTTAGAAAGGTTGTAATGGGGCTAAGGCTAAGGCATTCGAAATTTAGATAAGTGGTGGTGTAAAAACGTTCCAAAGACTTAGTTTAGCACTTAGAATTCTTCAAATTCGTGGCTCATCCTTTCTACACTTCTTCTTGTGTCAAACTTCAAGATCGGGGGCCAATTTTCATCTTTTTGGGCCCTAACTTCATTCTCAACTTCCTTTGAGCTTTATGAACAGGACAAAGGCCATATTTCTTCACTTTTGGGCCTTCAATTCGTAGCAATCTCCAAATTCATAAGTATAGGGGACATTAATCCAAACTTATACAATCTAAACACAATGCCTCGAGATCTTTATACATTTTTCTTCTTTTTCTTTTTTATCTCGAAAATTTTGGCATTCAAATACAAAATTTGTTGGACAAGTCTATCCCTATACACACATCTTTTCATCATCTTCACGCCACTTTTATTGTGCTAGCTTCGAAATTCTTCACCAAGTCTTTTAGAACAAGGGTAGGAACTCTACACTAGGCTAAGTGTTTAGATATAATGTGGTAATAAAAGAAAGGCTAAACGTGGGCTCAAAGGGGTTAATCTAGGGGTGTCGCAACTCGTGCGCACAATGGGACACATGGCCATTTGGTTTAAGTGGTGGTAACCTAATTTGCCTTTAATCATATCCAAAATCAGAGCATATATCAACTTAAAAGCGTTGTAAATCTACATGAGTAAGTTCTAGTAATCTCTAGTTCATTAAAATCTATGGCAAGTAATTAGATGAAGCATGTTTTGTTTTTGAAAACCATATGCACGAAATTCACTCTCAAATGAAGTAATGTAGGCTCAAAAACTCACTTTAAGGTTTGTATGATTTAAAACTTATTCTAACATGCGAAATCTGTACCATGTTTAAGCAAACCATATCCACTACATGTTATGACAATCAAAATATCTCACTTATCATAAGAAATCAGTTTAGTGCTTATTCACCGCCATATGTATTCTTTTCGGTCCATTTTCATCATAGACTAACTAAGGGCATCCTAAAAATGAAAAAAGACTCTTTAAAAACCCTAAAATAGAGAGAAATAAAATAATAATTTTTTTTAGGGCATCATCCGCCGGAAAGTTCCATTGTCCGCCCAATTTTGAAATTTTACGACTCAAATAAAGTTGTAAACCCCTCCCCCACACTTAAACTCTACATTGTCCTCAATGTATTTAAGGGAATCATAGAATTTCGTATGAAGAGAGAGACCCACGAAATTTTTTAGCTAAGGAAAGTAAATAAGCAATGAAATTAAAAAGATAAGGGAGGAGAGAACAAATCCTTGGCGATTTCCTCCATTGGGTTACCTCCCAACAAGCGCTTGTTTTTTTTAACGTCTTACAGCCTAGACGTGATAGTTCTTCATATGTGTGAGATGGCATGTACACTTGCCGTGGGAACCTTTATGGCATCTAATATGTTGAATTCGATCTTTTCTCCATCAATCTCTATGGAAAACGTTCCCTCAAACACATCTATCTTCGTTCTTGCAGTCCTCATGAAAGGTCGTCCAAGAAGCAATGACGTGGTATTCAAAGGACTCTCCTCCATGTCAACAATGTAAAAATCCGCTGGAAAAATCAGGTTGTTGACTTGCACAAGAACATCTTCCAAGTATCCCCTAGGATACTTATGCGAACGGTCGGCTAGCTGAATGATGACGTTGTCTTGTTTGAGCTCGCCTAAATCCATGGATGCAAATAAGTAATAAGGCATTACGTTAATGGATGCACCAAGGTCTAGCATAACATCTTCGAATTTGTTGTCACCAATCACGCAAGGAACAGAAAAGCTCCCCGGATCCTTCAATTTGGGGAGTAACCGACGCTGTAAAACCGCTGAGACGGTTGCATTCACCTTCACAACCTCCTTCGCTCTCGTTTGCCTCCTTTGGGTGCATAAATCTTTGAGAAATTTTGCATAGATAGGCACTTGCTTTATGCACTCAAGGGCATAAGAAATTTCTCCAAGTTGGACTCGTCAGACCTACCTGAAAACAGTTCACGAGCAAACGTAGAATTAGCAACAACCAAATTTGAAGGAATAGGGTCATTACCTTTTGTTGGGGCAAGTTGTTCAAACGAATGTGCCATTGTGGCCCTAGGTGCCACATTTTCAACCGAAGATGTGGTTGAACCTCTCTCAAAAAGAATGTGCACAAGTTAGTAAATTCATGTTACAAGTTAGAAATCGCAGAAAATGAGCACAGCTGCAAGAACAATTTATATAGAATTATTAGCATGTCAAAATGAAACGAAATTTTACGAACAAGAACTAGACACATATATACAATATTCCGTAAATTTTCAGATTTTTCCGACACCTGCAGCTATGTCAAACAATTTTCACAAAATAGAAGAATGACAAGTCTCGAAAATTTTATGAACAAGTATATGTGATTAATCTTTTACAAGTTTATATGCACAAACACACAATTTCGACATAGTATTATGTCCAAGCATGTCCAAATTGAGTGCGCCTAAGATTTAAAGAGAGTACACGAAATTGGTTTTTAGGTCTTTCAATGGACGTGCGACCCGCGCGATAAAGTATGCATTCTCAATCAATCGGCCTTTGATCAATCGAAAAACATGGCCAGTAGGGATAGAGATAACGCGAGAGGTAGGACTAATTTCGAGAAACAACCCGAGGCTACCGTGATCAAGGGATGTACTCCAATGATGTTTCTCTTTCTTAGATCTAAAACCTGTCACCAGTCATATCCCATCTAGACACCATGTCCGACATTCAGCCAATATTTCGAGAATAACACACTCCCTCAAGTTCTTAGTAGACTCCGCCCACAACCTTGTATTTCGAATGAAACACAAAGGGTTAAGGAGATAAACCAGAAAAAGAGGCGCCATCTATTCCAAAGAGTGAGACTTAATCAATCAATTTCATGTACTCAATGTAAATTGAAGACTTCCTTTAACGTGTTAGATGGCTGCAAAACAAAGGTTAGTATGAACAAAAATTAAAATTATAAACATGTATGTATTATTTACAAATTTCAGAACAACTACACAATCCAGAATCGCACAGTTTGAACACAGCTGCATGTCAGAATTTTCCAGAATTATTGGTTAGTCCGATTTCAATGAAATTTTACAGCCAGAAACTAGACACACCAATGAACAACTCTGTAAGTTTTCATAATTTTCTAAGACATCTAGCTACGTCAAATAAATTGCACAAAAACGGGACAGTAGGTGTTCCGAAAACTGAAAACCAACATAAACTTATTTACACAATTTCACATATGCACAAACGAAAACACACAAATAAAACTTAACAATCCCCGGCAACGGCGCCAAAAATTGATAACGCCTAAAGTGACTACTAAATTAACACTCAATAATCAATCTAGACGAAATGCAATTTAAAACCCTTTTGTGTAGATGTAGCATTGGTAAATAAGGTATCGTTCTTAACCGGGGATTGTAGGGTGTTCACCTGCATGAAAACGTTAGAAAGTATGGGGGGAGTTTGAATTGGTGTTCTAATGACCTACGAAATTAAAGACAAAAAAAATGGCAAGTAAAACACACTTAGAAATCCTAGGACTCTATCATGCTTTATACTCATAGACAAGCAAAATAAACAAGAATCAAAGAACCTAAACATGTTTACTAAACCGAAAATAAAACCTATCTAATATATACATGTGATCATCTCATCTTTTTCTCTAACTCTTTATAACCTAACCAATTTCATGCAACCTAAAAGTGCCTACGTCCTCAACTATATAACTCATGTTAATTTCGTGATTAAGTGCTTCGGGACTCCCCTAACACATCAATAATCTAAATCGGGACTCCCCTGCATTCAGATTAAGTATTAAGCATAGAATACACATGTATAGCAAAAATGTAAGAACTAGAAGATGGCAGAAAATTAACTAGAATTATATAACCAAAATCCTTTACAACTTCACTCCAAAGAATGCCAAAAATACAAAGAAATAAGAGAAGAGTTATGGTTACACTTTTTGTTGTCGGGACTCCCCTAGACTACTTGGTGTAAGCTGCTCTTCAATGGAGATGGCGAAATACTTCGGGACTCCCCTAATATTTCGGTGGAGGATGGTGTTTATGGCGTTGGAGGGATGGCTTCTTCAGATTTGGTGCAAGGGAGGAGAGGTAGTGTTTTGGGCAGAGCTTTGAGTACTAGAATGAGAGATGATCATGAATGAGTCGAGCTCCCCAATTTATAGAAGAAGATTATGATTTTTCCTACCAAAATAAGACTTTCCTTATGTACCCGGGTAAATCTGACAGTCTGTCTTCAAACGCGTTTTCCCGGAGTTTCAGATCTTGGAAAATTCTGATTCTTGTTTCATTGGAAAGCTTATTCAAAGGGCTATAAAATACATATAAGGAACGCCATATTTGGAATTGAATTGGATTTACTACGGATTTTAGAAGTCAAGTGACCTGGCTGCCCTGTTTTCTTCTTCTTCAAGGAAAAGGAAATCTTCATATCTTCAAATCTTGCATTCCTTATTCCCTAATAATTCTTGGCCGAATATACCATATTCTTGCACATATTTTGGCCCTCAAATAAGGTATTTATCTTCATGGAATATCCTCCCAAAATTCGTCCATTATATGCTCCATATATTCCGCCATATTTGCTCTTTCCTGGGTCGCGCGGGAGAAATGTCTTCATCTTTTTGTGCACCATATTGGTATCCATTTCATTTGGCATTTGGTTTCCAATTCTTGACACCATATGGGAATGCATTTTAGTAACCATTTGAAGACCATTCCTCGGACCATTTCTTCTCCGAAATTAGGAATTTCCTCCTTAGCACGCTTTTAGCTCCAAATCGCCTAATTTATTATTTTCTCCTTTATTTCTACCTAAAAGCATAAAGTAAGTAAGAAATGATAGTACTAAGGTCAAAACAAAGCTAAATGTAAAGAGAAAGACGTTAAGAATCAAGCATAAAATGCGTAGATCAGTGATGATGTCCATGTTGCACTGGGCATAAATGAATTCATGAGCTTCTTTGGTTCTTCCATTGTTGCTATAGGTGATAGTGGGATCTCTTCTTCTTGCTCAAGTTTCGACTCTAAGTTGGTTACCACTATCTGCTCAAGATCAGATGATTCCTCAGTGTTTCTAACTTCTAGTTCTGCTTGCCTCTTCTCCTTTCGGTTCTGCCTTGGTGAGCGTTCAATTTTAGGAACAAGTAGTAAATGCTCAATTCTTCTAGAATTTCGAGTATGCATACACTAAGTACATGCACACAAGAAACATAAGACTCTACAAAAGAAAAATCCTAAAATTACGAAATAAATAAATAACAAACTAGACATAGAGACAAGAAACCTCTCATAATTTCATATTGTTTAGAGTTCACTTGATATGGTAAAAAAAATAGAAAATGAGAATGTAATGCTGAAAACAAGATATAAAAACTAAACTGTAATCAATTGGAGAACGATTAAGGGAAATTTCCATCCACCACCATCAATCCATCTATATGATACATGCTCAATCTAACTTTGCAAATATCATGAATGAAAGTTTACTAGAAGATTCAAATGTTATGAACACATCCTATTACTCAATCCTCATGTTTATGTTAGTCAGAATCGTATCCTCCTAACAACTAACTTCCCAATAACCCGATGCCATGGACCCGGATTCAAAATAAAGGAAGCATGATGATCTAGAAAGGGTTTGAGAATCTATAAAGATTCACAAGTACACTACGGACGTGTCTTGTTAGACCTAGGGTTACAATTATCCAAAATAACTTCAGTTTTCACTTAGAGAATTCAAGAGAGGTAATTAACCATAGTCAATGAACACTCATAGATATAGAATCCTAGAGTACATACTAAGTTTGCGACCAAAGCTTACAATGAAAGAACTCATCAATGATAATATCAATAAAAGAAACCTCATTCAATCAATACGCAAAATCATCAAAGTGCATGAATCATATAGACTTCATGTACATGGCTTCAAAGCATCCCCTTAAAATGTATTTAGCCATACATAATCTTAGATAAAATCATCAAAGAATAGATGACAAATAAATTAAATAAAGGAGAAAGATGAACTCTTGTCGGGATTACAAGGGTGTGATTGATGTATGAGAACTTGGCTGTGTTGGATTCGTAGCTTCTTCTCTTTCTCTTCTCTGTTCCATTTCATGTCTCTACCTCTGCGAAATTCTAATCCAAATTCCTCTTACTCACGTGCTGCATATTCTTGTATTCTTCATGGATTAGGAGACTTCCCTCCAATCACACTGATTAATCCTTTTTTTATTATTTATCTCCAATATACCTAATAACAAAGAAAATTAATTAATAATATAGAAAACATCACAAAATAACAAAATAATTGAGAATATTAATATGACAAAAGTCGTATAAAAATGCGACTATCATCGCTCTGCTAAGCTGATGTTAGGAATAATATATAAATGGGCGTTAGATGTCTTGACGGGGTCGGCCTGCCTTCAACACTCCGATGTCTAAGTCAGGATATGTATCAAATATAATAACGTTAGTGATTTAAGTGATCAGATTACATTCCTTAGTAATAAATGACCTACCTATATAAGTAGTTGAGGGAGTGATGTTGCTTCCTTCTTCGATGTGAGACAAGTTCACCTTCTGGTCCTGATACTAATGTTGTCGTATCAGGCACATGGATGAACTTATGGGGTTGATTCCGTCAACAAAGTTGTATCTTTTGTTGTGCTCTTGTATTAGGTCCAAGCAGTGTGGTTACGCTTAGTGGCTAAGCATACGTAATCAGGCTGTATAGGTATACATAGTAACAAGTCCCCAAGTCAGGCATATCAGGCCTTGATTGGGGAGTTGAAAAATGTGTCTTGCACAGTTATGTGTACTTAGCCATGTTAGGGTGGCTAACGTACTAGACCCCCCTCCCCCATAGTCCCCCAACTCTTCGATCGGGGGCGATCTGTCCTGCGCAATTTAAACAAATTTTGTTGTGGGTGTCTTGCCGATAAGTTAGTAAAAATTGTTGAGTCCCCAATAAGTGGAGTGTTGCAAGTGAACAAGAGTTTTTGAATGACCATTTTTTGTTGGAATGTCGGGTTGCCGCTCAACGGTGGGCCCCATACCTCAGTTTGTTAGCCATGTTCGTTGGCACAAGCCATGATGCCACCGACTTGTCCATGATAGTGCAAGAAAAATCGTCACTAAACTATCAGATGCGCTCCGAAACATAATTGCCATTTTGACCTATCTAGTGGCGACAAGTGATCTTGCTTCTTGGCCACGATAGCACAAATAATCTTGTTCTCTCCTGTTTGCCTATTGTATGCGTCCCGAGACAAAATTTCTGTCTCGAGCCATCTAGTGGTGCTTGGCCACGATAGCGCAAACAATCTTGTTCTCTCCCGTTTGTCTATTGGATGCGCTTCGAGACAAAATTTCCATCTCGAGTCATCTAGTGGCGACAAGCGATCTTGCTGCTGGGCCACAATAGTGCAAACAATCTTGTTCTTTCTTGTTTGCCTATCAGATGCACTTCGAGACAAAATTGTTGTCTCGAGCCATCTAGTGGCAACAAGAGATCTTATTGCTTGGTCACGATAGCGCAAATAGTCTAGTTCTCTCCTGTTTTCCTATCGGATGCGCCCTGATACAAAATTGTTGTCTCGAGCCATCTAGTGGCGACAAGCGATCTTGCTGCTTGGCCATGATAGTTTGCGAAATTAGATGGTGTTAGGCCTTTTTGTATTATGTTATAATAGGGTATGGAAATGGTTACTTTGCATGTCTGACAACTATTTAGGCGTGTGCAACGATTACTTTATGTATGATCGACACATGGCTCTTGGAATTCGAAGCAACTCTTGTAAGTTATTTGGGCGGGAGTGTGTAGGATGTGTGGGACAGGTGTCCACATCTAATGGCTCTATGCGGTGAATTTAGACGGTTGTTGTTGTTGCTAGGGTTAATTCAAGATGGTATAAAAGGCCTTCTTCACCCTCCCCTTTCTCACTTTAATCTTTCAAGCACCGAAACGCTGCTCCGATACCGCTAGAAGATTCCGAGAAGGTTTTTAGAGAAACACAACCCGTGAACCTCATTACTTCTCAAGGTAAGATTGATTCTTTACTCTTGAATGTTTCTAAGAGAATTGTATGTTTCAAAACTTTGATTTTTCTGCTTTGGTCTTGATCACATGGTTTTTTGGTTGTAGTGATCTTGACTGTGTGTTGACCGAAATATGTTGATGATGCTTATTTGAGAAATTGATAGCCTCGCATGTTGTGGTATGGTTTGATAACGAGCATACATAGTTTGTGAAGTGTGCTAGGAGTTATGTTTTGGTTTGCGATGTATTCTGGATTGTAAGTGTTAAGTTTCTGGGTTTGGGTATTAAGGACACTACGAACAGTCTCGTGTTCTTGATTGGGGTAGTGTTTGATCTGATTTGCTTGGTGTTCAGTGATGAAATTGTGTTTGTGAGCTCTGCTGATGGTGGTGTGTGCTTTGTTGACTTTTGTATGGGCCTTCTTAACTCTTGACTTTGAAAACTATCTGACTATTGAGAGTTTGTTAGCTTACCCCTTTTGTCTGCCTTTATTTTAGGATTATGGAACTTATAATGATATCGAGTGATGAGTCCTGTCAGCATATTCAGATTTCCAGGATAGGATCTTTTAGTGTCTCCTCGACCTATAGTTCATTTGATTCCTTGTCAGGCACTATATTAAGTGTCTCTCCCCTAAATGTTAACGTTGGCTGTGCTTATCATAGGTTAAACTTTTCTAGAATAGAGAAGCAAGTGACAAAGGATTACCTAGCCCGTCCGCCAAGACGTTTGAGTGATAATTCCTGGTCTCGATAATCGGGATAGTCTTGTCGGACCTTCCAAAGGTGGGAAGGGTAAGGGAGCTACTTCTGGGGTTAGGCGTGATGACGTTAAGACGCCTGAGAGTGATCTACCCTCGTTCAGCTCTGGTGGACACATTTTTTTGTGCTTTGAGGATGGGGAACAGGTGCAAGAGTAGTGGAGTTTGCTCTCGTCAAGGAGATTGAGAAGTGGCATCATGATTATCATGTCCCCACACTAGTTCAAATACTGTTTCACATGACACCTCTAAGATGATAGACAATAATTGTCCTTCATCTGATTGATTTTGAAATAAACAGACGTCGGTTCCATTTTGTTCGTCATTGCAAATTCTTTTAAACAGTACATTTTTCCAATTTATGAGGAGGACATCCAAAATTTAGTATTTTCAATAGTGGTCATCTCAAAAAATGATCGTTCAAAAATTATACTTAATTCAGATGACATTTGTCTGACATGTGAGTACTTAGCAAAAAACCAAAAAATTTGTAATTTTTTTTACCAAATCAAGTAGATAAAGGAGGCCACCCGAATTAGTGAAAAATCCATGTCTGGACACTCTCCAAAGAGCTCACAATATTGAGTTCTTGCATGAGATGGCGGTTGTCTATCATATGAGGTATGTGGTTTCTAGCTACTAGTAAGCGGAAAAATTCTCTCTCAAAATTACCCTAGGTATGCCATAAAAAATTGGAAGGTTGATTACTCAGATGACGGTTGCACGTCGTCTAAAGTTTGGGCACAAAATTTGTCAAAATTTTGCGTGAAGTCACAGGTTTTGCAATCGTTCCTAGTAGGATCACTAGAATAAATCATTCATCAGACGTCGGTTTGACTGTCGTCTGTATCTAGGGCTCCAATTTGAACATTTGGCGGCATTTTTACCTCCAAAACTTGCAAGAGTTGGTATCTAAACTTATTATAGTTTTGAAATATGAGTTAAATTAGATGATAGCCGTATATCGTCTATTTAAAATTTGACACTCTTTTCCGTAGTTAAACATCAAATTTCGTAAATGGCATAAAACTAACCATTTTTGTAAATTTGACCGTTGGATATGATGCTTGGATTATTGTTAATACACTGTATAAAATTTATAATTTTTTTACTTACACTCGTCCTCGATCCGGGCGTGTCATTTTTGTGACTCTAAGGCACTTTAGAGTAAATCTCGATTTACGGCTCTGTTAAAATTTATTTTTAGACCACCATTCGCAGAAGCATTATCATAGAGCTCATATCTATGTTACTACATGGAAAAAAATTACAAAAAAACCAATTTAGGTGCTCCTACCATAGAAAAATGAGCAAAATCCTTTAAAAGGGTTATTTTAGTTTTTTGATAAGATTTGACCTCATTGACCAACCACTACACGAACTTCGACAAGGGTAAATTTTTTAAAAACTCTATGTTGTTACGAGGTTAACGTATATGTATGGACACATTTCTCATAAGACCATTTCAGTTTTTCATATGTCGTTAATTGCATGTATGACTACTAATGTTGCTTACAATGTTAGTTGGTTATATATGAAAATCAAACTTTTATGAAGCTAAACTACTAAGAATTAATCATTTCGTAAATGTGACCGTTGGATAAGACGGTGAGACTAATCTAAACATGCTGTAAAAAAATTAGAACTTTTTGAATTGATTTCGACCTTGAGCCCGTCTGACTATTATGACCATATTGCCCTTAACATTAAAACGTAATTTGCCAACTCGTCAAAAATAATTTGAGTGCAAGTACGTCACCTGCATTCGCGTGGGATTCACATCTTTCTTTCCATGTAAAAAAGATCAAATTTCTAAGACATAAACTCTAAACCCTAAAACTAAACCCTAATTGTAAACCTTAAACATATACCCTAAACCCTAAACCACAAGTCCTTCAATCAAACGCTGGTTGTCTGTCATATGAGGTATGCGGTTTCTATCTACTAGTAAGCGAGAAAATTCCTTCCCAAACTTACCTTAGGTATGGCATCAAAAATTGAAAATTTGATTACTCAGACGTCTGTTACACATCATCTATAGTTTGGGTGTCAAATTTTGTCAAATTTTTTCAAGAGTTCACAAGTTTTGCAATTGTACCTGTTAGGTTCACTAGAATAAGGGCTAGGTCATCACAAAAGTCTAAAATACATTTGATGCACCTCTCTTCTATTTTCAAACCATCATTATGTCTCTTTGCGCATCTTTTTTGCGCATCTCTCTCTCTGAAGCTGAGTGAGCTCTCAACCTCCACCTCGAGTGCGAGCGCCATCTCAACCTCAAGCGCCGCCTCCATCTCCTTATCCCTTGGCATCCCCTTTTGTTACTACTTCGATGGAAACCGAAGCTGCTCATTAATCAAACCCCCAAAATGACGCCATACTCAACTCCTTCCTCGAGATCATATTTGCCTCCAAACAAGAAGCCCTCTCCTTCCTCAATCCCACAACTGGGACCTCAACGCAGTCATCTCCATTTTCCTCAACAACGACGACTAGGACCTCAAAAACTCTATCGTTCAGTCTCCATCATCGCACTCGCCGGACTACTGTCCCTCCTAGTTGCCTACGCGCTCTCGCTCACGTTGCCACCTCCGCTGCGCCCGGCCTACCATCTCCGATCAAAGCACGCTTCATCCGAGTTGTGAAAGGATGACAACAAGCCTCAGACACGTGGAATTCGCACGCTCTCAGATATGACTAGCCGTCCGGCTAAGGATAGGTCTGACAGTGACTCCAGCGAACCCAACGAGTACTATACTAGCAGTGAGAAAAGGTAAAATCTTATGTAACCTTAATTCATAAAAAATCCAAGCCAAGCTTTCGTGTTAAGCTTGTGTTAACTTAACTCTATCTTATCGAGCTTTTGATATTGTTGAACTTTGTTATCCTGAAAATTTGGAGCTTGTGATATTGTTGGTCCTGATTTGTGGTTACAGTGGTATGCTTGTGCAAGACGCTACAAGAGGCAACATGGGTGTCGATATGAATTTGGTTTTTGATCAAGCTAGACAGTATGCACAAGGACCTCCAAATGCTTCTTCGAGCTCGAGAAGCTTTACAGGAATAACTATGACACTCACTGGAGAGCTTGTTCCAGCTGTTGCACCTTAGCCACCAAAGTCGGTTAGCCACACCATCACTATTTGGCGGAATGGATTTGATAAATGAAGTGTTTGCTTTTTTACTTAGAGTTGAAATTGGTTTGATTTGAGTTTCTAGTTTTTTGTTGTTGATTGGTTGCTATGAAAGTAGAGAAGACTGATAGAACCAAAGGTATTTTAGGGTTTTAGTTGCCTAAAACTGATTAGTGCCAATTGGCTAGTTGAATTCAATTTTTTTTTGTTTTACAACATTGAATGAAGCTATGTTATATGTCAAGTAAGTCACAGTGATAGAAACATTCTGGGTCCTTTTCAGAGCCGAGGAGCTGGAGACAACATTGATGGAGATGATTAAGCACGATAATCACCGACAATTGCATGTTAGGGTATTAGATCCAAGAAAGCTTTTCTTCTCTCTAGTATTTTCATATATCTCGACTTCTGTAGCTTGATGTTTGTTTGCTGAGAGTGGTTCTTATTCTAATTAACTTTTATTTTCAGTTTTTAATTCTTCTTTTTGCTTTGCTTAATTCTTCAATTTAGGGGATATACTCAAGTCAGAAATTCAAGCAGAATGCTACTTACTAGTGTGGGTCATATGTTACTTTATTGGTTGTTGTCAACAACATATTAGTGTACTTGTGTATAATGTTAAAAGTAGAGACATGTGTATCATATAGCATTTTCTTTATTTGTAATTGCATTCTTTATTTGGGCAAGGATTTGTTACTGTCAAGAAGGGAGGAGTTACTAGCTGCATGAGGATTGACATGCTAGCATTAGCAGCTGCATATAGCTAAAACCATATATGGATCAAGTAGTTGTTGTACTTTGTAACTTGTGAGTCCTCATATATGTACTACTTTAGAGTTTAGTGTATAATTGTAGTTTGTATATAAATTGAAGATTTGTAAGTACAATATTGAAATCAATTTTTATGTGGTAAATTTGTGAATCATGACATAAGAAACATATTCATATAGCACACCATATAACAATACAAGTGACATCTGAACCAAACTCTCATGACACAAACAAATTATAAAAGACTGACGCCTAAGAAGAAGTCAAACGACGCACAATGTGATAGAAATATTGACATATGAGAAGTAAACTAATAATTTGATCCTTACTGTGAGAAGTAAACTAATAAAAGACTGCTCGCAACTTTTGGGCCGCCAACCCCTGGGATTTGATCGAGCCTACTGGTCTTTCCCATTTTCCTGGTAAACTAATAATTTGATCCTTACTATATTGTGTACTAGTTGCTTAGTTTCTGACAGTCCTTGCTTAATTTTGTTTTGCAGTGAAAATGTTGAAGTCAAAAACTGATAGGAAGATGGAGCTGGCGGAGAAGTGGATGCACCTTCTGATGGGGGTTGCCATGCAGGTTCAAATATTGGCACTGGGTCTTGACGGTGTCCTTATGGTGACGGACAAGGTGCAGTCTAGCGTTGTTCCGCTAAATCCTTCAGATTTTTCACTGCCACTCCTTCCTCCGGACAAGTCAAAAGGGAAGGACATAGTCTGGCAACCATCTCCTCCGGTGTCAAAGGTGCATATTTCCCGGCAGCCCATCATTGAGACTGTACCAGAATCGGAAGAATGGTAGCTGGTTCACAGGTCCTATATCAGTGGAGATAAAGAGAAGACTGCTGACAAGAGGAAACGTCAGAGGATATTGAGCACTAGGTGCATCTTCAGCAGAAGGCTGGCAGGCATAGAGGAGTGTGGAGAGGTGAAATCATCGCGAGGCACTAATGAGATCTCATACCTCTTCCCGGCCAGTCGGGGTCAAAATCTAATTCCCCCCATAAGTCTATTTCTTCCTCGTCAAAGTTTGGTGGCGGTCACTCGACATTTCATCCTACTTGCCCTTATTCTCTAAAATGCTAGCGCACCGACGTGGTCCTTACTGCCTAAGTTCTGTCATCAGGTGCCTCTCATTCCGTTAGCATGGCCGTGGTGGGACGTACCCAAATGTCGCTTGACTTTCTAGCGAGGATCCAGAAGTCGATGGATGCCGGCGTGGAGTCCTTGCAAGTGTTTCGTTAGCTAGGATCGCTCTCGAGCGATAGCCTTGACCGCGCCTTTGATACCTGCACCCATATGTAGCATGAATTATTCCTCCTGAAGCATTTGGAGGGTTCCCTCTTGCAAACGATAGAGCTAGTGGAGGTGAAGGCCGAAAAGGTGCGACTCAAGGTAGAAGTGAATAAGCTCAAGACCGGGCTGACTAGGGCCAATGAGGTAACCCAGAAGAATATCAAATAGATCAATGAGCTAATATACGAGGATGCTAAGCTAAAAAAGGAGGTGGAAGCAAAGGAAGCCCAGCAAAAAATTGATTGCGATGATCTCATTTGTTTCAAGGAGGCTTCCGAGAAGCAAGTGGGTGAGCTTGAGGGTAAGCTACGTGATTTGGTAGGCAGGGCCCTAACAGATGACCTCTGTCAGCAAATCTGAGATGAAGTTGTAGCAGAGTTCAAAGCTTCTGCCAATTTTGAGAAGGTGAAGGCTAACACTATCCAAGCTTTCAAGGACTCGAATGAGTTTGAGGAGCTAGTGGATGAAGAGGGAACTTCTTAGTGTGACACTTTGTTCATACGACTGACCCCTTTCCTTAAGGTTAACGAGTACCAAGCGCATATGGCGGCTCAGGTGAAGAATCTCCGTTAGGTCACAAGTTGTGATGGCGCAGTAAGGTAAGAGAAACCGGGTGAAGACGAGGTGATGTTAGAGATTGATGTGGCTGGTGACAATGCTTGACGATTGGTGTATCGTTGTCTTCGTGTTTTAGTTTTTAGCTTCATTTTTTTTCCTCTTTTTGTTTGAACAATTTGTCTATGCGCCAGAGTGCGCAAGATACCGTATTATTTTGGGGCCGTTAAGGTGCTTAGCTAGCACTTAGCTTCCGTTTGACATGATTTGATTAACGAGAATCCCATTTGAGAAGTTATATATATTATCACTGTTGCCTGAATTCATTTAGTTGTTGCTTTACCGTGTCGGTTTTGTAATTAATATCTGAATAGCTCTTCGTTCTCATTAAGCCAAAATCATGAAATGTATTCTTACAAAAGTAGCTAACGGGTTGTTGAGCTACGGATTTACCCCAAGTCCCCTAGTCATACGGGGTGACTTGGGTTAAAATCTATTTAACAGGAATACATGCTAGTGAATACAAATTGTTTAATGAATATACTTGTGTAGATGTTGTGAATTCCATGGGTGATAGTTTACGTCTCTCCATGTCCTTGAGATAAAATGTACTGGGGCCGAAGATCTTGTCGATGATATAAGGGCCTTCTCATGATGGTCTAAGGGTCTTGACTTTATGTTGGATTTCCTTCATGAACTAGTCCCCATCTGTAAAGGTCATGCTTTGACGCGTTGGTTGTATAGGCGGGCCAAAATTTGCTTGTTTGCGGTGTTGTGTAGGTGTGTCATGTCTCTCTTTTCTTCGAGCAAGTCATTGTCTAGACACAGTCCCTTCCTGTTAATATCTAGGTCATAGATTTCAGCTCTTGGGCTTCGATGAGTGAGCTTTAACGGAAGGACGACTTCTATTCCGAACGTTAGGCTAAATGGGGTTTTGCCTGTGGCTGCCTTGGCAGTGGTCCTGATTGACCAGAGTTTTTCCAGTACGAGATCGGCCGTATCATACAATTTCCTTCTTGATGTCGTTAATCTTCTTTTTTATGCCCTCCTTGATAATGTTGTTTGCTGCCTGTTAGGTTCATAATTACGCTCTAATTTTGTTCCTAACTCCATGCTTATTGCTTGCCTTTTATCAATAAAGCATCATTTTTATTATATTTCCTTGTTATGCTAGGAATTGAGGTATTGACATGGAAACTCTCTAAGAGATGAAATTTGATCACTTTTTGGAGAAACCGAGCGCATTTTCGAGGCCCTTGGAGAAGATGGGACAAAATTGGGAAAATGATGAAAAATCAACGTTGGTCAGTGGTCAACTCCAGCCAGTCAATGGTCAAACTCTGACAATTCATCACCGGTCAATTAAAAGAGTCAAGTCAAGTTTGGTCAAGGCCCAAGAGTCCAAGCCCACAAGGAAGTTATTTTGAGAGATGGATGCACATGTAAGTCACATAACTTGAAGTGAGTAACACATTAGGACCACCTAAAAGCCTAAAATTTAGGATCATGTATAAGCATCTTATTTTGAATTTTAAATACCCAAAATATCTTCTTGGAACATATATGGTCGAGCTCTCCTCTCCACTCACACATATCACACTTCACTTTTTCATTTCTTATAGTTTTAATTAGTCTCTCTCCATAACCCTCATCCATACCCGAACTCTCTAGCTCTCTCCTCCACCATAAAAACTCATTATAGCACCACCAAAAGGCCTAGGAACCTGCATCACCACCACCATACTCTCATTTCCACCCTTTTCACCCTAGCATAAGTTGGGTTCATCAATTTTTTGGAGCCAAGGAGCAAAAAATGAGCCAAGAAGTGATGAAAAGACTTGAAGAGCTTGGAGGCTTTGCTCAAGGGACTCTTCGGTTAATTCTTTTACCTATTGACTCTTATCTATGTATTTAGACTCCATTCTTACCATGTTTAGTGAGTAGTCCCATTTGGGAGGCTAGAGTTTGAACCCTAGCCATGTGAAGTGAGCAAATGATGTCTTGATTTATGCATGGTTTATGTTTTTAGTGTATGTTTTGTGAAAATGTGTTTGTGAATGAGCTACTTTGTGTTTGTGGATGTTTATGAGCTTGGGCTTCAAGATTTGTTTCATCTATGCATGTGTTGACCATAGATAAGTTAATATATGTATTGAGAAACTAAAAATTGGGACTTTATTTGAATTAGCTACTCACTTAAGACTAGATGAGCATGTAAACATGATTAGGGTCTATTCTAAGAGGCTTTACCTTAAGGTTTGGTTTCCTTAGCATTAAGCAAGGACTAGAGGTTCCTTGAATCTAAAATAGATTTGAGGAGTTCTAGTCAAGCACACATTGAATCGAAAAGGTTATTGTGGCTACTAGTAGATTCTCTCGACTCGTAACTCAATAGGTGTGAGTTGGGGGATTCACTTAGACTTTCTCTCAGATTCTCCAAAAAGGGGTTCAAAAAGGGGAACCTTCCACATATATCACATTGTATGCTTGTTGACTTCACTCATGTGACATACGGTCAAGATGTAAGCCCAAAATGGGTTATGTCTTGATTACGGTTCACTAAATGCTTCAAGGTGGGCTCAAGTCCTCTAGAGTCCAAAAGGACCTAGGAACTTGGGTTCAAAATCAAACGTGACTCAAAAGGTCACGGCTTGGACATAAATTGTGTGAAACGAACTTTAATATTCCACTTCATAAATCAGGACATTATTTGAGCATCATATGGTTAGCAGAGATTTCCCTAGTCAACCATTCTTCTTTTTATTGAATTCGTTTGCTATTATAGTTTCTGTGTCTTAGTATAATAAATCAATCAATTTTCGGATAATTACTTATCATAGTCTAAATCACCCCTTACAATGCTAGATCTTCAAAGGACTTAGTAGTGTGATATACACATCCTCACATCTCATTTTAGTTTAGTGTTGAGTTAGTGTCTAGTTAATCTGTAATTTGAGTGCTTAATTGAGTCAAACTAAGGATTTATAGTGGTCAATCCTCGTGGGTTTGACAATCAACTTCTTATAAATACTATAACTTGACCCCGCATACTTGCGGGTATGAGAAAATTCACTTAACATTAGATTAATCAATAGTCAAAAAGTTGAGGTTCTAAATCTTCTCAACACTGCCTCAATTTGCCCATTAGTTTGAGGGTGCGTTGGTGATGCGAAAAGCATATTCGTGCCTAGTTCGTTGTAAAACTCCTTCATTTTGTCATTGTTGAACTGTGACCCGTTATCCGTTATGATGTTGAGGGGTGTCCCGTAATGGCAATATAGGAATCACCAGAGAAACTTCTTTACCTTCTTTGTGGTGATTTTGATCATTTGTTCCGCCTCGATGAACTTGGTATGGTAGTCGATTATCACAATGAGGTAACAAAATTGGCCTTTGGATTTTGGGTGTTTTCTGATGAGGTCGAGTCCCCACTATGTGAATGGAATGAGCAATAAGAGGATTGAGAGTGGTACTGCTGGCATATGGTTCTTGTGTGCATAAAGCTGACATTGGTGACACATGCTGGTGATAGAAGTTGCGTCAGCATTTATAGTAGGCTACCAGAATCCACTAAGTAACACTTTGTGCGCAATAGACCTAGCACCTGCATAATGTCCACATACGCCCAAGTGAATTTCTCTTAATATGGACTCCCTTTGCTTTGGCGCGACGCATTTGAGGTTGACCCATGTTTTCCCTTGATGGTAGAGGTTGTTGTGCTGAATATTGAAGTTGGCTGCGTTTGCGATGATGTCTCTGGTCTCTGCCTTATTGGTCGGGAGTTTGCCTTTTGTTTTGTACTTGATGAAGGGGTCCATCCAACTGGCGACACGAGTCTCTGTCATGAATACTTCCATCAGGGTTTTGGATATGATGGGCTTCTTAAGAGTTTAGACAATGGTTTACCCTGGGGCTGTGTGGACTAGTGTGGTAGCCAGGTATGCTAATACGTCGATCTTTGTGTTTTTCTCTCTGGGGATATGAGTGATATTATAAAATTTGAATTTACTCAATAAGGTGTTGACGTACCTGAGATAAGCTACCATCGTGTTGCCTTTGGCTTTGAAGGTTCCTTGGATCTGGTTAACGACCATCTGGGAATCACTGAAGATATTGATGTCGAGTGCTTTAGAGTTGCTGGTGAGTTAAAGTCTGGTGATCAAGGCTTCGTAGTCAACCTTGTTATTGGAGGCCTTGAATTTGAATTTGAGGGCATACTCCACATGCACCCCCTGGGCCCGTTAGGATAATCTCGGCTCAGTTTATTGTGTTTGTTCTTGATCCGTCAACGTATATGTCCTCCAATGACAGAGGTTATGGGTCCTTTGTTAACGGGTGGAACCTGAATTGTTGCTATTAGGACCTCAGCTTCGGTGTACTCTGCGATGAAGTCAACTACCGCTTGACCTTTTAGTGTTGTGCGAGGTTCATAGTGTATATCGTACTCTCTCAATTCGATAGCCCACTTGGCCAGACGACCGCTGTGATCGGGTGACTGTAGTACTTGTCGCAGCGGGACATTAGTTAGAACTTGAATGCTATGGGCGTGGAAGTATGGCTGGAGTCGTCTGGTGGAAGTGACAAATGCTAATGCCATTTTTTTGATTATAGGGTAGCGGGTCTCGAGGTCCGTCGTGCATTTTCCTGAAAAGAAAATAGGTAGTTTTGACTCTTTTTCCCTCCTGGCGAGGGAAGAACTTACCACCGTTAGTGAAATAGCCCGGTTCTCCATTTAAAGGTTTGGATAAGATGGGGATTGAAGCTAGGTAATTTTTGATGTTGGAAAAGGCTGTCTCGCAATTGGGTGTCCAAATGACAACCCGCTTGTTGGTTGTTCTGAGGATTTTGAAGAATGATGAACATTATCAGTATAACGAGAAATGAAGCGGTTTAAAGATGTTAGCTTCCCCTTTAGGCTTTGAAGTTTTTCTTTAGTAGTGGGTGGTTTCATATCGATAATTTCTTTTACCTCGGCTGGTGCAACTTCGATACCTTATTGATTGACGATGTAGCCCAGGAATTTGCTGGCGATAATGCCGAATGTGCACTTGGCGGGGTTGAGCCTCATACCGTTCTTAATGAGAAGATCTAACATGACTACAAGGTTTTCAACATGGTCAGCAACTTTCACACTTTTGACGATTATATCATCTATATAGACCTCGACAATCTTACTCGTTAGGCCATCAAAGATGATGTTCATCAATCTTAGATATGTGGATCCGACATTCTTGAGTCCGAATGACATAATTATATAGTAGTACAACTCCTTGTTGGTTGTGAAGTAGGTTGCTTCTTGATCACTTGGATCCATGAATATTTGATTGTACCTGGAGTATCCGTCCATCATGGATAGGAGCTCGTGCCCGGCTGTCGCGTCTACCAATTGATCGATTCTTGGTAATGGGAAGCTATCTTTTGGGCATAATTTGTTCAGATTTTTGTAACTGACACACATTCGCCATGATCCATTACTCTTTTTCACCATGGCGGCTTTAGAAATCAATTTTGGGTAAACAACCTTCTGGATGAATCTGATCTTCTAAAGTATGTCGACACCGGCGTGCATGGCAGCGTAACGCTCTTCATTGTAAGCCTTTTTTTTTTCTTGACGAGTTTTGCTCCTGGCGAGATACTTAGCTTGTGCGAGATGAGACTTGTGGAGATGCCCAACATATCAGCATAGAACCAAGCAAAGACTGCCTGACGGTCCTTTAGTACCTGTATAAGTGGAGACGTGCTCAGGATCTAACTGAGCACTGATGCGTACAACCCGATCGAGGTGATCAGGTAAGAGTTGTATCGTTCGTAATTCATCCTTTTTTTCTACTGGATGAACCATTTTCATACCATCACGGGGGTCATCGGGTTTTTTTGTTTTGTGTCATAGTTTTATCGACCGTCATGACTTCCAGACGGGTAATATCTTAGTCTGGGGTGGTGATTTTTTTCGACGAAGTCGTAACCCTGGTTGCTGCCAACCCAATAATCAGTCGGGAATTTGAGCAGATGCATATGGCTAGCGATGATCATTATGAACTTGGTGATTGCCAGTCTGCCGAGGATCATATTGTAGGATATCGATAAGTCAATGATGACAAATCTATTCGGATTTCATTTTGTGGCGTGTCGGGAGCACCAATTCCGAATCGTATGTAATCACTGCCAAGTGGGTAGGTTGTTTCGCCCGAGAAGCTCATGATGCTCTCATGATTCTGTCATCTTGCTGGCAGGTCTCTTTAGTTCCTTGTATGCATATCTAAATATGATATTAATGGAAGCCCTGTTGTCGATTAGTATCGCTTCATGTTGTATCGGTCTACCACTCTGTCAATGACGAACGACAACATGATGCCTTGGCGACCCTCCTTGTCATCACACGAAAAGGTGATTGAAGGCCATTCCTTCTTTCTTGCCTTGACGGGTTTGCTATAGTGTACCGCAAATACGTCCCTCATGGAGGGCTTCTTTTCTCTTTCTGAAAGGTCTTCTTTTCTCTTTCCTCCAAAAATGACACAAATGGTCCCCCTTGTCACTATGATTGTGGCTCGGTGTGGTTCCACCTTCTTTCGTGTTTGTATCTTGTTGGCGTCGTATAGCTCTTGAATTTCTTTACCAAGTACCTCGCAGTCGTTGGTGTTGTGAGTGTTGAAATCATAGTACTTAGACCATATACCCCTGCCATTTCTCATGACTCTATCGCTTGGCAACTTCGGCCTTAGAGGTCGAATTTGGCTTTTGTGTTTCGATAGGATCTCTTCATTTAATGTCTTGACGATGGAGAAGACATCCTTCCTAGGGCTGGTGTTGTGTTAGATTGGGTTGTTTTGTGGTGCTTGTGGACAATTTTGATTTTGTGGATTGTTTAGGTAACGGGGTGGGTTCTGTTGGTATGGCTTATGGCTTATTTGCTTATGGTGGTGGTTTCCATTATGCTTTTGAGGATTGAAACAAGGTTGTGCTTTTTTGACGGGTGGGGTGGGGATTAAGGGAGGTGGTGGTGTTTGTGCAACGACCTTTTGGGGAGGTGGGGTGGTGATGGGTGGTCTTGCATATCCGTATACAACTCTTTCGACCTGGACCTTCTGTACGACAAGGTCGATGAGATCATCGTACTCCAAGTTGTCCTTATTTACAAGTTTCTTGACAAACGGTGTTGCCAGCAAATTATCCAACAACACGGTTTTTGCTATGCTCTTGTCAAGGTTGCGACACATGTTGGCCAACACTCTCCACCGATCTATGAAGTGAGACAAGCACTTCGTTTCCCCCTCCTTGAACTTGAGTAGTGCACTTGCAATGTTGTATTTTCCTTGCAGACAGTATCTTTTAAGGAAACACCTTGTTAGTTCTTCGATTGAATAGATCGAGCCTGTCGCAATCCCATAAAACCAATTTCTTGCTTCTTCCGTTAGTATCTCTCGGAAGAGAAAGTAAAGAGTGGCGTCAGAGTAATGAGTCCCTGCCGTGGCGAATTGGTATTCGTCGATATGGATTCTGGGGTTCTCCTTTTCATTGAACCGGGTGATCTTGACAGTATTTACATGCTGGTCCATCCCTGCCATCAGGATTCCTTCCAAAAAAGGGCTTGCCCTTGAGGTGAACATTCCACTTTGTCCTGTTTGTCTTACTTTCTTGAGCGATGCTATTTTGGCCATTTGCTCCTCCATTCGACATATAATGGCAGTGCTGCAATCTACCAGATTTGGTTCTCGACCCTGGCCCATCCTTTGTGCGAGGTTGGGGTTGATGAGTCCCCCTGGTGGATTGACTCAGACTCCATCCTCACGGCTGTTTCCTTGCTCGCTGTGTTGCGCTTCTTCATATCAGGCCTCATGATGACGCATGACCATTTCAAGTTTCTCTTCCAACTTTTCTGACGCTCCTGATCTCTTTCGGCCATGGCTAACTTCAATTCTTTGATGAGGTGAACTGCCACTTCATCTTCCGTCATCGTGGGTACTACTTACGACGATATCCAAGGCGAGTTTCCTGATCCTCTGACTTGCCGGGGTTACTTGGCTAGATCCACCTTCTGTCTCGAATGTCATCTTTAGCCGCTGGAGGTTGGCTACTTGGCTTTTTGTGTGGTGTTTGTACATGGTTTGCGGTTTGGACGTTTTCCACAGACGGCGTTAATTATTTCTACTGGTTTATGTTAGGTTACTAATAGAAGCAAGAATGTTATTTGGTTATGTAGATGTTTTCGTCTGGTTATCGCTCTGCTAAGTTGCTATTTTAAATAATACACAAACGGACGTTAGAGGTCTTAACGGGGTCGTCCCACCTTCCACACTCCGATGCCTAAGTGAGGATATGTATCAAATATAACGACGTTAGTGAATTGAGTAATCAGAGTACATTCCTTAGTCATAAACAAGGTTCTAAAAGGCGCTAGGCGGAATTAGGCGGTGGAGCTACTGCCTAGCGCCTAGGCGTTTAGGCGGAGTTTAATCGATAATTAAACGGTAATTAGGCGGATCATTTGTTATATATATTTAATTAATTATATATTTATATGGTATATTGTAATTTGAAACATAAAGTAAAAATTATAAAGAAATATCATAAAAATTCTAAACTAAGTTTATAAAGAAATCCAATTAATCATCCATCTCAAATTTTTGAAATAGATGTGCATAAACAAGAATCTCAAGAATATGAAATTATCTATTTCAAAGCTGATAATTCATAAATCATAGTACATTATGAGTTTATGACAATGAAGCTTACATTATAAACTTGCAACCATTGAACCATTCAAACGTAAAGCTTCACGGAATCAAGTTTTATTTGTGTGATGACCATAGACACTATGCTCCTGCCCACATTTAACCATATTAAATTATCGACATATAACAAACAAGGATGACGGCGGTGGACGGCAAGTGGCGGCGACGACGGTGATCGGCGAGCGGCGTCCAAGTCACGGCGTTTGCAGAGGGAGAGAGACGACGTTTCGCGAAAGAAATTGGATTGAATTTTCTATTTAAAATTCATTCCTTTGCGTTGTACCTCTTAATTTTTTTTTAAAAAAAAGCCTAGGCGGTGCTTTTCTGCCGATTAGTCGTTAGTCGCCCGCCTAATTGCCGATTAGTCGGTTCCCGCCTAACTACCCCGCTTAGGACCAAAATTAGGCGATAAGATGATTTTTTCCGATTAGTCGGTGCCTAGGCGGCCTAGGTGACCGTTTTTTAGAACAGTGGTCATAAATGACTTGCCTATATAGGTGGTTGAGGAAGTGATGTTGCTTCCTTGTTTGATGTGGGACAAGTCTAGCTTCTGGTCCCGATACTAATGCTGTCATATTGGACGTGTGGCAGATCTTATGGGGTTGATTTCGTTAGCAAAGTTGTGGCCCTTGCTGTAATCTTGTATTAGGTCTGGATGATGTGATTACACTTAGTGGTTAAGCATACGTAATCGGCCGTATATATACATACTAATTAAAAATACCCTTCAACCTTTTTGTCATTAACAACTCTTGGAGAATTGAGTGTTAGGGCTTAGGATACTATCAGAAATGCTGTTCTAGATCAATGAAACTATTTCTGATTTTTTTCGTGGCACTCTCTTTAGAATTCAAATTACTAGCTGCGCTCCCTCTTTCCTTTATAGTTAAATGTCACACTCGCAGAAGATACACACTTTACTTCAGGCCTCTTGCCACGAACAAATCGTTGTCAAGAAGATAGAAAGTCTTATACCTAGCAGCACGAGTGGATCGTCGTTAAAGTTTCTTTTATACTGTTAGAAAAATACTAATTAGTATAGACGACGCCTTCTCTGCGAGTGTGAATCTGAGAGAACGAGTTTGGTGCTGGTAGAAGAAACAGACAAACGAAAGGGAAAGAGCAGAGGAAGAAGAATGGGGATCCGATTCATATTGATGGTGAATAAACAAGGACAGACTCGCCTTGCCCAATACTACGAATATCTCAATCTCGAAGAAAGGCGAGCTCTTGAGCCTGAAATCGTCCGCAAATGCCTCGCCCGCAACGACCAACAGGTCTCTCTCTCTCTCTCTCTCTCTCTCTCTCCCTTTTCATCTGGGATATGAATCACCGTAAACTGTTCAATTCTGGGTTTGCATCTCCTAGCTAACATCTTGACTCTGTATTGGGATCGAATGGGGTTTTATTATTTGTTTCTAGACTCCGACTTTATAAATGTTAAACAGAAGCTACATAGCTCCGCTCCCTGAATCATGTTGTTAAAATTGTCTCCAGCTTTTTTACGAAGTTCATGTCTTTAGGTCCTTGTGAATGTGAATCATTGTGCTTGTTCTTTCTTCATTTGTAGTTGAATACAGAACGCACTTGTCTTTTTCTTGTTTAGGTGAGTGTAATGGTGTGATGAGCAGCAGTCGTGCATGTTTATGTTGCTGATGTTTTGTTTTTTTTTGTGTGAGATCAGTGCTCATTTGTGGAGCACCGGAACTACAAGATTGTATACCGCCGCTATGCTTCATTGTTTTTCTTGGTTGGAGTAGACAATGATGAAGTAAGTTGGGACTGTTTCTTAAGCTACTTTGTTTCACTTGTTGATCAGTTAATGCTTACATTTTGACATGCACAAAGAGATCAAGCATGAGATGATCATACAGACCAGCGATACTAGTTCTACTCAGGATTTTTGTTTTCTTTTTATATGACTAAGAGTGGATGGTGAAGGTAAAAGAATAATCCTAATCTTTCAGTGGTTTATAGCAATCTCTATCTATATAATGGACAAGCATAGATAGGGATGAAGATGAACTTGATTTAAACCTCTTATAAATTTTGTGGCTTTCTTGTTATCTCACATCTAACCTTATTCTCGAATTGCCCATCATCTTCTTAATATGAGTAGCTGCTTTCTTGTTATTACATTGCAGAATGAGCTCGCAATTTTGGAATTCATTCATCTTTTGGTTGAAACCATGGACCGACATTTCGGCAATGTGGTAAGCTTTTTCGAAATAATTTGTGCATATTGTTTCTTTTTAGTTTTCCACAATTATGACTTCAAGAGTGATTTTGTTTCTGTACTCACTTGAATTGGCAGTGTGAACTTGACATCATGTTCCACTTGGAGAAGGCACATTTCATGCTCGAAGAAATGGTCATGAATGGATGTATCGTAGAGACTAGCAAGTCTAACATCTTGGCACCGATACAGCTGATGGACAAAACATATTAAAAATATTGCTAAATTAAGTGTTAGACTGCCTAGGTTTGTATTGAGCTTGGCGGCCTGGATCACCATCACTTACATTACCTGTTATGTTGTATAATAACTGCAATGTGAATCAAAGTTGTTTTAAAGTTGTTTTGGCTTTTCCATCGATCGTATGAGAGTACTCTGGTCTTTCCATGTTTAAATGTTTTTACTGGGGAAACTTTGTAGCATGGAAATCACTCATCAATCAACAGCCTTTGTATTTTGCATAAATATTGTGAAGGTAAATGTAGATGGGATCAATCCTCGTGACTAAGCACAAGTTTGGAGAGATGGCACAGGTTTTCCACCATTGTAAACGCACCTCAAATCCGTTGAGGACTGCTGGGATTGTGTTTAGTGAGTGAACTGGAATCAATATTTTTTTGAGCTTTGAATCCTTTGATCTTCTTCTAATCATTGACAATTTGACATATTGGTGTCATGGACTCATGGGCTTTGAGTAATCCAGTGAGCCCAGAAACTCATAAAGTCATAAATCCATGCTGGTTGCACTGGGAATCCTCGTCAATTTAAAGGATTCCATGAGTTTCGGTTGCACCGAAATCCTCTCAAAACTGATGAAGATTCCCGGTACAACCAGACATCAGATGAGAAAGATGCAATAGTATTTAACATATAGAAACCCATGCTAGTCATGAACAGAACAAATAGTACGTACCATAGACCTAGCTAGACGTCATGAATTAACTTTTTCGAATTGATGATATTTTGTCATTTTTGATTGCCGCTATAATAGCTATATGCTGGATCATGGTACATGGTAATATGGCATCTACAAATGTTTCCAGGCTCGCGATTCCGTCCAAGAAACCCATGATATTGAAACTGGCACGGCTACACAACCGACAGCAACTCCGTCTCCGCCACAACCACCGCAAGTGGCGGAGGAGCACGCAAGGCAGCTTGCATTCTATGTGGATTTTGTTTACCGAAAGGAAGTGGAACTTGAGTTCGATAGCAGAGACTGTGTCTCTGTTTAGAAGAGTTTGAGGAAGGAGACGATTTAACCAAGCTCGACAAATGTAAGCACACGCATCACCATAAGTGCATCGACAAGGTGCAACATCACTCATGTCCCCAGTGTCGTCGAAGTATTGAATAAACCTGACCGGACGTACTGGCTATTTTAATTAATTTGCCAAACATATATATACACATTAATTGTCTGTTTGTATGGCCATGCATGTATATATTAGTTGCATAATCCAAACTCGATCTCTGTATCTACTCGATCGTCTTGACTAATTAAGTTGATAATATTTAACAGCCATAGAAGCACGTACGTACGTACCATTTATTCTCCTTAATTAATTTCCTTCTTAAGCTTCATAAGCCCCAATGCTAGCTTCCTTAATTAGTATCTTCTCACACACACATATATACATATACAGTTTTCATCGAACGCGAAGTTTCGCACTGAAATTTTGGTGTAAAGATGTATTTTTCACGAAATCGAAAATGTAATTCGATCATTGAAGTCAATCATTTTTTAGATACCTATGCAAAGATCAAGCATACAAAATTTCACCAAAATCGGAGATTGTTTAGCCATTTGATCACCACATTAAAGTTTTGATAAACATCAAACAATATGTATACATTGATAAACAATATCATGATCAAATGGTTAAAGCATCTTTGATTAACGTAAAATTTTACATGACTGATTCTTGCATGAGTATCTAAAAGATGATTGATTATATATATATCTCATTTTATATGTTCGTTTAACCATTTCTATATAACCTAACTTAATTTGTACACAAGGTGTCTTAGGCGCCTATACAAACTTACCAAATGCTAATACACGCCGTATAGAATGAGATGGGTTATCACGATCATTTGGACATAAATTAGTAGCGTACGTACTCGACTGCGAAAGTCCAAACAGTACCCTTCGATCCATTCCACATAAAAAAAGGTGGAAGAAAGTGAAGATCGATGAAGCTAACCGTCCTATTCTTTATATGAGTAGACCGATGAAGACACGAAGTTGTCATCGTATACCATCTTTTTCTTAATCTGTGCCTCTCTGGTTTTCCTGTTACTTTTATTAGGTGGGTTTCAGAAGAAATTTTTTTAATATTTTAGCGTGTATTTTGTCTTAATTAGAATTGAAGTAAATATTTTCTCGATTTTTATTTTATAAGGATAATGATTATAACAAAATGTAATGCCTATTTAAAGTCATCTATCAATAAATAAAGTACAGTTTTCAGATTATATTTTCTACGTATCTATTTTCTCCTTCAACACGTTTTCAGCAGCTCTTGAGTTGATACCCAATCCAAACCCTAAACTGAAAAATACCCTAAAACCCTAAACACTACAACCTCCACCGCTGGATTCTCCATTACCGCAGGAGCACCACCATCAGAGCACCATCACCGTTGCCGTAACTTTTTCTCGTCGCAGGATTTTGTTCTTGCTTCAAACTTCTTTCAGCGAAGTTTTCATTTTGGGCATAACACCCTTAAGGTAAATTTTCTCCCTTCTTCGATTTAGAATTAGGTTGTAAAACTTAATTACCGTAACACCCTAGATCTAGATCTAGCTTTAGATTTAAATACCGTGAATTATTATATGCCTATAGTTCCTATGGATTAATGCAGGTATGAGTGAAGGAGATTTAATCACCTCTTCATCAAGGTTTAATATTAGTGATGGTCCTGGTGGAGTCACGGTTATTAGAGTATCACTGTTAATTGTGATTTCACATTGGAAAAAGAGAAGATGATCTTTGTAACTATTTGACAGTCACGGTTTTTTGGGGAGTGGTATGAAGCCACCGGTTTTGGCATCAATTTTTGTGACCAAACATCATTAATCATAGTTCTTATTTTCTAAATTTGATATCAGTGATCGTGGTTCATTCGATCAGATATTAATTACATCTCTTATCTTTTGTAGATGATTGAGCCAGCAATGCCAGAATTTGATATCCTTGACATTCAAGGAGCAGAATACCATAGATGAGTATCAGACGTTAAGAATATTCTTCTTGGTAAACATCTCACTGATACCATTAAACCATTACTATCTAGCACTGAAACCAACGAGGACACCCTAGCTCAAAAAGCTCAAGCTCTCATGTTTCTCAGGGGACATATTCATCCTACTTTGAGGAAACAATACTCTTTAAAGGATGACCCTGCAAATTTGTGAACAACTTTATAAGAACGGTTCAACAATGTGCAAGATGCACAACTTCCAGAGCTACTAGAAAAGTGGGATAGAATCTAGTTATTGGATTATCCTATGATAAATCATTTTTAGCAAGATATGCTAGAGCTACAGTCAGAGCTTGCCATTTGTGGCGTTATAAAGACCGACCAAGCTATGTTCGTGAAGTCTTTGAGCACATTCCCTACTTCTATGGACACATTTGCACATCAGTATCGCATTGATGATGAGCAAGGAAGACTTAGATCATTCAGTGATCTTATGAGTGTGCTGGCCAAGAAAGAGAGGCATCACGAGATCCTTCTCCCCAACAATGCTAGGCAAACCGGTACAAAAAAAATTCATGAAACTTACAACACTGGTGGGAAGACACGAAAGGATAAGGGGAAACAGCGTTCTGAACCTTATCAAACTCATGTGGTTGAGGAGGACGTGGTAGAGGTCATGGTAGAGGAGGAAATAGTCAGAATTTGATTTGGACTCGCCATGACAACAATAACTCCTACAAGAATCAATCCAATTCTAGTTCTAGAAATTGTGAGAATTCTTCAACTTCTGCTTCTCGCTTGGCACACTGTTATAAGTGTGGTGCGATATGCATAAACAATGCAGAGCATAAAATGATATCTAGAATTCCTACAAGATGTGTCAACAATACCAAGAAAAGCAAAAGGAGACACAGCATGCTGACTATGAGATGGAAGATGGCGGTGAAGTCAATCTAATTGTTGCAGATATCCCCAAAACTAGCCTAAAGACTACAGATTTTGATTAGCCTATGTATTAGACTTATGATTATGCTATGTAATAAAGTTTAGTTTTTACTCTAGTTGTAGTCATGGTTATTGAATAAAAACAACATTTTGATATAAGTTTTGATGTTGACAAAGTAATAAAATTTCTTCCTTTCGGTATTTGAAAATGTTAAGAATGGTTATTTTCATACATATGACTTAATGGTTCAAATTATACATAGCTCTATGGCACTATGATACCACAATACCATAAAAAAAAAGATAAAATAAAGGATGGTTTGATTCTGAGAATTTTCGACCCGTCAAACTTTTTTTCGACCCATCGAATGTCACACCCTAAAATGGTTTTGGCACTTTTTCGACCCAGTGAAAATTTTGCCTGGTTTTCATTGACCTGTTGAATGCAGTCCTCGGGTACACTAAATAGCACATTCGACCCTTCGAGAGATTTTCTTGACCTTTTGAATGCCAACTACTGTCTCCAAAATGTCACAAGTTCGATCCGTCGAAAATTTTCTTAGACCTGTCGGAAAAGATATTGAAAATTCGATATGGTTTAAGTTTTTTTTTTGACCCGTCAAAGGTCAGCCATTGTGGCAAATTTTTTCAATTTTTGACCCGTCAAGAAATATCTCCGACCCGTCGAAAATGGTAATCAGAAAATCAAAGTTTATTTTGGGTTATCGCGACTCGTCGAGTGTATTACTCGACTCGTTGAAAATCTTACCTAGACTTGATGTTTTACTGTATTTTACATTGATTTTCTTATGTCATATCAACACTCTTTGATGGTTCCCTTTGGTAAATCTTTAAGTCTTTACTTAAAGTGTTTGAATAAGTCTTTAAGACTAATTAAATCATTTTATTTTGTAGATGTTTAAATGCGAGATCGAGTGTCTAGAAGATAGTGGAGCTACTCATACTATACTGCGAAATAGGCAATTGTTTATAGATCTTGTGCCACATATATCATCAGTACGTGGCAACCTTAATTAGTTCAACGCCGGTTATACAAGGACGTGATTCAGCACAATTTTTGCAACCACATGGTACTAAAATTTATATCACTGATGTATTGTACATGTCTAAGGCCAATCAAACCTTGCTAAGTTTTAAGGACATTAGAGTCAACGGTATACACTTGTAAACTCACTGTGAGGATGGTAAATAATTCTTATGTATAACCTTTGATAAGGGCGGTAGAAAGCGCTTCTTAGAAAAGTTTGAGGCAATTCATATTAGATTATATCTTACTATGGTTCAGATTATTGAGTCCAATATCCTCAACACTATGTGTGACTCAGTCTCATATTAGCTTTGGCACTACATAGTAAGAAATTTTGGTCGGGATATGATGATCAAAATCTTGAAAAACTCTCATGGTCATTCGTTTTTCAAAGAAAAGAAGCATGTGGACATACCCATTGGTTTTGATGGGATAGATGCGATTAACACTGTTAATCTGGTTTCGACCTCTAAACCGACTACAACACCTAGTGTTGGTCCACAAGATTCTTTTGTGGCAATTTCTGATGCTTACCACCCATTTTAAAAAGGTTGTTCATTAGAAAAATTATAGACATAGGTCTTTCTTTGCGGTTGATAACATTGAAAATATACTATTTTTATATAGAATTCATAGTGACATCTATGGACCTATTAAACCAAAATAAGGACCATTTAAATATTTTATAGTTTTAGTAGATGCATCAACGCGATGGTCACACATTTTTTTGTTATCCACAAGGAATGTTGCATTTTTAAAAATTCTATCACAAATTATTAAGATTCGGGCACACCACCCGGACAACCCAATCAGATTAATTAGATTGGATAATGCAGGAGAATTCACATCAAAGACTTTTGATGATTATTATATGTTAATTGAGATTGAAGTTGAACATCACGTCCTTTATGTTCATTCATAGAACGGTTTAGTTGATGCACAAATCAAGCGGTTACAGCTTATGGCCAGAGCAATGATTTTGCATACTAATTTTTCGGTATCTGCAATATTACATGCAGCAGTGCTTCTTCGCTTGAGACCCATAGCACACCAACCATTCAGTGTGTACCAGTTGGTAACTAGATACGAGCCAGACATTTTACATCTACACATCTTTGGTTGTGCAGTATATGTGCCAATTGCACATCCATAGTGCACTAAAATGGGTCATCAACGTCGATTAGGCATATATGTTGATTATGAATCTCTAACTATTGTCCGTTACTTAGAACCTTCGACAAGATATCTCTTTATTGCAAGATTTTCAGATTGTCACTTTGAAGAAACATACTTCCTGACGTTAGGGGGAGATGAGAATGCCTCCATTTCGGTTGAACGTCAGGAATTGACGTGGAACTCTCCCGCTATGTTTCAAGAAGATCCACGCACGTCTCAAAGTAAGATTGAAGTGCGACATATTCTTGATCTTCAGAAGGTAGCAGAATCGATGCCTGATTCCTTTACTGATATTGCCAAAGCGACGAGATCAGACATTCATGCTGCAAATGTTCGTGCAAGGTTGGAAGTTCCTAAATGGCGGTATAATGCAACTCCAGGGCAGAGTAACATGCCTCTTGCTCATGTGGATAGAGTAGCATCGATCTCGTCTCCCACCAAGAAGAGGGGGAGACCAAGAAAAACCACATATGAGCTGCCAACAAAAAGGCAGGCCATCCAGGCACAAAATGATCCTGTCATCATCAATGTTGTGAATCCCACACATGAGTGATAGTCGCATATTTAATTTATGCGCCTATTCGGTGTTTAATTCATCCATATATTTAGTTTATTGTTATATAATTGAGTATTTAAATAATATTTATTGTTATATATGTTTTGTGGAGGAATAAAAGAAAAGGAAATAAAAGAGGGATTCCTAGCTCAATATAGATTTAAGAAGGAGTTGTGTACAATTAAAGAAGCTTGTTCCAATGTGGACTTGAGGAGATCAATTGTGAAACATATATTAATTATGGTCTAAGGATATGTGTTACACTATATTATATTAGGATTCTTAACTTATTTTAAAAATAGTTAGTCAAATCTCATATTTGATTTTAAATGAGTTTATGAAAACCTTTAAGAGCATGTTTGTTACACTTTTTTATATTAGAATTCTTAGCATATTATAAAAATAATCCAATCCCATGTTTGATATCACAAGAAATTATTTTAAATGAAGTTATGTAAGTCCTTAAAGAGATTAAAATACTATTTTAACCTTCTTATACAAAGAGCACAAAAATTTGTTTCTTAAGTAACACCCCTTAATATAAGAAATATATACTTATATAAGATATATAAGGAGTCCAAGAAGCGTAACAAATGCCCTCTATACCTGGTTAGCCTACCGTGAAATTGGCCAAACTAAACCATCCATGCATAAAAGAGCACACTCATAATCTAATTAAGGGGGCGGGTCAAGTCGATCTTATTTGAAATTATCTTGTCAAACACGTTCAACACCCTAGCTAGCTAGTCCCCAAACATACATATATATTCAGATTCCCCAATTGTTATTTACACAAGATTCATTCGATTCCTCAACAACAAACATCTTAATCTACCTGCAGCACTATTATCATACAGCTGCTGGCCTCCCATCTTTTCTTGGATCACTTACCCCCGTGAGTGTACCATGAAATACTTTTTCAATTGGATTTTTACCACATTTCCTACACATCTTAACAGGGTTTTCAAATTTTTGAACAATGAGCTGAGTGATGGCTCCTCCTGCCATAGCCTGCAATTCATGACCCCTGGCCTGCAAGAAGCGCTTTCTGTCGTCTGAAAGTTCGATATGATCTCCGTCGATAACAGTCCAGTTTTCATAGGATACTATGTTTGGTATCAGCTGCATTATGGAAGAAGGTAAAATTCAACAAATAAACACAAGGTTGAGAGTACGTTCTTAATGCGAATCATGCCAGAGAATTAATTGAAACACGTCGAGCAATTACCCTGTGGTAGACCCTTGGATTTTGTACTGTGGCCAAAGGCTCCATTCCCAATATAAAATAATTGATAAAAACCTGAGTTACTGCTGGAACTATGTTCATGCCACCACTACCTCCAAGCACCCCCACCAATTGGTTATCCTGAAATGATCCATCAATGTTGCTCGTTATAATTGGCTATGCTTTTCTTGATGACATTTGAAGTAACTAAAGCAGCATTCTTTAATTTGTACCTTTGTGACTATAATTGGAGTCATGGAAGATAAAGGTCTCTTGATTGGTTCAATAAAATTTGCCGGAGCAGGGGGGAGTTGGTCTGGTGTTATCTCAGTGGGTATTGAGAAGTCACCCATCTCATTGTTGAGCACAATTCCAGTAGAAGGAGATAGCACTCCACCCCCAAAAGCCCAATTTACGGTGGTTGTCATTGATACAGCATTTCTTTCTGCATCTACAATGCAAAAATGACTTGTTCCGTGATCTTCGAGCTGACTCCACCTGATAAGTTATGAACTGAAACAGCTTTAGAATGATGACACAGGGGTCAATAAGCAATGCTGAGAAAGAAAGATCTAATGTAGACTAAATAGTCAGGTGATTGATCATGCCTGTATGAATAGTACTCTGGTGGGAAAGTTGTGTTATCTAATATCTTCTGCTGAATTTCCTTTGCAAAGGATGGGGAAAGCATATCAGATGCATATTCATTAATATCAACAAAAGCAGGATCACCCAAGTTCATACGGACTGCAAACATGTGTTTCAATGCTTCAATGAGGCGATGCAAACCAAGATCTCCATTCACTGCATCTGAATTTCCATAGCTGTTGAAAATGTTCAGAACCTGTTTTTACAAACGCATAAACAGTTCAAGGGATGACAAAATAAGGTAAGGAACTAAATGCAAACAGTAAAATAGGAAGCGGCTAGAAAGCATTAACCATAGAAAGCCCCAAAGTTCCAGCTGAAGGTGGTGGCATTCCTGATATACTGTAACCCAATACATTTGTAGTCATGGCATCTGTAACATTCACTTTGTAATTTCTCAAATCTTCCACTGTCAAAATCCCACCAGCCGCCCTGACATCCTTCACAAGTTTTTCACCAAGACTACCATTATAGAAGGCTTGTGGCCCCAGTTCTGCGACTAACTGTAAACTGTTTCCGAGTTCCACATTGTAACATTTATCACCTGCCTTTAACACCTTCCCGTTTCGAGCATACACTTGACTTAAGCCAGGGTCTTTTAGAATCTTTTCTGCAGATGATCTAATATGTCCTCCGAGATAAGGAGCAACTTCAAATCCATCTTTAGCAAGTTCTATTGCAGGCTGAAATAAGGACCTCCACGTCATTCGGCCATGTTGTAACCAAGCTTCATGTAAACCAGCTATCTCACCAGGAACTCCCATAGACAATGCACCCGCATATTTGGCGTCAGGATTGCTTTCGTACATATTCTGATCATCGACAATTACAGTTTATAGAAACATACACAATAAACTTAAAGTGACAACTATGAAGCCAATGCTAAAACTTCTGACAAAATATGTCCAATGTTTTTAACCTGTGAAGCAGCTGAAGGAGCAGTTTCCCTCATATCGAATGCTTGGGTTTTCGAGGTTGCTGAAGACCGAACAACCATAAAACCCCCACCGCCTATCCCACTTGCCATTGGATTAACAACACCAAGGCACAATGCTGTTGCCACAGCAGCATCAACAGCATGTCCACCCTGCCTAAGAATCGATGCTCCAATTTCAGAACACCGGACATCATCAGCAGCAACAACACCATGCTCTGACTTAACAATGTCAGCTTCATTCTCTCCAAGTCTCTTGCTTGATTCTCTCACTAGTCCCCAGCCATTTGTATTGCCTCCATATATACACCCCACAACTAAAACAAGATCAAACCCCACAAGGGTTACTCAAGAACAAAACTTTACACCAGGTTTATAGGCAAAAATTTAATCTTTACTAAACCCAACTCATAAAAATTTCATTTTGCAGGTTTTGGATACTCCAATGCTAACATGAACAACAAAACTCAAGAAAGTCAAACAACTCGACCAGAACAAGAAATCAATAAATATTGGGTTATGACATGTGACAATTCAACACAATCGCAACAAATTCTGAAACCCAATTTGATCATGCAAAGCCTAAACAAAGATCAACAGAATTTCACAAACAATTGAGAGGAGATTAAAGCAAGAAACTTTACTCACAGATGATTGCTGCAATTGCAAGGAGAAGCCATAGAGCTCTAGTAGTAATAGTCTTCTTCTTGTTATTATCAGAGATTAGTGGAGCTGTCAAGCTCTGCTGCGCCATAGCTCTCTGTGGCTTTCTCTACCTTTCAGACAGACAGAGAATAAGGTAGTTGGTGAAAACGGGAAGGAAAGAGTGGCAGGAAATGGAGTTTAGTGATCTTTAATAAATATCTGATAATAAGTTTTGGTGATTTCATCGTCACCATATTTAATCTGGTCAGCTTTTTTAGCCCTGTACAAAATTCTGGGTATTCATATGTTTTGGCTCCTTCGTATAAAAGGGAGTGTTAAGATTCCTTGTGCCAGATAGGAAAGCTGACCTTCCTTTCCCTTTGGTAGATTCAGTCTCAGACCACTCAGCTGCTGCCACGTTATCCAAGACAAGAGAAGCTTACTTATAAGTTTGTAACATCATAGGATATGCCTCTTGACTTTTCACTATTTACATGCATTTTAAGACTTGAATTTCCTCCACACAGAACAAAGATTTGAGGTGGTATGGAAGTTGTTTATTGCTACCTGTTCAGATCGTGGAACTAGAATATTGATGCGAGTGTTAGAGACTAAGAGAACAAACAATAATAAATGACTTGGGTCGTTCCGTGTGATCTGTGCTGCGCCAATTTACTAACTTGATCGTTGGAAAAATCTTTTGTAATCAAGGACATGGAGGGATTGGGATAGTAAAAGAAACGATTCGATCTACTTGTACTGTATAAATGTCAATGGCCAAGGAGAAGACCAATTCCAGTCGAACAATGCAAAGTAACCGAAAACTATTTCAAACATTCAGTCAAGAACAGATTTGGTTCTGTGCAAGAAAGAGGGCAAACTACAATGCAAAATAGCCATACAGATGGAGAGAACTGTGTTACAAGCTATTAATAACTCAACTAGAGACCTAGCTCAAGAAAAAAGAGGACTTTACTATATATATATATATATAAGAGACTGAATATATACCAAAACTTCAAGTGAAGTAGAATATAAAGCCTCGCCATCGTCGGGGTCACTGCCAGAACTGTTCAGGGTCACTGCTGTACAAGGAGTGATCCTGAATTTCCTGGTTTGCCACGTGACAATCAATAAGCCGTGATTGGATGAGCTTACACAGTGCCAGACCACAAGGAAGCACCCATCATTCACTTTCATCCCTGTATACAAGTATTTTCATTAGTGAGGATTGAATTTGTTGCAGTTGATATCCACAGGATGCAATGATAATCGAGAAATGGCTGCGCTTGAGCAAAGGACTTACATGCTAAAAGTCCAGGACGGAAAGTTGGAATGCCTGATATTCGAGCGAGTCGTATAATGAATCAATCCACATATAAAAGCAACAACCTGTCAGGAGTGGCAATTGTCACGATTCAGGAATCAGCAGCATAGAATAGTGTTTTGTTACCTTAATAGTTAACATCATAAAATCTTTGAATGCTAATAAATATTGGTACATAACTTACAACATTGATCAAGGATGTAATATTCCACAGAGCATATGACCGGGCGAGACCTGCTGCACGTTTAGGTCCATGACTAAACAAAGCACTGATTCCAGCCGGAAAGGAGAAGAGTAGGCCGAGAGGAAGAATGAACAAGACTAAGAATAAACTTAACATTGAAAGAGAATATAACTGTAGTAAACTGAGCAAAACTAAGCTGAACTCTCCCAATAGAAGAATAGAGATGAACAAACCAACAAGATCCTGAGGAAAAACAAAGAATGCAAGAGAGAGTAGGAACTACATATGACAACCATAACCAATATCATAATGAGCACTAGCTGAGGACTCCCTACCTGATGACCGATGGGTTTGGCATTACGAATTATGAAATAGAGGCGATGACATAGGGCTTTCTTCTCTTTAAACATCCTTAGCTTTTGGTGAGTAATAATCCTCCAGGAAACTTCTTTTGAGACATCCAAAGGTCAATAACTCTTAAATTGTCGAATAAGTTTTCCTGAATATATCTTGGCATGCTGCATGCATTTTCGGAATGTCAAAAAAAAATATGACTTTAAAGTAACTTGCTACAGAGATGATCAAGATCAGACAGTTACCGTGATTGACTTTCTGGTGGTAAGAATGCATCTTGACCATCCAGTTCCCGTGCACTTTCAACTTCTATAGCATGAACAACAAGTCCAAATTGGCAATATCCAGACCCCGTAGGCTGAAACCATGCAAGATCGACATGCATGCGGTTATGCATGTGTTTCAAGCCAGAGCTAATAACATGACTAAAAGTTAGTTTTAAGTGTCCAAGCCGAACTAAGCGCAACTGAGCGTTTAGACCAGCCACAAGTCGATACCAGATGGTTGGTGGAACAGACTGACGAAAGATTAAAAGAAATTAATCAGAAGTATGTTGACTCAATTACCAATAGTAGCTGAACTTCACATAAAGACAACCTACATAGGAATAGATATTTAACCTGACTCATGAGGCTAGTAAGGATGTTATCACTTTGAAGAGAGAAAGGAGCCATGTAACTTCCATCTCCTCCAAAAACTATCGACATTGGAAATCTCTGATGAAGGAGGGGAGGAAGGCCAGGTCTTTTTTCATCACCACCTAGGTAAAAGTCCGCATATGCAAGCATCAGATCTGTAGTTGCAGCCACCTGCAATACATAACAGTACAAGACTAATGTAAATTTAGACAAACTCTGTTGCAAACAAAAAGCCAGCTGATACAATTTCTGTTCCAGGTTTTTAACATCTAAAACATAACGAGTCCAAAGAATAATATGTACAGGGAAACACCACAAGTCAATTAAAAGGATTATGAACCTTAATCCCTTCATATAGTGCACGTGAACGACAAGAACACAAGCAAGAATGATCATATTCTGATCGAACAAATTCACGAAGTTGTTGTAATTTTTGTTTCCGCCGATTCTGTAGCCATGACCAAGCAAGAGGGTAGGCAAGAATAGAAAGAATGCGGTAGACTGATCCTTCCCACCACTGATAAGCAGCTAAATCATTAATTTCATCCACGAACCTATTGAATGCATCCTCATATCTGCCAAGTAATGAAGTACATAACCACTTATGAAATGTACACACAGTTTCAACTTTCATGTACACTTGCATTACTGAACATACTTTGCGAGTGAATACTCAATTAATCAAAAAGTAAAACAGGAGAAAACATACACGATATCTGTTATTTGTTCTGGCGGGGAATGAGAGAGATGCCAAGGTTCACTGAATGTATTTGGCCCCATGAAATACATTCTATGCACATGACTATGAGATTCATCATTTCTACTTGTTTCCAAAACCTGAAAAACAACATGATTACTACACGTTATACACATAATGCAATAAGTGCATAGCACTCTCTTCTATGAAATTTACTCAGTAAAAAAATACCGAAGTGGGGCAAGGAAGATGGTGAAAGTGAACCTCATTTAATGATTCAAGGAAAGGGAAAGAATGATCTAAACGGGAGCCCCGTCGAGCGGGTACAACAGCAGGTAATTCGTCTGCAGTAATGTATTTCATTCATGCAACACTGTGCACAAGAGCTAAGAGAACGAGGAGACCAAAGAGAATAAGACAGAACAACCATGGCCCACCAAAAGTGTATACCAACTCTTCAAATGCTGTGTAACAATTTGGCATGTGATATCGGTCAGAAATGCACTAGTATGGACATGGAGTCTCAGTAACACCACCTGATATAAATTAAAAGACGTTATAGAGCTTATCCCCTCAAAATCTTAAATTTACAGGACCAACCATGCAACACAAACCTAAACATAACTATGCACAAAATTAGCAAACTACTGACCAAAATTTCAGATCATCATATAAGAATGAGAAACAATGTACAGAAAATAATGCATGCAAGAAACTATAAAGTACAAAAAAAATTAGGGATACCTCGAACGGTAACATATATGGCCCGATGTGGAAGCTGAAAAGACGGACAAGCATGACAATGGGGTCTAGAAGAGCCACTGACATTCTTAAAGGTGCCAAGAGGGCATTCCTGCAATGCAATGTGCTCAAACAGTAAAGTTGAATAACCGAGACAAAATGCAAGTGTACTGAAGCCATCATCACAGAGCTCAATATGCATTCAAAGCTTATATGAACTAATAACTTGCTGACTCGTAATATATCTATATTGGTAAATCAAGTGATTTAATGTCTAGGATAATTGTAACCAGCGGATAGAATTCCACCTAAACATTTAAACTGGTGTAAAGTCAACAGGAATTTTGAAGCCAACTTAATTATTGCTAGTGACTAAGCAAAAGTTGCAGTATGAATTGCAAATTACCTCACAAAAGAGACCATATAACCCTCTCGGACAGTCCTTTCCAGTGATAGTCCCATTATGTCCAGCACGACCATTTCCTCTACCAAATCCTTCGCTGCCATCAAGGAGAAAAGAAAGAGAGTTAAAAAGGTGATGATCTCACAGATAGAACATATTTCTTTTTGAAACACATGCATGTAAATATTACTTTTATTTACTTTTTACTGTTTTTAGAAGTTGAAGCTGCAAAGGTAAATATACTCAAAACATGAAAAGGAATAATAATTTTTCTGATACGAACTCAGTATTAATGCTCCCTCCCACACTTGCTATCGGTAGATATGCATCGCCAACTAGTATATCTGACCAATGAAAGTGAATCCTCCCACCACCTCCGCCGCCACCACCACTAGGACTACCATGCCCACCGACAGTTGAAATGATAGAAGAATCACCAAGTGCTAACGTCTGAACAAACAAAAGAATGGTTCCTCCAGATCCACTCCCAGGACCTATATTTGATATTGTCCTACCATTTTTCATCCCAACACTTTCTCCAAAGGTTTCCCCATCAGCTCTAAGAGAGCCCTTTAGGGACAAAAGTACCAACGAGCGCTCCAATGAACCCATTACTGCCCAGGAAAACAAACAAAACATATTAAAATAAAATTAACTTCTCATCAGGCATTGAAAAAAGAGAAGCAAAAGTCATTCGAGCCTTTTCTATTCATTAGTTTCTTATGAATGAACCTCTCAGCATATCAAACCCCACATAGAAGATGATTTATGCAAACAATTTATAGTCACATAGGCCTATTGAAACCAACCCCTCCAAAACCTTTATTATCGTGTCAGAGTTATTTACAATCCACAAAAAATGTGGGAAAGATGATTTAAAATCTTACCAATAATACCACCCCTGCTGTTGCCCCTGCTAGACTATCATTTCCACTACCACTACCAAGTTCACAGGGAAAATCAGCATTTCCATAGGAAACACCTCCTTCAATAAAACTACCATCATAATACCCATCTCCACCTTTGCCTCCATGGCCACCGCCACTGCCAAGCCCATTTACAAAAAATCTTCCTCTACCCAGCCCGCCAGTGCAGCCTACAGATTCAAAATCAAGATTCTTTAGATCTCAGAATGCATGTTTTTGGTCTATGATAAACTTGAACCTTCAGTCAAATTATGATATTGCAGACTACATGTTTCAAAGGCCAAGGAATTTTGACTATTACTTCAGATCCAAATACTCAAGTCCTCAATTTAGACAAACCTTTTAAAAAGATAAAAGCCAGAAGGCATACCCAGACCAGAAGCAGTGATTACCCCAGAAGAGTGTACAACTACACCTCTAACCCAGTGAAAATGTATAACAGATCCCGTTATAATGCCTTCAACAATAACATCTTCAACTCGACAGATCTGGAACAGCAAGCCAAGCCAAGCACTCAGCAGATACACAATGTATAATTTATTTAATCATTATTAGTTTAACAAAATGACCAAGATAAGTACTTGGTTCTCAATCTGTATCAATGGGAGACCTGAAGAGTGAAGGTCAGTGTAGAGTTCATGTTGCAATCTTCAGGTGGATGAAGTAATTCAATGGGGCAATTTGAAAGTTCACAGTTGAAACCATTTCCAAACATCGATATCAAGTTCAAAATTTGTATGGAACAAAAGAAAACAGTCAAACACTACTAATAACAGTGAACTTATAACTTACGAAAAGTTACTGGTCCTGCGATCAAGAGGCCCTCTCAGAAAAGATCCAGGTCCAACCTTTATATTAGAAACAAACATTCAGTAACCAATTTAGGTTCTCATTTTCCCATCAAATAAAACCAACAGGTTCTACATCTGCGGCTTACATTGATACTAAAAAACAGAGACAGAATCAGGTGTTGTGCTTCAATAATATCTCCTGGCCCAGAAAAATTCAAGAAACCTTGTCCATGAAGTCCCAAATTAGCATTAGAATGTATCACAGATGACTCCTGACAACCAGGTCAAAGCACAACTTTATACTTTTAAACATTTCAACCACCTAGTAGGTTATTGTAACGCAAGCATCTGATCATAAAGTACCCTGAGAACTACTAAATTGCTTGCTTCAAGCAAGGATGTGGCCACAAGTGAATCACCACCACCATCTATAAGCAATTTGGAGTTCCACATTCAGTGCATTTTCACAGACATTCGAAGAGCCCCAAATATCTGAATTTACAAAGAGAAGAAAGGAATGAACATCTTAAATTCAGTAGTATAAAACGAGTGACACAATAAGGGAAGAGCAAAGAGACTGAAAGTGTTGGTCATGTAGGGAAGAACACAGGAATTCTACATTCATGAGTTGATTAAAAAAGAAGAAGGATGTATTAGTGAAAAAACCTGCCACTTGCCTTTACGATAGAATCACTCATTAGAAGCTCTTCGGCCATCAACTCAAACTCTGACGATGCAAAATGTGCAAGACCAAAACTCAAAACTGCACCACATGATAAATGAATTTGACCTCTAACCTGTAAAATAAATTAGTATCGCAATACAGCTCAAAACTGCCACTACTACACTAGGGAAATATTAACCTATGCTATTAAATCATAACGCAAAATATAATCCATAAATAAGAACGACAAAGTATGTAGAATTCGGATATCATCAGCCAAGAGATACATTTCTGTCTTGACAGAAGACTCATCGACTAGAGAGGACATGCATATACAGCAAGATGACTGAGTAACTAATGATAGTTGATGATTACTTGAATTACCTGAACACGGCTCCAATACAACAGAACCAAAGCCTTAGCATGATCTTGTATATTAACATTGGTCCAAAGGGGCAGTTTAGGGAACTCCAACAGAAGTGTGTCAGTTTGTGTTGACAAGTTATGATTGCTGACTATAAGTCTCCGAGGAACAGCCTCATAATATGTCCCTGCAGCACCTGCATTTTCAGAGCAGCCTAAACTCCTTCCCCCTGCCACATGAAGGACGAATCACTAATATACTATCAGGAATTTGCAGAAGTAAGAATGTTCCAATAGTTTTTCACATACTTGATCATGCCCAAAAGAAATCTTAAGCACACAGTCCCTATTTTCAATGCCGAAACAACTTGGCTATTTCATATAGATATTAGCTTCAACAAAATCTAAGTCCTACCATGACTGAAATTTTTTAGTTCATCAAGCCTGCTGAAAACATTGATAGAAATTCTTCCGCCTCCACCTCCAGCAAATCCAATACCCCCAATTGCACTTATCCTGCCACTTCCAGTCCTGAATTTCCAACATGAAGTTAAATAAAAGTGTAGTTGTGAAGATGTCTTAACTATGCATTCAACTCAAAGGATGAGAATGTCAAAACTATAAATGTCAACCTTTCCCCAACCAGATGGCATACGTGGAATATCACACTCTCGCCTTTACTTCCACTACAAGAATTGAGTTGTTTTTCCTACATATCTAATCAAACATTCCCACCCAAATATTGCTCTCAGACGGTATAATTATTCATTTGTTTTATGCAGACACGGACTGAGAATATAACATCTAATATGCAGTGGAAGAGGTTTGATACAATCTCTACATGACAAACAAATAACATCTAAACCTACAAACGAGCACCTCCGGACCCCCCTCCACCCTTGATACCTCCATGACCACCATCAGCCAAAACACTCCCCCCAACAACAGTTGAGCTTCTCGACTCCAACCAAATCCTTCCACCCCCTTCCCCACCATACCTCACCTCCTTACTAGTACTTCCACCCTTACTCCCATAACTTTTCGGCTGATCCAACGACGACCAAGCATACGGATCCCCACCCCAAACATCATCCGGGAGCTTAGTGTTATCTGTGACACAACTTGCTCCTCTGCCACCATGACCTCCACCACTGCCTTGCACACCCCTCGGCGTGCCACTAGTCATTGGCGGCGGCACACCGGCCAAAGCCGTGACATTGATCACTGATCCAGCTAATAAGCTTGCATTGGAAGCATTAACCGAAACAAACCCGGCAATAATAACTGAATTGCTACCTAAACTAAACACTCCACTAATATTAACCACAATGGAGCAACCCAAATAAGGGCAGCTCAAATTAACACCAGGGAGAATATAAAAGCTCCCATTTCCTTCTATGTACACATCATTTTCAATAGTCAAGCTTGAATTGAGCTCACAGATAGTGTCGAAAGACCCAGCTCCATTTAAGCCCTCACTGCAGGAGAGTGAGGGCGGGGGAGGCTCCGGCTGACTCGGAGGCGGAGACGGCGGCGTGTAGTCGCCGTGAAAGTCATCGGAATCGAAACTGAGGATTGACAATTGAGTGCCCAAATCAGAGCAGAGAGTAGGGTTTATGGCGAAAAGAGTCGAGAAGCTGAGACTGAGAGTGAATATGAGGCAAAGAAATGAAGCAAAAGGAACCATCTTGAAGACTTCAAACTCATCACATAGATAAACCCAGAAATAAAATTGGCTTCTAAATCAAATTGGGGGAAAATGCAAAACCATGATGGATTGGGTTGAGCTGGAATTTGGACCAAAGTCAGAGACTTTAGTCCGGAATTTGATGGATGGAAAGATGTGAATGTGAATAAAGGTCGAGACTTTATGGAATAATGTGAAGTAGAGGAATGAAAATGGTGAGCAGAGGAAGGAATGAAGGACTGACTATGGACCATAGTGGTGGTCTGGTGTTGCTTTGTGATTGTGACAGAGGTGAGGAGGGAAGAGGAAGAGGAGAGCTGATGAACAGACAGAGGCAGAAGCAGCAGCAAGTGCCGCATTCCTTTTGATTTGTTTGTTTTAAGGTTTTTTCTTTCTTGTGAACTTGTGATATCATTCAAGACTGTAGAGACGGGACAGACTATAAATGCTCCTCGATCTCCCAGTCTTCCCCTTCTCCATTTTGCTATTTCAAGATCGTAAAATCCATTAATCAGAACGGAGGGACAAAACGTATTGTCCGGGTTCTTAAATCTAGATTCATTTTGAGTTACATTTTGAGTTGTATTCCAAAATAATATTTCTATACCTCATATGTTCTCTTGACTCAAATCTAAATACATTTGTTTTGGTATACCATTAGCTAAGAAATGCATATACTATCATTTTGTTTTGGTAATATGCATTTGGTTATCTGTACCAAATTGTAAGTATATGTCAAATGTTGGACAAATTGATCCAAGTCTTTGTTGGTTATGTATAACATACTTGTATTAATCTCCATTTTAATTATGCTGAATGCTGCCTTCCTTTTGTTTCATTGCTCTATATAATCTTATCATAAACAGTTACTTTGCGATGTTTTTGGTGTTGACTTGTACAAAAATGGTGATGTTTTTGTTATAAAAGATCAATGTCACCATTACTTGCTTTCAAACTCCTGCAGTACGACAATTGTAAGAATAGATCGCAAAATTAGTACTGAAGTTGCATTGTTGCTGAATATTACTGGTTGAGAAATTATCGATGCTAGGAGAAGGAACTTTTTTTCATTTATTGGTTGAATTGGGTAATGCGTATACAAGCACGCAAGAATACATTTGAAGTAAATACATATATATATATATATTTAGAGCTACTAAGTCAGTCTCTGCCGTAGAGAAAGCACAACATCTCTTCTTCTGCAACACAGGTTAGTACATTATGAATGAGAGCAAAACAGTTGCACTCTCCTTCGTATAACTCACCATCTGAGCTTTGCTGGGAAATACTGCAAAAATTTTAACACAAGTAAATTAGAGCTTGAAATATAGATATAGGCCAGGAAAGAAGCTCAATCCTGATGTAGAACTGCAGAGAGAAATTAACTCACCTTTTCAATGAGGGATAAGTAATAGGGCTTCATTCTTTCGATATCAACTCGAACCTTGCTCTTGCTATAAATATCATATTTGCTGCAAACTAAGCATACAAGAGTGTTTGAAGTGAGTCACCTCCTTGTATAGTTAGGAGATGCATATTCTGTAATAAGTAGGATTCAATGTTTGATTTAGTTTCCTTTTAAGAATGTAAGTACTTGTGTATATGTACCCCAATTTGGGTTTGATCAATATATTAGAAAATTCCCATAAACTTTGACTTGGTATCAAAGCCAATCTGATCCTGGCTATCAGACCTGACCTGAATTCTGCTGTCTGACCTGAATCTGAAACCTGGCCTGAATTCTAACTTGAAATCTGAAATTTGAGCTTCTGACCTTGACTTCTTCATGCAATGGAGCTTTCAATCTTTGAGCAACCTAAAATCTCTCGTGATCAGATGATGGCCCTTCAAAAGGGGCACACAGGATGTGAAGTACAATTGGATGACAATAACTATCAGTTGTGGAGACGATTGATGAAGATGCATCTTGGCGGTGTTGGAAAGTGGCCATATGTGGCCGGAACTCTACCAAGACCTACAGACGTTGGTAAAGAACAAGCTTTATGGGATACTATGAATTCCAATACAATGATGACCCTCCTGAAGTCCATGACGAGACCTGTGATGATATTAGTCTCTGGCTACTCATCTCCAAAACCGATCTGGGATGCTGTAGCAATCACCTATTATGATGGGAATGACTTTGCTCGGGTACATGAGTTGACATGTCAAGCATTTACCACTACTCAGAACGGCCAACCTTTAGCAGAATACTACGCAAATCTAAAAGCTATTTGACAAGAACTCGATGAACGAGATCCGAATCCTATGGTGTGTGACATTGATACTGAAAGGACCCAACCCCGATTTAGTTTCCTAAACCGGAATCAAACCTCTTCTGAAAACGTGAACCAACAAAAACCATTAAAATTTCGGCAGAGTAACGCTACTAACGCGGAATTGCCATTGCCTGCACCCGGAAAATAACACTTCATCCTATGCCACAAAAACCAAACCGTGGGCACCAATCCCATCCGGATTTCTCAATATCATATCAATATCAATAAACAATAAACATAACTGTAATATATAGTATATCCAAGAAAATCCGTATAAAACATATATCAGAATGTATCAGAGCGACCTCTAGTGTAAATATATACAAAATATACAATAGTAGGCAAAACAAGAAACCTACTGGAAAACACAGGTAGCTCGAACAACTAGCCTCCAACCAAGACGTGAAACACCAGAATCTGAACTGCAAACTGGGCACGGAAACCGAAAAGCCCAGGGGAAAGACATGAAAACCGTTAGAGTGAGTGGACGAAAATAAATGTCTTTCGCCGAATAATATATGTTATAAAAACATATGCGAGTCTAAATGTATAAAAATCAAATGGTACACGAGGGAGACTCTAACTCCTCACGCGTACAGAGCATGCATCATAAATACCGCGGGGTCACTCATGGACTCCCTCGCGCTAGTACAGTCTGAATCACGGGATCCCAGACCCACACGTAATTCCAAGCCAGAAAGGCCTCGGGTCAGGATATCTGTCCCCCCCCGGAGCGTACTCGGGAATCAGCCGAGAAGCCAATGTGTATCGATACAACCCTGATAACTGAGACTGTACTCTGTGTAAACCAAATTATAAATCATTTCCATGCACATGCATAAAACATAATATATATGTACGTATATTCGTAGATGCATATTCGTAAATGCATAATCGTAAAACACATGCTCATAAAAATCATGATCATACTGCATGCTCATACTCGTAAAACATATATAAAAGACTCGCAGTCAATCCGTGAAAAGAAATGTCCACTCACAGATGAGCAAAACGCGCACTCGCGCTAATCTCGTGGCCCGGCGGAAGATCCCTCGCCCAAAGCACGATCTCGATCCCCTGAATAGTCATAAAATATATCTGATCAAAATCATAATCCACAATACTGTACCACACCACGAAAACCAACCGTTCCCGGAAACATATAATACTGTGCAAAATAACCAACGGAATTCCCGAAATCTCCGCTCAAAACCCTCGACTGAAAATCTGATACCCAAATCAATTCGAAAACCTCAAGGCGACGATCGGGGCGCGATTACGAGAAAAACGACATTAAAAACATCAAAATCCAAAAAGTCAACGGGTCGCCGGAGCTCTGGCATTACGGCGGCGCACCGTCAACCTGAGAGTTTTCCCGGCGACCGAGCTGCCACAATGATCTCCACAACCAGGCGAACAACTTTAACAAAGGGACCACCACCATCCAACCACCACCGTGGCTGGAATCTAGCTCGAAAGCCACGGTGGTCCAAACCGGCCGGAAAACTTCCCAGACCGATTCCGGCGCCGTCGCGCCACCTCGTCCCTCCAAACCAAAGGGGAAATGATCACTGTCCAAAACCCAACAAAACCCACCAAAGATCCATCCCGGAAAGTCACCGGAGCACCTCCCTCCGTCGAGGCCGATTCCGGCCAAAAATTCCCAATTTTCAAATCGAAATATCTCCCTCAAAACTCAACCAAATCAAGCAATTCCAAGTTCTAAACTGTTTAGAATCACGAGGAGAACATTTTACCTTCAAGGGCCGTGGCCTGAAATGGCCGGAATCAGCCGGTCCGGCGACGGAAGCCAAACGGTCCGTTTTTCTCCTCCAATCAACGAAAGTCAACGGTCAACTCCTGGTCAACGACGGTCAAACTTCCCAAACAGTGTTTCCGACAATTTTTCGACTATTTTCGATATTTATACTCGCACCTCGGGACTATCAACGGTCCAAAACAGATAACCATTACGATTCGGATAAACACGATACGAACGGATAAACTCGTCGATAAACCGAAACTTCAAATAATCATATTATATTCCTCGGTTATCGGAAAAATCATCCGGAACCGCCCACGAGTTCGAAATCACGTGCACTACAACTCTCGAGAAGAGACTCAACTCAAATTTCCAGCCGATAATTAAGTTGTATACGAAACCGGCAAACCACACAACAATCGATAAACCGCGATTACACACTAACTCGTGAATCGTGCTGATTACTCTACTGATTCTGGTTCGGGTCGTCACAGATACTGCTACACACAATAGGACCATCGACAAGATGCGAGTCCATATCTTTCTGAAAGAGTTGGATTCGAGATTCACTATTGCCAAAGGAGAACTGCTGAGACACGTCACATTACCAACTCTTGAACAAGCTTATGCCTATATCCTTAAAGAAGAATCAAATCAGCCCAAGAAACTCTATGATGCTGTGTCAAATCTAGCAGTACAATCAAAATAATAACAAGGATGGAAGCCAAAGACCCAAGACACTTAGCCACGAATTTCACCTGCTCGTAGTCCAGATCTGAGCAAGGTACAATGTTTCTACTGCAAAGAATTTGGCCACTATAAAATCTCATGTCCCCATAAACCAATTCAAGACAAGAATCGTAGTGGTAAGGCAACAATATAGCTGGTCCAAGCACCTGACTTCTGTGGAGTTGAGGGCCAAGATCTAACAATAGGTATTTATGCTCATGAGAGCAGAGGTAAAATTGGTATTGCACTCAAAATTTCTGACTTTACAGGTAGTAATACATGGATAATTGATTCTGGTGCGTCTGATCATATGACCTTTGCCAAAACCTTGTTTTTAAGTTTGTCTTCCTCTTCCATATCTGAAGTCTCAAATGCAAATGATGTGTCTTTCCCTGTTTTAGGTATAGGGTCAGTCCAAGTTACTCCCACCATCCTTTTACATAATGTTCTTTATGTACATTCTCTATCTCATCGTCTATTATCGATCTCTGAATTGAACTCACAAAACAAATGCTCTGTGACCTTTTTTTCTAATGTATGCCATCTTTTAGAATTTTTCATCTCAGGAGATAGTAGGCAAGGGAGATCTGAGGGGGAGACTGTTTCACTTGGATTGCATGTACAACGGGGAAACAAGAAAAACATCACCAACGGTTACCCTGACTTCAAGTTCTGATCGCGTAAAAGAAATTTGGCTGTGGCGTCGTCGATTGGGCCATCCATCATTTAGGGTTATGAAAAAGTCGATGCCGTCTTTATTTGTAGGAATAAAGGAGTCCACCCTCTGATGTGAAACTTGTGTTTTTGCTAAAAGTCATAAATCGAGTTATCCTTCTCGCGTGTCTTATAGTACAACACCATTTGAATTAATTCACTCTGATGTATGTGGCCATTCCAAGAATACAACATTGTCAGGAATGAGATACTTTGTTTTATTTATTGATGACTTTACAAGATTTACATGGGTTGTGTTACTCAAGATCAAAGATGCTGTGTTTTCTGCATTCACTACTTTCCATAATCTTATTCGGAATCAGTATGATGCTTGTGTAAAGATCTTTCGATCTGATAATGGCGGAGAGTTTGTCAACCACTCTTTCCAAGAATATTTTCGACAATATGGAATTATCCATCATACTACTTGTCCTCAAACACCTGAACAAAATGGAGTTTCTGAATAAAAGAATCGTCATCTGTTGGAGATTAGCCGAGCTCTCTTGGCCGAGCTTTCTTGCTTAATGCCAACATGCCCAAATACATGTGGGGCAAAGCTGTATTATGTGCCTCTCACCTGATTAACTGACTACCATCTGTCGCTCTGCAAAATTAGATCCCGTTTGAGGTGTTGTCTCAAACAGTTGTAATTTCATCTCTGAACAAGCTTCCTGCTCGAGTCTTTGGTTGTGTGGCCTATGTTCATCTTCATCAAAATCTGCGGACCAAGTTAGATGCCAGTGCCCTTAAGTGTGTCTTTGTTAGCTATGGTACTCACCAAAAAGGGTACAAGTGTTATCACCCCCCCCCCCCCCCCCCCCCCCCGTCTTAAAGATTCTACGTCACCATAGATGTCACTTTTAGTGAAGACGTGTGTTATTTCTCTTCATCGACCACTCCTCGTGAGGAGGAGAATAGTGGATTTTATGAAGACCAGTTTGAGGCACTAGAAGAAAACATTCCTGAGGAAAATACCTCAGCCGGACGGACTATTCGACCGCTCGAATCTAATCACCCAGAACAGATAGACTCTAATCATTGATCGGTCGAGGGAATTTCTCGACCCGTCAAAAATCCCCAGCCAGACAATGTTCCGCGTGTCAACGATGACCCGTGGAAAATAGGAGAAGAAATCAGTGATAAGCAACCAGTTCTAGAAGATGTACATGTAAGCACAGTTTCTCCTCCTCTATCAAAGATCTCCCATGACCTGTCATCACCTGAGGTATGTATTCATTTGCCTAGTTCTAGTATTCCTGAAAGAATATTGCCTGCTAGGTTAACTCGCGGTCAACCCTCCAAAAAATATGAACTTCTCATGTCAGCTAAAGCCAAGTATTCTGTGACTGATTATGTGTCAACACATAGACTATCCAAACCTTATGTAGCCTTTGTGAATCAATTATTTGCTGTATCTCTTCCTAGTAAAGTGCAAGATGCAATAAATGAGGAGAAGTTGGCTAAGGCGATGGAGGTTGAGATTGATGCTCTTAACAAGCATGATACATAGGATGTGGTACCACTACCACATGGCAAGAAGACTGTTGGGTGCAGATGAGTTTATGCTGTGAAACATAATGCAGATGGATCAGTTGACAGGTAAGTGATGGAGGTTGAGATTGATGCTCTTAACAAGAATGATACATGGGATGGGGTACCACTACCACATGGCAAGAAGACTATTGGGTGCAGATGAGTTTATGCTGTGAAACATAATGCAGATGGATCAGTTGACAGGTATAAGGCAAGATTGGTGGTAAAATGATACACTCCGAAGTATGGAGTGGATTATGATGAAACATTCACACCAGTAGCAAAGACGAATACTATTTGAGTTCTCATATCCTTGGCAGCTAATCTAGACTAGCCATTGCAACAGTTTGATGTGAAGAATGCTTTTCTCCATGGATACTTGAATGAGGAAATTTATATGGATCTTCCTCCCAGATATGGAACTTCTATAGGTAAAAAGATGGTGTGCAAATTAAAGAAATCCTTGTATGGATTGAAACAATCGTCAAGAGCCTGGTTTGGCAGATTCACAACTTTCATGAGGAAGGTTGGGTGCAGACAAAGCAATTCAGATCACACCCTATTCTTCAAACACCAACAGAGCAAGCTAACAACATTGATTATTTATATGGATGACATGGTAGTAACAGGTGACGATCTAGACGAGATCAAGAGGTTGAAAGTTCATCTGTCATCTGAATTTGAAATGAAGGACCTTGGAAATTTGAAGTACTTCCTAGGTATTGAAGTGGCTAGAAACAGAGACTGCATTATGTTGAGCCAAAGAAAGTATGTTTTGGATTTGTTGACTGAAACTGGTATGCTTGATTGTAAACCTATTGATACACCCATTGAACAAAATCATCGGACTGCAGAATATCCTGATCAGGTTCCCACAAACAAGTCTAACTACCAGAGATTAATCGGAAAGCTGATTTACTTGTCCCATACTAGGCCCGATCTTGCTTATGCTGTTAGTGTGGTAAGTCAGTATATGCATAATCCTAGTGAAGATCATATAAATGTGGTGGTGAGAATCTTAAGGTACTTGAAGTCTGCTCCTGGTAAAGATCTTGTGTTTCGAAAGAATAAAGATTTGGGAACCTGTGACTACTCGGATGCAGATTAGGCAGGTAACATCACTGACAGGCGTTCTACTTCTGGCTATTTCACATTTGTTGGTGGAAATCTGGTTACTTGAAGGAGCAAGAAGCAAAATGTTGTGGCTCGATCTAGTGTAGAAGTTGAATACAGAGGAATGGCTCAAGGAGTCTGTGAGTTACTATGACTCAAATATTTTTTGGGAGATTTGGGTTTTAAGCAGGAACATCCTATGCCTCTTTATTGTGACAACACTATTGCAGTTGAGATTGCACATAATCCTATTCAACATGATCAGACAAAACATATGGAAATTGATAGACATTTTATTAAAGAGAAGCTGGATGCTCGGATCATCTCATTACCATTTGTTCGATCAAAAGAGCAATTGGCTGACATTCTCACTAAGGCGGTTTCATGTAAGACATTCAATGACTCACTTGACAAGTTAGACATTCAAGACTTGTATGCTCCAACTTGAGGAGGAATGTTGGAGTGAGTCACACTTCTTGTATAGTTAAGAGATGTATATTCTGTAATTAAGTAGGATTCAATGTTTGAAACAATGAGATTTAGATTCACGCCTTTCTAGTAAATATAGGCACGACTTTTGTGATCACTTTTCAAGAAGCACTCAACCTAGCCAAGTTTTTGGGGATTGTTCATACCTTGTGGTGAACAATGAATTCATCAAAAGCACAACCCAGAGGATGTGTGTCTCCTGAAACATAGATTTTGACATATATTGTCAATTGAAATAGCTAAAAAAAAAACATAAGGGTCATCACATTTCCATGTTCAAAACACAATTCTCACCAACAACAACCCATTGAGGAAGCCCTCCAAAGCTAGGAAGAAGAACACTTTACCAAGATCTGAAAGCCAATATACTCAATTACTCATGTAATTGACATTGTCAAATGCAAATGACATGGTTAGGTCCATAATGAGTAAATTATAATATACCATGAATATGAGCAGTCAAGTGCAGCCAATCTTCATTGGGATAGTCTTTCCTAATTGCTTCAGCTGTCTGCAGCAAATGCTCAATTTGTGGCTCGTCCAAGTCGGGATCACTCTCATCCACAACCTCATTAAGTAGCTCACAGCATTCCCAAATGCTCATTTCCACTCTATCCATTTTCCTATACTCCTCCCTCATCTTCTTCACAAAATCATGTGTCTGATGAATGTGGTTCAGCCTGTAGAATTCCTCCACAGTTATTTGCCTCTCACTTTCGGCATTGTAATCCCCGCAACAATGAAATTGCATATATATATATATGCTTAATGCATCAACTAAAGAAAAAAAGTACGTGACCGAAAAATGAAGAATTAAGAACAATCCTACAGACCTGAATGTCTGGCCAAATGAATTGATTTGAGGAACAATGAAGTCTTTATTTGACACAAGAACATCTGGTTTGCACGTCCATCGTTTCCGGATATGTCTTTCGGCGTCGCAAAGCCACCATCCAATACCAATTCGGAATCAAAAACCTTCGTCGTCTCGAATGAGGAGCCATGTATGCAAACCTTGCAACTCCAACAACATGTCGATATATTTATCTGGGTTTTGGGTCATGCTCTCTCTCATATTACTGCCACTTTCATCTCCGTTGATCCTCTCTCTCTCTCAACTCTCACATCTTTTGCTCTCGCGATGATTTCCGACTACAGTATGCATCTCGGTCGACCCTCAAAGTTGATTGTTGATCAAAGTTTGAAGCTTTATCGTTCTAGGTTGTTGTTATTTTTCAAGTTTGAGCTAAAGACTAAAAAGTACAGTGTTGTAGTACAAGTGGTCAAGTGTTTAGTGGAAAGAAGCAAACTTTAAGTTTGAACTACTTTCATACTTATCTGCCTTGCGTGTAGTTTGATATGTGATCTACGCATTTTAGGCGTATTAATTAGTACATTTTCTCTACATTTTTACTTTGTTATTTACTTAGTATGGTTAATTTTATTAGTTTTTACTTATTTTTGTTATTAGCTTATAGTATGCTATTTTTTTTCTCTAATTGATTGTTTAACTAATTTGTCCATTTTGGATGATTATATATATTTAATATTGGACATCAAAGTTAAAAACTCAATTAAGCTTGATTGTGTGTTGTGCAGGTCACATGGATGTAGTGGTCTAGAGGAGCTTAATTGCATATGCATGATGGTAAATTGCATGGACGGGATGGAGCTTAATGGAGGTTTCAAACACCACAATTAAGTTTGCAATTAAGTAGTGTGAGTAGTGGTGCATGGCTGAAACGGATTGCATGATGGATAATGAAACGCATGGCTGTATTACATGGTGCTTTTCCATACTACATGCATGCCTATTTGAACAGTTTGACATGAGAGGAACGGTTTTGACATGGATGAATGCACATGGATGTATAATTGATTTTTTGAGAGGAGTTAATTGCATGAATGGCATGCATGAGCTGAACGGTGGTATGGAGCATAATTGTATTGGCATGGATGGCTGAAACGCCATAGCTTAATTACATGGAGACAAACGGTTTCCTTCTTGATTAAGAATATTTGAACGACACCATTTTGAAATGGAGGGAGTCTCAAATCATTCCCTATATAAAGAGAGCTTTGAAGGAAGAAAGAGAGATCACTTATCAAAGAGCCGAACCCCTGTCCTAGAGTCCTCTCAAGCCTCTCCAAAACGTCATAGTCTCCAAGGAAGCCGCACATCTTCACAAACCGCCTCCACCATCCTTCAAGGGTCGAATACACAGCTTGGCAATCCCAAGGTGTCTTCATCCTCCATCCATCGAAGGAGCATCAAGCACGGATTAGTATAGGGCAATTCCCTTACTCAAAAAGTGTAACCATGTCTTCTTCTCTTTATTCTCCTTCCTTGTGTAAACTTACGATTACTATGGATTGGTTTCTTGAAGTCTTTTGGTTAAATAATTTTAATTAGTTTTGTATGACTTGTTTGGTGTTCTTCGAAATTGGTTACTCATGCTTATTTGTTCCTAATGCTTAATTTGAATGCAGGGCAATTCCCGGTTTAGATTATGATGTGTTGAATATCGGGCAATTCCCGAGTTTGGCACTTAATTATGAGATATGCATGTAAAACGTAGCTAATGACTTAGAGACCAAATAGGTTGCATGAAATTGGTTAGGTTATTAAAGGATAGGTAACTTGATGAGTTGATCTTGTAAATATTAGATATAGATTGATTTTCGACAACTATGCATGTTTAGTGTTTTTAGGGTTCTTGATTGTTTGCTTGTCTATGAGTGAAGCATGTTAGAATTCTAAGGTTCCTATTTGTGTATGGTTGCCACGTTTTGTTCTTATATTTTGTAGGAAATTAGTTAAACAAACCAACTTTGCACCCCCATTTAAACCTAGCATAGTTATGCATGCACCCTCAATCCCCGGTTAAGAACGATCCCTACTTATCAATGCTACATCTACAAAGAAGGGTTTTAATTGTTTTCGTGTTTGATTGAGTGTTTAAATTAAGTACTTGAAAAGATGTGAATCAATTTTGGCGCCGTTGCCGGGGATTTGAAAAGAATTGTGTGATTATGCTTGTACATTATGTTAATAACTTTCTGTTTTGCAGGGCTGCACACTGCCCAGTTTTGGGTAAATTGTTTGACGTAGCTACAGAGCTCTTAAAAATCTTAAAATTTGCAGAATTGTTTGGTTATGTGTCTAGTTTATGTCTGTAAAATTTCAGCCCCATCAGATTAACCAATAATTATGCAGAAAATCTACTAGCAGCTGCGCGCAATTTGCGCGAATCTGGAATAATTTGTATATGTCCTTTGTGAATATGTGAAATTTTGTGCATATATACTTGTAAGTTTTCGAGATTTATACTAACACTTGTTCATAATGTTGTTTTTGCAGCCATTTAAACGTTAAAGGAAGCTTGGATTTGCATTGAGTACATGAGCTTGGTTGATTAAGTCGCACTCATTGTTGAATAGATGGCGCCTCTTTTCCGTGTTTATCTCCTTAACCCCTCGTGATGTATGGATTTCATCACCATACACCATAACCTAAGTGAAGTTATGGACATGAGGTTGAGGGCGGAGTTTACATTTGACTATGAGGGAGTTGTACATTTTCGAAAGATTGGTTGAATGTCGGACATGGTGTCTAGAAACGGGTTATGACTGGTGACAGGTTTTGAATCTAAGAAAGACTTACACCATTGGAGTATATACCATTGGCCCGGTTAGCCTCGGGGTGTATTGTCGAAATTAGTCCTACCTCTCGCGTTATCTCTATCCCTAACTGGCTATGTTTTCCGATTGAACCAAGACCATTCGATTGAAAGTGTACACTTTATCGCGCGGGTCGCACGTCCTTTGAACGACCTAAAGATCAAGCGAATGTACTCTCTTCAAATCTAAAGCGCAACACAATGAACCCTAAGTGTACATAACCAACGAAAATTTTGTGTATATTGTCAACATGTAAAGGCCTTAACCACTTGCATTTGTAGATTGCATAACCCTCTGGCGGCTTTGTGATGTGTGGATTTCATCACCACACACCCTAACCTAAGTGAAGTTAGGGGCATGAGGCCAAGAGAGTGGTCACGTTTGCATCATGTATTTAGCACGTAACTTTTGTGTTTTCTGCAGGTTCTAACGTTTTCTCTTATGCATTCACTCCATCCTTCACTTAGGTTCTTGCTTGATGCACTTTGAATGAAAGTTTGAATGAATTCTTGCATGAATTTCATGGACTATGGTGTGTGCTTGCATCTTTTGAGTAACAACTTGTATATAACATTTACCTTAGTGTTTATACAACTAACCCCTGCAGGATACATGTACAAATATACATAACTTGTTCTTAGTAACTTGCATTCATTTTAGGATGACCTATAGCCTTTGCATTTCATCTAGTGTACAAAACGCAGCTTATGTATATATAATACCTAATCCAAACGTCACTTGTATGTATGTATGTGAATATGATGTGTTTTGAATTTGTGTGATTTGTTTTTGTGTGTTTTTGTGAAGTCCTTGTGATTTCCAACGTTTTGGATCAAGTATCATGCATTCTTTGTGTATTCTTTTGATACTAACACTTGATCTTGGTTGAATCTCAGGTTGTGAATGACCAAACCTTCTCCATGTGAAATTCAACTCCGTAACCGCACAGTGATCATTCCTCCTAACGCAGTGGAAGACCTTGACCGACCTCTTTTTGAGGACGAGGTTGACTCACCAAGATCTCATCACTCCGAGTACGGTTTTGAGCAAGATCAAGAAGAGGAATCAAGAATGTTGGGACTCAATGGAAACAATGGAAACAACAACAACAACAATGTTCCCAACAACAATGTGGTTCCTAACGTCAACAACAACAATAACAACATTGTGAGGAGAACTCTTCGCCAACAAAACAGCTCAACAGATTGGAGTGCTGGCCCTTCTTGCATTCGATTTCCTGAACCTCAAGATGACAAGAAGGATATTGAGCTTAAGAGTGGATTTCTCCATCGCCTTCCAATCTTTCAAGGGATGGCGCATGAAGATCCTAACATGCATTTGAGGCAGTTTCAGTTTGTGTGCTCGAGTATGAAGCCCACTGATGCAGATGATGAGCTTTTGAAGTTGAAAGCATTTCCATTTACTCTGAAGGAGAGAGCTCAGACTTGGCTCATGGAACTTCCACCAAACCACATCAGTACATGGAAGCAACTTGCGGATGCTTTCTTGAGCAAGTACTTTCCAGCCTCAAAGATCACTATTTTGAGGAAGAAGATCACTGGAATCACGCAAGCATCAGATGAGACATTTGGGCAGTATTATGATCGTTTCAAAGTCTTCTGTGCCACATGTCCTTCCCATGGTTTCTCTGAGACGAATCTTATGAACTACTTCTATGATGGACTCAAACCGATTGATCCAGAGCTTTTAGATGCTGCTGCAAATGGAGCCTTCATGGATTTAGATGAAGAACGTGCCCGTGCACTCTTGGAGAACCGAGCTAACAATGATGCTCAATATGGGATGGCTCCAAGGAAGACTGTTGCCGAAGTGAGCTCAGCAAAAGTCGCTGCAGATGACAAGTATGACAAACTTTCTGACTTGATGGAGCAGATGATGGAGCTTGAAGTGAAACATCAGAAAGTCTCTCTTGGACAATTATGTGGCGTTTACCATTCTCAAGGGCACTTAGGTGATCAATGTCCTACCTTGGCCGAGCAACCACATGAAGAACAAGTCAATGGCATAGGTGGATATCAAGGAGGCCAACGCTACAACAATTACAACAACTTTGGCAACCGTGATCATCCTGGTTTCAAATGGAGTAGCAATGAGGGATGTCTTAACCCTCCAGCACCTCAGCAGCAGCAATACCAACATCCCCAACAATATCAAGCAAGGCCACCAATGGCCCCAACGTCACAAGTTCCCTTGCCCCCTCTGGTTCAGACTTTCACAAATCCGGATTATGACAAGATGATTGCTGAACTGTCTGCCTCAACTCAAGTACTTTTGGATGGACAAAAAGAAACAAAGGCAATGTTGGATGCACATGATCAAGACATCAATGAAATCAAGAAGCAAATGGGCCAACTTGTGGACTTTATGGGACATATTCGAACAACTGGACAGCTTCCATCTCAACCAACGCCACCTACTAGGAATGTGAGTGCGGTTACTACAAGGAGTGGGAAGGTTTTGGAGCTGCCAAAGCAGAAGGCAACGTCATCACCAGATGAAGTTGTTGTGGAGGAAATTTTTGAAGAAGATCCAGCTACTGAAGAGCTCAAAAGGAAGAAGAAAGTGGTGCTACTTTTGCCACTACCAACACCAACACCGACGCACCCTACCCCAATGAAAGGTATTGACTCTACCCCTTCAAGTTTAGTTAATACTAATGCATCGTTTGCTCGTGCACCATTTCCACACAGGTTATCCAAATCAAAGAAAGATGATCAATACGAGGAAATTCTGGACATCTTTCGGAAGGTGCAAGTGAATCTGCCCTTGATCGAGTGCATAAAGCAAGTACCTATCTATGCCAAGTTTTTGAAAGAGCTATGCACCCAAAGGAGGCAAACGAGAGCGACGGAGGTTGTGAAGGTGAATGCAATAGTTTTTGCAGTGTTGCAACGACGGCTACCCCCTAAATTGAAGGACCCTGGGAGTTTTTCTGTTCCCTGCGTGATTGGTGACAAGAGATTTGAAGATGTCATGCTCGACTTGGGTGCATCCATCAACGTGATGCCCTACTATCTTTATGCATCCATGGAGCTTGGCGAGCTTAAGCAAGACAATGTCATCATTCAACTAGCTGATCGTTCTCACAAGTATCCAAGAGGATACGTTGAAGATGTTCTTGTGTAAGTCAACAACTTGATATTCCCTGCAGACTTTTACATTGTTGACATGGAGGAGAGTCCGTTGAATACTACACCACTTTTGCTTAGACGTCCCTTCATGAGAACAGAAGAACAAAGATAGATGTGTTTGAAGGCAAGTTCTCCATGGAGATTGATGGGGAGAAGATCGAGTTCAACATCCTTGATGCTATGAAGGTTCCCATTGCTACTGTCAACTCATGCATTTCGTTGGATTTAGTTGAAGATATGGCACAGCAGCATTTGGATGTACTTAGAGAGGATGAGCTTAACATTGTCCTTCAAGATGGAATTGGGCTGACTTACACTAGGGATGATGCCCTAGTTGACGTTTTGATTGAAGTCTTGGAGCCCAGACTTAGAGAAATGGCGTTGGCACTTAATGAAGCAGCCCTTGTGACGTCTAGACCTCCACCAATTCCCTTGGTCTATGGCGAAAACAAGCTTGTTTCTTCCATCATTCGAGCACCAGAATTAGAACTCAAGGTATTACCAGATCATTTGAAGTATGCTTACTTGGGTGACAATGAGACATTACCGGTTATCATCTCATCAACATTGGAGGAAGAACAAGATGACAAGCTAGTTCGAATGCTTCAACAGTACAAGCCCGCCATTGGTTGGACACTCGCAGATATCAAAGGTATCAATCCTGCTACTTGTGTTCATCGTATTCTGCTTGAAGATGGCGCCAAGCCAACACGTGAAGCTCAAAGGAGACTCCATCCACCAATGATGGAGGTTGTGAAGAAGGAAGTCATCAAACTCTTGGATTGTGGGGTCATTTATCCGATTTCAGACAGCCGATGGGTCTCACATATGCAAGTTGTTCCTAAGAAGTCTGGAATCACTGTTGTGAAGAATGCGGAGAATGAGTTAGTGCCTCAACGCATTGTCACTGGACACAGAGTTTGCATTGACTACAGGAAGCTCAACTCCAGCACTCGAAAGGATCACTTTCCTTTGCCATTCATTGATCAGATGCTTGAGAGATTGGTTGGTCATTCATACTACTGCTTCCTTGATGGATATTCAGGTTACAACCAAATTAGCATTGCTAAGGAGGATCAAGAGAAAACAACGTTCACATGCCCTTTTGGAACGTTTGCTTATCGACGCATGCCATTTGGACTTTGTAACGCCCCAGGTACGTTTCAACGTTGCATGCTTTCTATCTTTTCTGATTACATTGAGAAAATAATTGAAGTATTCATGGATGACTTTAGTGTTTTTGGGAAATATTTCGATACATGCTTGGGAAATTTAGAACTAATCTTGTAGAGATGCGTTGAAACGAACTTGGTACTCAATTGGGAGAAATGCCATTTCATGGTAACTCAAGGGATTGTTCTTGGACATATTGTGTCGAAAAAAGGGTTAGAGGTTGATAAATCAAAAGTAGATCTTGTGAAACACTTACCCTCTCCAACTTTGGTTAGAGAGATTCGTTCTTTTCTTGGACTTGCAGGATTCTACAGGAGGTTCATCAAGGACTTTTCCCACATCTCACGTCCCTTGTGCAAGCTGCTTCAGAAAGACACTCCCTTTGTGTTTGATGATGAGTGTGACGTTGCATTCAAGAAGCTCAAGGCGTTGCTCACATATGCTCATATTCTTCAAACACCATATTGGTCCTTACCTTTTTGAGCTTATGTGTGATGCTTCAGACTATGCCGTTGGAGCTGTTTTGGGACAAAGGAAGGACAAGAAGCCTTATGCCATCTACTATGCTTCTAAGACACTTGATGAGGCTCAAGCCAACTACACAACAACCGAGAAGGAGATGTTGGCAGTAGTGTTTGCATTGGACAAGTTCCGGTCCTATCTACTTCAGAGTAGGTTATAATTTACACTGATCATGCTGCTTTGAAGTATTTGATGCAGAAAAAGGATGCAAAGCCAAGGCTCATACGTTGGATACTACTTCTACAAGAGTTTGATGTGGAAATCAAGGACAAGAAAGGAGTAGAGAATGTGGTAGCCGACCACCTCTCTAGGATTGAGAGAGAGAGATCCAACGTTGCAATTGAGGAGCATTTTCCGGATGAACAACTCTTCGGACTTCAGGTAAGTGCCTCTGAAACTCCATGGTATGCAGATATTGTTAACTACTTAGTTACTGGAGAGTTTCCACCATCAATGCATAAGGCCCAACGTGACAAGCTTAGGAGTAATGCTAGGACTTTTATTTGGGATAAACCTTACTTATGGAAACAATGTGCTGATTTAGTGATTAGAAGGTGTGTTCCGGATAGTGAGTTTGCATCTATTCTTGAGTTTTGTCATAGTGGTGCCTGTGGAGGTCACTTTGGTTCGAAAAAGACTGCCCTAAAAGTGTTAGATTGTGGTTTCTTTTGGCCTAACCTATTTCGTGATTCTAATGATTTTTGTGCTAAGTGTGATAGGTGCCAACGATCCGGCAATCTTGGATCTCGAGATCAGATGCCACAAGTGTTCATACTAAATGTCGAAATTTTTGATGTTTGGGGCATTGATTTTATGGGACCTTTTCCTCCATCTAACAGTTTTACTTACATCTTACTCGCTGTTGATTATGTTTCGAAATGGGTGGAAGCAAAAGTCACCTGTACTAATGATTCGCGAGTTGTTGCAGATTTCCTCAAGACGAACATATTTTCTAGGTTTGGAATGCCACGCGTTCTAATCAGCGATGGAGGAAGTCACTTTTGCAACAAGACAATGGAAGCGTTGATGAGAAAGTATGGGGTCAAGCACAAAGTTTCTACACCTTATCATCCACAAACCAATGGCATGGCGGAGGTATCAAATCGAGAAACCAAGAAGATCTTGGAGCGAACTATCAAACCAAACCGCAAAGACTGGAGCCAGTGTTTGGATGATGCTTTGTGGGCATATAGAACAGCGTACAAGACCCCTATAGGCATGTCACCCTATAGACTTGTTTATGGGAAGTCTTGTCATCTTCCGGTGGAGCTAGAACACAAAGCTTGGTGGGCGGTGAAGAAGTTCAACATGGACAAGGATGAAGCTGGATTACATCGAAAGTTGCAGCTATGTGAGTTAGAAGAAATCTGGAATGATGCGTTTGACAATGCTTGGATCTACAAGGAGAAGACAAAGGTGTTTCATGACAAGATGATCCGAAGGAAGGAGTTTGAGATTGGTCAACAAGTTCTCTTATTCAACTCTCGACTCAAGCTTTTTCCGGGCAAGCTACGCTCAAGATGGATCAGACCTTTCATTGTTATTGAAGTATTCTCACATGGAGCTGTTTTGATCAAAAGTCCAATAACCGGCAATGATTTCAAAGTCAATGGCCATCGTTTGAAGCCATATTATGCAAATTTCAAGGAGGAACTCATTGAAGATGTGAAGCTTAAGGAGCCGCCAACTTCAACCACATGAAGGATGCATCACGTCTAGGCTGGAAGACGTTAAAAAACAAGCGCTTGTTGGGAGGCAACCCAATTGAGGAGTCTTCAACAGATTTGCATTCTCTTCCCTTTCTCTTTTAAATTTTCGTAAATTTTCTTTCATTAATTAGAAATTTTCGTGAGTCTCTCTTCTATGCTTAAATTCTATGACTTTACTTTGGTACATTGAGGACAATGTAGAGTTTAAGTGTGGGGGAGGGGTTTACAACTTTGTTGAGTCATAAAATTGAAAAATCGGGCGGACAATGGAACTTTCCGGTGGATGATGCCCTAAAAAAAAAAATATTTTCAGTCATACTTAGTGTATTTCGAGTATTTTTGTGTAACTTAGTGTTTTAAAGAGTCTTAGGATGCCCTTAGTTAGTCAATGATGAAAATGGACCGAAAGAAAATACATATGGCGTTGCATATCATTAAGAATGAATTCATGTGCTAATTGAGACATCTTTGAGTGTTATGACATGTAGTAGATATGGTTTGTAAAACTTGGTACAGAAATTCGCATGTTAGAATAAGTTTTAAATCATATGAGCCTTAAAGTGAGATTTTGAGCCTAAACACTTCCTTTGAGAGTAAAAATTCGTGCATTATAGATATTAGGTCTCAAAATCATGCATACACTCACTTGCCATAGATCTTAATGAACTAGAGAATACTAGAACTTACTCATGTCGACTTGCAAAGCTTATAATTGTTACATACTCTGATTTTGGATATGACTAAAGGCACTTAGGATTTTCCACCACCTTGCCAAATTTCCATGTGTCCCATTTGTGCGCACGAGTTGCGACCCCCCCTAGATAGCCATTTTGAGCCCACATTTAGCTTTTCCTTCATCACCATATATATCTAAACACCTTAGCCTAGTGTAGGACTTCTCTGCCCTATGTTCTGCAGACTTAGTATGAAGTAATGTCGACAAGAGGAGAAGATGTTTTTGGTGATGTTTCTTAACTGCTATGATGTGTGTATGGGGATAGACTTGTTCAAACAGCTTTGTAAAGAGTTATTGCCGAAAAAACAAAGAAAATGAAGAAAATTTTCGAGAGCAAGAAGAAAAGAAAAGAAAAAAAAAATCAAAAGCTCTCCGGCAATAGGTTTTAAATGTACATTGTTTGAATTAATGTCCCCCATATTTGTGAGTTTGGAGTTTGTTTCGAAATGAAGGCCCAACAATGTAAGATTTGGCCTTTGTCCTGTTCACAAAGCTTAAGGGAAGTTTAGAATGAAGATAGGGCCCAACACGATGAAATCCGGCCCTTGTACTTTAAAGACATGCATGGTGACGTTTTGGTGATATGAGAGCTTAAAATTGTTCAAGTTTTGGTGCTTTGGCTAAGTCTTTAGGATGTTCTTAAACACCACATATCTAAACTTTGAATGCCTTAACCTTGGCCCCATCACAACCCTTTAAAAGTCCTTTTTGATCCTTAAGATGAGTAGCCTTCAATCTGTGGAGTAAGTTGCATGAGTAAGCATATGGTTTTGGTTCATTTGAGCAAGTAATTCATTCCATTCATTTACTTAAACACTTTGAGTGAAACCTTTGCATGAGTGGAAAATATGATGAGTGCATCCATGTGAGTTGATTTGAACTTCATTCGAAGCACGCACAGACTTAAACTCACCATTGTTTTCTCTATGTCTTACTTGTTCATAACATGATCATGTCTCTATTATCTAGTGAATTCAAAGATCATTCATACTAGACACATTGTGATTCCATCGCCATATACATAAAGAAATTTCTGAGACAAATTTTGACCAAGGGGTTAGTGTTGTTTTACTTGGTATCTCTTACGTTTTCAAACATGATAACATGAAAATTGGCGGCTTTGAAATGTTGAGACTTCTAAGTGTTTTGTACATATAAGTGTGACGTTTTTCCCATTGTTATTTTCCCTTTATTATTTTTCTTTTATCGAGTCCGTTGCTTTGATTTGTATTTGCTAGGGACTAGCAAATTTTAAGTGTGGGGGAATTTGATCTACGCATTTTAGGCGTATTAATTAGTACATTTTCTCTACATTTTTACTTTGTTATTTACTTAGTATGGTTAATTTTATTAGTTTTTACTTATTTTTGTTATTAGCTTATAGTATGCTATTTTTTTTCTCTAATTGATTGTTTAACTAATTTGTCCATTTTGGATGACTATATATATATATATTTAATATTGGACATCAAAGTTAAAAACTCAATTAAGCTTGATTGTGTGTTGTGCAGGTCACATGGACGTAGTGGTCTAGAGGAGCTTAATTGCATATGCATGATGGTAAATTGCATGGACGGGATGGAGCTTAATGGAGGTTTCAAACACCACAATTAAGTTTGCAATTAAGTAGTGTGAGTAGTGGTGCATGGCTGAAACGGATTGCATGATGGATAATGAAACGCATGGCTGTATTACATGGTGCTTTTCCATACTACATGCATGCCTATTTGAACAGTTTGACATGAGAGGAACGGTTTTGACATGGATGTATAATTGATTTTTTTAGAGGAGTTAATTGCATGAATAGCATGCATGAGCTGAACGGTGGTATGGAGCATAATTGTATTGGCATGGATGGCTGAAACGCCATAGCTTAATTACATGGAGACAAACGGTTTCCTTCTTGATTAAGAATTTTTGAACGGCACCATTTTGAAATGGAGGGAGTCTCAAATCATTCCCTATATAAAGAGAGCTTTGGAGGAAGAAAGAGAGATCACTTATCAAAGAGTCGAACCCCTGTCCTAGAGTCCTCTCAAGCCTCTCCAAAACGTCATAGTCTCCAAGGAAGCCGCACATCTTCACAAACCGCCTCCACCATCCTTCAAGGGCCGAATACACATCTTGGCAATCCCAATGTGTCTTCATCCTCCATCCATCGAAGGAGCATCAAGCACGGATTAGTATAGGGCAATTCCCTTACTCAAAAAGTGTAACCATGCCTTCTTCTCTTTATTCTCCTTCCTTGTGTAAACTTACGATTACTATGGATTGGTTTCTTGAAGTCTTTTGGTTAAATAATTTTAATTAGTTATGTATGACTTGTTTGGTGTTCTTCGAAATTGGTTACTCATGCTTATTTGTTCCTAACGCTTAATTTGAATGCAGGGCAATTCCCGGTTTAGATTATGATGTGTTGAATATCGGGCAATTCCCGAGTTTGGCACTTAATTATGAGATATGCATGTAAAACATAGCTAATGACTTAGAGACCAAATAGGTTGCATGAAATTGGTTAGGTTATTAAAGGATAGGTAACTTGATGAGTTAATCTTGTAAATATTAGATATAGATTGATTTTCGACAACTATGCATGTTTAGTGTTTTTAGGGTTCTTGATTGTTTGCTTGTCTATGAGTGAAGCATGTTAGAATTCTAAGGTTCCTATTTGTGTGTGGTTGCCACGTTTTGTTCTTATATTTTGTAGGAAATTAGTTAAACAAACCAACTTTGCACCCCCATTTAAACCTAGCATAGTTATGCATGCACCCTCAATCCCCGGTTAAGAACGATCCCTACTTATCAATGCTACATCTACAAAGAAGGGTTTTAATTATTTTCATGTTTGATTGAGTGTTTAAATTAAGTACTTGAAAAGATGTGAATCAATATGCTGAGTTCAGTGGATTAGGCATTGTTATTCTGAGTTTGATACTTATCTGTCCTTTTTCCCATTCTTGATTGGGTAATGAAAGTAGATTTAGGAGTACTCTTAGTTTGGGATGGAATCGATTCATTTATCAAGTGGCAACCAGATAGAATTGATTCATTTATTGGGATAAATTGTTAGGATTACTCTCAGTTTGAATCTGTACTATGTAGTAATCCGCTACACCTCTGCAACTTTTGCTGCTGCCACCACTACAACAATTCCTGCTATCACTTTTGTTATGGCAATTCTGTTGAGCTAATTTATTGGTTTATTAATTGATTTGATGACATGAGTTGGTTCTTCTTCTTTTTGTTTAAGCAGTGAAAATGAAATCTGGGTTTTTTTTCCTCTCTTTTTAATTTTAAGGATGGAAAGCACTTCTATAAAGTAATGGCATGGTGTGGCCAAGGTGTTGGGTTCTGTTACTAGCCTCTTAGAGGCTTTGGTGTTTGCTTTAGTGAAGGGGCCTCCACTAAAGATCATGAACTAGTTCCCAGAGATTGTACACCGCCAAATTCATCAAAAGTTTCACTACAGCGGGGAGTGGATTAAAGGTTCCCTCATTATGCTCTCAGCCAACACTGCTTGGTCTTTGTGGCTCATTTGGCAGGTTATTATTAATTGATCTCATCATTTTTCTCATCTAAACAGTTTCAATTCATTGAATTTTCTCTCACTTACATGGTTTAGTTTGATACATATTATATAGGGTTCAATTGTGAAGGAATACCCAGCAAAGCTGAGGCTTACTGCTCTACAGTGCTTCTTTAGCTGCATGCAATCTGCTTTTTTTTTGACAATTTTAATTGAGAAAATGCCTTCAGCTTGGAAAATTGGATGGGATATTGAATCTCTCACCGGCTCTTTATCGACCCCCAGATTGGTGTCGGCAACAACAAGGACACCAGAGGCATAACTTACGTGGTCTACGAGGACATCTACAACGCTAAGACCGCCGTTGACCGCCTCTCCAGGTCCAACGTCGCCAATCGGTATCTAATCGTGCTCTATTACTAGCAGGCCAAGATGGGGAAGAAGTTCGATTCGAAGAAGGAGGAGGATGATATTGCGAGGATGCAGGAGAAGTATGGAGTCTCCAATAAAGATAAGTAATTCGATTTCTTTCGATTTCTAGGGTTTCGATTGTGTATGTAGCTGTTGAGACGATTATATGATGAGCTCTCTGTTTATTGTAATCGGATAATGATGTTGTTAGTGATGTTTTAAAAGTGTAAACGGTTGAGTATGATATCGAATTTTTAGCTGCATTAAGATTTGTTGTTCTGGTTTAGTGGATCGAAAACTTACAATGTTGCGATGTTAGGTGATTATATGTTATCAGCTGAGCTTAGTGAAAGTGAAGTTCTTAGTTGAATTGAGAAAACTCTGTAGTGTGTGATTGGTTGATACTTGGATGTCTACTATATAGCTGCATTAGATTTGTTGTTTTTGGTTTAGTGGATAGGCAAATCACAAGGTTGGGATGTTAGGCCGTTTATTATATATAGAAATTGTTATTAGTTGAGCTTAGTGAAAGTTAAGTTCTTGATTGACTTTGGAAAACTCTATAGTTTGTAATTGGTCGATACTTCGGATGCTTAGCTTCCTTCAGATTTGTCCAAGTTCTTCTTGTGGTTTGTAATTACTGATGTCATGCTTTAAATATAGTGAATTCTTACGGTAGCAGTGCATGATTGATAATTTAGCTTTTTTGTTTATTCTTTCATCACCAACAACAAATTTAACATTGACATATGCACCATATCTAAAAAACTTCAGTATATCTGGGTTATCAGTTACCAAACCTCTCCTCTTTGCTCTATCTCATTTTTTACTTTCCTTTTTTCTTTTTCAGTCCGTTTGTTATTATGGGTAATGTTTTAGTTCTTGAATAGATTGTTTTCGTTGTGTTTACTATTGAATGGATTGTTTTAATTATGTTTTAACTATTGTTTCGTTATGTTTTCTGATCTGAATTTACATCTTATTAGGTGAACATGAAGTATTCAATTTTGAACTTTGCACTTAATACTGAACATTGTCCTATGTTATTGATTTCTCTTGGTTTCCTAACATATTGATGTAAAAATGCTGGAGTTGTCACAACACAATTTAAACAATGAATAAAACTTCTGAAACGGTTAGTCTAACATGATAAATACGATCTCTTAAATGGATGCATGATTTCCTATGTATAGTTTGCCCAAACTAACACAATGGATGCGTTTTCGTTCCTTCCACATATTTTTTCATCTTTCTTTTCAATTCTAATATGTGGGCTGTATTTCAAAGGGTCTAAAGATTATGTGTAAAATTTCCGGCTTTGCCATTCTACTGCTGTTGTTTCTGTGTCCACTATCTTTTGTTGTTCCATCCTTCCGTTCTTTTTCAGCTACGTACATTAGTCATATGAGATTCATCAGATCTAAGTAATAAACCTTATCATGATTTCACATCATTATTACTTGCCTTCACTTTCGTATCACTGATTTAGATTTTTTACGACTATTTATCATCCATTGGTATCGTGCATCCAGTCATCGACTATAAGATATAGGCGTGAAAGTTTATCATCGTATTGTTATTGTAGAAGTGTTTTTCCTACATAAGTTCTACACATATCATTGCACATACATAATTAAATTATTAACATTATTGCATTCTTATTTTGATTTTCATGTCTTGCTGATGACTACGATGGAGTCGATGATTTGATCTATGGATATTTGATTCTTTTTTAGCTATGGAGTCGTGCTGTCTCCTGACCAAAAGGAAATATTTTTTCCAATGACTCCAAAACTTTGAACCATACTCGATAGACGTCGAATCAACTAAAGAGACGACTTTTTCAAGATCAACGCATAAGCAGAATAACTGAGCAACCAGTGACCATAAAGAATTTGATGCTCCAGATATGACATTACAAGTCACATATGGTACCGCTGAAGATACAGGTAATCATTGTATACTAAAAGTCGTGACATGCTTATTTTAGTGACAATACGGCTTTTATGAATCGTTTCGTTAACTTCCTTTAACATGACAACTTTGTTTTCTCGTAATTTGCTATTCCGACTAATTTTGCAGTTGTGCATCTTATGATTACTCTCTCACAACAAGCTGTTATTGTGACGACCCAGAACAGAATCAGCAGTGAAATCAGCTTAATCTACGAGCTTGTGCGTAATCGCAGATTTCCGACAGTTGTTTGAATCGCCGGACTTGATAACGACTAAATCATTGGCCGAGGATTGGAGATGAGTCTCTTCTCGAGAGTCGTTTTACGTGTGATTTCGAGTTCGTGGGCGGTTCCGGATCATTATTTGGACGACCGAGGAATAAATTATGAATATTTGAAGTTTCGACGTAATCGGTTTATAATGGTGGCTTTCTTAACGATTAAATTACTGGATGGGAATTTGGTTTCGAATTCTTCACGGAAGTTGTTGAGAATTTAATTTTGAGCTCGTGGGAACTTCCGGAGCATTATTCTGAATTACGAGGATTAAATTATGAATATTTCCGATTGTTAATTATTTAGTCGGTTAAAGCATGTGTTAGATTGAACCGTTGACTTTTTATCGGTTTGGTCGATGTGTTTGACTTCGGGTGATAATTCAAGAATACGTCGAGTCGAGTTTGTTGCCGCGAGAATTATTGGAATCAGAATTACGACGAGGAAGTTACGTGTGTTTGAAGTTTGTCGAAAAAATAATTACGGAAGTTTCTATTTTGGGGAAGGTATAAATAGTGGGTTACTATATCAGGAAAGTCAAACATCTTCATTAATGGGCATTGACCCGGCCAACGCGGGGAGAGAGAGAAGAGCACGACGGTGCTCCACGGCCACCGGTGACGTGGCTCCGTCCGGTGATACACGCTTTTGCAACTACTAAATTAACACTTAACACTTAACACTCAACAAAAAACGCATACAATTAAAACCCTTGGTGTAGATGTAGCATTGGTAAATAGGGTATCGTTCTTAACCGGGGATTGAGGGTGCATGCATATTTACGCTAGTTTTTTTTTTGGGGGAGTTTATAAATTGGTTGTTGGTTGATGAAATAAAAGATAAAAACGTGGCATAGCAAACGCATAGACGGCTCCTAAGTTCTAACATGCTTAAACTCATAGACAAGCAAAACAAACAAGAACATAGAATCCTAAACATGCTTACTAAACCGAAAATAAAGTCTAATTATATATATACACATTGATCAACTCATTCCATACACCACGTCTTACTCACCTAGTCATGTTATATGCAACCTATTAATATCTAAGTCTTTAACCAAGTTAACATGTATGATCTTCATTAGTGCTCAGGAATTTGCCCTATGACACATACCAACTTGACAAGGAATTTGCCTTCGCCTCAATTGATTCATTAAGTTCGACATGCTTTAATAAATTCTAAGATACGAGTAAGTCACGAAAATAACACAAAGATGACAAGGAAGTGAACCGAAACAAACTTTATTTCAACTACAATATCAAAAGTCTACAAGAATGAAAATAGAAGGTATCGAAATACACTTTGGTCGGGAATTTGCCCTACGTCAAGGATGCAATCCGGCCTTCTAGGAGATGGAGAGCCTCTAAAGGAATTTGCCTTCTAGTCGACTCGGTGGAGGAGTTCTTGATGAATGGAGGGGCGACTTCTTGTAGGAATTTTGTTAAAGTGGTGGAGAGGAGTGTTTGGCAAAGCTTTTGGTGTCTTGAATGAGTGATGATAATGAATGAGTCGAGCTCCCCTTTATATAGGAGAAGAGTAGGGTTTTTCCTACCAAAATAAGACTTTCCTTATGTACCCGGGTAAATCTGACAGTCTGTCTTCAAACGCTTTTTCCCGGCGTTTCAGATCTTGGAAAATTCTGATTCTTATTTCATTGGAAATATTATTCAAAGGGCTATAAAATCCATATCAGGAACACCATATTTGGAATTGAATTGGATTTACTACGGATTTTAGAAGTTAAGTGACCTGGCTGCCCTGTTTTCTTCTTCTTCAAGGAAAAGGAAATCTTCATATCTTCAAATCTTGCCTTCCGTATTCCCTAATAATTCTTGGCCAAATCTATCATATTCTTGCACATATTTTGGCCCTCAAATCAGGTCTGAAAATTCATATAATATCTCCCAAAATTCGTCCATTATATGCTCCATATATTCTGCCATATTTGCTCTTTCCTGGGTCGCGCAGGAGAAATGTCTTCATCTTTTTGTCCACCATTTTGGTATCCATTTCATTTGGCATTTGGTTTCCAATTCTTGACACCATATGGGAATGCATTTTAGTAACCATTTGAAGACCATTCCTCGGACCATTTCTTCTCCGGAATTGAGAACTTTTCTCCTTAGCCCGCTTTTAGCTCCAAATCGCCTCCTTTATTATTTTCTCCGTTATTTCTACCTAAAAGCATAAAGTAAGTTAGAAACATATTTACTAATCATAAAACAAAGTTAAATGTAGAGAGAATTGCATTAAGAATCAAGTATGAAATGCGTTGATCAAAACTCCCCACACTTAGACTTTGCTAGTCCCTAGCAAAAAAAACTAAAATAAAGGAAACGAGAAGGTAAGCTACATATTTCCAAAGATGAAGCTAGTCTTCACGTTGAACACATTCCATGGACTCAAATAAATAAAAACAACTTCTAAGCCCTTAACTAAATTTGTCTCAGAAATTTCTTTATGTATATGGCGATGGAATCACAAGATTTTAGAATTTAAAGTTCAACAATTTTGAGAGTTAATAGAAATATGATCATGTTATAAACAAGTAGGACTTGGAGAAAACAATGGTGAAGTTAAAGCTATGCATGTTTCGAACAAGTTTGAATCAAGCTCACATGGATGCACTCATCATATTTTCACTCATGAAAAGAGGTTCACTCAAAATGTATATGTATTGCATCGAAATACCTCATAATTACTTGCACAAATGAACCAAACCATATGCTTACTCATGTAACTTACTCAACCAATTGAAGGCTACTCATCTTAAGGATCATAAAGGACTTTAGAAAGGTTGTAATGAGGCTAAGGCTAAGGCATTCGAAATTTAGATAAGTGGTGGTGTAAAAACGTTCCAAAGACTTAGTTTAGCACTTAGAATTCTTCAAATTCGTGGCTCATCCTCTCCTCACACTTCCTTGTGTCAAACTTCAAGATCGGGGGCCAATTTTCATCTTTTTGGGCCCTAACTTCATTCTCAACTTCCTTTGAGCTTTATGAACAGGACAAAGGCTACATTTCTTCACTTTTGGGCCTTCAATTCGTAGTAATCTCCAAATTCATAAGTATAGGGGACATTAATCCAAACTTATACAATCTAAACACAATGCCTCGAGATCTTTATACATTTTTCTTCTTTTTCTTTTTTATCTCGAAAATTTTGGCATTCAAATACAAAATTTGTTGGACAAGTCTATCCATATTCACACATCTTTTCATCATCTTCACGCCACTTTCATTGTGCTAGCTTCGAAATTCTTCACCAAGTCTTTAGAACAAGGGTAGGAACTCTACACTAGGCTAAGTGTTTAGATATAATGTGGTAATGAAAGAAAGGCTAAACGTGGGCTCAAAGGGGTTAATCTAGGGGTGTCGCAACTCGTGCGCACAATGGGACACATGACTATTTGGTTTAAGTGGTGGAAAACCTAAATGTCTTTAATCATATCCAAAATCAAAGTATATATCAACTTAAAAGCTTTGCAAGTCTACATGAGTAAGTTCTAGTAATCTCTAGTTCATTAAAATCTATGGCAAGTAATTTTGATGAAGCATGTAATTATTTTTGAGACATGATGCACGAAAATTCACTCTAAAAGAATAATGTAGGCTCAAAAACTCACTTTAAGGTTCGTATGATCTAAATTTATTCTAACATGCGAAATATGTACCAGGTTTAATCAAACCATATCCACTACATGTTATAACGCTCAAAACATCTCAATTAGCACTAGAAATTGTCCTAGGTGATTTACATGCCATATATATTCGTTTTCGGTCCAATTTCATCATAGACTAGTTAAGGGCATCCTAAGACTCTTTAAAAACTCTAAGTTAAATAGAAAGACACAAAATAATTTTTTTTAGGGCATCATCAGCCGGAAAGTTCCATTGTCCGCCCGGTTTTATGATTTTAGGAATCAAATAAAGTTGTAAACCCCTCCCCCACACTTAAACTCTACATTGTCCTCAATGTACTTAAAGAAAACATAGAACTAAGTATGAAGAGAGAGAAAGACTACGAAAAAAAATGAAAAGGTACGAAAATTTAAAAGATAAGGGAAGAGAAAACAAATCTGTTGAAGACTCCTCCATTGGGTTGCCTCCCAACAAGCGCTTGTTTTTTAACGTCTTACAACCTAGACGTGAAACTTCTTCTATGCTTGTGATGTGATTGGCTCGAATAAGGTAGCTTCCTCAACGTCATGCTCCTTGAAATTTGCATGATAAGGCTTCAAACGGTGGCCATTCACCTTGAACTCGTTTCCGGATGTTGGACTCTTTATTTGAATAGCTCCATGGGGAAAAATTTCGGTGACTATGAAAGGTCCAATCTACTTTGAGCGAAGCTATCCCGGAAATAGCTTGAGTCGAGAGTTGAAAAGCAAAACTTGCTGGCCGACGAGAAATTCCTTCCTGCGAATCCGTTTGTCATGGAACGCCTTAGTTTTCTCTTTGTAAATCCATGCGTTGTCAAAAGCATCGTTCCGGATTTCTTCGAGTTCACACAACTGCAATTTCCGATGTACTCCGGCCTCATCACGATCCATGTTGAATTTCTTAATAGCCCACCATGCCTTGTGCTCTAGCTCCACTGGAAGATGGCATGCTTTCCCATAAACAAGACGAAAGGGTGACATTCCAATGGGAGTCTTGTAAGCCGTTCGATATGCCCATAATGCGTCATCAAGACATTGGCTCCAATCCTTCCGGTTGGGCTTGATGGTTCTCTCCAGGACTTTCTTAATCTCACGGTTGGATACTTTGGCTAATCCATTCGTTTGAGGGTGATAAGGTGTCGAAACCTTGTGCTTGACGCCATACTTCCTCATTAAAGCTTCCATCGTTTTGTTGTAGAAATGGCTCCCTCCATTGCTTATGAGAATGCGTGGCATTCCATGTCGACTGAAAATATTAGCTTTGAGGAAATCTACAACAACTCGCGAATCGTTAGTCCGGGTGGCTTTTGCTTCCACCCATTTCGAAACATAATTAACGGCGAGTAAGATATAAGTAACACCGTTAGACACGGGAAATGGTCCCATAAAATCAATACCCCACACATCAAAAATTTCGACATTAATCACATAGTGTTGTGGCATTTCATCACGTGGTCCAAGATTACCGGTTCGTTGGCACCTATCACACTTAGCACAAAAAGCGTTAGAATCACGAAATAGGTTAGGCCAAAAGAAACCACAATCAAGTATTTTGAGGGCTGTTTTTCGAGATCCAAAGTGGCCTCCATATGCATCATTATGGCAAAACTTAAGAATGTCTTCGAACTCACTATCCGGAACACACCTACGAATCACTAAATCAGAACATTGTTTCCATATGTAAGGTTCATCCCAAATAAAAGTTTTAGCGTTTAATCGAAGCTTATCACGTTGAACACTATGCATGTGAGGTGGAAACTTATCGGTAGCCAAATAATTAATAATGTCCGCATACCAAGGAGTTTTCGAGGCACTTACCTGAATTCCGAAGAGTTGTTCATCCGGAAAATTCTCCTCAATGTCGATGGCCTTTCTCTCGTGCACAATCCTGGACAAATGATCAGCTACCATGTTTTCCACTCCCTTCTTGTCCTTAATTTTGATGTCAAATTCTTGGAGTAGAAGTATCCAACGAATTAGCCGTGGTTTAGCATCTTTCTTCGCCATCAAATACTTAAGTGCTGCGTGGTCCGTGTACACAATCACCTTACTTTGCAATAAGTATGATCGAAACTTGTCAAGCGCAAACACCACTGCAAGCAACTCCTTCTCGGTGGTAGTATAATTGCTTTGTGCGTCATCCATCGTTCGAGAAGCATAGTAGATGGCGTGAGACTTCTTGTCTTTCCGCTGACCAAGGACGGCTCCAACACCATAATCGGATGCGTCGCACATCAACTCAAAAGGTAGTGACCAATCCGGAGCACAAAGTATAGGAGCACTCGTGAGAAGCACCTTCAATTTTTCAAAGGCAACGTTGCAATCATCATCAAAGTCGAAGGGAGTGTCCTTTTGAAGTAGTTTGCACAAGGGTCGAGCTATGTGGGAAAAGTCCTTAATAAATCGTCGATAAAATCCTGCATGACCAAGAAAAGAGCGAACCTCTCTAACCGAAGTCGGAGAGGGTAAGTAGCGAACAAGATCTACCTTAGATTTATCAACTTCAATTCCTTTTTTCGATATAATGTGTCCTAAAACAATCCCTTGAGTAACCATAAAATGACACTTTTCCAAATTAAGCACAAGGTTAGTTTCAACGCATCTTTGCAATATTAACTCTAAATTCCCTAAGCATGCATCAAAATCTTTTCCAAAGACACTAAAATCATCCATGAATACTTCAATTATTTTCTCAATAAAGTCAGAAAAGATAGATAGCATGCAACGTTGAAATGTACTTGGTGCGTTGCATAATCCAAATGGCATGCGGCGATAGGCAAACGTTCCAAAAGGGCAAGTGAACGTTGTCTTCTCTTGATCCTCTTCCGCAATGCTGATTTGGTTGTAACCGGAATAATCATCGAGGAAGCAATAAAACGCATGGCCAGCCAATCTCTCGAGCATTTGGTCAATGAATGGTAAGGGAAAATGGTCCTTGCGAGTGCTGGCGTTTAACTTCCTGTAATCGATACAAACACGATGGCCGGTTACCAGTCGTTGAGGGACGAGCTCATTCTCCGCATTCTTGACAATGATGATGCCGGATTTCTTCGGAACAACTTGAACGGGTGACACCTACCGGCTGTCCGAAATTGGATAAATTACACCACAATCAAGGAGTTTGATAACCTCCTTCTTCACGACTTCCATCATTGGAGGATGGAGTCTACGTTGAGCTTCCCTTGAAGGTTTGGCGCCATCTTCTAAGAAAATCCGATGCACACATGTGGCCAGATTAATTCCTTTGATATCCGTAAGCGTCCAACCTATAGCAGACTTATATTTCGAGAGCACCTCTACCAATTTCTCTTCTTGTGCTGTCTCCAACGAAGATGAGATGATAACCGGTAACGTTTCGTTGTCGCCCAAGTATGCATACTTAAGATGAGCCGGTAACACCTTTAATTCTAACTCTGGAGCTTGGACAATCGAGGGAACCAACGAGTTAGTGCCATAAATGATAGGAATTGGTGGAGAATGACTTACAACTCGTGGTGCTTATTTTAGTGCCATGGCTATCTCACGAATTCGGGGTTCCAAAGTCTCGATCAAAGAATCAATAAGGGCTTCATCCCCGAGTCGAGTCAGCCCCGCTCCCTCCTGTATGGCCATGTCGAGTTCATCTTCTCTCAAAGTGTCCAAGTGTAGTTGTGCAATGTCTTCAACAATGTCAATCGAGCACACATCCCCCACACTTGACGTTGGAACCTTCATTGCATCGAGAATATTGAACTCGATTCTCTCTCCATCGATTTCCATGGAGAATGTGCCTTCGAACACATCAATCTTCGTTCTAGCCGTCCTTATGAAGGGTCGTCCAAGCAACAATGGCGTGGTATTCAACGAACTCTCCTCCATGTCAACGATGTAAAAATCAGCGGGAAATATCAAGTTGTTGACACGGACTAGAACATCCTCCACATATCCTCGTGGATACTTATGCAAATGATCGGCTAATTGGATGATGACGTTATCATGCTTGAGCTCGCCTAACTCCATAGAAGCATAAAGATAATAGGGCATAACGTTGATTGAAGCTCCTAAGTCAAGCATGAAATCTTCGAAATTCTTGTCACCAATCACGCATGGAACAGAAAAACTCCCCGGATCTTTTAACTTTGGGGGTAGTCGACATTGCAAGACTGCTGACACGGTCGCATTCACCTTCACAACCTCCTTCGCCCGTGTTTGCCTCCGTTGAGTGCATAACTCTTTTAAAAACTTAGCATATATCGGCACTTGCTTGATGCACTCGATGAGGGGTAGATTGACTTGCACCTTCCGGAAGATGTCTAAGATTTCTTCGTATTGTTCATCCTTCCTTGGTTTTGACAACCTATGTGGAAAAGGTGCATGAGCAAACGCGGCATTAGTATTAACAAAATTTGAAGGATTAGAGTTAATACCTTTCGTTGGGGATGGTTGAGATGGCGATGGTGCCTTAGTAATCTCGGCTTCCTTTGTGGCTGGTTCATCTTCTTCCACGTACTCCTCTAACATGTGGGGAGCTTGTGCTTTCTTTGATCTTGGTGAGGTGGCTTCAAGTATTCTCCCACTTCGTGTCATAACCGCACTGACATTTCTCAGATTTGGAAGCGATTGCGAGGGTAATTGGCCGGTTTCACGGATTTGGCTCATGAAGTCCACGACTTGGCCCATTTGTTTCTTCATCTCTTATCTGTCTCGGCCATGGTTATCCAAAGTCTCCTTAGCTTGAGCTTGTCCTGCCAAAAGGACTTGCGTCGAAGCTGACAATTGAGCAATCATCTTATTGTAATCCGGATTTGTGAGTGGTTGGACCGGAGGAGCTTGGTGCATTGGAGCTTGAGGAAGTGGCGGCCTAGGTTGAAATGGAGCACGTTGGTAGCCTTAATTAGGTGCCGGAGGGTTTAGACATCCCTAATTACTACTCCACTTGAAACCCGGATGATCTCGGTTGCCAAAATTGTTGTTGTAATTGTTGTAACGTTGGCCACCTTGATAACCATCTCGGCCTCCATTGTAACCGCCAATGGCGTTGACTTGTTCCGACTCTCCCTCTTGCTCGGCTATAGTAAGACAGACACCACAAACGGGTCCTAGGGCAGTTTTGGCTCGTTTAGTCTCAAGTTCGAGCACTTGTTCTAGCATTGTTGCTAGCTTGTCATACTTCTCATCCGTAGCTTGCTTCGAACTCACCTCCGCAATTGTTTTCCTTGGAGCTATCCCATATTGAGCGTCATTGTTGGCTCGATTTTCCAGCAATGTTCGAGCCTCTACTTCGTCTAAATCCATAAAAGCACCAGCGGCTGCGGCATCGAGTAACTCACGATCAATTGGTTTCAAACCATCATAGAAGTAGTTCATGAGATTTGTCTCCGAAAATCCATGGGAGGGGCATGTGGCGCAAAGGACCTTAAATCGATCGTAATATTGGCCGAAGGACTCATCCGATAATTGTGTAATTCCGGTGATCTTCTTCCTCAAAACAGTAATCATTGAGGCCGAAAAGTACTTCGCTAAAAATAGGTCCGCGAGTTGCTTCCACATTGTGATGTAGTTTGGAGGAAGCTCCAAAAGCCAAGTTTGAGCTCTATCCGTCAATGTAAAGGGAAAAGCTTTGAGTTTGAACAATTCTTCATCGGCATCCGACGGCTTCATACTCATGCTGATGAACTGAAACTGCTTGAGATGCATGTTTGGATCTTCATTTGACAGCCCATGGAAGATTGGTAAACGGTGTAGGAAACCACTCTTCAACTCAATGTCTTTCTTATCTTCTTGAGGTTCTGGAAATGCAATGCATGACGGACCACTACTCCATTCGGTGGAACAAGTGCGTTGGCGAAGTGATGGTCGTTCATGGTTGTTGGCCATTGGTACTTGATCGGTTTCTTCTTCACTATAATGGTCGGTGGAGTGTTGTGATGAGTGTGGCGAGTCAAGACCGTCCTCGATAGTAGGTCGGTCTAAAATCAAAGGCAGTGGAATGATTTCAGAAGTTTGTGCAGAACGACGTGTTTGTAGTCGAGTGTTGTAATGTACGTTGAGATCGTTCATACGTTGAAACTACACCACCACCAAAGAACAAGTGTTAGTATCAAAAGAAGACACAATGAATGCTTGATACTTCACCAAAACGTGGAAAACAAAAAGAAAGGAAGAAAACAAACAAAAACACAACACATAAAAACACATAGCAACATAACAAAGTACACGTTATATATATAGGATATAGATTGTAGGAATGGATGTAATGCTTAGATATATATATATGCAATGTCTAGAATGTACACGAAATGCATGAAATCAACTATAAACACATGTACACACGTTTTCTACAAAGTTAGACATATATACAATGCAAGACTTATAAACAAGTTAAGACACACACATATGCACACGAAAATTATGCAAGTATAACATTAATCACGTTGGATGCATTATGTAACACACTTAGAAGAATTTTAAATGCACACTTATAAGATCCTACGTAAAAAATGGTATGAATGCATAAGAGAAAACGTTAGAAACCTGCAGAAAACACACAAAGTTACGTGCTAAATACATGATGCAACGTGACCATACGTTTGGCCTCATGTCCCTAACTTCACTTAGGTTAGGGTACCCGGTGATGAAATCCGAGCATCACAAAGCCGCCGGCAGGTTATGCAAGCTATATGCAACGTGGTTAATTCTTTACAAGTTAAAATGCACACGAAATTTACAAGTAATATGCACAAGTATTTTGTTCATTGAGTTTCGCCCTCAATTTAAAGAGAATACGTTCATTTAGCCTTTAGGTCTTTCATTGGACGTGCGACCCGCGCGATAAAATGTACACTTCTCAATCAATCGGCCTTGGTTCAATCGAAAAACATGGCCAGTTAGGGATACAGATAACGCGAGAGGTAGGACTAATTTCGACGATGCATCCCGAGGCTTACCGATCATGGAAAGTAGATTTAGTCCTTATCTTCTTTGGGCAACTTTAATAAACTTGGCCAGTTGGCAAGAGAGACCACGAGAGGCAAGGACCGATTTGAGATCTCGGATCCAAAACCCGTCATAGAAACCGTCACCTTCAAGACACCAAGTTACCAAAGATTTCTTACTCAAAAGACAAGTATTCATCCACTCACCGGATCATTGGTATATACTCCATTGATGCAAGTCTTTCTTAGATCCAGAACCTGTCACCAGTCATAACCCGTTTCTAGACACCATGTCCGACATTCAGCCAAAATTTCGTGAAAGACATTCCCTCAAGTCCTTTGCAAACTCCGCCCTCGACCTTATGTCCATAACTTCACTTAGGTTATGGTGTGCGGTGATGAAATCCACACATCACAAGGGGTTAAGGAGATAAGAAAGAAAAAGAGACGCCATCTATTCCAATGAGTGAGACTTAATCAACCAAACTCGCGTACTCAATGTAAATCGAAGACTTCCTTTAATATGTACCTATTTACATGGCTGCAAAACAAAAGGTTAGAATGAAACTTATTATGAATATGTATGTAAAATTTCGGCACTTTACCTATTTACTTACACTTATTTTCGACACACTTATTTACACATATTCACATATTTACAAGCATAAACACACAATTCTTTACAATCCCTGGCAACGGCGCCAAAATTGATACACGCTTTTGCAACTACTAAATTAACACTTAACACTCAACAAAAAACGCATACAATTAAAACCCTTGGTGTAGATGTAGCATTGGTAAATAGGGTATCGTTCTTAACCGGGGATTGAGGGTGCATGCATATTTACGCTAGTTTTTTTTTTTGGGGGAGTTTATAAATTGGTTGTTGGTTGACGAAATAAAAGATAAAAACGTGGCATAGCAAACACATAGACGGCTCCTAAGTTCTAACATGCTTAAACTCATAGACAAGCAAAACAAACAAGAACATAGAATCTTAAACATGCTTACTAAGCCGAAAATAAAGTCTAATTACATATATACACATTGATCAACTCATTCCATACACCACGTCTTACTCACCTAGTCATGTTATATGCAACCTATTAATATCTAAGTCTTTAACCAAGTTAACATGTATGATCTTCATTAGTGCTCAGGAATTTGCCCTACGACACATACCAACTTGACAAGGAATTTGCCTTCGCCTCAATTGATTCATTAAGTTCGACATGCTTGAATAAATTCTAAGATAAGAGTAAGTCACGAAAATAACACAAAGATGACAAGGAAGTGAACCGAAACAAACTTTATTTCAACTACAATATCAAAAGTCTACAAGAATGAAAATAGAAGGGATCGAAATACACTTTGGTTGGGAATTTGCCCTACGTCAAGGATGTAATCCGGCCTTCTAGGAGATGGAGAGCCTCTAAAGGAATTTGCCTTCTAGTCGATTCGGTGGAGGAGTTCTTGATGAATGGAGGGGCGGCTTCTTGTAGGAATTTTGCTAAAGTGGTGGAGATGAGTGTTTGGCAGAGCTTTTGGTGTCTTGAATGAGTGATGATAATGAATGAGTCGAGCTCCCCTTTATATAGGAGAAGAGTAGGGTTTTTCCTACCAAAACAAGACTTTCCTTATGTACCCGGGTAAATCTAACAGTCTGTCTTCAAACGCTTTTTCCCGGCGTTTCAGATCTTGGAAAATTCTGATTCTTGTTTAATTGAAAATCTTATTAAAAGGGCTATAAAATCCATATAAGGAACGCCATATTTGGAATTGAATTGGATTTACTACGGATTTTATAAGTTAAGTGACCTGGCTGCCCTGTTTTCTTCTTCTTCAAGGAAAAGGAAATCTTCATATCTTCAAATCTTGCCTTCCTTATTCCCTAATAATTCTTGGCCGAATCTATCATATTCTTGCACATATTTGGCCCTCAAATCAGGTCTGAAAATTCATATAATATCTCCCAAAATTCGTCCATTATATGCTCCATATATTCCGCCATATTTGCTCTTTCCTGGGTCGCGCAGGAGAAATGTCTTCATCTTTTTGTCCACCATTTTGGTATCCATTTCATTTGGCATTTAGTTTCCAATTCTTGACACCATATGGGAATGCATTTTAGTAACCATTTGAAGACCATTCCTCGGACCATTTCTTCTCCGGAATTGAGAACTTTTCTCCTTAGCCGCTTTTAGCTCCAAATCGCCTCCTTTATTATTTTCTCCGTTATTTCTACCTAAAAGCATAAAGTAAGTTAGAAACATATTTACTAAGCATAAAACAAAGTTAAATGTAGAGAGAATTGCGTTAAGAATAAAGTATGAAATGCGTTGATCATCCGGCCACCCCACGGCTTGGGCCATGACCCGTTCAACTCGCCTTGGTCCCCTCATGTTGATTCCGGCCTCCTTTCACGGCGAGGACGCCGGAGGAGGAAGAATTTTCCGGCCAAAGATTGGGATTTTGGGGGGTTTTGGTTGATTTCGATTTCGGCCAAGTTGAGCTACAAATTGTAGTGGGCTTTGAAGCTCTCCTCACCATGATTCTAACCATGTAAGTATGGAGTTCTAATTTTGATTGTGTATGGAGAATTCTTGATTTGAAATTTGTGAGACAATTCGGTTTATCATGAAATTGACCTTCTTAGAGTGAGAATTGGCCTTTGATGCAGTTGTTAAAGTTGCTCAGTGGGTGATTTGGAGTGGAATAGAGGTTGCTCCGCCGTGAAATTTTCCGTTCAAGTGGCGCCGCCGCCGCCGCCGGTGGTCAACGGCGGTCAACGGTCAAAATTTGACCTTTTGGGGTCTTCGACAAGTTGCATGTCGTTTTACTCGAAATCGCGCCCCGATCGCAGTGGGGAGGTTCGTTTTTCGAATTAAGCGTCCGAAATTACAGTGAGGTATTGAGGTGTGATTATCGGATTTTCGACAGTTCGTTGACATTGAATTATGTGTTTCTGAGAACGGTTGTTTCTCGTGATTTGATTTGAATTGTCGAATTATGATTTTGAGGAATGAATTTTATGATTATTCAGGGGTTCGTGATCGTTCATTTGGCGATGGATTTTCCGTCGGATCACGGGTTAACGCGAACTGCGTTACGCTAGTCTGTGAGTGGACATTTCTTTTCACGGATTGTTTGCGAGTCTTTTATATATGATTTACGAACTTGAGCATGCAGTTTGATCATGATTTTATGAGCATGTGTTTTACGATTATGCATATACGAATATACGTATACGATTATACATACATATATATATATATTATGTTTTATGCATGTGCATGGAAAGGATTTATGATTTGATTTACACAGAGTACAGTCTTTATATATGTTGTTGTATCGATACACATTGGCTTCTCGGCTAATCCCCGAGTACGCTCCGAGGGGGACAGATATCCTGACCCGAGGCCTTTCTGGCTAGGAATCATGTGTGGGTCTGGGATCCTGTGATTCAGATGGTGCTATCGCGTGGTAGTGCATGAGTGATTCCGCGATATTTATGATGCATGCTCTGTACGCGTGAGGAGTTAGAGTCTCCCTCGTGTACCATATGATTTTTTTATGCATTTAGACTCGCATATGTTTTTATAACATATATTAATTGGTGAAAGACATTTATTTTCGTCCACTCACTCTAACGGTTTTCATGTCTTTCCCCTGGGCTTTTCGGTTTCCGTGCCCAGTTTGCAGTTCAGATTCTGGTGTCGCACATCGTGGTCGAAGGCATAGTATTCGAGCGATGTTTCTTCTATGGTAGGTTCTTGGTTTGGCCTACTATTTGTATATGTATACTAGAAGTCGCTCTGAGTATTCTGATGTATATTCTTATACTATTTTCCACGGATTTCTGTAAAGTATAGTTATATTTACTACTTTACATTATTGTTGATATATTGAGAAATTTGGATGGGATTGGTGCCCACGGTTTGATTTTTGTGGCATAGGATGAAGTGTATTTTTCGAGTGCAGGTAATGGTAATTCCACGTTAGTAACGAAACTCTGCCGAAATTTTGATGGTTTTTGTTGGTTCGTGTTTTCAGAAGGGGTTTGATTCCGGTTTAGGCAACTAAATCGGGGTTAGGTCCTTTCAGCTTGGTATCAGAGCATTAGGTTATAGACTTCTGTAGTCGTGTTTACTAAGGATATTTGAGAATGTACAGCATGTCTGGAATGGTGACCCGATCGGCCGGCGGATACTCATCAATATTCCGGGTGTTGTATACTTTCAAATATTTGAAGTTCCATGATTACGTTCCACTTGTTGTGAACGATGTTTTATTCATTAGGATGCCTCCCTGACGTGCCTTCCGTGTCGGTACGGTTGTAGATTCTATTGAGGATCAATCGACGCGCGATTTGCCAGTGAATTGTGGGTTTGGATGAGTATTCTGAATTCAGAGATTTATGTGGCACGATTTTCCTGGTTGTGCGTGTATGGGCGTTTACATGTTGCCTCAGAGTAGTGATTTGTGGCAGTTGATGTTTTGCCTGAGTCAGATCATTGTATTTGGTGGGCTGGTATTGTGTGAGTTCCTGTTGCGACTCCATGGCCTACATTCAGGGTGTTGTTATTACGATAATGGTTCAATCAGGCTACCCAGCAATCGAATGAGGAGTGTTTACCCACCTGAGGCAGAGATGTATTATTCACATGTTTGTCCCTGTTTGCACATGTTATGTGGGTTCAGAGGAAGCAATGTACGAGGTTCGAGATGAGTTTGAACCTGAGCATCAGACAACTGTGAGGAGTTTAGTGTACTGCACTCAGTGGCGAGGCTATTGAGAAGGAAAGGTGTACGCGGTTTCCGATGTGTTGGTTTGAGGAAAGTGGACTTAGTCGAGATATGTGATGAGGTTGAGTTCCGACACCTCGGGATCAGTGACTTCATCAGGCTGTGGTCTTTTTGATTATGTTGAGGGTCATCAGATCAAGCAGAGGATCCGTTTGGTGGTGATGGAGATCACGGAGTAGCGGACTTGTTCTTGCGGTATGAGTTTGGGTGATCGTTGGTGATCCTTTCACGCAGCAGGTGTCGCTGTGACTTGTGTTCGTGGTGCACTCTCGGTTGCTATCGTGGTGGCCAGGAGGGTCACGCTGCGAGGGAGTGCCCTCAGCCAGCTGTTTTAGCGGTTCAGGCAGCTCAGAGTTCACGAGGAGGTCATGATGCTGTTTCTGGAGTGACCAACGCAGCCTTTTTGATGAGTTAATCGGCAAGTCGCAATCAATGTGGGCGACTAGTTGGGCATATTGGAGTTTGTGCCATGACCTTGTATGAGGACAGAATTTTCTCCGAGGTTACTGTTGCTTGATATCCATGGTTATTGTACCTGCATCTCCACTTCTGAGGTTTTGGAGAGTGTTGTATCCATCCGGAGGTTACGAGATCCTTATGGAGGATATGACTTAGTCGCTGAACTGTTATTGCTAGACACCGTTGATTTTGTTACGATGTTGAGTATGGACTATTGACGACGCATTGGGCTATGTTCGATGGTCACGAGAAGGAGGTTGTGTTTCGACGATCAGACTTTCCCCGAGATACTGTTTCGCGGTGATGGTCGAGCGGATGATGGAGACGGATTATGTTTCTTGCTTAGCTTATGATGTGGATACTACGGCTGCTGTGCCCGAAATTGGTGACATTGAGGTGATTCCCGAGTTTTCAGGTGTGTTCCGGAGGAGTTACCAGGTATCCCTCCAGTTCGGGAGACCGACTACACCACTGAGCTTATACCGGGCGCTGGACTCATATCATCGGCATTATGTCGTTCGGAGCCAGCGGAGCTGATGGAGCTACAAATTAAACTTCAAGAGCTGTTGGAGGAGATTTCATGTGACCCAGCGTACCTGCGTGGTGTGCTCTTGCATTATTTGTGCGGATGTTGGTTGGTTCGATGAGGTGGTGTATTGACTACCGGAAGCCTGATTCGCTTCAGAGAAGAGTGAGTATCCTCCGCTTCGGATTGACGATTGGTTTGATCAGCTTGCGAGAGTTTCAGTCTTTTCGAAGATTGATTTCGGGTCTGGATACCATCAGTTGTGGATCAGTGAGTCAGATGTGGCTACGACGACTTTCAGATTACGGTGCAGGCATCAGGAGTTCTCGGTCACGCCGTTTGGTTGACCAATGCCCCCGTAGTTCTTATGGGCTTGATGGACCAGGTGTTCAGACGGTTTCAGGACAAGGTTGCGGTCGTGTTCGTTGGCAACGTCCTGATTTACTCCAGGAGTGTGGGCCAGTACATGAATCAATTGCAAGCGGTTTTGCGAACTTCGCGAGATGATCAGTTGTTGGCACAGTTCAGCAAGTGTGAGTTATGGTTGATTTGTGTGAAGATTTTATGTCACGTGATGTTAGTTGAAGGAGTCAGTGTGGATTCCGATCAGTTAGAAGTTGTGTTGATTTGGGGTTGCCCTACCATTGTACCAGAGATCAGGAGTCTCTTGGGTTTAGCAGGCTACTATCTGCGCTTTGTGCAGGATTTTCTCGAATTACCACTTCACCTTCCGGATTGACGGAGAGAAACGTCAAGTTTGAGTGGTTCGATGCACGCGAGGAGAGTTACTTACTCCTGAGGGATGGTTGACCGTTGCTTCGGTTTTGACCTTACCTGACGATCGTGACGAGTTCGTGGGTTATGGCGATGCATCGAGGGTTGGATTTGGTTATGCGTGATGCAGCTTTGTAGAGCGATGACTCATGGTTTCAGGCAGTGGAAACCTTATGTAGTTGCAAATCCTGTGTATGATTTGGGTGTAGCTGTCTTTGTGTTAGCATCAGAGAGTTTGAGACACTACAGCTATGGCGTGCAGTGTGGTGTAGGACGTACACTGATCACCTGAGTTTCATCCACTTGCATTTTCAGCCAGATTTGGGCTTGAGGCAGTATAGATGGATGGGGTCGACTAACGACTATGGCTGCACCTTTGAGCTTGTTCGAGAAAGGTTAGAGGTTGTACTTTGACTATCCATTTGGGATGTTGTTGCTGATGCATTCAGTCGGAAGTCAGGAACTTCAGTGTTTCATGTGTGTGTGGCTCGAGTTTCCGTGTTAGCTGAGTTGTGGGCTACGGGAACTGAGTTCGAGTGTGATGATGTTGAAGCTCATTGTTTTGCGTGCGTTATGCACTAGCGGTACAGAGATGCATCAGATACTTCGAGTTTTGTGTGCAGATGCCACATTTGTCGGCAGGCGATGGCTAGGAGGTGGAGACTTGCCGGAGAGTTACAGTCATTGGAGATTTCCGATTAATAGTTGGAGTTTGTCGCTGTGGTTTTGTGTGCCAGTATGCACTTCGGTTTGTGGTACCAGTTGTCAGGCCATTGTGGACCATTTGATGAACTTGGTACGTTTACTTGTACTTTCCGGAACAGATTTCGATGGCAGGCTGACATAGCTATGTTTGGTGGAGATTGTCCATTTACGTGGTGTACCTGTGTCCCAGATTGCTGATCGAGATAATCAGCTACAACGGAGTGTTGGCAAGCTTTGCAGTGAGCATTGGGGACCAGATTACAAGTTAGTACAGTTTCTTTTCCTCAGATTGGTGGGAGATCTTTGAGGACTATTCAGACCTTGGAGGCCATGTTGTGGTCTTGCGTATTGCAGTTTCTAGGGATTTGGGACCAGCAGTTTCAGTTGTTCGAGATTGCATGCAGTACCAGTTTGTTGACCACTATGGATATGACGTTGCGTGATATCGTTTTGAGGAACAATATTGTACTCCATTGTGTTGGGGTGAGTTTGGTTTGAATTGATGTTTGATCCTGATTTTGTGGAATGTGTTATCACAGACTTTTGGATTTGCGAAAACAGGTTGATAATTGTCCGAGTCCGATATTTGAGCTATGTTGGTGTGTGTAGACTGAGTTATGATTTGCCACGCTATTTTGATCCGTGTGTGATCATAGGCGAGTTTGTGTTGTGCCGTATAGTTTGGCATCGCCTATATCGTTGGCTTTTGTATGTTGTGTTCCGTGTGGTGGAACTACATTTCAGGTTTGTTACGTGTTGTGTACCCTATCTGTTCCTTATGCAGGAACGCTTGGCGATTGTGTAGAGCCAGTTTAGATTCGAGATTTGAGGGTATAGGGATTTTAGTACGGAGCTATCTCCTATTGTAAATTTTGTTGTCAGAGTTGTTCAGTTGACGTAGCCACTGGATAGTTGAGCTGTATGCGGAGGCAGTGCTCCTACTTTTAGTCGGCAGGCTTGGAAATTTCGAGGTGGAATTTTTTTTAAGGGGGGTGGATTTGTGACGACCCAGAATAGAATCAGCAGTGAAATCAGCTTAATCTACGAGCTTGTGCGTAATCGCAGATTTCCGACAGTTGTTTGAATCGCCAGACTTGATAACGAATAAATCATTGGCCGAGGATTGGAGCTGAGTCTCTTCTCGAGAGTCGTTGTACGTGTGATTTCGAGTTCGTGGGCGGTTCCGGTTCATTATTTGGACGACCGATGAATAAATTATGAATATTTGAAGTTTCGATGTAATCAGTTTATAATGGTGGCTTTCTTAACGATTAAATTACCGGACGGGAATTTGGTTTCGGATTCTTCACGGAAGTTGTTGAGAATTTAATTTCGAGCTCGTGGGAACTTCCAGAGCATTATTCCGAATTACGAGGATTAAGTTATGAATATTTCTGTTTGTTGATTATTTAGTCGGTTAAAGCATGTGTTAGATTGAACCGTTGACTTTTTATCAGTTTGGTCGATGTGTTTGACTTCGGGTGATAATTCAAGAATACGTCGAGTCGAGTTTGTTGCCACGAGAATTATTGAAATCGGAATTACGACGAGGAAGTTACGTGTGTTTGAAGTTTGTCGAAAAGATAATTACGGAAGTTTCTATTTTGGGGAAGGTATAAATAGTGGGTTACTATATCAGGAAAGTCAAACATCTTCATTAATGGGCGTTGACCCGGTCAACGCGGGGAGAGAGAGAAGAGCACGACGGTGCTCCACGGCCACCGGCGACGTGGCTCCGTCCGACCACCCCACGGCTTGGGCCATGACCCGTTCAACTCGTCTTGGTCCCCTCATGTTGATTCCGGCCTCCTTTCACGGCGAGGACGCCGGAGGAGGAAGAATTTTCTGGCCAAAGATTGGGATTTTTGGGGGTTTTGGTTGATTTCGATTCCGGCCAAGTTGAGCTACAAATTGTAGTGGGCTTTGAAGCTCTCCTCACCATGATTCTAACCATGTAAGTATGGAGTTCTAATTTTGATTGTGTATGGAGAATTCTTGATTTGAAATTTGTGAGACAATTCGGTTTATCATGAAATTGACCTTCTTAGAGTGAGAATTGGCCTTTGATGCAGTTGTTAAAGTTGCTCAGTGGGTGATTTGGAGTGGAATAGAGGTTCCTCCGCCGTGAAATTTTCCGTTCGGGTGGCGCCGCCGCTGCCGGCGGTGGTCAACGGCGGTCAACGGTCAAACTTTGACTTTTTGGGGTTTTCGACAAGTTGCATGTCGTTTTACTCGAGATCGCGCCCCGATCACAGTGGGGAGGTTTGTTTTTCCGAATTGAGCGTCCGAAATTACAGTGAGGTATTGAGGTGTGATTATCGGATTTTCGACAGTTCGTCGACATTGAATTATGTGTTTCCGAAAACGGTTGTTTCTCGTGATTTGTTTTGAATTGTCGAATTATGATTTTGAGGAATGAATTTTATGATTATTCAGGGGTTCGTGATCGTTCGTTTAGCGAGGGATTTTCCGCCGGATCACGGGTTAACGCAAACTGCGTTACGCTAGTCTGTGAGTGGACATTTCTTTTCACGGATTGTTTGCGAGTCTTTTATATATGATTTACGAACTTGAGCATGTAGTTTGATCATGATTTTATGAGCATGTGTTTTACGATTATGCATATACGAATATACGTATACGATTATACATACATATATATTATGTTTTATGCATGTGCATGGAAAGGATTTATGATTTGATTTACACAGAGTACAGTCTTTATATATGTTGTTGTATCGATACACATTGGCTTCTCGGCTGATCCCCGAGTACGCTCCGGGGGGGGGGGGGGGGGGGACAGATATCCTGACCCGAGGCCTTTCTGGAGAGGAATCACGTGTGGGTCTGGGATCCCGTGATTCAGACTGTGCTATTGCGTGGTAGTCCATGAGTGATTCCGCGATATTTATGATGCATGCTCTGTACGTGTGAGGAGTTAGAGTCTCTCTCGTGTACCATATGATTTTTTTTATGCATTTAGACTCGCATATGTTTTTATAACATATATTAATTGGTGAAAGACATTTATTTTTCGTCCACTCACTCTAACGGTTTTCATGTCCTTCCCCTGGGCTTTTCGGTTTCCGTGTCCAGTTTGCAGTTCAGATTCTGCTGTCGCACGTCGTGGTCGAAGGCATAGTATTCAAGCGATGTTTCTTCTATGGTAGGTTCTTGGTTTGGCCTACTATTTGTATATGTATACTAGAAGTCGCTCTGAGTATTCTGATGTATATTCTTATACGATTTTCCACGGATTTCTGTAAAGTATAGTTATATTTACTACTTTACATTATTGTTGATATATTGAGAAATCCGGATGAGATTGGTGCCCACGGTTTGATTTTTGTGGCATAGGATGAAGTGTATTTTCCGGGTGCAGGTAATGGTAATTTCGCGTTAGTAACGAAACTCTGCCGAAATTTTGATGGTTTTTGTTGGTTCGTGTTTTCAGAAGGGGTTTGATTCCGGTTGAGGCAACTAAATTGGGGTTGGATCCTTTCGGTTATCTACCCTACATAGTTGATCCGTTCATTTGTTAGTAATTTATAAATAAAAAAAATGAAAAAACTCTATTTCTGCCCGGCTTAGAATCCAATGTTGTAGTTTAATTTGAAGTTCCCATTCTTATGACCCGTAAATGATAAAAAAAAAGCATCACACACTATATTATTTATTATGCATCGTTTTATTGAATTGTCTATGCTTAGCCAACTATAGCCATTTTCCCAGCTGAGTCACAATGCGATCTGCCAAAAAAAACTTTTTCCAACGTCCGGAAAACTTGGAATCACTCTCCATAAGCGTTCAACCAATAGTAGAGTCACAGTTCTGTAAAGACCAAGGTGCAAGCAGTAGTAAAGTAACCAGAACCTTGAAAAAAAGCAATGCCAGATATTTCAATTCACTAGCCGCATATGATATCACTGAAACTGTAGGTAATCATCTACATACAACCCATCTTATATTTTCGAAGATCATGATATACCCTTGGTGATCACTTCATTTTTGTTGTAACAATAGGGCTTTCATGAATTGTTTTGCCACAGTACTTTAGTAAATCTACTTTGTTTTCTGAAACTTTTGAATTCATTATTCCAACTAATTTTTCAGTTGTGCATGTTATGACTACTGTCACAACAGTTTGGTATGCAGTTGATTCCCTAAATTTTTAGCAATTTATAATTGCTTATACAAAAATTGAGTTCACTGTTCATAACAGGCAATTTCGTTATAAACTCATCATAATAGGGCAAAACTGTCTTCGGTTCCCGTAGCACTCTAGGCCACGTCTATCTTTCAAGCCCTTGCTCTCGCTCTCGCTTTCCCTACTAACTCAGTTTTCTCCGATCGCTCTTCGTTGTCTTTAATCACTATTTTTTTCTCTCCAAGTGAGCCCTCAACCCGAACCCTCAGTTCGCCGACAGCTCGCTCCAGTATAACCTCTCTCCTTAGTTCGTCATTTTCTCTTCAGTTTCGTTTACTGTCGACTTGGATGTTGTGCTCAAATTGGGTTTTTTCTGGAGAACTATTTAGAATTTAGGGATAGGTTCAATTTAGCCATTGTCTACTTCAGAGCTACAGTGTTGAGTTTCTAACTCTATCCCTCATCTGTAGCTTCAATTTTTGAGTTTAAATGCAGCAATGATCAACCTCTTGATAAACTATCAGCCTTTGCTTTCTCTGTTAAATCGAAATTTTCGTTTCTACTGGAAAAAACAATATTTAGGTTGATGGTTATGATGATCATGTACTACGAATTACTGTATTTCCCTTAGCTGATCAATTTGTTATCTCAATCAATGTTTCTTTCAATTGTCATTGTTGGATGGAATTTAGCTGGATTATTCTCATCCATAGTTTGATGCATGTTTAGTGTAGTATATGAGGGCTACTGTATGATCCTTGCCATACCTGAACAAATGCTTAGATAACAGTATCATGAAGAAGTATTATATGAGATTAGAAGACTTTGAATGCTTTCATAAGATAGTTTCCCTTAAGATTAGGGTCTTGACATCCTCTTAAGCTAGCTAATTCTGTGTCATCATCTTAGAACACTTTTTGTATCTGCCAAACATCTAAAGCAAAATAAAACATCTAAAGTCAAAATCAATTTTCGATTGCAAAAGTCAAATTTCTAGATATCGCTATTGCTTAGTTGGGGTTTTAAGGTTTTAATTCAATTTTCTGAGGATTTGGGGTTTGTCAATTCGTATTCTAGGATAATAATTCGTGAATCTTATATTTCTCTACTTGATTTATGTTTTGTTGATTTCTGCCAGCTAAATTAGAATTAGCAATAAACACTAATTGTGTCTTTCTCTTTGTGTCTCTGTTTCAACTTCTTTACTTTTCTTTGAATTTACTCTTCTTCTTGCTCTCAAGTTTGCTCACTTAATTCGTTTGTTCGAATTAGATTGATTCATACTATGGTCGTATTGATATATGATATCATACTCCGATGGAAAGTATAGAATACCGTGATATATAGAAGATCTTTCACACCCGTTTCACGACTTATGATCAGCTTTGGTTTCAAAGCTTAAGAAGTTGGGAATTGATGCATTGAATAATTTTCTTTCTTCATAGGTTGAATAAACTAGCTTTTGAGAGGAGCCGTGCACGACTAAAGAAAGCAAAACATAATTTTTTTTCTCAACTCTTCTATGACCAACCTCACATGGACAAGAGAAGATAAATATGATTCAGTTGCTTTTTTCTTTTTAGAATGTTGCACATACTAAAATGTAAATATAGCTGCAACTAACATCTCTATAGACCAGAACAGATCACTCTGAATCTCACTCCGCTTCGTCTGCCAGCATATTTTTTTGCAATTTTGACAAGTTTCCGATTTTGTTTGTATCTTATGTTTCTGATATATAATGTCGACTAAGTAGACATTGTAATATATAATATGTATTGGGTTCACAAATTTGTGATGCTTTTTGTAACATATGTATCTTTTTTTTAAAAGAAAAGCCGAGAGATTTTATTGCCAATGGGCGTATACAAAAACATACTGTGGTAATGCCTCCTTGACATCTATAGGAGCACCACCATTCGAAGTGACAGACAAATCAAAATTCAAAGGTAATTTGCTGAGTTTATGAGCTAACTCATTAGCCTTTCTAAGCACATGTTTGAAACAAATATCGGGACAAATCCGTTTGGTATCTGCTATATCTCTTAGAATACCTCAAATATGAGAAGAGTCTGCCTTTCCATCTGGAAGAGCTTGGATCAGCTTGAGACAATATGTTTCCACAATAATAGGGGTAAGTTGCTTCTCGTTGATTACCTTACATGCCGCTCGGAATGCTAAAGCCTCGGAGGTAAGTGCATCGAGGACGATACCATGGACCTCCAAGCCACCCCCACTTATGACACTATCGTGATCACGTCAGACAAAACCAAACAAGCCTTTCCTATCTTTCCAGGCCTCGCCTGTATTCATCTGCAGCAACCAGTTACGTTCTTTCCAAATGTTCCAGAGTAAGTAGCAAAGCCCCGCTGCCTGAGACTAGGATAGAGCGCTGAGACAATCTTTAATCCATGTGTAGCTTCTAATGTGATCTAAGGCTACAAAGCAGTTCCATAATTCTGGAATAGTAGAGATAAGGGCTTAAACAAATCGACACTCTTTAATTACATGCATGAGAGACTCTTTATCTTCTCCACATAGACAACACAGTGCAGACACATTAACACTCTTCGATTAAAGCTTAACTGCTATAGGGACGATATCATGACACACTTTCCACATATGAATCTTCACTTTGGTCTGAATAGGTAGCTTCGATAGTTTTGACCAAATCGGAACTGAATTTGATGAAGAGGACATCCTCTCCCTACTTACCATGGCTTGTAACGCAAGCTTTTATGCTGAACACGTTGAAAACCTTCCTTTATTATTTGGGAACCAAACCAATCTGTCTTCCCCGCTACCCGCACTCAAGGGGATAGCTAGGATAGCCTCTGCATCTAACAGGAGAAAGAATCGCGCACCAATGCCTCATTCCATGTACCAGGGTATAAGAAAAACTCGAAAACCCTAGTGTCCCCTCCAAGTTGACACGACTCCAGCCTCAATCTTCCTACATGAGGAATCCACGGGTCTATACTAACCCTGACCTGTCTCCTGTCACTAATCCTTCAAAGGACTCCTCTTTCCAGTAGTTTATGACCTTCCTATATCCCTTTCCAGCTCTGTGAAGCATGTCTAGGGACTTCAGCCTCCCAGAAAGTTGAATGAGGAAAATACCAAGCTTTGTAAAGCCTTGCCAGTGAAGAATTTGGATTCTTGAAAATCCTCCACCCTTGTTTTGCTAGGAGAGCTAAATTATGGAGGTAAAGGTTTTTAAATCCCATGCCGCCCTCCGATTTTGGTAAGCACAATTTATCCCATGCAAGCCAATAGATTTTCTTATTCTCTTGTGAACTTCCCCACCAAAACAGCGCACAAGCTTGATGTAATGAGACACAGAATTCTTTGGGGAGAAGGTAACAGCTCATAGTATACCTTGGAAGTGCCTGCACAACTACACGAATGAGAAAGTCTTTACCAGCTGAACTTAAGAGCTTACATTGCCATCCTTCTAATTTCTTGTTCAACTTTTCTTTGATGAATATGAATGTCTCCATCTTTTTACGCCCAATATAGGTTGGGATGCCAAGGTACTTCTCATGTTTGGACTCAATGGAGACTCCCAGTACCGTCGTAATCTCAATGCGTACCTCTTCTGTCACACCTTTACTGAAAACGATGTTGTTCTTGGTGAAGTTAACTTTTTGCCCCGAGGCAGTTTCATAGTCCTCAAGAACTTGTTCAATCTGTCTTGCTTCTTCAACACCTGCCCTCCCAAAAAGAAGGCTGTCATCAGCAAAAAGGAGATGATTGATAACCGGAGCTCCTTCACAAATCTGAACCTCGTCCAGGTGACCCTCACGGGCCCTAGCCTCCAACAAAGCTGAAAAGGCTTCTGTACTAAGAAGAAACAAGAAAGGTGAAATGGGATCACCTTGGCGCAGCTGTGACGACCCGAACCAGAATCAGAGGTGCGTTTAGCACGATTCTCGAGATTTGAGTTTAGTCGCAGTTTTACGATATTGTGTGGTTCGCCGATTCGATTCGTGACTTTGTTTTCGGTCGAGAATTTGGGTTGAGTGTCTTCACAGAAATGGTAGAGCATGTGATTTCGAGTTTGTGGTTGGTTTCGGAAGATTTTTCCGATAACCGAGGAATATTTTATGATTATTCGAAGTTTCGGGTTTCGACGAGTTTATCCGATTGTTTCGAGCTTATCCGAATCATTTCGTATATTCGTTTTGGACTGTCGATCGACCCGAGGGACGAGTATAAATATCGAAATGGTCGTAAATCATCGAAAATTTGCAAATTGGGTTTGACTGAACTTTGACTTTCCAGAATTGGAAAGTTGACTTGCTGCCCGAAAGGGAAGGTTTCCTCTTTGAGCGGTGATCGTCCGGCGACCAAATTCCGGCCACCTCCGGCTTCGTAACAGGTATAGTTGGGATCCTTGGATGATTTTGAGTATGTTGGTGTTTGATTTGGGTTAAATTGGTTTCGTTATGGATGAGTCCGAGTCGAGCCGAGCTCCTCGATTTTGCCGGTGACGGTTGGCCGTTTCCGGCGAAGTCTGGAGGTGGGGGTTATGGGGGTTAGGTTTCCCTAGGTCCTCTGATTCTCGTGGTGTGTTTCGTTTGGCCCGGAATTGAGTTTTGGATGGAGTCCGATAAGTCACCGGAAAGTATGGTTTCCGAGATGTTTCGGTTCAATTGGTCAATTTCCGTTTGGATTTGGCCTTCGGGGTAGAAGGGAAAGTGGTTCGAAATGGTGTGATCTTGAAATCTGGAAACTTTGGCCTTGAAATTCCACCGTTGACGGCGCGCCGCCGCCGCCGGCGGCGGTCAAAAAGTCAACTTTTCAGATTTCGATGTAATTAGTGTCATTTTTCTCGTAATCACGCCCTGGTTATCGTACGGAGGTTTATGGGTTGTTTTGGTTAGCCGATTTTCAGTCAAGATTTCGAGTGGGGATTTCGAGATTTCCGTAATTCATTTTGTACTGCATTACGTATTTCCGGGAACGGTTGGTTTCCGTGCATCAGTACAGTGTTGTGGATTACGATATTGATCAGTTGTGTTTATATATATATTCAGGAGATCGAGATCGGGATCTGGATCGTGATCGTGCTTCGGGCGAGGGAATTTCCGCCGGACCACGAGTTTAGCGCGAGTTCGCGCTAGCTGATCTATGAGTGGACAAATTTTTGGTTTTCACTGTTGATTTGCGAGTTCGTGGAATTTATGATTTCCGTATTTATTTTATACGATGATTGTTATATATGTTATTTTTCGGAGGTATTGTTATGTATTGTTGTGATTGGCATTATTTGCATCGATGCTACCAGAGTTGAGAGATTCCTCTGGCCCAGAGTTGAGAGATTCCTCTGAAGCAGGGTTGAGGGATTCCCCTGAGTGCCGCCGGGGTCGAGAGATTCCCCTGGCCTATCACAGTCGGGTTTGAGCGATTCACCCGACGTCGGGTTTGAGAGATTCGCCCGACAACCTCCTTATATATATGTGTTGTTTTCCGAACTCGCATTGTTTACATTGACTATATATATATATATATAACTGGTGAAAGGCATACGTTTATTTTTGTCCACTCACTCTAACGTTTTTATTTGCCTTTCCCCTGGGCTTTTCGGTTTCCGTGCCCAGTGTGCAGTTCAGGTTTGGTGTTTCACGTCGCGGTTTGGAGGCTAGTGATCAGAGTCACCTGTGTTTTCCAGTAGGTTCCAGTTTCGCCTACTGATGTACATGTTGTATATATTTTACACTAGAGGTCGCTCTGATACGTTCTGATACTTGTTATACGGATTTTTCTCGGATATACATAAATATAGTACAATATGTTTACAATTTGTTGATTATATTGATGTTGAGAAATCCGGATGGGATTGGTGCCCACGGTTTGCTTTTTGTGGCATAGGACGAAGTGTATTTTCCGCGTGCATGTTAAGGTAATTCCACGCTAGTAACGAAACTCTGCCCAAATTTCGGAAAATTTTTGTTGATTCGTGTTTTCGAAGTGGTTCGATTCCGGTTTAGGTAACTAAATCGGGGTTGGGTCCTTTCAGTAGCCCCCTCGAAGGTATGACATAACCATTCGGCTCCCCATTAACTAAAAAGGAGTACTTCACTTTTGTGACACATTGCATGACAAGTTTGATCCAAATCTCATCAAACCCGAGCATTCTTAGGACTGCTTCTAAGAAGCTCCACTCGGTACGATCGTATGCCTTGCTCAGATCAAGTTTAAGAGAAAACATATCGTTAGTAGATAAGGATTGATTATGGATATAATGCGATACCTCATTGACAATCAACATGTTATCTGAGATCAATCATCCTGGGATAACTTTGAAAAGGAGATATGACTTGGTCCAGGATCTTCTTCAAGCGATTGACTATCACTTTAGATGCAATTTTGTAAATCACTTTACAAAGAGAGATAGGCCTCAAGTTCGTCATCCTTTCACGTTTTGTGACTTTGGGGATCAAACAGACATGCTTGAAGTTTACTTGTCTAAGTAAGATATCGGTGTCTAGGAAGTTAATAGTTGCTGCCACCACTTCTTTACCTATAACTTTCCAATACCTTTGGAAAAAGAGGGGAGGCCTGCCATCTGGGCCAGGGCTCTTAGACGGGTGCATTTGGAACAACGCGTGTTTCACCTCCGCCTCGGTGTAAGGAGCCAGAAGCTATTCCTTCATCCCTCTTGTAACCTTAGGGTCAATGAGATTGATCACCTCCTTCATCTTCTCATAATCGACTTGATTTTCCTTGAACATCAAACTGAAGTAATCGATAACCACACCTTCAATCCCTTCAATGGAGGTCTGTAGGACTCCTTACTCATTGTACAGACCAAAAATATGGTTCTTCACCTTTCTATTAGAACACTTGTGAAAAAACTTGGTGTTGCCTTCACCCTCCGTAATCCAGAGAACATTTGCTCTCTGTCCCCAATACTTGTACTCATTTGCCAGTAGACAGTCGAGACGAGCTATTATAATGGAGTACTCCACTACATTATCGTCTAAAAGGGGTAAAGAATTAAGGACGCCGATGCGTGACCGGATAGTCGCAATCTCTCTACCTCGATTGCCAAACTTTTCCTTCTGCCAATCATCCAGTACAACACGTGTGTTCTGTATGCATTGAGAAAACTCATGCATGAGGGAGGCAACCCTAGAACACTACCAACCCTTACAGACCATCTCTTCACACTCCGTATGATTCGTCCAGAACGCTTCGAAGCGGAATCTTCTCTTCTCACGCTGCGTAACCATTGGCCTCTGCACTTGAGAGTCCATTAGAATTAGGACGTGATCTTCATGGACATGATTTAGGTTACGTAGCGTAGCTCTTGGGAACAAATCAAGCCAAGACCTAGAGGCAACACATGATCCAAGCGTGAACAAGTGTCTCCTCTCCTCCACATGAATTGTTCCCCCACAAACCCTATGAGGTAGAGCTCGCAGTAATTTAAGTAATTCCAAAAGAGTTACATCTGTCCTTCCCTGCGTCGAGGATCACCATCCTTCTCATCATTGTGCAGTAGTTCATTAAAATCTCCAATGACCAACCAAGGCAGTGAAGACTCATCTCCCAGATTCTTAAAAGATCCCAAGTCTTGTATCTTTCTGATGTGGTGGGATGACCGAAGAAATCGGTTAGGCTCCACCGATCCCTGCTCTCCCCACCCTCCACCACAACATCGATATGGTGAGCCGACTTTGTTTTAAAGGCAATCCGAACGTTGTTCTTCCAGAACATGGCTAGTCCCCCTGACTGACCAGGAATTCCATGGTCTTCTTGATTCACACTGAAGACAGCCTCACAATTGAGGTATCCAATCTACCTAAGCAGTTATCCATCTGTATAGGGTTTGAGATTTTTGTTTCGCTCAAGAAGATGATTGATGGCTTATTTTCACGAATCAACACCTTCAGAGCTTCCAACGCCGCATCGTTGTCAATTCCACGACAATTTCAAGCCAAGATTTCCATCAAGAAAGAAGACTTGGTAGTACCGAGCGCAACCCTAGTAGTCCAAAACCCTAGCTAGTCGACTCCTACAAATAATTCAAAGTACCAAATGCCTTGTTTACAGTATACTAATTTAGCTAAAGAACCGCGGAAAAATGTTGTGTAAACCATTGGCTAGAAACCATTGTAATATATGTATCTTTACCTCTTATCCAAATTTTACATTTACAAATGTATAAGCATATATAATCAATCTCCAATCTAGATATCATAGTAGCAATTCTACTCAATGCCCCCGCACCTAGCGCACGGGCCTCTTTTCTAGTCATATATATGTATGGACCTTTCGGATTTTATGGTTCAATATTCAGCAAATGAATCAAACACACATGATGTGAGTTATTTTTGGGTATATCTTCACAATGTAGACATGTTAAATTTAATAAAAATATAAATTCATTAAAATTGTCGGTCAATAGTTTAAATGTCACGTTGAGCGAATTTGATTGGTCCATGGAGTTTTATAAATAATACACATGGCTCATATTTTCACCTACGATAAATAATTTCTGAAATATCTTTAGAAATTGCATGCAAGGGTAGAAGATCATCGATTTAATGTTAGCCGACAATTATCGAGCTAAACATTAAAGCTAGAAGACTAAATTGAAGTGATTGATTCCGATTAAAGATAAAGTTAAATGTGATCGGCAATCATAATACTTGATTTATTCCGATTGAAATCAAGTATTAAGTTGATTATCTCTTTCCTTAAATTTTTATTCAACCAATTAAAACTGATTGATTAAATAATATAAGGAAACTAATAAATTCCAAGTCATCAATGCATTACCAAATCAAGTGGAATTCAACCACTATAAACATATACGTCTTCACAAAGCAAGAAGAAACAACTTTAGAGTACGTAGAAATTTATTGTCGCTCTGAAGTTTCAAATTCTCAAAGAACCATCAAGCTTCCTAAGTAGCCAAGTTCTTCATCAAACACAAGCCCAAGTTCAATTGACCGATTTAAGATAAAGTGTTCATCACTCTTGAATCAAATACAAGTCCAAGTTTATCAACCAATTCAAGAACAAATGTCAATCACCCTTGAGTCAAACACAGTCGGAGATAAAATCTAAGGATTACATACAAAGATTGTAACCAACAAATTCAAATCAATAAAATTATTATTTTATTATACACGTGTTCTTGTTTCATTCATTGCAGGAAATTCAAGTATACACACAAATATATCAAGTATGGCTCAGTAATGGGCCAAGGTTTAGCACAACGTCTCCAAAATTTGGGCCGAAATTTTTCAAAAAACTGAAGCCAACGGGCTTTTTGGGCCCCCAACTATTTTAGGCCGCTAGACTTTTTTTTTCTATTAAATAAAAAAATTAATAATTCATAATTTTTAACTATCAAATATATTAACAATTATATATATATTAAATAATATATATTAAAAATTAAAAATTTAATAATTTTTAACTATCAAATATATTAACAATTATATACATTAAATAATATATAAGCCTAAACAATTTGAGAATGAATGATATTATGATAAATTAGAGAGTTTAGAGATTTATATTGATAATATAATATATAATATATACAATTGATGAGTTAGACGGACTTGATCCTATGAGTCCGAATTTTTTTGGACCCATAAATTTTGAGACCTGAGGCCGTCAACAAATTTTTTGAATTTATGAGTCAAATGATAATCCAATGTAAGTTATATCGCCTTGTTAGGGACTGCAGATCTGTTTAGCTCAGTATTGTGGTCGTAGTCGATCATCACACACAACATACATGTGTGGATAAGTGATCGATGGGACATAATTTTCAACACGTTTTCATTAATCCAAACTCAGAAGAAACAGGACCTGGTAGTTGAGTTAGGGAATCGGAAGAAAAAAAAACGTTTGTTAGGAGGATTCACTTCCTTACTGCCGGTGCATATATATGATTGCCACCAAAAGGACAGAGACCGTCTTACCAAATCCCATGAGCTAGGATTTGCAACTATCTGAGGGCACACAATTTCATTCATTATTCGGGCGGGCATGTCACCTGTGTTTGCAATTTTTCTACTTATGTGTGACTAGTTATTATATATATTGAGTTCCAACTTTCAGCGTTGGGTTTCGATGATATATCAATTCTTTAAGGTTGAAGATTTTTATTTTTTTATAAAAGGAACAACGTTAGTCATTTATATTATATTCTTTTATATGAGAAATATTTCTGATATTTCAGTGTGTATCTTGTTTTGATTAGAATAGAAGTAGATATTCTCTCAATTCCTGATTTATAGGGATATTGATTGTATCACACTATAATGCATATTTAAGGTAATCTATTAATGAATAAAATATAGTTTCAGATCATATATTCTGCGTATCTATTTTATCCTTAAACACGTTATCAACAACTCTTGAGTTGATAACTATCGCCCTGAATTGAAAAATACTAAAACCCCTAAACACTATAACCTCCACCGGAGCACTATCACTGTCGCCGGAAGCTTTTCCCATTGCCGGATTTTGTTCTTTCTTCAAACTTTTTTCAACGAAGTTTTCATATTGAGCATAACACCCTTGAAGTAAATTTTTGGACTTTTTTTGATTTAGAATTAGGTTGTAAAATTTAATTACCGCAATACCCTACATCTAGGTCTAGATTTAGGTTGAATTTTTATACCATGATTTACTTTTTATGCCCTAGTTCCTATGGACTAATACATGTTATAGAAAGTTGAATATTAGTGACGGTCCTGGAAGAGTCACGATTATTAGTGAATATCACGGTTAATTGTGACTTCACATTTAAAAAATGGAAGTTGATCTTTGTGACTATTTAACAGTCACGATTTTCTAGGGAGTAGTATGAAGCCATCTGTTTTGCATCAATTTTTGTGACCATACATCATGGATTATGTTTCTTATTCCCCTAAACTTGATATTAGTGATCGTGGTTTTTCGATCGGTAAACTAATTACATCTCTTGTCTTTTGTAGATACTGAACCGACAAGGCCAGAATTTGATATCTTTGGCATTCAAGGAGCAAAATACCATAGATGGGCATCAAAGATTAAGAATACACTTCTTGGTAAACGTCTCAATGATACCATCCAACCATTACCACCTGGAACTGAAGCTAATAAGGACACCCTAGCTCAAAAAGCTCAAGCTCTCATGTTTCTCAGGAGACATATTCATTATGCTCTGAGGAAACAATACTTGTTAAACGATGACCCCGCAGATTTGTGGATTACTTTGCAAGAACGGTTCAACAATGTGCATGACGCACAACTTCCAGAGCTCATAGAAAGATGAGATAGAATCCATTTATTGGATTATCCTAAGATAAATGAGTTTTACCAAGTTATGATGGAGCTATAGTTTGAGCTTGCCATTCGTGGCGTTGTAAAAATCGACCAAGCAATGGTTAAGAAGTCTTTGAGTACTTTTCCTACTTCTATGGATACCCTTGCACATCAGTATCACATTGATTATGAGTAAGGAAGACTTCGATCATTCAGTGATCTTATGAGTGTGCTGGCCAAGAAAGAGAGGCATCATGAAATTCTTCTTCACAATAATGCTAGGTCAGTGGGTATAAAGAAAGTCCATGAAACCTATAACACTGGTGGGAAGGCACCAAAAAGATAAGGAGAAACAGCGTTCTTGTGACACCCCATCTCGAGAACTCTTTTTCTTATGATTTATTTAAGGTTAATCGAGGAAGGTAGTTAATTTTTTTATCATCGGTAAATAGTGAGAGCTTTTGAGTTGACTTTTTATCGAATTATCAATGTTAGTTGACTTTGAGTGAAAGTCGTAGAGTTCGTCAAGACGAGTTCGTAGCCACGTCAAGTGTTAAAATCAGAGTTACGATGATGCTGATATGGTCAGCGAAAGTTTTGTACAATTTTACGAAATCGGTTAGTCGCAACTCGCACATATAAATAGGAATTTCCAAAATTGGAAAGTCAAAAACTTTCCATTTGGGGATAGACACGTTGACCGACACTCTGGCGACGAAAATCGCCGCCGAGCTCGGCTCTGGCGAGGCTTCGCCATCCGGCCACCAAACTGGACGTTCTTGGCATGGAAATGATCAGATTAGGACACCCTTGCTTTCCCCCAAGGTCCCCGACGTCGATTTGGACGGAGTTGGCCGAAATTTGGGATTGTAGTTCGGCCAAAAACTAAGGTTTTGGGCTGATGAGTTTTTCGGCGAGTTGGCCGTCGAAATGGGTATGGTTTGGTTCCTCCCTCTATCCTCTATGTGATGATATGTGTTGGGTTGTAAAACTATATGTTTGTAGGTGGTTTCGAGGAGATCGATTGATCTCCTTTGAGAATGAATCAGGCATTTCCGTGGACAGCGTTCCCGGTGGTTTCTTCTGGCGGGGTTGGAGGCTTTTGCTCCCCTCGTCATGGAGAGTCGAACGTGACCCGCCTTGAGCTCCATGGTGGCTCAACGACTAAGGTCTGTCGCCAGAGTTAATTCGGGCCAGATTTCGGCCAAACGGGCCGAAATTAGGCATAAGTGTTTTTGGAGAAATCGTTGGGCTTGACTTAAGGAAGGGTTTAGTGTTTGGGTCATTGAGAAAAGTCACCGGAATTGCCACGCCGCCGCTTATGACGATGGTTCACGGCGGCGCTCTGGCGAAGATGAATTTCGACAAAAATTTTATACTATTTTGCTCGTAATTATGTACCGAATGTAATGAAGAAGTTATTAAATTTATTTAGACATTAATGATTAAGACGTGTGGTTAATCAGATATTAATTAAATAATTTTAGGATTATATCAAACGGTTGAGTCGATACTCGATTTTGCTCGAGTCGTGTAACGTTTAAGGAATGCGTTGCGAATTTGAAAAGTAGTCAAGAATTAGAATTGAGAATTTGATTTAAACCTTGTCTATTAATTCGGGAAGCACGTTATTTGAGAATGCGATGTTCTCGAAGATTTTGCTTGTTGATTAATGAACTTAGCTATTAATTATGACTTTCGGCGATTAGCTATTAAATATTAATCGTTGTTTCAGGACAACGTGTTAGCAGCCAGTGATAGATGAATAGAAATGCCGACAAACATGCTTTGGTTTGGTGGAAATCACAGCACAGTACTGTGAGTGGACCTTTTATTTTCACAGCTATTAGTGAGTTCAGTTTTCAGTATTTCAACTTATTTATAGTATGTTTCAGAGCACATTTATTTTGGAAGTTTATTTTGTGTTGGCATTATTCAGTTGCATCGATGCACTGACTGTTTGGCTGATCACTGGAAAGTCCAGTCAGAGGAGGTTAGGGAAAACACCTCGTCTGACCGGTCAGAGGAGGTTAGGACAAACACTTCGTCTGACCCATCACCTATATTTTTATACTGATAGTCGACTCAAGTTAGGTGGCCTGAGTGATCACCTCTATCTGTATTTCAGTTATATGATTTTGAACTCGCATTATTTCATGAAAATATGTGGAAAGGCCTGTTATATCAGTTTATTGGTTTATGCAGATTATATTATTTTGTCCCCTCACTCTAACGTTTTATGTTTTTATGTCTTTTCCTGGGTCTTTTGTTTTAAATTACCCAGATTGCAGGTTAGCAGGTTGAAGTCGTGACCATCCAGAGTGTGAGGCATGACAGTCCACAGCTTTTGTTTACTCAGGGTAGGTTCTCAGTTAAAATTTTGGGTTGCTCGTGTTAGTGTAGTTGGTATCAATTAGACGGTGCTAAATATTCTAATGCGGGTCTCGTAAGACTTATCCTAGATTACAACAGTAATCTGGGTTGGATCTTGTCAGTTCTGAACATTATCAAACTCGTGCTGGTAGATGAGGACGTGGTATAGGAGGAAATAGTCAGAATTTGACTTGGACTCGCGAAGACAACAACCACAACAACTGCAATAAGAATCACCCCAATTCTGGTTCTAGGAATGGTGGAATTTCTTCACATTTTGTTCCTACTTCTCGCATGGCACCTTACTTTAGGTGGGGTGTGACTAATCATATGCATAAGCAATATAGAGCTCCTAAGAATATTCAAAATGCCTACAAGATGTGTCAACAATACCAAGAAAAGCAAAGAGAGACACACTATGTTGATTATAAGATGGAAGATGGCGGTGAAACCAATCTAATTGTAGCAGATATCCCCAAAGTAAGCATAGAGACTATGAATTTTGTTTAGTCTATGTATTAGGCTTATGATTATGCTATATTATCAAGTTTGGATTTGTATTTGACTTTATTTTTAGTCATGGTTATTGAATAAGAACAATCTTTTGATGTAAGTTTTAATGTTGACAAAGTAATAAAAGTTCTTTATTCCAGTCTTTGAAAGTATTAAGAATGGTTCAAACATATTGATTACATGGCTTGAATTCTACAGAATTTTATGGCATTATGATACCAAAATCCCAGGAAAATGAGACAAATACACGAGGATGGTTGATTCTGGGAATTTTTGACACCTCGAGCATATTTCTTGACATGTCGAGAGACTCTTTTGATTGGTTTCTTACATATTTTGACGCATCAAAATTTTGGCCTATATTTCTTTCGACACGTCGAAAGATGGTTCTCAGCTACGACAACGTCCAATTTTTGACCCGTCTAAAAAGATATTGAAAATCGATATCGGTTTGTTTTTTTTTTCGACATGTTGAATCAAGGGTCTCGACATGTCGAAGGGGTTCCCTGGGCATATTTTTGACCCATCGAGACATATTTTTGACCCGTCTAAAACGATATAGGAAATTCAATTTTATTTTTGGGTTATTTCGACTGTGTTGAGTGGGTTATATCGACCTGTCGAATGCTGCACCTAAATTGGCGTCTTTGATGTATTTTACATCGGTTTGCTTATGCCATATCATCACTCCTGAAGGGTAACAACCTTTCGGAAAATCTTTAAGTCTTTAATTAAAGTGTTCGACAAAGTCTTGAAAACTAATTAAATCACATTCTTTTGAAGATGTTTGAAGGTGAGATCGAGTGTCTAGCAGATAATGGTACTACTCATATTGAATAAGCATTTGTTTATAGATCTTGTGCCATACACATCATCAGTGACAACCTAGATTGGTTATGCGTCGATTATACAAGGGCGTGGTTCAACACAATTTTTGCTACCACATGGAACAAGAATTCATATCACTGATGCATTGTACGCACCTAAGACTAATCAAACCTTGCTAAGTTTTAAGGACATTAGAGCCAACATTTTACACTTGGAAACTTATTGTGAGAATGGAAAAGAATTCTCATGCACAACTTCAGAGGAGTGAGGTAGAAAGTACACTTTGGAAAAGTTAGGGGCAATTCATAGTGGATTATATCTTACTATGGTTTGGATTATCAAATCCAATAAAATCACTCTAATCAATGTGTGTGACATGGCCTCATATCAGCTTTGGCACTACAGATTGGGACATCATGATCGGGATATGATAATCAAAATCTTGAAAAACTCTCATGGTCATCCATTTTTCAGAGGAAAGAAGCATGTGTGAAAGGACCCAACCCCGATTTAGCTCCCTAAATCGGAATCAAACCCTTTCGAAAACACGAACCAACAAAAATTTTCCGAAATTTGGGCAGAGTTTCGTTACTAGCGTAGAATTACCATTACCTGCACGCGGAAAATACACTTCATCCGATGCCACAAAAAGCAAACCGTGGGCACCCATCCCATCCGGATTTCTCAATATATCAACAGTAAAGTAAAGTAGTAAATATATATGCACTTTATTGAAATCCAGTGTAAATCGTATAACGTATTCAATAGGAAGCTCAGAGCGACATCTAATACATAATCGTATACGCATACCACAGTAGGTAGAACAATAAACCTACTGGATGAAACAAAGTAGCTCGAGCACTATGCCTCCGACCACGACGTGCGACACCAGAGCCTGAACTGCAAACTGGGAACGGAAACCGAAAAACCCAGGGGAAAGACATGAAACACGTTAGAGTGAGTGGACGAAAATAAATGTCTTTCACCAAATAATATATGTTATAAAAACATATGCGAGTCGAAATATAATAAATCAAACCAAATAGTATACGAGGAGACGCTGACTCCAACTCGTAAACAGAGCATGCAAGTAAAATCTCACAGTCAGAACCACGGGGTCCCTAGCCCACACGTGATCCTAGCTGCAGAAACACAGTCGGAACCACGGGGTCCCTAGCCCACACGTGATCCAGAACCACGGGGTCCCTAGCCCACACGTGATCCTAGCTGGTAACATCCTCGGGGATCAGCCGGGATGCAGTGTATCGATACAACCTCATAAACTACGACTGTACTCTGTGAAAACCAAATCATAAACAGTTCGATGCAAATGCATGAAACAATATATCAGTGTATGTATACTCGTATACGCATATTCGTATAAGTATATCCGTACGATCGTAAATCACATGCTCATAATAAACATAATCTCGTATGAAATCTCATGCTCGTAAAACCATAATCATGCTGCATGCTCAAGTTCATAAATCATAAATAAAAGACTCGCAATCATTTCCGTGAAAAGAAATTGTCCACTCACAGACTTGCGTAACGCGATACGCGTTAACCCGTGATCCGGCGGAAAGTCCATCGCCAAACAAACGATCACGAACCCCTCGCTTTACGTTCGGACGCTCAACTCGAAAAACGAACCTCCCCACTGCAATCGGGGCGCGATTTCGAGTCAAATGACATGCGACTTGTCGAAAGTCAAAAAGTCAACTCTGACCGTTGACCGCCGCGTTGACCGCCGCCCACGGCGGCGCCACTGTTGATCGGAGAGTTTCACGGCGGGGCAACCTCTATTCCACTCAAAATCCTGCACTGAGCAACTTTCATAACTACACCGAAGTCCAATTCTCACTCTAACTCACCCAATTTCACGAAAAACCGAATTGTTCCACAAATTTCAAATCAAGAATTCTCCTTACACACATCAAATTGAAACTCCAAACCAACTTAGTTAGATTCGTGGAGGGAAGAGCTACAAAGCCCAATCAATTTTGCAGCTCGAATCGATAAAAATCATGGAACCCGAATTACCTCAATTTCTTCCAATTTCATGCCGGAAAAATCCCCCTCTCCGGTGAGACTCGCCGACGACGGTGACCGGAAATGGGTTCGGGAGGTCAAGACGCACCGGAGGGAATCAACCCCGTCGCCTGGGGTGGCCGGACGGAGCTCGCCGCCGGCGAGGCCGTGGCTCCCCGTCGTGAGCCTTCCACCACCACGGTCAAACATGGTCAAACATGGTCAAACATTTAATTTCTGTTTTGACTTTCCCCTTTTAGTAAATCACTATTTATAGCTCATTAAATACTTTCCCAAAATGGAAACTCATACATATCCATTTCGACGAACTTCAAACCCACGTAACTTCCTCGTCGTATATCCGATTCCGATAAATCTCGCGGCCACAAACTCGTCTCGACATACACTTCAATAATCACCCAAATTCAAACATATCGGCCAAACGGATAAAATGTCAACCCTTTGAACCAACACACATTTAAATTGACTAATTAATCAACGAACGGAAATATTCACAACTAAATCTTCGTAACTCAAAATCATGCTCCGGAAGTTCCCACAAACTCGAAATTAAATTCCGAACAACTTCCATGAAGAAGCCGAGACCAAATTTGAAAGGACCCAACCCCGATTTAGCTAGCTAAACCGGAATCGAACCCCTTCGAAAATGCGAACCAACAAAAATTTTCCGAAATTTGGGCAGAGTTTCGTTACTAGCGTGGAATTACCTTAACCTGCACGCGGAAATTAACACTTCGCCCTATGCCACAAAAATCAAACCGTGGGCACCAATCCCATCCGGATTTCTCAACATTAATATAATCAACAAACAGTAAACATACAGTACTATATATATGTATATCCGAGAAAATCCGTATAACAAGTATCGGAATGTATCAGAGCGACCTCTAGTATAAAATATATACAATATATACATCAGTAGGTGAAACTGAAACCTACTGGAAAACACAGGTGACTCTGATCACTAGCCTCCAAACCTTGACGTGAAAACACCAAACCTGAACTGCAAACTGGGCACGGAAACCGAAAAGCCCAGGGGAAAGACAATAAACACGTTAGAGTGAGTGGACAAAAATAAATGTCTTTCACCAGTTTATATATACGTATAAAATCACATATGCGAGTCCAGGAAAATAAAAACAACATAGTACACGAGGTAAAACTCATATTCCTCCAGTGTACTGAGCATGCAAGTAAAATCCCACGGGGTCACTCATGGACTCCTCCGTGCTAGTACAGTCAGAATCACGGGATCCCAGACCCACACGTGATTCTAGCCGGAAATGGCCTCAGGTCAAAGGTCTGCCTCCCCCCGGTAAAGACCTCGGGTCAGGAGTCACAGCCTCCCCTGACATATGCCTACCATCGGGGATCAGCCGAGAGGCGAGTGTATCGATACAACAACGTAACCACGACTGTACTCTGTGTAAACCAAATCATAAACATTTCGATGCAAATGCATGAAACATCATATAAGTATATGTATACTCGTATACGTATATTCGTATAAGTATAACCGTATAATCGTAATATCAATACGCATGCTCAAGTTCATAAATCATATAAAAGACTCGCAATCATTTCCGTGAAAAGAAATTCTCCACTCACAGATCCGCTAGCGCGAACTCGCGCTAAACTCGTGGTCCGGCGGAGGTACCCTCGCCCGAAGCACGATCACGATCCAAATCTCGATCTCGATCTCCTGAATACATACACACATAACTGATCAAAATCGTAATCCACAACACTGTACGGATGCACGGAAACCAACCGTTCCCGAAAATACAAAATGCGGTGCAAAATGAATTACGGAAATCCCGAAATCCCCACTCGAAATCTCGACTGAAAATCGGCTAACCAAATCAACCCGAAAACCTCCGTACGATAATCAGGGCGCGATTACGAGAAAAATGACACTAATTACATCGAAATCTGAAAATTTGACTTTTCCGGCCGTTGACCGCCGTTGACCGCCGCCGCCGCCGGCGGCGCGCCGTCAACGGTGGAGTTTCGCGGCCAAATTTTCCAGAACAAACCATCTCATCCATGCGAATCTCTTTCCCTTCTGTCACCAAGCCCAATTCCAACTCTATCCCTTCCAAAATCAAGCAAAACCGAACGAAAACCAAATCGGAATTCCAAATCGGGTTGCAACAAAAACTCCTCCCCAACTCCAATTAATCACACCATTAGACTCAGAATGATGAGGGGAGTCGTTTCCCCCAAGTCTCCCCTTCCAAAACTCGCCGGAACCATGTCTCCGATCACCACCGATCACCACCATTCGGTTCACAACCGAACACCCACAAACCTTAACCATTTCTCCTCAAACCACAACCCAACCTACTCGAAATTAAGAGAGGAAGCGAACCGTACCTGTCCCGTGGCCGGAGGTGGCCGGAAAAAGGTCGCCGGAAGTTGAAGACCCAAAATGGAAACTTTCCCTTCTCGGCAGCAAGCCCACTTTCCAAATATGGAAAGTCAACACAATTTCAATTCGGTCAACGCCACAAAATGAAGTTTTCGACTAACTCCCGACTATATTTCGACTTTTCGATATTTATACTCGTCCCTCGGGTCGATCGACGGTCCAAATGAAAATACGAAATGATTCGGATAAACTCGAAATAAACGGATAAACTCGTCGGAACCCGAAACTTCAAATAACCATCAAATATTCCTCGGTTATCGGAAAAATCTTCCGAAACCACCCACGAACTCGAAATCACGTACTCTACATTTTCCGTGAAGACACCCAACTCAAATTCTCGACCAAAAACAAAGTCGCGAATCGAATCGGCAAACCACATAACATCGCAAAACTGCGACTAAAACCAAACCTCGAGAATCCTGCCAAACACACATCTGATTCTGGTTCGGGTCGTTACAAAATTCTTGTCCGGTAATTTAGTCGCGAACAAACCCGCCATTTAAATCTGAACTTCAAATATTCATAATTAATTCCTCGGTCGTCCAAATAACGATCCGGAACCGCCCACAAACTCGTAATCACACGTACAACGACTCTCGAGAAGAGACCCAGCTCCAATTCTCGGCCAATAATTAAGTCGTTAACAAGCTTGGCGATTCCAAACAACTGTCGGATACCAGTGACTACGCGGTAACTCACGTACATAGCTGGTCGTACTGCTGATTCTGGTTCGGATCGTCACAAATCCACCCCCCTTAGAAAAATTTCGACCTCGAAATTTCCAAGTCTGCTGGCTAAAAGTAGGAACACTGCCTCTTCATACTACTCAACTGCTCAGTGGCTACATCAACTGAACAACTCTGGCAACTGACTCCACAATAGGAGATAGCTCCGTGCTGAAATCCCTGTACGCACAAATCACAAATCTGAACTGGCTCCACACAAGCGCCAAGTGTTCCTGTATAAGGAACAGACAGGGTATACCACACGAAACCAACCTGAAACACAGTTCCGCCACACGGAACACAACACACATAAAGGCCAACACTATAGGCGATGCCGAACCATATGGCATAACACAAACTCGCCTATGATCACACATGGATCAAAACAACATAACAAATTTCAACTCAAACTGCACACATCAACATAACTCAAATATCGAACTCGGGCAATAAACAACCCATACCGCTAATCTGACAGTCTGTGGTAGCACATTCCACAAAATCGGAAACAAACATCAACTCAAATTCAAACCAAACTCACTCCAACACAATGAAGTACAACATCGTTCCTTAAAACGACGTCAAAAAAATATCAAAATCACAGTGGACAACAACCTGGTACTGCAAGCAACCTCGAACAGCTGAAACTGCTGGTCCCGAATCCTCCGGAACTGCAACACCGAGGTCCACAACATGCCCTCCAAGGCTTGAATAATTCTCAAAGATCTCTCGCCAATCTGAGGATAAGAACCGGTACTAGCTCGTTGCAAAGCTTGCCAACACTTGTCGTAGCCGATTACCTCGACCAGTAAACTGGGACACAGGTACACCACGTAGGTGGATAACCTCCATCAAACACAGCCATGACAGCCTGCCACTGAAATCATCTCCGAAGTACAAGGAAACGTACTAAATTCGTCAAATGGTCCACACTGGTCCAACAACTGGTATCACAAACCAAAGTGCATACAAACACACACAATCACAGCAACAATCGCCACGTATAACCGGAAATCTCAAATGGCTGACACATCTCGGCAAATTTCTGTCTCCTAGCCATCGTCAGTCAATAAATGTGGCATCTGTACTCACAAACTGCTACATCGCTCTTCCATGTTGCGCCACGAGTAGTAAACTCGAAGTGTCTGACACTTCTCCGCGTCACTAGCGCCAAACACGCGCAAAATCACGAGCCTCAACATCATCAAGCTCAAACTCAGCTCTCGTAGCCCATAACTCGGCAAACACGAAAACCCGAGCCACACTCACCTGAAACACTGAAGCTCCGACTCTCGACTAAATGTATCAGCAGCAACATCCCAGACGGATGATCAAAGTACAACCTCTAACCTTCCCCGAACAAACTTAAAGGTGCAGCCATAGTCGTGAGTCGACCCCATCCATCTACACTGCCTCAAGCCCAAATCTGGCCGAAAATGCAAGTGGATGAAACTCAGTGGTCAGTGTATATCCTACACCGCGCTGTATGCCATAGTAGTAGCGTCTCGAACTCACTGATGCTAACATAAGGCAGCTACACCCAAATCATACACAAGATATGCAACTACACAAAGTTCCACTGCTTGGAACCAAGAGTCATCGCTCTGCTACACAGCATCAAAACACAACCAAATTCAAACCTCAATGCATCGCCATAACCCACGAACTCGTCGCGGTCGTCAGGTAAGGTCAAAACCGAAGCAACGGTCAACCATTCTGCAGGAGTAAGTAACTCTCCTCGCGTGCATCAAACCACTCGAACTTGACGCCTTCTTCGTCAATCCGGAAGTGAAGTGGCAATTCGGGAAAATCCTGCACAAGCCGTCGATAAAAGCCTGCCAAACCCAAGAGACTCTTGATCTCTGGTACAATAGTAGGGCAACCACAAATCAACACGGCTTCAAACTAGTCAGGATCCACGCCAACTCCCTCGGATAGCATCACGTGACCCAAAACCTTCACGCTAATCGACCAAAATTCACACTGGCTGAACTTCGCAAATACCTGGTCGTCTCGCAAAGTCCACAAAGTCACTCACATTAACTTCAGGTGCCGGTCCACACTCCTGGAGTACATCAAGACGTCGCCAACAAACATGACCGCAACTCGTCCAGAAACCGTCTGAACACCTGGTCCATCAAGTCCGTACGATCTATTGGGCATTGGTCAATCAATGGCATGACCAAGAACTCGTAATGCTTGCACCATGATATGAAAGCTAACATAGCCACATCTGACTCATCAAACCTCCACTGATAGTATCCGGATCCGAAATCAATCCTCGAAAAGACTGAAGCTCTCGGAAACTGATCAAACCACTCGTCAATCTGAAGCGGAGGATACTCACTCTCCTCTGAAGCGAATCAGGCTTCGGTACTCAATGCACCATCTCGTCGAACCATCCATCATCCGTACAAACAATACAAGAGCACACCACGCAAATACGCGGGGTCGCATGAAATCTCCTGAAACCTCCTCCAGCAAATCCTGGAGTCGAAACAATAGCTCCATCAGCTCCGCTAGCTCCGAACGACAAGATGCTGGTAAAATAAGTCCGGCGCCTGGTACAAGCTTAATGATATAGTCAGTCTCCCTAACTGGAGGAACACCTGGTAACTCCTCCAAAACACACCTGGAAACTCGGGAACCACCTCAATGTCACCAATGTCGGGCACAGCAACCGTAGTATCCACAACATGAGCTACACAAACAACACAACTCATCTCCACCATCCGCTCGACCATCACCACAAAACAGCATCTCGGGAAAAAAATCTGGTCGTCGAAACACAGCCTCCTCCTCGAGGCACTCGAACATCGCCAAATGCGTCGTCAGTAAGTCCATACTCATGGTCACATCAAAACCACAATATCCAGCTATAACAGATCCGCGGCTAAACCATAACCTCAAACAAGGATCTCACGACCTCCGGATGGATGCAACACTCTCCAAAACCTCGGAAGTGGAGATACAGGTACAATAGCCATGGATATCAAGCAACAGTAACCTCGGAGAAAAGTCTGTCCTCAAACAAGGTCATGGCACGAACTCCAACATGCCCAACTAGCCGCCCACGTCATATGCGACTTACTGAATAACTCGTCAAAATGGTACATTGATCAAACTGCAAGAACAGCATCATGATCCCTTCGTGAACTCTGAGCTGTCGAACCGCTACAACAGCTGGCTGGGGGTTCTCCCTCTCAACGTGACCCTCCTGGCCACCAAAACAGCAACTAAAAGTGCTCCTCGAACACAAATCACCGCAACACCTGCTGCGTGAAAAGATCGCCAACAATCGCCCAAACTCATGCCACAGGAGCAAGTTCGCTACTCTGCGATCTCCGCCATCGTCAAACGGATCAGCAGAGGATCCTCAACATAATCGAAAATGCCACAGTCTGATGAAGTCACTGATCCCAAAGTATCAGAACTCAACCACATCAAAATCTCGACTAAATCCACTTTCCTCAAACCATCACATCGAAAATCGTGTACATCTTACCTTCCTCAATAGCCTCGCCACTGAGTGCAACACACTAAGCTCCTCACGAATAACTCAAGGCATATCAATCAGACTCTCTCTGGTACTCAGGTTCAAACTCATCTCGAACCTCGTACATTGCTTCCTCTGAAGCCACATAACTCGTGCACACGGAAACAAACATGTGGACAATGCATCTCTGCCTCAGGTGGTAAATACTCCACATTCGATCGCTGGATAGTCTGATAAAACCATTATCATAAGCACAACACTCTGAATGTAGGCCATGGAGTCGCAACCGAAACTCACACAATATCAGCCCACAAAACACAATAATTTGACTCAGGCACACATCACTGCCACAAATCTCAGTTCTGAGGCAACACATAGACGCTCATATACACTTCCCCAGGCAAACCGTGCCACACAGTTCACTGAACTCTGAATACTCATCTGAATCCACTGTTCACTGGCGAATCACGCGTCGATTGATCCCCAATAGGATCCACAACCGAAACGACACGGAAAGCACGTCAGGAGGCATCCTAATGAATACAATACCGTTCACAACAAGTGGAACGTAATCATGGAACTTCAAATATTTGAAAGCACACAACACCCGGAATTTGATGATTATCCGCCGGCCGGTCGGGTCACCATTCCAGACATGCTGTACAATCTCAAATATCCTTAGTAAACACGACTACAGAAGTCTACAGAACCTATAACCTAATGCTCTGATACCAAGCTGAAAGGACCCAACCCCGATTTAGCTCCCTAAATCGGAATCAAACCCTTTCGAAAACACGAACCAACAAAAATTTTCTGAAATTTGGGCAGAGTTTCGTTACTAGCGTAGAATTACCATTACCTGCACGCGGAAAATACACTTCATCCTATGCCACAAAAAGCAAACCGTGGGCACCCATCCCATCCGGATTTCTCAATATATCAACAGTAAAGTAAAGTAGTAAATATATATGCACTTTATTGAAATCCAGTGTAAATCGTATAACGTATTCAATAGGAAGCTCAGAGCGACATCTAATACATAATCGTATACGCATACCACAGTAGGTAGAACAATAAACCTACTGGATGAAACAAAGTAGCTCGAGCATTATGCCTCCGACCACGACGTGCGACACCAGAGCCTGAACTGCAAACTGGGCACGGAAACCGAAAAACCCAGGGGAAAGACATGAAACACGTTAGAGTGAGTGGACGAAAATAAATGTCTTTCACCAAATAATATATGTTATAAAAACATATGCGAGTCGAAATATAATAAATCAAACCAAATAGTATACGAGGAGACGCTGACTCCAACTCGTAAACAGAGCATGCAAGTAAAATCTCACAGTCAGAACCACGGGGTCCCTAGCCCACACGTGATCCTAGCTGCAGCAGCACAGTCGGAACCACGGGGTCCCTAGCCCACACGTGATCCAGAACCACGGGGTCCCTAGCCCACACGTGATCCTAGCTGGTAACATCCTCGGGGATCAGCCGGGATGCAGTGTATCGATACAACCTCATAAACTACGACTGTACTCTGTGAAAACCAAATCATAAACAGTTCGATGCAAATGCATGAAACAATATATCAGTGTATGTATACTCGTATACGCATATTCGTATAAGTATATCCGTACGATCGTAAATCACATGCTCATAATAAACATAATCTCGTATGAAATCTCATGCTCGTAAAACCATAATCATGCTGCATGCTCAAGTTCATAAATCATAAATAAAAGACTCGCAATCATTTCCGTGAAAAGAAATTGTCCACTCACAGACTTGCGTAACGCGATACGCGTTAACCCGTGATCCGGCGGAAAGTCCATCGCCAAACAAACGATCACGAACCCCTCGCTTTACGTTCGGACGCTCAACTCGAAAAACGAACATCCCCACTGCGATCGGGGCGCGATTTCGAGTCAAATGACATGCGACTTGTCGAAAGTCAAAAAGTCAACTCTGACCGTTGACCGCCGCGTTGACCGCCGCCCACGGCGGCGCCACTGTTGACCGGAGAGTTTCACGGCGGGGCAACCTCTATTCCACTCAAAATCCTGCACTGAGCAACTTTCATAACTACACCGAAGTCCAATTCTCACTCTAACTCACCCAATTTCACGAAAAACCGAATTGTTCCACAAATTTCAAATCAAGAATTCTCCTTACACACATCAAATTGAAACTCCAAACCAACTTAGTTAGATTCGTGGAGGGAAGAGCTACAAAGCCCAATCAATTTTGCAGCTCGAATCGATAAAAATCATGGAACCCGAATTACCTCAATTTCTTCCAATTTCATGCCGGAAAAATCCCCCTCTCCGGTGAGACTCGCCGACGACGGTGACCGGAAATGGGTTCGGGAGGTCAAGACGCACCGGAGGGAATCAACCCCGTCGCCTGGGGTGGCCGGACGGAGCTCGCCGCCGGCGAGGCCGTGGCTCCCCGTCGTGAGCCTTCCACCACCACGGTCAAACATGGTCAAACATGGTCAAACATTTAATTTCTGTTTTGACTTTCCCCTTTTAGTAAATCACTATTTATAGCTCATTAAATACTTTCCCAAAATGGAAACTCATACATATCCATTTCGACGAACTTCAAACCCACGTAACTTCCTCGTCGTATATCCGATTCCGATAAATCTCGCGGCCACAAACTCGTCTCGACATACACTTCAATAATCACCCAAATTCAAACATATCGGCCAAACGGATAAAAATTCAACCCTTTGAACCAACACACATTTAAATTGACTAATTAATCAACGAACGAAAATATTCACAACTAAATCTTCGTAACTCAAAATCATGCTCCGGAAGTTCCCACAAACTCGAAATTAAATTCCGAACAACTTCCATGAAGAAGCCGAGACTAAATTCTCGTCCGGTAATTTAGTCGCGAACAAACCCGCCATTTAAATCTGAACTTCAAATATTCATAATTAATTCCTCGGTCGTCCAAATAACGATCCGGAACCGCCCACAAACTCGTAATCACACGTACAACGACTCTCGAGAAGAGACCCAGCTCCAATTCTCGGCCAATAATTAAGTCGTTAACAAGCTTGGCGATTCCAAACAACCGTCGGATACCAGTGACTACGCGGTAACTCACGTACATAGCTGGTCGTACTGCTGATTCTGGTTCGGATCGTCACAATGTGGAAATACCTAGAGGTTTTGATGGGGTACATGAGATTAACACGGTTAATCCGGTTTCGACCTTTAAGCCGACTATAACACCTAGCTAGTGTCGGTCTACTAGATTCCTTTGTGGAAATCTATGACACTCACCACTCATTTTGCAAAGCTTGCTCATTAGGAAAGTTGCAAGCTAGGCTTCGTTTGCAGTCAATAATACTGAAAATATTCTATTCTTTCAAAGGATCCATGGTAATATTTGTGGACCTATCAAACCGTAATGTGGTTTTTGTAAATGCATCAACGTGATGGTCACACGTTGCTTTGTTATCAATAAGGAATGTTGCATTCACAAAACTCCTAGCATATATTATTAAGCTTCAGGCTCACCACCTAGACAACCCAATCAGATCGATTAGATTGGATAATGCAGGAGAATTCACATCAAAGACTTTTGATGATTACTGTATGTCAATTGAGATTGAAGTTGAACATCCCGTTTCTCATGTTCATTCTCAGAACGGTTTAGCAGAGGCACAAATCAAGCGGTTACAGTTTGTGGCAAGAGCAATTGTTATGCATGCTAATTTGTCAGCATCTGCTTGGGGATATGCACTATTACATGCAACAATGCTTCTTCACTTAAGACTTATAGAATGTCAACCATTTAGTGCATGCCAGTTGGTAACTGGGTATGAGTCTGAAATTTCACATCTACACATCTTTGTTTGTGCAGTGTGTGGGCCAATTGCACCTCCACAGCGTACTAAAATGAGTCCTCAACGCCGATTAGGCATATATGTTGGTTATAAATCTCCAATAATTATTCGTTACTTAGAACTTTCGATAGGAGATCTCTTTACTGCAAGATTTACAAATTGTAACTTTGAAGAAACATACTTTCCGATGTTAAGGGGAGATAGGAATGCCTCCACTCCGGTTGATTGTCAGGAATTGATGTGAAATACTCCTCTCACTATGTGTCAAGAAGATCCACGCACATCTCAAAGTGAGATTGAAGTGCGATGTATTCTTGATCTTCAAAATGTAACAGACTCGATGCCTGACTCCTTTACTGATATTGCCAGTGTGATGAGATCAGACATTCAAAATGAAAATGTTCTTGCAAGGTTGAAAGTCCATAAAAGGCAGTATAACGTAAATCCAGGGTAGAGTAACTTGCCTTTTGCTCATGTGGATGGAGTAACATCAACCTCGGCTCCCACCAGGAAAAAGGGGAGACCAAGAAGATCCACAAATGAACCACCGATGAAAAGGCAGGCTATCCTAGCACAAAATGATCATTTTATCATCAACATTGTGAATCCTACATATGAGATTATTCCTGACTACAATTATGTCTTAGAATAATAAATGACATCTCTGGAGGACGCTTCAGATCCATGTGTGATGTCAGAGAACGGTGAAATCTCACTATGCTAACTAACAATGATGCGCGCGTTGTTATGGATAGATCATCCAAGATAGTTGATGATACTTTTGCTTATTCCGTCGCTCAGGAAATCATTAACGACAATAAAGTGGAACCTCGCTCGATTGCTGAATGTCAGCGTAGAGCGGATTGGCCGAAATGGAAAGATGCAATGCAGGCTAAACTAGACTCTTTGAAGAAAAGACATGTTTTTGATTCGGTAGTGTTATACCCACCGAATGTGAAGCTGGTAGGACATAAATGGGTCTTTATTCGAAAGCATAATAAGAAGAATGAAGTCATGTAGTATAAAGCTAGACTTGTGGCGCAAGGATTCTCTCAAGGCCCTGACATTGATTATGAGGAGACATACTCTCCAGTCATGGACAATAATTTTGTTCGTTACTTTGTCAAATTGGTAGAGTCCGAAAAACTGAACATGTAGTTTATAGATGTGGTGACAACATATATCTATAAAAGCTTTGATTCAGAGATATACATGAAAGTGCCAGAAGGTGTAGTCATAATTCAAGTAACTCTACACCACGGAGTGCTCATGTGATTAGATTGAAGCGTTCACTATATGGATTGAAAAAATTTGGTAGGATGTGCTACACTTGTCTAAGTGACTACTTGATTGGGAAGGGATACAAGACCGATGGTTTTATGCATATATGTGTTCATTAAGAGAACAAGTACAGGATTTGCCATAGTAGAGGTTTATGTCGATGATATGAATATCATTGGGTCCCTTGATGAAATCAATGAGATGGTTGGCTACTTGAAATCCGAGTTTGAGATGAAAGACCTTGGTAGGACTCAATTTTGTCTTGGTTTAGAGGTGGAACATCGAGTTGATAGAATACTTATTCATCACTCTGCTTATGTCCAAAAAATGCTCAGGCGATTTAACATGAACAATGCACATCCTATTAGCACACTAATGGTTTTTTGCAATCTAGAACCCAATAAAGATCTGTACCGTCCGAAAGATGATGAGGAGGAGATGAGGTACCATACCTTAATGCTATTGGAGCTTTGTTGTATTGAGCTCAATGGACAAGACTAGATATTGCATTCTCCATGAACTTGTTAGCTCGCTTTAGTACTGTGCTAACACAACGTCATTGGATTGGTGTAAAATATATCTTCAGGTACTTAAAGGGTTCCATTAACTTGGGCTTGTTATTTCCCTATAAAGAATATAGAGAGAAGCTTGAAATTCATAGAAAATGGATGGTTGAATCGCAGCATGCAAGTTCTAGGAATTTCGACTCGTCGAAGGTTGCACCCTGGACGGATCAGAACCATTCATTCAACTCATTGAATGAAATTCTCAACCCGTCAAACAGTGACCCGACTGCAAGCATTGAACCTCAGTTTGGTGTGGTCCCTTACTCAGAGACACCTTGTGATGTTTTAGTTTATTTTTCTAATGTTGAGTATCTCTCTGACCCACATAAAGGACGTTCCCAAATAGGTTATATATTCACCATGAGGAACACGATGATTTCTTGAAGATCAACAAACCAGACCCTTGTTGCTACGTCCCCGAATCATTATGAGATTATAGTATTGCATGAAGCGGTTAAGGAGTATATCTGGCTTAGGTCAATCATATACCACATTTGAGGATCTAGTGGATTATCATCCACTACTACAACACCAACTTGTTTCTTAGAGGATAATGCGGCTTGCAGTGAACAAATGAAGTTGGTATACATCAAGGGGGATCATACAAAGTACATATCGCCTAAGTTCTTCTTTAATCAATAACAACAGCAGTTATTGAATATTTATGTGATTCAGGTTTGCTCGACAGATAATGCTGCAGACTTGTTTATCAAGTCATTGCCCAAATCTACATTTGTAAAACATGTGAGACACATTGGAATGCAAAGGTTGTCTGAACTCTAAGATTGAGTTACTAATTAGGGGGATTTCATTTCGTAGACACTTGGGGGAGTCTACTATGACAACCCGAACCAGAAATGGTATGTTTATCGGCTTGATTTGCGAGTTTCGCGATTAGTCGCAGTTTTATCGTAATTGGTCAATATGGCGGGTTTGTTAATGACTAAATTATTGGGCAAGAATTTGATTTGAGTTCCTTCACGAAAGTTGTAGAGAATTTAATTTCGAGTTCGTGAGAGTTTCCGGAGGATGATTTCGAGTTATGTGGAATAAGTTATGAGTATTTTCGGCCGTTGGATTTAGTCGTGTTTATCCGTTTGGTTTTGATTCATTTTGGACGGTATGTGTATGGTATAAATATGACATGAATACGTGACGATTTTGGAAACTTTCCAAATTGGGAAACTAGGCTGTTGACCGCTGGTGGTTTTGACCCGTTTTGAGGCCGAAGCTTTGTTGTCGTCATTGTGCTGGATTTCGGTCACGGTTGGCCGTGGTCCCTTGATGGAAAGTGTTGGGCTTGTGCTCCTCTTCAGTATGGTTGGTGGATGGCTTTCTATGGTGGCCGGAGGTGGGAGAAACGGCGCGGCAAAAATGGTGGTTTTTTGGCGAGATTCGGCGACGACGGAGGTGGCCGAGTTGGGGGTCGACCCTATAAGGGTTTTGAATCCCTTAGGATGGTGAGTTGATCCCAAGTGGTCTTGCACCTTGCCGTTGCCGGTGGTGGCCGATCGGAGTTAATGAATTCCGGTGAGGGTTTTCGACTTCAAGGTGAGTTTTGGGTGTTTTCCGGTCAAAATTGGGCTTAGCATTGAACTACAAAGTTGTTGGAAATGTCGAGATATTCAAATCCATGTGTAGGTTGCAATTTTCTGGGCCGAATGGTTTTCTAGCGACCTGGCGCGCCACCGTGCGCGGAGGAGTTCTGTCCGAGGTGGTTTTCGACAAGTTTTATGTCGTTTTGCTCGAAATCGCGCACTGATCGCAGTGGTGAGGTTTATATTTTGAATTGAGCATCGGAATTTGTGGAAAGATTTTATAGTGTCTTTATTGGATTGAGCATCGTTTTGCGTTGTGCTAGTCTGTGAGTGGACAAATTTCTTTTCACTGATTGGTTGCAAGTCTTTATTATACATTTTATGAGCATGAGCATGCATATGCGATTATGATTTATACGAGCATGTGTTTAGGATTATGCATTTATGAATATACATCGACGAATATGTTTTTATAATTATGTATTACGAATATGCATTTACATTATGCTTTATGCATTTGCATGGAAACTATTTATGATTTGGTTTATACAGAGTACAGTCTCAGTATGTATAGTTGTATCGATACACTCAGCATCCCGGATGATCCCCGATGACGTTTACTGGGGGGAGGGGGGATTGTTACCCTGGGCCGAGGTCTTTGCCGGGAGGGAACAGATACTCTAACCTGATGCCTTTCTGGCTGGAATCATGTGAGGGTCTGAGATCCTGTGATTCAGACTGTGAAAGGACCCAACCCCGATTTAGTTTCCTAAACCGGAATCAAACCCCTTATGAAAACACAAACCAACAAAAACCATAAAAATTTCGGCAGGGTAACGCTACTAACAGGGAATTGCCTTTAGCAGCACCCGGAAAATAACACTTCATCCTATGCCACAAAAATCAAACCGTGGGCACCAATCCCATCCGGATTTCTCAATATCATAACAGTAATGTAAAGTAATCAATAAAACTATACTTTACATAAATCCGGGGAAAAATCGTATAAAAGTATAACATGAGAATGCTCAGAGCGACCTCTAGTGTATAATTATATAAATATACACAGGAGGCAGAACAAGAAACCTACTGGAAGAAACAAGGTAGCTCGAACACTATGCATCCGACCATGACGTGCGACACCAGAGTCCGAACTGCAAACTGGGCAAAGAAAACGAAGAGCCCAGGGAAAGACATATAAACCGTTAGAGTGAGTGGACGAAAATAAATGTCTTTCACCGAATAATATATGTTATAAAAACATATGCGAGTCTAAATGCATAAAAATCAAATGATACACGAGGGAGACTCTAACTCCTCACGCGTACAGAGCATGCATCATAAATACCACGGGGTCACTCATGGACTCCCTCGCGCTAGTACAGTCTGAATCACGTGATTCCAAGCCAGAAAGGCCTCGGGTCAGGATATCTGTCCCCCCCGGAGCGTACTCGGGGATCAGCCGAGAAGCTATGTGTATCGATACAAACCTGTCTACTGAGACTGTACTCTGTGTAAACCAAATCACAAATACTTTCCATGCACATGCAGAAAACATAATGTAAATGTATGTATATTCGTAGACGCATATTCGTAAATGCATAATCGTAAAACACATGCTCATATAAATCATGATCATAACTGCATGCTCATGCTCGTAAAACGTATATAAAAGACTCGCAGTCAATCCGTGAAAAGAAATGTCCACTCACAGGTGAGCGTAACGCGATACGCGTTAATCCCGTGATCTGGCGGAAAATCCCTTGTCAAACGAACGATCACAAACCCCTGAATAATCATAAAATCCACTGCTCAAAATCATAACTCGACACTTCAAATCATACCACGAGAAACAACCGTTCCCGGAAACATATTATTCATTAATGACGAAATCGTCGAAAATCCGATAATCACACCATAAAACCTCGCTATAATTTCCGATGCTCAATTCGAAAAACAAACCTCACCACTGCGATCGGGGCACGATTCCGAGTGATACGACATATAACTCGTCAAAAAACATGTCGTCGGAAAAATTGCTGCCGCCGTCGGCCGCCGGAAAATCCAACCTGCCCAAAAAAATTCATGCTACACATGGTTTTGAAGATCTCGACGTTTCCAACAAATTTCCAGTTCAAAGTTAAGGCCAATTTTGATCGGAAAACCTCCAAAAATCATCTCAAAGTTCCAAACCCTTACCGGAATTTCAAATCGGACGATCTCCCTCCTCTGGCCAAAGAAACCTTCAAGACCACTTGCAATAGCTTCCTTAGTTCGAGGCTAACAAAAGCCCTCAAAGAGCCATCACCAAATTGGCCTCCAAGCCGTCACCCGAAACTAACGAAATCTCGCCGGAAAACCGTACATTTCACCGCCGAAATTCTTCCTCCTCTGGCCACCATAGGAAGGGATCCAACTACCAATCCGAAGAGCAGCCCAAACCCATCAAATTCCGTGAAGGGACCCCGACCATCCATGGCCAGAATCAGCCTCCACGGCGAGGCAAAACCCACAGTGCCAAATCGCCCAAAACGGGTCGACCCAACCCGGTCAACCCAGTCAACCCAGGTTTCTCTTTTTGGAAAGTTTCCAAAAACGGCATGTATCGTTTCCGTATTTATACCGTACACGTATCGAACCCCAAATGGATAAATACGACAATATTCAACGGATGAAAATATTCACAACTTAATCCTCGTAACTTAAAAAAATTCTCCGGAAGTTCCTACAAGCTCGAAATTAAATTCTCTACAACTTCCGTGAAGGATCCCAAATCAAATTCTCGCCCGATAATTTAGTCGCTAACGAAGCCGCCATATTAACATATTATGTCGAAATCATGACTAATCGCGAAACTCGCAAATCAAGTCGATAACCATTCCATTTACGGTTCAGGTCGATCAACGGTCCAAAACGGATCACAATCACGATTCGGATAGACTCGAACACGAACGGATAAACTCGACAATATTCCAAAATTTCAAATATTCATATCATATTCCTCGATCGTTGAAATAATAATCTGGAACCGCCCACGAACTCGAAATCACGCGTACAACAACTCTCGAGAAGAGACTCAACTCAAATTCTCGGCCAATAATTAAGTCGTGATCAAGACCAGCGATTCAATCCATTATCGGAGAACTGCGATTACACGCTAACTCACGAATTAAGCTGATTATACTACTGATTCTGTTCCAGGTCGTCACAAATGTACTAGCGCGGATGTGTCCGTGAGTGACCCCGCGGGATTTTACGATGCATGCTCTGTACGCGTGACGAGTTAGAGTTTCCCTCGTGTACCATATGATTTTAATGCATTTAGACTCGCATATGTTTTTATGAATATATATATATATGTATTCGGCGAAAGACATTTATTTTCGTTCACTCACTCTAACAGTTTATATATCTTTCCTTGGGCTATTTGTTTTCAATGCCCAGATTGCAGTTTGGATTCAGGTGTCGCACGTCGAGATTAGAGGCATAGTATTCGAGCCACTTTTCTTTTCTCAGTAGGTTTCTAGTTTGGCCTACTGTTGTGTATATAGGAATTAAGTCTTCGAAGAGTGTCTTGAAGATCCCTGTCAATTCCAGAAGTGAAGATTGAGGTTTGAGCTTCGAACCTTGATGAAGAACTTCGAAGTTTGAAGTAAGTCTCGATCTGTGAGTAGCGATGATCCATAGAAAGCTTCGAATGCATCATTGGGTTGGGACCAAAGATTGAGGTCCAAACCCAGGGGATGGTTCAGATATGTCCAAAGGGAGGCCACGAACCCAAAGAAACCTGAACTGAGGGGGAGTGCAGCGTAATCCTAGGGACATGCCATCGAAATAGAAGATGGTTGCTGGACGTGGCTGAGCTTTGATCCTCAAAGCTCAGTGCAGGAATTTTGAAGTCCAGCCACTACATCAGTGGATGTAGTGGCTCCTATTTTGGTGGGATTGCGACAGTATAAATACATGAAATTGGTGAGTTTTTCTAGTTGGATTATATACATACACTCTTGGATTGAACTCTCACTTACTTGAGCGTCGGAGAGTCTTTTGTAGGTATCCCCCTCCTCAATTTTCAAACGCAATTCGGTCATTGCATCATCATATTCGAACTATCGTCAGATAGGACATCAGTTTGATCGTTAGAGAAAACCTTGTAAAGCTTCGAATCATGTCTAACTTTTTTTGTGCTCCCATAATGGCCAAATCGCCGCCATTGGTGGCGTTTTCTAGAGTTTAGATCCACGACGGTTTTGGACCCCAACGCCGCCAAAGTGGACCTTGGTCCTGTTATAAAAGTAATAGGCTTTGTTGAGAGCTTTACAACGAGGTGTCAACCGTTGAAAATGGAGCACTTTCACCATAGCACTTTCCTGTTCGATTGATCACTGGATAGTGCATTCATGGGAGGTCAATGTGTCTCGTCTGGCCCGTCAGAAGAGGTCAGGATACCTCGTATAACCCATCACCTACAATTTTTTTTAAAGATAGTTGACCCAGGTTAGAGAAAAAAACCTGAGCGACCACCTCCGTCAGGATTCAGATTTATGATATATACTTGAACTCACATTATTTTACATAGATCAGTGGAAAAACATTAAACTATATTTTATTATTTAAATAGATTATCCGAGATTATTTTCCACTCACGCTAACGTTTTATGTTTTTAAATGCCTTTTCTTAGGCCTTTCAGTTTTTGTTGCCCAGGGTGTAATGTAAATCTTGAGATTGCGTAGTATCGTCGAAAGCTTTGAGTCCATCTATCAGCTCTTCATCAGTAGGTTCCAGTCCACTGTCAGACTATTTCATATGTATCATTTGTACATAGAAGTCGCTCTAAATATCAGTAGTGTTATGTTATTTCCAGTAGTATACTCTTGTAGATGTTGAGTTTCCTTCTTGTTGTCATCAAAACCAGTATTTCTAAATAAATTTTAAAATTTCAGACTTTACTTTATTTTTTTGTTTGTGACATTTGTTGAGAAATACGGATGGACATTCGGTGGTCCACGGTTTTTTTTGAAATTTGGTTTTAGAAGTGTTCTCTTCTTATAGGTTTTTGGGTTGTTGAGTTTTCAAGGAAAATTATGTCAAAATTCTCGTAGAACTTCTTAGAGTATGGTTAGTCATTAGGACTTAATTCTAGTTTACTTGCTAAACTAGGGTTAGGTCCTTTCAGTTTGGTATGAGAGCATTAGGTCACGGATTATATAGACTCTCTGGTCATGTCAGTACATGCATTTGATAGTGTACAACACAACCGACCATCGTATCCCCATCACAACTCTAAGTGTTGTGCATTGTTAAATGTCTAGAGTCTCATAGTTGAGCCATTTTCTCTTGGTCTCTTTGAGTGGGCTAATCTTTTTCTAGACTCGTAGGTCATTATGTCTCGACAACCAACTCAACAGGATGAGGCAGTCTTTGGCCCAACAGATGCATGAATTAATTACACGCATGATGCCAGTGCCATGTGAAGGTCCTGCTTATTCAGTTACTAGAGACAAAAAGGAGGGAGCAATTCTCTTTGCACAATCTCATGACCCTAAGGCTTGTGAGAACCGGCCTATAGAGATTAGTCAAGTATGCGACCATATGCGTCCCTATTTGACCCCAGAGTAGAGAACAGAGTTAGTTGTGGATCTGTTGCAAGAACATGCTTACCATTTTTGGGAGAGCACTAAGAGGCATAAAACCATCAACCTGTGGGCAGAGTTCATAAAGTTGTTCATGAGTCGCTTCTTTAATGAAGCAACAGAGCATAGGAAATATGAGGAGTTTATGAATCTTTGGCAAAGAGACTTGTTTGTGATGGATTATCTAGACCATTTCACTCGCTTATCCCAATTTATGCCAAATTCTTTCAGTTTAGTGAAGGAGAGATGTTAGAGGTGTCAACAAGGTTTACGGCCTGAGATTGCTCTATACATGTTAGGTGTGTCGTCACACACTGATTTCGATGAGTTTGTCAGTGCTTCTATGAGATGCGAAGATAGGCTTTGATCTGAGCCGGGCTAAACTTGAAGATTCGAGGAATGTGGGCCCAGTCAAGGTCCTTCAAAAAGGGGAGGCTTCAGCACATCTGGATGCACATCATCTTCTGGTGAGGGATCTCATACCTCTGCTCCTAACACACATCGTCTGAGTTGTTTTTCAAGATGGAGGCGGAGTCAAACACAAAGGTAGGGATTTAGGCTAGTTCTAGTGGGTCTAGTAGATACTGACCTACTCCATCAGTATCTAGAGATTTTTCTTTATGCAACATTTGTCACAGACGCCATCCTGGATAGTGTAAGCTTGGGACTTTAGCTTGCTACCATTATGGCCAGATAGACCACTTTACGAGGGAGTGTCCGTAGAGGGACACCTCAGGTGGATTTCTGGTGCAGAGTTATGGTGGTGATCACAGAGTCACTTCAGGGGTTAGAACTGCACCACCACTCAGACAGCCAGCTTATCAGAACCGGAGCTATAGAGGGCGACTGACTAGACATGCCCAACTTCATCGGATGACTCCACAGGAGGGAAAAGCGTCTCTGGAAGTGATCATTGGTACATTGCATTTTTTTTGGTTATGTTGTTTATACTTTAATAGATCTGAGGGTGACACACTCTTTCATATCCGTGAGATTAGAATGAATAATTAATATACCTGCCACTCCCTTATCGAAAATGTGGCGAGCAATATATCCCTCTGGTGAGGTGATTTTAGTTGGGGTAGTGTATCGAGACTATGGCGTTATAGTTGGAGGTTTTGGATTGTCTGTCGATGTGATACCTCTTGATATCATAGATTTTGACTTTATTTTGGGCATGGACTTTCTGAGCAATCATCAGGTTTTAGTTGATTGTCATTGAAAAGATGTAGTATTTAGAAGTCCGGGGTTACCAGAGATTTTATTTTGCGTGGAGAGAAATATGTTTTCATCATGCCTTATTTTAGCTGTGAAGATGTTACGGAAAAGGTGTCTCACATATCTAGCACATGTACGTGGTGAATACTTGTGTTTCCACCCCTAACCTGGAGTAGATTGAGGTGGTTAGGGAATATCTTTGATGTCTTTCCTGAGGAATTACCAGGTCTTCCTCCAATAAGGGAAATAGATTTCACGATAGAGCTACTTCCCAGTATAGGCCCCAATGCTCAAGCTCCGTATAGGATGGCTCTAGCTGAGTTGAAAGAGTTGCAGATTCTGCTTCAAAAATTAATTGATAAGGGTTTCATCCGTCTTAGCATATCATCATGGGGAACTTCAGTTTTATTTATGAAAAAGAAGGATGGATCGATGAGATTATGCATCGAGTATTGGAAGCTGAACCAGGTTACAGTGAAGAGCATGTATTCACTGCCTCAGATTGATGATTTGTTTGATCAGCTAAACGGAGCTATGGTGTTCTCTAAGATTGATCTGTGATCGGGATATCATCATTTATGGATTAGAGAGTCTGATGTCTCTAAGACCGCGTTTCGATCTCAATACAGGCACTATGAATTCCTAGTGATGCCGTTTGGCCTGAAAAATACACCTGCTCCCTTTATGGATTTGATGAATCGAGTATTTTGAGCATATCTTGAAAATTTGTCATTGTATTTATTGACAATATCCTGATCTACTTAGAGCTGCGAGGCAACATGCAAGACATTTGCATATTGTTCTGAGGTCCTTGAGAGTCTCAGTTATATGCCAAGCTTAGTAATGTGAGTTCTTGTTGGACATAGTTAAATTTTTTGGCCATGTGATTTTGGTAGATGGAGTTAGTATTGATCCTGACAAGGTTGATGCGGTGTTGAATTAGAGCAGACTTGCAAGTGTAGCTGATATTAAGAGTTTTCTAGGCTTAGCTGGTTACTACCGTCGGTTTGTGCAAGAATTTTCACGTATTGTTGTACCGCTTACCTGACTTACGAGGAAGGGAGTCAGATTTGAATGGTCAGAGGCTTATGAGGAAAAATTTTGGACTTTAAAGACAAGGCTGACCACTGCCCCAGTCTTGAATTTACCATATGATAGTGGAAACTTTACCGTTATCAGTGATGCTTCCAAGTTAGGCTTGGGATGTGTGTTGATGCGGTAAGGCAGAGTTATCGCTTACGGTTCCCGATAGTTGAAACGTCATGAAGTGATTACCCACTCATGACTAGGAGTTAGCATTGATAATTTTCGCGTGGAAGATTTGGAGACACTACTTTTATGGTGCCAGGTGTTAAATTTTTACCAACCATGAAAGTCTTACATACCTCCTCACACAGCCATAACTGAATTTAAGACAAAGAAGGTGGATGAAACTGTTGAGCGATTATGAGTGCACTTTTGAGCACCATCTTGGAATGGCAAACGTGGTAGCTGATGCTCTTAATCAGAAACCAGGAGCTTCTTTGTCATATATATAATTGACTCAGATGCCACTACTATCTAAGTTACGAGCCACTCGCACATTTCTATACATAGCTGAGGATGAACCGGGAGCCTTATTTGCCAATTTCCAGGTTTGACCTATTCTTATTGACAAGGTTCATGAATTACAAGATTCTGATGTCTCACTGCTAAAACTAAAGAACGTTATACATGGCGGCAGACAACCACACTTCACATTATGGAGGGATGGGTTGCTGGTGATGAAAGGTAGACTTTGTGTTTTGAATAATAAGGAGTTGAAACGAGAAACACTCGATAAAGCTTATTGTTCAACATATGCAATGCACCCTAATAGTATGAAGATGTATCAAACTCTTAAGGAGTATTATTGGTGGTCTAATATGAAGAGGGAAGTAACAGCATATGTGAGTTAGTGTAACATTTGTTAACAAGTGAAGGTGGAGCGGCAAAAACCTTCAGGTTTAATGCAACATCTAGAGATCCTAGTTTGGAAATAGGAGCATGTTACTATGAATTTTGTATACAAGCTATCTCATACATCCAAAGGTCATACGAGTATTTGGGTAGTTGTGGATCGCTTCACGAAGTCTGCACATTTTATACCAGTCACAGAGAAACTTTATGTAAGTAAACAAGCTCAGTTGTATATGCATAAGATTGTGAAGCTACATGGTGTACCCGTTTCTATTATCTCGGATCAAGATTCCTTCTTCATTTCACAGTTCTAGAGAACCTTGTAGGAAGTTTAAGGAACCAAGTTATGATTCTGTACAAATTTTCACCCCCAGACAGATTGCCAATCCGAGAGAACAATTCAGATGCTGGAAGATATGCTAAGATCCTGAATATTGCAATTTTCGGGAAAATGGAATAATTACCTGAATTTGATGGAATTTGCTTATAATAACAGTTTTCACTCCAACATTGGAATGTCACCATATGAAGCCCTATATGGAAAATAGTGCAGGACCCCGCTATGCTGGAGAGAAAAGCCTTATTGGTCTAGATATTGTGCAAGAAACGACAAAACACACACAGATCATTCAAGACAGGTTAAAGGCTGCCCAAGATCGACAAAAGAATTATGAGGATGTTTGGAGGAAAGATCTTGAATTCGAAGTTGGTGACTGGGTATTTTTAAAATTGTCGCCATGGAAAGGTGTAATGCGATTTGGAAAAGGTGGAAAACATCATCCACGATACATTAGATCATATAAGATTATTTAATGTGTTGGTGATTTTGCTTATCATTTGGAGTTACTATTAGAACTAGCATGAGTTCATGATGTGTGTTCCAGGTGTCCTTATTGTGAAAATACATCTCTGACCCATCTCGTGGCATTATGCCTCAGCAGATCCTATTACTAAGAACTTGGTCTATATTGAAGAACCAGTGGAGATTCTTGACTGTAGGGAACATGTTTTCCGGAACAAGACCATTCCTTTAATGAATGTTTTTTGGAGGAATCATGCAGTGGAAGAAGCCACGTGGGAACCAGAGCAGCACATGAGAGAGCGGTACCCTTTCCTTTTCTAGTATGTATGTAAATTTTGAGGACAATTTTTTTAAGGGGGTTGGATTGTTACGACCCGAACCAAAAGTACACACTAATCAAATCATATTAAACTTTATCGCAGATTAGTCGCGTTGATTGAGTTGTTAACAACTTTTTCATCAGACAAGAATTTAATTTTGACTTTCTTCATGGAAGTTGTAGAGTAATTAATTTGAAGCTCGTAGAAATTTTTGGGGAATTTTTCGGTTAAGCGAGATATTTTTTATAATTATTAGAAGTCGGTAGTAGAAAAAATTAAAAAGAATTGATTTTTAGGTCGATTTAATCACAGCTGTTAGATCTTGATCAGACCGAGTTTGGACCATTGTTCTCGCTAGCTCCTTAGGGTATTAAATAGGTGTTTTAATTTTTTTTTTTGAGAAAATCAGAAGAAAAAAAACTCGTTCGAGCTCAACCCGTTCTCCACCGACTCGCGCCAATTTACCCTACCCGAGCCGCCGTTTTCGGCCACCTTCGGTGACAAAATAGGTAGGGCAATGAAGCTCTGTGCTTCCTCAATTGTTTGTTCTGATTAGTTTTGGGATTTGTAGATTTTATCGTGTCATCCAAATTTGGTTTATTCCGGTGTGTTTTGAGGGTTAGGGGTAAGGGCTATTGAAGCCCTCCCCTTCTTGAGTCTATCTAGGTAGGTAGCAAGATCCGTCGAAGCTACACGGCGGAGCTTCGACGCCATGAAGTTTTCCGGCAAATTTTAGGGTCGTGGCTTTCGTAGCAGATTCTGGCCACGTGAGGTGTTTTGAAAGGGCGTAGGTTCAGGGGTTTGGTTGGGCTCGAGGAGAGGAGCATTTTGGGGCCAAATTGCCACCGGTGGTTGTGGTTGCAAAAGTTTGAATCCGCGCTGTTCACGACAGTTTTGGACCCCAAACCTGCCAAATTGGACCTCGATCCACCTCGTTGACAAATTTCTAATGATGTATCAAAGGTTGAAAATACATTGGAGGCGAGTGTGACCCACGCGCCGCCGCCTGTGGAGACGCGTGACAGCCACGACGGAGCTCCAATGAGGTATATTTTAGAATTTATAGACGGAGTTTACAGGGTTGTGTTTAGAGACAATTTCCATAATATTTCCTGTACTAATATCATATGGTTCGTATTTACAGGACATCGAGATCATGACCCCAATGAGGGGAATTCCACTGGACCTCAACAGTAGACGCAGATTTGTGAGTGGATCATTTTATTTTAACAGTCGATAGCGAGTTCATTTTTCAGCATTTCAGAATTACAGTATATTTTACGGTATGTTTTAGAGCATTTTAATTTAAAATTTTTTCTTTGTGATGTCATTAGTTAGTTACATCGATGTATTGACTGTTCGACTGATCACCAGATAGTCCAGTTAGGGGAGGTCAGGGTGCCTCATCTAACCCATAACCTACAAGTTTTTTTTTTACAAATAGTCGACTTAGGTTAGGAAAAAACTCTTAAACGACACCTCCATCAAGATTCAAATTTATGATACTTGAACTTGCATTATTTTACATAGATCAGTGGAAAGGCATTAGACTATATTTTATTATTTACACAGATTATTTGAAATTTTGTCCACTCACGCTAACGTTTTATGTATTTAAATGCCTTTCTCTGGATCTTTCGTTTTTTGTTGTCTAGACTGCAGTGTAAATCCTGAGATTGCATGGTATCGTCGAAGGCTTTGAGTCCACCTGTTAGCTCTTCATCAGTGGGTTTCAGTCGACTGTCAGACTATTTTATATGTATCGTTTGTACATAGAAGTCGTTCTGAATATCAGTAGTGTTATGTTATTTCCAGTAGTGTACTCCTGTAGATGTTAAGTTCCCTTCTTGTTATCATCGGAACCAGTATTTCTAAATAAGTCTCAAAATTTCAGAGTTTAGTTTATTGTTTTGTTTGTGACATTTATTAAGAAATTCGGATGGATAATTGGTGGTCCACGGTTTATTTTTGGAATTTGGTTTTAGAAGTATTCTCTTATTGCAGATTTTTGGGTTGTTTAGTTTTCAAGGAAATTTATGTCAAAATTATCATAGAATTTTTTAGAGTATGGTTAGTCGTTAGGACTTAATTCTAGTTTACTAGTTAAACTAGAGTTGGGTCCTTTCACTAAGTTTAGTAATTAGCAAATTAATAAATGAGTTCGGATCCACTCTGTTGACCTGTTGATCCGCCGGATCCGGATTTGATTATTAAAGATTTACTAGATAAATAGGGCGGATCGGGTCTAATTTTTTATTTACTTAACCAGATCCGTATCTAGGTTGATCCGGTTCGAATCTGCTCCATTGACAGAACTGATAACATGCAGTTATTATGATGCATGTGAGCTTTTGTGGTGAAAAAAAGATAAATTGGGCTTGGAATGAGTCGCACTGTCACATGAACCAAGAAGTTTAAAAATGTTTCATTTTAATTCAATCTGCTTTTAAAAGTCTCAAAACTCTCGATGGGTATTCATAAAAAAAGCCTCTCAATGGCTTAGGCAGAAATTATATTTTTACAAGCATCAACTTTTTTTTCCCTATGGATGTCTCTATCTAGTGCTATTTTTATACTTCTTCGTGACTTCGTTTAATACTACAGTTTAGAATGTGATTTGTGGACTAAAAAGTGCCTATCTGTTTGAATAATTATGCACTACTAGAAAAAAAAATACTTATATGGACATAGCAATATATGTCTCCTAAACAAGTCAGAGAACATTGCAGGGATAATTGGTAGCTTCACCATCATTGTTGGGGTTTCTATTGCTACATGCAACGTATTCTCAAGCGTCCCAAAGCTTTTTTTATATATTTTAGTTTTTTTTGGAATTAAGTATATCTGGACCCACATGCTTTTAATGTTTCTGCGACTGATATTTTAAGCGTCCCAAACTTTTATATTAAGAAAAAAAAATCAAATAATTCGAAACAATAATACGGAGTCGCCCATCTTGGGACGGCTTGTGAACTTGTAAGCTCTATCACTTAACCGGAGAATATACTCTTTCGTCCCTGACAATTACTCTTCTGCACAATTTCAACAAAGTTTGCTGCTTTCATCTCCCTTCAAAGCATTTATTTGTGACTGCAACAACAAAATACATTAATTTTTATGCTTCTGCAACAAAACAACAAGGATAATCATTCACACATAGATCAAAACCTAATAACATTAAGCAACCGATATTCTTTGAATCCAAAATCTCAAAACCATAAGCTCCTAGCTAAATACTTATATACCCAAATTTGAGGAGGAAATTAAAGAATGATGCCTGAAGCACAGACAAGTTCTTGACGCATAATTGGTTGATGGTATCGTTGTGATACGATACTTGTTCCAAAAATTGGCGCGGACCTTGCCATCAATGAGTCAACTATTGATGTTTTTCTAGCTCGTGTGCTGGTGATGAGCTTCTGGAACTAGGGAGAATAGTCACATGCGAGTTAGTACTTCTTGTAGTCCTTGCTGGAGACAACATTTCTGGCACCTTTGTTGGTGTACCCCAAGAGGAGGACGATGAGGAGAAATATGACCTAGAGGAGCCGACGAGTAAGACGCCGAGGATGATGATCAACTTTGATTTATTCGGGAGAAGCTTTGAGAGAGTCTAGATTGATCGAGTTGAGACTTTTGAGAGAGAGTCCAGATTGAGTGATATAAACATGTGCCTCTGTAGGAGATAGGATTTGACTCAATTGAGGGAGTGTCCATGTCTTGAAGTGTTGAACAAGCTTGTAGAGGAGTCAACGAGAGAATTTTGGGAAGCTTTGGGATATTAACTTGTACTATTTTATTTTGTACAAATATGATAATTTTAGACACTGAATTAAGGAAATACCAAAGAGTATTTTGGTGTACACATTAGGACATGAGTGAAAGGACTCGACCTTGATTTAGTTGCCTAAATTAGAATTAGGCTCTAATGACAATAGAACCTACAAAAAAATTCCATAATTTCCTCTACAAATCAAGGAAACCTAAAACCTGCACCAAAAAATACCCCTCCAAAATAGTCCACAAAAAAAACCCGTGGGGCACCGATTCCTATCCAGATTTTTAAAATCAATCAACTATTATACAAACAACAAATGTACTTCCAAAATATTACAAGAAATCCGGTGATTATTTAGAAATACAACACACACAGAAGCAAACTAAACATAGTATTCAGAGCGACTTCTAATTTACATAATACACAAAGCTAGCAGGCTAAGCTAGGAACCTACTAGAAGAGAAGTGTAACTCAAACTCTAGGCCTTCGACAATGGCATGCAACCACAGGATATAAACTGCAAACTGAACATTAGGAAACCGAAAAGTCTAGGGAAAGGCATACAAAATAATAAAACTATTAGAGCGAGTGGACGAAAATAATGTTTCATTTTAAACTAAAAGATATATCTATCATGCCTCTCTCCAAAGAGTATATAAAATGATGTGAGTCTAAAAATGTACATGCCCAAGTCGGGTGTTTGCCATAACCCTCCTAGGTGCTAAGTAAAACACAGGTCAGGTCCATGTACCTCCCGGAGCCTCTCGGAGATCAGTCGAGAAGCTAGTGCATCAATGCAACAACTGTGACTATGCTCTATGTAAACCAATATGTTGTAGGCCTCCAAGATAATGCACAACTATAGACTCGAGAAACAATAGTAAAACTAAAGTGTCCACTCACAATACACAGCTAGCTCTGTGGTCCGACGAAAGTTCCCTTACCAAAATCTCGATCACGATCTCCTTAATAGTTCATATAGTCAATTAATATCGAATTTGGATAAATAGTGCGAAAATCAACTCAAAAAATACCCCAAAAATCCCCGGTTAATTTTGGATTTTTGCTTCGCCGGAGCCTCGCCGTGGACGGTGGCGCATTGCCCCAACGTGCCTCCTCAAGCGGCGGCGCGTGAGTCACACGTGCCTCCTGTGGAAACAGCTTCGTTATGACCGTTCAAGCAATGGTCGGAAAGATCTCAACAAGCCCTATAACTTTCTCAACTAGACCTACCCCTAACTCGCTGCCGTTTGGCCGGAAAACGGCCTGAAACTTAATGGCCCGAAAATCGCCGGAAACTGTTTTCAGCCAAAATCGACGCCGTTGTCGCTCCTCGGTCCTCCAAACCATGGGGGGTTCAACCCATGGGATGAAACTCAACCGATTCCACCCTACCCCATCGCCGGAAAATGGTCGGAGCACCGCCGTCCATTAAACCCAAAATATGACGAGTTCACCTCGTCGATTCGTATCCTAAAACAACCCAAAATCCAATAACACAAACAAGAATCAAAGAGGAAGTAGAGAACTAAAAAAACCATACCAAGAACGCCGAAAACAGTGGTGCTCTCCTACGGGTTTGTCGGCTCGAGTCGTCGCAAAAGCCCGAAATGTTTTAAAAAAATTATTTTCTCTCTTCTTTTGAAAAAAAAAACTCTTTTTTATATCTCAAGCAGCTGATCAGATCAATGGCTGCAATCTGATCTGATCAAGATCCAACAATCTAGAAAAACTGACCTAAAAAAGCTACTTTTTAATATTTTTCTCATGCAGACTTCAAAATATCATACAAAATAGCTTGCTTACCTGAAAAATTCTCCAAAAATTCCTACAAGCTCAAAATAAAATGTGACGACCCAGAACAGAATCAGTAGTGTTAATCAGCTTAAGCCATGAGGTTATGCGTAATCGCAGATTTCTGATAGCTGATTGAATAGCCAGCTTTGATCACGACTAAATTATTGGCCAAGAATTTGAGTTGAGTCTCTTCTCGAGAGTTATGGTACGCGTGATTTAGAGTTCGTGGGCGGTTCCGGATTATTATTTGGACGAATCTTTGAATATAATATAATATGAATATTTGAAATTGTAGTATATTGTCGAGTTCATCAGTTCGTGTTCGAGTCTATCTGAATCTTGATTGTGATCTGTTTTGGACCGTTGATCGACCCGAACCGTAGATGGAATGATTATCGACTTGATTTGCGAGTTTCGCGATTTGTCGTGATTTTGGCATAATCTGTTAATATGGCGGCTTCCTTAGTAACTAAATTATCGGGCGAGAATCTGATTTGGGATCCTTCGTGGAAGTTGTAGAAAATTTAATTTCGAGCTCGTGGGAACTTCCGGAGGATTATTCCGAGTTACGAGGAATTAATTATGAATATTTTCGTCCGTCGATTATTGTCGCATTTATCCAATTGGGGTTCGATACGCATACAGTATAAAAACGGAAATGATACTTGCCGAATTGGGAAACCTGCCATATTGGGAAAGCTGAGTTGACTGGGTTGACCGGGTGGGTCGACCCGTTTTGGGCGATTTGGACCGTGAACTTCACGCCGCCGTGGAGGCCGATTCCGGCCACGATTGGCCGGGGTCCCTTCACGGAACTTGTTGGGCTCGTGGCCCTCTTCGATTTGAGGGGTGGATCGTCCCGTGAGGTGGCCGGAGGAGGAAGTTATGGCTCGGCAAAGTTAGTGAAATTCTGGCAAAATTGGTGGTGTTTGGGTGGCGGCGTGGAGACCGACATGGTGGCTCCTCTTTGAGGGGTTTTGTTAGCCTCGAGCCAAGGAAGGTTTTCCAAGTGGTCTTGAAGGTTGCCGTGGCCGGAGGAGGGAGATCCGTCGATGTGAAATTTCGGCAAGGGTTTGGAACTTTGGGTTGATTTTTGGAGGTTTTCCGGTCAAAATTGGCCTTAACTTATAACTGGAAAGTTGTTGGAATCGTCGAGATCTTCAAAACCGTGTATAGCATGAAATTTTCTGGGCAGGTCTGGAATTCCGGTGGCCGGAGGCAGCGGCGACGACCGGCGGCGACTTTTCACCCGGCATGGTTTTTTCGACAAGTTATATGTCGTTTCACTCGAAATCGTGCCCCGATCGCAGTGATGAGGTTTGTTTTTCGATTTGAGCATCGGAAATTATAGCGAGGTTTTGAGGTCTGATTATTGGATTTTCGACAATTCGTCGTTATTGAATAATATGTTTCCGGGAACGGTTGTTTCTCGTAATTTGATTTGGGGATTCGAGTTATGATTTTGAGAAATGGATTTTTATAATTATTCAGGGGTTCGTGATCGTTCGTTTGGCGAGGGATTTTCCGCCGGATCATGGGATTAACGCGAACTGCGTTACGCACACCTGTGAGTGGACAACTTCTTTTCACTGTTAATCGCGAGTCATTACATACGTTTTACGACCATGAGCATGCATACGAGATTATGTTTTATATGAGCATGTGTTATACGTTTATGCGTATACCATTATACATTACGTATATACATTTAAATATTGCTTCATGCATTTGCATCGAACTATTTATGATTTGGTTTACGCAGAGTACAGTCTCAGTATATGTTGTTGTATCGATACACTTTCATCTCGGCTGATCCCCGATGGATGCCTACCAGGAGGGGCAGTACCCCGACCTGACCAGCGAGGGGCAGTACCCCGACCTGACCAGCGAGGGGCAGTACCCCGGAACTGAGGCCTTTCTGGCTAGAATCACGTGTGGGTCTGGGATCCCGTAATTCGGACTGTACTAGCACAGATATGTCCATGAGCGACCCCGTGGGATTTTCCATGCATGCTCTGTACGCGAGTTGGAGTCAGCGTCTCCTCGTGTACCATATGATTTTTATGCATTTTGACTCGCATATGTTTTTATAACATATATTATTCGGCGAAAGACATTTATTTTTGTCCACTCACTCTAACGGTTTTCATGTCTTTCCCCTGGGCTTTTCAGTTTCCGTGCCCAGTTTGCAGTTCAAATTCTGGTGTCGCACGTCGTAGTCGAAGGCATAGTATTCGAGCGATGTTTCTTTAATGATAGGTTCTTAGTTTGGCCTACTATTTCTATATCTATATTAGAAGTCGCTCTGAGTATTCTTATGTATACTCTTATACGATTTTCCCCGGATTTCTGTAAAGTATAGTTATACTTAGTACTTTACATTACTGTTATGATATTGAGAAATCTGGATGAGATTGATGCCCACGGTTTGATTTTTGTGGCATATGATGAAGTGTATTTTCCGGGTGCAGGTTAATGGCAATTCCGTGTTAGTAGCGTTACTCTGCCGAAATTTTTATGGTTTTTGTTGGTTCGTGTTTTCAGAAGTGGTTTGATTCCGGTTTAGCAAACTAAATCGGGGTTGGATCCTTTCAGCTTGGTATCAGAGCATTAGGTTATAGGTTCTGTAGACTTCTGTAGTCATGTTTACTAAGGATATTTGAGAATTTACAGCATGTCTGGAGTGGTGACCCGACCGGCCGGCGGATACTCATCAATACTCCGGGTGTTGTATGCTTTCAAATATTTGAAGTTCCATGATTACGTTCTACTTGTTGTGAACAATGTTTTATTCATTAGGATGCCTCCTTGACGTGCTTTCCGTGTCGGTACGGTTGTGGATCCTATTGAGGATCAATCGACGCGTGACTTGACAGTGAATTGTGGGTTCGGATGAGCATTCTGAATTCAGAGATTTGTGCGGCGTGGTTTTCTTGGTTGTGCGTGTATGAGCGTCTATATGTTGCCTCAGAGCAGAGAAATGTGGCAGTTGATGTTTTGCCTGAGTCAAATCATTGCATTTGGTGGGCTGGTATTGTGTGAGTTCCTGTTGTGACTCTATGGCCTACATTCAGGGTATTGTTTATACGGTAATGGTTTAATCTAGCTACCCAGCAATCGAATGAGGAGTGTTTACCCACCTGAGGCAGAGATGTATTGTTCACATGTTTGTCCACGTTTGCACGTATTATGTGGCTTCAGTGGAAGCAATGCACGAGGTTCGAGATGAGTTTGAACCTGAGCATCAGAGAGATTTTGACTGATATGCCTCGAGATAACCGTGAGGAGCTTGATGTACTGTACTCAGAGGCGAAGCTATTGAGAAGGAAAGGCGAACACGATTTTCGATGTGTTGGTTTGAGGAAAATGGACTTAGTCGAGATATTTTGATGAGATTGAGTTCAGGCACCTCGGGATCAGTGACTCCATCAGGCTGTGGACTTTTCAATTATGTTGTGGGTCATCAGATCAAGCAGAGGATCCATTTGGTGATGGGGAGATCACAGAGTAGCGGACTTGTTCCTGTGGCATGAGTTTGGGTGATCGTTGGTGATCTTTTCTCGCAGCAGGTGTCACTGTGACTTGTGTTCGTGGAGCACTCTCAGTTGCTATTGTGATGGCCAGGAGGGTCACGTTGCGAGGGAGCGTCCTCAGCCAGCTGTTTTAGTGATTCGACAACTCAGGGTTCACGAGGAGGTTGTGATGTTATTTCTAGAGTTTGACCAATGTAGCCTTTTTGATTAGTTAATCAGCAAGTCACAATTGACGTGGGCGCCTAGTTGGGCATGTTGGAGTTCGTGCCACGACTTTGTATGAGGACAGAATTTTCTCCGAGGTTACTGTTGCTTGACATCCATGGCTATTATATCTGCATCTCCACTTCCGAGGTTTTGGAGAGTGTTGCATCCATCCAGAGGTTGTGGGATCTTTGTTGAAGGTTATGGGTTAGCCGCGGATCTATTATAGCTGGACATCGTGGTTTTGATGTGATTATGAGTATGGACTTCTTGGCGACGCATTGGGCTAGGTTCGATGGTCACGAGAAGGAGGTTGTGTTCGACGATCAGATTTCCCGAGATACTGTTTCGCGATGATGGTCGAACGGATTGTGGAAATGGGTTGTGTCATTTACTTAGCTTATGTTGTGGATACTAGGGTTGCTATGCCTGACATTGGTGACATTGAGGTGGTTCTAAAAGTTTCAGGTCTGTCCCGGAGGAGTTACCAGGTATTCCTCCAGTTCGGGAGACCGACTACACCATTGAGCTTGTACCGGGCGCTGGACTCATATTACCGGCATCTTGTCGTTCGGAGCTGTTGGAGCTACAGGTTCAACTCCAGGAGTTGCTGGAGGAGATTTTGTACGACCCAGCGTATCATCGTGGTGTACTCTTGCATTGTTTGTGCGGAAGATGGTTGGTTCGATGAGGTGGTGCATCGACTACCGGAAGCTGAATCAGGCTTCAGGGGAGAGCGAGTATCCTCTACTTCGGATTGACGATTGGTTTGATCAACTCACGAGAACTTCAGTCTTTTCGAAGATGGATTTCGGGCTCGGATACCATCAGTAAAGGATCAGGGAGTCAGATGTGGCTAAGACGACTTTCGGATCTCGGTGCGGGCATCAGGAGTTCTTGGTCACGCCGTTTGGTTGACCAATGCCCTGCAGCTTTTACGGACTTGATGGACCGAGTGTTCAGACTGTTTCTGGACGAGTTTGCGGTCGTGTTCATCGGCAACATCCTAATTTACTCTAGGAGTGTGGGCCAGCACAAGAAGCATTTGGGAGCTATTTTTTGGACTTTGCAAGATGATCAGCTGTTTGCGAAGTTCAGCAAGTGTGAGTTTTGATTGATTAGCGTGAAGATTTTGGGCCACGTGATGTCAGCCGAGGGAGTTGGTGTAGGTTCTAACCAAATAGAAGCCGTGTTGATTTGGAGTTGACTCACCATTGTACCTGAGATCAGGAGTCTCTTTGTTTTAGCAGGCTACTATCGATGCTTTGTACAAGATTTTCTCGGATTGCCACTCCACTTTCCGGATTGACGAAGAAGGCATCAAGTTCGAGTGGTCCGATGTGCGTGAGGAGAGTTACTTACTCCTGAAGGAAAGGTCGACCGTTGCACCGGTTTTGACTCTACCTGACAACCGTGGCGAGTTCGTGGGTTATGGCGATGCATCGAGGTTTGGATTTGGTTATGCTTTGATGCAGCATAGTAGAGCGGTAGCTCATGGGTTCAGGCAGTGGAACTTTATGAAGTTGTGTATCCTGTGTATGATTTGGGAGTTGCTGTTTTTGTGTTAGCATCGGAGAGTTGGAGACACTACTGCTACGGCGTGCGGCACAGTGTAGGATGTACACTGATCATTTGAGTTTCGTCTACTTGCATTTTTGGTCAGATTTGAGCTTGAGGCAGTGTAGATGGATGGGGTCGACTAACAACTATGGCTGCACATTTGAGTTTATTCGAGAAAGGCTAGTGGTGGTACTTTGATTATCTTTCTGGGATGTTGTTGCTGATGCATTCAATCGGGAATAGGGAGCTTCATTGTTCTATGTGTGGGGCTCGAGTTTCCGAGTTACCCGAGTTGCAAGCTATTGGAGCTGAGTTAGAGTGTGATGATGATGAAGCTCATTATTTTGCGTGCGTTATGCACTAGCGGTACAGAGATGTGTCTGATACTTTGAGTTTACTACTCGTGACGCAACCCGTAGAAGAATATAGCAACTTATGTGTGCAGATGCCACATTTGTCGGCAGACGATGGCAGCGAGGCAGAGTCTTGCTGGGAAGTTACAGCTATTGGAGATTTCCGATTAGAAGTTGGAGTTTGTCGCTGTGGTTTTGTGTGTCAGTACGCACTTCGGTTTGTGGTACCAGTTGTTGGATCTTTGTGGACCATTCGATGAAATCAGTACATTTCCTTGTAATTTCGGAAAAGATTTTGATGGCAGGCTGACATAGCTGTATTTGACGGAGGTTGTCCATTTACGTGGTGCGCATGTGTCCCAGTTTGCTGATCGAGATAATCAGTTACAACTGAGTTTTGGCAAGCGTTGCAGAGAGCATTGGGGACCAGATTACAGTTTAGTACAGTTTTCTATCCTCATATTGGCGGGGGATCTTTGAGGACTATTCAGACCTTGGAGGGCATGTTGTGGTCTTGTGTATTGCAGTTCCGAGAGATTTGGGACCGGCAGTTTCAATTGTTCGAGATTGCCTGCAGTACCAGTTTGTAGACCACTATGATTATGATGTTGCATGATGTCATTTTTGAGGAACGATGTTATACTCCATTGTGTTGGAGCGAGTTTGGTTTGAGCTGACGTTGGATCCTGATTCAGTGGAATGTGTTACCACAGATTTTCGGATTAGCAGAAACAGGTTGATAATTGCCCGAGTTCGATGTTTGAGTTATGTTGATGTGAGCAGGCTGAGCTGTGAATTGCCACGTTATTTTGATCCGTACATGATCATAGGCGAATTTGTGTTGTGCCGTATAGTTCGGCATTGCCTATAGCGTTGGCTTTGTGTGTATGACTTTCCGTGTGGTGGAATTATGTTTCAGATTTATTGTATGATGTGTACCCTATTAGTTACTTATAGCAGGAAGACTTGGCAATTGTGAGGAGTCAGCTCAGATTCAAGATTTGAGGGTACATAGATATTTTCCATTGACAGAGTTGTTCAGCTGACGTAGCCACTGGAGAGTTGAGCTATGTGTAGAGGCAGTGTCCCTACATTTCAGTTGGTAGACTTGAAAATTTCGAGGTCGAAATTTTTTTAAGGGGGGTGGATTTGTGACGACCCGGAACAGAATCAGTAGTGTTAATCAGCTTAAGCCATGAGGTTATGCGTAATCGCAGATTTCCGATAGCTGATTGAATAGCCAGTTTTGATCACGACTAAATTATTGGCCAAGAATTTGAGTCTCCTCTCCTCTCGAGAGTTGTGGTACGCGTGATTTCGAATTCGTGGGCGGTTCCGGATCATTATTTGGACGACCGAGGAATATAATATGAATATTTGAAATTTCAGTATATTGTCGAGTTTATCCGTTCGTGTTCGAGTATATCCGAATCGTGATTGTGATCCGTTTTGGACCGTTGATCGACCCGAACCGTAGATGGAATGATTATCGACTTGATTTGCGAGTTTCGCGATTTGTCGTGATTTCGGCATAATCTGTTAATATGGCGGCTTCCTTAGCGACTAAATTATCGGGCGAGAATCTGATTTGGGATCCTTCGTGGAAGTTGTAGAGAATTTAATTTCGAGCTCGTGGGAACTTCCGGAGGATTATTCCGAGTTACGAGAAATTAGTTATGAATATTTTCGTCCGTCGATTATTGTCGTATTTATCCGATTGGGGTTCGATACGCATACGGTATAAATACGGAAATGATACTTGCCGAATTGGGAAACCTGCCATATTGGGAAAGCTGAGTTGACTGGGTTGACCGGGTGGGTCGACCCATTTTGGGCGATTTGGACCGTGAACTTCACGCCGCCGTGGAGGCCTATTCCAGCCACGATTGGCCGGGGTCCCTTCACGGAACTTGTTGGGCTCGTGGCCCTCTTCGATTTGAGGGGTGGATCGTCCCGTGAGGTGGCCGGAGGAGGAAGTTATGGCTCGGCAAAGTTAGTGAAATTCTGGCAAAATTGGTGGTGTTTGGGTGGCGGCGTGGAGACCGAGATGGTGGCTCCTCTTTGAGGGGTTTTCTTAGCCTCGAGCCAATGAAGCTTTTCCAAGTGGTCTTGAAGGTTGCCGTGGCCGGAGGAGGGAGATCCGTTGATGTGAAATTCCGGTAAGGGTTTGGAACTTTGGGTTAATTTTTGGAGGTTTTCCGGTCAAAATTGGCCTTAACTTATAACTGGAAAGTTGTTGGAATCGTCGAGATATTCAAAACCATGTGTAGCATGAAATTTTCTGGGCAGGTCTGGAATTCCGGTGGCCGGAGGCGTGGATTTGAGCATGGTTTTTTCGACAAGTTATATGTCGTTTCATTCGAAATCGCGCCCTGATCGCAGTGGTGAGGCTTGTTTTTCGATTTGAGCATCGAAAATTATAGCGAGGTTTTGAGGTGTGATTATTGGATTTTCGACAATTCGTCGTTATTGAATTATATGTTTCCGGGAACAGTTGTTTCTCATGATTTGATTTGGGGATCCAAGTTATGATTTTGAGAAATGGATTTTTATAATTATTCAGGGGTTCGTGATCATTCGTTTGGCGAGGGATTTTCCGCCGGATCAGGGGATTAACGCGAACTGCGTTACGCTCACCTGTAAGTGGACAACTTCTTTTCACTGTTAATCGCGAGTTATTACATACGTTTTACGAGCATGAGCATGCATATGAGATTATGTTTTATATGACCATGTGTTATACGATTATGCGTATACCATTATACATTACGTATATATATTTAAATATTGCTTCATGCATTTGCATCGAACTATTTATGATTTTGTTTACACAGAGTACAGTCTCAGTATATGTTGTTGTATCGATACACTTGCATCTCGGCTGATCCCCGATGGATGCCTACCAGGAGGGGCAGTACCCCGACCTGACCGGCGAGGGGCAGTACCCCGGAATCAAGGCCTTTCTAGCTAGAATCACGTGTGGGTCTGGGATCCCGTGATTCGGACTGTACTAGCACGGATGTGTCCATGAGCGACCCCATGAGATTTTCCATGCATGCTCTGTATGCGAGTTGGAGTCAGCGTCTCCTCGTGTACTATATGATTTTTATGCATTTTGATTCGCATATGTTTTTATAACATATATTATTCGGCGAAAGACATTTATTTTTGTCCACTCACTCTAACGGTTTTCATGTCTTTCCCCTGGGTTTTTCGGTTTCCGTGCCCAGTTTGCAGTTCAAATTCTTGTGTCACACGTCGTAGTCGAAGGCATAGTATTCGAGCGATGTTTCTTTAATGGTATGTTCTTAGTTTGGCCTACTATTTGTATATCTATATTAGAAGTCTCTCTGAGTATTCTTATGTATACTCTTATCCGATTTTTCCCGGATTTCTGTAAAGTATAGTTATACTTATTACTTTACATTACTGTTATGATATTGAGAAATCCGGATGGGATTGATGCCCACGGTTTGATTTTTGTGGCATAGGATGAAGTGTATTTTCCGGGTGCAGGTTAATGGCAATTCCGCGTTAGTAGCGTTACTCTGCCGAAATTTTTATGGTTTTTGTTGGTTCGTGTTTTCAGAAGGGGTTTGATTCTGGTTTATGAAACTAAATCGGGGTTGAGTCCTTTCATAAAATACTCTATGACTTCCGTGAAGAAAATAAAGTCTAATTCTCACTCATTGAAAATTTCATTAACAAATCACACAATGCGACTAATTCACAATAAACCTAATTCGTGCCGATTTGTGCGTAATTTTTTGTTCGGGTCGTTACAATGAGTCTCTACCTTGGTAAATGAAAAAAATTAGAGTCTTGACCTACATGAATTACAAAAGAAAAATATAGAGAGAGGACTCTTGATCGTCGCTGTGTGAAAAAGTGAAAATAGAGAGAGGTGTGGGCTAGTGACATCTTCATAAACTTTCGTGCGTTAATAATTGTTGTAATACATAAGGGACGGAAGAGTGTTCCCGAATGAAAAGTAAACAGTAAAATAATCAGATTGATGATAGAAGCTAAACAGTAAATGACGAAAAAGATACATTATGTATTTGTTCTCACTTTTTTTTTTGTTATGAGGTGACAAAATTTGGTTCCAAATTTACCTTCATATTTACTGTTCACTATAAGGTGACTTATTAAAGTTCCCATTAACTAAAGAGACTGTGTTGGTCCCCATGGCCGTAGTGATGATTAGGCAAAGATGATTATCAAATCTATAGGTGAAATTTTTTTGAACTTTATTCTATGTGTATTAGATCGATCCCAGCATTATAGAGAAGGCAACTCCAACTAAAATTGGTTGATTAACTTAATTTTCAATAATCCTGATTTTTAAACTAAAGTTGTGTTTAACATTTTAACCATTTGTTGTGCAAACAACAGATATAGTTGGGGCGAAATTAGTTCACCGTGAACTAGTTTAAATCTCACCGTTCAAGGTACATGAAAGGTTAATGATTCTTATTATTTTTTAAAAATTTTCCTTGATTTATGGTGAACCAACTCGCACGAGAACTTCCCGCAAAGAGCATTATAGCATTGTATTTGTAATCTTATATCCAGCTATGTTTGCATACTTGTGGGCCTCCGTTGGATATAATCTTTTTTTCTCTTTCTTTTTGGTAAACTTCTTTGTTCAGTGGATTGTGGGCATTTGTGGGTCTAATCTAGTATCTTCAAACCAAAATAGAACAGTATTGAAATTGTTTCCGATATTTTCCTCAAAAATATATATAGCTCGTATGTTTAAGAAAAGAATATTCTTAATATTTCGGTGTGTGTCTTGTCCTAATTTGTATAGGAGTAAATATTCTCTCAATCTTTGATTTACAGAGATATTGATTATAACAGATTGTAATGTCTACATTTAAGGCCATCAATGAACAAATTATAGTTTGCAGTCTACATTGATTCTATCTATGTTTATCCATAAACACTATCAACAACTCTTGAGTTGATAGCCATCACCCCAAACTCTTAAACTCCTAACCTTCACCATCACCGTTGGAGTACCACCGTCGGAGCACCGACCACCGAAATTCTTCATCACCACCGACCACCATATTTTGTGGTCATTTCCTCCTTGTTTTTATAAGTTTTCATACCAGGCATAACACTCTAAAGGTAATTTTTTTTACCTTCTTTGATTTAGAAATTATGTTATAAAATTTAATTACCGCAATACCTTAGATCTAGGTCTAGATTTAGGTTTACAATATCGTGAATTTTATTTCAATTATATGCCCTAATTTTTATATATTAATACAGGTTATGAAAGAAGGGGATTTCATCACCTCTTCCCTCAAAATTAAATACTAGTAACGGTCTTGGGGGAGTCACGGTTATTAGTGAATATCATGGTTATTTCTGATTTCACATTGAATAAAAGGGAAGCCGATATTTGTGAAGGATTCTAACTGTCACAGTTTTTGGGCATGCTAGGAAGTCACAGTTTCTTGCCTCGATTTTTGTAACCATACATCATTGATCACGGTTCCTATTCCCTAAAATTTATATTAGTGATCGTGATTTTTTGATTGGTACTAATTACATCTCTTGTCTCTCTTGTAGATGAATTCAATAGAGCTGTCAAGGTCTGAGTTTGATATCCTTGATCCTCAAGGAGCAGAATACCATCGTTGGGTATCAGATGTTGAGAATGCTCTTCTCCGTAAAATCTTACTGATACTATCCAATCACCACCATCTGGTGAAACCGTTGTTGCACCAAGTTTTGATCAACTCCAGCTCAATTTGAGTCACAAAACTCAAGCCCACATGTTTTTTAGGCGGGAGATACATCCAGTTCTGAAAAAGCAGTACTTACCAAAAAATTACCCCGCGGATTTCTGAGCGACTTTACGAGAAAGATTCAATAGCGTGCTTGACATACAACTTCCAAAACTGTAAGAAAAATGAGATTTAATCCGGTTATTGGATTATCCAAAGATTAATGCGTTTATTCAAGATATGCTTTCAATCTGAGTTGGCTATTTATGGCATGGTAAAGACCGATCAGGCTATGATCGAGAAGTCTTTAAGCACATTTCCTACTTCCATGGATATGCTCGTGCATTAATATTGGGCACATTTCAAGCAAGGAAGAATTAAAATATTCAATGATCTCATGAACATCCTTGCTAAAAAGGAAAGGCATCATGAGATACTTCTTAACAACAATGTTGGGCCTGCTGGGACTAAGAAAATGCCTGAGAATTATAACACTGGTGGGAAGGCACGTAAGGATAAAAAGAACAGTCATTCTGAGCATTACGTCAACTGTGGAGGGAAAGAAGGACGTGGTAGAGGCCGTAGTCAAAATTGACTTGGACTCGCCAAGACACTAGCCAAAACAAATCTAACAAGAATGGATCCAATTCCCGACCTAAGAATGGTGGAAATTCTTCAAATTCTACTTCTACTTTTGGCTTGTCGCCTTGCTATAGGTGTGGTTCTACAAAGCATATGCACTAATAATATCGTGCACCCATGGATGTCCAGAATGCCTACAAAACATACAAGAAATATTTGGCACATGAGATTAACTTCACTGAAGACTATGAGATGTAAGATGGCGGTGAAGCAATTCTTATTATAGCAGATGAAATAAAAGTAAGTCTAGAGACTGCAAATTTTGAGTAATCTATGTAATAGGCTCATATTTCTGTTATGTAATCAAGTTTAGCTTTTTTTTTGTCTTGGTTTTAGTCCTGGTTTGAGACTTTGTTTTTAGTCGGTTTTGGAATAAGATATCTATAATGTAAGTTTTATGTTGGCAAAGTAATAACATTTTTTTTTGGTATATGAAAGTGTTGAGAATGCTATTTTACTTCATAATGATCGAATGGTTCAAAATATATAATATTTCATGGCAATATGACACCAAAATACCATAGAATGAGACAAAAAGAGAGGACGATTTGATCCCTAGAAATTTTTGACCCGTCGAAGAGTACCTTATGGATCGGTTTTGTCACATTATCGACCTGTCAAAAATTTATGCCTAGGTTTCTTTCGACTTGTCGAAGCATGTCCTCTGGTTGCATGAACAACACCTTCGAACCATCGAACAAATGTCTCGACCTGTTGAAGGATAACTACTATCTAGAAATTGTCCAATTTTTGACCCGTTGAGGTAAATTTTTGAACCATCGAACATCGATATCGAAAATCATATCGGTTTTTTGGCTTTCTTCGACCTTTCAAGAAATTTTCTCGACCCGTCGAAGAGGTTGTTATGGACATGATTGAACTAATTTTTTGATCCGTCGAGTATATTATCTCAACCCATCGAGGTTTATAGCCATAATTGGTGTTTATGATATTCTTTGTACATCAATTTTGTCGAGAATACCTTTCGACATGACAAATTAAAGGTTCAGAAAAAATTCAGAATTTTTGTTCGGGTCTATTGACCCTCCAAAAAATTGAGAGATCTTTCAGACCCTCTCTTACTTTTGCACGTGATACTCTACATGCAGATGTGGTTTTACATTGATGTTGTTTACAAAGATTTTTGGATGTTGACATGATCAACACTGCAATCGAACCTTGCTATGTTTTGAAAACTTTTGTACCAGCGGTTTTCACTTGGAACAATATTGTGAGAATGGAAAAAAGTTTTGTGTGCTATCTCCAGAGAATGTTGCCAATGACGCAATCGAGAAAGGTTTATGAGAATTTGAAATGGTTTATATCTTACTACGGTTTGGATCATTACATCTAATATTGCCATCACTCATACTGTATGTGACTCTAACTCAAAATAAACTGTTGCATTATGATGATCAAAATATTGACAAATTCTCATGATCCTCTATTCGTAAGAACAAGAAGTATGTGGGAATATCTAACACCATCGGTTTAAAAGGTGAAACTAAGATTACTCTACTCGGTTTAGACTCGGTCTCCAAGACGAGTGCATCATCTTCATAATGACATACTTCTCAAGCATTATGCCTTTCCCCACCGGTTGCCTTCATGGAAAAATCTAATGCACATTACTCATTTTGCAAAGCTAGCTTATTAGCAAAGTTATAGGCATGACCTTCTTTTGATGTAGACATAGCTTCCATTCCTCCACAGATTCCAAGAATATATTTGTGGACCAGTTAAATCGGTATGTAGACTACGTTATGGTTTCTGCTGTTGCATCGAAGAGTTGGTCACACGTCGCTTTGTTATCCACAAGGAATGCTGCATTTGAAAAACTCCTAGCATAGATTATTAAGCTTCGAGTTCACCACCCAGACAATCCAATCAGGTCTATTAGATTGGATAATGTAGGAGAGTTTACATCAAAAAAATTGTTCATTATTTCATGTAGATTGGGGATTGAAGTTGAACATTCCAGTTACCCCAAGTTCATCCATAGAACGGTCTTGTAGAGGCAAAAAAATAAGCAGTTACAGCTTGTGGCCAGAGGTATGGTAATGCATACTATTTATCGGTATCTGCTTGGGGATAAGTAGTGTTACATGCAGCTATGCTTATTTTCTTGAGACCAGTAATCTGCCAACTGTTAAGTGTGTACCAGTTGGTAATTGGATATGAGCCTTATATTTCACATATGTGCATCTCTGGTTGAGCACAACATGTGTCTACTACGCCTCCACTACATACAAAAATGGGTCATCAATGATGATTAGGCATTTATGTTGGTTAAGAATCTCTAACAATTGTCCGTTATCTAGAACTTTTGACAGGATATCTCTTCACTGCTTGTTTTGCCAAATGTCACTTTGATGAGACGTACTTCCCGCTGTTATAGGGAGATAGGAATGGTTCCATTTTGGTTAAACGTCAAAAATTAACGTGGTAAATCCCTAATATGTCTCATCATGATCCTGACACATGTCAGTGTGAGATTGAAGTGCAATGTATTCTGGATCTTCAGGAAGTAGCAGAATCGATGTTTGACTTCTTTGCTGATATTGTGAAAGTGACAAGATCAGTTATATATGCTGTAAACAATCCTGCAAGGTTGAAATTCTTTCAAATTAGGCAAGTTGACACGATAGTTGGATAAGGTAACGTTTCTCCTGCCTATAGTGGGGGTGTAGCAATGGTCAAAAGTTACTTATCAGTTGCTGGTGATAAGGCAAGCCATCAAGGCATAACTGTTCATCATCAACATATAAGATTGTTTATAGTTTCAATTATGTCTAAAAGTTAACATTGACAAACATTGGGGGATGCCTCAGAGTCAATGACGATGTCAGTAAATAAAGAAATCTCACCAAATTAAACAAATGCTAACAGTTTTATGGATAGTTCTTCTATGGTCGTTGATAATGCATTTACTTATTTCGTCGCTCATGAATTGACAATGATGAAGTGGAACCTCCTTTTGTTGCGGATTGTCAACAGTTAATGTAGAGCAAATTGACCGATATAGAAAGTTGCTATCAAGGCTAAACTAGACTATCTTACAAAAGGCAAGTTTTCTGTATGGTAGTGTTATGACCATCAAATGGTAAGTCGGTTAGACACAAATGAGTCTTTGTTTGGAAGCACAATTAGAAGAACGTGTAGCGCAAATATTTTCTCAACACCTTAGTATTAATTATGAGGATATATTCTCCGGTTATGAACATCATTACTTTCCGCTACCTTATCAATTTAGTTGTGTCCGAAAAACTGAGTATGCCTCTAATGGATGTGGATACAGCATATCTCAATGGAGATCTTGATTCAGAGATATACATGATAGTGCTGGTTGGCATGCATGGTTATACCCAATTAAAATAACTTTAAACCATATAGTGCTCGTGTGTTCAAATTGAGATGTTTACTACTCTAAGTGACTACTTGATTCGGAAGGGATACAAGAATGATAAGTTATGTTCATGCATGTTCAGTAAACGAACAAGTTGTTTAAGATGATAGACCTTGGTAGGACTCGATTTTGTCTCGGTTTAGAGATGAAACATCGAGTCAGTGGAATTCTTATTCACTAGTCTGCTTATGTTCAAATCAGGCAATGGACAAAGCACACACTTTTAGTACACCAATGGTTGTTCACAGTCTAGAACCCAAAATGATCCATTTCATCCAAACGATGATGATGAGGAACTTTTGGAGTGGAGATTCCATATCTTAGTGTGGTTAGAGCTTGGTTATATATAGCTTTGTGTACACATCCAAAAATTGTCTTCTCGGTTTACGCCTATGCAAAGTGATTAAAATGGAGTAAAACATAATTTTAAGTACTTGAAGGGATCTAATGACTTGGGACTATTCTGAAAAAAAGAATGGTTGAAACGCAGCTTTTAGATTCTAAGATTTTCGACCCGTCGAGTGGTTCTCTTGACCCATGGAATAGAAGACCCTAGATCGACCAGAGTATGTCACTCGATGCGTATAAGGTAGCTCCGACTACAAGCACTATACCTCAATTCAGTGTGGTCCCCTTCTTGGAGACACCATGTGATGTTTTAGTTAGTTTTGTTGATGTTGGGTATCTCTCTGACCCATACAAAGGACGCTCCCAAACAGGTTATGTATTCACCATAGGGAACACGATGATTACTTGAAGATTAACAAAGAAAACCCTCGTTAAAAAAATGAATTTAGACATTAAGGGTGGTCATACTAAACACATTTCGTCGAAGTATTTATTCAATCAACAACAACAGCGGTTATTTAATATCCGTGTGAACTAGATTGATGTTGCAGACTTGTTCACCAAGGCACTTCAAAATATACATTTGTGAAGCATGTGACACGCATTGGAATGCAAATGTTATCTGAACTCCCAGATTAAGTTACTGATTGGAGGGGGTTCATTTCGTAGATATCATGGGGAGTCTACATCACATATAGTACATTTTGTAGTTGATGTGTTGTACTCTTTTTCCCTTCAACCAAGTCTTTGTTTTTCCCAAGTGATTTTTGTTTACTTGGAAAGGATTTTAGTGAGGCAACAAGTTATGCATCATACATTATAATTACAACACAAGAGAGAATGTTTAAGGAAAAAATATTTCTGGTATCCCGGTATGTGTCTTGTCCTAATTAGTACGAAATAGATATTCTCTCAATTCCGAATTTATAGAGATATTAATTGTAACATATTGTAATGCTTATATTTAAGGTTATCTATTAATTAATAAAATAAAATACAATTTCAATCTTCATTGATTCTATCTACGTTTATCCTTCAACATTGTCTAAATATTTTTTAAAATTCGATATTTTACTCTTTCCAATTATAGTCAAGCTTTGTTATAATTTATAGAATATATGCTGATAATCTATCAATTGTCTCTATCATTGACGATTGCTCGTACATAAAATAGCTCATTACTTTCCCAGAACAATGTATACGCTTGTGTGTGTGTGCGCACGCGCGCGCGTGCCTGCGTGCGTGCGTGCGTGCGTGTGCGCGCGCGCGCGTGTGTGTGTGTGTGAGATATAGAAGGTCATTCCACTAAGATATACCTATTTTTGATCATTTTCAAGTATAGGGTATTACACAAACTTTTCAATCATATTTTAACATCTCCATCGTCCAATTATTTGGTCTATATGAGTAGATCATTCCTGTAAATTTTCAGCAAAAATGGTGGTCGTTAAGGTATCGAACTAGGTTAAAACAAGGGACGGACCAAATTTGTCAAACCTGAATCGTTCATACTTATAAACTTCAAATGCAGTTTTGATACCTTGACGAACACTATTTTGGCTGAAAATTTACATACTTGATCTGCACATTAGGACCTAAAATCTGAACGGTAGAGATGGTAAAATATGATCGAAAAGTTAGTGTAATACCCTATACTTAAAAATAACTAAAAAATGTATACGTCAGTGAAATGATGCTGATTAAATATACATCCATATATATCATATTTATTATCAGATCTATATCGGACGGGTTTTCTCGATTGAATCGAATATTCCAAGCATATCTCCAATTCGAGAGCCGTCTCCCTCCGGACCTCCACCGGTCCAGCGGCCCCGAGCTAATATCTTGGGCACCCATTATTGATACCTTGAAGCTTTTAATATATATAAGGGCCGACGTAACACGTACGTATGGTGCATGCAGGTTTTCATGACCAACCCTAAACCTTAAAGCTTGAGTTAAAAGCAAGGAAATAATGTTGTACGTACCTAGCTGAGCTATAGATAGCTACTTCATTCATGAGACTCCATAAGAATACCGTGTTTGGATACAGAATCATATGCATGATCAGATCGACATGAAGGCCTCAATAAGTTTCGCAAATTTAACCCGATTCCCATGCTCGTGTGTCTTGGCAGTCTTGCTTAGTAAGAAACTAAGTATGTAGTAGCTACTTTATGTAGGTTATGGTAGTTCGACGGTATATGAATACGGAAGCTGATCGAGCAAGAACCAGACAACGAGAAAAGAAGCGAGAGTAATTAAGATATATACACACACACAGTCTGTTTTAGGAGAAATATTCTCAATATCTTGGTGTGTGACTGTGTGTCTTGTCCTAATTAGAATATAAGTAAATATTTTTTCAATCCCTGATTTATAGGAATATTCTTTTTAACTAATTGTAATGCCTACATTTAATTTCATCTATTAATAAATAAAGTATATTTTCAGTTTATTGCGCATTTATTTACTTTTCTCCTTCAACCACTACTAGAAAAATGGGCAATAACTATGAGGTCATTAGCAACGGATCAATATCTATTTCAATATTGCACCAAGTGTACCAAATCTGTAACGGAAAGTATTCTGATCCAAGAGTAAATCAATTAGCAACAGAATTTCAGTGCTAATTAACAAATATGTATCTAGGAGCGTATTAATGGGTCACGGATGAGCAATCTGTGACCAAATTTGTTTAAAAGATGGTGTTAAAGAGCAACAGAAAAGTCGTCTATGACCATATTGGTATTAACATGGATACCAATGTAGTAACGGGTGACTAATTCGTGACCAATTTGTGTTTAATTAAGAGGGCGTCAAAGAGCAACGGAAACGTTATCCGTGACCATATTGGTATTAACATAGATACCAAAATAATAACAAAAGAGCAATCCATGACCAAATTTTTGTAAAAGATGGTGTTGAAGAGCAACAGAAATGTCACCCGTGACCATATTGGTTATAACATAGATACCAATGTAGTAATGGATGAGCAATCTATGAGCAATTTGTGTAAAAGATCGATGTTGTTAAAGAGCAACGAAAAATGGCATTCGTGACCATATTGGTATTAACATAGATACAAAAGTAGTAACAGATCAGCAATCCGTGACCAATTTTTATTTAATATGGTTTATTAGGCAACCGATGAAAATACATGTGTTGCTACTCTATATCAGACCTAGTATGGTAAGGCAACAGATCGTCTATCGTTCCCAATTTGTAACAATCTTAATCGACTAGGTTAAGATTGAGAAAAGAAAATCTCTCACCCTGACTAACCTAAGTTCTGATTTCTCTATCATAAACCCACTTCCAAGATTCGATTGGAACTCCGACTGCTCTCATTTTTTCTCTGATTTTGATGAAGTGATCGGAGCCTCTGTTCGTTGGCCCCGAGTCCCCGACCCATATCGCGCTTCCCAATTCCATTGTGCTTCATTGGCTCCTCCTGGCATGCCTCGACTATACAGCACAGCTCGGCTACATGCCCTCCGAACTTCTGAGCCACACGACCTCGCGATGAAATTGCATCATCACGATGATCTCACTCTCTCTTAATTCGCACACCATCCTCAGCTGGGGCACTTGCCTCGACGCCGAGCTCGTCCTCTGCTTCTAACTAATTCTTTGGTATGGTCACTCTATTAGGATAGAAATTAGTGAAATATGTGTTGTTTCCAAATGGTGCACATAAGGTGTTTGCTAGAATGCACGAGTGAAATGTTTAACATGATACTGGAATACTTGAAATTAATTTTTCTAATGAGTTTAGAGTACCTCATTTTGTAGTTGTCTCTATAGTCTATTTGTTGAATTCATTTATATGACTTCTTTTGTCTAATGATGGAGTTAAGTGATTTTGTCTTGCCTAATTTGTAATGCATTTGTGTTGTAGTGTGTGGTACTGGAAGAGTTACTCTATTCGCTATCAACATGCTGTCAATAGTGGCCTGACTTTAGTACTAGTTCATGGTTTTAAAATAGGTCTACACTCTACACTCTACTTTTCTTTCGGGACTTGTTTATAAGTCAAGCATTTTCTTGCAAAACCAACCGGTTGGGACAAACATTCATTGTAAGCAAAAGAAGGTGGTGGATGACTTGATGTTACAAAGTTGGGAGCATAAGAGAGGTATCTCTTCATTGAGAAGATCATAAAGCACTTTGAGCTTGATCATCTGAGGCTGCTGTAGAAACTCAGAGAAAGGATTGACACGTAACTAATTGATAGTTGCATAAATATGCAACTCTCTTGTACTTAATTATTCCAAAAATACTTGATTTATTTATTTAATTTTTAGTTATTAATTATGTTTTTTTTTGTTTATTTAGGTTATTTGGAGGAAGATACAAAAAGGAGTAATAAAAGGAGAATTCTATTGGAATAAGGATTTGTGACATGCATAGTCCAATCTAAGTGGCGATGACTCAACCCTAAGTTAATGATGAGAGCCCCAAAATCATACCTATATAAGCCTAAATTGTTGATGGAGCAAGGGTTGTTGAATTTCAAAGAGAAGAAGCGTCTCTGCCAAGAATTTCAGCCATCCCAATTTGACCCGCCGAGACCTGGCTCTCGACCCGTCAAACTTGCTCAGCCGAGAATTCTAGGGTTTTTGGTTTATTTTTCCTTCTCCATCATGTTTTGCTATTTTGTAACATTCATTATGAGTTGCTAAATTTCCCTAGTTAGGGGCTGATCGAAGCCCTAGATATGCTTACGATTTTGAACCTATTTTAATCTTAATAACTATTTGGATGAGTTTTGTTTCACTACTTTTTCATTGATGATTTCTATGTTCATGCTAATTTTGTTGCAAACTTAATCTCATTGCTTAGGATCTAGAGTCTAGGATGTGTGATTGACCGCTATATCAATACACATTCAATAGAGACAAGCAACCTGCTGTGATAACTTGTGTGAAACAACTCCTTAGTGATGTTAAGGCGATCGCTATATCAATGTTAGAAGCTTTGTTGACTTTTAAACACTCTTAGATCTTAATGACTTTAATTGATTATGACTCCAATATGCACCAATCTACCAATTAAAGATCAAGTTAAGTCAGTACCGACATTTTGCTTCGTACGACCAGTAAGGGAATGTAATACAATCGATCTCCTACCAACATTGGCTCCAGTGGCGGATCCACGTATGGGCGAGGGTGGGTAGTTACCCAACTTGAGATTTCGAGTAGCTGAAGTTTTACAGGCAAGTATTGTTGATTTGGGGGAAAAATAAGTTGGAAATCTGGATAAAAATGGCATATCGAAAAGAACGAAAAGAAGGAAGAAGATGATCTTGGTAGGAAAAGATGACAATACGACGTCGTTTTGAGTACAAAAGTTAAATGGAAACGATGTTGTTGGGAATAGATCATTTATATATGACATCCTTGATTTTTTTTTTTACTTCAATGCTGCGTATTTTGAGTATTACTCTCCAAAGAAAAAAGTGCTAATAATGTGATTTTTTAAGACTCACATATGAGCCTTAAGTTGCGTACTAATTTTTTTTTCTTCTTATTTTTCACATTCGTGGTTGGGTAAATAATTTGCTTCTTTTTGTTTTCTTCTTTTTTAACAAAATGTGTAGGCTTCAAGTCTATATATACTCATATAGACTATTTTGTAAACTAGATTGCTCATTGTACGTCTTATAATTCTACAATTTATCGAGTAAATATGGTTTTCTTCTTCCCTAAATATGACTAGCTATCATTCTACTTTGATTACAAGGGGTCTTGTGATCTTGCCCTATTTGAATTTTTTTCTGGATTCGACATTGATTGGCTTGATTATGGGAGTCGGTCATCCATAGTTATCTAGATTAAAGTTAAAGTAAATTGTGAGTTGTCTAGGATAAAGAGAAGTTCCTAACATTCATCTCTATTTGATTTCTTCAACAATTTACTTTTTTGATTTTTTTTTTTTTTTTGCATTACCTGTAACTTGGATGATTTATTTTGGCAACCAAATCAACTTCAAATATCCTCAATTCTTTTTTGGGAGTTCTTCACTGACTCTAGTATTAAATTTTCGTGATTTTAGGTTTAGTGGAAGTACTGTTCGTAAATTAGTTTGTGTCTAGTGTTCGAATCTGTCAGGTCTGACTTTCGCATTTTTTTGTGTTTTTCTTGTGTTCCAAAGTCTTAATTTCACCAATTTTCAGCGGGTAATAACCCATATTTTCTATTAACTATATTGACATAATTTATTTGATAATAAGATATCTTTGAGGGTGCTTTTGCGCCTATCACTATTCCTTTAAAATTCACCATATATATAACTTGTATAGTTCAGTTACTTTAAAGGGTTTTAATTTGTTATAGAGTGAATGTAAGTGAATGTGAAATGGACAATTGTGGAGGTGAAGTACAAGAATTTGTGTGTGGAAGCCGAGTATGATTGGTGTGAGCTTATAAATTGAGTTTATGCTAATCTAATTGGTGGATAGATGTTATAGACTTGTGGACATGCACTTGTTCTCGACTTCTTGTTAGACATGTATTGGCTTTTAGATCATGGATTGACTGTGGTTTGAGTGATGGGGATAGATAGTTGGGCGTATTGTTGTATGTCTACATGTCTGATAGTTGAGGAAGTATTTCCTTGCTTTTCAAATTTCGATCGATTGATTTGTTATTTTGGTATCATTGAAGGTGGCTCCACTATGGAATGGATGTCGAGCAGTCTGGTCTTGGAAGAGAAGGTTCAATTCCAAGTATGGAATGGATGAATATTTGGATGTAAGTGTATTAAAAGATACCCTTTTGATTAACGTGCAACTGAACTGGGGATTCTTGATGTTGATGACTGTTGGTATCTGTTTACTTTCATGTTTTTAAGTAGAGTTAATATAATCTAAAAAAAGAGTGAGATGGCAAACTCAAAAAATGAATCAGTTGTGCATTTATATTTTAAGATGGGTGATACTTGTTTCTTTTTTCTTTACGTTCTAAACCTGCATTTCGTACTTTGTGCATCATGGATAAATATGATCCAGAAATTAGACATCATTAATTGTATAGTGGACTGTTTACTTTATTCATAATGGAAATCTATACCTGCATTCCGTTCTGATCACTACTTTTTTCTCCCTGGGTGATATGCATGCTACTTAAAACAAAATTTTCGTAGTTATTCATGTAAGACAGAACCATGTCTAATTAGTGATCATAATTGTATTATTTTTGTTCTTCAATATTCAAGTACATCTTTTGCGGCAGCCTCATGCGCTCTTATTCTGCAGCTCTCCAAGTGCATTTATGAAAAATACATATGCTGCAGTCATATGTACTTTTTAATAATTGGTTATATCACAATGTTTTCAAAAGTATGCACAATCAGACAATGAATTTGTAACTATTAAGTACTACAATGTCAATTTTCATTAATCATTCATTTTTCTGATGTAGGTATATAAAAGAAAAGAAATTTTTTTTTTCTCTGTCTTCTAGATCGCTCGTGCACAGAGCATAGATGAGCAGCTACTAGTTGATTGAGTATTTTCAGGCAGAAACATTTTACTATTCATTCCTGTAAATATTGTATATTTGTAGTCTAGCTGATGAATGTAAAAGATTAGGTGGTGAAGCTGGCAACCATTTTTTAAGAAACTACACCTCCATTCTTCATATTTTCAAGCAAAAATGTTTAGCAAATATACATAAAAATCAATAAAATAGGGTGTAATTTGTAAAATAGAGGGTGCCTATTTCACCACCCAAAAGATTTTGTATGAGAATGAGTATGTATGCAATACAAGAGCCGAGCCACATGAGCCAAGCTGCTTCCATTTAATTATTAGTATTGTTTTTTTTTTGTTTTTTGTCAAAAGAGGCCATTGTAGTAACAAGTGTCTGTTATGATGTTAATATTAATTAAAAGGAAATGAAGCGTACACCAGTGTCAGAAGAGAGAGAGAGAGATGACATGGAAACTAGAAAGATAGCAACAGAGGCGGCTTCCGTTTTCATATGATTGAGCCAGTGGGTTTTGGTTACTTGTGTCATTTATTTAACGGCATACCCATTCTGTGACTGAAATGTAGCAAATTAGGAATAGCAACACTTTATTCAGTCTGGAAAATCATTTTGTTACTCTCTAGTGTAAAATTAGGCACTAGCAATAGAGTTCTGTTGTTATTGGTGTCGTGACTAATGTCCTTTTTTTAGTAGTGAACAAGTTATCAACAGTTTTTGTGTTGATAGTCATCATCCCAAACCCTAAACATTTAATCTTCATCACCGTCACCGAAAGTACTCCACGCCGCCGACAGCAGCTCGCCGGAATCATCATTATTTCAAATTTTTTATAAGTTTTCACACCATGTATAACACCATAGAGGTAATTTTTCTACCTTCTTCGATTTAAAAATTAGGTTACAAAACTTAATTACCGCAATACCCTATATCTACGTCTAAATTTAGGTTTATAATACCCTGATTTACCTTTTATGCCCTAGTTCCTATGGATTAATATATGTTTATAAAAATTTTGATATTAGTGACAATCCTGGGGGAGTCATGGTTATTTGTGAATATCATGGTTATTTGTGATTTCACATTGATAAAAAGGGAAGTCAATATTTGTGACTAATTGTGAAAGTCACGGTTTCTGGATGTGGTATGAAACCTCCGGTTTTTGCATCGATTTTTGTGATCAGACATCATTGATCACAGTTCTTATTCCCTAAACTTGATATTAGTGATCATGTTTTTTCTATTGATACTAATTACATCTCTTGTCTCGTTTGTAGATGACATCAACATAACCAACTAGGCCTGAGTTTGACATCTTTGATCCTCAAGGAGCATAATACCATTGTTGGATATCAGATGTTGAGAATACTCTTCTATGTAAAAATATTGTTGAGAAGTCTTTAAGCACCAACACTTCTTCCATAGATATGGTCGCGCACTAATTTCGGACTAGAACAACCCAAACAAAAAATTACACACAAATCGGCACGAATTAGGTTTATCGTGTGGTTTGTTAACGAATTTTTCACCGAACCAAAACTAGACTTTATTTTCTTTACGAAATTCGTAGAGTCTTTTATTTCGAGTTCGTAGGAATTTTCAGGAAATTTTTCGGATAAGCGAGCTATTTTTTATGATTTTTGAAAGCTTGCGTGAAGAAAATATTAAAAAGTGATTCAATTGAGGCGGTTCGATCTGGACCGTTGGTTCTTGATCAGATCAAATCTAGACCGTTGATTTGATTAGAAGCTTTGGGGTATAAATTGGGGATTTTTTTGGAAAAAAATGAGAAAATCTGAAAAATTTGATCGAGCTTGACCCGTTTTTCCTGGCAAAAACCCGTTTTCGACCCGACCCGACCTGACCCGTTAGCTTAACCCCCTGGAATATTCGTCGATCGACCACCAATTACGATGCTCTAAGTATGAAATTGAAGCTCTTGATGTGCTTGTTGTGTTTTTGGGGATATTTTGGATTGTAGGTGTCGTGGTTGAGTGAATCGATGAGGTTTCTCTGGCCGGATTTTGGCTACCGTGGTCGATGGTGCTCCGGTCGGTCTAGGACGTCGGGAGTTGGGGGGTTTTGAAGCCCTCCTCCTCCTGCATCATTTGTGACCAACCTCGAGCCCCGGTTAGGCTCGATAAAGGCTCTGTGACGCGAGAGAGGTTTTCCGGGCCGCCAACTTTCGCGGCGATTCCGGCCAAATTGGGAGTTGAGCCAGTTAGAAGAATTGATGGCGTCATTGAGATCTTTCCAACGAGGTGTCAAACGCTCCCATCAAAGCAGTTTGCACCTGAGGCGCGTGAGGGTCACGCGCCACCGTACACGGCGGGGCTTCGTTGAGGCGAAAATCCAAAATTGATCGAGGGGTTTTCGGTATAGTTTCTGAGTTGATTTTCGCACGTATTATCGAATTTTAGTATTAAATGAATATGTTATTTATTCAGGAGACCATGATTGTGATTTTTGCGGGGGGACTTCCGCCGGACCACGGAGCTAGCTGTGTACTGTAAGTGGACACTTTATTTTCACTATCGATTTGCAAGTCTATGATTATGCATTTGCAGTTATGCATTTTTTAGTTATACAGTTTACAGTTATGTATTTATGATTATGCATTACATTTGGAGGCACATATGATTTGTTTTACACATAGCATAATAACAATTATTGCATCGATGCACTGGCTTCTCGGATGATCCCCAAGACGCTCCGGGAGGTCTAGGGACCTGACCCGTGGATTTACACAGTACCCAGGAGGGTTAAGACAAATACCTGACTTGGGCGTTCTTGTTACTTTGAGGAAAATGAACTCAAGTTACTGCCTCCACACATTACACAGTACCCAGGAGGGTTAGGACAAACACCTGATCTGGGCTTGTTTATATTTAGACTCGCATCATTTTTATGTATATTTATAGTAAAAGGCATATTATTGATAGTTTTTATTTTAAAGTGAAATATTATTTTCGTCCACTCACTCTAATAGTTTTATTATTTTTTAAGTCTTTCTCTGGGATTTTCGGTTTCCTCTGCCCAATTTGCAGTTTGTATCCTCATATTGTACGTTAGCAACGGAGACATAGAGTTTCTGTCACTGTACTCATCTAGTAGTTTCCTACTTTAGCCTGCTAATCCTGTGTATTATATAAAGTAGAAGTCGCTCTGAATACTGTATAGAGTTTAATTTCGTTGTGTTGTATTTTTCCATTCAGTCTTCGGATTTCTTATCACCTTCTGTAAACAGTTTATATTTCTAGTGGATTCAGTGTTTGGTTGATTCAAGAAATCCGGATGAGATTTTGTGCCCACGGTTTTTTTTTGTGGAAAATTTAAAAGTGTATTTTCTTTGCAGGTTTTTAGGTTTCATGAATTTCAGTGGAAACTCTGGAATTTTTTTGTAGTTTTGGTTATCGTTAGGGCTTAATTTTAGTTTAGGCAACTAAATCAAGATTGGGTCTTTTCTATTGGTATCAGAGCATTAGGTTATAGGTTCCGCAGTTGTGAAACTAAAGACATTGGAGAATGCATAACACTTCCAGAGCGATGGCCCGACTGACCGTCGGATCCCCATCAATGCTCACAGTGTTGTGTGTTTTTAAATGTTTAAGGTTTCATGACTGTATCGTTCGTGTTTGTTGATTAATGTATTTTCTCATCCATAAAAGATGCCTCCTAGACGTGGAGCCCACGTTAATAGGGATGAGGATTATAATGAGGATTAACGAACACGAGACTTGCTTATGCGAGTTTTACAGTTAGATAAGTGTTTTGATTCTATAGCAAAGGCAAGAACAGATGGAGCAACCACTTTTTCTGGTTCTACATATCCTGTAACATATGAGGCTTGGATAGTCTAGTTGGAGCGAGTATGTGAACAACTTCACTTCATTCCAGAGTAGAAAACTATAGCAGTTGTTGGTTTACTTGAGTCACATGCTTACTTCTGGTGGGCTAGTACTAAGAGGGTTCCTGTTGACACCCCATGGCCTACATTTAGAGAACTGTTTATGCGCTGATATTTCAATCAGGCTACCTAGCAGCAAAAATATGAAGAGTTTACCAACCGGAGGCAAGGCAGTATGTCAGTGCTTGAGTATTGAGATAAATTTACTCGTTTATCTCGATTTACGCATGATATGGTGGCGAGTGAAGAATCCTAATGGATGAGGTTTGAACTGGGTCTGAATCTGAACATCAAGAGGACATTGACAACTATGCCTCGGGATAATTTTGATGAGTTTGTTAGTGTGGAAATCAGAGGTGAGGATGTCGAAAGGGAGAGATAGGTGCAGTTTCAGTCTCACTGCTTCGAGGAAGGTGGACCCAGCCTAGGTCCTTCAAAGAGATTGAGTTAAGTTACATCGGGCTCATCCTCTTCTTCTGGTAGTGGACCTTATAGATTTCCTACTGACATATCTGGTCGAAGTAAGAGCCAGAGATGGAGGAGGAATCGACCTCAGAGGCAATAATTAAGTGGGAATTCTAGTGGATCGAGTTACCTTCGATGTCCATATAACACACCATCTGCACTGAGAGATTTCCTATTGTGTAACTTTTGTAACAAACAACATTTCAGTTCGTGTCAGCGGGGCACCACCATTTGTTATAGTTGTGGCCAGGAGGGTCACTTTTCTAGGGAGTGTCCACAGTTAGGCACACTTGATGGTTCAGTCGCCCAAAGTTCAGCTGGAGATCAGGGTACCACTTGTGGAGTTTGGCCAGTGCATTCTATAGGACCAGCAAATCAGTAAAACCACAATCAACGTGGACGACCAGCTGGGCAGGCCCGAGTGCATGCCATGACCATACGAGAGGATAGAGCTTCTTCAGAAGTTATTATCGGTGCGTTATATACTTTTGGTTATCCAGTCCTTACTTTACTAGACCCGGGGGCTACGCTTTCTTTTATGGTGAGTGTTATGTCCATCCAGTGAGGTTGTGAATGTCGGATGGGTGTATAGGGACTGTGAGATTTTCGTAGGAGGTTATGAATTAGCTGCGGATTTAATGTTGTTAGTCATTGTAGATTTTGATGTAATTCTGGGGATGGACTTCTTAGAGGCTCATTAGGCAGTCTTTGATTGTCATAAAAAGGAGGTAGTCTTTAGAAGTTCAAGAATGCCAAAAATATTATTTCGCGACAAATGAAATACTTCTCCACTTTGTTTGATTTCAGCAGTGAAAGCAGAGAAAATGTTAAATAAAGGCTGTGATGCATACTTGGCACATGTAATCAATACAGAAGTTTGTGTGCCCAGTATGAGGATAATCTAGTGGTTTGTGAGTATTCGGATTTATTTCCAGAGGACTTACCTGATTTGCCTTCGATGAGGGAGATTGATTTCACCATTGAATTACTTCCAGGTACGGGTCCTATTTCTCAGGCACCATATCGAATGGCCCCAACACAGTTGAAGGAGTTGCAGGTTCACCTGCAGGAGTTGATTGATAAGAGTTTTATTTGACCCAGTGTTTCACCTTGGGGTGCTCCAGTGTTGTTTATGAAGAAGAAGGATGGTTCAATGAGGTTGTGCATTGACTATCAAAAATTGAATCAAGTCACAGTGAAGAATAAGTATCCTTTATCGAGGATTGATGATTTATTCAATCAACTAAAAGGAGCTACAAATTTCTCGAAGATTGATATTAGGTCGGCATGCCATCAGCTTCGGATTAGAGAATTAGATGTTTCTAAGACAGCCTTTCTATCACACTATAGGCATTATGAGTTTCTCGTTATGTCCTTTGGCTTGACAAATGCCCCAGCTGATTTTATGGACCTTATGAATCGAGTCTTCAGGCAATACTTGGATAAGTGTGCCATTGTATTTATCGATGACATCTTAATATATTCCAAGGATGAGAAATAACAACGGAAGCATCTACATGCTGTTTTGCAAACTTTGCGAGATTCTCAGTTGTATGCAAAGTTCAGCAAGTGTGAATTTTGGCTGGATAATATGAAATTTCTGGGTCATTTTTTAGCCGAGGGAGTTAGTGTTTATCTAGATAAAATTGAAGCGGTGTTGAATTGGAGCCGACCTACCAGTGTAACTGAGATAAGAAGTTTCTTGGGTTTAGCAGGTTATTATCGTCATTTTGTACAAGACTTTTGGCAAGTTGTGACTCCACTTACCCGTTTGACGAAGAAATGGGTCAAATTTGAGTGGTTCGATGCCAGTGAAGAGAGTTATCTGACGTTGAAGGAAAAATTGACCACAGCACCAGTATTGACATTGCCTGACGAAAGTGAAGAATATGTTATTTATAGGGATGTTTCAAAATTGGGCCTAGGCTATGTTTTGATGCAGCATGGCAAGGTCATTGCATATGGTTCCAGACAGTTGAAACCTCACGAAGTTAAGTATCTCACACATGATCTTGAGCTTGCTACCATTGTGTTAGCACCGAAGAGTTAGAAGCACTACTTATATGGAGCGCAATGTAAGATTTACACTGATCACAAGAGTCTTACTTATATGCATACTCAACTAGATCTAAACATGAGGCAACGAAGATGGAGTTAATGATTATGATTGTACTTTCGAGTACCATCCAGGAAAAGTTAATGTTGTGGCTGATGCTCTTAGTAGGAAATCTAGAGCCTCTCTATTTCATGTACATGTCGCAAGAGTATTGCTATTAGGTGAGTTACAAGCTACAGAAGCTGAATTGAAATAGAGAGATGAATTAGCAATGTTAGCCAGTTTTCAAGTCCGACCAGTGTTGTTTGACCGGGTGCGAGAAACCCAGGATGCAGATTCTTATATGTTGAGTAAAAAGAATATGATTCAGAATGACGAACCAACAGAGTTTCGAATAAGGAATGATAATAATTTAATGTTTAGAGGAAGACTATGTGTTCCTAGGAATGACCAGTTGAAAAAGTAAATACTTGAAAAAGCTTATTGTTCAACTTATGCCATGCATCCGAGCAGTACGAAAATATTTCGGACACTTAAAGCTTACTACTAGTGGCATAACATGAAAAGAGAAATAGCAATGTACATGAGCAAGTGCCATATTTGTCAACAAGTGAAGACAAAGCGGCAAAAACCTGCTGGAAAGTTGCAACCATTAGAAATTCCGGTTTGGAAGTGGGAGCATATTACCATGGACTTTATATCTTAGCTACCTTCTACATCCAATGGTAATACTGGCATTAGGGTAATTTTTGATTGCCTTACAAAATCATCTCATATCCTAGCTCTTCCATGGGAAAACTCTCCGTGAGTAAATTAGCAAATATATATATTACAGAAATTTTGAGGTTGCACAAAGTGCCTGTATCTATAGTTTCTAATCGGGATACTCAGTTCATATCAGAATTTTGCAAGCTTTGAAAAAGGAATTTGGGACCAGATTACATTTTAGTACACCCTTCCACCCTCAGACTGATGGCCAATCGAAGAGAACCATTCAGACTTTTGAGGATATGTCGTGATCCTGTGTTCTGCAGTTCAAAGGAAATTGGGATCAACAGCGTCATCTGATTGAATTTTATTACAAAAAAAGTTATCAGGCCAGCATCGGGATGACTCCATATGAAGTTTTATATGGAAAAAAAAAGTCAAACTCCTTGGGTTGGAGTGAAGTAAGGGAAATGTTGCTTATTGGTCCTGACATAGTGAAAAACACCGCAAAGGACATTCAAATTATTCAAGACAGGTTGAAATCTTCACAAGACAGAAAAAAGAGTTATGCTGCTGTAACGAGAAATGACCTCAAGTTTGAGGTTGGTGATTGACTATTTTTGAAATTTTCTCCTTGTAAAGGTGTTGTGCGTTTCGGTAAACATGGCAAACTCCGCCCACGTTATATCGGTCTATATGAGGTTATTGGACGAGTGGGTGCGGTGGCGTTTAAGTTAACACTACATTTTGAAATGGCCAGAGTGCATGATGTGTTCCATGTGCCTATGTTACAGAAGTATATTTCTGATCCATCTTACGTTTTGACACCTTATCAGCTCCATATACGGGAGGATTTAACTTATGTGGAAGAGCCAGTCCAGGTTCTTGATCAGATAGTGCCGGAACTGCGTCACAAGACCATTCCACTTGTAAAGGTCTTGTGGAGAAACCATGCAGTTGAGGAGGCCACTTGGAAACCTGAGCAGCAGAAGCGAGAGCAGTATCCCTATTTCTTTCATTAGCAAGTATGTAAATTTTGAGGGGGAAATTTTTATTAGGGGGGTAGATTGTAACAACCCAAACATAAAATTACATACAAATCGACACGAATTAGGTTTATCGTGAATTAGTCGTATCGTGTGGTTTGTTAACGAATTTTTCACCGAGCGAAAATTAGAATTTAGTTTCTTCACGAAAGTTGTAGAGTATTTTATTTCAAGCTCGTAGGAATTTTTGGAAAATTTTCGGATAAGTGAACTTCTTAAAAAAGATTTTTGGAAGCCTACGTGAAGAAAATATTAAAAAGTGATTTAATTGAGGCAGTTTGATCTGGACTGTTGGTTCCTGATCAGATCAAATCTAGACCGTTGATCTGATTAGGAGCTTTAGGGTATAAATTGAGATTTTTTTTAAAAAAAATGAGAAAATCAGATCGGGCTTGACCCGTTTTTCCTGGCGACTATTCGTTTTCGACCCAACCCAACCCGTTTGCTTGACCCGCAAGAATCTTCGCTAGCCGACCACCAATTTTAATGCCCTAGGTATGAAATTGAAGCTCTTGATGTGCTTGTTGTATTTTTGGGTATATTTTGGATTGTAGGTGTGGTGGTTGAGTGAATAGACGAGGTTTCTCTCACCGAATTTCGGCCACCGTGGTCGACGGTGCTCCGGCTGGACTGGGATGTCAGCACTGGGACGTCGAGAGTTTGGGAAGGTGCTCCTGTATCGTTTTTGACCAGCCTTAAGCTCTATAGAGGCTTGACAAAGACGCTGCGACGCCTGAGAGGTTTTTAGGGTCGCTGGATTTCAAGGCGATTCCGGCCAAATTGGGGGTTGGGCCAGTTAGAAGAATTGATGGCCTCGTTGAGATCTTTCCAACGAGGTGTTAAACGCTCCGATCGGAGCAGTTTTCACTGGAGACGTGTGTGACTCACGCGCCGCCGCCTGTGGAGGCGCATGAGGGCCATGCGCCGCCGTCCACATTAAGGCTTCGGCAAGGCGAAAATCCAAAATTGATCGGGGGATTTCCGGGATAGTTTTTGAGTTGATTTTCGCATGTTTTATTGAATTCCAGTATTAAATGAATTTGTTATTTATTCAGGAGACCGTGATCGAGATTTTGTCCTGGGACTTCCGTCGAACCACGGAGCTAACTGTGTACTGTGAGTGGACACTTTATTTTCACTGTTGATTTGCGAGTCTATGATTATGCATTTTTAGTTATACAGTTTACAGTTATGCATTTACGATTATACATTGGCATTTGGAGGCACATATGATTTGTTTTACACTGAGCATAGTCACAGTTGTTGCAGCGATGCATTAGCTTCTCGGCTGATCCCCGAGACGCTCCAGGAAGGCTAGGGACCTGACCCTAGGATTTACACAGTACCCAGGAGGGTTAGGAAAAATACCTAACCTGGGTGTTCTTGTATCTTTAAGGAAAATGAACTCAATTTACTGCCTTCACACATTACACAATACCCAGGAGGGTTAGGATAAACACCAGAATTTGGGCTTGTTTATTTTTAGACTCGCAACATTTTTATGTATATTTGTAGTGAAAGGCATATTATTTATAGTTTTCAGTTTAAATTGAAATATTATTTTCATCCACTCACTCTAACAGTTTTATTATTTTATAAGTCTTTCTCTGGGCTTTTCGGTTTCCTCCGCCCAATTTGCAGTTTGTATCCTGAGATTGCACGTCAGCGACAAAAGCATAGAGTTTGTGTCACTGTACTCATCTAGTAGGTTTCCTGTTTAACCTGCTAGTCCTGTGTATTATATAAATTAGAAGTCGCTGACGTGTTGTATTTTCTCATTCAGACTTCAGATTTCTTATCACCTTCTGTAAACAGTTTATATTTCTAGTGAATTCGGTGTTTGGTTGATTTGAGAAATCTGAATGGAATTTGGTGCCCATGGTTTTTTTTTGGGGACATTTTATAAGTGTGTTTTCTTTGCGAGTTTTTGGGTTTCTTAAATTTCTGTGGAAACTCTGGCAAATGTTTTTATAGTTTCGGTTATCATTAGGGCTTAATTCTGGTTTAGACAACTAAATCAGGACCGGGTCGTTTCACGGACGCATTACGAGCAAAGAAGGATTAGATCATTCACTGATCTCATGAACATTCTGGCCAAGAAAGAGAGATATCGCGAGATACTTCTGAACAACAATACTAGGCCAGTTGGTACGAAGAATGTTCATAAGACATATAACACTGGTAGGAAGGCATGTAACGATAAGAAGGATGGTCGTTATGAGCCTTACAGTACTCGTGGTGGTAGAGGAGGACATGATAGAGATCATGGTAGATGAGGACACAGTCAGAATTTGACATGGACTTGCCAATACAATATCCAAAACAACTCCAACAAGAATCAATCCAATTTCGGTCCTAGGAATGGTGAAATTTTTTCAAGTTCTTCTTCTATTTCTAGCTTGTTACCTTGTTATTGGTATGATTCTACAAAGCATATGCACAAACAATGTCGTGCATCCAAGGATGTCTAGAATGCCTACAAAACGTGTAAGCAATATCTGGCACATGAGATTAACTTCACTGAAAACTATGAGATGGAAGATTGCGGTAAAGCCAATCTTATTATAGCAGTCAACACAAAAGAAAATCTGGAGACTACGGATTTTTATTAGTCTGTGTATTAAACTCATGTTTCTACTCTGTAATCAAGTTTTGTTTTGTTTTCGCTTATTTTTAGTCATGGTTTGAGACTTTCTTTTAGTTTTACCTTTTTGGAATAAGACAATCTTTGGTGTAAGTTTGATGTTGGCAAAGTAATAAATAAAAAATTCCTTTCGGTATATGAATGTGTTAAGAATGGTTATTTTCATATATATTGCTTGAATGGTTTGAAACATACAATATTCTATGGCACCAAAATACCATAAAAATGAGACAAAAAGAGAGGATTGTTTGATCTCGGGAAAAATTTTGACCCGTCAAGATTATCTCTGGAGTCGTCAAATGGAAGCCCCTGGATCGGTTTTGGGATTTTTCCACCCGTCAAAATTTTCCCTGGTTTTCTTTCAACACATCCAAATCATGTCCTCCTTTCACATACAATCCCCTTCAACTAGTCGAGGCTTCATCTAGACATGTCGAAGGATAGCTACTGTCTCGAAATTTTCCAATTTTCAACCCGTCGAATGGATTTTTTGACCCATCGAACATTGATATCAAAAATGAAATCGGTTTTTGGATTTTCTTCGACCCATCAAGAAATATTCTCGATCCGTCAAAGATGTTGTTCTGGACACGATTTGAATTGGTTTTCAACCTGTCGAGTAGTTTATCTCGACCCTTCAAGGTACAAAAGTTGTTTGTACATCGGTTTTGTCAATACTTTCGATATGTGAAATAAAGATTCATAAAAAATTTAGACCATCTCCTACTTCTGCGCCTCATACTCTACATCAGATGTGAGTTTTGAAAATATTTGTGCCAATGATTTTTAATTGGAATTATATGGTGACAATGAAAAAGAATACTAGTGTGTTAGCTTCGAAAATTACGGTAGAAACTGCATAATGGAGAATATTATGAGGATTTGTAATGGTTTATTACTATGGTTCGGATCATTGAATCTAATGCGGTCTCTCATACTAATATGTGTGACTTGGCCTCATATAAACTTTGGCATTATGATGATCAAAATATTGAGAAATTTTCATGGTCATCAATTCTCCAGAGCAAAAAAGCATGTGGTAATACCTAAAACCATCGGTTTAGATTGGGGTTGAGATCACCCTACTCGATCTAGACTCGGTCTCCAAGATAGGTGCATCACTTTCCCAGCAACACATACAGTTGATTCATTATGCATTTTTTTCCACCGGTTGCCTTTATGGCAAAATCGAATGCACGTCGCTCGTTTTGCAAAGTTTGTTCAGTAGCAAAGTTACAGGCAAGTCATTTGTTGTTGACAACACTTAAAATATATCAATCTTATAGAGAATCCATGGTGATAATTTTGGACCAATCAAACCGGTATGCGGACTATGTTATGGTTTTGGTTGCTACATCGACGTGTTGGTTACACGTTGCTTTGCTATCCACATGGTATGCTGCATTTACAAAACTCCTAGCACAAATTATTAAACTTTGGGCTAACCACCCGCACAATCCAATCAGGTCTATTAGATTGGATAATGCAAAAGAGTTTACATCAAAAAAAAATTTGATTACTGCATGTCGATTTGGGATTGAAGTTAAACATCCCAGTTTCCCCATGTATATTCATCAAATGGTCTTGCAGAGGCAAAAACTAAGCGGTAACAGCTTTTGGCCAAAGTTTTGGTATTGCATACTATTTACCGATATTTGCTTGGGGATATACAGTGTACATGCAGCTATGCTTATTCGCTTGAGACAACAATTCAGTGCATACCAAATGGTAACTGGATATGAGCCTGATATTTCACATTTACGCATCTCTGGTTGCATGGTACATGTGCCTACTACGCCTCTACTGCGTACAAAAATAAGTCATCTACAACGATTAGGTATCTATGCTGGTTATGAATCTCTAACGATTGTTTGATAACTAGAACCTTTGATATGAGATTTCTTTACTGCTTGTTTTTTGCAGAATGTCACTTTCATGAGACATACTTCCCGTCGATAGGGGGAGATATGAATGGTTTTTGATATGCCCAAACTAACTACTAAATTAAACACTTAGAAATCAGAAAAGACACAAATTAAAACCTTTTGTTGTAGATGTAGTATTGGTAAATAGGGCATCGTTCTTAACCGGGGACTGAGGGTGCATGCATGACTACGCTAAAGTTTGGAGGGTATTTAAGGGTTGGTTTTGTAAGCTAGGAAATTAAACAAGTAATGGCCATGAAACAGATTTAGAACCCTAAATTTTAACATGCTTCACTCATAGACAAGTAGAAACAATTAAAGAACATAAAATCATAAACATGCTCACTAGACCAAAAATAAAACTAAACTATATATATACAAGTGATCAACTTATTCATTTGCCTAACTCTTTATAACCTAACAGATTATATGCAACCTATTAAATTCTAAGTCATTAGCTACGTTTTGCATGCATATTTTATGAATACGTGTGCTTCGGGATTGCCCTAACACATCAATGATACTAAGTGGGATTGCCCTGCAAAATATCAAAGCATTAAGCACGAAAGCCTAGATGTTATAACTAATTTCGCAGAGACAAAATAGATTACACAAAACTTGTTTGAATTATATACAAAAGCATTCCTTTAAACCGATCTAAAACTACCAAGAATTCGTACAAGAAAATAAAAGAAGAAATCATTGTTACACTTTTGTAGTTCGGGATTGCCCTAGTCTACTCTGTGTAGCTTGATCCATCAATGAATGGATGAGACAGTTAAGATTGCCATGAAAGTCTCGGTGAAGGATGGCGTTGATGTTGTTTGGAGGAGGACGATTTCTTGGAAAACTTGGAGTGTTTGGAGGTAGGAAGTGTTTAGGCAGAGCTTTAGCTACTAAAATGAGAGATGATGATGAATGAGTCAAGCTTCCCAATTTATAGAAGAAGATTAGGTCTTTTCCTACCAAAACAAGACTTTCCTTATGTACCAGGGCAAATCTGACGGCCTGTCTTTAAACTCGTTTTCCTAGAGCTGTAGACCTCAAAAAATTATGATTCTTGATTCGCTGGAAAGAAGACTTCAAGGGCTATCAAATAACATATCTGATAATTAAATTCAAAGTTTATTTGCATATTTGGTGCCCTTTTGAAGTTGGGTGACCTGGCATCTCAGATTTTCTTCTTTTACAAGGGGTAGGAAATCTGGATATCTTCAAATCTTGCATTCCTTATTCTCCAATCTTCCTTGGCCGAATATAGCATATATTTGCACATATTTTGGCCTTCAAATCAGGTAAAAATAATTTTCAAATATCTTCCATGACTTCGGCTCTAAGGATCTCCATAATTTCGGCAATATTGCTCTTTCCTGGTTCGCACAGGAGAAATGTCTTCTTCCTCATTTGCACCATTTTGGTATCCATTTCATTTGTCAAATGGATTCCAATTCTTGAAATCATGTGGGCATGAATTTTTGTAACCATTTCTCAGACCATTTTGCACGTTCCGAAACATTCCGCCAGTCCATTTTCCCTAGTCAAATTAGGAAACCTCTATTTTCTGCATTTTGAGCTCATTTCCACCTCCTTTATTGATCTCCTTTATTCAAAACCTAAAAACAACAAAGTAAGTAAGAAACAAGAATACTAAGGTCAAAAGAAAGCTAAATGTAAAGAGAAAGACGTTAAGAATCAAGCATAAAGTGCGTAGATCAAATTCCCCCACACTTAGACTTTGCTAGTCCCTAGCAAAAACTAAATAAAAGAAAGACTAAAAATAAGAAAACACTCAAAAATCCAACGTTTGAGCTAATCTCTTTATTGGGAAGATTCTAAGGACTTTTAAATAATACAAACACTTCTAAGCCCTTAGCAAAAATTGTCTCAGAAATTTCTTTAAGTGTATGGCGATGGAATCACAAGAATTAAGAGTTTAAAGCTCAATAATTTCGAGAGATAATAGAGATATGATCAGGTCATAAATAAGTAAGACTTGGAAGAAAACAATGGTGGAGTTAAAGCTGTGCATGTTTCGAGCAAGTTTAAATCAATCTCACATGAATGCACTGATCATATTTTCACTCATGAAAAAGGTTCACTCAAACTGTATATGAATTGAACCAAAACCTCATGAATATGATGAATTACTTGCACAAATGAACCAACCCATATGCTTACTCATGCAACTTACTCAACCAATCGAAGACTACTCATCTTAAGGATCATAAAGGACTTTAGAAAGGTTGTAATGGGGCTGAGACTAAGGCATTTGAAATTTAGGTATGTGGTGATAAAAAATGTTGAAAAGACTTAGTCAACACTTCATCCATTGGAGTTCATCATTTCTCATGTGTAAAAACTTCAAAAACAAGGTCAAATTTCATCTTTTTGGGCCTAACTTCATTCTAAACTTCACTTATCCAAACCTTTACACTTAGAACATTTGTCGGAGAGCTTGTACACTCTTTTTTTTTCTTTTCTTTTGCTCTCAATGTTTTTTTTTCTTTTGTATTTTCGGCAATCATATTTTTTTTTCAAACTTTTGGACAAGTCTTCCCTTCTTTTGTATTCTTCCATCATCTTTTCGCCACTTCTTTGTGCTAGCTTCGAAATCTCTTCACTAAGTGTTTAGATATGTATGTGGTAAATGAAAGAAGAAGCTAAATGTAGGCACAAAATGATACTCTAAGGGTGTCGCAACTCGTGCGCACAAAAAGGACACATGGCTTTTTGGTTAAGTGGTGGAAAACCTAAAATGTCTTTAATCATCTCCATAATCAGAGCATATATCAACTTAAAAGCTTTACAAATCTACATGAGTAAGTTCTAGTAATCTCTAGTTCATTGAAATCTATGGCAAGCAATTAAATGAGGCATGTATTGTTTTTGAGACATAATGCACGAAATTCACTCTCAAAGAAAATAATGTAGGCTCAAAAACTCACTTTAAGGTTCATATGATCTTAAAGCTTATTCTAACATGCGAAATCTGTACCATGTCCATGCAAACCATATCTACTATATGTTATGATAATCAAAATATCTCAATTAGCACTAGAAATTGTTTAAGTGATTATTGAACGCCATATGTATTCGTTTCGGTCCATTTTCATCATAGACTAACTAAGGGCATCCTAAAGACTCTTTAAAACTCTAAGTTAAACAAAAAAGACTTAAGACACTCAAACAAGCGTAGATTTAGTCCTCATCTTTTTTGGGCAACCTTAGTAAAATGGCCAGTTGGCGAGAGAGACCAAGAGAGATAGAAGTGATTTTCGAGCTTGTCTTTTCTCACATCCAAAACCCGTCTCAGAAACCGTCCCCTTCTAGACACCAAATCACAAGGATTTCTTACTAGAAGATAAGTGTTCATCTACTACACTAATTAAAAACAAGAAAACATTAAAGAATTTTTTTTTAGGGAATCATGCATCCGCCGGAAAGTTCCATTGTCCGCCCGATTTTTATGATTTTATGACTCAAATAAAGTTGTAAACCCCTCCCCCACACTTAAACTCTACAATGTCCTTAATGTACTGAAGTAAAGCATAGAATATAGTAATGAGACTATGAGTTATGAAAAATCTAACGAAGAAAATGAAATGCAATTAAATTAAAAAGAGTAAGGGAAGAGAATGCAAATTTGAGTTATAGACTCCTCCATTGGGTTGCCTCTCAACAAGCGCTTGTTTTTTAATGTCTTACAGCCTAGACGTGATGTATTTCATGTGTTTGAGATGACCGGATCCAACAATGATTCTTCTTCCACGAGTGCCTCCTTGAGGGAAGAATGATATGGCTTCAAACGGTGGCCGTTAACTTTGAATTCATTTCCGGTTGTTAGACTCTTGATCATGACAGCTCCATGGGGAAATATTTTGGTAACAATGAAAGGTCCAATCCATCTAGAGCGTAGCTTGCCCGGAAAAACTTGGCTGATGAGGAACTCCTTCCTACGGATCATCTTGTCATGAAAGACCTTCGTTTCTCCTTATAGATCCAAGCATTGTCGAAAGCATCATTCCTGATCTCCTCGAGTTCACAAAGTTGTAGCTTTCGATGCAAACCAGCCTCATCTCGATCCATATTGAACTTCTTGACAGCCCACCATGCCTTGTGTTCTAGCTCCACCGAAAGATGACATGCTTTCCCATAAGCTAATCGATAAGGTGACATTCCAATGGGAGTTTTGTAGGCAGTCCGGTATGCCCATAATGCATCATCTAAGCATTGGCTCTAATCTTTCTGGTTCGGCTTAACGGTTTTCTCTAAAATCTTCTTGATCTCACAGTTGGAAACTTCAGCCATTCCATTCGTTTGGGGATGGTATAGTGTAGAGACTTTGTGCGTAACACCATACTTCCTCAATAATGCTTCCACCATTTTGTTGCAAAAATGACTCCATCCATCGCTGATTAGAATGTGTGGCATCCCAAACCTTGTAAAAATGTTAGCCTTAAGAAAATCTGCAACAAATCGTGAATCATTAGTACGGGTGGCTTTTGCTTCCACCCATTTCGAGACATAGTCAACAGCGAGTAAAATGTAAGTGTAACCGTTAGACATGGGAAATGGTCCCATGAAATCCATGCCCCAAACATCAAAAATTTTGACATTAAGCATATAACTTTGTGGCTTTTGATCTCTAGGTCCTAAGTTGTCGGATCTTTGGCACCTATCACATTTAGCACAAAACTCATGAGAGTCACGAAATAAAATAGGCCAAAAGAATCCACAATCTAAAACTTTCAAGGCTGTTTTCCTAGAACCAAAATGACCTCCACATGCACTATTATGACAAAACTCAATAATGGACTGAAATTCAATATCGGGGACACACCTTCTAATTACTAAGTCTGAACATTGTTTCCACAAGTAAGGTTCATCCCAAATAAAAGTTCTAGCATTACTCTTAAGCTTTTGGCATTGAGAACTATGCATGGAAGATGGAAACTCATTGGTGACTAAATAATTTACTATGTCCGTATACCATGGAGTTTCAGAAGCACTTACCTAAATTTCGAAGAGTTGTTCATCCGAAAATGTTTCCTCTATTGGCACAGCCTCTTTGTCATATACAATTCGAGACAAATGATTAGCCACCACGTTTTCCACCCCCTTCTTATCTTTCACTTCTACGTCGAATTCTTGGAGTTGAAGTATCCAACGAATTAGTCGTGGCTTGGCATCCTTTTTCGCCATGAGATACTTTAATGCAGCCTGATCCGTGTAGACAATCACCTTGCTTTGTAATAAGTATGATAGAAACTTATCAAGTGCAAACACCACAGTGAGCATCTCCTTCTCGGTTGTTGTATAATGGGCTTGAGCATCATCAAGTGTTCGAGAAGCATAGTAGATGGTGTAGGGCTTCTTGTCCTTCCTTTGCCCTAAAACAACTCCAACCACGTAGTCGGAAGCATCACACATAAGTTCAAATGGTTGAGACCAATCCGGCACACAAAGGATAGGAGCACTAGTGAGAAGCTCCTTCAATTTGTCAAATGCAGCTCGACATTCCTCATCAAACACAAAGGGAGTTTCTTTTTGTAGAAACTTGCACAAGGGACGAGAGATGTGGGAAAATTCCTTGATAAATCTTCTTTAAAAACCTGCGTGGCTAAGAAAAGAACGTATCTCTCTAACCGAAGTCAGAGAGGGTAAGTACTGCACAAGATCTACTTTAGCTTTATCAACTTCTATTCCTCTTCTCGAAACGATGTGACCTAAAACTATCCCTTGATTAACCATAAAATGACATTTCTCCCAATTAAGCACTAGGTTCGTTTCAACGCATCTTTGCAATATTAAGTCTAAATTTTCTAAGCATGCACCAAAATCCCTCCCCAATACACTAAAGTCATCCATAAAAACTTCAATAATTTTCTCTATGTAATCGGAAAAAATTGAAAGCATACAACGTTGAAATGTATCTGGTGTGTTACAAAGTCCAAATGGCATTCATCGATATGCAAACGTTCTAAAGGGGCAAGTGAACGCTGTCTTCTCTTGATCTTCTTTGACGATGTTGATTTGGTTGTAACCGGAATAACCGTCGAGGAAGCAATAATAAGCATGACCCGCCAACCTCTCAAGCATTTGATCAATGAATGGCAAGGGGAAGTGGTCCTTGTGAGTGGTGGCATTGAGCTTCCTATAGTGGATACAAACTCTAAGGCCGGTTACAGTTCTTTGTGGCACTAATTCATTTTTCGCATTCTTCACCACGGTGATTCCGGACTTCTTAGGAACAACTTTCATGGGTGAGACCCATCGGCTGTCCGAAATCGGATATATGACGCCACAATCCAAGAGCTTGATCACACTTCCTTCTTCACGACTTCCATCATAGGCGGATGAAGTCTCCTTTGAGCTTCTCTCGAAGGTTTAGCCCCCTTTTCGAGTAGAATTCGATGCACACATGTGGCTGGATTTATGCCTTTGATGTCAGCAAGAGTCCATCCAATGGCAGTTTTATGTCTTTGGAGTACGTGGATGAAAGGACCCAACCCCGATTCCAACCCCGATTTAGTTTCCTAAACCGGAATCAAACCCCTTCTGAAAACACGAACTTGCAAAAAACATAGAAATTTCGGCAGAGTTTCACTATATCGTGGAATTACCATTAAACTGCACCCGAAAACACACTTCATCCTATGCCACAAAAGCCAAACCGTGGGCACCAATCCCATCCGGATTTCTCAATATCATAACATAATGTAAAGTGATAAACCAAAAGCTGTAACTTTACAGAAATCCGGGGAAAATCATATGAAAGTATGACAGTAGAGTAATCAAGCGACCTCTAGTGTATATATACATAAATATACAACAGTAGACTAAACAAGAAACCTACTGGAAAAGAAAGGTAGCTCAAACACTAAGCCTCCGACAACGACGTGTGACACCAGAATCCAAACTGCAAACTGGGAACGGAAACCGAAAAGCCCAGGGGAAAGGCAAATAAAATCGTTAGAGTGAGTGAACGAAAATAATCATATGTCTTTCACCATTTATACAATATAAAAACAATGCGAGTTCTTAAAATGAATGGAGGTGTCAGGTGAATCTCTCAAGCCCGACGGTGATAGACTAGGCGAATCCCTCAATCCTAGTGGGCACATCAGGGGAATCTCTCAACCCTGGATCTGGACTACCGGTTATCAACCGAGTAGCCAATGCATCGATGCTAAATAAATGCCATCACCATAAAATATAAAACAATACCTCCAAAAATAATAAATAATTTCAATATTGTACTGAAAAATAAATACTGAAATCAAGAACTCGCAACGACATTATAAATAAATGTCCACTCACAGATAGCATAGCGCGCAAACGCGCTAATCACGAGATCCGGCGGAAGATCCCTCGCCCAATGTACGATCTCGATCCCCTGAATAATCACAAAATATAACTGATCAAAATCACAATTCATTACTCTATACCACACCTCGGAAACAAACCATTTCCGGAAACATATAACTCGGATACAAAATAATCGACGAAAACCTCGAAATACACCACATAAACCCTCGACTTAAAATCCGGTATCCAAATCAACTTGAAAACCTCAAGGTGATGATCGGGGCACGATTATGAGCAACACGACATAAAACTTGTCAAATTTCAAAAAGTCAACGGGTCGCCGAACCTCCGTCATTGACCGCCGCCGCTAGCGGCGGCACACTGTCACCGGAGGAATTTCCCGGCGAGGAAAGCCCAGTTTTCTAGTTCACTTCAAGCCCAAGACATCTCTCTTCTGCCACAAACTCCAATTCCCACTCAATTCACCGGAAAACCGGTCGAAACCAACGCTGGAGCTCCACCTCCGGTCACCGTCCACAACCACCAAAAACCACATCTAACTACCCAGAAAGCTTCATGGAGTGAAGCGAAACCTTTCCCCCCACAGCCCCGACACCGATTCTCGCCGGAATCCGCCACCCGATTCCGGCGAAAATCCCCCAAATTCAAGCTTCTCGTTCTCCCTTATTTCGTGATCAATTCACTCCAAACCAAGTCCTAAACAGTTACAAATCACAAGGGGAAGCCATACCTACCAAAACTGTGGCCGGAGGTGGCCGGAAACGACAAGTCCGACGGCGAGTTTCAAACGGGGTCAACACACCCACACGATCAACGCGGGTCAAACGGGTCCAACTCGGTCAACACAAGTCAAACGGCCCAAAATGCAATTTTTCGATAATTTTACTGCTATTCCGATATTTATACTCGCGGCTCGATACGATCGACGGTCCAAATCAAATCACATCCACATTTCGGATAACTCAAACTTAATCGAATAAACACGGCTAAATCACGCCATTTCAAATATTCATAACATATTCCTCGATTATCGAAATAATTAACCGAAACACCCACGAACTCGAAATCACGCATACTACTACTCTCGTGAAGAGACTCATCTCAAATTCTCGCCCGGTAATTTAGTCGCGAATGAAACTGCTAAAACTACTCAATACGATGAACAGTAATAATTCGTAAAGCTCACGAATTAAGCCGATTAACGTACTAATTATGATTCGGGTCGTCACATGAGCTTGCCCTCTTGTTCTTCCTCCAATGATGATGAAATGATAACCGGCAAAGTGTCATTCTCTCCCAAGTAAGCATACTTCAAATGAGCCGGTAACACTTTGAGTTCTAACTCTGGTGCCTTGATCACGGACGGAACGAGCTTGTTTTCTCCATAGGCTAACGGAATAGGAGGTGACCTATTGGCAATCCGTGGAGCCTCGTTGAGTGCCATAGCTCCAATATGTCAATTAGTGCATCAAAAAGGGCTTCATCCCCAAGTCGAGTAAGCCCCGCTCCTTTTTGAATGGCAATGTTGAGCTCATCATCTTCGATGGTGTCTAAGTAGCATTACGCCATGTCTTCAACCATATCCACTGAAATACAAGCATTAACACTTGCCGTAGGAAGCTTCATGGCATCTAAGATGTTAAATTCGATCTTCTCTCCATCAATCTCCATGGAAAATGTTCCTTCAAACACATCAATCTTTGTTCTTGCGGTTCTCATGAAGGGACACCCTAGTAGCAATGGCGTGGTGTTCAATGAACTCTCCTCCATGTCAACAATGTAAAAGTCAACTGGAAATATAATGTTGTTGACTTGCACAAGAACATCTTCAACGTACCCCCTAGGGTACTTATGAGAACGGTCGGCTAGTTGAATGATGACATTGTCTTGCTTAAGCTCGCCAAGCTCCATGGATGCATATAAGTAGTAGGGCATGACGTTGATAGATACACCAAGGTCTAGCATGACATCTTGAAATTTATTGTCACCAATCACACAAGGAACAGAAAAGCTCCTTGAATCCTTCAATTTGGGGGGTAGCCGACATTGCAACACCGCCGAAATGGTTGCATTCACCTTCACAACCTCCTTCGCTTTTGTTTGCCTCCTTTGGGTGCATAGCTTTTTTAGAAACTTGGCATAGATAGACACTTGCTTGATGTACTCGATTAAGGGAAAATTTACTTGCACCTTCCGAAAGATGTCCAAGATGTCTTCATATTGATCATCCTTCTTAGATTTTGTCAACCTATGTGAGATTGGTGCACGAGCAAACGAAGCATTAGTATTAACCAAACTTGAAGGGATAAAGTTAATACCTTTGTTTGGGGCAGATTGCGTGGTGACTTGTACCTTTGTAGCGTTGGATGCCACATTCTTCTTCTTCTCGGCCTCTTTAGTTGTCGGATCTTCTTCTAAGTCCTCCTCCTCAAAAATGGCGTGAGGAGGTGTCTTTCTTGTCTTTGGCAAAGGAGATGCCAACGTTCTCCCACTCCTAGTAACTATTGCACTTACATTCCGGTTTGGTGGTTGTGGTTAAGGTGGAAAGTGGCCGGAATCTCTAAAGTGACCCATGAAGTCTACGAGTTGGCCCATTTGCCTTTTGATTTTGGTGATGTCTCGGCCATGTGTGTCCAACGTCTCCTTTTGCTTTGCTTGTCCCTCCAAGAGAACTTGTGTTGAAGCGGACAATTGAGTGAACATCTTGTCATAGTCCGGATTTGTAAATTATTGGACCGGACGAGATTGTTGCATCGTTGGAATTAGAGCTTGAGGCGTTGGCGGCATTGCTTGAAATGGAGCACGTTGGTAGCCTTGTTGAGGTGCCGGAGGGTTTAAACATCCCTCATTTCTACTCCATTTGAAACCCGGATGATCTCGGTTGCTAAAATTGTTGTTGTTATAGTTGTTGTAACGTTGGCCTCCTTGGTATCCGCCAATAGCATTAACTTACTCCGCCTTGCTGTTTTGCTCCTTCATGTTAGGACATTCATCATTGTAGTGCCCTTGCATATGGCAAACGCCACAAACAGGTCCGAGGCTTGCCTTGGCTCTTTTGGTCTCGAATTCAAGCACTTGCTCTAGCATAGATGCTAGCTTGTCATACTTCTCATCCGTCCCTTGCTTTGAACTAGCTTCGGCTACTGTTTTTCTTGGAGCCATCCCATATTGAGCATCATTGTTTTCTCGGTTCTCCAAAAGTGTACAAGCTTCCATCTCATCTAGATCCATAAATGCTCCAGTTACAGCGGCATCAAGAAACTCTCTATCAATCGGCTTCAAACCATCATAGAAGTAGTTCATAAGGTTTGTCTCATAAAAACCATGGGAAGGGCAAGTGGCACATAGAACTTTGAAGCGATCATAGTATTGTCCAAATGATTCATCAGGTGCTCGTGTTATTCTCGTGATCTTCTTCCTCAAAACAGTGATCTTTGAGGCCGAAAAGTACTTAGCCAAGAACAGGTCCGCAAGTTGCTTCCCGTCGTGATGTAATTAGGCGGAAGTTCTAATAGCCAAGTTTGAGCTCTATCTATCAATGTAAAGGGAAAAGCTTTGAGCTTGAAGAGTTCTTCATCGGCATCTGAAGGCTTCATACTCATGCAAATGAACTGAAATTGCTTGAGATGCATGTTTGGATCTTCATTGGACAGCCCATGGAAGATTGGTAAATGGCGGAGGAAGCCACTCTTTAACTCGATGTCCTTCTTGTCCTCTTGAGGATCTGGAAATCGAATGCATGAAGGACCGCTACTCCATTCGGTTGAGCAAGTACGTTGGCGAAGAGATTGCCTCTCATTGTTGGGAGGGTTAGGTGGATTGATACCGACCATGTCTTGCTCTTCTTCTGAAAAATGCTCCGTAGAGTGATGGGATGAATGTGGAGAGTCAAAACCTTCCTCAATGATAGGTTGGTCGAGATCTTACTCCCTTGGAACTATTTGTAACCTCAAGTTTGCCAAACGGTTTGTAAGTGCTTGGAGATCAACTTTAGGAGTCGAGTGAGAGCTGGACATTCATAGAAATATGATCATCCACCAAAGATCTAGTGTTAGTATCAAAAGAATACACAAGGAATAGAAGATACTAACAAAAAACGTTGGAATTTAAAAGAAAACAACAAAAACACACCAAAACAAACTAAACAAAAGAAAACAAGCCAAAAACACACTAACATGACTCAAAAGCTTTACAAACACTAAGTTATGATGTTTAGACCTTTCTAAGTAATTTAAAAATGAATGCAAAGCTCTAAAAATCCTAAAATGTATGCAAAGTGGTTAAAATAAACTAAAAACAAGTTAAGACATAATACACATGTTTTCTGCAAAATTAGGCATATATACAATGCAAGACTTAGAATAAATGTTAGAAACACATATTACACGTTAAAATCCAAGCACACAATATTCACATCGAATTCATGCATAACACACCCAAATCGTCATCCAAATGCATCAAACAAGAATCTAAGTGAAGTATGGAGTGAATGCATAAAAGAAAACATTAGAAACCTGCATAAAACACACAAAGTTACGTGCTAAATACATGATGCAAACGTGACCTCTCTTTTGGCCTCATGTCCCTAACTTCACTTAGGTTAGGGTACCCAGTGATGAAATTCGAGTATCACAAAGCCGCAAGGAGGTTATGCAAGCTAAAATGCAATGTGGTTAATCCTTTACAAGTTAAATAAGTACAAACATACAGTTTCGACATGCATTATTTACAAGTATTGAGTGCGCCTAAGATTTAAAGAGAGTACACTAGCTTGGTCTTTAGGTCGTTCAATGGACGTGCGACCCGCGCAATAAAGTATAAACTTTCAATCAAATGGCCTTGGTTCAATCGGAAAACATGGCCAGTTAGGGATAGAGATAACGCGAGAGGCAGAACTAATTTTACAAAACACCCCGAGGATAACCGGGCCAATGGTATATACTCTATTGGTGTTAGTCTTTCTTAGATCCAAAACCTGTCACCAGTCATAACCCGTTTCTAGACACCATGTCCGACATTCAGCCAATCTTTCGAAAATTTACACTCCCTCAAGTCCTTTGTAGACTCCGCCCTCAACCTCATGTCCATAACTTCACTTACGTTATGGTGTGCGGTGATGAAATCCACACATCATGACGGGTTAAGGAGATAAACAAGGAAAAGATCCACCATCTATTCCAAAGAGTGCGACCTAATCAACCAAACTTATATACTAAATTTAAATCAAAGACTACCTTTAACATGTATAACTGAAGAAAAAAAAATATTAAATTGTAAGTATAAACAAGTATTGAATTATAAATTAGTACGTAAATTTCGAATATACACATGCTTTCTATTTACACACTTTCACATAATCACAAAGAGCACATGCAAATTTCCAGAATCGCGCAAAGTTGAACACAGCTTCTTATCGAATTTGTACAGAATTATTGGCTAGTCTGAATGCAATGACATTTTACAGGCACAAACAAGACACAAAACCAAAGAGTTATGCAATTTTTCAGATGTCTAGTAATTTACACAAAACAGGGCAGTGCATAGTTCCGAAAACAGAAAATAAAAACATATTTACATAATGAAATCACACAATTCTTTACAATCCCCAGCAACGGCGCCAAAATTGATATGCCCAAACTAACTACTAAATTAAACACTTAGAAATCAGAAAAGACACAAATTAAAACCCTTTGTTGTAGATGTAGCATTGGTAAATAAGGTATCGTTCTTAACCGGGGATTGAAGGTGCATGCATGACTACGCTAAAGTTTGGGGGGTATTTAAGGGTTGGTTTTGTAAGCTAGGAAATTAAACAAGTAATGGCCAGGAAACAAATTTAGAACCCTAAATTCTAACATGCTTCACTCATAGACAAGTAGAAACAATTAAAGAACATAAAATTCTAAACATGCTCACTAGACCAAAAATAAAACTAAACTATATATATACAAGTGATCAACTCATTCATTTGCCTAACTCTTTATAACCTAACAGATTATATGCAACCTATTAAATTCCAAGTCATTAGCTACGTTTTGCATGCATATTTTATGAATACGTGTGCTTCAGGATTGCCCTAACACATCAATGATACTAAGTGGGATTGCCCGAAAAAATATCATAGCATTAAGCACAAAAACATACATGTTATAACTAATTTCATAGAGACAAAATAGATTATACAAAACTTGTTTGAATTATATACAAAAGCATTCCTTTAAACCGATCTAAAACTACCAAGAATTCGTACAAGAAAATAAAAGAAGAAATCATTGTTACACTTTTGGAGTTCTGGATTGCCCTAGTCTACTCGGTGTAGCTTGATCCATCAATAAATGGACGAGATAGTTATGATTGCCATGAAAGTCTCGGTGGAGGATGGAGTTGATGTTGTTTGGAGGAGGACGGCTTCTTGGAAAACTTGGAGTGTTTGGAGGTAGGAAGTGTTTAGGCAGAACTTTAGCTACTAGAATGAGAGATGATGATGAATGAGTTGAGCTCCCCAATTTACAGAAGAAGATTAGGTCTTTTCCTACCAAAACAAGACTTTCCTTATATACCCGGACAAATCTGACAGCCTATCTTTAAACTCGTTTTCTCAGAGATGTAGACCTCAGAAAATTATGATTCTTGATTCGTTGGAAAGAAGACTTCAAGGGCTATCAAATAACATATCTGATCATTAAATTCAGAGTTTATTTGCATATTCGGTGCACTTTTAAAGTTGGGTGACCTTGCATCTCAGATTTTCTTCTTTTACAAGGGGTAGGAAATCTTGATATCTTCAAATCTTGCATTCTTTATTCTCCAATCTTCCTTGGTCGAATATACCATATATTTTCACATATTTTGGCCTTCAAATCAGGTAAAAATAATCTTCAAATATCTGCTATGACTTCGGCTCCAAGAATCTCCATAATTTCGGCAATATTGCTCTTTCTTGGTTCGCGCAGGAGAAATGTCTTCTTCCTCATTTGCACCATTTTAGTATCCATTTCATTTGTCAAATGGTTTCCAGTTCTTGAAACCATGTGGGCATGCATTTTAGTAACCATTTAATGACCATTTCTCAGACCATTTTGCACATTCTGAAACATTCCGCCAGTCCATTTTCCCTAGTCGAATTATGAAACTTCCATTTGCTGCATTTTGAGCTCATTTCCACCTCCTTTATTGATCTCTTTTATTCAAAACCTAAAAACAACAAAGTAAGTAAGAAACAAGAATACTAAGGTCAAAACAAAGCTAAATGTAAAGAGAAAGACGTTAAGAATCAAGCATAAAGTAGGTAGATCAGTTTTATTCTGATTAAACATCCAAAATTGACGTGGTATATCCCTAATATGTCTCATCATGATCCTTGCACATCTCAGTATGAGATTGAAGTACAATGTATTCTTGACCATCATAAAGTAGCATATTCTATGTCTGACTCCTTTATTGATATCGAGAAAGTAACAAGATTGGTTATACCTGCTGCAAATCCTGCAAGGTTGAAAGTCCCTGACATAGGGCAAGTTAACATAACACCTGAACAAGGTAGTGTTTCTCCTGCCCATAGTGAGGGTGTAGCATCGGTCAAAATCTACTGATGAGTTGCTGGTCATAAGGCAAGCTATCAAGACACAATTGTTCATCATCATTACGTGAGATTGTTTCTGACTACAATTGTGTCTAAAAGTCGACATTGACAAATATTGGGGGACGTCTCAGAGTCAATGACGATATCAATAAACAAATAAATCTCACCAAGTTAAACAAATGCTAGTGGTTTTATGGATAGTTCTTCCATGGTCGTTGATGATGAATTTACTAATTATTCTGTCACTCAGGAATTGATGACGATAAAATGGAACCACGCTCTATTGCAAATTGTCATCATAGAGCAAGTTGATCGATATGGAAATTTTCAATCTAGGCTAAACTAGACTCTCTTATGAAAGGCAAGTTTCTAGCAAGGTAGTGCTATGACCACCAAAGAGTAAGCCAGTTAGACACAAATGAGCCTTTATTTGGAAGAACAATGAGAAGAAATTGTGGCGCAAGGATTTTCTCAACCCCCTAGTATTGATTATGAGGAGATGTATTCTCTGGTTATGGATATCATTACTTTCCGCTACCAAATCAGTTTAGTAGTGTCTGAAAAGCTAAGTATGCAACTAATGGAAGTAGTTACAGCATATCTCTATGGGGATCTTGATTCAAAGATATACTTTAGAGTGTCGATTTACATGGTTATACCTAATTCAAGTAACTCTAAACCTGTGACGACCAGACCCTTATTGAAAATGGTAAAAATTAATAAATAAATAGGTAAATCGAGAAAGTACTCAATCCAAAAATCAATTTCAACTAATTTAATAGAAGAAATAAATCGAAAAATAACAATGAAGCGATCGTAACGACAGATGACAAATTTAATTTCTTCGTTAGCCACACCATCACTAATGGAGACACTTGTCCCCACCGCCTACCCACTGGGTCAACGAATCCTAAACATAAAAAAAACCCTCATAACGAGATTCGTATTGTCAATACGAACCTAGTGACATATAACTCGACAAGTTTCTTGAAATAATTTTCCGACCACGCGCCGCCACAGAAGGTTACGCGTGCTGCCCACGCGCCACCGTCGGCAGTCACCATCGGCAGTAGAGATAAATATACTATTGGAAAGCTCTCATCTAACTATGTCAACATCCAATTCGATCGGGTTCTAGCCAAAAAATCACTCGAAACTCTCTGATAATCCGTTTCAGCGACGTATCTCCATCGTCGAGCAACGAATAGGCTCCGGGCATGACCCAATCGACTCAGAGAGGAAAGGGGAACAAAACTCCTCAAAGCACACAGCCCAAATCACCGGTAAATGATCTACGCATTTTATGCTTGATTATTAATGTCTTTCTCTCTACATTTTGCTTTGTTACGAGCTTAGTAAATATGTTTCTAACTTGTTTTATGTTTTTAGGTAGAAAATAAAGGAGAAATAATAAAGGAGACGATTCGGAGCAAAATGTGTGCTAAGGAAGACGTTCCTAAACTCCGAAGAATAAATGGTCACGTGGAATTACATGGAGCTATGCAGGGAGTGTACGTAATTGCATGGAGGATAAATTAGTGATGCATGCATGGCATGAAGTTAATTGATGGCATGAAGCTTAATTAGATGAGATGAAGAATGATTAAGCATAATTGCATGAAATGATATATGCATGGAACGGCATGCATAATGGATGGTTGATGATTGGTTTAGCAATTTAAAGATTGAAACAGAAGCTAGCTGCTGCAACGGTGAGCTTAATGCTTGAAACGGAGGCTTAATTGGTTTGGATGTAGTGCAGCAAACGGCAGAGCTGAAATTGAGAGTTGATTGCTGTGTTTAAAACGGTGATATAATTATGCTAGAACGGACATGAAATGAGGTGCTGGACGGCTGTGTATGGCATGCCGAAATGAAACGGAGATGAGATAATGGTGGCATATGAACGGATGCTAGCACATGTGCTGAAACGGAAATGAGATAAGAAGAAATGAAACAGTTTTGACCGGCCATGAAACAACTATATAAGGAGAGCTTTGGGGAAAGGAAAGAGGATCATCACTCATCTCACGATCATAGAGCCGAATCCCTGTCCTCATATCAACTCCTCTTACACTTAGCAAGAAATCTGCCCTAAAACCGAAACACCATCTCCACCACCTTCCAAACTATCCTTCCTTCACCCGTGACTATCCTTCGCTCGACTTGGCTGGGATTCTTGCGTCTCCATCATCACCAAGGTGCGGCTATACTTGAAGATTGCGGAGCGAATATCCCTCGGATCCAAAAGTGTAACCATGTCTTGTACTTTATTTCGGTTTTTGTGTATTATTTCGAACCTATTTGTAAAGAGAACAAGTTTTGATGTATGGATGTTTATTTTCAGACTTGTTTGATGCCTTCCATGTGTTTGCAGCCCTAGGTTCGAATATGCATGCTAGCATACATACCCCTAATGCGTTGGAGCTTGTATGGATGATACTCGATTTGGTTCATCCTTGCATGTTTCAATGAACTAATCAAAGATAAAATTGGACTTAGGAAGTTCACTCGATTTGGTTGCTTCTTATTTTCAATGTATGCATGTGTGTATGTCTTAACCTTGGCTGGAAATTTCGTAGGTACCAAAGGAGGAAGAGGTAAACGGGTTCAAGTGACTAGATGTGATGATCACTTGTAAATAATAGACTTAGGAACTTATTTTCGGCAAGATGCATGTTAGGATTATGTGTTCTTGATTGTTTGCTTGTCTATGAGTTTAAACATGTTAGAACTTGTGATTTTTTGATATGTATCTACCCATCTTCTTGTTTTATTTCGTAGGAACTTAGAACAAACAAACTTGCACCCCCCCCCCCCCTAAACAACCTTAGCATAGTTATGCATGCACCCTCAATCCCCGGTTAAGAACGATCCCTATTTACCAATGCTACATCTACAAAGAAGGGTTTTAATTGTATTTGTGTTTGATTAAGTGTTTAATTAAATACTCGAAAAAAATCAAAATCAATTTTGGCGCCGTTGCCGGGGATTGTTAAGAATTGTGTGATTATGCTCGTAAATATGTTTATAGTTTTTGTTTTTCAGAACTGTGCACTTCCCGGTTTTGTGTAAATTATTTGACATAGCTAGAGGACTCACAAAAATCTGAAATTTTGCAGGAATGTTTGGTTATGTGTCTAGTTTGTGCCTGAAAAGTTTCAGCTCAGTCGACCGAGCCAATAATTCTAAAAAATTTTGACAAGCTGCTGTGTTCATGTTTGCCAGAATCTGGAATTGCATGTGTTCTTGTGAATATGTAGAATTGTATATTAAACCTACGTAATTTTTGTTCATATTTATACTAACCTTGTTCATAATTGTTGTTTTTGCAGCCATGTATATAACGTTAAAGGAAGCTTAGATTTACATTGAGTACATGAGCTTGGTTGATTAAGTCGCACTCATTGTTGAATAGATGGCGCCCTCTTTTCTGTGTTTATCTCCTTAACCCCTCATGATGTATGGATTTCATCACCATACACCATAACCTAAGTGAAGTTATGGATATGAGGTTGAGGGCGGAGTTTACATTGGACTTGAGGGAGTTGTACATTTTCGAAAGATTGGTTGAATGTCGGACATGGTGTCTAGAAACGGGTTATGACTGGTGACAGGTTTTGGATCTAAGAAAGACTTACACCATTGGAGTATATACCATTGGCCCGGTTAGCCTCGGGGTGTATTGTCGAAATTAGTCCTACCTCTCGCGTTATCTCTATCCCCAACTGGCCATGTTTATCGATTGAACCAAGACCATTCGATTGAAAGTGTACACTTTATCGCGCGGGTCGCACGTCCTTTGAACGACCTAAAGATCAAGAAAATGTACTCTCTTCAAATCTAAAGCGCAAATCAATGAACCCTACTTGTACATAACCAACGTGTTGTTTGTAACCAACGTGTAAAGGACTTAACCTTGCATTTGTAGATTGCATAACCCTCTGGCGGCTTTGTGATGTGTGGATTTCATCACCACACACCCTAACCTAAGTGAAGTTAGGGACATGAGGCCAAGAGAGTGGTCACGTTTTGCATCATTGATTTAGCACGTAACTCTTATGTTTTCTGCAGGTTCTAACGTTTTCTCTTATGCATTCACTCCATCTTACACTTAGGTTCTTGCTTGATGCACTTTGAATGAAAGTTTGAATGAATTCTTGCATGAATTTTGTGGATTATGGTGTATGCTTGCATCTTTTGAGTAACAAATTGTGTATACAATGTTTTGACTAAGTGTATATACAACTAACCTCTGCAGGAACTAATTATAAGAGGTAAGAACATGTAAATACACGTATAACTTGACTTGCATTCATTTTAGGATAAACTTAGAGCCCTTGCATTTCATGTTAGTGTTAAAACCATAGGTAGTGTTATACAAAGTGTCCAAAACGTAGCTTAGTGTCTTTGTGTGTTTTTGGTGTGTTTTAGCTTACTTTGAATTCGTGTGTTATGTTTTTGTGTGTTTTTATTGTGTTTTTGTTTTTCTCTTTTATTTTCCAAACGTTTTGGATCAAGTATGCTGCATTCCTTGTGTATTCTTTTGATACTAACACTTGATCTTGGTTGATTTTTTAGATCGTGAATGACCAAACCTTCTCCACGTGAAGTACAACTCCGTAATCGCACAGTGATCATTTCTACCAACATAGTGGAAGACCTTGACCGACCTATTGTTGAAGACGAAGTTGACTCACCAAGATCCCATCATTCCGAGCAAGATCAAGAAGAGGAATCTAGGATGAATAACAACAACAACGTCAACAACAACAATGTCCCTCACAACAATGTTGGAGGCAACAACGATGTGAGGAGAACTCTTCGCCAACAAACTTGTTCAACAGATTGGAGTGCCAGTCCCTCATGCATTCGATTTCCTGAACATCAAGAAGACAAGAGGGACATCGAGCTCAAGAGTGGATTTCTCCATCGCCTACCTATCTTTCAAGGGATGGCGCATGAAAATCCTAACATGCATTTGAGGCAGTTTCAATTTGTTTGCTCAAGTATGAAGCCCAGTGATGCGGATGACGAGCTCTTGAAATTGAAGGCATTTCCGTTTACTCTAAAAGACAGAGCTCAGACTTGGCTCATGGAACTTCCACCAAATCATATCACTACATGGACACAACTTGCGGATGCTTTCTTGAGCAAGTACTTTCCAGCCTCAAAGATTACTGGTTTGAGGAAGAAGATCACTGGAATCGCACAAGTTTATGATGAGACATTTGGGCAGTATTATGATCGCTTCAAAGTTCTCTGTGCCACTTGTCCCTCCCATGGTTTCTCTGAGACTAATCTGATGAACTATTTATATGATGGACTCAAGCCGATTGATCGAGAACTTCTTGATGCTGCTGCAAATGGAGCCTTCATGGATTTAGATGAAGTACGTGCCCGTGCACTCTTGGAGAACCGAGCTAATAATGATGCTCAATATGGGATGGCTCCAAGGAAGACTGTTGCAGAAGTAAGCTCAGCTAAAGTTGCTGTGGACGCAAAGTATGACAAGCTTACTAGTCTGATGGAGCAGATGATGGAACTTGAAGTGAAGAGACAGAAGGTGTCTCTAGGCCATCTTTGTGGCGTCTGCCACTCTCAAGGGCATCTAGGTGATCAATGTCCTACCTTGGCCGAGCAACCACATGAAGAAAAAGTCAATGCCATTGGGGGATATCAAGGTGGCCAGCGATACAACAATTACAACACTTATGGCAACCGTGATCATCCCGGATTCAAGTGGAGTAGTAATGAGGGCTGTTTGAACCCTCCACCCCAACAACAACAAGGTTATCAACGTCCCCAACAACAATATCAAGCAAGGCCACCCTTGCCAACGCCACAAGTCCCCTTGCCTCCTCCGGTTCAGCAATTCACTAATCCGGATTATGACAAGATGCTTACTCAACTCTCCAACTCAACACAAGCTCTCATTGATGGACAAAACCAAACGAAGGCTGTGTTGGAGTCACATGGTAATGATATATCTGAGATGAAGAAGCAAATGGGGCAACTTGTGGACTTTATGGGACAATTTCGAGCTTCTGGCCAACTTCCCTCTCAACCTCAACCACCACCAACAAGGCCCGTGAATGCTATTGTTACAAGGAGTGGGAAGGTATTGGACACGCCAAGATTGAAGGCAACATCATCACAAGCTCATGATGTTGTGGAGGATGTTTTTGAAGAAGATCCGGCTACTAAAGAGCTTGAGAAGAAGAAGGTGGCGCCACAATCATTGCCACCATCACTAACGCACCCTACCTCAACAAAAGGTATTGACTCTATCCCTTCAAGTTTAGTTAATACTAATGCTTCGTTTGCTCGTGCACCATTTCCACATAGGTTATCCAAATCAAAGAAAGATGATCAATACGATGAGATCCTAGACATCTTTCGGAAGGTGCAAGTCAATCTGCCCTTAATTGAGTGCATAAAGCAAGTTCCTATCTACGCCAAGTTTCTCAAAGAGCTATGCACCCAAAGGAGGCAAACGAGAGCGAAGGAGGTTGTGAAGGTGAATGCAACCGTTTCAGCGGTATTGCAACGTCGGCTACCCCCCAAATTGAAGGACCCTGGGAGCTTTAGTGTTCCTTGCGTGATTGGTGACACTAGATTCGAAGATGTCATGCTTGACTTGGGTGCATCAATTAATGTCATGCCATACTATCTTTATGCATCCATGGATCTTGGTGAGCTTAAGCACGACAATGTCATCATTCAACTAGTCGACCGTTCTCACAAGTATCCAAGAGGGTACGTAGAAGATGTTCTTGTGCAAGTCAACAACTTGATATTTCCAGCTGATTTTTACATTGTTGACATGGAGGAGAGTTCCCTCAACACCACACCACTCTTACTTGGGCATCCCTTCATGAGAACCGCAAGAACAAAGATCGATGTGTTTGAAGGAAAGTTCTCCATGGAGATTGATGGAGAAAAGATCGAGTTCAACATCCTTGAGGCAATGAAGGTTCCGAGTGCTTGTGCCAACACATGCATTGCTATTGATTCCGTTGGAGACATGGCACAGCAACATTTGGACACACTTAGAGAGGATGAGCTTGATACCGTGCTTCAAGATGGTATGGGGCTGACCTACACTAGGAATGACGCCCTAATTGATGTGTTAATTGATATCTTGGAGCCACGGCTTGAAGAAATGGTGATGGCTTTGAATGAGGCAGCCTATGTGACGTCTAGACCACCCCCTATTCCTTTGGTCTATGGCGAGAACAAGCTTGTTCCCTCCATTATTCAAGCACCCGAAGTGGAACTCAAGGTGTTACCGGATCATTTGAAGTATGCTTACTTGGGCGACAATGAGACTTTGCCGGTTATCATCTCTTCAACGTTGGAGGAAGAACAAGAAGGTAGATTGGTTCGAATGCTTCAACAATACAAGCCTGCCATTGGATGGACACTTGCGGACATCAAAGGTATAAATCCAGCAACTTGTGTTCATCGCATTCTACTTGAGGAGGGAGCTAAGCCCTCACGTGAAGCACAAAGAAGGCTCCATCCGCCAATGATGGAGGTTGTGAAGAAGGAGGTGATCAAACTCTTGGATTGTGGGGTCATTTATCCAATTCCGGACAGCCGTTGGGTCTCACCTGTGCAAGTTGTTCCTAAGAAATCCAGAATCACCGTTGTAAAGAACGCGGATAATGAGTTGGTGCCTCAGCGAACTATCACTGGACATAGAGTTTGCATCGACTATAGGAAGCTCAACGCAAGCACAAGGAAGGACCATTTCCCTTTGCCATTCATTGATCAAATGCTTGAGAGGTTGGCTGGTCATTCCTACTATTGCTTCCTTGATGGATATTCGGGTTACAACCAAATCAGCATCGCGGAGGAGGATCAAGAGAAGACAACGTTCACATGCCCTTTTGGAACGTTTGCATATCGACGGATGCCCTTTAGTTTGTGCAATGCCCCTGCTGGAGCTGTGCTAGGACAAAGGAAGGACAAGAAGCCATACGCCATCTATTATGCTTCTAAGACATTTGATGATGCTCAAGCCAACTACACAACAACCGAGAAAGAGATGTTGGCGGTGGTGTTTGCATTGGACAAATTCAGGTCCTATCTACTTCAAAGTCAAGTTATAATTTACACTGATCATGCTGCTTTGAAGTATTTGATGCAGAAAAAGGATGCGAAGCCAAGGCTCATACGTTGGATACTACTTCTACAAGAGTTTGATGTGGAAATCAAGGACAAGAAAGGAGTAGAGAATGTGGTAGCTGACCACCTCTCTAGGATTGAGAGAGAGAAATCCAACGTTGCAATTGAGGAACATTTTCTGGATGAACAACTCTTCGGACTTCAGGTAAGTACCTCTGAAACTCCATGGTATGCAGATATTGTTAACTACTTAGTTACTGGAGAGTTTCCACCATCAATGCATAAGGCCCAACGTGACAAGCTTAGGAGTAATGCTAGGACTTTTATTTGGGATGAACCTTACTTATGGAAAAAATGTGCTGACTTAGTGATTAGAAGGTGTGTTCCGGATAGTGAGTTTGCATCTATTCTTGAGTTTTGTCATAGTGGTGCATGTGAAGGTCACTTTGGTTCGAGAAAGACTGCCCTTAAGGTGTTAGATTGTGGTTTCTTTTGGCCTAACCTATGTCGCGATTCTCATGATTTTTGTGCTAAGTGTGATAGGTGCCAAAGATCTGGAAACATTGGTCCAAGAGACGAAATGCCACAAAAGTACATGCTCAATGTCGAAATCTTGGATGTTTGGGGCATTGATTTCATGGGACCCTTTCCTTCATCTAATGGTTTCACTTACATCTTACTTGCTGTAGATTATGTGTCGAAATGGGTGGAAGCAAAAGCCACCCGTACTAATGATTCGCGAGTTGTTGCAGATTTCCTCAAGACGAACATCTTCTCAAGGTTTGGGATGCCACGCATTCTCATAAGCGATGGAGGGAGTCACTTTTGTAACAAAACCGTGGAGGCATTGATGAAGAAGTATGGCATCACACACAAGGTCTCTACACCATATCATCCACAAACCAATGGAATGGCTGAAGTATCCAATCGCGAAATCAAGAAGATCTTGGAGAGAACTGTCAAACCAAATCGCAAGGATTGGAGCCAATGTTTGGATGATGCACTATGGGCTTATAGGACGGCATACAAGACTCTTATAGGCATGTCACCCTATCGACTTATTTATGGGAAGGCTTGTCATCTTCCGGTGGAGTTGGAACACAAAGCATGGTGGGCGATCAAGAAGTTCAACATGAACAAGGATGAGGCTGGTCTACATCGAAAGCTTCAACTTTGTGAGCTTGAGGAGATCCGGAATGAAGCATTTGACAACGCATGGATCTACAAGGAGAGGACAAAGCGCATTCATGACAAGATGATCCGTACGAAGAGTTTTGAACCCGGGCAGAAAGTATTGCTATTCCATTCGAGACTTAGATTTTTTCCGGGCAAGCTACGCTCTAGATGGGTTGGTCCTTACATTGTAGTTCAAGTATTTCCCTATGGAGCCGTGGAGATAATGAGCTTGGAAACCAGCAAGGTGTTCACCGTGAATGGCCAACGTTTGAAGCACTACTATGAAAATTTCAAGGAGCATGACGTTGAAGAGGAGAAGCTCGTGGATCCACATACTTCAAACACACGAAGGATGCATCACGTCTAGGCTGGAAGACGTTAAAAAACAAGCGCTTGTTGGGAGGCAACCCAATGGAGGAGTCTACAACAGATTTGCATTCTCTTCCCTTTCTCTTTTTAATTTTCATAAATTTTGTTTAACTTAGCTTAAATTTTCGTGAGCCTCCTCTTCTATACTTGAATTCTATGACTTTACTTTGATACATTGAGGACAATGTAGAGTTTAAGTGTGGGGGAAGGGGTTTACAACTTTCTTTAGTGTTTTAAAGAGTCTTAGGATGCCCTTAGTTAGTCTATGATGAAAATGGACTGAATTTGAACATACATATGGCACTGCATTCATGATTTCTTGTGTTAATTGAGTTATTTTGAGTGTCATGACATGTAGTAGATATGGATAGTTAAACATGGTACAGATTTCGCATGTGAGAATAAGTTTAAGTCATATGAACCCTAAACGTGAGTTTTGAGCCTATACATTTCTTTTGAGTGAATTTTATGCATATTAGTCTCAAAACTATGCATGTGCATCATTTGGTTACTCGCCATAGATTTTAATGAACTAGAGATTACTAGAACTTACTCATGTCGAATTTGCAAAGCTTATAGTTGACATATACTCTGATTTTGGATATGATAAGAGGCATTTAGGTTTACCACCACTAGCCAAATTGCCATGAGTCCCTTATGTGCGCACGAGTTGCGACACCCTTAGATAAACCATTTGAGCCCACATTAAGCTTTCTTTCGTCACCCATAATACCTAAACACTTTGCCTAGTGTAGGACTTCTTTACCCTATGTTCTGCAGACTTAGTGTGAAGTAATGTCGACAAGAGCCGAAGATGGAGATTTTGGTGATGCTCCTTGATTGGTATAATGTGTGTATGAGGATAGACTTGTCCAAATAGCTTAAAAAGTGTGATTGCCGAAAAAGAAAAGAAAAAAAGAAAAGAAAATTCGAGAGCAAAGAAAAAAAAATGTGTAAAAGCTCTCCGGCAAAATATGTTCTAAAAGTGTGAAAGTTTGGACAAGTGAAGTTTAGAATGAAGTTAGGGCCCAAAAAGAAGAAAAATCGGCCCATTTCGAAGTTGACACATGAGAAAGGATGAGCTCGAATTGATGAAGTGACTAAGTCTTTGGAACATTTTGTACCACCACATATCTAAATTTCGAATGCCTTAGCCTTAGCCCCATTACAACCTTTCTAAAGTCCTTTATGATCCTTAAGATGAGTAGCCATCGATTGGTTGAGTAAGTTGCATGAGTAAGCATATGGGTTGGTTCATTTGTGAAAGTAATTCATTCATGAGGTTTTCATTTCTTTGTACCAATTTTGAGTGAAAATATGATGAGTGCATCCATGTAAGTTGATTTAAGACTGATTCGAAACATGCACAGCTTTAACTCACCATTGTTTTCGCTATGTCTTACTTGTTCATGACATGATCATATCTCTATTACCACTATGAAATCATATGATTCCATTGCCATATACATAAAGAAATTTCTGAGAAAATTTTTGACTAAGGGCTTAGTGTTGTTTTACTTAGTATCTCTTACGTTTTCAAACATGATAACATGAAAATTTGCGGCTTTGAAACGGTGAGATTTCTAAGTGTTTTGTACATATAAGTGTAACGTTTGCCCTTCTTTGTCTTTGAGTCCTTGTTTTGTTTTGTATTTGCTAGGGACTAGCAAAGTCTAAGTGTGGGGAAATTTGATCTACGCATTTTATGCTTGATTATTAATGTCTTTCTCTCTACATTTTTCTTTGTTACGAGCTTAGTAAATATGTTTCTAACTTGTTTTATGTTTTTAGGTAGAAAATAAAGGAGAAATAATAAAGGAGACGATTCGGAGCAAAATGTGTGCTAAGGAAGACGTTCCTAAACTCCGAAGAATAAATGGTCACGTGGAATTACATGGAGCTATGCAGGGAGTGTACGTAATTGCATGGAGGATAAATTAGTGATGCATGCATGGCATGAAGTTAATTGATGGCATGAAGCTTAATTAGATGAGATGAAGAATGATTAAGCATAATTGCATGAAATGATATATGCATGGAACGGCATGCATAATGGATGGTTGATGATTGGTTTAGCAATTTAAAGATTGAAACGGAAGCTAGCTGCTGCAACGGTGAGCTTAATGCTTGAAACGGAGGCTTAATTGGTTTGGATGTAGTGCAGCAAACGGCAGAGCTGAAATTGAGAGTTGATTGCTGTGTTTAAAACGGTGATATAATTATGCTAGAACGGACATGAAATGAGGTGCTGGACGGCTGTGTATGGCATGCCGAAATGAAACGGAGATGAGATAATGGTGGCATATGAACGGATGCTAGCACATGTGCTGAAACGGAAATGAGATAAGAAGAAATGAAACAGTTTTGACCGGCCATGAAACAACTATATAAGGAGAGATTTGGGGAAAGGAAAGAGGATCATCACTCATCTCACGATCATAGAGCCGAATCCCTGTCCTCATATCAACTCCTCTTACACTTAGCAAGAAATCTGCCCTAAAACCGAAACACCATCTCCACCACCTTCCAAACTATCCTTCCTTCACCCGTGACTATCCTTCGCTCGACTTGGCTGGGATTCTTGCGTCTCCATCATCACCAAGGTGCGGCTATACTTGAAGATTGCGGAGCGAATATCCCTCGGATCCAAAAGTGTAACCATGTCTTGTACTTTATTTCGGTTTTTGTGTATTATTTCGAACCTATTTGTAAAGAGAACAAGTTTTGATGTATGGATGTTTATTTTCAGACTTGTTTGATGCCTTCCATGTGTTTGCAGCCCTAGGTTCGAATATGCATGCTAGCATACATACCCCTAATGCGTTGGAGCTTGTATGGATGATACTCGATTTGGTTCATCCTTGCATGTTTCAATGAACTAATCAAAGATAAAATTGGACTTAGGAAGTTCACTCGATTTGGTTGCTTCTTATTTTCAATGTATGCATGTGTGTATGTCTTAACCTTGGCTGGAAATTTCGTAGGTACCAAAGGAGGAAGAGGTAAACGGGTTCAAGTGACTAGATGTGATGATCACTTGTAAATAATAGACTTAGGAACTTATTTTCGGCTAGATGCATGTTAGGATTATGTGTTCTTGATTGTTTGCTTGTCTATGAGTTTAAACATGTTAGAACTTGTGATTTCTTGATATGTATCTACCCATCTTCTTGTTTTATTTCGTAGGAACTTAGAACAAACAAACTTGCACCCCCCCCCCCTAAACAACCTTAGCATAGTTATGCATGCACCCTCAATCCCCGGTTAAGAACGATCCCTATTTACCAATGCTACATCTACAAAGAAGGGTTTTAATTGTATTTGTGTTTGATTGAGTGTTTAATTAAATACTCGAAAAAAATCAAAATCAGTAAACGCTGCTCATGGAGGAGGCCGAGATGAACTCGACAAGAATCCATTTGATTTCCTCGAAATTCCACCAGCAACCTAGAAATTTCAAGAAACCACATATATCATCACAATCTAGACCTTAAGTTGAATCAAAACATACCCAAATCATGACCGGAGGATTCGCTATCTATAAGTCCTCCATAGTGATCCTTCACCAGTGATAAAGCCAGAAATAGAAAGAGGAAGATGAGCCTTCCAAAAGCAACCAGAATCAAGGCCAACGATGGCCGGACATTGTCGCACCGCCGACGCCAATCACCACGACAAAAATTTGAAGAGAGAAAAAGACTAGCTTGGTCAACGCCCAAAAATGTAAGGTCTGACTAATACATTTCTGATAAATTTCAATTGATCGTAACTTTCTTGTCGTAACTCGATTTTCAACATTTCTCGTGTCTATGGACTCGTCTCAACAAATTCTATGACTTCTACTAGAAGTTAACCAACTTCGTCAGTTTGATAAAAAGTCAACCTGAGACCTCTCAATATTTATTGACGATAAAAATTATTTACCTATCGAAATAACACGTAAATGAATCATTACATTATTTAATGATTCAACGATTATATTATCATTCATGAATACTGCTATTTAATTTGTTTCATTTTGAAGTGTTATTTGATATCGTTTATCGTTTATAACTGTAGCTGTGAATTATAAAGTTTATAAGCATATCCATGTGAGCCCTTATAAACTTAATATTTAGTTTTCTTTCTATAGAAGAATACCATAGCAAACTTACTTTTAATATTGAGAGAAAATACTCGATAATATTAACGCATTCCGAAATAACAAAGAATACAAAGTGCATCATATGAACACTAATGGCTTGAGCTAATCTTTGTCTGCAACCAACAATAAGATTTGGTATCAGCATCTACCTGCACTAAATATGATATACTAAAAATATTAGGACATGATTCATGAAATGCACTACTAATTATAGCCAATACATCTGAAAATATAACTTTGTCTCCAACCAGCAAGACACCTAAGTATGTAGAGAATATTAGTACACTTCTTTTGTTACATCAATCGTAGTGAAATGAACTCCAAATTTGATCCATGTGTCTTACATCAATCGTAGTGAACTGAACTCCAAATTTGATCTATTGACACATCTACTACTAATGATCAGTTGACCTCAAGTCTTAAGATTTATAGAAACCCAGCCGCCCACTGTGGAGTGTTATTTAGGCCTGTCAATGGGGAGGATCCGGACCGGATCAAGCTAGACCCAAATCCGTTGAAGGGGAGAAAAAATTAAACATGACCCGCCCTATTTATCCGACAGATCTTTAATAATCAAAACCATATCCAAATCCGGCGAATCAATGGATCAACGGAGCGGATCTGGACCCGTTTTTCAATGTGTTAATTACTAAATTTATTTCTTTTATCAATATCTTAATTATTACCAATATGTCACATGACTTCTTTACATAACCAAAATATTTCATTAAAACAAACTAAAGAGACCAAAATAAAAAAAAATCTCCATTTACATCAAGGAACTTGACAAGAAACAAATCATTTTAGGCTTTTAATATTTTAATTTTATAAATAATTTTATATAACTTTGCTAAAGATATTTATATTTTATTTCTAAAAAGGAGAGTTTTAGATTAAAAATATTTTATATATGTAAATAAAAATAAATTATATTTAATAAGTTAAAAAAAATAAACGGGGTGGATCATAAACGGATCGAATCGCTTGTGATCTGGATCCGATCCATTAAATAAACAGATCAACGGGTCCAGACCAAAAATGGATCAACGGTTCCAAAAATTAGATCCATATCCGCCTAATAAGTATGGGTCTGAAACGGGTCCGGATCAAAACTCACCCCATTGACAGGCCTAGTGTTATTACATGCTATCTAGGAGGTTATGATTGGGTAGAGTAGGTCAACTCCTCTAATGGCATATACTAATGGTCAAATGTAACAGAACTTCAACTCTTTCATTTGCAAATTCAGGGCCATTCTTTCATCTTCAAGCAGGCTACGCCAATTCTATGGTCAACTACATACAAAACAAGTGTAGGAATCCATATCCAAACAAGAATTTTCAAACCCAGACTTGGAGAAGATGTAGAATAAGGAGAAAAAATTGAGAAAAGAAGATTATGAGTTCACCTAGTGGGGATCGTCTGTTCATATTCTTCATTCTCTCTTTTTCTTTAAGGATTGAAGAGGGAGGGATGATCTTCATATTCTTCATTTTCTCTTTTTCTCTAACGCATGAAGAGGGAGGGATGAGACAATGTGTAATCGAATTTTGGAACTGTAATGGGAAGTTTTTTCTCCCTTTAAGGGATTTAGCGGGAATTTTTTTGTTTTGTTTTGGGATACAAGGAGATTGTAGAATGCGCCAAATTTGAAAATTTTATTCATTTGGCTAACGAAAAATCTCAGAGTTTGAAGACCAAAAAGTAAAGAAGCTAGCTCGAGGTGATCAAGGAATAGCAAAACAGATACGAATAAACCATCTGTGATCAAGGATCGGGAAACCATATCCAAGCCTCATGGGTCTGCGCTCTAACGAAGATAAAGACAGCAAAAAAATCAATCATGAATTCGATTTAGAGGGAGAAGAGAGAGCAGTTGCTGGCGGTGGTGTCGGCGTTTGGGAATTTGCTCTCGATCTTTTAAGACTCTTAAGTCCATTCTTGATTAATAGAACCAAATTTAATTGCACCGAGCTTGATTAAGCCTCAACTTGGCAATGTGGTTGTGGGTGGATACCATCTTATTCTCAGTTGGTGTGGTTCTGGGCACGTTGAGCTAGTTGTGTATGGGCTTTCATGTCCTAATTTTTTCTCAATTTCAATCCTTATTTCCTATATAACAAGTATGAACCTTACTGTACACTACACATGAATCATTATTCCTCACTGTTTCAATTTCTATTCATGGGGGCGTTTCTGCCATTCGGTGCTGCACGCTTTGGTATTTCTCTTTGGTTCTCTTTGTTTGGTCTCCTTCTCTCTCTCTAGAGTCATGCTTTGATTCGCGATCGGAAGTACACGAAGTACAGTTCAAGGCCCTCTTGAAATCGGTCTCATCACCCCCGAAGAGCTCTGCCGGAGTTTGTCTCATGGGAGGAACTCGGGATCCGACATGACCTTCGACTGCTGTTGTTATCGATTCGATCGGAGAGATTTGGGATCCGACATGTCGTTCTCCAATTCCGATTCGTCATCCTATGGCAGCGGTGACTATAAGAGCTTCCAGAAAATCACCCGCGATGGTGAGTCTGCTACTCACTTTTCATTTTCATTTCACTTCATATATGAATTTGATGATTACATTAATTAAATTTGTGTGTGTCATTTGGTCAATTATAATGAATTGTGATTAGTAAATGGATTCAGAAGCTAGGATTTGAATAATAAAATGTTGGGGAGAGTGGAATGGTTATGGGATTGCCGATGAAATATGAGTTGAGCTAGCTAGCTGATTGGGATGGTTAAGCCTGTTCATCAAGATTGAGGGTTTGTATTCAATTATTGCTAATATGAATCACATGTGACTAGAGAAAAAGGACTTCATAGACATATAAAAAATTGAACATACCAAAAGTTGTACAACAGCTTATGACAGATGGTCTCGATCAGATAATAGAAGTAGCTAGGGTTACTCTACCGATCAATCTATTTCATCAGTTCATTGAGTACTATGTTCTAATTGCATTTGAGTAGTCGATCATGTTTATAGTTTGATTGTTCTGTGTACCGTAATTTAAGTTTGCAATGATATTAGATCTGTAATCTATGTCTAGAATTCTATATAATCTGCAAGCTTATGTATAACAGTGTCGTGTCATCTATTTGCATAATTCCATTTCTTCCGTTTAAGATGTCCACAAACTTGATGAAATTATAAATTCCAAGAGCTTAATCTTATGAATGTACTTCAGGGGATTAGATCAAAGTAATAAGTTATAAGACTAATAAGAATGTTAGGAAATCTTACTAATTAAACTGTACTGTTTATTTCTAGAATTTATCATTTTTCCTTTTACAAGTTTTATAAGCTCTTGACTGAGCTATCCACCCAATATTTATGTGTTTTCGTCTTCCTTCTATTCTTACATTTGCTATGTTTTATGGTAATGCAATGTGAGTTCAATATAGCATGTGTAATGTAGTTTTTCTTAATTAGTTTATATGGATGTTAGCGCTCAATCACCGGAAGACTTTCACATTATGTTAGCTGCACACCTGCAAGTTAGATATGTATGATCTCTCTTATTTAGTTTACTACTTAATTAGCTGCTGAGATTGTGTTTAGCTTGAGTTGCCTGTATTGGATGCTTATACAGGCATTAGAAAAGGCTGAAAAAGGAAGAAGAGAGAAAGAGGATAAGTTGTAGAAACCTCATTGTTTTTAAAATGGCAGTTGGCTGCCTTATTAGAATAGGTGGAATTGCCAATAAGCCTTTAAATTGTAATGTTTAGTGATTTGTCATTGAGCAAAGGAATGTGGAAGTATATGGTTGTGATTGTCATACAACTATAGTAATGAAAAAACACATGGAAGTAGTAATATTAAGGTTCTACCTATATATACTCACATTATGTCATGCACTTACAATTCTTGAAACAAAACTCAAGGTGAGCACGTCTGTAGTTATGATTGTTTCTCATTCCTTCTGTGTGTGCATATTGGGTTATAAGAGTCTTTGCTTGAGTCTGATTCACTATCCTTTGCAGGTGGACTCGACAACATATGAGAAGATTCGCAAATTGAAAATCGGAGGGAACAGTTGAGCTAAAACCCAAAAGAGAAGAACAGAAGAGGAAATAAGGGAATTGGTGGGTTTTGGATGATACATGTGAGATCAATTAGGTCAACGGCTAATTGTGAGATCAAAGACTGAGAGATTAACATAAAGGCTGCAGACGAAAATTGAGAGTTGTGACAGATCCAGACGGAAAAAGAAAAAGAGACAATGAATGAATAGTTGGATTGTTCATCATCGTGGAATTGTTTATTGGTGCAACAGTAACAGTTGCACAATGGTGTTCTTGATGAAGATGTGTCAAATGTTGAAGAGAGTTCTATACACTTGGTTCAACCTGCGAAGCAATCGACCACTTTTTGACAGGTTAGTGACCGTAAACCTTTGTTCATTTGTCTCTTTTGTTCTAAATTTCTCATTACAACCTATGTCTCTTTTGCATCTTCCGTCGATAGTTACAAGTTTGGAGATCAGATCTGCGCATTGATTATCATATTTTATCTGAGGTCAGGTCCGTCGCGGCTTTCTTCTTGATTTCGTTATCTGCGATATCATCTATGTTCTGTCAAAATATCGCAGATTATCCATTAACATTGTGCATGCTACTGGTAAGTAATGATTCTATAATATAGGCATGCTCAACATCTTTTTTTTTGTTTTAATGTGACAAGGTGATTTCTGTGCACTGATGACATTTCTTTTTTTGGATAGCAGATGATGGATGGCAATTGAGCAGTTTAGATTATTGAAGACAATGAAGGAGTTTAGATTTCTTGTCTAAAGTTAATTTTGTTTAGGAGTTACTAGAAATTAGTTAAGTTTATATATCTTACTATTATAATAATCAAGTACTTCTATGCATGGTGATGAATTTGTTCTGTGCTGTGATAGTTGATGTATTAATAAAACTGTGAAGTGTGACTGATCAATAATTATAATGAATTAATTGAATCTGTAATTTAAATTATTCTATTTGTCAAATATCTAATTACATTTTAATGTATTTCCAAATAACATTAGTAGACACATGCATGCACACATTATTTGAAGAAGAAAATGTCTTACATCAGAATGCACGAAAGACCGAGTGAAAGACATAGTGATGGTTGAATATATATATATATATTTCCATATGGTTGAGTATTTATTTTTTTATTTTGTAATATATGTATCCTTTAACTTATTATAATCTTAGACCATCTAAATATAACTTTTGTGTAGGCAGAGAAGTTTCACGTGAAGCTACGAGTATATATCTCTCTATTACTTAGTTGATATTATGTCAACTTTTTGTGTTAGTGAACCCCAATAATCTTTTCCATTTTGTATTACATATTGTCCAATTATTTTTTCTTTATACACTGTCAGGTTTGTGGCAAACCGCATTTCTAAACCCTAAACTCAACAGTAATTCAATTTTCTTTTGTTACTATCGCGTCTCACGCACGGGCTTCTACTCTAGTATAATCTAATGCCTAACCTCATTTTTTAAGCATATAAAACATATATATGTATATAAGGTTCGATGATTTTCAAATTTTATGGTAGTATATCCATATAGAGGGCCCTTCCACTAAGGCATACCTATTTTTTGTCATTTTCAGGTATAAGGCATTACACAAACTTTTTTGTCATATTTTAACATCTCTACCATCCAATTATTAGATCTATATGAGTAGATCATTCCTGTAAATTTTCAGCCAAAATGATGATCGTTAAGGTATCGAACTAGATTATATCAAGGGACGGACTAAATCTGTCAAACCTGAACCGTTCACACTTATAAACTTCAGTTGCAGTTTTGAATACCTTAACGATCACCATTTTAGCTGAAAAATTACAAGCTTTATCTATATATTTGGACCTAAGATCTGAACAGTGGAGATGGTCAAAAATGATGAAAAAGTTAATATAATGCCATATACCTAAAAATAACCAAAAAATGGTATACCTAACTGGAAGGGTGCTATATGCATATATATATTTATACATGTATACATATTTATACATGTAGTCCTTTTTTGCTAAGGACACATTTATCGTGAATTTTTTTTTGTTTTATCTCACTTGACATCAAATCTTAACAATCAAAACCACTCATGCTATAAATATTATTTTAACTAAGTCCCCTACAAAATTTTAGTCAAATTGGAAAGCGTTTGGCGATTTGATTCTCCATTTATATATCGTTAGCATTTATCAGACGCTCCTTATTTGATTGTAATATTTTACCATTTTCATGACCAAAAAATTATCAAATTGGATGAAATTATATATGTCTATTTCTTAAATAGATATATATATATATATATATATATAGTCCCTATCTAGAGCGGAGCTCCGCTTTGAAAACAATGAGCGCAGCTCCGAATCTCACTAGATTGATCTGAAATGGTCAAATCATCTTGATTAATCTTATTTTTTGTATGCATGATTGTCTAATAGTAATCTAAAAAATGAGTAGTTTCATTCATAAAACAACTTATTTAACCTTATGAAAATCAAAACTTCGTTCCGTTTTTCGAAAGCAGAGCTCCTCCCTAAATAGGGACCCTGTGTGTGTGTGTGTGTGTGTGTGTGTGTGTGTGTGTGTGTGTGTGTGTGTGTGTGTGTGTGTGTGTGTGTGTGTGTGTGTGTGTGTGTGTGTGTGTGTGTGTGTGTGTGTGTGTGTGTGTGTGTGTATGTGTGTGTGTGTGTTCATCTTTAATTTGAGATTATTTTGTATTTGTATGGATAGTTAAGTTGAAAATCAATTGAGTTTGACCATTTCAGTAAGAAAGTACAAAAGTTATGAAGTGAACCCTTTCACGCTTCAAAAAACTTGGATGATAATCACTACGAACACGCTTATTAACTTGAAATGGGAATTGTCAGGAATAAGAATCAACCCAAGGTACTTAAACCCTAAACCCTAAGAAGCAACCTAAGAAACTTAAACCTTAAAGCCCTAAATCCAAAACTCTAAATCCTAACCCCTAAACCCTAATCCCCCAATCCATAAACCCTAAATTATAAACCCTAAGCACTATAAATTGTAAAAGAATGTATACACGATTTTACTCTTAATTATAACAAGTGTGCTCAAACTCCATACACATAATTTGGACAATATCGAATTAATAATCACAATAATATTTGCAATGTTTTAATTATATAGATATTGAATACAAATTGAGGAAGTTAGAAAAGTAATTCTTTTATTAAAAAATAGTAAATATATGAGACAATCAAAACAAGGGATGATCTAAGAGGCTAGATATTGACCGACCAAGTTCTTCGTTGGGGGACTCCTCTGGGCTTTAGACAATACAGTTAAAATACAAGAATTCAAACCATGGCCATTTTTTCTTGACACTATCAATGGCGGTGTGGTGAGTCGACTGGGCAAATGTGTCACCGCCAGCAACATAAGCGGGCCTCCTCCTCATTTGGCTGATGAAAAATTCTCTACTTGATTATCTTTCGTGTACAATGTGTGTGGTTGCTGTGAGAACTTGTTTTGCTCAGGCTTAACATCAAGGTAGTGCTTCGATAAGTTCTCAGAGGGATTGAATAATAATCACAAGGTAAAACTTAAGTTATTGAATTCTAATCACAAAAGGTCGATGGAGACCATTTATATTGGATGATTGTTCTGTGTGTTTTTTCGTTCTCAAATTGATATGTATCACTTCCAAAAGATTCAATGAAGACAATCAGGCAATTGGTGAATTTGATTGTGTCAAATTGAATATGTGGTGATTTCACAGCTTGTTGGGTGATTAATTCTAGAGTACAAAAAAGAGGCATCGCACAACAATGGTGAAAAACTGAAAAAGAATTGACAAATCTCCTCTGAGTTCAGTTCAATTTTGCTTATGATGAATTTTGTATAATTGAGTTTGTATTGAAGAATAAAGTGACCTTTTTTCTATCTCAGATAGTGAAGAATAATCTAAGGTAGTGAAGTTGTTGCACCAAACAATGATCACAGCTATGAATTATAAGCTTATCTTGGCTTGGCTTGGCTTGGCTAGGATAGATAAGGACTCCTAGCCAGTACCGACTGCAAAACGTACCCTGAGATTACAGTTTAGTTTTGAGATTGGTAAATCAAATTTTGTAGTTTGCTTACACTTATTTAGTGGAAGTTTATGCAACGATCTGAATTCTATAGTGTACTTATGGGTTCGGCTATCTAATGTTGTGCTTTGTTTGTATGGTGTAGGATCCTTGCGAGTCAATTTAGTAACTATGTATATCTTGAACTACCAATCTCAGGTTTGTGTTGTTTGCCTAATATTCCACTTTGTAATTTCCTACTGTATATATAACAATGTCAGGTTTGTAGTGTTAGATTAGTTTCAATGATTACTTAAAACTGCTAAGAAAGATACATATAACTTTGCTTTTTGTGAAGAGTATGATCCAAATCTGTTCATAATCTAAACAATGGTTCAAGAAGGGGCTGGCTTCCTGTAAATGAGGTTAGCCTCCTTAATATCCTTGGGATATTGATGTCTGATCTGAGTTGTCAATGCTTATATTTTGGCTGCCATGCTAACATTGATTTATTCTTAACATTCCCAATGATATACTATAACCTCAACTATCAACAAAGTGAAGTCAAGCATGCAAAAGAGATACAATGATCCCAATGAACCAACACAGCTAATTTTGAGGAATACTAAAAAATTATTCTTCATTTGTGATCTGAGTTCATTACTATGAGTTATAATCATATAAAATGAGCCAAACATACTTTCTGAATTCAAGCAATAGATTAGCTATTGTTTACGACTATCCATATCTAATAACACCAATAATAGGAAGTCGCTTCTGTGACGACCCGGACCGGAATTGGTATAGTAATCGGCTTAATCCGCAAGTTTTACGAGTAATTGTGGTTTAGCGTAATTAAACGGATATGCAACTTCATTCACAACTTAAATATCGGACACGAATTTGATTTGGGTTTGTTCGTGGAAAATGTAGAGAATTTGAATTCGAGTTCGTGGGAGCTTTCCGAGGATTTTTCGGATAATCGAGGAATATAAAATAAATATTTGAAATTATCACCGAGTTAGTCGTGTTTATCCGTTCGAGATTGAGTTATCCGAATTGTGGATAGAGTTGTTTCGCGACTTATAAATAGCCGAGTAGTGGTAGAAATTGTCGAAAAGTTGCATTTTGGGACGTTTGACTTGAGTTGACCAAAATTGACCCGTGTTGACCGTTGACCGAGTGGGTCGAGTTGACCAAGTTTGAATCTCGCCGTCGGACTTGATGTTTTCGGCCACTTCCGGCCACGGTTTTGGAAGGTATGGCTTCCCCTTGTAATTTGCTTATGATTAGAACTTGAATTGGTTAGAATTGATGGAGAATTGGAGGTAAACGGAGCTACTGAAAATGGGGGATTTCGCCGGAATCGGGTGGCGGGTTCCGGCGAGATTTGGTGTCGGGGTTGTGGGGGGAAAGGTTTCCCTCAACTCCACGATGCTTTCTGGGTATTGAGATGTGAGTTTGGTTGAGGTTTGAGGTGTTTGGGGACGGTGACCGGAGGAGGAATTCCGGCATACGTTTCGGGCTGATTTCCGGTGAATTGGGACAAAATTGGAGGTTGTGGTAGTGGAGAGAAGTGTTGGGCTCGAGAAGGAGAAGAAATCTGGGCTTTCCTCGCCGGAAAATATCTCCAGTGACGGCGCGCCGCTGCCGCCGGCGGCGGTCAACGGCGGAGCTCTGGCGAGGCGTTGACTTTTTAGATTTTGACACGTTTTATGCCGTTTTACTCGTAATCGCACCCTGATTGTCGCCTTAAGGTTTTCGAGTTGATTTGGATGCCGGATTTTAAATCGAGGGTTTATGTTGAGTATTTTGGGATTTTCAGAGATTATTTTGTTATCCGAGTTATATGTTCCGAAAATGGTTGGTTTCCGAGGTGTGGTTCAGAGTAATGAATTGTTATTTTGATCAGTGATATTTTGTGATTATTCAGAGGATCGAGATCGTACGTTGGGCGAGGGATCTTCCGCCGGATCTCAGGATTAGCGCGTCTGCGCGCTGTGCTTATCTGTGAGTGGACATTTATTTACACTGTCGTAGCGAGTTCTTTGTTTCAGTATTTATTTCCAGTACAGTATTGAGATTATTTACTGTTTTGGAGGTATTGTTTTATGTTTTATTGGTGATGGCATTTACTTAGCATCGATGCATTGACTACTCGGTTGATCACCAGTAGTCCAGTTCCAGGCTTGAGAGATTCGCTTGATGTGCCTACTAGGCTTGAGAGATTCGCCTAGTCTATCACTGTCGGGCTTGAGAGATTCGCTCGACACTTCCATTTATTTTAAGAACTCGCAATATTTTTATGTTATGTAAATGGTGAAAAGCATATGTTTATTTTCGTCCACTCACTGTAACGATTTTATTTGCCTTTCCCCTGGGCTTTTCGGTTTCCATGCCCAGTGTGCACTTCGGATTCTGGTGTCGCACGTCGCACGTCGCAGTCGGAGGCTTAGTGTTCGAGCTACCTTTCTTTCTCAGTAGGTTTCTTGTTTAGCCTACTGCTGTGTATTTATGTATATATATACTAAAGGTCTCTCTGAATACTCTGATCTTCATATTTTCATATGATTTTCTCGGATTTCTGTAAAGTTACAGTTTTACTTATTACTTTATATTATGATGATATGATTTTGAGAAATCCAGATGGGATTGGTGCCCACGGTTTGGCTTTTATGGCATAGGATGAAGTGTGTTTTTGGGTGCAGGTTAATGATAATTCCGCGATATAGTGAAACTCTGCCAAAAAATTTATGGTTTTTGCAAGTTCGTGTTTTCAGAAGGGGTTTGATTCCGGTTTAGGAAACTAAATCGGGGTTGGGTCATTTCAGTTTCTGCATAGCTACACTTCTCTTTATCATCAGTATTGTGGCGGTCTCAATATGATAACAAATTTGAAACGTTTCATGTTCTATTTATACATCAAGGTGTAAAAAAATGAAAAAGCAAATATTCGTATGTTAACACTGTATGGATAATGGCTAATGCTGGTTATGGTGATTACTCTTGCCTTAAATTGTATTGTTACCAACTCATAAACCTTGTGCATTTCGTTGTCTTCTGGTCTTCTCTTTTTTCGATCAATACAGCTGAGTATTCCTTTAATTGTAATGTTTTATTTTACAATCTAATGATAGGTGAAATTTTTGAGACATTATTGAGGCTAGTTGTCTAGATAAATGGCTTCAAAAGAATCTCATTTAAGTACAAGCATATGAAAGGAAACACAATGACAAAGGTAAAATTTCCTTTGTCTTCTCAATTTTATTCTATGCAAAGCTTATTATAGAATTGAACATGTCGGTATGAAGAATGTTATGTTGCACCACTTTTCTGTGACAAATAAAGAAGCTAAAGTAAATAATACAAACATAAGTGTCTTTAGATATCAATAACTAATATGCTAGTGTTAAATATCAAGGTTATTTAAGAAGACTCACCTGGTGGGGCAAAACTATTATTATGCATCGTCCTCATCCTGATTCAGGTTAGCATACGTTTGATTTGCTTGTGTTTCTTCTTCTTGATATGCATCACTATCATCAATGGGCATTTCGTAATAGTTTCTACATTTTGTTTCCACCACAACACTCCATCTACTATTCTTTATTTTTTCAATGTAATACACCTAAGTGGATTGTAATGCTAGCACAAATGGTTCTTGAGTATTAAGCTTCTCTTTTGTATTAACACTGAAGATTCCATAACGATCCAGTTGATAGGTTTTGCCATCATTAGCAGTGTCGTGCCAATTACAGTTAAACGATATGACTTTATTATTGTCTGGATACAAGAGCTCAACAATCTATATCAAGGTTCCATACCATGGCACATCTTCCTGGTTCTCACTTTTAACCATAATTCCATAGTTATGTGTTTCCATATCATCATTATGCAATTGTGTATAAAATCTGAACCCATGAATATTATAGCCTTTGAAATAGGCAGCTTGCGTTCCCGGTCCTTGGGCCAAATAAAGTATTTGAAGACTTGCTTTTCCTTCGTCATGTAATTGTGTGATCTGTATGTGATACATAAGGAATTTTTGAGATATAGGCGGTTAACATAGCTATGCTTTTTTAAAACGACTTATTACACTTACCCTATCACAAAACCATTTGGAAAAATCACTCCTATGCAACTCGTCTACACGGTCAGCCCCATGTTCCTTAAGAAGTATATCTTTATGCTCTCTATACACAGTAGATTTTATAGAACAATAATGAGTAAAAATATATACAATTATCCATGTATATGTATAATACTTGTATGATTTTGATGTCTTAGTGAGGTGATAAAACTCTTACTCAATATAAGGCAAACACTCATCACAATTTGCTAAGACGTAATATGCGGCAGCCTTAAGAAGTTCACTTGGCATCCTCAAAAGTTTTTTCCTCCCGATCGGTTTTCCAGGCAATAAGAAGATAGATAAACCAGATGTGTCAGCTAAAGGATGACCTCCATCAAAGTTTCTTTCTTCATTGTTGAATTTAGTCTCAGCCTCATCAACTAAATATCAAGAGCAAAATGTGACACACTCATCTGCCAATTAGCCTTATGCAATAGATCCTTCAGGACGAGCCTTATTGCGAATATAACTACCCAATTTGTGTAAATACCTGTATTGCGAACATATAAATAAAGAAATTATTGGATACATGCCAAAAAAATAGATAATTATTGTTGACATATTAGATAAATTAATCTTAGTTACCTTTCAACGAGATACATCCGTCTGTATTGCACTGGACCAGACACTTTTTCTTCCCAAGCTAAATGAATAGATAAATGAATCATGATACCAAAAAAGGCCGGAGGAAATACTTTTTCCAACTTGCATAGAGTATTGACGATCCTCTCCTCAAGCAATTCCAAATCAGAAATCTTCAACACTTTAGCACACAATTCTTTGAAGAAATAAGAAAGCTCAATTATAGCCTCACACTGTCCTTTTGGTAGTAGCTCTCGTGCCACAAGTAGCAATAATCTTTCCAAGAAAACATGACCAAATCATGACTTTTTATCATACCATAAAGATTGCTTCTGTTAACATTGACCCACAGAGAAGGTTTTTCACAATATCCATCAAGAACCTTCAACTTTAGTAGCCACTGACAAATAGCTTTGATATTCTCAGTTGACAATGTAAAAGGTGCTGGGTCATACATCCATTCATCATTAGACCAATAATGTTTCCTTATTCCCATAGCTTTGAGATCAAGTTAGGCATTCAAAGAATCTTTTGTTTTTTTATTATCGATGTTCATGATCGTGCCAACGACGCGGTCAAAAATATTCTTTTCAATGTGCATGACATCCAAGTTATGGTGCAACAGAAATTCTTTCCAATAACGCAATTGGAAGAATATACTATGTTTCTTCTAATTATGAGTCTTTCCAAACCTGAGAATGGTTTGCTTCTTTCCATGTTTTCCGTGTGTAATGTCACGTAAAATCTCAAGCTCATTAAAAACATCATCTCCAGACGGTCTTCTTGGTGCATCTCTCTTCTCTTTTGTATTGTCAAAATCTTTTTTTTTCGCCATTCATGATCTGATGGTAACCATTGACGATGACACATATAACTTTGCTTTGAGCCATGTTGTAATCTACAACTTGAGGTCTTTGATGCACAAACTAGACATGCCAACTTTCCTTGAGTACACCAACCAGACATGTAACCATATACAGGAAAATCATTAACAGTCCACATAACTGCGGCTCTCATTTGAAAATTTTGCTTTGCATAAATGTCATGTGTCTCCACTCTTTGTTCCCATAGAATTAGCAACCCATCAATCAATGGTCTCAAGTAAACATCAATGTCCATTCCCGGACTTTTCGGTCCTGGTATAAGTAGAGATAGAAAAATATAAGGTTCCTTCATAAACATCCATGGAGGCAGATTATAAGGGAATAGTAAGACGGGACAACAACTGTGACTATTTCTTATATTTCCATAAGGGATAAATCCATCGGTTGCCAATCCCAATCGTACATTCCGAGGTTCACTGCCAAATACTAGATGATTTTGATCCATAAACTTCCAGGGCTCTCCATCTACTGGATGCCTTAAGTCATCGTCATTCACACGTTGTGTATGGTGCCAACTCATATGAGAAGTCGTCTTCGATGACATATAAAGTCCTTTTAATCTAGGTATGAGTGGAAAATATCGCAAAATCTTCCATGGAATCTTTTTACCCCTTTTCTTCTTGTTGCGTTGGGGTTTCCACCGTGGAAGCTTACATGTAGCACATTCTGTTGCATCTGCCAGTTCCTTGTAATAAATTACACAATCATTCTTGCACGCATCGATCTTTTAATAATGAAGACCAAGCTCTTTAACAATCTTCTTTGCCTCATGATTTGATGTCGGCAGTTTATCGCACATTGGGAAAGCATTTTCAGTGATTTCAATAACTGGTCAAATCCCTTGTTGTTCATATTACCAGCTGCCTTCATGTGTAACAAGTTGACGACAAATGACAAGTTGGAATATTTCTCACAACCGTTGTATAATTGTGTTTCCGCCTGCTTTAACAACTTGTAAAACTTTTCTGCATCTTCATTTGGATCTTGTTGGTAACCTTCTTCTATCGAGCCATGCATATCATCATCTGGCACAAATGGTGTAGCCTCATTATCATCACTGTTAGTGTCACTTAGATCAATATCATTGTCTTCGGTCTCCCCATGTTTACTCTATACATCATAGTTTTTCTTAAACCATTTTATACAAGAGATGAGTCATAACCTTCGTTAGAGATCGTCTCAACGCATTACGACACTGACGGCATGGACAAAATATCATTCCATCACTTTCCATAGCATGTTGAGTTGCAAATTCAATAAACTTCTCCACCCCTTCGAAGTACTCTTGGTTTGACCGACTTAATTGCATCCATGCCTTGTCAATAGGCATTGTTCTGTAAAGTAAAATGCATTTAATATTTGACACTAAAGAGGTTCAAGAATATATTGGTATTTCTAAAAACCTAACAATCAAAGACGTTTAAAGGTAGTGTACTTACCCGAGTAATAATTGAGCAATTGGTGAGGCTTTTGACCAAACTTTGAATGCCCTCAGTTTCAATACTTTGGGGTAGCTGGTTGTGAAACATATAAAAGATTATGAGTGAACCGTATATTAGAGATATCAAAAGATTTTATGAGAGACAAGTAACTGTAAATATAGCTGATTCTTTTCCTATGGGCTATTCTGTAAGCTACTTAGCCTACTTTCTTATTTACTGAATGATTTGCAGTCTTACTTTCTATACAATTGGACTAACTAATTGTTGATTACTGTTTGAATGTGAACTTTCAAAGAAATTGACAGTATGCTTGTGAACTAGTTGTAGAAACTAATTAGACACTAAAGTAGGAATATTATTTTCAATCTAATTCATTGTTCTCACTGGAAGCGAAGATATAGAAAACCAAAGTTACTATAACAGTTCTCAATCATTTCCACGTTTTATACACAAGATGTGATTTGACTACGTCACTGCCCGATCAGCAAATATATATATATATATATATGACTTTGCTTAATATTATGAGCCAGGTTGCACCAATTATGGGGACAACAACTACCACACACTACACCAAACAGCAAGAGCATGGTAGTACTACTAATTCACTTTTCTCATATACTAGTTCAAACTACTCCCAAGAACAATGCTACTCTGGTACTTCAATTTTCCTCACTCCTCACCTAAACACATAGGAAGTACTAAATCCTTGTTCAGTTGATTTCATGCCCAACCAAGACCACGACCATAATCCTAATTCAATTTTCCTAACAGTTGGTTTCATACATATGTAGTTAACATTAATTGAGCATGCAACTACATGTTAATTTTGCACTAAACTGCCAGTTGTCTAGTGTCTACATATATTTGTTCTCTGCATCTTCTCAGCATTATAAATGAAATATCAATCCATGCACATTTTTTAGTTAGCCAGCATAATAGACATGCTTATAGTTCTCTGTCAGTCGAGATACGCATATATCTGAGTTTTCAGGATCTTATTTTAGTCACATTTCAGATCAACACCCTCAATAGTTAGTATATATACCATCAACCACTACATAGATCTCTCTTGTGGAATTTTCACATTCAATAATCATGTAGAACTACTACATATGTTTTAACTAATTTGCATACAGTTTGTGTTATTGTGTTATACACTAATACGGTTAAACCAGAACAATTGTTGTTGTTTGGTCACTTGGAAATATGCCCTGTTTGCTACTTGATGTTGTCATTAGAGATTTAATGATCAACATTGCTCCTTCCATTTTAGTCTTTAAATTTATCTGAACCCAAACCAAAAATTAAGCTTGATACAGTGATTGACTACCCTTATATAAAGTATGCACGGATTCCACATTTCCACAGAAGCAACTTTTTTCTTTCCTTGATTGAAAGTTTACTTAAAAGAGAAGCTAACTGACAAAAAAATTGAGATTAATATATGCAAAGGTAGTGCACTATTTCTCATAGACTCTAAAAAAATGACCAGCTAAAGAAACCAGGTAGATGTTTTTCCTTGATTGTGTTTGCAAGGGAGATGTTTTTCGAGAGGTTGAGAGGAATGCCTCCTTTTCAAACAAGGTCAGTGTCTCTTTATTCTTTAGAAAAATTATATATCAGAAGGCTAATTACAAACAAAATATTTGGCTTCTCTATCTTCGTTTTATACGTTGTTGGGATTATTCAGAGTAACATACATATTAGAGAGGCTGAACTTCTATCCCAATCCTGTTTGGGAAAGTTCAAACTTCACATACATACACAAAGACACATTCATTTCTAATAAATAGAAAATCTCTATTGGTTTCAGAGCAAAGAATCATGGTGATGCTGAGGATATGAATCACACGTTTGGTTCTTCTATTCCTTTTTGCGCCTTGGCTTTTCAAGATTCCGTAATTGGTTCCTTTCTGAGATTATGGTTTGATTTTGTCAGTGTGGATTGCGATCTTATTTAATCAGTGTGAACTCGTCCCTTAGCTTAATCTCGATTTAATTAGTTTTGTGGTTGGATGGATTGATTTGTAACGGAGATCGGTAATTCATTTTTGATGATGTGATTTCTTAGGTTTGGATTCGGCTTGTACGATGGTGGTAGCTGATGAACTTTTGTGTAGATCAATTAATGGATATTGGAGTATTCTTTAATTGATTTGTTGATTTCTTCGCAAATCTGTCTGGATTGTGATGCTTCCCTTGGTTTTGTGTTTGTGTGTTACAGGATTTAGCTGGAGAAGGTTGTTGTTTACATACGTATCATAAGCAAGAGTTTGGGTTATTGATTTGCTGATTAAGATCCTAATTTAATTTATGTTATCAAGTATATGTGACTATGTGAGGTTTGATTTTGGTTGGCTTCGAATTTCGTGTTAGTTACGATGAATTTTGTTGATATTGGTGTTAGGATGAGGCTGTTGCAGATGGCTTTTAGGGAATTCTTTCATTGAGGCTTTTCTTGGTTTAATCACTCGGTGATCAACTCATCACTCTTCCAAAAAAAATTTTGATTGCATAGTTGGATTTTGTTAGCGAATCAAGTCTTTCTATTGGTTTGTTTTAGGGTGTCCCTGATTTGTTGATGATTGTTAGCAAGTAGCTGTGGTGGTGGAGTGATGTGGTTTAGTTGGTTTTCTGATAGGTTTTTACTTCAATTATACCCGTTCTTTCTGATAATATATTGCATCATGATTACTTCTTACATTTTGGGGGTGTAATTTTTTTAAATCTGCTGGTGTTTTTGGCTAGGTGCAAGTGCTCAGGAGAATCTTAACAATTAGAATTTTGCTGTATCGGTTTGCTGACTAGCTCTAAACATCTTTGTTAATCTTAGTTTACTTAATATAACAAAATCCTTTTGGCCTTAATAGTACATTTTTATTGGTAGGTAACAGTGAATTTCTGGGATCAGTCATTCCAACTTTGTTTTTGTTTACATTTTTTTTCTTTGTTCTTTTTTTACCTTTGTACTGACTTCTGACAATATTATAATTATAGATGCTGCTGAAAGTTCTAGAGCAAGGTTAATATGTAGTGGATTTCTAGGTTTTTCGGTTATGGCGGTGAATTTGTTCCAACCTATTTAGATTAAACGTGGTTCTATTTATTGATTGGATTTTGGGCTTGTATTAATTGAGTTTATGTTCCATGCTTTTGGGTGCTGTGGTTTGTACATGGGATTTAGGTTGCTCAATGGTGTCGGCTTCTAGATCGCCCAATCAGTATACTTGGCTGGTGATGGCTGCATTCGTACATAATGACCATTCATAATGATCAAGACTCTGGGTTTAATGGATTCCTCAATAAGATCTTCATTTCGTTATTAACTTCCTGAAAATGTTGCTGGCGTGCTGATCCTTGCGTAGAGATGTCCTATGTACGTTTGTTGTGTGGTTTCAGAGTTCTTAATTAACAAGATTGATTCTTGGTTAACAGATTCGACTATGCTTAATCAATATCTTTAGTTCCTCAAGTATCTATTGATGTTGATCATGATGCATCCATATTTGTTTTTTAATGTGTTATAGAGCTTCGCTGGAGACGGTTGTTACTGTACAGATGATACCATAAACAAGAGTTTTGGTCACTAGTTTGGTTGAATAACTACATACCTACCATTTTTTTAGAGAAGTAAATCTGAGGTTTGGTTTTGATTTTGTTTAATGATTATGTTAGTTATGATGGGTTTCATTGGTATTGGTGTTAGGATGAGGCTGCTCAGTGGTGATGGCTTGAGCTCCTTTCATCCAGGCTTTTTTGGTTATGTCATTCATTGATCAACTTATTTTTCCCCATTTTCATTCTAATTATTTAATTGTATAAATTCTAGAGGATCAAGTCTTTCTGTTGGTCTGTTTTAGGGTGTCACTGATTTGTTGGTGATTGCTAGCTAGTTGGCTGCGGTGGTGGAGTGCTTCGTTGTGTTGGTTTCCTGTGGTCAAATTTTACTTCAGTTATACTACTAGATGCAAGGGATGAATTGATCAAGGATTTTCATGCAAGGGATGAACTAATCTACTAGATTGATGCATTTCTTATTCAATTACACTTTTATTAATTCTTATTTCATGATGATGAAAACTAAAAAGGAATCATTGTTAACAACTCTGGCAAACAAAAAGAGAAAACTAATAGAGAAAGAAATTACCTTTGAGAATTGAGAATCAAGTACAAAGTTCTGAATTCATCCAAAGTTGAGTCAAGATTGACAGATTGTGTATAACAATATAATTGTTGGACTATCAATGGAATTCTGAGAAATTTGGAATAGGGGTTTTTAAGAAAAAAACTAAGAAATTAGGGTTTTTGAGTGTTACCGTTTAAATACATAAGAAGGGCTATATTTTACTCTTATCAGTTATAATGGGATGTGGCCAAGGCAAGCAAAAAAAAACTTGCTAGAAACAAGAGAAAAAAAGAAGCTTGAAAAAAAGAGAAGAAAAACAAGAAAATATGAGAGAGAATAAAAAAGTGAGAAAAAATATACTAGAATTATTATCGTCAAAGTAACCAATCGTCGGAAAAGGAATGTATTTCTTAATTACTATTTTACAATTTTATCAGAAAAAAAATGTGTTACCGACTAAATAGAGTTTCGTAAAAAAAAGTAATAACGTATTACCGACCAAATAGGATGTCGTCGGAAAATCGATGACGCTAAATTTACCAGCCAAATTTTTTTTCCGACAATGTTTTAAATTTTTCTGACAAAAAAAGTTTGGTCAGAAAAAATAAATTGCTTTGTCAATATTTGTTTCCGACAAAACAGTTTTGTGGTCGGAAAATGTCCTTTTCGACAAAAAAAATTTGTCGGAAAATTTTAGTTGAAAAAAGCATTTTGTGTTGTAGTGTAAAAATATTAATCAATTAAATAATTAAAACCTAAATCGATTTGTACGTATCTTGTCAAGTTCCTCGATGTAAATTGGAAATATATTAATTTGGTCTATCTAGTTTGCTTTAATGAAATATTTTAGTTGTGTCATGAGGTCATGTGACATATTGGTAATAATTAACATATTGATAAAAAATAAGTTTAGTAATTAAAATATTAATAAACGGGTCTCGAACTGCTCCATTGACCCGTTGATCTACCAGATAAACGGTGCATATTTGGTCTAGCTTTTTCTTTACTTAAACGGATCCGGAACTAGATTGATTTGATCCGACTATGCCCCATTGACAGGTCTATGGCTTGGTTCCTTGGAATAGGTGCTCGGCGAAGAGTGAGCAGCCCACAGCTACCCAAGTCTTGGTTGAAACATAATAGGCTTGTGCCGCTAAGTAGGGCAAGAACAAGAAGTGCACTACGGGGAAGCGCCCAGAGTACAGGAGAAAGAAGGGAAAGATTTTTGGGCAAGACATCGGGTCTTCCACAAGTATAGGAGAAAGAAGAGCAAGACTTATGGTGAGCGCCTCTCAACTCTCCTGGGCGCTCGCCTGTCTCAACGCCCAGTTGATCTAAAGTTCAGGCACCGCCTCTGGTAAATAAGAGGTCGAGCAAGGGAAGAAAAGTTAGTGCTCCTTACGTTCCAGATATGTCGAAAAAGGAATCAAGGAATCTACTAAAGAGATAAGTCAAATTCTCATGTCGTTGGGTTACTGTAGACTTAGTTGCTCGGCAAAGGAAACGGGCGCTCACTCTAGAGAAGCACACCAACCGCCAGTGACTGTGCGTGGAAGCAGCGCGGTGGGTGCATGATCTGTACCAGATGCTACTTCTAGATGAGCTAGAGAAAGATCGAAGGATGGAAGAGGGTCTGAAGGCCAAAGACCTGGCGATATTGACAACCAACGTGAAGCTGATGAAGTATGTCAGGCTAGAGAGCGAGATTCATGAAGAGATGTTCATCTGCAGACAGGGCATCGAGGACTCCCTAAAAGAGCTATAAAAGAAGTACGACGAACTCGTATCCGAAGGGGCTCTATTGCAATTGGAGAAGCAGTCGCATAAAGCTTTGCAGACTTAGCAGGCAGAGCATTTGGATCAAGCATTGGCTGAGCTTAATTCCTTAAAGGCGGAGGTTGGGTCCCTCAATACCCAAGTGTTGGATGATACGCTAAGAGCCAGCTAGAGGCGGATGTTGTAGCAGCGTTCAAGGCCTATGTTAAGCTTGAGAAAATTAAGGAAGAGATTTTGAAGGTGACCGTCACCATGATTTTTCGATGTGCTTAAGGAGAGTCCCTACTTCGACTAAAAAAAGTATGAGGCCGATAATAAGTTGGTTGAGAGGGTGAGCAGAAGCAACTGATTGTGGCAATGCTTAAACTCTGTTTATTTTTCTACAAGCTTTTGTTGTATAGTCGAACAATGTTTTCCTTTCTTCATATTTTTAATTTCTCTGGACAAGCATTGGTGCTTTTGCTGAGTTTGTTTTGCCGATACCTGTTATGTATGCAAAAGTGTTGGATGTTTGTCTGAGTATAAGTGTGCATTGTTTTTCCATGACTATACTTGTGAGTGTTGCGTTAGATTATTGAGAGTAAAGTGTATGGCCAGTTGTGCCTGCTAAGTATTATTCAATGTAGTGTACTAGCGGTTAACATAATCTTTAGCAGTAGTTTTAAAAAAAAATAACACAATGAGGACATAACTGTGATTCTTACTTCATACAAAAAACACTCTAGTACAAAATATTGATGAAATACAAACAATGTAAGTATTATTCAAAAGTAGCGTACTAGCGGATGAAGTAATCGTTAGCGGTGGTTTTAAAAAAACAACACAGTGAAGACATAATTGTGATTCTTACTTCATAAAAAAAAACAATCTAGTACAAAATGTTGATGAAATACAAACAATGTGTATGACTAGTCTGGGCAGAGTGGACTTCCCAGTGTGACGACACGCTCGTTCCCCGAGGCATGCTAAGCCATTTACAGAGGTGGGCGGAATTCCATAAATGGGATAAGACAGTTCATTCCTTGTCGCTCAAGTAGAACGTGTCAAGGTTGGCGACATCCATAATCTTGTATGGTCCTTCCCATGATAAGCGGAGGCTCTTGACTTTGGTATGAATGGCCTTCCTCACCCAATCGCCAACTACCAAAGGGCATGCCCAAATGCTTTGGATGTAAAGGCAGGAAATCTTCTTCGTATTAGTAGTGTTGCAAAAATGGGTGACATCACGCTTTTCTTCCAACGGATCATTATCGAGGCGGAGCCCCAGACCATTACTTCCTGGGTCGAACGCTTCCACCCTTACGCTTTGATGGGTGATCTTCAGTGGGAGTAACGCCTCGGTGCCGAAGGTGAAGGAAAACGGCGTCTCACTAGTGGTCGTTGTAGCCGTCATCTTAATGGACCAGAGTATGCCAAGGAGCAGTTCGAGTCATCGGCCATAGTTAGGTTGGCCGTTCTTCATGTCAATGATTTGCTTTTATAGGTCATCTTTAATAATCTTGTTTGCCTCTTCGACTTGGCCATTGCTTTGAGGGTGAGCGGGAGAAGAGAAAAGCATGTTAGTTCCATGTTGTTTGCAAAATTAAATGAACTCTGTATTATTGAACTGAGCGTCGTTCTCTGTAATAACGTTAGTCGGTGAACCATAGCAAAAAAACAATGTGCGTCAGAGGAACATGGTAATTTTTGCTGTCATTATCTTGACTAGTGGCTCTACCTTGATGAATTTTATGTGATAATCAATTATAACGACAAGGTAGAGAAACTTGGTCTTGTGGTGTTCACCGATCAAATCTAAGCCCCATTGAGAAAAAAGAATGGGCGATAAGATGATAGAAAGCGGAACAACTTGAGTGTGAGTTTTATATGCATGAAGCTGACAAGCTTTGCAAGGGCTAGTGATCTGGCTTGCATCTGCATGAATGGTGGGCTACCAAAACCCATAGTGCAATACCTTGTAAGTAATGGATTAGGCGCCAGCGTAATGTCCTCATTCGTCACTATGTACTTCTTCCAAAAGTAAGCATCCTGCGCTTGTTGTGAGACATTTGAGGTTGGGCCATGTGAGCCCTTACTTATACAGATGTCTTCCGCAAACGCTGGAGTTGGTAGCGCGAGCTATAAGGCCTTTATCTTGTTGGCTGGCAAGATGCCTTTTGTTTTCTAAGCGAAGATGGGAGCCATCAAGCTAGGCTCGGTAGGCGAGATAGGCAACATTTTAGCGAAGGTTTTGGCGATGCTTGGCTTATCAAGTATTTCAACCTTGCCTTGAGCGACAAAGGATGAGTCTGTCATAATGGCAAGGTGAACAAGGGCATCAGCCGTGGCGTTCTAGGCACGAGGCAACTAAGTGATGTTGAATAATTTGAACTTGGCAAAATAATACATGGGGAGCGCCAGATAAGCGGCCATTTAACCCCCTTTGGCGTCAAAGTCCCCTATTATCTGGTTCACAACCAACTAGGAATCGCTATAAATGTTAATGTTAGAGGTGTCTGACAGATGCGCTAGCTGAAGACCCATGATGAGTGCCTCGTATTCTGCCTAATTTTTTAATGATTTGAAGTTGAATTTAACCGCGTATTCAGCATGAACGCCACCCGGGCCCGTGTGGATAACGTCAGCGCTGCTAACTGATTAATTTGTTGAACCGTCCATATATAGATATCATAGCAACTGAGGCTTGACGATAGTGAGTTGTTTAGGTGCCAGTTGGGTGCAGCTTTCCTCAGACTCCATGTACTCATCAATGAAATCACCCACCACATGTCCCTTCATAACGGTACGAGGTTTGTACTTGATGTCAAATTCGCTGAGTTTAATGGCCCATTTGCTTAAACGTCTACAATGATAGGGGGACTAAAGAACTTGGCGGAGTGGCAGGTTTATGAGGACCTGGATTTTGTGTGCCTGGAAGTATAGGCAGAGACACCGAGCGGCTGTGACCAAAGCAAGCGCCCACTTGTCAAAGGTTGGATAACGCTTCTCAGCATCCGTGAAGCCTTTACCTAAAAAGAAAATAAGGATCTCATTGTCATGGTTGCGCTTGACGAGGGCAAAAATGATAGCCATGAGCGAGATAGCGAGATACAAATACAAAGTTTCTCCCTTTACGGGCCTTGACAAAGTTTGGATAGAAGCAAAGTCTTGCTTGATGTTTTGAAACGCTTCCTCAATAGCAAGCATCCAGTAAACAGAGCACTTGTTGGGGAGGTAGAGTGCTTTGAAAAAAGACTCGCATTTGTCAGAATAGCGGGAGATAAACCTGTTCAGGGAAGCAAGCTTACCTGTGAGACTTTGAAGCTCTTTCTTCATTGTGAGCGGCTTTATGGTCATAATCGCATGTATCTTCTCAGGATTAGCCTCGATCCCTCGTTGTATTACAATGTATCCCAGAAGTTGTTGGCAGTGACCCCAAATATGCATTTGGCGTGGCTCAACCGAACTTCGTGCTCCAACAAGATTTGGAAGACATTATGAAGATTGGCGGTATGACCTTTAGCTGTGCTGCTTTTAACCAAGATATCGTCGATGTAAACCTCTATGATAGGTCCGTTAACATCTCTGAAAATGTATTTCATGAAACGGTTGTATGTAGAGCTAGCGTTCTTAAGGCTGAACGACATGACGTTGTAGCAATAGAGGCCTTTGTCGGTTGTGAAGATTTTTGCTTTCTGATCATCTAGGTGCATAAAGATTTGATTGTATCTAAAATAAGCATCCACCATGAAAATGAGCTCATAACCAGCCGTGGAGTCAACTACTTGGTTAATGCGCGGGAACGGGAAGCTGTCATTGAAGCAGACTTTGTTAAGGTTTGTGTAATTGATGCACATCCTCCAACTGCCATTGTTCTTCTTTACCATGACCGCATTAGAGATCCATTTGGGATAATTAACCGAGCGAACGAAACTAATCTTTAACAGATGATTGACCTCTGCATGCATGACGACATAGCGTTCATTATCATAAGCACGCCGTTTTTGCTTGACGGGCCTGGTGTTAGAAGCAACACTCAAATTATGAGAAATAAGATTGGTAGAGATACCTGGCATATCTACGTAAGACCATGCAAACACCCCTTGATACTCAATGAGAAATTGTTTAAGCTCATCAACAATAGTGGGATCCAACTAGGCACATATTTCACCATTCGCTCAGGGTGAGATGGATCGATCTGAACTCTAATTAGAGAGTCCCTGCTATCCATGGGTTTCAGGGAGTTAATTTTTTCTCGAGGATCATTAGGGGTGGCAGATTGAGCGGCGATTTCCCCTATCTTAAAAACCTCCGACCGAGCTATATGACCCGTCTTGGCATCGGCAGAGCGTTGTACGAAGTCATAGCCCCAAACGGAGCCAATGCTCAAATCCGTTGGAAATTGGAGGTAGAGCATGTAGCTTGCGAGTATGAGTTTGAGCTTTTTGATACCGGGTCTGCTAAGTATAACATTTTAAGAAGAAGGTAAATCAACAACTATAAAATACAGCTCTTTTTGTGGGGTGTCGGGCACTCGTAGGCACAAGCGCATGTAATCACTACTGTTAAGGTAAACGACAACTCCAGAAAAGCATAGAAGCAATCCATTCTCATAGGTGCGGTAGAAAATAACATTAGCAGCGAAAGCATAATCGAGTAAGACTGTTGCATCTTCCATCTGCCGATGAGAGTGTTGATGACAAAAGGAGCATCTTTAACTGGGCCACCGTGCTCATCAACTTCAAAAAATGTGATTGGATCCCATGACTGGCGAGGCGCCTTGGCACCAGAGTTTTCAGCAACATAAAAGACTTCGCGAGGGAAAGTGCTAGCCTTGCGCTTAACGTCAAAGATGGTATGAATGACTCCACATGCCTCAATGTGCGCTACCTGGCGTAGAGCATCTGCCCTGTACTAAATGAGTTATCCCCTGTCAAAGTGTTCCTGAATAATTTTCTTGAGGACGCCATAATCCTCTGCGTTGTGCGTCTCAAACTCATGGTACTTGCACCAAAACCCAATGTTCTTGAGTGGAGCTTTTCTGGTTTTGGGTTTGGGCAGAGGAATTAGGTGCATGTTGTTGGTGAAGATATCTACATAATTAGTGTATGCCATGGTGTATACTGCCTTTTGGGAGAATAACACATTTGTGCCCTTTGGTGGTGATCAGTGTTCCTGACGGGTAACAGCTGGCGCTTAGGAGTTCGTGACCTTGCCCTCTTGTTCTGCTGGCAGTGTCGAGGAGGGGAGGTGCATCTTCAGGCGAGAGGTGAGGCATGCCTTAGAGATGGTGGTGGTGAGGCACGTCCTGAAGGATTACGGGTTTTATGACTATAAACTCTGTAATGGACGTCTGCCTTTTCAACAATCAAATCGACCACCTCTTCATACGACAAGTAGTCACGCTTGATTATCTTTTCCTTGAACGACGAAGGTTGCAAACCTTCGACCAGAGCAGATAAGGTCATTTGCTTGTCCAAATTTTTGTAATGTTGAGCAGCTATCCAGAAGTGGTTGATGTAGGTGGAAAGTGGCTCAACCCCGCCCTGGCGGATGCCTAATAATGAGTTAGCAATGTTGTGGCGACCCCGCCGAAAGGACTCGACTCCGATTTAGTTGCCTAAACCGAAATCAAACCCCTTCGAAAATATGACCTTAAAATTTTTTTGCCAGAGTTTACTTTGAAATACGTGAACCAAAATTAGAATCTGCAAAGAGAATCACACTTCGAATATTCCACAAAAGCCAAACCGTGGGGCTCCATTCCCCATCCGGATTTCTCAACATCATATATATAATAAACCATAAGGTTTACAAGAAATCCAGAAAACATTCAGGAGTAAACTCAACTGAAAACAAACATAAGTATTCAGAGCGATGCTTATACACATCATAAACAACCAGTAGGTCGAACAAAGAACCTACTCGAGCCAAAGTGTGACCTGAACTCTACGCCTCCACCGTTGACGTGCAACTCCTGAATTCAAACTGCAAACTGAGCAAAGGAAACCGAAAAACCTAGAGGAAGACAAATAAAATCGTTAGAGTGAGTGGACGAAAATAATAATATGTCATTCCCAACATATAAGTATATATGCTCATAAAAGCATAATGCGAGTCAATGCACATGAAAAACTCAACCAGGTACATTTTCCTTGATCCATAAAGATGCACATAAAATCATGCGGGGTCACTCATGGACTCCTCTGCATAGTACAGTCTAATCATGAGATCCCAGACCCCCTCGTGATTATAAGTCTGAAAGACCTCGGGTCAGGATATCTGTCCTTCCCGGAGCATCTCGGGGATCAGCCGAGAAGCCAAAGCATCGATGCTACCTCTATATCTGAGACTGTACTCTGTGTAAACCAAATCATAAATTTTTTCCATGCACATGCAAAATCGTAAAATGCATACTTGTATGGGCATAATTGTAAATACATACTAAGACAATGCATAATCGTAAAGTGTATAATCATAAATGCAAAATGCATAATCAGGACTCGCAAATCAACTATGAAAATAAATTGTTCACTCACAGTATGAAGCTAACTCTCAGGTCCGGCGGAAGATCCATCGCCAAACACTCAATCATGATCAGCTGAACAAAAGGGATACGATCAATACATAGAAAATCATAACATACGGAGCTAATATGTCAAGAACCCCGCGTTCTCGAAAGACGTATCACTCAAAATATTGACGAGAATAGCAAAATTCCCAAAATACACCCAAACAATCCTTGACCCAAAATAGAATACTCAAATCAACTCAAAAACCTCACGACTACGATCGGAACGCGATTACGAGCAAAATGGTATAAAAATATCCAAAAATCCCAAAGAGTCAACCCTCACCGAAGCTCCGTCATTAACCGCCGCCGCCTCGCGGCGCAGCGCTAACGATGACCAACTCTGGCGACCCTTACCTCAAACTCTTCCTCTCCTCAAGCCCAACACATTTCCCTTCTACCACCAAGGAAAATTCAACCCACACCGGCCTAAAGTCTCGTCGGATCTTCCTCTCTAGTCACCACCACGTACCACCTCAAACCTCCACCAATTCCTAAACAAACCATCCAAAAATCTTCAAGGGGTTGAGGGGAAGCTAACCCCCACCAACCCGACACCAAAACTCACCGGAAAACGCTACCCGATTCCGGCGAAATCCAAGGATTTCAACGAGTTCGAACTCCCTCAAATCTCAACCAAATCAAACAATTAAATACATGAATCAATAAAAAATCAAGAGAGCTTTCTAACCATACCAAAATCGTGGTCGGAGGTGGCCGGAATCGCCGGGTCAAACGGCGAACCAAAACGGGTCAAACTTGCCCAACTCGGTCAACGGGTCAACTCAGCTCCAACTCGGTCAACTCGGTTCAAATGCGTGATTTTCCAACTTTTTTACGACTATTCGATATTTATACGTCGCGAACCGACCAAATTCACGATTCGGATAACTCAAACCCAATCGGATAAGTACGACTAACTCGACGATAATTTCAAATATCCATTTTATATTCTTCAAATATCCAAAAAATCCTCTGAAACCTCCTACGAACTCGAAATCAAATCCTCTACAATTTTCGCGAAGGAACTCAAACCAAATTCTTGCCTGATAATTAAGTCGTGAACAAACCCGCCATATCGACCAATTACGACAAAACCGCGATTAATCTTGAAATGCACAAATCTAGCCAATTAACATACAATTTTCGGTTCGGGTCGTTACACCTGCAACCTATAGCGCTTGAGGTAAGCATTAATGAAGTCAGATAAATAATCAATGGAGTTGGGAGCGAGCTCAAAAAACCAATTGAGCACCTCACCCGTGAGTGTCTCGAGGAAGAGGTAGCATAGGGTAGCATCGTTGTGTTGACGCCCTGCTGTGGCTGATAGAAATTTGTCGAGGTGCATTCCAGGGTTTCCACTCCCCGAGTATTGGTGGTCTTTCAATGATTTTGTGTGCCTATCGTTCCCAACATTTTTGATAACACGAGATAACAGGGTCAAGCGAGGTATGTACGGAAGGCTAGCATTAGCAGGGTAGCGCACATAGAGGAGCTCGCCCTCAATGTTAGCGAGGCGGGACAAGAATGCGGTGATGGCATCAAGAGCATTTTGCAGTCGGTCAGGGGGTGGTGGTAAACCCAGGAGGTGAGGATAGTATAGTTGAGTGGTCATGTGGATGACGTGAGCACACTCCTCTTGTCTGCTAGGAGTCAGCCGTTGAAACTGCAAAGTTACGATATTCTCCTGTAGGCCTTGGTTGTTCTGGCATGCAACATCGCGTTCATGGCGGAGTTGCTCCAACTACCACAATAGTTGGTTGTTTGTGTCCTCAGGTGTGGTGTCGCCACTGCCAGAGGCGTCAGTCTAGATGGGCTAGGGATTAGAGGTCAGCAGATCGCTGAAGGGACGCAGGCAGGAGCCAGTGGGCATGACGAGGTGGTTGTCCTCAAGGTAAGGTATAGCGAGAAGAAGATGAGGGGGGTTTGGAAAGAGAGGGATGGGTTTTTAGTGGTGAATAGGAAGAGCGAAACTACTAAATGGCACCAATCGTTTCTACCGAAATTCGTAAATGAATTACGTTAGAAAAGCAAGGGATGTTGTAGCGGGATCACTTCCAAGCGCTCGAGCTGTAATCTCTTGCCCTTTTGCTTAGGCTGCAAAACACAAGATAGGCATTAAGAAGTTGAGACGAGATTGTCCCGTTTTCAACGCTCTAATGCCTAAGTCAGAAATGGTTATAGCAATAACCGGACAGTGAAATAGGAAAGAAGTAGTTTAATACCTTTGCTTGTCATAAATACTTTCCTTATGTAGTTAGTTAAGGACGACATCCCTCCTCATTCTCGATGTGAGATTATTGCCCATACCTCTTTTGGATGCTAAAGAGGGCTGGCTGGTCTGTTAGCTAATCACACTTTATTTGATTAGCAAACGTGTGGCGCACCATTGAGCGCGTGTGGGGAAATTCCGAGCAGAATATTTCGTTTCTATTCCTTTTGTTTGTTTTAACAATTGTCTTTGGTGCTAAGTATGACACATTTTATGGGTTAGCACATGGCATACTAACAACTACTACAGTACTAATTTGCATATTTGAGGACAATGTGGTTTTCATTGAACAAATGAAGTTAGGATACATTAAGGGTGATCATGGAAAAATATTTCGCCAAAATATTTTTTTAATCAACAACAGCAATAATTACTTAATATCCATGTAAGCCAAATTGGTTCGACGGATAATATTGCAGACTTGTTCACCAAGTCTTTACCAAAATCTACATTTGTGAAGCATATGAGACGCATTAAAATGTGAAGATTGTCTAAACTTCAAGATTGAATTACTGATCAGGGGGAGTTCATTTCATAGACATCAGTGGGAGTTTACATCACATGTGGTTGTAGTTGATGCGTTATACTCTTTTTTCCTTAGACCGAACTTTTGTTTTACCCATTAGGTTTTTGTTTGCTCGGCAAGATTTTTAGTGAGGTGACATGTTATGCATCATATATTAGGATCGTGACACAAGGGAGAGTGTTCCAAGAAAAATATTTCTGGTATCTCGGTGTTTATCTTGTCCCAATTAAAATATAATTAAATATTCTTTCAATCCTTCATTTATAAGAATATTAATTATAACATATTACAATACATATATTTAAAATTATTTATCAATAAATAAAATACAATTTTTATTTTTTACACATCTATTTTATTTTTTCCTCCGACACTGTTATCGCAAAGCACAAATGGTCTGGCAAGTGTGGATGATACGGATCGAGGTGCGGGGGCGGCTATATGATAATCAAAATGTTGCAATTGATGTGAACCTAGCCCTAAACTAACATGAGGTTGTTGTCTGGTCACGTCAAGTTTTTGCTTTCATGGCCATGCATCCTGGGTAGTTATTACCAAGTGCGGCCTCGGAATTGCTCATTTATAGTATATATTCGATGTATTTTTCTGGACAAAGTAACACGTCGACCTTCCCATCCCATCGACCTCCGATCCCACACATTGGCGTATGTGATCGATATTCAACGAACTGTTATGCTTATTCCTCTTGTAGAATTCCTTAATTTCCTATATTTGGAACAACGAACGAAATCCGTATGTTTCATTATATTGTTTGATATTTAGTTGATGGACCGATCGAAAACTACTTGAGAATTGATCATATCCAATCGATCATTTTCTATATTATCGTCCAATACAGATAATTGAAGAACTTACAAGATTCCAGAAACAAACAAACAAATTTTGATGGAGATCTATATTTAGGATTTCTTTATCAAAAGCGCACGCATACATATGAGGAAAGAGGCTCTAATGAGTGTAAGACTATGTGGACAAGTTGGATTTTAATTCAACTATCAAGACTTGCGTTGTCAGCAATAAGCAAAAGAATAAAATTTTATTATTGTGTGTTTTCCGAATGGTATATCATTTAAAAACAAGGAAGATTTTTCATTAATAACCTGATTAACTTCAAATATGTATTGTGATAAGATCAAGCCTTAACATTGAGTTAGTTTGTGACTCTCTTATGGGGAGAGTTAACAGACCAATATATAGAAGGCATAAGTCATTGCACCTAATATTGTTGCCTTGAGAAATCAATCTCATTATGTGCTAGATATTAGAGTGTGGAATACTTAGTTTCTGTGTGATTATCAAGATGGTTTCAAGGACAGTAGTTGTTGTTGCTGGTGGCTATACATCTGTGCAAGGTAGAAATCCTAACATGAGTAGGAATATCAGTTAGTGTAGTTTACAATTTGAGTTCTTGTAATTTGTTAAGTATGTGTTCGCCTACTTTTGAGAATAGATCTTCATATTATTGTGATTGATATTTTCATAACCTCATCATTCATATTACAATGTGTTAGTATTGCATCATTAGTTGTACGATTAACATACTTATCCACTTAAGCAGGTTAGCAACACCTACCGGACCACCCACAAGATCACCAAGGAGGCTCCAACTTCACTCACCAGACCCACCCCATCCGAGCGCACACGCGCCCGCCAGGCGCACGCCCCCGCCAGGCGCACGCCCGAACGCACGGATCACACACCAGCAACTACACCAATCCCACATCGAAGAACACCATCGAACCCCAAACTCAACCACCTATATATGTACGGTATTTATTACAGGTAAGAGGATTCATTCACGTCTCAACACCCCAACTTACTCGTTCGCATGTTCGCTTGACTGTTATACCCAATACATCATTTGACTTAGGCATCGGAGCGTTGAAGGCGGGCCACCCCGTCTCGACCCCTGACCGCCTGCTTCGTTGTTGTATTCTTCTAACAGCCGCACCCGAACGCGCGCACCCGACCGCCCGAGGGAAGGAGTCTGCACGCACGAAGGAAGAGAGAGCGTCTGTCCATCCGAACAGCCCCAGCGTTCGGACGTACCAGGAGGAGGAGGAAGCAGTATTCGTGTTGCTTCTGCCCCATTACGCCCTCGCGCGTAATTCGGTAGAAACATCTGGCGCCGTCTGTGGGAAGCTTACAAATTGCAAACCTCGTATAAACACCACAAAAATCAAAGGTCCACATGCTCAACCCGGTGACTAACGGCAGCAACACGCCCAATAGGGAGACGCCGCCAGACTCGCAGGGACGGAATGCACTGACGGCCGACAGGAACGACGACGAGGGGCGCATCAGCAGCCTGATCCAGGAGTTACGGGAGGCGGCGCTCGAGAGAGCAGAGGAGCGCCAAATCCGTCAGAGGTTGGAGGATCGACTGGACGCACTCATCAGCCAGCAGATGGAACAACACGAGGAAACCTAGGAGACCGCCAGCGAGGAGCAACACCTGTTCGACGGGACCAACGCCCAGGCAGCCCGAGCGCCCTCACCCGTGGAAGAATCGGCGCCCCCGACGAACAATGCTCTGATCCTTCGGAGGATGGAGGAGCTGGCGGAGGAGGTCTCGCGCCTGCGTAAGGATAAGTTGGCCGGTCAGGGTGGGACGCTCACCCCCCGGGTTAGTCCGTTCTCGGCGCATATACTGGAGAGGGGAAGGGACCCCCACGCGAAGATAAAGAAGATCACTCGATTCGACGGGAGCGGAGATCCACGCGCGCACGTGGACGAGTTTCGATCCACCACGGACGGAACCCGATACTCGGACCCAACCTTGTGTTTCCTGTTCCAGGAAACGCTGGCGGAGGAAGCACGGAGCTGGTTTTACGAGATCCCGCCAGGATCCATCCATTCATTCCTCGAGCTGGCGGAGAGCTTTCAGAAGCGCTATCGGCTCCAGGGGAAGTACAACACCGCGGGCATCCTCCTCAAGGTCCGCCAGGGAATGGACGAGAGCCTGTCGAGCTACATCAACCGATGGAGGACGCTCGCGAGCACGTGTAGGGACCTTGATAAACGAGTGGCCAAGGTAGCCCTGATGGACAACCTGCTCGCCACCCCATTCGTAGAGAAGCTTGTGAGGAAGGAGCATCTCGACTACGACGAGATCATGGACCTGGTCGTACAGAAGGCGTTAGTGGAGACGCGAGTGTACGGGTCCGCCTCCGAACCCGGTTCCAGCAGACCAGAAGCGACAAACGCCCAACCACGACAGCTGGCGGGCGACGAAAGGCCAACCGGGGGCTTTAAGAGGAACCGGGACACGCACGGACAGAATTACCAGAGGCCTTTCTTCCGCGGTCATCAGGGCAATAGCTACAACCAGGCGCGGGGGCAAGCGCAGCAGAGCGCCCGCTTTCCACCAGCACCGCGCTACCGACCGGCGGGATATGAGGTCTTTACGGTCGATAGGCAATCGCTCGAGCAGCTTCTCCGCCTGCATCGACACCGAATACCGCCACCAAACAACATGACGAGAGCGGTGACTCCGACCGGCCAACTCCCGGACGTATGGTGCGAATTCCACAATGCCACCATCCACCATACCAACAGCTGCATCATGCTGAAGAAGGCCCTTGAAGACTTGAAGGACGAACGAACAACCTCTCCGAGGGCGGAAGGACGACAGCGCCAGACGGGCGCCAGAACCCGTGGGACCATCAATACGATATCTGGAGGCAAGCGCAAGGAGAGAACATCATCGCCTGATCGCTCGAGCAGAGAAGTCCTGACGATCGGGGCAAGGAGAGCGCCTAAGGCAGGAAGGAAGGAGGCGCCCACCATCAGTTTCACAGCAAGGGACGAGGAGGAGAACCCGGAGGACAGCACCATGCCGTTCGTGATCGACGCGATCATCGACCGATTCCTTGTAAAGAGGGTGCTAGTAGACAGTGGGGCGTCCGTGAACGTGATCTACTTCGACGCGTACACAGCGCTCGGGCGGCCCGTCAGCAAAATGACGCAGGACCATGAGAGCATCGCCAGCTTCACGGGCGAGACGTCGTATCCAATCGGGAGTGATAGCCTCCGGGTCGAAATTGGCGCGCCCGACTCCCCGCACGGCGAGATCCGAACGGACTTTATCATCATGGACACCCCCTCCCCCTACAACTCCATACTCGGGAGGCCAGGGATCTGCAAGCTAAAATTGATCGTCGCAGGGCATCTGCTCTTGGGAAGATTCCCAACCAAGTGTGGGATCGGGCACGTTCGGGGATACAATCACGAGGAAACCGCAGAACCTCGGGGAAGGCAAGAGGTCCTTGCCTTGGAGCCCACGGATCGAAGGGCATGATCCATGCACGAACGACGAGGGGCCACGTCTTAGCAACTGACTACTGGAGGGGCGAGGAGATAGACCGCCCGATCGTTCAGACCAGCACACTCGGGCTCAACCAATCTAACTGGGGGACTGGGAAGCAACCCGACAGGGGAGGGACATCCCGCCCGTGGGAGGAAGTGCAGGCGCAACAACTACGGCACCCGTGGAACGTCCAACATTTGGGGAAGTACTTTCATTAGAATCTTATGTTGTACTTTTGTTGTGCTCTTTCCGTTGGTTTGTACTTGCGCGCCCGTCCGTCCTTACCCCGCCCGCCCATGTACTCGGGGGACTGGGGATAGGTCGTTCGCGCAGATGTAACACTTGGCTAAAACCCATGGCCATTCAAAGTAAAGGAGTGGGCGCGCGTTCGCGTGAGTTATTCAAAGATGCCAAAAAAAAAATTCAGACAAGGCACAAACGGAAAGAAAAGAAACTTCATTCATTCGCCCAATTACAAAACCTACTTTATTACAAAAGAAAAGAAGGAAAAGAAAAACTGCACTACCCCGCCACAGTATCAACATCCAACTCTTCACCCTCCTCCGACGACTCCACCCCAACGGCTTCCACCTGCTCGCCCGGATCCATCCACCTGATCACCGGCTCCAGCTCCGCCTCAGCAGGTTCCCCAGAAGGCCCCACCTCCCTCTCATACACAGGAACCTGGGTGCCCGACCGTTTCTCAACCTCAGACGCCAGGAACGCCTCCCGGGCGGCTGCTTCAGCACGCACACACCCCAGCTCGGCACGCAACTGTCCCACCTCGGCCAAGGCCCTATCCCGGTCAATCTTCGCCAAAGCTTCACAGGCAGCAGCTTTATCCGCCCGGACAGCCGCCTCATCCGCACGGGCGATGTACCGACACGCCAGATCCTTAGCCTTGTCCTGACTGGCCACCAACCGCTCCACCACCTTCCGGTGCTCCAGCGCGTCGGCCCTGAGGCGTGCAAGTTCCGCAATCTCCCGCGAGCGGACGCGGAAGACCTGCTGCATCAGACGGGTGCACGCCACGAACACCGCATCCAGCCCATCGGGAGCGGCATCCTCCAGCGGCTGCAGCAGAGACCCAAGAGAGGCAGCACCATCCACCAGCATACGGCGCAGCCCATCCACAACATCACCGCCCGACCCAGGAGCGGGGCCGGGAGAGGATTCTTCAGTTCGGGGACGCTTCTGCGCCCGCTCCTCGCCTTTCCCTTGCTCGGGGGACTTTGGCGGACCCAAAGCCAAGAGCGAGGGATTTGGAGAGCAAAAGTATCGTGGAGGACTTGAAGGTCGACTTAAAGACAGAGCAGCAACAGGGGCTCGACTAGGCGACAAAAGCGCCAGAACAACCTCCCGCCTGCCCCCGACATCATCTTGCTCGGACTGACGCCGTTCGCACCCCACCTGCTGCTGTTCGCGCTCCCCCCGGGCCTGGGCCTTGGACCCAGCCGTACCACCTGGTGGCGGGCGCGGAGCATCCGTTTGGATCTCTTGGACGAGCGGGGCAGGGGCAGCCACGTTAGGCACAGGGGTCTTGGGTGGGGTATTATCCACCGGCACGGATGGGCCACCACCATCACCCGCCACCTTATGGACCTTCGCGGCAACACTCCACATTCTGAGTAGACGACGCTTGACCGCTTCATCCATATCGGCGGTCGTGGACTTCGATATTCTTTACTGCAAGCACACGCACGAAAGGTTAGCAAACAGATACAACACTTCGTAAAATTACCCTATTCCTATTTCTTGTTAGAAAACTACAAACATAGCTAGCACGGTCTGGCGGCACGCATGCGCCCATCGGGCACTCGCTCGTACCGAGCGTACGAAGGGACTGGGGGACTTCCGTCCGTGTAGGGTGACCCAGCCCGTTCGCACGGAGGTAGATTTGGAGGAGCGCCAGGATATCCCAGAAGAACGGGCGCAGAAGCAACACTTAGCAAAAGAAAACAAAAAAGACACACCACCAGTAACACCAAAAACCCACAAAAATCACCCAAAAAAAAAGATCAAATCCCACCCACCTCAAGAACACGCCCCGTTCTTGAAAGAGCAAAAACCCAGAAACAACCAAACACCCAGAAACACACGAACCAAAAACAAGAAACAACAGAAATAGGACGAGAGCCTCACCAACCCGATACTTCACGGAAAACAGGAAGAACTCCGGCAAGAAAGCGAAGAACAGCAGAAATCCAAGGGGAACAGTAGGCAGAGTTTCGGCAAGGTACGAAGGTGATGGAAAAAGACGAACACCACACCCCTATTTATACTAATCGCACGACGTCAGCCAGTAAACGCCAGCCGTCCATTCTCGAGTGTCCACCGTCGGATCACGCCACGTGGCACCGACCGGTTCACTTGCCCTCATAAGTAAACCGCGCCACCTCTTCGGCTTCCCGCCTAGAATTCAAACCCTAGCACGGTCTCCAACAGCTCGACGCGTGGCACCCATGCACCACTCCCACGCGCCCACGCGCGCGACGTCTGCCCTTCAAGCAATCATGACGACGCCAGCATTTAATGCCCAGGGTGACGCCAGCATTAAAAACGACGGCTAGCACTTATTGCGCAACGGTTCCCAAAGAATGTCAAAAAGAATGTCACCTCAACCGTCTCGTCGAAGCACCACCAAATCCAAGGCAAAGGCACACCGCCCGCACGGCCGGCGAAAACAGACCACTCGCGCACGTCCGAACAAGGTAAAAACCACCGCGGCCGAAGGGCACCTCCCAACGCGCACACGCCGGTAAGAACCAGCAACACGGGTTAGGCAGCAACAGGCATGGCGCGCTAAACTCGATGGGTGACACGGGCGCAGGGTTCTCCCCGTGTGCGAAAAACATTACCAATTGACGCACCAACTCAGTCCTGGCAGGCTGCAGGCGCTGAGAGCGACGGGTGTGAGGTACGTCCTCTCCGTACGCAAAAACACAGGTTGCCTATTACGAAAAGGCAGGGGGCCCGTCCTCCCCTTGCAGACCCTGAAACCGACAGGCGACGGGTGTGGGGTACGTCCTCCCCGTTCGCACAAGCGCAGGCCGGAAAAGGTACCAGAGGCATGGGGTCCGTCCCCTCTCTGGACGTCCCAAAATTCGATAGGCGGCAACAGGCATGGGGTCCGTCCCCTCTCTTGCGTGCGCTATGGGTGGCACGGGCGTGGGGTTCTTCCCCTCCGTGCGCCAGCTCATTCCTAGCAGAGGCATGGGATACGTCCCCTCTCCTGACGAAAATCGGTAGCCCGCGCTAAGCTCGATAGGCGACCACGGGCGTGGGGTTCTTCCCCTCCGTACGCCAACTAAGTCCTAGTAGGGATGTCAGGTCCGTCCCCCCCTATAGGCAACGGGAACGACGCGAGTGGGGGGTGCGCCCTTCCTCGACGATCACACAAGTACAAGCCGAATTAGCAGGGCTAAGCTCGATGGGCGGCACGGGCGTGGGGTTCTTCCCCTCCGTGGGCGTAGTGTTAACAATCGATTCGCCGACTCGAGTCCGGCAAGGGTGTGGGGTACATCCTCTCCTTCAACGGTCCGAGGCCGATGAGCGTAGACCGGGTGTGAGGTCTGTCCTCTCCGGGCGCGAAATCTTCCCGGTTTAGGCGGCAGAGGCCTCTGCGGGCGCTAAGGCCGAAGGGCGGCACGAGTACATGATCGTGGGCGCCACAACACTTGTAGGTCGCGGTCCTGATCGCCCCGTTGACGCTACAGCGTACGCTACGGCATCCCCGTTGACATGCGGCGTGCGCAGCATACCCCATCGCTGGCGTACGAACAGCATTTGCATACACTCGCACCTCATACCATACATTCACGCATCATACATACATTCACACTTGCATATCTATGTCTGTATATCTGTTGCACTTATGTATGTTTGCAAGACCGACCACATCTGGGCGCGCGGCTCCAAAATAGCAAGTCTCGTTTTTTGGAGGCCGGGCCCATAGGCACACGAACGCACGCACAGGCAACACCCCACGGACGCGCGGGTCCAAACCAGCAAGATCAGTTTGGACGCCGGGCCCAGAATACATGTACAGGTACACGCTCGGACGCCCAGGTCCCACTCCGTCATGCGAGCCCTTCCTTGACCGGAGAGTTGGGGGACTTGGGGGTAACAGGATCACACACCACTGCTCAACCGGATAAGTATTCCTATTAATCGTACGGACCCTTTTTAACTCCCTAGTCAAGAAAGTTCTCTTTGACTTGGGGACTTGGGGGACTTGTTAGTATTGCATCATTAGTTGTACGATTAACATACTTATCCACTTAAGCAGGTTAGCAACACCTACCGGACCACCCACAAGATCACCAAGGAGGCTCCAACTTCACTCACCAGACTCACCCCATCCGAGCGCACACGCGCCCGCCAGGCGCACGCCCGAACGCACGGATCACACACCAGCAACTACACCAGTCTCACATCGAAGAACACCATCGAACCCCAAACTCAACCACCTATATATGTAAGGTATTTATTACAGGTAAGAGGATTCATTCACGTCTCAACACCCCAACTTACTCGTTCGCATGTTCGCTTGACTGTTATACCCAATACATCATTTGACTTAGGCATCGGAGCGTTGAAGGCGGGCCACCCCGTCTCGACCCCTGACCGGCTGCTTCGTTGTTGTATTCTTCTAACAGCCGCACCCGAACGCGCGCACCCGACCGCCCGAGGGAAGGAGTCCGCAGGCACGAAGGAAGAGAGAGCGTCTGTCCATCCGAACAGCCCCAGCGTTCGGACGTACCAGGAGGAGGAGGAAGCAGTATTCGTGTTGCTTATGCCCCATTACGCCCTCGCACGTAATTCAGTAGAAACAATGAGTACATTTATGATGGATACGCACTTGGTGAGTACTTTCTAATTAATGGCCTATAAATCTCAATTTTTTGTCATAATTTGACAAATCAACTGTTAGCTGTTTAGTTATATATAAGTAGATCATTTCTACAAAGTTTCAACCAAATCGAAAATCGTTAAAGGGAATCATTGATCGGTGCATAAATATGCACCTCTATGCTAATAATTGATGCCCATATACTTATACTTTTGTCAAATATTCATAAATTATATTAATTTTTTATTATTTTACAGGTATTTTGGAGTGAAAGAGAAGAAAAGAAGAAAAAGAGAGATTTCAAGCTTAAATCAGGAAATCTGCCTATGCAGATCAGTCAACTTCGACAGAGAACTGGGAGTAGCTCAAAATGAACTAGACAATGATCTTTATATGCATGGAAAGCTCCAGATGTCTAGTTTCCGGATCTTCTTTCACATCATGATTTTAATGTTTTCAAAAGAAGTTGTGACTGATTAAGTACAAAGAGGTCAGTATGCTCAGAAATGTGACTTTTGATGGAAATTCATGTTTTGAAGCTGAAGTCACACCAAGAAGCCCGTGGAAAAATTTGTGCTTGATATTCCCACTTAATTTAGATGTCTCTGGTGAGAATAAATCATAAAATTCAAGAGCCAATAAGAGAAAGAAGAAGAGAAGTAATCATGATTTATCAAATATAAACATGAACAATTCAACTTTGACAAATTTAGTACGTTCATTGATTTCATCTTGTTTGATGTCTTAGTGAATTTTAATTGGGATGAAAATTTCTGCAATTGATCTACTTATATATATTTAAATATTCAACAGTTGATCTTTTGAAATATGGTTGGAAAACATATTTTATAAAAAAGTACTCGCCAAGTACTCACTATAAAGGTACTTATTAGAGCCTCATCTACATACAAGAGGGTTTAACAACTATTTCGGCTTGTGTTTTTCTTCTTCAGAAATAAAGAAAAAAGATCATGTATACATAAGTACGTACTAGCATCGACTGAATAACAAAGATACATATACAGAAGATACATAAGAAAAAAGAAGAGAATATTGGTTGAAGTGAGTACTTTCATTCAGTAATAACAAAGATACATATACAAGGTTCGTTGTCTATACATAATCTATACCTACAAGTCAGGACAGATTTACAAGGAAACAAATTTCCTAATCGAATGGCATACGATCTCCTAATCATTGACAATATTTACATAATCTTTTCTAGAGTCCCCCTCAAATTGGAGAGTAAAAGTTTCTAACTCCCAACTTGCGAATCAATTGAACGAAGAAATCTTTACCCAAAGCCTTAGTAAAAACATCATATACCTAAGATGAACTCATATGTCTTGTTGTAACATATTCATCTAAGATTTTGTCTAGTTTGTTTGTGAAAAACAAGATTAGCAGCAATGTGCAAGGCTGCCATATTGTCACAATTTAGCAATGCAAGTTTAAAATGACGAATATTTAAGTCTTTAAGAAGACTCCTTAACCATGTTAGCTCACAACAGCTCGTGTCATTGATCTATATTCTGCCTCAACCTAATAAAATGAAAACGTCTTTTGTCTCTTTGATCTCCATGAAACTAATGAAGAACTAAGAAAGACACAAGAATCAGCAGTGGATCTCCTAGTCATGGGGCAACTAGCCTAGTCTGAATCACAATAAGTACGAAGTGTAAGATCGCTTTGTGAAGAAAAAAATAAACCTTGTCTAGGTGTATTCTTGAGATAGCAAACTACACATAGTGTTGCTTCCATATGTGGCTTTCGCGGCTCATGCATGAACCTGCTCAAGACATGAACTGAGTAGGTTATATTCGGCCTTGAAATGGTAAGATATATCAGTCTACCAACCAATCTTCTATAACGTGAGGTATCTTTGAGCAAATCATCTTTATCCGACAACTTTAACCCACGCTCCATAGGAGTATCAACTGGAGCTGCACCTAACAAGCATGCATCACTGATAATTTCCAACATATACTTACATGGAGAAATATATATTCCACTTTTGGAGCGACAAACCTCTATACCAAAAGAATATTTCCAAGTAACCAAGATCCTTGATACTAAAATGGCTATTCATAAAGCTTTTCAAAGAAGAAATAGCAACAGGGTCATTACCAATGATCAGTATATCATCAACATATATGAGTAAGGCAAGGCAGTAAAAGATTTTTCCTGTTTTCATGTAAACGAAGAATAATCTGCTCTAGACTGAATATATCATGTTGATTGAATAACATCACTAAACTTTGCAAACCATTGCCGAGAAGCTTGTTTTAAACCATAAAATAATTTATGAAGGCGACAAACTAGATGCTCCCCATATCGTCGAACACTCAGAGAAGGTGACATATAAATTTTTCTCAGCAAGATTACTATGTAAAAAGGCATTACTGACATCTAATTGATTAATGGACCAGTTTTGAGCAGCAGTCAATGCCAACAAACATCTAACAGTAGTAATCTTGGCAACAGGTGAAAAAATGTCATGATAATCGATACCTTCCATTTGACCAAGTGTGCATTGTATCGCTCTATGATGCCATCTGAGCGGTGTTTGATTTTGTAAACTTATCGACAGCTGATGATAGTCTTCTCAGCAGGCAAAGGAGTCACAGTCCATGTGTGGTTAGCCTGGAGTGCGTCCAACTCATATTGCATTGCAACTTTCCATTCACAATGACAAGCTGCTTCTGAATTAGACTGTGGTTCGATACCCCTGATTGACTTGAGCAATAAAAGATCGATAACCGAGCTTATACCGATGATAAAATAAATAATTTCGAAAAGGATAACGAGTACCTTTGCTTGGACCTGGGAACAATAAAGGTGGATGATCAGATTAGGTAGACGTCACCTGAGAACACATATAATCTTGTAATTTGAGCGGCGGGGCATTAATATGGTTGGAACGACGAACTGGTGCATCAGGTTGTGGCGTAGGCAGAAGATCGGGGTGAGGCTCAGGAGAAGGTGGAGATGCTGGAGTAGGCTCGATCTATGGTGGAAGAGAAGATGCGGCTAGCAATAAAGGCTTGGCATGATCTAAAGATTCAGCCAAACCGGACAATTTAGAGAGCGACGCCGCGGGAGTTGCAGTCGCGGCAGTGGAATTGGGCTGGGGTAGCTGTGCTGCCATGTCAGTATTTGAGGGTGGAGAGTAGTGTAGATGCGATGTGGGTGGCGGAGAAATTGGAGAGGAGGGATGAGATGCGGTGACATGGGGCGAGTGAAGAGCCGGCAATGAAGCCGAAGGAGGTCTCGCGTGGGAGATGAATGTGCGTTTGGAGGCGACTGATTTTGTGGGAGAGGAAGAACACGTGACTGACTTGACGACGGATTCGAGTCAATTGGGCCAAGAGAGGTATTCGGGCTAGCTGGTTCACTTGAAAATAGGATGAGGTCAGTAGAAGTAAGAGGAGATGGAGGAATTTAGGCCGAAGAAGGATATTGATCAGGATTAGAAGCAATAGAAGAGAATCGTAGGGAAAACAAGTTTCATGAACGACAACATCACGATCAGTGAAAATTTTATGAGTTGAGAGATCATATAACTTATATGTTTTTTCGCCAATTAGATAGCCAATAAAAATGCACTGGATTGCTCTTGATGCAATCTTATGACTAACAAGCATAAACTAGGCACCCGAAAACACGAAGACGATGAAAATGAGGAACTTTGGAATAGAGACGTTCAAAAAGTGTTTTGAAATAAAGAAGTAGAGTGGTAAACGATTAATAACATGGACATCAGTAAGCATACATTCACCCCAAAATTTTAGATGAAGATTGGCTTGAAATTGAAAAGTGCTCGCTACTTAAAGGATATGACGATGTTTGTGTTCTACTACCTCATTTTATTGAAACGTATTGTTTGGGCCTGAAATAAATATTTCATATTAGGCATGAATGGCTGAAGTCTTGGCGAGCGGCCCATACTTTATGAAAGCTTGGCGAGCGGCCAATTGCAAAGATAGGGTTCGATTAGAACTATAATTCATGAATTAGCTGATTCCATGCGGCTTGGATTTCTATCATATTTTTTGTTTCAGATAGGTTTCTTTGATACAAGAGTTATGATAGCATTGAGATTCTATAAGGGTTAAAACTCATATGCTGGTGTCAGAGTTATATTAAGATTCGAAGAGCAAGAGCGGAAGAAGTTCAAAGTAATTGAAAGACAACTACTGAGCATTATATAAAGAAAGTAAAAGCTTTGTGGAAGAGGTCCCTGATCAAATACATACATTTGCTATACGCAAGTACACCTAGACAGACATCTCGTCAAGAGATTCTATCTTCTTTGCAACTAGCAGATCAAAGTGTTTGTCACCTATCGAGTGAGAGTATTGCGATCAGAATGAAGAAATTGCGACTAGACGGTTGAAGGGCTTGTCATCTATCGAGTGAGAGTTTGGATACTCAAAGGAAGCAGTGTTCTCAACACATCGTCAGAGAGATTGCTCTGCTTTGCACTGATAAGGGAGTGTGAGGTATCAATTTCGAAGGCTCTGCTAGAGACACATATCAAAAGTCCTAGGTTACTAGGCGAGAAGGACCTATTCAGACAGGGTTGGTGCTCTCCTTGTCTTAATCGCTTATCAAGAAGTCAGGCGGCTTTACATTCTATATTCCGTTGAAGAACGGTGGCACGCCAGCATACGAAGCACATACAGGATAAATCGATATCTGCGGTCAAGCTATCCGAAGCCAATAAAAGAGACTGCTTCGCGGAAGGATCTCTCCGCGGGAGATATTTTGCATCGAACATTTTGGCACGCCCAGTGGGACATATCTTTGCGTCTCTAAGTGACAATTGGGGATCCTTACCGAAGGAATTACCCTCAATGTCGCAAGCACCCATAACCAGCTTACCGTGAACATACATCTACTCGGTGTCGTTCATTGAGTGATCAAGCGGTTGAAATTATCCTCGCTAAAGACTTTAACACCATGACGTTCAAATCTTTAAGTGTAGCGGAGATAGTGGAACTTACGTTCCCAGAGTACTTAGCTTACGCGGCTAGGCACGATAACCACCAGACTAGTTACTACACGGCTCTCGATGAAATGATCGAGCAGCAAGCAACTTTTCTCACTACCCAAAGCAACTTAATAGACACGGCGGTAGTCGGAATTCAATCAATACGGGTAGAATTCAACAGAGATCGGGAGGAGAGAGAGGCCATGGGAGCCCAGGTAACGAGTCTCGTAGAAGGTCAAGATAAATTAAGGATAGATATCCTCCAACACTTGGGAACAAGTTTGGATGAGTACCGCCAACATGCAGCGACATTGTCTCAGAGGACAGACAGGGACATAGCATCTCTAACTAAATCCGTATCTGACCTAGCAAGAAAGACTAGACAAGCAGAGTCTTTTCCTCCTGCTTGGGAGCAACGGTTAAACAGGTTCTTAAACAATTGCGACATACATCTGGCCAAGATGTACGATACATATGAGACACTGTTTCCTCATGTGCAGAAGGATGATCCTGAAGCTTGGCAATGGCCAAAGTTTTACCGGCATCAGACCTTCCAGACTTTCTCTGGCGACGATGATTCTAATGCGGCAACACACTTAGCTTATTTCACGCTGCAATTGGGGCAGTTTACCGATAACGAGGGACTCAAACTAAGAGTCTTTAGATCATCTTTGTCAGGGTCGGTCCTTGTATGGTATACAGGATTAGAAAAGGGCCCGATCGGTGAGTGGAAGGATATAGAGGCTTTATTCATAGATCACTTTGGAATGGCAAGACCTGAAACCAGTGTTGGAAAGCTGGCTTCCTTGAGCCAATCGGCAACAAAAAGTCCGGTCACCTTCCTGCACCCTTTCCGGTCAGAGTATAACCTATGTAAGACTCCACTCGGTAAAGAAGAGGTGGTAGAAATGGCCAAAAATGGTTTGGAGGACACGTACCACCAACTATTCTTAAATAGCAAGTACTTTTCTTTGAATGAGTTTATCACGGCTGTAACTAAAGCTTATAGTGTCATGCAAGAAAGAGATAATAGATGGAATGCATCCAAGGGAACGTACAATGCTAAGTCTTATGATAGGCTAAAGCCAAAAACGGTGGCTTATATTGAGGATATAGGCGACCAAGAATCGGACTCTGATGGCGAGCAAGTGGGAGCTGTGGATTTATCATTTTAAAGCCCCGTAAGCTTCAGAAGAATAAGGGTCCAATCAAACTTTCAACAGTGGCTTTTACTAAGCCAGAGTTTGAAACGATCACTTATGATGCCAATATGGCTCATGAGATCTTGGACGAACTATATAGTATGCATGCTGTCAAAACAGATTTTGGACCCCTTTCTACAGCTGAGCAGTTAAAAGGTAAAAAATACTGCAAGTTCCATGGAGCATGGAACCACATTACAAAATACTGCATCAAGCTTAAAGACCAGATCCAGAAATGGATCAATGAGGGAAGATTAGAGCTGGAGGGAGCATCCAAGACAGCAGCATTAGTGGATTCTAAACCCTTCCCACCGCCTCAAGTAAATATGATTGACGTTGAGTGGTTATCACCCGATAGTTGCATTGGAGGCGTGGAAGACTGGAATCAATATGTCTTTTTGGCCTATTCTTTCAACTGTGACAAGTTGGAGGAGATCCTTGATAGGCTAAGGGACATGGGTTTGATCTTTTACTACCCGGTACTTGAACTCAAGCAATTACGGTATGAAGGTCCAACCTAGCATTTCTGCATATTTCATAACCAATTTGGTCATCAAACAGCAAGGTGTTTGACTTTGAGAGATAAGATCCAAGGGTTGATCAACTGGGAAGTGATTGAAATCGACTATAAGGGAGAGGTGGAATGGCATCCACATTATCCTCATAGGGCATCACCTCCTCCTGACACATCATTTCCTTCCATCGACACTTCTTCCAATTGCAAGATTGAAGCTGTATTGAATTGGAGTAGACCTACCACCGTACCAGAGATCAGGAGTTTCTTGGGTTTGGCAGGTTATTATCGACGTTTTGTGCAGGACTTTTCACAGATTGCCACTCCACTTACCAGATTGACTAAGAAAGGCGTCAAGTTCGAGTGGTCTGATGCATGTGAGGAGAGTTACTTGCTTTTGAAGGAAAAGTTGACTACTGCACCGGTTCTGACTTTACCTGACGACAGTGGTGAGTTCGTGGTTTACAGCGATGCATCGAAGTTAGGACTTGGTTGTATTCTGATGCAGCATGGTAGAGTGGTAGCCTACGGTTCCAAGTAGCTAAAACCACATGAAGTCAACTATCCTACACATGATTTGGAGTTGGCTGCTATTGTATTAACGTTGAAGAGTTGGAGACACTACTTGTACGGAGCTTAGTGCAAGATATACACCGATCACAAGAGTCTCACTTATTTGCGCACACAGCCAGACTTAAATATGAGGCAGTGCAGGTGGATGGAGTTGATCAACGACTATGATTGCACTTTCGAGTACCATCCAGAGAAAGCTAATGTCATTGCTGATGCACTCAGTCGGAAATCCGGAGCATCATTATTTCATGTGTGTGGCCAGGGTTTCCAAGTTAGCCAAGCTACGGGCCACTGGAGCTGAGTTCGAGTGGGACGATGATGGAGTCTTATTGGCTAACTTCCAGGTTCGACCGGTGTTGGTTGATTTGGTTCGGGAAGATCAGGATACAGATTTCTATCTGTTGGACAAGAAGACCATGATTCGAAATGGTGTGCCAACAGAGTTTCGGTTGAGTGATGATGGTATGTTGCTATTCAGAGGCAGATTATGTGTACCCAGGGACGAGAATTTGAAGAAAGAGATTTTAGACGAAGCTCATTGTTCAGCGTATGCGATGCATCCCGGCGGTACGAAGATGTTTCGTACACTTCGAGCTTATTACAGGTGGCACAATATGAAGCGGGAGATTGCTGCTTATGTGAGTAGATGTTTGATCTGTCTGCAGGTTAAAGCGGAGAGGTAAAAGCCTGCGAGAAAGTTGCAGCCCTTGGAAATTCTGATTTGGAAGTGGGAGCACATTACCTTGGATTTCGTGTATGAGTTACCGCGTACTTCGGCTGGTAATACTAGTATTTGGGTTATCGTAGATCGGTTGACGAAATCCGCTCATTTCCTTGCACTTCCGGGGAAGATTTCAGTGGGCAGATTGGCAAAACTGTATTTGGCAGAGATTGTTCGTCTGCACGGTGTGCCTGTATCTATTATTTCTGACCGAGACAGTCAGTTTACCTTAGAGTTCTGGCAGGCATTCCAGCGAGCCATGGGTACTAGATTGCATTTCAGTACAGCTTTTCATCCTCAAACTGATGGGCAGTCTGAGAGAACTATTCAGACTCTCGAAGATATGTTGCGGTCTTGTGTTTTGCAGTTTCGAGGAAATTGGGACCAGCAACTACTTTTGATTGAGTTTGCTTACAACAATAGCTATCAGGTCAGTATTGATATGGCACCGTATGAGGCCCTATACGGGAGGCAGTGCCGCACTCCATTTGTTGGAGTGAGGTAGGTGAGCGATGGCTTTTTGGCCCTGATCTGGTGAAGAGCACGATGGAAGATATTCAGATTATCCGGGACAGATTGAAGATTGCCCAGGATCGCCAGAAGAGTTATGCGGACGTGAGAAGAAAGAGTCTCAAGTTCGAGGTAGGCGATTGGGTCTTCCTGAAACTATCTCCGTGGAAGGGAGTTGTGCGTTTCGGAAAGCGTGGCAAGCTTCGACCATGGTACATTGGTCCGTACGAGATTACCGAGAGGGTTGGTGCCATGGCTCACAGACTTGAGTTACCTTTTGAGATGGCTCATATACACAATGTTTTCCATGTTTCGATGTTGCAGAAGTATATCCCAGATCCATCACATGTGTTAGCACCACATCAACTTCCTATCCGAGAAGATTTGACATATGTGGAGGAGCCGGTACATATTCTCGACCGGCGTGAGCAGGAGTTGAGGCACCGTGTTATACCGCTTATGAAGGTCTTGTGGCAGAATCATTCGGTTGAGGAGGCCACCTGGGAGACTGAGCAGCGTATGCGGGAGCAGTATCCTCATCTGTTCACCTATCAGATACGTAAATTTCGAGGTCAAAATTTTTTTTAAGGGGGGTAGATTTGTGACGACCCGAAACAAAATCAGTATTGTGATCGGCTTAATCCACGAATTTACGCGTAGTCACAGTTTTTCGTAAATGAATCGAATTGGCGGTGCAGTTCACGACTTAATTATCGGGCAAGAACTTGAGTTGAATCTCTTCATGAGAGTTGTTGTACGCGTGATTTTGAGTTTGTGGGCGGTTTCGGATAATTATTTTGACGACCGAGGAATATGTTATGAATATTTGAAATCACAGAATTTCGTCGTGTTTATCCATTCGTATTTGAGTTATTCGAAACGTGATTGTGATTCGATTCGGACCATCGATCGTATCGAGCCGCGAGTATAAATATCGGAAATAGTCGAAAAACACTATGTGGAAGTTTGATCTGCGTTGACCGAGGTTTGACCCGTTGACCACCGTTGACCCGTGGAGATTTTGACCCGTTTGTGACTCGCCGGCCGACCCGGATTTTCCGGCCACCTCTGGCCACATCCTTGGTATGAGTAGAACCCTCTTGAGTTCCTCTATTGATTCATGCTTGAGTTTATGTGATTTTGTTGAGTTTTAATGGGTTTCAAATCGGGTTTGTTTCGCGGTTTTCGTCGGTGACGGGGGAGGAGCTCCGACGAGCTTTGGCGTAGGGGTGTTGGGGTTTTGACTCCCCTCACCCTATTAATGCTCTCTGGGTGGTTAATTTTGGACGAGGAGGAGTTTTGGGAGGAACCGTGGTGGTTGCCAGAATTTGATTTCGGCCTGGAATTTCGAGGGAGATTATAGCCGATTGGGTGGTGGTTTGGACTTGTGCTAGTTGAATAATATGTTGGGCTTGAAGTGAGCTAGAGAACTGGGCTTTCCTCGTCAGGGAATTCCTCCGGTGATGGCGCGCCGCCGCCGCCGCTCCGGCAAGGGCGTTGACTTTTTTGTTTTCGACAAATTTTATGCCGTTTTGTTCGTAATCGCGTCCCGATCATCGCCTTGAGGTTTTCGAGTTGATTTGGATATCGTATTTTTAGTCGAGGGTTTATGTGGAGAGTTTGGGGAATTTGGTCGATTATTTTGTATCGAGTTACATGTTTCCGGAAATGGTTGGTTTCCGAGGTGTGGTACAGGGTATTGAACTGTGATTTTGATCAGTTATATTTTGTGATTATTCAAGGGATCGAGATCGTACGTTGGGCGAGGGATCTTCCGCCGGATCTCGTGATTAGCGCGTTTGCGCGCTGTGCTCATCTGTGAGTGGACCTTTTATTTACACTGTCGTAGCGAGTTCTTGATTTCCGTATTTATTTATGATACGATATTGAGTTTATTTATTATTTTTGGAGGTATTGTTTTATATTTTATACGGTGATGGCATTTACTTCGCATCGATGCATTGGCTACTCGGCTGATCACCGGTAGTCCAGATCCAGGGTTGAGAGATTCCCCTTATGTGCCCACTAGGCTTGAGAAATTCGCCTAGTCTATCACCGTCGGGCTTGAGAGATTCGCCTGACACCTCCATTGATTATCTGAACTCGCTTTGCTTTATTTTATGATATATGTTTGGTGAAAGGCATACGATTATTTTCGTCCACTCACTCTAACGATTTTATTTGCCTTTCCCCTGGGCTTTTCGGTTTCCGTGCCCAGTTTGCAGTTCGGATTTTGGTGTCTCACATCGCAGTCGGAGGCTTAGTGTTCGAGCTACCTTTCTTTTCCAGTAGGTTTCTTGGTTTGCCTACTGTTGTATATTTTTGTATATATATATACACACTAGAGGTCTCTCTGATACACTACTGATATGTTTTCATATGATTTTCTCCAGATTTCTGTAAAGTACAGTTTTGATTACTACTTTACTTTATTGTTATGATATTAAGAAATTCAGATGGGATTGGTGCCTACGGTTTGGCTTTTGTGGCATAGGATGAAGTGTATTTTCCGGATGCAGGTTAATGGTTTTTGTGGTTTTTGCAAGTTCGTGTTTCAGAAGGGGTTTAATTCCGATTTAGGAAACTAAATCGGGGTTGGGTCCTTTCAGGATTGGTACCCTCTGCCGAAATTTTTGTGGTTTTTGCAAGTTCGTGTTTCAGAAGGGGTTTAATTTCGATTTAGGAAACTAAATCGGGGTTGGGTCCTTTCAGCTACAGGCTGAGGGTAACAACTGTGAAGATGGTGAGCAGTTGTTGGATTACGGTGAGGGTGAAGATGAAGAAGCTGAAGAATACATTGGGAGGAGGAGGATACCACTGTTAACATGGTGTTTATTTTATCCTCCAAATATGCTTTACCTCCACCAGCATCAACGGATGAATAAATCACGAGCGGAAGCGTCAAAAAATTGGTGGTGCCAGAAGATGAACCAATATTGAAAGATAATTTAGCACTCGCCAAGACACAAAAGACTGATTCATCATCGACAAAGGGACAGATGATGTTCGCCAAGTCTACTATAGACATGGCCATGCACTTGCGGCCGTTATATGTCACAGGAAAAGTCCAGGGGATTCAATTAAATAAACTCTTAGTGGACTCAGGGGCAGCGGTGAATATCATCACAGTCAAAGTAATGGCCTTATTGGGCGTTCCTAAGTCTGCTATCCAAGAAACCACACTCAATGTCAGAAACTTTCAGGGTAGTATTGCCAAGACTTTGGGCATTGTCTTTTTGCAGGTACATATCGGTCCGGTCACCGGTACATATACATTCTTTGTGGCAGAATGCACAGCTCCATACAGTGCAATTCTGCGGCGTGACTGGATCCACAGGAGTTATTGTGTACCTTCGTCCCTCCATCAGCAGATGTTACTTTGACACATGGAGTCTGGTGAAGCAGTATTTGTTGATGCTGATCCTCGTCCGTATTATGTTTCTGCTAATTCTTTGGAAGCCAGCTATTACCACAGTGACCTAAGGCCATTGAAGGTATGTGGCATTGACAACAAAGGCCGCACAGTCGGTGTTACGGCCTTTGAACTAGCTCAGTGGGGTATGATTCAAGTAAGTCATGATAACAGCAGACCCTACACCATTGAAATACCATCCAAACATTCTCAATGACAGGGTCTCTATCGAGAATAGAGACCGAGGTTTATTACTCTCTACACGAGCGCTTTCACAATTTTCTGTTAGAGAGTCAAGCCTACGAGAAGGTTCCAATTATAGCAGCATTGAAATATGTGGATGAAGATGTTTTGAATGACTTCGAAGAGGAGGAAGAAATTAAATTAGCTCCAGCAGCCTTGGATGATTTACCTCCTAAAGTCAAAGATCCCATTGAACAGATCAATCTTGGGACAAAGGAAGAGCCAATTTCTGTGGCTATTAGTACCTTCCTAGAGCCTGAAGAACGACTGAAGCTCATTGAATTGCTACATGGATACGCTGATTGTTTTGTAGAAAAGTATGACCACATGCCAGGCCTGTCACCAGACTTGGTTTGTCACAACCTACCCATCATAGAGGGGAAGAAGCCCGTGAAACAAGAAATGCGTCGGATGAATACAGAAACCGCAATTCTAGTCAAGGAAGAGGTCGAGAAGATGCTCAAGTCAGGGATCATACGAGTAGCCAAGTATAATGAGTGGCTATCCAACGTAGTCCCAGTCAAGAAAAAGAATGGAAAAATGCGAGTGTGTGTTGACTATAGAGACTTGAACAATGTCACTCCAAAAGATGCTTACCCAATGCCAGTAGGGGATCTGTTGGTGGACTCAGTGGCTCGTCATGAGATGTTAACATTCATGGATGAAACTGCTAGCTACCATCAGATTCCAGTGGCAAAATCAGATAGACATAAGACTGCGTTTCGGTGTCCAGGATTTGCAGGAGTATTTGAGTACTTGGACAAGCCATTTGGACTCAAGAATGCAGGGGCAACCTACCAACGTGCAATGAACTTAATCTTCCATGATCTTATTGGCAAGACTATGGAAGTGTATATCGATGATATGGTAGTTAAAACGAAGTGCAAGAGTGATCAGTTTGAAGACTTACGGCAAGTGTTTCTCAGAATGAGGCAACATCAACTGAAGATGAATCCAGCCAAATGTTTATTTGGAGTACAAGCAGGAGACTTCCTGGGTTTTTTGGTTCATCGGCGTGGGATTGAGATACCGGATGACAAGAAACAAGCGGTTCTTAGTGCAATCCCACTAAAGAGTAAGAATGAGCTACAACATTTATTAGGAAAGATCAATTTCTTATGACGATTCATTGCCAATGCTGTTGGGAAAACACAGCCATTCTCAACTTTGCTCAAGCTTCAAAATCATAAAGAATTTGTAGGGGAGCCTATTCACCAAGAGGCGTTTGAGACCATCAAAGCATATCTAACGAACCCGCCAGTCTTAGTTCCTCCAAGGCCAGAGGTTCCTCTTAAGCTGTATATCTCAGTTACTGACCTATCTATTGGAAGTTTATTAGCTCAGGACGACACATCAGAAACTGAACGTGCTATTTTCTATCTTAGTCGTACCCTGAATGAGTGTGAAACGAGATACTCTCCAATGGAAAGAATGTGCCTAGCCTTGTATTTTTCAAGATGTAAGTTGAGGCACTACATGCTTTCCTTCACCACGTGCGTCATAGCACAAACAGATTTGGTAAAATATATGTTGTCCAGACCCATTCTCCGAGGACGCATTGGGAAGTGGATTCTGGCTTTTTTAGAGTTTTCTTTGCAGTACATTCCCCAGAAGGCGGTTAAAGGCCAAGCAGTGGCTGAATTTCTAGCCCATCATCCAATGGAGGATGTTAATGAGGGGCCAGAATTGGACCTTGCTCGTATTGATTTGTCCCCTTGGTGTTTATACTTTGATGGGTCAAGTACAAGTACTACGGCTGGGGCAGGAGTAGCGTTAGTTTCTCCACGCGGCCAAACTTTTTCTTATTCTTTCAGGTTGGACTTCAGATGCACAAATAACCAAGCAGAGTATGAAGAATCATTGGATTGGAACTTCTTTTAGATATGGAGATTACTGATGTGCATGTATTTAGAGACTCCCAATTAGTGATCAGACAACTTGAAACCAAGTATAAGGCTGGACCAGTCCTAGAACCATATGCTAAACGTGTCTGTGATTTACTCAAGTTGTTTACTGAGGTGGAGTTGAGTCATGTTCCTCGCGAGAGGAATTATGCAGCAAACGAATTGGCTCAACTAGCAACGGGGGTGAACTTGCAAGATGGAGTACGCGAACGGATATTAAAGGTTGAACGAAAAACCCTTCCATCTTTCTTTGCTCGCCAAAAAGATAAAAATGAGTGGTACGTTGCTACACTTGATCACATTGATGTGGATTGGAGACAGGACATTATTTCTTACCTCCAGAATCCTAATAGTCCAGTAGAAAAGTGGATTCATTTTTTAGCTCCTAATTATGTACTCAAGGATGATGAGTTATATAGAAGAGGAGAGGAAGGCATACTTTTACGGTGTGTCTTTGGACGTGAAGCTAAGCGATTAATGAGAGAGGTCCATCTTGGGATAGCAGGGGCACATCAAGCCGGTCCTAAGATGAGATGGTTAATAAGAAGACATGGCTTTTATTGGCCAGGAATGCTCAGAGATTGCATCATGTTCGCTAAAGGTTGTGAAGAATGCCAGAAACATGGTCCAATCAACCATATGCCCAGAATACCGTTACAGCTTATAATCAAGCCTTGGCCAGCTCGAGGATGGGCTTTGGACTTAATTGGAATGATTCATCCTCATTCATCTGAGGGGCACCAATTCATCATAGTGTCTGCCGATTTCTTCACAAAATGGGTTGAAACTCGACCTCTCAGGGTATCATCAGCAAAGGTCATCCGCCAGTTTTTATTTGAAGATATCATTTCTAGGTTTGGCATCCCTGAGAGTTTTGTTTCAGACCGTGGGACAGCATTCATGTCTGGAGATGTAGATGAGCTTATGAAGGATTTTGGAATACACTTTCTACACTCTTCTCCATACTATGACCAATCTAATGGCCAACCTGAAGCAAGCAATAAAATCATTATCCATGTCCTTAAACGGATGATTACAAGCAATGCCAGATTGTGGCATGAAGAATTATTTAATACTCTGTGGACTTACAGAACAAGTAAAAGAACACCCACAGGTACCACTCCTTATGCATTAATGTTTGGCCATGATGCAGTCTTGCCTTTAGAAATCAACGTTCAATCTTTACGAGTGATGGAACAAAATAGCCTGATCGGTGAAGATTATGTACAAGTAATGTGGCAAGAGCATGAAGACTTGGATGAGAAAAGAATACAAGCTTATGATAGTCTATGTGCTGAAAAACGAAAGGTGGCTCGTGTTTACAATCGATGTACTAGGGGCATGAGTTTTGCAGAAGGAGAACTAGTCTGGCGAGTCATTTTGCCTGTTGGCGAGGAGACTGAAGGACGAGGAAAATGGTCCGAAAAATGGGAAGGAACATACATCATCGATCGACTTTTGGGTAAAGGAGTAGTTCGTTTACGAGATCGAGATGGTACCATACACGCTAATCCTATAAATGGTCGTTACCTTAAGAAGTTCATACAACCAGTCTGGGAATATGAAGATCCTCCTACTGTGGCTTAATCCAATTTATTCATGCTCATTTCATTTCATTTCACTTCCATGCGTAAACTGCAGGGGCAACACACAGGGATCATGTACATCATAATAGCCTATACTTAGGGCTAAATCTTTAGTTAGGGCCTATATATGAGGCCAAATGTTAAATTTTTGTATTTCTTCTAAGTCAAGAGAGTTCATGTTAGCCAAATATTGTGGCCAAAGTTATGTACAAACTGCATCTGAGTTTTCATCAAAACAAAATTCTTGTTTACATAAGGAACTCTTTGCTTTAAACGAAAATTACATTATTTAGAAGAATACAAAGGCTTTGCGGCATCAAGCTCTGATACCATATGAGAAACAAACTACAAATCAGCAATAGAACAGAAAGATAAAATACAATTTGTTTTTCCAAATCCTCAAATAGTTGATAGCCATCCCTTGGGTCCATGTATCAAATATGCACACATTGAAAAGAGAATGCGACCTCAAGCGGTGAGATGAAGAGGATTTGAAACGCCAAGGAAGCTAGTTCATTAGATCAAAAGACCATTTACACTAGACTTGGCGTTTGTTGCATTTTTCCACGGGTTGAGGCCCCTATCTTTCCTCTTCAGTGCAGCCACGTCCATGGGGGCTGCAACCTCCATGCATATCGAAACTGAGTGGGTGCACAGGAGGAAGACGAGGAGTTTTCAACCTCGGGTTGGTGGCTTTCCCTTCTTATGGAAGCACAAGTTGGGCTAGCCAAGGCAACGCCTGGACGTAGATATTGCTATCTAGTCTAGGTTTGGACGTGGATATTGCTATCTAAAGAACTCGAACAGGAGGTTTTATCTGGAGGTTTCTTTAGGTAGGAGAACCAGAGCAAATGCACAAAAGGGGAGTTCATTCTCGCAAGGAGGTCTGGAAGGTTGTTCACAATACAAAGAAAAAGAAACCTTTTATAAAAAGGAATCACATCGGTAAGGCTTCGCGAGAGTAATTGCACCCGTTAATAGAGGACACGCGTATAATTGGAACTGGGCCAAGTCATGGTTTATCTACCCCCGAAGGAGAGCATGATGAATGAATGATTTTTGGGGCATGTAAAACGTATTTCGAAGATTTAATTGTTTGACGCGATACAGATTCCAAGCATGGAAATAAATTCCATTTAATGTTGGACAATCAGAGCAAGCGAACGGTTATAGCCTATAAATGAGGCTAGTTCCATTAGAACAAGTTTGGAAAAGGCTTAAATCTAAGGCCCAGTCTTGTTATCGGACCTAATTCACACCTTTGGATTGAACAAGTAAATACTTGAAGATTTTTGGAACAAACAAAATGGGGATTGAAATCTGAGGCCCAAAGATTACAATGGGAGGGAATATTTCCTCACTGATACCTTTGCGATTTCCAGGGCCAGCCAGGATTGGTGGATTGCTTGTTGAGAATTTGTGGCTTCTTCTTGTGCTTCCTGCATGAGTTGAGCTTGGCTTTCGCCTTCTATCATGATTTGGCATGCACTGTCTTGATATTTGAGGGCATCAGCTTGCAGACCGTCTACTTCAGCCTCAAGGGTAGCCAATTCAGCTTTAAGAATAGCTATTCTAGTCTTTTTGGTTGCTAAGATTTCTTGTTGGGTAGATGTGTCCTTCAGAATGGCCTGGATTCGTTCTTTCTCTCTTTGAGTCTGGTGCTCCAATGTCTCGACTGCTTCTTTCTTACGCTCGGCCTCGAGTTTTAGGCATTGGTGGGCTTCACTTTGGCTCAAGAGTTGATAAAGTTTCTCCTCAAGGTCACGAAGGCGATGAATAAAATCTGCTGGGGCAGTAGCCTTCAGGTTCTTGATTTGTTTGCAGGCAGCTCGAATGTCTTGAGGAGAATCCAGATCCCCAGAAAGGATGTCCTGAAGAGTGACATCAGTGGCAGAAGGAGAACTCAGTGTACTTAGTTTGCTGTAAAGTTCTTGCAACTTTATTGTTGTTTCTTGTGTTCTGAGTGACTGTGAGAGAGCTCTTTGTGATGAAGACAGTGCAATAACTTCTTCAATTATAGATTTAGGGTCTTCACCATTGACACCTTGAAAACTGCTAGGCTAATCCGTGGCGGCCATTTCAGAGGGTTCAGAAGTTTGGCCTGGCGAGTTCATGTGTTCCTTTGGACTTGTTGGTAAGACAGGAATCATCTCATTGGTGTCCACAGGAACGCTTTTGGACTAAAACAATAATGCAAGTTGTCAGGATCAATTAGAATTGATAAACCAGAACGACGTAAGTAGATAAGTTCTTACTTGTATGGGAGACAATAATTGTGCTCCTTCAGTCGCTTAAAGCTGAGGCTTTGGCGAGGAAGGAGTTAGGTCCTTGTGTTCTGGATTAACCTCGACCAATAACTGTGGTTTGGCAACTGAGAGCTCTGGTGGGGAGGAAATTTGTTGTTCTTGCTCTAAAATGACTTGGTCATTTTGAGCACTTGTGTCTGAAGAGGAAGGAATGAAGCAGGATTGGAACTCAATCTGCAAGCGCCGGAGTAGAATGGCAATATCAACATGCTTATTCTTCTCTTCTTCCTCAAGTTCTGTTCGGTTGATTCCAGCCAGAAATTGGGGTATGAAGTTTTTGCAGCATTCTTTGCCGATGTTGATGACTTCATGTCCTGTGTCATGATCTTCAGTTCCATATATGATGCTGGAACCATCAAACTTCAAAATGTAGGCTTTACAGCATCCTTCAGAGAGCCTTTCTCCCAATGAGTCTATAATATGATAGGCTTCGTCTTCAACTTTGAGGACAAAGAAGTGGTCATTCCAACTCACTATATATACTTGAGGCTTATGGCTCTTGCTGATTTGCTCCCATGACGTATCAAAAGATGCAAGGCCATCAAGGGCTGTAAACCTCTCTAAGTTGAAATACCCAACGAAGGAGTCATCAGATAAGAACTTCAATGGTCTGATGTCATCCTTCGAAATAACTTCCAGATCAAAATGTTGATCAGGGTAAGAGCTTGCGAGGACTTCATCCTTGCATAGTTCTTGCCACTCCTTAGAACCTTGGATCAGGAGGTCATCAAATTCGGAGACCGTGGGCATGCTGTTTGGATTAGCACATAGCCAGTGTGCAATGGTGAAAACCAATGCTGAGCAGGCACTTGCCCCAGAGGCTTTGTCACTCCTTTGATCAAATGAGGCATGGAAGAATTGAGCTTGAAGCTTTGCTTGTTTGTCCCTGCTTGTGATCTCTGTAGCTAACCAAACTCCGCTCAGAGGCTCCTTAGGCTTGGAGTGGATCTTCCTGCGTTTCTGAGACTATCAAAAGATTGGATTAGTTACAGTTCAGTGATAAAATCAAACAGTTTTTTCTGGGTAAATAAAATGCAAACGCTTACGGATTGCCCAAAAGGATTGGACCTCTTCTTCTTAAATGATTGCAAGGCAACAGTCACGTCTGGTTCAAGGGCGTGCTGTTTTTAAGAAGAAAGGTTAATCAGTTAGAGTATAAGGAATTGCTAATACATGTGGCATTTTTGGATGAAAGAAGCATACTTGTGGCCAAGGAGTAGTGCTTATATTCTTATAAGACTTATTGATAATAGCCAAGTCTTTTTCATTCGAAAATCTCTTGCCAAAATCATAGAAGATAGTGGCAAAGCATGCAAGCGGTCCCTTGTGTCGTATATCTTCCCAAAGTTGGGAGCGCCATGCTTGGTACGACTCGGTGACCGAATGGGAAATCACTAGTGGCTTCGTTATGATGGGAATCATTACTGTTGGGAAGCCAAAGTGCTCATTCTGCACTTCTGCTGCGATGGGATGATTTGTTCCTCGCCAGAGAGTATACTTGTTCATAGAATAGGCGAGGGGCATGGGAGCATCTTGGGTAAGCCCAAATTGTCTTGAGAAGTGGTTTGGGGCATAAAACTCATACCCAGGGCTCGCTGAATCTGGGACTGGTAGGTCTTTGCAAGTGTTGCACTAAAGGAAGAAGTTCCTCGCAAGAGCATCTTGCTCTGGCGAGGGCATAAACCCACTCGCGAGGAGACCAGGATGGCGACGATTCAGAATTACTTCAACTGCTGCAGTTGGAAAATCTTTTTGTATGCAGAGGTAGTTGAAGCAGTTTATATAGGACCATAACCTAGTCCTAGTTGGTGTAGAAACCAACATTTGGCCCAGCAGCTTCTGATCTTCAAACACAGGGGGTGTTGTGAGGCAGAAAAAGGGGAAGTACATCCGCAACCAGAGCTCCACCATCCAGAGCGGTCCTGGTTGATTAAGGTCGAGCTTTGAAAGTGTGACTTGCCTCAAACCATAGTAGATCTGTTCCGCCCAAAATGGGAATGGGCTAGGGTTATGAACTTATAATCTATAATCTGATGATCTAGTCGATTCCATGATTATAAGTTCATTACATACCGGACCAGACTGGAATAGGGTAAGTACAAATCGAGAGGAATCGTGGATATCGTATAAAAACGCCAAATAACTTTCAAGATGGCAGTTATCCTATAGATGCTGTATTTATGCCCGTTCGAAATGCGAATCATAGTATTCATTCTTATGTGAATGGGAATGAAAAACAAGAGATACTTTTTATCGAAATATGGACAAATGGAAGTTTAACTCCTAGAGAAGCACTTCACGAAGCCTCTCGAAATTTGATTGATTTATTTATTCCCTTTTTACATGCAGACGAAGAAAATTTACCTTTCGAAAACAATCAAACGGATTCAACCAAGCCCAGTTGTTCACCATTGAAGAGGCGTTCGGCAAGGTTGGTCCAACATCTGTTGACCTTTGCAGAAGAGGGACAGAAGATGTACTTCGACAGCCAGTATTCCAAAAAGGCTACTCCTCCTTGGTCTGTGTCTTTTTCCTCCTGTGCAAAATGTTTTACCCAGGAAGTGTAGGAGGAAGGACAGTTGAGGGAGGCTTGAACTGGTGTCCCATTGTGTTGGTTGAGCGACCAGGGGTTTGCAAATGCAGGGATTCCAAAAATGGTATACAAGTCAAGAATTGTAATACTCACATCACCACAGGGGAGACGAAAACAGTTGGCAGTACAATCCCAAAAGCACATGGCAGTGGCGAACGGTGCTCTGTTGCCACCAGCTGGGAGAGAAAAGCACAAGTCGATGAGTTGAGTGATTCCAACTGCTTCCCACTGGTTGATATCTAGGGGAATGGGATGAGGAGTTTCTCTTAGAAGATGTATATTCTATAATTAAGTATGTGTAAATAGTTTTCTTGTAGGACTAAGTAATCTTGTATATATGTCTCGATTCAAGAGCGATCAATATGTCAAAAAATTCTCTAACACTTAATCCTAGAAATCATGAAGACCTGACCTTATTTTGGTTGTGAATCGGTTCTTGTTCCTTGTCTGAATCATCATATCCTATCATGTTCGACGCGTTTGAAAAAAAGTTCTCGACCCGTCGAAATCTGTTCTGTCTAACTGATTCCTTGATCTTGTTCACTTGTTTTTTGTCATATTCCCGTGTGAAGAATTTGTCATGGCTTTAGATATTTCATTGTTTGAAGAACCTGTTTTTTATGGTATAGAGAGTCAATATCACATAGAGGGTAATAGAGAAACATTAAGGTAAAATTGATATTGCTATGAAAGTTTCTGACTATACTGGTAGTGATACATGGATAATTAATTATGGTGCGTCTTATCATATGACCTTTGATAAATCTCTGTTTTCGAGTTTGTCTACATCCCTTATACCTTAAGTGTCTAATGAAAATTGTGTGTCTTTTCTGGTCTTAGGTATTGGGTCAATCTAAGTTACTCTGTTTATTATGTTACATAATGTTCTTTATGTTCCTTCTCTGTCTCATCATATGTTGTCAATATCTGAATTGAATTCCTAAAACAAATGCTCTATCACATTTTATCATATGTATGTAGTATTTTATGTTCAATGTACTCGCGCAATAATAGGAAAGGGAGATCGGAAGGGAAGTCTATTTCACTTAGATTGCATGTACAATGGGGAGACATGAGCGTCGAGTTACAAAAATCTGGTTATGGCATCTCCGGTTTGGTCATCTGTCCTTTGGTGTTGTGAAGACATCTATGTCATCCTTATTTTTGGCAATAAAGGAGTTTAGCCTCCATTGTGAAACTTGTACTTTTGCTAAGAGCCACAGGTCTAGTTACCCTCCAAGCTCTTATTCCAGTTCAGCTCCTTTTGAGTTAATTCATTCAGATTTGTGAGGGTTTTCAAAGAATTCCACTCTTTCAGGAATGAGATATTTTGTTTTGTTCATTGACGATTATACATAATTGACATGGGTGACATTGATAAAAAATAATGATGTTGTATTTACTGCATTTATTGCGTTTCATAGCCTCATTCGTGCTCTCAAATGTGTGTTTGTTAGCTATGGTTCTCACGAGAAAAGATACAAGTGTTACCATCCTCCAACTCAGAAGTTTTATGTCACCATAGACGTTACCATTAGTGAAGACTTATGCTATTTTTCTCTTACAGCAACTCAGAGTGAGGAGGAAAAGAAAATATTTTATGAATACCAATTTGAAGGATCAAAAGTCACTGTTACAATTGAAAGTGCCCCAGCCGGAGCAAATTTTTGACTCGTCGAAAGGGGTACTCTGAACCCTCCGACAACAAATTCTCGACCTATCAAAAGTCAGTCCCTGGACCCTCCGACAACAGTTGTTCGACCCGTTGAAGATGAGGTTTAACTAATTGAATGCAGGACCCTAGACCGTCCTGCAGTAGTTGTTCGACCCGTCAAAGGTAAGATTTGACCCGTCAAAATATCCTAAGCTAATGAGCCTGATTCTACATCCGTCCCAGTTTTTTAGAGTGTTCGACATGTCGAACAGCTATCTGACACGTCGAAAAGAAGAGAATTAGTCAATGTCAGTCGTCGGTTGTAGAAAAGGTACATGCAAGTCCAGTCTCTCACTCTCCATCAACAATTTCTCTTGGTCTATCATCACCTAAGATATGTAGTAGTCTTCCTTTGTCGAGTTCTAGTATACCTAAACCTGAGTCTAGAAAAGTGTTGTTTGCTAGGTCAACCTGTGGTCAACCTTCAAATAAATATGAGCCTCACTTGTCAGCTAAATTCAAGTATCATGTATCTAATTATGTGTCAACACATAGATTGTCTAAACCCTATTTAGCCCTTGTGAATCAATTATCTGTTGTGACTCTTCCCAGTAAAGTGCAGGATGCAATGAAGGAGGAGAAGTGGGCTAATGCAATGGAGGTTGAGATGGATGTTCTCAACAAAAATGGTACTTCAGACTTGGTACATTTACCATCTGGAAAGAAGATTGTTGGGTATAAATGGATTTATACTGTGAAGCATAATGCAGATGGCTCGGTTAACAGGTACAAAGCAATGTTGGTTATAAAAGGGTATACTCAGAAATATGAAGTATATTGTGATAAAACATTTTCACTTGTGGCAAAGATCAATTTCATTCGAGTCCTTATGTCTCTGGAAGCCAACTTAAATTGGCCATTGCAACAGTTTTATGTGAATAATGTATTTCTTCATGGAGTGCACAGATCTTCCTCCAGGATATGGTACTTCTACATGTGAGAAGATGGTGTGCAGATTGAAGAAGTCTTTGTATAAGGTGAAACGGTCCCCAAGAACTTGATTTGGAAGGTTCACAGCTTTCATGCAGAAGATTGGGTATAGAGAAAGTAATTCGAATCACACTTTGTTTCTAAAAAACTGACAGGGTAAGCTAACTGCTTTGATCATTTATGTAGATGACATGATTGTGACAGGTGTTGCACTAATGAAATCAAGAAATTGCAAGTTCAGTTATCTTCTAAATTTAAGATGAAAGTTGGGAACTTGAAGTATTTTCTAGGCGTTGAGGTAGCCTGGAACAAAAACTGCATTATGTTGAGTTAAAGGAAGTATGTTCTAGATCTATTGGCAGATACTGAGATGCTTGACTGTGAACAGATTGATACACCTATTAAACAGAATCATTCTATTACAGAGTATCCTGATCAAGTTCCTACAGACAAGTCTCGGTATCAGAGGTTAACTGAGAGGTTGATTTACTTGTCTTACATTAGACCTGATTTGGCTAATGATGTTAGTGTTGTGAGCCAATATATGCATAATCTCAGTGAATCCCACATGGGCGTTGTGATAAGAATCTTAAGATACTTGAAGTATGCACCTGGTAAAGACTTGGTGTTTCGTAAATATAAAGGTCTAGATGCTAGTGGGTACATTAGGCAGGCTGGGCAGAAAATATTACTGACAGAGGTTCTACTTCTTGCTATTTCACATTTGTTGGTGAAAATTTGATTACTTGGAGGAGCAAGAAGCAGAATGTAGTGGTCCGTTGTAGTGCAAAAGTTGAGTATAGAGGTATAGTTGAATGTGTTTGTGAGATGTTGTGGTTGAAGTACTTGTTAAAGGATTTGAGTTTTCAGCATAAACAACTAATACCTCTGTATTGTGATAACAAGGTGGCAGTTGACATCGCACATAATCCTATATATTCAACATGATCGAACGAAACATGTGAAGATTGATATTCTTCATCAAGGAAAATGATAGATGCTCATATTATCTCATTCTTATTTGTTCATTCAGATGAGCAGTTAGCTAATATTCTTACCAAAACTCTTTTGTCCAGGACCTTCAGTGAGTCACTTGACGAGATAGGTATTCAAGACTTGTAACCACCAACTTGAGGAGAGAGTGTTGAAGTGAGTCATACTCATAGGAAGTGTATATTATGTAATTAAGTGTAAATAGTTTTCTTATATAACTGTAAATAATTTTATATATATGTCTTAATTCATTCATGAGCGATTAATATATAAAAAAATTTCTAAATAGTTTGTTTTTCTTTGACTAGATCATTGATAGCTTAATTCATCACGAACTAACATATTTGATGAGCATATGATATAATGTCTTCACTGAAATAATCTAGTAATATCACATGTCATATATATTTCTCACGAAGTATTTTTTATTTCACCGGCCTCTTGCAAACTTCACTGGATGGTGTATTTGCACGGCGTTTCTTTGTTGACGTTCCCTAGGGAATAAGAGTAGATTATTCCCATATAAATAGTGTAAGGACATTAACATATGGAGCAAGGTAGCATCCCATTTCCTTTTCTCAATTGTTTAAGAACGACTTGGGACACTTGGTGTCTGAAAAGAACGTAGTTCCATACTACGAGTCACTTTCAAGCATTCAACAAAGTTATCTCATTATCTTAGTTTGTCCCGAAGGTAACATAAAAATGACATAAAACTCTGAACACATTAACAATCAACTCCATCACTCTCTACGAGACACATCTTTTATCACCAAGTCACCATCACGCAAGGTTTTGACACAAACATCTTGAGTAATAAAATATATTTATTTTCTTTTTTAAAAAGAATATTTTATTAAACTTTCTTGGCATTACATACACAATTCACAAAGATCCTAATATAAGTAGGAAAGAAAAAATCTATCAAAAGTAAGAGTAATTCATTCAATCAAATAAGTCCAAATTAGACGTTAGAATCAACATAGGCTACGAAGATTATACATCGTGGTGACACTCTCACCCTTAAGTATGTAATTGTGATAGGTGAGATTACAACTTATGATAAATGTAGCTACGAGGTAACATGCAAGCCAACACCAAGAGGTGTCTAAGTCTCATTCTCCTTACTTATGTTCGAGCAATGAGTCTTCACAACGCTAGTAAATTTTGGAGCCACAGCCCCATCATTCCCTCGACTCTTTGTAGCCCCTGAACTGGAAACAAGAAGCTTAATACCCTCAGAGTTGTCCTTAGGTTTGTTCTTGGACCCCAAAGAACGTCCCGACTTTTTCTTTCGAAGCACTATCATCTCCTCTGGAGTCTTCATTAAATTCAGCGAAGCAACTTGAAGTCTACGAGAGAACTTCCAATCTCTCGAATTTCCCACTCACATAAGCCTTTATAGCAGGATTGATCTTAAACTTTTTTGGAGATATCTCGGAGTCAGCAGCAATCACAGTTTAAAACGTGAGAAGCTTTACTTTAGAAAATAACGAGTTCCTCGCAATTCTAATACTTAATATTGTAATTATAGATATTAATACGGTCTTCATACACTATTTATCAAAACTAACACTGTAGATTATGACAAACGTTCGTATACTTGTGTGCCGCCAGACCTTGTCATACTGATACTATGTTTATAGTATAAGCTCAAACTTTAGGGTGTGCCACCCAAATCTAATATCCACGGTCCAGAAACGGCATAGTATTAGGGATCACCAACCAAGTCATTGGAGCTGAGATTTACTCCACGTGATGAACCCTCACGTGAGATTTTTCTCCTGCTGATTTAGCAGAGGATCCGGCCTCGTCATCCAAACCGATAATATCAAAGCGGTCAATTTGGAAATTAAAATTAAAACCGGAAAAGGAAAGTATTGAAAGCACACAAATCTCGAGAGGAGGTAGGAGGGCACGGAGATGACACCACGTGGTGGAGAGTTGTTCGCGGCAGTCGTAGTGGGACCGGGGTTTTGTCGTATCCACAGAGCTGGAGTGGAAAAGGACGGAACACGTCTACGGTCGTGGAGTGGATAGAGCCAGAAAATAGGGACGCGTGGGAGATGTCCGTACAAGAGCGAATGGGGATATTTCTCGTACCGGGAGCTTGGTCTGTATTTTGTCCGGATTCCAAAGGCTTAATGGGGAGGTTGTCCTAAGCTTCGACATGTGTCCCACCGCTCCCTCCCCCCTATGCGCCCTCCGTCAACACTTCACGTGGACGCCGTTAGTCAAGACCAAGCAACTATATTGGCCTTGGACTCACCTATCAATCTTATCCACTCGGTCATGACTATTTTGGTTTTCTTTTTCTTTTCGTCGTTATTCCATTTTTAGCCAGAGACTTTTATTTGCACCTTCAAATTAAATTTCGTTAGAACTCTTTCTGTTTTTTTTATATAAATTTATTTATTTAACCTTATATGAAAGGACGAATATATACTAAAATCTAATATAGTATGGATGGCATAATCCCTAAAATTTACCTAAATTTTATATGTTTTTGCACGATCTTTAATCTGTTAATTTTATATCCTAAATCTTTATTTAGGTTAACGAATATTATCCTTAATATTATTATATTCTTTTGTGTATACATATATAGAGAAAGAGGATGATCACAAGAAGCTAGAAAAATAATGAATAATTCTTGAATGGTAGACTACATAACTAAAATGATACATAGACGTAAAAAAATTATTTCTATGTTGTTTTAATTTAGACGGAGCTCTTGACCAAAACATATTGATTATTGGAGAAAGAGCTGAAAAAAATTAGAATGAAGAATATATGAAAAAGATGTTATAGAGAGAATGTTATTATGATAATTTGGAATGAGGTATATTGAATAAATCCATTTATTTGAAAGGTGACGCATGAAATTATTTTATACTTTCTCAACTGTTTTATTTTTAAAAAAAAAGTGACGCGAATTCCTAGAATTTTAGGCGGAATGGGGATTGTAATTCTTTCTACTTCTCGAGGTATAATGACAGACCGAGAAGCTCGTGAAACGGCAATTTTTATTTAAAAAAAAATATAGATACAAATATAATTTTGAATAATTATGATTGATAATTAAAGAACACGGTAAAAAATAAGTCATAATTTAAATAATTTAAATAATCAAAATTATTTAACATATATATATTTGTATCCTAACAATAAATTATCTGGATCAATAACTAATGACGTAGCGGAACATCGAATGATAATTAACACATGTTCAATTATAAGTTTAAAAATTTAAAATACAAAATTCTAATCCAATATTCGAAAAATAAAAACAAAAACTTAAAATTCCATCCAAATAGAGACTTCCGAAACTGTTTCCAACTTCAATTCATAGATGCCATAGTCGAACCCAAAACTTCCTTGCAACCCAGATGTCAAACACCACAAAAGCCCCAAAGCACCAGTGCCGAGCATAAACTCCGATGGCCGCCTACAAAATCCTAACTGGAACTCCGGAATCGACTTCATCAAAGCTTCCAATAGAGATCTGTCAGGCCTCAAACTCCCGAACGTCGTATAGTGTCCTAAACGTAGCACCATGTGAACGAAGATGATCTGCCCCCTGCCCCAAAAACAGACTCGCGATTGTCCAACGATGAACCACCGTGCTTCACATCCCTTGAAACCACCAAACCCGCGGCACATGACACCGATCTGATAGAGTTTTTGACTCATATCAACCCACTCCCGAGGAGGAAGAACATGATTCAGAGTAACTCCACCAAAAGTCAAATCCTTGCATGCATATTTAAAAATGAGTGATTTTAATGATTAAATTATTTTATTTATATTTTAAGTCAAATACAATTATCCTCGTTTACATTGTCAGTATTAAGTAACTGGCTGCTATAATTGCTAGCTAGTGTGAAGACGTACCAAACCCCAGCTAATTCAGTATCATATGAAACTGTAGGAAACGGCTGTGGTGAGCGGGATCAAGGTGATCCAGTGGTGTACGTCAGAAATTTTAGTCAGTGATGTTAAATAATTTTTTTATCTATAAGAATATAAAATTATAAAATTATGCTCATCGATCAATAATATAAAATACATTTGAGAAAACCAATTGATTAAATTTATTTATAGTAAAGAAAATTACACTATAATCATTAGTACTATTAATAATTTAATTAGAATTTCATGGGATGTATAAAGCAAATTTATTTTAGAATAGTTAAGACAATTACAAATTTAGCGGTGTCAAAATGAATTTTATTGAATTATTTTTATGATAATTAAAAGAAATTAAGTAATAATTAGAAAGTATTAAAAATTGAGCAGTGTCAATTAACACTCTTCAACCTGTGTTAGTTACACCCTTGAGGTGATCCCTTTAATTTTTACTCATAAAAAGGGTGGAGTCCGCATTTATAAAAGAGAAAATTGCACTAATCAGTCTAGACTTTTTTGTGTCCACCAAGTTAGTACCTGAATTTTCAAAGTGATCAATGTAGTACCTATCGTAGTACCTCTGTTAATTTTCCGTCAGCAAAACGTTAGTTTGCTAACGTGGCTTAATAAAAAATTGAAAAAATTGCACAAATAATGTCTGAACTTTTCTGTGTCCACCAAGTTAGTACCTAGACTCTTAAAGTGATCAATGTAGCATCTAAACAGCATTTTTTTATATTCGTAGTACCTCCCTTAATTTTCTGTCAGTATAACGTTAATTTGTTAACGTGGCTTACTCGAAGAAGGGTGAACTTGTCATTTTCATTGATAATTAACTTAGATGACAATTTGAGTTAAAAACGTCTTTCCATTCTAAGTTTTGTTAACCTCCTCGTTAATGGTGATGGTGATCTCGGTGTTGTAGTGACCGAGAAGGTTGAGAATGGTTGGCACGACGTTCAGGCCGACGAGGTCGGGGTAGAGCTCAAGAGCGCCGACAATGGCTTTGAGCCTCTTAATCTCATCGTGGAGTTCGACTTCGGAGTCGAAAAAGCGTTCGGGTCAGTTTGGGTACTTGAGGCGATGCTCTAAAAATAGGACTAACTTCTTTAGGGTTTGAGAGTCCAACGCCTCTAGTTTGCCTTGGGTTTTGTCTATTGCCTCCAAAATAGACATGTCCATCAAAAATTGATCGGAGACAGAGGCAAGATCTTGAAGTGGTGCTCGAAATAGGTGGTGGTTCTAGGCTTGAGTAAGCACAGATATAGATCATGCTGGTTGGTTGAGTTGTGTTGGTAAGAATTAAAGACTCTGTTGATGTTGTCGATGGAGTTAGAACTCGGTTAGCATCCGCTTTCCAATGAGACGCGCTGGATTGCTATTGTTATTGCTACTCTTGTTGTTGAGATTGTGAAGAAAATGCGGAATATGTTTGTTGTTGTTGCAGTTGGTGATCAATCTGGGACGTGGTGAGGTCCATGAAGGTCCCAGGTTGTGGGATCGGTGGTACTGAGGTTTAGAAGCATCAAGGGTTGGTGGTTGTTAACATGGTGTTGCCGACGATCGATGATCTCACTTCTCTGCTGACACACCCTGATTTGATAAAGTCGTCAGAGTCAGAGAAGTGAAGGTGGAGTAAGAGACCAATGATGGTGATGGACTTGTTGGTGTGGGAGTAGAGAGAGCGAACGAAAGGATATCTTTCAGTTAATAATTCAAAGTTAAAAGGATATAATTTTCATATCGCACTAAAACGTTAGTTCCTTGAACTCTATCCTGACCTCATTGGCCTCAACGTCGTGCCAACCATTCTCAACCTCATCGGTCACTACAACACCGAGATCACCATCGACATTGACGAGGAGGTTAACAAAACTTAGAAGGGAAAGACTTTTTAACTCAAATTGTCATCTAAGTTAATTATCAATAAAAATGACAAGTTCACCCTTCTCTGTGTAAGCCACGTCAACAAATTAACGTTAGACTGACAGAAAATTAAGGGAGGTACTATGAATATAAAAAGAAATGCGGTTTAGGTACTACATTGATCACTTTGAGAGTCTAGGTACTAACTTGGTGGTCACAGAAAAGTTCAAACATTGTTTGTGCAATTTTTTCAATTTTTTATTAAGCCACGTAAGTAAACTAACATTTTGCTGACGGAAAATTAACGGAGGTATTACGAATATAGCAAAAATATAATTTAGGTACTACATTAATCACTTTGAGAAATCCAGATACTAACTTGGTGGGCACAAAAAAATATACACCGTTGATGCAATTTTTTCGTTATAAAACAGGTCTCACATATTTGATGTATAAAAAATAAAGAATTCACCTTGAATACGTTCAGAACCGAAAACCTCACCGCATTGTAACTTTGTAAGGTAGAAGGCTATGGCCGTCGCTCTTTAACACACTATATTTATTTTCCTCGGTCATTAAGATAAAAGGGCATCCGGCATCCGGTTACTTTGTCGCAATAATAAAACGCTTTAGTAATGCTACTAGAACCCTTTTTTCAAAATAAAAATACTACTAGAACCCTAGCCTTTTTTTAGTACTAGAAGAACCGCCAAGTCACCAACCGTAACTTAAAGGAGCATGATCATCGATCCTAGCTAGCTAGATTATTAATAAGCTTGTATTGTATTATTTACGGCTCAATAGTGCATACATTGTTAAAGTATGGTATGGCAGAGGTTTCTCGATCTCTCATCCTAGATCCTTGTATGCTTGCCCTTTACCACACTCATCTTAAGCTTCAATTCCTAGCTTTATATTGCAGCAACTACTTTGCACAATCGCACATGCTTGCCTGCAGAACTGCACGGCCTTGGTTCTTATCTACCTCTGTTAACATCCACGATTCAACCCTAACCTAATCCTAATCGCCATCTCTAAATGATTTCGAATCATTGCATCGGGGAACTGGAAAGATTATATGGATTTTTTTTATGGTTAGTAAATAAGTTTAACATTGTCACACGTGCAATTGGGGTGTTGACGAAACTGATATGTCGTACGAAAATTTGCGAATTAACATTGTCAAGATGGCAAGATTATATGTGTCATTTTGATAATTTAAAAGAACTAATTAATTAGGTGTATAGTAATTGCATTGTAAATTGAGATAATTATTCAACGTCCCTATTTTATTCATTTTATTCTATTTTAAAAATAAAATAAAAATTGAGACCCAACTGAGTACCATGCTACTTGACTCAATCTCACGCATGATATAGTATATTACTATAAGAAATTTAACCTGAAAAGGACATAAAACATAAGCTTTAAGCTACATAAGAACTATTACAATTATCTTTAATAAAAACATCTGAATTATAACATGAGTTTTCTCGTCCCAAAATATATCTAAAAAGGAAAAACTAGCATGTGTGCATGTCTATGGGCAACCCCGTACCATTTGTTCACGAAGTATATGTCTCTAGCCACTTTAATTTGACATAAAAAATTTATCGTTAAAGCTCTATTTCATATTTGATAACAAAATTAGCTAATAAACTTAGTTAACAGTAAGTAATTTTGTTTTTCAAAATCTATGACCTAACTAGCTAGCGCAGCTCAATGGACTTTAGTTGGACGCCACGAGGGATATCAACTATCAACAATCAAGTAAATTAACTTGTGTATTATTATTATTATTATTATTATTATTATTATTATTATTATTATTATTATTACTACGTGCTCCATGGTTTCAAACTTCAATGTCCGAAAATTTGAAGCTAGATTGTTGGTTCTGATCGATGCTTGGCAGCTTGGATAGAAACAGGGGAACACATATAGTCAATTTGGTTAACACCAGCCGAGTACGTCCCCAATGTAGCAGAACAGAGTTGTGGATATTTGGAGCTGAATTATTGCTCAAAAATGGAAAAGGAAATGGCCCTGGTCCTGTCCCTGCCCCTGCATTTAGGAAACATCCTTTTCATGGCTTCGACGTTTATGGAGAAGACAATGAAGGTGGATGTGGTATGTGGATTGTGATCCCTTGACTTTCCGAGCAATGTTAATATTGATGAAAGAAACAAATCAATACTAATTAAGGATTGTGAAATTATCTTGTATCATCACATGAACAAATTGAAAAAAAAGAAGTACATAATAATTATAACATTACGTTTTACAAGTCATTATACTGTTAATTCCACATAAATACTAAGTGCCACATTATTATAAATAAATTAGATGAAAGAAAAAAATAAATGGATAATATCAAAAGACTTAGAGATGCTTTCACTTTGTTTAACTCGAGAATGATATGATGATGATCGATACTTCTGTTTTTTTAGCTTTCACTTTCACTTAATTCGTTCCACTTTGATCCTGTAAACCTGTAATGAAACTAATTTTTTTTTGGTACTAGTTACCACCCATTTGTTTACCGATCGAGAAGATAATGGGAACTTTGGAAGATTATAACATATTGATTCAATGCAAATGGATAGGAAGGATTGGGTTCTATGTCTACCAATCAATCAGTTGCCTTCGAATTGTATTCCAACAATTAAAACATAAGAAGATCCTTGTAATTTATTGTTTCAATTTAGGTTTTCAGGTCTGGGTATATTATTTCAGATGAACTGAGGTTGCAGATCTGGTGGAGAAGATTCAATTTCGATGTTTAGTATAAACGGATAGAAATTTGCAAGGGTAATATTGGTTTTATGACACATAAATAAGATAAATAATAATAAATTAGTTATTTATTCAACGACATGAAAATGCCACATAGATTTAAGGCCACAAACTTTGGCATTCTTTAAGGCCCTATAGCACCACTCTTATTGTTTATTCATTTCAAAATAGAGGATGAGTGGGTAGCTTGCATGAATCTTTTTTGGTGGAATAATTTTAGGAGAATCTGGACTATTTGTTTATGATTATCAAACCAAATGCTTCCTCGATCTTAAAAAGACCTCTTTTCTAAATCTCCCTTGCGACAACGTTAGTGCGGCCAGGAGACCTAATGAAAACTAGGGTTTTGTGCGGCGGTGGCGAACATCAATGATGACGTTGTTGAGTAGTGTTTTTGTTATGATGGTGTTGGGTTTTTTTCATCCAACAATGCTGAGACTCTTATCTTGGTGTCGAGGAGTGTGTTCACGGTTGGCGGCGCGGGATTGGGGTTTTGAGCGATCTCCACCCCTTGCTACCATCTCTGTATGGCTAGGCCTTCTGTTGGCGTCTATGGTTGGGGGCAAAAAAATGTACATGTGGCCTATAATGAGGATCTAATTGACTTGGGGGGATGAGGTGGCTGGTAGGTGGTGACTTACGCTGGCGAGACTGGCTGGTACACTCCAATTGGATGGAGAGTGGGGCTTGTCGCGACATGGTGGCGACGCCAAAGGAGCGATTCGGCACTGTAATAGGTCCAGATCTTCGGGCCGACAACGGTTAGTCGGAGGAGTCACAGACCTTACACTATCTAGGGTCAACAAAGACAAAAACCTAAGGATAGGTTTTGGGCTTTGGGCCTGAAGACTTGTCTAGTTGGTCTCTGGGTTGGGCATGGGGCCCTTATTGTTGAGTAGCTTGGATTGGGTTTGGGCCTAACTCAAGGGTGGATCTGGATACCTTGGAGCATATGGTATTCTTGTGCATGTTTTTGGTACCAAATTTGGGACCCGGATAAGTGGAACATGTTTCCCGAATTTAGAGGCCTTAGTTCGTCACACTCAGCTATCGTTTTTTTCTTACGGCACATGCTGGGATTACGGTGGCAATAGAAGTACCTACTATACTCGGATACCGACTAGAAAATGCTCGTCTCGATAAATATTATCAAGCGGCGCATCGAACATCCAAAAGTCCACTTAGCAAAACAGTGACCGCCTACAACGACTGAAGCTTTGTTAAAGTTTATCCCACCTGCTACTTTAGCAAATAATGTCTTCATGTCCTTGAGTTACATGTTTTCAATTTCTTGTAGTGCTATTTTTCCTTCTATTATGCTTGTTAGGCTAGGTAAATTTGTTCAAAAGGCCTTGTGTAATGCAAGAGGTCTTTGTATTTCTATTCAGCACCAAGAAGTGTAGTTGACTTGTTTGTAATCGTCAATGTTGAATACAATTTCTATTATTCACCTTAAAAAAAGAAGAAAAAAAGAGGATGAGCAAATATTTCATATACTAATATGTTATGTGTACCAAATCAATTTGTATGGAAGCACAATAACATATCTCTACTATAATAAAGTAATAAAGGGAAGCCCATTCTTTAGTGTCATCGACATATTCAAAATTGAATTGCCATAATTACCCAAAATAAAAAACAAAACTAATAACCAGAAGAAAGACATAAATGAGGGCAATAATGTAAAGTAAAGTACAAGTACATTTTGGTAAAAGAATATAAGTCCAAGCAACCGGTTATGGGTTTGCAGCCGAGAAAGAAATTAAAGGGATTGGCAACTATGTAAACTGCTATGGTACTGACTTGGATTTGAGTGTGTAGGCAGCGCCTACATCACAGGTTGGGCAACTCATCTTCTGAGTACCGAGCCTTACTTCGAAGTCCTTCGCTGCCATGAATTTGGCACTCCGCAATGTGGTGATCTCCACACCAGTGATCACGGACGCCTCAAAACGAAAAGGAGGTGAGGAGACTATGTTGCACTTGAAGAAGCCGAGAGCTCTGTTGAGGCAAAAATAAGGTCCTTTGCTGCCCTCTTGTCTAGAGTTGGTGATATCGGAAAAGCGTGGATTGTTATTAAAGTCCCCAACAAAAAAACCTAATGGGGAAGATCGGTAAGTTCCAAGAACAAGGCCAAGAAACGGATCATTGATGGGGTGATGCATGCCCCCAAATTACTGCATGTTCTTTGCCATTCGATTTTCAATTTTTTTTCTCTTGCGCATGAGTGAAGGCGGGACATGAACTCTAGTATGTTATTGTACCAAATCAACTAATTAGCAAATTAAAGAACATGCCCCCAAGTTAGTGCATGTTCTTTTTCATTCCAATTTCAATTTTTTTTCCACTTCCGTATGAGCGAAGGCGCGGACATGAACTCTAGTATGTTATTGTACCAAATCCATTAATTAGTAAAAAAACTCTATGTCGAATACACGAAAATGTTGTAGTGATCGATTTTTTTTTGTTTTTCTTATGATCGCTCATCTGATGATGGCAAGTTACAGTGGTCAAGGTGACCCTCTCAAGGTACCTTTACTCTCCCTCCCGGTTCGGGTTGTTATTCAAGGGCTAGAACCCATTGTTTTCATAAGGAAAACAATTTAGATGATAGCTAATGCCATTGGAATTTTCAAAAGAATATGCGAATTGAGTTTTCACTGGGGAGTGGCAAAAGTGAGAATCCACCATTCAGTTCAATCTAAGGTTTGGCAGTCTTTGGCGGTGAGAGAGTTCGAGTTTTAGCAGGATATTTCGGCAAAGTTCAAATTTTGGTACGAGCATTTGCAAGGATACTGTGGCACCTGTGGACTGCTGGAACATCCCAAAACTGGATGCATTAGTGCCTCGAACCTCTCCAAAAACATATTACTTGAATCTGCAATAGCATTCATTGGAGGAGGTGAAGATACTTCTTGCAATGAAAGGGTTAAGGCACCATACGTGCATGGTAACCCCAAAATTAATTATGTTATTGACTTAATTGGATTTGAGTGTGCAGGCAGCACCTATAGCATAGGTTTGGCAAGTCCTCTTTCGAGTATCGAGCCTTACTTCGAAGTCCTTCACTGCTATGGATTCGACACTTCGCAATGTGGTGATCTCCACACCAGTGATCACGGACGCCCTGAAACGGAAAGGAGGTGAGGAGACTATGTTGTACTTGATGAAGCCGAGAACTCTATTGAGGCAGAAATCAGGTCCTTTGCTGCCCTCATGTCCAGAGTTGGCGATACCGAAAAAGATTGGAGTGTTTGTTAAAGTCCCTTGCAAAAAAACCTAAATGGGTAAGATTGGTAGGTTCTAAGAACAAGGCCAAGAAATGGATCATTGATGGGGTGATGCATGCCCCTAAGTTACTGCATGTTCTCTGCCATTCAATTTTCAATTTTTTTTCTCTTGCGCATGAGCAAAGGCGCGGATATGAACTCTAGTATGTTATAGTACCAAATCAATTAATTAGTAAAAGAACATGCCCCCAAGTTACTGCATGTTCTTTGCTATTAGATTTTCAATTTTTTTCTCTTGCGCATGAGCGAAGGTGCGAACATGAACTCTAGTATGTTATTGTACCAAATCAATTAATTAGTAAAAAAAACTCTATGTCAAATACACGAAAATATTGTAGCGATTGAATTTTTTTTCCTTCTTCTTATGATCACTCATCTGATGATGGCAAGTTACACTGGTCAAGGCGACCCTCTCAAGGTACCTTTAGTCTCCCTCCCGGTTTAGGTTGTTATTCAAGAGCTAGAACCCATTGTTTTCACAAGGAAAGTGATTCGGATGGTAGCTAATACCATTGACGTTTTCAAAAGAATATGTGAATCAAGTTTTCACAGGGGAGTGGTGAAAGTGAGAATCCGCCATTCAATTCAATCTAGGGTTTGGCAGCCTTTTGCGGTGAGAGAGTTCGAGTTTGAGCAGGGTATTTTGGCTAAGTTCAAGTTTTGGTAAGAGAATTTGCAAGGGTGTTGTGGCACTTGTGGGCTGCTGGAACATCCTAAAACTGGATGCATTGGTGCCCTGGACCTCTCCAAAAACATAGTACTTGAATCTGCACCGGCATTCATTAGAGGAAGTGAAGATACTTCTTACAGTGAAAGGGTTAGGGCACCGGATGTGGATGGTAACCCTAAACCTAATTATGTTACTGACTTGGATTTGAGTGTTGCCTACACCACAGGTTGGGCAACTCCTCTTTTGAGTACCGAGCCTTATTTTGAAGTCCTCCCCTTCCATGGATTCGGCACTCTGCAATGTGGTGATCTCCACACCAGTGAACACGGATGCCCCAAAATGGAAAGGATGTGAGGAGACTATGTTTCACTTGAAGAAGCCGAGAACTCTATTGAGGCAGAAATCAGGTCCTTTGCTGCCCTCCTGCCAAGAGTTTGCGATACCAGAAAAAGATTGGATTGTTATTAAAATCCCTTGCAAAAAAACCTAAATGGGGAAGATCGATAGGTTCCATGAACACAGCCAAGAAACGGATCATTGATGGGAGTGATGCATGCCCCCAAGTTACTGCTTGTTCTTTGCCATTCGATTTTGAATTTTTTTCTCTTGCACATGAGCTAAGGCACGAACATGAACTCTAGTATGTTATTGTAACAAATCAATTAATTAGTAAAAGAACAATCCCCCAAGTTATTGCATGTTCTTTGCCATTCGAATTTCAATTTTTCTCTCTCTTGCGCATAAGCAAAGGCGCGGACATGAACTCTAGTATGTTATTGTACCAAATCAATTAATTAGTAAAAAAACTCTATGTCGAATACACGAAAATATTGTAGTGATCAAAACTTCATTTCTTCTTCTTCTTATGATTACTCATATGATGATGGCAAGATACAGTGGTCAAGACGACCCTCTCAAGGTACCTTTACTCTTTCTCCCGGTTCGGGTTGTTATTCAAGGGCTAGAACCCATTGTTTTCATAAGGAAAATGATTCATATGGTAGCTAATGCCATTGGCATTTTCAAAATAATATGTGAATCGAGTTTTCACATGGGAGTGGCAAAAGTGAGAATCTGCCATTCAGTTCAATCTAAGGTTTGGCAGCCTTTTACGGCGAGAGAGTTTGAGTTTTAGCAGGGTATTTCGGCAAAGTTCAAGTTTTGGTACGAGCATTTGCAAGGGTACTGTGGCACCTGTAGACTGCTGGAACATCCAAAAACTGGATGCATTAGTGCCCCGAACCCCTCCAAAAACATAGTACTTGAATCTGCAACGACATTCATTGGAAGAGGTGAAGATACTTCTTGTAGTGAAAGGGTTAGGGCACCATATGTGGATGGTAACGCTAAACCTAATTATGTTACTGACTTGAATTTGAGTGTGTAGGCAACACCTACACCACAGGTTGGGCAACTCCTCTTCCGAGTACCAAGCCTTACTTCGAAGTCCTTCGCTACCATGGATTCGGCACTTTGCAATGTAGTGATCTCCACACCAGTGATCACGGACTCCTCAAAACGGAAAAGAGGTGAGGTGACTATGTTGCATTTGAAGAAGCCAAGAACTCTGTTGAGGCAGAAATCAGGTCCTTTGCTGCCCTCCTGTCCAGAGTTGGCGATACCGGAAATGATTGGATTGTTGTTAAAGTCCCCTGCAAAAAAACATAAATGGGGAAGATCGGTACGTTCCAAGAACAAGGCCAAGCAACAGATCATTGATGGGGGTGACCTGGAAACTCCATGTCGCATCATTGAGCTTTCCTCCCATCACAAACAAGCTAAGGCATCCAAAGGTGGTGGTTTAGAAGTAGGAGAGCTACGTTCAACTGAGCATGTAGGTGTGTCTTCATTGGCTATCACCACCATCGAAACAGAGCCAAACACAACGTGGAAGTGGTTCTCAGAGGTGTTCAGATCTGTGGAGAATGACATAATTTCTTCAGTTACTACGCCTATGGACTTTGAAAAAGGTGAGAAGGAGTTTGAGACGGATAAGTCCTCCTCGAACTAACATAGATGGAGCTTGTTTCACTTTTGTTTTCATTTTTTAGTTGGTTTTTGGTTATGGTTTTTTTGGGGAACTATTTGGTTGCTTTTGCTTTTGAACTTACAGTTGGTTCTGAAATAGGTATTGCTCACCGTCCTAGGATCTGCTATTTCATTGATTATTTTTTCTGCGCTCATTGCTAAGTTTTGATTATTTGGGTAGGCATAGTAACATGGTTCATTTAGTTACTAAGATTACAACTTCTTTCTTTCGGCGCTCTTAAGTGGATAATCGTAGTTGTAATTGTTACTTCTTTTTATCCTTAATGAGAACTGACGTCTTACATGTTACTCTTTAAAAAAAAATCGCTCATCATGACGTCTTTATAAATGTACTAACCTAAATAGAAAATAAAACCTCAATGTCATGTCTTAATGCCCTTGATATTTCTGATCAGGGAACCAAATTGTCTTCAAAGTTCCTTCATCGGCATTTACACATATACGGGCAAATTACACAAAACATTTTAAAGTTACGAACGCGAAGTATTTGTTGTCTTGCCCATATGCCATCCTAATTCTTTGACGGTACCACTACATACCAAATATTAGGATCTGCAACTATCCAAGATTAGTGTAGTGGGTATAACCTAGAGTAATCTTTCAAAGTCCGACGTCGATGTTTAACTTCACTTATACAGAGTTGACATAAACCATAGTTAAAACTTTAATCTGCTGCTGTAAGTCAATTTTCTTTTGTCTCTTTTTGAAGCACAAAAACTTGAAGCAGGGATAATCACATCATCTAGTTGCCTAATAACAACAAACCCTAGCTGGATTCTGTTCCAGAGAAGTTTCTGTTTCTTTTTTTCCTTGGCCAAAATATGTTTCTCGTTTATTGTGAATTTTCTGGAATTTTCCTATTTTTGTTTAGTCGAAACTAATTAAAAGGAATAAAAGCGAACAGAGGAGAAAAAAGAAAAGAAATTCCACCGCCTTGGGGATACCAACGGCGTAGTAAAACTACAGTCCAAGAATTCATGATCGACAAACAGCACGTTCATCTTATTCACCTCACAACCCAACCACATCCCTCCACGTAGAACCTTTTGACCGTACCCAAACTCCAAGCGGGACGCACGTGGAGAAGAGAATTCCACCTGTCCAGTCTGTCCCGTAACCCAGACAATTCTCAAAGTTCTCATACGTATATATTTTAACCACTGCGGTAAACTGAGGCACTAGAACCCTTAAACCCAACCGCGGTTAACAAAAACTCAACTGCGGTTAACCCCCCCTTCTTAAGCAGTTTATAAGCAAAGCCACTCCTCTTGCTGTTGTTCCCCCAAAACACAACCGTCCAAAAACACCACAAAACACAACAACGACGAAATGATGCTCGGAGAACCTCACCGTCCGAATCCGACCATCCACGTCCCCCCATGGCTTCAACTCGACGATCCAACAGCCGAGATGTTCTCGTCTCCTTATCCTCTGAGCGGCGTCGACGGAAATGGCAACACTACTAGCCCTTACCATCTCAACGAGGCACTCGCGAGTCTCCAGCGCTACTTGCCTTCGAACGAGTTTTCGGACCCGGATTCGGACTCCGAGATTTCGGGTCTTGACCCGGACTCTCCGGTGGACGCGTACTCCTGCGACCATTTCCGCATGTTCGAGTTCAAAGTGAAGCGCTGCGCACGTGGCAGGTCACACGACTGGACCGACTGTCCTTTCGCTCATCCGGGCGAGAAGGCCCGCCGCCGCGACCCGAGGAAGTTTCACTATTCGGGTTCGGCCTGCCCCGATTTCCGAAAGGGTCACTGCAAGAAGGGTGACACGTGCGAGTTTGCTCATGGTGTTTTCGAGTGTTGGCTACATCCGGCGAGGTACAGGACTCAGCCGTGTAAGGATGGGACTAGCTGCAAGAGGAGGGTTTGCTTCTTCGCGCACACGCCGGAGCAGCTTAGGGTTCTGCCGCAGCAGAGTCCGAGAGGAGGGTCAAACTCGGTCAGCGCCACCGTTGTGGCGGAGTCGTACGACGGGTCGCCTCTGCGTCAGGCGATTGAGGCGGCTGCGGCTTCGATCGGGAAGGGAGGCATGCCGTTCTTGTCATCTCCGCCGTCGATGTCGCCGGAAGATTCACCGCCGATGTCTCCTTTGGTGAGCCGGTCGCTGGGGTCGAGCTCGATCAATGAGATGGTGGCGTCGTTGAGGAACTTGCAGCTTGGAAAAGTGAAGTCTCTGCCTAGTTCGTGGAATGTTCAAGTCGGGTCTCCCGGGTTCGTTTCTCCACGGGGCGGGTCAATGCTCCGACCCGGTTTCTGTAGCCTGCCTTCGACTCCGACCCGTGTCCCGCCCCGGTCTGCAGTCGGGTTTCTGGATTTCTGTGATGAAGGTTGTGAGGAGGAGCCGCCGATGGAGAGGGTCGAGTCCGGGAGGGACTTGAGGGCAAAGATGTTTGAGAGGCTGAGGGAGGAGAACTCACTTGGTCGGGTCGACCCGACCCAGGCCCAGGGATCTTCTGGTGCTCCGGATGTCGGGTGGGTTTCTGAGCTGGTGAATTGAGTGAGCCAAGTGGGCGCGCATCTGGGGTTTGTGTGACTAAGGACTTTAGTCTTATGATTCTATTTTGTTGGCCTCTAATTATCTACTATTCTGCTTCTTTTGGTCTCTCACATTTGTGAATAGTGTCTAAAACGGCGCACAGAGGGAGCTGGGAATTTGATTTTGTTGGAAGCCAAGTCGAAAGTCGAAGATGATTATCAGGATTATGTGTAAATATTTTATGGGTGAAGAGTAGAAGAATCTCTATCTATCGGTTTTTGCTAATCAAAGCGAAGTAGGAAGAGTCGAGTGTCCAGATTGGTAAGGAGAAGAAACAAGTAATGCGATCCCTTTTGTTTTGTGTATAGGTTGAAGCAGAGTGGAGTATGATTCCCTCCCTTTTGTGCTCGTTCATCATCTTCACCACAACTATTGCTCACTTACTGATCTCTATGATTGTAAAATTTTTATGCTTATTATGTAATGCTCTTCATCCCGATGGAACTATTATTGTAATTTATATTTATGTCAAATGATGATCAAGCTTCTTGGTTTCACTGGTTTGTTCCTTGATTCATTTTGTTGGGTTTGGTTTTACATTGTTGCCAGTTTGCAACTATTGATGCGAAGTTATTGTAATATTTTGCCGTATCAGTTGGGGGTGATTGATGTTTCAATTACGTCCATGGTTTCTTTGGCAGGTTTTAGCTGATGAAGTTAAAACCTTGGACTTGATCTTTAAACTGGCAGATATTTCTTTGAGTACTCAAATCTTCTAGTACACCAAGTCTGAAAGTTTGAAGCACGGATTGAGAATTTGAGATTATATTGAAACTATTGCCTCTGGCAAAGAAATTGATGGGAGTACCATTTCATGGTACTAATCACCGAGGGGAAAATAGAAATTGCATCTCTGACGAAGGAAGAAGCTATATTGGAAAATCATACAAGGAAATGGAGAGCCGCTAAAAATATCAAATAAAATCATAAAAGCGATATAAAGTGAGCACACAACATCTTGATGATCTAGTAAGACAAAGCCTTGAACCGGGTAACCCGTCATGGGAAACCTTGGCTACCTGGTATTTGAATTTCTTACATTCTGTGTTTGACCATTGCAAGTCTATAATAATATACGTTACATATGGAAGCTAATCTTTGCTATTTCTGAGGCTTTGCTTTCAGCTATTGCTGATAAAGCAAACAGGGTTTGTCAATGTGATGATGATTGGTGTGGACATGCTTGTTTTCATGCTTATGATTTGGACGTACATAATTTCCTGGAATGGTTCCATCAATCTATGATTTTGGTGTGTTTTATTGGAAGTATATCTTACAGCAACCATAGTGAAACTAAAATCGACAGTAGTGATCCGAGTTCTTTCAGCTGTATCTACTTTCTCAAGCTCAGTAGGATGCTAGCTAGTTTAGCACTTTAGCAAGTTTAGAACGAAGCCTGTGTTCCGATGGATTGTAATATATTTTGAAGATCTGAACGGATTTGAAGAATTTGACAGTTTTACCGAAGCAATGTGGTTGTTACGGTTGCCGACAAAGCCAAAGAGGAGGAGAATAAGTATATATCGAAGTGTTTCAATTTCCAATATCGTTGTCCGTGTCTAAGTGAGTGAGTCATAAGCTATGTGCCGCATAACATTAAGGAGCGTCATCTCTCTAACATGCATGCTTGCCACGTACGTACTTGGAGGAAGGGGGGCTCGATCGATCTTTAATGTTATGCGGCACATAGCTTAGTCCATGTCGTATTGTATGCATGCATGTTCAGTAGAATTTGAGGCCGGGTTCAATGAAATTCTCCTGGTTCTTGAATTCTTCATTATATTCTGGTATATGCCAACAAGAATTGCCAGAGCATCCCGTGACAAATATCCAAGTTTAAAATGGACATGAAAATTTTTTAAGCAAAAAGATCGACAGTTTGAACAGGTGTATCTTCATCCGCGTTCCGAAAGACATTATATTTACATTCATATTATTAATTTGTACTATAATCGATTGCGAAATGTAGAATACGTCAACAGTGAAACTCACTCATGTCAACAGTTATTGATCATATAATTGTCTTTGAAACGTATGCTATCAACCTCTTTCATTCTACCCAATAGAAATGTTGGTTGGTGCCTTAAACATATGTAATATGTTGACTGGCTTCTAGCAATGGGAAATTAACTGGGTCGTTCGGGTTCGACGTTCCTGACCATCCAAATTTAATTATGATTTTATGTTATGTTTTGGTCTCTATAGTAGATCGATTGGCAGACACTATTTAGGGTAACTGGGTGTCTTTAACTGAAATGGGTATAAAAAATTAGGAATTAATTTTAATTTATGAGTATACTGTGTTTATTTGTGTAAATTAAATTTGGAATTAAATGTGACCCACACTTTTATCAGGAATTGATTTCTGAAAAAACTCCTGACTTGATACCCAAGTGGGTATGTATTTGGAATGCAATCACAGTTGGAATCAAATTTTTATACTAAAATCACCAAAATTAAAATTATGTTGCAGGAGAAAGTAGAATAGACAGAAAAGTAGTTCATCTTCTGATTGATAGAATGCCTTAAATACAGGCTGATACAATCTGTTACAATAATTATCCCTATATAACAAGGATTTTCTGTATCTATCTAATCAATATTCCTATCTAATTAGGACAAGACACACATCGGGATTAATGGAGAATAAATCTCCTTAAACATTCCCCATTGTGTCGATGGCCGTAAGAATGATGCATGACTTGTTGTCTCATTAAAAACCTCGCCAAGCAAACAAAAACCTCATGGGTAAAACAAATGCTTGGTTTAAGGGAAAAAGAGTACAACGCACCAATTACTAAAGCTACTACATGTGAAGTAGACTCCCCATGATGTCTACAGAAATATAACACCTCCTGACTGTAAACTCAGTCTAGGAGTTCTGATAACCTGCGCATACCAATACTCCTCACATGTTTCATAAAAGTAGATTTAGGAAGTGACTTGGTAAACAAGTCCGCAGCATTATCAACAGAACCTATCTGGCTCACATGAATATTCAACAGTTGTTGTTGTTGCTGATTAAATAAAAACTTTGGCGATATATGTTTTGTATTGTCACCCTTAATGAAACCCAACTTCATCTGTTCAATGCATGCAACATTATCCTCAAAGATGCAAGTAGGATCAGTAACAGTAGATTTCAATCCACTAGAGACTCGAATATAACCTATGATTGACCTGAGCCAAACACATTCTCTAATTGCTTCATGCAAAGCAATTATCTCAGAAGGATTCGAGGAAGTAGCAACAAGGGTTTGCTTTGTTGATCTCCAAGATATCGCCATGTTTCCCATAGTGAAAACATAACCGTTATGTGAACGATCTTTGTGTGGGTTAGAGAGGTACCTAGCATCAGCAAATCCAACAAATACATCAATCGGTGTTTTGGAATATGGGATAACATGAAAACTATTCGAAGCATGACCATTTTTCAACAGGTCGAGGGAATGACTCTGGTCGATCCATGGTGTAGGTTTCGTCGGGTCGAGGAAAATCCTCGACAGGTCGAAATCCCCAGAATTTGATTCAACTTTCTCTTTTCCGAGAATCTCATGCTTTTCTCTGTATTCTTTGTATAGGAAGAATAAGCTTATGTCAATGGAACCTTTTAAGTATCTAAAGAGTTATTTCACTCCGTTTCAATGATGTTGCGTTGGTGCAGAGCTAAATCTGGCCAACAAGTTCACTGAGAACGCAATATCTAGACGTGTGCACTGAGCTAAATACAACAAATCTCCAATAGCACTAAGATATTGAATTTCAGCTCCCAAGATCTTCTCATCATCATCTCACGGACGAAACAGATCTTTCTTGGGGTCCAGACTGCAAACAACCATTGGTGTGCTAACAGGGTATGCTTTGTCCATATTAAATCGCCTGAGCATCTTTTGGACATAAGCAGACTGGTGAATAAGAATTCCACCAACTCGATGTTCTAGTTCTAATCCGAGACAAAATTGAGTCCTACCAAGGTCTTTCATCTCAAATTCAGATTTCAAGTAGCAAACAGTCTTATTGATCTCTTCAAGAGTTCCGATGATATTCATATCATCAACATAGACAGCTACTATAACAAATCCTGAACTTATTCTTTTAGTGAACACGCAAGAGCCTAAATCATCATTCTTATATCCCTTCCCAATCAAGTAGTCACTGAGGTGTGTATACTACATCCTACCGGATTGCTTCAATCCATATAGTGATCGTCTCAACTTTATAACATAAGTACTCCGTGGTCTAGAGTTACTTGATTTTGGTATAGCAATGCCATCTGACACTTTCTTGTATATCTCTGAATCAAGATCCCCATAGAGATATGCAGTAACCACATCCATCAGCTGCATACCAAGCTTTTCAGACACTACCAAGCTTATTAGGTAGCGGAAGGTGATGATGTTCATAATTGGAGAATACGTCTCCTCATTAGCAATTCCAGAGCGCTGAGAGAAACCCTGCACTATAAGTCTAGCTTTATAACACAAGATCTCATTCTTCTCATTACGCTTGTGAACAAAGACCCATTTATGTCCAACTGGCTTAACATTCGGTGGGCATAGCACAACCAGACCAAAAATTTGCCTTTTATTTAGAGAGTCTAGTTCAGCCTGGATTGCTTCCTTCTATTTCGGCCAATCTGCTCTACGTTGACATTCATCAACTGAGTGAGGTTCCACTTCATTGTCGTCAATAATCTCCTGAGCGACGGAATAAGAAAACAAATCATCAACTAACATGGAAGATCTATCCATAAGAACATGTGCATCATTTGTTTAAAGTGAGATTTCTGAGTTCTCTGATATCACAAAAGGTTTTGGAGAGTCTCCTAGAGATGCCAATTGTGATTCAAGGACATAACCATAATCAGAGACAATCTCATATGAAGGATTCACAATGTTGATGACAAGTGGATCTTTTGGTGCCTTGATGGCCTGCATTTTAACTGGCGGCTCATCTGTGGATTTTCTTGGTCTCCCCCTCTTTCTGGTGGGAGCTGAGGCCGAAGCAACACCATCCACATGAGCAGGAGGAATGCCTCCTTGCCCAGTGTTGCTATTAACAAATATCTTTATCGGGATTTCTAACCTTGTAGGAACATTAGTAGCAGGTATATCTGATCTCGTTACTTTAGCAATATCAACAAATGAATCATGCATGGAGTCTGCCACTTGCTGAATGTCAAGTATCCTACGCACTTCTATCTCACTCTGAGATATGCGTGGGTCATCATGAGACGCAGTGGGATCAAACCACGTCAATTTCTAAAGTTGAACTGGAATAGAACTATTCCTATCTCCCCCTAACGGCGGGAAATATGTCTCATCATATTGATAATCTAGCAATTCAAGATAGTGGATTATTCATATCCAGTTACCAACTGGTATGCACTGATGGTTGACGGGCAACAGGTCTAAAACGAAATGGGCATTGCTGCGTGTAACACTGCATAACCCCAAGCAAAGATCGGTTAATTTGTATGCATTACCAAAGCTTTAGACACAAGCTGTAACCGCTTGATATGAGCATATACTAAACCATTCTGAGAATGGACGTGGGCAACATGATGTTCAACATCAATCCCAAGAGACATGCAGTAATCATCAAAATATTTTTATGTAAACTCTTCTGCATTATCCAATTGAATAGACTTGATTGGATGGTTCAAGTGGTGAGCCCGAAGCTTAATGATTTGAGCTAGAAGTTTTCCAAACGCAGCATTCCTTATAGATAGTAAAGCAATGTGTGCCCATCGCGTTGATGCGTCTATCAAAACCATGAAATATTTAAATGGTCCGCATTCAGGTTTAATAGGTCCACAAATATCACCTTGGTTCCTTTGTAAGAGTGGAATATTTTCATTGTTATCAACAGCAAAAGAAGGACGAGCCGTCAATTTTGCTAAAGAACAAACTTTGCAGAACGAGAGATGCGCACCAGAGATGGCAACATAAGAATCTGGTGGGATAATGCACGATGTCTCAACAATATGTTGTTGGGAAGGTGTTATACTTGTCGTGGAGACCAACTTAGGATTGAGATGGGTAGTCTTATCCTCACCATCTAAACCGATGGAAATAGGTAATCCCACATATTTCTTGGCTCTAAAGAACGGATGACCATGAGTATTTTTTAAGATTTTGATCATCATATCTCGACCTGGGTGTTCCAGTTGTACATGCCAAAGCTTATATGAATCAGAATCACACGTAGTAGTGTGAGTCACAGCATTGGATTCAATAATCCGAACCGTGGTTAAGTACAAACCACTACTAATTGTCGGAAACTTCTATAGAATGAGCTTGTGGCTACAATCAAGAGAGGTTATACACAAAAATTCATTACCATTCTCACAATAGGTTTCCAAGTGAAATCTGTTGGCATGAATATCCTTTAAAGTTAGCAAGGTTCGATTGGTCTTTGGCGCACATAAAGCATCGGTGATATATAATTTTATACCATGGGGCAGCAGAAACTCTGCACTACCACGTCCCTAAATAACGGGCGCTACACCAATTATTGTTGTCACTGAGGATCTACAAACAATTGCTTATTCCGCAGAATGGTATGAGTAGTACCACTATCTGCTAGACACTCAATTTCTCCTTAATACATATACAAAATCAATGTAAATAAGCAAGTCTTTGTAGTAAAGATGAGGCATGCACTTCAAGTATACACTCAAAGATTTAAGAAGGGTGTAACCCTTGTTGAGTGCTGATATGGCATGACATAAACTGATGTAATAACAACATCTGGTGCTGATTTTTTTATTTTATATTTTCAAATAAAATCGATGTATAAATAACATCATAAGCCAATGAAATAGATGAAAAACTCATATAAAAACATCACATTCGGATTGGATTTTCGACGGGTCAAAGAAAAGCTTCGACCGATAGAGAAAACTAAAAATAACTTGTGATTTTCTGATACCAAAATTTCGAGCGGTCGAGAAAATTTTCGACGGGTCGAAATTAGACCAATTTTGGGACAGAGGCGTGGCGTCGGCGGGTCAAAAATTGCTTAGTTCAATTTTTTGACGGATCGAATGTGAATCAATGTCAGACAGAAGCATGACTTTGACAGGTCAAAAATTGTTTAGTTCAATTTTTCGACGGGTCAAATTTGAACAACTTTCGGACAAGAGCATGGCTTCGACGGGTCGAAAATTGTTTAGTTCAATTTTTTGACGGGTCAAAGTTGCTATGTGGATTGCTTCAAATTTTTTCAACGTTTTTTTTCTTTGTCAAAATGGTATCTTGGCTTTCTTTTGGCATATATGTGTAAATATCGAACCATACATAAGAATCACATGGAATAGAACATTCTCAAATACTTTCATATTCTGAAAATAGAGAAATATTCATTGCTTTCCAACAAAAATTACATCATAGATGTGTTCTTATTCATAAAACAAAGACAACTGTCTTAAAAAAAAAAATTCTTGACCGAAAAGTAAGCAAAAAAAAAAAAAACTAAAACTTGAAAGATTACAGAGACAACTGCCTTTTACATAGGCTTAATCAAAATTCGGGGTAGCAAGTTCTTTCCCCTTGTCCTCTACTAAAACTAGGTTGGTGTCAACCTCCATCTCATAATCTCCAGTGTAATTCGACTCTTGATCCAAATACTGTTTGTGCTTCTTGTAGATATTCTGGATTTCTCTACTACTGTGGCACTGTTTGTGCATATGTCTAGTACAACCATACTTGAAACAACCAAGTTTACCAGATTGTTGATACTGTTGACTATCGGGAACCGAACCAGACTGGTTCTTTTGAGAATGAGCGTTATGATCTCTATGCCAAGTCATATTTTGGTTCCGGCCTTGGCCATGCCCACGCCCTCCTCTTTCCCCACGTGGAGTATGTCCACCATGATTATAAGGTTCTGAACGAGTAACCTTCTTATCTTTTCGAGCCTTTCCTCATGTATTATAACTCTCAGGTTTTTTGGTACCAGCCGGTCTTGAGTTATTATTCAAGATGATCTCATGATGCTTTTCTTTATTCGCAAGACTGTTAATGAGATCACTGAATTCGGTAATCCTCCCTTTCTCGTGCTCAATCCGGTACTGATGAGCTAGAAGACTCATAGATGTGGGGAATGTTTGTAACGCCTTCTCAATCATGTCTTCCTCAGATTATTCCACACCACAAAAGCTTAGTTCAGACTGCAGATTGAGTATAGCTTGGTTATAAGTATTGATCTTTGGGATATTCACCATTCTGGTGTTATTCCATTTCGCAGTCAACTCAGGAAGCTGTGCATTATGCACATTATTGAACTTTTTTTTAGAACATCCCACAAAACCATGGGATCTATCTTGTTCAAGTAACGCTTTTTTAGAGATGGGTGAATATGACGCCTCAAAAACATGAGGGATTGAGCTTTTGTCTCTTTAATAGGTAGGAGGAGGTTTGTTTCAGGCCCAGTGGGTTTGATGGTGTTGGTAAGTCTCTTTTCGATGAATGTGTTCTCTACATCAGAGACCCAACGATGGTAGTCCTTGCCTTCAAGGTCAAGGATCTCGAATTCCGGCCTTGCAGGCTTATTCGATTTCATCTATAAAAAAACACACAGAGATGTTTTATTAGAAACGATCGAGTACTACGATCATAAAACTTTCAAGTTTAATTTAATAAGAACGTGATCCATGATGCATAGTCACAAAATCGATTATAAAATGGTGGTAAGAATCACACCCAACGATTGTGACACAACAGTCACATGGAATCGATTTCCCTTTTCTTTTCTTTTTCCTTTCCAAACCGTGACTCCCCGAGGACCGTCACATATACTCTATGGATATATGTCCATAGGATCTAGGGTATAAACATGTAATATTCACAACTTATAACACAATTATCATCAACTTAGATCTAGGATTTTACGGTAACTAAGTTTGGCATAGATCTATCAATCGACAGTTTAGAAAATATTTACCTCAACAAGTATTATGCTCGGTATGACCGCTACACTTGATGAAGAAGATGTTCCTCTGAAATAATTTCATGGAAGTTGTACAATTTTGTCAACTTCTGAAATTTCGTGGGATTTTGTTAAAGACTAAAAGATGCTGACGGTGGATCTTAGCAGCCGGAGGTGATCAACGGCGGCGGTGGTGGTCTGCAGTGGTGATGCTTTCTCCAAGTTTTAGGATTTTTCTATTAACTCTAGGAGTCGTGCTAATAATGTGTTGCAGGAGAAAGTAGAATAGACAGAAGAGTAGTTCCTCTTCTCATTGATAGAATGACTTAAATACAGGCTGATACAATCTGTTACGATAACTATCCCGATATAATAGGGATTCTCTATATCTATCTAATCAATATCACTATCTAACTAGGACAAGACACACACCAGGATTAATGGAGAATAAATCTCCTTAAAAAAATTCATAATTTCTAAATTGTCCTTCATTTTTAAAACAAAAATCATATTCATAATTTTTATTGTGACTTATGATAATTGATTTACTTATTTGTATATTTTGAATGATTGTTACTGGAAATTTGTAATTTTAATGGAATACTCGTGATGATATGTAGACATATTACTAAATACGTTTACTTGATGGATATAATAGTAATTTACTTAAATCTCATTTCAATTCATGAGACAGGTAAACAACACCAATGAGAACTAGCAACATTCTTATTCCATTTCCTTATGGATGGTAAGCAAGTGAATGAGAATGAGTTATTCCCTTACCAATTCCTTATAATACCCATTGATTTTGATTCCTATTCATTAACTAATTCATTCCAGGTAAGTGAACACATTCTTATACTCGATGATCACTACCAGTCCACCGCCCATCGAAATGCTATTACTTCATAAAATTTGCTTCTCCTTTATCTGAGTGTCCAATGTTAGTACGTCATGCGCTAACCCATAAAACATCATACTTAGCACCAAAAATCAATTACTAAAGAAAGTTAAAAGGACATAAAGGAAAAATCACACCTGGGAAGTATGCCGCACGTGCTCGGCGTCATTAACGTAAGTGTGCGTCGGCTAATCATGCTAATACGACCCGCCAAAGATTTGAACTACCCTTCTAGATATAAAAAAGGAATGCTCACAACAGTCCCACATTGAGGACCACAAGGAGTTGTCACCTTCAACTGCCTATATAAGGAAGAAATTTATGACAAAACAAAGGTATTGAATTTCCTCTTCCCTATTCATTAAACGCTTACTGTTATCACATCGTCTGACTTAAGCATCGGAGCGTTAAAGGCGGGCCAATCCCGTCTCAACTTTCTGACGCTAGTCTTTTGTTTTGCAGATAAGCAAAGCGCGAGTGGTTACCAACCAGAGCGTTCAAGAGCGATCCTACCCTAATATCCATTGATCTTCTAGCGAAGTTCCTTACGGATTTCAGTAGAAACATCTAACTTTACATCTATAGCTACTTAAACCCTGAAGTGGTTTAGGAGTTAAAATCAAGTGTCAAAGTTGGATCAAGCTACTATGTACCACAAGATTAAAGATCCCAAAGTCTACTTTTCAAAGATGACACGTGGTGCAATATGATAGGTTATTTTTGTCAACGTTTTCTAAGGTTAACTGAGCTTACACTAAACTGCTTGTGTTGTATGACATCTCCTTAAACATTCCTCACACATACATCGTGAATTCCTTATCCATATCCCAGGAGTTCTCCACCTTCTGTGACTCTGTCAAGTTCTTCCTCCCGCCTAATCATGCCCATCACTTCTTCTCCCTCACCTTCCCAACCCTCATATGCAACCTCTTCGGCTTCGATGATGCCACATCATCCTTGTTATAACTTGTTACTCTGTCGTCATCCAATAATTGTATCGACTAAAGCGGCATTGAATTGACCAACCAAAAGATGATGAGTACAAAGAAAGAGTTGTCTCCAATTGTTCACGACCCTGAAACACACCATATAAGCGCATCGACATATATATATATATATTGATGATTATTCATTAAGATTGATTGAAAGACTTGACTTGTATTTTTAGCAGCTTCTTAGCTAATGCTATCAAATTTAGCTATGGTTTTCAAGAACATGGTTAAAGAAAAAGATTGAGTGTTGGATGAAAAAAATTGAAACTTCGATTGAGAAAATAAAAACTAGTATTCAAACATGAGAGCTTAGCAACCTGAGGTCGGCTTGTCTCAACTGCTGCTGCGACGATCGTCGTCTTTGCCTACCACCAAAACCGAGGAGAAGCTTGGTGCTGCGGCGTGACGTGAAGGAAAGGCAGACCGAAAGAGGCATGTCTGAGGTCGGCGACGAGCGCTGTCGGCGCGAAGAGGAGGCGTGAGGCTAGGTTGGGGATGGTAGAGTAGGCGAGCCAACCTAAACCTTAAGTGTGGCGGTGCATGCGACAAAAGGGAGAGAGGGGTTGAGAATTAGGTACATAGGGCTTATGATATAAGCTTAATCAATTTTAAAAAATATTGAAATTTTTAACAAATCATAGTGCAACAGGACACATTTTGAAATTAGCCTTATGATGCGTACCCTTCATATGCATTTCAGCATTATGCGTCAAAGTTTTAAATCATATTGTAGACATCTTTCTGTCGATATCCTTGAAAGGAACCGCAGTAAATTGGTAAGTTTAGTCCTCCACTAAAGATTCATTATCAAATGATAGAAGCCGGTGTAGGTCCATTAATCTATTACTGATATCAGACAAGATGAAAGTTTAGAATTGATTAACATATAGTTTTGGTGTGTATTTGTCAATGACGATCTATTGAAGCAAAGATCGAGGACGATCCGACCATGAAATTGTGGTAACTTTGTTGTGTGATTTCCCAGCACATTAAGGTTACCGTCAACCCAAGTAACTAAAAATCTAAACTAGTACGTCAGGGTTTGAGTGGTTGAGCGTCCCAATCGTGCCGCCGATGGCTTGCACCATTTCAATATTCAAGTGTGATGCATCTTAGAGACTTGCATGTAATAATATTTATGTGGTTGGGAAACTTTCCATTATGAGTATGATGCTGACTGAATGCGCTAAATATTGAAAAGGAAGATTGTTTATTATTAAGAATTGACAAAATGTACGAGATGTGTGTGATTAAAAGGTAAAATATCACATGCATGCCATGAAATGAGCCAACCCCACCTCATAATCCGCCACTACACTCTGGTGGATATAACTAGAATTCGGTTAAATTAATACAACTTTGAGCTTGTCGAAGAGATTAGTACGTGATACTTAAATTTAAAAAGGATCACTAAGATCAAATTCTTGAGTATGCATGGGTTCCTTGGAGCAAATGCTTCACCGTGGGCTTAAGAAAACCAAAGAATTAAGAAAAGCCCAAAGCGCATGAGAGCCATGAGAATCTAGATTATAGTCTTTTGCACATTTTGATACTTAAATTTTAAAAAATATTTAAATGATACCTGGACTTATAACATATGTTTTCATAAAGTACTTATGTAATTTATTTATTTATGTTTTACCCAATATATTTTTGGTATACTAATAAATACTAAAGGAAAAAAAAATATCTCAAAAATAAAATAAAATTAGCCTTCGTCAAGTCATGAATTCATCTATAGGTCTCAGCCTTCCTAGGTTACTCATGTAGACAGACTCACTGCTGAATGCTTATTTTTAAGGGTGATTCTTCTCCAAACTAAGTTAATTTTTTAGATGTGGAAAGCTACTAGAAAGATGTTTAATAACAAACAACTCATATTTTTCCATTTTCTGGGTGGTAGTCCATCTCCTAGGGGATCATAATGAGTATAAACAAATATAAACAACTCACTTTCTTCCTCCTTCTGGGCGGTAGTCCATCTCTTAGGGGAGTTTTAATGAGTTTTATGAATATATGCAGCAATTTGAAGGAATTATAGTGGGAAACCATAACATATTTATTCAACAGAATTACAGACTAAATATTCATAGCTTCACTCTCTGGTAAACAACTGTTTACCTACTCATACTAGCAGACATACTTACTTGAAAATAGAGAAGCTGAACAGTTTGCTTCTACTCTATCTCTCAACTCACAAGCTTCACTCTCAAATAGATCTCTTCTATTATGATTTTCAATGCCTAGAACTAAGACTCAAGACTTCTTATATAAGGAGCGGACTCTAAACTAGAATTTAAATATGCTTAATTAACAGTAACTCTACTAAGAAAAGGTGATCCCATGCTAGTAAGGTTCTGACTTTCCTCCATTGTCCTATTTCGAAAAGTAGATTTCTTATTGATAAGAGATGTTCCATTCTTCAGAAAAAGACAATACGAATTTTCATGTCTTTACATGTCATCGTATATTTCTGAATTCTCTCCAAGATAAGGCTTTTCAAATTCAAGCCTTCTTCTGGTTCCATTTTCTTTCACGTCAGTATCTTCATACATCTTGTAGTGCTTGTCATTCTCAATCTTTCTGAGCCACTGAGCACGTGCAAGGGTGGAATAAATCTATTTTCTTTTAAGATAAACAAGCAAGTCACTGGTAACGCCCTTTGGGTGGTAGTAAGCCGTGGCAGTTATCTTTTCTCTTGAAGCAAGAATAGTAATCTCTTGATCTTCTTCGATTACTTTCTTGATGTATTTAAATGTCATGGCCTTAATCCATGGAATGCTAGAATTTGGAGTTCCATTAGATCCATTTTAGGTTGGTTTTAAATATTGGCCTTGGATGATTCTGGCATAGTGGTATGGAGAAATGTACTCAGTTTCTCCATTTTCTTTCTGCACCCATTCTAGAGGTGTAGATCTAAACTTGAGTCTAAGAATGCAATTGAAATTTCTTTGATTCTTGATAATATTGTAGATGATAGCAGACAATCATGTGAAATCATCATAAGTCTGTGTCCATAGATTATGAACAAAGTCATTTTCAACTAACCACAACTCGTGTTCTTGCAGGTGCTCGCTTTTAACATTCACCACATATCTTCTTGGGAATGGTCCTAGAATAGTAAATAGTGTATCACGGATATCTGTGTTGATTGAATGTTTTCTAATAGTGTTGTGAAATTTGAACCACTTTGGTTCTTTTAATGCCTGAATTGACACTCTCGCATTTTTAGGGGTTTTAATGTATTGCATCACTGGTTTATTAACAACACTTTGTTGTTTTTTTATTTTGGTTCAGTTCTTCTGCTAAGGCATTTATGGCCTCTACCATAAGATTTTTCTCTTGTTCTTGAAAGTCAAACATCAAACTAGCAAAATCTTCTTATGACAAGCTAGACCTAGGTCAGTTTGGAAGACTGACTCGGAGAAAGTGTTTAGCCGATATTTGAAGATGTTTACGAACCCTGTAGGAATTTTTTTTCTTTTTGGCAAAGCAACACCCTTCAACGGTCTTAATATGCCTTTACCGTCTGCCGTTTGAGACGATATACCTAATCCTTTACCCTGGAATTAGTCAGTTAATGCTAGTCTCTGAGGACACATCAATTTTTTTTAAGAACCTTCTCAATGGATTTCTCTGGTTGTTCAAGTTTTTTTTTTGGCCTCCTACTCCTAGGATTCCGACCTTCGTCGCTCTTTTCGCTCCTTCGAAACATTGCCATTTCTCTTGTTAAAGCGTCTAGGAGATAGTTCATGTTTCCTGTGATTAATTTTACATCATAATTATATTGGTTAAGAAATAATTGCCAATTTGCTAATCTTCCCCTATTAGCAGCTTTATTAAGCTTGAAATTCTTGAAATATTTTACTCTGGCACAATTTGTTCTCACAATGATGGTTCCCCTAAAAAGTCGGGAAAATTTTCAATGATTTTTATTAATTTCCAGAATTTTATTTTCCCATGTTGGATAGTTCTATTTTGTAGAGTTGAACTTTTCACTACAAATTTTTTTTTTTTTTTTGTATTAGTGCCTGTCACTCTTGCCAGCACTACACTTGCCCAGAAACTATCACGCATTTGTCTGGGGAATGATCTCATCATTTTCTTTAGGTCAATGGAGAGGATGCAAAAGTCTGCAACTTTTTTGAATATGTTGTCCATTTTTCTTTGAAAAATGGATGAAGCTTGTTTCAGCCTAAAAGACATTACTAGCCATTTGTAGTGTTCATGTAGAGTTCCAAAAGCAGTAAGGAGAATGCTATCATAATGCATTTTGACTTGCCAAAATCCTGATTTTGCATAAAATTTTGAGAACACTTTGGCTTATCTGAGCCCGTTGATTAACACTATTGCCTGTGCTATTTGATAACTGTCTTTTACGGTTTTCTTATTGACATGTCTATAATCTATCACCATTATTGCTTTTTCGCGGACTTCTTTCGCATGATTTCTGACATAGAATACTGGAGTGTGATGAAGACTATTTGATGGTCTTATTAATCCTTTATCCAAAAGATAAGCTATGTTTTTTCCAAATTCTTTATGATCTTCTTTGTATTGAGGGATTACTTTTACATGACAGATAGAATTCATGTCATGTAGCTTGAGCTCACAGACCACTGGGTCTTTTTCCCAGAATTTCAGAAGATTGATGTCAATAATTTGTTTCAACATTTTCTAAATCTCTCCAAGGGTATGCATCTTCTGTTTCTTAAGCTTAGCCTTGAAGTTGCATCTTCTGTTTCTCAAACTTAGCCTTGAAGTGTTTGAGATTATGCTCCAGTATGAATGCTGCTTCAGCTGTCTCTTCATCCTCTTTTTCATCCTTTGACGACGCCTATATAAGAAACTCTTCTTATTGCTTGTATTGCAATATTGTTTCGTATTTTAGTGTATATCTACCACTATTCTGCTGTGATCTTTGATATTACTCTGTAAATCTTGGACCGACAACACTTTTTGCTTGTTTCAGTCGCTCCGTCCAAAAGATCTTGTCATTCTTTTTGAAGCCCAGTACGTTCACTTATGTCTTCTGAATAAATGTTTGTTGCAGAAGAAATTCATTGCCAACCAGTATATTTGAGTCTTGGCTTTCTGATTCCCAAAGCTCTTCAATTACAAAGGTTCCTCCTCTAATCGAGATTTGAACCTTTTTGGCAACTGTATTCATGATTTTTTTTTCTTCCTTCTACAGTTTTCCCAATTGCACATCTTTTTGGATTAGTAATCCAGAGTTCTTCAGGTATAACAAACTTTTTTGCTAGGCTGAAGCTATAACCATTATCTACATAGGCATGTAGATGATACTTCTTGTATCATGAAAATTTTAATCCAATTTCCTTGTAGTTGCTAAACTTACTCGTGGAAGCAGTTGCTGCCTTGCATAAATTTTGTTTTGAAGAACCTTCTTCTTCTACTATTTTTGTAAAGGGATTGCATCATTCATCTTCACAAGTTGGATTTTCTGTAGATACTACTTCTTCATTTTCAATAATAGTTCTGATTTCATTCTTTCTAGATATCTTTGTATAATTTTATTTCTTTCTTCTATGTCGTAGAAATAGTCTTCATATTCCTGTTCAATAATCTGATTCATTGAACTATTCTTTGTTTTTATTTTTGCTTTAGCTATGAAGCATTCTTTGTGATACGCCTCTCCTGACACTTCACAAAACACGGGAATACCAACTTTCTCATGGCAGTGACAGTAGTCATAAATGAATGATCCAGGATTGGCTTTGTAAGACAAAATATTTTCTTCTCCAATGCTTTATTCCCAATTTTTTATTTCAAGGACATAAACACTTCTAGCTAGCTAGGTTCATATTCCTTTTTAGAATCTATTTCTGATTCTTCTGACGATTTTATCTTTTGTTCTGAATAGACAGATACATTATCGTCTTCATCTTCTGAATAGACTACCTTGTAGCCTTTCATATTAGCCATCTCTATGGCCTCTTCATATTCTTTCAGAAGAACTTTCAAACTTCGCTCATCCTTCTTAGGACATTTTTTAGCATAGTGCCATTCGGCCTTGCATAACATACATCTGCATGTTCTTACACTTTCTAGATTTTCTTTGGGACCAAAAAATTTCCATTATAATGGAAATGTTACCTCATCCCATGTAACCTTATGGATCTGTTCCAAATGATTTTTTTGGATTTGTGAGGAATCTAGTAGTAAGACTAGGAATATTTGTTATTTTGGTATTTGGTTTTATTGTTGTGCTCATTAGTTTATAGTAGATCCTATAAACCAGAACAAGCTCTTGCATGCCGTCTTTCATTGAGGTGCCATTTGTTTTGACTCTCAGTCGTAAAAAGTGGGCTGCATTAATCAGACTAGTTAAAATGTTTGGGAAGCGATTGAAATATGCAACATGATTGCATAACGATGCTTGAAGGGTTCCCAGTAGACTTTTCTAGAAATCAATCAGTCTATTGTCGTGTAAGACGCATAAGACTGAGTATTTTATGCATTCTTTGGCGAATAATTTTATGCCGACTTAGAATGCTCCAATATGCATAAATTTGTAGTTTCTATTTTGGCTTTAGCAACTTCCTCAGGTGTTATCAAAAGGAGATTTGTTTATTTTGTTATTGCTGGAGTGGTGAATTCAAAGATTTTGAACTGATGGTTATCCAATATGTCAAAATTCTGTCTTTTGTAAATTTGATTGAATTCAAATTTTGGAATTGAAAAATTTGTAACATTTTCTTCAATTTCATTGAATTCGAATTCTTCAGAATTGAGCAGCTGTACTACTTTTTTCTTTTCAAAGATGCTCAACATATTTATGTTACAAACATCTTCAGCTTTGGAATTCTATAATCTAATGCTTGACAGATTTGTTGTTGGATCCAAAAGAAACGGCTTTGGTGAAGTGTTCCCTCTTGGAACTTCTAGTGATTTAAAGTCATTAATTTTCTCTATGGTTGTTTGAGGAGGACTATCTCTTGACTGCTTATGTTCTCGGGTTATCCTTTGAACATAGCCAAGGCTTTTCATCTATTGAAGATTTAGTTCCTCGGTTTTACTATTAATCTTTGTTAATAGTTCTTTCTTATTTTCCGGGTGATTTTGGATATAATCCATTTTTGTTTCTAATTTTTGTAATTTTTTTACTAATCACCGGAAGTATCTTCAGACACTCTCTGTTTCTAGAGATTTCTGTCAAAGACTCATTGATGCGTTGCATCAGTCGAATTTAATAGAGAATCTAGTTTCTCCATTATTATCTCAGAAGGTGTTCCCATCTTTGGGAAATTGTGTTGAGCTATAGCAAACTCTCATACCAATAACGGTGCTGATTTAACCAACAAGCTCAGATGGATAATCGGTGTAAATGTTGTTCGAATTTTGCTTTAACTTTTAGACAAGCAGCTAAATAAATTTGTTCTACAACAATTTTTCTTTTAACTCTTGCTCAGTCTTGAGAAATTTCTCTTTTTAATTTTTCTAAAAGTCTATTTTTTTTGTTTGCAGATATCAATAAAGTCTCAAATTAATTTAAGTTTTCTACTTATATTGCGAGTGGCTTGAAAATGAGAAATTTTTATAGTAAGAGATAACTGTTTATTTTCGAGTTTTGAAGATAGATCTTAACTGCAAGTGTTAGAATAAATAAATTATGAGTCCAATACGTTTCAAAAATATATAGTAATATGTAAAAAGAAAAATAAAATGATATTTTGACAATTTTACCCCTACAAAGTACTATTTCGGGCCACATTGCATAAGTACAAGTACTGTTTGAGTAGTTTTAAAAGACCAAGTACCAAAATATAAATTTAGTGATAATTTAGGTATCATCTGAAGATTTTTCCCATATTCTTTTCCCATCCTTTTTTGCCTTTTGGACTTGGTTTCATTAATTGTTTCCCGAGGGCAATTGGAATACCGCGTATATAAAGGCCAGGCATGTATGTTTTGTGTAGAGCGAAACAATATAATTGAAGTCATAGAGCACAATAATTAATTCCTAAAGTTTAAGAGATAACAACGAGAAGTATAAAACAGTGAAACCAGTAGGATCATGTGACAAGCTCGAAGCGACCAAGCAGCGGTGTGGGGAGAGCTAACTTGCCGAGGACGAAAGAGAAAATATAAACCAGTAGGAGATTGGCCCTGATCAAGAAGTTGATTGAATACAAATTCAACGACGAGCCAGCAAGCTTCACTTGTCCAGAAGACATTGGGTTGATTGGATCGTCGCTTGAAAATTCAAGCGACAAACATTGGGTTGTCGTTTGAAATTTAAAGCGACAAACATTGGTTAATGGAAGCGACGAAGTTTGGTTGTCACTTAGTTTTTCTAACGACAAATATTGAACAATATTCGTTGCTTGATTCTGTGTTATAGAGCAGAAAAACAGGTTGTGGGTCTGGTTTGAACCAATTTCCTTCGCTTCCTAATAGCACAATCCGCAAGACATTCAAATAACATAACACACACATCCAACATAACACAAACACACTACATTTCACACACACGTAGTTTTCATCTAAAGTTACAATATGTTTCATAAAAATATTGTCCATTAATCTAAATACAAGGAAAATGAAGGGTCCTAGTCTTGATCTTTCTCGGGAATACCTGCTGAACCACATGAGGATTTATCGGCGACAAAGGGAGTTGCTGCGGCTGCGGCGGTATCGTCATCCGGATTGCCTTGGGCCGAGATGACATCATTGAGGGAGGCCTCCAATCTTGTCATATGTTGCTTCATCTATTTTTTCTCCATTTCCGAGGCTTTGCACCGCTCGAAATTTTTTGCTAGTTGCCTCCTCAATTCGTCAACCTCCGCATCGTTGCGGGGAATGCGTGCACCGCCTCTTGGTTTCGGCAGACATCTTAATGCACTCCCTAGACCTTGAAAATTTTAAAAAACAAAAAAAATAGTCAAATTAAAAACCATGTGGTATCTAAAAAAAAACAACACAAAAAGTCAAGTGGTTTGTTAAAAGATAAACCATAAAAAAAAATATACCTCGAACCCTCGTCCCCGGCTTCCCACCCAGCTCTTGCTCGATTATAGCAATATGCTCATCGACGGTAACGGAGTTAGTCACGTGACTCCTGCCCGCTTCATCACTCACTCGACTAGCACACAGCTCATCTATCTTCCTCTTCACCGCTGCTTGCAAAAAAATAATTGTCCAATAGATTTGTGTTATTATATTTTTTAATTCCAAGTCAAAAATATATTCGCATAAAACAATGTCACTCACCACTTTTTCCTGCGCATTCTGGGATGATTGATAAACAATGAAGACAGTCTGGAGTAAAGGCGCTAGATGCGCTTTCTCCTCATTTGCAGCGACCTGGTAGCTGTAGGGAGTGGTGCCAGAATGATGGTTGATTGCATACCCCTTTTCCTTTCACTTGTTCCGGTTAGCGGCGTTCCGAGCACACATTGCCTGTAGAAACCATTTCGAATATATATTAACATATTTCATATGAGAATTAAGAAATTATATGAAATGCATAAACTGATAATTGATTTTTATTACCTTATAACCGTCTTCCTCAAAGTGTGCTTTGAGGTATTCCCACTGCTCAGGTCGGTAGATGAACTCTTCGGGCGTCGCCTTTGATACTTCAACGTAATGAGTATGGCAGTCGTGTTTCCAATCCTTGTAAATCTTTGCGGCGGTCTCATCGATATATTTCAACATGCCTGTCTCAGTGGGAGGGAGGTCATAGAACATCTAGTAAAAAACAATACAAAAAAAATCAAACAAGCCTTCGATGATCATATTTGTGCATATAATGTGACTGAAAAATAGTTTATCGAAATTATTCTAAAACAATGTTTTACCTCCATATAAATGGTCAATACATCTTGGTGCTCCTCATCCAACTCAGCAAATGTAGGCGCAAGCATCAGAACTTTGCTCCGGACAACGCTCCCAATGTCTTGGGACATCAAAGTCCTCCATTTCAATTCTTTAGGACCCTTGTGTTCTTTGGCGTACTCAACCTTTAGAGGCTGGTTGTTGTTCATGCTCTTCAGACATGCCGTCTTTGTGCCCGTTACGATGCCGCGCTTCTCAAGGTTCCGCCCTGTCACCTTCTTCCGCGTTCTCATATCAACCACCTCTGCCATGTGAAAACACATACCGGGCTGTAAGATAAAGCAAACATATTAGCAGACCAAAAAAATTATTATCACATAACGTTCTCCTCATGGCTTACCCGGCTCCATAGGACCCCTCTTGGTCCTAATACTTATCGGAGGAGCGTCATCATCGTCCCCAGTGCCACTCTCAGCGGAACCTCCAGAGTCCCCCAGTTGCGAAGGGTTTGTATCTTCCAACGACGGGATGGGTACCAGCGTGTCTCTCTCCGCCTCTGGTGTCGTAGGCGCCGTCGCCGTCGTGGCCACTCTTAATGCTTCGGCCGCCTTCCTCTCCCATCTGGCCTCGAGCTCCTTCTTCTTCTTCTGGGCACTAGAACCTGGTGCCATTACAACTATTTTAAGACAATAACGTAGGTATGCACGTAATTCTAATAATATAAAGTGAATCATGTCTTTCTTATGGTTATATTTAGTGCATGCGTGACAAGAAATTTTTTAAGATATGAGCAATAAATCGATATTCCTAAAATAATCATCATATAGAATCTTACAATAATCCTAAAATTAAAGATGGCACAATAGCTGCGCATACATTTGTACCAATGGGATTTCAATTTTCGGATGGTTAACCCCATGTAAGTAGAATTGGCCTACAAGCTAACTTTATCCATGTCTATTACATTCTTTAGCAAATTCAGAGGTTTCAGTGTATCACCAAGTTGATCGGTGATTTGAAAAGTGATCATGCTCATTGATAGCACGTATGCATGTTTGACATTTAGCTATTTTTTACTAAACCGAAAAGGAAAGAATCAAAAACTGCAAAGTTATGGAAACAACACCCCTTGATTAGGTATTTAGTCGATGACTTTCAACTACACAATCACAACAGCCTCAACATTTAACTACGTACGTTTGAAATTTGAAACTCATTTTAGCTAGAAAGAAAATTGTCTATAACTAAGGTTTAGGAACAAGCTAGAACATATATATTCCCTATTCCGAATTTGTGAGCAGATCAGCGTTATTCCTCAACAGAGTAGGGTTAACTTTCTCCTCAGTCCTCAGTCCTCGCCTCACTATCAAATACAATTCCCTATTTCAAATCAACTTGTTGTACGCCTAACCCTAGAACTAACTTAGCCCCGAAATGGTAGAACTCGATCACAATAACACCAGACCCAATTCACACAAAACCAAAAAATTAAACTAACTTTATGAGCGAATCTAAACCTAGATCACAAGACCCACCAACAATTCTTAAACACAAAATGTAAAATGAGAAACAGAAATTGATGAATACCTCTCGATTGATACCAAAATTAGGAGAGAGGGAGAGAGAGGGAGGGAGGGAGGGAGGGAGGGAGGGAGGGAGGGAGGGAGGGAGGGAGAGAGAGGGAGAGAGAGAGAGAGAGAGAGAGAGAGAGAGAGAGAGAGCCGAAGCGGGAAATCGATGGGCTGTGGTTTTATAGAAGGAAGAACAACGCGGAGCAGTCTAGATGTGGGTATGGTTACTCACCAGAGGAAGAACAAAGCGTAAATGAGGAAGAAGTAATGTTGTCCAGATATAATGTTCAATATGAAGCGATGGACATTGCGCAAAAGTCATCGCTTTAAGTAAGTAAGTTAGCGAAGACAGTATATCAATATTCGTGGCTTCAATTAAGTAAGTTAGCGACAGAAGTATCTCAATATTCGTCGGTTCATATCATGTGAAGCGACAAAGTTTAAACTCACTAGGTTACCTAGTGAGTCTAACCTCGTCGCTTCAGATAAGGGTTTAGGGTTTATGGTTTCTCCCTAGGGTTTAGGGTTTTCTGTGTCCAACTTCGTCGCTTCACATGATTTGAAGTGACGATGTTTGCTCAAAAGTCGTCGCTTTAATGTTAAAGCGACAAATATGGACAAATATTTGTCGCTTGGATTTGAACATAACAGCTTAGTTATAGCTGTTTGCATATGTTTTTATTTAATAAGGCTATTGTAAATATTGTGCGAAATAACAACATAGGATTATTTATCATCATCATATTACAAAATAGGCCATAATAACTAGTAGTCTTCCTCTTCGTCGTCTCCCCCATCATCTTCTTCATCTTCCTCTTCCTCATCGAAGTCGTCGACTTGACTATCATCTCGGTTATCACCAGTTGATTCTTCATTCTCTTTGTGTACTTCTAAATGGAGTTGGGCAGTAGTGCATCAATATGGTAAAATTGTATTGATATTAGTGTGTCCTCTTGGTAAGGCTCTGTGATTTGATTCCCCGAAGGAGGCATTTTATCTTCTGTTGCTAATATTTCAGCATTGTATACATTTCGGTGCGACATTTCTTGCACCACCTTCCAAGTACCACCTGCCGCAGGATCGTCCAAGTAGAACACTTGTTTTGTCTTCATCGCAAGACAAAATGGTGAATTCTCATAGTAACTAGTATTTGTATCCACTGATATTAGACCATGATCTACCTTGACGGTGTCAATTTCTTTCACATCTAGATCGTCAGTGGTGTTATGCTATATACCTTTGAACAACACGACCGATAGATTGTCTGGATAACATACCTCAACTACATAGTCAAGATGGCCATAGAAGTTTCCAACTTTCGTGCTTAACATCACCCCGCTATTTTGAGTCACGAGACTTTGATCTCTATCGAATGAGACATACTTGATACTGTTCACATAGCACGCCTTATAAATCCTGGTGAATTGCAGACGTCGAGCCAATGGCCATATACCCTTGTTAAAGTTAAGGTCTTGAGCATCATGCAAGTTCTTTGCCTAAAAAATAGATGTTGTTAGCGTACCTATCTTAAGAACCATCTACTATCTAGGATTTAGGATCTTTGTGCAAGAGAAAAAAATTGTGCTATTTTCGTACATATCTTAAGAACCATCGATGGAAACTCCTCCTCATGGGGTTTTCGTCGTAATCGTCACCATATTTCGCTATATATGTACGCCTGCAAATAAGTGTCTATGTAATATTGAGCTTCTTCTGTATCCGTCAAAATTTGCTAATGAGCCTCGGCTAATTGCTCATCTGATAACCTGATATTTCTGGTGGTATCCATAATACAAGGCTGAACTAACTGCGACACACAACTAATATTCCATATTGGGGGATTGAGATCTTCATGTTCCTCCAATTGCAGATAAGACTTACAGTACCTCACCAACTCCGATGATACGTACCTTTATGCAATACTCCCCTCGGGGTAACGTGTCTTACTCATTGACTTTTTATATTCACCTAATTGCCTATAAAATGTCATATATGATTAGTGCATATATACAGTTAGTATAATTTCAGTTTAACAAAAAGAAGAATGTTTGGTTAGTGCATGTTCCTTTCCATCGGATACATCCATGTAAAATGTACTGGGCCAATAAGCATAACTTGTTCAGGAAGGTGAACCATGAGATGAACCATAGAGGTGAAAAAATGTGGAGGAAAAATCAACTCCATATTGCAAAGAATCATCACTATCTCAACTTCCATCTGTTGAACATCTCCCTTCTTCAACTCATACACTACCAACATAAACACTTTAGGCAACGAATTTTAAAACAACGCGCAACGAGCTGGTAAATTCGTTGCCTATAGTATACTATAGGCAACGACAAGGGTTTTCGTTGCCTATAGTATACTATAGGCAACGAGTTCGTTGCCTGTTGAAGTAAAATCGTTGCCTAATGTTCGGTTTATAGGCAACGAAAAAAATCGTTGCCTATGCAAATCGTTGTGATAAATTCGTTGCCTATAGTATACTATAGGCAACGAAAACCCTTGTCGTTGCCTATAGTATACTATAGGCAACGAGTTCGTTGCCTGTTGAAGTAAAATCGTTGCCTAATGTTCGGTTTATAGGCAACGAAAAAAATCGTTGCCTATGCAAATCGTTGCCTAAAGTATGATTATAGGCAACGAAAAAATCGTTGCCTATAGTTTAATAGGCAACGAAAAACAATATAGGCAACGAAATAGTAATTCGTTGCCTATAATTATTATTATATCAGATCTAGCCAGCAGCTCCTCCATTCAAATCAAAATCGGTGGAAAAATCTGAAACGTTCTGGAATCGCCAGTGCATTTCAGGATGGACAAGAGTTGGATGAGGCTGGATAGAACTGATGCAAGATATGGGCAGGGAATTAGGAGATTTCTGGAATTTGTGGCGGCTAATTGTGGAGAGTTGCCAGTGCATTATTGTCCATGTAAACAATGTCGGTGTCGCGGCAATCGTTGTCCCATTGCTACAGTTGAGGGACACCTTCATAGAAACGGATTTTGGAATAAGTACACCCGTTGGATTTATCACGGTGAAGCATCAGCAGCCGATCCGCATGATCATGGACAATTTGCTGATACTGCGAGTTCATCCAATTATGATCCCACCAGGAGGTTCATCGACGATATGTTTCCTCATGAGAGCGGTGTATTTCATGATTCTCAAGCACCCGTATATGTTCCTCCAGAAGTTGAGAATTTCCCTCACATTGAGCCAGTCCAGCCATTACCTAGAGTTTATGTCAACACACGTGGTATGGACAAGTACCACAACCTGATTCAGATGCATCAAACTCCGTTGTACCACGGATGTCCTAAGACAGTCCTTGAAAGTGTGATGGCAGTGATGCAGCTAAAAGTGGAGACCAAGAGCACCGTGGCAGCGGTCGATAGGTGGCTTCAGTTGACTGGTGATCTGCTGCCCCCCGGTCATCGTCTTCCCCCCACTCATCGTAAGATACGACATGTCCTCAAAGATCTTGGACTTTCCTACACCAAGATTCACGCATGCATGTATGATTGCGTTCTCTTTTGGGGTGTAGACGATGACGGGAAGGATCTATCAAAGCTTGATTACTGTCCGGTGTGTGGTACGGAAAGGTGGAAGTACACTCCTGCAGGAAACAAGAAAGCAGTGAAGATACTTCGGTATTTCCCACTGATTGATAGGCTGGAAAGGTTGTTCATGTGTGCATTCACGGCGAAAGCTATGAGATGGTGGGCTGAGAGGACTTCGCCTGACGATGATATCCTTAGACACCCTGCTGATGGTCAGGCTTGGAAGCACCTGGTGAATGTGTTTTCTGATTTTGCAGCTGAAGTCCGAAATGTTTGGCTGGGGCTATCGACTGACGGATTCAACCCCTTCGGCAACATGAGTCAGAAGTACAGCATATGGCCCGTTATATTGGTACCGTACAACCTTCCTCCGTGGATGTGCATGAAGAAAGAATATAATATGCTGACTCTGTTGATTCCAGGGCCGGGTTATCCAGGAAAGTGTCTGGATGTGTACATGAGGCCATTGATTATGGAGCTTCAGCACTTGAGTACAGTTGGTCATCCCACTTACGACAGGTTTAAAAATGAGATGTTCCGAATGCGTGCTATGCTTGTGGGCACAATCAGTGATTTTCCAGGTCGAGGGATGTTGTCGGGAAACCCAACCAAGGGGTACAGGGCCTGTCCAGAGTGCATGACTGCCATGTTTGGACAAACTCATTGCTCGAAGATTGTCCATATGCGTCACCGATGTTGGCTTCCACGACATCGCCCATTTCGCCAGGACGCCCAGGCTTTTGACGGCACTGTAGAAGAAGGTCTGCAACCCATGGGATGGACTGGAGATGAAATCTTAGAAGTCCTGAATGAGTATAATTTTGGGCCATTGAGCAATCATCCTGAGGTTGTTGCGACTATACCGAAAATACCCGACAGGTATAAGTTCTGGACACACAAGAGCATCTTCTGGGAACTCCCGTACTGGCGGATGTTGCCTATCAGGAACTATCTAGATCTCATGCACATAGAGAAGAATGTGTGTGAAAGTGTGGTGGGCACCGTTCTAAATTGGCAAGGTAAAACCAAAGATGGCCCTAAAGCTCGCGTTGATTTGGAAAAAATGAAACTGCGGGAACATCTGTGGTTGAAAAAGAAGGGGAGAAAGATGCCCCAAGCTCCTTACACGGTCACGCGTGACGAGAAGCATGAAATTTTTGTGTGGATGGCTAACGTCCAGTATCCTTATGGGTTTGCTGGAAATATAAGTCGGTGTGTTAACTACAGGGACAATAAGATTTATGGATTAAAGAGTCATGACTGCCATGTACTACTTCAACGCCTCTTCCCTATTATGATTCGAGGGTACTTTGATGATGAGGTGGTAGAGCCGTTAGTGGCGCTGTCAAGGTTCTTTCAAAAGTTATGCACCAGAGAAGTGAAAATGTCAGACCTCGAAGAAATGCGAAAGGACATCATTTTTATCATGTGCAAGTTGGAGAGGATTTCCCCCCCAAATTTCTTCGACATCATGCCTCACTTGATGATGCATCTTCCCGAGCAATTGATGCTCACCGGTCCCGTTCACTACACTTGGATGTATCCAATGGAGAGGTATATACCTTGCATTTGTATGATGTTTGCTAATTAAGTCTTTATATATTAATTTATTCTTGTTCTACGTACAACAATAATAACAAGTTGTTTTCATCTTTGTAGACAACTGGGAGACTACAAAGGGTATGTACATAATACATCTGCACCTGAAGGGTGTATCGCCGAAGCATATCTTGCGCACGAGTGCGTAACGTACGTCAAACTGTATTTGGGAGCGCTTGAGGACCCACATTCGAATATGTCGGTAGATGAACCCCAGTTCAACCTTTCTGTAGTCTCTAATGATGTTTACCCACAGAGTAGGTTGCACGGGGAGTGGGAGTTGACACCATATGAGTTAGACATTGCACACTGGTGTGTACTCATTAATTGTCAAGAAGTTAAATATTGGAAAGACACACACCTTGGAAGTCCACAGGTTCGCGGGGATGTTGCGTACCACAACCGGACCTTTGCAAATTTTTTTGGCACATGAGTGAGTATATATTCATTTAGTCATAATATATATGACGTGTAAAAGCAAATTGTGACGGTTATTTATATGAAATGTCGTATCTAATATTGACGGTTATTTGTTTCAGATGAACTATGTAGAAGATGATGGTTACCCACAATGGTCACACGCATTGAGGCTCTTGGCTATGAAACCTATATCATCAAAAGTTTACGCGATGTGTAGGGTCAATGACGTGAAATTTATGTGTCAAGAAAGAGACAACAGGGTGAAGACACAGAATTGTGGGGTAATGGTGCATGGTGGGGATAACGATCCTGACTACTACGGTGTACTCCATTCAGTGGTTGAACTCATGTATGGTGAGCGCATGAAAGTTTACTTGTTTAAGTGCAGATGGTTTGATACTCGTCCGGAGAACGTTCGCATCGATCAGTATGGATACATTTCCGTGAATACTGCCACAAGCTGGTATGAGGAGGATCCTTTCGTTCTTGCCACATCGGTCAAACAAGTGTTTTACCTTGACGATCTTATGAACAGACCCCCGTGGAAAGTAGTAAACCATGTGCAAGCTAGGAATGTGTACAGTGCTGCCACACTTGGTGAGAATGAAGATGACGAAGAAGTTGCAGCATACCAAGAGGGAAATGGAATTGACATTCCGGAATCCGATACAATTCGCCTTAATAATGTTCGACCTGGTATTGTGGTTCAAAATTCTGGAGCAGCACTTCTAAATGTTAATCCAAATGACTTTGATGAAGACTCGAGTGACGAGGACGAGGAGCGACACCTATTACCAGACTTCAACTATCAAACTGCGTCAGACTCTAGCGATGATTCTGATTCTGATTATCAGCCTTAGTTAGAGATGTAATTGAGTATAGTCTTCGAGCTTGGTTCACCCTGGTTCACCTTGGTTCACCCTGGTTCAGCTTGGTTCACCCTATAGTCTTCAGCTTGGTTCACCCTGGTTCACCCTGGTTCATCCTGTGAACTTGAATGGCTATGTAGACTTTATGAATTTCGTTGCTTATAAATTGAAGTTCGTTGCCTTTAATAATGATTTCGTTGCCTATAGTATAGGACACGAAAATTTCGTTGCCTATAGTATAGGCAACGAAATTTTCGTTGCCTTTAATATTGATTTCGTTGCCTTTGATATTGATTTCGTTGCCTATAGTATAGGCAACGAAAATTTCGTTGCCTTTAATATTGATTTCGTTGCCTATACTATAGGCAACGACACAAATCGTTGCCTAAAGTATTGGTATCGTTGCCTAAAGTCCTCCTCGTTGCGTAAAGTATAGGCAACGATTCTGCCATTGGTTGCCTATAATAGGTTGAATAAATGACCCAGTCGCGACCAGATTTCTGCCCTCGCCCTCGCCCTCGCCGCAACGACCAGCGCCGCCGCACCTATTACTCTCGCTTGAGTATATATTCTGCCCTCTCCCGAATATAGGTTCGCATTCTCTCATGATTCTCCTTACTTGAATATATAAACAACGTGATTTAGGTTGATTTTAGTTGGATTTGTGTTGGATTTGTCTTGTGATTTATGTTAGGTTGTGTTGGATTTGTGTTGGATTTAGGTTAGGTTGATTTTAGTTGGATTTGTGTTGTTATTTAGTTTGTATTGTTGAATTTAGGTTTTATTTAGGTTTGATTTTGGTAAGGATGATGAACTATGTTGGATTGTTGATTTAATTAGGTTGGGATTATATTGTGGATTAGAGGATTTAATTTGGTTATTTAGTTTATGTAAGGTGAATTGAGAATAAGTGTGATTTTAGTTTGGTTATTTAGTTTAGGTAATTAGAATTGGGAATAAGTGTGATTTTAGTTTGGGTTGTTCATTTTAGTTAGACAAAATTTAAATTTAGGTTAGTGTTGCCTCAATTGTAAGCTATTCATTATGTTATTTTGTTGCAGACATTAATAAAAATGTCGGTGTTCAAAAGATTGATTCCCGGGAAAAGTGGGAAACAGAAAGGAGCTTCCTCCTCGTCACCTCAAGGAGCGACACCTCAAATGTCCTCCGGGTTGAACCCTCAAGGACCCAGGAGTGGGTCTAGGTCCGTTGGTCAGAGTTCTGGAAGCACCGTACCGGACAGTCTTGAGACCGTCTATGTACATTCCAATCGTCACCTCCAACTATATACAGCATCCCAGGATCCCCAAGGTCCACGTCACTCGGTGTCTCATGAACGACCCTCCCGCAACAGCAGCCGAAACTCCACCACAGAATCCGGTCGTCACTCAGTCAGCAGCGAACACCCAAATAGTACGAGGGTACTATGGCCAAACCAACAGGACCCACCGCGTATGCCACCTCTTCCCCCCAATCCGGCGACGCCACACCCTAATTCCGGATCATCTGGGCCATCCGGCAGTGCATCCCGCACGGATTCTGTGCACTTATGCCCGCCCAGGGACTTGTTCTTCCCTACGGTTATTCCGAAGATACCTCAGCTCGACCCTAACAACGTGGCCATATATGATGAGGACCCGTTCATGACGCCTGAGGAAGCATACACATATGAGCCGTTCTCTCAACCTCTGTTGAGTGTGAGGGTTAAGGGCCAGCTCACTTACGAGAATGGTAAGTTTATGTTCTTTTAGTAGATACAGTACATTAAATTAGGTTCTATTTCTTAATTTCCTTCTTTTGTACCGTGTCTTAGGCACCGTCGTCAACCCTAAAGCTAAAGCGAGCAGAGGTACCACAACCGGGAAGGGTATTGAAGATCGAGTTGGTGACAATCGGGCTCATATTGATTATGAGGACGATGGCTCGGCTATCGAGTATTCTGACAAAGGGATGTATGCTAGCCAAGCAGGATTTGTCATACGTGATTTCGTCCCAATGTTGTGGGACTCGTGGGGTTCAGTTGATGCTCAAGTGAAGGCCCGAGTGCATAATGCACTGTCGGTGAGTTAAATTTACATTAATTTGTCATAAAAATATGGGCATTCTTATTATTATAAGCCACCAAACATACATATTTATGAGGCTAATTATGTATACGTGTATTGCAGCAATGGTTTATTATTGACGATCGGCTGAAGCAGCCCGGGGGGTGGTGTGAACGAAAGCTCGCGTCTAGGTGATGTGATTTTGGATTTATATAAGGCTAAGTATCCTGAATACGTTAGATTTGTGAATATAAAGTGTTGGTTATATGATATTTTTGTTGCATCAATATAGGTATCGAGAGTGGAAGTCCCACTTGAAGACGTTCTGGGAGGAGAACATAGATAAAGGCCGAAATGGCACTCCAAGTGAGTTCAGATACCGGGAGTACGAGTGGAACTGGCTTATAGCCCACTGGAAGCATCCCAAGCTTGTGGTATGCACATGAATTGATTTGCGTACCTAAATCTAAACTAATATTATTATTATTAATTTACCTACATTTTATGATATATTATTTTATATACGCAAGAGGTAGTAGGTAAATCTCTATCTATGTTATTAATTTAATATGTAGGTAAATCTCTAATATATTGTGTAGGTAAATTAAATGGGTTGGATTTTAATCAAAAAAATTAATGTTGCGAGAATATTCTCTAATTTATGCTATATATATAATTGGCTAATAATTGTGCACATTTTCTTATGGTCACAAGCACATTTCGAAACAAAATGCTAAAAACCGAGCGCAGAACGTGAACCCACATCATTGCGGTTCCCGAACGTATGAGAGATGGACTCGTCGTGGGGCAAGGTTGGAACCAGAGACCGATCCTCTCGTGTATTCCATCCGACATGGGTATCCGAACAACCCTGAATATGTTGTAAGTATCTAATAAATATTTGTCCATATTTGATACATCTCATGTTTAATTAATTCTTGTATTTTACTCAATTATTAATGCGTCACCGATTTTGCATTGTCTATTAGGAGAGATTGGTTGAGTCGATCCCGAAGGTGCGTGCTAAAGTAGCTCGAGAGCTGCATCAGGGGTGCACGGAGGAGGAGGTGACCCAGTATGCATCTCAGGTTGACCACATGACGCCCATTAATGCGGCGAGGTGTGTGTCAGATGCGCTTCCCATTGGAAAGAACAAGTTTTGGGCCAAGGGGATGGGTTACAGAGGAAATGGATTCTTGAAGATGACTCAAGAATTCTCCAGCGGGTCCAGCAGTTCTAGGTCGTCCGGCCAACAAGAGCAGATTCGGAGGCAGGAGGAGCAGATTCGGAGGCAGCAGGAGGAGTTGGAGGAGATGAGGCGTGCCAGGGAAGCCATGGAGCAGGAAAGAGCCCGTGAGAAGGAGCAGCACGACCAAATGTGGGCATTCTTTCAATCTCAGCAACCTCGGGGGGCTTCGCAGCCGCACCCACAGACTCAGCCAAATCTGTTCACGCCTACAGCACAGCCGCAGTATTTTGGGGGTCACCAGCAGCCGCCGTTATATGGGGACCACCAGCAGCCGCCGCAGCAGTATCAGTTTTTTGGGGACGCCGAGCCGCCGCTGCAGCATCAGTTTTACAGGGGTGACGACCAGCAGGAGGGTTCACACGAGGACTTCCTCAATTGTGTTAACTTTGATCAGTAGCACGTAGCTAGTTTTTGATTTAGGCTGGAATGTGTACGCTGTTGTGGTTTGAACTCATGTAAATGTTGTAGATTCTGGAATTGGGCCCAATCCAGAATCAAGTATTTTTTTTTAAAATAACACAAACTATAGGCAACGAAATGGACCAATTTCGTTGCCTATAGTTTGCCACCAAAAAAAATTCAAACTATAGGCAACGAAATTGGTCCATTTCGTTGCCTATAGTTTTCCAGAAATACAACAATTCAAACTATAGGCAACGATGTTATTGACTATAGGCAACGAAATTCTTTAGTATAGGCAACGACGTCGTTGCCTATAGTTTCAAAGGTGGTCAAAGTTGACCTGTCGGTGGGTTTTAGGCAACGAAGAAGTCGTTGCCTATAGTGAAACTATAGGCAACGATTCAACCCTAGTCGTTGCTTATAGTAGAAAACCCTAACCCCTAAACCCCGAACTATAGGCAACGAATCGGTTTGGTTTTTCGTTGCCTATAGTATAATCAACGATGAAAAGGCAACGACGGTATAGGCAACGAATTTTCGTTGCCTATACTTATAGGCAACGATTTTCAAACTATAGGCAACGATTTTAGATCGTTGCCTAAAGCTGTTATGTTGGTAGTGATAGCACATAATTTCCAAAACCAATTTGACAATGCTATCAATGGCTTCACGATGTTATTTGGCAAAAATCCTCGGATAACCACTGGAAGAAGACGTTGAAGCAGGACATGGCAATCATGCGTCTTCAATTCATAAAACTTTTTATCGATTAGTTTGACATTATTTCTGAAACTCCCCGCATAGCCAAGTGGATACCTAGCATAACGAAACCATTCAAATACTTCTTCACAATTTTCCTCTTTAACTAAAAAAGGTGCATGAGGAACCTTTCCCGTCTTCTTCTCAGCTTCCGATTGATGTTGACTTTTGCGGATTTTCCTTTTCTGCAACGCTTCGCGAGCCCTTGGACCATCCTTGGTCTTCCCTTCAATTGCAAGAATGGTGCCAAGGATAGCGTCACACACGTTCTTTTCAATATGCATGACATCTAAGCAGTGCTTGATTAACAACAAAGACCAATAGGGAAGCAACCAAAATAAGCTCTCATGGGTCCAACATTGTCTTTTGTGTGCTGAATAAGGGATCAAAAATCCGGATGATGGCTAAGAGTGTCGTAACTGTGTGACCTAATTTCCTCCAAAATTTCATCTCCATCTTTATGAGCTGGTCTTTTTTCCCACTCTGGCTTCCCATCAAATGCCAAACTTGATCGCATCGAGTTTATCTCGTCGAGCCATTTCTGATGCCCTTTATAAACAATTCTCCCACAAATATGCTTTGCTGTCAGCTCATCTAGACAAATTGGACATGCCTTGTACCCTTTCACCATTGAGCCCGCAAGCATCCCTAAACCAGGAAAGTCACTTCTAGTACACATCAAAGCTGCCTTCATCGTGAATACATCATTGTCCACTTTGTCAAAAGTAGAGACTCCATTTTCCCACAAGTCTTTGAGCTCGTCGATCAATGGACGAATGAGTACACTAAGGCACTTTCCTGGAGATTTAGGGCCAAGAATCAACACTGCCAGCATATTATATTCCTTCCTCATACACATATTAGGGGGTAGATTAAATGGCATCACAACCATGGGACATGTACTATGCTGGGTTGACATTGTTCCAAATGGACTGAAACTATCAGTTGCCAATCCAAGCCACACATTTCTTCCGTTAATGTCGTCGAAACCTGGAAATGTTCTGTTAAAATGTTGCCATGCTTCTCCATCAGATGGGTGTCGGAGGATACTTTCATCTAGTCGCCTCTTCTTATGCCATCGCATATGCTTTGCGGTGTGTGTAGACATAAATAGACATTTCAACCTAGGAGTGAGAGGGAAATACCATATTACCTTTTTTTGGAATGTCATCCCTATCTGCCTTATATATTTCAGCACCACATACTGGACAAGTCCTACGGGTTTTATTTTCAGCTCCCCTGAATAGGTAACAGTTGAACTCACAAACATGAATTTTTTCATATCCAAGGGAAGATCCTTGAGGATTTTTTTAATTCTCGAATAACTCACAGGGAAATTATGGCCTTTAAAAAACTTATGCAACCATTCACATAATTTATCAACACTCGTATCCGACCATCCATTTTCAACTTTAATTTCATTGCATGTAATATGACACTTAATACAGTTTCTTCACTCCCTTCATACTTAGAAGCCTTAGAAGCCTTTCATACTTAGAAGCCTTAGAAGCCTTTCATACTTAGAAGCCTTAGAAGCTTTAGAAGCCTTTCATACTTAGCATAATCATCATCTACCATGTCATTGAAGTGAACTTCAGCATTTTCTTCAACAACATTATGCGGTGCATCTCCATGGTATCCAGGATAGTATGGAAATACATCTTGTATAATCTCCATAGGCGGGACCACTAAAGGACCCGTAACACTAGAAGCCTTGACTCTGTCTTTAAGCCACTGTCTCCGTCGACTGATCCTTGTCAGTTGACCAGAAACTTCCCTATGTAGGTGACAAACTGTGTAAGTCGGATCCAAACCACGGTGTATGCAGTGATGATAAATCTCTACGATATCCTTATAATAAGGACCATTTTTGCAAATTGCGCACGGGCAAGGGAGATACTAGGTTCCAATACTATGAGTCTTCACAAAATTAATGAAGTTAAGTACGCCTGTTATGTAGTCAAAGTGTGTATAATGATGATTCTTAAAAGATTTGTCGGGGACATCATTCATGTTTCCTGTCATAACATAAACAGACAATATGCATAAAGTTAGCACACAAAATTTATGATACAATCAAAACCTGTCCCAACACTTCTTCTCCTTATTCCTCCAAGTTGGGTCCTATCCCCTTCAGGAGAACACGACTTTTGTTAACCCTCTTGCACCCATATGGTTTCACCTCTAGTTTAGGGAAATTTCGGCAGCATCTCCCTACAGTTCCCTAAGTGCACACATATCTAAACAACCTAATTTGCACTAGAGGAACATTGTAAAGAGACACTGTCGAAACCATATCCCAAAACTGAAAATGAAACCACATGAATAGCAAAAGGATCAACAAATTCGTGTTCACCTAATGTGTCCAAAAATGGGAGAATTCGAGAATCAACAACTCATCTCGATCAACTAGATGAGTTGTTCATTCTCAAATGGGAGTTCTAAGCTAACACACACCACAATTTCCATATTCTAACACTAAAATAACAACAAAACACAAAATGCAACACAACATCATCAAACTTCCATTAACCAACATAAAGTGTCCAAAAATGGGACAATTCGAGAATCAACAACTCATCTCGAATAACTAGATGAGTTGTTGATTCTCAAACGGGAGTTCTAAGCTAGTAAATACCACAATTTGCATATTCTAACACTAAAACAACAACAAAACACAAAATTAAACACAACATCATCCAACTTCCATTAACCAACAAAACAACCATTTAAATTGAATTAATACATAATATGCTCTCAAAGTAGGATAAATAGAAGGAAATTGCACTAATCTTACTTAAGAATCAAAGAATTGGCAACAAAAGCCTTCAAATCTCACTTTCTTCTAACTTCTCCATCTTCTCCTCCAAAAACAGATGCAGAACCCGACTGCATCTGTCAACCTAAAATTTTACCTACATATGCAGGTTGCATTTAAGACGAAGTACAAAGGCAGATGGAAAAAAAACGAAAGCGACGAATTTTGACCAATGTTCGTCGCTTCGTTTATACCCGAGCGACGACATTACTTACCTGCATCGCTTCAATACTTCTTTAGCGACGAAGATTGAATGTCGTCCCAAAACAGGGTTCTGGGATAATCTTAGGCAACAAACTATGAAGATTGGTTGCTTCAGTCCTTTTAGAAGCGACGAATATTGATCAAAATTCGTCGCTCCCTGTTTTTTTAGCTACGACATCAATATTCGTCGCTTAGATTGGTTGAAGCGACGAAGTTATGTTTTCCTTTTCAATCTTCATCGCTTGAATCAAGATATCCAGTAGTGTTTGGTCAGGATCACCACCATGTACCATGGCCACCCGGACTCAAGTTATGTGTGAGGCCGCTGCAGAGTAACGTCGCTCCTGGCATAAATTCGGAGACACCGTCAGTGCCAATCTGACAGTGGTCTCAAATGAAGAGATCAAGCTCGAGCGCCCTAATGCTCTTGGCACACCCATAGAGCACAAGAACCACCCAATAACACGCATAACTACTAATGGTACTCTCATGCATATGTTTTGTAGGACTTGTAACAAGAAGGGCGACCACTGGACTGCACAGTGTCCTTAGAGAGTGTTGGTACACATATATGCATATCATAATTACGTGCACTTAGCTACTAATCTTACCGAAATTGGCAAACTCCAAGCAACATCAAGGCAAAAGACAAAGAGAAATGAAGAGAAGAAGAGAAAATCAAGAAAGACACTTTGTCCCACATCGAAGGAGAAGAGAAAGAGAGCCATATCTCTAGCTATAAAATATGGGCTCACTCACACTTTAAATTCATTCAATTCATCCCGATTACACACTACTATATTGTAATCACATATTGGGCTTCCATCGAAGTCCGAGACCCTTAGTGAAAACTAAGTGGACTAGCCGAATTCGGTGAACCACTATACATTTTGTGTCAACTCTTCTACTTATCGCACTTTACTCATCATATTTACCCTATCGATGCTTCTTCTAAAGTCCCTTGCGGAATTTGGTAGAAACATTTGGCGCCGTCTGTGGGAACCAGAACGTCGAGTTCAAACCACGTACAAATACCACCATCCAAAAGCTCGTGGTTCCATCTGTTGTTACGAAGGGCAACCGAGGCCCGAAATGGTCATCTGACGACCCGAGCCCGAAATAAGCATCCGAATGGTCAACCCAAATGGTCAATGGTCAACCCAAAATACCATTTCTCAAGATAAGTGTTTCGATTCCATATTAATTATACACTTGTTCGAATGGTCATGTGTACGTCCGAATGCATATGTACGTCTGAATGGGGTGATGTTGCATATATGCATGTGTCTAGCTCACATCCCTCTCATGGAATATCCTCCCAAAATTCGTCCATTATTTGCTCCATATATTCCACCATATTCGCTCTTTCCTGGATCGTGCAGGAGAAATGTCTTCATCTTCTTGTCCACCATTTTGGTATCTATTTGCATTTGGCATTTGGTTTCCAATTCTTGACACCATGTGGGAATGTATTTTAGTAACCATTTTGAAGACCATTTCTTCTCCGAAATTAGGAACTTCCTCCTTAGCACACTTTTAGCTCCAAATCGCCTCCTTTATTACTCCTTTATTTCTACCTAAAAACATAAAGTAAGTTAGAATCATATTTACTAAGCATAAAACAAAGTTAAATTTAGAGAGAAAAATATTAATAATCAAGCATAAAATGCGTATATCACATGTCGACAATATCAAAATGAAGCATGCCAACAGTAGCTCCTTAACGCAGGGTTGACCGCATACCTATGTGATTGTTTTGATACACTCCCATGCATCTGTGTACGGTTCAAAAAAGAAGAAGCATGCTTACTATTGTACAAAGTTTTCGCATGTCTAGATATACTGTACTCTAACATGCCATGTTTCACAAATAACGTATGTCCACAATAGCTAATTTAATTCACACTCGTACAAGGCATGTGGCTACCCGATCAATACATGCATGTGTTAATGTGATTTTACTCTGAACTACACATTACGAACTATGCATGCTCACAAAATTACATGGTAATCTCTCTCATTAATCAACATGTGCTCACCCTAGACATATGTCATGCGTCAGGACGCTTGTTGCTCACTCGAGCCATTACCCGTATGTGCTATAAATATGCTCCATATGTGTCATGCCATGCTATAAAATCATATGCAAGTTTTACACTTTGCTAAACGTGCTATATGACATACATCACATACATATATGCATGGTGCATTGATGGACTCAGGGACTTGTGCTATCATGGGCACGGTTGATACCATCATGACCTGCGCCATCAATCGGGGCTAACGACTGAGGTCTGGGACCTCCCGTTACGCATCCACCCGATAGAGCAATACCCAATAGGCAAGTGGCAATTATGCTTGCGCTATCGTGGGACGAGTAGCAACATCGCTTGTCGCCACGTAAGCGGCTCCAAACAACAACATCAAGTTTTGGAGTCCACACCGATAGTCAAACAGCAACAACGTTCGCACTTTCATGGCATGAGTAGCAACATCGCTTGTCGCCACGTAAGCGGCTCCAAACAACAACATCGTTTCGGAGTCTAACCCAATAGGCAAGTGGCAATTATGCTTGCGCTATCGTGGGACGAGTAGCAACATCGCTTTTCGCCACGTAAGCGGCTCCAAACAGCAACATCAAGTTTCAGAGTCCAACCTGATATGCAAGTGGCAATTATGCTTGCGCTATCGTGGGACGAGTAGCAACATCGCTTGTCGCCACGTAAGCGGCTCCAAACAGCAACATCAAGTTTCGGAGTCCACCCCGATAGTCGAACAACAACAACGTTCGCACTATTATGGCACGAGTAGCAACATCGCTTATCGCCACGTAAGCGGCTCCAAACAGCAACATCAAGTTTCGGAGTCCACCCCGATAGTCGAATAGCTACAACGTTCGCATTATCATGGCACGAGTAGCAACATCGATTGTCGCCACGTAAGCGACTCCAAACAACAACATCGTTTCGGAGTCCACCCCGATAGTCGAACAGCAACAATGTCCGCGCTATCGTGGGAAGAGTAGCAACATCACTTGTCGCCACGAAAGCGGTTCCAAACAAACAACATCGTTTCAGAGTCCAACCCGATAGGCGAACGACAACAATGTTCACACTATCCGGGTCAAAATCAGCAACATCAGGTTTTCGACTCTCTCGATGATACGAAACAAGCAACACCATTTCGGAGTCATCCTATGGCCGAACGGCAACAATGTTCGCACTACCATGGGATAATTAGCAAGTTCACTTGTCGTCATCATAAGCGGCTCTAATCAGCAATATCGTCTCGGAGTCCCATAGTGGCTGGAAAAATTGTCACCATTCCCCACTTCGGATACCTCACTCCAAAGATATACCTCCCCCATACTAGGCGACTATGCGGTATCCATCACGCTAAACTGATCACCCTCAATCTATAGGGACTTAGCGGATTGTACATGAAATGCATCATAACACATATACGTCCCCCATACATTTCATAGGCTCATCCGATACTCATACAAAGCAATACATACATCATAAACGTACGGTACATGATGCATCATCGAAAACTCATGATACATCAACCATGCATGCAACATCACTTACAACATCCCGTTACGTTTATCTGAATGGCTGTGCGACCTTATTATCAGATGATATACTGTAAACTAGCATGATTATATTCTCGCACACCACCATCTTTATGATTATACATGTTGTTGTTATACAGTCCGTTAAAACAGTTATATGACCCGAAAGCCTAGTCAAGCGAGATCATCCTTGCTTGAGGAGCTGAGGGGACTAGGGGGTACGGTACGCTAGCCACCTAGCATGGCTATGTACACGTAATTTGGCTTGAATTTGTCAACTCCCCAAGTAAGAATTAATCTCTTTTGACTTGGGGATTTGGGGGACTTGTTGGTACATATATATGTATAGCCTAATTACGTGCACTTGGCCACTAATCTTACCGAAATCAGCAAACTCCAAGCAACATCAAGGCAAAAGACAAAGAGAAATGAAGAGAAGAAGAGAAAATTAAGAAAGACACTTTTTCCCACATCGAAGGAGAAGAGAAAGAGAGCCATCTCTCTACCTATAAAATATGGGCTCACTCACACTTCAAATTCATTCAATCCATCCCGATTACACACTACTCTATTGTAATTACATCTTGGGCTTCCATCGAAGTCTGAGACCCTTAATGAAAACTCAGTGGACTAGCCGAATTCGGTGAACCACTATACATTTTGTGTCGACTATTCTACTTATCGCACTTTACTCATCATATTTACCCTATCGATGCTTATGCTAAAGTCCCTTGCGGAATTTGATAGAAACAGAGAGATCTTGCCATGTATCCAGAGTAATAGTCATCGAGATTGTTAGATTGTAATACCTCGGAGGCATCTAAAACTTGCAAGACCGATAAATATATGTTTCTCCGGGGTTGAGAGAAGACGGCGTGAAGACTCAAAATTATAAGGATGAAAATTCAATTTGGGTGAACAATCTCTCGGAGGATACAAGGTGACTCCGACTTGCATGAACTGTTCAGTTCTTTTGGTGCCCTAAGCTAGCCGTGTGCATCTTGTTCCAGACAGGGAGAGCTAATTTAGCAGAGGATTTGGGTTTGTTAACTTTCTGAACATAGAAGATGGCCAAAGGGTCGGGCCATTGACACAATGGGTATGGTTATGACAATCTTGTACTCCAGGTTAAATGGACCAGGTCCAATCAAACCCATCATCGTGCGGAAACTCCTAGTCAATTAATCTCTTCTTATTTTCATCTTGTTAATTGCATTGGTATATATTTGCTAATCTTATCAAATTTCAGTTGTAAAAGATTGTATGATTGTAATATTTTGGGTTTAGTGATCGATATCACTTGACACAACACACTCGAACGTGATTCTCACGCTTTTCTTTTCTCTCTCGCGATTATTCTCACACTTTCATTTTCTCTCTCCTCTTTGTTATTTTTTTTTTCAATCCTTTTTTTTATTTAAAAATCTATCTTTAGTCTTTCTTTTCTTTAACTTCCCATTTTAGTAAACAAAAAGAAATTATAAAACGAAGAGGAGAGAAAAACAAGGAGTGTGAGAATAAGGATGAGAGAGAGAAGAGGAGTGTGAGCATCACTTTCTTTGAAGGATAAATATAAACACAATGGTGCAGACTAAAACTGTATCTTTATTCATTGATAAATGACATTAAATACATACATTACAATCAATTTTAAATAGTATCCCAATAAATCAGGGATTGATAGAATTTCTACTTCTAATCTAATTAGGACAAGACACACACTGGAAGATATGAAATATACTTTACTTAAACACCCCCTTATGTCGAGCTCATAATGTATGATGCATAACTTGTTGCCTCACTAAAAACCTTGCCAAGTAAGCAAAAACCTCATGGTAAAACAAAACATTCGTCAAAGGAAAAAAGAGTACAATGCATCAACTACAAAAGATACTCCATGTGATGTTGACCCCCCTGATGTCTACCAAAATATGACTCCCCCTTATTAGTATCTCAATCTTGGAGTTCAGATAATCTTTGTATTCCAATGCATCTCACATATTTCACAAATGTATATTTGGGTAGTGACTTAGTGAACAAGTCCGCAACATTATCCGCAGAACAAATCTGGCTCACATGGATATTCAGTAATTGCTATTGTTGCTGATTGAAGAAGTATTTCAGCGAAATGTGCTTAATATTGTCACCCTTAATGTAACTCAACTTCATATGTTCAATGCAAGCTGCATTATCCTCAAAGATGTAAGTTGGTGCTGTCATAGTAGATGGTAATCTCGAATATGGTGTATTACTTATCTAAGCCACATACACTCTTTAATAGCTTCATGCAGAGCTATGATCTCAAAATGATTCGAGGAAGTAGCAACAAGGTTTGCTTTATACATCTCCAAGAAATCACCGTGTTCCCCGTGATGAATACATAACCAGTTTGGGAACGTTCACTATGCAGGCCAAAGAGATATCCAGTATCAGAAAATCCTACCAACATACCACACGGTGTCTCAGAGTAGGGGACAACACTGAAAGGTGGTTCAGTGCTTGCAGCCGAAGCATCCTTCGAAGGGTCGAAAATCTCACTTGACAGGTCGAATGAGTCATGCTGATCCATCCAGGGTGTCATCTTCAACGGGTCGAGGGAATAACTTGACGGTTCGAGAGACATACCCGATCAATCTAGGGGTTACCTTCATGGTTCAAGTGAACTACTCGACATGTAAAAAATCCCAGAATCAGAAAGCTGCATTCTAACCATTCCATTTACCAAAATTTCAAGTTTCTCTCTTGCCTCTTTGTAAGGAAAGAGTAAGCCCAAGTCACTAGGTCCCTTCAAGTATCTGAAGATGTGTTTTACTCCATTTCAATGATGTTGCATAGGCATAGAGCTAAACCTAACCAATAAGTTCACTGAGAAGTCAATGTCCGAATGTGTGCACTGCGCCAAATACATCAAAACTCTAATAACACTGAGATATGGAACTTCAGCTCTCAATAGTTCATCATCCTCTTCTTTCGAACAAAAAGGATCTTTCTTGGTATCCAGACTGCGAACAACCATTAGTGAGCTAAGACAGTTTGCTTTGTCCATGTTAAATCGTCCAAGCATCATTTGGACATAAGCAGACAGTAGAAAAGTATAGGAAAAAAGTATTTATGGTAGAATGCAATACTTTCATTCACTCCCGAATTGGGTATATATACAACTTTACAAGGCACATTCCTAATAGGAATAGAATATCTTCTATAAAGAATAAATCTATTCTAATCACAACATGATTCTAATCTATCTACACTTTAATACTTGCCAACACTCTTCCTCAAGTTGGATCATAGATGTAAATCATACACAACTTGTCCAATAATTTACTGAAGGCTTCATGTGATAACCCCTTAGTCCCCTCAGATTTCACAAAAGGGAAAAAAATAATTTTCTTGTCAAGATTATCCCTTATGAAATGTCTATCAACCTCCACATACTTTGTTCTATCATGTTGTATTGGATCATGAGCAATCTCAACAACAACCGTATTATCACAATATAAATCCATAAGCTTCTGAAGCTTGAAGCCTCAATCTTTTAGCACAATCTTGATCCACAATAATTCACATACTCCATTTATCATTCTAAGGTATTCATCTTTTGCACTAGAATGAGCAATCACATTTTGTTTCTTACTGCATCAAATTACCAAACTTCCACCAATATAAGTGAAGTATCCAGAAGTAAATGCTTTATTAGTATGATCGCCAACCTAATCTGCATCAGTGTAGTCTGAAACACACATCTCACTAGTATAGCCTGAAACACACAACTCACTGTATCTTGCAAATAATAATCTTTTACCAGACCTAACCTTCAGATACCAGAGAATACATAAGACAACACCCATATGTTCTACTATAGGATTATGCATGAACTAACTCACCACACTAACAACATATGCAATATTAGGTATAATATGTGATTAATAAATAAGTCTCCCAACCAAATACTGATACCTTCCCTTGTTCGCTGGAACCTGATATGGGAGAAGCTCCAGCTTGTGATTCTGCTCAATAGGAGTAGCAATAGGCTTAAAGTCCAACAATCTCGCCTCAAAAAGAAGATCCAGAATATACTTCCTTTGGGATAATGTAATCCCTTATTTGGACCTTGGAACTTCAATTCCTAAGAAGTATTTCAAGTCACCCAAATCTTTCATATAAAACTCTTGGGACAACTGTTTCTAGAGACTCGCCATCTCGCATGCATCATCTCCTGTAACAACCATATCATCAACATACACAATCAAGGTAGTAATATTACCATCCTTGCATTTAACGAGCAAGGTATGATCATAATTACACTAGCGATACCCAAATTTCTTCATTGCCTTTGAGAAGTGTCCAAATGTAACGACCTGAACCGTGGAATGTGCATATATTGGTCCGAGCCATGATTATTGTGAATTAATCGTACTCGAGGGTTTGTTAACGACTTAATTATCGGGCAAGAACTTGGTTTGAGTTCCTTCACGGGAATTGTAGAGGATTTAATTTCGAGATCGTGAGAATTTTCATGGAATTTTTTGGATAAGTGAGCAATGTTTTATCGAGTTTTGAAGTCGGTTGGTGAATGTGAATTTAATCGTGACCGTCCAATTTGGACCAGATTGAATTATAGCCGTTGATTTGGGGATGGTATGTGTACGGTACGTATATGGTATAAATACGAAACAAATTGGGAAACTTTCTATTTTTAGAAATACTCGTTGACCCGCGGGTCAAAACTGACCGGTTTTGGGCCGTGAGCTTCTCGGCTTCGATATGCCTTATTTTGGCATATTTTTGGCTATAGTTCCTTCATTAAAGTTGTTGGGCTTGAGCTCCTCTTTCTTTTGATAGGTGGATCACTCATTTTGGTTATCGGATGAAGAAGTTATGGGTTGTTAAAGTTTGGAGAATTCCGGCCGAATTTGCCGGCCACAGAGGCGGCTTGGACGGCGGCGATGGGGGTTGAGGTTGTGGGGGCTTTTCTAGCCCATGGAGAGGTGAGTCTATTCCAAGTGGTTTCAGCCCTTGCCGTGCCCGGTGGTGGCCGATCGGAGAAATTGAATTCCGGTGAGGTTTTCAAACTTCACGGTGAGTTTTGGACCTTTTTCAGTTAAAATTGGGTTTAGCTTTGAACTACAAAGTTGTTGAAAATGTCGAGATATTCAAACTAATGTGTTGGTCGACATTTTCTAGGTTGGTGGAAATTCCAGCGGCCGGCGGCGACGATCAACGGCGGAGCTCCGGCGAAGGGTTGACTTTTTAAATTTTGGAGAGTTTTATACCGTTTTGCTCGTAATCGTGTCCCGGTCGTAGTCATGAGGTTTTTGAGTTGAATTGAGTATTTTATTTTGGGACGAGGGTTAATTGGGTATATTTTGAGAATTTTGTTATCCTCGTCGATATTTCGAGCGATATGTCTTTCGAGAACGCGGGGTTCTCGACGTATTAGCTATTTCGTGTTGCAATATATATTGATCATATCCCTGTTATTCAGGTTATCAGGATCGAGCGTTTGGTGAGGGATCTTCCGCCGGACCTCAGAGTTAGCTCAGTACTGTGAGTGGACATTTTATTTCACAGTTGAATTGCGAGTCTTGATTTATGCATTTTATGAATATATGTTTATGATTATGCATTTACGTATGCAGTATAAGTATACATTTTATAATTAAGCATATTACGATTATGCATGTGCATGGAAAAGATTTATGATTTGGTTTACACAGAGTACAGTCTTGAAATTGAGGTATGTATCGATGCTTTGGCTTCTCGGCTGATCCCCAAGATGCTCCGAGGGAGACAAATATCCTGACCCGAGGTCTTTCAGGCTTATTAATCAGGAAGGGGTCTATGATCCCGTGATTAGACTGTACTATGCGGAGGAGTCCATGAGTGACCCCGCAAGATTTTCGTGCATATTTGTGGATCAGGGAAAATGTACCTGGTCGGGATTTTCATGTGCATTGACTCGCATTATGCTTTTATGAGCATATATTTGGGAAAGACATATTATTATTTTCGTCCACTCACTCTAATGATTTTATTTGTCTTCCCCTCGGCTTTTCAGTTTCCTTTGCCCAGTTTGCAATTTGAATTCCAGGGTTGCACGTCGACGGTGGAGGCGTAGAGTTCAGATCATACTTCAGTTCGAGTAGGTTCTTTGTTCAACCTACTGGTTGTATATGTTGTGTATATGCGTCGCTCTAAATACTTATGTTATGTTTTCAGTTGAGTTTACTCCTGAATGTTTCTGGATTTCTTGTAAACCTTTTGGTTTATTTTATATATGATGTTGAGAAATATGGATGGGGAACGGTGCCCCACGGTTTGGCTTTTGTGGAATATTTGAAGTGTGTTTCTTTGCAGGTTCTAATAATGGTTCACGTGTTTCAAAGTAAACTCTGGCAAAAAAAAATTTAAGGTCATGTTTTCGAAGGGGTTTGATTTCGGTTTAGTCAACTAAATCGATGTCGGGTCCTTTCACCAAACCAAGCCCTTGGTGATTGCTTCAAACCATATTGAGATAGATGACACACATTTCCCTCATTATCTGGTTTGCAACCGATTCCTAGGTGAGTACCTATGTAAACTTCTTCTTCTAACTCACCATTAAGAAAAACATTCTTCACATCAATTTGATGTATGGCCAATCTTAACAAGTTGCAAGGGCAATAAGAATATTTACAGTGTTAATCTTGGCAACATGTGCAAAAGTCTTCTACTAATCAACTCTATACTTCTGAATATAACCCTTGGCAACCAATCTAGTTTTATAGCAATCAATGCTCTTATCGGCTTTAAGTTTCACAGTAAATACCCAGCAATATCTAACAATCTTCTTATTGTGTCGCATAGGAACAATTTCTCAAGTTTCATTCTTCTACAAGGCTTCAAGTTTCTCATTCATAGCTTGCTTTCATTTTAGATCATTCAAAGCATCTTTTACATTAATAGGAATAGATACTGAAGATAATTGACTGACAACAAGTGCATGAGACTCAGACAACCTATAGTGAGAGATAATTAGCAATAGAATATTTAACTTTGGCATCTATACTAGGCTTATATTTTGTTTAGGAACTCCCTTATTAACTCGTTGAGATCTACATACCTCAGATGTAGCATTCTGAGCAGAGACCTTAGTTGATGATGTAGAAAGGGGAGCAAGTTCTCTAGTACTATCTCGATGTTGCTCAAGTTTAATTTCAGGTACATTAATGGACAAGTCGATTGACATGTCGACCAAGGCATTGTTTTGAGTCAATGGGTCGACTATTACATTTGACAGGTCGATTGGTATTGTTCCAGGAATTTCTGATGGGTTGATTGTCCTATCAACCGAAGGGGATTTTTTTAGTCGATGGGTCAACAGGCGCAGCTACAGTTTCTCCAATCCGATTTCCATCTTCAAATTGACTTTCCAAAATCTCTCCAATTCTTCAAATTCAAGAAAATTTAAAGTGTTTCCTTCACATCTTCTCTCCCCCTGAAGGGAAGACTTTGTAACTCCCCCTGAGTAATATGGTTTGGATTCTCTAAAAGAGACATCAAGGGAGACATGAGTTTTCTTGGTGAGAGGATCATAACACCTATAACCTTTTTGGAAGTTAACATAGCCAATGAAGACACATTTCAAAGCACAAGGATCAAGTTTACTCCGGAGTGTGAATATTGACATATGCAACCAAACACATGAACTCAAGATTAGGAAGACAAGGCACATTCAACATATCATGTAACTTATAATAAAGGCTCTAGAACTCAATGACATGAGAAGGAATACGACTGATCAAGTAAGTAGAAGAAGTAACAGCCACACCTCAATAAGACCGAGGAACATTCATGCAAAACATTAAAGCACAAATAACTTCTAGTAATTGCCTATTCTTGCGTTATTCCAAGCCATTATGTTGAGTAGTATAGGTAATAGTAGTTTGGTGACGAATCCCATGAGAGGCCAAATAGGTCATCATGGCACCATTAACATATTCTCTTCCATTGTCAGATTAGAAAACTGGGATAGGCTGTTGGTATTGTGTAGTCACCATCTTATGAAACTCAGTGAATCAAGAGAACACATCATTCTTACTAGTCATCAACAAACCCCATGTCATTCGGATACATTCATCAATAAAAGTGACAAAATAACGAGCGCCAATTGGTGTAGAAATTCTAGCAGGACCTCAAACATCAGAGTGAATTTTCATAAAAGAAACTAAGCATTTATTCAAACTTGGAGAATAGGTAATACAATGGCTCTTGGCCAATTCACAAATATCACACTTAATTTCAGACTCATCAACATCCGAAAACAGATGGGGTTGTAACTTCTTAAGATATTTAAAAGAAAGATGACACAAACGACGATGCCTTAATCAAATTGTTTTCTTGACTTTATTCAGACTGTTAACGTTGTTGGCTTGACTCAAAAAACTCAATTGCTTTTCTCCACTGGATGTCAAATCGAGATAAAAGTTACCAAACTAGAGGAAAGGCCCGTAAGGACAAAAAAAACATTTGTTCGAAACCTTACAATCATAGCGGACACACTCCATGGGGCAGGAAAGGAGGGCATGGGCATGGCCGAGGCCACAGCCAAAATCTGACTTAGCATAGAGATCTGAATGCCAACTCCAACAAGAATCAATCTGGTTGGTTAATGATGGAAATAGGCATTCCAATTCTGGAAAATTCACCTGTTATCAGTGTGGTTTGACAAAGCATATGCATAAGCAGTGTCGTGCTAGTAAAGAAATCTAGAACATCAACAAGAGGCATAAGCAGTACTTGGCTAAAGAGTCAAACTTTGTTGGAGATTTCAAGATGGATGCTTACACCAATCTCGTGATTGTAGAGGACAATGAGAAGGACCTAGTTACTCAGAATTTTGAATAGCCTATATACAAGACGGTTATCTCTGTAATATATTCAAGTTTTTGGTTTGTTTTTGGCTTGTCTTCAGTCATTTTTAGACTTTTGTCTTGGTTTTGATTTTTGGATAAGAACATATATGATGTGATTTTTCTAGTTGGCAAGTAATGAACTTTTCTCAAATTTTCAGTATATGAAAGTGTTGAGAATTTTATTTCACTACTCATTTAGTGTATCGTTTGATGTTTACAATTTGATATGGCATAATGACACAATGATACAGTAAAAATGAGACATACAAAAGAGGATGTTTTGATCTCAGGTATTCTTCAACCCATTGAAGGCCACGTTCTGGATCGGTTTTTGCATCTTTCGAATCCATTAGGATTATTCTTGACTCATCGAATGTGATCCTTGGTTACCTATGTTTGCAAGTTTGACCCGTCGAATGAGAACTTCTGTGATGACCCGACCCAGATTTAGATGCCTAAACTGGGATTAGGCCCTAAAGATCATTAGAACTTCAACATGTTAGTCCAAAAGAAAACCGAATGGAAAATCTATAATTCTAAGCGAAAGAATTATAATTTTGAGAAAATAATTTTAAGAACCATAACAACCCAATACTGGGAAAATGAAACTGTTGATGACACAAAAGCATCAAGACTCACTAAACTACCTATGCTGACTATGATGCTAGCTCGTAGGATCAATCCTGGATCCTACGGCGGGTACTGCTATGCCTCAATCTACGTGCGCGCCCGACTTTAATGAGACTCTACAACCTGGGCTTTTGAAAACGAAGGACACAGGCAAAGGCATATAAAATGGAAAATTGTTAGAGTGAGTGGACCAAAATAAAATATTCGATAAAATATTCGTAAGAAATCATAAAACTTACTCTATGCCTTTCCATCGTAATCATATAGTAAAAAATATAGCGAGTCCAAGTAAAAATATATCATTCGTGTGTGGAGGCGTGCATAACATAATCATAATCATGGGTCGGGTGCTTGTCCTGATCTTCCCAAAGCTGTGACGACCCGGAACAGAATCAGTAGTGTAATCAGCTTAATTCACGAGTTAGCGCGAAATCACTATTTTCCGATTATTGTTTGATTTGTCGATTTCGATCGCCACTTAATTATCGGCCGAGAATTTGAGTTGAGTCTCTTCTCGAGAGTTGTTGTACATGTGATTTCGAGTTCGTGGGACGTTTCAGATGATTATTTCGATGACCGAGGAATATAATATGAATATTTGAAGTTTCGGAATTTCGTCGAGTTTATCCGTTCGTGTCGAGTTTATCCGAATCATAATGGTTATCCGTTTTGGACCGTCGATCGCCCCGAGATGCGAGTATAAATATCGGAAATAGTCGAAAAAATGTCGAAAAGCACTGTTTGGAAGTTTGACTGGCGTTGACCGTTGACCCATGGTGCATTTTCGGACCGTTTGAATTCTCCCGCGGACCTGCCGATTCCGGCCGTTTCAGGCCACGACTTTGGAAGGTAAAATGTTCTCCTTGTGATTCTAAGCTGTTTAGCACTTGGAATTTCTCGATTTGGTTTTGAATTGTGGGAGAAATGTTGAATTGAAAATTGTGGAATTCTGGCCAGTTTTGGGTTTTGTGGACGGAGGTGCTCCGGCCGCGGTGGTGGCCGGGGAGTTGAGGGTTTCGGTTCGTGGGGCCACGGCGGTGCTCTTGGGACAGGTCTCGATGGCTACCGTGCGCCGTGGACGGCGGATTGCTGGCGAACAGTTTTGCGGAGGAGGTGGAGGTTCACTGTGGGTTTCGAGCTGTTTTCCGGCGTGCGTGGCCAGAATTGGTCCTTGCCTTAGAAGAGAGATGTGTTGGGCTCATTCAGATGAAGCTTCGGTGAGCTTGGCCGCTGGGAAATCTCTCCAGTTGACGGCGTGCCGCCGCCGGCGAAGGCGGTCAACGACGGAGCTCCGGCGACCGTTGACTTTTTTGGAAATGTGTCGAGTTATATGTCATTTCGCTCGTATTCGAGCCTCGATTGTCACCTTGAGATTTTCGAGTTGATTTGGGTACCGGATTTTCAGTCGAGGGTTTGAGTGAAGATTTTGGGAATTTCGTTAATTATTTTGGTATCTGTTATACGCTTCCGGGAACGGTTGGTTTCCGAGGTGTGGTACAGTGTTGTGAGCTATGATTTTGATCAGTTATATTTTATGATTATTCAGGGGATCGAGATCGTGCTTCGGGCGAGGGATCTTCCGCCGGACCACGTGATTAGCGCGAGTGCGCGTTTTGCTCACCTGTGAGTGGACAATTTCTTTTCACTGATTAGTCGCGAATCTTTAATACACGTTTTACGAGCATGAGCATGCATATGCGATTATGATTTATTCGAGCATGTGTTTTACGATTATGCATCGACAAATATGCTTATATAATTATGTATTACGTATATGCATTTACATTATGCTTTATACGCTTGCATAGAACTATTTATGATTTGGTTTACACAGAGTACAGTCACAGTATATATTGTTGTATCGATACACTTGCATCCCGGCTGATCCCCGAGGATGTTTACCGGGGGAGGCTGTGATCCCTAACCCGAGGCCTTTACCGGGGGGGAGCAGACCTCTGACCTGAGGCCTTTCTGGTTAGAATTACTTGTGGGTCTGGGACCCGTGATTCGGACTATACTAGCGTGGACGTGTCTATGAGTGACCCCGCGGAGTTTTACGATGCATGCTCTGTACACGTGAGGAGTTAGAGTCTCCCTCGTATACTATATTATATTCACTCATTTTGACTCGCATATGTTTTTATAACATATATTTTCGACAAATTATTTTCGTCCACTCACTCTAACGGTTTTCATGTCTTTCCCCTGGGCTTTTCGGTTAGAATTACTTGTGGGTCTGGGATCCCGTGATTCGGACTATACTAGCGTGGATGTGTCTATGAGTGACCCCGCGGAGTTTTACGATGCATGCTCTGTACACGTGAGGAGTTAGAGTCTCCCTCGTATAATATATTATATTCACTCATTTTGACTCGCATATGTTTTTATAACATATATTTTCGACGAATTATTTTCGTCCACTCACTCTAACGGTTTTCATGTCTTTCCCCTGGGCTTTTCAGTTTCCGTGCCCAGTTTGCAGTTCAGATTCTGGTGTCTCACGTCGCGGTTGGAGGCTAGTTGTTCGAGTTACCTTTCTTTTCCAGTAGGTTTCTTGTTTTGCGTACTGTTGTATATTTTGTATATATACACTAAAGGTCGCTCTGATACGTTACTGATACATGTTTTTATGTGATTTTCCTCGGATTTTCTATAAAGTATAGTTATGTTTACTGTTTATTGTTATTGATATGATATTGAGAAATCCAGATGGGATTGGTGCCCACGGTTTGGTTTTTGTGGCATAGGATGAAGTGTATTTTCCGGGTGCAAGTTAATGACAATTCCATGTTAGTAGCGTTACTTTGCCGAAATTTTAATGGTTTTTGTTGGTTCGTGTTTTCAGAAGGGGTTTGATTCCGGTTTAGGAAACTAAATCGGGGTTGGGTCCTTTCAAAAGCACCTCAGTGATCAGCCGAGATGCCAATGTATCGGTGCATTCATACATAAATGTGCGTGCATGAAATCATAAAATCATATCATAGGCCTCTGTGCATATCGTAAACATATCATATCATAATATATATATATATATATATATATTTATATACTTGTTTGTTTAAGAAATTTTAAACATAAACTTAGACTCGCTAAACGACAGTGAAAAATAAATGTTCACTCACCTAGAATGCCAGTTAAGTATTCACTAGTCTATCCATTAGCTCGAAATTTGTATTCAGCGTTCCTAGATCACATTAAAAATCTAAATCAATTACTATTCATTCTGATTGTGCCATTCACATAAGATAGAGAAATCCGAGCAACCACGTTTATAGGAAAACTCACATTTCATTTTCGTTAAACGACGCTACGCCACCACGTCATGAATTCAAATACATCCGACAAATTTTGACTTCTAAGTTCCATAGGGGTGAGCTTGACTCGACATACGACAAAAGATCGCGTCGAGCATGTCGAGTCACATTTGAATCCTGAAAATAGATGAAACATCACTACATTGTCGAACCGTACAAAAAGTACACATAAGTCAATCAGAAATGGACTTAGGAACTTTCCGTGAGAATTTTGGTCTTCGGGGTTGTCTAAGCTTCGCCATGCACGGCGGCGGCCAAACCAGATGGCGAATATGGGATCCAACTACACCTTTCTAGAATCTGCAAGACAAGATCAACAACATTCAGAACTGGGCCAACATCCAATTCCAAGCCTAACCCATTGAAAACTCACCTCGAATGTTCGAAATTTCATCGGAAATCGCCTTTGGCCATCCGCCACTGTCTTCCCACGGCGGGACCTCTGGAAGGTCGCGTTTGAATCCTTGGAAGGCCAGGATGAAAACCCCTAACCAGTCACCACCTAGCTCCGGCTGTAGCACCACCACGTTCGAACGAAAATTTGAATTTCAAACCTTAATTCTTCTTTCCACGAAGCATGCATGTCGAGTGTGTGAATTGGAATGGTAGAAGATTTGTTTGCCTTCAATTTTGGAGGAGGAGAGCCGCCGAAACTCGTCGGTCAATGACAACGATTCGCGAGGAGGATGTCGGGCTGTGAGAGAGAGAGAGAGAGAGAGAGAGAGAGAGAACTGTGCCAAGTAGAAATGTTAGGTTTTTACCCAACCCAGGTTGATTTCAAAAACTACCCTCACAAGATTAACGACCCAGATTGAATTTGATGGTGACCAAATGGTCCACATCATTTACCCAGTAATATATTTTTTAATTTAGATATTCCCCCCCCCCCCTAAACTTCCAAAATTTATAACAAATAGCTCAAACGTCTGAAAAATCTAATAAAAATACATGTGAGCTGGTAGCAAAATCCTCTACAACTTCCGTGAAGAAGTTAAATTGAAGATCATAATCTATAGAAAGTCGATTTTTAGTTGCGACAAATCATGATAAATGTGACGTATGATGCCTAACTCGTTAATTAGCGCGACTAACAATGATTAAGTTACTACTTTAGATTCGGGCGTTATAATCTACCCCCCCCCCAATAAAAATTTCGCCCTCAAAATTTACATCATGGAAAAAATCAACAATGTGAGGATGTAATACCATAAGCACTGATGAACCAACACTTATGACCCCAATCGATGCGCTTGACTGCATGGACCCAACACAGATTCTTTGACATAGAGAACTCATCTTGCCAAGAATGGTACCAAATTGCAACACATAAAAACATATGAAATGAGTTACCGCCAGCTGTCACCTCCCCAAGTACCCCAAGCGCGCTTGCTCCATGATTCAGTTGACTTTGATCCACTACCAAAGCTGTCATAGCCACCTCCAAGATAGAACTGTTGGATTAATATCAGAGTCATTCCTAAGACATTCTCTCAATTTAGATAACATGAAAACAAGCATTTAATGTTTCATGAGACCTGTCACTTATCCATAAATAAAACGTTAAGACGCAAAGATGAATCTTTCACTGACATAACTATATTGTTGATCGCTAAAACTGTAATGTGTAGAACCACCACATGAATTTGCTTAATCACGGTCAAAATATTAACAAACTTATATTACTCATATTCCTGATGTACTCCCATTGACCAAATTACGAGCGCACCCTGATACTTACCAGAGATCGCCATGAAGTAATTAATGATGTTGGACATATGTATAACCATCTTTGAAATTGGAATCATTAACCTTAAGTCCTACTATGTCAGAAATAGCGCTACCACTCATATATCAGTATTGACTTTGCTAAGGGTTAATCCTGGAAAGGCCTATTCATTAACTTATACTGTCGCGATTGAGTTTAAGAATAATACAAACACGATAACCCGAATGATGAGTGCAATAAGAACCATTGATTATCATGACTCCCATCACGTGAACCAGAATTCTCCTCAAATCGCAGATTCGCATAAGCATTGCATGAAAGCTTGCCAAATTATCGTAATTCATAGCACTATGCATATTGCTTCTCAATCAAGCTTGCAACTCCTCATATTGTGAATCTTACATAGCCATGTGAGATATGGACCATACCAAAACTCGACAATCTTATCGTAATTCATGTCTCAAACTACATCTGAGAAGTACATGGTCGTAACTGGTTAGCTATCATAAAACATAATCACTTAAGTATTGTCTCCACTTGTTGATAACTTAAGAGAATAACACATATCATGCTAACCTTGTCGTAAGAATATGAATATGTATACATCATATACTTTGTCCTGCAAACTCGCATTCTCTCAGTCATGAATCCTGCGTAACCATACAAAAGATCAAGTACACCTAAACTCGAAGAGTTTAACAAAATTTGAAATATTAAGTCACCAGATCGATGTACATTGAAGTACCAAATCTCATGCGCATTTAAACAAAAGATCCGTAAATAACCGTATAAAATATTACCACAATACACACCTTGCATAATGTTGATCGTTAATTAGTGATTACGTGATCGCATTCCATATCTGTTCGCACCTCAAGAAGTAAATAATTGTGATAACCCTAAATCGTAGAAATTCCTACCAAAAATTTGGCATGACCCATTCGTTTATAATCAAACCCATTCCTGCAAATTCGACAAATTTCACCAATACAATGCAATGAATTTCCATAAGTAGCATAGCACCAATATATGTGATAGTCTAGAAAATTTCTAAATACAATGAATCCAATAATAATAATCTTATTTGGTTGTTGAAAGCTGACACCGCTTATCAGATTATCATGCTCAAAAGTTCATTAATGAAAAATGGTCGTAGACTTAAACTAGAATCCACCCTTGCAATGGATAATTGAATTGATTCCCATTAGCTGAGTTAGCAAAAAGATGAAACGCTGACTATGTAACTTCGAGAACGCTTAAAACTAGGAACAACAACCTCGGTGATAGTGGATCATAATCAATTACATATGTAACTTCGTTACTCTTAGTATATCCTAGATCGATAAAGAGTTCATTTGCCAAAGCTTATGCAAAATTGAAATGACACAAATTTGAGAGTAAGCATTCCAGTTAAGAGAGATAAATAACCTTCTCGACGAACAAAATCTAGAAACGTTACGAAACCAAACTGAAGAAGCAAATTGAAATTAATGAACGAAGTAAACAACATTAACCAAAGTGGAACAAAGTTATACAAAACTATACTCGATGATTTCTTTAGATAATTTGTGTGCGAAGATCCCAAAGTTAATCCTGAGTCACGTTGTAGTTGAAATGAAACGACTATAAATCTTGGCATCAACGTCATCGATAATATTCTTAGTCCGTAAGGTTGGTAATCAATCTCCTTAATGCTTAGTTTCTAGAATGTAACATAACAGAACAAAACTAACTCATATGGGACGCAACAAAACTGCATGACACAACAAGCTAAAAATTGGAACATGAAATAGAAAACTGAAAGGCTTGACGTAATACATGAAACTTGTAGCTGAAAGGCGAAAACTGAACATGATGGAGGAAAAGCATTTTGCACCACGGCTTGACAAGGCTACAAGATTATTAACTCGAAACTATACCTTGGCTCAAAAGGGGTTGATGCGATATTCGGCATTCAAGCCGTACCGCTTTTAATAATGTGTGATCTACTAACAGTCTGGTCAAAACATTCTTTCTACTACGCGACTTAGTACAACTAAAATATTCTCCAAATTTTTGACATAACCTCCCCGAAAATTCAAGGTCAACCAAAACCTGTAGGGAGTTTCAGATTTCGAGTATGACAAGTAAAGAAACAAACCGAGAGTCACCATTGCTCAATCGAATATCTCATAACTTAAATCACATAGCTCATCTCAAATTGCAAGTCATCCTAAGAAAACGTAAGTGTTGCAAGAGTTCCTATACCCATTAAAAAAAGTCGAGCGATCATCTAAAGAACCAATTTTTTGCTCGGATAATTACCATAACTCTACTGTGCATAACTTGATCTTGAAGGACAACAAAGAAATTCAACATATTAGCATGATTTAAAACGAAGATGTACTACTAATTTTCATAGGAAACTTGTACCTTAACATACAGATAGAGGTCGGTGCACACGAGGCATAGCAACAAAAGGCACTGACTCACAGGCTGAGGTTGGTACTTCGTCGCTTTCACCATGTATTCGATGGCGTTCAACATTGTGAGTTTTCGATGGGGATCCACCGCAGTCGGGCCATCACTCCGGAAGTGTTTAACATAATCGAACGTGAAAATGAAAGAAGCCAAACACAGACTACAGAACCTATAACCTAAAACTCTGATACCAACTGTGATGATCCGACCCTGATTTAGTTGTCTAAACTGGGATTAGGCCATAAAGATCATTAGAACCTAAACATGCTAGCCCAAAAGAACCCCTTCTGAAAACGGGAACCAACAAAAACCATTCAAAATTTCGGCAGAGTAACGTTACTAACGCGGAATTGCATTAACCTGCACCCTGAAAATAACACTTCATCCTATGCCACAAAAGTCAAACCGTGGGCACCAATCCCATCCGGATTTCTCAACATCATATCATAATTAATAAACAGTAACCAAGACTGTAATATATAATATATCCGAGAAAATCCGTATAAAACATGTATCAGAATGTATCAAAGCGACCTCTAGTGTAAACATATACAATATATACATCAGTAGGCGAAACAAGAACCTACTGGAAAACACGGGTAGCTCGAATCACTAGCCTCCAACTGCGACGTGAGACACCAGAATTCGAACTGCAAACTGGGCACGGAAACCGAAAAGCCCAGGGGAAAGGAAAATAAAAACGTTAGAGTGAGTGGACGAAAATAAACATATGCCTTTCACCAGTTTATATACATAATCAATGTAAAACAATGCGAGTTCGGAAAGCATATATATGGAGGTTGTCAGACAAATCTCTCAAGCCCGACGTCAGGTGAATCGTTCAAACCCGACGGTGATAGGCCAGGGGAATCTCTCAACCCCAGCGGCATACAGGGGAATCTCTCAACCCTGCCCAGAGGAATCTCTCAACTCTGGCGAACTACCGGTGATCAGCCGAGTAGCCGAAGCATCGATGCAGTAATGCCATCACCAATAAATATAAAATAATACCTCCGAAAATAACATATATCTCAACATCGTATAAAGTAAATACGAAAAATCACAATAAATCACGAACTCGCAAACAACTGTGAAAATATAAACGTGTCCACTCACAGATCAGCAAGCGCACACTCGCGCTAATCTTGTGGTCCAGCGGAAGATCCCTCGCCTGAAGCACGATCTCGATCCTCCTTCACGTGGCCGGAAAAAGTAAGTCGGCCGGCGAGAACCAAACGGGAAATTTTCCTCTTCGGTCAACGGGTCAAACTTCCAAAATTGGAAAGTCAACGTTGGTCAACATCAAACAGTGTTTTTCCGACGATTTTACGACTATTTCTGATATTTATACTCGCGTCTCGGGACGATCAACGGTCCAAAACGAATAATCAAAACGATTCGAATAAACACGAAACAAACGGATAAACTCGTCGATAAACCGAAACTTCAAATAATCATATTATATTCCTCGGTCATTGGAAAATTCATCCGGAACCGCCCACGAGCTCGAAATCACATGCTCTACAACTTCCGTGAAGACACTCAATTCAAATTCTTGGCCGATAATAAAGTCGCGAACTAAATCGACAAACCACACATATAACGTGAAACCGAGACTATACACTAACTCGTGAATCGTGCCGACTACATTACTGATTCTGGTTCGGGTCGTCACAAGTCGCCACCTAGCTCCGGCCATAGCGCCTCCACGTTCGAACAAAAATTTGTCGAAACCCACGAATTTCAAGCCTCGATTCCTCTTTCCATGAAGATGCATGTTGAGTGTGTGGATTGGGAATGGTAGAGGAGTTGTTGGCCTTCAATTTCAATGGAGGAGAGCCGCCGAAAGTCTCCGGTCGGCAACAACGATTCACGAGAAGGATGTCGGGAAGAGAAGGAGAGAAAACTATGCTGAATAGAAATATTGGGTTTTTACCCAACCCAGGTTGATTTCAAAAACTACCCTCACAAGATTAACGGCCCAGATTGAATTCGATGATGCTCAAACGGTCCACATCATTTACCCAATAATAGATTTTTTAATTTAGATACTTTTCCTTCTAAACTTCCGAAATTCATAACAAATAGCTCAAACATCTGAAAAATTCAATAAAAATACATACATACGAGCTGGTAGAGAAATTTTCTACAACTTTCGTGAAGAAGCTAAATTCAAAATCATAATTTATAAAAGGTAGATCTTTAGTCGTGACAAATCATGATAAACGTGACGCATGATTCCTAACTCATTAATTAACGCGACTAACGATGATTAAGTCACTATTTTAGATTCGGGTCGTTACAACTTCTGTCTCCGTTTATGTCCCACTTCGTCCCGTTGAGAATATTCCTTGACCTGCCGAGCATAGATATCGGAAAATTGATATCGATTTTAGGTTTTCTTTGACCCATAGACACATTCGTTTGACCCATCGAAGGTGTGCTTTTGGACAGATTTTCGACCCGTCGACCCATATATTGGACTCGTCGGGAATTTTTATCAACAAATCAAATTCTATTTTGGGTTTCTTCGACCCGTTGAGGGATTTAATCGACCCGTTGAAAGATGTAACCGGATGTGGTATTTTAAGATGTGTTCTACATCGATTTTATCGAAAACTAATGGTTCCAGAACCATGTTCACATGAGTTATTAGCACTCAACAAGGGTCACATCCATATTCAAATCTTTAAGTGTTTTCTTAAAGTGTTTGCATGGTCTTTTGTTCAAAGACTCATTTATTTACATTACTTTTGTAGATGTCTCAAGGCGAGATTGAGTGTCTTGATCCTAACAATTGTGCTGAGTCTGATTTGACTGGTAAAAATCACAATGAGATGGAAGATGATGATTGAATGGGCAATGTTGCTGACATATCTTTTGGTTGTTTCCATCAAGAGGAGCCAAAGGAATATATGACAAAATCATGGTCAAACGCTCTACAAGATAAGGGACAATATTTTGTAGGTGGTGTGGAAGAATTCAGAGACAAACTCAGGGTCTATTAAATAGAGACTGGTTTCAAGTACTTTTTTGAAAAGAACGAGCCGAAACGCGTCAATGCATATTGCCTAAAGAAAGAGAGTGATCACTATAAATGGAAAATGCAAGTGCTCTTATGCCGTGCCAATGGTTGGTTCTATATCACGAAATTCTAGATAGATCACACCTGCAAAAAGATGACCCCTGTTAACAAGAGCGAGATGATGATAGCCATTGTAGTCAGGTACGTGTTCACTGTGCTTAGCTGTCTTCTAGATTTGCATTTCACCGTGATTATTAATTGTGGTTCTAGATTTGTGTTTCACTGTGATTAGCTCTGATAAGCTGTGGTTAATTGTAATGACTCTTAGTTAACTAACTATTAAACTTTTACTTTTGACAGCTCTATTGTCAAAGACAAACTGTTTGTACTGTGATCCGAGCGGATACTAGTAAAACACCCTAATGATAAATGAGGAGCGGGACGAGGGGTTGACTTGCCTTTCCTGTGCTGCTAAGACAAAGAACAAGCGTTAGAAGTGAAGGCGGGGTAGCCCGCCTAACACGCTATGATACCTAAGTAAGTAAGTATGAGTAAATGTGAGATGAACGAGTATTGAAGAAGTGATTCTAGTAAGTGAACAAGATTATCCTTTATTAATGACAGTTAATGTACTATATACTTATCTGGGAACATGTTGTTTCCTCTTTCTTCGATGTGGGACTTGTCATGCTTTCCCCTGTTTTACTTTGCTTCTCTTTTGGTAAGCGTGTACGAAATGGGCAAGAAGCCACACTTATGCCAACAAGTCCCCCAAGTCCCCATTGTCAAGATCATTCTTGAATGGGAGTTGAATAGATCCACCCACTTCGTACACACTTGGTCTTATCTGCCAGGCTATTGGGCATAACCCATAGTCCCCTTCAACTCCATAGGAAAGAATAGTCTGCTCAAAATATGAAGGAAACATTATAGGATGGATGTGTAAATAAAAGTAGGCACATCACTGTTGTGATTTTGCAACTACTATTTTTCCTGAGCGGTTCGCCCGAAATCAGAGATATGATCTACTCGAACCGAACAAGGGGTGTCATTTATTGGTGCGTGTGTAGTGTCATGTTGCGCTTACTTCATAGAGTAGCATATGAAGGGACGTCACTCATGATGATCAGTCACAGGGTCCGCTTGAATGGTGCATGTATTAAACGCCCAAATAATAGAATGGCTTTTCCATTGTAAGTGGTAGAACCTGCCGCCTGAAAGAAAACGAGTCTCGCGTTTTGGGCAGAACGGGAACAAAGAAATCATCTCCTACGGTGAACGAATAAGGAGTGAATCTGTTTTCTTTAGAAGACTTTGTACTTGAAAATTATTGTGGACATGTTTATTAAAGTTATGACGACGGAGATGGGGAAAAACAGAACGTCGTGTACCTTCATCATGATGACATGATCCATTATAACATTTGTGCGAAATGATGCAACTCAGTTCGTCTTTCCAAATGGAGAGACGCACCAAGAATCCAAGGGTCAAGGTTGAGCCACGTGTAAGACTCTGTTCACTCAAGGGTTTCGTGCTAAAACATATAAAAAGGGGGGAAAGGATTGTTTTTGGCACTCATTTCATTGTTTGCAACAGAGAAAGGGATTTTTACATAGAGAGTGAGAGAACAAAGAGATCGAGAAGAGAAAGCTGTAGTACATGAAGAAAAGAACCAAAGACCAAATCCTGATCTAGATCCAAGTTTAGAGAATCAAATCGAGTAAGTTTTCTTATCCTTACAAGACTATATTTTGAAGTAAAGCATGCAAATCAAGTGAGTTTTGTACTAGGTGGTGTTTAAACGGATTAGAAACTGTTGGATTTCGGTTGTAGTGAATTTTCTGCAGATTGGGGACGTGTTTTTGAGCAAATCGATTCTAAATTAGATGTGTAACTCCAAAATATGTGTAGATTTCTGGATTTTGTGGGGGTAAAAAAATGGGTTGGTTTTAGGGTTTTGAAGGAATCTGGGTTTGATATGAATAGTATATAGGCGTTGTGTATGTTTTAAAAGACATGAATTAAAAACTAAAGCAAACCACATTTAATCGAGTTTTGGAGTGAAAGTTTGAAATCTGAAGTGTTGGTGGGGAAGGAGAAGAAGTGTTGGTGCATGTAAAATAGGCTACTAATTTATGTGTACCTTTCTTTTAGGCCACTTAAGAGACGATAAGGGGATGAGTGCAGAAGAAGTGTTAGAGATATCTAGTGGTGAATACAGAATAGCAACACTACAAGAAAACAACACTTAGACCACGGAAACGTAATTGTTCCGTGGTCCAAGTGACACCTGGACCACGGAAAAGACTCCGTGGTCCAAGTACCACCTGGACGACGGAGAATACCATCTTCGTCGTCCAGGTGGTCACCTGGACCACGGAGTCTTTTCCGAGGTCCAGGTGATCACCTGGACGACGGATACGGTATTCTCCGTCGTCCATGTGATCACCTGGACCTCGGAGTCTTCTCCGTCCTCCAGGTGATCACCTGGACGACGGAGATGGTATTCTCCGTCGTCCAGGTGATTACCTGGACAACGGACCGACACGCCGTCGTCCGAGTACGTAACGTACTTCCACTTAGACGACGTACTGACACCTCCATCGTCTAAGTGAAGCATTATATAAGCCCGATGCCAAACTGAATTCATCATTCCTCGATCTCTTCATTCCATTTGAAGAAGAATATATTGAAGGAGAAGGGAGAAGGAGAAGGGAGCTAGCTAGCTAGAAGGCCGAGAAGAATCAGGATCGATAAGGGATCTCCGCTGACTAGCTAGCTAGCTTAATTAACGTACAGATATCGAGAAGGCCAGCAGGTACGTACGTACACAGTTAAAATTTGCTTAATTAATATATATTTAGTGAAAACGTACGTACATACATGCAAGGATGTTAGCTATATATATATATGTACAGATCGATTAAATTACGTACGTACGTAATTGATGGATCGATGTAGATCGAGTACGTATAATTAAGCGTAAATTAATGGACAAATATATATATATGTAATAATTAATTAATTATAATATTTTGTAGCAGTATGGACAAGAGTTGGATGAAGTTGAAGAATAGATGTACGTGATGTCCGGTATATGGATGGAATTAGCGAATTTGTGAATTTTGCGATAGAACATGGTCAGGGAAAGAAATGTTTCAGGTGTCCGTGTCAGAAATGTCTTAATTGTCAGTATGCGGAAGTTAATGTTATGGTGCAACACCTGTACGAAAATGGTATGATGTGGAGTTACACTACATGGAGCGAGCATGGTGAAGCAGTAGAGTTCAGCACAGCAGACTTCAGCTCAGGGTACAGTTACCATGGTGCCTCATCCAGCGGCAGTGGTGCCGGACCCCCAGCTTGCAACCCAACTGCAGATTTGGTCCATGATGCGTTTCCGGGATGTAGTCATAGTGGACACCAACACCAAGACGGAGGTTACAGTATCACTAATGAGCATGATGACACATTCCCCGCAGCTAGCTTGGCCACTGACACCAGTGAGATGGAAAAGTACAACCGGATGCTACTTGAAGCGCAGACCCCGGTGTTCCCTGGATGTCGAGAGAATGTGTTGCAATATGTGATGGAGCAAATGAAGATAAAAGTGAAGCACAAAATGTCAGTGAGTGCTTTTGACGAAATTCAGGAGCAAATATGTAAGTTGCTTCCTGATGATCACAATCTTCCTAAATCTCATTATAAGGTTAGAAATATCCTGAGCAGCCTCGGCCTAAAGTACAGGATAATTGACGCATGTCCGAATGATTGTGTGCTATTTTACAAAGAGTATAAAGAGTTGGACTATTGTCCCGTATGTGGCCAGTGCAGATTCCAGTTGAATAGGAAGAGTTCGAAAAAGAGAATTCCTGTGAAAGTTGTTCGATATTTTCCCTTGATTCCCAGATTGCAGCGCCTGTACATGTCTCTACACACAACAGAGGCGATGCGATGGTACGCAAAAAAGCGAATAGATGACGATGTCCTGCGACACGCCGCGGATGGGGAGGGTTTCAAACATTTCGACAGAGAATTTGGAGACTTTGCTTCAGAGGTTAGAAATGTTAGACTCGGCCTATTTACAGACGGATTCAATCCTTGGGGAAGTAATAGCTCCGCCGTCAGCACTTGGCCAGTTATTCTGATGCCGTACAACTTGCCTCTGTGGATGTGCATGAACAAGGAATTTAATTTCCTTACTGTACTAATTCCAGGTCCTAAATCTCCATCGAAGTGCTTAGATGTCTACCTCAGACCTTTGATCGACGAGTTGAAACTGTTGTGGGAAAATGGAGTCCCAACTTATGACAAATTCACTGACACGATGTTCACGATGAGGGCTGCCGTAATGTGGACGATCAGCGATTTTCCAGCTTATGGGATGTTGGCAGCCTGCAGGACAAAAGGATATAATGGATGTCCTATATGTTTGGACGACGTGAACTCTAGTTGGCACGCGGGGAAGGTGTGTTACTTGGGTCACCGTAGATGGCTTCCTCACGACCACCCGTGGCGACAGGATGAAGCTCATTTCGACGGTACGGTAGAGAACAATCCTAAACCCCGTAGTTGGTCGGGCGAAGAGATTTTAGAGAGGTTGAGCTATTTCAACTTTGGTGTGTTGAGCAATGACGCGGATGTAAAGAAATGCAATCCAATTCCTCCACATGATCTGAGCTATTGGGATCACAAGAGTATATTCTTTGAACTCCCTTACTGGTCGAAGTTGAAGCTGAGGAACAACTTGGACGCGATGCACATAGAAAAGAATGTGTGCGACAGCGTGGTGGGAACAATTCTTGGTATTAAGTTCAAGACTAAAGATACTCCCAAAGCGCGCAAAGATTTGGAATTAATGAATCTACGTCGTCCCTTGTGGTTGAGGAGGGATAGGAAAGGAATGTACAACAAGATGCCAGATGCACCTTACACAGTGAAGCCGACGCTTAGACGTTCTGTATTTCACTAGTTTAAGGGCGTTCGTTATCCGGCTACGTATGCAGCTACTATAACTGGAGCAGTGGACGAGGTGCAACACAAGTTTGTTGGTCTAAAGACACATGACTATCACGTTATGCTGCAACGTCTGATTCCAGTGGTAATTCGACCATACTTGCCTCGGGACGTCGTAGAACCAATAGTAGCATTGTGCAGGTGGTGGCAGAGGTTATGCGCCAGAGAATTAAAGAAGTCAGATGTGGTGGAATTGCAATAACAAATTGTGCACATCATTTGCAAACTAGAGAGGATTTCCCCCCTGCTTTCTTTGACATCATGATTCCCCTAATGATCCACCTGCCCGAGCAGGTGCTCATTTCTGGTCCGGTCCAGTACACTTGGATGTATCCTCAAGAAAGTTACGTACAACTAATTAATTAATTTGTTCCACTGGAGATTATATATATACTAGCTAGCTATATGTACTTATGTAATGTGTACGTTTGATTTTGTAGACAGCTTGGACAGTATACACTACCAGAAATGGAGACATTACCGGCGACCTGCCATCGCCGGCCTTGTCTTTTTTTTTCGCCGGAATTGACATTACCGGCGACTTGTCATCGGCAATGACGTCGCCGGAGATTCCCCGCCGGTGTTGACATTGCCGGCGATGGGAAACGCCGTCGCCGGTAATGGCAGCGCCGCCGTGGCCGGAATGTGAGACATTGGCGGCGACTCGAGTCCATATCGCCGGCAATGTGGGGAAAAATTTTGAAAAAAAAACGCGGTTCTGGATTGGGCACAATTCCATAACCTGCATTGAAATACATAAACCGTACAATCATACAAGTTCAACAGTACACATAGCAAAGACAGTCATACAAGTTCAACATAAATGTCCAACGTACAGTACAAATAGCAACGACGATACAAAAATTAACTACAACTACAGGTCAGGTCCAGGAACTTGCGGGTCATCAGGGTTGAAGTAATCCATGTACTCATTTGAATTCCGGTGGCTACCTTGGTCTTGCTCTGGCGTTGACTGGTGCGGTGGTGGTGGTGGATAGCTAGGGATATGAGGGACCGGGGGAGGTGTGGGGAACGGTTGTCCGGTAGTCCGAGCCTCGTACATCTTCCGCATCCATGTGTACATCTAAGCCTGCACCTGTGTCTGCTGCATTTGGTACTCGGCCATCTGCCTCTTTTGCTCCTCCAACTCCCTCTGCGTCCTATGAAGCTCCGCTGCGAGGTTACGACTAGAAGTTGAACTTCTTGACCCGGTAGAGTATTCTGAAGTGTTCTTCAATAGTCCTTCGCCCGCCGTGCCCATTCCCCTACAGTAGTAGGTATTCTTTCCAGTCCCGCACGCTTTTTCCATGATCTGAGCCGCTATCGGGGGATCAAGCGGATCGATCTGAGAGGCATACTGGGTGACTTCTTCCTCGGAGCAGTCAGGATGGTTAGTCCGAGCTATACTCATGGTCACTTCTGCGGTCGCCTCCTCCACTCTCGTCTAATTGAAAAGCGAAAATGAACAACGTATTAGCTAACAAAATCTATTAATATCGAAAAATAGTTTTATTAACACATGGAGAGGCGAAAGACTTACCCCTTCTTCAGGGCACTGCGGGTAGAACTTCTTATGAATATACACCAACGGGTTCACCTCTTGTTGTTGCTGCGCCTTAGTCAACCAACCCATGTAGTTGAGTGAACCTGCATGATGGGCCCTGGTGTTTTTCAATCTATTCGCCCGGTTCGTCTTCGAAATCGCCTTGTTTGATAAACATATGAAAAAAAATTAGTAACTAACTATTTCAATCTGATACGATACATTAGGCTTGTAAGATATATTAAGGATGCATACCCGAGCTTTGGGGTGCTCGAAGTGGGCTATCGGCCACAACCACTCGTACTCCCTAAACCGGAATTCGCTAGGGGTAGAACCTCGGCCTAGCTCCTTGTATACAGTGTAATGGGAAGAAAGCTCGTTCTTCCACTCTTTATACCTATATTAAAACAAGGAAAAAAAGTTAGAGATATTAAAACACTTGATAAACAAAAATCTAACTCGATATATATTCAAATAAGTCGAAGCACATCACCTCATATGTAGTTGACGCTCTACCCACGTGTGAATAAGAACTTCATCCACGTCAAACCACACCTGCAATATGAATATATAAAAGGTAAAATTATATATTTATTCGGACTTAATTAATAAATGTAAAATTTACGTAATGAAAATACGATTTTACTCACACTGAGTGCATTATGCACTTGCATCTTCACGTAGATAGGCACAGATTCCCAATCTGGCCAAAGCATTGGGACCTTGTCCCGCACGATCGCACCGGCCATGCTAACATATTTGCGCGTGGTGTCGAATGCCTCGATCACCTCGCCATCCTCATTGGCCCTTATGAGCGTTTTCCTTCCGCCGGTGGCCTGCTCAAGTCTCTTCCCGGTGCAGGTGCCTCTAGCCCCTTTCCGTTTTCCAGTCCCATTAACGAAATTGCCTAATAATATAATGTCAACAAATTGATATCATTAATTGAACCTATCGCAAGTCTTAAGTAATAATTAAGTAATCAATCTGAACTTAACATAAAATTTACCTGCATCGTCCGTTTGTTGGTTGGTGCACCTCACACTCCAAAGATACACGGGGTCGAACGGGAGGAAGTTATACGCTTCCTCCACGGTCAGGAACTCCGGCTGTCCTTCAATATAAACAGGCATCCCCCTATCATTGAATTCAGGGATGACAGGAATCTTGTCGGGTAGGAAGAGACCGGACGGCGGAGATAGACGAGGCATGGACGATGAGGCGCCAGCACCACCATGTGTCTCAGATGATTCCCATGAAACGGGAGTAGGCACCGGGCGAATATGGGGCATTCAGATTGAGGGAGTTTCTGATGCCCCCGTTGACTGTCGCTCGTCTGAGGCTCTGCCACCGGAGGGACGTCTGCTGATTGAGCGTCTGGAGACTGAGGCTCGAGCCTCGACTTCCGGTTGCACGGATCTTGATCGTGCAGCTTCCTCCTCAGCTCGCGCCTCTAGCAAGGCTCTCGTGCGAGCACTCATCATTGGCCCACTGAGCGTGTTCCTAACTGCGGGCGAGGAGGAAGCTTGACTACTGTTCCCTCCACTATTTCGGGAACCTCTCCGAAGCCAATTAGCCGCAAAACCTCCTGGCATGGACACCGTAATAGTCATGGATTCGGTTCTATAACAAATCGGAACCGGAACCGTTTGGAACCGGAACCGTTTGGAACCTGGAACCATTATATTACAAACGGTTCCGGTTACAAACAGTTCCGGTTCAGAACCGACTGGGGTTCTATAACAGTTTGGAACCGGAACGGTGTGGAATCGGAACCGTTTGAAACCGGAACTGTTTGTAACCGGAACCGTTTGTAACATAACGGTTCCAGTTACAAACATTTTCGGTTCCGATTTGTTATAGAACCCCAGTTTATAACCGGAACGGTTTGGATTCGGAACTGTTTGTAACTGGAACCGTTATTTTACAAACGGTTCCGGTTACAAACAGTTCCGGTTTCAAACCGTTCCGGTTCCAAACCATTGTGGTTCCAAACTGTTCCGATTCCGATTTTTCACCTTAATTTATACGTTAAATTAACAACTATATCACCTTAATTGATACGTTAAATTCCGAACAATTTTTTCACCTATTATACGTTAAATTAACAACTATATCACCTAACTTAACATATATACATACATCATTTCCGGCTTTAAACTTTTCACATATATATACATCAAATATACAGTTTGTATACATCGATCATTCATCTTAATTTCACCTTAATTCACACATATATATACATCACATATTAATCCAATTCACCCTAGCTAATTAATTTTCCAAATTTTTCAAACATACGTATATATATACATTCCATATATATTAATTAATTTTTCACATATATACATCACATATATTGATCCTTCACCCCACAATTATCCACATTTTTTTCCCACAATTTTCAAACATACCTTAATTACATTTTACAAATATTTTCCACATGCATACATATATACATCCCACAATTATCAAAAATTAATTAATCAAAATACACAAAAAAAAATTGTGGAATGAGAGAGAGAGAGAGGGAGAGAGAGTGAGCTCAAACCTGGCATGGTGGAGCTCGACCCAACTGTGCCGGCGACGGAGGTGAGGGGAGGAGGAGGGGAGGAGGAGAGAGGGGAGGAGAGGAAGAGAAGGGAGAGGGAAGAGAGAAGAGAGGATTGAGGAGAGGGAGGAGAGGTGAGAATTTCGTCCTAAGAGAGGGAAGAGGGAAGAGAGATTCGAATTCGGCCGAAGAGAAATGGAGAGGAGGAGAGCTCGAGCTGCCTATACCGCCACCATTGCCGGCGAGTTAGGTCAACGTCGTTGGTAATGACATTACCAACGAGTTGATAAGCAAATCGTTGGTAATGACATTACCCACGAGCTGCTAACTCGTTGGTAATGTCATTATTTGTCGACTATTATCCGATCGACCAATTTCCGACCAATTTCCGACTACATAATTTCCGACAACATTTAGTCGACCATATATAACTACAATTTCCGACTACGTACGATTTCCGACTACGTACAATTTCCGAGTACATTTTCCGACTACAATTTCAGACTAGGATTTCCGACTACAATTTCCGACTACATTTTACTACGTACATTTTCCGAGTACATTTTCCGAGTACATTTTTCGACTACAATTTTCCGACTACAATTTCCGACTAGGATTTCCGACTTCAATTTCCGACTACGATTTCCAACACGATTTCCGACTACATACAATTTCCGAGTACATTTTCCGACTACAATTTCCGAATACATTTTACTACGTACATTTTCCGACTACAATTTCCAACGTACTAAGGATGATAATCGTAATCATCTTCATCACTTGAGTCTGACTTGGTTTCATAGGTAACCTCTGGCAATATGTGCCGCTCCTCGTCATCTGAATCAGCGTCAACTTCATATGGATTAACATCGAGAAGTTCTGCTCCAGTAATTCGAACCACACTCCCAGATCTCACATTATTAAGGCGAATCGTAGATGATTCTGGAATGTCAAAAGCGTTCGGCTCTTGGTATGCAGTAACTTCCTCATCATCTGCGGTATCACCAAGTGTGGCAGCACTGTATATGTTTCTATGAGCAACATGGTTAACCACCTTCCACGGGACTTTGTTAATAAGATCGTCCAGGTAAAACACTTATTTTACTGATGAGGCAAGAACGAAACATCTTCATACCAGGTAGTAGCAGTATTCACCGAAAATGTTCCGTACTGATCGGTCCTTGTGTTCTCCGGGCTAGTATCAAACCATCTACACTTGAACAAGTGCACTTTCATGCGGTTCCCATAAATTAGTTCAACAACTGAATGAAGGACACCGTAATAGTCAACGCCATCCTGCCCACCATGGACCATCACCCCACAATTCTGTGCTTTCAGTCGGTCGTCTCGATTTTCACATATAAATTTCACGCCATTGACCTGACACATCGAGTAAACTTTTGAAGCAATCGGTTTCATCACCAGGACCCTCAATTTGTTTGACCACTCTGGGCAACCATCATCTGCTACATGGTTCATCTGAAAACGTCCATATATTAATACGTACAGAAGAAATTATGTCATCTTGACACCACAAAACCACGTACATACATACATGCTATATAAGGATATATATAAAAATAGACATATACACATATACTTACCCATTGACCAAAGTAGTTTGCAAACGTCTTGTTGTGGTAATCAACATTTCCGGCAATAGCTTGGCAGTGAAGATGATAGTTTTTCCAATATTGTACTTCTTGACAGTTAATCAGTACCGACCAGTGGGCAATGGCTACCTCATTTCCATCCAACTTGTACGACTTTGGCAAGCTTCCCTGTACTACCACGTCACTGGAGATGATAGAAAGGTTGAACTGGGGTTCATCTATCGGCATCTGTTGTTGGGGGTCCTCTACATTTTTGAGGTACACTTTGGTGTACGTTACACACTCGTGCGCAAGATATGCTTCAGCGATACACCCTTCAGGTGCATATTTATTCTTCACATAGTCCTTGTAGGCTCCCAATTGTCTACAAGTTAACAAGTGCATGTTAACTTACTTAAAAAATAAGAATTTACATATAAAAACATAGGCAAACCAAATTTATGAATCATTTGTACCTTTCCATGGGATACATCCAAGTGTAGTGTACGGGACCGGTAAGCAACAATTGTTCGGGAAGATGGATCATCAGGTGAGGCATTATGTCGAAAAAATTTGGGGGAAATATCCTCTCAAGCTTGCACATGATAAAAATGATGTCATCTTGCATCTCCCTGAGGTCTGCTTTTTTAACTTCCCTGGTGTATAACTTCTGAAAGAATCTTGACAAGGCCACCAACGGCTCCACCACCTCTTTGGGCATGTACCCTCGAATGAAAATAGGGAAAAGGCGTTGAAGCAGTACATGGCAGTCATGACTCTTTAATCCGTACATCTTATTGTCCCGGAAGTTAACACACCTGCTTATATTTCCTGCATAGCCATAAGGATACCTGCATATATATAGATAAAGCCATATATATGCATCAATTATATTTCTCGCATATAACCATATATACTCCGCTAAAAATTTAAGGCCAAATTCCTACATAGCCGCCATAAGAATATATACCTGACATTACTCAGCCACCGAAAAATTTCATGCTTATGCTTCGGTTTTACGGTGTACGGAGCTTGCGGCATTTTTCTCTTACCATCTCTTAACCACAAAAGGGTTGAATCCGTCAGATGAGAGCCCTAGCCAAAAATTTCGGACCTCTGCTGCAAAATGATCAAACTCCCTGACCATGTGCTTCCAAGCCTCTCTGTCAGAAGGGTGTATAAGGGTGTCATCGTCAGGCAAGTTCCTCTCAGCCCACCATCTCATTGCCTCGGCCGTGAAAGCACACATGAACAACCGCTCCAGCCTATCAATAAGCGGGAAATATCGAAGTATCTTCACAGCTTTCTTGTTGCCTGCAGGAGTCAACTTATACCTTTCTGTAAAACATACCAGGCAGGCTTCAAGGTCTTCGAGATCTTTTCCCCAGAAGAGAATACAATCATATCTGCATGCATGGATTTTGATGTAGGAAAGCCCAAGATCTTTCAGGATATGTCGCACCTTATGATGAGTGGTAGGAAGACGATGACCGGGTGGCAGTAGCGAAGCAGTCCACTTCAGCCAAGAATCAACAGCTTTGAAAGACATTTTGTTCTCCATTTTGAGCTGCATCACTCCCATCACACTTTCAAGAACAGTCTTACTACAACCGTCGTACAACGGAGTCTGTTGCAATGCAATCAGGTTGTTGTACTTGTCCATACCGCTTGTGTTGACATGAGCTCCAGGTAATGGCTCGACTGGCTCGATATAGGGGAAACCCTCAACGACGGGAGGGACATTTGGTGCTTCATCAGCAAATACACCGCTCTCATGAGGAAACATATCATTGATTAACATCGATGTTGGATCATAGGATAAACTGCCCCTCTCAGCAAAATCTCCATGATCATAGCGTGGACTGGCCCTCTCACCAAATTGTCCATGATCATGCGGACCCGCTAACGATGTTTCACCGTGATAAATCCAACAAGTGTACTTATCCCAAAACCCGTATTTACTCAGGTGCCTCTGGACTTTATCAATGGGAAAACGAAATCGATCGCTGAAACACTTACATTCTTTACACGGGCAATAATGAAGTGTAGTGTCTCCACAATTAGCCTTCACAAAATCCACAAAACTCCTAATTCCCTGGTGATATCTGACATCCCATCTTTCGAGGCTCATCCAACTCTTGTCCATCCTGAAAATTCTAACAATTTTACGTATTAATTATATATATATACACACATTCACTACTAATAATCGACGCGATATCTCAATTCAATTCACACATTCTCTGAATTCAATTCAGTACGTACTCGATGATGGTATTCTTCTTTTTTCAATTCAAAACGTATTTGACTAGGTAGGAGGCTCTGTTAAGCCTGGCAACGATAACACTACGATAATATATACCAGTCATTGATTCAGACACAAGATAAGATTAACTACAAGCAGTTTTCTCGTTTCGGTGATCACATCAACAAAATTTCATATATATATATATATATATCTGCTCACGAATTGGATTTGATCAACACACACACATATACATATATACATACACGTACATATACGTATATATACACGTACCTATATATATAGCTTCCCGAGTGATCGAGTTTTCGACGCGCGCCTTAATTTTTACAATATACCGAATGATCGATTTCAGAGCGTACGTTTTCCTTCTTTCGATTTCTCTGGATTTTTTTCGATCAAAATGAAAAAATGATCGGGCTGATGCAATCTTCGTCTAATATAAGAGACATTGTCGGCGACGGAGTAAGTCGCCGGAAATGAAGACATTACCGGCGACTTTTCGCCGGAAAATCGCCGGTAATGTTCCAAAACATTACCGGCGACTCCAACCGTCGCCAGCCATGTCTAGTTTCACATTACCGGCGAAATTCCGGCCGGAAAATCGCCGGAAATGTGAAAGTAGACATTGCCGGCGACGGTTGGAGTCGCCGGTAATGTTTTGGAACATTACCGGCGATTTTCCGGCGACATTACCGGCGACGGTGTATGTCGCCGGTAATGTTGAACATTACCGACGACTTTTCCGGTGGCCGGCCTTGTCTCCGGTGATCTCGCCGGTAATGTTAACAAATGTGGTAGTGATAAGTCATTCGTCAAAAACAAGTCGGCCCCGGATGGCTCCATAGCAGAGACATACCTAATGCATGAGTGTGTTACTTACTGCAACAGGTACCTCAAAGATCCACCCCCTCCCACTACCTCCGATCGCAGTGCCCGCATCAATCTTTCTGTCGTGAGAAATGTCGTCCGACCGTTTAGCGGAGTATTAAAGGAATCGTTAACACGGGAAGAACTTATTGAGGCACATTGGGTAGTGTTGCGAGACTGTGACGAAGTTGAGCCGTACATGTTGTCATACAGGGAGAGGCTTCAGGCGTTAAATCAAGACAAGAGTTCGGCGTGGATTGAGAAAATGGTTAACAAGAAGTTTCCCGATTATTTCTTCCAATGGGTACGTACGTACGTCTCGGTATTAATTATTTAAATACATATCGCTCATGTTTGTAGAAAGTAAACCCTTATATTAATTTGCCCTTTTTCGCAGATGATTGATCTGCAAAAATCTGATAACCACGGAGGGTGGTGGTCATGGCCAAAGCACTTGCTAGCAGGGAAGCCGGTTAAACACTATATTTATCCCGGATGTTTTGTGAACGGTGTAAAGTTCCATTCATTGGCCCGAGACGAAGGAAGAAGAACACAAAACAGTGGGGTAGCGGTTGGGAAAGACAATGATCTATATTACGGGGCTATTGTATATGTGGTTCAGCTATGTTACGGGAATGATGTCAACGTTTTCCTATTCAAGTGCAGATGGTTCAAGCGTACAAAGGAAGACCTGAGACTATTATCAGTCGATACAAACTCGCACTGGTATGAGGATGAGCCTTTCGCTCTCGCCACCTTAGTTCGGCAGGTGTTCTATCTTGATGATCCGAAAGCCGGTGAAGGGTGAAAAATAGTGAACCATATCTCTCACCGAGGAATATAGAATACATAGACAATTGAAGGGACACCGGCGACGACTGAAGATGCTGCTGAACCAGAAAGAGACATTCCTGCCTATCAAGAGCCTAATATTTCTATGGTCCGCTCCGATATAATGGACCTGGTTCAAGATGGTGAACGGTTACCCATGCCTGATGGTTGTACAGATCTAACTGAAGATGAGATTATCGATGAGGTAGATGAAGAAGACGAGCAGGAAGAGGACGCGGACGAGGACTCAGGTTATTCGTCGGACGATGTTGAGTACGATGACGAGGATGAGCCGTCGTCTAACGGGGATGAGGACGATGATGATTATGACGAAGAGTACGGTCATACGACGAGGGAGATTAATTAGTAATTAATTACTGTAATTATTGTAATATATATATGATCGATGCCGGTTTACGGTAAGAAATTAATCCGAATTATATATCCTGGACAACGGAGAAATTAATTGCAGGTTGTCGCCAAATCTCAATCTCATATAAAACCCTAGCTAAATCCTGGACCCTAAATCTAGCAGTTCGGATCGATCGATCAATTTTTTAATTATATTTTTGAATCAGAATAATTGAACGGACACACAAATGACCGAGGACGACCTAAACCGTAAACCCTAAGGCCCTAACCCCTGAAATCGGGGTTTAGAACTTAGACGACGGAGAATGGTCATTATCCGTCGTCCAGGTACATACTAGGACGACGGATATGGTCATTATCCGTCGTCCAAGTTCACAAACCCTAAACCCTAAACAGTAAGGCCCTAACCCCTGAATTCAGGGTCTATACACCTGGACGACGGATAACTTCATATCCGTCGTCCAGGTGATTACCTGAACGACGGAAACGCTCATTTCCGTCGTCCAGGTGCAGATATCGTAATTTTTTCTAAGACAACGACCATCTAGACCTTCTTCCAATGCAAAGTCTTTTCATCAAGACTTTAGAGTAAACAATTCTTGGTGTGTGAGCTTCGACGGTTCGAAAATCGGAGTTGCGAAATGCCTTGTATCCACGTTTCCGGTTTGTGAAATTATCGGTTTTGCGGTTGACTGTGCCGATCAAACCCTTCCCGAACTTATTATTTTATGGTCCTTTGAAGACAATTATATATTATGTTACGACGAACATATCCAACGGTTGTTTTGTCCAAATTCAATTTCTATAATACTCTGCTGCAAATGAGCGTCTACTCATGAATACTTAAGTCGTAAAGATTAGTCGATACTTAACATATTTCAAGACGTAAAATTAATCGTCGGTTCAAATTTAACTGTTCATATATACGATGCGTTCATCGATATTGTACGACTATTTCACTCGAATGACAGATCGCTAAATTCCTAGCGAATTATTTTTAAAATTTTTTTTTACGTAATTTGAACCTGGACGACGGAGATGGTCATTTTCCGTCGTCCAGGTGTTAACCTGAACGACGGAGAATGACCATCTCCGTCGTCCAGGTTCAAAAACCATGGCGGTTCAAATTTATTTTTGTTTATTTTTTTCATGTAATTTTCACTTGGACGACAGAGACTGACCATCTCCGTCGTCCAAGTCCAATTTTTATGGCGGTTCAATTTACCGCTTCCGTTTTTGGGACCGCTTGAATTTTCACTTAGACGACGGAGAATTCATTCTCCGTCGTCTAAGTCCAAAATAATGGCGGTTCAGAGCGTCCCGCCGATTAATTGGCGCCGCTTGAATTTTTTTGAAACCGCCACCTAGACAACGGAAAACACTGTTTCCGTCGTCCAAGTGGACTTAGACGACGGAGAATAGTTCTCTGTCGTCTAGGTGAAACTCTATAAATAGAGTTGCACCCCCCCTCATTTTGTCATCATTCCATCTCCTCCTCTCCTCTCCTCTCCTCTCCTCTCCTCTCCTCTCCTCCGGCGATCCTCCTCCAGCGACACTCCGACGACATTTTTTCCGGCGTGGTTCCTCCTCTCCGACGACTCAACTCCGGCGATATTCCCGAAAACTCCGATTCGGTAAATTTCTATTTTTCCCTTATTAAAATAATTTTCATTTAATTAATTAATTAAATTCTAAATATAATTTAGAAGTAGAATTTAATTGATTAATTAGTTTAAATATTTAATAAATGATTAATTATTGTTATTAATTTATTAAATCATAATTATTGTAATTATTGTAATTATTTATTATTAGTTGCATGATTAAATGAATTTATTATTAAATTTATTAAATGAATAAATTATTATTCATAATTTATTAAATGAATCAATTTTTTATTAAATGCATGATAAATAAATATAAATTATTGCATCTAATTAAAAATTATTAATTAATATTTACGTTTATTTTCTAGTAAATTAATTAGTAGTACGTGTTCGATTTAAATTTAGTACATAGGCTTGGTTTATTAAGTCGCACTCTTTGGAATAGATGACGCCTCTTTTCCTTGCTTATCTCCTTAACCCCTCGTGATATGTGGATTTCATCACCGCACACCATAACCTAAGTGAAGTTATGGACACGAGGTTGAGGGCGGAGTTTGCAAAGGACTTGAGGGAGTGTAAATTTTCGAAAAATTGACCGAATGTCGGACATGGTGTCTAGAAACGGGTTATGACTGGTGACAGGATTTGGACTAAGAAAGACTTTTGTCGAAATTAGTCATGCCTCTCGCGTTATCTCTATCCCTAACTGGCCATGTTTTTCGATTTAACCAAGGCTGATTAATTGAAAATTTACACTTTATCGATCAGGTCGCACGTCCATTGAACGACCGAAAATGCCAAGCTAGTGTACTCTATTTAAATCTTAAACGTACTTAATTAATTAGCGTAAATTTTTAAGTTGTAATTATTATGGTAAGTAGGTATTTTAACACCGTACTCTTAGGTATAAATGGCTCCGCCAAAGACGACATCCGGCAAGAAGAAATCCCAACAGGAGGCAGAAGATGCCATGCTCCGAATGTTGGCGGCCCAAGTCGGTTGGGTTCAACAGGAGGGCAACGACGCTCTCAATCCGGACGGATCATCTGATCCGTCCGTAGCGCCCTCTGGGGAAATTCCCGCTCCCCCATTCATCTCGAGCGGTGATGACGTTGACCCCTTCCAATCTCCGATGCCCGGTAAGGGTTCAACGGGAAGTACTCAGGCGTCCTCGACCGCCGAATCAATCATATACAGCGCCCGCCGTAGGCAAAGGAGGGCCCCCACTGACCTGAAACCGAAAAGGACTCGGGGTCTCGTTAAAGGGGGCAAAACGGAGCGTATTTGCAAGGCGACCGGTAAAAAGATCGACTTGCCATACGACGAATTCACCGGTAGCCCTCCCACAGCTCAGCTAGCAAGTCTCTTGGCGCATGGGATATGGTCAATCATCCGTAACCGGGTTCGTATCACTGCCCCTACTTGGAAGGAGGCGCCGGATCATGAGAAGGCGAAAGTCTTCAAAGATCTTTCGGTACGTAATACGTCTAATTTAGTTATTATATAATATTGTTAATATTAGTTAAAATTTCATAATATATACGATTATAATTTTCTATTTATTTTTGATAGGAACAATTTGACGTGGATCCAACACCGGCTATGTTGAGGCATATCAACCAAACCGCCAACTCCATCTACAAAGATTGGAAGTACAAGCTCCATAAGTACTTCCAAGATGTCAGTCCCGTGCCTCCCCCGGTAGAGCTGCAAGGGGAGAGAGAAGATGAGTGGGAGTGGTTGTGTAACCACTTTGCCGATGAACAATTTAAGGTATTAATTTATTTTTTTTATTTCAATTAAGATAATTAAATTATTTAAATTGTAGTTATTCATTTTTTAATGATTTAATTATGTTGTGTAACAGAAATTCTCCGGTGTCAACAAAGCCAACCGGGGGAAGAAGGAGAAACACCATACTACCGGCACCAAGCAGTTCATTCAAATAGCCAAGGAGCACAAGGATAAGGGCTCCAAACACCCTTATCTTGATGCAAGCGTAAGCGCGTACGTGACGCCAGGGCTCGATAATGAAGCGAGTCAATGCGGCGTAAGTGATATATTAATTATGTGCTTTTAATTATAGTAATTATTATTTAAATATGATTTCATTATAATAAATTAATTATTCTTTTGTAGGCAAGGGTGATAGAGCGTGCGCATGAAGAGTTGGCTAACACTCAGCTTGCGTTCCCAGATGTGCCGCCGGAAGACCTGCCTCCTCTATCCTTAGAAAGCCAAATTGCAATCGCGGATGAGGTCTACGGTCGTAGAGCTGGCAAGGAGGTTAGGCACTTTGGGCCTAGGGTGGTACGAGATTTGTCGACGACCTCCGGCTCATCATCTACGGGAGGTTCGGGGCAGCGGAGAAGGAGTCAGGCAGCGGCCGTCGAAGCAGCCATTCAAGAGGCTCGACTGGCACGAGAGGAGAATGAGTCAATGCGGCAAAGACTTGACGAACAACAAGCACAACTAGCCCAACTCATTGCGCTCATGAACCAAAATCGAGAAGTATGTCAACCTCCTCTGAACTCATACCCCGACGACAACGACCCGGCTGGAGGCGGAGGACCCGGCGGCGCATCTGCTCCTTCAGTGTTTTAGCTAGCTAGTTAATTATCGCGTTTCTTTATTTCCGAGTTCCGAACAATATTTTATAATTTTTGTGGGTTTTTAATTTGGATGTGTATGTACAAATTAATTAATTATTTAATTAATACATTAATTAATATTAAAAATTTAGTTTAATTAATTATTTTCGACTATTTTTCATTATTTAAATTAAATTAATAATAAATTAAATTAATAATATTTAATTTCAATTTATTTTTAAAAAAAAATTAAATAGTCACTTGGACGACGGAGATTATGTTCTCCGTCGTCCAGGTGCAAAACCCTAAACCTAACCCTAAACCCCTAACCCCTAACCCCTAAACCCTAAACCCTGCCATTCTCCGTGGCCCACGTGTTCACCTGGACGACGGAGAATCAGTTCTCCATCGTCCAGGTGAACACCTGGGCCACGGAGAAGCTAGCATTATCCGTGGCCCATGTATGCACCTGGACGACGGAAACGCTAATTCTCCGTCGTCCAGGTGAACACGTGGGCCACGGAGAAACGAGCAATGTCTGTGGCCCATGTAGTCACCTGGACGACGGAGAATTAGCCTTTCCGTCGTCCAGGTGCATACATGGGCCACGGATAATGTCCGCGGTCCAAGTTAACTTGGACGACGGAGAACTAATTCTCCGTCGTCCAGGTGCTTGGACGACAGCACTTGGAGCACGGACCTTGGACGACGGAGATTCCGTCGTCCAAGTACTTAGACGACGGGAAACTGCACTTAGACGACGGAAATTGTCCGTGGTCTAGGTGCAGTTTTCTTGTAGTGCAAACGAGAGAAAGCGGCGCCCAAAGGAGAAAATTTCTTTCACAGGAATGGGCGTAGGGGTTTTAGGACTTAGCTCATCTAGTGAGAGTGTTACTTCAGCATCGTCCGACTCGATGCCTAGTTTTAGTAATGAAGTGCCGCTAATGCATGGAGATGACCTTAATGCGCCTTTGATTTTATTGCTAGCCTTGCCCTGAATGAAGGATGTTGCCATCGATGTGTACCTGGCTTCTGAACCTAGGCGGGAGGTGGAATGAAGAGTCGAGTCGAGAGTGGAGGCCTCAGCGAGTGGGGCTAGACGGGAACAGATGCTTGAGCCAGGTAAGAGGAAGAAACATACGGATGAAAAATGGAGGGATAGGAAGCAGGTAGGTGATGTTCCCTCAACAGAAAGAAATTTGATGGCTACACTCCCCAATTCAGGATGGGTAGGCCTTATCTGTATTGTCTAACTGATGGGACTGCGGCACAGGAACTGGTGAACGCATTATTAGATAAACAGATAGAGGCCTTGGACAGAGTACACAATTCCCTCGAACATCATTTTGAGGCTCCTGAAAGATGGTGAATTAGCAGTGCATCCCCCATATGGATTCACAATATGCAGAGTTATCATTTCCGGCATGGGCTAGTTCTATCGTTAAGCCCATACATGCAATATATGTTGGCCAAGTTAAATGTGTCGATAGGGCAATACGGCCCGCTCATCATTAAGATTTTGCAAGCCTTCCATACAGTGTTTAATTTATCTGGGCTTGGGCATCCCACGATAGCAGAGCTAATGTCCATTTGTGAGCTGGGATACTTCAGTAGAGTGGGGGATAAGGGTACAACCACATTTATACATAGGGGTAAATCATGATTTTTCACCGATATGCCCATGCCTGTGCTTGTTTGGAGGAGATGAGCCATAGTGGGCGGGGAGTGGGAATTAAGGGTGGCCGTGAGCCAAGAGGCTAGAGAAAATATGCGACGAGTCTCCTTAGCTTTCCAAGCGATAGGTATATGTTATAGATGTAAGTCCCTTTTGTAGTCTGCCTGCATATGTTAAATGTGTCTGTCTGTTTTGCAATTAAGCAGAACTTTCCCCGTTGCTGAGAAGAGAAGCAACGTCTGAAGAAAATTATATAAGCATGGGGAAACGAACGGGGCTGCTGCTCTCTCACCGCGCTAAACCACTGGAATTTGTTGGAGCAAACGGGATTAAGTCGTCGTCCAGGTAATTTGAGTTGATCAAGTGAAAGCTTATTGATACTCTATATATTTTGACTTGTAGTAATTAAATTGAGGTGGGTGGCAACATGTGTAGTTAAAGTCCCCAAGACCTCAATGACCAAGAAGATGGACAGACTTGACAATGAGCTAGAGCAGCTGATGATACAAGCGATGCGGGCCGAAAAAGGTCAAGCCACGGAAGATGATGGTTTTGAGGAGGGGAAATACCCCAGACCATACCTGTGTCATATGAGGTCGCTCAACTAGAGCCAGTGTTGATTATGACTGATGCTGCTCTAGACAAGAATCAGGCGAAGTTTGCTGCAGAAGGCCACTTGGATAATGGGGATGAGATGGTCAGTTTAGAAACTGACCAAGCAACCGAGGAAGAAGAAAGTTGATAGCATTCGGGCATACTCGAGTAGAGTGAGGTTGAGAAAAAACTGGTGCATGGGAAGAGGCGGGTGGAGAGGAAGAAAGCGAAGATCGATTAGAAGCTTCGGAAGAAGGTGGAGAAACTTCATTCTCACTCAATGCATTCAGAGACCCACCCAATGAAGTTGTCACAACATGAAGATGCCGAAGACTTGGATGATGAGAATGTGCACACTTCTCAACCACGGCCAACTCTACCGCTTATGGGGACGCCCATGGCCTAGCCAACTCTTGCTGTAAAGGGTATGACAACTATACATTCTGGATATGTTAAACGGGCGGCTGAAGCAATTGACTATGGATATGACAGTGTCCACCAAGTGTAAACACGTTCAACCCCGCCTAAGGAGAATCTACAGGTGGTCCTATCCGAGCGCATCCGAACGGGCCACAGACTCTACCTCGCCCTAGAAGATGAAGAAAACGAAAGTCAGTTGGCTAAGATAGAGGCCCTGTGCATGCAGTATGCGCCTAAGTGAGCTGAAGAAGGTGAAGGATGCAGAGAAGCGCTTGGAGAAGAAGCTGAAGAAGGCAGAGTGGTAAGTGGAGAGATTGAAGGTGGAGAAGAAAGCTGCCAAAGCAGATGCAGGGGAAGCGAACAGGGAGAAGAAGGAGGCAGAACATATACTAAATGAGCTGATACAGGCACTAGAGAATGAGTGAGAGGAATGGAGTGAGATGAAAGAGAATCTTGAGGATGAAATTAAGGTGTTGTCAACCTGTATTAAAGAGTTGCAAGGTCTAATACCGAGCGACGATTAGATGTAGCAAATAAAGACAGAGGCCATAGAAACTTTCAAGGCGAGGGAGGGGAAAGTAGAAAAGAAGAAGGTATGGGCGGAAGAGTAGGCCGCTCTTTTTGAGCAAATGAAGAATTCCCAATACTTTAACTGGGAGAAATTTAAGAAGGTCAGGGCTTGTGAGAGATGGTAGAACATCTTTTATTTTGGAGGATGTAATTTCCCTTTGCTTTGTTTTTTTGTTTATTTTTGTTTTGTAAGACCATTCTTTTATTATATGGCCCACTTTATTTATAGCATGAAATATTTATTCTTCTTATGAATTGTATAATTTAGTCGATGGAACGCTCATTTTGATAAAAATGTGTGTTTTTTATTGAGCGGTGTTTTGAATTTTTTTTATGAAAGATACTTTCCATTGAGTAGAAAAATATTTCATATAGAAATAGTGAGCGGGGATACAATAAAAGATGTTGCCTTTATCGGTCGGGCATATGTCAATGATAGTACTTTCGTAGGTGGGTGAAATTCCAGAGGTATGGTAGGATACGTCCAGTATCATCCTTCAGGTAGAAAGTTCCTGGATGGACTTCCTCAATAATCTGATATGGGCTTTCCCAGCTTGGACGGAGAGATTTGACAGGTGTCTGGATAACCTTCATTACCCAATCCCCAACACACAGTGGACGGGCCTTTATACGCTGATTGTACAAGCGGGCGATCCTTTGCTTGTTGGTCATATTGCGTAGCCCTTTGTCATTTGTAGCCGGTTCAAAAATAGTAAGACGAGGGCTTTGATGAGTGATCTCAACCGAGAGCAGTGCCTCGGATCTGAAGGTTAACGCAAAAGGGGTTTCACCCATTGCCTTAGTAGCAATTGTGCGGATGGACCATAGGATGCTGAGTAGCTCATATACCCATCTGCCAAAATGTGGGTCACCCTTTCTAATGCCGCATATCTTCTTTTTCAACCCGTTCTTAATGATCTTATTTGTAGCTTCTACTTGGCTGTTACATTGAGGGTGGGCGGAAGAAGAGAACAATACAGTATTCCCCAATTTCTTGCAGAATTGAATGAACTCATTATTGTTGAACTGAGGGCCGTTGTTAGTGATGATATTGATGGGGGTGCCATAAAGATAGTAAAATGTGCACCATAAGAATTTAAGGATCTTCTCAATCGTGACTTGCACTAATGGGTCAACTTCGATAAACTTGGTGTGGTAATCAATGATGACCACAATGTACTTATATTGGCCCCTTGTCTTAGGCAACTCAGCGATGGGATCGAGTCCCACTGGGCGAAGGGTATGGGTGAAATAATGATAGAGAGCGGGACACCTGGTAGATGGTGCTTGTGGGCATGTAATTGACATTCATGGCACTTCTCTGCCAGGTCAGTTGCATCTGCATGTATAGTGGGCCACTAGAAGCCACTTCGAAGAGCCTTATGGGCGAGGGATCGAGTACCTATGTGATGTCCACATAACCCACTATGTTTGGGTTTGGCCATGTTCGTCCATGCTTGTACAAATGCCCGCATCGAATACTAAAATTGGATGAGCGTGCGACAATTGTTCGCGCTTCTGTCTTATCAGGTTGGAGGATGACTTTAGTCTTGTACAGATATTGGGGTCTATATAGCTTGACTCGGCGGGCGCTATCGGCAGTAGCTAAAAAAAGGTTCTGGTGGTCCTTGGTTTAGATAGGGTTTCGACCTGTTGTTCGAAGATTTTGTACCCCTTACACTTATGAACTATTTACTAACTCATAAATGTAAAGAATTCTTCACTCGTAAGTATACGGGGCAAGTTATAATATTTTTAAGGTAGCCGAGTGTCGAACCCACGAGGACTAGCCATTATAACTCCTTAACTCGGAATGAAAAGCACTTAGACCACAGAAACAACTAAACACTAACTTGACACAAAATGGAAAGTAAAATGTGGAAATGTGTATCTCACACCACTAAGTCCTTTGGAGACTTAGCATTGTGAGGGGTGATTGAATTACAAGTTAATGTTCAAATCGTGACCTTTTGGGTCACGTTTGGTTTTGAACACAAGTTCGTAAGTCATTTCGAACTCTAGATGATTTGAGCCCAACATTGAAGTATTTAGTGAACCGAAACCAAGACCCCAAGCCACTTCGGGCTTGCATCTTGATTGTATGTCACCTTATAAAGTCAACAAGAATATTGTGTGATATACGTGGAAGGTTTCCCTTCTCGAATCTCTATTAGAGAGTCTGAGAGGAAGTCTACGTGAATCCCCCAACTCGCACCTAGTGAGTTACGGGTCGAGAGATTTTACAATTTTACACAATAACCTTTTGGATTTAATGTATGCTTGACTAGAGCTTCACAAGTCTATTGAGAGTCAATGAGCTTTAGTCTATGCTAGGTGCTAAGGGAACCAAGTCTCAAGGTAAACCTCTTAGAAAATATCCTAATCATGTTTACATGCTCATCTAGCCTTAAGTGAGTAGCTAATTCAATTAAGAATCATTTTTAGTCTCTTTAGACATACATTAACTTAGCTAGGGTCAACACATGCATAAGTGAACTAGACATGAAGCTCAAGCACAATAAACATCCATAATCACACAATTGCTCATTCACATCACACAACATACACTAAAACCAAAAATCATACATAATCCAAGACATCATTTGTTCATCACATGGCTAGGGTTCTAACCCTAGCCTCCCAAATAAAACTACTCACTACACATAACTAAATACAAGAGTTGATACATGCTGAAAATAGGAAGAGAGTAGAAATAACCAAGGGTCCTCTAGCGAAAGCTTCACTAAGTGACTCCAAGCCTTCTAGCTTCACTTCTTCTCTTTAACAAGCACCAAGTCTTCAAAAGGAGGTAAGGTAAACCCATATGTTTCCAAAGATCAAGGGGAAGATGGATTACTTCCCACACCTTTGAGCTCTAAAAGGTTAGGCAAACCCTAAGAGATGAGGATGAGAAGAGGAATACCCAAACTAAGCCAAAGTGGTGGAGATGTGGAAAAGAAGTTCGGCTCTACCCAAGAGAGGGAAGAGCTATGTCCCTAGTAGTGGTGGTTATGAAGGTATTTTGGCCTAGAAAGGGAGGAGGAGAGGTAGAAGAGAGTGCTAGAGGGTTGGTATAAGGATAATGGGTCTAGAGAGAGTGTAAAACTATGGAAAAATATGAAAATGAGCTGAGTTGTGGTGAAGGGAGAGGGAAGCTCGAATTTAGTCTGAGTAGGAAGGCTAATTTGCACCCTTAGATGATAGGAAAATGGTGAGATGGAAGATCTAAATGTTAGCTTTGAATTAGGGAGACCATAATCCACTTATTTAGGCTTTGTATGGCTCAAGTCCTAAATGTGTGACATCATGTAGTCCGACTTCTTCTCTTTCTCTCCAAACCATATTGGTAAGCACAAATGGGTTGATTTGGCCTCTATTAGGCTGGACTCCATGTGATTGAGCCGGCAATAGTGGTATGGCTGGCCATGGTGAATTCCGGCGACTTTCGGGCAACTTTCGGCGACTTCCGGTGAGACTATTTTGTCCTTTTCTCAAAGTTGCTCCAAATTATCTTGTGACCTCAGAAATTAATACATCTTCTCCAGTAAATGTCTTATGGTACTACCCACACCATTCTACGGAATAGGCAACCGTTTGTTGATATTTTTCTATACAAATCCCTAATGACTACCATGATTGGTGCAGCGCCGATTATTCAAGGGCGTGGTTCAACAGAGTTTCTGCTACCTCATGGTACAAGATTATTCATCACTGATGCCTTATGCATGCCAAAGGCCAATTGAACCTTGCTAAGTTTCAAGAATATTCGCATCAACGATTTCCAGTTGGAAACGTATTGTGAGAATGAACAAAAATTATCGTATATCATCTCTGTTGAATGTGGCTGCAAGCACATTCTATAGATATTTCCGGCTATTCGTAGTACTTTATATCTAACTATGGTTCAGATTATTAAATCCAATGTCATAACTCACACAACTTTATGTGATTTTGACTCATACAAGCTTTAACATTTTCGACTGGGACATCCAGGTCGTGACATGATGGTCAAAATATTGAAAAACTCTCATGGTCATCCATTTTTCAAAGCGAAGAAGTATGTGGAATACCTAAATTCATCAGTTTAGATGGGAAGGATGAGACTACTCCTCTCATTCCTGGCTCGGTCTTCAAAACGAGTGCAGCACAATCCCGACAAAGTATCGTTACGGTGTCGTGTGTTCTCCCACCAGATTTATATGTCGCAATCTCTGATGCACATCACTTGTTTTGCAAAGCTTGCTATTTAGCAAAGTTACAGGCACGTCCTTCTTTTATTGTAAAGAACACTAACAATATTCCATTCTTACAAAGGATCCAAGGTGATATTTGTGGACCCATCAAATCGGAATACGGACCATTTAAATATTTCATGATTTTGGTAGATGCATCAACGCGATGGTCACACGTTGCTTTGCTATCGACAAGGAATATTGTGTTTGCAAAACTCTTGGCACAAATTATTAAGCTTCGGGCTCACCACCCGGATCATCCAATCCAGTCTATTAGATTGGACAATGCAGGAGAGTTTACATCAAAATATTTTGATGATTACTACATGTCACTTGGTATTGAAGTTGAACATCTCGTTCCTCATGTTCATTCTCAGAATAGTTTAGTATAAGCCCACATCAAGCGGTTACAACTTGTGTCTCACGCTTTGGTAATGCATACAAACTTACCGATATCCGCGTGGGGCCATGCAGTGTTACACATAGCTATGCTTCTTCATTTTTGACCAGTAGGCTGCCAACCATTCAGTGCGCACTAGGTGGTAACTGGGTATGAGCCTGACATTTCACATCTGTGTATTTTTTTTTTGAGAGGTGTATGTGGAAATTGCACCTCCACAACGTATAAAATTGGTCATCAACGAAGATTAGGAATTTATGTTGGCTATGAAGCTCCAACGATAGTCCGTTAGCATGAACCTTCGACATGTGATCTCTTTACTACAAAATTTGCAGATTATCACTTCGATGAGACATACTTTCTGACGTTAGGGGGAGGAATGAATGTATCTATTCCGGTTCAACGTTAGGAATTGACGTGGTATAATCCTACTATATCTCATCATGATCCCCGCACATCTCAGAGTGAAATAGAAGTGCAAAGAATACTTGATCTTCAGAAACTAGCAAACTTTATGCCTGACTTCTTTATTGATATCGCTAAAGTGACGAGATAAGATATACCTGCTGCAAATATTTTTGCAAGGTTGGAAATCCCAAAAAAGTGATTGGTTAGTACCAACACCAGGCAAGGAAACGTTCCTCATGCCCATATGAAAGATGTTGCGTCAGCCTCGGCTCCCACCAGGAAAAGGAGGAGACCAAGAAAATCCATTGATGAGCCGCCTGTTAAAATATAGGCCATCAAGGCACAAAATGATCCATTCATCATCAACATTATAAATCCTTCACATGAGATTATCTCTGACTACAAATATATGCTAAAATCATAATTGGCATGTCTGGGGGACGCCTCAGAACCTTTTGTGATGTCAGAGAACAAAGAACTTTCCCTTAAAACAAATTATGCGCGTGTTCTTATGGATAAATCTTCCATGTTAGTTGATGATGCATTTGCTTATTCCGTCACTTAGGAGATCATAGACGACGATGAAGTGGAATCTCGCTCTGTTGCGGATTGCCTATGAAGAGCAGATTGGCCGAATTAGAAGGTAGCAATCCTGGTGGAACTAGACTCTCTGGAATAAAAGGCAGGTTTTCGGTCCGGTAGTACTATGCCCACCGAATGTTAAGCCGGTAGGACATAAATGGGTCTTTGTACGGAAGCGTAGCCAGAAGAATGAGGTCTTGCATTATAAAGCTAGACTTATGGTATAGCGTTTCTCTCAACGCCTTGGAATTGATTATGAGAAGACGTATTCTCCGGTCATGGACGTCATCACCTTCCACTACCTGATCAGTTTGGTAATGTCCAAGAAATTAAACATGCAGCTTATGGATGTGGTTATTGCATATCTCTATGGTGGTCTTGATTCAGAGATACATATGAAAGTGCCAGATGACATCGCTATATCCAAATCAAGTAACTCTAAACCACGGAGTGCTTATGTAATTAGATTGAGACGTTCACTATACACTACAACCAAAAATACAATTTGCAACGGCAGCTTGCTGTGGCAAAAAATGAAAATGCCATAACAAATGCTCTTTTGCAATGAAAAATTGAGTATTTCTGATGACATCTTAACCGTCACAATAGGAGGCGATGCATTTGCTATTTGCATTGGTATATATCATCGTTAGAAAAAAACATTGCAACGGAAAAGCTTTGTCGTCGCAATTATATTCTCTTGTGACAGCAATATCGCCGTCACAAAATTGGTTTACCGAAGTGTTCTTTTCATTTTTTTCGATGGTAAGTTGCCATCGCACAACAACTTTTGCAACGGCACAATTGCAGTCGCGAAAAATCGGTTCCCACCCAAAAAAATTGCTCCACTTCTTGTGACGGCAATTTGACCATCGCAAAGAAATGGAGTTGATCAAATGTACAAATTTTACTAGTACATTAGCCCACTGTTATCAGTAAAAATGTCTACATCTAGGCACATAGCCATTCAAGTTTACATGACTAACTCAAATGAGATGCTAAAACTAGAGTTTTCAAAAGTAATAGAAATAAGAGCAACATAGCATCCTCGCGGCCAGCTGTTTAAATGAGTTATCCATGCACATGAAGACCCTAGTAGCGACGACGACCACGGTGATTCCTGCCCATAAGAAACATATTAGTGACAATATTTGTTGCCATCAAACACAACTGTACTACCACCTTAGGTCTACTTATTTGCACTCATATCAAATGTGACTACATCATAACAGAAGAAAAAAAATGATAGAATGAAATTAAATCAAAACAGAAATCAATTAAGACTATAAAATAGATAGGTTAAGGCCCAAAAACCAACTCAATTATAAACCATGAAAAAAGAAGATTAACCCTCTTGCTTCAATACTACAAAATGAAGAATGCAAAATCAAATGAAACAACAATTCAAAGCTTCATTAGTACAACATAATCAGTACGAAACATAGGATTCAAGAACCTGATTTGAGTATGTGTTTTATTAAAAACAGACCTCTTGCTCGATATGCATTCTAATCTCATGTCAAAGATATCCAAACTCAATACGTCATCATATTAAGCAACACATTCCGGCCAATATAACACCCTAACACCTACAATTAAATTCAGATATTCAACTGGTTATATAGTAACAGTCGATACAAAACTAGTTGCTTACACAAAACAACCATAAACGAGAGCAGTTGCAGATTCAGCAAATAAACTTACCTGATCATCTTGACAATTCCATGTCCTTTACATTTTGCTGCTTCTTAATTGGACTATTTAACTGTATAATTTAGGGTGTATAACATTTTATGTATTATGATGATCATTAAGAGAAAGTAAGACAAAATGGGTGGAGTAATAACCTGAAAAGAGGAATCTGAATAATGATGACAACAAAATAGATAGGTGAAGCAGCGAAGGATATGGATTTTGCCATTCTTGTAATCCTTGTGTCTGTTGAGAAACCAGTCTGGATGTTGAACTCTTTCGGAGTCTACACAATACGCATCAACCTGTCTGAATTAAATAGTTCTATAACCCTGCATTATCCAACCACATTCATGTTGGCGTCAATGCCGTCAAACAACTCCATAAGTTGAGCAGCTTTAAACCACTGACATGAAGCTATAAAGCCATGTGACTGAGGGGATAAGCAACATTAAAGAAACATGAAGCCACAAATATATTGTGATCTAATATAAAAGTTGATAAACCCCAGGTGAAAGTTATTAAGAGTAGCTTCGATAAAAAGTTATCACATACGTTGGAAATAGCTAGTATCCAAGTATGCTATGAAATAAGAAAGAGCCAATATCCAGGCAACCTCAAAAGCAACTGATCTTGTTTGGCATGTTAGCAATAGAATGGCGTAGTCAGTGAACCATTATGTGTTGACGCCACATGATAAATAAGAAGCAAACATGTGTGAGAAAGAAAGTAGTGTTACCTGCATTGTAACAAAAAGGTGAGAAAAGATAAATAGTCTATGTGATTAAAGCTTTCTTATGTACATTGTTCATTTTCCAGGATGAGAAAGTATATATGAAGATCCCAAAACTGTGAAGAAATAGTGGATCTAGAAGTAATTCCCAGCATAGCTAAAAAGTATTAATCAAGCACTGGCATGTTTCAAACATTGAAAATGTGTCTGGCGAAGTATAAACTCATCAGGTGGAAATAGTAAACCAGAGTCAGAAAGAGTGCTAGTAATTATCTTTTGAGTAAAACATCAAAGACATGAGAATATGAGTAATTATTGACACATTTTAGGACTAAGGCCACAAATAGGTCCTTTATTTATCATGTTTTGTACCTCAATTACTATCTATTTCAGTGTATTAAATTCAACGCTAAGTACCAAAAGATATAAAATCAAATAATTTATTAGGTAAATTCAAGGTCCACTTTACTGACCACAAAAGATAAAAGATTTTGCATACACATTCGTTAGACCAATTCACTACTTTAGAAGCTGACAGACCAAATATGAGTTTCTTTGTTAGACAACCTTCTCCTAATTATGGCATATAAAGAACTTCACCCCCTGAAAGCACTTGCCTTGAGCCAATAACGATCTTTCCAACGCAAGATTCTATATGCCTGCAAACATACTAACCAGAATTAAACACACGAAAATAAATAAAATGAGACCATAAACAACTTTTGCACAAGTAATGCCGGCTGCCTCACAAGTAAACCCTAACATTCAAAATTCATCACCACATAGTGACAGTTGATTACATGTCCATCGATGTTCTTTCTCATATTGAATTTAGCTTTCCATAGGAAAGACGACACGAAAGAGAACATTCCTTTCCAAAAAAAAAGAAAAGGAAAGAGGACATTAACACTACTCTCATCGACTTTATTTCAAAAACATCATCATATTAATAGGCTACTCCTGGCTAGATAAAACAATCTACTTTTGTCCAAGAAAAGTAAATGATTGTATTTTATGGTTCTTTCTAATCTCTTCTATTTTTTAACCAAATCAAGAAGGCTTAGTTTCGTATTTGCATATTGTTACCCAAGGAAGGAGCTTAATTTTGATTATGCTCAGAACAAGTCATAACCTAATCGATTCTAAACCCAATCGAATCCATAACTCAATCAATTTCAAACCCAATCGAATCCAAACCCTATAACCTAAAACTCCTAAATCGATTTTTGGAAATTATCATAAAATGCAAAAGAAATTGAAACCACGAACCTTAGAAACCCAGACTCATGAAGGACGAATAGGAGGTGCAGTCGTACTCCTCGACCATGTTATCAAGATCTTCGTTGGAGGTCATAGAGATGAGCGAGTCGATGTCCTCCGCCGAGAGATGGTACTTAAGGGAGACGGCGAGAGAGTCAATTGTGAGAGTGAGAGAAATGTAATAGCTAGCTAAGAATTAATCAATCAAATACCAAAAAAATTTCTTTATATTCTTTTGTTCTTCATTTTCTCTTGTTATTTTTCTCTATTTTGCAAGCTTTCATCTTGTTTTCTAGATTTGGATCTCAAGGATCCTATCATAGTAGAGATAACAACGCTAGGGCACTCCGATGTTTAAGTTTGAGAGAGTTGAGAGAACGTAAGTTTGAGAAGGAAAAAAATGACCAAGTGTAAACCCTACGTGAACTATTTGATTTAAGTCACTTGACTAATATATTTATTTTATTTTACTATTTCTTTAGGATTTAGGGTTAGAGATTAGGGTATAGAAATTAGGGTTTAGAATTGTGGTAAAAAATATATATATGGTAAGATAGATATGAAGCTCACGAGAATGTGTGTGAGGTATTTGGTCTCAAATTATTGTTGACAAAGCGGTAAATCGCATTTATTTATTAAGGGCAACATGGGTACATCGGTTGGACACACGGATCGAGGTCGATTTTAAGTCAAAATTTTTTAATATATGTACAGTGTACTTAGATTAGTTCCATAACCTCATCCAACGGTTAAGTTTGTAAAATGAATTCTAATTTGTGATTTAGTTTCATAGACATTTGTTTTTCCTTGTAACCAAGACGACACTAGTACTCATATGAAGAATTTAAACAATACGAGCAACCGAAATGCTCTAATGAGAAATGGGTCCATACACACTCATCTACCTCATAGTAAATAGGATTGTGCAACAAAAAATTAACCTCATCGGAATTCGTTTAATGTCCGAACACTAGGGTCAAATAATACTAAAATAACCTTAATTTTTATAGAATTTGCTCATCCTCCCTAAGGGAGGAGTAGCTAAATTGATCCTTTTTGTTATTGTTTTTCTACATGGTTAGATAGATATGAACCCCATGAGAATGTCTATACAGAACATGTTTTCAAATTAATTTTTTACGTGGTGACAAATGGAGTTTTATTCTAAATCACCTTAGGGCCACATCTCTTCAACACACCAATCGAGGTCAAATTCAAGTCAAATGGTTATAAATTTTTAAAAGCGTACTTAGAGTATTCTAATCATCTCATCCAACGGTCATTTTTGCGTAAAAATTTATTTGTCAGCGAAAATGATTTTGCGACTGCGATTCTTTTCCGTCGCAATTATTGAAACATTTTGCAACGGCAAAAGTGTCGTCGCAATTGATGAAACCTTTTGCGACAACGTCAGTTTACCGTCCCAAAAAGTCTTCACATTAATGACGATAATGTTTTAGTCGCCATTGACAGGTATTTGGATGCCGTCGCAAAAAAGCGTAGCAAATTGAATTTTTTGTTGTAGTGATATGAATTGAAACACTCCGGTAGGATGTGCTATACACGTCTTAGTGGCTACTTGATTGGGAAGGGATACAAGAATGATGACTTATGCCCTTACATGTTCATTAAAATAACAAGTTCGGGATTTTCTATAGTAGCAGTCTATGTAGATGATATGAACATCATCGGAACTCTCAATGAGATCAATGAGACGGTTGACTACTTGAAATCTGAATTTGAGATGAAAGACCCTGGTATGATTCAATTTTGTCTCACATTAAAGCTATAACATCGAGTTGGTGGAATCCTTATTCACCAGTCTGCTTATGTCTAAAAGATGCTCAGGCAATTTAATATGGACAAAGCACACCATGTTAGCACGTCAATGGTTATTCGCAGTCCGGATACCAAGAAAGATATGTTTCTTCCAAAAGAAGATGATGGGGAACTCTTGAGAGTTGAAGTTCCATATCTCAGTGTTATTGGAGTTTTGTTGTTTTGGCGCAGTGCACACGTACGGACAACGACTTCTCAGTGAACTTATTGGCTAGGTTTAGCTCTACGCCTACGCAACGTAATTGGAATGGAGTAAAACAAATCTTCAGGTACTTGAAGGGTTCCATTGACTTAGGCTTATTCTTCCTTTACAAAGAATATAGAGAGAAGCGTGAACTTCCCGAAAAAGGGATGGTTGAATCGCAGCATGCAGGTTCTGGGCTCTTTGACCCATCGAGTAGGTCTTCCAACCCGTCGAAGGTGGTGAACTATGATAACCCGAAGGTGTATTTTGACCCGTCAAGGAATGGTTTCAACCCGTCAAAACCGGTACTTTGGATCGAGCATAACCATTTGTTCGACCCGTCGAGCGAGGACTTCGACCCGTCGAATTCCTCCCATGCTACGAGTAGTTTTACTGCAATCCCCTATTCTAAAATACTAGTTGATGTGTTGGTCGGATTTGCTGATGCTGGGTACCTCTCTGACCCACACGAATATCATTCACATACTAGTTATGTTTTAACTATGAGAAATCAACTAAGCAAACCATTGTCCTCAAATCATTCAGAAATCATTGTTTTGCATGAAGCGGTTAGAGAATGTGTCTGGCTCAGGTCAGTCATTCACCACATTCGAGGGTATAGAGGATTACCATCTACTACGACAGCTCTAACTTACATCTTTGAGGATAATGCGGCATGCATTGAACAGATGAAGTTGGATTACATTAAGGGTGACAATACAAAACATGTATTGTCGAAATTCTTCTTCAATCAGCAATAATAACAACTGTTGAATATCCATGTGAGCTAGGTTAGTTCGGCGGATAATGCTGCAGACTTGTTTACCAAGTCATTACCCAAATCTTTATTTGTGAAATATGTGACGACCCGGACCGGAATTGGTATAGTAATCGGCTTAATCCGCGAGTTTTGCGAGTAATCGAGATTTATCGTAATTAATCGGATATGTGGTTTTGATCACGACTTAATTTTCGGACACGAATTTGATTTGGGTTTGTTCGTGGGAAATGTAGAGAATCTGATTTTGAGTCCGTGGGAGCTTACCGAGGATTTTTCGAATAATCGAGGAATATAAAATGAATATTTGAAATTATCGCCGAGTTAGTCGTGTTTATCCATTTGAGTTTGAGTTATCCGAATTGTGGATAGAGTTGATTCGCGACGTATAAATAGCCGAATAGTCGTAAAGTTATCGAAAAAGTACGAAAATGGGCTGTTTGACCGAGTTGACTGTTCTGGACCGAGTTGACCGAGTCAACCCGTGGTTGACTCAGTGAGTCCGTGACTCGCCGACGAGGTGGCTGCAGGAATACGGCGCGGTTGCCAGAGTTTAAGGTATGGTTTTGAAGCTCTTCCTTTGGGCTTTCGATTGATGTGTATACTGTGAGATTTGGTTAAGGTTTGGTTGGTCAATTTTGAACGTAAAGTTTGCCGGAATCGGGTTTAATGGTGGAGGGTTTTCTGGCGGTTTTTCGAGGGGGATTTTAGGTGGAAATGGTTAGGTTTGTGCTTGGGATGAAGTCCCTTGAAGATGGGAAGACAAGGTGGCCTCATGGTGGAGGATTTCACCGAAGAAATTTTCCGGCCGGTTTGAGTTTTTGAAGCTTTCGAGGCGATTTCCGGCCACGGTGGTGGCTAGACGGTGGTGACCCTTTAAGGAAAAAGGCTTGGCTTGAGGAGAGGAAGATTATGGGGTCTTGATCGCCGGGAAATTCCTCCAGTGACGGTGCGCCGCCGCCGTCGGCGACGCGTTGACTTTTTGGATTTTGACAAGTTTTATGCCGTTTTTCTCGTAATCGCGCCCCGATCATCGCCTTGAAGTTTTTGAGTTGATTTAAGTAGTGGATTTTAAGTCGAGGGTTTATGTGGAGTGTTTGGGATTTTCGACAGGTTTTCTGTTATCCGAGTTATATGTTTCCGGAAATGGTTAGTTTCCGAGGTGTGGGTCAGAGTATTAAATTGCGATTTTGATCAGTGATATTTTGTGATTATTCAGGGGATCGAGTTCGTACGTTGGGCAATGGATCGTACTTTACACTGTGAATGGACATTTATTTACACTGTCATAGCGAGTTCTTGGTTTCAGTATTTATTTCCAGTACATTATTGAGATTATTTATTGTTTTGAAGGTATTGTTTTATTATTTATTGGTGATGGTATTTACTTAGCATCGATGCATTGACTACTCGGCTGATCACCGGTAGTCCAGTTCCAAGCTTGAGAGATTCGCCTGGTGTGCCCACTAGGCTTGAGAGATTCGCCTAGTCTATCACCGTCGGGTTTCAGAGATTCGCCCGACACCTCCATTTATTTTAAGAACTCGCATTATCTTTATGATTATGTAAATGGTGAAAGACATATGTTTATTTTCGTCCACTCACTCTAACAATTTTATTTGCCTTTCCCCTAGGCTTTTCGGTTTCCGTGCCCAGTGTGCAGTTCGGATTCTGGTGTCGCACGTCGCTGTCGGAGGCTTAGTGTTCGAGCTACCTTTCTTTCTCTGTAGGTTTCTTGTTTATCCTACTGCTGTGTATTTATGTATATATATACTAGAGGTCGCTATGAATACTCTGATGTTCATATTTTCATATGATTTTCCCGGATTTCTGTAAAGTTACAGTTTTGCTTATTACATTTTATTATGATGATATGATTTTGAGAAATCCGGATGGGATTGGTGCCCACTGTTTGGCTTTTGTGGCATAGGATAAAGTCTGTTTTCGGGTGCAGGTTAATGGTAATTCCGCGATATAGTGAAACTCTGCCGAAATTTCTATGGTTTTTGCAAGTTCGTGTTTTCAGAAGGGGTTTGATTCCGGTTTAGGAAATTAAATCGGGGTTGGGTCCTTTCAAATATGTGAGACATATTGATATGCACAGGTTATCTGAACTTCATGAATAATTTTACAGTCAGGAGGAGTTACATTTCTGTAAACATCAGAGGGAGTCTACATCACATGTAGTAGCTTTTGTAAATGATGCGTTGTACTCTTTTTCCTTTAGACTAAGCTTTTGTTTTACCCATAAAGTTTTTGTTTGGTTGGCAAGGTTTTTAGTGAGATAACAAGTCATGCATCATTCTTGAGGCTATCGACACAATGGAGAGTGTTTAAGGAGATTTATTCTCCGTAACTTCTGATGTGTGTCATGTCCTAGTTAGATACGATTTAGTCTAGATAGAGATACAGAGAATCCCTATTTTATAGGAACAGTTATTGTAATAGATTCTATCGGTCTATATATAAGACATTCTATCAATAAAAAAGTGACAGTTTTCAGTCTATCATATTTTCTTCTACAACAGCATAGAATTAAAACCCTAAATCCTAAACCCTGATGGAGTGTTAGATAAGAAAATTGTTATGATGAATTTTACGGTTCAATATTCAAGATTATATATATATATATGCAATTCAAATATGTAGCATTATTCATAAAATAAAATTGTAGTATTATAAAAACACAAAAGATTATAGTCTTATTCTGTAAATTGCTATACGAACAGATAAAAGGTATCGGAAAAATGCACAAGGAAATTGACAAACGAGATAAAACTCATTTGCCAAAAAAGTAGCATATTGGAAAACTGCATATAGAAATCGATATGATAACTTTTACGATTTAGAATTTTGCATTATCGGAAAAACCTTTTACGATATTGGATTAAATGTATGCCAATATATAAGACTCGACAAAAAAAAAACCCCAGTTGCTAACTTGTTATAACTTTTATAACGAAACACAAACATGGGAAAACTAAGAAAGGAAATTGGTATGGCAACAAAGCCTCTTTTCAATTCCACTCTATCTCTTTCATTCAATAATAAAGAAAAACGTTGAAGATAAAAGGTTAGATTTCGCTCCGGTACTGTACAGATTAGACCAACTTCAAATTCCTTCAGTTAATCAGAGAAGCAAATTTACCCAAGATTCAGCAGCAACCAAATAATCCTCCTTGCGGGCGCTCATCTTAATTGGTGATGAAATCTTATACAATCAATCTACCATTCTTGATTCCTTGTTGCTCCCTTCTCAGGCTCTACAACTCTATTCTTCTCCATCTGAGCCTAGCTTCATCCAAAGTCCATTGATTAGGTTTTGGTTTGCCTCCGTGAGAGAGCCAAGGGAGGTGAAGGAGATCGAAAATTCTACAGTACAAACGAAGGAGATCGACCTTTTCTTTTGAAATGAAATTTTTTTTTTAATCTGAGAACAGAGTTGATTGTTTAAATTTTGAAGTAAAAACAAAAAGAAATGTGTAAGGTAGCAGCCAGTCAACCGGTAAAATGATCAGAGCCGTACTAATGATCTAATGGTTCAAAACTTCGGATTTTTAATACTCTGGAGTATCTGGAGTATCGTATTACCACATCTCTCTTTTCTTAGAGCATTTGTATCGGTATTCTGTTTTGCTCGAGTAAAGTGTGAGTCAGCCAAATTTCTCTTTGTTTGAATAAGAGGAGGAATAAACTTTGCTCCGGTTATTGTTCTAGCAGATGGCATAGCCCACAAAAATTGGTCTTGCTTGCTCTTGCACCAGCATCCACCCGCTGCATAACCCAGTATTTGCTCGAGCAAAAATATCCCCGGTGCGGATGCTCTTAGTTACATTATTCTACGACCTCACCTTTTGTCTTACATTATTCTACGACCTCATTCTCTACTCTGTAACCTTTTATTGTGGAGAAAATAAAATCTCACTGTGACATCTATGCTAGGAGTTTGGCCTGCAGAGCTGATTTAAAAATAAAGCATTCACTGTAAGCTTAAAACCGATTTTGAAAATACAATTGGCAATGGCTACTTGCTCTATTTTAGTGCAAAGCATGAGTGTGCGTGCTTCCTCAAGCACCAACATTGAATTTGACTAGCCTCTCTCAGAAAACATTACATAATATGGAATAATATGCCAGTACAGACAAAGTCATGCTTCTAAAGCTCTTTCTATATCGACTGCCGTAGCTTAGCTGAAGTAGTTTCTTCTCTCTTCTTTTGCTTTTGCCTTTTTTTTTGGTTGTGGAGCTCAACTGCAAGGAGTGTGTGTGTGTGTGCGCGCGCGCTGTTTGTGGCAGTATTAGGAACTGTTAGCCATGGGAAGAGCTCCATGTTGTGACAAATCTAAGGTAAAAAGAGGACCATGGTCTCCCGAAGAAGATGCTACCCTCAAGAACTACCTCAATAAACATGGCAGCACTGACAACTGGATTGCTCTCCCAACCAAAGCAGGTACTTTTGTACTTGTTTTGATTGTAATCTTTCTCTTGCTTTCAACACGCATCTTCATTCAATTTCGATACCGTTCTTTCTCCGATTGGAGAATATTTAGTTAGTTATTTTTCTCTTTTGTTTTAAGTCCTGAATCGTTGCGGTAAGAGCTGTCGATTGAGATGGCTGAACTATCTTAGGCCAAATATCAATCGTGGTGGTTTCACTGAGGAAGAAGACGATGTCATCTGCACTCTTTATAGTAGCATTGGAAGTAGGCAAGTCAATCCCTATGCCACTTGTATACCTACGTAAATAATATTTCTATACTGTTTTTTCTATGTTTAATTTGCTACGTTTCCAGTCGTTCAACTACTAATTATAATGTTCCTCATCAAAAAAGAAAAGAAAAAAACTTTTTATTAGGATTAATTACATTACCATCTCTAGTTTCTGCATGTGTTAGTTATTTGTGTTTATCGATCTCTGTGGCTTGGGGTCAGATGGTCTGTCATAGCTTCTCAATTGCCAGGACGAACAGATAATGATGTGAAGAACTATTGGAACACAAAGTTGAAGAAAAAGCCACTGGCTTCAGCAAGAAGAAGCAACCATGTGGCTACTAGAAACACCAATGACTTCAACAGGACTCAACTTTCGGCTTCAGTTCCTCCCAAGATCGAAACCAGTCATTATGTCCCCGAGAGTACTCCAAGTTGTTTTGGTGACACATTACCATACCTCAAACAAGACTTTGGACCCAGCTGCGACCTTCAGTCTTCTCACGTAAAGCCTATCAAAGTTGCTGGTGTCGGCAATAGTGAAAGTAACAGTTTGAATAATCCAATGCCATCTCAGGAAGTTTCAACTCTTCCCATTTCATTTAGTTTGGCTCAGCTGGATCAGTACCCTATCTACCACTGCACCCTGTTGTCTGGATATGATGGTTTCAAGACTAATAACAGCGAGTTTGTTGGCTTCGGATTTGAGAGTACTCCTCCAGCTGGTGATCATTATCTCCTGGATGGCTTTGGTTATTAGCCATATATAGTCACACTCTTAGCTACTAATTAAACTGCCACAACGTACTTGTATTGTAATAGAAGAACAAATAAGATGATTAAGATCAAATTAAGGAGAAAGGAGAAGGCCATGATGATGTTACTATTGTAATGTATGCACGTACCGTGCATGCCAGTATAGTTTAATTTGCAGCGTACGTTGATCGAAGTTGTCTACTTTAAATTTTGTTTTCTACAGTTTAGATGTCGGCATGCAGTAGTTTGTTTGCTTATGAGTTATGACACGTACTGTAAAAATTCACGATTGTTGGATTGAGCAGCCAAGAACGTCTACACCTGATAAATAAATCCATCATCCATGGACGTAATGTACCGTGATCGGTGATCCCTAGCTTCGAATGAGTTTGTCTTTCATGCACAAACAGTTGCAGCTAGCATAACATACTGGTAACAGTGATTTAAATGTATCAAATTGTATGTAGGGTTTACCGTTTACATACGTAGACTGAAACAGACTACTACGGTGCAAGTTCATGCATGTAGTAAATATATACGTAGACTAATCATACTACTACGGGTCTACGTTTAGATAGTCTATATATTCTACATAAAGCCGGTCATCGTTCAACTGTAATCTTTTCGAGCATTTTAAGTAGGAAAATAGTCACCCCAAAATCTGAATTTTGGTCGTTGTATCAATATGATGTCTGAATTTAAAAAATATCAAAGTGATACTTGAATTCTCAAAACTATATCTATGTGAAGAGCTCAGTTAAATTTGTTAACCTGTTATTTTTTTTTTTTGAAAACAAAGTAAAATGATTTTAATACCCTTGAAAAATTGATTTTTTTTTCTTCGTTTTTTTAATCTCTCTCTCTCTCTCTCTCTCTCTCTCTCTCTCTCTCTCTCTCTCTCTCTCTCTCTCTCTCTCTCTCTCTCTCTCTCTCCAACTTCTCCAAACCCTAGAGTCCTAATCCTAAAATTCAAGTTCATCTACTCCAATCTCACATACCCTATTTACCCAGGAGGACCCCAAACAACAAGACCCATCATATTCCACGTCAAATTTAAAGAACTAGATTGCAAAAGAGCCATCTTTGGATCTGAATTCACCGACCCAGATAGAAAAAACCCATCTCGTTCATCGAACCCGCCGACCCAAAACAGCGTTGAAAAAAATTCTGATGATGATGCAGAGGCATTGCCTCCTTGGCCTGAGTTGGTGTCTTTCTATGAGAAAATGGATGTGATTGAGCTAAGAAAAAAAGACTAGAGGTGGGAGGCCGAGGCACCTGGAGGTGGGAGGCAGAGACACCTGGAGGTGTGAGGCTGTAGCGGCAAGGCTCGCAAGGGCTGCGGCGACGAGGCTCACAAGGTTGCGAGGCGATAATTCAATGGCAGCTTCGGCCACAAGTGGAGGTAGAGCGCAAGGTCACGAGTAGGTGCAGAGGCGTGAAGTCGTGACGTCATGACTTGTGAGGCCCGGAGGTTGAAATGAAAGTGGTAAGGTGGTGGTGCGGCAGTCGGGTGTTGCTACTGTATAAAACACAGAGAGAGAGAGAGAGAGAGAGAGAGAGAGAGAGAGAGAGAGAGAGAGAGAGAGAGAGAGAGAGAGAGAGAGAGAGAGAGAGAGAGAGAGAGAGAGAGAGAGAGAGAGAGAGAGAGAGAGAGAATTAAATATAAAAAATTATAAGGGTATTATAGTCTTTTTTCCTCTGTTTTTGAAAATATAATTTGCTACGTCATCAACATAGACTGTGCTATGACGAAAAATGGTTCTACGCATCACGTAAATATATATTTTAGAGTCTAGGCCTCACTTTAATAACTTTTAAAGTTTAAGCATCATATTGATACGTCAACGAAAATTCAGACCCACAAAAATTCAAACCCTGTAGATGACTTTTTTTTCCTTTCAAGTATAACTCGTATAATCATTTCACATGTGAAGTTACCTCATACGAGTACAACATATATATGCTAGTCGAAATGTTTATGGACAGTCATTTTGAAAATTGACTATTTCAAGCGTCACAAGTAGCTAATGTTCGTTAGTATTATCATTAGCAGTGGCGGAGCTAGAACTACGATCGGAGGGTGGGGGTCAAAATTGAAAGGAGAAAAAAAAATTCTGCAACGAAAACCTAGAAAAGTGGCAAGTAGGAAAAAAAACTGAAAAAAAAAAAACCAAACTATTTACAACACTGGGTGTCAAATCATTGCCATATTGAAAACTATAATTAATGCAAGAATACTACTACACTACCATACAAATCATACACATATAGGAAACAGAAACTACTTATTCGATCTTCGGGGTGGGGACATGACCCCTTTGTCACTGATCATTAGTCTCCTGGTCGCCATTATTATTGGGAAAAATGGTAGACCAATATACTTGAAATGGTTAGACCGAAGTGATATAGCTTTACGTGCCTCCCTTCGTCAGCAGGCTGGGAACCCGCTAGTGACAAATTAGAGTCATGCATGCGTGCGTGCTTAAATAGCTCAACTTAATTTTGGTAGTGGCTTGTATGACCTTTGTTTTAACACGTTCTCTACTTCCTTGAAATATCGTGATCATATCTTTGCTTTAAAACTTTGAATCTGCCATGGCTTTCTTGACCAGTTTCACCCAAATACGACAAAAGTTAATTAAAGACAGTGCCGGCCCTGACCCAGGGCAAAGTGGGCGACGGCCCAGGTCCAAAACAGTTGAGGGGTCTTTATATATATATATATATGTATGTATGTATATATATATATATATATATATATTAATATATACACTAACAAGAGCACATACATGTGTATGTATAAAATTAAAAAATTAAAAAAAAATAGTCACTGAAATTATTATTTTTTTGAAAGGGTCACCGAAAAAGATCACATGAGCAAAAGAATGAAAAAAAACAATTATTAAAGCATGCAGTTATTTCAACTCTCTATAGTTTGAAACAGTTATATGAGAGAGAGAGTGGCGAGAGAATGATGGAGGTTTATTTATTTTTCTTTTTATATATATTTACTTGATTACCAATTTATCCCTGATTAATAAATGTTAATTTTGGTCAAGCTATGATGTGGGGAGGGCATATTTCGGTATTTTTAATGTTCTACTTCATAACTGCCCTAAGGCCTTCTGCCTTAATTAATAGAGATATATTAGAATGAGATTAAAAAAAATAGAGGGATAAGACTTAAACTTGGTTTCTCCGCTTCTGTCGTTCACTCGTTCTGTGCCGTGATATATAGACTGATAGTCTGATAACCCTCGGTCCATCTCTGTTTCAGTGAGTTCTCTCTTCCAAACTTTCAATTTTCATATTCTCCAATCAATCACATCATATATCCGTTGCTGAAAATCTCCTATCATCGAGAGAAACATGGAGACTCTTGATTTTCTCCATATAACGATCAATTTTTCCTCTTTAAATTGCATTTCACTCCGCAAGTTTTTCACACATCCTCCAATTTCTTCTCTCTCAATCTTTCTCTATCGTCCGACGAATCAATCTTCTTATTTACTCTTCTTTTCTTCAATTTTAATTCCCAATTTCTAGTTGTACTCACATAGTTCTGATAATTGAGAGTTTTTTTTTTTGCCGACTTGGGATTTTGCCGAATTGGAGCCAAATTGAGTTTCAGGTAAATAGGTATTGTAATTTGATTTCTAGGTTCATCTTGTTAATTTTTACTTGTTATTTCGAATTGGAACTTATCAATTTTATTTTGGGCATTTGGTTTGCAGGCTACTGAGGCAAGAGGATCATCGCTGGGACATCCGTATTAAGGTGGGATGCTACTGAGATTCCATTGAAAGTGCAATTGTGAAATGTGCAAATCACCCAAATTTTGGTCATTCACATCACAATCAAGTTCTATTGTTCCTTGCCATATTAGTTGATTATAAACAATGTTTCCTAAAAAAGGTTCATCTGGTTGTGAAAAAAGAAAAAGAAATGAGCAAAACCAAAAGGATAAGAAATCACAATTTGGTGCATTACATAGATATGTAAAGATAATAAGAACTGAGTCTACAGAAAACCAAGCTGATGACTTGGTTCCTGAGCATGTGCCTAAAGAAAACAAAGTCGAGGACTTGGGTTCTGATCCTATTTCTACATAAAACCAAGTCGAGGACTTGGTTTCTGATCCTGTTGAGAATAATAATGAGGAAACCATAGATGAGGCAACAAATATGGTTGAAAATGAGCATACTGAAAATGTTGAAGAAATAAGAAATTCACCTAACTGTTCTCAATCTTTGAATATATACGATCCTAGAGTTTGGGATAGTTTAGATAGAAAAATGAGAGGTTTTAAAGGTCCTAGAGGGGGGGGTGAATAGGCCTTTACCACTTTTTTCGTTCAATTCTGTTCTTGGGATAGCAAGATATTGTCCTATCCCAAGAAACAGGTTACGAGTAATAAGGAAAGAACAGTAAGAAAAGAATAACACCAGATATTTTTGGTGACGCAGAAATCCCACAACAGGATCAAAACTGCGTGCCCCTTACTCTTGAGGGACAAACCTTTCCACTAATTTGTAACTCACACAATTACAAGTTTCTGGCACTCTGAGGATCCATAACCCTTATGCTATCCCAACTAGTCTACCCACTAGTACAAACAGAGCTACACTACTCTAATCTATGTGCTTACACTTGGAAAGAGAAACAGAAGTATCAAACACAGATTCTTAACTACACTTCAAGTTAGAACCTTCTTGACCACTTCTTGGGTTGGGCATCTCCACACTTTATCTCTATGGAATGCACAATGCAACAATGCATATGAGTTTTGAAAACAGTTTTTATGCTTTAGAAATCCATGTCTATTATGCACATACAGAGCAACCAAAAGACATGGAAGGGGAAGAGAAGAGATAAGAGAAACTACACACGAATGTGCTCTCAAAGAGTGCCAAAACAAAATAACCAAAACCCCAAGTGTTTTCACTCAACCAACAGATCCAAAACAGCTTGGGACTCCTTATATAGACAAGGTTATTCGGTGGTCAACCACAGCTAAGAGACCACGTGAAACACAGCATACACATGCCTTAATGTAGTCCTACAACTGTCCTAAAGCAAGCCTAAGCATGGAGTGCTACAGACCGACAAGAATAGCAGCAAAGAGGACACAGCAAGCTTAAACAAGTATGGCAAGACAGCTTTTCAGATTTTACCTTAAAGAGCTAAGGTAGTCTAAGCAAGGCAAAAGAGGTCCTATGTGCTTATACCAGAATAGCAATATCAGTTCTCAATGAGGGAGCACGTTACAAGACAACAAAGAGAGGAACCAGAAAAATCAGGACCGAAAGCGACTTGTCAGAAGGAAAAAGACAAACCGATTATGTTCAGAAAGCCCATGTGAACACAATGTCAACTTAACATATACGCATGCGTTTGTATCCTGAATCAAGGAGGTTCTAAACTCTAGACAGTCACATACATACAGACTCGGAAATCACCAAGACAACTGAACTCAGATATGCACAGACTAGCAGATGTCAAACAGGCCAACAGGGATATGAGTAATAGTTGCTATCCTAAATGAAAATCATGATATGGGATGCATGAACTACCTGATATCCCAAGGAGATAAGTGAAAGATGCCAACATCTTCAATCTATTTTCTTGATGATCTTCCAGGCAATTGTGTTTTGACGATTGTCAAGGGATAGCCAATACCACATATGCCTTCAATCTCCCCCTTTGGCATTCCTTGACAAAACACAATCTTCAAAGAGTACCTGTATGAGAATAGTATAACACAAACAACACATGCATCCAAAAAGTATCCAAAGTACTTAAACCAAATAGTTCAGTACTCCCCCTGACTGGTTTACCATGATAGGAACACAAGTACCTATCCCAGCCAGGTAGTTCTCCCCATCCAAAAGTACCTGCATAGATTAGCTAGTTCTCCCCCTTTTTGTCTAGGAAAGACAAAGGGTAAAACCACAGATGATTTAAAAACCGTAGATAAAAGTAACATTGTTTACGGACAGATCACAAAACCAAAAACCCAAGCTGGTTAGGGAGAAACAGAAAAGGAACCGAAAAGAACAACACACAGATCAGAAACACCATAGATTATCAAGCAGTTGATTAAGCATCATCACCAAGAGCGTCTTCATCCTCAGCATCAATCTTCCCCAAGAGGATTGGTGCAACCAGAGTCGGAAAGAGAGGAAACCGCAGTTCTATCCTCGGGAGAGAAGGAGGCAGTGGGCTCCTGAGCTAGAACTGAGACGGCCTGACTTGAGACGATGATAGAGATTTCAGACTTGAACCTCTCGAACTGCTCCACGAGGTGCTCCTTGAGAGAAAATGGCAGCGGAAACGAGACCAACTCTACTTAAAAGTCCTTGAACCAAGAGTTTTCTCTTCTTAAACACACAATCTCCACTTTTAAATTCCTGTGTAGTCAAGTCAGCAATAAAGAGTAACAGTGTCATATCCCTAGGAAAGACACACGAGCATCCAAGAAAGATTCCTCAAAGGTAAACACAAGTACCACCATGCATGTATACTTCTAATATCCACTGGGATATTTGGGACATACCCTGAAAAATAGAAGGTACCGATGTACCTACCAACACATTGATAACTCCCCCTCACATGGTGCATAAGAGAACATAAAGAGTTTGATTTCAGAAAGATTTACAACCTGTCAGCATGAACCCTGGAATGGAAACAGTCAGTGAAATCCCAGACATCAGAAAAACTTAAGCATGACTCACAAGAATGTGACGCCTAACTTTCATATGTCTTGATGACTCAAATTTTTCACATGAGTATATGACTATAAAGCAACATCAATGCAATGTTCTTACAAATCAATCCGTGGAACCATAAGAGTGTGTGTGTGAAAAGTTCACCTAAGGGAGTACAAGTTTGGAGCATCAAATGACATGAGGACAACAAGAGTAACCAAGTGACTTTGTCACAACCTTTTCTGGAAATTCAGCACATCAAGGACTTTGTCCCAACTTGGCCTTTGGCCGTTGTCATTTAAGTTCAAAGCAATTTTTGCCATTCTTTAAATTTTGTCCAAGAGCTCATCTGAGAAACACGTCCTCATAGGTCCATGTAGCAGAGTAGCTACCATTATGTCCTGAGCGCAATGCTCGAAAGAATAATGTGTGTTTCAAGGACACTCAGTGGGTAACTAGTCCGAACCCATCGAAGGATAGATAACATCTCAGGGATCCCCACTGGTTCCGGTTAAGGTGCGCCCAGCAAAAGACTAGCCCATTCCTTTACTTAACTCATTTAACAATAAGCACCAGATTTTCACATTTGTTCTTTAGTAACTAGTTCAACTCACTCAATTTTCTAGCTTAAACAGTGTACACCCCACAAGAGTAACTTTAGTGCTCAAGAGTTCTTTCTAGTTCCAAGAATGATTTAGACCACATGCACTAACCTTCTTAAAGACATAGATGCATATACACAAGTGAAAGATGCAGCAAATGTCTATCAAGAAACATGAAATAAGAACACAACATTCTAGATCAAGTTCAGAAATATTTCCTGGGATATGACCACAGACTCGTATCCCAACATGAGCCAACATTTATTTTCAGAAAAAATAAAAAGACTTCAAAGATAAATTTAGACCAGTGAGGGAGATATCTCAAGTAATGGTGCATACACCAATAGCCTTCCTAAGACTTTCAAATCTCAGATTGTCCAAAGGCTTAGTAAACAAATCAGCTAGTTGTTGTTCCGTTGGAATGAATGTCATTTCAAGCTGATTCTCTTCAACCAAGTTTCTAATGAAATGATATCTGATCTCTATATGCTTGGTCCTAGAATGCAACACGGGATTCTTTGAGATATTGATGGCAGAAGTGTTATCACAGAATAGGGATAGGATACCTTGCTCAAATCCGTAGTCGCTCAGCATGTGTTTCATCCAAAGGAGTTGTGTGCAGCAACTTCCAGCAGCTATATACGCAGCTTGGGCAGTAGACAGGGATACACAATTCTGCTTCTTGCTGTGCCACGATACCAGGTTGTTCCCAACAAAGAAGCAACCTCCCGAGGTGCTCTTCCTATCCGTGGCATCTCCAGCCCAATCCGAATCCGAATACCCTGCAATCTCAGTGTTAGTATCCGTGGTATACAGGATTCCAAAGGCACATGTACCTGAAACGTATCGAATGATACGTTTGACAGCCTTCACGTGGGATTCCTTGGGGTTGGCTTGATACCGAGCACAAACACCCACACTAAAGGATATATCGGGTCTATTGGCTGTGAGATAGAGTAGGCTCCCAATCATGCTTCTATAGAGAGTTTGATCAGCATTGATACCCTCCAGATTGGCACTGATTCTGCATGAAGTTCCCATTGGGTTACGGATGGGAGAGGCTCCTTCCATCCCGAACTTCTTCACAAGTTCCTTTGCATACTTTTCAAGCACCTTAGACTTACTTCGGGTCTGCCTTGGTTCATCCACCATGCCAATCACATCTGAGGGAGAGTGATCTTTTTGAACTTGTCGTTTCCCAATGCGGTGTGACTTCTGGATAGTCAGGGTCTGATCTATCCCGGCTCCTTCAGTATCAGATTCTGTATCTTGGGATACATCACCACGTATAGGATTCTGCTCATCAATAGGGGTCTCAGCAGCTTCGGGAGATGTCTCAGTGCTCACATCCTCAACCTTCGCATTTCTAGAAGAATGGTTGTGAGAGCATACAAGAGAATCATTGATAGCCACATTCACCGTCTCCATTTTGCAGTCTCCACACATACCTGCTGCTCTCCCGGACAGTTTGGGCAGGCCACGAACTCCATCCTTCGAGGAAAACTTCACCACATCTTGATGATTGAGATGACACATCCTTCTATGCCACAGATCTAGCAAGCTTTCTTGAGTTGAGGATAGGAAGCATATATCAGATTCCAACTTCTTGTTAGCTCGAACACAATAGCAATGATCCCTAGATCTTTCCCCTTTCATCACACGTCTTCCTTTCCTATCAAGGACAGTGCATCGAGACCTGTCAAATGTCACAGTCTCATACTCATCGACGATCTGACTCACACTCAGCAGGCAAACTTCTAATCCTGCCACCAACAGAACGTTCTTCAAGCCCGGGAGACCAGGAGTGTCAACCATCCCGCTTCCAATGATCTCAGCTTTGGCTCCATCACCGAACATGACATCACCAACAGGGTGAGTATCATCCATGGAGGTGAACCATTTCCGTTCTCCGGTCATATGCTTCGAGCAGCCGCTGTCCATGTACCAAGAATCGGATTTCCTGGTGGAAAGCGCAGTCAAGGCCACGTTGCAAACAGCTACAACATTCCTTGCAGCAACAGGTGAAGTTTTGACTCTTGAGAGAAAGCAGATAACTTCTTCTTGTTTCTTCTTGACATCAGGGGCTTTGGGAGACATGACCCTTCTGGTATCCCGGGTTCTGTGAACAGACTTCCTGACCCAATTTGCAGAAGCAGGCTTATTCTTCTGCTCCGGGATGCCAATGGACTGTGCTATCCTTGTCAGTTCAATGAGAGATTTCTGAAAGTGGGCGAGCAGATTGATGTTTTGTGAGGTCTTGGTAGGTACAAAGTTTCCTCTCAGCTTGTAACAGTACCGACGAATGTGTCCACTGTTACCACAGTGAAAGCATCTGATTTGCGAGCCTTTCTTGAGCTTTGACACCTTGGGGATTTCAGGAGCATTGGTCTTCAGTTGTGGAGGAGGCTTTCCCAACACCGAGCTGGTCCCGTTGACGAACGTGGTCTTCTCTGAGCCTTTGGATTTGTCAACACCTTCAAATCCCAACCCCTTCTTGCTGCCATCTAGTCTTCCCATCCCACAGATTTGGGATAGCTTCTCCGAGCCAATGGAGAATTTGGCGAACTGGTTTCGGGCATCCAGCAGGGCTTCTTCGAGCTTCAGCTTCTCAGTAGTCAGCAAGCTTATGGTAGAAGACCGACGATCTAGCTCATCTTTGAGAAAAGTCACTTGCTCTTCAAGTTGGGTTTTGGTTGAAATCCATTCTGCCTTCTGGGGTAGGAACTCTCCTTGTATCCTGGAATGTGTCTCCTTACTCAAAGAAAGCTCATTAGATAGAACTTCATTTTTAGCAAGCATAGACTTTGAGGCTTTACACAAACGCACATACATATCATGGCCTTCATCATCGGAATCCTTGTCCTCAAGAGACTCATCCAATATGACATGAGACACAAAGGCAACCTTCTCATCTTCTTCTAAATCAGTTTCAGAATTTTCATTAGACTCACTATCACTCCAAGTTGATTTTAACACTTTATTATACTTATTTTTCCTGTTAGCACAATCCACAGCCTTATGTCCTACACCATTGCACTCAAAACATTTAATGTCTGTTTTCGGGATAGGAGAGGGCCTGTTATCCCGACCTTTCTGTGAGACTTTATTTCTAAATGGCTTAGAACTAGATCCTTTTGAGAAATTCCGATTAGAGTTGAACGTTTTCCTTTTCCTTAAAAATTTCTCAAATTGTTTGGTTAGGAAAGCAAATTCTTCATTGTCATCCTCATCATTTTCATGCAATTTCTCATTGTCAATTTTAACGGAACTTAAGGCAATGGACTTTTCATGCAAGGGTCTTTTCTTAAGAGCCTCATAAGTTTTCAGATTACCAACAAGTTCTTCTAGAGGATAAGTATCAAGGTCATGAGCTTCTTCAATAGCATTCATTTTAGAGTCAAAGAAGGGAGGTAAAGCAGTTAAGAATTTCCTAACAATTTTCTTTGATTCAATAGCCTCTCCTAAGCTACGACATTGATTTGTGATGTTAAGTACATGACCATAAAAATCATCGATAGACTCTTTGTCACTCATGCAAAGACCTTCAAACTCAAAGATAAGACGTTGAAGTTTTTGTTGTTTAACACGAGAGTTACCTTCATGAGTGTTGACAAGCACATCCCATGCCTCCTTAGCAGTAGAGCAATGAATGATCCTTTGACGCTCTGCTTCGGAGACAGCATTGAATAAACAGCTAAAGGCCTTGATGTTAGCTCTAGCCGAATCCTTGTCATCTTTTACCCATTCGGACCTAGGCTTGGAAACCCTTACGGTTGATCCAGCGCCTTCTGGTTTTGTGGGATGTATCCATCCTTCCTCTACACTTTGCCACAGCATACCATCATCTTAGTAGGAGAGGAAGGCACTCATCATGATTTTCCATTGAGAAAAATCATGTCCATCGAAAAAAGGTGGAACATTTATGGAAGAACCTTTTTCCCGATCCATAACTGACCCCTCAGAGGATCTCACTAGCAAAAGCTAGTGGTCGCTCTGATACCACATAAAGGTCCTAGAGGGGGGGGTGAATAGGCCTTTACCACTTTTTTCGTTCAATTCTGTTCTTGGGATAGCAAGATATTGTCCTATCCCAAGAAACAGGTTACGAGTAATAAGGAAAGAACAGTAAGAAAAGAATAACACCAGATGTTTTTGGTGACGCAGAAATCCCACAACAGGATCAAAACTGCGTGCCCCTTACTCTTGAGGGACAAACCTTTCCACTAATTTGTAACTCACACAATTACAAGTTTCTGGCACTCTGAGGATACATAACCCTTATGTTATCCCAACTAGTCTACCCACTAGTACAAACAGAGCTACACTACTCTAATCTATGTGCTTACACTTGGAAAGAGAAACAGAAGTATCAAACACAGATTCTTAACTACACTTCAAGTTAGAACCTTCTTGACCACTTCTTGGGTTGGGCATCTCCACACTTTATCTCTATGGAATGCACAATGCAACAATGCATATGAGTTTTGAAAACAGTTTTTATGCTTTAGAAATCCATGTCTATTATGCACATACAGAGCAACCAGAAGACATGGAAGGGGAAGAGAAGAGATAAGAGAAACTACACACGAATGTGCTCTCAAAGAGTGCCAAAACAAAATAACCAAAACCCCAAGTGTTTTCACTCAACCAACAGATCCAAAACAGCTTGGGACTCCTTATATAGACAAGGTTATTCGGTGGTCAACCACAGCTAAGAGACCACGTGAAACACAGCATACACATGCCTTAATGTAGTCCTACAACTGTCCTAAAGCAAGCCTAAGCATGGAGTGCTACAGACCGACAAGAATAGCAGCAAAGAGGACACAGCAAGCTTAAACAAGTATGGCAAGACAGCTTTTCAGATTTTACCTTAAAGAGCTAAGGTAGTCTAAGCAAGGCAAAAGAGGTCCTATGTGCTTATACCAGAATAGCAATATCAGTTCTCAATGAGGGAGCACGTTACAAGACAACAAAGAGAGGAACCAGAAAAATCAGGACCGAAAGCGACTTGTCAGAAGGAAAAAGACAAACCGATTATGTTCAGAAAGCCCATGTGAACACAATGTCAACTTAACATATACGCATGCGTTTGTATCCTGAATCAAGGAGGTTCTAAACTCTAGACAGTCACATACATACAGACTCGGAAATCACCAAGACAACTGAACTCAGATATGCACAGACTAGCAGATGTCAAACAGGCCAACAGGGATATGAGTAATAGTTGCTATCCTAAATGAAAATCATGATATGGGATGCATGAACTACCTGATATCCCAAGGAGATAAGTGAAAGATGCCAACATCTTCAATCTCTTTTCTTGATGATCTTCCAGGCAATTGTGTTTTGACGATTGTCAAGGGATAGCCAATACCACATATGCCTTCAGGTTTGCTTATAGAAAAGGTTCCGTTAAAGAAGCTAACATGAATTATAAAATGAATAAACAAGAAAGGAGTTTTTCTTCAAAACATTATAATCAGAAAATGGTAAATGGCGTATTTGTTGACAGAAAGTGATTAGTTTACTCTGAAGAATTGGATATAGTATTTTGTTTTTGTTGTAAAGTAGTAAGAAAAGTAAAATCTAGGAGTTCACTAGCTGATCTAGGAAGTAGTGATTGGAAACATATGGGGGATAAGCTTAGAACACATGAACATAGTCGTGACCATCTTGAAAATCTTAGAGTTATGGCTGAGTTAAGAGTTAGATTGAGCACAAATTAGACAATAGATAAATAATTACAAGAGCAAATCAAGCAAGATACAAAACATTGGAGACAAGTTATGGTTAGAATACACTATTTTCAAACGTCTTGCTATGAACAATTTGACTTTTCGTGGAACAAATGAAAAAATCTATGATGATAATAATGGAAATTTCTTAGGCTTTGTTGAATCGACAGCTAAGTTTGATCAAGTATTGATGAATCATTTTCGACTCATTCATAATAAGGAAATTCATTATCATTATCTTAGTCATAAAATATAAAATGAATTGATAGTTATATTAGCATCAAGTGTCAAAAGTGAAATTACCAAAAAAGTTAAACATGCTAAAAACTTTTCTGTGATTTTAGATTGTACTCCTAATGCTAGTCACCAAGAGCAAATGACTTTGATAATACGATGTGTTGATGTTGCAAGTTCCCCAATAAAAATAGAAGAATATATTCTGGAGTATTTAAATGTGGTGGATACTTCTGGATTGAGTCTTTTTAACGAGTTACAAGGTGTTTTAAACTCTTTGGATTTAGATATTGATGATGTTAGGGGACAAGGTTATGATAATGGTTCTAATATGAGAGGAAAACACCAAGGTGTTCAAAAAAGGATACTTGATCTAAATCCTAGAGCTTTTTATATGCCATGTGGACCATGTGGTTGTCATTCTATCAATTTAGTTCTTTGTGATATAGCAAATTCTTATGTGAAAGGGAAATCGTTTTTTGGTGCATGTCAAACTATTTATAATGTGTTTGGTTATTTAACAAAGAAATGGAACCGTTTACTTGAATATGTGGATGAATTAACTTTGAAATCTTTGTAAATGACACGGTGGGAAAGTCGTATTGATAGTGTTAAAGCAATACAAAGCCAACCTTCCAAAATAAAAGAAGTTTTAAAGAAACTAGCAGAAGATGATGATCCTAAAGTTAGTTGGGATGCTGAAAAGTTACTAAACGGTGAATTTTCAAGTTTTAATTTTGTGTTAAGTTTGGTTATTTGGTATGATATTTTGCACAAGATTAACTTGGTGAGTAAAAGTTTGCAGTCTAAAGACATGCTTATTGATGTTTCTATTAGAAGCTTGGAAGGGTTGGTTTCATTTTTTGAAAAATATATGGAAAATGGATTTAATTATGCTTTGATTGATGCTAAAGAAATTGCATCTGAAATGGGTATTGAGCCTTTATTTCCTGTAAAACGTAGGCCTGTACGAAGTACACTCTAAAGAGATTTGTGATACGGATAGGGAACAACAATCTGCTCAAGAAGAGTTTAGAATCGATTACTTTCTTGTATTAGTTGATATGGCTCTTTTGCAATTAAAGAATAGATTTGAGCAAATGACAGATTTTGATTCCATATTCGGTTACTTATTTGATGCATCACGATTGATTTCTTTAGATAATGAACAAATGAAAACTTGTTGTGAAAATCTTGAAACTGCTTTGAAGCATGGTGAAGTGTCTGATATTGATGCCAAGGATTTACTTTCAGAATTACAAATATTGCAAGAAATGTTACCAAGTGAAGCACATCAAACAAAATTTTTATGGCGTTCCATTGAAGTTATGGAATTTGCCAAAAAAACTGGTATGTTTCCAACTATATTGATTGCTTATAAAATTTTATTAACTATACCTATCACTGTGGCATCTGCAGAAAGAACCTTTTCAAAAGTGAAATTAATAAAATCTTATTTGTGGACAACTATGACTCAAGATAAGTTGAATGAATTAGCAACTTTAAATATTGAAAAGAGAGTGTTGAGAAGTATTGATGTTGAGCATGTAATTGATGATTTTGCTTCTAAAAATGCTAGAAGAAGTCATTTTAGATGAGACATGATGTGGTTTTGATTTATATTAGACATGATGTGATTTGGTGTTATTGTGTAGGTAAAAGGATACTTGTTGTCATTTTGGTTAATGTGATATGTTGTTAGTTAAGATGAAAATGCCGAAAACTCAACAAGAAATACAGCCTGCTACAACAACTCATACTCCACTAGTTGTTGCAACCCTCAGTTCTTACCAAAGGAAGATTAATAATAAGGGTGTTGAAAGTTCTCTGATCCTTCAAACAACAGTAGTAACATCTTAAACCTGTTGGTGTTTAATTTTTTTAGAATTTGTTTAGATTGTGGATGTGGAGTTTCCATGTGATTAAAGTTTATGTCTGTTAGGATGAAAGACAATTATTATGTATTTGATAATGAATAGTGCTTAGACCCTTCAAATATGATGTCAATTTTATTTTCAACACATTTTAAAAAAAATTGTTTATGACGGGTCATGTTTTTTTTCCTGTCAAGGGCCTTGAATTCTTCAATCCGGCGTTGATTAAAGAGGTCAAAAGTCTAAATCATATTAATTTACATGATTTCACATTGCATAGGAATTAGCAAACATATTTGAATCCTAGCTCTGGACAAACACCTCAGTCAATAGTCTATATACTGGTATTAATTTGGATCTCACGTGCTTTAGTTTTCTCTTGACCAATTAGTGGATAAGACATGTCGACACCATATGTATAATGGCAACCCTCTTTACAACTAAACTCCCATCTATATATTTAATAATTTATTAATGCTTGTTATTCGTCCGAATCGAATAATAAGGACATTTTAAAAGAAACTTTACGTTTCAAGACATTTTTGGACGGAACAAAAGAGGCTATAATACCCTTATTGTATTATACAAAAATTTTATTTTTAAAGCAAAAAGTTTGACTAAATCTTCCTGTTATAGAAAACAAAATTCGTCTTTATACTTATGTGCTCCTTCATCGCCAGAGAACTTATCCTTCCATCATATTTGCTATGTTGTTTTTTTTCAGGACTAGATAAATCCAATTCAGCATCAGATAAGTATAGCCAGTGGTTGGCTTCATCTTCATCTGCATCTCCTTGGAGCATTGCTATCATTGTTGCTTCTTGTGCTCAAAAATATTTGTGAGAAACTTTAGTAGATAAGCTCATGCGGAGGTGACGATCATCTCATTTTAATCTTTTTGTTGAGTAGAGACTATAATCTTTGGTTTGTTTGACCAAGTCGAGATGTGTATCTTCCTAGAATTCATGGTAAGCCATTTGTGTTCCTCTATATCTCTTAATATCTTCAGCATTAGGTATTCTAGTGACATTTGGTCCAGTCGATCCAGAGACATAGATAACTTGCTCCATAATGATATTATGTTAGGCTAGATCATGGCTCAAACTAGTGATAAATCTTGCTAGTGGAATGTTGTTAATGTTCAGAAGAAGACTCTAGGGTCAAAGTAATGCACTATGCTCTCTCTATGGTTGGTCTAAAATGACTATATGATTACTCCTGCTCATGTACGTTAAGATGTACTAGAAAGTTATTTTCCAACAAGAGTCATGGAGTAAGAGGGTAAACTGCTCATTCATGCTCCCATTGTAACTCTTGATAGATTGTCATGTCTATGCTTGCTAGAATGATTTGATACCTAATTTCTTCATTAGGATGGTGATGCTTTGCTTTATTAATAATGTTAATTTCAGTGTAGAAATTTTTCCTTATTTCAAAGAAAAACCTCTTAATTGCTCTTTGTAAAGAAATAAGTTTTGCTTGTTGATAAAGACAAAATACTTATTTTGCGTCATGACCACGAAATAGCTCCATTGTAAGAACAGCATAGAATATGTGCACAATTTTGGAGGAAGGATTCCTTGCTGCTCATCTATAGGATTAAGTGCTAAAAGATTATATTGAGAAATGTATCTATGTCTGCTTACTGCTCTAGCTCTCTCAAGCTCTAATTTCTCTTGAAGTGATGCATAATTAAGATGCAAGTTTCTATGTAGTCTAATCAATCTTTCATGATGTTGCTCCAAAGTAGTAAGTCTGCCTACTATTGTATTGCACTCAAAAGATAGTAGGGCATAATTTTCTTGTAAAGGCTGGAGTTGCTTATTGAGATTGTCTACTATTTGATTATATCATGTAAACTTATTCTCTAATGCTCTTACCACTTCTCAATTGTAACGACCCAAACCCAAATAACGAATTAATCTTCGTTAGTTGTGTAATTATCGAGTTAATCAGCATATGACACGTTTATTGAGATTAGTCGTGATTTAAAAATTGACTTTTTATTGGTTGTGAGTTTGGACTCATTTTTTTTCACGGAAGTTGTAAAAGTTTTTATTCCGAGCTCCATAATATTTTTAGTGGATTTTTCTGGAGGTCCGGACTAACTGATATGAATTATTGAAGTTATGAAAACAAGAAAAATAATTTAGAAATCTTTTATTTGTGATTTAATCTAAGCCGTAGGATCAGTTGGTAGATGGATCTGGACCATTGATTTAGTTTTACCCTAGGGGTATAAATTCAAAAAATCTATCAGAGGGGGGTAGAACCATTTTGGCTCAACCTAGTTGAGACCGGCGCATGATGTGTCAACCAGATCCAAATTGTTGACCCACCAGGAACTTCGTTGTCTGGCCGCCAATCCTGTTCATATTGGTCAGAAAATGACGACCATTCTTCCCTCGTCCTCCCCGTGCCTTCATTTCATCCAAGCAATGATGGTGCAATGAGAATAAAAGCCAAAAATATTTCTAGGTCTTCCTGGATTTCAAGTCAACGACGACGACCAGTACTCTGGTGAGGGGTGGAAGAGCTTTGAGGGTTTTGATCCCCCTTCTCCCACCATTCAAAAGCGACCAGTGGCGGGTTAAGCCGATTGGCCGAAGGCAATTTCTGGCGATTTCCGCCGGCTTTCAAGGTATTTTCTGGCTTTATTATCCCGAATTGGACTTAGTGCCCATGATGAATATTGTTGGGCTTGAAATGAGATTTCCATTGGGGTATTATTTTCAGGGATCAAATGTGGTCATTTCTAGCAGCACGTGGCCGCCGTGTACAGTGGAGCTCTAACAATCAGAAGACAAATTTTGACCTCAAAAGTTTTCTGAACTGTTCGAAAGACTTTAGGTACATTTTCGTATATTTCAACGAATTTTCCTAATTATTCGGATTTTATATAGGATTCAAGGAGACTCAACACATCGACACAATTGGTCGTGATGTGTTAAGTTGAAATCCACTTCACCATGGAGTCTCGAGTTGTAGGACTCAACTGTTTGGATCGATTTATGGTATGACATACGCTTTGTATAATCGTGGTGGCGACACAAGGTTATTCGAAAATAGAATGTGAGTATCTGATATACGTGAGTTGCGCAAGTAGAATACTTTATTAATTAATTTAGACCTTTGAATTTGGCCTAGGAGCGCTGAGCGCGGTTTACAAAATTATGGATTGACAACTATTTTATGGCGATCGAGGTGAGTGGACTCCTATTTTCACTTAACGCGTATGCAAGTTTAATATATTATTTATAGTTATCGAGGATAGTTGTTCCATTAGTTATGCCTTATGGTTCTCGTTATGCTAAACCTTTTTACTGCTACTTTACGTCTTAGAATTTTATTGACTTAGTTTGGAGTTCAGTTTCTCAAGCTTCAAAGCTTTTATATTTTCGGCCACGTTTCAATTTGCATTTATGATATAATATTTTATGTTCAGTCCAATTTGACTTCAAAGTACATTTACTATTTATGCTTTGTGTATTCAATTTAGCTCAAATTGAATTCTAGATATCCTTTGCGATGATGTTTTTATGTTTTCAAGTTGAGCTCATTTTTTCAATTATTAACATTTATGTTTTTAGTCCAACTTAGTTAGAAATCTCAAATCTATTTAGTTTCTATGTTTATGATTTTAGTCAGCCAATAAGATGTCTTAATCTAGTATATTCCAACACATGACACCTTCAGATTAGCGCCCAGTTCAGACGTGTCTCAGTGTATGACACTCTCAGTTAAGTGTCCAGTTTAGATTATTCTCAGTTTACAGTATTTCAGTTTATGGTTCTTATGGCCGTTATCTTGGAGGATCAGTTCATATCAGTTTACGTATGCGCATATGAGTCACTCGACTGATTATCGAGTGACTGATGTCGTCTAGGCTAGCTAAACCCTAGACCGCTTGATCACGGCCTCCCTAGGTGCACCCATGTTGTTTGAGCTATCAGTTCTCAGAGTATCCACTTGATACCACAGTTATTTCAGATGATTTAGTTTGTCACATTAGTCGCATGTCGACATGAATGCTAGGCTCCTAACCGAAATTGGACGACTTGTGATGTCAGGTCTTTAGATTTATACCGTAATTATTTTACTTCAGTTTTCTAATCTTTAGTTTTCAAAGTTAGCACTATTCAATTGGATTTCTATTTTTGTTAGTTCCGTTGTTTTAAAGCCAGTCGTGAGATTTTATACACTCGCATACAGTTCTTCACAGAAAGTTTAGAGGAAGGTCATAACTTTATTCTTACACGTTTTCTTATGTTAAACTGTTTTGTCCACTAACTCTAATAATTTATGTTTTTGGAATGTCCTTCCCTGGGGCATTTGGTTTCAAATACCCAGGTTACCGAGTTTATGTGGAGGTCGGGCGCACACGGAGTTCGAGGTATAAGAGTTCCCTTCGGTAGAATCTACAGCTAATTCTCCGAGTAGTAGCTAGTTAGGTTAGTTGTTTTAGAAATGTTTAGTCGCTCTAGTTTAGTTGCTCTGAGGTTAGAAAATAGTTTTACACTTCTTCCAGCAGAATATTATATTGAAATTAAAAGATCTATTTTTGAGACTTATGTATTCGTGCAGAAAATTTTCTTACATATTCGTAGTAGACTTCTAATTTATAGTGTCAATAAGGCCTAATCTCAATTTAGCTAGCTAAATCGGGGTCGGGTTCTCACATCAATTGTTACGTTCATTATGGAGGTTAATTTTGTAGGCTCCAAAATTTATCGAGTAATACCTTTTGCATCGAATAAAGTTGTTGCCAAAAGTTATATCGATATTCAAGCTTTACAACTTCCTAAATATGGATATTTTCATAGATGTGAGTTTGTATCACAAGTCTTATGGGTGGCCTTACTGGCATGCTCATGCTCAAAGTATTTGGAGAAATGCTCCATGGCCTCCTAGGATTTAGAGAACATACTCATCCTTGATCCAATTTTGCAAAATTTAAAGAATTAGTCTAGACAATATATTGACTAAAGTATTATGACTTCCTTTAATGTGTTTAAAATGTGCTTTAAATCCATTGTCAATAATTGCGTCTATAAAATTATCCCATCCACATACTGCTTGTCTATTGCTACTAATTTTATCATAATGAGAAACAATGTTTTGACAATAAGTTTTTATAGTAAATATTTCATAATGCAAAAACAAAGAGAATGCTTCAAGAGAATTGATGATGCCTAATATTTCCAAGTCAATTGTTGGTAATTGAGATTGAATATCATTGAATTTTTCAGAAATATATCTACATAATTACTCATCCGATTTTGATTGGTCTTTTCTCTTTTTCTTATATAAAATTCTTGCCCATTCAAGGGAGGATGCATCGGTTTCAACTATTTTATAGCTATTATCTAGAGGTATATAAGACTAAATATTTTAGTTGAGTAATTTTCTTTTTAATTTGACGTACTAGTTTAATTTGCATTGATATTAAAATATTTTTGTCCGGTTTTGCTATGTAAAATTGCTATTTTTCTTCCCAAATCAGAAATAAAGTTTCTAGCATAATTGAGAAGTTCCAAAAATGTTTGTAATTCCTTTTATGTTCTAATTTATCAGGAAATTCAACAACTTTCTTAACTATATGCTCGTGTAGTTGTATAATACATGATTTGATATAAATTCCTAAGAATTCTATATCTTGCTTCTCCAAGTCTAATTTATTTTTGCTAATAATAATGTCATTATTTATAAATTCACTCAAAATTATTTCTAAATGTTTTCTATGCTCATTTCTATTTTTGCTGTGTATAAGTATATCATCAACATATACACTACAAAAGTTATCATATTTCTTAAAAAAAAATTGATCCATTTTGTGTTGAAAAATTGAAGGTGTATTTTTCAACCCAAATGGCATGACTAGCCATTCAAAATATCATTTGGATAAGTGAAGGTTGTCCACTCTATCGACTCTTCTGCTGGTTGAATTTGCCAAAAATCTGATTTACAATCAAATTTGATTTGCTAAAGTATTTACTCTCTAGAATTTTATTAATTAATTTATCTTTATTAGGTAGCTTATATAGAGTCTTCATTAAAGTAACATTTACAAGTACCCTTATCATTTGGTGTTTTATATTTTCTCATCCAAGGTTTAGTGCTTCTTTTCTTAAGTTGCTTATGTATATATTTCTGTTTTTTTAAAGGTTCTTGAAGGTTGTATATCAAACCTTCTATATTGCTTATAAGGCTTATATCTTCTTTTATATCTCTTCTTATAATGCTTAGTTTTCTTCGTGTGTCTTTCTTTTCTATGACACCCATATTGTTTAGGTAAGACTATATCTTTATAACTCATGTAAAATTACTTTCTTATTTGTTCTTTTGCTTTACTTTGGCTACACTTTTCTCGTAATATATCATACACATGTTGAGTTCGAAGGCCAATTGTTATATTGTTTTTCCTAGGGTGTTTCTAAAATCTAACATGATTGCAGCATAATCACATCTCTTTTCCCATCATTCTATAGTTTTCTCTCAATCTTGTAAATCTACTTGATCCAGATTTAATATGGTTCCGGCTATGCTTACGTGCTCAATTCCTGCATAAGGAATTCTGTTTTTCTTATGCGGTCTAGCTACTTCATAATTGCTATGAGCAGTATTCCACTCGGTAACACTCGTTAGTGGGGTTTATACATTGTTGCTCAAATCTTCCTATGGAAGAATCCACATGAACACCAGAAGCTCATGTGAAACCTTGTTGTTCTTTGACATGCATACACTCAATTTTGACTAACAAATTGTTATATTCTTTTTCTCCTAATATATGCTCAAGACCAATTTCTAATATTAGATGCTTCATTTCTTCATCATTTAATCGATGTAAGCCCAATTCATAAGTTTTGTATTTATTAATATATTGTTCCTCACTTAAGTTATCCATATATTCGATCAGTTCATCAACAATGCTATCAAAATTATTTTCAACCATATTTATTTCAAGATTATTTGTTACGACCCGACACATGACGAAAATCGTTAAAATAGATAAATATTCAGATAATTTGAATAAATACTCGAATACGATTAAAATCAATTGATACGAGTCGGAAAAAAAAACTTATCGATAAAACCCAGTTCATTAATGTGACGATGACAATACAAGGTAAACCTAATTCTTCGTCGATCTCATGGCCACTGGTAGCAACGCTAGTCACCACCGTCCACCCACTGGTAGCAACACTAGTCACCACTGCCCACCCACTAGGACGACGAAGCTTAAACGTCAAATTAACTTCACGATTATGTTTGTATCGACGATATGAACCTAACGGTATATCATACCACCCATTTCCGGAAATAATTTTCCGGTCACGCGCCACCACATGCGACCATCGCCAAACCGGAGATAAGCACACTGTTGGAAAGCTCTCATCGAGCCCAACAAACTATCTAGCTACAACAAAGGCTAAATAAGTCAAAATCCTGCCGAAAAACATTCTGAAACCACTGAAAACCTAAGCTCGTTGGAAAAACATTTCGATGAGCCACAGTTGGGCTCGGGGTTGGGCTCGGGGTTGGTCCCAATCGGACCATGAGGAGGCAAGGAAACAAATCTCTTTAACCTCGATGCCTAATTTTTACCGGAAGTCGTTGTACACGACAGAGCCCGAAAATAGGTTCGACGAAAATCAATTTGATTTCGTCCAACCTCACCTGCAACCTAACAATCCAATGTACCAATATCATATATACACCAAGATGAGTCTAATCATGCCTTAATTGCCGCCGGAAACAACGCCGACGACGGTGACTGAAAATACCTGAAACACTAGGTTTCAAACTCATTGAATCTCTTTTCTTCGGCCTCAAAACCATCGATCGAGGCCGAAAATGGGTAGAGGAGACCGACCCACATTGAACCCGACTAATTTCAAGGTCAGAGGTGGCCAGACAGCGTCGCTCCGCCAGCCAACCGCCACACCGCCCAAAAACCCTTTCTCGGACCAAAGTCAACTCCCCCAAGACTCTACTGACTTTCCATAACAGGAAATTCCTATATATAATCCCCCATTTACGGAAAGTTATTTACATCGTAAATTTCTCGTCGTAACTCCATTTTTGACATTTTTCACGCCTACGAACTAGTATCGACAAATTCTATGACTTCCACCCAAAGTCAACCAACTTAGTCAATTCAATAAAAAGTCAACCTAAGACCTCTTAATATTTACAAACGGTAAAACTTATTTACCGTATTCACTAAATCGAACTCAAATTATGCATAAATGGTAGCAATAATATAAAAATATCAGAGTATTATGTTATCAAAAGCCACATTATCAATTTGACAATAATTAGTAAATTTTACATATGCTTCTCTAAGTGATTTTCAAATATTTGTACATTATCTAGTTGTCTATTTTTTTTACCCTTGTAAAATAGGTAGTAACAATTGAGTTCATTCTAAAAAACTGTTATCAACAGGTTTTGCTTCAATCATATTAACATGCTTACTACCAAATATTTGTACTAAATTTTGAAATTGAACATTAAACTTGTAAATTCAAATTGTTATCATTTGTGTTGCTAAAATCTAACATGACTACAACATGAACACATCCATTTTCTCATCGTTCTATAGTTTTCTCCAAATCATGTGAATCTACTTAATCCAAATTTAATATATTTTCGGCTATGCTCACATGCTCAATTCCTGTAAAAGAAATTCAATTTTTCCTATGAAGTCTAGTTGCTTCATAATTGCTATGAGCGGTATTCTGCTCTATATAAGACTCATTAGTGGGTCTTATATATTGTTACTCAGATCTTCATATGGAAGAATCTACATATTCCAGAAGCTCCAGTGGAACCTTGTTGTTCTTCGACATGCATACACTCAATTTCGACTAACATATTATTATATTATTTTTCTCCTAATATATGCTCAAGACCAATTTATAATATTAGATGTTTCATTTCTTTATCATTTAATCGATGTAAGACCAATTCATAAGTTTTGTATTTATTAATATATTATTCTTCACTTAAGTTATCGATATCTTCGATTAGTTTATCAACGATGCTATCAAAATTATTTTCAATCATATTTATTTCAAGATTATCAAAAGCTATATTTATTTCTGCTTCATTTTCCAAATCATCGGTAATATTTTCAATTTGATTATAAGTAGTAAATCTAATTGACGATTCTCCTAGTAATTTTTAAATATTTGTACATTATCTGGTTGTCTAGTTTTAGACCCTTATAGGTTAGGTAACAACCATTGTGTTCCTTCTAAAAAACTGTTATGAACAGGTTTGCTTCAATCATATTAACATGCTTACTACCTAAAGTTTGTACTAAATTTTGAAATTCAATATTAAACTTGTAATTAAATTTATCAGACACTTTATCAACATATATTAGCCTCACACTTAAATTTTTAAAATCTTCTATCATATTATAATTCTTCGTTCTATTGCTCACTTTAATAGGCTTGCAAAATTCTTTAGTTGTCACTAAATAATTCATAGTGCGACCGATTATAGCTAAATTAGTGCTCAAATCAACTTCAGCTGTTGTTATGACTGATTGCAGATGGTTATCACATCTATCATCATATATGTATATTAATGTTTTTGTACCAACTTGCGCTCTAGTTAATTATGCTATGCCAATTAGTTCTAATATGCATTTGTGAATAATGAATCTTTTTAAGTTTCTCAATTGCTTGATTGCTCAATAAAATTAAAGTGACTTCTTTATCAATACAACTTATTTCATGCCGGCTAATTCTGTTTACAATGCTATTATGATTTATAAATGGTCCTAATTGATATAAAAAATATTTTTTCTTTTGTGATTATAAAAATCTATTTCTCAGAAAATCTTGTGCTTCCTCTTCATTATGATAAATATATGTTGCTCGTATTATTTCTTTTCCTTTTCGTTTAAAAAGTTTTTGTATTATCAAAACGATTGATTCTTACCCTTTTTGATGATTACTTATGCTCAAATTCTCTAACTTTTTAATTAAAATGTTGGAACTAAAGATGATTTTGAAGATGTACTTAATGCTAGATTGATATTTGTTAATTGATTTTCGATTTTATCTAACTTTTCCGGTAAATTAACTAGTAATTGAATAATGGTACTACTTTGCATTATAAGAATATTATTGCTCGGAACAGTAGTTGTGATGCTCGAAAATCCTACTGAATCGTCGTCCAATTTACCAACTTCTTTGAGTGTTTATAAATAAGTACTATGAGTATCGGTCATTAAACCAATAACCGATCAATTTTATTTTGTAACTTCTCGACTTGCTCAGTTAACTTTTTTTATATTAGTTGTATTTTTGCTACTTCAACTTTTAAATTTTCAACAATTTCCAAAGATTGTAATTCAACTTGCTTCTGCTTACTATCAATGAAATCAAGAAGCTCTTTAATTTCTTTAGACTTGGAAAAGGCAGGCTGTATATTTTTATTATTATCTTCTAATTGAGATGAATTAAAACTCAAATTTTGTCGGATAATTTATAAGGAATTTTAACTGAAAATGCTCAAAAATATGTTGTAAAGTAGTATTTGTTTATTTTGCTCATCTTGACTAATTATAAGATCAACGACGCTATGTATAATAAGAAATTCTTCACTATGTAAAAGATGCTTGTGATTCTTTTGCGAAAAATAACAACTTAAATTATTTTGATCCAAAGTGATTTTTCGTTTTTGATGTTCAGTTATTTCTAAATTAAGATAATCTATCATAGAAATTTAAAAACAAAGATGCACAATTTTTTATTTTATTTTTTAGTGATCAAACTAGACACATGCAATAAAGGTAAACACACATGCAAGAAGAAATTACGATTATTACTTTTGTCCTTGAGGTAGTTTACTATAATAACTATACTATTATAAAGCCAAACTAGGCTCTGATACCAAATTTGAAACAAGGGATTTGTTATATTTGTTAGGCCAAAACAATCATAAAAAACTCGGTCTTGAACATGGTCAAAAACTTAAAACTGCAAGAAAAGCCAACTCAAGGACTACAAGAAAGCAGAAACAGAGGTCTTTGTACTCAGAGATCCCATGGCTAAATTTCTAACACTTATTTTGACATGCATGCAATTAGAATAGAAAGTCGTCAAAGAAAATATGATCTCTAATTTAGCTATATAATCATATAATTATTCCAGTGTTGCAGTGGCTGGTCACCCTGATATTACTCTCATATAGGCTGAAAGGTCAGAGGTTAAATTTCTCATAAAAATGATTTTCGAACCAATTGAATTTTTGAAAGAAAAAAAATAACTGAATTTTATTACTAAAATACCATTTAAAGATTAAAATATATATAAAAACGGGTTAAACGGTTATTTGTTATAAATGTAAATATAAAATAAAACAAAAACTACTCTTTAATTGGATAATTATCCCCTCTCACCTCACAAGATAAACTACCCGTTCAAAATTTGGAAAGGAGAAGTAAGTTCCAATTGTAAACCTAGCACTGAGTTTCCCGGAGATGCCAGGAAACCCTAAATGGCGCTAGGGGAAGAAGTAAAAAGCGGCAGTGGCGGTTTTGCTGTGTTGAGATGGTTCAGGTTGATAGTAAAACGGTGTTGGAAGTGAGAGAGGTGAGATCGGGCAGAGATGGAGGTGCTTTCTTGGAATATCAGGGGCACGAAAGAGATCACCAAACTCTTGGCTTTGAGATCGAGTTATCATAAAAATACCTTCGATTGTATTCTTGATGGAGACAAAAGCAGCGGATGAGACACGGTTTGACAGATTCAAGCGAACTTTAGGGTTTGATGATGGGATGATGCTGCCTTGTTCTTGCAAGGTGAAGGAGGTTTGATGATGTTCTAGATGAAGGAGATTGATCTCCATTTACGAGACCACAGTCTAGACTGGGGAGCGAATTTCATTGATGCTGAGCTCCGCATTTTGGCTGGTTCTGGTGAGTGGTTTTGAATCACAGACTTGTATGGAGAACCAACTCCTAGGTTTTGGTGGAAAATTGGGACCTACTTTGGTATCTTACATCTCAAGTAGGACCTTCGGCTTGGATTGTGTTTGGAGATATCAATGAGATACTCAGAACAATGGAGAAATTCAGTGGAGAGAGAGTAACAGAGCCTTCACCAACAACAGAAGAAGGAGATCCATTAGTGGTAGAGACACTAGGAAAAGTTGAGGGATAAAGAGAGTGAACTAACCTAGGGGTATTAGTCATATGATTTGATGCACCGGTGTCAATTATCCAAGCATTATTCCCACAAGATGTAGCAAGAGAGACCTTACCAGACATACCTGATTGGATGATATTAGCATAGGCATTTGTGGGAGGAAGGGTCTTGCGTGGACGATGTCCCCACCAATCCGGATATCCAATTTTAGCAAAGTAGTTGTCTGGGGAGTGACCATTATCCTTGCAAAGTGGGCATATAGAGCTGGCATATAGATTAGGAGGGCGAACAGGACGAGAGGAGGTAGAGGAAGAAGTGAACTGTCGTTGTGCCACGGTGGCTTGAGCGTCGGGAGCGGGGACCGACGGTGGTGGTGATGGTGGAGATGTGGTGATGGTCATAATGGCAAGTTGACTCGGGCTAGCAGAATGAGTAAAACGGTCATTATGAACCCAGCGAACACGAGCATAAGTCCTGTCAAGACTCAACAACTCCTCCATACGAAGAATCTCCCCCCGAATTTGATCAAATTCTGGATCTAAACCTCCCAAGAACATGTGAACTCGAAGCATCGATTTGTAGTTGTTGTCTTGGACAATTACAGCCACGGTATCAGAAAAGGAGGCCACACGTTGATCTAGTTCTTCGGGCCATGCAACCAACTCGTTGTAGTAGACAGAGAGAGGCCGCCCAGCTTATTTGGTAGTGAAGCAAAGACGGTGTAATTCATAGATTCGGGTAAAATCCTGATCATCATAGTAGGTCAGTTGTAAGGCCTTCCAAATTTCAGCAACAATCTTGAGACGGAGATAACGTTGAACGATACCAGGAGACATGTTATCGATCAGCCAAATCTTCACCTTCTCACTTGTCAGTTTCCCAAGTAATATAGTCAGGGGTGCCGGAATGTAGAGTAATTGAAGCACTGATAAGAAATTCAAGCTTGTTACGACCCCCAATATGCATTTGCATAATAGGATCTCAGGTAGAGTAGTTGGTATCAGTCAAGAGAACTCCAATGGGAAAATAGGAGTTTTCTTAATGGTAGTGGATGGATGTAAGTGTAGGTGTAGGTGGAGGTGGAGGAGAAGAAATCACAGCAGCATCGGATCCTTCAGCTATGGCAACAAAATTAAAGTGTAGTTGGTGACAAAAAATAGGGTTTTGTCGGTACGTGTACAGAGTTGGCTCTGATGCCAAGTAGAAAAATATAAACTAAAGTGTTTAGAGTAGAATGCTATATTTTTATTCACTTCCAAATTAGATATTTATACAACTTTACAAGACAAATTCCTAATAGAAAGAAATATTTACAATAAATAATAAATTAATTTTGATTACAATAAGAATCCTAAATATTTACTGTACGAAGACTTTACAACACAATCAAAAAGGCCAAGATCGATCACTAGCAACTACACAAGTTCATTCAACAAGCATAAACAAGAGCAACAGTATGCTAACCGATTTGACGTTGCGCATGAACTAGACTTGTGGAGATCAAGAACAAGAGGAACAAGGCAGCAGTTGACATTTTCATATCTCCCTCAGAATCTGCTACCTAAAACTTAATTTGCAAAAGCTAGCTAGAAATTAGTATATTTTACACATATGTCAAACCGAATTGCAAATTGGTCTCTGGTCTATCTCTGAACTGGTTAGCCAATTGACAAGTCCACCCGGAAACCATCTGTTTGAAAATGTGAAATTTTAGTTGGACGCAATTACTATGGACTAGTCTGACGATCGAGCAGGTTGGTGGAGCTGGCCTTGGACCTTTCTAATGTTTTAAAACTTACATATTACTGGACAGTAGTCCAAATTTATTATATTAATTTAAGGTCAAGTAATGTTTTTTGTACACTTCCAAAGAAAGAGCAAATTTGTAATAAACAGTTCGGCAATATTTTTCTATAGGCACAATTCAGCTGGCAGCCCATGTGAGTGTGACATACCAATGTTGCCCCTGTTTAACAATCGAAAAAAATGTTACCCACTGTTTAAGATCTTATATAGCACATGAAAATGACATTTGTATTTTCCTTTTGTACAACATTTAGGTGATGAGCAATACAAATATGGAAATAGCTGTCCTTGACATGAGTAGTAGTGGAGTCCATTTTTGCTGAGTCATTTTTGTTCACACCCATTAGTACTAATGGTGTGAGCAGCACTATCCTTTTTAAAATTTGACACAATTAATGTTAACTTTGGTTAGCTATAATTTCATTTCATTTTTTTTTCTTTTAATAATTTCTGACTTTCCAATAAAGGAGAAAAGTAGAAAATCCTTGAAATCATATCTCCTCCTAATCTGCAGTTTTCTTCCTTCACGTCAATTTTGTATAATAGAAAGAAGAAAATTATGTAGTTCAGCGAAAGAATAAAAACAAATTTGCAGTTCTACGATTGATACTTTCATACTTTTTTGTGGTATTTTTTTTTCTTGATTGATCTTAATTAGTTAATGATGAGAAAACTATGTTTTTGTTTGCTTGTGTATGTTCTTCTGGGTTTAATCTTTACATGTTCTCTATATCGTCTACTTGTTTTTCTTTTTTTTAATATTATCTTCACAAAAAGAATGTAAATAAATCGTTTCTAGTATTTTTTTTTTTCTTTTTCTACTTCCTAAAATAAGGAGGATTTCCAATAAATTAGGCAGAGAAATATCTGATTTTGCTAAATTCTAACCCTTATTGAAAACAGTGGCAGAGGCAGAAAAAATTCTCGTCTTTCTAAAAAATTTTGCTAGAATTTTTTTTTTTTTACAACCCAACTGCTATATGTTATAGACATCCAATAAAAATTTTGACCAATTTTGAATCTTGAATATAAGTTGTAGATGTCTTCTGTGAGTAAGGGATCGGAGACTCAATTACTTAGTAAATTTTAACAATTATTAGTCTATTTCTTTTAGAGGGGAGTAAGGATCAACTTTTAATATTAAAGTGAGGTAATTGCTATACATATACCCATCGGTCTTTTCATGGTAGGAAAGGAGACAATATTGGTTTATTGATCTGCCACATGGAGGAAAACTAATGACAGCACATTTTCTTAATTAAACGATTTGACGTACATGGTTTTTCAATCTAATACCTGGTAATAACAGCTTTGTCTTTCTCGTCTCTTTTTTTCGCCCAGAAACCAGTATCTTTCTGCCATTTTCTCATACCTCATTTTGCCAAACCTTTGAATTCCAAAGCAAACTACAAAAACCCAGGTTGGACAACTACTCAATCTCGGCTGTACTTGGATCTACCTATGACTTTGTTAGTGATTGTGAGGGCAAACAATGCAATGAAAGGACCAAAACTTACATAATCTCAAATCTCAGCGGTGCGATCGTCCCCACTCGGCCTGAATTGGCTTCGCCCCTAATTAAAAGTGAATGCTAATTATACATTTACACCTTAAAGAAAACCAAAAACAAAATAACGAGAAATAATATATATATATATATACTAGCCTCAACACTTGTGTGTACACACACTTGTTTTTAAAAACTGTCACAACAAACAAAAATGTATCCCACCTTTTATCAAATAAGATAAAATAGTTCTTTGACTAACATCATCCTTCCTCTAATTTTCTGTGTCACTACGATCTGATTTATGTAATTTTAAGGGTATTTTAGGAAGTTTACATTTTAGTGGGGCGATGACACCAAATATAGGTGTTTTCCTTTATTATAGTAGAGATTTAACTATGGTTTAGCACTAATTACAATCTTAATAGGTGTACTTGTGGAGTCTCCCGAGCTCCGCTGGGAATCAGGTGAACTTGATAACTTAGATGCTATCCTCTACTGTATAGGGAGGATTGAGTTTGATTTTTAATGAGAATAGGCTGATATGCTCTCTGTTGGCAGCTTAGGACTGTGTATAGCATACTTGAATCAGAGCTCCAAAGCAGTAAGAAGTGGCATCTGGAACTTGTTGAGCAGTGTGACGCACTGAAGAAGGGGCAAGAGGAATCTGTGAGCGATTTTCAACCTGTGCATCATTTTTTAAAAGCTTGAATACAAATTTTTTTCACAATTGTTAGAGTTTTAAAGTGTGCCTATCATGCATGTTAATTTCATGTTTGTACCGGGATGAAAGGGACAAGGCCTTGGCTGAGCTGAAAGAGATTGAGCTAAAGTATAATAAGCTGAAGGCAGGAGGAGTATGTCATGAATTTTTAGGATTCTTTGAGTAATATGAATACTTTGATTGACTTTGTGACCGAGTCTGTTGTAATTTTCAGGGAGAGATGGGGCAGGTATGCAGATAATGATCCAGCTGCCTTTGAACAAATGAATAAGGATGGCTTTTGATTCTTCAACGATACATAAGTTTCAGAGTCACCCTCTTAACAATGAAAAACTTGTGGTGTTACAACTACTTTGATTTACTGACCATGTTATTAATTTGCAGGGGATGCAATTGAAGTTGCCCATGCAGCAGCTAATCGATGGACAGGTTTGATCTCGCCACATGTTTTAGTCTAGAGAGCTAGGACACTAGTAATATCTATTTTGGTTTTCATAACAAGGGTTCAAAACTGTGCAGACAATATTTTCACAGTGCGTCAATGGTGCTCGAATAATTTTCAGACTGCCAAAGAGAAGCTTGAACATATGTAAAAGGAGGTGAATTAGACTTGAATGACATGCCCTTGTTGAAGCTTGTAGTTTCCATGTGTCTCTCCTTGCTCTAAGATCTTGCTCTTTATTTCTAACTGCAGGTTGGAATAACAGAAGACTTTGATTATCTGGAGATGTCGCCGGTTCCATTGAGCTCAGTTGGTGACTAGATGCTGACTTGTGCTTCTATGATACGGCTAATGCTTACTTAGGATGTCAAACATAACACACAAGCAGAACTTTACTCATTTTGCTGTATAGTTGCAACTTCAATACTCGAATGCTGCTGTCTCGGTTAGGCTAATGGGATCATCGTATTGCATATTTGAATGCTATGTGTCATGTATTCAAACTGATGTTTTAATGCGGTGAAATGGATGAAACGTCTTAATGTGGTTATTTACAAGCAAATTGTGTCATGTTACAGTGATTCAATCTTTAGAACCTTCCAATTATCACGAAGTCATGTTTTGATTCTGTTTATTCCAACCTTTAGCTGTTGGATTTGGATTTGATTTGTGTCAGTTATATTTTTCTGTCTAATAATTTGTACCAGGCCAACGGCTCAATCATTCTTTGAAATTTGATAGGAGTTTAAAATTCAAATAATTGAGAAGATATGCTAGTGGAAGCATATTGCGCATTTTACAACTAATTGAGGATTGATCCATGTGAGGTATTCCAAATTTCCAGTTTAATCTGCTGAGGTCCAGCTTAAACAGCTCGACATTACCTGTAGATGTAACGGGCAGTAGATCTCGGCTGTAAACGTGGCATCCATCCACACCATAGGTTTCTAAAGTGTCCTTTGTTAATTAGCGTTTAAATCAAGTAATCATGGGCCAGAGTGTGCCTTCACACCCTTGCTCTGGTCATGTCCCTAGTCTTCCCTCTCCTTGTATAAATAAATTCGAAAGGCATAGAGTTGCATCCATCCACATTTTCGTAGAGACCAGAAGAGATCGTTAACGGTTCGCCATTTTCGGTCATATAAACAATCGAGAATGGCAATGCTGAGAGCCTGAGACTCCACTCTTTTGTCATGGCAGTTTTCTCTGCTGTTATCATTTCTCTTCTACTTCCTTCCATCAGTGCTCAAATCCTTGCACCAGCTCCCGCCCCAACGAGCGATGGTTAGTTAACTTTCTCTGTGCTCTCTCTCTCTCTCCGAATTCGATAGGAGCTGGCTAGAGGGAGGATTATGTGTTCACTAGTGTGATTCTGATATTTTAATACTCATGGCTTTGCAGGGGTAGCAGTTGATCAAGGAATTGCGTATGCGCTGATGGCTTTCGCTCTGGTGCTCACCTACATCATCCACTGATGTAATCTCTCTATGGAGATTGTTTGTTCTATGCTAAAGCTTGCTCTGGCTGGCTGTATCTGATTCTTATTTATTTGGATATTACCATTTATAAATTCTCATTCTTTCTGTAATTCACTGTGAGTATCCATTTCTGCACACGTAACCGGACGAACTACGTGGGGCGTGCAAGGCGCTCTGACAGCCATATGAAACTGTTATATTCCTTTTACCATGATTACACAAAGATTACGTTTCAACGCTTTCTGATCAATCAAACCAAATTGAACCTCAAATCAAGTCAAAGACGATCCTAGAATAAATACCTAATATATGATATTATGCCAGACAGAGTTTAACCATGTTTAGTGAGCATCTATTTCGCAACTTCCTCTCACTATGGAATTGTGGTAAACCAGTCGAAAGACCAAGCCCTACTCAAATGGGCAGTAGCAACAAATAAGTGCCTTGATGTAGAATGAACGATCATCTATCATTATTAACTTGGTAATATCACAAAATAGCTATTCATTAATGCTTGACAGAACATTGAACAAATGTTCCAAGAGAAAAATTGAAAGGTAGAGTACATGTTTCCAAGGGGACTCTGTTTGAACTTATGCCACCTTTCTATACAATCTGTTTAATAATGAAGCCACAAAGCAATCTGGATGCGCAACAGGAGCAGATATCTCAATCATAAAATCGGACCAATTCTTTACACGGGTTCGTTTGGTTTCCATCTGCAGACATACCTGCAGAAATGTAACTAACAAACACCACTCTTTAACAATCAAACTCCATGTAGCTGAAAATATATTGTGAATACATTTTATCAAAGTCTTTGATGACTATGAACTTCAGTCCACGAAAGTGATATCAGAGACCACATATTTATGAGCCAGGACACTGTACTCTTAATAAATACATTGATCATATGAATAAATTCATGTTACAGCTCAGAAATGCACCTGCTTATAGTGCCATCTCTGCCTGCAACGCAGCCAATTCATCTTCTTCAGCAGTGCGCTTCTGGGGTACAGGACGAACTGGTTGTCTCCCTGCAGGAACCTGCACTGGAGCTGCAGGAGCTGTAGTTGCAGGCTGAAGAAGTTGTTCTTCCAACTCGGCACCTTCCAGCTCTTCAAGTTCTGCTTCCAATTCATCCTGAAACAGAAAATTTGTCTCAACTTCTGTACAGATTTTGAATACAGCAAGACCAAAAGAATATATCCTAAAAACTCTGAACATTATAAAGAAAAGAAAGGCACTATGATAATACAAACCTCATCAAAATCAGCAGCTGAACCAATTGGAGTTGACAAAGCTTCCTGGATCTGTTTCATGTTCTCCGTCTGTTCATTAATCTCATCCATGGTCTTGTCCACATCATCTATGTTCCTGTACACAGATAACCAATACGTGTAGTCAGTAAAACCTAAGATTCACAAATAATGTTTTGCTTTCTATCCTAACCATTTGAGAAAAAGAATAAAACTTGATCATATTATTGAAGCCATTGAACTGACACATGGTGAACTGAAACAGAGAGCTACATACGTTGCTTTCTGCATAGCCTTCATGGCAGCTGCTCCAGTTCTCAAGGCATCTACAGTTTCAGTAGTGGCTTTTGCACCTTCTAGCATTATCATCTGCAAAATCAAAAGATGTCTTATGTTAATAAAGAGAAATTCCAATAGAAAAAGCCACATAAGTCCATATAACATATTTTCTTTGAAAGACTACTGAAAGCATCAACAATCATAGTTCAACATTACCTGATCATGGATTCGGAGTTGGAAGTTCCCAAGCTGCTCTATTTGTTGTTCATAAAGCTTCTTCCTCTTCAAACATTGTATAGCAGCTGCAACAAAAAACAAAAGTAAGATCAGTCTCAGTCGGCCGTGAGTAGAACTTGAGAAATAACAGACTAAACATCTTTAGTTTGAATCCAAATCAATGAGTATGGCTCTACTCCCTGATTTGAAACTTTGCATACCAAACTAGTTATTCCAATATTACCATCCCTACATTTAACCAAGGTAAATTCTAGAATAAGAACATCAAATTCCATAACAATACTTTCAGAGCTATAAGACACAAGTTCTCAATAACATGCAATCTGAACATAACAGAGCATAGTCCAGTGCTAAGCAACTCTATTAGCGGTGGAAACTAGCAAAGGAACAATAGTCTGATTGAGTTATAGTAAGAAAATGTACCCTTCAGTAACACAAGGAACAATTTAGAAAAATAGAAATTGTGGCTTGAGATAAGCATTAACAGCCATACTATAGCAAACATTTTATGTCCTCAATGCTAGGTGTAGAATGCAAAAATGTTATAAGCAATATCTAAGGGGAGAAAGATAAATCAATGACTCAGATACAAAGTCAATTGTTAGATGCAAAATGCCACAAAAAAAATGTACAATGAAAGAAGAAGTCAGCATCCATACATCTTTTATTCTTTGCTCTGGTGAATTCCTTGGCCCTTTCGACTTCAGCGGCAGCCTTCTTTTGCAAGACTTTTTCCTTTTTCTCAAGCATTTCAAGCGTCTGCACAAGTATGAAGGCACAAAATAAGAATTATATCATCGCAATCTTTCTTATTATCGTCACAATCAGCAACTGCTAAAAATTAACAATTTCAAGCACTAAACACAACACTCGAATACATAAGTTCCTCATGATACCAAGTCCCAACTTATAAGGTCTTTTTATCAGCACTAACAAACATCCTAAGAATCAAGTAAACATTCATATATCTCTGCACGAGTACGATCAACATTTGCAAGAACCACTCCGGAAAAGGAACCTAATGGCATCATCAAAACTATACTAACGATCAATTCTCTTCATACGTCACCATATGTGTCAACATTAGATAAACTCGAGTATCAAAATCAAAGCCAAACTTCAAACACTCTCATCTGATCAAAGAATTTACACAATTTCAGAGTCACAAAGAATCCAAAGATGAAGCATTTTCGCGGTGATCGTACCTCATTTAACTTGTCTAACGTTGTTAGAGCACTGGACTCCGTTTTAGGTTTCCCAAATAGCCTGGTAAACATGATTGCTTCCCTCTTCTTCGATTATCGACTCCTCTCTTATCCTCTGCACACAATAACAACAACAAAAACGTCAACGCGCGCAAAAACCCTAGCCTCGAGCAACGATAATCTCCGATCGATATCGAATTTTCAGAATTAGCGTATTATTGATCGGATTGAACATCAGAGAGAATCGATTGGGCATATCGTACCTGAAAATTTACGCCGGATGTTGATTCGTTGAAGAACGAGGGATCGGATCAGGAAAGATTAGGGCTTCCGACGAGAGAGAGAGAGAGAGAGCAAGAGAGATATCTTTGAATTTGGATTGGGCTGGTTCGTCGCTTTTGATCTATTTGGGATTGGAAGAAATTTGGATTTGGGATTTCTTAGCCATGTTGTTTGTTGTTGTTGCGTTGGAAGAAGAAGAATGGAAGCTGCGGCCTTTTTTTCTTTTTCTTTTATTTTTTTTCTCTCTCAATTAATTGTTTGATTAGTGTTCCACGTGTCGGCCGATGGGATTGTGGGGCCTCATCAACTCGAAGCGGACGGCTGACGACGCCGACGTCTGAACGACGTCGTAACCATTTTTCGACTAATTTTCATCTTATTCGATTAATTGGGGACATTTTGGAGTATCTCCGACAATCTCTTTAAAATTTCTCTGTTATAAGGATGTAAAAGTCAAAATTTCTATAAAAAATTGTCTCTAAATTCAGTTTCTTCAAATTTTATTCTATAATTTAATGAAATCAATATAAATTATATTTTTAATTAAAGTTTATATCAAATTAAATCATTGAATATGAAAGAAAATTGGTAAAATAGAGAGATGACGAAGAAATAGAGTGAAAATAATAAATATGCATTAAATTTTAGAGATTGTGAATGAGATTTAGAGTTTTTGATTTTTCTATAGATATAGAGTTTTTAGTTCTCTCTTTTATCCCTTCCTCTAAAATAGAGAGAGATTTAGAGTAATTGTTGGAGCAAAAAATATGTACTTTTACTCTAAAATAGATTAGAGTAACTCTTGAAGATGCTCTAAGCCTAATCTTTGTTTCCTGACAAGGATAGGATTATACTACTAATGTCCGTCTCTTTCCAAATGGGTCCCTCTGCTGTTGGTATGGTATATGTAAAGGGTGCGACTATTTCTTCCCTACAATTTTCTATGTTCATCCTATATTTTATTTTCACCCAATATAATTTCAAAATATATAAGATTTTCTTAGTTCACCCTACAATGGTACAAAACTACCCTTTTTAGATTATGCACTTATAATATTGTCAGTAAAGGTTTATTGAATAGTTTTTACACGTTCTAATAGAAGCACATTGAAATTCGAAGTGTAATTCGGTAGGTACTTGCCAAAACGTACATATTATGATTTCGTTCGGTAAAGGTTTACTGAACAATTTTCACAAATTTCAATATAAGCCTACTAAAATTTAAATTTTTCTTCGGTAGACTTTTACCAAATACAATCACAAATTTTGATAGGTATCCACCAAATGAAACCATAAATTACAAAATGCATTGTTACTTCATTTTCATGCTTTAAATCATATCTTGTGTCTCCAAATATGATAAAACGATATATTGAGGTATATCTAAGATTAAAAATGCTAACTTACTTTAAAAAAAAGGGTTTAATGATGAACTACGAATGAAAATATTAGTTATTATTGAATTAGTCATTTATTATAATTTTATGCATGGGTATTATGGTATTTTATAAATCACAAGATTGTTGGGTGAACATAACATATCGTAGGGTGAAAATAGTCACACTCTATGTAAATTAGTGTAAATGTGGTCGTGTTGGGTTTAGTTGAATTGCGTTGTGCATCTATAGTGTATGAACAACAAGTGTGCGGGACACTTATAATAGTCTCAATCGTGTTAAGTTTAGATGAACAATGAATGAGATAAACTAGATTGTAGATTTTCCTCTTACACATTTTGTTTCGCAAATTGTACAATTTTTCGTCGATATTATATATGTATATATGCTGTCGATATTATATATGTATATATGTTGTTGATTTTGTACCGCAGTTTAGTAGTACTTACTTTCAAAGAATGTTGAAACAGTGATCAGTTGAAGTTAGAATAATAGGACGGTCATAGCCATGGGCGAAACTATTCACGGGCGAGGGTGAGCTATGGCTCCCCCTGAGATTTTAGATAAAAAAAAATTATTACACTACTTTTCAGCAAGTTAGAAAAAGTTGTTACTGTCTGTCGGTTCAGTCCAACTTGCAATTAAATTTAATTAATCAATGATGCAAGCTGCCAAACTTTCGTACATACAACTAGATATAGTTATATAGGCTTTTCTAAAAAAAAGATATAACTATATAAGCATATAGCCCATCGATTATGATATAATATGGGCCAATTAAGAATCAAGATAATATGCATCACTTTTTTTATATCGGGACATCAATTATAATATTTGCAAGTAATCTAGTTATAATCTACAAGTGCTTTTGTAAATATGGGTTAGTTTGGAAACTACATTAGGTCACTTGTTTTAAACATTATCATTAATTTTACCAATAACATACAATATTTGTAAAAAATATTTTATACAATAAATATTGTGAAGAATCGTTTACGCAGTTAAATGGGCGACAAGTTAATGAATGATTATTTGGTATTTTACATTGACAAAAATATATTTGTTATAATTTTTATAATAATAGTATATATTTTTTTCACGAATAATGTATATTTTATATTATTTTATTTTATTTATGAAGTCTTAATTTTGACCCTCTTACTGTAAATGCCGAGTCCACCATTGGTCATAGCTTCGTAGCTAAATGATGATTATGGTTTATTTATACGGTATCCATAATGTAAACTTTGTTTGTTCTAACACTCTGTGTATCATTGCAAATCTGTGAACATGTCGTCTCTATTATCAAATCGATTCATGAGCAGTTCAGTTACTCTCATAATATAAGTGTTCAATTTATAATCAGCATTGTTCTTGTTATATATTAACAAATCAACGCATTTTTTAATCGATCGAGATCTTGACCATCTTTATAATTTGAAGGCAATTTTTTGTTTGTGGTAACCTGTGCTGATGTGGCAACTTCAAACTTTAAATCGGAGGGTTAAAATAGCCTTTTGTCCTTTTATTTATTTTATTTTATTTGGTGGGTCAATCCGACTCGTTCAGGATCTGTGTTTTATTCATCTTTCATTTTTTTGTGTGACTCGATGGTCGTCTGGCTTGTTGGGCGTTGGTAAGCGATGTCATCGTTGGGCTCGCAGGTTCAAGGAGGTTCGGCGAGAGCGGGGTTAAGGAGGGCAACGCGGTTACGGGGGGCGTCAGGATGGTCGGGGTCAGGGAGGTTCGTCGAGGGCGAGGTTAGGGAGGGCAACACGGTCGCAGGCGGCGCCAGGATCCACGATATGTATCGCCACTGGATCCGAACCCCTCCATCCGACCCGACTTGAATTCGATCAAGGGCTTCAACGGGGAAAAGGGAAGCGCGGGGTGCGGGTTTGGGGAGGGCGGCGCCAGAGCCAGAGCAGCACGGTGTAGTCGACCAGTCGGTTCCGTTGTCGATTGGCCTTGTGGTATAGAAATAAATATAAATATGAATCTTATATTTACGAAGTGTGTTTGTGGTCTAATGGTAAATGGGTTATTGTGCATACTTGAGTTTTGTGGAAATTACTTTGCGTAACTTTCAAATTTGAAATTATTGTTTGTCACCTTAACACACATTATGACGGTGGACGAAAAATTGGTTATAGATATCACATGCATATTATTTTAGAAGTTCAATTATTACAATAATAAAATTCGATAGAAGTTCAATTATTACAATGATAAAATTCGAAGTTCGAATTCAAGTACCACATAAATCTTATTTTGCCTAATTTGAAACATCAAACCCTATCTAGTCCAAGTCAATTGAATTAGATCCCATATCCCGTAGTCTCAGTCAATAGAATCAGTACCATACAAAATTACAAAAGTCTCCGGGAAAATAGAAAGAGACCAAACGAAACGACAAGTCGTTTATTGGAAACATTACGAGTAAAACAATTTCTAATGCTCAAGATCAAGTGTAACGTCATCACCATATTCGGTTCGTTCTCTTCTTCGTCTCAGAGTCCATGTACTACTACATCTCTTGAACTGCTTATTCAACCCCTCCAATCTCACTCACTCATTTGAATCAATAATGTCTATTTCCAAATGGGTCTCTCTGATTCTCACACTCACACTGATCACGCCGCTGCCCATTTCCTCAAACCAATCTCCGAGCCCACAAGAACTCGAGCTGGCCCACATCCCAGTCTTGTTTCTCGAACAAGCTAAAAGGCGGGACCTTTTTGATCGTATGGTGAGTATCAGAAGGAAAATCCATGAGAACCCAGAGCTTTGTTATCAGGAATTTGAGACCAGTAAAGTCATCAGAGGTGAACTTGACCGGTTGGGCATCAAGTACAAGTACCCTTTGGCTGAAACCGGCGTTTTGGGCTTTGTTGGGTCCGGTGGCCCACCTTTTGTGGCAATCAGAGCAGACATGGATGCTCTGGCTATGCAGGTTTAGTACAAATTTTGAAGCTTTAGGCTTTAGAGTAATCTACTTATACAAGTCAATCTTACGTAGTAATGTTTTAAGTTACTATTGGTACAGTTGATGATAGTGTGTGTGTGTGTGTGTGTATTGTTTTTTTTTTGGGGGGAGGGGGGGGGGGGGGTTGAGTGTTGCAGGAGAGTCTGGAGTGGGAGCACAAGAGTAAAATTGAAGGGAAGATGCATGGATGTGGCCATGATGCTCATATTGCCATGCTTCTTGGAGCTGCAAGTTTACTTCAAGACCATCGCCATGAATTGAAGGTCTATTGATCGGAGTTTCCTTGATGATATATAAATGAATTTTGAGCATTGGTTTCGTTTTTCTCACTACTTTCATGTGGAGCAAGGAGTTTTAGTAATTTTCTTGTAGGATTGACTGTAGTTGTCTTTTTAAGCATAAAGGCCAGTTTATATGGAGAAGATATTTAGGTCTTGTTTCTGTTAAGTTTCTTGGCTGGTGACTCTATCTATCGAAAATCTGGCCGAGCTGTCTCTTCGTTCACTTATGAAGAAAAGAAGAGACTAGGCCCTTTAAGAGACGTATGGTTCACCAGAAGTATAAACGAATATGTCATCTATTCACGAACATGACCTTGCATAGTGATATTAGTAGACTTTCTTAGTGACCTTGCATAGTGATATTAGTAGACTTTCAGAGTGCCTATTGGAACTGCTTTCTGAGGTAGCCAGGCATGATAGGCAGTGTATTGGCTTATTATATGTATTGCAATATGGAGGGTTAAGTCTGGGACTCGGCATAAATGGTAAATTCACTATAAGGTCTCTCCTCTCACATTGTCATTCAAGATTATTACAGTACAAGAGTTGTATTATTGAGTGGAATGTCACTCGTATGTATTTCTGTACTTTTAACAATGTAGTGTTTTCTCAGATGTAATCATTATCCATTATATATTTGAAAGAGATTTTATTTATTGAGTTGTAATTTTCTTAGACCAGACATGGCTTGAGTTGCTATTTCCGTCGACTGAATTACAGACTATCGTGGAATGTATGTATTTTTTTATCAATTTAAAAAGGTATCTCACTTGCTTCTTGTATTATATAGGGAACTGTCGTTCTTGTGTTCCAACCAGCTGAGGAAGGAGGCGCAGGAGCAAAGAGAATGATAGAGGAAGGGGCACTGGAGAATGTTGGTGCCATCTTTGGGTTGCATATCGCTTCTGACCACCCTATTGGTTCAGTGGCCTCCAGGCCTGGCCCTATTTTGGCTGCAAGTGGATTTTTTGAAGCTGTAATAAGTGGGAAGGGGGGTCATGCTGCAATTCCCCAGCACACAATAGACCCAATCTTGGTTGCTTCCAATGTTATTGTTAGTCTGCAACATATTGTTTCTCGTGAAGCCGACCCCTTGGATTCACAGGTCTGTTATCGCTTCATCTCTACAAACTTGTACGGCCCTGTCAGGTCTTTGTTGCCCTCCAGTTGCAGATTGATCCAAAATTATTTGCGGAATTGGCAACTAGCTTGTGAAATTTTGATTGTCATGGTTTTGCCCTGTGGGTAGCCTTAATGGTATAATACAGCACAGACTGAAAGTAGTTTCAGTTCCTTGGAATGCTGTTGTGTCATGAAGAATCTATTCCCCCTATGCTATCAATATAGACCTTCCAATTTGTTGACTTCATTATTGAAGTTAAAGTTCTACCCAGCTCAAGTTCCATTTCAAATAAAGAAGCAAAAAAAGTAAAGAAAAGAAAAAAACAAATTATGTTCCCACCAAGTGTGCTACATGTCAACTGTTACTCTTATGCTTGCTAATGGATCACTGTTTACTCTGTATTCATCCATTGACGTTGAGCCATATCTTGCAGGTTGTAACCGTCGGAAAATTTCATGGAGGTGGTGCATTCAACGTTATTCCAGATTCTGTTACTATTGGTGGTACCTTCAGGGCATTTTCGAAGAAAAGCTTTATCCAACTGAAACAAAGAATTGAAGAGGTACAGTGGGTGCACTTGAAAATATTCATGTTGCTGACTTGCTGACTTATTCCTCATAAATGTTATAATATTCGAATTGCAGGTTATTACTAGACAAGCCAGTGTTCAAAGGTGCAATGCCACTGTCTTGTTCAATGAAGTTGAATCGCCATTTTACCCTGCAACTATAAACAACAAAGAATTGCACGAATTCTTCAGGAAAGTTGCTGGAGATTTGCTCGGCCATCAGAATATATTTGAGAAGCCGCCCCTGATGGGAGCAGAAGACTTCTCATTCTATCAAGAAGTAATTCCAGGGTACTTCTTCTTTCTTGGTATGAAGAATGACTCTCAGGGATCATTCAAACCAATGCATTCACCATACTTTCGAGTAAATGAAGATGTGCTTCCCTATGGAGCTGCATTCCATGCATCACTGGCAACCCGGTACCTCCTGGAAAACGAGTCGAAATCTACTTTGACGTCGGACCAAACTCAGATAGATACGTCAACAAAAGGGAAGTCTCATGATGAATTGTGAAGTGATATGCTAGGAGGATAGTGTAGGCTTCAATCTTGTTTTGATGCTTGCAAATTTCACAGGTAAAGCTGACTTGGTATAAAGTAATCTCAGCTAACCCTGATGTTAAAATGATTATACAATCATCCATTTTGTGGCCAAAAAAATAACAAATTGTTTACCAAGTCACAACTTGGAATTGTAATCTCCTTCTGTCATCGCTTATGGTCTGTAAATCGTATATAATACTTTTGAGTTCAAAGGTAAGTATGATTATGAAAATATTTCTAGAAGATACGTCATTATATGTGTATCAGACCCATTTCCTATATAACAATCTTCCTCCCTCCCTTACTGTTCCTCGAAGTTCCTGTACATTTCCCTGTTTATAGTTTACTGTTTACAGTTGCTATACGTGTGAGGCGTGCGAGGGTGAGCTGTGAGAGAGAGAAACTGCATCGATCAGGTCAGCGACCAACTCCCCCCATCACACCCACAAAATCAGGCCTGCTTGCTTCTTCAATCAGCAGAGCTTCACCAACTCCCCCTCTTCTGATCAAACCCAGAAAAGCAATCTCCTCTGAACCCCAACAATTTGATCGATTTGGTCCTAGCCTCACCGAGTATTTTCCTCTGAATGCCAACGCTGAGCTCCGTCGAGCCTCGCCTCCAGCATCGTTTCTATCCAGGTCGACTTCTTCTCCAGAGCGCCCAAGCTTTTGCAATCACCAGAATCCTCACCGATCTCCGACGCCGGAAGGTATTAAATCGACCTAATCCGATCACTCTTGCTTTCTTTAATTGATTATGTAATCTTGCCTGCGTGAGCGATATGGGTTTAATTTCGTGATGTTGAAACCCACCTCTGTGATGTTGATTTGTTTTTATTTTGGTTGCAGGCAAACACAGTGTATGGAGTAGTTAGAGGACTAGAGGTATGTATGCAATTTTATGATTATGCATGCTTGATTTTGTAAGATCGAACTGAGGCTCTTATTCTTTTCTTATGGGTTTTCAATGGCTTGGTTTCTGGTTCCTGCATCAATGACAGATAAGAATTTGAGGTCAGGATGGACATCATTGTCTTACTCAATGGTTTCTTAAGTAAAACCATGAATCATGAATTCTCATTCTCAAGTAGAATGAACATCAATATCATACACCTAGACTTGAGCCATCAGCATTTCCATTTTAGAAACAGACCGAGCTTGGAAAATATGTTATTATCTTCATACGTTGGTTTGAGTTTATGCTCTTTAAGGTAAACATTTTCAAATGTCACAGGCAACCTCAACTGGTGGCTTCTTTAATATTTACAAATGTGAAGAACAGATATGTGAAGACTGTGCCACTTGCAGCAGAGATGCTGGATGTCAGAAGAAATCAAAAGCTTCAAATGGTTGATGAATTAAAAACTGAAAGAGCCAGATATCAGCTTGAGATGGAAATTGGTAAATCTCCACCACTTTCTGATGACGAGGTCTGGTGGGAGTTGCGACATAAAGCGTACAATTCTTTCTTGCTCTTTGTTGTTCAAGTTGTTTCTGTTTCCTTTTTTCTTTGAAAAGAGATTGTTGTCCTGAATTACATCCCCCCCAATGCTTTGACAGATTAGAGCTGAGAGATGAATGGAGACTGGAAAATCGTAGTGCATTTGCCAACATTTGGTCAGATATGCTATTTGGGATCTCATTATTCATTCTTTTATACTGCAACCAGAGTAAAGTGAGTTATTCATTTTACACTTTAACTGTTATTTCCTTCATGTATTCACATTTTCTTATTCAATGGTTTGCCTGTTGGGGTTCTATAAGAAGGTTATTTTACTGTAACAAAAAAAATCTAAAGATTACCAAATCTATGATTTTCTTTGAAATTAATGACTTTAACTTATGATGAAAGAAAACAATCCTTCGATTTATGCTCACTCATAGGCTAGAAACGGGGAAGGAGAGTGGGCAACTGTTACAAATTGAAAGCTTATAGAGTACTCTGGTTCGGTAAATCTTGATCCATTGCTTTTGTAAGATGTTTGCAATTATCAATAGCTCCTGGTGAATATGGTGCTTTACTCAATTAGTTGAAATATTGGACTTATGAGTTTGTCAAGGAAAACTGATTAACATTTTCGTTATGCTTGAAGCTTCTTATGTAGGATACTGGTTATAGTATTAGAAGACTATTTTTCTCTTTGCTTATGGAGTATGCATAGAGGATTAACTATTTCTTGAATTATGCAATCAAGTATTGTTAAATTAATTTTAGTTTTAATTTCCATTCTCCTTTGTTTGCAGGTAGCGTTGCTGAAATTTACAGGTTACAAGATAATAAATAATATTTCAGATACTGGGAAGGCATTTTTAATTATACTCATCATAGATATTTTTTTAGGGTAAGAATAACTTCTATTTGCTACTGTGTTTTTCTTCTTATTCAATTCATTTATCATATTCGTGTCGGGGCCCATGTGAGGAATATCAATTCTGTAAACCACTTGGGAAAATGGGAAGTATAGTGCCTGAGTCTATGTCATATAGTCTGTGTGGATGGAATACTGATTGTGTTCTCATTTTGTTTTTCTTTCCTTATCAGAAAAAATACTTTTATTCCAAAGTGTAATAAATTTCTTTTCTGTGATCATCTTATGCATTTTGTGTGACTCAGTTATATGCTTAATAATTTTCTCTTACATACAACACTCCATGCTTGCAGGTATCATTCTGAGTCTGGTTGGCAGACTTTGTTAGAAATTTTTGTGGAGCATTATGGGTTTGAGGTTGATCAATCGGATTTAACCATTTTTATATGCCTGATTCCGGTTATCGTTGACGCATGTGTGAAACTTTGGGTATGTTTCACTGAACTATATTGTGATTTCTGTTTCTACCAGTCATGTCTTTGATAGTTGAGCTTAGCAAGACACGAAAAACTGTTGGACCTGGATCCCTTTCACTCTACTCACAGTTTTAGACCAACAACATGCTGACCTTAATCCTCCTCCCAAGTTACTATTCCTCATCCGTTACTGTACATTTCACTGTTTATGGGAGTTTTTCGTCTATTCTCCCCGTTTCAACCGTGCAGCATGTGCGAAGCTCTCTCCCTCTCCTCTCCAAGGTTAAACCGCCAATCTCTCCTTTCTCTCTCACACAAAATTCAGTTTGCTCTCCTCTCCTTTCGTTTCTCCCCGTTTGGTCGTCTATCGCTCCTCTCTCTCGCACGTAAACTTTGGCGCGCTCTCCTCCCCAGATTCACCATCTCTTTCGCTCCTCTCACCTTTAATTTTCGATCTCGGTGATCTCTCAATATTTCCTCGCCAAGTGAGAGTGGTGAGTTCTCTATCTAATAAATCACCATGATTGATTTTTGAATCTAAGTCCTTTCAATTTTGTTCATCGTTTGTATTCTGGGTTTCATCTATGTATTGATAATTTTTGCCTTGGATTGTTCGTCTCTACTCTCCAGGTTGATCAATTTGCTTTGCTCTCGCTCTGTGTTTTCGCTCCTATCCTCTTCATCTCTCGGAGGTTCAAGAATCTAGACCAGACCCTGGTAATTTCTGCGACTTTGTTCATGTTCTGTTTCCCGTTTCACTCTTATCTAGGTTTCTATCCTGTGTCTCCAAATTATCTAGCTATATATATGCCTAAAAGAATTTTGTTAAGTATGTTTGCTGAAAAGAATCACTGTTAGGATAGACTTAGAAAAATCTTCCATTATGATTTGAATGTCTTTTGGGATCGGTGTTCTAAAAGTTTACATGCTCATAATTTTGTATGGGTGTTCTAAAAATTTACATGCTCATATTTGCAAGGACCGCCGTGTGTATGTGTGTTTAACGACTGTATATGTTTGTAACAGATTGCTTCAGAAGGACTCAAGCACAGAGTTTTCGAGACATCTCTTGCTGACCTTCAGGGAGATGAGGAGCACACTTACAGAAAGATGAGGTTCAGAGCTGAAGATGTCCAGGGAAGAAATGTTTTGACAAACTTCTGGGTATGATAGATATAGAAATGACAATTGCTTGCCCAGTTTGTTCATTTTTAGGTTTCCCTTCAAGTTCTGAATTTTTGTATGTGTTTCATGTTACAGGGAATGAACTTCACAACCGATAAGTTGAGATCTTTGGTCCGCAAATGGCTAAACCCTAAATCCAATAATTAGAAAAGCCTGCAGGATTTGTGTTTGGGCTCGGCTTTCAATTGGCTTTGCCGCTGTTTCGATTTTGTGTTTCTATAGCAACAGAACTCTAGAACACACCATACACAAACACAAGATAAAAAATGTAAGTTTTTCTCTCCTTATCCTGGTGTATGTTTCTCAACCTTAATGAAGCAAGGTCTATACACATATTGATCATACATTCAGTTCATATAGAATATATATTGTTTTAGTGATTACATAACCGCGCCTCGCGCGCGGGCTTTCAACCTAGTAAGGATATAAATCTGCAACAAGTTTGCTGCTAAATCTGATATATAGATTGATGCTAAATCTGCAATCACTATTTATTAATTGATTCACTGATTTTCTTACACATTGCAACAGAATCCCAGATGCGATGCATTAGGAATCACACTTGCCCTAAATTATCTGAAACTGGCGCACATACATAGAGTTGGATCCTATATACCTTGATAGACAAGCAAACCGTTAAAAGGCTGCGAAACAAAATTGGTCACTACATCGTTGTTGGTGTACGATAGTACAGATGATTGCTGGGTATACGAACCCAGGGAACCCTTGAGCAGCAGAACATGTTAGTTATTTTGGGTTTCAAGTCTGCTGAAGACTTAGTCTTAGAAGGTGTTGCATTCTGTTTAATAAAGTCCTAGTTTGTAGGACATTAGTGTAGGTTGTTTTTCATTCAAACTAGTCTGACCTCTTCTTTAGGAACAGCTAGTAGTGTTTGCTGATTTCTAGTTCAAGTCTGTTTGTAAAGGCCTTTATAAGCCGTGAGTTTTGCTATGAATAATATACTGAGTTCATCTCATTCTTGTGCCCAGTTTAGCTTTAGCTCTTTGATACCTAACATTTGGTATCAGAGCCCCATCACAGGGGCCTGGTATTGTGTGAGTTGAGTGTTAAACACGAGGGAAAGTGAGAAATCAGAGTGTGTGAGATTAAACACAGAGTGAGTGAAGGGAAATGTCGAGTGATAAAGAGCTCAGTATTCCCAAGTTTGATGGGGATTATGAACACTGGGCCATGTTGATGGAGAATCTGCTTCGATCAAAGGAATGGTGGCATTTGGTGGATGTTGGCTTCACAGAACCAGCAAGAGGGGAGATCCTGAATGGAACACAGAGAACTGAGTTGGCAGATCTGAAGCTGAAAGATCTCAAGGTGAAAAACTATCTTTTTGCCTCGATTGAGAAGTCCATTCTCAAGACTATCCTCCAGAAGACCACCGCAAAAGAGTTGTGGGATTCAATGAAGCAGAAATACCAAGGGAATGATCGTGTTAAGAGGTCACAGATGAACCGGTTGCGCAGGGACTTTGAGGTTCTGGAGATGAAGAGTGGGGAGAACGTGACTGACTACTTCGGCAGAGTGATGGTAGTGGCGAATGATATGAGAAACCTTGGGGAGGATATGACTGATGTTAAAGTGGTGGAGAAGGTTCTGCGCACCTTGACTGATAAATACAATTATGTTGTATGCGCAATTGAAGAATCGAAAGACATTAATACTCTTTCGATTGATGCTCTTCAGAGCTCGCTGTTGTGTCACGAGCAAAAGTTGATGAAGAGAAGCAACAGTGAGGATCAAGTCTTGAAAGCAGTAGAAGAAGTATTTCGAAGTAGAGGAGATCAGAGGGGAAGGGGCTCACCGAGAGGAAGCTTCAGAGGCAGAGGAAGTGGTCGAGGTAGAGGTCCACTCAACAAAGCCTTGATTGAATGTTTCAAGTGCCATAAGTTAGGGCACTTTCAGTATGAGTACCCTGACTGGGAGAAAGGTGTGAATTATGCTGAGCTTGATGAAAGTGAGGAATTGTTGTTGATGGCGCATGTGGAATTGCAAGAAGCAAAGTGTGAGGAGGTATGGTTTTTAGATTCTGGATGTTCAAATCACATGACAGGAAATAAGATGTGGTTTTCAAGCTTAAATGAACAATATAAATCCACTGTGAAACTTGGGAACAATACTAGAATGAAAGTAATGGGAGAAGGAAGTGTTAGTATGCATGTAGGAGGAATTACACAAACTATTATGCATGTATACTATGTCCCCGAATTGAAAAATAGCTTGCTGAGCATAGGACAGCTACAAGAGATGGGTTTAGCAGTGCTTATTCAGAATGACACATGCAAGGTATATCATCCTAGAAGGGGTCTGATCATGCAAACCGGAATGACTGAAAACAGGATGTTTGTCTTGTTAGCAACGATGCCTCCCAATGAACCAACATGCTTCAAGGCAATTTCAGAGGAAGACTCTCACCGATGGCATTGCAGATTTGGTCATCTAAGCTACAAGGGACTGCGTACTTTGTATTACAAGAAGATGGTGAGAGGATTGCCAATGATAACGACACCAACCAAGTTGTGTGAAGATTGCTTGAAGGGCAAACAACATAGAGAGGCAATTCCAAAGCAAAGCAAGTGGAGAGCAACGAAGAAGCTTCAATTGGTTCATGCAGACATTTGTGGACCAGTCACACCTGAATCAAATAGTAAGAAAAGGTACTTACTCACTTTTATTGATGATATGAGTAGGAAGACTTGGGTGTTTTACTTAGCTTGGAAGTCAGAAGCTTTAGCTATGTTCAAAAAGTGGAAGAGCTTGGTTGAAAAGGAAGCAGGTGACTTGATTAGATGCTTGAGGACTGATAGAGGTGGGGAATTCACATCGGATGAGTTTAATGAGTTTTGCAGCTCCAATGGCATAAAAGGCAGTTGACTGCAGCCTATACTCCGCAACAAAACGGAGTAGCTGAACGGAAAAACAGAAGCATTATGAATCTGGTGAGAAGCATGCTCTATAAGAAAGAAGTTCCAAAAGAGTTCTGGCCTGAAACTGTCAATTGGACAAGACATGTCCTAAATAGAAGTCCAACCAGTGCTGTGAAAGATAAGACACCAGAAGAAGCATGGAGCGGTCTCAAACCATCAGTGGATCATTTCAAGGTATTTGGTTGCATTGCACATGTTTATATTCTTGACAGAAAGAGAACTAAACTAGATGATAAAAGCATGAAGTGTGTGCATCTGGGATTGAGTGAAAGTACTAAGGCCTACAGACTTTACAATCCGGACACTGAGAAAATAGTGATAAGCAGAGATGTTGTGTTTGAAGAAAGTGAGAGTTGGGATTGGAGCAAAGAGAAGTCAAGTGGGACAACCACTGTTTTGGTATGGGGAGATGATGAAGATAATGAAGTAGGAAGAGAAATAGATGAAGAAGAAACAGATGTGAACGAGGAAGAGGATGGTGAGGACAGTGGTAACATCAACTCAAATTCTTCAGACACAACACCTAGTGTGGAGCAAGGGAGGATTAGAAGACAACCGGCTTGGATGGATAATTATGTGACTGGAGAGGGACTGTCTGAGGAGGAAGAAGTGAACAACTTGGTCCTATACACCGAAGCAGGGGATCCAAGCTTATTTGAGGAAGCTATTAGAAGTGAGAAGTGGAGGAGAGCAATGGACAGTGAGATAGCTGCAATTGAAAGGAATGAAACTTGGAATTTGACAAACTTACCTGCAGGAGCTCGAGCTATTGGTGTGAAATGGATCTACAAGACCAAATTGAATGAGAAAGGAGAAGTGGAGAAGCACAAAGCCAGATTAGTGGCAAAGGGATACTCGCAGAAGCACGGAATAGACTACAAGGAGGTCTTTGCACCAGTAGCTAGATGGGACACCATCAGAATAATACTTGCTCTAGCTGCACACAACAACTGGTATGTTTTTCAATTAGATGTAAAAAGTGCATTTCTACATGGGAGATTGGTTGAGGATGTTTACATTGAACAACCTCATGGGTATGTGAAAGTAGGAGAGGAACATAAGGTATTGAAGTTGAGTAAAGCCTTGTATGGGCTAAAACAAGCCCCTCGGGCTTGGTACAGTAGGATAGAAGCTTATTTTTTGAAGGAGGGGTTTGTGAAATGTCCTAATGAGCACACATTGTTTACTAAGTGCAAGAGTGATGGGAAGGTATTGATAGTTAGCATATATGTAGATGATTTGCTATTTACTGGGAATGATATTAAGTTGTGTGAAGAATTCAAGTTATCTATGAAACTTGAGTTCGACATGTCTGATTTGGGGAAGATGAGGTACTTTCTGGGAGTAGAAGTGGTGCAAAATGAGGATGGGATTTATATAGGCCAGAGGAGGTATGCATAAGAAATTCTCGAAAGGTTCGGTATGTTGGAGAGCAACAGTGTTAAGAATCCAATTGTCCCAGGGTGCAAGCTCATGAAGAATGAAGAAGGAGCAAGAGTAGATGCTACACAGTACAAACAAATGATTGGGAGCTTGATGTATTTGACTGTTACCAGACCTGACTTAATGTTTGTTGTTAGCCTAGCTAGCAGATTCATGGAGAAGCCTACTGAACTTCATATGCAAGTGGTGAAGAGGGCTTTGCGTTATGTAAGAGGCACTGTGAACTTGGGGATTTTCTATAAAAGGAGCAATGGCAGTGAACTATTTGCTTTCTCAGACAGTGATTATGCTGGAGATATTGATGATCGCAAGAGTACCTCAGGGTATGTATTTCTAATAAGTTCAGGAGCTGTGGCATGGAGTTCAAAGAAACAAGCAGTAGTCAGTCTCTCCACCACTGAAGCAGAGTTCATTTCTGCAGCTTCATGTGCTTGTCAAGCTGTGTGGATGGAAAGAGTTCTTAAGTGTCTTGGCTGGAATGGGAGCAAATGTACCATGATATATTGTGACAATTCTTCATCCATTAAATTGTCAAAGAATCCTGTTATGCATGGGAGAAGCAAACACATAGATGTCAGGTATCATTTCCTTCGAGATCTTACAAGTGATGGAGTTGTGGAGTTAAAATACTGATGTTCAAAGGAGCAAGTAGCTGATGTCATGACCAAGCCTTTAAAGCTTGATACATTTGTGAAGATGAGAAGTCTGCTGGGAGTATGTCCTGTACCATCAGAGTAAACTAATTGCAGTAGCTGCAATGTAGTTTAAGGGAGGAACTTGTTAGTTATTTTGGGTTTCAAGTCTGCTGAAGACTTAGTCTTAGAAGGTGTTGCATTCTGTTTAATAAAGTCCTAGTTTGTAGGACATTAGTGTAGGTTGTTTTTCATTCAAACTAGTCTGACCTCTTCTTTAGGAACAGCTAGTAGTGTTTGCTGATTTCTAGTTCAAGTCTGTTTGTAAAGGCCTTTATAAGCCGTGAGTTTTGCTATGAATAATATATTGAGTTCATCTCATTCTTGTGCTCAGTTTAGCTTTAGCTCTTTGATACCTAACAGAACAACCTCTAATTCTAGTGCTACTAATATCTTCACGACGTCGTCATCATTGGAAAACTATTCTTCTTCTTCTTCTTCCTCTGGGTCGGTACCGGACTACCGGTGCCTTCACTGCCTTGTCAATCACGTCCAAATGGTGTAAACAGCGGAGTAGTCATGCCGCCTTCTCTCACTCTGGCAGCGCCTGATGATCGTCGTGGAAATTTTGGGAAGATTTTCAAGCATTTCTTGACATGCATCAAACCAAGAATTTTAGATGAATCGAATTCAAAGCAGCCGAATCAAGAGATGCTAGCTTGTCATCAACCAAGAGAAGAACTCCGAGGCGGTCTCAGCTACATGTACAAAATTCTCCCAATGCTGCTAGGAGTAGCAGTGCGCATGTACTGTACGTGAGGAATGTGTAAAAGATGCCATCATCTACTGCAATAAGTCAGCTGGATCGGAAAACCAGTAGAGTACGTATAACAATGCAACTTACATAGTTACTAATCTATCGACATGATATTGTCCATATAATTAAGTTGCAAGGTGGTGAGATGTTGGAGGCATTGTAGCATCGATCTCCATGAGCAGTCTTGATTAAAGGGTTGGTACGTATTTTGCCAAGCACTCTCCGAATATTTTTTTGTATTTAGATTGATCCAACTTTTGTAGTTGAATGAGACTATATTGTTCTTATTCGATCTGTATCATCCAGCAAGCTAGGATTTATGTTAACCATTCGAGTAAATATGGTACGTACTAGAAATATTACTACCAAGATTAATAAGTGGAAGGTTGGATAATCTATCTCTTAACAAATTTTATTCAAAGGTCATTTATTCACACTTTACACCTCTACTAATACTTTTGTGCACTAGTTTTCCAAATTTACTCATGTCTCTTTCTATACATTATACACGTTCCCCACAATTAAAACAAAGAGAACTTTATTGAGAAGGCTTGGGAAGCCTTTGAAAACACTAAAAGAATTTTGTTCTTTCTAATTATTGAGTCTCTGTAATTTGATCCAACTTTGAGTCGTTTGAGAGATTATAAATCAGATCACGAGACATGAAAACACAACAATAATTTCAGTTTGAGACCTCATTGGTGTACTACTTCTGGGTTCTTAAGCTGATTAATCAAGTACAAGTTATTGACCTTTTATCTCATAAAGAAAAAGAAAAAAGATTAATCAAGTACAAGTAAATATTCAAGCTTCATGAAAACTTGAGTTTCTAGAAACTGAAGAAAATGAAAGGGAGAAGCCTATAATTATTTGTAATTGCTTATACATGCAATTGAAAAACTTAACCTCTACTTTGACAATTAATAGTAAACTCATAGATGACCTCTCTCTACTTTGATGGTGGATTGGTGAAGAACGTACTGTGTGAACATCGATTTTTATTTTGAGGCTTTCATCTTAAATCATAGTAAAATCAATTAGAATAAGTGTAATTTATGAGATGGACGACATGTTGATCAACTGCTTAATACCCAAAAAAGATTTAATTAAAGGTTAAAGAAGGTACCAAACGACCAACAACAAGAACAAGACATTGCAGTCATAGAACATCAGAACATGAATGTCTCAATTTCTTGTTTGTGACTATTTTTACAAAAGGAATAGAATAGAGATTAAGAAAATCTAAAAATTGTAAGTAACAATTTTGGAGGTCAGAATAAACATTCCTTTATTCAAATTGCAAATTTGTTCAACAAAAAAAAAATTTCTCTCCACGACTTAGTCGTCCATAAAAGTGTCATTAAAAGACACTGCGACCAAAAAATAGTCCAGTCTTTTCTGCAGGACCAAAACTCAAGAACAACAACCGAGAAAAGTCCCCAACTTGGGTCTGAACTGAGAGATGAACCATCTTCGGAGAAAGTTGAGAAAGTCTGAGGACGATGAGCTATCTCTTCCTACTCGAGACGACCCACCTCCCATGGACTCCAAAGGTCCTCCTCAACTCTTTTGCCCATCTTCACTTTCTTCTCTTAACCAAATTTTCATGCGCTTTTCGTGTTCTGTGATTCTGCAGAACAAGAGGAATTGGTTCGATCCTTCGAAAGAAACCAAGCCCAGCAAAGCCGTTTCTGGAGGGTTAGTTATTCACTTTTGTCTTGCAACTACTGTATCAACTTGATTCTAATACATACTTGTGTTCGTCAGGTTTTGTTTGCTTCACTTGTGTTCTGCTTCGCTGCGTTTCTTATCTACTCAATCTATCAGCAATTTTCATCTCCATGGGAACTGGTAAGTGTCTGTTTCTATCTCAAGTTTTGGGTCATGTAGAAGTTACTTGACTTTTATAAAGGCTGGATCTTTGCTCCTTTCATGTGTTGAAATTGGTGGTGAGATTATGGGCCTGCTTGGTATAGCTTTTAAAAGCACTTCTGAACATGAAAAAGTATTTTTATAAATTTTAAGGAGTGTTTGGTTTTAATTGGAAGTGCTTTGAGAAATTTTAGGGAATCACTTATAAGTCCTAAAATCAGTTTTGTAGGAAGCACATGAGAGATGCTTCCACTTAAAAATGTTTCTAGTAGGAAGCGCTAATAGGGAAAATCACTTTGAAAATCAATCCCAAACATGCACTATATTGTAACTGTTTAAGTATTGTTCTTTATTAACAGCGATATCATGCTTACTTCATGGAGGAGGTGGAGTCATGGATGATTATATCTGCAGGTGAGTTTTCACACTACTTGGCATCGATTGATAGAAGACTTATGTTCCATGGCTCATTGGGAAAATCTGTTATATGACAATGACCTGTTTGGACCAGTTTCATTTAGATACAGGTGCTGCTAGTGTATGTATACATGCTGCTGAATAGTATCGTTGTATATTTCATGAGAATTGAAAATCTGAAATGAATTATGTTGAAACTTAAACAGATTGGCTAGCTGTGTTGGCATGTTCATCAGCAATAGTTGGATTACTTCATGATTCGAAGGATCATCGTCAGTGGATTTGGTATTCATTTCTTGCTGGCATTATACTTGCGGTTTTCTGGCTGTATTACATGATGAGGTATGCTACTTCTCAAATGCGCACATTAAACATGAGTTCATTCTATTTCAATATCTAAATTGAATTTCATTTCCTCACTTGGCCTTAAATTTGTTTTCTGAGGATGTGACACTTCATTCTGGTGTTCTTTATTTACTTTTACCTTCTTTTTTTCAAGAATAGAACATAATGTAGTGTGGAATTCAACTTCAGACCATGTTCCAAAAATCATATTCAGTTTTGTTCCGATCTTGATTGCTCTTATGTCTACCAGCTACCGCCCTTGTGAAGGGCACTGTATATAAGGCTCCAACTTGTTCTAAACTAGTGTGACACTTTGTAGATTGCCAAGGTTCCACTGGGATGTGATCTGGCTTCCATTTGGACCTGTAAGGTACGCTAGAATGTAACTCATATCCTAAACTATTCATGCAACTATATACAATTAGGCTCATGGATGCATATGTAAACGTTTAAACTACAGTGGAGCTGGACTCTGCCTCTATGTGGATCATCTGCTAGATGAATCATCAGAAGAGATAAGAAAACTTCGAGGTTATATGTATGCTTACAAAGCCAGATGAACCTTGTTCTTGTTGAATCTTTGAGATTGATCCGAGATGGATAGCATATGGACAGGTAGACTTCAAGTTTGAATCTGGTGCAGGGAACTTGAAGCAAAGATGGATATGATATTGACTACAGAGGGAAGGAGATCTTCCTAACTTGCTCTACCCTCAGCATGTAGCTGGAACGAAGAGAATCCTCCACTTGAATGTGGCATCTCGTCATGGTAATAGCTTTTTGTTTGTTCGGGGGAACGGTCCTTGGGGAGAATATCTGCATCGTAGCTTATGAACAGTATGCTTCTTATTTGATCTCTCAATTCTTGTTCTGTCTTCCGTTATTGACTTCACTTTTACTATGCATGGCATTGAAATTCTCTCTTTTCTGCTTCGTAGTTTAGAGAATCGCTGCACTGACTTAATGAAGTGTTTATTTTCATTGATTTTTTTAATCGTATTCATACCCGCACTGACTTAAAATTGTTGCATATTCCATAAGAAACATTTTTGTTTGATTTTGTTGGTCAAATTTTGCTCTTTTCTCTGATGTGTTAGAAGGCAACTACTAGTCTACAACTATATACCTCCCTTCCCTTCAGGGGATGTAGGAATCCAAAGCCTGGGAGGATTGTAATACTGAAGAATTAGGAATGTCTTGTAGGGGTTTCACATCCAACTAGGTTTAGGATTCAAGATTAAAGTGGAACCTTGAGGCATATATAATAGGTGTACGCACGTACGTATTCTTATAGTTCGATTTTCCATCGGGATTCAATAATGGGGAGTAAAAGGCTTGCGAGGTTCGATCTTCCTATGCCCAATCAGAACAATGTTCAGCAACTCAATAACAAACAATACAGGGAAAAGTTGGAAACATTGGATAATCAAGAAGATGAACAAGAGGAGGAATATCACCAATCTAGACCAATCAAAAGACGAACATCCCCTGAAGCTGAAGCTGAACTTGCTCTACTGATGACGAAGTTGAACTTGCCTTGCGAAAGGGTTCAAACACAAAACACATCAGCCTTACCAAATTACACAACAACAAAGCGAAAATTAACCGGTTCAGAGGAAGACCAAGAGGAAAAGATCTCACTGGTTAAACGATTAAGGAGTAATGCTACGTTGATGCACTATGTTGGTGCGAAAATTGAAGCCTCGAGGATAAGTTCTACACAAGAAGAAGATGGTCTATATTACGACATGAATGCTTCTAGTCATCTATCAAAATCAGAAATATGGTCAAGTCTTCCTACAGATATACTGCTTCTTGTTCTGGAAAAATTGTTGGAACCGGTTCACCGTGCTAGTTTTTCTAGGGTTTGTAAGGAATGGCATTCTATTGCACAACAGTATAATCGTGAAACGCAGCCCTGCCGTACGGCACTTCCTCCAATGCAGTGACGGAGGCATTATGGGGCCAGGGGGGCCTGGTCCCCGTGAGTTAATGTAGAAAAAAGTATTAGTATATTATTATTATATAATATAAATATTATAATTTATTTGAAGTATATCTAAACTTTAATTACTGACAATTCAATCTGACAACTTTGTAAGAATATTATTATATTATATTTCAATAATAAAATTCAAATACTAGGTCAATTAGGATTCAATCTGTTACCAGGTTTATGATTTTATGGTTTTTTTCTTTATAAAAGCTCTACCGTACCTGAGATTAAAATACAATCATTTTTATTAAGTTTATTAGATATGGAGATATACTTCAAAAGAAAAGAAAAACTCTCTTCTTCTATTCCAACATCAGATGAGCAACCACCCACGAAAATTCAAAAGAAGAATAGTAACAATCTAAAAAAGTCTCGTGCTGAAGATGCTACAGAAAAGTATTCATCGGATCCCGCTAAACGCCCGCCAATTTCAAGTTATCATCATAACATTCAAGAAGAAGTTCGAAGATATTATCTACAACAAAGCCTTTGTCAATCTAAAAATAGAACATATCCGCTAGTTTACCGGCTTGTGACATTGGCATTGATTTTACCTGTTACAACAACAAGCGTGGAAATAGTATTTTCTGCAATGAATATTGTGAAGAATCGATTACACAGCCGAATGAGTGACGAGTTGATGAATGATTGTTTGATTTCTTATATTGAGAAAAACATTTTTCTTACTATTGACGATTAAGTTATTATGAAACGTTTTCAGGATATGAAACATCGTCAAGGACAATTACCCTTGTAATAGATAGTATTTTACAAGCACTATTTTAATATTTTGAATTATTTAAATTAATATATTATTTTTATTTTTTAAGTTTTTCGTTTAGACCCCCCTCATCGAGAATCCTGACTCCGTCCTTGCTCCAATGCTATGGATCCCTACCGGTACCGCTTCTCATAGTGAGACCTGCTTAGCTCGACGATCTTCATGACTTTCGAATGCGGTTTACAGGTTGGTAATTTTTCAAAGACATAAAGATCGAGACAATAGTGTGCATGTGATTAAGGTGGAACACATACACACAAAATATATGGGAGATCGGTGCTGCTTTCGCTTGTAGTTGTGTATTAATCTAAGCTCTTATGTGATATGTACTGAAAATGATTGTGTCATTGTCTTCATTGACTAGACATTCCGTCGTTTCTTTCAATATTCAGTCGGTTTTCCTGGTTTCTCCTGATCGGTTTAGGACTTCCAGACCATATATAATGGCCACAGACATGTTGCACACTACTAGCATAATAGACATTCGGATCCACACTGATGAAGAAACAGTGTGGAATAAATCCGTGTGCATTAAATTCGTATGCATTGCTCGTTGTGTTAGTAGTCGCATGCTCAGCAAATGAACGTATGAGAAGGTTCCGAGGTTAGGTATATTGGGAAATTATGAACAAGAGCATATATGATCACCGAGAGAGACACATATATATTCTAATTAAATGGTTTATTTTCAATGTCTTTGCTTAGGGGAGTTTTCAATAGTAACTCTGTACAATCTTTAACATTGTAAGATTGATACACCAAATTAGAAGCAAAAGTTTAACGATTTTAGTTTAGGGAAAATGAAGAAAAAAAAATCAAGTTTAGACTTTCTTTTTTCTCAAAATCTCACAATAATTTTTCAATTTCAAAAAAGACCAATTATGTTTTTAAGTATGTTATTTGCCACTCTCTTTCTCCCACTTACTACCTTTATGTATTTTCACTGTTGGTTTTCATATCTGGTACTTGTTTTCTCTATGTGTTTTCTCTCTCTACGTTTGAAAATCGCCGTTGTCGTGTTCGTTATCGCCGTCGTCCTGTTTGCGTCCTCGCCGTTGAGTTCATTCTCTCGGTTGCCTTCTCAGTCTTCCTTGCCGTTGTTATTGTTTTGCGCAAGTAATCTCTGTTCGAAAATCCTCGGTTGTTCATTTTCGTTGTTTCTAAGCAGTTTGCATGTTCCTTTTCGTGGTTCGTATCTATGATTTTTGAATTTTTGAAATGTTGTTGTTGTTGTCAACATTTTTCTAGGATTTTCAGTTTGATTTTTGGTATTTTTGCACATTTCTTCATAATTTTTAGTAGATGTTATCTAATGTAGTGTGTTCGAAAGGCTTTTTGCTTGTTGTAGTAGTTGTTGTTGTGTTTGTGATAGAAGGTTTTTTTTCTGGATATCTGTTTAAGTATCTGTCTGGGTATCTGTTTATGTATCTGTCTGGGTATCTGTTTAAGTATCTGTCTGAGTATCTGCTTAAGTATCTGTCTTGATATTTTTTTTCCTTTTGCTTACTTGATTTTTATTGTATTATGCCTCTAACTATTGGATGTCTATTTTGGATATATGTCTAACTATCTATGTGTTGATCATTTGTAGTTATTCTATATTTAATGAGGAAACGCAATAGAGCGCTCTCATTCAGACAATGAATCTAAAAGAAGGCATAAAAGATCATCTAGGAAGAGAGTAAAGTATTCACAATACTTTAGAGTTTCCATAATAACTTCACAATACGATCTTGGACCAGATGAAGAGAAAGCCACTCTTTTTCCCTTGTCCCTTTTTTTAAAAGAAGAAGAATTTCCCTAATAATCTTCACAATACGATCTTGGACCAGATGAATAAGGAACCACTCTTCTTCCCTTGTGCCTTTTTCTAAAAGAAGAAGAAGAAAGTGGAGTCTTCTGAATCAACGTCTGATAGTGATTCAGAGACTGAGAGTGATTATGAAGTAGTTGTTAGGAACTCATTGGCAAAGGAAGAGGGCTAGGATTCCTAAACAGTTCGGGCTTGATAAAGCCATGGTGGAATGAATCTCCCTATAATAATACCGAATGGCCTTTATATATATAGAGTAAAACCGTTAACTCTCCCCTGTGATTCCTGTCCTGTCCTCCTCCTTCAATTCGTCTTCATTCTTCTTCTTACCCGAAACACATTTGATCGATCCAAGCTAGCTTTGATGCTCACTCGATGGAGAGCGAAACAAATTTGAAGACATGGGTCTCCGACAAGGTAATGACCCTGCTCAGATATTCTCAGGCAGTTATCGTTCAACACGTAATCAAAATTACCAAAAAAGCAACCTCTCCCACCGTTGTCGCCAAAATGCTCGTCGACTCCGGTTGGTCCTCCACCGAGGAAACGACGTCATTCACGGAACAATTCTTCGCCAAAGTCCCCCAAAAACCATCCTCCTCTGTATTTCTTTGCCAAATTGACGTTAAATCTAACAAGAATTTCCGTCGTAAAAGGTACGATCTCTTGGACGACGACGACTATGATGAACAAGAACCAGCCCTAAACCTAAACCTAGCACAAGAAAAAAGAAAGGTGAAAAGACGATACAGACCCGAAGACAACTTGAGAGAAACCTTAAGGAGAAGAACAGAGCTGCCACGAAGAAACTAACGGAGCCAATACCTAATCGGGGAAGAACATGGAGAGATCACGATGGCGATATCGAGAGGCTGCGAAAAGTTTCGAGGCGAAAGTACTTGAAGAAAAGGAGCAGATGAAGCTACAGGAGCTCAACGACGAGTTACAAGAGGAGAAATATTTGTCCAGGGAACAAGGTATAGCCTCGTCCAGAGTGCTGATGGTGTGCTGATGGTGGACGAGGCTCACGAAAGCAATGTTTTAAAACGTAAACATCCACTCGACGTGGTTTCTAAGAACTTCACATACATGATAGTCTCGAAGTGAAATGCGAAAAACACGTAAACTTTTTGAAAAAAATAATAATACTAATAAATTCAATACAAATTAACATTCTAAGTCTCAAATAATCAAATTTAGACATTCTTAGAGATTCAAGCCTCCTAATTCTCAAACATAAACCTTCAAAGTGCTAAATATAAACCTTCTAAGTCTTAAAATAACCATTCAAAATATCAAACTTAAACATAAACATGAAATCAACTTCAAGCTTCAAAATAATCATCTTCATCAAGTAGAATGTCACCATTTAGGCTATCACCACCATCACTATCATCACCATTTTAACCATCTTCATCACTCTCACCATAGTGATTAAGTTCATTCAACAATGGATTATTCTCATCTAGTGGATTGTATCTCTCAAAGTCTTCATCTACATTCTCATTCAAAAGCATGAATATAACAATATTTCCTAAATAAACTATCTCTACCAAATAATCAATTAAATCAAATAATCAATTAAATTACAATCTCCAACAAATCTCATCTAATTCATCTATTTCCTAAGTAAATAGGGCATAAAACCCATTAATTAATTAAACTAATAGTTCCAATCAATCAAATAACCCATCAGCTAACCCATCGACAGTTTAAATTAATCAAATTATACAACATCTCCCATTAATCAATTAAACTACTAAGTAGAAGGTTACTGACGATAAACAACGCCGAAGTCGAAGAGTGAAAGAGTGAGAGTTGAGTTATGGCGTGAGTTATGGACTATTGAAGATTGCTGTGCGTGAGTGAGAGAGTGAGAGGAGACTGTGCATGAGTGAGAGAGAGAGAGTTTCTCATTTGAGAGTGAGAGGTTAGAGGTTAGAGACGGATGTAATGAAAGCCCTGCCCTTTTTTTTTTCTTTCCAAAGCTTAGTCTCAAAACGACGTCATTTTGAACTGAGCAAACAAGAAGAAAAAAAACAGGATGCGAAACGTTTTTTACGCGTTTTACGTGTTTCTCCGTAGAACTAGCGCGAATTTCATTCGCCGCCTCAAGGCGCATTATTTTCCATGTTTTAAAACATTGCACGAAAGAACGTTGTCGACTGACATACTGTTTGGACTAGTCAAGGACATTGCTCGATTTAGGTCTGACCTCAAGCTAATTATCTCTAGTACGTGTGCAACTCTTGACGCTGAGAAATTCAGTGCTTATTTTGATAGGGCTCCTATTTTTTTGGTTCCAGGTAAGCTGCATCTAGTGGACGTCTACTACACAAAAGAACTAGTAGCCGATTACTTGGATGTAGTGATTGTTTGTGCACTTCAAATCCATGTGAAAGAACCTATGGGAGATATATTGGTGTTCCTCACAGGACAAGAGGAAATCAAAATCATGAACGAAACATTGAAGCACAGGACAAGGGGTCTAGGGACTAAAATTGCTGAGCTGATTATCTGTCCCATATATGCAAACTTGCCTAGTTAGCTGCAAGCCAAAAAAATTGAGCCTACTCCTAAAGGGGATAGGAAAGTTGTCCTCGCCACAAATATTGCCGAAACTTCATTGACTATTGACGGGATCAAGTATGTTATTGACCCTGGATATTGTAAGATGAAGTCTTACAATCCAAGGACAGGGACGGAGTCATTGCAAGTCACTTCGATCTCAAAGGCGTCGGCGATCCAGAGGGTAGGTAGGTTTGGTCGAACTGGTCCGGGTAAGTGTTACCGGCTTTACACTAAGGAAAATTTTAAACAAGAACTAGATGCTAGCACAGTACTAGAAATACAAAGAACTAATCTTGCTAATGTTGTTCTTGCTTTGAAGAGCCTCGGGATCAATGACTTGCTACACGTTGATTTCATGGATCCTCCACCTACTGAAGCATTGATCAAAGCATTAGAACTGTTGTTTGCACTAGGGGCACTAAATAGGGAGCCTCTGTTGCACCTACACTTCACTATGGTGGAGTGTCGATGTGTCCGACACTCCCTGACATCCGCCGACATGCCACCTGGCGTGTCAAAAAATGTTGACTTTTTTGACACGTCATGACCTGACATGCCATGTCATCAAATAAGGAAAAAAATAATAAAACATAAAAAATAAAAAATAACTAAATAGAACCCAACCCTAACGCGCCTCCAACATTAGAAAAGAAATAAGGAAGAGAAGTGCGACTCCAACATAAGAAAAAAATAAGAGAAGTCGCAAGCAGAAGGAAGAGAAGTCGCGAACGTTGCCTCACTCATCTCGTCTCTCCCTTCAATCGATTGTGATTGAAGCTTCCATCAATCCCGCGTCTCTCACTCTCTCTTCAAGGTAATGACCCACTCTTCATACTTCATGGCTGTAGTTAGTAGTCAATGTAGTGAAGTTAATCGGTTGGGTACTTGGGTTATGTGAAATGATTGTTTAGATAGTTGGGCTGTATGAAATTGATGTATACTCCCTAATGTTGTTGCTGTGAATTGGGTTTTCTTTGATAAAATTGTTGCTCATGAATTGGGTTTCTTTGTTGAGATTATTGTTGGATTGTTGCTGCCTAAATACATTGTTGGATCTGTCTATTGTTGATTATTAGCTTATTAAGTTTGTAATGAATATGATGAGCTCAAGTGGTACTACTGCTACATCAGAACCCAATATTGAACCGACATTGGAGAGGATGCTAATTAATGATGAGATGAGTGTTGAAGATGAGTGACGCACTTATGCACCATTGTCTTAATTTATCACTTGCATTTAGCTTAATTTGTTTGATGTTATTTTCTATGAATTTTAGAACTGGATCGTCGAGTTTTATGGTTAAATTTGGTTATGTAATGAATTTATTTCATGTTTCTAGTATTTTTCTATAATTAAAAATACATACATCTTTATTAATAATTTACCGTGTCGAAATATGTGTTCTTGAGATTTACCGTGTCGATGTGTCGTGCAATGTCGGTGTCCGTGCAACATAATGGGGAGCTTATGAAGATCGGTCTACAGATGGCTGAGTTCCCTGTGGATCCAATGTTGTCCAAGGCCATAGTTGCTTCAGACAAGTTCAAGTGTTCAGAGGAGGTGATTTCTATTGCTGCCATGCTCTCAACAGGTAACTCAATTTTCTATCGTCCGAAAGACAAGCAAGTCTATGCAGACAATTCAAAGCAGAATTTTCACATTGGCAATGTGGGAGATCACATTGCTTTGCTAAATGTTTTCAATGCGTGGAAAGAGACAAACTATACGACACAATGGTGTTACGAGAACTACATACAAGTCAGGAGCATGCAGAGAGCAAGCGATATCAGGGATCAGCTTGAGGGGCTTTTGGAGAGAGTTGAGATTGAGCTCACATCGAACCCTGGAGATTTAGATGCCATAAAAAAGGGCAAAGGCCATTACTTCAGGCTTCTTCCCTCATTCTGCCAAGTTTGAGAAGACCGGAGCTTATAGAACAGTTAAAAATCCTCACAATGTTCATATACACCCGAGCTCAGTACTAGCACGGGTCCTTCCCAGATGGGTTTTGTACCATGAGTTGGTCCTCACTAGCAAGGAATATATCAGACAGGTTTCGGAGCTAAAACCGGGGTGGTTAATTGAATTAGCTCCCCATTATTACCAGCTAAAGGATGTGGAAGATTCAGCCACAAAGAAGATGCCTCGAGGAGAAGGGCGTGCGTCAAAGGATTCTTCACTAATTTGCAACTCTTAATTATACTATTGAAGTGTTAATGCACTTGTCTATACATGAGAATCACGTTGTATTAATTGTTATTTGTTAACTGCTTTAATTTGATTGCTGGACTCATTTCCAAAAATGTGTTACATAAATTCTTCTTAGTGATAAATGAACGTACATGAAGTTAGATGCGTGTGCGCACTACTATAGAGCCAGATTGAGTGTTTTTGGTTGTGGTATAAACACGCAGTGAGAATGGATCGGAGATTGTTTCTGTCATCCATGTGCATGCAGCTGCTGGATTTCATGTTGAATTTACTGGCTATTTTCGGGTGAAACAAGTCTCGTTTGTTCTAAGATTAAAATATTTATCCTGTTGCTTAGACGTTGATCGTCTAAATTGTTACATTAGTTTAGATGGAGATAACTCACTAGTTTTTTTTTAACCAGATTTGCTACTTGCTAGTTGTTTGTAGCATCATAGGAGCACGAATCTAGCACCGAACAGCGTCCAGAGAAGAACAATGTTTTAAAGGTGTTTTGGAGGCGTATTTTTGGGCGCGACTCTGGGCAAAGTGTACGACTTTTCCAGCGAGGCGTGTGCTTCGTGATGAAGGCGTGAAAAGGCATGCACCTTGCATCAGAGGCGAGCACTTCGGGCGATATTTGTCGCTGTAAGGGCATCTCCAATGGGAGGTGCTAAACCCTATATTATAGCTTGGTATATCAATATTTGATCTCCAATGGTTCATTTTGAGGATTTAAACCCTACATGCATCTAGCTACAAGTCCTAAATGAAGATCTAGAATAGGACTTCATTTAGATCTGGATCTAAAATGGGAGAGAGAGAGAGGCAGTGGGCCAGACTGAGGGAATAATAGGTTTAGGCCTGACTGAGGGAATAATAGGTTTAGGACTTCATATAGGACTTTAACCATTGGAGATGATTGAAGTCCTAAATGAATAGTGTCAAAATGAAGTCCTAAAAATAGGTTTAAAACTTCATATAGGACTTCTCCATTGGAGATGCCCTAAACAAAATGACGCCATTTTGATCTGCGTTTGTTTAACACACACACACACACAGAGCCAGACCGACAAAACCCTAAATCTCCAAGTTTCAATTCAATCAAATTAGGTTGGCGCACAAAGTGGATTCCTCTATTCAAGCTTTTACAGGTTTTGCTTGTTTGGTAAACTTCTCTGTGTATTTTTATTCTGTAGTTTTGCAATGAGTGAACATGATTCCACAAAGAAGGATTTTGCTTGGAAGTATGCTATGAAAGTTGATGGGTCTAATTATGCAAAATCAAAATGTAACTTTTGCCAGCAAGTAGTTAGTGGGGGGATTCAGAGAGTTAGCAACATTTAGCTCACACTCATACGGGTGTAAAAGGTTGTCCATTAGTGCCGGAAGAAGTAAAATTAGAATGTGCTCAAGCTTTGAGAATGTATCAAGGAGGAAAACGGAAGGAAGATGAGTTAGTTACAGAAATAAGGAAGGGTCCAGGAGAGAATACAAGTATGAATTCACTAGATTTTGGGGAGCATGAAATTCAAGATGATGGGGGAACTTTTGTACCAGAAATTAAGATAAGAGGACCGATGGATAGACATGTCATATCTACTGCTCGGCATACTACTTTGAATTCTCAATTGAAAAGAGCTTAAAGGAAAGAAGTATGTCGGATGGTTGGTCGCATTGTATATTATGGTGCACATGCTTTTAATCTTGTTAACAATCTTTTTTGGGTACATATGGTGAATGGAATAGCTAACTTTGGTCTCGGATTCAAGCCTTCTTCTATGCATGAGCATAGAACTTGGATTTTGAAAGAAAAAGTTGAAGCAGTTAATCATGAAAAGGTGGAGCACTCCAAAGCATCTCAAGTTTCATTTGATTGTTATAATATATATATACACACTGTATTTCTTTTAAAATTTACGCCTCAAGTTTCACCAAAAGTTTACACCTTTACGCTTCGAGGCTTGCACCTCGCCTCGATGGACATAAAACTCCTCAACTTGCGCCTTTCGCCTTTTAAAACATTGGAGAAGAGATATATAAAAGGATTTTTACTATTTCGATAGTGAGATGAGTCTATGTCTTTTCTAACTCATCGCTAACTAAAAAGTTGCTTTGGGAGGTCTTTCGGTCTTTGAGCAACTATTCTAGGTCTCATGAAACTACGAAGTTGACAGACATTATGACTACATCGTTAACAACTATTAGACCCAAAACATTCCGTATGCAAGTTGACTGCAAGGCTGGTCATGATATAGCAATCAGTTAATCCAACAAGCACAAAGTGCAATGAAGTTACACCAACAATGAAATGCATTCATTCATTGATCTTTGTAAGGAGATTCTCATTTCATTTCAATTTAAGGTCTGAGCTTTAAAAAACAAAAACAAAAGAAACTCACTACCTAAGATCAGATAAAAACGACTTTCACTCTACTATATCATTTACCGTTTTCCACTATTCTCTCATTTTAACTTTCCAACAACTTTCACACAATTCTTCCATTTTAGGTTTTTAGTTCTCACTGATATCTCAAAATTTGTACAATTAAAATCATTAGTATTAAAAATTGAGAATCTAAACGTCAGTGTATCTCATGTATAAAGACAACCCTCATAATGTGTTTGGGTGAGAATGAAAACTTTGGAATTTAATTAAATTTTAGTAATTTAGATTTTCATTATTTAAATTTATTTTTTTGGATAAACTTTTTGACAATTTTATAATTTCCATCATTTTAAGAAGAGAAAAATTTGATATCCAAATTTCTTGTTTCAAATCCCTCAAAAATAAGTGTCATTCTACAATTCTCTCAACTTACTCATAAAGTTTGAAATTTTTCATGAAAAACCTCAAACACTACAATTCACAAATCATGGAATTTAAAATGATGAAATCTAATTTTCATCAATTATAAATTTTAAAAGGAATCAAAAAGACTTCATTCAAACACATCGAGGGATTTTGCATGTTGTATTTCACATTCCTAGAGTGACATTGAACAAGAAAAAACGTCTCAATACCGTTGAAAAGATCTATAAGACTGAAGCCTAAATGTCCGCCTCAAGTCCCTGAACAGTAAGCCAAAGTATAATAAAAGGGATAGGCAAATCTGACATGAGCATTGAGAAATGAAAATATAGCTACATATAAAGTGATTTGCGGGAGTCAATAAGGCAACTCAGCAGTCTCGACCCCTCCCACAGGAGTGGCAACAGACTAACAGAGCACGTCAAGCAACAAAATATGGTTCACATAGAACTGGTCTTTGGGAGCGCAGCGGTCTAAGTCAGCAGAATAAGCACCAACTACTTCAAAAGTTGGCAGAAGGAGAGGAAACAGAGGAAGAAAATCAGACAAAAAATGACCACTTTATATCAAAAGTGCATACTCATGACAAATGTTAGGCAAACATAATATTCCAAATTACTGAAACAACAATAACAAGTCTTGTTCCCATAACACCTTGAAGAAGTTTTGACAAAAAGCTGAATATAATTCCTCTCTCCACCTAATGAAACGGACAATATTAATCTAATCGTCCTCCTCAATAACCTTGGTGCCCAAGCCCTTTAGTCCTTCAGCTGGGATCTCTGCAACAGTAACAAGGGAGTATAGCTCCTCCTTTGCATCTTCATCGTCGTTCCTCTTGCGAGCAATGCGAACCCTGATTCTTCTTGGGACGCTCCTGATGCCTCTGCTCCAGATTTGTTTGTTCAGCTTGACATCAACCCTCACATCAACTGTTCCCATAGCCTTCTGGGCAAACTTCCTGATCTCCTTGATAGCATTGGGAGCCTTCTTCTTGAATGTGCTGTAATTTTATGACAAAATAGAACAAATCAATAATCTGCCATTGATAATGCAGTTAACATTGTAGCCCAAACATAAAGACACAAAGTGTGGAGATATATGTGTAACGAAGTAGACAGTGAAGATGGATAACAATCACAAACAGAAGCAAAAAAAAACACAAGAATGGAGTAGTTTCCTATTTTAAGTAGTTGCCACTGAGAAGTAGTCTCACCAGCCACGCCAATCCAAATAACAACCACTGTCAGCCTCTAATAAAAAAATAAACAGAATAGATTCACCGGTATACAGTTAATTTATTTATAAACAGATTCCAATAAGATCAAGCAGACCAGTGTTACTGATTACAAAGAAAAGGCACAATCTTTCAAATACCCACAAACCATACGATGCTAATTCACCATCAATATCACAAAAAACCTAGCCAAACTATACATGTGACAATATCGAATCCAAATTATGAACCTGCAAATGAAAACGGAGGAGGAGGGAGATAGGGTGTTACCAGCCATGGAGACGCTTGTGGAGGTTGATGGTGAACTCCCTGGTCACCACCTCTTCCTTTCGTCCCTTTGTCTTCTCAACCATTTTCACTCTTCTTCTTCTTCTTCTTCTTCTTCTTCAACTGTACCTGCAAAAAATCAAGATTCAATTTAACTCAGAACAGAGTAAACGGCCGTAGATTCAGAGATTAGGGATCGGAAGAAACAGTATTCGAGCATTGAGGAGATATCAGAGAGAGAAATAGAGAAAGTGAGCGAGACCTTGGGGAGGGTTGAATGGGGAGAGAGGGAGGCGCTGAGAGTGAACAAACTTATAGCAAGAGAGAAGCTAAACCCTAGTTACTATGCGGTTATAAAGCTCTCTGCTTCTTCACCAATACGATGCCGTTTCGGTCACACAATTAATTTTTTTGAAAAATTATTTAAAAATCCAAAAACAAATAAGATTTCAAAAAAATATATGACACCAAATTCATGACTTTTTTTAAAAAAAAAAAATCAGCTAACATAATTGTCTCCCAAAAAGGATTAAAAAGTTATAAATTTTTTCTTTTTTTATCGATTTTACCCCTAAAAGCATTGGTCGAATGTGAGCTTAGAAACCAGTCTTTCCTTTTCCAAATTCCAAATCGACCTCTGAATCACCATGGTTGTCCCCACATGAATGACGACGATCCCTCTCATTTCTATCGATTACCATGGATCTGGTTGTAATTTTGTTACTGATTGTGGACATGAATGGATTGGATTATAGTGGGTTCTTGAGGAGTCCATCCGTATACTTAGGAATTGTAAGGAAGCAATTTCTGAGGACATAGATAAGGTGATAATCCTAGTCTCCTGGAACCTATTATTGAAGAAAGATAATGGCAAGCTTAACAAATGTGAGATTGATGCTAGACACGATGATGATGACCCATATCAACACTGGCAAAGTGAGAACCTTGAATGAATGGATGTGTGTGTGTTCTTATGGAGTGCTGGCTTTAGCCAACACACTATCTCGCCAATCAATTCCGTCCAATCTGTTATTCAGGCTTTTCCATAAAAGAACAACGATGAACTTGTGGGATTTGATCCCTAAATTTTGTGTTTAAAGTTGCAGCTGCATCTAGTGTTGTTTTTTGTTGTATTGTATTGTTGACAGTAAGAAATTTTGCTCTCATCGATCTGTGAGATAACACTTCCTACTAAAACCCTCTAGTAACATACTGGATGCCATTGATGATTGCAAATTTGTGATGTAACTATGATTTGAATAAAACCGTGTTCTTCATTAAAATTATTTTTTTTAAAAAGAAAAAATCTGTGCTGATGGTTGTCGATCTCCTAGTCTTGATTATAGCTATGCCACCTTCGCAAGTAAGGGAAGACAATTGCAAAAGCAGCAGTAAGTTCAACACTGATCGAACTATAACCCCTTCAGGTACAGGCTTGTACAAACACATGAACTGTCGGGCATCTCTCTCTAGTAAACAATGTTGATCGATCTTTTGATACTCAAATGGGATAACTAAAAGTTAGGTGATTCATGAACCAATTCCTTCATCATGTGCTCCAAAGAACTTATATGCTATCTACTCTTGAGAACAAAAGGGAAGGCAGTCATCGTACGTAGCAGCTGTTATGGGGAGAAGACAAGCTGTCAAAGGATTGGGGTTATGTTAGAAGCTTTAGTGTTGATAGGATTTGTTCAAGTATTTGTCTAAGTATCTGTTCAAGTATCAAGTATCTGTCTAAATATTTGTCTAAATATTTGTCCAAGTATTTGTCTAAATATCTGTCCAAGTATCTGTTTAAATATCTATTTTTTTGTCAAGTTTAACAATAGTGTAAACAAGATCTTTATAAGTTTGAAAATCTCTATTTTGCTTTAAAAAAGAATGAGATTGGAAGAAAGATTGAAAAATAAGAGCCTGATCGACCATAACCTAGTTACTGGAATTATCAAAAGTCTGAATATTTGTTCAAGTATATGTCTAAATATCTATCTTTCGTCAAGTTTAACAAAAGTGTACACAAGACCCTTTCTAAGTTTGAAAATCTCTACTTTCCTTAAAAAAAGAATCAGATTGGAAGAATGAATGAAAAATAAAGGCTTCACCATAACCTAGTTGATGGAGATATTAAAAGTTTGAATATCTGTTCAAATATCTGTCTAAGTATATGTTTAAATATTTGTCTAAATATTCATCTTTCGTCAAGTTTAACAAGTATATGCAGAACAATATTGACTTAATTGATTGATGTAGCACTGTAAACAAACCTTTTTTTATTATGGTCCAAATAGTGTATGACTTCATATAGGTCCTTGTGCCAAAGGATTATATAGATCAGGACCATTTGGCATCAAGAATGGTCAGAACTATACTCCACCAACAAAAGTCCTCGGCTGCTTTCGATCACTCTTACTAACGTTTCTAAATATGAAAGTAATAAATACACACAAGAAAACTTGGAGCTGAAGAGAATGTACTGCTCCTTACTTTGTACATGTTTGGCAGCTTCGAATTCCCTAACTGGGGAGCAACTGTCACACAGCTCAATCTTGAGATATGCTAGACCACACCGTCTTAGCTGCTTAGTGATGTCATTCCAATTCAATGAAACTGAAGGTAGAACAAGCTAGCTAGGGGGAGCTTTTAATTGTATGCTTATCTGATCCATGCAAACTGATCATGGTGTTGAAAGAGCCCGGAATGACTTTCTTGGCTCTAATTTGTATGGCGGTCTGCTGCTAGTACGTCTTAGTATTTGATTCATGGTGTCTTTGGATGAGTCCAAAGTCAGAAATACCTCAAATGGTTAACATAGAATTCGATAACTAATATGAACGGTCTGGTTGCTGAATTACAAGTCTAGAATAAGAGTGGTTTCCGAAATTTAATGTTTGAGAAAGACTTCAATGGACAAGCTTCTATGACGGAGATGCATAAGATTTGCTTCAATTACCACCCATCTACACATTTGTTTGAAAAATGCTGGAAGTTAAGACTACGGCCGGTGGCTATTTTCAGTAGGGACTAGGAGCCATATTCTCAGTAGCACCTGCATTAGTGATCGTTATACGGTTAATGGTCTTCGGGTATTGTCGGAATCCATCGATCACAAGGAGAAGAAAAGGAGAGAAGGAAAAAAGGAATACTTAGAAAAACTGTGACGGAGTGGAGAGGGAAGTGGAGGAGGAGCGAGAGGAAGACAATGATGAAAGAAATAGAGGAGGTCTGATTCGGAGAGAGATGATTTTTCAGGAGGGGAGGAGAGACTTTCATAAAATCAGTGACATTCTTCGTAAATAAATAACAAATTCTGATATGTTACAAACTTAAAAACAGAATAAATATTTTTGAGATTGAAAACTTATGATGAGTTTTTGAAAAGAAAAAAAAGTATAAACTGAGTTTTTCTCATTTTTCCTAATTTTTTATTTATAAATACCAATTAATAAAAACAAAAACGAAAATTGCAAAAAGAAATTAGAACAAAGAGCAACCAAAGATTTTTCTCTATCTTTTTTATTTAGTTAAAATTTGGATGTAGACCGGAGTAACAAAATCCTTTGTGGTTGGCTAGCATTTTCTCTCAGATTGTATCAAGAATTAATTGATATCTCAAGTTCTTAACCAACTCTCATGGTGTGAAAAGTCTAACCCCACAATTTGGGATCGTCACAATACTATGAATGATGGAATAATACTACATTCTATGGAGCTATGGAGAATAATACTACCAATGACAGAATGTTAATGTTACAAGGCTCCAATGGGGGCAAAGTGAACTGTGCACACATTTTCTTCTTCGAAGTATTAGTTGTCTTTTTTTTTTTTGGTAAACGTTACCGGGACTCACTCATCGCCCCGGTACTAGTTGTCTAATTCTAAAGAAATTCATACTCTACAGTTTGGATGAAGAAAAGAATGTCCATCCAAATTTGTAACAGGAACCTTCACATTTCTAGAGCCCTGCTTAGTCTGCTATTTGAATGTCGCCTACGATTACGGTGCACTTCGTGAACGTCTCCACAAGCTAAGACCCAAAACTGCGAGACCAGCAAGGCCAGCTAAAATCTGCCAGCAGAACCACCGAAACCATATTTTTGTTATACAGCAGTTCAGAAATGATTCGAGTACTTCAAGAACAAATTTGATTAGAAAATTACCTTGGCATCTCTTCCAAAAGTTGTTGCAGATCTGAAGAAAGAATCTAGTAACTTAAAGCGAGAACTTTGGGGCATTAAGATCACTACAGTGTACTGTTTTTTGCAAGGATAAGGTAGTATGCTTTGTAATGCTATCTGAGCAGTTCTTGGGGTTAGAGAATTTCTAACCTTTAACCGGCTCTCCTCTTGAGTCTGCACAAAGAAATTATGATTGTTAGCCATATCATTTTTGAGTTGTATCCACCACAATTCTACCTTAGGACCTCACTTAGAACATTTAGCTGGGACCATAGCTAATTCACCGCTAAGCGATGGGAGACAAAAATATCAGCTTAAGGAGTACAGTCACCAACCTCAAAACAAGTGCCAACATCACCAGAGTAGATCCTTGACTGGTAGGCTGTGTAAAATTCTCTCCAGCCAGTAGTAATTCTCCTGAAAGACCATAGGAAAATCAAGAGAAATCTAAGCGGATATAATTCAATCTATTTCATTCATCTCTCCCTTCTAGCAACCTTATACAGTAATCAATCTAACAACCATATGGCTTTTTGTCACAAGAAATCACCTGTATCCCATTTTCATGGGCTCTTTGCTCAATTTCAAGAACGGTGGAGACATCCTCAGCTGAAGGCCCTTCCTCTTGAAGACATAATATTTCATCCAAAGTAAGATCGACCTGTTAAATGGCATTGAACTCCCAGTTGACTGACCATTCAATTTAATAAACTGAAAATAAGATGTACGGCTTCATAATCACCAACCAGCTTCGAGGAAATTTCTGGATCACATGAAAAATTTATGCTTATATCACCACGAACATTACCTGTCCTGGAAGGCTTATTACCGCCAAGAAATACTGAAACACCTACAGTATATATCTGCAACACAGAGGTAACAGAAGATGGGTTGAAATAAAGATGAAGATGGATGACTGAATAGAAATTCAGGAATTTCAAGACGAGTTCACACCTGTCCATGCTTGAAGCGGAGAATTTGCATAATTTTTGTTTCAAGAAGTTTGCTCAGGAAACCAACAACATGAATATCTTCTACCTGCCATTTGATGGGTTATGTCCAGCAATAAATCATGAGTATAATCGAACACCTCAAAGGCCATATCATGTAACATCACATGCTTTCTAATGATTAAGAAAAGGAGGGCCACAAACCATTGTTCTGTTATTCAGCTCCACAGGGAAGCAAAGCTGGACCGAACATTGTTCTTCCACCATAGGGCTGCGAACCACTTCTCTACAAGCACATCCAATTAGAAGGTATTAGGATCCAAAACGTAGTTGAAATTCGGACATGTTTAAGTAATACTGTGAGGGAACTAGAAAGCATCATACATTCCAAACAAGTATAAAGATTCAGAAAAGATTTGGGATGCAGCTTAATTAAACCACTATTAGACAATGGATCTTTTTATAAGACATCAATAATATCTCACGATTAAAACACCTTGAACCACCAACACAATTTCATTTTGTATAGTAACGTACCGTATTATGGTTCTAGGAAACGTGAACGGTAGTCCCGTGAGTTCATCACGGTTATAATGCATGAGAGGTTTAGGAGGCTTTGATATACCACCCTGCATAGAAAAGCACATACACGTTAGCACATATATAGTCCAGGTGCAGGTAGAGCGAAGGAAACGTACTTACCAAGTACTCCAATATTAGAGGAAGTGCTATAGATGGATCGATATTCCCAACAATTACAAGAGAGAAGGTTGACGGGTCCTTGAAACATTTGTTGAAATATTCACAAGCTTTCAATGGATCAACTTTCTGAAGATCGCTTATTCTAGTAGGCTGCAAATTGTACAATTTGACCCAGAATGAAAACTACAGCACACATATATCAAAAGCCACAGGTAACACACTGTGGGCATCATACCCTAAAGAAACAGGAGTTTCCATAGTTTAGCTCCTTCACACGATTTGCAAATGCAGTGTAAGGATCCCTGTCTTGATTATGGACCATTTCTTCTGCCATTTGCATCACAATACTGACATCTTCTTCTCCTGGTATTACATTTGTGGTGAATAGTTGATACACAAGCTGCCAAAAGAATATTACTAAAACCTTTGCAGATTGAGATAACCTTGCGGGGAAATAAATACTTTACAAGAATTTATTTAGTTTCTTTTAATTCTACAATAATGCAGCACACCTGCAACGCTGTTTCTAAGTCTGAGGGTGAACAATCACCAGCAAAGGTTCTCGTGTATGCTCCAAGCTTTGTGCTGACTTCGGCCCTTTTACCCGCAAGCATATCCATAAGAACTGAAGGTCTATAACCATATACACCAATTTCCCCTGCAATAGTTGGCCCCATTGAGCAAGAAAAGTACTCACTTTCAACGAGTTCAGATAAACCCCCATATGAGAACCCTGTAAAGATAACCTACCAAAACAAAGTGCTGGTAAGACTGTGAGCCCATGCTTAAAATGACTACACATATTGGCTCTGATAGAAAAGAATGCCACAGAACAGAATGCCATGATCATATGCAAAATTCCTCTTCAAAAGATTAGTAAGGACGATATTATTAGATAAAAGAAACTTCATTTGACCTAGCTACTATTATTCCCAATACTGAAGTGATGAACTGTATAAAGTAAATCATTATATTGCTTTCTTTCACAGGCATACCTGGTCATCAAGAAAGTCTGTACTCTTATAACAAATTCTCATGCCATTTGATAGAACTAATTCATTAGCTCCAATATTTGAATATTCAGATTGCTGCACAATATTCCTGAAAAAATAATATAAAAAGGCTAAGAATATATGAGAGCATAGTAATACTACAAAACAGTATGAATGACATTGCAGAGCTCATAATCAGTCTAGAATATATAAGACTCTGAACTCCGAGCAGATATATATCAAGTTGCACGCAACCAACTGTAGAAGTTCAACCGAGAAGTCTCACATGGACAAGAAGAGGAATAACAGCACACAAAACAGGGGAGGGAAAGAGAGAGAGACAAACTAAGAAATAAAAGTCCATCATTACCCTGGATTAGGTTTTGTACCAACAATTTCTTCAGGAATGTGTTCGGCATCCCATGCAGAAATGGTCCTTTCTTCTTCGAGGGAACTTATTTTACGTACAACATTTTTCAGATCATCTACAATTGCACAAGCTCGTGGTTCAATAGTCTTAATGACACAGCTACGTGATGTTTGAAACTTCTCAGCATATTTGGATATCTCTGCTGCAGTTATATCTACAAGGATGAAAGTTCTGATGATTAGAGTAATGTAATGTTGTATACATGTGAATAAATATATGTGGATACATAATGACTCACAAGGTAAAAGGGTCTTCTGGAGTTGAGCCTCATACTCTATCCCAATAACAGGCTCATTATGGAGAAAATGCTGCCCAGAGAAAGAAAGAAAAACAGTGAATAGGAATTCAAATAAAATAAAAAAGTCATAAAGAATCGGAAATTATATGAGAGTATGAGACTATGATTTGGAACTACTTGTAAATATTCATCTCGCAAGCTGGTTGACTGCATCTGATCACGTTCCAAATAGGCAGATTCAATCTGACATCAGTAAAGCTCGAACAATAGATACTTCCCGTTCTGAAAACCCATGTAGCCGAACCCTGGCAACCTGAAACATTAGGTGTTAAAATGATAAGCTGAAAATGGTAAAGCTGAAGTAGATGTAATCAGTGAATACCTCAATCAGCATCGATTCTAGGGCCTCAACAGTACCCTTTTCTTTACAAGATGCAGTCATCATATAAGCCTTCAAGGGATTAACCAGGACATCTGCTGAAGTTGAGCATGAGAAAAAGGGTGGATCCTTTCTACGAGCTATTTTGAAGAATCTCTGGTTTACAGAATACAGGAACATTGATTCAGCCAGTAAATCCCGGTAGTCCCTCACTGTATTCAGCTTACTAGCTGGAGTCTTATAGCTAATAATCACTGCAGACTACAACAAGGAAAGTTCAATATAACTATGTGACAAGTTTCTGATGATGCATCTGTTGCATGTTCTGCTAATGTGCACACCAATTGACACATTAATGCTAAGATTTATTTCCGTACTAACCCCAGTTGCTTCAGACTCCATAAAACATGAAAAGCGTGGTTCTTCATGAGATGGAACTTGAAATGATGGTATAAGTGGAGACTCAGGTGCAGAACTTTTATGTCCAAATTGATTAATCAACTCAACTACACTCTGAGAGAAATAGATTGTGTCATGACATCTTAATATTATATCCTCAATTCCAATGTAAAATTGAGAGGTCGAGAACATCTGACCTTTGTATCAGGAAAATCTCCTACGGTTATCACTGCCATATTGCTCAAATGGTACCACTTCTGACAAAATTGCTTCACAATCTCAGGAGAAACTGTTCAAATTACCTTCTCTAATCCAATAGGTGCTCAGCATACTGCAAGCGAAATAGAGTTGAAAAAGTAACATAAGATTGATGGATTCACCTTATCTTAATACCTACATAACAGCTAAATTATCAAACTTCACTTCAGCTACTACTAGGTTGGAAAAAGTTCAAAACAGCTGTCAAAGAAACGAAATTAAAGTTTCAACCATTTATCACCATATTTGTTCATGGTGTATTGTGCCTTGTTAAATTAAAGGAAAATTGGGGGGTAGACGAACAGAAAAAAAATCATGATAAAGTGGTTAAATATAATTAGTCTTCGTAGCAGTACCTTTGAACCAGCCATCATCAAAAGCCTATGTGCATCCTGCATCCTTCCTGTAGCATTCCGATTCCCTCTGTACTCTTCCATAACAGCACCTCTTTCCCTTTCTAAGTCATCTTTTGAGACACGTATTTATGGTAATCAAAATGTAAGTAAATATTCCTGAGGGTGTGTTTTAGAAAAGGGAGAAGTTGGTGGTACCTCAGAACTGAATTCCGCCAAAACAGAGATCGCCTCAGATAACAGTTCAAGCTTGTCAACAGGAACAAATAACTCGTACACAGTGTCATCAGCCGATGTCACTGCATTCTGGCAAGCACCAAATCCCGCCCCAATACTTTCGAGAAATCTGACAATATCATGGTTTGTGTACTTCTCATTCGTGAGCAACTCCTCGTTCGTCCTCCTCCTCCAAAACTGATCTGCCATCAGTCCAATAATATCAACGACTTTTATACGCGAGTAGCACAACCTTACCTTACATAAACTTATAACCTTTTCAATCCGTTTGAATGTTCTCTTGATTTAAGCAACACATTCCCTTGGCACTCAGCCATACATAAAGTTGTGAACTTGTAATGTTTTGCCTTACTCAAACAATGCATTGCATGATCAAAACCTCAGTCAAATTTCTTATAATTTACACAACAGCACACAAACAACAGCTCCCCACATACCCATTACCAAGAAAACTCAAACTAATGCCACACTGGTTCCCAATGGCCAATAAAATTGAGATATAAACACAACTGAATCAAATAAGCAGAGCCTGTACAACATAAAGAAACCAAATTCAATTGAACTATTAACAAAGAAAACAAAACAGTTACAGAGAAAGCAGTTATATACCCGACTTTAACAGCAAGGGCGAGGGCTGCTCTCATTTTGGGCTTGGAATTGCAACGAACATAGTAAGTGAGACCATTCTCAAGCCTACCATAGTCGACTCCGACTGGCTTGTCTCCCAGAACTTGGTCCATGTCTATACTCACCAGCTTCAATGACCTGAACCCACTTTTCTTCACCATTTTGGAGCTCTCTGCCGGAAGCAAATCCATTACCGGAACTTTAAACAGGTTGGGAATATGGGGATTTGTTTATGTTTTTCGGACTGATAATATTTTATTTGTCCGAACTCAAAACTCATATAAAACTACAGACTCGTCCTTCTCTGCTCCATCAGTGAAAGTAAAGAGCTCTACTTGGGCCTTGAGCCCCAAAAGATATGAACTTGGGCCTTCTTTGTTTAGAAAGTTTGACCCTACTGAAACCCTAGTCAAGGTTTTCAAGATTGAAACTTTTTGCTATAAAATGGCCACATTACCTTATCTTCAAAATCCCAGCAAAGGAAAATGGGGGATTGTGTTCGTAAACACACAAAAGGATTCGTCCAAACTCCAAAGTAAGCTTCGTTTTTTTTTCTCTATTAGAATTCCTCTGCAAAATTTTGTGCTATCTAATTTGGGGATCCTGTAGTTTTTAGTGGTGCTTGTGCTCTTGTTGCTTATAATTGTGGGTTGGTGTGGTTTTTAGTGGTGCTTGTGCTTTTGTGCTATCTAATTTAGGGTCAAATGAGATTATGCTAATTGTTGCATATTGTGATATGGATATAATGGATTTGCTAATTTAGAATTAGCTTACAGGTGTGTGTTTGATCTTATGATTCTTATCTATTGCTATGGCTTGTGTATACTGAAGTATAGATATGATTGCTTGTTCTGGTCTGCTATAACAATGAAGATCATCGTTACGTTCTTATATTTAACTTCTTCTTGTCTTCTAGCTCTACCAAATTTGGTTTCTCAGATTCACAATGTACGGCTTGAGATCTACAGCACTCCATTGTAGCAAGATGTTACACTAATCTGGGATGTAATTTGAACCTTGATGTCAATAAGATCTTGTAGCTTGTCAATGCAATAACCTCACTCTCGAGCATAGATTCTGATCCTGACCAAACGTCATCAAGAATTGATTCCACCTCCACTGTGTACACAGTATCATTCAAAGTGCCTCCTTTGTTGAAAAAAACAAGAAATCATTTGTAGTTGGTTCTTAATGACGTTTGGTAGGGTTCAGTGTCGGTTGGCTCTTCCCAACTTAGCAATTGATAAACTACAAGGTCTTAGTCATCAAGATTTAAATATCTTTCATTGTTCCTTCAATTTCTCTGCCACTGCTGGATGACAGTGTTGTGACTTGGAAGATATGTCATCTCTGATATCGTTAGCTGAGATGTGGGAGTATAAGAGGTAACAAGTATCAAACCTATTGTACAGTATATGAGTGTTGAATTGATAGTGTTTTTGTTTTGCAGCTCGTCCTTCTCCTTCTCCTTTTCCATTAAGTGTCCATGCATCTCAATAACTCGTGGCTTGTTGTGTTGTTGGATTGTTTCTTTACGTCTAAGGTTGATCATGAAGTTAGATGTACGTTTCCATCCAGAATTCCATTTCTAGTGAAGTTTGTTAAGAAAATCTTATTCAGATGTAACAGAAACTTAATATCAAAATTGGCTCTGCGACCTTGATCAATTTGGCTGTTTGGGAGGAGTAACTATCAACTTTGATTTCAAACTTGAGTGATGGTTGATTATTGATACTACATGATTGGCCTTGTTCATTGTCATATCGATGTTGTTTGGCAACCTGAAAGATCTTTAGCACAATACTACGGTTTATGAGTGAGGCAGCTATGTTACAAACATACAATCTCTACCTTGTACTGTACTTCATAGTGTCTATGGACAACCCTCCTCTTTGTGCATAACCAATTACATCTTTACTGAGAAGCCAAAACCTATTTTGTTGAAAGACCCCAACGTTGTTTATGACATTAATGATGCCCGTGTTTGAGGAATTAGAGACAAGCTAGACAACAGACGACAACAACTCCGCAGCTTTTGTTTCAGGAATTACGTGATAAATGCTTCTCAAACTACACTTGTTTTTTACCGGAATTTTTCTACGAACTTGGGTCTCCCTTCAAAAAAATCTTGGGCCTCCCTTCAAAGAAAGTTTACCCGGGTCAAGAAATGGAGTGATGAACCGAACGCTAAACCCCAGACTCCCAGAAGAAGAGAGCAGAGTTCCGTTTCGGCCCAGTTTTGCTGCCAAAGCGACCCAGAAGTTGAATGAAGGAGACGAAGAAGATGGAGATGGGTATTCGAGCCGGAGTGGATTTGTGAGGAGAGGAGAAGGTAAGGAATTTGATAGAGACCCTGAGTTTGCTGAAATTATGGGTGCTTGTCTTGATGACCCACAAAAAGCTAGGTCCAAAGTAAGCTTTCTCTTGTTTTGCTCTTATTGCAAATTTGAGCTTGGTAGTTTCTAGTTTGGCTTTTACAGTTTAAGTGCTTGTGTTATTGCTTAAAGCTTGAAAGGGTTTAACATAATTGCAGATGGAAGAGAGGTTGAGGAAGAAGAGGAATAAGATACTGCACACAAAATCTGGCTCAGGGGAATCCATGAAAGTAGTATTCAACGAGTGAGCTCTTCTGATCCTTTGCAATATTTGAAAATTTTGGTAGATTATGCTTGCGGTGAGGTTTAATTTTATGATACTTGCTGCGCAAATGTATGAATACAGTGGATTTGTTCATAGACAAATCAATCCCAAAACTTGTCAATGTAAGTGTTTCGTGGTCATCTTATTATGGTTATGGCTTCTGTTGCTAGTGTTAACTTTTTGTTGGCTTCCAACTCTACCAGCTTTGGTTTCTCAAATTGGTATATATGGTTTGAGTTCTACAACACCCCATTGGAACAAGATGTGACCTTAATCTCGGATGTAAGGAACTTATCTTAACTCGATAATACATCCTCTTTCGTGAATGTATGATGGAACTTAGCTGATCTGGCTGGTGTGCAGACTATTCGATCATGGCACATTATCGGATGCTTGGGTGGATGCAATTCCATGAACATGCAAGTTTCCTATGTACGCCAATAGAGGTATTTATTGTAAATGACATTTGATGGGCACGTTTCTTGCTTGGAAGAAGAAATATGAGTTTGTGATTCATATATAACCCCACTTGACTTGTATTCATGCAGTTGTCACAATCTCCTTTCGACAAACGACCAAACTATGATGCCACTCAAGGAGCAAACGTGACACCAACTACATTTTACAACATTGGAGATCTTGAGATTCAAGACAACTTGGGACGTGTCTGGTATGTAGCTCATCTTGAGTTGTTGGACATGTTATAATCCCTTGCAATTTCATGCTCTGTGTGGATGCTTGGTTAAATACTGGTTTTTTTAATACAATTGGTGATGGGCGTGTGTGTCTTGATGTTTCTTGCTCACAAGTTTGAGCATCTTTTTGACAGGGTGGACGTTGGTACCAAAGAACCACTGATACTGGACGTTCTCATAAATGCGTTGACTCAGATAAGCTCCGAGTATGCTCCTCAAATCCCTATATCTTCTCTAGATCTTTGTTCACCTTTAATATGTTACAACACAATCCTTCAAACATAGTTATATTATATTGTGGGAGAGAACTTTCAAAGTAATAGGTCACATAATTAGTGACATCTTTGACTCGCTTGAAATGCTTCTATAGCTTATCTTTTGTTCAACTTTTTGTACAGCTTTGTTGGAATCAAGCAAGTGGTGTTTGGTGGAACTGAATGTGAACACTGGAACGAGAAATTAACATCAGAGGAAGCAGGTTATGCTGTTCACAAGATTTAGCAAATTTGATGTGCATCTGCAATGGCTTCAGTGGGTGCAGGCATTCTCTGTCTCAAGTACTAAACATATGGTAATTAAAGAACTAAAACTGGGTACAGTAGAACAGTTGAGTATGCAGGGAGTACGAAACTGATTGAGGACCCTATACCCTTATGTCCCCATTGTCAAACTATTGCTCAAGAGCAAATTAGTTGGCTTAAATGAAAATTCAATCCAGTAACTTAAATTGTAGAGGATCCATATTTGGCAAACAAAAAGTAGACTGCAAGTTTCTGTTCCAATATTGGCACTCAGCTTCTCATGAACAATGTTAACATTTGTGAATCCAAGCATCTGTAGACAACCTATGACTCTTAGCTTCAATACTGACAATCATAGTGAAACAAAAAGGACAAGATTCACTGAAATTGTACCTATAATAGAAAAGGAAAGAGTTAGCTGCCTAATTTCTTCAAAAGTAGTAGAGTTCTCCAAGTACTCAAATGACAGTAAAAGCATAGAGCTCAATTACAACAACCCTTCTAATACCATAAAGATTGCATTCACATGCACGGGCATAAAAAATCTGAGTCCATGATGACTAGGCAATGCTTGTGCGATGCTGAGAAACTTTCTCTGCAATAGATTTGATCTCGTTAATTCTCTCATCAACCAACTCTTGGAGTTGCTCTTCCTGGTTTGATTGATTCTCATCTACCTGAACAGTACTAGTAGCTTCACCGGCCTTGGACTTGCACATAACAAATGACATATCAGGTATGTATTCACTTGGAACTTCAATCACTTGCTTCCCACTAGTCCCAGATTCTTGTCCTATGAGGTCTTCCTTCATGCGATTAGAGACGATGCTTATAAAATCCTCCATGTACTTGTCCACCGGATTAAGGCCGAGATAGATGAGAATCTCCCAACACTGAAGAAATTGTTTCTTGTTGATTTTCAAGTTCTCACGCACTTCTTCAATGACTTTTGTGGGTGGCATCAGTCGAGGGATATCTGCCTTCTTTGACATTTTTCCTCGTGTCAGATGTGAAACAGCTAATTTAGCTGCATCCTGAACTGCTTCCAAATTCTGCAGCCGTAGTATGTCAACACAAGTTCGTACATGTTGGAAGTAGTCTAATGGTTCTTCAACTGTGAAGTCATACACGTTTTCAGACACTGCAACAGCATTGACAGCCTCTAGGATGTACCGCCCATAACCCTTATGCTGATAAGGAGGTAGTACCAAGATCTGCATCAACAAGAATTCTCATGAAAAGTTGCTTAACAAATTATAATACGAATCAGTAACTGAGGTTGGGAAGGAGCAAACCTGGCTAAGCCGCAAGCGAGAGTTGTCAGGATAATGATAAAAACGATACAGAGCTGTAAAACCAAGCAATGTAGTGTAAAAGTCCCCTTGCTGATCTGTTTTCTTATCAACAAGTATATACAACTCCCAACATGGATCCAAAACATCGATTGGACTGGCACCTAGATTACAAGACAAGGTGATTAAAACATGAATTGACATTCTGTCACTGGAGCAACCCCCACCAAAACAAAAGAAAAGATATTACCATCAACAAGAAGAAAAACAAGAGGAATCAAGCGACTGTAAAGGGGTCCAGCAGCTGTCTTGCCCACAACCATGCGAACAACCTACATTTAGTGGCTGTTAAAAACATGCAAAACAAACTTCAACCTATGAAAACACCATGGTAAGCACATACGCAGTACCTCCACATCAGAAGTGGATGAAGCCTTGTGCTGCAACACCTCCCCATCTGAGATGATGGATCTGCAGATATTTTTTCAGGGTTGAGATTCTTAGCAAAATTTAAAAAAATGATACGCTAAAAGTCAAGAATATCAACTCAATTTGAGATATGTATAAAGAAGGTTACAAAATCATTACTTAATGAAATTCCTCTGAGTTGAAAAGGTTTGAAGGAACTCCTCATGACTGTCAACAAGGGTCTCACCAAATACTTTCTGGAGATGCACAAATCATGAGATCAGAGAACTAAAGCCTAACTAAACTGAACTGATGGATGAAATAAACCGAGCATTAACCCATACCTGGAGAGCCGATTTCAAATCTGTGATCCCTTTGCCACCCTTATGACATTTAGCACAATCAGTAAGACGTACTCGGTAAGCATAAAGCTATAAGCATACTAATAGAAAACATACAGAGTACAGAAAAGAGCTAATGCTTACATCGGCTGTGCTCTCAAACAAAATATCAGCATATGCATGGAACGATATACTGCTAACCCATATGGTAATCTGCATGCGACAAAGAATAGAGAAGTTATTCACAACCATATCACTCAAGCTATGAAAACAGAACTAAAACGAATCATAGTTCAGCAAATAATACGACTGCAAACTTCAACTAACTTATAAGAACCAGGATTACCTTCAGCCCTTTGTGACCATATACCTTGCCGTCTTCCTCAAAAAAGACACTCGAGTCAACTGGTTCTATACATAAACCATTGGAAGCACCCACCTCTTCTTTGCTAGAAACTATCAACAAAGAAAATTTATAAGAATTCAAGGAACTTGAAGAACTAGACTAAAAGCATACAATGTCATATATATATATACAAGGCCCATTTCGAAACAGGCAGCACGAATAAATCATGGATAGTTCAACCTTACAATCACATGTTTTAGTTGTAAATGTATGAATCAAAAATACAGTACCTATTACTAACAGAATTTGCAATATAAGACCAAGCGGAAAAAATAAATCAGATGAACAGGGAAATCGTACCCAGAAATATCTTGATGCAATCTTTGGCCTCTACTCCAGGATCTGCTTCCAAAATCCACGGAAACAAACAAACAAAGCAAATCAAAGAGTCCGCTTCGATTCGAGACAAAACAGCGACGGAAACTAAGATGAACACATCATAAAGTGGTTGGAGAAATTGAGAGAGGTAAGAGTGACTGACCGACGGTGGAGAAGCCGACGCGGCGGCGCTTGCTGGGCCCACGAGTGTCGTCGGCAGAAGGTTTCTTCTGGCCCATTGGTTTCGTCTGGTGTGGTTAGGGTTTCGGGGGACCGGCGGGAAATGAGAGCGGGAAAAATAGTGAGTGTGTTGGAAAATGGAGGCAATAGAGGGGAGGATTGATTCAGGGATGGATATTTATAGCATAATAATGCTGCTGCGTATCGCCCCTGATGTCCCATTCTGACTTCTATGTGGGCTTGGGCTTCAACAAGCATTTTTAGCCCAAATCCTAGAGACTGGACCGATTGGTAGTGTTTTTTTTTCTTCTACTGCGACCTGCGTTCCTTCTAATTTCCAAACGGAAAAATTGAACACCATCAAAAACTTGGATGTTTAAAATTTATTTACTATATAACATTTTTGGGTTCCGAGGGTTTTATGTAGCTTGCACAGTACATTTCACTGTTTGAGCTCTACCCGTGCCGCATGTGCGAGGGAAATGAAACCTAGCTGATCAAAGACCACTCGCGTACTGTTTTGGATAGGATTTCTCCATTCTTCTCGCTTCACTTACTGTTCTGGATGCATCGATTCTCTCTCCCTAATTATCTCTCCGAAGCTCTGGCCTTCGCTATTTCTGTCAGTTCTTGGCATTGGGTCTCTATTACTTCAATCTCAAGGTCTCACTCGTCATCGCCCAGCGTCAAAGTCGACGGCCTCCTCTCTCGCTGATCATCCCAAGATCGATCGATTTGGGTCGTGGATTCATCGTGTTTCGAGCTTTACCCAGTTCATATTTTTTGCTCGGTTGGTTGATTTCGAGCTCGATTTAAAGGGCTGGAGCTGGGGTTTCGAACGTTCTCAGGTAACTTCTATTTTTTTCACTATATTTTGATTGATGTGATGATTTGATTTTGAGGATGTTACTGGATTGTGTTAATTAATGTTGAAATCAGATTTTCATTTATTTGATTCGTTGATTCTTGGTGCTCTGTGCTCTATAACCTTTTCGGTCTTTCTCTCTTCCGATCAAAAATCTATTCCAAAAAGTATGATGGCCTCATACTTTTGTTATTTGTTATATTGATCTGAACTGGATGAAGTATGTATTGCAGGTTTTGGGCTGTCCTTGATGAATATGAAATGGATGAAGAACTTTGGCAACGGATGAACGGCCCCTGATTTGTTTTTGTGACCCACCTAATTGAAGGAGGATACTCAGGGTATTTTTCTATTTTATCTCATTTGTTTTTTCATATTTTGTTCACCTAGATCTTTCTAATTTCTGTTTGTTTGGGTTTATTGGTGTTTAGATCTTTTTGGGCTCTTTTCAATTGAACTCAAATGTCATTGAGGTTAGGATGCTACTTAAGTAGAAATTTCAATTTCGACAGCATCAAATTGGATTGATTTGCTTATTCAATGATGTGATGGTTCTAATTGTTCTTTATATATATCTTGAAACCCTTTTCTCACATATCACTAAAACCAAAGTTTTGAGTTGAACCGAAGAACCTCTATTCCCCATTTGTGTTCCCTGCAGACCCTGGAGTCTCTTATACAATACTGGTCTGAATATCAATCTCATATACAATATTGGTGTCCATACAACAAACTGCTTCGTTAAGTTTCATTGCTTCATTGAGTAATGACGACTTACAGTGGGTCTTTGATGAAAGCTTTTGTGTATCCTTTCTTCTTCTTCTATTTTTTATTTTTATTTTTTGGTGTAAAAACCCTCATTCATATATCAGAGCATATACCACGCAGAGAATAGTAATGAAGTTTTGCTTCTGCTACTTCCCACGGGTTGAAAATGATGACCAATTTTTCCTACAATGACCTCTGTTAGTTTGGGAACTGGGGGATCCTGGCAGGGAAATGCTAGGATTTAAGATTGATTTGTTTAGATTGGAATATTGTTGATGGCAATAGTTGTCGTTCTGGATTTGTTCATTTTGGCACCCTATGTCTATATCAATTATGCTCAGTAGATTTTGTATGATGATAAACTATTTGTGTTACTGATGTTAAATATGGGTCTGTGTCTCCTGTCTCATTTTTTTTACAGGCAAACCAATCAAAATTGAAGGTTCTGGTCTCCTCTGTAGGCGGCTTCAATTTTATCTTTCATTTAAAAAAAACTAGCATATTTGTTGCATATTGGTTCAATATGCATATTAGTTCATAGTGTATGAAATACAGGTCTCTTCTTCTTTTTTTGTTTCCAAGCTTATTGGTCATAGCATATTGGTTCTAGCATTTTTTTTTTCAGGTGTTGTTTCTAGCATGTTGGTACCGTATATTGGATAGTAACCAGGTCTCTCCTTATGGACATTTAGACCTGCTTAAAATATATATATATATATATATATAAAACAAACTAATCATTGTAGTCTTTATTGTTTCCTAGCATATTGATACATATCCAATCTCTTTATCTATAGTGGTTGGGACTAATTATGAAGCTAATTAGTACAAGGTTTGAAAATTGAAAAGCAAATGAGAAAATGAGAAGTATATTAGAATGTTTAATGAGACCTGCCGGTGATAGTCCTAGGTGTCATATATGTACCGTACATGTATTTGCATTTGCATTTACATTTTTTTCTTCTTCTGAACATAGCTTTTATTTTAGATTTTCTGATTCCCTTTATGTTCTACCTTTTATGTTGGCACCATATTGTACGTGAAAAGATATATATTTACAGTATAACAAATGTGAGTGTTACAATAGATTTTACTGTTTATAGGAGTGTTTTTGTCATCTAAATGTCGAGCATGCAACCCGTGCAGGGTTTCTTTTTAACCCTATATTTTTGAGTCACTGTTTCTCAATTCCTCTCACTTCTCTCGCTGTCTTTCAGACTCAATTCATCTCCCATCGGTCTCTCAATCTCTCATTGATCTCTCAATCTCGATCTCGATCAGTCTTTGTTGTTTTTAAGCGTTATTTTTCTCTCTCCAAGTGAGCCCTCAGCCCTCAGCCTCACTTCGCCGACAAGGCGCTTCGGTATAACCTCTCTCTCTTCGTTGATTCATTGTGTTCGCTATGGGTGTTGTGCTCAAATTGTTTTTTTTATAACTGTTTCGAATTTGGGGCTCATTTTGTTGGTTATTGTACTCAAACTGGGTAGCTTTTAAGTATATTATTTGTTTAATTTGATCATGAGATACGAAACAAGCTATTCTTATGTTGATTGAGGCTTGGTTTTTGAAGAAGATATGATTTTGTTAGTTTCATTCTTATGTTAATTCAATGAGTTATGAATTTATTTATTTACTATATAACAAAGATGGGTTCTGTGGGTTTCCTGTAGCTTGCACTGTACATTTCACTGTTTGAGGTTATTTCAGTCTTTCTCCTCCATATCAATTAACCTATCCTATCTGAGATGAGTTTCATTTCTCATCCGCCTCTCTCTCACCTCTATTTACTGTTCTAGACATCGATCTCTCATCTAGCCCTCTCTCTTGCGATCTCGCCAGTTCTCATATTAGTTTTCGTTTAGGTATGGTATTTCAATGCTTTCTCTTATCTAGCCCTCTCTCTCACGTTGTGATCTATCATTCTCTCAGTTTAATCTTTATGTCTTTTGCACAAGGACCACTGCCTACGAAGTTCGTTGTGTTTGCATTCTCTTTGTGCGTCATCTTCTCAACGCGAGCTCCTTCTTCATAGACCAAGGTACGACGGTCCCTCCATCTCAAAACTTCATCCCATTGGATTATCAATAAAAATGGGGTTGGGTAATTATCAATCTCACGAATTTGATTTTGATTTTGGGATCTGCTTATCAAGCTCTGATTATCAATAAAAACTAATGCTTGGGGTGATTTGGTTTTGGGACTTGGTGAATTTATCTTTTTCTGAAGTTCATCCGAAAAAGAACACCCGTTGGTAGCTATTTCCTATATAACAATCATACTTTGCTTGATATGAGTCTATCAGTCATCTTCCAAATGAATTATACATTTTTTTTTTGTTCAGAATTCATGAGGTCATTGCATTTTCTTGCGGCAAGTTGTGGATATGTATGTTCTCTTTATTGCGTTGGTTTTATTTTGTTGAACTGTGGTATTTGCAAAGTGGAATGTGGTGTATGATCTTTAGCTTTTATTGGAACCCGTCATATGAATTCACTTCTCAAGGTGTGCCAGTCTATTTTGGTGGAGAATTGGTGTAGCATGACAGTTCTCTTAGCCCTTTTTTTCTGTTTGATAAGTTGGCTTATATATGAACATTTGCTTGATTTATATGATGTCTCTGACAACCAAAGATGCTTCTCTTGAGATCTATTTTGTGAATTTATACAAGGTGCGCAAGTTTATGTCTATTAATAGTATCAAATTAGTTTTCTTGATGCATCAATATATTTTAAATTCGAAATATTCGATCTTTAAAATGTTGAGGGTGCCAAAAATGAGGTTTGGTAGGATTTCTAGGTGCATCTCCGTTAGGCAGACTATTGTAATGCAGGGCTATAACCATGGCATAAAAAATGATTAGCTTTAGCTTGAAGTATAGTGGTGTTACTCAACTTCTACCTCAGGAGTGTTCATATGGAAACTCTCTCACTATGAGTGCTGTTTTGATTGAAATCCCTTAAGGTGCATATTTTTTCGGAAGATATCCACTTCTGATATTATTCGGTTTAGTCTCTGCCATCCCATATCTCACATTTATAGTGTATCCACATAAGTGTGTGATCAATTTGTTTTCAGAACTGAGAATGTTTAGCATTCTTTTACATTGTTGAAAGATTATATATTGATGTACAAGGTTTGTTGTAGAGTGATCGAATAATAAATTGGGTGTCGGCATAACTTTGTTTATTTTTTTTATTTTTTTTTAGATTTCAATCTGTTGGTAGCTATATACTTACAACTTATCTGTCAATCATACTTTGCTTCATCTCAATCTACCAGTCATCTTCCAAATGAATTATTCATTTTTTTCTTCTTCAGAATTCATAAGGTCATTGCATTTTCTTGCGGCAAGTTGTGAATATGTATGTTCTTCTTTATTGCGTTGGTTAGAATTGGTTGAACTGTGGTATTGAATTATACATATCTGTTTATGATATATAATAAGTGGAATGTGGTGTATGATCTTTATCTTTTATTGGAACCCGTCTTATGAATTCACTTCTCAAGGTGTGCTTGCCTATTTTGGTAGAGATCTGGTGTAGCGCGGCAGTTCTCTTAGCTCTTTTTTCTGTTTGATAAGTTGGTTTATATGTCGTATATGAACATTTGCTTGGTTTATATGATGTCTCTGATAACCAAAGATGCTTCTCTCGAGATTTATTTTATAGATTTATTTGCAATTAGTATATTGCCTTATTTGTTCAATCGAATTAGATGGGATGAGCTGTATGAACTTGGGATGACTTTTCTTTTGTCGATTTGAGTGTTGGTTTATATTTCAAATGCTCGATCATGATAAGATTTTGATTACTTGGTATATTATTTTTTATCGACTTTCCTTATGAGTCAGGATTTATATTTGGTTACTCTAAATTTATGAGAGTTCTTCTGTCATTTCTTCTTCGTTGATTAAGTTCTTGAGTCTAGAAATCTTGATTCGGTTGATTAAATGAATTGCGCAAGTGAGTTATTATATTGATTTCTTTGTCCTTCTGGGTTGTTCAAAATTTGGAAGCTTAATCCAATTGATATCACTTTACTATTGCCTTCAGTCACTAATTTCTTTGTATGTTAATTTGAAGAAGATATGGATACTGAGTTTTGAAGAAGATATGATTCTATTAGTTTTATTCTTATGTTAATTCAATGTGTTATGACTACTGATGTCTATGGTTGGAGTTGTGGTTCATGCTTTAATTGTCAAAGCTTCATTGTTAATTATTAGCAGTGGCTTCCTCTGGTGTCGAGTGTATGAACTCAAACTCATATTGATTGTTATTGGTAGAGTTGTGTTGTTGTGTGATAGACGAATGTTTACATATAACACTATATAATGTTTGTGTTTTCAGTTTAGAAAAAATAGATGGGAATTATTGGAATTCAATATCCTATTTTGTTGATAAGACTTCTAAACTGAAAGTCAGAAGCATGTGCTTCCTTATATCAATCTGATCCTTAAACTAAATCCTAATTGCTCTTACTTTTTTCAGCTTTATGATCCTAATTGAATAGAAGGGGAGATTCCTAATTATCTTCACTCTCTCAACTCGATTGCTTTTAGCTCTTTGTTTCTCACCTGTTTTTCTGTAGCTCCCTTACCCAGGACAATCATGTTGTAGCTCCCTCACCCAGAAATCAAAAGGTAGTAGTTCGTTCCCGATTTTGATTTGTGGTTTTGGTTCGTTCCCAATATTCATAAATTGTTTTTAGTTCTGTTATTGCAGATTTCATATAGAGCTTAGTATTTCTTTAGCTATTTTGACTTGCATGTTGGAAGTATATCAGGCTCCTTAAATTTTAGGTCTTTTGTATAATTGGATCTTAAAGTGAACAAGAACCCAGGATTTCTTTTGGCTTAGATATCTTCATTTCTAATAGTATTAGAAATTATAGTGCATTTCAATATTAATCATATTTCCTATGTTTTTATAGGTTATATGCAAATGGCTGTCACCTGTGTTATTGTGTTGTTGTCTCTATCGCTGCTGTCTTCCTTGATTTCCATTTGTCATCACGATTCAGGTATAGTTTTGTGATATGAGATTGTGTAATTTTTGTACATATTATGCTAATGAATATGTCTATGATGGCTCAATGTGTTTGTTGAATTAGTGTGTTTGTGTTGTAGAGTTGATGATATTTCTTTCTTGCGTGTATTTTTTTAAGCTGGTATGCTTCTAGACACTTATGTTTGGTATGATGTAAGGTCTGATATAGTTAATAACTTATATTTGCAATGTAATGACAATAATGATGAGCAACTGATAACAAGATAATTCTATGGTCAATTATTTATGTAAATAATATGCTAAAAAGAATAATTAAAGTTGGCTGAATCTGTTTGTTGAGTATATATAGGGTTTGTATATTGGTGTAGTACCTATGTTTGATGAAGTATTAATTCTGTTATAATTAATGACTATTGTTTACGGTATGAGGTTTTCTAGAGTTAATGACATGTTTGCTGCATAGGTTAACTAGGAGAAAAAAAACTATTTTCTATGTTTATGATTCTTTTATTACTAAATATGTTGTGTATTTGTATACAACCTATTGAAAATAAGTTATAAACATTATTTTGTTTGTTTATTTTATATTGTATATTGTAATTGCAATATTCAACTGTGTAGTTATGATGAAACTGATAGTAAATATGTATTGTTTGTAAATATGTCATCTTATGTAGATTGTGTTTGACATTTAGGCATTTTAGGTTTTGGTTTTGGTTTTGCATTTTGGGTTGATAGGATATATTATTGGTAATGTAATACGCAATTATTACTATTAATTGTTTGGACTGTTATTTTCAGGTATGGGGCCAAAAAGAAATTCAAACTGTGTGGTGAAGAGGAAACGTCTAATGTAAAATGAGGACTCAATCTGATCCAGTCCAGACTATTTGACCAAGAAACAATGTTTCTTCCAAGATCCGCAATATTTTGAAGTAGACATGCGCGACGAGTTTGTTTAACCAATTTGTGAACAAGCATTGGCTTGACATGAGACAACAACACCCTTTGCCTATTTTCAAGATGAAGAAGTAGGTGGATTCGATTCACGCAAGTTGATCAAGAAACAATTTTTCTTTCATAATCAGCAAAATTTTCTTGGCGCAACACCGTCGTCGTACTACCTTGAGCAAGAAGGTGCAAGTACATCTGCTAATGTGCTTATCAAAGATAGCAGCGACGATAAAGAAGATGATGTTGATGATGAAACTATATCAGGTTGTTACACACACATAATAGTTTTTGCGATATTGTAGTGGTATACCAATAATATGAAAATAATAATAATTTTGTTTGATATTATATGTAGGTGAGGATCCAACTATCTTTGGTCAAGCATCGTATCAAAAAAAACACCAAGGTGAATGACCTTTCATTATGTATTTTTAACAAATGAATAATGATTGCAGACTATTATTGTTGTTTCTAATACATTCTTAAAAATTGTTCTTCCAGGTATCATTGTGGAGTATGATGATTCTGGTGATGATATTTATACATGTAATCACTGCATAGCTTTGTTTTGGTTAGATGAATCATTGAAAAAAAAAATGAACAATCAATTGATTTATACAAACTATTGTGACGACCCGGACCAGAATCAGAAGTATAATCAGCTTGATTCGTGAGTTACAGCGCAGTCGCGGATTTTCGACAGATATTGGAATCGCCAGAGTTCTAACGACTTAATTATTGGCCGAGAATTGGAGCTGGGTCTCTTCTCGAGAGTCGTAGTACGTGTGATTACGAGTTTGTGGGCGGTTCCGGATCGTTATTTGGACGACCGAGGAATTAGTTATGAATATTCGAAGTTTCGACGGAAACGGATTTAAATGGCGGGTTTGTTCGCGACTAAATTACCGGTCTAGAATTTGGTTTCGGTTTCTTCACGGAAGTTGTTCAGAATTTAATTTCGAGTTTGTGGGAACTTCCGGAGCATGATTTGGAGTTACGAGGAATTAGTTGCAAATTTTGCCGTTTGTTGATTATTTAGTCGATTTAATGTGTGTTACTTTCAAGGGTTGACTTTTTATTCGGTTGGCCGATATGTTTGACTTTGGGTGATGTTGGAAGATTATATCGAGTCGAGTTCGTGGCCGCGAGAATTATCGGAATCGGATATACGACGAGAAAGTTACGTGGGTTTGAAGTTCGTCGAAATGGATAATTATGAGTTTCCTATTCGGGAAAGCTATAAATAGTGACCTGCCTAAAAGGGAAAGTCAAAGACTTTAATTGGAAGTGTTGACCTGGTTTGACCACGTTTGACCGTGGTGAGGAGAGAGAGTTCGACGGTGACTTTGGCTCGCCGGCGGTGAGGAGTTTTCCGGCATCCCACGGCTTGCCTCCGGTCTTGTTCTCTTCGTCTCGAGGTCACGAGTCTAGCCCCGGTCATGTTTTCCGGCATGGTGCACGGTGGAGAGAGAAATGGTGAGCCAAAGTTTGTGAAATTTTGGGTTAATGGTGGTTTTCGATTCGGGTAGAGTTGAACTTCAAGAGATACTGGGTTTTGTAGCTCTCTTCAAGGTGATTCTAACCATATAAACATTGTGTTCTAATTTGATTTGTGGATTGAGAATTTTGGGATTGAAATTTGTGAACCAATTCGGTTTTGTTTGAAATTGACCATGTTAGAGTGAGAATTGGACTTTGGTGCAGTTGACAAAGTTGCTCAGTGGGTGATTTTGAGTGGAATAGGGGTGGCTCCGCCGTGAAACTCTCCGGTCAACAGTGGCGCCGCCGTGGACGGCGGTCAACGGCGGCGGTCAACGGTCAGAGTTGACTTTTTGACTTTCGACAAGTCGCATGTCATTTGACTCGAAATCGCACCCCGATCGCAGTGGGGAGGTTCGTTTTTCGAGTTGAGCGTCCGAACGTAAAGCGAGGTATTGAAGTGGTATATACGGATTTTCGACGATTTGTCGACTTTGAATTATCTGTTTCCGAGAACAGTGGTTTCTCGTGGTTTGATTTGTATTGTCGGATTATGATTTTGAATATGGGACATTGTGAATATTCAGGGGTTCGTGATCGTTGTTTTGGCAAGGGACTTTCCGCCGGATCACGGGTTAACGCGATACGCGTTACGCCAGTCTGTGAGTGGACATTTCTTTTCACGGATTGATTGCGAGTCTTTTATTTATGATTTACGAACTTGAGCATGCAGATTGATTATGATTTTACGAGCATGTGTTTTATGATTATGTATATACGAATATACGTATACGAATATATACATATACGTACATATTATGTTTTAAGCATGTGCATAGAAAAGATTTATGATTTGGTTTACACAGAGTACAGTCTCAGTATATGTTGTGGTATCGATACACATTGGCTTCTCGGCTGATCCCCGAGTACGCTCCGGGGGGGACAGATATCCTGACCCGAGGCCTTTCTGGCTAGAATCATGTGTGGGTCTGGGATCCCGTGATTCAGACTGTGCTATCGCGTGGAAGCCCACGAGAGTCTCCGCGATATGTTTTACGTTGCATGCTCTGTACGTGAGTGGTAGCCAGAGTCTCCTCACGTAGCGTTTGATTTTCACGCATTTGACTCGCATATGATTTTATATGTATATATTACTTGGTGAAAGACATTTATTTTCGTCCACTCACTCTAACGTGTTTATTGTCTTTCACCTGGGCTTTTCGGTTTCCGTGCCCAGTTTGCAGTTCAGGCTCTGGTGTCGCACGTCGTGGTCGGAGGCATAGTGCTCGAGCTACTTTGTTTCATCCAGTAGGTTTATTGTTCTACCTACTGTGGTATGCGTATACGATTATGTATTAGATGTCGCTCTGAGCTTCCTATTGAATACGTTATACGATTTTACACTGGATTTCAGTAAAGTGTATATATATTTACTACTTTACTTTACTGTTGATATATTGAGAAATCCGGATGGGATTGGCGCCCACGGTTTGCTTTTTGTGGCATAGGATGAAGTGTATTTCCCGCGTGCAGGTAATGGTAATTCCACGCTAGTAACGAAACTCTGCCCAAATTTTTCGAAAAGTTTTTGTTGGTTCGTGTTTTCGAAGGGGTTTGATTCCGATTTAGGAAGCTAAATCGGGGTTGGGTCCTTTCAACTATTGTGAAAAATGCCAAGTTACGCTTCCATTGTCATATCCAACTCCATCTTTTCTTGATGAATTATTAAATCCAATTGATGGTCGAAGGAATGTATTATTTCGTGATAATATTAGAGTTTATAATACTATGTTTGCCTTTATTTGTGTGGGTGCTAAAATTGAGCATGGCATAAATAGTGGAGGAGCTTCTTATGTATTTAAAATATGTGGACAAGTACATCATAAGATGGGTTCTGTTTTATCTCCGAGAGGAGAATGTCAAAAATATGCTCAATTATATGTTTATGACACTCAGAATGAAATATTGAATCGTATAAGTTCCATTGTTGGTGATGATGCAAATAACAAAATTGATGTTGATGTTGTCAAGGGATTAATCGAATTGCTAGATAACTGTAATGAATTAACCCAAAAATATAAATCAATTAGGGATAGCTTTGAGGATCAGTCATTGCCCAATTTTGACATGACTATACTTAATTGCGAAAAAACTGATGGTAAACAATACGAATTACCTTCTGCTTCTGAAATAGGTGGGTTAATTGTGGGTGATATAGGTGAATTTGATGTGACAACCCGAACAAAAAATGGAATGTTTATCGACTTGATTTGCGAGTTTTGTGATTAGTTGTGATTTTGTCGTAAATGGTTAATATGGCGGCCTCGTTAACGATTAAATTATCAGGCAAGAATTTGATTTGAGATCCTTCACGAAAGTTGTAGAGAACTTAATTTCGAGCTCGTGGGAACTTCCGGAGGATTATTACGAGTTTCGAGGAATAAGTTATGAATATTTTTGGCCGTCGGATATTGTCGTATTTATCCATTTGGGTTTCGATACGTGTACGATATAAATATGGGGGAATACGTGACGAATTGGAAAACTTTCCAAATCGGGAAACTGGGCCGTTGACCAGCGTTGACCACGGGTCAAGGGCGACCCGTTTGGAGGCCGATCGGTTTTCTTCATCGTTGGGCCATTTTCGGGCCACGGTTGGCCGAGGTTTCTTCATGGGAATTGTTGGGCTCGTGCCCCTCTTCAATTTGGTAGGTGGATCGTCCTCTATGGTGGTCGGAGGAGAGAAAATCAGCGTGTCAAAGTTCATGAAATTCCTGCGAAATCGGCGGCCGTGGGTGGCGGCGATGGCGGCCGTGTTGGTGGCTGCCTTTTGAGGGGTTTTGTTAGCTTTGGAGAGAGGAAGCTTTTAGAAGTGGTTTCAAGCCTTGCCGTGGCCGAAAGTGGTGATTTTCTGGCCGAGGTGTTTTTCGACAAGTTTTATGTCGTTTTGCTCGGAATCGCGCACCGATCGCAGTGGTGAGGTTTATATTTCGAATTGAGCATCAAAAATTATAGCGAGGTTTTATGGTGTGATTATCGGATTTTTGAAGATTTCATCGATATTGAATTATATGTTTCCGGGAACGGTTGTTTCTCGAGATGTGGTTCAAGGTTTTGAGTTATGATTTTGAGCAGTGGATTTTATGATTATTCAGGGGATCGTGATTGTTCGTTTGCCGAGGAATTTTCCGCCGGATCACTGGATTAACGCGTATTGCGTTATGCTCATCTGTGAGTGGACACTTTTATTTAGACTGTCGTAGCGAGTTCTTGATTTCCATATTTATTTACGATATGATGTTGAGATTATTTATTGCTTTTGGAGGTATTATTTTATATTTTATATGGTGATGACATTACTTAGCATCGATGCATTGGCTACTTGGCTGATCACTGGTAGTCCAGATCCAGGGTTGAGAGATTCCCCTGATGTGCCCACTAAGCTTGAGAGATTCGTCTAGTCTATCACCATCGGGCTTGAGAGATTCGCCTGACACCTCAATTTATTTTTCTAAACTCGCTTTGCTTTGTTTTACGATATATATATTTGGTGAAAGGCATATGATTATTTTCGTCCACTCACTCTAACGATTTTATTTGCCTTTCCCCTGGGCTTTTCGGTTTCCATGCCCAGTTTGCAGTTCGGATTCTGGTGTCGCACGTCACAGTCGGAGACTTAGTGTTCGAGCTACCTTGGTTTTCTAGTAGGTTTCTTGTTTTTCCTACTGTGGTATATTTATATATATGTACACTAGAGGTCGTTCTGAACACTCTGATGTTATACTTTCATATGATTTTTCCCCAGATTTCTGTAAAGTACAGTTTTACTTATTACTTTACATTATTGTTATGATATTGAGAAATCCGGATGGGATTGGTGCCCACGGTTTAGCTTTTGTGGCATAGGATGAAGTGTGTTTTCGGGTGCAGGTTAATAGCAATTCCACGTTATAGCGAAACTCTGCCGAATTTTCATGGTTTTCGAAAGTTCGTGTTTTCAGAAGGGGTTTGATTCCGGTTTAGGAAACTAAATCGAGGTTGGGTCCTTTCAGCTTGGTATCAAAGCATTAGGTTTTAGGTTCTGTAGACTTCTGTAATCATGTTTACTAAGGATATTTGAGAATGTACAGCATGTCTGGAGCGATGACCCTACCGGCCGGTGGATACTCATCAATGCTCTGGGTGTTGTATGCTTTCAAATGTTTGAAGTTCCATGATTACGTCCTGTTTGTTGTGAACAATGTTTTATTCATTATGATGCCTCTTTGATGTGCTTTCCATGTCGGTACGGTTGTGGATCCTATTGAGGATCAGTCGACGCGGGACTTGATAATGAGTTGTGGGTTTGGATGAGCATTTTGGGTTTAGAGATATGTGTGGCATGGTTTGCCCGGTTGTGCGTATATAGGCGTCTACATGTTGCTTCTGAGCAGAGAATTGTGGCAGTTGATGGTTTGCTTAACTCAGATTATTGTATTTGGGGTTGGTATTGTGTGAGTTCCTGTTGCGACTCTATGATCTACATTCAGGGTATTGTTTAAACGGAAATATGGAGTGTTTACCAACCTGAGGTAGAGGTGTATCGTTCACATGTTTGTCCCAGTTTGCACGTGTTATGTGGCTTCAGAGGAAGCAATGCACGAAGTTCGAGATGAGTTTGAACCTGAGCATCGAAGAGATTTTGGCTGTTATGCCTCGAGACAATCGTGAGGAGTTTGATGTGCTGCACTCAAAGGCAAGGACATTGAGAAGGAAAGGCATACGCGGTTTCCGACATGTCGGTTTGAGAAAGGTGAACTTAGTCGAGATATTTGATGAGGTTGAGTTCAGGCACCTCGGGATCAGTATCTTCATCAGGCTAGGGCCTTTTCGATTATGTTGAGGGTCATTCAGAACAAGGCAGAAGATCCATCTTGTGGAAAAGGAGATCACAGAGTAATGGGCTAGTATCTATGGCATGAGTTTGGGTGATCGTTGGTGATCCTTCCACATAGTAGGCGTCACTGTGATTTGTGTCCGAGGAGCACTCTCAGTTGCTATTTTGGTGGCCAGGAGGGTCACGTCACGTGGGAACTTCCTCAGTCAGCTGTTTTAGTAGTTCGGCAACTCAGAGTTCAGGAGGAGATCAAGATGCCATTTCTGGAGTTTGACCGACGTAGACTTCTAGACAAGTCAATCAGCAAAGTCGCAATCAACGTGGACGGTTAGTTGGACATGCCAGAGTTTATGCCACGACCCTGTGTGAGGACAGAGTTTCTCTGAGGTTACCGTTGCTTGATATCCATGGCTATTATGCCTGCATCTCCACTTCCGGAGTTATGGAGAGTGTTGTATCCATCCGGAGGGATTGTGAGATCTTTGCTGGAGGTTATGAGTTAGCCACGGATCTGTTGTTGCTGGATATCGTCAATTTTGATGTGATTTTGAGTATAGACTTCTTGTGACACATTGGGCTATGTTCGATTGTCACAAGAAGGAGGTTGTGTTTCGACGACCAGGGTTCCCAGAGATACTGTTTCGCGGTGAGAAGAATATTTCATTGCCATGTGTGATTTCAGCGATGAAGGCCGAGCGGATGATGAAAAAGGGTTGTGTAGTATACTTAGCTCATGTTGTGGATACTACGGCTGCTGTGCCAGAAATTAGTGATATTGAGCTGGTTCCCAAGTTTCCAGATGTGTTTCCGGAGGAGTTACCGGGTATTCCTCTAGTGCGGGAAATCGATTTCACCATTGAGCTTTTATCGGGCACTGGACCCATATCACAGGCACCTTATCGTATGGCGCCAGTGGAGTTGAAGGAGCTACAGATTCAACTTCAAGAGTTGCTGGAGAAGGTTTTATACGACTCAATGTATCACCGTGGGGTGCTCCTGTACTGTTTGTGCGAATGTAGGATGGTTCGACGAGGTTGTGCATCGACTACCAGAAGCTAAATCAGGCTTCAGAGAAGAGCAAGTATCCTCCACTTCGGATTGACGACTTGTTTGATCAGCTCAAGGGAGCTTCAGTCTTTTCGAAGATTGATCTCATGTTTGGATACCATCAGTAGAGGAACATAGAGTCAGATGTGGCCAAAACAGCTTTCAGATCACCGTACGAGCATTATGAGTTCTTGGTTATGCCGTTTGGGTTGACCAACGCCCCGCAGCTTTTATGGACTTGATGAACCAGGTGTTCAGTCGGTTTCTGAACAAGTTTGTGATCGTGTTCATCGACAACATCCTGATTTACTCCAGGAGTGTGGGCCAGTACAAGAAGCATTTGCGAGCTATTTTGCAGACTTTGTGAGATAATCAGTTGTTTGCGAAGTTCAGCAAGTGTGAGTTTTGGTTGGACAGCGTGAAGTTTTTAGGTCACGTGATATCGGCTGAGAGAGTCAGCGTGGATCCTGACAAGTTAGAGGCCGTGTTGAATTGGAGTAGACTTACCACCGTACCAGAGATTGGGAGTTTCTTGGGTTTGGCAGGTTATTATCGGCGCTTTGTGCAGGATTTTTCTCAGATTGCCACTCTATTTACCAGATTGACGAAGAAAGGCGTCAAGTTCAAGTGGTCCGATGCGCGTGAGGAGAGTTACTTACTCCTGAAGGAAAAGTTGACCACTGCACCGGTTTTGACTTTACCTGATGACCGTGGCGATTTTGTGGTTTACAGCAATGCATTGAGGTTGGGACTTGGTTGTGTTTTGATGCAGCATGGCAGAGTAGTGGCTTATGGTTCCAGGCAGTGGAAACTTTATGAAGTTACATATTCTGTGTAAGATTTGGGAGTTGCTGTCTTTATGTTAGCATCAAAGAGTTCGAGACACTACTGCTGTGGCGTGCGCGCAGCGCAGTATAGGATGTACACTAATCACTTGAGTTTCATCTACTTGCATATTCAGCCAGATTTGAGCTTGAGGCGGCGTAGATGGATGGGGTTGATTAACGACTTTGGCTGCACATTTGAGTTTATCCAAGAAAGGCTAATGTGGTTGTACTTTGACTATCATTCAGGGGTGTTGTTGCTGATGCATTCAGTCGGAAATTAGGAGTTTCATTATTTCATGTGTGTGTGACCCGAGTTTCCATGTTAGCCGAGCTACAGGCTACGGGAGCTAAGTTTGAGTGTGATGATGTTGGAGCCTTGTTGGCTAGCTTCCAGGTTTGACCGATATTGGTTGATCAGGTTCAGGAAGCTCAGGATACAGATTCCTATCTGTTGGACAAGAAGACCATGATTCAGAATGGTGTACCAACAGAGTTTCGGTTGAGTAATGATGGTACGTTGTTATTCAGAGGCAGAAGCCTGCGGGAAAGTTGCAGCCCTTGGAAATTTCGGTTTGGAAGTAGGAGCAAATCACCGTGGATTTCGAAAGATTTCAGTGGGCAGGCTGGCATAGCTGTATTTGGTGGAGGTTGTCCATTTTCGTGGTGCGCCTGTGTCCCAGATTGCTGATCGAGATAATTAGTTACAACAGAGTTTTGGCAAGCATTGCAGTGAGCATTGGGGACCAGATTACAGTTTAGTACAGTTTCTTATCCTCAGATTAGTGGGCCATCTTAGAGAACTATTCAGTCTTTGGAGGGCATGTTGTGGTCTTGTGTATTGTAGTTCCGGGGGATTTGGGACCAGCAATTTCATTTGTTCGAGATTGCTTGCAGTACTAGTTTGTAGACCAGTATGATTATGACATTGTATGAAGTCGTTTATGAGAAACAGTGTTGCACTCCATTGTATTGGAGCGAGTTAGGATTGAGCTGGCGTTTGATCCTGATTTAGTGGAATGCGCTACTACAGACCTTCGGATTAGCAGGAACAGGTTGATAATTGCTCGAGTTTAACAGTGAAGTTATGTTGATGTGAGTAGATTAAGTTATGAGCTACCTGTGTCGTATAGTTTGGCATTGCCTATAGCGTTGGCCAGTCTGTATGTATGTTGTATTCCATGTGGTGGAACTACATTCCAGATTTTTTGCATGTTTTGTACCCTATCAGTTCCTTATACAAGAAGGCTTGGCATTTGTGGAGGAGCCAGTTCAGATTTGGGATTTGATGGTACAGGGATTACAGCGCAGAAATATTTTTTATGTGAAAATCTGTTGGTAGAGTCATTTAGTTGAAGTTGCCACTTGGGAGTTGAGCTGTATGCAGAGGCAGTGTCCCTACTTTTCAGTTGGCAGACTTGGAAATTTTGAGTTTGAAATTTTGTAAGGGGGGTAGATTTGTCACAACCCGAACCGAAAATGGAATGTTTATCGACTTGATTTGCGAGTTTCGTGATTAGTCGCGATTTTGTCGTAAATGGTTAATATGGAGGCCTCGTTAACGACTAAATTATCGGGCAAGAATTTGATTTGAGATCCTTCACGAAAGTTGTAGAGAATTTATTTCGAGCTCGTGGGAACTTCCGGAGGATTATTTCGAGTTTCGAGGAATAAGTTATGAATATTTTTGACCGTCGAATATTGTCGTATTTATCCGTTTGGGTTTCGATACGTGTACGGTATAAATACGGGCGAATACGTGACGAATTGGGAAACTTTCCAAATCGGGAAACTGGGCCGTTGACCCGCGTTGACCACGGGTCAAGGGCTACCCGTTTGGAGGCCGATCGGTTTTCTTCATCGTTGGGCCATTTTCCGGCCACGGTTGGCGGAGGTTTCTTCATGGGAATTGTTGGGCTCGTGCCCCTCTTCAATTTGGTAGGTGGATCGTCCTCTATGGTGGCCGGAGGAGAGAGAATCGGCGTGTCAAAGTTCGTGAAATTCCAGCGAAATCGGCGGCCTTGGGTGGCGGCGATGGCGGCCGTGTTGGTGGTTGCCTTTTGAAGGGTTTTGTTAGCCTTGGAGAGAGGAAGCTTTTAGAAGTAGTTTCTAGCCTTGCCGTGGCCAAAGGTGGTGATTTTCCGGCCGAGGTGTTTTTCGACAAGTTTTATGTCGCTTTGCTCGGAATCGCGCACCGATCACAGTGGTGAGGTTTATATTTCGAATTGAGCATCGAAAGTTATAGCGAGGTTTTATAGTGTGATTATCGGATTTTTGACGATTTCGTCGATATTGAATTATATGTTTCCGGGAACGGTTGTTTCTCGAGATGTGGTTCAAGGTTTTGAGTTATGATTTTGAGCAGCGGATTTTATGATTATTCAGGGGATCGTGATCGTTCGTTTGCCGAGGAATTTTCTGCCGGATCACTGGATTAACACGTATTGCGTTATGCTCATCTGTGAGTGGACACTTTTATTTAGACTGTCGTAGCGAGTTCTTGATTTTCGTATTTATTTACGATACGATGTTGAGATTATTTATTGCTTTTGGAGGTATTATTTTATATTTTATATGGTGATGACATTACTTATCATCGATGCATTGGCTACTCAGCTGCTCACCGGTAGTCCAGATCCAGGGTTGAGAGATTCCCCTGATGTGCCCACTAGGCTTGAGAGATTCGCCTAGTCTATCACCGTCGGGCTTGAGAGATTCGCCTGACACCTCCATTCATTTTTCTGAACTCGCTTTGCTTTGTTTTACGATATATATAGTTGGTGAAAGGTATATGATTATTTTCGTTCACTCACTCTGACGATTTTATTTGCTTTTTCCCTGGGCTTTTCGGTTTTCGTGCCCAGTTTGCAGTTCGGATTTTGGTGTCGCACGTCGCAGTCAGAGGCTTAGTGTTCGAGCTACCTTGCTTTTCCAGTAGGTTTCTTGTTTTTCGTACTGTGGTATATTTATGTATATCTACACTAGAGGTCGTTCTGAACACTCTGATGTTATACTTTCATATTTTTCCCCGGATTTCTGTAAAGTATAGTTTTACTTATTACTTTACATTATTGTTATGATATTGAAAAATCCGGATGGGATTGGTGCCCACAGTTTGGCTTTTGTGACATAGGATGCAGTGTGTTTTCGGGTGCAGGTTAATAGCAATTCCACGTTATAGCGAAACTCTGCCGAAATTTTCTTGGTTTTCGAATGTTCGTGTTTTTAGAAGGGGTTTGATTCCAGTTTAGGAAACTAAATCAGGGTTGAGTCCTTTCATTTGATTCAAATAGAGATATAATTATTTGATCTAATGATGGATTACTAAAACGAATCTCTAAAATTCATCCGAAATTGATGTCGTTACAGTATCCACTCGTTTTTCCATATGGAGAAGATGGATTTAAGATCAATATGAAGTTGAGATTAATTGGAAGTGACAATAAAAATAGAAAATTAACAATAAGAAAATTTGTGTGTTGCCAAATTCACGATAGAGAAAAAATCGAGCACTTTGTTAAAAGGCGGTAGGTTATTTCAACAATATTTGGTCGATGAATATGCAACAGTTGAAGAAAATCGTCTTGAATACATAAGACATCATCAACCAGAACTAAGGTGTGAAACATGGAAAAATATATCTACATTTGTTTCATGTGGCATTGTGGACGGTTTTGATGTTGGGAAAACAGTTTTTCTTCCTGGTTCTCACACAGGCAGCCCGAGAGATATGATAAATAATTATCAAGATGCAATGGCAATTTGTCGAGAATATGGTAATCCTGATTTGTTCATTACTTTCACTTGCAATGTTAAATGGCCTGAAATTCTGAGATATTTCGACAAAAACCTGGTTACAAACCAGAGGATCGTCCGGATATTGTTTGTCGAATTTTAAAATAAAAGTTGATAACATGATTGCCTATATTAAATCTGGAGTACCTTTCGGCAAAGTTCATACTCATGTATATACAATTGAATTCCAAAAATGAGGGTTGCCTCATGCTCATATATTATTTCGGCTACAAAATAATTAGAAATGTTATACAGCAGATGATGTGAATTCTATAATATCAGCAGAGTTACGTGATAAAAATGTTAACCCGCAATTATTTGAATTAGTTAGTCAATTCATGATTCATGGTCCTTGCGGTCAACTAAATCTAAATTCTCCATGTATGCGAGACAAATCATGCACAAAACATTTTCCAAAACCATTCATTAATAACACAATTTTTCACACAATTAAAGCTCCTCAGTATAGACGTCATGATGATGAATCACGTTTTGTGGTTAAAAAAGGAGTTCATGTTGGTAACAATTATGTTGTTCCTTACGATGCTAATTTATTATTAAGATTTAATGCTCATATAAATGTTGAATCATGTTCTCAATCTATGTTAATAAAATATTTATTCAAGTACATAAATAAAAGACCAGATAGAGCTCGCATTTTAGTCCGTGAGAATATTGATGATGAGATTCAAAATTATCTTAATTGTCGATATTTAACTCCGCATGAGTCCGTGTGGCGTTTATTTGAATTTTCTATTCATTCTAGATTTCCTGCCGTTTAATATTTAAAAATTCATTTGCCTAAAGAACAAACTGTTTGTTTTCATGAAAATAATTTTCTTCAAAATGTTTTGAATATTCCAGATATAGAAACAACTATGTTGACTACCTAGTTTGAAGCAAACAAGACTTATAGGAAGGCAAAGAAATTATCATATGCCCAATTTCCTACAAAATTTGTTTGGAATGGTGATAAAAAAGTATGGACTCCAAGGAAACAATATCGTGTTCTCGGTAGGATAGCACATGTGCTGCCAGTTGCAGGCGAATTGTATTATCTTAGAATACTTCTGAATGTTCAAAAGGGGTGTACCTATTTTGATTCAATAAAAACAGTCAATGGTGTAATACACCCTACATACCAAGAAGCATGTCGAGCCTTAGGATTGATAGGTGATGATAACAAATGGATAAAAGTATTGTTGAAATATACTTTTATTGCCACTTCTTCCCAAATTCGTTATTTATTTGGTACAATTATTCTACATTGTGATGTTTTGGATCCTCGAACTTTACTTGATACATTTTGGATTGGCATGTCTGATGATATAGTACAAAAAACGAGATCAAATTTAAAAATGATGGATCTCACCATACCTGATGATGAATTAAAAAATGTTGTTTTATATGAGCTTGAAAAATTGTTTAACATGTCATCTATCACTTTAAAAGATCACAAATTACCAATGCCGAAGATACAACTAATACATCAATTAGATAATAGGCTTATTAGGGAGGAATTAGATTTTGATTGTGAAGTGCTAAAACAAAAACATTCTGACCTAATTACTAAACTAAATAATAGTCAAAAAATAATATATGATGAGGACATCAAAGCTGTTCAAGAAAAGAATCAAAGATCATTTTTTGTTTATGGTAGTGAAGGCACAGATAAATTTTTATTGTGGAATACTATAATTTCTAGATTAAGATCTGAAGGCAAAATTGTTTTAGGAGTTGCTTCATCAGGTATTGCTTCATTATTACTCCCAATAGGTAGAACAGCTCACTCACGTTTCAAAATAAAACCAATAATAGATAAAGATTCAAATTGTAATATAAATAAACAAACTAATCTTTCTAATTTAATTGAAAAAGCTGAATTAGTTGTCTAGGATGAAGCTCCAATGTGTAATAAATGGTGTATTGAATCAGTAGACAGAACATTGCGTGATATTTTATCAAACAAAGAAGAGTCATTTGGAGGAAAAACTATTTTATTCGGTGGAGATTTTAGACAGACATTACCAGTTATACAATGTGGTAGTAAAGAAGAGGTCATTCAAGCATCATTTAATAACTCATATTTGTGGCATACTATTATAGTATTTTGGCTAACTGAAAATACGAGATTGTCGACAATAGGTTTAACCACTGTCGAAAAAATGAAATTAAAGATTTTGCTGAATGGATGCTGTAGATAGGAGAATGTCAATTAGAATCAAAAATAACTACAGGTGATCCTGATGTAAGATGGATTGATATACCAAAAGAATTACTTGATGATCCTACAATTCATCATATACAATCAATTTTTGAAGCAACTTATCCCAATTTTTTAAGTAAATATAGTGATACGAATTATTTAAGAGAGTGTGCTATAGTTACTCCAAAAAATATCATTGTTCATGAAATAAATAATTATGCAAGTAAATTATTACTTGGTGATGGCAAATCATATCTTAGTTCAGATTCAATTTTATACAATTCAGGTAATTCTGATAATATTAATCTTTTATATCCGATGGAATTTTTAAACAAACTTGAATTTAGTGGGTTACCGACACATCAACTTATGCTGAAAATTGTCATGCCTATTATGTTATTAAGAAATTTAGATCAAACACGTGGTTTGTGCAATGGTACAAGATTGATTATAACAAACTTATTTGACAAACTAATTGAAGCAAAGATACTTACAGGAGAAAAAATGGGAGAAAAAAATATATATTCCAAGAATAGTGTTATATGCAACGGAAACTAAATGACCATTTACGTTTAAAATACGTCAATTTCCTGTAAGACTATGTTACGCAATGACAATAAACAAAAGTCAAGGCCAGCCATTAAATCAAGTGGGTATATATTTGTCTGAACCAGTTTTTACTCATGGACAATTATATGTGGCAGTATCTAGAGTTGCGTCAAAAAAAAGTCTTAAATTTTTTATAAATAAGGGTGACAATGTCCCTAATAATTTTACAAAAAATATTGTGTATAAAGATGTGTTACAAAATATATAATGCATTGTATTTTATGATATAATATACACATTTTAATATTGCTCTAAATATTTATGATTTCATTTTTTCTTTGTAACATTCCAACACAAATTTTATTAATCCATATTTATACATATATATACATTTGTTTCATATGATTTATACATACTTATGCCAATGTTTTCAGAAAATTTGTGAACAATTTTTCTGATATAGGATTAGCTCCAACTAAAATGAGGTTGGGTTGAACGAGGACAAGGGAAGAACTATGTGTATAAACATGTGGGTGCCTTGGTCTAACAATTTGGTGAGGCATAAAAAGTTGAAATATGCTGGTATTTTTTCTCAAATCAATATTGAATATTGGATAAATTTTTAATCATTTATGCTTATCAATTTACTGTTTTGACCATGTGAATTAGGTTTTGTGCAGCCAAACTCTGTGCCATAGCAGAGCTGCTTTACCACTGTTCGTTGACTTCTTTCTTTATCACATACCTCTTTTCCATTTTGGTGGACATGGCTGCCTTAATCATGGCAGTTTTGCGACAGCTTATTCATCTTTCTTAATCCATTTTTGACATGCCAATTTCTGATTCTCTTCATACCCAATGTTTTCTTTACCTAATCGGAGCAATTGCAATTCCGTATTAATCATAATCCACTGTATCATTACTTTAGCTCCTGTCTTAGGACGTGCGGTTCCTGAAATCATAATATATAATACGCGATTTGCTCAGAAACATGGCGACGTGCTGTGACTCCTGACTGGTGAGGGCGACGGGCGACGTTGGCTCCATCACATCATCATTGCTGCACAATCAGAGCATTAAGCAGCATATAAAAGGACATGTCCAGGAAGATTTTCTCCTCTTTTCTAGTGCCAATAAGAAAAAAGTCTCATATGACTCAACAAGGTCTTCATTTTTCATTTTTTATGGTTTTTAATTTGTATTTTCTTCACATGTTGTTCTGTTTATTCTTTCTCCATTGATTAAACTCAGTCAATTTGTGTTGATTGATTTTTTTGGTTTTCAGGTTGTTTGTGGTTTGTGGAGAATCCTATATGCTCAAAAGGTATTTGTTGCTCTCTATTTTTTGTTTGCTAGCTGCTATCTATCAAGGTATGTGTGATTGATTGTTTCATTGAAAAGATTAAAGCATAAGTAGAATGCTTATACTGACCTTGGTATGCAGTGTGATTATTGTACGCTTTGGTTAATCTTTGTCACATTTGTGCTGATTTTGAAAATATATAGAAAAATAAGTTGAGTTTTGTAATTTTATTCATTCATATTTTGCTATTTTCAACTGGAATTTTTTTTCATTCATTCGACAAGGTGACAGCTTGATTAAGGCCTCTTGATTTCTGATGTACTTTGTTGTTTTACGTTTGAATGACTATTTCTTTGATTTTCTTTGGCTCTTTTATACTATTTATTTTGAGATTATGCTTTCTACTTTGGAAATTGTGTTTGCATATTTTTTTTGCTGTACATTTGCCTTTTGTTTTGTTTTAGATTTCTCATAGTTTCTATTGTTATTGCTAGATTGGTTGAAAATGACAAAGTTCATTAGCGACATTCATCCATTTGTTGTCAATGGTATCACCGTGAGAGTACGTATTGCACTGGAATGGAGACCCCGAAAGTTTGATAGAATAGAATATGATGGACTCCATTATGTGTTGGTGGATGAAAAGGTCAAGTTACTATTACAGACAAGTTCAATTCTATCATGTATGTTGCATTTGTATTAAGCTCCTGATTTTTATTAATTTATTGACCTTTGTTTGTCGTCTAATATTTACTTTTTGGATTGTTTGAGTATCCATGATTTTTAGTCTTTCTTAGTCATCTTTTTTGACATAATTTAGTTTATATTTCAAAGGTATTCATCTGTGATATTGCCATATTGGCATCAATGTTATTTCATTGTTGGATTCTTCTCAAATATGGAAATTTTTGTTGCAATGGTTCTGAAAGGACCCAATCCCGATTCAGTTACCTAAACCGGAATCAAACCCTTTCGAAAATATGAACCAACAAAAAAATTTCAAAATTTCGGCAGAGTTTCGTTACTAACGTGGAATTGCCATAACCTGCACACATAAAACAACACTTCATCCTATGCCACAATAGCCAAATCGTGGGCACCAATCCCATCCGGATTTCTCAACATCAATATAATCAATAACAGTAAACAAACTGTACTATGTATATATGTATATCCGAGAAAATCCGTATAAACAAGTATCAGAATGTATCAGAGCGACCTCTAAAGTAAAACATATACAATATACACATCAGTAGGCGAAACAAGAACCTACTGAAAAGCACAGGTAACTCTGATCACTAGCCACCAAACCGCGACGTGAAAACACCAAAACCTGAACTGCAACTGGGCACGGAAACCGAAAAGCCCAGGGGAAAGACAATAAACACGTTAGAGTGAGTGGACGAAAATAAATGTCTTTCACCAGGTAATATCTATACCTATAAAATCATATGCGAGTCAAATGCATGAAAATCAAATAATACGTGAGGAGACTCTAGCTACCACTCACGTACTGAGCATGCAACGTAAACATATCGCGGAATCTCTCATGGACTACCACGCGATAGCACAGTCTGAATCACGGGATCCCAAACCCACACATGATTCCTAGCCAGAAAGGCCTCGGGTCAGGATATCTGTCCTTCCCGGAGCGTACTCGGGGATCAGTCGAGAAGCCAATGTGTATCGATACCACAACATATACTGAGACTGTACTCTGCGTAAACCAAATCATAAATCTTTTCTATGCACATGCTTAAAACATAATATACACACATGTTTACTCGTATACGTATATTTGTATATGCATAATCATAAAACACATGCTCGTAAATTCATAATCAATCCGCATGCTCAAGTTCGTAAATCATAAATAAAAGACTCACAATCAATCTGTGAAAATAAATTGTCCACTCACAGACTTGCGAAACGCGCACTCGTGCTAAACTCGTGGTCCGGCGGAAGATCCCTCGCCTGAAGCACAATCACGATCCAGGTCACGATCTCGATCTCCTAAATATTTACAAAACAATACTGATCAAAATCATAATCCACAACCCTGTACTGAATCACGGAAACCAACCGTTCCCGGAAAATATGCAAAGCAGTACAAAATGATTATCGGAAATTCCGAAATCCCCACTCGAAACCTCGACTGAAAATCGGCTAACCAAATCAACCCGAAAACCTCTGGACGATAACCAGAGCGTGATTTCGAGAAAAACGACACTAATTACATCAAAATCCAAAAAGTCAACTTTTGGCCGGAGCTCCGCCGTTGACCGCCGCCACCGCCGGCGGCGCGCCGTCAACAGTGAAATCCCACGGCCCAAAGCTCTAGTTTTCAAGGTCTCAATGTGCTGAATCTGTTTCTCATCTACCACAAAGCCCAAATCATAACGGAACACGACCAAATCACCTCGAACAGATCGGAAACCCAGTTTTCCGGTGACCTAACCGGTGACCCCCGAAACCTCATCAATTCCCAAAATAAAACACCCTAGGAGCATCACCTAGGCTAGGGGAAGCAAACCCCCATAACCACCACCACCGTGACTCACCGGAAAGTGGCCAACCGTCACCGGCGAAAATCCCCAACTCGGCCCGATTCGAACACCCTCAAAACTCAATCAATTTTCCTCAAATCAAATACAGACATACTCGAAATCAAACAAGGAAATGATCCCTACCTTTCACTTGGATGGAGGTGGCCGGAATTTGGTCGTCGGACGTTGAAGCCGAAAACGGAAAGTTTTCTCCACGGGTCAACGGTCAAAGTTTCCCAAAATGGAAAGTCAACTCAGTCAATGCCCGAAATGAAATTCTCGACTATTTCTCGACTATTCCGATATTTATACTCGCGCCTCGGGTCAATCGACGGTCCAAAACGAATATACGAAATGATTCGGATAAGCTCGAAACAATCGGATAAACTCGTCGGAAACTGAAACTTTAAATAATCATAAAATATTCCTCGGTTATCAGAAAAATCTTCCGAAACCGCCAACGAGCTCGAAATCACGTACTCTACAACTTCCGTGAAAACACCCAACTCAAATTCTCGACCGAAAATATAGTCGCGAATCGAATCGACAAACCACATTTACGACGTAAAACTGCGACTAAACTCAATCTCGAGAATCGTGCCGAATACACAACAGATTCTGGTTCGGGTCGTCACAGGTTCCTCCATACATACGATGATTGATGAATGTTATTATAGACATATGAAGATGTTGATGCAGGTGGGGAAAATATATGATGTATCAAGGTTTGCTGCAAAAAAGGATACAGCTAGGCACAAAATTGCTCCCTATGATACAATTTTGTGTTTCACAGAATTTATTCAGTTTAAGGAGGTTGAAAGAGAGTTGCCCAACTTTCCAAAATATTCCTTGAACTTGTGACAATATGGATAGCTAGTCGTTGAGGCAGAACAACAGACTCTCCTTGCTGGTAAAGAGTTATTCCTTTTTTTTTTGTTCATATCATTATATTTATAATTTTATATCAAAGCATACTGATAATTTTCTTTAGACTTGAAGATCTATATGGATGTATTAAAGCTGTTAAGGCACCACAAGTTGTTGTTGTTGACAATCTAAAGAAGAGAGAAACTAGGACTGATCTCTCCATTCAATTCGTAGGCTTTTACATATATAAATTTTTTTTCTCTTTAATTAGATGCACTATATTTGTCAAAAAAAAAATTACTCATAATGTGTATCAAATATACAGGAGAGAGGAATTGAGGATCTCTCTGTGGGCTGATGTTGCGAGATCATTTCTAGTACAACAGATCACTGAGTTGGCTCCACCAGTGTTTGCAGTTTTCACAGGGATGCGTATTAGCATTTATGAGGGTATCTTGCTTCATTTTGTTGGTTTTTTGTAATCTTTTTGGTTTTTTCAACCATTTTCATACTTTGTTTGCCAATCAGATGCTATCCTTTAAGCCTGAACAGACTTTCCAAAATAGCCATGACTGAAAGATACAGAGGGACAAAGCGAAAGATAAATTTAGCATAATAATTGCATAAACATAATTTTAATCAGTGGTTCAACTTGCTTGATATCCTTATTAGAATTCACTGTTCATTTAGGCAAGATTAATTTGTTAACTATGAATTCCTTATGGTTTAAATGAGTTGTTTAAAATAATGCAGGCCATGCATCAGCATATAGTACAGCTCACACATGCTTTCTGATTAACCCAGACAATAAAGAGAGACATTATAAATTTTACACCTGCCATAACAACCTTTTCAACAACAACCCCTCCACCACCTAAACAAAGAGGGAGGGAGGTTAGAATTTTTCCACCATTTTCATGTTTTAATCATGCTTCTGTTTACAGATGATAACATAATCATGAACACATTACGTGCCAATAAGTCAATCTTAACTAGATCTCTTGCATAGCTTAATCTATTGATTTGTCTTATCTGATAATGCACATCCCAAGCACTACAAGAAAACAGCACTTAGACCACGGAAACGTAATTGTTCCGTGGTCCAAGTGACACCTAGACCACGGAAAATACTCCGTGGTCCAAGTACCACCTGGACGACGGAGAATATCATCTCTGTCGTCCAGGTGATCACCTGGACGACGGAGTCTTTTCCGAGGTCCAGGTGATAACCTGGACGACGGAGATGATATTCTCCGTCGTCCAGGTGATCACCTGGACCTCGGAGTCTTCTCCGTCCTCCAGGTGATCACCTGGACGACGGAGATGGTATTCTCCGTCGTCCAGGTGATTACCTGGAGGACGGACCGACACGCCGTCGTCCGAGTATACGAAACGTACTTCCACTTAGACGACGTACCGACACCTCCGTCGTCTAAGTGAAGCATTATATAAGCCCGATGCCAAACTGATCGAATTCATTCCTAGCTAGCCTCGATCTCTTCATGATTCCATTTGAAGAAGGATTGAAGGAGAAGGGAGAAGGAGAAGGGAGCTAGGTATAGCTAGAAGCTAGCTAGGCCGAGAAGAATCATGATCGATAAGGGATCTCCGCTGACTAGCTAGTTAGCTTAATTAACGTAAAGATATCGAGAAGGCCAGCAGGTACGTACGTACGCAGTTAAAATTTGCTTAATTAATATATATACATGCAAGGATGTTAGCTGATGTTAGCTATATATATATTTAGTGAAAACGTACGTACGTAATTGATGGATCGATATGTAGATCAAGTACGTATAATTAAGCGTAAATTAATGGACAAATATATATGTAATAATTAATTAATTATAATATTTTGTAGCAGTATGGACAAGAGTTGGATGAAGTTGAAGAATAGATGTGATGTCCGGTATATGGATGGAATTAGCGAATTTGTGAATTTTGCGATAGAACATGGTCAGGGAGCGAGCATGGTGAAGCAGTAGAGTTCAGCGCAGCAGACTTCAGCTCAGGGTACAGTTACCATGGTGCCTCATCCAGCGGCAGTGGTGCCGGACCCCCAGCTTGCAACCCAACTGTAGATTTGGTCCATGATGCGTTTCCGGGATGTAGTCATAGTGGACACCAACACCAAGACGGAGGTTACAGTACCACTAATGAGTATGATGACACATTCCCCGCAGCTAGCTTGGCCACTGACACCAGTGAGATAGAAAAGTACAACCGGATACTACTTGAAGCGCAGACCCCGGTGTTCCCTGGATGTCGAGAGAATGTGTTGCAATATGTGATGGAGCAAATGAAGATAAAAGTGAAGCACAAAATGTCAGTGAGTGCTTTTGACGAAATTCAGGAGCAAATATGTAAGTTGCTTCCTGATTATCACAATCTTCCTAAATCTCATTATAAGGTTAGAAATATCCTGAGCAGCCTCGGCCTAAAGTACAGGATAATTGACGCATGTCCGAATGATTGTGTGCTATTTTACAAAGAGTATAAAGAGTTGGACTATTGTCCCGTATGTGGCCAGTGCAGATTCCAGTTGAATAGGAAGAGTTCGAAAAAGAGAATTCCTGTGAAAGTTGTTCGATATTTTTCCTTGATTCCCAGATTGCAGCGCTTGTACATGTCTCTACACACAGCAGAGGCGATGCGATGGTACGCAGAAAAGCGAATAGATGACAATGTCCTGCGACACGCCGCGGATGGGGAGGGTTTCAAACATTTCGACAGAGAATTTGGAGACTTTGCTTCAGAGGTTAGAAATGTTAGACTCGGCCTATCTATAGACGGATTCAATCCTTGAGGAAGTAATAGCTCCGCCGTCAGCACTTGGCCAGTTATTCTGATGCCGTACAACTTGCCTCCGTGGATGTGCATGAACAAGGAATTTAATTTCCTTACCGTACTAATTCCAGGTCCTAAATCTCCATCGAAATGCTTAGATGTCTACCTCAGACCTTTGATCGACGAGCTGAAACTGTTGTGGGAAAATGGAGTCCCAACTTATGACAAATTCACTGACACGATGTTCACGATGAGGGCTGCTGTAATGTGGACGATCAGCGATTTTCCAGCTTATGGGATGTTGGCAGCCTGCAGGACAAAAGGATATGATGGATGTCCTATATGTTTAGACGACGTGAACTCTAGTTGGCACGCGGGGAAGGTGTGTTACTTGGGTCACCGTAGATGGCTTCCTCACGACCACCCGTGGCGACAGGATGAAGCTCATTTCGACGGTACGGTAGAGAACAATCCTAAACCCCGTAGTTGGTCGGGCGAAGAGATTTTAGAGAGGTTGAGCTATTTCAAATTTGGTGTGTTGAGCAATGACGCGGATGTAAAGAAATGCAATCCAATTCCTCCACATGATCTGAGCTATTGGGATCACAAGAGTATATTCTTTGAACTCCCTTACTGGTCGAAGTTGAAGCTGAGGAACAACTTGGACGCGATGCACATAGAAAAGAATGTGTGCGACAGCGTGGTGGGAACAATTCTCGGTATTAAGTTCAAGACTAAAGATACTCCCAAAGCACGCAAAGATTTGGAATCAATGAATCTACGTCGTCCCTTGTGGTTGAGGAGGGATAGGAAATGAGTGTACAACAAGATGCCAGATGCACCATACACAGTGAAGCCGACGCTTAGACGTTCTGTATTTCACTGGTTTAAGGGCGTTCGTTATCCGGCTACGTATGCAGCTACTATAACTGGAGCAGTGGACGAGGTGCAACACAAGTTTGTTGGTCTAAAGACACATGACTATCACGTTATGCTGCAACGTCTGATTCCAGTGGTAATTCGACCATACTTGCCTCGGGACGTCGTAGAACCAATAGTGGCATTGTGCAGGTGGTGGCAGAGGTTATGCGCCAGAGAATTAAAGAAGTCAGATGTGGTGGAATTGCAACAACAAATTGTGCACATCATTTTCAAAATAGAGAGGATTTCCCCCCTGCTTTCTTTGACATCATGATTCACCTAATGATCCACCTGCCCGAGCAGGTGCTTATTTCTGGTCCGGTCCAGTACACTTGGATGTATCCTCAAGAAAGGTACGTACAACTAATTAATTAATTTGTTCCACTGGAGATTATATATATACTAGCTAGCTAGCTATATGTACTTATGTAATGTGTACGTTTGATTTTGTAGACAGCTTGGACAGTATAAGTCATTCGTCAAAAACAGGTTGGCCCCGGATGGCTCCATAGCAGAGACATACCAAATGCATGAGTGTGTTACTTACTGCAACAGGTACCTCAAAGATCCACCCCCTCCCACTGCCTCCGATCGCAGTGCACGCATCAATCTTTCTGTCGTCACCAATGTCGTCCGACCGTTTAGAGGAGTATTAAAGGAATCGTTAACATGGGAAGAACTTATTGAGGCACATTGGGTAGTGTTGCGAGACTGTGACGAAGTTGAGCCGTACATGTTGTCATACAGGGAGAGGCTTCAGGCGTTAAATCAAAACAAGAGTTCGGCGTGGATTGAGAAAATGGTTAAGAAGAAGTTTCCTGATTATTTCTTCCAATGGGTACGTACGTACGAATCGGTATTAATTATTTAAATACATATCGCTCATGTTTGTAGAAAGTAAACCCTTATATTAATTTGCCCATTTTCGCAGATGATTGATCTGCAAAAATCTGATAACCACGGAGGGTGGTGGTCATGGCCAAAGCACTTGCTAGCAGGGAAGCCGGTTAAACACTATATTTATCCCGGATGTTTTGTGAACGGTGTAAAGTTCCATTCATTGGCCCGAGACGAAGGAAGAAGAACACAAAACAGTGGGGTAGCGGTTGGGAAAGACAATGATCTATATTACGGGGCTATTGTATACGTGGTTCAACTATGTTACTGGAATGATGTCAACGTTTTCCTATTCAAGTGCAGATGGTTCAAGCGTACAAAGGAAGACCTGGGACTATTATCAGTCGATACAAACTCTAGCTGATATGAGGATGAGCCTTTCGCTCTCGCCACCTTAGTTCGGCAGGTATTCTATCTCGACGATCCGAAAGCCGGTGAAGGGTGGAAAATAGTGAACCATATCTCTCACCGAGGAATATGGAATACAGAGACAATTGAAGGGACACCGGCGACGACTGAAGATGCTGCTGAACCAGAAAGAGACATTCCTGCCTATCAAGAGCCTAATATTTCTATGGTCCGCTCCGATATAATGGACCTGGTTCAAGATAGTGAACGGTTACCCATGCCTGATGGTTGTACAGATCTAACTGAAGATGAGATTATCGATGAGGTAGATGAAGAAGACGAGCAGGAAGAGGACGCGGACGAGGACTCAGGTTATTCGTCGGACGATGTTGAGTACGATGACGAGGATGAGCCGTCGTCTAACGGGGATGAGGACGATGATGATTATGACGAAGAGTACGGTCATACGACGAGGGAGATTAATTGGTAATTAATTATTGTAATTATTGTAATTTTCACCTTTGGCGCCACGCCAAATCTCAATCTCATATAAAACCCTAAATCCTGGACCCTAAATCTAGCAGATCGGATCGATCGATCAATTTTTTAATTATATTTTTGAATCAGAATAATTGAACGGACACACAAATGACCGGGGACGACCTAAACCGTAAACCCTAAGGCCCTAACCCCTGAATTCGGGGTTTAGAACTTGGACGACGGAGAATGGTCATTATCCGTCGTCCAGGTACACACTAGGCACTACAAGAAAACAGCACTTAGACCACGGAAACACTAATTCTCCGTCGTCCAAGTGAAACTTAGACGACGGAAAAGACTCCGTGGTCCAAGTACCACCTGGACGACGGAGAATACAATCTCCGTCGTCCAAGTGGTCACCTGGAGGACGGAGAAGACTCCGAGGTCCAGGTGGTCACTTGGACGACGGAGATGGTATTCTCCGTCGTCCAGGTGACCACCTGGACCTCGGAGTCTTCTCCGTCCTCCAGGTGACCACTTGGACGACGGAGATGGTATTCTCCGTCGTCCAGGTGATTCCCTGGAGGACGGACCGACACGTCGTCGTCCGAGTTCACAAAACGTACTTCCACTTAGACGACGTACCGACACCTCCGTCGTCTAAGTGAAGCATTATATAAGGCAGTGACGTACTGATCGAATTCATTCCTAGCTAGCCTCGATCTCTTCATGATCGATTCCATTTGAAGAATAATTGAAGGAGAAGCTAGCTAGGGAGCTCGATCGAGCTAGGTAGCTAGAAGCTAGCTAGGCCGAGAAGAATCAGGATCGATAAGGCCGGGATCTCCGCTGACACGCTAGTTAGCTTAATTAACGTAAAGATATCGAGAAGGCCAGCAGGTACGTACGTACGCAGTTAACATTTGCTTAATTAATATGTATTTAGTGAAAACGTACGTACATATATATATACATGCAAGGATGTTAGCTGATGTTAGCTATATATATATATATATGTACAGATCGATTAAATTACGTACATACGTACGTAATTGATGGATCGATATGTAGATCGAGTACGTAGAATTAAGTGTAAATTAATGGACAAATATATATATATGTAATAATTAATTAAGTATAATATTTTGTAGCAGTATGGACAAGAGTTGGATGAAGTTGAAGAATAGATGTGATGTCCGGTATATGGATGGAATTAGCGAATTTGTGAATTTTGCGATAGAACATGGTCAGGGAAAGAAACGTTTCAGGTGTCCGTGTCAGAAATGTCTTAATTGTCAGTATGCGGAGGTTAATGTTATGGTGCAACACTTGTACGAAAATGGTATGATGTGGAGTTACACTACATGGAGCGAGCATGGTGAAGCAGTAGAGTTCAGCGCAGCAGACTTCAGCTCAGGGTACAATTACCATGGTGCCTCATCCAGCGGCAGTGGTGCCGGACCCCCAGCTTGCAACCCAACTGCAGATTTGGTCCATGATGCATTTCCGGGATGTAGTCATGGCGGACACCAACACCAAGACGGAGGTTACAGTACCACCAATGAGCGTGATGACACATTCCCCGCAGCTAGCTTGGCCACTGACACCAGTGAGATGGAAAAGTACAACCGGATGCTACTTGAAGCGCAGACCCCGGTGTTCCCTGGATGTCGAGAGAATGTGTTGCAATATGTGATCGAGCAAATGAAGATAAAAGTGAAGCACAAAATGTCAGTGAGTGCTTTTGACGAAATTCAGGAGCAAATATGTAAGTTGCTTCCTGATGATCACAATCTTCCTAAATCTCATTATAAGGTTAGAAATATCCTGAGCAGCCTCGGCCTAAAGTACAGGATAATTGACGCATGTCCGAATGATTGTGTGCTATTTTACAAAGAGTATAAAGAGTTGGACTATTGTCCCGTATGTGGCCAGTGCAGATTCCAGTTGAATAGGAAGAGTTCGAAAAAGAGAATTCCTGTGAAAGTTGTTCGATATTTTCCCTTGATTCCCAGATTGCAGCGCCTGTACATGTCGCTACACACAGCAGAGGCGATGCGATGGTACGCAGAAAAGCGAATAGATGACAATGTCCTGCGACACGCCGCGGATGGGGAGGGTTTCAAACATTTCGACAGAGAATTTGGAGACTTTGCTTCAGAGGTTAGAAATGTTAGACTCGGCCTATCTACAGACGGATTCAATCCTTGGGGAAGTAATAGCTCCGCCGTCAGCACTTGGCCAGTTATTCTGATGCCGTACAACTTGCCTCCGTGGATGTGCATGAACAAGGAATTTAATTTCCTTACCGTACTAATTCCAGGTCCTAAATCTCCATCGAAGTGCTTAGATGTCTACCTCAGACCTTTGATTGACGAGCTGAAACTGTTGTGGGAAAATGGAGTCCCAACTTATGACAAATTCACGGACACGATGTTCACGATGAGGGCTGCTGTAATGTGGACGATCAGCGATTTTCCAGCTTATGGGATGTTGGCAGCCTGCAGGACAAAAGGATATAATGGATGTCCTATATGTTTGGACGACGTGAACTCTAGTTGGCACGCGGGGAAGGTGTGTTACTTGGGTCACCGTAGATGGCTTCCTCACGACCACCCGTGGCGACAGGATGAAGCTCATTTCGACAGTACGGTAGAGAACAATCCTAAACCCCGTAGTTGGTCGGGCGAAGAGATTTTAGAGAGGTTGAGCTATTTCTACTTTGGTGTGTTGAGCAATGACGCGGATGTAAAGAAATGCAATCCAATTCCTCCACATGATCTGAGCTATTGGGATCACAAGAGTATATTCTTTGAACTCCCTTACTGGTCGAAGTTGAAGCTGAGGAACAACTTGGACGCGATGCACATAGAAAAGAATGTGTGCGACAGCGTGGTGGGAACAATTCTCGGTATTAAGTTCAAGACTAAAGATACTCCCAAAGCGCGCAAAGATTTGGAATCAATGAATCTACGTCGTCCATTGTGGTTGAGGAGGGATAGGAAAGGAGTGTACAACAAGATGCCAGATGCACCTTACACAGTGAAGCCGACGCTTAGACGTTCTGTATTTCACTGGTTTAAGGGCGTTCGTTATCCGGCTACGTATGCAGCTACTATAACTGGAGCAGTGGACGAGGTGCAACACAAGTTTGTTGGTCTAAAGACACATGACTATCACGTTATGCTGCAACGTCTGATTCCAGTGGTAATTCGACCATACTTGCCTCGGGACGTCGTAGAACCAATAGTGGCATTGTGCAGGTGGTGGCAGAGGTTATGCGCCAGAGAATTAAAGAAGTCAGATGTGGTGGAATTGCAACAACAAATTGTGCACATCATTTGCAAACTAGAGAGGATTTTCCCCCCTGCTTTCTTTGACATCATGATTCACCTAATGATCCACCTGCCCGAGCAGGTGCTCATTTCTGGTCCGGTCCAGTACACTTGGATGTATCCTCAAGAAAGGTACATACAACTAATTAATTAATTTGTTCCACTAGAGATTATATATATACTAGCCAGCTAGCTATATATATGTACTTATGTAATGTGTACGTTTGATTTTGTAGACAGCTTGGACAGTATAAGTCATTCGTCAAAAACAGGTCGGCCCCGGATGGCTCCATAGCAGAGACATACCTAATGCATGAGTGTGTTACTTACTGCAACAGGTACCTCAAAGATCCACCCCCTCCCAGTACTGCCTCCGATCGCAGTGCCCGCATCAATCTTTCTGTCGTCACCAATGTCGTCCGACCGTTTAGAGGAGTATTAAAGGAATCGTTAACACGGGAAGAACTTATTGAGGCACATTGGGTAGTGTTGCGAGACTGTGATGAAGTTGAGCCGTACATGATGTCATACAGGGAGAGGCTTCAGGCGTTAAATCAAAACAAGAGTTCGGCGTGGATTGAGAAAATGGTTAAGAAGAAGTTTCCTGATTATTTCTTCCAATGGGTACGTACGTACGACTCGGTATTAATTATTTAAATACATATTGCTCATGTTTGTAGAAAGTAAACCATTATATTAATTTGGGCTTTTTCGCAGATGATTGATCTGCAAAAATCTGATAACCACGGAGGGTGGTGGTCATGGCCAAAGCACTTGCTAGCAGGGAAGCCGGTTAAACACTATATTTATACCGGATGTTTTGTGAACGGTGTAAAGTTCCATTCATTGGCCCGAGACGAAGGAAGAAGAACACAAAACAGTGGGGTAGCCGTTGGGAAAGACAATGATCTATATTACGGGGCTATTGTATACGTGGTTCAGCTATGTTACGGGAATGATGTCAACGTTTTCCTATTCAAGTGCAGATGGTTCAAGCGTACAAAGGAAGACCTGGGACTATTATCAGTCGATACAAACTCGCACTGGTATGAGGATGGGCCTTTCGCTCTGGCCACCTTAGTTCGGCAGGTGTTCTATCTCGACGATCCGAAAGCCGGTGAAGGGTGGAAAATAGTGAACCATATCTCTCACCGAGGAATATGGAATACAGAGACAATTGAAGGGACACCGGCGACGACTGAAGATGCTGCTGAACCAGAAAGAGACATTCCTGCCTATCAAGAGCCTAATATTTCTATGGTCCGCTCCGATATAATGGACCTGGTTCAAGATGGTGAACGGTTACCCATGCCTGATGGTTGTACAGATCTAACTGAAGATGAGATTATCCATGAGGTAGATGAAGAAGACGAGCAGGAAGAGGACGCGGACGAGGACTCAGGTTATTCGTCGGACGATGTTGAGTACGATGACGAGGATGAGCCGTCGACTAACGGGGATGAGGACGATGATGATTATGACGAAGAGTACGGTCATACGACGAGGGAGATTAATTGGTAATTAATTACTGTAATTATTGTAATATATATATATATATGATCGATGCTGGTTTACGGTAAGAAATTAATCCGAATTATATATCCTGGACAACGGAGAAATTAATTGCAGATTCATCTTTGGCGCCAAATCTCAATCTCATATAAAACCCTAGCTAAATCTTGGACCCTAAATCTAGCAGTTCGGATCGATCGATCAATTTTTTAATTATATTTTTGAATCAGAATAATTGAACGCACACACAAATGACCGGGGACGACCTAAACCGTAAACCCTAAGGCCCTAACCCCTGAATTCGGGGTTTTTACACCTGGACGACGGAGATGGTCATTTTCCGTCGTCCAAGTTCACAAACCCTAAACCCTAAACAGTAAGGCCCTAACCCCTGAATTCAGGGTCTATACACCTGGACGACGGAAACACTCATTTCCGTCGTCCAGGTTGTGACTTGGACGACGGAAATGAAGTTCTCCGTCGTCCAGGTTCTGACTTGGACGACGAAAATGAGTGTTTCCGTCGTCCAGGTGCAGATATCGTAATTTTTTCTAAGACAACGACCATCTAGACCTTCTTCCAATGCAAAGTCTTTTCATCAAGACTTTAGAGTAAACAATTCTTGGTGTGTGAGCTTCGACGGTTCGAAAATCGGAGTTACGAAATGCCTAGTATCCACGTTTCCGGTTTGTGAAATTATCGGTTTTGCGGTTGACTGTGCCGATCAAACCCTTCCCGAACTTATTATTTTATGATCCTTTGAAGACAATTATATATTATGTTACGACGAACATATCCAACGGTTGTTTTGTCCAAATTCAATTTCGTTAATACTCTGCTGCAAATGAGCGTCTACTCATGAACACTTAAGTCGTAAAGATTAGTCGATACTTAACATGTTTCAATACGTAAAATTAATCGTCGGTTCAAATTTAACTGTTTATATACACGATGCGTTCATCGATATTGTACGACTATTTCACTCGAATGACAGATCGCTAAATTCCTAGCGAATTATTTTTAAATTTTTTTTTTACGTAATTTGAACCTGGACGACGGATATAGTCATTTTCCGTCGTCCAGGTGTTCACCTGAACGACGGAGAATGACCATATCCGTCGTCCAGGTTCAAAAACCATGGCGGTTCAAATTTATTTTTGTTTATTTTTTTCATGTAATTTTCACTTGGACGACGGAAACTGACCATTTCCGTCGTCCAAGTCCAAAATTATGGCGGTTCAATTTACCGCTTCCGTTTTCGGCACCGCTTGAATTTTCACTTAGACGACGGAGAATTCATTCTCCGTCGTCTAAGTCCAAATTCATGGAGGTTCAAAACGTCCCGCCGATTAATTACGCGCCGATTGAAAATTTTTAAACCGCCACCTAGACGACGGAAAACACTGTTTCCGTCGTCCAGGTGAACTTAGACGACGGAGAATAGTGCTCCGTCGTCTAAGTGAAACACTATAAATAGAACAGCACCCCCCCCTCATTTTCTCATCATTCCTCCTCTCCCTCTCCTCTCCTCTCCTCTCCTCTCCTCCGGCGACGCTCCGACGATATTTTTTCCGGCGTGGTTCCTCCTCTCCGACGACTCAAGTCCGGCGAAATTCCCGTAAACTCCGCTTCGGTACATTTCTATTTTTCCCTTATTTAAATAATTTTCATTTTATTAATTAATTAAATTCTAAATATAATTAATTAGTAGAAATTAATTTAGTAATTAATTTTAAATATTTAATAAATGATTAATTGTTGTTATTTATTAATTAAATCATAATTATTGTTATTGTTTCCTAATTAAATGAATAATTGTAAATTTGTTGTTATTAAATAAATAAATAATTAATTATTGTTATTAATTAATTAAATAAATAATTATTGTTATTAATTAATTAAATGGTTAATTATTGCATGCTAAATGGAAAATAAATTATTGCATGTAATTACGTGTATTTTTTAGTAAATAAATTAGTAGTACGTGTTCGATTTAAATTTAGTACATAGGCTTGGTGTAATTAAGTCGCACTCTTTGGAATAGATGGCGCATCTTTTCCTTGCTTATCTCCTTAACCCCTCGTGATGTGTGGATTTCATCACCGCACACCATAACCTAAGTGAAGTTATGGACACGAGGTTGAGGGCGGAGTTTGCAAAGGACTTGAGGGAGTGTAAATTTTCGAAAAATTGGCCGAATGTCGGACATGGTGTCTAGAAACGGGTTATGACTGGTGACAGGATTTGGACTAAGAAAGACTTTTGTCGAAATTAGTCCTGCCTCTCGCGTTATCTCTATCCCTAACTGGCCATGTTTTTCGATTTAACCAAGGCTGATTAATTGAAAATTTACACTTTATCGCGCGGGTCGCACGTCCATTGAACGACCGAAAATGCCAAGCTAGTGTGCTCTATTTAAATCTTAAACGTACTTAATTAATTAGCGTTAATTTTTAAGTTGTAATTATTATGGTAAGTAGGTATTTTAACACCGTACTCTTAGGTTTAAATGGCTCCGCCAAAGATCACATCCGGCAAGAAGAAAGCCCAACTGGAGGCTGAAGATGAGATGCTCCGAATGTTGGCGGCCCAAGTCGGTTGGGTTCAACAGGAGGGCAACGACGCTCTCAATCCGGACGGATCATCTGGTCCGTCCGTAGAGCCCTCTGGGGAAATTCCCGCTCCCCCATTCATCTCGAGCGGTGATGACGTCGACCCCTTCCAATCTCCGACGCCCGGTACCCATTCAACGGGAAGTACTCAGGCGTCCTCCACCGCCGAATCAATCATGTACAGCGCCCGCCGTAGGCAAAGGAGGGCCCCCACTGACCCGGAACCGAAAAGGACTCGGGGTCTCGTTAAAGGGGGGAAAACAGAGCGTATTTGCAAGGCGACCGGTAAAAAGATCGACTTGCCGTACGACGAATTCACCGGTGGCCCTCCCACAGCTCAACTAGCAAGTCTCTCGGCGCATGGGATAGGGTCAATCATCCGTAACCGGGTTCGTATCACTGCCCCTACTTGGAAGGAGGCGCCGGATCATGAGAAGGCGAAAGTCTTCAAAGATCTTTCGGTACGTAATACGTCCAATTTAGTTATTATATAATATTGTTAATATTAGTTAAAATTTCATAATATATACGATTATAATTTTCTATTTATTTTTCATAGGAACAATTTGACGTGGATCCGACACCGGCTATGTTGAGGCATATCAATCAAACCGCCAACTCCATCTACAAAGATTGGAAGTACAGGCTCCATAAGTACTTCAAAGATGTCGGTCCCGTGCCTCCCCCGGTAGAGCTGCAAGGGGAGAGAGAAGATGAGTGGGAGTGGTTGTGTAACCACTTTGCCGATGAACAATTTAAGGTATTAATTTAATTTTTTTATTTCAATTAAAATAATTGAATTATTTAAATTGTAGTTATTCATTTTTTAATGATTTAATTATCTTGTGTAACAGAAATTCTCCGATGTCAACAAAGCCAACCGGGGGAAGAAGGAGAAACACCATACTACCGGCGCCAAGCAGTTCATTCAAATTGCCAAGGAGCACAAGGATAAGGGTTCCAAACACCCTTTTATTGATGCAAGCGTAAGCGCGTACGTGACGCCAGGGCTCGATAATGAAGCGAGTCAATGCGGGGTAAGTGATATATATATATATATGTGCTTTTAATTATAGTAATTATTATTTAAATATGATTACAAAATTATAATAAATTAATTATAATTTAGTAGGCAAGGGCGATAGAGCGTGCGCATGAAGAGTTGGCCAACACTCAGCTTGCGTTCCCAGATGTGCCGCCGGAAGACCTGCCTCCTCTATCCTTAGAGAGCCAAATTGCAATCGCGGATGAGGTCTACGGTCGTAGAGCTGGCAAGGAGGTTAGGCACTTTGGGCCTAGGGTGGTACGAGATTTGTCGACGACCTCCGGCTCATCATCTACGGGAGGTTCGAGGCAGCGGAGAATGAGTCAGGCTGCGGCCGTCGAAGCAGCCATTCAAGAGGCTCGACTGGCACGAGAGGAGAATCGACGGACACAAGAGCAGAATGAGTCAATGCGGCAAAGACTTGACGAACAACAAGCACAAATAGCCCAACTCATCGCGCTCATGAACCAAAATCGAGAAGTATGTCAACCTCCTCCGAACCCACACCCCGACGACAACGACCCGGCTGGAGGCGGAGGACTCGGCCCCGCATCTGCTCCTCCAGTGTATTAGCTAGCACGTAGTATATTATCTCGTTTCTTTACGCATTCCGAACAATATTTTAATTTTTAATTTATGGGTTTTTTCGTATGTACAAATTAATTTACTTTGATTATTTAATAATTATATATATAAGTTATTAATTTTAATATTCAAAATTTAGTTTATTTATTTAATATTAGCATTTTTCATTATTTAAATTAAAATAATAATAAATTAAATTAATAATATTTAATTTCAATTTATTTTTTAAAAAAAATAAAATATTCACTTGGACGACGGAGACTTAGTGTTTCCGTCGTCCAGGTGAACACCTGGGCCACGGACACACGAGCAATGTCCGTGGCCCAGGTGCTCACCTGGACGACGGAAACACTAATTCTCCGTCGTCCAGGTGAACACCTGGGCCACGGATAATGGTAGCAATGTCCGTGGCCCAGGTGTTCACCTGGACGACGGAAACACTAAGTCTCCGTCGTCCAAGTGAACACCTGGGCCACGGACACACGAGCAATGTCCGTGGCCCAGGTTCTCACCTGGACGACGGAAACACTAAGTCTCCGTCGTCCAGGTGAACACCTGGGCCACGGACATTGCTACCATTATCCGTGGCCCAGGTGTTCACCTGGACGACGGAGACTTTGTGTGTCCGTCGTCCAGGTGAACACCTGGGCCACGGATAATTTCCGAGGTCCAAGTTCACTTGGACGACGGAAACACTAAGTCTCCGTCGTCCAGGTTCTTGGACGACAGCACTTGGAGCACGGACCTTGGACGACGGAGTGTCCGTCGTCCAAGTACTTAGACGACGGAAAACTGCACTTAGACGACGGAAATGGTCCGTGGTCTAAGTGCAGTTTTCTTGTAGTGAGGACGACGGATATGGTCATTCTCCGTCGTCCAAGTTCACAAACCCTAATCCCTAAACAGTAAGGCCCTAACCCCTGAATTCAGGGTCTATGCACCTGGACGATGGAGAACGTCATTATCCGTCGTCCAGGTGATAATCTGGACGACGGAAACGCTCATTTCAGTCGTTCAGGTGCAGATATCGTAATTTTTTCTAAGACAACGACCATCTAGACCTTCTTCCAATGCAAAGTCTTTTCATCAAGACTTTAGAGTAAATAATTCTTGGTGTGTGAGCTTCGACGGTTCGAAAATCGGAGTTGCGAAATGCTTTGTATCCACGTTTTCGGTTTGTGAAATTATCGGTTTTGCGGTTGACTGTGCCGATCAAACCCTTCCCGAACTTATTATTTTATGGTCCTTTGAAGACAATTATATATTATGTTACGACGAACATATCCAACGGTTGTTTTGTCCAAATTCAATTTCGTTAATACTCTGCTGCAAATGAGCGTCTACTCATGAACACTTAAGTCGTAAAGATTAGTCGATACTTAACATGTTTCAATACGTAAAATTAATCGGCGGTTCAAATTTAACTGTTCATATATACGATGTGTTCATCGATATTGTACGACTATTTCACTCGAATGACAGATCGCTAAATTCCTAGCGAATTATTTTTAAAAATTGTTTTTACGTAATTTTAACCTGGACGACGGAGATGGTCATTTTCCGTCGTCCAGGTGTTCACCTGAACGACGGAAAATGACCATCTCCGTCGTCCAGGTTCAAAAATCATGGCGGTTCAAATTTATTTTTGTTTATTTTTTTCATGTAATTTTCACTTGGACGACGGAGACTGACCATCTCCGTCGTCCAGGTCCAATTTTTATGGCGGTTCAATTTACCGCTTCCGTTTTTGGGACCGCTTGAATTTTCACTTAGACGACGGAGAATTCATTCTCCGTCGTCTAAGTCCAAAATCATGGCGGTTCAAAACGTCCCGCCGATTAATTACGCACCGCTTGAAATTTTTTAAACCGCCACTTAGACTACGGAAAACACTATTTCCGTCGTCCAAGTGGACTTAGACGACGGAGAATAGTGCTCCGTCGTCTAAGTGAAAGTCTATAAATAGGCTGTGCGCCATCTTCTTTTCTCATCATTCCATCTCCTCCTCTCCCTCTCCTCTCCTCTCCTCTCCTCCGGCGATCCTCCTCCGGCGACGCTCCGACGACATTTTTTCCGGCGTGGTTCCTCCTCTCCGACGACTCAACTCTTCCGATATTCCGGCGACATTCCGACTCGGTAATAATTCTATTTTTTACCTTTTTTACATTTTTGTTAATTAATTAATTATTTAATTAATAAATAGTTTTAATTTATTAATTAGTTTAAAATAATTAATAGTTATAATTATAATCATTAATGAGTTGTTATTATTAATATTGGGATAATTATTATTAGTTGTTAATTATTTGGTAATAATTTTATATTTGTTAGTTAAAATTAAATAATAGCAATAATTATTATTGTTAATAATAATTAATTATATTGGTAAATAAATAATTATTATTATATGCATGATAAATAATAATTTATTATTGTTTTAATTAATTGATAATTAATTACGTGTATTTTCGAGTAAATTGCATGGTAGTACGTGTTCGATTTAAATTCAGTACATAGGCTTGGTTGATTAAGTCGCACTCTTTGGAATAGATGGCGCCTCTTTTCCTAGCTTATCTCCTTAACCCCTCGTGATGTGTGGATTTCATCACCGCACACCATAACCTAAGTGAAGTTATGGACACGAGGTTGAGGGCGGAGTTTGCAAAGGACTTGAGGGAGTGTAAATTTTCGAAAAATTGGCCGAATGTCGGACATGGTGTCTAGAAACGGGTTATGACTGGTGACAGGATTTGGACTAAGAAAGACTTTTGTCGAAATTAGTCCTGCCTCTCGCGTTATCTCTATCCCTAACTGGCCATGTTTTTCGATTTAACCAAGGCTGATTAATTGAAAATTTACACTTTATCGCGCGGGTCGCACGTCCATTGAACGACCGAAAATGCCAAGCTAGTGTGCTCTATTTAAATCTTAAATGTACTTAATTAATTAGCGTAAATTTTTAAGTTGTAATTATTATGGTAAGTAGGTATTTTAACACCGTACTCTTAGGTTTAAATGGCTCCGTCAAAAACCACATCCGGCAAGAAGAAAGCCCAACAGGAGGCAGAAGATGAGATGCTCCGAATGTTGGCGGCCCAAGTCGGTTGGGTTCAACAGGAGGGAAACGACGCTCTCAATCCGGACGGATCATCTGGTCCGTCCGTAGCGCCCTCTGGGGAAATTCCCGCTCCCCCATTCATCTCGAGCGGTGATGACGTCGACCCCTTCCAATCTCCGACGCCCGGTACCCATTCAACGGGAAGTACTCAGGCGTCCTCGACCGCCGAATCAATCATGTACAGCGCCCGCCGTAGGCAAAGGAGGGCCCCCACTGACCCGGAACCGAAAAGGACTCGGGGTCTCGTTAAAGGGGGCAAAGCGAAGCGTATTTGCAAGGCGACCGGTAAAAAGATCGACTTGCCGTACGACGAATTCACCGGTGGCCCTCCCACAGCTCAGCTAGCAAGTCTCTCGGCGCATGGGATAGGGTCAATCATCCGTAACCGGGTTCGTATCACTGCCCCTACTTGGAAGGAGGCGCCGGATCATGAGAAGGCGAAAGTCTTCAAAGATATTTCGGTACGTAATACGTCCAATTTAGTTATTATATAATATTGTTAATCTCGGCCTAAAATTTCATAATATATACGATTATAATTTTCTATTTATTTTTGATAGGAACAATTTGACGTGGATCCGACACCGGCTATGTTGAGGCATATCAACCAAACCGCCAACTCCATCTACAAAGATTGGAAGTACAAGCTCCATAAGTACTTCAAAGATGTCGGTCCCGTGCCTCCCCCGGTAGAGCTGCAAGGGGAGAGAGAAGATGAGTGGGAGTGGTTGTGTAACCACTTTGCCGATGAACAATTTAAGGTATTAATTTATTTTTTTTATTTCAATTAAGATAATTGAATTATTTAAATTGTAGTTATTCATTTTTTAATGATTTAATTATGTTGTGTAACAGAAATTCTCCGGTGTCAACAAAGCCAACCGGGGGAAGAAGGAGAAACATCATACTACCGGCGCCAAGCAGTTCATTCAAATAGCCAAGGAGCACAAGGATAAGGGCTCCAAACACCTTTATCTTGATGCAAGCGTAAGCGCGTACGTGACGCCAGGGCTCGATAATGAAGCGAGTCAATGCGGCGTAAGTGATATATATATATGTGCTTTTAATTATAGTAATTATTATTTAAATATGATTTCATTATAATAAATTAATTATTCTTTTGTAGGCAAGGGCGATAGAGTGTGCGCATGAAGAGTTGGCTAACACTCAGCTTGCGTTCCCAGATGTGCCGCCGGAAGACCTGCCTCCTCTATCCTTAGAGAGCCAAATTGCAATCGCGGATGAGGTCTACGGTCGTAGAGCTGGCAAGGAGGTTAGGCACTTTGGGCCTAGGGTGGTACGAGATTTGTCGACGACCTCCGGCTCATCATCTACGGGAGGTTCGGGGCAGCGGAGAAGGAGTCAGGTTGCGGCCGTCGAAGCAGCCATTCAAGAGGCTCGACTGGCACGAGAGGAGAATGAGTCAATGCGGCAAAGACTTGATGAACAACAAGCACAAATAGCCCAACTCATCGCCCTCATGCAACAAAATCGAGAAGTATGTCAACCTCCTCCGAACCCACACCCCAACGACAACGACCCGGCTGGAGGCGGAGGACTCGGCGGCGCATCTGCTCCTCCAGTGTATTAGCTAGCTAGTAGTTTATTATCTCGTTTCTTTCCGCATTCCGAACAATATTTTAATTTTTAATTTATGGGTTTTTTCGATTATTCATGTATGTACAAATTAATTTAATTTAATTATTTAATAATTAAGTAATATTCAAAATTTAGTTTAATTAATTAATTTTAGCATTTTTCATTATTTAAATTAAATTAATAATAAATTAAATTAATAATATTTAATTTCAATTTTTTTTTCAAATTAAATATTCACTTGGACGACGGAGATTATGTTCTCCGTCGTCCAGGTGCACAAACCCTAAACCTAACCCTAAACCCTAAACCCTGTCGTTCTCCGTGGCCCAGGTGTTCACCTGGACGACGGAGAATTAGATTTTCCGTCGTCCAGGTGAACACCTGGGCCACGGAGGAACGAGCAATGTCCGTGGCCCAGGTAGACACCGGGACGACGGAGAATTAGATTTTCCGTCGTCCAGGTGTCTCCCTGGGCCACGGATAATGTCCGCGGTCCAAGTGAACTTGGACGACGGATCACTAAATCTCCGTCGTCCAGGTGCTTGGACGACAGCACTTGGAGCACGGACCTTGGACGACCGAGATTCCGTCGTCTAAGTACTTAGACGACGGAAAACTGCACCTAGACGACGGAAATGGTCCGTGGTCTAGGTGCAATTTTCTTGTAGTGAAGGTCACACATAAATTTTAGAAAGTATTATATTATCTCTTAAAGATGAGATTTCAATTTTTGAGGATCTGTTGAATGTTTATCAAGAAGTTACTTGGGTATGGCTATAATTAGTCTTAATTTATTGAGATTAGTAAGACATTGATCATGTGGATTGGATTCTTTTCCAACAATAGTTTGCACAGATATTGTAAGATTAAAATTATTAGATATAATTGTATATACTAATTGATCAAAAGAGACTTCAATATGATTTCTAATGTTATCTGCCTGCATTACAATGTTGCATGATTTTTTATTCAAAGGGAAAACATATGTGTATTTGACAATCTGAAGCTTTATTGTTTTTGCTTTCAAAGTCATGATATTTGGATTTCAGTCTGTCTACAATGTTTTAAGCTTTTGATCCTTTATGTAGATAATTAACATGGTTCAATAGTTCAATCAAATTTTACAATCTGCTTTATATATATAAAAAAAGTATTATATTGGGTTAAGGATCAAGTGGACTAGCAAATGTTCTCATTGTTATATTGTTTGGGTAAATAAATATCCAATAGCCTGAAATTGGTCTGCATCTTCACCTCAAACATTTACGAATATATTCAACATAATTTTTGAAACCAAGTTTCAATGATAGCAGTTATTCTAGCATTTATAATAAATCATAATACTTTTTGATCAAATATAGGAGAGACTCTCAAGATGACCAAGATAAAAATCAAAGGAAACCAGGAAGACCAAGCTCAACACACATTCTGGATAAAACCATGGAAAGTGTGAAAAAACTATTGGAGGAACAAAATGGCAATATTGCCTAACAGAACACCCTAATGCTAGACCAAATCAACCAGATGGGTGACATAAAGAGGCTGCTGGTTGGATTCAAAGACATTTTTGATCAATCTATAGAGGTCAACATCAGGTCAAGATCTACCGCTGTATTCTTTTACAATCATTATTTTTAATTTTTAGGTTTCATTAATGTATTCCAATGTTTGTATTCCATTATTTACAGCTACATTAAAAATGGACAAAGGAACACAGCCTATGGAATCGATGAAACTTGCCCAAGAACTTCCACAGAACAACCTGTGATGAATGTCACCTATGAAATTGACCCAGATTTCATAGATAATTTTGAGATAGGTCCATCCTTTAACTGGAATCTATAAGGTACAAATATTCTGATTAAGTTTTCTCTATAGTGTCAAAAAAAATTGCATTTTTCCCACTATAGTTTGTTGTTCTGCTTAAGTAGGTGATCAAACAATTGTCATAAAGAAAGTCACATAGGCTATAGATGTCGGTCAACATATTAGGTATTATGATATACGATGGAGATATTTGTAACCCAGTGCATATTATCATTAAAAATAATTGTTGTATAATGTTTGTGATAGCTTAAAACTTTACTAAAGCTTTAGGAGACAATTGAAGAGATATTTCTTCCGTACGTATACAATTGGATCATAGCTTCATTCTTCTTCACATTCCTGCTCTATTACTGGTCTAATTAGAAATGTTGTATATCTTCAATTTGAAACTACTAAGGTTATCATACTTTACTAAAAACTGTGGTTGGTTACATATATCAAATTTGCAGACAGATTTGTGAAGAAATGCTGCGTGTGTGATCAACAGAAGTTGGCTATTGTTGAAGACCAATTTAGATTATATGGAATAACTGTAGAGTCTTGCAACTTTTATCTGTACTTAGATATGCTTTTTAATATGTAATGAGACAATATTTCTTTTATAAAAAATGCCTATTTTGCATTCAGTTTTCTAATAAATTTGCCATATTTACTTTGAAATTCAATATGAATTTATGTTATTCATATGAGGGATTTCATTTGTATATAATATCAATTATATTGTAACCATTATGAATGTTTAAATTAGAACATATGAATGCACATCTCAATGCCATCAATTTGAATTCCAAAATTTCATATATATTACTTTTCAGATATCTTTCGTTGCCAGTCTAGTACATACATCGCTAAAGGCCAGAAGAAGATACCAACTTATCGATAGCGGAATTCCCACTCTATGTACAACATTCACATTTCAAATAGACATGTCCTGAACAATTCGGACATTGATAGCGTAATTATAAAGTGATAAAGGTATTGAATGTATGACAAAATGAAGTTTAATCGGCTTGAAGAGTTGGACTAAAACTGTACTCGATGCCTAAAGATGAAATAGAAGCAAAAGAAATTAGCTTATAGTAAGGATTCTCACTTCAATTGTATGCTGGTGAGAAAGCAAAAGATCATAAAGAAACACTACTTTTTGGTCAACAGTGAGCAAACCAGACAAACTGTTTAACATGTCTTCAACAAAATTTTCAGAAAAATTTGGTGAAAAATTAGATATGAGGACCTAGCCCTTTTCAAGTAACAAAGATAAAAGTTTTCACATTCTCGTCTCTCCGAACAGAGACAAGGATACTCAAGACAACAAATACAGACTGCAATCTTCAGTAATTCACTGCCTTCCGTACATCCTTGTAGCCTGCCTATTCCTCTTCTTGGCACCAGATTTAGAGACCTTGAGACACTTGTGAACTACACTAAGCCTGGCAAGGGCTGCTTTCTTCAAATCTGGTCTGTAGAAGTTGTCAACCACCTGGAACAAAAGAGATACAGCATCAGTAAGTACTCCTTTGAAGACAACAGAACTTAACAAAACACACAGAAATCACCAAGCACATTTCATTCACACAGAAATCATCAAACCTTCAATGTAAGAAATGTCATTACATTAAATAACAATTTAGGTATAGTGAGATCTAACACAAGCTCAGAAGCCAAGCGTAACAATTCAATTGCATCGAAGATCTAACACAAAGTGAGATGTTCTTACATGTTAGCTTCTCATCACTGCTAGCAAGTCCTACTTCATTAAGACATTAATGATTATAGCATACACATGTAAACTTGGGGACAATTCCCAACTCAGAAAATAAAATGCCTACTTTCAGTACATAGAAGACCTTAAAAGGCATTACTACAACTGATGCAATTAAGATGTATGCTCAGAAGCCAAGCGTAACAATTACATTGCATTGAAGATCTCACACAAAGTGAGACCTCCTTACATGTTAGCTGCTCATCACTGCTACCAACAAGTACACTAGTTCATTAAACCACACTCTAGCTACAACAAAGTTCAAAATATCACAAACTTCAACCAACCTATACATCTAACAAAACAATCATAATCGTCCACATCATTCATCGAATCACAATAATAAAACCTAAAAGAGAGTGCTCAGAAGCCAAGCGTAACAAATCAATTTCATTGAAGAACCTCACACAAAGTGAAACCTTCTTATATGTTAACTTCTCATCATTGCTACTGCTCTCATTCACATACCGAATAATCAAAACATATAATCCAACACAATTACATAAAATCATTCACATTACGAATCTCAATAGAAAATCAAATAGAAGAGTACCTGATTGGTAACAGCCTTAGCCATGCGAGGAAACTCCTTCCTCATGACAGACTTGTGAAGTAGACTCGCGGGCTTGTTCTGTTTCTTGGTCTTAGTTGTGGCCAGCAGCACTGAGTCTTTGCCTCCAGCCTGAATAGTCACAGTCTTCTTGTTCGCAAGACCTAATCGACAAATCCAAAAATCAATCTCACAACAACAAAACTATAGAAAAATTAAGATAAAATAAAAGGTGAATGAGTGGAGTTCTAGGGTTACCGGAGTGCTTGTAGGAGTGTAGGTTGCAGAGGTTGTTAGGCTCCTTGCTGAATCTGACACCGGCGTGGCTGCGGCCGAACTGCTTCACCAAGAAGGAGTTGTTCTTCTTGACGATCTCCCAGATCAGCTGTCCTGGAACGGTGGCCATTGGAGAGCTTAAGCTGAATCAAAACAGAGCCAAATGGAATCAGATATGTATTAAACAATAGTAAAAATCGGAGTTTGAGTTAGTTGCGGCGGAGAGAGAAATCGAATCTGGATATCTTAAAAATGGAGGAGAAGAGAGACTTACTTCTTCTTTGTGCAGCAGATAAGGGAGGAGAAGAGAGTGTAGAGGAGGCTCCGGGTTTATGAGTTGGGTCGTTGTATTTATATAGTCGGTCACTTCGGTTCAATACAAAACCCTATCCTAGATAACTTTATTGTAAACAGAAATACAATTTATTCTTATTCATATGTACCAAAGAACTAACAATAGCGACCGTTTGGTCTAGTGGTATGATTCTTGCGTTGGGTGCAAGAGGTCTCAAGTTCGATTCTCAGAACGGCCCCTTTTTTCCTCTCTCTCTTTTTTTAATTTCTTTTTTGTTTTTTCCTCTGCCGTTTGTTTTTATTTCTTTTTTTAGATGAGTTTTTCAAAAACCAAAAAATCCACCCAAAAATCAGTTTTATGAAATGAGTGTTTGTTGGTTAACTTGGTTTCTTCTCCAAAGCAAATTCCCTCCATCAACATCTAACGGTTGGAGATTATCAACTACATGTTACCACATGCTTGTTGAAAAAGGATAATGTTTTATTGGAAAAAGATAGTGTCGTGGGTTGTCCTAATTGTTCTCATCATCGACTTCATCTCTTCAATCAAGAATTCTAGTCTTGACTAATTATATATTCACTGAAATGTATAATTTTAATTAGTTTAATAATCATCACCGAGATGGCGAGACCTCTTTAATTGTCTAAAAACACAATTGTTTTTCTCCCATCAATCATTTACTTTTTTTAAAATATTTTTTTATTAATTTTTTTATAAATCATTTACTTTATTTCTAATCCTATACAGAGGTATCCACACAAAATAATCGAATACCCATACTCCATGATTAATGAAGCTAGTGACCTCGGACCTTCAAAGATCTATGACATACAATCGGACAACCCAAAAAGAAATTTGTTTCGTTTATTCACAACATATAGTTGTGAGCTCGTATTTCTAATGTAGTGAGCGACGTGGCTTTTAACTTCTTCAGTGTTTTCATGAAATGTTATCTCCTTTGCTACTTTGTTTGGCGGAGGAGGTAGTGTTTGAGCTCAAAATAAACATTATATTCATTTTAATAATTTTGGGCCCCAGAGACAGAACAAGCCAACTACATGCGGCTCGATTGGAGCTGCGAATCAGGAAATGATATATCTATGCGATTTCTAAATGATTTAGGGAAATCCAGAGGCAATATAATATCTCTTTTTTTCTTAGTCGATAATGTTGCCTTGTCAAGCCAGGGAGATTGGAGTGTCAACCTCTATACATAGAAGAACCGAAGAAGATAGAGGACATCTACACACATACGTAGAAATTTGCGCACAAGCAAGTACTTACTCCCTCAACGAGTAAACAACCAGCGACAGCGAATTCAGGATATAGGTCACCCGACAGAGCGTGGGGATTCAAATATTCACTCAAGCTACACCAACGATGACAGCAATCAGAGAAATCTAGGCTACCCGATAGAGCATGAAAATTCTAAAGATCTACGAAGTCACCCTATCCATCGACAACGACAATCGGAGGAGTTCAGACCACCAGACAGAGCGTGGGGATTCTAAAGATCTATGAAGTCAAACATATCCATTGTGCTCGACACTTTATCCTTAGGATTGCTCTGCTTTGTATTCGCACAGAATATAAGGTATCAATTCTTTATGGCTCGGCGGAGAGACACGAAGCTTATGTTTTGCAATATATCAAGACAAGTAGAACTCAACGAGCAAGGTTGGTGCTCTCATCGCTCTAATCACTTGGCAAGAAGCAAGATACATACGCGGCGCTCTTCATAACATCATTCTTCCCTTAGCAGTGGCACGCCACGCACGCAACACTACATCAACGGATCAAAAGAGTCAGTTTACGGTACTCTCACTCGCAGCAGCCTTACTAGAGTAAAATTAAAGCCAAAAATTTTGGCACGCCCATTGGGACTCAGGTTTAGTGTCTTACAACCATTGATCTATACAGAAGGACATTCGGTAATTGCTTCAAGCATCCAACACCGGAGTTCGAAGTTCACAACTCAGCTTATTGTAGAGGTTTAGGAAAAGGAGAAGTGCTACGAAGATTTGGAGCAACAATGTCTCCTAAATCCACATCATCATCCAAACCTAAATCAATAGACGAGGGCCATGGACTTTGCGGCCTATCGAGATCACTCACTTGAGACCATCGAATGAGTGTTAAACACTGTGGAAGAAAGTGAGAAAACAGTAACGAAGATCAATCAAAGATTGGACAGCTTTCTTGAGGAAAGGGAAATCGACCGCCTTGCTAATGATAAAAAATTCAATGATCTCACAGCAGTTATTGCGAATATGGCCAGCACTATGGCAGCGAGTTTCACAAGCATCAATGAGAGATTGGCAGAAGTAGGTCCCCAGTTTCATGATAAAGAAGAGGTCAGAGATGATGACATGCCCGGTCCACCTCCTCCTTCGCCAAACCCCGAGCAAGAGTTGGAGGAAATGATCAATCGAATCATTAGTCAGAGGCTGCCAGGTGCGGGAGGAACTCAAGTAACCTACAATGAGCTATTCCCACCACCACCATTGGGTTGGAAGTGGCCAAAGGGTGGGTTACCGACCTATTTGGTTCACTCGCTTCAGCGGTGAAGGAGCAGAGCCAACATCCACTCACATTGCATGATTCAGGGTAGAATGTGGACCATGGGGAAGGCTCAACGAGTTCAAACTAAGAGTTTTTGCGTCCTCATTATCAGGACCAGAACTACACTGGTATACAACTTACCACAAGGCTCGGTCCACGATTAGGCGATGATGGAAAGGTTTTTCACTGAACACTTTGGAGGATCTGAACCAGCTGTAAAGCTTGGCAGGTTGTGTCAAATGGTACAAATGCCAAGAGAATCTCCAGTAGCATACTTGCATAGGTTCAGGACCGAGTCTACCAAGAGTAGGACTTCATGTACTATGGAGGAATTGGTGGACATCGCAGTTGGAGGACTCGAAGAACGTCTTCATACGAAGTACGTAGATGCAAAGTTTACATCTCTGAATGCTCTTATTGAGGTAGTAGCTCAGTCATATGCCACACCCGAGGAAGCTGACGATATGTGCAATGCATCCAGAGGAACGTATGCTCCAAAAACACCATACCGAGAACGTCCTAAGATGATTACAGCAGTACAAGAAGAAGAGGAGTCAGATGAATCTAATTCAGACGATGCGAATGTGGCTGGTTTAGAACTAATAGCCAAGACTACCGTGAAGTCAAAGAAAGTGATCCCTTCAAAGAGACCAGTACGGGTTTTGACCAGTGCTTTTACAAAGCTGGAATTTGAATCATATACCTATGATGCGAATGCAGTGCATGAGATTCTAGAAGGCTTGACTGACAAAAAGCTAACCAAGTTAGACTGCATCAAGTTGAAAGATCAGATCCAAAAGTGGATTAATTAGGGAAAACTCGCAATAGATGCATCACCCAAGATTGCATTATTGGATCGCCAACCTTTTGCGGAAACTTCAGTAGGAGCAGTGGAGTTAGTAGAACCTAGGACGGTTAGCACTTTCCATAGCGATAGAATGGAAGAAATCCTAGACGAGTTAGTCAAGGTTGGCATCGCAAATATAGCTATCCCTTTATCTTCATATTCGCAGCAAGTAGGAGGAGGACCGTACTGCAAGTTTCATCACACTTTGACTCATAACATAAACCAATGTGAAGCCTTGCGAGACCAGATCCAACAGTGGATAGATGAAGGGGAAATCGTAATTCCAGGTTGCGAGGAAGAAGATGTTTCTGAATGAGCATTCATGGTTGGTACTCTAGAAGTGTCTTGGCACGGGGGAGCCAAGAGGAAGCAAGCATTGGATCTCAAAGCCACCAATGAAACAGTCTCCAACAGTGGCAAGACCGAGGATCCCAAAGGGAAATAGAAAGAGGTCTGCAAAGAAGAAACTTAGGTGATACTTTGTACTCGGTGCAAAGCAGAGTGTGGCCTCAAGATGACCTATGAAGAGTTCATGGAAGTAGTGCTAGCAGGGCCACCAGTCAGATCTCCACCTAAAAATTACCAGCTAGCAAGCCCAAAGGAATCACGTACAATTGCCAGGGAGTCTAATTTATTCAAAAGAATACGAATGACAGAAAAGAAGACTGGGGTAGTTAGTTATAGGTAGCGAGCAGAATTGGACAAACCTTACGTCCCTTCAACAAGCCGATATGTGATCAAAGAGGATGTGTGGTATGTAAAGTCAAGAGGAAAGACCATGGAGATTACCCCCACCAGACAAAGGAAGCTACATTGTCAGTTCGGGGTAGAGAAGAAGACGATGGAAGCCTTGACAAACGGTTGGTCAAACCAGACCAGTTAGTGGAGTCACTAGAAAAAATTCAGAGGAGAATGAATAGGCTTGCAGCTACCCCAGTGATTGCGCTTGGAAAAAATTCCAATAAGCCAAAGATACGAGCATCCAGACCAAGTGTGTTTTCTAGGTTAGACCAAACAGAGTCTATCGTAGAGGCACATGGAACACCGAAGAAAGCTCGAAAGGCAGTTGAGTCAGAAGACAAACCGGTGCAGAAGTTAGTCTTTAAACGTATAGAACCAAAGGCAGAACTAGTCGCTGAGCCAAGCTAGAAACCAGTTGAAAGGACCCGACTCTGATTTAGTTACCTAAACTGAAATCAAACCCCTTCGAAAAACACAACCTTAAAATTTTTTTTTCCAGAGTTTACTTTGAAATACATGAACCATCTTAGAACCTGCAAAGAAATACACTTCGAATATTCCACAAAAGCCAAACCGTGGGGCTCCGTTCCCCATCCGGATTTCTCAACAACATATATATGATAAACTCAAAGGTTTACAAGAAATCCATAATCATTTAGGAGTATACTCAACTGAAACATAGTATAACTACTCAGAGCGACGCCTATATACACCATTTACAACGAGTATGTCAAATAAGAAACCTACATAAACTGAAGAGTGATCCGAACTCTATGCCTCCACAGTCAACGCGCAATAGTGGAACCCAAACTGCAGACTGGGCAAAAGAAACCGAAAAGCCCAGGGGAAAGGCAAATAAAATCATTAGAGTGAGTGGACGAAAATAAACATATGCCTTTCACCGTTTATATAGTCATAAAAATGATGCGAGTTCATAAGTACATAAAAGTCACCACTCCAGATGATTTCCCTGCCAAAGTAGTAAGTCGGGTGAATCTTTCAAACCCGACGGTGATAAACTAGCCGAATCTCTCAAGCCTAGTCGGCATTTTAAGCGAATCTCTCAAGCCTAATAGATGGACTACCGGTGATCAGCCACATAGCCAATGCATCAATGCTAAATAAATAAATGCCATCACCAATAAAATAAACAATACTTTTCAAACGATAAATAATCTGAACATTGTACTGGAAACAAATGCTGAAATCAAGAACTCGCTACAACAATGTAAATAAATGTCCACTCACAGAGCAAAGCTAGCCCTGAGGTCCGGCGGAAGATCCCTCGCCAAACGCTTGATCTCGATCACCTGAATAGCAGGGATACGATCAATACATAAAGAATCACAACATACAGAGCTAATACGTCAAGAACCTCGCGTTCTCGAAAGACGTACTGCTCGAAATATCAACGAGGATTATAAAATTCACAAAATATACCCATTTAACCCTCGTCCTAAAATATAATACTCAAATCAACCCAAAAACCTCAAGACTACGCTCGGTACGCGATTACGAGCAAAACGGTATAAAACTCCCCAAAATTCTAAAAGTTAACCCTTCGCCGGAGCTCCGCCGTTGACCGCCGCCGCCGGCGGCGACGCGGCGTCAACGGTGACCAATTCCGGCGAAAAATTCCATAACTCATCTACTCCTCAAGCCCAACAACTTCCTCTTCTACCATCAAAGCCAATTCCAACCACACCGGCCGGAATTGAGCTCGAAAGTTACAAACTCCAGTGATTCCGACGAGCTTCCGGCGAGTTCTAAACATCATCCAATCCCAAAATTCCTTCACCCAAAAGCATCTATGAGTTGAGGGGAACCTTTCCCCCTACCAACCCGACATCAAAAGTCACCGAAAAATGCCATCCGATACCAACGAAAATCCCAAACTTTGTCAAGCTCGTTCTCTCTCAATTCTCCATCAATTCTCACAAAATCAAGTTCAAAACAATAGGAAATCTCGAGAGGATCCTAACCATACCAAGTTTGTGGCCCAAGGTGGCCGGAAACGCCGGGTCGGACGACGACAGCCCGTGGGTCGCGGTGGAGCTTTGATCAACGGTCCAAAACTGGTCAAACGGCCCAAATGTGACTTTTCGACAATTTTACGACTATTCCGATATTTATACGCTCGACCCAAGATGATCAACGGTCCAAAACGAATCGAAACCAAAACGGATAAACACGACTAAATCCAACGGTCGGAAATATTCATAATTTATTCCACGTAACTCAAAATAATCCTTCAGAAACTTCAATGAGCTCGAAATCATGTACACTACAACTCTCGTGAAGGAACTCATCTCAAATTCTCACCCGATAATTTAGTCGTAAACAAATTTGCTATATCGACTAATTACGATAAACTGCTATTATTCGTGAATCTCACGAATCAAGCCAATTAACATACCATTCTGATTCGGGTCGTTACACCGGTGCTGCAATGGAGACCAAAGCATTTGGTAATTAAGGAATAAAAGAAGCTCACTAGCACTTCTTCCAGCTTCAGTGTCAAGGAAGTTATGGCTAATGAGTCAGAACTCACAGCAAAGGTAGACTTCTCAAGATGACCTAAATCAGAGGTTCACATAAGAAAGCAACAGAAACCTCCCATTGATGGTTGTCAACAAGAACCACTGTTGGTTGAGACTAAAGCAGGTAATAATAAGGATGAGCAGTGGTCAACTATAGGGAAGACAGTGAGGACATAGAGGAGGTCTACACCAAAGACATGCACGTAGGCATGGTATACATGTTACCATCCAAATTTGCCAAACCAATCAAGGCATAGCAGGTGGCTGTCGTAAGCAAAGCAGTTAAGGGAGTGATTTTTGCATAACTAGAGGAGCCAGAGGAACGAGGACCAATTGTGGATTCTGTGGTGCGAAAGTCCTACATGTTGTTTTCCAAGCCAACAGCCACAATGACATCGCACATGAGGCCATTGTACATTACTGCGAGCATGGGAGGCATCCAACTCAGCAAGGTCATGGTAGATACCGGAGCAGCAGTGAATGTCTTGACTACTCGAGCAATGACATTATTGAGTATTCCAATATCAGCCATTCAAGCGACATCCATGACAATCAGGAACTTCGCAAGGACAGTCTCGCAGACACTAGTGAAAGGACCCAACACTGATTTAGTTCCTAAACCGGAATCAAACCTCTTCTGAAAACACGAACTTGCAAAAACCATAGAAATTTCAGCAGAGTTTCACTATAACGTGGAATTACCATTAACCTACACCCGAAAAATACACTTCATCCTATGCCACAAAAGCCAAACCATGGGCACCAATCCCATCCAGATTTCTCAATATCATAACATAATGTAAATTAATAAACCAAAAGCTGTAACCTTACAGAAATCTGGGGAAAATCATATGAAAATAAAACATTAGAGTATTCAGAGAGACCTCTAGTATATATATATACATAAATATACAACAGTAGGCTAAACAAGAAACCTACTGGAAAAGAAATGTAGTTCGAACACTAAGCCTCCGTCTGCGACGTATGACACCAGAATCCGAACTGCAAACTGGGCACGGAAACCGAAAGCCCAGGGGAAAGGCAAATAAAATCGTTAGAGTGAGTGGACGAAAATAATCATATGCCTTTCACCATTTATATAATATAAAAACAATGCGAGTTCTTAAAATAAATGGAGGTGTCAGGTGAATCTCTCAAGCCCGACGGTCAGGTGAATCTCTCAAACCCGACGGTGATAGACTAGGCGAATCTCTCAAGCCTAGTGGGCACATCCGGGGAATCTCTCAACCCTGGATCTGGACTACCGGTGATCAGCCGAGTAGTAAATGCATCGATGCTAAGTAAAAGCCATCACCATAAAATATAAAACAATACCTCCAAAACAATAAATAATCTCAATACTATATTGGAAATAAATACTGAAATCAAGAACTCTCTACGATAGTGTAAATAAAAGTCCACTCACAGATATCACAGCGTGCAAACACGCTAATCACGAGATCCGGCGGAAGATCCCTCACCCAATGTACGATCTCGATCCCCTGAATAATTACAAAATATAACTGATCAAAATCACAATTCATTACTCTGTACCATACCTCGGAAACCAACCATTTCCGGAAACATATAACTCGAATATAAAATAATCGACAAAACCCCCCCAAATTCTCCACATAAACCCTCGACTTATAATCCGGTATCCAAATCATCTCGAAAACCTCAAGGCGATGATAGGAGTGCGATTACGAGCAAAATGGTATAAAACTTGTCAAATTTCAAAAAGTCAATGGGTCGCCGGAGCTCCACCGTTGACAGCTGCCGCCGGCGGCGGCGCGCCGTCACCGGAGGAATTTCCCGGCGACCAAGACCACCATAGCTTCTCCTCCTCAAACTAAACACATCTCACAACTACACCATGACCCAAATCGGACGGCAACTGGCCCAAAACTAGCCAGAAAAGTCCACGGCCAAGAATCGTCGGAAAACTTTCCCGGCCGATTCCAGCGCCGTCACGCCACCAAAATGCCTCAAACCAAGAGGGTTTTCACCCTTGGCTCGAGCCCAGTCCAAACCACCCCAAAAACCAACTGAAAAGTCACCGGAACACCACCCCCCAATAAACCCGATTCAGGCCAAAAATTCAAGAACTTCACCGAGCTCGTTCTCCCACAAATCAAAATCAATTTCCTCCAAACCAAGTTCTAAACACTTGCAAATTTCAAGGAGAAGCTAAACATACCAAAATCAAGGCCGGAGGTGGCCGGAAACGGAAGGTTGCTGGAGAGTCAAACGGTGGTCTGGTTGTACTCGGTCAACGCGGATCAACGGTCCTTTTTCTGGTCAACGACGGTCAAACTTCCCAAAACAGTGTTTTTCGACAATTTTCTGACTATTCCGATATTTATACTCGCAGCTCGATACGATCAACGGTCCAAATCGAATCACATCCACGTTTTGGATAACTCAAACTCAAACTCAAACGAATAAACACGACGAAATTACGCAATTTCAAATATTCATAACAATTCCTCAGTTATCGAAAAAATTATCCGAAACCGCCCACGAACTCGAAATCACGCATACTACAATTCTCATAAAGAGACTCATCTCAAATTCTCGTCTGATAAATTAGTCATGAGTAAGGTCGCTAAAACTGCTCAATTACGACAAACAGTGATTACTCGCAAACTCGCGGATTAAGTCGATTAACGTGCTAATTCTTATTCGGGTCGTAACAACTAGGATTGTTGTTCATAGAAGTAAAGGTTGGACCAGTGACAGGGATTCACACTTTCTTTATCATTGAGTGCAATTCACCCTTGAGCACAATACTAAGTAGGGATTGGATCCACAGGAGCTATTGTGTACCTTTATCACTTCATCAACGGCTTCTTATCTGGGATATGGAGACATCAGAATCACACATAGTCAACATAGACCCAAGACCTTACTCAGTCTCTACGAATGCATTGGATGCCGATTACTACAATGGAAACCTCCGACCATTGGAAGTATGTGGCGTCAACAAGAAGGGCCGACCTGTTAGAGTAACGGCCTCAGAACTAGCTCAATGGGGAATAGTGCAAGGAAAAGAAGACAAAGCACGACCATAATTCCTCGAACTAGCCTCCACAAGCCATCAATAATATGACAATCCAAGGACGAGGAAGCGGAGGCTTGTGCTTCTCTATATGCGAGATTGCAAACCTATTTGATAGAGTCGCAAGCCTACGATTGTCTACCAACCATCACAACGATAGAATGTATCAATGAAGATGTGCAACAGGAAGTGATTGAGGAGGATATCATCCAGCTCGCACCTGCAGCCTTGGATGACATACCACCTGAAGTAAGAGATCCCATTAAAAAAATCAATTTAGGAACACTTGACGAGCCAATGGAAGTGGCTATTAGCACTTTTTTAAAGCCTGAAGAAAGAAAGAGGCTTGCTGACTTGTTGTTCAAATACAAGGATTGTTTTGCGGAGAAGTTTGAGGATATGCCAGGACTTTCACCAGAACTTGTTGTCCATAAACTTCCAATCGCAGAGGGAAAAAAGGCAATACAGCAGCAAATGCGAAGGATGAGTCTGGAGACAGCAACATTGGTCAAGGAAGAGATATAGAAAATGTTGAAGTCCGGAGTCATCCAAGTGGCTAAATACACAGAATTGATTTCTAACATAGTCCCAGTACGAAAGAAGAATGGGAAGATTAGAGTCTGTGTGGACTACAGAGACTTGAATCAAGCTACTCCAAAGGATGCTTACCCTATGTCAGTAGTTGATTTGCTCATTGATGCAATGGCAAGACATGAGATGCTGTCGTTCATGGATGGCATGGCTGGATATCATCAAATCCCAGTCGCTAAGGAGGACAGGCACAAAACTGCATTTAGATGTTGGGGGTATTAGGGGTATTTGAGTACGTAAACATGCCGTTTGGATTGAAGAATGCAGGATCAACGTATCAGCGAGCCATGCACTATATCTTCTACGACCTTGCATGAGGCACAATGGAAGTCTATATTGATGATATTGTGGTCAAATCAAAGAAGAGGTCAAGCCATGTAGAGGATCTGCGACAGAAATTCATACGAATGAGAAAAAATCAGCTTAAAATGAATCCTGTCAAGTGCATTTTTGGGGTGCAAGTAGGGGACTTCCTAGGTTTCTTAATGCATCAGCGAGGGATAGAAGTACTGGATGATAAGAAAGAAGTAGTTATAAAGGCTCCTCCTCCAAAGAGAAAATGAGAGGTTCAACAGTTACTTGGGAAGATCAACTTCTTGAGAAGATTAATTGCAAACGCTGCAGGAAAGACCAAACCTTTTGCTCCTCTAGTCAAGTTGCAAGGGGAGAAAGAGTTTGTGTGGGAGCTGGTTCACCAAGAAGCATTTGACAAGATCAAACAATAGCTAGTTAATCCACCTATCTTGGTGCCACCACAAAACGAAGTGCCACTTAAGCTCTATATTTCAACAACAGAGAGTCATCCATATGAAGCTTATTGGCACAAGACGATGAAGTGAAGGCAGAAAGAGCAATATTTTACTTGAATAGGACTCTCACGGACTGCGAAAATAGATACACAACAATGGAAAAATTGTGCCTTGCCACAACAATGCAAGTTGAGGCATTATATGCTTTCCTTCACAACGTGCGTCATAGCACAAATAGATTTAGTCCGGTACATGTTAGCCCAACCTATACTTCGAGGATGGATAAGGAAGTGGATTCTCGCACTGTTCGAGTTTTCACTACAATATGTCCCACAAAAGGCAGTAAAAGGCCAAGTAGTGGCCGATTTCCTCGCACATCACCCTATGGAGGAAATCCCAGAACAAAAGGAGTTAGAATTGTCACACATATCACTGGCTCCTTGGAAACTCTACTTTGACAGTACCAGCATGAGTGCTTTTGCAGGAGTAGGGATAGCATTAGTAAATCCTCAAGGTGAAACATTTGCCTATTCCTTCTGACTAGAATACAATTGTTCCAACAATGTAGTTGAGTACGAAGCCTTAAACATTGGACTGGAGCTGCTATTGGACCTTGGTGCTACGGATATACAGGTTTGGGGAGACTCGTTGCTTGTGATTAGACAGCTCCAAGCCACGTTCAAAATAGGACTAATCCTAGAACCATATGTGAAAAGAGCTAGCGAGTTGCTGGAATTATTCACAGATGTATTCCTGGCTCACATCCCACGAGGAGAGAATTATGCAGCGAACGAGTTGGCTTAACTTGCTACGGGGATGGAGCTTGTTGATGGTGTGCGTGAACGGATAATGATGGTAGAAGCTCGCACCCTCCCATCCTTCATGACTAGGAAGGAGAAGAAGGATGAATGGTACGTTGCAGCTCTGGGTACAATCGATGATGATTAAAAACAACCAATTATCACATATTTGAAAGATCCTAGCTCTACAGTAGACAAGAGGATCAGGTACTTTGCTCCGAACTACATTCTACGGGGAGATGAACTGTTCAGATATGGAGAAGAAGGAGTGGACTTGGTTTGTGAATTCGGAACAGAGGCCAAACGATTACTGCGAGAAGTACATCTTGGAGGCTACGGAGCTCACCAATCCGGCCTAAAAATGAGATGGCTCCTACGGAGACACGGATATTTTTGGCCTTCGATGTTAAAAGATTGTATAACTTTCGAGAAAGGATGCGAGGATTGTCAAGCTCACGGACCAGTTAACCATATTCCAAATATCCCTATGCAGCTAATCATCAAACCATGGCTAGCACGAGGATAGGCATTAGATCTAATCAATTTAATCCATCCTCATTCTTCCATGCAGCACAAGTTTATCATTGTCTTTACAGATTTCTTCACTAAGTGGGTAGAAGCAAGGCCTTTAAAAGTGGCCTCTGCCACTGCGATTAGGCAGTTCCTATACGAGGATATCATTTGCCGATTTGGAATCTCAGAGTGCTTCATTTCAGATAGAGGAACAACGTTCATGTCTGCAGAGGTAGAGGAGCTCATGACAGACTTTGGGATCAAATTTTTGCATTCTTCAACATACTATGCACAGTCCAACGACCAAGCTGAAGCAAGCAAAAAATTGATCCTCCACATACTCAAGCGGATGCTCGTGGACAATCCACGACTTTGGCAAGAGGAGTTGTTTAGCACACTGTGGGCATACAGGACTTCTAAGCGTAGTCCAACCAGAACTACTCCATACGCACTAATGTTTGGACACGACTTAGTTTTGCCATTGGAGATCAATGTTCAATCGCTGCGGATCAGGGATCAACACCAACTAATTTGGGAAGATTATGTGTAAGCAATGTGGCAGGAGTTGGAAGACTTAGACAAAAAGCACATCAACGCATTGACCAACCTGCTCGCAGAAAAGGAAAAAGTGTCTTGCTATAATTGACGTACTCGTGACCTTAGCTTTGTAGAGGGAGAACTAGTTTGGAAAACAGTTTTTCCTTTGGGAGAAAAACAAGAGGGACGCTGTAAATGGTCCACGAAGTGGGAATGACCCTTCATCATTGACAGAGTTTTAGGCAAGGGAGCTTTCTAGCTGTGAGACATTGATGGTGAAGTTCATCATAACCTAATTAATGGAAACTTTCTAAAGAAGTATAGGAAGCCTGTTTGGGAGTACGAGGAAACGGAAGGATCAATAGCTTAGTTTTACACTCATTCACAGCTTATAAAAGAGGCTCGTTCTTCATGTAAAACTAAGGGGGCAACCAGTATGTTCAAAGCCAATTCTCGTGGCCAAAATATTGCAAAATTCAAAATTTGTTAGGATTTATAACATGGATCCAATTTCTGTGGTTCCCTTAAATGTTACAAGTTACTTACGACCAAATTTCAGTGGTCAAACCGCTGAAGATAATATTTTCACTGCTTGCGAAAGACAAACAAAAACAGTAGAAAATACAAAGATTCATTTGATCAAAATAAAGAGTACGATATATTATGAGGCTTTGCGGCCTCTAGCTCTGATACCATATAATCAAATGAACAGTCTCCTGCTAAAAAACCAATCTTAGAAGGTGGTTTAGATCTATCTCAACTAGCCACAACGAAACCCTCATCTTATGCCGGTGGGCAATCACGAACTAAGGGATAGATTTACCTTCAATTCTGGAAGACTTCGAGGTACTTGAACTCGCCCAACATTAGTCGCTCAACAACACCATTCCTCTGATTATGATCTTAGACGCTCCACTCAAAAAAATAGAAGAACTTTAGTGGGTGTGAGTAGGAGCATGTACCAGACCAGGATGATTAGGTTCAGGGATGGAGTTAGTGAGTCCTCATACCAACCATTGTCTACTAATTCTCAAAGGTTTGAGAACTAGCATAGAACTGAAGGACCTGAGCTTTGGTACTATGACCAAAGCTAGGTTTGAGCTTTGGTACTTCGACCTAAAAACATATAGCATAATACAAGATCTGGAGGTTTTGCCTTGAAGCAAGAGAGGAACAAATTATAAACTAGAAACACCATCTTTTTGCTATCGCTACAAGGAGATCTTGTGAAATGAAGGAGAAGTGGCAAGCTATTTATAAGCCTAAAACTCTAAGAGGCTTAAAACAAAGAGACCCGGAACGTTGTATTGACTCAATACAACAATTAAAGGGGCTCAAAATTCAAACATCGAGTCGCGTATCTCTTAAAAGCTGGAAACTTACCATTTCGAGATACAAAGTTATGAGCCATTAAAAGCGGATAGTAATTCCAGAGTTGGCATGATTTTTGGAGGCGCAAAATTATTAGATCAGAGATACACAGCGGGTGATTAAGGCCATGGGCCATACGATATAAGTTAAACTAACAAGAGTTTTACAAAATAAATCACAAGGCCCAAAATTGGGGATTAGTCCATGGAAAATAAAAAGTCTAGTACTTTACAACAGAGCTACCAAGCACTCGCATAACAGTCTTAGCATGGAGATACTCGGTCTATGTAGCAGCCCAAACCCTTTCAGCATCCGCAGTTGCAAAACGAGTTTGTTGAACAATGAGTGAAGTAGCTTTCCCAGCATTAAGGAGTGCGATTGCAACTTGTTCTTTTTTTCTTCCCAAATTAGGCTTCTTCCTGGTCTCACAGCTTGGCTTTGAGCCTGGCAATTTCCGCACGTGTGTCTAAGATGTCAATCCACTCTTGCTCATAACCTTTCCCCATTGTTTTGATTTTCACCAGTTCCTATCTCCATGTATGGTTATGTTCCTTGCGAGCAGAGACAACCCTGTCTCACTCTTGGTTGATAGAGATCACAGCATCCCAAAGAGCGAGAAGTCCTCGCAGTATTTTCTCCATCTGATCTAGAGTTGCATAATCAACTCCGTCCTTGGCTCTGCGAGCCGTCTCAATGTGAACCACCAACTCTTCGTGAACTCTATCGTTGTCAAAATTCAGATCGCAGAGGTCGCAAAGAGATGCAATGGCCAGTTGGACTTCATGAGGCTCTTTTTCTGCCAAGGCTAAATCCTCATAGATCTGCGCCACTTCTTGGAGAGTCTGGGATAGTTCATCAGCATTCCTAAGAGGAGCAGGAAGGGTTTGCAGGATGGGATTTGCAGCCTGAGGGGTAGCAGTCTCGTTGTAACTATGAATGACGTTAGAAAATTCCCCAAGCCTCCGCCGGCCCTCAGTAAGAGATAACTCCTGAGTACTTAAATCTTTTTGCAAAAAAACCTATACCCAGAGAGTTATGAGATGATTAAAAGACTTACACCAGAGAATCATACTCAAGAAAAGTCAGAATATACATGGGATAGACGAGGGGGAGATTGATCATCGTACAAGGCAACATTAATATGAGGAGGGGAGGATACATCAGCAACGAACTGCGAAGAACAAATAAAAGGTTAAAATCCATCTAAAAATAGCAAACCAGATTCAGGTTTTCAAAAGAAGTGCAGTACGGTTGACTCCACGCGGCCAGTCTCAAAGGCTAGAATGGTGGAAGGAACATCCAAAACACAGGGCCGCTCTTCATCACCCAAGTTCGCAGCAGTGGAAGTGTGTACTTGTGATTCATGGGCAGTTTCCTGGGGCTACATGACCAAAAATAGTGGTTAGAGAAACACAATAGTCCAGAAAGCAACAAGGTCAGAACAGTGAATACCTCAGCAACAGTAGTAGTAGTATATGGAACAGCAACGTCAGGAACCTCGATACCTCATTGGATCTCAGAAGTTCCTCCCAGAGGCTTCTCGCTAACCACGGTGGTAGCTACTCCTTCCGCGGTGGCATTCACAGCAGCGGAAACCAATTGATGGAAAGGTTGCCCATAAACCTGCTCAAGGAGCTGTTGATCTTTCAAACGTAGACGTGTCTCTTCATCCGTAGCATTGGAAGGACCCATACCCGGAGGCCTAGAGGAGGAAATTTCCTAAGCTTCTTTCGCAGTACTCAGGGAAGATTCATAAGTAACGACTGATTGAAATTGCTTCCCTTTGTTCTGCATCGCTTGAATAACTAGATTATCACCAGAGGTCGCACCGTCAGAGACTTGCTCAACAGAAGGAGAAATCCCACTCAGTTCATCTTCAACCCCTTGCCTTCGTGACCTGACAGCTAGATGGCGAGAGAGATGGGACTGAGTCATAAAAGACAGGATTAGAAACAAAAGACAGAAAGCTAAAGGAACTATAAGTTCTTAGGAAGATAAAAGTCATACCAAAGGGAACTCATCATTGGAGTCTCCGTCCTCGTGGTCCCAGGCTACAGTAATGTTCTTCTTCTTCTTCGCAGCAGGAGCATTCTTCGCAATCTCCTTCACAGCGGGAGAGGTAGCAGCAAAACTCGCACCTAGAAGCTTATTGCGTTCTGGAGCAGAGACCGGTGAAGTGCTAATCTCTCGTTGTTTCCTCTTCTGACACTTGTCCCCTTGGTCAAGAGGGTCCGCAACCTATCTATCCATAATTCTCTTGAAATAATCAAGGAAGGGGGATGGAAAGATTGTACAAAAAAATCCAGATTTATACTGTTTCCAAATGTGGCCGTAATGATGCTCATTCCACTCATAATAGTCCTTAACAACGGAATAGGTTATACATAGGGAGCGTTGACAAAATTTGGACAAATCCAGCAAAGGAAAAGTGGGAGTAGCAAAGTCTCGGAGAGTCGAAGCGGAAAGCTTCTCTACACAAGTCCTCCACGATGAATAGCCATTGCGAGATTCTATCAACGGGCAGGGGATACCTTGTTTACAGCCAAGCTGACGAGCAAAGTGATTGGGAGCATATAGCTCAACCCACAGAACTGCGTTAGGGACAATAATGTTTGAGCAAAAGACACATTGAGCGAAAAGCATCTTCGCAATAGGAGCTTGATGGGGAGGTTACTACGAAACTAGTAGACAATTCAGCAAGGAACCTTTGCATTACTACAAACTCAGCCATATCGTTGGGAAATAGCCTTTGACCCCAAAGGTGGTTGAAGGAGTGTAAGTAACTCAGAGGTTCAGTTTCCCCAGAACGAACCAAGGACCTCCCTAGTAGTTCCTCATAAACAAATTCCTTGTGATCGGGGCTGAAAAATTCAGGAAAATAAACCTGTAGACCTAAGGACAAAATCCAAACAGGACCTGCAAACTTAAACTTGAATGGATTCAGTGAGATCCATCCAAGGCCATAGTACAATGCACTTAATGCAGGTTATGCGAGGCTAAGACAGTGGCCATTGTACAACACTTCAGCTGCCTTAGCAAAAGTATTGGTAATCTTATTCGCCGCAACACAAAATACATAGCGGCAGAGCCATAATTCTAGAAAAACGATGCCGCCATGAGCATTCTTCATTCGCTGAGCATCAGAGGCAAAAGTAGACTGAAATTCCTCCGTGTTGTAATGTTTATGCCAATTGGAGTAAACAGTACTAACAGTTGAACGTTCATGGTCCAATGAAAAATGAAAGACCTTATTGTCCAAAGCACTGGGAATGAAAGGCTCACTCACAGTAGGTAAACCAGTAATAGTAACAACATCAAGTAAGGAAATTCTTAAATGACCAAATGGAATACCAAAACTAGTACTATTGGTTTCCCAATAGCACAGAGCTATGATAGCAGAAACACGATTCCTACCTTGGGGAAGATGGAAACATAAATCCAGCGCATGCGAAATACAACCTTCTGCCAGAGCTCCTCATTTGAGATTTTCGCTCCCGGTATTACTGAAGTTCTTCGGCTTTAGTGTTGGGTCATTTCCCTAATTTCACTTCAAGCTCATTCTGATCCCACTGAAGAGGAGCAGCGGCCTCACCACGCGCGACCAATGGGGGATGACACATGGCTGATTCAAGGATAGAGAAAGCTTTGGTAGTATTGGTGGTTGGGCCCAGAATGGCCTCATCTCCCTTAGTAAGATCAAGCCTTTCGTAAGGGAGGTCTTGATCCCGATGAAGATGACGGTCCATATGAGCATGGAAGGCTTCCACATCCCTCTCAGAGACTTCTGGGCATAACTTTTGATAAGGGGCCATTTTTGAAAAGAGGAGGGACAAGGAAAGAACGGTTCTCGACAGTGATTGAGAATCCAAAATATTTTTCTGTAGAGCTTCTGAAGGAAAGAAAGTTAAGAGGTTGAAGATGACCGAAGAGTATAAAGGGTTGACAATAGGAGGTGCAACTTTTGAAGAAAAGCACTCGAGTAACCTATGCGAGGCTATTCGAGCCATTGTCTAGAAAGCGACACGTCACATCCAAACGCTTCTAAAAAGACCTCTTCGATTTCCCATAGGTTAATCTCGAGGTCTAGGGGCAATGTTTGGGCTCAAAATAAACATTACATTCATTTTAATACTTTTGGGCCTCAGAAACATAACGGGCCCACCACATGCGGCCGATTGGGGCTGCGAATCAGGAAAGGATATATCTATGCGATTCCTAAATGATTTAGGAAAATCCAAAGGCAAGATAATATCTCTTTCTTTCCTAGTTGATAATGTTACCTTGTCAAGCCATAGAGATTGGAGTGTCAACCTCTATAAGTAGAAAAATCAAAGAAGATAGAGGACATCTACACATATACGTACAAATTTTCGCACAAGCAAGTACTTACTCCTGCAACGAGTAAACAACCAGCGACAACAAATTCAAGATCCAGGTTACCCAACAAAGCATGGGGATTTGAAGATTCACTCAAGCTACACCAATGACGATGGTAATCTGAGGAATCTAGGCCACCCGACAGAGCGTGTGGATTGTAAATATCTATGAAGTCACCATATCCATCGACAACGACAATCAAAGGAGTCCAGGCCACCCAACAGAGTGTAGGGATTCTAAAGATCTACGAAGTCAAACCTATCAATTGTGCTCGACACTTTGTCCTTAGGATTGCTTTGCTTTGTATTCGCACAAATTATAAGGTATCGATTCTTTGTGGCTTAGAAGAGAGACACGAAGCTTACATCTTGCAATACATCAAGACAAGTAGGACTCAACAAGCGAGGTTGGTGCTCTCCTCGCTCCAATCGCTTGGCAAGAAGTAAGATACAGACACGACGCTCATCACAACATCATTCTGCCATCGACAGTGGCACGCCACGCATGCAGCACTACATCAACATATCAAAAGAGATAGTTTGTGGTACTTTCACTCGCAATAGCCTGACTGGAGTAAAATCGAAGCCAAACAAGTAGTGGTTCCGATGTAAAGTCGCAAAGGCTTTCAAAATTTAAGCTAATTTTCCTCCATATTTTTTTGAATAATGTGTACTCATTGTCGTTCACGTTATCAATTGGCTACTAGTCCACTTCTCTATTTTTAAAATCTCTTTTGGGTGTCTTTATTCTAATCCTTTTTTTTCTTTTTCATCATCTTGGGTCTCATTGCACATGAGGATACTATTGTAAAATTTGTTTATGAAAATAATATTTCTGATATCTCAGTGTGTGTCTTGTTCTAATTAGAATAGAAGTAGATATTCTCACAATCCCTGATTTATAGAGAGAATGATTGTAACATATTGTAATGCTTATTTAACGTCATCTGTCAATGAATAAAGTACTGTTTCACATCACATCTTTTGCGTATCTATTTTCTCTTTCAACACGTTATCAGAAGTTCTTGAGTTGATAGCCATCACCACCAAAAGAAAAATACCCTAACCCTAAACACCTAAACCTCCACTGCCTGAACCACTTCCACCGTCAGAGCACTGCCGCCGTTCGTCGCCGGATTTTTTTTTTCACTTCAAACTTCTTTTCAACGAAGTTTTCATATCGAGCATAACACCCTCAAACTAAATCGACTAACCCTCTTCGATTTAGAATTAGGTTGTAAAACTTAATTACCGTAACACCCTAGATTTAGGTTTAAATACTGTAAATTATTATATGCCTCTAGTTCCTATGGATTAATGCAGGTATGAATGAAGGAGATTTAATTACCTCTTCCTCAAGGTGCAGGTATGAAATCACGGTTAATTGTGATTTCACATTAGAAAAAAGGCAGTCAATTTTTGTGACTATTTGACAGTCACGGTTTTTTAAGGAGTGGCATGAAGCCACCGGTTTTGCATTGATTTTTTCTGACCAAATATCATTAATCTTGGTTCTTATTCCCTAAACTTGATATTAGTGATCGTGATTCATTCGATTGGATACTAATTACATTTCTTGTCTTTTGTAGATGACTGAGCTGACAAGGCCAAAATTTGATATCCTGGACATTCAAGGAGCAGAATACCATAGATGCACATCAGACGTTAAGAATACTCTTCTTGGTAAACGTCTCACTGATACCATCCAACCACTACCACCTGACACTGAAGCCAACGAGAACACCCTAGCTCGAAAAGTGCAAGCTCTCATGTTTCTCGGGAGACATATTCATTATGCTCAGAGGAAATAGTAATTATTAAAGGATGACCCTGAGGATTTGTGGGCGACTTTGCAAGAACGGTTCAACAATGTGCATGACATACTCAGAGCTTGCCATTTGTGGGCAGTTGCACAACTTCTATAGCTACTAGAAAAATGGGGTAGAATCAAGTTGTTGAATTATCCTAAGATAAATTAAATTATCAAGATATGTTAGAGCTACAATCAGAGCTTGCCATTTGTGGCATTGTAAAGACCGACCATGTTAAGGTTGAGAAGTCTTTGAGTACCTTCCCTACTTCTATGGACACCCCTGCACATCAGTATCACATTGATTATGATCAAGGAGGACTTAGATCATTCGGTGATTTTATGAATGTGCTGGCCAAGAAATAGAGGCATCGCGAGATCTTTCTCCACAACAATGCTACGCCAACTAGTATAAAGAAAATCCATGAAACTTACAATACTAGTGGGAAGACACGAAAATATAAAGGGAAACAACATTTTGAACCGTATCAAACTCGTGGTGATAGAGGAGGAAGTGGTAGAGGTCATGGTAGAGGAGGAAATAGTCAATATTTGACTTGAACTCGTCATGACAACAACTCCAACAAGAATCAATCTAATTCAAGTTCTAGGAATGATAGGAATTCTTCAACTTCTGCTTCTCGCTTGGCACTTTTTACTATAGGTTTGGTGTGACAACTCATATGCATAAACAATGCAGAGCACCTCAGGATATCAAGAAGGCCTATAAGATGTGTCAACAATACCAAGAAAAGCAAAAGGAGACACACTATGCGGACTATGAGATGGAAGATGACACTGAAACCAATCTAATTGTAGCAGATATCCCTAAAGCAAGCCTAGAGACTGCGGATTTTGATTAGTCTATATATAAGGCTTATGATTCTACTATGTAATCAAGTTTTAGTTTTGTATTTGACTCTAGTTATAGTCACGGTTATTGTAAGACAATCTTTTGACGTAAGTTTTGATGTTGGCAAAGTAATAAAATTTCATCCTTTCAGTATTTGAAAGTGTTATGACTGATTATGTTCATACATATTGCTTGAATAGTTCGAAATCTATAAAATTATATGGCATTATGACACCAAAATGTCATAAACAATGAGACAAAAGTGAGGATGGTTTGGTTTTGGAAATTTTTGACCTGTCGGAATTTTTTCTCGACCCGTCAAATATCACACTCTGGAACGGTTTTGTCACTTTTTCAACCCCTTGAAAATTTTTCCCAGTTTTCATTCAACATGTCGAATGCAGTCCTCCGGTCCACTAAATAGCACATTCACCCGTCGAGAGAGTCTATCGATTCCCTCAACCAGTCAAATGCAAGCTATTGTCTCCAAAATGTCACAATTTTGACCCATTGAATATTTTCTTCGACCCGTCAGAAAAGATATCAGAAATTCAATATGGTTTTAGGTTTTTCATCGACCCATCGAAGGCTTTTCTTGACTCATCGAAGGTCAGCCACTATGAAAATTTTTTCTAAGTTTTGACCCGTCAAAAAAACATCTCCGACCGGTCAAAAAAGGTTATCGGAAAATCAAAGTTTATTTTGGGTTATTTCGACCCGTCGAGTGGATTACTCGACTCGTCGAAAATCTTACCCGGACTTGGTGTTTTTGATGTATTTTACATTGGTTTGTTTATGCCATATCAACACTCTTTAATTGTCACAACCCTTTGGTAAATCTTTAAGTTTTTACATAAAGTGTTTGAATAAGTCTTTAAGACTAATTAAATCACATTCTTTTGTAAATATTTGAAGGCAAGATTGAGTGTTTAGAAGATAGTGGTACTACTCATACTATATTGCGAAATATGTAATTATTTATGGATCTTGTGCCATACACTTCATCAGTGACAACCATGATTGGTTCTGCGTCGATTATACAAGAACGTGGTTCAACACAATTTTTGCTACCACTGAAAGGACCCAATTCCGATTCAGTTACCTAAACCGGAATCAAATCCTTTCGAAAACACGAACCAACAAAAAATTTTCAAAATTTCGGCAGAGTTTCGTTACTAGCGTGGAATTGCATGAACCTGCACCCTGAAAATAACACTTCATCCTATGCCACAAAAACCAAACCGTGGGCACCAATCCCATCCGGATTTCTCAACATCAATATAATCAACAACAGTAAATAAACTGTACTATGTATATATGTATATCCATGGAAATCCGCACAACATGTATCAGAATGTATCAGAGCGATCTCTAGAGTAAAACATATACAATATGTACATCAGTAGGCGAAACAAAAACCTACTGGTAAACACAGGTGACTCTGATCACTAGCCTCCAAACCGCGACGTGAAAACACCAAACCTGAACTGCAACTGGGCACGGAAACCGAAAAGCCCAGGGGAAAGACGATAAACACGTTAGAGTGAGTGGACGAAAATAAATGTCTTTCACCAGATAATATATATGTTATAAAAACATATGCGAGTCCAGGTAAATAAAAACAACATAGTACACGAGGTAAAACTCATACTCCTCCAGTGTACTGAGCATGCAAGTAAAATCCCACGGGGTCACTCATGGACACACACCGTGCTAGTACAGTCAGAATCACGGGATCCCAGACCCACACGTGATTCTAGCCGGAAATGGCTTCAGGTCAAAGGTCTGCCTCCCCCCGGTAAAGACCTCGGGTCAGGAGTCACAGCCTCCCCTGACAAATGCCTACCATCGTGGATCAGCCGAGAGGCGAGTGTATCGATATAACAACGTAACCACGACTGTACTCTGTGTAAACCAAATCATAAACATTTCGATGCAAATGCATGAAACAGCATATAAGTGTATGTATACTCGTATACGTATATTCGTATAAGTATAATCGTATAATCGTAAAACATATGTTCATGTAATCCGTAATCTCAATACGCATGCTCAAGTTCGAAAATCATATAAAAGACTCGCAAGAATTCCGTGAAAAGAAGTTGTCCACTCACAGGTGAGCAAAATGCGCACTCGCGCTAATCTCGTGGTTCGGCGGAAGATCCCTCGCCTGAAGCACGATCACGATCTCGATCTCGATCTCCTGAATGTTCACAAAACATAACTGATCAAAATCATAGTTCTCAACACTATACTGATGTACGGAAACCAACCGTTCCCGGAAACACGAAATGCAGTACAAAATGAATTACGGAAATCCCGAAATCCCGAAATCCCGAAATCCCGACTCATAACCTCGACTGAAAATCGGCTAATCAAATCAACCCGAAAACTTCTGGACGACGATCAGGGCGTGATTACGAGAAAAATGATATTAATTACATCGAAATCTGAAAAGTCAACTTTTGGCCGGAGCTCCGCCGTTGACCGCCGGCGGCGGCGGCGGCGCGCCGTCAACGGTGAAATCTCACGGCCCAAAGCTCCAGTTTCCAAGTTCTCAACAAGCTGAATATGTTTCTCTTCTACCACAAAGCCCAATTCCAAACAGAACCCCTTCAAATCGTGCCTGAAACAGATCGGAATATCCATTCCGGTCACCCACTCGGTCCTCACCAAAACTCCATTACAGTTACAATTAAATACATCACTAGACTCAGAGTAACTAGGGGAGTCTTTCCCCCCAAACAACCACCCCAAAAGCCCTCCGGAAAACGGCCAACCGCCACCGGCGAACTTCACCGTTTCGGCCCTAATCGGGTTTCATCAAAACGGAACCATTTCAACCCAAACCACACACCATCACACTCGAAATTCCAAGGGGAAGCGAACTGTACCTGTCCCGTGGCCGATGGTGGTCGGACGGCAAGCCGAAAACGGAAAGCTCTCCCCCCACGGGTCAACGGTCAACTTTCCCAAAATGGAAAGTCAAAGTCTGGTCAACGCCCGAAATGAAATTCTCGACTATTTCACGACTATTTTTCGACTTTTTGATATTTATACTCGTCCCTCGAGTCGATCAACGGTCCGGAATGAATATACGATGTGATTCGGATAAGCTCGAAACAATCGGATAAACTTGTCGGAACCCGAAACTTCAAATAATCATAAAATATTCCTCGTTATCGGAAAAATCTTCCGGAACCGCCCACGAGCTCGAATTCACGTACTCTACAATTTCCGTGAAGACACCCAACTCAAATTCTCGACTGAAAACATAGTCGCGAATCAAATCGACAAACCACACAATGTCGTAAAACTGCGACTATAACCAAATCTCGAGAATCGTGCCAAACACACATCTGATTCTGGTTCGGGTCGTCACAACCACATGGAACAAGAATTTATATCACTTATGAATTGTACGTGCCAAAGGCCAATTGATTCTTGCTAAGTTTTAAGGACATTAGAACCAACTGTTTATATTTGGAAACTCATTGTAAGAATGGTAAAGAATTCTTATGCATAACTTCAGAGGAGTGTGGTAGAAAGCATACCTTGGAGAAGTTAGGGGTAATTCATAGTGGATTATATCTTACTATGGTTCGGATCATTGAATCCAATGTAGTCACTCTCACCACTGTGTGTGACTCGACCTCATATAAGGTTTGGCACTACAGACTAGGACATCCTGGTCGGGATATGATGATCATCAAAATCTTAAAAATATCTCATGTTCATCCGTTTTTCAAAGTAAAGAAGCATGTGCAAATACCTATCGGTTTTGATGTGATAGATAAGATTAACACTATTAATCTAGTTTCGGTCTCTAAGACGACTACAACACCTAGTATTGGTCCACAAGATTCATTAGTGGCAATCTCTAATGCTTATCGCTCATTTTGCAAAGCTTGTTCATTCGTAAAGTTGCAAGCTAGGCCTTCCTTTGCAGTTGATAACATTGAAAATATACCACTGTGACAGAGAATCTTTGGTAATATTTGTGGACCTATCAAACCGGAATGTGAACCATTTAAATATTTTATGGTTTTGGTAGATGCATTAACGCGATGATCACACGTTGCTTTACTACCCACAAGGAATGTTGCATATTCAAAACTCTTAGCACAGATTATTAAACTTTGGATCCATGACCTGGACAACCCAATCAAGTCTATTACATTGGATAATGTAGGAGAAGTCACATCAAAGACTTTTGATGACTACTATATGTCAATTGGGATTAAAGTTGAACATCTCATCCTTCATATTCATTCACAGAACGGTTTAGCAAAGGCACAAATCAAGTGCTCACAGCTTGTGGCCAGAGCAATAGTTATGCATACTAATTTGCCGGTATCTTCTTAGGGATAGGCAATATTACATGCATCAATGCTTCTTTGCTTGAAACCTGTAGCGCGCCAACCATTCAGTGCGTACCAGTTGGTAACTGGATACGAGCCTAACATTTCACATCTACGCATCTTTGGTTGTGTAGTGTATGTGCCAATTGCACCTCCACAATGCACTAAAATGGGTCCTCAATGTCGATTAGGCATATATGTTAGTTATGAATCTCCAACTACTATCAATTACTTAGAACCTTTGACATGAGATCTCTTTACTATAAGATTTACAGATTGTCACTTTGAAGAAACATACTTCCTGACGTTAGGGGGAGACAAGAATGCCTCCATTCCGGTTGAACATCAGGAAATGACGCGGAATATTCCTTCCACTATGTTTCAAGAAGATCCACGCACATCTCAAAGTAAGATTGAAGTGTGACATATTGTTGATCTTCAGAAGGTAGTAGTCTCGATGCCTAACTCCTTTACTAATATTGCCAAAGTGATGAGATCAGACATTCCTGCTGCAAATGATCCTACAAGGTTGGAATTATCTAAAGGGCGGTATAACGTAATTCCAGGGCAGAGTAACGTGCATTTTACCCATGTGGATAGAGTAGCATTGGCCTCAGCTCCCACTGGGAAGCGGGGGAGACCAAGAAAATTCATAGATAAGCTGTCGGTGAAAAGGCAAGCCATCAAGGCATAAACAGATCATTTCATCATCAATGTTGTGAATCCTACACATCATATTGTTTTTGACTACAGTTATGTCCTAGAATCAAAAATGATATCTTTGGAGGAAGTTTCATATCCATATGTGATTCCAGAGAATGATGAAATCTCACTAACTAACAATGATACGCGTATTGTTAAGGATAGATCATCCAAGGTAGTTGATGATGCTTTTGCTTATTCCGTCGCTCAAGAGATTATTAGCGACGATAAAGTGGAACCTCGCTTGGTGACGATGAAGCTCATTGTTCAGCATATGCAATGCATCCCGGAAGTACGAAAATGTATCGAACTCTTCAGGAGTATTATTGGTGGCCTAATATGAAGAGGGAAATATCAACATTTGTGAGGCAATGTCCCATTTGTCAACAAGTGAAGGCGGAGCGGCAAAAACCTTCAGGGTTAATGCAAAGTCTAGAGATTCCGGTTTGGAAATAGGAGCATGTTACTATGAATTTTGTATACAAGCTACCTCGTATATCCAAGGGTCATACATGTATCTGGGTAGTTATGAATCGTTTCACGAAGTCTGCACATTTTATACAAGTTCTATAGAAACTTTCAGTGAGCAAACTAGCTTAGTTGTATATGCAAAGGATTGTGAAGCTACATGGTGTGCCTGTTTCTATAATCTCAGATTAAGATTCCCTTTTCACTTCACAGTTCTGGAGAGATTTACAAGAAGTTATGGGAACTAAGTTACGATTCAGTACAGTTTCCCTCTTCATTGTTCAGCATATGCAATGCATCCCGGAAGTACGAAAATGTATCGAACTCTTCAGGAGTATTATTGGTGGCCTAATATGAAGAGGGAAATATCAACATTTGTGAGGCAATGTCCCATTTGTCAACAAGTGAAGGCGGAGCGGCAAAAACCTTCAGGGTTAATGCAAAGTCTAGAGATTCCGGTTTGGAAATAGAAGCATGTTACTATGAATTTTGTATACAAGCTACCTCGTATATCCAAGGGTCATACATGTATCTGGGTAGTTATGAATCGTTTCACGAAGTCTGCACATTTTATACAAGTTCTATAGAAACTTTCAGTGAGCAAACTAGCTTAGTTGTATATGCAAAGGATTGTGAAGCTACATGGTGTGCCTGTTTCTATAATCTCAGATTGAGATTCCCTTTTCACTTCACAGTTCTGGAGAGATTTACAAGAAGTTATGGGAACTAAGTTACGATTCAGTACAGTTTCCCTCTTCATTGTTCAGCATATGCAATGCATCCCGGAAGTACGAAAATGTATCGAACTCTTCAGGAGTATTATTGGTGGCCTAATATGAAGAGGGAAATATCAACATTTGTGAGGCAATGTCCCATTTGTCAACAAGTGAAGGCGGAGCGGCAAAAACCTTCAGGGTTAATGCAAAGTCTAGAGATTCCGGTTTGGAAATAGGAGCATGTTACTATGAATTTTGTATACAAGCTACCTCGTATATCCAAGGGTCATACATGTATCTGGGTAGTTATGAATCGTTTCACGAAGTCTGCACATTTTATACAAGTTCTATAGAAACTTTCAGTGAGCAAACTAGCTTAGTTGTATATGCAAAGGATTGTGAAGCTACATGGTGTGCCTGTTTCTATAATCTCAGATTGAGATTCCCTTTTCACTTCACAGTTCTGGAGAGATTTACAAGAAGTTATGGGAACTAAGTTACGATTCAGTACAGTTTTCCACCCCCAGTTAGATGGCCAGTCTAAGAGAACCATTCAAATGCTGGATGATATGCTGAGATCCTGCGTATTGCAATATTTGGGGAAATGGAATAAGTACCTGCATTTGATGAATTTGCTCATAATAATAGTTTCCACTCCAGCATTGGTATGTCACCATATGAAGCTTTATACGGGACACAGTGCAGGACCCCGCTATGTTGGAGCGAAGTAGGCGAGAGAAGCCTTATTGGTCCGGACATTGTACAAGAAACGACGGAGAACGTGCAGATCATTCAAGACAGATTAAAGGCTGCTCATGATCGACAAAAGAGTTATGCAGATGTTAGGAAGAAGAAACTAGAAATCGAGGTTGGTGACTGGGTATTTTTGAAGTTGTTGTCATGGAAGGGTGTTATGCTATTTGGAAGGCGTGGCAAGCTTCAACCATGATACATCGGACAATATGAGATTATTGAATGTGTTGGTGATGTTGCTTATCGTTTGGAGTTACCATCAGAGCTAACATGTGTTCATGACGTATTCCATGTGTCCTTGTTGCATAAATACATCTCCTCATGTTATTGTGCCTCAGTAGATCCCTTTACGTGAAGACTTGGTCTATATTGAGAAACCAGTGGAGATCCTTAACCATAAAGAGCAGGTTCTTCGGAACAAGACCATTCCTTTAGTGAAAGTGTTGTAGAGGAATCATGCAGTGGAAGAAGCAACTTGGAAACCAGAGCAACACATGAGAGAGTAATACTCTCATCTTTTCCAGCAGGTATGTAAATTTTGAGGACGAAATTTTTGTAAGGGGGGTAGATTGTTACGACCCAAACCGAAATTACGTGATTATCGAGTTATATTAAACTTTATCACGGATTAGTCATATTACTGAGGTTGTTAACGAATTTTTTATTGGGTGAGAATTTGATTTAACTTTCTTCACAAAATTGTAGAATATTTAATTTCGAGCATGTATGAATTTTTAGGGAATTTTTCGGATAATCAAGCTATATCTTATGCTTATCGGAAGTTCATGCGAGAAATAAATAAAAAGGAAATAATATTTAGTCGGTTAATTCTCGACTGTTCGATCGTGATAAGATTGATTTTAGGCTGTCAATCTGTCGAGGAGCTTGGGGATATAAATAGGAGAATTTTGGAAAATAAAACCAGAAAATACCAATGGTGCCTACCCATTTTCCTCACTGCGACCTGTTTCAGACGACCCAACCCGTTTCACCAATTTCGGCCACCTCCGACCATGGAAATGGTAGGAAAAATATCCTTGATACTTCCTTGTTGTTGTGTTGTGTGATTTTTGGGAAGATTTGCAGGTTTTAGGACAACCTGAATCGGGTTTAGAACCGTCGAATCGTCGCCGTCGGTGGTAGTGCTCCGACGTGTTGTGGAGGTCGGGAGTTGAGGGGAATTGATCCTCACGTCCCCCTGAGTCGATCTGGGTTGGTTAGGAGATTCGATGAAGCTCCAAGGGAGAGCTTCGACGTCAAGAAATTTGGGCCGATTTTGGGCCAATTTTGGGCCATGAATTTTTTAGGGGTTTTCTTGCCACGTAGTGGCGAGTTGGTGCACTTCGAGTTAGGGGATTGGTTGGGCTGGTTGAGAGGAACGTTTTGAGGCGTTAATCGCTACCGTTGGTAAAGGTTTCCAGAATTAGGTTTTCGGTCTGTTTAGCAATTTTCGGCCAAACGCTTGTGAATTAGACTTCGGTCTAGTTATGAAAGTGGAAGGGCTCATCGAGAGCTTTCCAACGAGGGGTCAACCGCCTCCATTGGAGTACTTTGAGGATCGGTGGCATCCTCTCAATCTTGAGATACATGAAACGTACGTGTTTTGTTGTAATCTTAGAATCACTTTCGACCTCTTGTAGTGGGTCTTGTTAGTTCTTTGAGCACTTTGATTGATGCTAATTACATCTGGTTGTGTGTAACTGCGTACTACACTTTTCACTATGAAACAACCATGGCTGACTCAGATGTGAACTTATGATATAGTAGTGTTGCTTAGCATTTAAGTTTCTTTAGTCTGATGCATTCTATCTGCAGTACCTTTCAAATTCATTGTTTTGTGTTAAAGTATCAGTTACTCAAATATACATATTGTAATTTATTATATGTTTTGTTGCGTAAATTGTTTTCTCATCCAATCAGTGTCACTTCTATTATTTCTCTTTCGAGTTGGATCCCATGACTACTTCCCTTCCACGAACATTAGAGTTATCAGGTAGAGAATACCAGGGTATTCATGTTAACAATTAGGTTCTCAATGATATTCAATTGGCTGAATATCAATTATGCTTAGTAGGTATTGTTCTGACAGAACAATTTTACAATAGGGGACATTTTAACCAATCAATGACAGAGTTATGGAAGTGACCCCTCGCTCTTATCATTTGAGAATGAGGCAAAAATCGATATTTGTTTAAGTTCGATCGTGAAGAAGATCTGCAAAGTGTTTTAAAGAAGGAGCCTTGGTCTTTCGACCGTATGCTGATGGTATTGGCATGTGTTGATGGGGTAACTCCAATAGAAGATGTGCCCTTACAATATGTGGCTTTTTGGGTACGAGTTTACAAGTTAACTCTCTATTTTTTTCCAGTCATTGGGTTATTTAATTGGCAATGGTATCGGCAAATGTTTGTTTGTTGATCCGGATGTCTATGGTGATTCTTTGGGTACTTACTTTCGCATTCATGTTCATCTTGATGTGGTCAATCCTCTTTGGCGGAGCATGCTAATTCATTATGATGATAGAAAAGAGCAATTGATAGAGTTCACTTATGAACGACTTCCTGATTTCTGTCATAAGTGTGGCTTACTTACTCATTGGACAAGTAATTGTTCTGTTGATGGTTCTTCCAATATGCAAGGTTGTGGTAAACCTTTTGGTAACTAGTTGAAGGCTGGATTTGATCCATTCAAGAAAATAAGGTTGTTCAGGGGTCGATTTGGCCGTGAGCGACCGACGGTCACGAGCGGCGGTACTCGCCGTACTACTAAAGATATCTTACTAGCCAAATCATTTCAACTTCAATGATAATGGTTACAATCGTGATACATCTGTCGAGGCAGTTGAGCAGTTACGAATTACTAAAATATATGAGGCAGTTAGTGACCATCTATTTAACAAAACCCTCCACGTGTTGGGTGGTGTTGATCATTCAAAATTCAGTTTTGACTCAATTCAAACCTGCATCTATGGAAGAACAAATATTTCTACCTCTTTCTTTGCAACCTCTACATGCACACCATCTCTAATAGCTGCTTCGCATGTCTCTGACTCTACTTTTTTAGGCTAACCTTCCCAAAATGATCTTGCTATGATAAAGTTATCAACTTCCGACCCTAAAAATGCCATAGACAAGGGTAAGGGTATTTTAGCAACTGGTTCTCTTCCTACTGAAGATATCTTACTAGCCAATCTAAAGAAACCTAGATTTAAAATTCGAAAGAATCCCATCAAATTTCATTCTCTTAGAGTGAAAAGAGTCCTCTTTATTTTACCTTGAACCATTTATATGAAGCTACATTGTGTTGTTTGTGGCTATTGAAGACGTTCAGGCAATTTGTCGAAGACCAAATGCTCATTGTTCGAAGACCAACTGTGCATTCAACAAGCTTTGCCCTTAGTTACTTTGCAGAACATCACTAACTCATCCGCATGTTCCATGAGAGGTTTCAATTAAATATGAGTCCATGACCTTATGCAAAGCAGTCCCTCTTCGATATTGTGTTGTTTGTATGGTACATGGGTGCTTGGTGAGTCATGAAAAATACGGTTGTTTGTTGAGCTCGAAGTTGCAAGCCCATTTGGATATGTAGCTGCTTTTGGATTAAAGCTTCTTCTATATTGGTTTGTTCATCTTCTCTCATTTGTTGAAATGTTTTAGGGATAGATTAGTCATCTTTTGCTGCTACAATGGCCTCTATAGCAAGCTTTGAGGTAGTGAAACATTTCTTCGCTTCTTCTCATCAGTTATTTGTATTTTGTTCTTAGAACGTCCTAAGGAATGTAACCAGGTAGCGCATATTTAGTTAGGAAGACGTTTTAGTATCCTGCATTCCTTTGGTTTGTAGTTAAACCACAATGGTTTACTACAATACTTATAACTGATGTACATATCTCAATTTCATTAATGCAATTTCGTTATTCTCTAAAAAAAGAAGTCATGACATTATGCTACACTTGTTTGCTGCGATTTTATCTCTCTTATTTTCTAGTGGGCTAGTTCTCAGAGGTCATCACCATAAAGTTGGGTTGTTTAGTGTTGCTCGAAATTGTTTAGTATATTGGTTTTTTTTTCCAGTGATAATTTGTTATCTTATGCTATTGAAGATCGAGCAACCGATATAGAGGAAGCTTTGAGGAAGTGAATCCATTTTTTGTTTCTTCACAACAATTATTTGTATTTATAGTTTTAGGACATCCTTAGAAATGTAATTAGATAGCGCATATTTAGTTAGGAAGACACTTTTGTATCCTACATTACTTTGGTTTATAGTTAAGCCACAATAGTTTAGAGCATCTCCAACAGATACTCTATAGCTATATTAACAAATTTTTGACTTAAATGACTTCCAACAGCTACCCTATAAGTCAAGTTAAATTTAGCTTTCCTAAAAAATCTGTAGCTACTTTTAACTTTTTAGGAGAGAGAAAATAACAAAAGTTAAACTCCTAACGTTCAAATTTCTACTTTAACGTCCCAAAGTTACAGTTTGAATTTTTTTTAAAAAAAACTAAAATGATTTTAAGATAACTACTACTGTTAAATAGTAAGTTATAATAGGAATCACTAGATATAGCTTATCAACAAATATATCTATAATATTTAGCTTAACTCTTGGAGATGCTCTACAGTACTTGTAACTGATGTACTTATTTCAATTGCACTAATGCAATTTGTTTTCTCAAAAAGAAAAAATCTCAAAACATACGAAGAGTAGGCTAGGGTTTGTGATACATAACTCCACCAGTAATGGCAAATCATAAACGATTACACTTTCATGTTATCGGGTCAACACAAGAGCAACACATTTAATAAGTGAATCATGATGATTGACATACTAATTACACATTTATAGTTCGACTAACTTTAAGTAGTGCAAGATTTGATTGGTGTCATCGGATCGTCTCCAAATTAACCAACCCAATGAGTTTTTGGTAGACTTAGCAATACAATGCACACATAACTATTGATCTATTGTAATTGCGTTAATCAAAAGGAAAACTCACAACTAATTAAGACGTTTGTTATTAAGTCTTAGGTTTGAGTCATAATAAGGGTAAAAGTTTAATCTTATAATGTCCTTAGAAAAAATAAATATATATATATATATATATTCTATCGAGTGTGAAGAATCAAGGTCTTTCAAATTTGACCCTAGGTGGAAAGATTGTCTATTAAGAGAATAGTACTATCCTGCTCATTTTCAAGAAAATCAACCACTGCAAAAGTTTCCAGTCACTGGGTTGATCGTTATCACCCATCGCCAAAACCCTCATCTTTAGGCATGGGCATGAAAATCAAAGAACCGGACTGGACCAGAACCAACTGATTTGGGTCAATTTTTTCTTTTAAACATAAGTTTTTAATTTATCCTAACCAAAGTCACGGTTTGATTCGGGTTCGGGTTCAATTTTACATAAAAATGTCGCATGTGAACTGAGCAACCCGAAAATGCTAGTGTCATTACTCAATTGGAGTATATCAGCGAGCCTATGTAACTATTATTGGCCTTGATACAGAGAATCCTAGGTATATATAGGAAAATTTTCTAACCCTAGAAAAATTAACCCTCATTCGGTGCCTCTCTTAGTCTCCCACTCTCAGACTCTCTCCCCTTCTTTCTCGACTTGGTTGCCTCTCTCAGCAAGACCTTAGGCGGCTGCTTGCTCTTCTCATCGACTCTGAGTCTCTGACGACTCGCCTTTACTCCTCTCGGCCATAAGCCATCGCCGATGTACCTTTCTCCAAGGAGATGTATGTCTTCAACGTATCCCCTAAAAAAATCTGACACGAAATACCCATATTTTAAAACTGAAAACCCGAATAACCGACCCGAAATTTGTCGGTTTGATTTCACTTCGGTTCTCTCTATTTAACATCAAAAGACCTGAAACAAACTCATTTGGTTTGGTCTTGGTTCTTCAAATTTTAGGGTCGACCTGACCCTAGCCTATGCTTACTCCTCTTTTCCCACAGTCGCTTTCCTTTTCTTGGACACCCAAAGCTCATTGCTATCAACCTTTCAAGAGCCCTTATTTCTACATAGCCATCGATCTTAGCAATCTACTCTACGAAGTGTGACTGGATCTCGACGTGGAAAGTCACCAGAAAGATGCGCGACCATTGCTAGAACTCTACCGAGAGAGAAGGGAGTTGAGATTTGTCGAAATGCCACCCCAATATAAATTACAAGTGGAATTATGAAACACTTTTTTTGCCTATAGTAGATTTTGTGTGTTCAGAGTCGTCCACACGCAAGAGGAAATATGCGAGGGAGAGCGAGGAAAGGGTGAGTGTAACGAAGTGGGAGTAGGAGATAAAGGGGAGAGGTGGGATAGGAGAGAAGAGGAATAGGGAGAAGGAGCAATAGAGTCTGTCACATTTGGTGACGGTGCGAGTTACCGGGGATGATGGACTAGTAGTGAAGACAAGTTTGGGTGGTGTGATTTGCTGTTTGGTTTCGCATTTGGGTGGCAAGAGAAAAAAAAAGAGGCACAAGCAGAGCATGGGTACGAGTGTGGGTTGGAATCCAGTGATAGTGGCAAGGGTGGGTGCTCAGATCGAAAGGGTTGTAGTGAGGCTACGTGGGAACTCTGGCTTGATCCAAATCAGAAAGGTATAATTCTGGAATGCACCCCAGAGCTATTTTTCAAAGGTGTCATGTGTCACAATCCTATAGGGTTATTTTTTCAACATTTATGAAGCTTAAATGAGTTTATCGTAAGCTCAGCCTATGTGATCATCATCCTTGCCTAGAAAACTGTAGTCACGATACCACCTCCATCATCAGAAAATCATCGCTGCCATCTCCAAAATATGAACCCTCCTTTTCTGCTGCTACCCTCTCTGTCTCCCCCTCTCCCCACGCCCATGCCCTTGCCCTCTTTCCCCTCCACATTAACACCCATAGACAGATTCAGCCGGAGAAAACAAACTCGGCCACGACCCAGAAAGACTCAACGCTGATCTCAGCGACATGGCACCTCCACACAGATCTCTCATTCATTCATTTGGGTTCTGTTTATTTTGGGTTTTCTTACGTACTTTTTGGTTCGTTACTGTTCGATTGGCTTCCTTATCTTATGTTCTCAATTCAAACAAGTTTTGGGCATCAAAAAGACCATTACCCATTTCTGGGTTTTGTGTTTAGTCATTCATTCATTCTCTATGTGTTTTTTATTTTTGATGGATGCTCACTACCTTCCTTTCCCTCCCATTTCAATTTAGCTTTATGACACTCCCTCTTAACGCCCTTTGTCTTGATAGGCACGAGTCTCCAATCTTTGTGTGAAAATATTTAGTATCATCAACCTTTTGATCTGGAATGTTAAGTTTGCCAACCATGCTGATCTACGCATTTTAGGTATGTTTATTAGTATTTATTTCCCTATATTTGTACCTTTTTAATTTCTTAGTATTGTTAATTTTATTAGTTTTACTTATTTTTGAAATTTTCGGGTGTTGACCAAAAGAGACGGAGTAAAGGAGCTTACAAGCATGTAAAATCACAAGAAGAAATAGTGCTAGAAATGGTCTTCAAATGGTTTATAAAATGTATTATCAAGAGACATCAAGAATTAGAAGCCATGTGACAAATGAAGATGGAGCAGTTAGAGAATAAGACATTTCTCCTGGAGGAGCCAGGAAAAGAGATCTTGCCGAAATTACGAAGATTATTGGGCTAAATATTATAGAGAATATTCTAAGATTCTATAGGTCAAGATTGGAGTCCAAAATATATGGATTTACTTGGTAATTTTGGGCAAGAAGAATTGGAGAGAAAAAAATCGAAGATTTGATGAGATTAGGATTCCTAATACTTAAAAAAGAAGGAGATCTGAAGCTAAAGGACAGCAGACTTCGATAGACTGTAGAAAACGTGTATCAACTCCAATTGAGATGATCAAAGAAGACATTTTATAGCCCTCGGAAAGAGATTTCCAATGCCACAAGAATCACGCAATTAGAATATATATAACTCAGGGAAATCACGTTTTACTATAGGAGGTCAGTTTTCTCCAAAATTAATGTGGACTTCTTGTTATGGTAGGAACAAACCTACCCTTCTCCTTTATTAAAGGGAGCTCAGCTTCAAAGCAGATCATCACTCCTCCTCCCCACAAACTAAGCCGACATCCTCAAGAAGCCGAGTACACCACCATAATGCCACATCTTTTCTTCCACCAATGTATAGGGGATTCCGAGAGTCTTCCACCAAAGAAATCCAGTGCTCTTGAGTAGTCTTAGGGGATTCCAAAGCTATAAAAGTGTAATCATGATCTCTTTACTCCGTAGTCTCCTTTTGTGTATCAAACTTGGTTGTGTGTTTTGGATGATTTTATTTGGTTTCATGAATTATATGTCTTTCGATAAATCTTCCATGTGTTTTATTACTTTTATTCAAAACTTACATGTGTATTTGGTTCTTAATACTTTGATCTTAGATATAGGGGATTCCGAGCACAAAATATGAAATATGCATGTGTTTTGAGAATTTGAGTAATAGAATTTCGTAGGTTGTTGAGAGATGTAAATATGCCATGTTTGAGTGAAGGTAAGGAATAATATGATCACTTGTATATAATTAATTAGGTTTTCTTTTTGTTTCAAAACATGGTATGTGTTTTAGGGTCTTCTATGTGTTTACTTGTCTATGAGTCAATGCATGTTAGAGTCCTAAGATTATGTGCTATGTTTGAGACATTTTTAGTAAATAAATTAGGTAATTAAAAACAACTCTTTTATACCCCCCTTTTTATACGCAAATATTGCATGCACACTTCAACCCCCGGTTAGAACGATCCTTACTTGCTTAAAATACTACATCTATAGGGTTTTAAATTGTATGATTGATTTATGTGTTAAGTGTTAATTTGATGCATGTTTGAGTCATATGACATGCCTTGTAAGGTGTCCTATTTGATCTTTTTGTCCTTCCTAGGTTGATCTCTTACTACTCTCATGACCTCTTTTCTTAGAGTATCACTAGGAAGACGATGCCGACGAACTACCAAATCCATGGAGGGCCCAACTTCTACAAATTTAGACCTTGACACTACTATATTCGTTGTTTCCAAGAAACAAAGTTCAAATCTTGCTTCATTGGTAGCCTATCACATGGACTGAGCTTATCATAAGCTTAGTCAATCTTAAAAAAAAGTTGACATTAATCATCTATCAGATTGTGACACAAGACACTTGGAAAATTTACTCCTTGGGGTGTTTAGCCTTGGGGTGCATTATAACATGATCCATCAGAGAGACATATATATGCTCCTTTGATGCAACAATCGTATTTAGTATCAACATTTTTTCACTAATAATAATTTTTTAATGGGAAATTTGCACCAACAATACTTGGACTCTTCTGCGTCCACCAAATTAGTATCCGTAATCATTGTAATCCCTAAATCATATTTTCACTATATTCATAGTACCTCCGTCAATTTTCCATCATCGAAATGTTAACTTGATGACGTGGTTTGCGCACAATAAATTTGAGGGGTATAGTTGACATTTCACACCAAATTCAATTTTTTACTGAGCCACATCATCAAGTTAATGTTTCGATGACAAAATATTGACGGAGGTAATACAAACTAATAAAGTAAAAATGTGGTTTAGGTATTACATTATTCACTTTGAAAGATCAGGTACTAACATTTCATACCATCCACAGTTGGTGCAAATTTCTCTTTTTTAAACCACCACAAACGTTGTGGTCTTCTTGAGCGGCATGTGAGGTATTTTGTATCTATAGTTTTAGGACATCCTTAGAAATGTAATTAGATAGCGCATGTTTAGTTAGGAAGACACTTTTGTACCCTACATTACTTTGGTTTGTAGTTAAGCCACAATAGTTTAGAGCATCTCCAACGGATACTCTATAGCTATAATAACAGATTTTTGACTTAAAAGACTTCCAACAGCTACCCTTTTTCTATACATGATGAGAAGGACAGTACAAACCGCAGGTCCAACCCCGGCCCAAATTGAAAGTGAGCACCGAATTCGAACATTTGCATTTCTAACATGAGGCCAAGAATTTGCAGGCAACTATAGCTTGGAGATTGGAAAGTGTGTTACGTCCGCACGTCCAGATCGTCCTGTTCAATCACATCATGAATATCGGATTAAGAGAAAAATAAAATGTTCATTATTAATAGTTCCTTGGAAGTAATGTGATTATCAGAACACTAATTAATATTTGGCTTGGGCTGGCAAAGTAGTTTTATATCGAGAAAATGGTTGGAATTGTGCTTCATACATGTAATAAATAAAGGACAAAATAGTATCCTCAAGATTTTGATGTGAACTTCAAATTGATGCCATAATTAAAGACAAAGTTAAGCCTAACTTTGAGACCTCCTTCATTGTTCTACTATATAAAATATCAAGTTTCCTAGCAGGCAGCATCCATGCGTTATCACAGGAAAAAATCGTTTGTCTTCTTCACTTGTCCGACGGCCCTGGGCCTCAATGGCGGCACTATAGAGTGCGGCCGGACAGGTATTGTCCTATGCTCGGAAATGGGCGAAGAAGGAGCTTGGAGTCCAATTTGTTATAGGGTGCGGTCAAGCTTGAGTTCCCCAGATCTTGGTGAAGGTGGTGAAGAGGAGAGATGGCTGGTGTGTGGTGAGTTGGCGGGTTGGGCTTCACCGGTTTGAATCCATTTTCCTCTGGTCAATTAGTGTTGCCGACGAGGTGTTCCCTGAGTTTGGAGTGGGTCAAACATTGAGTTTAACAGCTTGGCTTTGGAGACAGTAGGTGGTTGTAGAGAATGAAGACCGAGAGGTGGTGGTGGAATAACGTGATTCGGGTGGTGGAGTTCTGCGAGGTAGGCGGCGGTTTAGGTGGTCGGGTTCGAGCAGGTGCTAAGAAGGAGCTGGCAGATTGTGGAAGTAAGGTGGGTTGGGCTGTTTCTCTACCTTATGTTGGGCTCCAGCATTGGGCCTGGTATAAAATTCCAGGTCTAGTTTATTTTTAGTTTAATGTTCTTAGGTCTAGTTATGTTTATTTTATGGTTTTAGTAGTTTTGTTGCAAATAAGCTTGTACCCGTATGAGGTAGGCAGAAATTGGCTGTTTTGGAATTGTTGAGCTGCATTACAATACAAAACCCTAAAAAATGTGGTTTGATATGACTATAATTCTTTTAATGGTTTGTATTGCTCGATTGGGTCCTCTCTTCCCTGGTAATGTGAATACAACGAGGTGTAGCGTTCCTTGGTAGCCTGGAGCCCGATAGATTTGTCATCGGATGGCTCGGCTTCAGACTCTGGCTATAGTAGTAGTGAATGATAGGGAGAAGGTGGCCGAAAATCTGGATCCGACTCAAATATTTTAGGCATGGATCCGGACGAGGTGGCCAGGAATTATCAGCAACGTAGTGGTTGGGAGGCGGTTGATGGAGATACGATTGCTTCTAGACATGGTTTGGGATTTCTTTCTGCTTGGGCTCTGGTGGAGTAGGACTAGAGTTTTTACCTTCGGGTGGTGGTGTGTTATTATAGTAATTTTGTTGTTATTGTGTTATTTTTTTGTCATAATTAAGGTTATGTCAAAAATGAAATCTTATATGTTTTGGGTAGGGCTAGTCAGATGATCTCTTTGTAGATCTGTCTATGTGTGCACTCTTAGTGCATTGTCTAATCTAGTGAAGGAGCGTCTTATAGTTAAATGTGTGTACCTTTCTAGTGGCAAGATGAAACAAAGTGTCGATGACTTAATTGTCATTTAGCAGCATGGTTGGGAAGTTGTTCCATTCATAATGATGTGTCGCCTTAGTCGCGTTAACTTTCTGTTACTGTGTCGCTATTATGATAAAGCATATAGAGTAGCCGATTTCGCACTCTTTGCTAATTGGTACGTGTGTGTGTGTGTGAATCCATAGGAGTTAGTAGTGATCTTATGGTTATTCAAGATGCTCTGGTTGTGCTTATTGTAATATAGGATTTAGGTATAATGTCCCATCTACAGGTATGTATTCAATAGTTTCATTAATGAAGGCATGAGGGATGCCGCACCACCCTTATTTTAAAAAAAATCAATGTTTGAGATTCTGTTGAATGCTAAAAGATCATACACTTTCCTTTCCAGATAGTTAAGTAGCAGCTGAAAAAACATGAAAGAAAGCGCCTACGTCGAGAAAAGTAGAAAGGTTGATAAAATGATTGTAGATTCAAAAAGAACATCATAATCACACTATTCCTCTTACAATTTAAATTTAGTAAAGATTACTCCATTTTTTTTATCATGTTTGAGATTCTATCAAGAATGATCACTCTCGCTTCCAGATCTTGATGAGCAGATCTTAAAGCGGCAAAAAGAGGAGGAAAGGAAGCACATGCATCGTGAAAAGAAGAAAGAAAAGGTCTGGTAATACTATTCTTGACTCAAAAATAAAAATAAATTATAACCAGTTATAGGTACTAATTGCTGATTTTGTTATAATGGGCACTTATCTTTTTACTTAAATCTACTACATTGCAGTATGGAGCTCTTTGGGCGTGCAACTAACTGGGATTTCTCATTGCTCTATGCAGGAGCTATACAATTTCATCAACTCTGCACATCAGAGCCCACCTTCTCAGTGGAAATGATTACATATTCATGCAGGTTTGAAAATGAGATATTAGAATATTATTACATATTCAAAGAGTTTTTTTTTCATCTCGATATTGAATTGAATAAAACAAAAAATGGAGAATTGGCGTTAGTTTTACTTATTTGGGTGTCGTGAATTCTATTAGTTATTTGTTTTGTGAGTGTGATTTAACCTAGGCTTGGCTGCCGTTGTCTATTTTTACAATTTCACTCTTCGGTTTCAAATTTTTTAGGTTGTTTATGTTGGTCGAAATATAGAATTAAAAATTTAGCCATAAATATAGATGAATAGCCATTTTTTATTGTAGAGTTTTTGGAAACGAATATGTTAGCTAGCCACAACTAAGTAATAGTAGTGTGTCATTAATTAGTCTATATTGACCACTAGACTGATTTTGTATAATTTACTTGGATAAACCATGAATTTCGGCTTCAGATTAGGTTTGTTGTTGCTGGTATCTAAGTTTTTCAGTTTTTAGTGTAGTGAAATCAAAATGCTGTTTTTGGTTCTAATATTAACTTCTGCTCTGAAATTCAAATTTAGCTTTTCGTACTATTATGAACTTATGCAATTTTATTTCTTTTCTTAGAAATAAGTACATAAATGTGAAAGATTACATGTAGAAAAATACATTATTATGGAATAAGAAAATTAACATTTGTAATACTAACTTATAAGTTCATATATATCTATCCGAGAGTCTAATTAATATTATCATTTTTATATGAAGATGATTGCTCTTTCGTGCATGCTATCTCTATCGATATTATCCTATCTTCGATGTTAAAAAAGCTAGGATCTTCTCTTAGATTATTATGAACAATGGAAAGTGAACACTACTGGAGGAAGGAATCGGGACGACGTAGTTATATTTCTACGTCGCTCCGATTTTAGATGAGGCGACGTACATTGCCTTTGATAAAAAGTACGTCGCTTCAAAAAATTGAGGCGACGTATATTGAAGTACGTCGCTTCAACAAACTGAGGCGACTAGTTTTTCATTCAAGCGACCAAACTAATCTACGTCGCTTCAAATAAAATCGAGGCGACATAGATTGAGCAATATACGTCGCCTAGATTTTATTCGAAGCGACGTAGATTAGTTTGGTCGCTTCGAATAAAATCGAGGCGACGTAGATTGCTCAATCTACGTCGCCTTGTTTTTTTTAAATCTGGATCTACTCTTCTTCTTAAAGTCAACCCGTTCATAAAGTTAGAATTTTAGAAAAATAGTTTCCCCGAGCTCTGCAGCTGTTTTGGGCGATTTTGGGGAGAAATTAGAGGAAATTGAGAAAGAAGGTTGTTCTTGCCATTGATTTGATTCTTGAGTAAGGTTAGTTTGATTTGTATCTCTTTAACCCTCTTTATGACCATAATATGTTAAATTAGAAGTGAAATTGAAGTTTTGGTGAAATGTTTGAAGTTGAATTGAATTTGGTGTTATGTTGTAGTTTTAGTGTTTGAATCATTGAATTGTGTTAAATCATGTTATGGGTTCATCAATAATGTTTGAAATTTGGTTAAGTTTAGTGAAATTTATTGATGATTAGAAGTGAAATTGAAGTTTTGGTGAAATGTTTGAAGTTGAATTGAATTTGGTGTTATGTTGTAGTTTTAGTGTTTTAATCATTGAATTGTGATAAATCATGTTATGGGTTCATGATTAATGTTTGAAATTTGGTTAAATTTAGTGAAATTAATTGATGATTAGTGTAGATTATGTGTATTCGAGCCTTAATTAGTAGTGTTATTAGTGTTAATCATGATTTCGAGCGTATGGCTATATATAATTGTGGTGTTTATCAAATTAGAACTCCCATTTGAGAATCAACAACTCATCTAGTTGATCGAGTTGAGTTGTTGATTCTCGAATTGTCCCATTTTTGGACACTTTAGGTGAACATGACTTTGTTGATCATTTTGCTATTCATGTGATTTCAGTTTCAGTTTTGGGATATGGTTTCAACAGTGTCTCCTTTAAATGTTCCCCGAGTGCAAATTAGGTTGTTTAGATATGTGTGCACTCGGGGAACTGTAGGGAGATGCTGCTGAAATTTCCCTAAACTGGAGCTGAAACGCATGGGTGCAAAAGCGTTGACAAATGTCGTGTTCCCCTGAAGGGGATAGGACCCAACCCGGAGGCATAAGGCGAAGAAGTGTGGGGTTTTGGTTGAATCGCAACTGTGGCGTGGTAACTTTGTTCATATTGATTGTTTATGTTGACAGGAAACATGGACGGACTCCCAGACAAAACTTGGATGACATATCATCGTGCTGATCCAAGGTACATCACATGCATATTCGAGTTCATGAATTTTGCCCGGCTACATAGTAACGGAGCCGATTATTACTTCTGCCCGTGCAAACGTTGTAAGAACGGTCCGTTCAAGGTTACTATGGATGTCATGTATCATCACTTATCACACAGTGGTTTGAGTCCTACTTATACAGTCTGGCACCTTCACGGGGAAGTTTCTAGTGAACCGGCAATGCTCAGTCAACGAAGACAGTGGCTTCAAGACAGAGTCGGTCCTTCTAGTGGTGCCGGTCCTTCAGTGAACCCGCAGTTGGAGATTCTACATGATGCATATCCCTATTATCCTGGATACCATGCAGATGCACCCCAACAATTAGTGGAAGATAATTCGGGCATGAACTTCAATGACATGGTAGACGATGATTATGAAAAGTACGATAGATTATTGAAGGAGTCACAGACCCCATTATATGAAGGCAGTGAGGAAACTGTTTTGAGTGCATCGCGAAATCGGTAAACTGTTATTGAAGGAGTCACAGACCCTCCATCTTCGAAGCCGTTCACCCCATCTTGCATCGCGAAATCGGTAATCTTCTTCTTCTAATTTCAGCAATGTCTCTTCTCCACAATGTTTCTCAATCTCTTTTTGTTCACTTTGAAAATGAATGCGTTGTTCTCCTATACATGTTGATCTTTCGCTTGAAAATGAAATGTTGAATGCAATCGTCGTCTATTTGAGGTTCCTAGACTTATAGGGTTCGTAATCGACAACATTTTTGTATAGAAGAATAATAAAGTTTACAACTTTATTTAGGGACGAAAAGAATGACCGGAATTTGATACAGTGTTGGCTTCTATGATGCTTATGGAGCTTTGCTTGGTTTAGTTTTATGGTAAACCGATTAAAGTTACATGCTTTCTCTAGTATTTTCTTGGCAATCTCACTGAATTGAGCGTGATATTTTTTAGCTTCATGTGACATTAAGCTAGCATGTGTTATTTGAAGTAGCTAATATGTTGTCAATCTATTTTCATCGGTGTAGCTAAAGCAACCAAATCCGAGCCAACTCCGTGTAGCTAAAGCAAACGATTTGAGGTAACTCGAGAAGGTATGGAGCTTTGTGTTTTATACTGTGCCGAATGTGTATTGTGATAATGATTCCGAATGTGTTTTCAATCTAGCTTCATGTAAGTATTGTGTTTTGTGATGATGATGATGATTTCGAATGTGTTTTGTGATAATGAAAACATATGCGTAATGATTGAATGAAAACATATGCGTAATGATTGAATGCGTAAGGGTTTGGTTAAATGAAAACATATGCGTAATGATTAAGGGTTTGGTTAAATGAAAACATATGCGTAATGATTGTAGTATTCTCGGGATTAAGGATTAAGGGTTTGGTTAAATGAAAACATATGAATGTGATTCTTCCTGTGCGAATGCGATAAGCTATATGTGTTTTGTGATGATAAGCTATATGTGATGATAAGCTATATGTGATGGTACTTCGGTTCATACTCTTTTTGATATCTAACCCAACAAACGAAAATAAAATAAAAGCGACTTGCTATATGTGATGATAAGCATGAATGTTTCTGTATTGTTCGATCAGTTTGTTCTTAGTCATCTACATGCTTCTTCTTTTTTTTCATATGGAGAAAAACTAGACATAGTGACATGATCAGAATTTGGTTAACTACACCAATGGAAATATATTATCGAGAATATGCGTAACCTAGGTAACTATAGCATTATAGAAGTACAAACGAGTAAAACATCTAATTAATACATAACAGTTTAGTTTTAACAGAATGGCTCCCGGAGATACTGGATACAAGAGGAAGAAAGCGGCGATCCGGCGTCGTGAAGCGGCCGCGGCGGTAGCTGCGGAGGCGGCGGAGGCGGGGTGGCGAGCATTCAGCCGAGATGGGGCTTCCGGGTCGGGTTGCCCCACGGGACAATCGGCGACCCCGTCGATTCCAGAAGCTCCCATGTTAACGTCCGCCCCTCCACTTGAGGATGCGATTCCTCAAGTGGATGACAGCGACGCCACTACGGCGTCACAGCACCCTCCCGCCCTCAGCATCCGGTGCAAGAAGACCAAACTCCCCGACATGGCAACCGGAGTCGTTGTCGGGACGAAGACGGAGTACCTCGTCCGGATGAACAACAATAGGCGACTACAAGTCGCTTACTCTACGAGGCATGCGGGGCCTGCGACGAGGGAAATGAGGAGTCTGATGTGTAGAGACATCGGTAGCATCATCCGCGGAAAAGTTCCAATGCTTGCACCTAGCTTCTTGGGACTTAGCGATTTGCATCGCGATATCTTCAGTAACAGTCTTGAGGTATACTTACTGGCCTTAGCTTACTTACCTACTTGTAGTAAATGTAAATATAACTTTTACATAACGAAATTTAAATGTGTTGTGCTAGACGAACTACGACATCCCGGCGACTGATGTGGAGATGTGGAACTTCATTGATGCGACGGCGCAAACAATCTATAAGGATTGGAAGTACGATTGCCATCAACATTATCTCAACGTCAGCCAGGAAACTCCGGCCGAGTTTCTCGGGAGGGAAGACCAATGGGCGTGGTTAAAAGCCCACTTCGAAGACCCTCCTTACTTGGTGAGTTTCATAAACGAACCTACAGTTTTGGTAGCCAACATTCGAACAATATGCATGTTTATCTGTTCTTATTTTAAAATGATTTTTGTGTGTGTGTGGCAGCGATTGTGCGAACGGAACCGAGGAAACCGAAACAAGAACAAGGAGCAGCAGCTCAACCACCATTTGGGATCCCTCGCCCTCTCGTACCGAAGCGAGGTGTTGGAGAAGGAGGGTCATAGAGCGCCCGTCGTCCAGACGTGGATTAACGTATACCAGCCGGAGAGGAATGCGGCTGAGAAAGTGGTAAGCTCAAATAGGTTCACGTTACGTTATTTCAATTATTTTTGTTTACTATATTGTAATATTATTTATTTTATCTATTTTAATTGAGCAGGCGGCAGTGAAGCGTCGACTCGATGAAGTCTTGTCGCAACAAGATAGTGTTGCGGACCCAGTTGACGGCGAAGAGGTTTCCCAACCCCAGCCTCTTCCTCTTGATACACAAATAAATATCATAGAGAAAGAGGTGGGTTCAAGGCCCGGGACCTCTATAAGAGGTAATAAATCTCCTAAACCACCGTCGTTCATCTCGATTTACGTTTTGCTTTATTTTAGTTTACGATATAGTTTACTAATATTTGTTCTTGTTCGACGTTACAGGGGTGGGGCGCGCTCTCACACGCGACCCCAAACCGAGAGGAGGGGCCCGGGTACAGGAACGCCAAATCCTAATGCAAAAGGAGATCGCTGAAGCCAAAGAGGCGGCGCGCAGATCGACCGAGGAGGCGCGCAGATCGACTGAGGAGGCGCGCAGATCGACCGAGGTGGCGCAGAAGGCCATAGCGGATTACAATGCGCTCGCCCAAAGGATGCAAGAAATGGAGGCCATGATGCGATCATTCCAGGCTGGGAGTCAACAACATCAAGCTCCTCCACCACCTCCTGGCTCGTAAACTGTATCTAGGCTCCCAAAAAACTTGATTTGTGTAAACTTGATTTGTATAAACTTTTAACGTTTTGATTTGTGATTGAATGCGTTTTTGTGGTTGAATGCGTTTTTGTGTTTGTAAATTGCGATAGGTCGTGACTTGGTACAATAATATTTAATTTTTATTTTTTTTATTTTTGCATATATGAGGCGACGTAGATTGAGCAATCTACGTCGCCTCATTGTCTAAATAAAGAAAAAAAATATAAAATAAATACATTACGGCGACGTAGATTGCTCAATCTACGTCGCTTTGTTTATTTAAAAAGAAAAAAAAAATATTAAATACAATGAAGCGACGTAGATTGCTCAATCTACGTCGCTTTGTTTATTCCAAAATAAAAAAAAATAAAAAGTAAATACAATGAAGCGACGTAGATTGATCAATCTACGTCGCTTTGTTTATTTAAAAAGAAAAAAAAAAAATATTAAATACAATGAAGCGACGTAGATTGCTCAATCTACGTCGCTCTGTTTATTCCAAAATAAAAAAAATAAAAAGTAAATACAATGAAGCGACGTAGATTGCTCAATCTACGTCGCTTTGTTTATTTAAAAAGAAAAAAAAATATTAAATACAATGAAGCGACGTAGATTGAGCAATCTACGTCGCCTCGTGTATTAAAAAAAAGAAAAAAATTAACAATAAATAAAATGACGCGACGTATATTGATCTCAATATACGTCGCTTAAGTTGAAGCGACGTAAAAGTATTTACGTCGTGTGAAATGAAATGAAGCGACGTAGATTGGATCTACGTCGCCTTAATGGTGGCGTGATCAATCTGAAGCGACAAGACAAGGCGACGTAGTTTTGGTCACAAGAAATCGAGGCGACGTAAAATCTAGCCGAGGCGACCACCTTTCTACGTCGCCCCGATTCCCTCGTCCAGTAGTGGAATAGTATTTAAGTTTTTATTACATTAGAATTTTGGAAGAATGTCCTATCTATAACTAAAGCTTGCCACCTATCTCAGTAATAGAATTTAATTTTTGCAGGTATGGTACAATTTTTCATCAACAATTCACTTCTTTGGATGACATTTACACTCAAAGTATTTAAATGGATAACGATTACTACTTGAAAAATAAATCGGGTCAAATTTGCTGGATGTCTTGAGAACTTTCACATGATTTTCTTCATATCTATTACGATGATGAAAATAAGTATGTATATATAATTATATGTTGATTACATGGTATGTGAGTTTTCTGTCACTAATACAAATTATGTGACTAACGTTATGTTTAACATGAAACATATTGATTGCACACAAAGAAAAGATGAGATATGTGTGGATTTTGTATTTATTTTCTCCAGTATGGATTTGGAAGTAGCCAAATGTTGAACAATGATGCCAATTCGGATGACCCACACAAGTCAATTAAGTTGGGAATTAATTATACATGTACTTCTGAGTGCATAAGATGTTTAAGAGGATGTCATCTTATATTGTGTTTCTAATTTCTCATTGCTTTAATTTTCATTCTAAATATGTATATTCCTGCTCGATGATGTTACTTTCCTCATTTTGGAAAAAATATTAAATGACTGTTGAACAATGTAAATATAGAAAGTAGAATCATATTATATATGATGTAGTGTACAAATATAACATTTTTGTGGGAAAAATTAATAGTAAATTTATTTGAACAAATGTAATTTTTTTATGCTTAAATTACCTTCTATCTCAATCGATAATCCGTGCCTCGCGTAACTTTTATTCTAGCAATTACATTTGTAATATGTAACTACAATGTATTTGTAAGTATGCAACTGTAGTGCACCTAGTTGTTTACAACTCAACCCACAATTAATGTTCAAATGCATGCAGTGTTTTGCTTAGTTATGAATTGAATAAAGATACACACATAACATGTCTTGATCGAGTTGATCCAAAGTACATGGACATACTCTAGAGTCTCTCGATCACAGGCAGAATGTGAAGTTTTATTTCGTAACTAAATAGAGCAAGCCGGTTCGAACAGTCGATCAATCGGCGCGGTCAGATGATTCGGCGACATATGATCATCCCATCACCTACAGAAACATGAGAGATTTGGATCCGAGGATCAGCTGTAAGTGTTTTGTTATGCTCAATTGTTTGTTTTGTGCGTTTGCTATGCTCTGGATGAAGCAACTCTTCAGGCAACGCGACTTCTCCTCTGACGAGAGTGTTGTCATAGACAACTAAACCACCCACCTTCACAAGCTTTAGTAGTCTCTCGTGATAGTTCTGGTAGTTAACTTTGTCGGCATCCACATAGGCAAAGTCGAAACTGCCTTTATTTTCAGACTGCAATAAATTAACACAAGTCCAAACTAATTAAGAAAAAATAAACAAGAGCGTAGAGATGTTAAATGTACTTTGATGAGCTGATGTGATGTGATAAACTGACGACAATAATGTAGAGTGCAATGGATATATTCATATATAAGAACCTAGTCAGGTCATCTCTAATGGTTGAGGCTATATAAAGTTCTATTTCAAAAAATAAAATTATATTAAACATTATTAATTCATAAAGTAAGTTCTATAACTTGACCATTTTCAATATTAAGATACGAATTTATAGAACTTAACTTATTTTATTATTTCAAGTTGGTATTCATATAATAGATGTTTGAAAAGTATAAACATATAGACTGTGTACCACAAATTTTGAGTGAAATGTGTTGTAAAATGAATTAGATAAATATAATTTATTTTACAACTTATACGACTCAAACTCTAAAAAATGGATATGCAAATATATTATTATTAGAGTTGATTTTTTATGGATGAATATGTAATCTACCATAGAGATGACATGATGTAGCTAATGAATTGTCATCTAGCTTTGATATGCACTATTTATATATAATATAATAGTTACTTACTTTCTCCAATAGCTCATCAAGAATTGGTATAGCCTCGGAAGCAATGAAGTCAATTTTGTGATCCACACCAGCTTTCTTTATGATTGGCAAGCCTATTTGTTCATATGCATCACGATCTATATCTATCGCTACTATCTGTGTGCAATAATGATCGAGGTATTCAGAAGCTTAATTTGCGTGTCATATACATATGTAATTATGTATATATAGTCGGGTAGTTTGATCCCCATGATTTCTCTACAAACTCTACTATACTACGGTTAATCCCAAGTAAAAACTGTTATATTTTCCTTTAAGCAAAAAAAAAAAAAACGATTTCTTTAATCTTCAAAGAAAAAAAAAGAAAATTGATTCACATGGCATGTGTATATTTTTTAGTATATATAAAGCAAATTGATATTTATATATCAGTTCATATATTCAGAGCGGAGTTCTATTTTAAAAATATGGAGCAATATTTCAATTTTTACATGATTAATAATCTTGTTTCTACGATTGAAATCACTTATTCTTGATGTTACTATTAGACGGTCATGCTTATAAAAAGTGAGCTCAATCGGAGATAATTTGACCATTTGATTGCTACATTAAATTTTTAAGTTATATTAGATGTACTGTATTCATCAAATGTTGAATGTGATGATCAAATGGTCAAATCATTTCCGACTAAGCTGATTTTTTTTGCAAGCGTAATCCTCCAGTGATAATCTAAAATTTGATTGCTTTTAATGATTGAATAATTTTTTCAATCTTGTGGAAACCAGAACTTCGCTCTGTTTTTTCAATGTGAAGGTCCACTCTGGATATGATTTATATTTATAATATTTTTTTTAATTTTGTGAAAATCGGTACTCTGCTCTATTTTTCTAAAGCGAAGCTTTGCTCTAAATAGGGACTAATATCCAGTCCTTATCCAGAGCGGAGCTTTGCTTTGAAAAAACGAAGCAGATTACCGATTTTCACAGGATTGAAAAAATTATTTGATCATTATAACCAATCATCCTTTAGATTATCACCGGAGAATTAAGCTTGCAAAAATTAACCTAATCGGAAATGAGTTGGCAATTCGATCATCACATTATTTTTGTGAGGAATACAACTCATTTTATATACCTTAAAAGTTTGATGTATAATCAAATGGTCAAATCGCCACCAATTAGGTTAATTTTTTGTACCCGTGATCGTTTAACATATCTAAAGAATATGAGTGATTTCAATTGTCGAACAATTTTATCAATTTTGTGAAAATTAAAATTTAGTTTATATATAAAAACCACATACGTACCTTGCCATCCTCTGGAATTGTGAGTGCAGTGAGGAGAAGGGAGTATCCGGTAAAAACTCCTATTTCAATTGTCTTCTTTGCATCAATTAGATTCAACAGCATGGCTAATAACTGACCTGCATCTGGTTCAGTACCGAACACAGCCCTGAAGCATATATATATAGTGGACAAGCTATTAGTTATATTTGTAAGTAATTAATCATCCTCGTTTGATCATATATATATAAAATGCTCAAGAGCTATAGGCTACTTTTACGGTGGGTACATGTAACAACTAACAAACACCAACACTGCAATCAAATTAAGAATAAGTACTTGGGGTGGCTTGCAGTAGCATCCCTAAGCTTCTTGAGAGGCTCCGGCTCACGCGGATACACACTAGTCTCTAAGATATACTGTCACATTATATTGTTGAAGGCCAATGTTAACAATATTAACCAAGAGAGAGAGAGAGACAACATAAATAGGATCGGACAATTCAAGTTAACGAGATCGATATATACCTTACATAGCTCATTACTCTGCAACACTGTGATTCCAATGGCGCTCATTTCGTTCACAAACAGTGGAATAAAGTTTTCTATATATTATTATTATTATAAATTACCTTCAAAGGGGAAGCAGTCGATCAGGAAATGTACGTTAGTACTGTACTAGCTTGGCGGAAGTGATCGAGAAATTAAGAGATCGCACTGAAAATAGGAGATCGAATTGAAGAAGAATATGTACGTGACCGACGCTACATATATATAAGTAATATAACCAACGCATGCATATGGTCCAAAAAGTTGATTGATTGGTGGTATATCCGACGTTCCTTAAGCTGCCTACACTGATCAGAACTTATTGGATAGACTACGTACTATAGTGATCCCGACCGACCATAATTGAATGACAGGTATAGATATATATCGATCTCTATCCTCTATAATCTATATATATCTAATTGAGTGAGTTTGACAATGCCGCGCGCGATGTGCATTTATATATAAAATTGAACGAACGGTGTTACTCCTGAATAGAAAAAGGATACACACATAACATGTCTCAAGTAAAGAAAGCCAAAATCAGATGAGTCCCAAGTCGGAGCGACTTCCCTCCACCAGCAGCAGTATGGATTCACCTGCGAGAGTGTGACGCACGGTTAATTCCTGACCATGAATTGAGTTGATTAAATTATGCCATTTTCTGCAGATTTGGACCTTCAACGGAAAGTTTGTCCAATAAAATGAACCACCGCGAAATACTCCGTGCCAAAAACTCATTACGATCGGTCAATCCCCAACACATTATCTGTGCGAAACCTAGAAGAAAGAGAAAAAACAAAAATTGACACCCATATGATCATCTCAATCCCCGCAACAATTAATTGTTTGAAATATAGGTATTTTAACATTATTTTATTTATCTATTTTGAGACAAATAAATTAAGATATTTAATTGTTCAAATGATTAAAGGGGTGAATGAGAAATTATCACCCAAAACAATTTAAAAGCTTTCGATTTGCCAATAAATTGTTTATGACGACTAATAAACCTTAATAATAACATGCAATTGAATTATTACAAATTAAATAGTTTAGTTTGTAACGATTTTGTAACCGCTCATAAAACTTAATTATGACATTCAATTGAAGTCTACTAAATGGACTATCTGTAACCGATCGTACACATTAGTGGCAGCAAACCAAAGAGCGTGTAACTGTTAATTGATGACGAGTATAATGACTAGAAACAATTTTGGTATTAACTCGACAGAAAGTGGCTTGTTTCCTAATGAAGTCTATATCAAGCAATATCTTCTTCTCATTTGAACATCCCATCAGAAAGAAAGCATTTCCTCTTCTGATATCTTCTCTCTTTCTCTCAAACTTGGTGATAGATAAAGGCATTCTTCAATTCGACGAGAAATTCTTGTGCTGCGGTACAAAAACTTAGAGTTGTTTTATCCTAAGAGAACAACGCCATACAAGCTTGTGGGCGGCATGAAAGTTCTTAAGGAAAACGTGTGGTATACGTCACTCAACTTTGTTCATCGTTCATCGTTCATCGACATCAACCACTTGCGTAACAAATTCAAAGCTTCAGATTTTGTTCTTCCCAATTTTTTTTATATTTACTAATTGTTTGAATTAGTCACTTCGGATTTTATTTAATATCACATTATTTTTCTACAATCTTAAGAACTTTCATATGTGATATTGACTAACATGGTTGCTTAATTGAAGTGGTTGCCTAACAGAAAGTTGTTGCCTTAAGGAATTGGTTGCCTATACCAAAATTATGTTGCCTTCGAAAAATAGTTGCCTTAAGGAAATGATTGCCTTTGGAGTTGTGTTTTGAAACACAAAATGTTGCCTAAGAGAATTAGACTCCAAAGGAATTACCAATTAGCTACTTACACTAATGAGGGTCTTTTCAAGGATAATGGAAAGTTTCATTGAAATAAGGAAGCACTATGATTTGGTTATATGTCAAATTCAAGTGATTGAATATTGAGATATTCAATATGAAATTCTTTATATTGAGAAATAATATTTTCTGGACATTTTATTTTCACAGTTGTAGCAAGTTCATATTTTTATTAGTATGCTCTACAGTTTATTTAAGAGCTTTTAAATTTGGAGGTTTATTTGTGATGGTTTGTTTACTTGCATCGATGTTCTAGCTATTAGGCTGATCACCGGATAGTTTAGTCAAGGGACGTTAGGTGGCCTCGTCTGACTCAGATCGGCTCAGGTTAGGTGGCATGAGGACGATCCTGTCACATTTATTTATTTTTCTTATAGCTAGCTGACTCATGTTAGGTGGTCTGGGTGAGCGCCTCCATTTGTATTCAATTTATATTTTTGAACTCGCATTATTTCACGAAAATCAGCAGAAAAGCATGACATGATTATTTTATTGATTTACGCTGATTATATTATTTTTGTCCACTCACGCTAACATTTTATATTTTAATGTCTTTCCCTAAGCTTTTCGGTTTCCATTGCCCAAGCTGTAGTTTATATCCCGAGAGTGCTTGGTAGTGGCGAAGGCTTCGAGTCCACCAGTCATCTTTCCAGCAGTATGTTTCAACTCACTGTCGGTTTCTGTCATTTGTAGTTTATGTATTTAGAAGTTGCTCTGAATACTAGTCGTATGATGTTATTTTCAGTAGGACACGTGTAAATAGAGTGTTCATGTAAATAGCTGAGTCAACTTCTTATGTTATCGTAGAGTTACTCTCCTTTGTACGCATAATCAGTACCTTGTAAAATGCTTTTAATTCCTCAGTTGAATTATGGTTTTGTTCGTTTTATTTATTGAGAAATTGGGATGGACATCAGTGGTCCATGGTGTGTCTGTGGGATTAGTTTGTGAAATGTCTCTTCTTGCAGGTTTTTGGTAATCTCAGTTTCAGGAGAAGTTATGTCAAAAATTTTGTAGAAATTCTCAGTATATGTTTAGCCGTTAGGGCTTAATCTTAGTTTACTAGTTAAATTAGGGTTGGGTCATTTCAGGTATGACCAAGCCAAGTTCGATGAACAATTAAGGGTCAAGTAAAAAAGTTCAAACGTTGATCTCTAGAAAAGGAACTAAACAACGTACTGTGTGAAAATTCGACCCTGATTTAGCTGGCTAAACAAGGATTAAGCCCTAATGACACTACTAATTGAGGTGTTTAGTAATAAATATGTAAGAAATCTCAACACTGAATTTCACAAGTCTCGAAAATCATTTAACCTATAACTGAAAATATGCTCTTAAAGGAGGATAAAGCAAATTTCTCACACCAGAGCAACTAAACACTTCTAAAACACTACCAGCAGAACCACTATATCCGACGAGCTGCCGGAAAACAGACCGACGAGAAGGGATCTCGTCGGTTATAGTTAACTATAACCGACGACAGGATTATCTCGTCGGTTATAGTTTTATGACCGACGAGATTATCATGTCGTCGGTTATAGTCGCCGGAATCTCGTCGGTCATAGTTATCGACTATGTCCGACGAAATTTTTGGACTATAACCAACGATTTTTTCATTTCGTCGGTTATAGTTTCTTATTTCAGATCTGGGCAGCAGCTCGATCTGTCATTCAAAAAACTTTCCATTTTTTCAACAAATGCTCTGAAATCGATCTTTGGGTGATGTCGAGAATGAGTTCGTGATGATTCGTGCGCATTATATATAGCTAGCTAGCTAGCTAGCTAGGTACGTTCTTAATTAATATATATATATATATGTGTGTTGTGCATGCATGTATTGCTTAATTAATTTGTTGAATTAATAGATGGATCGATCGATCGAGTTAATTAATTAATTGACTCTTGAGTTTGATCGAGTAATTGATCGATGGTTGATTTTGATTACGTATGCGTGATTGATCATAAATATATATATATATATTAATTGTTGTTAATTTTAATTTGATTATTGTGAATATATATATATATATATAGCAATTATATATATATATTTAGATTTTTGTGATCGATTATATATATATATATAGTTAGGGTGTACGTGTGTGTGTATATATATATATTAAAATTATGGGAATTAAAATAATAAATATTTATATGTAGCTATGAAATTTGAATTAATAAGATCATGGGTATATATACATGCATGCAGTTATAATTTTGAGGATGGACAAGAGTTGGATATGTCTTCCAAGATGGGATGTAAGATATCACCGTGGAATTAGAAGTTTTGTAGAATATGTGAAGGTTAATTGTGGAGGGATGACAATTCATTATTGTCCGTGTACGAAATGTCAGTGTCGCAACGAGCGATATCGTTTTCACATCGATAAAGTATTGAAGCACTTGAAGAAAAACGGGTTTTGGGATAAGTACACATGTTGGATTTATCACGGTGAGAGCTCAACAGTTGGTCAACATGATCACGGACAATTTTTTGAGAGTGGCAGTACATCCAATGATCCAACAACAAGGTTGATCAACGATATGTTTCCTCATGAGAGCGGTATATTTGCTCAAGCACCGGATATCGATATCCCTCCCGCCGTTGGAGACTTCCCTCATATTAAGCCAGTCCAGCAATTACCTACAGCTGTCAACACTGCTGGTATGGACAAGTACAACAACCTCATTGCCTTCCAACAGACCCCGTTGTACAACGGGTGTAATAAGACTGTTCTGGAAAGTGTTATGGGAGTAATGAAGCTCAAAGTGGAGAACAAAATGAGTGTGAAGGCTGTTGATGATTGGCTGAAGTGGTCTGGTTTGTTGTTGCCCCCCGGTCATCGTCTTCCTACCACTCATCGTAAGGTGCGACAGATCCTTAAACATCTTGGCCTTTCCTACATCAAAATCCATGCTTGTAGATATGATTGTGTTCTCTTCTGGGGTGAAGATGCTTATGGGAATGATCTTGAATCCCTTGATGAATGCCCGGTATGTGGTACATATAGATATAAGTTGACTAGAACGGTATTTTCCCCTGATAGATGATCCCTTGTTTGAAGATACTTCGGTATTTTCCCCTGATAGATAGGCTAGAACGGTTGTTCATGTCTGCACACACAGCTGAAGCTATGAGATGGTGGGCCGAGAAGAATTTGCCCGACGGTGATACGCTTATACACCCTGCTGACGGAGACGCTTGGAAGCACCTGGTGAATGAGTTTTCTTATTTTGCATCAGAGGTTCGAAATGTTTGGCTGGGGCTTTCATCTGACGGATTCAACCCTTTTGGGAACATGAGTCTTCAATACAGTATATGGCCAATTATTTTGGTACCGTACAACCTTCCTCCATGGATGTGCATGAAGAAAGAATACAATATGCTCACTATGATCATTCCAGGGCCGGGTTATCCAGGAAAGTGTCTCGATGTGTATCTGAGACCCTTGATTGAGGAGCTTAAGTACTTGAGTGAGCATGGTCATCCCACTTATGACAAGTTCAAAAATGAGATGTTCCAGATGCATGCCATGCTTGTTGGCACCATTAGCGATTTTCCTGCACGCGGGATGTTGTCGGGCAACGTTACCAGGGGATACAGGGCTTGTCCAGAGTGCATGACGGTTGAGTGTTGCAGACCTCATTGCAGGAAGATTGTACAGATGCGACATCGTTGTTGGCTTCCACATGATCACCCATTTCGGGAGGATATGGAGGCATTTGATGGGACTGTGGAAACAGGTGAGCAGCCGAGGAGATGGACGGGGGATGAAATCTTATAAGTGCTAAATGAATACGATTTTGGGCAGCTAAGCAATCATCCGCAGATAGTGGCGTCAATACCTGACAAACCCGACAGGTATAAATTTTGGACACACAAAAGTATTTTTTGGGAACTTCCTTATTGGTCCAAGTTGCTGATCAGACACTACTTAGATATCATGCACATAGAGAAAAATGTGTGCGAGAGTGTGGTCGGCACAGTGTTGAATTGGGAGGGAAAAACTAAAGACGGCCCGAAGGCACGCATTGATCTTAAAAGGATGGGACTGCGAAAACATTTGTGGTTGAGAGATGGGAAGAAAAAAATGCCACAAGCTCCTTATACCGTGAAGCCTGCCCAGAAGAGTGAAATCTTTGGTTGGATGGGTAATGTCAGGTATCCTTCAGGCTATGCCGGAAATATAAGTCGATGTGTTAACTTCAAAGACAACAAGATGTACGGACTAAAGAGTCATGACTGTCATATACTGCTCCAACGCCTCTTCCCTGTTTTCATTCGAGGGTACCTGCCCAAAGAGGTGGTGGAGCCGTTAGTGGCTTTGTCAAGATTCTTTCAGAAGTTATGCACGAGAGAAGTGAAGAAATCGGACTTGTTGGAAATGCAACATGACATCATTTTTATCATGTGCAAATTCGAAAGGATATTTCCCCCAAACTTTTTCGACATCATGCCTCACCTGATGCTCCATCTTCCAGAACAATTGTTGCTTACTGGTCCAGTACACTACACATGGATGTATCCTATGGAAAGGTACGTAATGCATCTCTGAATCTGGCTATATATATGTCGATCTTTAATATTATTTATTCACTTATATATTGTTGCAATAAGCATAACATGCTCGATCTGTAATTACCCATTTACAGACAATTGGGGGACTACAAAGACTATGTGATGAACAAATCTGCACCCGAAGGGTGTATCGCTGAAGCATATAGTGCGCATGAGTGCGTAACATACACCAAGTTGTATTTGGGAACGTTGGAGGACCCTCCACAACATATGCCCGTAGATGGAGGGCAGTTCAACTTTTCGATCATCTCCGATGATGTTGAAGTTTCTGGAAAGTTGCCCAACTCGTACAAGTTGGAACCTTATGAGCTCGTCATTGCCCATTGGTCGGTATTGATTAACTGTCCAGAAGTTCAATATTGGAAAAATTTGCACCTTTACTGCCCTGCTATTTCCGGTGATGTTGAGTACCACAACAAGACGTTCGCAAACTATTTTGGCAACTGGGTAAGTTGATACTTAAATTGACCTGTATATGATCGATGTTAAGTGCATGTCTCGCATCCTATTTATACGTACTTAATAAATGATTATTTTCAGATGAATCATGTACAAGATGATGGTATCCCTCAGTGGTCACACGAATTGAGGCTCTTGGCGTAGAAACCGGTAACTTCCAGAGTTTATCATATGTGTAAGGTTAATGGCGTACTATTTATTTGTGAACATAGAGATGTCAGACGAAAAACACAGAATTCTGGGGTAATGGTGCATGGTGGGCAGAATGGAGTTGACTATTACGGTGTTCTCCATTCAGTTGTCGAATTAATATATGGGGAAGGCATGACCGTGCACTTGTTTAACTGTAGATGGTTTGATACCGACCCTCAGAACACAAGGACCGATCAATACGGGATTTTTTCGGTGAATACTGCCACAAGCTGGTATGAAGATGATCCGTTTGTGTTGGCCACGGCGGTGAAACAATTGTTCTATCTTGATGATCTTGTGCATAAAGGCGCGTGGAAAGTGGTTAACCACGTTCTTCCACGAAGCCAATACAGTGCCTCAACCCTTGGTGTGACCTCGGATAATGAAGAAGTCAGTGCATACCAAGAGCCGAACGCAACTGGTATTCCTGAAACCTCAACAATTCGCCTTAATAATGTGAGACAGGGCAGTGTGGTACGAATTCCTCAACCGAATCTTCTTGATGTTAATCAAAATGAAGAGAATGAAGACTCAAGTGACGAGGACATACACATATTACCTGAAATTAACTCGGAAACAGAGTCAGACTCAAGCGATGATTCCGATTATGCACCTTAATTAATTAGTGTATAATTTATATGTATGTAGATGGTTTGACTTAGAACGTGCAATGTAAAATGAATTTTATTCGATCATATTATCGATCGACTTTAAATGGCCGGTGTCGATCGATCGGGAAAAAAATACAACGGATCGATTAATAATTAATATCGATCCATCGTATTATTAAATAATTTTGCTTAATTTACTAATTTCTTATTAAGTATTAATAATTTTGTATTAATTAACTATTAATAAATATATATATTAAAACACTACACATTTAATTAGTTTACTGGCCGGCATAAATGAAAATTAAATAGAGGAACTATATCCGACGAGTTGCATATGATCTCTCGTCGGATATAGTTGAACCCAAACTATATCCGACGACATTCATATGAAATATCGTCGGTTATAGTTTGGGTTCAACTATATCCGACGATATCACTTAACTCGTCGGATATAGTTTGGCTTTATATCGTATCTGGGTACGATTTGGGGCAGAAACGAAACTGCCCCAAACACTACACAGTCACCTCCTCTCGCCTCCTCTCGATTTTCAGGGCAGTTTAAGTGTTGGAAGCAAGCAATCGAAGGTCACCAAGCTATTCCATCGATCCTCAAGCAAAATCCTCGTCGATTAGTGAAAAAACAGGTTTGAAATCCCTAATTAATTTCAATTTTTCGAATTTTTTGATTTCGGTTGGATTTTACGTTGTGGAATGTGTTGATTGTCAATGTGGATGCATGTATTGATATAGTTGTGGATTTTGTGGGGATTATGCATATATTGAGTTATATAATTAGGAATTAGGAAATTTTAGGTTAAATTCAATTGGATTATATATATTTTTTTATGTTAAATTAGGATTATATTTTTAGTTAAATTTGGATTATAATTTAGGTTAAATTAGGTTAAATTAGGATTAAAATTTAGGTTATATTTGGATTATATTTTAGGTTAAATTAGGTTAAATTTTAGGTTAAATTGTTAGGTTATAATAAAATTTGGATTATATCCTAATTTTATGTTAAATTAGGATTATAATTTATGGAATTTTAGGTTATAATTAAATTTCGATTGTTTTGAATTTTATTCATGAATTGATATATATTGGGATGTACTCGGAAATTTTAGGTTATATGTGGATTGGATTATATGTGGAAAGGATGGATTATTTGGATTATATGGATTGTTTTATATGGATTATTTGGATTATATGGATAGGATTATATGGATTATATGTGGATTATATGGAATTTTAGGTTATATTAGCATGAATTTGGATTATTTGGATTATTGGAATTATTGATATATATATATATAGTTAAATTATTGAATTGGATTAATTATATATGTATTGGAAGTTTTATGGAATTATATATTTTTGATTTTTGTGGAATATTTATATATTGAATATATATTGGATTATTGATTTTTAGATGAATTAGGAATTTTTTTTAATTTTAATAATTTTATAGCAACGATGCAATGGTTTAATTGCGGACCTTCCCGAGGGGCCGGGTCGAGTACTTCGAGGGGGAGGTCCAGAGGGAGAGGGAGATCGGGACGTGGGGATGAGGGCTCGGGAGCTGGGGATCTTGATGGCACCGGAAGTCGGTCCGCATCAGGATCCACCAGTGTCCCCAACACTTACAGTGTTCCGCTGACCTCTCGACACCGTCGGCTGATGGGCGAGGGACAACCTCAGCAGCAGCAGCTCGAGCCGGCTCGATCCTCAGGCGCGAGGAGGGTTCAGCAGGTCAGTCGCACGCCGGAAACGGATAGTGCGACTCAATCCTCGGTCCGAATGCCGGACATTCATCGCGAGGAGGGTTCCCCCGTCATCCACCAGACAGCTCCTCATTCTTCCGAGGAGGCTGGTGGATCTACTCAGTCCTCGGCGAGGATGCGACTGTGCCCGCCGCCTACATTATTCTTACCGTTGGAAATCCCGACGATACCTGACGTCGATTCCGACAGGATGCCTATTCCGGGACAGCTGGGGTTCATTACCCCGGAGCAGGCATATGCGTATATACCCTTCCCGGCACCTCTCTGGAGTGCAAGGATTTCGGGACAACGCACCGACGAATCAGGTAAATATTAATTAGTGATATCTTTTTACTCCCTAATATTTAAATTCAATTAGGTGTTGATGTTTACAAAATCGTCTACATATATATGTGATAGGCGAGATCGTGCCCGGTGCCAAACAGAAGAGAACCAGAGGCCCCGTCGTCGGCAAGTTACTGGACGAAGCCATTTAGGCTAGCGGTGGTGGCCAACTTATGATTCTGACCAGGGATGGAGGGCATGTGATCGAGGGAAATGTCACTCGAAAGTACGCGGGGATGGCGGGCAGCCTCATACGGGATAGAGTCCCAATGTTGTGGCAAGATTGGAATTCAGTGCCACAAGCCGTCAAATATCAGCTGAATAATGCGTTGTCGGTGAGTTGAATTGTATATATATTCATTATGAAAATTTTCAATAATAAATTTTTAATATTATTGATATATATATATATATATATAAATATATGCATTGCAAAGGTGGTTCCGCGTGGATGAAGACATTAGACCCACGTGGGCGGATGAAGTGCATGGGAGCAGGTTTGCAGACGACCATTTGTTTCAATTTTTTCGTTTCTTTTGATTATGTTCATACAATGTTGTTAGTTACTAATGCTTAATTTTATGGGTATATATAGGTATAAGGAGTGGAAGGCCGAGCTGAAGAAGCATTGGAAAAAGTACGGGGACGATCGTGAGGGTACCCCTAGCGAGTTTCGTTATAGGGAGTACGAGTGGCGATGGCTTGTGGTTCACTTCAACAACCCTCGATTGAAGGTACGCAACCTTCAATCGATTTAATTTTGGTTTTATCGTACTTCCCCTAAATTATTTGGCTAATGAGCGTTTTTTTATGTTGACTTAATCGCGCGGGCTCTTTCTGAAATCAACGCAAAGACCCGGGCCAAAAACACAACAAATCATCATGCCGGTACCAGATCATACTCGGGTTGGATCGAGGAGGCGGCCAACCACCCAGAAGATGATCCCCTTGTCTATACGATGCAGCAAGCGTATCCGCAGAATCCCGAATATGCTGTAAGTGTCTTTATAAAAAAATAAACTTATTTCTAATTTATTCCGTTTGTGTTTTTTAATTAATATTTTATTGTTCTTTGTCAATTAGGCGAGAATTCAGGAGGCGATTCCGGAGGTGTTGACTCAAGTGGCGAGAGAGCTCTATCCCGACACCCCCGATGCGGAACTCCCGATTGATCAGATTGATCGATCTGATCCGATCGTCAGGGCCAGGATTACGTCAACTGCGATCCCTCCAGGGAAGAACACATTCTACTGTAGGGGTTCCAGAAAATGGGGTCAAGGGCTGCTGAAGCAGACCTCTGAATTCTCTCGCGGATCGGGATCATCATCATCATCTTCGAGGACTAATGAGCTAAACGACCGGCTTCATAGGCAATCAATTGAGATGGAAGCTCAACGGCGTCGGATAGAGGAGATGGAGCAAGCGCAAGCTGCAAAGCAGAATCGGTTGGCCGAACAGCAGCAGCAAATGGGGACATGGATGCAGCAATGTTTTGCACAGTTGCAAGCATCTGGAATCCAGATACCTCCCCAGCCCATATTCGATGAGTCACAGCCACAGCCTCAGCCTCAGCCGCAGCCTCAGCCATAGCCACAGCCAGACCAGGACCAACCTACTTATGACGACCCGTTTGACCACATAGACTTAGGACCAGGACCCCCCTACATTTGAACAATTATCGTTTTCATTTTTATTTTCATTATTTACTACGCATATGTATATATATTTGAACTATTTCGGTTTTTTATTAATTTATTTATTTACTACGTACTCTAGTTTCAATGGTTGTTGATTTTCAATTTGAACAATATATAGATAGCGTGATTTTTTGTGAATGCAGGTTTTGGGATGAAACCCAAAACCTGCAAATTTTTTTTTTTATTTTTCCACTATATCCGACGACATGTGTCAATATCGTTGGATATAGTTTTCTCCAGAGTCAACCATTTTGACCATGGAGAAAACTATATCCGACGATGATGTCGTCGGTTATAGTTTAAAACTATGACCGACGCAAAATCGTCGTCGGATATAGTGTATACTTTTTCCAACGGTAACCCTAACTGGTCGTCGGATATAGTATGACCGACGGTCTATTACCGACGCTACTATATCCGCACATCGTCGGATATTACTATGACCGACGAGGATCCCAAACAGACCGACGACACCAAGTCGTCGGTCATAGTAATTGTTCCGGTAGTGAAACATCTAACCAGACTAGCTACTATTCGTAGGATCAGCTGTGGATCCTGTCAAAGGAAACTGTTATGCCTCGAACTCTGTGCACACCCGACCTTCGCCGAAACTCTGCAACCTATGCATTTGAAACCAAAGGGACCAGGAAAAGACATTTCAAAAATATAAAATTGTTAGAGTAAGTGGACAAAAACAGTTGAACGTAAGAAAACGGTTAAAAATAAAGTTATGTCTTTCCACTAAAATTTCTGTGAAAATTGTATGCGAGTGATGTAAAATTCTATTTTGTACTCCACACGTAAACGAAAAATCACGACTAGCTTTGAAAACGACAAAGTTGACACAAACACTGAAATCCAGCTGAAGAGTGCTAAATCTAAAAACTAAAGATTTGAAACTGAAATAAATCGATGAAGGTAGGGATCTAGGGACCTAACATCACGGGTCATCCAATATCGGTTAGGAACCTAGCATCCATGGCGACATGTGACTAACATGACACACTAAAACATCTGAAATTTATGTGCGATCAAGCTGAGACACTAGGAATTGATAGCTCAACATCATGGGTGTACCTAAGGGAGGTGCTGAACAAGCGGTCTAGCTAGCGCTGTCACCTAATATTGTGCAGGGTCTAGCTAGTCTAGATGACATAAGCCACTCGATGATCAGTCAAGTGACTCGTATGCATATATGTAAACTGATATGAACTGAGACTTCAAGTTAACGACTATAAGAGCCAAAAACTGAAATATTGTAAACTGAGATCCATCTGAACTGCATGCTTAACTGAGGGTGTCATATATTGAGACACATCTAAACTAGAGGCTAATCTGAAGGCGTCAAATGCTAGAAGAAACTAAAAACAAAATCGGACTAGCTAGACTGAAATCATGAAACGTAGACACTAAAGCGATTTAAGATTTATAACTAAGCTACTTTGAAAGCAACATGCATAATGAGTTAGCCGAATTGAAATCACAAATCATAGACACTGAAAATATCTAAAAACCAATCCGAGTTAAATAGAATAAATACAATATAAAGAACTGGTTGAATTGGAATCTGAATGCTATAATTTGACCATAATTGATTGAAATCCCAAAACGTAATCGTTAAATCAAAGTAGGTTAGACTATTAGTTCGAATTTAATAACTTCCATACACGACTGTGAAAAGCAAGGGTCCAATCACCTTGATCGCCAGATACGTCACTCGTCCGTCATCTAGCCCGAAAATTGAACTCAATGTTCCTGAGACAAATTGAACGTCTATAGTTTGTTTAATAAACTATTGCGACATTACGATTAAAGTATAAAAGACAACCGAGGCGAAACGTCCATAAGAATACACACATTATGCTATTGTTAATCGTAGGAACTCTGAATCATTCTTGCATTCATCATGCTATAAGCTCAAAGTCATGACTCGAAACACGACAATTAATCGCGTCGAAGTGTCGAATCACCGTAACTTCTACACATAAATCGAAACCTTTACATGTAACAAAAACTCTTGATGTACCCGAAAACAACTCAAAATCGACAAAACAATAGTTAGGAAACTTCTCATCGTAAGATAGACCTTCTATCACCAGAGCTCTGCCAGTCCACGTGCCTCCACGGGCGGTGGCCTCGAGCTGTAGAAGATCAACCACCTCTGATTCCTGCATATGATACGTCAAAATGAAGTCCTCTTCAAGCCCAACACAACTCATAACTGTACCTAGGCCTAAATCAAAGCGAAAGCCATCAAAATTTACTTCCAAAGTTGGCGGGTTTCGTCGAAGTTTGCCAGAGACCGTCCAATGTCGTACAACCACAACGCAATCCAAGAATAATTGCGTTTGAATCTTGGATGCTTAAGGGTCAAAACCCCTATGGAGCCGTCGCGCAATTTTGGCTGGAACGTCGTCGACAGAGCTGAAACAGAAATCTCATAGAGGATCTCGATCTCGATACATACATACCTCATGATGCATGGTGGATTTGAGGGTGAGGGAAGGTAGAGGAGAGAGAGAGAGAGAGAGAGAGAGAGAGAGAGAGAGAGAGAGAGAGAGAGAGAGAGAGAGAGCAACCGATTCCAGGTGGTGCAACAATAATTCGATTGGGTCACGAATCTGGGTCGGGTCGCGTCGTCGGGTTGCTAACCGGTCGTGCGAAAGAAGGTTCTATCCAACTGGATGAAATTTTTGAATTTATAACCTATGGTTGAACTGAATTCAACGGCTCAGATCAAATCTACAAAAGATCTGATGGTCCATAATTTATGACCACTGGTAGATTTTCAAATAATCACTTAAATGCTCCAAACTTCTAAAATTCGAAACAATTCGTTTAAACCTCCATAAAATAAAATAAAAATACGCTCTAGTTCAAATAATTTCCTCTACGAATTTTGTGAAGAAACTGAATCTAAATTCATAACTTATAAAATGTCAAGTTTTAGTAGCTTATAATGTCTAGAAAAGAGACTTTCGATAATAGTTTACTTAAAGCGGGTCTCGCCTCACCGAAGTCAATTCCTCCTAGCTTGTTAATGCGTAAAAAGAGCTACTCAAATGATTATAGATGTCATAATTATTATCAAAGTCGTTCATATACTATTTGGGATTGCAAAAGCGTTTGGATCCTTAGAAAACGTCACAAGAATGTTAAAATGGCTGATATTAAATCAAACATATTACATGGAGAATATCCTTAGGAAATGTGACAAGGAGAATTTTGGAGTTGCTAGAACTCTGATAGACATGACTCTTCATCTTTTGAAGAATGAATGAGAAAGTGTTTCTCAATTAGAATACTTTAGAGTCATCGAAATCCTAAAGTACTTAACTGTACAAAGCAAGATTTAGCTTACGCTGTGAATGAGCTAAGCAAGTACACGAGTAATCCTGGAGTAATACACCAACAAGAAATTGCAAGAGTATTTAAGGTATACTCATACATATGGTCTGCATTATACGAGATATCCAGTTGTCTAGAAGGATACAACAACACAATCTGGATATCTGACATAAAAGACTCAATGTCTACTAGTGGATACATTGGGGGATGCAGTAGTGTCCTGGAAGTCCTCAAAACAAAATGTTATAACCAGATCCCCAATGAAATCTAAGTTTGTTGCCCTAGATAAATGTGGGGAGGAGGCAAATGGCTACGCCAATTCATAGAGGATATTCCAAAATGAACAAAGCATGTGATTACAAATTGCATATATATTTTGATGCAATTGACAAGACACAAAGCAATATGTACAATGGTAAGTCTAGACACATTCGTCGAAAACATAATAATATTAGATAACTACTCTCTACTGGAGTTATCTCCATTGACTATGTGAAGTCAAAAGATAACGTAGCGGATCCGTTGGCCAAAAGGTTAAACATAGAGTTAGGTGACAAATCATCGAGGGGAATGTGACTAAAGCCCATGAGTTAAAGTCTTTACAGTGGATATCCAACCTAGTTAACTAGAGATCTAGGTTCAAAAGGGACAACTAAATTGTAGATACTGTGTCGGATCACTGTGGGGATCTTCCCCATGTCTATTCCTATGATGACAACAATGATACCTGTAAGGAATGAGGTTAAGCTAAAAGCTTTTGATGATTCTTATGCATCGAAAATCCGAGCAGAGTAATGTGGGTTATTCTTAATTAAGAAACACCTATGTAAGAGAGAAGTGGGGCTGCTTCTAAGGGAATTTTTTGGGCACAATTCCTGTTAAGCTCTTACAGAACCAGGTACGTGTCCAGGGCCAAAATGGACACAATAGTGAGAACCGAAAGTATCAGGAAGATACATGTGTGAGGTATGTCATCGTTTATATAAATGACAAGCAGTTCAAAGATATCGCGTCTACTGCATAGTTAGTAAAGTAAGCATACTTTCACAAGGGAATGTTCAAATGGTTAACCCCTACTTATCCTATGCAGGTTTTCAACCGCAGAATCTATCACCAAGTTTATCGAGTCTTTGGTCACTAATTTCATTCATGTGGTTTTGTTAGAAATATAGGTATTTTAACACTATTTTAATTAACCATTTTGAGGAAAATAAATTAAGATATTTAGTTGTTCAAATGGTTAAAGGCTTTCGATTTGCCAATAAATTGTTTATGACTGCTAATAAATCTTAGTAATGGCATGCAACTGAATTACCAACTAAATGGTTTGGAACGATTTTGTAACTGCTCATAAACCTTAGTTATAACATTTAATTGAAGCCTACTAAATGGAATGTTTGTAGCCGATCGTAAACATTAGTGACGAAAAGCAAAGAGTTTGTAACTGCCAATTGATGGCGAGTATAATGACCAGAAATGATTTTTTGTATTAACTTGACAATACATGGTTTGTTCCCCAATGAAGCCTATATAAAAGCGATCTCTTTTTCTCATTTTAACATCTCATCAGAATTAAAGCATCTCCTCTTCTGATCTGTTCTCTCCTTTTCTCAAATTCAGTGATAGAAAAATGTATTCTTCAATTAGATGAGAAATTCTTGTACCTTTTGCGGTACAAAAACTTAGAGTTGTTTTATCCTGGGAGAACAACGTCATACAAGTCTGTGGGAGGCGTGAAAGTTCTTAAGGAAAGCGTGTAGTACACGTGACTCAACTTTGTTCATTTTTCATTGTTCATCGACATCAACCCGAACTTTAGCACCTGGTAATCTACATCAGATGTGATTTCACATCGGTTTTGTCATGCCATCAACCAGTTATATGCCATTTTACATCGGTTTTTGGATGTTACTATGATCAACACTTTAATCAAACGACGCTAATTTTTGAAAATATTTGCCAACATTTTTTCAATTGGAACAATATTGTGAAAATGGAAAATAGTTTTCTGTGCAATCTCCATAGAATGCTGCCAACGACGCAATCTAGAGAGATTTATGAGGATTTGTAGCGTTTTATTACATCGGTTCGGATAATTGAATCCAATGCAGTCACTTATATTATTATGTGTGGCTCTGCCTCATAAAATATTTTGCATTATGATGATCAAGATATTGAGAAATTTTGATGATCATTAGTTCTTAAGAGCAAAGAAGTATATGGTGGGGAGAGTAAGATTATTCTACTCGGTCTCCAAGACGAGTACTGTACTTTTCCACTTGTTGCCTTTCTGGCTAAATTCAATGCACATTGCTTGGTTGGCAAATCTCAATGTAAGATTGAAGTGCAATGTATTCTTAATCTTCAAAAAGTAGCAGATTCGATGTCTGACTCCTTTACTGATATCATAAAAGTGACGAGATCGGTTATACCTATTGCTGTTGAATTGGAGAATCCCACATTGAAATATGACAAGATAAAATACAATTTAAATGAAGTTGGACTATTCCTAATTGTACCGAGGCCTTTTTTGAATAAAAACCAACACCTGATTGGTGGTTAAGTTGGGACAATATCGGTACAATGACGAGACCACATGCCACGCTTGTGACAATTCAACTTGGTATCAGAGCCACACCCGCACACCACACGGCCAGCACACCCTCACACGGCTCAGCATACTCACACGCACACCAGGTCAGCATACCCTCACACGGCCAGCACACCCACACGCACACCAAGATATGATGGCTCACATTCATTCACCAATGTTTCGATGTGAATTCCGAACTTGGTGACACGTGTTAACCTCGTAGTTCGAGGTTACACATGAGGGGGGGGGTGTTGAATCAGAGAATCCCACATTGAAATATGACAAGATAAAATACAATTTAAATGAAGTTGGACTATTCCTAATTGTACCGAGGCCTTTTGTGAATAAAACCCAACACCTGATTGGTGGTTAAGTTGGGACAATATCGGTACAATGACGGGTCCACATGCCACGCTTGTGACAATTCAACTATTGAAAATCTTGTAAGGTTGAAAATTCCTGAAATTGGGCAAGTTAACACAACACCCAGGCAAGATAGTCTTTCTCCTGTCCATAATGGGGGTGTAGCATCGTTCAAAATCCACTAATGAGTTGCCGGTAAAAAAGGCAAGCCATCAAGGCACAATCGTTCATCATCAACGCATGAGATTATTTCTTACTGCAATTGTGTCTAGAAGTCGACATTGACAAACACTGAGGAACGCCTCAGATTCAATGACGACATCAATAAACAAAGAAATCTCAACAAGTTAAACAAATGCTAGCGGAATTATGGATGGTTCTTCCAAGTTTGTTGGTGATGCATTTACTTATTTTGTCGCTCAAGAATTGACGACGATGAAGTGGAACCTTGCTTAGTTGTGGATTGTCAACATAGAGCAGATTGATCGATATGGAAAGTTGTAATCTAGGCTGAAATAGAGTATCTTACAAATGGTAAGTTTTCAGTATGGTAGTGCTATGACAACCGAATGGTAAGCCGGTTAGACACAAATGAGTCTTTGTTTGGAAGCACAATGAGAAGAACTTATGGTGCAAGGGTTTTCTCAACGCCCTAGTATTGATTATGAGAATATGTAATCTATGGTTATGGACATCATCACTTTCTGCTATCTAATCAGTTTGTTAATGTCCAAAAAACTGAGTATGCAAACAATGGATGTGGTTATATATCTCTATAGGGATCTTGATTCAGAGATATACATGATAGTGCCAATTGACATGGTTATACCTAATTCAAGCAACTCTAAACCACAGAGTGCTCATGTATTCAAATTGAGACGTTCACTATTCTAAGTATGTGACTACTTGAGTGGGAAGAGATGCAATAATGATAAGTTATGACCATGCGGGTTCATTACAAGAATGAGTTGTTTGAGATGATATACCTTGGTAGGACTTATTTTGTCTTGGTTTTAGAGATGGTACATCGAGTTGGTGGAATACTTATTCACCAGTCTGCTTATGTCTAAATCAGGCAATGGACAAAGCACACCATCTTAGCACATCAACGGTGTTTACAATCTAGAGCCCAAAAGGATCCGTTTCATCTAAAAAAATGATGGTGAGGAAATTTTGGATCTGAGATTTCATATCTTAGTGCAGTTGGAGCTTGGTTATATATAGCTTGGTGCACATATTCTGACATTGCCTTCTCGGTCTGTGCCTACGCAAAGTCATTAGAATGGAGTATAGCATGCCTTTTGGTACTTGAAGAGAACCATTAACTTGGGCCTATTCTTTCCCCTACAAAGAAAATAGAGAGAAATTTAAAATTCTCAGAAAATGGATGGATGAATCGCATCATTCAAGTCCTGGGATTTTCGACTCGTCGAATGCATCTTTTGACCCGTTGAAAAATTGTACCCTGGACGGACCTAAAGGTATTATTCGACCCATCGAGTGGATCTCTCGACCCATCAAAATATGCACTCTGGATCGACCCGAAGCAATCATTCGACCAATTGAGTGAAAACTTCGACCCGTCGAATTCCCCTGTAGCTGTGAGCATTGTTCATCAATTCAGTGCGGCTCTCTACTCAAAGACACCTTATGATGTCTTGGTTAGTTGTGTTGATGATGGGGATCTCTCTGATCCATATAAATGATATTCCCAAATTGGTTAAGTACTTACCATGGGGAACACGACGATTTCTTGGAAATCAACAAAGCAAACCTTTATTGCTACTTCCTCAAACTATTCTGAGATTATAGCTTTGCATGAAGCGCTTAATGTGTGTGTCTTACTTAGGTCTGTAATACATTATATTCGAGGGTCTAGTAGATTGTCATCTACTAGAACAATACCAACTTGCATATTTGAGAACAATGCGACTTGCATTGAACAAATAAAGTTGGGATACATTAAATGCGATCATACTAAACATATTTCGCTGAAATATTCCTTCCATCAGCAATATCAGTGATTATTGATTATTCGTTGTGAACCGGGTTTGGTTCGGTGGATAATGTTGCAGTCTTGAGTGATCAAAGTGATATATGTCATATTTGAGTTACCAAAGTGACAGACGAAGGTAAACTTAATGGACCAAAGTGATAGATAACATACATTAAGGATCAAAATTTATAACATGTCATATTTGAAGGATTATTTTAGCTATTTTCTCTAGATTTTTTGGTATATACAAATCATGACATTATGGGCTCTCTCTCTCTCAAAATTTCCACACCCACAACCATGGATGATGATCGATGGTGATGATTGGCGGTGTCCTCTCAGTCTTGAGAGACAAAAAACGTACCTGTTTTTCTGTGATCATAGAATCACTTTCGACCTCTTGTAGTGGGTCTTGTTAGTGCTTTGAGCACTTTGATTGATGCTAATTGCATCTGGTTGTACGTAAATGCGTACTGCACTTCTCACTATGAAATAACCATGACTGGCTCAGATGTGAACTTGTGATATAATAGTGTTTCTTAGCATTTAAGTTTCTTTAGTCTGACGCATTATATCTGCAGTACCTTTCAAATTCATTGTTTTCTGTTAAAGTATCAGTTACTCAAATAATAAATATTGTACTATATTATATGTGTTGTTGCGTAAATTGTTTTCTCATCCAATCAGTGTCTCTTATATTATTTCTCCTTTAGCTTGGATCCCATGACTACTTCCCTTCCACGAAGATTAGAGTTATTAGATAGAGAATACAAGAGTATTCATGTTAACAGTCGGGATCTCAATGATATTCAATTGGCTGAATATCGATTTTGCTTAGTGGGTACTGTTATGACAGAACGATTTTACAACAGGGGACGTTTTAAGTAACCAATGACAGAGTCATGGAAGCGACCCCAAGGTCTTATCATTCGAGAATGCGGCAAAAATCGATATTTGTTTAAGTTTGATTGTGAAGAAGATATGCAAAGTATTTTAAAGAAGGAGCCTTGGTCTTTCAACCGTATACTTGTGGTATTGGCATGTGTTTATGGTGCTACTCCAATAGCAGATGTGCCCTTATAATATATGAATTTTTGGCTACGAGTTTACAAGTTAACTCTCTTTTTTTCCAGTGTCATTGGGTTATTTAATTGGCAATGATATCGGCGAATGTTTGTTTGTTGATCCAGATGTCTATGGTGACTCTTTGGGTGCTTACTTTCGCATTCATGTTCGTCTCGATTTAGCCAAACTTCTTTGGCAGAACATGCTAATTCATTATGATGATAAAAAAGAGCAATTGATAGAGTTCACTTATGAATGACTTCCTGATTTCCGTCATACGTGTGGTTACTTACTCATTGGACAAGTAATTGTTCTGTTGAAGGAGCTTCCAATATGGAAGGTGGTGGTAAAACTTTTGGTAACTAGTTGAAGGATTTGATCCATTCAAGAAAAGAAGGTTATTTAGGGGTCGTTCTGGCCGTGAGCGACCGACGGTCATGAGCGGCGGTACTCACCATACTATACCGACGGTTAGCTTCGATGATGAACAATTACCAAATTATATCAACTTCAATGATGACGGTGATGATCTTGATACATCTGTCGAGGCAGTTGTGTAGTTACGAATTCCTAAAATATCTGAGGCAGTTAGCGACCATCTTTTTAACAAAACCCACCACGTGTTGGGTGGTGTTGATCATTCAAACTTCATTTTTGACTGAATTCAAACCCGCATCTATGGTGGAACAAATCTTTCTACTTTTTGCTTTGCAACCTCTACATGCACCACCATCTCCGATAGCTACTTTGCATGTCTCAGACTCTTTTTTTTAGGCCAACCTTCCCAAAATGATCTTGCTGTGATAAAGTTATCAACCTCTGAGCCTAAAAATGCCATATACAAGGGTAAAGGGTATTTTAGTAACTGCTTATCTTCCTACTAAAGATATCTTACTAGCCAATCTAAAGAAGCTTGGATTTAAAATTTAAAAGAATCCCATCAAGTTTCATTCTGTTGAGTGAGTAAAGTCCTCTTTATTTTACATTGAACCATTTATATGAAGCTACATTGTGTTGTTTGTGGCTATTGAAGACGTTCAGGGAATTTGTCGAAGACCAATTGCTCATTGATCGAAGACAAACTGTGCATTCAACAAGCTTGTCCCTCAGTTACTTTGCAGAACATCATGTTAGAATGGAACTTAAACTCATATACATTATTTAGTGCTTAAGTGTTGTAATCAAAGAGTTAGAATCATAATTGTAAGTTCACTAAGGCATTTACAGATTAGTACATTAACACTGTAAATCCTAATCCATATCGTACACTGATTTGGTACTCTTCATGTTGTCATAGTATTTAGTGTTCAACTTGTACACTGATAATGGGTAGGCACAAGTTTAACACTATATAAGGAGAGGTGAGGTCCCTGTTCCTCTACGTGCAATACATTAAGCTCTTCCCATCATCAGAGAGTATAAACAGTAAGGAACAGAAGATCTAAGCCTTCATCAGCACTTCATCATGTCGATCACTATCAATGCAGCTGGTAAGCTTCTTTCATTCTGTTTCTGATATGTTCATGTTGAGTTACTTGTGTTTATATGAATAAGAACTTCAGCTAATGTTCTTCAATTGGTATCAGAGCTTCGGCTCTTTAATTCATATAAATCGATGAAGAAAACTCATACGAAAAACATTGAGGGTTTGTGTTTTTGAACAAAAAAAATTTCAGAACTTCAGTTTTTCGGGCCAAAACCCAATCTTCTTGTGAAAGCCCGAAATCAATTAACTGGGCCTGTGATACTGCACATGAGCCAAGCCCATGATTAGCTGCTCGGAGAACCTCAAATTTGGGGATTTCAACTGACCGTTGGAGACAACGGTTAAAACTCTTCGATTCGCTGAATGGGACTTCAGTATGGCTTGGTGCACGAATTTGTTGCTGAATTCGGAAGGGATTCAAACCCATATCGCAATCAGGTCAGTTGTTTCTTTTCGCAAATCGCAAAGAACCCTAGAGGAATGTTCCCGGTGTTCCAATAAGTTAGGATAGATCTGACCGGAAGGAATTTACAATTTCTGATTGTGATTTTGTGTGGCTATGGTCTGATATTGGTTAATTGCTGTGTGTGAAATTGTTATGCTTCCGCTAACATTGCAGCGCTGTGAGCAGAGGCCAAGGTTAGTCTTGATTGTTTTGATTTCGGATGAGAATAGCTAATCATCTGCTAAGAACATAAAGAATGTCTGTGATTGAAATCAAAACGTAAAATTGATTGACCAACTAGCTAAATGTATGTCTACTTGTTTTTAGCTGATGGATTTTGTTTTAATTGAAAAGCATGTTCTGAACTCCCTGTGCATACAGTTTCAATAAAACCATCTTTAAAGTGATTCATGTATCAATAACCAAGCTTAAGTATTCACTAGTTTATAAAACGCATGAACTTTTGATTAGTTGAGGTTCTGATTCATTGTTAAGTAGGATGTCATGTTGCACAAAGCAAACAGTCTTGCATTACAATGAGTCAATTTTGGTTAAAAGAACAGATTCAACGTTTTGTGTCAATATTTCAAAGATATGTGAATTGTGGCTTCCAAAGAAGCATTGTTGCATGTTTTAGAATATATCACAGCACCACACATGATTTTAAACTCATCTTCAGATAGTGTGAGACCTTCTTCTGCCATAAAGGTGTTGAGTTTTTGCATATAACATGGATTTTGAGATTATGGTTTGGTGATACAGCTACAGTTTTCCGTATTTATCACACAAAGTGATAATATGGATTCATCTACAGTGATGGGATAACCTAGTATGTATATGTTTTATACTGTGATCATATGCATGTATTGCAAGTTTTGGATTTTTAGTGTTTTGTTTGTGATGCTATGTGATGCTGTTGGGATTAAAACACATACATGAAACACTTAAACTTTAAAACTGAAAATCTCCTATCGTTTAAACTGCAATGAACAAAACAACAACAAACTAATAATATTCTTTTCTGATTGTTTTTAGGCAACCACGTGGTGACCCTTAACACTATTGAATTCTTAACTGGGTCCAATTATAAGGTTTGGAGGAGGCAAATTGACACCTATTTCAGCAACAATCATGATTTAGACATAGCTTTTTATCAGAGTGTCCCTGATCCAGTCTTAGAAGAAGAAAAACACATTCACCCTAAGGCATATGAGGACTATCATTACTGGCATAGGAAAAACAACTCAGCTAAGAACATCATAAGGGCCTGCATTTCAGATACCATTGCTGGGACTATCCCTGAGGTAGATTACGCCTATGACTATTTGGTGCTTATTGAAGAAAAATTCAAAAAATCTGATAAGGTTGAGAGTTCAGTTTTATCTCAACAGTTTAACACCCTTAAGTACACTGGTGTTGGAGGGGTCAGAGAGCACCTACTACAGATGGAAAACTTAGCTCTTAAGCTTGCTAACTTGGATATTGTCATGGTTGATGAGCATATAGTAAACACTGCCCTTCATTCCCTGCCTAACACCTTTGGGCAGCTTAAGACGAGTTATAATACTCAGAAGGCTAAGTGGTCAACGAATGAGCTCATAGCTATAGCAGCTGCAGAAGAATCCAGACTTAGGAAAGAAGATCCTAACTATGGAGCAACAACAAAACCTGAGAGCAATGTAAACTTAGTAGGCAAAAGCAAATGGAAGAAGAAGCTAGGTCCAAAGAAAGCTAGTTTTAAGAATCCTACAGCTAAGGGAAACTCCAGTAACAACAATTCCAGTAGCAGTTCCAGCAATAACCAGCAACAACCATTTAAGTTTAAGTGCTTTTTCTGTAAAAAGAAAGGGCACATAAAGAAAGACTGTAATGGGTTTAAGGCATGGTTAGAAAAGAAGGGTAAGCCTCTCATTGTTGTTAATTCCCTAAATATTCCTTCCCTTTATTTTTTAGAAGTTGATTTAATTGATTCACAGCCAAACACCTTTTGGCTGGACTAAGGATCACACTTACACATAGTTAATTCATTGAAGGGTTTAATAAGGAAGAGGAATCCAAGAAGTGATGAGATTAACATCAAGGTAGGCAATGGGATGCGTGTAGCAGTCAAAGCTATAGGAAGTTTGAAGCTTAGTTTAGGTCTAGAAAATTTTCTTTTTCTGGACAATGTTCATTTCATTTCCTCAATGAAGAGGAATTTAGTTTCTTTAGATCTTTTAGTTGGAAATGGATACAGTTTCTTTTATGATATCAATGGAATTCAGTTTTTTAAAGATTCATCATGTGTTGGTTCTGGAAAACGTGTGAATGGTTACTTACAAATCAACTGTAACATCTGCATACCATCACAATTTACTTTTTCTGTAGAAAACTCTAACAGTTCAGAAACAGAAGTAAGTAACAGAACCCCATTCAATGAAAAATCTGCAATTCTATGGCATAGAAGATTAGGACACATATCCAAAGAAAGGTTAAAGACTTTAGTCAAGAATGAAATGCTACCAGAACTAGACTTTGAGGACCTAAAAGACTGTGTTGAATGCTTTAAAGGAAAAATGACAAACTTAAACAGGAAAACTGCATACAGAAGCAAAAATTTGCTTGACTTAATACACACTGACATTTGTGGACCTTTTAGAACACAAACCATATGTGGAAATGTCTACTTTATAACATTTACAGATGATTTTTCCCGATACTGCCACATATATCTTTTATCAGAGAAATCTCAATCTTTAGACTATTTTAAGATTTTCAAAACTGAAGTTGAACTTCAATTAGGTTTGAAAATTAAAATGGTGAGGTCTGATAGGGGGGGGAGAGTATTATGGAAGGTTTACTGAGAGTGGGCAAAAGAAAGGACCATTTGCATTGTATCTACAGGAATATGGTATAAAAGCTCAGTATTCAACACCATATAATCCTCAACAAAATGGGGTGGCAGAAAGGAAGAATGGGACATTGTTAAACATGGTTAGGAGTATGATGTGTGGTTCTGGACTACCTAGGTTCTTGTGGGGTGAGGCCTTAAGGACTGTAAACTATGTTTGCAACAGGTCACCTACAAAAGCTTCAGAGAAAACACCATATGAACTGTGGTGTGGAAGGAAACCTAGTTTTAATCACTGTCATGTGTGGGGCTGTAATGCAGAAGCAAGGATTCACAATCCAGACCTAGGAAAACTTGATTCCAGGTCAATAAGCTGTCATTTTATAGGCTACTGTGATAAGTCTAAAGGTTTTAAACTATATTCAGCTAATCATACTCCTAGAGTTTTTGAGACTCATCAAGTGAAGTTTATAGGAGAATCTGCATTCAATGTAAGTCCTGAAGATTTATCTTCAAAATTCATTGAAACTGAAGAAGCTGAAGAAAACCTGAGAAGCTCACAAAACCCTATAAATCTAGACCTTTTGCCATTAAGATCAGATATAACTTCAGACCATTTAAATATATTTGAACAAAGATATTTGGGGGAATCAGAACAGATTTTCAATCAATCTATCCCTGATGCTATAGACCTTGCAGAAAATCAAAATTCTGCAGATAATGAAGGTACTATACATGAAGCAGGAAATTTAGAAAACTTAAAAACCACTGCATCTAATCCTATATCTCCTCTTAAAAGACCTGTAAGAGATAGAGCTCCTACATATGGAGATCAGAGTGACTTCCTGGTATTTTCTCAAGAAATTGAGAAAGCACTGGAGGAAGATACTGATCCCATTATCTTTATTGAAGCAATGAAAGGTGATGATTCTAAAAATTGGAGAATTGCCATGGAAGTAGAGATTGACTCCATGAGCAAAAATAAAGTATGGAATTTAGTAAGGCCTGACAAAACACAGAATGCCATAGGGTGCAAATGGGTTTTTAAAACAAAAAGGGATGTTAAAGGGAATATAGAGAGATTCAAAGCTAGGCTTGTAGCTAAGGGGTTTACTCAAAAGGAAGGGATAGACTATACTGAGACTTTTTCACCTGTTTCGACAAAAGATTCTTTCAGAATCATCGTGGCCTTAGTAGCTCATTTTGACATGGAGCTACACCAAATGGATGTTAAGACAGCATTCCTTAATGGAGAGCTGGAGGAAACCATTTTCACGAAACAGCCAGAGGGTTTTGTTGAACAAGGACATGAAAACTTAGTTTGTAAGCTAAATAAGTCTATCTATGGGTTAAAGCAAGCATCTAGACAATGGTATAGGAAGTTTGATTCTGTCATTTCAAATTTTGGATTCACTGAAAACATTGTGGATGAGTGTGTCTACCTTAAAACAGTAGGACAAGGCTTCATTTTTCTTATCTTATATGTGGATGACATTCTGTTAGCATTCAACAATATGAGGCTTTTAAAGGATACAAAAATCTTTCTATCAAAACAGTTTGATATGAAAGATTTGGGGGAAGCATCCTTTGTTTTAGGGATTGAGATTAAAAGGGACAAAACTCGAGGTCTTTTATGATTATCTCAGCATGCATACATTTCAAAGATTTTAAAACGTTTTGGAATGGAGAATTGTGCAGCTGGGGAATCACCTATGTCCAAAAGTGATAAACTGACTAAGAATAAAAATCCTAGAATTGATGCTCAGGTTGCAGAGATGAAAGAAAAGCCATATGCAAGGTTGGTTGGTAGTCTAATGTATGCACAAGTGTGTACCAGACCAGACCTGGCATTTTCAATTCGAATTCTTTCTAGATTTCAAAGCAATCCAGACATTTTGCACTAGAATGCAGGAAAGAAGGTCTTAAGGTATCTGCAGAAAACTAAGCATCATATGCTTGTGTACATAAGAGTGAAAAACTTAGTCTTAGAGGGTTATACAGATTCTGATTTTGCTGGTAATTATCCTAGTTTATCTAAGCCTACTTGTGGTTATGTTTTTATGTTGGCTGGTGGTGCAATAACTTGGAAAACTATGAAACAGGGCCTTACTGCAACTTCAACAATGCAAGCTGAAGTAATAGCATTGTGATCAACGCATTTCATACTAGATTCTTAACGCAATTCTCTCTACATTTAACTTTGTTTTATGCTTAATAAATATGTTTCTAACTTACTTTATGCTTTTAGGTAGAAATAAATGAGAAAATAATAAAGGAGGCGATTTGGAGCTAAAAGCGGGCTAAGGAGAAAAGTTCTCAATTCCGGAGAAGAAATGGTCCGAGGAATGGTCTTCAAATGGTTACTAAAATTCATTCCCATATGGTGTCAAGAATTGGAAACCAAATGCCAAATGAAATGGATACCAAAAATGGTGGACAAGAAGATGAAGACATTTCTCCTGCGCGATCCAGGAAAGAGCAAATATGGCGAAATATATGGAGCATATAATGGACGAATTTTGGGACATATTATATGAATTTTCAGACCTGATTTGAGGGCCAAAATATGTGCAATAATATGATAGATTCGGCCAAGAATTATTAGGGAATAAGGAAGGCAAGATTTGAAGATATGAAGATTTCCTTTTCCTTGAAGAAGAAGAAAACAGGGCAGCCAGATCACTTAACTTCTAAAATCCGTAGTAAATCCAATTTAATTTCAAATATGGCGTTCCTTATATGGATTTTACAGCCCTTTGAATAAGCTTTCCAATGAAATAAGAATCAGAATTTTCCAAGATCTGAAACTCCGGGAAAACGCGTTTGAAGACAGACTGTCAGATTTGTCCGGGTACACAAGGAAAGTCTTGTTTGGGTAGGAAAAACCCTACTCTTCTCCTATATTAAGGGGAGCTCGACTCATTCATTCTCATCACTCATCATACAAGCCAAGTCTCTGCCTTAAACACTTCCTCTCCACAAATACTCGAGATTTCTTCAAGGAACGCCACCCTCCACACCATAAACACTCGGCCTCCACCTAGAGCAACCTTAGGCAATCCGAGGGTTCATCTAGCCATCCATAGAAGGATCTTGTATATGCTTTGCGACTGCAATCACGACACAAAGAGTGTATTTTGATCCCTCTACTTTCTCCTTGTAATGAATTTCAGTTTTATGTAGAGTGTAAAGACGTGTTTTTGTAATATAATTCTAATTCTATTTTATGCCATCTATTTCGAGTCTAAGTTCTTTCTTTGTGCTAATCTAAATACGAGCAATCTTGGTTTAGGTTAGATAATGTGTCTTCTTCACTTAATGCTTTAATCTAAATGCGAGCAATCTTGGTTTAGGTTAATGATGTGTCTAAATGCGAGCAATCTTGGTTTAGTCACTTAATTATGAAAGATGCATGCGAACCACATAGTAAAGGCCTAGATAAAACTTAGGTTGCATATAATATGATTAGGTTATAAAGGAATGAGGTAATTATGACGAGTTGATCATGTACATATGTAGGATAGCTTTTATTTTCGGCCTAGTAAGCATGTTTAGGGTTCTTTGTTCTTGTTTGTTTTCTACTTGTCTATGAGTGAAGCATGATAGAACCTAGGATTTCTCTATGTGTTTACTAACCATCTTCTGTCTTTATTTTCGTAGATTATAAACAACCAAATTATAAACCCCCATTTAACCATAGCATAGTCATGCATGCACCCTCAATCCCCGGTTAAGAACTATACCCTATTTACCAATGCTACATCTACACCAAGGGTTTTAATTGTTTATGCGTTTTTTTTAGTGTTAAGTGTTTATTTAGTACTTGCAAAAGCGTGTATCAATTTTAGCGCCGTTGCCGGGGATTGTAAAGAATTGTGTGTTTATGCTTGTAAATATGTGAATATGTGTAAATAAGTGTGTATATATATATATGTCGGAATATGTAAGTAAATATGTAAAGTGTAGAAATTTTCATACATGTTCATAATAAGTTTCATCCTAACCTTTTGTTTTGCAGCCATGTAAATAGGTACATATTAAAGGAAGTCTTCGATTTACATTGAGTACGCGAGTTTGGTTGATTAAGTCTCACTCATTGGAATAGATGGCGCCTCTTTTTCTTTCTTATCTCCTTAACCCCTTGTGATGTGTGGATTTCATCACCGCACACCATAACCTAAGTGAAGTTATGGACATAAGGTCGATGGCGGAGTTTGCAAAGAACTTGAGGGAATGTCTTTCTCAAAATTTTGGCTGAATGTCAGACATGGTGTCTAGAAACGGGTTATGACTGGTGACAGGTTCTGGATCTAAGAAAGACTTGCATCAATGGAGTATATACCCATGATCCGGTGAGTGGATGAATACTTGTCTTTGAGTAAGAAATCTTTGGTAACTTGGTGTCTAGAAGGTGACGGTTTCTATGACGGGTTTTGGATCCGAGATCTCAAATCGGTCCTTGCCTCTCGTGGTCTCTCTTGCCAACTGGCCAAGTTTATTAAAGTTGCCCAAAGAAGATAAGGACTAAATCTACTTTCCATGATCGGTAAGCCTCGGGATGCATCGTCGAAATTAGTCCTGCATCTCGCGTTATCTCTATCCCCAACTGGCCATGTTTTTCGATTGAACCTAGGCCGATTGATTGAGAATGTACATTTTATCGCGCGGATCGCACATCCAATGAAATACCTAACGGCTAAATGAACGTATTCTCTTTAAATTGAGGGCGAAACTCAATTAACAAAATACTTGTGCATATTACTTGTAAATTTCGTGTGCATTTTAACTTGTAAAAGATTAACCACGTTGCATATAGCTTGCATAACCTGCCGGCGGCTTTGTGATGCTCGGATTTCATCACCGGGTACCCTAACCTAAGTGAAGTTAGGGACATGAGGCCAAACGAAAGGTCACGTTTGCATCATGTATTTAGCACGTAACTTTGTGTGTTTTCTGCAGGTTCTAACGTTTTTCTCTTATGCATTCATGTCATTTTTCACTTAGACTCTTGTTTGATGCATTTGAATGACGATTTAAGTGTTTTGAGCATGAATTTGAATGAAATGTGGTGTGCTTGCATTACCTTACTTGTATATATATGTTTCTAATTGTAATTATGCTTAATTTTGCAGAAAACGTGTAAATTGAGTCCTAACTTATCTATGCATTCATTTTAGGGTGTCTAAAGCCTTGCATTCACGTTTAAAATTCTTGAAGTGTCTTACCTTAGTGTTTTTACAAGCTTTCGTGTGTTTGTGCCTTGTTTTTCTTTATGTAATTCATTTTGGTGTGTTTTCGTGAGTTTAGTGTGTTTTTCTTTCTTTTTTTATTTTTTTATTTTTTTTTTATTTACAATTTTAGTTAGTATCTTGCATTCCTTGTGTATCCTTTTGATACTAACACTTGATCTTTGTTGGATGAGCAGTTTTTCTATAGCTAACCTTGAATGTCCAGCTCCCATCCAACTCCTAAGATCAATCTTCAAGCACTCACGGACCGTTTAGCTCACTTGAAGTCTCAAGCAGTTCCAAGGGACCAAGATTTCGAGCAGCCTCTCATTGAGGAGTATTTAGACTCTCCACACTCATCCCATCACTCCACCGAGCACTCACAAGAAGAAGAGCAAGAGATGGCACGCAACAACCCACCGAATCCTCCCATCAATGAGAAGCGATCTCTTCGCCAACGTACTTGCTCAACCGAATGGAGTAGCGGTCCTTCGTGCATTCGATTTCCAGATCCTCAAGAGGACAAGAAGGACATTGAGTTGAAGAGTGGCTTCCTACACCGTTTACCAATCTTCCATGGGATGTCAAATGAAGATCCAAACATGCATCTCAAGCAATTTCAGTTCATTTGCATGAGTATGAAGCCTACGGATGCCGATGAAGAACTCTTCAAGCTCAAAGCATTTCCCTTTACATTGATTGATAGAGCTCAAACTTGGCTTTTGGAACTCCCGCCTAACCACATCACGACATGGAAGCAACTTGCGGACCTGTTCTTGGCTAAGTATTTTCCGGCCTCAAAGATCACTGTTTTGAGGAAGAAGATCACGGGAATTACACAAGCATCGGATGAGTCTTTTGGCCAATATTATGACCGTTTCAAAGTTCTATGTGCCACCTGCCCTTCCCATGGTTTTTCCGAGACAAACCTCATGAACTACTTCTATGATGGTTTAAAACCAATTGATAGAGAGCTTCTTGATGCCGCTGCAACCGGAGCATTCATGCATTTAGATGAGATAGAAGCTCGAACTTTGTTGGAAAACCGAGCCAATAATGATGCTCAATATGGGATGGCTCCACGAAAACAAGTGAATGAAGCTAGTTCAACACAAGTTAAGGATGAGAAGTATGACAAGATAACTTCCATGTTAGAGCAACTGCTTGAATTAGAGAAAAAGAGAGCCAAGGCAGCTCAAGGACCAACGTGTGGAGTATGTCAATTGCAAAGGCACCATAATGATCAATGCCCTAATGTGGTGGAACAAAATGGAGATCCGGAGCAAGTTAATGCTATTGGAGGATATCAAGGGGGCCAACGTTACAACAATTACAACAACAACAATTTTGGCAACCGAGATCATCCAGGTTTCAAGTGGAGTAGCAATGAGGGATGTTTAAACCCTCCGGCACCTCAACAAGGCTACCAACGTGCTCCCTTCCAACCAAGGCAGCCAATGCATCAAGCTCCCATTCCAACGATACAACCTATGCAACAATCTCCTCCAGTTCAACAACAATTTACAAATTCGGACTATGACAAGATGTTCACTCAATTGTCCACTTCAACATAAGTTCTCTTGGAGGGACAAGCAAAAGCAAAGGAGACGTTGGAAACACATGGCCGAGACATCACCGAAATCAAAAAGCAAATGGGCCAACTCGTGGACTTCATGGGTCAATTCCGTGAATCTGGCCATCTCCCTCCTCAATCTCAACCACTAAATCGGTAACACAACATGAGGAACTTTACATCTAGGTTGTAAGACGTTAAAAAACAAGCGCTTGTTGGGAGGCAACCTAATGGAGGAGTCTACAAACAAGATTTGCTTTCTCTTCTCTTATTTTTTTATTTTCGTAGATTTTGTTTTTTTTTCTTAGTTAGATTTTTCGTAAATCATTTTCTTCATGCTTGATTCTATGTTTTACTTTAGTACATTGAGGACAATGTAGAGTTTAAGTGTGGGGGAGGGGTTTACAACTTATTTGAGTCATAAATTGTTAAAACCGGGCGGACAATGAAACTTTCCAGCGGATGATGCCGTAAACAAAAATATTTGTTTTGAATCTTTTTGTTCAACTTAGTGTTGTAAAAAGTCTTTAGGATGCCCTTAATTAGTTTATGATGAAAATGGACCGAAAACGAATACATTATGGCGTTGCAAATCACTTAAACAATTTCTAGTGCTAATTGAGATATTTTGAGTATTATAACATGTAGTGGATATGGTTTGCATAAACATGGTACAGATTTCGCATGCTAGAATAAGATTTTAGATCATACGAACCTTAAAGTGAGTTTTTGAGCCTGCAATACTTTCTTTGATGAGTGAATTTCGTGCATGTGTCTCAAAAATAATACATTCTTCATCTAATTACTTGCCATAGATTTTAATGAACTAGAGATTGCTAGAACTTACTCATGTAGACTTGCAAAGCTTTTAAATTGATATTTACTTTGATTTTGGATATGATTAAAGACATTTAGGTTTTCCACCACTTAAACCAAATAGCCATGTGTTGGTTTACTAAAGCATTAGCTGTAGGAGTGCTTGCTAGTCTTGATTCTTGAGTTTAGTGGGAGTGTCTATGTGAAGAGATTGTAGTTCTAGTTGTTGTTATGTTCAAGTTTTTTTCTGTAAGTTTTATACAGTATGTAAGGTTCATGATATCAATAAAATTTGAGGAATTTTCAGTTCAGTTCAGATTCATTTTTAAATATTACAAATTTTGGTTAAGCTTGTGATTCTGATTTCTTTCAAATATGATTGTTTATCTTGTAACTACAGTATGTTCAGGTGGATATGGAGTGTATAGCTTTTGTGTTGCACTTGTTACCTATGTTCAGTAAAGAAACATGGTTCCACTGGTGTCCTTGATATGTTTGTTATTTTGGTGTTTTTATTGAAAACCATTCAGTAGGACAGAGAGTATTAGTGATGCTTGAGTATAAATGTACATTTCCATTAGCTCTCATTACCATTTCTGGGACTCATGTATGCTGCAGGATCTGTTGCTGTGGTTCTTAATCAACTGGTTCGCATGAACCAATTCTGATTCTGAATTCTGCTTTAGTGAGTGTAGTATGACAGAGTTGCTTTTCAAATTTTTGATTAGAACATGATGTGATTCATGGCCACTACAGTAGCTTTTTTATTACAGTTTAGGCATATGTGAAATGAGTTGAGTTCAGTGGGAGATTGTTAGAATGGAACTTAAACTCATATACATTATTTAGTGCTTAAATGTTGTAATCAAAGAGTTAGAATCATAATTGTAAGTTCACTAAGTCATTTACAGATTAGTACATTAACACTGTAAATCCTAATCCATATTGTACACTGATTTGGTACTCTTCATGTTGTCATAGTATTTAGTGTTCAACTTGTACACTGATAATGGATAGGCACAAGTTTAACACTATATAAGGAGAGGTGAGGTCCCTGTTCCTCTACGCGCAATACATTAAACTCTTCCCATCATCAGAGAGTATAAACAGTAAGGAACAGAAAATCTAAGCCTTCATCAACACTTCATCATGTCGATCACTATCAATGCAGCTGGTAAGCTTCTTTCATTCTGTTTCTGATATATTCATGTTGAGTTACTTGTGTTTATATGAATAAGAACTTCAGCTAATGTTCTTCACATCACTGACTCATCCGCATGTTCCATGAGAGGTTTCAATTAAATATGAGTTCATGACCTTATGCAAAGTAGTCCCTCTTCGATATTGTGTTGTTTGTATGGTACATGGGTGCTTGGTGAGTCATGAAAAACATGGTTGTTTGTTTAGCTCGAAGTTGCAGGCCCATTTGTATATGTAGCTGCTTTTGGATTAAAGCTTCTTCTATATTGGATTATTCATCTTCTCTCATTTGTTGAAATGTTCTGGGGATAGATTAGTTATCTTTTGCTGTTGCAACAGCCTCTATAGTAAGCTTTGAGGTAGTGAAACATTTCTTCACTTCTTCTCATCAGTTATTTATATTTTATTCTTAGAACGTCCTAAGGAATTTAACCAGGTAGCGCATATTTAGTTAGGAAGACACTTTTGTATCCTACATTTCTTTGGTTTGTAGTTAAACCACAATGGTTTACTACAATACTTGTAATTGATGCACATGTCTCAATTGCGTTAATGCAATTTCGATATTCTCTAAAAAAAAATCTCATGAAATTATGCTACACCTGTTTGCTGCGATTTCATCTCTCTTATTTTGTAGTGGGCTAGTTCTCGGAGCTCATCACCATAAAGTTGGGTTGTTTAGTGTTGCTAGAAATTGTTTAGTATGCTGGTCTTTTTTCAATGATAATTTGTCATCTTATGCTATTGAAGATCGAGCAACCGATATAGAGGAAGCTTTGAGGAAGCGAATCCATTTTTTTGTTTCTTCACATCAATTATTTGTATTTATAGTTTTAGGACATCCTTAGAAATGTAATTATATAGCGCATGTTTAGTTAGGAAGACACTTTTGTATCCTGCATTACTTTGGTTTGTAGTTAAGCAACAATAGTTTAGAGCATCTCCAACAGATACCTTATAGCTATATTAACAGATTTTTGACTTAAAAGACTTCCAACAGCTTGTGAAGTTAAATTTAGTTTTCCTAAAAAATATGTAGCTACTTTTAACTTTTCAGAACAGAGAAAATAATGAAAAGTTAAACACTCCTAACATTCAAATTAATTTCTGCTTTAACATCCCAAATTTTCAATGTTAGTTTGAATTTCAAAAAAATAAATTAAAATGATTTTAAGATAACTACTACTGCTAAATAGAAAGTTAAAATAGAAATAGCTAGATGTAGCTTATCAACATATATAACTATAACATTTAGCTTAATTCTTGAAGATGCTCTACAGTACTTGTAACTGATGTACTTATCTCAATTGCACTAATGCAATTTGTTTTCTCAAAAAGAAAAAATCTCAAAACAAGAAAGAAAAAAGTAGAAGTAGTGAATACTCTGGGTAAAATTTGACATATGAAGAATAGGCTAGGGTTTGTGATACATAACTCCACCAGTAGTGGCAAATCATACACGATTACACTTTCATGTTATCGGGTCTACCCAAGAGAAACACATTTAATAAGAGAATCAAGAAGATTGACATGCTAATGACACATTTATAGTTATGCGAGTTTGACTCGGTTTAAGTAGTGCAAGCTTCGTTTGGTGTCAAAAAATTGTCTCCAAATTAACCGACTCAATAAATTTTTGGTAGACTTAGCAATACAATGCACACATAACTATTGACCTATTGTAATTGTATTAATCAAAAGGAAAACTCACAACTAATTATGAAGTTTGTTATTAAATCTTAGGTTTGAGTCATAATAAGAGTAAGACTTAAATCTTATAATGTCCTTAGAAAAAATGAATACATACATATATATATATATAAATTTTATCAAGTGCAAAGATTTGAGGTCTTTCAAATTTGACCCTAGGTGGAAAGATTGTCTATTAATGGACTAGTACTATCCTTCTCACTTTCAAGAAAATCAACCACCGCAAAAGTTCCCAATCACTGGGTTGATCGTCGTCACCCACTACGAAAACCCTCATCTTTAGGCATGGGCATGATAATCAAAGAACCGGACCAGACCAGATCAGCCGATTTAGGTCAATTTTTTCCTATAAACATAAGTTTTTAATTGATCCAAACCAAAGTCACGGTTTGGTTTGTGTTCGGGTTCAGTTTTACATAAAAACATCGCACCTGAACCGAGTAACCCGAAAATGCTAGGTTTCATTACTCGATTGGAGTATACCAGTGAGCCTATGTAACTATTATAGGCCTTGATACAGAGATTCCTAGGTATATATAGGAAAAATTTCTAACCCTAGAAAAATTAACCTTCATTCGGTGCCTCTCTCAGTCTCTCTCCCCTTCTTTCTCGACTTAGTTGCCTCTCTCAGCCAAACCCTAGGCGCCTGCTTGCTCTTCTCATTGACTCTGAGTGTTCGACGACTCGCCTTTACTCCTCACGGCCATAAGCCATCGCCAGCGTGCCTTTCTCCAAGGGGATGTATGTCTTCGTCGTAGCCCCTAAAAAAACACGACACGAAATACCCATATTTTAAAACTGAAAACCCAAAGAACCGACCTGAAAGTGGTTGGTTCGATTTCACTTCGGTTCTCTTTATTTAACATCAAAACCTGACCTGAAACAAACTCATTCGGTTTGGTCTCGGTTCTCAAAATTTTAGGGTCGACCTTAACCTAGCCCATGCTTACTCTTCTTTTCCTACAGTCGCTCTCCTTTGCTTTGGACACCTAGAGCTCATCGCTATCGACCTGTCAAGGGCCCTTATTTCTCCATAACCATCGATCTCAGCAATATACTCTACGAAGCATTACCATATCTCGCCATGGAAAGTCACCAAAAAGCTGCGCGACTGTTGCTAGAACTCTACCGAGAGAGAAGGGAGTCGAGAATGGTCAAAAGGCCACCCCAAAGTAAATTACAAGTGGAATTATAAAAAGCTTTTTGTGCCTATAGTTGATTTTTCGTGTCTAGAGTCGTCCACACGCGAGAGGAAATATGCTAGGGAAAGGGAAGAGAGGGTGAGCGTAAGGAATGGGGAGTAAGAGATAGTGGGAGAGGTGGGATAGGAGAGCAGAGGAATAGGGAAATAGTGCATTAAAGTTTGTCGCATTTTGTGACTGTGAGAGTTACCGAAGATGATGGACTAGCAGTGAAGACAAGTTTGAGTGGTGTTATTTGATGTTTGGTTTCGCATTTGCATGGAAATATTTGGTATCATCAACCTTCTGATCTGGAATGGTGAGTTTGCCAACCATGCCTTGTACGGTGTCCTGTTTGATATTTTTGTCCTTCCTAGGTTGATCTCTTACTACTCTCATGACCTCTTTCCTTAGAGTGTCACTAGAAAGACGATGCTGACGAACTACCAAATCCATGGAGGGCCCAACTTTTACAAATTTAGTCCTTAAAACTATTATGTTTGTTTTGGCCAAGAAACAGAGTTCAAATCTTGCTTCTTTGGTGGCCTATCACATGGACTGAGCTTATCATAAGTTCAGTCAATCTTAAAAAAAGTTGACATTAATCACCTATTAGATTGTGACACGTGACACTTGAAAAATTTACTCCTTGGGTTGTTTAACCTTGGGGTGCATTCTAAATTGATCCATTAGAGAGACATATATATGCTCCTCTGATGCAACGATCGTATTTACTATCAACATTTTTTCACTGATAATAATTTTTTAATGGGAAATTTGCGCCAACAATACTTGGACTCTTCTGCGTCCACCAAGTTAGTATCCGGTCTTTCAAAGTGATCAATGTAGTCCCTAAATCGTATTTTCACTATATTCGTAGTGCCTCCGTTAATTTTCCGTCATCGAAATATTAACTTGATGACGTAGTTTGCGCACAATAAATTTAAGGAGTATAGTTGACATTTCACACCAAATTCAATTTTTTATTGAACCATGTCATCAAGTTAATGTTTTGATGACAAAATATTGACGGAAATACTACGAATTAATATAACAAAAATATGATTTAAGTATTACATTAACCACTTTCAAAGATCAAGTACTAGCATCCACAGTTGGTGCAAATTTCTCTTTTTTAAACCACCACAAACGCTGTGGGCTTTTTGAGCGGCATGTGAGGTATTTTGTGCAAAGTGATGGTTGACAACTGGGAACTGAACCGAAGGAATCCTCTCCGATGGTTTTAAATCTTCTCAGTGCTAAAACAAAAAACAAAAAAAGAAGAATTCTAATAATATTCAAACAACATAATTAAGTTTTGTTTATCATTACAAAGAATGGTTCAGACTTACGTTTTGATGGCTTACTCTTACACACTACATCCACAAAATAATGTCTTTAGGTTACATAAAACAACAATACTGAATCGTGGCTAAGTTTCAAACCCTTAAAAAAAATAAAAATTAACAGTACTCAGTCTAACGACTGAGTATATAACACGTGACTAAGATTCAAACCTCTTATAAAAAAAAAACAACAGTACTCAGTCGTTAGGCCGAGCATATAGAGGAACGACATAAAATGCATGCCTTATTTTTCACTCTCTTGCTCTGTTCAGACAACAGAAAAACTGTCACTTGAATGGTTATCTAATGACACAGTTCCTCCATCTTCCGTCATGCATACGGACAGAACACATTTTTTTCTCTCTTTCTAGAGATTAGACGACAGATTGAGTATTTGCAGTGCTGTAGGATCTCAACTCTTCAATTAGGTTATTAAAATCATTGTATGATGAGCCTCCTTCCTCAACAGCCCTCCTTGCTTGCTCTCCAAGCTCCCTAGCTCTGCTTCTCCTTACATCTGCTTCTTCACCCACCATAATCTGAGTCACAGCTTTCTCAATTGCTTCCTTCTTGACTACACTGTCCCCAAAACCGTGGACCCTAACCCACTTCTGTGCACCAACCCCAACTCCAGTTTTGAGCACTTGAGTCACCAATTTCTCGTTGTAAAATTGCTCGGCAGTTAAGGGCCATGTCACCAACGGCAACCCCGCAGAGATTCCTTCTAAGGTTGAGTTCCAACCACAGTGAGTAACAAACCCACCAACACTGGGATGATCAAGAATCAACACCTGCGGAGCCCAACCTCTGATGATCAATCCCCTGCCTTTCGTCTTCTCCTCGAATCCATCAGGCAACAAATCATCATCGGTGCCTTTCCTCACAACCCAAATGAAGTCCTGCCCAGAAGCTTCTAGAGCCATTGCAATCTCCCTGAGCTGAGCAGAACTAAAACTGCCCATACTCCCAAAACTGACATACACAACTGAATTGGGTTCCTTGGTATCAAGCCACTTCAAACACTCATGCTCATCGATGGAGGATTCCTTCCCTCTCTGCGATTTCTCTTCGACATCTCTGTTGCATAGAGAAACAGGGCCTATATGCCATGTCTTCCTCCCCAGCCCATTTTTGTAGTAATCTGCATAAACTGGCTCGAGCTCATAGAAACTGTTAACAAGCACCCCATAGCTCGTTAACTCCGATTCTCGAGCGGCGTTCATCACTTGGCTCATGTCGCTTACAGCATTATTCTTGACGAAGTCAGCGACTTGGGCTCTTGTCAATGCCATCTCACCAGGCAAACCGGGGATCACAAAAGCATCAGTCTCTTGAGAAACTGTGTCGTAAGGCTTATGGATCCTGACACACTCTGAAGCACAAAGAGAAAAGATACTAGTCCCAGGAAAAACCAACCTCGGAATACCGAACTTGGCAGCGGCTTCAGTAGCCCATGGAAAGAACATGCCGGCAACAAGGCAGGTCGGTTTGAACTCCTCGAGAAGTTGCTCCAGCGGTTCTTGTAGCAAATGCACGGCTTTGTAGAACCTGACTATCAAGTCTGGCGAGGGAAGTGTGTCGAGATTCTCACAACCTTTAGGCAGACCAGCCTCTTCACAAGGAAACTCGATGGTTTTGATTTCGATGTCAAACCCAGAGGAGGGTTTCTTTTTCGTTTGGGTTGTTTTTGCGAACCAGGCTGCATTTTGTGGAGTAGTGACAATGGTGATCTGGACGCCGTGTGAGGCAAAGAGCTTGGCCATGTCCGAAACTGGGATCATGTGGCCGTGAGCCATGAAGGGGAACAAGAATATGTGAACCGAACCCATTAATTTCATAAGCTTACAATGAAGATGAATGTGTGTGCAACTGGGCATGACCTCATGAATATGTATATGTAGAATTAAGGTAAAACTGTAGAGAGTCTAGCATATATAATAATTAAGTTGCAGGTACTAACAATCAGTCAGTAAAACATGTTCTGTTCTTAAAGTTTTAGAATATAAACTAAAGTCAGTAGTGTGATCGTTCCGATCAAGTCTACGTACTCGTACCAGTTTTTTTTATATATGATAATAATCAAGTAGCATATAATAATAATAATTAAGTATCCAGTCAGTAAAACAGGTTTTGTTCTTTAATATATCAAAAGTTTTAGAATATACAAACTAAAGTCAGTAATTTGATCGATCGCAATCAAGTCTACGTACTCGTACCAGTTTTTCTATACATGATGAGAAGGACAGTACAACCGCAGGTTCCCCGCCCAAATTGAAAGTGAGCACCGACTTCGTGCCAAGAATTTGCAGGCAACTATAGGTCTATAGCTTGGAGATTGGAAAGTTTGTTACGTCCGCACGTCCAGATCGTCCTGTTCAATCACAACATGACTATCGGATGAAGAGAAAAATAAGATGATCATTATTAATAGTTCCTTGGAAGTAATGTGATTATCGGAACACTAATTAATTTTTGGCTTGGGCTGGCAAAGTAGTTTTATATGGGGAAAATGGTTGGAATTGTCGAAGTATGACATTTATTATTTTGATTTTTCAAGTTTATGTACAGATTTCACTTTGATCACTCATGTATGACATATATCATTTTGGTCCTCTAAATTCATTTAAAATGAATGATCAAAGTGATAGACAAGTAGGGATCAAAGTGATATATATCTTACTAGAGTTACCAAAGTGATAGATTAAGGTAAATTTGAGGGACCAAAGTAATATATGACATATACTGAGGACCAAGTGTCATACGTAAGAGACCATTTTATATTGTGACGTACCAGTGTACTACTTATGGCCTTAGAGCATCTCCAACAATTTTTATATAAATTCTCTATTATAGAGGAAAAAGTCACTTAATCTTTATAATAAAAAGGGTTCAACTCCAACATATCTTCTATACTACTATACAAAATTAAATGTTTTCTTGTCTAATTTTAAAAATTCCATATAAATAAATAGTATTATATATCAAAAACAAAGTCTTATTTTACAACTTGCCCTATTTAAAAAAGTGAGAGTGAATTATAATAGGTGAGTAATAAATTTTGGAGGTTTTGCGATGAATATATAAGTTTTCAGAATTTTATAGATATAGAAATTTTTTATCTTTTTTCCTTCTTTCTTTTTTTATAAAATACAAGATAGTTTACAAAAGCCGTTAGAGCTAAAAAAAAATTAATTTTTTTCTCTAAAATAATAAATATTGTGATTTTATTAGAGATGTTGAAGATGTTCTTATGCATACATGAAGAGGTGTAATATTGAGATACAATAATTAAGGAGGTCCTCAACATTAGTAATAACGGTCCACAACATGTGACTCCAAGTCACACTTCGATCACTACTTACCGTATGGACAATAGCCACATTATTACAATACCATTTTAACGATTATGGGCCTCAAGAAAGGCCAAAATATTATGACCTTAATTCTATATGGCACTTCTCATATTATATTTCTCATTTAATTTTCATTTATTATATTATTGGTCAAATGTTTATCACGTCCTTTAATTTTTTGCTCATTATATTTTATAGATTTTTTTGAAAGCTGGACGATATTATTGAAACCAAAGAGGTTAAGTACAAATAGGGAGGATATGATCCCTTATAGAGTCTAGGATCACTCCTTGCCAATTACATGTCAATAGTTCATGGAGACCTAACTGACCTAAGGTATGAGCAACAAGATTTGCTTCTCTATAAACATGTTGTACTTTTGAGCTTGACATAAGACTCAAGAGGTAAGAAACACCAGAAAAAACACTTTAGCCGACGAAAAAAATTCGTCGGCCTGTTAGACGTTTTCGTCGGCTAAAGTAAAAGCAGACGAACGTTCGTCGGCTAAAGGTCGTCAGTCATACTTAAGCCGACTACAATAGTGGCAGTCGTCAGCGTAAAATTTGAACTTTAGCCGAAGACGTTATACACATTTGCTGACGAAATTTCGTCGGCCAAAACTTCCCCGCTGGTCAAATGGTTGACCCGAACTGGACTTTAGCCTACGACTGATAAAGACTTTTGTCGGCTAAAGTCTTTGTACATCGTCGGCTAAAGTATGAAACTCGTCGGCTAAGGTCTTCACTTTAGCCGACGACTGTGAATATTGTCGTCGACTAATGTTGGTGATTTCTAAAGAAGAAAAAAACTGCACATTCTGGATTTTTATTCCCAGAACCTGCAAATTGCACAAATTTATTTCCACAATAGCCAACAACACATAAAATGAAAACAAAACACATATTCACTAACAAATACAAATTAATGAAACTTAAGCGTATATACATTTTAAACTTAGCACTTAAACTAAGTTAAGTGTTCAAACTAAACCCACATAACACCTAAACTAAATATCATCCAACAATTCAACATCACCATATACATATATTCACAAATTAGCTATCTCTAGAACTATTTCATACTTCTATTTCTATATATAGAACCACATCTTAATCCCTCAAGGTCCGGATCTATAATTTACGTTGTTGATTAAGCTATCTATAAATTAGCTAATTATAGAAACCAGCACGCGCACACTCACATGGAATGGCTAGTAGTTCTAACTGCATGAACCATGATCCCACAACTTACGTTGCATGGTAGAGGGTGCGGATTCTTGGAAGCAAAGAGTTGGGAAGCGTGGAAATATATTTTTTTCCCATTTTTTCTTGGAAGTGGGTGCGTTTTGGAAGCGTTAGAATTAAATAATAAATAGGATAAATATAACATATAAAAGATAATATATAAAAATATGTCATAATACATTTAAATAACTCAAATAAATTCAAAGCTTACATTCAAATTACTCAATTTAAAACAAATTCTAAGCATCAAGACCTCATCTTCACTCTATATTGTCAAATAAAACGGCCTCCCAAAGCTAGTTTACTAAAACATCAATATGAGAATCAGATCCTAACCATGTATACAAAGCTAATTTATTAAAACACCATATATAAGAGCAATACACCATCACAGTACAACAAGTACATCAAAATTATAACTTACTGCCAGCATAACACTATCAAGTTTTAGACATCTAAAGATTACAATCATAATCTAGACTACAATTAACATCAAGCACTCAATTAGGTGGCTAAAACAAAAATTGCAGCAACGTTAGACTTCATTTTATTCACATGGGCATTTTATTGAGCAGGTGGTGTGCATGGGTTCCGTGCAACCTAGCCCACAACCTTAGTTCAAATTCAAACTGTGACTATAAAAAACTAAGCCTTCAAAATTATACTTTGGTTCCACAGGTAGGAACCTCAAGCCAAAGCCAAATTTCGTAACCAAGTTTCTTAAAAATTAACAAATCCCATACACTGAGTGTTAAGGAAACCTCACCTGCCAAAACAAAACCACACACAAACGATGACTAGTTTAACCTCTGCGCATTGCTCAATCACAATCACCACCACATCTAAACCCTTTGTTGTCGTCCAGTCGAGCTCGTCGGTCATCGTTGCCACTGTGTCCTCTGCTTGGCGTCCTCAACATAAACCACCAATTGAGAAGAAGGAAGGGAAGAAACGAAGGCGTTACTTCCCACTTCCATAATCTCGCGCCTCAACTCTATCTCTCTCTCAAACTTGCGCTGCCACCACTCTTTAACTCCCTCTCGTCTCTAACTCCCTTTGGGCGAAATCTGGGTTTAACCCGATGACTTTAGCCAAGGACGTAAAAAAATGGGCAACTAAAGTATAGCCGAAAAAAATGCCATTTATTATCGTCGGCTATACTTTGGCCGATGACACGTGTCACAGTCGTCGGCTAAAGTTACTTTAGCCGACGACAATACATTTTCGGCTAACGTATAGCCGACGACACGTGTTTCATTCATCGGCTAAAGTAACTTTCCCACAAGCAGCTCGGTTAAGACCCAATTCCACAGCTTTCCCATAAGCAGATCGTAATGCCAAGGCCTCCGCTTCAAAATCTGATGCTATCATCGAGATTGGAGCACACAAACCTCCAAGAATCATCCCTGAGGCGTCCCTCTAGATAACTTTGATACCACCATTTTTATTTGTGGCTTTCCATGCCCCGTCGCAATTAATTTTTATCCACCCTTCGTGTGGTTTAATCTAGGTCTAAAGCCTTCGTTTTTGTTTCTGCACTGTAGCCAGTCTTAGGGAGTTGTATAGTTAGAAAGCTATCAAAGTTTGGTAATGAGTCCTCCCTTCCTCCATATACTCTTGGGACAAAATTCTCCGTTTTCGTTCCTTCCAAATAGACCAAATGAGATAGAAAATCCATGACATATCTGGAGTGCTAAATAGATCAAAACAAGCTTTAAACCATGTAGTAAATGGAGAGGATATCACACTAGGGAAGCATGCTTTCAAACCCGGTGACAATGAGGCAATATTCTTAACATAAGAGCAGTCTCAGCTAACATGTTCGATTGTTTCTTCATGTGTATCACACAGACAACATATGTTGGGAGGAAATGCTATTTTACTTCGAAGATTCATTATGGTGGGAAGAATGTTTTTGCAAACCTTCCACATGTGAATTTTCACTTTGCCTTGTGAAGGAAGACGCCACAAAGAAGACCAAAGGTTGTTTTGAAGAACTCGAAGCTGTGGCATGATTGCTTACCATATTTTTGATAGCAAGTTTGTAAGACGATGTTGTTAAAAATCTCCCTTTCATATTATAAAAAAGACTAGCTTATCGAGGAAAGCTCTGGTACTTAGTTGAATGGATATAATAAGATTCTCCTCCTCTTAATTAAGGAGGGAACGAACCAAAGATGCATCCCATCTACCGGTATCTACTTATAAATTGCTAACTTTGAGTTGACTTACCTCACAAGAAAGGGGATGGACAAGGCCTTCCCTAGGAATCCAGACATCATTCTTGGCATCGACTCTGGTACCATCACCAACTCACTAAATAACACCATGTTGAAGTAGTTTGGGTGCTTCTAGGATACTTACGCCAACAGAGGGAGGGACAGTCAAATAAATTAGCATCCCAAAATGAACCATTGGGAAAGTTTCTCGCTTTATAGAGTCTGTTGATTAGTGGATCTGGATTTTGAATAATGTGCCCCTTGTTTAACAAGGAGTGCCAAGTTGTGTGCATGAAAGTTTTTAAACCCAACACCTCTGTCTTCTTTACACAAACACATCTTCTCCCAAGAGAGCCAATAAATTTTTCTATTCTCAATTGTAGTCTCCCACCAAAATTTGGCACACGTTTGATGGAAGGTTTCACAAAACTCCGTAGGTAGGAGGAAACAACTCATTGAGTAAGTAGGGAGGGCATGAGCTACCACATGAATTAATAATTCCTTCACTTCCTTGCCAGCGCTACTCAATAACTTACCCTGCCATTATTTAAGTTTCTTGCTAAGCTTCTCTTTGATGTAGGCAAAGGTTGTTGTCTTCTTTCGTCCTACATAAGTTGGAAGGCCGACGTATTTTTCATGTTCGTCTACTACAGTCACACCAAGAACCCCTACAAGTTCCATATTCAGACTCATCAACACCCTTACTGAAACAGATGTTGCTTGCCTAAATTGACTTTTTTGGCAGGAAGATGTTTTATATTCCTCTACAACTTGTATTACTTTCCTAATCTCTTCAACTGAAGCCTTGCCAAACAAGAAATTGTCATCCGCAAAGAGAAGATGATGAAAGTAGGCACCCCATGAAAAATAGTGATCCCTTGTAGATGTCCTGCACTAGCTCGATGCTGGAGAAGGGTTGAGAAATATTTAGTGCCAAGTAAGAACAAAAAGGGAGAGATAGGGTCACCGGCTTTGTCGAATTCCTCTAGTTGAAGCAAGAAAACCTTTAGGTTGTCCATTTCTTAGAAAAGAGTATCTCACTACAGTCACACACTACAACACCATCTTGATCCACTTTTTGTCTGGATAGGACTCCTTCCAAGAAGTTTCACTCCAATCATTCATAGGCCTTGCTCATATCTAATTTCAGAGAGAAAACTCCATCATTACGCGAGGCATAGTTATGGAAGTAATGAGATACCTCATTAACTACCAAAGTATTATCGGAAATAAGGCGTCCTGGTACAAATATACTTTGAAAGGGAGAGATAATCTTGTCCAAAAACTTCTTTAACATGTTCACAATCACTTTAGAACAAATTTTATAAAGCGCATTGCACATTGCTAAAGGTCGAAGATCATACATCTTTTCAGGATTCGTCACTTTAGGAATTAAACAAATATGAGTATAATTGACTTGCCCCAGTAGAATACCGAACTCCAGGAAACTAGTGACTACTGACACAACTTCATGGCCAATTGTATCCCAATATCTTTGGAAGAAGAGAGAAGGCATGCCATATGGCCCTGGACTTTTGTTGGATACATTTGGAATAAAGCTCTTCTTATGTCACACTCTGAGTATGATGCTACAAGGCTAGCATTCATATAATCTGTCACTTTGGGTTGTATCAGCTCTACCACTTCTGCCATAGAAGAGTGCAGTAAATTACTAGCAGAAAACATAGAAGAAAAATAGTCAATTACCACTTTTTCAATGCCTGTCAGAGTTGTCTGACTCTTTCCATTCTTATTAATCAAGGAAGTAATACGATTCTTCGTTCGTCTATTCGAAGCTTTGTGATGAAAAGTTAGCTCAATAAAAGATGATTTGACAATTTGATTGCTACATTAAACCTTTAAGTTATATCGGATGTAGTGTATTCATCAAATGTTGAATCTGATGATCAAATGGCCAAATTATTTCCGATTGGGCTGATTATTTTGTAAATGTAATCTTCCAATGATAATTTAAAGGTTGATTATTTTTAATGATTGAATAAATTTTTCAATCTTCTGGAAATCAAAACTTCTTCGCTCAATTTTTTCAACCTTACATAGCTCATTTACTCTGCAACACTGTGATTCCAACGGCGCTCATTTCGTTCACAAACAGTGGAATAAAGTTTCCTATATATTATTATTATAAATTACCTTCAAAGGGGAAGCAGTCGATCAGGAAATGTACGTTAGTACTGTACTAGCTTTGCGGAAGTGATCGAGAAATTAAGAGATCGCACTGAAAATAGGAGATCGAATTGAAGAAGAATATGTACGTGACCGACGCTACATATATATAAGTAATATAACCAACGCATGCATATGGTCCAAAAAGACTGATTGGTGGTATATCCGACGTTACTTAAGTTGCCTACACTGATCAGAACTTATTGGATAGACTACGTACTATAGTGATCCGACCGACCATAATTGAATGACAGATATAGATATATATCGATCTCTATCCTCTATAATCTATATATACCTAATTGAGTGAGTTTGACAATGCCGCGCGCGATGTGCATTTATATATAAAATTGAACGAACGGTGTTACTCCTGAATAGAAAAAGGATACACACATAACATGTCTCAAGTAAAGAAAGCCAAAATCAGATGAGTCCCAAGTCGGAGCGACTTCCCTCCACCAGCAGCAGATTGGATTCACCTGCGAGAGTGTGACGCACGGTTAATTCCTGACCATGAATTGAGTTGATTAAATTATGCCATTTTCTGCAGATTTGGACCTTCAACGGAAAGTTTGTCCAATAAAATGAACCACCGCGAAATACTCCGTGCCAAAAACTCATAACGATCGGTCAATCCCCAACACATTATCTATGCGAAACCTAGAAGAAAGAGAAAAAACAAAAATTGACACCCATATGATCATCTCAATCCCCGCAACAATTAATTGTTTGAAATATAGGTATTTTAACATTATTTTATTTACCTATTTTGAGACAAATAAATTAAGATATTTAATTGTTCAAATGTTTAAATGGGTGAATGAGAAATTATCACCTAAAACAATTTAAAAGCTTTCGATTTGCCAATAAATTGTTTATGACGACTAATAAACCTTAATAATAACATGCAATTGAATTATTACAAATTAAATAGTTTAGTTTGTAACGATTTTGTAACGGCTCATAAAACTTAATTATGACATTCAATTGAAGTCTACTAAATGGACTATCTGTAACCGATCGTACACATTAGTGGCAGCAAACCAAAGAGCGTGTAACTGTTAATTGATGACGAGTATAATGACTAGAAACAATTTTGGTATTAACTCGACAGAAAGTGGCTTGTTTCCTAATGAAGTCTATATCAAGCAATATCTTCTTCTCATTTGAACATCCCATCAGAAAGAAAGCATTTCCTCTTCTGATATCTTCTCTCTTTCTCTCAAACTTGGTGATAGATAAAGGCATTCTTCAATTCGACGAGAAATTCTTGTGCTGCGGTACAAAAACTTAGAGTTGTTTTATCCTAGGAGAACAACGCCATACAAGCTTGTGGGCGGCATGAAAGTTCTTAAGGAAAGCGTGTGGTATACGTCACTCAACTTTGTTCATCGTTCATCGTTCATCGACATCAACCACTTGCGTAACAAATTCAAAGCTTCAGATTTTGTTCTTCCCAATTTTTTTTATATTTACTAATTGTTTGAATTAGTCACTTCGGATTTTATTTAATATCACATTATTTTCCTACAATCTTAAGAACTTTCATATGTGATATTGACTAACGTGGTTGCTTAATTGAAGTGGTTGCCTAACAGAAAGTTGTTGCCTTAAGGAATTGGTTGCCTATACCAAAATTATGTTGCCTTCGAAAAATAGTTGCCTTAAGGAAATGATTGCCTTTGGAGTTGTGTTTTGAAACACAAAATGTTGCCTAAGAGAATTAGACTCCAAAGGAATTACCAATTAGCTACTTACACTAATGAGGGTCTTTTCAAGGATAATGGAAAGTTTCATTGAAATAAGGAAGCACTATGATTTGGTTATATGTCAAATTCAAGTGATTGAATATTGAGATATTCAATATGAAATTCTTTATATTGAGAAATAATATTTTCTGGACATTTTATTTTCACAGTTGTAGCAAGTTCATATTTTTATTAGTATGCTCTACAGTTTATTTAAGAGCTTTTAAATTTGGAGGTTTATTTGTGATGGTTTGTTTACTTGCATCGATGTTCTAGCTATTAGGCTGATCACCGGATAGTTTAGTCAAGGGACGTTAGGTGGCCTCGTCTGACTCAGATCGGCTCAGGTTAGGTGGCCTGAGGACGATCCTGTCACATTTATTTATTTTTCTTATAGCTAGCTGACTCAGGTTAGGTGGTCTGGGTGAGCGCCTCCATTTGTATTCAATTTATATTTTTGAACTCGCATTATTTCACGAAAATCAGCAGAAAAGCATGACATGATTATTTTATTGATTTACGCTGATTATATTATTTTTGTCCACTCACGCTAACATTTAATATTTTAATGTCTTTCCCTAAGCTTTTCGGTTTCCATTGCCCAAGCTGTAGTTTATATCCCGAGAGTGCTTGGTAGTGGCGAAGGCTTCGAGTCCACCAGTCATCTTTCCAGCAGTATGTTTCAACTCACTGTCGGTTTCTGTCATTTGTAGTTTATGTATTTAGAAGTTGCTCTGAATACTAGTCGTATGATGTTATTTTCAGTAGGACACGTGTAAATAGAGTGTTCATGTAAATAGCTGAGTCAACTTCTTATGTTATCGTAGAGTTACTCTCCTTTGTACGCATAATCAGTACCTTGTAAAATGCTTTTAATTCCTCAGTTGAATTATGGTTTTGTTCGTTTTATTTATTGAGAAATTGGGATGGACATCAGTGGTCCATGGTGTGTCTGTGGGATTAGTTTGTGAAATGTCTCTTCTTGCAGGTTTTTGGTAATCTCAGTTTCAGGAGAAGTTATGTCAAAAATTTTGTAGAAATTCTCAGTATATGTTTAGCCGTTAGGGCTTAATCTTAGTTTACTAGTTAAATTAGGGTTGGGTCATTTCAGGTATGACCAAGCCAAGTTCGATGAACAATTAAGGGTCAAGTAAAAAAGTTCAAACGTTGATCTCTAGAAAAGGAACTAAACAACGTACTGTGTGAAAATTCGACCCTGATTTAGCTGGCTAAACAAGGATTAAGCCCTAATGACACTACTAATTGAGGTGTTTAGTAATAAATATGTAAGAAATCTCAACACTGAATTTCACAAGTCTCGAAAATCATTTAACCTATAACTGAAAATATGCTCTTAAAGGAGGATAAAGCAAATTTCTCACACCAGAGCAACTAAACACTTCTAAAACACTACCAGCAGAACCACTATATCCGACGAGCTGCCGGAAAACAGACCGACGAGAAGGGATCTCGTCGGTTATAGTTAACTATAACCGACGACAGGATTATCTCGTCGGTTATAGTTTTATGACCGACGAGATTATCATGTCGTCGGTTATAGTCGCCGGAATCTCGTCGGTCATAGTTATCGACTATGTCCGACGAAATTTTTGGACTATAACCAACGATTTTTTCATTTCGTCGGTTATAGTTTCTTATTTCAGATCTGGGCAGCAGCTCGATCTGTCATTCAAAAAACTTTCCATTTTTTCAACAAATGCTCTGAAATCGATCTTTGGGTGATGTCGAGAATGAGTTCGTGATGATTCGTGCGCATTATATATAGCTAGCTAGGTACGTTCTTAATTAATATATATATATATATATATGTGTGTGTGTTGTGCATGCATGTATTGCTTAATTAATTTGTTGAATTAATAGATGGATGGATCGATCGAGTTAATTAATTAATTGACTCTTGAGTTTGATCGAGTAATTGATCGATGGTTGATTTTGATTACGTATGCGTGATTGATCATAAATATATATATATTAATTGTTGTTAATTTTAATTTGATTATTGTGAATATATATATATAGCAATTATATATATATATTTAGATTTTTGTGATCGATTATATATATATATATAGTTAGGGTGTACGTGTGTGTGTATATATATATATTAAAATTATGGGAATTAAAATAATAAATATTTATATGTAGCTATGAAATTTGAATTAATAAGATCATGGGTATATATACATGCATGCAGTTATAATTTTGAGGATGGACAAGAGTTGGATATGTCTTCCAAGATGGGATGTAAGATATCACCGTGGAATTAGAAGTTTTGTAGAATATGTGAAGGTTAATTGTGGAGGGATGACAATTCATTATTGTCCGTGTACGAAATGTCAGTGTCGCAGCGAGCGATATCGTTTTCACATCGATAAAGTATTGAAGCACTTGAAGAAAAACGGGTTTTGGGATAAGTACACATGTTGGATTTATCACGGTGAGAGCTCAACAGTTGGTCAACATGATCACAGACAATTTTTTGAGAGTGGCAGTACATCCAATGATCCAACAACAAGGTTGATCAACGATATGTTTCCTCATGAGAGCGGTATATTTGCTCAAGCACCGGATATCGATATCCCTCCCGCCGTTGGAGACTTCCCTCATATTAAGCCAGTCCAGCAATTACCTACAGCTGTCAACACTGCTGGTATGGACAAGTACAACAACCTCATTGCCTTCCAACAGACCCCGTTGTACAACGGGTGTAATAAGACTGTTCTGGAAAGTGTTATGGGAGTAATGAAGCTCAAAGTGGAGAACAAAATGAGTGTGAAGGCTGTTGATGATTGGCTGAAGTGGTCTGGTTCGTTGTTGCCCCCCGGTCATCGTCTTCCTACCACTCATCGTAAGGTGCGACAGATCCTTAAACATCTTGGCCTTTCCTACATCAAAATCCATGCTTGTAGATATGATTGTGTTCTCTTCTGGGGTGAAGATGCTTATGGGAATGATCTTGAATCCCTTGATGAATGCCCGGTATGTGGTACATATAGATATAAGTTGACTAGAACGGTATTTTCCCCTGATAGATGATCCCTTGTTTGAAGATACTTTGGTATTTTCCCCTGATAGATAGGCTAGAACGGTTGTTCATGTCTGCACACACAGCTGAAGCTATGAGATGGTGGGCCGAGAAGAATTTGCCCGACGGTGATACGCTTATACACCCTGCTGACGGAGACGCTTGGAAGCACATGGTGAATGAGTTTTCTTATTTTGCATCAGAGGTTCGAAATGTTTGGCTGGGGCTTTCATCTGACGGATTCAACCCTTTTGGGAACATGAGTCTTCAATACAGTATATGGCCAATTATTTTGGTACCGTACAACCTTCCTCCATGGATGTGCATGAAGAAAGAATACAATATGCTCCTATGATCATTCCAGGGCCGGGTTATCCAGGAAAGTGTCTCGATGTGTATCTGAGACCCTTGATTGAGGAGCTTAAGTACTTGAGTGAGCATGGTCATCCCACTTATGACAAGTTCAAAAATGAGATGTTCCAGATGCATGCCATGCTTGTTGGCACCATTAGCGATTTTCCTGCACGCGGGATGTTGTCGGGCAACGTTACCAGGGGATACAGGGTTTGTCCAGAGTGCATGACGGTTGAGTGTTGCAGACCTCATTGCAGGAAGATTGTACAGATGCGACATCGTTGTTGGCTTCCACATGATCACCCATTTCGGGAGGATATGGAGGCATTTGATGGGACTGTGGAAACAGGTGAGCAGCCGAGGAGATGGACGGGGGATGAAATCTTAGAAGTGCTAAATGAATACGATTTTGGGCAGCTAAGCAATCATCCGCAGATAGTGGCGTCAATACCTGACAAACCCGACAGGTATAAATTTTGGACACACAAAAGTATTTTTTGGGAACTTCCTTATTGGTCCAAGTTGCTGATCAGACACTACTTAGATATCATGCACATAGAGAAAAATGTGTGCGAGAGTGTGGTCGGCACAGTGTTGAATTGGGAGGGAAAAACTAAAGACGGCCCGAAGGCACGCATTGATCTTAAAAGGATGGGACTGCGAAAACATTTGTGGTTGAGAGATGGGAAGAAAAAAATGCCACAAGCTCCTTATACCGTGAAGCCTGCCCAGAAGAGTGAAATCTTTGGTTGGATGGGTAATGTCAGGTATCCTTCAGGTTATGCCGGAAATATAAGTCGATGTGTTAACTTCAAAGACAACAAGATGTACAGACTAAAGAGTCATGACTGTCATATACTGCTCCAACGCCTCTTCCCTGTTTTCATTCGAGGGTACCTGCCCAAAGAGGTGGTGGAGCCGTTAGTGGCTTTGTCAAGATTCTTTCAGAAGTTATGCACGAGAGAAGTGAAGAAATCGGACTTGTTGGAAATGCAACATGACATCATTTTTATCATGTGCAAATTCGAAAGGATATTTCCCCCAAACTTTTTCGACATCATGCCTCACCTGATGCTCCATCTTCCAGAACAATTGTTGCTTACTGGTCCAGTACACTACACATGGATGTATCCTATGGAAAGGTACGTAATGCATCTCTGAACCTGGCTATATATATGTCGATCTTTAATATTATTTATTCACTTATATATTGTTGCAATAAGCATAACATGCTCGATCTGTAATTACCCATTTACAGACAATTGGGGGACTACAAAGACTATGTGATGAACAAATCTGCACCCGAAGGGTGTATCACTGAAGCATATAGTGCGCATGAGTGCGTAACATACACCAAGTTGTATTTGGGAGCGTTGGAGGACCCTCCACAACATATGCCCGTAGATGGAGGGCAGTTCAACTTTTCGATCATCTCCGATGATGTTGAAGTTTCTGGAAAGTTGCCCAACTCGTACAAGTTGGAACCTTATGAGCTCGTCATTGCCCATTGGTCGGTATTGATTAACTGTCCAGAAGTTCAATATTGGAAAAATTTGCACCTTTACTGCCCTGCTATTTCCGGTGATGTTGAGTACCACAACAAGACGTTCGCAAACTATTTTGGCAACTGGGTAAGTTGATACTTAAATTGACCTGTATATGATCGATGTTAAGTGCATGTCTCGCATCCTATTTATACGTACTTAATAAATGATTATTTTCAGATGAATCATGTACAAGATGATGGTATCCCTCAGTGGTCACACGAATTGAGGCTCTTGGCGTAGAAACCGGTAACTTCCAGAGTTTATCATATGTGTAAGGTTAATGGCGTACTATTTATTTGTGAACATAGAGATGTCAGACGAAAAACACAGAATTCTGGGGTAATGGTGCATGGTGGGCATAATGGAGTTGACTATTACGGTGTTCTCCATTCAGTTGTCGAATTAATATATGGGGAAGGCATGACCGTGCACTTGTTTAACTGTAGATGGTTTGATACCGACCCTCAGAACACAAGGACCGATCAATACGGGATTTTTTCGGTGAATACTGCCACAAGCTGATATGAAGATGATCCGTTTGTGTTGGCCACGGCGGTGAAACAATTGTTCTATCTTGATGATCTTGTGCATAAAGGCGCGTGGAAAGTGGTTAACCACGTTCTTCCACGAAGCCAATACAGTGCCTCAACCCTTGGTGTGACCTCGGATAATGAAGAAGTCAGTGCATACCAAGAGCCGAACGCAACTGGTATTCCTGAAACCTCAACAATTCGCCTTAATAATGTGAGACAGGGCAGTGTGGTACGAATTCCTCAACCGAATCTTCTTGATGTTAATCAAAATGAAGAGAATGAAGACTCAAGTGACGAGGACATACACATATTACCTGAAATTAACTCGGAAACAGAGTCAGACTCAAGCGATGATTCCGATTATGCACCTTAATTAATTAGTGTATAATTTATATGTATGTAGATGGTTTGACTTAGAACGTGCAATGTAAAATGAATTTTATTCGATCATATTATCGATCGACTTTAAATGGCCGGTGTCGATCGATCGGGAAAAAAATACAACGGATCGATTAATAATTAATATCGATCCATCGTATTATTAAATAATTTTGCTTAATTTACTAATTTCTTATTAAGTATTAATAATTTTGTATTAATTAACTATTAATAAATATATATATTAAAACACTACACATTTAATTAGTTTACTGGCCGGCATAAATGAAAATTAAATAGAGGAACTATATCCGACGAGTTGCATATGATCTCTCGTCGGATATAGTTGAACCCAAACTATATCCGACGACATTCATATGAAATATCGTCGGTTATAGTTTGGGTTCAACTATATCCGACGAGATCACTTAACTCGTCGGATATAGTTTGGCTTTATATCGTATCTGGGTACGATTTGGGGCAGAAACGAAACTGCCCCAAACACTACACAGTCGCCTCCTCTCGCCTCCTCTCGATTTTCAGGGCAGTTTAAGTGTTGGAAGCAAGCAATCGAAGGTCACCAAGCTATTCCATCGATCCTCAAGCAAAATCCTCGTCGATTAGTGAAAAAACAGGTTTGAAATCCCTAATTAATTTCAATTTTTCGAATTTTTTGATTTCGGTTGGATTTTACGTTGTGGAATGTGTTGATTGTCAATGTGGATGCATGTATTGATATAGTTGTGGATTTTGTGGGGATTATGCATATATTGAGTTATATAATTAGGAATTAGGAAATTTTAGGTTAAATTCAATTGGATTATATATATTTTTTTATGTTAAATTAGGATTATATTTTTAGTTAAATTTGGATTATAATTTAGGTTAAATTAGGTTAAATTAGGATTAAAATTTAGGTTATATTTGGATTATATTTTAGGTTAAATTAGGTTAAATTTTAGGTTAAATTGTTAGGTTATAATAAAATTTGGATTATATCCTAATTTTATGTTAAATTAGGATTATAATTTATGGAATTTTAGGTTATAATTAAATTTCGATTGTTTTGAATTTTATTCATGAATTGATATATATTGGGATGTACTCGGAAATTTTAGGTTATATGTGGATTGGATTATATGTGGAAAGGATGGATTATTTGGATTATATGGATTGTTTTATATGGATTATTTGGATTATATGGATAGGATTATATGGATTATATGTGGATTATATGGAATTTTAGGTTATATTAGCATGAATTTGGATTATTTGGATTATTGGAATTATTGATATATATATATAGTTAAATTATTGAATTGGATTAATTATATATGTATTGGAAGTTTTATGGAATTATATATTTTTGATTTTTGTGGAATATTTATATATTGAATATATATTGGATTATTGATTTTTAGATGAATTAGGAATTTTTTTTAATTTTAATAATTTTATAGCAACGATGCAATGGTTTAATTGCGGACCTTCCCGAGGGGCCGGGTCGAGTACTTCGAGGGGGAGGTCCAGAGGGAGAGGGAGATCGGGACGTGGGGATGAGGGCTCGGGAGCTGGGGATCTTGATGGCACCGGAAGTCGGTCCGCATCAGGATCCACCAGTGTCCCCAACACTTACAGTGTTCCGCTGACCTCTCGACACCGTCGGCTGATGGGCGAGGGACAACCTCAGCAGCAGCAGCTCGAGCCGGCTCGATCCTCAGGCGCGAGGAGGGTTCAGCAGGTCAGTCGCACGCCGGAAACGGATAGTGCGACTCAATCCTCGGTCCGAATGCCGGACATTCATCGCGAGGAGGGTTCCCCCGTCATCCACCAGACAGCTCCTCATTCTTCCGAGGAGGCTGGTGGATCTACTCAGTCCTCAGCGAGGATGCGACTGTGCCCGCCGCCTACATTATTCTTACCGTTGGAAATCCCGACGATACCTCACGTCGATTCCGACAGGATGCCTATTCCGGGACAGCTAGGGTTCATTACCCCGGAGCAGGCATATGCGTATATACCCTTCCCGGCACCTCTCTGGAGTGCAAGGATTCCGGGACAACGCACCGACGAATCAGGTAAATATTAATTAGTGATATCTTTTTACTCCCTAATATTTAAATTCAATTAGGTGTTGATGTTTACAAAATCGTCTACATATATATGTGATAGGCGAGATCGTGCCCGGTGCCAAACAGAAGAGAACCAGAGGCCCCGTCGTCGGCAAGTTACTGGACGAAGCCATTTAGGCTAGCGGTGGTGGCCAACTTATGATTCCGACCAGGGATGGAGGGCATGTGATCGAGGGAAAGGTCACTCGAAAGTACGCGGGGATGGCGGGCAGCCTCATACGGGATAGAGTCCCAATGTTGTGGCAAGATTGGAATTCAGTGCCACAAGCCGTCAAATATCAGCTGAATAATGCGTTGTCGGTGAGTTGAATTGTATATATATTCATTATGAAAATTTTCAATAATAAATTTTTAATATTATTGATATATATATATATATATATATATATAAATATATGCATTGCAGAGGTGGTTCCGCGTGGATGAAGACATTAGACCCACGTGGGCGGATGAAGTGCATGGGAGCAGGTTTGCAGACGACCATTTGTTTCAATTTTTTCGTTTCTTTTGATTATGTTCATACAATGTTGTTAGTTACTAATGCTTGATTTTATGGGTATATATAGGTATAAGGAGTGGAAGGCCGAGCTGAAGAAGCATTGGAAAAAGTACGGGGATGATCGTGAGGGTACCCCTAGCGAGTTTCGTTATAGGGAGTACGAGTGGCGATGGCTTGTGGTTCACTTCAACAACCCTCGATTGAAGGTACGCAACCTTCAATCGATTTAATTTTGGTTTTATCGTACTTCCCGTAAATTATTTGGCTAATGAGCGTTTTTTTATGTTGACTTAATCGCGCAGGCTCTTTCTGAAATCAACGCAAAGACCCGGGCCAAAAACACAACAAATCATCATGCCGGTACCAGATCATACTCGGGTTGGATCGAGGAGGCGGCCAACCACCCAGAAGATGATCCCCTTGTCTATACGATGCAGCAAGCGTATCCGCAGAATCCCGAATATGCTGTAAGTGTCCTTATAAAAAAATAAACTTATTTCTAATTTATTCCGTTTGTGTTTTTTAATTAATATTTTATTGTTCTTTGTCAATTAGGCGAGAATTCAGGAGGCGATTCCGGAGGTGTTGACTCAAGTGGCGAGAGAGCTCTATCCCGACACCCCCGATGCGGAACTCCCGATTGATCAGATTGATCGATCTGATCCGATCGTCAGGGCCAGGATTACGTCAACTGCGATCCCTCCAGGGAAGAACACATTCTACTGTAGGGGTTCCGGAAAATGGGGTCAAGGGCTGCTGAAGCAGACCTCTGAATTCTCTCGCGGATCGGGATCATCATCATCATCTTCGAGGACTAATGAGCTAAACGACCGGCTTCATAGGCAATCAATTGAGATGGAAGCTCAACGGCGTCGGATAGAGGAGATGGAGCAAGCGCAAGCTGCAAAGCAGAATCGGTTGGCCGAACAGCAGCAGCAAATGGGGACATGGATGCAGCAATGTTTTGCACAGTTGCAAGCATCTGGAATCCAGATACCTCCCCAGCCCATATTCGATGAGTCACAGCCACAGCCTCAGCCTCAGCCGCAGCCTCAGCCATAGCCACAGCCAGACCAGGACCAACCTACTTATGACGACCCGTTTGACCACATAGACTTAGGACCAGGACCCCCCTACATTTGAACAATTATCGTTTTCATTTTTATTTTCATTATTTACTACGCATATGTATATAGATTTGAACTATTTCGGTTTTTTATTAATTTATTTATTTACTACGTACTCTAGTTTCAATGGTTGTTGATTTTCAATTTGAACAATATATAGATAGCGTGATTTTTTGTGAATGCAGGTTTTGGGATGAAACCCAAAACCTGCAAATTTTTTTTTTTATTTTTCCACTATATCCGACGACATGTGTCAATATCGTTGGATATAGTTTTCTCCAGAGTCAACCATTTTGACCATGGAGAAAACTATATCCGACGATGATGTCGTCGGTTATAGTTTAAAACTATGACCGACGCAAAATCGTCGTCGGATATAGTGTATACTTTTTCCAACGGTAACCCTAACTGGTCGTCGGATATAGTATGACCGACGGTCTATTACCGACGCTACTATATCCGCACATCGTCGGATATTACTATGACCAACGAGGATCCCAAACAGACCGACGACACCAAGTCGTCGGTCATAGTAATTGTTCCGGTAGTGAAACATCTAACCAGACTAGCTACTATTCGTAGGATCAGCTGTGGATCCTGTCAAAGGAAACTGTTATGCCTCGAACTCTGTGCACACCCGACCTTCGCCGAAACTCTGCAACCTATGCATTTGAAACCAAAGGGACCAGGAAAAGACATTTCAAAAATATAAAATTGTTAGAGTAAGTGGACAAAAACAGTTGAACGTAAGAAAACGGTTAAAAATAAAGTTATGTCTTTCCACTAAAATTTCTGTGAAAATTGTATGCGAGTGATGTAAAATTCTATTTTGTACTCCACACGTAAACGAAAAATCACGACTAGCTTTGAAAACGACAAAGTTGACACAAACACTGAAATCCAGCTGAAGAGTGCTAAATCTAAAAACTAAAGATTTGAAACTGAAATAAATCGATGAAGGTAGGGATCTAGGGACCTAACATCACGGGTCATCCAATATCGGTTAGGAACCTAGCATCCATGGCGACATGTGACTAACATGACACACTAAAACATCTGAAATTTATGTGCGATCAAGCTGAGACACTAGGAATTGATAGCTCAACATCATGGGTGTACCTAAGGGAGGTGCTGAACAAGCGGTCTAGCTAGCGCTGTCACCTAATATTGTGCAGGGTCTAGCTAGTCTAGATGACATAAGCCACTCGATGATCAGTCAAGTGACTCGTATGCATATATGTAAACTGATATGAACTGAGACTTCAAGCTAACGACTATAAGAGCCAAAAACTGAAATATTGTAAACTGAGATCCATCTGAACTGCATGCTTAACTGAGGGTGTCATATATTGAGACACATCTAAACTAGAGGCTAATCTGAAGGCGTCAAATGCTAGAAGAAACTAAAAACAAAATCGGACTAGCTAGACTGAAATCATGAAACGTAGACACTAAAGCGATTTAAGATTTATAACTAAGCTACTTTGAAAGCAACATGCATAATGAGTTAGCCGAATTGAAATCACAAATCATAGACACTGAAAATATCTAAAAACCAATCCGAGTTAAATAGAATAAATACAATATAAAGAACTGGTTGAATTGGAATCTGAATGCTATAATTTGACCATAATTGATTGAAATCCCAAAACGTAATCGTTAAATCAAAGTAGGTTAGACTATTAGTTCGAATTTAATAACTTCCATACACGACTGTGAAAAGCAAGGGTCCAATCACCTTGATCGCCAGATACGTCACTCGTCCGTCATCTAGCCCGAAAATTGAACTCAATGTTCCTGAGACAAATTGAACGTCTATAGTTTGTTTAATAAACTATTGCGACATTACGATTAAAGTATAAAAGACAACCGAGGCGAAACGTCCATAAGAATACACACATTATGCTATTGTTAATCGTAGGAACTCTGAATCATTCTTGCATTCATCATGCTATAAGCTCAAAGTCATGACTCGAAACACGACAATTAATCGCGTCGAAGTGTCGAATCACCGTAACTTCTACACATAAATCGAAACCTTTACATGTAACAAAAACTCTTGATGTACCCGAAAACAACTCAAAATCGACAAAACAATAGTTAGGAAACTTCTCATCGTAAGATAGACCTTCTATCACCAGAGCTCTGCCAGTCCACGTGCCTCCACGGGCGGTGGCCTCGAGCTGTAGAAGATCAACCACCTCTGATTCCTGCATATGATACGTCAAAATGAAGTCCTCTTCAAGCCCAACACAACTCATAACTGTACCTAGGCCTAAATCAAAGCGAAAGCCATCAAAATTTACTTCCAAAGTTGGCGGGTTTCGTCGAAGTTTGCCAGAGACCGTCCAATGTCGTACAACCACAACGCAATCCAAGAATAATTGCGTTTGAATCTTGGATGCTTAAGGGTCAAAACCCCTATGGAGCCGTCGCGCAATTTTGGCTGGAACGTCGTCGACAGAGCTGAAACAGAAATCTCATAGAGGATCTCGATCTCGATACATACATACCTCATGATGCATGGTGGATTTGAGGGTGAGGGAAGGTAGAGGAGAGAGAGAGAGAGAGAGAGAGCAACCGATTCCAGGTGGTGCAACAATAATTCGATTGGGTCACGAATCTGGGTCGGGTCGCGTCGTCGGGTTGCTAACCGGTCGTGCGAAAGAAGGTTCTATCCAACTGGATGAAATTTTTGAATTTATAACCTATGGTTGAACTGAATTCAACGGCTCAGATCAAATCTACAAAAGATCTGATGGTCCATAATTTATGACCACTGGTAGATTTTCAAATAATCACTTAAATGCTCCAAACTTCTAAAATTCGAAACAATTCGTTTAAACCTCCATAAAATAAAATAAAAATACGCTCTAGTTCAAATAATTTCCTCTACGAATTTTGTGAAGAAACTGAATCTAAATTCATAACTTATAAAATGTCAAGTTTTAGTAGCTTATAATGTCTAGAAAAGAGACTTTCGATAATAGTTTACTTAAAGCGGGTCTCGCCTCACCGAAGTCAATTCCTCCTAGCTTGTTAATGCGTAAAAAGAGCTACTCAAATGATTATAGATGTCATAATTATTATCAAAGTCGTTCATATACTATTTGGGATTGCAAAAGCGTTTGGATCCTTAGAAAACGTCACAAGAATGTTAAAATGGCTGATATTAAATCAAACATATTACATGGAGAATATCCTTAGGAAATGTGACAAGGAGAATTTTGGAGTTGCTAGAACTCTGATAGACATGACTCTTCATCTTTTGAAGAATGAATGAGAAAGTGTTTCTCAATTAGAATACTTTAGAGTCATCGAAATCCTAAAGTACTTAACTGTACAAAGCAAGATTTAGCTTACGCTGTGAATGAGCTAAGCAAGTACACGAGTAATCCTGGAGTAATACACCAACAAGAAATTGCAAGAGTATTTAAGGTATACTCATACATATGGTCTGCATTATACGAGATATCCAGTTGTCTAGAAGGATACAACAACACAATCTGGATATCTGACATAAAAGACTCAATGTCTACTAGTGGATACATTGGGGGATGCAGTAGTGTCCTGGAAGTCCTCAAAACAAAATGTTATAACCAGATCCCCAATGAAATCTAAGTTTGTTGCCCTAGATAAATGTGGGGAGGAGGCAAATGGCTACGCCAATTCATAGAGGATATTCCAAAATGAACAAAGCATGTGATTACAAATTGCATATATTTTGATGCAATTGACAAGACACAAAGCAATATGTACAATGGTAAGTCTAGACACATTCGTCGAAAACATAATAATATTAGATAACTACTCTCTACTGGAGTTATCTCCATTGACTATGTGAAGTCAAAAGATAACGTAGCGGATCCGTTGGCCAAAAGGTTAAACATAGAGTTAGGTGACAAATCATCGAGGGGAATGTGACTAAAGCCCATGAGTTAAAGTCTTTACAGTGGATATCCAACCTAGTTAACTAGAGATCTAGGTTCAAAAGGGACAACTAAATTGTAGATACTGTGTCGGATCACTGTGGGGATCTTCCCCATGTCTATTCCTATGATGACAACAATGATACCTGTAAGGAATGAGGTTAAGCTAAAAGCTTTTGATGATTCTTATGCATCGAAAATCCGAGCAGAGTAATGTGGGTTATTCTTAATTAAGAAACACCTATGTAAGAGAGAAGTGGGGCTGCTTCTAAGGGAATTTTTTGGGCACAATTCCTGTTAAGCTCTTACAGAACCAGGTACGTGTCCAGGGCCAAAATGGACACAATAGTGAGAACCGAAAGTATCAGGAAGATACATGTGTGAGGTATGTCATCGTTTATATAAATGACAAGCAGTTCAAAGATATCGCGTCTACTGCATAGTTAGTAAAGTAAGCATACTTTCACAAGGGAATGTTCAAATGGTTAACCCCCACTTATCCTATGCAGGTTTTCAACCGCATAATCTATCACCAAGTTTATCGAGTCTTTGGTCACTAATTTCATTCATGTGGTTTTGTTAGAAATATAGGTATTTTAACACTATTTTAATTAACCATTTTGAGGAAAATAAATTAAGATATTTAGTTGTTCAAATGGTTAAAGGCTTTCGATTTGCCAATAAATTGTTTATGACTGCTAATAAATCTTAGTAATGGCATGCAACTGAATTACCAACTAAATGGTTTGGAACGATTTTGTAACTGCTCATAAACCTTAGTTATAACATTTAATTGAAGCCTACTAAATGGAATGTTTGTAGCCGATCGTAAACATTAGTGACGAAAAGCAAAGAGTTTGTAACTGCCAATTGATGGCGAGTATAATGACCAGAAATGATTTTTTGTATTAACTTGACAATACATGGTTTGTTCCCCAATGAAGCCTATATAAAAGCGATCTCTTTTTCTCATTTTAACATCTCATCAGAATTAAAGCATCTCCTCTTCTGATCTGTTCTCTCCTTTTCTCAAATTCAGTGATAGAAAAATGTATTCTTCAATTAGATGAGAAATTCTTGTACCTTTTGCGGTACAAAAACTTAGAGTTGTTTTATCCTGGGAGAACAACGTCATACAAGTCTGTGGGAGGCGTGAAAGTTCTTAAGGAAAGCGTGTAGTACACGTGACTCAACTTTGTTCATTTTTCATTGTTCATCGACATCAACCCGAACTTTAGCACCTGGTAATCTACATCAGATGTGATTTCACATCGGTTTTGTCATGCCATCAACCAGTTATATGCCATTTTACATCGGTTTTTGGATGTTACTATGATCAACACTTTAATCAAACGACGCTAATTTTTGAAAATATTTGCCAACATTTTTTCAATTGGAACAATATTGTGAAAATGGAAAATAGTTTTGTGTGCAATCTCCATAGAATGCTGCCAACGACGCAATCTAGAGAGATTTATGAGGATTTGTAGCATTTTATTACATCGGTTCGGATAATTGAATCCAATGCAGTCACTTATATTATTATGTGTGGCTCTGCCTCATAAAATATTTTGCATTATGATGATCAAGATATTGAGAAATTTTGATGATCATTAGTTCTTAAGAGCAAAGAAGTATATGGTGGGGAGAGTAAGATTATTCTACTCGGTCTCCAAGACGAGTACTGTACTTTTCCACTTGTTGCCTTTCTGGCTAAATTCAATGCACATTGCTTGGTTGGCAAATCTCAATGTAAGATTGAAGTGCAATGTATTCTTAATCTTCAAAAAGTAGCAGATTCGATGTCTGACTCCTTTACTGATATCATAAAAGTGACGAGATCGGTTATACCTATTGCTGTTGAATTGGAGAATCCCACATTGAAATATGACAAGATAAAATACAATTTAAATGAAGTTGGACTATTCCTAATTGTACCGAGGCCTTTTTTGAATAAAAACCAACACCTGATTGGTGGTTAAGTTGGGACAATATCGGTACAATGACGAGACCACATGCCACGCTTGTGACAATTCAACTTGGTATCAGAGCCACACCCGCACACCACACGGCCAGCACACCCTCACACGGCTCAGCATACTCACACGCACACCAGGTCAGCATACCCTCACACGGCCAGCACACCCACACGCACACCAAGATATGATGGCTCACATTCATTCACCAATGTTTCGATGTGAATTCCGAACTTGGTGACACGTGTTAACCTCGTAGTTCGAGGTTACACATGAGGGGGGGGGTGTTGAATCAGAGAATCCCACATTGAAATATGACAAGATAAAATACAATTTAAATGAAGTTGGACTATTCCTAATTGTACCGAGGGCTTTTGTGAATAAAACCCAACACCTGATTGGTGGTTAAGTTGGGACAATATCGGTACAATGACGGGTCCACATGCCACGCTTGTGACAATTCAACTATTGAAAATCTTGTAAGGTTGAAAATTCCTGAAATTGGGCAAGTTAACACAACACCCAGGCAAGATAGTCTTTCTCCTGTCCATAATGGGGGTGTAGCATCGTTCAAAATCCACTAATGAGTTGCCGGTAAAAAAGGCAAGCCATCAAGGCACAATCGTTCATCATCAACGTATGAGATTATTTCTTACTGCAATTGTGTCTAGAAGTCGACATTGACAAACACTGAGGAACGCCTCAGATTCAATGACGACATCAATAAACAAAGAAATCTCAACAAGTTAAACAAATGCTAGCGGAATTATGGATGGTTCTTCCAAGTTTGTTGGTGATGCATTTACTTATTTTGTCGCTCAAGAATTGACGACGATGAAGTGGAACCTTGCTTAGTTGTGGATTGTCAACATAGAGCAGATTGATCGATATGGAAAGTTGTAATCTAGGCTGAAATAGAGTATCTTACAAATGGTAAGTTTTCAGTATGGTAGTGCTATGACAACCGAATGGTAAGCCGGTTAGACACAAATGAGTCTTTGTTTGGAAGCACAATGAGAAGAACTTATGGTGCAAGGGTTTTCTCAACGCCCTAGTATTGATTATGAGAATATGTAATCTATGGTTATGGACATCATCACTTTCTGCTATCTAATCAGTTTGTTAATGTCCAAAAAACTGAGTATGCAAACAATGGATGTGGTTATATATCTCTATAGGGATCTTGATTCAGAGATATACATGATAGTGCCAATTGACATGGTTATACCTAATTCAAGCAACTCTAAACCACAGAGTGCTCATGTGTTCAAATTGAGACGTTCACTATTCTAAGTATGTGACTACTTGAGTGGGAAGAGATGCAATAATGATAAGTTATGACCATGCGGGTTCATTACAAGAATGAGTTGTTTGAGATGATATACCTTGGTAGGACTTATTTTGTCTTGGTTTTAGAGATGGTACATCGAGTTGGTGGAATACTTATTCACCAGTCTGCTTATGTCTAAATCAGGCAATGGACAAAGCACACCATCTTAGCACATCAACGGTGTTTACAATCTAGAGCCCAAAAGGATCCGTTTCATCTAAAAAAATGATGGTGAGGAAATTTTGGATCTGAGATTTCATATCTTAGTGCAGTTGGAGCTTGGTTATATATAGCTTGGTGCACATATTCTGACATTGCCTTCTCGGTCTGTGCCTACGCAAAGTCATTAGAATGGAGTATAGCATGCCTTTTGGTACTTGAAGAGAACCATTAACTTGGGCCTATTCTTTCCCCTACAAAGAAAATAGAGAGAAATTTAAAATTCTCAGAAAATGGATGGATGAATCGCATCATTCAAGTCCTGGGATTTTCGACTCGTCGAATGCATCTTTTGACCCGTTGAAAAATTGTACCCTGGACGGACCTAAAGGTATTATTCGACCCATCGAGTGGATCTCTCGACCCATCAAAATATGCACTCTGGATCGACCCGAAGCAATCATTCGACCAATTGAGTGAAAGCTTCGACCCGTCGAATTCCCCTGTAGCTGTGAGCATTGTTCATCAATTCAGTGCGGCTCTCTACTCAAAGACACCTTATGATGTCTTGGTTAGTTGTGTTGATGATGGGGATCTCTCTGATCCATATAAATGATATTCCCAAATTGGTTAAGTACTTACCATGGGGAACACGACGATTTCTTGGAAATCAACAAAGCAAACCTTTATTGCTACTTCCTCAAACTATTCTGAGATTATAGCTTTGCATGAAGCGCTTAATGTGTGTGTCTTACTTAGGTCTGTAATACATTATATTCGAGGGTCTAGTAGATTGTCATCTACTAGAACAATACCAACTTGCATATTTGAGAACAATGCGACTTGCATTGAACAAATAAAGTTGGGATACATTAAATGCGATCATACTAAACATATTTCGCTGAAATATTCCTTCCATCAGCAATATCAGTGATTATTGATTATTCGTTGTGAACCGGGTTTGGTTCGGTGGATAATGTTGCAGTCTTGAGTGATCAAAGTGATATATGTCATATTTGAGTTACCAAAGTGACAGACGAAGGTAAACTTAATGGACCAAAGTGATAGATAACATACATTAAGGATCAAAATTTATAACATGTCATATTTGAAGGATTATTTTAGCTATTTTCTCTAGATTTTTTGGTATATACAAATCATGACATTATGGGCTCTCTCTCTCTCAAAATTTCCACACCCACAACCATGGATGATGATCGATGGTGATGATTGGCGGTGTCCTCTCAGTCTTGAGAGACAAAAAACGTACCTGTTTTTCTGTGATCATAGAATCACTTTCGACCTCTTGTAGTGGGTCTTGTTAGTGCTTTGAGCACTTTGATTGATGCTAATTGCATCTGGTTGTACGTAAATGCGTACTGCACTTCTCACTATGAAATAACCATGACTGGCTCAGATGTGAACTTGTGATATAATAGTGTTTCTTAGCATTTAAGTTTCTTTAGTCTGACGCATTATATCTGCAGTACCTTTCAAATTCATTGTTTTCTGTTAAAGTATCAGTTACTCAAATAATAAATATTGTACTATATTATATGTGTTGTTGCGTAAATTGTTTTCTCATCCAATCAGTGTCTCTTATATTATTTCTCCTTTAGCTTGGATCCCATGACTACTTCCCTTCCACGAAGATTAGAGTTATTAGATAGAGAATACAAGAGTATTCATGTTAACAGTCGGGATCTCAATGATATTCAATTGGCTGAATATCGATTTTGCTTAGTGGGTACTGTTATGACAGAACGATTTTACAACAGGGGACGTTTTAAGTAACCAATGACAGAGTCATGGAAGCGACCCCAAGGTCTTATCATTCGAGAATGCGGCAAAAATCGATATTTGTTTAAGTTTGATTGTGAAGAAGATATGCAAAGTATTTTAAAGAAGGAGCCTTGGTCTTTCAACCGTATACTTGTGGTATTGGCATGTGTTTATGGTGCTACTCCAATAGCAGATGTGCCCTTATAATATATGAATTTTTGGCTACGAGTTTACAAGTTAACTCTCTTTTTTTCCAGTGTCATTGGGTTATTTAATTGGCAATGATATCGGCGAATGTTTGTTTGTTGATCCAGATGTCTATGGTGACTCTTTGGGTGCTTACTTTCGCATTCATGTTCGTCTCGATTTAGCCAAACTTCTTTGGCAGAACATGCTAATTCATTATGATGATAAAAAAGAGCAATTGATAGAGTTCACTTATGAATGACTTCCTGATTTCCGTCATACGTGTGGTTACTTACTCATTGGACAAGTAATTGTTCTGTTGAAGGAGCTTCCAATATGGAAGGTGGTGGTAAAACTTTTGGTAACTAGTTGAAGGATTTGATCCATTCAAGAAAAGAAGGTTATTTAGGGGTCGTTCTGGCCGTGAGCGACCGACGGTCATGAGCGGCGGTACTCACCATACTATACCGACGGTTAGCTTCGATGATGAACAATTACCAAATTATATCAACTTCAATGATGACGGTGATGATCTTGATACATCTGTCGAGGCAGTTGTGTAGTTACGAATTCCTAAAATATCTGAGGCAGTTAGCGACCATCTTTTTAACAAAACCCACCACGTGTTGGGTGGTGTTGATCATTCAAACTTCATTTTTGACTGAATTCAAACCCGCATCTATGGTGGAACAAATCTTTCTACTTTTTGCTTTGCAACCTCTACATGCACCACCATCTCCGATAGCTACTTTGCATGTCTCAGACTCTTTTTTTTAGGCCAACCTTCCCAAAATGATCTTGCTGTGATAAAGTTATCAACCTCTGAGCCTAAAAATGCCATATACAAGGGTAAAGGGTATTTTAGTAACTGCTTATCTTCCTACTAAAGATATCTTACTAGCCAATCTAAAGAAGCTTGGATTTAAAATTTAAAAGAATCCCATCAAGTTTCATTCTGTTGAGTGAGTAGAGTCCTCTTTATTTTACATTGAACCATTTATATGAAGCTACATTGTGTTGTTTGTGGCTATTGAAGACGTTCAGGGAATTTGTCGAAGACCAATTGCTCATTGATCGAAGACAAACTGTGCATTCAACAAGCTTGTCCCTCAGTTACTTTGCAGAACATCATGTTAGAATGGAACTTAAACTCATATACATTATTTAGTGCTTAAGTGTTGTAATCAAAGAGTTAGAATCATAATTGTAAGTTCACTAAGGCATTTACAGATTAGTACATTAACACTGTAAATCCTAATCCATATTGTACACTGATTTGGTACTCTTCATGTTGTCATAGTATTTAGTGTTCAACTTGTACACTGATAATGGGTAGGCACAAGTTTAACACTATATAAGGAGAGGTGAGGTCCCTGTTCCTCTACGTGCAATACATTAAGCTCTTCCCATCATCAGAGAGTATAAACAGTAAGGAACAGAAGATCTAAGCCTTCATCAGCACTTCATCATGTCGATCACTATCAATGCAGCTGGTAAGCTTCTTTCATTCTGTTTCTGATATGTTCATGTTGAGTTACTTGTGTTTATATGAATAAGAACTTCAGCTAATGTTCTTCAATTGGTATCAGAGCTTCGGCTCTTTAATTCATATAAATCGATGAAGAAAACTCATACGAAAAACATTGAGGGTTTGTGTTTTTGAACAAAAAAAATTTCAGAACTTCAGTTTTTCGGGCCAAAACCCAATCTTCTTGTGAAAGCCCGAAATCAATTAACTGGGCCTGTGATACTGCACATGAGCCAAGCCCATGATTAGCTGCTCGGAGAACCTCAAATTTGGGGATTTCAACTGACCGTTGGAGACAACGGTTAAAACTCTTCGATTCGCTGAATGGGACTTCAGTATGGCTTGGTGCACGAATTTGTTGCTGAATTCGGAAGGGATTCAAACCCATATCGCAATCAGGTCAGTTGTTTCTTTTCGCAAATCGCAAAGAACCCTAGAGGAATGTTCCCGGTGTTCCAATAAGTTAGGATAGATCTGACCGGAAGGAATTTACAATTTCTGATTGTGATTTTGTGTGGCTATGGTCTGATATTGGTTAATTGCTGTGTGTGAAATTGTTATGCTTCCGCTAACATTGCAGCGCTGTGAGCAGAGGCCAAGGTTAGTCTTGATTGTTTTGATTTCGGATGAGAATAGCTAATCATCTGCTAAGAACATAAAGAATGTCTGTGATTGAAATCAAAACGTAAAATTGATTGACCAACTAGCTAAATGTATGTCTACTTGTTTTTAGCTGATGGATTTTGTTTTAATTGAAAAGCATGTTCTGAACTCCCTGTGCATACAGTTTCAATAAAACCATCTTTAAAGTGATTCATGTATCAATAACCAAGCTTAAGTATTCACTAGTTTATAAAACGCATGAACTTTTGATTAGTTGAGGTTCTGATTCATTGTTAAGTAGGATGTCATGTTGCACAAAGCAAACAGTCTTGCATTACAATGAGTCAATTTTGGTTAAAAGAACAGATTCAACGTTTTGTGTCAATATTTCAAAGATATGTGAATTGTGGCTTCCAAAGAAGCATTGTTGCATGTTTTAGAATATATCACAGCACCACACATGATTTTAAACTCATCTTCAGATAGTGTGAGACCTTCTTCTGCCATAAAGGTGTTGAGTTTTTGCATATAACATAGATTTTGAGATTATGGTTTGGTGATACAGCTACAGTTTTCCGTATTTATCACACAAAGTGATAATATGGATTCATCTACAGTGATGGGATAACCTAGTATGTATATGTTTTATACTGTGATCATATGCATGTATTGCAAGTTTTGGATTTTTAGTGTTTTGTTTGTGATGCTATGTGATGCTGTTGGGATTAAAACACATACATGAAACACTTAAACTTTAAAACTGAAAATCTCCTATCGTTTAAACTGCAATGAACAAAACAACAACAAACTAATAATATTCTTTTCTGATTGTTTTTAGGCAACCACGTGGTGACCCTTAACACTATTGAATTCTTAACTGGGTCCAATTATAAGGTTTGGAGGAGGCAAATTGACACCTATTTCAGCAACAATCATGATTTAGACATAGCTTTTTATCAGAGTGTCCCTGATCCAGTCTTAGAAGAAGAAAAACACATTCACCCTAAGGCATATGAGGACTATCATTACTGGCATAGGAAAAACAACTCAGCTAAGAACATCATAAGGGCCTGCATTTCAGATACCATTGCTGGGACTATCCCTGAGGTAGATTACGCCTATGACTATTTGGTGCTTATTGAAGAAAAATTCAAAAAATCTGATAAGGTTGAGAGTTCAGTTTTATCTCAACAGTTTAACACCCTTAAGTACACTGGTGTTGGAGGGGTCAGAGAGCACCTACTACAGATGGAAAACTTAGCTCTTAAGCTTGCTAACCTGGATATTGTCATGGTTGATGAGCATATAGTAAACACTGCCCTTCATTCCCTGCCTAACACCTTTGGGCAGCTTAAGACGAGTTATAATACTCAGAAGGCTAAGTGGTCAACGAATGAGCTCATAGCTATAGCAGCTGCAGAAGAATCCAGACTTAGGAAAGAAGATCCTAACTATGGAGCAACAACAAAACCTGAGAGCAATGTAAACTTAGTAGGCAAAAGCAAATGGAAGAAGAAGCTAGGTCCAAAGAAAGCTAGTTTTAAGAATCCTACAGCTAAGGGAAACTCCAGTAACAACAATTCCAGTAGCAGTTCCAGCAATAACCAGCAACAACCATTTAAGTTTAAGTGCTTTTTATGTAAAAAGAAAGGGCACATAAAGAAAGACTGTAATGGGTTTAAGGCATGGTTAGAAAAGAAGGGTAAGCCTCTCATTGTTGTTAATTCCCTAAATATTCCTTCCCTTTATTTTTTAGAAGTTGATTTAATTGATTCACAGCCAAACACCTTTTGGCTGGACTAAGGATCACACTTACACATAGTTAATTCATTGAAGAGTTTAATAAGGAAGAGGAATCCAAGAAGTGATGAGATTAACATCAAGGTAGGCAATGGGATGCGTGTAGCAGTCAAAGCTATAGGAAGTTTGAAGCTTAGTTTAGGTCTAGAAAATTTTCTTTTTCTGGACAATGTTCATTTCATTTCCTCAATGAAGAGGAATTTAGTTTCTTTAGATCTTTTAGTTGGAAATGGATACAGTTTCTTTTATGATATCAATGGAATTCAGTTTTTTAAAGATTCATCATGTGTTGGTTCTGGAAAACGTGTGAATGGTTACTTACAAATCAACTGTAACATCTGCACACCATCACAGTTTACTTTTTCTGTAGAAAACTCTAACAGTTCAGAAACAGAAGTAAGTAACAGAACCCCATTCAATGAAAAATCTGCAATTCTATGGCATAGAAGATTAGGACACATATCCAAAGAAAGGTTAAAGACTTTAGTCAAGAATGAAATGCTACCAGAACTAGACTTTGAGGACCTAAAAGACTGTGTTGAATGCTTTAAAGGAAAAATGACAAACTTAAACAGGAAAACTGCATACAGAAGCAAAAATTTGCTTGACTTAATACACACTGACATTTGTGGACCTTTTAGAACACAAACCATATGTGGAAATGTCTACTTTATAACATTTACAGATGATTTTTCCCGATACTGCCACATATATCTTTTATCAGAGAAATCTCAATCTTTAGACTATTTTAAGATTTTCAAAACTGAAGTTGAACTTCAATTAGGTTTGAAAATTAAAATGGTGAGGTCTGATAGGGGGGGGGAGAGTATTATGGAAGGTTTACTGAGAGTGGGCAAAAGAAAGGACCATTTGCATTGTATCTACAGGAATATGGTATAAAAGCTCAGTATTCAACACCATATAATCCTCAACAAAATGGGGTGGCAGAAAGGAAGAATGGGACATTGTTAAACATGGTTAGGAGTATGATGTGTGGTTCTGGACTACCTAGGTTCTTGTGGGGTGAGGCCTTAAGGACTGTAAACTATGTTTGCAACAGGTCACCTACAAAAGCTTCAGAGAAAACACCATATGAACTGTGGTGTGGAAGGAAACCTAGTTTTAATCACTGTCATGTGTGGGGCTGTAATGCAGAAGCAAGGATTCACAATCCAGACCTAGGAAAACTTGATTCCAGGTCAATAAGCTGTCATTTTATAGGCTACTGTGATAAGTCTAAAGGTTTTAAACTATATTCAGCTAATCATACTCCTAGAGTTTTTGAGACTCATCAAGTGAAGTTTATAGGAGAATCTGCATTCAATGTAAGTCCTGAAGATTTATCTTCAAAATTCATTGAAACTGAAGAAGCTGAAGAAAACCTGAGAAGCTCACAAAACCCTATAAATCTAGACCTTTTGCCATTAAGATCAGATATAACTTCAGACCATTTAAATATATTTGAACAAAGATATTTGGGGGAATCAGAACAGATTTTCAATCAATCTATCCCTGATGCTATAGACCTTGCAGAAAATCAAAATTCTGCAGATAATGAAGGTACTGTACATGAAGCAGGAAATTTAGAAAACTTAAAAACCACTGCATCTAATCCTATATCTCCTCTTAAAAGACCTGTAAGAGATAGAGCTCCTACATATGGAGATCAGAGTGACTTCCTGGTATTTTCTCAAGAAATTGAGAAAGCACTGGAGGAAGATACTGATCCCATTATCTTTATTGAAGCAATGAAAGGTGATGATTCTAAAAATTGGAGAATTGCCATGGAAGTAGAGATTGACTCCATGAGCAAAAATAAAGTATGGAATTTAGTAAGGCCTGACAAAACACAGAATGCCATAGGGTGCAAATGGGTTTTTAAAACAAAAAGGGATGTTAAAGGGAATATAGAGAGATTCAAAGCTAGGCTTGTAGCTAAGGGGTTTACTCAAAAGGAAGGGATAGACTATACTGAGACTTTTTCACCTGTTTCGACAAAAGATTCTTTCAGAATCATCATGGCCTTAGTAGCTCATTTTGACATGGAGCTACACCAAATGGATGTTAAGACAGCATTCCTTAATGGAGAGCTGGAGGAAACCATTTTCACGAAACAGCCAGAGGGTTTTGTTGAACAAGGACATGAAAACTTAGTTTGTAAGCTAAATAAGTCTATCTATGGGTTAAAGCAAGCATCTAGACAATGGTATAGGAAGTTTGATTCTGTCATTTCAAATTTTGGATTCACTGAAAACATTGTGGATGAGTGTGTCTACCTTAAAACAGTAGGACAAGGCTTCATTTTTCTTATCTTATATGTGGATGACATTCTGTTAGCATTCAACAATATGAGGCTTTTAAAGGATACAAAAATCTTTCTATCAAAACAGTTTGATATGAAAGATTTGGGGGAAGCATCCTTTGTTTTAGGGATTGAGATTAAAAGGGACAAAACTCGAGGTCTTTTAGGATTATCTCAGCATGCATACATTTCAAAGATTTTAAAACGTTTTGGAATGGAGAATTGTGCAGCTGGGGAATCACCTATGTCCAAAAGTGATAAACTGACTAAGAATAAAAATCCTAGAATTGATGCTCAGGTTGCAGAGATGAAAGAAAAGCCATATGCAAGGTTGGTTGGTAGTCTAATGTATGCACAAGTGTGTACCAGACCAGACCTGGCATTTTCAATTCGAATTCTTTCTAGATTTCAAAGCAATCCAGACATTTTGCACTAGAATGCAGGAAAGAAGGTCTTAAGGTATCTGCAGAAAACTAAGCATCATATGCTTGTGTACATAAGAGTGAAAAACTTAGTCTTAGAGGGTTATACAGATTCTGATTTTGCTGGTAATTATCCTAGTTTATCTAAGCCTACTTGTGGTTATGTTTTTATGTTGGCTGGTGGTGCAATAACTTGGAAAACTATGAAACAGGGCCTTACTGCAACTTCAACAATGCAAGCTGAAGTAATAGCATTGTGATCAACGCATTTCATACTAGATTCTTAACGCAATTCTCTCTACATTTAACTTTGTTTTATGCTTAATAAATATGTTTCTAACTTACTTTATGCTTTTAGGTAGAAATAAATGAGAAAATAATAAAGGAGGCGATTTGGAGCTAAAAGCGGGCTAAGGAGAAAAGTTCTCAATTCCGGAGAAGAAATGGTCCGAGGAATGGTCTTCAAATGGTTACTAAAATTCATTCCCATATGGTGTCAAGAATTGGAAACCAAATGCCAAATGAAATGGATACCAAAAATGGTGGACAAGAAGATGAAGACATTTCTCCTGCGCGATCAAGGAAAGAGCAAATATGGCGAAATATATGGAGCATATAATGGACGAATTTTGGGACATATTATATGAATTTTCAGACCTGATTTGAGGGCCAAAATATGTGCAATAATATGATAGATTCGGCCAAGAATTATTAGGGAATAAGGAAGGCAAGATTTGAAGATATGAAGATTTCCTTTTCCTTGAAGAAGAAGAAAACAGGGCAGCCAGATCACTTAACTTCTAAAATCCGTAGTAAATCCAATTTAATTCCAAATATGGTGTTCCTTATATGGATTTTACAGCCCTTTGAATAAGCTTTCCAATGAAATAAGAATCAGAATTTTCCAAGATCTGAAACTCCGGGAAAACGCGTTTGAAGACAGACTGTCAGATTTGTCCGGGTACACAAGGAAAGTCTTGTTTGGGTAGGAAAAACCCTACTCTTCTCCTATATTAAGGGGAGCTCGACTCATTCATTATCATCACTCATCATACAAGCCAAGTCTCTGCCTTAAACACTTCCTCTCCACAAATACTCGAGATTTCTTCAAGGAACGCCACCCTCCACACCATAAACACTCGGTCTCCACCTAGAGCAACCTTAGGCAATCCGAGGGTTCATCTAGCCATCCATAGAAGGATCTTGTATATGCTTTGCGACTGCAATCACGACACAAAGAGTGTATTTTGATCCCTCTACTTTCTCCTTGTAATGAATTTCAGTTTTATGTAGAGTGTAAAGACGTGTTTTTGTAATATAATTCTAATTCTATTTTATGCCATCTATTTCGAGTCTAAGTTCTTTCTTTGTGCTAATCTAAATGCGAGCAATCTTGGTTTAGGTTAGATAATGTGTCTTCTTCACTTAATGCTTTAATCTAAATGCGAGCAATCTTGGTTTAGGTTAATGATGTGTCTAAATGCGAGCAATCTTGGTTTAGTCACTTAATTATGAAAGATGCATGCGAACCACATAGTAAAGGCCTAGATAAAACTTAGGTTGCATATAATATGATTAGGTTATAAAGGAATGAGGTAAGTATGACGAGTTGATCATGTACATATGTAGGATAGCTTTTATTTTCGGCCTAGTAAGCATGTTTAGGGTTCTTTGTTCTTGTTTGTTTTCTACTTGTCTATGAGTGAAGCATGATAGAACCTAGGATTTCTCTATGTGTTTACTAACCATCTTCTGTCTTTATTTTCGTAGATTATAAACAACCAAATTATAAACCCCCATTTAACCATAGCATAGTCATGCATGCACCCTCAATCCCCGGTTAAGAACTATACCCTATTTACCAATGCTACATCTACACCAAGGGTTTTAATTGTTTATGCGTTTTTTTTGAGTGTTAAGTGTTTATTTAGTACTTGCAAAAGCGTGTATCAATTTTGGCGCCGTTGCCGGGGATTGTAAAGAATTGTGTGTTTATGCTTGTAAATATGTGAATATGTGTAAATAAGTGTGTATATATATATATGTCGGAATATGTAAGTAAATATGTAAAGTGTAGAAATTTTCATACATGTTCATAATAAGTTTCATCCTAACCTTTTGTTTTGCAGCCATGTAAATAGGTACATATTAAAGGAAGTCTTCGATTTACATTGAGTACGCGAGTTTGGTTGATTAAGTCTCACTCATTGGAATAGATGGCGCCTCTTTTTCTTTCTTATCTCCTTAACCCCTTGTGATGTGTGGATTTCATCACCGCACACCATAACCTAAGTGAAGTTATGGACATAAGGTCGATGGCGGAGTTTGCAAAGAACTTGAGGGAATGTCTTTCTCAAAATTTTGGCTGAATGTCGGACATGGTGTCTAGAAACGGGTTATGACTGGTGACAGGTTCTGGATCTAAGAAAGACTTGCATCAATGGAGTATATACCCATGATCCGGTGAGTGGATGAATACTTGTCTTTGAGTAAGAAATCTTTGGTAACTTGGTGTCTAGAAGGTGACGGTTTCTATGACGGGTTTTAGATCCGAGATCTCAAATCGGTCCTTGCCTCTCGTGGTCTCTCTTGCCAACTGGCCAAGTTTATTAAAGTTGCCCAAAGAAGATAAGGACTAAATCTACTTTCCATGATCGGTAAGCCTCGGGATGCATCGTCGAAATTAGTCCTGCATCTCGCGTTATCTCTATCCCCAACTGGCCATGTTTTTCGATTGAACCTAGGCCGATTGATTGAGAATGTACATTTTATCGCGCGGGTCGCACATCCAATGAAATACCTAAAGGCTAAATGAACGTATTCTCTTTAAATTGAGGGCGAAACTCAATTAACAAAATACTTGTGCATATTACTTGTAAATTTCGTGTGCATTTTAACTTGTAAAAGATTAACCACGTTGCATATAGCTTGCATAACCTGCCGGCGGCTTTGTGATGCTCGGATTTCATCACCGGGTACCCTAACCTAAGTGAAGTTAGGGACATGAGGCCAAACGAAAGGTCACGTTTGCATCATGTATTTAGCACGTAACTTTGTGTGTTTTCTGCAGGTTCTAACGTTTTTCTCTTATGCATTCATGTCATTTTTCACTTAGACTCTTGTTTGATGCATTTGAATGACGATTTAAGTGTTTTGAGCATGAATTTGAATGAAATGTGGTGTGCTTGCATTACCTTGTATATATATGTTTCTAATTGTAATTATGCTTAATTTTGCAGAAAACGTGTAAATTGAGTCCTAACTTATCTATGCATTCATTTTAGGGTGTCTAAAGCCTTGCATTCACGTTTAAAATTCTTGAAGTGTCTTACCTTAGTGTTTTTACAAGCTTTCGTGTGTTTGTGCCTTGTTTTTCTTTATGTAATTCATTTTGGTGTGTTTTCGTGAGTTTAGTGTGTTTTTCTTTCTTTTTTTATTTTTTTATTTTTTTTTTATTTACAATTTTAGTTAGTATCTTGCATTCCTTGTGTATCCTTTTGATACTAACACTTGATCTTTGTTGGATGAGCAGTTTTTCTATAGCTAACCTTGAATGTCCAGCTCCCATCCAACTCCTAAGATCAATCTTCAAGCACTCACGGACCGTTTAGCTCACTTGAAGTCTCAAGCAGTTCCAAGGGACCAAGATTTCGAGCAGCCTCTCATTGAGGAGTATTTAGACTCTCCACACTCATCCCATCACTCCACCGAGCACTCACAAGAAGAAGAGCAAGAGATGGCACGCAACAACCCACCGAATCCTCCCATCAATGAGAAGCGATCTCTTCGCCAACGTACTTGCTCAACCGAATGGAGTAGCGGTCCTTCGTGCATTCGATTTCCAGATCCTCAAGAGGACAAGAAGGACATTGAGTTGAAGAGTGGCTTCCTACACCGTTTACCAATCTTCCATGGGCTGTCAAATGAAGATCCAAACATGCATCTCAAGCAATTTCAGTTCATTTGCATGAGTATGAAGCCTACGGATGCCGATGAAGAACTCTTCAAGCTCAAAGCATTTCCCTTTACATTGATTGATAGAGCTCAAACTTGGCTTTTGGAACTCCCGCCTAACCACATCACGACATGGAAGCAACTTGCGGACCTGTTCTTGGCTAAGTATTTTCCGGCCTCAAAGATCACTGTTTTGAGGAAGAAGATCACGGGAATTACACAAGCATCGGATGAGTCTTTTGGCCAATATTATGACCGTTTCAAAGTTCTATGTGCCACCTGCCCTTCCCATGGTTTTTCCGAGACAAACCTCATGAACTACTTCTATGATGGTTTAAAACCAATTGATAGAGAGCTTCTTGATGCCGCTGCAACCGGAGCATTCATGCATTTAGATGAGATAGAAGCTCGAACTTTGTTGGAAAACCGAGCCAATAATGATGCTCAATATGGGATGGCTCCACGAAAACAAGTGAATGAAGCTAGTTCAACGCAAGTTAAGGATGAGAAGTATGACAAGATAACTTCCATGTTAGAGCAACTGCTTGAATTAGAGAAAAAGAGAGCCAAGGCAGCTCAAGGACCAACGTGTGGAGTATGTCAATTGCAAAGGCACCATAATGATCAATGCCCTAATGTGGTGGAACAAAATGGAGATCCGGAGCAAGTTAATGCTATTGGAGGATATCAAGGGGGCCAACGTTACAACAATTACAACAACAACAATTTTGGCAACCGAGATCATCCAGGTTTCAAGTGGAGTAGCAATGAGGGATGTTTAAACCCTCCGGCACCTCAACAAGGCTACCAACGTGCTCCCTTCCAACCAAGGCAGCCAATGCATCAAGCTCCCATTCCAACGATACAACCTATGCAACAATCTCCTCCAGTTCAACAACAATTTACAAATTCGGACTATGACAAGATGTTCACTCAATTGTCCACTTCAACACAAGTTCTCTTGGAGGGACAAGCAAAAGCAAAGGAGACGTTGGAAACACATGGCCGAGACATCACCGAAATCAAAAAGCAAATGGGCCAACTCGTGGACTTCATGGGTCAATTCCGTGAATCTGGCCATCTCCCTCCTCAATCTCAACCACTAAATCGGTAACACAACATGAGGAACTTTACATCTAGGTTGTAAGACGTTAAAAAACAAGCGCTTGTTGGGAGGCAACCTAATGGAGGAGTCTACAAACAAGATTTGCTTTCTCTTCTCTTATTTTTTTATTTTCGTAGATTTTGTTTTTTTTTCTTAGTTAGATTTTTCGTAAATCATTTTCTTCATGCTTGATTCTATGTTTTACTTTAGTACATTGAGGACAATGTAGAGTTTAAGTGTGGGGGAGGGGTTTACAACTTATTTGAGTCATAAATTGTTAAAACCGGGCGGACAATGAAACTTTCCAGCGGATGATGCCGTAAACAAAAATATTTGTTTTGAATCTTTTTGTTCAACTTAGTGTTGTAAAAAGTCTTTAGGATGCCCTTAATTAGTTTATGATGAAAATGGACCGAAAACGAATACATTATGGCGTTGCAAATCACTTAAACAATTTCTAGTGCTAATTGAGATATTTTGAGTATTATAACATGTAGTGGATATGGTTTGCATAAACATGGTACAGATTTCGCATGCTAGAATAAGCTTTTAGATCATACGAACCTTAAAGTGAGTTTTTGAGCCTGCAATACTTTCTTTGATGAGTGAATTTCGTGCATGTGTCTCAAAAATAATACATTCTTCATCTAATTACTTGCCATAGATTTTAATGAACTAGAGATTGCTAGAACTTACTCATGTAGACTTGCAAAGCTTTTAAATTGATATTTACTTTGATTTTGGATATGATTAAAGACATTTAGGTTTTCCACCACTTAAACCAAATAGCCATGTGTTGGTTTACTAAAGCATTAGCTGTAGGAGTGTTCAGGACACACTATGAAAATATGGGAGTGCTTGCTAGTCTTGATTCTTGAGTTTAGTGGGAGTGTCTATGTGAAGAGATTGTAGTTCTAGTTGTTGTTATGTTCAAGTTTTTTTCTGTAAGTTTTATACAGTATGTAAGGTTCATGATATCAATAAAATTTGAGGAATTTTCAGTTCAGTTCAGATTCATTTTTAAATATTACAAATTTTGGTTAAGCTTGTGATTCTGATTTCTTTCAAATATGATTGTTTATCTTGTAACTACAGTATGTTCAGGTGGATATGGAGTGTATAGCTTTTGTGTTGCACTTGTTACCTATGTTCAGTAAAGAAACATGGTTCCACTGGTGTCCTTGATATGTTTGTTATTTTGGTGTTTTTATTGAAAACCATTCAGTAGGACAGAGAGTATTAGTGATGCTTGAGTATAAATGTACATTTTCATTAGCTCTCATTACCATTTCTGGGACTCATGTATGCTGCATGATCTGTTGCTGTGGTTCTTAATCAACTGGTTCGCATGAACCAATTCTGATTCTGAATTCTGCTTTAGTGAGTGTAGTATGACAGAGTTGCTTTTCAAATTTTTGATTAGAACATGATGTGATTCATGGCCACTACAGTAGCTTTTTTATTACAGTTTAGGCATATGTGAAATGAGTTGAGTTCAGTGGGAGATTGTTAGAATGGAACTTAAACTCATATACATTATTTAGTGCTTAAATGTTGTAATCAAAGAGTTAGAATCATAATTGTAAGTTCACTAAGTCATTTACAGATTAGTACATTAACACTGTAAATCCTAATCCATATTGTACACTGATTTGGTACTCTTCATGTTGTCATAGTATTTAGTGTTCAACTTGTACACTGATAATGGATAGGCACAAGTTTAACACTATATAAGGAGAGGTGAGGTCCCTGTTCCTCTACGCGCAATACATTAAACTCTTCCCATCATCAGAGAGTATAAACAGTAAGGAACAGAAAAATCTAAGCCTTCATCAACACTTCATCATGTCGATCACTATCAATGCAGCTGGTAAGCTTCTTTCATTCTGTTTCTGATATATTCATGTTGAGTTACTTGTGTTTATATGAATAAGAACTTCAGCTAATGTTCTTCACATCACTGACTCATCCGCATGTTCCATGAGAGGTTTCAATTAAATATGAGTTCATGACCTTATGCAAAGTAGTCCCTCTTCGATATTGTGTTGTTTGTATGGTACATGGGTGCTTGGTGAGTCATGAAAAACATGGTTGTTTGTTTAGCTCGAAGTTGCAGGCCCATTTGTATATGTAGCTGCTTTTGGATTAAAGCTTCTTCTATATTGGATTATTCATCTTCTCTCATTTGTTGAAATGTTCTGGGGATAGATTAGTTATCTTTTGCTGTTGCAACAGCCTCTATAGTAAGCTTTGAGGTAGTGAAACATTTCTTCACTTCTTCTCATCAGTTATTTATATTTTATTCTTAGAACGTCCTAAGGAATTTAACCAGGTAGCGCATATTTAGTTAGGAAGACACTTTTGTATCCTACATTTCTTTGGTTTGTAGTTAAACCACAATGGTTTACTACAATACTTGTAATTGATGCACATGTCTCAATTGCGTTAATGCAATTTCGATATTCTCTAAAAAAAAATCTCATGAAATTATGCTACACCTGTTTGCTGCGATTTCATCTCTCTTATTTTGTAGTGGGCTAGTTCTCGGAGCTCATCACCATAAAGTTGGGTTGTTTAGTGTTGCTAGAAATTGTTTAGTATGCTGGTCTTTTTTCAATGATAATTTGTCATCTTATGCTATTGAAGATCGAGCAACCGATATAGAGGAAGCTTTGAGGAAGCGAATCCATTTTTTTGTTTCTTCACATCAATTATTTGTATTTATAGTTTTAGGACATCCTTAGAAATGTAATTATATAGCGCATGTTTAGTTAGGAAGACACTTTTGTATCCTGCATTACTTTGGTTTGTAGTTAAGCAACAATAGTTTAGAGCATCTCCAACAGATACCTTATAGCTATATTAACAGATTTTTGACTTAAAAGACTTCCAACAGCTTGTGAAGTTAAATTTAGTTTTCCTAAAAAATATGTAGCTACTTTTAACTTTTCAGAACAGAGAAAATAATGAAAAGTTAAACACTCCTAACATTCAAATTAATTTCTGCTTTAACATCCCAAATTTTCAATGTTAGTTTGAATTTCAAAAAAATAAATTAAAATGATTTTAAGATAACTACTACTGCTAAATAGAAAGTTAAAATAGAAATAGCTAGATGTAGCTTATCAACATATATAACTATAACATTTAGCTTAATTCTTGAAGATGCTCTACAGTACTTGTAATTGATGTACTTATCTCAATTGTACTAATGCAATTTGTTTTCTCAAAAAGAAAAAATCTCAAAACAAGAAAGAAAAAAGTAGAAGTAGTGAATACTCTGGGTAAAATTTGACATATGAAGAATAGGCTAGGGTTTGTGATACATAACTCCACCAGTAGTGGCAAATCATACACGATTACACTTTCATGTTATCGGGTCTACCCAAGAGAAACACATTTAATAAGAGAATCAAGAAGATTGACATGCTAATGACACATTTATAGTTATGCGAGTTTGACTCGGTTTAAGTAGTGCAAGCTTCGTTTGGTGTCAAAAAATTGTCTCCAAATTAACCGACTCAATAAATTTTTGGTAGACTTAGCAATACAATGCACACATAACTATTGACCTATTGTAATTGTATTAATCAAAAGGAAAACTCACAACTAATTATGAAGTTTGTTATTAAATCTTAGGTTTGAGTCATAATAAGAGTAAGACTTAAATCTTATAATGTCCTTAGAAAAAATGAATACATACATATATATATATATAAATTTTATCAAGTGCAAAGATTTGAGGTCTTTCAAATTTGACCCTAGGTGGAAAGATTGTCTATTAATGGACTAGTACTATCCTTCTCACTTTCAAGAAAATCAACCACCGCAAAAGTTCCCAATCACTGGGTTGATCGTCGTCACCCACTACGAAAACCCTCATCTTTAGGCATGGCATGATAATCAAAGAACCGGACCAGACCAGATCAGCCGATTTAGGTCAATTTTTTCCTATAAACATAAGTTTTTAATTGATCCAAACCAAAGTCACGGTTTGGTTTGTGTTCGGGTTCAGTTTTACATAAAAACATCGCACCTGAACCGAGTAACCCGAAAATGCTAGGTTTCATTACTCGATTGGAGTATACCAGTGAGCCTATGTAACTATTATAGGCCTTGATACAGAGATTCCTAGGTATATATAGGAAAAATTTCTAACCCTAGAAAAATTAACCTTCATTCGGTGCCTCTCTCAGTCTCTCTCCCCTTCTTTCTCGACTTAGTTGCCTCTCTCAGCCAAACCCTAGGCGCCTGCTTGCTCTTCTCATTGACTCTGAGTGTTCGACGACTCGCCTTTACTCCTCACGGCCATAAGCCATCGCCAGCGTGCCTTTCTCCAAGGGGATGTATGTCTTCGTCGTAGCCCCTAAAAAAACACGACACGAAATACCCATATTTTAAAACTGAAAACCCAAAGAACCGACCTGAAAGTGGTTGGTTCGATTTCACTTCGGTTCTCTTTATTTAACATCAAAACCTGACCTGAAACAAACTCATTCGGTTTGGTCTCGGTTCTCAAAATTTTAGGGTCGACCTTAACCTAGCCCATGCTTACTCTTCTTTTCCTACAGTCGCTCTCCTTTGCTTTGGACACCTAGAGCTCATCGCTATCGACCTGTCAAGGGCCCTTATTTCTCCATAACCATCGATCTCAGCAATATACTCTACGAAGCATTACCATATCTCGCCATGGAAAGTCACCAAAAAGCTGCGCGACTGTTGCTAGAACTCTACCGAGAGAGAAGGGAGTCGAGAATGGTCAAAAGGCCACCCCAAAGTAAATTACAAGTGGAATTATAAAAAGCTTTTTGTGCCTATAGTTGATTTTTCGTGTCTAGAGTCGTCCACACGCGAGAGGAAATATGCTAGGGAAAGGGAAGAGAGGGTGAGCGTAAGGAATGGGGAGTAAGAGATAGTGGGAGAGGTGGGATAGGAGAGCAGAGGAATAGGGAAATAGTGCATTAAAGTTTGTCGCATTTTGTGACTGTGAGAGTTACCGAAGATGATGGACTAGCAGTGAAGACAAGTTTGAGTGGTGTTATTTGATGTTTGGTTTCGCATTTGCATGGAAATATTTGGTATCATCAACCTTCTGATCTGGAATGGTGAGTTTGCCAACCATGCCTTGTACGGTGTCCTGTTTGATATTTTTGTCCTTCCTAGGTTGATCTCTTACTACTCTCATGACCTCTTTCCTTAGAGTGTCACTAGAAAGACGATGCTGACGAACTACCAAATCCATGGAGGGCCCAACTTTTACAAATTTAGTCCTTAAAACTATTATGTTTGTTTTGGCCAAGAAACAGAGTTCAAATCTTGCTTCTTTGGTGGCCTATCACATGGACTGAGCTTATCATAAGTTCAGTCAATCTTAAAAAAAGTTGACATTAATCACCTATTAGATTGTGACACGTGACACTTGAAAAATTTACTCCTTGGGTTGTTTAACCTTGGGGTGCATTCTAAATTGATCCATTAGAGAGACATATATATGCTCCTCTGATGCAACAATCGTATTTACTATCAACATTTTTTCACTGATAATAATTTTTTAATGGGAAATTTGCACCAACAATACTTGGACTCTTCTGCGTCCACCAAGTTAGTATCCGGTCTTTCAAAGTGATCAATGTAGTCCCTAAATCGTATTTTCACTATATTCGTAGTGCCTCCGTTAATTTTCCGTCATCGAAATATTAACTTGATGACGTAGTTTGCGCACAATAAATTTAAGGAGTATAGTTGACATTTCACACCAAATTCAATTTTTTATTGAACCATGTCATCAAGTTAATGTTTCGATGACAAAATATTGACGGAAATACTACGAATTAATATAACAAAAATATGATTTAAGTATTACATTAACCACTTTCAAAGATCAAGTACTAGCATCCACAGTTGGTGCAAATTTCTCTTTTTTAAACCACCACAAACGCTGTGGGCTTTTTGAGCGGCATGTGAGGTATTTTGTGCAAAGTGATGGTTGACAACTGGGAACTGAACCGAAGGAATCCTCTCCGATGGTTTTAAATCTTCTCAGTGCTAAAACAAAAAACAAAAAAAGAAGAATTCTAATAATATTCAAACAACATAATTAAGTTTTGTTTATCATTACAAAGAATGGTTCAGACTTACGTTTTGATGGCTTACTCTTACACACTACATCCACAAAATAATGTCTTTAGGTTACATAAAACAACAATACTGAATCGTGGCTAAGTTTCAAACCCTTAAAAAAAATAAAAATTAACAGTACTCAGTCTAACGACTGAGTATATAACACGTGACTAAGATTCAAACCTCTTATAAAAAAAAAACAACAGTACTCAGTCGTTAGGCCGAGCATATAGAGGAACGACATAAAATGCATGCCTTATTTTTCACTCTCTTGCTCTGTTCAGACAACAGAAAAACTGTCACTTGAATGGTTATCTAATGACACAGTTCCTCCATCTTCCGTCATGCATACGGACAGAACACATTTTTTTCTCTCTTTCTAGAGATTAGACGACAGATTGAGTATTTGCAGTGCTGTAGGATCTCAACTCTTCAATTAGGTTATTAAAATCATTGTATGATGAGCCTCCTTCCTCAACAGCCCTCCTTGCTTGCTCTCCAAGCTCCCTAGCTCTGCTTCTCCTTACATCTGCTTCTTCACCCACCATAATCTGAGTCACAGCTTTCTCAATTGCTTCCTTCTTGACTACACTGTCCCCAAAACCGTGGACCCTAACCCACTTCTGTGCACCAACCCCAACTCCAGTTTTGAGCACTTGAGTCACCAATTTCTCGTTGTAAAATTGCTCGGCAGTTAAGGGCCATGTCACCAACGGCAACCCCGCAGAGATTCCTTCTAAGGTTGAGTTCCAACCACAGTGAGTAACAAACCCACCAACACTGGGATGATCAAGAATCAACACCTGCGGAGCCCAACCTCTGATGATCAATCCCCTGCCTTTCGTCTTCTCCTCGAATCCATCAGGCAACAAATCATCATCGGTGCCTTTCCTCACAACCCAAATGAAGTCCTGCCCAGAAGCTTCTAGAGCCATTGCAATCTCCCTGAGCTGAGCAGAACTAAAACTGCCCATACTCCCAAAACTGACATACACAACTGAATTGGGTTCCTTGGTATCAAGCCACTTCAAACACTCATGCTCATCGATGGAGGATTCCTTCCCTCTCTGCGATTTCTCTTCGACATCTCTGTTGCATAGAGAAACAGGGCCTATATGCCATGTCTTCCTCCCCAGCCCATTTTTGTAGTAATCTGCATAAACTGGCTCGAGCTCATAGAAACTGTTAACAAGCACCCCATAGCTCGTTAACTCCGATTCTCGAGCGGCGTTCATCACTTGGCTCATGTCGCTTACAGCATTATTCTTGACGAAGTCAGCGACTTGGGCTCTTGTCAATGCCATCTCACCAGGCAAACCGGGGATCACAAAAGCATCAGTCTCTTGAGAAACTGTGTCGTAAGGCTTATGGATCCTGACACACTCTGAAGCACAAAGAGAAAAGATACTAGTCCCAGGAAAAACCAACCTCGGAATACCGAACTTGGCAGCGGCTTCAGTAGCCCATGGAAAGAACATGCCGGCAACAAGGCAGGTCGGTTTGAACTCCTCGAGAAGTTGCTCCAGCGGTTCTTGTAGCAAATGCACGGCTTTGTAGAACCTGACTATCAAGTCTGGCGAGGGAAGTGTGTCGAGATTCTCACAACCTTTAGGCAGACCAGCCTCTTCACAAGGAAACTCGATGGTTTTGATTTCGATGTCAAACCCAGAGGAGGGTTTCTTTTTCGTTTGGGTTGTTTTTGCGAACCAGGCTGCATTTTGTGGAGTAGTGACAATGGTGATCTGGACGCCGTGTGAGGCAAAGAGCTTGGCCATGTCCGAAACTGGGATCATGTGGCCGTGAGCCATGAAGGGGAACAAGAATATGTGAACCGAACCCATTAATTTCATAAGCTTACAATGAAGATGAATGTGTGTGCAACTGGGCATGACCTCATGAATATGTATATGTAGAATTAAGGTAAAACTGTAGAGAGTCTAGCATATATAATAATTAAGTTGCAGGTACTAACAATCAGTCAGTAAAACATGTTCTGTTCTTAAAGTTTTAGAATATAAACTAAAGTCAGTAGTGTGATCGTTCCGATCAAGTCTACGTACTCGTACCAGTTTTTTTTATATATGATAATAATCAAGTAGCATATAATAATAATAATTAAGTATCCAGTCAGTAAAACAGGTTTTGTTCTTTAATATATCAAAAGTTTTAGAATATACAAACTAAAGTCAGTAATTTGATCGATCGCAATCAAGTCTACGTACTCGTACCAGTTTTTCTATACATGATGAGAAGGACAGTACAACCGCAGGTTCCCCGCCCAAATTGAAAGTGAGCACCGACTTCGTGCCAAGAATTTGCAGGCAACTATAGGTCTATAGCTTGGAGATTGGAAAGTTTGTTACGTCCGCACGTCCAGATCGTCCTGTTCAATCACAACATGACTATCGGATGAAGAGAAAAATAAGATGATCATTATTAATAGTTCCTTGGAAGTAATGTGATTATCGGAACACTAATTAATTTTTGGCTTGGGCTGGCAAAGTAGTTTTATATGGGGAAAATGGTTGGAATTGTCGAAGTATGACATTTATTATTTTGATTTTTCAAGTTTATGTACAGATTTCACTTTGATCACTCATGTATGACATATATCATTTTGGTCCTCTAAATTCATTTAAAATGAATGATCAAAGTGATAGACAAGTAGGGATCAAAGTGATATATATCTTACTAGAGTTACCAAAGTGATAGATTAAGGTAAATTTGAGGGACCAAAGTAATATATGACATATACTGAGGACCAAGTGTCATACGTAAGAGACCATTTTATATTGTGACGTACCAGTGTACTACTTATGGCCTTAGAGCATCTCCAACAATTTTTATATAAATTCTCTATTATAGAGGAAAAAGTCACTTAATCTTTATAATAAAAAGGGTTCAACTCCAACATATCTTCTATACTACTATACAAAATTAAATGTTTTCTTGTCTAATTTTAAAAATTCCATATAAATAAATAGTATTATATATCAAAAACAAAGTCTTATTTTACAACTTGCCCTATTTAAAAAAGTGAGAGTGAATTATAATAGGTGAGTAATAAATTTTGGAGGTTTTGCGATGAATATATAAGTTTTCAGAATTTTATAGATATAGAAATTTTTTATCTTTTTTCCTTCTTTCTTTTTTTATAAAATACAAGATAGTTTACAAAAGCCGTTAGAGCTAAAAAAAAATTAATTTTTTTCTCTAAAATAATAAATATTGTGATTTTATTAGAGATGTTGAAGATGTTCTTATGCATACATGAAGAGGTGTAATATTGAGATACAATAATTAAGGAGGTCCTCAACATTAGTAATAACGGTCCACAACATGTGACTCCAAGTCACACTTCGATCACTACTTACCGTATGGACAATAGCCACATTATTACAATACCATTTTAACGATTATGGGCCTCAAGAAAGGCCAAAATATTATGACCTTAATTCTATATGGCACTTCTCATATTATATTTCTCATTTAATTTTCATTTATTATATTATTGGTCAAATGTTTATCACGTCCTTTAATTTTTTGCTCATTATATTTTATAGATTTTTTTGAAAGCTGGACGATATTATTGAAACCAAAGAGGTTAAGTACAAATAGGGAGGATATGATCCCTTATAGAGTCTAGGATCACTCCTTGCCAATTACATGTCAATAGTTCATGGAGACCTAACTGACCTAAGGTATGAGCAACAAGATTTGCTTCTCTATAAACATGTTGTACTTTTGAGCTTGACATAAGACTCAAGAGGTAAGAAACACCAGAAAAAACACTTTAGCCGACGAAAAAAATTCGTCGGCCTGTTAGACGTTTTCGTCGGCTAAAGTAAAAGCAGACGAACGTTCGTCGGCTAAAGGTCGTCAGTCATACTTAAGCCGACTACAATAGTGGCAGTCGTCAGCGTAAAATTTGAACTTTAGCCGAAGACGTTATACACATTTGCTGACGAAATTTCGTCGGCCAAAACTTCCCCGCTGGTCAAATGGTTGACCCGAACTGGACTTTAGCCTACGACTGATAAAGACTTTTGTCGGCTAAAGTCTTTGTACATCGTCGGCTAAAGTATGAAACTCGTCGGCTAAGGTCTTCACTTTAGCCGACGACTGTGAATATTGTCGTCGACTAATGTTGGTGATTTCTAAAGAAGAAAAAAACTGCACATTCTGGATTTTTATTCCCAGAACCTGCAAATTGCACAAATTTATTTCCACAATAGCCAACAACACATAAAATGAAAACAAAACACATATTCACTAACAAATACAAATTAATGAAACTTAAGCGTATATACATTTTAAACTTAGCACTTAAACTAAGTTAAGTGTTCAAACTAAACCCACATAACACCTAAACTAAATATCATCCAACAATTCAACATCACCATATACATATATTCACAAATTAGCTATCTCTAGAACTATTTCATACTTCTATTTCTATATATAGAACCACATCTTAATCCCTCAAGGTCCGGATCTATAATTTACGTTGTTGATTAAGCTATCTATAAATTAGCTAATTATAGAAACCAGCACGCGCACACTCACATGGAATGGCTAGTAGTTCTAACTGCATGAACCATGATCCCACAACTTACGTTGCATGGTAGAGGGTGCGGATTCTTGGAAGCAAAGAGTTGGGAAGCGTGGAAATATATTTTTTTCCCATTTTTTCTTGGAAGTGGGTGCGTTTTGGAAGCGTTAGAATTAAATAATAAATAGGATAAATATAACATATAAAAGATAATATATAAAAATATGTCATAATACATTTAAATAACTCAAATAAATTCAAAGCTTACATTCAAATTACTCAATTTAAAACAAATTCTAAGCATCAAGACCTCATCTTCACTCTATATTGTCAAATAAAACGGCCTCCCAAAGCTAGTTTACTAAAACATCAATATGAGAATCAGATCCTAACCATGTATACAAAGCTAATTTATTAAAACACCATATATAAGAGCAATACACCATCACAGTACAACAAGTACATCAAAATTATAACTTACTGCCAGCATAACACTATCAAGTTTTAGACATCTAAAGATTACAATCATAATCTAGACTACAATTAACATCAAGCACTCAATTAGGTGGCTAAAACAAAAATTGCAGCAACGTTAGACTTCATTTTATTCACATGGGCATTTTATTGAGCAGGTGGTGTGCATGGGTTCCGTGCAACCTAGCCCACAACCTTAGTTCAAATTCAAACTGTGACTATAAAAAACTAAGCCTTCAAAATTATACTTTGGTTCCACAGGTAGGAACCTCAAGCCAAAGCCAAATTTCGTAACCAAGTTTCTTAAAAATTAACAAATCCCATACACTGAGTGTTAAGGAAACCTCACCTGCCAAAACAAAACCACACACAAACGATGACTAGTTTAACCTCTGCGCATTGCTCAATCACAATCACCACCACATCTAAACCCTTTGTTGTCGTCCAGTCGAGCTCGTCGGTCATCGTTGCCACTGTGTCCTCTGCTTGGCGTCCTCAACATAAACCACCAATTGAGAAGAAGGAAGGGAAGAAACGAAGGCGTTACTTCCCACTTCCATAATCTCACGCCTCAACTCTATCTCTCTCTCAAACTTGCGCTGCCACCACTCTTTAACTCCCTCTCGTCTCTAACTCCCTTTGGGCGAAATCTGGGTTTAACCCGATGACTTTAGCCAAGGACGTAAAAAAATGGGCAACTAAAGTATAGCCGAAAAAAATGCCATTTATTATCGTCGGCTATACTTTGGCCGATGACACGTGTCACAGTCGTCGGCTAAAGTTACTTTAGCCGACGACAATACATTTTCGGCTAACGTATAGCCGACGACACGTGTTTCATTCATCGGCTAAAGTAACTTTCCCACAAGCAGCTCGGTTAAGACCCAATTCCACAGCTTTCCCATAAGCAGATCGTAATGCCAAGGCCTCCGCTTCAAAATCTGATGCTATCATCGAGATTGGAGCACACAAACCTCCAAGAATCATCCCTGAGGCGTCCCTCTAGATAACTTTGATACCACCATTTTTATTTGTGGCTTTCCATGCCCCGTCGCAATTAATTTTTATCCACCCTTCGTGTGGTTTAATCTAGGTCTAAAGCCTTCGTTTTTGTTTCTGCACTGTAGCCAGTCTTAGGGAGTTGTATAGTTAGAAAGCTATCAAAGTTTGGTAATGAGTCCTCCCTTCCTCCATATACTCTTGGGACAAAATTCTCCGTTTTCGTTCCTTCCAAATAGACCAAATGAGATAGAAAATCCATGACATATCTGGAGTGCTAAATAGATCAAAACAAGCTTTAAACCATGTAGTAAATGGAGAGGATATCACACTAGGGAAGCATGCTTTCAAACCCGGTGACAATGAGGCAATATTCTTAACATAAGAGCAGTCTCAGCTAACATGTTCGATTGTTTCTTCATGTGTATCACACAGACAACATATGTTGGGAGGAAATGCTATTTTACTTCGAAGATTCATTATGGTGGGAAGAATGTTTTTGCAAACCTTCCACATGTGAATTTTCACTTTGCCTTGTGAAGGAAGACGCCACAAAGAAGACCAAAGGTTGTTTTGAAGAACTCGAAGCTGTGGCATGATTGCTTACCATATTTTTGATAGCAAGTTTGTAAGACGATGTTGTTAAAAATCTCCCTTTCATATTATAAAAAAGACTAGCTTATCGAGGAAAGCTCTGGTACTTAGTTGAATGGATATAATAAGATTCTCCTCCTCTTAATTAAGGAGGGAACGAACCAAAGATGCATCCCATCTACCGGTATCTACTTATAAATTGCTAACTTTGAGTTGACTTACCTCACAAGAAAGGGGATGGACAAGGCCTTCCCTAGGAATCCAGACATCATTCTTGGCATCGACTCTGGTACCATCACCAACTCACTAAATAACACCATGTTGAAGTAGTTTGGGTGCTTCTAGGATACTTACGCCAACAGAGGGAGGGACAGTCAAATAAATTAGCATCCCAAAATGAACCATTGGGAAAGTTTCTCGCTTTATAGAGTCTGTTGATTAGTGGATCTGGATTTTGAATAATGTGCCCCTTGTTTAACAAGGAGTGCCAAGTTGTGTGCATGAAAGTTTTTAAACCCAACACCTCTGTCTTCTTTACACAAACACATCTTCTCCCAAGAGAGCCAATAAATTTTTCTATTCTCAATTGTAGTCTCCCACCAAAATTTGGCACACGTTTGATGGAAGGTTTCACAAAACTCCGTAGGTAGGAGGAAACAACTCATTGAGTAAGTAGGGAGGGCATGAGCTACCACATGAATTAATAATTCCTTCACTTCCTTGCCAGCGCTACTCAATAACTTACCCTGCCATTATTTAAGTTTCTTGCTAAGCTTCTCTTTGATGTAGGCAAAGGTTGTTGTCTTCTTTCGTCCTACATAAGTTGGAAGGCCGACGTATTTTTCATGTTCGTCTACTACAGTCACACCAAGAACCCCTACAAGTTCCATATTCAGACTCATCAACACCCTTACTGAAACAGATGTTGCTTGCCTAAATTGACTTTTTTGGCAGGAAGATGTTTTATATTCCTCTACAACTTGTATTACTTTCCTAATCTCTTCAACTGAAGCCTTGCCAAACAAGAAATTGTCATCCGCAAAGAGAAGATGATGAAAGTAGGCACCCCATGAAAAATAGTGATCCCTTGTAGATGTCCTGCACTAGCTCGATGCTGGAGAAGGGTTGAGAAATATTTAGTGCCAAGTAAGAACAAAAAGGGAGAGATAGGGTCACCGGCTTTGTCGAATTCCTCTAGTTGAAGCAAGAAAACCTTTAGGTTGTCCATTTCTTAGAAAAGAGTATCTCACTACAGTCACACACTACAACACCATCTTGATCCACTTTTTGTCTGGATAGGACTCCTTCCAAGAAGTTTCACTCCAATCATTCATAGGCCTTGCTCATATCTAATTTCAGAGAGAAAACTCCATCATTACGCGAGGCATAGTTATGGAAGTAATGAGATACCTCATTAACTACCAAAGTATTATCGGAAATAAGGCGTCCTGGTACAAATATACTTTGAAAGGGAGAGATAATCTTGTCCAAAAACTTCTTTAACATGTTCACAATCACTTTAGAACAAATTTTATAAAGCGCATTGCACATTGCTAAAGGTCGAAGATCATACATCTTTTCAGGATTCGTCACTTTAGGAATTAAACAAATATGAGTATAATTGACTTGCCCCAGTAGAATACCGAACTCCAGGAAACTAGTGACTACTGACACAACTTCATGGCCAATTGTATCCCAATATCTTTGGAAGAAGAGAGAAGGCATGCCATATGGCCCTGGACTTTTGTTGGATACATTTGGAATAAAGCTCTTCTTATGTCACACTCTGAGTATGATGCTACAAGGCTAGCATTCATATAATCTGTCACTTTGGGTTGTATCAGCTCTACCACTTCTGCCATAGAAGAGTGCAGTAAATTACTAGCAGAAAACATAGAAGAAAAATAGTCAATTACCACTTTTTCAATGCCTGTCAGAGTTGTCTGACTCTTTCCATTCTTATTAATCAAGGAAGTAATACGATTCTTCGTTCGTCTATTCGAAGCTTTGTGATGAAAAGTTAGCTCAATAAAAGATGATTTGACAATTTGATTGCTACATTAAACCTTTAAGTTATATCGGATGTAGTGTATTCATCAAATGTTGAATCTGATGATCAAATGGCCAAATTATTTCCGATTGGGCTGATTATTTTGTAAATGTAATCTTCCAATGATAATTTAAAGGTTGATTATTTTTAATGATTGAATAAATTTTTCAATCTTCTGGAAATCAAAACTTCTTCGCTCAATTTTTTCAACCTTACATAGCTCATTTACTCTGCAACACTGTGATTCCAACGGCGCTCATTTCGTTCACAAACAGTGGAATAAAGTTTCCTATATATTATTATTATAAATTACCTTCAAAGGGGAAGCAGTCGATCAGGAAATGTACGTTAGTACTGTACTAGCTTTGCGGAAGTGATCGAGAAATTAAGAGATCGCACTGAAAATAGGAGATCGAATTGAAGAAGAATATGTACGTGACCGACGCTACATATATATAAGTAATATAACCAACGCATGCATATGGTCCAAAAAGACTGATTGGTGGTATATCCGACGTTACTTAAGTTGCCTACACTGATCAGAACTTATTGGATAGACTACGTACTATAGTGATCCGACCGACCATAATTGAATGACAGATATAGATATATATCGATCTCTATCCTCTATAATCTATATATACCTAATTGAGTGAGTTTGACAATGCCGCGCGCGATGTGCATTTATATATAAAATTGAACGAACGGTGTTACTCCTGAATAGAAAAAGGATACACACATAACATGTCTCAAGTAAAGAAAGCCAAAATCAGATGAGTCCCAAGTCGGAGCGACTTCCCTCCACCAGCAGCAGATTGGATTCACCTGCGAGAGTGTGACGCACGGTTAATTCCTGACCATGAATTGAGTTGATTAAATTATGCCATTTTCTGCAGATTTGGACCTTCAACGGAAAGTTTGTCCAATAAAATGAACCACCGCGAAATACTCCGTGCCAAAAACTCATAACGATCGGTCAATCCCCAACACATTATCTATGCGAAACCTAGAAGAAAGAGAAAAAACAAAAATTGACACCCATATGATCATCTCAATCCCCGCAACAATTAATTGTTTGAAATATAGGTATTTTAACATTATTTTATTTACCTATTTTGAGACAAATAAATTAAGATATTTAATTGTTCAAATGTTTAAATGGGTGAATGAGAAATTATCACCTAAAACAATTTAAAAGCTTTCGATTTGCCAATAAATTGTTTATGACGACTAATAAACCTTAATAATAGCATGCAATTGAATTATTACAAACTAAATAGTTTAGTTTGTAACGATTTTGTAACCGCTCATAAAACTTAATTATGACATTCAATTGAAGTCTACTAAATGGACTATCTGTAACCGATCGTACACATTAGTGGCAGCAAACCAAAGAGCGTGTAACTGTCAATTGATGACGAGTATAATGACTAGAAACAATTTTGGTATTAACTCGACAGAAAATGGCTTGTTTCCTAATGAAGTCTATATCAAGCAATATCTTCTTCTCATTTGAACATCCCGTCAGAAAGAAAGCATTTCCTCTTCTGATATCTTCTCTCTTTCTCTCAAACTTGGTGATAGATAAAGGCTTACTAATTGTTTGAATTAGTCACTTCGGATTTTATTTAATATCACATTATTTTTCTACAATCTTAAGAATTTTCATATGTGATATTGGCTAACGTGGTTGCTTAATTGAAGTGGTTGCCTAACAGAAAGTTGTTGCCTTAAGGAATTGGTTGCGTATACCAAAATTATGTTGCCTTGGAAAAATAGTTGCCTTAAGGAAATGATTGCCTTTGGAGTTGTGTTTTGAAACACAAAATTTTGCCTAAGAGAATTAGACTCCAAAGAAATTACCAATTAGCTACTTACACTAATGAGGGTTTTTTCAAGGATAATGGAAAGTTTCATTGAAATAAGGAAGCACTATGATTTGGTTATATGTCAAATTCAAGTGATTGAATATTGAGATATTCAATATGAAATTTTTTATGAATTTGACCAAGTAATCAATAGAGAAATAATATCGAATATTGTTTGTTGGTTAAGAAAATAACATGTTGGTGTGTGTATTTTCATAAAAGTCAACGTAAGGTGTAAAGACACTAAAAAAGCTAGATATCACATCGAGTCTTTTAGTTGAAAAAGAGGATGTGATAATGAGTGTTGATCAATGCAAACTATGAGTGACTTGCACTTGATGATATGAAATCCCACATTACTCGGGGGAGATGAGGTGATGCGCCTTATGTGTGGAGACTCACCTTCGTATAGCAAGACGCGGTTTAGGGAACTGTGTCATGACAAATGATGTTATAAATAATGGACAGGACATGTAAGTAGTTAAAGATTATGACTGAGAGATGAAAGGCTAGGAGTGGTGGTATGATCAAGTCAAGTGAAAGGATCAACCCCGATTTAGTTTCCTAAACTGGAATCAAACCCCTTCTGAAAACACGAACCAACAAAAACCATAAAAATTTCAGCAGAGTAACGCTATTAACGCGGAATTGCCATTAACCTGCACCCGGAAAAATACACTTCATCCTATGCCACAAAAGCCAAACCGTGGGCACCAATCCCATCCGGATTTCCTCAATATCATAACAATAGCAATAAACAGTAAACATAACTGTATAATATAGAAAATCCGGGAAAAACCACATAAAACATGTATCAGTATCGTATCAGAGCGACCTCTAGTGTATATATACAAAATATACAACAGTAGGCGAAACAAGGAACCTACTGGAAAAGACAGGTAGCTCGAACAACTAGCCTCCGTCCGCGATGTGAGACACCAGAATCCAAACTGCAAACTGGGCACGGAAACCGAAAAGTCCAGGGGAAAGACATAAAATCGTTAGAGTGAGTGGACGAAAATAAATGTCTTTCGCCGAATAATATATGTTATAAAAACATATGCGAGTCTAAATAAATGAATATGTCATAGTACACGAAGGAGACTCTAATTCCTCACGCGTACGGAGCATGCAGCGTAAAACTCTGCGGGGTCACTCATGGACACGTCCGCGCTAGTACAGTCGGAATCACGGGATCCCAGACCCACACGTGATTCTAGCCAGAAAAGTCTCAGGTCAGAGGTCTGCCCCCTCCCCCCCCCCCCTCGGTAAAACCTTGGGTCAGGGGTCGCAGCCTCCCCCGATAAACATCATTGGGGATCAGCCGGGATGCAAGTGTATCGATACAACAATATATACTGTGACTGTACTCTGTGTAAACCAAATCATAAATAGTTCTATGCAAGTGTATAAAGCATAATATAAATGCATATACGTAATACATAATTGTATAACACATGCTCATATAAATCATAATCTCATATGCATGCTCATGCTTATAAAACGTGTATTAAAGACTCGCGACTAATCAGTGAAAAGAAATTGTCCACTCACAGACGAGCAAAGCGCGCACTCGCGCTAATCACGTGGTCCGGCGGAAGATCCCTCGCCCGAAACACGATCTCGATCCCCTGAATAATCATAAAATATAACTGATCAAAATCATAGCTCACAACACTGTACCACACCTTGGAAACCAACTGTTCCCGGAAACGTATAACGGATACAAAAATAATTAACGAAATTTCCAAAATCTCCACTCAAACCCTCGACTAAAAATTCGGTACCCAAATCAACTCGAAAATCTTAAGGTGACGATCGAGGCACGAATACGAGCAAAACGACATATAACTCGTCGAAAACCAAAAAGTCAACGCCCTCACCGGAGCGCCACCGCCGGCGGTGGCGCGCCGTCAACAGAGAAATTCTCCGGTGAGGAGAACCCAGTTCTCAAGCTTACATCAAGCCCAATACAATTGTTAACTACCACAAGTCTCAATTATCACTTAATCAACCGGAAAACATCTCGGAAAAACAGATCGAAACTAAGTTCCGGCAACCACCACAGGTTCCACCTAAAACACCTCCCCGTCCAAAATTAATTACCTAGGAAGCATCAATAGAGCAAGGGGAGTCGAAACCCCATCACCCCCGTCACCACAGCTCGCCGGAGCTCCTCCCCCGTCACCGGCGAAAACCACCAACTTAACCCGATTTGAAACCTCACAAATCTCAACCAATTCGTATAAACTCAAACATAAATCAATAGAGGAGCTCAAGAGAAGTCTTTCCATACCAAGGGCGTGGCCGGAAAGTCCGGGTCGGCCGGCGAGTCGCAAACGGGTCGCGTTTCACAACGGGTCAACAGCAAAAGTCAACGCCGGTCAAACTTCCAATAGTGTTTTCGAAAATTTTTCGACAATTTCCGATATTTATACTCGTGTCTCGGGACGATCGACGGTCCAATACGGATAACCATTATGATTCGGATAAACTCGACACGAACTGATAAACTCGACAAAATTTTGAAACTTCAAATATTCATATTATATTCCTCGGTCGTCAAAATAATCATCCGAAGACGCCCACGAACTCGAAATCATGTGTACAACAACTCTTGAGAAGAGACTCAGTTCAAATTCTCGGCCGATAATTAAGTCGTGATTAAAACCGGCAAATTAATCAATTATCGGAAAACAGTAATTACGCGCTAACTCGTGAATTAAGCTGATTACTCTACTGATTCTGTTCCGGGTCGTCACACCAAGTTCGATGAACAATCAAGGGTTAAGTAAAGAAGTTCAAATGTTGATCTCTAGAAAAGGAACCAAACAACGTACTGTGTGAAAACCCGACCCCGATTTAGCTTGTTAAACCGAGATTAGGCCCTAACGACACTACGAATTGAGGTGTTTACTAATAAATATGTAAGAAATCTGAACACTAAATTTCACAAGTCTCGAAAATCATTTAATCTATAGCCGATAATATGCTCTTAAAAGATAAAAACAAATTTCTCACACTAGAGCAACTAAACACTTCTAAAATGAAAGGACCCAACCCTAGTTTAGCTAGTAAACTAATATTAAGCCCTAATGGCTGACCATAATCTAAGAATTTCTACGAAATTTTTGACATAACCTCCCCTGAAACTGAGATAACTAAAAACCTGCATGAAAATACATTTTAGAGACTAAATCCCACAAATAATTCGTGGACCACTGATGTCCATCTGGATTTCTCAACATAAATCATAAACAACATCAGTACTCAACTTAGGAATTTAGAAGCATTTTTACAAGGTACTGGTTCTGAATACAAAGGAGAGTAACTCAATGACAACAAGAGAAGCTGACTCAGCTACTTTCATGAACACCACTAGAAGTAACATAATACAAACGGTATTCAGAGCGACTTCTATTAGCATATACTACATATGATACAAACTGACAGTGAGCTGAGATATACAGCTGATCGCCTATGCCACCTAACCTGAGTCGACTATCTGTATGAAAATATAAGTGATGGTTCAGACGATGTGTTTGTCCTAACCTCCCTTGACCAGACTATCCGGTGATCAGCCAAACAGTCAATGCATCGATGCAACTAACTAATGTCATCACAAAATAAACCTCCAAATTTAAGTGTTATAAATTATACTATAAAGCATACTGATAAAATATGAACTCACTATTGACTTTGAAAAATAAAAGTCCACTCACAAGTCTGCGACTATTACTGGAGTCCAGCGGAATTCCCTTTGATGTTAGGGTCACAATCACGATGTCCTGTCTATACGGATCACATAATATCAGAACAGGTAAAACTTTAGAAATGCGCTCTAAAAATAACCCCGAAAATCCCTTTACGAAATCCTATATCCTTCCTCACCGAAGCTCTGCCATTAACGGCAGCACGTGGCCCTCACGCTCCTCCACAAGCGGTGGCGCGTGAGTCTCATCCGCCTCTAGAAAAAATGTTCTGATATGGTTGTTTGATACACCAATGGAAAGCTCAAACAAAGCCCTACAACATTTATAACTGGACAAAATCCAAAATAGGCGGCGTTGAGACCGAAATCGCTATAAAAAAGAGCGGCCTCTTCGCTGGAAACCACCACCAACAATGGCGCCAATTAACCCAAACTCTTCCTCTCAACAAGCCCAATCCCTTTTCTAACTACACTGTCACTGATTTGATGTACACCGACCAGAATATCGATCAAACATCGTCGGCCTGAAAACCCTAAAATCACTCTCGTCGTTGCAGCGCCACCATCGAGCCTCAACCACCGTCGCAGCTTGTCGCAAACGACACAGGAGGGTGAGAGCTACACTAACCCTCAACCCTCGATGACCAATACATGTCGGAGCACTACCGTTTGTCGCCCCCGAAAATCGACGAGTTCACCTTGTTAATTCCAAATTCAAGAATAAACACAAGAAAAGAAAGAGGATAACAAGAGATTCAAAACCATACCAAAAACGTCGGCAACTGTGGCATTTTCCGGTGGGTCAAAAATCGGGTCGTTGTCAGAGATACGGGTCATGGCCGAACGGGTTTTCTGGGCTCGATTTGGCCCAAAAATCCTCCCCTTATACCCTAAGCTCCTGATTAAATCAATGGTCCACATTTGATTTGATCAAGATCAGACGATTAAGGTTTAGCCGACTACAAATAAATTCCTTTTTAATAATTTCTCGTGCAGACTGTCGATGAACATAAAAATTAGCTCGCATATCCAAAAAATTCCACTAAAATTTCTACGAGCTCAAAATAAAATACTCTACAACTTTCACAGAGAAAGCCAAATCAAATTCTCACTCAGTGAAAAAGTCGTTAACAACCTCGGTAGTGCAACTAATCTGTGATAAACCTTAATACGATTCAATAAGTGCATAATTTTGGTACGGGTTGTCACATAAAACATCTAACCATGCTAGCTATTATTCGTTGGATCAGCTATAGATCCTGCCGAAGAGAACTGCAATACCTCGAACTCCGTGCATGCCCGACCTTCGCTAAAACTCTACAACCTGTGCATTTGAAACGAAAGGGCCCAGGAAAAGATATTTTAAAAATATAAAATTGTTAGAGTGAGTGGACAAAAATAGTTGAACGTAAAAAAATGGTTAAAAATAAAGTTATGTCTTTCCACTAAACTTTCTGTGAAAACTGTATGCGAGTGATGTAAAGTTCTATTTTGCACTCCATATGTAAATGAAAAATCATGACTAGCTTTGAAGGCGACAAAATTGACACGAAAACTGAAATCCAACTGAAGAGTGCTAAATTTAAAAACTAAAGATTTAAAACTGAAATAAATCGATGATGGTAGGGATCTAGGGACCTAACATCATGGGTCGTCAAATGTCAGTTAGGAGCATCCATAGCGACATGTGACTAACGTGACACACTAAAACATCTAAAATTTATGTGCGATCAAGCTGGCACACTAGGAATTTATAGCTCAACATCATAGGTGTACCTAAGGGAGGTGGTGAACAGGCGGTCTAGCTAGCGCCTGTCACCTAATATCATCTAGGGTCTAGCTAGCCTAGACGACATAAGTCACTCGTATACGCATACATAAACTGATCTGATTTGAGACTCATATACGCATACATAAACTGATCTGATTTGAGACTCCAAGGTAACGACTATAAGAGCCATAAACTGAAATATTGTAAACTGAGATCCATCTGAACTGGACGCTTAACTGAGGGCATCATATACTGAGACACATATAAACTGGACGCTGATATAAAGGCGTCATATGCTAGAACAAACTAAAAACAAAATCATACCAGCTGGACTGAAATCATGAAACGTAGACACTGAAGCGATTTGAGATTTATAACTAACCTATATTGAAAGCAACATACATAACGAGTTAGCCAAACTGAAATCACACATAGACGCTGAAAATATCTAAAAACCGAGCCGACTTAAACTGAATAGATACAACATAAAGAACTAGTTGAATTGGAATCTGAATGCTAATAATTCGACTATAATTGATTGAAATCCCAAAACATAATCTTTAAATCAAAGTTGGTTAGATTATTAGTTCGAATTTAATAATTCGCATACGCGACTATAAAAAGCAAGGGTCTACTCACCTTGATCACCAGATATGTCACTCGTCCATCACCTAGCCCAGAAATCCAACTCAATGTTCCTAAGACAAATTGAACGTCTATAGTTTGTTTAATAAACTGTTTCGATATTACGATTAAAGTATAAAAGACAACCTCGGCGAAACATCCATCAGAATACACACATTCGGATAATGTTAATCATGGGAACTCTGAATCATCCTTGCATTCATCATGCTATAACCTCGAAGTTGCGACTCGAAACACGACAATTAATCTCGTTGAAGTGATGAATATCCGCAACTTCTACACGTAAATCAAAACCTTTACATGTAACGAAAACTCTTGAAGTACCTGAAAACGACTCAAAATTGACAAAAGAATAGTTAAGAAACTTCCCGTTGTAAGATAGACCTTCTGTCACCAGAGCTCTGTCGGCTCACGTGTCTCCACGGTCGGTGGCCACTCGGTGACAGAGATCAACTGCCTCTGATTCCTATATATGATACATCAAAATTTAGTCATCTTCAATCCCAACACAACTCATAACTATACATAGGCCTAAATTGAAGCGAAAGTCGTCGAAATTTACCTCCAAAGTCGGTGGGTTTCGTCAAAATTTTCCCTAGATGGGCCAACGTCATACGACCACAACGCAATCTAAGAATAGTCGCGTTCGACTCCTGGATGATTAAGGGTCAAAACCCCCATGGTGCCATCGCCCAATTTTGGCTGGAACGTCGTTAACGGCGACAGAGCCGAGCCGGAAAACTCATAAAGGGTCTCGCCCTCGATACATACACACCTCGTGATGCATGGTGGGTTTGACGAAAGAGCAACCGATTCTAGGTGGTACGGCGAGCCAAGGTGGCCGGACGGCGAGGATCCGACCGGGTCACGAATCTGAGTCAGGTCGAGTCGTCGGGTCGCTAACCAGGTCGTGCAAAAGAAGTTTCTACCCAACTGGGTGGAATTTTTGAACTTATAACCTTGGATTGAACTTAAATCAACAGCTTAGACCAAATCTACAAAATATCTGATGGTTCATAATTTTTTACCACTGGTTGATTTTTAAATAATTACATAAATACTCCAAACTTCTAAAATTCAAAACAATCAGCTTGAACATCCGAAAAATAAAATAAAAATACGCACTAGTTTATAATAATCTGCTCTACGAATTTTGTGAAGAAACTGAATCAAAATTCATAACTTATAAAATATCAAGCTTTAGGTCGCGACGAATGGCGAATATTGATAACCATGTCAAAGTTTACTCGACTTGTTAGTAAGCTTGATGAACAATGATTAGTAGCCTAATCTAAGTTCGGGTTGTTAAATACTATACATTCCTAAAGACCGAGTCGATGCTCAGTGAAGATGATTCTCGTTTATTCATTAAAGGAAAATGAATTCTAGTTTCTTAACACAGAATGTATATTGGCAATAGAGCCACAAGTGGTGGAAATTTCAAATTGAAATGTAATGACCATGGTCAATGATATGAATAAATTTAGCTCTTTTAGCTTTGTGTCTTTCAATGTATGGTATGGTATGGTAGGTAAGAATATGTTAATTATAATACTCTGTGGATGTTAATTAACTTGAATGGGAAAGTCTATTAATGTTTTAAGCATAAGTGTGAAACTTGTGTTGAAACCTAAAGAAATCATCTTTCAAAAGTATTGAAAGAAATAATGAACCCCTTAATTTAAAGGTAACACTACAAGAAAACATCACTTAGACCACGGAAACACTAATTCTCCGTCGTCCAAGTTACACTTAGACGACGGAAAATACTCCGTGGTCCAAGTACCACCTGGACGACGGAGAATACCATCTCCGTCGTCCAAGTGGTCACCTGGAGGACGGAGAAGACTCCGAGGTCCAGGTGGTCACTTGGACGACGGAGATGGTATTCTCCGTCGTCCAGGTGACCACCTGGACCTCGGAGTCTTCTCCGTCCTCCAGGTGACCACTTGGACGACGGAGATGGTATTCTCCGTCGTCCAGGTGACCACCTGGACCTCGGAGTCTTCTCCGTCCTCCAAGTGACCACCTGGACCTCGGAGTCTTCTCCGTCCTCCAGGTGACCACTTGGACGACGGAGATGGTATTCTCCGTCGTCCAGGTGATTCCCTGGAGGACGGACCGACACGCCGTCGTCCGAGTTCACAAAACGTACTTCCATTTAGACGACGTACCGACACCTCCGTCGTCTAAGTGAAGCATTATATAAGGCAGTGACGTACTGATCGAATTCATTCCTAGCTAGCCTCGATCTCTTCATGATCGATTCCATTTGAAGAATAATTGAAGGAGAAGGGAGAAGGAGAAGCTAGCTAGGGAGCTCGATCGAGCTAGGTAGCTAGAAGCTAGCTAGGCCGAGAAGAATCAGGATCGATAAGGCCGGGATCTCCGCTGACACGCTAGTTAGCTTAATTAACGTAAAGATATCGAGAAGGCCAGCAGGTACGTACGTACGCAGTTAAAATTTGCTTAATTAATATGTATTTAGTGAAAACGTACGTACATATATATATACATGCAAGGATGTTAGCTGATGTTAGCTATATATATATATATATGTACAGATCGATTAAATTACGTACATACGTACGTAATTGATGGATCGATATGTAGATCGAGTACGTATAATTAAGTGTAAATTAATGGACAAATATATATATATATATGTAATAATTAATTAAGTATAATATTTTGTAGCAGTATGGACAAGAGTTGGATGAAGTTGAAGAATAGATGTGATGTCCGGTATATGGATGGAATTAGCGAATTTGTGAATTTTGCGATAGAACATGGTCAGGGAAAGAAACGTTTCAGGTATCCGTGTCAGAAATGTCTTAATTGTCAGTATGCGGAGGTTAATGTTATGGTGCAACACTTGTACGAAAATGGTATGATGTGGAGTTACACTACATGGAGCGAGCATGGTGAAGCAGTAGAGTTCAGCGCAGCAGACTTCAGCTCAGGGTACAGTTACCATGGTGCCTCATCCAGCGGCAGTGGTGCCGGACCCCCAGCTTGCAACCCAACTGCAGATTTGGTCCATGATGCGTTTCCGGGATGTAGTCATGGCGGACACCAACACCAAGACGGAGGTTACAGTACCACCAATGAGCATGATGACACATTCCCCGCAGCTAGCTTGGCCACTGACACCAGTGAGATGGAAAAGTACAACCGGATGCTACTTGAAGCGCAGACCCCGGTGTTCCCTGGATGTCGAGAGAATGTGTTGCAATATGTGATGGAGCAAATGAAGATAAAAGTGAAGCACAAAATGTCAGTGAGTGCTTTTGACGAAATTCAGGAGCAAATATGTAAGTTGCTTCCTGATGATCACAATCTTCCTAAATCTCATTATAAGGTTAGAAATATCCTGAGCAGCCTCGGCCTAAAGTACAGGATAATTGACGCATGTCCGAATGATTGTGTGCTATTTTACAAAGAGTATAAAGAGTTGGACTATTGTCCCGTATGTGGCCAGTGCAGATTCCAGTTGAATAGGAAGAGTTCGAAAAAGAGAATTCCTGTGAAAGTTGTTCGATATTTTCCCTTGATTCCCAGATTGCAGCGCCTGTACATGTCGCTACACACAGCAGAGGCGATGCGATGGTACGCAGAAAAGCGAATAGATGACGATGTCCTGCGACACGCCGCGGATGGGGAGGGTTTCAAACATTTCGACAGAGAATTTGGAGACTTTGCTTCAGAGGTTAGAAATGTTAGACTCGGCCTATCTACAGACGGATTCAATCCTTGGGGAAGTAATAGCTCCGCCGTCAGCACTTGGCCAGTTATTCTGATGCCGTACAACTTGCCTCCGTGGATGTGCATGAACAAGGAATTTAATTTCCTTACCGTACTAATTCCAGGTCCTAAATCTCCATCGAAGTGCTTAGATGTCTACCTCAGACCTTTGATCGACGAGCTGAAACTGTTGTGGGAAAATGGAGTCCCAACTTATGACAAATTCACGGACACGATGTTCACGATGAGGGCTGCTGTAATGTGGACGATCAGCGATTTTCCAGCTTATGGGATGTTGGCAGCCTGCAGGACAAAAGGATATAATGGATGTCCTATATGTTTGGACGACGTGAACTCTAGTTGGCACGCGGGGAAGGTGTGTTACTTGGGTCACCGTAGATGGCTTCCTCACGACCACCCGTGGCGACAGGATGAAGCTCATTTCGACGGTACGGTAGAGAACAATCCTAAACCCCGTAGTTGGTCGGGCGAAGAGATTTAAGAGAGGTTGAGCTATTTCGACTTTGGTGTGTTGAGCAATGACGCGGATGTAAAGAAATGCAATCCAATTCCTCCACATGATCTGAGCTATTGGGATCACAAGAGTATATTCTTTGAACTCCCTTACTGGTCGAAGTTGAAGCTGAGGAACAACTTGGACGCGATGCACATAGAAAAGAATGTGTGCGACAGCGTGGTGGGAACAATTCTCGGTATTAAGTTCAAGACTAAAGATACTCCCAAAGCGCGCAAAGATTTGGAATCAATGAATCTACGTCGTCCATTGTGGTTGAGGAGGGATAGGAAAGGAGTGTACAACAAGATGCCAGATGCACCTTACACAGTGAAGCCGACGCTTAGACGTTCTGTATTTCACTGGTTTAAGGGCGTTCGTTATCCGGCTACGTATGCAGCTACTATAACTGGAGCAGTGGACGAGGTGCAACACAAGTTTGTTGGTCTAAAGACACATGACTATCACGTTATGCTGCAACGTCTGATTCCAGTGGTAATTCGACCATACTTGCCTCGGGACGTCGTAGAACCAATAGTGGCATTGTGCAGGTGGTGGCAGAGGTTATGCGCCAGAGAATTAAAGAAGTCAGATGTGGTGGAATTGCAACAACAAATTGTGCACATCATTTGCAAACTAGAGAGGATTTTCCCCCCTGCTTTCTTTGACATCATGATTCACCTAATGATCCACCTGCCCGAGCAGGTGCTCATTTCTGGTCCGGTCCAGTACACTTGGATGTATCCTCAAGAAAGGTACATACAAATAATTAATTAATTTGTTCCACTGGAGATTATATATATACTAGCCAGCTAGCTATATGTACTTATGTAATGTGTACGTTTGATTTTGTAGACAGCTTGGACAGTATAAGTCATTCGTCAAAAACAGGTCGGCCCCGGATGGCTCCATAGCAGAGACATACCTAATGCATGAGTGTGTTACTTACTGCAACAGGTACCTCAAAGATCCACCCCCTCCCAGTACTGCCTCCGATCGCAGTGCCCGCATCAATCTTTCTGTCGTCACCAATGTCGTCCGACCGTTTAGAGGAGTATTAAAGGAATCGTTAACACGGGAAGAACTTATTGAGGCACATTGGGTAGTGTTGCGAGACTGTGATGAAGTTGAGCCGTACATGATGTCATACAGGGAGAGGCTTCAGGCGTTAAATCAAAACAAGAGTTCGGCGTGGATTGAGAAAATGGTTAAGAAGAAGTTTCCTGATTATTTCTTCCAATGGGTACGTACGTACGACTCGGTATTAATTATTTAAATACATATTGCTCATGTTTGTAGAAAGTAAACCATTATATTAATTTGGTCTTTTTCGCAGATGATTGATCTGCAAAAATCTGATAACCACGGAGGGTGGTGGTCATGGCCAAAGCACTTGCTAGCAGGGAAGCCGGTTAAACACTATATTTATCCCGGATGTTTTGTGAACGGTGTAAAGTTCCATTCATTGGCCCGAGACGAAGGAAGAAGAACACAAAACAGTGGGGTAGCCGTTGGGAAAGACAATGATCTATATTACGGGGCTATTGTATACGTGGTTCAGCTATGTTACGGGAATGATGTCAACGTTTTCCTATTCAAGTGCAGATGGTTCAAGCGTACAAAGGAAGACCTGGGACTATTATCAGTCGATACAAACTCGCACTGGTATGAGGATGAGCCTTTCGCTCTGGCCACCTTAGTTCGGCAGGTGTTCTATCTCGACGATCCGAAAGCCGGTGAAGGGTGGAAAATAGTGAACCATATCTCTCACCGAGGAATATGGAATACAGAGACAATTGAAGGGACACCGGCGACGACTGAAGATGCTGCTGAACCAGAAAGAGACATTCCTGCCTATCAAGAGCCTAATATTTCTATGGTCCGCTCCGATATAATGGACCTGGTTCAAGATGGTGAACGGTTACCCATGCCTGATGGTTGTACAGATCTAACTGAAGATGAGATTATCCATGAGGTAGATGAAGAAGACGAGCAGGAAGAGGATGCGGACGAGGACTCAGGTTATTCGTCGGACGATGTTGAGTACGATGACGAGGATGAGCCGTCGACTAACGGGGATGAGGACGATGATGATTATGACGAAGAGTACGGTCATACGACGAGGGAGATTAATTGGTAATTAATTACTGTAATTATTGTAATATATATATATATATGATCGATGCTGGTTTACGGTAAGAAATTAATCCGAATTATATATCCTGGACAACGGAGAAATTAATTGCAGATTAATTGGCGCCAAATCTCAATCTCATATAAAACCCTAGCTAAATCTTGGACCCTAAATCTAGCAGTTCGGATCGATCGATCATTTATTTAATTATATTTTTGAATCAGAATAATTGAACGCACACACAAATGACTGGGGACGACCTAACCCCTGAATTCGGGGTTTTTACACCTGGACGACGGAAACACTCATTTCCGTCGTCCAAGTTCACAAACCCTAAACCCTAAACAGTAAGGCCCTAACCCCTGAATTCAGGGTCTATACACCTGGACGACGGAAACACTCATTTCCGTCGTCCAGGTGCAGATATCGTAATTTTTTCTAAGACAACGACCATCTAGACCTTCTTCCAATGCAAAGTCTTTTCATCAAGACTTTAGAGTAAACAATTCTTGGTGTGTGAGCTTCGACGGTTCGAAAATCGGAGTTACGAAATGCCTAGTATCCACGTTTCCGGTTTGTGAAATTATCGGTTTTGCGGTTGACTGTGCCGATCAAACCCTTCCCGAACTTATTATTTTATGATCCTTTGAAGACAATTATATATTATGTTACGACGAACATATCCAACGGTTATTTTGTCCAAATTCAATTTCGTTAATACTCTGCTGCAAATGAGCGTCTACTCATGAATACTTAAGTCGTAAAGATTAGTCGATACTTAACATGTTTCAATACGTAAAATTAATCGTCGGTTCAAATTTAACTGTTTATATACACGATGCGTTCATCGATATTGTACGACTATTTCACTCGAATGACAGATCGCTAAATTCCTAGCGAATTATTTTTAAAATTTTTTTTTACGTAATTTGAACCTGGACGACGGAGATGGTCATTTTCCGTCGTCCAGGTGTTCACCTGGACGACGGATAATGACCATCTCCGTCGTCCAGGTTCAAAAACCATGGCGGTTCAAATTTATTTTTGTTTATTTTTTTCATGTAATTTTCACTTGGACGACGGAGATGGTCATTCTCCGTCGTCCAAGTCCAAAATTATGGCGGTTCAATTTACCGCTTCCGTTTTCGGCACCGCTTGAATTTTCACTTAGACGACGGAGAATTTATTCTCCGTCGTCTAAGTCCAAATTCATGGCGGTTCAAAACGTCCCGCCGATTAATTACGCGCCGATTGAAAATTTTTAAACCGCCACCTAGACGACGGAAAACACTATTTCCGTCGTCCAGGTGAACTTAGACGACGGAGAATAGTGCTCCGTCGTCTAAGTGCAACTCTATAAATAGAGTTGCACCCCCCCTCATTTTCTCATCATTCCTCCTCTCCCTCTCCTCTCCTCTCCTCTCCTCTCCTCCGGCGATCCTCCTCCGGCGACGCTCCGACGACATTTTTTCCGGCGTGGTTCCTCCTCTCCGACAACTCAAGTCCGGCGAAATTCCCGTAAACTCCGCTTCGGTACATTTCTATTTTTCCCTTATTTAAATAATTTTCATTTTATTAATTAATTAAATTCTAAATATAATTAATTAATTAGTAGAAATTAATTTAGTAATTAATTTTAAATATTTAATAAATGATTAATTGTTGTTATTTATTAATTAAATCATAATTATTGTTATTGTTTCCTAATTAAATGAATAATTGTAAATTTGTTGTTATTAAATAAATAAATAAATAATTATTGTTATTAATTAATTAAATAAATAATTATTGTTATTAATTAATTAAATGGTTAATTATTGCATGCTAAATGGAAAATAAATTATTGCATGTAATTACGTGTATTTTTTAGTAAATAAATTAGTAGTACGTACGTGTTCGATTTAAATTTAGTACATAGGCTTGGTGTAATTAAGTCGCACTCTTTGGAATAGATGGCGCCTCTTTTCCTTGCTTATCTCCTTAACCCCTCGTGATGTGTGGATTTCATCACCGCACACCATAACCTAAGTGAAGTTATGGACACGAGGTTGAGGGCGGAGTTTGCAAAGGACTTGAGGGAGTGTAAATTTTCGAAAAATTGGCCGAATGTCGGACATGGTGTCTAGAAACGGGTTATGACTGGTGACAGGATTTGGACTAAGAAAGACTTTTGTCGAAATTAGTCCTGCCTCTCGCGTTATCTCTATCCCTAACTGGCCATGTTTTTCGATTTAACCAAGGCTGATTAATTGAAAATTTACACTTTATCGCGCGGGTCGCACGTCCATTGAACGACCGAAAATGCCAAACTAGTGTACTCTATTTAAATCTTAAACGTACTTAATTAATTAGCGTTAATTTTTAAGTTGTAATTATTATGGTAAGTAGGTATTTTAACACCGTACTCTTAGGTTTAAATGGCTCCGCCAAAGATCACATCCGGCAAGAAGAAAGCCCAACTGGAGGCTGAAGATGAGATGCTCCGAATGTTGGCGGCCCAAGTCGGTTGGGTTCAACAGGAGGGCAACGACGCTCTCAATCCGGACGGATCATCTGGTCCGTCCGTAGAGCCCTCTGGGGAAATTCCCGCTCCCCCATTCATCTCGAGCGGTGATGACGTCGACCCCTTCCAATCTCCGACGCCCGGTACCCATTCAACGGGAAGTACTCAGGCGTCCTCCACCGCCGAATCAATCATGTACAGCGCCCGCCGTAGGCAAAGGAGGGCCCCCACTGACCCGGAACCGAAAAGGACTTGGGGTCTCGTTAAAGGGGGGAAAGCGGAGCGTATTTGCAAGGCGACCGGTAAAAAGATCGACTTGCCGTACGACGAATTCACCGGTGGCCCTCCCACAGCTCAACTAGCAAGTCTCTCGGCGCATGGGATAGGGTCAATCATCCGTAACCGGGTTCGTATCACTGCCCCTACTTGGAAGGAGGCGCCGGATCATGAGAAGGCGAAAGTCTTCAAAGATCTTTCGGTACGTAATACGTTAAATTTAGTTATTATATAATATTGTTAATCTCGGTTCAAAATTTCATAATATATACGATTATAATTTTCTATTTATTTTTCATAGGAACAATTTGACGTGGATCCGACACCGGCTATGTTGAGGCATATCAATCAAACCGCCAACTCCATCTACAAAGATTGGAAGTACAGGCTCCATAAGTACTTCAAAGATGTCGGTCCCGTGCCTCCCCCGGTAGAGCTGCAAGGGGAGAGAGAAGATGAGTGGGAGTGGTTGTGTAACCACTTTGCCGATTAACAATTTAAGGTATTAATTTAATTTTTTTATTTCAATTAAAATAATTGAATTATTTAAATTGTAGTTATTCATTTTTTAATGATTTAATTATCTTGTGTAACAGAAATTCTCCGGTGTCAACAAAGCCAACCGGGGGAAGAAGGAGAAACACCATACTACCGGCGCCAAGCAGTTCATTCAAATTGCCAAGGAGCACAAGGATAAGGGTTCCAAACACCCTTTTATTGATGCAAGCGTAAGCGCGTACGTGACGCCAGGGCTCGATAATGAAGCGAGTCAATGCGGGGTAAGTGATATATATATATATGTGCTTTTAATTATAGTAATTATTATTTAAATATGATTACAAAATTATAATAAATTAATTATAATTTTGTAGGCAAGGGCGATAGAGCGTGCGCATGAAGAGTTGGCCAACACTCAGCTTGCGTTCCCAGATGTGCCGCCGGAAGACCTGCCTCCTCTATCCTTAGAGAGCCAAATTGCAATCGCGGATGAGGTCTACGGTCGTAGAGCTGGCAAGGAGGTTAGGCACTTTAGGCCTAGGGTGGTACGAGATTTGTCGACGACCTCCGGCTCATCATCTACGGGAGGTTCGAGGCAGCGGAGAATGAGTCAGGCTGCGGCCGTCGAAGCAGCCATTCAAGAGGCTCGACTGGCACGAGAGGAGAATCGACGGACACAAGAGCAGAATGAGTCAATGCGGCAAAGACTTGACGAACAACAAGCACAAATAGCCCAACTCATCGCGCTCATGAACCAAAATCGAGAAGTATGTCAACCTCCTCCGAACCCACACCCCGACGACAACGACCCGGCTGGAGGCGGAGGACTCGGCCCCGCATCTGCTCCTCCAGTGTATTAGCTAGCACGTAGTATATTATCTCGTTTCTTTACGCATTCCGAACAATATTTTAATTTTTAATTTATGGGTTTTTTCGTATGTACAAATTAATTTACTTTGATTATTTAATAATTATATATATAAGTTATTAATTTTAATATTCAAAATTTAGTTTATTTATTTAATATTAGCATTTTTCATTATTTAAATTAAAATAATAATAAATTAAATTAATAATATTTAATTTCAATTTATTTTTAAAAAAAATAAAATATTCACTTGGACGACGGAGACTTAGTGTTTCCGTCGTCCAGGTGATCACCTGGGCCACGGACACACGAGCAATGTCCGTGGCCCAGGTGCTCACCTGGACGACGGAAGCACTGTGTTTCCGTCGTCCAGGTGAACACCTGGGCCACAGACATTGCTACCATTATCCGTGGCCCAGGTGTTCACCTGGACGACGGAGACTTTGTGTGTCCGTCGTCCAGGTGAACACCTGGGCCACGGATAATTTCCGAGGTCCAAGTTCACTTGGACGACGGAAACACTAAGTCTCCGTCGTCCAGGTTCTTGGACGACAGCACTTGGAGCACGGACCTTGGACGACGGAGTTTCCGTCGTCCAAGTACTTAGACGACGGAAAACTGCACTTAGACGACGGAAATGGTCCGTGGTCTAAGTGCAGTTTTCTTGTAGTGTAACTCAAGCAAAAGTGGTAATAATTATTTTATCACTTTTGTTGAAGATAGCAAAAATATCGCTATATGTACCTCATGAAGAGTAAAGATATGGCTATAGAGAATTTTATTCTCTAAAAAAATGAGGTTAAGAATCAACTCAACAGAACAATTAAGGTCATAAGGAGTAACCTAGGAGGTGAGTATGAATCATCATTTGCTGACACTGATCAGCATATGTCATACATGAAACAACATCACCTTATTCACCACAATCAAATGGTGTGGATGAACGGAAGAATCATACCTTAAAGGATATGATGAATGCAATGTTGTTTAGCTTTGTGTTGCCACCAAGCATCTGGGGATATGCCAGTTGTTTTGGCTAATCATCTTTAAATAAGATACCCAAAAAGAAAGAAGAGAAAACTCCATATGAATTATGAAAATGAACAAAGTCATCCTACAATTACTTGAAATTGTGGGGATGTCTTGTCAAGGTGGAGATTCCTCCACCTAAAAGGGAAAATTATGAAGAAACAATTAATTGCATTTGATATGCACATAATTATAACAATTATCGATCTCGTGTATGCAAATTAAATAAACACAAAACACGATAAGGAAATCTAAAAATTGCATCGTTCTTTGAATGTATTTTCGAGTAAATTATTCAAATTATTGTTGGTGATAAAGTGTAATAGCTAAATTAGTACCTTGTAACAATCAGCTAGATAGTCATCACTACAAAACGTGTGGAACAACCATTTAATGGTTAGTTGATGAGCATTTTAATGACATATAACTGTTGAATGAATGCATGTAACGAATGAGTTAAAAGTCATCAACACAAAAATAATTTTGTGGCAATCAGTGTTGTGTTTTCCCATGAAACATAATAAATTGTGAACTTTCAAAATCAAATACCTGAGTCTGAGGTGGATCTAGATAAAGATTGAAAAATTCTTAGGTTCTGACTCTTAACATGTATGGTTAAGAGTAAAATTTGAATCCTTAAGAGATAATTACCCTGTTTATTGTCCTTGGTAGGAAGAAGCTACTAAACATAGGTACGATCTTGACTTTATGGAATCATATTTTGGAATTGACGGATCCTCTACCTAGTTATGAAACATTAAGTCCAAAGTGGAATTTCAAGAGGAAAATGAAGGCAGATGTAATGATAGATAAATTACAAAGCAAAGCTTGTAACTAAATGCTATAGACAAAAAAATGCCTAGATTATTTTGATACTTACTTTCTAGTGACGAAATTTACTTGCATCAGAATGGTACTTGCTATTACCCCATTGGCAATTTTGAAGTACATTAAATGGATATGAAAATAGATTTCCTGGATGGAGATATAGAAAATAAAATTTGTATATAGAAGAACTTGAGAGTTTCTCGGCTCCTCGTCAAATAGGGAAAGTTATGTAATTAATTGGTGAAGTTATTATATGGCTTAAAACAAGCTCAATGTAGTGACATGGAAAATTTAAAAAACATGATCATTAATGGTTTGAAGTCCAATGAATGTGATAAATTTGTATATGTCAAATACACAGAGAGTGTATATTTCTCTGTGTGTCTATATGCAGATGACATGTTTATCGTTGGAAGAAATAATAAGATGGTCAAATAACACAATATTGTAAAGCACTTCATTTGTAATGATTATGACTATTTTCTAATAGGGCTCACCTTAGTAGCTCATAATATTTAGAAAAGAAACTTTCGATAATAGTGTACTTAAGCGGGCCTCGCCCCACCTACATCGATTTCACCTAGCTTGGTTATGGGTGAAAAAAGCTACTCAAATGATTATAGATGTCATAATTACTAGTAAATTCGTTCATGTACTATTTCGGATTGCAAAAGAATTTGGATCCTTAGAAAACGTCACAAGAATGTTAAAAAGGCTGATATTAAATCAGACACATTACATGGAGAATATCCTTGGGAAATATGATAAGGAGAATTTTGGAGTTGCTAGAACTCTGATAGACATGACTCATCATCTTTCAAAGAATAAATGAGAAAGTGTTTCTTGATAATGCGCAAAACATGCATTAAATATTAACACAAAGTAGACACTGAACACATAATTCACACATAAGCAATTTAAACCATTTTTGTGTAGATGTAGCATTGATAAATATGGTATCGTTCTAAACAGGGAATTGAAGGGTGCATGCAATTATTGTGTAGTAAAAAGGGGGGTAAAAAGAGTTGATTTTAATTTCTAAATTACTACCTAAAATGTCATATACAAAACAAGTATTCCTAAGACTCTAGCATGCATAAACTCATAGACAAGTAACACATAAAAGACTCCTAAAAACCCTAATTCATGTTATGACAAAAATAAAACCTAATTACTATTTACAAGTGATCATCCTATTTAACCTAGCCAAGTTTCTCTACATATTCATATTATCAACGAAATTCAGGCTCCTAATTCTTATTATTAACATGCCATGTGGTTTAAAGAGACACCCTTTAAGATCTAAGAATCATTGGATTAACTACGAGGTGAGAGGCTAAACGCGATCATCTTGGACTACCCAGTGCATTAAGTACATAACATAGCATGCTTCAAATAAAATTAAGAATATAAACACATGAAAGATAGATATGAATAAGTAATCAAAATCCAAATAAACACACCAAAAATCAATATTAAACACAAAACATTCAAGTACAAAATAAGATTACGGAATAAAGGGTTCATGGTTACACTTTTTGAAGATCCGCTTGAAAACCTCCTAGAGTGTGATGAATCCTAAGTGAATGATTCTCACTTGTACAATGATTGTGACGACCCGGAACAGAATCAGAAGCGTAATCAGCTTAATTCGTGAATTAGCGCGTAATTGCAGATTTCCGACAGATAATTGAATCGCCAGACTTGATCACGACTTAATTATTGGCTGAGAATTTGAGCTGAGTCTCTTCTCGAAAGTTGTTATACGCGTGATTTCGAGTTCGTGGGCGGTTCTGGATCATTATTTGGACGACCGAGGAATAAACTATGAATATTTGAAATTTCAGCATAATCGATTTAATATGGCGGCCTTGTACGCGACTAAATTACCGGACAAGAATTTGATTTTGGATTCTTCACGGAAGATGTAGAGAATTTAATTTCGAGCTTGTGGGAACTTCCGGAGGATTATTCCGAGTTACGAAGATTAAGTTACGAATATTTCGATCGTTGATTATTTAATTGGATAAACATGTGTTGGATTGAACCGTTGACTTTTTATCGGATTTGTCGAAGTGTTTGACTTTGGGTGGTAATTGAAGAACATGTCGAGTTGAGTTTGTTGCCGCGAGAATTATTGAAATCGGAATTACGACGTGAAAGTTACGGGTGTTCAAAGTTTGTCGAAAAGTCAATTATGGAAGATTCTATTTTGGGTAAGTATTTAAAGAGGTTACCATATTGGGAAAGTCAACATGTTCATTTATTTGGTTTGACTCGGTCAACGCGTGGAGGAGGAGGAGGTGCGACGGTGCACGGCTCGCCGGCGGTGATCCTCCGTCCGGCCACTCTAGGGCTCGGCCTAGGGCTTGTTAAGCTCGGCTCGGCCTCCCCGTGGTGGTGCCGGCCACCGTTCACGGCGTGGGTCGCCGGGAAAGAAGGAAATTCCGGCCAAAATTGGAGAAAATTGGGGTTTTTGGGTGAACTTATTCCGGCCAAATTGAGCTATAAAAAGTACTGGGTTTTGAAGCCCTCATCCCCATGAAGCTACCATGTAAGTTTGGTGTTCCAATTTTGCTTGTGCTTGGAGAATTCATGATTTAAAAGTTTGGTTATATTTCGGTTTTTCATGAAATTGACCTAGTTAGAGTGAGAATTGGACTTCGGTGTAGTTATGGAAGTTGCTTGTTGGGTGATTTTGAGTGGAATAGGTGTTGCTCCGTCGGGAGAATTTCATGTTGGGTGGCACCGCCGCCGCCGAAGGTGGTCAACGGCGGTCAACGGCGGTCAAAGGTTAACTTTTCGGGGTTTTCGACAAGTTGCATATCGTTTCACTCGAAATCGCGCCCCGATCGCAGTGGTGAGGTTTTTTTTTTATTTGAGCATCGGAAATTATAGCGAGGTTTTGAGGTGTGATTATCGGATTTTCGACAATTCGTCGTAATTGAATTATGTGTTACCGAGAATGGTTGTTTCTCGTGATTTGATTCAAGGTACCGAATTATGATTTTGAGAAATGGATTTTGTGATTATTCAGGGGTTCGTGATCGTTCGTTTGGCGAGAGATTTTCCGCCGGATCACGGGTTAACGCGAACTGCGTTACGCTAGTCTGTGAGTGGACAATTTCTTTTCACGGATTGATTGCGAGTATTTATACGTTTTACGAACTTGAGCATGCATACGAGATTATGTTTTACATGAGCATGTGTTATACGATTATGCCTATATCAGTATATATTACGTATATGCATTTATATATTGTTTCATACATTAGCATCGAACTGTTTATGATTTGATTTACACAGAGTACAGTCTCAGTTACGTTGTTGTATCGATACACTTGCTTCTCGGCTGATCCTCGATGGAGGCCTACCAGGAGGGGCAGTACCCCGACCTGACCGGCGATGGGCAGTACCTCGGAACCGAGGCCTTTCTGGCTAGAATCACGTGTGGGTCTGGGATCCCGTGATTCGGACTGTACTAGCACGGATGTGACCACGAGCGACCCCGTGGGATTTTTATGCATGCTCTGTACGCGTGAGGTGTTAGAGTCTCCCTCGTGTACCATTTAATTATTTATGCATCCAAACTCGGATATGTTTTTATAACATATATTATTCGGCGAAAGACATTTATTTTCGTCCACTCACTCTAACAGTTTTCATGTCTTTCCCCTGGGCTTTTCGGTTTCTGTGCCCAGTTTGCAGTTCAGATTCTGGTGTCGCACGTCGTGGTCGGAGGCATAGTATTCGAGCGATGTTTCTTTTTATGGTAGGTTCTTAGTTTGGCCTACTATTTGTATATCTATATTAGAAGTCGCTCTGAGTATTCTGATGTGTATTTTCATACGATTTTTCACGGATTTCTGTAAAGTATAGTTATATTTACTACTTTACATTATTGTTGATATATTGAGAAATCCGGATGGGATTGGTGCCCACGGTTTGATTTTTGTGGCATAGGATGAAGTGTATTTTCCGGGTGCAGGTAATGGTAATTCCGCGTTAGTAGCGTTACTCTGCCGAAATTTTGATGGTTTTTGTTGGTTTGTGTTTTCAGAAGGGGTTCGATTCCGGTTTAGGGAACTAAATCAAGTTAGGAATCCTCTTTCCTTATTCTTCATGATTTCCTTCTTCAAATCAATTTAGGAATCCTCTTCTTGCCATATTCTTATGCTCCATGAAATTGGCTGATTGGATCTTCATTTTTGGATATCTCAAATGATCTTTTAATTAATTTGGTCCATCTTTATTTGTTCTTCTTCAAGATCCTTCCGGAAGCTTCCAAACCCTAGCCAACATTGGAAATATTTTCCTAGTCAACAAATGATTTCATTTTCTCTTCAATTTTTCTTCTTCTTCCTTTGGATATTTCAGCCACATTTTTCCCTCTCCACAACTTGTTGCGTTTTAGCATCTTATTGACCTTTTTTCTCCGTCTCTTTTGGTGAACACCTGAAAATAACAAAAATAAGTAAAACTAATAAAATTAACAATACTGAGCAATTAACAAGGTAAAAATATAGGGAAATAAATACTAATAAATACGCCTAAAATGCGTAGATCAAATTCCCCCACACTTAGACTTTGCTAGTCCCTTAGAAAACACTAAATTAAACTAAGACTCAAAAACTTTCCAGCATATAAAACTTTCAAAAAATTTCATGTTTTTCACAAGTATATGTTGGAAACAAAAACACTACTAAGCCCTTTAACAAATGAATTTCGAAAATTTCATGGAAAATCACAAAGTTTAAGCACAAGGCATTCAAGCTAGTTAATAAGAACATTCTCATGCATGAACAAGTAAGACTTAGATGAAAACAATGGTAATTTAAATCTATGAATGCATTAGAAAAGTTAAAAATTCTCACTTGGATGCACTCATCATCTTTTCACTCATGAAAAAGGGTTTTCACTCAAAATATGTATATGAATCGATAAAACCTCATGAATAGAACTAATTACTTGCACAAATGAACCCAAATCATATGTTTACTCATGTGATTAACTCCACAGATCAAAGACTACTCATCTTAAGGATCATAAAGGACTTTCAAGGGTTATAATGGGACTAAGGCTAACGGTATTCGAATTTTTGGATAAGTGGTATTTAAGAACGTTCCAAAGACTTAGTCAAGTTCCATCATTTTGTCAAATTCGTGCATCGTCTCTTCTCCAACGTCACCAGTGTCAAACTTTAAGAACAAGGGCCGGATTTTATCTTATTGGGCCCGAACTTCATTCTAAACTTCCTTTGAGCTTTGTGAACAGGACAAATGCCGTATTACTTCATTATTAGGCCTTCAATTTAATACAAACTCCAAATTCACCAGTATGTGGGACATTAATCCAAATTTTAAAAACTTAATAACTTATTGCCGGAGAGTTTCACATTTTTTTTTCTCTCTCTTTCTTTTGCTCTTGAATTTTTCACTTTTTTTAAAACTTGTTGGACAAGTCTATCCCTATACACACATCTTCCTTAAAAATTCTCCACCAAAACGCCATCTTCATGTCGCTAGCTTCGAAAATTCTCACCAAGTCTCCAGAACAAAGGTAAGGATATTCTATACTAGGCTAAGTGTTTAAATAAATATGGTGATGAAAGAAAAGTTAAATGTGGCTCAAAAATAGTTAACTAAGGGGGTCGCAACTCGTGCGCACATATGAAACACATGGTAATTTGGTAAAAGTGGTGGTAAATCCTAAGTGCCTTTAATCATATCCAAAATTAGAGTATGTATTAACTATAAGCTTTGAAAATCAACATGAATAAGTTCTAGCAATCTCTAGTTCATTAAAAACTATGACAAACAATTATATGAGGCATATAAACCTATAAGCTATGAAAAAATGGATTGATCAGATCACTCAAGAAATAAAGCACATATAGCTCAAAAACTTGCATAGGTTTAAATGATTTAAACTTATTCTATCATGCGAATTCTGTACCAAGTTTTACTATTTATACCTACTACATATTATGTAATCAAAAGATCTCTATTAACACAAGAATTCCAATAATTAGCAATATGAAAGCCATGAACTCGATATCGTCTCAGCAAAGTATCATCATAGACGAGTTAAGAGCATCCTAAGACTCCGAAAAATACTAAAAATCACATAAAAGACTTTTAGAAAATTCACACTAATAAAACCCACTAAAATTAAACAAAAATATTTTTTTAGGGCATTATTCGCCAGAATTCCATTGTCTGCCCAATTTTTTAAATTTATGACAAAACAAAGTTGTAAACACCCCCCCCCCCAACCCGTACTTAAATCCTACATTGTCCTCAATGTAAATAAGAATAAGCATAGAAACATAGAATCAAGCATGGAAAGATATTGTTCACAAAATATCTAACAACCTAATAATAATAATAATAATAATAATAATAATAATAATAAACAAAAGTTATTAAAATTCAAAGAGTGAAGGGATAGAAAGCAAATCTATATGTCGATCCTCCATTGAGTTGTTTCCCAACAAGCGCTTATTTTTTTAATGTCTTACAACCTAGACATGATGCTTCATTTATGCTCTTGGAACAGTTTGATCTCGGAGGTGCATCTCCTCAATTTCTCCTTTTCAGTTTTCAGCTTCATGTTCTGACCTCCATGTCTTTAAATTATAATTCCCAACGATTTAGAAGCAGAATTTTGTGATCTTTCAACGACTGAAAACTAGACGTCTTGAGCTTTCCATCCATATAAAGAACTCGTGCTAACTCCAAACGAGCTAAAAGTTAGGGTTTTTCAAAGTTGACTATTCTGTTTTGGACAAAAGTTCTGAATTATGAAAACACTTGGAGCACATTCCTCCGTCGTATCCTTCAAAACTCAACAAACATTAAATCCAATGCAAATTCATGAAATGTACGATGAATATAATGCAAAATGATGTAATTATGCAATGCAATGCATGAATGAATGATATGCAAATATGTTTAACTATTCTAAATATTCACAAAAATTGAGCAGTCTAAGCATGACTACTCGCATAATTTATCTAGAATTAATCATATGTTAGAACTAGATGAAATTTTACGAGCATTAACTAGAGACATATACAAACACTTCATTAAATTTTCAGAATTTTCGATTCATGTAACTATGTCAGATAAATCACACAAAACAGTCTATTGCTCAGCTCCGATTTTATACTAAACACATAAAAACATATATGACAACGAAAATACTAAGATACAATGTACTAGAAACATGAATGCACATGATATATAATAAAAATGAATGCAAGTGATGCAAAAATAAGAAGCCAACAAAAATTATATGTACATAGCTAAGTTAGAATTGTTTCACACGTTGGAATCACAAGATTGAACATGCTGAGGCACTTTTCACACAATGTCACACTTTGATTCATCATGGATCACACATTTATTTAATCAGAAATTAACTAAATGCATCAAACAAGATAAACCTAAATGATAAAATGATGTGAATGTATATATATAAGAGAAAAATTGTTATGACCTGCAGAAAACACCCAAGTTACATGAACAATTATGAATAGAATGATTCGTCCTTCCTACCCGTTGATGAAATCTGAGCATCACAAAATTTCAGGGGAGCTAATGCAACTAAGTATGCAACTTGGTTATCCTTTACAAGCTCAAAAATTTCTAGCATTTTAAGCATACATGTTCCAAATTGATTTCGCCAAAAATTTACAAGGAATATAAAGAATTGATTTTTTAGTCTTTCCAAGGACGTGCGACCCGTGCGATAAAGTATGAATTCTCAATTGTTCATCCTTGGTTCAATCGGAAAACATGGTCAGTTGGGGATAGAGATAACACGAGAGACATGACTAATTTTGACAATATTCCTTCAGGCTAACCGGGCCAATGGTATATACTCTATTGGTGTAAGACTTTCTTAGATCCAGATCCTATCACTAGTCATAACCAGTTTCTAGACACCATGTCTGACATTCAGCCAAACTTTCAAGAATTGCACACTCCCTCAAGTCCTTTGTAAACTCCGCCCTCAACCTCATGTATAAAACATGAGGGGTTAAGGAGATAAACAAGAAAAAAAAAGGCACAATCTATTCCAAGGAGTGAGACTTAATCAACCAAACATGTAATCAATGTAAATCTAAGACTATCCTTTAACATGCTGAACAATTATTAGATATATATATATATATATATATATATATATACAAACACCAGATAATATTTACAAAATTAAAATCTACACTACTAGAATAAGTCAACCAGACGACACACAACATACGACATATGTGGTTGTATATGTCATAAGGTTTTCCAGTACGACATATAATTTTTTTATGTCATTGTTTGATCCTTTATCCTACACCGTATATTGTAGCTGATTTTTAGTTGAAATAGAGACGACATAATATATGTCGTATGAAAGGAACATAATTTTATAGGATTTGAGACGACATAAATGATATCGTCTTATTTAGCAAATTATCGTTGACCAAAATTTATCGGGTCAACTACCTCAACAATTCAGTCTAAACACCCTTTCAACATATCTCTGCTCAACCTTTCCCTAAACCCAAAAATCCCTCCGATTCTAGAAATCCCTCCGATTCAGCAGTGAGGCTCTGAAATCAATTCTTAGATTTCATCAGCTTTGAACCCAGAAATCCCCAAACCCAGAAGCCCAGAAATCTACCAAACCCAGAAATCTACCAAATCCTGAAATGTGGTCAATTTCCTTCTTTGAACCGAAATAGCTTGGTAAGGATTTATATATTTGGTATAAAATTCGTTTATGTTAGGGTTCACGAGTTCGATTTGGGATTTTGGGGGTTTGGCTAGGGTTCATTCGATTTTGGGTTCTTCTGTTTAGGGGGGCTTTGGGATTTTAGGGCTTGGGTTCTTTATGTATTGTGCCTACTGATATGTGTCTTTGTGCATTTATCAATTAATTAATGAAGGTTTTTCTGATTTTTTGATCAAATTGATGTTAGAGATTGTGGGAAGGAAGTTCAAGGAGATAGTTGTTGCCCTTGTTGAAAATTTCCAGGCTTTGGTTTTGATGCACAGGTTTTTTAGTGTGTCACTTGTCGTGTTCTTCATTCTGTGGCATACGTCGGCTGGATATGCCCCGTCTCAGTTGAAGGTGAGATGAAATGTCGTTTCGTGATAGAAAATCTTATGATTCTGGATGGTTATATTGTATTGAACAAGGTACATTGTATGTATCTATAGGTTGAACGGAAGGGTAAGGCTGATCAAGCTAGTGGGGCATATCCTATAGGCTGGGAGAAGCTTGATTGGTTTTATGTCTCTGTTCGGATCGGATTGTTCCTTTGGGTATGTAAACGTCTGAAAATTCTTTTTTTCTTCTTCTTGTGTTTTCTTTTTTTGTGCGTAAATTAGAAGTTGTATAGTGATGAAACTTTCATGTCTTTTTTACAGATTGCTCTACTTAATTTAATTACGATTTCTTCTACTTGGGCGAGTGTAATTGATGTTATGGACAGTGAGGTATGTAATTTGCATTCCTGCAACGAGATTTTGATGAAAATTACAAATTGTTTTGTACTCGTTTGACTGTTCCATATTCAGTCAGGTTCTAGATTATTTGGATTTATTGGTGCCGGAGCCACACTTGGACAGCTTTGTGGGTCGTTGTTTGCCACAGGAAGGGTATTCTTGGGTCCATGTATGTCTTTTTTATTCAATCTTCATGAATTTTTTCAGCCTTGCTCCCTGTGATGGATTTGAAGTTTTGAACCCATGATTGTTGTTTTGCAGTTTTACTGCTAATTTCTGCTTTATTGATGGAGTTTGCTGCAGTCATCAAAAGGGATAACCCAGGACGTGCCCCATCTCCTGGAGGAACTAACACCCATCAGGTTACCTATATTATCTTAAACAAAGAAATAAACTTTCCATTGATTGGCATGACACTCAAACTGGAGTTGGTATATGGTTATGAAATTAGATCAATGCTCGTCTTTCTAGGACATGTAAGGCTTATCATAGAATCCATTTCATTGGCTTCTGGGACCCTGTTGCATGCTCATACTGAGTAGACTGTGCAGGCACGACTGAGAATTCTAATAATGTATCCAGTTTCCTTAGTAAGTGCTTATTGAGCATTAACATTCAAAATCAAATGAGAGTCCTGGATTCATAAAGAAGAGAGATCCAATGGAACTTCAAACTTTGTATTAGTGGTATCAAAGTGTGGCTGTTCCTTTATAAACAACGGAAGTTGCCTTTATAGGATTTTCTATGTAAATTGTAGGTCTTATTTTAAGAGTATTTTAGTACTTATGTTGACAATTCTGAATATCAATTAGCTTTCATTTTATTTTTCTAATTTTTTTTATCTTTCTTGGTGGTGGAGAAGCTGACTATGATTGGCAGAATGAACCTGATGGGCAAACCGTTCAGAATCTTAAAGGAAATTCTCCCAAGTCTTCTAACACGGTGGTGAAGCCACAGCTTTGGGCCATCTTGGAAGGAATTCACCTAATTTTGTCATCATCATACTTGTTGTATGTGTCCTTGTTCCTGTGGCTGAGTGCAGTTGTCTCATCATTCTTTTATTTTCAGGTAGCAGTCCATCTGTTATCATAGGGATCACACTTAATCCTAATCAGTATCTTTATCTCAGCTGACTTTTCTGTTTTTGTTGTAACTGCAGAAAGTGAGTGTGATTGCCATGACTGTGACTAGTTCGCTTGGAAGAAGGAAATTGCTTCCCCAGATAAACAGTTTTATTGCTGGACAACTTACCATAACGGTATGATGTTCTTTGGATGAGCTATTTGTTATTAGAATGCTAGACAGAGTCTTTTGCTCACGGAAAGTAAAAGCTATCATGTTTGCAGCTGCTTTTAAGGACATCATTTTTCCTCTCTGATAATAGAATTTAGTATCCTAAGTTCTACTTTTCTGATGTGACTGTTAAAGTAAGAATAAAACTAAAGAAATTGTAAACTCCCTACGCAGCACTTCTTTCGTTCACATACTGTTAAGTGATTCTGTTTCTGGAAGTCTTAAAAATGAAAGTAAAGACTCTTCATATATTTTGGGAATTTTAGAAACCTTTTGGTTAGTAACACCATGCAGTTGTTGTAATTTGCTTTGGTAATGCAATGATAGTGTGCTCTACATGGTTCAACTTATATCATAACTTTGTACCTATGTATAATCACATTCTTATGTTCTTATGGCACTTCCACAGGGGCATTTCCTCAATGTTGTGGGAGTTACTACTGCTATTTGTTCTGCTCTAGTGGTTGTTTTCTCAAATTTGGTTGCCACTGTTATTTGGCCAACTTGGGTAGCCCTTGCCATCTCTGAGACCCTGCGGAAGGTCTGTAATTTCAAACTTCCAGATGTATTTTCCAGCCTAACTCAGTTTTTTCCAAGCTTTGGATAAAAACAATGAGCTCGTCTACATAACGGAATAAATTGACGAGGTCCGGACGGAGTGGGCATTGTTCATTGAAGAACTTGGTCGATCAATGCTAGCAGCTTGAAACAAGAAATTCCAGCAAGCATTACTATTTTGGTATAAGTTAGGCTTATTATATATAAGTTAGGCTTTTGAATTGGTCTCTTTTGCACTTGCTGGAAATTTTGTAAGGATCCAATCCAGCATGCTAGCTAGCTTCATGGTATTTAGTTGCTGAATTGCTAGGTACAAACTGCTACATTTTGTGTATTTCAAACAACTTCAATTATTGAAAGGATATCTAGAATGGTCAGCTTATATAAGCATTGCAACCTCTCTATAATTGTGCAATATATGTTACTTTACCCAGCATAAGGATGACACATGACCACATAAGCAAAGTATATGCCATTTGAAAGAGATAACTACAGAAAATGAAAAATATATGTCATTGCAACTAACTTTTAACGACATATAACACACATGCGAATGACCTCTGTAACAACATAATACGACATATAGTATACTTATTAATGACCACTGTTACACTTTCAAATGACATATATAACACATTTGAGTGTCATCTTTCACAGTTTCAAACGACATACATAACTTTTTAAACATGATAAGAGTTTGAGAGAAGACATATTTGACAAACATATGACATGTAAGCAGAGTGCTATAGCTTGCGTTGCTCCTTATATTTCATTTCAAGACCTTTGAAACGACATATTTTATGACATTTGTATACGTGCCAGACGACATATATGATTTCAGTTTTATGTCGTCTGAAATCATTTCACACGACGGATAATAACTGTCTTCTAATGCAATCATCAGACGACACATTGATTTACGACACATATAGAAGGCTTCAGACGAAAGTTATTAACTGTCGTCTGAATGACTTATTCTAGTAGTGCTTTATATCACATATTAACATGTAATTTCAAGAAAATTAAAAAATAAATAAATTATGGGACATATTCACAAAGGCGTCAAAAATTTGTATGTAAAATTAGCATATATATACACACGAAATTTACAAGACAATCCTGCAAAAAATTGGTTAGTAATATTCACAAGTATAAATTTACATATATACATACAAAAATCACAAACAATTCACAATCTCCGGCAACGGTGCCAAAAATTGATAATGCGCAAAACATGCATTAAATATTAACAAAAAGTAGACACTTAACACATAATTCATACATATGCAATTTAAATCCTTTTTGTGTAGATGTAGCATTGATAAATAGGGTATCGTTCTAAACCGGGGATTGAAGAGTGCATGCAATTATTATATAGTAAAAAGGGGGTAAAAAGAGTTGATTTTAATTCCTAAATAACTACCTAAAATGACACATACACAAACAAGTATTCCTAAGACTCTAGCATGCATAAACTCATTGACAAGCAACACATAAAAGACTCCTAAAAACCCTAATTCATGTTATGACAAAAATAAAACCTAATTACTATTTACAAGTGATCATCCTATTTAACCTAGCCAAGTTTCTCTACATATTCATATTATCAACGAAATTTAGGCTCCTAATTCTTATTATTAACATGCGATGTGGTTTAAAGAGACACTCTTTAAGATCTAAGAATCATTGGATTAACTACGAGGCGAGAGGCTAAACGTGATCATCCAGGACTACCCATCGCATTAAGTACATAACATAACATGCTTCAAACAAAATTAAGAATATAAACACATGGAAGATATATATGAATAAGTATTCAAAATCAAAATAAACACACCAAAAACCAATATCAAACACAAAACATTCAAGTACAAAATAGGATTACGGAGTAAATGGTTCATGGTTACACTTTTTGAAGATCCGCTTTAAACGCTTGACAACCTCCTAGAGTGTGATGAATCCTAAGTGAATGATTCTCCCTTGTACAATGATTGTTGCGGCAAGTGATCTGAAATTTATGGCGATGGCAGTGTAATCCACTCATAGGATGAAGTCTTGTGTTTGAGGGAGAGGGTTGGAGTGTATTTGGGAAGAGTTATGGCTAAAATAAGAGATGATACAATTTAGGGACGAGCCACTTTTATTTATAGGTCTGTACAAAATAGTTTTCCTAGTAAACAAGGTTTCCTAACTCTACCCGGGTAGAATTCGCATCTTGTAAAGAATCACACTTTCCTGCAGTTGTAGACCTCCAAAAATTATTATTTTAGTGTAGTTGGAAAGAAGACTCTAAGAGCTTTCCAACCATAGGTCAATCGTTATCTAACTCTTCCTGGTCTGTTCTCAGTCATTGTTCGAAGTTGGCCAATCTGCACAGGCAGATTCTCTTTCCTTATTCTTCATGATTTCCTTCTTCAATACAACTTAGAAATCCTGTTCTTGCCATATTCTTGTGCTCTACGAAATTGGCTGATTAGATCTTCATTTCTGGATATCTCAAATGATTTTCTAATTAATTTAGTTCATCTTCATTTGTTCTTCTTCAAGATCCTTCCGGAAGCTTCTAAATCCTAGCCAACATAGGAAATGTTTTCCTAGTCAACAAATGATTTCTTTTTCTCTTCCATTTTTCTTCTTCTTCCTTTGGATATTTCGGCCACATTTCTCCCTCTCCACAATTTGTTGCATTTTAGCATCTTGTAGACTCCTTTACTCTATCTCTTTTGGTCAAGACTTGAAAATAACAAAAATAAGTAAAACTAATAAAATTAGCAATACTAAGCAATTAACAAGGTAAAAATATAGGGAAATAAATACTAATAAATATGCCTAAAATGCGTAGATCATTTCTCAATTAGAATACTTTAGAGTCATCGGATTCCTGAAGTACTTAACTGTAGAAAGCAAGATTCATCTTACATTGTGAACGAGCTAAGCAGGTACATAAGTAATCCTGGAGTAATACACTGACAAGAAATTGTAAGAGTATTTAAGGTATACTCATACATATGGGCTGCACTATACGAGATATCCAGCTGTCTAGAAGGATACAACAACGCAGTCTGGATATCTGACATGAAAGACTAAATGTCTACTGGTGGATACATTAGGGGATGTAGCAGTGTCATGGAAATCCTCAAAACAAAATGTTATAACCAGATCCCCAATGGAATTTGAGTTTGTTGCCCTAAACAAATGTGTGGAGGAGGCAAATGGCTATGCCAATTCATAGAGGATATTCCAAAATGAACAAAGCACGTGATTACAAATTGCATATATTTTGATGCAATTGGCAAGACAAAACGCAATATGTATAATGATAAGTCTAGACACATTCGTCGAAAACATAATACCATTAGACAACTACTCTCTACTGGAGTTATCTTCATTAACTATGTGAAGTCAAAAGATTGCATAGCAGATCCGCTGACCAAAAGGTTAAACAGAGAGTTAGTTGACAAATCATCGAGGGGAATGTGACTAAAGACCATGAGTTAAAGTCTTTACAGTTGATACCCAACGTAGTTGACTGGAGATCCCAAGATCTAGGTTCAAAATAGACAACTAAAATGTAGAGACTGTGCTGGACCACTGTGGGGATCTTCCCTATGTCTATTCCTATGATGAAAACAGTTACACCCGTAAGGAATGAGGTTAAGCTAAAAGCTTTTGATGATTCTTATGCATCAGAAATCTGAGCAGAGTAATGTGTGTTACTCTTAATTAAGAAATAACTTATGTAAGAGAGAAGTGAGACCGCTTCTAAGGGAATTTGATAGGCACAATTCCTATTAAGCTCTTACAAAATCAGGCGCGTGTCCAGGGCCAAAACGGACACAATAGTGAGAACTAAAAGTATTAGGAGGATACATGTGTGTGGTATGTCATGGTTTACATAAATAACAAGCAGTTCAAAGACATTGCGTCTACTGCATTGTTAGTAAAGTAAGCATACTTTCACAAGGGAATGTTCAAAGGGTTAACCCCTACCTATCTTATGCAGGTTTTCAATCGCAGAATCTATCACCAAGTCTATTGAAACTTTGGTCACTAATTTCATTCATGTGGTTTTGCTGGAAATATAGGTGTTTTAACACCATTTTAATAATCCATTCTGAGTCAAATAAATTAAGATATTTATTTTTTGCGTATCTATTTTATCCTTCAACAATCTTCTTATTTTGCTTATTGACTCTTGACTTTTATAACTTAACCTCATCAGCCACATCCATATCAAATGAGAATATTTAGCACAAATTCATCCGCGGGTTTCTTAGTGTGATTTGGGCCTCAAAACATGAATTTTCATAAATAAAAAATCAGATTCCCAAGAAAACTGATATCCCTATACTAAATCGGCCATAACGTTTTCTAAAAACATCCAAATTACAATCTGGAAGATGTTCTGAAAACTAGACATCCGAGGTTATTGATGCATATAAAGATCATCATCTGGTTCCTCCCAGGCTGTTCTCAATTCTTTGTCAAAATTGATTGATCTATACAGGCAAATTTTCTAATTTAAGCTTTTAATCCCTCCTTTTCTTCCTTTCTTCTTATTCACTCCAAAATACCTATAAAATCATAATTTTTTTTAAGGAAAATATATTCCTAGTATCCTGGTGTATGTCTTGTCCTAATTAGAATAGAAGTACATATTCTATTAATCCCTGATTTATAGGGATATTGATTGTAACATATTGCATGTTATGCATGTATTTAAGGTTGTCTATCAATGAATAAAGATACAGTTTCAGATATAACGTTCTTGGATTTAGAACTTGGGTTCTAAAACTTTCTAACATTCTTGGATTTAGAACTTAGGTTGCAAAACTTAAGTATTACAACACCCTAGATCTAGGACTAGATTTAGGTGAATTTTTACGGTGATTTTTATTTCAATTATATGTCCTAGTTCGTATGGATTAACACATGTTATCAAAAGTTTGATATTAGTGACAGTCCTATGGGAGTCAAGGTTATTAGTGAATATCATAGTTTGTGTATTCACATTGAAAGATGGGACATCAATATTTGTGACAAATTTTTTACAGTTACTGTTTCTGGGTGTGGTATGAAGTCACCGTTTATCGAGCATCGATTTTGTGGCCATACATCTTTGTTCTTATTCCCTAAACTTGATATTAGTGATAGTAATTTTCAATTGATACTAATTATGTCCTTTGTTTCTCTTGCAGATGACTTCAACTAAGTCAGTTAGGCTTGAATTCGACATCCTTGATGTTGATGGAAAAGATTATCATTGTTGGGTTTCCGATGTTAAAAATATTTTCATCAAAAAAGATCTCACCGATGCAATCATCCCACCCACTGCAACTCTTGGTTAGAACGTGGTAATCAAACCACCATCTGCAGCCCGCAAAGCTCAAACCCTCATGTTTTTGAGGCAGCATATCCATCATCTTCTGAAGAAGCAATATTTACAAAAGGATAATCCAATGATTTATGGACGTTTTGAAGCAATGCTAGAGCTATAGAGAGATAGGACACAATCCGGTTAACCAATGCAAACTAAAGTTGTCCGGTGACACCTGACACAAAGACGACGTAAATACCAGGGGGTAAATGCTGATACTTCCGTGGAGCCACTCGTGGATTAGCCGAGTAACCAATGCATCGATGCAAAATGAACAAAAACTAACACTAAAACTAGCCTCCAAAATATATGCTAAAAACTGAATCTCAATTTGAACTGAATATAAATAATAAGGACTCGCTAATCAATTGTGAAAATAAAATTGTCCACTCATAGTACTATGTCATGCTTTCTATCAAGCCAAAGCATGTATGTCAGCATTTCTATACGTCTTCCACTGGCTGCTAATACAATGTCCTAAAACAATGATTATTAATTAATAACTAATCGTCAAAGGTCATATCGAATAACTAAGCTCGTTCACCCAAAGAGCAACTCCCGTCGAGAACATCACATTGTCGAATGTCGCACTTATCAGAATTCTCACAAGCTTAATTCCAATTCTAATTTGTGAACCCTTAATTTTCTTTGAAAGTCGCAATATGTTCCTTAACGTTGTGTGACACAAGGTCGAATCGATGTTCAACTCGACCGATCAATAAAATTATAAAATTATAAAATCGTTTAATTATCATTGATTAAGCTCTCGACAAGCCCAATGTTTTCTCATAAAGAACCTATGCCCAATTCTAGATGTTTTGGTCGGAATCGAGCCCGAAAACCCACGGTTCAAAATATCTCTGGGGCTGCAGCTCCGCCGTCGAGCCACCATGGAGCTCGAGACGGGTCACGTTTGACTCGCCAACTCACCAGAAAACCCATCGCCCCAAAACCTAGGTTTTGGCCGAACTTCAATTCCAAATTCTAACCAAGTGTGTCCAAATCGACATCGGGGACCTTAGAGGAAAGCATGGGTGTCCCAAGCCGATCATTTCCATACCACAATTGTCGGGTTTGGTGGCTGGACGGCTGTAACATCCCAACCCGAGATTTATTTTGTTATTTTGATTAAACATTAATCATCGATGGTAATTAATTTTTACCGTCGGTAACTATAGCTGGCGTTTCATCAGAAATTTATCAATTAAGTTTTTTGAGGTATTTCTTGGAACAAAATCGTAGACTACCACTACAAGAAAAACGTACCTAGACCACGGAATCTCCGTCGTCTAGAGTCCATCATCTAAGTGCCGTAGTTTAAGCACTTGGACGACGGAAATGGTCCGTTCCATCGTCCAGGAGGTCACTTGGATGACGCAAATGGTCCATCGTCCAAGTGAGGATCAGACGACGCAAATTATTGGGTGGTCTAAGTTATACTTGGACTACGCAAATAGTGTGTGCGTGGTCTAAGTGATCACTTAGACCACCCAACAATTCCGTAGTCTAAGTGATCACTTAGACCACGTATTTGTATATGTTTCGTAGTCTAAGTCCTCACTTAGAGTACGAAAACATATATGATTTCGTAGTCTAAGTGAATATATATATATCTTTTTAATTTTTTTAATTAAAATTTTAATTAAATTAAAATATTAAAAAATTAATTAAAATACTAAATTTAATTTAAATAATTAAAAATTGTACGTACATCAAAACCGTTCGGAAAATATGATATATCCTAAACTACATACAAACTACTAAAATACAGCAGGAGTAGATGCGCCGTTGAGTCCCCCGCCTCCAGCTTTGTCGTCGTCGTCGGGGTGTGGGGTCGGAGCAGGATGATGCTCTTATTGAACCTGGTTTTGCATGAGGTCGATGAGGTGGGCTATCTGCGCTTGTTACTCATCAAGCCTCTGACACATAGATAACATTACCTAATGCATAGATAGCGTTTACGACCGTGCGAATCGAGTCTCCTCAAGGGCTGCTTGGAAACCACCCCCCCGTGGTTTTCAGATTTTTGTAGATCAATCAACTGGGAAAATGGGAAATATATATATAATTAAAGGGTTTACTTTCTACAAACATGTATATAAAATAAATAAGTAAACATACGTACCCATTGGAAGAAATAATCGGGGAACTTCTTCTTAACCAATTTCTCAAACCATGCCGAACTCTTCTCCGGATTTAACGCCTGAAGCCTCTCCCTGTACCTAATCATGTAAGGCTCAACTTCGTTACAGTCTCACAACACTACCCAATATGTCTCAATAAGTTCTTCTCATGTTAATGATTCCTTTAATACTCCTCTAAAAGGTCATACGACATTTGTGACGACAGAAAGATTGATGCAGGTACTGGGATCGGAGGCGGTGGGAGGTAGTGGATCCTTGAGGTACCTGTTGCAGTAAGTAACACACTCATACATTAGGTATGTCTCTGCTATGGAGCCATCTGGGGCCAACCTATTTTTTATGAATCCTTTATACTGTCCAAGCTGTCTACAAAATCAAATGTTCAATTAATTAATTGTAGAATAAGTACATATAGCTAGTAATCTCCAGTGGAACAAATAATGGATCGTAAAACCTGTATAATTAATTAGCTAAGATCATGTGGAGGTATTGGATTACATTTCTGTACATCCTTGTCATTGGTCAACACACCAAAGTCAAAATAGCTCAACCTCTCTAAAATCTCTTCGCCAGAACAACTACCTGGTTTAGGATTATTCTCTACCGTCCCGTCGAAATGAGCTTCATCCTGTTACCACGGGTGGTTGTGAGGAAGCCATCTACGGTGACCCAACTAACACACCTTCCCCGCGTGCCAACTAGAGTTCACGTCGTCCAAACATATAGGACATCCATTGTATCCTTTCGTCTTGCAAGCAGCCAACATCCCATACGCTGCAAAATCGCTGATCATCCACATTATGGCTGCCCTCATCATGAACATCGTGTCAGTGAATTTGTCATAAGTTGGGACTTCATTTTCCCACAACAGTTTCAGCTCATCGATCAAAGGTCTTAGGTAGACATCTAAGCACTTCCCCGGAGATTTAGGACCTGAAATTAGATGAGTAAGGAAATTAAATTCCTTGTTCATGCACATCCACAGAGATAGGTTGTAGGGCATCAGAATAATTGGCCAAGTGCTGACGGCAAAGCTATTACTATCCCAAGGATTGAATCCGTCTGTAGATAGTCCGAGTCCAACATTTCGAACCTCCGTGACAAAGTCTCCAAATTCGCTGTCGAAATATTTGAAAGCCTCTCCATCCGCGACGTGTCTCAGCACATCGTCATCTACTCACTTTTCTGCGTACCATCGCATCGCTTCTGCTGTGTATAGAGACATGTACAAACGCTGCAATCTTGGAATCAATGGAAATTATCGAACCTTCACAGGAATTTTCTTTTTCAAACTCTTCCTATTCAGCTCATATCTACACTGCCCACATACGAGACAATAGTCTAAATCTTTATACTCTTTGTAAAACAACACATAATCATTTGGACATGCGTCAATTATCCTGTACTTTAGGCCGAGGCTGCTTAAGATATTTATAACCTTATAATGGGATTTAGGAAGATTTTGATCATCAGGAAGCAACTTACATATTTGCTCTTGAATATCGTCAAAAGCACTGACTGACATTTTATGCTTCACTTTTATCTGCATTTGCTGCATCACGTATTGTAACACATTCTCTCGACATCCTGGGTACACCAAGGTCCTAGTTTCAAGTAGCATCCTATTGTACTTATCCATCTCACTAGTGTCAGTGACTAAGCTAACAGCGAGGAATGTGTCATTATGCCCATGAGTGGTATTGTAACCTCCCTCTTGGTGTTGGTGTCCACCATGACTAAATCCCGGAAATGCATCATGGACCAAATCCGCAGTTGGGTTCCAAGCAGAGGGGCCGGCACCACTGCCGCTAGATGAGGCGCCATGGTAATTGTACCCTGAGCTGAATTTTGCTGAGCTGAAGTCTACTGCTTCACCATTCTCGCTCCACGTAGTGTAACTCCATATCATACCTATTTCGTACAGATGTTGCATCATAACATTAACCTCCACATAGTGATAGTTAAGACATTTTTTGCACGGACCCCTGAAACGCTTCTATCCCTGACCATGTTCTATCGCAAAATTCACAAATTCTCTAATTCCATCCATATACCGGACATCACTTCTATTCCTCAACTTCATCTAACTCTTGTCCATACTTCTATGAAATTTAATAATTATCATATTAGTCAACTTTTATATATATAGATTTTCAAGTAATTATTAAACTATTATATATACAAATTTTCAACTACCTAAATTATTAACGTATAATTAATTAAAATATTTATTAATTACCTTCATTAATTAATGGTGAATATACTATACATTAATTACTTTAATATATCTGACATGCATATACGTTTTAACTAAATATTAACCAAATTTTTAAACATCTATGCATATATACGTACTACTGGTCTATATCAATTAACTAATATATATATATATATATATCAATCAATTATCTAACTTAATTATAAATATTAGACGTACTAACAATACAATCAATCAAACGTACAATTAATTATATATATAAACGTTAAGATTGTTAGAAATTAATTACGTACGTACCTGGCTTTCTCTGATATATGGCGAATCGATAGTCGGAGCCAGATATATATATATATATATATATAGTGTTAGCTAGTTGTACGTGTGAGGACAGCCTGATCGAGAGAGAATCAAATGCTATAAGGATGAGGAAGAAAAATGAGACGAGCGAGTGGAGATGAAGCTATAGACTTTGGCATAAACATTATATAATGCTTCACTTAGACGATGGACTGAGGTAGTTTTTGTCGTTCAAGTTCTCACATCGACGACGCACCGACGTTGCGTTGTCCAAGTGGTGACATAGACGACGGTGTGTCGGTGCGTCGTCTATTTGATCACTTGGACGACAGAAAAAGTATTTCCTTCGTCCAAGTGTGTCTTAAACGACACAGCTTTTTCCCGTTGTCTGATGTATACTTGGACGATGGAACCGTAAAGGTTCCGTTGTCTAAGACCGTTTTTCTTGTAGAGTTTATCGAGATGAGTTTGAGGCCATGTCAAATGTTAAAATCGGAGTTACGATAAAGAGGTTATGGTCAGCGAAAGTTTTGTATGATTTTACGAATTTAAATTAGTCGCAACTTGTGGGTATAAATATGACTTTCCGAAAATGGAAATTCAAACTTTCCATTTCAGTCAGCATTTTTTTTCTCCTTTTTCTCTCTCCCGTGAGCTTGCAGGCGACGAAGCTCGTCAGTTCGGCCACCAAAACCGGTGAGGTCAGTGTAAAAATTTTTGCTGTCCTCTTCTCTTTCAAACCTTCAAGGTCTCAACCTCCATATTTCAATGATGTAGCCGTGGTGTGGAGGAGAAAACTCATCGGCGAACCGAAACCCTAACCATTTATGGTGACAACTTCGAGCTCGAATTGATGGGTGAGACCTACCGAGCTTTGAAGCTCTCCTCAATACAGAGCTAATGACACCAAGAACACATATCAATTCGATCGGAGCAAGGAGAATCGAAGGATTGAAGTTTTTAGGGGATTTCGGTTTCAAGGTAAATTGAACTAGTTAGAGGATGAATTGGACTTTGCTGTAGTTGAGGAAGTTGTTTGTTGTGTGATTTGGAGTAGAATAGGACTCGGGTTGCCGAGAAAAGTCACCGGCGCCGTCGCACCACCGCTGCTGAAGGTGGTCCTCTGCGGCGCTCCGACGAGGGGATTTTGGGCAAAAATTATATATAGTTTTACTTGCAATTACGTACCGAATGTAATGAAGAGGTTATTGAATTTATTTGGATATTGATGATTAAGACGTGTGATTAATCGGATATTAATTAAACGATTTGAGTATTATTAAACTGTGGAATCGATTGTTGATTCGACTTCAAGTCGTGTAACGTTTGAGAAATATGTTGCGATTGTAAAAAGGATTCAATAATTTGAATTTGGAATTAGATTAAGCTCGTCATTAGTTCGGGAAGCACTTTGTTCGAGAATGCGAGGTTCTCGACAATAATGCTTGTTGGTATACGAACTTAGCTATTCATTATGATTTTCGACGATTAGTTATTAAATAATAATAGTTGTTTCAGGATGACCTATTAGTAGCTAATGGTAGATGTTTAGAAATGTCAAAATACAGGCGTTGGATGGATGAGAATCACGGCACAGTACTGTGAATGCACCCTTTTTAATTTCACAGTCGTAGCGAGTTTAATTTTTAGTATTTAAGTATATCAATTTAATTTATAGTATATTTTATAGCAGTTTAAATTTGTAGGTTTTTCTTTTTGATGACTTTAGTTAGTTGAATCGATGCACTGATTGTTCGGCTGATAACTGGATAGTCCAGTCAGGGGAGGTCAGGTTGCCTCGTTTGGCCCATCACCTACAGTTTCCTTTTACACATTATCGACTCAGGTTAGGGAAAACTCCTGAGCGACCACCTCCATATGCAGTTCAGTTTATGATACTCGAACTCGCATTATTTCACAGAAATCAGTGGAAAGGCATACAATTAGAGTTTTACAGATTTATAGTTTATGATTTTTGTCCACTTACTCTAACGTTTTATGTTTTTATGCCTTTTCCTAGACTTTTGTTTTAAATTGCCCAGTTTGCAGGTTAGCTAGTTGAAGTCGTGACCGTCTAGAGTACGAGGCATTACAATCCACAGCTTTCGTCTTCTCTGTGTAGGTTTTCAGTTGAAGTTCTGGGTTGCTCGTGCAAGAGTATCTGGTATCGATTAGTTAGTGCTAGATACTCTAATATGGGTCTCGCAAGACTTACCTTAGATTACTACAATAATCTAGGGTGGGTCTTGTCAACGGCGACGATTTGCGTCGTCAGAGCTTCGCTCAACGCGTCTGGCCCAAAAATGGATCGAAAGTCCTCCCTTTCTGAAAATTTAAAATTGGTATTTATAGTTGCGAGTAACCGATTTTGTAAATTGTATAAAACTTCTTATGAAAGTGATTTCTTCATCGCAACTCTGATTTCAATACTTGACATGGCTACGAACTCGGCTTGACGAACTCTGCAACTTTCCTCAATAAAATTTATCAAAAAAACTTAACCAATTAGATTTGGTTGGAAGGCCATCGATATAGATAATTACTAACAGTAGAACTAATTACTTTTCTCAATTAGCATTGTCGAAATAAGATTAACACGTTAATAAACTCAATGAATGAAGATTAACTTGCGAATCTAGGTATAGGTCGTTACAGGAAATTCTTCATACTCCGCTCCATATGGCATATATCCTTATTATAGGTGTGGTTCTACTAAGCATATGCATAAACAATGTCGTGCAAACAAGGATATCTAAAATGCCTACAAGATGTGCCAGGAATACCTCACACAAGAGTCAAACTTTATTAGAGATTATGAGATGGAAGATGACAGTGAAGTTACTCTCATTATAGCAGACAACAAAATGGAGAACATTGAGACTCTGAATTTTGATTAGTCTATGTATTAGGATGTTATCTCTAGATCTACTATGTAATCAAGTTTAGTGTTTTTGGCTTGTTTTAGTCATGTTTTAAGACTTTGTTTTAGTCTTTGTTGTGGAATAAGACATCTTTGATGTAAGTTTTGTATTGGCAAAGTAATGAAATTTATTTATTTTGGTATATGCAAGTATTGAGAATGATCTTTTTACTGCATTATACATGAATGGCTTGAGATATACAAAATTACATGGAAATATGACATAAAAACAAGAAAAACAGGGTACGTTCTGATCTCAGGCGTCTCGACCTATCGAGACATAGCTACTGTCTTGTTTTTGGCATGCTTTCGACCCGTCAAAAGTTTTTGCCTTGTTTTCTTTGACCCGTCAAAGATTGTCCTCTAGTCATGTTATAGCACCTTCGACTCGTCGAAGGTTTGTCTCGACACGTCAAATATAGCTACTGCCTCATTTTTGCACCATTTTTGACCCGTTGAAATGAAACCCAAAATACAATATTGATTTTAGATATTTTTCTACCCGTCGAACAGGTTATCCTGGATACATATTGAACTGGTTTTTGACCCATCGAGGTTCATTACCAGAATTGGTGTTATTTTGATGTTGTTTTGTACATCAATTTTTTATGCCATGTCAAGCACTTTACAAGGCTTCAGAGACAGTTTCTCGAAACAGAGAAGTGAAAAAATTTGGAGTTTTCCTTGGGGTCGATACTACTCCGCCTGATCCTCTGGACATCAGATGTTATTTTACATCGGTTTAGTTATTGTCATGATCAATACTCTAATGGAACCTAATAAGTTTTGAAGATATTTGTGCCAACTGTTTTTCACTTAGAAACATATTGTAAGAATGGAAAAGAATTTTTGTGTGTAACATCCGTAAAATGTGGAAAAATCTCATTCTGAAGAAGTTTATGAGCATTAGTAGTGGTTTATATATTACTGCGGTTTGGATCATTGAATCTGATATTGTCACTTATATACACTTTAGCATTATGATGATCAAGATATTGATATATTCTCATGGTCGTCGATTATTTAGAGTAAAAAAAGCATGTAGGAATACCTAATACCATCGGTTTAGATGGAGGGATTGAGATTAAGGGACTGATGGTAGCCTGGACATTGGTAATGCACACCAATATTTTCTGCCAAGTGTTATACAGAGTTAAGATCAAAAGGGTTGAATAGAATTGGTAATTTGCTTGTTCCTAATGGTAATTATGGCAAGTTTGAGGATTGAATTATACCTATTTTCTATCAGATGTTGAAGGAGCAGATTGAACAAGCAGGTTGCCATTTTTGTTTTATGAATTTGTGTTTTTCGATTAGGGGTTTTTGGGTTGTGATTGAGTTTTTGTGTTAGCGGAATGTGTTGTGGACGCCATCTAAGTTGACTGCACGCTTGGGGAAGGAAATCGATGATGAAAGATCATATCTTTATTGGGCATACAAGGCAAGTGTTAGCTCTCTCTTTTTTAAAGAAGGGCAGTGTGGCAGCCCTCAAACCTTTACTAATGAAATTGTCGAATAGGGGGGGAGGGGGACATTACCTAAACCCCGTATTACAATAAGCACAACCAGAGCCTCTCGAATAATAACAAAACAACTCTTAACCCATATGCATTCAGACAAGTACCAATTAGCAGAGAGTGTGACATTAGCTACTCTATCCTCTTTATCATAATGGCGACATAGTAATGGAAAGACAACGCGACTAATGCAACGCATCATTACAAATTGTCCAGTTTTCCACCCATGCTACCGAATGACAATCAAGTTGTCGACACTACGTTTCATCCTGCCACTAAGATGATGTGTCCATTTAACATAGTTTTCCTTCACTTGAGCAGACAAGGCACTTCGAGTACACACACAAACATCCTACCTAAGATGCCTGACTTGCCCTAGCCATATAGCATAGGGACTTATTATTCCTAAAACAATACTATATGCTAACAAAAAAAAAATAAAAGAAACTACTTAATAAAATAAAACTACCTGGGCCTAGGGTAAAAACCCTATCCCAACTCCACCAGAGCCCAAACAGGAAGCAAAAGGCATAGATTATGTCTTGTGACAGCCACACCACTGCCAGCCTCCAACCAATGCCCACACCGTCCTTGTCAACTAGCTCCGATAATATGACCAGATCTGTGTCACATCTAGATTTGTCGCCTCCTTCCTGACATCATTTTTTGTTATACCCAAAAGCCACTGCCAAACTATTCGAAACAGATTGAACACATTCTAGGCCGTGGAACTCCATGCTCCATCAAAGACGCATGCCTAGAAAAGAATTTAGGTTAAGCGATTGCTGACCATCCCTGCGTCGCTAACCCTCGCCACCAATTTACTCCAAGATACTCCCAGCGACACCGCAAAACCGACCCAGAACCCATGCTCCCTTTCAACCTCCGGTAAAAACTATCGTCCATTAACGGACACAGAAATCACCAGGAAAGAAAAGCCCCGTCCAGCTACACTCACAGTACGCCAGCGAGGCCAGAGGTCAGTGCCAACATCGAGGCCGTCGGACGAGAAGATTTTTATATTTTAGGGTAAACTATCGCGCGTTATCATCTAATCTTAATATTTGTTCGAATAACGTTTGTTTTATAATAGTGTTAGCGCTTTGGTGCTATTATACTCATATTTCGTCTTGCTTCAGGGTCTAAAATCTAGTATGACAAACGGATGCATAGTCTTATTATAAATACATGTCTTAATGACAAAATGATTACGAGTGCTTGTGTGTGATGTAAAATTTTCTTCGGATGTTTTTTCAGAACAATGTCTTCAGTGGTAGAGATAGGAATATATCATAGAGAGTGTCGATATAAAAAATATAATTAATAATAAATAACTATTTTCTATGGAAAAATCATTCAAAATAATAACATGATGTAATTTGTATCTTAATTAATATAAATTATAATTTGAAAGAGAAATGTTGTTTCATTGTCTTTAAATTGCTACAATGCATCTTTTTATAGTTGACTAATGCTAGTTCTATACAATACACATAAATATAGATAAAAAGAAAAAAATAACTTAACAATATCTATAAATGGCTAGATCTTATTGGTTATAAATATGGAGAGGGGGGTCAAGGAAGCTTTGCAATGAAACCGTTTCATGAACAAGCTCATATGATGCACAGATTAAGCTTTGAACCAATAAGCAGGGGGTGCTATGGCCCCCTTTGGCCCCATGATACCTCCGCTACTAAATGTCTCGGCGTACTGTGTTAGAATTATAGAAAATTACATAATACGTCACTTAGTGACCTATTTTTCCTATTTAGGTCGACAACTTATTTATCCTAAATAAGGTCAGATTGACTTTTCTTCTTTTTCATATTTTTCCTTTCTGCCCCTGCACATATGTATATATTCTTTGTGTGGTTGTAGAGCTCTTCCAATCACAGGACTAGAGAGAGAGAGAGAGAGAGAGAGAGAGAGAGAGAGAGAGAGAGAGAGAGAGAGAGAGAGAGAGAGAGAGAGAGAGAGAGAGAGAGAGAGAGAGAGAGAGAGAGAGAGAGAGAGAGAGAGAGAGAGAGAGAGAGAGAGAGAGAGAGAGAAGATCCTCATCAAGATCTACAGGTCAATCGTCAACCTCAAAATTCTGCCGGTGTATCAATTTTTGACAGCCAAGCTCCACCGACACAGCCGCAAATCACCTCTGAGCAGATCTTTATCAAGTTCCACATGACATTCATCAACCTCATTCACAAGGACTACAACATCAAGATTGCTTACGGCGGCTTCATGACTGTCAAGCTCGTCCAAGGCAACGATGTCGTCGCAATTCTTGTGCATATTGCTCACAATGTCCAGTGGCTGCTCGTCAACGACTCTAGTGTCGTCAAGCTCGATGACTCGCACTACTTCTCTCTTTACTTGCCAGAAGACCAAGACTCGCCGGAGTCCGGCAACAAAACACTGATGGTTTAAAACTTCACGATTTAGTCAAAAGTGTGTTTGTTGCCAAATTAAATGAAGTAGCTTGTAATATTACTACATGTGTTAAGTGAACGAACTATTATAAGCCTCTAAAAATATTGTTTTATTGTTCTGTGAGGTTTCTCTGTGCTCTGTCATTGTTGCTCAAAAACACTACCAATGTTGACTACACATACTAGTGTTGACTATTAAACATACTAGTATTGTTCTGTAAGCAATTCCATGAAATTAGAATTGTATGAGAAAGACATTTACAACAACTAGAAAGTGATGTCAAATATTTACTTGACATATCATCTTTCTTTTCGAAAACCAAATACAAAGTGATGTCACAGTAGTAATAATGTCAAATATCGAATCATTAAGTCGCAATAAAAATATCATTAAACTTGACTAATATAATATGTCATCAATGTATCAAACTACTGTATATTGTTTGACAAAAATAGTACTACATCATAATAAAATACTATTGCTGTCTGATTTATTATACTACAACATAAACAAACTATACTGCGGTCATCAATGTATTATAGTACTGCTGTTTGGCAAAAGCACCACTACATCACAATGAACGTATTATTGTTGTTTGATATACATAATACCGCATAAGCTAACACTATTGTCATTGATGAATCATACTACTGCTGTTTCGCAAAAACACTACTATATTACAATAAAAATACTACTATTGCATGAGAAACATACTACCACATAAACAAATAGTACTGTTGACATCAATGCATCATATTATTGTTGTTTGGAAAAAACACTACTACATCACAATTAAAATACTAATGTTGTCTGATAAACATACTACCACATAAACAAACACTACATAAGTGACTAGCTACTTCTTTGCCTTCTTTGATGATCATGGTTGCTTCTTTTGTATTGAGTACTCCAAATACTCTTCTTTGTTCGCCGCGTTCCTCTTCCTTATTTTCAAACCTTTCACCATTGACGAATACGACTTCTCCTTCCCTATCTCATTTGACGTACCCTCAGCAGAAACTTTAATTTGTCCTTCTTGCTCCATCGATGCTTTCTGTCTTTTGCTTATCATGTTTGTTCTTCAATCTCATTTCGTGCCTTATACTACTCGAGTCCTATATGTCATCACAAGTCCAAAACATATCAGTTTTAAATACTATAGCAAGCATTTAAACATACTAGTGATGACTATCGAATATACTAGTGACATAACATACCAAACTGATTTCGTTGGTGTTGCCTTCTCTCTGCTAAACATACTTCTTCTGCTTCCACTTCCACTTATTCTTCTTTATATTCGTTTTCTTCTTGGGTTGGTTTGTCGGGTTGCATTGACTCGGGCATTGTTGATCCAGTCTATGTTGATTCTGGTTATATTTCTACTTCTTTATAAGTCTCTTCTTTATTTGTTTCTTATTCTTCATCATTCTCATGCATGTCAATACAATGAAGACAAGCCAATATACTATTGCAGTTAGATAAACATACTACTGTAACAGCAAGAGTATATTATCAGGCTATTTCAAGATTTTTATTTAAGTCTTGTCCTTCTTGATGCAGTCTGCCTTGTCTTCTTCTTCATCACTGTCTTCACCATCGAGAGTGTCCTGCACGTAGTCGTATCGAAAACAGAAAATGTTAGAAATATATTACTGACATCAACAAAGCATACTACTTCAGGAAACAAAATATACTATGACAAACAACAAAACATCCTATCAGTATAGATTAGCACAAACACTATCACGTATCATCAAACACACTACTAGTATCATCACATTTAAAGGTACTACTTTAGCCCAATCAAAATATTATCAGAGACTATTAAACGCATTACTAGTATCATCACATCTAAAACTACAGCATCGTACATATAAAAATGCTACCACAGATCATCAACCACACTACTAACATCACCCTCATCTAAAAATGCTACTTCCCATATATAAAAATACTACCACAAATCCTCAACCACACTACAAACGACATCCTCATCTAATCCACACTACTACCATCATCCTCAGCTAAACCCTAGCTACATAAACAGAAGAACTACACATTTATAAGCATAAATGAGGTGGAGGAATACCTAGAGGTGGCGGTTCATGACGGTGAGTGAGCCTCGATGGTGACGAGAGAGTGAGGGAGGAGAACATTAGTGATGGAGGTGCAACGAAGGTGACAGAGAGCTTGAAGAGGGGAAGGAGCGGCCATGGAGGACTCGCGGAGGTGATGGAGTGGAGAGGAGAGCAGTGATGGTAGTTAAGGTGCCTAGTGTTTTGGAGAGATACGAGGAGGGAGGTCACGAAGGTGAGAAGCGATGAGGGATGGTACATGGTGAGGATGAAGCAGCGAGGGAGAGCGCACACTCTAATTGTTGTATTCTCATCCTTCACAATTAATGAACAAGATGTAGCCCTAAAATCTCCTCTGCGTTTTTCATTTACTATTTTCTTTAATTTTCTGCATTTACCTTGAATAATCCATGAATGTTAACATGGTATCAGATCCCATGATATCAAATCTGGGTAACTTATGGCTTCTGTGAATATAGTTAGAGCAACTCCAACAATGTCACGAAAAAATTGCTTATTTTGTTCAAAAATAAAGTCGAAACCTATTTTAGCTAATCACTTGTATAAATTTACTCAAACAATATTACTTAAAATGTAGTTAGACCTAAAGATATGCTTAGTTTTGATTGGTTGATAATAACATATTTATTTATTAATATAATTATTAATTACATTTGCAATTTAGACGGAAATAATTAATTACAATATTGAATGTTTCGTTACCTATAATTCATGTTTTCGGTATAAGAATAGGGGATGAAAACATGAAATATAGGGAATGCTTAAATTGGCTAATAAAATAGGAGAGCTGCTGCAGTAAATTTTAAGAGAAAATCTTTATATTTTAACTAAAAATGACTCATAGGAAATCTGCTGGAATTGCTCTTAACTTCCTCGTAATTTCGATTTCCAATTTTCGCTTCCGCAATTTTCAATTTCAGTTTCTTCCCAAAAATTCCCAAATTAAAAACCCTACCTACATCTGGTGGTGTTGTGACTGTTATCCTCCAATCGAATTGTTGCTTTGCTACCAGCGCGCCGATGTCTTCGTCGCTGTCTTCTCGTCCTCAAAATTCCAGATGTGCAGATGATGTCATCTTTATTGTCCTAACCAGAACCATTGCCGAGTATCCACAAGCGCCGCCGCCGTTGTTCTTGAGTAGATCGATCGCACAGTAGGTCATCGACGGCGGAGGAGGACACCGACGATACATGAGACACCGACATCATTAAAGCTTCGTATCTCATCTCACTCATCTCACTCACTCACTAGTCAACCACTCAGCAACTCGCTTCAGACTGAGTTAACATCTTGATTATGTCCGAGTCCATCTCCTAGTTGTCTAGTTAAATCAGTCGTTTTGCTCCTGTTATCACATCTCAATGTGCATTTTGTTCAACGGATTTGGTTTTCTTCCCGAATTGGCTCAGTGTGAGTTTGATGATGAGGTCTATCTTCTACTTCTCTGCTCTTAGGCTCCACACTTCGTTGCAAATTTGATACTCTTTTTTTTTTCAGTATGAGGTCGATTTCATATCTCTCTACATAAAAAAATGTTGGAAAATTGTTGTTGTAGCTGAAAAAAATTGTCGCCGCTAAAAAACAAAAAAATTGATGAAAAAAAATTGTTGTCATCGCTAAAAAAATAGTGAAAAATTGTTGTTGCTGGAAAAAATTATTGTCGTAGCTAAAACCTTGGTGGAAAACAAAACTGTTGTTGTAGAGTGAAGTCGACCTGTTGTGGTTCAGGGTGGGAATAGAGTGAAGTCATTGTAGAGTGTAGTGCATGGTAGAGCGTTTGTTCGTGGTTATGAAATGGATTGTATCGAGGAGCGTATTACAAGAAGTATATGTGGAGTAGAGTGTTGCATATGGGAGAGTACTCTAACCGTGCATTTGGAATAGGTCACTGTTGGAATATCGAGGAGCTTGCACCAGTCTGCACATTGGAACTACTAGGCATTCCTCATCCAACAGAAAATTCTAAAAGAAGAGCAATTCTAGCCTTGCGTGAATTGGTCATATGGGATTGTGGTGGAATCATCTCTTGTGGACTTAAATTTCTTAAGTGAAGCATTAGAATGGTTGAGAATATGCATTGTGCACTATTACAGGTTTTCATTAATTTGAGTTTGCCCTGTTGCTGCGTCTATTATGCCTATCTTTCTTGCTCTACCACGGCTGTTATTCAGGTTTATATGTGGTCATCATCTACTGGCCACTCTTGGTATCTATACTACTGTTGCCATCGAGATTTTGGGACATTCATTCATCTTGTTGTAGTGCTATTGGGTTTGTGTATTAGGAGGTTATCTTGTAATTGGCTATAGGACTCTTTTTTTTAGCAATAACGAAGGTCTTGCATTGATATCGAAGGAGTTTTTTTTGGCTTAGGATCCCCTTATGCGCACCTATAAATAATCTACTTGGATTCCAAGTTCTATTACCCAACCACATTGAGGCTCCAAACCAAGGTCCAAATGAAGGAATTTGACCTAGGTTAAAAACCCAGGCCCAACCCACAAAAGAACCGACCCAAGCTTGAAAACCAATCCACCAACCATGCAGCCCTAGTGCCTCGATTCGCTCATGCCGCCTCTCAACAGCTGCCATGCTAGGTGACCGAAATAGTCGACCATCACCAATCAGCTTGCCTCGTCACCCTTCAATCCAACCTATGAAGATGAACTGAGTCAAAAGGAACTATCGAGTTCCAAGAGAACTCCACCCCACATCTCCTCCACAACCAAACTACCATATCCACTACCCCGACGTAACAAATTTTATTGATGAACCAACCCATGTCCTTCACTATCCCAGACCAAACAACATGCCAACAATTTTCATTGACCATCACGAAGATCACAAGATGATCTCCATATATGAAGAAATTGAGAAGCCGAAGAACGCAACCCTGTACTTCATGCCACACTTGGAACAAGTGCAAGTGAGGGAGGATCCAAAGGATCGACCTGCTGGAATACCGAGCGTCAACTGAAGAGGGGTCGTTGATCTACGCATTTTAGGCATATTAATTAATATATTTGTTGACTAGGAAAACCTTTCCTATGTTGGCTAGGATTTGAAAGCTTCCGGAAGGATCTTGAAGAAGAACAAAAGAAAATTGACCAAATTAATTAGAAGACCATTTGAAAAGTCCAAACTTGAAGAACAAGGCAGACAATTTTATGGAGAATAAGTTATGGCCATAAGAGGATTCCTAATACTTAAAAAAGAAGGAAAACTGAAGCTACAGGATAACAGACTTCAACAGGCTATATAAAACGCGTATCAACTCCGATTGAGGTGATCAAGGAAGATATTTTATATCCTTGAGAAAGAGATTTCTAATGCTGTAAGAATCACACAATTCAGATATGTATAACTCAGGAAAATTACGTTTTACTACAAGAGATCAGATTTCTCCGAAATTAATGTGGACTTCTTGTTATAGTAGGAAACAACCTACCCTTTTCCTATATAAAGGGGAGCTCGGCCTCAAAGCAGATCATCACTCATTACTATGCCCAAACTCTGGCAAACACTCTCCTCCTCCCCACAAATTAAGCCAACATCCTCAAGAAGCCGACTACACCACCATAACGCCACATCTCTTCTTCCACCGATGTATAGGGGTTTCCGAGCATCTTCCACCAAAGCAATTTAGTGCTCTTGAGTTGCCTTAGGGGATTCCGAAGCTGTAAAGTGTAACCATGATCTCTTTACTCCGTAGTCTCTTTTTGTGTATCAAACTTTGCTGTGGGTTTCAGATGATTTTATTTGGTTTCATGAATTATATCTCTTTCAATAAATCTTCCATGTGTTTTATTACTTTTATTAGAAACTTGCATGTGTATTTGGTTCTTAATGCTTTGATCTTAGATATAGGAGATTTCGAGCACAAAATATGAAATATGCATGTGTTTTGAGAATTTGAGTGATAGAATTTCGTAGGTTTTTGAGAGATGTATATATGCCATGTTTGAGTGAAGGTACAGAATAAGATGATCACTTGTAAATAATAAATTAGGTTTATTTTGTCATAACACGAATTAGAGTTTTTAGGGGTCTTGTATGTGTTGCTTGTCTATGAGTTTATGCATGCTAGAGTCCTAGGAATTCATGTTCTTGCTTGTGACGTTTCTAGGTAGTAATTAGATAGAAAATTTAGGTAATTAATTGATCTTTCTATACCCCCTATATACACAATAATTGCATGCACCCTTCAATCCCCGGTTAGAATGATCCCTACTTGCTTAAAATACTACATTTATAGGGTTTTAAATTGTATGATTGATTTATGTGTTAAGTGTTAAGTTGATGCATGTTTTAGTCATATCAGTCGTCATTGCCCATGGGTTTCCAGAGCCGAAGAGACCTAGGGATCTCCACGCTCTCATGAAATTCCCGTGATATGCTATAAAAGTTTTCTTTGTTCCAACCATTATGCTAGTCTCTAGCTTTCATTCTTTTTTATCAAGCTAGCATATGGTTGAGGGAGGGTGTGAGAGTTATAGCATTATATTGTTAGGATATTTGTGTTATTCTACAAATATAGCCTATATGTAATTGTTGTATTCTCATCCTTCACAATCAATGAACAAGATGTAGCCTCAAAATCTCCTCCGCGTTTTTCCTTTACTGGTTTTTTTTAGTTTTCTGCATTTACCTTGAATAATCCATGGATGTTAACATATTGTCCGTCCATAACAGATGGTTCATTAGGAGACATGTTGTATTTCTATTCTTTCCACACCTCGGGTCTAGTTGTTGATGTTGTGCAAAGTATGTGGCTTGTTTTATTTTTACTATAGCTGATAGTGAGCTGCTTGAGAAATGAACTGGCTGAGTGCCCTTTCAACAGATATTAAGGCCATGAACGGTGAAGCTGCTCATGTAAGTCTGAGGAAGACCTGAATGATTATCCTCGGAGGAGCCCTACCTAAACATCACAGTTGCAATGCGTGAAAGTCCTGCACAAATCGACGGTAGTAACTGGCAAGACCCAGAAAGCTTTTGATATCTGGCACACTCACATGTCTGCTCCAATTCAACACTGCTTCAATCTTGTCAAGATCCATACTAACTCCTTCCTCCGAAATCACATGGTCAAGAAATTTCATATTATTCAACCAGAATTCACATTTACTAAACTTGGCGTACAACTGAGACTTCCTCAATGTCTCTAAAACTACATGTAGATGCCTCGCATCCTCTGAGTAAATCAGGATATCGTAAATAAATACAATGACAAACTTATCAACATAAGCTCTAAATACTCTATTCATCAATGCCATAAAGGCAGCAGGTGTTAGTATTGCACCAATTAGCTGTACGATTAACATATTTATCCAATTAAGCAGATTAGCAACACCTATTCGACCACATGCAAGATCACCAAGGAGGCTCCAACTTCACTCACCGGACCCACCCCTTCCGAGCGCGCACGCGCCCAGAGGAGGCGCGCCCGAATGAGCAAAACACACACCAGGAGTGCAGGTTGTCCCACATCGAAGAAAACCACCAGGCTCCAAACTCAACCACCTATATAGGTAAGTCATTTATTACAGGTAAGACAGGCGAATTCACGGATTCATTCATATCCCATCGAGAGCCAGCTGACTCACTCGATTCATATCATTCTATTCGCACGTTCGCTTGACTGTTATATCCGATACATCATCTGACATAGGCATCGGAGCGTTGAAGGCGGGCCACCCCGTCTCGACCCCTGACCGTCTATTCATTGTTGTGTTCTTCTAACAGCCGCACGCGAACGCACCCGCCCGATCACCCGAAGGAAGAGGAAGCGCACGACAGGAAGAAGAAGCCCGCACGCACGAAGAGAAAGAGAAGCGCCCGCCCATCCGAACAATCCCAACGTTCGGACGTACGAGAAGGAAGGAAGGAAGCACAACACTGTTGCTTCTGCCCCATTGCGCCCTCGCGCGTAATTCGGTAGAAACATCTGGCGCCGTCTGTGGGAAACTTACAAATTGCAAACCTCGTATAAACACCACAAAAACCAAAGGTCCACATGCTCAACCCGGTGACTAACGATAGCAGCACGCCCGATGGGGAGACACCGCCGGACTCGCAGGGGCGGAACGTACTGGCGACTGGCGGAGAGGACAGCGAGGGACGCATTGGCAGCTTGATTCAGGAGCTGGGGGAGGCGGCGCTCGAGAGAGCAGAGGAGCGCCAAATCCGCCAGAGGTTGGAGGATCGACTGGACACACTCATCATCCAGCAGACGGAGCGACGAGGGGAGGCTCGGGAGATCGACATCGAGCAACACCCGTTCGGCGGGCCCGATGCCCGAACGGACCGAGCACCCTCACCTGGGGAGGAGTCAATGCCCCCAACGGGCGATGCCCTGATCCTTTGGAGGATGGAAGAGTTGGCGGAGGAAGTTTCGTGCCTGCGCAAGGATAAGTTGGCCGGTCAGGGTGGGACGTTCGCCCCCCGGGTCAGCCCGTTCTCGGCACACATCCTGGAGCGGGGAAGGGATCCCCACGCGAAGATAACGAAGATCGCTCGGTTCGATGGGAGCGGGGATCCACGGGCGCACGTGGACGATTTCTGGTCCACCACGGACGGGACTTGATATTCGGACCCAACCTTGTGTTTCCTGTTCCAGGAAACGCTGGCGGAGGAGGCACGGAGCTGGTTCTACGAAATCCCGCCAGGATCCATCCACTCATTCCTCGAGCTGGCGGAGAGCTTTCAGAAGCGGTATCGGCTACAGGGCAAGTACAACACCACGGGCATCCTCCTGAAGGCCCACCAGGGGACGAACGAGAGCCTGTCAAGCTACATCAACCGATGGAGAACGCTCGCAAGCACATGCAGGGACCTTGACAAGTGAGTGGCCAAGGTAGCCCTGATGGACAATCTATTCGCCACTCCATTCGTAGAAAAACTTGTGAGGAAGGAGCATCTCGACTACGACGAGATCATGGATCTGATTGTGCAGAAGGCGTTGGTGGAGACGCGAGTGTACGGGTCAGGCTCCGAGCCCAGTTCCAGCAAACCAGGGGTGACGGGCTTCCAGCCACTGCAGCTGGCAGACGACGAGAGGCCAACCGGGGGCTTCAAGGGGAACCGGGATGCGCACAGACAAAATTTCCAGCGACCTTTCCTCCGCGGTCAGCAGAGCAACAACTACAACCAGGCACGGGGACAGGCACAGCAAGGTTCCCATTTTCCGCCAGCACCACGCTATCGACCGGCGGGGCAGGTCTTCACGATCGATCGGCAACCACTTGAGCAGCTTCTCCGCCTGCATCGACACCGAATACCGCCGCCGAACAACATGACGAGAGCAATGACTCCAACCGGCCAACTCCCGGACGTATGGTGTGAATTCCACAACGCCGCCACCCACCATACCAACAGCTGCATCATGCTTAAGAAGGCCCTTGAAAACATGAAGGATGAGCGACCAAACCCTCCCAGAGTGGAGGGACAGCAGCGCCAGATGGGCGCCGGCACCCGTGGGACTATCAGCACGATATCCGGGGGCAAGCGCAAGGAGGGAACATCATCGCCCAATCGCTCGAGCAGGGAGGTGCTGACGATCGGGGCAAGACGAGCACCCAAGGCAGTAAGGAAGGAAACGCCCACCATCAGCTTCACGGCGGGCGACGAGGAGAAGGGCCCAAGGAACAGCACCCTGCCGTTCGTGATCGACGCGATCGTCGACCAATTCCTTGTGAGGAGGGTGCTAGTGGACAACGGGGCGTCCGTCAACATAATCTACTTCGACGCGTACACGGCGCTCGGACGACCCACCAGCAAGATGACGCAGGACCACGAGTGCATCGCCAGCTTCACGGGCGAAACATCGTATCCGATCGGGAGTGACAGCCTCCAGGTCGAAATCGGCGCACCCGACTCTCCGCACGCAGAGATCCAAACGGACTTCATCATCATGGACACCCCCTCCCCCTACAATGCCATACTCGGGAGGCCAGGGATCTGCAGGCTGAAGTTGATCATCGCAGGACATCTGCTCTTGGGAAAATTCCCAACCGACCGTGGAATCGGGCACGTTCGAGGATACAACCACGAGGAAACCGCAGAGCCCCGAGGCAGGAAGGAGGTTCTCGCCTTGGAACCCACGGATCGAGGGGCGCGATCCAGGCACGGGCGATGAGGACCACGCCTTAGCAACCGTACTTGGGGGACTTGGAGGCAAGCCCACGGATGCGGGGATGCCCGTCCATGGAAGAAGGCAACACTTGGGGAAGTACTCTCCTGTGGTTCTCTATTGGTTTGTGTTTATGCGCCCGTTTCATCCTTACTCCGCCCACCCACTGGGGGACTGGGGAAAGGCTGTCCGCGTAAATACAACACTTGGTTGAAACCCATAGCGGGGAGTAGGCGCACGTTCGCGCGAGTTATTCAAAAAGATGCAAAAAAAAATAAAAATCCGAGGCACACAAACGGAAAGAAAAGCAGTTTTATTCATACGATCGATTACAAACCTACACTACAAAAAGGAGAACACTATTCTACTCCGCCCCGGTATCAACATCAAGCTCTTCACCCTCCGACGACTCCACCTCCACGGTCTCCACCCGCCCGCCTGGGTCCATCCGCGTAATCACCGGCTCCAGCTTCACCTTGGGAGGCTCCCCACCTAGCCCAACCGCCCTCTCATACGCGGACACCTGACCGCCCAGCCACTCCTCGGCATCAGACGCATCGCACGCCTCCTGGGCGGCTGCTCCAGCACGAACGCGCTTCAGCTCTGCGCGCAACCGCTCCACCTCGGCCAGGGCTCTGTCCCGATCGATCTTGGCCAGAGCTTCGCGAGCAACAGCTTCATCCGCTTGCAGACCCTAAGAACAACAGGCGTTAGGTACGGGGTACGTCCTCCCCGTTCGCACAAACACAGGCTGGCTTAAGAAACCAGAGGCATGGGGTACCTCCCCTCTCTGGATATTCCAAGTTCGATGGGCGGCAACAGGCATGGGGTCTGTCCCCTCTCTTGCGCGCGCCAAGGTTGCCACGGGCGTGGGGTTCTTCCCCTCCGTGCGCCGCCTCATCCCAACCAGAGGCATGGGGTACGTCCCCTCTCTGGATATTCCAAGTTCGATGGGCGGCAACAGGCATGGGGTCCGTCCCCTCTTGCGCGCGCCAAGGTTGCAACGGGCGTGGGGTTCTTCCCCTCCGTGCGCCGCCTCATCCCAACCAGAGGCATGGGGTACCTCACCTCTCTGGATATTCCAAGTTTGATGGGCGGCAACAGGCATGGGGTCCGTCCCCTCTCTTGCGCGCGCCAAGGTTGCCACGGGCGTGGGGTTCTTCCCATCCGTGTGCCGCCTTATCCCAACCAGAGGCATGGGGTATGTCCCCTCTCTGGATATTCCAAGTTCGATGGGCGGCAACAGGCATGGGGTCCGTCCCCTCACTTGCGCGCGCCAAGGTTGCCACGGGCGTGGGGTTCTTCCCCTCCGTGCGCCGCCTCATCCCAACCAGAGGCATGGGGTACGTCCTCTCTCTGGATATTCCAAGTTCGATGGGCGGCAACAGGCATGGGGTCCGTCCCCTCTCTTGCGCGCGCCAAGGTTGCCACGGGCGTGGGGTTCTTCCCCTCCGTGCGCCGCCTCATCCCAACCAGAGGCATGGGGTACGTCCCCTCTCTGGATATTCCAAGTTCGATGGGCGGCAACAGGCATGGGGTCCGTCCCCTCTCTTGCGCGCGCCAAGGTTGCCACTGGCGTGGGGTTCTTCCCCTCCGTGCGTCGCCTCATCCCAACCAGAGGCATGGGGTACGTCCCCTATCTGGATATTCCAAGTTCGATGGGCGGCAACAGGCATGGGGTCCGTCCCCTCTCTTGCGCGCGCCAAGGTTGCCACGGGCGTGGGGTTCTTCCCCTCCATGCGCCGCCTCATCCCAACCAGAGGCATGGGGTACGTCCCTCTCCGGATATTCCAAAGTTCGATGGGCGGCAACAGGCATGGGGTTCGTCCCCTCTCTTGCGGGCGCCAAGGATACCACGGGCGTGGGGTTTTTCCCCTCCGTGCGTTAGATCCTTCCTAGCAGAGGCATGGGATACGTCCCCTCTCCTGACGAAAATCGGTAGCTCGCAACAGGCATGGGGTTCGTCCCCTCTTTGCGTATGCTATACTCGATAGGCCATCACGGGCGTGGGGTTCTTCCCCTCCGTATGCCGCTAAGTCCTAGTAGGGACGTGAGGTCCGCCCCCCCTATAGGCAACGGACACGACGCGGGTGAGGGGTGCGCTCCTTGCTCGACGCTCGAAAAAGTACAAGCCGAATTAGCTGGGCTAAGCTCGATGGGCGGCACGGGCGTGGGGTTCTTCCCCCCCCCCCCGTGCGCGTAACGTTAACGATCGATTCTCCGACTCGGGTACCGGTAAGGGTGTGGGGTCCGTCCTCTCCTTCAAGGGCCCGAGACCGATGAGTGTAGACCAGGCGTGGGGTCCGTCCTCCCTGGGCGCGAAATCTTCCCGGGTTAGGCGGCAGCGGCCTCTGCGCGCGCTAAGGCCGATGGGCGGCACGCTTACGTGATCGTGGGCGCCGTAACACTTGTAGGTCGCGGTTCTGATCGCCCCGTTGATGCTACAGCGTGCGCGACGGCATCCCCGTTGACGTACGGCGTGCGCAGTGTATCCCATAACTGGCGTACGGACAACATTTTTTGCATACACACACTTCATATCATACATTCATACATCATACCATACACTTATATACATATATGCTTATATACCCATCTATCTATTTTTCCTATATATCTGTATATCTGTTACACCACGAATGCTTACAAAATCCCACCCCATCTGACCAGGCCCATAGATACACCAACATGCAACACCCCACGGGCGCGCGGGTCCAAACTAGCACGATCAGTTTGGACGCCGGGCCCAGAATACGGGAATAGGTAGACGATTGAACGAACAGGTACACGCTCGGACGCCCAGGTCCCACTCCGTCAAGCGAGCCCTTTCTTGACCGGAGAGTTGGGGGACTTGGGGGTTACAGGATCGCACACCACTGCCTCAATCGGATAAAGTACTCATGTTAATCGCACACCCTTTTTCAACTCCCTAGTCAAGAAAGAGCTCTTTGACTTGGGGAATTGGGGGACTTGTTAGTATTGCACCAATTAGCTGTACGATTAACATATTTATCCAATTAAGCAGATTAGCAACACCTATTCGACCACATGCAAGATCACCAAGGAGGCTCCAACTTCACTCACCGGACCCACCCCTTCCGAGCACGCACGCGCCCAGAGGAGGCACGCCCGAATGAGCAAAACACACACCAGGAGTGCAGGTTGTCCCACATCGAAGAAAACCACCAGGCTCCAAACTCAACCACCTATATAGGTAAGTCATTTATTACAGGTAAGATAGGCGAATTCACGGATTCATTCATATCCCATCGAGAGCCAGCTGACTCACTCGATTCATATCATTCTATTCGCACGTTCTCTTGACTGTTATATCCGATACATCATCTGACTTAGGCATCGGAGCGTTGAAGGCGGGCCACCCCGTCTCGACCCCTGACCGTCTATTCATTGTTGTGTTCTTCTAACAGCCGCACGTGAACGCACCCGCCCGATCACCCGAAGGAAGAGGAAGCGCACGACAGGAAGAAGAAGCCCGCACGCACGAAGAGAAAGAGAAGCGCCCGCCCATCCGAACAATCCCAACGTTCGGACGTACGAGAAGGAAGGAAGGAAGCACAACATTGTTGCTTCTGCCCCATTGCGCCCTCGCGCGTAATTCGGTAGAAACAGCATGTACATTCATCAAACTGAATGGCATCACAAGAAACTCGTAGTGCCCGTAACGCGATTGGAACACGGTCTTAGAGACATCTGACTCTCTAATCCACAACTAATGGTATCCCGATCGAAGATCAATCATAGAGAATACAGTAGCTCCCTTCAATTGATCAAAAAAATCATCAATACGAGGCAGTGGATACTTGTTCTTCACAGTAAACTGGTTCAATTTCCGATAATCGACACATAATCTCATCGATCCATCCTTCTTATTCATGAATAAGACTAGAGCTCCCTACAGTGATACGCTAGGACAAATGAAGGTTTTATCAATCAATTCCTGAAGTTGAACCTGTAACTCCTTCAATTCAGCTGGAGCCATACGGTACGACGCCTGAGCTATGGGACCTGTACCCGGAAGTAGCTCAATCGTGAAATCTATTTCCCTTTCTGGAGGAAGACCTGGTAATTCCTCACGAAAAATATCAGGGTATTCCCTACCCACATCAATCTTTTCTAGGTTAGGGGTGGAAACAAAAGTGTTTACAACATGCGCCAAATATGCAGTACACCCCTTCCACATCATTTTCTAAACTTTCAAACAGATGAAATAAGGCATGAAAACAAACTTGGACTTTGAAACACAACTTCTTTCCGATAACAATCAACCAAAGCATGGTGATTACTCAGAAATTCCGTACCCAATATCAAGTCAAAGTCCAAGTTTGTTTTTATGCCTTATTTCATCTGTTTGAAAGTTTAGAAAATGATGTGGAAGGGGTGTACTGCATATTTGGCGCATGTTGTAAACACTTTTGTTTCCACCCCTAACCTAGAAAAGATTAATGTGGGTAGGGAATACCCTGATATTTTTCGTGAGGAATTACCAGGTCTTCCTCTAGAAGTGATTACTCAGAAATTCCGTACCCAATATCAAGTCAAAGTCCAAAACATCAAGAGGTATCAGGTCGGCAGTCAACCTAAACCTCCCACCATTACACTACAGCCTCTATAAACTAATCCAACTAAAACCAACTCACTGAAGGGATATATCACTCACCACATCATCGATAAGGGAGTGGCTAGTATGTTAATTGTTGATGCTAATGTCACAAAGATAAAAGAGTGTGTCACCCCCTGATCAATTAAAGTATAAACAACATAACCAAAAACATATAACATATCGATGATCACCTCTGGAGCTGCCCTGCCCTCTGGGCTTGTCCAGTCTATCCAGCTGGTCGCCTTCTCTGGCTTCGGTCCTAATAAGTAGGCTGTCTGGGAGGCGGTGCAGCTCTAACCCCGGAAGTGGCTCCCTGATTACCACCAGAACTCTGCACCAAAAATCCACCAGAGGGATCCCTTTGCGGACACTCCCTCGCAAAGTGACCAATTTGGCCACAACTAAAACAAGTTGAAGTCTCAAACTGACATTGCCCGAGATGATACTTATGGCATCTATTGCATAGAGAAAAATCTATGGGTGCTGATGCAGTAAATTGAGACCCACTGGAAATGGCCCCAGACCTCTGCCCCTGAGATCGACGACTCCTCATCCATCTCTGAAATGACTCGGACGACGTGGAAGAGGAGTGAGAGTGTGAGATCCCTCACTTGAAGATGCAGTGGAACCATAAGTACTTGAGTTTCCCCTCTTTGAAGGACCTTTTGAAAGGACCAAATCCCGATTTAGTTACCTAAACCGGAATCAAACCCTTTTGAAAACACGAACCAACAAAATTTTTTTTGAAATTTGGGCAGAGTTTCGTTACTAGAGTTGAATTACCATAACCTGCACCCAGAAATTAACACTTCGTCCTATGCCACAAAAAGCAAACCGTGGGCACCAATCCCATCCGGATTTCTCAACATCAATATAATCAACAACAGTAAATAAACTGTACTATATATATGTGTATATCCGTGAAAATCCGCACAACATGTATCAGAATGTATCAGAGCGACCTCTAAAGTAAAACATTACAATATGTACATCAGTAGGCGAAACAAGAACCTATTGGAAAACACAGGTGACTCTGATCACTAGCCTCCAAACCGCGACGTGAAACACCAAACCTGAACTGCAAACTGGGCACGGAAACTGAAAAGCTCAGGGGAAAGACAATAAACACGTTAGAGTGAGTGGACGAAAATAAATGTCTTTCACCAATTATTATGTATGTTATAAAAACATATACGAGTCCAGGTAAATAGAAATAATAAAGTACACGAGGTAAAACCATAATCCTCCAGCGTACTGAGCATGCAAGTATAAATCCCACGGGGTCACTCATGGACACACACCATGCTAGTACAGTCCGAATCATGAGGTCCTTAGTCCCCGTGATTCTAAGCCAGAAATGGCCTCGTTTCTGGGGAAACGCCCCTCACCGGTCAGGTAGGGATAACGACGCCCCTCCTGGATGGCCTACCATCGGGGATCAGCCGAGAGACAATGTGTATCGATACAACAACGTAACCAAGACTGTACTCTGTGAAAACCAAATTACAAACAATTCGATGCAAATGCATGAAACAATATAAAATGTATCCATATTCATAAACGTATATCCGTATAAACATATTCGTATAATCGTAAACACATGCTTATATAATCATAAACTTGTATGAAATCTCATGCTCGTAAAACCATAATCATGCTGCATGCTCAAGATCATAAATCACATAAAAGACTCGCAAGATTTCCGTGAAAAGAAATTGTCCACTCACAGACTCTCGAAACGCGCACACGCGCTACACTCGTGGTCTGGCGGAAGATCCCTCGCCTGAAGCACGATCACGATCCACATCTCGATCTCGATCTCCTGAACATATTCATAAAACATAACTGATCAAAATCGTAGTCCACAACACTGCACTGATGCACGGAAACCAACCGTTCCCGGAAATACGAAATGCAGTACAAAATGTATAACGGTAATCCCGAAATCCCCACTCGAAATCTCGACTGACAATCGGCTAACCAAATCAACCCGAAAACCTCTGGACGACGATCATGGCGCGATTTCGAGAAAAACGACATTAAAATTATCGAAATCTGAAAAGTTGACTTTTTCCTCGCCGTTGACCGCCGCCACCGCCGCCGGCGCGCCGTCAACGGTGGAATTCCGCGGCCAAAATTTCCAGATCCCTAGGTCTCATCAAGGCGAGCAAGTTTCCCTTCTACCTCACCAACCAATTCCAAGCCGAACTACCTCAATTCTTCAAAACCAATTCGGAATACCCAAACCGAATCCCTATTCGGGTTCACCCAAAAACACCACCTCAGATCAAACTAACTACACCATGAGATTCAGAGGAGTAAGGGGAGTCTTTCCCCCCTAACCCCCACCTCCAAACCTCGCCGGAGCCAAGCTCCCCGTCACCGGCGATTTGCTCGAATCGGCCTCCAATGGTCCATCCCCAAAACACCACCAATTTTCCAAAACTCATGCATCAATCAACTCGAAATCAAGAGAGGAGTCGAACTATACCTGTCCCGTGGCCTAAGGTGGCCGGAATTAGGTCGCCGGAAAAGTGAGGCCGAAAATGGAAACTTCCCCTTTCGGGCAGCAGGTCAACTTTCCAATTTTAGAAAGTCAAAGTTCAGTCAACGCAAATCTGTGTTTTTACGACTATTTACGACTATTTCGATATTTATACTCGTCCCTCGGGTCGATCGACGGTCCAAAACGAATATACGAAATGATTCGGATAAGCTCGAAACAATCGGATAAACTCGTCGGAACCTGAAACTTCGAATAATCATAAAATATTCCTCGGTTATCAGAAAAATCTTCCGAAACCGCCCACGAGCTCGAAATCACGTACTCTACAATTTCCGTGAAGACACCCAACTCAAATTCTCGACTAAAAACATAGTCGCGAATCGAATCGACAAACCACACAATATCGTAAAACTGCGACTATAACCAAATCTCGAGAATCGTGCCAAACATACATCTGATTCTGGTTCGGGTAGTCACACCTTTACTAGGCCCACCCTTTTCAAATCGTCGAATCAGGCCCCTCTCATATCGAAGTCTATCCTCACACCTTATTGCAATACTAACGAACTCATCAAAATCAGCACGTGGCACACCTGATAAGTATGGGGCAATCTCTGATCGCAAACCATGTTCAAACATACAAAACTTCTCTTTCACTAACCTGACTGAATTTGGGTCTAAATGAGCCAAGCGAGTAAAATGATATCGATACTCCATCATAGACATGTCTCCCTGTCGAAGATTCATAAACTTCTCATACTTCTGCTGCTCAGATACTTCACTAAAGAAGCGACTCATCAACAATCTTGTGAACTCGGTCCACGGAGTGATGGCTTCATTCCTCTTAGTCCCCTACTACTAGCGATAAGCATAGTCTTACAACAGACTTGTAGCTACCTCAGTCCTCTGCTAAGGGGTCAACTGGGGATGCAAACGATCACAAACTTGTCAAATCTCTACAAGCCAGTTCTCGCTAGTCTCAGGGTTATGGGAGCCAGTAAAAAGAATGGCTCCAACTTTCTTAGCCCTAGTAATTAGATCATCACGATCCTTTCAAGGTCCTGGCATCATGCATGAAATTAACTCACGTATCTGTTGAGCCAAGGACTTCGTATCATCCCGTTGGGCTGATTGTCGAAGCATAATGACCTACGAGTCCAAAAACAAATTAGCTTATTGAAAGAAGTCACAAACTGATTCAACTATAAGACTCTAGATATCCAACAATGTACAACACTTGGAGTAATACGGATCTGCCGGTCGGTCGAGCCATCCCCCTGGGAGTGTTGTACATTCTCAAATGCCTGCACTGACATGACCAAAAGAGCCTATAGAATCTGTGACCTAATGCTTTGACACCAAACTGAAAGGACCCAACCATAGTTTAGCTACTAAACTAAGATTAAGTCCTAATGGCTGACCATAATCTAAGAAATTCTATAAATTTTTTGACATAACCTCCCTTGAAACTTTGACAACCAAAAACCTACATGAAGATAACACTTCAAAAACCAAATACCATAAACAAACCGTGGACCACCATTGTCCATCCAGATTTCTCAACAAATGTCATAAATAAAACCAGAAACTCAACTCAGGAATTTAAACACATATTTACAAAGTACTAGTTTTCAAAACAAAGAAAGGTAAAATCAAGAACTAAATGAGTAGCTGACTAATTACATGGGCCCCATTGAAAGCAACATACTACAACTGGTATCCAAAGCGACTTCTGCATACATATGATACAAAAAGACAATGAGCTGAAATATACTGCTGAAGAGATGACTGGTAGACTTGAAGCCTTCGACCAAACCAAGCACTCTCGAGATATACCGAAGAGCTCAAGTAAAGGCATTAAAATATTAAACGTTAACGTCAGTAGACAAAAATAACATAATCTGCGTAAATCGATAAAACTGAATTATCATGTCTTTCCGCTTATTTCCGTAAAATAATGTGAGTTCAAATATCATAAACTGAAATACAATAGAGGTATTTGTCCTAACCCAGAATGACTTTATGTATGAAAATAAGGTGATAGGATCGTCTAGGGTGTTTGTCCTAACCCGAAACAATCTGGGTCGGGCAGGGTATTTTTGTCCCAACCCAGTCTAACCATCTATTCGGTGATCAGCCAAATCTCTAAGACATCAATGCAACTAAATAAAACCATAACAAAGTAAACCTCCAAATAAAGGCATTGAAAATATATCGTAAAGCGTAATTGATAAGCGGGTAAACACCTATGTAAAGATACCTTATTATGAACTTGGATATATCAATGTAGTATGAAAAGTAGGGGTTATCGAACACGAAGAAGTGGTGAAACTAAATCCTAACACGAAACTAAAATGCTGACAGACTCGACTACGGTACACTAATGACACTACTAACCTACCCTAGACAAACTCAAATTACACAAAAATTTAATACAATAAATTAGATACAGTGACGGACTACCACATAAAATTTCAATAGATTCGAGGTTGATTTGCTATGCTAAAAAAATAAACAAAACAGAGGAATGCAGAAAATTAATAAACAAAAGAGTTAAGAGGAATGTTCTCCACCATCGTCACTCCATCTAGACAATATATACTCAACCTTACAATGTTATGCCAATGGATGAATGTTCTCAGGAAGATTCAATTACGCTTAGAACACAACCTATTACCTAATCCTTATGATTACACTGCTGAAGGTTCGCTTATCACCGGTGTCTATCTCTCGAAGAACCCAAAAGTCACGGACTCGGATTTACTAAGAGAGAAGCATTATGATCTAGAAAAGGTGTGAGAATCTACAAAGCTTCACAAGTACACTAAGGGGGTGCCTTGCTAGACAGGGTTTCTTATAACCGAAAAGCTAGCTCGGTTTCTACTCAAGAGAAATTGAGGAAGATCAAATGCAATCAACAAGTATCAAGTTCTCATAAATTTAGATCCCTAAACATACATATTAAGTGTGTATTCAAAACATACAAGATAGAAACCATCAATGTAAAATTAACAAAGAAACCTCATCTAAGAACATAACAAAATTAGGTTAAAGTGTATATATTATCTAAACTTCATGTACAGGGTTTCAAAACAGCACCTTAACCAAAGTAATTAGCACTTCATAGACAAGGAAGCTAAACTACAAGAATTCATAAGAAAAATAAAGCAATAAAAGATAGAGAAGAAAAGAGTCTGGCGTCGCTGAAGTCGTCGTCTGGAACTCCTCTTCGTGGCTTCTTGCTCTTCTCTCAAATTATTCTTCTCTCCAAAGCTGATTCCCCCCTTAACAAAAACTCTAAAAAGAGTATTTATAGTCTTGATTAAACATCTCCTTGTTCACATAGTTTTTGGGCTCTCTTCTTTGACAAGTCAAACCTTTTTTAATCCTTTTAGCTCTTGACTTCTTTTCCATAAGCCACATCAGTAATTAATTAGATTTTAAAGCACAAATTCGTCATTGGGCTTCATGGTGTGATTTGGGTCTCCAAACACAGTTTTCTCATCAAAGTCAAATTTCCGAGCAGACTGACCTCCGTGGACAAAAATGACTCTAACTTTCTCTAAAAACATGATAATCACGTTCTAGAAGAAGCTATGGAAACTAGACATCTGTAGTTTTCCATGAATATAAAGATAATTTTCTGGTTCATTCTACGCTGCTCCCAGTGCTCTTTCGAAGTTGAATAACTTGCAAAGACAGATTTACCAAATTAAGCTTAAAAGCCTTCTTTTTAACTTCTTTTCTCCTTATTGACTCAAACTTCCTATAAAACAATAAAGTAAACTAATAATGCTAAATAAATAACAAAAGAATAAGTATATGAATATCAATAAATGGCATAGAGGTGCATATTTATGCACCGATCAAGAACCCCACACTTATATTTTGCTAGTCCTCGAGCAAAACATTAAATTATGACTCAAGACTCAATATTAACAAGACTAACAAAACTCTAATGCCTTTAACATGTTGTCTCAGCAATCTCCCTACTCATGCAACACCAAGTTCACAAGTATCACAATTTGAAACTAAAGAATTTCGAAGGTTAACTTCAATGCATGACACACATGTAACATGTAGGACACAGACATAATCATGGTGGATGGAGCTGCAACATGCAATAAACAAGTTAAGATCCAACCTCACAGAAATATACTCTCAAAAGTGTTTCTCTCAAAGTATGTTTAATGTATTCACTCAACTCAATTACTTGCCAAATGGACCAAACAATATGCTCACTCTTGTAACTAATCTCCACAGATCAAAGGTTGCTCATCTTGAGGATCAAAAAGGTCTTTTATGGATTGTAATGGGGCTAGGCATATGGCAATGGAAATATTTAGGATAAGTGGTGATAGAACAAGTCTCCAAAGACTTAGCCAAAACTCCACCATCTTCTTCATAGTCACCATAGTATTCTTCTTTATATCCTTGAGCCTTGCAAACAGAACAAAGGCCAAATTTTCATTGTTGAGCCTTCAATTCTAATCAAACTCCAAATTTACAAATATAGGGGACATTAATCCAGACATTTATCAAATATAAACATATTGTCATCGAGTGTACACACTTTTTCTTGTCTTTTTTACAACCCCTCAATTTTTATTTTGGTAATTGTAACATTATATGCATTCTGAACAAGTCTATCCCTATGAAAATACATCAAACAAGTTCCTCCAACTTCTGAAAACAAAGAAACACATCTCCTCTGGTCGACATTACTTCACATTAAGTCCTGGCCAGAAACATAGGGTATAGAAGTCCTACACTAGGCTAAGTGTTTAGATATTTATTGGTGATGAAAGAAAGGCTAAACGTAGGCTCAAAGTGGATAATCTAAGGGATCGCAAATTGTACGTACAAATTGGGTCACATGGCAATTTGGCAAAGTAGTGGTACATCCTAGATGCCTTTATCACTTCCTTAATCAAAATATGTAATGACTATAAGCTTTGAATAGCACAAGAGCAAGTTTTAGTAATCTCTATAGTCCATTAACTTAATCTGCGGCAAGCAATTGACACTCAACAAAGAAAGCATGTATATAACATATAAAGGCTCAATCGCTCACAAGGTTAAATGAATCTCAACAAAGTTTAAACATGCTCATAAATCTGTACCATGTTAACTGGTTTCTACATCCACTACACATTCTCAAATGCACCATACATTAAAATTAATCAAAGAAACTCATATAACATTATCACATGTTTCACTCTTAGTCACAATTTTGGAAGAGATAATCATATCATAGACTAGTTAAGGGCTCCTAAAACTCAAAACATAAATCAAAAGACTCTTTTTGTGTTAATTTTCTTGACACTTTTTACTTTTTTATTTTGGTTTTCATATAAAAACACTAAAACACACAAGAAAAATAAAGAAAAACTCAAAATACCAAAATTAGGCAAAAAGACCCTTCCACGATGAACTTGTCGTCGGAAAAGACCCCCTCAATATTCGACGGGTCGAAGCCATGCTACTGTCCGAAAGTTTTTCAAAATTCGACGGGTGGAAAATTTCCCAAAGGATTTTCTCGACGGGTCGAAATGGCTCCCCTATACTGCGCAACTCCACTTGCATAATTTACACAGAATTAATCAAACATTGGAATGAGCTAAAATTTTATGAGCCTATACTAAACACATATATAAACATTCCCTCAAATTTAAAAATTTTCTGAGATATGTAGCTAACTCAAATAAATTACACAAAATAGCATACTACACAGCCCGAATTAACACCTAAAAAACAAAAACTTTACGAAAAATTTATACAAAAATGCTAAGGATATGATATAAACCCCACCCTACACTTGAAAGTTGCATTATCCTTAATATAATACAAAACTAAAGCATGCAATACATCAAACAAGCATGGAATGACACAGATAACACATCACAAATCATACTAAACATAAAGAAAAATACTAAAGGAGAAGAAAAAGAAAAAAAATAATAAAGAAGAAGGGAAAAGAGAGCAAATCTGGTAGCCACACTTCTCCATCAACATGGGTTGCCTCCCAAGTAGCGCTAAGTTTAACGTCTTCAGCCAGACATCTTCAAAACCATCAGGTGGCTGTGGTCTTGGCTCGATTAAGTGATTGGTTCTTAACAATGACGTTATATGAGCTCTACCAAGCAACTTGTGTAACTTTGGTATCCCACACACACAAGACCCAAAGTATCTTTTTCCTTTCTTCCTTTTCTTCCAAAGCCTCATCTTCTTGAGTCCAACCAACAATGTAAAGAGAATCTCCTTGTTGGACATATGGTGATCATGTATTACCATCTCAATATGCTCCACAAAACAAGGGACCGGGCCTCGGTAAGTAAATCCTCAAACTCAATTGTTTCTTTGGTGCAAGAAACAAGTGTGGAACTTGAGTTTGACATTGATAACTCATGTGATTGTTCTTGTAGTGGCAGTACCATCTTAATATAAGGAATTTTGATGGACTCCTCCTCAAGGAATTCGCCCATCTCATCATCATCAAAGAATGCATCCCCTTCTTCTAATGCAACTTCAGCCTCAGTAGTCAAATTCACAGACCAATATTTGAGAAGAGCTTCGAGCTCATCTGACTCTTGCTCGACCGGCTTTTGTTCTATAAACTCTGGCTTACTTGATCCATGCACTTTCTTCAAAGTATCATCACCCCATCCATATTGGAGATATTCCTCATGATGATATTCCTCTTCAAAGATACTTTCCACCTCCTCACTATCACACTCTTCCTCTTCTTGAGGCATAATAGTCACATTAGGCACATGTAACTCTTTGTCATAAAGCTCATTGTCACTCTGTTGATTATTAAGCTCCTCTTCTGCTAATGTCTCATCCATATAAAGAAGTAATTCATAATGTTGAGAAAAAGTCAAATCCTCACTTAGCTCTTGTAATACATCCTCTTGCTCAACATATGTGTGCTTGGCCATATCATCTATCAACCGTTGCACAGAAGTTTTCAGCCTCTCTAGTCTGGAATCCAGAGTGATCTGATCATTCAAAAACCGTTCAACATGAGACATGATTTCTTCGCAAACGTTAACTTCTTCTTGTTGATGTCCTTGATGTGCATAGCCATAGCTAGAGTGATAATTACAAGTTTGAGTGTAAGGTGATGGGTAGTAGTTACTCTGCCTGGTGGAATAACTTTGATATTGCATATATGCACATTCCTCACTTGAGTGTCCTGTCATAGAACATATAGAACACACCACAAAGTTAGAATACATAATGTACAAAGGTATAATACAGGGTACAAGTTAAAGCAATTAGAGTGTTAGGACTTAGAATTAAACAAATTCTCCGGCAACGGCGCCAAAATTTGATAGGCGGTTAAACATCTTAGCAAAGATACCTTATTCTCAACTTAGATATATCAATGTAGTATGATAAGTAGGGGTTATCGAACACGAAGAATTGGTGAAACTAAATCCTAACACGAAACTAAAATGTTGACAGACTCGACTACAGTACACTAATGACACTATGAACCTACTCTAGACAAACTCAAATGACACGACAATTTAATAAAATAAACTCGACACAGTGACCGACTACCACGTAAAATTTCAATAGATTCGGAGTTGATTTTCTATGCTAAAAATAATAAACAAAACAGAGGAATGTAGAAAATCAATAAACAAAAGAGTTAAGAGGAATGTTCTCCACCACCGTCACTCCATCTAGACAATATATACTCAATCTAACAATGCTATGCCAATGGAGAAAGTTCTCAGGAAGATTCAATTACGCTTAGAACACAACCTATTACCTAATCTTTATGATTATACCGGTGAAGGTTCGCTTATCACCGGTGTCTATCTCTTGAAGAACCAAAAGTCACGGACTCAGATTTACTAAGAGAGAAGCATTATGATCTAGAAAAGATGTGAGAATCTACAAAGTTTCACAAGTACACTAAGGGTGTGCCTTGCTAGACTTAGGGTTTCTTATAATCGAAAAGCTCAGTTTCTACTCAAGAGAAATTGAGGAAGATCAAATGCAATCAACATGCATCAAATTCTCATAGATTTATATCCCTAAACATACATACTAAGCGTGCACTCAAAGCATACAAGATAGAAATCATCAATGTAAAATTAACAAAAAAACCTCATCCAAGAACATAACAAAATTAGGTTAAAGTGTATATATTATCTAAACTTCATGTACGGGGTTTCAAAATAGTCCCTTAACCAAAGTAATTAGCACCTCATAGACAAGGAAGCTAAACTACAAGAATTCATAAGAAAAATAAAGCAATAAAAGATAGAGAAGAAAAGAGTCTGGTGTCGCCGAAGTCGTCATCTGGAACTCCTCTTCGTGGCTTCTTGCTCTTCTCTCAAATTATTCTTCTCTCCAAAGCTGATTCTCCCCTTAACAAGAACTCTAAAAAGAGTATTTATAGTCTTGATTAAACATCTCCTTGTTCACATAGGTTTTGGGCTCTCTTCTTTGACAAGTCAAACCTTTTTTAATCATTTTAGCTCTTGACTTCTTTTCCATAAGCCACATCAGTAATTAATTAGATTTTAAAGCACAAATTTGTCATTGGGCTTCATGGTGTGATTTGGGCCTCCAAACACAGTTTTCTCATCAAAGTCAAATTTCCGAGCAGACTGACCTCCGTGGACAAAAATGACTCTAACTTTCTCTAAAAACATGATAATCACGTTCTAAAAGAAGCTATGGAAACTAGACATCTGTAGTTTTCCATGGATATAAAGATAATTTTCTGGTTCATTCTACGCTGCTCCCAGTGCTCTTTCGAAGTTGAATAACCTGCAAAGACAGATTTCCCAAATTAAGCTTAAAAGCCTTATTTTAAACTTCTTTTCTCCTTATTGACTCAAAATACCTATAAAACAATAAAGTAAACTAATAATGCTAAATAAATAACAAAAGAAGAAGTATATGAATATCAATAAATGGCATAGAGGTGCATATTTATGCACCGATCAGTAATACATAAAAATATGAACACGTTATCGACTGTGAAAATAAAGGTTCACTCACAAGTCTGCTACTACTGTTGAAGTTCAGCGGAATTCTCCTCGCTGGGGTCGCAATCAGGATGTCATGTCCATAAGGATCACATAATATCGAACAGGTAAAACTATGGAAATTGGCTCTAAAAACAACCCCAAAAACCCCGTCAAAGAATCCTACAACCTGCCTCGTCAGAGCTCTGTCATGGACGGCAGCGCGTGGGTTTCACGACCCTCTAATGAAAGTACTCAGATGCCGAAGGTTAATACCTCGTTTGAAAGCTCGTGCTACAGCCTACAACTTTCATAACTGAACCAAACCCTAAATCGACAGCGTTGAGGCCCAAATTGCTGCCACAGATGGTGGCCTCCACGCCGGCAACCACCACCAACGGCGGTGCCATATACTCCCATCTCTTCCTCTCGTCGAGCCTAATCACTTTCCTAACTACACCTTACACTACATCGACGTAAAATAGCTGGAAAATCGATCGAAAGTTGTCGGCCCAAAAACGCTAAAATCGCCCCCGTTGTCACAGCGCCGCCATCGAGCCAACACAGAGCTCGAGGCTAGTCGCAAACAACACAGGAGGGTGAGAGCTACAAGAACCCTCAACCTCGACGACCAATACTCGTAAGAGCACCGACGTCCGTTGCCCCCGAAAACAAACGAGTTCACCTCGTCAATTCACACACCACACACAACCAAATCCAACAATATACCCAAGAAATAAAAGAGGATAACAAGAGCTTCAAAACCATACCAAGAACGCCGACAACAGAGGCGTTTTCTGGTGGGTCAAAATTGGGTCTTCTGCGGAGATACGGGTCAAGGCCAAATGGGTTTCTGGGTTCAGTTTGGCCCAAACTCCTCCCCTTTATACCCTAAGCTCCTGATTAGATCGACGGTTCATATTTGATCTGATCAAGACCGGACGATCCAGATTTAGCCGACTAAAAATAATTTTTTTTTTAATAATTTCCCATCACTACCGCTGCAAACACTATAGCCGACGAGATTATGTAAAACTATAGCCGACGAGCAAAGAATCTCGTTGGCTATAGTGAAAAAAATAATTTTTTATTTTTATTTTTTAAAAATCGTCAGCTAAAGTCCGTTGGTTAAAATCCGTCGGTAATAGTATAGCCGCCGATTTTTTTATCCATTTTCTTCGGCTATAGTACTATAGTCGACGAGTTTTTGAAAAATAAAAATAAAAAATTATTTTTTCACTATAGCCGACGAGATTTTTTGCTCGTTGGCTATAGTTTTACATAATCTCGTCGGCTATAGTGTTTGCGGCGGTAGTGCATGCCAACTTCCGATAATCATAAAAATTAGCTCGTTTATCCAAAAAAATATCCGAAAATTCCTACAATCTTGAAATAAAATACTCTACAACTTTCGTGAAGAAAGTCAAGTCAAGTTCTCCCCCGGTGAAAAATTCGTTAATAACCTCGATAGTACGACTAATCCGCGATAAAACTTAATACGATTCAATAAATGCATAATTTCGGTTCGAGTCGTAACAACAATTGTCATTAAGGCTGTATGCTAATAGCTAGATACTACCGTAGGGTTAGGCATATAGAAATGAATCAGATTATTAGAATCAATCGAGATATTTTCCCTACATCTTGACAGAATTTACTTTCATTTGTAATCATTTTATGGCAGAAGGTGTGATCAATTTTTTTTTCTTTTGGGATAGAATTTCCTCCTTTCTGTAATCATGTTGTTCCATTTCATGTTTGAACTCCAATGTGGATTATGAATGAAAAAGATTTACTTCCAGGTATCTTGCTTAACATTCATAACATTCAAGTCATCCCCCAAGGTGATGTGTCCTTTTCTGTACCAGTTTATGTTCGTTATCCTTGGCTTAATTAAAGCAGAAATCAAACAAGCAATATATTATTTGATTCAAAACTCTGTCCTCGGAACTTAGAAGCTCATGTATAGCTTTAACTTTCAATAAGAAATCAGTACAGTCGCCTACAGATTGTGATCCCATCCTCCAAAAAAGAAGCATGCGAAAGCTGGATGCGAGGATCGGCAGCAAGTAACTTGTTAAGTTCAATAGTATACTGCCGGCCTGGTTTCATGTGTTCTGGTGTCGATCCATTAGACGTGACAACTGATCCTCCCCAAAAAGTGTTATCATACACAACTACACCTCCCACCCTCAGCAGTTTCATTAGCCTCTCATGGTAATTCCAATAATTAACCCTGTCCGCATCGATGAAAGCAAAGTCGAAAATTCCTTCATTTTCATGCTGCATATAATGAAAAAACTGTAGTCACAAGTACGGTTTTTTGAAGTTTGAACAGTAGGAGATACTGCAAAAAATGGCAATACTTGCATGCTCTAAGAGCATCCGCACCGGCGTCCGTTTTGCTTGAGCAAACGGTGGGGTCGGTAAGTTTTTGCTTGAGCAAACCGGAAAGGGAGACGCATCGGTGAGATCAGACCGGACGGTGCAAGAGAAAAACAGCAATCGAGCAATCGCTCAAGCAAATAATGTTCCGGCGTTTGCTGCAACGTTTGCTGAAGCCCACTGCACGTGGGTGATGTCAGACGCGTCCAATTTTTTTCTTTGTTTTAGGCACGTGCATTGCACGCGCTAGTAACAGAGTAAAAACAAATTTAACACACGAATAGGAGAGCGCCACGTGTCTGAGCCGTTAAGAATTTTACCTTGCAACGGTCAAATGGATTTGGGCCTTTGATATTGAATCTGAAATTTGATCCAATGGTCTAGATTTAATCAAAACGGCTACTCTTTTTTTAACGGGAATAAATGAAATATTTGCACAAAAAACCCATAAAATTATAAATAAATCCCTAAAAATCACATAAAACACCCTAATTTTTTTTCTATAAATACTACTTCAAATTATTCACCACTTACACCAATTTGTGCAGAACAAATTTTACTTCCTCTTCCATCTCTTCTCTCATTTCCTTGAATATTTTTCCCAAAAAAATGCGCACCCATTGGCTTCCATCCGAAGATTTGCAAATGTGCATATTTTTTGTACGTCATAGCGTTGATGAATACAACGGCAATAAACAAAAGAAGAAGAAATTGTGGGAAACGATTCATGCCGATTTTATGCTAAATTGGGAGCCAATGCAAGGTGAAACTCCTCCGACGCCTCTTAGGACCCAGGGTGCGTTTTCGTCTCACTGCAATAAGTTCAAGCTATTCTTGCAAAAATGGGAGGAATGTTTGCATGATGCACGCATGAATATAGCTAGCGGCACTTCGCAAATGGATGATGTAAGTTTATATTATTTTATCATATATGAATTAGATTATGGAATTGATACATCTAATTTGTTTAAATATGTAGTATTGTGAAATAACTAATATTTATTATATTTTAGATCAAGCAAACTCAAGCCTTTTACTATGCGGCTAAGAAAAAACTGTTTACACAATTTGAATGTTACGAGGCGATTAAGGATCATCTATCTTTTGTTGCGGTGTTACCAACTACTCCGTCTCCATATGCAAGTTCTCCACATGCAACAAATTTTGAGGCTACTCCTTCCGTTACCGAATCATCTCCAATCATCAATTTGGGTGACGAGGAAGTGAATGATACACCTCAAAGCAACATGACCGCTCCCTCGGGTCTGGTTAGACCAATGGGATGTAAGGCGACAAAAGAAGCAAGACAAAAAAAAAATAAGGTAAGACTCCTATTGAGCAATGAGTTAAGGTTTTGCATACTATTACAAATGATCAAGCATCGTGGCATGCCTCAAGGAAGATGCATAATGAAAGTGAGCTTAATTATTACAAAGAGTACATAGAAATTCAAAAGCGAAAGAAAACAAGAGCAGTCGATGAGTTCCAACTCAAGAAATTCGATTCCCTTGTGCATCCATCAGACCATCATAAACCTGGAAATCTCTTTATGGGTTTTGCATATCTTCTTCTTCATTCTTCTCAAACTCTTCCTCCACGAACTCTTCCTCAACAATAATGTTACGCAATATGATGCAAGCTAACATGATGGATGTGATTACCGATTTCTTGTGCAATGTACAAGTATGACAAATATTGCCCAATGAGATTGCAAGATGCCAAAGTAGTTCTCCACATCTTTCCGGTATGCCTCTTGTTTATTTGCGAGGAGCTTATCTTCCGGCGACTGGGGATTAGATATTATTTTTACAAATGTAGAGTACCTTGGATATATTTTGTCAGCTAGATAATAAGCGTTGAAGTACCTCTCTCTGTGGACTTCAAAGAAGGCAGTTGGGCTTCTTCCAGCAAGTATCTCGTCGAGTACATCAGAATGGTAGAGCACGTTAATGTCATTTTGAGCTCTAAGTACACCAAAGAAACTGTGTCATATCCACGTATCATATAAGACCACCGCCTCTAGGATAATAGTGGCCGAGCCTTTTGCCCTGAGTAGGCCCCTTGATGTGCAGTTGGGCAGTTCTTCTATTCCCAATGCATGCAGCCGATGCTTCCAATCATACTAGAAAACCCTCGACGATGGCCTTTATTTAGGAGCCGAGTGAGGCCGGTCCTCTGGTACGTGTTGGAGTGCGGAGGTATCTTGGACCATAAATATCAACCACTTGGTGGCAAAACTCCTTTATACATTCTAGTGTAGTAGATTCCCTCATCCTTGTAATTTCAGTATATTGATCTGCGGGTATACCATATGCCAACATTTGTAGAGCATTGGACAACTTTTTTTGGGGTAGAAACCCTAGCATTCCAGTGACATCTGCTCTTTGATACCAATATTGGTCGTGGTGATCCGTCTTGATAATGTTGAATTTATCTTTGCTCATTCGGTACCTCCGCCAAAATTCTTGCACATTGAAGATGGAGTGCTCGATGAGGTAATCTTCCATGAAATTATGTCCCCTCGCTTCCGTCTGTCTTGGTCGATTCGGTTTTCGACCACGACGTGAACCACAATGTTGTTGTTCATCGTCATATTGTGCCTCATCCATGACCATCTGATTCACGAAGGATTGCTCCATATCATCATCTTCTTGTTGTTGTTGTTGCCTCAACCTAAAAAAATTGTTGAAGTTGTAAGGATACATCAAAATGATGTAGGAAATCTTGAGAAGTGTTTAAAGAGATGTGTTATTTGCTCGGATTGATGTGAGTATAGAATGAGTGATGGGTGAATATTTTATAGTCAATTGTAGATAATCTGATATTTGAGGATGAAGACACGTGTCACATCATCATTGGACAAACATCTTACCGGAAATCTGGTCTAATTATTTTGTCGATAACATTATTTATAAGTGACACGTGTCACATCGACATTGGACAAAAATCTTACCGGAAATCTTGTGGCAATTATTTTCCCGACAAAATAATTGGACACATGTCAATTACACTTGTCATGTTTTTATTAGTCACAAATCTTATCGGAAATTTTGTGTATTTATTTAGTCAATAATGACACATGACAATGACACATGTTGCATTGTGAATGGTCAAAATCCAATACGGAAAATAATTTATTAACATTTTTCAACATGATGAATAATAATTACTCTTGTAAATTGTGAATTTGATTTGCTCTTGCAATTGCTGTTTCATGGGTGCAGATGCTCTAATAACTTATCAAGAACTGGCAGCACCTCAGATTCAATGAGGTCAATCTTGTGCTCAACACCGGCTTTCTTAATAATTGGACTCCCTATTTGATCAAATCCCTCGCGACTTAAATCTATGACTACAATCTGCAGTGGGCCGGCTACTGTATTTATTAGCTTAGCAAGTGCGGATACATCAGATACTGATGAACAACAGAAATGTACAGACCTTGCCATCCTGAGGAATTGTGAGAGCAGTGAGGAGGAGAGAGTATCCGGTAAAAGCGCCAACTTCAATCGTCTTCTTCGCATCTACAAGCTTCAACAGCATGGTCATCAACTGACCTGCATCTGGTGAAGTAGCCATCTCCGCCCTGAAGCATAACAGATTGGTAATTAATCATCCTCACTGATTTTGATCAAATGGAGACTACCGAGCTAGACTATCACTGAGTCAGACGACAGAAACAGTATGTAAAGTAGACCGGTAAGTACGATACATGTAACCATAACTTAACAAGATGATAAGTGCTAAAATAAGAAGAATGATCATTACCTGGGGTGGCTAGCAGTGGCTTCCCTGAGCTCCTTGAGAGGCTCCGGTTCACGCGGATACACGCTAGTCTCCAAAATATACTACCACATTGTTGAGACAATAAAGTTTAATGTGAACAACTCACTGCAAAAGCACAACAAATGAATTAAAGAATGAGATATATTGTATCTGATACAAGTCATCACTCTGTAATAGTCCCTTTGACACCTTTCCCGTGTTGCTACGCTCCATCTCTGATCTCTCTCCGATAATTTTAACAAATCACGCAGAATTCCGATGGTCTGCAAACACATAATGGCAGTTAATTCAACCAATTCTACATTTTAAGCAGAGCATAATTGGATTCATTGCAAGTCAAGGTCACATGCTTAGTGGAAATAACAAGAGACTCCCTAAATTTCCATTCAAACTATTCAAATAACATAGAAGATCGACAACTTGACCCATTCTAATCCCAAAGTTCCAATCTTGGGCACCTTTCATCTCTTTCCCAATCAAAAAGACCAACTCTTTAAAGTTGATGCATATACAGTTAGTTTAATGACCTCATCATCTTTCAATAGTACATACAGATCGAGAGTCTCATTGTAACAGAGAGAGAGAGAGAGAGAGAGAGAGAGATTGTACCGAAAACGAAGAAGACGAACTGACCAAGATTGACTAAAACGCCGTGTCTTACCTTCAAGTTTTCTGAATCTCATACACCAGAACGTGTGACGTGACTACCTACTAGACAAGTCACAAAATCCATAAAAACAAACTTTCCTTGTTGGTATGTTTGTACATTACGACATCCTTTAATTTGCATTGCCGTCTTATTTCTTCCATTTTGAAATCTTGGTAAAAACTGTATGGAGTAATTTATGTGTTCAACTCTGCAAAGCTTTAATCTGTCGCACTTTCAGTAAAGCCTCACACTATAAAAATGCAGGGTCTAACAAGATTACAAGAATAGATAATTCGTTGTTTACGACGTAACTCCACAATATTCAAATGCATGAGCAGTAGTGGGGAGTTTTATTCAATGAATTATCCAGAGTGGATCAGATGATTCAGCGACAAATCATCATCCCATCACCCACAGAAGCATGCGAGATTTGGATCTGAGAATCAGCTGCAAGTGTCTCGTTATGCTCAATAGCCAGCTTTCTGCGTTGTTTCCTAAACTCTGGCTGAACTGACTTTTCAGGCAACACCACTGTTCCTCAGCATAGCATGTTTGTTGGGAAATCAGTCCTCGGTTGATACTAATTAGTGCTTGTTGCGGAAGTTAACACACCAAACAATAAGAGATCGAAAAACACACACACAAGTTTTAACGTGGTTCCACAACAAGGTTATGTACGTCCACGGGGAGAGTATCCTGAATTCACTATGATGAATGAGAAGATTACAAACTTACTTGCTCACCTAAACAAGAATTCCCTATACCTCACCAAACCTCTAGCTCTCAATGCTAGAAAGAAGAACTCTCAATGCTCTTCAACTTGTGTTCTCTATTTTCCTTATGCCTACATGCTCCTTTTATAGACCAAGGCATGTAGACTTACATAATCCAATTAGGAATCGGATTCCCCAATGAAACCAAAACCGTTTAAGTATCGGTTTCCTCCTTTGGTATGTACTGACTCATCGAAGTCAAAGCCTTCCTCTAGCGAAGCTCGCTAGACGCTTTACAACGTGACTCTTCGATAGAACACTATTGATCGAGATGGGCCGCTTCGCTAGACCGCTCGCCAGACCTCGATCACCCAGGCCCACTACTTTCTTGATCTCCTCCATCGAGGGATCCCAACAAATCTCCCCCTCCCGAGCCATGGAGGAGAGGGGATTTCCATCACATCTCAATGAGAGGGAGAACGCACCAAACTGAGTCCAGCTTTGGTGCAGCACACTTCATGCTTACTCTTTGGCAAACCCTTGGTCATCATATCTGAGCCATTTTCATCCGTGTGAACCTTCTCCAAAAACAGCTCCTTCTCATCGAGAACTTTGCGTATCCAATGGTAGCGAACTTGTATATGCTTGGACCGAGAATGGAAACTTGGATTCTTACTTACATGGATAGCGCTTTGAGAATCGCTATAAATCACATACCTTCCATGTTCTAATCCAATTTCCCCGAACAATCGTTTCATCCATAGCATTTCCTTGCAACCCTTAGTAATTGCAATATACTCGGCTTCCGTTGTAGATAATGCAACACACTTTTGTAGGCGTGATTGCCAAGACACAGCTCCCCCACCAAAAGTGACCAAGTACCCAGACGTAGATCTTGAACCATCCACATCTCCCGCCAAATCGGAATCAGAGAAACCTTCTAGAATTGGTTTCGATCCACCGGAGCACAAACATAACTTGGAAGTACCTTTTAGATATCTCATTATCCATTTCACGGCCTCCCAATGCTCCTTCCCCGGATTAGCTAGATATCGGCTTGTAACACCCACCGCATGAGCAATGTCGGGTCTTGTGCAAACCATAGCATACATCAAACTCCATATCGCCGAGGCATAAGGAACCTTGTTCATCTTAGCTCTTTCTTCTTCACTTGTAGGACACATCTTCTTGCTTAACTTGGTTTGAGGAGGGAGAGGGCAGCTAACCGGCTTTACTTGATCCATGTTGAACCTTTTGAGAACCTTTTCAACATAACTCTCTTGAGATAACCATAGCTTGCCTTTCTTCCGATCCCTAGTAATTTGCATACCAAGGATTTGTTTTGCATGTCCCAAATCCTTCATCTCAAACGCCTTCGCCAAGTCTTCTTTCAACTCGGTGATTTTCATCATATCCTTTCCAATGATGAGCATGTCGTCCACATACAAGAGAAGAACAATGTAATCTTCCGGAGAAAAAATCTTCACAAACACACAATGATCCGAACTTGTCCTCTTATAACCTTGACTCGTTATAAAGGACTCAAATTTTCGATACCACTGTCGAGGTGCTTGCTTCAATCCATACAAGTTTTTTACTAGATTGCAAACCTTGTGCTCCCTTCCTTTGGCGATAAAACCTTGAGGTTGTTCCATATAAACATCTTCCTCAAGATCCCCGTGAAGAAATGCCGTCTTCACATCCATTTGTTCCACCTCTAAGTCTTCACAAGCGGCTAAACCCAATAACACTCGAATTGAGGTCATCTTCACCGCCGGAGAGAAAATTTCATCATAGTCAACACCTTGTCTTTGTCCGAATCCTTTCACCACCAATCTTGCCTTGTATCTCGGTTTAGACTTTCCGTCCTCTTGTTTAATCTTATACACCCACTTATTCTTCAGTATCTTCCTCTTTGGCGGCCTATCAACAAGCTTGAATGTATGATTCTTGTAGAGAGAATTCATCTCCTCTTCCATAGCAATATTCCATTCTTTCTTGTGATCATCATTGAGAGCTTCCTCATAGCTTAAGGGTTCACCACCATCGGAGAGTAGAACACAATGTGTGTACGTACTTGCCGGATACCTTGTGGAAGCAATTCGGTTCCTTGTTGACCTTCTCAATCCTTCGACTTCCTGAGGTTCATTGTCGAGCTCTTCATGAGCTTCATCATCCGATCCTTGACCAAGGTATTCACCAACCACTTGGTCTGCAATATCATCTTGGTCGTCACCAAGCTCTTAAGCACCCACATCATTATGCGGCTCATGATTTGCACCATCATCGGATTCAATTTCAGCTTGCTCCCCCTGTAGTAGTAGGAGCATTACTTGGCATGACTGGTTCCTTGAAGGTCACTAGATCATCAACATAGTTATCTAGTTCCTCACCCTTCATAAAATCAAGCACCGTTTGGTCCTCTAGAAAAACCACATCACGGCTGCGACGAACCTTCTTTGCAATGGGATCGTAGAGTCTATAACCCCACTTCTCATCACCATACCCGAGAAAAATACATTGCCAAGCTTTATCATCAAGTTTTGTCCTTTCATCCTTTGGAACATGGACAAAACATCTACAGCCGAACACTCTCAAGTGCTCATATGAGACATCACCTCCTCGCCATACTTTCTCGGGAACTTCACCATTTAATGGCTTCGACGGAGATCTATTGATGAGATAGACCGCCGTTTGCAAAGCTTCACCCCAAAAGGACCTTGACAATCTTGCATGACTTAACATACACCTCATCCTATCGGCAATGGTGCGATTCATCCTTTCGGCTACGCCATTGTGTTGAGGAGTCTTGGGAACCGTCTGCTCATGTCGAATTCCTTGGGTCTTGCAATATTTTTCCAATGGGCCAATGTATTCACCGCCGTTGTCTAACCGGAGAACCTTTAACTTCTTCCCCGTCTCTCTTTCCACCATGCTATGAAAGGTTTTGAAGACACCAAGTACTTCATTCTTGGTCTTCAAACAATAAGCCCATAGCTTCCTGGAATGATCATCTATGAAGGTGACGAAGTAGGACGCTCCAGCGAGAGTCTTCTTCTTTAGAGGTCCACAGACATCCGTATGTACTAGATCAAGTACATTTTCCCTTCGATGACTAGGTCTCCTTGCGAAGGTTATCCTTGTTTGTTTACCTAGTAAACAATGTACACATTTACTTAAATGTGTACCCTTTGGTTTAAAGAACACCTTCTGATTTGCAAGCTCATCGAGTCCTCTTTCACTTATGTGCCCAAGCCTCTTGTGCCAAAGCTCCATAGGGGGCTCCCCCTCAATGGTATTAACCGCATCAACACAAATTTTGGCACTAGTCTTGTAAAGAGAACAACACTTCTTTCCTCTAGCAATGACTAGGGAACCTTTGCAAAGCTTCCAAGCATCTCCACCGAGAGTGCTAACCATACCTTCGTCATCGAGCTTTCCGGTAGAAAGTAAATTAAACCGGAAATCTTCCACATGTCTGACATCCTTCAACCTTAAGGTTCCACCAACCTTAGTCTCTAGGACAATGTCACCCATACTGACAACTTTTGACGATCCATTGTTACCCATTCTTACTTCTCCAAAGTCACCGACTTTATAAGTGGAGAAATATTCTTTATGCGGCGTCACATGAAAACATGCACCTGAATCCACAACCCATTATGTACCTTGTGAGGATGATGTACTCAAGCATGAGCCACCACAGTCTGATAAACAATAGATATCGCCATCCGAATCTGAAACTATATTCGCAGTTTCTTCATCATCTTGCTTTCCCTTTTTCTTGTCTTTCTTCAAGCAACCGTTGGCTTTATCATTCAGAAACTCGTGACACTTCTTCTTGAAGTGTCCTGTCTTCCCACAATAGTAACATGGGAACGTCTTCCCGGTTGGATTCCGTGACTTGCTTCTTGACCTGCCACGACTAGAGTTACTAGTCCTCCTTCTTTCGGAAGTCACCAAAGTTTCTTCCCTTGACGAAGAACCGCTGCTTTCCCTTCTTAGCTCTTCCCCTAACAATGCGGATGTGACGATCGACATTGTTACCTTTCCACCTGGAGCGGAGTTACTTAGAGAAACGCTCAATGTTTCCCAACTATCCGGAAGAGATCCAAGAACTAACAGAGCTTGTACTTCGTCATCAAAGGTAATTCCCAATTTTGTGAGTTGAGAAATTACCTTTTGAAACTCATTGAGATGTGCAGGAATCGTTGAACCATCACTATAGCGCATATGAGTGATCTTCTTAATCAACTGGACTTTATTCCCTGCTGTCTTTCCTGCGTACATCGTCTCCAATTTACTCCAAACATCATATGCCGTGGTTTCATCTTGTACCAGCCCAATGATGCTATCGTCAATCCAACGACGTATGTAACACATAGACCTTTTCACAAATGAATTCCATTCCGTGTCTTTCTCTCTGTAAGAGTCAGGTTGATTGCCCTCTTCTTGAAGAGGTAGGTCCAAATCTTTGCATACCAGCAAATCCATCATCCTGCCCTTCCAACTGTTGTAATTGGTGCTATCTAGTATCAACATCCTAGACTTCTCTCCCATGACGATCGACTTCTTAACGAAGCTCTGATACCACTTGTTGGGAATCAGTCCTCAGTTGATACTAATTAGTGCTTGTTGTGGAAGTTAACACACCAAACAATAAGAGATCGAAAAATACACACACAAGTTTTAACGTGGTTGTACGTCCACGGGGAGAGTATCCTGAATTCACTATGATGAATGAGAAGATTACAAACTTACTTGCTCACCTAAACAAGAATTCCCTATACCTCACCAAACCTCTAGCTCTCAATGCTAGAAAGAAGAACTCTCAATGCTCTTCAACTTGTGTTCTCTATTTTCCTTATGCCTACATGCTCCTTTTATAGACCAAGGCATGTAGACTTACATAATCCAATTAGGAATCGGATTCCCCAATGAAACCAAAACCGTTTAAGTATCGGTTTCCTCCTTTGGTATGTACTGACTCATCGAAGTCAAAGCCTTCCTCTAGCGAAGCTCGCTAGACGCTTTACAACATGACTCTTCGATAGAACACTATTGATCGAGATGGGCCGCTTCGCCAGACCGCTCGCCAGACCTCGATCACCCAGGCCCACTACTTTCTTGATCTCCTCCATCGAGGGATCCCATCAATGTTGTCATAGACAACTAAATCACCTACCTTCAACAGTCTCTCGTGATAATTCCAGTAGTTAACCTTGTCGGCATCCACGTAGGCAAAGTCGAAACTGCCTTCATTTTCAGGCTGCAATAAACACCAGCCCGACTATGAAGAAGTAAACAAGAATCTGTAAAGACATGATCCTGATAAACGTACTTGATGTGATGAACTGAATGTAGATCGAGTACGTGCAATGGATAGATTAGAGTCATGTAGTGGCTTGCCATCTAGCTACTACGTCTTACAACTCAGGTTTTAAATGCACTATATATATAATAGTTACTTTCTCCAATAGCTCATCAAGAACTGGTACAGCCTCGGATGCAATGAAGTCAATTTTGTGCTCAACACCAGCTTTCTTAATGATTGGCAAGCCTATTTGTTCATATACCTCACCATCTATATCTATGGCTACTATCTGCAATTAATAATGAGGTATTCAGAAGTCAAGGTTTATGGAAATTTTCTGATGTATTGATCAATCCTAAATTGGGATATATATACACAAGTACTTACATTCCTAAAAAGAAACTAAATCAACTATTGAATCTTACTTAATTACAGAATATACATCTCCTAACTATACATGGAGTGAGGCACACTCCAACACTCCTCCTCAAGTTGGAGCATACAAGTCTTGAATGCCCAACTTGCCAAGAGAATCATTGAACGTCTTACACGAAACTGCCTTAGTGAGAATATCAGTCAATTGTTCTTCTGATCGAACGAAAGGGAATGAAATGATCCGAGTATCCAGCTTCTCTTTAATAAAATGTCTATCAATCTCCACATGCTTTGTTCGATCATGCTGAACCGGATTATGTGCAATCTCCACTGCAGCAGTGTTGTCACAATAAAGAGGCATATGATGTTCCAGCTTAAAACCTAAATCTCCCAACAAACTCTTGATCCATAATAACTCACATACTCCTTGAGCCATTCCTCTGTATTCAGCTTCTGCACTAGATCTAGCCACAACATTCTGCTTCTTACTCCTCCAAGTACCCAGATTTCCACCAACAAATGTGAAATAACCTGAAGTAGAACGTCTGTCAGTGATGTTACCTGCCCAATCAGCATCAGTGTAGCCATAGGGTCCCAAATCTCTATTCTTTCGAAACACAAGACCTTTACCAGGAGCAGACTTCAAGTACCTTAGGATTCTCACCACTACATTCATATGATCTTCACTAGGATTATGTATATACCGACTTACCACACTAACAACGTAAGCAAGATCGGGCCTAGTATGGGACAAGTAAATCAGCTTTCCAACTAACCTCTGGTACTTTGACTTGTCGGTGGGAACTTGATCCTAATATTCTGCAATCCGATGATTCTGCTCAATAGGAGTATCTGCTGGTTTACAATCAAGCATACCAGTTTCGGCTAACAAATCCAAAACGTACTTTCTTTGGCTCAACATAATGCAGTCTCCGTTCCTAGCTACTTCAATCCCTAGGAAGTACTTCAAATTTCCAAGGTCTTTCATTTCGAATTCAGATGACAGCTGAACTCTCAATCTCTTGATCTCGTCTATATCATCACCTGTTACCACCATGTCATCCACATAAATAATCAATGCTGTCAACTTGTTCCGTTGATGTTTGAAGAATAAGGTGTGATCTGAGTTGCTTTGTCTGTACCCAATCTTCTTCATGAAGGTTGTGAATCTACCAAACTAGGCTCTTAGTGATTGTTTCAATCCATACAAAGACTTCTTTAACTTGCACACCATCTTTTCTCCTATAGAAGTTCCATATCCTGGAGGAAGATCCATGTAAATTTCCTCATTCAAGTACCCATGGAGAAAAACATTCTTCACATCAAACTGTTGCAAGGGCCAGTCAAGGTTAGCCGCCAAGGATATGAGAACACGAATAGTATTCATTTTTGCTACTGGTGCGAATGTTTCATCATAATCCACTCCATACTTCTGAGTGTATCCTTTTGCCACCAATCTCGCCTTGTACCTGTCCACTAAGCCATCTGCATTATGCTTCACAGCATAGACCCATCGACACCCAACGGTCTTCTTGTCCTGTGGTAGTGGTACCACATCCCATGTATCATTCTTTTGCAAAGCCTCCATCTCAACCTCCATTGCTTTAGCCCATTTCTCCTCCTTGATTGCATCCTGCACTTTACTAGGAAGAGATACAGTAGATAATTGATTCACAAAGGCTACATAAGGTTTGGATAGTTTATGAGTTGACACATAATTAGCCATAGGTGTTTCTACCAGATTCCGTAAGGATTCCAGTAGAGGTACGGATGGGGTCTATTCTGGTGATCCAAGCTGTCGTGCGTAGATCGTCTTTTACCTGTTGTTAAGAGTAATACACCAAATGGTCGTTAGAAGCCTTGATGGGTTGTTCCCGCCTTCGACTCTCCGACGCTCAAGTTAGTGTATGAAGTGTAACAAATAGTATCGGTTGAATAACGGGCGTGATATCGCGTACCTTGTAACTGTCATAAATGTGTTGTATATATTGGCGGTTGCGTGTGGGGTCTTTTATTTTTCTTCAATGTGGGATCTTGCTTGTTTGTTCATGTTGTCCTGGTACCTTCCGTTTGCCGTTTCGAGCGCGTGGGCTTTCGGGTGGTGTTGCTTCCTTGTTTAAAGTTGAAGCCTGTGTTGTTATCTTGCGTTTGGTCTGAGCTGTGTCGATCTGTTTGGAGTGACTAAGTGTGCGTTAATTATGTTTACGGGATCACGTACTAACAAGTCCCCAAGTCAAGGGAAATAGCTCTTGATTGGGGATTTGCAAGGCTTTATCTAGATTTTGCACACATGGTCACTCGAGAATTGGGGGGGGGGGGATCCTGCTAACCCCGAGTCCCCCAACTCTCGATAAAGAGCTGATTTTTGAGTTCGAGAGTCGAAGTATCGTGCCGTGTGGCCTTGTTCCACAATGATGCGGGAGTTTGTTGCTGTTCCGTCGTTGGGCTGGACTTCGAAACCTGATGTTGCTGTTTGGAGCCGCTTATGTGGCGACAAGTGGTTTTGGTACTCGTTCTACGATAGTGCGAACGTTGTTGCTGTTCGGCTATCGGGTTGGACTCCGAAACCTGATGTTGCTGTTTGGAGCCGCTTATGTGGCAACAAGTGGTGTTGCTACTCGTCCCACGATAGCGCGAACGTTGTTGCTGTTCGGCTATCGGGTTGGACTCCGAAACCTGATGTTGCTGTTTGGAGCCGCTTATGTGGCAACAAGTGGTGTTGCTACTCGTCCCACGATAGCGCGAACGTTGTTGCTGTTCGGCTAAAAGGTTGGACTCCGAAACCTGATGTTGCTGTTTAGAGTCGCTTATGTATTGGGTATTGCTCAGTCGAGTGGATGCGTAATGGGAGGTCCCAGACCTCAGTCCGTTCGCCTCGAATGATGGCGCGGGTCATGATGGTATCAACCGTGCCCATGATAGCGCAAGCATAACTGCCACTTGCATATCTGGTATTGCTCTGTCGGGTGGATGCGTAACGGGAGGTCCCAGACCTTAGTCCGTTAGCCCCGAACGATGGCGCAGGTCATGATGGTATCAACCGTGCCCATGATAGCATAAGCATAACTATCACTTGCCTATTGGGTATTTCTCTGTCGGGTGGATGCGTAGCGAGAGGTACCAGACCTCAGTTCGTTAGCCCCGAACGATGGTGCAGGTCATGATGGTATCAACCGTGCCCATGATAGTGCAAGCATAATTGCCACTTGCCTATCGAGTGGACTCCGAAACGGTATTGCTGTTTCCGAAGTGGGCCCCTCTTGCCTTTTCATATTCCGACCTTTTCGTCTTCGTAACGGCTATCTGTCGCTTGAGGTGATCGTGTGTCAGGCGGTTTATTTCAGTTGTTTGCTGCATGCTTGACGCGTGGCGCGCCGAATTCAAAGCAGTAGGGTAATTAATTTTGGCGGGAGCGTGTGGGGTGCGTGAGACACGTGTCGTAATCCTACGGTCGGAAGCGCTGAAAATAAACGATAGGCGTTTTCCTAGGGTAAGTTTCGCTGCCCATAAATAGTGGTTTTTACTTTCACCTTTTTACAGTTTGCTTGGTTATGCTGAAACTCTGCATAAACGTGCTCTCGGATTTCTTTGCTATCAATCTTGGAGTGTTTGCTTGTTGTCTCGTGAATCTTCATCTCATCTCAAAGTAGTCTTTGTTCTTGCTTTTCGAAAATTGTCTGGTGGTGTATTGCTTTTGTACTTGCTTTGGTTACTGTTTTTGGGGTATGTTTTGGGTTTGTGTTGCTTTGTGTTGGTGCCAAAAGAGATTTTTGGGCTTTTCTGGGTATTGGGAAGAACAGCTTCAAGTTCTTGGGTTTTTGTCGCTTTTTGGTTGTTTGATCGATTTTTGAGTATTGGGAGAGGTTGGTACTTGTTTTTGCTGGGGGGTTGGGGTTGCGACAGTTTACACGTTCGGCCTTTTTGGCTTATTGCCCGTTTGATTTTCTCTTAGGATCATGGAATTGGTAGCTGTATCCAGTGATGAGTCGCCTCCGTCAACCCCTAGGTTCCGTATAGGGTCCCGGGTTTCATCCCTTAGTGTTTCAGATTCTTCGTCTGATAGCATACTGAGCGTCTCTCCACTGTCTGTTAACGCTAGTACTGCCTTGCGTAGGTCATCAGTGTCTAACGAAGTGGTGGCTAACGGAGCCCCCTTCCTCCTCCACTGCCTGGCGCCGATATCACTGCCTTGTCGAAGGCGAGTGGGAATTCGATAAGCCGGATGGCGCTCTCTCGCGCGGACGCGATCAGATACATCGAGTTCCCGAGTCCTTTCAACCGCTAGGTGTGATATAGTGCCGACTAACGGCGTTTGCTCTCTTTGAAGTTTGTATTCGTGTTTGCTAATTCGTTTGTGCTTTTTGCATATCAAAGTTCATATCCCCTCACCCGTTTGGAGGAGAAGCGGTTGGCGAGAATCAAGTTCGCTTTCGACCCCCATCCAGACGCGCGAAACTTCTGGGCAGCCAACCACTGGGTGCTTGTTGAACGCTGTGGTTTTTCACCCCCTCCTGGTATGTATCTTCTTGTTTATGGCGTTTGAGTAATCTGTTTGTGTATGTTGTCGGGCTGACCTTATGTGCACTGTTTGCAGCTAAGATGAAGAAGTTCAGATCCTCCATGAAGCAGGATGCTGCCCATCAGCGTATGCTGGTGCTAATAGAGAGGGCCCGACAAGCCCGCATGGTCGTTGAAGACCCGAGCGGTCAGCTGGTGCAAGGCGATACTCCTCAAGGTGTCATGCAGCCCCCCAAATGTAATGAGTACCTGGACCCGGTTCCAGAGGGTGATGAGGAGGTTGAAGCCATGGGCACGGCTGTCAGAGCCCCAGCCGCCATCCCAGAGGGACGGGCTGAAGAAGTTGTCTCCCAAGCTCAAAGGGGAGATGGTGAACATGCTCGAAGGGACCGCCTCCGGCAGGAGAAGGAGACCCGTAACCGAGAGCGCGGCGAGTGTCGCATCGAACGCGTGGACAGGCGCGTTAGCCAGGGCAAGTCTCCCTCCACCCATACGGGCTCTTCAAGGAGTTTGTTCGAGGTTTCCCCCATCCGTCAGCCTGGAGAAGCGGATGGTCACCGGTCCCAGACCTCGGCTAGGAGGAAAGACAGCCTACCTCCAGTCGCCGGTAGAAGCGCCCTCGTCCGTCCAACGAGGCCTCCCCTGCTGTGATTGTTGCAATGGCGGACGAGACATCGCTCTCGTCAGAGTTCATTACTCGTATCCAGAGCTTCATGGGTGCGGGTATTGAGTCTCTCCAGAAGTGGAGTCAGTTGGGCGCCAACCCGAGTGTATACCTCAGTGCAGCGTTTGATACTTGCGCGCAGCTCCAGCATCAGCTTTTCCTGATCAAGGGGCTCGAGGGGTCAATGCTGCAGACCACCCTGCTGTCGAAGACAAAGGCCGAAAACCGGAAGCTTCAGGCTGACGTGGGCAAGCTGCAGCAAGCTCTGACCAAGTCCACTGACATCTCCAACCAGAAGATCGCACGAGTGAACGAGCTTGTGCGTGAGACTGACGAGCTGAAGAAGGACTTAGGGGAAGCACAGTCCGGGGTGGCTATCCTGGAGACAGATCTGGCTGCCCTTCGAACGTCCAGCGATGCGCGAATAGCGGAGCTGGAGCGCGAGCTGGCGGAGGCCCCATCTCATGCCGTGACGGAGGAGGTTTGTCAAAGGATTACGGAGGAGGCAGTGGCCGAGTACAAGGCCTCTTCCGAGTTTGAGAAGGTCAGGGCTGACGCAGTCCAGGCTTTCAAAGATTCGGAGGAGTTTGAGGACTTGGTTGCTGCTGAGGCCAACGTTCAATGTGAGGACTTCTCCTCACTCGTGCTGCCGTTTGTCAAGGTGGACAAGTTCGAGGTGTGGTAGGCGGCCGAGGCGGAGAAGCTTAAGCGCTCGTTGGAGAAGCCGGAGGTGGAGGCGTCGACTAGGGGTGACGGGCCAGTGCCTGGGGAGGGTGGAGAAGATGCTGCTACTGGAGCCAGCTAGACTAACGTTTACTTTATTTTTCTTTTTACCTTGTACTTTTGCGCCTTCGTGCGTTTGACGAATTGTACACTTTTTGGATTATGTATCTAAGTACTTTTTGTTCCGTTTACATTACTTGCCTTATTGCGTTTGATGTATGCTTATATTGCTATCGGTACTCAACAAAACGTACATATGCAAAAGTTTATAATCACTAGACTAACGTGTGTTTAGATTACAAGAAAAAGGTACTCAAACGCAGGTAGATGAACACTTAGTGAAAATACTTCCTTAGGTGCTGTGTGTTCCAGGGATTGCCTATCCTTCTCCCAAACATGTCTTTGATGTAAAACGTATGCAGACTTGTGACTGTGTCGATGACGTATGGGCCTTCCCATGACGGGCGTAATCCCTTGGGCTTTGTTTGAATTACTTTCATGACCCAGTCCCCCAGTTAGAGTGGGCGCTCCTTCATGCGCTGGTTGAATAGTCGAGCGACTCGCTATTTTTTCGCTGTGTTGTAAAGGTGCGCTGTGTCGCATCTTTCTTCGAGGAGGTCGTTGTCGAGTTTGAGTCCTTCGCCATTGGTGGTGGGGTCGTAGTTTTCAATTCTTGGGCTTCTGTACGTGAGCTCGAGTGGTAGTACGGCCTTCGTTCCGAATGTGAGGCTAAACGGAGTTTCTCCTATCGCTGTTGTTGTCGTCGCTCAGATTGACCATAGTATTTCGGGGAGTAAAGTGGGTCATCGTCCGTACCAAACGTCTCCTTTCTCGATGAGTTCAATCTTCTTCTTGATTCCTTCTTTGTTGATTTTGTTTGCTACTTCTACCTGTCCGTTCGTTTGTGGGTGTGCTGGTGATGCGAATATCAGATTGGTACCTTGCCATTTACAGAATGCCTTGAGCTCGTCATTGTGTAATTGCGGTCCATTGTTGGTGATGATGTTGAGCGGGGTGCCGTAGCGACAGTAGAGGAAACGCCACAGGAATCTCTTTACCTTTTTCGGTTGTGATTTTGACCATTGGTTCTTCCTCGATAAACTTTGTGTGGTAGTTAATGATGACTATGATGTATCGGTATTGGCCCTTGGATTTCGGAAGCTCTCCTATGAGATCGAGTCCCCACTGTGCAAACGGAACAGGAGAGGTGAGGATTGATAAGCGAACCGCAGGCGCGTGATTCTTGTGTGCATAGAGTTGGCATTGATGGCATGTTGTAGTGATTGCGGTTGTGTCTGCGTGGATGGTGGACCACCAGAATCCGCAACGGAGTGCCTTTTGTGCTATGGATCGTGCTCCCGCATGGTGGCCGCATACGCCCGAATGGATTTCCCTGAGTATCTTGTCGCCCTACTCCGGTATAACGCATTTGAGGTTGGCCAACGTCTTCCCTTGTCTGTATAGGCTGTCGTGACAGATGTTGAAGTTGACTGCTCGGGCTATGATGTTTCGGGCCTGGGCCCGGTCTACCGGTAATTCGCCCCTTGTCTTGTACTTGATGATCGGATCCATCCAGCTGGCTGTGTGTTGTTCGATCGTGAAGATCTCTTCTGTCATTTTGGTGATGCTTGACTTCTTCAGCACTTCCACTACCCGCTGCCCTGGCTCCGTATGTACGGGCGATGTTGCTAAACGGGCAAGTGCGTCTGCCTTAGTGTTTCTCCCTCTCGGGATGTGGTTGATGTTGAAGTACTTGAGCTTACTTAACATTGTGCATACGACGTCATGGTATTTCATCATCGTATCACCATTCGTCTTGAAGTTGCCCCGGATTTGGTTGATGACTAGCTGTGAATCGCTGAAGATGTTGATGCTCGGGGCTTCTGAGTTTTGGGTCAGCTGTAGATCGGCGATAAGAGCTTCGTATTTGGCCTCATTGTTTATTACTTTGAATTCGAATCTTAGCGCGTACTCGGCTCGTACACCCCCGGGCCCAGTGAGGATGATCCCAGCCCCACTGGTGTTCTTGGTGCATGACCCGTCCATGTAAAGGATCCATGGCGATTCGGGTGTTGGGGGCTCTTCCTTGGGAGATTTCACGCTTACAAGCGGCGTCTCGAGGACGGGCTGTGTCGCTATTGGCCCTTCGGCCTCCGTGTACTCGAATATGATATCTGCGATAGCCTGGCCCTTTATTGTTGTTCGGGGCGCGTAGTGGATGTCGTATTCGCTTAGCTCGACGGCCCATTTCGACAGTCGACCACTGTGGTCGGGCGATTGCTATACCTGTCGTAACGGGACGTTGGTGAGGACATTGATGCTCTGGGCCTGGAAGTATGGCATGAGTCGTCTTGCAGCTGAGACGAGCGCAAGTGTCACTTTCTCGATTGTAGGGTAACAGGTCTCTGGGGGTGTCATGCCCTTTCCGATAAAGAAGACTGGTAATTCAAAAGTCGTTTCTCTTCGGACCAGGGCCGAACTGACGGCCGTTAGGGAAGCAGATAGGTATAGGTAGAGGGCTTCTCCCTTCACGGGTCTGGACAAGAGGGGGATTGAGGCGAGGTACTGCTTGATTGATGCAAATGCTGCTTCATAGTTGATTGTCCAGACGACGCTTCGCTTGTTTTTCGTTCGGAGGGCTTTGAAGAACGGTGCGCACTTGTCGGAGTAACGGGAGATAAAGCGATTGAGGGATGTTAGTTTTCCCGTGAGGCTTTGGAGTTCGACCTTGGTCATGGGGAGTTGCATGTCTAGTATTGCCTTGACCTTTGTTGTTGATGCCTCGATGCCCTCTTTGTTGATGATGTATCCTAGAAATTTGCTTGTTGTTACACCGAACATGCATTTAGTCGGATTCAATCGCATGCCGTCCTTGATTAAGAGTTCGAGCACGGTTCATAGGTGTTCGGGGTGATCTGCTGCCTTGGTGCTCTTGACCAGTATGTCATCGATGTAGACCTCTATAATTTTGTCCGTCAGCCAGTCAAATATGATGTTCATCAATCTTTGGTATGTGGAGCCCGCATTCTTCAGACTAAACGGCATGACTATGTAGCAGTAGAGCCCCTTGTCCGTAGTGAAGCACGTTGCCTCCTGGTCTTCAGGGTTCATGAGGATCTGGTTGTATCCTGAGTATGCGTCCATCATGGACAGTAGCTCGTGCCTGGCAGTGGCGTCTACGAGCTAATCGATCCGGGGCAGCGGGAAGCTATCTTTCGGACAGGCCTTGTTCAAATTGATGTAATTTATACACATGCGCCAAAATCCGTTTTTCTTCTTGACCATAACGGCGTTGGAGATCCACTTCGGATAGTCAACCTTTCGGATGAAACCGATTTTCTGTAGTCTGTCGACCTCCACGTGCATAGCCGCATACCGTACTTGGTCATATGCGCGCTGTTTCTGCTTTACGGGCTTTGCAAGTGAGTTGATGCTGAGTTTGTGGGAGATGATGCTTGGGTCGATTCCGGACATGTCCATGTAGGACCATGCAAATACTTGTTGGCAGTCCGTCAGGACCTGGGTTATCTGAGCTGCCATGTCGGGCTCCAATTATGCGCCGATGAGGATCGTGCATTCTGGGTGTTCACTTGATAGTTGTATCATGCGTTGCCCCTCCCGCTCTTCAGCGGGTCGGATAACGTTCAATCCGTCACGCGGGTCATCAGGTTGCTGCTCTTCAGGGGAACACTCTACCACTGCGAGCACCTCAAACTATGTGTTGTCCTTGTCCAATCAAACAGTTTTTTCCAAGAAATCATACCCTCTGATCGTGCCGATTCCGTGGTCTGTCGGGAACTTTGCAATGAGCATGTGGCCTGCGATGATCAGCCTCAGCTTTGAGATGCCCGATCGTCCGAGGATCATGTTGTAAGACGTGTGGAGGTCTATGATAACGAAGTCTGTTCTGATTTTGCTCTGGAGGGTTCCTGGTGCACCGATGCCGAATCGCATGTAGTCGCTACCGAGGGGGTAGGTGGTCTCACCAGAGAAGCTGGCGATGCTCTCGTGGTCCTGCGTCATCTTGCATTTCGGGCCCATGAGGCCTTCGTATGCCTCTCGAAAGATGATGTTGACAGAGGCTCCGTTATCGATGAGGATGCGCCTGACTATCGATCCACCATTCCGTCAATGACGAACTGGAACGTGCTGTTCTGGCTGCCCTCTTCCTCGTAGGTGAAGGTGATTGGGGGTCAATCCTTCTTGATTGCCCGAGGTGGATTTCTGGGATGTACCGCAAACACGTCTCTAGGTCGGGGTTCTTCCCGTGGGCATTCGGTCTTCCGCTCTCCGCCCGTGATGTTGTTGATGGTGCCTCTTGTTCGTATGTCCGTTGCCGGGCGTTCCGCGTTCGTCGTTTGGAAGACCAGCGTTCCCTCCGTGTGTAATCGTTTGATTTCCCTGGCTAAGATTTCGTGGTCATTAGTGTTGTAGGTGTTCGACTCATGATACATGCACCACGTTCCCCTGTTGTTCCGCATGTGGGCGATGTCGGGCGCCCTAGGCATGTGCGGGCGAATTTGGCGTTTGTTCTGCTTGAGCATTTCTTCGTTTGTGCCCTGTGTGATGGAAAAGACTGCGCGTCGCTGGTGTTGATTTCCGGGTGGTGGGTTTCACGGTGGTGTGCACTCGCGGCACACTTGCTGATATTGCTTGTGGTTCCTATGCTCGCGATAGTGGTCTTCGCGCTTGCGGGACGCGGTGGGCTATACTTTCGGAGGCGGATTCTTGGCTGTATGGGGGGATGACGGGCGATCTTACGTGTAACCCTGCGTCTTCGGGGTCTGCGTCATGCTCGGGCCTTGCGCTCCATATACGTGGGTTTCCACCAGTGCCTTCTGGACGATTATATCGATGATCTCATCGTACCGAAGGTAGTCCTTTCTGACCATTTTCTCCACGAACGGGGTTCCCGTCAGGTTCTCTAGCAACGCCGTTTTTGCTACGTTCTTGTCGAGGTTCCTACACGTGTTCGCAAGGGCCCTCCATCGGTTGATGAATCCAGATAGATTTTCGTTGTCCCCCTGACGGACCTTTAGTAGCATGTTGGCTGTGTTGTACTTGCCTTGTAGCCGGTATCGCTTGAGGAAACACTCTGTGAGTTCATCGAAAGAGCGGATGGATCCCGTTGGCACCACGTAGAACCAGTTTTGTGCCTCTTCCAACAGTGTCTCCTGAAATAGAAAGCAGAGGGTTGCATCCGAGTATCGGGTACTTGCGGTGGCGGATTGATACTCATCAATGTGTGTTCGCGGGTCTCCATTCCCGTTGAACCTGCTGATCTTTACGGTTTTGGAATATGGATCCCTGCCCTGCGCCAGGATGTCGACCGATAAGGAACTCACACGAAGAGTGTACATTCCTTTTGGCCCGGTGTGCGTGCTCTTCTTGAGTGACATAATTTCGGCCTCCATCTCCGTCATTCGCCGAAGCATGGCGCTCCCAACAGTCGTGGGTTCCTCATCATCATACCCCCGTATCCTTTCGGGCGGCGCTGGAGGTCCTGGGAGACGGTTGTTTCGCTGTCCCCACGGTGGGTCTACCCTGATGGCTTGCCCGCTCGTTCCTAGTTCCTCCGTGGGTCCGGATTCTTCTCATTGGGTCTCTTGGCTTTGGATGAACGCGTCAAACCTATCCTCCAAGCGTTGTCGGGCTTGGCGTTCCCGGTCTCTCTCGGCTCGGGCCGTTTGGAGTTTTTTCACAAGGTGGGCTGCTGCTGATCGCGTTGATGGGTGTGTATCTCGTCTTCCGGCTTTCGGGTGTAACGTGGTTTGTCGCCATCTTTGCTGCTATGGTTGTGGGTGGTTTACGATTGCTCGCTTCCCACAGACGGCGCCAATTGTTTCTACCAGATTCCGTAAGGATTTCAGCAGAGGTACGGATGGGGTCTATTCTGGTGATCCAAGCTGTCGCGCGTAGATCGTCATTTACCTGCTGTTAAGAGTAATACACCAAATGGTCGTTAGAAGCCTTGACGGGTTGTTCCCGCCTTCGACTCTCCGACGCTCAAGTTAGTGTATGAAGCGTAACAAATAGTATCGGTTGAGTAACGGGCGTGATATCGCGTACCTTGTAACTGTCATAAATGTGTTGTATATATTGGCAGTTGAGTATGGGGTCTTTTGTTGTTCTTCGATGTGGGATCTTGCTTGTTTGTTCATGTTGTCCTGGTACCTTCCGTTTGCCATTCCGAGCGCGTGGGCTTTCAGGTGGTGTTGCTTCCTTGTTTAAAGTTGAAGCCTGTGTTGCTGTCTTGCGTTTGGTCTAAGCTGTGTCGATCCGTTTGGAGTGACTAAGTGTGCATTAATTGTGTTTACGGGATCACGTTCTAACAACAGGATACTTGGCTTTAGCTGTCATGAAATGTTCATATTTTTTTTAGGGTTGACCACGAGTTGACCTAACAGGTAATACTTTCTCAGGATAACATACCTCAGGTGATGACAGGTCAGGGAAGATTGTTGACAGAGAGGGAGAGACTGTGCTTGCATGTACATCTTCTAGAACGGATTGCTGGTCACTGATGAGTTCCTCTCCTCCTTTCCACGGGTCATCGTTGACACGCGGAACTCTTGTCATCTGTGGTTCTTCGACGGGTCGAGAAATACCCTCGACCGGTTGATGATGAGAATCTGTCTGTGCCGGATGATCAGTTTCGACCAGTCAAACCAAGTCCTCGACCTGTCGATGCGTCGAATCTGTCTGGACCGAGAGATTTTCGACCGGTCGAAAAATTGCCTCGATCAGTCGATGTGTCGAATCTGTCTGAACCGAGGGATTTTCGACGGGTCGAGAAATTTCCTCGACCGGTCGAAAAAGGTGTCTGATTGGTGCATTCTCCACAGGAATGTGTTCTTCTAGAGCCCCAAATTGGTCTTCATAAAATTCACTCTTCTCCTCCTCACGAGGAGTAACTGATGGAGAGAAATAACACATGTCTTCACTAAACGTGACATCCATAGTGACATAGAATCTTTGGGATGAGGGGTGATAACACTTGTATCCTTTTTGGTGGGTGCCATAGCCAACAAAGACACACTTAAGGGCACGAGCATCTAGCTTAGTCTGTTGATTCGGATGAAGATAAACATAAGCTACACAACCAAAGACCCGGGAAGGAAGCTTGTTCAGAGATGGAAGTACAACTATCTGAGACAATACCTCAAACGGAATCAGGTTTTGCAGAGCTGTAGATGGTAGACTGTTAATGGGATGGGAGGCACATAAGACAGCTTCACCCCACAGATATTTGGGCATGTTGGCACTAAGCAAGAGAGCTCTACCCATCTCTAACAGATGACGATTCTTTCGTTCAGAAACTCCATTTTGTTCAGGTGTCTGAGGATAGGTAGTCTGATGGATGATCCCATATTGTCTAAAATAGTCGTGGAAAGAATGATTGAAAAAATCCCCTCCATTGTCAGAGCGAAATATCTTTACACAAGCGCCATATTGATTCCGAATAAGATTATGGAAGGCAGTAAAAGCAAAAAACACGGCATCTTTGGTCTTGAGTAACACAACCCCTGTCAGTCGAGTAAAGTCATCAATAAACAAAACGAAGTATCGCATTCCTGACAATGTTGCATTTTTGGAAGGACGCCATACATCAGAGTGAATTAATTCAAAAGGTGTTGTACTAGAAGACACCTGAGAAGGATAAGTCGATTTATGACTTTTAGCAAAAACACAAGTTTCACATCGGAGAGTGGACTCCTTTATTCCTACAAATAAAGATGGCATAGACTTCTTCATAATCTCAAACGATGGATGACTCAATCGACGATGCCAAAGCCAAATCTCTTTTACTCGATCAGAACTTGAAGTCAGGGCAACTGTGGGCGATATTGTTCTTGTTTCCCCGATGTACATGCAATCCAAGTGATACAGTCTCCCTCTCAGATCCCCCTTGCCTATTATCACCTGAGAAGATAGATCCTGGAAGATGGCATACATGGGAAAAAAGGTTACAGAGCATTTGTTTTGTGAATTTAATTCAGAGACCGATAAAAGATGATGAGATAGGGATGGCACACAAAGGACATTATGTAATAGGATGGTGGGAGTGACTTGGATGGACCCTATACCTACAACAGGAAAAGACAAACCATTTGCATTTGAGACTTCAGATATCGGAGAAGAAGACAAACTTGAAAACAAGGACTTGTCAAAGGTAATATGGTCAGACGCACCTGAATCAATTATCCATGTATTACTACCAGTAAAGTCAGAAATTTCAAGTGCAATACCAATTTTACCTCTGCTCGTCGGAGCATAACTACCTGTTGTCAGATCTTGGCCATCTATTCCACAGAAGTCAGGGGTTTGGGCCAACTGTACTGCGGCTTTACCACTACGATTCTTGTCTTGAATTGGTTTTCGAGGGCAGGAGATTTTGTAGTGGCCAAATTCTTTGCAATAAAAACATTGTACTTTGCTCAGATCAGGGCTACGAGCAGAGGAAATTTGTGGCTGATTATCTTGTGGTTTTGGCTTCCACCCTTGTTGTCATTGTATTGATAGATGTGACATAGCATCATGGAGTGCTTTAGGCTGATTTGCTTCTTCTTTACGGATATAGGCATAGGCTTGTTCAAGAGTTGGTGGTGTGGCATGTCTTAGTAGTTCTCCTTTGGCAGTAGCAAATCTGGAATCCAACCTTTTCAAAAAAATATGGACTCGCATCTTGTCGGTGGTCTTATTATGTGTAGCAGTATCAATGTCGCATACCATAGGATTTGGATCGAGTTCATCGAGTTCTTGCCAAATAGCTTATAGATTAGCATAGTACTCTGCTAAGGGTTGACTGTTCTGAGAAGTGGTAAAGGCTTGACATGTCAACTTGTGTACCCGAGCAAAATCATTTCCATCATAATAGGTAGTTGCTACAACATCCCAGATAGCTTTTGGGGATGAGTAACCTGAGAACAAAATCATCACGGATCTTGTCATGGACTTCATAAGGGTCATCATTGTATTGGAGTTCATAGTATCTCACACAGCTTGTTCTTTCCCAACCTCAGTCGGTCTTGGTAGAGTTCTGGTTACATATGGCCACTTCCCGACACCGCCAAGGTGCATCTTCATCAATCATCTCCACAATTGATAGTTGTTGCCATCCAACTATACTCCACATCCTGTGTGCCCTGTTTGAAGGGCCATCATCTGATCACGAGAGAGTTCAGGTTGCTCAAAGATTGAAAGCTCCATTGTTCAAAGAAATTTAGGTCAGAGGGTCAATTTTCAGATTTCAGAATTTTCAGATGATAAATTTCGACCGGTTGAAGGTTTTCTTTCGACGGGTCAAGCAAGGAAAAAAATTTAGATCAGGTTTCAGGTTCAGGACAGATAGCGGAAGTCAGGTCAGATTTTCAGAGGGTCAGATTGGCTCTAATACCAAGTCAAGGTTTATGAGAATTTTCTGATGTATTGATCAATCCCAAATTGGGGTATATATACACAAGTACTTACATTCCTAAAAGGAACTAAATCAACTATTGAATTTTACTTAATTACATAATATACATCTCCTAACTATACATGGAGTGAGGCACAGTCCAACATCAGAAGCGTAATAGATCCAAGCTTTCGACATAGTCCTCTGTTAAACTTGCATGACAATATAGCAAATTGATAAATTAGTAGTACACAGACCTTGCCATCCTCGGGAATTGCCAGCGCAGTGAGGAGAAGAGAGTATCCAGTATAAACTCCAATTTCAATTGTCTTCTTTGCATCAACTAGCTTCAACAACATGTCTAGTAACTGACCTGCATCTGGTTCAGTAGCCAGCACAGCCCTGAAGCATGACAAGTAAGGTAATAATTAATGCTCAAGAGAGAGAGAGACTAGCTACTTTGTAAAATGCAGGCTACAGATCGAGCTAGTTTAGGCTATTACATAAAGTCAAAAACAACAAAGATACTTATCAAGAAATGTAATCAGTATATGCATTGCATGCACTACATAAACATTGCAATCAAAGAATAAGTACTCGAATGGATCAGATCATTACTTGGGGTGGCTGGCAGTAGCATCCCTAAGCTCCTTCAGAGGCTCTGGCTCACGCAGATACACACTAGTCTCCAAGATATACTGCCACATTAATGTGAACAGTTTCAACCAAAAGAGAGAAAACATATCAGAATTTGACAAGATCGATATATACCTCATACAGCTCATCACTCTGCAACACTCCCATTGTGGTCCTAATGGAGCTCATTTAATTTTGTCCAAATGCTTCACAAAAAGTGAAAATGTGAAATAAACTTCTAGTAAGTCTTCAAAGCACGCAGACCAAATGATTCTTTATACCGAGTTCAAACTAAAGATTATTTAGACATAAGTTTAATTCAAGGTCAAACTATTCCTGGCATTAAGACCATATTCTTACACAGAACTCTCCAAGTTCTAGTACTAAACTACATCGATCTGATTCACAAAGCAAGCAAAATACAGAAAATCGAACAGCATGTAATTTCCATTTTCATAAAAATATTTTACGTTTGCGACACATATCTCCGGAATATAAAGAGAATTGCAGTCTGAATCCTTATACAGTTTCCTCATGTTTCAACTTTCAAGTCGAGAGTACTAAATATCTAAATCTCATTGCGGAAGTGAGAAAGAGATCGTACCGGATGAGGAAGACGATGATGTGACTGAGTAGAGAGTCAACGGATTGAAGTGTCTAAGGTTTGAAGTCAATTAGGATAACAGAAACTCGAGATCAAAATGTCTAATATGATTATCAATCATGGACAATTCTGGAATGCACCGAAGCTAATCTAAAATTATATTACAGCAAACTACTCTAAAAAACAATATAAAGGTGTCAAATACATTTAAGAACAATGTCCTTTATTTTAGACAATGGAGAACAAAATCTTACAAATCAAGACATTTTGTTTTGGTGCTGACACGTGTCATGTGCAACTTTACCAATTTACCCTCAGTCCCTCCCAAAATAATGCCATGTTTTTGAAAAAAAATGGTTCTATTTGGTTTGGGGTTTTTACCAGTTGAAGCATATTTTTATCGGTATCAGTGGTCTCTGTTTCTGCTGTGTTTGTGTGATGTATGTTGCAATGTATGATGTTTAATCTATTTTTTTAGTAGCAGTTGTGTTTGTTGTTTTTCAGTAGCAGGCACATGATTTTTTCAATCGTAGTTGTTTCATGTAACAATGACTTTTTTTAGTAGCAGTTGCAATATATGATGATAAATCGAGTTATTTTTTCAGTAGTAGGCACATGAGTTTTTTAGTAGCAGTTGCTTCATCTGATTGGTTTTTCAGTAGCATGTGCATTTAGAATTATGTTTCTTAGTAGCAGCTTCTCATATTTTGTTGGTGTTGCAATAATTGTTGAAAATATCGATAGAGAGGTGTGGCTTGCAGTGCAGCGGCATGCTGCTTGTTTTGATATGTTTTGTGTTTTGAGTTTAAAATCAGAATCATTGATTCATCACGCATTTTATCAGTTTTCAGATTCCTATTGTTATATTGCTTAATTTTTCAGTAGCAGTGACTTTGTTTGCTGTGTTTTGTTGCTGTATGTTTCAATCTATGATATTAAATTGAGTTGTGTTGCTTGTTTCTCGATACCAGTGACTTGATTACAGTTGCTTTTATAATCGAGTAGCAGCTTTTCATTTTTGTTGGTTTTTTCTGCGTAGTGATGGCATTTCTTTCAAAGCTTGCAAAGATTATATATGGTAGTAAGGGTCTTCTTATCCCATTGATGAAGTCGACCAAGTTTGATGAACTTTGCTATCAAATTTGCTCGAGGTTTCGAAATCTCAAACCAGGATAGTTCACTTTGATGTATAGTTAATTTTAGTGATTCGCCTAATATAATTTTAGAAACAGATGAAGATATCATTTCTATGTTTGAGGTCTACGAGTATTTACCTGCTTACAAATGGATAGAGATCAATGTCTTAGATATTGGGACAAGGTGTTCTAGTTTTATTAAAGAAGCATTAGTCCCTGAGACTATTTTGGATGATGATGTATGCTTTCAACATCACAATGATGATGATGAAGAGGTGAGCAGCGATGATTCTAACTTTCAGGAGGATGACAATATGATTCTAAGAAATTTTATTAGCAAGAACAGTAAGAGAAAGTTTTGTTGTGCGGAGTAAGGAGATTATATTAGTCACATTGGTCAGTTTTTTAGTGGATGAGCTAAGGAGAAGTTATGCAAGTATTCTGTGGAGAAGGGTTTTGACTTTAAATATGTCAAGAATCATCAGAATTTTGTTACAGCAGCATGTGTGGAAAAAGGATGTGAGTGGTCTGTCCATGGTACTTTATGCGAGACAAACGGCTACTTCTACTTAAAGAATCGGAACAACAAAGACACTTGTGTCACTGCATCATCTCGTAAGAATCATAAAAGGCTAAGGAGCAAAGTTGTTGCCATAATCATAGCCGACAAAGTTTGTTCCGACCATTTGCTGAAGCCAATACATACTATCAATGACCTAAAGTCCAATTATGGTGTAGTATTCATTATCATATAGCCTACAGGGCTAGGGTCATTGCCAATCATGTTTCAAATGGCAGCGAAAGCACTGGATATGGTCAGTTGCCACGGTATATTGATGCTTTGAGGCAAACCAACACTGGTTCTCATGTTGTGCTCAAAGAAAGGGAAGGGAGGTTCTGCCGTCTGTGTGTTGGATATCAAGCATCAATTGCAAGGTTTCATTTTTTCCAACCAATGTTGTTTTTAGACTGGACATTCATAAAAAAAACAAGTACAAATGAATGCTTTTAGGTGCATGTACCAAAAACGGGAACAAAGGTACCACTTTACTGTTTTTCAGTATTGTTTCTGAGGCTTTTGTTTTTTTTTAGTAGCAATGACTGGGAACTTTTGTTTTCTCTTTTCATCTACTGTTTTAGCATCAGCTATGCGAATGTGTATTTGCGGTAGTAGCATTAGCGATAATATGACCTTTTGTGTTATCTTTTTGTATGTTTTTGTATAATTTTTTTCATTTTCTTTTGCTATAGTTGATTCTGAAAGCAAAGACAATTAGACTTGGTTTCTTCAGCAGCTAGCAATTATGTTGGATGGTGATGCTCGCAATATTGTTTTCATGACTGATAAGGGAACTGAACTTATTGATAATGTTACATAGGTGTTCCCATCTTCTCCTCATTCTTGCTACTACAAGCATTTGAAAGATAATCTCAATAGGAGGTATCTGAGTACTTTTAATGTTGAATTCAAGAAGCAAATTTTGAGGCAGTTCAGCAACTGTATGTAGGCAAGAACAAAGCAGATATTCGATGAGAGGATGAAGCAGTTGCAAAACTCTCGAGATCCGATCAAGAATTTTTTGAAGGACTTGCATCCTGAAAACTATGCTATTTCTTATTTCCCTGGAAAGAGGTATAACGAGATCAGCAATGCCCTTGCTGAGAGCTACAATAGTATGATAAGGGATGAGAGGTACATGCCAATGTTGTTGATGGTTGAAAACATTTGTGTGAATTTGATGGAGAAGTTCTCAAAAAGAAGGGATGATTTGGCTCAATGGCAGAGTGTGTTTTGCCCTAAGATAGAAAAAACCTGCCAAAGAGGATAGACACATGAAGGAATTGGAAGGTGAGGATCATGTAGCAGTTTCAGTTTTCATTTTTGCACTTGTTTGCATCTATCTAGTATCTATTTTTATTTTTTAGCATCTGTCGATATTTTTTTTCTTCATTCTTTTGTAGGTCATCAAATCCAGTGAAGAGATTTTTGAGGTGTTCACCGAAGATAACACATTCTTGGTGCATCTAGGCCATAGATCTTGCTCTTGTAACTGGTGGAAATTATGTTGCTTCCCTTGTGTGCATGTTGTTCAAGCCATACAAAAAGCTCAGAGACTGATTCTTACATATGTCGAAGACTATTGGAAGACGGGCTTTTATAGACAAGCACATCAAATTCTAATCTGACCGGTACCCGATTTAGATAAACCTTCCCTGGAAAGTTTTGAAGATGGTGCCATGAAACCTCCAATTACAAGGAACCCCCCTGGAAGGCCAAGGACTAGAAGAAAGAAGTCATTTGGTGATTGCTCAAAGCCTATTACTTGTGTTCGGTGTAACCAAATCGGCCATCACAATGCTCGTACATGCACTGTCCCCATCAATTAGAGAAACTCCTGATTTTTAGGTCTATATGCTTTACAAGAATGGGTTTTGGGATATCTGATTTCTTATTGATTTTTCTGCTGGATTCAATAGCAAACTTCATTTTTGGTTGTATCGACAACTGTTTATAGTTGATAGATTACTTCATTTTTGTGTAGCAGTGTTTTTACTAGTCAGGGGTGGCGGTGCAGTGACATGCTACTGAATATAAAATAAATAAAAGAACATGTTCTTCTTTGTGTAGTAGACTTTTGTTTAATATCAGATGTTTTGTTACAGCTACATTTTTTAGTAGCAGTTAATGGTTCATTTTTGTGCCTTTAGCAACGTAGTTTTTTGAAGACTGTTCAGCTAGACAATAAAGCTTCGTTGTGCAACGGCACGTTGCTAGTTTTTTTAACATTTAGCTGGGTTTTTTTTTAGTATCAATTCATGAGCAGAACACCTTTGATCAAGTGCTAACAGACTAGTTCTTTTTTTAGTAGCGGCAGTGCATTATATTTTTTTTTTAGAATCAGTTTTATGAGCAAAACACATTGATCAAGAGCTAACAGACAAGTTCTTTTTTCAATAGCAGTCCCAAATTTTTAAGCAGCAGTTTATTATTTTTCTAAGTAGCATTGCTCAAAGTACAGAAAACATTCATTTCCTAAACATAAGAACAACATTCAGTTCATAAATTTGATCATAAAACCAAAAACTCAATCAGTAACACTTAGAGTTGTTAAAGCCTACAACATTCAATTTCCTAAATAGTAGTAATTACATATAGCAATACTTGGTGAGGTCTCATTCCACTTGTTATCAACCCATGAATTTTGACACATAACTTTCTTTGTTGTCCATAAAATCCATGATCATGCTTGCACGGTACTTGTACACATCAACTTTCAAATATTTTTCTGGGATTGACTCACCCTTTGACAACTCATCCATAAAGTGCAAAACAAAAATTCCACAATCATTTCTGCAATGACAAAAATATAGCAGCATTCTTAGTTTTTCAATAGCAGCATATCTGCAATAATTCAGTAACAGCTGAATCACAACAGTAAATAGATGGAAGTTTTTGATCATTCAGTAGTGCAAAACAATAATTTAGTATTATTTTTTTTTTCACTTACGATGGGTCTTGAATTGCGTAGTTTTGATCATTTTTAATCGCGAAGATGAATGTATATGTCGCATCCAAATTGTGCAAACCTTCAAGTTTCTCTTCTTCATATTGTGATGTCCAGACACTTTCAATTCTGTTTTTCTGTAATGATAACAATCATCAGTTTTCATACCTTCTGTAATGATAACAATCATCAGTTTTCATACCTTCAAGTTTCTCTTTGTCTTTGATACCTTCAACTCTGGTTAGTGAGTCCACTTCTTCTTCATTACATCGAAAACAAGTAGTGTGAAGTGGAAGTCTTTCTGCCCATGAAGAATTGGAAAAAATAGTAATTCCTTTCCTCCTAGATCAATCCTGATTTTATCTTTTAGCATTTTCTTCACACTTTCTAAGTACTTGTCAGAGTTTGGATGATGTTGTAACAACTATAGTAAATGTAAACAAAGATAGTTTAGCGTCATTATTAGTTAACAGTATACTCAGTAGTAAATTTCAAAAAACTTTACCGTAAAGGTGCAATCCATGTAGAAGCACAGTATACTCAGTAGCTGATTTCTAAAATTTTTACCGTAAAGTTGCAATCCATGTAGAAGCACTGAATTTTTTCCCTCCTCTGGTTAATTCTCATGTATGAGTTGATTATGAAATTTGAAACTGCTGAATCTTTCAACAACTCCTCGACATCGTTTCGAAAGTATCCTGGTACAAAAGGTGTCCTGCCATAGTTGAGAATAACATATATTAGTATGGTACATTAGTAGTTTTTCCAATAACCAAATACACACGTACTACTGAAAAAAAAAATTACTTACGCAGGCTCTCTCTTTTTCCAGTATAACTTAATCACTTCCTGGTGTTGCTCGTCCATCTTCTTGAAAACTGAGTGTTCCTTCCAATTTAGCGTTCTTCCCTCGTTGTCCTCTTTTTTTTTTTCTGTTTCTCCTTGCTTTCATCCTGCTTCTTCTTCTTACAAATGGAACATCATACTCTTTCATATCCTTCTCCTTTCTGTGTCCTCCAGTTTTAATCCTCTTGATTATCGACCTTTGTTTTTCTTCAGTAGCATCTTCCACTGTGTCTTCATCATCCTGGGAGCTCAATGTGACATTTTGAAGTTCTATTATTTTTTGCTCTAATAGTCTGCATCTTGTCCTCATTTCACCTAACTCCTCGTCTTTCTGAGACATCATTTTTTTGGAGAAGCATGAATTTTTTCTTGTAATGCTCTTTTTTTTTTCCATGGCTTGTTTATGAACTCATTCTTCTGTTTGCATGACTCAATTGTGGATGAAGCCATGTGTTGCTTCAGCAGTGCTTCATCCTGTCACTGCTCAATCGTTGTCAACTGTTCTTCATCTTGAGTATTGTGCAGTGGAGAATCAATGTTCACTTCGTTTAGAATCAGCTCCTCCCATTCATCAAGGTCTTCTTTGCGGCATCTCCTCTTGTCGTTGTTCGACAAGTCGACATTAGCTTTTGCATTCGCTGTTTGCCACCCCTTATCTACAACTTCTGCATCTGTTGGTGTCAGTTGTGTTACCAGTGGATCAGCAAAGTAATCATTGCAGTCCATGGTATGTGAGTCACCATCCACTCCGCTAGTTGCTTTCTCTTCCTTAGTTTCAGGAACAACCTTCACAGAATCCTTGTCTGCACCCTCATCAATGTGCTGTTGAGTTGTCTGTCCTTCTTCCTCAGTAGCAGAGTTTACTTTAGGTGATTATGTTGACAGTGGTGCCTCGTGTTCTTTAGCAGCAGCGGCTTCCATTTTGAAAGAAAATGTATCTTTGTCTTCCACAGTCGCATCTTCTCTAATAATAGGTAGTGCTTTTGCAAGTTTCTCGAAGTTGAATGAGGGAAGTGCAACATCATCATAATCAACAGCATCTCTGTGCGGCTGTTCCTCTTCCTCAGTTTTTTTTCTTCTGAGCATCAGTGTCTTGCTGCATGTCATCTTCCACCGGATGTCGTGCGCGGTCATTCCATACTGCCAATGTCAGAATTGTATTTTCATTTTCTTCTGGTCCCTTTTTTGCAGGACCTCTGTGCATTTTTTTATATAAATTCAAACAAAACAAGTATTAAATGTAAATGAAAGTTAAATAGTAGCAGTGACAACTTAAATAGTAGCAAGGACATTTTTTTCACCGCAATAGGCTTCTTCTTCGTTTTCTTCTTCTCGTCTTTCTTCTCCTCTTTCTTCTTTGGTTTCATTACTTTTGTCTTGCCCTTTCTCTTTTTGAGTAGTGTCGGCGTCACGAAATCGACATCATTGTTGTTATCTCTCACACTTGCTGCTGGTATTGATTTTCTTGTGATGGCAGATTGCTTTAGCTGTCATTTTAAACATTATCAGTACCATATACTTGTGTTGGTAACACAACAAAATTGACCTTTTTTGTTTTGTTTGTTTACCTTGATTGATTCTAGGCTTATTTTCTCTAGCTTCTTCCACAAATCACGCAGATTCTATTGTGCAAAAGCTGGAACTCTCATTACATTGTCTCCTTGTGCAATAATTATGTCACTATTCTCACAAAGCCAATACTAAATGTAAAGAACAAAACCAGAAATATTAGTTAAATAGTTTTTACAGCAGCAGCATATGAAATTTTTGAGGAGGTGGTACATACTGCTACAAGTAGGACACATCCGCTTGGACTTTTACCTTGTCACAATTTGTTAAACAGTTCAGCATGTACATGAGTATTGCTTCTGCCCAGTTATAGTTCCCTAAGTTGTCCAGGTCTTCTATGCGCTTGACAAAGCACCATGGCAAGGTTGATCCAGACCCCGCAAACAGGAATGTGCAAAAAAGATAACATGGGATCAAATTTGCTGCGCCATCCACCCAGTTGGGTTTTTTCTCCTCCTCATAATCACGAGGTCTAGTTGATTGGATATTTCTGTCCTTGACCATCGATCAACCGTGTTGAAATATGCATTGACAAAGGCACTATCCTTCGGCCTAGTAGATTCATCTGCTTGCATTATCACCCTTGATTACGAAGAAAAGTATAAAACAGTGAGTAGCATTTTAATAAACAGTAGCATCTGATAAAGTTTGTCAAAATCTATAGCAGTAGTTTCTAAAATGATGGTAATACCTGAGTTTCGCGAGGTAAAAATTTCTTGCACGTCTTCACTTCTTATTTCTCCAAATTTGTTGCCAATATATCTTAAACATCATGGATTTTCCGTCAAAGCTGCTGAGAAGTTTTTCCATCATTATATCTGATTTCTTCTCCACAGCATCCATATGACCTTCATAAAACACGTTGATTAACTATCTGAAAGGTGTGTTATCCAATCATGCCTTCAAACTCTCCAGTTCTTGTTTGTGTTCTCTCTTTTTTAAAACTACCCTTAACCCCCAGCATCAAATCTGCCATCGCTGATGTGGTGAATCTGTATTGCGGAATTTTCTCATTTGGATCCACTTTCACACGGGGTCTCCCACGAGGTTTCTTGTCCTTTTTTATTTCTTTTTTCTCTTTTTTGGGGACCTTTTTCTCAAAGTTGTTGCTTCTTTCCTTGGTCATTTTCTGCAATAAAACAGTATCAAACATCAATAACCATTTTTTCAGTAGCAAACACCAATAACCATTTTTTAGTATCAAACACCAATAACCATTTTTTTCAGTAGCAAACATCAATAACCATTTTTTCAGTAGCAAACATCAATAACCATTTGCATAGAGCAACATTTTTTCAGGAGCCAACATTTTTTCAGTAGCAAACATTAATAACCATTTTTTCAGTATCAAACATCAATAACTCTATGGATACACTCAAAATAACAGTAGTAATCACACTTTTTTCTCTATCAAAAGACATTATATGAATTAACACAGTAGCAGTAAATCTTATATATTGCATGAAACACAACTTTTAGTATCTGAACAATTTTCTTCATGGAAATTAACATCCATACACCAAAAAATGCAGAATCAGAAGAAAAAAATTAAAACCCTAACTCATTAATCAGTATCTCCTGAAAACAAAGCTCATTCAAGTTCAGTCAAAACACAACATCGCGAAGCTTTTAAACAACAAATTAATTACGGTATCAGTTTAGAATCAACAAATAAACATAGTATCAGTGAAAAAATGAGAAGATCTAGTTCAAAAAACACAGAAATAGACTTGCAAAGTCAAATATAGTACGGAAATCAACAAAAAACCATGTAGAAGGACCGCAATTCAAGACCCTAAGAGAAAAAAAAATTGATTTTATCGTTGAATAAATGGAGTAGCAAATGCAAACTTGTATACAAAATGATGAGAACCGCGATTTGGAATGTCGGGAAGGGATGGTGATGTTGTATTTATACTGACGAAGAAGCGACGAGCAAGTTGATTGAGATGAATCGAATTGATGAAAGGATGAGACGAAGTGACAAGACGCAGCAGTGCGATTTTTGGAGTAGCAGAGTGGAGTGAGAATGAAGTGAAATGACGCTTTTTTGAGATTTTCTGATTTATAAGTGAATGGTAGAATCGTCTTTTTTGGGTAGTTAATGGGCTGAGTTTAGCTGCTACTACGTTTAGGCTTAAGGCTCTGTCCTTTGTTGTCTCAGTTTGTCGTTGGGTTTTCTGTAATATTGACACTTAACTTGTCCTTGGCTGTCATTTTCTCGTTATATTAAAAGATGACACGTGTCACAATCTGACTTGTTTCTTCTTTGTTTGTTGACTGAGCTTATGCTGAGATAACTACATGTGATATTCCTCTCTCTCTCTCATGCAGCACAGTGACGTCCGCCGCCGTCGGTCACGCCCAACCACGTTCGCCTCTGCAAGCCTACCTTCCAGGTGAACCCCATCCATCTCTTACTCAACCGCCCCGATCTCCTCGTCGGCGATCCGATCCCATCGCCTCCCAAAACTCCCTCATTTCTGATCCTAGCTACTGCAGCTGATTCCTCCTCCACCACCCTCTAATACAATTGGCCTCTCCATCTTCCTCGTCCTCCCTCACCCACTAGTTTCCACTACAGTCCTATTCAAGAAGTGGACTGTTTGGTACGGTGACATTCTTTGAGTTGCTATTGTAGCAGCACATTGATCAATAACTTTGTGAGGTTGAACTAGTGATGAAACATTCAAACACCATAAGCTAGCATGGTGTATGAGATTTCAAGCGTTAAGCACCAAAGCACACTATAGACTACAGACAGAACAGTGCATGTACAGCAATGGGAGTACATCATTACAACTTCACGCTCAGAATGAAGCCAGAAGAGTTGCAAAATGGAATCTCACAGGCAAATGGAGCAATGTCAGACGATTCGGCAACAAATCATCATCCCATCACCCACAGAAGCATGCGAGATTTGGATCCGAGAATCAGCTGCAAGTGTCTTGTTATGCTCAATAGCCAGCTTTCTGCGTTCTTTCCTATGCTCTGGATGAACCGACTATTCAGGCAACACCACTGTTCCTCTGCATAGCGTGTTGTCATAGACAATTAAACCCCCCACCTTCACCAGCTTCAGTAGTCTCCCATGGTAATTCCAATCGTTAATCTTGTCGGCATCCACGTAGGCAAAGTCGAAACTACTCTCATTTTTAGGCTGCAAATACCACCAGTCTAACCATGAGAAACCAAACAAAGTTTCCGTAGGCCATGTTAATGTGAGATAATACGATGGCAATGTAGAGTTCAATGGATAGATAAAACTCATTAGCAAAGATATAGTAGTGATATGACATCCGGTCTTATAACTCGGGCATGAAAATGCACTATATTAGTTACTTACATTTTCCATTAGCTTATCAAGAATTGGTACAGCCTCGGATTCGATAAAGTCAATTTTGAGCTCAACACCAGCTTTCTTTATTATTGGCAAGCCTATTTGATCATATGCCTCTCGATTGGTATCTATGGCTAATATCTGCAACAAGGAATACAGAACCATAATTCGTGCCAGAAGCATTGACTAAATTTCAGCATAGTCCTGATGATCATATTAAACAAGAAAGCGGATTCAAACATCAGACACATATGTACCGGACCTTGCCATCCTCCGGGAATTGTAAGCGCCGTGAGGAGAAGAGACTAATCCGTAGAAACTTCAATTTCAATCGTCTTCTTTGCATCCACTAGCTTTAACAGCTTGGCTAGTAACTGACCCACATCTGGTGCAGTACCCATCGAAGCACTGAGACACAAACATATTATAACTCTCGCCAATAAAACTTTCAAGTAAATGCTTTGCAGTTTCCACACTTAGTGGTATGAAACTGAGAATGCAGGCTACTTAAGTATAAATGTGACTTGACCAAATTGAAATGTTTTAAGGAAAGAATGACAGATTACTGAGGATGGCTGGCAGTGGCTTCCCGTATCTCCTTGAGAGGTGCCGGTTCACGCGTATACACACTAGTCTCCAAGATATACTGCCGCATCGTTAAACGCAAATGTCAACAATTTCAACCAAAGAACGAAAACATAGCAGAAATCAACAACATCGATATACCTGACATAATTCATCACTTTGCAACAGTCCCTTCGTACTGGAGCCCATTTCCAGATGAAATGCTTCACAATATAAGTAACAAGAAGCTTTATGTATCAAACGTAAGTCCAATTCAAGGCCAAATAATTCTTGGAATTAAGACTAGTCTTACACAAAAATCTCAAAGTTTCACCTCAAATCCTCAATCTTTCAGTGATTGACAACACAGCGAACTTCCCATGAACAGAGAAAAACACAAAATCAAAGGGCATGTAATTCCCAATCATGAAGTTGAGAAGTTCTATACAACTACCGTACTTACTATATGTGACAGGATTCAGGACTCTTTTGAGTCCTTTCGATAAAAGAAGTCACAAAAGTATGGACTTCTTTCTGGTTATGAAAGTGAGAGGAAGGTAAAAGAGAGTACCAGAAAAGAAGAAGATGGTGCTGGGTACGTGTGATCAAAGTAACTCTATCGATCAGTCTAGATAATTTCGGCAAAATCTTTTCTTTGCAGTCGGATCAAAAGGGCACACTCTTAGATTGAGAATCTCTTCTTTCTTTTCTGGAAGGTTTGGTAAGCTCTTGTTATCATCCAACGTGTGTAACGAGCAAACGACACCTTTCCTACTTCGGGAGTTTGAGTGAGAGGAGTCTAGATGGCCACTGTGGCTGAACAAAGCTATAGATTGAACATCTCATGGTCTAACCACGAGCATTGTTTTTGAGAGTCTGTCCACGTTTAGATATAGATAAACTGGTGGCAGAAGTCATTTTAAAGAGATGTACAACATTTGGTCAGAAACAGTTCCAAAGACAATGTCAAACTATCAAACGATCAAGCTTAATGACCTGCTGCCTATCAGATCAATTTCAGAGATTTACAACTCTGTTAAACGAGACTAGTAGGAGTTACTGCAAGTCTGGAATGTTGGAAATCTACTAGGCCGTAATTGAAATATTCATACTTAGATACATACATAACAGAGTCATCGATCATAATGCTCCCAAAAGTAGTTCTGGTCTCACTGCTCAACAGAGCCTGGTTTCAAACTTGAGGCTGATACCCATGCTGAAAAGCTCCTGGCTCAATAGCTTCGCCCCATACGGCACGTTCACCCTGACAATGTCATCAGCAGACTCGCAGACCCGGCAAAAGGGACCCCTGATCTTGCGACCACCGGTGACTTTCCGCTCTATCACATTGGCAGCATTTTGGCACCTCTGGCAAACATTCATCACAGAGGAGTCGCTGAGAGTGAAGAGTCGTTCATGTAAGTTCGCCGATGCTCCGTGGGCGATAAGGCAGTCGCGCTCCATCTCACCAAACTTGATCCCACCAAACCGCTTCCTGTCTGCCACTGGCTGTCGGGTGAGAGGGTGAACTGGTCCAGTGTTCCTAAACTTCACTTTATCTTCAGACATGTGAATCAGACGTTGATAGAATGTTGGACCCATGAATATGAGTTGGCGAACCATTTCACCGGTTCGACCATTGTATACTCTCTCATTTCCCCATCTTGAAAATCCAGCTCTGTCAGCAATATTAAGCAATACATAAATCGCTCTAATCATTTAAATGGGAGGTCCAATATCTAAATGTTTCTAACACAAACATAATATAATAGCCACATAATAACCTAAAAGCAAATTATTCTACAAACTGCGAGGTTTCACCGCATAAACATAAATAAACTGAGCATATACTGAGAAGTAGAAGAGTAAGATAACGCAACTGTCAGGTAGAGTTTAAAGTAGTCAGACCCCTATGCTAGTGTCAAATCACTCAAATGTAAAATAAAGTGGAGGTAGCATACAACTCATATTAATAGAATGACAGGGTTACCTATGAAGCTGGTCAGTGATGTCATCAACAGAGAGGGTTGAGAAAGGGGTGGCATATCTCTTTGAACCTCCACAGGCAATCCCCTTCCCTAAAGCTGCCTCTAAGAGTTGACCAGGAGTTTGTCTTGAAGGAAATGCATGAGGGTTGATTACAATATCTGGAACTATCCCCTGTATTGTGAAAGGGAAGTTCTCTTGAGACTCCAAAAAACCTAGAACACCCTTTTGTCCGTGCATGCTTGAGAACTTGTCCCCGAGAGAAGGAGAACGAACCTAAACCAAACAATTACAAACGTATTAGTTTATGCAAGTTAACTTTTCAACTGGTAGATAGGACAGTAATAGGCAGGCCACCAATCAAAGTGCATAATTATGGAAAATATACCTGTCTTAGAGATACAACAGCAAAATTCTTTCCATCGTCATTAGAGGAAAGTACAACCTTCTGAACCATTCCCCTTTCAGTATGCTTCAGTTTAATGCTATGATCCGTACCAGATTCACTGCACCTCCCGATAATAATATCCCCATTTTGCAGATTGGCACCGACACACGGGAATCCATCGTCATCAAGGCTGTCAACACGTCCAAATTTACTCTGTATCTTGCCAAAATTTATACACTCATCTGGCTTCCGTCTTTTTTCCACTGACAGCTTGTTTTCAACTTCAGCCTTGTAACTCCTAATGTGCTCAGATCGAAACATACCACGTTCCAGTGAAGCCCGGTTCATTACTATTGAATCTTCTTGGTTATATCCTAGGTGCACATTGACTGCAACGATAGCATTCTGGCCATTGAAATATTCAGGCCTTGGCATAATAGCATTATGCCCCACTGACTGACCTGATTTTCCAAGGGAATCCGATATCATTGTACGAAAAAGAGGCCTCTGGGGATAGTGTAAATTGTGGGACAAAGTATCCACTCTGAGGTTGGGGTTTGTAGTAGAATAACCGATTGCTTGCTGAGAGTGCTTCTGAGATTGGTAAAGCACCCTCCTTGAATGGTCATGATTAGCAAATGGAATGACACCACAGCTTATTCCCAACAAAAAGGACATGTCAAGTTCACAATGTGTGTACTTGACACCTGACTTCCCCTGTTTTTCCATGAAGAGATACTTAATGGCCCATGCTGTATGGCAATCCTCTTCTTCTTCGGGGCCAATGAGCTCAATTATTCCCTTGTCAAGAAAATCTTGAAAGCTGAGTTTTTCCCCTTTTGTATCTTTGATCTTGTACAAATTCTTAACTACCAAGAGTGGACGTAAAATCCTTCCAGCATCAGAAAATACACGCACTTCTCTTTGATGTTCATCTCTTTTGATTTCCACCTAAAAAAATGTCATAATCAAATATTTAATGTCTGGGATCAAAAGCCACTTTCTTATCAGCAAAGAATATCATTGCTCAACTAGCACATGTATCACAACTCTGCACAGTACGTAAGATTTTGTCTTTTGAAAAGAAGCAGCTTTTAATAGAAAACAAAAGGCAGACAAGGAAACGGACAAGAGGTCCACTGAGAACTAAGATTAACCGACTGCTCAAAAGAAAAAACATGAAAACATTAAATACAGGAACATTAAGACGGTAGGAAGAAAAAAAAACACATTTATCATTTGACAGCATTTTGAAAATCAATAGCATAACTACTAATGAATATACACTTGAGTAGAAGAGAATAAGTGAAAGTAGAAAAGATACTACTACGGGAAAAGGAAAGCATATTTTCCGAAAGTTATAGCGAAAGTAATTTTATGTTCGTCATTATTCAATGATCTTCTTAAACTGCAGCACAAAGAATTTAAGGCAATCATACCAAAATCAAGGCAGTGTAAAATCTGAAAAAGAGAAAAACCTGATGTGGCAACATTTTCCTGCGTCGCAACGCCCTTAGTTTCTTGACAAAATCATGGGAATCTTTACAAATGCCAACCCAGTCACCATTAAGAAAAACTTTATCCTTCCCATCCAGTGAAGTTGAAGTATCATCCACCAGCTTCTCCATGCCACATGGGAACAATTTGGGATATAAATCCTCCAATATGTTTGTACTTACAAGGGCAGTGGTGGCTAAATTCTTTACGAGCCCACAGTTCTCACCATCCGGGGTTGAGAGAAAGCAAACCTTACCCCAATGAGAAGGATGCCTGCATTGGCAAGTTTCCATTACGCCAGATACAATATGTTTCAAGAAAGAAAAAACCAACAACAAACTGAAGTACTAAAAACAGTACACGAACATAGTTAAATTCCCAAACAACCAATATAACAGGATAAACTTGTGCTCATGTTATAGAAATGACAGCCTGAAAACTGGTGAGACCAAAATCAGTTTCATTCGCGAGGCAGACACATCTGGGAAGAAAAATAAGTGCAGAAAGAAAAATAAATAACTGATTACCCTTATCTTACTATAAATTATTCACATTCAAATCAACTCCTAGAGAATGCGCTTTAATAACAGAACAGCAAGAGATTACAGGTGAAGACTACAAAACCTTGTTGAGTTATGTAACCAGTCATTTATAACAAGATAAGAAAGACTTAATAGGTCCAGACCTGTATTAGTAGTACATCATTTTTTGCCCAAAACTACAAATACCCTCCCAAAGGTCGTTAATTTAAATTCAATAGTTGAACTAGGATAACAGTACTTACGGATATCTGGCATCTCCAACCTTGCCAGTGTATTGAACTTGCTGTCGTGTTCTTCTCATATCAACCATTGTCTGCAGTGGATTTGCTCGCCCAACATTTGCCACTACACCTGATATCCTCTCCATTTTAAAAGGATGACACCATGCCCCAGTAGAGAATGCTCGGGAAACACCATTGGTGACTATAGAAGCATCTAGATAGTGTTCCACTGGGCGGACAACACGATCACCGCACAGGTCTCTCTGCAGAGCCTTTGACATGCGCCTCCGTGCAGTTAAAAGATGTGCCTTCAGCTCTCGCTCTAGAAGTTCACCGGCCAGGTCCAATCTTTTGTTCCTAAAGTCATCCCGGTTATCGCACTTCCTTCGGCCACTAAAGGTCTGTAGGAGAGACTTCACCATGTACCCAAGATAGCGAGCTTTCTGCTTCATGCCTGTCATATTGGGAAACAGATACATGCTAAGGCATTTTTCAATGTCTTCCTTGGGCGGAAATTTTGTATTCTTTATCGCTTCTTCAACAAATTTCAGGGCATTAGGGACCTGACGGAAATCATCTTTTCGCTCGTCCGCATCACGGATCGAGGCAAACAGTATGTTTGAGATGCTTGCATCGTCTTTGCCATAATCAATCAGATCAATGATTTCTTTATCAGATGTAACCCCAAGGGCGAAAAACCAAATCCACACAGGGATCTCTGTGGACAAAAAATATACTGACAGGACTTTCTCCACCCCTTCAATATTTTCAAGTTTTGAAATCCCGGATAATCTAATTATTAGCCTCTGCCGCTTGACCTCTGACCTATGTGCAACTGTGAGACCCTGATTATTTGTAATCAAAAGTTTCTTCAGACAGCTCTGTTCTTGGGCAATAAATGTCTGCAATACACATCCAACAGATGTCACATAATTATGCATGAAAAGATATCAAATTTTGCACAGCAGAGTTCGCAATTGAGCTTTTTGAACACAAAAAATACCCAGAAACAAGTGAAAGCTAGAAAAGCAATAAACTGACATTTGTCAACAGATTACCAAGAAAGAAAAAGGCCAGATTTTGCAATGAAGAGAATAAGGAATCTTTCACAGAAAGAGATTAGCTCACCTTCTCTGCGCCTTTGATTATAAAGTAGCCTCCCTGGTCAAATTCGCAGTCACCTTTCTCTACATCCTTCATCCAACACAAGTCAGACTTCACCATTACAGGGACCCTACCAATTATGATTTCCCTGTTTTCTGTACTCACAATTTGCTTGTCCAGATATTGCTCTTGCCCAGTTTTAAACTTGTCACTTTTGACAGAACTCTGAGTATACACCTGGTACATCAGATATGCCCATATACATCAATGGATTCTTATGTTCTGAATATAAACAAAATCCTTTCAGATTTTCATGGTAAAAAATGATAAGACATCATAAAGACGATTTTATGTGTACAAGCATTGAGAGCAGCTAAATATAAATCAAGCTAGGACATAATGCCCCATAACATTTGTGTACCATTAAATAACATTGTGTGAAATGCATACAAACTCAGTACCGTGGCTATGAGTAGATCATCTATATCATCGGACAAGGAAACTTTGCAATAAAGTATAGACAAATTGCCCAATCTGAATAAAATCAAGTAATCTTGCATCATGATTTTGATGAAATTAATTATCAGATGTATTTACCTCAACTGTAATGTTTATTTTCAGCCTAGCTGAGTAGGTCATATTCTGAAGTCTAGCATGCCTCGGTAACATATTATACTCCTTATCGTTGTCTGTACCTCCCCAAAAACATGGTCGATTAAGAGTAACCTTTCCAAACTTGATGGAAGCATATCGCCAATCGAATTCTCCCTTCTTAGATGGATCGTAGTTGGGATCAACTTCCAAATCACCTAAAGAATGAAAGACCCTTTGTATGCCATTCTCAACAAAGTCATTGTACGAGTTTATTTGGTGACTGATTAGGCCATACATGTTAAAGAATGAGACTGATGCCTCCTTACAGAAATCCTTGAGAAACACTTCTCCCAGATCATGTATGCTAGTTGATATACTGACTCCATCATCATCCATATCCATGTCATCAAAGTCCAGGTTGTCGACATCCATCTCATCAATTCCTCCATTGGAAAAGCCTTTTCCCTTGCTACTCATACCCATATCTTGTTTAGTCTCCGATGACGCTCCCATTGGATTCAGTATCTGTCTACAACAGAAAATATAATATTAGTTTAGCAGACAAATTACTACCTAATCCTTCGAACAAAATAAAGGGCTTGAACATGAAGAAATCTAAAAAAACTCAACAAGCAGTACTGTTTCAGTAAGAATGTAGAGAAAACAACCAAACCAAAAGCTTTGCTTCTACAACATGACACAACCCAAATTGTAACCTGAGCAAATTCCAGTATAAACTTCATTTCTGCACATATTTCTATATTTTGTTGCTATCCGTTTCATATCTAAACACCATATTTTCTTTCTCAAGTCCATTAACTTCAAAACCCCCAATTTCAGAGCAAAGCAAGTAAAATATATCTCATCCCAGCTAAGAAACATCTTCAAAAATTGAAACCCCTCCACCACTTTCCATATTCACCAATCTATCTTTTCACACCACTCTAGTCCTACTTAAGAACCTAGAAGCTAATAAGAAAACAGAGAAATAATACACACATAAAGCCATGCATATCACACTAAGAGTAAAAGTTACTTACTTTCTGTAAATTACTTGGTAGAAAACCTATTTCAGAGCCAACCCAGTACCTACAACCCCATCAAAGCCTCAAAAATCCTTCAGAAACAAAACCCCTCCCAAAAAAATGAAAACTTTAAACGCAAAAATTTCCAATTTTGATAATCAAACAAGTTCCCTAAAACCCAAAGACGAACACAAACAGAGATACAATCTGTAGAGATAAACACATGCAACGACAAGCTTGAACGGAGTTTTGGGGTAGAACCCTAGACCCCTGATTGTCACAAATGCAGACAAATGCTGGGTTTTGAGAAAGAAGTGAAAACGAAAGGTCTCACCTTTGGGGTTTTCAAGAACAATGCAAGTGAAATTCTCGGACTTTTGTCTCTCAATTTTGCAGAGAAAATGTGTTGCTGCTCTCTCTCTTTGGTGGCGTAAATGAGAGAAAAAAAATAGCCTACTGGAGCCAAAAGCCTGATGAGTCCTTATGAACACTGAGCAGGTGAGTTACTCACCAAATGTTATTTCCACTTCTAGTTTGTCATTCTTACACTCTTACTTTGAATATAATCAAGTATTTTGATCCCTTTCAAAAAATAATGAAGGATTTTGATAGAGTACAATATAGACTACTCTATTTGGCCTTGGGCCTTGAGCCTCATTCTGATCCGTCCAATTTTTAGGGTGGAAGTTCAGTTCAGCCTTAACTTAGGGCGAGCCAACTTAACCTATTTTGAAATATGGTAGAGTCTGGGTTATACAGTTGAAGCCTAGCTCAACCTCTCGACCAAGCCCATTTGAGTCTCTTCGGCACAGCTTTGGCCTCATAAGTCTCGTCCAACCCGACCTTTTTTTAAATAAAGAAATTATTTAATATATTAATATCACTCTAAAGGCCTAGGGACCAAGCCTAACTCGATCCATTTTGACCATTTTTATTAGAAAAGGTACTATAATTTATGATTATTATCATGTTTTTTTCTTAATTCTTTCATTTTTTTCTCTAATTCTCCTCTCTTCAATGTTCCCTCCACACAAAAATATATATTTAAAATAAGTATCATATATAATAATAACAATACATTAAACTGTATATATATTAATTTTTCTCAATTTAAGGCCTATCTTGGCCCGGCCTTAGCCTCATTGGCTTATCCTTAATGAGCGGATTAGGGTTTCTAAATTGTGGCATCGGTCCGGCCAAGCCCGACCTCTTTATGTTTAACAGTTGACCAAGCCAAATCAAGTCCAGCTCAGCCCATATAGAGCCCTAGCTAGTACAATATAGGAGTGGGAGTGGAAGTAGCAAAAAGAAGTTGCTCATATCATTTTGTTTTTTTTAGATTCTTTCAAGTTCAAGTCCCTGAAGTTTGGTGTATTGGTGTCACATCTCCCTTTATTAATAAAAATTTTGAACGGGTCGTAATGTTTTCATGTTATAGACTGTAATCTTGTTTATATTAACGGATTAACCGTACAAGTACAAAACTACAAATAACTTCTTCTTTTTTGAGTAAAAAGAGAATTTCATTCAAAACTCGAAACCGAAATAATACATACATCACATGAAAAGAGTAACCCCCTTCACAAGAGTGAGGAAACAAAAGATGTGACAAATATTATTCTTTAAGTACGATTAAACTCAACATAACGTCGAGCTTACTACAACCCGAACAGAGAGCACAGGATGAGGGAAGAGAGAGACCGAAGGCATCAATGCACTCAATTTTGGTATGTCATTCAGTCACCTCAAAACAGTCGCCTTATTAAGGTTATAGTAAGCCGAAGTAGGGTAAGTCGACAACAGATCACCTGGATCCCATACTTTAAGACCACCTGGATCCCAAACTTCAATCTTAAATAGCTCCTTCACAAGCCCCAGATCCAGACCCATCTTAGGAGGCCCAACAAAATTCAAGACCCTTGGTTTAGCCCACTATAACCCTAGCAGTCTCGATGTACCAACACTAGGCCCAAAAGTTTGCTCAGGCCCAACAACCCATGCGGGCCCAACAAACTCTCGTCTTCCAAAACAGAGTCACCGCCTCGCCGACTCACCAAGCCACCGACGTCGGTCGGCCAGCCAGTCTTGGCTTGTGACCACAAAACCAATCTTCTGGTTACCCCCATCAAAGTCGATGGGTCTACCGCCGTACCACCTAAGCTGAGCATGATTTGAGGCTGCAAACCAAAGCTATAGTTTGCCACCCCCAAAGTTGATGATCACCGCTTTACCGCCAAAACATGTCGCAGACAGACCCGAGAGTGACAGCTCTCAACTCCAAACACCAACGGCCAACCTCACTGTGCTAACACTCGTCTCCACCCAACTCAACTTGAGTTATTCACGCCGCCAGGACGTCTCTTTCCTTCGCCTCGTGCCGTCGACCACCACTGCAGCCTCATGAGCCTTTGCGTCCCCTAAAAGCCACTTCAGTCTCGCTCGAGCCGGCCGTTCACAGAAGGCCGATCCAAACCTAACACCAAAATTAAAGGACCCTCGGGGAGAAACAAATGTGAGGTTAACCAGCCTCCTTTGAGAAGAGGAGAAAGCTACACCAAACGAGGATGCCCTGGAGACAACACTGGAGAGAAACGACATTGCAAATAGAGTGCGAGAAGGTAGCGAGATCGCCACCGCCGCCGCATGATAAAACCCTAGAGGAGCCATAATGATAGTCACATATTTATGTGTCTATTCGGTGTTTAATTCATTCCCTATATTTAGTTTATTTTTATATAATTGAGTATTTAATTAATATTTATTATTTTATAGGTTTTGTGGAGGAATAAAGGAAAAGGAAACAAATGAAGAATTCCTACCTCAATATGGATTTAAGAAGGAGTTTAGTGCAATTAAAGAAGTCTATTTCAATGTGGACTTGAGGAGATCAATTAGGAGACATATATAAACCTATTTTTTGGGTTTTTGGAAAGGCTAATTAGAAATTAGAGAGAAACTCGAGCAAGGAATGAGAGCAGCTGCAAAGGAGCCAGAACCTTGTCTTCGATCCATCGAAGTTGGATGGCAGACTGTGTTCTTCATCCACTTTTGATATGTAAACTCTATGATTTGTCTTAACTCTTTTATTGTAACTTTTAGTAGGTAAGCATCTTGTTAAGGGGTTGCTTGAAGCCTCGTACATGAAGTCTTTCTAATTCGTACACTTTAATCTAGTTTTGCATATTCAATTTGAATGAGGTTTCTTTCTCTGTATGAATTCTTATATGCTTTCTTTGGTGCACAATTTAGTATGCATACTAGAATTCTATTGTCATGAGATTCGGGCGACTAAAGATAATTTCTTCCACCGGATTCTCTACAGTGATATACGGATTTCGCCAGGTGATTGAAACCCTAAGTCTAGCAGGACACGCCCATAGTGTACCTGTGAACCCTTGTAGATTCTCAAACCTTTTCTAGTACTTAATGCTTTCTTCTTTGTAAACCTTGGGGTTCATGACAAACTCACATAGGCATAAAGATTAGGTAATAGGAAGTGGTTGTAGCGATCAGCCCTTCTTGGGAAATTTCATTCATTGGATATGTGCATTAGATTAAGTATGTGTTAGATAGATGGAATTATGGGGGTGGATTACATTCCTCTTAACTTCTCATTCATATAATTTAACATCTTGCATTCATAATCATATTTATTTTATGCATTTAGCTATAGCTTTGCCGATTCAGTTCGGTACCCAAATCAACTCTGAATACTCTAAAATTTTGTGTGGTAGTCCGCCACTGTGTCTATAATAGTGTCAAAATTTCGTGTCATTTGGGTCAGTCTAGAGTAGGTTCGTAGTGTCATTAGTGTACTGTAGTCGAGTCTGTCAGTATTGTAGTTTAGTGTTAGGATTTAGTTTCACCAATTTCTTGTGTTTGATAACCCCTATAATTGATTATTACAATGATATATCTAAGTTGAGAATAAGATATTTTTGGATATGTGTTTTCCGCTGATCACATAGCAACATTTATAAACTACAAATAACTTGGTGAGAGATCAAAATGGAAACTAGAAGTATTAAGTATGGCATTACTAAGCGATACAATCAATTTAGCTGCAGTGATGCACAGATTGTATCTTATTACAGTATATGAATAGTTATTCAATTGGGTTTAATACAATTTCGTACCTTTCTCAGAAAAAAATAAAAATAAAAATAAACGTATAATGTGCGATCATGTTAAGGCCTCAACGGTTGAACATAGGCCTCCATGTATCACTTATCCATGCATTAATCTAGCTATATCAGAAAGAACCAAGGCATATTTATGCAACTCTTAGGAAATGCGTCTGCAGATGGTGATTCCATCTCCCACAGAAGCATGACAGATTTCAACTCGAGGGTCGGCCGAAATCGAGTTGTTAAACTCCATCGTAGTGGCCTAAGCGCCCTTTTGGTAAACGGAACAGCCTCTTCAGATTTAGCCACTGCCCCTCCCCACAATGTGTTATCATACATAACAATGCCACCGATTTTTTGTAGCTTCATCAGTCTCTCATGATAATTCCAATAGTTATTTTTGCCAGCATCAACAAATGCAAAGTCGAAGTCGCCCAAATTTTTTGGCTCTCCCAATAGATTGTCAAGAGCAGGCAGAGCTGGGGATTCAATTAGTCGATTTTGTGTTCCACTCCCGTTTTTTGAATGATTAGGAGCCCTATTTCGTACGTCTCACAATCTTTATCTATGGCTATGATCTGAAATTCATTAGTAACATCTTGTTAGTATGCTAATTTAATTATAGACATATATATGAACAATATGTCAATATGTAAGTAAGATCATCACATGCATGTACTAGTGAATAGTGATTATGAACTTGGGAATAAAATGCTAGCAAACCTTGTCATCATCAGGGATTGTCAGAGCAGTAAGGAGAAGAGAGTAGCCAGTAAAAACTCCGACTTCAATTGTTTTCTTTGCATCCACAAGTTTCAAGAACATGGCCATTAGCTGACCTGAATCAGGTGAAGTGCCCATGAAAGCACTTCACATATGACATATGTATATGAAAAAAAATGGTCAGCTGTCTACTGCTGATTACTACTACTGTAAAAAGAAAAAACGGTAAGTAGAACTGAAGATGATTATTAATTACTAGGGGACTTTTGCAGTGGCTTTTCTCAGCTCTTTGAGTGCTTCTGGTTCTCTTGGGTAGACACTCGTTTCTAGTATATACTGCAACCAAACAAGTAAAGCAAAAAAAGTAAATTAAAGGTCATATATAATTTATATATATCCTCAATCTAACAGCATCAATTGCCTAGCTTCCTTCTAATTCCAGGCTAGCTTCCAGCTCTAAATTCTCTGTAGCTATCAGGAACCTTAACATGCATATTAGAAGTTACGGCATTCAGATATTTAAATGGTGCAAAGCAGGCAAGATTTAGAATTTTAGATACACAACCAAAAAATATAAGAAAGAATTGATAGAGAACCAGCATAACACCGTATCTTGTGCAATGCCTCATCTTGCAGCACAGGTGAATTAGGCGAAAATATCATCTTGCTTCCTGTTTGCTCCATTTTCCCTCATCACAAGTGCACAACCAAAATGACTCTGTTACCATCTCATATAAGTGATATAACTAAGAAAATTTAAGTCAGCTAATCCTGTCACATAATAATTAAGTGCTCAAAACATAGTCATGTACTATCTGTCGTTGGAAAGAAGGGTGTCTTAATATATGGCCGATGGATAAATATGGCTCTCTCAGGATTTTAATTTTTTTTCCACTTTGTCGTGCGATTAGTGGAAAAAAAACATGCAAAACAAAAGATGACTTGATATATAATGAGGTTCGGAAGATGTGTCCATATCCTCGAAGCAATGGTACTTATTTATGTAAAACCATGGGATTACAAGAAACATTCTACTTTAGTGATTAACGTACCTTCATTAAGCGGCACCACACCTCTATTTCTATATATATCTATATATATCGCTTAAATTGTTGAAGAATATTTATGTTCCTAGTTATGGTAGAATGTGTAGAGAATAAAGAAATGAATCTCACATAGTGATGTAATAGGATTCATACCAGATATGTAACTTCTTGTACTCTTCTATATAAAGAAGTTTCTTTTTCATAAATAAAGTTTCGCAGAATTGCTTCCACAATATCAATCTACTATATTTCATTAAACACGTTATCAAACACAACTCTAACCATATCACCACCACCAAAATCCACTGCCTACCTCTCACCACCGTGAGCACCACTACCTATCGGCCTAAGACCTAGCCGATTACAAGCACGAATTCCAAGAAGGAGCAAAGGAAGAAATCAAATGTTCTATAATCAACTGCAAGTAAGTTTTTATAAACTCAACTTCATCTTTTCAAATAACCTACTCTTTTTTGGGAATTTAAATTTTTCCTTAGGGATTTTGGGATAACATCTCATCCCTCCTTTTTACACCGCACCTTTCTTGAATGTGAGAATTCAGAACAAAGAGTGTTCCTACATGAACTAAGAGCGTTCATAGTGAACAAAGAGATTTCACCAAATCGATTTGAACAAAGAGAGTTCATAAACGGCATCGATTAAGACGAACAAAGAGAGTTTGCGAGACCATATACTTCAAAGTGAGGTACTAATCCAAAGACGATTGGAAAACTAATTAGTTGTCGAGAAAGTCTTTAACGACTGCGAAACTAATATATCTTCTGTTTATTCTTAGGATGTCTAAAACAAAACTCGATTTTGGCAAATTGGACCAAAGAGGTCGAGTATCATCGTTGGTGTGGAGATGTCAAGAATCTATTGACAGCAAAATCTATACTCCCCACGATTGAGCCACACAATCCTGACCCTGTGCTTCAGCCATCGCTAGCAACTAAAGTACATGCTATTATTATCATGAAGCGCCATCTAGAGGCACCACTGCTATGGCAATACTTGAACGTAAATGACCTTAGAGCATTATGGGTCGCGCTCATTGATAGGTTTGGAAATATTGCAGACACCCTACTCCCAGATCTGAAAGACAAATGGACCGATATTAGGTTTCAAGACTTCAAAAGTATAGTAGATTATGATTCTGAGATGCTCAAACTTCAATCCATGCTTGAATACTACAATCAGAACGTGACTGAGGCAAATATGCTCGAGAAAACCCTCTTTACATTCCCGGTTGCTGCAAGGATACTTGCAAATCAATATCGCAATGAGGTTAGAACCGGGAATATCACAATGTACAATCAGCTTATACAGATTTTGTCTATTGTAGAGAAGCAAGATAGCGTACTTGTGAATAATAGTTCAAGGCCCGTGGGGACAAAATAGCGTACATCCTGAAGCGAACTATGGAAGTGCAAAGCGTAAGGAGCGGAACCCTAGAAGAAAAGGAAAACGTGAGGGACATCATAGTCCCTACAACCTCCAAGAGACGGATCACGCATCACGTGGAAACCGCGAGAGAAGAGCTGCCACCAAAAGAGGTCGTGGAGGCCATGGTGGCTTCGCCACTTATGCTGACAAGGGCAAGGCCAAAATTCTACAATCTCGAGATAAGGGAGAAAAATGCGATGATGGTGTTTGCCACAGGTGTGGTGCAAGCAACCATTGGTTCAAGAATTGTAGAGCAAGTAAGGGACTTGCAGATCACTACAAAGCTTACAACAAAAGGCTTGCAATGGAAGCTTACAACAATGAAACAGAAGATGGAAATAGAGCAGAGGCTAATCTCGTTGGAGGACACTTCAAAATTGGCAAAGACTCAATTGATGAGACACCAGATTTTGATCAGAGCTTTATGTTTTCCATGAATAAAGAGCATTTGTGCCTAAGTATTATCTTTGACATTGTGTTGGTCAAATTTCTATTGGATTAGTAAACTTTGATGTATTCTCATTGGCATTATTAATAAAAGGCATTGACTTATCAATAACAAGCTACTTTAAATTTTCTGCATTATATACATGTTTTGTGGTTGCTACAAGTCTATCTTCTACTATAGCTCACCTTAGTAACTTGTGATGTCTAGAACAAGAGATTTTCGATAAAGGTATTTGAGCGGACCTTGTGTCCCATCTACATTGATCTCTCTTCGCCTGGTCATGATTGAAAAGAGCTACCCAAATAATAATTGATCGTCTAGTAACTAGAAAATTCGTCCATATATCAATCAGGATAGCTAAAAGTGCTTCTATCCTCGAAAAACATCACAAACCAGAAAACTGAATCTGCCTCTACAGATCAATCAGCTTCGACGAAGAACTGGTATCAAACCATAATGAACCAACATATGAGTGGCATATGGTTGGAAAGATACAGATTTTTAGTTTTCAGAACTACGTCCATAATGTCGATAGCTAATTTCTAGAAAAAGTTCGTTTTACTGGACAGAAGTCAAATGCAGGGTAAACAGAATCTGGTCAGCAAATCAGTTGACTTTGACATAAAACTGGGATTGACTCTGAATGATCCAACATATGAGTAATATATGGTTGAAAAACTACGGATGTCTAGTTTTGAAAACTTCATCTGTATCGACATCAATATCTATTTTTTAGACAAAGTTATACCTGTTTATATACACGGAGGTCAGCCAGTCTCGGACCAAAGGCAAAGCTAGAGAAGGCCTTTCGATGGGTCGAGGATTACCTCGATGGGTCAAAGGCAGATCCAGAGAAGGCCCTTCGATGGGTCGAGGATTGCCTTGATGGGTCAAAAATTAAGCCCAGAAACTGAATTTTTAAGTTATTGTTCGGTTTTTCCTCATACAAGACTTGTTCATTTGTAGGTATGTTTCCGAGAGAGCTTGAATGTCTCATTGACAGCAGAACTCACATACTATCCTTCACCATATACAACTCTTTATCAACTTTATGCCTTGTCGAACATCTTTAACCACGATGATGGGTGGATCTTCAAATTTGATCCAAGGGCGTGGTAGAGCCCAATTCATGTTGCCAAATGGAACAAAACTCATCATTGACGATGCCCTTTATGCTCCTAAGGCTCCAAGGACCCTAGTGAGTAGTAGAGACATCCACGCCAAAGGATTTCATACAAATACTCATTGCAAAAATGGAATTAAATATGTATGCATCACCTCTAATGATTCAGATAGGAACCGGATATTAGAGAAACTTATGTGTCAGCCAAATGGGCTATGCATTACAACTATGAGATTTGTAGAATCACATCATGTCATGAGAGATGACCTCTGGGATTCAGACACATATAGGCTTTGGCACGACATACTGGGACACCCAGGTCATGATATGATGATCCAAATTTTGAAAAAATTAAATAGACATCCATTCTTTCGAGCGAAAGGAAGCAAGAACCAAATAAAGGTTCTCAGAAAGGTGGAGATGGGCACTAACGTTAGTGGCACCATCATCTATAGTCAGCCTAACACTGACACCTCCTCCCTCAAGAGGAGACGACTTGACGCCAAGAGTGGCGCTCTCGTCCCTTATGTTACTTCCCAAGTCCATGGAGATTTTGAGCCCACACCAACCTCCTTATTGGAGATGTCTGATGCTCATCGCTCATTTTGCAAAGCATGCTCTTTAGCTAAGGTAGGAGCGAGATCCTCCTACACTAAAGACACTAAAGAAAATATTTCATGCTTACAATGTATCCAAGGTGATATTTGTGGACCTATCAACCCATCATGCGGGCCATTTAGATATTTTATGGTATTGGTAGATGCTTCGACACACTGGTCACATATTGTACTTTTTTCCACAAGGAATGCTGCATATGCTAAACTTCTTACCCAGATTATTCGTTTGAGGGCTCACCACCCAAATCATCCTATAAAGTCAATACATCTTGACAATGGTGGGGCGTTTACATCGCAAACATTTGATGATTATTGCATGTCTATTGGGATTGATGTTGAGCATTCATCTCCCTATGTACACACCCAAAACGGTCTCGCAGAATCCACCATTAAAAGACTTCAAATGGTTGGATGGACATTGGTCATGCGCCCCAATCTACCTACTTCTGCTTGGGCTTATGCGATATTACATGTAGGTATGCTTATTAATTTCAGACCCGCTGCTAGACAACTCTTTTCTGCATACCAGTTGGTTACTGAATATGAGCCAAATATGTTGCATCTACGCATATTTAGTTGTGCAGTTTATGTGCCAATCGTACCACTTTTACGCGACAAGATGGGTCCTCAGAGATGAATAGGTATTTCTGTTGGATATGTATCTCCAACTATAACCTGCTATTTAAAACCCTTGACAGGCGATCTTTTTAACGCAAGATTTGCGGATTGTCACTTCGATGAGATAACCTTCCTGTCGTTAGGGGGAGAAAGAACATAGGAATGACATGAATTGTCATGGTCTGTTCCCAACCTGTCTCATCTTAATCCCCAATCCGCACTAGAAGATAGTGAAGTAAGGAGAATTATAGAGCTTGGAAATGTAGCAGATTCGATGCCTGATACGTTTTTTGACCTTGCTAAAGTGACGACATCACACATACCTACTGAAAATGTGCCTGCAAGGATTGACATTCCACAAGGAGGATGTCAAGCTACCGATCCTATGTTTGGAAGAGGTGGTGCCACCACACAAGGTGGACATGTGGTGGCTGAGGCCGCAGCTCCCTAAAGGAAGAGGGGGAGATCCATAGGTTTAATGGATGCTCGCCCTAGGAAGAGGAGGAGGTTGGTTGTTAGGACAATAATTATGTGCCTATTACGCTCATAACTTTATGCGTATAACTTGTTTTCTATGAATAAAGCATTATTCTTACGGCGTCTCCTGCTCTTGCTAGGAAATGTGGAGTTAGCACGAAAATGTATTAAATATGAAAAATTATATACTTATTGGAGAAGACATATACATTTCTGAGGTCAAGAGAGAATTTGGAGCAACTTTAGGAAAATGACGAAATAGCTTCACCAGAGCTTGCCGAAAGTTGCCCGGAACCCGCCGAAATTTGCCACAGCTGGCTGGCCCACCTTGACCGACCACATCACATGGAGTCCAGCCCAATGGAGGCCCATTGAGCCCGTCTATGCTTACCTATCTGATTTGGAGAGAAAGAGAAGAAGTTGGACCGCATGATGTCACCATTTTAGAGCTTAGCCTTCCATAACCTAAAATAGTGGATCATGGTCTCCCTCGTTCAAAGCTAGCCTTTAGATCTTCCATCTCACCATTTTCTTATCATATAAGGGTTCATATTTTCCTCCCCATTCAGCCCAAATTCGAGCTCCCCTTAGCACACACAGACAACATACTTCATTTTTCAGATTTCTCAAGTTTTAGCTCTCTAGAAACTCTCTCCATCCATACCCATTGGAATAACCATCTCCTCCACCAAAACACACCCATAATCACCATCTAAGGCCTAGAAATCTCCATCACCACAACAATACCTTCCACTACACCACCATCTCTCTAGCCTTATGTGGGTGACTCAACATCAAGGAGCTTTGGAGCAAAGTTGGAGCAAGGAGGAAAGAATAGCTAGAAGACCTTGGAGCTTTTGGGGACTCTTGGTTATTTCTCATCCTATTTTGTCTTTCATGTATCTAAGCTCTATACTTGTTATGGGTAGTGAGTAGTAGATTTTGGGAGGCATGTGATGTGATAAACATGTCTTGGATTATGTATATTTTATGGTTTTAGTGTATGTTATGAAGATTTATGTTGTGAATGAGTTTATTGTGTGATTGTGGTATGTTTATATGCTTGAGCTTGTTGTATAATTTCTTATATGCATGTGTTGACTCTAGCTAGGTTGATGTATGTGTTAAAGGACTTAAAAATGACCCTTGATTGAATTAGCTACTCACTTAAGGATAGATGAGCTTGTGAATATGACTAGGGTATTATCTATGAGATTTATCTTAAGATTTGGTTTCCTAGCACTTATCATGGATTAGAGACTCTTAAGTCTCTTTAGAATTGAGGGACCCTAGTCAAGCACACATTGACTAAAATGGGAGGTTATTGTCCCACCTCGTAGAATCTCTTGGCTCGTAACTTATTAGGTGCGAGTAGAGGGATTCAACCGGACGTCCTCTCAGATTCTCCAATCGATATTCGAGAGGGGAACCTTTCCACATCTATCACACGATTTACTTGTTATATGAATTAGCTTCACAATGTGACATGTGGTTGAGGTATAAGCCTGTAATAACTTATGTCTTGATCTCGACTCGCCAAACACTTCAATGCAGGGCTTAAGTCTTCTAGTGTCCAAGGTGACCTAGGAATTTGAGTTCAAAAACCAATCATGACTCACAAGGTTACGATTTGGACAATTACTTGTGTGAACGGACTTAATCTATATAGAAACCGGGACATTGTTTGATGCATCATGTGGTTAGCAGAATTTCCCTAGCCGACCTACTTGCTTTATCTTGAATTTGTGTTATTTAGCTCCGTACTTAGTGTAAACAATCAATCAAACAATCAACCTTCGTTTAATCACTCACCGTAACTTAACCACTCCTTACAATGCTAAGTCTCTAAAGGATTTAGTAGTGTAAGATTCACTTCCATCTTTCCTTTATTTCCTTTAGTGTCAAGTAGTGTAGTGTTTAGTGAGTCGTAATCTTTATGCTTTCATTTTCGAGCTAAGGAATCTAAGTGCTTAATCCTCGTGGGTTTGACACTCGATTTCTTTTCTATACTATTACTTGTCCCCGTACACTTGCAGGCGAAGACCATTTTTATACTTATGAGTTGGCTAATAACTTACTAAGTGTGGGGGTGTAATTCTTCCAACATTGGCACAACAAGATCCATTGTTCATCGACACTCAAATTCCATCTCATGAAATTATTCTTGACTACAGTTATGTCCTTGAGACAACCAATTTGGAGGGAGTTCCAACGGTTGATCTTAGTTCAGCGAATAAAGAAATTTCAATGAATTATGCTAGCATACATGAGATTTTGGAGAGAGAATCTATGATCCTTGATAATGCCTTCACATTCTCAGTTGCATAGGAACTCATAGAACACGATGACATCGAACCTCGCTCTGTTGAAGAATGTCAACAGAGAGAAGATTGGCTCAAATGGAAAGAAGCAATCCAGGTTGAAATAAATTCACTAACAAAGAGACAGGTGTTTGGTCCGGTAGTGCTAAACCTACCAAGTGTAAAGCCTGTAAGACATAAATAAGTCTTTCTTATAAAGCGTATGAGAATAATTAGGTAGTAAGATACAAAGCTCACCTTGTGGCGCATGATTTATCACAAAGCCCTGGAATTGACTACGATGAGACATACTCTCTTGTAATGGGCGTCATAATGTTCCGCTACCTTGTCAATTTGGTAGTTTCTGAAAAACTTGACATGCAGCTTATGGATGTGGTTACTGCATATCTTCATAAGGATCTAGATTCAGAGATATATATGAGATTTCCTAATGGAGTCGAATTACCCAAGTCGAGTACGTGGTTCTAAACCACGGAGCGCGTTCTCTATAAGATTAAGATGATCACTTTATGGATTGAAGCAATCTGGGCGTATGTGGTATAATCGCTTATGTGAATACTTTGACCGGTTAGCCTTTGATTTCGGATCATTTGGACATTATTGCTTGATGCTTCTTTGTTTTGCTTTTGATTTCTTTCAATTTATCATTTAGAATCTTATTTTGCTTATCTTTGCTTCATAAGGATACTTTGGTAGGTTTCTTGGGATAAAAGGGTGTTAGGAATTGTTCTCTAACCTTGGTTGTATGACATATTTTGATCCATCGAAATTACCTCTCGACCCATCGAATTCAGGCTGCATCAAAAGTCTGAGGAGCTGCTTCGATCCATCGAAGAGTACTTTCAATCCATTGAAAGTTTTCAGTCAGTTAAACCTGGGAGATTGCTTTGATCCATCGAAGGTATATCTCTGATCCATCAAATCTTGGCAGATTTTTGAGGTTGTTTCGCTCGATCTTTCATCGCTTTCCTTACTTATCTATATCCCTTTGAAGCACATTTCAATTGAGTCTTATTTTTACGTATTGTAACTAGTGTGTGTCTAGATTTAGCTAACTTAATTTCTGCTACACCTTAGACTCTTAGGACTTATTTCAGCAATTATGGTATATTGGGTCACGCAAGCCTTTACCTCGGTTCACCTCAGTGTCCATAGCACAGTGAATGTCACTGCGCCACGTACCGGAATTCCATTTAAAATCTTAGAGTACTTATGGATGTTTCCTTGAAGGGGGTGTCAAAGAAGTACTGTAAAAGGCCTCTTCAAGGCTTTTAGTACTTTGAGAGTTTAGGCCTAACATCTATTGGTTGCCTAGTGTGTTTTCAGTTTTATGCCCTTTCGTCACACACATCTACATACTCCATCTTCGAGTTCGTCACCCGTTTTATGGAAGAATAATTTGGGTTTTGACAACGTGGCTCCTATAAGTGAGGGGGCTAGTACAAGTAGTAAAGAAGGGATTGGTGGACCGGTGTTGAGGGTTAGTAACCGGGAAGCACTTGAAAATTTGTTTGATCTTGTTCTAGAAGCTCAATGAGAAAATCCATCTTGTGGAGACCCAATGTTCACAATCGAAGTTGAGCCACATCTTGAAGAAGAGTCTAATGAGCACGAAGAAGGCTCCTCATCCGAAAAAGAAAGTGCACCTTTCATAGACCAAATAGCTATGGGAGACGGTGGAATCTATGAAGAAAGACCATTGAGGGAGTGCGCTCTTCCCTCTTTGGCAGCACATACCGGATGCATTGTTCTCCAATCGTTAGTAGGCGAATCGTTCGAAATCAAGCCAAGTTTCTTGCAAACTTTACCATTATTCATTGGCCACGCCAATTCGGATCCTTACTCGCACCTATTAGAGTTCGAGGAGGTGTGTGCCCGGCTAAATATCGGCAACATGGACCCGAGTCAATTGAGGTTGAGGGTCTTTCCATCAAGTTTGTGTGATAAGGCAAAGGAATGTCTTAATAAGCTTCCTCCCAACTCCATCAATTCATGGGAGGCACTCCAAAGAAAGTCATTACAAATTACTTTCCACCAGGGAAGATCAATGAGAGGAGGACAAGTTTGATGACCTTCTGAGAAGAGGATGGAGAATTATTTTGTGAAGCTTGGGAGAGGTTCAAAGACCTAAAGCTTGGTTGTCCTAACCATGGGCAATCTCAAGATATGCTAATGTCTTTATTCTATCAAGGGCTTAGCACAGACACTAGAAGGAAGGTGGACAACGCATGTGGTGGTGATTTCATGGACAAGACCACGGAGGAAGCTCACATATTATTGAGGAAATTGGCAGAATGCTCGGCGTTATGGGATATTAAGCATCATATGAAGAAGCTGGCGGTCTCCATGAGAGAAGCTACACAAGCTAGCCGGGTGTTATTTACGAAGTGAAGGGAAATCCTATTCAAGAAGACGCCATCAAGAAGCTAGAGGAATCCATGAACAAGAAGTTCGACTTATTGATAAGGCAACACCGAAGTGGACGGCAAGTCAATCAAGTATCGGAAATAAGTGTGGAGCCGGTTACTTGTTTGATTTGTGAGAGTACAGTGCATGAAACCATGCAATGTCCTCACCAAGAGGATTATACGGAGATTATTGAAGAGTGCAAGGGGGTCTTCTATGACCAACCTCAAAAGAATGATCCTTATGCCAACTCCTACAATCCGGGATGGAGAAGCCACCATAATTTCTCTTGGGGTGGACAAGGGCAAGGCAACCAAAGAGGATCCCCAAGGTAAATGAGAGGATATCAATGTGGTTTTCAAAGACCAAATGGAGGGTTTAACAATCAAGGTGGAAGTCAAGGTAGTTATGGTGCATCAGGAAGTGAAAACAAGGGAGCATCTACCTATCAAGGAGCCCCCGGATTTGCACCAAGGCCTAGTGGAGGATTTGCAAATGTCTCGAATGGTAATACTTACCAAGCGAGAGCACCTTTCGTGCCTAGAGCTCAATAATAACAACCATCAATGATTCAAGTACCTACTCATACACCTCAATTGGAGGCACCTAAGGCTAATACGAATGAGCTTTTGGAGAGACTATTGAAGCACTAAGAAGAGTTGGCGAAAACCTAAGCGAAAGACAAGAAAACTTTTCTTGACATTTTCATGAGTGTAAAGGGAGACAACCAAGCCCTCTGAAATGAGAACCAAAGTGTTATCCATAAGCTTGAGATGCAAGTGAGAAAATTGGCAAAGGCATACCAAAACCAACGGGAAGGTAAATCCCACGAGTTTCCTTCTACTACGGAGAAGAATCCTAAGCATCAAGTCAACGTTGTGAAAGCGGTATTGAGATTCGAAAAGGGGTTTGACAACTATGGTGATGCTCCAATATATAGTAGAGAGCGATGATGAAGAAGAAGATGACACACCTTTGGTGTCACAATCAACCTCCTGGAGTGGAGTTGGTACTTTAAGCAAAGATAAAATGGTGCACTTCAATGATAGAACCGAGATTATTCATTTTGAGGATGTAGACGCATCGGATGATCAAGATGATGAAGAGGATATTAATAATGTGGGTTCCAAGACCGGTTTAAGTCATCTGGGAAATTCCGGAAAGGGGCAAGCATGTAGGGAGAACAAAAGAGAGCATTCTGGGTCAACCTTGAAGGAGAATGGACAAAATTGCATAACTTTTTCGATGGGTTGAGAACACCCTTCGACCCATCGAAAGAACCCCACGGGTCTGCAGGATAGAATTTCTTCGATGCGTCGAGAAATACCTTCGACCCATCGAAGCAAAGCTTCAAGTGCAACTGCTGGAAATTCTCGATGGGTCGAAAAGGAGTTTCGACCCATCGAAGGTAGCAAGCAGAGATCTTCTATGGGAGAATCCAAAAATAGTCAAAGTGATGTGGAGGCATGTTTACCTTTCTCCAAGTGAAGAACAAAGAGAGAGCACAAGCAAACTTGGATCGAAAGACCAAGGAGTGTTTGGATGTCTTCAATAAGGTTGAGATCAATATTCCCTTTCTTGACGTCATCCAAACCATCCCCATGTACTCCAAATTCTTGAAGGATTTGTGCACTAACCGTAGATTGAAGAAAAAACTCCAAGGAGAAGAAAAGAGCGAGAAGGTCAAGCTCAATGCCACGGTCTCGGCCATCATCCAACGCAAAGTACCCAAGAAGCTCTCAGATCCAGGTAGCTTCACCATTCTGTACACCATTGGCACTAAGCATTTTCCAAGGACGTTGATGGACCTTGGTGATACTATAAACTAGATGCCATACTCGGTCTACAAGGAAATAGAGTTGGGGAAGATAAAGTCGGTAAACATGTCATTGCAACTTGCCTACCGAAGTGTTGTCCATCTAAGAGGCATTATGGAGGATGTGTTAGTGATGATTGGTGAGCTTGTTGTCCCGGACGATTTTGTTATCTAGGACATGGAGAAGCCAAGGGGGTTTGAGGATCTTCCCATCATCTTTGGGAGAGCCGTTTGGCAACGGCGGACACCAAGATTAATGTTAAGGGTGGTGTGCTTACAATGGAGGTCTTTGACAAGATGGAAACCTTCAAAATCTTCCACGACAATGGTCCCATCCCCAAACTCTAAGCTTTCGTGGTTTGGGTGATTGAAAAGGAACTAGAAGAAGAAATTGATGATCTCTATACTCAAATCTACATGGAAGGTACTCCTGAAGAAGAGGTAGATGCAACTTTAGTGGTGCCATATAAGGTGTGCTTCTTGAAGTCTACTATTGATGGCCACGTAGCTTTGAATTGCGTCATAACGTCTCAAAACATATATGGGCCAAGGATCTCCTATAAACCTCTCCCTTTCACCGGTTTGGGGGCTAGAACACTAGAGGGTAATTACTACTCTAGGAATACGGTGAACTAGATCAATGTACATAACACTATGCTCACAATTCAACAAGGACAAATTATACCGGACTTGGAGCTCAAGCAACTCCCGGAGACGTTAAAGTATGTATTCTTGGAGGCACCGAACAAGAAACCGGTGATAATCTCATCTTTACTCGATGAGAGACAAGAGGGTATGTTGCTAGAGGTATTAAGGAGGAATGAGGAGGCCATCAGGTAGTCATTGAGTGACATAAAAGGGATAAGTCCAACCATTTGTGAGCACCATATCTACACCGCTACGGATGTTAAGCCGGTTAGGCAACCTCAAAGGAGATTAAATCCGAATATGCAAGCGATAGTCAAGAAGGAGGTTTTGAAGCTACAAGCGAATGTGATTATTTATGCTATTTTGGATAGCCCGTGGATCTCCCCAACACAAGTGGTGACGAAGAAAGGGGGTCTCATCGTAGTACCTAACACTCAAGGTGAGCTTATTCCTTCCTGGATTGTTAATAGTTGGAGATTTTGCATCGATTACTGGAAGTTGAATGCGGCAACACACAAGGATCATTTTCCATTGTCGTTTATCAATCAAACACTAGAGAGGTAAGCCGGGCATGAATATTATTGCTTTTTGGATGGCTATAACGGGTACAACCAAATTTCAATTAATCTTGAGCAGCAAGAGAAGATGGCCTTCACGTGTCCTCAATGCGTCTTTGCTTTCTGGAGGATGCCATTCAGCTTATGCAATACTCCTGTAACCTTTCAACGGTGTATGCAATCTATCTTTGCCGACATGATTGGTGAGTTTGTTGAGGTATTTATGGATGACTTTTCTCTATTCGGCAATTCATTTGATAATTGTTTAGATAATCTTGAACAAGTACTAACGAGATGTAGGGAGAAGGACTTGGTCCTCAATTGGAAGAAATTCCATTTTATGGTGAGAGAAAGCATCATGCTTGACCATTGTATATCCAAGAGGGGTATCAAGGTTGATAAAGCCAAGATTGAAGTGATAGAGAAGTTGCTTATTCCCATCAATGTCAAAGAGGTCCAAAGTTTCCATTGATAAAGCATGCGGGTTTCTACCAGAGATTCATAAAGGATTTTAGCAAGATTGCAAAGCCACTCACGGATATGCTCACCAAGGATGTGTACTACTCCATCACCCCACCACTTGAGGAAGCATTTTAGACATTTAAGAAGGCGGTTACTTCTGCCCCGGTGATCATGAAGCCCGATTGGAGTCTACCATTCGAGATTATGTGTGACGCAAGCGATTACTCTATAGGATCGGTTCTCGGCCAAAGGAGAGATAACGTGTTGGGGGTAATACAATATGCCTCATGTGCGTTTAACCTGGCCCAAAAGAACTATACAACTACGGAGAAAGAGATGCTTGCTATTGTGTTCTCCCTTGAGAAATTTAGAAGCTACATAGTGGGATCCAAGGTGATAGTCCACATCGATCATGCGATACTCAAGTAACTTTTCACTAAGGCGGAGTCAAGGGCAAGGCTGCTCCGTTGGGTACTACTTCTTCAAGAATTTGACTTGGAAATTATAAATAAACCTGGAAAGCATAACTTGGTAGCAGATCATCTTTCAAGGCTTCAAATTGAGGAAGACGACGGTGCATTGAATGAAGACTTTCCCGATAAGCAATTATTTCAAGTCCAAAGGTTCTTACCACTTCTTCCTATCTATGGTACACCGACATTGCCAACTACCTATCGAGTCGAGGCACCTATATCCCCATGCACTTCACATGTGATCAACGCAAGCACCTAAGAAGGGTAAGTAGGGAGTTCATTTGGGATGACCCTTATCTCTATAAGGAGGGTCGTGATGGAATCTTGCGGAGGTGTGTACCTCATGAAGAAATACATAGTGTCCTTTCCTTTTTTCATGAGCTCGAATGCGGGGGTCATCATGGACCTTCCAAGATGGCGTACAAGGTCTTACAAGCCGGTTTGTGGTGGTCGAACCTATTCCGGGATGCATATGCCTTCATCAAGAGTTGTGACTGATGCCAAAGGGTAGGCAAGATCACCAAGAGGGACCAAATGCCTTTGAAAACTATTGTGGAGACCAAAATCTTTGACGTATGGGGGATTGACTTCATGGGTCATTTTCCAAAGTCGAATGGGATGCTCTATATACTTGTCGCGGTGGACTACGTATCAAAGTGGGTAGAAGCTGTGGCGTGTCCAACTAACGATGGGAAGGTGGTCATGAAGTTTCTTAAAAGTGTCATCTTCACAAGACATGGGACCCCTCGAGCCATAATTAGTGATGAGGGTTCTCATTTTGTCAACACCAAGCTTAAGACCCTCTTACGCAAGTATGGAGTATGCCACAACGTCGCCACGCCTTATCATCCTCAAACTAGTGGACAAGTGTAGATTAGTAATCTGGAAATCAAGCATATTCTTGAGAAGATCGTGAGTGCTCACCACAAGGATTGGAGTCAAAAGCTTGATGACACGCTATGGCCATACCGTACCGCCTTCAAGACCCCCATTGGTATGTCTCCCTATCGGCTTGTCTACGGGAAAGCTTGTCATTTACAAAGAGAAGACGAAGATGTACCACGACACTCGACTAAGGCACAAGGAGCTTAGTGTGGGGAAGGTCTTTCTATACAATTCTGGCTTTCATTGCATCCCGGGAAATTGTGTTCAAGGTGGAATGGCCCGTTTGAGATCATTGAGATATTCGCTCATGGTGTGGTTGCCTTGAGAAATTTGAGAGATGGGAGTACCATCAAGGTTAATGGCCATCGTATCAAGCCTTATGTAGGAATCCCACCGAGTGCACAATATGTGGAAGTGAATTTCTTGCACCTTCCCTACACCATAATAATGTGATGATCTCTTCGCCGGACCATGTTTACGTCTGTAAAAATTACAACCCGTAATGGCCGGAGTCCATAGGAAAATATTCTTTGAAATAAAGTGTGAGGTAGCGGATTTGGTGTGTGATCCGAAGAAGTGTAGAGCCTAGCATAGAAGGTAAGACCAACATTGGTCTTGCATGTTGGTGATTGTCAGTGACTTTGAACGCTATGTTTTCAGTCTTCAAGGGGGAGTATTCCTAATCTTTTACCTCACTTTGCATTATGTTGCTTGTTTATGCATGTTTGTGTGTTTAGTTTATAGAATTGAGCCTATGAAGTTTATGATAGGAGATGGTTAGATGTTGTGATCAATGTGTGTGATTTTTTCACTTCCTTCATATCTAATTTGAGGCTTGATTTCGATGGATCGAAGCATGATTGTTCATTCCCTTCGACTCATCGAAGTGTTGCACACAAGATAGATCTGGGGGATTGCTTCGATGGATCGAATATTTTCTTCGACCCATCGAAAATTCCCTGATACAACAAACCTACAGCATCGCTTCGATGGATCAAAATTATCTTTCGACCCATCGAAGGCCATCCAGACTGAGAATGACCAATTTGACTTTTAATTAAATTTTTTTCTCTCCTTTCTCTCTTTTTCTCTTCGACGCCTCCACATCCTTTTCTTCAGTTTTCCTCTCTATTTCCTTCTCCATCCAACTCTTTCACTCCCTTTAGCACACCTCACACGAAAATCACTCAAATCTTCCCAAATTCTTGCCGAAAGTGTGAATTTATTGCTTATCTTCACTTTAAGAGTGCTTGGTGTGAAGCTTGGTGGATTTTGAGGCTATTTTAACAAGGTTTTTCATCTTAACATCCATCATCATCATCTCATCATCACCATGCCACCGCGCAAGATTCAAAAGAGTGGAAGGAATGTGACAAGGAAGCAACTTTTGGAAGCATCCACTGATTTGGAACCAGAATATGAGGAAGCACCAACAATGTATAACATGAGGGACATCCCAAAAAAGGTTCAATGCCCCAAGACCGGGCACTTCAAGTTGGCAACTGTCAAGGAGGAACGTGTTTTCTTCGCCGAAAGAAATATTGGAAATCCGTTTGATCATCCTCATCTAGAGACCATGTGGCGACTCATGGAAGACCAAAATGTTCTCTCACTCACTACCAGTTTTGAGGGTTATCATGAGAAGTTAGTGAGGGAATTCTATGTGGCTCTTAAGGATGGCACACCAACAAGGAATGTTGTGGGACGTACCTTCACCTTTTTGGGGAAGCGCATGACCCTCTCACCCCAAGCCTTGGAAAAACTCTACAATTTGCCTTGCCTATCTCAAGCGGCGAGGGAGAACTTTTGAGCTCAATATGATGCGGTGACTTGGGGCACTTTCAAGAGAGCGGATTGTGGGAACAACACGGTTCCTCCACGGGCCAATGAATGCTTTCATGTCGGTGACCTTGATGATCTACATAAGGTGCTTTGGCTCTTTGTCAAGAACAACATCTCTCCCGATCATCACTCAACCGAGATCCACAAGCCAGGGTACAAGGCTATGTATATGGTGATGCATAGTGGGATTTCGGTGGAATATGGAGGGATCATGTATGATGATATGATCAAGAGCGTGAATGCCACCTCCGGGCCCTTGGTGTTACCTTGCACCATTACCCGATGAATGGTCAAGCAAGGCTCTCAGGACAATCCCACTACCCTTCACAAGGCCAAGGTCGATCTCGATATGGGAAATATGCTCAAGAGCTTGAGCCAAGGTGCTCGAACAAAAAAGAAAGCTAAAGCTCGAGTGGAAGAGCAAGCATCCAAACCCATGCCGAACATGGCCTACTTTGAACGTCAATTTGGGAAAATCTTCTCGTTCCAAGATTCTATGATGTCAATAATTGGTGATCTAGACAACCGGATGGCCCGTTTAGAGATGCATTATAGCAGCGAAGGGACATCTGGAGCGGCACATCAAGAGCATGGAGATGGTACAAATGATGGGAATGATGATGTGATTGCTTGATGAAGACTTAGTGTTTCTCTTATCGTAGTTTTTATGTGACTAACCTCTCTCTCTTATCTTTGAACATCGTAGGATTTATGGTTATTAATTTTGCTCCCGTTAAACATCTTGAACTCCTTCGGTTGATGTTAATACGATACTTGTTGTGATTTCTGTTTTTCTGTGGTTGGATGCATGTTTTGATTACTTATGTGAGTATTTGTTACTTTGATATGCAATTGGATGTGTTGACCAACCACATTCATATGTGTAGTGTAGTTTTGTTGTATTTGGTGTGTGTTTTGGACGTAGGAAATGGAATGGGACTTGTGACAATTTTCTGCAAAATTCAGTCTCTCCTTCAGCAAAAACCCGGAGACTAGCTTCGATGGATCGAAACATTTCTTCGATCCATCAAAAGCTGCTCCTTCAGTTCAAGATGTTTGATGGGAACAAAATTAATAACCATAAATCCTACGACATTCAAAGATAAGAGAGAGATGTTAGTCACATAAAAACTACGATAAGAGAAACACTAAGTCTTCATTAAGCCATCACATCATCATTCCCATCATTTACACCATCTCCATGCTCTTGATGTTAATGTGGTACTTGGTGTGATTTCTATTTTTGTGTGGTTGGATGCATGTTTTGATTGCTTGTGTGCCTATTTGTTACTTTGATATGCAATTGGATGTGTTGACCAACCACGTTCATGTGTGTAGTTTCGTTTTGTTGTATTTGGTGTGTGTTTTGGACTTGGGAAATGGAATGGGACTTGAGGCAATTTTCTACAAAATTCAGGCTCTTCTTCAGCAAAAACCTGGGGACTATCTTCGATGGATCGAAGATTTTCTCGATCCATCGAAAGCTGCCTGCATACAAAAACTTGGGGACTAGCTTCGATGGATCGAAACATTTCTTCAATCCATCAAAAGCTGTTGCAACACGAGGATCTGGGGACATGCTTCAATGGATCAAAGCCCATTTCTTCAAAGTACAATTTTCGCTCCTTTTGGGGTCCAAGTGTTATGCATTTGATCTTCCACTCCCTTGAGATTGCCCATGCTATCAATATCCATGTGAGGGCACTGATTTTCGGTCCTCCCTTCACTCATATCACCTTTGGATGGCAAGACCTAACTTGGTCTTCGTGGGTTAACATAGAAATACATTTGAAGCTCGGAGGCAGTCTACAAAGCGTTTGCACTTTCTTTCTCCCTTACTCTTTCTCTACTTTCTAGCACTTATGAGAATATGTTTATGAATGATGCTATGTTAGGATGCTTAGGTTTAACTCTCATCCTCAAGAGTAGACATCTTCCAAGGGTTGGTAGCCTTGGAATGTCTTGATGACTCACTCTTGTTCGATAAGGGAGCGATCTATTCATCATTAGTGTATTATTTGGAGTCACATAGAAGGTGATAGTCTTATGTAAGTGTGAGGTCCCCTCATGTTTTATGCTAGATTACAACGTCATTTTGCTTTAAAATGTGCTTAGTATGCATCTCTCCATCACGGTTGATAGGACTCTAATAATTTCATTACTTCTTAGAGACTATATGACCATTTAAAATGTGAATGCATGCTAATTACTATGCCTAAGAAAATATGTGTTAGGTGAATAACTTTATGAAATGATGATGCCTTGCTATCTTGTTTACACTTTTTGTTATTATGTGGTTTTATGCAAATTGAGGAAAATTTGATTCTAAAGTGTGAGGTATGCGGCTAAGTCATTTTCACTCCTTATCTGAAAAACCATAAAAATTGAAATTTTTTGAGAAAATGTTGTACAAAAATTTGTGTGTTTTTGTGTGTTTGTGTTCCGAATAACCACTCCCAATGATGAGACTTGAACTAATGGCTAGTAAATTGTACAAATTTGAGCATGTTTAAAAAGAGAAAACAATGCATGTTTAATCGGTTTAAAAAGTGCATATGACATTCAAAATGAGTTCACATGAGAAAAATAATGATTGATATGTTTTCGAAGCTATCCATACCCATGTGAGATTTTTGAGCCTTATTGTGCATGTGTATCTCACATTGTGCACCTATTCTTTTATGTTTGATATCGATCAATTATTGTGTAATCTAGAACTTACTTTAAACCATGTAAAACATTTTTCAAATCATGAGTTATTTTCAAAAATGATAGAGGCATTAGGATTACCACCATGGCCAAGTTGCTTTTGAACCCTATGATACATATATCCTTTAGTGAGCCAATTTGAGCCTTATATCATTTAGCCTTTTAATTCCTGAACACCACAAATCTTCACCAAGCCTAAACACTCACTACTACCCTTAACTAGGCAATCGAGCATGAGACAATGAAGTCCTATTAGGATGTGCTTAGAGTTGTGCTTATTGAGAAGTTTGGCAAGAGATAAGTGTGAGGTGGAGGAGGATGTTGTGATGATTCACTTGTGTTGTGTTTATTGAAAAAAAAAAGTGTTTCAAAGAAAAGAAAAGAAAAGAAATTGAAAAGAAAAAGAAAAAAAACAAGTTCCACAAAAAATTGTAGTGTATATAAAGAATAAGTGTTTTAGGAAATGGTTTGTGTGAAAAAGGAAAAACTAGTGGCACCTAGATGTTTAGTAAGGAACTTCGACATGTGAATTGCTTCCTAGGTTGCTTAGTTCTCGAATTTCTATACTCTTATTTCATTAAACCCATTCCTTAAGCCCCGTTACAACCAGAATAAAAGTCCTCTCGATTTGAAATGCTTATGTTTTTGGATTGTTGGAGCATTGGTTGAAAATCGAGCCTATGGAGAATATGTGATTGATGTGGTTTATGAGTACAAACACTAACCCGCGAACACTTGTGTGCATTGAGTGATATCTAATGAGTTTGATGGTTAGGAAACACATCAATTTGAATACATCTCATTGTGATGCAATTGGCTTAGCATATCTCATTTCGGCTTATTACATATGCATTGATTTCATGTTTTAAAAGTGTTGCTCAAAAGTAGTTCAATCCATCTAGCCATGATTCTTTGAGGAAAAACAATCTACCATATGGGACACTTACATACTTGTGTGTTTTAATGCTTCGAGTCTAGCTTAGCTTAATTCTTTTCTTCTTAGTTTGCTTGAGGACAAGCAAAGTTTAAGTGTGAGGTAGTTGTTAGGACCATAATTATGTGCCTATTACGCTTCTAACTTTATGCTTATAGCTTATTTTCTATAAATAAAGCATTGTTCTTATGATGCTCTTGCTAGGAAATGTGGAGTTGGCTCAGAAATGTATTAAATATGAAGAATTAGATACTTATTGGAGAAGACATATACATTTCCGAGGTCAAGCGAGAAATTTGAGCAACTTTGGGAAAATGATGGAATAGCTTCACCGAGCTCGCCGGAAGTTGCCCGGAACCCGCCGAAATTTGCCACAGCCGGCCGGCCCAATCACATGGAGTCAGCCCAATGGAGGCCCATTGAGCCCGTCTATGCTTACCAATCTGATTTGGAGAGAAAGATAAGAAGTTGGACCTCATGATGTCACCATTTTGGAGCTTAACCTTACATAGCTTAAAATAGTGGATCATGGTCTCCCTCATTCAAAGCTAGCCTTTAGATCTTCCATCTCACCATTTTCCTATCATATAAGGGTCTATATTTTCCTCCGCATTCAGCCCAAATTCGAGCTCCCCTTGACGCACACAGAGAACATACTTCATTTTTCAGATTTCTCAAGTTTTAGCTCTCTAGAAACTCTCTCCATCCATACCCATTGGAATAGCCATCTCCTCTACCAAAACATACCCATAATCACCATCTAAGGCCTAAAAATCTTCATCATCACCACAATACCTTCTACTACACCACCATCTCTCTAGCCTTATGTGGGTCACTCAACATCAAGGAGCTTTAGAGCAAAGTTGGAGCAAGGAGGAAAGAATAGCTAGAAGACCTTGAAGCTTTTAGGGACTCTTGGTTATTTCTCATCCTATTTTGTCTTTCAATCATGTATTTAAACTCTATACTTGTTATGGGTAGTGAGTAGTAGATTTTGGGAGGCATGTGATGTGATGAACATGTCTTGGATTATGTATATTTCATGGCTTTAGTGTATGTTATGAAGATTTGTGTTGTGAATGAGTTTATTGTGTGATTGTGGTATTTTTATATGTTTGAGCTTGTTGTATAATTTCTTATATGCATGTGTTGACTCTAGTTAGGTTGATGTATGTGTTAAAGGACTTAAAAATGACCCTTGAATGAATTAGCTACTCACTTAAGGATAGATGAGCATGTGAACATGATTAGGGTATTATCTATGAGATTTATCTTAATATTTGGTTCCCTAGCACTTAGCATGGTTAGAGCCTCTTGAGTCTCTTTAGACTTGACTAAAAGGGTTATTATGGCACCTTGTATAATCTTTTGGCTCATAACTTATTATATGCGAGTAGAGGGATTCAACTGGACATCCTCTCGGATTCTCCAATCGATATTCGAGAGGGGAACCTTTCCACATCTATCACACGATTTACTTGTTATATGAATTAGCTTCACAACGTGACATGCGGTTGAGCTATAAGTCCGCTATGACTTATGTCTTGATCTTGACTCACCAAACACTTCAATGTAGGGCTTAAGTCTTCTAGTGTCCGAGGTGACCTAGAAATTTGAGTTCAAAAATCAATCGTGACTCACAAGGTCACAATTTGGACAATACCTTATGTGAACGGACTTAATCTATGCATAAACCGGGACATTGTTTGATGCATCATGTGGTTAGCGGAATTCCCTTAGCCGACCTACTTGCTTTATCTTGAATTTGTGTTATTTAGCTCCGTACTTAGTGTAAACAATCAATCAAATAATCAACTTTCGTTTAATCACTCAACGTAACTTAACCATCTCTTACAATGCTAAGTCTCCAAAGGATTTAGTAGTGTAAGATTCACTTCCATCTTTCCTTTATTTCCTTTAGTGTCAAGTAGTGTAGTGTCTAGTGAGTCGTAATCTTTGTGCTTTCATTTCTGAGCTAAGGAATCTAAGTGCTTAATTTTCGTGGGTTCGACACTCGATTTCTTTTCTATATTATTACTTGTCCTCGTACACTTGCGGGCGTAGATCATTCTTATACTTATGAGTTAGCTAATAACTTACTAAGTGTGGGGGTGTAATTCTTTAACCATTGGCACAACAAGATCCATTGTTCATCGACACTCAAATTCCATCTCATGAAATTATTCCTGACTACAATTATGTCCTTGAGACAACCAATTTGGAGGGAGTTCAAATGGTTGATCCTAGTTCAGTGAATAAAGAAATTTCAATGAATTATGCTAGCATACATGAGATTTTGGAGAGAGAATCTATGATCCTTGATGATGCCTTAGCATTCTCAATTGCATAGGAACTCATAGAACATGATGACATCGAACCTCGCTCTGTTGAAGAATGTTAACAGAGAGAAGATTGGCTCAAATGGAAAGAAGTAATCTAGGCTGAAATAAATTCACTAACAAAGAGACAAGTGTTTGGTCCGGTAGTGTTAACCCTGCCAAGTGTAAAGCCTGTAGGACATAAATAAGTCTTTCTTAGAAAGCGTATGAGAATAATGAGGTAATAAGATACAAAGCTCGCCTTGTGGCGCAAGATTTCTCACAAAACCCTGGAATTGACTACGAGGAGACATACTCTCTTGTAATGGATGTCATAATGTTCCGCTACCTTGTCAATTTGGTAGTTTTCGAAAAACTTGACATGCAGCTTATGGATGTGGTTACTATATATCTTTATGGGGATCTAGATTCAGAGATATATATGAGAGTCCCTAATGTAGTCGAATTACCCAAGTCAAGTGGCTCTAAACCACGGAGCACGTTCTCTATAAGGTTAAGATGATCACTGTATGGATTGAAGTAATCTGGGCGTATGTGGTATAATCGCTTATGTGAATACTTGATTGGGAAAGTATATGTGAATAACGAGCTATGCCCTTGCGTGTTCATTAAAAGAACAAGTTCCGCATTTGCAATAGTAGCAGTTTATGTTGATGACATAAATATCATTGGAACTCTTAATGAGTTAAAGGATACTGCGAAGTACTTGAAATTCGAGTTTGAGATGAAAGACCTTGGGAAGACACGGTTTTGTCTAGGCCTTGAGCTAGAACACCGTAATAGTGGATTACTAGTCCACCAGGCAGCTTATGTCCACAAGATGTTGAGAAGGTTCAATATGGACAAAGTACATCCTGCTAGCACCCCCAGGGTTGTCAGCGGCCTAGACCCAAAGATGGATCCATTTCGTCCAAAGGATGAGGACGAAGAAGTCTTAGGGTCAGAAGTGCCTTACATAAGTGTAGTAGGTGCATTACTGTGCTTAGCTCAATGCACAAGACCAAACATCTCATTTGTTGTGAACTTGTTAGCTAGATTTAGCTCAGCGCCATTGGACATGCATTAAGAATATCTTTAAGTACTTGAAGGGTACAATAGATATGGGCTTATTTTATCCCTACCTATAGAGAGGCAAGACAGAGAGCTTTTGCCACAAGGAGCAGTGCCGTCTAGGATGGTGACGGCACCCCTTTCACCCCCTACATCAACAATCCTTGTGATGTGTTGACAGGTTTTGTTGATGCTGGATATCTCTCTGATCCACACAAAGGTCGTTCCCAAATAGGTTATATTTTTACCATGGGGAACACTGCGATATCTCGGAGGTCTACAAAGAAAACCCTAGTCGCTACATCCTCGAATCATGCTGAGATTATTGCTCTACATGAGGCTGTTAAGGAGTGTATATGGCTGAGGTCCATAGTTGCACATATCTGAGGATCTTGTGGTTTGGAATCAACCACTGATGAACCTACATGCATTTATGAAGATAATATTGCTTGCATTGAGCAAATGAAGCTGGGTTACATCAAAAGGCGACAACACTAAGCATATATTGCTTAAGTACTTCTATAATCAGCAACAACAAGAGTTTCTCAAGATCCAAGTGAACCAGGTTCGATATGAGAGTAATGTGACATATTTATTTACTAAGTCATTGCCCAAATCCACATTTGAGAAGCATGTGAAGATCATAGGGTTGCTTGTCTTGTCTGAGCTACCTTGATTATCGACATCAGGGGGAGATGCAGGCTTCAGGGGGAGTTTGGCATTCACATGAGTGTTTTCTAAATGTGAAGAACACGTTGTACTCTTTTTCCTTGACCAAAGTTCTTTTTATCTCAAATGGTTTTTATTACTTGACAAGGTTTTAATGAGGCAACATGGTTATGTATCATATCATCGTCTACGACGACTTGCACTCTTTTTATTTGGCGATATCACTTTTTCTCTTACAAAGGTTTTTAGCTCGGCAAGGTTTTTGATGAGGCATCATGGAAGCATTGAAGAAGCATCACCCATCATAACTGGCACAAGGGGAAGTGTTGAAAGATATTTATGTTCCTAGTTATAGTAGGATGTGTAGAGAATAAGGGAATGAATTCTACGTAGTGATGTAATAGGATTCATACCAGATATGTAATTTCTTGTACTCTCCTATATAAAAAAAAAAAAATTTCATGAATAAAGTTACGCATAATTCCTTCCACAATATCAATCTACTATATTTCCTTAAACACCTTTCTCTCTCAATCTCACAAGTGAGGAACTCTTTCAACAAGCGTACGTAGCAATTGTCTTTGCTCACAAATGATGGACTCCTCCGGTTGCTTGGTTGCAGTCTCACAGTGCATGCCATATATATATATATATATATAGGCAATTCAAATGATCAACCTTTACATAATGTGCATGGATGAAACAAAGTCTTGCTTCGATCTCTTTGTTTTAGGCTTCAATGTTGGCATGCTCATCAATGCATGTCTTTCACCATTCTTTAAACAATGCTGCACCATCTTTCAAACTTTACGTACGGCAGCCGCTCTGCTATGCAGTAGCATATATTAGCAGCTAGCTAGCCGGCCTTCTTTGCTTTCAATGGATCACCAAGGCTACAACAACAACTGCTATCCTTTTGTGTTAATTCACACACACAGTTTTCCTCCCCCACTAAAGGAATGTATTAAGGACTGACCCATGATCTGTCTACTTAATCAGTTCAGTATTTGTTACTTCGTACCAAACATTACATATAATTCGTATCAGTATTTATCTGATAGACTAATTACTTATTTTTCTCAACTGAGGCATAACGTTGTTACATGAAGTATGTATATGCATAGCTAGCAATGCACGTATAACATGTGAAGATAAGTGCTTTACTACTGAAGCTACAAAAGTAACAAAACCTCCACCTTATTCACTCATAAATAAGAGATCAAAGAAAACTCGATCAGGAAATGCGCCTGCAGATGGTAATCCCATCTCCCACAGAAGCATGACAGATTTCAACTCGAGGGTCAGCTGAAATCAACTTGTTAAACTCCATCGTATCGCGCCTATATTCCCTTTTATTCTCGGGAACAGCCTCTTCAGGCTTAGCCACTGCCCCTCCCCACAATGTGTTATCATACATAACAATGCCACCAATCTTCACCAGCTTCATCAGTCTCTCATGATAATTCCAATAGTTATTTTTGTCAGCATCAACAAATGCAAAGTCGAAGTCGCCCAAATTCTTCGACTCTCCCAATAGGTTGTCAAGAACAGGCAGAGCTGGGGACTCAATGTAGTCGATTTTGTGTCCCACGCCAGCTTTTTGTATGATTGGGATGCCTATTTTGTAGGATTCACGATCTATATCTATGGCCATGATCTGGATCAATAAATACATTACTAACATCTTGTTAGTTTGTTAACATATATGTGTTACTTGTGAATGGTGAAGATGATCGAACTTAGATAAATGCTAGCAAAACCTTGCCATCATCTGGGATTGTCAGGGCAGTAAGGAGAAGTGAGTAGCCAGTAAAAACTCCAACTTCAATTGTTTTCTTTGCATTCACAAGTTTCAAGAGCATGGCCATAAGCTGACCTGCATCAGGTGCAGTACCCATGAAAGCCCTGAACAAAATTCCCATTAATTAATTAAACCAAAGTTTAACTTGGTGCATCATCATTAATTTTGATATAAAACTAAGGCTAGCTTACATAGGATGGTGTTTTGCAGTAGCAATTCTCAATTCCTTGAGAAGATCTGGCTCTCTTGGATACACAGAAGTCTTCAATATATACTACGTGACATCAATGCGCGCGATACTTGAACATTAGTTTCATTCCGATAGATACATGTGAAGCTAGCTCATCGAAAATACAAGAACTACTTTATTACCTCATATAGATTCACGCTTTGCAACATAGTTGGGTTACTGGTGCTTTCCATTGATCTTCAATACACAAGAAATCTGAATAATAATAACACACAAGAACACTGTAAGCATGAGACTTGACATAAAATTAAGCAACAAAACCTGAAAACCTATAAGATCTATTTCACATTGGTAGAGAGATATATGTACCCAGAAGAATAATAATATCTTGAAACTGTGTATATGGGACTGAAGGTTCTGTACATACAGCAAAAGAACCAGTGCATATATACGCAATGAATCTACAATACAAGCACACTTTCGAAACTTTACCATGTATCTTTCCCTATTTTTGGGTCACAAGCTTTTCATTTCGACTCTTTTCTTTCTTTTTGAGATAAGATTTGATACAAAACATAAATGGAGAAATTACCGAAACTGGAGGTGGTTGACCCTTTTATTTTACAAAGTACAGGGTTAGGTAATATGGCTAATCAGAGATTGACAAACCCTACCGTGTCAAAACTGTCAACCTGTTCACTCATGTATAGAAAAACCAAGACTCATTGAATACTGTATTTCAGAACCATATTTGCATTTTTACTTACAAAAATCAAAAGAATATGGACTCAATTTCGTCACACGGTGACCTGTAGCAATCAAAGTTTATTCGGCAGTCAATAGAATTCAAGTGATTGAAAGAATAAGAAACCATGATACTCACAAAAAAGAAAAACTGTATCCTATATCGTCGGTATGTGCATATATAGGGGTCTATGATCGATTCTGCTTGAGGGCTGCAAACTTGGCAAATAAGTCATCAGAGTCGGGAAGCTTCGGATGCACATGAGAGGCCTTGGCTGGAGGCTCCGCCGAAGAACTTGTGGACTTGGAAGTTTCAGAGCTCTCTGATCTTATATTTGGAGGAGAAAACTTTGAAGGTTCAGTTCTCTCTGGTCTCACAGACTTTGCAGGAGGGTTGGATGGTTGCTCTCTTACAAATGACTTTGGAGGCGAGAACTTTGAAGGTTCAGTTCTCTCTGGTCTCACAAACTTTGCAGGAGGGTTGGATGGTTGCTCTCTTGCAAATGACTTGTATCCGGAGGACCTAGAACTTTCATTGCTTTCTGCTCTTTCAACCTTTGGAGGATGAGATGATTGTTCTCTTCCTAATGACTTCGTACCTGAGGACAATGAAGTTTCAGAAGGCCGAGATCTCTCTGATGTTACAATCTTCGAAGGAGGGTTGTAGGATTGCTCCCTAGCAAATGGCCTTTGATCTGAGGACTTTGAAGTTTCACTCATCTCTGATCTTACTACCATCGGAGGTGGATTAGATGATTTTGAAGACTCTACACTTGACGACCTCTTAGATTCGGGCAATGATTTAGGAGCTGCTTGTTCTACTGGTCTACGCCACTCCTGAGAGCTCTTGTTCTGAGAAAAGGCACTTGGTAAAGTTTCAGTGGCATTAGAACTCCTTGAAGAGAATTTTGGTGCATCTGGCTCATCTGTTGTCTTTAAGTCAGAAGTTCTAACAGAATTTGTGGAGGGCTGTGTTCTTCTAGAAAATGTAGGACTTGGACGAGCAACCCTGGTGGAAATCTTTCTAGGAGGATCTTTCTCGACCTCACTATCCTCTGAATTGAAGAAAAATGTTGACGGTGAGCTTGTCTTTACTGGAGATGCGGATTTCTGATTGTACAAGTTTTGGCGTCTACTGCTGAGAGTTTCACGTGAGAGTTCATCCTCCGAAGAATCATCATTTACTACTTGAGAGGCTGACTTATGATTGTAAAGATCTGGGTGTCTACTGCTTAGACTTTCATGTGAGAGTTCATCCTCTGAAGAATCATCAAAAGGAGCAACATATGTGACTGGGGTTTTTGTTCGTTGCTCCTTATTTTGCTTCATGCTCCCTTTCCGGCTATATGGCTCTTCACTAGACATGTGAGAAACAACTGAAATCCTGTCTGTTGGAGTATCATCAGTAACTTGTTTGCTCGAAAAAGCATTATCCGATTTTCGACTATATGGGGGATGTCTAAGGCCCTTGTTCCGAATGCCACCTTTCAAGACCCCAAAGGGCAACCCATCATTGTCTGTGTCACTTATACAACTGCATTCATTCGGCGCCTCACCCTCTTTTACTGTTTGACGTAAAACATCATTATTTAATCCAGATTTCTTCAGCCTTGGAGATGGTTTTCTAGTGGGTGATTTATCAAAATCAGAACTTCGCTGAGAGGAAGCACTATATTCAATTCCCTGGCTTCTCTCAGGCTGTACCTCATCGTAGGATGAGGATGATACTGACCTATGAATTCCACTTTGGCTCTTTCCAGATTTTGTGGATTGAATAGTCTTCTCATGCGTAAATCTCGAATCATTGCTTCGGACAACCTTAGACATGTCTAACTCCTCCTCACTATCTGAACTTGGGCCATCAGAATTATCAAAAGTAACAGGCAAGAAGTCATTTGGTTCTGAAGGCACTGCAGAACCTGTCAAACCCTCAGAAAAGACAGGTGTAGAGTGCTGCACTGATGAAGAACTTGACTGTGAAACAGAGCTAAATGGTACTTCATCAGCCTTTTTCTCGAAGCTCCACGGATCTAAACTAGCAGAAGCAATAGAAAATGAGGTTCTACTAGGAGAAGAAAAGAACAAACTTGATTCTTGTCCCTTGTAGTTATCATCATCTGAACCAGAGTCATCAAACACCAGAGGAGTATTTTTCTCAGAATTCATTCCAATTGTGCTCTGATGGATGTTAGCATCACTAACAGAAGAATGCTCACCACGGACACTTGAAGCAATTTCGTGATTGTTAGTAAAATTTCCTGAATGAGAAGGAGAGAAAGAGCTGACAGATTGTTTTCCAGTACTCATATCTGCAAAATAATTTATTTGATCATTCTCTGTCAAATCATCCTTCTGGAGATCACTACCAACGCTAGAACTAGAGGGAGTAGATGTCCTGCTAAATTTCTTTCCAGATGTTGTATCTCCAATGTGAGGAATACTCTCAGGTCTGATAGCAGCTTGTATCTCACTTGCACGCAAATCCTCAGAATATCCAGACTGTCTCTTCATTCTCACGTCATCTATAATGTCATGCCTTTCATGTTCAGGTGACTTCTTTTGAGGATATCGCTCTGCCATATGAACACAATCCACCAAATGGTCATTGTTAATAGAAGCTGTAATGGTTGGCACGGAAGCTATATTGGTTGGCACCGAAGCTGACTGGTTACTTTTATTGTGCATCTCAGATGAATATTGCCTTGATAGTTCTGCAGCTGCTCTAGCTGCCATGCTTGCTAATTCTGCTGATTCAGCAGCTGCCTGTGCTGCAGAGGCAGCATCCTTAAATTGCATATTCGAGTTCGGTGTCTGCCTACCCGAACCATGACCATCCCCAGGAAATGCATGCATTTCCATCCGATCACTTCTGGTTCCTGTATGAAAATGTGCAACTACGTATCAATAAACAGAACGGCAACATGCAACCAATAAATACCTATATTCAATACATCATAATCTGTACGTAACAACTGCTATACCTGAAGATCTCACTTCTGGGTGAAACTTTCCAGATGTGGTTGCTTTTTTGGGAGAAACAACTGCAGAACCAGAATCCGGGATGTGAGGTGATGCTCTTGCATTCTGCTCCTTAAAGCTCACAGGTCCGTCATGATACTCATAATTTCTACGAGGAACTTGAGCATAATGAGGTTGATCGGGTGGAGATGTACCAAGGGGAGATTCAACATGAACTTTACTGGCCATGCTATTAGGGATTTGCGCATTAGAAGGTTGCCCCCTGACATCATGAGTAGGTGGGGGTGGGGGTAGAGCAGGATCTGACTGAATATTACTGATCATGCCATAAGTATTTGGTCCATTCTGCTCAAAAGTAAAAATTATATTAATCAACTGACCTAAATCACATGCAATGCACATAAGATAAACATATTTATGTCATTTACGAAGTTTCAAGCAAACAACGAATGAGCAAGAGCTAAATCATTCTTACCAGCAGGTCCTCAGGAGGCTTCTCTTCAAATGCCTCAGGATCCCATTTGACATTATGTTCCTCGGCAATTGCAGCCAAAATTTTCATTTTAGTAGGGCCATCAGGCGATTTGGTAGATAATTTCTCTATTAACTGATAAGAAACAGAAAACATCATCAGTGAAACTAAACCGTTAACTTTTGACAGAGTATCCATCCTGCCATCTCCAAGGCCCCTCATTTTCCATGTTTCATATTAATCAACAGAAATTACACACAAAAGTATAGAAAATTAGAAACATACCATGCGGCTTACACCACTTTCTGGGCGCAGTTCAACAGCGGCAGTGATGAACTCTTTTCCGTACTTTGATTGGAAGTGTTTGCGAATATCCAAGAGTTCCGGTACGTCCGCACATCTTGGAGATGCAAACACCACACTTGTTACTGCTTCCTTCAAATCAATGGGGCAATTTCTGTAAAGAAAAATAAAGCAAACCAACATCAATCAAATCAACTAAACACTAAATTCCCTAAATCAAACCTAACAGTGCATACATGATAACAAAATAAAAAGATTATTCAATATTGAGTTGAAACTACGTACTTCTGTGACTCAACCATAGGCAATCGTGCCACAATAAGTTCGCAATATATCTCGATAAGTTCATAAGCTGCCCTCAACCTCTCTTCCCTCACTACATGTTCAACCTGATCCACAAGACACAAGTTAAACCACATCTCATCACAATCAAAATCTCAACAACCACACTCATCTACTAAAAACCACAGATCAACCAACAGAGTCAAACAAGGTCCAGACCAAAACAAAATCTCAAGAGCAGAAAAGTCAAACCAGAGCATTGACTTGAAGAATGATCAAAAATACAAACCTTAATCCTAGCAGTTCTGTACTGACCGCTCTCCATCAATTGAGCCAATTCCCTCTTTATCTGTTTCACCTGTGCATCTTTCTTGTTCTTCAACAGCTTTATTCTCGAAACGGCAAAGCCTCAATGCCGTTTTGCTGCACAAACAATCAAAAACACCAAAATTCATCAATCAAACAATTCCAAATATAAAAAACGAAACTTTATCTCGAATTCTTGTAAAATTTACCATTTTGCGGGCTTGAAGCTCCGTTGAAGCATGGTCGATCAAAACTGTGATTCTTAGAAGCCAAAGGTTTGAGCTTTATGATTTGTTCAGGTAAAACAAAAGTATCAAGATGCGGTCTTGATCGTATCAAAGATTTTATATGAACAAAATCTGGGTGTGAGAGTTTAGGAATTTTTTGTTAAATATAGGAGAAGAAAATCTAGGGGGATGAAGGGAAAGCAAATCCAACTGAAATTTCGGCGAAATTGGTGGATTTCGATTTTGATATGAGAAAAAGGAAGACTTTCTCTATTTTTTTTTTCTGTTTATATTGAGTTCAGGTGTGGGAAGGTGCAGAGAAGAAGAAGCAATGATGGTCTGACTTGGGTAACTGGGGTAAGTCTTTTTGGGATTTGACCAACTTGGCCTTTTGCACAGTTTTAGAGCCAAGTTTTGGCTGCTTGCTGTTGTCTATTTCTTTTTTCCTTTTTCTGATTTGATAAATAGAAATATATAAAAAAGGAAAGGAATTTTAATATGATTGAATTCATGTGCCCAGAAAGTGGATGAACATGTGATTGTGTTTGTCTAATTACAAGTATGGATTGTTAATGGGGAAAGCCCTTTGGAATTATGCGACAGATTAGTGAAGGATATAACAGACGTGGATGCAAGCATATACAAATATGACTAAAGTTTTCCTTTATGAGTTTGATCATCGTAGAGATGAGGTAGGTTTGATCTTGGTCATGATGTATATCACGTCGATAATTGTCTTGTTCTATATGTCTGATTCACCTTTCATTAATTCAATTTTTCGTAGGTTTGTAATTTACATAATTTATTTTTACCGTATCTGAAACCACATCTGATCGTGTAGGAATTTGTTCATGGAGGAAGTCAAAAAAGGAACATGCCGCTTTAAGAGGTTCCTGAAGAGGTGGGACAACTTGGAAGAGAAACTTAGTCGGCCTATACAGCTTGACCTTGATTTTACATCGAGTTATATTTCGACGCCTCAAATGTGTTCCCAGAGGCACCTGGCCATAATAAGCTTCTAGAAATTGAAGTTACTTTGTAGCGTTGAAAAGTAGAAACCCAAGCTTTTGTCTAAGAATCTGAGAGCTACGTACTTGAGAGAGAGAAGAAGTTGGACATAACCCGAATCTGAAGAAAGGCTCCAGAGTCCTGCTTCTACAAAATCTAGTGTTGCTGGTGTAGAGAGATATCTAAGCTTTCAGCTGGGACTTGCTTCCTCTTCAGTGGCTCCAACACTTTAAGAAAATTAATGCAGTACTTACTCGGACGAGCTAGCATTAATATTGCTTGATAAATTGGTTAATGATCTTCTACTTCAGCATATCTGATCTAGTGCTACACTTCAGCAGCCTTTTAGATGTGCAAATACTGGACTGTATCTGTGTGTGACAATGATCTTCTACTTCTTTTTCTTTAAAAAAGAAGGCCACATTGCCAAGCATTCATGTGATTCCTAATCCTATCTGGAAAGGCCAATTTCTATTTCTAGTTCGCCTTGGAATCATAAAATCTAATCCATTGTGGAAGTTAATCCTAATTAACTGACGGAACTCTAAGCCTATATATGTGTTTCTACCGGATTACGCGGGACGCAATCTAGCAGAAGCAAGTACGAGTAATCCTCTCGCGTCTGAATGTTCGGGCTGTTCAGATGATCGGGTGCCTCTTCTCTCTTCGGGTGTTCGGGTATTCGGGTGTTCGGCTCCTACTGTTAGAAGAATATAACGACAAACGGGCGGTCAGATGGTCGAGACAGGGGTGGCCTGCCTTCAACGCTCTGATGCCTAAGTTAGAAGATGTATTGGATATAACAGTCAAGCGAACGTGTAAAAAAGTGGGTTGGAGTATTTAAGACTAGAATTCAATGCTGAGTTGGTTGTCGAATTGAAATGTCCTTACCTGTAGTAAATGCCTTACCCATATAGGTGGTTGAGATTATTGCTTGCTTGTGTTCTTCGATGTGGGATGAAGCTGTTTTTGCTGTCATTTGGTCCGAGCATTCGGATGTGCACTTGTCGGGCGCGTGCCCGGTCGGATGGGCTCGGTCTTGCGAGTGAAGTTGTAGCCTGCTTGGTGATCTTTCGGGTGGTCGGGTAGGTGTTGATCACCTGCTTAATTGGGTAAGTATGTTTAATTAACTAACCAATGCTGCTATACTAACAAGTCCCCCAAGTCCCCAAGTCAAAGAGATCTTTCTTGATTGGGGAGTTGAAAAAGGGTTTGTGCGATTAAACAGATACTTATCCGATTGAGCAGTGATGCGTGGTCCTGTAACCCCCCAAGTCCCCCAACTCTCCGGTCAAGAAAGGGCTCGCCTGACGGAGTGGGTACCTGTGCGTCCAATCGTGTACCTGTTCGGGTGCTTTTGTATCCGGGTGTACGACTCCCAAACGAATGTTGCTGTTTAGAGCCGTGTGCCCTGGCGTGCGCCTGTGGAGCCATGCGGATAGATGTGTATGTTTGTGTATGCGGATGTATGTCAGTATGTAGGAGTGAATGTGTGCATGTAGTACAGATATACAAGTAGGGGTGAGTATGTGAATGTGGATGTATGCGAATGTATGCAAATGTGTGTATGATCGTGCGATATGATTTGGGTGATGTTTTGAGTGAATGTGTTTGATGTATGCGTGTATGCGGATGCATGGATGGTTCCGAGCTGACCCAGACTCCCCAACGAATCGCACTGTTTGGAGCCGTTAAGCCTCAGAACTGTCTTTCTTGAAATGCATGGATGGTTCCGAGCTGACCCCGACTCCCCAACGAATCGTACTGTTTGGAGCCGTTAAGCCTCAGAACGGTCTTCCTTGATGCATGGATGGTTCTGAGCTGACCCCGACACCCCAACGAATCGTACTGTTTGGAGCTGTTAAGCCTCGGAACGGTCTTGCTTAGATGCCCGAGAGGAGATCCTCACTCTCGGCGCCTACCTACCGTAGCGTCAACGGTGGGGCCCCGACCGTTACGTACATGTGTTGCAGTGCGCACGGAGGGACGACGACAGCATGCCCATGCTGCTCATCGGTTTAGCGCGCGCACGAAAGGAACTTGTCGCTATCGTGCCGCCTAATTCGGCGAATGGTAACGTTACGCCCTCGGAAGAAATGGGGCCACTCCCGAGTCTCCCATCATTCGGAAAGGTGCGTGCCGCTTTCGAGCCGCCCGAATAGTCCTGCTGTTGGCATGCCCCGGAAGGTAACGAGTGACGTTAGCCACTTCCGTGCCGCGTAGCCCGAACGGTGGGTCACCTCTTACTGGGTGTCTAGGGGCAGACTCACAAGCGGCCGCTTGTGCTCCCGCTTCGCCAACAGAGCCAGGGAGACGATACCACGCGTCGTCTATGGTACATTTAGCGTGTGCACGCCGAAGAGCGGACGAGGACCGTCAAGCTCCTTCGGGACGCCTAAATGGTCTTGCTTTGAGCATGTGCACGCCGAAAGGAAACGCGTGGCGTTGACCTCTTTCGGAACGCCTCAATGGTCTTGCACTAACCTGGTGGGGTGGCATTTACTTGCCCGTGAGATTGTGGAGCGTTTGATCGTGTTGGTCGTGCGGGCGATAGTCCGAATGGCTGGAGTCGTGACGTGTGTTTACGTGCCTTGGGTGGGGTGACATTCTGTCTGACGAGACGCTTGAGGTGACATTCCTTTTGACTTCTTCTTGGGAACCGTTTGGTGTAATAAATGCTAGCCGGCGCAATAAATGCTGGCTTGCCCTGTGTAATTAATGTTGGTTATGTAGTAACTGCTCGAAGGTCAGGCGTCACGCGCGTGGGAGCGTGGGGTGTTGCATGGCTGACACGTGGCGAGTCGTGGGAGATCTTGCTAGGGTTTGAAACCGAGGCGGGAAGCCAAAGGGTGAGCGCGGTTACTTAGGCAGGTAAGTAAACCGCCTTGCTAACACGTGTCACCATCTGAAGGTGGACACGCGAAAAATGAACGGCTGGCGTTCGTTCGCGTATGTCGTCGGATCAGTATAAATATGCCTTCGTAGTGTCGTCTTCCTCCATCGTTTTCATATTTTACTGAAGCTCTGCAAAAATTACCTTGCTCCCTGTTCACCGTTTTCTGAGTTCTGTGTTGCTTTCTTGCCGGAGTATCATCGTCAACGTTCATCTTCAGCCTTCAATCTCAATTTCTGGTGAGGTTCCTACTGTTTCTGTTGCTTTTTGTTCTATTTCTTTGCTTTTCCGGCGTCCTTGCCGTTTCTGGTTTTCTTGTTTCTAGGCTTTTTCTGGGTTTCATCTCAAGAACGAGGCGTGTTCTTGAGGTAGGGTTGTTTTGATCTGTTTTGGGGTAAATTTCTGGGTTTTTTCTTGTTTTTGGTAGGATTTTTTTTTGCTAAGTGTTTGTGGGTTTTGCGTGCGTGCGTCTAGGAGATGGAACCGATAGAAGTATTGATAGTCACATATTTATGCGTCTATTTGGTATTTAATTTGTTCCCTATATTTAGTTTATTGTTAGTAATTGAGTGAATTAATTATGTTTATTTATTTTTAGGTGTTTTGGGGATTAATGAAGAAAATGAGATTAAATTATATATTTTGGAGATAATTGAAGAAGAGGAGCACGTGAGTCTTGCGAGCATGTGATATATTTTGCTGTTTGGCGAGCAAGGTTGGTGAGAGACAGAAGTGGAGTTTAATTAGGATTGGAAAGCTTGGTGAGAGGCATATATAGTGCTTTGGCGAGATGGGAGATTAATAAAGAAGTGGTTTTTGACTTGGACTGTGGAAAGAAGAAGTGCAAGTGGAATTGAAGTTTGACATGTGCCTTGACTTAGTACAAAGAAAAGAAGAATTAGAGTTTGAGTGGGAATTAAAGTCCTGCATGCACGTGGGCTAGCTTGATAGCCTAGTTGCACGCTTATATATATAGCTATTTACAAGAATAAGGAGGACGGTTTTTGGGGGCTGGAATTCTTGGGAGGAGAAAGAAAGAAACAAGTAGAAACAAAAACAAAGGGAAGATCTCATGCAAGAAGCCTAACCCGATTTCGTCGTCATCAAGAGTTTATTCTTTTTCCTTTATTTAATTTATTTTTCATGAACTCTTTGATGTTATTATTTATGACTTTTAGTAGCTAAACTCATTGTTGAGGGGTTGCTTGAATCCCCGTATATGAAGTCTTTTTAATACATACACTTTAATTTAGTTTTACATATTCTTTTAATGAGGTTTCTTTCTCTGAATGACTCACCGTATGAATTCTTGTATGTTTGCTTTGGTGCGCAACTTAGTATGCATGCTAGGGTTCTAGTTTCATGAGATACGGGTGACTGAAGATAATTTCTTCCACCGGATTCTCTATAGTGATACGCCGATTTTACCGTCGGGAGATTGAAATCCATAGGTCTAGCGAGACACGCCCATAGTGTACTTGTGAACCCTTATAGCTTCTCAAACCTTTTCTAGAACTTAATGCTTTCTTCTTTGTAAACCTTGGAGTCCATGACTATGGGTTCAATAGAGGGATAGATGTAGGGGATGTCCATGACAAACCTGCATAGGCATAAGGATTAGGTAATAGGATGTGGTTGTAACGATCAACTCTTCCTGGGAACTTTCATTCATTGGATATGTGCATTAGGTTAAGTATGTGTTAGATAGATGGAGTGACGGTGGTGGATTGCATTCCTCTTAACTGTTTAATCATATAGTTTAAATCCATTTGCATTCATTAGCATATTTACCTTCAGCATTTACTTTCTGCATTAGCTGTAGCTTAGCCGATTTATTTTGGTAATCAAATAAACTTTGAATACCCTCAAATTTTGTGTGGTAGTCCGCCACTGTGTCTAGTTCAATGTGTCAAAATTTCGTAGCATTTGAGTCTGTCTAGCTTAGGTTCGCATATCATTAGTGTTCTGTAGTCGAGTCTGTCAGCATAATAGTTTGTTAGGATTTAGTTTCACCAATTCTTCGTGTTCGATAACCCCTATTTATCTTACTACATTGATATATCCAGGTTGTGAATAGGGTATCTTCGAGAGGTGTTAATCCGCCTTGTCAAAATTTTGGCGCCGCTGCCGGGGAATTGCTTAATTCTAAGTCGTAATAGAGTCTGTAAATTTAATTTATATATTAACCTTTATATATTATGTATTCTAACTTTGTGATTTGTTCAAGATGTTCAATGGCAGGTCACTCAAATGAGGAATGTGCATATTTTCCATATCAAAGTTATTCCACCATGCAAAGTGAATACTATATACCTCCTTATACTCCTACATGGGATGATCACTCTGGCTATGACTATCCTCAACAATCAGATGATGCGAAGCAGAGATTGATGAATATGTTACAACAGATCATGGTAGACAAACAAAAAGAAAGAGAGGAGAATCGTGCTTTTATGCAAGAGATTAAGGAGACCCTTAGGGAGCGTGGTGAGACAATTGATTTGTTGGAAAGACAAACGAGCCAAATACAACAAACAATGACTCAAGTTAACACAGGAGGACTCCCCAGCAACACTTTCCCCAATCCCAAAAGCCAATATGAAGTTCATGCTATAACTTTGAAGAGTGAGAAGGTGTTGGAGGTAGTTCCAACAATCATGAAGCCAAGAAGAAAGTGGGAAGAGCCTGTAATAGAGCAGATTATGCTTGATGAGTCATCAAAAGTCAATCCAGAAACCCCAACTCAACCCGTTGAGAATGCACCTGGAATGAAAGTTGTGCCAAAACCGAAACCAACTCAGGTATGTCCTTTATCTTCACCTTTGAATACCCTCAAATTTTGTGTGGTAGTCTGCCACTGTGTCTAGTTCATTATGTCAAAATTTCGTAGCATTTGAGTCTGTCTAGCTTAGGTTAGCATATCATTAGTGTTCTGTAGTCGAGTCTGTCAGCATAGTAGTTTGTTAGGATTTAGTTTCACCAATTCTTCGTATTCGATAACCCCTATTTATCTTACTACATTGATATATCCAGGTTGTGAATAGGGTATCTTTGAGAGGTGTTAATCCGCCTTGTCAAGTATCGAGCGACATGTCGCGTGAACGGGTGTACGTACCGGGGGTGGGGTGGTTTAGCTGTAGCCCGTGTACGAGCGGATCAGACTCCTCGTCCGACTCCGTGATGAGTGTGACGCCCTTGTGTTATATCCCTAATGTGTCTCCTGTCGTGCAGCCGATGGAAGAGGGACACGCATAAACGGCTGCCGAGGTGATCGGGTTGGGGGATTCTTCTGAGTCATCGGGCTCGTCGGGTGGGTCTTCCTCCTCAGGGCCGTGGGGTGAGGAGCGTGCGCGCGAAAGGGGTCCCTTGCCCCAACTGGCAGAGGGTGGGCGTGTTCATTAGGTGCTTTTAGATGGAGTACCGGTTCAAGAGCCCGAGCATGCGCCATTGGTGAAGGAGATGGCGCGATGGGCGCGCGACTACCACATCTCCTCATCGGTGAAGATGAGGGTCCCGGGGAAGAGCGAGACGTTCACACGGCCACCGCCAGGTCACATATGCCTCAACGAGTTCCACTTGAAGGCGGGTGTCAAGCTCCCTCTCCACCAGTTCTTCCAGTACATGCTGGCGCTGTTACGGATCACGCTCGGCCAGTGCGGGCCCACGCTCACCCGCACGCTGGTGGCCTTCTTCAACGTCTTCCGCCTTAGCGGCTTCGACCACCCGACGTGGGCGGAGTTCCTGCACTTCTTCTGTCTCAAACACTCTTCCCTCCGAAGGGATTCGGGTACCTTCACCGTGTAGCCGCGGGTGAAGTGGTGGTTGGTCGACCCGCCGAGCTCATCGACCTCGTGGCGCACGATCAACTGCTTGGTCGAGGGCGACTGGGAGTTCGGGTCCCTCTCCCCGGAGTTCGCGGCCAACGCCCACCGTATTGATCGAGTCCCCCAGCGTTTCTACCCGCTGAACACCAACGAGTACCCGATTACGCCTGTGGAAGAGGCTTGGGTTGCTCGCTTGAAGTACGTCTTCGACCCGGCGCCCGAGGTGAGACACTGTTGGGTGGCATGTCACTAGGACTTGATCGAGCGCACGCGTCTCGCCCGAGCACCCGGTCTATTCGGGCTTTGATACCTGTTATAGTTTTGCATGCATATGTAGTGTACTTTTGATAACTTGCTTACTAACCTTTCGCTTGTTTGTCTTGCAGCCAAAATGACTAAGTCCAAGGCCACGGAGAAGTGTGACGACCCGAACCAGAATCAGTAGTGTAATCGGCACGATTCACGAGTTTGCGTAAAATCGCGATTAATCGTTAATAGAGTGGTTTGCTGGATTAGCTCGCGACTTAAATATCGGCCGAGAATTTGAATTGAGTTTCTTCACGGAAGTTGTAGAGCACGTGATTTCGAGCTCGTGGGTGGTTCCGGATGAATTTTCCGATAACCAAGGAATATAATATGATTATTTGATGTTTTGGTTTATCGACGAGTTTATCCATTCGTTTCGTATTTATCCGAATCGTAATGGTTATCCGTTTTGGACCGTTGATCGTCTCGAGACGCGAGTATAAATATCAGAAATAGTCAAGAAATAGTCGTAAAACACTGTTTGAGGTTTGACCATAAGTTGACTTTCTATTTTTGGAAAGTGACCGTTGACCCGTGAAGGTGAGAACGCGACCCGTTTGTGCTCGCCGGCCGACCCGATTTTTTCGGCCACCTCCGGCCACGCTAAGGGTACCAATCGATTCCCTTTGAGTTCCTTTACTGTTTTATGTTTGAGTTTGTTTGAATTGGTGAGGTTTTGGTTGAACCCGATTCGAGCCTGTTTCATGAATCTCTCCGGTGACGGTTCGTGGTGTTCCGGCGAGTTGTGGAGGTGGGGATGTTGGGGTTTCAACTTCCCTAGCCTAGGTAATGCTTCCTGGGTGGTTGGATTTGGACGGGATGGTGGTTTTTAGGGTGCGCTGTGGTGGTTGCCGGAGTTGATCTCCGTTCGGGTTCGAGCTTAATTGAAGGTGTTGTGGTTTGAATTGAGGGTGGTTATAGTTATAAAAGTGGTTCAGCTTGAGGAGAGCTTCAAGTCTGGGTCTTCCTCGCCGTGGAATTCCACCGTTGACGGCGCGCCACCGCCGGCAGCGGCGGTCAACGGCGGTGCTCCGGCGAGAGGGTTGACTTTTCAGATTTCGATGTTTTTAATGTCATTTTTCTCGTAATCGCGCCCCGATTATCACCTTGAGATTTTTGAATTGATTTGGGTATCAGATTTTTAGTTGAGGGTTTCGAGTGGAGATTTCAGAAATTCAGTCGATTATTTTATACAGTTTTATATGTTTCCGGGAACGGTTGGTTTCCATGGTTAAGTACTGTGTTGTGGGCTATGGTTTTGATCAGATGTGTTTATGATTATTCAGGGGATCGAGATCGTGCTTCAGGCGAGGGATCTTCCGCTGGACCACGAGATTAGCGCGAGTGCGCGCTTGCTGATCTGTGAGTGGACATTTTTATATTTTCACAGTTGTTTGCGAGTTCGTGATTTTTCGTGAATTTCCGTATTTACTTTATACGATATTGAGATATATGTTATTTTCGGAGGTATTATTTTATGTTTATTGGTGATGGCATTACTGCATCGATGCTTCGGCTACTCGGCTGATCACCGGTAGTCCGCCAGAGTTGAGAGATTCCTCTGGACCAGGGTTGAGAGATTCCTCTGGGCAGGGTTGAGAGATTCCCCTGTATGCCGCCAGGGTTGAGAGATTCCCCTGGTCTATCACCGTCGGGTTTGAGCGATTCACCTGACGTCGGGCTTGAGAGATTCGCCTGACAACCTCTATATATATATGCTTTCCGAACTCACACTGTTTTACATTGATTATGTATATAACTGGTGAAAGGTATATAACGTTTTTATTTGCCTTTCCCCTGGGCTTTTCGGTTTCTGTGGCCAGTTTGCAGTTCGGGTTCTGGTGTCTCACGTCGCGGTTGGAGGCTAGTGATTCATACTACCTGTGTTTTCCAGTAGGTTCTTGTTTCGCCTACTGATGTATATATTGTATATATTTACACTAGAGGTCGCTCTGATACATTCTGATACATGTTTTATACGGATTTTCTCGGATATATTATATATATTACAGTATGTTTACTGTTTATTGATTATGTTATGATATTGAGAAATCCGGATGGGATTGGTGCCCACGGTTTGGCTTTTGTAGCATAGGATGAAGTGTTGTTTTTAGGGTGCAGGTATTGGTAATTCCATGTTAGTAACGTTACTCTGCCGAAATTTTAAATGGTTTTTGTTGGTTCTCGATTCCGGTTTAGGCAATTGAATCGGGGTTGGGTCCTTTCAGAAGGACGAGGCCCTCCAGCGCCGCATATAGCTCCTGCTATCGAGCACTAAGACAGTGCGCCGGGTCGTCGATGACAGGCACGGTGGGTTGGTTGTTGGGGATACCGTTCAGGCAAGGATCTCTGCGCCGGGTGTGTCCGATCATGCCCCTACCGTGCGGATGCCTACCGTCATAGTCCCCTGGGTGCTGGTCCCCGGTGCTGCTGCCGAAGGGGCCGTTCGTCCGCCCCCCGGGGGGTCGTCTGCTGCCCGGAGCCATGACCGTTCGGAGCGAGAGTGACTTGCCAGCGAAAAGGAACAGAGGCAGGTCGACCGCGTCCAAAGGCGTGTGGAGCAAAGGGACCGGCGGGAGGCCTCCCTGAACGCGGGCTTAAGGAACCGGGCTTCCCAATCCAGTGGTGCAGATCTTTCTGCTGGGTCGCCCGTTCCTGAAAGCGAATCCTCCCATCCCCAGAAGCGCGCTCGGGCGGATGCTGCTGTTGCTGCCGGGGAGGGTGATACGGTCGGTCGTGCTGTCCAGGCCATCCGTCAGGCCCTCGGTGATGGGGTGTCCTCGCTCCAGCTGCTACTCCAGTCGAGCTCAGGCCCTGCTCCCGACAACCTTGAGCGGGTCTTCAACGCGTGCACCAAGCTGCAGCACCAGATTTTTCAGCTGCGCGCGCGGGAGACCTCAGTGGACCAGATGAGGTTTAGAGCTGAAGCTCGCGAGGCTGCCACGGCCCGTGAGAAGCTGTAGGCTGGGCTATCTAAAGCAAATGAGTTGGCCGAGCGGAAGGTCACTCGGGTGAACGAGCTGACCCGGGAGCTCCAGGAGGTTGCTGAGCGGAAGGTCGTTCTGAAGGCCGAACGCGATAGCGCTCTTGTCGAGGTGGAGTGTGTGCGCGCGGAAGCTACTAACAGCGTCACAGAGATGGATTCTAGGTTGATGGAGGCCGAGCGTTGCGCCTGGACGCCGGAGCAGGTCGAGCTAACCCGTGCTGAGGCTGTTGCTACCTTCAAGGAGTCTGATGATTTCTTGGAGTTGGTAACTGCTGAGGCGGAAGAGCAGGTAACTGCCTTCCTGTTGGCTCTGGCTCCCTTCATCGACCTGATGCGCTACAGGGCCCACCTGAGTGAGCGCGCGGGTGGAGCTGCAGGTCCCTCCACTGGGCAGCAGCCCGAGCAGCAGGAGCGGCCGATGGAGCAGGCGGATGCGGGCGAGCAACCTCTGCAGCAGGAGGAGTCCCAGCAGGCAGGGCAGGCGGAGGGGGCGGTGGAGCAGCAGGCGGATGCGGATGTAGAGTAGTTTTTTTTTCTTTTTTTTTTTTTGTAATCGTGTAGGACTTTTGTAATTGGCCTTGTGCCCTTTTTATCAATAAAGTTTCTTTTTCCTTCCATATGCGTGTGCTTGCTCTTTACACACATACATCAGTGCGAATAATCGATCCCCAGTCCCGAGTGGGCGGATGGGCAGATCAGGAAGATACAAAACGTAACAAAAAGGAACTAAGTACATAACATAACAAGACTTTAATGAAAGTACTTCCTCAAGTGTTGGATGTTCCACGGGTGTCGCAGCCTTTGACCTTGCATGTCCCTAAGGTAAAAAATGCTCGGGCTGACCACCTCGTCCACGACATACGGTCCTTCCCACGATGGACAGAGTGCCTTAACTTTCTGTTGTATTGCCTTCATGACCCAGTCCCCCTGTTGGATCGGTCGAGCCCGAATGCGTTGATTGTATAATCAAGCGATTCTCTGCTTGTTCGCGGCGTTGTGGATATGTGTCGTGTCCCTCCTTTTCTCCAGTAGATCGTTGTTGAGTCGTAGCCCCTCCTCGTTCGTGTTCGGATCGTACCCCTCGATCCGTGGTCTCTGGTGGGTGATTTTTAAAGGGTAGCACTACTTCGGTTCTGAACGTCAGGCTGAACGGGGTTTCGCCTGTGGCCGTGCTGGCAGTCGTTCGAATGGACCATATGATCTCCGAGATGATCTCGGGCCAGCGCCCGTATCCCGCATCCCCGGGCTCGATGTCTTCTATCTTCTTCTTAATGCCTGCCTTGATAATTTTGTTTGCTGCTTCGACCTGTCCGTTCGTCTGGGGGTGTGCGGGTGACGCGAATACGAGCTCCGTTCCCTGTCGCTTGCAGAAGGCTGTGAGTCAAGGATTGTTGAATTGTGGTCCGTTGTCCGTGATGATGCTGATCGGGGTCTAGTAGCGACAGAAGAGGAACCGCCAAAGGAAGCGTTCGACTCTCTCTGTCGTGATCTTTATCATCGGCTGAGCCATGATGAACTTGGTATGGTAGTCGATGATAACGATCAAGTACTTGTACTGCCCCTTCGATTTTGGGAGTTCCCCGATTAAGTCCAGTCCCCATTGTGCGAACGGAACTGGCGACAGGAGGATTGAGAGTGGGACGGCGAGTGCGTGGTAATGGTGTGTGTGCAGCTGGCACTGATGGCACTTGCTCGTTAGTGTTGTTGCATCCGCGTGGATGGTGGGCCACCAGAATCCGCACCGGAGGGCCTTGTGCGCGATTGATCTTGCTCCCGCATGGTAGTTGCACGTGCCCGAGTGGATTTCTTGCAGGATTGTGTTGCCCTTTGTTAGAGTGACGCACTTGAGGCTCGCCCAAGTCTTCCCTCGCTGATAAAGTATGCCATCGCGTATGCTGAAGTTTGCCGTCCGTGCAACGATGGTCCTGGCCTCTCGCTTGTCTTCCGGTAATTCCCCTAGCTTTGTACGCAACGAGTACGTCCATGTAGCTCCGTTCGTGCGGTTTGATTGCCAGGATCTGTTCTGCTCTCGAGATGCTTGGTCATCGCAGTACTTCGATGATCCGCGGCCCTGGTCCCGAATGAACGGGAGCCGTGGCCAGTCGGGCCAGCCTGTCGGCCTTGGCGTTGAGTCCCCGGTGTATGTGGTTGATATTGACGTATTTGAACTTGCTGATCAGTGCTTTCGCGTGTTTGAGGTAGGCGATCATAGACTCCCCCTTTGCCTGGAACTCGCCCTCGATCTGGCTCACCACCAATTGTGAGTCGCTGAATATGTTTAGGTTGGGCGCCTCCGAGTTTTTGGCCAATTGTAGTCCTGCGATGAGTGCCTCGTACTCGGCCTCGTTGTTGGTTGTCTTGAATTCAAATTTGAGGGCGTACTCCGCGTTTACCCCTCCTGGCCCGGTTAGGATGATCCCGACGCCGCTTGTCTTCTTTGTGCATGATCCGTCGACGTAGATGTTCCACTCTGACAGTGGTCCTCCACTGACCTCCGGCTTGTCGGATGCCTCTACCGTCGGGCTGCCGGGTGCGCCGATTGGTGCTGTTTCTGCCTCCATGTACTCGGCGATAAAGTCTGCCACTGCTTGCCCTTTTATTATTGTCTGGGGTTTGTATTAGAGGTCGAATTCGCTGAGCTCGACCGCCCACTTCGCCAGGAGGCCACTGTGGTCGGGCGATTGCAGGATCTGGCGCAGGGGCGCGTTCGTGAGGATGTGGATGTTGTGTGCTTGGAAGTATGGCCTCAGTTGTCAGGCGGCGGTGATGAGTGCGAGCGCCATCTTCTCGATCATGAGGTATCGGGTTTCAGCGCCTGTCATGCCCTTCCCTGAAAAGAAAACGGGCAGTTCCTTGTAGTTTTCCCTGCGGACGAGGGCTGAGCTGACGGCCGTGAGGGAGGCGGCAAGGTAGATGTATAGTACCTCCCCTCGGATGGGTCTGGACAGGAGTGGGATTGAGGCCAAGTATTCCTTGATCTGGAGAAAAGATGCTTCGCATTCGTGCGTCCACACGACCTCTCGCTTGTTCGTCGTTCGGAGGGCTTTAAAGAACGGGGCGTATTTGTCCGAATAGCGAGATATGAACCTGTTTAGTGACGCGAGCTTGCCCGTGAGGCTCTGGAGGTCTGCTTTCTTGACGGGCGGCTTCATGTCGATGATCGCCCTGACTTTGGCGGGTGAAGCTTCGATTCCCCTCTGGCTCACGATATACCCCAGGAATTTGCTGTTCGTGACTCTAAATGTGCACTTGGCCAGGTTTAGCCTCATGTCGTTCCTGATGAAGACGTCGAGCATAGTTCCCAGGTTTTGGATGTGATCGGCCGCCCGAACGCTCTTCACGAGTATGTCATCCACGTAGACGTCCACAATGTTGCCTATCATGCCATCGAATATTGCGTTCATGAGCCTCTGGTATGTGGAGCCTGCGTTCTTCAACCCGAATGGCATAACGACGTAGCAGTAGAGGTCCTTATCGGTGACAAAGCACATCGCCTCCTGGTCTTCAGGGTCCATGAAGATCTGGTTGTACCCTGAGTACGCGTCCATCATTGATAGGAGCTCGTGCCCGGCTGTCACGTCTACCAACTGGTCGATTCTCGGTAGAGGGAAGCTGTCCTTGGGGCATGCCTTGTTGAGATCGCTGTACTCGATGCACATCCTCCACTTCTTATTGTTCTTCTGCACCATTACGGCGTTGGAGATCCACTTCGAGTAATCCACCTTTTAGATGAACCTGATGCCCAGCAGTCGGTCCACCTCCTCGTGCATTGCTGCGTAGTGCTCGGCCTTGTACGCCCTTCACTTCTGTTTCACCGCCCGCATGCTGGTGTTGACGCTCAGTTTATGGGATATGATGTTCGTGCTGATCCCGGGCATGTCTTTGTATGACCACGCGAACACCTCTTGCTTCTCTTTTAGTAATGCGATCAGTCCCTCGGCTATCGCAGGCGCCAACTGTGCGCCGATCTGGATCGTTCTCTCCAGGTGGTCTGGGGATAGCTGAATCGTCATTAGTTCTTCGCGCTCGGGGAAGGGGGATACCGCCATCAGCCCGTCGCGCGGGTCGTCTGGTATCTCCGCTTCCGGCGCCAATTCTTCCAAAGCCAGGACCTCCTGCCTATTCCCGAGCTTTGCTACCTCCTCATAGTCGTAACCCCGGACATGCCCGACTCCGTGCTCCATCGGGAATCGGCCCAGCAGCATGTGCCCAGCGATGATCAGTTTCAGCTGGCTGATTCCCGATCTTCCGAGTATGGCGTTGTATGGGGAGGGCATGTCCATGATGATGAAGTCTATTCAGACCTCGCTGTGCGGGGAGTCGGGGGCACCGATCCCGACCCGAATGCTGTCGCTCCCGATTGGGTATGATGTCTCGCCGGTAAAGCTTGTGACGCACTCATGGTCCTGCGTCATTTTGTGTGCGGGTCTGCCCAGCGCCGTGTACGCGTCCAAGTAGATCACATTCATGGATGCCCCGTTGTCTACCAGCACTCTCTTCACGAGGAATCGGTCTATGATCGCGTCGATCACAAACGGTAGGGTGCTATTTTTCGGACTTCTTTCCTAGTCCTCCGTCGTGAAGCTGATGGTTGGCGGCTCTCTTCTTCCTGCTTTGTTCGTCCTTCCCGCCCCGATCATCAGCACCTCCCTGCTCAGACGATCGGGTGACGAAGTCCCCTCCTTGCGCTTTCCTCCGGATATCGTGCTGATAGTCCCCCTGGTCTCGATGTTCGCCTCCCGTGGGCGCTCCTCGGTTCTTGGGAGGGTGATCCGTCCGTCTTCCTGCATGTCCCTGAGTACCTTCTTCAGCATCACGCAGTCGTTAGTGTGGTGATATTCGCACCATCTGTCCGGGGTCCGGCCGGTTGGGGCCCTCTCCTTTGAGACGTTGTTCGATGGTTGGATCTGGTGTCGGTGCTGGCGGAGTAGCTGCTCGTTCGACTGTCGATTGATCGCGTAGACTTCCTGCTCGACCGGTCGGTACCGGGGTGCCTCTCGGGAGTGGGTTCCCCGTGGTGCTGGTGCCTTTGCTCGGTCATTTCGGACGCCCTGGTGGCTGCTGTAGGTCGGCCTCTGGTTGTTCTGCCCGTGTGTGTCTCGGTTTCGCTTGTAGCCTCCGCTTGGCTCTTCCATATCATCGGTGTTCTGTTGTGGTTGGGCGTTCAGGCTCTCTGGCTGGTCGGTGTTAGATTTGGAGGCAGTCCCGTATACTCGCGTCTCCACTAGCGCCTTCTATACGATGAGGTCCATGATTTCGTCGTAGTCGAGATGCTCCTTCCTTACTAGCTTCTCTACGAACGGTGTTGCAAGCATGTTATCCATCAGGGCGATCTTAGTCACCTGCTTGTCGAGACTTTGGCATGTGCTCGCCAGCACCCTCCATCGGTTGATGTAGCTGGATAGGCTCTCGTCCGTCCCCTGGCGGACCTTCAGGAGGATGCCCGTGGTGTTGTATTTGCCCTGGAGCCTGTAGCGTCTCTGGAAGCTCTCCGCCAGCTCGAGGAACGAGTGGATGGAGCCTGACGGAATCTCGTAGAACCAGCTCCTCGCTTCTTCGGACAACGTCTCCTGGAAGAGGAAGCACAAAGTTAAGTCCGAATACCTGATTCCATCCGCGACGGATTTAAATTCATCGATGTGCGTGCGGGGGTCTCCGCTCCCGTCAAACCGAGTGACCTTCGTTGTCTTCGCATTCAGGTCCCTGCCCCTTTCTAGTATGTGCGCCGAGAACGGACTAACCCGGGGGGTGAACATCCCACCTTGCCCGGCAAGCTTGTCTTTCCGTAGGCGCGAGACTTCCCCCGCTAACTCCTCCATCCTCCGAAGGATCAGGGTGTTATCTGTCGGGGGTGTGGATTCCCCCGTAGGTGTGGGCGTTCGGACCGTTCGGGGGTCAGTCCTGCCGAACGGGAGTTGTTCTTCGGTGTTGGCGGTTTCCTGGATTCGTTCGCATTGTATCTGCTGCTGGCTGACGAGCGCATCCAATCGTTCTTCCAGTCTCTGCCAGACCTGGCGCTCATGGTCCCTTTCGAACGCTGCCTCTCGCAGCTCTTGGAGTAGGCAATCGATGCATTCCTCTCCGCTCAGTCCGGGACTGCCGCTCGTCCCCAGCTCCATTACTTGCCGCGCCCGTGCACTCGGGGGTGTTTCCTCGACGGGTGTGTCACTGACGTTTGTCTCCTGGGTATGCATGTGGGCTTTTGGTTGGTGGTGTTTATACGAGGTTTGCAATTTGTACGATTCCCACAGACGGCGCCAACTGTTTCTACCGGATTATGCGGGACGCAATCTAGCAGAAGCAAGTACGAGTAATCCTCTAGCGTCCAAACGTTCGGGCTGTTCGGATGATCGGGTGCCTCCTCTCTCTTCGGGTGTTCGGGTATTCGGGTGTTCGGCTCCTACTGTTAGAAGAATACAACGACAAACGGGCGGTCAGATGGTCGAGACAGGGTTGGCCTGCCTTCAACGCTCTGATGCCTAAGTTAGAAGATGTATTAGATATAGCAGTCAAGCGAACGTGTAAGAGAGTGGGTTGGAGTATTTAAGACTAGAATTCAATGATGAGTTGATTGTCGAATTGAAATGCCCTTACCTGTAGTAAATGCCTTACCCATATAGGTGGTTGAGATTGTTGCTTGCTTGTGTTCTTCGATGTGGGATGGAGCTGTTCTTGTTGTCATTTGGTTCGAGCATTCGAATGTGCGGTTGTCGGGCGCGTGCCCGGTCGGATGGGCTCGGTCTTGCGAGTGAAGTTGTAGCCTGCTTGGTGGTCTTTCGGGTGGTCGGGTAGGTGTTGATCACCTGCTTAATTGGGTAAGTATGTTTAATTAACGAACCAATGCTGTTATACTAACAATATGCACCATCAATGTGAGACCTTTTGTTTACCATCCCATCCATCCTTTGCAATCACAAAACGCATAAAGTGTTTCCCTCTTTATGCATTATACTCTTCTAGCAGTTGATATGGGAGAGACTGTAGACACTTCTGCAACAGAGCGAAGGAGGTGTTTGACACCAAAATCTCCCAGCGGATTAGAGAAACCTTATAAACTGTTTCTTTTCTCGACCGTGCTTCGTGCGCTGGCGTGCCACCGTCTCGCGACGGAATGTTGATTTGTAAGCTAGCGGCTACTGACTTCTTGGTAAGCGATTTAGGTGAGAAGAGCACCAACCTCGCCTGAATTGATCATTCTTGCCTAATGACTTAGGACTTGCGGTTTTCGTGTCTCTAGCTGAGCCACGGAAATCGATACTCTACACTCCTCCTGGCGTAAAGCAGAGCAATCTCCTTGACAAGGTTTTGAGAACACAAGGTGTTGCGTTCTTGAATCTCAAAACTCTCACTTTTCCTGGTGACAAGCCTCTTGATCGCCGGTTGCAGGGTTTTGCATCCTTGAATCGCAAGAATCTCACGCTCTTCGGGTGACAACTCTCTTGATTGCCGATTGCAAGGATTTCTCGAGATGAGAATGATAGTTTGCTAAGAGCAAAATATGTATTTGATCGAGGATCCTTTTCTAATAATTTTTCAACTCTTTATATAGAAGAACACATTCGTGTTCCACTTCACTTGGAACTCCTTAGTAACTAGACTCCCAATACAACTCTAAACGATCGACACTCCCGTCTGGTCCTTATCTTTTATGCTTTCCAATCTTATCAATAAGTTTTGCAAGGAAATCCTAACCACTATAGGAAATGTTAGATTAGAAATAGGCTACATGGACCAGCCTTCTCCAGCACATTATAATCTAAATTGTTCACATTTTGCACGGGCCGCTTACTCAATCCCTTCAAAGCTCAATAAGAGATATTTTATCTCGTGCCCAAACATTGCCCCTCAAGGCTTGAGATTAAATTCATCAATGCAAACAAAAAGGCTTGATTTACCAAACAATGCGCTGTTATAATCAAATGATAATTCCACACACAAGTGCCACATCACCTCCCCTCTTCTGAAAAGTCGCACCACTTCGGCCAACGTCATATAAAAAGTGCATGTTTGTGTCAATCTTTACTTCTCAACATAACTCTTTTACTTCCATCACTTCAAACTTTAAGCTTCTCTCCAAGGCCAGCTTTTCTATCTTCTTGCCGTCGTCATCCTCCGACTACATTCATGCCTCCTCACAAAGAAAGGCACCCAGACCTAACCCAAGATAAACCGCCTCGCCGCTGATATTTACGTTGTTACGACTCAAAGACACCCAGGCGCTACTCTCACCCTCAGAGTCACCTTTAAAGGCATTGGCCGCCTAGGCCCTTTCCTCAAAATGCCAATAGATCCCGAATTATTTCCCATACTCAGTCGCCGCTACTACAACTCAGTTTTGATTTTCCAAGACGAACCACGAGCTAGCACAGAATTATGGACCAATAAAGATGTTCTTTGCCCAATTGGCAAATGGTCTAACACTTCTGAAACTGATTCGATGGCAAGCGGCTGGCATTGACCTTTATTTTTCACTCCCCAGTGGTAGGAATCATGCACCCTTCATCACCGTCATGTGCTTCTAGGATTCCGCATGCAATTGCTTCCGCCTCCCTTGTGGCGATGTAAGTATCACTCTCTTGGACCTCTATACCCTGTTCAGAGTTCCCATGGCAAATCCTGTTTGGAAACAAAGTAATTACATAGTGTTTGACCAAAGCCGACAAACACCAACCTGCCTTATACTCCGCTTGAACCACACACTTTACCGACGTTAAGTCTGACCAAAGTGCCATCTCTTTCCTTGAATTTTGGCTATCAAAATACATCTTCTGCCCCTCTTCCAAGAAAGTTAACAAATGTTGGACCAACCTCGCTGAATGCCTCTTTGAGGGCACCAAATTGGGTCTCGTACAGTCCATCCTCGCTTGCATCTACCATAGTCTGCGACAGATTGCACTCTCACGACTCAACCTCAACCAACCAGGACCGCTCTGGATAGTAGAGCTCTGGCTCTGAATGTACTTCCCCATCTTTCGCCATCCTGAAATCTTACCATTCGAGAGAGAGGAGCTTCTGGGCAAGACTCTGATGACCACCTCCTCCTTTGATGGGTAGACCTTCCAGACATGCTTCGCTGCCTTTTGCTTGCACATCGAGTTTTCTGAGGCTGCAATTTACACCATTCTTAGCTATAACTTCCCTCGAGACCTTAACACTGACTTTCTTCCTTCGCCAGAACAAGATAATCAAGCGAAACTCATTTTCCTTCAAAGCAACACATGTGGTGACCTCCTTGTTCCTGATCCCTCTACATCTAGGCATGAATTATATGCCCCAAATCACTTCACCAGACAACTTGGGCTATCCCAGCGTGCCCTCATGCCTCTCGTTTGCTCAGTGAATCGCTACAGCATCTGGCGAGCCACTTCTCGTCCAAACCCCACTGACTTGATCGATGCTCACTATGGCTTCCCACTGGTAATGCTTCCTGAACAAAATTTTGAACACCCTATTGCACCATCCTTCTATAGGACTACTAGCTACCTGGCATGGAAAGCCCAATTCTGGGACAGTATATGACGAAAACCACCACTAGCCCTTTTTGCCGCTGTCTTTCGTAACTTTAAGAAGCAATTTACGGACGACTCTGGCCGGCAACTACTACACATGATCCACAAGGACACTGACGACACCACTTGGCCAGTGGTACGTATCCTTAATTACTTACTTTTTCCCTGCTAAACTTTTTCCCCAGATGTTGGCGATATTTCTGCTTTATTCTAATTCATTTTTCCTTTACTGGACCTAAACAGTATTCCGAAGAACCTAAAGCCCAAAATGCAGCTGTCAACGAGGAACCTCGCCAAAACACGAAAAAAGAAGAACCCCCACAAGCTGTAAGCATTCCATTCTCCAAACGCCTCACCATTTTAAGCCTTCAGAGAATATAACTGTCCTGCTTTATGTCAGCATCCTTACAAGCAGACTCGAACCGACTTGTCAGCCGATGGTTCTAGTAAATGTAAACAACGCCTCTGTAAAGTCATCATTGAGGACAACTCGAAGGAACAAGTGGTACAGGATGAACCTCCATAACCAATAACAATTGAGCTTACACCCTCTGCTGCAACCACGAATCTCTCATCATCACCAAAGACCTAATCTACCACCATTGTCCCATCACCACAGACTGATGCTGCCACCGCTGAGCAACCACATGAGCTAGTTGAACCCAACCTCTCATCTTCTCACAAGGTAAGATAACTCTGCTCCAACCTTTTAACACTCTACGTAGCATTTAGTTACACCATTATACTTCTAAACGTTCACTACCCTTAGGATTTGCTCACTGTTACTGAAGAAAGCACTGCCATCAACACTGAAGCTACCATCATCATCAAGAACATTCCCAATCTTCCGTTGAACACCTCTGATCTGCCCATCTCTGAACCTGCTCTAAACGCCAAACTACCCCAATACCAATCTTTTCTGAATTTTGCTAATGAATCTGAGGAGCAAGACGCCACAAATGAAGGCGGCGCCGCCTCCTTCTCTTATCACTCCCTACATTATACTCCAGAGGAACAACAAGCTATGGCGGAAGGGTGCATAGTACCTATCTCCAATCCAGAATCCTCAAGCGAACCCAACATAGCTCTGGAGAAAATAGTACTTGATATTCTTCGCTCGCCTGAATCGTATATGCTTGGCGAGCTTAAGGTATGCTTACTATAACAACCTTTTCTTCCTTTTATACACTACACCACCACTTATTATGAATTAAGTGTTTTCTAATAAAAACCTTGGCCTTGAACTTCTTCTATAACTCCCGGCACTCAGCATCCTTTAGTAGAATGTTCAACTCCTATCGCTATTTTCAAAGCAGCCCCCAGCAACCGAGAAGCGTCCCCGTGGGACTCATCATCTTCAGGCCCTTCCAACCAAGTAGCTGCTCTTCGGGACCAAGTTTTGAGTCTAGAAGAACTTTCCGCCAAACTCGATGTTTTGAGTCCAATTCTCGCTGATATCGTTCTTCCTCGAGCCACTCTAAAAAACTCTCCCAAGCCAAGTTAGATTTGTTCGAGAACATCAATAGTACCCTAGACAAAGTCAAAGACCTAAAAGAAACTACCCCTGGCGAACTCCTCGATACTATATTTGAATTTGAGCATGATCTTCGCGAGCTCCACAAATTATATACCCACCAAGATAACTTGAAGCATAAAGTGGACCTCAAATGGGAGGTGGTAGCCAAGATGGCCAATCAATTGCAGCAAGATCGAGGTCAAGTTCAGGAGTTTCTGCAGAGCACTTCAACCAAAAGAGAAGCTCTAGCCGTCAAAGAAGCTGAACTACCAATTCTTCAGGCTGGAGTGGAACTTTTACGGGCTAATGCTAGTTCTACTCATGCTAGCGCTTTGCAACTTTTGGATGGAAGCTCTGGTCCCGCGAATCGACTTGCTGAAGCTGAGGATGATGCTTCAGAACGACTGGACTTGTATAGCTTGGTTTGGAAAGACTTCAAGCTCTTTAAAGCGAAATTAAAAAGAAAGGCTCTCCTATTGTAGTTTCTAGGCCTCTAGTATTAAGCCCAACTTCTTGTATTTTGTGAACCACAAATAATTTAATTGTCTTTATTTAATTCCAGATTATTATGATCCACTTAGATTCTGAATTCATTAATGGGCCTCATATATAGGCCTGCTAAGAACAATCCAACAATAACCAGTCTGCTAAGAAATTTACCTACCATTTTACTGTTGTGACTCGACCTTTCCAGTCAAACTCCTTCTTGAATGGCACTTTAACTCAAATTTGAAATCCGGAACCTGCTTGTCCCCTCTGTCAAATCCCCACACGTGTAACTGCCCCCAAAAAATCTCTAACTATGGCTCCTTTAACTCGGGATAGACAAACCGTCATGTTGCTCAATCCCCTAGAGACACACGTCATTCATCAACGGCTGTGTTTTATCTCGAGAATCTTTACCGCTCTATTTGGACGTAATGGTTCAATATTTATTTCTCATATAAATACCACTCTCATTCTTTGCATCTGTGCACCCCTTCAACTTTCTCATTTGATGAACTCCACTTCGTTGTTTTTACTCTGGTTCTCACTTGAAAAGAAACCTCTGATATAATCCTCCCACACTGCTATTACTCGACCTTTCCAGTCAAACTCCTTCTTGAATGGCACTTTAACTCAAATTTGAAATCCGAAACCTGCTTGTCCCCTCTGTCAAATCCCCACACGTGTAACTGCCCCCAAAAAATCACTAACTATGGCTCCTTTAACTCGGGATAGACAAACCGTCATGTTGCTCAATCCCCTAGAGACACGCATCATTCATCAATGGCTTTGTTTTATCTCGAGAATCTTTACCGCTCTATTTGAACGTAATGGTTCAATATTTATTTCTCATATAAATACCACTCTCATTCTTTGCATCTGTGCACCCCTTCAACTTTCTCGTTCGATGAACTCCACTTCGTTGTTTTTACTCTGGTTCTCACTTGAAAAGAAACCTCTGATATAATCCTCCCACACTATGAACCTTAGATAGTGATATCCATGTCTAAGTCTAGGCTAGATAGTGATATCTATGTCCAGATAACTCCTTGGTAAAGTCACCCTGAGTATATACAGGGTGATGAAGTCTAAACGTCGGGGATGACTTTGCACTGGCTTTCTCACTAGCAACTTATCTGCTTTTGTGTGCATAGAGACTGCAGGTCCATGGACGCAGATGTTCTTACGAGGAAAGCCAAGGAGCCATGCATGCTACCGCTCCCCATTTTATGTGGAGTCAATTTAGGGAGGCACATGACAACTGGATTTCAGTACTTGGTCCATTCTCAGGGAAGACACCAAGGTAGAAGCTCGTTATTGATGAAGGAGGAGTGAAAGCAAACTTCTCCCCATCTGCTGAATTAGTTTTCAACATCCTCCAATTCCTCTTTCTGCGGCCCTTCTCCATCTTCTAGTAGAACTGTTGGCTATCAACTGTTTTGAGGATTTGGGGTGTAGGGATCATTTTTCCCTTTTTGTTTCTTTTGTTCTTCTGTCAACCATAGCATATTTTCATATGGTATCAGAGTTTTAAGCCGCAAAGTGTTTGTAATCTTGTACTTTAATGTAATCTGCTTGTGTTTAAAGAATGATTTCTCTCTGCAAAACGTTGTTCGCATTGATAAACTCAAAACCATAGCATATGTTGGCGAGTATAGATTAACAAATAAATATTGACAAAGGATCTAGCCACAGGAATTGGCTGTAAAAAGTTTGAAAATTTCACTATGAGAGTTAGCCACAAGAATTGGCCTTGTGCTAGAGAAGTCTCTATGTTATGCCTATTCAGTCTATTCAGACGGGGAATTGCCTTGGAGCCTGTATGGACTGAATTACTTTGTTGCTAGCGGATCGTCGTACTCTCACATCGGCTGCATGTATTTCTTGAGGAAACGCTCATTAATAGGGTTGCCATGAACTGTACCATCTTGATCTCTTAGACGAACAACCCCCTTTTTCTTGAATATGATCTATGATGTATGGACCTTCCCATTTTTCGGACCACTTGCCTCGTCCGTCGATTTTCTCGCCAATGGGAAGTATCACTCTCCAAATTAAGTCTCCTTCTGCAAAACTTTTGCCCCTTGTGCACCTGTCATAAGCATGAGATACTCTTCGTTTTTCAGCGCATAAGTTGTCATAAGCCTCCAAGAATTTCCCATCTAAATCCTCAAGCTCCTACCACATCGCTTACACATAATCCTCGCCATTCAAATCATGTTGTTCCCTGACCCTCATGGACTGGACATTGATTTCCAATGGTAAAACTGCATCGTGGCCGAACATTAATGTATAAGGAGTCATTCTGGTAGGGTTTTGTTTGCTTGTTCGGTATGCCCATAATGTATTTAATTAATCTTCATGTCATAAGCGGGCATCGCTAGCAAGCATTCTTTTCAGGATATATATGATTATCTTATTGATTGCCTCAACTTAAGCATTTGATTGGGCATAATACAGGGTAGAATGAAGAAAATGTATTCCCAAGTCTTTCATTAGCTCATCTACCTCACCAGACATGAAAGCTGCCCCTCTATCTGACACAAAACATTCCGGAATGTCAAATCTACAAATGATATCTTCGAACAGAAACTAACAACTGGCTTTGTGGAGGACACTTTCAACACGCTTCCACTCATTTAGTGAAAAAGTCAGTTGCAATGATGATCGATGAACTTGTGTCCTTCCGATGAGTGAGGATGAATCATCCCGATTAAATCCAAAACCCATCCTCATGCTGGCCAAGGCTTGATGATTGGTTGCAAAGGGATATTGAGCAAATGGATGATGGACCATGTGCTTAACACTCTTCACAGCCTTTGGCAAATGTATTACAGTTTTTGAGTATTCCTGGCCAGTAGTAACCATGACACAGTAATAACCATCTCATCTTTGGACCAGCTTGGTGTGTTTCTGCTGCCCATAAGTGTACTTATCTCATTATGCGCTTAGCGTCACGTATATATGCATCGTAATAACAAACCTTCTTCTCCTCGCCTGTACAGTGCATCCACTCTGAGCACATAATTGGTAGCCAGAAACCGGATCTGCTTATCTTTCGATTCGTTAGGATTTTGGAGATACGAGATGATGGGCTGTCTCCAATCTGTGTCTATATGATCAAGTGTTGCGACGTACCATTCATTGTTTTCTTCTTGTCGAGCAAAGAACGAAGGAAGTGTTCGTCGTTCAAGTTTTAGAATCCGCTCGCGTACTCCATCCTGAAGGCTTACCCCCATTGCTAGTTGCGCTAACTCGTTTGCTGCATAATTCTCCTCGCGAGGAATATGACTCAATTCCACCTTAGTAAAAAACTTGAGTAAATCACAAGCTTGCTTGGTGTAAGGCTCCAACATTGGACCGGCCTTATACTTCTTCTCGAGTTGCTTAATCACCAAAAGGGAATCTCCATATACGTGCACGTCTGTAATTTTCATATCCAACAAGAGCTCCAATCCTATAATAAAGTGCTTCATACTCTGCTTGGTTATTCATACACTAGAATCTGAAAGAATAAGAAGTTTGGCCATGTGGGGTAACTAGGGCGACTCCTGCTCCAGCCATGGTGCTAGTTCTTGAACCATCAAAGTATAAATATCATTGGGCAAGATCAATATGAGCCAAATCTAGTTATAGGCCTTCACAAGCATCGACCATCGGATGATGGGTAAGAAAATCAGCCACTGTTGGGCCCTTTACTACCTTTTATGGTACATACTATAGTGAAAATTCAAAAATTTCCAAGATTCACTTCCCAATTTTGCCCCTTAGTATGGGCCTTGATAACATATACTTCACAAGAACAGTCTGCGCAATTACGCAGGTGGTAAAGGATAGCATATAGTGCCTCAACTTGCATCCTGAAAAATACAAGGCCAAGCACAATTTTTCCATTGGTGAGTATTTCGTTTCACAATCTGTTAAAGTACGGCTGATATAGAAAATAGCGCGCTTGACCCTTGCCGTATCGTCTTGAGCCAATAGACTCCCAATAAAATAGTCGGTAGCTGATATATACAGCTTAAGAGGGACCCTTGGTCTTAGCGGTACCAAGACTGATGGGTTCGCTAGATATATTTTGATGGTATCAAAAGCCTCTTAGTGAACAGGCTCTCATACAAAGTCTTTTTGATTCTGCAACTTGAGTAAGGGTGAAAATGGTTGTGTCTTCTCGGCTGCATTTTCAATAAATCGCCTAAGGAAGTTTATCTTTCCCAATAGCTGCTAAAGCTCTTTCTTATTCTTTGGTGGGACTGCATTTAGTTCTTATCAGCTGGGACCTCGATTCCCCGTTGATGGACCAAGAAACCCAAAAAATCTCCCGCTTGTACACCAAAAACACACTTGGCTGGGTTTATTCTCAACTGGTGCTGTCTCATTCGAACGAACACCTGCCTCAAGTCTTCGATGTGGTTTGTCCTACGCTTTGTCTTGACTACCACGTCATCAATATAAACCTCCATGGATTTCCCTATGAGGTCGTGAAATATTAAATTCATAGCTCGCTGGTAGGTGGCCCCTGCATTCTTGAGTCCAAATGGCATATCCACGTACTCAAACACCCTTGCAAAAGCTGGGCACTAGAATGTTGTCTTATGCCTATCTGCTTCTATCACTGAGATTTAATGGTATCCAACTATTTCGTCCATGAATGATAACATCTCAGGCGAGCGACTAAGTCCATCAACAAATCTACTACTGGCATTGGGTATGCATCCTTCGAAGTTGTATTGTTGAGGTCTCGATAATTAACGCAAACTCTCATCTTTCCATTCTTCTTCTTTACCGGGACCACGTTTGAAAGCCACTCGTTGTACTTGGCTACTCTAATGATACCTGAGTTAGCATTTTTTCAATCTCTTCCTTGACTAGAATGGTTATCTCTGTGTTCATATGACGCATCTCTTGTTTCACAGGTTTCTTTCCTTCGAAGATAGGTAAGTTATGGCACACTAGGTCTGGCGACAGACCTAGCATGTCTTCGTACTTCTTTGCAAAACAATCCGCGTATCCCTTCAAAAATTCAATGAGCCTCTGACATACTTTAGGTTCCAAGAAGGTACTTATAGCCATAGTCATTGACTCTTCCAAAGTCCCAAGATTAATCTTTTCGATTGGATCCTTAACTTTATGAGGCGTATCGTCTAAAGCTGCTAGAGCTAAGTTGATTTCCTCTTCTTCATCTGATTCATGCAGTACGTCATCATCTATGTATTTCAATGCTGCAATCATTGGAATACTTTCGTTGGCTTGATTCTCCATTAGAAAATTGTGGAATCGTTCATACAGGGAGTAGCAAGCCTCAGCCTCTATACTCGATAAAGACTCTAACATTGAAACGATCTGAGTGGTAGCTCAATGGTATAAGGTCGACGATTGTCTTCGCCTACTTAGATGATACCCCATTGAGCTAATTCAGAGGCCATTACACCAACTGGGCGGCCCCTGTTATCTATGTCACATACCTCCAGTGGCCGAAGGTCACTGTTGTAGTAGCTGGCATCCACAACATTGGCAAATACAGAGTAAGGACGAGGATCTATGTCAATAACTTCCGCCCCATCTGACTCCATATTCTAAAGCACCATCTGCTGATGAAGAGAAGAGGGTACATAATAGCTTATGTGGATCTAATCTCGTCCCAGGCTTGCGTTATATGGTGTTGTACATTCTGATACAAAGAATGTGTATATGCCTGCGGTTGGTCCCATTTGCACATGAAGAAAAATGATTCCCAAAGTCTTAAAGATGCTGCCTTGGAAGTTTCGAACATAAAAGGTTGTTTCTTGGATAGCAGACTTGGGGATACCTAGTAGTGCCATTGCTTTGATAGTTATAATGTTGACAGCTGCCCCTGAATCCACCAAAAGCTTATTAATTTGGATGCCTTGGACCTTCCCTGTGATGTATAATGGTCACATGTGCATGACCATATTCAGAGTAGGCTTCGCAAACATCATATATGCCTTCTTCAAAGACAAGTCAATCTCTGGTTGCTTGGCGAGCAACTGCTGATCTGATGATATGGTGTCCTCTTTTGTTGTCGCCAAGTTGTTCACACTTTTTAATAGATTAGCGTTGACCTCTGTTTCGTTTGTTGAAGGTCCTGCAAACTTGGAGGGTAAGATAAACACCATATTAACATTAATATCTATCTCATCCTCGTATTCTTGCATCTCTTCCTTCTCGTCTTCACCATAGTCTACTATTTCCTCGTCGTTTTCCTTGACACCTTCTTCAGTCTTCTCAGCATCGTCAGTGGTATCTAAGGTGGCAACGTGCTACGCTTGAACCTCAGGTATAGGTTCTAACATAGTTGGTTGAAACAAACCAGAACTTTTATTTCCAGGGGTAGGAAAAAACTTGTCCAAGCTAGCCTTTTTCTTCTTTTTTTCCTCAATCAAAGGCTTTGGCCTCTAATGAAGACCCTTTGCTTTGCTTATCGTGACATGCTCCCATGCAACCTCCTTAGTTCGCTGAGGACTCTTCACTGATTGTGTAGCTTCCTCAACAAAGTAGAGACGTTGCTTGGCCGTTTTTTGTTTCCTTGGGTCGCGGGGAACCTCGGGTACAGGTTTCGGTGTCTTCTGTCTGGCCCATAACTCTGGGTTACGATCGAAGACACTTGGCCTGGTTGCTCGGACTTTGGGCTCGCGAGATCTCTTTCCAAAAACAACCAGGGGATTAGCTGCCAAGGCATTCAAACACCTCTGCAACTTTTCTAGGGTGTATACCAACTGCTCTTCCTGCACCAAACCCATCTCTAACGCCTCCAGAGCTCTCTTAGCTTCTCCAAAGTACCGTTGCAAGTTGCGTCTCTTACTCGGAGTCACTTTCACCATTTTACTTTTCTCCTTCACGTACCATACGTTTTCCTTAGTGATATTTCTTAAATCTGGTGGAATGTACGGCTTGGCGAGTGCGTCGATTGCAGCTGCTTCAAATTTCTCTGATCTGCCAGTCTTCTCTACAGCTCTCCTTCATTTAAAGGTTTGGGAATTCTTTTGACTTAGCTCCCTTGGGCTACTTGACTGATAGTGTTCAGGTGTTGAGATCAACTTTTGATAGACTTGGACTGCTTCCTTTAATTCCTCGTACATGATCTTCATCCCACAATGGAACCTGCAACTAGAACACAAAGCCACTGGAGATTCTTCCTTTGGGTCAACCTTCTCCTTTCCTTTTGATGTATTCTTCTGTTATCTTCTTGAGGTACCCTCACCACTGGTCTAAAGGTCGAGAGATGGTTTCCTTTTGTTTGGGTTGCCCCTTAGCAGCTCTATCATTCCAACCATCAATGCCTTTTCGATCGCAGGATTTGGTGCGAGTGCTGCAATCTGCACTTCTCCCTCGTCTATCCACTGTTGAATCTTATACATTAATTTAATGTAATCATTAGTGGAGTGATGTTCTCATCTGTTATGGTATCAGCTGTGAGGTAGATCTTTCACATCTTCAAGATCTGGGCCTGGAGTTCCCCAATTATCTGGCACCATTACTATACCCACTCGGAGCAGCTCTTCAAAAATCTCTGATCGCCTGGTTTGGACAAATGCGATATTTCGCTTGGGCTTAGGCTTCCAGTTTGATCTTCTATGTCGTCGTGTTGGCCCGGGTGTATCGTGAGACAAGGAAATTACTGGAACTGTAATGAAAGGTGGTGGTGTATTAGGATGCCATTTTACCACCCCTTCTTGGCTAACTGTGATCACTTCTCGCTCAATTAAACCCTAAATTCTATTCTTCAGAGCAGAACATGCTGTCGTTTGATGTCTAAATGTGTTGAAGCCTGCAAAAATGCTCGCCTGACCTTTTATATTCTAGGTGTTGTAGCTTGAATACTGGCCAATAGATGGTAAGTTTCATCCCTTGCAGTCTGTCTACGATTTCTTCCACATTGTCTTATGGAAAAGTATACTGCGGGTGGATTGGTTCATTCTCTTTCTCTACTCCTATTACAAAGCTAATGGTTGACGACCAATCAACATTCACTATGTTAAGCTAAGGTGTTGGGAATGGTTGAGAATCAACTAGCAAGGCCGTCTTGGAAGCTCCTTCTAATGCTAACTGCCCTTCGTTAATCCACTTCTAGATTTGATCTTTTAGCTTGACGCAGTCCTTAGTCATATGGTTCTATGTGCCATGGAACTTACAGTACTTCTTCCCTTTTAATTGTTCAGTGCTAGGAAGTGGGCCGAAGTCTGTCTTGGTGGCTCACATACTGAAAAGCTCATCTAGTATTTCATGAGCCATGTTGGCATCATAGGTGTAGAATTCTGGCTTTGCCAAAGCCACTGTCGAGAGCTTTATAAGACCTTTGTTCTTCTTAAGCTTGTGGGGTTTCAGTACTTTGTTCGTCGCTAACTCGACAACACCCACTTGTTCTTCTTCAAAGTTTGATTCTTGTTCAACTTGATCCTCTATATAAGCTACAGTTCTTGGCTTGTGTCTATCGTAAGACCTTAATGTATACGTCCCCTTTGATGAGTTACGTTTGTTATCACGCTTTTGCATGGCACTGTGAGCTTTCGTAACAACCGTAATAAGCTCGTTTAGGGTAAAATACCTATTGTTGAAAAACAAATTGTAGTACTGGTCTTCCAAGCCATTTATGGCCATTTCAAAAACTTCATTTTTCCTAACGGGGTTTTGCATAGGTTGTACTCAAATCAGAAACGGTGAAAGAAAGCTACTGGTGTTTTTGATGATGATTGACTCATGGTTGCTAGCTTTTTTATGCTAGTTTCTGGTTTCATTATCCCGAAATGGTCTATGAACAACGCTTCCATTGTCGCCCACTCCGTGAAGGACCTCTTCTCCAGACCTGTATACCAGACGAGGAATGATCCAGACAGAGATGAACTGAAGGTTCTCAATTTGAGCTCCTCGTCTTCAGCAAATTGCCCTAGCTGTAGGGTGAAGTATGCCAAATGTGTTGCTGTGTTGGCATCATCATCCCTTGTAAAGGTCTGGAAGTTGATTGGTTTGTAATGTCTTGGCCACTGCCAAGCCTTGGTGTCTCCTTTCTGGATAGGCGAGAAAGAAGTTTTGTATGGCTCATGTGCTTTGGCAATGTGAATATCACACTCTTCCCATACAGCCAGGAAAGCCCCTGCTTGCCGTGTCCTTCTAGTGAGATCAGAGACAGGCTTAGTAAGAACTGAAATATCTCCCTCTGTTCTCTGAAATTGCGTAGCCACGGCTTTGGCCTACTTTGTTAGGTTTGAATCTAGGGTATGCATGATCTCCACATGCATCATTTCCTGACCCTCCGTGAGGGTTTCTATTTGAGCCTTCAGCAGCTCCTGGTCCTCCAGGCCTTTGTTATACTCTAGCCTTAGAACTTTGATTTTGCCTACCGCCGTGTCTGTCTTCTCGCTACTGGAAGCGAGCAGGTCTGCTTGCTCTTCAATCCTCGCTTGATGGACTTGAAGTAACCTTCAAGTTGTACGTCCCGCTTAGCAGCATACGCTCGATACTCTTCGTAACCTAGGTGATTAATATCACCTTCACTCAAGAAGTTGATGTTCATACTTAAATGATGTTCTGTTCCGAAGATGATATCAACCGCTTTCTCAGATAGTGAACAACATTTAGAAGAAGTGTGTTCCCGGTACTTCAGTCATGGGTGTTTGCAACACTGAGGGTACTCCTTTTTATAGGGATCCCCAATTGTCGCTTAGAGACACAAAAGGCTGGTCCCACTGGGGGTGCCAAAATGTTTAACACCAAAATATCCCAACGGATTAGAGAGACCTTGTAAACTGTCTCTTTTCTCGATCGTGCTTCATGCACTGGCGTGCCTCCGTCTCGCGACAGAGTGTTGATTTGTAAGCTAAAGGCTACTGACTTCTTGATAAGTGATTTAGGCGATGAGAGCACCAATCTCGCCTGAATGGATCCTTCTTGCCAAATGACTTAGGACTTGAGGTTTTCGTGTCACATTCTGCATTGCCAAATGACTTAGGACTTAGCCCATTATAATCTAAATTGTTCACATTCTGCATGGGCCGCTTACTCAATCCAGCCCTCAAAACCCAATAAGAGATATTTTATCTCGGACCCAAACAGGAGGAGAAGAACAAGGCGAGAGAGGCAAGGAAGCAGGCGGCTGAGGAGGAGAAAAAGAAGCAGAAGGAAGATGAAGAGAAGAAGAAGAGGGAGTACCAACTTCAGCAAGCCAATTTACTCAGAAGTCAACTGTCAAAACCTACTGTTGGTGGTTTGGCTAAGCCTAACCCTCAACTGAATTCCCAATCCCAAGCCTCAACTAATGCAACTGTCAAAGCTAGTGCAACTCCTGTTGTCGTTGCTTCGGCTAATTTGGTGCCAACTAATGCTAATATGAAGCCTTATATTAATGGCCAACCGCATTCTCAAGCCGTGAAGCATCTTGTCAGGGCTAATGTTTGTGTAACTCCAATTCCTGCTGCTTCGGCCAATTTGGTGCCAACTAGTGCTGCTAAGAAGCCTTATATCCATGGCCTATTACATTCTGAAGCCATGAAAGATCCTGCCAGGGCTAATGTAAGATATGCTCCTGTTGCTGCACCAAAGTTGGTTCCAACCGGTGCTTCTCAAAAGCCATATGTCAATGGCTATTCCCACTTTGAAGCCGTTAAGACTGTCAAGGCTAATGTAACATCTGCTCCTGCAGCTACCTCAAAGGTGGTGGCAAGTACTAGTTCTTATCAGAAGTCATATATAAGTGGCCATTTGCAGTCCAAAGCATTCAAGGCTCCTGTCACAACTAATTCACCTCTTGTTTCTACTGCTTCGGCAAATTTGGTGTTGGCTAGTGCTTCTAAGAAGTCTGATGTCAGTGGCCATTCGCAGTCTGAGGCTCCTGTCCAGGGTAATTTATCTTTGCCGAAGGCTGTGCCAAGTAGTACCGTCGATGTCCCTAAAAAGTCAAGCATTAGTGATCCTTTTCACTACGTAGATCTGAATGATCTCCCTAAACGAGCTGTAACTCCTTTTCCTGCCCATCTGGGGAAAAGAGTATCAACTAGTACTAGTTTTGTCTCTAAATTTTTTGATTCACAGCCTCAGAAGCAGAATGCACCGGTCAAATTAGTAGCTTCAACTCCGTATCCTGTTTCTCTTACAAAGTCAGTGCCACCAGCAAGATTGATGCACCTAAAAAGTCTGAAGTCAGTCACAATCAACAACAGCCGGCTCCTGTCACATCCATCTCTAGTAGTACTACTCCTACTAGTACTACAGAGGTATCCTTCCTTGTAGGACAAATCCGCGTCATGGAAAAAGTTCATCACAGCGTGCAAGATGAAAATAAGGTTCTGAATGCAAGTGCCTTAGAATATAAGTTCGCAGAGGATCAGAAGAACCTAGTCATCGGTGACAACAATGCAGCACCCCTTCCTCCACCTACTACCACTACTACTCCTGTTCCAAAAAGGAATAACAACTCTGAAGAAGTAGTAGTTCCTCAGACAAAGATAACCAACGATGTTAGATGTGATTGGAGGAAACTGCCATACGTGGATGTCAGACCATTAAGCCGTCAGGTTCCAGTTAGTAATACTGGTGCCTATGGAAATTATAACTATGAGTTTCACCGTCAACTAGTCTTGCAGTACCAAGCCGCCCGGAGACTTTATTATTACTATGATCTAGACCAGAACAACTATGGTTACAGCAGCCAAAGCTACCAAGGATATGGAAGAAGGTTCATTAACGGTGTTGGCCAAGAGAATCAGCAGAGATGGCATAGCCGAAGCCCCAACTTTCATTTGAACTTTATATTTTGCTGAATATTCGTCCTTTAGAAGAAAGGAGCAACCTGAATAATGTAACAATGCTATCTATCTCATATGAAATATGAATTGTATTTGCTTCAAATTTTTAAGTGCGATGTTTTTTCCTAAATCAACAGTAGCAACAAATTATCTGTTATGTCTTTTTCTTTGAGAACATGCATCTTGCTCATCGGCCTCAGTAGCTAAACGTAAACAGTACTTGGCCTTCATTGCATATACTCTCGACTCCTACAGATTCTTAATCCGAAGACCATACTACTACGATACTATGCTACATCCATCTGAAACTTCATTCTCTAGTACATAGCATTCATTCAATCTATGTCTTATTCAGAAATTCAAGCAGTGAAAGTAACTATGAGTTTCATGGAAAAAACAAAAAACCTGGACACTGCCAATAACTAGTCCACATCAAAAAATTTAGTTATATTTCATCATCAACTAAACAGTAGACTAGTAAAAATAAACGCAGCATCATTGGCATAACAATTCAGTTTGCAATCAGCTAGATGATGAGGGGAGCTAAAGCATATATCTCGAGCTGGCCTAAAATTATCACTTCTAATAGAAATAAAACCCAAAGCACCGCCACTGTTGATGATCATCTCATTACCAAAGCAAGGTCTGCTACACTTCTTTTGTCAGACCCTGCTATTGAAATTTCTGATATGAAAAGTGGAAAACCAATGGAAGACCTGGTGGAAGAACTGATATATAGTATATACATGCCTCATACATACAATACCAGACTTGTTTGTAAATTCATGTACTAAAAGTCTAAAACAGATACACATCATATTTTATGTTTTGTAGGTTTTTGAGTTCTTTTACCAAAAAGTTATGGATTACATGGATATATAAGACCACCGTACAAAACAGAGGAAGAATGAGTGGCAATATGACAGGACTTAGTATCGATACTTCGTGGAATAGTCCTTCGGACCACCTTCCTTGCACCACGGTAAACCGTCTCTACAATGTCAATGAACACTTGCTTGTCCTTGAGATCCCAGTTGATCTTGTCGTCGTTCCTGGTGCCGAGGTCAATCATAATGTGCTTGTTTCTGAAGAAGAACATGACTGTCGAGGGATCATAAAGCTCGTACATTGTGTTGAAATCAGGAACCTTAGAGATGTCGACGAGGTAAATCACCACAAAGCTTCTAATCTTGTCAGCCACAGCTGCTAGCACTTGATCCATCTGCATGCAAGTGTCATCCCCATCACGGCCGAATCTTACTATCACTATCCTTTCTCCCTCGGCCAGAATGGCCTGGTCGACGGTCCATCCTGAGTGCAGGTGCGGCAGCCTGTATGGCATTCTTCTCAGTCAATTGCTTTCTTAAGTTCAAATCAGAGAAACCGGTTTTATGGTCATTGGAGCCTCACTTTGTCTATCTATCATTTGATTAATCAGATTTAATTGATGGCGGAAAGGAAATTCCTAATTGAACCAGGAAACCAAGTCGGGCCAGGATACAACTAATAAATACAGTGAACACAGCCATCTGGTGGAAACAAGAGACGAATCTAGAAAGAGGGTACTTTGGGTTTAGGCTTGGTTGTCAAGAAAATTAAATCTCATAGGCTTGTAAGACCTAATCGATCGAGGAAAGTAAATCTATAGACTCTGGAATTTCTATTCCCATACAGAATATGTTTTCCTATCTATACACGGATTAAGTGTCTATATCGCTTGCCTTGCTGAACCTATAAATACCGGCCGACCCTGGACCTTGAATTGTTTCGATCAGATCGCTTTGATAGTGTTTGTCCAGAAAAACCTAGAGCTATAGCTAGCGTTTTCGAAGCCAAAAGATTCCGTGGCTTCTGTGTTGGAAGACAAGAACAAGAGGAGACAGGCCAGGATCAAGGCTCAGGAGGATGAGAAAAGGAGGATGAAAGAAGAGGAAGAGAAGAAGAAGAACGAGGACCTCCATATGCAAGTGGCTGCGCTCAAGGCTGATATCATCGGCAATGGCCGGAACAATAAGCAACAACTACCTGTGAAACTAGCTCCCCGTGTCGTTGCTCCGGCGCCAAAGCCCCAAGTCAGTCCAAGAGCTCCATATGCCACAACGGCTCACAATACTCTTCCTGCTGCTGCTTCGGCGCCCATGCCTACTAATAATAACACTACTCGTGCCTCGTACTCATGGTGTCTGGAGACAGGTGACCCCTCTCTCTAAAAAGGCTGATACAACTGCCAATGCAGCAGCAGCTCCTCTTCCTGTTGCTTCGGGGAAGTCGCTGCCCCTTCGCATGGATGCTTCTATTAGCTTCTTAGTGGGGGACATCGTTGTGAAGACTCCAGACATTGCTGTTGTGGAGGATCCAGCCACTTCGGTTGTGGAGACTCAAGCCACTCCCACTGTTGCGATGACTTACGCAACTGCCTTACAGAAGCAGAAGGCTGCATATACGCAGAAAAGAGGAGGCCCCATCAATGTTGCAGCAACAGCAGCATCTGTCCCATAGAGCAAGAAGACTGCTACTCAGACCAATCAACCTGCTGCCAAAGAAACCGTAGTTCTTTCCGAGAGAGAGACTAATACTAGTCCTGTTTTCTCAGAAAGAAACTATCAAAGTGTAAACCAGAGAACCACTAACAGGGGGTTACAAAAGTACAGGGCTACTAATGGCGGTGGTAACAGATCCGGCCAAAAGTACTATAGGAATGGAAGGGTGAATGATGGAGTGGCTAATGGTCCTGGCCAAAAGTACAATGGGAATGAGAGAAGGTTTACTTGTGGCCAAAGGTACAATGGTATTGGAAGGTTCAATAATGGGATTGGTCAAGACAAACAGAAAACACAAGCAAGACCGAAACCTGTTGTTGATGAAGAGGGGTGGCAAAAGGTGGAGTACCGAAGTGGACGGAGAAACTAGAAGGCTAAGCCAAAGACTCGATTGTTTTTGAATTTCCAGTCTCACGTAGTTTGTTTGATTTTTTCTTGAATATGCTATATGATTGTAATGAAATAATCTCGATTAATGAAACTGTTCTGAATTTTATTGCTTTAAGGATTTCTTTGTGCAACGAGATTAGATTTTAGACTTATCAACAACATAGAAATGTATAAACTAGCTAGTAAGCGATTAATAGCAGAAACGGTAACTTACTGGGAATGATACTGAAAAACTTCCATGCTGTTTACATCTCGAGAACTGTAGATTGTACAATAAGAATAAATTGTATACGTGCATCAGAGAGCTAGAATACAAAATAAGCCCTGCGCACTATGATCTGTGCATGTTAAATGATTTCCAATCCCATTCTTTGGGCTGGAAAGAATTCTTGTGGGGTTTAGAGAGTCACAGTTCAAGCTTTGAGTTACTAAACTGGCCGAATAAGATGGCCAAATCCATACCCTGCACCATAGTAGGCCCAACCATCTGATAAGGACATTCCTTTGAAAACCCAACCTTCCCAGAGTTTTGTACTTTCTTGATGCAGGTCTTAAACTTCTCATGGCATTTTACATCGTTGATACCTACAAAGACAATTTACTGTCACATAAACAAATATGATATTGCTAGATCAACCAAAGAAAAAGAAACTTTAACGGAGTGAGCAACTGATATGGAGGTAGAAAATAAACCCACTCCATTCACACATTCAAAGTTCTCTTCTTCTTCTTCTTCTTCTTTTCTTTTCTTTTTTTCGTAAGTACTTGGTCTGGTAGTTAACATAAAAGATGCACCGAGATCAGATAAGTGAGTTAACCATTCAGTAGTCATTCAGCAATACTTTTCTCTTTTTTTCATTCTTCGAGCAGATCTATCCCCAAGTTTAAACTATCTTTTTTGTTCCAAATGATTTTTGTGTTTTGGTTACTTGATCAGAGAACAAAACACACCATTGAGCCCTCAAATTTAAACTACTGTTTTTTACCCTAGAGCTGTTATATTTGCTAAATGATCAAATTTCTTGATTAGAAGCTGTTAGTATAGCATCATTAGTTGTCCGATTAAATATACTTATCCACTTATGCAGGCGATCAACACCTACCCGACCACCCGAAAGACCACCAGAAAGGCTACAACTCTGATCACAAGACCGACCCCATCCGAGTACGCACGCGCCCGACAAGCGCACATCCGAATGTGCGGATCACATGACAGCAAGTGCAAACCAGTCCCACATCGAGGAACACAGGCAAGCAGCAAGCTCAACCACCTATATATGAAATGTATTTATTACAGGTAACATCATCACATCTCAACGCATTCAAAACACTAAACACTCCAACCTACTTCTACGCACGCTCGCTTGACTGTTATATCCAATACATCTTCTAACTTAGGCATCGGAGCGTTGAAGGCAGGCCACCCCTGTCTCGACCCCTGACTGTCTGTTTGTCATTGTATTCTTCTAACAGCCATACCCGACCACGCGTACCCGCACACCCGAAAGGAGAAGAAGGGCCCGACCATCTGAACAGCCCGAGCGTTCGGACGAGAGGAAGAAGAGCTCGTACTTGCTTCTGCTAGATTACGTCCCGCGTAATCCGGTAGAAACAGTTGGCGCCGTCTGTGGGAAGCTTACAAATTGCAAACCTCATATAAACACCGCTAACCAGAAGCCCACATGCCTACCCAAGAGACTAACGTCAGCAGCACACCCATCGGGGAAACACCCCCAGGCGCGCAGGAGCGGCAGATAATAGAGCTAGCAACGAGCAGCAGCGAGGAGCGCGTCGGCGGCCTGCTCCAGGAGCTGCGAGAGGCAGCGTTCGAGAGGGAGCAGGAGCGCCAAATTCGACGGAGACTAGAGGAACGGCTGGACGCGCTCGCCAACCAACAGCAGGGACGACGGGAACGAGACCAAGAAACCACCGACGAAGAGCAACATCCGTTCGGCGGGGTCGGCGCCCGAACAATCCGCGCGCCCACACCCGCAGGGGAGTCGCCACCCCCGACGGATAACGCCTGGATCCTCCAGAGGATGGAAGAATTGGCGGAAGAGGTATCACGCCTACGGAAAGACAAGCTCGCCGGGCAGGGCGGGACGTTCACCCCCCGGGTGAGCCCGTTCTCAGCGCACATACTGGAGAGGGGAAGAGACCTCCATGCGAAGACAGCGAAGATCACCCGGTTCGACGGGAGCGGGGACCCCCGCACGCACATCAACGAGTTCCGATCCACCACAGACGGGACCGAATATTCGGACCCGACCCAGTGTTTCCTGTTCCAGGAGACACTGACCGAGGAGGCCCGGAGCTGGTTCTACGAGATCCCGCCAGGCTCCATCCATTCATTCCTCGAGCTGGCGGAGAGCTTCCAGAAGCGGTACCGGCTCCAGGGGAAGTACAACACCACGGGTATCCTCCTCAAGGTCCGCCAAGGGAAGGACGAGAGCTTGTCCAGCTACATTAACCAGTGGAGGATGCTTGCGAGCACATGTAGGGACCTTGACAAGCGAGTGGCCAAGGTGGCCCTGATGGATAACATGCTCGCCACGCTGTTCGTAGAGAAGCTGGTGAGGAAGGAACATCTCGACTACGACGAGATTATGGACCTGATTGTACAAAAGGCGTTGGTAGAAACGCGAGTGTACGGGTCCACCTCCGAGTCTAGCACCAACAGACCGGAGAAGGCAAGCGCCCAACCGCGACAATTAGCGGACGACGAAGAGCCAACCGGGGGCTACAAGAGGAGCCGGGACGCGCAAGGACAGAATCACCAGAGGCCATCCTCCCGCAACCACCACAACAACCGCTACAACCAGGCGAGGGGACCAGCGCCACAGGAAGCCCATCTACCGTCAGCGCCACGATACCGACCGGCGGGCCAGGAGGTATATGCAATCAACCGACAGTCGAACGCACATCTGCTCCGCCAATACCGACACCAGATCCCACCGCCAAACAACATGTCGAAGGCAAGGGCCCCGGTCGGCCGAATCCCGGACATCTGGTGCGAGTACCACAACACCGCCACCCACCACACCAACGACTGCATTATGCTGACAAAGGTCCTCATAGATATGCAGAGGGACGAACGGGTCACCCCTCCTAGGGCGGACGGACGACAGCGCGAAGCAAATATTGAGACCCGGGGGACTATCAGTACGATATCCGGGGGAAAGCGCAAGGAGGGAACCTCGTCGCCCGATCGCTCGAGCAGGGAGGTGCTGACGATCGGGGCAGGGCGGACGCACAAAGCAGAAAAGAGGGAGGCGCCTGCCATTAGCTTCATGGCGGAGGACAAGGAAGGAAGCTCGAAGGATAGCACCCTACCGTTCATGATCGACGTGATCATCGACCGATTCCTCGTGAAGATGGTGCTGGTGGACAATGGGGCGTCCGTGAACGTAATCTACTTGGATGCGTACACGGCGCTCGGCAGGCCCGCGCACAAGATGACACAGGATCATGAGTGTGTCGCCAGCTTCACGGGCGAAACGTCGTACCCGATTGGGAGTGACAATATCCGAGTCAGAATCGGTGCATCCGACTCCCCGCACAGCGAGGTCCGGACAGACTTCATTATCATGGACACCCCCTCCCCATACAACGCCATTCTCGGGAGGTCGGGGATCAATAAGTTGAAGCTAATCATTGCGGAGCACATGCTCTTGGGACGATTCCCAACCAAGCATGGGGTCGGATACGTTCGGGGATACAACTATGAGGAAGCTGCGAAGCCCCAGAACAGGCAGGAGGTCCTCGCCATGGAGCCTGCACCAGGGACGGAAGTACCAGACGACCCGCACGACGGGCTGATGGCAGTATCGCCCGTCCCCGAGCGCGAAGAGCAGAGGACGATTCAGCTGTCCTCCGAACACCCGGAAAGGACGGTCCAGATTTGAGCATCGTTGGCTCCCGCAATAGCCGAGCGGCTGATCGCGCTGCTGAAGGAGAAGCAGGAGGTGTTAGCATGGTCGTACAAGGACATGCCTGGGATCAACACAAGCATCATATCCCACAAGCTGAGCATCGGCGTCGGCGCACGGGCGGTAAAGTAGAAACGACGGGCGTATAAGGCGGAACACTATGCGGCGATGCACGAGGAGGTGGACCGACTGCTGGGCATCGGGTTCATCCGCAAGGTGGAGTATCCGAAGTGGATCTCCAACGCTGTAATGGTGCTGAAGAGCAACAAGAAATGGAGGATGTGCATCGATTACAGTGATCTCAACAAGGCGTGCCCCAAGGACAGCTTCCATCTACCGAGGATCGACCAACTGGTGGACGCGACAGCGGGGCACGAGCTCCTATCAATGATGGACGCATATTCGGGCTACAACCAGAACTTCATGGACCCCGAGGACCAGGAGGCGACGACGTTTGTCACGGACAAGGGACTATATTGCTACGTCGTCATGCCATTCGGGTTGAAGAACGCTGGCTCCACGTACCAGAGGCTCATGAACGCGATGTTTCATGGCCTGATTGGCAACATCATGGACGTGTACGTGGACGGCATCTTGGTGAAGAGCGTTCAGGCGGTCGACCACGTCCAGAACTTGGGGACTGTGCTCGACGTCCTCATCAGGAACGGCATGAGGCTAAACCCGGCCAAATGCACGTTCGGGGTCACGAACAGCAAACTCCTTGGGTATATCGTCAGCCAGCGGGGAATTGAAGCCGCGCCCACCAAGGTAAAAGCGATCATCGACATGAAGCCACCAGTCAAGAAGGCGGACCTGCAGAGCCTCACGGGCAAGCTCGCATCGTTGAACCGGTTCATATCTCGCTACTCGGACAGATGTGCCACATTCTTCAAGGCCCTCCGAACGACGAACAAGCGTGAGGTTGCTTGGACGCCCGAGTGCGAGGCATCCTTCCTTCAGATCAAGGAGTACTTGGCGTCCATCCCGCTCCTCTCCAGGCCCGTCCGAGGGGAAATATTGTATATCTACCTGGCCACCTCGCTCACAGTCGTCAGTTCTGCCCTCGTCCACAGGGAGGACTGCACGGAGTTGCCCGTTTTCTTCTCAGGAAAGGGCATGACGGGCGCTGAGACCCGATATCCGACGATCGAGAAGATGACGCTCGCGCTCATCACCGCTGCCCGACGGTTGAGGCCATACTTCCAAGCGCACAACATCCACATCCTTACGAACATACCCCTACGCCAGATACTCCAATCGCCCGATCACAGTGGCCGCCTGGCGAAGTGGGCAGTCGAACTCAATGAATTCGACCTTCAATACAAGCCCTGAACGGCAATCAAGGGACAGGCAGTGGCGGACTTCATCGCCGAGTATACAGAAGCAGAAGCGACGCCGGTCGGCGCACCCAACGGCCTGACGGTAGAGGCGTCCGACAAACTGGAGGTCAAGGAAGGACCATTGTCGGAGTGGAACCTCTACGTCGACGGTTCATGCACAAAGAAGGTGAGCAGCGCCGGGATCATCCTGACCGGACCATGTGGGGTAAACGCGGAGTACGCCCTCAAGTTCGAATTCAAGACAACCAACAACGAGGCCGAGTACGAAGCGCTCATCGCGGGCCTACAGTTGGCCAAGAACTCGGAGGCGCCCGACCTCAACGTATTCAGTGACTCACAGTTGGTGGTAAGCCAGGTCGAAGGAGAATTCCAAGCGAAGGGAGAGTCCATGATCGCCTATCTGAGGTTCGTGAAGACGCTGATCAGTGGGTTCAAGTACGTCAACATCAGCCACATCCACCGAGGACTCAACGTGAAGGCGGATAGGCTCGCCCGATTGGCCACGGCTCCCGTGCACACGGGACCAAGGCAGCGGATCGTCGAAGTGTTGCGACGACCAAGCATCTCGGGAGCAGAGCAGGTCCTGGCGATTGAACCACACGAGCACAGCTACATGGACGTGCTCATCGCTTACAAGGCAAGGGGAGAACTACCAGAGGACAAGCGAGATGCCAGAACCATCATCGCACGGGCGGCCAACTTCAGCGTACGGGACGGGGCACTGTATCGATAAGGGAGGACTTGGGCGAGCCTCAAATGCGTCACTCCAACGAGGGGCAACTCGATCCTTAAGGAAATCCACTCGGGCACGTGCAGCCATCATGCGGGCGCCAGGTCGATCGCACACAAGGCCCTTCGGTGTGGATTCTGGTGGCCCACCATTCACGCGGACGCTATGGCGCTAACGAGCAAGTTCCACCAGTGCCAGCTGCACGCGCATCACCACCACACGCCCGCCGTCCCACTGTCCATCCTCTTATCGCCCGTACCGTTCGCACAGTGGGGACTGGACCTGATCGGAGAGCTTCCAAAATCGAAGGGGCAGTACAGGTATCTGATCGTCATCATTGACTACCACACCAAGTTCATCGAGGCCCAACCAATGGCAAAGATCACGACGGAGAAGGTGGAGCGCTTCCTCTGGTGTTTCCTCTTCTATCGCTACAGGACGCCGATCAGCATCATCACGGACAATGGGTCGCAGTTCAACAACCCTCGACTCATAGCCTTCTGTAAACGGCAAGGAACGGACCTCCTCTTCGCGTCGCCAGCGCACCCCCAGACGAACGGACAGGTGGAAGCCGCGAACAAGATCATCAAGGCTGGCATCAAGAAAAAGATCGAAGATATTGAACCAGGGGACGCAGGATACGGGCACTGGGCCGAGGTCATCCCAGAGATCCTATGGTCCATCCGAACGACCGCCAACGCAGCCACGGGCGAAACCCCGTTCAGTCTCACGTTCGGAACGGAAGCTGTGCTACCCTTGGAGATCACCCATCAGAGCCCACGGATCGAGGGGTACGATCCACGCACGAACAGCGAGGGGCTACGGCTCAACAACGACTTGCTGGAAGAACGGAGAGACACGGCGCATCTCCACAAAGCCGCGAACAAGCAGAGGATCGCCCGACTATACAACCAGCGTATTCGGGCTCGACCAATCCAACTGGGGGACTGGGTGATGAAGGCAATTCAGTAAAAGGTCAAGGCACTCGGCCCGTTGTGGGAAGGCCCGTACGTCGTTGACGAGGTGATAAGCGCCAGCACCTTCTACCTTAGAGACATGCAGGGTCAACGACTACAGCACCCATGGAACATCCAACACTTGAGGAAGTACTTTCATTAAATTTTGTTATGTTGTACTTTTTCCATTTTTAAGTTTATGATATTGTTGCGTTCGTTTGTCCTTACCCCGCCAGCCCGATACTCGGGGGACTGGGGATAGGCTGATCGCATGGATGTAACACTTGGTACCATTTGAAAAAAAAGAGGGAGCGCATGCACGCGCGAGTCATTCAAAAGATGCAACAAAAAAAAACAAGACAAAGCACATGTACGGAAGGGAAAGACTTCATTGATTTACAGAGCACAAGGCCCGAGTACAAAATCCTACTCTATTACAAAAAAAGAAGAAAAGAAAAATCCTACAACTACGCCCCCGTATTCACCTCCAGCTCCTCCACCTCCTTTGATGATGCCCGCTCCGCCTACTCCACCTGCTCGGACAGGTCCAACTGCACCAGCACTGGCTCCGACCCCGCCTCAGAGGCCACCCCGAAAGGCACCACCTCTCCCTCAGGCGCCGGAGCCTGAGCGCCCGTCAGCCTCTCTGTTTCAGACCGCACGAACGCCCGGTACTCCTCCAACCTGATGAAGGAAGTCACCGCTTCACGAAAGGCGGTCACCTACTCCTCCACCTCAGCCTTCACTAGTTCGCAAAGCTCGTCAGACTCCTTGAATTTCGCTATGGAATCCATGCGAGCAACGCGATCCACCTCCTTCATCCGGGACTCCGACAGTGCCTCCCGGGCGGCTGCTTCAGCACGAACACACTCCAGCTCGGAACGCATCACTCCACCTCGGCCACCGCCTTATCACGCTCAGTCCTCGCCAAAGCCTCACGAGCAGCAGCTTCAACGGACAGAGCAGTTGCCTCCTCCGCACGGGCGGTGTACCGCTGGGCCAAGTCGTTGGCCTTGTCGAAGTTGGCCACGAGCCTCTCCGTCACCTTCCGGTGCTTCAGCGCTTTGGCCTTGAGGCGTGCAAGTTCCATGTTCTCCCGCCAGCATACACGGAAGAGCTGGTGCTGCAGCCGGGCGCATGCAATGAACGCCCCGTCCAGCCCGTCGGGGGCAGCGTTATCCAGCGGCTGGAGCAGGGGCCCCAGCGAGGCGGCGCCATCCACAAGCGCACGGCGATGGGCATCAACAACGCCGGACGCCGACCCACCAGCTTCCGGGAGAGAGGAGTCTTCATTCCTATGGCGCTTCTGCGGGCGCTCATCTTCACCGGTCGGGGCACCGGGAGAGAGATCTGCACCATTATGAGAGGATCGGCGCGACCCCGAGCCTTAGGAGGCCTCACGACGGTCCTGCGGCTCGGCCCGACGCTGGTCGTGCTCCACCTACCATTGCTCCTTTTCACGGTGACGGTGGTCCCGCTCAGCCTGACTTGAGCCCCGATTGGCTGGTGGAGGAGGAGGCGGAGGGGGGATGGATGTTCCCTACTCGACGTTAGCAGCAACGAAAACAGATGGCCCAGCGCCCGACAATCGCTGGCAAATGGGGGAGGCGTGCGCGTTCACGACCGGCGCACGCACGGTGGGCTGAACTTCATCACCAACACGCATCCCGCCCGAGCCGTCCACCACGACACGGCGTACGGTATCTGCTCCCTCCAGCAGCATGTTCAGCCGTCGCACGTGCTCAGCATCCCGATCGCTCGCCTTGGACTTAGACATTTTCACTGCAAAAAAAGAAGGAACGATCAGGTTAGTAACAATCGATCAAACTACACTACACGTACATTATAGATATCACCACCCGACAGACCAGGTGTTCGAGCCAGGCGGTTCTTCTCGATCAGGTCCCAGTGACACGCCGCCCAGAAGTGCCTCGCCTCAGGCCTGGGGTCGAAGACGAACTTCAAACGGGCAACCCAGTTTTCCTCCTCGGGGGTCAGGGGATACTCGTGCGTGTCCAACCAGTGGAAGCGCTGGGGGACTCGATGGACACGATGGGCGTTGGCCGCGATCTCGGGGGCGTGCGCGCCAAACTCCCACTCACCTCCGACCAGGCAGTTTATCGTGCGCCAGCTGGTGGAGGAACTGGGAGGATCGATGAGCCACCACTTCACCCTTGGCTCCATGGTGAAGGTGCCCGAGTCTCGCCGGCGGGAGGAGTACTTCAGACGGAAGAAGTGGAGGAATTCCGCCCGTGTGGGGTGGTCCAACCCGCTCGAACGAAAGATGTTGAAAAACGCCACCAACGTTCGGGTCAGTGTAGGCTCACACTGACCAAGGGAGATCCTGAGAAGCGCCAGAATATACTGGAAGAACGGGTGAAGATGCAGCTTTATCCCCGCCTTCAGATGGAATTCGCTGACGCACACGTGGCCAGCGGGCGGTCGAGTGAACGTCTCTCCCCTCCCCGGTATCTTCAGCTTGACGGACGAAGGAATGTGGTAATCTCTCGCCCACCGCGTCATCTCCTTGACGCTTGGCGCCGGCTCGGGCTCTTGCACTGGCACTCCGTCGGGGAGCACCCAGTGAACACGCCCGCCCTCTGGAAATTGGGTCACGGGCTGATTTGGTCGAACGGGCTCGTCACCCCATGGCCCGGACGATGAGGACCCGCCTGACGACTCGGACGATTCCCCTAACCCTGCGACAGCGAGCGCTTGTTGAGGGTCCATTGGCTGCACCACAGGAGAAGCGTTAGGGATGAACCGCAGAGGAGTCACACTCATCACGGACTCGTACGAAGATGTACTCGATCCGCTCGTGTCAGACCCACAACTAACCCACCCCGCCCCCGGAATGTAGACCCGCTCACGCGATTGTCTGCTCGATATCTCTATTGGCTCCATCTCCTAGACGCACGCACGCGGAACCCACACTTAGCAAAAAAAAAAAAGCAAACTACCAGAAACACCAAAAACCCAAAAATCCTATCCCAAACAAGATCAAACCTGGCACACCTCAAGAACACGCCTTGTTCTTGAGATGCAAACCCAGAAAAGGCCAAAAAACCCAGAAACCGTGGAGGAGAAAAACAAACAGAAACCAGAAAAAGCAAAATACAGGGAAAAAGCAAAACAGAAAACAGAAAAACAAGTCAAAGAGCCTCACCAAAGTTGTTGATCACGGTTGAGAGATGAATGTCGACGAATGATTCCGGTACAGAGAGCAAGAGAGCAAGAACAAGATGAGAAGTTCACAGAGTAAATTTTGCAGAGTTTCGGTAAATGTCAAAAGCGATGAGGAAGACGACACCAGAGCCCCTATTTATAGTAATCGCACGGTGCACGCAAATGAACGCCAGCCGTCCATTTTTCGCGTGTGACCGTCAGATCACGCCACGTGGCCCCGAGGCGGTTCACCTGCCCGCCTAAGTAACCGCGCTCCCTTTCGGCTTTCCGCCTCGGTTTCAAACCCTATCACGGTCTCCCACGGGTCGACACGTGTCACCCATGCAACACCCCACGCGCCTGACGCATGACCACCGAGCAGTTATTACGTCATCAACATTTAATGCCCAGGGCACGCCTGCATTAATTACGACGGCTAGCATTTATTGCACAACGGTTCCCAAGGATAAGTCAAAAGGAATGTCACCTCAAGCGCCTCACCGAACAGAGCACCGCCACAACCAAGGCAAGACGACACACGCCATGACGTCCCACCATTCGGGCTGGCGCACACACCACGCGAACGACAAAACACCACCAAGGCAACACCATTTAGGCGTCCTGGGCGAGGATGAACGTCTGCGTTCCCCCTTCCACGCGCTAACAGAACTCACCGCCACGGGCATGGGGCACCTCCCTCCGTGCGCGTACCGGTAAGCGATCAGTTAGCCGGATTAGGCGGCACGGGCAAGAGGTCCGTCCTCTCCTTGCGCGCGCTAAGACCGATGGGCGGCACGGGCGTGGGGTTCTTCCCCTCCGTGTGCGCAACGTTAACGATCGACTAGCCGACTTAGGCGGCAAGGGCTCGGGGTCCGTCCCCTCCTTGGGCGCATTAAGACCGATGAGCGTTCCGGGTAGGGGGTCCGTTCTCTCCGTGCGCGAAAGCAAGCCGGATTAGGCGGCAAAGGCATAGGGCCGACTCCTCTTTGCGCGCGCTAAACCAATGGGCGGCACGGGCGTGGGGTTCTTCCCCTCCGTGCGTGCAACGTTAACGATCGAATCGCCGACTTAGGCGGCAAGGGCTCGGGGTCCGTCCCCTCCTTGGGCGCACTAAGACCGATGAGCGTTCCGGGTAGGGGGTTCGTCCTCTCCGTGCGCGAAAGCAAGCCGGATTAGGCGGCAGAGGCATGGGGCCGACTCCTCTTTGCGCGCGCTAAGACCAATGAGCGGCACGGGTATGCGTCCGTCCCTCCGTGCGCGCTACATGTAAGTAACGGTCCTGATCCCACCGTTAATGCTACAGCGTACGCAACGGCATCCCCGTTGACGTTACGACGTACGCAACGACATCCCAACGTTGGCGCTACGGCATACATTCGCATACATTCACGCATCATACCATACATTCACACATTCGCATACCTATATCTGTATTGCACCCATTTGTGTTTACCAGGCAAACTCCACGGGCGCGCGGCTCCAAATAGCAAGATTCGTTTGGAGGCCGGGCCCAGAATACAGGAACAGGCACACGATCGAACGCGCAGGTACCCACTCCGTCATGCGAGCCCTTCCTTGACCAGAGAGTTGGGGGACTTGGGGGTTACAGGACCACGCACCACTGCTCAATCGGATAAGTATCTTGTTTAATCGCACGAACTCTTTTTCAACTCCCCAGTCAAGAAAGTTCTCTTTGACTTGGAGACTTGGGGGACTTGTTAGTATAGCATCATTAGTTGTCCGATTAAATATACTTATCCACTTAAGCAGGCGATCAACACCTACCCAACCACCCGAAAGACCACCAGGAAGGCTACAACTCTGATCACAAGACCGACCCCATCCGAGTACGCATGCGCCCGACAAGCGCACATCCGAATGTGCGGATCACATGACAGCAAGTGCAAACCAGTCCCACATCGAGGAACACAGGCAAGCAGCAAGCTCAACCACCTATATATGAAATGTATTTATTACAGGTAACATCATCACATCTCAACGCATTCAAAACACTAAACACTCCAACCTACTTCTACGCACGCTCGCTTGACTGTTATATCCAATACATCTTCTAACTTAGGCATCGGAGCGTTGAAGGCAAGCCACCTCTGTCTCGACCCCTGACTGTCTGTTTGTCGTTGTATTCTTCTAACAGCCATACCCGAGCACGCGTACCCGCACACCCGAAAGGAGAAGAAGGGCCCGACCATCCGAACAGCCCGACCGTTCGGACGAGGGGAAGAAGAGCTCGTACTTGCTTCTACCGGATTACGTCCCACGTAATCCGGTAGAAACAGAAGCCAAACTAGTTTTTGAACTGATTACATTTTGATGTTCAAATTGTTACATAACATACATTTCCCTATATTGTTCAGCTTCGGCTAAAACAAGAACACGACTGACTGGTAGTCTGGTATAGCTTGAATAAATTAACTTACTACCCGATTCATAACTAGTTCCTATCTATCAAAAGACTCTTTTTTTGCCATCTCACAAGTTCATCAGGCCAATTACAGTTGGCTGCTCACGTATTACTTCCCATTCATCTTATTGATTAACCATCTGAAACTAAGTTTCTAACTTGCACCAAAATCTAACTTGCTATTGAAATCACTCCAAGTTTAACCATCAATAAACAGGAAAAACATTACCCAATCCAAATCCAACACAATGTTGAAACACTAGCCTATTGTGTCCTCTTATTCAATAAGCAAAAAAAAAAAAAATCTAACTTAATGAGAAAGGCAATACGTACCTGTATTACCAACATAATCATCATGCATCTTGCAGCAAGCATCAACATCATCACACGGCTTCTCTCCTGGGCAGCCGGTCCACCCTACTCCGCAGTACTTCCCGTATCTGATCCCAACCGCTGGAAGTTCAAAAATAACAAATAATCGGACTAAAGGAAAGAATTAATTCATTTTTTGTTACAAGCTTGTAACAAAAAATGAATTTACAAGCTTACTGTTGCAGTTCTCTTCTCCGCAGACCCGGCTGCACTGCTCCTGCAAATATTAAAAGCTCTTCTATTATAGCTCACATTTCAATTCGGATATACACAAAAACAGATTACAAAATAAAAATACGAAGCTCCCATCAAGTTTTATTGGTAGAATGCTTTTCACCTCGGGAGAGCTGTGGACGACGGAGGTGAGAAACATTCTGTCTTAATTAGATCGCAGAAGATTCAAGTCCTCTGGCGTTTTCTTGTTAAGGAACTTACGTCTGTTCTTTTTATACGAGCTGCTAATTTCGTTTTGATTGGACGAAATGACGCTATTGGATATTACTAAACTAGCCAACTGACCACAATCTCAGTCTAAATTGCTGCTAGGAGGATACTATATACCGTAGGTCTCAGGTTTCTTTGTTTCAGAGATAGCCCGGAGACACGGAACCGAACCAAAAAGCTATGCTACTTAGTCAACAGAAATTTAGCCATTCAGAGCCAACTTTCTTACACAACTCCATAGGCCAAACATAAAAAGCTTTCAGCATTCACACCCCTTCACTAAAAATAAAAATCTCACGGAATCAGATTCTACCCTTTAAAACATAGTCCCGGATGCTCAGACTGGCATCACAGGGGCTGCAAAAACATCCATATCCCATCACCACAAAACATTGAATTCAAGGAATCACGTTGTTCACAGATGTTGCGCGGCTGAGGAATGGATGTCTAAATTTAACAAATGCCATGCAGTATAATCATCATTAATGGGCAATGGCAATTGCTTCCATGAGAAATAACAGATAAAACTCCATCCATGTTACTTTCAATTACATTGAGATTATTAAGGCTGTCAAACTTGCATACCAACCTCTAAGCTTCAAAAATTTCTTTAGGAAAACAAAAAATTGCAAGTGGTGTACACGAAGTTCAGAAGCAACTGAAAATAGAGGCTTACATATGAAATCCCTACAAACATTTTACCAAATGGTTGTCCTCAGACCTGGTAACCAGTGATAGTGAATCCCCTACCAGCAATCTCACCAGCACAAAACCAGCAGTAGCACTCCAGAGCAAACAGAGCAGCAATGCCAGCATCTTCAACTTTCAAGTCCTGCCTGTTCCTCCACAAATTCTTCACATACTCAAGTTCCTTCCGCAGTGATTCATTCCGACCTGGGATACTGCAATGGTTTGAAATCAAGTCAGATAAAGTAGGAATTTACCTTGCGTGTGTTGATTTGATGAATGTGCACATATCAAAAGGAAGTAGCATGAATTTACACAGATCATAGGAGAACATAACTTGCCCATTGCATGATGACTAGTAAAATTGAAAGAAAAGAAGAGCTTAAGGTATCAAATGCATTTCAGGTCAACAATTAAAACAGAAACTAGTTTAGAAACACGCAATAACCATTTCTTGCCACACACAAATTGAAATCAAGAACATTCCAGACTAGTTAGATGTTCTCCTTTCCTTTTGTTTGGGTGGATAGTCATAAGATTTTCTTCCACATTCTCGTTCAATGAAACAGACATGAAAAGATCTATACAGGTTACACTGCCAAAAAAGAAGAAGTCTCTAAAGCCTTGAGGTCTTATTAACAGAAGGAAAGGAGTACACAACATGTAAATGAACCACTTCACATGCAGGATTAATTTTTTCAAAACAAATAGAAAGTAAACAGAGGCAATACTAAGTAATAGAATAACAGCATTAATTACAATGCATGCTTTTCAACATTTGACTTCCTCCACTTTATGGAATATGAAATGAGAAACTAATCCTAGATACTAGACTACCAGATTTCATAGGATTAAAAATTAGCCTGTCGATCAAAGATAGTACTTCCAATAACATCAAGTCATGTGCACACTAATCCATTTCGGCCTCTAGAATCAACTTAACACCTTAAGAGCACACAGATCAAATGAGAAACTGGCACCTAAGTAAAAACACCAAATCCAATGCTTAAACATAGATTTCTTCAGAAATATCACCTTGCAAGTCGAGTGTAGAACAATTGCTTTGACAACTCGCTGCATTTCTCCACAGTCGGGGGCTCCTGGATGTACTGTTTGTTCTGCTCTAGCAACTGCTTGTAGTAGGTAGTTCCATGCTTGGACACAAATTGAGTCGCTTGGCAAGCCTTGGACTGCAACTGACGCAACTTGGACGCCATTGCTGCCATCGATGCCCAACTCAATCCTACATTCACAATACAACCAAATCAAACAACAAAGTACAATAACAAGCACAAAATTGTTCAACAACACCAGCACCTCCCAAAAAAGAACCTAATTTTTGAGCTCAAAACCCAAGTAATCAAAATTCTCAGCAAAACTAAACAAAATCTCAAAAAACATTTAAATCTAAACCTAGACCCAATCCGAGCAGAGGCTTCTCAGGCACAGATTTCGATATCAAAGCAATCAGATCAGTCAACAAAGAGCGAGATCTAAAAGCAAGCAAAACCCTAGCGGTTTACGATCAATCAGCGGGATTAAACGGCGGCGGATTGATACAAATTTGAGAGAGGGTTTTACCTTGGTTAGATTCGAATGCAAAGCTGAAGAGAGAGAGGAGAGAGAGAATGAGGACTGTGCGATGATCTTGCGCTGCTGCGGTCTATTGTGCAATGGAAGAGAGAAGGGTTTTACACCTGTGGGCCCTAGATTACTTGTGCTAGTGGCAATCTACGAAATTTTCGTCTAAGTAGTGGGTTTTTGTTTTCCAGACATTTCTTGAGCCCGCAGACAATTTTAAAGGTGGGCAAGCCCAATAATTTTTGGGCTATGGTCCACACTCCACAGCCACCAAGGGAACTTGGAGGACATTGACTCAATACTACTCCCAAAGGCAGGAACTGACTACTGTTACTGACTTACTGTACAACACAAATAAGTCAGATAACAATGGTGCAGTAAATGGAGTTCAAAGTGCTGCACAGTCCGATCGAGTTAGCCATAGTCGACTCTTCTTAGTTCTAAGTAAAAACTGCACAATGCATACATACAGTATATAACAACAAACATCAGCACTCTCAAGACAGATGCATAAAACTGATGGATGATGATCGATATACCGAAAGTACTTGACGGAACTTAATTATATATGGAGGGTTTATGAGGATTATCGATCGAGTCATCGAGATTTTGTAGAAAATCTTTCTGTAATATTAGTTACAACTGATATTACCTATTTCTCTTATATTATCCACGAACTTGAACTAGTGTACATGTTAATTAATTTCATGCCATATCCTTGCTTGCCATGCCAGTATGTCATACGTATTTTGTACCTAATTAATACTTAATTTGATTGAGATCATTCTGGACTGATCGATCGATCTATACATAGCACTCATCACGGCACTGAAACATTTGCTCTATAATTTCAAGTTTTCAATCATATGAATTTGTATATGAATAAGGATCAAAGTAGATCGATCAGTTGATCGAGTTGAGCAAGGTTCTTCAAAGCTATCTATCGAAAAGAAAAACAAGGTTGTTCAAAGCTCAGTGGCTCATGCCGATATTGAAATCGTCGAACACGGGGAGTGGTTGATTGCTCTAGCTAAAGCTCACTCAATACGGAGCAGTTCATCGGTAGGGCCGGCGTGCGACGTGTTCCTCAGGCCAGCCAATAGCATAGAGCAGAAAGGGTAGTTTCAGATTTTCGCTCCTATTTAACCGGGCAGTTTAATGTATGAGTTTTAAGTTTTGTGCTCTCTAATTGACTGACCCTTTTTTCCCTACGAACCGGTATCCTACCGAAGAACTGGCCCTCAATATGCACGATGATTGGGCTCGCTAACCACATGGTGGTGATCTGGACGGCTGTGATTGGTCATGAATTCGTCGTTTACTGTGAATTGTCATGGGCATGGATAGATTAATTGCCATCTTAATCGTTGACGCTTGACCAGTTAGGGTTTGGTGTGCATGTGTACGTCGAGAAACTTATGCCAAGAAGCTCTGTCACGGAGGTGAAGAAATCCCAACAGCTGGTTCCATTAGGTAGAGATCGAATTAAAGACGACTTAATTGATAGTATGCGATGGAAGGATTAGAAGACATATCAAATACTTGAATTATATATTTCCGGCCCCTATAAACATTACTGGAGGAGAGGTTTGGACCTACGAAGTTACGTTTTTTCGTCGTCCCAAACTAAATGAAGCGACGAAGAATGGAATGGTAGCCTCAGAAATTATTTACGTCGCTTCAACTGACTGAGGCGACGAAGAATGATCTTGGTCGCTTCAATACAATGAGGCGACCATATTTTTCATTCCAAGCGACGAAGATAGTCTTGGTCGCCTCAAAGAAAATTGGGGCGACGAAGATTGATCAATCTTCGTCGCCCCAATTTTTTTAAATCTGAATCTGCTCTCCTTCTTAAAGTCAAACCATTCATAAAGTTGAAATTTTGGGAAAACAGTTCATTCGCGTTCTGGAGCTGTTCTTGTGCGATTTTGGGAGAAATTTGAAGAAATTGAGAAAGAAGGTTGTTCTTGTCATTCATTTGATTCTTAAGTAAGGTTAGTTTGATTTGTATCTCTTTAACCCTCTTTATGACCATAATACATGTTAATTTAGAAGTGAAAATGAAGTTTATGTGAAAATTTTGAAGTTGAATTGAATTTGGTCTTATGTTGTAGTTTTAGTGTGTGAATCATTGAATTGTGATAAATCATGTTATGGGTTCATGAATAATGTTTGAACTTTGGTAAAATTTAGTGAAATTTTTTATGATTAGTGTAGATTAGGTGTATTGGTCTCAATTAGTAGTGTTATTAGGGTTAATCATGAAATTGAGTGTATGGTTAAATATAATTGTGGTGTTTATCAACTTATAACTCCCGTTTGAGAATCAACAACTCATCTAGTTGATCGAGTTGAGTTGTTGATTCTCGAATTGTCCCATTTTGGATACTTTAGGTGAACATGACTTTGTTGATCCTTTTGCTATTCATGTGATTTCAGTTTCAGTTTTGGAATATGGTTTCGACAGTGTCTCCTTTCAATGTTCCCCGAGTACAAATTAGGTTGTTTAGATATGTGTGCACTCGAGGAACTGTAGGGAGATGCTGCCAAAATTTCCCTAAACTGGAGCTGAAACGCATGGGTGCAAGAGGGTTGACAAATGGCGTGTTCCCCTGAAGGGGATAGGACCCAACCCGAAGGCATAAGACGAAGAAGTGTGGGGTTTTGGTTGAATCGTAACTGTGGCGTGGTAACTTTGTTCATATTGATTGTTTATGTTGACAGGAAATATGGAAGGATACCCAGACAAAACTTGGATGACATATCCTCATTCTGATCCAAGGTACATCACAGGCATATTCGAGTTTATGAATTTTGCCCGGCGACATAGTAATGGAGCCGATTATCACTTTTGCCCGTACAAACATTGTAAGAACGGTCCGTTCAAGGTTACTATGGATACCATGTATCATCACTTGTCACACAATGGTTTGAGTCTGAATTATACTGTCTGGCACCTTCACGGGGAAGTTTCTAGTGAACCGGCAATGCTCAGTCAACGAAAACAGTGGCTTCAAGACAGAGTCGGTCCTTCTAGTGGTGTCGGTCCTTCAGTGAACCCGCAATTGGAGATTCTACATGATGCATATCCGTATTATCCTGGATACCATGCAGATGCACCCCAACAATTAGTGGAAGATAATTCTCGCATGAACTTCAATGACATGGTAGACGATGATTATGAAAAGTACGATAGATTATTGAAGGAGTCACATACCCCATTATATGAAGGCAGTGAGGAAACTGTTTTGAGTGCCATATTAGATGCAATGGAAATGAAAAATGAAAATGGATGGTCGGACACAAGTGTTGACTCTTTATGTATTTACATTAATAAACTTCTTCCTAAAGGGCACACAATCCCCTGTTTATACTCTAGAATTAAAAAAATCTTGAGTAATCTTTCACTCGATTACGAAAGAATTGATGCGTGTGAGTTTAACTGTGTGTTGTTCAGGGGGGCGCTTGTAAACGAGAGGATTTGTCCAGTGTGTAATTCTGAAAGATATAAGCCATATACAAATGATATTCCCAAAAAAATGATTCGTAACTTCCCTCTAACATCAAGGTTGAAGCGTTTTTTTATGTCGCCACACACTACCAAGCATATGCGATGGTTGGGGGAGCGGATATGCGTGGCTGGTAGCCTCAGCCACCCAGCTGATGGAGAAGAGCGTTTCAACATTTTGATAGAACTTTTCCAGGTTTCGCACGGGACTGCAGGAATGTGCGCCTTAGAGTTGCAACAGACGGTTTCAATCCATTCGGAACAATGAGAACTTTGCATAGTACATGGCCCGTTGTTGTGATGTCGTACAATCTACCACCGTCAATGTGCATGAAGAAGCAATATAACATGTTATCAGTGTTGATTCCAGGCCATAAATCTCCCGGAAAGTGCCTTAGTGTACTCATTGACCCAATGATCGAGGATCTAATACATTTATGGGTCGTTGGAGTCCATACTTTTGATTGAGTAAATAATGAGGTATTCTTGTTGAAGGCAGCGGTGATGTGGACTATCAGCGACTTTCCTGGTTTAGGGATGCTTGCGGGGTCAACGATGAAAGGGTACAAGGCATGTCCAATTTGTCTAGATGAGCTAACTTCAGAGCATATATGTGGGAGGATAGTTTATGAAGGTCATCGAAAATGGCTCCACCAAGACCACCCTTGGCGATTGAATAAGGCATTTAACAGGAAGGTGGAGTTTGGCGGAAGACCCTATCAGAAGAGTGGAGATGAAATTTTGGAGGACGTTAGGTCACACGTTTACCTTATTCTTAGCCAACATGACGACTTGAAGATGTCGTACAATCCGAATAGCAGACAGTGTTGGACTCACGAAAGCATATTTTGGAGACTGCATTATTGGTCATCATTGAAGATCAGACATTGCTTAGATGTCATGCACATTGAAAAAAATGTGTGTGACAACATCCTTGGAACCATTTTTGCGATTGATAAGAAGTCTAAGGATGGTCCAAAAGCTCGCGCTGCTTTGAAGAAGAGGAATGTGCAAAAAAACCAGTGGCAAAGAGAGGGTGACGAGGGGAGGGCGAAGGTTCCTCATGCACCATTTTTAGTTAAAAAGGATGCTCTAGAAGATGTGTTCCAATGGTTCGGGGATGTTAATTATCCTTTTGGTTATACAGGTAGTTTGAGAAGTAAGGTGAGAGTAAGTTCCCCGTCACAGCTTTATGGATTGAAGACGCATGATTGCCATGTATTGCTTCAACGTCTTCTTCCAGTGGTTATCAGAGGGTTCCTGCCAGAAAACGTTGTGAAGCCATTGATAGCACTGTCAAATTGGTTTCGTAAACTATGTAGTAGGGAGCTTAAGAATGAGGTTGTGCGTGACATGGAAACTGAGATAGTGCTAATTCTCTGCAATTTGGAGCTCATTTTTCCTCCACATTTTTTTACATATATGGTTCATCTGCCCGAACAAGTATTCCTTACAGGTCCAGTACACTATACATAGATGTATCCAATTGAAAGGTAAAATATTTTGATCCGCTAATATTATGTTAGTTATGTAATATGTAGACAAGTAGGAAAATATTGTACCAACCCTCTATGTGTTTTTGCAGGCAATTAGGAAAATATAAAAAGTCAATGAGGAATACACGTTACCCGGAAGGTAGTATTGCTGAACAGTACCTCGTACATGAGTCGGTGACGTATTGTAAGTCTTATCTCAGACGAAAAGACCATGAAGATATCGACACTTCCCCAGAGTGGAATATCAGCTGTGTTTCATTCTTAGTAAGACCAGATATTATCGAGACTCGTTGCCAGTTCAGGTTGACTGAGGCAGAGACTGCTGAGGCTCACTGGCAAGTCTTGGTGTAAACAGACGAAGTCAAACCTTACCTAGAAGAACATCTCAAAAGGTTCAAGGCTAAACATGGTGAAGATTTCGACGATCTACGTCGTCGGAGGAGTTTTCTTCGATGGTTCTTAACATGGGTACATCCAACTATTAATTATTGTAAGGTTCTTTGAGGGTTTATAACACTTATCTTTCACTTACATTCGAGCACTTATCTCTCAGGTGTCCCTTAAGGAAAAAACTTGGACCCGAGCTTGGTTGCAGGAATAAAGTCATTAGCTCAACGACCTCAGCAATTTCGGGTTTATAAGTCGTGTTATGTGAACGGTGTCAAGTTCACCTCGTTTGATTGGGATCAAAGAACCGTGACTCAAAATAGCGGTGTCATGATAGACATGGGTTCATCCAAGTTCTACGGCCATGTTAACTACGTGGTCGAAGTATTATATGCAGGCCGTATTCCAGTGGTGTTGTTTAAGTGCACATGGCATAACTCCGACGACGAGGAAGATCTTGACACCGTTATAACAAATCATGGACTAATATCAGTGGATACAAACAACAGTTACTATGAGGATTCACCCTTCATAATTGCAACCAAAGCAAAACAAGTATTCTACATGGACGATCCAAATGCTGGTGGTACTTGGAAGGTAGTACAAGAAATGTCGCACCGCAATGTCTACAGCACTGACGTATTTGCCATAGATGAAAACATATCGCGTACAGGAGATCATATATTCGAGCCTTACCAAGAGGACACTCCCACGGTGATACAATTTTACCAAGATTTTCAACTACTTTTGGATGAAGAAGGAGACGAGGACGAGAACGAGGACGAAGACGAAGACGAGAACGAAGACGAAGACGAGGACGAGGACGAGGACGAGGACGAGGAGGACTCGTACGAGGACGAGGACTAAACTAATATTATTATGAATTTGAAAACTAGACATACATTGTATTTTCATTAAAGCATACATTATGTATTTGAAAAGTTTCAAAATGGTGAATTTGTAAAAATAACACAAAATGAGGCGACCAAGATGTCAAAGTTCGTCGCCTTGGTTAAGGTATATAGTCAATGAGGCGACCAATATTGCAAACTTCGTCGCTTCGATTAGGGTTAATAGACAATAAGGCGACCAAGTATGGATCCCCAAGGTAACTCTGTGAATACAATCTTGATCGCTTCAATACATTGAAGCGACGAAGAAATCAATCTTGGTTGCTTCAATGTACTGGAGCGACGAAGAATGAATCTTGGTCGCTTCAATGTACTGGAGCGACGAAGAATGAAATTTAATCGCGTCAATGTATTGAAGCGACCAATAATGCATTCTTCGTCGCTCTAGTACGTTGAAGCGACCAAGATTCATTCTTCGTCACTCTAGTACATTAAAGCAACCAAGAATTAAATCTTGGTCGCCTCATATCCTTTATAATTGCAGACACAGTTTCTTTCTTCTTCTAGTTCATTTCCTTTCTTCTTCGTTTCTTATCGAGCTCGCCCTCGCCCCCAATTCCAAAACCCGACTTCCAAATCCTGGCACCCGAACCCCAAAACCCTAAATCCCCTCCACCAAAACCCTAAATCCATCCCTCATAACCCTAAATTCCCAAATCATTTTTCTCCCCTCCATTGTTGATTCTTCAAGGTATGCCTCCCTAAATCCCCTCCACCAAAACCCTAAATCCATCCCTCATAACCCTAAATTCCCAAATCATTTTTCTCCCCTCCATTGTTGATTCTTCAAGGTATGCCTCTCTCTCTCTCTCTCTCTCTCTCTCTCTCTCTCTCTCTCTCTCTCTCTCTCTCTCTCTCTCTCTCTCTCTCTCTCTCTCTCTCTCTCTCTCTCTCTCTCTCAATAATTAAATTCGTGTTATTAGTGTTATTTTGGCAAAGAGACTGGTTCCTATGTGTTATTAGGTTCTGAGTCCAATACCTCGCATCGATGGTTGTTGATCGAACACTTGGGCTGTGAGAATCGAACAATCTTGTATTTGAATGGTTTAGATCTTAACACCATTATGGAAATCGCAACGGTCATGTACTTTGTTTTTGGGTTATATATCTGCTCCCATTCTCTAGTCGTAAGCTTGCAAACATAATACTGAGGAGGCCTTTGGTAATCGTCGTTATGGCTCACACAGCTAAGTGAGACGCTTCAATCTTAACAGGGCAAGGCAAGAAACGAGCCTGCAGCGTCCTAAGGTGTCTAAGGATGCTCGAGTTAGGATTTCGAAAGAAAAATCAGAAGGAAGTGTTGGTGATGAATCCATTGAGCTAGCTAGAGGGACTTGATAATCTACACAGAGAGAGTTTTTAAGACCACACAAATTGAGTATAATCAAAGCTATTCCACCTATTATTGGCAAACATAGTTCAATGTATTATTTTGATTGGAAATTTTGCTGACATACATATGCCTCAACTATGTTAGACGATGGTGATATAATCTAGAAATCTGAAAGTATTATTCTAAGCCAAATAAGATGTTGGTTTTGTTCATTTGAAGTGTGATAACTTATAGAAATCTGAAAGTATCTAAAAACTGAAATGGATAGTCTGAAAGTTGTCTACTTATTTTGTTTTTGTTTATCTAATGACTAATGGTTTTACTCATAGGAGTGCTAATGTCACAAACCAAATCAGTATAGTAATCAGCAATGTATTGTTGACCTTGATATGTTTGTTATTTTGTTGTACTGTGAACGAAAGCGAAAGGGTTTGAAACTTTTACTGTTGTAGGATAGTGACTGTGTTTAATAATTTCGATACTTATGTGCTTACATACTTTGTAATGCTTAAGTGAATTTGGATATATATTATGTGATGTACATTTGGATTTGGTGTTAACGTTGGTTTAGATTTGGTGTATTAACAGAATGGCTGCCGGAAGTACAAGTCACCAAAAGAGGAAAGCGGCGCTCCAGCGTCTTGAAGCGGCGGAGGCGGCGGCGGGGCAAGCATTGATCGGAGCGGGTCCTTCCGCTTCGGGCTGCCCCACGGGACAATCCAGGGCCCCCTCGGGACATCATTCAGAGGGTTTTGGGGCTTTCACGACGGCCCCAATGCTTGAGGACACCATTCCATCCGTGACTCAAAACAGCGACGCCACTACTCCCTCAGAGCGCCCTCCCGCCTTCAGCATCCGATGTAAGAAGACCAAACTCCCAGACATGGTGGACATGGCAACCGGAAACACGACGATGGCGCAGCGCGAGGTCGTTGTCGGGACAAAGACTGAGTATCTGGTCCGGATGAACAACAATAAGCGCCTAAAGATGGAATACTTTACGAGGCATCAGGGGCCTGCGATGAAAGAGTTTAGGAGTCTGATGTCTCGAGACATTGGTAGCATCATACGCAGCAAAGTTCCAATGGTTGCGCCCACCTTTTTGTCACTTAGCGATCTACAACGCGACGTCGTCAATACCGGTATTGAGGTATACTTACTGCGCTTAGCTTAGTTTGTTACTTTACGGTTTATGTAATTATAACTTTTAATTAACACGATTTAAATTTTTGTGCTAGACGAACTATGACATCCCGGCGACCGATGTGGAGATGTGAAACTTTATTGATGCGACGGCGCAAACAATCTACAAGGATTGGAAGCATGATTGCCATCAGCATTATCTCTACGTCAGCCAGGAGACTCCTGCCGAGTTTCTAGGGAGGGAAGAAGAATGGGCGTGGTTAAAAGACCATTTCGAAGACCCTGCTTACCTGGTAAGCTTCATAAACTATCCGCACAGTTTTCGCCAACAATTTAAAATTTACATGTTTATCTATGATTATTTTTAAATGATTATTTTGTGTGCCAGAAACTGTGCAAACGAAATCGATGAAACCGAAACAAGAACAAGGAGCAGCAGCTCAACCACCATTCGGGATCCCTCGCCCTCTCATACCGAAGCGAGGTGTTGGAAAAGGGGGGTCATAGAGCGTCGGCCGTCTAGACTTGGATTGACGTATACCAGCCGGACAAGAATGCGGTTGAGAAAGTGGTGAGCGAAAATATGTTACGTTACATTATTATAATTATTTTTTATTACCATATTGTAATATTATTTAATTAATACATTTTAATTGAGCGGGCGGCAGTGAAGCGAAGGCTCGACGAAGTCTTGTCGCAACAAGATAATGTAGCGGGTGACGTTGACGGCGATGTGGTTTCCCGAGACCATCATCTTTCTCTTGATACACAAATAAATATCATAGAGGAAGAGGTGGGTTCAAGGCCCGGGACTTCTATAAGAGGTAATACTATAAAATCTGTGCTCGTTTATTTCGATTTACGTTTTGCTCGCTTTTTGTGTACTATTCAAACATATTTATTTGTACTTGTTCGACGTGACAAGGGTGGGGCGCGCACTCACACGCGACCCCAAACCCAGAGGAGGGGCCCGGGTGACCGACAATGTAGAGGAAACCCAATCCCTAAAAAGGGAGGTCGCTGAAGCCAAAAAGGAGGCGCGCAAATCCAGAGAGGATTATAATGTGCTCGCCGAAATGGTGCAACAAATGGAGGCCTTCATGCGATCGTTCCAAGCTGGGAGTCAACAAGCTCCAGTTCCTCCACCTGGCAATGCCGTCCCCGACCATGACTCGGATTTGTGAACAATAGTATTTAGGGTTTGTATAAACTTGTGTACATTTTGATTTGTGGTATATTTTTCTATATGACTTGATTTGTGGTTGAATGAGTTCGTTTATCATATATTGTGCTTTGAAATTGTGAACTGTCGTAACTTGGTACGTTAATATTTAATTTTTTTTTTCCTGTCACCAAATCAAAGCGACGAAGATTGATCGATCGATCTTCGTCGCTTCAGTTTAAATGGAGCGACGAAGATTGCTCATTCTTTGTCGCTTTGATTTGGTATCGAAGCGACGAAGATTTCTCAATCTTTGTCGCTTAATTTACAATCGAAGCGACGAAGATTGAGCAATCTTCGTCGCTCCACTTAGACTGAAGCGACGAAGATTGATCAATCTTCATCACTTCGATTGTTGCCAATTTTGGTTGCTCAATAAGAGGAGCAACAACTCCTATCTTCGTGGCACAAATTCGAAGCGACGAAGAATGTTTTTGTCGCATGAGTCAAATGAAGCGACGAAGTTTTATCAATCTTCGTCGCTCCAATAGTGAAGGGACTAATCTGAAACGACGTGGGGTTGGTGACGACGAGTTGGTCACATCTCATCGAGGCGACCAAAAAATGATCCGAGGCGACCATAAAACTTCGTCGCCTCGGATCTCTTCCCCAATAATGAAAGAGCTCTATATATATAGAATATATATATATATATAAGAGCTTCATTCTGTTCTGAATTAAACTAAGATTAGGGCATTGATAGTTTACGTCTGGAAATGCATGCATATTCCTTTACTCGATACAGTCATTTGAAGACTGGCCGTAAGAACTAGGTAGGTATGGAAAGTTGGAAACAGTATTTCCTTGGGATCGAAAGAAGTACACTATTGAACCTAGTATATAAGCCTTAATTTGGCTATATAGTCGTGATTGTTGAGCTCACGTGTTCAACAATCGTTAAACACCAAAATTGCAGTCTAATTAAAAAAAAAGGCAGAAATCAAACAGTTACATGTACACTAATAAGGACCAAGATACTTTCTTTTTACTTTCTTTTCTTACTTTTATCAACAAATTTTTATTCGTAGATTGTCTGTGAAGCCTTGTTCTATGTATTTCTACTTTCTATCAAATAGAGAAAAACACAGACTATCCTACAATAATAAAGATCGCGATCGAACTCATTGTCAGAAATTGACTTTGTAAAAGTCCAACCAATTAACAATAGAGGTACATTCGATCGGTCCGAAAATATAGTTAATCCCTTAATTCTATGATGACCATATATAAGCGAAGGTAAGTTGAAACATGATGAAGAATAAATCTCGAATTAGCACCAGTTGCTCATTATGATTGGTTTTAATTGTTTGAATTGTATAGAGTTAATTATAGCTAGCTAAGTCAAACTACGCTATAGATCAATTGAGTTTGCAGGCTCTGATCGAGTAGAAATGTCGATCTGCATATATAAACAACTAAGTATAAACTATCTGATTACGATAGCTGATGTCCTGCTTACTCTAATGTAACTGCTTACTCTATCTCTTAATTATTAGTTCTCTTTCCCCAATCCCGAATCAAACTCAATCTGATAAAACCATTATTGATTATCTATTCAAACTAATTTGCAGATCTCTCAACTAATGAATATCCCTGCGCCTGCTCTTTATCAACTGGTTGGACCAATATTTTGTAAAGCATGGCACGCAACGCTCGTATATATTTAGCCAGCAATGAACTACCAAAATATCACACTTAGATTTGTTGAAAAAGAAAATCGTCGGCCAAGTGACAATTTTGTCGTCCAGTCTAACTTTAGACGACAAAATTTATTTTCGTCGCCTAAGAAATGCTTTGACGATGAAAACATTATTTTCGTCATCTAAGATTTGATTTAGACAACGAAAATCAATTTCGTAGTATATGTACAATATCTTAGACGATGAAAATGTCTCCGTCGTCTTAGAAGATACACTTAGATGACGAATACATTTCGTTGTCTAAGAACATATCCTAAACCTAAACCCTAAGCCTTAAACACTTTCCCCTAAACCCGAAAAATCTTAGGCAACGAAACCCATTTTTCATCCTCAAAGTAGTACTTAGACGATGAAATTCAACTACTTTCGTCGTCTAAGTAGAATTTCACAATCTGACCTCTAAGAGCAACCCCAACAGTGATGCTAAATCACTTATGTCAAAATTTAAATTTGACAACCATCGTGGACTTTGGCATTTTAACTGTTTTCTATCCCAATGGATATACTATTTAATAATGAATATTTTATTAATTTTTGCTTACCCAGAAATAAAGAAAACTCCTCCTTAATTCTTCATTCTCCATTCTTCATTCTTCCCGGATCCTCTTATTCAATCATCTCTCTCTCTCTCTCTCTCTCTCTCTCTCTGTGACGACCCGGACCAGAATCAGCAGTATGATCAGCTTGATCGATGAGTTTGTGCGTAGTCACAGAGTTGCGACAGTTGATTGAATCGCCAGGCTCGTTAACGACTAAATTATTAGCCGATAATTGGAGCTGGGTCTCTTCTCGAGAGTTGTTGTACGTGTGATTACGAGTTCGTGGGCGGTTCCAGATCGTTATTTGGACGACCGAGGAATTAGTTATGAATATTTTAAGTTCGGATTTAAATGGTGGGCTACTTAACGACTAAATTACCGGACGAGAATTTGGTTTCAGTTTCTTCACGGAAGTTGTTTAGAATTTAATTTCGAGTTTGTGGGAACTTCCGGAGCATTATTTTGAGTTACGAAGAATTAGTTGCGAATATTTCCGTTTGTTGTTTGATTAGTCGATTTAAATGTGTGTTGGTTCAAAGGATTGACTTTTTATCCGTTTGGTCGAGGTGTTTGACTTTGGGTGATATTGGAAGAATATATCGAGATGAGTTTGTGGCCGTGTGAATTATCGGAATCGGATATACGACGAGAAAGTTACGCGCGTTTGAAGTTCGTCGAATGGATAAACATGGAGTTTCCGTTTTAAGAAAGCTTTAAATAGTAATCTGCCTAAAAAGGAAAGTCAAAAACTGGAATTATGTGGTTGACCTTGGTTGACTAGTATGACCGAGCTGAAATGGAGCTTGACGGTGGCGTTCACGGCCTCGCCGGCGACGGTGTTTTTCCGGCCACCATAGGGTGTGAGACTTATCCCGTCCGACTCGCCGAGTTGCCCTCGACCCTGTGCCGTCCTCCTCACGTGGTGGAGCTCACGGTGGAGAGAGAATTCATGGACCAAAGTTTGGGATTTTTGGGTTTAATGGTGAACTCCGATTTCGGCCGAATTGAACTTCAAGAGGTACTGGGTTTTGTAGCCCTCTTCAATGTGATTCTAACCATATAAATATGGTGTTCTAATTCGATTTGTAGATGGAGAATTTTGGGTTTGAAATTTGTGTTTCAATTCGGTTTTACATGAAATTGGATGTGTTAGAGTGAGAATTGGACTTCGGTGCAGTTGACAAAGTTGCTCAGTGCATGATTTTGAGTGGAATAGGTGTAGCCCCGCCTTGAAATTCTCCGTCCGGCAGCGGCGCCGCCGTGGACGGCGGTCAACGGCGGCGGTCAACGGTCAACATGTTTGACTTTTTGGACTTTCGGCAAGTTGCATGTCATTTGACTCGAAATCGCGCTCCGATCACAGTGGGGAGGTTCGTTTCTCGATTTGAGCATCCGAAAGTAAAGCGAGGTATTGATGTGTTATATATGGATGTTCGACGATTCGTCGGCTTTGAGTTATGTGTTTCCGGGAACAGTGGTTTCTCGTGATTTGTCTTGCATTGTCGAGATATGATTTTGGGATATGAATTTTGTGAATATTCAGGTGTTCGTGATCGTTCGTTTGGCGAGGGACTTTCCGCCGGATCACGGGTTAACGCGATACGCGTTACGCCAGTCTGTGAGTGGACATTTCTTTTCACGGATTATTTGCGAGTCTTGATATACGTTTTATGAACTTGAGCATGCATATGAGATTTCGGATTACATGAGCATGTGTTTTACGATTATACTTATACGGATATACGTATACGAGTATACATATACTTATATGTTGTTTTATGCATTTGCATCAAAATGTTTATGATTTGGTTTACATAGAGTACAGTCGTGGTTACGTTGTTGTATCGATACACTTGCCTCTCGGCTGATCCCCGATGGTAGGCTTTATTCCAGGGGAGGCTGTGACTCTTGACCCGAGGTCTTTACCGGGGGGAGGCAGACCTTTGACCTGAGGCCATTTCCGGCTAGAATCACGTGGAAGTCAGGGACTCCGTGGTTCTGACTGTACTAGCACGGGTGTGTCCATGAGCGACCCCGTGAGATTTTATGCATGCTCCGTATACGTGAGGAGTTAGAGTCTCCCTCGTGTACTCGGACGCGTGAGGAGTTAGAGTCTCCCTCGTGTACCATTTGATTATTTATACTTTCGACTCGCATATGTTTTTAATATATATTACTTGGTGAAAGACATTTATTTTCGTCCACTCACTCTAACGTGTTTATTGTCTTTCCCCTGGACTTTTCGGTTTCCGTGCCCAGTTTGCAGTTCAGGCTCTGGTGTCGCACGTCGTGGTCGGAGGCATAGTGCTCGAGCTACTTTGTTTCATCCAGTAGGTTTATTGTTCTACCTACTGTGGTATGCGTATACGATTATGTATTAGATGTCGCTCTGAGCTTCTTATTGAATACGTTATACGATTTTACACTGGATTTCAGTAAAGTGCATATATATTTACTACTTTACTTTACTGTTGATATATTGAGAAATCCGGATGGGATTGGTGCCCACGGTTTGCTTTTTGTGGCATAGGATGAAGTGTATTTTTCGCGTGCAGGTAATGGTAATTCCACGCTAGTAACGAAACTCTGCCGAAATTTTGAAAATTTTTTGTTGGTTCGTGTTTTCGAAGGGGTTTGATTCCGATTTAGGAAGCTAAATCGGGGTTGGGTCCTTTCACTCTCTCTCTCTCTCTCTCTCTCTCTCTCTCTCTCTCTCTCTCTCTCTCTCTCTCTCTCTCTCTCCCCCCATCAAGATTTTCAAAGAGAGGGAAAAATAATAGGGAAAGAAAGATAGAGAGACATTTGAGATAAGATTTGAGATAAGAAAAAACAGATACGTGGATTGATATTTGTTTTCCTGCAACCCGATAACGCTGACGTCTCGCTACCTTCATCACAAAGCTGATGAATCTCACTATCCTCTCACATAAACAACCCAAATTTCTGAGCATAAGCCTCTATCGGCAACGATCTACTTAGCTAAGCATATGCTACAAAGCTTTGGAAGAGCATAAGGGAAGGAAAAAGAGAAAGAGAAAAGAGAGAAGCATTAAAGAAAGCTTTGGCAGATTGAATCTTCTTTGTCAAATTTGGCAGATTTGAATCTCTCTGCTATCCACGGTGGCCAATATGTCAACCACGGTGGCAAAGACATATCTGTTGGGAGGTTTTGAGCTGCCAAAAGTAACATTTACCAACTCCAGCTGACTTTTGGCAAAGCCGCTGGAGATGCTCTAAGAGCACCACTACCATAATTCTTCTCATAGCCGATGATTTCAAGAAAACAAAGGCCGACGATTTTTGTTGTCGTCGGCTATAGTGTACTATAGTCGATGACAACACCAAAAATCGTCGGCTATAGTACTATAACCGACGATTTTTGCAACAAAATCGTCGGCTATAGTCTTTGCCAACGGTTTATAGCCTACAGAACTATAGCCGACGACTTCGTAAAAATCGTCAGCTATAGTCCTGTAGGCTATAAAGCGTTAGCAAAGAGTATAGCCGACGATTTTTGCAACAAGTCGTCGGTTATAATACACTATAGCCGACGACAACAAAAATCGTCGGCCTTTGTTTTCTTGAAATCGTCGGCTATGAGAAGAATTGTGGTAGTACGACTATGTATACCATCTTAAAACATATATTTTTTTCATCGAGGACATAGAGTAAATAATTCTTGGACTGTGAGTGTCGACGGTTCGAATATCGGAGTTACAAAGATTCGTATATAAATGTTTCCGTTTCGTTGAAATTTTGGTTTTATGGTTGACTACGCCGATCAAACCATTAACGAACTTCGTTTTGAATGAAAATTCATCTATATACATATTATGTTATGATGAATATATCCGACTGCTGTTTTGTCCAAATTCAATTTCGTTAATGTTGATGTGGAGTGAATATAGACATATGAGCACTTAAGTTATATAACATTAATAGATATATAATAAGTTTTTAGTCTTAAATAAATTTTTTATGTCAAATTTTAATTAATTTATATTTAGTTGATAAATTAAGTTTTTACGACAAGTCAAACACCCATAACTTCATAAACAGGTTTAGGAATTATTTTTTACGATAGTTTTCGTCTTTTAATTATTTTTAAATAATCACTAAATTCATTCGATCGAATTCTACACTAATCTGAATTAGGTTAAAAAAATTGTACAAAATTGTATAAATGTAATTGTTACATCTGATAGTTAATTTTTGATGACTTTTAAGCAACTACCCAAAATTAATTTGCATATATTTTTTAAAAATAATTCACTTAGGCAAAATTTATTAAGGCTGAAAACTAATAGTTTTCGTCGCCTAAATGAAATTTAATTTTTTAAATTAATTTACTTTTTTTTAAAAAAAAATCACTTAAGCGACGAAACCTACTAGTTTCGTCGACTAAGTGAAATTTATTTTTATTTTTTGTAAATAAAATTTTAAATTTAAAAAAAAAATCACTTAGGCGATGAAAATAAATAAGTTCGTCGCCTAAGTGAAATTTAATTTTTTTATTTTATGTATTTTTGATTTTTTTTTATTTAAAAAAAATCACTTAGGCGACGAAACTAGCTAATAGGTTTCGTCACCTAAATCCAAAATTTTGGCGATTTTTTTTTCTGTTAAATTTTTTTACAAAAAATTCAAAATCACTTAGGCGACGAAACATGTTGATTTCGTCGCCTAAATGATCGCCTATAAAAAAAATGTGTCCCCTATTTTTCACAATCTCTCTCTCTCTCAAACCATACACCACACCACCACACGCCGCCACCATGCCACCACCACCACCTCCACCGCCCCCACCATGCCACCACCACCATCTCCACCACGGCACCACCACCACCTCCACCACCACACACCACCATCACCACCACTGTACCACCACATACACAAACGTCACCGCCACCACCATTAAATTATCTCATAATTACAATTCTTGCATTAATTAATAATCAATTATTTAAGTACGATTTAATTAATTTTCATTTATTTATTTTTTTTTAAAAAAACTTAGACGACGAAATCAATAGTTTCGTCGTCTGAATACTTAGGCTACGATTGTTATGCAATGAACTTTAGGCGACGAAAAAAGCCACTTAGACAACGAAAATTCTTCGTCACCTAAGTGTATTGTTTTTTGTAGTGGATGATTATAAACTACTATATATTATCTAATGAGAAGGTCCATGTTTAATACTTCTGAGTACCTTTTTATAAGATCTATTTTCAACAATATTTAAATATATATATATATGAATAGATCATTTTTATAAGTTTTTTATCTAATTTAAAATTTTCAAGGTGTCAAATTAACAACATGAAAATTAACGCACATACCAAAATTATCATACTTGAATAATTGTTCATAATTGATGAATCATGAATATAAATCCTCTAACAATTTTTTATTTAGTTGAAACTTTACAAAAAAATATATAAATATCTATTTATGTATATCTAAACATTTAATAGTTGATTTGCCAAAATATGATCGAGTTTTACAAATAATTTATTAGAAACTACTCATCAAATCCTCATCATAAAATCGTTAATAGCCAGAGGATATTCCTATTAAACGAAGTATACTTTCATATTTGACGAGGAGAAATAAACTATACTTCCTACTTATACGTACGTACTACATCGTAATCAAGCGAGGTTATATGAGTATTACATGATAATGACAAACTCATCGATCAGCTTACTACGACCCTCGGCTCTATTGGTCATGTTAATTATGAACAATTAATGAAATAGTTACATGGCTTGGTCCAAAAATAGGTTTTTCTTTGTTTGACTTTCTAATTAGTCTTCCTTAGTTGATTTAATTAGATGCAGCCAAATGGCATATAGCAAGAATGCAAGATCGAGTCAAGTCTTAAGTGTACGTAGCTGAGTTTATCGATCTGTATTAAACTTATCATTTGTTTAGCAGTTCCCTAACTACCAGACTGGGACTAGCTAATTAAACTAAAACAATCTTATTCCGATAGATCGATCTTGATCGAAGTCATTGATATGATGTAAATATATGGAAAACCGAAGTGATTGAATTTCTGATGAATGTGTACATTCACTTGCAATAGTTTCTTAGAGTTGGAACCACTTTTTTTTTTGTTAAGCAAAAACAAATATATATACTGTTAACATATATTGCAAATTAATTAGAGTCGATCATTTTTCAAATTATGTAGAGAACTCTAATTGGTTGCTTATTTATTCATGTGAATTCAACACTACCGAAGATGCTTAATTAGAGCATCTCCACCAGTTTGAATGAAAAAACTAAAAACTCTAAATAAATTTGCCTCAATAGTTACTTCAAATTTTACTTTATAATTTAATGTTTTTCTATATAATTTAATGAACTAACATAAATTATATTTTTAATAAAATTTATATTAGATTAAATCATTTATTATGAAGAGAAGAGTTAAAATAGAGAGATGATAAAGAAAGAGAGTGAAAATGTTAAATAAGCAATCAATTTTAGAGATTGTTTAGATTTAGAGTTTTTTTATTTTTATATAGATATAAAAATTTTGGCTATTTTTCTTAACACTTTTTCTATAATAGAGATATGTTTAGAGTAGTTGTTAGAACTAAAAACAACTATTTTTACTCTAAAATAAATAAATTCTCTATTTTAGAGTAGCCGTTAGAGATGCTATTTAACCAACATGCACATATATATATATACATAACTTAAAGAATGAACAGTAATCATCAATTAAACAAATTGTATTCAATCTCGAAACTTGCTTTTCCAGGCAAGAAAAAACAACAATTTATGTTGTACAGATCAATCTACAAGATATATGTATAACACTAACACAAGCTATATATACATCCAATTCATGAAGAACAGGATGTTTTGCTGTAAAGTAAAATAGGCAGACCCATTTAAAAATTAAGGTTTCAAGGATTTTCAAAGAGAAATAAATTGATTCCTACTTCTCTCTCTTTGTTCCACGAAATCGTATATTCTTCTCATTGCTACTTCAAGTGTTTGCTCACTCATGTTAGCGAAGCACACCCTAAACCATCCTGGTTCAGAGCAATGGCAAGAAGAGCCAGGAGATATATTCAGCTTCACTTCATGCACCATCGAACTCCAGAGAGCCAGTTCACCTTCTCTTGTTGGTGTGTCCAAGTATGGACTCATATTCATCCAGCAAAACAACCCAGCATTACCCTTCAAACACTCAATTCCGGCTTTATTTAAACCTTCAATGATCATATCATATCTCTTCCTCAGCCTCTCTCTATTTTTTTCAACGTAATTTGTGGTGAATTTCTTGTCGGACAGCATAGACGCCAAGAGATGTTGTGTTTGAGAAGATATCAAAGTGAAGCTTGACATCCTTCTTGCTGTTGTAACAACCTTGTCATTGTATGAGTAAATGGTGCCAACTCTAAAACCAGGAAGACCAAGGTCTTTGGAAAGGCTGTAAACAATGTGACATCTTTCTGCGTTCTTGTACTGCTGTGATTCAAGTATCTCTGCGATGCTTACGAATTCGGAAGATGAGAAGGCAGAACCCGAATAGATCTCATCCGATAAAAGATGGATGTTTTTGCGGGTGACAAAATCGAGAATATGTTGAAGGACTACCCTTTGAACTGTTGCGCCTAAAGGATTTGATGGATTTGTGATTAGTACACCTCTCACTTTCATGTTCTTGGATTCCGCTTCATTGTATGCAGCCTCTAAAGCGTGAGGCGTAATCTGAAAATTGTTTGAGCTGTCACAGTGAATCGGTACAATGTTTACACCAGTCCTCCATCTCAAGTCTCTATCAAATCTGAAAGAGAGAAAAAAAATGTGTTTTGACATTATTAGTATTACGAACTTAGGGATATGTACATATATATATATATGGAACTGAGAATACAGTAGCTAGCTATAATTTATAGTTCTTACCCTGGATAATACGGGGTTGGAACAAGCAAAGCATCTCCAGGATCAGCTAGAATGAAAGTTAGTAACTCATTGGCTGCAGTAGCGCCTGCAGTGAGGACTATCCTCTCATGATCAAATTTGGCTCTTCCTCCTCTGATTTGCTCCATGAAACTAGCCATTGCCTTTCGGAAAGACACAAGACCATGGTAGTCTTGAAACAAGGCATTCTCCCTAAAGCCTTTTGACCCCCAGTTGGAAGCTTCTGAATGCTTTTCCAAGTACTTTTCCACCAAATCAAATGAAACCTGTTCATAATTTCAAACAACAGAGTAATGTTAGAAATTCGGTGAGAATTCAACACGTACAACAGAAAGAAGCTCGATTTTCGTCGCATATATGATCAAGCTAGTAGTACTTACTTGATTCTCTGCGAGTCCCATCTGTATAACTCCAGAAGGGTTACTTGATTCATCGTAAGGGTTTTCATCATATGCTTTCCAGCCTGCAAAGTATGGAGAGTCTTCCCCGTGGGTGTTGGAAACAGCTATTTTTGATAGTTCAACAGAAGGAGAAGGACTTTGCTCAATCTCTACAGGCATGATTAGCTAGCAAGCTTCTTGCAGAAGGAACGAGGGTCTACGAAGGAGTTTATGTAAGAAACCTAACTGTGTTCAAAACTACGTACAGACGCTAACTAAAAGATCGAACAGAAAGAGAAAAATGAGAAAAGATCGACACTGGTTTGATTGAATGAAACCTTCGTGCAAAAGTCCCTTTATATACAAGGACGGAAAGGTTAGAACCTAGCTAGAAGGAGTTGTCGACGTACGTAGAAATAATAGAATATGAACGCCCCTCTGTAGAGCGCTATTATTATTTTTAGTTATTTCATTTGACAATGGTTGGTTTTGCGACTTCTATATTCCGTCTTACCAAACCTTGATTTATCTGTATCATCTTGAGATTATACAGATCGAATATGGTGGATAATGGTGTAGAATATATAAACCTGGCCTCTTTGATTTTTATGGATCTCATTTCTTTATCGGAAAACTTAAGATTGGTGATTCAAAGGATAAAAGCATATGGGTTTCTCCACAGAAAAGACTTACTACAATCCTTTCCGATTGTGAAAACTCTGCAGATAATTGTCACACATAATGCATGAAGAAAAACATTCAATTCATATATAAATCGATTTTCATTACAACGGGTTCTTTAGTTCTAATGGCAATGTATTACTAATTAAGATCGAATCAAATTAATTAACTTACTGTAGTTTGCTGATGCGGTTATTTTATCGTGCCGGTGATCCGGAAAATATTTGTAAGCTTTCACATACTCAATATACTATCTTTCACCTCAAGGAGGTACTAATTAACTTACCGTCTTATGTATTATTCGATCTGCTCAAGGCCTAATTTTTTATTGTTTTTTAGATGATTGATAGCGTGTTGATGAATTGAAAGTGACAAATTATATTACAAGGAATTCACGGGTAACTCAGCTCGCTCAAACGAATCCCTAATTTATGATGATCAAGACTTCAAGTTAAGTATGATTCAAACTTTAGCTCATAACTTTAAACGGAAAAACTAATTTAAGCGCGCAGAAAAAAAATATCTCAACCCTCAAATAAGTTTATTCTTGACCAAAAATTCTCAACCTTTATTTTATTGAGTTTCTGATTAGAATAGTAAGGCAAGTGGTGTAACAATTATGCATGCAAAATAGTTTTTCTTAGCTCCATACTGTATTATTGGCTAAATATTTGAAATGCTCCTGCTGAACCTGACAAAGATACCAATTTAGCAAAGATTATTAAGATTCTGACTGTTAAGTATGTTTAGGACGAAATGAGAAGCTGTAGGAAGATCTGGTCATGTCCCCACGTAGGCTTTATATCGTAGCAACAGAATATATAATTCCTTTTCTATTTCTTTGTGACAATTATTTATATATAATTCCTCACGAGCAATTGTATTCTGAATAACTTTGAATTATATTTTACAGCAAAATGTATGCAAATTATTAACTAAGATGTTAATTTACTTAATTAATTGGACCATCCAGTGTCCATGATATCCAAATAATTGATGATCTGGGTATATAATGCATGTTAAATTAATATATATGTAGGACTTCATTTTCTAAATTTTCTTGCATGCTCATACAGATATAATTCTCGTCATATGATATTTGCTGGCTAATTATATTATAGAAAGTTATTGAACTCATTGTGAAGCGGATATACAAACTAATTTCTTACCGTTAAGATCTCCATATTGGTTGAGATCACACGCTTCTTTGATAATAATCTGTAGGTTTCATCTAACTGGCTTATTGGAAAAGCAGCCAAAAGAAGCAATTGTGGTTTAGTTAAATATATGATTTTGTTGGTCTTGTAAATTAAATAAGGAATGATAAGGGCGGCCGGGGAATAATGAAAATGGTCCTAAGTGGGGCTCGAGGTGGATCATGAACATGTGCAAGAACTCAACAGCTAGCTCTAAGAAGATTTGATATCAATTGATAGAAACGTAGCCAGAAATATATAAAAAGGAGATCGTGAATAAGGTGATCGATCATCAGATGAAGACTTCAGTTCACTTAATTAACCTAGCAATGGAGAGACATATCACATATGTATATATCTGCCGAGGACTTCAGTTCACTTAACCAAGCAATTGAGTTTCATGTATATCTCTCAAAAGGTATTCGGATATGGAAATTGAATATGTCTAGCTACATCAGGAGTAATTCTAAAATGTGCAGAACACAAATGTATGATAGAGTAATTTATGATATAGTTTATTTGATGCATTATTCATCTAAGCTCAAGACAGTTGAGATTGTGTCAAGTGTCAAGTGTCTCGCACTCTTGTGTACCACACACTAGCTATATGTGCACAGTGTGCTCCTATATCTCTACGTAGATATAATTTAATTGACTTATAAATTATAATCTCAAGAAATTGTAGTGGCCACCTGATATTACTCTCAAGAGGAGGACACAGGTTCCAATCACCATAAAATTGATTTATTTGATTTAAGCTTTAAAAAAAATATAAATATAAATAAGAAGTATAAAAAGAAGTATTAACTTAATTTAATTTCGTCAATCGAAAAAGAAAAAAAAGTTATGGGGTGTTTACTTATAATATGGCATGGAATGGGTATAAAATATCAGGAATCGATTCCAATTGATGAGTATTACTGATTCAGTGGATCGAGATGAAGGAAGAAAACACAAAACAGTTGGATCGTAATTGGGGAAGGCGTTGATGTATATTACGGGGTTCTTGTTAATGTGTTGCAGCTACTTTACGGGAATGATATCAACGTTTTTCTATTCAAGTGTAAATGGTTCAAGCGTTCGAAGGAAAATCTGGGTCTTTTATCAGTAGATATAAACTCAAGCTGGTATGAGGCTGAGTCATTCGCTCTTGCCACCTTAATTAGGCAGGTGTTCTATCTGGATGATTTGAAAGCTGGTGAATGATAGAAAATGGTTAATCATCTATCTCACCAAGGAATATGGAGTGTCACCACACTTGAAAGGACGTCAACGACTGACACTGAAGCAGAGAATGACAATGCATATCAAGAGCTTAATACTCTTATCATCTCCGACATAAGGGAATTGATTTGCTCTAACGAACACTTACCCATGCTTGATGGCGCTACAAATCTTACTCAAGAAAAGATTAATGACTTAGAGAATAATGTCCATGAAGAGATGCTAGAGGATGACGACGACGACGTCAGATACGATTCAGAGATTATGAAGATGA